>JASWHV010000015.1:32494958-42494958 GCA_030760725.1 Neostapfia colusana
CATTGTAAAATATATATCATCCACATGCACGGATAAATCTTTGTTGCATCGCAACAATGGTGACGAGTTGATAATAAGGGTGGACGATGGCAAATTACTGTAAATAATTGTGAAACTTGAGGGTAGGTACAATAATATAAAGTGATTCAGGACGTGGAACACCTTTTCAGGTGATTCAGATTCGTAGGCAAAAAAAGTGAATCGTTTCTTATAGATTCACTGCTGAAACGTTTCACTGTTTTGCTGTTTGGTACCGTTTCAAGTGATTCAACCTGGAATCTGAAACATTTCTTGTTGCCAAAAACATTAGAAACCCAAAACTGCTACAAATGGATAGGACCAAAACAGAGTCTCTATAATTCCACCATAACTCTCAGTGGAAAAATCTCTAAGGGTATTGTGATACATTTCTGGAAAGGGTCTGAGATATGCTACAACTTTTTAATTCAAAATTTTGCCAAAACTTGGAGCAGAATTAACTGGAATTGTGGATTGAAACTAGATACCTCTGGGGAGGTGCTGTCAAAATCCTGCCAGAAATTCTGTTAACTTTGAACCGTCATATATTTTGATACAGGAATGAAAAGGGGTTATATAAATACATTTTGGAAAGCTTGGGGAGTTATTTAAAATGTTTTGGTTCAACCTGAGGGCAGAATCCTCCTGTAAAGGGGTGAAATTCGCAGTACAAGTGAAACTGTCCAGAGTACCAAAGTCTGTACATAGTTTCTGTACTGATTGGAATTTTGCGGATAACATCTTGTATAAGAATTGTAAAATGTGAAATCTTACAGTTCTGGAAAGCTTACGAATCGTGTTCCAACTTTGTAATTATGAGTTGAGTCCATATACGTTTCTAACTGTATGAAAAAATTGACCAAAAATAAGCACTTAAAGGGGAGGTGCTGCTGAAATTCCTTCAGAATTTCTGTCAACTTTATAAGCTCTTAACTTCTGATCTAGAACGTAGTTATAGGCAAATGACTATTTTATGGAAAGGTAATGAGGTTATCTACAACTTTGGTATTTAACCCAAGCCATGAAACTATTGTTTGGACAACAGAATCTGGGTTGTTTGAGGACCGGTCAATCTGAGACAGAGTGACCATAACTGTGATTATTCCAGTTATTCTTTAAATCCTTGCTGTTAGTTGAATCAGTTTGTGCATAAATAATTTTGCTTACATGTTAAGACTTCATTATCAGTGCTTCACTACATTGTTCGTGGAATAAATCAAGTGATAGTGTTAAGCTGATAATGAACTCTTGCAATTGCAGAATGGTGCGAACTTCTTCCATGGATGAAGTGGGTGGTTTCAGTGGTGGTGGTGGGGAAAACTCTCCCCAGCGGGAGCAGCAAGCTCCGCAACAGCAGCAGCCACCAGGACCTTCACCTACGGTCACAATGGTGGACATTCTGGCTGCCATGACGGATGCGAGCGATGAGTGAACTGACTTGCTCCGCACCCTTGCGACGAATACATCCAGTCAAGGGGGATGTCAAGATCAAGACTTTCGCCAACCTCAAATGAGTTCCTACGTTGAGTTCTTGGCGATTCAACCAACGGTGTTCATTGAGGCCGAGGATCTTCTGGTGGCGGATGGCTGGATCTGTACAATTGAATCTAAGTTCCGGTTGCTCCAATGCACCGAACATCAGAAAGTCTTATACGCGGCACAACAACTTCACGGGTCCGCCAGTGCATGGTGGGCAAATCAACTCGCCTCCCTACCAGCTGGACATCAGTTCACATGGGCGGAGTTCTAGAAGGCATTCTTGCTTATCATGTTCCTTCCAGAATAATTCAACAGAAACTCGAGAAGTTTCTAGTCTTAAAACAAGGAGGGAGGGATGCATATGCACATTCCCAGGTGTTCAACAGATTGGCACAGTATGCGCCTGAATATGTGAACACTGAAGCATGAAAGTGCGAATGGTTCTTTCGCAGCCTCAATCCCAAGTTAAAGGAAAGGCTGGTCTTAGTAGATAGAAGTAACTTTAACGAGTTGTTGAGTGCTGCCATCCTGGTTGAAGATGCTCGGCGAGAAGTGCAAGCTGAGAAATGAAAGAACAGTATACCACCGGACAGTAGCAATATTTCTCCTCAGAAATACCGGGTGGCAGACAGTACCTTGAACTGTCAGCTGATGCAGCCGACTAGATGTATTCGAGTCGTTCATCTCAATATTCTGAATTCGGACAGCTGCAACAACGGTATATGCAGCCGCAATATTCTGTTCCTCAAGCGTTCGTGCCGCAACAGAATGCACCCAGTGTCCGTACTCAGAGTAACATAGAACCGGCTAAGAAACCGTGCTTCACGTGCGGTTATTTGGGTCACATCAGTAGGAGGTGTCCAGAAAGGATACGGCACAGAGGAAATACACAGGAGCAGGGTATAAATCAATCCAGTGCTCAGCTCCAAGGAACAGCACCAAAGTCCGGGTGTATCTATCATACAGCTCTAGAGGATGTGCCGGAAGGTGCGCCTGTGCTAGCGGGAACGTTCACACTCAATGAACTACCCGTAGTGATTTTATTCAACTCTGGAGCCACACACAATTTCATCAGCAGACTATTTGTGTGCAAAGCTGAGCTCTCCACCACTACACCGAAAGATCACTACCTTATAAGCTCACCTGGTGGAAACATAGCTGCTAAGGAAGTAGTAATTAAAGCACCCTGTGCTTAGGTGGGAAATTATACCCCACAACCCTCATTGTGTTAGAGGGGCAGAAGATTGATGTGATCTTAGGAATAGCGTGGATGAACTACCACGGGGCTGTTCTTGACATCGGTCCATGGATTGTTCAATTGGACTCTCCGTTCTACGGTCTTCAAACACTCATACTTGAAGACGTGGATTCTAAAAATCCAGTTGTGTACCACATTGTGACCATGAAAATGGAGGATATTCCAGTGGTCCGTGAGTTCCCAGATGTGTTTCTTGGCGATCTTCTAGGGATTCCGCCTGAAAGAGACGTGGTATTCAAGATCGAATTAGCACTAGAAACCACACCGATATCTCGGAGGCCATACAAAATGTCTCCAAAGGAATTAGCTGAACTGAAAGAGCAGCTAATGGACTTAATGGACAAAGGGTTCATCATACCAAGATCCTCACCATGGGGCTGTTCAGCTCTCTTTGTAAAGAAAAAGGATGAATCGCTTCGGTTATGTGTGGACGATTAAAAATAAATATCCACTGCCACGGATCGATATATTATTTGATCAGTTAGTGGGTGTCAAAGTATTCTCCAAGATGGACTTGACGTCCAGTTATCATCAAATAAAGATCAGAGCGGAGGATATACCGAAGATAGCATTCTCGACTAGATACGGGCTCTATGAGTATCTAGTCATGTCTTTCGGTTTGACAAATGCACCCGCGCATTTAATGTACCTCATGAATTCTGTATTCATGCCAGAGTTGGATCAGTTCGTCATGGTTTTCATCGACGACATTCTCGTATACTCCAATCGGAGGAAGAGCACGCTAAAGATCTCCATATTGTGCTCCAACGCTTGCGAGAACATAAGTTGTATGCCAAATTCAGCAAGTGTGAATTTTGGATCAGCAAGGTACCATTCTTAGGCCACATTATTTCAGCTGAAGGTGTGTCCATAGATCAAACGAAAGTTGAGCAAGTCTTTGAAGTGGGAGTCTCCGACATCCGTTCATAAAATCCGCAGTTTCCTAGGACTGGCGGGGTATTACCGGAGATTTATTCCCAGCTTCTCGAGGGTGGCTAAGCCAATGACAGAATTATTAAAGAAGAGCAACAAGTATGTATGGATGGAGGCCTGTCAAGAGGCATTTCAAACTCTGAAGAAACATCTCACAACGGCACCGGTTCTAGCCCAACCGGATACGACAAAGCCATTCGATGTTTTTTGTGATGCCTCAGGCACTGGACTTGGATGCATATTAATGCAAGATAGACGTGTGATCACATATGGGTCTCTTCAACTCCGCAACCACGAGCAGCACTACCCCACTCATGACCTAGGACTTGTTGCAGTGGTGCTCGCGTTAAAAATGCGGAGGCACTATTTACTCGGAAATTTAGTGCACCTCTACACCGACCATAAGAGCCTCAAGTATATATTCACTCAGAAGGATATCAATATAAGGCACCGGAGATGGTTGGAATTAATCAAAGATTATGAACTCGAGATCCATTACCATCGGGGCAAAGCTAACATGGTGGCTGATGCGCTCAGTCGTAAGTCCCACGTGAATAACTTGTCAGTTGTTCTAGATGAGGAAGAGGAACCAAGTTTGAGGGTGATTCTGCATGGTGCGTTGTATAATCTTGCTCTTGTGCCTACCATTAGAGAGGAGATTGTACGAGCTCAAAAGAGAGATAAAGGAATGCGGAATATCCGGGCAAGAATCAAAGAGGATAAAATGAAATGCTTCCGGAAAGATGATCAAGGTGTGTTATGGTTTAACAACCGTATTGTGGTACCCCGGAACATGAAGCTAAGAAAGAAAATCTTGGATGAAGCTCATATGTCCAAGTACTCTCCAAGAAGAAATAAGATGTATCAAGACCTCAAGACTAAATTTTGGTGGACTCGGATTAAGCGAGAAATTGCCAAGTATGTATCCGAGTGTTATACATGTCGGTGAGTCAAAGCTGATCATATAAAGAAAGCGGGAATGCTGCAACCATTAAGTATTCCGGCATGGAAGTGGGAGGACATCAGTATGGACTTTATTGTCGGACTGCCTCTAACGTTCAAAAAGCATGACTCCATTTCGGTGATTGTTGTATCTCTCCAGAACTGTGTGCTTACATGGAGTTACCAAAACCATCATATCCGACCAAGGTTCCATATTTGTTGCTCGTTTCTGGGAGCAACTACATGAATCTCTGGAGACAAGGTTACTTCGAAGCTCAGCATACCATCCTCAGACCGACAGTCAAACGGAGAGGGTGAATCAGATTCTTGAAGATATGCTGAGAGCATGTGCCATAGATCGTGGAAATAATTGGGATGACCATTTGCCATTAGCGGAATTCTCCTACAATAATTGTTATCAATCCAGCAATAAAATGGCACCATACGAAGCACTATATGGCAGGAAGTGCCGCACACCACTCAACTGGTGTGAATCCGGCGAGAGGGTGATATTCGGCATTGATCTAATTAAAGACGCCGAAGAGCGGGTCAGACTTATTTAAGCAAATCTCAAAGCCGCTCAATCTCGTTAGAAAAGTTATGCAGACAAGCGACGCCGACACTTGTATTTTGAAGTCGGGGATCACGTCTATCTCCGAGTATCCCTGATGAAAGGAATTCATCGATTTGGGGTCAAGGGAAAGCTAGCTCCTTGTTTTGTTGGTCCGTTTCTTATTACGGAACGGTGTGGGCGGTAGCCTACCGTTTGAGGCTGCCAACATCATTGTCGGGCATCCACAACATTTTCCATGTCTCACAACTGAGGAAATGTGTGAAGGAGCCGGCGGAGGTTCTTTTGGAATACATGGAAATATTACAACCGGATCTCACCTACATCGAGAAGACGGTACAAATCCTCGATGAAAAGACTCATGAAACAAGGTGTCGATCGTTGCGGTTTTACAAAGTGTTGTGGAGTAACCACACTGACGACGAGGCTACATGGGAAAGCGAGGATTTTCTACGGATAAATTGCCCGGAACTATTATCGAGCTATAACCGGTAACATTCTTCTTCCATCTCGTTCTTTTTACTAATCTTAGGACGAGATTCTTTTAAGGAGGGAGGAATGTAAAATCCCACTTTCAGCATGTTAGCTCTTTAGTAGAATTTAAATTCGCAGGGTCAAATTGAATTCTAACTAGGGTTTCAAATACAAAATTCAGCTACATGCAATAAAGGAAACCTAGCCGTAAAGGAATTAAATCACGACATTTCAAATTTGAGCACAAGCGAGGTTTAACTCCCCGCTATTCAAATTCAGTTTGTAGAATGTGCTGCAAAATTTTGAATTCGAATTTTTGAAACAAACATTGGGTGGAGGGGAACCCACATGTCATTTGCACAGCAAACCAGAGAGACTTTGTTTGCTCTCTGAGCTTGCCACCGAAGGGGGATGCATGTACCACGGAGCTGTCTGTGCTCTTGCTTCCGATGCAGAGCACTCAAGTCTCAGTTGCTGGCTAAGTATCACCGGTGCACAAGTCGTTGTTTCTTCACTGCCTCGAAAAAGCAAAACCACAGCCCTTGTTCTTCCTCGAGCGGTCACCCGAGAAAAACAGAACATGGCGCTCCGCTCTTGGCTCCCATCGCCGATCATCTCCCGCCGTTTTTGATGCCCGGCTGACCACCTCAGAGGCTGCGCCGATCTCTCCTCGATAATTTTCAACCATCTTCGGCTCATCCCCGGCCTCCCCCTCCCCCCCCCCCCCGCCGCAACCGAGCCGTTCTTCCCCGGGAAAAACAGGGCACGATGCCGCCTCTAGGTTCCACGTCACCCGGCCGTTCCCGTACCCCTCCGGTTCGAGAAAAGCAACTTAAAGGTGCGCCATTATGTCTAGATCATCATACCAGACCCCCCCTTGCTCGTCCCCATCGCCGGCTCGCCGGAATTTGAGTTTTGGCGCCGGTGAACGTGAAGAACCGCCAAAAACTAAATTGACAAATTTGTTCCAAGCGCTTGATCAATATTGCTCCGGTTCAAGACATAGAAACTAGCAACCATAGCACCCTCCCATGCCAAACCCCGAAGCAAACTGGCCACCACACGCCCCCCGCGACGAGAATTTGCCACCTACGGCAAAAACGGTTTGGTCCTCCGGTGACCACCCTCTTCCCGCCGTTTGCTGCAAGAATGGGTTTGCATTCCATGTTCTACGATCACTGGGATGCTTTGGGGCAGCTTGGACTGTTGTAATCAGCTTGGGACACGCTGAGACGCGTCGATGCCGCGCCGCCGAGCGCCTCGGTCGGTGCCGACCCGTTTCCGGCCGTTTTCAAGTGTTGAGACCTTGCCCGGCAGCTGTGCCACATTCTAAGGGTCGTGTAGGGCGAAATCATAGCCAATTTGGTGGAATAACGGAGGAGAACGGAGCGCGCCAGGATCTGTGCCGGTGTGCAAGCGCGTCCTCTGGCAGGAGGTTGAAGACACAACTGACCCGTGGGCCCCACTTTTGAATTTCTTTGTGTAAAACGAATCTAGAAAAGGCTGCAACTTTGCAAGTCCATAACTCGGGGTAGAAAACTCCAAAATTAGTGAGACAAATTTTGTTGGAATCCTTATGAAGGGTACTTTGCAGAGAAACAAAGTTCTAGCTATGAAAATGCATAAGAATTTCTGTAGAGTTCTTTTTATTTTTTCCTTAAGGGATTAATTCCAGGAATATGGCTGGATGAAATATTCCTATTTTTGGTCAGAAGCTCTTTCTCATAGTTCCTGAGCTCCAGTAAAAATCTTAGGATTTTTGGAGATGTTTAAGAGGGCTTAATCAGTAGGTTATCTCAGGGATTAAATAAAAGAGCTGAAAAATCACAGAATGGAATTTCCAGAAAATAAAATAAATTTCAACAAGCAATTCTAGCCAGCAGAAGACTTAAAAAATTTGAAACAAATTTCTCCATAGGACCAAGTCTAATTAAATTCCCATAGATCATTGAAGGTTAAAGGTTCCAAGAATTCTTGTGGCCATGTTCTGTCTCAAAAGTTTCTGAAAATTTTAGCATACTCCTATCAGGAGTTTAGAAAGCCTCTGTAAGAATTTCAACCATTGATTCCTATGTATTCTTAGGTTTTGCTTCTGTAGTTTGCTTATAGCACATTATTTCATAATGTGACACATTTCTTTATTTGATCATTGCGATAGAAATAATTCTCGCGAAGACTTCGGAGGCCGCTGACTTGCTCCTATAGACAGAAACTTTAGTCGGGATCAACACTAAGGCAAGCCCCGGTTTGCATCAAAGTTTACAAGTTTCTATTTGTATTCACTTTATAATGTCTAGCATTTTGATTATTGCACTAAGTATAGTTTGTATGACACTCTACATGCATGACCCAATAAATCCCTGGAGTTTTATTAGAGTAGGTTTTTACTTAATTATAATGGCTGTTATCAAGTTAACAAAAGTGGATTAAAAGAGGCATAACTCAAGTAGACCGTTTCCTACTCGTGAACCAGGATTAAGGGGGATCAATCGGAAGAGTTGGGAATTGATCCTCTTAGTTGGGAATGGAGACCGGGCAGTATGGATGGAAGGCTCAAGGACGTGGTCCTGTGAACCTATTCTCTGTCTGAATCGATTAATGCCCGTTCTCGTGTGCGGCCCCGCTGGGCAAGTTTGAGTTGTGTACCGGATGCATACTGGTAATATGGGACCGAGGAAACCGATGTAACATGTTAACGTGGCTGTCGAGGCAATCCCCACCATCTTATGCAGATGCTGAAAGGAGAGAGAAGTCGGCTCTACGAGGGTTTGCCGTAGTGAGACTTACTCCAAGTCGGTGGGACCAGTTCGATATTTGGGTGTCGTGTGAAAGGTTTCCACATACGACGTTGAGGGGATTGGTTGATCACCGGTCTCGGACGGGCGTATGTGTCGTGTCAGCCGGGTGTTTTTGATTCGAATCACCGTCGCTCGCGGTAGTGAGCATACTTGTACACTGAGTCATGACGTAGTAAGAAACTGGGAAAAAGTTAATATGCTTCGTGAGAAAATCCTCATATTGGAGATGAGGGATGATCAACTCCTTCACTAAATTTACTTTCTACCTTGGGCTAGTAGCGTCGAGACAAAGCGTTTCTTGTTTGATTGTGGAGCCTCGGCGTTGATGGCGCAAGGTATGTAAGGGTCTAGGGTAGCTCACTAAATTTACTTTCTCCTCGGGCAAGAGGCATTGAGATGAAGCGTTTCTTGTTTGATTGTGGAGTCTTGATGTAAATTGTGTGAGGATTATAAAAGCTGATTAAAACTAGTAGTAAGGACTCTCTGATAGCTCAAGTTCATCTTTTATGCAAACTTCTTATTCAGCCCTCTATTTCCAGCATTTACAGTTCCATGTGTAGGACTTCAGTTAAGTCTTGCTGAGCATAAGCTCACGGTTTGTTGATCCATTGTTTTGAAGGCAAAGTTAGGGAGGAAGGGAGATCCAAGTGGCACAGCACCCAATGAGGGGTGTGAGTCTCATTTGGAACCCTGCACGCCGCCGTGTTTGGGTGTAATGCTAGTGTGGAGCATCCGCGGGCAGGATGGCTTCCTTTTGCTTAGCGTAGGCTATAGTACGTGAGTTGTATTCTTATCTTCCGCTGCAAATGTACGTCTGTACATTGTTTGTAAAATGTGACAATATTATGTATTAAAGACTTATAGTGTTGTGTATGTGTGTCTTTCAGATATGTGCTGTTGGGTGCCACATCGCACGGCACCAGCCGATGCGATTCCTGGACTGTCGGGGCGGCGTTCCCACATGACAAGGTCGTTGAAGGTGCCGCAATTGCATTGCGCGAGATGAGTCTTCATCTCAGGATTTAAACCACGATAGAAATGCTCGCGCTTCCTCTCCTTGGTGGAGATGTAGTCCAATGTGTACTGCGCCAGATGGTTGAAGACACGGGAGTAGTCATGGGCACTCCTCCTGCCTTGCTTTAGTTCCAAGAACTCTTGGAACTTCCTCTTCATCATCTCGAGAGGTATGTGATAGGCGCAGAACGCCTCCCGGAACTCTTTCCATTCCACGACGTGGCCAGCAGGTAGTGAGGCAAGATAATTTGCCCACCACGCACCGGCGGCACCGTGAAGCTGCTGTGCCGCGAAGAGAGTCTTCTTCCATTCCGTGCATTGGAGCATCCCGAACTTGGACTCGATCGTCCGCAGCCAGTTGTCGGCCTCCAGTGGTTTCGCAGCTTTGGTGAACACCGGAGGATGTGTACTCATGAAATCCGAGTACGTAGTGACGTGGGGCTCACGAGGCCCCCTTTCTTGACGCGTCTGTAACACCCCAAAATCCTGTTAAGAGGGGAATTTAAAAAATTTTGGACGTATTGCATGTGTTGTAAAAATTCAAATTCAAACTGGAATTCAAATTAAACTCAAAACAGAAATGAAAAAGAAAAAGAAAAGGAAAAAAATAAACCCCCCGGCCAGTGGGCCGAAACCCACCAGCCGGCCCATTTATTCCCGCGCCTGCCCGCAGCCGCGCGCCCTCCCCTCTTTCCCACTGACACGCGGGGCCCGCCAACCCTTCTTCCTCCTCGCGCCCGCGCTCGGCCGGCCGGACTCTTCTCACCTCCGAATCGAAACCACCCCGGATACTCGCGTATCCCAGCCGAATTTCGTTCGTGGACGACACAAACTCGATCACAACCGAATGCCGCCCTCCCCCGTCTATAAAAACCCCGGCATCGTCCCGTTTTTTCCCACGATCCGCCGATTTTCCTTCCGGTGAGAACCCGAGCTTCTCCGGCGAATTCTGCTCGATCTACGCTCGGGAATTCTGATCTAACTTGCTGATCTTGATCCACCGCCTCCGGGGAACCTCGCAGGTGCAGAAAACTCGGTGGTTTGTGGTTCAAACACAGCGCCGACGAGCCTCGCCGTGAATTCATCTCGGACCTCGTCGCCGATCGCTTTCCAGGACCTCCGAGCTCAAGAAAACCCCCGAGGTGAGATCCCCTACCTCCCCTCCACCGATCTATGCCATAAAATCACAGTTTTAGGAAGAATTAACGAAGATCCGAAACTCCCCGGTGAGATCGCCGCCTCCCGCCGCCGTGCGCCGCCGTGCAGCGCCGCCCGCACTCGATCAGAGCGACGTGGCCGCTTGTGCGCCGTCTATTTTAAATCGCACGGTAGAGTTTAAATCCCCGCGTACCGGTTCGACGTTATAATCTCAGCCGTCTATTTTAAATCGGACGGTCCACGTCAGCCCCACGTTATAAAGGCCGGGATTCTTACGTGCTACCCCCTGGGGTTCTCGGAAAATAAGAGCTAGCCCCGGAAACTTCTGATCTAGCCCCTGGAACTTCAGAAAATCATGTAAATTCATTTAAAAATCAGTTTTAGCCCCTGGACTTAATAAAAATTAGGAAAACCCCTCTGTTAAGTGTAGATAGACCCCTGGAGATTCTTAAAATAATATATTGGACCCTGTAGTGGGGTGAGTTTACCTTTTTAACCCTATTTGATATTAAAGTTAGGAATTTGAATATGTGGCTAGTATTTAAAATTTAAAAAGTGGGACAAACATATTGTCAAATTCAAATTAAAAACTTTCCCAGTACTTAGAAAACTTTGGAGTGAGATAAAAATAGATTTTTGGCTGAAATGAATCTGTTTAATTGATTATTCACATTTATTAGTTATAGGGACACATTTTTAAGTAGAGAATAATTCTGAAAATTAGTAAAATAAATGTAAAATAGTTTACATCAGAGGAGAAGTTTAAAAATATATTATTATATATTTTAGACCCAAAATCTATTCTGTTCAGATGAGGTGTCTTACTATTTTATAATAAAGTTCACATTTAGGCATAGGAAATAAATCTGAAAATATAGCAAACTAGGTATGAATAACTAGAAAATGATAAATGAAGTTTCCAAAATCCAAAGAATTAAGTTTAGGGTTGGTAGAAGGACTGAAGACACATATGGAGTAGGAAAATACATTTCATGCATACTTGGTAGCTAAAAGGTGTAGTAATTGAATATAAGGAATTTATTTAAATTAAGAACTCATATATATAGTATGCAAACATAAATGTGAATACAAAAGTAGAAATCATATACACATGATTAAAAGTGCATGTAAGCCAAAAATCAACAGACATAGAGTAACCACAACACATAGAATTGTGAATGGCTTTCATAAATGTGAATGTATGGTTTGTGTGAATTGGAAGTGTGAACTTTGTCTTATGACTTGTTTTCTTTTGCTATGTGTGATGGTATGAGTAGAACCTGCTCCAGAGCAAGTTCTTCCTTTCCAAGTTCAGGACTACCCCTTCCAAGAGCAGCAGGAAGGAGGTAAGTGTCCTTGACCACTTTGATCCTATGCAAGGATGTGTAGATAGAATTATTTGCATTGTCAACTGAAATATGAAACCCATGCTAGGATGTTTCCCTAGAATTGCATTATCTTGTTTCCTTGTAGCTTGGGTTGGGATTTGTTTTATTATGTCATTCACTCATATTACTTGTGCTTAGCCATGCTTAGAATGGGATAATTGGGATATGAGATCATCAGTTTATTTACCATACTCTTGAATGAGATGTTATGAGTTATGTAGAGGTAGGGATCAAGGCAAGTTGGATGGTTTGGTTGGTGCTAGGTGCACGAGACTCGGGTTTGTGTTTAGTACTTGCCTGGATCCTAAGGACCGGTTCATGGAGCATGTAACCTGGCTTTACCGTGCCAACCACATGCTGAGATGGGGCAGCTTGGCCAATTAATTAGGTGTATCTCCGGCGTAGTATGGGTGTGTTGGATGGTGCGGGGAATAGGTGTCAGGTGGACTACCATATGAACCGCAAGGCTCAAGAGGGGGCCACTGCAGCGGGGTTGGAGCCTCTTGTATGCTGTTAGGGGTGAAACCTCAATGGGCCCACGCTCGTCGGGAATCCCTTTGTAAAGGCTTTGTAGTGATCTCCTGGCTACACACCTAGGAAGTGTGAATGTGGTTCATAGCCACTGACATAATGGAGGTTCTTTTAGTCCACCCGGCAACGGGGGATGAAATCACTACATGTGGGTACAGTGGTGCAAACTCTGCAGAGTCAAAACTGTCATGACAGCCGTGCTCACGGTCAAGAGCGGCTTGGACTTATTCATGATTAGAGTATGATGGCCTTGGAGGGTGTGAGTGTTAAGCGGGGAGCTTAACAATGGAAATGATGTTATGGTTATTTGATTATAATGATGGGATGGGAAATTGGGATCATTTCACCTGTGTAGTAATGTAGGTGCTTAATAAGCTAAGGTGATAGGTATTAATTGCGTACTGCTTTAACCCTGAGTTCAATCTCTCCTTGTTCTAGCCATGCATGACATAACTTTCCCACACTTGCTGAGTACCATCGGTACTCAACCTTGCATATTTGTTGGTTTATCTTGCTGCTCAGGTCAAGATAATGAAGTGGTGTTTAATGATCAAGACTTTGGACCCGAAGAAGGTTTCTAGGTTCATGGAGTCCCCCGGGCAACGCCTGTGACGGAGCCCACGAGAATAATTATTCCGCTGCTAGTTTATTTACTTGTGATGAACTTATTATTGTCCATCGAGACATTTGCTATGTAAGACTTATTTATATTCGACACCTGGCTTGTAATAGATGATGCTTCACTATTTGTCATCACATGTATGAGAAAATGATCCTGGCATACATGTGATATCCACTCGGTTGTTCTTCGGAAAAACCGGGTGTGACAGAAGTGGTATCAGAGCCAAGGTTGCCCGTAGGAACGTGGACCTAGGTAGAAATGGACGTATTTAAGGGCCCTATTTTCTTAAAAACTATTTTACAAGGTGTGTGTTGAAAAGTGTTATTTAATGAGTCACTTTCTTCATCTTACCCCAACTTTCATTCAAAAATAGGATTTTTGTTTAAAAGTTTATCTAACCTAAGTTTAAATGCTTTCTGTTTTAGATGGTTCGCATGATTCGCACCGCTCGCAAGTCCACAGGAGGGAGAGTTCCCGTAGTTGCCCTTACCCAAAGAGAGGAGAGCCGTCCGGTGACATACCTTTCCTACGGATTGGCAGTAGGGGGCGTGTTGCGCCGTCTTCGACGTATGCTCCAAGCCGCCGGCAATACAGGCAAGCTAATCATACACTATAGCTCCACCAGGACCATCCGTGAGAAGAGGGAAGAATGGAGTTCCGAGATGAGGATTATCCACGAAAATCAGCTACTCAAGATCCACCGCTCTCTAGCTTGTCGAGCGACACAGGTCGATGCGGAGAAGGATGTCACCTGGGAGGCCATCACCTACCAGAGTCACATCTATCGTCGACACCTGGACAGGACTGAGTACATGTATGTCCTCCAGCGCGAGAGTGGTACAACGGAGTATAAGTACCCGCCAGTGCAGCAAGGGACTTCCCATGAGCACATGGACTTGTGCTTGGAGGATGCTGCTATGCTCAGCACTCGACTGCAGGAGTGTCAGCAGGAGCTTCAGGATGTTCGGGACACCCTGAAGGAAACCGAGGCGTTGCTTCGAGCCTGCTTGAGGGCGAGAGAAAGAGGAGATGGGAATGAACTGTGTGTCACCGTGAATGACACATGGACTCCTGACTCCCCAGATCGCCGGGCGATCAGGCGTCGTCGCACTTCTCCACCAGCAGCTTCCCCACCCAAAGTGGAGTCAGAAGGCAGCCGCAATAATGAGGAAGATCCCGAGGAGCCAGCTCAGTGATACGAGTAGTGTAGAGTACTTCCCTTAGTTTAGCAGGATGTCGAGTAGTCGAGTCGTTATCTTAGTTAATGGTGTGTTAATGCTTGGTGTGTGACGTGAGTTGTGGAAGCCATGAGCAATTGTCCACAGCCTCGTCTTCTGATTGTTTTGCTTTGGTGTGTGAACCCACATGAAATAATAGTGCATTTATTTTTGTGTGCGACATGAACCCTCAGAAAAGTATAACAAAGCCTCAACACTTCAAAGTACAAACAAGTGAAAGTAGTAAGATATATGTAATGCTTTAAATTAACATTTGGTTGATCATGCTAGATGGCCGGAAGAGGAAAAGGTCGTGCTGCCAACCCCGCCAACAACAACGATGAGGCCTGCAACCCTCATCTTTCTGGAGGCCAAGACAGGGGTGGACGCCGTGAAGGAGTTGATCCCCTCCACCAAATGCTTGAGAATCAAAATCAGCTCATCCAGAACTTGACTCAAGTGGTGGCCAACTTGCATCACGTTCCACCTCCACAAGCTGCACCACGCCAACCAAGGTTGAGTGAGTTTCTAGGAACTCAACCTCCAAAGTTTGCAAGTGCTGTTGAACCTCTGGAGGCAGATGATTGGCTAAAGACCATTGAGAGCAAGATGAGGATCATACAGTGCCAAGGGTATGAGAGGGTGCTGTTTGCCTCTCATCAATTGCATGGACCTGCTGCTGATTGGTGGACCGCCTACGTGGCCGCCCATCATGACCCTGAGAACATCACTTGGGAAGAGTTCAAGCGCAGCTTCCTCAACCATTACATACCAAGGGGTGAACTAAAAAACAAGAGGAAGGAGTTCTTGGGGCTGCAGCAAGGAAACATGACTGTGAGGGAATACCTTACTAAATTTACTCAACTCTCCCGTTATGCCCCACGGGACATAGAGACTGATGAGCAAAAACAGGATTGTTTTGTGAAAGGATTTACGGCGGAAATGCAGTGTGCAATGTCCTCCAACGAGTATGAAAGTTTCCAAAAGATGGTGGACAGAGCGTTTGTGGTAGAAAGGAAGCTGAAGGCCTTGGAAAATGAGAACAAGAGGAAGGCCGGGTGGTCACATCAAGCCTCAGGGAGCAACACCCGCCCACGTCTGATGCAGCAACCCGCAGGGCAGACGAACCGTGCTGCTGTACCCTACTCAGCATCGAGAGGGTACAACCCAAACTTCAGGCCTCCGGCAGCACCAATACAGCCACAACGTCAGTTCACACAGCAGCCTCGCCCTACATATCAACCTCGACCAGCAGTGCAAGGACCCCCAAACCAACCCCAAGACAGCAAAGGCCAGGCACCTAAGGTTGGGGTGCAATGTTTTAATTGTGGTGAAGTGGGGCACTACGCCCATAATTGCCCAAAGAAGAAGCCCGCGCAGCCACAACAGCAGAATGTGATGCGAGGATGGGTGAACCACGTGACCATGGAGGAAGCGCAAGAGGCACCTGACGTGGTAGTTGGTAAGTTTCCTGCCAATTTACACATTGCAACCCTGCTGTTTGATTCTGGTGCTACCCACTCATTCATTGCTCAAGGGTTTGTTAAGAAGCATGATCTAGCAACAACACAAATGAACCATATGCTAGCAGTAAACTCTCCAGGTGGAGAAATAAGAACAAGAGAAGTGTGTCCCAAGGTGAATCTAGACATTAATGGGGTAGTATTTACTGCCAACCTCATAGTGATAGATTCTCAAGGGATCGATATTATTTTGGGCATGGATTGGTTGACCAAACATAAGGGAATCATCCATTGTTCGACCAGAACGGTGGAACTAACGCACCCTAGTGGCATAAAAGTAAAGTTCATAACAATACAAGAGCCTAGGAGGGAAATTAAATTAAATCAAGTTGAGGTGAAAGTGGAGGAGATCAGAACCATCAGGGAATATACAGATGTTTTTCTGTAGGAGTTGCCAGGTATGCCTCCTGATCGTGAAGTGGAATTCGCAATTGAGCTAGTACCTGGAACAGCCCCGATATAAAAGAGACCTTATCGGATGGACTCCAAACAGTTGGGAGAACTCAAGGATCATTTGAGAGAACTGATGGAGAAGGGGTATATTTGTCCTAGTTCCTCACCATGGGGAGCTCCAGTGATATTTGTGCCCAAAAAGGACGGAACCCAAAGGTTATGCGTGGACTACCGTGCCTTGAATGAGGTAACCATCAAGAATAAGTACCCATTACCCCGCATTGAAGACTTGTTTGATCAGTTGAGGGGAGCTTGTGTGTTCTCGAAAATTGATCTCAGGTCGGGATACCACCAACTTAAAATAAGGCAATCTGATCTTCCCAAGACAGCTTTCGTATCTCGGTACGGACTGTATGAATACACTGTCATGCCTTTCGGTCTAACTAATGCCCGCCATACTTCATGTATCTCATGAACAAGGTATTCATGGAATATCTGGACAAATTTGTGGTGGTTTTCATAGATGACATTCTCGTCTTCTCCAAAGATGTAGAAGAACATGAGAAACATCTAAGGTTGGTGTTGCAGAGGCTGAGAGAACACCAACTATATGCCAAGTTGAGCAAGTGTGAGTTTTGGCTGAAGAGAGTTCCCTTCTTAGGACATATTATCTCGGAGGGAGAAATCTCCGTGGAACCCGCCAAAATCGAGGATATACAGAAGTGGAAGACCCCTGAAAATGTCGGGGAAGTTCGAAGCTTCTTGGGATTGGCTGGATACTATCGACGGTTTATTGAGGGATTCTCTAAAATCTCGAGACCCCTCACCAAACTGTTGGAGAAGGGAATCACATTCACATGGACGCCGCAGTGCGAGACGAGCTTTCAGGAGTTAATGGAAAGATTGACAACAGCCCCAGTGCTAGTTATGCCATATATGCAGAAGAACTTTACGGTGTACTGCGATGCCTCTGGAAACGGGTTGGGATGTGTTCTCATGCAAGAAGGGCATGTTGTGGCTTATGCATCCCGGCAGCTCCGGAAGCACGAGAAGAACTATCCTACACATGACCTAGAGCTAGCCGCAGTAGTACACGCATTGAAAATTTGGCGGCATTACTTGATGGGGAAGAGGACAGAGATATATACGGATCATAAGAGTTTAAAGTACATTTTCACACAGCCAGATCTCAACCTCAGACAAAGGAGATGGTTAGAGCTAATCAATGACTTTGATGTGGGCATCAACTATCATCCTGGGAAAGCAAACGTCGTGGCAGATGCTTTAAGTCGGAAAGTGCAGGTCAATAAGTTGAGCTTGAAGGACATGCCTACAGAATTGAAGGATGAGGTTATAAGGCTCAATATTGCCTGGTGAATAGTGGTGAAGCCATCGCCATGGAAGTGGACTCCACGCTAGAGCGAGACATACGCGAGGGTCAAAAGAACGACGAGAAGATACAAGAGATCAGACAACTCATCAAGGAAAATAAATCTCCTGGTTTCAGAGAGGATGAACAAGGAACGATGTGGCACGGGAAAAGAATCTGTGTGCCTGAAGTAAAGGAGATCCGTGAATTGATTTTGAAGGAGGCTCACAATTCCGACTATTCCATTCATCCTGGGAGTACGAATATGTACCAGTACCTCAAGAGCGGGTATTGGTGGTATGGCATGAAGCGAGATGTCGCGGAACATGTTGCCCTATGTGACACATGTCAGTTGGTAAAAGCAGAACATCAACGACCCGCGGGATTATTGCAACCACTCAAAGTGCCTGAATGGAAATGGGAAGAAATCGGCATGGATTTCATAGTGGGATTGCCTAGGACCCAATCCGGATATGATTCAATATGGGTCATCATCGACAGGCTAACCAAGGTAGCTCACTTCATCCCCATGAAGGAAAGCTACAGCGGATCCAAATTGGCGGAGTTGTACATGTCAAGGATCGTGTGTTACCATGGAGTGCCGAAGAAGATAGTGTCGGATCGAGGGACACAGTTCACCTCGAGGTTCTGGCAGAAGTTGCACGTAACCATGGGAACCCATCTGAACTTTAGTTCTGCCTATCATCCCCAAACTGACGGGCAGACGGAAAGAACCAATCAGATTCTTGAGGATATGCTGAGAGCGTGTGCACTCAAAAACAATCGGAGTTGGGATAAGAACTTACCGTATGCGGAGTTCTCCTATAACAACAGCTATCAGGCTAGTATGAAGATGTCACCGTTTGAAGCTTTGTACGGGAGGAAGTGCAGAACTCCCCTGTTTTGGAACCAAACAAGGGAAAGTAAAGTGTTTGGTCCCGAAGTACTACAAGAAGCCGAGGCGAAAGTGAGGGAAATTCGCAACAACTTGAGGATAGCACAGACACGACAAAAGAGCTACGCCGATGTGCGGAGAAGAGAGCTCGTTTTCAAACGTGGGAGACTATGTCTATCTCAAGGTGTCCCCTATCCGAGGACTTCGTCGGTTCAAGGTGAAAGGGAAATTGTCACCTCGATACATCGGACTCTTTCAAGTTCTGGAGAGGAAAGGAGAAGTGGCGTATCAACTAGAATTACCGGCTCGCCTATCGGATGTGCACGATTTATTCCATGTGTCACAGCTCAAGAAATGTCTGAGAACGCCTGAAGAGGTGTTACCCATGAATGAGGTTGACGTAGCTGAGGATCTGTCTTATGCCGAGCCACCATACAAGATTTTGGAGACAATGGAACGCCTCACAAGAAATAAAAGAATCAGGATGTGCAAGGTGCAGTGGAAGCATCACTCAGAAGATGAAGCCACATGGGAGCGGGAAGATGAGCTTAAGGCACAATTTCCGGAATTGTTTTCTTAGAAACACCAATCTCGAGGACGAGATTTCTTTTAAGGGGGGTAGAGCTGTAACACCCCAAAATCCTGTTAAGAGGGGAATTTAAAATTTTTTGGACGTATTGCTTGTGTTGCAAAAATTCAAATTCAAACTGGAATTCAAATTAAACTCAAAACAGAAATGAAAAAGAAAAAGAAAAGGAAAAAATAAACCCCCCCCGGCCAGTGGGCCGAAACCCACCAGCCGGCCCATTTATTCCCGCGCCAGCCCGCAGCCGCGTGCCCTCCCCTCTTTCCCTCTGACACGCGGGGCCCGCCAACCCTTCTTCCTCCTCGCGCCCGCGCTCGGCCGGCCGGACTCTTCTCACCTCCGAATCGAAACCGCCCCGGATACTCGCTTATCCCAGCCGAATTTCGTTCTTGGACGACACAAACTCGATCACAACCGAACGCCGCCCTCCCCCGTCTATAAAAACCCCGGCATCGTCCCGTTTTTCCCCACGATCCGCCGATTTTCGTCCCGGTGAGAACCCGAGCTTCTCCGGCAAATTCTGCTCGATCTACGCTCGGGAATTCTGATCTAACTCGCTGATCTTGATCCACCGCCTCCGGGGAACCTCGTAGGTGCAGAAAACTCGGTGGTTTGCGGTTCGAACACAGCGCCGACGAGCCTCGCCATGAATTCACCTCGGACCTCGTCGCCGATCGCTTTCCAGGACCTCCGAGCTCAAGAAAACCCCCGAGGTGAGATCCCCTACCTCCCCTCCACCGATCTATGCCATAAAATCACAGTTTTAGGAAGAATTGACTAAGATCCGAAACTCCCCGGCGAGATCGCCGCCTCCCGCCGCCGTGCGCCGCCCGCGCTCGATCAGAGCAACGTGGCCGCTTGTGCGCCGTCTATTTTAAATTGCACGGTAGAGTTTAAATCCCCGCGTACCGGTTCGACGTTATAATCTCAGCCGTCTGTTTTAAATCGGACGGTCCACGTCAGCCCCGCGTTATAAAGTCTGGGATTCTTACGTGCTACCCCCTGGGGTTCTCGGAAAATAAGAGCTAGCCCCGGAAACTTCTGATCTAGCCCCTAGAACTTCAGAAAATCATGTAAATTCATTTAAAAATCAGTTTTAGCCCCTGGACTTAACAAAATTAGGAAAAACCCCTCTGTTAAGTGTAGATAGACCCCTGGAGATTCTTAAAATAATATAATGGATCCTGTAGTGGGGTGAGTTTACCTTTTTAACCCTATTTGATATTAAAGTTAGGAATTTGAATATGTGGCTAGTATTTAAAATTTAAAAGGTGGGACAAACATATTGTCAAATTCAAATTAAAAACTTTCCCAGTACTTAGAAAACCTTGGAGTGAGATAAAAATAGATTTTTGGCTGAAAGGAATCTGTTTAATTGATTATTCACATTTATTAGTTATAGGGACACATTTTTAAGTAGAGAATAATTCTGAAAATTAGTAAAATAAATGTAAAATAGTTTACATCAGAGGAGAAGTTTAAAAATATATTATTACATATTTTAGACCCGAAACCTATTCTGTTCAGATGAGGTGTCTTACTATTTTATAATAAAGTTCACATTTAGGCATAGGAAATAAATCTGAAAATATAGCAAACTAGGTATGAATAACTAGAAAATGATAAATGAAGTTTCCAAAATCCAAAGAATTCAGTTTAGGGTTGGTAGAAGGACTGAAGACACATATGGAGTAGGAAAATACCTTTCATGCATACTTGGTAGCTAAAAGGTGTAGTAATTGAATATAAGGAATTTATTTAAATTGGAAACTCATATATATAGTATGCAAACATAAATGTGAATACAAAAGTAAAAATCATATACACATGATTAAAAGTGCATGTAAGCCAAAAATCAACACACATAGAGTAACCACAACACATAGAATTGTGAATGGCTTTCATAAATGTGAATGTGTGGTTTGTATGAAGTGGAAGTGTGAACTATGTCTTATGACTTGTTGTTTTCTTTTGCTATGTGTGATGGTATGAGTAGAACCTGCTCCATAGCAAGTTCTTCCTTTCCAAGTTCAGGACTACCCATTCCAAGAGCAGCAGGAAGGAGGCAAGTGTCCTTGACCACTTTGATCCTATGCTAGGATGTGTAGATAGAATTATTTGCATTGTCAATTGAAATATGAAACCCATGCTAGGATGTTTCCCTAGAATTGCATTATCTTTTTTCCTTGTAGCTTGGGTTGGGATTTGTTTTATTATGTCATTCACTCATATTACTTGTGCTTAGCCATGCTTAGAATGGGATAATTGGGATATGAGATCATCAGTTTATTTACCATACTCTTGAATGAGATGTTATGAGTTATGTAGAGGTAGGGATCAAGGCAAGTTGGATGGTTTGGTTGGTGATGGGTGCACGAGACTCGGGTTTATGTTTAGTACTTGCCTGGATCCTAAGGACCGGTTCATGGAGCATGTAACCTGGCTTTAACATGCCAACCACATGCTGAGATGGGGCAGCTTGGCCAATTAATTAGGTGTATCCCCGGCGTAGTATGGGTGTGTTGGATGGTGCGGGGAATAGGTGTCAGCTGGACTACCATATGAACCGCAAGGCTCAAGAGGGGGCCACTGCAGCGGGGTTGGAGCCTCTTGTATGCTGTTAGGGGTGAAACCTCAGTGGGCCCACGCTCGTCGGGAATCCCTTTGTAAAGGCTTTGTAGTGATCTTCTGGCTACACACCTGGGAAGTGTGAATGTGGTTCGTAGCCACTGGCATAATGGAGGTTCTTTTAGTCCACCCGGCAACGGAGGATGAAATCACTACATGTGGGTACAGTGGTGCAAACTCTGCAGAGTCAAAACTGTCATGACAGCCGTGCTCACGGTCAAGAGCGGCTTGGACTTATTTATGATTAGAGTATGATGGCCTTGGAGGGTGTGAGTGTTAAGCGGGGAGCTTAACATTGGAAATGATGTTATGGTTATTTGATTATGATGATGGGATGGGAGATTGGGACCATTTCACCTGTGTAGTAATGTAGGTGCTTAATAAGCTAAGGTGATAGGTATTAATTGCGTAGTGCTTTAACCCTGAGTTCAATCTCTCCTTGTTCTAGCCATGCATGACATAACTTTCCCACACTTGCTGAGTACCATCGGCACTCAACCTTGCATATTTGTTGGTTTATCTTGCTGCTCAGTTCAAGATAATGAAGTGGTGTTTAATGATCAAGACTTTGGACCCGAAGAAGGTTTCTAGGTTCATGGAGTCCCCCGGGCAACGCCTGTGACGGAGCCCACGAGAATAATTATTCCGCTGCTAGTTTATTTACTTGTGATGAACTTATTATTGTCCATCGAGACATTTGCTATGTAAGACTTATTTATATTCGACACCTGGCTTGTAATAAATGATGCTTCACTATTTGTCATCACATGTATGAGAAAATGATCCTGGCATACATGTGATATCCACTCGGTTGTTCTTCGGAAAAACCGGGTGTGACAGCGTCCCCGCCTGGGACGTATTTTTCACAATCGTGCGGAGCAGGTCGGTCTGCTCCTCACGAGAGCCAACCAGCGCCGAGATCACATCCGCTAGCGTAAGCGGAGGCAGCGGCAGTGGTTGTTGCTGTGGGTTGTTGTCGTAGGCAGGTGGCTGGGAGTTGTGATTTCATCCTCCGTTGCTGAGTTGAGCCCCCGACCTCGTGCGTGGCCCGGGTACAAACAATCTGCAACCATAACGGCAATCAAATAAGTCCCACAGCATACTCCATGCAGTCCATAAAATAGTAGTAAAACATCATGACGGTAAAAATGCGATACATCTCGTATACGGATAATGTAATAACTTTGCACAAGCTACCCCATTACCAGAACAAACACATAATAGTGACATCTAAGTTGATGGACTTCGTCTTTGGAGGTTCATTTCAACTAGATTTGGTCACTAAGAAACGTTAATATCGCTTTGTCATCACGTATACTATCCTTTTGTCTCCAATACGCCACAAACATGGTCTCTAATAAAAAGAACTTGAGTAGGTAATTGTAAGGGCCTCAGTTTTTGACACAAGTTTAAAGTGGTCATCACCACACCACACACCTCATTTGAAGCAAGATGATGAACACAAACGAAGAGCAAGTAACCACCATCAACATGCTCATTAGAGAACAAACTCACATATTGCGAAAGTGGTATTTCCCACATGTGATATAGATGGGCTGGGCATATGAAAACTCCTACACATTGCTAGGAATGTCCATGCCAAGTTTCACCCAAATTCAAAACCTTTTTGAGGTCATTTTGGGTATAGCTAGAGAGAGGGCAGTTTGAACCCACATTCAAATTCAAACTGTTTTGATCCCATAAATTCAAAAGTGGGAGGCATATTCTTACTCAGCACATTTTTGTGAGCTCACACACCAATTTTCACTCCATTTGAAGTTGATCTTGACATGAGCTAAGTGGGGCAAATTCAAACTTGATTTGAATTTCAAACTGAACATGTGCTGAAATTTATCCAAACCGAACCCAATTTGAATTCCAACCAATTCAAATGGCTCAAGGGTAGATAATTCAAATCACCATGGGCTTTGTGGGAACTACTGTTTACAACAGTGATTTGGAGTTAATTTCAGAGGTTAAAAGAAAATTGGGACCCACATGTCAGCCACTGAGAAGATCTAACCGAGTGGACTTTCAGTGCTCGGGTCCCCGAGCTCCTCCCGAGAGCGCCACCGAGGGGAGGCCGCCGCGCCATCACCTGCTTGCCGTCTCGGCCGGTGAACCGCCTCGCAGGGGTCCTTATCTGCGCTCCCGAGCAGTCGCTGGAGGTCTTCACCGCTGCCTCGTCGCAGTTCCACCCAGAAAGCCGAAGCTCCTCGCCGCCCGAGTGAACTTTCGGTTCCTCATCGCCCGGCCGATCTAGTGACCCTCCCGGCGATCTGAGACCAGCACCGGGTGCGCCAAGCCGTCTTCAACACCCTCGCATCGGTTCCTGACCCTGCGCAGTCTTCCCCGAGCTCCACCGCGGCGATCCTTCCTCTGCCGGTTCAGCTCGAGCCGCCGCTGCGGGAACCATCCTTCCGGCCACCACAGCCCACCGTTCACCGAGCTGTGAACAGCAAAGAGGTTCGCCTTCAACCCCTCTTTCTTTCCCGCAAGCTCCGGCGGCGTGACAAGCACTGCTCAGGCCGGAATTTCATGTTTTTGTGACGGTATGCAAAAGAGGAGTCGGCACCGATCAGAGAAATTCGTAAGCCACACTGCATCACTCATCCTCTCATGGAGAGGATCACTTCTAGTTGCCAGTACGAGCCCATAGGAGCAGGAACCACGAAGAACCATGGAGGGAAACCGCTGTTCTTCAAGTTTTAGTAGAAATCCCGATTTCCGGCCTAGGTCGCACGGTGACAGCCCACCACAGTCCTTCCCAAGCTCCGTGGAGCTCACGTCGACCTTTCCTATGGTCCACTGATGCTCGACGTCCCTTAGCTTGATCGGATGAGGTGCTAGGGAGGACGGGCAACACGGCCGAAGTTCTCCAGAGGCTGCTGCTCGTCGCCGACCATGTGCCGGCCATTTTCATGACGAGCTGAGCCCAGAATCGTGTTCTCCGAGTAAAAATAGGCAGGGGCGGCCGGAATTGTGAAGCTTGGAGCTCCACAGAGGCTGCGGCGAGCTCTCCGGCGAGGTACCCCGGCGGCAGAGCGCGGGCGGCGAGAGGTAGACGAAGGGGGTGGACCCCAGCTGTCAGCGGCAGATATTTTAAATCGGGATCGGGCTGCGGCCGGTATCTGGTGTGCTGGCGCGCAAAAACCCTGTGGGCCTCAGTGTGCTGTCGCCTCCGCACCTAACACGTGTCCCTGCGGGCCCCGGCAGATTTAAACTTTTCCCCCGATTTTCAGATTTTATTCAAACTTCAAATCCTCATAACTTTAGCTACAAAGCTCCAAATTGAGTGAACCAAATTTTGTTGGATTCAGCTCTCCGAGCACTTTCCAGCAAATCAGGTTTCACTTCATGAAAATCCTTATTCTCCAGAATTAATTCCTCAAATTTTAAACTGTTTGGAATTTTAACTGGAGAATCCTTTGGAGGAAAATCCTGAAATTTTGCTGGAATGTTCACCAAAATATTCCTGAACTACCACAAAAATTTCAGATCCATTTCAGCTCATTTGTTCCACCTAATGGTGTGATTAGTGAAACTGTTCCAGAGAAAATAGAAAATGTTCAGAAACATTTTCAGAATTTTCTCTGAAATTGTTTAGCTCATATCTTTAGTTAGGAACCTTCAAATTAAGTGAGACCAACTCCATTAGAACCCTCCGAAAATCTAGTTTTCAGAAAGTCATAGTTTGTTTCATAAAAATCCTTAGAACACCCTAAAAGCCTTCAATTAAGGTCAAGTACATAATTAATTGTGGAGGGCTCAAATGAGCTTTGCTGCAACTAAAACTTGACCAAGTCTCTGTTTAGGTTGTAACCAAGCCACAGTAAAAGTTTCACAGGCATTGGGTCTGTCTATTAAGAGTTTTAGATTTCACAAGTTTAAAAGTCAATTCAAATGCATTAATTTAATACATGTACTTCTTACATCATGTAGTCGCTAAGGTCGAGTAGGAACCCGAAGTCCTAGACTTTGTTACTCTGGAGGAACAGCTAGCCTACGACCAAGAGCAGCAAGGCAAGCTCTGGTTTGCATTAACCTTTTTACAAGTTTTTATTGTTTTGAGCACATACTTGAATACCTTATTCTTTGCATTAGAGTCTTGTTTGGAAACCCAATTGCATAGCCAAGAAAACCATGGGTTGGGTTTAGGATTGCAAACCCCGTTAGCTACTGCAATGCTAAGATAGTGTAGGATTCGGTACAAGTCGAGTAGTTGGAACTACTCGCGAGCATAGGCTAGAGGCACTCGACTCGGGTAGAGATAGCACATGAAACACATGGCAAGAAAATGAGACCAAGTGGAGTGTAAGGGCAGCAGGACTTTGGGGCCTGTGTGCTATAGCTCCGCTTGTGTCGATTGAGGACCGAGCCGGTGCGGGCCTGTTGAACAAGCTAGAACAGTACCGAAGACCTACCGGCTATATGGGAACCGGGAAACCGATGCAACTTGGGTAGCTGGGTATTGAGGCATTGTGCGTCATTCAGAGGGTAGGTTGAGAGCTCGAGGTGTAAATCGGCTGGCGGCACTGAGATCCGCGTGCAGAGACCTCTTGCTCGGGACGATGGGACCGGTTCAATATTTGGCTGACGGGCGAAAGGTAGTTGCGTACGGCGTCCGTGATGGTTGTTGTAGGCAACATCGAGTACGGGCGTACGTGACGGGTTGTTCGGGTAACCCTGCAGGTGTAAATCTATTATAATCGCCGTCCCTCGCGGTCAGTGAGTACCACTTGTTCGCTGTGCCGTGACGTAGAAAGAATGGGCTAGTTACATGTTAAAATGTTGCTGATTGAAAGATGGACTTGATTGTTAATGATTGCTGTAGTTTAGAGCTAACTAAAGTTCCTTTCAACTTTGGGCAAAGTACATGAGAGAAATGCGTTTCTTGTTTGACTGCGGCTCTCTGACACGACCCCATTTGGTCCTGTCGAGCCAGGATCACGCTGAGGGGTGCTGCGTTGCACAGCACCGTATAACACACGTCAAAGGTGCAAAGCGGAAGCGGAAGTTTTATTACATAAACAGGTTTATGAACATGTTTACATCAAAATAAGTTCAGTCTACACTCCCGGGCGTAGACTAAGCATCAAGTGCACGTTCAGCCCTCGAACGTGTCCTTGCTAGCACACACGCACACTAACTCTGCGGCGTGCACGACTCCCACTCGACGGGGTTCCCCTCCTGGGGTTCCGTCTCCTCTTCGGGAGTCCCTTCCTCATAGAACCCTGCAAAAGCTTCAAACACAAGCAGTGAGCACGAAGGCTCAGCAAGTCTGACCCGTCTCACCTAAACATGGAACTTCTACATGAGGGTAATGGGTTGCATGAGGCAAAAATCATTTGCAAGGACTCGCCTAATTAGTAGAACCTTACTTTCAAGTTTTAGCAGCAGGTTGTGGAGAACCTTACGCTAAGGCACATGAGAGAGCCGCAATCAAACAAGAAACGCATTTCTCTCATGTACTTTGCCCAAAGTTGAAAAGAACTTTAATTAGCTCTAAGCTACAGCATATCATTAACAATCAATGTCCAGCTTTCAATCAGCAACATTTTAACATGTAACTAGCCTGTTCTTTCTACGTCACGGTACAGTGAACAAGTGGTACTCACTGACCGCGAGGGACGGCGATTATAATCGATTTACACCTGCAGGGTTACCCGAACAACCCGTCACGTACGCCCGTACTCGATGTTGCCTACAACAACCATCACGGACGCTGTACGCGACTACCTTTCACCCGTCAGCCAAATATTGAACCGGTCCCATCGTGCCGAGCAAGAGGTCTCTGCACGCGCATCTCCGTGCCGCCAGCCGATTTACACCTCGAGCTCTCAACCTACCCTCTGAACGACGGGCAATGCCTCAATACCCAGCTACCCGAGTTACATCAGTTTCCCGGTTCCCATATAGCCGGTAGGTCTTCGGTACTGTTCTAGCTTGTTCAACAGGCCCGCACACGGCTCGGTCCTCAATCGACACAAGCGGAGCTACAGCACACAGGCCCCAAAGTCCTGCTGCCCTTACTCTCCGCTCGGTATCATTTTCATGCCATGTGTATCATGTGCTATCTCTACCCGAGCAATGTGCCTCTAGCCTATTCTCGCGAGTAGTTCCAACTACTCGACTTGTACCGAATCCTACTCTATCCTGGAAATGCAGTGGCTAACGAGGTTTGCAATCCTAAACCCAACCCGTGGTTTTCTTGGCTATGCAGTTGGATTTCCAAACAAGACTCTAATGCACAGAACAAAGGAAACAAGTATGTGCTCAAAACAATAAAAATTTGTAAAAAGGTTAATGCAAACCGGGGCTTGCCTTGCTGCTCTTGGTCGTAGGCTAGCTGTTCCTCCGGAGTAACGAAGTCTAGGACTTCGGGTTCCTCCTCGACCTTAGCGACTACATGATAGAAACAATACATGTATTAATTTAATGCATTTGTATTAAGTTTGAAGTTGTGAAGTCTATAACCTTTGCTAGATAGACCTAATGACTGTGAAACTTTTACTGTGGCTTGGTTACAACCTAAACAAAGACTTGGTCAAGTTTTAGTTGCAGCAAAGCTCATTTGAGCCCTCCACAAATAATTATGTCCTTGACCTTAATTGGAACTCTTAGGGTGTTCTAGGAATTTTCATGAGAGAAACTATGACTTTCTGAAAACTAGACTTTCAGAGGGTTCTAATGGAGTTGGTCTCACTTAATTTGGAAGTCTCTAACTAAAGATATGAGCTAAACAATTTCAGAGAAAATTTTGAAAATGTTTCTGAACATTTCCTATTTTCTCTGGAACAGTTTTGCTAATCACACCATTAGGTGGACTAAATTAGCTCAAATGGATCTGAAATTTTTATGGTAGTTCAAGGATATTTTGGTGAACATCTCAGCAAAATTTCAGGATTTTCCTCCAAAGGATTCTCCAGTTAAAATTCCTAACAGTTTAAACTTTAAGGAATTAATCCTGGAGAATTAAGGAATTTCATGAAGTGAAACTTGATTTTCTGGAAAGTACTCAGAGAGCCGAATCCAGCAAAATTTGGTTCACTCAATTTGGAGCTTTCTAGCCAAAGTTATAAGGATTTGAAGTTTGAAGGAAATCTGAAAATCGGGGAAAAGTTTAAACTCGCGCGTGGGCCCAGGGTACACGCGTCGCACGCCTAGGCGATGGCACACCGCGGCCCACAAGGATTTTGCGCGCCAGCACACCCGATCCCGGCCGCAGCTGGATCCCGATTCAAAATATTGGCCGCTGACAGCTGGGGTCCACCCCCTTCTTCAACCTCGCGACACCCGCGCACCGCCGCCGAGGGATCTCGCCGGAGAGCTCGCCGCCGGCTGCTGTACAGCTCCAAACTTCTTGATTCTGGCCGCCCCTGCCTACTTTTACTTGGGGAACAGGATCCGAGGGTCAGCTGCTCATGACAACGGCCGGAGCATGGTCGGCGACGAGCCGCCATATCGGAATGACTTCGGCCATGTCGGCTGACTCCCCTAGTACCTCAGCTACTTGGGAAATCGGTCGGGGAGCATCAGTGGACCTCAGAGAAGGTCGACATGAGCTCGAGGCAGCTCGGGGAAGGCCCGAAATAGGTCCTCACCGTGCGCCCGATACCCCCCGTTCGTTTCGCCATTAGTAGACCTTAAATTATGCCGGGCACAGAGGTTCTCCGGCCCAGAGTTGTGAAGGCAACTTGTGCGTTACCGTGTCTAGCTCGTGTGGGAGTGGCCTGAGGCCCTCTAATCCTTTCTAGAGCACAAATTAAACAGAATCGTACCCGAAGGTCGTTCTGCACACAGAAAGGGGAAAAGTGGAAATTCGCCGCCGGTGAGCAACCACTCGAGCTGTGGCTCGGGGATGAGCAGCACCGGTCACCCGCGCGTCCAAGGGTGCCTTGGCTCGGGCGTGACAACGCCCAGGTTGGGCTGTCCACGAGAGCCCGAGGTGCGGCGGTTCCAAGTTCCGAGTTTGATCTTTCGGCACAGCCGATATCAATCGGTTCCAACCGAATTCTAGCAATGGGAAGGATGGAGGAGGGTCTCTAGTACCTTGCTGGGACTCTGGAGTGGAAGGAGGGAGCTGCGATCGGCGTTCTCCGATCAAGTCCGAGCTGCGGAAGTTCTCGGCCGGCGCTGAGTTCTTGCGGGAGAGAACTGTGGTGCCTCGGCCGAGGAGGGGGCAGGCGCCTTAAGAAGGCTCTGCACCGCCTCATGCCCGTGCGTGGGCAAGCAGCTGGTGGCGCGGTGGCTGGCCTCGGTGGCGATCACCGCTGCGGCTCGGCGACCCGAGTGAAAAGTCTCAGTCGGTTTGTGTTGAAGTAGAGGCTGACATGTGGGTCCCACCCTTCCTTTTAACCTCTGAAATTTACTTCTAATCACTGTTGTAAACAGTGAACCCCATACTACCCTTGGCAATTCAAATTATTCCCCCATGAGCCATTTGAATTGATCAAAGTTCAAATGAGGTTTGGTTTGAATGAATTTCAGCACAAGTTCAGTTTGAAATTCAAATAAAGTTTGAATTTCTCCCCCTTAGCTCATGTCAAGATCAACTCCAAATGGAGTGAAAATTGGTGTGTGAGCTCACAAAAATGTGCTGAGTAAGAATATGCCTTCCACTTTCAAATTCATGGTATAAAAACAGTTTGAATTTGAATATGTTTTCAAACTGCCCCCTTCCTATATATGCCCAAGATGACCTCAAAAAGGTTTTGAATTTGGGTGAAACTTGGCATGGACATCCTTAGCAAAGTGTAGGAGTTTTTCCTATGTCCAGCCCATCTATATCACATGTGGTAAATACCACTTTTGCAATGTGTAAGTTTGTTCCCTAATGAGCATGTTGATAATTGTTACTTGCTCTTCATTTGTGTTCATCATTCTTCCTCAAATGAGGTGTGTGGTGTGGGGATGAACACTACAAATGGGTGTCAAAAACTGAGGCCCTTACATTCCTCCCCCCTTAAAAGAATCTCGTCCCGAGATTATAAGGTGAAAATGAGAGAGAGGATGGTGGAAAATTACCGGATATGCGACGTGAGAAAGTCGGGGTAGTTAGTGCGAAGGAATTCTTCGCTCTCCCATGTCGCTTCGTCCATGGAGTGATTACTCCACAGAACCTTGTAGAACCACAACGTACGGTTGCGTGTGGTTCGGGCCTTCTCATCAATAATCTGCACCGGTTCCTCCCGATAGGTGAGATCCGGTTGCAGTTCTTCAATGTCTTCCAGCTGATCGGTAGTTGATAGCTTGAGACACTTCCTCAGCTGGGAAACGTGAAAGACGTCGTGCACACCGGGAAGTGCTTCTGGTAATTTCAGCCGGTATGCTACCGATCCACATCTTTCGGTAATCTGGAATGGACCGATGAATCGGGGTGCCAACTTTCCTCTCACCCCAAATCTGTTTACGCCCTTCATTGGAGATACTCGTAGGTATACGTGATCTCCAACTTCGAATTGTAATGGGCGCCTCCTCCGGTCCGCATACTGTTTCTGTCGGGATTGAGCGGCTCTTAGGTTCGCTTGAATCAGTCGAACCTTTTCTTCCGCGTCGTTGACAAGGTCAATCCCGAAGGTAACTCTCTCGCCAGACTCACACCAATTCAATGGTGTGCGGCATTTTCTTCCGTATAGCGCCTCGTAGGGCGCCATCTTGATGCTGGCTTGGTACCCGTTGTTGTACGAGAACTCGGCTAACGGCAAGTGATCATCCCAATTCTTGCCGTGGTCGATAGCGCAAGCTCGTAGCATGTCTTCTAGGATTTGATTTACCCGCTCAGTTTGCCCATCTGTCTGCGGGTGGTAGGCTGAACTACGGATCAGCTTCGTCCCCAAGGCAGCGTGTAGCTGCTCCCAAAAACGGGACACAAATAAAGTGCCCCGGTCCGATACGATGGTACGGGGTACGCCGTATAAGCATAGGATCCGTGAGATGTACAGTTCAGCGTACTTCTTGGCGTTGTAGTTGGTGTTGACCGGGATGAAATGGGCAACTTTGGTGAGCCGATCGACGATCACCCACACAGAATCATGTTTCTGTAAGGTGGTGGGTAAACCGACGACGAAATCCATGCTCACGTCCTCCCACTTCCAGGCAGGAATGCCCAGTGGTTGCAGCAGTCCCGGTTTCCGCATGTGGTCTGCCTTCACCCTTCGACATGTATCACACTCGGACACGTATTTTGCCGTCTCTCGCTTCATCCGTGTCCACCAAAACTTTCTTTTGAGTTCTTGATACATTTTGTTGCTGCCGGGGTGAATAGAAAACTTTGATAGGTGAGCCTCATCAAAGATTTTCTTCCGTAACTCCGGGTTTCGGGGTACGACGATCCGGTTCTTGAACCATAGGACGCCGTCTCCGTCCTTCCGGAAACATTTTAACTCCCCACTATCTACACGTCTCCGAAAATGTGACATGCCCTTGTCATTCTTCTGGGCTGCCGCTATCTCTTCACGGATGGTGGGGATCAAAGCTAGGTTGTAGAGAGCTCCGTGTGGAATCACATGTAGTGGTGGTTCGCTCTCTTTCAACGGTGTGATGGTCAGATTATTGACGTGTGACTTGCGGCTCAGCGCATCTGCCACAACGTTTGCCTTGCCCGGATGATAATGGATCTCTATCTCATAATCCTTTATCAGTTCTAACCATCTTCGTTGCCTCATGTTCAGCTCCTTCTGAGTGAATATGTACTTGAGGCTTTTGTGGTCGGTATATAAATGTACGAGGTTACCGAGTAGGTAGTGCCTCCACATCTTCAGTGCAAGTACCACGGCAGCGAGCTCCAAGTCGTGAGTTGGATAATTTTGCTCATGGTTCCTAAGCTGCCGTGATCCATACGCGACCACTCTTCGGTCTTGCATCAGCACACATCCGAGCCCAATGCCGGATGCATCGCAGTACACATCGAACGGTTTTGTTGTATCTGGCTGCGCCAAAACCGGTGCTGATGTCAGGTGCTGGACTAAAGCCTTGAATGCTGCTTCACATGCTGGACTCCAAACATATTTGGTAGCCTTCTTCAGCAGCTCTGTCATTGGCTTGGCAATCTTCGAGAAGTTCGGAATGAACCTCCGATAATATCCCGCGAGTCCGAGGAAACTCCGTACCTCATGAACAGTTCTCGGGGATTTCCAATTCAGCACTTGTGTGATCTTGCTCGGGTCCACAGCGATACCCTCCGCTGAGATGATATGCCCGAGGAAAGGCACTTGCGATATCCAAAACTCGCATTTGCTGAACTTTGCGTATAACTTGTGATCCCGCAGCCGTTGCAAGACTATACGCAGATGTTTCTTGTGATCTTCCTCCGACTTGGAGTATACTAGGATGTCGTCGATGAAGACCACGACAAACTTGTCCAGCTCCGGCATGAACACCGAGTTCATTAAGTACATGAAGTGAGCTGGAGCATTGGTGAGGCCGAAGGACATGACCAGGTACTCATAAAGTCCGTACCTTGTCGAGAAAGCTGTCTTTGGAATGTCCTCCGCCCTTATCTTAATCTGATGGTACCCGGATCTTAAATCCATCTTGGAAAAGATCTTTGCTTCGACCAACTGATCAAACAACATGTCGATCCGTGGCAACGGGTACTTGTTCTTGATGGTTACGGCATTTAATGGACGGTAGTCCACGCAAAGCCGCAACGTTTCATCCTTCTTTTTGACAAATAATGCCGAACAGCCCCATGGCGAGGAGCTCGGCCTAATAAAACCCTTCTCCAGAAGGTCCGCGAGCTGAGTCTTCAGTTCAGCCAACTCCTTGGGCGCCATCTTGTACGGCCTTCGGGATATTGGCATGGTTCCCGGTGCAAGTTCAATCTTGAACTCCACCTCTCTATCGGGTGGCATCCCCGGCAAATCGTCCGGGAATACATCCGGGAACTCTCGGACCACTGGAATGTCTTCCAATCTGATGGTTGTGGCTTGATAGACACTTGGAAGTTTTATTTCTGGACTGTCCAGAAATAATGAGTTAGAACCGTGCACCTCTGAGTTTAAGTGCACGACTCGAAGGACGGTGTCTAAAACAGCGCCGTGGCGGGTTAACCACGACATCCCTAGGATGACATCGACCTTCTGTCCCTCTAAGATAATGAGAGACGTGGGGTACACTCTACCCGCTAAGCATAATGGTGCTTTGGAGACCATTACGCTTGCTGAAATCTTCCTACCCGGTGAACAAATTAAATATGGACTATCGGTGGGTAGTATTGGCAAGCTGTGTTTAGCAATGAAAGCTTGGCTAATAAAATTATGCGTGGCGCCTGAATCAAATAGTACTATAGCGGGATGTTGGTGGAGTTGGAACATACCCGCAAGGATTGGCTCGCCCTCCGGCACGTCCTCAATGGCAAGCTGGTGGACAGTACCGGGCCTAGGGTTTGCCCGCCGCGCATTAGTAGGGTTCCGGGGTTGATTCCTCCCCGGAAACTGTGGTCCACTCCGCCGCCTTGCCTCTCCGGGCAACTGCTCGCGAAGTGTCCTGGACGACCACACTTGTAACATGTGGCCGCTGCTGGTGGAGTACCCGGGGGACGAAAGCCCGGCATGCATTGCGGAGGTGCAAACGCACGCGGCATCGCCCGCTGCTGCTGTTGTTGTTGCGGTGGTACTGGCAGTGCCGGCCGGAATGCCGGTGAAGAGTACGGCCGACCGCGGAACGGCATCGACCGCTGTGGTGGTTGCCAGTGCGGACCTGATGGTGGGCGATTCACCATCCGAAACTTCTGAGAAGGACCGCCTCCTTCTCCGCTGCTCTGCGGCGCGCTTCGCTTTCGCTCTGCCGCCGCCAACTCCTTGCCGGAATCCTCCTGAACAATCGCAGCATCAATTATGTCGTTGAGGCTGCCGCGATTGAACATCGCCAGCTTGTCCTTCAGGAGCGGGTTAAGCCCCTGGTAAAAGTGGTCCCGCCGCTTCTCGTCCGTATCTGCGTGATACGACGCGTAGAGCGCGAGATCGTTGAACGCCCTGGAATATTCCAGCGCGTTCCGGCTCCCTTGTTGCAGGTGTAGGAACTCCTGCGTCTTCCTCTTCATCAAACCGTGCGGTATATGATAGGCCCTGAAGGCCATCCGGAACTCCGCCCAGGTCATCACTCGGTCGGTGGGCTGTGAAGCACAGAAGTTGGCCCACCACGCGCTCGCGGACCCTTGGAGCTGCTGGACCGCGAACTGAGTCTTGCGCTGCTCGCTGATTTGGAGCAGCCCGAACTTCATCTCTATGGCGCGGAGCCAGTTGTCCGCGTCAAGTGGTTCATCCGCCCTTGAGAATACAGGGGGATGAGTCGCCAGGAAGTCGGAGTAGGAGCTCTGTTGGCGCTCCTCACGATCTTGACGTCTCTCTGGGCGAGACGTATTCGCAATTAACGTTTGCAGCAGCTCTGTGTGCTGCTGATGTGAACCCGCCATTGCCGCGACAATGTCGGCCAATGTAACCGTCGGCAGTGGCGGTGGCGGTGTTTGCTGTTGCTGTTGCTGCTGCTGTCCCGAGGAGTCCTCGGGAGGCGGTTGGGAGGTCTCTCCCCCTTGGCTAGTACCTCCAACATCAGGGTTGGCACGAGTACGCGTCATTCTGAAATTCAGCACAGCAGCAATTAGCACATGTCTTACTCAAAATTCCATAAACAGCAGTAGGTATTGAAGCGACGCATGATTAACTTGCACAACATTCACATATATTGATAAAGCATAAACTTTATACAAGATACATCATTCTCGGATCTCCGAGAAGTCGTGCTCATGTCATCACTACCTATACATACACTACTGTCTACACGACATGTCACCGATTACAAAAGTTGGGTTACGCTACCCTAGCTGCCCTACTTGGCAACCGTAACCCCCTACTCGGAGTAGAACTCGACCTCCTGTGGGTCGTCCTCCTCCGGTACCTCTGCTGGTGGCTCGGGGTCTACCACCTCTTCTCCCATTCCAGGTTCTCCCATGGCTGGAAGACCCAAGACTACCGGGGGCACCTCGTCCATAGCCTGGTTGTAGTCCTCTTCCCAGCCTTGCCCTTCCTCAATAGCGTCGTCCCGCTCTTGAGCAAGGTCCTCATTCTGTTGGGTTAGGGTCTGCACCAGCTCTTGCAACGCCGCGATGTCAACACGGCCCTTCTTCCTTGCCTTCTTCAGACGACGCAACTGATTGTGTTGCTCATTTAGTCGCTTGATCGTCGGAAGGAGCACATTGCGGAGTGCACTGTGAGCACTCTCAAAATGATCTCCACGGCTTGTGCTCTCCTTGAGCTTGGCGGCGAGATGCTCCGTATGAACAGCTTGGCTGTCCATCACAGCGTTTCCCGCCCTCATTTGGAGGCTGAGGTTTGCCTCCGCGGGGTTGTACCTTGGGCAATTCGGGTCTGTTGCCTCCAGGTACCTCTCTTCCCACACATGCTGAGCTCGTCCCTCCACCGGAACGAGTGCGTATGGAGTTCCCTCCATAGCCTGCACGTGTAGTTGGCAGAAACGTGACATAGTGTCACGGGCTGCCATTTGCCACATCCCTTCCGGTTGTCTTCCTCTCACCGTGACGGTGAACGGCATCCAACCGGGTGGCGTAGGTCCTGCGGGAATCTCGACATGGATCGTCCATGTCTTGTCCCCCTCTTCGCCTTCTTCATTGGCGAAGTATTGCGGCATCTGGTTGTACCCGAAATATTGGAGCATTTGCCACAATGCTTCCGGGTAGCCGCTACGGTCAGAGCAGTGGGAAACTACCCACCCGTTCTCCAACCGTTTATCTGCTGCCATCTGTAAAAATATATTTGAGCAATGTCAAATATTTATTTGAACAGTAAACCATTGAGTTATAACATAAGATATGTCATTGAACCCCTAAAACTTGGAAACATAGTTCAAATTTTAAACAAATTTGACTGCTGATCTGCTGTTCCCATGACAGCCCTGACCAGTTTCCATATCAACCTGATTTAGGCCATGTTAAAGGCAAAACCAATTCTGGAGCTCAACATCAAAGTTAAAGTTAACTTCAATAGCTTTCCAGAAAGTATTTGGTTGGCCTAAGATCTGTCCTGGTTCAGAAGTTATGAGATGTCAAAGTTAACAGAATTTCTGGAATCAATTGGACAGCACCTCCCTGCTTTAGGTACTGAATTGATCCAAGAATCCCAGTTAATTCTGTTCCCAATCTGACAAAACTTTCTGTTACAAAGTCGTAACCCATCTCATAAGATTTCCAGAACTACCTAATTTTCTATTTTTGGATTTTTAAGCAGGAAGTTATGCTTAATTTACGGAGAGTTTACAGAGAGTCTTTGCTCTGTCCTGTTTTCTGGACAGTTTCAACTCTACTGCATTTTTCGAGTGGTTAAGGGATGAAACACCTCTGGAACTCAACAGAAAAGTTGTAAAGCTCCTCCAAAGCTTTCCAGAAATGTATCATACGACCCCAACCTCGAAAGAACTCAACCTCTAACCTCTGATTAACTCCAGCCTTGATTCAGCTGAAAACAGAGTGCTCTGTCCTTAACATCCTATAAGTTGAAAACTTATTAGCTTTGAATATCCTGTTCAAGGGAAGGAGTTACATCAAGTTTTACTACTTTGGATCAAAACCTTCAAGTTTTTAAATGAAGTTGTTCATTTAATTGGATGTGACATCGAGGCGTCACCAGATTATGTCGGTACTACGTCCTCACAAAGGAAAAACCTATACCGGACTTAGCCGGCTTCGTTAGTTCAGTGGCACTACTCGTCACTCGCACACGGATGCTACACGTCTACCGTTTCGTGGTAAGGCTACCTGCAGAAATTCAACCAATCATCAGACTCGGCTGCACACCAAGCCCGGAATACATACAGTTAGTACACCCGGCCGTCATCACTCGCCCGGATGTTCTCAAGCCAACCACGCCTTGAGTTACGTGTTCACGTTTCAGACCACGTGACGGGGTCTCCCATATTGCACCACGCACGCCAGGGACAGACGTTGCTCGAATACCCCAAACGACATGAAGAGTCGTAGAGGATACTAAAGCGGGTCGGGTTACCTGCCACCCGTGGGGCTCCACCCTTCAGCTTGTGCGCACTGGTGGACAGCGCTTACGTGCACCCCCCAAGACATGAACGTCCCGAGATGCACGATTTTCCGACATAACAAATAGGTTAACAAGCCACTTTCTATATACTAATAACATCCTTATACGGGCTACTAACTCGTTCCTCACTGGATTTTTGGAAAGAGAAGACCTTTGTACTGTGTTAAACCTCAAGCGAGCTCTGATACCACGCTGACACGACCCCATTTGGTCCTGTCGAGCCAGGATCACGCTGAGGGGTGCTGCGTTGCACAGCACCGTATAACACACGTCAAAGGTGCAAAGCGGAAGCGGAAGTTTTATTACATAAACAGGTTTATGAACATGTTTACATCAAAATAAGTTCAGTCTACACTCCCGGGCGTAGACTAAGCATCAAGTGCACGTTCAGCCCTCGAACGTGTCCTTGCTAGCACACACGCACACTAACTCTGCAGCGTGCACGACTCCCACTCGACGGGGTTCCCCTCCTGGGGTTCCGTCTCCTCTTCGGGAGTCCCTTCCTCATAGAACCCTGCAAAAGCTTCAAACACAAGCAGTGAGCACGAAGGCTCAGCAAGTCTGACCCGTCTCACCTAAACATGGAACTTCTACATGAGGGTAATGGGTTGCATGAGGCAAAAATCATTTGCAAGGACTCGCCTAATTAGTAGAACCTTACTTTCAAGTTTTAGCAGCAGGTTGTGGAGAACCTTACGCTAAGGCACATGAGAGAGCCGCAATCAAACAAGAAACGCATTTCTCTCATGTACTTTGCCCAAAGTTGAAAAGAACTTTAATTAGCTCTAAGCTACAGCATATCATTAACAATCAATGTCCAGCTTTCAATCAGCAACATTTTAACATGTAACTAGCCTGTTCTTTCTACGTCACGGTACAGTGAACAAGTGGTACTCACTGACCGCGAGGGACGGCGATTATAATCGATTTACACCTGCAGGGTTACCCGAACAACCCGTCACGTACGCCCGTACTCGATGTTGCCTACAACAACCATCACGGACGCCGTACGCGACTACCTTTCACCCGTCAGCCAAATATTGAACCGGTCCCATCGTCCCGAGCAAGAGGTCTCTGCACGCGCATCTCCGTGCCGCCAGCCGATTTACACCTCGAGCTCTCAACCTACCCTCTGAACGACGGGCAATGCCTCAATACCCAGCTACCCGAGTTACATCAGTTTCCCGGTTCCCATATAGCCGGTAGGTCTTCGGTACTGTTCTAGCTTGTTCAACAGGCCCGCACACGGCTCGGTCCTCAATCGACACAAGCGGAGCTACAGCACACAGGCCCCAAAGTCCTGCTGCCCTTACTCTCCGCTCGGTCTCATTTTCTTGCCATGTGTATCATGTGCTATCTCTACCCGAGCAATGTGCCTCTAGCCTATTCTCGCGAGTAGTTCCAACTACTCGACTTGTACCGAATCCTACTCTATCCTGGCAATGCAGTGGCTAACGAGGTTTGCAATCCTAAACCCAACCCGTGGTTTTCTTGGCTATGCAGTTGGATTTCCAAACAAGACTCTAATGCACAGAACAAAGGAAACAAGTATGTGCTCAAAACAATAAAAATTTGTAAAAAGGTTAATGCAAACCGGGGCTTGCCTTGCTGCTCTTGGTCGTAGGCTAGCTGTTCCTCCGGAGTAACGAAGTCTAGGACTTCGGGTTCCTCCTCGACCTTAGCGACTACATGATAGAAACAATACATGTATTAATTTAATGCATTTGTATTAAGTTTGAAGTTGTGAAGTCTATAACCTTTGCTAGATAGACCTAATGACTGTGAAACTTTTACTGTGGCTTGGTTACAACCTAAACAAAGACTTGGTCAAGTTTTAGTTGCAGCAAAGCTCATTTGAGCCCTCCACAAATAATTATGTCCTTGACCTTAATTGGAACTCTTAGGGTGTTCTAGGAATTTTCATGAGACAAACTATGACTTTCTGAAAACTAGACTTTCAGAGGGTTCTAATGGAGTTGGTCTCACTTAATTTGGAAGTCTCTAACTAAAGATATGAGCTAAACAATTTCAGAGAAAATTCTGAAAATGTTTCTGAACATTTCCTATTTTCTCTGGAACAGTTTTGCTAATCACACCATTAGGTGGACTAAATGAGCTCAAATGGATCTGAAATTTTTATGGTAGTTCAAGGATATTTTGGTGAACATCTCAGCAAAATTTCAGGATTTTCCTCCAAAGGATTCTCCAGTTAAAATTCCTAACAGTTTAAATTTTAAGGAATTAATCCTGGAGAATTAAGGAATTTCATGAAGTGAAACTTGATTTTCTGGAAAGTACTCAGAGAGCTGAATCCAGCAAAATTTGGTTCACTCAATTTGGAGCTTTCTAGCCAAAGTTATAAGGATTTGAAGTTTGAAGGAAATCTGAAAATCGGGGAAAAGTTTAAACTCGCGCGTGGGCCCAGGGTACACGCGTCGCACGCCTAGGCGATGGCACACCGCGGCCCACAAGGATTTTGCGCGCCAGCACACCCGATCCCGGCCGCAGCTGGATCCCGATTCAAAATATCGGCCGCTGACAGCTGGGGTCCACCCCCTTCTTCAACCTCGCGACACCCGCGCACCGCCGCCGAGGGATCTCGCCGGAGAGCTCGCCGCCGGCTGCTGTACAGCTCCAAACTTCTTGATTCTGGCCGCCCCTGCCTACTTTTACTTGGGGAACAGGATCCGAGGGTCAGCTGCTCATGACAACGGCCGGAGCATGGTCGGCGACGAGCCGCCATATCGGAATGACTTCGGCCATGTCGGCTGACTCCCCTAGTACCTCAGCTACTTGGGAAATCGGTCGGGGAGCATCAGTGGACCTCAGAGAAGGTCGACATGAGCTCGAGGCAGCTCGGGGAAGGCCCGAAATAGGTCCTCACCGTGCGCCCGATACCCCCCGTTCGTTTCGCCATTAGTAGACCTTAAATTATGCCGGGCACAGAGGTTCTCCGGCCCAGAGTTGTGAAGGCAACTTGTGCGTTACCGTGTCTAGCTCGTGTGGGAGTGGCCTGAGGCCCTCTAATCCTTTCTAGAGCACGAATTAAACAGAATCGTACCCGAAGGTCGTTCTGCACACAGAAAGGGGAAAAGTGGAAATTCGCCGCCGGTGAGCAACCACTCGAGATGTGGCTCGGGGATGAGCAGCACCGGTCACCCGCGCGTCCAAGGGTGCCTTGGCTCGGGCGTGACAACGCCCAGGTTGGGCTGTCCACGAGAGCCCGAGGTGCGGCGGTTCCAAGTTCCGAGTTTGATCTTTCGGCACAGCCGATATCAATCGGTTCCAACCGAATTCTAGCAATGGGAAGGATGGAGGAGGGTCTCTAGTACCTTGCTAGGACTCTGGAGTGGAAGGAGGGAGCTGCGATCGGCGTTCTCCGATCAAGTCCGAGCTGCGGAAGTTCTCGGCCGGCGCTGAGTTCTTGCGGGAGAGAACTGTGGTGCCTCGGCCGAGGAGGGGGCAGGCGCCTTAAGAAGGCTCTGCACCGCCTCATGCCCGCGCGTGGGCAAGCAGCTGGTGGCGCGGTGGCTGGCCTCGGTGGCGATCACCGCTGCGGCTCGGCGACCCGAGTGAAAAGTCTCAGTCGGTTTGTGTTGAAGTAGAGGCTGACATGTGGGTCCCACCCTTCCTTTTAACCTCTGAAATTTACTTCTAATCACTGTTGTAAACAGTGAACCCCATACTACCCTTGGCAATTCAAATTATTCCCCCATGAGCCATTTGAATTGATCAAAGTTCAAATGAGGTTTGGTTTGAATGAATTTCAGCACAAGTTCAGTTTGAAATTCAAATAAAGTTTGAATTTCTCCCCCTTAGCTCATGTCAAGATCAACTCCAAATGGAGTGAAAATTGGTGTGTGAGCTCACAAAAATGTGCTGAGTAAGAATATGCCTTCCACTTTCAAATTCATGGTATAAAAACAGTTTGAATTTGAATATGTTTTCAAACTGCCCCCTTCCTATCTATACCCAAGATGACCTCAAAAAGGTTTTGAATTTGGGTGAAACTTGGCATGGACATCCTTAGCAAAGTGTAGGAGTTTTTCCTATGTCCAGCCCATCTATATCACATGTGAAAAATACCACTTTTGCAATGTGTAAGTTTGTTCCCTAATGAGCATGTTGATAATTGTTACTTGCTCTTCATTTGTGTTCATCATTCTTCCTCAAATGAGGTGTGTGGTGTGGGGATGAACACTACAAATGGGTGTCAAAAACTGAGGCCCTTACACTCTCTCATGTGCCTTAGCGTAAAGTTCTCCACAACCTGCTGCTAAAACTTGAAAATAAGGTTCCAATAATTAGGCGAGTCCTTTGCAACTGATTTTTACCTCATGTAACCCATCACCCCTCATGTAGAAGTTCCATGTTTAGGTGAGACGGGTCAGACTTGCTGAGCCTTCGTGCTCACTGCTTGTGTTTAAAGCTTTTGCAGGGTTCTATGAGGAAGGGGCTCCCGAAGAGGAGACGGAACCCCAGGAGGGGAACCCCGTCAAATGGGAGCCGTGCACGCTGCAGAGTTAGTGTGCGTGTGTGCTAGCAAGGACACGTTCAAGGGCTGAACGTGAACTTGATGCGTAGTCTACGCCCGTGAGTGTGGACTGGACTTATTTTGATGTAAAAATGTTCATAAACAACTTTATGTAATAAAAGTTTTGCTTCCGCTTTGTACCTTTGATGTGTGTTATTCAGTGCTGTGCAACGCAGCACCCCTCAGCGTGATCATGGCTCGACAAGACCGTGGGGTCGTGTCAGTAATATACTCAAATTCTTCACTAGTTGAAGATAACAATGTGGGAGACACCCCGTGGTTCTCCCACAACGGGATCACAGAGGGTGGTGCCGTGCGATGCGGCACTCAACAGCACACAAGAAAAGATTAAGAACAACATACAAACTTTAATTTTTACATAAAAACAGCGGAAGTCTTTTACAATACATAATAGACAGCGGAAGTATTATTCATAACTACACTCTCATACTAACTAAGCAAAAAGTGTAGCCGTCCAGCCCGGGGATGCTACACACTAGCAGCACTCATACGAAGGTCACGGCTGCGTACAGTGCTCCAGCTCGGCCGTGTACCCCGACGGGGGCATCGCCTCGTCCTCGGACCCTTCCTCATAACCCCCACCTGCAACAGCTCAAATATTGCAACCGCGAGCACAATGGCTCAGCAAGGCTTAACCGACACTCCTAAACATGAGACTATACATGCAGGGATTAGTAATATAGGAAATGACATTGCGATAAAGACACGCCTACATGTTAATCCTTACTTTCAGTTTTATAGCTGCAGTTTAATGTGCCTTAGGCAGCCCTCACATCGGAAGCCCACAATCAAACAAGAAACGCTTTCCTCCGATGTGGTTGTGCCCAAAGTGGAATATAAACTTAATAAGCTCTACATCTACAGCATGCATGGTTTCAATACAATAATAGATCAATGCATCATATTCTTCTCGCTTCTTTCAATTATTACTACGTCACAGCGCATTGAACAAGTGGTACTCAAATAACTGCGAGGGACGGTGATTGCAATCAATAGACACCCGGATAACACATTGTGGCGGATCGAAATCCGCTCATCCAGGATCGCAGAGGGTGGTGCCGCGCGATGCGACACCCGACAGCACACGTCATAAGAACACATATATTACATGGGAAAACAAACTGAATGTACAAAATAGTACACTTCTCAGTTACAACTAGGGTCTTTTATTACACAGCGGAAGTTTCTTTTATACAACTCACGCCCGCCTATCTAGCAAAAGTGGTTGCCCAGCCCTAGGGCAACCCACACTAGCTGCACTCCTCAGCTCAGCGCGGCGTGTACGGCTCCCACTCAGCCGTGGTCCCCGACGGAGGGTAACCCTCGCCAGTGGACTCGTACTCCGAGTCCGTGGGTGGCTCCTCACCTGAAAAACACTTAAGCAGCAACCGTGAGCACGAAGGCTCAGCAAGGCTTAACCGACTCCCTAAGCATGAAACTCTACATGAGGTGTACCATGACATAGGGTAGCAAAGTTGCAGCAAATGGACGCGCCTACAAGTTCATCCATAGTTCAACTTTTAGCAACAAGTTAACAGTTTAGGAAGCTGAAATTTAGTAAGCCATATTTGGTGGCACACATGTAGCAATACAATTATGTCATAACAGCAATATGGAATCATAACATTTCATTCATTAGTCTACGTTACGACACAGTGAACAAGCGGTACTCGTCACCGCGAGGGACGGCGAATCGACTCGATATACACCTGCAGGGAAACCCAAAGAGCACGTCACGTACGCCCACCCGTGGAGCCGCACAGCACGCTCACTCGATGTCGTACGGGACAACCTTTCACCCAACAGCCCAAACGTCGAACCGGTCGCACCGAAACGAGCAGGGGGTTCCCCACACGGAGCATCTCTCTATGCCCGTTGGCAGATTTCCACCTTGCTGCCCTCAACCTACACCTATAAATCGGTGTGCTATGCCTCGACGCCCGGAGATTTAGGCTACATCGGTTTATCGGGGCCCATATATCCGATATGCCTTCGGTACGTTCAATACTTGTTCAGCAGGGCCGCACACGGATCGGTCCTCAATCGACACGGGCAGGGCTGCACACACAAGACTCACTCTTTCTGCGCCCTAGCCCCTGCCTAGTCTCATTTTCATTACTAAAGTGATCTCACATCACTCAACCGAACCCGTGTGTCCCAATGCCTATCTCGCGAGTAGATTCCAACTACTCGACTTGTACCGAAGTCCCATGAATTATTAAGCGTAGCCTGTCTACTCGAGGACTTAGACACTACCCTCACTCTTAGGGACAAATTCTGGTCATGCAAGTGGGGTTCCATCCATCCTATACCTAATGCACAATCATACTTCATATGACACATGTAAACAAAGTAAGACTTATAAAAGGTTAATGCAAACCAGGGCTTGCCTTGTTGCTTCTGGTCAGTAGTTAGTTCTTCGTCTGGAAGAAGGAAATCCAGCACTTCCGGGGTCTCTTCTTCAATGGCTACACGTTGAATACAATACTACATGTAAATTTAAATGCAATGTGTGAACTTAAATACATAATTGCTAATAACTCTAGCTAGCCCTCCCCTTTGGTTCTGAAATTTTTATGGTGGATTGGTAGGTTCCTAACCAGAGTTGTGACCAAGTTTTATTTGAAACAAGGTTCAATTGAACCTTGTACAAATAAAAGCCTCTTTGGTCAATAATTGAGCCTCTATGTAATTCCAGGGTTTTTCATGGCTCCCACCATTACTTTCTGGAAACTAGAATTTAGGATGGTTCTAATGGAGTTGGTTTCATGTCATTTGAAGAATTCTACAGAAAGTTATGTCCTAATTAAGATTGGAGAAAATCTGAAAAATGTTTCTGTACATTTTTCTATTTTCTCTGGGCCGTTCCTTTAATCACCCAATTAGGGTAACTAAATGAACTTGGATGAGTCTGAAAATTTTACTGGGATTCAGGGATTTTCCAATGAACCTTTCAGCCAAATTTCAGAATTTTTCATAAAGTAGTTCTCCAGATAAAATTCCCAACAGTTTAAATTTAGGGATTTAATTCTGGAAAACTATTCACTTTCATGAGCTGAATTTGGTATTGCTGGAAAGTACTCAGAATTCTGAGTTCAGTAAAATTTGGTTCAGCGAATTTGGAGTTTCCTAGCCAAAGTTCTATGCATTTGAAGTTTGAACTAAAACTGGAAATTCCAAAAATGTTTAAATCCTGCGGGTGGGACCCACTCCTTGAGCCGGCCCACTCTGAAAGCGGCCACACCATGGCCCACGGGGTTTTACCCGCGCTGCCGCACCGAATCCCGGCCGCAAACCCGATCCCCGCGCGAGATCAGAGGCTGACCGGTGGACCCGCCCCCCCCTCGTCTACCTCGCGCTCTCCCGCAGTTCCCGCGGCGGCGCTTCGCCGGAGCGCTCGCTGCCGGGCGTTTCCCTGCCCGACCTTCGACAAAACTTGCCGCCTGTGCCTAACTCAACTCGGAGAACACGCTGGTGCCCTCACCGGAGCTCGGCAATGGCCGGAACTATGCCCGCGACGGTGACAGAGCCTTCCTCTACTCCGGCGACGTCACCCAGGCTACTCCGGGCCTTATTTCTCAAGCGGTTTGCTCCTACAGCTCCGCCGTGGCATGCTGCGCACGGATATGAGCTCGGTTGGCCATGGAACTGGCCGGAACTGGGACCTCACCGTCGACCTAGGCCCGATATCGTCTGTTGCTCGAAAAACTTGGATATCAGCGCAAAGACTCGACGGTTTTTGATGGTTTTGGATCCTAGATGGCCGTGGGGACGTGTAGAACATGTGCTCGGCTGGGTTTATGCAGTGCAGGACCGATCGCCGCGAATTTCAGAATGTCTGCTCACTCGTTTTTTTTGAACACCGAGGACGAGACGGGGAAATACTCCCCCTACAAAGCATGGAAGAGGGTAGGGTCTTCACCGTGAGTTCGAGCAGTCCCCGGCGCGTATCTTTGCTGTTGAGCTCCGGTCGCGAGGTTGCCTGGATTGACGGCGCGACGAGGAGCCGAGGGGAGCGGCGGGTGCCGTTTTTCGTTTTGGGTGGGAACGAGCAGAGCGGAGGAGATGAGGCCGGCTCACGTGGGCTGGGAACTTAAACCGCGTCGGGCACGCGTGCGCTCGGTCGCCGAGCAGGAGCTGGCGAGGTGAGGCGGTCGGATGCTGGTGCTGTCCGCAGCTGGCGCGAGGTGTTCGACCGACGTCGGGAGAAAAACAGCCACACTCGGTTTGGGAAGCAAGTTTCCCCCAGACTTGTGGGCCCACTCTCCCCTAATCCTCTCTTCTCAATTTCTTTTGTAAATATCCCAGCAACTACACATTGAATGAGAGACTTAGCCCCCAAGTCTTGGTTTGAATTTGAGTTCTCAAATTCAAACTTTGTTTGGTTACATTTGCTTTATGTTTAAACTGAAATTCAAATTCAGTTTTGAATTATTGCAAATTTGGCTCCCGACAAGATGAACTCCAATGGGGATGAAATTTGGTGGGCTTACTCAGAAAAATGTGCTGAGTTTGAATATGAAGCTAGCTTTTGAATTTGAGTGATGAAAGTTGCTGCAATTTGAATTTACATTCAAATTGACCTCTTTTTCAAATACCTCCAAAGGTGCCTCAAAAAGTGTTGGATTTGCATGAAACTTGGCTTGAACCCTCCCAAGACTTTTTAAGCCCTAGGGGTGAGCTCAACCTCTCAGGTTCATGTGTACAAATCCCACTTTGTGAAAGTGAAGGCTTTCCCCTCTAATCACTCTTTTGATGGAGGTTACTTGCTCTTCACAATATTTCCTAAGATATCCACAACAAAAACTGTGGTGTTGTGTGGTGATAAAAAGTTTTTGCAAGTCCCTTTTTCTTGGGCTTTTACATCCCTCCCCCCTTAAAAGAATCTCATCACGAGATTACAAAAGAAGAGATAGCGATGTAATAGGGACTTACCCGTGTTGAGAAGCCATGAACTCTGGGTAATTGGAGCGAAGGAATTCCTCGCTCTCCCATGTCGCTTCTTCGGCGGTGTGGTTGCTCCAAAGTATCTTGTAGAACCACAACGTTCTGCTGCGCGTGGTCCTAGCTTTTTCATCAAGAATGGCCACCGGATACTCATCATATGTTAAATCCGGTTTCAGTTCGCCGATGTCTTCGGTAGGAACAGCAGCTGTATGCTTCAAACATTTTCGCAGTTGCGAAACATGGAAAACATCATGGACACCCGCAAGAGATGCCGGTAGCTCCAATTGATACGCCGCTGGTCCACACTTTTCGGTGATAGCATAGGGTCCAATAAAACGGGGAGCGAGCTTCCCCTTCACACCGAACCGGTGCACGCCCTTCATCGGAGACACGCGGAGGTACACGTGTTCCCCAACGTCAAAGTGTAACGGTCTACGCCTCTTATCAGCATAGCTCTTTTGTCGGGATTGAGCGGCCTTCAAGTTAGCTTGAATCACCCGAACGCGCTCTTCGGCGTCGTTCACCACATCAACCCTGAATGTGACCCTTTCACCGGACTCGCACCAATTTAATGGGGTGCGGCATTTACGACCATAGAGAGCTTCGTAAGGTGCCATTTTGATACTCGCCTGATAGCCATTGTTGTACGAGAACTCCGCCAATGGTAGGTGATCATCCCAGTTCCTACCATGGTGGATGGCACATGCTCTCAACATGTCTTCCAGAACTTGATTCACCCTCTCTGTCTGGCCATCTGTCTGAGGGTGATAGGCGGAGCTCTTGATCAACTTAGTACCCAATGCAGCGTGCAGCTGCTCCCAAAAGCGAGATACAAATAATGCACCCCGATCTGAGACGATGGTCTTGGGTACCCCGTATAGGCATAGAATCTTCGCTATGTATAGCTCCGCATATTTGCCGGCATTGTAACGTGTATTCACCGGGATGAAGTGAGCCGTCTTGGTTAACCGATCAACGATTACCCATATGGAATCATGCTTGTTGGATGTTAGGGGTAATCCCACAATGAAATCCATGCTCACATCTTCCCATTTCCATGCCGGGATCTTCAGGGGTTGTAGCAGCCCTGATTTCTTCATGTGATCAGCTTTCACTCGTCGGCACGTATCGCACTCGGATACGTACTTAGCTACCTCCCGCTTCATCCGCGTCCACCAAAATTTCTTTTTCAAATCTTGGTACATTTTGTTGCTGCCCGGATGAATGGAGTACTTGGACAAGTGAGCTTCATCGAGGATCTTCTTTCTCAACTCCATATCCCGGGGTACGACTATGCGGTCATTGAACCACAGCGTCCCCTCATCATCCTTCCGAAAACATTTAATCTCTCCATTGTCTATCCGTCTCCGGAGATGTGCCATGCCTTTGTCCGTCTTCTGAGCTGCAATGATATCTTCCCTAATGGTAGGGATGAGGGCAAGGTTGTACAGCGATCCATAAGGAACCAAGTATAAACTTGGCTCTTCCTCCTCCACCGGTGTAATGGTGAGGTGATGGACATGTGATTTCCGACTTAGCGCGTCGGCAACCACATTCGCCTTGCCGGGGTGGTAGTGAATCTCAATTTCATAGTCCTTGATTAATTCTAACCACCTCCATTGCCTCATGTTCAGCTCCTTCTGGGTAAAAAAGTATTTCAAGCTCTTGTGATCGGTGTAGAGATGCACCAGATTCCCCAGGAGATAGTGCCTCCACATTTTCAGCGCCAAAACCACTGCAGCAAGCTCAATATCATGAGTGGGATAATGCTGCTCATGGTTCCGAAGTTGGCGTGAGCCATATGCGACCACACGTTCTTCCTGCATCAACACGCAGCCGAACCCAATACCGGACGCATCACAATATACGTCGAAGGGCTTTGTTGTATCCGGCTGAGCTAAGACTGGGGCTGTGGTGAGATGCTTCACCAATGTTCGGAATGCTCCTTCACACGCTGTGTTCCAAACATATTTCATTCCATTCTTCAGCAATTCTGTCATCGGCTTAGCGAGCTTGGAGAAACTTGGAATAAATCTCCGATAGTATCCCGCTAACCCGAGGAAGCTTCTGACTTCATGGACTGAAGTGGGAGCTTTCCATTTCAGCACTTGCTCTATTTTGCTTGGGTCAACCGCAATGCCTTCTGCTGAGATGATATGTCCCAAGAATGGCACTTGGCTGATCCAAAACTCGCACTTGCTGAACTTGGCGTAGAGCTTGTGGTCTCGCAATCGTTGAAGAACGATTCGTAAGTGTTCGGCATGTTCGGCTTCTGTCTTGGAGTACACCAAGATATCGTCGATGAACACTACCACAAACTTGTCCAGCTCCGGCATGAACAATGAGTTCATGAGATACATGAAGTGGGCTGGAGCGTTTGTGAGACCAAAAGACATGACGAGATATTCATATAATCCATATCTCGTCGAGAAGGCCGTCTTTGGGATATCCTCCGGCCGGATCTTTATCTGGTGATATCCAGAGCGAAGGTCCATCTTTGAGAACACACTTGCCCCCACCAGTTGATCAAACAATATGTCGATGCGGGGCAGTGGGTACTTATTCTTGATGGTGACGGCGTTGAGCGGCCGGTAGTCCACACACAGCCTCAGGGTTTCATCCTTTTTCTTTACAAACAGCGCCGAGCATCCCCAAGGCGAGGAACTCGGCCTAATGAAACCCTTGTTCAACAGATCATTGAGCTGTTCTTTCAGTTCAGCCAGCTCATTTGGAGCCATCTTGTATGGTCTCCGTGATATGGGCGTAGTCCCGGGTGCAAGTTCAATCTTGAACTCGACATCCCGCTCAGGTGGCATGCCCGGAAGATCATCCGGAAACACGTCGGGGTACTCCCGGACTACGGGGATGTCTTCTAACTTGAGAGCTTCAGCATTATTAATTGCTAAAACTTCCCGGACTGGCGTGTCTAACACCATGGAATGCGGACGGTGGAATGGAGAATTTAAGTGAACCGTCCGTGTCCGAGTCTCTAGGACAGCGCCATGGTATTGTAGCCACGACATCCCTAAGATTGCATCAATCTTTTGTCCCATAAGGATTATCAAGGTGGTGGGATATAGTTTCCCACCTAAGCACAGAGGTGCTTTTGGAATCATCATATTAGATGAAATTTTCCCTCCCGGTGAGCAGATCATATAAGTGTAGTCGGTTGGGAAGACTTGCATTTGATGCTTAGCCACGTAGGATGCACTTATAAAGCTATTGTAAGGGCCTCAGTTTCTGACACATATTTGCAGTGTTCGTCACCACCCCACACACCTCATTTGAGGAAGAATGATGAACACAAATGAAGAGCAAGTAACAATTATCAACATGCTCATTAGAGAACAAACTCACACATTGCAAAAGTGGTATTTCCCACATGTGATATAGATGGGCTGGACATATGAAAACTCCTACACATTGCTAAGGATGTCCATGCCAAGTTTCACCCAAATCCCAAACCTTTTTGAGGTCATTTTGGGTATAGTTAGGAAGAGGGCAGTTTGAAACCATATTCAAATTCAAACTGTTTTTATCCCATGAATTTAAAAGTGGGAGGCATATTCTTACTCAGCACATTTTTGTGAGCTCACACACCAATTTTCACTCCATTTGGAGTTGATCTTGACATGAGCCAAGTGGGAGAAATTCAAACTTTATTTGAATTTCAAACTGAACTTGTGCTGAAATTCATTCAAACCAAACCTCATTTGAACTTTGATCGATTCAAATGGCTCATGGGTGAATAATGTGAATTGCCAAGGGTAGTATGGGGTTCACTGTTTACTACAGTGATTAGGAGTAAATTCCAGAGGTTAAAACCCCGATTGGGACCCACATGTCATAAAGGGAAGAAGGAGAAACTTTCACCCAAAGTCAGACTCTCGGTGGGAAATTCCACCGAGCAGCTGTCGGCTGTGCCACCGAGCAGCTACCGGCGCCACCAGCTGCTTCCCTCTCCGCGCGCTGGCGCCCAGGGCGGCTTGCTCGCGCCCCCATGCGACCGGCACCGCCTCCACTGAGCAGGAGTCGGCCGGCTTTATCTTCTCGCGGGCAAAAACCGAGCAGCGGCATTGTTTCTCGCCACAGCTCTCTGCTCAATCGGAAAAACCAGCAAAACAATCTCCTTCGTTCCTAAGCTGCTAGACAGCCACCGAAGGTCGCGCACCATCCTCCCAACGCCTGGACCACCGGGTTTCAGCCCCTGTTCCCGTGACCAACGACGACCGCCGCAGTTTAGCTGAAGGACGGCGATCGGTCTCACGCGGGCAGCACGCTGCAACCACTTCCACGGCCGAGCAAGGGCGGCAACAGGAGCGCACGGGCTCCACACTGCTTCCACCTGAAGCTCAAGCCACGCCGTGAACTCTCGCCGGCGAATTCTCAGTTTTTGCTCCGGCAACCTTAAACTGAGCTTCCGGTACAGTTTCTTTAAATTCTCGCTCTATGATCTTTCGGAGGTCATCAAATCTTGCACGTAGACGCTGGACTAGCCGGGCGATCAAGTTCTTTTCTGCATCCGTAGCGTGAAACTGTCTAGGAGTGACGAATTTCGAGCTCGATCGAGGGCGGTCATGGCGGGCACGATCGGTCACACGGTGCCGACCGACTTACCGCCATCCCTGAACCCTGTTGACACCTTGTCGAGCTTCCTAGAGGTACGCTGATGCTGTAGGACCGTTTGTTCGAGGTGTTGGCGGGTTAGGACCCATGGTCGACAGCGCCGAACCTCAACCGAGGACGCGGCACGTCGCCGAGCTATTCCCGGTCACCCCCAGCCCGACCTGACACCACCGACGTGTTCCTCGACGTCGACCACCCCCTGGCGGCGAGTTTCAGCCCATGGGAGGTCCGGCAGCGGCGAGCCGGCGAGCTCCGAATCTGCTCCGGCGAGGTCGGCGGCGCGGGCGCAAGAGAACGGCGGGAGGGAGACGAAGCCGGCTGGCCCACGTGTCAGCGGCTGAAGAATTTAAATCGGGATCGGGTGTGGCCGGGGATCGGCTGTGCTGGCGCGCAAATACCCTGTGAGCTCCGGTGTGGCGGACACCTCCGTGCTCGACACGTGTGGTATCCCCGGTGTGCCGGACACCTCCGCGCTCGACACGTGTCCCCGCGGGCCCCGAGAGTTTAAACTTTTCCCAGATTTTCAGAATCCTTCCAAACTTCAAATCCTCATAACTTGGGCTAGAAAGCTCCAAATTGAGTGAACCAAATTTTGCTGGATTCAGCTCTCTGAGTACTTTCCAGCAAATCAAGTTTCACTTCATGAAAATTCCTAGAACACCCTAAGAGTTCCAATTAAGGTCAAGGACATAATTAATTGTGGAGGGCTCAAATGAGCTTTGCTGCAACTAAAACTTGGCCAAGTCTCTGTTTAGGTTGTAACCAAACCACAGTAAAAGTTTCACAGTCATTAGGTCTGTCTAGCAAGGGTTATAGACTTCACAACTTCAAAGTTAATACAAATGCATTTAAATTGATACATATATTGCTCTTATCATGTAGTCGCTAAGGTCGAGGAGGAACCCGAAGTCCTAGACTTCGTTACTCCGGAGGAACAGCTAGCCTACGACCAAGAGCAGCAAGGCAAGCTCCGGTTTGCATTAACCTTTTTACAAATTTTTATTGTTTTGAGCACATACTTGTTTCCTTTATTCTGTGCATTAGAGTCTTGTTTGGAAGCCCCACTGCATAGCCAAGAGAACCATGGGTTGGGTTTGGGCTTGCAAACCCCGTTAGCTACTGCATTGCTAGGATAGAGTAGGATTCGGTACAAGTCGAGTAGTTGGAACTACTCGCGAGAATAGGCTAGAGGCACATTGCTCGGGTAGAGATAGCACATGATACACATGGCAAGAAAATGAGACCAAGTGGAGGGTAAGGGCAGCAGGACTTTGGGGCCTGTGTGCTGTAGCTCCGCTTGTGTCGATTGAGGACCGAGCCGTGTGCGGGCCTGTTGAACAAGCTAGAACAGTACCGAAGAACTACCGGCTATATGGGAACCGGGAAACTGATGTAACTCGGGTAGCTGGGTGTTGAGGCATAGCTGGTCGTTCAGAGGGTAGGTTGAGAGCTCGAGGTGTAAATCGGCTGGTGGCACTGAGATGCGCGTGCAGAGACCTCTTGCTCGGGACGATTGGACCGGTTCAACATTTGGCTAACGGGTGAAAGGTAGTCGCGTACGGCGTCCGTGATGGTTGTTGTAGGCAACATCGAGTACGGGCGTACGTGACGGGTTGTTCGGGTAACCCTGCAGGTGTAAATCGATTATAATCGCCGTCCCTCGCGGTCAGTGAGTACCACTTGTTCACTGTACTGTGACGTAGAAAGAACAGGCTAGTTACATGTTAAAATGTTGCTGATTGAAAGCTGGACATTGATTGTTAATGATATGCTGTAGCTTAGAGCTAACTAAAGTTATTTCCAACTTTGGGCAAAGTACATGAGAGAAATGCGTTTCTTGTTTGATTGCGGCTCTCTCATGTGCCTTAGCGTAAGGTTCTCCACAACCTGCTGCTAAAACTTGAAAGTAAGGTTCTACTAATTAGGCGAGTCCTTGCAACTGAGTTTTACCTCATGTAACCCATTACCCTCATGTAGAAGTTCCATGTTTAGGTGAGACGGGTCAGACTTGCTGAGCTTTCGTGCTCACTGCTTGTGTTTGAAGCTTTTGCAGGGTTCTATGAGGAAGGGACTCCCGAAGAGGAGACGGAACCCCAGGAGGGGAACCCCATCGAGTGGGAGTCGTGCACGCCGCAGAGTTAGTGTGCGTGTGTGCTAGCAAGGACACGTTCGAGGGCTGAACGTGCACTTGATGCTTAGTCTACGCCCGCGAGTGTAGACTGAACTTATTTTGCTGTAAACATGTTCATAAACCTGTTTATGTAATAAAATTTTGCTTCCGCTTTGTACCTTTGACGTGTGTTATACGGTGCTGTGCAACGCAGCACCCCTCAGCGTGATCCTGGCTCGACAGGACCAATGGGGTCGTGTCAGCTATGGGTTGCACCCGAATCAAACAATATGACGATGGCTTGATTGTTGAGAGTAAACGTACCCGCCAGCATGTTGTCTCCCTCCGGGGCGTCCTCATTGTCGAGGTTGCGGACACCCCCAGTCCGATGACCAACCTTCTTCACCAGAGGTCGGCCTCGAGCACTGCCCTGGAACTGGGCTTGCCCGCTGCTCTGCTGCCCCTGGGGACAGTCCTTCGCGAAGTGGCCCGCCTGGCCACACGTGAAGCAGGTGAAACGGGGCGGTCCCCCGCTGATCGGTGGACGGAATCCTGGGGCGCGTTGTGACGGTGGAAATGCCCGGGGTACCGTCTGCTGCTGTCTTGGTGGCGGCATCGGCGGACGGAACGGGGGTGCTTGGAACGAACGTCCCCCGAACTGTTGAGGCCGCGCCGGTGGTCGCCACTGCTGCCCGGATGGTGTCCTATACACCATACGGTACTTCTGGGGAGCGCCACTCCCACCGCTGGGTGGGGCGCTGCGCTTCCGCTGCTCAGCTGCCAACTCCCGCTGAGCATCCTCTTGCATGATCGTGGCATTGACTAAGTCGTTGAATGTGCCACGATTCCACTGAACGAGGTGCGTCTTCATTTCGGGGTGTAACCCCCGATAGAAATGCTCCCGCTTTTTCTCCTCGGTGGAGATGTAGTCTGACGCATATTGCGCCAGATGGTTGAAGGCACGGGAGTAGTCATGGGCACTCCTCCAGCCCTGCTTCAGCTCCAAAAATTCTTGGAACTTCCTCTTCATGATTCCGGGAGGAATGTGATAGGTGCGGAACGCCTCCCGGAACTCTTGCCATTCCACGGCATGGCCAGCCGGACGTGAGGCGACATAATTCGCCCACCACGCGCCAGCGGCACCGTGGAGTTGCTGCGCTGCGAACAGAGTCTTCTGCCGCTCCGTACATTGGAGCAGCCCGAACTTGTACTCGATGGTCCGCAGCCAGTTGTCCGCCTCCAGTGGTTCTTCAGCTTTGGTCAACACCGGAGGGTGCGTACTCATGAAGTCCGAGTACGACACTTCGAGGGGCTCACGAGGCCCTCTGTCTTGACGTCCCCCCGCCTGGGACGTATTCTGTACGATCGTGCGGAGCAGGTCGGTCTGCTCCTCACGACCTCCCACCAATGCCGCTATCACATCCGCTAGAGTAAGCGGAGGCGGCGGTGGTGGCTGCTGCTGCGGGGTGCTGTCGTAGGCCGGTGGCTGGGAGTCATCACCTCCCTGTTGGCTAGAGCCACCAACCTCGTGCGTGGTCCTAGTACGAACCATCTGCAACCATACGACACTAATCATCAGTCCTGCAACATTTTGCATGCAGTCCAATAAAAATAGGCGTAAAACATAATGACATTAATTCATGCGTTACATCTCGTATGTAGATAATGTAATAACTTTGCACAAGCTACACCATTACCAGACCAAACACAAGCTAGTTTAATCCAACTTGATGAACCTCCACTTTGGAAGCTCACCATAACTAGGTTTGGTCACCACGAGGTATTACTATCGCTTTGTCATTACGTATACCACCCTTAGGATCCAACACCCTCTCCAATGAGTTCAACTGTCATTCTTCTGTCAGAATGACCAATTTCTACCTATTCCAAATTTTGATCTGGTTCTGCGCATTTTCATGACTCAAGTTGAATAACAAAGTTAAATTTAACTTCAGTATCTTTCCAACGAGTATTCATTTGCCCCCAGATCAGATTGGGTTAAAAATTTATGCTAATTCAAAGTCAACAGAATTTCTGGAAGAATTTTAACAGCACCTCCCTCGGAAGTAGCTGTTTTCAACCCTGGTTTCCACTGAAATCTGTGCTGAAATTTCAGAAACTTTGAATTGCAAAGTTGTCACACATCTTCTACTCTTTCTAAGGATGTATTATATGACAATTTTAGATTTTTCTACTGAGAGTTATGTTTGAAAAACAGAACAGTCCAGAGAGTGGTTAACTCTGTCCTGGTTCTGGACAGTTTACATTACTCTGGGATTTAAGCCATCTTAAGGTGTGTTTCAGCTCTGAAAGTCTACAACAAAGTTGTAGAGTACTTCAATACCTTTCCATAACTATATAGAACACCTCTCTCGGCTAAAATACCTGTGAGTTGTGCTCTGTTGAAGTTCGGCAACCTTGCTGCCCAAAACAGAGCACTCTGCTTTTCATACTTTTGGCTATACTGCTCCACTATCCCATTCTTATACCCAACCAGGGTCCTAAATGTTGAACCTATAGATTTTAATTCTTTGTTATCATTATTCTCATGCATATGCCTACAATATCTCGGTACTACGTTCCTCACAAAAGAAAATCCTAACCGTATTATACCGGCATATACGTCTCAAATGTGGCACTAAACGGTCTCTCGCACACGTTTACTACACGGATACTTACGTGGTTAGTACCTGCAGAAGACCACACAATAGTGGGGCACTCAAGGGTTTTGTTTCTATTTCAGGTAGTATCATATTTAAAAGTAAATACAAACGCCCGTATCATTGTCATACGGCCGTCCTTGAGCTAAGTCACGTCTCAAGGCACGTGATCGTGTTTCAACACCACACGACGGGGAACCCGAGTAGGTCATGAACGGGTCGTCACGGTTGGGAATGTTATCAACCCAACAGATACCACCTACTGCCCTGCAGGGCACGCCGATGGCAAGCGCTGCGTATGTCCTCCTGGGCTATTTCCAGACGAACACACTCTCGCGTTACTGACCACGCGATGGGGTCTCCACTTACTTGCCTAATGCACGCTAGGGATCAGCGTTGCATATGAACTCAGGGACATGGAGAGTCCAAGAGTTTCATATTGACATCTCACACCAAGCTGTGAGATCAATCCCTGAACCACGTTCCTCGTCAGGGGAAGCTAACCGAAATTGAACCGCTTTCGGTGGCGTTCCTTACCATACTTACCAGAGCGTAGGTGCGTCGTTACATAATTGAAATTCAGAATTATAACACATAAGTTAGTCTTTGCCACTTTAAGTAACTATGCTAGTATAGTCCTTACTTGGGCAACTACCGAATCCTCACTGTATACCTAAGTTTTTCCCATAATGCAGTCCTTAAGTACTGTGCTATCCCCAATGCAGCTCTGATACCATGCTGTGGCGGACCAAAATCCGCTCATCCAGGATCGCAGAGGGTGGTGCCGCGCGATGCGACACCCGACAGCACACGTCATAAGAACACATTATATTACATGGGAAAACAAACTGAATGTACAAAATAGTACACTTCTCAGTTACAACTAGGGTCTTTTATTACACAGCGGAAGTTTCTTTTATACAACTCACGCCCGCCTATCTAGCAAAAGTGGTTGCCCAGCCCTAGGGCAACCCACACTAGCTGCACTCCTCAGCTCAGCGCGGCGTGTACGGCTCCCACTCAGCCGTGGTCCCCAACAGAGGGTAACCCTCGCCGGTGGACTCGTACTCCGAGTCTGTGGGTGGCTCCTCACCTGAAAAACACTTAAGCAGCAACCGTGAGCACGAAGGCTCAGCAAGGCTTAACCGACTCCCTAAGCATGAAACTCTACATGAGGTGTACCATGACATAGGGTAGCAAAGTTGCAGCAAATGGATGCGCCTACAAGTTCATCCTTAGTTCAACTTTTAGCAACAAGTTAACAGTTTAGGAAGCTGAAATTTAGTAAGCCATATTTGGTGGCACACATGTAGCAATACAATTATATCATAACAGCAATATGGAATCATAACATTTCATTCATTAGTCTACGTTACGACGCAGTGAACAAGCGGTACTCGTCACCGCGAGGGACGGCGAATCGACTCGATATATACCTGCAGGGAAACCCAAAGAGCACGTCACGTACGCCCACCCGTGGAGCTGCACAGCACGCTCACTCGATGTCGTACGGGACAACCTTTCACCCAACAGCCCAAACGTCGAACCGGTCGCACCGAAACGAGCAGGAGGTTCCCCACACGGAGCATCTCTCTATGCCCGTTGGCAGATTTCCACCTTGCTGCCCTCAACCTACACCTATAAATCGGTGTGCTATGCCTCGACGCCCGGAGGTTTAGGCTACATGGGTTTATCGGGGCCCATATATCCGATATGCCTTCGGTACGTTCAATACTTGTTCAGCAGGGCCGCACAGGGATCTGTCCTCAATCGACACGGGCAGGGCTGCGCACACAAGACTCACTCTTGCTGCGCCCTAGCCCCTGCCTAGTCTCATTTTCATTACTAAAGTGATCTCACATCACTCAACCGAACCCGTGTGTCCCAATGCCTATCTCGTGAGTAGATTCCAACTACTCGACTTGTACCAAAGTCCTATGAATTATTAAGCGTATCCTGTCTACTCGAGGTCTTAGACACTACCCTCACTCTTAGGGACAAATTCTGGTCATGCAAGTGGGGTTCCATCCATCCTATACCTAATGCACAATCATACTTCATATGACACATGTAAACAAAGTAAGACTTATAAAAAGGTTAATGCAAACCGGGGCTTGCCTTGTTGCTGCTGGTCAGTAGTTAGTTCTTCGTCCAGAAGAAGGAAATCCAGCACTTCCGGGGTCTCTTCTTCAATGGCTACACGTTGAATACAATACTACATGTAAATTTAAATGCAATGTGTGAACTTAAATACATAATTGCTAATAACTCTAGCTAGCGCTCCCCTTTGGTTCTGAAATTTTTATGGTGGATTGGTAGGGTCCTAACCAGAGTTGTGACCAAGTTTTATTTGAAACAAAGTTCAATTGAACCTTGTACAAATAAAAGCCTCTTTGGTCAATAATTGAGCCTCTAAGTAATTCCAGGGTTTTTCATGGCTCCCACCATTACTTTCTGGAAACTAGAATTTAGGATGGTTCTAATGGAGTTGGTTTCATGTCATTTGAAGAATTCTACAGAAAGTTATGTCCTAATTAAGATTGGAGAAAATCTGAAAAATGTTTCTGTACATTTTTTTATTTTCTCTGGGCAGTCCCTTAATCACCCAATTAGGGTAAATAAATGAACTTGGATGAGTCTGAAAATTTTACTGGGATTCAGGGATTTTCCAATGAACCTTTCAGCCAAATTTCAGAATTTTTCATAAAGTAGTTCTCCAGATAAAATTCCCAACAGTTTAAATTTTAGGGATTTAATTCTGGAAAACTATTCACTTTCATGAGCTGAATTTGGTATTGCTGGAAAGTACTCAGAATTCTGAGTTCAGAAAAATTTGGTTCAGCGAATCTGGAGTTTCCTAGCCAAAGTTCTATGCATTTGAAGTTTGAACTAAAACTGGAAATTCCAAAAATGTTTAAATCCTGCGGGTGGGACCCACTCCTTGAGCCGACCCACTCAGAAAGCGGCCACACCGCGGCCCACGGGGTTTTACCCGTGCTGCCGCACCGAATCCCGGCCGCAAACGCGATCCCCGCGCGAGATCAGAGGCTGACCGGTGGACCCGGCCCCCCCTTCGTCTACCTCGCGCTCTCCCGCAGTTCCCGCGGCGGCGCTTCGCCGGAGCGCTCGCCGCCGGGCGTTTCCCTGCCCGACCTTCGACAAAACTTGCCGCCTGTGCCTAACTCGACTCGGAGAACACGCTGGTGCCCTCACCGGAGTTCGGCAATGGCCGGAACTATGCCCGCGACGGTGGCAGAGCCTTCCTCTACTCCGGCGACGTCGCCCAGGCTACCCCGGGTCTTATTTCTCAAGCGGTTTGCTCCTACAGCTCCGCCGTGGCATCCTGCGCACGGATATGAGCTCGGTTGGCCATGGAACTTGCCGGAACTGGGACCTCACCGTCGACCTAGGCCCGATATCGGTTGTTGCTCGAAAAACTTGGATATCAGCGCAAAGACTCGACGGTTTTCGATGGTTTTGGATCCTAGATGGCCGTGGGGACGTGTAGAACATGTGCTCGGCTGGGTTTACGCAGTGCAGGACCGATCGCCGCTAATTTCAGAATGTCTACTCACTCGTTTTTGTTGAACACCGAGGACGAGACGGGGAAATACTCCCCCTACAAAGCATGGAAGAGGGTAGGGTCTTCACCGTGAGTTCGAGCAGTCCCCGGCGCGTATCTTTGCTGTTGAGCTCCGGTCGCGAGGTCGCCTGGATCGACGGCGCGACGAGGAGCCGAGGGGAGCGGCGGGTGCCGTTTTTCATTTCGGGTGGGAACGAGCAGAGCGGAGGAGATGAGGCCGGCTAACGTGGGCTGGGAACTTAAACCGCGTCGGGCACGCGTTCGCTCGGTCGCCGAGCAGGAGGTAGCGAGGTGAGGCGGTTGGATGCCGGTGCTGTCTGCAGCTGGCGCGAGGTGTTCGACCGACGTCGGGAGAAAAACAGCCACACTCGGTTTGGGAAGCAAGTTTCCCCCACTGACTTGTGGGCCCACTCTCCCCCTAATCCTCTCTTCTCAATTTCTTTTGTAAATATCCCAGCAACTAAACATTGAATGAGAGACTTAGCCCCCAAGTCTTGGTTTGAATTTGAGTTCTCAAATTCAAACTTTGTTTGGTTAAATTTGCTTCATGTTTAAACTGAAATTCAAATTCAGTTTTGAATTATTGCAAATTTGGCTCCCGACAAGATGAACTCCAATGGGGATGAAAATTGGTGGGCTTACTCAGAAAAATGTGCTGAGTTTGAATATGAAGCTAGCTTTTGAATTTGAGTGATGAAAGTTGATGCAATTTGAATTTACATTCAAATTGGCCTCTTTTTCAAATACCTCCAAAAGTGCCTCAAAAAGTGTTGGGTTTGCATGAAACTTGGCTTGAACCCTCCCAAGACTTTTTAAGCCCTAGGGGTGATCTCAACCTCTCAGGTTCATGTGTACAAATCCCACTTTGTGAAAGTGAAGGCTTTCCCCTCTAATCACTCTTTTGATGGAGGTTACTTGCTCTTCACAATATTTCCTAAGATATCCACAACAAAAACTGTGGTGTTGTGTGGTGATAAAAAGTTTTTGCAAGTCCCTTTTTCTTGGGCTTTTACACACGTCACATACACCCACTTTCAGAAGGGTGGTGCTTCACACCTTGCTACTCTGTGGTATGCAGCAACCTTTCAAAAGAAACACAAATGATGAACCGGTCTATCCGTAACGGGTAGGAGGTCCCCGCATGGAGCGTGTTTGTGCCCACCGGCAGATTTACACCTTGCTACCCTCAACCCACTCCTATAAAACGGTTGAGTAAGCCTCGGCACCCAGGTTAACCAATTACATCGGTTTCCTGGTTCCCATATGCTAGTATGCATCCGGTACTGTTCAAACTTGTCCAGCAGGGCCGCACACGGCTCTGTCCTCAACCGACACCAACAGGGCTACGCACGTTGTAAGGGCCCAAGTTTTTCATTTGCTAAAAGTGTTCATCACACCACACTCACCTCATTTGAGGAGATCATATGAACACATTTGAAGAGCAAGTAACCACCATCAAGAAATTCATTAGGACATAAACTCACAAAATGCAAAAGTGGTATTTTACACATGCATCACATAGGGGCTGAGCATATGAAAAACTCCTAAACTTAGTTAGGAATGCTCATGCCAAATTTCACCAAAATCCAAAACCTTTTGAGGCATTTTTGGGTACAATTAGAAAAAGTCTAGTTTGAACTTGAATTCAAATTCAAACTCCTTTCATCACCTGAATTCAAAAGTGGGATTCATATTCACACTCAGCACATTTTTGTGAGCTCACACACCAATTTTCACTTCATTTGGAGTTGATCCTGACATGAGCTATTTTGGCTAAATTCAAATCAAATTTGAATTTCAGTTAACATTTGCTGCAAATTTGATGAAATCAAATCACACTTTGATCCATTCAAATTCACTTGGGCATTTCATGGTTTGATCAAATTGCAAAGGGAATGAGGGTCACCAATATCTGGAGCAGTGGAAAATTGAAGTTTTGAGGTTAAAACTAGGGGGTGGGGCCCTCCTGTCATCCTCGCACTCGAGCAAACCGACTGAAGAACAGGGGCTCGGGTTCTCGGGCTGCAGCAGCGAGCGCCACCGAGGGGCATCGACCGCATCACCTCCTGGTTGCGTGAGGCAGTGCTGGCGGCCGACTCGTGAGTCACAAGAGCTCTCCCGGGCGATCCTTTTCCTCCCCACACGAGCTCCCGAGGCTGCACTCTCTCCCCGAGCGAAAACAGAGCCGCTCACACTGCCGCTACCTCGGTTCCGATCGGGAAACTGGCAAACCTCACGCAGAACCTATCCCCGAGCTGTAAAACCCCACCGGTTGCTCGTCCTACACTTCCACAGCATGCAAGCGCTCCATCTTCGAGCTTCCCGACCCTAGAACCGACGCTACTCGCGGCAACCGAAAGTAGCTACCACGAGGTGCTCTGGTGGACAGCCTGAGTGGGTGGTTTTCACGCCCAAGTGAGGGCGCTCAGAGGGGCACTAGACCACAGTGCTGCTTCTGCCCAACCGGTTGATCAAACAGTGGATCATCGCCGATGAATTTGGTGAAGTTCTTCCGGCGTGCACAAACCAACGTTCTGGTACGGGAACTCCAAATTCTTCCTCCCTATTCGTTGTTAGATCACCAAATCTTGCACACAGGGGCTGGACTTGCCGGCGATCATTTTATTTTTAGCGACCCTAGCTTGAAACTGACTCAGAGAAGCGTATTTCAAGCTCTCCCGAGCATGCACATGTCGGCATGAAGCGGGCGCATGGTGACAACCTTGTTGGAGCCATTCCCGAGCGAGTTTGAGGCCATGTCAATGATCCTCGAGGTCCACTGGTGCTTTAGATACGTTTAGCTGAGCTTTTGCCGGGCTAGGTCATTTGGCCGACGGCGCCGAAGTTGTACCGAAGCCGCCGCATGTCGCCGACAGTGTTCCGGCCGCCGGTAGCTCTAGCTCTTGCCACAGACTGGTTCCTCACCCTCCCAAACTCAGCGGCGAGAATTGGGCCGAGAGGTGGCCGGAGTAGCGAGATTCGTCAAGCTCTGGTGAGGGGGTGGTGCTGGCGCGCTCGCGGGCGCGAGTGGTTGAAGAAGAACTTTGCATGGGACCCACGGGCAGTCTTTTAAACTTTTCCCCCGATTTTCAGATTTAGTTCAAATTCAAACACCCATAACTTTGGCTTGGAAACTCCAAATCGAGTGAAACAAATTTTGTTGGATTCAGCTCTCTGAGTACTTTCCAACAAATCAAGTTTCACTTCATGAAAACTTTTATTTCTCCAGAATTAATTCTTCAAAATTTAAACTATTTAGAATTTTAACTGGAGAACCCTTTAGTGGAAAATTCTGAAATTTGGCCAGCATGTTCTTTATAATGTCCCTGAGCTACCATAACAATTTAAGATCCATCCGAGCTAATTTGATCCACCTAATGGTGTGATTAATGAAACTGTTCTAGAGAAAATGAAAAATGTCCAGAAACATTTTTTCAGATTTTCTCTGAACGTGTTTAGCTCATATCTTTTGCTAGGAATCTTCAAATTAGATGAAACCAATTCCATTAGAACCCTATGAAAATCTAGTTTCCATAAAGTCATGCCTTGCTCCATGAAAATCCTGAGAACACCCTAGGAGCTCTAATTAAGGCCAAATAAAATTTATTTGTGCAGGGCTCAAATGAGCTTTTCTTTAAATGCAATTTGGCCAAGTCTCTGTTTAGGTTGTATCCAAACCATAGTAAAGATTTCAGAGTCAGTAGCACTGTATAGCTATACTTATAGACTATACAATATCAACTTCAAACTAATATGCATTTAAATTGACACGCATATATGGTTATCTCATGTAGTCGCTAAGGTTGAAGAGGAGCCGGAGGTGTTGGATTTCATCAGCCCAGAGGAACAGCTAGCATACGACCAGTAGCAGGGCAAGCTCCGGTTTGCATTAGCCGTTTCATATACTTTATTGTTTTGAGAACTTACATTGAGTATCCATTTCAATTGTGCATTAGAGTCTTGTTTGAAAACCCAACTGCATAGCCAAGAGAACCAGGGTTTGGGGCTTAGGTTTTTAAACCTCGAGTAGCTACTGCAATGCTGAATTAGTGTAGGATTCGGTACAAGTCGAGTAGTTGGAACTGCTCACGAGAATAGGCTAGAAGCACATAACTCGGTTAGAGATAGCAAATGAATCACATGGCAAGAAAAATGAGACCGAGCAGAGAGTAAGGGCAGCAGGACTTTGGAGCCTGGGTGCCATAGCTCCGCTTGTGTTGATTGAGGACCGAGCCTTGTGCGGGCCTGTTGAACAAGCTAGAACAGTACCGAAGACCTACCGGATATATGGGAACTGGGAAACCGATGTAATTCGGGTAGCGATCTGTTGAGGCATTGCTTATCGTCCAGAGGGTAGGTTGAGAGCATGAGGTGTAAATCGGCTGGCGGCACTGCATATGCGCGTGCAGAGACCTCTTGCTCGGGACGATAGGACCGGTTCAACACTTGGCTGACGGATGAAAGGTGGTTGTGTACGACGTCCGTGGTGGTTTTTGTAGGAAACATCGAGTATGGGCGTACGTGAAGGGTTATTCGGGTAACCCTGAAGGTTTAAAACGATTATAATCGCCGTCCCTCATGGTCAGTGAGTACCACTTGTTAACTGTACCGTGACGTAGAAAGAACAGGCTAGGTCCACGTTAAAACATTGCTGATTGAAGGCTGTACTTTGGTTGCTAATGAATTGCTGTAGTTTAGAGCTAATTAAAGTTATTTTCAACCTTTGGCAAAGCACATTAGAGAAATGTGTTTCTTGTTTGATTGCGGCTCTCTTATGCGTATTAGCACTAGGTTCTCCACCAACTTGTTGCTAAAACTTGAAAGTAAGGTTCAACTATTTAGGCGTGTCTTTTGCAACTTACATTCCATTATACACTGCAAACCCAGCATGTAGAGTTCCATGTGTAGGTAAGATGGGTTAGTCTTGCTGAGCCATCGTGCTAACTTCTTGTGTTTGAAGCGTGTGCAGGGTGCTATGAGGAGGAGGCTCCCGAGGAGGAGATGGACACCAAGAGGGAAACACCGTCGAGTGGGAGCCGTGCATGCCGCCATGTTAGTGTGCGTGTGTGCTAGTGGGAACACGTTCACGGGCTGAACATGAACTCTTTTGCTTAGTCTACTCCCGTGAGTGTAGACTTGACGTATTTTGTTGTAAACATGTTCAGAAATACTTTTATGTAATAAAACTTTTGCTTCCGCTTTGTACATTTTACGTGTGTTATCCGGTGCTGTGCAATGCAGAATCCCTCAGCGTGATCCGTGCTAGTCAAGACCATCGGGTCCTCGCAGCGTTCTATCAGAGCGTCGTTAAGGTTTAACGCACTTAAAAAGGTTAATTTTTCCAAAACTCAGTGAGGAACGAGTTAGTTGTGGGGGACCACCCCGTGGTTCACCCACTCCGGGATCGCAGAGGGTGGTGTCGTGCAATGCGGCACCCAACAGCATACACAAAAAGATTAAAGACAACATACAAACTTTTATTTGATATAAAACCGTGGAAGTCCTTTTTACAAAACTTAATTCTACAGCGGAGGTCTTATACATAGATAGTCTCTCATCCTAACTATGCAAAAGTGCAGCCGTCCAGCTCGGGGACGCTACACACTAGAAACAAGTAGCCGGAGATCACGGCGGCGTGCAGGGCTCCAGCTCAGCCGTGTACCCCGACGGGGGCATCGCCTCGTCCTCGGAACCTTCCTCATAACTCTCACCTGCACACAGCTCAAATATTGCAACCGTGAGCACTATGGCTCAGCAAGTCTTAACCGACAACCCTAGGCATGGAACTCTACATGCAAAGATGCGTAAGATAGGAAAAATGACTTGCAATAAAGACACGCCTACATGTTGATCCTTACTTTCAGTTTTATAGCAACAGTTTAATGAGCCTTAGGCAGCCCTCACATCGGAAGTCCACAATCAAATAAGAAACGATTTCCTCCGATGTGGTGATGCCCAAAGTGGAATATAAACTTAATTAGCTCTATAACTACAGCATGCAAGGTTTAAAGACATTAACAGTTCAATACAGCATATTCAGTTGGCTTATTTCACTTCTTATTACGTCACAGCGCGGTGAACAAGCAGGTACTCAAATAACCACGAGGGACGGTGATTGCAATCAGGACATACCCGGATAACACGTCACATACACCCACTTTCAGAAGCGTGATTCCACACCCCTTCCTACTCCGTTGTATGCAACAACCTTTCAAAGGCAACCCAAATGCCGAACTGGTCCATCAGTAACGGGCAGGAGGTCCCCGCGTGGAGTGTGACTGTGCCCACCGGCAGATTTACACCTTGCTACCCTCAACCCACTCCTATAAAACGGTTGGGTAAGCCTCGGCACCCAGGTTAACCAATTACATCGGTTTCCTTGTTCTTATATGCCAGTATGCATCCGGTATTGTTCGATACTTGTCCAGCAGGGCCGCACACGGCTCGGTCCTCAATCGACACCAACAGGGCTACACACATGAGACCTCCACTCACTGCATCCTATCCCCCCTGTTGGGTCTCATTTTCACAACTTAAGCCATTTTCTACCTCTTTTCATCCCGTGTGATAAATACTATCTCGCGAGTAGCTTCCAACCACATGACTTTTACCGAGATCCTAAGAAAATTAGCACGGCATTCTCTACTCGTCGAGTTTATAAACTACCCAACCCTTCATAGGATTTAAAAGGCTATGCAAGTGGGGTTTCAATCATCCTAACTCTAATGCAAGCATTCACCCTAGACATAAGTGATACAAATAAAGAATTTGTAAAAAGTAATTAAACGCAAACCGGGGCTTGCCTGGTTGCGAGTAAAATGGGAAGTCAGCTTCTGGTGGGAGGACGTTCAAGGGCTCCAGTGCGTCCTCAACTTCGGTCACTAAATGAAATGTAGCAAAATATATGTATAAGTATTAAGGATTTATAAGAAGTAACTTCTATTCATAGCTACTGCTATTTAGGATCCTTAATTGGCTTTGGGATTTTTCCAGTGGATATTAGACTCTCTAAGGATGATCTGAGCAAAATTTGGGGAAATGTCATTGTACAATGTAGCCTCCAAAATTCCTACAAGTACAAGGCTTCTCTGAATTTTGATCCCAAATCAGGAGCTTTGACATGACTAACAGTTGAATATATAATTAGGGTAGGTCTCCATAGTTCTAAAAAAATCGTTTTACCATTTTTGGAGCTGCCAACAAAGAGATATGAATTTTTGAAGTTGGACAGGAGTTCTGAAAAAGTTTCTGTTTAAATTTAAATTTCCAAATAAGGGCTGAACTTTGGAAGGCAATTTAGCCTAGTAAATGAACTCCAATGAAGCTCAAATTTTTACTGGAGATCAGTTACTATGAAAATGATTAGCTGCCCGAAGTTGGGAAAGTTTCATAAAGAATTGTTCCTGGAATAAATCTCTAAAGATTTACTAAAAACAATTCTACAGAAATTCCTGGGAATTTTCGTAGCAAGTAATTTGTTTCTCTGTGAAGTACTCCTTATGGGGATTCCAACAAATTTGGTCTCACCCTTTTTGGAGTTCCCTACACAAAGTTATGGGCTTGCAAAGATCAGCTAATTTCTGGAATTATTTGCCTAAAAGAAACTTCAAATAATTGTGACTGGGCCCCCTGTTTTAAACTGGACCAGTGGAATTGTGGCAACACCGGGGGCTACGGAGTTAACCCGCGCAGCCACAGCCGATCCGGTGCCGCACCCTGATCCCACGCCTGGGCCGTGCCGCTGACAGGTGGGACAGGCCTCCACCGTCGTCTTCCTCGCGCCCGGGCGGCCACCTCGCCGGAGCAACGGCGGTACCTCGCCGGAACGGCTGCCCAGTGCCCTAGACAGCCCAAATCTCGCCTCCTGTACCCAAAACCCAACGAGGAACACGCTGGAAGGCTCGGTGGCGGCGCTAACTGGCCGAAAATACCTTCCCGACGGCGGCAGCGGCAAACTCCACCACGGCGCCGTCGTTCTCGCATGGGAGACGAGTATTCCGGTTGGGGAGAGCACCACAAGCACCAGGGTGATGTGAGGAGCACGTTTTTGCATCCAAATATGGGTGAAAACTCGTGCAAAGTGTAGCTCAACGGTGCAGCTAGGGTTGTGCGTCGGCGGCAAGAAAAACTCAGCCTACAGCTTCATTTCTCTACGGTTTCCGATGGTTCTTCGTCGAGGAGCTGCGCTATGTCATGTATAAGCATCGGGCCAAAGCAATTAGACTATGGATTCACCTTGGAAATGAATTTCGGGGTAGACGATCGGCCGTTCTTTCGGTAGCTCGGAGCAAACGGTCCGCGATCGCAGCTGGAGAGGAACCGCAGCTGCCCCTAGCTTGGACAGTGGCACCCAGCACCGCCGGCGACCTTGATGACCGAAGAAACCCCGGGCTAACACAGCGCGAGCAGAGGAACGGGCGAGTTCGCGTTCGGCAGCAAAAACAGAGGAGGCGTGCGCGTTCTCTGCACTGAGGGAGTGGGTACGTACGAGCAGTCCCGCCGATCGACTTAACTGCGACCGCAACAAACGAACCGGGGACTTCGGCGCCAAGCCAAGGCATCGCCGTGGTGCTCGGCGTCGACGTGGCGGCTGCGGATGAAAACCGGGAAAACCGACATTGGCTCGGTGGACACTGACCAGCTGACCCCACATGTCATCCTCTCTTTTCCCCTCTTAATATTTCTGATCTTCTATTTCTGCCACCAACTTTTGTCCAAAAATTCTAGATATTCGCAGGGAAGCCAAATTAAATATGTGGAATTCAAATTTTGACTTCAATGCTGCATTTGATCAAGTTTGGTTCAAGTTCCAAATTCAAATTTAAATTCTAAGGATTTTTTGTGTCCCCCCTAAATTTAAATAGCAAACCCACCTCCAAAGTTTCTCATTTTTGGCATGGCTGCTAATTCAAATGTGGAGAACATATTTGTGGACCCAAATTTGCAAATTGAGGAAATTGGAATTTGAAACTGAATTTGAAATTCATATTAGAGGGCTTCCTCTTTTAATCCCAAACAAATATTAAAACCCTCCATATGAGCTGAAATTTGGAAGGTTAAATATTTGAAATATGAAGACCCAAATTATGAATTTAGATCTCCATGTTTGGAAGTTTTGGGAAGTTTGAATCACCACTTTGAACTTACACCGTTATAATTCAAAGTTTTAATTCCCCTCATTTTTCTTAAGTGTGTATGAGCTGAAAATTCTTGCTACCACTTTTTGGGGATTTTACATCCCTCCCCCCTTAAAAAGAATCTCGCCACAATTCCAAATGAAATGCAAAGTGGGAAAACTTTACTGGGTATATGATGATAACAAGTCCGGATAATTGGTTCGTAGATATTCCTCACTTTCCCATGTCGCCTCGTCAGCGGTATGGTTACTCCACAAGACCTTGTAGAACCATAAGGTCTGGTTTCTTGTGGCGCGAGTCTTTTCATCGATAATCCGGATTGGATACTCCGTGTACATGAGGTCCGGTTGAAGAATTTCTATGTCTTCCGTGCGAATTTCAGCCGAGGGTTTGAGGCACTTCCTCAGCTGAGAGATATGGAAGACGTTGTGAATTCCTGCGAGCGACGCCGGTAAATCCAAGCGATAGGCCACGGGTCCGTATTTTTCAATGACGGCAAACGGATCAATGAACCACGGCGCAAGTTTACCCTTCACTCTGAAATGATGAACTCCCTTCATCGGAGACACACGGACATAAACATGGTCCCCTATGTCGAAGTGGAGAGGGCGGCGTCTTTTATCCGCATAGCTCTTCTGACGAGATTGAGCAGCCTTGAGATTGGCTTGTATTACTCACACTCGTTCTTCAGCCTCATTCACAAGTTCAATACCGTAGTTAACTCGCTCGCCGTACTCGCACCAGTTGAGAGGTGTGCGACATTTCCGGCCATAGAGAGCTTCATACGGCGCCATCTTGATGCTAGCTTGATAGCCATTGTTGTAAGAAAATGATTGTCTCAATTCTTTTCGTGGTGGACGGCACAAGCGCGTAGCATGTCTTCCAGCACTTGGTTCACCCGTTCAGTTTGACCATCCGTCTGCGGGTGATATGCGGAGCTGCGGATCAGTTTTGTCCCCAACGACGCATGCAGCTGTTTCCAGAACCGAGCGACGAACAGCGCACCGCGATCTGAAATAATGGAGCGGGGAACACCGTGCAAGCACAAGATCCTTGCAATATACAGCTCCGCATATTGCTTGGCCACGTATTTTGTATGTACGGGGATAAAATGAGCCGACTTGGTTAGTCGATCGACTATTACCCAAATCGAGTCATGCTTGTGAGAGATGAGATGTAAACCAACAATGAAGTCCATGTTGATATCCTCCCACTTCCACGCCGGAATGTTCAATGGTTGCATCTGTCCGGCTTTACGCATATGGTCAGCTTTCACCCGCCGACACATATCACATTCAGATACGTACTTTGCGATTTCTCTTTTCATCTGTGTCCATCAAAACCTGGTTTTTAGATCCTGGTACATCTTGTTGCTGCCCGGATGAATAGAATACTTGGACAAATGAGCTTCGTCCAAGATTTTCTTCCGAAGCTTCATATCACGGGGTAACACTGTTCATTCTTTAAACCATAGAGTGTCGTATTCATCTCTTCAGAAACATTTCATTTCACCATTCTTCATCCTTCTCCGAATGTGCGACATTCCCATGTGTTTTTCTGAGCTTCCATAATCTCCTCTCTTAAGGTAGGGATGAGAGCAAGATTATATAATGCCCCATGTGGAACCAAGTACAAACTCGGCTCCTCTTCAGGTGGGGTGATGGACAGATTGTTGACATGAGACTTGCGGCTTAAGGCATCGGCAACCACGTTTGCCTTTCCAGGATGGTAGTGAATCTCGATCTCATAGTCTTTGTTCAGTTCTAGCCATCTCTGTTGCCGCATATTCAACTCCTTTTGAGTGAATATATACTTCAGACTCTTGTGGTCGGTGTAGAGGTGCACTAAGTTCCCGAGTAAATAGTGCCTCCACATTTTCAAAGCCAACACCACAGCAGCGAGCTCAAGATCATGAGTCGGATAGTGCTGCTCGTGGTTACGAAGTTGGCGTGCGCCATAGGCGACCACTCTTCCTCCTTGCATCAATACACAGCCAAGCCCGATACCGGACGCATCACAATATACGTCGAAGGGCTTGGTTGTATCCGGTTGATCTAACACCGGGGCTGTTGTAAGATGCTTCACAAATGCTTGGAAAGCTTCTTCACAAGCTGAGTTCCAAACATATTTGATTCCCTTCTTCAACAGTTCAGTCATCACCTTAGCAAGATTGGAGAAGTTCGGTATGAATCTCCGATAATATCCTGCTAACCCAAGGAAACTCCTGACTTCATGGACTGATGTGGGGGACTTCCATTTCAGCACTTGTTCGATTTTGCTTGGATCAACTGCAATGCCTTCTGCAGAAATAATATGACCCAGAAATGGCACTTGGTTGATCCAAAACTCGCACTTGCTGAACTTGGCATAAAGCTTATGGTCTCGCAATCGTTGAAGCACGATATGCAGATGTTTGGCGTGTTCCTCTTCAGACTTGGAGTAAACCAAGATGTCGTATATTAACACCACCACAAACTTGTCCAACTCCAGCATGAACACTGAGTTCATGAGATACATGAAGTGTGCCGGGGCGTTGGTTAGACCAAAGGACATGACGAGGTATTCATACAGCCCATATCTCGTTGAGAATGCCGTCTTCGGAATATCCTCCACTCGGATCTTGATTTGGTGATATCCGGAGCGAAGATCCATCTTTGAAAATACACTCGCACCCACAAGTTGATCATAGAGAATATCGATGTGGGGCAGTGGATATTTATTCTTGATGGTGACATCGTTGAGAGGTCAGTAGTACACACACAACCTCAAGGTTTCATCCTTCTTCTTCACAAACAGCGCCGAGCATCCCCATGGTGAGGAACTCCGTCAAATGAAACCCTTCTTCATTAAATCATTGAGCTTCTCCTTCAGTTCAGCCAGCTCATTCGAAGCCATCTTGTACGGTCTCCATGAGATCGGTGTCGTCCCAGGTACAAGTTCGATCTTGAACTCGACATCCCTTTCGGGTGGCATGCCCGGGAGATCATCCGGAAAGACATCCGGGTATTCATGGACCACACGAATATCCTCAAGTTTTGTGGCTTCCGTGTTATATGTGGATGGAGCTCCTTGAACCGAACGGTCAAGAACAAGAACATGTGGTTCATGAAGTGGAGAGTTTAAACGAACCGCATGTGGAATGATGTCAAGAACAGCACCATGGCGATGTAGCCATGACATTCCTAAAATGACATCAAGTTTTTGACTCTCTAACATGATTATAGAAGTCGGGTATAGCTTCCCACCCAATGGTAATGGTGCTCTATAGACCATTCTATCAGCTGTTATTTTCCCACCCGGAGAGCATATCAAGTATGAACTATTTGTGGGAATGATAGGCAGTTGATATTTAATAACATAAGACTGACTTATGAAATTATGGGTGGCACCGGCGTCAAAAATTATGACTACAGGATGATCTAAGTAAGAAAACGTACCCGCGAGGACGGGTTCGCCTTCCTGCACGTCTTCGATGGCTAAATGGTGGACGTTGCCGGGTTTTGGTGCTGGTTTCTTGGCTGATTGCGGGGCTGATTAGCACCCTGATATGGCGCTGCACCCCTGCCCTGTCGCGGCTCGGGGCAGTCCCTCGAAATATGCCCGACACGGCCACACGTGAAGCACGTGTAAGGTGTCGGGGTCCCACCGACTTGAGGACGGAATCCCGGTGCACGCTGTTGAAACTGAGGCGCACACGGGACCATCCTTTGCTGCTGCTGTCGCTGTGGTGGATACATTGGTCGGAAGCCTGGCGCATAATATTGTCGACCGTGGAACTGAGGCGGTCGCGCCGGTGGCTGCCATCTCTGACTGGATGGTGAGCGATACACCACGCGGTATTTTTGTGGCACTCCACCACTGCTGCTTGTCAGCGCGCTGAATTTCCTCTTATCAGAACCGCGCTCGCGCTGAGCATTTTCTTGTAGAATCGCGGCATTAACTAGGTCGTTGAAGGTGCCGCGATTACTTTGGGTGAGATGGACCTTCATTTTTGAATTCAGGCCCCGGAAGAACGCGTTGCGCTTGTCGTCTTCCATTCCCACAAATCCTGGTGCATACTGCGCCAGCCAGTTGAATAACCTGGAGTACTCATGAGCACTCCTCTCGCCTTGTTTCAGCGCCAGGAACTCCTGGAGCTTCCTTTCCATAACACCGGGAGGTATATGATAGGCGCGGAACGCCTCCCGGAACTCCGTCCATGTGACGGCATGGCCAGGCGGTAATGAGGCAATGTAGTTCCCCCACCAGGTACTGGCTTCTCCTTGAAGCTTTTGCGCTGCATACAGCGCCTTCTGGTGTTCGGTGCATCGTAGCAGCCCGAACTTCGCCTCTAGAGTGCGGATAAAGATGTCCGCCTCCAAAGGCTCTTCGGCCTCCGTAAAGACCGGTGGATGGGTCGCCAGGAAGTCCGAGTATGAACTTTGTTGGGGCTGGTGTTGCCCATTGTCTTGGCGCCCTCCTGGACGGGACGCATTCTGCTGAACTAGCATCCGCAGCAACTCGGTTTGCTCGTCGCGCGAGCCGAGCACTGCGGTGAGAACCTCCGCAAGATTTCTTGGAAGTTCTGGCGGTGGAGGAGGTGGTTTCTGCTGCGTCGTGGTTTGCTCCGGAGGTGGAGACTCATCACCGCGAACTTGGCTCGGACCTCCCTCCTCTTGCGTGGACCGTGTACGCACCATTCTGCATTTATACCATTCAAACGATCAGCACATGTTCGTTTATATCATCCAGACTCTACAATAGTAATGCAAGAATGGAATAAATAATACGCATAACAATCACACATATGGATAAAGTATAAACTTTATATAATATATACATCCCTGGACCATGTCACACGATCGAGTTCCAAAGTATTGAACTTTATGGGTTAAAAGTTCATTTCGACCATCGTGGGTCACCACGGGATGTTAAGTGTGTTAGCCTGCGTAAATTCTCGCTATTATACTGGACCCAAACATGTCCTAGCTCGAACTGATATGTCGAATGCATAAACTTTTCGATTCCACTCGCTGTTTTACAACAGCCGCTGGATATTGGAAGGTGAAACTACATGTTTTGGTTGAAAAAAAAACTTCAACATGGTGTTCTGTCCATTTTCTGTCCCAGCAGACCAGTTGGAAGAATTTAACTGTTTTGGCCACTTTGGAGGCAAAATCTGGACTAGAGTTCAACAACAAAATCGTAGTAGACTCAACAAGGAATCCATATTGTATTTATTTGCCTATATGGCCTTCCTAGTTTATGAGTTATGACTCCTACAAGTTGACCGAATTTTCTCAGGAATTTTGACAGCACCTCTTTTGCAAGTGGCTGTTTTGTTCACAAAATTCCATCTATTTCTGCCCTCAATCTTGGAAAACACTGAACTACAAAGTTGTAGCACATTTCCTATGCTTTCCAACGATGTCTTACTTGACTCTTAGAAATTTTTCTACAGAAAGTTGTGGTCGAAATACAGAAAATTCCAGAGAGCATTTTTGGTCTGCCCTGTTTCTGGACAGTGTATACTTATCTGAGATTTTCATCCATTTGGAGGGAGATTATGTTCTGGAGTTCTAGAGAAGAGTTGTAGAAGACTTCAAAACTTTTCCAGAATGGTATCCCACACCTCCATTGGTTCAATCAATCCTAAGTTATGCCATGTTTAAATTCAGCAAAGTTTGTGCCGAAACAGGGGAGGTTGTTCCTAAGTCTTAGAGATTGAATCTATACTCCCAATTGACTCTTAGTTCAATATGGGAGTTCAATAACCCCTAAATGGCATCATAAGATTCATTTTAACTCTTTTATTTAAAAATATCCTTTTATGCAGTCTCGGTACTATGTTTCCTCACCAAAGAAAAATCCTAAGCCGGTATTCTGGCGTATACATGCCAAATGGTGGAACTAAGAACGTCACTCACAAACGGTTGCTAAACGTCATGCACTAACGTGGTTAATGTACCTGCAGAAGAACACACAATAATGGTGCACACAAAGGTTTTTGACATTTCAGGCAGTCCCATATCATAATAAAAACATACGGTCCGTATCATTACCATACGGATCGTCCTTGAGTCAAGCCACGTCTCAAAGTACATGGTCGTGTTTTCACACCACATGACGGGGAACCCGAGTAGAGCGCGAACGGGTCGTCACGGTTAGAAATTTTATCAACCCAACGGATACCACCTACTGCCTCATGACCGTTGAGGCACGCCGATGGCGAGCGCTGCGTATGGCCCTTTGAACATTAAACGTTCAAGAGTTGCATACTATCGTGTTGCTTACCACACGATGGGGTATTCTCACTTTTGCCTAAAGCACGCTGAAGATCAGCGTTTTCATATGCTCTCATAACCATGAGAAGGTTCAGAGACTCATATTCACTACCGTGCCAAGCCACGGTATACCATTCCATACTATTGCTCGTATGGTGAGCTTACCGCAATTGATCCGCCTGCGGTGGCGTACCTTACCTCTTACCTGACGTCGGAGCGTCGTTACAAATTAATAACAAGTATGTTACCAGTTCCACCTTAGTACCTACTACTATAATAGACCTTATGTGGGCATAATGACTAATCCTCACTCGACTACTTCTAAGTTTTCAAAATAGGCTCTTTTCGAGCATGCTATTCCCAATGCGGCTCTGATACCACGCCTGTGGGGGACCACCCCGTGGTTCACCCACTCCAGGATCGCAGAGTGGGGTGCTGTGTGATGCGGCACCCAACAGCACACACGAAAAGATTAAAGACAACATACAAACTTTTATTTGATATAAAACAGCGGAAGTCTTTTTCCAAAACTTAATTATACAGCGGAAGTCTTATACATAGATAGCCTCTCATCCTAACTATATGAAAGTGCAGCTGTCCAGCCCGGGGATGCTACACACTAGCAACAAGTAACCGGAGATCACGGCGGCGTGCAGGGCTCCAGCTCGGCCGTGTACCCTGACGGGGGCATCGCCTCATCCTCGGAACCTTCCTCATAACTCTCACCTGCACACAGCTCAAATATTGCAACCGTGAGTACGATGGCTTAGCAAGTCTTAACCGACAACCCTAGGCATGAAACTCTACATGCAAGGATGTGTAAGATAGGAAAGAGGACTTGCAATAAAGACACGCCTACATGTTGATCCTTACTTTCAGTTTTATAGCAACAGTTTAATGATCCTTAGGCAGCCCTCACATCAGAAGTCCACAATCAAACAAGAAACGCTTTCCTCCGATGTGGTGATGCCCAGAGTGGAATATAAACTTAATTAGCTCTATAACTACAGCATGCAAGGTTTCAAGATATTAACAGTTCAATACAGCATATTCAGTTGGCTTATTTCACTTCTTACTACGTCACAGCGCAGTGAACAAGTGGGTACTCAAATAACTGCGAGGGACGCTGATTGCAATCAGGACACACCCGGATAACACGTCACATACACCCACTTTCAGAAGCGTGATTCCACACCCCTTCCTACTCTGTTGTATGCAACAACCTTTCAAAGGCAACCCAAATGCCGAACCGGTCCATCCGTAACAGGCAGGAGGTCCCCGCGTGGAGCATGACTGTGCCCACCAGCATATTTACACCTTGCTACCCTAAACCCACTCCTATAAAATGGTTGGGTAAGCTTCGGCACCCAGGATAACCAATTACATCGGTTTTCTGGTTCCCATATGCCAGTATGCATCCGGTACTGTTCGATACTTGTCCAGCAGGGCCACACACGGCTCGGTACTCAATCGACAGCAACAGGAATACGCACGTGAGACCTCCGCTCACTGCATCCTATCCCTCCTGCTGGGTCTTATTTTCATGACTTGAGCCATTTTCTACCTCTTTTCATCCCGTGTGATAAATACTATCTCGCCGGTAGCTTCCAACCACTCGACTTCTACCGAGATCCTAAGAACATTAGCAAGGCATTCTATACTCGTCGAGTTTGTAAACTACTCAACACTTCATAGGATTTAAAAGGCTATGCAAGTGGGGTTTCAATCACCCTAACTCTAATGCAAGCATTCACCCTAGACATAAGTGATACAAATAAAGAATTTATAAAAAGTACTTAAATGCAAACTGGGGCTTGCCTGGTTGCGAGTTAAATGGGAAGTCAGCTTCTGGTGGGAGGACGTCCAAGGGATCCGGCGCGTCCTCAACTTCGGTGACTAAATGAAATGTAGCAAAATATATGTATAAGTATTAAGGATTTATAAGAAGTAACTGCTATTCATAGCTACTGCTATTTAGGATCCTTAATTGGCTTTGGGATTTTTCCAGTGGATACTAGACTCTCTAAGGATGATCTGAGCAAAATTTGGAGAAATGTCATTGTACAATGTAGCCTCCAAAATTCCTACAAGTACAAGGCTTCTCTGAATTTTGAGCCCAAATCAGGAGCTTTGACATGACTAACAGTTGAAGATCTAATTAGGGAAGGTCTCCATGGTTCTAACAAAATTTGTTTTTCCATTTTTGGAGCCACCAACAAAGAGATATGAATTTTTGAAGTTGGACAGGAGTTCTGAAAAAGTTTCTGTTTAAATTTGAATTTCCAAATAAGGGCTGAACTTTGGAAGGCAATTTAGCCTAGTAAATGAACTCCAACGAAGCTCAATTTTTTACTGGAGATCACTTACTATGAAAAGGATTAGCTGCCCGAATTTGGGAATGTTTCATAAAGAATTGTTCCTGGAATAAATCTCTAAATGATTTAATAAAAACAATTCTACAGAAATTCCTGGGCATTTTAATAGCAAGTAATTTGTTCCTCTGTGAAGTACTCTTTATGGGGATTCCAAAAAAATTGGTCTCACCCTTTTTGGAGTTCTCTACACAAAGTTATGGGCTTGCAAAGATCAGCTAATTTCTGGAATTATTTGCCTAACAGAAACTTCAAATATTTGTGACCGGGCCCACTGTTTTAAACCGGACCAGTGGAATTGCGGCAACACCGGGGGCTACGGAGTTAACCCGCGCAGCCACAGCCGATCCCGTGCCGCACCCCGATTCCGCGCCTGGGCCGTGCCGCTGACAGGTGGGACAGGCATCCACCGTCGTCTTCCTCGCGCCCGGGCGGCCACCTCGCCGGAGCAACGGCGGTACCTCACCGTAACGGCTGCCCAGTGCCCTAGGCGGCCCAAATCTCGCCGCCTGTGCCCAAAACCCGACGAGGAACACGCTGGAAAGCTCGGTGGCGGCGCTAACTGGTCAAAAATACCTTCCCGACGGCGGCAGCGGTAAACTCCACCACGGCGCCGTCGTTCTCGCATGGGAGACAAGTATTCCAGTTGGGGAGAGCACCGCAAGCACCAGGGTGATGTGAGGAGCACGTTTTTGCATCCAAAGATGGGTGAAAACTCATGCAAAGTGTAGCTCGACGGTGCAGCTAGGGTTGTGAGTCAGCGGCCAGAAAAACTCAGCCTACAGCTTCATTTCTCTACGGTTTCCGATGGTTCTTCGTCGAGGAGCTGCGCTAGGTCATGTAGAAGCATCGGGCCAAAGCAATTAGACTATGGATTCACCTTGGAAACGAATTTTGGGGTAGACGGTTGGCCGTTCTTTCGGTAGCTCGGAGCAAACGGTCTGCGATCGCAGCTAGAGAGGGACCGCAGCTGCCCCTAGCTTGGACAGTGGCACCCCGCACCGCCGGCGACCTTTCTCAACCGGAGAAACCCCGGGCTAACACAGCACGAGCAGTGGAACAGGCGAGTTCGCGTTCGGCAGCGAAAGCAGAGGAGGCGTGCACGTTCTCTGCACTGAGGGAGTGGATACGTACGAGCAGTCCCGCTGATCGACTTAGCTGCGACCGCAACAAACGAACCGGTGACTTCGGCGCCAAGCCAAGGCATCGCCGTGGCACTCGGCGTCGCCGTGGCGGCTGCGGAGGAAAACCGGGAAAACCGACGTTGGCTCGGTGGACACTGACCAGCTGACCCCACTTGTCATTCTCTCTTTTCCCCTCTTAATATTTCTGATCTTCTATTTCTGCCACCAACTTTTGTCCAAAAATTTTAGATATTTGCAGTGAAGCCAAATTAAATATGTCGAATTCAAATTTTGACTTTCATGCTGCATTTGATCAAGTTTGGTTCAAGTTCCAAATTCAAATTTAAATTCTAAGGATTTTTGGTGTCCCCCCCTAAATTTAAATAGCAAACCCACCTCCAAAGTTTCTCATTTTTGGCATGGCTGCTAATTCAAATGTGGAGAACACATTTGTGGACCCAAATTTGCAAATTGATGAAATTGGAATTTGAAACTGAATTTGAAATTCAGATTACAGGGCTTCCTCTTTTAATCCCAAACAAATATTGAAACCCCTCCAAATGAGCTGAAATTTGGAAGGTTGAATATTTGAAATATGAAGACCCAAGTTATGAATTTAGATCTCCATGTTTGGAAGTTTTGGGAAGTTTGAATCACCACTTTGAACTTACACCGTTATAATTCAAGGTTTTAATTCACCTCATTTTTCCTAAGTGTGTATGAGCTGAAAATTCTTGCTACCACTTTTTGGGGATTTTACATTAGTAGCCCATATAAGGATTTTATTAGTGTATAGTAAGTGGTAACTCTAACCTAATTGCTTATGTCAGAAAATCATGCATCTCGGGACGTCATATGTCTTGGGGGTGCATGTAAGCACTGTCCACCAGTGCGCACATGCTTAAGGGTGGAGCCTCACGGGTGGCAGGTAATCCGGCCAGCTTTAGTATCCTCTACGACTCTTCATGTCATTTGGGGTATTCGAGCTACGCCCTTCCCTGGTGTGCTATGGGCAAGTATGGGATACCCTATCATGTGGTTAGTAACGTGAACACGTAGTTCAAGGCATGATTGGCTTGAGAACAACCATGCAAGTGATGACGGGCGGTTGCAAGGACTGTATTGGGACCGGGTTCGGTGTGCAGCCAAACCTGACGATTGAGTGGTTTAATTGCACGTAGTCTAACCACGGATCAGTAGACAAGTAGCACACGTGTGCGAGAGACGTTTAGTGCCACTGAATTAACGAAGCCGGCTAAGTCCAGTATAGGTTTTTCTTTGTGAGGAACGTAATACTGGCATGAACTGGGTGACGCTTCGACGTCACAGTTCACTAAATGATCAACATCATTGTAAAACTTGAAAGTTTTGATCCAGAGCACTAAAATTGTGATTTAACTCCTTCCCTTAAGCAGGATGTTCAAAGTAAACAAGTTTTCAACTTATAAGATATTAAGAACAGAGTCCTCTGTTTTCAGCTGAAATAATGCTGAAGTTATACAGAGGTTAGGGATAGAGTTCTTTCGATATTGGGGTCGTATGATACATTTCTGGAAATCTATGGAAGAGATTTACAACTCTTCTATTGATGTCCAGAGGTGTTTCATCCCTTAACTAGTCGAAAAATGCCGTAGAGTTGAAACTGTCCAGAAAATAGGGCAGAGCAAATACTCTCGGTAACTCTCTGTAAATTGAGCATAACTTCCTGCATAAAAATCCAAAAACAAATGAAAATGAGGTAGTTTTGAAAATTTCATGAGATAGGATGCAACTTTGTAACAGAAAAGTGTAAGGGCCTCAATTTTTGACACACATTTGCAGTGTTCATCACCACACCACACACCTCATTTGAGGAAGAATGATGAACACAAATGAAGAGCAAGTAACAATTATCAACATGCTCATTAGAGAACAAACTCACACATTGCAAAAGTGGTATTTCCCACATGTGATATAGATGGGCTGGACATATGAAAACTCCTACACTTTACTAAGGATGTCCATGCCAAGTTTCACCCAAATTCAAAACCTTTTTAAGGTCAGTTTGGGTATAGTTAGGAAGAGGGCAGTTTGAAACCATATTCAAATTCAAACTGTTTTTATCCCACGAATTTAAAAGTGGATGGCATATTCTTACTCAGCACATTTTTGTGAGCTCACACACCAATTTTCACTCCATTTGGAGTTGATCTTGACATGATCTAAGGGGGAGAAATTCAAACTTTATTTGAATTTCAAACTGAACTTGAGCTGAAATTCATTCAAACCAAACCTCATTTGAACTTTGATCAATTCAAATGGCTCATGGGTGAATAATTTGAATTGCCAAGGGTAGTATGGGGTTCACTGTTTACAACAGTGATTAGGAGTAAATTTCAGAGGTTAAAACTGGAGGTGGGACCCACATGTCAGCCACTGCTCAGATCAAACCGACTGAGACTTTTTCACTCGGGTCGCCGAGCCGCAGCGGTGATCGCCACCGAGGGCAGCTGCCGCGCCAGCAGCTGCTTGCCCACGCGCGGGCGTGAGGCGGTGCAGAGCCTTCTTAAGGCGCCTGCCCCTCTCCTCGGCCGAGGCACCGCCGTTCTTCCCCGCAAGAACTCAGCGCCGGCCGAAAACTTCCGCAGCTCGGACTTGATCGGAGAACGCCGATCGCAGCTCCCTCCGTCCACTCCAGAGCCCCAGCAAGGTACTAGAGACCTTCCTCCGTCCTCCCCGTTGCTAGAATTCGGTTGAAACCGATTGATATCGGCTGTGCCGAAAGATCAAATTCGGGACTTGGAACCGCCGCACCCCGGGCTCTCATGAACAGCCCAACCAGGGCGTTGTCACGCCCGATCCAAGGCACCCTTGGATGCGCTGGTGACCGGTGCTGCTCACCCCCGAGCCACAGCTCGAGTGGTTGCTCACCGGCGGCGAATTTCCACTTTTCCCCTTTCGGTGTGCAGAACGACCTTCGGGTATGATTCTGTTCAATTCGTGCTCTAGAAAGGATTAGAGGGCCTCAAGCCGCTCTCACACGAGCTAGACACGATAACGCACAAGTTGCCTTCACAACTCTGGGCCGGAGAACCTCTGTGCCCGGCGTAATTTGAGGTCTACTAATGGCGGAACGAACGGGCGGCATCGGGCGCACGGTGAGGACCTATTTCGGGCCTTCCCCGAGCTGCCTCGAGCTCATGTCGACCTTCTCTGAGGTCCACTGATGCTCCCCGACCGGTTTCCCAAGTAGCTGAGGTGCTAGGGTAGTCAGCCGACATGGCCGAAGTCGTTCTGAGGTGGCGGCTCGTCGCCGACCATGCTCCGGCCGTTGTCATGAGCGGCTGACCCTCGTATCCTGTTCCCCGAGTAAAAGTAGGCAGGGGCGGCCAGAATCGAGAAGTTTGGAGCTGTACAAAAGCCGGCGGCGAGCTCTCCGGCGAGGCCCCTCGGCGGCGGAGCGCGGGCGTCGCGAGGTTGAAGAAGGGGGTGGACCCCAGCTGTCAGCGGCCGATATTTTGAATCGGGATCCGACTGCGGCCGGGATCGGGTGTGCTGGCACGCAAAATCCTTGTGGGCCGCGATGTGCCATCGCCTAGGCGTGCGACGCGTGTCCCCTGGGCCCACGCGCGAGTTTAAACTTTTCCCCGATTTTCAGATTTCCTTCAAACTTCAAATCCTCATAACTTTGGCTAGAAAGCTCCAAATTGAGTGAACCAAATTTTGCTGGATTCAGCTCTCCGAGTACTTTCCAGCAAATCAAGTTTCACTTCACAAAAACCCTTAATTCTCCAGAATTAATTCCTCAAAGTTTAAACTGTTAGGAATTTTAACTGGAGAATCCTTTGGAGGAAAATCCTGAAATTTTGCTGGGATGTTCATCAAAATACCCCTGAACTACCATAAAAATTTCAGATCCATTTGAGCTCATCTGATCCACCTAATGGTGTGATTAGTGAAACTGTTCCAGAGAAAATAGAAAATGTTCAGAAACATTTTCAGAATTTTCTCCGAAACTGTTTAGCTCATAACTTTAGCTAGGAACCTTCAAATTAAGTGAGACCAACTCCATTAGAACCCTCTGAAAATCTAGTTTTCATAAAGTCATAGTTGGCTTCATGAAAATTCCTAGAACACCCTAAGAGTTCCAATTAAGGTCAAGGACATAATTAATTGTGGAGGGCTCAAATGAGCTTTGCTGCAACTAAAACTTGACCAAGTCTCTGTTTAGGTTGTAACCAAGCCACAGTAAAAGTTTCACAGTCATTAGGTCTGTCTAGCAAGGGTTATAGACTTAACAACTTCAAACTTAATACAAATGCATTAAATTAATACATGTATTGTTTCTATCATGTAGTCGCTAAGGTCGAGAAGGAACCCGAAGTCCTAGACTTCGTTACTCCGGAGGAACAGCTAGCCTACGACCAAGAGCAGCAAGGCAAGCTCCGGTTTACATTAACCTTTTTTACAAATTTTTATTGTTTTGAGCACATACTTGTTTCCTCTATTCTGTGCATTAAAGTCTTGTTTGGAAGCCCCACTGCATAGCCAAGAGAACCATGGGTTGGGTTAGGATTGCAAACCCCGTTAGCTACTGCATTGCTAGGATAGAGTAGGATTCGGTACAAGTCGGGTAGTTGGAACTACTCACGAGAATAGGCTAGAGGCACATTGCTCGGGTAGTGATAGCACATGAAACACATGGCAAGAAAATGAGACCAAGCGGAGGGTAAGGGCAGCAGGACTTTGGGGCCTGTGTGCTGTAGCTCCGCTTGTGTCGATTGAGGACCGAGCCGTGTGCGGGCCTGTTGAACAAGCTAGAACAGTACCGAAGACCTACCGGCTATATGGGAACCGGGAAACTGATGTAACTCGGGTAGCTGGGTATTGAGGCATTGCCCGTCGTTCAGAGGGTAGGTTGAGAGCTTGAGGTGTAAATCGGCTGGCGGCACGGAGATGCGCGTGCAGAGACCTCTTCGGGACGATGGGACCGGTTCAATATTTGGCTGACGGGTGAAAGGTAGTTGCGTACGGCGTCCGTGATGGTTGTTGTAGGCAACATCGAGTACGGGCGTACGTGACGGGTTGTTCGGGTAACCCTGCAGGTGTAAATCGATTATAATCGCCGTCCCTCGCGGTCAGTGAGTACCACTTGTTCACTGTACCGTGACGTAGAAAGAACAGGCTAGACACATGTTAAAATGCTGCTGATTGAAAGATGGACATTGATTGTTAATGATATTCTGTAGTCTAGAGCTAACTAAAGTTCTTTTCAACTTTGGGCAAAGTACATGAGAGAAATGCGTTTCTTGTTTGATTGCGGCTCTCTCATGTGCCTTAGCGTAAGGTTCTCCACAACCTGCTGCTAAAACTTGAAAGTAAGGTTCTACTAATTAGGCGAGTCCTTGCAAATGATTTTTACCTCATGTAACCCATTACCCTCATGTAGAAGTTCCATGTTTAGGTGAGACGGGTCAGACTTGCTGAGCCTTCGTGCTCACTGCTTGTGTTTGAAGCTTTTGCAGGGTTCTATGAGGAAGGGACTCCCGAAGAGGAGACGGAACCCCAGGAGGGGAACCCCGTCGAGTGGGAGTCGTGCACGCCGCCGAGTTAGTGTGCGTGTGTGCTAGCAAGGACACGTTCGAGGGCTGAACGTGCACTTGATGCTTAGTCTACGCCCGCGAGTGTAGACTGAACTTATTTTGATGTAAACATGTTCATAAACTTGTTTATGTAATAAAATTTCCGCTTCCGCTTTGTACCTTTGACGTGTGTTATCCGGTGCTGTGCAACGCAGCACCCCTCAGCGTGATCCTGGCTCGACAGGACCTTGGGGTCGTGTCAGCGTTGGTATCAGAGCTCGCTTGAGGTTTAACACAGTACAAAGGTCTTCTTTTTCAAAAATCCAGTGAGGAACGAGTTAGTAGCCCGTATAAGGATGTTATTAGCATATAGAAAGTGGCATATTAACCTATTTGTTATGTCGGAAAATCGTGCATCTCGGGACGTTCATGTCTTGGGGGGTGCACGTAAGCGCTGTCCACCAGTGCGCACAAGCTGAAGGGTGGAGCCCCACGGGTGGCAGGTAACCCGACCCGCTTTGATATCCTCTACGACTCTTCATGTCGTTTGGGGTATTCGAGCAACGTCTGTCCCTGGCGTGCGTGGTGCAACTTGGGAGACCCCGTCGCGTGGTCTAAAACGTGAACATGTAACTCAAGGCGTGGTTGGCTTGAGAACATCCGGGCGAGTGATGACGGCCGGGTGTACTAACTGTATGGATTCCGGGCTCGGTGTGCAGCCGAGTCTGATGATTGTTTGAGTTTCTGCAGGTAGCCTGACCACGAAATGGTAGACGTGTAGCATCCATGTGCGAGTGACGTTTAGTGCCACTGAAATAACGAAGCCGGCTAAGTCCGGTATAGGTTTTTCTTTGTGAGGACGTAGTACCGACATGATCTGGTGACGCATCGACGTCACACCCAACTAAATGAACAAATTCAATTAAAACTTGAAAGTTTTGATCCAAAGTAGTAAAACTTGATGTAACTCCTTCCCTTGAACAGGATATTCAAAGTTAACAAGTTTTCAACTTAGAGGTTGTTAAGGACAGAGCACTCTGTTTTTAGCTGAATCAAGGCTGAAGTTAATCAGAGGTTAGAGGTTGAGTTCTTTCGAGGTTGGGGTCGTATGATACCTTTCTGGAAATCTTTGGAAGAACTTTACAACTTTTCTGTTGAGGTCCAGAGGTGTTTCGTCCCTTAACCACTCGAAAAATGCAGTAGAGTTGAAACTGTCCAGAAAACAGGACAGAGTAAAGACTCTCTGTAAATTAAGCATAACTTCCTGCATAAAAATCCAAAAATAGAAAATGAGGTATTTATGGAAAGCTTATGAGATGGGTTACAACTTTGTAACATAAAGTTTTGTCAGATTAGGAACAGAAGTAACTGGGATTCTTGGATCAAATCAGTACCTAAGTCAGGGAGGTGCTGTCCAATTGTTTCCAGAAATTCTGTTAACTTTGACATCTCATAACCTTTGAACCAGGACAGATCTTAGGCCAAGAAAATACTGGCTGGAAATCTATTGAAGTTAGCTTTAACTTTGATGTTGAGCTCCAGAATTAGTTTTGCCTTTAACATGGCCTAAATCAGGTTGAAATGGAAACTGGTCAGGGCTGTCATGGGAACAGCAGATCAGCAGTCAAATTTGTTTAAAATTTGAACTATGTTTCCAAGTTTTATGGGTTCAATGACATGTCTTATGTTATAACTCAATGGTTTACTGTTTAAATAAATATTTGACATTTATCAAATATATTTTTACAGATGGCAGCAGATAAACAGTTGGAGAACGGGTGGGTAGTTTCCCACTGTTCTGACCGTAGCGGCTACCCGGAAGCATTGTGGCAAATGCTCCAATATTTCGGGTACAATCAGATGCCGCAGTACTTCGCCAAAGAAGATGGCGAAGGGGGGAACAAGATGTGGACGATCCATGTCGAGGTTCCTGCAGGACCTACGCCACCCGGTTGGGTGCCATTCACCGTCACGGTGAGAGGAAGACAACCGGAAGGGATGTGGCAGGTGGCAGCCCGTGACACTATGTCACGTTTCTGCCAACTACACGTGCAGGCTATGGAGGGCACTTCATACGCACTCATTCCGGTGGAGGGACGAGCTCAGCATGTGTGGGAAGAGAGGTACCTGGAGGCAACAGACCCGAGTTGCCCAAGGTACAACCCCGCGGAGGCAAATCTCAGCCTCCAAATGAGGGCGGGAAACGCTGTGATGGACAGCCAAGCTGTTCATACGGAGCATCTCGCCACCAAGCTCAAGGAGAGCACAAGCCGTGGAGATCATTTCGAGAGTGCTCACAGCGCACTCCGTAATGTGCTCCTTCCGACGATCAAGCGACTGAATGAACAACACAATCAGTTGCGTCGTCTGAAGAAGGCAAAGAAGAAGAGCCGTGTTGACATCGCGGCGTTGCAAGAGCTGGTGCAGACCCTAACCCAGCAGAATGAGGACCTTGCTCAAGAGCGGGACGACGCTATCGAGGAAGGACAAGGCTGGGAAGAGGACTACAACCAAGCTATGGATGAGGTGCATGCTTTGCAGGACCTCGTGCCCCCGGTGTTAGGCGTACCGGTAGTCTTGGGTCTTCCAGCAATGGGAGAACCCGGGATGGGAGAAGAGGTGGTAGACCCAGAGCCACCAGAAGAGGTACCGGAGGAGGACGACCCACAGGAGGTCGAATTCTACTCTGAGTAGGGAGTTACGGTTGCCAAGTAGGGCAGCCAGGGTAGCGTAACCCAACTTTTGTAATCGGTGACATGTCGTGTAGACAGTAGCGTATGTATAGGTAGTGACGACATGAGCACGACTTCTCGGAGATCCGAGAATAATGTATCTTGTATAAAGTTTATGCTTTATCAATATATGTGAATGTTGTGCAAATTAATCATGCGTCGCTTCAATACCTACTGTTGCTTATGGAAATTTTAAGTAAGACACGTGCTAATCGCTGCTGTTTTGAATTTCAGAATGACGCGTACTCGTGCCAACCCTGACGTTGGGGGTACCAGTCAAGGGGGAGAGACCTCCAACCACCTCCCGAGGACTCCTCGGGACAACAACAGCAACAGCAGCAACAGCAACAACAAACACCGCCACCGCCACTGCCAACGGTTACATTGGCCGACATCGTCACGGCAATGGCGGGCTCGCATCAGCAGCACACAGAGTTGCTGCAGACTCTTATCGCCAATACGTCTCGCCCAGAGAGACGTCAAGACCGTGAGGAGTGTCAACAGAGCTCCTACTCCGACTTCCTGGCAACTCATCCCCCGGTATTCTCAAGGGCGGATGAACCACTTGACGCGGACAACTGGCTCCGCGCCATAGAGATGAAGTTCGGGCTGCTCCAGATCAGCGAGCAGCGCAAGACTCAGTTCGCGGTCCAGCAGCTCCAAGGATCCGCGAGCGTGTGATGGGCCAACTTCTGTGCTTCACAGCCCACCGACCGAGTGATGACCTGGGCGGAGTTCCGGACGGCCTTCAGGGCCTATCATATACCACCAGGTCTGATGAAGAGGAAGACGCAGGAGTTCCTACACCTGCAACAAGGGAGCCGGAACGCGCTGGAATACTCCAGGGCGTTTAACGATCTCGCGCTATATGTGTCGTATCATGCTGATACCGACGAGAAGCGGCGGAACCATTTTTACCAGGGGCTTAACCCGCTCCTGAAGGACAAGTTGGCGATGTTCAATCGCGGCAGCCTCAACGACATCATTGATGCTGCGATTGTTCAGGAGGACTCCGGCAGGGAGTTGGCGGCGGCAGAGCGAAAGCGAAGCGCGCCGCAGAGCAGCGGAGAAGGAGGCGGTCCTTCTCAGAAGTTTCGGATGGTGAATCGCCCACCATCAGGTCCACGCTGGCAGCCACCACAGCGGCCGATGCCGTTCCGCAGTCGGCCGTACTCTTCACCGGCATTCCGGCCGGCACTGCCAGCACCACCGCAACCACAACAGCAGCAACGGGCGATGCCGCGTGCGTTTGCACCTCAGCAACGCATGCCGGGCTTTCGTCCACCGAGTACTCCACCAGCAGCGGCCACATGTTACAAGTGTGGTCGTCCAGGACACTTCGCGAGCAGTTGCCCGGAGAGGCAAGGCGGCGGAGTGGCACCACAGTTTCTGGGGAGGAATCAACCCCGGAACCCTACTAATGCGCGGCGGGCAAATCCTAGGCCCGGCACTGTCCACCAACTTGCCATTGAGGACGTGCCGGAGGGCGAGCCAATCCTTGCGGGTATGTTTCAACTCCACCAGCATCCCGCTATAGTACTGTTTGATTCAGGCGCCACGCATAATTTTATTAGCCAAGCTTTCATTGCTAAACACAGTTTGCCAATACTACCCACCGATAGTCCATATTTAATTTGTTCACCGGGGGGGAAGATTTCAGCAAGCGTAATGGTCTCCAAAGCACCATTATGCTTAGCGGGTAGAGTGTACCCCACGTCTCTCATTATCTTAGAGGGACAGAAGGTCGATGTCATCCTAGGGATGTCGTGGTTAACCCGCCACGGCGCTGTTTTAGACACCGTCCTTCGAGTCGTGCACTTAAACTCAGAGGTGCACGGTTCTCACTCATTATTTCTGGACAGTCCAGAAATAAAACTTTCAAGTGTCTATCAGTCCACAACTATCAGATTGGAAGACATTCCAGTGGTCCGAGAGTTCCCTGATGTATTCCCGGATGATTTACCGGGAATGCCACCCGATAGAGAGGTGGAGTTCAAGATTGAACTTGCACCGGGAACCATGCCAATATCCCGAAGGCCGTACAAGATGGCGCCCAAGGAGTTGGCTGAACTGAAGACTCAGCTCACGGACCTTCTGGAGAAGGGTTTTATTAGGCCGAGCTCCTCACCATGGGGATGTTCAGCACTATTTGTCAAGAAGAAGGATGAGACGTTGCGGCTTTGCGTGGACTATCGTCCATTAAATGCCGTAACCATCAAGAACAAGTACCCGTTGCCACGGATCGACATGTTGTTTGATCAGTTGGTCGAAGCAAAGATCTTTTCCAAGATGGATTTAAGATCCGGGTACCATCAGATTAAGATAAGGGCTGAGGACATTCCGAAGACGGCTTTCTCGACGAGGTACGGACTTTATGAGTACCTGGTCATGTCCTTCGGCCTCACCAATGCTCCAGCTCACTTCATGTACTTAATGAACTCGGTATTCATGCCGGAGCTGGACAAGTTTGTCGTGGTGTTCATCGACGACATCCTGGTATATTCCAAGTCAGAGGAAGATCACAAGAAACATTTGCGTATAGTCTTGCAACGGCTGCGGGATCACAAGTTATACGCAAAATTCAGCAAATGCGAGTTTTGGATATCGCAAGTGCCTTTCCTCAGGCATATCATCTCAGCGGAGGGTATCGCTGTGGACCCGAGCAAGATCACTCAAGTGCTGAATTGGAAATCTCCGAGAACTGTTCACGAGGTACGGAGTTTCCTCGGACTCACGGGATATTATCGGAGGTTCATTCCAAACTTCTCGAAGATTGCCAAGCCAATGACAGAGCTGCTGAAGAAGGCTACCAAATATGTTTGGAGTCCAGCATGTGAAGCAGCATTCAAGGCTTTAGTCAAGCACCTGACATCAGCACCGGTTTTGGCGCAGCCAGACACAACAAAACCGTTCGATGTGTACTGCGATGCATCCGGCATTGGGCTCGGATGTGTGCTGATGCAAGACCGAAGAGTGGTCACGTATGGGTCACGGCAGCTTAGAAACCATGAGCAGAATTATCCAACTCACGACTTGGAGCTCGCTGCCGTGGTACTTGCACTAAAAATGTGGAGGCACTACCTACTCGGTAACCTCGTACATTTATATACCGACCACAAAAGCCTCAAGTACATATTCACTCAGAAGGAGCTGAACATGAGGCAACGAAGATGGTTAGAACTGATAAAGGATTACGAGATAGAGATCCATTATCATCCGGGCAAGGCAAACGTTGTGGCAGATGCGCTGAGCCGCAAGTCACACGTCAACAATCTGACCATCACACCGTTGGAAGAGAGCGAACCACCACTACGTGTGATTCCATACGGAGCTCTCTACAACCTAGCTTTGATCCCCACCATCCGTGAAGAGATAGAGGCAGCCCAGAAGAATGACAAGGGCATGTCACATTTGCGGAGACGTGTAGAAAGTGGGGAGCTGAAATGTTTCCGGAAAGACGGAGACGGCGTCCTATGGTTCAAGGACCGGATCGTCGTACCCCGTAACCCGGAACTACGGAATAAGATCTTTGATGAGGCTCACTTATCAAAGCTCTCTATTCACCCTGGCAGCAGCAAGATGTATCAAGAACTCAGAAGCAAGTTTTGGTGGACACGGATGAAGCGAGAGACTGCAAAATACGTGTCCGAGTGTGATACATGTCGAAGGGTGAAGGCAGATCACATGCGGAAACCGGGACTGCTGCAACCACTGGGCATTCCTGCCTGGAAGTGGGAGGACGTGAGCATGGATTTCGTCGTCGGTTTACCCACCACCTTACAGAAACATGATTCGGTGTGGGTGATCGTCGATCGGCTCACCAAAGTTGCCCATTTCATCCCGGTCAACACCAACTACAACGCCAAGAAATACGCTGAACTGTACATCTCACGGATCCTATGCTTGTACGGCGTACCCCGTACTATCATATCGGATCGGGGCACTTTATTTGTGTCCCATTTCTGGGAGCAGCTACGCGCTGCCTTGGGGACGAAGCTGATCCGTAGTTCAGCCTACCACCCGCAGACGGATGGGCAAACGGAGCAGGTAAATCAAATCTTAGAAGACATGCTACGAGCTTGCGCTATCAACCACGGCAAGAATTGGGATGATCACTTGCCGTTAGCCGAGTTCTCGTACAACAATGGGTACCAAGCCAGCATCAAGATGGCGCCCTACGAGGCGCTATACGGAAGAAAATGCCGCACACCATTGAACTGGTGTGAGTCTGGCGAAAGGGTTACCTTCGGGATTGACCTTGTCAACAACGCGGAAGAAAAGGTTCGACTGATTCAAGCGAACCTAAAAGCCGCTCAATCCCGACAGAAACAGTATGCGGACCGGAGAAGGTGCCCATTACAATTCGAAGTTGGAGAGCACGTATATCTACGGGTATCCCCAATGAAGGGCGTAAACAGATTTGGGGTGAGAGGAAAGTTGGCACCCCGATTCATCGGTCCATTCCAGATTACCGAAAGATGTGGATCAGTGGCATACCGGTTGAAATTACCAGAAGCACTTTCCGGTGTGCACGACGTCTTTCATATTTCCCAGCTGAGGAAGTGTCTCAAGCTATCAACTACCGTTCAGCTGGAAGACATTGAAGAACTGCAACCGGATCTCACCTATCGGGAGGAACCGGTGCAGATTATTGATGAAAAGACCCGAACCACACGCAACCGTACGTTGTGGTTCTACAAGGTTCTATGGAGTAATCACTCCATGGACGAAGCGACATGGGAGAGCGAAGAATTCCTTCGCACTAACTACCCTGAATTTTTCACGTCGCATATCCGGTAATTTTCCACCGTCCTCTCTCTCATTTTCACCTTATAATCTCGGGACGAGATTCTTTTAAGGGGGGAGGAATGTAAGGGCCTCAGTTTTTGACACACATTTGCAGTGTTCATCACCACACCACACACCTCATTTGAGGAAGAATGATGAACACAAATGAAGAGCAAGTAACAATTATCAACATGCTCATTAGAGAACAAACTCACACATTGCAAAAGTGGTATTTCCCACATGTGATATAGATGGGCTGGACATATGAAAACTCCTACACTTTACTAAGGATGTCCATGCCAAGTTTCACCCAAATTCAAAACCTTTTTAAGGTCAGTTTGGGTATAGTTAGGAAGAGGGCAGTTTGAAACCATATTCAAATTCAAACTGTTTTTATCCCACAAATTTAAAAGTGGATGGCATATTATTACTCAGCACATTTTTGTGAGCTCACACACCAATTTTCACTCCATTTGGAGTTGATCTTGACATGAGCTAAGGGGGAGAAATTCAAACTTTATTTGAATTTCAAACTGAACTTGAGCTGAAATTCATTCAAACCAAACCTCATTTGAACTTTGATCAATTCAAATGGCTCATGGGTGAATAATTTGAATTGCCAAGGGTAGTATGGGGTTCACTGTTTACAACAGTGATTAGGAGTAAATTTCAGAGGTTAAAACTGGAGGTGGGACCCACATGTCAGCCACTGCTCAGATCAAACCGACTGAGACTTTTTCACTCGGGTCGCCGAGCCGCAGCGGTGATCGCCACCGAGGGCAGCCCCCGCGCCAGCAGCTGCTTGCCCACGCGCGGGCGTGAGGCGGTGCAGAGCCTTCTTAAGGCGCCTGCCCCCTCCTCGGCCGAGGCACCGCCGTTCTTCCCCGCAAGAACTCAGCGCCGGCCGAAAACTTCCGCAGCTTGGACTTGATCGGAGAACGCCGATCGCAGCTCCCTCCGTCCACTCCAGAGCCCCAGCAAGGTACTAGAGACATTCCTCCGTCCTCCCCGTTGCTAGAATTCGGTTGAAACCGATTGATATCGGCTGTGCCGAAAGATCAAATTCGGGACTTGGAACCGCCGCACCCCGGGCTCTCGTGGACAGCCCAACCAGGACGTTGTCACGCCCGAGCCAAGGCACCCTTGGACGCGCTGGTGACCGGTGCTGCTCACCCCCGAGCCACAGCTCGAGTGGTTGCTCACTGGCGGCGAATTTCCACTTTTCCCCTTCCGGTGTGCAGAACGACCTTCGGGTACGATTCTGTTTAATTCGTGCTCTAGAAAGGATTAGAGGGCCTCAAGCCGCTCTCACACGAGCTAGACACGGTAACGCACAAGTTGCCTTCACAACTCTGGGCCGGAGAACCTCTGTGCCCGGCGTAATTTGAGGTCTACTAATGGCGGAACGAACGGGCGGCATCGGGCGCACGGTGAGGACCTATTTCGGGCCTTCCCCGAGCTGCCTCGAGCTCATGTCGACCTTCTCTGAGGTCCACTGATGCTCCCCGACCGGTTTCCCAAGTAGCTGAGGTGCTAGGGTAGTCAGCCGACATGGCCGAAGTCGTTCTGAGGTGGCGGCTCGTCGCCGACCATGCTCCGGCCGTTGTCATGAGCGGCTGACCCTCGTATCCTGTTCCCCGAGTAAAAGTAGGCAGGGGCGGCCAGAATCGAGAAGTTTGGAGCTGTACAAAAGCCGGCGGCGAGCTCTCCGGCGAGGCCCCTCGGCGGCGGAGCGCGGGCGTCGCGAGGTTGAAGAAGGGGGTGGACCCCAGCTGTCAGCGGCCGATATTTTGAATCGGGATCCGACTGCGGCCGGGATCAGGTGTGCTGGCGCGCAAAATCCTTGTGGGCCGCGATGTGCCATCGCCTAGGCGTGCGACGCGTGTCCCCTGGGCCCACGCGCGAGTTTAAACTTTTCCCCGATTTTCAGATTTCCTTCAAATTTCAAATCCTCATAACTTTGGCTAGAAAGCTCCAAATTGAGTGAACCAAATTTTGCTAGATTCAGCTCTCCGAGTACTTCCCATAAAATCAAGTTTCACTTCACAAAAACCCTTAATTCTCCAGAATTAATTCCTCAAAAATTTAAACTGTTAGGAATTTTAACTGGAGAATCCTTTGGAGGAAAATCCTGAAATTTTTCTGGGATGTTCATCAAAATACCCCTGAACTACCATAAAAATTTCAGATCCATTTGAGCTCATCTGATCCACCTAATGGTGTGATTAGTGAAACTGTTCCAGAGAAAATAGAAAATGTTCAGAAACATTTTCAGAATTTTCTCCGAAACTGTTTAGCTCATAACTTTAGCTAGGAACCTTCAAATTAAGTGAGACCAACTCCATTAGAACCCTCTGAAAATCTAGTTTTCATAAAGTCATAGTTGGCTTCATGAAAATTCTTAGAACACCCTAAGAGTTCCAATTAAGGTCAAGGACATAATTAATTGTGGAGGGCTCAAATGAGCTTTGCTGCAACTAAAACTTGACCAAGTCTCTGTTTAGGTTGTAACCAAGCCACAGTAAAAGTTTCACAGTCATTAGGTCTGTCTAGCAAGGGTTATAGACTTAACAACTTCAAACTTAATACAAATGCATTAAATTAATACATGTATTGTTTCTATCATGTAGTCGCTAAGGTCGAGGAGGAACCCGAAGTCCTAGACTTCGTTACCGGAGGAACAGCTAGCCTACGACCAAGAGCAGCAAGGCAAGCTCCGGTTTACATTAACCTTTTTACAAATTTTTATTGTTTTGAGCACATACTTGTTTCCTCTATTCTGTGCATTAAAGTCTTGTTTGGAAGCCCCACTGCATAGCCAAGAGAACCATGGGTTGGGTTAGGATTGCAAACCCCGTTAGCTACTGCATTGCTAGGATAGAGTAGGATTCGGTACAAGTCGGGTAGTTGGAACTACTCGTGAGAATAGGCTAGAGGCACATTGCTCGGGTAGTGATAGCACATGAAACACATGGCAAGAAAATGAGACCAAGCGGAGGGTAAGGGCAGCAGGACTTTGGGGCCTGTGTGCTGTAGCTCCGCTTGTGTCGATTGAGGACCGAGCCGTGTGCGGGCCTGTTGAACAAGCTAGAACAGTACCGAAGACCTACCGGCTATATGGGAACCGGGAAACTGATGTAACTCGGGTAGCTGGGTATTGAGGCATTGCCCGTCGTTCAGAGGGTAGGTTGAGAGCTTGAGGTGTAAATCGGCTGGCGGCACGGAGATGCGCGTGCAGAGACCTCTTGCTCGGGACGATGGGACCGGTTCAATATTTGGCTGACGGGTGAAAGGTAGTTGCGTACGGCGTCCGTGATGGTTGTTGTAGGCAACATCGAGTACGGGCGTACGTGACGGGTTGTTCGGGTAACCCTGCAGGTGTAAATCGATTATAATCGCCGTCCCTCGCGGTCAGTGAGTACCACTTGTTCACTGTACCGTGACGTAGAAAGAACAGGCTAGACACATGTTAAAATGCTGCTGATTGAAAGATGGACATTGATTGTTAATGATATGCTGTAGTCTAGAGCTAACTAAAGTTCTTTTCAACTTTGGGCAAAGTACATGAGATAAATGCGTTTCTTGTTTGATTGCGGCTCTCTCATGTGCCTTAGCGTAAGGTTCTCCACAACCTGCTGCTAAAACTTGAAAGTAAGGTTCTACTAATTAGGCAAGTCCTTGCAAATGATTTTTACCTCATGTAACCCATTACCCTCATGTAGAAGTTCCATGTTTAGGTGAGACGGGTCAGACTTGCTGAGCCTTCGTGCTCACTGCTTGTGTTTGAAGCTTTTGCAGGGTTCTATGAGGAAGGGACTCCCGAAGAGGAGACGGAACCCCAGGAGGGGAACCCCGTCGAGTGGGAGTCGTGCACGCCGCCGAGTTAGTGTGCGTGTGTGCTAGCAAGGACACGTTCGAGGGCTGAACGTGCACTTGATGCTTAGTCTACGCCCGCGAGTGTAGACTGAACTTATTTTGATGTAAACATGTTCATAAACTTGTTTATGTAATAAAATTTCCGCTTCCGCTTTGTACCTTTGACGTGTGTTATCCGGTGCTGTGCAACGCAGCACCCCTCAGCGTGATCCTGGCTCGACAGGACCTTGGGGTTGTGTCAAAAAGTTTGTCAAAATTGAGATAGAATTAACTGGAATTCTTGGATCAAATCAGTACCTCAAGCACGGAGGTGCTGTCCAATTTTCTCCAGAAATTCTGTCAACTTTGACATCTCATAACTTTTGAACCAGGACATATTTGAGGCCAAGCAAATAAATTCTGGAAATATATTGAAGTTAACTTTAACTTTGATGTTGAGCTCCAGAGCTGGTTTTTCCTTTAGCATGGTCTAAATCAGGTTAAAAGGGAAACTGATCAGGGCTGTCAGTTTGGGCAGCAGACCAGCAATCAAATTTGTCTATGTTTGAATTGTGTTTCCAAGTTTTATGAGTTCAATGACATGTTTTATGTTATAACTCAATGATTTACTGTTGAAATTAATATTTGACCTTTTCAAATATGTTTCTACAGATGGCAGAGAATAAATAATTGGAGAACGGGTGGGTGGTGTCCCACTGTTCTCAACGCAGCGGTTATCCGGAACTGTTGAAGCTGATGCTTCAATATTTCGGGTACGTGGAGACGCCGTGTTACCTCGCCAAGGATGAAGGCGAGGAGGGGAACAACACATGGACCATCTATGTCGAAGTTCGAGCAGGACCTACGCCACCGGGTTGGGTACCATTCACTATCACTGTGAAAGGGAGACAACCGGAGGAGATGTGGCAGGTGGCAGCCCGCGACACCATGTCGCGTTTCTGCCAGCTACACGTGAGTGCTATGGAGAGCACTCCATACGCGCTTGTTCCGGTGGAGGGATGAGGTAATCACGTGTGGAGGGAGAGGCACTTGGAGGCAACGGATCCCAGTGGCCCAAGGTACAACCCCGCGGAGGCGAACCTTAGCCTCCAATTGATGGCAGGAAAGACCATGATGGACAACCAAGTTGTCCATACAGCTTGACTTGCCTTGGAGCTCAAGGAGAGCACCAGCCGCCGAGACCATTTCGAGAGTGCTCACAGCGCACTCCGTAATGTGCTCCTTCCGACAATCAAGCGACTGAATTAACAACACAGTCAGTTGCGTCGTCTGAAGAAGGCGAAGAAGAAAGGCCGTGTCGACATCACGGCTTTGCAGCAGCAGATACAGACCTTGACCCAGCAGAACGAGGTCCTTGCTCAAGAGCGTGATGATGCTATAGAGGAGGGGCAGGGCTGGGAAGAAGACTACAACCAGATCATGGACGAGGTGCATACTTTGCAAGACCTCGTGCCTCCGGTAGTGGTTCTACCGATGGTAGGTACAGTACCAGTGGTTTTGGGTATCCCGGTGATGCCAGAACCTGAACCCGAAGAGGAGGTCATGGAGCCTGAGCCGCGAGCAGGGATAGCGGAGGAGGACTGCCCACAGGAGGTCGAGTTCTACTCCGAGTAGTGAGTTTACCATTGCCAAGTAGGGCAGCGAGGATGGTGTGTAGAAACTTTTGTAACAGGTGACATGTCGTGTAGACAGTAGCATGTGTATAGGTAGTGACTACATGAGCACGACTTCTCGGGGATCCGAGAATAATGTATCTTGTATAAAGTTTATGCTTTATCAATATGTGTGAACGTTGTGCAATTTTATTCATTTGTCACTGCAATACCTACTGTTTTCCATGGAATTTTAAGAATGACATGTGCTGATCGTTGCTGTTTTGAATTTCAGAATCACTCGCACTCATGCCAACACGGAAGTTGGGGGTTCTAGTCGGGGGGAGAGGCCTCCCAACCGCCTCCCGGGACGTCCTCGGGACAGCAACAGCAACAACCGCCACCACCACCACCAACGGTTACATTGGCCGACATCGTTGCGGCCATTACGGGCTCACATCAGCAGCACATGAAGTTGCTGCAAACGTTAATTGCCAATACGTCTTGACTAGAGAGGCGTCAAGACCGAGAGGAATGTCAACAAAGTTCCTACTCGGATTTTCTTGCTACTCATCCCCCAGTATTCTCAAGGGCGGTTGAACCCCTCGATGCGGACAACTGGCTCCGCACGATGGAGATGAAGTTCGGGCTGCTCCAAGTGCGTGAGCAGCGGAAGATGCAGTTCACGGCCCAACAACTTCAGGGGTCCGCGAGCGCTTGGTGGGCAAACTTTTGTGCCTCGCAACCCACTGAGCGAGTGCTGACCTGGGCGGAGTTCCGGACGGCCTTCAGAGCCTATCACATACCGCCGGGTCTGATGAAAAGGAAGACGCAAGAATTCCTTCACCTGCAGCAAGGAAACAGGAATGCACTGGAGTACTCCAGGGCGTTCAATGATTTCGTACTCTATGCTTCATATCACGCCGATACTGACGAGAAAAGGCGGGATCACTTTTACCAGGGGTTCAATCCGCTCCTGAAGGACAAGCTAGCGATGTTCAATCGCGGCAGCCTCAATGACATTATTGATGCTGCGATTGTACAAGAGGACTCCGGTAAAGAGTTAGCAGCGGCGGAGAAGAAGCGAAGCGCACCGCAGAGCAGTGGAGAGGGAGGTGGTCCTCCCCAAAAATATCGGATGGTGTATCGCTCACCATCTGGACAATGCTGGCAGTCACCACAGCGACCGATGCAATTTCGCAGTCGGCCATATTCACCACCAGCGTTCCGACCGGCCTTACCAGCACCTCCGTAGCAACAACAGCAGCAGCGGACGATGCCGCGTGCGTTTGCACCTCAGCAGCGCATGCCGGGCTTTCGTTCTCCCAGCACGGGCCAGCCATCAACCACATGCTTCAAATGCGTTCGCCAAGGGCACTTCACCAACAACTTCCCCGAAAGGAAAGGCGGTGGAATGGCACCACAGTTTCAGGGGAGGAATCAGCCCCGGGATCCCATTAATGTGCGGCGGGCAAACCCTAAGCCTGGTACTGTCCACCAACTCGCCATAGAGGACGTGCCGGAGGGAGAACCCATCCTTTAGGGTATGTTCCAACCCACCAGCATACCGCCATAGTTTTATTTGATTTGGGCGCCACGCATAATTTCATTAGCCAAGCTTCTATTGCTAAATACAGCTTGCAAATACTACCCACCGAAAGTCCTTGATTTGTTCACCGGGTTGGAAAATTTTAGCAAGCATGATGGTTTCAAAAGCGCCATTATGCTTAAGGGGTAGAGTATACCCTACGTCTCTCATAGCTTTAGAGGGACAAAAGGTCAATGTCATTTTAGGGATGTCGTGGTTAACCCACCATGGCGCTGTTTTAGACACCGTTCTACAAGTCGTGCATCTACAGCCAGAAATGCACGAGTTGCATTCATTATTCCTGGACAGTCCAGAAATAAAGCTTCCAAGTGTATACCTACTATAAGATTGGAAGACATTCCAGTAGTGTGTGAGTTCCCCGACGTATTCCTGGATGATTTACCGGGGATGCCGCCCGACAGAGAGGTGGAGTTCAAGATTGAGCTTGCACCGGGAACTATGCAAATATCCCGAAGGATGTACAATATGGCGCCAAAGGAGTTGGCGGAATTGAAAACTCAGTTGACGGACCTGCTGGAGAAAGGGTTTATTAGGCCGAGCTCCTCGCCATGGGGATGTTCGGCATTATCTGTGAAGAAGAAAAATGAGACGTTGCGGCTCTGCGTGGACTATCGTCCACTAAACACCGTAATTATCAAGAACACGTACCCGTTGCCACAGATCGACATGTTGTTTGATCAGTTGGTTGAAGCAAAGGTCTTTTCCAAAATGGACTTAAGATCCAGGTACCATCAGATTAAGATACGGGCTGAGGACATTCCGAAGACGGCTTTGTCGACAAGGTACGGGCTTTATGAGTACCTGGTCATGTCCTTCAGCCACACCAACTCTCCAGCTCATTTCATGTACTTGATGAACTTGGTATTCATGCCGGAGCTGGACAAGTTTGTCATCGTTTTCATCGACGACATATTGGTATATTCCAAGTCGGAGGAAGAACACGCGAAGCATCTGCGTATAGTCTTGCAAATGCTGCGGGATCACAAGCTATACGCGACATTCAGCAAATGCGAGTTCTGGATATCGCAAGTGCCTTTTCTCGGGTATATTATCTCAGTGGAAGGCATCACTGTAGACCCGAGTAAGATCACACAAGTACTGAATTGGAAGTCCCCGAGGTCTGTCCAAGAGGTACGGAGTTTCCTCGGACTTGCAGGATATTATCGGGAGTTCATTCCGAACTTCTCGAAGATTGCCAAGCCTATGACCGAGCTCCTGAAGAAGGCTACCAAATATGTTTGGAGTCCAGCATGTGAAGCAGCGTTCAAGGCATTAGTAAAGCACCTAACATCAGCACCAGTTTTGGCGCAGCCAGACACAACAAAACCGTTCGATGTGTACTGTGATGCATCCGGCATTGGGCTCGGGTGTGTGCTGATGCAAGACCAAAGGGTAGTCGCGTATGGATCACGGCAGCTCAGGAATCATGAGCAAAACTATCCAACTCATGACTTAGAGCTCGCTGCCGTGGTACTCGCACTCAAGATGTGGAGGCACTACCTACTCGGTAACCTCGTACATTTATATACCGACCACAAGAGCCTCAAGTACATATTCACTCAGAAGGAGTTCAACATGAGGCAGTGAAGACGGTTGGAGTTGATAAAGGATTACGAAATAGAGATCAATTATCACCCCGGCAAGGCAAACTTAGTGGCGGATGCGCTGACCCGCAAGTCACACATTCATAATCTGACCATCACTCTGTTGGAAGAGAGCGAGCCACCATTACATGTGGTTCCCAATGGAGCTCTCTACAACGTAGCTCTTATCCCCACCATCAGTGAAGAGATAGCGGCAGCTCAGAAACATTATAAGGGCATGTCGCATTTGCGGAGACGTGTATACAGTGGGGGGTTGAAGTGTTTCCAGAAAGACAGAGATGGCGTACTGTGGTTCAAGGACAGGATCGTCGTACCCCGTAACCCGGAGTTACGGAATAAAATCTTTGATGAGGCTCACTTGTCAAAGTTTTCTATTCACCCCGGCAGTAACAAGATGTATGAAGAACTCAGAAGCAAATTTTGGTGGATACGGATGAAGTGAGAGATCGCGAAATACGTGTCCGAGTGTGATACATGCCGAAGGGTGAAGGCTGACCACATGAGGAAACCGGGACTGCTCCAACCGCTTAGCATTCCTGCCTGAAAGTGGAAGGATGTGAGCAGGGACTTCATCGTTGGTTTACCCACCACATTTCAGAAACATGATTCAGTGTGTGTGATCATCGACCAGCTCACCAAAGTTGCCCATTTTATCCCGGTCAATACCAACTAGAACGCCAAGAAGTATGCTGAATTGTACATCTCACGGATCTTGTGCTTATACGGCGTACCCCGTACTATCATCTCGGATCGGGGCACTTTATTTGTGTCTCATTTTTGGGAGCAGTTACATGCTGCTTTGGGGACGTAGCTGATCCGTAGTTCAGTGTACCACCCATAGACGGATGGGAAAACCGAGCGGGTAAATCATATTTTAGAATACATGTTACGAGCTTGCGCTATCAACCACGGTAAGAATTGGGATGATCACTTACCGTTAGCTGAGTCCTCATACAATAATGGGTACCAAGCCAGCATCGATGGCGCCTTACGAGGCGCTATATGGTAGAAAATGCTGCACGCCGCTGAATTGGTGTGAGGCTGGCAAAAGAGTCACCTTCGGGATTGATCTTGTCAATAATGCGGAAGAAAAGGTTCAGCTGATTCAAGCGAACTTAAAAGCCGCCTAATCCCAACAAAAATAATATGCGGACCGGAGAAGACTTCCTTTACAATTTGAAGTTGGGGATCACGTGTATCTACGTGTGTCTCCAATGAAGGGCGTGAACAGATTCGGGGTGAGAGGAAAGTTGGCACCTCAATTCATCGGTCCATTCCAGATTTTGGAAAGATGTGGATCAGTTGCATACCGGCTGGAATTACCAGTGACACTCTCCGGTGTGCACGACATCTTTCACATTTCTCAGCTGAGAAAGTGCCTCAAGCTTTCAACCACCGTTCAGCTGAGAGATATTGAAGAACTGAAACCGGATCTCACTTATCGGGAGGAACCGGTTCAGATTATTGATGAAAATGCCCGAACCACACACAACCGTACGTTGTGGTTCTATAAAGTTCTATGGAGTAATCACTCCGTGGATGAGGCGACATGGGAGAGCGAAGGCTTTCTTCGCACTAATTACCCCGACTTTTTAACGTCGCACATCGGGTAATTTTTCCACCGTCCTCTCTCTCATTTTTACCTTATAATCTCGGGACAAGATTCTTTTAAGAGGGGAGGAATGTAAGGGCCCAAGTTTTTCATTTGCTAAAAGTGTTCATCACACCACACTCACCTCATTTGAGGAGATCATATGAAAACATTTGAAGAGCAAGTAACCACCATCAAGAAATTCATTGGGAGATAAACTCACAAAATGCAAAAGTGGTATTTTTCACATGCATCACATAGTGGCTGAGCATATGAAAAACTCCTAAACTTAGTTAGGAATGCTCATGCCAAATTTTACCCAAATTCAAAACCTTTTGAGGCATTTTTGGGTACAATTAGAAAAAGGCTAGTTTGAACTCAAATTCAAATTCAAACTCCTTTCATCACATAAATTCAAAAGTGGGATTCATATTCACACCAGTGGGATTCATATTCACACTCCGCATCGACCGCGCCACCTCCTGGTTGCGTGAGGCGCTGCTGGCGGCCGACTCGTGAGCCACAAGAGCTCTCCCTGGCGATCTTTTTCCTCCCCACACGAGCTCACGAGGCTGCACTCTCTCCCCGAGCAAAAACAGAGCCGCTCACACCGCTGCTACCTCGGTTCCGATCGGGAAACCGGCAAACCTCTTGCACAACCTCTCCCCGAGCTGTAAAACTGCACCAGTTGATCGTTCGTCCGAGCTGTAAAGCACTCTCTCCCTGGTGCTATAGAGCCGTTTAGCCGAGATTTTGGCGGGCTAGGTGGGTCGGCCGACGGCGCCGAAGTTCTACCAAAGCCGCCGCACATCGCCGACGGTGTTCCGGCCACCGGTAGCTCTAGCTCGTGCCACAGACGGGTTCCTCGCCCTCCCAAACTCACAGGCGGCGAGAATTAGGCCGAGAGGTGGCCGGAGTAGCGAGATTCATCGATCTCCGGCCAGGGGGCGGCGCGGGCGCACGCACGGGCGCGAGAGGTTGAAGAAGATGCGTGGGACCCACGGGCAGTCTTTTAAACTTTCCCATGATTTTGAGATTTAGTTCAAATTCAAACACCCATAACTTTGGCTAGAAAACTCCAAATCGAGTGAACCAAATTTTTTTGGATTCATCTCTCTGAGTACTTTCCAACAAATCAAGTTTCACTTCTTGAAAACTTTTATTTCTGCAGAATTAATTCTTCAAATTTTATAATGTTTAGAATTTTAACTGGAGATCCCTTTAGTCGAAAATTCTGAAATTTAGCCAGGATGTTCTTTATAATATCCCTGAGATACCATAAAAATTTCAGATCCATCCGAGCTAATTTGATCCAACTAATGGTGTGATTAACGAAACTGTTCCAGAGAAAATGAAAAATATCCAGAAATATTTTTTTCAGATTTTCTCTGAACTTGTTTAGCTCATATCTTTTGCTAGAAATTTTCAAATTAGATGAAACTAATTCCATTAGAACCCTCTAAAAATCTAGTTTTCAGAAAATCATGGCTTGCTCCATGAAAGTCCTTAGAACACCCTAAGAGCTCTAATTAAGGCCAAATACACATTTATTTGTGCAGGGCTCAAATGAGCTTTTCTTCAAAAAGTGTTCATGTGGGAAATACCACTTTTGGATTTTATGAGTTCATCTTCTAATCACTCTATTATCACTACATAACAACCTCAAATCAGAGACAAAGATCGGAGACGAGCGCAAAGGCAATCGTCTCCGATCTTGAAAAACGAGACTCGCCCGCATCAGCGAGGATCAGAACTGGCTTGATGGAGGGTAAATGGAGACGACCTGCTGCAAGGCGCGTCTCAGATAAGTTAATATCCGAGACGTGCCCTCTTCTCTTACAAAAGGGAGATGCACGTTCCTACATCTCGACTCCTATTATGAAAGATACGGAGACATGCTCTCCTTCATGCTCGTCTCCTTTAATCAGCATTTCCCATTCCTAATATAGAGAGACGCGCCTTTGTAGAGGATCGGCTCTATTTCGTATGCCCTTATACATGCTCCCAGCTATGGCAGAACAGTGGCGTCCCGATCTTCCCTGTTCTATTCGTTTCTTTCCCTCTTTGGAGATGTTCTTCTAAAAATCTTGCGGTGATTATCAGTGGCCCTTAAAAAAAGGGTCAGTCCTCTCCTGCTCTCTTGCCCCTTACTATTTTTACCCCTTTAGATCTTGACTACCACTGGCTTCGGATTTCTTTGATTTAGATCTTCTTTTCTGTACGTAGATGCTGTCGGATCGAAGTTGGATGTATGTGTCGCGCCTTTGCAATGAGTATATCAAGTGGGTAGATGCATTTATCAATTTCGTAAACAAAGACATGTTGGACAACATTAGAGGGACTATTGGTTGTCCTTACAAACATTGTAAGAATGAGAAGAGATATCGCTCAAATGATGTGTTGAGGTCACATTTGATCACACATGGATTCATGTTGGATTATTGATGCTGGAACAAACATGGGGAGGAGGGACATAATGAAGCAGAGATGATAGATTCATATCTGGAGAGGGAGGTCCCTACCAGTGTCGAAGAAGATCACGACGATGATGTGAACGGGGCAGATATGTTAGGGTTCACCGATGACGACATTGAGTTTTAGGTGCATAACATAGAGGAGATGGTATGCAATGTCGAGAGACATGATGACGATGATCAGTACAGTAATGGTGAACTTGCAAAGCAAAAGAAGATGATCAAAGACTCGAAGAAGCCGTTGTATCATGGTTGTGCGGCTCAGTACACGAGATTGTTTGCTAGGGTGAAACTTTTCCAGTTGAAGGCGAGCAACGGATGGAGTGATTGTAGTTTTAAGGAATTGTTGACGCTCCTTAAGGACATGTTACCCCAAGGCAACGCAATCCCTAAGACAGTTTATGAGGCAAAACAGATAATCTGTCCACTGGGTTTGGAGGTGGAAAAAATCCACGCGTGCAAGAATGATTGCATTCTATATCGCGGACCTGAGTACAAAAACCTCGATAAATGCCCTATTTGTGGACTCGACAGATTCAATCGTAGGAAAGACGATGGTGATGACGATAACTGCAATAGAAACAGAAGAAAAAGCGGGCCTAAAAAGGTGTTTTGGTACTTTCCTATCATTCCTCGTTTGAAGCGTTGGTTTGCAAACAAGAAGGAGCCAGAATTGTTGTGATGGCACAAAGAGAAGCATAAGCAGGATGCTGGAATGATAAGACATCCTGCTGATGCCACACAGTGGCGAAACATTGATTCATGAAATCCCGAATTGGCCATTTATCCGAGGAATATTAGGATCGCAATGAGTACCGATGGCATGAATCCTTTTTTGAACAGTAGCACACATAGCACATGGCCAATTGCGCTAACGATTTTGAACCTTCCTCCTTGGTTGTGCAACATACGGAAATATATTATGATGTCAGGACTGATACCGGGGCCACAACAACCTGGGAATGACATCGACACTTATTTAGGCCTATGGTTGAAGATCTGAAGGAGTTGCGGTACAACGATGGAGTGCATGTCTGGGATGAGCACAAGCGTGAGTACTTTGGTCTCAAAGCCTTTTTATTTGTGACTGTTAGTGATTCTCCAGCGGCAGGTAACTTGTCCGGACAGAGTAAGAAAGTAGGTTGTGGATGTCCGCATTGTTTCAGAGAAACAAACTCACTATATTTGAGCAAGTCACAAAAAATAGTGTACATGGGACATCGACGCTGCATTCCAATAAAGCACCCGTTTCGGAGTATGAAGGATAATTTCAATGGCAACACTGAGAAGAGGCAGCCTCCACCCCATGTCACAGGTCATGAAGTCTATGAAATGGTTAAGGATATCCATGTTGTTCTTGGTAAGCGGAAAAGGAATGGCAAAAATACTGCCGAAGATGACATGTGAAAGAAGCAATCGATTTTTTGGGAGCTACCGTATTGGAAAGACTAAGATGTCCATCATTCAATTGATGTGATGCACGTTGAGAAGAATGTGTGCGAGAGCCTACTCGGGACATTGCTTAACACGGATGGGAAAACTAGGGACCATGGACATGCACGAGCTGATCTAAAGAAAATGGAAATTAGGCCTGAGTTGTGGCTCGATGACTCGGTAAAAGGAACTGAACTTCCCACATCATGCATCACCCTTTCAAAAAATGAGAAGAAAGAGTTTTGTGGGTTCTTGAAAAATGTGAACGTACCATCCGGCTACTTGACAAACGTCTCAAGGCTTATTTCATTTCCAGATCTAAAAGTAGCTCCCGGTGTGAAATCTCATGATTATCATGTATTTCTTACGCAGATGATTGCTGCTGGAATTCAGAATATCCTACCTGTCTGAACTTTTGCTTTTTCTTCAATGCTATTGGTCAAAAAGTACTAAGTGAAGCAGCTCTCGAGTCATTGGAAAAAAGACACTATGAAACTTTATGCTTCCTTGATATGTATTTTCCATCCGCCTTTTTCGACATCAGCGTCCATTTCCCAACTCATCTTATTAAGGAGATAAGGCTACTTGGCCCTGTGTTCCTTCACCAGATGTATGCGCACGAGAGATTCAACGGCATACTGAAGTCCTTCGTCAGAAATCGAGCTTACCCTGAGGGCAGCATGGTACAAGGATACTGTACAGAGGAAGCCGTGTAATGGGCTCTAAACTACACTGACCCGAGTAACCCGATTGGTGTTCCCAAGTCTCGTCATGAGGGGTACAGGAAAACGGGCCATTGGGAAGAAGGTTATAACTTCGGATCCACATTTATTCTTCTGCGCTCATTTCCACGTGTTGCAACAGATGTCCATTGTGTCCGAATACTTGGATGAGCACAAGGAGGTGCTTCTTAGAGACAATCCTGGCCGCAATGAATCATGGTTAGCAAATGAACACATGAAAAAAATTTATTGGATGGCTCCGAGATTGGATTTCTCTTTCATCGGATACTCAAACAAGTGAGTACCTAAAAAAGTTGGCTCGTGGTCCTATACTCACCGTTATGACATATAAAGGGTATGAAACGGAACCGATACCGACTGAGACAGGGCTCAGCTCATGATACCACTTGTCACAGCTCTGATACCATGCTGAGACGGCCCGACGCCACCCGTTTAGTCACGGGGATGGGGCACTTGCCTGGGAATCGCATTGGGTGGTGCCGTGTTGTGCGGCACCCAACAGCACACATACAAGGAACAATGTATTACATAAAACAATAGCGGAAGCTTACAAGTTTTTTCTTTGTAAATAATTTACATCAAATAGCTACAGCGGAAGTCTATAACAACTCACGTCGAATAACTAAGAGCACTCGAGATGAAGCCCAGCCCGCGGACTCCTCTCTCTAGCAACACGAAGACAACAGCAGCGGCTGGGTTCTCCATGTGTTACACGACTCGGAAGTCTCCGAGTCTCACCGGACAACCTTCATCTTAGCATCGATGTTAATCTGCAAAACCTTCATCTTAGCACATGGGCTCAGCAAGACTGATCCGTCTCTCCTAAACAAGAAACTCTACATGCACGACGGTTGCAACTGGGTTAGCTAGATTTGCATAAAGGACTCGCCTAAAGTTGATCCTTAACTTTCAAATTTTAGGCCTCATTGTGCAGACCTTGAGCCGAAAAGCATCACAACTCCACAATCAAACAAGAAATGCTTTGTTGCGATGCTCCTTGCACAAAGTGAAAGTAAAGTTTAATGAGCCTATCTCTAAATCAGTCATGGTTGCAATACAAGTTACATCACAGTCTTATCAAGTTCAAAAGATAACCAGTTCCAGTTGTTACTACGTCAAGATGCAGTGGGCAAGTATGCTCATATAACCGTGAGCGACGGTGATTCGAATCAGTACACGCCCGGACTACACGACACGTACACCCGTACTCTGAGTTGTCGGCAGCAACCTCGACTGACGTTGTACGTGGCCACCTTTCCCAAGATCTTCCACATTGGACGCAGTCCAACTGCCCTGAGTACACAAGCTCCCTCAAGGTACATACCTGCAGTGGTATGTTATTAAGCGAGTTACCTCCTACTATCCTGACGCCGAAAGCCTAAGGCAGTTGGAAAAGTTCCACTATGGATCTCCCAAGGTACATCGGTTTCCTAGGTCCCATATAGCCAGTATGCGCCCGGTACACAACTCAAACTTGTCCAACAGGGCCAAGCGCAGACGGGCCTTAACCGACACAGGCAGGGCTATGCACGCACGGTCCGCAGCCTGCTGCATCTAAACCTCCCTGCCCGGTCTCCATTTCTTAGGTGTTAACTTTCCTCATCTTTTCTATTTTGGACCCGTTCCGAGTAAACCAGCCCTAAACTCGCGAGTAGCTTCCAACTACTTGACTTCTACCAAACCTTTCCTACTAACATTTAGCGTAGCCAAATCCACTCGAGGATGTGCTATCCTACCCTTTCTCTCTTAGGTATTTCTTGTCATGCAATTGGAGTTTTCAATATCAACTAGACTTAATGCAATCAACGATGCAAAGCTATGACCTCTAAAAGTAAAAATGCTTTATAAAACTGTTCAGATGCAAACCAGGGCTTGCCTGTTTTGCAGGTGGCTAAGATTATAATCAGTTAGTGAAGATCACTTGGGGCTTGATCACTTGCTTTCCTCCCTCCTTGATCTTCAAGTCCTTCTCACGTCCTTCACGTATATGCTACACGATATGATCATACATATGTATTTAATTGAAAAGCTTTTGCTAATAAGATCTAATGACAGTTCAAAAACTGGAACCCTGCTTAAGAATTTAAAATGACACTGGTGCTAGTGGTCTAGGTTGGGTTTAAACACTATGATCAAATGTTGAGTGCTTTTCCCACTTAAGTGTTGATCACCTTAAGAGGTTACACATGACAATGTTGATCCAAAGCTCCAATGGAGCTGAGAATTTTCATGTGAGTTCCTTGTCACAAGAAAGTCATCTGGACCAAAAATTAGCACTTTTCATTGAGTGGTTTATTCAGAACAATTCTCTAAGTATTTGAACAAAGATAAATTAATTCTGAGATAACACCCATGTTCATGTCAAACTTAGTGGACTATAATTTCAAGTATAGTTCATAGAGTCTGCATGAATTTTCCTAGGATTTTTGGAGCTAAGGATTTCCCAGAACTGAATTTCCAAGTTTTGGACGTTCTCTGAAAATGTTTCTGTATTCATTTGAACACAGTAACTTACAATCTGAATTCTCCTGACCAAATCAACTCCAAATGAGCTCAAACCTTTACAGGGGTCTAAGAACACCTTAAAGAATATTATGGCAAAATTTGAAGATTTTTGGATAAACCAAACTCCCTCTAAAATTCTTTTGCTGAAAAGCCTTAAAGTATTTTCCAGAACTAAATAAAGACTTTCATACAAATTGGATTGCATATTTGGATAGAGTTTGTCAATCTGAATCTAAACCAATTTAAAACACTAAATTTGGAGGTTCCTAGCAAAAGTTATGCTCTTCTAAAGTTTGGGAAAATTCTGGAATTTGAATAAATCATGGAAAAGTTTAAAACTGACTGTGGGTCCGGGGAGCACACGTGTCACGCCCTGAAATAAGCCACACGGGGCAACAGAGCTGTTTCCCGCGCTGTCACAGCTGATCCGGCGCCACAGAGTATCCAGCCCCTCTCCCGACTCACTGACACGCGGGCCCGGCGGTCTTCTTCAACCTCCAGCCGCCCGCGCGCCTGCACCGCCGGGGCTCGCCGGAGCACTTCGGTTTCTGACTCCCGGACCTTCTCTAGAGCTGCTACTCGCCGCCAGTGCCTAATTCCACTCGGGGAACACACTGATGCGGTCCTCCCGAGCCGGCAGAGCCTCCAACCCAACGCCCGACGGCGCGGCAGCTCGGAAGAAGTTCAGCGGCGTTACCCCAATGAGCTAGCCCGCGAAAAGCCCCCTGGACAGGTCCTACAGCACCAGTGAGGACTGGATGAGCTCGGCATGGCCGCACATGGGCTCGGGAACGGCTCCAAGCTAGGGTTCATCGTGTGCCCGAAGCGTCCCGCCGTAACTGCCGTCGGAAAGATTGAAATTGTGCTGTGCCCAGTGTGTTTCATGCTAGGTTTCTAAAGCAAACTGGTGCGCCCTCAAGTATAGCCCGTGTGTGTGAAGTTTCGTGGTATCTAAACAAAAATCAATCATGAATTTCACGGAATCATACCCGAAGGTCGGTTTGCACCGATCGGAAGAAAATCTCGAAATTCCCTGTCAATGATCCGCGGTTGGTCCTGAGCTTCGGGGGTGAGTTGTGTGGATGTCGTGCGTGTCCAGCGGTGGCCTAGCTCGGCCGTGACAAGCCGCGGTTGAGGCTGTCCACGAGAACACTCGCTCTCGGTCCTATGGCGGCCGCCGCGGGGACTGGTTTATCTCGGTTTGGGGAGACGGAACTTACTTAGGAATGGCGCGAGGACGTCGGAGGAGGGTCTGTGGTGTTGTTTGGTTACTCATTTGAGGCTCGCACGCGAGCTTTCGGTGTGGCTGATCGATCGGAGGGTAGCGGCAGCGCTGTCCAGTGTCTTGCGCGAGGAGAAGAGAGAGCAATGCCGAGGCTTCTGTGATGAAGGTGAAAGGGAGCACGGCAGTGGTTAAAGGCGTCGAGGCAGCTCTCCAGCGCGCTGAGATTCACCAGGAGGTGGAGGCGTCGGCTCTGTGCGGTGTCGCCCGGTTGGAAGTCGGCTCTGCCGGTTGCTTCGCGTGGGAGGTGAACAAACAGAGACCCAACACTGCACAGTTGAATATCTTTTGCAATTTTCAGCCCCCCCTTATGACATGTGGGTCCCACCGTTTAGAGCCTCCTTATCCTCTAAAGTATCTCCCAAAATTGGCAAAAGGTGGAATTCAATTGTGGAAGTTTGAATCTGGGAGGCATTTGGACAATTGGGCAAGTTTCATCCAAATTCAAACAGGCATTTGAATTCTGTCATTTAAAGTCCATTTTGGAAAATGAGTCGCAAAACATTTCAACAAATCATGAAACTTTGCATACCCACTAATTTGGACCTAAGGAATTCAAATCTGATTTTAAATTTGGCTGCTGCAAATGAGATTTTTAGCAGAACAGTTTGGATTCCATTGTGTTGTTCTCATTTGAATTTTGAGTTGAACCAATTTGTTCCAAATCTGACTTTATTTCTTACACCTATGGGACTTCCCATGTTGGTTTTTGACCCCTCTTGGGTTCCAAGTTTTCAAACAAACATTTGAACTTGTGTGAAGAAAGCCCTCATGTGGGTTATCACATGTGGAAAAAGTTTTAACAAGTCCCAAATTTCATACATATGAAACCAACTTTTGCAAACAAGAGTCTCTTTGTATTCACATTTTTGGGACCTTTACAGGGTACCACATAAACGGATACACGTTCTACACTAAACAACAAGATAAGAAAAGCACATATCAGAACAGTGGTGTACGTGTTGAATCTTATGATGCTACGGGCCAAGACAAAAACATGTACTATGGTCAAATACAAGAGATCTGGGAGCTTGACTTTCAGGGTTTCAAGATTCCTCTTTCCCGTTGCAACTGGGTTGATGGAACCAAAGGTGTTGTACAAGACAAGTATGGGTTCATTATTGTTGATCTTAACCGTCAAGGATATAAGTTGGAGCCTTTTGTGTTAGCAGAACACGTTGTTCAAGTGTTCTATGTTATAGACACAACAAATAAAAGACTTAAGGTGGTTATACCTAGAAGACAATGAATCGTCGGAGTCGAGAATGTCATCGATGAGTAAGGATTTGATCAATTTGATGAGATTCATCCTTTCGTCACCTCAATGACGAAGCCAAGAATATCATCGGCCAATGAAGCTCCTTACTTGCACAATGACCACAATGAAAAAGTCAAGAATTTCAAAAAAAACCAAGACCGCAACGGAAAGTGGCAAAATGATTATGTGAAATATGCTCAATATGTGAAAATATGTTCAATTTAGTGAAAATTTGACTTTCATTCGATATTTCTGTGAAAATATGCTCAATTTGTGAAAAATGGCCATTTGAGTGAAAATTTGACTTTCATTGGTCATATGTATGAAGTATGCTAAATGTGTGAAAATATGGCCACTTGATGCCTTGTGTTATATTTCTTAAATCTTGCTCAATTTGTGAAAGATAGAGCTCACTACTGAGTCTGGCACTTGCTCTGCCCTGAATGAAGCCAAAGGGAGACACGCTCTAAGTAAGTGCGTCTCCAAACTAAATAAAATGGGAGATGGGCCCCTAGAGAGTGTGTCTCCAATTATCTCTCCCAACACTTAGCAAATTTTCGGCAAATAAAATGTGAGATGCGCCCATACCAGGCATGTCTCACATACTTGGAAATGATAGTCAGGCGTTTCTTATGCGTGTCTACGATTGTTGTGCGCGATCTCTCCAAACACTTAGCAAATTTTCAGCAAATTTTAGACCTCACGCTCTCTCGCTCTGTTGTCGCCCTAGATTCGACTTCCATTTAGATTTTTCATAATTCCAACTATGGATATGTTTGAAGTAGGCAGGTAAATTAGGTTGGTTGATGTCCAAACCAAAAAAAGTAGAATTAGTTTCCTCGATCGGGAGAGCTCATCGGACACAATAACATTCATTAAAATTCATCATCAAAACACATAATCATTATCAAACAGACGATCATCATCAAATACATATCCATTAACATTCATTAAAAATAACATTTTTACAAACAACAAAAGAAAGCAACAGACGATCGCCTAGTTTTTTGGTGGAACCGGAGCTCCACACTTGTCGGCGACCGCCTCCAACAACTCCCTGCGGCCTTCGACCCCAAGCACATCACCGATCGTCTCCCGCATCGCGTGAAGATGACCGGCCACTGCGCTTAACCCGTAGAGGTAGTGGCCTACGGTGCCCATTCCAGTACATTCTGGAAGGGGGCCAAGACCAAGAAGCCGCATGGCATCGAATGTACTGTTAAATACATCCTTTGCCATTTGCTCGCGCAGAGGTTTGAGGTCGTCGTCGACTGACTTGAGGGCAACCTCTGACTCCAGGCGAGCGATTTTTCCAAGCAGAGACTCCCTCTCTTCCGCCTAGTAAAGCGGCGGGGGTGCGGTTCGAGCAGGGGATGGAGATGATGGTCGGGAGCACTTCGGTGGTGCTATTGAGAAAGTCTATATAGAGGAATAGGAAGGCTCCGGTGCAGCGAGGAAGACGAAGAATAGGGAAAGAGGAAGACTGTGATGGTGCGGAGAAGGGGAAGGCCTCTCCTATATATAATGTGCGGAGAACACTATGAAAGTCTGATCACTTCGTATTCTTGTGCGCGATGGCAACTGTGCGCGCAAATGGCAATAGACGCATGATTTTTCATGGCTCCTCGGTTGTGGCAATGGTCCCACATGGCAGCGGCCTAGTCGGAGGATCTCTTTGATGATCCCCTGACTTCGCAAATCTTTTTTCCAACGAAGGAAGCAAACTGGAGACGAGTTATAAGTACGCATGGTCCCACATTGCAGCGACCTAGAAAAGTCGGAAGATCTCTGTGACGGATCCCCTGACTTCGGAGTAACTGCACATCCCGTCGATGCAGGTAAACGGAGACACGCTCTTAGTAGGCTCGTCTAGTAAGTAATTACGAAGGAAGCTAAAGGGAGACACGGTCTTAGTACGCTCGTCTCCGAGTATTGCACTAGATATTTTGGCTCTGACGCGCTCTCTCCAAACATTTAGCAAAATTTACAACCGTCACGCTCTCTCGCTCTAGAAACCGCCACGCCGGCACCGCCGCCACCTGCTGTCCACGATCCCATCCACGGAGCACGTCGCCACCTCGTCCCCGGAGCACTTCGCCGCCTCGACTCTGCCCTCAGAGCGTGCCACCGCCGTCCCTATTCCTCAAGCTCTTGGTCATTGTCGCGCTGCCGTCATCGACCTCGACTCCTCCCCTCGACCTCGACCATGGTATCAAGCCCTAACTATTGATTTTGAGGATATCTCGGTCGGAGCATGAGCAGCAGATCGAAGAGGCTCAACAGCAGACTTCTCAACAGCAGCAGAGTCATCACACTCATGAAGAGGATTCATCGGTTGGATCACATTCAGAAATTGCCTGTTGTCAACGAAAGAAAAGGTCACAGACGTCGTGGCCGACAGACGATATAAGTGTTGGTGAGGTCAATGACGAAGGCTTACCCCTGGACACGAGAGTGAATACAAGATTGTCCATGGTTTGTGGTCTAGCTGCCCGGCAAAGGGTGTCGCTATCCCTGCAGGGATTTGATGAGTTGACCAAAAATTAAAAGGATCAACTCTTCGAAGACTCTATTCAAGCATATGTGCGATATCCGGAAGAGCAAAGGGGAAGAAGCTAGCTATGAAGACCATCTCTCATGTTTGGAGGAGCTACAAGAGTAAGCTTGTGAAGATTTGGAGGAACCAATACACCCCCTTCAATACGTATAAGGATTTGTCAGAAGAAGACTGGGCGAAATTTGTTGAAAAGTGCAAATCAGAGTACTTTTCCAAGAACAGTGAGTATATGAAGTGGCTCCGATCGCAGAACGAGCTTGACCACCACCTCGACAACACTGGTTATGCCGGAAACAAAGGAGGTGGCAACAAGAGGATGAAATATTGGCCCAGCTAGGTCTTGAGAATCCATACGACAAATTCCGTGGATGGATGAGACCATTTATGCATGCTCGTTCTAAGCTGACAGAATCAGCTGATATCACCTACTACAGCCAGAGCACCACGGATGTCGCTCAAAGGGCCTTGAGGGAGAGCAGCGAAGACTCAAATGGTGAGAGGGAAAATAATGCACTCACCAAGGCCTGCAAACCAAGGAGCAACGAGGCCATGTTCGTGGTGTTTCCAGTAAGATGACCTGGAAGGAGGGTTTTCCGGAACACAAATCTATGTATCAGAAGCAGAAAATGACCTCAACACCGCAGGTTGACGTGGAGGAGCTGAAAAGACAGCTGAGAAGGGAGGTTCTAGGAGACCTGAAGCCTATACTAGAGGCCTCAGGTATACAATTCCCTAACTTTGATGCGTTCATGGGTGAGGAGGACCATAGGAGAAGCTTAGCCTCTACTGCAGCTGGGGGTGGACGACCACATGAGGATCTTCAGGCACCAGCGTCTGGACCTTCAATTCAGCCGAACACGATAGATAACTTATCTCAGCCAACAACATGCAGGCTTATTCTATTGGTCGACACATCATCCTATGTTGTGGTCAAGGTAGACATGGTGCACGACAATTTGAAAAACCTAAAGCTTGAAGTACCACCGGACGATACAACGCTGACTATGCGGGATGCAGTTACTAGAAGGGTTCAGTGGTGACGGACTTCTATTTTATGGACCCAGCACCAGCAGCTTCAGTGTCGACCTCTCCTGCTTCGATGTCTCCTGAGGCACGTCTGCCTCCGTCTCCAAATTCAGAGCGGATAATTCTGTCTCCAATTCGAGAGCAGTTGCCTCCAATTATAGAGAAGGAGCAGAAGTCTCCAATTCGAGATCAGTCGTATCCGTCTTTAATTCAAGAGCTGCCGCAGAAGTCTCCACTTGAAGAGCATCCACGTCGGTCTCCACCTCGCACTCGGAGTATCCTGCTCCCTACACCTGATCAGCCACAGGAAAAGGTGACGAAGAATGTATGTGCCAAGAGTCACTCGCAGCAGTGGAAGACGTCGTCGAAGGAAACTGTAAAGGTTCCAAAAATATGAATACAAAGAAACTCAAGTTTTCGCAAACATTGGTTTCACGTGTATGAAAAATGGGACCTGTTTAAACTTTTTCATATGTGATGATGCACCTGAGGTCTATCTCTACAGAAGCTTATAGTTACTTACATGCTTGGACCCAAGGTGGATTAAAACCACATACTTGAAGTCTCATGTGCAATGGAAAGTTTAAAAATCAGATTGTAAACACCATTTGTTCAATGCAAATTTCAAATGAGGGCAACACAATGGATTGCAAACTGTTGTGTTAAAAAGCTCATTTGCAGCAGCCAAACCAAAAATCAGATTTCATATTTGAATTTCTTAGGTCCAAATTAGTGGGTATACAAAGTTTCAAGATTTTTGGAGATGTTTGCTATCCATTCATCCAAATGGACTCAAATTTGCAATGAATTCAAATATACATTTGAATTTGGATGAAACTTCCCAAACATCCAAATGCAGTTCAGATTTCAACTCGAAACAATTGAATTGGTCATTGCCAAATTTTGGAGATATTTTAGGGGGATAAGAGGGGTTGTGGGACCCACTTGGCAGTTGTACTCAAATGATCAATAGTGAAACGCCAAGTCTCTGTTTTGCCTCTGTTGAGTGTTTGACAGCAAGGGTAGCCGACGCCAGCGCTAACCGCTCGGTCGACCACAGCTCACCCAAACCGCCTCAGCTGAGATCTTTGTACCCTCTGCCGTGCTCTTTTTGCCCACATAACCAAGACCCTGAGGCCTTCTTCTCTTCCTCACGCAAGAACCCAACAAAGGTTGCCGCCACCCTCGGTCGATCATGAGCCGGTGTTCCCCTCACGTGCAAACCCCAGCAAAGTAGCAAAACGGCACCACAGTAACCCTCACGACCTCCTCGGACCACAGCCGAGTGAGCTCAGCCTCCCCAACCCCGAGCACAAGTGTTTCCGCGGCAACCGAGAGCAACGACCGAAGGGAGGCTCCCGTGGACAGCTATACACAGAGCCAGTCACGGCCAAGCAAGGCGCCCAGAGATGCGCTAGACCTTCACGAAGCTCACCTCCAAATCTTAGCCCAAGCCGTGGAAGCTCCTCGGAAAATTTCTAGTTTTTCCTCCGGCCGGCTCAAACCGAGGTGCGGGTAAGAAAGCTTCGAATTCTTGATCAATTCTTGCTTAGAGCCCACAAAACTGCACACACACGAGCTAGACTTGCTAAGGAACCTTTTTGCTTCGCAACCCTAGCATGAAATCACGTGTAGCCGGCGTATTTTGAGGTTTTCTGACGGTGCACCGCCATTTTCATCTCGGGCACACGGTGAGATCAGGGTTAGAGCCATTCCCAAGCTGTTTTGATTGCATGTCGACCTTCTCTAGCAACCACCGGTGCTCTAGGGCTTGGAAACCACAGGTTTGAGGGTTTAGGGCGTCGGGTTGGCGCCGACAAAGTTTCACCAAGCCGTTGTACCGTCGCTAGCCGTGTTGGAGCAGTCGTCGGCCGGGGGAAGTCCTCCAGTGTTCAGCGCACGATTTTAGGGGCTGGTGGCAAGTGACAGCGCGGGAGGTGGCCGGAGAGTCGATTTCCGGTGAGCACCGGTGAGCTCGGGCGGTGCGGGGGTGCGGGAGCTAGAGGTAGACAAAGAAGGTGGAGAGCCCATGCGTCAGTGTCTGAATTCAAAGGGGAAGGATCTTCTGTGGCCTCGGATTACACTATGGCAACACGGGAAAGACCCTGTGGCCCGTGTGTCTTTGTTCCAGCAAGTGACACGTGGCCCTGGACCCACCGTCAGCATTTGAACTTTTCTCTCGATTTAATTCAAATTCAGATTTCCTACAAACTTTAAAAGGCCATAACTTTTGCTAGGAAACTCCAAATTTAGTGATTCGAATTGGATTAGTTTCAGGTTGAAAAACTATATCCAAATATGCAACCCAATTGGTATGGAATTTAATAAATAATTCTGGGAAATTCTTTAAATCTTTTCAGAAAAAGAATTTTAGAGGGAGTTTGGTTCATCCAAAAATCCTCATATTTGGCCAGAATAATCCTTAGGATGTTACTGAACTCCTGTAAAAATGTTAGCTCATTTGAAGTTGATTTGAGTAGGAGAATTCAGATTTCAAGTTGCTGTGTTCAAATGAATACAGAAACTGTTTCAGAGAATTCCCAAAACATGAAAATTCAGTTCTGGGCAATTCTTCACTCCACAAATCCTAGGAAATTTCATGCAGGCTCTATCAACTATAATTGAAATTGTACTTCACTAAGTTTGACATGAACATGTGAGTTACATCAGAATTAATTCCTTTTTGCTTAATTGCTTAGAGAATTGTTCAGAATAAACAACTCAGTGAAAAGTGCTAATTTTTGGTCCACATGACTTTCATGTGACAAGGAACTCACATGAATATTCTCAGATCCATTGGAGCTCTGGATCTTCATTGTTCTGTTCAACCTCCTTAGGTGATCAACACACAAGTGATGAAAAACACTTATCACTTGATCATATTACTTAACCCAAACCCAAACCTTAGCACCAGTGTCATTTTAAATTCTTAAACAGAGTTCCAGTTTCTAACTTGTCATTAGAACTTGTTAGCAAAATCTTTACAATTAAATACTTGTGCATATTCATAACGTGTAGCATCGACGTGAAGATTTTGAAGAAATTGAAGTGGAGATCAAAGAGGGAGGAAAGCAAGTGATCAAGCCTCAAGTGATCTTCACTAACTGAACATTATATACATTCTTAGTCACCTGCAAAACAGACAAGCCCCAGTTTGCATACAAGCATTTTTATAAAGTCTTTTCATTTCTAGAGATCATAGCTTTGATATATTGATTGCATTAGGTCTAGATGATATTGAAAAACCCACTTGCATGACCAGATCAATCCAAGAGAGAATGGGTAGTGTAGCACCTCCTCGAGTGGATTTGTCTACGCTAAATGTTAGTAGGAAAGGTCCAGTAGAAGTCGAGTAGTTGGAATCTACTCGTGAGTTTAGGGCTTGGCTTCTTCGGAGCGGGTCGGGAATAGAAACAATGAGGAAAGTTCACAATTAAGAAACGGAGACCAGGTAGGGAGGTTTAGATGCAGCAGGCTGCAGACCGTGCGTGCATAGCTCTGCCTGTGTCTGTTAAGGTCCGTCCGTACTTGGCCCTGTTGGACAAGTTTGAGTTGTGTACCGGGCGCATACAAGCTATATGGAACCCAGGAAACCGATGTACCTTTGTGAGATCCACATTGGAACTTTTCTAATCGTCTTAGGCTTTCGGCGTCAGGATAGCAGGAGGTAACGCACTCAAGAACATATCACTGCAGGTATGTACCTTGAGGGAGCTTGCTATTCCGAGCAATTGGACTGCGTCCTGTGTGGAAGAACTTGGGAAAGGTGGCCGCGTACAACATCAGTCGAGGTTGCTGTCGGCAACTCGGAGTATGGGTGTACGTGTCGTGTAGTATGGGCGTGTACTGATTCGAATCACTGTCGCTCGCGGTCATGTGAGCATACTTGCCCACTGTGTCTTGACCTAGTAAGAACTGAAATGATTTCCTTTGAACTTGATAAGGCTTGTGATTTAACGTGTATTGCAACCATGCTTGAATTAGAGATAGTGCTAATTAAACTTTACTTTACTTTGTGCAAGAAGCATTGCAACAAAGCGTTTCTTATTTGATTGTGGGGTTGTGATGCTGTTCGGCTCAAGATCTCTAAAATGAGGCTTAAATTCTGAAAGTAAAGGATCCACTGTAGGTGAGTCCTTTATGCAAATTCAGCTAACCTATGTCAATCCGTCGTGCATGTAGAGTTTCTTGTTTAGGGGAGCCGGGTCAGTCTTGCTGAGCCTATGTGCTCACGCTTGCTATATGAGTGGTTTTGCAGGTTAACATCGACGCTTAGGTTGTCCGGTGAGACTCGGAGAGTCCTGAGTCGTTTAACACATGGGGAACCCAGCTGCTGCAGTTGTCTTCGTGTTGCTAGCGAGAAGAGTCCGTGGGCTGGACATCTTCTCGAGTGCTTAGTAGTTATTCAACGTGAGATGATTATAGTCCTCCGCTGTAGTTATTTGATGTAAATTATTTACAAAGAAACTTGTAATCTTCCGCTTTTGATTTATGTAATACATGTTTCCTTGTATGTGTGCTGTTGGGTGCCGCATAACACGGCACCACCCAATGTGATCCCCGGGCGAGCGGCACAGCCCCGTGAATGGGTGTCGGGGGCCATCTTAGAAACAAAGGGCAACAAACCACCGAAAGAGTCGGATGCTAGCCTGAAGTTGCCGACAGATATGACACATGCTAACCCGAAGTTCCAAATGGGGAAGCCGATGTTAACTGTCGGCGCACTGAAAGAAGCTGGTAAATATTGTGTCGGCCTTCATAACTACTACATCAATAATTACAAAAAAATATCAACACTTAATAGTGGGATACAAGGAAAAGCACTTTCTGGTGGGTGAAGGCATCTTTCTCATCTCATGGTCTGATCTCTACGACCTTTTCACCCTCGACGCGTTGGATGTCTCACTAATATGCTGCTTCGCATTGTAAGTCCTCAAAATCTAGATTCTTCAATATGTATAAGTGTTATATGTGTCTAACAAATTTTGGCATTTTGCGTGTTGGCACATGCAACAAGTCGGAAAATCATGCATCTCGGGACGTTCTATGTCTTGGGGGTGCATGTAAGCGCTGTCCACCTGTGCGCACAAGCTGAAGGGTGGAGCCTCACGGGTGGCAGGTAACCCGGCCAGCTTTAGTATCCTCTACGACTCTTCATGTCGTTTGGGGTATTCGAGCAACGCCCTTCCCTAGCGTGCTACAGGCAAGTGTTGAAGACCCTGTCATGTGGTTAGTAACGTGAACACGTAGCTCAAGGCGTGAATGGCTTGAGAACACCCGTGTGAGTGATGACGGACGGGTGTATGAAACTGTATTGGGACCGGTTTCGGTGTGCAGCCAGACCTGACGATTGTGTGTGACTTATGTAGGTTTAATCATGAAACCGTGGTATGAGTAGAACACGTTTGCAAGTGACCATTTTTAGTGCCACCTATAATACGGATATGCCAGTATAATCCGGTTAGATTTTTCTTTTGTGAGGCAACGTAGTACCAACATATTTCTTACGGTGCATTGACACCGTACTACACTTAATAACCTCTTATCTATAAAGAAATGATTCATGAACTAACTTACAACTAAAAATGTTCATTTAGTCCCCCTAACGGCGTGATTAAGTAAACTGCCCTGAGAAAATGGAAAAATGTACAGAAACATTTTTCAGATTTTCTCAAATCTTGATTAGGGCATAACTTTCTCTAGGATTCTTCAAATGACATGAAACCAACTCCATTAGAACCATCTCAAACTCTAGTTTCCAGAAAGTAATGGTTTGATCCATGAAAATCACTGGAAATCCATAGAAGCTCTAGTAATGACTATTTAGACTTTTATTTGTGCAGAGCTCAAATAGGCTTTGATTCAAATGAAATTTGGTCAAGTCTCTGGTTAGTTCCTTACCAATCCACCATAAAAATTCAGAGCCAAAGGGGGTGTATAGCTAGAGTTATGGTCTTTACATACTAAATTTAACACATCGCATTTAAATTGACATATCGGTTAATTTGCTTACGTATAGTCGCTGAAGGCGAGGAGACCCCGGAGGTTCTGGACTTCCTACTTCCGGAGGAAACACTAACACCTGACCAGCAGCAACAAGGCAAGCCCTGGTTTGCATTTAACAAATTTTTAAAGTTTTGCTTTATATACAATTAGCTTGAGGTATGTATGTGCATTAGGTGTAGGATGGATGAAAACCCAAATGCATAACCAGATTATTCTAACAAGAGTGAGGGTAGTGTCTAACTCCTCGAATAGTTCATGTTGTGCTTAATGTTTATATACTTTGGTACAAGTCGAGTAGTTGGAATCTACTCGCAAGTATAGGGTTGGTCATACGGGATTGGTTCGAGTGATGTGAGATCACTTTAGTAAGAAAATGAGGCTGGGAAGGGGCTAGGACGCAGCAAGAGGAAGTCGTGTGGGCATAGCCCCCGATTGAGGACCGATTCGTGTGCGGCCCCGTTGAACAAGTTCTGAATGCACCGAAGGCATATCGGATATATGGGCTCTGATAAACTGATGTAACCTATACCTCCAGGCGTCGAGGAATAACGCACCGATTTATAGGTGTACGTTGAGGGAAGAAAGGTGGAAATCCGCTAACGGGCATAGAGAGATGCTCTGTGTAGGGAACCTCCTGTACGTTTGGGTGCGACCGGTTCGACGTTTGGGCTGTTTGGTGAAAGGTTGTCCCGTATGACATGGGGTGAGCATGCTGTGTGCAGCTCCGCGTATGGGCGTACATGACGTGCTATTCGGGTGTCCCTGCAGGTGTATAACAAGTCGATTCACCGTCCCTCGCGGTTATGACTACCACTTGTTCACTGTGTCGTGACGTACGTTAACATATGGAATGTTATGATTCAATATTGCTGATATGAATAATTTGTATTGTTACATGTGTGCCACCAAATATTGCTCACTAAATTTCAGATTCATGAACCATTAACTTGTGGCTAAAAAATGAATTAAGGATGAACATGTAGGTGTGTCCTTGCTGCAAATGGCCATCCTATTTTTGTTATGACCTGCATGTAGCATTCCATGTGTAGGTGAGTCGGTTAAGACTTGCTAAGCCGTCGTGCTCAATGTTGCTGCTATAAGTGTTTGCAGGTGAGGACTGCCCCACGGACTCGGGGTATGAGTCCACCGGCAAGGGCTACCCTCCGTCGGGGACTACGGCTGAGTGGGAGTCGTACGCACCACATTGATGCTGAGTGAAGCTAGTGTGGGTTGTCCGTAGGGCCGGACAACCAACTTTTGCTAGTTAGGTGGGCGTGAGTTGTATAAATTATCTTCCGCTGTAGTAACTCTGTAATTAGCTGTAAACTGAAGGTTTGTACTACTTTTTGTACATATTCAGTTTGTTTTCAATGTAATACAATGGTTGCCTTATGATGTGTGTTGTCGGGTGTCGCATCGTGCGGCACCACCTTCTGAGATCCTGGATGTACAGGTTCCGGTCCGTCATAGGCATTTATTGTGACATCCTGGCTCCCGGCTTAATAGGATTGATAGAGTACTTATACCATCAAGGTATACCTTCTTTTCCGGAAGCCCACCTGCAAAGAACTCTGGGGTTAAGCGTGCTTGGCTCGGGGAAATTTGGGGATGGGTGACCGACCAGGAAGTCTTCCCGGATGCGCACGAGTGAGGACAAAGTGTGCAGAAAAGACTAGTGTTGGTTTGTAGGGCCAGTCTATGATCCTAGAGAGCTGCCACAAATGGTATCAAAGCCGACCCTCGCAGTTTCACGGGTGCGTACGGGTCAGTGAGAAGGATACAGTATCGTACGGGTCAGGGACGTGGGTGCGTACGCATGACGCGCGGGTCCTTTGTGTGGGACACAGTATGGTACATATGCTGCTAACAGGACGTACGGTATGTGTATGCCAGTACTGAACGTACGGACGTGGCTAAGAGGGGACGTTCCTGTCTTAGCATTGACCGACGAGGACGTCAGTCTTATAAGGGGGTGGATTGTGACATCTTGGCTCCCGGCTTAATAGGATTGATAGAGTACTCATACCATCAAGGTATACCTTATTTTCTGGGAGCCCACCTGCAATGGACTCTGGGGTTAAGCGTACGTGCTTGGCCCGGAGAAATTTGGGGATGGGTGACCGACCGGGGAGTTCTTCCCGGGTGCGCACGAGTGAGGACAAAGTGCACAGAAAAGACTAGTGCTGATCTGTGGGGTTAGTCTATGATCCTAGAGAGCTGCCACACCCTGAGGTTGGGGGTTCCAGTCAGGGGGGGGAGGCCTCCCAACAGCCTCCCGAGACTTCCTCAGGTCAGCAACAGCAGCAACCACAGCCACCACCACCACCAACAGTCTGGTTGGCAGATATAGTTGCGGCCATGGCGGGCTCGCACCAGAAGCACACCGAGTTGCTGCAGACGCTGATTGCCAATACGTCTCGTCCAGAGAGGCATCAAGACTGAGAGGAACGCCAACAAAGTTCCTACTCGGATTTCCTGGCTACACATCCCCCGGTATTCGTGCGGGCATATGAGCCCATTGATGCAGACAACTGGCTCTTACGATGGAAACAAAGTTTGGGCTGCTCCAAGTTAGTGAGCGGCGGAAGACACAGTTCGCAGCCCAGCAACTTATGGGGTCCATGAGCGCTTGGTGGGCGAACTTCTGCGCCTCTCAACCTACCGAGCGAGTGCTGACTTGGGCGGAGTTCCGGATGGCCTTCAGGGCCTATTATATACGGCCGGGTCTTATGAAGAGGAAGACACGGGAATTCCTCCACCTGCAGAAAGGCAACAGGAACGCGCTGGACTATGCCCAGGCGTTCAATGATCTCGCTCTTTACGTGTCGTATCACGCCGATACCGACGAAAAGAGACGGGACCACGTCTACCAATGGCTGAATCTGCTCCTGAAGGACAAGCTGGCGATGTTCAATCGCGGCAGCCTCAATGAAATGATTGATGCTGCGATTGTTCAGGAGGACTCCAGCAAGGATTTGGCTGCGGCGGAGAAGAAGTGCAGCATGCTGCAGAGCAGAGGAGAGGGAGGAGGTCCTCCCCAGAAATATAGGATGGTGTATCACACACCATCGGGTCAACGCTGACAGCCACCACAGCGACCGATGCAATTCCACAATCGGCCGTATTCACAACCGGCATTCCGACCGGCACTACCAGCACCTCTGCAGCAACAACAGCAGCATCGGGCGATGCAGCGTGCGTTTGCACCTCAGCAGCGCATGCCGAGCTTTCGTCCCCCAAGCACCAGCCAGCCACCGTACGCATGTTTCAAGTGCGGTCGCCAGGGGCACTTCGCCAATAATTGCCCTGAGAAGCAAGGCACCAGAGTGGCACCACAGTTTCTGGGGAGGAATCAACCCTCGAATCCCACTAATGCACAAACCCTAAGCCCGGCAATGTCCAACAACTCGTCATAGAGGATGTAACGGAGGGAGAACCCATCCTTGCGGGTATGTTTCAACTCCACAAGCATCCCGCCATAGTTTTATTTGATTCGGGTGCTGACAGGGCCCCCGATCCCGCCCGATCACGGGGACGAGGCACCTCGCCCGGGAATCGCATTGGGTGGTGCCGTGTTATGCGACACCAAACAGCACACATATAAGGAAAATTGTATTACATAAATCAAAAGCGGAAGCTTACAATTGTTCTTTGTAAATAATTTGCATAAAATAGCTACAGCGGAAGTCTATAAACAGCTCACGCTGAATAACTAGTGAGCACCCGAGAAGAGGTCCAGCCAGCGAACTCCTCTCGGTAGCAACACGAAGACATGGCAGCGGCTAGGTCCTCCATGTGTAGCATGACTCGGAAGTCTCCGAGTCTCACCGGACAACCTTCTTTTTATGCGCCGATATTAACCTGCAAAACCACTCTTATAGCAAGAGTGAGCACAAAGGCTCAGCAAGACTTAACCGTCTCTCCTAAGACATGCAACTCTACATGAAAGTAACTTAAGACCTAAACATATAAGTTGCAAAAGACTCGCCTACGAGTTCATCCTTAACTTTCAGATTTTAGCCATAATAGTAGTGACCTTGCGCCCAGCAACATTGGAATTCCACAATCAAACAAGAAACACTTCATTCCAATGTTACTTGTCCCAAGGTGGAAAAAAACTTTAGTTTGCTCTATCTCTACTTCAAACAGGGTTTTCATGCAATTTACAATAATCATAGCAGCAATTACAACTCTTGCAAACTGTTTCCACACAACTTGATTACTACGTCACAACACAGTGAGCAAGCGGTACTCAATAACCGCGAGGGACGGTGATTCAAATCAAGCACTACCCGGATAACTCGACACATACGCCCGCCTCTGAAGACCCAATTCTGGTGTCCTTCATTATGTCGTATGTGGCAACCTTTCGCAGGACACTAGACTGTAGAACCGGTCATGCCGTCTCGGGCTCATAGGTCTAACGAGACGATGTGGTATGCCTCTACAATCCAGTGAACCTGGTACATCGGTTTCCTGGTTCCCATATAGCAGTAAGCATCCGGTACACAACTCAATACTTGCTCATGGGTGCCGCACACGCATCGGTCCTTAACCGACACAGGCAGAGCTACTCGACCAAGACCTCGTCTTGTCGCTGCCTAACCATCCTGCCCGGTCTCATCTTTAGAAATCTAAACTTTAGTTTGCCTCTTTTCCAACTACACCCATGTAATCCCGACTATAACTCGCGAGTAGATTCCGTCTACTCGACTTCTACCGGATGTCCTAAGCTATTTAGCACGGCATTATTCTACAGCGGTGACCCTTTTCTACCCTTAACTCCAGGGTTCATTTGGTCATGCATTTGGAGTGTAAACCATCCTTGACCTAATGCACATGCAAACTCTAAACCATAATTGTGAACAAAGTAAAAACCTTATAAAACAACTTAAATGCAAACCGGAGCTTTCCTTGGTTTTGCAGGTGACTAAAGTCAGATAAGTATGAAGTTAGTTGCTGATGACTTGAAGCTTCACCACTGCCCTTCCTGCTTCTTGATCCAAACTTCACTTCTTCACTTTTCCACATTTAACCACTACACGATATGAATATGCATATATGTTTAATTATAAAACTTTTGCTAACAAGTGCTAAAGACAAGTTTGAAACTGGAACTCTAGTTAAGAATTTAAAATGACACTGGTGCTAGTGGTTTGGGTTTGGGTTAAAGTACTATGATCAAGTGATAAGTGGGGTTCATCACTTGGGTGGTGATCACCTACTGAGGTTGAACAGAACATTACTGATCCAGGGCTCCAATGGAGCTGGGAATTTTCTTGTGAGTTCCTTGTCACAAGAAAGTCATCTGGACCAAAATTTAGAATTTTTCACTTAGATCACTCAGAACAATTCCCTAAGCATTTAGGCAAAAAGGAATTTATTCTGAATAAATTTGCACTTTCATGCAAATTCAAGTGAACTAAAATTTCGAACATAGCCCCGAGAGTATGCCTGAATTTTCCTAGGATTTTTGGACCTAAGAATTTCCTAGAACTGAATTTCCAAGTTTTGGAAATTCTCTGAAATTGTTTTCTGTATTCATTTGAACTCAGAAATTTGACTTCCGAATTATCCTAGCTAAATCAAATCCAATTGAGCTGAAACTTTTACATGAGGTCCCTATAACCCTAAAGAATATTATGGCAAAATTTGGGGATTTTTTGATGAACCAAACTCACTCAAAAATTCTTTTGCTGAAAAGTTTTAAAGAATTTTCCAGAATGTTCTATTGATTTTCATACAAATTGGGTTGCATATTTGGATATAGTTTTTCAATCTGAATCAACCCAATTTTAATCACTAAATTTGGAGCTTCCTATCCCAAGTTATGCCCTCCCAAAGTTTGAATCAAATCTGGTATTTGAAATAAACCGGGGAAAAGTTTAAACTCTGACCGTGGGTCCCGGGTACACATGTCAACTGCTGAAACCAAGCCACGCGGGGCCACAGAACCCTTCCCACGCAGCCACAAGGGATCCCGGAGAAGCAGCAAATCAGAAATTTAAACCTTTGTCACTGACATACGGGACCCCCGGTCGTCTTCAACCTTCAGCTGCCCGCGCCCACGCGCCGCCGGGCTCACCGGAGATCTCGCCGAGGAGGTTCCGGTGCTCAAAACTTGCTGATTTTCGCCGCCACTACATATTCTCGTGCGAGGAACACGTTGCTGGCCTTACCTCGGATCGAAGATGGCCGGAACCCTAGGTGCGACGGAGACAGTGGCTGCGGCAACTCCGGCGACGTCGCTAGGGCGCTGTGCCGCACCAAACATGTCACCGTTTGCTCGTACAGCACCACTGCACCGAGGAGAACACGGATCCAGCCGCCGATCTCGCTGAAACTCGCCGGGAGTATGACCTCACCATCAGGCTAGGTCAAAAATCCGGCAAAAATCGAAAAACTCGATGAACAGCGGCTTTGCTCGACGGTTCTCGGTGGTTCTTGATCCTATGAACGCGCACGGACGTATATAAGGTGTCTTCTACGTTGTGTGTGGAGTGGTTCGACGTGTGAGACGAATTTGTTGAGTTTCTCTCCTCAGTTATTATTGTATGTCGACGGCAGAAGCAAAATTCCGGTGAGCACCGTTCGTGACAGGCAGCCGGGGTTGCGGTGAAGCAAGAAGAGGTCTAGGCGCACCTTTTTGCTTTTGCAGCTCGGTCGGAAGATCTCTGTGGCGTCTGGGCAACGAGTTCTTGTCACGGCGGCCTCACCCGGCGGGGTGGAGGGAAAAACGAGCTCGACATCGGGTTTCTCGTGAGTTGGCACCTTGTTCTCGCTGTGGGTACATCGAGGGGGCTTGGGTGACGCCGTGGATGAGCTGAGCTCAGCGTGAAAGTTGCCGAGGCGTCTGCGCGCCGTCGCTCCGAGGGGGTGCAGTAGCGGCGGGAGAAATGGTTCACACGGGAGGCAACCACGGGGAAGAGGAAGCGTGAGGGGTTTACAAGCGAGGTAGCCGTCCGTGGGATCATATCAGTGCGCTGAGGCGGTTCGACCGGCGCTCGGCAGAAGCATCGCGCGTACGTGCGCTGGCGCCGCGGTACCGCTGCTGTCAACAGCTCGGGAGAGGCAAAACAGAGCCTGTGGTTCCTCTCTGTGACGCCCTCAATTCTGTGGAAAACCACGGAACCGAGAACTGATGCATATGTGTGCCCAGGATGTTCATCACACATATACACATCATCCACAAACTGAATTTCAGAATATATATATATATGACCACGAATAACAGAGTTTATTACAATGTCTCATGAGTCTTGGACTCGTGCTCACAGAGGAAGTCTTAATCTAACAGCGGAAGTCTTTATTCTAGCAGCGGAAGTCTTCTAACTAATGCGGAAGCAATTCTAAGCAGCAGCGACTCCATATCTACTCCATCCCCACAGGCAAGGTTGAGGACAGATTACACACCTAATGCTCCACTTGGTCTTCATAGTAATCTTCTCTTGTTGCTGATGATGAAATAATAATGCAAGTTTTGAGTACAATGATGTACTCAGCAAGTGCGGGAAAATATGATATGTAGCTCACAACAAGATAGGTATAAAAAGGCTCATTGCAGAAAGCAAAGTTATTTATCAAAACCATGATAAAACAGCAACTTATCTTTAAGCGAATGTAATCCCAAGATGTACTAAAATACCCATCATACATCTGTTATGTTCATTACCTTCCATGTCCCAACCAGACATTAATCAACCTCATTCTTGCTCACGAATACCTTCTCGTATTCGCTATCATCTCACGAATACCATCTCGTATTCGCTACCATTTCATTTCATAAACAATTCCGTCTCACACCAACCAACCTTGTTGCCATGACTCAACAGTCATGCAACCCATCTTATCACCCGGACTCAATAGTCCCGAAAACAAAACCAAAATCAAACCATAACCAAAACCATCCCAAAATAACCATCCAATTAATCATGGAAGTTTGCCAGGCGCTCGTGACCGTAAGCTCGGCTATCATGATAGTTTTAGACTCTGCAGAGTTTGCACCTCTTTACCCACAAGTTTGTGATTTCGTCACCTGTGACACCCTCATCTCTGGTTTCTGCATGTATTCATGTCTCACGTAGGGAAAACATTTTAAAAAGAAGTGGGAACAGAGAAAATATCAAAAAGATAGCCAAAAAGAGCCGAATCCAGTTCACAGAGAGCGCCGAAGACAACTCCCGCGGCCCGCTGGTCACGTGGCGTGTTCGGAGCTCATCCCTGCGAAGTGGGGAGGGGTCCGCCGCTAAAATGGCTACGTGGCAGGCTCGGGGCTCATCTCCGCAAAAGGGGGGGGAGAGGTCCGAACCTGTGAAGACACGTGTTGCCCCGGAGCTAGCCTCTGCGGAAGAAGCAAAGGCATTTCCGCAGGACACATATCACCTTCGGAGCTAGTCACCACGGAAATCAGAGGACCAATCGCGCTGGACACGTGTCGTCACCAGAGCTTATCTCCGGGAGGTCCGTCACTGTTGGACACGTGTTTACCTCAGAGCACGTCTCTGAGGAAAAAGGAAAAGTCCGGCGCTACTTGACGCGTGGAATTTTCGGAGCTCACCTCCGAAGAGAGGGAGGTCCGGAATGGATACGTGGCACACCCGGAGCTACCTCCAGAGAGAGGGAAGGTCCGGCACTGACACATGGCGTGCGTGGAGCCACCTCCGAATAAGAGAGGAGGTCCCGACCGTCAGGATACATGGTGCACGTGGAGCTTCCGGAGCTCATCACCGCAGAGGTAACGAGTTCTGGAGCGGCTTTTGGATTCTGTACGCGGAGAAATACCGGTACGGAAGAGAAACCGACCCGAATTCCACAATGTTACCAAACCAAATCAACTAAAGATAAGTTGTTAAGTTTCAATGACAATCTGAATAGAACTCTTATTCGAAGTCCAATCAGATTAGGACTCTTCTTCTCCCGATTATAAATAGAACCCAGAACCTCTGGCCGAAACCACGAACTTCTTTTCCAGCTCCTGAGCCGACAACTTAGAGCCCTAGCCCCAACTCGCCGAGTAAGCCATCGCCGGAGTACAGTCGAAGAAGATCGCCGGAAGAGAGCCCAATGATCTGTCTGATCAGAGAAGGACCTTGAGACCGAGAAGAACGTAAGGTAGGTCTCCAATACCACCTTACGACATCGTTATATTTTCTTTGCATCTGTTCTTCGATTCCTTCTGAACAGAAGCTTTCTCATGGGCAGTTCACTTGTTGATCGGGTTGATCTAAAAACAAGGTCATCGCCACGTCCACATCTGATCCAAACACCTCTGTTCATCATAAAAACCATGCAAGAACACGTACAAACCGACCTAATAAAACTAAACTGCATTATAGGATAGCATGCATATGCATCAATGCATCTAGTTAAAGTTTGTGCAGGGTATTGATTGTTATGAATCTTGTATGTGCGTGATCCTGTATAGAAGGACAATCTTAGGGAGCTGTCTACGACGAGCTGCAACAACAAGGTTTCGAGATCCAAGAGCCACCAGAACCGCAAGAACAAGGCAAGTGCTCCTTGACCATATTGATCCTATGTTTTGGGAAAAACTGTTTTGTTTTGCGAAAAGGTGTGTGTGCTGAGTCAAACATGATGGGAAACCTTTTTATAGGAGTTTACTAGTTTTGGTTAAACCACCCTTGTCGCCAGGGACGTTTATGAGTCGGGTATGGTTTTTACATTTATGCTTCGCTGAGTCCATGGGATTGGGAAGAGAGATAGATGTGTCTAGCTAACTGAACTCGTAACGATAATGAGAAACTGATGTTGTTAATGAACATGGATCGGAGGGAGATCTAGGCAAGACTGGGTTTGTGAATGAGGTAGCATGAGATGGTGGTTTACTTGCCGTAGATCTAAGGACCGGTTCATGCATGCACATGCCAGGATAACAGTGCCACCACAAGGCCAAGTATGGGTGTGGCTTAGCTGAGTAATTAGGTAAGTTGCTAGATTGTTATGGACTGTGGAAGGCGCGGGGAATGGGAGTCGAGTGAGGACTGCCCTGGGAACTGCATGGCACAAGAGGGGGCCCGTGGGTGGGAGAATTGGAGATTCTAGCCTGCCAGTGAAACCTTAGTGAGTCCATACATCTAGTAGCCCCTTTGTAAAGGCTATTTTGTGATCTCTTGGCCATACACCGATGGTTGTGTACTGGTATAATGGAGGTTCTGCAGTCGCCGACGGGTGACGAAATCACAAACTTGTGGGTAAAGAGGTGCAAACTCTGCAGAGTTCTTAAAACTATCATGATAGCCGAGCTTACGGTCACGAGCGCCTGGCCAACTGCCATGATTAGTTGGGATGGTTATTGGATATGGTTACCAGTTATGGTTTTGGATGGTTTGGTTTTGGTTTAGTTTTGGGACTGTTGAGTCCGGGTGATAAGATGGGTTGCATGACTGTTGAGTCATGGCAACAAGGTTGGTCTTGGTGAGAGACAAAGTTGTTTTATGAGATGAAATGGTAGCGAATACGAGATGGTATTCGCGAGATGGTAGCGAATACGAGGAGGTATTCGTGAGCAAGAATGAGGTTGATTGATGCCCGGTTGTGACATGGAAGGTAATAAACAAGATGGAGGTATGGTTGGTATTTTAATACATGTTGGAATTACATTCACTTAAAGATGAGTTTCTGTTTTATCATGGTTTTGATAAATAACTTTGCTTTCTGCAATGAGCCTTTTTATACCTACCTTGTTATAAGCTACATATCATATTTTTCCCGCACTTGCTGAGTACATCATTGTACTCAAACTTGCATTATTATTTCATCATCAGCAACAGGAGAAGATTATTATGAAGATCAAGTGGAGCATTAGGCGTGTGATCTGTTCTCAACCTTGCCAGTGGGAATGGAGTAGAGATGGAGCCACTGCTGCCTAGAATTGCTTCCGCATTAGTTAAATCGCTTCCGCATTAGTTAGAAGACTTCCGCTGCATAGAAATAAGACTTCCGCTGTGAGCATGGGTCCAAGACTCATGAACATTGTAATAAACTCTGTTATTCGTGGTTATATATATATTCTGAATTCAGTTTGTGGAACATATGTGTATGTGTGATGAACATCCTGGGCACACATATGCATTAGTTCTCGGTTCCGTGGTTTTCCCACAGAATTGAGGGCGTCACATCACCCGTCGGCGACTGCAGAACCTCCATTATACCAGTACACAACCGTCAGTGTATGGCCAAGAGATCACAAAATAGCCTTTACAAAGGGCTTACTAGATGTATGGACTCACTAAGGTTTCACCGAAAGGCTAGAATCACCAATTCTCCCACCCACAGGCCCCCTCTTGGCCATGCTGTTCCTAGGACAGTCCTCACTCGACTCCCATTCCCCGCGCCTTCCACGGTCCATAACAATCTAGCAACTTACCTAATTAGTCAGCTAAGCCGTACCCGTACTTGGCCTTGTGGTGCACTGTAATCCTAGCATGTGCTCGCATGAACCGGTCCTTAGATCTACGGCAAGTAAACCACCATCTCATTCTACCTCATTCACAAACCCAGGCTTGCCTAGATCTCCCTCCGATCCATGTTCATTAACAACATCAGTTTCTTATTATCATTTCGAGTGCAGTTAGCTAGACACATCTATCTCGCTTCCCAATCCCATGGACTCGGCAAAGCTTAAAAGTAAAACCATACCTGACTCATAAACTTCCCTGGCGACAAGGGTGATTTAACCAAATCTAGTAAACTCCTATAAAAGGGTTTCCCATCATGTTTGACTCAGCACACACACCTTTTCGTAAAACAAAATAGTTTCCCAAAACATAGGATCAATATGGTCAAGTGGCACTTGCCTTGTTCTTGCGGTTCCTGTTGCTCAAAATCTTGTTGTTGTAGTCCGTCGTAGGTAGCTCCTTGAGCTTTACCTTCTATATAGGATCATGCACATACAAGATTTACAACAATCAATATCATGCACAAACTTTAACTAGATGCAATGATGCTTATGCATGTTAATCCTATGATGCAGTTTAGTTTATACATGTTCTTGCATGGCTTGCATGGGTTTTATGATGAACAGAGGTGTTCGTATCAAATGTGGACGTGGCGATGATCTTGTCTTTAGATCAACCCGATCAACAAGTGATCTGTCCACGAGAAAGCTTCTGTTCGAAAGGAACCGAAGAACAAATGCAAAGAAAACACGATGATGTCGTAAGGTGATATTGGAGACCTATCTTATGTTCTTCTTAGTCTCGGGGTCCTTCTCCTATCAGACAGATCATTGGGGCTCTCTTCTGGTGATCTCTCTCGACCAAACTCCGGCGATGGGTTTACTCGGCGAGTTGGGGCTAGGGCTCTAAGTCGTCGGCTCAGGAGGTGGAAAAGAAATTCGTGGTTTCGGCCAAGGGTTCTGGGTTCTATTTATAATCGGGAGAAGAAGAGTCCTAATCTGATTGTATTTTGAATAAGAGTCCTATTCAGATTGTCGTTGAATCTTAACAACTTATCTTTAGTTGATTTGGTGCGGTAACATTGTGGAATTCATGTCGGTTTCCTCTCCGTACCGGTATTTCTACGCGTACAGAATCCAAAAACCGTTCTAGAACTCGTTATCTCCGCGGTGATGAGCTCCGGAAGCTCCACGTGTCCACCGGGGCCAGGTCTCCCCCTTTTCGCAGAGACGAGCTCTGGTTGTGCCGCGTGTCAAGCGAGCGAGACCTCCCTCTCCTTCGGAGGTGAGCTCCGCGTGCGCCACGTATCCTGGCGGTCAGGACTTCCTCTCTATTCGGAGGTGGCTCCGCGCACGCCACGTGTCAGTGTCAGACCTTCCCTCTCTCCAGAGGTGGCTTCGGGTGTGCCACCTACCCTAACAGCGCCAGACTTCCTTTCTTCTCAGAGACGAGCTCCGAGGTTAACACGTGTGCAACAGTGACGGACCTCCCGGAGATAAGCTCCGGCGGTGACACGTGTCCAATAGAACCGGACCTCTCGGAGGTGAGCTCCGAGATCGACACGTATCTCGCGCGACTGGTCCTCTGATTTCCGCAGTGACTATCTCCGAAGGTGACACGTGTCCTGCGGCTGGCCTTGCTTCTCCGCAGAGGCTAGCTCCGGAGGCAACACGTGTCCCACGGGGTCGTACCTCTCCCCATTTGCGGGGATGAGCTCTGAAGGCGCCACGTGGCCAGCGGGCCACGGGAGTTGTCTTCGGCGCTCTGGATTTTGCTCTTTTTGGCTATCCATTTTTATTATTTCTTTGTTCCACTTCTTTTAAAATGTTTTCTCTTCATGAAACATGAATACATGCATAAACCAGAAATGAGGGTGTCACAAATCCACCCCCTTAAATTGAATCTCACCCTCGAGATTCGTTAGTAGAGAATAGATGAGGGAATTCTGCCTTGATGTCCTCTTCACGCTCCCATGTGGCTTCAGCTTCAGTGTGATGGCTCCATTGTACCTTGCACCATCGGATCACTTCGTTCCTTGTGACCCTTTCCTTTACGTCCAAAATTCAGACAGGGTGCTCTGCATTGGTCAGATCCTCTTAGAGTTCAAGCTCTTCCATTGGTACTTGCTCCTCTGGTACTCTCAAGCACTTCTTGAGCTGGGATACATGAAACATGCCATGTACGTCGGAGAGATATGTTGGGAGCTCTAGTTGATAGGCTACTTCTCCTCGCTTGTCCAAAATCTTAAATGGTCCGATGTAGCGAGGTGCTAGCTTGCCTTTGACGTTGAAACGTCGTTGGCCACGGATAGGTGATACCTTAAGGTATACGAAGTCTCCTACTTCGAAGGTCAACTTCCTTCGCCTATTGTCCGCATAGCCTTTCTGTTGTGACTGAGCAGCCTTTAAGTTCTCCCGTATCGTTTGGACTTGTTTTTCAGCTTCTTGTAGCACTTCGGGTCCAAACACCTGGTTCTCTCCGGTCTCGTTCCAGAACAGCGACGTTCTACACCGCCTACCATACAATGCTTCGAACGGCGACATCTTCAAGCTAGCTTGATAGCTGTTGTTATAGGAGAATTTGGCATATGGTAAACTCCGATCCCAACTACACCCACGTTTCAAGGCGCAAGCTCTCAACATGTCCTCCAAAATTTTGTTTGTCCTTTCGGTTTGAACATCGGTTTGTGGGTGATAGGCGGAGCTAAAATCCAGTCGTGTACCCATAGCTTTCTGCAGCTTCCTCCAGAATCTAGAGGTAAACTGAGAACCTCGATCTGAGACTATCCTCCTCGGGACTCCATGACGGCACACGATCTGCTCCATGTACAACTCGGCTAATTGTGCAACGTTGAACTTGGCCCTTATAGGGAGAAAATGGGTGGTTTTCGTCAATCGGTCCACGACAACCCAGATGGAGTCATAACCCGACTGAGTACGTGGCAATCCGACGATGAAATCCATACTGATGTCCTCCCACTTCCACTCGGGTACCTTCAAGGGTTGCAACAATCCAGCGGGTCTTTGATGTTCGGCCTTCATCCGTTGGCATGTGTCGCATAGGGCAACGTATTCGGCTATATATCTTTTCATACCATCCCACCAATAACAAGTCTTCAAATCCTTGTACATTTTGGTACTTCCGGGATGTATGGAATAGGGTGAATCATGTGCCTCTTTTAATATCATGTCGCAGATGTGCTTCACGTTAGGCACACAAATCATTTTTCCTAGCCAAAGCGCACCTTTCTCATCTTCTTTGAAATCCTTCTCTATTCCTTGTCGGATCCTTTCCTTGATATCCTTAATCTCCTCATCCGTTGCTTGGCCATCTCTTATCTCTTGTTCCAATTAAGAGTGGATCTCCATCACTTCCATCTTGTTCAAGAATTCGAGGTGTGACCGTTCGAACTCCTTATGTAGTTCGGGTGGTAGCTCCCGAACCGTGAGTTGGTGACATGCTCCCTTCCGGCTCAATGCATCAGCTACTACAATGGCCCTTCCAGGGTGGTAGTTGATTCCAACATCGTAATCCTTGATGAGTTCCAACCATCGATGTTGCCTCAAATTCAAGTACGTTTGTGTGAATATGTACTTGAGGCTTTTATGATCCGTATAGATCTCACATCGATGACCAAGGATATAATGTCTCCAAATATTCAATGCATGCACTACTGCTGCTAGCTCCAAGTCATGTGTAGGATAATTAAGCTCGTGCTTCTTTAATTGTCGTGAGGCATAGGCTACCACCTATCCTTCTTGCATGAGCACACATCCGAGCCATTGTCTGGATGCGTCACAATATATGTCAAAGCTCTTGCTCACGTCCGGCAATACCAAAACCGGTGCTGTGGTTAGCCTTTTCTTGAGTTCTTCAAAACTTTCTTGGCATGCTGGTGTCCATTGAAAGGCTTTTCCCTTCGTTAGCAACTCCGTCATAGGCTTTGCTATCTTAGAGAAGTCCTTGATGAAGCGTCGGTAGTATCCAGCCATCCCAAGAAAACTCCGAATGTCCTTCACGTTTTGAGGTTGGTTCCACTTCAGGACATCTCCCACTTTCTTGGGGTCAACCGATACTCCCTCCTTGGAAATAATGTGGCCTAGGAACGATATCTCCTTTAGCCAAAATTGACACTTGTTAAGCTTGGCATACAATTGATGCTCACACATTTTCTGCAAGGTCAATTTCAAATGTTCTTCATGCTCCTCCTCACTTTTTGAATACACCATAATGTCGTCGATGAAAACCACGATGAACTTATCCAAGTACTCCATGAAAACCTTGTTCATAAGTACATGAAGTATGCGGGTGCATTTGTTAACCCAAAAGACATGACGGTATATTCATACGAACCATACCGTGTTCGAAAGGCAGTCTTGGGTATATCGGAGGGCTTAATCTTCAGTTGGAAGTATCCCGACCGAAGATCAATCTTGGAGAACACTTGGGCTCCTTTCATTTGGTTGAATAGGTCCTCTATACGGTGCAGAGGGTATTTGTTCTTTATTGTCACCTCGTTGAGGGACCTATAGTCCACGCACATCCTTTGGGTCCCATCCTTTTTGTCCACGAAGAGCACGGGGGCTCCCCATGGTGACGAGCTTGGACGTAAAAAACCCTTCTCCAACTGCTCCTGAATTTGCTTCTTGAGTTCCACTAGTTCATTGACGGGCATCCTATAGGGTCTCTTTGCTATGGGTGCAGTTCCGGGTACCAAATCAATGGCAAACTCAATGTCCCGATCAGGTGGCATACCTGGAAGCTCCTCTGGAAACACGTCCGTGAATTCCTGAGCCACTGGAATGCTGTCCAATGTTGCTCCTGTGACATGGTTCAAAATTGCCCTTTCGGTTGTTTGTTGGGCTGACTCAAACTCGACATGAATACCGTGCTCATTTGTCAACTGCACGCTCCTTTCAGCATATTGGATTACTCCGTTGTGCTTGCTTAACCAATCCATCCCGAGTATTATGTCAAGCCCTTGGGAATCCAAGACAATGAGGTTGGCAAGGAAGTCTACCCCCTTTATTTTAAGGCTTACTTTCTCATATTAGTCCTCATCTCTCCACTGGGAGAATTAACTAACATAGCACATTTTAAGTGTGATATGGGTAGATTATGCTTGGCAACATACTTGGATGATATGAAGGAATGTGATGCTCCAGAATCAAATAAGATAGTGGTTGGGTTGGAGTTGGCAAAGAACATACCAAGTACGACGTCCTCAGCCTGTTGTGCTTCCTCAGCAGAGACATGGTTCACGTTGCCGCGAGCATAGTTCTGCTGTCCACGGTTTCCTTGATTGTCCCCTCCGTTCGGTCGCGGGTTCTGCTTGGGAACGTTGCCTTGCTGTCCAGGGCCTCTCCTCGGGCACTAGCTCGCGAAGTAACCTATTTCCCCGCATGCAAAGCATGCCCTGTTGCCTACTGCAGGAGGTACGTTGGGGCGGGGGTTTTGAACAGGAGCGCTCATGTTGGGTCGGGGCACAGGAGGCGAAGGCACACGAGGTGCTTGTGCAACGGGTCGTTGCTGTGGTGGCTGACTAGGGCGGTATGCAGGAGCGGTCGATCCATACTGCGTGCGGCCGGGGGCATGTACCGAGGTCGTACGTTGCTCCCTTGGGGCTGGTATGGCATCTTCCTCTTGCACTCTTGCTCGATCTCTCGGATCTTGCTTTCGACTACTATAGCCTTGTCAACCAGCTTCTCGAAGCTCGCGTAGTCATTGTTGAGGAGCTGAACCTGAATCTCATTGTTCAACCCTCTCATGAACAGGTGTTGCTTCCTCTGGTCTGAGGTCACATCTTCGGAGGCATACCGAGACAGCTGTGTGAACTTGTTGAGATACTCATTCATGCTTCTCTGTCCTTGGCGGAGACCTTCAAACTCCTGTCTCTCGAGCATCATTACACCGGCAGGGATGTAATGAGAGCGGAAACTCTCCTTGAACTCAGTCCAAGTGATCGCCTCTGGGTCGACATGAGCGTTGCATAGGGCATCCCACCAGTCAGCGGCAGCTCCCATGAGTTGGTGCGACGCAAAAAGAACCTTCTCTTGGTCATTGCACTCCACTATGGCAAGCTTCTTCTCCAAGGATTTCAACCAGTCGTCGGCCTCCATGGGGTCATTAGCTTGAGCAAAGGTGGGTGGTCGAGTCCTTATGAACTCACCCAGTCTGTTATGAGCCGGCGATGGTGGTGGCGGTGGTGCCGGAACGGGGTTGTTGTTGTTGGCCTGCAACTGACCCAAAGTTTGGATCATGGTTTGCATAAGTTGATTCTGCATGGCCATCAACAATTCCAGGTTGTTTTCACCAGCTCCGGGGTTAACAGGAACTTCATCGTGGCCATCCTCTCGGTTGTCACGGACATTCCTTCGGCTGGCGTTTCCTCTCACCATCTGTGAGAGAGAACGAAATAGAATAGAAGGTTAGAAGGTTAGGTAGATCCCCTCAACTATATGCATCAAGGTGGTATATTAGCCCATATGAGGATGTGAACAAGTGCCGAGGCATCTCACACCTTTTTCTACTTATGTGTGGATATGGACAACGCTTTGAGGCGTCCCACAACTCACACTAAGCACATAATCACAAACAATCATCACAAGGGCTCACACAACTCCTATTCAAAGCTTAGGGTGTTGCCAATCTGTGATCCAACTATGGCCTTTCCTAGGCTTGCATCCTATGTCAGCGTAGCTTAGCTACCAATCTGTGTCTGATACCAATCTGTGATCTATCTAAGCGTGTAACCTACCGTCAACCCGTGGCTCTGATACCAATCTGTGACGCCCTCAATTCTTTGGAAAACCACGGAACCGAGAACTGATGCATATGTGTGCCCAGGATGTTCATCACACATATACACATCATCCACAAACTGAATTTTAGAATATATATATGACCACGAATAACAGAGTTTATTACAATGTCTCATGAGTCTTGGACTCGTGCTCATAGCGGAAGTCTTAATCTAACAGCGGAAGTCTTTATTCTAGCAGCGGAAGTCTTCTAACTAATGTAGAAGCAATTCTAAGCAGCAGCGACTCCATCTCTACTCCATCCCCACAGGCAAGGTTGAGGACAGATTACACGCCTAATGCTCCACTTGGTCTTCATAGTAATCTTCTCTTGTTGCTGATGATGAAATAATAATGCAAGTTTTGAGTACAATGATGTACTCAGCAAGTGCGGAAAAATATGATATGTAGCTCACAACAAGGTAGGTATAAAAAGGCTCATTGCAGAAAGCAAAGTTATTTATCAAAACCATGATAAAACAGCAACTTATCTTTAAGCGAATGTAATCCCAACATGTACTAAAATACCAATCATACCTCCGTTATGTTCATTACCTTCCATGTCCCAACCAGACATTAATCAACCTCATTCTTGCTCACGAATACCTTCTCATATTTGCTATCATCTCACGAATACCATCTCGTATTCGCTACCATTTCATTTCATAAACAATTCTGTCTCACACCAACCAACCTCGTTGCCATGACTCAACAGTCATGCAACCCATCTTATCACCCGGACTCAACAGTCCCGAAAACAAAACCAAAATCAAACCATAACCAAAACCATCCAAAACCATCCCAAAATAACCATCCAACTAATCATGGAAGTTGGCCACGCGCTCGTAACCGTAAGCTCGGCTATCATGATAGTTTTAGACTCTGCAGAGTTTGCACCTCTTTACCCACAAGTTTGTGATTTCGTCACCCATCGGCGACTGCAGAACCTCCATTATACCAGTACACAACCGTCGGTGTATGGCCAAGAGATCACAAAATAGCCTTTACAAAGGGGTTACTAGATGTATGGACTCACTAAGGTTTCACCGGCAGGCTAGAATCTCCAATTCTCCCACCCACGGGACCCCTCTTGTGCCATGCAGTTCCCAGGGCAGTCCTCACTCGACTCCCATTCCCGGCGCCTTCCACGGTCCATAACAATCTAGCAACTTACCTAATTACTCAGCTAAGACGCACCCATACTTGGCCTTGTGGTGGCACTGTTATCCTGGCATGTGCTCGCATGAACCGGTCCTTAGATCTATGGCAAGTAAACCCCCATCTCATTCTACCTCATTCACAAACCCAGGCTTGCCTAGATCTCCCTCCGATCCATGTTCATTAACAACATCAGTTTCTTATTATCATTACGAGTGCAGTTAGCTAGACACATCTATCTCGCTTCCCAATCCCATGGACTCAGCGAAGCTTAAAAGTAAAACCATACCCGACTCATAAACTTCCCTGGCGACAAGGGTGGTTTAACCAAAACTAGTAAACTCCTATAAAAGGGTTTCCCATCATGTTTGACTCAGCACACACACCTTTTCGCAAAACAAAATAGTTTCCCGAAACATAGGATCAATATGGTCAAGGGGCACTTGCCTTGTTCTTGCGGTTCCTGTTGCTCAAAATCTTGTTGTTGTAGTTCATCGTAGGTAGCTCCCTGAGCTTATCCTTCTATATAGGATCACGCACATACAAGATTTACAACAATCAATATCATGCACAAACTTTAACTAGATGCGATGATGCTTATGCATGTTAATCCTATGATGCAGTTTAGTTGTACGTGTTCTTGCATGGCTTGCATGGGTTTTTATGATGAACAGAGGTGTTTGGATCAAATGTGGACGTGGCGATGATCTTGTCTTTAGATCAACCCGATCAACAAGTGATCTGTCCACGAGAAAGCTTCTGTTCGAAAGGAACCGAAGAACAGATGCAAAGAAAACACGATGATGTTGTAAGGTGGTATTGGAGACCTACCTTATGTTCTTCTTAGTCTTGGGATCCTTCTCCTATCAGACAGATCGTTGGGGCTCTCTTCCGGCGATCTCTCTCGACCAAACTCCGGCGATGGGTTTACTCGGCGAGTTGGGGCTAGGGCTCTAAGTCGTCGGCTCAGGAGGTGGAAAAGAAGTTCGTGGTTTCGGCCAAGGGTTCTGGGTTCTATTTATAATCGGGAGAAGAAGAGTCCTAATCTGATTGTATTTCAAATAAGAGTCCTATTGTAACACCACAAAACCTGTTAAGAGGGGAATTTAAAAAAATTTGGACGTATTGCATGTGGTGCAGAAATTCAAATTCAAATTGGAATTCAAATTCAACTCAAAACAGAAAAGAAAAAGAAAAAGAAAAAGAAAAAGAAAAAAAACAAAAACCCCGGCCAGTGGGCCGAAACCCACCAGCCGGCCCACCCGCCCCCGCGCCAGCCCGCAGCCGCGCGCTCCCCTCTCTCTCTCTCACTGACACGTAGGACCCGCGTGTCATCCCTCACCTCCCGCTCGCGCCAACAGCCGGACTCCTCCGCGCGCGCCCGATCGCAACCGACTCCGGAAATCCGCGTCCCCAGCCCGACTCCCGGTCCCGGATGACTCCGGCTCGATCTAAACAGACACGCCGCCCTCCCTCGTCTATAAAAACGCTGACATCACCCCGTTTTCCCCACGATCGGCTGTTTTTCCTCCCGGTGAGAACCGAAGCTCCGATCACCGTTTTCTCTCGATCTCTGCTCGGATTTTCCGATCTAATGCGCCGATCGTGTTCCACCGCCTCCGGGGAATCATGCAAGTGCAGAAGACTCGGTGTTTTGCGCTCTAGGCACAGCTTCGACGAGCACCGCAGCGATTCCATCTCGGACCTCGTCGCCGACCGCGTTCCAGGGCCTCCGAGCTCAAGAAAAACCCTGAGGTGAGATTCCCGACCTCCCCTCTTCCGTTCTAAGCCAAGAGATCCAAGTTTTAGGAAGTATAGACGAAAAACCGAAGTTCTCCGGCGAGATCGCCGCCGCGCGCCGCCGGGCAGCGCCGCCCGCGCACGGTCAGAGCGACGTGGCCGCTTATGTGCCATCTATTTTAAATCGCACGGTAGAATTAAAAACCGTGCGTACCGGTTCGGCAATCTAATCTGAGCCGTCTGTTTTAAATCGGACGGTCCACATCAGCCCCGCATTATAAAGGCCGGGATTCTTACGCGCTACCCCCTGGGGATCTCGAAAAGTACGAGCAAGCCCCAGAAATTTCTGATCTAGCCCCTGGAACTTCAGAAATTCATGAAAATTCAATTAAAAATCAGTTTTAGCCCCTGGACTTAATAAAAATTAGCAAAACCCCTCTGATATGCATAGTTAGACCCCTAGAAATTTGTAAAATAATAAATTAGACCCTGTAGTGGGGTGAATTTACCTTTTTGACCCCATATGGTATTAAATTTAGAAATTTGAATGTGTGACTAGGATTTAAACTTAAAAGGAAAGGCAAACACAAGTGCTAATTCAAGTTTAAACTCTACTAACACTTGGAAAACTTTAGAATGAACTAAAAATAAATTTTAGGCTGAAATGAAATCTGTTTGGGTGTTGTTCATATTCATTAGTTCTAGAAACATATTTTAGGCTAGGAAATAATTCTAAAAACTAGAAAAATAAATTTAATTTGTTCCACATCAGAGAGGAAGTTCAAAAATATATTATTTAATATTTTAGATCAGAACCTATTCTGTTTAGATGATATGCCCTCCTATTTAATATTAAAACTCACTTTTAGGCATAGAAAATAAATCTGGAAAATAAAGGAAAATAGGTGTGCATAATTAGAAAATGATAAATGAAGTCTCCAAATCTAAAAACTTCAGTTTAGGAATTGGTAGAAGATCTGAAAACCTATTTGGAGTAGGAAAGTACCTTCCATGCAAACTTGATAGTTAAGAAGTATATTAATTTAATATAAAGAATTTATTCAAGTTGAAAATTCATATATATAGTGTGCAAACATAAATCTGAAATACAAAAGTTAGAAATCATATACATATGTTTAAAAGTGCATGAAGGTTAAAAATCAACACAGCTGGGGTAAACATAACACTTAGAAATGTGAATGATTATCATATGTATGTATGTGTAGAGTGAAAGTGTGAACTATGTCTTATGGATTGTTGTTTTCTTTTGCTATGTGTGTTAGCATGAGTAGAACCTGCCCCAGAGCAAGTTCTTCCCTTCCAAGATCAGGACTATCCATTCCCAGAGCAGCAGGAAGAAGGCAAGTGTCCTTGACCACTTTGATCCTATACTAGGATGTGTAGTTAGAATTTATTTGCATTGTCAATTTGGAATATGATACCCAAGCTAGGAAGTTTCCCTAGATTTTCATTATCTTATTTCCTTGTAGCCTGGGTTGGGATTTATTTTATTATGTCATTTATTTATATGCTTATGCTTAGCCATGCTTAGAATGGGATAAGTGGGATATGAGATCATCAACTTATTTACCTTACGCTTGTATGAGATATTATGAGTTATGTAGAGGTAGGGATCGAGGCAAGTTGGATGATTTGGTTGGTGTTGTGTGCACGAGACTCGGGTTTGTGTTTATTGATTGCCTGGATCCTAAGGACCGGTTCATGGAGCATGTAACCTGGCTTTACCGTGCCAACCACATGCTGAGATGGGGCAGCTTGGCTAATTAATTAGGTGTATCCCCGGCGTAGTATGGGTGTGTTGGATGGTGCGGGGAATAGGTGTCAGCTGGACTACCGTATAAACCGCAAGGCTCAAGAGGGGGCCACTGTAGCCGCGGTTGGAGCCTCTTGTATGCTGTTAGGGGTGAAACCTCAGTGGGCCCACGCTCGTCGGGAATCCCTTTGTAAAGGCTTCGTAGTGATCTCCTAGCTACACACCTGGGAAGTGTGAATGTGGTTCGTGGCCACTGGCATAATGGAGGTTCTTTTAGTCCACCCGGCAACGTGGGATGAAATCACTATATGTGGGTACAGTGGTGCAAACTCTGCAGAGTCAAAACTGTCATGACAGCCGTGCTCACGGTCAAGAGCGGCTTGGACTTATTCATGATTAGAAGATGATGACCTTGGAGGTTGTGGATGTTAAGCGGGGAGCTTAACATTGGAAATGATGTTATTGTTATTTGATTATGATGATGGGATGGGAGATTGGGACCATTTCACCTGTGTAGTAATGTAGGTGCTTAAAAAGCTAAGGTGGTAGGCAATAATTGCATAGTGCTTTAACCATGAGTTCAACCTCTCCTTGTTCTAGCCATGCATGACATAACTTTCCCACACTTGCTAAGTACCAACGGTACTCAACCTTGCATATTTGTTGGTTTAAATTGCTGCTCAGGTCAAGGGGATGATGTGGTATTCAATGACCAAGACTTTGGACCCGAAGAAGGATTCTAGGTTTGTGGAGTCCCCCGGGCAACGCCTGTGACGGAGCCCACAAGAATAATATTCCGCTGCTATTTTATTTACATGTTATGAACTTATTATTGTCCATCGAGACATATGCTATGTAAGACTTATTTATATTCGACACCTGGCTTGTAATAAATGATGCTTCACTATTTGTCATCACATGTATGAGAAAATGATCCTCGCATACATGTGATATTCACTCGGTTGTTCTTCGGAGAAACCGGGTGTGACAGAAGTGGTATCAGAGCCAAGGTTGCCCGTAGGAACGTGGACCTAGGTAGAAATGGACGTATTTAAGGACCCTATTTTCTTAAAAACTATCTTTGCAAAGGTGTGGGTTGAAAAGTGTTATGGGGTCATTTTATTCATCTTACCCAACTTTTATTCAGAATAGGATTTTTGTTTAAAATCTTATCTAACTTAAGTTTAAATGCTTTATGTTTTAGATGGTTTGCATGATCCGCACCGCTCGCAAGTCCACCAGAGGGAGAGTTCCCGTAGTTGCCCTTGCCCTGAGAGAGGAGAACCGTCCAGTGACGTACCTCTCCTACGGATTGGCGGTAGGAGGCTTGTTGCGCCGTCTTCGACGTATGCTCCAAGCCGCCGGCAATATGGGCAAGCTAATCATACACTATAGCTCCACCCGGACCATCCGTGGGAAGCGGGGAGAATGGAGTTCAGAAATGAGGATTATCCATGAAAATCAGCTTCTTAAGATCCACCGCTCTCCAGCTTGTCGAGCGACACAGGTCGATGCAGAGAAGGATGTCACCTGGGAGGCCATCACCTGCCAGAGTCACATCTACCGTCGCCACCTGGACAGGACTGAGTACATGTATGTTCTCCAGTGTGAGAGTGGTACGACAGAGTACAAGTACCCGCCAGTGCAGCAGGGGACTTCCCATGAGCACATGGACCTGTGCTTGGAGGATGCTGCTATGCTCAGCACTCGACTGCAGGAGTGTCAGCAGGAGCTTCAGGATGTTCGTGACACCCTGAAGGAGAATGAGGCGTTGCTTCAAGCCAGCTTGAGGGCGAGAGAAAGGGGAGATGGGAATGAACTGTGTGTCACCGTGAATGACACATGGACTCCTGACTCCCCAGATCGCCGGGCGAGTAGGCGTCGCCGTACTTCTCCACCAGCAGCCTCCCCACCCAAAGCGGAGTCAGAGGGCAGCCGCAATAATGAGGAAGATCCCGAGGAGCCAGCTCAGTGACGAGTCGTGTAGAGTCCTTTCCCATAGTTCAGCAGGTTATCGGGTAGGCGAGTCAATACCTTAGTTAATGGTGTGTTGATGTGTGGTGTGTGACGTGAGTTGTGGAAGCCATCGGCAATTGTCCACAACCTCGTCTTCAGATTGTTTTGCTTTGATGTGTGAACCCCTATGAAATTAAGAGTGCAATTATTTTCGTGTGAGACATGAAACCCATAGAAAATATAAATATAATAAGGTCTCAAAATTATAAAGTTTAAACAACTAAATTAGGAAGTTAATACGTAATGCCTTAAATTGACATTTGGTTGATCATGATAGATGGCCGGAAGAGGAAAGGTCGTGGTGCCAACCCCGCCAACAACAATAATGAAGCCGGCAACCCTCACCTTTCCGGAGGGCAAGACAGGGGTGGTCGTCGGGAAGGAGTTGATCCCATCCACCAAATGCTTGAAAATCAGAATCAGCTCATCCAGAGCCTAACTCAAGTGGTGGCCAACTTGCACAAAGCTCCACCTCCACAAGCTGCACCACGCCAACCAAGGTTGAGTGAGTTTCTGGGAACTCAACCCCCAAAGTTTGCAAGTGCTGTTGAACCTCTGGAGGCGGATGATTGGCTAAAGACCATTGGGAGCAAGATGAGGATCATACAGTGCCAAGGGTATGAGAGGGGGTGTTGTTTGCCTCTCACCAATTGCATGGACCTGCTGCTGATTGGTGGACCGCTTACGTGGCAGCCCATCATGACCCTGAGAACATCACTTGGGAAGAGTTCAAGCGTAGTTTCCGCAACCATTACATACCAAGGGGTGAACTTAAAAACAAGAGAAAGGAGTTCTTGGGGCTGCAGCAAGGAAACATGACGGTGAGGGAATACCTCACTAAATTCACCCAACTATCTCGTTATGCACCACGGGACATAGAGACTGATGAGCAGAAACAGGACTGCTTTGTGGAAGGACTTACAACGGAAATGCAGTGTGCAATGTCCTCCAACGAGTATGAAAGTTTCCAAAAGATGGTGGACAGGGCATTTGTTGTAGAAAGGAAGCTGAAGGCCTTGGAAAATGAAAACAAGAGGAAGGCGGGATGGTCACACCAAGCCTCGGGTAGCAACACACGCCCACGTCTGATGCAGCAACCCGCAGGGCAGACGAGCCGTGCTGTGGTACCCTACTCCGCACCGAGAGGGTACAACCCGAACTTCAGACCTCCGTCAGCACCAACACAGCCACAACATCAGTTTGTACAGCAGCCTCGCCCCGCATATCAACCTCGACCAGCAGTACAAGGACCCCCGAACCAACCACAAGACAACAAAGGCCAGGCACCTAAGGTCGGGGTGCAATGCTTCAACTGTGGTGAAGTGGGGCACTACGCCCATAAGTGCCCAAAGAAGAAGCCCAAGCAGCCACAGAAGCAGAACGTGATGCGAGGACGGGTGAACCACGTGACCATGGAGGAAGCGCAAGAGGCACCTGACGTGGTAATTGGTAAGTTTCCTGCAAATTTACACATTGCAACCCTATTGTTTGATTCTGGTGCTACCCACTCGTTCATTGCTCAAGGGTTTGTTAAAAAGCATGATCTAGCAACAACACAAATGAACCATATGTTAGCAGTGAACTCTCCAGGGGGAGAAATAAGAACAAGACAAGTGTGTCCCAAGGTGAATCTAGACATTAATGGGGTGGTATTTACTGCAAACCTCATAGTGATAGACTCCCAAGAGATAGATATTATTTTGGGTATGGATTGGTTGACCAAACATAAAGGTATCATCCACTGTTCGACCAGAACGGTGGAACTAACTCACACTAGTGGCACAAAAGTGAAGTTCATAGCCGTGCAAGAGCCTAGGAGGGACACAGTTCACCTCAAGGTTCTGGCAGAAGTTACATGAAACCATGGGAACTCATCTGAATTTTAGTTCTGCCTATCACCCCCAGACTGACGGGCAGACGGAAAGAACCAATCAAATCCTTGAGGATATGCTGAGAGCTTGTGCACTCAAGAACAATAGGAGTTGGGATAAGAACTTACCGTATGCGGAGTTCTCCTACAACAACAGATATCAGACTAGTATGAAGATGTCACCATTTGAGGCGTTGTATGGGAGGAAGTGCAGAACTCCACTATTTTGGAACCAAACAGGGGAAAGTAAGGTGTTTGGGCCCGAGGTACTACAAGAAGCCGAGGCGAAAGTGAGGGAAATTCGCAACAACTTGAGGATAGCCCAGACCCGACAAAAGAGTTATACCGATGTACGGAGAAGAGAGCTTATTTTCATAATGGGAGACTATGTCTATCTCAAGGTGTCCCCTATCCGAGGACTTCGTCGGTTCAAGGTGAAAGGGAAATTATCACCACGATACATCGGACCCTTCCAGATTCTGGAGAGGAAAGGCGAAGTGGCATATCAACTAGAACTACCGGCTCGCCTATCGGATGTACACGATGTATTCCATGTGTCACAGCTCAAGAAATATCTGAGGACGCCTGAAGAGATATTACCCATGAATGAGGTTGACGTAGTTGAGGATCTGTCTTATGCCGAGCAACCATTCAAGATCTTGGAGACAATGGAACGCCTCACAAGAAATAAAAGAATCCGGATGTGCAAGGTGCAGTGGAAGCATCACTCGGAAGAGGAAGCCACATGGGAGCGAGAAGACGAGCTTAAGGCCCAGTTTCCGGAATTGTTTTCCTAGAACCACCAATCTCGAGGACGAGATTTCTTTTAAGGGGGGTATAGCTGTAACACCCCAAAACCTGTTAAGAGGGGAATTTAAAAAATTTTGGACGTATTGCATGTGGTGCAGAAATTCAAATTCAAATTGGAATTCAAATTCAACTCAAAACAGAAAAGAAAAAGAAAACGAAAAAGAAAAAACAAAAACCCCGACCAGTGGGCCGAAACCCACCAGCCGGCCCACCCGCCCCCGCGCCAGCCTGCAGCCGCGCGCTCCCCTCTCTCTCTCACTCACACGCGGGACACGCGTGTCATCCCTCACCTCCCGCTCGCGCCAACAGCCGGACTCCTCCGCGCGCGCCCGATCGCAACCGACTCCAGAAATCCGCGTCCCCAGCCCGACTCCCGGTCCCGGACGACTCCGGCTCGATCTAAACAGACACGCCGCCCTCCCTCGTCTATAAAAACGCCGGCATCACCCCGTTTTTCCCCACGATCGGGTGTTTTTCCTCCCGGTGAGAACCGAAGCTCCGATCACCGTTTTCTCTCGATCTCTGCTCGGATGTTCCGATCTAACGCGTCGATCGTGTTCCACCGCCTCCGGGGAATCATGCAGGTGCAGAAGACTCGGTGGTTTGCGCTCTAGGCCCAGCTCCGACGAGCACCGCAGCGATTCCATCTCGGACCTCGTCGCCGACCGCGTTCCAGGGCCTCCGAGCTCAAGAAAAACCCCGAGGTGAGATCCCCGACCTCCCCTCTTCTGTTCTATGCCAAGAAATCCAAGTTTTAGGAAGTATAGACGAAAACCCGAAGTTCTCCGGCGAGATCGCCGCCTCCCGCCGCCGCGCGCCGCCGGGCAGCGCCGCCCGCGCACGGTCAGAGCGATGTGGCCGCTTATGCACCGTCTATTTTAAATCGCACGGTAGAATTAAAAACCGCGCATACCGGTTCGTCAATCTAATCTGAGCCGTCTGTTTTAAATCAGACGGTCCACATCAGCCCCGCATTATAAAGGCCGGGATTCTTACGCGCTACCCCCTGGGGATCTCGGAAAATACGAGCTAGCCCCGGAAACTTCTGATCTAGCCCCTAGAACTTCAGAAATTCATGAAAATTCAATTAAAAATCAGTTTTAGCCCTTGGACTTAATAAAATTAGCAAAACCCCTCTCATATGCATAGTTAGACCCCTAAAAATTTGTAAAATAATAAATTAGACCCTGTAGTGGAGTGAATTTACCTTTTTGACCCCATATGGTATTAAATTTAGAAATTTGAATGTGTGACTAGGATTTAAACTTAAAAGGAAAGGCAAACACAAGTGCTAATTCAAGTTTAAACTCTACTAACACTTGGAAAACTTTAGAATGAACTAAAAATAAATTTTAGGCTGAAATGAAATCTGTTTGGGTGTTGTTCATATTCATTAGTTCTAGAAACATATTTTAGGCTAGGAAATAATTCTAAAAACTAGAAAAATAAATTTAATTTGTTCCACATCAGAGAGGAAGTTCAAAAATATATTGTTTATCATTTTAGATCAGAACCTATTCTGTTTAGATGATATGCCCTCCTATTTAATATTAAAACTCACTTTTAGGCATAGAAAATAAATCTGGAAAATAAAGGAAAATAGGTGTGCATAATTAGAAAATGATAAATGAAGTCTCCAAATCTAAAAACTTCAGTTTAGGAATTGGTAGAAGATCTGAAAACCTATTTGGAGTAGGAAAGTACCTTCCATGCAAACTTGATAGTTAAGAAGTATATTAATTTAATATAAAGAATTTATTCAAGTTGAAAATTCATATATATAGTGTGCAAACATAAATCTGAAATACAAAAGTTAGAAATCATATACATATGTTTAAAAGTGCATGAAGGTTAAAAATAAACACAGTTGGGGTAAACACAACACTTAGAAATGTGAATGATTATCATATGTATGTATGTGTGGAGTGAAAGTGTGAACTATGTCTTATGGATTGTTGTTTTCTTTTGCTATGTGTATTGGCATGAGTAGAACCTGCCCCAGAGTAAGTTCTTCCCTTCCAAGATCAGGACTATCCATTCTCAGAGCAGCAGGAAGAAGGCAAGTGTCCTTGACCACTTTGATCCTATACTAGGATGTGTAGTTAGAATTTATTTGCATTGTCAATTTGGATTATGGTACCCAAGCTAGGAAGTTTCCCTAGATTTTCATTATCTTATTTCCTTGTAGCCTGGGTTGGGATTTATTTTATTATGTCATTTATTTATATGCTTATGCTTAGCCATGCTTAGAATGGGATAAGTGGGATATGAGATCATCAACTTATTTACCTTACGCTTGTATGAGATATTATGAGTTATGTAGAGGTAGGGATCGAGGCAAGTTGGATGATTTGGTTGGTGTTGTGTGCACGAGACTCGGGTTTGTGTTTATTGATTGCCTGGATCCTAAGGACCGGTTCATGGAGCATGTAACCTGGCTTTACCGTGCCAACCACATGCTGAGATGGGGCAGCTTGGCCAATTAATTAGGTGTATACCCGGCGTAGTATGGGTGTGTTGGATGGTGCGGGGAATATGTGTCAGCTGGACTACCGTATACACCGCAAGGCTCAAGAGGGGGCCACTGCAGCGGGGTTGGAGCCTCTTGTATGCTGTTAGGGGTGAAACCTCAGTGGGCCCACGCTCGTCGGGAATCCCTTTGTAAAGGCTTCGTAGTGATCTCCTAGCTACACACCTGGGAAGTGTGAATGTGGTTCATGGCCACTGGCATAATGGAGGTTCTTTTAGTCCACCCGGCAACGGGGGATGAAATCACTACATGTGGGTACAGTGGTGCAAACTCTGCAGGGTCAAAATTGTCATGACAGCCATGCTCACGGTCAAGAGCGGCTTGGACCTATTCATGATTAGAAGATGATGACCTTGGAGGTTGTGGATGTTAAGCGGGGAGCTTAACATTGGAAATGATGTTATGGTTATTGGATTATGATGATGGGATGGGAGATTGGGACCATTTCACCTGTGTAGTAATTTAGGTGCTTAAAAAGCTAAGGTGGTAGGCAATAATTGCGTAGCGCTTTAACCATGAGTTCAACCTCTCCTTGTTCTAGCCATGCATGACATAACTTTCCCACACTTGCTGAGTACCAATGGTACTCAACCTTGCATATTTGTTGGTTTAAATTGCTGCTCACGTCAAGGGGATGATGTGGTGTTCAATGACCAAGACTTTGGACCCGAAGAAGGATTCTAGGTTTGTGGAGTCCCCTAGGCAACGCCTGTGACGGAGCCCACAAGAATAATATTCCGCTGCTATTTTATTTACATGTTATGAACTTATTATTGTCCATTGAGACATATGCTATGTAAGACTTATTTATATTAGACACCTGGCTTGTAATAAATGATGCTTCATTATTTGTCATCACATGTATGAGAAAATGATCCTGGCATACATGTGATATTCACTCGGTTGTTCTTCGGAGAAACCGGGTGTGACACCTATTCAGATTGTCGTTGAATCTTAACAACTTATCGTTAGTTGATTTGGTGCGGTAACATTGTGGAATTCATGTCGGTTTCCTCTCTGTACCAGTATTTCTACACGTACAGAATCCAAAAACCGTTCCAGAACTCGTTACCTCCGCGGTGATGAGCTCCGGAAGCTCCATGTGTCCACCGGGGCCTGGTCTCCCCCTTTGTGCAGAGACGAGCTCTGGTTGTGCCGCGTGTCAAGCGAGCAAGACCTCCCTCTCCTTTGGAAGTGAGCTCCGCGTGCGCCACGTATCCTGGCGGTCGGGACCTCCTCTCTATTCGGAGGTGGCTCCGCGCACGCCACGTGTTAGTGTCGGACCTTCCCTCTCTCCGGAGGTGGCTTCGGGTGTGCCACGTATCCTAACAGCGCCATACTTCCTTTCTTCTCAGAGACGAGCTCCGAGGCTAACACGTGTCCAACAGTGACGGACCTCCCGGAGATAAGCTCCGGCGGTGACACGTGTCCAATAGAACCGGACATCTCGGAGGTGAGCTCCTAGATCGACACGTATCCCGCGCGACTGGTCCTCTGATTTCCGCGGTGACTAGCTCCGAAGGTGACACGTGTCCTGCGGCTGACCTTGCTTCTCCGCAGAGGCTAGCTCTGGGGGCAACACGTGCCCCACGGGGTCGGACCTCTACCCCTTTGCGGGGATGAGCTCTGAAGGCGCCACGTGGCCAGCGGGCCGCGGGAGTTGTCTTCGGGGCTCTGGATTTTGCTCTTTTTGGCTATCCTTTTTTATTCTTTCTTTGTGCCCACTTCTTTTAAAATGTTTTCTCTTCATGAAACATGAATACATGCAGAAACCACAAATGAGGGTGTCACACTCTCACAGACAGCTGGGCCCCAGTGAACAGGCAGAGGAGACTTAGGGAGCAAGTCTATTTGACTCAATGGCAAGTGGGGTCCACCCCTGCTCCTCCCCAAAAGATCTCCCAAATTTGGCACAGTGCAAATTTAAATCCTGAAGAGTTCAAATTTGAAAGCCATTGGAAGATTTGACAAGGTGCACTTCTGTTTCAAATTTGAATTCAAATTTCAATGAATTTCACAAGTCTCTTTGATATGCCTATCAAAGCACCTCCAAATTTGCTCAAAATTTGCATTCTCACTAATTCAAACCTGAAGAATTTGAATATGCCCTCTGATCTTTGAGTTTGCCATTGCAAATACAAATTTTTAGACAACAGTTTGAATTTCCTTTTGGACATGGCCTCCTTTCCCTTGAAGTGAACCATTTAATTCAAACTGAATTTTTAAGTCCTCTTTTGTGATGACCCATTTGAATTTGGGGTGAAAACTTTGGTTTTGCTCCTAGCCCATGCTTGATCAATCTTGGTCCTCATCTGAACCTCACAAGTTCAGTTTGACTACGCCCCTCAAATTTGAGTTTGAAGGTGATCTCAAATAATGCTTTGAACACATGGTATATGAGCTCAAAATTTCTCCAAATTTAGAACTTAAGCTCTTTTATACCTGAGGATTGCAATGGTCATCTCACATATAGGCCTTTGGACAACCTAAACATGAATCCTTTGCAAGGATTCAAAATTGGGTTTAAATTTCCCTACCCTCTACTCATAGAGAATGTGCACATGAGTTAGATTTTTGGGAGTGAAATTCTTGCCTCAGTTAACATGTGTTCCGTATGAGCTAAAGAACATTTTAGCTTTCCCCACATGTCCATGTTTGAGTTTATCATTTCATGTGACATAACTCAAGTCATTCCCTTGCCTTAACCTGTTTGAATTCAGCATGAACCCAACATGATCACAATCTATTCCTTTTTAGCTCACCCTCAAATCAAAAAGTTGCCACCATAATCTCCGCAATTTCAAATGTATGAGGCTCCATGTGTATACAAAAGTTTGGCGGCAATTTGAGCTGAGCCTTTGAGTTTAAAGACCTTATTTTTGTTGTTTCTCACATACATGTATGATTACACATGAATTTAACTCCACCTTGGTCCAACACATTCAAATGAATGCTCGAACCCATGTTGTCGAACCTCACGTATACCATTCCATGTAAGAAAAGTTTTTGTAAGTCCCATTTTTCATGAAACAGAAACACAATGACATTCAATCACCCGTTTCTTTGTATTCACGTTGGGACTTTTACATCCTCCCCCCTTTAAAAGAATCTCGTCCCGAGATTCCAATAGGAGAATGAGACAGGAGAGGTAATGCCAAGTGGTATGACGATAAAAATTCCGGATAGTTCATGCGGAGGTAATCTTTGCTCTCCACGTTGTTTCTTCCGTGGTATGATTACTCCACAGCACCTGGTAAAATCTTAATATCCGATTCCAGGTGTTCCAGATTCTTTTCATTGATAGTCTGAACCGGTCGCTAGGTGTAGGCACCATCCGGCTTCAACTAGTCAATTTCTTCGGTGTGGATAGCGATGGTAGCTTTAAAGTACTTCCATAGCTGTGACATACGAAATATGTCGTGAACATCAGCAAGGCTTGCCGGTAATTTCAGTCGGTAAGCTACGGTTCCACACATCTCCGTGATAGCAAGTGGATCTAAGGCTCGGGGAGCAAAATCCCCCCTTTACATCGGACTGGTGAATTTCGTTCATCGAAGACACGCAAGACAACATGTTCTCCGCCGTCAAAATGCAACGGTCTATGCCTTTGACCATCGTAGCTTTTCTGTCGGGATTGTACAGCCTTCAAGTTCGCTTCTGTTGTCCGAACTCGGTCATCGGCTTTGTTGACAAATCAACCCCGAACAGTACTCTTTCACCGCACTCACACCACTTTCGCTGTGTGCGACATTTCCGGCTGTAGAGCTTCATCTTACGAGGTGTAACTGTACGGTCCTTAAACCATAGAGTACCCTCATTGTCCTTCCTGAACCACCTCATCTCTCCGTTGTCTATTCCCATCTGTAGGTGAGACATACCTTTGTCTCCCCTTCGCACTTCAGCAATCTTTCCTCAGATTGTTGGAGTGAGCAAGGTTATAGAGTGCTCCATATGGAATGACACAGAGACTTGGTTCCTCTTCTTCCAACTCAGCAATCGCCAAGTTGTGAACGTGGTTCCTTCCAACTAACACGTCGGAAACCACTTTCACTTTTCCCGGATGGCAATGGATCTTGATGTCATAATGTCTTCTGAGATCCAACCATCTTCGAGAATACCCTTGCACCAACTAGTTGATCAGTTAGACCATCGATGCGGGCAGGGTACTTGTTCTTTATAGTGACGGCATTGAGCGAACGTTCATCAACACTTAATCTTAGTGTCTTGTCATTCTTTTTAAGGAACAGCGCAGAACAACTCCAAGGTGAGGATCCAGGTCGTATAAAACCGTTGCTCACGAGTTCACTTAGTTGCTCCTTCAACTCCGCTAGTTCATTGGGTGCCATCGTGAAATCGGTGTTGTTTCCGGCGTCAGTTCAATCTGGAACTTGATGTCCCGTTAGCCGGCATTGCCCAGTAACTCATCGGAAACACATTGGATATTCACGTCTCACCGGACTATCTTCGAGTTTAATCACTCCCATGGGATAGGCTTAACCCGTTCTCTTTGCTGTACAGAACGGACTTTTTTGTCCCCATCCAGATTCTTGATCCGTTGAACAGCATATTCATAACTCACGTTGAATACCAAAATTAAAGTTAACTTCAGTATCTTTCTAACGAGTATTCATATGCCTTCGGATCATCTCTAGATTAACAGTTATGATTGTTCAAAGTTGACAGAATTCCTGGATAAAATCTGCCAGCATCTCTTTTGTATGTGGCTACATTATCACAGTTGTATATGAAAATACAATAAGAATCTGAGCAAACTCTGAACTACAACAATGTTTCAAATTTCATAACCTTTCCAACGGTGTATCATAGGCTCCTTAAGGATTTTCCTACAGGAAGTTATGGCTTAAAAACAGAAAGGTCCAGAGAGGTTTTTGCTACTGTCCTTGTTCTGAACAGTTTGCCTTCAACTGGACTTTTCACCAACTTAACATGTGATTTTGCTCTGGAGGTCTACAAGAAATTGTAGAGCACTTGAAAATATTTCCAGAACTGTATCATACACCTTAATTGGTTATATCAGAGTTATGCTCTGTTAAAGTCCAGCAAGAATTCCTGCCAGAAACAGAGCACTCTGTTTTTGAAATCTTTGAAGCCTAGTCATGCTCTCATTTGAATCTTAGCTCAAAATAAGAGTTCAGCAACTAATATTTGTTTCAAACTTCCATTTTTAGTTGAAAGTTAGTTCATGATTCATTTGTTCATAGGGAAGAGGATTATATGTGTAGTACGGTGTCGATGCACCGTAAGAAACATGTCGGTACTACGTTGCCTCACTAAAAGAAAAATCCTAACCGGATTATACCGGCATATATGTATTATGAGTGGCACTAAGACGGTCTCTCGCACACGTGTACTACACGGGATACGTACGTGGTTAGTACCTGCAGAAGAACACTCAATAGTGGTGCACACAAAGGTTGTTTCATTTCAGGCAGTTCCATATTTGAAAGTAAATACAAACGCTCGTATCATTGCCATACGGCCGTCCTTGAGTTAAGCCACGTCTCAAGGTACATGATCGTGTTTTTACACCACACGACGGGGAACCCAAGTATATCATGAATGGGTCGTCACGGTTGGGAATGTTATCAACCCAACGGATACCACCTACTGCCCTGCAGGGCACGCCGATGGCAAGCGCTGCGTATGTCCTCCTGGGCTATTTCTAGACGAACACACTATCGCGTTACTGACCACACGATGGAGTCTCCACTTACTTGCCTAATGCACGCTAGGGATCAGCGTTCCATATGAACTCAGGAACATGAAGAGTCCAAGAGTTTCATATTAACGTCTCACACCAAGCTGTGAGACCTATCCCTGAACCACTTTCCTCATCAGGGGAGCTAACTGAAATTGAACCGCTTTCGGTGGCGTTCCTTACCATTCTTACCTGAACGTAGGTGTGTCGTTACATAATCAAAATTCATAAGTTTAACAAGTATGTTAGCCCTGCCACTTAAGTAACTATACTACTATAGTCCTTATGTGGGCCTAATACCGTTTCCACACCGTACCCTAAGTTTTTGTCGTAATACGATCCTTACTCCGTGTGCTATTACCAATGTGGATCTGATACCACGCTGACAGGGCCCCCAATCCCGCCCGATCACGGGGACGGGGCACCTCGCCCGGGAATCGCATTGGGTGGTGCCGTGTTATGCGGCACCCAACAGCACACATATAAGGAAAATTGTATTACATAAATCAAAAGCGGAAGCTTACAATTGTTCTTTATAAATAATTTGCATAGAATAGCTACAGCGGAAGTCTATAAACAGCTCACACCGAATAACTAGTGAGCACCCGAGAAGAGGTCCAGCCCGCGAACTCCTCTCGCTAGCAACACGGATACATGGCAGCGGCTAGGTCCTCCATGTGTAACATGACTCGGAAGTCTCCGAGTCTCACCGGACAACCTTCTTTTTATGCGTCGATATTAACCTGCAAAACCACTCATATAGCAAGAGTGAGCACAAAGGCTCAGCAAGACTTAAACGTCTCTCCTAAGACATGCAACTCTACATGAAAGTAACTTAAGACCTAAACATATAAGTTGCAAAAGACTCGACTACGAGTTCATCCTTAACTTTCAGATTTTAACCATAATAGTAGTGACCTTGCGCCCAGCAACATTGAAACTCCACAATAAAACAAGAAACGCTTCATTCCAATGTTACTTGTCCCAAGGTGGAAAAATAACTTTAGTTTGCTCTATCTCTACTTCAAACAGGGTTTTCATGCAATTTACAATAATCATAGCAGCAATTACAACTTTTGCAAACTGTTTCCACATAACTTGATTACAACGTCACAACACAGTGAGCAAGCGGTACTCAATAACCGCGAGGGACGGTGATTCGAATCAAACACTACCCGGCTAACTCGACACATACGCCCGCCTCCGAAGACCCAATTATGGCGTCCTTCATTACGTCATTTGTGGTAACCTTTCGCAGGACACTAGACTGTAGAACCGGTCACGCCGTCTCGGGCTCATAGGTCTAACGAGACGATGTGGTATGCCTCTACAATCTAGTGAACCTGGTACATCGGTTTCCTGGTTCCCATATACAGTAAGCATCCGGTACACAACTTAATACTTGCTCATGGGTGCCGCACACGCATCGGTCCTTAACCGACACAGGCAGAGCTACTCGACCAAGACCTCGTCTTGTCGCTGCCTAACCATCCTTCCCGGTCTCATCTTTAGAAATCTAAACTTTAGTTTGTCTCTTTTCCAACTACACCCATGTAATCCCGACTATAACTCGCGAGTAGATTCCGTCTACTCAACTTCTACCGGATGTCCTAAGCTATTTAGCACGGCATTATTCTACAGCGGTGACCCTTTTCTACCCTTAACTCTAGGGTTCATTTGGTCATGCATTTGAAGGGTAAACCATCCTTGACCTAATGCACATGCAAACTCTAAACCATAATTGTGAACAAAGTAAAAACTTTATAAAACAACTTAAATGCAAACCGGAGCTTGCCTTGGTTTTGCAGGTGACTAAAGTCAGATAAGTAAAAAGTTAGTTGCTGATGACTTGAAGCTTCACCACTGCCCTTCTTGCTTCTTGATCCAAACTTCACTTCTTCACTTTTCCACGTTTAACCACTACACGATATGAATATGCATATATGTTTAATTGTAAAACTTTTGCTAACAAGTGCTAAAGACAAGTTTGAAACTGGAACTCAGTTTAAGAATTTAAAATGACACTGGTGCTAGTGGTTTGGGTTTGGGTTAAAGTACTATGATCATGTGATAAGTGAGGTTCATCACTTGGGTGGAGATCACCTACTGAGGTTGAACAGAATATTACTGATCCAGGGCTCCAATGGAGCTGGGAATTTTCTTGTGAGTTCCTTGTCACAAGAAAGTCATCTGGACCAAAATTTAGAATTTTTCACTGAGTAGATCACTCAGAACAATTCCATAAGCATTTAGGCAAAAATGAATTAATTCTGAATAAATTTGCACTTTCATGCAAATTCAAAAGAACTACAATTTCGAACATAGCCCCGAGAGTATGCCTGAATTTTCCTAGGATTTTTGGAGCTAAGAATTTCCTAGAACTGAATTTCCAAGTTTTGGAAATTCTCTGAAATTGTTTTCTGTTTTCATTTGAACTCAGAAATTTGTTTTCAGAATTATCCTAACTAAATAAACTCCAATTGAGCTGAAACTTTTACAGGAGTTCCCTATAACCCTAAAGAATATTATGGCAAAATTTGGGGATTTTTGGATGAACCAAACTCACTCAAAAATTCTTTTGCTGAAAAGTTTTAATGAATTTTCCAGAATTTTCTATTGATTTTCATACAAATTGGGTTGTATATTTGGATAGAGTTTTTCAATCTGAATCCAACCCAATTTGATCACTAAATTTGGAGCTTCCTAGCCCAAGTTATGCCCTCCCAAAGTTTGAATCAAATCTGGTATTTGAAATAAACCGGGGAAAAGTTTAAACTCTGACCGTGGGTCCCGGGTACACGTGTCAACTGCTGGAACCAAGCCACACGGGGCCACAGAACCTTTCCCGCGCAGCCACAAGGGATCCCGGAGCAGCAGCAGATCAGAAATTTAAACCTTTGCCACTGACATACGGGACCCCCGGTCGTCTTCAACCTTCGGCTGCCCGCGCCCGCGCCGGGCTCGCCGGAGATCTCGCCGGGAGGAGGTTCCGGTGCTCGGAACTTGCTGATTTTTGCCGCCACTATATATTCTCGTGCGAGGAACATGTTTCCGGCCTTACCTCAGATCGAAGATGGCCGGAAGCCTAGGTGCAACGGCGACAGTGGCTGTGGCAACTCTGGCGACGTCGCTAAAGCATTGTGCCGCACCAAACATGTCACCGTTTGCTCGTACAGCACCACTGCACCGAGGAGAACACGGATCCAGCCTTCGATCTCGCTGAAACTCGCCGGGAGTATGACCTCACCGTCAGGCTAGGTCAAGAATCCGGCGAAAATCGAAAAACTCGATGAACAGCTGCTTTGCTCGACGGTTCTCGGTGGTTCTTGATCCTATGAACATGCACGGAGGTATAGAAGGTGTCTTCTACGTTGTGTGTGAGTGGTTCGACGTGTGAATTATGAATTTGCTGAGTTTCTCTCCTCGGTTATTATTGTATGTCGACGGCAGAAGCAAAATTCCGGCGAGCACTGTTCGTGACAGGAAGCCGGGGTTGCGGTGAAGCAAGAAGAGGTCTAGGCGCACCTTTTTGCTTTTGCAGCTCGGTCGGAAGATCTCTGTGGCGGCCGGGCAATGAGTTCTTGTCACGGCGGCCTCACCCGGCGCGGTGGAGGGAAAAACGAGCTCGACGTCGGGTTTCTCGTGAGTTGGCACCTTGTTCTCGCTGTGGGTATGTCGAGGGGGCTTGGGCGATGCCGTGGATGAGCTCAGCTTGGCGTGAAAGTTGCCGAGGCGTCTGGGCGCCGTCGCTCCGAGGGGGTGCAGTAGCGGCGGGAGAAACGGTTCACATGGGAGGCAACCACGGGGAAGAGGAACTGTGAGGGGTTTACAAGCGAGGTAGCCGTCCGTGGGATCATATCAGTGCGCTGAGGCGGTTCGCGGCGCTCGGCAGAACCATCACGCGTACGTGCGCTGGCGCCGCGGTACCGCTGCTTTCAACAGCTCGGGAGAGGCAAAACAGAGCCCGTGGTTCCTCTCACAGACAGCTAGGCCCCAGTGAACAGGCAGAGGAGACTTGGGGAGCAAGTCTATTTGACTCAATGGCAAGTGGGGTCCACCCCTGCTCCTCCCCAAAACATCTTCCAAATTTGGCACAGTGCAAATTTAAATCCTGAAGAGTTCAAATTTGAAAGCCATTTGGAAGATTTGACAAGGTGCACTTCTGTTTCAAATTTGAATTCAAATTTCAATGAATTTCACAAGTCTCTTTGATATGCCTATCAAAGCACCTCCAAATTTACTCAAAATTCGCATTCTCACTAATTCAAACCTGAAGAATTTGAATATGCCCTCTGATCTTTGAGTTTGCCATTGCAAATACAAATTTTTAGACAACAGTTTGAATTTCCTTTTGGACATGGCCTCCTTTTCCTTGAAGTGAACCATTTAATTCAAACTGAATTTTTAAGTCCTCTTTTGTGATGACCCATTTGAATTTGGGTGAAAAACTTTGGTTTGCTCCTAGCCCATGCTTGATCAATCTTGGTCCTCATCTGAACCTCACAAGTTCAGTTTGACTACGCCCCTCAAATTTGAGTTTGAAGGTGATCTCAAATAATACTTTGAACACATGGTATATGAGCTCAAAATTTCTCCAAATTTAGAACTTAAGCTCTTTTATACCTGAGGACTGCAATGGTCATCTCACATATAGGCCTTTGGACAATCTGAACATGAATCCTTTGCAAGGGTTCAAAATTGGGTTTAAATTTCCCTACCCTCTACTCATAGAGAATGTGCACATGAGTTAGATTTTTGGGAGTGAAATTCTTCCCTCGGTTAACATGTGTTCCGTATGAGCTAAAGAACATTTTAGCTTTCCCCACATGTCCACGTTTGAGTTTATCATTTCATGTGACATAACTCAAGTCATTCCCTTGCCTTAACCGTTTTGAATTCAGCATGAACCCAACATGATCATAATCCATTCCTTTTTAGCTCACCCTCAAATCAGAAAGTTGCCACCATAATCTCCGCAATTTCAAATGTATGAGGCTCCATGTGTATACAAAAGTTTGGCGGCAATTTGAGCTGAGCCTTTGAGTTTAAAGACCTTATTTTTGTTCTTTCTCACATACATGTATGACTACACATGGGTTTAACTCCACCTTGGTCCAACACATTCAAATGAATGCTCGAACCCGTGTTGTCGAACCTCACGTATACCATTCCATGTAAGAAAAGTTTTTATAAGTCCCATTTTTCATGAAAAGGAAACACAATGACGGTCAATCACCCGTTTCTTTGTATTCATGTTTTTGGGACTTTTACAGGTGCCACGCATAATTTTATTAGCCAAGCATATGTTGTTGAGCACATTTTGCAAATACTACCCACTGAGAGTCCATACTTCATTTGTTCACCGGGTGGAAAAATTTCAGCAAGTGTGAAGGTTCCAAAAGCACCGTTATCCTTACGGTTACAGTATACCCTACGTCTCTCATAGTTTTAGAGGGACAAAAGGTCGATGTCATCCTAGGGATGTCGTGGTTAACCCGCCACGACGCTATTTTAGACATCGTCCTACGAGTCGTGCATTTGCACCCAGAAATGCATGAGTCTCATTCAATATTTCTGGACAGCCTAGAAATAAAACTTCCAACCATATACCAATCCACCACCATCAGATTGAAAGATATTCCAGTAGTCCATGAGTTCCCCAGCGTATTCCCGGATGATTTACTGGGTATGCCGCCTGTCGGTACTCTGCAGACCGGGCACCCCCGCGTAGTGGGTAAAAGACAGTCCCGACCCCGCCTCCGTACTGAGGCGGTCCCCAACAAATGCCACGTGCACTGGGTCCCATGGTCAACCCTGAGCTACCGCGTGCGCTCGAGCTCCGGGGCTGGCACGTGTCCCGGGCCCCGTCCCGAGCCTCCCCGTTGAGGACAGGTCCGAGGCTTCCACATGTCCCCAGCTCCGAGTCACCTTCCTGAAGAGGACAGCACCAGGGCTGACACGTGTCCCGAGCTCCGACCTAAGCCTCTCCGCTGAGTATGGGCCCGGAGCTGACACGTGTCCATTGGCTCCAAGCCGCCTACCCGCTGAGGACAGCTCCGGTGCTGACACATGCCCCGGGCTCTGGTCCGGGCCTCCTCGCTGAGGTGAGGTCCGGAGCTGCCACGTGTCCCTTGGTTCCAAGCTGCCCCCCCCCCACCCCGCTGAGGGCGGCTCCGATGCTGAAACATGCCCCGGGATCCGGTCTAGCCTCCTTGCTGAGGTAAGGTCCGGAGCTGCCACGTACCCCACGATCCGTCGTGGGTCATGGGTCAACGAAGTCAAGAAGGAAGTGCGCTGTCAGGCTTCGCATTCAAGGCTCACGCCTTCCCCAGAAGCATGGCGCACGGTGCACGCCGCCGTCCCTTGCCCATTCGCCATAACAGTGACAAGACAGGACAGAGAGGCGTGATAGCAGAACAGTGTCGCCCAACGACACGCAGCCGCCCAAGCAGGGCAAGGAGACGCAGAGACAAGACGGCGTCTTCATCATCACCTGACACACGGTCAGGGGCGCTCAGCGCACCGGATGGGGGGACTTAACTCCCCCGCTGGCGACTCTACTCAGAGGAGGAAGCCCTAGATCATGTATAGGACACTCAAAGCTTTGGGGCCACCTGTCGGGCCCTAAGTCTCACTGTAACCACCCCGGCCTTGAACCATAAAAGGACCGGGGTGACCACCCTGCAAAGGGTTCTGACTCCCGGCACTGAAGATCACACTACGCGCAAGTGCTCGTGCTCAAGCAATAGAACAAGCACACCCGTGGACGTAGGGTATTACGCTCTGGCGGCCCGAACCATGTAAATCCTCGTGTTCATTCTCTCCCACGAGCCCAGGTCATGAAGGGCGCCAAGCCCCCTCCGGAAAAAAAAGAACTTCGCGGGTTGCTTCCGAGCAGGCTGGAAGGAGTGTCGCAACTCACACTCCGACATTTGGCGCGCCAGGTAGGGGGGCTTTACGTGCTCTCCTCATGACCATCGTGAACATCACCTCCCATGGCGAGCCTTCTCGCCTAGCGCACCGTCGGCTCCAAGCAGGAGATGACGAGGCTACCCCCTGCTCCAGAGCGGGCAGGTCTGTCGAAGCGGCCAGCACACTCTATGTGATGTACATGGGTTCTTCCCGATATCTTGTCTAGGCGAGCTGTCAAGACCCTCTGTCGAGCAGCGGCAGTGGCCGCCCCAAGCCCGGGGCTGGCGCCACATCGTAAATGGATGGAGACGCCGATCAGCTTCGATGCCTCCGACCGCCCCAAGAACATGGCTGGCGCCGGGAAGCTGCCTCTCCTCGTCACCCCAACCATCTCCAACGTGAAGCTCTACCACATGTTGATCGATGGCGGGGCGGCCATCAGCATCATCAGTCTTGCCCCTCGAGACCATTCTCGGGGGTAGGTCGGGACCCCATCTTCCTGTGCGGTAGTATCTCCATCCTGGTGACATTTGGGACACCTGAAAACTACCGAACGGAGAGTGTCATCTTCAACGTTGCGGAGGTCAGCCTCCCACTCAATGCCATAATCGGCAGACCATCTCTGTACCGATTCATGGCGGTAGCCCACTACGGCTATTTGGTCTTAAAGATGCCAACCTCCAGTGGCGTCCTTAAGATCCGCGGTGACCGCACCGTGGCTGTCTCAGCGCTGGAAAAGCTCCAAGCGTTGACGGCAGCACAGGAGGCCGCCTCTGGTGACGCTGAAGCTAGTGAGCTGCCTCCAAGCACGCGTCACCAAGGGGTGACATCTGCACCCCATGTGCAGCCCTCGGACGGCAAAGACATACCGGTCAAGGTTGTCCAAGTCGGTCCTGAAGTCGCCCAGACCACTCGGATTGCCGGGAGCCTGGGATGCAAATAGAAAGACGCGCTCGTCACCTTCCTCCGAGCCAATGTTGACGTGTCTGCCTGGCAACTGTAAGAAATGCCAGAGATCTCCAGGGAGGTGATTGAGCATCAACTGAAGATCCACCCCGATGCAACGCCGGTCCAACAGAAGCCTTAGAAGCAATCCATCAAGCGGCAAGACTTCATCCGTGAAGAGATCAAGAAGCTGCTCGATGTTGGCTTCATCCGAGAGGTCCACCATCCACGAGTGTTGGCCAACCCTGTTGTCGTCCCGAAGGCTGGTGGGAAGCTACATATGTACATCGACTACACTACCCTCAATAAGGCATGTCCAAAGGACCTGTTCCCTTACCCTCGTATAGACCAAATTGTCGACTCTACGTTTGGTTGTGATCTACTGTGTTTCCTAGACGCATATTCAGGTTTCCACCAAATACCATTGTCTAGGGAAGATGAAGAGCACACTGCATTCATCACTGTAGATGGTCTATACTGCAATGTGTCCATGCCTTATGGTCTTAAGAATGTGCGTGCGATGCATAAGACGTTCGGGAACCTCATTCGGGACCTGGTCGAGGTTTATGTCGATGACATCGTAGTTAAGGTTAAGACGCGAGCATCTCTGCTCGAAGACCTAGCCATAGTCTTTGATAGATCGCGTTATACAAGCATGTGGTGAACCGGAACAAATGTGTCTTCGGGGTCTCTGCCGGGAAGCTGCTCGGTTTCTTGGTCTCACACCGAGGGATCGAAGCTAACCAGAGAAGATTAAGGCGATAGAACCGATGCAGTCTCCTACCGGCATCAAGGACATGAATAAGCTTACCGGATGCTTGGCCGCTCTCAGTCGGTTTATCTCTAGACTGGTCGAGCGGGCTCTTCCGTTCTACAAGCTTCTACACAAAACTGGTCCATTCGTATGGACCAAGGAGGCAGATGAAGCATTTCAGGAGCTAAAGAAGTTCCTCACAACGTTGCCCGTCATGGTGGCCCCTGAACAAGGCGAGCCATTACTCCTCTATGTCGCTGCCACAACTGAGGTCGTGAGCATGGTCTTGGTCGCAGAGCGACTGGAACGCCATCGATCTCAAGTTCGAGGAAAGGCTCCTGACGCCATCGGTCTGAATCCCCTGGGCCCTGACTCCGCAGGAAGTCCCTAGGAAGGGGAAGTAATCAGGCCCCAAAAAGGCGGACATGGTGATCAATGCATATCTGGGTCCAAACTCCAAGAATGCGGTTCCGGACCTGAGGGCCTGCGGGCCTTGGGTCCCGGATCTCCCCAAGGAGAACTAGTCGGGTCTCAGCCATCTAGACCCGGCAAACGGCGTGTGTCTGGGTCTGAGCTCCCGAAGTGCATCCTCGGACCAGGGGGCCAAGGGCCCCCGAGTCCCGGACCACTCCAAGATGAACCAGTTGGGTCCCAGCTACCTAGACCCAGCAATAGGCATGCACCTGGGTCCGAGCTCCCAGAGTGCAGTCCCGGGCTTGGGGGCCAACAACCCCCGAGTCCCAGACCTCTATTAGACGACGCTTTGGATCCCTTCGGAAGGGTCCGAACCATCCAGCGCCGGTCTACTTCATCAACGGGGTCCTCCACGACGCCAAGACAAGATATTTGGAGGTGCACAAACTGCTCTATGCAGTCCTCATTGCGTTAAGGAAGTTGCGCCATTATTTCTAGGCTCACAAGATTTCGGTGGTTACCTCATACCCACTGATAACCATCCTTCACAGCCCCAACGCCACTGGAAACATAGCTAAATGGGCTGTGGAGTTGGTGGAATTTGAGTTGGACTTCTTACTGCGCCATGCGGTGAAAAGCCAGACATTAGCTGACTTTGTGGCAGGGTGTTCTCCACCACCATGTCAGCCAGGGGGCCAGGACATCGGTGAACCCGAGCCTAGAGCTCCGATCTTCACTGGGCCCTACTAGAATCTTTACTTCAACGGCTCCTCGCGGAAGCAGGGTGCCGGAGCGGGGGTTCTGCTCATTACACCAACCGGAGAGCAATTCAAGGACATGGTGCGACTTGACTTCAAGGCGACCAACAACATGGCGGAGTATGAGGCTCTCATCTTAGGGTTGAAAATTGAGCTATCCCTCGGCGTCTAACAGTTGTTGGTGAAGGGTGATTCTCAGCTGTCATCAAGCAAGTCAAGGGAGAGTGTAGTTGCAATGACCCACTGCTTGCAGCTTATCTCCTCCAAGTACAGAAATTGGAGAAGGACTTCATATCCTTGGACTTGTGCCATGTTCCCCGTGCCAATAACACAATAGCCGACGACCTGTCAATGAAGGCTTCCACTTGGGCTCTGGTGCCTAAGGAGGTCTTTGAAAGGAAGTTGTTGCGACCTACCGCCTGGCCGGCCAAAACCAGGTGAAGAGGGCGGGACCCGCACCTCGAAGCTGGCGGTCCCAGCGGTCCCCGCCAAGAATCGTAAGCGTCAATGGGGGCTCAGTGCGACCCGGCACTCAAGATTAAAGTGCTCAAGTAGGTCCCAATGCATGGATCACGGAGATCCGGGACTACTTGAAAGACAATTTCCTTCCCGATGAACGTGTATCCGCTGAACGGGTCGCTCGGTTGGCTAAAAGATACACGCTGGTAGAAGGGGATCTCTACCGGCGTGGCGCTAATGGTGTCCTATTGCGGTGCATAACCCGGGAGGAGGGTTGCGACCTGCTCGCAGAGATCCATGGAGGCGAGTGCGGGAACCATGCAAATTCCCGCACACTGGTTGGTAAAGCCTTCCGGCATGACTTTTACTGGCCGACAACTCTCTAGGAAGCCGTTGACCTGGTCAAGAGATGCAAAGCGTGCTAGTTCCACGCTAAGCACATCCACACACAGCGCAGACGCTGCAGATGATCCCGCCCTCATGGCCCTTTGCTGTGTGGGGGCTGGACATCCTGGGACCATTCCCCAGAGCCGTTGAAGGGTACCGGTACCTCTACGTCACGGTAGACAAGTTCACCAAGTGGCCGGAAGCTACCCCTGTTGTAACCACCAACAAGCAGTCAGCAGTCAAGTTCATCAAGTCAATTGTCTGGCAGTTCGGGGTCCCGCACAAAATCATCACCGACAACGGTGCCCAGTTCACTAGTGCAGTGTTTCAAGACTGTTGTCATGACCTCGGCATCCAAGTTTGCTATGCTTCCATTGCTCAACCAGAGAGCAATGGTCAAGTCAAAAGGGCCAACACCGAGATTCTCAGGGGACTCAAAATGCGCACCTATAACAGCTTGAAAAAGCACGGTGCCAATTGGGTAGAAGAGCTTCCATGCACACTGTGGTCTAGCCGGACGTACCTCAATCACTCGACAGGGGAAACACCCATCTTCCTGGTGTATGGGGCCGAGGCCGTCCTCCCCCACGGAAATCACCAGGGGCTCATCCTATGTCCGAGCGTACGACGAAGCCACACAAGACCAGCTCCGGCGTGAAGATATCGACCTTGTCGACGAGCGAAGGTGGCAAGCAGCTATCCAAAATGCCCGACACCGTCAAGCACACTGGCGTTATCAGCAGCGATTCGTGCGGAGTAGACAGCTCGAGGTGGGCGACCTGGTGCTGCGGCGGATACTTAATCGAGAAGGGGGGGGGACAAACTCTCCCCCAGATGGGAAGGCCCCTTCCGACTAACACAAGTATGTCGTCCCGGGTGCGTGCGCCTAGCCACAGAGGATGGGGTACCTCTACCCAATCCTTGGAACATAGAACACCTTTGTAAGTTCTATGTTTAGCACAGTAGTTGGGTCCTGTTTTCTCCAAAAAGGGTGTCATAGTGTCTAGAGACAGCGCTTAGAACAACTAAGTCCTAGAAGTGTCCTATCACTCTCAACATCTGGGGCGGGTCGCTGCCTTCTAAATACGGTATGCTTCCTCCTGTGAGGAAGAACCTAAAGTGAGAAAAATTTTCCTCGCCCTGTGCATTCTCGCTTTACAGTTTGTGCTTCCTCAAAACACATCAACTGTAAACAGGCAAAGCCACGTACCCTTGTCCCTAAGGTAAGCCCTAGGGTTACCGTGTGCACCCAAGCTCCGAAGCTAACACGTGTCCTGGGCTCCGACCTGAGCCTCTCTGCTGAGGAGAGGTCCGGAGCTGCCACGTGTCCCTTGGCTCCGAGCCACCTCCCCGAAGAGGACAACACCGGGGCTGGCACATGTCTCGGGCTCCGGGCTAATCCTCCCAGCTCAGGAGAGATCTGGGGCTGACACGTGTCCTCCGCACCGGAGCTGTCCTAAGCGGGGAGTTGTCCTAAGCTGTCCTAACCAGGTACAACCACTCATCCACAACGCGAAAATCTCACCACCAGTTCGGTTTCCAAAGCACAGGTCCAAAACCACCACGCGCGAGAGATGGGGGGCCCACCTGCGGGCTCAATGCCTCCCTCGAGATGGGCTCGGGGGCCACTGTTGGTACTCTGCAGACCGGGTATCCCTGCGTAGTGGGTAAACGATAGTCCAGGGATGGCACGTGTCCCGGGCCCGGCCTGAGCCTCCCCGCTGAGGACAGGTCCTTGGCTACCACGTGTCCCCGGCTCCGAGTCACCTTCCTGAAGAGGACACCACCGGGACTGTCACGTGTCCCGAGCTCCGACCTAAGCCTCCCCACTAAGGAGGGGTCCGGAGCAGACACGTGTCCCCTGGCTCCGAGCCGCCTCCCCGGTGAGGACAGCTCTGGTGCTGACACGTGCATCGGGCTTTGGTCTGTGCCTCCTCGCTGAGGTGAGGTCCGGAGCTGCCACGTGTCCCTTGGTTCCGAGCCATCCCCTCCCCCCCACCGAGGGCAGCTCTGGTGCTGACACATGCCCTGGGCTCCGGTCCGAGCCTCCCTGCTGAGGTAAGGTCCGGAGCTTCCACGTACCCCACGATCCATCGTGGGCCGTGGGTCGATGAAGTCAAGAAGCAAGTGCGCTATCAGGTTTCGCATTCAAGGCTCACGCCTTCCCTTGAAGCATGGAGCACGGCACACACCTCCGTCCCTTGTTTGTTTTCCATAATGGTGACAAGACAGGACGGAGAGGTGTGACATCAGAACAGTGCCACCCAATGGCACGCAGCCGCCCATGCAGGGCGAGGAGACGCGGCGACAAGACGTCGTATTCATCATCACCTGACACACGGTCAGGGGCGCTCAGTGCGCCGGACGGGGGGACTTAACTCCCCCACCGGCGACTCTACTCAGAGGAGGAAGCTCTAGATCGTGTATAGGACACTCAAAGCTTTGGGGCTACCTGTCGGGCCCCAAGCCTCATTGTAACCACCCCGGCCTTGAACTATAAAAGGACCGGGGTCACCACCCTGCAAAGGGTTCCGACTCCCCACACTAAAGATCACACTATGCGCAAGCACTCGCGCTCAACCAATAGAACAAGCACACTCGTGGACGTACGGTATTATGCTCCGGCTACCCGAACCACGTAAATCCTCATGTTCATCCGCTCCCTCGATCCCAGGTCACGAAGGGTGCAAAGCCCCCTCCAGAAAAAAAAAGAACCTCGCGGGCTGCTTCCGAGCAGGCCACGAGGAGTGTCGCAGCTCACACTCTGATTCCGCCCAACCGGGAGGTGGAGTTCAAGATTAAGCTTGCACCGATAACAATGCCAATATCCCAAAGGTTGTACAAGATGGCGCCAAAGGAATTGGCGGAACTGAAAACGCAGTTGACAAACCTGCTGCACAAGGGTTTTATTAGGCCGAGCTCCTCGCCGTGGGGCTGTTCGGCATTATTTGTGAAGAAGAAAGATGAAGCATTGCGGCTTTGCGTGGACTATCATTCACTGAACGCCATGACAATCAAGAACATGTACCCATTGCCACGGATCGACACGTTGTTTGATCAGTTCGTCGAAGCAAAGATCTTTTCCAAGATGAATTTAAATTCAGGGTACCATCAGATTAAGATACAGGCTGTGGATATTCCGAAGACGGCTTTCTCGACGAGGTACGGGCTTTATGAGTACCTTGTCATGTCCTTCGGCCTCACCAACGCTCCAGCTCATTTCATGTAGTTGATGAACTCGGTATTCATGCTGGAGCTAGACAAGTTTGTCGTGGTCTTCATCAATGACATACTGGTATATTCCAAGTTGAAGGAAGAACACGCGAAGCACCTGCGTATAGTCTTGCAACGGCTGCGAGATCACAAGCTATACGTGAAATTCAGCAAGTGCCAATTCTGGATATGGCACGTACCTTTCCTCAGGCATATTATTTCAGCAGAGGGCATCGCTGTAGACCCGAGCAAGATTACACAAGTGCTGAATTGGAAGTCCCCGAGGTCTGTCCATGAGGTACGACGTTTCCTCGGACTCGCGGGATATTATCGGAGGTTCATTCTGATCTTCTCGAAGATTGCCAAGCCTATGACCGAATTGCTGAAGAAGGCTACCAAATATGTTTAGAGTTCAGCATGTAAAGCGGCATTCAAGGCTTTAGTGAGGCGCCTAACATCAGCACCGTAGAGTGGTCGCGTATGGATCACGGGAGCTCCAAAATCATGAGCAAAACTATCCAACTCATGACTTAGAACTCGCTGTCGTGGTACTCGCACTCAAGATGTGGAGGCATTACCAACTTGGTAACCTCGTACATCTATATACCGACCACAAGAGCCTCAAGTACATATTCACTCACAAGGAGTTGAACATGAGGCAGCGAAGATGGTTGGAGTTGATAAAGGATTACGAAATAGAGATCCATTATCACCCGGGCAATGCAAACGTCGTGACGGATGTGCTGAGTCACAAGACACACGTTCATAATCTGACCATCACACCGGTTGAAGAGAGTGAACCACCCTTGTACGTGGTTCCCCATGGAGCTCTCTACAACCTAGCTCTTATCCCCACCATCCCTGAAGAGGTAGCGGCAGCCTAAAAAAATGACAATGGTATGTCGCATTTGCGGAGACGTGTAGATAGTGGGGAGCTGAAATGTTTTCGGAAGGTTGGAGATGGTATTTTGTGGTTCAAGAACAGGATAGTCGTACCTCGTAACCAGGAATTGAGGAAGAAATTTTTTGACGAGGCTCACTTGTCATAATTTCTATTCACCCCGGCAGTAACAAGATGTATCAGGAACTCAAGAGCAAATTTTTGGACACGGATGAAGTGGGAGATCGCTAAATACGTGTCTGAATGTGATACATGCCGAATGGTGAAGGCTGACGAAATGAAGAAACAGGGATTGTTACAACCGCTAGGCATTCCTGCCTGGAAGTGGGAGGACGTGAGCATGGATTTTATCATCGGTTTAACCTACCACATTTCAGAAACATGATTCAGTGTAAGTGATCGTCGACCGGCTCACGAAGTCTGCCCATTTTATTCCGGTGAATACAAATTACAACGCCAAGAAGTAAGTTGAGTTGTACATCTCACAGATCTTTTGTTTACATGGTGTACTCCGCACAATTATCTTGGATCGGGGCACTTTATTTGTGTCTCGTTTTTGGGAGCAGTTCCATGCTGCATTTGGTACAAAATTGATCCGTAGTTCAGCGTACCACCAGCAGACGGATGGGCAAACTGAGCGGGTAAATCAAATCCTGGAAGACATGTTACGGGCTTGTGCTATCAACCACGGTAAGAATTGGGATGATCACTTACCGTTAGCCGAGTTCTCGTACAATAATGGATACCAGGCCAGCAACAAGATGGCACCTTATGAGGCGCTATACGGGAGAAAATGCCGCACACCGCTGAATTGGTGTGAATCCGATGAAAGGGTTACTTTCGGGATTGATCTTGTCAGCAATGCAGAAGAAAAAGTTTGGCTTATTCAAGCGAACTTAAAAGCCGCCCAATCTCGACAAAAGAAATATGCGGACCAGAGAAGACGCCCCCTACAATTTGAGGTTGGGGATCACGTTTATCTACATGTGTCTCTGATGAAGGGTGTTAACAGATTCGAGGTCAGAGGAAAGTTGGCACCCCGATTCATCAGTCCATTCAAGGTTTTGGAAAGATGTGGGTCCGTTGCATATCGTCTGGAATTACCAGTGACACTCTCCGGTGTGCACGACATACTTCCACATTTCTCAGCTGAGGAAGTGCCTCAAGTTTTCAACCACGGTTCAGCTGGGAGATATTGAGGAACTGAAACCGGATCTAACGTATCAGGAGGAATCGGTTCAGATCATCGACAAAAAGACCAGAACCACAGGCAACCGGACATTGTGGTTCTATAAAGTTTTATGGAGTAATCACTCCGAGGATGAAGCGACATGGAAGAACGAAGGATTTCTTCGCACCAACTACCCGGACTTTTTAACGTCGCACATCCAGTAATTTTTCCACCATCCTCTCTCTCATTTTTACCTTATAATCTCGGGATGAGATTCTTTTAAGGGGGGGATGTAAGGGCCCAAGGTTTTCACTTGCTAAAATTGTTCATCACACCCACACCTCAGCTCAATTATGGTAAAACACATGAACACATTTGAAGAGCAAGTAACCACCGTCAATAGAGTGATTAAGAAATAAACTCACAAAAAATGCAAAAGTGGTATTTTCCACATGCATCATATAGGGGCTGAGCACATGATTAACTCCTAAACTTTGATAGGAATGCTCATGCCAATTTTCACCCAAATCCAAATCTCTTTGAGGTACTTTTGGGTACAACTATTAAAAGGCTAGTTTGAACTTAAATTCAAATTCAAACTCCTTTCATCACATGAATCCAAAAAAGAGATTCATAATCACACTCAACACAATTTTATGAGCTCACATACCAATTTTCACTCCATTTAGAGTTCATCTTGACATGAGTTATTTTGAGCAAATTCAAACCAAATTTGAATTTCAACTTCACATGGGCTGCAAATTCATCCAAACCATTTCACACTGTGAATTATTCAAATTCAAATGGGCATTAGGTGATTTGATCAACTCTCCAAGGGTATTAGAGTCCCCAATATTAAGAGCAGTAAGAACTCAAGTTTTTGGGACAAATTTTAAGAGGTGGGGCCCTCCTGTCAGCCACCCAATTGTTCTAACCGGCTCACATCCAAGTTGCTCTGTTCTTTGGGCTGCACCCGAGCGTGCCATGGTGGTAAACCACGGTGCCAGCTCCTGCTCGGCATTCCTCGTGATCATACCGACACCCAGCTTCTTATCCCCGCGTCTGACCCTCTCTGAGCCGTTTTCACGCTCACAGCCGCTCAGTTTTCTCGCAAGCAAGAACAGGTACCCAGCCGCTCACTACCGCCCGTGTCGATCAATCGAGAGCCGGCCAAACCTCACGCACACCACCCCTCCAAGCTGCAAAATGGCACCGGGAGCCCTCCCTCTACTCCCTCGACGCACAGCCGATCGAGTTCGAGCTTCCTGACCCAAGAACGCCTCGTTTCCGCGGCGACCGAGTTTCACCGACAATCGGTGCGCACGTGGAAAGCTCAACAGAGGAGGTTACCCGCCCGAGCAAGGACGACCATAGGAGCGCCAGACATCGGTGCTGCTTCTCCCCAAACCTTTGATCAAGCCGTGGACGATCGAGCTCTAATTCGGGATTTTTGCTCCGGCGTACACAAACCGATGATCCGGTATGAAGTCATCAAATTCTCACTCCCTATTCGTTATTAGGTCACCAATTCTTGCGCACATGAGATAGACTAGCTGGCGACCAAATGCTCTTCGAAACCTAGCTCGGAAACGCACGTAGACAGCACAAATTCAAGGTTTTTCGAGCTCAAACACGGCGGATGTCTCTAGCGCACGGTGACAACTTAGTTGGAGTTGTTCCCGAGCTAGCCTGCGTACATGTCGATCATACTAGAGGTCCACTCATGCTGTAGAGCCTTTTTCCTAAGCTTTTGGTGGGCTAGAACGGTCGGTGGTCTGCGCCGAAGTGGTCCCGAGGCCGCCTCATGCCGCCGACGGGTTTCCGCCCACTAGCAGCCCGAGAAGACCTCACCAGTGGATTCCCCGACCTCCTAAACTCCCAGGCGGCGAGCCTCCGGCCGAGAGGTGGCCGGGAACGAGTAGCCAGCGAGGCTTTGCCTCGGTCTGGCAAGGAGCCACCGCGCCCGCGAGGGGAGCTGGAGGTTGAAGATGAGCGCCAGTCCACGTGTCAGCGGCAGTAAATTTAAATCCAGGATCGGTTGTGGCTAGGGATCCAATGTGACTGTGCGCTCTAAACCCAGTAGCCCGGTATGGCTTACATTCCGTTGACCGAGATTTAAATCGTGGGCCCAGCTCGAGTTTTCAATAGAAAATCAATTTCAGCTCCAACTTTAGAAATACATAACTTTTGCTACAAGTGTGCAAATCGAGTGAACCAAATTTTGTTGGATTCAACTCTTTGAGTACTTTCCAGCAAAACAAGTTTCACTCCATGGAAACCATTATTTCTCCATAACTAATTCCCCAAAGTTTAAACTATTGGGAATTTTAACTGGAGATTCCTTCCATGGAAAATTCTGAAATTTGGCCAGGATGTTCATTGTAATATCCCTGAGTCACATGAAAAATTTCAGATCCATCTGAGCTAATTTAGTCCACCTAATGATGTGATTCAGTATACTGATTCATAGAAAAAGAAAAATGTTTAGAAACATTTTTCTGAATTTCTCTGAACTTCATTAGCTCATATCTTTTGCTAGGAATCTCCAAATTAGATAAAACCAATTCCATTAGAATCATCTTAAATTCTAGTTTCCAAAAAGTCATGGCTAATCCATGAAAATCCTAAGAAACCATAAGAGCTCTAATTACGACCAAATACACATTTATTTGTGCAGGGCTCAAATGAGCTTTGCTTCAAATGAAATTTGGCCAAGTACCTGTTTATGTTGTCACCAAACCACAGTTAAAATTTCAGAGTCAAAAGAGCTGTCTAGCTATACTTATAGTTGTTATAATCTCAAATCAACACATGTGCATTTGAATTGACATGCATTTGTATTTTCATTTTCGTGTAGTCGCTAAGGTCGAGGAGGAACCGAAGATACTTGATTGTATCCCTCCAGAAGAGAGTTCACTCAACAACCAGCAGCAAGGCAAGCTCTGGTTTGCATTAACCTACTTTTAAAGTTTATTGTTTTGATCACTTACTTTATTCAAGTCTTATGATGTGCATAAGAGTCTTGAATTGAAACCCACTTGCATAGCCAAGAGAAACAGTGATTTTGGGTCTAAGATATGAACCTCGAGTAGCCACAGCGATGCAAAAAATAGTATAGGATTTGGTACAAGTTGAGTAGTTGGAACCACTCGCGAGAATAGGCTAGAGGCACACCACTCGGTTAGAGAGATAGACAATGAATCACATGGCAAGAAAATGAGACTGAGCAGAGAGTAAGGGCAGCAGGACTTTGGGGCCTCAGTGCCATAGCTCTGCTTGTGTCGATTAAGGACCGAGCCATGTGCGGGCCTGTTGAACAAGCTAGAATTGTATCGAAGACCTACCGGCTATATGGGAACCGGGAAATCGATGTAATTCGGGTAGCGATATGTTGAGGCATTGCTTGTCATCCAGAGGGTAGGTTGAGTGCAGCGAGGTGTAAATTGGCTAGCGGGCACCGAGGATGCTCCACTAGAGACCTCCTCATCGGGACGATAGGACGGGTTCAACACTTGGCTAACGGATGAAAGGTGGTTACGTGCAACGTCCGTGATGGTTGTTGTAGACAACATCGAGTACGGGCGTACATGACCGGTTATTCGGGTAACCCTGTAGGTGTAAATCGATTATAATCACCGTCCCTCACGGTCAGTGAGTACCACTTGTTCACTGTACCGTGACGTAGAAAGAACAGGCTAGTTGTCATGATAAAAGTTGCTGGTTGAAAGCTTTAAGTTGCTTGCTAATGAAATGCTTTAGTTTAGAGCAAATCAAAGTTCCTTTCAACCTTAGGCAAAGCACATAAAAGGAATGTGTTTCTTGTTTGATTGCGGACTTCTAATGTGTCTTAGCACATGGTTCTCTACCAACTTGAGGCTAAAACTTGAAAGTAAGAGTCAACTAATTAGGCGAGTTTTATACAAAGTAATTTCCTATTATACACTGCAAATTCAACATGTAGAGTTACATGTTTAGGTGAGACGAGCCAGTCTTGCTGAGCCATCGTGCTCACTGCTTGTTGTGCGGTGTTGTGCGGCACCCAACAGCACACATATAAGGAACATATGTATTACATAAAACAATAGCGAAAGCTTATAAGTTTTTCTTTATAAATAATTTACATCAAATATCTACAGCAGAAGACTTATATTCATCTCACGTCGAATAACTAATGAGCACTCGAGAAGAGGTCCAGCCCGCAGACTCCTCTCGCTAGCAACATGAAGACATTGCAGCGGTTGGGTTCTCCAAGTGTTAATCGACTCGGAAGTCTCCGAGTCTCACCGGACAACCTTCTTCTTAGGAGCGATGTTAACCTGCAAAACCACTCATATAGCAAGCGTGAGCACATAGGCTTAGCAAGACTGATCCGTCTCTCCTAAACAAGAAACTCTACATGCACGACGGAATAAAATAGGGTAGCTGAATTTGCATAAAGGACTCACCTAATGTTGATCCTTAACTTTCAGATTTTAAGCCTCATTGTAAAGACCTTGAGCTGAACAGCATCACAACTCCACAATCAAACAAGAAACACTTTGTTGCGATGCTTCTTGCACAAAGTGAAGTAAAGTTTAATTAGCCTATCTCTACTTCAAGCATGATTGCAATACAAGTTACATCACATTATTATCAAATTCAAATGAAACCAGTTCAGTTCTTACTAAGTCAAGACGCAGTGGGCAAGTATGCTCATATGACCGCGAGCGACGGTGATTCGAATCAGTACACATATAAGGAACACATGTATTACATAAAACAATAGCGAAAGCTTATAAGTTTTTCTTTGTAAATAATTTACATCAAATATCTACAGGAGAAGACTTATAATCATCTCACGTCGAATAACTAATGAGCACTCGAGAAGAGGTCCAACCCGCAGACTCCTCTCGCTAGCAACATGAAGACATTGCAGCGGTTGGGTTCTCCAAGTGTTAATCAACTCGGAAGTCTCCGAGTCTCACCGGACAACCTTCTTCTTAGCAGCGATGTTAACCTGCAAAACCACTCATATAGCAAGCGTGAGCACATAGGCTCAGCAAGACTGATCCGTCTCTCCTAAACAAGAAACTCTACATGCACGACGGAATGAAATAGGGTAGCTGAATTTGCATAAAGGACTCACCTAATGTTGATCCTTAACTTTCAGATTTTAAGCCTCATTGTAAAGACCCTGAGCTGAACAGCATCACAACTCCACAATCAAACAAGAAACACTTTGTTGCGATGCTTCTTGCACAAAGTGAAGTAAAGTTTAATTAGCCTATCTCTACTTCAAGCATGATTGCAATACAAGTTACATCACAGTATTATCAAATTCAAATGAAACTAGTTCAGTTCTTACTAAGTCAAGATGCAGTGGGCAAGTATGCTCATATGACCGCGAGCGACGGTGATTCGAATCAGTACACATATAAGGAACACATGTATTATATAAAACAATAGCGAAAGCTTATAAGTTTTTCTTTGTAAATAATTTACATCAAATATCTACAGCAGAAGACTTATAATCATCTCACGTCGAATAACTAATGAGCACTCGAGAAGAGGTCCAGCCCGCAGACTCCTCTCGCTAGCAACATGAAGACATTGCAGCGGTTGGGTTCAAGTGTTAATCGACTCGGAAGTCTCCGAGTCTCACCGGACAACCTTCTTCTTAGCAGCGATGTTAACCTACAAAACCACTCATATAGCAAATGTGAGCACATAGGCTCAGCAAGACTGATCCGTCTCTTCTAAACAAGAAACTCTACATGCATGACGGAATGAAATAGGGTAGCTGAATTTGCATAAAGGACTCACCTAATGTTGATCCTTAACTTTCAGATTTTAAGCCTCATTGTAAAGATCTTGAGCTGAACAGCATCACAACTCCATAATCAAACAAGAAACACTTTGTTGCGATGCTTCTTGCACAAAGTGAAGTAAAGTTTAATTAGCCTATCTCTACTTCAAGCATGATTGCAATACAAGTTACATCACATTATTATCAAATTCAAATGAAACCAGTTCAGTTCTTACTAAGTCAAGACGCAGTGGGCAAGTATGCTCATATGACCGCGAGCGACGGTGATTCGAATCAGTACACATATAAGGAACACATGTATTACATAAAACAATAGCGAAAGCTTATAAGTTTTTCTTTGTAAATAATTTACATCAAATATCTACAGCAGAAGACTTATAATCATCTCACGTCGAATAACTAATGAGCACTCGAGAAGAGGTCCAGCCCGCAGACTCCTCTTGCTAGCAACATGAAGACATTGCAGCAGTTGGGTTCTCCAAGTGTTAATCGACTCGGAAGTCTTCGAGTCTCACCGGACAACCTTCTTCTTAGCAGCGATGTTAACCTGCAAAACCACTCATATAGCAAGCGTGAGCACATAGGCTCAACAAGACTGATCCGTCTCTCCTAAACAAGAAACTCTACATGCACGACGGAATGAAATAGGGTAGCTGAATTTGCATAAAGGACTCACCTAATGTTGATCCTTAACTTTCAGATTTTAAGCCTCATTGTAAAGACCTTGAGCTGAACAGCATCACAACTCCACAATCAAACAAGAAACACTTTGTTGCGATGCTTCTTGCACAAAGTGAAGTAAAGTTTAATTAGCCTATCTCTACTTTAAGCATGATTGCAATACAAGTTACATCACAATATTATCAAATTCAAATGAAACCAGTTCAGTTCTTACTAAGTCAAGACACAGTGGGCAAGTATGCTCATATGACCGCGAGCGACGACGATTCGAATCAGTACACGCCCGGACTACATGGCACGTACACCCGTACTCTGAGTTGTCGACAGCAACCTCGATTGACGTTATACGCGGCCACCTTTCTCAAGATCTTCCACACAGGACACAGTCTAACTGCCCCGAGTATGCAAGCTCCCTCAAGGTACATACCCGCAGTGATATGTTCTTGAGCGAGTTACCTCCTGCTACCCTGACGCCGAAAGCCTAAGACAGTTAGAAAAGTTCCAATGTGGATCTCCCGAGGTACATCGGTTTCCTGGGTCCCATATAGCTAGTATGGGTGGCTCTTTACTTGTCCCAACACTCCCGGAGGCCTCCACCTTTGAAGCTGCCGGAGTTTGGAGCATCTCCAGTGCTGCGACTCCGACGATCCGGTCTGCTCGGACCCTAAGGGCGCCACTCGGGGTCGGCATCTTCAACACCATGTAGCCGTAATGAGCTACGAGCCATGAACTTATATAACGGCGGCCTGTCGAGGATGGCGTTGAAGGGGGGGTTGATCTCCGCCACGTCAAAGACGATGCCCTCGGTGCGGTAGTTCTCAGGCGTCCCGAACGTCACTGGGAAAGAGATACTACCGCGTGAAGAATGGACCCTGGGCCGACTCCAGAGAATGGGTGCGACGTGATCAACTTTCCCATTGGGATCTGTAGCTTCTGGAAGTCTGCAAGACTGATGAGGTTGAGGCTCGCCCCTCCATTGACCAGCATGTTGTAGAGCTTCACGTTAGCTATGGTCAGAGAGACAATGAGCGGCAACTGCCCGACTCCCACCATGTTCTTCGGGCAGTCGGAGGCGGTGAAGCTAATCTCTGTCTCCATCCACTTATGGTAGGGAGCTGGCTTGGGGGAGGGTGCTACTACCATGATCTCCCGCCGAAGGGTTTTGACGTCCCGTCGGGACGTGATGTCCCATGACCCCCGTTACATCATGTGGAGCGTCCTTCGACGCTCGTCTGGGCTATGGTCGGAGTTGGAGCCCTTTCCTCGGTCATAGATGACCTTCAACGCCCACTTGGCATCTTGGAACTCCATCTCCTGGTCATTGCTGACCTCCGGGTCAGCTTTTTGCTTGCCCTCCCGCTGGTGGAAGGGTGCGCCATCCTGGCGCTGCTGTCGGAGCTCTTGGAAGCGCTCCACTAGCTTCTGGATCTCCTGCCACTCGCTGGCGCTGTGCCGCTTGGTGTTGTGGACCGGGCACCTCTAGTCAACATCGTCGCTGTCACACGGCTGCCGCGGGCGCTTGTCGGTGTGTGGCCCCCTACAGCTGCTAGCGAGTTGAGCGCCGCGATGACCATGTGGTCGATGTCGTTACGCCACTGCTCCACAACGAACGGGGAAGCTCCTGCGCCCGGGGGGTTGTGGAGTAGCCCGCGATCCGCTAGCAGCGCGCTCTCCGGGCTAGCTTTGGGTGGTGCTTGTGACGCCGTCGCCACCGAAGGCTGCCGGGTGGCAACGGGCACTGTCGCTGTAGGGGATGCCACCGACGTAGCCGGTCCCGCTTCAGAGCGGGACGAGGCTTCCTGCTCCCTCTATTGCTGGCGACACGAGGGGCGGGAAGAGCCTCCAATAGACTGTATGTTCACCATCGCAAGCTTCACGAACAGCTTCAAAAACCAAGAAGCCCCCTTCCTAGCGTGCCAAATGTCAAAGTGTTTTCCTGCGACACTTCCCCCGGTCTGCCGAAACAGCCCGCGGAGGTTCTTTTTTAGGAGGGGCTTAGTGGTTTCGAGCGTCGAGACGATGTCAAAGATGAACACGAGGATTTACGTGGTTCGGGCCTCCGAGGCGTAATACCCTACGTCCACGGTGTGATTGTTGTATTGCTTGTGCGTATGAGTGTGTGAGATTGCGAACCCCTTGCCCGGAGGCTGCCCCGACCCTTTTGTAGACCAAGGTCGGGGCAGTTACAATGTGGCCCGGGGCCCGACAGGTGGCCCCGCGGCTATCGGTACCCTATACATGAGCTAGGATACTTACAACTACATTCAACGTCGCTGTCGGAGGAGTTAAGGCGCGTCGCCTGGCACGCTGGGTGCCTATGACCGGGTAGCCGATGATGATGAAGTCCCCATCTTGTCACCGTGTCTCCTCGCTCTGCTGGGCGGCGGCTCTGTGTCGTTGGGCGACACTGTTCTATTGTGACGCCTCACCGCCCTGTCTCGTCACTGTAATGGTGAACAGGTGGAGGACGGAGGCGTGCACCGCGTACCATGATTCTGGGGAAGGCGCGAACCTTGAATGCTCAGCCTGATAGCGCACCTTCCTCTTTACCCCTTGGCTACCTGCCCGTCGCTCATCGGTGCGGCGTCCGGGTGGCTGGCCTCCGGGACACGCTTCGCCACCGGAGTTGTCTTGCGGAGCAGCAAGGGGTCCGGAGTTGTTGGACCATGGCAGCACCGGAGCCCTCCCATGTTGGAGGCCGGGCCCGGAGCCGTAGGGTACGTGGTACCTCCGGAGCTATCCTTGACGAGAGTCGTGGCTCAGAGGTTCCGGACACGTGGCAACGCCGGAGCCCTCCCTGGCGGGAGGTCGGGCGCGGCACCATTAGACACATGGCGGCTCCGGAGCCATCCTCGGCCGGTAGTGAGGCTCAGAGCCTGAAGACACGTGGCAGCCTCGGGGCCCTCCTTAGCAGGTGGTCGAACACGAGGCCTTGGGCACGCGCCTTCTCCTGAGTGCTCCCTCGCAGGCGGTTGGGCCCATCCTGCAGGCTGGGTCTTTGTCTTCTGCATACGTGCTGGCGTATGCCTTCTTTCACTCTTACACGTGGGGTATCCGGTCTTGCGGGCACCGACAGAACTTGTCGTTTTTATTCGGACTTGCTGAATATTGATTGTGATTGAATTGTTGTTTGTGTGCTGAAATATTGTGTTGTTTATGTATGTGCTATGAATATATGTGTTGCTGTATGAATGAATGTATATGTTGCTGTGAAATGGAGGCTTCCCAGCCGGGGAGGGAGGGAAAAGAAGCCGCGGTTAAAAAAATTGAACTAGAGTCATCGGTTTGAGCCCTAGCTGACAGCTATAAGTCCTTAAAGCCATCGGGCTCACCCGCTATGGCCGACGGCTATAGGGCCTTAAAGGCGTCGGTTTCTTAAAGTCGACGGTTATAGAAACTAAAGGTGCCCCCCCCCCCTCCGCAGACGGCTATAAGGTGTAAAAGCGTCGGGCTGCCAAAACCGACCTCCATAAATGTTAAAAGAGTATATGTACGTCGCCTTCAGAAGCCAACCGACTACTATAAGGCCGACGAAATTTTAAAGACTCGTTTAAACAATTAAACTCGAGCTCGAGCTTAAAGGCTCATTTAAAAATAATAATAAATAATATTTTTTTAAAAAATAACAAATAAGGTTCATAACGTGAAACTTATCTAAACAACCCCTATCGAGCTCGAGCTCCCCAAACTTGTGAGATTTGAATTAATTTCGAATTCGATTCGTTCATCTTACTAGGAGTCAGACTTTTATCGAGCCAAACTCAAGCTCACGGGCCTGGATTTTCATTAACAACACTAATATCCCTAAATGTTCCCCACCCTAAAGAGCCGTTCCCCGTAGTTTTCAAACCACCCCCAACTGGCAACCCGTAGCGGTGGGGGCGGTCCAAGGCGCGATGGAGGCTGGCTCGTCCTCCTCCTCCTATGGCGGCGGCGGCGAGAAGGAGTTAGGCCTGCTGGAGGTGCAAGCGGCGGCGTCGGCGCTGCGCCGGTCGGAGGTGTTCCACGTCGTGAAGGAGCTCCTAGGCTTCGTCCTGTACATGCACCACCAGATCCCCTCGTAATCTCCGATCTCTCCTGCTCTCTTCTTCCCCGTTGTAGGATTTCGTGCAATTTCTGGTGGATTTGGTGGGTCTCGGCGCGAATTGCTTGGTCGGAGTCTACTTCAGCCGTTCGCTGTAGCTGGGATTTCGATTTCGCTGCTTTTGCTGCAGCGTTAGGCTCCGAACATGATCGATTTGGGATGGATTGAAACCGGTTCTCGTTTCTGGGTCTAAATAGCAGATTAGAATTTTTGTTAACTTGGTTATGCAGCGGATGGATTCGTGCATTTCTTACATCGTCTTGCTGCGGAGCCGTTTGTTTGCGTGCGGAGTGTCAATTTAATCAGCCATTGGTTCGAACGGCTGAAGTGTATTCGATCATTACATGGGCCTGAACTTTCCCTGGGACTGAGTAATCGATTTGGTTGGACCGAACTCATGGGTCGGTGATTCAAGGGTAATCATTTAGCTAGTTGCTTTTATTTATTTATTTATTTCTTCAGATGCCTCTTTTTGTTATGTGATATTAGTTTGTGAATCCTCTGATAGCAGCTGAGACATTTCATTCTGAACCTGCTTATGGACATCTTCGTTTCTGCCTAGGGCCTAGGCTCATGTTTGTCTGCAATGGGTGATATTTAGCTTTGATGTAATTGGGTTCCTATGCTCTTTTTTCCAATCAGATAGACACAGGAATCTGTTTGGTCTGAGAATGTTTTTGCGTATATTCTTCTTGCTACTGCCTTTTGGCCTTGAGCCCAATATTTAAAATCCACGTCAACGCCTAGGTGGCGCCCAGGCGACTCCAGCGTTCTTGGCAGCAGTAGCAGGTTGTCCACCACTGCCAACAGCAAGTCCAGCACTGGCAAATCTGCAATAACACTGCAACAGCAAAATTCCAGCAAACATTTTTTCCAGCAACTTAGGAAGATACTATAACTAATATATCAAGTTCAACCATCATAGATAACCATAGATAAACTAGTCCTACACAATACATAGATAAACAAGTCTAACAAGTTCAACCATGATAAGTTCAACATAGATAATAAATAATAAGCATAGATAATTGTTCAAATTTTGATTGAAACATCATGTAATCAATATCAAGCTCAATATCATTTGGGTCACACTCATTATCTTCATCTTGAGAACCATCATGAGAAGGAAGTGGCGGTGGTTGACCAAAATCATCCCCAACCTCTAGATCATTGGACACAAGCACATTGTCTTCATCAACTTCTCCCTCCTCTCAAACTGTGATGTTATTTCTCATTAGTATAGGATCTTGAGGTACAAGTTGCAACACGTCGACATTTATAGGTGGTGGTCATTGTTGGCAAATCATTTAAACCCATTCATCATTCTATTGGAAATCCTCTAACACCAAAGGGTTGTAACCTTTCTTTTCCACACGCCTCATTCTGGACCTATTCGTGGCCCATGTTGTATTAGATGTACACTAAATCACTCAATTTTTGATACTCCAACCGCTTTCGTCTCTTCATATGGAATTAAGAATTACACAATACAAACCAATGGGTAATGTACCTTCCATAAACAGAAGACCCTAAAAGCATGTGAAAAATTTAAATGCTTAGATACTTACAAATGAAAGATGCTCCAATTACATTCACAACCAGAGGCCAAGCAATAAAGACCGAGGATGCGTCTTGCAATATTTTGAAGCTCTCTATTAATGCTGGCAGAAGCATCCCACCAATCCAATGCAATATTATCTATATTTTAGAGGACTAAAATAGTAGCATATTGAGCTATTGATACAAATACAAAACAAACATTTACACCCTCTTTAGGAAGAGGCAATCTCATCTAGTGACCTTTAGTAGTGCCCAACACTCTAGCCAGATTGACTTTGTCCTCACTAGGAGAAAGGATAGACGGGAGTGTCTAGATTGTAAGGTGATCCCGGGGAGTGTGTTGTGACACAACATAAGCTTGTGGTAGCTGATTTTCGCTTCCATACATATTCTTTGCGGGACAAAGGTGTCAAAATCACAAGAACAAAGTGGTGGAAGTTGAAGGGAGAATCACAAGTATCTTTTAAAAATAGGGTGATCACAGAAGGACCCTGGGCAGAAAATGGAGATGCAGATAGTATGTGGATGAAGATGGCAACTTGCATTAGGAAGGTAGCTAGTGAGGTGTTCGGTGTGACAAAGGGAAAGAAACTTGTAGATAAAGACACTTGGTGGTGGAATGAGGATGTACAAAAGGCCATTAAGGAGAAGAAGGAGTGTTATAAGAGTTGGCATAATGATAGAAGCGCAAGCAACATGCTTAAGTACAAAGATGCTAAGAAGAATGCAAGGCGGGTTGTGAGTAAGGCAAGAGGACAGGCCTATGATAAGTTATATGAGAGACTAGGGACAAAAGAAGGTGAAAAGGACATATACAAGGTAGCAAAAATCCGCGAGAGAAAGATGAGGGATCTCAATCAAGTTAAATGCATCAAAGATGAGACTGACCGCATTCTAGTGAAGGATGAAGAGATTAAGAATAGATGGCGTGATTACTTTAATGGGCTATTCAATGATGGGAATGGGAGCACTATGGTTGAGTTGGATGACTCCTTTGATGACTCCAACAGGCGGTTCGTGCGGAGGATACAAGAGTTTGAGGTTAAGGAGGCCTTAAAGAGGATGAAAGGAGGAAAGGCCCTCGGCCCTGACGATGTCCCTATTGAGGTGTGGAGATGTCTTGGGGACGTTGCAATAGTATGGCTCACAAAGCTATTCAACCACATTTTTCGGTCAAACAAGATGCCTGAAGAATGGAGGAAAAGTATATTAGTACCTATCTTCAAAAATAAAGGAGATATTCGAAGTTGTACTAATTATCGAGGTATTAAGCTTATGAGTCATACTATGAAGCTTTGGGAGAGAGTGATTGAACACCGCCTGAGGAAAGTGACCAATGTCACTAAAAACCAGTTTGGTTTTATGCCTGGGAGGTCTACAATGGAGGCGATTTTCTTGCTTCGTCAGCTTATGGAGAGATATAGGGAGCAGAAGAAGGACTTGCATATGGTGTTCATCGACTTGGAGAAGGCGTACGACAAGATACCAAGATCAGTCATGTGGTGGGCACTAGAGAAACATAAAGTGCCAACAAAGTACATTACCCTTATCAAGGATATGTACAATAATGTTAGGACAAGTGTGCGCGTAAGTGATAGTGAGACTGATGCATTTCTTATCACGGTAGGACTACATCAAGGATCAGCTTTGAGCCCATACATCTTTTCCTTGGTGATGGATGAGGTGTCGAAGGATATACAAGGGGATATCCCTTGGTGCATGCTCTTTGCTGATGATGTAGTGCTGGTAGATGAAACTAGAGATGGTGTTGATAAGAAATTAGAGTTATGGAGACAAACCTTAGAGTCCAAGGGGTTTAGACTTAGTAGGACTAAAACCGAGTATATGAGGTGTGACTTTAGTGGTGTTGGTCGTGAAGAAGGAAATGTTAGTCTACAAGGACAAATAGTACCTAGAAGGGACTCTTTCCGATACTTAGGATCAATGTTACAAAGCAATGGTGATATTGACGAGGATGTTTGCCACAGGATCAAGGTAGGGTGGATGAAATGGCGGCAAGCCTCTGGAATCCTATGTGATAGGAAAGTCCCACAAAAGCTAAAAGGGAAGTTCTATAGGACAGTGATCAGACCCGCGATGCTCTATGGGGCGGAATGTTGGCCAACTAAACGGCAACATGTCCAACAAATGAGTGTCGCAGAGATGCGAATGCTACGGTGGATGTGCGGGCACACGAGAAGAGACCGAATAAGGAATGAGGCGATTCGTGATAAGGTAGGGGTGGCGCCGATTGAAGAGAAGTTAGTCCAACATCGACTTAGGTGGTTTGGACATATCCAACGGAGACCTTCAGAAGCACCGGTTAACAGTGGGATTTTAAGAGGTAGAGAAAATATTAGGAGGGGTAGAGGACGACCAAGGTTGACTTGGGAGGAGGCGGTAAAACGAGATTTGAGAGATTGGAATGTATCCAGAGACTTAGCTCATGATAGGACCGCATGGAAAGTAGCAATTCATGTGCCAGAATCGTAGTCTTGTTTTTTTTTCTTTTTTTTTTCTTTTTTCTTTTCTCTTTTCTTTTCCTTTTTTCTTATTTCTTTTCTCTTTTTCCTTTTTCTTTTCTTTTTCTCTTTTTTCTCTTTTTTCTTTTTTCCTTGTTCTTATATCTCTTCCTCTCTTTTACTTTATTGATATTGGGTTTCATGTCTAGCCGACCCCAACAGGCTTGGGATAAGGGCTTGGTTGTTGTTGTTGTTGTATTACAAGTTGCTTTCCGAAGGGCAGGCCTGGCGCAGTGGTAGAGTCTCTTGGACTGTGTCCTGGAGGTCCTGGGTTCGAATCAGCCTCCTTGCAAAATAAGCAAGGGGAATGCTGCCTAGAAATTCCCTTCCCCAGACCCCACAACGTGTGGGAGCTTTCAGCACTGGGTATGCCCTTTTATTACAAGTTGCTTTCCAAAACTCTCTCATTTTCTTGTAGAAATCCACTTGGTCACTTATCTCTGTAAGCAAACCATCATTATCAAAAACCATTTTCTCAAGCATATCATTGAATTGAATTCAAAGTCTAGAAGCATGCTTAACATCATTTTGTCTTATGTCAAAGAGTTTATTTGGATTAAAAAACAATGCGGTCCCATCTATTTTTTGCTCTATTTGATGCACCTTTCTATTCTCAATGATGTCCATTATTTTCTTAAATAAAGCAGGTTTGCTTACAAGAGTGGTATTTATCTTGTTCCTAGCAAGATCCATGGTTGCAACAAGATTTGGCATGACAGTTATCTCATCTCAATCAACAATCCTCAAAGCAACTAGCAAATGATAGGATGCCCTAATACAATCCTCCATCAGATTCTAGTCTTGTAAAGAAAGCAAATAATCACAAACTTTTTTCTTGCCTTCGACAAAGACAATTTGTATCTACTCCAATCTTCACTAACAAAAAGTTATCTCAAAGCATACGTAAACTTGTACAAACACTACAAAGTGAGGAAAAAAGTGACAAACTGAGTAGCTGCAGATCTCACCAAATCTCTTCATCCCGTCTTTACCTCAGCATATATAACCCTCCCATGCCTATATTTGAAATTTGTGACAAGTATTAGAGGATAAACTGAACTGAATTCATTGATGTGGGATTAGGGGTACAAGACTTGAGGGCCAAGCCTCCTAGCTAATGACTAAATTACCCCTAATCCTAATACGCCTAATACATATACGCCAGCACCTCCCCGCAATCACAACATCTAGCCTCGACAGATGTTGAGGCTGGATCTGAATTCTGAGAACACGGACGAAGGAAGCCCCTTGGTGAAGATGTCGGCGAACTAGGAAGTCGTCAGGACGTGGAGCACCTGAATGTCGCCGATGGCGACGTGCTCACGAGTGAAGGTCGATCTCCACATGCTTCGTGTACTTGTGCTGAACAGGGTTGGTGGAGAGGTAGACCGCGCTGACATTGTCACAGTAGACAAGCATGTTCCGAGCGAGGGGACTATGGAGCTCCAGGAGCAGTTGCCGAAGCCTACAAGCCTTAGCCACACTGTTGCCACGGCGCGATACTCGACCTCAACACTCGAGCAGGAGATGACGTGTTGCCGCCTCGACGACCAGGAGAAGAGGTTCCCACCCGGGAACACGACGTATCTAGAGGTGGATCTACGCGTGTTTGGGCAACCCGCCCAGTCAATGTCAGTGTAGACGACCAACTCGGATCCCGAGTACCAACGGAGAAGAAGACCCTGAAGGTACTGGAGGATCCGATTCACAACGGTGGGGTGCGGTTCCCGTGGATCGTGCATATGAAGGTACACCAGCTGAATCACGTAAGAGATATTTGGCCTAGTGAAGGTGAGGTACTGAAGAGCGCATGCAATGCTCCTGAAGGCAGCAGCGGGATCACTGACAAGAGCACCGTCACCTGAGAAAACCTTGGCCTGGGTGTCGACCGAAGCAGTGCACGGCTTGCAATCAGCCATGCCAGCTCGCTAAAAAATCTCAACACTATATTGCCGCTGTTGAAGGAACATGCCATCGGGTCGACGCTCGATTGTAATACCCAAGAAGTGTAGCTGACCCATATCCTTCATAGCAAACTCCTGCTGTAAAGACACTGTCTCAGTTAGAGTGCCATGGACAGGCCAAGAACGCGAGATAGCCAACGTATGGGCTTGATGCGACTATGGCTTTGGTGGGTAGTCGGTTTAGGAGGTAGGTGGCAGTGTGAAGACCTTTGACCCAATACCTAGCGGGGAGTGACGTCTGAAAGAGCAAATACCGGATGATGTTGTTAGTGGAACAAATAATACGTTCGACTTTACCATTCCGTGGGGAGGTATGGGGGCAAGACATGTAGAGGGTGACACCATGAGTGAGAATGAAGGTCCGTGTGGAGGTGTTGTCGAATTTCAGCCCGTTGTTGCATTGGAGACTTTTGATGGTGCACCCGAACTGAGTGGACACAAAAGAGACGAAATGCGATAAAGTGGTGAAGGTTTCAGACTTGCGCCACAAATGAAAAGTTCACAAAAGTGTATAAAATCATCCATAACCACCAAATAATATTTATAACCCGAAATGCTTAAAACAGGAGGTGTCCATAGATCGCAATGCACGAGTTCGAATTTTTGTGTGGTGCGGGATGAAGATAAAGCAAATGGCAACCTAATGTGGCAACGAAGCTGGCACGCATGACAGAGCAAGGGGTCGATACTTTTATTATATGTTATGACGGAGGAACAAGCCAATTTGGATAACGCATCTGAGCCGGTGTGACCAAGATGACGATGCCACATGGAGGATGACACGACAGTCAATGCACGAGCGAGAGGTGATCTAATCCAGGATGGGAGGCGCTGTTAGATAAATACCTGTGTTTCATTTACTTTGTTGGAATAAGAATAGAGCTCAACACATGGATTAACATGCGGAGCTCGTCTCTGGCAGAACGCGCCGTGTGCGCACGACGTGCGCCGAGCTCGGCCGAGTCCTGCGGAACGGCGCGAGTTTATGGAGTTCGTTAGTCTACTCAGGTTGTTGGAGTATTTGCTTTAAATTCAGTTGATCAATAGAGATATGGTCGCACTGTTTCCAGCGTCGAAAAACTAGCATCTCACAGACTTCCTGCTCGTGCTCGTCTACTGCTCATCCTCACCGGTGGCCATCTGCTGCTGGTGAGATTTTACATTTGGCACCAGAGCCAGGTTCAACGAAGGTGGCAATGCACACATCGTGGGATCCATCCCGGACCGGGTCACACACTCCTCCACGCCGCATTCGTCCCGCGCCATCTCCATTGCCACCGCCAAGAGGTCGTCGTGCACGGGAACGGACGTCGTCGAGCGGGTCGTCAAGGAGGCCTCATCATCAGTTCAATATCCTATGCTGATGAGGACTAACTACAATGAGTGGCCCCTCCTCATGCGAGTAAACTTGCAGGCACTAGGATTATGGCGCGCCGTCGAGCCGGAGGAAGAAGACGTGATTGAGTATCGCGATGATTGCTTCGCGTTCGCCACGATACTCCGCGCAGTTCCACCCGAGATGCTGGCAACTCTCTCCACTAAGCGTACTGCTCAATCGGCATGGAAGGCAATCAAGTCTTGCCGGATTGGGGTACAGAGAGTGAAGGAGGCAAACACGGAACAACTGCGGAAGGAGTTCGACCACATCCAGTTCAAGGATGCGAAATCCGTCGACGATTTCTCAATGCGCCTCCAGCGTTTTCATGGCGTCGCCTAGGCCTCCAGTCGCTGGCGAGTGGACGCCAGGGCGGCTTGTCTCGCCTGGCCGCCGCCTCGCCTGGCCGTCGCCGCCGCCACCCGCCCCCAAGCGCCGCCGCTGCCCAGCTCCTAGCGCCGCCAACCCACCACTCTGCACCGTCGCCGGAAGCTCACCGCCGCCGCTGGGTCACCATCGCCGCAGCCGCCGGGTCCCCACCGCCGCAGCCATCGGGTGGAGAGGAGAGGAGAGGAGAGGAGAGGAGAGGAAAGGAGAGGAGAGGAGAGGAAAGGAGAGGAGATTTTAGGGCTAGGTCAACAATGAGGATGGGATTTTATAAACCTGATATGAAAGGCATCCGACGGTCCTCATCAACTGGATCCACCGGCCCAAGCCCAACAGTCGGTCGACGCTCTCAGCCTCGCCGCCGCTGCTGCCTCCCTCCTCGATTCGCCGCCGCTGCCTCCCTTCCTAGACTCGTCGCCGCTGCCGTTACTCCTCGCCCCACCGCCGCCGCCACCTTCCCTCCTTGGCTCGCCCGCTCCCCTGCCTTTCTCGCTCGACGCCGTTGTGACCCCTCCCCTGCCTTTCTCGGCTTCTCCTCGCCCTCGCCCTCCTCGCCTTCCGCTCGCCTAGGCGTCCCGGCGACCGGCGGGCGCCTAGGCGTCTAGGCGTGGATTCGCAACCCTGTGCGCCTCACTGGGCTCGTTAACAACATCATCTCTCTCGGTGAAAGTTCACTGAAACTGAGATTGTGATGAAGATGTTGCATGTAGCGCCGGAGCCGCTGGAGCAGGTGGCAATTTTCATTGAGACTCTACTTGATCTAGAGTCTCACAGTGGAAGAGGTCACCAAACACCTGCGAAATGTCAAGCAGCGTAAGAAGAGTTCGACAATTGACAGCCAGGGGAGACTTCTTCTCACGGAGGAGTGGAAAGCTCGGATGCGGACGCTCAACAACACTGGAGAGGGCAGCAGCTCGTCTGGCGGGAAAGGCGAGAAGAAACAGCAAGAGAAGGATTCACACGGCAAGAAGTCGACTGTGAAATGCTCAAACTGTGGAAAAAAGGGCACTTGGCCAAAGACTGTTGTGGTAAGCCCAAGAAGGCCCACCTCACATGGCCCAAGCTGATGAAGATGAAGAATTTTCGCTGTTTCTTCTGGTGAGCGCGCACATCGGTGAAGACAAATCTCCCGCCAACTCCCCTATTCAACATCAAACCTGGATCAGAGGCGAGTCTGGGAAAGTTTTGGCGTCGGGAAGGGTGCTTGAGTTTGGGAAACTCGACATTCCTAGAGAAAGCCGAGTGGAGCTTAGGGAAGAAAAAGTGTTCGCCCACGTCAGCAACAGTGGAGATGCTCTTGATCACCATCTTTGGGTGATTGACTCTTGAGCAACAAACCATATGACGAGGACCATAGCCGCATTCTCAGAACTGGACACCATGGTCCGTGGCTCAGTTAAATTCGGAGACGGATCTACCGTTGAGATTGAGGGATGAGGATCCATCCTCTTTCTTGGCAAAGCCGGCGAGTATCGGCGACTCACTGGTTTCTATTTCATCTCGTGTCTCAGGGCCAACTTAGTGAGTCTTGGGCGACTTGATGAAGAAGGCTGCATCATCCGCATCGAAGGAGGAGTCCTCAAGATCTATGATGGAAAACGACGACTACTCACCAAGGTGACACGTTCTGAAAATTGCCTGTACGTTTTGAATTTAAACATTCAGCAACCCGTGTGTTTAGCATCGAATGCAGATGAGACTCCTTGGAGATGGCATGCCAGATATGGGCATCTTAATTTCCCTTCTCTTAAGCTCTCAAAGGGAAATATGGTGAGAGGTTTACCTGAGATTCAGCAGGTGAACAAACTCTGTGATGGATGTATCATCAGCAAGCAATGCCTTTCTCCATTTCCTGATAAAGCATCCTTTCGAGCAGAGGAGGCTCTTGAGCTCGTACATGGAGACTTGTGTGGACCCATCAAGCCGGCAACACCTAGTGGCAACACCATGTTCTTTCTGCTGGTTGATGACATTGTGACGCCCTCAATTCTGTGGAAAAACCACGGAACCGAGAACTCACGCATATGTGTGCCCAGGATGTTCATCACACATATACACGCCATTCACAAACTGAATTTCAGAATATATATAACCACGAATAACAGAGTTTATTACAATGTCTCATGAGTCTTGGACTCATGCTCACAGCGGAAGTCTTAATCTAACAGCGGAAGTCTTTATTCTGGCAGCGGAAGTCTTCTAACTAGTGCAGAAGCAATCCAAGCAGCAGCGGCTCCATCTTTACTCCATCCCCACAGGCAAGGTTGAGGACAGATTACACGCCTAATGCTCCACCTGGTCTTCATAGTAATTGTCGGTACCCTCGATATGGGGTACCCCTGCGCACAGGGGAAAATGCCTAAGGACCTCGCCCTTCTCCGCAGGGAGAGCTCCGAAGGCGCCACGTGTCCAGCGGGGCCGGACCTCCCTCTCCTCAAAGGAGAGCTCCGGACCCGCCACGTGGCCAGCAGCAGCCGGACCTCCCCCTACCGCGGGGAGAGCTACGAAGGCTCCACGTGTTCCGCGGGGCCGAACCTCCCTCTTCTCGGAGGAGAGCTCCGGGCCCACCACGTGGCCAGCAGCAGCCGGACCTCCCCCCTCCGCGGGGAGAACTCCGAAGGCTCCACGTGTCCCGCAGGGCCGGACCTCCGTCTCCTCTGAGGAGAGCTCCGGACTTGCCACGTGGCCAGCAGAGCAACGCTGCCTGCCCCCGCGCGGTAGGCAGCAGGCGTAAAGACGCGCCATACCTTGCCCGTACAAGGTATTCAAGGCCCGCGCCTTCCCAAGACGCGGAGACGCGGAGCACGCCTCTGTCAGGTGTCGTTGCGCCCAGTCACATCGCAGACTGGCGCGCCGTGTCAGAGCCTGCCCGGCAATAAACACAGCAACAAGACATCCCCTGCCGCCCCTGCCATCATCAACCACTACGACTAGCTTGCGGCATGGGCAGGGCGACAGAACGAAGACTCGGAAGCCTTCGCCAGAGACAACTACCGGCATAATTGCAGATACGGCAGTCGGCAAGCAATCTCCCCGGGACCACCTGTCGGGTCCCGGGCCCACCTTGTAAGCCACTCGAGCCTTGTACTATAAAAGGCTCGGGTAGGCAACGTTAGCAAGGGTTCAAACTCTGTGAACTTGCACTCTAGACATCACTCACCCTCAAGCTCAGGACTCGGTTCTGAGCAACAAGCAATACAGCGAGCACCTCTGCTCACCGTGGATGTAGGGTTTTACGCTCCGGCGGCCTGAACCACGTAAAATTCCCCGTGTCAAGCTTCTCCCTCATTCGTCCCTAACGCTGAAGCTCTCCGCAAGTGTCTAGCCCCTCCGAAAAAGAACCTCCGCGGGCTGCCTAGAGCAGATCCGGGGAAAATGTCGACTACACACTTCGACATTTGGCGCGCCAGATAGGGAGCTTTTCCCTTGCGCGACGAGCTTTTGCCGGCGAAGATGACCAAGCTTCCTTCAGCGGCAAGCTCTCCTCCCCCGCGTTCACGACGGACCGTGACCAGCGGGGACTACGTCTCGACACACTCTGGACGGAATGTGTCGGCGCAAGCTGGAAGCCAGCGGCCGACTCCGGCAGCGCCGACTCCGGCAACGCAGGCTCCAGCGAGCGTGAGATCCTCTGCAGCGCTGAGCGTCCCCCACGGGGGCGCGCTAGCTGCTGTTGGAATAAGTCTTGTAGTCCTTTGGTCTTTGGTCCCCTAGTCCCTTGTACCCTAGTCCTTTAGTTTGTTGCACTTTAGTCCTTGGTCTTTGTTGTACTCTAGTCCTTTGGTCTTTGTGGCCCCAATTAGGACAGCATCTAAGGACACTAGGACAGCATATTAAGGACACTAGGACAGCATCTTAGTGTTAGCCATGGACAGCATATTAGGACAGCATCTAAGCATCTTAGACTAGCATCTTTGTGGCATATGCTTGGCTGCCATGGCAGCTATAAATATGTAGCCTCAACCCCTTGGGTTGGCATGACATTGTGTGAGAAATAGACAAGAAAATTGTCCCAACTCCTAGTGTCATCCTCTCTTTCAATGAGAGTAAGAATTCAGCTACTAACATTTGGTATCAGAGCCGTTCTATCCTGTAGCTTAAATATCTCCTGCTCATCCCCTTCCCGCACCTCTCTCCGTCCGCAACCGGCAGCAGGAACACCTGCTGTTCCAGCTCATTCCTCTCCTGCACAGACGAGCAGCAGCTTGTCTTCCACATACAGCAGCCCTTCCCCACTAGTGCGCCATGTCCGACGGACAGTCTCAGCGCTCGGTCGCCTCGAGCGCGCGGCAGACGGAGGTCGCCGCGGCAGAGGAGCGCGAGCGAGCGGCGGCAGAGACTGCGGCGACGGCGGCAATGGCGGCAAGGTTGGCGGCGGCGGAACTGGCAGCAGCAAGGGCGGAAGTGGAAGCAGCGGCGGCGGCGGCTGTAGCGCGTGCGGCGGCAGCGGAGCTGGAGGCTCTGCGCGGCAGTAGCTCCAGCGGCTCTGTCGACGGCGGCGTCGACGATGAGCTCAGGCCGGTGAGGGAGGCGGCGCGAGCACGAGAGGTGCAGCTAGCAGCCGCGCGCCCCCATGGGCGCGACAACCGCAGCCCAGACGGGCGCGGACGCGCCGGTGGCGCTCCCGGCGGCGGCGGCTGGGTCGACGGAGAACGCGTCCATTACAGGCGGCGCGGTTCTCCCTCTCCCGACAGGTACCATGGACACCACGGGGTCCAGGCCATTGTCAGGGACGTCGGTCCCGGCGGTGGGTGGCCTACCCTCACCAAGACCAACTACGTCGAGTGGGCCGCGGTGATGAGGGTACGGCTCCAGGTGCGACACATGTGGGAAGCAGTTCAGTACGGCGACGTCGACTACTACGAGGATCGACGGGCGTTGGATGCCCTCATTGCTGCAGTCCCGCCCGAGATGCAGTTCTCGCTTTCCAAGAAGCGGACTGCTAAGGAGGCATGGGATGCTATCGCTGCGGCACGCATCGGCAGCGACCGCGCCCGCAAGTCCACACTGCAGGCGCTTCGCAAGGAGTGGGAGAACCTGGCCTTTAAGCCAGGTGAGGACGTTGATGACTTTGCTCTCCGTCTCAACACTTTGTTGCAGAAGTTGGTGCAGTTCGGCGACGACACCTACAACGAAGAGAGAGCTGTCGAGAAGCTCCTTCGGTGCATCCCCGAGAAGTACAAGCAGATCGCTCGCTCGATCGAGTCTCTGCTGGACCTCTCCACGATGTTGATCGAAGAGGCGATAGGTCGCCTCAAGGTCGTCGACAACGACGAACCACAACCTCTCTCGGGGCCTATCACCATTGGCGGGAAGCTTCATCTCACTCGCGAGCAGTGGGAGGCTGGCCAGGGTGACCGGAAGAAGGGGGAGTCCTCTTCCTCGACAGGCGGCCGCAAGCGCGGCAAGTCGCGCAAGGGGCGCGGAGGTACCCAGGCCGGGGCACGCGGACGTACCGAGGGTGGCGCCCGCGGAGGCGCCCAGGGCGGCACCGTCGGCAACCACAAGCCGACACGAGACGACACCTGCCACAACTGTGGCAAGCTTGGTCATTGGGCCAGGGAGTGTCGACAGCCACGACGTGGCCAGGCCCACGTGGCACAAGTGGAGAAGGAGGCCCACGTGGCACAGGTAGAGGAGGAGGCAGCTTTGCTTCTGGCAAACGGAAGCATCAAGCCACCTCTAGTGGCATCGACCGCAGCGGCTCTCCTTCATCTTGATGAGCCAAAAGCACACGCTTTCCTCGGCGACGGCTCCAGCAACGACAAGACTGACGGGTGGTGCCTCGACACCGGCGCCACCCATCACATGACCGGTCGACGGGAGTTCTTCGTTGAGCTTGACTCCAATGTCCGAGGCTCTGTCAAGTTTGGTGACGCCTCCGGCGTGGAGATCAAGGGTGTCGGCTCCGTCATCCTCACCGCCGAGTCTGGTGAGCACAGGCTGCTCGTCGGAGTCTACTACATCCCCGCGTTGAGAAACTCCATCATCAGCGTGGGACAGCTGGATGCGAACGGTTCGCGCGTGGAGATTAAGGACGGAGTCATGAGGATTTGGGATCGCCATCGTCGCCTTCTTGCCAAGGTAACTAGAGGCACCAATCGACTCTATGTCCTTCACGTGCAGGTAGCACAACCTGTCTGCCTTGCCACTCGTCGGGACGACGAGGCATGGCAGTGGCACGAGCGCTTTGGGCATCTTCACTTCGAGGCCATAAAGCAGCTCAGTGCCAAGGAGATGGTGCGAGGCATGCCTTGCCTTGACCACGTGGAGCAGCTCTGCGACGTCTGCGTATTGACGAAGCAGAGGCGGCTTCCTTTTCCCCAGCAGTCGAGCTTTCGAGCTAAGGAACGGCTCGAGCTCGTTCACGGGGACTTGTGTGGCCCGGTGACACCAGCTACACCAGGAGGACGACGCTACTTCCTGCTGCTCGTCGACGATCTCTCCCGCTACATGTGGGTCGTGGTCCTTGGCAGCAAGGGAGAGGCTGCGAACGCCATCAGGCGCGCGCAGGCCATTGCGGAGGCGGAGTGTGGCCGCAAGCTGCGTGTGCTACGCACCGACAACGGCGGCGAATTCACGGCGGCTGAATTCGCGTCGTATTGCGCGGATGAGGGTGTTCAGCGCCACTACTCCGCGCCCTACAGCCCGCAGCAGAACGGCGTCGTCGAGCGGCGCAACCAGACGGTTGTGGGGATGGCTCGGGCCCTCCTCAAGCAGAGGGGAATGCCGGCTATCTTCTGGGGAGAGGCGGTGGTGACGGCTGTCTACATCCTCAACCGCTCGCCCACCAAGGCTCTCAACGGTAGGACGCCGTACGAGGCTTGGTATGGGCGCAAGCCGGCGGTCTCTCATCTACGGGTCTTCGGCTGCCTCGCGTTCGCCAAGGAGCTTGGCCACATCAGCAAGCTCGACGACAGGAGTACTCCGGGGGTGTTCATCGGCTACGCGGAGGGCTCGAAGGCCTACCGCATTCTCGACCCAGAGACACAGCGTGTGCGCACGACGCGCGACGTTGTGTTCAACGAAGGGTGAGGATGGGCATGGGACAAGGTGGTGGACGACGGTTCGACCTCGACGCCCGACGACTTCACCGTCGACTACGTCTACTTCAAGGGAGTTGGGGGAGTAGGCAACTCTTCTCCACCGAGCGTGTCTACCCCAGCCCCCGACCGTCCACCTCCACCTCAGTCGGCGACCCCACGCACTCCAGCACCGACGACCACTCCTCCGGGCACGCCCACTCCGTCCCCAGCTCGTGTCGAGCACGACCTAGTGGAGTTTGTTACTCCGCTCTCCCACGACGAGGAGCGCCTCGACGGGTGCTACGACGGCGAGCAGTTGCGGTATCGCAAGATGGAGAACATTCTCGGCAACCAGCCGGTGCCGGGACTGGCCCCTCACGATCTGGATGATCAAGATCTGGAGGCGCAGTTGCACCTTGCGTGCGATGACGGCGAGCCTCGGTCTTTTGCGGAGGCCGAGAAACACGCGGCATGGCGTGCTGCGATGCAGTCGGAGATGGACGCGGTTGAGACGAACCACACTTGGGAGCTTGCTGATCTCCCTCGTGGTCACCGTGCGATCACCCTTAAGTGGGTGTTCAAGTTGAAGAGGGATGAAGCCGGCGCCATCGTCAAGCACAAGGCTCGCTTGGTAGCACGCGGCTTCGTGCAACAGGAGGGGATCGACTTCGACGATGCTTTTGCCCCCGTGGCACGGATGGAATCCGTGCGACTCCTTCTTGCACTTGCTGCCCAAGAAGGCTGGCGTGTCCAGCACATGGACGTCAAGTCGGCGTTCCTCAACGGCGACTTGAAGGAGGAGGTCTACGTACACCAGCCGCCGGGGTTTGTGGTCCCTGGCAAGGAGGGCAAGGTGTTGCGCCTGCGCAAGGCCCTTTATGGCTTGCGTCAGGCACCAAGGGCGTGGAATGCCAAGTTGGATTCCACGCTCAAGAGGATGGGCTTCGGGCAATGCCCGCACGCGGCAGCCATCTACCGGCGAGGCAATGGAGGAAACACCCTACTGGTGGGTGTCTACGTCGACGACTTGGTGATCACCGGCACTAAGGATGCGGAGGTGGCAGCGTTCAAGGAAGAGATGAAAGCCACCTTCCAGATGAGTGACCTGGGATCTCTCTCCTTCTACCTTGGGATTGAGGTGCACCAGGCCGACTCCGGGATCACACTTCGACAAACCGCCTACGCCAAGCGCATTGTTGAGCTAGCTGGGCTCACAAACTGCAACCCAGCTCTCACTCCGATGGAGGAGAGGCTGAAGCTGAGCCGCGACAGCACGGCGGAGGAGGTGGACGCTACGCAGTACCGGCGTCTTGTGGGGAGCCTTCGCTACCTCACCCACACACGGCCGGACTTGGCATTCTCCGTCGGCTACGTTAGTCGGTTCCTGCAACGACCGACGACAGATCACCAGCAGGCTGTGAAGAGGATCATCCGCTATGTTGCGGGGACTCTCGATCACGGCCTCCACTACCCGAGGTGTCCTGGGGAGGCACACCTTGTCGGGTACAGCGATAGCGACCACGCCGGCGACATCGACACCAGCAAGAGCACCAGCGGGATCCTCTTCTTCTTCGGCAAGTGCCTCGTTAGCTGGCAGTCGGTCAAGCAACAGGTGGTGGCTCTGTCCAGCTGCGAGGCCGAGTACATAGCGGCCTCCACCGCTTCGACTCAGGCGCTCTGGCTTAGTCGACTGCTTGGTGATCTCCTCAGCAGAGACACTGGAGTGGTCGAACTCAAGGTGGACAACGTGTCCGCTCTGGCCCTGGCAAAGAATCCCGTTTTCCATGAACGGAGCAAGCACATCCGGGTGAGGTACCACTTCATCCGACAATGCTTGGAGGAAGGGAGCATCAAGGCGAACTACATCAACACCAATGACCAGCTTGCGGACCTGCTCACGAAGCCCCTTGGGAGGCTCAAGTTCATTGAACTTCGCACCAAGATCGGGATGGTCCAACCCTCTCAGAAGACGACGTACAAGACTTAGGGGGAGAATGTTGGAATAAGTCTTGTAGTCCTTTGGTCTTTGGTCCCCTAGTCCCTTGTACCCTAGTCCTTTAGTTTGTTGCACTTTAGTCCTTGGTCTTTGTTGTACTCTAGTCCTTTGGTCTTTGTGGCCCCAATTAGGACAGCATCTAAGGACACTAGGACAGCATATTAAGGACACTAGGACAGCATCTTAGTGTCAGCCATGGACAGCATATTAGGACAGCATCTAAGCATCTTAGACTAGCATCTTTGTGGCATATGCTTGGCTGCCATGGCAGCTATAAATATGTAGCCTCAACCCCTTGGGTTGGCATGGCATTGTGTGAGAAATAGACAAGAAAATTGCCCCAACTCCTAGTGTCATCCTCTCTTTCAATGAGAGTAAGAATTCAGCTACTAACAGCTGCAGCAAGAGCGCTACTGCGCAATCCGCCTGCGAAGGACATGCCTCAGTCAGCGACCCAGCAGTGGATTCGCGAGGTAGACCGTCTCGTCGTCGCTGCTGCTAACCCTCGGATTCGGCGGGGATGACGCCCCGGCCAACTGGCTGTATCGCTGACGCGCATGCCAATGGTTGACGGGCAGACAGCGGATTTCCGCTCCACCAGGCTCCCATCGACGGACCTGAGGACGGAGCTGGAACGATGCCACTTGGGCCAAGATGCCCGAGTGTTCCTCGAGCGACGACGAGAAAGGCGTCGCAACCAGGAGGCCACCGACAGCATGTCGACTGCCTCAACCCTGCCTGAGGTGCAGACTTTCGCCACGCGTTCTCTGCCCCAGGCATACGCCACGCAGCATATGCCCCATCCATATGCCCTGCAAACGGCGCCCCCGGTCTATGGCGCAGCCTTGCCCATATCGGGGTACGCTGTGCCAGCAGCGAACCAAGCGTTCGTGGCACCAACGCCTGCGGCAACAGGAGCAGGATGCGCGGCCCTGGCGCCCCACCTTCGCTTCGTGAAGTGGCCGCGCAAGTTTCGGCCGCACCTGCCCGAGAAGTACGACGACAGCGTCAACCCGACGGAGTTCCTCCAGATCTACTCCACCGCCGTCCTTGCTGCAGGAGGGGATGAGGCCGTCATGGCCAACTACTTCCCCGTCGCCCTGACCGGCCCAGCACGGTCTTGGCTCATGAACCTCCCCCAGGGTTCCATAACCTCCTGGGGAGAGCTCTGCCGACAGTTTACTGCTAACTTCGGCAACTCCTACACCCGGCCTGGCACGGAGCTCGACCTCCACGCCGTCCAGCAACAACCTGGAGAATCGCTTTGCTCCTTCATCCAGCGGTTCTCCCAGGTACGGAACACCATTCCACATATCCAAAATGCTTCTGTGGTGGTGGCGTTCCGGCAGGGCGTCCGGGACAAGATGCTTGAGAAGCTCGCGACCAAAGAGGTCCGCGACGTCTCAGAGCTCTTCAGCCTGGCGGACAAGTGCGCCAGAGCAGCAGAATGGCGGAACTGGCACTCTCTGCCAGCCTCCGAGTCAGGAGGACAGCCCGGATCTGGCGCTGCTTCCTATGGAAGCAGCAAGAAGATCAAGAACCAGGGCGGTGGCAAGATGAAGCCACCAGCCGCGGCTCCCGTTACTGCAGCAGCACCCAGTGGAGCTCGGGGGCCACGCCCCGCCAAAAGGCAGCGACAGTCGCCAGCTCCAGATGGTGACCAAGGCGAGCTATGCCCCGTGCATGGCACCAGCCACCATACTGCTGCTGACTGCCGGGACATCCAGAGGCTCGCGGAGCGCTTCCGCAAAGGGAGGCAGCTACGAGCTGATGCTCCGCCCTTCCGTCAAAGGGAGGGCAAGCAGAAGGTCTACGCCTCAGTCAACGTGGGCCACCAGGTGGGGTTTCAGGAGTCTCAGCGCGCCATAAGGACGGTGCACAACGGTGAGGACTCCAGCTCCAGTGATGACGAGTCGGGGCAGTAGCCGGCTACAGCTGCCCCGAAAAGTCAGTGGAGACTGCACTTTCGCGATGTCAACCTTGGAGAAGCTCCAAGCAGTTGCAGCAGCCCAAGCACCAGCCCCGACGGTGCAAAACCAGGCCAGCTCCACCCGAGTGCACGTCTCTGTGCCTCGGCCTTACCTCCTGGGGGCCGTCCAGGGTCTGTCAACCTCTTGATGGCCTTAGCCAGAAGGGGAAAGACGTCTTGGGTCTCCCAAGAAGAGTCCGGGTCCTCCTACCTCTTGATGACCTTAGCCAGAAGGGGAAGGTACCCCCGAGCTCTCGGGAGAAGCCGCGCAGGATCCGCTCCAGCGTGAAGATATCGACCTCGTCGACGAGGCACGACAGCAGGTGACACCCCACAACGCACGGCCTTGGCTGGTGCTCTAGCACTACCGCCAAAGGACCAAGTGCGTCAGGGGCCTGCAAAAAGGCAACCTGGTGCCGCGGCACGCAGTTTCCCGTGAAGGACCTATAAACTCTCCCCCAGCCGGGAAGGTCCCTTCCGAGTCACAAAAGTTGCCGTCCCAGGTACACATGCCTTTCAACCAAGGATGGGATCCGTTCCCTAACCTTTGGAGCATGAAACATCACTTTAAGTTTTACCTCCTGAGCATTAGTAGAACTGTAAGTTTTACCTCCTGAGCATTAGTAGAACAGGGCCATACCCTTCTGTAATAAATCCCATACAGTCCAGGAACAGCGCTCGGAGCAGCTAAGTCTCAGGGGACGGTCTAGGACTACGTCCAGCTTGGCCTGGTTCCGACTCCAAGCGCGTAGAGTCTTGCTTCCCTTCTTAATGGGGCGGGTCGTTGCCTCCATGTACAACCTGCCTTCCTCCTATGGGCATTTACACAGAAACCTGTTCTACCTCGCTCTCTCTCATGTGATCATTTAAATTACGCATTAATTTTTATGACCGCACTTTCTATGTATGCTCACCGTACATTTAGCTCCCCTTTCCCGCGCTCATCCATAGTCGGCATTTGCTATCCTACCGAAGGCGGTTGCGCTTGAGGCACCTGCCGATGGCCAGGGGGCCTCTCGGGCCTCCCCCAGTCAGGTGTTGCGGTGCCAGTTGGTCACCTCCAGGAAAGGCCTGCGCCGTGCATGGGGGGTCCAGGGTTCGTATCACGCTCAGCCGACTCTGTACCCAAAGCGTGCGCACCCTGCCCTCCGGAGGCCCAGGGGAGTACAACCGCTTTGCCTGGTTCCGTACCCAAAGCCTGTGCACTCTGCTTCCCCGGCGTACGATCCGATACTAGGGGCCGGACGGTCGTACCCGGACCTTGGAGGGAGCCGGAGCCCCGGTGCCTCGCGCACAGAATTGCCCAAGCCCCGTATACCGGACTAGGACCGTAAGCCGAATAATACTAAGAGATGGGGAGGGGAGAACCCCCCGAGGAGAATTACACTTCCTCTACCTATGTGCAGGACCTCCAGGTTACAGCTACGGGGGCTGCATGAAGGGGGGGGGGTCGAGGAGCTATCGACTACTCCAGCGCAAGACCCAAGGAACCGGGTTTCGCCCCTTCTGCAGGGACAAGACCCGAAGGCCCCACGTGTCCAGCGGGGCCGGTGCTCCCCACTCCTCAGGAGGGGCTCCGGGTCCGCCACGTGGCCGGCAGAAGCCGGACCTCCCCCTCCGAGGGGAGAGCTCCGAAGGCCCCACGTGTCCGGCGGGGCAGGAGCTCCCGTCTCCAAAGGAGGAGCTCCGGACCCGCCACGTGGCAAAAGGCAGAAGCCGGACCTCCCCCTCCGAGGGGAGAGCTCCGAAGGCTCCACGTGTCCCACGGGGCCGGACCTCCCTCTCCTCAGAAGGGAGCTCCGGGCCCGCCACGTGGCCGGTAGATCCGGACCTCCCCATTCTCATGGGGCGAGCTCCGGAGACCTCCGAGGCCCTTGATACAATAAGGACCCGGGGAAGGTGTCTGTGCAGAGCTTCGAGATTGGTGAAGGCCTCTGAGTAACTTGCGGAGCTAAGGGCTCGGCCAGGCAAAACCAAGAAGAAGACAAAAGCATAACAGGCACAAAAGGTCACAAGAGTCTATTTATTCATGGCTCCATGAGCTGGACTACAGACTCTAGGGTCCCCCTGGCTCGCGCCGGAACCGAGAGGCCACAAGGGCGGTCACATCCCTGACTTCAGCCCTGGCGGTCTCCTCCCTCTCCATGGCGGGGCCCTGTCTCGCTGGCTCCTGTGAGAAAGAAGGGTCCCGGCTCCTGAAACACGCCAACACATGCGTGGCAACCTCCACGGCCAGGCCCCGTCCCTCTGCCTCGAGCTCGCCGGCGACCACCGCATCTAGCCTGCTCAGCTTGGCGCCGATTGACTCCAGCGCGGGGATCACTTCAGCCACCTTCAGTGCAGGGGCCGCCGTCTTCACCGGGCTGAAGCCAAGGGGGACCAAGGCGGACCCTGCCTGGTTGACAAAGCTCGAGACCGCACGGGCCACGGAAGACCGCGAGGCCAAGAGCTCCTCTACCTCGCGGCGGGCTGCCCGCAGGGCGTCGTGGCTTCCCTCGGAGAATTCCTTCTCCTTTGCCGCCAGGGAGCTTTCCCGAAGGCGGAGAGTCTAGGCAAGCCGCTCCAACTTTGAAGCCCGGAAGTCGGCAGCCAACTCCCGATTCTAGGATCGCCTGGCGCTCCCGGGAGACCTGCTCTTCCCTCGTGGCAAGGTCTGCCTTCCGGGCTTCAAGCTCCGTGGCCCGAGCTCGCAGGTCGTCCTCGCTCGCCGCCAGCCGCGCAGCGACCCTCTCCGCCTCGGCCGCCACGGAGCGCTCCTGATCCTCAACGGCGCGCTTACGGTGCGCCAGCCTCTGCCGTACCTCCTCCAGGGTAGAGAAGTTCTCCTCGGCCCGGGCATGCGCCTCAAGGGCCTCACTGTGGAGCCGCCGCGTCTCGGAGTCCAGACGGTCGACAGCCTGCTTCTGCCGGTCGAGGAGCGCCTCCATGATGTCAAGCGACTCCCGCCTGGAGTCGAGCTCGCCCTTGACCTTCGCGGTCCGCTCCTGCAAAAGGTTCCCCCAGGTGAAGAGGCGATCCCTCTCAACCACCTGCTCCTCTTGCTCACGACCGAGCGCGGCCAAGACCTTCCGGACGCTCGTCTGGGCGAGCACGAGAGCATCTGCCAGGGGCAGTGGGGCAGCAGAGGCTGGAGCGGCGCCCCCGACTTCCTCCAACACGTCGTCTTCAAGAGAAGACGACGCACCGGCAACCGGGATGAGACGCCGGTCAGGAGAAGCCGGTGTCGGGACTTCGACAGCCGGACCCACCGAACCCTCACTGGCAGCTGGCTCCTGAGCCGGTGGAAAACGACGAGTGGAGGGGGTCGACGCTGCCACAGAAGCCGAGCCGCCTGGTACAGGAGGAACCTGCGCTGGCTTGGGGGCCGCGGCAACCGTCTCGGCTTCCGAGCGCTGTGGCGCAGACTCCCCATCAGTCGGGGACGACCGAGAAACGCGAGCACTCCAACGGGCTCTGAACCCCGGCTTCCGAGCCGGGGTAGGACCACTAGAGCCCGCCGTCGCCGCCGACGGCTGCTCCGCAGTCGCTCGGACTGATAGAGCAAGGGATGCTCCTGAAGCTCCCCTAGACACATCAACAGCCTCCTTGGAGACTCCACCGCCTGAAGCCCTCCTCGGCGCGTCAGCAGTTTCCTTGGAGACTCCACCGCCTGAAGCCTTCCTCAACGCATCAGCAGTTTCCTTAGAGACTCCACCGCCTGAAGAGGGAGGACGCGACGCCCGGGAACCTTCAGCTTGTCGTCGCTCAAGAGGAGTCCCGTCGGGATGATGAGCCCGAGACCTCTTGGGGTCGCTACCGGACGGGGCACCATCTCCAGATGCAGGGCGTGCAGGCGCCCTGGATCCTTGACTCGGCGCAGACGCCGCCACCGGAGGAGATCGAGCGCGTTTCTTCTCTGGTGGCGGGTTGGAAGCCATGGCCTAAGACGAAGGCGCAAGAACTCACGGAAGGTGCAAGCGCTGGGAAGTGCGAAGGGAAGCCACGATGCGGGTAAGATCCCCTTTTAAAACTTCTCAGATGCGATTCAAAGCGATTCAAAACTCTTCGAATATGCCGCTTGGGCAACCGCTTCGGCTCCAAGACCAAGCGTCGATGACAAGTGGACCCAAGTCGTACAGCTGAAGCGGTGGGCCAAGAAGTCAGTCTCCCAAGGAGACGAGCCGACAGGGCGCTTCGGCGGTTTCCGAAAAAAGTGCCGCGACGTGCAGAAGTGGCAGCCTTGGGAACCGCCGCAGTAAAAGCAACCATCAAGTGGGCTCACGCTCCCACGTTCCCGCGACTGTTCGTGCTCCGGCAACGGTCAATGCGGGACTTAGAGAAGGTGCGCGGAATGGAAGAGACGGAGGCCCCACCTCGGGCTCGCTATCTCCCCCGAGATGAGCCCGGGGGCCACTGTCGGTACCCTCGATATGGGGTACCCCCGCGCACAGGGGAAAATGCCTAAGGACCTCGCCCTTCTCCGCTGGGAGAGCTCCGAAGGCGCCACATGTCCAGCGGGGCCGGACCTCCCTCTCCTCAGAGGAGAGTTCCGGACCCGCCACGTGGCCAGCAGCAGCCGGACCTCCCCCTACCGCGGGGAGAGCTCCGAAGGCTCCACGTGTTCCGCGGGGCCGGACCTCCCTCTCCTCGGAGGAGAGCTCCGGGCCCGCCACGTGGCCAGCAACTACCGAACCTCCCCCTCCCCCTACCGCGGGGAGAGCTCCGAAGGCTCCACGTGTTCCGCGGGGCCGGACCTCCCTCTCCTCGGAGGAGAGCTCCGGGCCCGCCACGTGGCCAGCAGCAGCCAAACCTCCCCCCTCCGCAGGGAGAGCTCCGAAGGCTCCACGTGTCCCGCGGGGCCGGACCTCCGTCTCCTCAGAGGAGAACTCCGGACTCGCCACGTGGCCTGCAGAGCAACGCTGCCTGTCCCCGCGTGGCAGGCATCAGGCGTAAAGACACGCCATACCTTGCCCGTACAAGGTATTCAAGGCCGGCGCCTTCCCAGGACGCGGAGACGCGGAGCACGCCTCGGTCAGGTGCCGTTGCGCCCAGTCACATCGCAGACTGGCGCGCCGTGTCAGAGCCTGCCCGCCAAAAAACACAGCAACAAGACATCCCCTGCCGCCCCTGCCATCATCAACCACTATGACTAGCTTGCGGCATGGGCAGGGCGGCAGAACGAAGACTCGGAAGCCTTCGCCAGAGACAACTACCGGCATAACTGCAGATACGGCAGTCGGCAAACAATCTCCCCGGGACCACCTGTCGGGTCCCGGGCCCACCTTGTAAACCACTCGAGCCTTGGACTATAAAGGGCTCGGGTAGGCAACGTTAGCAAGGGTTCAAACTTTGTGAACTCGCACTCTAGACATCACTCACCCTCAAGCTCAGGACTCCGGTTCTGAGCAACAAGCAATACAGCGAGCACCTCTGCTCACCGTGGACGTAGTGTTTTACGCTCCGGCGGCCTGAACCACGTAAAACTCCCCGTGGCAAGCTTCTCCCTCACTCGTCCCTAACGCTGAAGCTCTCCGCAAGTGTCTAGCCCCTCCGAAAAAGAACCTCCGCGGGCTGCCCAGAGCAGGTCCGGGGAAAATGTCGACTACACACTTCGATAGTAATCTTCTCCTGTTGCTGATGATGAAATAATAATGTAAGTTTGAGTACAATGATGTACTCAACAAGTGCGGAAAAATATGATATGTAGCTTACAACAAAGTAGGTATAAAAAGGTTCATTGCAGAAAGCAAAGTTATTTATCAGAACCATGATAAAACAACTTAACTTTAAGTGAACGTAATCTTAACATGTATTAAAATACCAATCATACCTCCATTTTGTTCATCACTTTCCATGTTCCAACGAGACATTAATCAACCTCATTCTTGCTCACGAATACCTTCTCGTATTCGCTACCATCTCACGAATACATCTCGTATTCGCTACCATTTCATCTCATAAACAATCCCGTCTCACACCGAGACCAATCTCGTTGCCATGACTCAACAGTCATGCAACCCAATCTTATTACCCGGACTCAACGGTCCCGAAAACCAAACCAAAATCAAACCATAACTAGAACTATCCAAAACCATAACCATCCAACTAATCATGGAAGTTGGCCAGACGCTTGTGACCGTAAGCTCGACTATCATGATAGTTTTAGACTCTGCAGAGGTTGCACCTCTTTACCCACAAGTTTGTGATTTTGTCACCCGTCGACGACTGCAGAACCTCCATTATAGCAGTACACAACCGTCGGTGTATGGCTAAGAGATCACAAAATAGCCTTTACAAAGGGGCTACTAGATGTATGGACTCACTAAGGTTTCACCGGCAGGCTAGAATCTCCAATTCTCCCACCCACGGGCGCAGGGCAGTCCTCACTCGACTCGCATTCCCCGCGCCTTCCACGGTCCATAACAATCTAGCAACTTACCTAATTACTCAGCTAAGCCGCACCCATACTTGGTCTTGTGGTGGCACTGTTATTCTGGCATGTGCTCGCATGAACCGGTCCTTAGATCTACGGCAAGTAAACCACCATCTCATTCTACCTCATTCACAAACCCAGACTTGCCTAGATCTCCCTCCGTTCCATGTTCATTAACAACATCAGTTTCTCATTATCATTACGAGTGCAGTTAGCTAGACACATCTATCTCGCTTCCCAATCCCATGGACTCAGCGAAGCATAAAAGCAAAAACCATACCTAACTCATAAACTTCCCTGGCGACAAGGGTGATTTAACAAAACTAGTAAACTCCTATGAAAGGGTTTCCCATCATGTTTGACTCAAACACACACACCTTTTCGCAAACAAAACAATTTTTCCAAAACATAGGATCAATATGGTCAAGGGGCACTTGCCTTGTTCTGGCTGTTCCGGTTGCTCAAAATCTTGTTGTTGTAGTCCGTCGTAGGTAGCTCCCTGAGCTTGTCCTTCTATACATGATCAGGCACATACAAGATTCACAACAATCAATATCATGCACAAACTTTAACTAGATGCGATGATGCATATGCATGCTATCCTATGATCAGTTTCTATTAGATCAGTTTGTACGTGTTCTTGCATGGTTTGCATGGGTTTACGATGAACAGAGGTGTTCGGATCAAATGTGGACATGGCGATGATCTTGACTCTAGATCAAATCGATCAACACGTGATCTGTCCACGAAAAAGCTTCTGTTCGAAAGGAATCAAAGAACAGATGCAAAGAAAACGCGATGATGTCGTAAGGTGGTATTGGAGACCTACATTACGTTCTTCTTGGTCTCGGGGTCCTCCTAGCAAGACATATCGTTGGGGCTCTCTTCCGGCGATCTCCCGCGACTGAACTCCGGCTAAGGGTTTTACTCGGCGAGCTGGGACTAGGGCTCTAAGTCGTCGGCTCAGGAGTTAGAAAAGAAGTTCGTGGTTTCGGCCAAAGGTTCTAGGTTTTATTTATAATCGGGAGGAGAAGAGTCCTAGTCTGATTGGACTTCGAATAAGTCCCATTCAAACTGTTTTTAATTCTTAACGACTTATCTTTAGTTGATTTGGTGTGGTAACATTGTGGAATTCGTGTCGGTTTCCTCCCGTACCGGTATTCCCACACGTACAGAAGCAAAAACCGCTCCAGAACTCGTTACCTCCGCAGTGATGAGCTCCGGAAGTTCCACGTGTCCATTGGGGGCCTGGTCTCCCCTTTCCGTAAAGACGAGCTCCGGTTGTGCCGCGTGTCAAGCGAGCGAGACCTCCCTCTTTCTCAGAGGCGGGCTCCGCGTGCGCCACGTATTCTGGCGGTCGGGACCTCCTCTATATTCGGAGGTGGCTCCGCGCACGCCACGTGTCAGTGCCGGACCTCCCCTCTCTTCGGAGGTGGCTCCGGGTGTGCCACGTGTCCTAACAGCGCCAGACTTCCTTTCTTCTCAGAGACGAGCTCCGAGGTTGACACGTGTCCAACAGTGACGGACCTCCCGGAGATAAGCTCCGGTGGCGACACGTGTCCAATAGAACCGGACCTCTCGGAGGTGAGCTCCGAGATCGACACGTATCCCGCGCGACTGGACCTCTGATTTCCCCGGTGACTAGCTCTGAAGGTGACACGTGTCCTGCGGGCTGGCCTCGCTCCTCCGCAGAGGCTAGCTCTGGGGGGCAACACGTGTCCCACGGGGTTGGACCTCTCCCCCTTTGCGGGGATGAGCCCCGAGTCTGCCACATAGCCAGTTTAGCGGCGGACCTCTCCCCACTTCGCAGGGATGAGCTCCGAACACGCCACGTGGCCAGCGGGCCGCGGGAGTTGTCTTCGGCGCTCTCTGTGAACTGGATTTGGCTGTTTTTAGCTATCTTTTTGATATTTTCTCTGTTTCAGCTTATTTTAAAAATGTTGTTCTACATGAAACATGAATACATGCAAAAATAAAAAATGAGGGTGTCACAGACATGAGCCGTTATATGTGGATCATCTTACTGTAGGCCAAGAGCAACACAGCTGCTATAATCAAGCACGTTCAGGCTATGCAGAAGCTGAAAGCAGAAGAAGATTAAAGGTTCTCCACACTGATAGGGGTGGATATTCACATCGTGGAGCTTCATTGACTACTGCAATGAGCGTGCTATACGACCTCACTTGACTGCACCTTATTCTCCACAACAAAACGGTGTGGTTGAACGCCGGAATCAGACGATCGTTAATACTGCACGATCAATGCTGAAGGCAACAGGGATGCCAGACAAGTTTTGGGGAGAAGCGGTCATTATAGTCGTATATATTCTCAACAGATCACCAACTCGATGTGTAGAGGGAAGAACACCATATGATGCTTGGTATGGAAAGAAGCAGGCGGTGCATCGTCTCCGTGTGTTCGGATGCATTGCATACATGAGGATCACACATCCACACCACACCAAACTGGATTCCAGAGGACTCAAGACTGTGTTCATCGGCTATGAGAGCGGCAGCAAGGCCTATCGACTCTTTGATCCTATCGAAGAACGAGTGCATGTGTCATGAGATGTCATCTTTGATGAAAACTCATTTTGGGATTGGGACAAAGATGACATGGAGTTAGAAAGAGTATATCCCTTCACAGTGGAATATATTTATGTTAGCATATATGAGTATTAGGGGGTAATTTTGTCAATAGTCATTAGACTACTTGGGTGTCAAGTCATGTACCCTTATAGATATGTACCCTAACCCATATCAATGAACTAATTCTGTTTTCATCCTCTAATATGGTATCAGCCAAACCCTAGGCTTCCCTCCCCTTCTCTCTCCCGATCCCAGCAGCGCCGCCATGGCACTAGGTCTTGCCCCTACCTCCTCTGTGCTTGCTGTGGCCACCTCTGCAGCGCCCAGTCCTGCTGCCGTTCCTCGTTCGCCTGAGCCGGCCAGATCCGGTCCTATATTCGCTGCCACCGACCCGACCATCACCGCGATCGCTGCAGATCCAGGTGCCTCACTCCCGGTTGCGAACCCTCGAGATGAGCCATCTGCATCTTCCTCCGCCCTTGCCGCTGCTCTAGCCGCTGCCCGTGAGCGCGAGCGGGCTATGGCCATCGCTTGGGAGCAGAAGCGTGCCTCCGCAGACACCCTCGCCCGTCGGCTCGAGGAGGCCGAGCGCCGGCTCAAGAGTGCCCTGATCGGTGGCTGTCGGTACCCTCGATACGGGGTACCCTCGCGCACAGGGGGAAATGCCTAAGGACCTCGCCCTTCTCCGCAGGGAGAGCTCCGAAGGCGCCACGTGACCAGCGGGCCGGACCTCCCTCTCCTCAGAGGAGAGCTCCGGGCCCACCACGTGGCCAACTGAGCCGGACCTCCCCCCTCCGTGGGGAGAGCTCCGAAGGCTCCACGTGTCCCGCGGGGCTGGACCTCCCTCTCCTCAGAGGAGAGCTCCGGGCCCGCCACGTGGCCAGCAGAAGCCGGACCTCCCCCCTCCGCGGGGAGAGCTCCGAGGGCTCCACGTGTCCCGTGGGGCCGGACCTCCCTCTCCTCAGAGGAGAGCTCCGGGCCCGCCACGTGGCTAGCAGAGCAATGCTGCCTGCCCCCGCGCGGTAGGCAGCAGGAGTAAAGACGCGCCATACCTTGCCCGTACAAGGTATTCAAGGCCCGCGCCTTCCCAAGGCGCGGAGACGCGGAGCACGCCTCTGTCATGTGCCGTTGCGCCCAGTCGCATCACAGACTGGTGCGCCGTGTCAGAGCCTGCCCGCCAATAAACACAGCGACAAGACATCCCCTGCCGCCCCTGCCATCATCAACCACTACGACTAGCTTGCGGCATGGGTAGGGCGACAGAATGAAGACTCGGAAGCCTTCGCTAGAGATAACTACCGCCATAACTGCAGATACGGTAGATGGCATGAAATCTCCCAGGGACCACCTGTCGGGTCTCTGGCCTACCTTTTAAGCCGCTCGAGCCTTCGACTATAAAAGGCTCGGGTAGGCAACGTTAGCAAGGGTTCGAACTCTGTTGACTCGCCTCTTACACGCCCTCAAGCTCAGGACTCCGGTTCTGAGCAGCAAGCAATACAGCGAGCATCTCTGCTCACCGTGGACGTAGGGTTTTACGCTCCGGCGGCCTGAACCACGTAAAACTCCCCGTGTCAAGCTTCTCCCTCAATCGTCCCTAACGCTGAAGCTCTCCGTGAGTGACTAGCCCCTCCGAAAAAGAACCTCCGCGGGCTGCCCAGAGCAGGCCCGGGGGAAGTGTCGGCTACACACTTCGACATTTGGCGCGCCAGGTAGGGGGCTTTTCCCTCGCGCGACGAGCTTTTGCCGGCGAAGATGACGAAGCTTCCTTCAGCGGCAAGCTCTCCTCCCCCACGTTCACGGCGATCGGTGACTAGCGGGGACTACGTCTCGACACACTCTGGACGGAGTGTGTCGGCGCAAGCTGAAAGCCAACAGCCGACTCTGGCTACGTAGGCTCCAGCGAGCGTGAGATCCTCTGCAGCGCTGAGCGTCCCCCACGGGGGCGTGCTGGCTGCAGCAAGAGCGCTACTGCGCAATCCACCTGCTGGGGACGCGCCTCAGTCAGCGACCTAGCAGTGAATTCGCGAGGTAGACTGTCTCGTCGTCGTCGCTGCAAACCCTCGACTTCGACGAGGACGACGTCCCGGCCAACCGGTTGTGTCACTGACGCGCACGCCAACGGTTGACGGGCAGATTCCCGCTCCACCAGGCTCCCATTGACGGACCTGAGGACGGAGCTGGAACGATGCCACTTGGGCAAAGATGCCCGAGTGTTCATCGAGCGACGATGAGAAAGACGTCGCAACCAGGAGGCTGGCGACAGCATGTCGACTGCCTCAACCCAGCTTGAGGTGCAGACGTTCGCCACGCGATCTCTGCCCCAGGCATACGCCGCGCAGCATATGCCCCAGCCATATGCCCTGCAAGCGGTGCCCCCGGTCTATGGCGCAACCTTGCCCATACCGGGGTACACGGTGCCAGCAGCGAACCAAGCGTTCGCGGCACCAACGCCTACAGCAACAGGAGCAGTATGTGCGGCCCTAGCGCCACACCTTCGCTTCGCGAGGTGGCCGCGCAAGTTTCGGCCGCACCTGCCAGAGAAGTACGACGGCAATGTCAACCCGACGGAGTTCCTCCAGATCTACTCCACCGCCGTCCTTGCTGCAGGAGGGGACGAGGCCGTCATGGCCAACTACTTCCCCGTCGCCTTGACCGGCCCAGCCCGATCTTGGCTCATGAACCTCCCCCAAGGTTCCATAACCTCTTGGGGAGAGCTCTGCCGGTAGTTCACTGCTAACTTCGGCAGCTCCTACACCCGGCCTGGCACGGAGCTCGACCTCCACGCCGTCCAGCAACAACCTGGAGAGACGCTGCGCTCCTTCATCCAGCGGTTCTCCCAGGTACGGAACACCATCCCGCACATCCAAAATGCTTCTGTCGTGGTGGCGTTCCGGCAGGGTGTACAGGACAAGAAGATGATTGAGAAGCTCGCGACCAGAGAGGTTCGCGACGTTTCAGAGCTCTTTAGCCTGGCGGACAAGTGCGCCAGAGCAGCAGAAGGGCGGAACTAGCACTCACTGCTAGCCTCCGAGTCAGGAGGACAGCCCGGGTCTGGTGCTGCTTCCTATGGAAGCGGCAAGAGGATCAAGACCGGGGGGGGGGGGGGTGGCAAGATGAAGCCACCGGCCGCGGCTTCCGTTGCTGCAGCAGCATCACTCAGTGGAGCTCGGGGGACACGCCCCGACAAAAGGCAGCGACAGTCACCAGCTCCAGAGGGAGACCAAGGTGAGCTATGCCCCGTGCACGACACCAGCTACCATACTGCTGTTGAGTGCCGGGACATCCAGAAGCTCGCAGAGCGCTTTCGCAAAGGGAGGCAGGTGCGAGCTGATGCCCCACCCTTCCGTCAAAGGGAGGGCAAGCAGCAGGTCGACGCCCCAGACAACGTCGGCCACCAGGTGGGGTTTCAGGAGCCTCAGCGCGCCATAAAGACGGTGCACAACGGTGAGGACTCCAGCTCCAGTGATGACGAGCCAGGGCAGTAACCGACTACGGCTGCCCCGAAAGATCTGCGGAGACTGCACTGCTGCGATATCAGCCTTGGAGAAGCTCCAAGCAGTTGCAGCAGCCCAAGCACCAGCCTCGGCGGTGCAGAACCGGGCCAGCTCTACCCGAGTGCACGTCTCTGTGCCTCGGCCTCACCTCCTGGGGGCCGCCCAGGATCTGTCAACCTCTTGACGGCCTTAGCCAGAAGGGGAAAGACATCTTGGGTCTCCCAAGAAGAGTCCGGGTCCTCCCACCTCTTGACGGCCTTAGCCAGAAGGGGAAGGTACCCTGGGGCTCCCGGGAGAAGCCGCGCAGGATCCGCTCCAACGTGAAGATATCAACCTCGTCGACGAGGCATGATTGCGGGTAACACCCCACAACACACGGCCCCGACTGGTGCTCCGACACCACCGCCAAAGGACCAAGCGCGTCTGGAGCTGCAAGAAGGCAACCTGGTGCCGCGGCACACACTTTCCCGCGAAGGACCTATAAACTCTCCCCCAGCCGGGAAGGTCCCTTCCGAGTCACGAAAGTTGCCGTCCCAGGTACATACGCCTTTCCACCAAGGATGGGATTCGTTCCCGAACCCTTGGAGCATGGAACATCACAGTAAGTTCTACCTCCTGAGCATTAGTAGAACAGGCCTTTACCTTTCTGTAATAAATCTCATAGAGTCTAGGAACAACGCTCAGAGCAGCTAAGCCTCAGGTGACGGTCTAGGACTACGTCCAGCTTGGCCTGGTTCCGACCCCAAGCGCGTAGAGTATTGCTTCCCTTCTTAATGGGGCGGGTCGTTGCCTCCATGTTCAGCCTGTCTTCCTCCTATGGGCATTTACACAGAAACCTGTTCTACCTCGCTCTCACTTATGTGCTCATTTAAATTACGCATTAACTTTTATGACCGCACTTTCTATGTATGCTCACCGTACATTTAGCTCCCCTTTTCCGCTCTCATCCATAGTCAGCATTTGCTATCCTACCGAAGGCGGTTGCGCTTGAGGCACCTGCCGATGGCCAGGGGGCCTCTCGGGCCTCCCCCAGTCAGGTGTTGTGGTGCCAGTTGGTCACCTTCAGGGAAGGCCTGCGCCGTGCATGGGGGGTCCAGGGTGCGTATCCCGCTCAGCCGGCTCTGTACCCAAAGCGTGTGCACCCTGCCCTCCGGAGGTCCAGGGGAGTACAGCCGCTTTGCCTGGTTCCGTACCCAAAGTCTGTGCACTTTGCTTCCCAGGCGTACGGTCCGGTACTAGGGGCCGGACGGTCGTACCCGGACCTCGGAGGGAGCCGGAGCCCCGGTGCCTCGCGCACAGAATTGCCCAAGCCCCGTATACAGGACTAGGACCGTAAGCCGAATAAGACTAAGAGACGGGGAGGGGAGAACCCCCCGAGGAGAATTACGCTTCCTCTACCTGTGTGCAGGACCGTTCTAGCTACGGGGACCGCATGAAGGGGGGAGCGAGGAGCTATCGACTACAGCGCAAGACCGGAGGCCCCACGTGTCCAGCGGGGCCGGAGCTCCCCTCTCCTCAGGAGGAGCTTCGGGCCCGCCACGTGGCCGACAGAAGCCGGACCTCCCCCTTCGCGGGGAGAGCTCCGAAGGCTCCACGTGTCCCACGGGGCCGGACCTCCCTCTCCTCAGAGGGGAGCACCGGGCCCGCCACGTGGTCGGCAGATCCAGACCTCCCCATTCTCATGGGGCGAGTTCCGGAGACCTCCGGGGCCCTTAATACAATAAGGACCCGGGGAAGGTGTCTGTGCAGAGCTTCGAGATTGGTGAAGGCCTCTGAGCACTTTGCGGAGCTAAGGGCTCGGCCAGGCAAAACCAAGAAGAAGACAAGAGCACACAGACACAAAAAGTCACAAGAGTCTATTTATTCAAGGCTCCATGAGCTGGACTACAGACTCAATAAAAAAAAAGAGATACAAGTCCTAGGGTTCCCCTGGCTCGCGCCGGAACCTAGAGGCTACAAGGGCGGCCACGTCCCCAATTTCAGCCCTGGCAGCTTCCTCCCGCTCCGTGGCAGGGCCCTGTCTCGCTGGCTCTAGTGAGAAGGAAGGGTCCCGGCTCCGGAAGCACGCCAACACGTGCGTGGCAACCTCCACGGCCGGGCCCCGTCCCTCTGCCTCGAGCTCGCCGGCGAGCACCGCATCTAGCCTGCTCAGCTTGGCGCCGATTGACTCGAGCGCGGGGATCACCTCGGCCACCTTCAGCGCAGGGGCCGCTGTCTTCACCGGGCTGAAGCCAAGGGGGACCAGGGCGGACCCTGCCTGGTCGACGAAGCTCGAGACCGCACGGGCCTTGGAGGACCGCGAGGCCAAGAGCTCCTCTACCTCGCGGCGGGCTGCTAGCAAGGCGTCGTAGCTCCCCTCGGAGAATTCCTTCTCCTTCGCCGCCAGGGAGCTTTCCCGAAGGCGGAGAGTCTGGGCAAGCCGCTCCAACTCTGAAGCCCGGAAGTCGGCAGCCAGCTCCCGATCCAGGATCGCCTGGCGCTCCTGGGAGACCTGCTCCTCCCGCGTGGCAAGGTCTGCCTTCCGGGCCTCTAGCTCCGTAGCCCGGGCTCGCAGGTCGCCCTCGTGCGCCGCCAGCCGCGCGGCGACTCTCTCCGCCTCGGCCGCCACGGAGCGCTCCTTATCCGCAACGGCGCGCTCACGGCGCGCCAGCCTCTGCCGCACCTCCTCCAGGGCAGATAAGTTCTCCTCGGCCCGGACATGCGCCTCAAGGGCCTCCTTGTGGAGCCGCCGCGTCTCGGAGTCTAGACGGTCCATGGCCCGCTTTTGTCGGTCGAGAAGCGCCTCCATGATATCAAGCGACTCCCGCCTGGAGTCGAGCTCCCCCTTGACCTTCGTGGTCCGCTCCCTCAAAAGGTTCCCCCAGGTGAGGTGGCGATCCCTCTCAACCACCTGCTCCTCTCGCTCGCGACCGAGCGCGGCCAAGACCTGTCGGACGCTCGTCTGGGCGAGCACGAGAGCGTCTGCCAGGGGCAGTGGGGCAGCAGAGGCCGGAGCGGCGCCCCCGACCTCCTCCATCACGTCGTCTTCAAGAGAAGACGACGCACCGGCAACCGGGATGAGACGCCGGTCAGGAGAAGCCGGCGCCGGGACGGGCTCGCTCCCATCACGCCCTGGTTCGATGCCCACCGTAGGGCCGGTAGCAGTTCCTTCCGCTCCGGCAACAGGAGGCGGGACTTCGACAGCCGGACCCGCCGAACCCTCACCGACAGCTGGCTCCTGAGCCGGTGAAGAAGGACGAGTGGAGGGAGTCGACGCTGCCATAGAAGCCGGGCCGACTGGTACAGGAGGAACTTGCGCTGGCTTGGGGGCCGCGGCAACCGTCTCGGCAAGAGGAGTCGACGCTGCCATAGAATCCGGGCTGACCGGTACAGGAGGAACTTGCGCTGGCTTGGGGGCCGCGGCAACCGTCCCGGCTTTCGAGCGCTGCGGCGCAGACCCCCTGTCAGTCGGGGATGGCCGGGAAACGGGGGCGTTACTTGCACTCGGGGAGTCCCTGTAAACATGGGAAACTCCTAAGTTAAGAAAAGACGAAGACAGCACAAGCTCTAGTACCCGGTAGGCGTCGCTTACCGAGAGACACGAGCACTCCAACGGGCTCGGAAGCCAGGGTAGGACCGCTAAAGTCCGCCGTCGCCGCCGACGGCTGCCCCGCAGTCGCCCGGGCTGACAGAGCAGGGGATGCTTCTGAAGCCCCCCTCGACGCCGGCCCGGCTCCTGAAGCCCGGGGCGCCTAAGTTCTTGAATCGCCCCTGGGCACCGACGCGTCAGCAGTTTCCTTCGAGACTCCACCGCCTGAGGAGGGAGGACACGACGCCCGTGAACTTTTAGCCCATCGTCGCTCAAGAGGAGTCCCATCGGGATGATGAGCTCGAGACCTCTTGGGGTCGCCACCGGACGGGGCGCCATCTCCAGAAGCAAGGCGCGCAGGCGCCCTGGATCCCTGACTCGACGTAGACGCCGCCGGCGGAGGAGATCGAGCGTGCTTCTTCTCCGAAGGCGGGTTGGAAGCCATGGCAGAAGACAAAGGCGCAAGAACTCAAGGAAGGTGCTGTTAGTAGTTGAATTCTCACTCTCATTGAAAGAGAGAATGACACTAGGAGTTGGGGCAATTTTCTTGTCTATTTCTCACTCAATGCCATACCAACCCAAGAGGATGAGGCTACATATTTATAGCTGCCATGGCAGCCAAGCATATGGCAAAAAGATGCTAGTCTAAGATGCTTAGATGCTGTCCTAATATGCTGTCCTTGGCTGACACTAAGATGCTGTCCTAGTGTCCTTAATATGATGTCCTAGTGTCCTTAGATGCTGTCCTAATTGGGGCCACAAAGACCAAAGGACTAGAGTACAACAAGGACCAAGGACTAAAGTGCAACAAACTAAAGGACTAGGGTACAAGGGACTAGGGGACCAAAGACCAAAGGACAACAAGACTTATTCCAGCATTCTCCCCCTAAGTCTTGTACGTCGTCTTCTGAGAGGGTTGGACCATCCCGATCTTGGTGCGAAGTTCAATGAACTTGAGCCTCCCAAGGGGCTTCGTGAGCAGGTCCGCAAGCTGGTCATTGGTGTTGATGTAGTTCGCCTTGATGCTCCCTTCCTCCAAGCATTTGCGGATGAAGTGGTACCTCACCCGGATGTGCTTGCTCCGTTCATGGAAAACGGGATTCTTTGCCAGGGCCAGAGCGGACACGTTGTCCACCTTGAGTTCGACCGCTCCAGTGTCTCTGCTGAAGAGATCACCAAGCAGTCGACTAAGCCAGAGCGCCTGAGTAGAAGCGGTGGCGGCCGCTATGTACTCGGCCTCGCAGCTGGACAGGGCCACCACCTGCTGCTTGACCGACTGCCAGCTAACGAGACACTTGCCGAAGAAGATGAGGATCCCGCTCGTGCTCTTGCTGGTGTCGATGTCGCCGGCGTGGCCGCTATCGCTGCACCCGACAAGGTGTGCCTCCCCAGGACACCTCGGGTAGTGGAGGCTGTGATCGAGAGTCCCCGCGACATAGCAGATGATCCTCTTCACAACCTGCTGGTGATCCGTCGTCGGTCGTTGCAGGAACCGACTAACGTAGCCGACGGAGAATGCCAAATCCGGCCGTGTGTGGGTGAGGTAGCGAAGGCTCCCCACAAGACGCCGGTACTGCGTAGCGTCCACCTCCTCCGCCATGCTGTCGCGGCTCAGCTTCAGCCTCTCCTCCATCGGAGTGAGAGCTGGGTTGCAGTTTGTGAGCCCAGCTAGCTCAACAATGCGCTTGGCGTAGACGGTCTGTCGAAGTGTGATCCCGGAGTCGGCCTGGTGCACCTCAATCCCAAGGTAGAAGGAGAGAGATCCCAGGTCACTCATCTGGAAGGTGGCTTTCATCTCTTCCTTGAACGCTGCCACCTCCGCATCCTTGGTGCCGGTGATCACCAAGTCGTCGACGTAGACACCCACCAGTAGGGTGTTTCCTCCTTTGCCCCGCCGGTAGATGGCCGCCGCGTGCGGGCATTGCTCGAAGCCCATCCTCTTGAGCGTGGAATCCAACTTGGCATTCCACGCCCTTGGTGCCTGACGCAAGCCATAGAGGGCCTTGCGCAAGCGCAACACCTTGCCCTCCTTGCCAGGGACCACAAACCCCGGCGGCTGGTGTACGTAGACCTCCTCCTTCAAGTCGCCGTTGAGGAATGCCGACTTGACGTCCATGTGCTGGAAACGCCAGCATTCTTGGGCAGCGAGTGCAAGAAGGAGTCGCACGGATTCCATCCGTGCCACGGGGGCAAAAGCATCGTCGAAGTCGATCCCCTCCTGCTGCACGAAGCCGCGTGCCACCAAGCGAGCCTTGTGCTTGACGATGGCGCCGGCTTCATCCCTCTTCAACTTGAACACCCACTTAAGGGTGATCGCACGATGACCGCGAGGGAGATCAGCAAGCTCCCAAGTGCGGTTCGTCTCAACCGCGCCCATCTCCGACTGCATCGCAGCACGCAATGTCGCGTGTTTCTCGGCCTCCACAAAAGACCGAGGCTCGCCGTCATCGCACGCAAGGTGCAACTGCGCCTCCAGATCTTGATCATCCAGATCGTGAGGGGCCAGTTCCGGCACCGGCTGGTTGCCGAGAATGTTCTCCATCTTGCGATACAGCAACTGCTCGCCGTCGTAGCACCCGTCGAGGCGCTCCTCGTCGTGGGAGAGCAGAGTAACAAACTTCACTGGGTCGTGCTCGACACGAGCTGGGGACGGAGTGGGCGTGACCGGAGGAGTGGCCGTCGGTGCTGGAGTGCGTGGGGTCGCCGGCTGAGGTAGAGGTGGACGGTCGGGGGCTGGGGTAGACACGCTCGGTGGAGAAGAGTTGCCTACCCCCCCAACTCCCTTGAAGTGGACGTAGTCGACGATGAAGTCGTCGTGCGTCGAGGTCGAACCGTCGTCCACCGCCTTGTCCCATGCCCATCCTCGCCCTTCGTTGAACACAATGTCGCGCGTCGTGCGCACACGCTGTGTCTCTGGGTCGAGAATGCGGTAGGCCTTCGAGCCCTCCGCGTAGCCGATGAACACCCCCGGAGTGCTCCTGTCGTCGAGCTTTCTGATGTGGCCAAGCTCATTGGCAAACGCGAGGCAGCCGAAGACCCGTAGATGAGAGACCGCCGGCTTGCGCCCATACCAAGCCTCGTACGGCGTCCTGCCGTTGAGAGCCTTGGTGGGCGAGCGGTTGAGGATGTAGACAACCGTCACCACCGCCTCTCGCCAGAAGATAGCTGGCATTCCCCTCTGCTTGAGGAGGGCCCGAGCCATCCCCACAACCGTCTGGTTGCGCCGCTCGGCGACGCCGTTCTGCTGCGGGCTGTAGGGCGCAGAGTAGTGGCGCTGAACACCCTCATCCGCGCAATATGACGCGAATTCAGCCGCCGTGAATTCGCCGCCGTTGTCGGTGCGCAACACACGCAGCTTGCGGCCGCACTCCGCCTCCGCAATGGCCTGCGCGCGCCTGATGGCGTTCGCAGCCTCTCCCTTGCTGCCAAGGACCACGACCCACATGTAGCGGGAGAGGTCGTCGACGAGCAACAGGAAGTAGCGTCGTCCTCCTGGTGTAGCTGGTGTCACCGGGCCACACAAGTCCCCGTGAACGAGCTCGAGCCGTTCCTTAGCTCGAAAGCTCGACTGCTGGGGAAAAGGAAGCCGCCTCTGCTTCGTCAATACGCAGACGTCGCAGAGCTGCTCCACGTGGTCAAGGCATGGCATGCCTCGCACCATCTCCTTGGCACTGAGCTGCTTTAGGGCCTCGAAGTGACGATGCCCAAAGTGCTCGTGCCACTGCCATGCCTCGTCGTCCCGACGAGTGGCAAGGCAGACAGGCTGTGCTACCTGCACGTGAAGGACATAGAGTCGATTGGTGCCTCTAGTTATCTTGGCAAGAAGACGACGATGGCGATCCCAAATCCTCATGACTCCGTCCTTAATCTCCACGCGCGAACCGTTCTCATCCAGCTGTCCCAGGCTGATGATGGAGTTTCTCAACGCGGGGATGTAGTAGACTCCGACGAGCAGCCTGTGCTCTCCAGACTCGGCGGTGAGGATGACGGAGCCGACACCCTTAATCTCCATGCAGGAGGCGTCACCAAACTTGACAGAGCCTCGGACATTGGAGTCAAGCTCAACGAAGAACCCCCGTCGACCGGTCATGTGATGGGTGGCGCCGGTGTCGAGGCACCACCCATCAGTCTTGTCGTTGCTGGACCCGTCGCTGAGGAAAGCGTGTGCTTTTGGCTCATCAAGATGAAGGAGAGCCGCTGCGGTCGATGCCACTAGAGGTGGCTTGATGCTTCCGTGTGCCAGTAGCAAAGATGGCTCCTCCTCTACCTATGCCACGTGGGCCTCCTTCTCCACTTGTGCCACATGGGCCTGGCCACGTCGTGGCTGTCGACACTCCCTGGCCCAATGACCAAGCTTGCCACAGTTGTGGCAGGTGTCGTCTCGTGTCGGCTTGTGGTTGCCGACGGTGCCGCCCTGGGCGCCTCCGCAGGCGCCACCTTGGTACGTCCGCGTGCCCCGTCCTGGGTACCTCTGCGCCCCTTGCGCGACTTGCCGCGCTTGCGGCCGCCTGTCGAGGAAGAGGACTCCCCCTTCTTCCGGTCACCCTGGCCAGCCTCCCACTGCTCGCGAGTGAGATGAAGCTTCCCGCCAATGGTGATAGGCCCCGAGAGAGGTTGTGGTTCGTCGCTGTCGACGACCTTGAGGCGACCTATCGCCTCTTCGATCGACATCGTGGAGAGGTCCAGCAGAGACTCGATCGAGCGAGCGATCTGCTTGTACTTCTCGTGGATGCACCGAAGGAGCTTCTTGACAGCTCTCTCTTCGTTGTAGGTGTCGTCGCCGAACTGCACCAACTTCTGCAACAAAGTGTTGAGACGGAGAGCAAAGTCATCAACGTCCTCACCTGGCTTAAAGGCCAGATTCTCCCACTCCTTGCGAAGCGCCTGCAGTGAGGACTTGAGGGTGCGGTCGCTGCCGATGCGTGCCGCAGCGATGGCATCCCATGCCTCCTTAGCAGTCCGCTTCTTGCAAAGCGAGAACTGCATCTCGGGCGGGACTGCAGCAATGAGGGCATCCAACGCCCGTCGATCCTCGTAGTAGTCGACGTCGCCGTACTGAACTGCTTCCCACATGTGTCGCACCTGGAGCCGTACCCTCATCACCGCGACCCACTCGACGTAGTTGGTCTTGGTAAGGGTAGGCCACCCACCGCCGGGACCGACGTCCCTGACAATGGCCTGGACCCCGTGGTGTCCATGGTACCTGTCCGGGGAGGGAGAACCACGCCGCCTGTAATGGCCGCGTTCTCCGTCGACCCAGTCGCCGCCGCCGGGAGCGCCACCGGCGCGTTCGCCCCCGTCTGGGTTGCGGCTGTCGCACCCATGGGGGCGCGCGGCTGCTCGCTGCACCTCTCGTGCTCGCGCCGCCTCCCTCACCGGCCTGAGCTCATCGTCGACGCCGCCGTCGACAGAGCTGCTGGAGCTACTGCTGTAACACCCCAAAATTTTGTTAAGACCTTAAATCATGTTAAGAGGGGAATTTTAAAAATTTTTTGGACGTGTTGCATATTTTGCAAAAATTCAAATTCAAACTGGAATTCAAATTAAACTCAAAACAGAAAAGAAATAGAAAAAAAGGGAAAACAGAAAAAAAACCGGCCAGTGGGCCGAAACCCACCAGCCGGCCCAACCAGCGCCCGCGCCAGCCCGCAGCCGCACGCGCCGCTTCCTCCCACTGACAGGCGGGGCCCGCCAGTTCATCGTCTACCTCGCGACAGCGTCGGACTCTCTCACCCGAATCGAAACCGATCGGGAATTCTCGCGTATTCCAGCCGAATTCCGTTCGGGGGCGACGCAAACTCGATCTAAACCACCCCGCCGCGCTCCCCCGTCTATAAAAACCCCGGCCTCGTTCTGTTTTTCCCACGCGATCCGCCGATTTTCCTCCGGTGAGAACCGAGACTTCTCCGGCGAATTCTGGCCGATCTAAGCTCGGAAATTCCGATCTAACTCGCTGGTCTTGATCCACCGCCTCCGGGAAACTTTGCAGGTGCAGAAAACTCGGTGACTTGCGGTGTAAACACAGCGCCGACGAGCCTCGCCGTGAATTCACCTCGGACCTCGTCGCCGATCATCTTCTAGGACCTCCGAGTTCAAGAAAACCCTCGAGGTGAGATCCCCGGCCTCCCCTCCACCGATCTATGCCATAAAATCACAGTTCTAGAAAGAATTCTCGAAGATCCGAAAGTCTCTGGCGAGATCGTTGCTTACCGCCGCCGTGCGCCGCCGGCAGCGCCGCCCGCGCTCGATCAGAGCGACGTGGCCGCTTGTGCGCCGTTTATTTTAAATCGCACGGTAGGGTTTAAATCACCGCGTACCGGTTCGACGTTATAATCTCAGCCGTCGGTTTAAAATCGGACGGTCGACATCAGCCACGCGTTATAAAGACTGGAAATTTTACGTGCTACCCCGTGGGGTTCTCGGGAAATAAGAGCTAGCCTCGGAAACTTCTGATCCAGCCCCTGGAACTTCAGAAAATCATGTAAATTCATTTAAAAATCAGTTTTAGCCACTGGACTTAATAAAAATTTGGAAAAACTCCTCTGATAAGTGTAGCTAGACCCCTGGAAATTCTGAAAATAATATTATAGACCCTGTAGTGGGGTGAGTTTACCTTTTTAGCCCTGTTTAATATTTAATTTAGGAAATTGAATATGTGGCTAGTGTTTAAAAATTAAAAAGTGGGACAAACATATTGTCAAAATTAAATTAAAAACTTTCTCAGTATTTAGAAAACTTTGGAGTGAGATAAAAATATATTTTGAGCTGAAATGAATCTGTTTAATTTATTATTCACATTTAGGGACATATTTTTAAGTAAGGAATAGTTCTAGAAAATAGGAAAATAATTGTAAAATAGTCTACATCAGAGTTAAAGGTCAAAATATGTTATTAAATTATTTAGGACCAGAACCTATTCTGTTTAGAGGATGTGTCTTACTATTTTCATAATAAAGTACACATTTATGCATGGGAAAATAAATCTGAAAATATAGCAACTAGTAAATGATAAATGGAGTTTCTAAAATCCAAAGAATTTAGTTTAGAGTTGGTAGAAATTCTGAAGACACATATGGAGAAGAAAAATACCTTTCATGCATACTTGGTAACAAAAAGGTGTAGTAAATAAATATAAGGAAAATTATTTAAATTGGAAACTCATATATAAAGTATGCAAGCATAAATGTGAATACAAAAGTAGGAATCATATACACATGATTAAAAGTGCATGCAAGCCACAAATCAACACACATAGAGTAACCACAACACATATAGTTGTGAATGACTTTCATAAATATGAATGTGTGGTTTGTATGAAGTGGAAGTGTGAACTATGTCTTATAGATTGTTGTTTTTCTTTTGTTATGTGTGATGGTATGATGTAGAACCTGCTCAAGAGCAAGTTATTCCTTTCCAAGATCAGGACTACCCATTTCAAGAGCAGCAGGAAGGAGGCTAGTGTCCTTGACCACTTTGATCCTATACTAGGATGTGTAGATAGAATTATTTGCATTGTCAATTGAAATATGGAACCCATGCTAGAAGTTTCCCTAGAATTGCATTACCTTGTTCCCTTGTAGCTTGGGTTGGGATTCATTTTATCATGTCATTTATTATTATGCATATGCTTAGCCATGCTTAGAATGAAATAATTGGGATATGAGATCATCAGTTTATTTTACCATACTTTTGAATGAGATATTGGGAGTTATGTAGAGGTAGGGATCAAGGCAAGTTGGATGTTTTGGTTGTGTGCTGGGTGCACGAGACTCGGGTTTGTGTTTAGTACTTGCCTAGATCCTAAGGACCGGTTCATGGAGCATGTAACCTGGCTTTACAGTGCCAACCACATGCTGAGATGGGGCAGCTTGGCCAATTAATTAGGTGTATCCCCGGCGTAGTATGGGTGTGTTGGATGGTGCGGGGAGTAGGTGTCAGCTGGACTACCATATGAACCGCAAGGCTCAAGAGGGGGCCACTGCAGCGGGGTTGGAGCCTCTTGTATGCTGTTAGGGGTGAAACCTCAGTGGGCCCACGCTCGTCGGGAATCCCTTTGTAAAGGCTTCGTAGTGTTCTCCTAGCTACACACCTGGGAAGTGTGAATGTGGTTCGTAGCCACTGGCATAATAGAAGTTCTTTTAGTCCACCCGGCAACGGGGGATGAAATCACTACATGTGGGTACAGTGGTACAAACTCTGCAGAGTCAAAACTGTCATGACAGCCGCGCTCGCAGTTAAGAGCGGCTTGGACTTATTCATGATTAGAGGATTGATGGTTTTGGAAGTTAAGCGGGGAGCTTAACATTGGAAATGATGTTATGGTTATTGGATTATGATGATGGGATGGGAGATTGGGACCATTTCATCTGTGTAGTAACGTAGGTGCTTAATAAGCTAAGGTGATAGGTATTAATTGCGTAGTGATTTAACCATTAGTTCAACCTCTCCTTGTTCTAGCCATGCATGATATGATTTTCCCACACTTGCTGAGTACCATTGGTACTCAACCTTGCATATTTTGTTGGTTTATATTGCTGCTCAGGTCAAGATAATGAGGTGGTGTATAATGACCAAGACTTTGGACCCGAAGAAGGTTTCTAGGTTCATGGAGACCCCCGGGCAACGCCTGTGACGGAGCCCTAAAGAATAATATTCCGCTGCTAGTTTATTTACTTGTGATGAACTTATTATTGTCCATCGAGACATTTGCTATGTAAGACTTATTTATATTCGACACCTGGCTTGTAATAAATGATGCTTCACTATTTGTCATCACATGTATGAGAAAATGATCCTGGCATACATGTGATATTCACTTGGTTGTTCTTCGGAAAACCGGGTGTGACAACTGCCGCGCAGAGCCTCCAGCTCCGCTGCCGCCGCACGCGCTACAGCCGCCGCCGCCGCTGCTTCCACTTCCGCCCTTGCTGCTGCCAGTTCCGCCGCCGCCAACCTTGCCGCCGTCGCCGCAGTCTCTGCCGCCGCTCGCTCGCGCTCCTTTGTCGCGGCGACCTCCGTCTGCCGCGCGCTCGAGGCGACCGAGCGCTGAGACTGTCCGTCGGACATGGCGCACTAGTGGGGAAGGGCTGTTGTGTGTGGAAGACAAGCTGCTGCTCGTCTGTGCAGGAGAGGAATGAGCTGGAACAGCCGGTGTTCCTGCTGCCGGTTGCGGACAGAGAGAGGTGCGGGAAGGGGATGAGCAGGAGATGTTTAAGCTGCAGGATAGAACGGCTCTGATACCAGATGTTAGTAGTTGAATTCTCACTCTCATTGGAAGAGAGGATGACACTAGGAGTTGGGGCAATTTTCTTGTCTATTTCTCACTCAATGCCATACCAACCCAAGAGGTTGAGGCTACATATTTATAGCTGCCATGGCAGCCAACCATATGCCACAAAGATGCTAGTCTAAGATGCTTAGATGCTGTCCTAATATGCTGTCCTTGGCTGACACTAAGATGCTGTCCTAGTGTCCTTAATATGATGTCCATAGTGTCCTTAGATGCTGTCCTAATTGGGGCCACAAAGACCAAAGGACTAGAGTACAACAAGGACCAAGGACTAATGTCTAAAGTGCAACAAACTAAAGGACTAGGGTACAAGGGACTAGGGGACTAAAGACCAAAGGACAACAAGACTTATTCCAGCAGGTGCAAGCGCTGGGAAGTGCGAAGGGAAGCCGCAATGCGGGTAAGATCCCCTTTTTAAACTTCCCAGGTGCGATTCAAAGCGATTCGAAACCCTTCGAATACGCCGCTTGGGCAACCGCTTCGGCTCCAAGACCAAGCGTCGATGACAAGTGGACCCAAGTCGTCCAGCTGAAGCGGTGGGCCAAGAAGTCAGTCTCCCAAGGAGAAGAGCCGGCAAGGCGCTTCGGCGGTTCCCGAAAAAAGCGCCGCGACGTGTAGAAGTGGTAGCCTTGGGAACCGCCGCAGTAAAAGCAACCATCAAGTGGGCACACGCTCCCACGATCCCGCGACTGTTCGTGCTCCGGCAACGGTCAATGCGGGACTTAGAGAAAGTGCGCGGAGTGGAAGAGACGGAGGCCCCACCTCGGGCTCGCTATCTCCCCCGAGATGGGCCCGGGGGCCACTGTCAATACCCTCTATACGGGGTATCCCCGCACACAGGGGGAAATGCCTAAGGACCTCGCCCTTCTCCGCAGGGAGAGCTCCGAAGGCGCCACGTGACCAGCGGGGCCGGACCTCCCTCTCCTCAGAGGAGAGCTCCGGGTCCGCCACGTGGCCAACTGAGCTGGACCTCCCCCCTCCGTGGGGAGAGCTCCGAAGGCTCCACGTGTCCCGCGGGGCCGGACCTCCCTCTCCTCAGAGGAGAGCTCCGGGCCCGCCACGTGGCCAGCAGAGGCCGGACCTACCCCCTCCGCGGGGAGAGCTCCGAGGGCTCCACGTGTCCCGTGGGGCCGGACCTCCCTCTCCTCAGAGGAGAGCTCCGGGCCCGCCACGTAGCCAGCAGAGCAACGCTGCCTGCCCCCGCGCGGTAGGCAACAAGAGTAAAGACGCGCCATACCTTGCCCGTACAAGGTATTCAAGGCCCGCGCCTTCCCAAGGCGCGGAGACGCAGAGCATGCCTCTGTCAGGTGACGTTGCGCCCAGTCGCATCACAGACTGGCACGCCGTGTCAGAGCCTGCCCACCAATAAACACAGCGACAAGATATCTCCTGCCGCCCCTACCATCATCAACCACTACGACTAGCTTGCGGCATGTGTAGGGCGGCAGAACGAAGACTCGGAAGCCTTCGCCAGAGACAACTACCGGCACAATTGCAGATACGGTAGATGGCATGAAATCTCCCCGGGACCACCTGTCAGGTCCCGGGCCCACCTTTTAAGCCGCTCAAGCCTTCGACTATAAAGGCTCGGGTAGGCAACGTTAGCAAGGGTTCGAACTCTGTTGACTCGCCTCTTACACGCCCTCAAGCTCAGGACTCCGGTTCTGAGCAGCAAGCAATACAACGAGCATCTCTGCTCACCGTGGACGTAGGGTTTTACGCTCCGGCGGCCTGAACCACGTAAAACTCCACGTGTCAAGCTTCTCCCTCAATCGTCCCTAATGCTGAAGCTCTCCGCGAGTGACTAGCCCCTCCGAAAAAGAACCTCCGCGGGCTGCCTAGAGCAGGCCCGGGGGAAGTGTCGGCTACACACTTCGACAGTGGCAGTCCCCTTGTCCACAACACCACGGATCGCCTCTCCTACGAGGCTTCCGTCGTTGCCAACCTCCACGCCCAGGCCGCAGGTGTCTAGAACATCCGGGTGCTGGTTTCGGTCGTCCATGACAACCCCACCTCCTCCTCCTACGCCCGTTGGCGTGACCTCGTCCTCCTCACCCTGTGGTGCTACGCCTTCGACGACCACGTCCTTACCGACGGGTGCACGACGACCCCCTCTTGGATCCGCATGGACAGCGTGGTCCTCTCTTGGATCCTGGGATCCATCACCGTCGAGCTACAGGACATCGTTCGCGAGCGGCGACACTGCTCGCCAGGCCTGGGTTGCCATCGAGGAGCAGTTCCCTGACAACTGGGAGGCCCGCGCTCTTCACCTCGACGCGGCTTTTAGGATCTTCGTCCAGGGTGACCTCTCCGTCACCGAGTACTGCCGCAAGATGAAGGGTATGGCGAACTCCCTTCGTGACCTCGGCGAGCCAGTCTCTGATCGTACGCTCGTCCTCAACCTCCTTTGCGGCCTCAATGAGCGTTACGAGCACCTGCGGACCTGGATCGTCCGATCCGTTCCCTTTCCTACTCTCCAGCAGGTCCGGAACGATCTCATTCTTGAGGAGATCATCAAGGGAGCTGCGGTAAACTCTACATACGCCACCTCTCTACGGATCCGGCTCCAGGCAACCTCAGCGCCCTCCTGCGTCCTCGATTACCTCTGGCGGTCCGCCCCAATGTTCTTCTGCTCCGGGGCCTGGCTCACCTCGTCCTTCTGCCACCCTGGAGCGCCTGGCGGCTCTAGTGGTGGCAACCATCGCCGTTGTCGACGTGGTGGCGGTGGTGGCAGTGGCGGGGGTGGAGGTTACGGCCAGGGTACCGCTCCCTGGCCGTCTCTCTACAACCCGTGGACCGGTCAGATTACTATGTGGCCTGACCCGTCTCCGGGTGCCTTGGCACCATGCCCACAGCGCCCCCAGCCGACTCTCCTCGCTACTCCAGTTCCTGACGGACACGGTTGTCCTCTGGGATACTCTCCTCTAGTCGTCTCAGCGGCGCACCAGCTTCCGCTACCTCCTCACCAGCCACACCCGGCTTCGTCCTGGCCACCATACCCATACACTACCGGGTGGGATCAAGAGTCACTTGCTAACTCATTTAGCACGATGACTCTGACTCCTCCCATCACTGACTGGGTGGCTGACTCGGGTGCCTCCTACCACACCAGTCCCGTCGCGGTATACTCCCCTCCCACCCACCTCACCCTTCTTTTCCTTCTTCTATTGTTGTTGGAAATGGCTCTACTGTTCCAATCACCTCTGTAGGAGACTCGGATCCTCGAGGGCCTTTTCGTCTTCGCAATATTCTTGTTGCTCCTGACATTATTCAACATCTTCTTTCTGTTCGTCAGTTTACCACTGACAATCCTGTTCCATGGAGTTTGACCCGTTTGGTTTATCTATGAAGGATCTTTCTACCCGTCGTCTTCTCCTTCGCCGTGATAGCTTTGGGCCACTGTACACTCGGCGGCTTCCTGCTTCTTCATCCACGTCGCACGCTTTGACTACTACAGCTTCGTCCACCACCTGGTACCGTCAGCATGGTCACCCGGTGTTGATGCTTTGTCCAAGCTGTCTAGTAGTTCAGCCATCTCTTGTATTAGGGGCACCCATGAGTCCTTATGCCATGCCCGTCAATTAGGTCGTCATGTTTGGCTTCTCTTTTCTAGCTCTACTTCTCAGGCAGCGCATGTTTTTGATCTCATACACTGTGATTTATGGACATCTTATGTCATCAGTGTTTCTAGATATAGATACTATCTTATTGTTCTTGATGATTTCTCACATTACTCATGGACTTTTCCCTTGCGTTTGAAGTCTATACATTCTCCACGCTTTCTCACTTCTTCGCTTGGATGTCTACTCAGTTTAGCCGCACCATTCGGGCTGTTCAGTGTGACAACTGGCGCGAGTTTGATAACTCCCTGTCTTGTGCCTTCTTCCTCTCTCACGGTGTACAACTGCACATGTCTTGCCCGTACACTTCTCCCTAGAACGGCAAGACTGAGCGCATGATTCGCACCACTAACGACATCATGCGCTCCTTGCTATTCGAGGCCTCCGTTCCTGCACGGTACTGGCCTGAGTCCCTTCACACCGCCACATACCTCCTTAGTCGTCTTCCTACGAAGGCGATTACCTCTCTCACCCCTCACTTTGCCCTATTCGACACCTCTCCCACCTATGATCACCTTCAAGTCTCCGGGTGCGCTTGCTACCCTGATCTTTCCGCCCACTGCTCCTCACAAGCTTGCGCCCCGCTCGACTCGCTGCGTCTTCATTGGGTACTCCCCTAATCACAAGGGGTATCGATGCCTTGATGTTTTCACCCGCCGCCTCTTGATCTCTTGACACGTCGTCTTCGACGAGTCCTCATTTTCTCTTTCCACTTCTATCTCCACCTTCGACTCTGCTACAGAGTTGGACTCTCTGTTCCACACTGACCTTGTGGCTGCCCCTATACAACCTCCCTTTTTTCTGCCCCCTGCAGGTCAGGTAGCGCCATGCGTGGCCCCGACACCTTCGGTCGCACCGCGTGTGGACCCGGTGCCACCCGTGGTGTCCACGACTGCTCCACGCGCGGCCCCGACATCACCTGCCATGCCACGCATGACCCCGATGTCCCCGACCGCGCCGCCGACGACTCTTACACCTCCTACCATGACCGGTGCAGCTCCACCACGTTTCGCCGAGCCCGCACATGGCGCAACAGATGACGTCGGGGACGCCGGGGCCGCGCGTGGTGCAGCAGACGACATCGGTGACGCGCGTGGCGCAGCGGGCGACGTCGGGGACGTCTGGGCCGCACGTGGCGCAACGAGCAACGAAGGGGCCGCGCGTGGCGCAGCGGGAGACGCCGGAGGCACCGGGGCCGCGCATGGCGCTGCTGGGGACGGTGGGGGCGCCGGGGCCGCGCGTGGCGCAGTGGGTGACGTCGGTGGTGGCGGGGCCGCGCATGGCGCAGCAGGTGGGTAACGTGCAGAGGGTAAAGACCAAGGTCGCTGGATAGGAGCGGCCTCGGGGTCAGTAGAGAAGAGGGAATCCAACTCAGCGACAGAGTCAGAGGATGAAGAGGAAAAAGGAAAAGAAGACTCGTCAAAGACGACTTGTCGAGAGACCAAGATACGACGGGTAGCAAGGTCAAGGCACCGGTACCCCTTATGATCTTGGGAGTACCCGAGGAAGACACACAGAGTCGAACGAGGCGCGAGCTTATGAGGAGCTGTGGCGGACAGGTTAGGGTAGCATGCGCACCCGAAGACTTGAAGGTGGTCGTAGAGAAGAGTGGTGCCAAAAAGAGCAAAGTGAGGGGTGGGGGCACTAATCGCCTTAGTAGAAAGGCGATTAATGAGGAAAGTGGCGGTGTGAAGAGCCTCCGCCCAGTACCGAGCAGGAATGGAGGGCTGAAACATCAGGGAACGCATGACCTCGTTAGTGGTACGAATCATGCGTTCGGCCTTGCCGTTCTGAGGGGAAGTGTACGGACAAGACATGCGCAACTGAACACCGGGAGAGAGAAGGAAGCCACGGAACACAGAGTTATCGAACTCGCGTCCGTTATCGCACTGGACGGCTCGAATAATACGCCCAAACTGGGTCGACACCTAAGTGAAGAAGTGAGAAAGAGTGAGGAACGTATCAGACTTCTGTCGCAAGAGCAAAGTCCATGAATAGTGGGAAAAATCATCAAGTATCACCAAGTAGTATTTATAACCCGAAACACTGACAATAGGAGAGGTCCAAAGATCACAATGAATCAGATCAAAAGTCCGCTCAACATGAGTAACAAAATGCGGAAATGGAAGCCGAACATGGCGACCAAGCTGACAACCATGACACATAGACTCATGAGTGCCCCTAGTACACGAAATCGCTGAACTACTAGACAACTTAGACAAGACATCAACACCAAGGTGGCCGAGACGGCGATGCCAAGTCTTGGAAGAAGCTGTCGTAGCCAGGGCAAAAGGCGAAACCGAAGCGGAAGCAGGAAGACGAAACGTGTACAGGGGCCCCGAACTCTCACAGCGGTGAAGAAGGCGCCGGGTAGTAAGATCCTTCACAGATTAACCAAAAGGATCAAACTCAATGGAAACATGGTTGTCAGTTGTAAAACGACGAACAGAAAGAAGATTCTGAATAATGTCAGGAGCAACTAGAACATCTCTGAGCTGGAAAGAACCCGAAGAACCTAAGTCACCTACTGAGGTGACAGGAAGAACATACCCATTCCCAACAACGATAGAGGAAGGATAAGAAGGGTGGGAAGGGTGGGTAGAAGAGAGTATACCGGCATCAGTAGTGTGGTATGATGCGCCTGAATCAACATCGGGTGGAGTGAGAGTCATCGTGCTAAAAGAGGAGTTGCCACATAGGTCGCCTGAGGTCGTGAAGGTCGAGGTGGCGGGAGACCCGGAGACGACCCAAGCCACATGGAGATCTGGCCGGCCCACGGGTTGTAGGGAGTGGGCCAGGGTGGCAGAGCACCTGCGCCAGCACCCTGACCGGTGCCACGACCACCAGTGGTACCACCTCCTCCTGTAGAAACGCCACGACCACCGCGCTTACGGCCATCATGACGACGATTACCACTGCCATGGCTGACACGGACCCCTGGAGTGGTAGGCGGGCGCGGCGGCTGTCCCCCTGACGGCGTAGCAGGTGGTGGAGGTCGGTATGGCTGCCCAGAGCCGTAGAAGACGGTGGCAGTTGAGGAGACGACAGGGCCTCCTGAGGTGATCTCCTCGAGCTCGAGATCAGACCAGACCTTCTCGAAGGTCGGGAGCGGCTCCTCCCGAAGAATCACAGTCCGGAGGTGGGAGTAACGCTCGTTCAGGCCCTGCAGGATCTGAAGAACGAGAGAAGTCTCCGGAATGTGGTCACCAAGGTCGCGAAGGGCATCCGCCATACCCTTCATCTTGCGACAGTAGGCGGAGACTGACATGTCCCCCTAGACAGCAGCCCCGAACCGCGCCCGGATGTGAAGAGCTCGGGTCGCGCGGTTCCCCTGGAAGCGTTGCTTGAGGATGAGCCACGCCTGACGAGCAGTGCTGCCACCACGCTGGCCGACAATATCCTGCAGTTCCTCGGAGAGAGAACCGAGGATCCAGGCAAGGACCAGGCTGTCCATGCTGATCCAGGAATCGTCCAACGGGGAGTTGTCCCGGAGGACGTGATCGTCAAGGCGAAAACGCCTCAGCGTAAGGAGAAACAGATGACGCCACCTGGCGTACGAGGTGGAATCGGTGCTAAGGACAACCGGGATGAGCGTCCGGATGTTCAAGACACCAGCCGCCTGAGCGTGGAGAGCGGCGATGAGTGAAGCCGTGTAGGTGCTGTAGGCAGCGCCGTCGCTTGGGGAGGGCTCACGGGTGGCACTCCACTGCGGGTGCGTGGCCTCCTCGAGCTGGTGAGTGAGAACCGCCATGATCGCTCGCTTCTGCTCCAAGGCTAAAGCGAGAGTCCGCTCACGCTCATGAGCAGGCGCCAGGGCAGCGATGACGCCGGAGGCAGTCGCAGACGGCTGACCAGTACCACTGGCGGGATCCACCGGATCGATGAGGGTAGCGAAGACGGTAGCCGGCGGTGGTGGCGACGAGGCAGGCAACGCCGAAGAAGCAGGGCATCCCGGTGACGGCGCGGTCGACAGACCCACCGGCGGCGGCTGGACGCTAGCCGGCGGTGGTCACACGTGAGGGGCCGGTAGCGGCCACAAATCAGGGGCCGGCAGCGGCGGTTGACCAGGGGCCGGTGGCGGCTGAGCGCCCGGCGGCGGCTGCGGGAAGAAGCCAGGCGGCGGCGGCTGGAGATGACCGGGCAACGTCGCAGACGAGGCAACGGCGGCCCAGGGGCGGCCCTGTCGAGCCAGCGATGGCCGACCACGAGGGCGGAGCGGCCTAGGGCGGTGCAGGCGAGGTGCTAGCGGCCCAGGGAGCGCTGGTTTGGCGGGGGTGGCGCGACAGAAGCGCTGGCGGCTCACGGCGGCGCTGATGAGGCAACGACGACCCAGGGTGGCGCGGCCGAGCTGGCGGCGGCCGACCCCGAAGGCGGGGCGGCTGCAGGCGGTGCTGGCGAGCCGACGGCGGCCTAGGGCGACGCGGCCGTGCCGGCGGCGGCCTAGGGCGGCCCGGCCGAGCCGACGGCGGCCGACCCCGATGGCGGGGCGGTGTCGGCAGCGCGAGTCAGAGGGGCAGAGGTGGAGAAGAAAGGAGGAGCGGGCGGCGGTGGCGGCGGCGGCTCGCGCGAGTTAGACATTGGGAGAGAGTGTTGACTGGCTGATACCAAATTGGAAGGAGACAATTGCATTAGGGTTTCCAATAGAGTCAAGGGTACATATTGCCCACAGGGCTAGGTACATAGCCAAGCCCAATACACCCTACATACACATAATCCAACACTTCAGAACAAAAGGTTGTGACCCTCTCCACTTGCGAGGCGGAATACATTGCTGCTCCAGCGGCTGCAACACAGGGTGTTTGGTTGTCAAGGTTGATGGAGGAGCTACTGGGTACTGAAACTGAAGCTCCAATGCTGTTCATTGATAACAAGGCAGCCATTTCCTTGATCAGGAACCCAGTTCTGCATGAGCGAAGTAAACACATAGAGATCAGATTCCATTACATCCGGGAATGTGCAGAAAAGGGGCTCATCAAGGTGGAATTCATTCGCACTGAAGAGCAGCTGGGGGACATCTTCACAAAAGCCCTGAGTCGAGTGAGATTTGAAGACCACCACATGAAGATCGGGGTGCACAAAATAAAGTAGGATTACACAGGCATTTAGGAGGAGATTGTTAGATAAATACTTGTGTTTTATATACTTTGTTTTAGGGTTTACACTAGGAGGGCGAGGACTATTCAAACACCGTCATCACCCAAGACTCTTCCTTTCCAAGATATCGAAGCCAGTCGAGGGGATTCTGCAGGCTCCCACAATACCAAAAAGGCGAAAGGTGATACCTTCAGACTTGAAGCTACGACGGAGCCGTCGAATGGCCAAGTTACCTCCTGAGATTGACGTCAGTGCTGCGACCATAGTCCGTCGCCAATTGGGTTTCCAGGACCAAGTTGACAGTCACGGGCCTTCTGCCATGGAAAAATATTCTCAGGTGTTTAATCAACCACTTTGTTGTGTGCATTTTATGGCGCTTGCTGCTCTCTTTGGATGGGAGGTTCCTGCAGAGGAAGAGGTCAGGTCGACGGATTTTGTATCATCACTTAAAATGGCTGTTTGTAACTCCGCCTATGTTTGACATAGCCGGTCCCAAGCCCGGGTAAAGGAGGAGGGGGTTGTGATAGGCTTGGCGAGCCAACAACTACACTTAGCCATTCTCATGGAAATGAAACCCAATAGAAATTCGTTGGGGCGTAACCCTCTTAGCGACGCGCCATATCGGAACCCGGGTATGGTGTTAAGTGGGCAAGGGCCGGGTCGCCACCGCCTTAGTGGTGCGCCATATCGGAACCCGGATATGGTGTTAAATGAGCAAGGGCCGGATCGCCATCACCTTAGTGGCGCGCTACATCGTTGCCCGGATGTAGTGATAAGTGAGCAAGGGTCTTTGCATCTTACTCGACGGGTGCAAAGCGTAAGGAAGCTAGCCGAGGAACATAGATTTCGGGTGGGTAGTTGGAATGTAGGATCCTTGACGGGGAAGCTACGTGAGTTAGTAGATGTTGCCATTAGGAGACGAGTAAATATCCTTTGTGTACAAGAGACTAGATGGGCGGGTCAAAAGGCGAGAGAAGTCGAGAATATCGGTTTCAAGCTTTGGTATTCTGGTTCGGCTGGGACTAGAAATGGCGTAGGTGTTCTAATAGATAAGAGTCTTAAGGATGGAGTAGTGGATGTTCGAAGACGAGGAGATAGGATCATCTTAATCAAGATAGTAATTGGGGACATTGTCTTGAACGTCATTAGTGCTTATGCCCCACAAGTTGGGCTCAACATGAGTGCTAAGAGGCAATTTTGGGAGGACTTGGAGGATATGGTTAGTAGTGTACCGATAACCGAGAAACTCCTCATAGGGGGAGATCTCAATGGTCATGTGGGTGCAACTAACCTAGGATTTGAGGGGTACATGGAGGTTTTGGATGCAGCGATAGAAATCAAGAGGGTAAGGACATCCTAGACTTTGCCGTAGCCTATGATCTGTTGATAGCTAACACCCTCTTTAGGAAGAGGCAATCTCACCTAGTGACCTTTAGTAGTGCCCAACACTCTAGCCAGATTGACTTTGTGCTCACTAGGAGAAAGGATAGACGGGAGTGTCTAGATTGTAAGGTGATCCCGGGGGAGTGTGTTGTGACACAACATAAGCTTGTGGTAGCTGATTTTCGCTTCCATACATGTTCTTTGCGGGACAAAGGTGTCAAAATCACAAGAACAAAGTGGTGGAAGTTGAATGGAGAATCACAAGTATCCTTTAAAAATAGGGTGATCACAAAAGGACCCTGGCCAGAAAATGGAGATGCAGATAGTATGTGGATGAAGATGGCAACTTGCATTAGGAAGGTAGCTAGTGAGGTGTTCGGTGTGACAAAGGGGAAGAAACTTGTAGATAAAGACACTTGGTGGTGGAATGAGGATGTACAAAAGGTCATTAAGGAGAAGAAGGAGTGTTAAAAGAGTTGGCATAATGATAGAAGCGCAAGCAACATGCTTAAGTACAAAGAGGCTAAGAAGAATGCAAGGCGGGTTGTGAGTAAGGCAAGAGGACAGGCCTATGATAAGTTATATGAGAGACTAGGGACAAAAGAAGGTGAAAAGGACATATACAAGGTAGCAAAAATCCGTGAGAGAAAGATGAGGGATCTCAATCAAGTTAAATGCATCAAAGATGAGACTGACCACATTCTAGTGAAGGATGAAGAGATTAAGAATAGATGGCGTGATTACTTTAATGAGCTATTCAAAGATGGGAATGGGAGCACTATGGTTGAGTTGGATGACTCCTTTGATGACTCCAACAGGCGGTTCGTGCGGAGGATACAAGAGTTTGAGGTTAAGGATGCCTTAAAGAGGATGAAAGGAGGAAAGGCCCTCGGCCCTGACGATGTCCCTATTGAGGTGTGGAGATGTCTTGGGGACGTCGCAATAGTATGGCTCACAAAGCTATTCAACCACATTTTTCGGTCAAACAAGATGCCTGAAGAATGGAGGAAAAGTATATTAGTACCTATCTTCAAAAATAAAGGAGATATTCAAAGTTGTACTAATTATCGAGGTATTAAGCTTATGAGTCATACTATGAAGAGAGAGTGATTGAACACCGCCTGAGGAAAGTGACCAATGTCACTAAAAACCAATTTGGTTTTATGTCTGGGAGGTCTACAATGGAGGCGATTTTCTTGCTTCGTCAGCTTATGGAGAGATATAGGGAGCAGAAGAAGGACTTGCATATGGTGTTCATCGACTTGGAGAAGGCGTACGACAAGATACCAAGGTCAGTCATGTGGTGGGCACTAGAGAAACATAAAGTGCCAACAAAGTACATTACCCTTATCAAGGATATGTACAATAATGTTAGGACAAGTGTGCGCGTAAGTGATAGTGAGACTGATGCATTTCCTATCACGGTAGGACTACATCAAGGATCAGCTTTGAGCCCATACATCTTTTCCTTGGTGATGGATGAGGTGTCGAAGGATATACAAGGGGATATCCCTTGGTGCATGCTCTTTGCTGATGATGTAGTGCTGGTAGATGAAACTAGAGATGGTGTTGATAAGAAATTAGAGTTATGGAGACAAACCTTAGAGTCCAAGGGGTTTAGACTTAGTAGGACTAAAACCGAGTATATGAGGTGTGACTTTAGTGGTGTTGGTCGTGAAGAAGGAAATGTTAGTCTACAAGGACAAATAGTACCTAGAAGGGACTCTTTCCGATACTTAGGATCAATGTTACAAAGCAATGGCGATATTGATGAGGATGTTTGCCACAGGATCAAGGTAGGGTGGATGAAATGGCGGCAAGCCTCTGGAATCCTATGTGATAGGAAAGTCCCACAAAAGCTAAATGGGACGTTCTATAGGACGGTGATCAGACCCGCGATGCTCTATGGGGCGGAATGTTGGCCAACTAAACGGCAACATGTCCAACAAATGAGTGTCGCAGAGATGCGAATGCTACGGTGGATCTGCGGGCACACAAGAAGAGACCGAATAAGGAATGAGGCGATTCGTGATAAGGTAGGGGTGGCGCCGATTGAAGAGAAGTTAGTCCAACATCGACTTAGGTGGTTTGGACATATCCAACGGAGACCTCCAGAAGCACCGGTTAACAGTGGGATTTTAAGAGGCAGAGAAAATATTAGGAGGGGTAGAGGACGACCAAGGTTGATCTGGGAGGAGGTGGTAAAACGAGATTCGAGAGATTGGAATGTTTCCAGAGACTTAGCTCATGATAGGACCGCATGGAAAGTAGCAATTCATGTGCCAGAATCGTAGTCTTGTTTTTTTTCTTTTTCTTTTTTTTTCTTTTTTCTTTTCTCTTTTCTTTTCCTTTTTTCTTATTTCTTTTCTCTTTTCCCTTTTTCTTTTTTTTTCTTTTTTTCTTTTTTTTCTCTTTTTTTCTTTTTTCCTTGTTCTTATATCTCTTCCTCTCTTTTACTTTATTGATATTGGGTTTCATGTCTAGCCGACCCCAACAGGCTTGGGATAAAGGCTTGGTTGTTGTTGTTGTTGTTGTTGTACTTAAAATGGCTGTTTGTTGGTCGTTCTACCAGAGGTTTCCAATGACTAGGCACAATATCTTGATCTGGAACGCGCGTGGTCTGAATAGTAGAAGGGGGGTTGAAGGGGGGGTTGATCTCCGCCACGTCAAAGACGATGCCCTCGGTGCGGTAGTTCTCAGGCGTCCCGAACGTCACTGGGAAAGAGATACTACCGCGTGAAGAATGGACCCTGGGCCGACTCCAGAGAATGGGTGCGACGTGATCAACTTTCCCATTGGGATCTGTAGCTTCTGGAAGTCTGCAAGACTGATGAGGTTGAGGCTCGCCCCTCCATTGACCAGCATGTTGTAGAGCTTCACGTTAGCTATGGTCAGAGAGACAATGAGCGGCAACTGCCCGACTCCCACCATGTTCTTCGGGCAGTCGGAGGCGGTGAAGCTAATCTCTGTCTCCATCCACTTATGGTAGGGAGCTGGCTTGGGGGAGGGTGCTACTACCATGATCTCCCGCCGAAGGGTTTTGACGTCCCGTCGGGACGTGATGTCCCATGACCCCCGTTACATCATGTGGAGCGTCCTTCGACGCTCGTCTGGGCTATGGTCGGAGTTGGAGCCCTTTCCTCGGTCATAGATGACCTTCAACGCCCACTTGGCATCTTGGAACTCCATCTCCTGGTCATTGCTGACCTCCGGGTCAGCTTTTTGCTTGCCCTCCCGCTGGTGGAAGGGTGCGCCATCCTGGCGCTGCTGTCGGAGCTCTTGGAAGCGCTCCACTAGCTTCTGGATCTCCTGCCACTCGCTGGCGCTGTGCCGCTTGGTGTTGTGGACCGGGCACCTCTAGTCAACATCGTCGCTGTCACACGGCTGCCGCGGGCGCTTGTCGGTGTGTGGCCCCCTACAGCTGCTAGCGAGTTGAGCGCCGCGATGACCATGTGGTCGATGTCGTTACGCCACTGCTCCACAACGAACGGGGAAGCTCCTGCGCCCGGGGGGTTGTGGAGTAGCCCGCGATCCGCTAGCAGCGCGCTCTCCGGGCTAGCTTTGGGTGGTGCTTGTGACGCCGTCGCCACCGAAGGCTGCCGGGTGGCAACGGGCACTGTCGCTGTAGGGGATGCCACCGACGTAGCCGGTCCCGCTTCAGAGCGGGACGAGGCTTCCTGCTCCCTCTATTGCTGGCGGCACGAGGGGCGGGAAGAGCCTCCAATAGACTGTATGTTCACCATCGCAAGCTTCACGAACAGCTTCAAAAACCAAGAAGCCCCCTTCCTAGCGTGCCAAATGTCAAAGTGTTTTCCTGCGACACTTCCCCCGGTCTGCCGAAACAGCCCGCGGAGGTTCTTTTTTAGGAGGGGCTTAGTGGTTTCGAGCGTCGAGACGATGTCAAAGATGAACACGAGGATTTACGTGGTTCGGGCCTCCGAGGCGTAATACCCTACGTCCACGGTGTGATTGTTGTATTGCTTGTGCGTATGAGTGTGTGAGATTGCGAACCCCTTGCCCGGAGGCTGCCCCGACCCTTTTGTAGACCAAGGTCGGGGCAGTTACAATGTGGCCCGGGGCCCGACAGGTGGCCCCGCGGCTATCGGTACCCTATACATGAGCTAGGATACTTACAACTACATTCAACGTCGCTGTCGGAGGAGTTAAGGCGCGTCGCCTGGCACGCTGGGTGCCTATGACCGGGTAGCCGATGATGATGAAGTCCCCATCTTGTCACCGTGTCTCCTCGCTCTGCTGGGCGGCGGCTCTGTGTCGTTGGGCGACACTGTTCTATTGTGACGCCTCACCGCCCTGTCTCGTCACTGTAATGGTGAACAGGTGGAGGACGGAGGCGTGCACCGCGTACCATGATTCTGGGGAAGGCGCGAACCTTGAATGCTCAGCCTGATAGCGCACCTTCCTCTTTACCCCTTGGCTACCTGCCCGTCGCTCATCGGTGCGGCGTCCGGGTGGCTGGCCTCCGGGACACGCTTCGCCACCGGAGTTGTCTTGCGGAGCAGCAAGGGGTCCGGAGTTGTTGGACCATGGCAGCACCGGAGCCCTCCCATGTTGGAGGCCGGGCCCGGAGCCGTAGGGTACGTGGTACCTCCGGAGCTATCCTTGACGAGAGTCGTGGCTCAGAGGTTCCGGACACGTGGCAACGCCGGAGCCCTCCCTGGCGGGAGGTCGGGCGCGGCACCATTAGACACATGGCGGCTCCGGAGCCATCCTCGGCCGGTAGTGAGGCTCAGAGCCTGAAGACACGTGGCAGCCTCGGGGCCCTCCTTAGCAGGTGGTCGAACACGAGGCCTTGGGCACGCGCCTTCTCCTGAGTGCTCCCTCGCAGGCGGTTGGGCCCATCCTGCAGGCTGGGTCTTTGTCTTCTGCATACGTGCTGGCGTATGCCTTCTTTCACTCTTACACGTGGGGTATCCGGTCTTGCGGGCACCGACAGAACTTGTCGTTTTTATTCGGACTTGCTGAATATTGATTGTGATTGAATTGTTGTTTGTGTGCTGAAATATTGTGTTGTTTATGTATGTGCTATGAATATATGTGTTGCTGTATGAATGAATGTATATGTTGCTGTGAAATGGAGGCTTCCCAGCCGGGGAGGGAGGGAAAAGAAGCCGCGGTTAAAAAAATTGAACTAGAGTCATCGGTTTGAGCCCTAGCTGACAGCTATAAGTCCTTAAAGCCATCGGGCTCACCCGCTATGGCCGACGGCTATAGGGCCTTAAAGGCGTCGGTTTCTTAAAGTCGACGGTTATAGAAACTAAAGGTGCCCCCCCCCCTCCGCAGACGGCTATAAGGTGTAAAAGCGTCGGGCTGCCAAAACCGACCTCCATAAATGTTAAAAGAGTATATGTACGTCGCCTTCAGAAGCCAACCGACTACTATAAGGCCGACGAAATTTTAAAGACTCGTTTAAACAATTAAACTCGAGCTCGAGCTTAAAGGCTCATTTAAAAATAATAATAAATAATATTTTTTTAAAAAATAACAAATAAGGTTCATAACGTGAAACTTATCTAAACAACCCCTATCGAGCTCGAGCTCCCCAAACTTGTGAGATTTGAATTAATTTCGAATTCGATTCGTTCATCTTACTAGGAGTCAGACTTTTATCGAGCCAAACTCAAGCTCACGGGCCTGGATTTTCATTAACAACACTAATATCCCTAAATGTTCCCCACCCTAAAGAGCCGTTCCCCGTAGTTTTCAAACCACCCCCAACTGGCAACCCGTAGCGGTGGGGGCGGTCCAAGGCGCGATGGAGGCTGGCTCGTCCTCCTCCTCCTATGGCGGCGGCGGCGAGAAGGAGTTAGGCCTGCTGGAGGTGCAAGCGGCGGCGTCGGCGCTGCGCCGGTCGGAGGTGTTCCACGTCGTGAAGGAGCTCCTAGGCTTCGTCCTGTACATGCACCACCAGATCCCCTCGTAATCTCCGATCTCTCCTGCTCTCTTCTTCCCCGTTGTAGGATTTCGTGCAATTTCTGGTGGATTTGGTGGGTCTCGGCGCGAATTGCTTGGTCGGAGTCTACTTCAGCCGTTCGCTGTAGCTGGGATTTCGATTTCGCTGCTTTTGCTGCAGCGTTAGGCTCCGAACATGATCGATTTGGGATGGATTGAAACCGGTTCTCGTTTCTGGGTCTAAATAGCAGATTAGAATTTTTGTTAACTTGGTTATGCAGCGGATGGATTCGTGCATTTCTTACATCGTCTTGCTGCGGAGCCGTTTGTTTGCGTGCGGAGTGTCAATTTAATCAGCCATTGGTTCGAACGGCTGAAGTGTATTCGATCATTACATGGGCCTGAACTTTCCCTGGGACTGAGTAATCGATTTGGTTGGACCGAACTCATGGGTCGGTGATTCAAGGGTAATCATTTAGCTAGTTGCTTTTATTTATTTATTTATTTCTTCAGATGCCTCTTTTTGTTATGTGATATTAGTTTGTGAATCCTCTGATAGCAGCTGAGACATTTCATTCTGAACCTGCTTATGGACATCTTCGTTTCTGCCTAGGGCCTAGGCTCATGTTTGTCTGCAATGGGTGATATTTAGCTTTGATGTAATTGGGTTCCTATGCTCTTTTTTCCAATCAGATAGACACAGGAATCTGTTTGGTCTGAGAATGTTTTTGCGTATATTCTTCTTGCTACTGCCTTTTGGCCTTGAGCCCAATATTTAAAATCCACGTCAACGCCTAGGTGGCGCCCAGGCGACTCCAGCGTTCTTGGCAGCAGTAGCAGGTTGTCCACCACTGCCAACAGCAAGTCCAGCACTGGCAAATCTGCAATAACACTGCAACAGCAAAATTCCAGCAAACATTTTTTCCAGCAACTTAGGAAGATACTATAACTAATATATCAAGTTCAACCATCATAGATAACCATAGATAAACTAGTCCTACACAATACATAGATAAACAAGTCTAACAAGTTCAACCATGATAAGTTCAACATAGATAATAAATAATAAGCATAGATAATTGTTCAAATTTTGATTGAAACATCATGTAATCAATATCAAGCTCAATATCATTTGGGTCACACTCATTATCTTCATCTTGAGAACCATCATGAGAAGGAAGTGGCGGTGGTTGACCAAAATCATCCCCAACCTCTAGATCATTGGACACAAGCACATTGTCTTCATCAACTTCTCCCTCCTCTCAAACTGTGATGTTATTTCTCATTAGTATAGGATCTTGAGGTACAAGTTGCAACACGTCGACATTTATAGGTGGTGGTCATTGTTGGCAAATCATTTAAACCCATTCATCATTCTATTGGAAATCCTCTAACACCAAAGGGTTGTAACCTTTCTTTTCCACACGCCTCATTCTGGACCTATTCGTGGCCCATGTTGTATTAGATGTACACTAAATCACTCAATTTTTGATACTCCAACCGCTTTCGTCTCTTCATATGGAATTAAGAATTACACAATACAAACCAATGGGTAATGTACCTTCCATAAACAGAAGACCCTAAAAGCATGTGAAAAATTTAAATGCTTAGATACTTACAAATGAAAGATGCTCCAATTACATTCACAACCAGAGGCCAAGCAATAAAGACCGAGGATGCGTCTTGCAATATTTTGAAGCTCTCTATTAATGCTGGCAGAAGCATCCCACCAATCCAATGCAATATTATCTATATTTTAGAGGACTAAAATAGTAGCATATTGAGCTATTGATACAAATACAAAACAAACATTTACACCCTCTTTAGGAAGAGGCAATCTCATCTAGTGACCTTTAGTAGTGCCCAACACTCTAGCCAGATTGACTTTGTCCTCACTAGGAGAAAGGATAGACGGGAGTGTCTAGATTGTAAGGTGATCCCGGGGAGTGTGTTGTGACACAACATAAGCTTGTGGTAGCTGATTTTCGCTTCCATACATATTCTTTGCGGGACAAAGGTGTCAAAATCACAAGAACAAAGTGGTGGAAGTTGAAGGGAGAATCACAAGTATCTTTTAAAAATAGGGTGATCACAGAAGGACCCTGGGCAGAAAATGGAGATGCAGATAGTATGTGGATGAAGATGGCAACTTGCATTAGGAAGGTAGCTAGTGAGGTGTTCGGTGTGACAAAGGGAAAGAAACTTGTAGATAAAGACACTTGGTGGTGGAATGAGGATGTACAAAAGGCCATTAAGGAGAAGAAGGAGTGTTATAAGAGTTGGCATAATGATAGAAGCGCAAGCAACATGCTTAAGTACAAAGATGCTAAGAAGAATGCAAGGCGGGTTGTGAGTAAGGCAAGAGGACAGGCCTATGATAAGTTATATGAGAGACTAGGGACAAAAGAAGGTGAAAAGGACATATACAAGGTAGCAAAAATCCGCGAGAGAAAGATGAGGGATCTCAATCAAGTTAAATGCATCAAAGATGAGACTGACCGCATTCTAGTGAAGGATGAAGAGATTAAGAATAGATGGCGTGATTACTTTAATGGGCTATTCAATGATGGGAATGGGAGCACTATGGTTGAGTTGGATGACTCCTTTGATGACTCCAACAGGCGGTTCGTGCGGAGGATACAAGAGTTTGAGGTTAAGGAGGCCTTAAAGAGGATGAAAGGAGGAAAGGCCCTCGGCCCTGACGATGTCCCTATTGAGGTGTGGAGATGTCTTGGGGACGTTGCAATAGTATGGCTCACAAAGCTATTCAACCACATTTTTCGGTCAAACAAGATGCCTGAAGAATGGAGGAAAAGTATATTAGTACCTATCTTCAAAAATAAAGGAGATATTCGAAGTTGTACTAATTATCGAGGTATTAAGCTTATGAGTCATACTATGAAGCTTTGGGAGAGAGTGATTGAACACCGCCTGAGGAAAGTGACCAATGTCACTAAAAACCAGTTTGGTTTTATGCCTGGGAGGTCTACAATGGAGGCGATTTTCTTGCTTCGTCAGCTTATGGAGAGATATAGGGAGCAGAAGAAGGACTTGCATATGGTGTTCATCGACTTGGAGAAGGCGTACGACAAGATACCAAGATCAGTCATGTGGTGGGCACTAGAGAAACATAAAGTGCCAACAAAGTACATTACCCTTATCAAGGATATGTACAATAATGTTAGGACAAGTGTGCGCGTAAGTGATAGTGAGACTGATGCATTTCTTATCACGGTAGGACTACATCAAGGATCAGCTTTGAGCCCATACATCTTTTCCTTGGTGATGGATGAGGTGTCGAAGGATATACAAGGGGATATCCCTTGGTGCATGCTCTTTGCTGATGATGTAGTGCTGGTAGATGAAACTAGAGATGGTGTTGATAAGAAATTAGAGTTATGGAGACAAACCTTAGAGTCCAAGGGGTTTAGACTTAGTAGGACTAAAACCGAGTATATGAGGTGTGACTTTAGTGGTGTTGGTCGTGAAGAAGGAAATGTTAGTCTACAAGGACAAATAGTACCTAGAAGGGACTCTTTCCGATACTTAGGATCAATGTTACAAAGCAATGGTGATATTGACGAGGATGTTTGCCACAGGATCAAGGTAGGGTGGATGAAATGGCGGCAAGCCTCTGGAATCCTATGTGATAGGAAAGTCCCACAAAAGCTAAAAGGGAAGTTCTATAGGACAGTGATCAGACCCGCGATGCTCTATGGGGCGGAATGTTGGCCAACTAAACGGCAACATGTCCAACAAATGAGTGTCGCAGAGATGCGAATGCTACGGTGGATGTGCGGGCACACGAGAAGAGACCGAATAAGGAATGAGGCGATTCGTGATAAGGTAGGGGTGGCGCCGATTGAAGAGAAGTTAGTCCAACATCGACTTAGGTGGTTTGGACATATCCAACGGAGACCTTCAGAAGCACCGGTTAACAGTGGGATTTTAAGAGGTAGAGAAAATATTAGGAGGGGTAGAGGACGACCAAGGTTGACTTGGGAGGAGGCGGTAAAACGAGATTTGAGAGATTGGAATGTATCCAGAGACTTAGCTCATGATAGGACCGCATGGAAAGTAGCAATTCATGTGCCAGAATCGTAGTCTTGTTTTTTTTTCTTTTTTTTTCTTTTTTCTTTTCTCTTTTCTTTTCCTTTTTTCTTATTTCTTTTCTCTTTTTCCTTTTTCTTTTCTTTTTCTCTTTTTTCTCTTTTTTCTTTTTTCCTTGTTCTTATATCTCTTCCTCTCTTTTACTTTATTGATATTGGGTTTCATGTCTAGCCGACCCCAACAGGCTTGGGATAAGGGCTTGGTTGTTGTTGTTGTTGTATTACAAGTTGCTTTCCGAAGGGCAGGCCTGGCGCAGTGGTAGAGTCTCTTGGACTGTGTCCTGGAGGTCCTGGGTTCGAATCAGCCTCCTTGCAAAATAAGCAAGGGGAATGCTGCCTAGAAATTCCCTTCCCCAGACCCCACAACGTGTGGGAGCTTTCAGCACTGGGTATGCCCTTTTATTACAAGTTGCTTTCCAAAACTCTCATTTTCTTGTAGAAATCCACTTGGTCACTTATCTCTGTAAGCAAACCATCATTATCAAAAACCATTTTCTCAAGCATATCATTGAATTGAATTCAAAGTCTAGAAGCATGCTTAACATCATTTTGTCTTATGTCAAAGAGTTTATTTGGATTAAAAAACAATGCGGTCCCATCTATTTTTTGCTCTATTTGATGCACCTTTCTATTCTCAATGATGTCCATTATTTTCTTAAATAAAGCAGGTTTGCTTACAAGAGTGGTATTTATCTTGTTCCTAGCAAGATCCATGGTTGCAACAAGATTTGGCATGACAGTTATCTCATCTCAATCAACAATCCTCAAAGCAACTAGCAAATGATAGGATGCCCTAATACAATCCTCCATCAGATTCTAGTCTTGTAAAGAAAGCAAATAATCACAAACTTTTTTCTTGCCTTCGACAAAGACAATTTGTATCTACTCCAATCTTCACTAACAAAAAGTTATCTCAAAGCATACGTAAACTTGTACAAACACTACAAAGTGAGGAAAAAAGTGACAAACTGAGTAGCTGCAGATCTCACCAAATCTCTTCATCCCGTCTTTACCTCAGCATATATAACCCTCCCATGCCTATATTTGAAATTTGTGACAAGTATTAGAGGATAAACTGAACTGAATTCATTGATGTGGGATTAGGGGTACAAGACTTGAGGGCCAAGCCTCCTAGCTAATGACTAAATTACCCCTAATCCTAATACGCCTAATACATATACGCCAGCACCTCCCCGCAATCACAACATCTAGCCTCGACAGATGTTGAGGCTGGATCTGAATTCTGAGAACACGGACGAAGGAAGCCCCTTGGTGAAGATGTCGGCGAACTAGGAAGTCGTCAGGACGTGGAGCACCTGAATGTCGCCGATGGCGACGTGCTCACGAGTGAAGGTCGATCTCCACATGCTTCGTGTACTTGTGCTGAACAGGGTTGGTGGAGAGGTAGACCGCGCTGACATTGTCACAGTAGACAAGCATGTTCCGAGCGAGGGGACTATGGAGCTCCAGGAGCAGTTGCCGAAGCCTACAAGCCTTAGCCACACTGTTGCCACGGCGCGATACTCGACCTCAACACTCGAGCAGGAGATGACGTGTTGCCGCCTCGACGACCAGGAGAAGAGGTTCCCACCCGGGAACACGACGTATCTAGAGGTGGATCTACGCGTGTTTGGGCAACCCGCCCAGTCAATGTCAGTGTAGACGACCAACTCGGATCCCGAGTACCAACGGAGAAGAAGACCCTGAAGGTACTGGAGGATCCGATTCACAACGGTGGGGTGCGGTTCCCGTGGATCGTGCATATGAAGGTACACCAGCTGAATCACGTAAGAGATATTTGGCCTAGTGAAGGTGAGGTACTGAAGAGCGCATGCAATGCTCCTGAAGGCAGCAGCGGGATCACTGACAAGAGCACCGTCACCTGAGAAAACCTTGGCCTGGGTGTCGACCGAAGCAGTGCACGGCTTGCAATCAGCCATGCCAGCTCGCTAAAAAATCTCAACACTATATTGCCGCTGTTGAAGGAACATGCCATCGGGTCGACGCTCGATTGTAATACCCAAGAAGTGTAGCTGACCCATATCCTTCATAGCAAACTCCTGCTGTAAAGACACTGTCTCAGTTAGAGTGCCATGGACAGGCCAAGAACGCGAGATAGCCAACGTATGGGCTTGATGCGACTATGGCTTTGGTGGGTAGTCGGTTTAGGAGGTAGGTGGCAGTGTGAAGACCTTTGACCCAATACCTAGCGGGGAGTGACGTCTGAAAGAGCAAATACCGGATGATGTTGTTAGTGGAACAAATAATACGTTCGACTTTACCATTCCGTGGGGAGGTATGGGGGCAAGACATGTAGAGGGTGACACCATGAGTGAGAATGAAGGTCCGTGTGGAGGTGTTGTCGAATTTCAGCCCGTTGTTGCATTGGAGACTTTTGATGGTGCACCCGAACTGAGTGGACACAAAAGAGACGAAATGCGATAAAGTGGTGAAGGTTTCAGACTTGCGCCACAAATGAAAAGTTCACAAAAGTGTATAAAATCATCCATAACCACCAAATAATATTTATAACCCGAAATGCTTAAAACAGGAGGTGTCCATAGATCGCAATGCACGAGTTCGAATTTTTGTGTGGTGCGGGATGAAGATAAAGCAAATGGCAACCTAATGTGGCAACGAAGCTGGCACGCATGACAGAGCAAGGGGTCGATACTTTTATTATATGTTATGACGGAGGAACAAGCCAATTTGGATAACGCATCTGAGCCGGTGTGACCAAGATGACGATGCCACATGGAGGATGACACGACAGTCAATGCACGAGCGAGAGGTGATCTAATCCAGGATGGGAGGCGCTGTTAGATAAATACCTGTGTTTCATTTACTTTGTTGGAATAAGAATAGAGCTCAACACATGGATTAACATGCGAAGCTCGTCTCTGGCAGAACGCGCCGTGTGCGCACGACGTGCGCCGAGCTCGGCCGAGTCCTGCGGAACGGCGCGAGTTTATGGAGTTCGTTAGTCTACTCAGGTTGTTGGAGTATTTGCTTTAAATTCAGTTGATCAATAGAGATATGGTCGCACTGTTTCCAGCGTCGAAAAACTAGCATCTCACAGACTTCCTGCTCGTGCTCGTCTACTGCTCATCCTCACCGGTGGCCATCTGCTGCTGGTGAGATTTTACATTTGGCACCAGAGCCAGGTTCAACGAAGGTGGCAATGCACACATCGTGGGATCCATCCCGGACCGGGTCACACACTCCTCCACGCCGCATTCGTCCCGCGCCATCTCCATTGCCACCGCCAAGAGGTCGTCGTGCACGGGAACGGACGTCGTCGAGCGGGTCGTCAAGGAGGCCTCATCATCAGTTCAATATCCTATGCTGATGAGGACTAACTACAATGAGTGGCCCCTCCTCATGCGAGTAAACTTGCAGGCACTAGGATTATGGCGCGCCGTCGAGCCGGAGGAAGAAGACGTGATTGAGTATCGCGATGATTGCTTCGCGTTCGCCACGATACTCCGCGCAGTTCCACCCGAGATGCTGGCAACTCTCTCCACTAAGCGTACTGCTCAATCGGCATGGAAGGCAATCAAGTCTTGCCGGATTGGGGTACAGAGAGTGAAGGAGGCAAACACGGAACAACTGCGGAAGGAGTTCGACCACATCCAGTTCAAGGATGCGAAATCCGTCGACGATTTCTCAATGCGCCTCCAGCGTTTTCATGGCGTCGCCTAGGCCTCCAGTCGCTGGCGAGTGGACGCCAGGGTGGCTTGTCTCGCCTGGCCGCCGCCTCGCCTGGCCGTCGCCGCCGCCACCCGCCCCCAAGCGCCGCCGCTGCCCAGCTCCTAGCGCCGCCAACCCACCACTCTGCACCGTCGCCGGAAGCTCACCGCCGCCGCTGGGTCACCATCGCCGCAGCCGCCGGGTCCCCACCGCCGCAGCCATCGGGTGGAGAGGAGAGGAGAGGAGAGGAGAGGAGAGGAAAGGAGAGGAGAGGAGAGGAAAGGAGAGGAGATTTTAGGGCTAGGTCAACAATGAGGATGGGATTTTATAAACCTGATATGAAAGGCATCCGACGGTCCTCATCAACTGGATCCACCGGCCCAAGCCCAACAGTCGGTCGACGCTCTCAGCCTCGCCGCCGCTGCTGCCTCCCTCCTCGATTCGCCGCCGCTGCCTCCCTTCCTAGACTCGTCGCCGCTGCCGTTACTCCTCGCCCCACCGCCGCCGCCACCTTCCCTCCTTGGCTCGCCCGCTCCCCTGCCTTTCTCGCTCGACGCCGTTGTGACCCCTCCCCTGCCTTTCTCGGCTTCTCCTCGCCCTCGCCCTCCTCGCCTTCCGCTCGCCTAGGCGTCCCGGCGACCGGCGGGCGCCTAGGCGTCTAGGCGTGGATTCGCAACCCTGTGCGCCTCACTGGGCTCGTTAACAACATCATCTCTCTCGGTGAAAGTTCACTGAAACTGAGATTGTGATGAAGATGTTGCATGTAGCGCCGGAGCCGCTGGAGCAGGTGGCAATTTTCATTGAGACTCTACTTGATCTAGAGTCTCACAGTGGAAGAGGTCACCAAACACCTGCGAAATGTCAAGCAGCGTAAGAAGAGTTCGACAATTGACAGGCAGGGGAGACTTCTTCTCACGGAGGAGTGGAAAGCTCGGATGCGGACGCTCAACAACACTGGAGAGGGCAGCAGCTCGTCTGGCGGGAAAGGCGAGAAGAAACAGCAAGAGAAGGATTCACACGGCAAGAAGTCGACTGTGAAATGCTCAAACTGTGGAAAAAAGGGCACTTGGCCAAAGACTGTTGTGGTAAGCCCAAGAAGGCCCACCTCACATGGCCCAAGCTGATGAAGATGAAGAATTTTCGCTGTTTCTTCTGGTGAGCGCGCACATCGGTGAAGACAAATCTCCCGCCAACTCCCCTATTCAACATCAAACCTGGATCAGAGGCGAGTCTGGGAAAGTTTTGGCGTCGGGAAGGGTGCTTGAGTTTGGGAAACTCGACATTCCTAGAGAAAGCCGAGTGGAGCTTAGGGAAGAAAAAGTGTTCGCCCACGTCAGCAACAGTGGAGATGCTCTTGATCACCATCTTTGGGTGATTGACTCTTGAGCAACAAACCATATGACGAGGACCATAGCCGCATTCTCAGAACTGGACACCATGGTCCGTGGCTCAGTTAAATTCGGAGACGGATCTACCGTTGAGATTGAGGGATGAGGATCCATCCTCTTTCTTGGCAAAGCCGGCGAGTATCGGCGACTCACTGGTTTCTATTTCATCTCGTGTCTCAGGGCCAACTTAGTGAGTCTTGGGCGACTTGATGAAGAAGGCTGCATCATCCGCATCGAAGGAGGAGTCCTCAAGATCTATGATGGAAAACGACGACTACTCACCAAGGTGACACGTTCTGAAAATTGCCTGTACGTTTTGAATTTAAACATTCAGCAACCCGTGTGTTTAGCATCGAATGCAGATGAGACTCCTTGGAGATGGCATGCCAGATATGGGCATCTTAATTTCCCTTCTCTTAAGCTCTCAAAGGGAAATATGGTGAGAGGTTTACCTGAGATTCAGCAGGTGAACAAACTCTGTGATGGATGTATCATCAGCAAGCAATGCCTTTCTCCATTTCCTGATAAAGCATCCTTTCGAGCAGAGGAGGCTCTTGAGCTCGTACATGGAGACTTGTGTGGACCCATCAAGCCGGCAACACCTAGTGGCAACACCATGTTCTTTCTGCTGGTTGATGACATTGTGACGCCCTCAATTCTGTGGAAAAACCACGGAACCGAGAACTCACGCATATGTGTGCCCAGGATGTTCATCACACATATACACGCCATTCACAAACTGAATTTCAGAATATATATAACCACGAATAACAGAGTTTATTACAATGTCTCATGAGTCTTGGACTCATGCTCACAGCGGAAGTCTTAATCTAACAGCGGAAGTCTTTATTCTGGCAGCGGAAGTCTTCTAACTAGTGCAGAAGCAATCCAAGCAGCAGCGGCTCCATCTTTACTCCATCCCCACAGGCAAGGTTGAGGACAGATTACACGCCTAATGCTCCACCTGGTCTTCATAGTAATTGTCGGTACCCTCGATATGGGGTACCCCTGCGCACAGGGGAAAATGCCTAAGGACCTCGCCCTTCTCCGCAGGGAGAGCTCCGAAGGCGCCACGTGTCCAGCGGGGCCGGACCTCCCTCTCCTCAAAGGAGAGCTCCGGACCCGCCACGTGGCCAGCAGCAGCCGGACCTCCCCCTACCGCGGGGAGAGCTACGAAGGCTCCACGTGTTCCGCGGGGCCGAACCTCCCTCTTCTCGGAGGAGAGCTCCGGGCCCACCACGTGGCCAGCAGCAGCCGGACCTCCCCCCTCCGCGGGGAGAACTCCGAAGGCTCCACGTGTCCCGCAGGGCCGGACCTCCGTCTCCTCTGAGGAGAGCTCCGGACTTGCCACGTGGCCAGCAGAGCAACGCTGCCTGCCCCCGCGCGGTAGGCAGCAGGCGTAAAGACGCGCCATACCTTGCCCGTACAAGGTATTCAAGGCCCGCGCCTTCCCAAGACGCGGAGACGCGGAGCACGCCTCTGTCAGGTGTCGTTGCGCCCAGTCACATCGCAGACTGGCGCGCCGTGTCAGAGCCTGCCCGGCAATAAACACAGCAACAAGACATCCCCTGCCGCCCCTGCCATCATCAACCACTACGACTAGCTTGCGGCATGGGCAGGGCGACAGAACGAAGACTCGGAAGCCTTCGCCAGAGACAACTACCGGCATAATTGCAGATACGGCAGTCGGCAAGCAATCTCCCCGGGACCACCTGTCGGGTCCCGGGCCCACCTTGTAAGCCACTCGAACCTTGTACTATAAAAGGCTCGGGTAGGCAACGTTAGCAAGGGTTCAAACTCTGTGAACTTGCACTCTAGACATCACTCACCCTCAAGCTCAGGACTCGGTTCTGAGCAACAAGCAATACAGCGAGCACCTCTGCTCACCGTGGATGTAGGGTTTTACGCTCCGGCGGCCTGAACCACGTAAAATTCCCCGTGTCAAGCTTCTCCCTCATTCGTCCCTAACGCTGAAGCTCTCCGCAAGTGTCTAGCCCCTCCGAAAAAGAACCTCCGCGGGCTGCCTAGAGCAGATCCGGGGAAAATGTCGACTACACACTTCGACATTTGGCGCGCCAGATAGGGAGCTTTTCCCTTGCGCGACGAGCTTTTGCCGGCGAAGATGACCAAGCTTCCTTCAGCGGCAAGCTCTCCTCCCCCGCGTTCACGACGGACCGTGACCAGCGGGGACTACGTCTCGACACACTCTGGACGGAATGTGTCGGCGCAAGCTGGAAGCCAGCGGCCGACTCCGGCAGCGCCGACTCCGGCAACGCAGGCTCCAGCGAGCGTGAGATCCTCTGCAGCGCTGAGCGTCCCCCACGGGGGCGCGCTAGCTGCTGTTGGAATAAGTCTTGTAGTCCTTTGGTCTTTGGTCCCCTAGTCCCTTGTACCCTAGTCCTTTAGTTTGTTGCACTTTAGTCCTTGGTCTTTGTTGTACTCTAGTCCTTTGGTCTTTGTGGCCCCAATTAGGACAGCATCTAAGGACACTAGGACAGCATATTAAGGACACTAGGACAGCATCTTAGTGTTAGCCATGGACAGCATATTAGGACAGCATCTAAGCATCTTAGACTAGCATCTTTGTGGCATATGCTTGGCTGCCATGGCAGCTATAAATATGTAGCCTCAACCCCTTGGGTTGGCATGACATTGTGTGAGAAATAGACAAGAAAATTGTCCCAACTCCTAGTGTCATCCTCTCTTTCAATGAGAGTAAGAATTCAGCTACTAACATTTGGTATCAGAGCCGTTCTATCCTGTAGCTTAAATATCTCCTGCTCATCCCCTTCCCGCACCTCTCTCCGTCCGCAACCGGCAGCAGGAACACCTGCTGTTCCAGCTCATTCCTCTCCTGCACAGACGAGCAGCAGCTTGTCTTCCACATACAGCAGCCCTTCCCCACTAGTGCGCCATGTCCGACGGACAGTCTCAGCGCTCGGTCGCCTCGAGCGCGCGGCAGACGGAGGTCGCCGCGGCAGAGGAGCGCGAGCGAGCGGCGGCAGAGACTGCGGCGACGGCGGCAATGGCGGCAAGGTTGGCGGCGGCGGAACTGGCAGCAGCAAGGGCGGAAGTGGAAGCAGCGGCGGCGGCGGCTGTAGCGCGTGCGGCGGCAGCGGAGCTGGAGGCTCTGCGCGGCAGTAGCTCCAGCGGCTCTGTCGACGGCGGCGTCGACGATGAGCTCAGGCCGGTGAGGGAGGCGGCGCGAGCACGAGAGGTGCAGCTAGCAGCCGCGCGCCCCCATGGGCGCGACAACCGCAGCCCAGACGGGCGCGGACGCGCCGGTGGCGCTCCCGGCGGCGGCGGCTGGGTCGACGGAGAACGCGTCCATTACAGGCGGCGCGGTTCTCCCTCTCCCGACAGGTACCATGGACACCACGGGGTCCAGGCCATTGTCAGGGACGTCGGTCCCGGCGGTGGGTGGCCTACCCTCACCAAGACCAACTACGTCGAGTGGGCCGCGGTGATGAGGGTACGGCTCCAGGTGCGACACATGTGGGAAGCAGTTCAGTACGGCGACGTCGACTACTACGAGGATCGACGGGCGTTGGATGCCCTCATTGCTGCAGTCCCGCCCGAGATGCAGTTCTCGCTTTCCAAGAAGCGGACTGCTAAGGAGGCATGGGATGCTATCGCTGCGGCACGCATCGGCAGCGACCGCGCCCGCAAGTCCACACTGCAGGCGCTTCGCAAGGAGTGGGAGAACCTGGCCTTTAAGCCAGGTGAGGACGTTGATGACTTTGCTCTCCGTCTCAACACTTTGTTGCAGAAGTTGGTGCAGTTCGGCGACGACACCTACAACGAAGAGAGAGCTGTCGAGAAGCTCCTTCGGTGCATCCCCGAGAAGTACAAGCAGATCGCTCGCTCGATCGAGTCTCTGCTGGACCTCTCCACGATGTTGATCGAAGAGGCGATAGGTCGCCTCAAGGTCGTCGACAACGACGAACCACAACCTCTCTCGGGGCCTATCACCATTGGCGGGAAGCTTCATCTCACTCGCGAGCAGTGGGAGGCTGGCCAGGGTGACCGGAAGAAGGGGGAGTCCTCTTCCTCGACAGGCGGCCGCAAGCGCGGCAAGTCGCGCAAGGGGCGCGGAGGTACCCAGGCCGGGGCACGCGGACGTACCGAGGGTGGCGCCCGCGGAGGCGCCCAGGGCGGCACCGTCGGCAACCACAAGCCGACACGAGACGACACCTGCCACAACTGTGGCAAGCTTGGTCATTGGGCCAGGGAGTGTCGACAGCCACGACGTGGCCAGGCCCACGTGGCACAAGTGGAGAAGGAGGCCCACGTGGCACAGGTAGAGGAGGAGGCAGCTTTGCTTCTGGCAAACGGAAGCATCAAGCCACCTCTAGTGGCATCGACCGCAGCGGCTCTCCTTCATCTTGATGAGCCAAAAGCACACGCTTTCCTCGGCGACGGCTCCAGCAACGACAAGACTGACGGGTGGTGCCTCGACACCGGCGCCACCCATCACATGACCGGTCGACGGGAGTTCTTCGTTGAGCTTGACTCCAATGTCCGAGGCTCTGTCAAGTTTGGTGACGCCTCCGGCATGGAGATCAAGGGTGTCGGCTCCGTCATCCTCACCGCCGAGTCTGGTGAGCACAGGCTGCTCGTCGGAGTCTACTACATCCTCGCGTTGAGAAACTCCATCATCAGCGTGGGACAGCTGGATGCGAACGGTTCGCGCGTGGAGATTAAGGACGGAGTCATGAGGATTTGGGATCGCCATCGTCGCCTTCTTGCCAAGGTAACTAGAGGCACCAATCGACTCTATGTCCTTCACGTGCAGGTAGCACAACCTGTCTGCCTTGCCACTCGTCGGGACGACGAGGCATGGCAGTGGCACGAGCGCTTTGGGCATCTTCACTTCGAGGCCATAAAGCAGCTCAGTGCCAAGGAGATGGTGCGAGGCATGCCTTGCCTTGACCACGTGGAGCAGCTCTGCGACGTCTGCGTATTGACGAAGCAGAGGCGGCTTCCTTTTCCCCAGCAGTCGAGCTTTCGAGCTAAGGAACGGCTCGAGCTCGTTCACGGGGACTTGTGTGGCCCGGTGACACCAGCTACACCAGGAGGACGACGCTACTTCCTGCTGCTCGTCGACGATCTCTCCCGCTACATGTGGGTCGTGGTCCTTGGCAGCAAGGGAGAGGCTGCGAACGCCATCAGGCGCGCGCAGGCCATTGCGGAGGCGGAGTGTGGCCGCAAGCTGCGTGTGCTACGCACCGACAACGGCGGCGAATTCACGGCGGCTGAATTCGCGTCGTATTGCGCGGATGAGGGTGTTCAGCGCCACTACTCCGCGCCCTACAGCCCGCAGCAGAACGGCGTCGTCGAGCGGCGCAACCAGACGGTTGTGGGGATGGCTCGGGCCCTCCTCAAGCAGAGGGGAATGCCGGCTATCTTCTGGGGAGAGGCGGTGGTGACGGCTGTCTACATCCTCAACCGCTCGCCCACCAAGGCTCTCAACGGTAGGACGCCGTACGAGGCTTGGTATGGGCGCAAGCCGGCGGTCTCTCATCTACGGGTCTTCGGCTGCCTCGCGTTCGCCAAGGAGCTTGGCCACATCAGCAAGCTCGACGACAGGAGTACTCCGGGGGTGTTCATCGGCTACGCGGAGGGCTCGAAGGCCTACCGCATTCTCGACCCAGAGACACAGCGTGTGCGCACGACGCGCGACGTTGTGTTCAACGAAGGGTGAGGATGGGCATGGGACAAGGTGGTGGACGACGGTTCGACCTCGACGCCCGACGACTTCACCGTCGACTACGTCTACTTCAAGGGAGTTGGGGGAGTAGGCAACTCTTCTCCACCGAGCGTGTCTACCCCAGCCCCCGACCGTCCACCTCCACCTCAGTCGGCGACCCCACGCACTCCAGCACCGACGACCACTCCTCCGGGCACGCCCACTCCGTCCCCAGCTCGTGTCGAGCACGACCTAGTGGAGTTTGTTACTCCGCTCTCCCACGACGAGGAGCGCCTCGACGGGTGCTACGACGGCGAGCAGTTGCGGTATCGCAAGATGGAGAACATTCTCGGCAACCAGCCGGTGCCGGGACTGGCCCCTCACGATCTGGATGATCAAGATCTGGAGGCGCAGTTGCACCTTGCGTGCGATGACGGCGAGCCTCGGTCTTTTGCGGAGGCCGAGAAACACGCGGCATGGCGTGCTGCGATGCAGTCGGAGATGGACGCGGTTGAGACGAACCACACTTGGGAGCTTGCTGATCTCCCTCGTGGTCACCGTGCGATCACCCTTAAGTGGGTGTTCAAGTTGAAGAGGGATGAAGCCGGCGCCATCGTCAAGCACAAGGCTCGCTTGGTAGCACGCGGCTTCGTGCAACAGGAGGGGATCGACTTCGACGATGCTTTTGCCCCCGTGGCACGGATGGAATCCGTGCGACTCCTTCTTGCACTTGCTGCCCAAGAAGGCTGGCGTGTCCAGCACATGGACGTCAAGTCGGCGTTCCTCAACGGCGACTTGAAGGAGGAGGTCTACGTACACCAGCCGCCGGGGTTTGTGGTCCCTGGCAAGGAGGGCAAGGTGTTGCGCCTGCGCAAGGCCCTTTATGGCTTGCGTCAGGCACCAAGGGCGTGGAATGCCAAGTTGGATTCCACGCTCAAGAGGATGGGCTTCGGGCAATGCCCGCACGCGGCAGCCATCTACCGGCGAGGCAATGGAGGAAACACCCTACTGGTGGGTGTCTACGTCGACGACTTGGTGATCACCGGCACTAAGGATGCGGAGGTGGCAGCGTTCAAGGAAGAGATGAAAGCCACCTTCCAGATGAGTGACCTGGGATCTCTCTCCTTCTACCTTGGGATTGAGGTGCACCAGGCCGACTCCGGGATCACACTTCGACAAACCTCCTACGCCAAGCGCATTGTTGAGCTAGCTGGGCTCACAAACTGCAACCCAGCTCTCACTCCGATGGAGGAGAGGCTGAAGCTGAGCCGCGACAGCACGGCGGAGGAGGTGGACGCTACGCAGTACCGGCGTCTTGTGGGGAGCCTTCGCTACCTCACCCACACACGGCCGGACTTGGCATTCTCCGTCGGCTACGTTAGTCGGTTCCTGCAACGACCGACGACAGATCACTAGCAGGCTGTGAAGAGGATCATCCGCTATGTTGCGGGGACTCTCGATCACGGCCTCCACTACCCGAGGTGTCCTGGGGAGGCACACCTTGTCGGGTACAGCGATAGCGACCACGCCGGCGACATCGACACCAGCAAGAGCACCAGCGGGATCCTCTTCTTCTTCGGCAAGTGCCTCGTTAGCTGGCAGTCGGTCAAGCAACAGGTGGTGGCTCTGTCCAGCTGCGAGGCCGAGTACATAGCGGCCTCCACCGCTTCGACTCAGGCGCTCTGGCTTAGTCGACTGCTTGGTGATCTCCTCAGCAGAGACACTGGAGTGGTCGAACTCAAGGTGGACAACGTGTCCGCTCTGGCCCTGGCAAAGAATCCCGTTTTCCATGAACGGAGCAAGCACATCCGGGTGAGGTACCACTTCATCCGACAATGCTTGGAGGAAGGGAGCATCAAGGCGAACTACATCAACACCAATGACCAGCTTGCGGACCTGCTCACGAAGCCCCTTGGGAGGCTCAAGTTCATTGAACTTCGCACCAAGATCGGGATGGTCCAACCCTCTCAGAAGACGACGTACAAGACTTAGGGGGAGAATGTTGGAATAAGTCTTGTAGTCCTTTGGTCTTTGGTCCCCTAGTCCCTTGTACCCTAGTCCTTTAGTTTGTTGCACTTTAGTCCTTGGTCTTTGTTGTACTCTAGTCCTTTGGTCTTTGTGGCCCCAATTAGGACAGCATCTAAGGACACTAGGACAGCATATTAAGGACACTAGGACAGCATCTTAGTGTCAGCCATGGACAGCATATTAGGACAACATCTAAGCATCTTAGACTAGCATCTTTGTGGCATATGCTTGGCTGCCATGGCAGCTATAAATATGTAGCCTCAACCCCTTGGGTTGGCATGGCATTGTGTGAGAAATAGACAAGAAAATTGCCCCAACTCCTAGTGTCATCCTCTCTTTCAATGAGAGTAAGAATTCAGCTACTAACAGCTGCAGCAAGAGCGCTACTGCGCAATCCGCCTGCGAAGGACATGCCTCAGTCAGCGACCCAGCAGTGGATTCGCGAGGTAGACCGTCTCGTCGTCGCTGCTGCTAACCCTCGGATTCGGCGGGGATGACGCCCCGGCCAACTGGCTGTATCGCTGACGCGCATGCCAATGGTTGACGGGCAGACAGCGGATTTCCGCTCCACCAGGCTCCCATCGACGGACCTGAGGACGGAGCTGGAACGATGCCACTTGGGCCAAGATGCCCGAGTGTTCCTCGAGCGACGACGAGAAAGGCGTCGCAACCAGGAGGCCACCGACAGCATGTCGACTGCCTCAACCCTGCCTGAGGTGCAGACTTTCGCCACGCGTTCTCTGCCCCAGGCATACGCCACGCAGCATATGCCCCATCCATATGCCCTGCAAACGGCGCCCCCGGTCTATGGCGCAGCCTTGCCCATATCGGGGTACGCTGTGCCAGCAGCGAACCAAGCGTTCGTGGCACCAACGCCTGCGGCAACAGGAGCAGGATGCGCGGCCCTGGCGCCCCACCTTCGCTTCGTGAAGTGGCCGCGCAAGTTTCGGCCGCACCTGCCCGAGAAGTACGACGACATCGTCAACCCGACGGAGTTCCTCCAGATCTACTCCACCGCCGTCCTTGCTGCAGGAGGGGATGAGGCCGTCATGGCCAACTACTTCCCCGTCGCCCTGACCGGCCCAGCACGGTCTTGGCTCATGAACCTCCCCCAGGGTTCCATAACCTCCTGGGGAGAGCTCTGCCGACAGTTTACTGCTAACTTCGGCAACTCCTACACCCGGCCTGGCACGGAGCTCGACCTCCACGCCGTCCAGCAACAACCTGGAGAATCGCTTTGCTCCTTCATCCAGCGGTTCTCCCAGGTACGGAACACCATTCCACATATCCAAAATGCTTCTGTGGTGGTGGCGTTCCGGCAGGGCGTCCGGGACAAGATGCTTGAGAAGCTCGCGACCAAAGAGGTCCGCGACGTCTCAGAGCTCTTCAGCCTGGCGGACAAGTGCGCCAGAGCAGCAGAATGGCGGAACTGGCACTCTCTGCCAGCCTCCGAGTCAGGAGGACAGCCCGGATCTGGCGCTGCTTCCTATGGAAGCAGCAAGAAGATCAAGAACCAGGGCGGTGGCAAGATGAAGCCACCAGCCGCGGCTCCCGTTACTGCAGCAGCACCCAGTGGAGCTCGGGGGCCACGCCCCGCCAAAAGGCAGCGACAGTCGCCAGCTCCAGATGGTGACCAAGGCGAGCTATGCCCCGTGCATGGCACCAGCCACCATACTGCTGCTGACTGCCGGGACATCCAGAGGCTCGCGGAGCGCTTCCGCAAAGGGAGGCAGCTACGAGCTGATGCTCCGCCCTTCCGTCAAAGGGAGGGCAAGCAGAAGGTCTACGCCTCAGTCAACGTGGGCCACCAGGTGGGGTTTCAGGAGTCTCAGCGCGCCATAAGGACGGTGCACAACGGTGAGGACTCCAGCTCCAGTGATGACGAGTCGGGGCAGTAGCCGGCTACAGCTGCCCCGAAAAGTCAGTGGAGACTGCACTTTCGCGATGTCAACCTTGGAGAAGCTCCAAGCAGTTGCAGCAGCCCAAGCACCAGCCCCGACGGTGCAAAACCAGGCCAGCTCCACCCGAGTGCACGTCTCCGTGCCTCGGCCTTACCTCCTGGGGGCCGTCCAGGGTCTGTCAACCTCTTGATGGCCTTAGCCAGAAGGGGAAAGACGTCTTGGGTCTCCCAAGAAGAGTCCGGGTCCTCCTACCTCTTGATGACCTTAGCCAGAAGGGGAAGGTACCCCCGAGCTCTCGGGAGAAGCCGCGCAGGATCCGCTCCAGCGTGAAGATATCGACCTCGTCGACGAGGCACGACAGCAGGTGACACCCCACAACGCACGGCCTTGGCTGGTGCTCTAGCACTACCGCCAAAGGACCAAGTGCGTCAGGGGCCTGCAAAAAGGCAACCTGGTGCCGCGGCACGCAGTTTCCCGTGAAGGACCTATAAACTCTCCCCCAGCCGGGAAGGTCCCTTCCGAGTCACAAAAGTTGCCGTCCCAGGTACACATGCCTTTCAACCAAGGATGGGATCCGTTCCCTAACCTTTGGAGCATGAAACATCACTTTAAGTTTTACCTCCTGAGCATTAGTAGAACTGTAAGTTTTACCTCCTGAGCATTAGTAGAACAGGGCCATACCCTTCTGTAATAAATCCCATACAGTCCAGGAACAGCGCTCGGAGCAGCTAAGTCTCAGGGGACGGTCTAGGACTACGTCCAGCTTGGCCTGGTTCCGACTCCAAGCGCGTAGAGTCTTGCTTCCCTTCTTAATGGGGCGGGTCGTTGCCTCCATGTACAACCTGCCTTCCTCCTATGGGCATTTACACAGAAACCTGTTCTACCTCGCTCTCTCTCATGTGATCATTTAAATTACGCATTAATTTTTATGACCGCACTTTCTATGTATGCTCACCGTACATTTAGCTCCCCTTTCCCGCGCTCATCCATAGTCGGCATTTGCTATCCTACCGAAGGCGGTTGCGCTTGAGGCACCTGCCGATGGCCAGGGGGCCTCTCGGGCCTCCCCCAGTCAGGTGTTGCGGTGCCAGTTGGTCACCTCCAGGAAAGGCCTGCGCCGTGCATGGGGGGTCCAGGGTTCGTATCACGCTCAGCCGACTCTGTACCCAAAGCGTGCGCACCCTGCCCTCCGGAGGCCCAGGGGAGTACAACCGCTTTGCCTGGTTCCGTACCCAAAGCCTGTGCACTCTGCTTCCCCGGCGTACGATCCGATACTAGGGGCCGGACGGTCGTACCCGGACCTTGGAGGGAGCCGGAGCCCCGGTGCCTCGCGCACAGAATTGCCCAAGCCCCGTATACCGGACTAGGACCGTAAGCCGAATAATACTAAGAGATGGGGAGGGGAGAACCCCCCGAGGAGAATTACACTTCCTCTACCTATGTGCAGGACCTCCAGGTTACAGCTACGGGGGCTGCATGAAGGGGGGGGGGGGTCGAGGAGCTATCGACTACTCCAGCGCAAGACCCAAGGAACCGGGTTTCGCCCCTTCTGCAGGGACAAGACCCGAAGGCCCCACGTGTCCAGCGGGGCCGGTGCTCCCCACTCCTCAGGAGGGGCTCCGGGTCCGCCACGTGGCCGGCAGAAGCCGGACCTCCCCCTCCGAGGGGAGAGCTCCGAAGGCCCCACGTGTCCGGCGGGGCAGGAGCTCCCGTCTCCAAAGGAGGAGCTCCGGACCCGCCACGTGGCAAAAGGCAGAAGCCGGACCTCCCCCTCCGAGGGGAGAGCTCCGAAGGCTCCACGTGTCCCACGGGGCCGGACCTCCCTCTCCTCAGAAGGGAGCTCCGGGCCCGCCACGTGGCCGGTAGATCCGGACCTCCCCATTCTCATGGGGCGAGCTCCGGAGACCTCCGAGGCCCTTGATACAATAAGGACCCGGGGAAGGTGTCTGTGCAGAGCTTCGAGATTGGTGAAGGCCTCTGAGTAACTTGCGGAGCTAAGGGCTCGGCCAGGCAAAACCAAGAAGAAGACAAAAGCATAACAGGCACAAAAGGTCACAAGAGTCTATTTATTCATGGCTCCATGAGCTGGACTACAGACTCTAGGGTCCCCCTGGCTCGCGCCGGAACCGAGAGGCCACAAGGGCGGTCACATCCCTGACTTCAGCCCTGGCGGTCTCCTCCCTCTCCATGGCGGGGCCCTGTCTCGCTGGCTCCTGTGAGAAAGAAGGGTCCCGGCTCCTGAAACACGCCAACACATGCGTGGCAACCTCCACGGCCAGGCCCCGTCCCTCTGCCTCGAGCTCGCCGGCGACCACCGCATCTAGCCTGCTCAGCTTGGCGCCGATTGACTCCAGCGCGGGGATCACTTCAGCCACCTTCAGTGCAGGGGCCGCCGTCTTCACCGGGCTGAAGCCAAGGGGGACCAAGGCGGACCCTGCCTGGTTGACAAAGCTCGAGACCGCACGGGCCACGGAAGACCGCGAGGCCAAGAGCTCCTCTACCTCGCGGCGGGCTGCCCGCAGGGCGTCGTGGCTTCCCTCGGAGAATTCCTTCTCCTTTGCCGCCAGGGAGCTTTCCCGAAGGCGGAGAGTCTAGGCAAGCCGCTCCAACTTTGAAGCCCGGAAGTCGGCAGCCAACTCCCGATTCTAGGATCGCCTGGCGCTCCCGGGAGACCTGCTCTTCCCTCGTGGCAAGGTCTGCCTTCCGGGCTTCAAGCTCCGTGGCCCGAGCTCGCAGGTCGTCCTCGCTCGCCGCCAGCCGCGCAGCGACCCTCTCCGCCTCGGCCGCCACGGAGCGCTCCTGATCCTCAACGGCGCGCTTACGGTGCGCCAGCCTCTGCCGTACCTCCTCCAGGGTAGAGAAGTTCTCCTCGGCCCGGGCATGCGCCTCAAGGGCCTCACTGTGGAGCCGCCGCGTCTCGGAGTCCAGACGGTCGACAGCCTGCTTCTGCCGGTCGAGGAGCGCCTCCATGATGTCAAGCGACTCCCGCCTGGAGTCGAGCTCGCCCTTGACCTTCGCGGTCCGCTCCTGCAAAAGGTTCCCCCAGGTGAAGAGGCGATCCCTCTCAACCACCTGCTCCTCTTGCTCACGACCGAGCGCGGCCAAGACCTTCCGGACGCTCGTCTGGGCGAGCACGAGAGCATCTGCCAGGGGCAGTGGGGCAGCAGAGGCTGGAGCGGCGCCCCCGACTTCCTCCAACACGTCGTCTTCAAGAGAAGACGACGCACCGGCAACCGGGATGAGACGCCGGTCAGGAGAAGCCGGTGTCGGGACTTCGACAGCCGGACCCACCGAACCCTCACTGGCAGCTGGCTCCTGAGCCGGTGGAAAACGACGAGTGGAGGGGGTCGACGCTGCCACAGAAGCCGAGCCGCCTGGTACAGGAGGAACCTGCGCTGGCTTGGGGGCCGCGGCAACCGTCTCGGCTTCCGAGCGCTGTGGCGCAGACTCCCCATCAGTCGGGGACGACCGAGAAACGCGAGCACTCCAACGGGCTCTGAACCCCGGCTTCCGAGCCGGGGTAGGACCACTAGAGCCCGCCGTCGCCGCCGACGGCTGCTCCGCAGTCGCTCGGACTGATAGAGCAAGGGATGCTCCTGAAGCTCCCCTAGACACATCAACAGCCTCCTTGGAGACTCCACCGCCTGAAGCCCTCCTCGGCGCGTCAGCAGTTTCCTTGGAGACTCCACCGCCTGAAGCCTTCCTCAACGCATCAGCAGTTTCCTTAGAGACTCCACCGCCTGAAGAGGGAGGACGCGACGCCCGGGAACCTTCAGCTTGTCGTCGCTCAAGAGGAGTCCCGTCGGGATGATGAGCCCGAGACCTCTTGGGGTCGCTACCGGACGGGGCACCATCTCCAGATGCAGGGCGTGCAGGCGCCCTGGATCCTTGACTCGGCGCAGACGCCGCCACCGGAGGAGATCGAGCGCGTTTCTTCTCTGGTGGCGGGTTGGAAGCCATGGCCTAAGACGAAGGCGCAAGAACTCACGGAAGGTGCAAGCGCTGGGAAGTGCGAAGGGAAGCCACGATGCGGGTAAGATCCCCTTTTAAAACTTCTCAGATGCGATTCAAAGCGATTCAAAACTCTTCGAATATGCCGCTTGGGCAACCGCTTCGGCTCCAAGACCAAGCGTCGATGACAAGTGGACCCAAGTCGTACAGCTGAAGCGGTGGGCCAAGAAGTCAGTCTCCCAAGGAGACGAGCCGACAGGGCGCTTCGGCGGTTTCCGAAAAAAGTGCCGCGACGTGCAGAAGTGGCAGCCTTGGGAACCGCCGCAGTAAAAGCAACCATCAAGTGGGCTCACGCTCCCACGTTCCCGCGACTGTTCGTGCTCCGGCAACGGTCAATGCGGGACTTAGAGAAGGTGCGCGGAATGGAAGAGACGGAGGCCCCACCTCGGGCTCGCTATCTCCCCCGAGATGAGCCCGGGGGCCACTGTCGGTACCCTCGATATGGGGTACCCCCGCGCACAGGGGAAAATGCCTAAGGACCTCGCCCTTCTCCGCTGGGAGAGCTCCGAAGGCGCCACATGTCCAGCGGGGCCGGACCTCCCTCTCCTCAGAGGAGAGTTCCGGACCCGCCACGTGGCCAGCAGCAGCCGGACCTCCCCCTACCGCGGGGAGAGCTCCGAAGGCTCCACGTGTTCCGCGGGGCCGGACCTCCCTCTCCTCGGAGGAGAGCTCCGGGCCCGCCACGTGGCCAGCAACTACCGAACCTCCCCCTCCCCCTACCGCGGGGAGAGCTCCGAAGGCTCCACGTGTTCCGCGGGGCCGGACCTCCCTCTCCTCGGAGGAGAGCTCCGGGCCCGCCACGTGGCCAGCAGCAGCCAAACCTCCCCCCTCCGCAGGGAGAGCTCCGAAGGCTCCACGTGTCCCGCGGGGCCGGACCTCCGTCTCCTCAGAGGAGAACTCCGGACTCGCCACGTGGCCTGCAGAGCAACGCTGCCTGTCCCCGCGTGGCAGGCATCAGGCGTAAAGACACGCCATACCTTGCCCGTACAAGGTATTCAAGGCCGGCGCCTTCCCAGGACGCGGAGACGCGGAGCACGCCTCGGTCAGGTGCCGTTGCGCCCAGTCACATCGCAGACTGGCGCGCCGTGTCAGAGCCTGCCCGCCAAAAAACACAGCAACAAGACATCCCCTGCCGCCCCTGCCATCATCAACCACTATGACTAGCTTGCGGCATGGGCAGGGCGGCAGAACGAAGACTCGGAAGCCTTCGCCAGAGACAACTACCGGCATAACTGCAGATACGGCAGTCGGCAAACAATCTCCCCGGGACCACCTGTCGGGTCCCGGGCCCACCTTGTAAACCACTCGAGCCTTGGACTATAAAGGGCTCGGGTAGGCAACGTTAGCAAGGGTTCAAACTTTGTGAACTCGCACTCTAGACATCACTCACCCTCAAGCTCAGGACTCCGGTTCTGAGCAACAAGCAATACAGCGAGCACCTCTGCTCACCGTGGACGTAGTGTTTTACGCTCCGGCGGCCTGAACCACGTAAAACTCCCCGTGGCAAGCTTCTCCCTCACTCGTCCCTAACGCTGAAGCTCTCCGCAAGTGTCTAGCCCCTCCGAAAAAGAACCTCCGCGGGCTGCCCAGAGCAGGTCCGGGGAAAATGTCGACTACACACTTCGATAGTAATCTTCTCCTGTTGCTGATGATGAAATAATAATGTAAGTTTGAGTACAATGATGTACTCAACAAGTGCGGAAAAATATGATATGTAGCTTACAACAAAGTAGGTATAAAAAGGTTCATTGCAGAAAGCAAAGTTATTTATCAGAACCATGATAAAACAACTTAACTTTAAGTGAACGTAATCTTAACATGTATTAAAATACCAATCATACCTCCATTTTGTTCATCACTTTCCATGTTCCAACGAGACATTAATCAACCTCATTCTTGCTCACGAATACCTTCTCGTATTCGCTACCATCTCACGAATACATCTCGTATTCGCTACCATTTCATCTCATAAACAATCCCGTCTCACACCGAGACCAATCTCGTTGCCATGACTCAACAGTCATGCAACCCAATCTTATTACCCGGACTCAACGGTCCCGAAAACCAAACCAAAATCAAACCATAACTAGAACTATCCAAAACCATAACCATCCAACTAATCATGGAAGTTGGCCAGGCGCTTGTGACCGTAAGCTCGACTATCATGATAGTTTTAGACTCTGCAGAGGTTGCACCTCTTTACCCACAAGTTTGTGATTTTGTCACCCGTCGACGACTGCAGAACCTCCATTATAGCAGTACACAACCGTCGGTGTATGGCTAAGAGATCACAAAATAGCCTTTACAAAGGGGCTACTAGATGTATGGACTCACTAAGGTTTCACCGGCAGGCTAGAATCTCCAATTCTCCCACCCACGGGCGCAGGGCAGTCCTCACTCGACTCGCATTCCCCGCGCCTTCCACGGTCCATAACAATCTAGCAACTTACCTAATTACTCAGCTAAGCCGCACCCATACTTGGTCTTGTGGTGGCACTGTTATTCTGGCATGTGCTCGCATGAACCGGTCCTTAGATCTACGGCAAGTAAACCACCATCTCATTCTACCTCATTCACAAACCCAGACTTGCCTAGATCTCCCTCCGTTCCATGTTCATTAACAACATCAGTTTCTCATTATCATTACGAGTGCAGTTAGCTAGACACATCTATCTCGCTTCCCAATCCCATGGACTCAGCGAAGCATAAAAGCAAAAACCATACCTAACTCATAAACTTCCCTGGCGACAAGGGTGATTTAACAAAACTAGTAAACTCCTATGAAAGGGTTTCCCATCATGTTTGACTCAAACACACACACCTTTTCGCAAACAAAACAATTTTTCCAAAACATAGGATCAATATGGTCAAGGGGCACTTGCCTTGTTCTGGCTGTTCCGGTTGCTCAAAATCTTGTTGTTGTAGTCCGTCGTAGGTAGCTCCCTGAGCTTGTCCTTCTATACATGATCAGGCACATACAAGATTCACAACAATCAATATCATGCACAAACTTTAACTAGATGCGATGATGCATATGCATGCTATCCTATGATCAGTTTCTATTAGATCAGTTTGTACGTGTTCTTGCATGGTTTGCATGGGTTTACGATGAACAGAGGTGTTCGGATCAAATGTGGACATGGCGATGATCTTGACTCTAGATCAAATCGATCAACACGTGATCTGTCCACGAAAAAGCTTCTGTTCGAAAGGAATCAAAGAACAGATGCAAAGAAAACGCGATGATGTCGTAAGGTGGTATTGGAGACCTACATTACGTTCTTCTTGGTCTCGGGGTCCTCCTAGCAAGACATATCGTTGGGGCTCTCTTCCGGCGATCTCCCGCGACTGAACTCCGGCTAAGGGTTTTACTCGGCGAGCTGGGACTAGGGCTCTAAGTCGTCGGCTCAGGAGTTAGAAAAGAAGTTCGTGGTTTCGGCCAAAGGTTCTAGGTTTTATTTATAATCGGGAGGAGAAGAGTCCTAGTCTGATTGGACTTCGAATAAGTCCCATTCAAACTGTTTTTAATTCTTAACGACTTATCTTTAGTTGATTTGGTGTGGTAACATTGTGGAATTCGTGTCGGTTTCCTCCCGTACCGGTATTCCCACACGTACAGAAGCAAAAACCGCTCCAGAACTCGTTACCTCCGCAGTGATGAGCTCCGGAAGTTCCACGTGTCCATCGGGGGCCTGGTCTCCCCTTTCCGTAAAGACGAGCTCCGGTTGTGCCGCGTGTCAAGCGAGCGAGACCTCCCTCTTTCTCAGAGGCGGGCTCCGCGTGCGCCACGTATTCTGGCGGTCGGGACCTCCTCTATATTCGGAGGTGGCTCCGCGCACGCCACGTGTCAGTGCCGGACCTCCCCTCTCTTCGGAGGTGGCTCCGGGTGTGCCACGTGTCCTAACAGCGCCAGACTTCCTTTCTTCTCAGAGACGAGCTCCGAGGTTGACACGTGTCCAACAGTGACGGACCTCCCGGAGATAAGCTCCGGTGGCGACACGTGTCCAATAGAACCGGACCTCTCGGAGGTGAGCTCCGAGATCGACACGTATCCCGCGCGACTGGACCTCTGATTTCCCCGGTGACTAGCTCTGAAGGTGACACGTGTCCTGCGGGCTGGCCTCGCTCCTCCGCAGAGGCTAGCTCTGGGGGGCAACACGTGTCCCACGGGGTTGGACCTCTCCCCCTTTGCGGGGATGAGCCCCGAGTCTGCCACATAGCCAGTTTAGCGGCGGACCTCTCCCCACTTCGCAGGGATGAGCTCCGAACACGCCACGTGGCCAGCGGGCCGCGGGAGTTGTCTTCGGCGCTCTCTGTGAACTGGATTTGGCTGTTTTTAGCTATCTTTTTGATATTTTCTCTGTTTCAGCTTATTTTAAAAATGTTGTTCTACATGAAACATGAATACATGCAAAAATAAAAAATGAGGGTGTCACAGACATGAGCCGTTATATGTGGATCATCTTACTGTAGGCCAAGAGCAACACAGCTGCTATAATCAAGCACGTTCAGGCTATGCAGAAGCTGAAAGCAGAAGAAGATTAAAGGTTCTCCACACTGATAGGGGTGGATATTCACATCGTGGAGCTTCATTGACTACTGCAATGAGCGTGCTATACGACCTCACTTGACTGCACCTTATTCTCCACAACAAAACGGTGTGGTTGAACGCCGGAATCAGACGATCGTTAATACTGCACGATCAATGCTGAAGGCAACAGGGATGCCAGACAAGTTTTGGGGAGAAGCGGTCATTATAGTCGTATATATTCTCAACAGATCACCAACTCGATGTGTAGAGGGAAGAACACCATATGATGCTTGGTATGGAAAGAAGCAGGCGGTGCATCGTCTCCGTGTGTTCGGATGCATTGCATACATGAGGATCACACATCCACACCACACCAAACTGGATTCCAGAGGACTCAAGACTGTGTTCATCGGCTATGAGAGCGGCAGCAAGGCCTATCGACTCTTTGATCCTATCGAAGAACGAGTGCATGTGTCATGAGATGTCATCTTTGATGAAAACTCATTTTGGGATTGGGACAAAGATGACATGGAGTTAGAAAGAGTATATCCCTTCACAGTGGAATATATTTATGTTAGCATATATGAGTATTAGGGGGTAATTTTGTCAATAGTCATTAGACTACTTGGGTGTCAAGTCATGTACCCTTATAGATATGTACCCTAACCCATATCAATGAACTAATTCTGTTTTCATCCTCTAATATGGTATCAGCCAAACCCTAGGCTTCCCTCCCCTTCTCTCTCCCGATCCCAGCAGCGCCGCCATGGCACTAGGTCTTGCCCCTACCTCCTCTGTGCTTGCTGTGGCCACCTCTGCAGCGCCCAGTCCTGCTGCCGTTCCTCGTTCGCCTGAGCCGGCCAGATCCGGTCCTATATTCGCTGCCACCGACCCGACCATCACCGCGATCGCTGCAGATCCAGGTGCCTCACTCCCGGTTGCGAACCCTCGAGATGAGCCATCTGCATCTTCCTCCGCCCTTGCCGCTGCTCTAGCCGCTGCCCGTGAGCGCGAGCGGGCTATGGCCATCGCTTGGGAGCAGAAGCGTGCCTCCGCAGACACCCTCGCCCGTCGGCTCGAGGAGGCCGAGCGCCGGCTCAAGAGTGCCCTGATCGGTGGCTGTCGGTACCCTCGATACGGGGTACCCTCGCGCACAGGGGGAAATGCCTAAGGACCTCGCCCTTCTCCGCAGGGAGAGCTCCGAAGGCGCCACGTGACCAGCGGGCCGGACCTCCCTCTCCTCAGAGGAGAGCTCCGGGCCCACCACGTGGCCAACTGAGCCGGACCTCCCCCCTCCGTGGGGAGAGCTCCGAAGGCTCCACGTGTCCCGCGGGGCTGGACCTCCCTCTCCTCAGAGGAGAGCTCCGGGCCCGCCACGTGGCCAGCAGAAGCCGGACCTCCCCCCTCCGCGGGGAGAGCTCCGAGGGCTCCACGTGTCCCGTGGGGCCGGACCTCCCTCTCCTCAGAGGAGAGCTCCGGGCCCGCCACGTGGCTAGCAGAGCAACGCTGCCTGCCCCCGCGCGGTAGGCAGCAGGAGTAAAGACGCGCCATACCTTGCCCGTACAAGGTATTCAAGGCCCGCGCCTTCCCAAGGCGCGGAGACGCGGAGCACGCCTCTGTCATGTGCCGTTGCGCCCAGTCGCATCACAGACTGGTGCGCCGTGTCAGAGCCTGCCCGCCAATAAACACAGCGACAAGACATCCCCTGCCGCCCCTGCCATCATCAACCACTACGACTAGCTTGCGGCATGGGTAGGGCGACAGAATGAAGACTCGGAAGCCTTCGCTAGAGATAACTACCGCCATAACTGCAGATACGGTAGATGGCATGAAATCTCCCAGGGACCACCTGTCGGGTCTCTGGCCTACCTTTTAAGCCGCTCGAGCCTTCGACTATAAAAGGCTCGGGTAGGCAACGTTAGCAAGGGTTCGAACTCTGTTGACTCGCCTCTTACACGCCCTCAAGCTCAGGACTCCGGTTCTGAGCAGCAAGCAATACAGCGAGCATCTCTGCTCACCGTGGACGTAGGGTTTTACGCTCCGGCGGCCTGAACCACGTAAAACTCCCCGTGTCAAGCTTCTCCCTCAATCGTCCCTAACGCTGAAGCTCTCCGTGAGTGACTAGCCCCTCCGAAAAAGAACCTCCGCGGGCTGCCCAGAGCAGGCCCGGGGGAAGTGTCGGCTACACACTTCGACATTTGGCGCGCCAGGTAGGGGGCTTTTCCCTCGCGCGACGAGCTTTTGCCGGCGAAGATGACGAAGCTTCCTTCAGCGGCAAGCTCTCCTCCCCCACGTTCACGGCGATCGGTGACTAGCGGGGACTACGTCTCGACACACTCTGGACGGAGTGTGTCGGCGCAAGCTGAAAGCCAACAGCCGACTCTGGCTACGTAGGCTCCAGCGAGCGTGAGATCCTCTGCAGCGCTGAGCGTCCCCCACGGGGGCGTGCTGGCTGCAGCAAGAGCGCTACTGCGCAATCCACCTGCTGGGGACGCGCCTCAGTCAGCGACCTAGCAGTGAATTCGCGAGGTAGACTGTCTCGTCGTCGTCGCTGCAAACCCTCGACTTCGACGGGGACGACGTCCCGGCCAACCGGTTGTGTCACTGACGCGCACGCCAACGGTTGACGGGCAGATTCCCGCTCCACCAGGCTCCCATTGACGGACCTGAGGACGGAGCTGGAACGATGCCACTTGGGCAAAGATGCCCGAGTGTTCATCGAGCGACGATGAGAAAGACGTCGCAACCAGGAGGCTGGCGACAGCATGTCGACTGCCTCAACCCAGCTTGAGGTGCAGACGTTCGCCACGCGATCTCTGCCCCAGGCATACGCCGCGCAGCATATGCCCCAGCCATATGCCCTGCAAGCGGTGCCCCCGGTCTATGGCGCAACCTTGCCCATACCGGGGTACACGGTGCCAGCAGCGAACCAAGCGTTCGCGGCACCAACGCCTACAGCAACAGGAGCAGTATGTGCGGCCCTAGCGCCACACCTTCGCTTCGCGAGGTGGCCGCGCAAGTTTCGGCCGCACCTGCCAGAGAAGTACGACGGCAATGTCAACCCGACGGAGTTCCTCCAGATCTACTCCACCGCCGTCCTTGCTGCAGGAGGGGACGAGGCCGTCATGGCCAACTACTTCCCCGTCGCCTTGACCGGCCCAGCCCGATCTTGGCTCATGAACCTCCCCCAAGGTTCCATAACCTCTTGGGGAGAGCTCTGCCGGTAGTTCACTGCTAACTTCGGCAGCTCCTACACCCGGCCTGGCACGGAGCTCGACCTCCACGCCGTCCAGCAACAACCTGGAGAGACGCTGCGCTCCTTCATCCAGCGGTTCTCCCAGGTACGGAACACCATCCCGCACATCCAAAATGCTTCTGTCGTGGTGGCGTTCCGGCAGGGTGTACAGGACAAGAAGATGATTGAGAAGCTCGCGACCAGAGAGGTTCGCGACGTTTCAGAGCTCTTTAGCCTGGCGGACAAGTGCGCCAGAGCAGCAGAAGGGCGGAACTAGCACTCACTGCTAGCCTCCGAGTCAGGAGGACAGCCCGGGTCTGGTGCTGCTTCCTATGGAAGCGGCAAGAGGATCAAGACCGGGGGGGGGGGGTGGCAAGATGAAGCCACCGGCCGCGGCTTCCGTTGCTGCAGCAGCATCACTCAGTGGAGCTCGGGGGACACGCCCCGACAAAAGGCAGCGACAGTCACCAGCTCCAGAGGGAGACCAAGGTGAGCTATGCCCCGTGCACGACACCAGCTACCATACTGCTGTTGAGTGCCGGGACATCCAGAAGCTCGCAGAGCGCTTTCGCAAAGGGAGGCAGGTGCGAGCTGATGCCCCACCCTTCCGTCAAAGGGAGGGCAAGCAGCAGGTCGACGCCCCAGACAACGTCGGCCACCAGGTGGGGTTTCAGGAGCCTCAGCGCGCCATAAAGACGGTGCACAACGGTGAGGACTCCAGCTCCAGTGATGACGAGCCAGGGCAGTAACCGACTACGGCTGCCCCGAAAGATCTGCGGAGACTGCACTGCTGCGATATCAGCCTTGGAGAAGCTCCAAGCAGTTGCAGCAGCCCAAGCACCAGCCTCGGCGGTGCAGAACCGGGCCAGCTCTACCCGAGTGCACGTCTCTGTGCCTCGGCCTCACCTCCTGGGGGCCGCCCAGGATCTGTCAACCTCTTGACGGCCTTAGCCAGAAGGGGAAAGACATCTTGGGTCTCCCAAGAAGAGTCCGGGTCCTCCCACCTCTTGACGGCCTTAGCCAGAAGGGGAAGGTACCCTGGGGCTCCCGGGAGAAGCCGCGCAGGATCCGCTCCAACGTGAAGATATCAACCTCGTCGACGAGGCATGATTGCGGGTAACACCCCACAACACACGGCCCCGACTGGTGCTCCGACACCACCGCCAAAGGACCAAGCGCGTCTGGAGCTGCAAGAAGGCAACCTGGTGCCGCGGCACACACTTTCCCGCGAAGGACCTATAAACTCTCCCCCAGCCGGGAAGGTCCCTTCCGAGTCACGAAAGTTGCCGTCCCAGGTACATACGCCTTTCCACCAAGGATGGGATTCGTTCCCGAACCCTTGGAGCATGGAACATCACAGTAAGTTCTACCTCCTGAGCATTAGTAGAACAGGCCTTTACCTTTCTGTAATAAATCTCATAGAGTCTAGGAACAACGCTCAGAGCAGCTAAGCCTCAGGTGACGGTCTAGGACTACGTCCAGCTTGGCCTGGTTCCGACCCCAAGCGCGTAGAGTATTGCTTCCCTTCTTAATGGGGCGGGTCGTTGCCTCCATGTTCAGCCTGTCTTCCTCCTATGGGCATTTACACAGAAACCTGTTCTACCTCGCTCTCACTTATGTGCTCATTTAAATTACGCATTAACTTTTATGACCGCACTTTCTATGTATGCTCACCGTACATTTAGCTCCCCTTTTCCGCTCTCATCCATAGTCAGCATTTGCTATCCTACCGAAGGCGGTTGCGCTTGAGGCACCTGCCGATGGCCAGGGGGCCTCTCGGGCCTCCCCCAGTCAGGTGTTGTGGTGCCAGTTGGTCACCTTCAGGGAAGGCCTGCGCCGTGCATGGGGGGTCCAGGGTGCGTATCCCGCTCAGCCGGCTCTGTACCCAAAGCGTGTGCACCCTGCCCTCCGGAGGTCCAGGGGAGCACTTTGCGGAGCTAAGGGCTCGGCCAGGCAAAACCAAGAAGAAGACAAGAGCACACAGACACAAAAAGTCACAAGAGTCTATTTATTCAAGGCTCCATGAGCTAGACTACAGACTCAATAAAAAAAAAGAGATACAAGTCCTAGGGTTCCCCTGGCTCGCGCCGGAACCTAGAGGCTACAAGGGCGGCCACGTCCCCAATTTCAGCCCTGGCAGCTTCCTCCCGCTCCGTGGCAGGGCCCTGTCTCGCTGGCTCTAGTGAGAAGGAAGGGTCCCGGCTCCGGAAGCACGCCAACACGTGCGTGGCAACCTCCACGGCCGGGCCCCGTCCCTCTGCCTCGAGCTCGCCGGCGAGCACCGCATCTAGCCTGCTCAGCTTGGCGCCGATTGACTCGAGCGCGGGGATCACCTCGGCCACCTTCAGCGCAGGGGCCGCTGTCTTCACCGGGCTGAAGCCAAGGGGGACCAGGGCGGACCCTGCCTGGTCGACGAAGCTCGAGACCGCACGGGCCTTGGAGGACCGCGAGGCCAAGAGCTCCTCTACCTCGCGGCGGGCTGCTAGCAAGGCGTCGTAGCTCCCCTCGGAGAATTCCTTCTCCTTCGCCGCCAGGGAGCTTTCCCGAAGGCGGAGAGTCTGGGCAAGCCGCTCCAACTCTGAAGCCCGGAAGTCGGCAGCCAGCTCCCGATCCAGGATCGCCTGGCGCTCCTGGGAGACCTGCTCCTCCCGCGTGGCAAGGTCTGCCTTCCGGGCCTCTAGCTCCGTAGCCCGGGCTCGCAGGTCGCCCTCGTGCGCCGCCAGCCGCGCGGCGACTCTCTCCGCCTCGGCCGCCACGGAGCGCTCCTTATCCGCAACGGCGCGCTCACGGCGCGCCAGCCTCTGCCGCACCTCCTCCAGGGCAGATAAGTTCTCCTCGGCCCGGACATGCGCCTCAAGGGCCTCCTTGTGGAGCCGCCGCGTCTCGGAGTCTAGACGGTCCATGGCCCGCTTTTGTCGGTCGAGAAGCGCCTCCATGATATCAAGCGACTCCCGCCTGGAGTCGAGCTCCCCCTTGACCTTCGTGGTCCGCTCCCTCAAAAGGTTCCCCCAGGTGAGGTGGCGATCCCTCTCAACCACCTGCTCCTCTCGCTCGCGACCGAGCGCGGCCAAGACCTGTCGGACGCTCGTCTGGGCGAGCACGAGAGCGTCTGCCAGGGGCAGTGGGGCAGCAGAGGCCGGAGCGGCGCCCCCGACCTCCTCCATCACGTCGTCTTCAAGAGAAGACGACGCACCGGCAACCGGGATGAGACGCCGGTCAGGAGAAGCCGGCGCCGGGACGGGCTCGCTCCCATCACGCCCTGGTTCGATGCCCACCGTAGGGCCGGTAGCAGTTCCTTCCGCTCCGGCAACAGGAGGCGGGACTTCGACAGCCGGACCCGCCGAACCCTCACCGACAGCTGGCTCCTGAGCCGGTGAAGAAGGACGAGTGGAGGGAGTCGACGCTGCCATAGAAGCCGGGCCGACTGGTACAGGAGGAACTTGCGCTGGCTTGGGGGCCGCGGCAACCGTCTCGGCAAGAGGAGTCGACGCTGCCATAGAATCCGGGCTGACCGGTACAGGAGGAACTTGCGCTGGCTTGGGGGCCGCGGCAACCGTCCCGGCTTTCGAGCGCTGCGGCGCAGACCCCCTGTCAGTCGGGGATGGCCGGGAAACGGGGGCGTTACTTGCACTCGGGGAGTCCCTGTAAACATGGGAAACTCCTAAGTTAAGAAAAGACGAAGACAGCACAAGCTCTAGTACCCGGTAGGCGTCGCTTACCGAGAGACACGAGCACTCCAACGGGCTCGGAAGCCAGGGTAGGACCGCTAAAGTCCGCCGTCGCCGCCGACGGCTGCCCCGCAGTCGCCCGGGCTGACAGAGCAGGGGATGCTTCTGAAGCCCCCCTCGACGCCGGCCCGGCTCCTGAAGCCCGGGGCGCCTAAGTTCTTGAATCGCCCCTGGGCACCGACGCGTCAGCAGTTTCCTTCGAGACTCCACCGCCTGAGGAGGGAGGACACGACGCCCGGGAACTTTTAGCCCATCGTCGCTCAAGAGGAGTCCCATCGGGATGATGAGCTCGAGACCTCTTGGGGTCGCCACCGGACGGGGCGCCATCTCCAGAAGCAAGGCGCGCAGGCGCCCTGGATCCCTGACTCGACGTAGACGCCGCCGGCGGAGGAGATCGAGCGTGCTTCTTCTCCGAAGGCGGGTTGGAAGCCATGGCAGAAGACAAAGGCGCAAGAACTCAAGGAAGGTGCTGTTAGTAGTTGAATTCTCACTCTCATTGAAAGAGAGAATGACACTAGGAGTTGGGGCAATTTTCTTGTCTATTTCTCACTCAATGCCATACCAACCCAAGAGGATGAGGCTACATATTTATAGCTGCCATGGCAGCCAAGCATATGGCAAAAAGATGCTAGTCTAAGATGCTTAGATGCTGTCCTAATATGCTGTCCTTGGCTGACACTAAGATGCTGTCCTAGTGTCCTTAATATGATGTCCTAGTGTCCTTAGATGCTGTCCTAATTGGGGCCACAAAGACCAAAGGACTAGAGTACAACAAGGACCAAGGACTAAAGTGCAACAAACTAAAGGACTAGGGTACAAGGGACTAGGGGACCAAAGACCAAAGGACAACAAGACTTATTCCAGCATTCTCCCCCTAAGTCTTGTACGTCGTCTTCTGAGAGGGTTGGACCATCCCGATCTTGGTGCGAAGTTCAATGAACTTGAGCCTCCCAAGGGGCTTCGTGAGCAGGTCCGCAAGCTGGTCATTGGTGTTGATGTAGTTCGCCTTGATGCTCCCTTCCTCCAAGCATTTGCGGATGAAGTGGTACCTCACCCGGATGTGCTTGCTCCGTTCATGGAAAACGGGATTCTTTGCCAGGGCCAGAGCGGACACGTTGTCCACCTTGAGTTCGACCGCTCCAGTGTCTCTGCTGAAGAGATCACCAAGCAGTCGACTAAGCCAGAGCGCCTGAGTAGAAGCGGTGGCGGCCGCTATGTACTCGGCCTCGCAGCTGGACAGGGCCACCACCTGCTGCTTGACCGACTGCCAGCTAACGAGACACTTGCCGAAGAAGAAGAGGATCCCGCTCGTGCTCTTGCTGGTGTCGATGTCGCCGGCGTGGCCGCTATCGCTGCACCCGACAAGGTGTGCCTCCCCAGGACACCTCGGGTAGTGGAGGCTGTGATCGAGAGTCCCCGCGACATAGCAGATGATCCTCTTCACAACCTGCTGGTGATCCGTCGTCGGTCGTTGCAGGAACCGACTAACGTAGCCGACGGAGAATGCCAAATCCGGCCGTGTGTGGGTGAGGTAGCGAAGGCTCCCCACAAGACGCCGGTACTGCGTAGCGTCCACCTCCTCCGCCATGCTGTCGCGGCTCAGCTTCAGCCTCTCCTCCATCGGAGTGAGAGCTGGGTTGCAGTTTGTGAGCCCAGCTAGCTCAACAATGCGCTTGGCGTAGACGGTCTGTCGAAGTGTGATCCCGGAGTCGGCCTGGTGCACCTCAATCCCAAGGTAGAAGGAGAGAGATCCCAGGTCACTCATCTGGAAGGTGGCTTTCATCTCTTCCTTGAACGCTGCCACCTCCGCATCCTTGGTGCCGGTGATCACCAAGTCGTCGACGTAGACACCCACCAGTAGGGTGTTTCCTCCTTTGCCCCGCCGGTAGATGGCCGCCGCGTGCGGGCATTGCTCGAAGCCCATCCTCTTGAGCGTGGAATCCAACTTGGCATTCCACGCCCTTGGTGCCTGACGCAAGCCATAGAGGGCCTTGCGCAAGCGCAACACCTTGCCCTCCTTGCCAGGGACCACAAACCCCGGCGGCTGGTGTACGTAGACCTCCTCCTTCAAGTCGCCGTTGAGGAATGCCGACTTGACGTCCATGTGCTGGAAACGCCAGCATTCTTGGGCAGCGAGTGCAAGAAGGAGTCGCACGGATTCCATCCGTGCCACGGGGGCAAAAGCATCGTCGAAGTCGATCCCCTCCTGCTGCACGAAGCCGCGTGCCACCAAGCGAGCCTTGTGCTTGACGATGGCGCCGGCTTCATCCCTCTTCAACTTGAACACCCACTTAAGGGTGATCGCACGATGACCGCGAGGGAGATCAGCAAGCTCCCAAGTGCGGTTCGTCTCAACCGCGCCCATCTCCGACTGCATCGCAGCACGCAATGTCGCGTGTTTCTCGGCCTCCACAAAAGACCGAGGCTCGCCGTCATCGCACGCAAGGTGCAACTGCGCCTCCAGATCTTGATCATCCAGATCGTGAGGGGCCAGTTCCGGCACCGGCTGGTTGCCGAGAATGTTCTCCATCTTGCGATACAGCAACTGCTCGCCGTCGTAGCACCCGTCGAGGCGCTCCTCGTCGTGGGAGAGCAGAGTAACAAACTTCACTGGGTCGTGCTCGACACGAGCTGGGGACGGAGTGGGCGTGACCGGAGGAGTGGCCGTCGGTGCTGGAGTGCGTGGGGTCGCCGGCTGAGGTAGAGGTGGACGGTCGGGGGCTGGGGTAGACACGCTCGGTGGAGAAGAGTTGCCTACCCCCCCAACTCCCTTGAAGTGGACGTAGTCGACGATGAAGTCGTCGTGCGTCGAGGTCGAACCGTCGTCCACCGCCTTGTCCCATGCCCATCCTCGCCCTTCGTTGAACACAATGTCGCGCGTCGTGCGCACACGCTGTGTCTCTGGGTCGAGAATGCGGTAGGCCTTCGAGCCCTCCGCGTAGCCGATGAACACCCCCGGAGTGCTCCTGTCGTCGAGCTTTCTGATGTGGCCAAGCTCATTGGCAAACGCGAGGCAGCCGAAGACCCGTAGATGAGAGACCGCCGGCTTGCGCCCATACCAAGCCTCGTACGGCGTCCTGCCGTTGAGAGCCTTGGTGGGCGAGCGGTTGAGGATGTAGACAACCGTCACCACCGCCTCTCGCCAGAAGATAGCTGGCATTCCCCTCTGCTTGAGGAGGGCCCGAGCCATCCCCACAACCGTCTGGTTGCGCCGCTCGGCGACGCCGTTCTGCTGCGGGCTGTAGGGCGCAGAGTAGTGGCGCTGAACACCCTCATCCGCGCAATATGACGCGAATTCAGCCGCCGTGAATTCGCCGCCGTTGTCGGTGCGCAACACACGCAGCTTGCGGCCGCACTCCGCCTCCGCAATGGCCTGCGCGCGCCTGATGGCGTTCGCAGCCTCTCCCTTGCTGCCAAGGACCACGACCCACATGTAGCGGGAGAGGTCGTCGACGAGCAACAGGAAGTAGCGTCGTCCTCCTGGTGTAGCTGGTGTCACCGGGCCACACAAGTCCCCGTGAACGAGCTCGAGCCGTTCCTTAGCTCGAAAGCTCGACTGCTGGGGAAAAGGAAGCCGCCTCTGCTTCGTCAATACGCAGACGTCGCAGAGCTGCTCCACGTGGTCAAGGCATGGCATGCCTCGCACCATCTCCTTGGCACTGAGCTGCTTTAGGGCCTCGAAGTGACGATGCCCAAAGTGCTCGTGCCACTGCCATGCCTCGTCGTCCCGACGAGTGGCAAGGCAGACAGGCTGTGCTACCTGCACGTGAAGGACATAGAGTCGATTGGTGCCTCTAGTTATCTTGGCAAGAAGACGACGATGGCGATCCCAAATCCTCATGACTCCGTCCTTAATCTCCACGCGCGAACCGTTCTCATCCAGCTGTCCCAGGCTGATGATGGAGTTTCTCAACGCGGGGATGTAGTAGACTCCGACGAGCAGCCTGTGCTCACCAGACTCGGCGGTGAGGATGACGGAGCCGACACCCTTAATCTCCATGCAGGAGGCGTCACCAAACTTGACAGAGCCTCGGACATTGGAGTCAAGCTCAACGAAGAACCCCCGTCGACCGGTCATGTGATGGGTGGCGCCGGTGTCGAGGCACCACCCATCAGTCTTGTCGTTGCTGGACCCGTCGCTGAGGAAAGCGTGTGCTTTTGGCTCATCAAGATGAAGGAGAGCCGCTGCGGTCGATGCCACTAGAGGTGGCTTGATGCTTCCGTGTGCCAGTAGCAAAGATGGCTCCTCCTCTACCTATGCCACGTGGGCCTCCTTCTCCACTTGTGCCACATGGGCCTGGCCACGTCGTGGCTGTCGACACTCCCTGGCCCAATGACCAAGCTTGCCACAGTTGTGGCAGGTGTCGTCTCGTGTCGGCTTGTGGTTGCCGACGGTGCCGCCCTGGGCGCCTCCGCAGGCGCCACCTTGGTACGTCCGCGTGCCCCGTCCTGGGTACCTCTGCGCCCCTTGCGCGACTTGCCGCGCTTGCGGCCGCCTGTCGAGGAAGAGGACTCCCCCTTCTTCCGGTCACCCTGGCCAGCCTCCCACTGCTCGCGAGTGAGATGAAGCTTCCCGCCAATGGTGATAGGCCCCGAGAGAGGTTGTGGTTCGTCGCTGTCGACGACCTTGAGGCGACCTATCGCCTCTTCGATCGACATCGTGGAGAGGTCCAGCAGAGACTCGATCGAGCGAGCGATCTGCTTGTACTTCTCGTGGATGCACCGAAGGAGCTTCTTGACAGCTCTCTCTTCGTTGTAGGTGTCGTCGCCGAACTGCACCAACTTCTGCAACAAAGTGTTGAGACGGAGAGCAAAGTCATCAACGTCCTCACCTGGCTTAAAGGCCAGATTCTCCCACTCCTTGCGAAGCGCCTGCAGTGAGGACTTGAGGGTGCGGTCGCTGCCGATGCGTGCCGCAGCGATGGCATCCCATGCCTCCTTAGCAGTCCGCTTCTTGCAAAGCGAGAACTGCATCTCGGGCGGGACTGCAGCAATGAGGGCATCCAACGCCCGTCGATCCTCGTAGTAGTCGACGTCGCCGTACTGAACTGCTTCCCACATGTGTCGCACCTGGAGCCGTACCCTCATCACCGCGACCCACTCGACGTAGTTGGTCTTGGTAAGGGTAGGCCACCCACCGCCGGGACCGACGTCCCTGACAATGGCCTGGACCCCGTGGTGTCCATGGTACCTGTCCGGGGAGGGAGAACCACGCCGCCTGTAATGGCCGCGTTCTCCGTCGACCCAGTCGCCGCCGCCGGGAGCGCCACCGGCGCGTTCGCCCCCGTCTGGGTTGCGGCTGTCGCACCCATGGGGGCGCGCGGCTGCTCGCTGCACCTCTCGTGCTCGCGCCGCCTCCCTCACCGGCCTGAGCTCATCGTCGACGCCGCCGTCGACAGAGCTGCTGGAGCTACTGCTGTAACACCCCAAAATTTTGTTAAGACCTTAAATCATGTTAAGAGGGGAATTTTAAAAAATTTTTGGACGTGTTGCATATTTTGCAAAAATTCAAATTCAAACTGGAATTCAAATTAAACTCAAAACAGAAAAGAAATAGAAAAAAAGGGAAAACAGAAAAAAAACCGGCCAGTGGGCCGAAACCCACCAGCCGGCCCAACCAGCGCCCGCGCCAGCCCGCAGCCGCACGCGCCGCTTCCTCCCACTGACAGGCGGGGCCCGCCAGTTCATCGTCTACCTCGCGACAGCGTCGGACTCTCTCACCCGAATCGAAACCGATCGGGAATTCTCGCGTATTCCAGCCGAATTCCGTTCGGGGGCGACGCAAACTCGATCTAAACCACCCCGCCGCGCTCCCCCGTCTATAAAAACCCCGGCCTCGTTCTGTTTTTCCCACGCGATCCGCCGATTTTCCTCCGGTGAGAACCGAGACTTCTCCGGCGAATTCTGGCCGATCTAAGCTCGGAAATTCCGATCTAACTCGCTGGTCTTGATCCACCGCCTCCGGGAAACTTTGCAGGTGCAGAAAACTCGGTGACTTGCGGTGTAAACACAGCGCCGACGAGCCTCGCCGTGAATTCACCTCGGACCTCGTCGCCGATCATCTTCTAGGACCTCCGAGTTCAAGAAAACCCTCGAGGTGAGATCCCCGGCCTCCCCTCCACCGATCTATGCCATAAAATCACAGTTCTAGAAAGAATTCTCGAAGATCCGAAAGTCTCTGGCGAGATCGTTGCTTACCGCCGCCGTGCGCCGCCGGCAGCGCCGCCCGCGCTCGATCAGAGCGACGTGGCCGCTTGTGCGCCGTTTATTTTAAATCGCACGGTAGGGTTTAAATCACCGCGTACCGGTTCGACGTTATAATCTCAGCCGTCGGTTTAAAATCGGACGGTCGACATCAGCCACGCGTTATAAAGACTGGAAATTTTACGTGCTACCCCGTGGGGTTCTCGGGAAATAAGAGCTAGCCTCGGAAACTTCTGATCCAGCCCCTGGAACTTCAGAAAATCATGTAAATTCATTTAAAAATCAGTTTTAGCCACTGGACTTAATAAAAATTTGGAAAAACTCCTCTGATAAGTGTAGCTAGACCCCTGGAAATTCTGAAAATAATATTATAGACCCTGTAGTGGGGTGAGTTTACCTTTTTAGCCCTGTTTAATATTTAATTTAGGAAATTGAATATGTGGCTAGTGTTTAAAAATTAAAAAGTGGGACAAACATATTGTCAAAATTAAATTAAAAACTTTCTCAGTATTTAGAAAACTTTGGAGTGAGATAAAAATATATTTTGAGCTGAAATGAATCTGTTTAATTTATTATTCACATTTAGGGACATATTTTTAAGTAAGGAATAGTTCTAGAAAATAGGAAAATAATTGTAAAATAGTCTACATCAGAGTTAAAGGTCAAAATATGTTATTAAATTATTTAGGACCAGAACCTATTCTGTTTAGAGGATGTGTCTTACTATTTTCATAATAAAGTACACATTTATGCATGGGAAAATAAATCTGAAAATATAGCAACTAGTAAATGATAAATGGAGTTTCTAAAATCCAAAGAATTTAGTTTAGAGTTGGTAGAAATTCTGAAGACACATATGGAGAAGAAAAATACCTTTCATGCATACTTGGTAACAAAAAGGTGTAGTAAATAAATATAAGGAAAATTATTTAAATTGGAAACTCATATATAAAGTATGCAAGCATAAATGTGAATACAAAAGTAGGAATCATATACACATGATTAAAAGTGCATGCAAGCCACAAATCAACACACATAGAGTAACCACAACACATATAGTTGTGAATGACTTTCATAAATATGAATGTGTGGTTTGTATGAAGTGGAAGTGTGAACTATGTCTTATAGATTGTTGTTTTTCTTTTGTTATGTGTGATGGTATGATGTAGAACCTGCTCAAGAGCAAGTTATTCCTTTCCAAGATCAGGACTACCCATTTCAAGAGCAGCAGGAAGGAGGCTAGTGTCCTTGACCACTTTGATCCTATACTAGGATGTGTAGATAGAATTATTTGCATTGTCAATTGAAATATGGAACCCATGCTAGAAGTTTCCCTAGAATTGCATTACCTTGTTCCCTTGTAGCTTGGGTTGGGATTCATTTTATCATGTCATTTATTATTATGCATATGCTTAGCCATGCTTAGAATGAAATAATTGGGATATGAGATCATCAGTTTATTTTACCATACTTTTGAATGAGATATTGGGAGTTATGTAGAGGTAGGGATCAAGGCAAGTTGGATGTTTTGGTTGTGTGCTGGGTGCACGAGACTCGGGTTTGTGTTTAGTACTTGCCTAGATCCTAAGGACCGGTTCATGGAGCATGTAACCTGGCTTTACAGTGCCAACCACATGCTGAGATGGGGCAGCTTGGCCAATTAATTAGGTGTATCCCCGGCGTAGTATGGGTGTGTTGGATGGTGCGGGGAGTAGGTGTCAGCTGGACTACCATATGAACCGCAAGGCTCAAGAGGGGGCCACTGCAGCGGGGTTGGAGCCTCTTGTATGCTGTTAGGGGTGAAACCTCAGTGGGCCCACGCTCGTCGGGAATCCCTTTGTAAAGGCTTCGTAGTGATCTCCTAGCTACACACCTGGGAAGTGTGAATGTGGTTCGTAGCCACTGGCATAATAGAAGTTCTTTTAGTCCACCCGGCAACGGGGGATGAAATCACTACATGTGGGTACAGTGGTACAAACTCTGCAGAGTCAAAACTGTCATGACAGCCGCGCTCGCAGTTAAGAGCGGCTTGGACTTATTCATGATTAGAGGATTGATGGTTTTGGAAGTTAAGCGGGGAGCTTAACATTGGAAATGATGTTATGGTTATTGGATTATGATGATGGGATGGGAGATTGGGACCATTTCATCTGTGTAGTAACGTAGGTGCTTAATAAGCTAAGGTGATAGGTATTAATTGCGTAGTGATTTAACCATTAGTTCAACCTCTCCTTGTTCTAGCCATGCATGATATGATTTTCCCACACTTGCTGAGTACCATTGGTACTCAACCTTGCATATTTTGTTGGTTTATATTGCTGCTCAGGTCAAGATAATGAGGTGGTGTATAATGACCAAGACTTTGGACCCGAAGAAGGTTTCTAGGTTCATGGAGACCCCCGGGCAACGCCTGTGACGGAGCCCTAAAGAATAATATTCCGCTGCTAGTTTATTTACTTGTGATGAACTTATTATTGTCCATCGAGACATTTGCTATGTAAGACTTATTTATATTCGACACCTGGCTTGTAATAAATGATGCTTCACTATTTGTCATCACATGTATGAGAAAATGATCCTGGCATACATGTGATATTCACTTGGTTGTTCTTCGGAAAACCGGGTGTGACAACTGCCGCGCAGAGCCTCCAGCTCCGCTGCCGCCGCACGCGCTACAGCCGCCGCCGCCGCTGCTTCCACTTCCGCCCTTGCTGCTGCCAGTTCCGCCGCCGCCAACCTTGCCGCCGTCGCCGCAGTCTCTGCCGCCGCTCGCTCGCGCTCCTTTGTCGCGGCGACCTCCGTCTGCCGCGCGCTCGAGGCGACCGAGCGCTGAGACTGTCCGTCGGACATGGCGCACTAGTGGGGAAGGGCTGTTGTGTGTGGAAGACAAGCTGCTGCTCGTCTGTGCAGGAGAGGAATGAGCTGGAACAGCCGGTGTTCCTGCTGCCGGTTGCGGACAGAGAGAGGTGCGGGAAGGGGATGAGCAGGAGATGTTTAAGCTGCAGGATAGAACGGCTCTGATACCAGATGTTAGTAGTTGAATTCTCACTCTCATTGGAAGAGAGGATGACACTAGGAGTTGGGGCAATTTTCTTGTCTATTTCTCACTCAATGCCATACCAACCCAAGAGGTTGAGGCTACATATTTATAGCTGCCATGGCAGCCAACCATATGCCACAAAGATGCTAGTCTAAGATGCTTAGATGCTGTCCTAATATGCTGTCCTTGGCTGACACTAAGATGCTGTCCTAGTGTCCTTAATATGATGTCCATAGTGTCCTTAGATGCTGTCCTAATTGGGGCCACAAAGACCAAAGGACTAGAGTACAACAAGGACCAAGGACTAATGTCTAAAGTGCAACAAACTAAAGGACTAGGGTACAAGGGACTAGGGGACTAAAGACCAAAGGACAACAAGACTTATTCCAGCAGGTGCAAGCGCTGGGAAGTGCGAAGGGAAGCCGCAATGCGGGTAAGATCCCCTTTTTAAACTTCCCAGGTGCGATTCAAAGCGATTCGAAACCCTTCGAATACGCCGCTTGGGCAACCGCTTCGGCTCCAAGACCAAGCGTCGATGACAAGTGGACCCAAGTCGTCCAGCTGAAGCGGTGGGCCAAGAAGTCAGTCTCCCAAGGAGAAGAGCCGGCAAGGCGCTTCGGCGGTTCCCGAAAAAAGCGCCGCGACGTGTAGAAGTGGTAGCCTTGGGAACCGCCGCAGTAAAAGCAACCATCAAGTGGGCACACGCTCCCACGATCCCGCGACTGTTCGTGCTCCGGCAACGGTCAATGCGGGACTTAGAGAAAGTGCGCGGAGTGGAAGAGACGGAGGCCCCACCTCGGGCTCGCTATCTCCCCCGAGATGGGCCCGGGGGCCACTGTCAATACCCTCTATACGGGGTATCCCCGCACACAGGGGGAAATGCCTAAGGACCTCGCCCTTCTCCGCAGGGAGAGCTCCGAAGGCGCCACGTGACCAGCGGGGCCGGACCTCCCTCTCCTCAGAGGAGAGCTCCGGGTCCGCCACGTGGCCAACTGAGCCGGACCTCCCCCCTCCGTGGGGAGAGCTCCGAAGGCTCCACGTGTCCCGCGGGGCCGGACCTCCCTCTCCTCAGAGGAGAGCTCCGGGCCCGCCACGTGGCCAGCAGAGGCCGGACCTACCCCCTCCGCGGGGAGAGCTCCGAGGGCTCCACGTGTCCCGTGGGGCCGGACCTCCCTCTCCTCAGAGGAGAGCTCCGGGCCCGCCACGTAGCCAGCAGAGCAACGCTGCCTGCCCCCGCGCGGTAGGCAACAAGAGTAAAGACGCGCCATACCTTGCCCGTACAAGGTATTCAAGGCCCGCGCCTTCCCAAGGCGCGGAGACGCAGAGCATGCCTCTGTCAGGTGACGTTGCGCCCAGTCGCATCACAGACTGGCACGCCGTGTCAGAGCCTGCCCACCAATAAACACAGCGACAAGATATCTCCTGCCGCCCCTACCATCATCAACCACTACGACTAGCTTGCGGCATGTGTAGGGCGGCAGAACGAAGACTCGGAAGCCTTCGCCAGAGACAACTACCGGCACAATTGCAGATACGGTAGATGGCATGAAATCTCCCCGGGACCACCTGTCAGGTCCCGGGCCCACCTTTTAAGCCGCTCAAGCCTTCGACTATAAAGGCTCGGGTAGGCAACGTTAGCAAGGGTTCGAACTCTGTTGACTCGCCTCTTACACGCCCTCAAGCTCAGGACTCCGGTTCTGAGCAGCAAGCAATACAACGAGCATCTCTGCTCACCGTGGACGTAGGGTTTTACGCTCCGGCGGCCTGAACCACGTAAAACTCCACGTGTCAAGCTTCTCCCTCAATCGTCCCTAATGCTGAAGCTCTCCGCGAGTGACTAGCCCCTCCGAAAAAGAACCTCCGCGGGCTGCCTAGAGCAGGCCCGGGGGAAGTGTCGGCTACACACTTCGACAGTGGCAGTCCCCTTGTCCACAACACCACGGATCGCCTCTCCTACGAGGCTTCCGTCGTTGCCAACCTCCACGCCCAGGCCGCAGGTGTCTAGAACATCCGGGTGCTGGTTTCGGTCGTCCATGACAACCCCACCTCCTCCTCCTACGCCCGTTGGCGTGACCTCGTCCTCCTCACCCTGTGGTGCTACGCCTTCGACGACCACGTCCTTACCGACGGGTGCACGACGACCCCCTCTTGGATCCGCATGGACAGCGTGGTCCTCTCTTGGATCCTGGGATCCATCACCGTCGAGCTACAGGACATCGTTCGCGAGCGGCGACACTGCTCGCCAGGCCTGGGTTGCCATCGAGGAGCAGTTCCCTGACAACTGGGAGGCCCGCGCTCTTCACCTCGACGCGGCTTTTAGGATCTTCGTCCAGGGTGACCTCTCCGTCACCGAGTACTGCCGCAAGATGAAGGGTATGGGAACTCCCTTCGTGACCTCGGCGAGCCAGTCTCTGATCGTACGCTCGTCCTCAACCTCCTTTGCGGCCTCAATGAGCGTTACGAGCACCTGCGAACCTGGATCGTCCGATCCGTTCCCTTTCCTACTCTCCAGCAGGTCCGGAACGATCTCATTCTTGAGGAGATCATCAAGGGAGCTGCGGTAAACTCTACATACGCCACCTCTCTACGGATCCGGCTCCAGGCAACCTCAGCGCCCTCCTGCGTCCTCGATTACCTCTGGCGGTCCGCCCCAATGTTCTTCTGCTCCGGGGCCTGGCTCACCTCGTCCTTCTGCCACCCTGGAGCGCCTGGCGGCTCTAGTGGTGGCAACCATCGCCGTTGTCGACGTGGTGGCGGTGGTGGCAGTGGCGGGGGTGGAGGTTACGGCCAGGGTACCGCTCCCTGGCCGTCTCTCTACAACCCGTGGACCGGTCAGATTACTATGTGGCCTGACCCGTCTCCGGGTGCCTTGGCACCATGCCCACAGCGCCCCCAGCCGACTCTCCTCGCTACTCCAGTTCCTGACGGACACGGTTGTCCTCTGGGATACTCTCCTCTAGTCGTCTCAGCGGCGCACCAGCTTCCGCTACCTCCTCACCAGCCACACCCGGCTTCGTCCTGGCCACCATACCCATACACTACCGGGTGGGATCAAGAGTCACTTGCTAACTCATTTAGCACGATGACTCTGACTCCTCCCATCACTGACTGGGTGGCTGACTCGGGTGCCTCCTACCACACCAGTCCCGTCGCGGTATACTCCCCTCCCACCCACCTCACCCTTCTTTTCCTTCTTCTATTGTTGTTGGAAATGGCTCTACTGTTCCAATCACCTCTGTAGGAGACTCGGATCCTCGAGGGCCTTTTCGTCTTCGCAATATTCTTGTTGCTCCTGACATTATTCAACATCTTCTTTCTGTTCGTCAGTTTACCACTGACAATCCTGTTCCATGGAGTTTGACCCGTTTGGTTTATCTATGAAGGATCTTTCTACCCGTCGTCTTCTCCTTCGCCGTGATAGCTTTGGGCCACTGTACACTCGGCGGCTTCCTGCTTCTTCATCCACGTCGCACGCTTTGACTACTACAGCTTCGTCCACCACCTGGTACCGTCAGCATGGTCACCCGGTGTTGATGCTTTGTCCAAGCTGTCTAGTAGTTCAGCCATCTCTTGTATTAGGGGCACCCATGAGTCCTTATGCCATGCCCGTCAATTAGGTCGTCATGTTTGGCTTCTCTTTTCTAGCTCTACTTCTCAGGCAGCGCATGTTTTTGATCTCATACACTGTGATTTATGGACATCTTATGTCATCAGTGTTTCTAGATATAGATACTATCTTATTGTTCTTGATGATTTCTCACATTACTCATGGACTTTTCCCTTGCGTTTGAAGTCTATACATTCTCCACGCTTTCTCACTTCTTCGCTTGGATGTCTACTCAGTTTAGCCGCACCATTCGGGCTGTTCAGTGTGACAACTGGCGCGAGTTTGATAACTCCCTGTCTTGTGCCTTCTTCCTCTCTCACGGTGTACAACTGCACATGTCTTGCCCGTACACTTCTCCCTAGAACGGCAAGACTGAGCGCATGATTCGCACCACTAACGACATCATGCGCTCCTTGCTATTCGAGGCCTCCGTTCCTGCACGGTACTGGCCTGAGTCCCTTCACACCGCCACATACCTCCTTAGTCGTCTTCCTACGAAGGCGATTACCTCTCTCACCCCTCACTTTGCCCTATTCGACACCTCTCCCACCTATGATCACCTTCAAGTCTCCGGGTGCGCTTGCTACCCTGATCTTTCCGCCCACTGCTCCTCACAAGCTTGCGCCCCGCTCGACTCGCTGCGTCTTCATTGGGTACTCCCCTAATCACAAGGGGTATCGATGCCTTGATGTTTTCACCCGCCGCCTCTTGATCTCTTGACACGTCGTCTTCGACGAGTCCTCATTTTCTCTTTCCACTTCTATCTCCACCTTCGACTCTGCTACAGAGTTGGACTCTCTGTTCCACACTGACCTTGTGGCTGCCCCTATACAACCTCCCTTTTTTCTGCCCCCTGCAGGTCAGGTAGCGCCATGCGTGGCCCCGACACCTTCGGTCGCACCGCGTGTGGACCCGGTGCCACCCGTGGTGTCCACGACTGCTCCACGCGCGGCCCCGACATCACCTGCCATGCCACGCATGACCCCGATGTCCCCGACCGCGCCGCCGACGACTCTTACACCTCCTACCATGACCGGTGCAGCTCCACCACGTTTCGCCGAGCCCTTGTGCGTCTATCGGCGACGTGTGCGGGCAGATGCACTAGCTCGTGTCCCCGTCGAGCTTCCGGTGTACCATCATCCGATTCGTCACCGAGATCCCTGTGATGTCCACCCGATGGTGACTTGGCGGGCTGCCAGGGTTCTCCAGCCTGTCGACCGCTTCTCCGGTCTCGCCCTCTCTTCGGCCACACCTTCACCGCCTTCTAACTCTCCGCCAATCTCGCCTGTCCATACCTTTGTACGTAGCGCTTTCGCCGATCCTCACTGGTGACGTGCTATGGAGGAGGAGTATGCGACCCTACTTGCCAACGAGACCTGGGACTTGGTGCCACGTCCCTCTCATGGTAACATTGTTACTGGCAAGTGGGTGTTCACACACAAGAAGAACGCGGATGACTCTCTTGAGATGTATAAGGCTCGTTAGGTCCTTTGGGGTTTTCGGGGTTTCACTCAACGACCTGGAGTTGACTACGCCGAGACCTTTAGTTTGGTGGTGATGTCGGCCACCGTCTGCACAGTTCTGACGTTGGTTGTCTCGCGTTCTTGGCCTGTTCACCAGTTGGACTTCAAGAACGCCTTCCTCCACAGTGCTCTAACTGAGACGGTGTACTGCAGTCAACCGACAGGGTTTGTGGATTCAGCTTGTCCAGATATGGTATGTCGGCTGAACAAGTCGCTGTATGGCTTGAAGCAGACACCTCGGGCGTGGTACAACAGGTTTGCTTCCTTCTTGGTCTCGCTGGGCTTTGTTGAGGCCAAGTCGGATACCTCCCTCTTCGGCTACCAGAGCGGGGGGGGGGGGGCACTGTGTACCTTCTGCTATACGTCGATGACATTGTCCTCACGGCGTCCAGTTCGACCATCTTAGAGCGCACTATCTCAGCTTTACAACGAGAGTTTGCTATGAAGTATCTAGACTAGCTACACCACTTCTTGGGGATTACAGTTGAGTGCCGACCTGATGGCCTATTTCTTCAGCAGCGACAATACAACGTTGAGATCCTTGAGCGGGCTGGCATGATTGGTTGCAAGCCGTGCACTACTCCGGTCAACACCCAGGCCAAGGTCTCCTCGGGAGATGGTGCTCATGTCAGTGATCCCACGGCTTTCAGAGCCTTGCAGGTGCTCTTCAGTACCTCGCCTTCACCAGACCTGATATCTCCTATGCGGTTCAGCAGGTGTGTCTTCATATGCACGATCCACGGGAGCCACACCTCACCACTGTAAAGCGGATCCTCCGGTACCTTCAGGGTACCCTTGACTACGGCCTCCTTCTCCGTTGGTCTTCAGCATCTGAGCTGGTTAACTACACTGACGCTGACTGAGCGGGTTGCCCGGACATGCGCAGATCCACCTCTAGCTACGCCGTGTTCCTGGGTGGCAACCTCGTCTCCTGGTCGTCGAAGCGCCAGCACGTCGTCTTCCGCTCGAGTGTCGAGGCCGAGTACCGTGCTGTGACCAACGGTGTGGCTGAGGCTTGTTGGCTTCGACAGCTGCTTCAGGAGCTCCACAGTCCCCTCACTCAGAGTACACTTGTCTACTGCGACAACGTCAGCGTGGTCTACCTCTCCACCAATCCCATTCAGCACCAGCGGACGAAGCATTGGAGATCGACCTCCACTTCGTTCGTGAGCATGTCGCCATCGGCGATGTCCGGGTGCTCCACGTCCCGACGACCTCCAAGTTCGCCGACATCTTCACCTAGGGGCTTCCTTTATCGGTGTTCTCAGAGTTCCGATCCAGTCTCAACATCTGCCGAGTCTAGACGTTGTGATCGGGGGGTGTTAGCATATATGTGTATTAGGATTCGGGTTGATTGTCATTAGTCATTAGACTACTTGGCTCTCAAGTGTCATGTCATGTACCCTATAGATATGTACCCTAACCCATATCAATGAACTAATTCTATTTTCATCATCTAATAATTTATACAGAGGCAGGCGGTGGAGGAGCTGAAAACCTGCCCCCTCGCGAGCCAAGGCAAGCGATGTCACCAGCAGTTCCTAGAGCAGTCACTCTGGAGCCAGAAACTCCCGCTGCTCCAATTCCTGATCCACACCCAGTGGAGTTTGTGACGCCATTATCAGATGATCCCAATATTGATGTGCATTCTGAAAGACGAGGGGTGCTCAGGTACAAGAGTGGATGATCTTATGAGAAACACTCATAGGTTGGGAACATATGAGGTGGAATCCGCTGAGTTATTTGCAACTAGTGCAGATGAAACACACGCCTGACGAAGCTGTGAATGGCCCAGACTGGAGAAAGGCCATGGCAGAGGAAATGGCATCCATCATCGACAACAAGACTTGGAGCTTGGAGGCATTGTCCGAAGGACACTGAGCCATTGGACTCAAATGGGTGTTCAAACTAAAGCGCAATGAAGCAGGAAAAATTTTGTAGCACAAAGCTCAGCTATTCGCTAAGGGCTATGTGCATAAGGAGGGAATCGACTTCAATGAGGTATTTGCGCCAGTAACCAGCCTTGAGTCGGTGCGTCTTCTGCTGGTTATTGCGGCACACCATCACTAGGAAGTGCATCATATGGACGTAAAGTCCGCTTTCTTGAATGGTGATCTGAAGGAGGTGGTCTATGTTTAGCAACCACCAGCGCTAGATGATGAATAGAATCCCGGCAAGGTAATTCGTCTCCATAAGTCGCTATATGGGCTCCGACAAGCGCCACGAGCCTGGAACGCCAAGCTCGATGGAACTCTTCTGTCACCCGGTTTCAGACGGTGTGTCTCCGAACATGGTATGTATACATGCAGCAACACTGAAGGCAGGTTATTGGGTGTGTACGTAGATGACCTGATCATCATAGGACACAATGAACGAGTTCTAAAGGATTTCAAAGAGGAGATGTCCAGTGTTGCGAATCCTCGCCTGGACGCCTAGGCGCCCGCCGGCCGCTGGGACGCCTAGGCGAGGGCCAGGCGTGGAGGGGAGGCGGCGGGCGCGACGGTGGGTGGAGGCGGCGGGCGCGGAGGCGGTGGCGGGCTCAGCGGAGGCGGCGGGCTCAGCTGAGGCAGGCGAGCGGAGGCGGAGGCGCAGGCAGGCGGGCGATCTGAGCCGTCGGATCTAATCCAACGGTGGTATTCCCACGTCAGTGCATATAGAATACCTCCCACCCCACCCTAACCCTAAACACGATCCCTCTCACCCTCACTCTCCTCTCCATCGGCACCGATGGCGGCGGCGGCACGGCGACCGGCAACCGGCGGCCTCCAGGCGAGGCGACCTGTCCAGGCGTCGCCTCCCGACCTACTGGACTCAAAAAGGCTGGAGATGTCAAAGACTTTCAAGATGAGTAGTGATCTTAGCATGCTTAGCTACTATCTGGGAATTGAGGTCCAACAGAACACAAGTGGAATCACAATCTGCCAAAGCGGATATGCAAGAAAAATTCTTGAGGCAGCCGGGATGGAGGAGCTCAATCCTTCAAGAACGCCGATGGAGAACAGGCTGCAACTCATCAAGCTTGGAAACACTCCTATAGTCAATGCCACCAAATGCTGCAGCCTCGTAGGAAGTCTACGCTATCTGGTAAATACTCGGCCTGATTTGGCATACAGTGTGGGATATTTAAGTCGCTTCATGGAAGCACCAAGAGAAGAGCACCTAGCTGCTGTGAAGAGAATCTTGCGTTATGTTTCTGGAACTAGAGGCTTTGGAGTGCAGTTCCACATTGGGAAAAAGGGGAGAAGTTGGAACTCACTGCCTATAGCGACAGTGATATGGCAGGTGATAGAATTGATCGCAAAGTACAAGTGGCTTGATATATTTCCTTTCAGGGGTGCAGTAAGCTGGCAATCTTCAAATTGGAAGGAGACAATTGCATTAGGGTTTTCAATAGAGTCAAGGGTACATATTGCCCACAGAGCTAGGTACATGGGCCAAGCCCAATACACCCTACATACACATAATCTAACATCCCCCGCAGTCCCAACATCTAGCCACGGAAGATGTTGAGACTGGACCGAAACTCATAGAACAACGATGAAGGGAGACCCTTCATGATGATGTCGGCAAACTGTGACGTCGTCGGGACGTGGAGGACCCGGACCTCGCCACGGGCAACCCGCTCATGAACAAAGTGAAGATCAATCTCCACATGCTTCGTGCGCTGATGCTGGACTGGGTTGGTGGAGAGGTAGACGGCACTGACGTTGTCGCAATAGACCAACGTGCTTCGGACGATGGGGGAGTGGAGCTCCTGAAGCAGCTGCTGGAGCAGGAGGTCTCAGCTACGCCGTTGGCTACGACGCGGTACTCTGCCTCAGCGCTCGAGCGTGACACCACGGGCTGCCGCTTCGAGGACCAGGAGACGAGGTTGTTGCCCAGGAAAACAGCGTAGCCAGAGGTGGACCGACGGGTGTTCGGGCAGCCCACCCAGTCAGCGTCGGTGTACACGACCAGCTCAGAAGCCGCGTCACCCTGAAGGAGGAGGCCATAGTCAAGGGTGTCGCGCAGGTACCGAAGTATCCGCTTTACATCGATGAAATGCGGCTCCAGCGGATCATGCATGTGGAGGCACACCTGTTGAACTGCATAGGAGATATCTGGTCTGGTGAAGGTGAGGTACTGGAGGGCACCTACAAGACTCCTGTTAATAGTGGGGTCAGCAACAGGAGCGCCATCGGCGGAGGAGACCTTCGCCTGGGTGTCTACCGGAGTAGAGCACGGTTTGCAGTCAGCCATGCCCGCTCGCTGGAGGATGTCCAAGCAATACTGTCGCTGGTGATGGAACATGCCGCCCGATCGGTGCTCGACAGTCACGCCCAGGAAGTGGTGAAGCTGGCCCAAGTCCTTCATCGCGAACTCCCGCTGCAGGGCAGAGATCGTGCGCTGAAGGAGAGCCAAACTGGACGCTGTAAGGACGATGTCGTCGACGTATAGGAGGAGGTACACAGTGTCCGCCTCACGGCGGTAGACGAAGAGCGAGGTGTCCGACTTGGCCTCGACGAAGCCGAGCGAGGCCAAGGAGGCGAACCGGCTGTACCAAGCCCGCGGTGCCTGCTTTAGGCCGTACAGGGACTTGTTCAACCGGCAGGCCATGTCTGGACGAGCTGAATCAACGAAACCTGTCGGTTGACTGCAGTACACCGTCTCCGTCAGCATGCCGTGGAGGAAGGCGTTCTTGACGTCCAACTGGTGGACAGGCCAAGAACGCGAGATAGCCAACGACAGAACGGTCCGAACCGTCGCCGGCTTCACCACCGGGCTGAAGGTCTCGTCGTAGTCGACACCAAGGCGCTGAGTGAAGCCCTGAAGGACCCACCGAGCCTTGTACCTCTCCATGGACCCATCCGCCTTCCTCTTATGCGTGAATACCCACTTGCCCGTGACAACATTGCCACGACCAGGACGGGGAACCAAGTTCAGGTCTGGTTGGCAAGAAGGGTCGCATACTCTTCTTCCATAGCCTGACGCCAGTGAGGATCGGCAAGGGCGCTACGGACAGAAGAGGGGATAGGAGAGATGGGTGAAGAAGCAGGCGGTGGGGAGGTCGTCGAGGAGAGGACGACCTCAGAAAACCGCTCCACCAGACAGAGAACCCCAGCCGCCCGTCGGGTCACCATCGGGTGGACGTGACTGGGGTCCCGATGGAGCAGTGGGGGGTGGTACACCAGAGGTTCGCGGTGGGAAGAGGTCGGTGCACCAACCCGCGCTCGTCGCTGATAGACAAGAGCGGGGTCAGTGTATGGCGATGCCGAGACCGCACATGGCGCAACAGATGACGTCGGGGACGCCGGGGCCGCGCGTGGTGCAGCAGACGACATCGGTGACGCGCGTGGCGCAGCGGGCGACGTCGGGGACGTCTGGGCCGCACGTGGCGCAACGAGCAACGAAGGGGCCGCGCGTGGCGCAGCGGGAGACGCCGGAGGCACCGGGGCCGCGCATGGCGCTGCTGGGGACGGTGGGGGCGCCGGGGCCGCGCGTGGCGCAGTGGGTGACGTCGGTGGTGGCGGGGCCGCGCATGGCGCAGCAGGTGGGTAACGTGCAGAGGGTAAAGACCAAGGTCGCTGGATAGGAGCGGCCTCGGGGTCAGTAGAGAAGAGGGAATCCAACTCAGCGACAGAGTCAGAGGATGAAGAGGAAAAAGGAAAAGAAGACTCGTCAAAGACGACTTGTCGAGAGACCAAGATACGACGGGTAGCAAGGTCAAGGCACCGGTACCCCTTATGATCTTGGGAGTACCCGAGGAAGACACACAGAGTCGAACGAGGCGCGAGCTTATGAGGAGCTGTGGCGGACAGGTTAGGGTAGCATGCGCACCCGAAGACTTGAAGGTGGTCGTAGAGAAGAGTGGTGCCAAAAAGAGCAAAGTGAGGGGTGGGGGCACTAATCGCCTTAGTAGAAAGGCGATTAATGAGGAAAGTGGCGGTGTGAAGAGCCTCCGCCCAGTACCGAGCAGGAATGGAGGGCTGAAACATCAGGGAACGCATGACCTCGTTAGTGGTACGAATCATGCGTTCGGCCTTGCCGTTCTGAGGGGAAGTGTACGGACAAGACATGCGCAACTGAACACCGGGAGAGAGAAGGAAGCCACGGAACACAGAGTTATCGAACTCGCGTCCGTTATCGCACTGGACGGCTCGAATAATACGCCCAAACTGGGTCGACACCTAAGTGAAGAAGTGAGAAAGAGTGAGGAACGTATCAGACTTCTGTCGCAAGAGCAAAGTCCATGAATAGTGGGAAAAATCATCAAGTATCACCAAGTAGTATTTATAACCCGAAACACTGACAATAGGAGAGGTCCAAAGATCACAATGAATCAGATCAAAAGTCCGCTCAACATGAGTAACAAAATGCGGAAATGGAAGCCGAACATGGCGACCAAGCTGACAACCATGACACATAGACTCATGAGTGCCCCTAGTACACGAAATCGCTGAACTACTAGACAACTTAGACAAGACATCAACACCAAGGTGGCCGAGACGGCGATGCCAAGTCTTGGAAGAAGCTGTCGTAGCCAGGGCAAAAGGCGAAACCGAAGCGGAAGCAGGAAGACGAAACGTGTACAGGGGCCCCGAACTCTCACAGCGGTGAAGAAGGCGCCGGGTAGTAAGATCCTTCACAGATTAACCAAAAGGATCAAACTCAATGGAAACATGGTTGTCAGTTGTAAAACGACGAACAGAAAGAAGATTCTGAATAATGTCAGGAGCAACTAGAACATCTCTGAGCTGGAAAGAACCCGAAGAACCTAAGTCACCTACTGAGGTGACAGGAAGAACATACCCATTCCCAACAACGATAGAGGAAGGATAAGAAGGGTGGGAAGGGTGGGTAGAAGAGAGTATACCGGCATCAGTAGTGTGGTATGATGCGCCTGAATCAACATCGGGTGGAGTGAGAGTCATCGTGCTAAAAGAGGAGTTGCCACATAGGTCGCCTGAGGTCGTGAAGGTCGAGGTGGCGGGAGACCCGGAGACGACCCAAGCCACATGGAGATCTGGCCGGCCCACGGGTTGTAGGGAGTGGGCCAGGGTGGCAGAGCACCTGCGCCAGCACCCTGACCGGTGCCACGACCACCAGTGGTACCACCTCCTCCTGTAGAAACGCCACGACCACCGCGCTTACGGCCATCATGACGACGATTACCACTGCCATGGCTGACACGGACCCCTGGAGTGGTAGGCGGGCGCGGCGGCTGTCCCCCTGACGGCGTAGCAGGTGGTGGAGGTCGGTATGGCTGCCCAGAGCCGTAGAAGACGGTGGCAGTTGAGGAGACGACAGGGCCTCCTGAGGTGATCTCCTCGAGCTCGAGATCAGACCAGACCTTCTCGAAGGTCGGGAGCGGCTCCTCCCGAAGAATCACAGTCCGGAGGTGGGAGTAACGCTCGTTCAGGCCCTGCAGGATCTGAAGAACGAGAGAAGTCTCCGGAATGTGGTCACCAAGGTCGCGAAGGGCATCCGCCATACCCTTCATCTTGCGACAGTAGGCGGAGACTGACATGTCCCCCTAGACAGCAGCCCCGAACCGCGCCCGGATGTGAAGAGCTCGGGTCGCGCGGTTCCCCTGGAAGCGTTGCTTGAGGATGAGCCACGCCTGACGAGCAGTGCTGCCACCACGCTGGCCGACAATATCCTGCAGTTCCTCGGAGAGAGAACCGAGGATCCAGGCAAGGACCAGGCTGTCCATGCTGATCCAGGAATCGTCCAACGGGGAGTTGTCCCGGAGGACGTGATCGTCAAGGCGAAAACGCCTCAGCGTAAGGAGAAACAGATGACGCCACCTGGCGTACGAGGTGGAATCGGTGCTAAGGACAACCGGGATGAGCGTCCGGATGTTCAAGACACCAGCCGCCTGAGCGTGGAGAGCGGCGATGAGTGAAGCCGTGTAGGTGCTGTAGGCAGCGCCGTCGCTTGGGGAGGGCTCACGGGTGGCACTCCACTGCGGGTGCGTGGCCTCCTCGAGCTGGTGAGTGAGAACCGCCATGATCGCTCGCTTCTGCTCCAAGGCTAAAGCGAGAGTCCGCTCACGCTCATGAGCAGGCGCCAGGGCAGCGATGACGCCGGAGGCATTCGCAGACGGCTGACCAGTACCACTGGCGGGATCCACCGGATCGATGAGGGTAGCGAAGACGGTAGCCGGCGGTGGTGGCGACGAGGCAGGCAACGCCGAAGAAGCAGGGCATCCCGGTGACGGCGCGGTCGACAGACCCACCGGCGGCGGCTGGACGCTAGCCGGCGGTGGTCACACGTGAGGGGCCGGTAGCGGCCACAAATCAGGGGCCGGCAGCGGCGGTTGACCAGGGGCCGGTGGCGGCTGAGCGCCCGGCGGCGGCTGCGGGAAGAAGCCAGGCGGCGGCGGCTGGAGATGACCGGGCAACGTCGCAGACGAGGCAACGGCGGCCCAGGGGCGGCCCTGTCGAGCCAGCGATGGCCGACCACGAGGGCGGAGCGGCCTAGGGCGGTGCAGGCGAGGTGCTAGCGGCCCAGGGAGCGCTGGTTTGGCGGGGGTGGCGCGACAGAAGCGCTGGCGGCTCACGGCGGCGCTGATGAGGCAACGACGGCCCAGGGTGGCGCGGCCGAGCTGGCGGCGGCCGACCCCGAAGGCGGGGCGGCTGCAGGCGGTGCTGGCGAGCCGACGGCGGCCTAGGGCGACGCGGCCGTGCCGGCGGCGGCCTAGGGCGGCCCGGCCGAGCCGACGGCGGCCGACCCCGATGGCGGGGCGGTGTCGGCAGCGCGAGTCAGAGGGGCAGAGGTGGAGAAGAAAGGAGGAGCGGGCGGCGGTGGCGGCGGCGGCTCGCGCGAGTTAGACATTGGGAGAGAGTGTTGACTGGCTGATACCAAATTGGAAGGAGACAATTGCATTAGGGTTTCCAATAGAGTCAAGGGTACATATTGCCCACAGGGCTAGGTACATAGCCAAGCCCAATACACCCTACATACACATAATCCAACACTTCAGAACAAAAGGTTGTGACCCTCTCCACTTGCGAGGCGGAATACATTGCTGCTCCAGCGGCTGCAACACAGGGTGTTTGGTTGTCAAGGTTGATGGAGGAGCTACTGGGTACTGAAACTGAAGCTCCAATGCTGTTCATTGATAACAAGGCAGCCATTTCCTTGATCAGGAACCCAGTTCTGCATGAGCGAAGTAAACACATAGAGATCAGATTCCATTACATCCGGGAATGTGCAGAAAAGGGGCTCATCAAGGTGGAATTCATTCGCACTGAAGAGCAGCTGGGGGACATCTTCACAAAAGCCCTGAGTCGAGTGAGATTTGAAGACCACCACATGAAGATCGGGGTGCACAAAATAAAGAAGAATTACACAGGCATTTAGGAGGAGATTGTTAGATAAATACTTGTGTTTTATATACTTTGTTTTAGGGTTTACACTAGGAGGGCGAGGACTATTCAAACACCGTCATCACCCAAGACTCTTCCTTTCCAAGATATCGAAGCCAGTCGAGGGGATTCTGCAGGCTCCCACAATACCAAAAAGGCGAAAGGTGATACCTTCAGACTTGAAGCTACGACGGAGCCGTCGAATGGCCAAGTTACCTCCTGAGATTGACGTCAGTGCTGCGACCATAGTCCGTCGCCAATTGGGTTTCCAGGACCAAGTTGACAGTCACGGGCCTTCTGCCATGGAAAAATATTCTCAGGTGTTTAATCAACCACTTTGTTGTGTGCATTTTATGGCGCTTGCTGCTCTCTTTGGATGGGAGGTTCCTGCAGAGGAAGAGGTCAGGTCGACGGATTTTGTATCATCACTTAAAATGGCTGTTTGTAACTCCGCCTATGTTTGACATAGCCGGTCCCAAGCCCGGGTAAAGGAGGAGGGGGTTGTGATAGGCTTGGCGAGCCAACAACTACACTTAGCCATTCTCATGGAAATGAAACCCAATAGAAATTCGTTGGGGCGTAACCCTCTTAGCGACGCGCCATATCGGAACCCGGGTATGGTGTTAAGTGGGCAAGGGCCGGGTCGCCACCGCCTTAGTGGTGCGCCATATCGGAACCCGGATATGGTGTTAAATGAGCAAGGGCCGGATCGCCATCACCTTAGTGGCGCGCTACATCGTTGCCCGGATGTAGTGATAAGTGAGCAAGGGTCTTTGCATCTTACTCGACGGGTGCAAAGCGTAAGGAAGCTAGCCGAGGAACATAGATTTCGGGTGGGTAGTTGGAATGTAGGATCCTTGACGGGGAAGCTACGTGAGTTAGTAGATGTTGCCATTAGGAGACGAGTAAATATCCTTTGTGTACAAGAGACTAGATGGGCGGGTCAAAAGGCGAGAGAAGTCGAGAATATCGGTTTCAAGCTTTGGTATTCTGGTTCGGCTGGGACTAGAAATGGCGTAGGTGTTCTAATAGATAAGAGTCTTAAGGATGGAGTAGTGGATGTTCGAAGACGAGGAGATAGGATCATCTTAATCAAGATAGTAATTGGGGACATTGTCTTGAACGTCATTAGTGCTTATGCCCCACAAGTTGGGCTCAACATGAGTGCTAAGAGGCAATTTTGGGAGGACTTGGAGGATATGGTTAGTAGTGTACCGATAACCGAGAAACTCCTCATAGGGGGAGATCTCAATGGTCATGTGGGTGCAACTAACCTAGGATTTGAGGGGTACATGGAGGTTTTGGATGCAGCGATAGAAATCAAGAGGGTAAGGACATCCTAGACTTTGCCGTAGCCTATGATCTGTTGATAGCTAACACCCTCTTTAGGAAGAGGCAATCTCACCTAGTGACCTTTAGTAGTGCCCAACACTCTAGCCAGATTGACTTTGTGCTCACTAGGAGAAAGGATAGACGGGAGTGTCTAGATTGTAAGGTGATCCCGGGGGAGTGTGTTGTGACACAATATAAGCTTGTGGTAGCTGATTTTCGCTTCCATACATGTTCTTTGCGGGACAAAGGTGTCAAAATCACAAGAACAAAGTGGTGGAAGTTGAATGGAGAATCACAAGTATCCTTTAAAAATAGGGTGATCACAAAAGGACCCTGGCCAGAAAATGGAGATGCAGATAGTATGTGGATGAAGATGGCAACTTGCATTAGGAAGGTAGCTAGTGAGGTGTTCGGTGTGACAAAGGGGAAGAAACTTGTAGATAAAGACACTTGGTGGTGGAATGAGGATGTACAAAAGGTCATTAAGGAGAAGAAGGAGTGTTAAAAGAGTTGGCATAATGATAGAAGCGCAAGCAACATGCTTAAGTACAAAGAGGCTAAGAAGAATGCAAGGCGGGTTGTGAGTAAGGCAAGAGGACAGGCCTATGATAAGTTATATGAGAGACTAGGGACAAAAGAAGGTGAAAAGGACATATACAAGGTAGCAAAAATCCGTGAGAGAAAGATGAGGGATCTCAATCAAGTTAAATGCATCAAAGATGAGACTGACCACATTCTAGTGAAGGATGAAGAGATTAAGAATAGATGGCGTGATTACTTTAATGAGCTATTCAAAGATGGGAATGGGAGCACTATGGTTGAGTTGGATGACTCCTTTGATGACTCCAACAGGCGGTTCGTGCGGAGGATACAAGAGTTTGAGGTTAAGGATGCCTTAAAGAGGATGAAAGGAGGAAAGGCCCTCGGCCCTGACGATGTCCCTATTGAGGTGTGGAGATGTCTTGGGGACGTCGCAATAGTATGGCTCACAAAGCTATTCAACCACATTTTTCGGTCAAACAAGATGCCTGAAGAATGGAGGAAAAGTATATTAGTACCTATCTTCAAAAATAAAGGAGATATTCAAAGTTGTACTAATTATCGAGGTATTAAGCTTATGAGTCATACTATGAAGAGAGAGTGATTGAACACCGCCTGAGGAAAGTGACCAATGTCACTAAAAACCAATTTGGTTTTATGTCTGGGAGGTCTACAATGGAGGCGATTTTCTTGCTTCGTCAGCTTATGGAGAGATATAGGGAGCAGAAGAAGGACTTGCATATGGTGTTCATCGACTTGGAGAAGGCGTACGACAAGATACCAAGGTCAGTCATGTGGTGGGCACTAGAGAAACATAAAGTGCCAACAAAGTACATTACCCTTATCAAGGATATGTACAATAATGTTAGGACAAGTGTGCGCGTAAGTGATAGTGAGACTGATGCATTTCCTATCACGGTAGGACTACATCAAGGATCAGCTTTGAGCCCATACATCTTTTCCTTGGTGATGGATGAGGTGTCGAAGGATATACAAGGGGATATCCCTTGGTGCATGCTCTTTGCTGATGATGTAGTGCTGGTAGATGAAACTAGAGATGGTGTTGATAAGAAATTAGAGTTATGGAGACAAACCTTAGAGTCCAAGGGGTTTAGACTTAGTAGGACTAAAACCGAGTATATGAGGTGTGACTTTAGTGGTGTTGGTCGTGAAGAAGGAAATGTTAGTCTACAAGGACAAATAGTACCTAGAAGGGACTCTTTCCGATACTTAGGATCAATGTTACAAAGCAATGGCGATATTGATGAGGATGTTTGCCACAGGATCAAGGTAGGGTGGATGAAATGGCGGCAAGCCTCTGGAATCCTATGTGATAGGAAAGTCCCACAAAAGCTAAATGGGACGTTCTATAGGACGGTGATCAGACCCGCGATGCTCTATGGGGCGGAATGTTGGCCAACTAAACGGCAACATGTCCAACAAATGAGTGTCGCAGAGATGCGAATGCTACGGTGGATCTGCGGGCACACAAGAAGAGACCGAATAAGGAATGAGGCGATTCGTGATAAGGTAGGGGTGGCGCCGATTGAAGAGAAGTTAGTCCAACATCGACTTAGGTGGTTTGGACATATCCAACGGAGACCTCCAGAAGCACCGGTTAACAGTGGGATTTTAAGAGGCAGAGAAAATATTAGGAGGGGTAGAGGACGACCAAGGTTGATCTGGGAGGAGGTGGTAAAACGAGATTCGAGAGATTGGAATGTTTCCAGAGACTTAGCTCATGATAGGACCGCATGGAAAGTAGCAATTCATGTGCCAGAATCGTAGTCTTGTTTTTTTTCTTTTTCTTTTTTTTTTCTTTTTTCTTTTTTCTTTTCTTTTCCTTTTTTCTTATTTCTTTTCTCTTTTCCCTTTTTCTTTTTTTTTCTTTTTTTCTTTTTTTCTCTTTTTTTCTTTTTTCCTTGTTCTTATATCTCTTCCTCTCTTTTACTTTATTGATATTGGGTTTCATGTCTAGCCGACCCCAACAGGCTTGGGATAAAGGCTTGGTTGTTGTTGTTGTTGTTGTTGTACTTAAAATGGCTGTTTGTTGGTCGTTCTACCAGAGGTTTCCAATGACTAGGCACAATATCTTGATCTGGAACGCGCGTGGTCTGAATAGTAGAGCGCGGCGTGATATGGTTCGTAAGGTGGTGGATGTTAGTCAACCTGTTGCAGTTTATATCCAAGAAACCAAGCTAGCTCACATTTCAGAAAGGGACATTCTTTCTATTTTGGGACAAGATTTCAGCTCTTTTGTATACCTCCTAGCCCTACTGACCAGGGGAGGCATTTTGGTGGCCTGACGCAATGGTTTCTTTTCAGCTCTCTCTCATCGTGTGCATCAACACTCCATCTCGGTTAATCTGCATATTGAAGGTGAGCCACCTTGGTGGTTTACGGGTGTCTATGGTCCACACATAGACGCTGAGGAGCCATCCTTTCTTGCTGAGTTAAGAGAGGTCAGAAGCTACTGTTCTGGTCCGTGGTTGTTGGCAGGGGATTTTACATGATATATAGCTCGGACGATAAAAACAATGATAATATTAAACGAACATTGATGTGACGTTTTCGTCGCTTTGTCAATGATCTGGAACTGAAGGAGGTCCCGCTACTAGGCAGAAAGTATACCTGGTCGAATGAGATAAGAACCTACACTTGTTAAGCTTGATCAAGTCCTGTGTACGTCAGACTGGGAGGGATTATATCCAAACTGCATTCTACAAAGCTATGCCTCAGAGATGTCAGACCATTGTCCTCTTATCTTGAGACTCAAAGATGGAGTCGGTGGGACAAAGCGTTTCCATTTTAAAAGCTTTTGGACTAGACTTCCAGATTTCCAAGATACAGTAGCAAGTTCGCGGAACAAGCTTGTGTCATGTCCTTGTCCTATGGAGCGTATTTCCATCAAGTTGAAAAGACTAACAAGAGAGCTTCAATCTTGGAGTGCTAATCAAGTAGGACACGTGAAATCTCAACTTGCCGTGGCACGTGAAGTGTTGCACTATCTAGAGATGGCGCATAACCAGCGGCCATTGAGCACAATGGAAGACTGACTCACGAGAATGCTTAAGCTACATTGTCTCGTTCTTGCCTCCCTAGAGCGAACAATGTCATGACTCAGGTCTAGAATCCGTTATCTAAAGGAAGGCGATGCAAACACCTCTTTTTTTCACAGGCAGGCTGGTTTTGACAAAAGGAAAAACTTTATCCCAAAATTGATAGATGATGATCGTATTGCTACGTCACAGGAAGAGAAGCAACAGATCATGTTCTAATTTTATGAGAATCTCATCAGCACTGCAACTCAACGACCGATAACTTTTGATCTGGCATATTTCTATAGGGCGGGCTTGGACCTAGCTGATTTGGATGTTCCAATCATTCGAGGAAGAAGTATGGCAAACTATTAAAGGGCTGCCAGCAGATAGGGCATCAGGACCGGACAGCTACACCGATCGTTTTTATAAAGCTTGCAGGATCATAATAAAATCAGATTATATGACTGCTATTGTTTCCTTACAGCACGCATATGTGAGGAAATTTGGGCTCTTGAATTCAGCCTATTTTACTCTCGTTCCAAAAAAGGCAGAAGCAATACTAGCCAAAGATTTTCGCCCAATCAGCTTAATACACAGTTTTGCAAAACTGTTTGCCAAAATTTTAGCAAACCGATTGCCGTCTCGGCTCGACTCGATGATTTCTGCAAACCAAAGTGCTTTTATCCGTGGAATATGTATTCACGATAACTTCATATTGGTGCAACAGGCGGTCAAGCGGCTACACCGTCGGAACGTGTCTTAGTCTCTTCCTAAAATTGGAAGACATTTGATTCCGTCTCATGACCTTTCCTGGTGGAAGTTCTTACCCACCTTGGCTTTGGTACTTCATGGCGCAACATCATCTACAACTTACTTTCCTCAGCAACTACGCATATCCTAGTAAATGGTGAACCAGGAGAAACTATTTAACACAGGCGAGGACTGCGCCAGAGGGATCGTCTATCCCCCATGTTGTTCATCATGGTCATGAATGTGTTAAATAGTCTATTTGACAAAGCTGCTAATATGGGACTGCTGCATCCTCTGGAACGCCGTGTGGGACAGCGAATGCCTCTTTATGCTGATGACATTGCTTTATTTATTCGTCCAGAGCAAGCGGAGCTGCAGGTTACTAAAGATTTACTCAATATCTTTGGAGAAGTTCCTGGATTGCAGACCAACTTGCCAAAAAGTAGCATCATTCCAATAAGATGTGGTGAAGAACTACTACCGACCGTAACTGATGCTTTGCATTGCGTAGCATCTTAGTTCCCGTGCAACTATCCGGGTCTCCCTCTTTCACACAAGAAATTGAGAAAGAGAGATTTGAAGCCATGGGTTGAGAAGGTGGCAGACAAATTGCCGCGATGGAAGGCATCTTTAATGGATAGAGCTGGTCGAGCCACTCTAGTCCGCTTTGTCATCTCGGTCATGTCGATACACTTGCTGATTGCATCACGAGTTCCAAAATGGTTTATCAATGCGATCGACAAACTCTGTAGAGGATTCTTGTGGCAAGAAAAAGAACAAGCCAATGGTGGCTGCTGTTTAGTTCAGTGGGCCAAGGTAACTAGACCCATTGATCTTCGGGGGGGTTAGGTATTCCTAATCTGGAAATCATGGCATGAGCTTTGCAATTGTGATGGCATTGGTTCAAAAGAGTCAGAGCCGATCGGCCTTGGACTGAGCTTGAACTCCCATCACATACAAACACACTTGCGCTGCTTGCAGTTGCCATGACCACTCAAGTCGGAAATGGAACAAACACTCTATTTTGGACAGATTGTTGGCTGCATGGAGCGACTGTAGCTGAGTTGTCACCGCTTGTGTTTAAACACGTGCTAGCCAGAATACGGCAACGCTGAACAGTGACTGAAGCTTTACATGAGAATGTTTGGATGAGTGATATCTCAGGGGATTTAAGTTTGGATGGTTTAACAGGATATTTTCAGTTGTGGTCAAGTGCCCAAAATGTGACATTATCAGCGGCAGAAGATCAATAGCTATGGCGCTTTGAGGCCTCTAGACACTATTCTTCAAAATCTGCTTATCGAGCTTATTTGGCTGTGTTAGGCTCTGTAAATATGTGGGTAACCTAGGGGCAGTTTAGTCATTAGTGAGGGATTAGGGTTAGGGGTCGTTTAGTCTTTTCCCCCCATCTAATCCCTCTATATAATGGAACCTGTATCCTCTTGATCATTATCATCTAATACAGCCTAGATTAATCCCTCTATTATGGTATCATTAGCTAGAAAATTAGGATCCTAACCCTAATGGCCTCACAGCCGCCACCTCCCTGGGCAGCCACCGCCGACACTGCCGCGGCGCCCTGCACCGACGGCGGCCTAGGGCGACGCGGCCGTGCCGGCGGCGGCCTAGGGCGGCCCGGCCGAGCCGACGGCGGCCGACCCCGATGGCGGGGCGGTGTCGGCAGCGCGAGTCAGAGGGGCAGAGGTGGAGAAGAAAGGAGGAGCGGGCGGCGGTGGCGGCGGCGGCTCGCGCGAGTTAGACATTGGGAGAGAGTGTTGACTGGCTGATACCAAATTGGAAGGAGACAATTGCATTAGGGTTTCCAATAGAGTCAAGGGTACATATTGCCCACAGGGCTAGGTACATAGCCAAGCCCAATACACCCTACATACACATAATCCAACACTTCAGAACAAAAGGTTGTGACCCTCTCCACTTGCGAGGCGGAATACATTGCTGCTCCAGCGGCTGCAACACAGGGTGTTTGGTTGTCAAGGTTGATGGAGGAGCTACTGGGTACTGAAACTGAAGCTCCAATGCTGTTCATTGATAACAAGGCAGCCATTTCCTTGATCAGGAACCCAGTTCTGCATGAGCGAAGTAAACACATAGAGATCAGATTCCATTACATCCGGGAATGTGCAGAAAAGGGGCTCATCAAGGTGGAATTCATTCGCACTGAAGAGCAGCTGGGGGACATCTTCACAAAAGCCCTGAGTCGAGTGAGATTTGAAGACCACCACATGAAGATCGGGGTGCACAAAATAAAGTAGGATTACACAGGCATTTAGGAGGAGATTGTTAGATAAATACTTGTGTTTTATATACTTTGTTTTAGGGTTTACACTAGGAGGGCGAGGACTATTCAAACACCGTCATCACCCAAGACTCTTCCTTTCCAAGATATCGAAGCCAGTCGAGGGGATTCTGCAGGCTCCCACAATACCAAAAAGGCGAAAGGTGATACCTTCAGACTTGAAGCTACGACGGAGCCGTCGAATGGCCAAGTTACCTCCTAAGATTGACGTCAGTGCTGCGACCATAGTCCGTCGCCAATTGGGTTTCCAGGACCAAGTTGACAGTCACGGGCCTTCTGCCATGGAAAAATATTCTCAGGTGTTTAATCAACCACTTTGTTGTGTGCATTTTATGGCGCTTGCTGCTCTCTTTGGATGGGAGGTTCCTGCAGAGGAAGAGGTCAGGTCGACGGATTTTGTATCATCACTTAAAATGGCTGTTTGTAACTCCGCCTATGTTTGACATAGCCGGTCCCAAGCCCGGGTAAAGGAGGAGGGGGTTGTGATAGGCTTGGCGAGCCAACAACTACACTTAGCCATTCTCATGGAAATGAAACCCAATAGAAATTCGTTGGGGCGTAACCCTCTTAGCGACGCGCCATATCGGAACCCGGGTATGGTGTTAAGTGGGCAAGGGCCGGGTCGCCACCGCCTTAGTGGTGCGCCATATCGGAACCCGGATATGGTGTTAAATGAGCAAGGGCCGGATCGCCATCACCTTAGTGGCGCGCTACATCGTTGCCCGGATGTAGTGATAAGTGAGCAAGGGTCTTTGCATCTTACTCGACGGGTGCAAAGCGTAAGGAAGCTAGCCGAGGAACATAGATTTCGGGTGGGTAGTTGGAATGTAGGATCCTTGACGGGGAAGCTACGTGAGTTAGTAGATGTTGCCATTAGGAGACGAGTAAATATCCTTTGTGTACAAGAGACTAGATGGGCGGGTCAAAAGGCGAGAGAAGTCGAGAATATCGGTTTCAAGCTTTGGTATTCTGGTTCGGCTGGGACTAGAAATGGCGTAGGTGTTCTAATAGATAAGAGTCTTAAGGATGGAGTAGTGGATGTTCGAAGACGAGGAGATAGGATCATCTTAATCAAGATAGTAATTGGGGACATTGTCTTGAACGTCATTAGTGCTTATGCCCCACAAGTTGGGCTCAACATGAGTGCTAAGAGGCAATTTTGGGAGGACTTGGAGGATATGGTTAGTAGTGTACCGATAACCGAGAAACTCCTCATAGGGGGAGATCTCAATGGTCATGTGGGTGCAACTAACCTAGGATTTGAGGGGTACATGGAGGTTTTGGATGCAGCGATAGAAATCAAGAGGGTAAGGACATCCTAGACTTTGCCGTAGCCTATGATCTGTTGATAGCTAACACCCTCTTTAGGAAGAGGCAATCTCACCTAGTGACCTTTAGTAGTGCCCAACACTCTAGCCAGATTGACTTTGTGCTCACTAGGAGAAAGGATAGACGGGAGTGTCTAGATTGTAAGGTGATCCCGGGGGAGTGTGTTGTGACACAACATAAGCTTGTGGTAGCTGATTTTCGCTTCCATACATGTTCTTTGCGGGACAAAGGTGTCAAAATCACAAGAACAAAGTGGTGGAAGTTGAATGGAGAATCACAAGTATCCTTTAAAAATAGGGTGATCACAAAAGGACCCTGGCCAGAAAATGGAGATGCAGATAGTATGTGGATGAAGATGGCAACTTGCATTAGGAAGGTAGCTAGTGAGGTGTTCGGTGTGACAAAGGGGAAGAAACTTGTAGATAAAGACACTTGGTGGTGGAATGAGGATGTACAAAAGGTCATTAAGGAGAAGAAGGAGTGTTAAAAGAGTTGGCATAATGATAGAAGCGCAAGCAACATGCTTAAGTACAAAGAGGCTAAGAAGAATGCAAGGCGGGTTGTGAGTAAGGCAAGAGGACAGGCCTATGATAAGTTATATGAGAGACTAGGGACAAAAGAAGGTGAAAAGGACATATACAAGGTAGCAAAAATCCGTGAGAGAAAGATGAGGGATCTCAATCAAGTTAAATGCATCAAAGATGAGACTGACCACATTCTAGTGAAGGATGAAGAGATTAAGAATAGATGGCGTGATTACTTTAATGAGCTATTCAAAGATGGGAATGGGAGCACTATGGTTGAGTTGGATGACTCCTTTGATGACTCCAACAGGCGGTTCGTGCGGAGGATACAAGAGTTTGAGGTTAAGGATGCCTTAAAGAGGATGAAAGGAGGAAAGGCCCTCGGCCCTGACGATGTCCCTATTGAGGTGTGGAGATGTCTTGGGGACGTCGCAATAGTATGGCTCACAAAGCTATTCAACCACATTTTTCGGTCAAACAAGATGCCTGAAGAATGGAGGAAAAGTATATTAGTACCTATCTTCAAAAATAAAGGAGATATTCAAAGTTGTACTAATTATCGAGGTATTAAGCTTATGAGTCATACTATGAAGAGAGAGTGATTGAACACCGCCTGAGGAAAGTGACCAATGTCACTAAAAACCAATTTGGTTTTATGTCTGGGAGGTCTACAATGGAGGCGATTTTCTTGCTTCGTCAGCTTATGGAGAGATATAGGGAGCAGAAGAAGGACTTGCATATGGTGTTCATCGACTTGGAGAAGGCGTACGACAAGATACCAAGGTCAGTCATGTGGTGGGCACTAGAGAAACATAAAGTGCCAACAAAGTACATTACCCTTATCAAGGATATGTACAATAATGTTAGGACAAGTGTGCGCGTAAGTGATAGTGAGACTGATGCATTTCCTATCACGGTAGGACTACATCAAGGATCAGCTTTGAGCCCATACATCTTTTCCTTGGTGATGGATGAGGTGTCGAAGGATATACAAGGGGATATCCCTTGGTGCATGCTCTTTGCTGATGATGTAGTGCTGGTAGATGAAACTAGAGATGGTGTTGATAAGAAATTAGAGTTATGGAGACAAACCTTAGAGTCCAAGGGGTTTAGACTTAGTAGGACTAAAACCGAGTATATGAGGTGTGACTTTAGTGGTGTTGGTCGTGAAGAAGGAAATGTTAGTCTACAAGGACAAATAGTACCTAGAAGGGACTCTTTCCGATACTTAGGATCAATGTTACAAAGCAATGGCGATATTGATGAGGATGTTTGCCACAGGATCAAGGTAGGGTGGATGAAATGGCGGCAAGCCTCTGGAATCCTATGTGATAGGAAAGTCCCACAAAAGCTAAATGGGACGTTCTATAGGACGGTGATCAGACCCGCGATGCTCTATGGGGCGGAATGTTGGCCAACTAAACGGCAACATGTCCAACAAATGAGTGTCGCAGAGATGCGAATGCTACGGTGGATCTGCGGGCACACAAGAAGAGACCGAATAAGGAATGAGGCGATTCGTGATAAGGTAGGGGTGGCGCCGATTGAAGAGAAGTTAGTCCAACATCGACTTAGGTGGTTTGGACATATCCAACGGAGACCTCCAGAAGCACCGGTTAACAGTGGGATTTTAAGAGGCAGAGAAAATATTAGGAGGGGTAGAGGACGACCAAGGTTGATCTGGGAGGAGGTGGTAAAACGAGATTCGAGAGATTGGAATGTTTCCAGAGACTTAGCTCATGATAGGACCGCATGGAAAGTAGCAATTCATGTGCCAGAATCGTAGTCTTGTTTTTTTTCTTTTTCTTTTTTTTTTCTTTTTTCTTTTCTCTTTTCTTTTCCTTTTTTCTTATTTCTTTTCTCTTTTCCCTTTTTCTTTTTTTTTCTTTTTTTCTTTTTTTCTCTTTTTTTCTTTTTTCCTTGTTCTTATATCTCTTCCTCTCTTTTACTTTATTGATATTGGGTTTCATGTCTAGCCGACCCCAACAGGCTTGGGATAAAGGCTTGGTTGTTGTTGTTGTTGTTGTTGTACTTAAAATGGCTGTTTGTTGGTCGTTCTACCAGAGGTTTCCAATGACTAGGCACAATATCTTGATCTGGAACGCGCGTGGTCTGAATAGTAGAGCGCGGCGTGATATGGTTCGTAAGGTGGTGGATGTTAGTCAACCTGTTGCAGTTTATATCCAAGAAACCAAGCTAGCTCACATTTCAGAAAGGGACATTCTTTCTATTTTGGGACAAGATTTCAGCTCTTTTGTATACCTCCTAGCCCTACTGACCAGGGGAGGCATTTTGGTGGCCTGACGCAATGGTTTCTTTTCAGCTCTCTCTCATCGTGTGCATCAACACTCCATCTCGGTTAATCTGCATATTGAAGGTGAGCCACCTTGGTGGTTTACGGGTGTCTATGGTCCACACATAGACGCTGAGGAGCCATCCTTTCTTGCTGAGTTAAGAGAGGTCAGAAGCTACTGTTCTGGTCCGTGGTTGTTGGCAGGGGATTTTACATGATATATAGCTCGGACGATAAAAACAATGATAATATTAAACGAACATTGATGTGACGTTTTCGTCGCTTTGTCAATGATCTGGAACTGAAGGAGGTCCCGCTACTAGGCAGAAAGTATACCTGGTCGAATGAGATAAGAACCTACACTTGTTAAGCTTGATCAAGTCCTGTGTACGTCAGACTGGGAGGGATTATATCCAAACTGCATTCTACAAAGCTATGCCTCAGAGATGTCAGACCATTGTCCTCTTATCTTGAGACTCAAAGATGGAGTCGGTGGGACAAAGCGTTTCCATTTTAAAAGCTTTTGGACTAGACTTCCAGATTTCCAAGATACAGTAGCAAGTTCGCGGAACAAGCTTGTGTCATGTCCTTGTCCTATGGAGCGTATTTCCATCAAGTTGAAAAGACTAACAAGAGAGCTTCAATCTTGGAGTGCTAATCAAGTAGGACACGTGAAATCTCAACTTGCCGTGGCACGTGAAGTGTTGCACTATCTAGAGATGGCGCATAACCAGCGGCCATTGAGCACAATGGAAGACTGACTCACGAGAATGCTTAAGCTACATTGTCTCGTTCTTGCCTCCCTAGAGCGAACAATGTCATGACTCAGGTCTAGAATCCGTTATCTAAAGGAAGGCGATGCAAACACCTCTTTTTTTCACAGGCAGGCTGGTTTTGACAAAAGGAAAAACTTTATCCCAAAATTGATAGATGATGATCGTATTGCTACGTCACAGGAAGAGAAGCAACAGATCATGTTCTAATTTTATGAGAATCTCATCAGCACTGCAACTCAACGACCGATAACTTTTGATCTGGCATATTTCTATAGGGCGGGCTTGGACCTAGCTGATTTGGATGTTCCAATCATTCGAGGAAGAAGTATGGCAAACTATTAAAGGGCTGCCAGCAGATAGGGCATCAGGACCGGACAGCTACACCGATCGTTTTTATAAAGCTTGCAGGACCATAATAAAATCAGATTATATGACTGCTATTGTTTCCTTACAGCACGCATATGTGAGGAAATTTGGGCTCTTGAATTCAGCCTATTTTACTCTCGTTCCAAAAAAGGCAGAAGCAATACTAGCCAAAGATTTTCGCCCAATCAGCTTAATACACAGTTTTGCAAAACTGTTTGCCAAAATTTTAGCAAACCGATTGCCGTCTCGGCTCGACTCGATGATTTCTGCAAACCAAAGTGCTTTTATCCGTGGAATATGTATTCACGATAACTTCATATTGGTGCAACAGGCGGTCAAGCGGCTACACCGTCGGAACGTGTCTTAGTCTCTTCCTAAAATTGGAAGACATTTGATTCCGTCTCATGACCTTTCCTGGTGGAAGTTCTTACCCACCTTGGCTTTGGTACTTCATGGCGCAACATCATCTACAACTTACTTTCCTCAGCAACTACGCATATCCTAGTAAATGGTGAACCAGGAGAAACTATTTAACACAGGCGAGGACTGCGCCAGAGGGATCGTCTATCCCCCATGTTGTTCATCATGGTCATGAATGTGTTAAATAGTCTATTTGACAAAGCTGCTAATATGGGACTGCTGCATCCTCTGGAACGCCGTGTGGGACAGCGAATGCCTCTTTATGCTGATGACATTGCTTTATTTATTCGTCCAGAGCAAGCGGAGCTGCAGGTTACTAAAGATTTACTCAATATCTTTGGAGAAGTTCCTGGATTGCAGACCAACTTGCCAAAAAGTAGCATCATTCCAATAAGATGTGGTGAAGAACTACTACCGACCGTAACTGATGCTTTGCATTGCGTAGCATCTTAGTTCCCGTGCAACTATCCGGGTCTCCCTCTTTCACACAAGAAATTGAGAAAGAGAGATTTGAAGCCATGGGTTGAGAAGGTGGCAGACAAATTGCCGCGATGGAAGGCATCTTTAATGGATAGAGCTGGTCGAGCCACTCTAGTCCGCTTTGTCATCTCGGTCATGTCGATACACTTGCTGATTGCATCACGAGTTCCAAAATGGTTTATCAATGCGATCGACAAACTCTGTAGAGGATTCTTGTGGCAAGAAAAAGAACAAGCCAATGGTGGCTGCTGTTTAGTTCAGTGGGCCAAGGTAACTAGACCCATTGATCTTCGGGGGGGTTAGGTATTCCTAATCTGGAAATCATGGCATGAGCTTTGCAATTGTGATGGCATTGGTTCAAAAGAGTCAGAGCCGATCGGCCTTGGACTGAGCTTGAACTCCCATCACATACAAACACACTTGCGCTGCTTGCAGTTGCCATGACCACTCAAGTCGGAAATGGAACAAACACTCTATTTTGGACAGATTGTTGGCTGCATGGAGCGACTGTAGCTGAGTTGTCACCGCTTGTGTTTAAACACGTGCTAGCCAGAATACGGCAACGCTGAACAGTGACTGAAGCTTTACATGAGAATGTTTGGATGAGTGATATCTCAGGGGATTTAAGTTTGGATGGTTTAACAGGATATTTTCAGTTGTGGTCAAGTGCCCAAAATGTGACATTATCAGCGGCAGAAGATCAATAGCTATGGCGCTTTGAGGCCTCTAGACACTATTCTTCAAAATCTGCTTATCGAGCTTATTTGGCTGTGTTAGGCTCTGTAAATATGTGGGTAACCTAGGGGCAGTTTAGTCATTAGTGAGGGATTAGGGTTAGGGGTCGTTTAGTCTTTTCCCCCATCTAATCCCTCTATATAATGGAACCTGTATCCTCTTGATCATTATCATCTAATACAGCCTAGATTAATCCCTCTATTATGGTATCATTAGCTAGAAAATTAGGATCCTAACCCTAATGGCCTCACAGCCGCCACCTCCCTGGGCAGCCACCGCCGACACTGCCGCGGCGCCCTGCACCGCCGCCGCACCCCGCGCCGCCGCCGGCAGCGCCGCCAAGCCCCACGCCACCGCGCCCTGGACTGCCGCGCCCCACGCTGCCGCGCCCCATGCCGCCATCGTGCTTGCTGGAGCCGCCGCCGCCCGCGCCCTACCCTGCCGCCGCCGCCCCTGCTGGCGCCGCCCCTGCCGCCGCGCGTGCTGGCGCCGTTGCCGCCGCATCTTACCCCGCCGCCGCCGCCCCTGCTGGCGCTGCCCCTGCCGCCGCGCGTGCTGGCGCCGTCGCAGCCGCATCCTACCACCACGTGGCCTCCCCTGCTGGCGCTGCTACAGCCACCGCCGACTCGCCCTACCCCACCGCCGCCCCTGTTGGCAACAGATCCGCTGCGCCTTGCCCCACCGCTGCCTCTGCACCCCTGCTGGCCTACACCAAGTCCTCCTCTGCACGCGCTGCTGCGCTGCTACCGTGGCCTGTCACCATCTCGTCGCCTCCCTGGGCTGTACCCAACACCAGATCGGCCTGCGCCTCCCACCCTACGCCGGCAGTTGTCGCCACCGCTGCATCTCTGAAGATCAGACCGGCCGTCGGCGAACCTGTCGTAGGTATCACCAACAAACCTGCCGCTGCAGTTGTGTTCATGGCAGGTACTACATCCGGGCCTCACGATCCAGCCGCCACGTCCACCGGTCTCGACATCGACGGGAGCACCATGACCACCGTTCCAACGGTGCTCCCGTTTCCAGTTACTGGCGCTGCTGCTGACAACGTGGGTACTGCCTCCGTCTACGGCACCGACACGACAGACACCTCCGGCATCGCCGCAGCTCTGGCTGCCTCTCGCGAGCGCGAGCGGGCACTCGCTCTCGCCCTGGAGCAGGAGCATGCCTCTGTGGCCACTCTATCTCACCAACTTGAGGAGAGCGCTCAACGACCGATGAGTGCTACCTACGAGCCTCCCTTAGACTGCGTTACGTACTTGGCTTCACTTGTGGTTGCTCTTCATGCACAGACCGCCGGGATTTAGAACATCCAGACACTCGTTCCGGTTGTCCTCAGCTCCGAGTCTACCTCATACGTCCGGCGGCGTGACCTGGTGCTCCTCACGCTGAGGCGTTTCCGCCTCGACGACCACGTCCTCCAGGACGACTCCTTGGTGGATGTCTCCTGGATCAGCATGGATAATCTTGTCCTATCCTGGATCCTTGGCTCCCTCTGTGAGGAGCTACAAGACATCGTTAGGCAACACGGTGGTGGTACTGCTCGACGGGCTTGGCTGGTCCTTGAGCAGCGGTTTCTGTGGAACCGCGCGACTCGAGCCCTCCATGTCAGCGCGCGGTTCTAGAACACCGTCCAGGGTGACCGTTCTGTCTCCGCCTACTGCCGGGAGACGAAGGGCATGACGGATGCTCTACGTGATCTTGGCGAGCCGGTCACCGATAGCGCTCTCGTTCTTCGGGTCCTTCAGAGCCTAAATGAGCGCTACTATCACCTACGGACGTGGCTTCTCCGTCTGGAGCCAACCCCTACCTTCGAGAAGGTATGGTCTGATCTCGAACTCGAGTTGATCACTGCAGGAGGCTCTACTGGCTCCGGGTCTGCCACAACCTTTTACAGCTCTGGGCAGTCCCCTCGTCCACCCTCACTTGCTGCTGGTGGACCACCGTCACGACCACCTTCCACCCTAGGCACTGCTGCTAGTACTGGAGGTGGAAATCGTCGCCGCCGAGGCAAACACAACGGCCGTGGTGGAGGTAGCAGTGCAGGCGGCACTCCTACACCCACTACTTCGGCTACTGGTGGTGGTGGTGGTACCAGCCGGGGAGGTGCACCCTGGCCAACACCCTACAACACGTGGACTGGCCAGATCTACATGTGGCCTGGGCCGTCTCCAGGTTCTGAGCCTCCACGACCACCATGCCCCCAGTCGGCGTTTGTAGCCACCCCGGGCTACAGTGGATCAGCCTACAGTGCTGGTGGGCCGTCAGACTCAGGCCTACGGTGGGCCTGGTTACCCTTCTGGCGGACAGTCAGCCTCGACCTACGGAGGCATCGACTATCCTGTTGGGAACTCGGAGCGGTCGGCACCTCTTTAGGAGCCACCCTCGACGTGGTATCGACAGTCGCTGGCCTCTTCCTTCAGCACCATGCACCTTACTCCACCAGGTGCTGACTGGATAGTTGACTCCGGAACGTCATACCATACCACTCCAAATGCTGGTATACTTTCTTCCACCCACCCTTCCAATCTCTCTTTTCCTTCATCTATCGTTGTTGGGAATGGGTCTCTTCTTCCGGTCACCTTAGTAGGTGATTCCGGTCTCCCGGGTTCTTTCCAGCTTAAAAACATTCTTGTCGCTCCGGATATCATTCAAAACTTGCTTTCTGTCCGTCGTTTTATGACTGACAACAATGTTTTCATTGAGTTTGATCCATTTGGTTTGTCTGTGAAGGATCTTTCTACCCGGCGACATCTTTTTTGATGTGATAGCTCGGGGCCCTTGTACACACTTCGACTTCCTACTTCCGCTGCATCATTGCCTTTTGTTTTGACTACAACAGCTTCATCTACCACTTGGCATCACCGGCTTGGCCACCCTGGTGCAGATGCTATGTCGAAGTTGTCCAGTAGTTCGGTTATCTCGTGTTCTAGGTGCACACATGACTCCTTATGTCATGCTTGTCAGCTTGGTCGCCATGTTCGGCTTCCTTTTCCACTTCTGTGACTCATGTCGAGCACGTTTTTGATCTTATACATTGTGATTTGTGGACATCACCCATCACCAGTGTATCGGGCTTTAATTATTATTTGGTGATCATTGATGATGCATCACCCATCATGCAGGGCTTCCCCGACGTCACCTGCAGCGAGCCCGACGTCACCTGTCACACCAGGCGCAGCACCGACGACGACTTCTCGCTTTGCCGACCCCGCACTTGTCTGCCAGCGACGAGCGCGGGATGGGGCCCCAGCTCCAGTTGCGCCACGCATGGCACCGGAGCCCTCTACACCAGTCGTCGCGCCACGCGCGGCCTCGAGACACACTCTCGTCTACCCACGACGAGAGAAGGTTGTTGTACCCGAGCGCCCGCTGTACAACCCCCCCTCTTCTCCACAAGGATCCTAGTCACGTCCACCCGATGGTGACTCGACGTGCGTCCGGGAGTCTCCGGCCGGTTGAGCGCTTCTCCGGAGCTGCCCTCTCGTCGACGACGTCTCCACCGACCGACTCTTCGTCGATCTCACCCATACCAACTTCGAGTGCTGAGGCGGAGTATCGCGCCGTGGCTAACGGCGTGGCTGAGGCTTCCTGACTTCAGCAACTGCTTCAGGAGCTCCACACTTCAGTCGACAGGAGCACTCTCATGTACTGCGACAACGTCAACGCCGTGTACCTCTTCATCAACCCTGTCCAGCATCAACACACGAAACATGTGGAGATTGATCTCCACTTTGTTCGTGAGCGGGTGGCACGAGGCGAGGTTCGGGTACACCATGTCCCGACGACGACGCAGTTTGCTGACATCTTCACGAACGGCCTTCAGTTGTCGCTGTTTTCGGAGTTTCGGTCCAGTCTCAATATCTGCAGTGACTAAATGTTGTGACTGCGGGCGGGTGCTAGACTATGTAATTAGGGGGATAACCAGGGACAATTTAGTCTTTTGGATGGGATTAGGGTTAGGGGCTTAATAGTCTTTTTCCCCCACCTAATCCCTCTATATATTGTACCCTTGACCCTCAGATTAATACACACAAATCATCCTCCTCTAATACTATAGGCTCAAAATACCATTATTGCAATGTGTGCTGAAAATGTGGATTGGAGCATCTGTTGTTTAAGTGGTGAATCGGAGCATCATCCCAGCAATTTGACAACCTCCTTCTAAGCATTAGTCAATGAAATTGTGCCTTCTAAAGTCTACTTGTTTAGGACTTCTGTGTACAAAATGAAGGCAGCATTGTTTTGCATAAGTACAAGATATCCAGAACACATGTTACTGATAGTACAACTTTGCAGCAATCTAATGATAGAGTGGCTTCAGTGTTTTTTTGAGGATCTATTAATAACATTGTCTTGTTGTCTACTTTCTGTAATCTGATTTTTCTTTTTGAAGCCTTTATAATCAGCTATTTTGCAATGTAAACTTGGCATCATAGTCATAGTGCTGTGTAACAATGACATGAAATTTATCTGAAATTTCCTCATTTTCAGGGTATTGCAGAATCTAGAGAATGAATTTGAAAGTTTAAAGGAGGAAATGGTAAGGCTAGCTTATGTATTAAACACTTTTCAGCTGCCAACTATGCTGGAACTGATACTTTTAGTGAATTGCGGCTGTTTCTAGGCAGAAACTACACTTCCACCAGCTGAGCTCAAGCCATCTGATTGGCGAAAGTATAACATACAAAAAAGGGTGATCAGATGTAAAATAAAGAAGCAGGAGAAGTTGATGAATGTCATCTCTACTTTACTTTCTGCTCTTCAGCAAGCACTTGATGAAGTTCCTGGCATTGAAGGAGTCACCCTGATCCTTGGAGGGAGCCTTGTACGACCGTTATTTGTGTATGACATCACAATTTCTCATGGTAGGTTTGATGCAGGAAGTGCCAAAGAGAGTGTCCTAACCAAGTTAGCTCAATCTGTTTCTAGGAAGGTAAGCTACTACCACATCAACATTTTCCTTTACTGTCTAGAGAGTGTCTTTATTTGCATTGCATGATACATACTTGAGGAGAACGACTAGAATGCAAATGACTCTTTGATGCAATCGCGCAAACATAACTCCACCTATATTGTAATGGCATAGCCGGTCCCAAGCCCGGGTAAAGAAGGAGGGGTTGTGATAGACTTGGTGAGCCAACAACTACACCTAGCTATTTTCATAGAAATGAAACTCAATAAAAATTCGTTGGGGCGTAACCCTCTTAGCGGCGCGCCATATGTTAGACACTGTAATTAGGGGTGTGACACAGGGGTATATTAGTCATTAGAGAGGGATTAGGGTTAGTGGTAGTTTAGTCTTTTCTCCCCTCCTAATCCCTCTATATAATCACACCTGTACTCCGGCTTTTCCATCATCTCAATACAATTATCATTAGCCCTCTTTCATGGTATCATTAGCTAGGAATAATCAGGATTAGGGCTAACCCTAATCCTAATGGGCCAGCCGCCGCCGCCGCCCTGGACGCACGCCGCCGCCACACCACCCTGGGCCAGAACCGCCGCCGCCCCTGAGCAGCCGCCCGCCGCTGCCCCTGGTGCGCCGCCCGCCGCCGCCAGGGCGCCGCCAGCCACCGGATCTGGGCTGCGCTCGCAGGGGGGGGCGCCGCCTCCACTGGAGGACAGCGCACGGAGGCAGGAGCCGCCGCCACCCCACCCTGGGCGCGGGGAGGGGCCGCCGCCGCCGCCACCTCCGGATCCAGGGCCGCCGCGCCCTGGATCGGGGCGGCTCCGCCCGGATTCGGGCCGCCCCCACCCGGATGGGGGCCGTGCGCGCACGGGGGGGGGGGGGGGGGGGGGTCACCTCCCCTTTCTGGGCCGCCGCCGCCCCTGGGGGGTCCGCCGGCCCCCTGGAGGGAGCGCCGCCCCCTGGCCTGCCTGGGCTGCCGCCGCCCCTGGGGGGTCCGCCAGCCCCACTGGAGGGGGCGCCACCCTCTGGACTGCTGAAACTGGAGGAACAACAACCTCTGGAGGGGGCGCCGCCTTCTTAGGAGGAGCCACAGCCCCTAGGCCCCTCACTGCTGGTTCTGCACCCGCCCCCTCCTTCTCGAGAACCGGTCCAGCCGCCGGTGAACCCCTCGTCGGTACCTCCAGCAACCCCGCCACTGCTGTTACCTTCATGGCAGGTACCTCCGCGCTACGGGACGCCACCGGCCTCGACATCGACGGGAGCACCACGGCGATCCCGCCGATTCCGTTCCCAGCCGCCGGTACTACTGTGGAGAACACAGCTTCTTCCTACGGCACCGACACTGCGGAGACATCTGACATCGCCGCAGCACTGGCCGCCTCTCGCGAGCGTGAGCGGGCACTCGCCCTTGCCCTAGAGCAGGAGCGTGCTTCCGTGGCATCACTATCCCACCAACTTGAGGAGAGTGCTCGCCGATCAACGAGTGTTGTCCATGAGCCTCCCTCGGACGCTGGTACGTACTCGACTTCGCTTGTGGCCACTCTTCATGCACAGGCCGCAGGGATTCAGAACATCCGGACGCTCGTGCCGGTTATTCTCAGCTTCGAGTCCACCTCATATGCCCGGTGGCGTGATATGGTGCTCCTCACGCTGAGGCGCTACTGCCTTGATGACCACGTCCTCCAGGACGAGTCTTCAGTACAGGTGTCCTGGATCAGCATGGACAGCCTGGTACTATCCTGGATCCTTGGCTCCTTGACAGAGGAGCTACAGGACATCGTCAGGCAGCGCGGTGGCGGTACTGCTCGACAGACCTGGCTAGTCCTCGAGCAACGGTTTCTAGGGAACCGTGCGACTCGAGCCCTCCACATCAGCACTCGGTTCTAGAACACCGTCCAGGGTGATCGTTCCATCTCCACCTATTGTCGGGAGATGAAGGGCATGGCGGATGCCCTACGTGACCTTGGTGAGCCGGTCACCGACAGCGCTCTTGTCCTTCGGGTCCTTCAGGGCCTGAACGAGCGCTATTGTCACCTACGGACATGGCTACTTCGACTGGAGCCACTACCTACCTTCGAGAAGGTATGGTCTGATCTTGAACTTGAAGAGATCACTGCAGAAGGCTCTACTGGCTCTGGATCTGCCACAACTTTCTATGGCTCCGGGCAGTCCCCTCGTCCACCCTTACCAGCGGCTGGTGGACCGCCGTCACGTCCACCTTCTACTCCTACCAGTACAGGAGGTGGAAACCGTCATCGCCGAGGAAAGAACGGCGGCCGTGGTGGCAGCAGTGCAGGCAGCACCCCCACGGCTTCGACTACTGGAGGTAGTGGTGGTACCGGCCAGGGAGGTGCACCCTGGCCCACACCCTACAACCCGTGGACTGGCCAGATCTACATGTGGCCTGGACCGTCCCCAGGTTCTCAGCCTCCACGACCACCGCGTCCTCAGCCGACGTTCACGGCTACCCCCGGCTACAGTGGACCAGCCCATAGTGCTGGTACGCCGACAGCTCAGGCCTATAGTGGGCCTGGATACTCTTCAGGCGGGCAGTCAGCCCCGACCTATGGAGGCACTGACTACCCTGTTGGGAACTCGGAGCCATCAGCACCCCTTCAGGAGCCACCGTCGACGTGGGATCGACAGTCGCTTGCTTCCTCCTTCAGCACCATGCACCTTACACCACCTGGTGCCGACTGGGTAGTTGATTCCGGAGCATCATACCATACCACTCCTAATTCCGGTATACTCTCTTCCACCCATCCTCCCAATCCCTCTTTTCCTTCATCTATCGTTGTTGGAAATGGGTCCGTTCTTCCGGTCACCTCAGTAGGTGATTCCGTCTTCCGGGTACTTTCCAGCTTAAAAACATTCTTGTTGCTCCGGATATCATTCGGAACTTACTTTCTGTTCGCCGTTTTACCACTGACAACAATGTTTCCATTGAATTTGATCCTTTTGGTTTGTCTGTGAAGGATCTTTCCACCCGACGACCTCTTTTCCGATGTGATAGCTCGGGGCCCCTATACACACTTCGGCTTCCTACTTCCGCTGCATCACCGCCATTTGCTTTGACTACGACAGCTTCATCTACCATCTGGCATCGCCGGCTTGGCCACCCTGCTGCAGATGCTATGTCAAAGCTGTCCAGTAGCTCGGTTATCTCGTGTTCTAGGGTTACACATGACTCCCTATGTCATGCCTGTCAACTTGGTCGCCATATTCGCCTCCCTTTTCCCACATCTGTGACTCATGTTGAGCACTCGTTCGATCTTATACATTGTGATTTGTGGACATCTCCCATTTCCAGTATATCGGGCTTTAATTACTATTTGGTGATAATTGATTATTTTTCTCACTTCTCCTGGACTTCTCCTGGTCCTCGGCAGCAAGGGAGAGGCTGCGAACGCTAGTCAGCCGAAGACCTGTAGGTGAGAGACTGTCGGCTTGCGCCCATGCCAAGCCTCGTACACCGTCCTGCCGTTGAGAGCCTTGGTGGGCGAACAGTTGAGGATGTTGATCGCCATCACCACCGCCTCTCCCCAGAAGATAGCCGGCATTCCCCTCTACTTGAGGAGGGCCCGAGCCATCCCCACAACCGTCAGGTTGCATCGCTCGACGACGTCGTCCTGCTGCGGGCTGTACGGCGCGGAGTAGTGGCGCTGAACACCCTCATCCGCACAGTACGACGCGAATTCAGCCGCTGTGAATTCGTCGCTGTTGTCGGTGCGCAGCACGCGCAGCTTGCGGCCGCACTCCGCCTCCGCAATGGCCTGCGTGCGCCTGATGGCGTTCGCAGCCTCTCCCTTGCTGCCGAGGACCATCACCCACATGTAGCGGGAGAGGTCATCAACAAGCAGCAGGAAGTAACGTCGTCCTTCCGGTGTAGCCGGTGTCACCGGGCCACACAAGTCCCCGTGCACGAGGTCGAGCCGCTCCTTGGCTCGGAAGCTCGAGTGCTGGGGAAAGGGGAGCCGCCTCTGCTTTCTCACTGCGCAGACATCGCAGAACTGCTCCACATGGTCAAGTCACGGCAGACCCCGTACCATCTCCTTGGCACTAAGCCGCTTCAGGGCCTTGAAGTGAAGGTGCCCAAAGTGCTCATGCCACTGCCATGCCTCGTCATCCCGGCGAGTAGCAAGGCAGAGAGGTTGTGCTACCTACACGTTAAGGACGTAGAGTCGATTGGTGCCTCTGGTTACCTTGGCAAGAAGGCGACGATGGCGATCTCAAATCCTCATGACTCCGTCCTTGATCTTCACGCGCGAACCGTTCTCATCCAGGTGGCCCAAGCTGATGATAGAGTTATTCAACGCGGGGATGTAGTAGACTCCGACGAGCAGCCTATGCTCACCAGACTCGGCGGTGAGGATGGCGGAGCCGACACCCTTGATCTCCACACCAGAGGCGTCCCCAAACTTGACGGAGCCTCGAACATTAGGGTCGAACTCAGTCAAGAACCCCCGTTGACCACTCATGTGATGGGTGGCGCCGGTGTCGAGGCACCACCCGTCAGTCTTGTCGTTGCTGGAGTCGAAAGGTGTGTGCTCTCGGCTCATCGATGTGGAGGAGAGCCGCTGCTGCTGATGCCACCGGAGGTGGCTCCGTGCGCCAGGAGCAGAGCCGGCTCCTCCTCCTCTACCTGTGCGACGTGGGGCTGGCGACGTCGTTGCTGCCGACACTCCCTGACCCAATGACCAAGCTTGCCACAGTTGTGGCAGGTGTCGTCTCGTGCTGGGTTCCGGTTGCCGGTGGCGCCGCTTTGGGTGCCTCCGTTGGCGCCACTCTCAGCATGCGCCCTCTGCTTGGCTTGCCGCGCTTGCGGCCGTCTGTCGAGAAGGAGGGCTCCCCCTTCTTCCCGTCACCTTGGCAGGCCTCCCACTGCTCCCGAGTGAGATGTAGCTTCCCGCCGATGATGATAGGCCTCGAGAGAGGCTGAGATTCGTCGCTGTGTTAGTAGTTGAATTCTTACTCTCATTGGAAGAGAGGATGACACTAGGAGTTGGGGTAATTTTCTTGTCTATTTCTCACACAATGCCATACCAACCCAAGGGGTTGAGACTACATATTTATAGCTTCCATGGCAGCCAAGCATATGCCACAAAGATGCTAGTCTAAGATGCTTAGATGTTGTCCTAATATGCTGTCCTTGGCTGATACTAAGATGCTGTCCTAGTGTCCTTAATATGCTGTCCTAATTAGGGCCACAAAGACCAAAGGACTAGAGTACAACAAGGACCAAGGACTAAAGTGCAACAAACTAAAGGACTAGGGTACAGGGTGTTAGTAGTTGAATTCTTACTCTCATTGGAAGAGAGGATGACACTAGGAGTTGGGGCAATTTTCTTGTCTATTTCTCACACAATGTCATGCCAACCCAAGGGGTTGAGGCTACATATTTATAGCTGCCATGGCAGCCAAGCATATGCCACAAAGATGCTAGTCTAAGATGCTTAGATGCTGTCCTAATATGCTGTCCTTGGCTGACACTAAGATGCTGTCCTAGTGTCCTTAATATGTTGTCCTAGTGTCCTTAGATGCTGTCCTAATTGGGGCCACAAAGACCAAAGGACTAGAGTACAACAAGGACCAAGGACCAAGGACTAAAGTGCAACAAACTAAAGGACTAGGGTACAAGGGACTAGGGGACCAAAGACCAAAGGACTACAAGACTTATTCCAGCATTCTCCCCCTAAGTCTTGTACGTCGTCTTCTGAGAGGCTTGGACCATCCCGATCTTGGTGCGAACTTCAATGAACTTGAGCCTCCCAAGGGGCTTCGTGAGCAGGTCCGCAAGCTGGTCATTGGTGTTGATGTAGTTCGCCTTGATGCTCCCTTCCTCCAAGCATTTTAGATGAAGTGGTACCTCACCCGGATGTGCTTGCTCCGTTCATGGAAAACGGGATTCTTGGCCAGGGCCAGAGCGGACACGTTGTCCACCCTGAGTTCGACCGCTCCAGTGTCTCTGCTGAGGAGATCACCAAGCAGTCGACTAAACCAGAGCGCCTGAGTCGAAGCGGTGGAGGCCGCTATGTACTCGGCCTCGCAGCTGGACAGGGCCACCACCTGCTGCTTGACCGACTGCCAGCTAACGAGGCACTTGCCGAAGAAGAAGAGGATCCCGCTCGTGCTCTTGCTGGTGTCGATGTCGCCGGCGTGGTCGCTATCGCTGTACCCGACAAGGTGTGCCTTCCCAGGACACCTCGGGTAGTGGAGGCCGTGATCGAGAGTCCCCGCAACATAGCGGATGATCCTCTTTACAGCCTGCTGGTGATCCGTCGTCGGTCGTTGCAGGAACCGACTAACGTAGCCGACGGAGAATGCCAAGTCCGGCCGTGTGTGGGTGAGGTAGCGAAGGCTCCCCACAAGACGCCGGTACTGCGTAGCATCCACCTCCTCCGCCATGCTGTCGCGGCTCAGCTTCAGCCTCTCCTCCATCGGAGTGAGGGCTGGGTTGCAGGTTGTGAGCCCAGCTAGCTCAACAATGCGCTTGGCGTAGGCGGTCTGTCGAAGTGTGATACCGGAGTCGGCCTGGTGCACCTCAATCCCAAGGTAGAAGGAGAGAGATCCCAGGTCACTCATCTGGAAGGTGGCTTTCATCTCTTCCTTGAACGCTGCCACCTCCGCATCCTTGGTGCCGGTGATCACCAAGTCGTCGACGTAGACACCCACCAGTAGGGTGTTTCCTCCATTGCCCCGCCGGTAGATGGCCGCCGCGTGCGGGCATTGCCCGAAGCCCATCCTCTTGAGCGTGGAATCCAACTTTGCATTCCACGCCCTTGGTGCCTGACGCAAGCCATAGAGGGCCTTGCGCAGGCGCAACACCTTGCCCTCCTTGCCAGGGACCACAAACCCCGGCGGCTGGTGTACGTAGACCTCCTCCTTCAGGTCGCCGTTGAGGAACGCCGACTTGACGTCCATGTGCTGGACACGCCAACCTTCTTGGGCAGCGAGTGCAAGGAGTCGCACGGATTCCATCCGTGCCACGGGGACAAAAGCATCGTCGAAGTCGATCCCCTCCTGCTGCACGAAGCCGCGTGCCACCAAGCGAGCCTTGTGCTTGACGATGGCGCCGGCTTCATCCCTCTTCAACTTGAACACCCACTTAAGGGTGATCGCACGTGGACCGCGAGGGAGATCAGCAAGCTCCCAAGTGCGGTTCGTCTCAACCGCGTCCATCTCCGACTGCATCGCAGCACGCCATGCTGTGTGTTTCTCGGCCTCCGCAAAAGACCGAGGCTCGCCGTCATCGCACGCAAGGTGCAACTGCGCCTCCAGATCTTGATCATCCAGATCGTGAGGGGCCAGTCCCGGCACCGGCTGTTTGCCGAGAATGTTCTCCATCTCGCGATACCGCAACTGCTCGCCGTCGTAGCACCCGTCGAGGCGCTCCTCATCGTGGGAGAGCGGAGTAACAAACTCCACTGTGTCGTGCTCGACACGAGCTGGGGACGGAGTGGGCGTGCCCGGAGGAGTGGCCGTCGGTGCTGGAGTGCGTGGGGTCGCCGGCTGAGGTAGAGGTGGACGGTCGGGGGCTGGGGTAGACACGCTCGGTGGAGAAGAGTTGTCTACTCCCCCAACTCCCTTGAAGTGGACGTAGTCGACGATGAAGTCGTCGTGCGTCGAGGTCGAACCGTCGTCCACCGCCTTGTCCCATGCCCATCCTCGCCCTTCGTTGAACACAACGTCGCGCGTCGTGCGCACACGTTGTGTCTCTGGGTCGAGAATGCGGTAGGCCTTCAAGCCCTCCGCGTAGCCAATGAACACCCCCGGAGTGCTCCTGTCGTCGAGCTTGCTGATGTGGCCAAGCTCCTTGGCGAACGCGAGGCAGCCGAAGACCCGTAGATGAGAGATCGCCGGCTTGCGCCCATACCAAGCCTCGTACGGCGTCCTGCCGTTGAGAGCCTTGGTGGGCGAGCGGTTGAGGATGTAGACAGCCGTCACCACCGCCTCTCCCCAGAAGATAGCCGGCATTCCCCTCTGCTTGAGGAGGGCCCGTGCCATCCCCACAACCGTCTGGTTGCATCGCTCGACGACTCCGTTCTGCTGCGGGCTGTAGGGCGCGGAGTAGTGGCGCTGAACACCCTCATCCGCGCAGTACGACGCGAATTCAGCCGCCGTGAATTCGCCGCCGTTGTCGGTGCGCAGCACACGCAGCTTGCGGCCGCACTCCGCCTCCGCAATGGCCTGCGCGCGCCCGATGGCGTTCGCAGCCTCTCCCTTGCTGCCAAGGACCACGACCCACATGTAGCGGGAGAGGTCGTCGACGAGCAGCAGGAAGTAGCGTCGTCCTCCTGGTGTAGCTGGTGTCACCGGGCCACACAAGTCCCCGTGAACGAGCTCGAGCCGTTCCTTAGCTCGAAAGCTCGACTGCTGGGGAAAAGGAAGCCGCCTCTGCTTCGTCAATACACAGACGTCGCAGAGCTGCTCCACGTGGTCAAGGCATGGCATGCCTCGCAACATCTCCTTGGCACTGAGCTGCTTTAGGGCCTCGAAGTGAAGATGCCCAAAGCGCTCGTGCCACTGCCATGCCTCGTCGTCCCGACGAGTGGCAAGGCAGACAGGCTATGCTACCTGCACGTGAAGGACATAGAGTCGATTGGTGCCTCTAGTTACCTTGGCAAGAAGGCGACGATGGCGATCCCAAATCCTCATGACTCCGTCCTTAATCTCCACGCGCGAACCGTTCTCATCCAGCTGTCCCAGGCTGATGATGGAGTTTCTCAACGCGGGGATGTAGTAGACTCCGACGAGCAGCCTGTGCTCACCAGACTCGGCGGTGAGGATGACGGAGCCGACACCCTTGATCTCCACGCCGGAGGCGTCACCAAACTTGACAGAGCCTCGGACATTGGAGTCAAGCTCAACGAAGAACTCCCGTCGACCGGTCATGTGATGGGTGGCGCCGGTGTCGAGGCACCACCCGTCAGTCTTGTCGTTGCTGGAGCCGTCGCCGAGGAAAGAGTGTGCTTTTGGCTTATCAAGATGAAGGAGAACCGCTGCGGTCGATGCCACTAGAGGTGGCTTGATGCTTCCGTGTGTCAGAAGCAAAGCTGGCTCCTCCTCTACGTGGGCCTCCTCCTCCACTTGTGCCACGTGGGCCTGGCCACGTCGTGGATGTCGACACTCCCTGGCCCAATGACCAAGCTTGCCACAGTTGTGGCAGGTGTCGTCTCGTGTCGGCTTGTGGTTGCCGACGGTGCCGCCCTGGGCGCCTCCGCGGGCGCCACCCTCGGTACGTCCGCGTACCCCGGCCTGGGTACCTCCGCGCCCCTTGCGCGACTTGCCGCGCTTGCGGCCGCCTGTCGAGGAAGAGGACTCCCTCTTCTTCAGGTCACCCTGGCCAGCCTCCCACTGCTCGCGAGTGAGATGAAGCTTCCCGCCAATGGTGATAGGCCCCGAGAGAGGTTGTGGTTCGTCGCTGTCGACGACCTTGAGGCGACCTATCTCCTCTTCGATCGACATCGTGGAGAGGTCCAGCAGAGACTCGATCGAGCGAGCGATCTGCTTGTACTTCTCGGGGATGCACCGAAGGAGCTTCTCGACAGCTCTCTCTTCGTTGTAGGTGTCGTCGCCGAACTGCACCAACTTCTGCAACAAAGTGTTGAGACGGAGAGCAAAGTCATCAACGTCCTCACCTGGCTTAAAGGCCAGGTTCTCCCACTCCTTGCGAAGCGCCTGCAGTGTGGACTTGCTGACGCGTTCGCTGCCGATGCGTGCCGCAGCGATGGCATCCCATGCCTCCTTAGCAGTCCGCTTCTTGGAAAGCGAGAACTGCATCTCGAGCGGGACTGCAGCAATGAGGGCATCCAACGCCTGTCGATCCTCGTAGTAGTCGACGTCGCCGTACTGAACTGCTTCCCACATATGTCGCACCTGGAGCCGTACCCTCATCATCGCGGCCCACTCGACGTAGTTGGTCTTGGTGAGGGTAGGCCACCCACCGCCGGGACCGACGTCCCTGACAATGGCCTGGAACCCGTGGTGTCCATGGTACCTGTCCGGGGAGGGAGAACCGCGCCGCCTGTAATGGCCGCGTTCTCCGTCGACCCAGCCGCCGCCGCCGGGAGTGCCACCGGCGCGTCCGCGCCCGTCTGGGCTGCGGCTGTCGCGCCCATGGGGGCGCGCGGCTGCTCGCTGCACCTCTTGTGCTCGCGCCGCTTCCCTCACCGGCCTGAGCTCATCGTCGACGCCGCCGTCGACAGAGCTGCTGGAGCTACTGCCGCGCAGAGCCTCCAGCTCCGCTGCCGCCGCACGTGCTACAGCCGCCGCCGCCGCTGCTTCCACTTCCTCCCTCGCTGCTGCCAGTTCCGCCGCCGCCAACCTTGCCGCCATTGCCGCCGTCGCCGCAGTCTCTGCCGCCGCTCGCTCGCGCTCCTCTGCCGCGGCGACCTCCGTCTGCCGCGCGCTCGAGGCGACCGAGCGCTGAGACTGTCCGTCGGACATGGCGCACTAGTGGGGAAGGGTTGTTGTGTGTGGAAGACAAGCTGTTGCTCGTCTGTGCAGGAGAGGAATGAGCTGGAACAGCCGGTGTTCCTGCTGCTGGTTGCGGACAGAGAGAGGTGTGGGAAGGGGATGAGCAGGAGATGTTTAAGCTGCAGGATAGAACGGCTCTGATACCAAATGTTAGTAGTTGAATTCTTACTCTCATTGGAAGAGAGGATGACACTAGGAGTTGGGGCAATTTTCTTGTCTATTTCTCACACAATGCCATGCCAACCCAAGGGGTTGAGGCTACATATTTATAGCTGCCATGGCAGCCAAGCATATGCCACAAAGATGCTAGTCTAAGATGCTTAGATGCTGTCCTAATATGCTGTCTTTGGCTGACACTAAGATGCTGTCCTAGTGTCCTTAATATGCTATCCTAGTGTCTTTAGATGCTGTCCTAATTGGGGCCACAAAGACCAAAGGACTAGAGTACAACAAGGACCAAGGACTAAAGTGCAACAAACTAAAGGACTAGGGTACAAGGGACTAGGGGACCAAAGACCAAAGGACTACAAGACTTATTCCAGCAGTCTACTGCGACAACGTCAGCGCGGTCTACCTCTCCACTAACCCCGTTCAACACCAGCGCATGAAGCATGTGGAGATCGACCTTCACTTTGTTTGTGAGCGCGTCGCCATCGGCGATGTACGAGTGCTTCACGTGTCGAAGACTTAACAGTTCACCGATATCTTCACCAAGGGGCTAGCTTCGTCAGTGTTCTCGGAGTTTCAGTCTAGTCTCAACATCTGCCAAGGCTAGATGTTGTGACTGCGGGGGGGGGGGGGGGGGGTGTTGGTGTATGTGTTAGGAGGATATGGGTTAGAGGGCAATTTAGTCATTAGCCGTGAGGCCACTTGGCTCTCAGGACTTGTCTTTCATATATTTACCTTTAACACATCATCAGAGATCAGTAGTCCAGTTTCCCTTCCAATAATATCCAAAAAGCTTGCTCATCCAAGCATGTCGGGGAACCGTAGTTAGGCGCTGATCCAGGATGTGTTTTAGACTGAAGTGATCTGTCCGAACAGTGAAGAGGTGGCCCCACAAGTAAGGCCGCCAGTGACGACGGCCTTCACAAGGCCGATCAGCTAGCGCTCGTACGCCGGTATCTTCTGGTGGTGAGGAGCTACGGCGCGGCTAAAGAAGGCGATGACACTGTCGCCCTGGTGCAAGACCGCCCCAAAGCCGGTGCTCGACACGTCGCAGTCGACGGTGAAGCGCTTGTCGAAGTCTGGCATTTGAAGAAGAGGCACTGTCATCAGCGCCTGCTTGAGCTGAGAGAAGGCGTCCTGCGTGTTGTCGGTCTAGCTGAACGCCTCCCACTTGAGGAGGGCGGTTAGTGGCGCAGCCACCGCGTCATACCCCGCAATGAACTTGTGGTAGTAGCCGGCGAATCAGAGAAAGCCTCACAAGGTTGGAAGAGACGAGGTTTGGGCCATCGCTCCACAGCCTCCACCTTAGACGGATTCATCGCCACACCCTTGGAAGAGATGATGTGTCCTAGATAGGACACAGACTCCTCGCCGAAGAAGCACTTAGTCATCTTCAAGAACAACTTGTGCGTCCGGAGTGTCTGGAACATTTGCTTCACGTGCTGGAGGTGTTCGGCCCAAGATCTGCTGGACACCAAGATGTCATCAAAAAAGACAAGCACGAAGTTTTTGATGTAGAGGTCGAGGACGTCGTTCATCAATGACTGGAATGTCGACGGCGCGTTAGTAAGACCGAATGGCATCACTAGGAACTCGTAGTGGCCTCGATGAGCTCTGAACGTTGTCTTGTCGATGTCGTCGGAGTCCATGCGTACCTGGAAGTAGTCGCTGCGGAGGTCGAGCTTGGTGAAGAACCTCGCGCCGCGGAGCTCGTCAAGGAGCTCATCGACCACCGGGATAGGGAGCATGTCTTTCCATGTTCGAGCGTTGAGCTCGCGGTAGTTGATGCAGAAGCATCACGTGCCGTCGGTCTTGCGGACCAACAACACCGGCAAGGAGAATGCTGAGGTGCACTTCCGGATGATTCTTTGGCGAAGCATCTCGGTGCACTGCTTCTCAATCTCGTCCTTGAGAAGCTGGGGGTAGCGGTACAGCTGGACAGCTACTGGAGCTATGCCCGACAGGAGCCTGATGCGGTGGTCATGACCGCATGGCTCGACGAAGAGGTCTTGGAAGCCGTCCAGGAGGGCGCCCATCACACCGGTTGGCACCATTAGGGAGGCGCATACCGGGGTGGGGTTGCACAACCCTGTCCAGACCACCTTCTGTTCGCCGCGCCACAGCTCCATCGTGAGGTACTCGAAGTTCCAGAGGATGGGTCCCAAGGACCGCAACCACTGAACTCCCAAGACAAGGTCGAAGCCGTCAAGTGACAACGTGTAGCAAGTGACGTCGAAGCGATCCCCTGCAATCAACAAAGGTACACGTAGGCAGATGCCTATGTAGATGGAGTCGTCGTTGGCGACCTGGACGCCAACGCCTGGCCGTGGCAACATTATTTGGCCGAGCTCTTGGATGAGGGGCTCCCTGATGAAGGTGTGAGTGGAGCTGGTGTCGACCAATGAGGTCAGCAGCTTGCCGTGGACGTGGACCTAGAGCTTCATTGTGTTGGCGAGGTCGATGCCGGTCATGGCGTGTACTGAGATGCCCATGTCGGCTATGGCCGTGTCAACGTCGTCGTCATCAAGCTCCAAGAGGAAGATCCCCTTGCCGACACACTTGTGCTCTGACGTGTACCGCTAGGAGCAGTGATAGCACTCGCCACTCGCCCGTTTGGCAGTTATCTCATCACCCGTGAGACGCTTGAAGCGCAGACGGAGGGATGCCGTCGCCGAAGATGTTGGAGCAGGTGCGGCAGAACCACCACTAGGAGCTGTGGTGTAGGCGCGTGACACCGGAGAAGGGCGTGTAGAGCGCTGAGAGGCAGCGCCCTTCTGTGTCCCGTCGTTTGTGTTGCCGCGAGTCAGACATTCAAAGGCCCGAGTAAGACTCATGGCTGTCTGCAGATTTGTGAAAAACTGTAGCTCCACATCAGTCCGGAGCGGTTCTCCGAGGCCAACCGTGAAGAGGTTGATCCGCTGACGCTGGCTGAGATCTGCACAACGGCAAAAAAGTATAAGGAACTGATATTGGTACTCCTCTACCGTACCGGTACGACGGAGATCTTTGATCTCAGCCAAGTCGTTGGAGCGGAGCGGAGGCCCGAAGCGCATGTTGACGAAGTCCACGAACCGCTCCCAGGACACGATGCCGCAGTCACATTCGAGGGTGGTGTACCACTCGGCTGCAACGCCCTCCAGGTGGAGAAACACCAACTACACCTTCTCCTCGGACATCGTACGTGTCCAGCGGAAATACGTCTCACACTTGGTGAGCCAGGGAAGCGGGTCAGTTTCCCCATCGAACCTAGGGAAACTGATCTTATGACGGTGCAGCCTGCCGTCGTCGAAGGGTGAGCACCCTTGAGGATGGTGGTTGTTGTTATGCGGGCTGACGTAGTCGTCCTTGTCGCCGTTGCTGCCGCCCCCCTCGTCGCTGCCGCCGTTGATGCCGCGGGCGCGGCCACCAAAACCGCCGGCGCCCATGGAGACGCCGCTGCGGACGGGATTGTCCTGTAGGGGAGGCTCTTGCTGCAGGGAGAACACCGATTCTGGTCGCTTCTCCATGTAGGCGAGGCGCATGTCGTGGCGGTCCAGCCGGGTGTTCACGGTTTCCATTTGTGCCGAGAGACGGTCGATGGAGGCCGCGAGGCTGGTTTGCATGGATTCCAGAAGTGTCTTAATGTCGCTCCCAAGATAATTACCGGGGCCGTACATGGTCGCTGCCCCAATGTCTCTAGATACCAATTGCTGTAAAACATGGTGGAGAGGAGCTCTCCAGCTGCACCTAGGGCTGCGTAGGGGAGGGTAGAGCTGCAGGGAGGAGGAGGGATTGCTGCGCAGAGGGTAACAAGGAGGGAAAGGGCTGTCACGGTGGCTGCTAGGATTAGCAGCCAGAGTGACCAAGGTAGAGAACAACCTGCTAGGGTAACTCGATTATTCCTTGATGGATTACATGAGGGGGGAGGGGTGCATTATATAGGCCAGGGGCCCTGCGCGCCCTTCCAAATATGCATCCAGGTGGTTGGGGAAAGCCCAACCGCTTCTATCTTTTACTTTTATCTATAATACACCATATTATTTATTTTCATCTCTAACAGATTATTCCCCTCTAATCCAGATTATTTTCTTCTAATCCGATCTTATAGATTCTTCATGTGTTGCTGCTACCTGCGCCTTCGGCCAGTGTGCTGCTGGTCCTTTGTGGGTCCTGCGCCTGTAATGGCGGCCCGCAAAGGCATCCAGAGCATTGGGAGAAAGGCTTTGTTGTTGTATCGGGTGGACTAGAGAAACTGTTTGCTCAATTGCACCAAAAAGTTGATTGTATCCTAGTTGCCTCCATACTTGGGCAACATTATTGCACTTTTTTGTTATCACCATGTATTATCAGTTTGCTCTTACAATTATTGCTGCATTGCCTGGCATGATTTTATCTATGACTTATCACTGGTTGGTTATGACTACCATACTTTGTTCTCCTCGATTAATAACACTGATATATCTTGTAGGCTATCCGTGCCCTTGTCTCGAGAGGTGCGGGGAGTTTATCTTACACAGGTCTTTTGTCTTCTGTTTTGATGAACATTTGGCTGGGTCCCCATCGACTTTAAACTTACTGCTTTCGGTCCTATTCTTGTCAAGGTCCTAGCAAGCTGTTTCTGCTGTTAAGATGTCCCAGTACATTGAATCTACCGCTGGATTTCCTGCCAAAGCGTGATTTTCGTTACAGCAAGAAGGTATCACATTTTTTGAGGGTTAATTTACATCATGATAGTGTTTTGCAGCCTTCCTTTGTAAAACACACGCAATGCCTCAAGATTAATCAATTAACTATATTTTCACGTCAGGTTGTTCCTCTTCAAATGCATATAAAGTGCAGTACAAAAGATCGGCAGGTGAATACCCAGAACAGTATGTCGATAGTTGATGCCCCATGTTGCACGTCAGGATCTTCTCTTTCAGATGTTATCTGGTATTTTTTTCCTCATCTTGTAATACCATTGATTTATACTCCCTCCGTTTTTTAAACTGTTATTGTTAGGACGAGAATTCTAGTTCAAAAATAAACTAGAGTTGTTCTCCTAAAGATAACATTTTAAGAAGTTATTCTGTTGTACAGTATTGCATTATACTACCTTCTCTCATTGTGTAGTGTATTTGTCGGGGCTACATTGTCAAACTCCATGTTTGTGTCGTGTGAAGTATATGCACAACGATTTCTTTTCTTCCTTCGAAAGCTGTCAATGTATCTCATTGTTTCTTCCAGGTTCCAGTGCAAGCATACAGTAAGAGGTTTATCAGGCAAGGCGTTATTTGAAGGATGATCGGCTTGAGGATGCTTGCTCAGACTGATCTTTGTTATATTGGATGATGTGTATGTACAGTAGAGAATTATTTATTGGTGGTAATGCTTGACAAAAAAGTACACCATTCAGTGTTCAGATGAAGCACATGGAAAGCTTTTGTACATTACAGGTCCAACTAGTTTTTACTTGGTGCTATTTGAGATGAATTACAAAAGTTTGAAGATTGTGGGCACATCTTATATTGTCGGATCAACTTGTTTAATATTTCCTGCACGAGACTCAGGAATGAACCTGAGACTGACCCTAGAACTTCGTATAATCATATTTGCAGAACTGGCATATAAACCTCAAAATTATACATTAAACACCTGAACTTTGGAAGTGCGCGTGTAACCAATCAGTTTTGCAGTTGTGTTGGAGAGTCTGGTTGTGACTCATTCAGCATTGTGACTGTTCGCTACAGAATTGTTGAAAACCAAATATAACCCTTAATCTGAAGCCATTACTTCCCAGCGTGCTTACGCAACCAGCTAAAAACATCATGGTTCGGAGAGCCAAAAGACAAAGACCTTTATGATCTTTGGTTTACCTACCACCATTGGAGTTCTTTAAATAGTATATATCTAAAATGTGAAACTTTCAGTGTCATAGAATCAATTTTTGCCATTTGTACTACACAAATTTTGCAACGTGAGCAACAGAGTAACGGAGAACTTGTGAAAGGTTCTCATTTTATTTCCAGATGATGCTTGTTCCGGGCATCCTTATCGTGTTAACGAAGGTGGGAGAGATCGTGATTGAAACTGGAACTTCTCTGGGAACGCCTCCCTCCGGTCATACTTGTACACAAGGTTGAAACGTGGAAATACTTTGATGATAACTGTATGATGGTTTCTCATTGATCTTTAGTCTAGATGGAAAGGGTCCTGCTTCACAAGAGGACGTGGCTTTGGTGCTCCCGTACGTATTCCCAATATGTGGTATGATTCCGTTGGTTGCCTTTTTTCTATGCAGCAGCACAGAGCGTTTTAGCTTCTCTCAGCCGCCCCACTGGCCCCCCTCCCTCCCTGTAAGAGAACTCGACCGCGGAGGTCTCAGCTCGATAAACCACGATCATGAACCAAACGATCAACGAACACCGATACTGGGATGAATGAGTCGCGTACGAGAAATCACCTTCCCGACGAGCTGCTTCAGAACCGGAGGGAATCGGGGTCACGAGAGGAAGAGCGGAGAATTCAGGGTTGAGGAGAGGATAGTGGATTGGGGAAATTTGGGAGAAGAGGCAGTCCGCCAGCAACAATGTTCTGTCTCCCCGGGCGCGCATATTTATTCATACTTTCGCGAAGTTGGGCCATGTGCCTGAGAATTATAATTCATAAATGTGGATCGGGTCCAGCCAGATTGATTTAAACATTGCACCGCTTCGCGCCTTGTGCTCTCTTCTTCTCAACGCTCGTCTCTTCAGACGTCGCCGTGGTGACAGGGCCTCCCTCCCAAGTCCCAGCTTGTCCCCAAGCTGACGCTGAAGGAAATCTGGCGCGCAGCACGTGATAGTCCTCCCATGTAGCCGACAACTCAGGCAAGGCCACCCATTTAACCAGTACTTGAGTAATAGGCGAGTTACCCTTCTTCATTAGCCGGCGTTCCAGGATCTTAACTAGTGCTAAATCTTTGATGTCCAGCTCAGGAATATCAGGCAGTGAAGAAAATATGCACTGAATGTAAGCTTCAGCTGATATGCCGCTAATCCAATTTTGTCAATAATCTCAAATGGGCCATAATATTTAAAAGTCAATTTGAAACAAGTTCTGTAAGCTATGAAATTCTGAATGTAAGGTTGTAGCTTCAACACAATTTTCTCGCCAATTTGAAACTGACGATCTGACCGGCCTTTATCAGCATGAGTTTTCATTTTGATCTGTGCATGGTGTAATTGCTCGTGCAGCAACTCAAAGAAAGCCTAGCGTTGGAGAAGCAGATCAGTAACTTCCTGACTGTCGGAATGAGACAGTTGAGGCACAATAGGGGGTTCAGTCCCATATAAGGCCTTGTAAGGATAACACTGCAATGCTGAATGAAAAGAAGTGTTATACCAAAGTTCAGCCAGTGGTAACCATTTGACCCACTGTTTAGGAGTTGCTTGGACAGAGCACCTAAGAAACATCTCCAAACACTGATTCACACGCTCAGTCTATCCACCCGTTTGGGGATGGTAAGCCGATGACATCTATAAATCAGCCTTTAACAATTTGAACAGAGTTGACCAGAAGGATCCCATGAAAATACTTCCTCTGTCAGATACTTGTCTTTGGAATGCAGTGTAACTTCACTATATTGTCCAAGAAGACTTGAGCCACCACTGCAGCAGTGAAAGAATGTTTGAGGAATAAAGTAGGCATATTTAGTGAATCTGTCAAACCACTACCAGAATCACAGAATATTCAAATGAGTTTGACAGCACTTCAATGAAATCCATAGATATATCTGACCATGCAGATTTAGGAATAGGCAAAGGCTACAGAGATCTGAATATTTACACAACTCGTGTTTTTGTTGCTGGCATACTTGGCATTGTTTGACAAAGGATTTCACATCAGATTGAATATCTTGTCAAATAAGTCTTTTAAGTCTCATATATGCAGCTTGTATCCCTGAATGGCCCCCAAAAGCACAAAAGTGAGAGGTAGCGATCAATTTGGTCTACAGAGATGAATTAGCGGCGACCCGAATTCTTTTCTTATATCGGACAATGCCATCATTCAGAGAATAGCCTTTGTCATTAGGACCGACAATTGCCAGATCTGTCAAAAGCTGTTGAGCTTGAGGGTCGCTGTGGTAGGAATTTATAACCTCTTGCATCCGAACTGGTACTATAGTAGAAACAAAGGATGTCACAAACAAATGTCCAACTCTAGAAAGAGCATCGGCAACCTTATTATCATACCCCTTTTATATTGAAATTTGAATGTGAGACCAGCCAACTTCCTCATTGCCTTCTTCTGCAATTCAGTTGATAATGATTGATCTTGCATGTGACAAAGACTTTGGTGATCTGTTTTAATAATAAAGGGTTTCCGCTGCAGGTAAGCTCTCCACTTATCCACAACCAGCATAACAGCAATAAATTCCTTTTCATATGTAGAGAGCTTTTGATGTTGGACACTCAATCCTTTACTAAAATAAGCCACAGGATGACTGTCTTGTGAAAGAACAACTCCTACCTCAGACTCACAAGCACCTTTCTCTATGACAAATTTCTTGGTAAAATCAGGAAATGCCAATACTGGTGTGGTGGTCATGGCATGCTTCAGTTTTTCAAATGCCTCTTGAGCTCGGGCGGACCAGAGAAATGTCTTGTGGTGCAACAGGTTAGTAAGGGGTCTTGCAATAACCCCATAATGACTCACAAATTTCCTATAGTATCATGTGAGTCCTAAGAATCCTCTTAGTTATAAAATTACTGGGGACTGGGCACTTGACCATTGCCTCAGTATCAATGGCAACACCCTCTGATGATATAATGTGTCCTAAATATGACAGTTGCTGTTGGGCAAAAACACACTTCTTGAATTTAATGAACAAGTGGTGTTCCCTCAGTGTCTGAAATACTAGTCTTATGTGTATGATGTGATCCTCATAAGACTTGCTAAATATCAGTATATCATCCATGAAAACCAACAAGAATTTTCTCATGTAATCGACAAAGTTAGCATTCATAAGACACTTGGAAGGTGGCAGGTGCATTTGTCAAACCAAAGAGCTGAATCTCAAGTGGTACAGCAGTAGCAGCCTGATAACCAGTGGTAGAAAATGTGGTTGTGACCAGATCCATAACCACCATAGCCCGTAATTCACTCCCTTTTTGCCACTTGATAACCTGATCAGATGATACTTCATTCAGTACCATATTTGTGGGTGGTAGAATATAATGCAACTGTATTTTTTTATGATTGTGTTGGAAGGAAATCCATTTCTGTCGCCAATTACAGTGCATGGGAGTGAACTTTCGTAGCCAATCCATCCCCAAAATTAGGTCATAAGATTTGATATTCAATACTTTAACAGTATGTATGAATGTGTGCCCTTGTATCTACCATGTAAAATCCTTGACCTCAGATGAGCAGTTAAGGATGTTCCCATTGGATACTTTAATTTGCAGAGGTGACAATGGAGATAGAATACAGTTCATGTTCTGTGCAGTAGCCGGGTTAATAAGAGAGTGAGAACTGCCAGAATCCACTAAAAGCAGTAATGCCTAAATCACCCTGTGTTGCATTTGTCCTGACAAGACATATAATGGCAAATAGTCTTGTTCCTGAACAGTGTGACTCTAGGACATTTCTAAAGTATTCAAAATCTCATCAAAAAGCATAATGCCTTTCTCATCATTACCCTCTTCAATACTGTTGAGCTGGGCCACTACAGGCACTGCACAAGAATGTGCAGGACTATATTTTTCCCCATATTTGTAGCAAAGATTACTAGCTCTATGATAATCATTCAGTTGTCTGCTTTCTATAGCTCTATATTAGAGCCTGATGGCTTACTATCCAATTTTTGTCCGGTACTAGGAACTTGTCTGAACCCCAAATTTCTTCCTGGTCTCCATGTAAGTTTTTCAGTTAAATGTTCCTGAATAGAGGCAAGGGTTGCTGCTTGAGCTACTGTGTCAGGTTGTTGCATCTCTACCAACAGTCTTAAGTCATCTCGTAGGCCTAACAAAAATTGAGATACAAGCATAGTCTCACTTATAGAGGAATCATATAATCTGATATAGTACACAAGCTCCTCAAATGATTGATGATAATCATATACAGACCCTGTCTGTTTCAGATTGAGCAACTGCATCGTCTTAGTCTTGTGATTATTTCTATCGAATTCCTTAATCACAGCCTCAGCAAAACTATCCAGATCAGTTAACTGAATAGAATGCTTGTATGATGGAAACCAATGGGACGCTTTATCAGTTAAGTGTAGAGACACAGCAGTAGCTTGAAATCTAGCAGGAATATCATATAGACTAAAATAAGTCTTGCACTTATCTATCCATATGCGAGGATCAGACCCATAAAATTTAGGAAAATCAAGTTTAGGCAAAGATCTCCTCCTTCTACCAGATGATGAGGACATCACAACAGTAGTCACTCATATTGATATACAAGGACCAATCACAAGAGCACGAGCGCGGTTATTAAATCAGGTGAACTCGTTCCTAAATTCCTACCATGTGAATTTGAGAATGGATTGCTATTTAATAATTTAATTGTTATTAGGAACCTTGGAGAGGATCAACAAGTGAAGAGAGGGGGATCAGTAATGTAGTGATTGCAGGGATATTTGGCTGCTCGAGTGCCTCGGATCATCAACGTCAAGATCTCCACTCCACTCGACCTACCTTTCGAAAGATCGGGCCACAACTTCTCATCAACTGGTATCATATTTCAGGTTGCCCGTTAGGTACTTTTGTTCTCCATTAGATCAGTTTTCTTTTCTTTCTAGAGTCCATAAAAAGGGACAAAAAATAATCTCATGTTTACCACTTTCTAGCCCATAGTGTTTGTAGTTTCGTTTTCGGTTTGCATTGTTGAGTTTGCATTCGTGTGGTTGAGTGTTGTTTCTGATTTAGCTTTGTGTTTTGAGTCATAGTTATCATTTTTCTTCCTTGTTTTCTTGCTGATCGCTCACCTATTCCACAATTACTAAACAACAAACCGATCCACCACGATCATCGGTTTGCCCTAGCTAGCCGCCTTGCACGAACTCCCACTTCGCTAGCCCTAGAACAATTGACAAACATTTGTGCCAATCCACCTTGAATCATCACACACCATACCATCAGTCGCATTGGGTAATTCCCGATCGTTTTCACTTCCAATTCCGGGATATGTTCCAAAACCGAGTTGGAATAAACATCAAAAAACAGTAACTTGGACAACATACCTTAAAACGACCATAACTTTCGCATACGAACTCAAAATTGGGTAATTTTTTCAAATTGATCTACTCGAAATTTCACATCCGATTTTATGCCGCTTTGCTAGCGTTCGGCGAAATTTGCTTGGCCAAATTCTCCTCGAAACATAGGTTATATGGCTTCCAAAGTTTCAGCACGAATTTTAAAAAATCTTTCTAATTTTCTATAGACCGCATCTTACATCCAATTGACCTACAAATTTTCGTGCTTCCTATTTTCATACTCCTGAGTAAACAAAAAGTATCAGAAAAATAGTACAAAGAAGAAAAAATAGTGAAGAGAGCACCCTTACTAAAGCATTGGTCTATACCACTTGTTCTAGGGCTCCATCATTAGCCACCATATTGTTCCATCCAAGCTCCATTGGTTTTCACCCCACACTTTATTGGTTTTCACCGTCCACCCTGTACCACTTGCTCTGTCGGTAAGAACACTTGTAAGAGCGTGACAAGACGCTTAAGAGAGAGAGAGAGAGTGCTTCCTTCCACCATTAACATTGCCACTGTCCTTTGTAGTTAATAGGGATAACATCTTTTTGTTGTCTTTTGTTTACTACTAACAATGGCAGGAGAAAATAAAGATGATGAATGTGTTCAACATGCTGAATTACGTGACATGATGAGGGCGATGACATATATGTTCACCAAAACCCACGCGTCAACGGAGGAAACATTGGCGACCTTGAATTGCCAAGTTGCTGATCGTGTTGTTCGGATGGATACTCTTGAGGCTCGGTTGACTTTTGCTGAAGGACGTGAAGAAGATACTTCTAATATGGATGATCGTAACAATCAGACACGAATTCCACTTTGTAGTCGAGGTATGGGAGGTAATATTTGTTATAATTACAATGATCGTCATAACAATTATAATCATCCTCCTGATAATCCTTTTGCAAAAGTTAAATTTACTATACCCTCTTTTTCTGATGCTTATGATGCTGAGGCATATCTTGATTGGGAGATGACGGTAGAATAAAAATTTAATGCCCACCCTATTTCTGAACAACATAGAATTTGTCAAACCACTAGTGAGTTTAAAGATTTTTCTATCATATGGTGGAGTGAACCTGTTAAAACTAGAAATGATCCTCCAATGGATAGATTAAAGGAAGCTATGCGTGTTTGATTTGTTCCTCCTTTTCAGCAGGACCTTAAAAAAATTGCAGCGCTTAGACCAAGGTAACATGTCCATATAGAAGTACTATCAAGAGTTACAAAGGGGTATGTTGCGTTGTGGGGTGTAGTAGAGGACATGGATGATAAAATAGCTTGTTTTATGGGGGGTTCAGGCATGAAATTCAGTATATTATTGATTATAAGGAATATGATATTGTTAACAGATTGTTTCAACTTTCTATGCTGGCAGAAAAAGAATAGCAGGGCCACCAATAGCAGGAACAAACGCACGAGAAACGCCTTCACATCACGATTGACGTCTACACCATCTAAAACAGCGCCATCTTTAAGTTTTCGTACAGCCACTACACCATCCAACAGTGGACAACAAACTACACCTGCTGCTCCACTTTCTCGTGCGCCGGAGGGCAGCACCTCAACATGATTCTAGCCTACATCGTCCACTCCTTCCACGAGTCGCACTTCTGACATTAAGTGTCACCGCTGCCAAGGACTTGGTCATGTGATGAAAGATTGTCCTAGCAAACGAGCATACATAGCACACACTGATGGTGGGTATGATAGTACTTCAGATCTTGCTACTAACGTTGCAGGACCAAGTGACGAACACTACAACACTGATGAATAGGTAATTGATACATCAGCGACAGAGAACTATAGGAGCATAATAGTTCAGCGTGCTTTGAGCTCCAAAGTTCAGACGGACGACAAGCTACAATGACATAATCTCTTTCACATGTTCCTCGTCGTCAAGGACTACCGTGTACACACTATAATTGAGAGAGGAAGTTGCAATACCTTGGTGAACATGGACATAGTCAGGAAACTTGGTTTATCAACAAGAGCACACCCTCATCCTTACCAGATTCAATGGATCAACAACAACAGTAAGTTCGGGTGACACAAACAACGAGAGTACATTTTTCTATTGGTTCTTACCATGATTTTGCTGAATTTTAATGTCGTACCTATGGATGCTTGTTCTCTTTTGTTGGGACGACGTCCTTGGAAATTTGATACGGATGCTACTCATCATGGTAGAACCAGTAAATATACTCTCATGCATAAAGGAAAGAAAATCACGTTGCTTCCTATGACTCATGCAGTTGCCTCCGATGACTCCAGTAGAAATTGTGCAATTTGAGAAAACTAAAACACGTGATGATAGGGAAACAAAGTCTTTAGACTCTGAAAAACAGCAAGTAATTAAGTGAAAATCACCTTCCTTGCTCACAACTAAATCTTACCTTGCTGATTTATTTGAGACTAAGGGGATGTGCTATGCTTTAGTATGCAAAGAAGCCATGTTTTCACTTCATGAATTGTCTATTGCATTGCCCCTGCTGTTGCTAGCCTTTTGCAGGAGTTTGCGGATACCCCCCACCCCCCGAGATACTATGACGGACCGGAATACGTACAATCCAGGATCACAGAGGGTGATGCCGCACGATGCGACATCTGATGGCACACACGATAACAAACCCAAGTATTACATTGAAACTTACTGAATTTGTACAGAAGTAGTACAACCCTTCAGCTTACATTTAATTTACAGAGTTTAACTGCAGCGGAAATTAACTATACAACTCACGCCTAACCCTAACAAGCAAAAGTCGGTTGTCCAGCCCTACGACAACCCCCACTATCTACACTCTAGCTTTAGGGCGGCGTGCATGACTCCCACACAGCCATCGTCCCCGACGGAGGATAACCCTCGCCAGTGAACCCGTACTCCATCTCAGTTGGGTACTCCTCACCTGCAAACACTCATAGCAGCAACCGTGAGCACGATGGCTCAGCAAGTCTTATCTGACTCTCCTACACAAGAAACTCTACATGCAAGTCATACCAAAGATAGGATAGAAATTTGCAGGAAAGGACACACCTACAAGTTCATCCTTACTTCATCTTTTAGCCACAAGTTAAAGGTTCACAAATCTGAAATTTAGTGAGCAATATTTGGTAGCACACATGTTGCAATACAATTTATTCATAACATCAGTAATTCATCACAATCGTTCCACATATTTACTACGTCAAGACACAGTGAACAAGCGGTACTCATGATTGCGAGGGACGGGAATCAACTCAATATACACCTGCAGGGATACCCGAATAGCACGTCACATACACCCATCCTCGGAGCTGCAACGGCACGCTCAACCAATGTCGTACGAAACAACCTTTCACCAAACAGCCCAAACGTCGAACTGGTCGCACCCAAACGAGTAGGAGGTTCCCTACACGGAGCATGTATCTATGCCTGTTAGTGCATTTCCACCTTGCTGCCCTCAACCTACACCTATAATCTGTGTGTTATGCCTAGACGCCAGAAGGTATAGGTTACATCAGTTTATCGGACCCCATATATCCGATATGCCTTCGGTACATTCAAACTTGTTCAGCGGGGCCGCACACGGATCGGTCCTCAATCGACACGGGAAGGTCTACACACACAAGACTTCATCTTGTTGCGTCCTAAGCCCTTGCCTAGTCTCATTTTTATTACTAGAGTTATCTCACGTCTCGAACCAATCCCATATGTGGCAAATCCTATACTCGCGAGTAGATTCCAACTACTCGACTTGTACTGAAGCCTATAAACATTAAGCACGAGATATTGTACTCAGAACTTAGACATTAACCTCACTCTCTTTAGTATAATTTGGTTATGCAATTAGAGTTCCAACCATGCTAGACCTAATGCACATAAATACATCAAGCGATGTGGATATAGAGCAAAAACTCGATAAAACTGTTAAATGCAAACCGGGGCTTGCCTTGTTGCTGCTGGTCAGTGGTTAAATTCTCCTCCAGAGAGATAAAATCCAAGATCTCCGAGGCTTCCTCGCCTTACTACACGCAATAAAATTAACGATGCATGTCAAATTCAATGCAATTGTGTGTTGAATTGAAAAATGTAAGACCCTAACTCTAGCTACACATTTCTTTTGACTCTAAAATTTTTACTGTGGTTTGGTAACAACCTAAACAGATACTTGGCAAAATTTCATTTGAAGTAGAGCTCATTTGAGCCCTGCACAAATAAATGTATAAATGGCCTAATTTGAGCTTCTAAGGTTTTCTAGGGATTTTCATGGAGCAAGCCGTTACTTTCTGGAAACTAAAGGTTATTATGATTCTAATGGAATTGGTTTCATGTAACTTGCAGAATCCTAGAGAAAGTTATGATCTAATCAAGTTTGAGAAAATTCTGAAAAATGTTTCTGTACATTTTTCTATTTTTTCAGGGCAGTTCACTTAATCACACAATTAAGTGGACTTAATGAACTCGGATGGATCTGAAATTTGACATGAGACTCAAGTATATTAAAGTGAATATCCTGTCCAAATTTGAGAAGTTTCCACCAAGTGGGTATCCAGTTAAAATTCCCAACAGTTTAAATATAGGGGAATTAATTCTGGAAAAAATATTGTGTTTCAAGGAATGAAACTTGTTTTGTTGGATAGTATTCGGAGAGATGAATCCAACAAAATTTGTGCGAGGACCCAACGGTCCCGACAAGCCAGGATCTCGCTGAAGGGTGCTACGTTGCACAACACCGGATAACACACATAAAGGCATAAAGCGGAAGCGAAAATTTTATTACATAAACGTGTTTATGAACATAGTTACATCAACATAACGTCAAATCTACACTCACGAGCATAGACTAAGCAAAAGAAGTTCACGTTCAGCTCATGAACGTGTCCCCGCTAGCACACACGCATACTAACATAGCGGCGTGCACGGCTCTCACTCGACTGTGGTTTCCTCTTGGTGGTCCGTCTCCTCCTCGGGAGTCTCCTCCTCATAGCACCCTGCAAATGCTTTAAACACAAGCAGTGAGCACGATGGCTCAACAAGACTGACCTACCTAACCTACACATGAAACTCTACATGCTGGGTTTGTAGTGTATAATAGGAAAGCATGTTGCAAAACACATGCCTAATTAGTTGAACCTTACTTTCAAGTTTTAGCCTCAAGATAGTGGAAAACCTCGTGCTAAGACACATAAGAAAGCCGCAATCAAACAAGAAACACATTTCTCTTATGTGCTTTTCCTATGGTTGAAAGGAACTTTGATTAGCTCTAAACTAAAGCATTTCTTTAGCAAACAATGTAAAGCTTTCAACCAGCAATCTTTTAACATGACACTACGCCGTTCTTTCTACATCACAGTACAGTGAACAAGTGGTACTCACTGACCGTGAGGGACGGCGATTATAACCGATTTACACCTGCAGGGTTACCCGAATAACCCGTCACATACGCCCATACTCGATGTTGCCTACAGCAACCACCACGGACGTCGTACGCAACCACCTTTCATCCGTTAGCCAAGTATTGAACCGGTCCTATCGTCCCAAGCAAGAGGTCTCTGTGTGGAGCATCTGCAGTGCCCGCCAGCCGATTTACACCTCGCTGCTCTCAACCTACCCTCTGGACGACAAGCAATGCCTCAACATATCGCTACCCGAATTACATCGGTTTCTCGTTTCCCATATATCTGGTAGGTATTCGGTACTGTTCTAGCTTGTTCAACAGGCCCGCACACGGCTCGGTCCTCAATCAACACAAGCAGATCTATGGCACCCAGGCCTCAAAGTCCTGCTGCCCTTACTCTCTCCTCGGTCTCATTTTCTTGCCATGTGATTCATTGTCTATCTCTAACCGAGTAGTGTGCCTCTAGCCCATTCTCGCGAGTAGTTCCAACTACTCGACTTGTACCGAATCCTACACCAATTTAGCAATGCAGTGGCTACTCGAGGTTTAAAAATCTAATCCCAACACTGCTGGTTCTCTTGGCTATGCATTTGGGTTTTCAAACAAGACTCTAATGCACAATTATAGGAAATACATAAAGTAAGTGATCAAAACATACGACTTTATGAAATAGCTAATACAAACCGGAGCTTACTTGCTGCTGGTCGTGAGCTAACTGATCCTCCGTAGTAATGAAGTCTAAAATATCCGGATCCTCTTCGAGTTTAGTGACTACACGAAATAAACATACAATGCGTGTCAATTTAAATGCATTTGATTTATTGTGATAATGTGAAGACTATAAGTATAGCTAGACAGCCCTATTGACTCTGAAATTTTTACTGTGTTTTGGATACAATCTAAAAAGGAACTCCGCCAAATTTTATTTGAAGCAAAGCTAATTTGAGCTCTACACCAATAAAGGTGTATTTGGCCATAATTAGAGCTCTTATTGTTTTCTAAGGATTTTCATGGAGCAAGTCATGACTTTATGGAAACTAGAGTTTCAGATGGTTCTAATGGAATTGGTTTCATCTAATTTGAAGAATCCTAGCAAAAGATATGAGCTAAACAAGTTCAGAGAAAAATCTGAAAAATGTTTCTGGACGTTTTTCTTTTTCTCTTGACCAGTTTCCTTAATCACACCATTAGGAGGATCAAATGAGCTCGGATGGATCTGATATTTTTATGCTGGCTCATGGATATTATAAGGAACATCCTGGCCAAATTTCAGATTTTTCCACTAAAGGGTTCTCCAGTTAAAATTCTAAATAATTTAAATTTTGGAGAATTAATTCTGGAGAAATAATGGTTTTCATGGGGTGAAACTTATTTTTTTTGAAAGTAATAAGGGAGATGAATCCAAAAAAATTTGGTTCACTTGATTTGGAGCTTCCTAGCAAAAGTTGTGTGAGTTTGAAGTTTGAACTAAAATCTGAAAATCGGGAAATGTTTAAAACAGTGCACATGGGTCCCACGCACAGTGTCTTCCCCTTCCTCGCTCCAAACACACCCAAGCGGCGGCGCCCTCCGGCGAGGGTCACCAGAACTGAGTTTCCGGCCACCTCCCGTGGCCAAACTCGCCGCCTCCCCCTTTTCCGACCTGCTGAACCCATTTTAGGGGTCGCCGGCCGCCGGCGATCACCGGAAACGGGTGCGCACCGATGACAGTCGCCGCTAGGGTTCCCGCGAGCTCGGGAACACTCATTTCTTCACTAAACCTTCGGTTTTTGGGCTCCAAAGCAACAGTGGGTCATGGTGAGGCTCAACAAGGTCGTAACCGAGCTCTGGAGAGGCTCTAGGGTTGCTCTCACCGCGCGCTCGAGACGGTTTGCTATGGTCGCCGATGAAAGAGCTCAAAATAAGATGGCTACAGAGACTTTCACGCTAGGGTTCTGAAGAGAAGTTGTCCATATTCGAGTCTAGCTCGTGTGGGTGCAGTTTTGTGAGATCTAACCGAACCTTGATCGAGAATTTGATGAAATCTTACCCATGGGTCGTTTTGCACCGGCTGGAAGAAAATCCCGAAATTCGCCGGTGACGATCCACGGTTTCGCTTGAGCTTCGGAGGTGAGCAGCACGAAGCCCTAGCGTGTCTCTAGGTGCCTTTGCTTGGGCGTGAAAGCTACTGAGTCGGGCTGCCCACGTCAGCACCGAATGGCGGCAGTTTCCGGTCGCCGCAAAAACGCTCGGTTGAGGTCGAAGGAAGCCGAACTCAGCCTGTTTTCATGATGGTGAAGAGGTGGCGAGTCTAGGTCGCCATTTTGCAGCTCAGAGAGGTTTCACCCGTGAGCTAACGCAGTTTCCCGATTGAGCAACCGAGGCGGGGTGTCTTCGGATCTGTTCTTGCGCGAGAGGAAACAACGACGAACAAAAGTGGGTTTTACCAGCTCGAGTGCGGGGATAAGGAGCTGGGCGTCGGTCTGATCACGAAGAACGCTAAGCAGGAGATGGCACCGTGATTTACCGGCGTGGCGCTCGACCGACGCGCAAGAAACCGAGCAGCGCTCGGTTGAGTCAGTTTCATCCCCTGTCTCACTGACTGGTGGGTCCCAACTCTCATTTTTGTCCCACAAAATTGAATTTGCACTCTTTCATAATATTTGAGACCCTCCCGCCCTCACAAATGGATCAAACCACTGAATCACCATTTGGAGTTTGAATGATTCAAATGAAGAATTGGTTTGACTGAGTTTTGCTTCAAATGACAAACTGAAATTTAAATTCAGTTTAAACTAGCTCAAAATAGCTCATGTCAAGATAACCTCCAAATGGAGTGAAACTTGGTGTGTGAGCTCATAAAAATATGCTGGGTGTGAATATGAATCCCAATTTTGAATTCATGGGATGAAAGGAGTTTTAATTTGAATTTATGTTCAAACTAGCCTTTTAATAATTGTACCCAAAAATACCTCAAAAGGTTTTGGATTTGGGTGAAATTTGGCATGAGCATCTTAAAACAGTCTAGGAGTTAATCATATGCTCAGCCCCTTTAGGATGCATGTGGGAAATACCACTTTTGCATTTTGTGAGTTCATCTCCTAATAAATCTATTTATGATGGTTACTTGCTCTTCAAATGTGTTCATGTGATTACCACAAATGAAGTGAGGTGTGGGTGTGATGAACACTCTTAGTAAGTGAAAACTTGGGCCCTTACATTCCTCCCCCCTTAAAAGAATCTCGGCCGAGATTATAAGGTAAAAATGAGAGAGAGGACGGTGGAAAAATTACCGGATGTGCGAAGTTAAAAAGACCGGGTTGTTGGCACGAAGAAATCCGTCGCTCTCCTATGTCGCTTTATCCTCGGAGTGATTATTCCATAAAACTTTATAGAACCACAACGTACGGTTGCGAGTGGTTCGGGCCTTCCCATCAATGATCTGAACCGGTTCCTCCCGATAGGTGATATCCGGTTTCAGTTCCTCGATATCTCCCATCTGAATGGCGGTTGAAAATTTGAGGCACTTCCTCTGCTGAGAGATGTGGAAGATGTCATGCACACCGGAGAGTGTCTCTGGTAAATCCAGCTGGTATGCAATGGATCTGCATCTTTCCAGAACCTGGAATGGACCGAAGAATCGGGGTGCCAAGTTTCCTCTGACCCTGAATCTGTTCATGCCCTTCATTGGAGACACACGTAGATACACGTGATCCCCGACTTCAAATTGGAAGGACATCTTCTCCGGTCTGCATATTGTTTTTGTCGGGATTGGGCGGCTTTTAAGTTCGCTTGAATCAGCCAAACTTTTTCTTCCGCATTGTTGACAAGATCAATCCCGAAGGTGACCCTTTCGCCAGACTCACACCAATTCAGCGGTGTGCGGCATTTTCTCCCGTATAGCGCCTCGTAGGGCGTCATTTTGATGCTGGCTTGGTACCCATTATTGTATGAAAAACTCGGGTAACGATAAGTGATTATCCCAATTCTTACCGTGGTTGATGGCACAAGCTCATAACATGTCTTCTAGGATTTGATTTACCCGCTCGGTTATCCCATCCGTCTGCAGGTGGTACACTGAACTACGGATCAGCTTCGTACCCAAGGAAGCATGTAACTTCTCCCAAAAATGAGACACTAATAAAGTGCCCCGATCTGAGATGATGATGCGGGGTACGCCGTATAAGCAAAGAATCTATGAGATGTACAGTTCAGCATACTTCTTGGCGTTGTAGTTGGTATTGACCGGGATAAAATGGGCAACTTTCGTGAGCCGGTCGACGATCACCCACACTGAATCATGTTTCTGAAATGTAGTGGATAAACCGACGATGAATTCCATGCTCACATCCTCCCACTTCTAGGCAGGAACGCCAAGCGATTGTAACAACCCCGGTTTCATCATGTGGTCAGCCTTCACCCTTCGGCAGGTATCACATTCGGACACGTATTTCACGATCTCCCGCTTTATCCGTGTCCACCAAAATTTGCTTCTAAGTTCTTGATACATCTTATTGCTGCCAGGGTGAATAGAAAACTTTAACAAGTGAGCCTCGTCAAAAATTTTCTTCCTCAATTCCGGGTTATGGGGTACGACGATTCTGTCCTTGAACCATAGCACGCCGTCTCCGTCTTTCTGGAAACATTTCAATTTCCCACTGTCTACACGTCTCCATAAATGCGACATACCCTTGTCATGTTTCTGGGCTGCCGCTATCTCTTCTTGGATGGTGGGGATAAGAGCTAAGTTGTAGAGACCTCCATGGCGAACCACATGCAATGGTGGCTCGCTCTCTTCCAACGGGGTGATGGTTAGATTATGTACGTGTGACTTACGACAGCGCATCCGCCACCACGTTTACCTTGCCGGGATGATAATGGATTTCTATTTCATAATATTTTATCAGTTCCAACCATCTTCTCTGCCTCATGTTCAACTCCTTCTGAGTGAATATGTACTTTAGGTTCTTGTAGTCGTATATAAATGTACGAGGTTACCGAGTAGGTAGTGCCTCCACATTTTGAGTGTGAGTACCACGACAACGAGTTCTAAGTCATGAGTTGGATAGTTTTGCTCATGATTCTTGAGCTGCCGTGATCCATACGTGACCATCCTTCGGTCTTGCATCAGCACACGTCCGAGCCCAATGCCGGATGCATCACAGTACACATCGAACTGTTTTGTTGTGTCTGGCTGCGCCAAAACCGGTGCTGATGTTAGGTGCTTCACTAACGCTTTGAACGCTGCTTCACGTGCTGGACTCCAAATATATTTGGTAGCCTTCTTCAGCAGCTCGGTCATAGGCTTGGCAATCTTCTAGAAGTTTGGAATGAACCTACGAAAATATCCCACGAGTCCGAGGAAACTTCGTACCGCGTGGACAGACCTCGGGGACTTCCAATTCAGCACTTGTGTAATCTTGCTCGGGTCTACAGAGATGCCCTCCGCTGAGATAATGGCAGGGCCCGACACCCGTTCACGGGGCCGTGCCGCTCGCCCGGGAATCGCATTGGGTGGTGCCGTGATATGCGGCACCCAACAACACACATATAAAGAAACATGTATTACATAAATCAAAAGCGAAAGCTTACAAGTGTTCTTTGTAAATAATTTACATAAAATATCTACAGCGAAAGACTAATCGTCTCACGTTGAATAACTACTAAGCACTCGAGAAGATGCCCAGCCCGCGGACTCTTCTGCTATCAACATGATGACAACAGCAGCGGCTGGGTTCTCCATGTGTTAAACGACTCGGAAGTCTCCGAGTCTCACCGGACAACCTTCTCATAACCGTCGATGTTAACCTGCAAAACCACTCATATAGCAAGTGTGAGCACATAGGCTCAGTAAGACTGATCTGTCTCCTCTAAACAAGAAACTCTACATGCATGACGGATTAAAAAGGTTACCTGAATTTACATAAAGGACTCGCCTACAGTTGATCCTTAACTTTCAGATTTTAAACTCTAATTTTAAAGACCTTGAGCCGAACAACATCGCAACTCCACAATCAAACAAGAAACGCTTTGTCACGATGCTTCTTACACAAAGTGAAGTAAAGTTTAATTCGCACTATCTCTAATTCCAGCATGGTTACAATACAATTTACAACACAAGCCTTATCAAGTTCAAAGGAATTCACTTCAGTTCTTACTACGTCAAGACGCAGTGGGAAAGTATGCTCATATGACCGCGAGCAATGGTGATTCGAATCAGTACACGCCCGGACTACACGAAACGTACACCCATACTCCGAGTTGCCGGCAGCAACCTCAACTGATGTTGTACGCAGCCACCTTTCCCAAGTTCTTCCACACAGGACGCAGTCCGATCGCCCCCGAACAGCAAGCTCCCTCAAGGTACATACCCGTAGTGATATGTTCTTGAGCGAGTTACCTCCTGCTGTACTGACGCCGAATGCCTAACCCAACTACAAAAGATCCAATGTTGATCTCACAAGGTACATCGGTTTTGTGGGTCCCATATACCCAGTATGCACCTGGTACACAACTCAAACTTGTCCAACAGGGCCAAGTACGGACTGGCCTTAACCGACACAGGCAGGGCTATGCAGGCACGGTCCGCAGTCTGCTGCATCCCAATCTCCCTGCCCGGTCCCCATTTCTTACTTGTGAACGTTCCTCAATGAATCTATTCACGACCCGCTCCTATAAAACAAAGTCCTAAACTCACGAGTAGATTCCAACTACTCGACTTCTACCGATCCTTCCAAACTAACAATCAGCATTGCCCAAAACCACTCGAGGAGGTGCTAATCTACCCTTTCTCTCTTAGGTAATTCTGGTCATGCAATTGGGTTTTCAATATCAACTAGACCTAATGCAATCAAACATTCATAGTTATGATCTCTAGAAATGAAAAGACTTTATAAAATTGCTTGAATGCAAACCGGGGCTTGCCTGTTCTGCAGGTGACTAAGAATGTAAATTCAGTTAGTGTCGTCGATCACTTGAGGCTTGATTACGTGTTCTCCTTGCTCCTTGATCCACAATTAACTTGCTTCACAATCTTCACGTCCATGACTAAACGATATGAAATGCATATGTAATTAATTGTAAAGTTTTTGCTAACAAGCCTAATGATAAGTTTAAAACTGGAACTCTGTTTAAGAATTTAAAATGACACTGGTGCTAAGGTTTGGGTTAAGCAAAGTGATCAAGTGCTAAGTGCTTTTCATAATTGGAATGACTTCACCTAAGCAAAGTGTATTGAGAAGTACTGATCCAGAGCTCAACATTAGCTGAAAATTTTCATGTGAGTTCCTTGTCACAATAAAGTCATCTGGACCAAAAATTAGCACTTTTCACTGAGTGTTTTATTCAGAACAATTCTCTAAGCAATTAAGCAAAAAGGAATTAATTCGTAAGTAACTTACATGTTCATGTCAAACTTAGCGAACTACAATTTCAATTATAGTTCATAGAGCCTGCATTAATTTTTCTATGATTTTTGTAGCTAAGGGTTGCCCAGAACTGAATTTTCAAATTTTGGGAATTCTCTGAAAAAGTTTCTGTATTCATTTGAACACAGCAAATTGAAATCTGAATTCTCCTAACAAATCAACTCCAAATGAGCTTAAATTTTTACATAAGTTCAATAACACACTAAGGATTATCCTGGCCAAATTTGATGATTTTTGGATGAACCAAACTCCCTCTAAAAGTCTTTAGCTAAAAAGTTTAACTAATTTTCCTGAATTAAATATTGACTTTCAAACAAATTGGGTTGGATTGGATAGCGATTGTCAATCTGAATCTAACCCAATTTGAATCACTAAATTTGGAGTTTTCTAGCAAAAGATATGGCCTTCTAAAGTTTGAATCAAATCTGTCATTTGAATTAATTCGAGGGAAAGTTCAAATGCTGACTGTGGGTCCAGAGGCTATGTGTCACTTTCTCGGGCAAACCACACGGGGTTACAGAGTGTATCCCACGTTGTCACAAGTTGATCCGGTGCCACAGAAGATCCAGCCCCTTCTCACCGAATGACTGACACGTGGGCCAGGCCCCTTCTTCAACCTCGCGCCTCTCCCGCGCACCCGCGTCGCCCAAGCTCGCCGGATCTCCTCAGAAACCATCTCTCCGGCCTCCTCTCAAGCTCCCACTCGCTGCTAGCCCCTTATTCCATGTTCTGAACACGTTGGTGAGCTTTCCCCGCACCGGCGACGGCTCTAACATAGCTCGCACCGAGCGGCGGCTCAACCCAAGGTCCGGCGATGTCGCCCGGCCCTTCTAGCCCGCCAAAATTGATGAAAATCGGCCCTACAGCACCAGTGTAGTGTGTAGATCATCGACGTGCACTCAAATTTGCTCGGAGAGGCTGCTAGGTATGCCGTCACCGTGCGCTCGAGACGTTTTGCTCAGCGGCAGAGAACTCGACGTTCTACGGCTAGGGTTGATAGAATCGAGCTCCTTTTGGCCGAGGAGGTTCGTAGGAGGCTAAGGACCATGACCCTAGAACCGAATTGAAAACCCCTACGCCTCAGATGAGAATTTTACGGTTTGGTGCGAGCGGCCCAAAGAAACCGCTGTGACGAAAATCTAAATTCCGGCATAGTCATCCTATGAAATGATTCCACACTTGAGGGACCGCAAAGGGAGGTGCTAACCAACCTTTTCCGTAGCTTGGTTGTGCGTGAAACACCGGAGAGGCTCAGTTCGCCGTCGAGTCACCGAGGTCGGTCCGCCGGAGAAGAAAAAGCTTCCTGACGTGATTCTAGCCCACTACACACTCGAAACTCACTTTGACAAGCTTCAGGGAGCGTGGGCGACGCCGTTTTCACATTCGGCCGGGTGTCAAAGCTCGCGAAACATGTTGGCGACTGAGACCCGGTGTGTGAGCTCGGCGGCGGCAAGAACTCCCGGGGAAAAAGTGCTGTTGCATGGAGGTGGCGTAGCACGAGTGTTTTCTCGGTTTGGTGAGGCACACATCCCCGGTGTGAGCTGATAAGGGAAAGGGCGAGAGTTCAGCAGCTGCTCGGGAGGTGGCGTCTCGGTGTCGGGCTGTGGAGTCTCTGTTCTGCTCGAGTAGAGAAACGAGGACTGAAGACTGAAGATCTTTTGCAAGTTTTACGGCCCCCAATGACATGTGGGTCCCACAAGTCAGCTCCCTCTTATCCTCTAAAATATCTCCACAATTTGCAAAGGATGAAATTCAATTGTTTGGAGTTGAAATCTGAACTGCATTTGGATAATTGGGCAAGTTTCATCCAAATTCAAATTTGTATTTGAATTCATTGCAGATTTAAGTCTTTTTTTGGAAAATGGTTAGCAAAACATTTCCAAATATTTAAAACTTTACATACCCACTAATTTGGACCTAGGGAATAAAAATATGAAATATAATTTTTTGTTTGGCTGCTGCAAATGAGCTTTTTAACACAACAGTTTGCAATCAGAACTTCCCACCTTTGTGGGGACCACTCTGTGGTTCACCCACTCCAGGATCGCATAGGGGGGTGCCGTGCGATGTGGCACCCAATAGCACACACAAAAAGAATTTAAGAACAACATACAAACTTTTATTTGATATAAAACAGCGGAAGTCTTTTTACAAAACTTAATTATACAGCGGAAGTTATATACATAGATACTCTCAAATCCTAACTAATCAAAAGTGCAGCCGTCCAGCCCGGGGACACTACACACTAGCAGCATGGAACCGGAGAATCACGGCGGCGTGCAAGGCCCCAGCTCGGCCGTGTACCCCGACGGGAGCATCGCCTCGTCCTCGGAACCTTCCTCATAACTCTCACCTGCACACAGCTCAAAATATTGCAACCGTGAGCACGATGGCTCAGCAAGTCTTAACCGACAACCCTAGGCAGGGAACTCTACATGCAAGGATGTGTAAGATAGGAAAATGACTTTGCAATAAAGACACGCCTACATGTTGATCCTTACTTTCAGTTTTATAGCAACAGATTTATAACCCTTAGGCAGCCCTCACATCGGAAGTCCACAATCAAACAAGAAACGCTTTCCTCCGATGTGATGGTGCCCAAAGGGGAATATAAACTTAATTAGCTCTATAACTACAGCATACAAGGTTTCAAGTCATTTATAATTCAATGCAGCATATTCAGTTGGCTTATTTCACTTCTTACTACGTACAACACAGTGAACAAGCGGGTACTCAAATAACCGCGAGGAACAGTGATTGCAATCAAGACACACCCGGATAACACGTTGCATACACCCACTTTCAGAAGCGTGATTCCACACCCCTTCCTACTCTATTGTATGCAACAACCTTTCAAAGGCAACCCAAATGCCGAACCGGTCCATATGTAACGGGCAGGAGGTCCACGTGTGGAGCGTGACTGTGCCCACTGGCAGATTTACACCTTGCTACCCTCAACCTACTCCTATTTACGGTTGGGTAAGGCTCGGCACCCAGGTTAACCAATTACATCGGTTTCCTGGTTCCCATATGCTAGTATGCATCCGGTACTGTTCGATACTTGTCCAGCAGGGCCGCACACGGACGGTCCTCAACCGACGCCAACAGGGCTACGCACGTGAGACCTCTGCTCACTGCATCCTATCCCCCCTGCTGGGTCTCATTTTCACAACTCAAGCCATTTTCTACATCTTCTCATTCCGTGTGATAAGTACTGTCTCGCGAGTAGCTTCCAACCACTCGACTTGTACCGAGATCCTAAACATTAGCATGGCATTCTCTACTCGTCGAGTTTGTAAACTACCCAACCCATCATAGGAGTTAAAAGGTTATGCAAGTGGGGTTTCAATCACCCTAACTGTAATGCATACGTTTCAACCTAGACATAAGTGATACAAATGAAAAACTTTATAAAAGGCACTTAAGTGCAAACCGGGGCTTGCCTGGTTGCGAGTTAAATGGGAAGTCAGCTTCTGGTGGGAGGACGTCCAAGGGCTCCGGTGTGTCCTCAACTTCGGTCACTATTATGAAATGTAACAAAATATATGTATAAGTATTAGGGATTTATAAGAAGTAAACTTCTATTCATAGCTACTGCTATTTATGTTCTTTAATTGGCTTTGGAATTTTTATAGTGGATAATAGACTCTCTAAGGATGATCTAAGCAAAATTTGGAGAAATGTCATTGCACAATGTAGTCTCCAAAATTCCTACAAGTACAAGGATTCTCTGAATTTTGAGCCCAAATCAGGAGTTTTGACATAGCTAAAAGTGTAAGATCTGATTAGGGTAAGTCTCCATGGTTCTAACAAAATTTGTTTCACCATTTTTGGAGCTACCAATATAGAGATATGAATTTTTGAAGTTGGATAGGAGTTCTGAAAAAGTTTCTGTGTAAATTTGAATTTTCAAATAAGGCTGAACTTTGGAAGGCAATTTAGCCTAGCAAATGAACTCCAATGAAGCCCAAATTTTTATGGAGAACTGTTACTATGAAAAGGATTTTATGCCAAAATTTGGGAATGTTTCATAAAGAATTGCTCCTGTAATAAATCTCTAAATGATTTAATAAAAACAATTCTACAGAAATTTCTGGGCATTTTCATAGCAAGAAATTTGTTCCTCTGTGAAGTACTCCTCATGAGGATTCCAAAAAAATTGGTCTCAACCTTTTTGGAGTTTTATACACAAAGTTATGGATTTTTCAAACCTGAATAACCTTCTGTTGGAAATTTACACAGAGACTAAACAGGGGGGCCCACTGTCAGACGTTTCTTCAACCTCTTGACAGGCCCCCGCGCGCGCACGCCGGACCCGAAAGTGGCGCGCCGTGTTCTTGGCCGTTTCTCCACCATTCTTCCTACGGTTTCGTGCTACACCACCCTCGGATCACAGCCAAGCAGCCGGGCAAGGTTTCGGGTTACGAAAACGCCGGGAAACTCATCGGCGACGGCGAGGTGGCTCGGTGGCGCGGCGGCCGCAATGAACCGCACGTCCCAAGCCTCAACCAAGGATCTAAGGGGCCGTACACCATCCCTGGAGCACGTAGAACATGATTCTACCCCTAGCCGGAGCTGAAAACGCCCGCAAATAGGAGCTTGACGGTAAACCGAGCCATTTCAGCCGGTGGTGACGGATTCTCGTTGCTAGGGTTGTAGAAAAGATGATATGCGTCATGCTTCTGTGTGGGAGGGCGCTAGGTGATCTAGTAGCTGTGTCTAGGGCCGGAGACCGGATGATCCAACATGTGTGAAGAATTTCCCGAAGTTGTCTCGATCGGTCCTCCACGTGCACCGTCGGAAATCTCCAAATTCCGGCTAGCCGGCGGTGGTAAAGTACAAAAGGACATCGGTATGAGAAACTACACTCCATGACGCACCTCTGGATGGTTTTCCTCGAGCTGGGGAGGTCAGAGTCTGCCGGGAGACGGGGAACCGACGCGGCGGCGTCGTGCTCTGTTTTCTTTGGAGCAGAACGGCTCGGCACTGGTGCAGACGATCAGCCACGAGCTGAGGAGGGGTGTAAAACATCGAGGAGGCTCCGGCGGAGCTGGTGGGTGGCTTAGCTAGGCGCTGGGGTCACCGGACGATGATCAACAGCGGGAACCCGAGCCGATCATTGGAGCTCTGTGGTTTTGCTCGTGCGCTCGAGCAGAGGGCTGGGAAGCACGTCGGTGGAAGACCGATAGGGCCAAGGAAAATGTGCTGCGGCTGTGGCATGGACGGATGATCATGTAGTCGGGAAAATCAGGAGGTGGCGCGGTGCTCCTCGGGCGCGGGTTGCAAGCGGGAGCTGTCGGGCTCTCACTGTTCGACCGAAGTCGGCAGAGGCGGTAGCCCCTTTGTGAGGCTGACCCCTTGGTCCCACTTCCTCCTTTCTAATCCAATTTTTCCACTGATATTTTTCCCTCAGCTACTCAACATTTAAGACTATACTTTGCCTTAAAGTCAAGGTTTGAAAAGTTGAATTCAAATGATTTGAATTCTGTTGTGGAGTTTAACTTGAATATGATCATTTGGATTTGAAATGGAATTTGAATTTCTTCCTTTTGCATTGTTCCAAAACTTAGCAATCCAACTCCAAAATTTCTAATTTTTGGCATGGCTGCTAAATCAAATGTGGAGAACACATTTGTGGAACCAAATTTGCAAATTGAGGAAATTGGAATTTGGAACTGAAATTCAAATTCAGATTAGAGGGCTTCTCCTTTTAATCCCAAACAAATATTGAAACTCCTCCAAATGAGCTGAAATTTGGAAGGTTGAATATTTGGAATATGAAGATCCAAGTTATGCATTTAGATCTCCATGTTTGGAAGTTTTGGGAAGTTTGAATCCTCACTTTGAACTTAAACCGTTACAAAACAAAGTTTTAATTCTCCTCATTTTCCCTAAGTGTACATGAGTTGAAAATTCTTGCTACCACTTTTTGGGGATTTTACATCCCTCCCCCCTTAAAAAGAATCTCATCCCGAGATTACAAAAGAAATGCAAAATGGAGAAAACTTTACCTGGTATATGATGATAGCAAGTGCGGATAATTGGTTCGTAGATATTCCTCGTTTTCCCATGTCGCCTCATCAGCGGTATGGTTACTCCACAAGACCTTGTAGAACATTAAGGTCCGGTTCCTTGTGGCGCAAGTCTTTTCATCGATGATCCGGATTGGATATTCCGTGTACGTGAGGTACGGTTGAAGAACTTCTATGTCTTCAGTGCGGATTTCAGCCGAGGGTTTGAGGCACTTCCTCAGCTGAGAGATGTGGAAGAGATTGTGAATTCCTGCGAGCGACGCCGGTAAATCCAAGCGATAGGCCACGGGTCTGCATCTTTCAATGACGGCAAACGGACCAATGAACCGTGGCACAAGTTTACCCTTCACTCCAAAATGATGAACTCCCTTCATCGGAGACACACGGACATAAACATGGTCCCCGATGTCGAAGTGGAGAGGGCGGCGTCTTTTATCCGCATAGATCTTCTGACGAGATTGAGCAGCCTTGAGATTGGCTTGTATTACTCGCACTCGTTCTTCATCCTCATTCACAAGTTCAATGCTGTAGATGACTCGCTCGCCAGACTCACACCAGTTGAAGGGTGTGCGACATTTTCGGCCGTAGAGAGCTTCATACAGCGCCATCTTGATGCTAGCTTGATAGCCATTGTTGTAAGAAAACTCCGCCAGCGGCAAATGATCATCCCAATTCTTGCCGTGGTGGATGGCACAAGCGCGTAGCATGTCTTCAAGCACTTGATTTACCCGTTCAGTTTGACCATCCGTCTGCGGGTGATACGCAGAGCTTCGGATCAGTTTGGTCCCCAACGATGCGTGCAGCTGTTCCCAAAACCGAGCGATGAACAGCACATCGTGATCTGAAATAATGGAGCGGGGAACACCATGCAAGCACAAGATCCTTGCAATATACAGCTCCGCATATTGCTTGGCCACGCACTTTGTATGTACGGGGATAAAATGAGCCGACTTGGTTAGTCGATCGACTATTACCCAAATCGAGTCATGCTTGTGAGACGTGAGAGGTAAACCAACAATGAAGTCCATGCTGATATCCTCCACTTCCACACTGGAATGTTCAATGGTTGCAGCTGTTTGGCTTTACGCATATGGTCGGCTTTCACACGCCGACACGTATCACATTCGGATACGTACTTTGCGATTTCTCTTTTCATCCGTGTCCACCAAAACCTGGTTTTCAGATCCTGGTACATCTTTTTGCTGCCCGGATGAATAGAATACTTGGATAAATGAGCTTCATCCAAGATTTTCTTCTGAAGCTTCATATCACGGGGTACCACTATGCGGTCTTTAAATCATAGAGTGTCGTGTTCATCCCTTCGGAAGCATTTCATCTCGCCATTCTCCATCCTTCTCCGAATGTGCGACATTCCCAAGTCTTTCTTCTGAGCTTCCATAATCTCCTCTCTTATGGTCGGGATGAGAGCAAGATTATATAACGCCCCATATAGAACCAAGTACAGACTCGACTCCTCCTCTTCAAGTGGGGTGATGGACAGATTGTTGACATGAGATTTGCGGCTTAAGGCGTCGGCAGCCACGTTTGCCTTGCCGGGATGGTAGTGAATCCCGATCTCATAGTCTTTGATCAACTCTAACTGTCTCCATTTCTGCATATTCAACTCCTTTTGAGTGAATATATATTTCAGACTTTTGTGGTCGGTGTAGAGGTGCACTAAGTTCCCAAGCAAATAACGCCTCCACATTTTTAGTGCCAACACCACAGCATCGAGCTCAAGATCATGAGTCCGATAGTGCTGCTCGTGGTTACGAAGTTGACGTGAGCCATAAGCGACCACTCTTCCTCCTTGCATCAATACACAGCCAAGCCCGATGCCAGACGCATCACAATATACGTCAAAGGGCTTGGTTGTATCCGGTTGAGCTAACACTGGGGCTGTTGTAAGATGCTTCACTAATGCTTGGAAAGCTTCTTCACAAGCTGAGCTCCAAACATATTTGATCCCTTTCTTCAACAGTTTAGTCATCGGCTTAGCAAGTTTGGAGAAGTTCGGTATGAATATCCGATAATATCCTGCTAACCCGAGGAAACTCCTGACTTCGTGGACTATTGTGGGGGACTTCCATTTCAGCACTTGTTCGATTTTGCTTGGATCAACTGCAATGCCTTCTGCAGAAATAATATGACCCAGAAATGGCACTTGGTTGATCCAAAACTCGCACTTGCTGAACTTGGCATAAAGCTTATGGTCTCACAATCGTTGAAGCATGATATGTATGTGTTCGGTGTGTTCTTCTTCAGTCTTGGAATAAACCAAGATGTCATCCATGAACACCACCACGAACTTTTCCAACTCCGGCATGAACACTGAGTTCATAAGATACATGAAGTGTGCCGGGGCGTTGGTGAGACCAAAAGACATGACGAGGTATTCATACAATCCGTATCTCGTCGAGAAGGCCGTCTTCGGAATATCCTCCGCTCAGATCTTGATTTGGTGATATCCAGAGCGAAGATCCATCTTTGAAAACACTCTTGAACCCACAAGTTGATCGAAGAGAATATCGATGCGGGGTAGTGGATATTTATTCTTGATGGTGATGGCGTTGAGAGGTCGGTAGTCCACACACAACCTCAAGGTTTAATCCTTCTTCTTCACAAACAGCGCCGAGCATCCCCATGGCGAGGAACTCGGTCGAATGAAACCCTTCTTCATTAAATCATTGAGCCGCTTCTTCAACTCAGCTATCTTATTCGGAGCCATCTTGTACGGTCTCCGTGAGATCGGTGTCGTCCCAGGTACAAGTTCAATCTTGAACTCGACATCTCTTTCGAGTGGCATGCCCGGAAGATCCTCCGGAAAGACATCCGGGTATTCACGGACCACACGAATATCCTCAAGTTTTGTGGCTTCCGTGTTACATGTGGCTGGAGTTTCTTGAACCGAACGGTCAAGAATAAGAACATGTGGTTCATGAAGTGGAGAGTTTAAACGAACCACACGTGGAATGATGTCGAGAACAGCACCATGGCGATGTAGCCATGACATTCCTAAAATCACATCAAGTTTTTGACTCTCTAACATGATTAGAGAAGTCAGGTATAGCTTCCCACCCAATTGTAATGGTGCTCTATAGACCATTCTATCAGCTGTTATTTTCCCACCCGGAGAGCATATTAAGTATGAACTATTTGTGGGAATGATAGGCAGTTGATATTTAATAACATAAGACTGACTTATGAAATTATGGGTGGCACCAGAGTCAAAAAGTATGACTACGGGATGATCTAAATAAGAAAACGTACCCGCGAGGACGGGTTCGCCTTCTGGCACGTCTTCGATGGCTAAGTAGTGGACATTGCCGGGTTTTGGTGCTGGTTTCTTGGGCTGATTGCGGGGCTGATTAGCACCCTGATACGGTGCTGCACCCCTGCCCTGTCGCGGCTCGGGGCAGTCCCTTGAAATATGCCTGACACGGCCACACGTGAAGCACATGTAAGGTGTCGGGGTCCCGCCGACTTGAGGACGGAATCCTGGTGCACGCTGTTGAAACGGAGGTGCACGCGGAACCATCCTTTGCTGCTGCTGTTGCTGTGGTGGATACGTCGGTCAGAATCCTGGCGCATTATATTGCCGACCGTGAAACTGAGGCGGTCGCGCCGGTGGCTGTCATCTCTGACCGGATGGTGAGCGATACACCACACGGTATTTTTATGGCGTCCCACCACTGCTGCTCGTCAGCACGCTACATTTCCTCTTATCAGAACCGCGCTCATGCTGAGCATTCTCTTGTAAAATCGCGGCATTAACGAGGTTGTTGAAGGTTCCGCGACTACTTTGGGCGAGATGGACCTTCATTTTTGAATTCAGGCCCCGGAAGAACGCGTTGCACTTGTCGCCTTCCATTCTCACAAATCCTGGCGCATACTGAGCCAGCCAGTTGAATGACCTGGAGTACTCATGAGCACTCCTCTCGCCTTGTCTCAGCGCCAGGAACTCCTGGAGCTTCCTTTCCATAACCCCGGGAGGTATGTGATAGGCGCGGAACGTCTCCCGGAACTCCGTCCATGTGACGGCATGGCCAGCCGGTAAGGAGGCGATGTAGTTCGCCCACCATATGCCGGCTTCCCCTTGAAGCTGTTGCGCTGCATACAGCGCCTTTTGGTGTTCGGTGCACTGAAGTAAACCGTACTTTGCTTCAAGAGTGCGGATAAAGCTGTCCACCTCCAAAGGTTCTTTGGCCTCCGTGAAGACCGGTGGATGGATCGCCAGGAATTCTGAATAAGAACTTTGTTGGGGCTGGCATTGCCCATTATCTTGGCATCCTCCCTGATGGGATGCATTCTGCTGGACTAGCATCTGCAGCAACTCGGTTTGCTCATCGCGCGAGCCGAGCACTACGACGAGAAACCTCCGCAAGATTTCTTGGAAGTTCTGGCGGTGGAGGAGGTGGTTGCTGCTGCGTCGTGGTTTGCTCCGGAGGTGGAGACTCATCACCACGAACCTGACTCGGACCTCCCTCCTCTTGTGTAGATCGTGTACGCACCATTCTGCATTCATATCATTCAAATGATCGGCACATGTTGGTTTATTGCATCCAGTTTATACAATCGTAGTGCGAGAATGGAATAAATAATGCGCATAACAATCACACATATGGATAAAATATAAACTTTATACAACATATACATCCCGGACCATGTCACAAGATCAGGTTCCAAAGTAATGAACTTTAAGAATTAAAAGTTCATTTCGACCATCATGGGTCGCCACGGGATGTTAAGTGTGTTAGCATGCGTAATTCCTCGCTATTGTACTGGACTCAAACATGCACTAGATCGAATTGATATGTCAAATGCATAAACTTTTCGACTCCACCTGCTGTTTCACAACAGACGCTGGAGATCAAAAGGTAAAACTAAATGTTTTGGTTGAAAAACTTCAACATGTTGTTCTGTCCAGTTTCTGGTCCAGCAGACCAGTTGGAAGAATTTAACTGTTTGGCCACGTTGGAGGCAAAATCTGGACTAGAGTTCGACAACAAAGTTGTAGTAGACTCAACAAGGAATCCAGATTGTATTTATGTGCCTCCATGGCCTTTCTAGTTTGTGAATTATGATTTATATAAGTTGACAGAATTTTCTCAGGAATTTTGACAGCACCTCCTTTGCAAGGACTGTATTGTTCACAAAATTCCATCCATTTCTGCCCTCAATCTAGGAAAACACTGAACTACAAAGTTGTAGTAGATTTCCTATACTTTCCAACGATGTCTTACTTGACTCTTCGAAATTTTTCTACACAAAGTTGTGGTCGAAATACAGAAAATTCCAGAGAGCATTTTTCGTCTGCCCTGTTTCTTGACAGTACCTACTCATCTGAGATTTTCATCCCTTTGGAAGGAGATTTTGTTCTGGAGTTCTACAGAAAAGTTGTAGAGGACTTCAAAACATTTCCAGAATGGTATCCCACACCTCCATTGGTTCAACCAATCCTTAGTTACGCCCTGTTTAAGTTCAGCAAAGTTTCTGCCAAAAACAGGGGAGATCGTTCCTAAGTTTTTGAGATTGTATCTATACTCCCAATTGACTCTTAGTTCAATATAATAGTTCAATAGCCCCTACATGGAATCCTAAACTTCATTTTGACTCTTTTCTTTGAAAATATACTTTTATGCAGTCTCGGTACTACGTTCCTCACCAAAGAAAAATCCTAAGCCGGTATTCCGGCATATACGTGTCAAAGGGTGGAACTAAAGTCGTCACTCACAAACGGTTTCTACACGTCATACACTAACGTGGTTAATGTACCTGCAGAAGAACACACAATAATGGTGCACACCAAGGTTTTTGACATTTCAGGCAGTTCCATATTATAATAAAAATATACGATCCGTATCATTGCCATACGGATCGTCCTTGAGTCAAGCCACGTCCCAAGGTACATGGTCGTGTTTTCACACCACACGACGGGGAACCCGAGTAGAGCGTGAACGGGTCGTCACGGTTGGGAATTTTATCAACCCAATGGATACCACCTACTGCCTCATGACCGTTGAGGCACGCCGATGGCGAGTGCTGCGTATGGCCCTTTGAACATTGAACGTTCAAGAGTTGCATACTATCGTGTTGCTTACCACACGATGGGGTATTCTCACTTTTGCTTAAAGCACGCTGGAGATCAGCATTTTTATATGCTCTCAGAACCATAAAGAGGTTTAGAGACTCATACACTACCGTGCCAAGCCACGGTATACCATTCCATACTATTACTCGTATGGCGAGTTACCGCAATTGATCCACCTGCGGTGGCGTACCTTACCTCTTACCTGATGTCGGAATGTTGTTACAGAATGTATAGCAAGTATGTTAGCATTTCCACCATAATATCTACTACTATCATAGACCTTATGTGGGCTTAATGACTAATCCTCACTCAACTACTTCTAAATTTTCAAAATAGACTCTTTTCGAGTGCGCTATTCCCAATGCGGCTCTGATACCACGTCTGTGGGGACCATCCCGTGGTTCACCCACTCCAGGATCGCATAGGGTGGTGCCGTGCGATGCAGCACCCAACAACACACACGAAAATAATTTAATAACAACATACAAACTTTTATTTGATATAAAACAGCGGAAGTCTTTTTATAAAACTTAATTATACAGCGGAAGTTATATACATAGATACTCTCAAATCCTAACTAAGCAAAAGTGCAGCCGTCCAGCCCGGGGACGCTACACACTAGCAGCATGGAACCGGAGAATCACGGCGGCGTGCAAGGCCCCAACTCGGCCGTGTACCCCGACGGGGGCATCGCCTCGTTCTCAGAACCTTCCTCATAACTCTCACCTGCACACAGCTCAAAATATTGCAACCTTGAGCATGATGGCTCAGCAAGTCTTAACCGACAACCCTAGGCATGGAACTCTACATGCAAGGATGTGTAAGATAGGAAAAGGACTTTGCAATAAAGACACACATACATGTTGATCCTTACTTTCAGTTTTATAGCAACAGATTTATAAGCCTTAGGCAGCCCTCACATCGGAAGTCCACAATCAAACAAGAAACGCTTTCCTCCGATGTGATGATGCCCAAAGGGGAATATAAACTTAATTAGCTCTATAACTACAGCATTTAAGGTTTCGAGTCATTTATAATTCAATGCAGCATATTCAGTTGGCTTATTTCACTTCTTACTACGTCACAGCGCAGTGAACAAGCGGGTACTTAAATAACCGTGAGGGACGGTGATTGCAATCAAGACACACCCGGATAACACGTTGCATGCACCCACTTTCAGAAGAGTGATTCCACACCCCTTCCTACTCTGTTGTATGCAACAACCTTTAAAAGGCAACCCAAATGCCGAACCGGTCGATCCATAATGGGCAGGAGGTCCCCGCGTGGAGCGTGACTGTGCCCACCGGCAGATTTACACCTTGCTACCCTCAACCCACTCCTATTTACGGTTGGGTAAGCCTCGGCACCCAGGTTAAACAATTACATCGGTTTCCTGGTTCCCATATGCCAGTATGCATCCGGTACTGTTCGATACTTGTCCAGCAGGGACGCACACGGATGGTCCTCAACCGACGCCAACAGGGCTACGCATGTGAGACCTCTGCTCACTGCATCCTATCCCCCCCTGCTGGGTCTCATTTTCACAACTCAAGCCATTTTCTACCTCTTCTTATTCCGAGTGATAAGTACTATCTCGCTAGTAGCTTGCAACCACTCGACTTCTACCGAGATCCTAAACATTAGCATGTCAGTATCTACTCGTCGAGTTTGTAAACTACCCAACCCATCATAGGAGTTAAAAGGTTATGCAAGTGGGGTTTCAATCACCCTAACTCTAATGCATACGTTTCAACCTAGACATAAGTGATACAAATGAAAAACTTTATAAAAGGCACTTAAGTGCAAACCGGGACTTGCCTGGTTGCGAGTTAAATGGGAAGTCAGCTTCTGGTGGGAGGACGTCCAAGGGCTCCGGTGCGTCCTCAACTTCGATCACTATTATGAAATGTAACAAAATATATGTATAAGTATTAGGGATTTATAAGGAGTGAACTTCTATTCATAGCTACTGCTATTTATGTTCTTTAATTGGCTTTGGAATTTTTACAGTGGATACTAGACATCCTAAGGATGATCTGAGCAAAACTTGGAGAAATGTCATTGCACAATGTAGTCTCCAAAATTCCTACAAGTACAAGGCTTCTCTGAATTTTGAGCCCAAATCAGGAGTTTTGACATAGCTAAAAGTGGAAGATCTGATTACGGTAAGTCTCCATGGTTCTAACAAAATTTGTTTCACCATTTTTGGAGCTACCAATAGAGAGATATGAATTTTTGAAGTTGTATAGGAGTTCTGAAAAAGTTTCTGTTTAAATTTGAATTTTCAAATAAGGCTGAACTTTGGAAGGCAATTTAGCCTAGCAAATGAACTCCCATGAAGCCCAAATTTTTACTGGAGATCTGTTACTATGAAAAGGATTTGGTACCCAAATTTGGGAATGTTTCATAAAGAATTGCTCCTATAATAAATCTCTATAGGATTTACTAAAAACAATTATACAGAATTTCCTGGTCATTTTAATAGCAAGAAATTTGTTCCTCTGTGAAGTAATCCTCATGAGGATTCCAACAAAATTGGTTTCACCCTTTTTGGAGTTTTCTACACAAAGTATGGATTTTTCAAACCTGAATAACCTTCTGTTGGAAATTTACACAGAGACTAAACAGGGGGCCCACTGTCAGACGTTTCTTCAACCTCTCGACAGGCCCCCCACGCGCACGCCGGACCCGACAGTGGCGCACCGTGTTATTTCCCATTTCTCCACCATTCTTCCTACGGTTCCGTGCTACACCACCCTCGGATCACAGCCAAGCAGCCGGGCAAGGTTTCGGGTTATGAAAACGCCGGGAAACTCAACGGCGAGGCGGCTCGGTGGCGCGGCGCCGGCGATGAACCGCATGTACCAAGCCTCAACCATTGATCTAAGGGGCCATACACCATCCCTGGAGCACGTCGAACATGATGCTACCCCTAGCCGGAGCTGAAAACACCCGCAAATAGGAGCTCGACGGTGAACCGAGCCGTTTCAGCCGGCAGCGATGGATTCTCGTTGCTAGGGTTGTACAAAAGATGATATGCGTCGTTCTTCTGCGTGGGAGGGCGCTAGGGGATCTAGTAGCTGGGTCTAAGGCCGGAGACCCGATGATCCAACGTGTGTGAAGAATTTACCGAAGTTGTCTCGATCGGTCCTCCACGTGCACCGTCGGAAATCTCCAAATTCCGGCTAGCAAGCGGTGGTAAAGTACAAAAGGACATCGGTGTGAGAAACTACACTCCATGACGCACCTCTGGGTGGTTTTCCTCGAGCTGGGGAGGTCGGAGTCGGCCGGGAGACGGGGAACCGACGTGGCGGCGTCGTGCTATGTTTTCTTTGGAGTAGAATGGCTCGGCGCCGGTGCAGACGATCAGCCACGAGCTGAGGACGGGTGGAAAATGTCGAGGAGGCTCCGGCGGAGCTGGTGGGTGGCTTAGCTAGGCGCTGAGGTTGCCGGACGATGATCAACAGCGGGAACCCGAGCCGATCAGTGGAGTTCGGTGGTTTTGCTCGTGCGCTCGAGCAGAGGGCTTGGAAGCACGTCGGTTGAAGACCGAGAGGGCCAAGGAAAATGTGCTGCGGCTGTGGCACGGACGGATGATCATCTAGCCGGGAAAATCAGGAGGTGGCGCGGTGCTCCTCGGGCACGGGTCGCAAGCGGAAGCTGTCGGGCTCTCGCTGTTCGACCGAAGTCGGCAGAGGTGGTAGCCCCTTTGTGAGGCTGACCCCTGGGTCCCACTTCCTCCTTTTTAATCCAATTTTTCCACTGATATTTCTCCCTCAGCTACTCAACATTTAAGGCTATACTTTGCCTCAAAGTCAATGTTTGAAAAGTTGAATTCAAATGATTTGAATTCTGTTGTGGAGTTTAAATTGAATACGATCATTTGGATTTGAAATGGAATTTGAATTTCTTCCTTTTGCATTGTTCCAAAACTTAGCAAACCAACTCCAAAATTTCTAATTTTTGGCATGGCTGCTAAATCAAATGTGGAGAACACATTTGTGGAACCAAATTTGCAAATTGAGGAAATTGGAATTTGAAACTGAAATTTAAATTCAGATTAGAGGGATTCTCCTTTTAATCCCAAACAAGTATTGAAACTCCTCCAAATTAGCTGAAATTTGGAAGGTTGAATATTTGGAATATGAAGATCCAAGTTATGCATTTAGATCTCTATGTTTGGAAGTTTTGGGAAGTTTGAATCCTCACTTTGAACTTACACCGTTATAAATCAAAGTTTTAATTCCCCTCATTTTTCCTAAGTGTACATGAGCTGAAAATTCTTGCTACCACTTTTTGGGGATTTTACAACCTTGGGGTCAAATCCATTTTGGTTCCAAGCATTCAAATAAACAATTGAACTTTTGTGAAGAGAGTTCTCATGTGCATCATCACATGTGAAAGTTTTAAACAAGTCCCATTTTTCATACACTTGAAATCAACTTGCATTCAAACTTTGTTCAATTGTATTGACATTTTTGGGACCTTTACATTCGTCCCCCCTTAAAAAGGAATCTCGTCCTGAGATTACAAAAGAAGAGCGAGACGGGAGGTAATTACAAAGTTTATGACAAAAATTCCAGATAATTCTTGTGGATGTAATCTTCACTTTCCCACGTTGCCTCTTCCGCGGTATGATTACTCCACAGGACTTTGTAAAATTTCAATGTCCAGTATCGGGTGATCTGGGTCTTTTCATCGATGATCTGAATGGGCTGCTCGGTGTATGTGAGATCCGGCTTTAGCTCGTCGATGTCTTCGGTGCGGATAGCAGCGGTAAACATAAGAAACTTCCGCAGCTGGGACACGTGAAATATGTCGTGAATACCGGCAAGGCTTGCCGGTAGTTCCAGCTGGTATGCTACAGTTCCACACTTCTCTGTGAGGGCCAATGGACCGATGAATCGGTGAGCAAGTTTCTCCTTGACAACGAACCGATGAGTTCCTTTCATCAGAGACACACGAAGATACATGTGCTCTCCGACGTCAAAATGCAGCGGTCAACGCCTCTGATCCGCGTAGCTCTTTTGACGAGATTGAGCAGCTTTGAGGTTCTCTTGTATTATCTGAACTCTCTCTTCGGCTTCATTGACAAGATCAACCCCGAACGTTACTCGTTCACCGGACTCAAACCAATTTAATGGTGTACGGCACTTCCGGCTGTAGAGAGCTTCATATGGTGCCATTTTGATGCTCGTCTGATAACCGTTGTTGTACGAGAACTCCGCCAACGGTAAGTGATCATCCCAGTTCTTACCGTGGTGTATGGCACACTCTCTTAGCATATCTTCAAGTATTTGATTCACCCTCTCAGTTTGCCCATCAGGTTGAGGGTGATACGCGGAGCTTTGAATCAATTTGGTTCCCAAGGATGCGTGTAGCTGTTCCCAGAAACGGGCTACGAACAGCGATCCTCTGTCAGTTACAATGGTACGGGGAACTCCATGTAAGCACAAGATCCGTGCTATGTACAACTCCTCATACTGCTTTGCGTTGTATCTAGTATGCACAGGGATGAAGTGTGCTGATTTGGTTAACCGGTCAACGATTACCCAAATTGAATCATGGTTGTGGGAGGTCATCGGCAACCCGATGATGAAATCCATACTCTAGTCTTCTCACTTCCATGCTGGTATTTGCAGTGGTTGCGACAGGCCCGACTTCTTCACATGGTCGTCTTTACTCTTCGACACGTATCACATTCTGAAACGTACTTTGAAATTTCACGTTTGATACGTGTCCACCAAAACTTCTTCCGGAGGTCTTGGTACATTTTATTGCTGCCTGGATGAATGGAAAATTTGGACAAATGAGCTTCATCCAAAACTTTATTTCGTAGTCCCATATCTCGGGGTACTACAGTCTGGTCGTTGAACCACAAAGTACCTTCATCGTCCTTCCAGAAGCATTTTTCTCTCCGTTGTCTATTCTCCACCGTATGTGAGACATACCCTTGTCTTTTCGTTGAGCTGCAATGGTCTCCTCTCGGATAGTAGGGATGCGAGCAAGATTATAGAGTGCTCCATACGGGATAACACGGAGGCTTGGTTCTTCATCCACCATTTCAGCAATAGTCAAGTGATGGACATGCACCTTATGACTGAGCTCATCGGCGACCACATTCGCCTTTCCCGGATAATAATGAATCTCAAGTTCATAATCTTTAATGAGCTCTAGCCATATTCGTTGTCTCATGTTCAGTTCTTTCTGAGTGAAGATGTATTTCAAGCTCTTGTGGTCGGTGTAGAGGTGTACAAGTTTTCCGAGCAAGTAATGCCTCCACATATTCAAAGCAAGGACCATGGCAGCTAACTCAAGATCATGAGTTGGATAATGTTGCTCGTGGTTTCTGAGTTGATGAGATCCATACGCGACCACTCTTACTTCTTACATCAGCACGCAGCCAAGACCGATGTCAGATGCATCGCAATAAACGTCGAATGACTTCGTCGTATCCGGCTGAGCAAGAACTGGGGCTGTTGTGAGATGCTTCCCTAAAGTCTTGAAAGCTTGTTCACACGCAGCACCCCACACAAATCTGGTACTCTTTTTCAATAATTCAATCATCGGTTTAGCGATCTTGGAGAAGCCCGGAATGAACCTCCGGTAATAACCCGCTAAACCGAGGAAGCTTTGGATTTCATGCACTGACTTTGGTGACTCCCATTTCTGCACTTGGATAATCTTACTAGGATCTATAGAGACGCCCTCTGCTGAAATAATGTGTCCTAGAAAAGGTGCTTGGTTAATCCAGAATTCACATTTGCTGAATTTTGCATAGAGCTGGTGATCTCGCAATCTCTGTAGTACAATATGCAGATGCTCAACATGTTCTTCCTCTAACTTGGAGTACACCAAGATATCGTCGATAAAGACCACGGCAAATATATCCAACTCCGGCATGAACACTGAATTCATCAGGTATATAAAGTGTGTCGGGGCGTTGGTCAACCCAAAAGACATGACGAGATACTCGTATAGCCCGTATCTCGTTGACAATGTCGTCTTCGGAATATATTTTGCCCCAATTTTAATCTGATGATATCCGGACCGAAGATCCATCTTCGAGAATACTTTAGCACCAACTAATTGATAGAGAGCATATCAATACGAGGTAGTGGATACTTGTTCTTGATGGTCACGGTGTTAAGAGGACGATAATCAACACACAACCGTAGTGTTTCGTCCTTCTTCTTGACAAACAACGCTGAACAACCCCAAGGTGACGAACTCGGTCGTATAAAGCCCTTGCTCATTAGGTCATTCAGCTGTGTCTTCAATTCTGCCGGTTCATTGGGTGCCATCTTGTACGGCCTTTGTGAAATCGGTATTGTTCCCAGCGCAAGTTCAATTTTGAACTCTACGTCCCGTTTTGGCGGCATGCCCGGTAAATCATCGGGAAACACATCTGCATATTCACGTACCACCGGAATGTCCTCAATCTTCACAGTTTTCGTGTGGTTCAATGTTGTACTCTGTTGCCGACTGGCACCCAGAATTAATATATGAAGACCGTGCTGTCGGGAAGTTGATCTCAATGGTTCGAGAACTGATATTGAGAATTGCATTGTGGTAATTCAACCACGACATTCCCAAAATGATGTCGATCTTCAGACCCTCAAGAATAATGAGAGTTGTGGGGTATATTATACCTCCCAAACAAAGAGGTGTTCGGGAAACAATCTCACTTGTGGTACTGCTGCCCCTGGGTGAAGATATGAGGTATTGGCTCTTTGTAAAAGTGATTTGGAGCTGATGTTGAGCCACAAAAGATTGGCTAATGAAGTTGTGTGTGGTACCAGAATCAAAGAGAATTAATACCGGTAGCTGATTCAGAGAAAACATCCCTGCTAAAGCGGTTTCTCCCTCTGGAACATCATCAATCACTGTATAGTGAATGCTGCCCCTTGTCTGCCCTCTTTTCTGCAGATATTGGTACGGGTCTGAATATTGCAAATATGATGACCCACAACCTTGAATTCCCTCCGGACAGTACCTAGCATAATGGCCCATACCCCGACAAGTAAAACACGGATATGTCTCCGGTTCTTCGCTGACTTGCGGTTGGATGCTAGGTACACATGGCTGCAGCGATGGAGCACAAACCACCATCTGATGCTGCTGCTGTGGAGGTGGTGCAAGTTGTGGTACTTGACCAGCAATCAACCTGTGAGGAGTTGATCGTACAGGTGGCCTCCATATATCACCGGATGGCGTTCGGTACACCAAACGGTATTTTTGGTGCACATAACTTGTGCTGGCCTGCTCGATCTCACTCATTTTTCTTTTCTCATCTTGCCACTCGAGTGTCGGCTTTTCTTGAATGAGAGCCGCATCGACCATGTCAGTGTAATTGCCTTTGTTGAACACATCCAACTTCTCCTGTAATATGGCACTCAGGCCATGGAAGAATAAATCACACCTTGCCTCTTCTATCACCACATATTCGGGAGCATATTGAGCCAAATGGTTAAACCTTTTGACATACTCAAGGACACTCATGTCCCCTTGCTTCAACATCATAATGTCCTCCAGCTTTGCCTTGATAATACCTATCGGTATGTGACGAGTACGAAAGGCTTCACAGAATTCACTCCATGTTACTTGATGGCCTTCCGGAATGGTGGCTAGATGTTCCATTCACCAGTTTCCGGAGGCTCCATGAAGTTGTTGAGCGGCAAACATTGTCTTCTGAACTTCATCACACTCGAATACTCCGAATTTAGACTCCATGACACGAAGCCACTGATCCGCTTCCACGGATTTGGTAGCTTCCGTAAACATTGGCGGTTGAGTCGCCAAGAAATCCAGATAAGCGTTCCGAGGTGGAACGACTTGTTGCGTGTTCTGGAGTACGCCTTGCTGTACCAAAGCTTGGAGTAAGCGTGTGTTATCTTGAGTTGCTTCTTAGAGTAGCCTGGTGTTCTCCTGGTTAGACTCGACAACACGAGTCATAAGATCCATCCATCCCGTGGATGGTGGTTCCGACGGTGGAATAAACTCATCACTGCCTCGGCGAGAACTCCCGGCCTTAATCGAAGAGCGAGTATGAACCATACTGCAAAAATACATTTCGCGATGAGTTAAACATGAACTCAGCAGTATGTGAAACTAATGAAAACATGAATATGTCAAAACTTTATGAAAGCAGTAACAAAATCCATGTTTACACACTCCTTAGAGTAAGCATAACCAGTCCTCTTTTCTGTACAGAACAGACCTTTATGCACTAAATCCAGATTTTGATCCTGTTAAATGCATTTGAATAACTCAAGTTGAATACCAAAGTTAAATTTAACTTCAATATATTTTCAACGAGTATTCATATGCCCTCATACCATCTCTGGATCAAAAGTTATGATTTTCCAAATTTGACAAAATTACTGGATAAAATTTGCCAGCATCTTCTTTGTATGTGGCTATTTTTATCACAGTTGTATATGCAAATACAATAAGAATCTGAGCAAACTTTGAACTACAACAATGTTGCACATTTCATAATATTTCCAACGGTGTATCATAAGCTTCTTAGAGATTTTTCTACATAATGTTATGGCTTAAATACAGAAATATCCAGAGAGTTTTGCTTCTGTCCTTGTTCTGGACAGTTAACCTTCAACTGAATTTTCCACCAATTTAACCTGTGATTTTGCTCTGGAAGGCTACAGAGAAGATGTAGAGCACTTAAAAATATTTCCAGAAATGTATCATACACCTTAATTGGGTAAATCTACTCAGAGTTATGCTCTGTCAAACTCCAGCAAGAATTCCTGCCGGAAACAGAGCACTCTGTTTTTGAAATCTTTGAAGCCTAGTCATTCTCTCATTTGAATCTTAGCTCAAAATAAGAGTTCAGTAACTAATATTTGTTTCAAACTTCCATTTTTAGTTGAAAGTTAGTTCATGGATCATTTTGTTCATAGGGAAGAGGATTATTAAGTTTAGTACGGTGTCGATGCATCGTAAGAATCATGTCGGTACTACGTAGCCACACCAAAAGAAAATCATAACTGGATTATACCAGCATATCCGTATCATAGGTGGCATCAAACGGTCACTCACAAATGTGTTATACTCGTACTACGGTTTCGTGGTTAACCCTGCATAAATCACCCACAATCATCAGGTTTGGCTGCACACCGAACCCGGTCCCAATACAGTTCCATACACCCATCCGTCATCACTTGCCCAGGTGTTCTCAAGCCAAGAACGCCTTGAGCTATGTGTTCATGTTACTAACCACGTGACGGGGTCTCCCCTACTTGCCTGTAGCACACCAGGGAAGGACGTTGCTCGAATACCCCAAACGACATGAAGAGTCGTAGAGGATACTAAAGCTGGCCGGGTTACCTGCCACCCGTGAGGCTCCACCCTTCAGCTTGTGCGCACTGGTGGACAGCGCTTACATGCACCCCCTAGACATATAACATCCCGAGATGCATGATTTTCCAACAGAACACATAAGTTAGGTTGCCACCTTCATATTAGGCTAATATAGTAGTCCTTATGTGGGCCTAGTACCGTTTTCTCACGTATCCTAAGTTTTTATCATAATATGATCCTTATTCCATGCGCTATTCCCAATGCAGCTATAATACCATGCTGACAGGGCCCGACACCCATTCACGGGACCATGCCGCTCGCCCGGGAATCACATTGGGTGGTACCGTGATATGTGGCACCCAACAGCACACATATAAGGAAACATGTATTACATAAACCAAAAAACAGAAGCTTACAAGTGTTCTTTGTAAATAATTTACATCAAAGAGCTACAGCGGAAGACTATAATCATCTCACGTCGAATAACTACTAAGCACTCGAGAAGATGTCCAGCCTGCGGACTCTTCTCGCTAGCAACACGAAGACAACAGCAGCGGCTGGGTTCTCCATGTGTTAAACGACTCGGAAGTCTCCGAGTATCACCGGATAACCTTCTCATAACTGCCGATGTTAACCTGCAAAACCACTCATATAGCAAGCATGAGCACATAGGCTCAGCAAGACTGATCCGTCTCCTCTAAATAAGAAGCTCTACATGCACGATGGATTAAAAAGGTTAGCTGAATTTGCATAAAGGACTCGCCTATATTTGATCCTTAACTTTCGGATTTTAAGCCTCATTTTAAAGACCTTGAGCCGAACAGCATCGCAACTCCACAATCAAATAAGAAACGCTTTGTTGCGATGCTTCTTGCACAAAGTGAAGTAAAGTATAATTCGCACTATCTCTAATTCAAGCTTGGTTACAATACAATTTACAACACAGGGCTTATCAAGTTCAAAGGAATTCACTTCAGTTCTTACTACGCCAAGATGCAGTGGGCAAGTATGCTCATATGACCATGAGCGACGGTGATTCGAATCAGTACATGCCCGGACTACATGACACGTACACCCATACTCCGAGTTGCCGGAAGCAACCTCGACTGATGTTGTACGCAGACACCTTTCCCAAGTTCTTCCACACAGGACGCAGTCCAACCGCCCCGAACAGCAAGCTCCCTCAAGGTGCATACCTGCAGTGATATGTTCTTGAGCGAGTTACCTCCTACTGTACTGACGCCGAAAGCCTAAGTTGATTAGAAAAGTTCCAATGTGGATCTCACGAGGTACATCGGTTTCTTGGGTCCCATATAGCCCGTATGCGCCCGGTACACAACTCAAACTTGTCCAACAGGGCCAAGTATGGACGGGCCTTAACCGACACAGGCAGGGCTATGCGCGCACGGTCTGCAGCCTGCTGCATCTCAATCTCCTTGCCCGGTCTCCATTTCTTACTTGTGAACGTTCCTCAATGATTCTATTCACGACCCGCTCCGATGAAACCAAGCCCTAAACTCGCGACTAGATTCCAACTACTAACCTTCTACCAATCCTTCCAAACTAACAATTAGCGTAGCCCAAAACCACTCGAGGAGGTGCTAATCTACCCTTTCTCTCTTAGGTAATTCTGGTCACGCAATTGGGTTTTCAATATCAACTAGACCTAATGCAATCAAACATTCATAGCTATGATCTCTAGAAATAAAAAGACTTTATAAAATTGCTTGAATGCAAACCGGGTCTTGCCTGTTCTGCAGGTGACTAAGAATGTAAATTCAGTTAGTGTCGTCGATCACTTGAGGCTTGATTACGTGTTCTCCTTGCTCCTTGATCCACAATTAACTTGCTTCACAATCTTCACGTCGATGACTAAACGATATGAAATGCGTATGTAATTAATTGTAAAGTTTTTGCTAACAAGCCTAATGATAATTTTAAAACTGGAACTCTGTTTAAGAATTAAAATAACACTGGTGCTAAGGTTTGGGTTAAGCAAAGTGACCAAGTGCTAAGTGCTTTTCATAATTGGAATGACTTCACCTAAGCAAAGTGTATTGAGAAGTACTGATCCAGAGCTCAACATTAGCTGAAAATTTTCATGTGAGTTCCTTGTCACAAGAAAGTCATCTGGACCAAAAACTAGCACTTTTCACTGAGTGGTTTATTCAGAACAATTCTCTAAGCAATTAAGCAAAAAGGAATTAATTCTGAAGTAACTTACATGTTCATGTCAAAATTAGCAAACTACAATTTCAATTATAGTTCATAAAGCCTGCATGAATTGTTCTAGGATTTTTGGAGCTAAGGGAAGGCCAGAACTGTGTTGTGAAATAGGCGATGCACTACTCTAGCAATTCGACCGTATCACCCAGGAAACATGCGAGTGAGAAGGTCATGGATCGTTACCACTAGACGCGCAGCGCAGCGGATCGTAGATGCGCGCCGTAGCCGATCAGCGCAGCAGTAACAGCAGCGCCTCCACGGAGTCCACACGTACAGGGAGGAACGCCGTGCGTCGGTGTGCTAGCACCGTGCGCGCGGCAGGGGTTTCGGCGGCTGACCTGTGAGGGGCGGCGGCTGGGACTGCTATCTGGTGGAGACATCTGTCCGTAACCCTAACCCTCATATTTATAGGCGCGCTAATGGGCTTTTAGGTCACAGGCCCATTAGTACCCTAATTTCTTATGGATCAAATATCCATCAGGCCTTTATCCGAATTGTTATGATTGCCTCTTGGGCATATCACCAACAATCTCCCACTTGCACTAGAGACAATCATATAGCCAAGTTTTTCAATATTCCATCCCCTTAAGTGTGTGACCCGTTAGGTTCATGTACAGTCGGTTTATGAATGAAAACCGTTTTCAAACACAAGTTAGTAGAGGTACCTAGCAGGACATACTGACTCCCGAGTGTACATAAAGATCATATCGGCTGAACCTAGATACATTCACATGCTAATTCCTTTGCCACACGATACCAGTCAAGCTCAAGGCGAGATACGTGCCATCCTTGTGATAGCTCGACCATTCACTCGATCAAATAGTGGATTCAATCGATGACTAACTTTTAGTCATAATGATTAACTCTTTAATCATTTTGGCATGGCCATGCACTTTCAATCCAACTATCTCGAGGGGCCCAGAGATATCTCTCCTGTTATTTAGGAGGGGCAAATCCCATCTTGATCCGCACACATCTCATTCCATGCTTCATCATGCACCTGAAGACTATTTTTATGACCACCCAGTTACGGAGTAGCGTTTGATAGTTTCAAAGTGCACAACTACACATAGTGAGAAACAATGGCGATCTCAGGTCAAAGAATCTAGCATGTGTATCACTCAAGACCAACTGATGGCACATATGTAAATAACAATCCCAACAGTGTCTCGGAATGGGTCTATCCAACACCATGTTCACTAACATGTGTTCACATTATTAATTTGATATCTCCATATCTATGATCCGTGAAACGTGATCATCAATTAATACATGTGCTAGTCTGCGTACTATCATTGTCTCATATAACGATGTAGACTAGGGATCATTTTGAGTAACATTATAATTAACAAAGAGTCTCACGAACAAGTCACATACTTGATGATCAATGTGAATAATAGTTACTCAAATAGTACATAAACATAGCTATGACAAAAGTCTCCCATTACACACTAGGATCATTGATGTAAGTATCTAATACCCATAGATCTCGTGTGCGTCTCATGCTTTGATTGTGGAAGAGGCTTTGTCAACGGATCTGCCATATTCAAATCCGTATGCACCTTGCATATATTCACATCACCTCGGTCGATAATCTCTCGAATCAGATGATAGCGTCGTAGTATATGTTTGGATCTTTTGTGTGATCTAGGCTCCTTTGCCTGTGCAATGGCTCCATTATTGTCGCAATAGAGATCCACAGGTCCGGACGCACTAGGAACAACACCCAACTCAGAAACAAATTTTCTGATCCAAACAGCTTCCTTTGCAGCTTCAGAAGCTGCAATATACTCCGCCTCCGTCGTTGAATCTGCTACTGTGTCTTGCTTGGAACTTTTCCAGCTCACTGCCCCTCCATTGAGGCAGAACACAAAACCGGATTGCAATCTAGAGTCATCCTTGTCTGTTTGGAAGCTAGCATCGGTGTAACCTCTTACAACGAGCTCTTCTTCACCTCCAAACACTAGGAATACATCCTTAGTTCTTCTCAAGTACTTAAGAATGTTTTTGACAACTGTCCAATGAGCCTCACCATAATCTGATTGATACCTGCTCGTAACACTTAGAGCATAGGATACATCTGGGCGTGTACACAACATGGCATACATGATAGATCCAATAGCCGAAGCATAAGGAATCGCTCTCATCCTCTTTTGCTCATCAGGTGTCGAAGGACACTGACTTTTGCTTAGAGTGATGCCATGTGACATTGGCAAGAAACCTTTCTTAGAATCTTGCATATTGAATCGATTCAATATCTTGTCAATATATGTGTCTTGGCTTAATCCAATTAACCTTTTAGATCTATCTCTATAGATCTTTATGCCCAAAATGTATGCTGCCTCTCCTAAATCCTTCATTGAGAAACTTTTCCTTAATGAGGATTTAACAGCATCTAGTACTGGAATGTCATTTCCAATCAACAATATGTCATCTACATATAGGACCAGAAATATAAGTGCGCTCCCACTAACCTTCTTGTAAATACAAGGTTCTTCTACGTTCTTGATGAAACCAAACCCTTTGACCACTTCATCAAAACGTAGATTCCAACTCCGAGATGCTTGCTTCAATCCATAGATGGACTTTTGAAGTTTGCATATTTTTCTAGCATTTTTAGGATCGACAAAACCCTCAGGTTGTGTCATGTACACATCCTCAGTCAGACTCCCATTAAGAAAGGCTGTTTTGACATCCATCTGCCATATTTCATAATCAAAATATGCAGCAATTGCTAGGAGAATCCGAACAGACTTTAGCATAGCGACGGGCGAAAATGTTTCATCATAATCAACACCTTGAATTTGTCTGAAACCTTTCGCCACCAATCGTGCTTTATAGATGTGAACTTTTCCATCCATATCAGTCTTTTTCTTGAAAATCCATTTGCAATCGATCGGTCTCACACCATCGATTGGATCAACCAAGTTCCAAACTTGATTCTCATGCATGGATTCTATTTCGGATTCCATGGCTCCAAGCCATTTCTCAGAGTCGGGTCCCATTGTTGCTTCAGTGTAGGTCACAGGCTCATTATTGTCCAACAATACCATGTCCTGTGGTTCCGTGGTTAGGAGTGTCAACTTTTCAGTTGCACGACGTACTCTTGTAGACCTTCGTGGAGCTGGTGTTTCATCAAGTGGTTGTACAACATCTTGTACATCCTGTATAGGATTAGAGGGTGCCGAAACATTTTCAGATATTTCTTGGATTTCTTCAAGATGCACCTTGCTCCCACTAACTCCTTTTGAGAGAAACTCTTTCTCCAAGAAGACACCATTGCGAGCAGTAAACACTTTACCCTCCGTTTTATTATAAAAATAATATCCTTTGGTTTCCCTAGGATATCCCACAAAGAAGCATTTGTCTGATCTGGGAGTAAGTTTGTCTGACGTCAAACGTTTGACATAAGCATCACATCCCCAAACTTTGAGGAAAGACAATCCGGGACGTTTCCCGGTCCACATCTCATATGGTGTCTTCTCAACAGACTTAGTTGGGACTCTGTTTAGTGTAAACGCAGCAGTTTCAAGAGCATAACCCCAAAAGGATAGTGGAAGATCAGTCTGACTCATCATCGACCTAACCATGTCTAACAAGGTTCGGTTCCTCCGCTCGGACACCCCATTCCATTGGGGCGTTCCTGGTGGAGTCAACTGTGGAACAATTCCACATTGTTTTAAATGATCATAAAATTCATGGCTCAAATATTCACCCCCACGATCAGATCGTAGAAGTTTAATTGTCTTGCCCAACTGATCTTGTACTTCATTCTGAAATTCTTTGAACTTTTCAAAAGATTCAGACTTGTGCCTCATTAGATAGACATATCCATATCTACTAAAGTCATCGGTAAAAGTAATGAAATACTGAAAACCACCTCTAGCTACCGAACTCATTGGTCCACATACATCAGTATGTATAAGTCCCAACAAGTCAGTTGCCCTCTCACTTTGACCAGTGAAGGGTGCTTTGGTCATCTTCCCAAGCAAACAAGACTCGCATGTGTCAAGTGATTCAAAATCAAATGAACTTAACAAACCATCTTTATGGAGTTTCTCAATGCGTTTCTCATTTATATGACCTAAGCGACAATGCCAAATAAAAGTGGGATTTAGATCATTTCGTCGAGCCCTTTTTGTACTAATGTTATAGACTGTTTTGTCCTCAAGATCAAGAACATATAATCCATTCACTAATGGACATTGAGCATAGAAAATATTATTATAATAAATAGAACAACATTTGTTCTTTATTATAATCTCATAACCATTAACTTCTTCCAAACATGAAGAAGATATAATGTTCTTGCTCAAAGAAGGAATGCAATAACAATTATTTAATTCCAAAACTAATCCTGAGGGTAATGACAAGTGATAAGTTCCGACAGCTATGACAGCAACCTTTGCTCCATTGCCGACCCGAACATCCAACTCGCCTCTTGCAAATCTTCTAGTCTCACTTAGACCCTGCAATGATTTGCAAGTGTGAATCATTGATCCGGTATCAAATACCCATGATTCACTAGAAGATGTAGCAATATTGATTTCTATAACATTTATACCTGATGTGGAAGTCTCACTCCCTTTCTTCTTCTTATCCTCCAAGTACTTCTTGCAATTCCTAGACCAATGCCCCTTAGCATGACAGTGGAAGCATTCATCATTAGGAGAAGGGCCTGATTTTCCCTTTGGCTTTGAGCTTGAAGACTCATTGGGAACCTTTCCCTTGCCTTTAGGATGCATCACACGCTTCCTCTTTTTATTCTCCTTTTGAACCATCATCACATGAGTGGTGTTTTTCTTAATGCTTTCCTCGGCTGTTTTAAGCATCCCATGCAATTCAGCCAACGTTTTCTCCATGCCATTCATTTGATAATTCAATATAAATGGCTCATAGCTCGGTGGGAGTGACTGGAGAATAACGTCAATAGCCAGGTCATCCTTGAGTTCAGAACCAAGTTTGTCCAAAGTCTCAATGTAACCAATCATCTTGATTACATGGGGACTGACCGGGCTACCTTCTGCCAGCTTGCATGAGAACAAGGACTTTGAGATGTTGTACCTCTCAGCCCTTGCTTGGTTCTCAAACATTCCACGTAGTCCCTGAATCATAGAATAAGCATCTGCATGCTCATATTGTTTCTGTAGATCAGGGGACATTGTGGCAAGCATGAGGCAGCTTGCATTAAGCGCATCATCGCAGTGCTTCTCATAAGTCCTGCGAGTTGCGGCATTTGCATCATCGGGGAGGTCATTGGGGTATGGTTGCTCAAGAACATACTCAATTTTCTCTTGCCTGAGAACAATTCTCAGGTTGCGGTACCAATCAATAAAGTTAGCTCCATTGAGCTTTTCTTTCTCAAGCACAGATCGCAAATTGAAACCGGAATTGTTACTAGCAGACATGATCTACAATAGAAAATAAATATGCAAGGTTTTAGCACTATGTTATGTATCAATCTTTTATTAACAGTTTAATAAAAGACACCACCACTATATGAGCATCGTCCTCCCTCTAACGACATATAGTGGTCCAAGATCCATATTCACTAATTCCTAGTGAGCTTTGGCTTCACTGCTAGAAAATTAGTAACATAGGTAAACAACCATTGTTAATCATATCTCTATATGATTCTTGTTTGTTGGGTGACATCCAATGCCCCGGCTCCCAACACTATGCCATAAAGCCCAAAACCGTTTTGATAGCTTTGTTGAGTAAACCAATACTATGCATGTGAATGTCCAACATTCACCCTATTCATTATGATAGATGATGGTATTTTGCTTTGGCAAACCTACCATACAACGATCAAAACAACATAGGTGCAGCTATAGGTAAATGGCATCAAATACTCAACTTTTCCGAGGGAAGCTATTCTATCATAACAAAACATCCACCATATGAAAAGCATGAAAAGAATAGTAATACGATCATATCATATATGTGAATAGTATGGCCTTTAGGATCATAGTGATCTCCATCACCATGGTTCCATCATGATCTATACCGCCATGTCTCCCTTCTTATGGTGATCACCATCGCCATCATGCTTGAGGTTTCTCAATGAATATAAAAGAAGCTAATACATCTAATAGCTATCAAATAAATTACATGAGAGATCAGGCATCACAGGGCGACACGCAGGTCGTTATACAAATATGTGACAACCTCAACCCGGTTGTGTTAAATTTGCAACACGCAGGCTGCACGAATTTTACACACAGATTATCACATCATATTTAGGCCATACCATTCACATCATTCCCTGCAAAAACAAGTTAAGCGTAGAACGATGTCTATCGCGAAACAACTTAATGATGTCACTATAGCAGACAGCAACGGCGGTCCTATAGGGACAGGTTGCGCACACAGCAGAGAAGGAGCACGAACTAATCCTTTAGTCATATGATGGCAATCTACTCTAACCAATTCCAAACCCCAGAAGCCGAACTATAAAAATTCATCATATGAACTTGTCTGCAGTAGATCGCATCTAAGATCCAGACCAAAAACTACGCAAGTCGGCTCTGATACCACTGTTGTGAAATAGGCGATGCACTACTCTAGCAATTCGACCGTATCACCCAGGAAACATGCGAGTGAGAAGGTCATGGATCGTTACCACTAGACGCGCAGCGCAGCGGATCGTAGATGCGCGCCGTAGCCGATCAGCGCAGCAGTAACAGCAGCGCCTCCACGGAGTCCACACGTACAGGGAGGAACGCCGTGCGTCGGTGTGCTAGCACCGTGCGCGCGGCAGGGGTTTCGGCGGCTGACCTGTGAGGGGCGGCGGCTGGGACTGCTATCTGGTGGAGACATCTGTCCGTAACCCTAACCCTCATATTTATAGGCGCGCTAATGGGCTTTTAGGTCACAGGCCCATTAGTACCCTAATTTCTTATGGATCAAATATCCATCAGGCCTTTATCCGAATTGTTATGATTGCCTCTTGGGCATATCACCAACAAACTGAATTTTCAAGTTTTAGGAATTCTCTGAAAAAGTTTCTGTATTCATTTGAACACAGCAAATTGAAATCTGAATTCTCCTAATCAAATCAACTCCAAATGAGCTGAAGTATTTACAGACGTTCAATAACATCCTAAGGATTATTCTGGCAAAATTTGAAGATTTGTGGATGAACCAAACTCCCTCTAAAGTTCTTTTGCTGAAAACTTTAAAGAATTTTCCAGAATTAAATATTGACTTTCATACAAATTGGGTTGCATAATTGGATAGAGTTTTTCAACCTGAATCTAACCCAATTTGAATCACTAAATTTGGAGTTTCCTAGCAAAAGATATGGCCTTCTAAAGTTCGAATCAAATCTGTCATTTAAATTAATTCGAGGAAAAGTTTAAATGCTGACTGTGGGTCCAGGGGCTACGTGTCACTTTCTCGGGCAAATCATACGGGGTTACAGAGTCTTTCCCATGTTGTCACAAGTTGATCCGGCACCACAGAAGATCCATGTAACACCCCAAATTTTGATTCAAAACCCTAAACCATGTTCAGAGGAGAATTTAAAAATTTTTGGACGTATTGCATGTTTTGCAAAAATTCAAATTCAAACTGGAATTCAAAATATACTCAAAACAGAAAAGAAATGGAAAAAGAAAAAGAAAAACGGGAAAAAAACCAGCCAGTGGGCCGAAACCCGCCAGCCGGCCCAGTCTCCCCCGCGCCAGCCCGCCCCCGCGCGCGCCGCGCTGCCTCTCACCGACGGGTGGGACCCACATGTCATCCCTAACCCCGCGACCCCGGACTCTCTCCCACGCACGCGATCGCAACCAATCGGGAAACCCGTCCCGTCGCCCGAATTCTGGTCCCAGAGGACTCCAACTCGATCACAACAGACCCACCGCTCTCCCCCGGCTATAAAAACCCCCGATCCGATCAGTTTTTCCCACGCGATCGCCGATTTTCACTCCGGTGAGCACCGAGACTTCGCCGGTGAATTCTGGCCGATCTAAGCTCGGAAACTCTGATCTAACTCGCTGGTTTTGATCCACCGCCTCCGGGGAACTTTGCAGGTGCAGAAAACTCGGAGAGTTACGGTGTAAACGCAGCGCCGACGAGCTTCGCCGTGGTTTTGCCTCGGACCTCGCCGCCGATCACTTTCCAGGACCCCCGAGCTCGAGAAAACCCCCGAGGTGAGATCCCTGACCTCCCCTCTACCGATCTAGGCCATAAGATCACAGTTCTAGGTAGAATTCTCGAGGATCCGAAACTTTCCGGCGAGATCACCGCTTCCCGCCGCCGTGCGCCGCCGGCAGCGCCGCCCGCGCTCGATCGGAGCAACTTGGCCGCATGTGCGCCGTTTATTTTAAATCGCACGGTAGACTTTAAAACCCCTCGTACCGGTTTGATCTTATAATCTCAGCCGTCGGTTTAAAACCTGGAAATTATGAAAATAATATTATAGACCCTGTAATGGGGTGAATTCATTATTTTAGCCTTGTTTAGTATTTAATTAGAAAATTGAATATGTAACTAGTGTTTAAAAATTAAAAGGGGGACAAGCATAATTGTCAAAATTAATTAAAAACTTTCTCAGTACTTAGAAAACTTTGGAGTGAGATAAAAATATATTTTTGGGCTGAAATAAATCTGTTTTATCTATTATTCACATTTTATTAGTATAGGGACACATTTTTAAGTAAAGAATAGTTAAAGAAAAATAGGGAAAATAATTATGAAATAGTATACATCATAAGCCATGGTCAAAATATGATTTCAAATTATTTAGGACCAGAACCTAATCTGTTTAGGTGATGTGTATTACTAATTTAATAATAAAATATACAATTATGCATAGGAATATAAGTCTGAAAATATAGCAACTAGTAGATGATAAATGGAGTTTCTAAAATACAAAGAATTCAGTTTAGGGTTGATAGAAATTGTGAAGGCACATTGTATGCAAGTATAAATGTGGACACCAAAAGTAGGAATCATATATATGCATGGTTAAAAGTGCATGCAAGCCACAACTCAACACATATAAAGTAACCACAACACATATAATGGTAAAGAACTTTTATAAATGTGAATGTGTGGTTTGTATGAAGTGTAAGTGTGAACTATGTCTTATGGATTGTTGTTTTTCTTTTGCTATGTGTGATGGTATGAAGTAGAACCTGTTCAAGAACAAGTTATTCATTTCCAAGATCAGGACTACCCATTTCAAGAGCAGCAAGAAGGAGGCAAGTGTCCTTGACCACTTTGATCCTATGCTAGGATGAGTAGATAGAATTATTTGCATTGTCAAGTTAATTATGAAACCCATGCTAGGAAGTTTCCCTAGAATTGCATTACCTTGTTTCCTTGAAGCTTGGGTTGGGATTTATTTTACCATGTCATTTATTTACATGCATATGCTTAGCCATGCTTAGAATGGGATATTTGGGACATGAGATCATCAGTTTATTATACCATACTCTTGAATGAGCTATTGTGAGTTATGTAGAGGTAGGGATCAAGGCAAGTTGGATGCTTTGGTTGTGTGTTGGGTGCACGAGACTTGGGTTTGTGTTTAGTACTTGCCTGGATCCTAAGGACCGGTTCATGGAGCATGTAACCCGGCTTTACAGTGCCAACCACATGCTGAGATGGGGCAGCTTAGCCAATTAATTAGGTGTATCCCCGGCGTAGTATGGGTGTGATGGATGGTGCGGGGAGTAGGTGTCAGCTGGACTACCATATGAACCGCAAGGCTCAAGAGGGGGCCACTGCAGCGGGGTTGGAGCCTCTTGTATGCTGTTAGGGGTGAAACCTCAGTGGGCCCACGCTCGTCGGGAATCCCTTTGTAAAGGCTTCGTAGTGATCTCTTGGCCGCACACCTGGGAAGTGTGAATGTGGATCGTAGCCACTGGCATAATGGAGGTTCTTTTAGTCCACCCGGCAACGGGGGATGAAATCACTACTTGTGGGTACAGTGGTACAAACTCTGCAGAGTTAAAACTGTCTTGACAGCCGTGCTCACGGTTAAGAGCGGCCTGGACTTATTCATGATTAGAGAATTGATGGTTTTGGAAGTTAAGCGGGGAGCTTAACATTGGAAATGATGTTATGGTTATTGGATTATGATGATGGGATGGGAGTTTCAGACCATTTCACCTGTGTAGTAATGTAGGTGCTTAATAAGCTAAGGTGATAGGTATTAATTGCGTAGTGCTTTAACCATGAGTTCAACCTCTCCTTGTTCTAGCCATGCATGATATAATTTTCCCACACTTGCTGAGTACCATCGGTACTCAACCTTGCATATTTGTTGGTTTATATTGCTGCTCAGGTCAAGATAATGAGGTGGTGTATAATGACCAAGATTTTGGACCCGAGGAAGGTTTTTAGGTTCATGAAGACCCCCGGGCAACGCCTGTGATGGAGCCCTAAAGAATAATATTCCGCTACTAGTTTATTTACTTGTGATGAACTTATTATTGTCCATCGAGACATTTACTATGTAAGACTTACTTATATTCGACACCTGGCTTGTAATAAATGATGCTTCACTATTTGTCATCACATGTATGAGAAAATGATCCTGGCATACATGTGATATTCACTTGGTTGTTTCTTCGGAAAAACCGGGTGTGACAGAGGTGGTATCAGAGCCAAGGTTGCCCGTAGGAACGTGGACCTAGGTAGAAATGGACGTAGTTAAGGGCCCTATTTTCTTAAAAACTATTTTCCATGGTGTGGGTGGAAAAGTGTTATTAAAGGAGTCATTTTCTTCATCTTACGCCAACTTTCATTCAAAATAGGATTTTTGTTTGAGAATTTATCTAACCTAATTTTAAATTCTTTTGTTTTAGATGGTTCGCATGATTCGCACCGCTCGTAAGTGCACAGGAGGGAGAGTTCCCGTAGTTGCCCTTGCCGAAAGAGAGGAGAGTCGTCCAGTGACGTACCTTTCCTATGGATTGGCAGTAGGAGATTTGTTGCGCCGTCTTCGACGTATGCTCGAAGCCGCCGGCAATACGGGCAAGCTAATCATCCACTATAACTCCACCAGGACCATCCGTGAGAAGAGGGAAGAATGGAGTTCGGAGATGAGGATTATACACGAGAATCAGCTGCTTAATATTCACCACTCCCCAGCTTGTCGAGCAACACAAGTTGATGCGGAGAAAGATGTCACCTGGGAGGCCATCACCTGCCAGAGTCACATCTATCGTCGCCACTTGGACAAAACTGAGTACATGTATGTCCTCCAACGTGAGAGTGGTACCACGGAGTACAAGTACCCACCGGTGCAGCAAGGGACTTCCCATGAGCACATGGACTTGTGCTTGGAGGATGCTGCTATGCTCAGCACTCGACTGCAGGAGTGTCAACAAGAGCTTCAGGATGTCCGAGACACCCTGAAGGAAACGGAGGCGCTGCTGCGAGCTTGCTTAAAAGCGAGAGAAAGAGGAGATGGGAATGAACTGTGTGTCACCGTGAGTGATCCATGGACTCCTGACTCCCCGGATCGCCGAGCAATCAGGCGTCGTCGCACTTCTCCACCAGCAGCCTCCCCACCCAAAGCAGAGTCAGAAGGTAGCCGAAATGAGGAGGAAGATCCCGAGGAGCCAGCTCAAGAGGACGAGTAGTGTAGAGTCTTTCCCCTAGCTAGCAAGAGGTCAAGTAGTCGAGTCGTTACGTAGTTAATGGTGTGATAATGCTTGGTGTGTGACGTGAGTTGTGGAGGCCAAGAGCAATTGTCCACAACCTCGTCTTCAGATTGTTTTGCTTTGGTGTGTGAACCCACAGGAAATAATAGTGCATTTATTTGGTGTGAGATATAAACCCTCGTAAAATTTTAACAAAGCCTCAACACCTCAAAGTACCAACAAATGAAAGTAGTAAGATGATACTAAATGGTATCAAATTAACATTTGTTGATTCTGCCAGATGGCCGGAAGAGGAAAAGGACGTGCTGCCAACCCCGCCAACAACAACGATGAGGCATGCAACCCTCATCTTTCTGGAGGCCAGGACAGGGGTGGTCACCGTGAAGAAGTTGATCCTCTCCACCAAATGCTGGAGAATCAAAATCAGCTTATCCAGAACTTGACTCAAGTGGTGGCCAACTTGCATCAAGTTCCACCTCCACAAGCTGCACCACGCCAACCAAGGTTGAGTGAGTTTCTAGGAACTCAACCTCCATAGTTTGCAAGTGCTGCTGAACCTCTGGAGGCAGATGATTGGCTGAAGACCATTGAAAGTAAGATGAGGATTATTCAATGCCAAGGGTATGAGTGGGTGCTGTTTGCCTCTCATCAATTGCAGGGACCTGCTGCTGATTGGTGGACCGCCTACGTGACCGCCCATCATGACCCTGAGAACATCACTTGGGAAGAGTTCAAGCGTAGCTTCCGCAACCATTACATCCCAAGAGGTGAACTCAAAAACAAGAGGAAGGAGTTTTTGGGACTGCAGCAGGGAAACATGACGGTGAGGGAATACCTCACTAAATTTACTCAACTATCCCGTTATGCTCCACGAGACATAGAGACCGATGAGCAGAAACAAGATTGTTTCGTGGAAGGACTTACCGCTGAAATGCAGTGTGCAATGTCCTCAAATGAGTATGAAAGCTTTCAAAAGATGGTGGACAGAGCATTTGTGGTGGAAAGGAAGCTAAAGGCCCTGGAAAATGAGAATAAGAGGAAGGCGGGGTGGTCACATCAGGCCTCAGGGAGCAACACCCGCCCACGTATGATGCAGCAACCTACGGGGCAGACAAGCCGTGCTGCGGTACCCTATTCAGCACCAAGAGGGTACAACCCAAACTACAGGCCACCCGCAGCACCAGCACAGCCGCAACGTCAGTTTGTGCAGCAGCCTCGCCCCGCATATCCACCTCGACCAGCAGTGCAAGGACCCCCGAACCAACCCCAAGACAACAAAGGCCAAGCACCTAAGGTTGGGGTGCAATGTTTTAGCTGTGGTGAAGTGGGGCACTATGCCCATAAGTGCCCTAAGAAGAAGCCCGCGCAGCCACAACAGCAGAATGTAATGAGAGGACGGGTGAACCACGTCACTATGGAGGAAGCACAAGAGGCACCCGACGTGGTAGTTGGTAAGTTTCCTGCCAATTTACACCTTGCAACTCTGCTGTTTGATTCTGGTGCTACCCACTCGTTCATTGCTCAAGGGTTTGTTAAGAAGCATGACCTAGCAACCACACAAATGAACCATATGCTAGCGGTAAACTCTCCAGGTGGAGAAATAAGGACAAGACAAGTGTGTCCCAAAGTGAGCCTAGACATTAATGGGGTAGTATTTACTGCTAACCTCATAGTGATAGATTCACAAGGGATAGATATTATTTTGGGTATGGATTGGTTGACCAAACATAAAGGAATCATCCATTGTTCGACCAGAACGGTGGAACTAACTCACCCCAATGGCACCAGAGTAAAGTTCATAACGATACACGAGCCTAGGAGGGACATTAAATTAAATCAAGTGGAGGTGAAAGTTGAGGAAATCAGGACTATCAGGGAATATCCAGATGTTTTTCCGGAGGAGTTGCCAGGTATGCCTCCCGACCGTGATGTGGAATTCGCGATTGAGCTTGTACCGGGAACAACCCCGATATACAAGAGACCTTATCGAATGGACTCCAAGCAGCTAGAAGAGCTCAAGGATCATTTGAGAGAATTGACGGAGAAGGGGTATATTCGCCCTAGTTCCTCACCATGGGGAGCTCCGGTGATATTTGTGCCCAAGAAAGACGGAACCCAAAGGTTATGCGTGGATTACCGTGCCTTGAATGAGGTAACCATCAAGAACAAGTACCCATTGCCTCGCATTGAAGACTTGTTTGATCAGTTGAGGGGAGCTTGTGTGTTCTCGAAAATTGATCTCAGGTCGGGATACCACCAACTTAAGATAAGGCAATCAGATATTCCCAAGACAGCTTTCGTATCTCGGTACGGACTGTATGAGTACACTGTCATGCCTTTTGGGCTAACCAATGCCCCGGCATATTTCATGTACCTCATGAACAAGGTATTCATGGAATATCTGGACAAATTTGTGGTGGTTTTCATAGATGATATTCTCGTCTTCTCCAAAAATGAAGAAGAACATGAGAAACATCTAAGGTTGGTGTTACAGAGGCTGAGAGAACACCAACTATATGCCAAGTTGAGCAAGTGTGAGTTTTTGCTGAAGAGAGTTCCCTTTTTAGGACATATAATCTTGGAGGGAGGAATCTCCGTAGATCCCGCCAACATCGAGGATATCCAGAAGTGGAAAACCCCTGAAAATGTCGGGGAAGTTCGAAGCTTTTTGGGATTGGCTGGATACTATCGACGGTTTATTGAGGGATTCTCCAAGATCTCGAGACCTCTCACCAAACTGTTGGAGAAGGGAATCACATTCACCTGGACGCCACAGTGCGAGACGAGCTTTCAGGAGCTAAAGAAAAGATTGACTACAGCCCCAGTGCTGGTTATGCCAGATATGCAGAAGAATTTCACAGTGTACTGCGATGCCTCTGGAAATGGGTTGGGATGTGTTCTCATGCAAGAAGGACATGTCGTGGCATATGCATCCCGGCAGCTTCGGAAGCACGAGAAGAACTATCCTACACATGACCTAGAACTAGCTGCAGTGGTACACGCGTTGAAAATTTGGCGGCACTATTTGATGGGGAAGAGGACAGAGATATATACGGATCATAAGAGTTTGAAGTACATATTCACACAGCCAGATCTCAACCTCCGACAAAGGAGATGGTTAGAGCTAATCAATGACTTTGATGTGGGCATCAACTATCATCCCGGGAAAGCAAACGTCGTGGCCGATGCTTTGAGTCGGAAAGTGCAGGTCAATAAGTTGAGCTTGAAGGACATGCCTGCAGAATTGAAGGACGAGGTTATAAGACTCAATCTATGTCTAGTAAATAGTGGTGAAGCCATCGCCATGGAAGTGGACTCCACACTCGAGCAAGACATACGCGAGGGCCAAAAGAATGATGAGAAGATACAAGAGATCAGACAGCTCATTAAGGAAAATAAAGCTCCTGGTTTTAGAGAGGATGAACAGGGAACAGTGTGGCACGGGAAAAGGATCTGTGTGCCAGAAGTAAAGGAGATCCATGAATTAATTTTGAAGGAGGCTCACGATTCCGACTATTCCATTCATCCTGGGAGTACGAAGATGTACCAGGACCTTAAAAGCAGGTATTGGTGGTATGGCATGAAGCGAGATGTCGCGGAACATGTTGCCCTATGTGACACATGTCAGTTGGTGAAAGCAGAACATCAACGACCCGCGGGATTATTGCAACCACTCAAAGTGCCTGAATGGAAGTGGGAAGAAATCAGCATGGATTTTGTCGTGGGATTGCCTAGGACCCAATCCGGGTATGATTCAATATGGGTCATTATTGATCGGCTAACCAAGGTAGCTCATTTCATTCCTGTGAAAGAAAGCTACAGCGGATCCAAATTGGCAGAATTGTACATGTCAAGGATTGTGTGTTACCATGGAGTGCCAAAGAAGATAGTGTCGGACCGAGGGACACAGTTCACCTCGAGGTTTTGGCAAAAGTTGCATGAAACCATGGGAACCCATCTGAACTTTAGTTCTGCCTATCATCCCCAAACTGACGGGCAGACGGAGAGAACCAATCAGATCCTTGAAGATATGTTAAGGGCATGTGCACTCAAAAACAATAGGAGTTGGGACAAGAACCTACCGTATGCGGAGTTTTCCTATAACAACAGTTATCAAGCTAGTATGAAGATGTCACCGTTTGAAGCTTTGTATGGAAGGAAGTGCAGAACTCCCCTATTTTGGAACCAAACAGGAGAAAGTAAAGTGTTTGGTCCAGAAAGTGCTACAAGAAGCCGTGGCAAAGGTGAGGGAGATTCGCAACAATTTGAGGATAGCACAAACACGCCAAAAGAGTTATGCCGATGTACGAAGAAGAGAGCTCGTTTTCAACGTGGGAGACTATGTTTATCTCAAGGTGTCCCCTATCAGAGGACTTCGTCGGTTCAAGGTGAAAGGGAAGTTGTCACCTCGATACATCGGACCCTTTCAAGTTTTGGAAAGGAAAGGCGAAGTGGCGTACCAACTAGAGTTACCGGTTCATCTATCGGACGTGCACGATGTATTTCATGTGTCACAACTCAAGAAATGTCTGAGGACGCCTGAAGAGGTGTTACCCATGAATGAAGTGGATGTAGCGGAAGATTTGTCTTATGCCGAGCAACCATACAGGATTTTGGAGACAATGGAACACCTCACCAGAAACAAGAGAATCCGGATGTGCAAGGTGCAGTGGAAGCATCACTCAGAAGAGGAAGCTACCTGGGAACGGGAAGATGAGCTCAAGTCACAGTTTCCGGAATTGTTTTCTTAGAAACACCAATCTCGAGGACGAGATTTCTTTTAAGGGGGGTAGAGCTGTAACACCCCAAATTTTGATTCAAAACCCTAAACCATGTTCAGAGGAGAATTTAAAAATTTTTGGACGTATTGCATGTTTTGCAAAAATTCAAATTCAAACTGGAATTCAAAATATACTCAAAACAGAAAAGAAATGGAAAAAGAAAAAGGAAAATGGGAAAAAAACCGGCCAGTGGGCCGAAACCCGCCAGCCGGCCCAGTCTCCCCCGCGCCAGCCCGCCCCCGCGCGCGCCGCGCTGCCTCTCACCGACGGGTGGGACCCACATGTCATCCCTAACCCCGCGACCCCGGACTCTCTCCCGCGCACGCGATCGCAACCGATCGGGAAACCCGTCCCGTCGCCCGAATTCTGGTCCCAGAGGACTCCAACTCGATCACAACAGACCCACCGCCCTCCCCCGGCTATAAAAACCCCCGATCCGATCAGTTTTTCCCACGCGATCGCCGATTTTCACTCCGGTGAGCACCGAGACTTCGCCGGTGAATTCTGGCCGATCTAAGCTCGGAAACTCTGATCTAACTCGCTGGTTTTGATCCACCGCCTCCGGGGAACTTTGCAGGTGCAGAAAACTCGGAGAGTTACGGTGTAAACGCAGCGCCGACGAGCTTCGCCGTGGTTTTGCCTCGGACCTCGCCGCCGATCACTTTCCAGGACCCCCGAGCTCGAGAAAACCCCCGAGGTGAGATCCCTGACCTCCCCTCTACCGATCTAGGCCATAAGATCACAGTTCTAGGTAGAATTCTCGAGGATCCGAAACTTTCCGGCGAGATCGCCGCTTCCCGCCGCCGTGTGCCGCCGGCAGCGCCGCCCGCGCTCGATCGGAGCAACGTGGCCGCATGTGCGCCGTTTATTTTAAATCACACGGTAGACTTTAAAACCCCGCGTACCGGTTCGATCTTATAATCTCAGCCGTCGGTTTAAAATCGGACGGTCCACGTCAACCCCGCATTATAAAGTCAGGAATTCTTACGTGCTACCCCCTGGGGTTCTCTGGATTTGAGAGCTAGCCCCGGAAACTTCAGATCTAGCCCCTGGAACTCCAGAAAATCATGTAAATCCATTTAAGAATCAGTTTTAACCCCTGGACTTAATAGAAATTAGGAAAAACACCTCTGATAAGTGTAGATAGACCCCTGGAAATTATGAAAATAATATTATAGACCCTGTAATGGGGTGAATTCATTATTTTTGCCTTGTTTAGTATTTAATTAGAAAATTGAATATGTAACTAGTGTTTAAAAATTAAAAGGGGGACAAGCATAATTGTCAAAATTAATTAAAAACTTTCTCAGTACTTAGAAAACTTTGGAGTGAGATAAAAATATATTTTTGGGCTGAAATAAATCTGTTTTATCTATTATTCACATTTTATTAGTATAGGGACACATTTTTAAGTAAAGAATAGTTAAAGAAAAATAGGGAAAATAATTATGAAATAGTATACATCATAAGCCATGGTCAAAATATGATTTCAAATTATTTAGGACCAGAACCTAATCTGTTTAGGTGATGTGTATTACTAATTTAATAATAAAATATACAATTATGCATAGGAATATAAGTCTGAAAATATAGCAACTAGTAGATGATAAATGGAGTTTCTAAAATACAAAGAATTCAGTTTAGGGTTGATAGAAATTGTGAAGGCACATTGTATGCAAGTATAAATGTGGACACCAAAAGTAGGAATCATATATATGCATGGTTAAAAGTGCATGCAAGCCACAACTCAACACACATAAAGTAACCATAATACATATAATGGTAAAGAACTTTTATAAATGTGAATGTGTGGTTTGTATGAAGTGTAAGTGTGAACTATGTCTTATGGATTGTTGTTTTTCTTTTGCTATGTGTGATGGTATGAAGTAGAACCTGTTCAAGAACAAGTTATTCATTTCCAAGATCAGGACTACCCATTTCAAGAGCAGCAAGAAGGAGGCAAGTGTCCTTGACCACTTTGATCCTATGCTAGGATGAGTAGATAGAATTATTTGCATTGTCAAGTTAATTATGAAACCCATGGTAGGAAGTTTCCCTAGAATTGCATTACCTTGTTTCCTTGAAGCTTGGGTTGGGATTTATTTTACCATGTTATTTATTTACATGCATATGCTTAGCCATGCTTAGAATGGGATATTTGGGACATGAGATCATCAGTTTATTATACCATACTCTTGAATGAGCTATTGTGAGTTATGTAGAGGTAGGGATCAAGGCAAGTTGGATGCTTTGGTTGTGTGCTGGGTGCACGAGACTTGGGTTTGTGTTTAGTACTTGCCTGGATCCTAAGGACCGGTTCATGGAGCATGTAACCCGGCTTTACAGTGCCAACCACATGCTGAGATGGGGCAGCTTAGCCAATTAATTAGGTGTATCCCCGGCGTAGTATGGGTGTGATGGATGGTGCGGGGAGTAGGTGTCAGCTGGACTACCATATGAACCGCAAGGCTCAAGAGGGGGCCACTGCAGCGGGGTTGGAGCCTCTTGTATGCTGTTAGGGGTGAAACCTCAGTGGGCCCACGCTCGTCGGGAATCCCTTTGTAAAGGCTTCGTAGTGATCTCTTGGCCGCACACCTGGGAAGTGTGAATGTGGATCGTAGCCACTGGCATAATGGAGGTTCTTTTAGTCCACCCGGCAACGGGGGATGAAATCACTACTTGTGGGTACAGTGGTACAAACTCTGCAGAGTTAAAACTGTCTTGACAGCCGTGCTCACGGTTAAGAGCGGCCTGGACTTATTCATGATTAGAGAATTGATGGTTTTGGAAGTTAAGCGGGGAGCTTAACATTGGAAATGATGTTATGGTTATTGGATTATGATGATGGGATGGGAGTTTGAGACCATTTCACCTGTGTAGTAATGTAGGTGCTTAATAAGCTAAGGTGATAGGTATTAATTGCGTAGTGCTTTAACCATGAGTTCAACCTCTCCTTGTTCTAGCCATGCATGATATAATTTTCCCACACTTGCTGAGTACCATTGGTACTCAACCTTGCATATTTGTTGGTTTATATTGCTGCTCAGGTCAAGATAATGAGGTGGTGTATAATGACCAAGATTTTGGACCCGAGGAAGGTTTTTAGGTTGATGAAGACCCCCGGGCAACGCCTTTGATGGAGCCCTAAAGAATAATATTCCGCTGCTAGTTTATTTACTTGTGATGAACTTATTATTGTCCATCGAGACATTTACTATGTAAGACTTACTTATATTCGACACCTGGCTTGTAATAAATGATGCTTCACTATTTGTCATCACATGTATGAGAAAATGATCCTGGCATACATGTGATATTCACTTGGTTGTTTCTTCGGAAAAACCGGGTGTGACAATCCAGCCCCTTCTCACCGAGTGACTGACACGCGGGCCCGGCCCCTTCTTCAACCTCGCGCCTCTCCCGCGCGCCCGCGCCGCTTGAGCTCTTTGGAGCCCCTCGGAAACCGCCTCTACAGCCTCCTCTCGAGATCCCACTCGCCGCTAGCCCCTTATTCCACGTGCTGAACACGTTGGTGAGCTTTCCCCGCACCGGCGACGACTCTAACATACCTCGCACCGAGCGGCGGCTCAACCCGAGGTCCGGCAACGTCGCCCGGCCCTTCTATCCCACCAAAATCGATGAACATCGGCCCTACAGAACCAGTGGAGAGTGTAGATCATCGACGTGCACGCAAATTTGCTCGGAGAGGCTGCTAGGTATGTCGTCACCGTGCGCCCGAGACGTTTTGCGCGGCGGCGGAGAAGAACTCGACGTTCTACGGCTAGGGTTGATGGAATCAAGCTCCGTTTGGTCGAGGAGGTCCGTAGAAGGCTAAGGAAAATGACCCTAGAACCGAATTGAAAACCACTACGCCTCAGATGAGAATTTTACGTTTTGGTGCGGGTGGCCCAAAGAAACCACTGTGACGAACACCTAAATTCCAGCATAGTCATCCTATGAAATGATTCCACACTTGGGACAGCAAGGGGAGGTGCTAACCAACCTTTTCCACGGCTTGGTTGTGCGTGAAACGCCGGAGAGACTCGGTTCGATGTTGAGTCATCGAGGTCGGTCCGCCGGAGAAGAAAAAGCTTGCCGACGTGATTGTAGCCCACTGCACACTCGAAACTCGCTTTGACCAGCTTCAGGGAGTGTGGGCGACGCTGTTTTCACATTTGGGCGGGTGTCAAAGCTCGCGAAACGTGTTGGTGACCGAGACCCGGTGTGTGAGCTCGGTGGCAGCAAGAACTCCCGGGGAAAAAGCGCTGTTGCATGGAGGAGGCGTAGCACGAGCGTTTTCTCGGTTTGGTGAGGCACACATCCCCGGTGTGAGCTGATAAGGGCGAGGACGGGTGTCTAGCAGCTGCTCGGGAGGTGGCTTCTTGGTGTCGGGCTGTGGAGTCTCTGTTCTGCTCGAGTGGAGAAACGAGGACTGAAGACTGAAGATCTTTTGCAAGTTTTACTGCCCCCAATGACATGTTGGTCCCAAAAGTCAGCTCCCTCTTATCCTCTAAAATATCTCCACAATTTGCAAAGGATGAAATTCAATTGTTTGGAGTTGAAATCTGAACTGCATTTGGATGATTGGGCAAGTTTCATCCAAATTCAAATGTGTATTTGAATTCATTGCAAATTTAATTCCTTTTTGGAAAATGGTTAGCAAAACATTTCCAAAATTCTTGAAACTTTGCATACCCACTAATTTGGACCTAAGGAATTCAAATATGAAATCTGATTTTTGGTTTGGCTGCTGCAAATGAGCTTTTTAACATAACAGTTTGCAATCTATTGTGTTGCCCTCATTTGAAATTTAAGTTGAACAAATTTTGTTCCAAAATCTGAATTTAACTTTCTCAGACACATGAGAACGTCCAACCTTGGGTTCAAATCCATTTTGGTTCTAAGCATTCAAATAAATATGACACGACCCCACGGTCTTGTCGAGCCAGGATCACGCTGAGGGGTGCTGCGTTGCACAGCACCGGATAACACACATCAAAGGTACAAAGCAGAAGCAAAATTGTATTACATAAACTGGTTTATGAACATGTTTACATCAAAATAAGTCCAGTCTACACTCGCGGGCGTAGACTACGCATCAAGTCCACGCTCAGCCCTTGAACGTGTCCTTGCTAGCACACACGCACACTAACTCTGCGGCGTGCACGACTCCCACTCGACGGGGTTCCCCTCCTGGGGTTCCGTCTCCTCTTCGGGAGTCTCTTCCTCATAGAACCCTGCAAAAGCTTCAAACACAAGCAGTGAGCACGAAGGCTCAGCAAGTCTGACCCGTCTCACCTAAACATGGAACATCTAAATGAGGGGTGGTGGGTTACATGAGGTAAAAATCATTTGCAAGGACTCGCCTAATTAGTAGAACCTTACTTTCAAGTTTTAGCAGCAGGTTGTGGAAAACCTTACGCTAAGGTACATGAGAGAGCCGCAATCAAACAAGAAACGCATTTCTCTCATGTACTTTGCCCAAAGTTGAAATGAACTTTAGTTAGCTCTAAACTACAACAAGTCATTAGCAATCAAGTCCATCTTTCAATCAGCAACATTTTAACATGTAACTAGCCTGTTCTATCTACGTCATGGTACAGTGAACAAGTGGTACTCACTGACCACGAGGGACAGCGATTATAATCGATTTACACCTGCAGGGTTACCCGAATAACCCGTCACGTACGCCCGTACTCGATGTTGCCTACAACAACCATCACGGACGCCATACGGAACCACCTTTCGCCCGTCAGCCAAATATTGAACCGGTCCCATCGTCCCGAGCAAGAGGTCTCTGCACGCGCATCTCAGTGCCGCCAGCCGATTTACACCTCGAGCTCTCAACCTACCCTCTGAACGACGGGCAATGCCTCAATACCCAGCTACCCGAGTTACATCGGTTTTCCGGTTCCCATATAGCCGGTAGGTCTTCGGTACTGTTCTAGCTTGTTCAACAGGCCCGCACACGACTCGGTCCTCAATCGACACAAGTGGAGCTACAGCACACAGGCCCCAAAGTCCTGCTGCCCTTACCCTCCGCTTGGTCTCATTTTCTTGCCATGTGTTTCATGTGCTATCACTAACCGAGTCGAGTGCCTCAAGCCTATGCTCGCGAGTAGTTCCAACTACTCGACTTGTACCGAATCCCACACTATCTTAGCATTGCAGTAGCTAACGGGATTTGCCATCCTAAACCCAACCCATGGTTTTCTTGGCTATGCAGTTGGGTTTCCAAACAAGACTCTAATGCAAAGAATAAAGTAATCAAGTATGTGCTCAAAACAATAAAACTTGTAAAAGGTTAATGCAAACCGGAGCTTGCCTTGCTGCTCTTGGTCGTAGGCTAGTTGTTCCTCCGGAGTAACAAAGTCTAGGACTTCGGGTTCCTCCTCGACCTTAGCGACTACATGATAGAAGAAATATATGTATTAATTTAAATGCAGTTGTATTAACTTTTAAACTTGTGAAGCTTATAAGTCCCACTAGACAGACTCTATGACTGTGAAACTTTTACTGTGGTTTGGTTACAACCTAAACAGAGACTTGGTCAAGTCTTAGTTGCAGTACAGCTCATTTGAGCCCTCCACAATTAATTATGTCCTTGACCTTAATTGAAGGCTCTTAGTGTGTTCTAAGGATTTTCATGAAACAATCTATGACTTTCTGAAAACTAGATTTTCGGAGGGTTCTAATGGAGTTGGTCTCACTTAATTTGAAGGTTCCTAGCTAAAGATATGAGCTAAACAATTTCAGAGAAAATTCTGAAAATGTTTCTGGACATTTTCTATTTTCTCTGGAACAGTTTCACTAATCACACCATTAGGTGGATCAAATTAGCTAAAATGGATCTGAAATTTTTATGGTAGTTCAGAGATATTTTGGTGAACATCCCAGCAAAATTTCAGGATTTTCTTCCAAAGGATTCTCCAGGTAAAATTCCAAACGATTTAAATTTTGAGGAATTAATTCTGGAGAAATAAGGGTTCTCATGAAGTGAAACTTGATTTGCTGGAAAGTGCTCAGAGAGCTGAATCCAACAAAATTTGGTTCACTCGATTTGGAGCTTTCTAGCTAAAGTTATGAGGATTTGAAGTTTGAAGGAAATCTGAAATTCGGGGAAAAGTTTAAACTCGGAAGTGGGCCCCGGGGACACGCGTCGCAAGCCGAGACGACCACACAATGCGGCCCACAGGGTCTTTACGCGCCAGCACACCCGATCCCGGCCACACCCCGATCCCGATTTAAAATATCTGTCGCTGACAGCTGGGGTCCACCCCCTTCTTCAACCTCGCGATGCCCGCGCTCTGCCGCCGCGGGACTTCGCCGGAGAGCTCGCCGCCGGCTTCTGTAAAGCTCCAAACTTCACGATTTTGGCCGCCCCTGCCTACTTGCACTTGGGGAACAGGATTCTGGGGTCAGCTTGTCATGACAACGGCCGCCACCTGGTCGGCGACGAGCTGCAACCTCGGAAGAACTTCGGTCGCATTGTCCACCCTCCCTAGCACCTCCCCCGATCAAGCTAAGGGTCGTCGAGCATCAGATGACCATAGGAAAGGTCGACATGAGCTCTACAGAGCTCGGGAAGGGCTGTGTTGGGCTGTCACCGTGCGACCCAGGCTGGAAATCGGGATTTCTACTAAAACTCGAAGAACAGCGGTTTTCCTCCACGGTTCTTCGTGGTTCTTGCTCCTATGGATCCGCACGGGCTACTAGAAGTGATCCTCCCCTCAAGAGGATGAGTGATGCAGTGTGGTTTACGAATTTCTCAGATCAGTAGCGACCTCACTTTTGCACACCGTCACGAAAATATGAAATTCCGGCCGGAGCAGTGCTTGTCACGCTACCGGAGCTTGCGGAAATGAAAGAGGGGTTGGAGACGAACCTCTTTGCTGTTCACAGCTCCGTGAACGGTGGGCTGTGGTAGCCGGAAGGACGGTTCCTGCAGCGGCGGCTCGAGCTGAACCGGCAGGGCAAAGATCGCCGCGGTGGAGCTCGGGGAAGGCTGTGCAGGGTCTGGAACCGATGCGAAGGTGTTGAAGGTGGGTTGGCGCACCCGGTGATGGTCTCAGATCGCCGGGAGGGTCACTGGATCGGCCGGGCGATGAGGGACCGAAAATTCACTCGGGCGGCAAAGAGTTTCAGTCTGTTGGGCGAGAGAGCGTCGGGGTAGGGATGGGAAGCACCGGCGGCTGCTCGGACGCCTAGATAAGGGCCCCGGGAGTCGGTTCAGCGACCGTGGGCGGCAAGCAGGTGGTGGCGCGGCAGCCTCCCCTCGGTGGCGCTCTCGGGAGAAGCTCGGGGACCCGAGTACTGAAAGTCCACTCGGTTGATCTCCTTCAGTGGCTGACATGTGGGTCCCACTTCCAATTTAACCTCTGAAATTTACTCCTAATCACTGTTGTAAACAGTGAGTCCCAAAATACCCATGGTGATTCAAATTATTCACCCATGAGCCATTTGAATTGAGTAGAATTCAAATTTGGTTTGATTTGAATGAATTTCAGCACAAGTTCAGTTTTGAATTCAAATAAAGTTTGAATTTGTCCCACTTAGCTCATGTCAAGATCAACTCCAAATGGAGTGAAAATTGGTGTGTGAGCTCACAAAAATGTGCTGAATAAGAATATGCCTCCCACTTTTAAATTCAGGGGATAAAAACAGTTTGAATTTGAATATGGTTTCAAACTGCCCTCTTCCTAACTATACCCAAAATGACCTCAAAAAGGTTTTGAATTTGGGTGAAACTTGGCATGGACATCCTTAGCAATGTGTAGGAGTTTTCATATGTCCAGACCTTCTATATCACATGTGGGAAATACCCCTTTTGCAATATGTGAGTTTGTTTTTCTAATGAGCATGTTGATGGTGGTTACTTGCTCTTCATTTGTGTTCATCAACTTACTTCAAATGAGGTGTGGGGTGTGGTGATGAACACTTCAATTAGGTGTCAAAAACTGAGGCCCTTACATTCCTCCCCCCTTAAAAGAATCTCGTCCCGAGATTATAATGTGAAAATGAGAGAGAGGACGGTGGAAACTTACCGGATATGCGACGTGAAAAAGTCGGGGTAGTTAGCGCGAAGAAATTCTTCGCTCTCCCATGTCGCTTCGTCCATGGAGTGATTACTCCATAGAACCTTGTAGAACCACCACGTACGGTTGCGTGTGGTTCGGGCCTTTTCATCGATAATCTGCACCGGTTCCTCCCGATAGGTGAGATCCGGTTGCAGTTCTTCAATATCCTCCAGCTGAACAATAGTTGATAGCTTAAGACACTTCCTCAGCTGGGAAATGTGAAAGACGTCGTGCACACCGGAAAGTGCTTCTGGTAATTCCAGCCGGTATGCCACTGATCCACATCTTTTGGTAATCAGGAATGGGCCGATGAATCAGGGTGCCAACTTTCCTCTCACCCCAAATCTGTTTACGCCCTTCATTGGAGACACCCATAGGTATACATGATCTCCAACTTCGAATTGTAATGGGCACCTTCTCCGGTCCGCATACTGTTTCTGACGGGATTGAGCGGCTTTTAGGTTCGCTTGAATCAGTCGAACCTTTTCTTCCGCGTTGTTGACAAGGTCAATCCCGAAGGTAACCCTTTCGTTAGATTCACACCAATTTAGTGGTGTGTGGCATTTTCATCCGTATAGCACCTCATAGGGCGCCATCTTGATGCTGGCTTGGTACCCATTGTTGTACGAGAATTCGGCTAACGGCAAGTGATCGTCCCAATTCTTGCCGTGGTTGATAGCGCAAGCTCGTAGCATGTCTTCTAGGATCTGATTTACCCGCTCCGTTTGCCCATCCGTCTGCGGGTGGTATGCTGAACTACGGATCAGTTTCGTCCCCAAGGCAGCATGCAGCTGCTCCCAAAAATGGGACAAAAATAAAGTGCCCTGATCCGATATGATGGTACGGGGTACGCCGTACAAGCATAGGATCCGTGAGATGTATAGTTCAGCGTACTTCTTGGCGTTGTAGTTGGTGTTAACCGGGATGAAATGGGCAACTTTGGTGAGCTGATCGACGATCACCCACACAGAATCATGCTTCTGAAAAGTAGTGGGTAAACCGACAATGAAATTCATGCTCACGTCCTCCCATTTCCAGGCAGGAATGGCCAGTGGTTGCAGCAGTCCCGGTTTCCGCATGTGGTCTGCCTTCACCCTTCGACATGTATCACACTCGGACACGTATTTTGCAGTCTCACGCTTCATTCGTGTCCACCAAAACTTGCTCCTGAGTTCTTGATACATCTTTTTGCTGCCGGGGTGAATAGAGAACTTTGACAAGTGAGCCTCATCAAAGATTTTCTTTCGTAATTCCGGGTTACGGGGTACGACGATCCGGTCCTTGAACCATAGGATGCCGTCTTTGTCCTTCCGGAAACATTTCAACTCCCCTCTATCTACACGTCTCCGCAAATGTGACATGCCCTTGTCATTCTTCTGGGCTGCCGCTATCTGTTAACGGATGGTGGGGATCAAAGCTAGGTTGTAGAGAGCTCCATGTGGAATTACATGTAGTGGTGGTTCGCTCTCTTCCAACGGTGTGATGGTCAGGTTGTTGACGTGTGACTTGCGGCTCAGTGCATCTGCCACTATGTTTGCCTTGCCCGGATGATAATGGATGTCTATTTCATAATCCTTTATCAGTTCTAACCATCTTCGCGGCCTCATGTTCAGCTCCTTCTGAGTGAATATGTACTTGAGGCTTTTGCGGTCGGTATATAGATGTACGAGGTTACCGAGTAGGTAGTGCCTCCACATTTTCAGTGCAAGTACCACGGCAGCAAGCTCCAAGTCGTGAGTTGGATAATTTTGCTCATGGTTTCTAAGCTGCCATGATCCATACGCGACCACTTTTCGGTCTTGCATCAGCACACATCCGAGCCCAATGCCGGATGCATCGTAGTACACATCGAACGGTTTTGTTGTGTCTGGCTGCGCCAAAACCGGTGCTGATGTCAGGTGCTTAACTAAAGCCTTAAATGCTGCTTCACATGCTGGACTCCAAACATATTTGGTAGCCTTCTTCAGCAGCTCTGTCATAGGCTTGGCAATCTTCAAGAAGTTCGGAATGAACCTCCGATAATATCCCGCGAGTCCGAGGAAACTCCGTACCTCGTGAACAGTCCTCGGGGATTTCCAATTCAGCACTTGAGTGATCTTGCTCGGGTCCACAGCGATACCCTCCGCTGAGATGATATGCCCGAGGAAAGGCACTTGCGATATCCAGAACTCGCATTTGCTGAATTTCGCGTATAGCTTGTGATCCCGCAGCCGTTGCAAGACTATACACAGATGCTTCTTGTGATCTTCTTCCGACTTGGAATATACCAGGATGTCGTCGATGAAGACCACGACAAACTTGTCCAGCTCCGGCATGAATACCGAGTTCATTAAGTACATGAAGTGAGCTGGAGCATTGGTGAGGCCGAAGGACATGACCAGGTACTCATAAAGTCCGTACCTTGTCGAGAAAGCTGTCTTTGGAATGTCCTCAGCCCTTATCTTAATCTGATGGTACTCGGATCTTAAATCCATCTTGGAAAAGATCTTTGCTTCGACAAACTGATCAAACAACATGTCGATCCGTGGCAACGGGTACTTGTTCTTGATGGTTACGGCATTTAATGGACGATAGTCCACGCAAAGCCGCAACGTCTCATCCTTCTTTTTGACAAATAATGCCGAACAACCCCATGGCGAGGAGCTCGGCCTAATAAAACCCTTCTCCAGAAGGTCCGTGAGCTGAGTCTTCAGTTCAGCCAACTCCTTGGGCGCCATCTTGTACGGCCTTCGGGATATTGACATGGTTCCTGGTGCAAGTTCAATCTTGAACTCCACCTCTCTATCGGGCGGCATTCCCAGTAAATCATCCGGGAATACGTCAGGGAACTCTCGGACCACTGGAATATCTTCCAATCTGATAGTTGTGGACTGATAGATACTTGGAAGTTTTATTTCTGGACTGTCCAGAAATAAAGAGTGAGACCCGTGCACTTTTGAGTTTAAATGCACGACTCGAAGGACGGTGTCTAGAACAGCGCCGTGGCGGGTTAACCACGACATCCCTAGGATGACATCGACCTTTTGTCCCTCTAAGATAATGAGAGACGTGGGGTACACTCTACCCGCTAAGCATAATGGTGCTTTGGAAACCATTACGCTTGCTGAAATCTTCCCACCTGGTGAACAAATTAAATATGGATTATCGGTGGGTAGTATTGGCAAGCTGTGTTTAGCAATGAAAGCTTGGCTAATAAAATTATGCGTGGCGCCTGAATCAAACAGTACTATAGCGGGATGCTGGTGGAGTTGGAACATACCCGCAAGGATTGGCTCGCCCTCCGGCACGTCCTCAATGGCAAGCTGGTGGACGGTGCCGGGCCTAGGGTTTGCCCGCCGCGCATTAGTAGGGTTCCGGGGTTGATTCCTCCCCGGAAACTGCGGTGCCACTCCGCCGCCTTGCCTCTCCGGGCAACTGCTCGCGAAGTGTTCTGGACAACCACACTTGTAACATGTGGCCGCTGCTGGTGTAGTGCTCGGGGGACGAAAGCCCGGCATGCGCTGCTGAGGTGCATACGCACGCGGCATCGCCCGCTGCTGCTGTTGTTGCGGAGGTGGTACTGGCAGTGCCGGCCTGAATGCCGGTGAAGAGTACGGCCGATTGCGGAACGGCATCGACCGCTGTGGTGGCTGCCAGCGTGGACCTGATGGTGGGCGATTCACCATCCGAAACTTCTGAGAAGGACCGCCTCCTTCTCCGCTGCTCTGCGGCGCGCTTTGCTTCCTCTCCGCTGCCGCTAACTCCTTACCGGAGTCCTCCTGAACAATCGCAGCATCAATGATGTCGTTGAGGCTGCCGCGATTGAACATCGCCAACTTGTCCTTCAGGAGCGGGTTAAGCCCCTGGTAAAAGTGGTCCCGCCGCTTCTCGTCAGTATCTGCGTGATATGACGCGTAGAGCGCGAGATCGTTGAACGCTCTGGAGTATTCCAGCGCGTTCCTGCTCCCTTGTTGCAGGTGTAGAAATTCCTGCGTCTTCCTCTTCATCAAACCTGGCGGTATATGATAGGCCCCGAAGGCCGTCCGGAACTCCGTCCAGGTCATCACTCGGTCGGTGGGCTGTGAAGCACAGAAGTTGGCCCACCACACGCTCGCGGATCCTTGGAGCTGCTGGACCGCGAACTGAGTTTTGTGCTGCTCACTTATCTGGAGCAGCCCGAACTTCATCTCTATTGTGCAGAGCCAGTTGTCTGCGTCAAGAGGTTCATCCGCCCTTGAGAATACTGGGGGATGAGTCGCTAGGAAGTCGTAGTAGGAGCTCTGTTGACGCTCCTCACGGTCTTGACGTCTCTCTGGGCGAGACGTATTGGCGATGAGGGTCTGCAGCAACTCGGTGTGCTACTGGTGTGAACCTGCCATTGCCGCGACGATGTCGGCCAATGTAACCGTTGGCAGTGGCGGTGGCGGTGTTTGCTGTTGCTGTTGCTGCTGCTGTTGTCCCGAGGAGTCCTCGGGAGGCTGTTGAGAGGTCTCTCCCCCTTGGCTAGTACCCCCAACATCAGGGTTGGCACGAGTACGCGTCATTCTGAAATTCAAAACAGCAGCGATTAGCACATGTCTTACTTAAAATTCCATATGCAACAGCAGGTATTGAAGTGACACATGATTAATTTGCACAACATTCACATATATTGATAAAGCATAAACTTTACACAAGATACATTATTCTCGGGTCTCCGAGAAGTCGTGCTCATGTCGTCACTACCTATACATACGCTACTGTCTACACGACATGTCGCTGATTACAAAATTTGGGCTACACTACCCTAGCTGCCCTACATGGCAACTGTAACCCCCTACTCGGAGTAGAACTCGACCTCCTGCGGGTCGTCCTCCTCCGGTACCTCTGCTGGTGGCTCCGGATCTACCACCTCTTCTCCCATCTCGGGTTCTCCCATTGCTGGAAGGCCCAAGACCACCGGTACGCCTAACACCGGAGGTACGAGGTCCTGCAATGCATGCACCTCGTCCATGGCTTGGTTGTAATCTTCTTCCCAGCCTTGCCCTTCCACAATAGCGTCGTCCCGCTCTTGGGTAAGTTCCTCGTTCTGCTGGGTCAGATTCTGTACCAGTTCTTGCAACGCCGCGATGTCGACACGGCTTTTCCTCTTCGCCTTCTTAGGACGATGCAACTGATTGTGTTGTTCATTCAGTCGCTTGATCGTCAGAAGGAGCACATTGCGGAGTGCGCTGTGAGCACTCTCGAAATGGTCTCCACGGCTCGTGCTCTCCTTGAGCTTTGTGGCGAGATGCTCCGTATGAACAGCTTGGCTGTCCATCACGGTGTTTCCCGCCCTCATCTGGAGGCTGAGATTTGCCTCCACGTGGTTGTACCTTGGGCAACTCGGGTCCGTTGCCTCCAGGTACCTCTCTTCCCACACATGCTGAGCTCGTCCCTCCACCGGAACGAGCGCGTATGGAGTGCCCTTCATAGCCTGCACGTGTAGTTGGCAGAAATGTGACATGGTGTCACGGGCTGCCACTTGCCACATCCCTTCCGGTTGTCTTCCTCTCACCGTGACGGTGAACGGCACCCAACCGGGTGGTGTAGGTCCTGCATGTACATCGACATGGATCATCCATGTCTTGTTCCCCTCTTCGCCTTCTTCCTTGGCGAAGTACTGCGGCATCTGGTTGTACCCGAAATATTGGAGCATTTGCCACAATACTTCCGGGTAGCCACGATGGTGAGAACAGTGGGAAACCACCCACCCGTTCTCCAACTGTTTATCTGCTGTCATCTGTAAAAATATATTTGGGAAATGTCAAATATTTATTTAAACAGTAAACCATGGAGTTATAACATAAGACATGTCATTGAACCTATAAAACTTGGAAACATGTTCAAATTTTAAGCAAATTTGACTGCTGATCTGCTGTTCAACATGACAGCCCTGACCAGTTTCCATTTCAACCTGATTTAGGCCATGTTAAAAGCAAAACTAGTTCTGGAGCTCAACATCAAAGTTAAAGATAACTTCAATAGATTTCCAGAAAGTATTTGCTTGACCTAAGATCTGTCCTGGTTCAAAAGTTATGAGATGCCAAAGTTAACAGAAGTTCTGGAGAAATCTGGACAGCACCTCCCTGCTTTAGGTACTGATTTGATCCAAGAATCATAGTTAATTCTGTTCCTAATATGACAAAACTTTCTTTTACAAAGTTGTAAACCATCTCATAAGCTTTCCAGAACTACCTCATTTGCTAATTTTGGATTTTTATGCAGGAAATTATGCTTAATTTTACAGAGAGTTTACAGAGAGTCTTTGCTCTGTCCTGTTTTCTGGACAGTTTCAACTCTACTGCATTTTTCGAGTGGTTAAGGGATGAAACACCCCTGGACCTCAACAGAAAAGTTGTAAATCTCTTCCAAAGTTTTCCATAAATGTATCATATGACCCTAACCTCGAAAGAACTCAACCTCTAACCTCTGATTAACTTCAGCCTTGATTCAGCTGAAAACAGAGTGCTCTGTCCTTAACAACCTATAAGTTGAAAACTTGTTAACTTTGAATATCCTGTTCAAGGGAAGGAGTTACATCACGTTTCAATAATTTATATCAAAACCTTCAAGTATTAAATGAAGTTGTTCATTTAATGGGGTGTGACGTCGATGCATCACCAGATTATGTCGGTACTACGTCCTCACAAAGGAAAAACCTATACCGGACTTAGCCGGCTTCGTTATTTCAGTGGCACTACACGTCACTCACACATGGATGCTACACGTCTACCGTTTCGTGGTCAGGCTATCTGCAGAAACTCAAACAATCATCAGACTTGGCTGCACACCGAGCCCGGAATCCATACAGTTCGTACACCCGGCCGTCATCACTCGCCCGGATGTTCTCAAGCCAAACACGCCTTGAGTTACGTGTTCACGTTTCAGACTACGTGACGGGGTCTCCCAAGTTACACCACGCACACCAGGGACAGATGTTGCTCGAATACCCCAAACGACATGAAGAGTCGTAGAGGATATCAAAGCGGGTCGGGTTACCTGCCATCCGTGGGGCCCTTCAGCTTGTGCGCACTGGTGGACAGCGCTTACGTGTACCCCCAAGACATAAACGTCCCGAGATACACAATTTTTCCGACATAAACAAATAGGTTAATATGCCACTTTCTATATACTAATAACATCCTTATACGGGCTACTAACTCGTTCCTCACTAGATTTTTGAAAAAGAAGACCTTTTTAGTGCGTTAAACCTCAAGCGAGCTCTGATACCAACGCTGACACGACCCCACGGTCTTGTCGAGCCAGGATCACGCTGAGGGGTGCTGCGTTGCACAGCACCGGATAATACACATCAAAGGTACAAAGCGGAAGCAAAATTTTATTACATAAACTGGTTATGAACATGTTTGCATCAAAATAAGTCCAGTCTACACTCGCGGGCGTAGACTACGCATAAAGTCCACGTTCAGCCCTTGAACGTGTCCTTGCTAGCACACACGCACACTAACTCTGCGGCGTGCACGACTCCCACTCGACGGGGTTCCCCTCCTGGGGTTCCGTCTCCTCTTCGGGAGTCCCTTCCTCATAGAACCCTGCAAAAGCTTCAAACGCAAGCAGTGAGCACGAAGGCTCAGCATGTCTGACCCGTCTCACCTAAACATGGAACTTGTAAATGAGGGGTGGTGGGTTACATGAGGTAAAAATCATTTGCAAGGACTCGACTAATTAGTAGAACCTTACTTTCAAGTTTTAGCAGCAGGTTGTGGAAAACCTTACGCTAAGGTACATGAGAGAGCCGCAATCAAACAAGAAACGCATTTCTCTCATGTACTTTGCCCAAAGTTGAAATGAACTTTAGTTAGCTCTAAACTACAGCAAGTCATTAGCAATCAAGTCCATCTTTCAATCAGCAACATTTTAACATGTAACTAGCCTGTTCTTTCTACGTCATGGTACAGTGAACAAGTGGTACTCACTGACCGTGAGGGACGGCGATTATAATCGATTTACACCTGCAGGGTTACCCTAATAACCCGTCACGTACGCCCGTACTCGATGTTGCCTACAACAACCAACACGAACGCCGTACGCAACCACCTTTCGCCCGTCAGCCAAATATTGAACCGGTCCCATCGTCCCGAGCAAGAGGTCTCTGCACGCGCATCTCAGTGCCGCCAGCTGATTTACACCTCGAGCTCTCAACCTACCCTCTGAACGACGGGCAATGCCTCAATACCCAGCTACCCGAGTTACATCGGTTTCCCGGTTCCCATATAGCCGGTAGGTCTTCGGTACTGTTCTAGCTTGTTCAACAGGCCCGCACACGGCTCGGTCCTCAATCGACACAAGCGGAGCTACAGCACACAGGCCCCAAAGTCCTGCTGCCCTTACCCTCCGCTTGGTCTCATTTTCTTGCCATGTGTTTCATGTGCTATCACTAACCGAGTCGAGTGCCTCTAGCCTATGGTCGCGAGTAGTTCCAACTACTCGACTTGTACCGAATCCTACACTATCTTAGCATTGCAGTAGCTAACGGGGTTTGCCATCCTAAACCCAACCCATGGTTTTCTTGGCTATGCAGTTGGGTTTCCAAACAAGACTCTAATGCAAAGAATAAAGTAATCAAGTATGTGCTCAAAACAATAAAACCTGTAAAAGGTTAATGCAAACCGGAGCTTGCCTTGCTGCTCTTGGTCGTAGGCTAGTTGTTCCTCCAGAGTAACGAAGTCTAGGACTTCGGGTTCCTCCTCGACCTTAGCGACTACATGATAGAAGAAACATATGTATTAATTTAAATGCAGTTGTATTAACTTTTAAACTTGTGAAGCTTATAAGTCCCACTAGACAGACTCTATGATTGTGAAACTTTTACTGTGGTTTGGTTACAACCTAAACAGAGACTTGGTCAAGTCTTAGTTGCAGTACAGCTCATTTGAGCCCTCCACAATTAATTATGTCCTTGACCTTAATTGAAGGCTCTTAGGGTGTTCTAAGGATTTTCATGAAACAAACTATGACTTTCTGAAAACTAGATTTTCAGAGGGTTCTAGTGGAGTTGGTCTCACTTAATTTGAAGGTTCCTAGCTAAAGATATGAGCTAAACAATTTCAGAGAAAATTCTGAAAATGTTTCTGGACATTTTCTATTTTCTCTGGAACAGTTTCACTAATCACACCATTAGGTGGATCAAATTAGCTCAAATGGATCTGAAATTTTTATGGTAGTTCAGAGATATTTTGGTGAACGTCCCAGCAAAATTTCAGGATTTTCCTCCAAAGGATTCTCCAGTTAAAATTCCAAACAATTTAAACTTTGAGGAATTAATTCTGGAGAAATAAGGGTTTTCATGAAGTGAAACTTGATTTGCTGGAAAGTGCTCAGAGATCTGAATCCAACAAAATTTGGTTCACTCGATTTGGAGCTTTCTATCTAAAGTTATGAGGATTTGAAGTTTGAAGGAAATCTGAAAATCGGGGAAAAGTTTAAACTCGCGAGTGGGCCCCGGGGACACGCGTCGCACGCCGAGGCGACCACACACTGCGGCCCACAGGGTTTTTGCGTGCCAGCACACCCGATCCCGGCCACACCCCGATCCCGATTTAAAATATCTGTCGCTGACAGCTGGGGTCCACCCCCTTCTTCAACCTCGCGACGCCCGCGCTCTGCCGCCGGGGGACTTCGCCGGAGAGCTCGCCGCCGGCTTCTGTAAAGCTCCAAACTTCACGATTTTGGCGGCCCCTGCCTACTTTCACTCGGGGAACAGGATTCTGGGGTCAGCTTGTCATGACAACGGCCGCCACCTGGTCGGCGACGAGCCGCAACCTCGGAAGAACTTAGGTCGCATTGTCCACCCTCCCTACCACCTCCCCCGATCATGCTAAGGGTCGTCGAGCATCAGTGGACCATAGGAAAGGTCGACATAAGCTCTACGGAGCTCGGGAAGGGCTGTGTTGGGCTGTCACCGTGCGACCTAGGCTGGAAATCGGGATTTCTACTAAAACTCGAAGAACAGCGGTTTCCCTCCACGGTTCTTCGTGGTTCTTGCTCCTATGGATCCGCACGGGCTACTAGAAGTGATTCTCCCCTCAAGAGGATGAGTGATGCAGTGTGGTTTACGAATTTCTCGGATCAGTACTGACCTCACTTTTGCACACCGTCACGAAAATATGAAATTCCGGCCAGAGCAGTGCTTGTCACGCCGCCGGAGCTTGCGGAAATGAAAGAGGGGTTGGAGACGAACCTCTTTGCTGTTAACAGCTCCGTGAACGGTGGGCTGTGGTAGCCGGAAGGACGGTTCCCGCAGCGGCGGCTCGATCTGAACCGGCAGGGCAAAGATCGCCGCGGTGGAGCTCGATGAAGGCTGCGCAGGGTCTGGAACCGATGCGAAGGTGTTGAAGGTGGCTTGGCGCACCCGGTGCTGGTCTCAGATCGCCGGGAGGGTCACTGTATCAGCTGGGCGATGAGGGACCGAAAATTCACTCGGGCGGCGAAGAGTTTCAGTCTGTTGGGCGAGAGCGCGTCGGGGTAGGGATGGGAAGCACCGGCGGCTGCTCGGACGCCTAGATAAGGGCCCCGGGAGTCGGTTCAGCGACCTTGGGTGGCAAGCAGGTGGTGGCGCGGCGGCCTCCCCTCGGTGGCGCTCTCGGGAGAAGCTCGGGGACCCGAGTACTGAAAGTCCACTCGGTTGATCTCCTTCAGTGGCTGACATGTGGGTCCCACTTCCAATTTTAACCTCTGAAATTTACTCCTAATCACTGTTGTAAACAGTGAGTCCCAAAATACCCATGGTGATTCAAATTATTCACCCATGAGCCATTTGAATTGAGTAGAATTCAAATTGGGTTTGATTTGAATGAATTTCAGCACAAGTTCAGTTTTGAATTCAAATAAAGTTTGAATTTGTCCTACTTAGCTCATGTCAAGATCAACTCCAAATGGAGTGAAAATTGGTGTGTGAGCTCACAAAAATGTGCTGAATAAGAATATGCCTCCCACTTTTAAATTCAGTGGATAAAAACAGTTTGAATTTGAATATGGTTTCAAACTGCCCTCTTCCTAACTATACCCAAAATGACCTCAAAAGGTTCTGAATTTGGGTGAAACTTGGCATGGACATCCTTAGCAATGTGTAGGAGTTTTCATATGTCCAGACCTTCTATATCACATGTGGGAAATACCCCTTTTGCAATATGTGAGTTTGTTTTTCTAATGAGCATGTTGATGGTGGTTACTTGCTCTTCATTTGTGTTCATCAACTTACTTCAAATGAGGTGTGGGGTGTGGTGATGAACACTTCAAGTAGGTGTCAAAAACTGAGGCCCTTACAAAATAATTGAACTTGTGTGAAGAGAGTTCTCATGTGCATCATCACATGTGAAAGTTTTAAACAAGTCCCATTTTTCATACACATGAAACCAACTTGCATTCAAACTTTGTTTATTTGTACTCACATTTTTGGGACCTTTACAGATAATATGCCCGAGGAAAGGTACTTGTGATATCCAGAACTCACTTGCTGAATTTCGCGTATAGCTTGTGATCCCGCAAGCACGGTAAGGAACAGCACCGAAAGCAGATCAATTTCGCGGTTAGCTCCCCCCATACGAGGAAAGTAGTGTGGGATGTACCGTTCAGCAATGGATGGAAAGTGAATATGTTTTCTAAGACTCTTCATGTCTTAGAGACATATGAATGGCACTAGCCTCCAGTGCGCTAACCCAGGGGCAAGAGGAGGAGACCACATCCTGTGGTTTGTAACACGAAGTATATTCTCTAGAACTCTTCATGTCCTATGAGGCTTACAAAAGGGCTGTTCCACCGGTGTGCTTTATTGCAAAGGTGTGGAGCCCCCGTCGGGTGGTGAATAACCCGATCATGTACCTTGAGACGTGGCTTCACTCAAGGACGGCCCGTATGACAATGATACGGGGCATATGTTTTTACTATGATATAGACCTTCCTGAAATGACAAACCAATGTGTGCATCACTATTGAGTGGTTTTCTGCAGGTACCTTAACCACGTTAGTACATTGCGTTTAGAAAACGTTTGTGAGTGATCGTTTAGTTCCACCACTTGAGATGTATAAGCCGGTATAAAGATGGTTAGGATTTTAGTTGGTGAGGAAACGTAGTACCGTGTTATGTTTTTGAACTGCATGAAAAAGAAGGTTTGAAAAGAAAAAAGAGTAAATTTGGAGTCTAGGATTCCATTAGGGGTTAATGAACTCCTATATTGAACTAAGAGTCAATTGGGAGTATACATTTATTCACAAAGACTTAGGAATAACCACCCCTGTTTTCAGCAGAATTTTTCTGAACATGAACAGGGCATAACTTTTGTTTGGTTTAACCAAGGGAGGTGTGTGATACATTTCTGGAAAGGTTTTGAAGTCTTCTAAAACTTTTTCTGTAGAACTCCAGATCAAAATTGTGATGGCCCCCGACGTCCTGCTCAGTCACGGGGACGGGGCACCTTGCCCGGGAATCGCATTTGGTGGTGCCGTGTTATGCGGCACCCAACAGCACACATATAAGGAACAATGTATTACATAAATCAAAGAGCAAGCTTACAAATGTTCTTTGTAAATAATTTACATAAAATAGCTACAGCGGAAGTCTATAAACAGCTCACGTCGAATAACTACGAAGCACCCGAGAAGAGGTCCAGCCCGCGGACTCCTCTCGCTAGCAACACGAAGACTTGGCAGCGGCTAGGTTCTTCCAGTGATACATGACTCGGAAGTTCTCAAGCCTCACTGGACAACCTTCTTCATAGCGTCGTATTAACCTGCAAAACCACTCACATAGCAAGAGTGAGCACAAAGGCTCAGCAAGACTTAACCGTCTCTCCTAAAGCATGCAACTCTACATGAGGGTAACTTAAGATCAAATCCTGTAATTTGCAAAAAGACTCGCCTACGAGTTCGTCCTTAACTTTCAGATTTTAGCCATAATAGTAGTGACCTTGCGCCCAGCAACATTGGAACTCCACAATCAAACAAGAAACGCTTCCTTCCAATGTAACTGTCCCAAGGTGGAAAATAACTTTAGTTTGCTCTATCTCTACTTCAAACAGGGTTCTCATGCAATTTATAATAATCATAGCAGCAATTAAAACTTTGCAAACTGTTTCCACACAACTTGCTTACTACGTCACAACACAGTGAACAAGCGGTACTCATAACCGCGAGGGACGGTGATTCGAATCAAACACTACCCGGATAACTCGACACATACGCCCGCCTCTGAAGACCCAAATCTGGCGTCCTTCATTACGTCGTATGTGGCAACCTTTCGCAGGACACTAGACTGTAGAACCGGTTGTGCCGTCTCGGGCTCATAGGTCATAACGAGACAATGTGGTATGCCTCTACAATCCAGTGAACCTGGTACATCGGTTTCCTAGTTCCCATATATCAGTAAGCATCCGGTACACAACTCAATACTTGCTCAGCGGGGCTGCACACGCTTCGGTCCTTAACCGACACAGGCAGAGCTACTCGACCAAGTCCTCGTCTTGTCGCTGCCTACCCTCCTGCCCGGTCTCATCTTTAGAAATCTAAACTTTAGTTTGCCTCTTTTCCCATCACCCTTATGTAATCCTGAACCAAAGCTCGCGAGTAGATTCCAACTACTCGTCTTCTACCGGATGCTCTAGCCTATTTAGCATGGCCTTAATCTAAAACAAAGACACCATTCTACCCTTGACCTCAGAGTTCATTTTTGGGTTATGCATGTGGGGTATAAAACATCCTTGACTTAATGCACATACCAACTTTGACCCATAATAGTGAACAAAGGTAAAACTTTTATAAAACAACTTAAATGCAAATCGGGGCTTGCCTTGGTTTTGTAGGTGACCAAAGTCACAGATGTATGAAGTTAGTTTCTGATGACTTGAATCTCAATCCCTGCCCTGCTTGCTCCTTGATCCAAGCTTAACTTCTCCTTCACTTCTCCATATTTAATCACTACACGTTATGAATATGCATACATGTTTAATTATAAAACTTTCATTAACAAGTTCTAAAGACAAGTTTAAAACTGGAACTCTGTTTAAGAATTTAAAATGACACTGGTGCTAGTGGTTTGGGTTTGGTGTATCACTATGCGCGAGAGGAGGTTCCGGCCCATTGAACTTGTTGATTTTCGCCACCCCTGCATATTTCCGTGCGAGGAACACGTTGCCGGTCTCATCTCAGATCGAGGATGGCCGGAACCCTAGGCGTGACGGCGACAGTGGCTGCGGCAAGTCCGGCGACGTCGCTAGGGCACTGTAATTCTCCAACCTTGCTCCGGTTAGCTCCTACAGCATCGCCACGACCTGGGGAGCAACGTCCAAGGCTCTGATCTCGCGAGAAACGTCGGCAACTTGGGGCTCACCGTGCGACCTAGGTCGATTTCGGTGAAAACTCGAAAAACTCGAAGAACCGAAGGTTTCCTCGACGGTTCTTCCTAGTCCTTGATCCCACGTGCTCGCACGAACATCTAGAACTAGTCTTCTAAGCCTGGTGAGGAGGGGTGCACCGTGTTGCCCTAATTTCCTGATTCCACACTCCCGGTTTATATTGCATGTCCGCGGGAAAAGCCAAATTCCGGCGAGCACGGTCTGTAACAAGCTGCCAGCGTTGCTGTGGAGCAAGAAGGGTTACAGGCGCACCTTTTTGCTTTTGCAGCACGATGGGAGATGCACTGTGGTGGCCGGGCGACGTGATCTTGCCGCGGCAGCTTCCCTCGGCGCTGTGGAGGAGAACTGAGCTCGCTGTCGGGGTTTCTGTGGGGTTAGCTCCGGTTTCTTGCTTCGGCCGTGTTCAGTGAGGTCTGGCGACGCGGTAGAGGGGCTCAGCGCGGTGTGCGACTCGTTGGGCTGGCCGGGCGTCGAGGAACCGAGTGCGTTCTTCTGTGCGGCAGCAGCTCGGCGAGGGAGGCGCGAGATAATCAACGGCAGCAGTGGGAGGCAGTTGTGTGGGCGTTGTTCCCTAGGTGGAGTCGATAAGGGCGCGAGCAAACAGACTCCGGAGCAGCTCGGGAGGTGGCAGTGACTCGTGCCTCGGTGGAGCGCTGTGGCTGTCTGCTTCAGGCTCGGTCTGAACAGAGCAAGAGGTTTGCCACAGTTGCGAGTTTCCTCCATTTTCAGTCTATGATATGTAGGTCCCACAGATCCCCTCCCAAATATCTCCAATTTTTGGCCTAGTGCAAATTCAGCCATGAGGAACCCAAATTCAAAAGTCATTTGCCAATTTGACAAGTTGTGCCTCAGTTTCAAATTTGAAATCAAATTTGGATGAAATTTACAAGTTCCTTTGATATACATATCAAAGCACCTCCAAATTTGCCCAAAATTTGCCTTCCTCATAATTTGGACCTGAAGAATTCAAATATGCCATATTTTCTTGAGTTGGCCAATGCAAATACAACTTCTTAAATAACAGTTTGAATTTCCCCTTTTGGAAATGCCCTTCTTCTTTTTGATGTGACCCTTTTAGTTCAAACTGAATTCAATGTTTTATTGCACATGCCAACAATTTCATGAGTAAACAAAAGTTTTTGCAAGTCCCATTTCTTGTATTTATACTCAACTTTGTTCATAGCTCAAGTTTTCCATTTACATGTTTTGGGACTTCTACAATAATCACCCTCCAATTGGATGAAATTCTCAGATGAGTGTGAACTGTCCAAAAACAGGGCAGGCACAAAATGCTCTCTGGAAATTTCTGTATTTCGACCATAACTTTCTGTAGAAAAATTTCTAAGGATCATGTAGGACACCGTTGGAAGGCTTGTGATATGTGCTATGACTTTGTAGTTCAAAGTTTCTTCAGATTTGGAGTTTAAAGTGATGAAATCTTGTAGACAAAACAGCTACTTCCAAAGGAGGTGCTGTCAAAATTATTCCAGATTTCTGTCAAATTTGAAATATCACAACTTTTGATCCAGAACTGATATGAAGGCAAATAAATAATTGTTGGAAAGATATTGAAGTTAACTAGACATTGATATTCAATTTGAGACATGAAATCGCCATTTCCATATTCAATTTCTGCGATTAAGACCAATGGGTCATTCTGAACAGAGCATTGCCTTTGCTCATGTAACTTAGGATTGTTGTGGACAGGGATGTTTTAGACTTCTCTAACTTCCATAACATGTTGTTGAGTTATTTTTCAGTTTTTCCGACTGTTGGAATTAAGGGTTGGACAAACTTGTTAAAGTTGGTAGATATCAAAATTGTCGAAACCCTGGTTAGCTTGTGTAGTGCTGCAATATCTATGTGATGCTTTTACGGTTAATGTTTTCAATTCAAGTTGAGTTTGACTTAGAATTTTTAACTGTAAATTGCTCACTCTTGCAGTATGGAACACAGTCATTCCAGGAGTGAGGTTGGTGAGTCGAGTCACGGCGGAAATAATCCGCCACGATAAGAAGTGCCGATATCATCAACCGGATCGGCGGAAATCTTAGGAAGGATGCCTGAGTCTCTCGATTTTTTGGTGCGACAAAGCATTCGACAGGAGACACTACAGCAAAATCCCCCGCCAAGTACTTATCTAGATTTCTTAGCAAGACAACCACCGGTTTTCTCGGAAGCAAAAGAACCATTTGAGTCGGCTCATTGGCTCCAATGTATTGAAGCCAAGTTTGATATGCTTGAGTGCGATGAATATCAAAAGACTCTATTTGCCGCTCAACAACTCCAAGGAGCCGCTGGAGCTTGGTAGGCGTAGTACATTGCTACTCTTCCTAAAAGTCACCGTGTGACATGGGATGAATTCCGGAATCTTTTCCGGGCACGTCACATTTGTTCGGGAATTCTACGAACAAAGTATCAAGACTTTCTGGAGTTAAAGCAAGGAGAAAGGAGTGCGTACGAGTACTTCAAAGAGTTTGAAGACTTGATGCAGTATGCCACTCATATGGTAGACTCGGAAGCGTTGAAGTGTGAATATTTCTTCCGAGGTTTGAATGTCAAACTTAAGGAACAAGTTACCTTGTTCAATAACAGTATTTACAATGAGTTGGTAAATTCCGCTATTATTAAAGAATACATGCATCTCCGTTGTGAAGCGGAGCTGAAAAGAAGTATACCGCCGGACAGTGATATCGAGGTTCCTCCGAACTATAGAGTGCGGTATTACTCACCAGTCAGGCAAGAAACTCAGCCCGTGGTGCAACTCCCACAACCATGGCTGGAGTTACTCACTTATGAGCCTCCACCTCAACAGCAGCTATCAGAAGTTGTTTGTGCAACCCTACCACAACCAGCTGTGCACAATTTATCTCCACCTCATGTTAGTAGAGAGCTGAGGATTTCTGCAAAACAAAAACGTCGCGGAGCTGAGCAGAGCCACTCGTGTGCCGTCTCACAAATGCTCATATCAGCACCATGAACTTTCAAAGAAGCATCTTTCAAAAGCTGACAGGGTTAATTACACTGCTATTGAGGACATTGCAAAAGACGAACCAGTTTTAGCGGGAATGTTCACCTTACATGAACAACCCACTTTCATTTTGTTTGATTCGAGGGCCACCCACAATTTTATTAGCAGAGACTATGTGCTGAAGAATAATCTTCCAGTTAGCACAGTTAAGCATCCATTTCATATCAGCTCACCCGGAGGCAAGATATCAACTGATGAAATGGTCTCTCGGGCACCTCTATGTTTGGGTGGAAACATATATCCGGCGAGCCTTATCATACTCAAAGGCCAAAGGATTGATATTATCTTGGGGATGTCATGGTTGACACATTATGGAGCTATCTTTGACATCAGCTCTCAAACTGTCCAACTGAATTCCCCAATACATGGTTGCAACACATTGAATCTTGTGGATCCATCACAACGTGTTCCAGCAGTGCATCAGATTGAAGCTCCTAAACTTGAGGATATTCCAGTTGTATGTGAATATCCAGATGTGTTTCCTGACGACTTGCCGGGCATGCCGCCCGAACGTGATGTAGAGTTCAAGATTGAACTAGCACCGGGAACAACACCTATTTCCCGGTGACCATATAAAATGGAACCAAAGGAGCTACAAAAATTCAAGGAACAGCTTAACGACCTCATGGACAAAGGTTTTATATGCCCAAGTTCACCACCTGTAAAAGCCACAAAAACGTGAATGCAAATAAAGGGGTGATTGAACGTCATTGTGTTTCTGGTTCATGAAGAAACGAGACTTACAAAAACTTTCTTACATGGGATGGTATACGTGAGGTTCGACAACACGGGTTTGAGCATTCATTTGAAGGTGTTGGACCAAGGTGGAGTTAAACTCATGTGTAATCCTACATGTGTATGAGAAAGAACAAAAATAAAGTCTTTAGGCTCAAATGCTCACCTCAAAGTGCCGCCAAAGTTTTAAACACACATGGAACCTCACACATTTGAAGGTGAGGAGATTTACGGTGGTAACTTTCTGATTTGAGGGTGAGCTAAAAAGCAATGGATTATGATCATGTTGAGTTCATGCTGAATTCAAACATGTTAAGGCAAGGGAATGACTTGAGTTATGTCACATAAAATGATAAACTCAAACATGGACATGTGGGGAAAGCTAAAATGTTCTTTAGCTCATACCGAACACATGTTAACCCGGAGAAAGAATTTCACCCCAAAAATCTAACTCATGTGCACATCCTCTATGAGTAGAGGGGAGGAAATTTAAACCCAATTTCGAACTTTTGCAAAGGAGTCAAGATCAGATTGTCCAAATGCATATATGTGAGATGACCATTGCAGTCCTCAGGTATTAAAGATCTTAAGTTCTAAAATTGGAGAAATTTTTAGCTCCTATACCAATTGTTCAAAGAATTGTTTGAGATCACCCTCGAATTCAAATTTGAGGGGCATAGTCAAGCTGAACTTGTGAGGTTCAGCTTGGGACCAAGATGGATCAAGCATGGGCTAGGAGCAAACCAAAGTGTTTCACCCAAATTCAAATGGGTCATCACCAAAGAGGACTTAAAAATTCAGTTTGAATTAAATGGTTCACTTTAAGGAAAAGGAGGCCATGTCCAAAAAGGAAATTCAAACTGTGGGTTAAGAATTTGTATTTGCAATGGCCAACTCAAAAATCAGAAGGCATATTCAAATTCTTCAGGTTTGAATCAGTGAGAATGCAAATTTTGAGAAAGTTTGGAGTTGATTTGATATGAATATCAAAGGGGCTTAGGAAACTACTTGGAATTTGAATTCAAATTTGAAAACTGAGGAAAAACTTGTTAATTTGCCAACTGGATTTAAAATTTGAGCTCCACTTGAGTGAAGTTTGCACTGTGCCAAAATTGAGAGATATTTGTGAGAAAGTAGGGGGATAAGAAGAGGGGTGGACCCACTGGTCAGTGAGCTACTGAAGACTTGCACTCGAAGTCACTTTCTCTGTTTTGACTCGAACACAACCGGGGCTGCACCGAACGTCACCGAGGGCGCTGATGCCACCTCCTCGTTGAAATTCCCTCGCGCTGGCGCTGTGTAGGTAGTTCTCTGTTTCCTCGGCGTGATCCTTCCCGTGCTACACCGAGCTGGTTGCTCTTCGTTATCTCCTCACGAGCAACAGCCGGACAGAAACTTCCCCACACCGCCGCTCCCCGGTGCTCCGTCAGAACCCAGCAAAAACCCGTACACAGCTTCCCTCTGAGCTGCTGAACAGCACCGCGTGCTCCCTCTTCACTTCCCCGACACAAAAACGACCGGGGTTTGGCCTCCCTACCCCAGGAGCGCCATGTCCGCGCGGCGGCTGAGAGAGAACCGAGGAGGAAGTTCCCGTGGACAGCTGAGTCTAGCGCTTGTCACGGCCAAGTACCGGCGCCCCCGGACGCGCTTTTGAACCGTGCTGCTCACCCCCAAGCCTCAAGCAAAGCCGTGGGCTACTGAGCGAGAATTCGGGAAAACTTTGCCGGCGGCCACAAACCGATGATCCGGTATGGAAGTCCAAAATTCTCGTTTGTACTTCGTTCTTAGATCGCCAAATCGTGCCCAAATGGTCTAAACTCGGTGGCGACCCAACCCCCTTCACAACCCTAGCTTGAAACCCCGTGTTAGCAGCTAATTTCAAGTTTTTCCCTCGGCGGCCATGGCGGGAACACTCGGGCACATGGTGAACCCCAACTTGCTGCCATTTCCGAGTGATATTGAGGCCATGTCGAGTTAGATCATCCCCCACTGGTGCTTTAGAGCGGTTTAGCCGAGTGTTTGGCAGGCTATAAGTGCCGGGCGACGGCGCCGAGCTCCACCGAATACCGCCGCACATCGCCGACCAATTTCCGGTCACCAGCAGCCTGAGAGCACCACACCAATGGATTTCTCATAGCTGGAAACCCCCAGGTGGCGAGTACCGAGCCGAGAGGCGGCCGAGAAGCCGACTCCGGCGAGCTCCGATGAGATTCCGGTGAGGGGGCAGCGCGGGAGGGAAAAAAGCCGGAGGAGGAAGACGACCAGGCGGGCCCTGCGTGTCAGTGGCAAAAATTCAAATCGCTGATCTGCTGTGGCTCCGGGATCCATTGTGGCTGTGCGGGAAAGGTTCTGTGGCCCGTGTGGCTCGGTTCCAGCGGTTGACACGTGTGCCTGGGACCCGCGGTCAGAGTTAAACATTTCTCGGTTTAATTTGAATTCCAAATTCAGATCAAACTTTAGAACCTCATAACTTTTGCTAGGAAGATCCAAATTTAGTGATTCAAATTGGGTTGGATTCAGATTGAAAGACTCTATCCAAATATGCAACCCAATTTGTACGAAAATCAATAGAAAATTTCGGAAAATTCTTTAAAGCTTTTCAGCAAAAGAATTTTTGAGGGAGTTTGGTTCATCCAAAAATCCCCAAATTTTGCCAGAATATTCTTTAGGGCGATAGGGAACTCCTGTAAAAGGTTCAGCTCAATTCTAGTTGATTTAGTTAGGATAATTCTGAAATCAAGTTTCTGTGTTCAAATAAATACAGAAACAATTTCACAGAATTTCCAAAACTTGGAAATTCAGTTCTGGGCAGTTCTTAGCTCCACAATTCCTAGGAAAATTCAGGCATGCTCCCAGAGCTATGTTTGAAATTTTGGTTCACTTGAAGTTGCATGAAAGTGCAAATTTATTGAGAATTAATTCCTTTTTGCCTAAATTCTTAGGGAATTGTTCTGAGTGATCTACGCAGTGAAAAATTCTAAATTTTGGTCCAGATGACTTTATTGTGACAAGGAACTCACAAGAAAATTCCAAGCTCCATTGGAGCCCTGGATCAGTAATGTTCTGTTCAACTTCATTAGGTGATCACCACCCAAGTGATGAATCCCACTTATCACTTGATCATAGTACTTTAACCCTAACCCAAACCACTAGCACCAGTGTCATTTTAAATTCTTAAACAGAGTTCCAGTTTTAAACTTGTCTTTAGAACTTGTTAGCAAAAGTTTTACAATTAAACATATATGCATATTCATAACGTGTAGTGATTAAACGTGGCAAAGTGGAGAAGGAGTGAAGCTTGGATCAAGGAACAAGAAGGGCAGTGATTAAGCTTGAAGTCATCAGCAACTAACTTCATAATTATCTGACTTTAGTCACCTGCAAAACCAAGGGAAGCTCCGGCTTGCATTTAAGTTGTTTTATAAAGTTTTTCCTTTGTTCACTACTATGGGTCGAAGTTTGTATGTGCATTAGGTCAAGGATGTTTTATACTCCACTTGCATAACCAAAAATGAACCCTGAGGTCAAGGGTAGAAAGGTATCATCGCTGTAGAATAAGGCCGTGCTAAATAGGCTAGGACATCCGGTAGAAGACGAAGTTGGAATCTACTCACGAGCTTTGTTTCAGGATTACGTAAGTGGTTGGAAAAGAGGCAAACTAAAGTTTACATTTCTAAAGATGAGACTGGGAAGGAGGGTTAGGCAGCGACAAGACGAGGTCTTGGTCAAGTAGCTCTGCCTGTGTCGGTTAAGGACTGATGCGTGTGTCGCATCCAGGAGCAAGTATTGAGTTGTGTACCGGAGGCTTACTGCTATATGGGACCCAGGAAACCGATGTACCAGATTAACTGGATTGTAGAGGCATAACACATCGTTTCGTTAGACCTATGAGCCCGAGACGGCACGACCGGTTCTACAGTCGAGTGTCCTGTGAAAGTTTGCCACATACGACGTAATGAAGGACGCCAGATTTGGGTCTTCATAGGTGGGCGTATGTGTCGAGCTATCCGGGCAGTGTTTGATTTGAATCACCGTCCCTCGCGGTTATTGAGTACCTCTTGCCCCCATGTTGTGACGTAGTAATCAACTTGTGTGGAAATAGTTTGCAAAGTTTTAATTACTGCTATGATTATTGTAAATTGCATGAAAACCCTGTTTGAAGTAGAGATAGAGCAAACTAAAGTTATTTTCCACCTTGGGACAAGTAACATTGGAATGAAGCGTTTCTTGTTTGATTGTGGAGTTCCAATGTTGCTGGGCGCAAGGTCACTACTATGATGGCTAAAATCTGAAAGTTAAGGATGAACCCGTAGGCGAGTCCTTTTGCAAATTTCATGTTAAGTCTTAAGTTACTTTCATGTAGAGTTGCATGTTTAGGAGAGACAGTTAAGTCTTGCTGAGCCTTTGTGCTCACTCTTGGTATATGAGTGGTTTTGCAGGTTAACCCGACGCTATAAAGAAGGTTGTCCGGTGAGACTTAGAGACTTCTGAGTCATGTTACACATGGAGAACCTCGCCGCTGCCATTTCTTCATGTTGCTAGCGAGAGGAGTCCGCGGGCTGAACCTCTTCTCGGGTGCTTCGTAGTTATTCGATGTGAGCTATTTATAGACTTCCGCTGTAGCTATTTTATGTAAATTATTTGCAAAGGATATTGTAAGCTTCCGCTTTTGATTTATGTAATACAGTGTTCCTTATATGTGTGCTGTTGGGTGCCGCATAACACGGCACCACCCAATGCGATTCCCGGGCGAGCGGCACGGCCCCGTGATCGGGACCGGGCCCCCCTCATAACCTTGGGGCTGTTCCACACTCTTCGTGAAGAAGAAGGACGAAACTTTGAGACTATGCGTAGATTATCGTCCACTGAGTGCTGTCACTATCAAAAATAAGTATCCACTACCGCGTATCGATATTTTGTTTGATCAACTAGTGGGTGCTAAGGTATTCTCCAAGATGGATCTTCGGTCCGGTTATCACCAGATAAAAATCCGGGCAGAAGATGTACATAAGACGGCGTTCTCGACAAGATATGGGCTTTATGAATATCTTGTCATGTCCTTTGGGTTGACCAATGCTCCGGCTCACTTTATTTATCTCATGAACTCTGTGTTCATGCCGGAGTTAGACAAGTTCGTCGTGGTTTTCATCGATGACATCTTGGTCTATTCAAAGGAAAAAGAAGAACACGCTGAACATTTGTGTATTGTACTCCAACGTTTGAGGGCTCGCAAGATTTATGCAAAGTTCAGTAAATGTGAGTTTTGGATCAGCAAAGTGCCGTTTCTTGAGCATATTATTTCGGCGGAAGGCATCGCTGTGGACACAAGTAAAATCGAGAAAATGCTGAATTGGAAATCTCCAACATCTGTTCATGAAGTGAGGAGTTTCCTAGGTTTAGCGGGTTATTACCAGAGATTCATTCCAAACTTCTCCAAAGTCGCTAAACCTATGACGGAGCTGTTGAAGAAAAGCACCAAGTATGATTGGAGCAATTCATGTGAACAAGCTTTTCAAACTTTGGTGAAGTATCTCACCACAGCTCCAGTTTTAGCACAGCCGGACACAAAGAAGCCTTTTGATGTTTATTGTGATGCATCCGGCATTGGTTTGGGTTGTTTGTTGATGCAAGAAGGACGCGTGGTTGCGTATGGATCCCGACAACTTTGGGGTCATGAGCAGAATTACCCGACGCATGACCTTGAACTAGCTGCTGTGGTTCTTGCATTGAAAATGTTGAGACATTATTTACTAAGCAATCTAGTACATCTCTACACTGACCACAAAAGCTGGAAGTACATATTCACACAGAAAGAATTGAATATGAGGAAGCCAAGATGGCTCAAACTGATCAAGGATTACGAACTTGAAATTCATTACCTTCCGGGCAAAGCGAATGTGGTTGCCGACACACTTATTGGGAAAGCCCACGTTCACCTAGCCATGGCTGCACATGAAGAAGGAGAACTAAGCCTGCGCTTAGTTCCCTACGGATCGCTGTTTAACCTCACTCTTATTCCTACAATTCCGAGATGAGATTGTAGAGGCTCAGAAGAGGGACAGGGGTATGTCTCACATCCGGAGGAGAGTGGACAGTGGTGAATTGAAGATGTTCCGCAAGGATGAAGAGGGTACGCTCTGGTTTAACAACCGCATAGTGGTACCCCGGAAATATGAAATTGCGGAGGAAGATTTGGATGAAGCTTATTTATCCAAGTACTCCATTCATCCCGGCAGCAATAAGATGTATCAGGACTTGAAATCTAAGCTCTGGTGGACACGGATGAAAAGGGAGATCAAAAGCACGTATCCGAGTGTGATACGTGTCGGTGGGTTAAAGCCGACCATATGAGGAAAGCCGGACCACTTCAACCGATGAAGGTGTAAAATCCCCAAAAAGTGGTAGCAAGAAATTCAGCACATTTACACTTAGGAAAATGAGAGGAATTAAAACTTTGAATTATAACGGTGTGAGTTCGAAGTGAGGATCCAAACTTCCCAAAACTTCCAAACATGGAGATCTGAATTCATAACTTGGATATTCATATGTCAAATATTCAACCTCCCAAATTTCAGCTCATTTGGAGGGATTTTAATATTTGTTTGGGACTAAAAGAGGAAGCCCTTGAATCTGAAGTCAAATTTAAGTTTCAAATCCCAACTTCCTCAATTTGCAAATTTGGTTCCACAAATGTGTTCTCCACATTTGAATTAGCAGCCATGCCAAAATTCAGAAATATTGGAGTTGGTTTGCGATGTTTTTGGAACAATGCAAAAGGAGAATTCAAATTCCAAATCAAATTCAAATAACCAAAACCAGTTCAAATTCCACCCTAGAATTCAAATCTGAATTCAAAGATTTCAGACCATGACTTTGGGAGGAAGCAAAGGAGTTAATTTGGAGACCAAAGGGAAAATATCAGTGGAAAAATTAGGTGGGAGGGGCCCACATGTCAGCCACACAATTCCCTTTTTACCTGTCTGTTTTCACCTCGGGTGATCACCGCGCGCCACCGAGCTGCGCTGCTCCACCGAGCTGCTTCCCTCGCGTGCTCTCGAAGGCAACTCGTACGTGGGTGATCAAAGCAGCAGCACAATTTCCTTTCTCTTCTCTGCCTCCAACCAAAGGATTCCTCAGCCTAGCTCGAGCGTGCGACTGAAACAACCGAGCCGCGCCATTGCTCTTGGTCCCTCATCGTCGATCGACTTCTCGCCAGGTTAGAGCCTAGCTGAGCCACCCACAAGCTCCGCCGGTGACTCCTCAACGATTCTCACCACTCCTCAGCTCGTCCCCGGCCTCCCCTCGCTGTGCCCGAGCCATTCTTCACCGGAAGAAAACAGAGCACCGCCGCACCTCACTGCTCCTCATCTTCCAGACGGTCCAGCGCCTCTCCCACACGACCAACACCTCCCTAAGGTGCGCCAAGGTGTGTAGATCAGGCTCCCGTAGTCCCCTTTCTTGTTCCTACCATCGGCTCGCCGAATTTTGAAGTTTTGCACTGGTGTACCTGATGAACCGGCGCCACTCTAATCGGGAAATTTGTCCAACCGGCTTGATCATCCTTCCTTTGGTTCAATCCATAGCAACTACAGATCCTAGCACCATCCCATGCCGAATACCGAAGCCAACCGTCCATCCAACGCCCCGGGCGCGAGAATTCGCCGCCGGCGCCAAAAACGGGTCGGTCCTCCGGTGAACCCCCTTTTCCCGCCGTTTGCTGCAAGGTTTGGCATGCGTTCCATGTTCCCTGAACACTAGGGATGCTTTAGGGCAACTTATCTCATCATAAGAATCTTGGTACACACCGGAACGTGTCTATGTCGCGCCGCCAAGAGCCGCCGCTGATGCCGACCCACTTCTGTAACACCCCAAATTTTTAGTCAAGATTCAAATTTTGATTTAGAACCATAAACCATGTTCAGAGGGGAATTTAGAAATTTTTGGACGTATTGCATGTTTTGCAAAAATTCAAATTCAAACTGGAATTCAAATTATACTCAAAACAGAAAAGAAATGAAAAAGAAAAAGGAAAACCGGAAAAAAACTGGCCAGTGGGCCGAAACCCCAGCCGGCCCAGCTAACCCCCGCGCAGCCCGCCCCGCGCGCGCCGCGCTGCCCCTCGCTGACATGTGGGACCCGCCTGTCATCCCTAACCCCGCGACCCCGGACTTCTCCCCGCGCGCGCGCGATCGCAACCGATCGGGAAACCGCGTCCCGCAGCCGAATTCTGGAACCTGAGGACTCTAACTCGATCACAACAGAACCACCGCCCTCCCCCGGCTATAAAAACAACCGATCCGATCAGTTTTTCGCACGCGATCGCCGATTTTCACTCCGGTGAGCACCGAGACTTCGCCGGTGAATTCTGGCCGATCTAAGCTCGGAAACTCTGATCTAACTCGTTGGTCTTGATCCACCGCCTCCGGGGAACTTTGCAGGTGCAGAAAACCCGAAGATATACGGTGCAAATCCAGCTCCGACGAGCTTCGCCGTGGTTTTGCCTCGGACCTCGCCGCAGAGCACTTTCCAGGACCCCCGAGCTCGAGAAAACCCCCGAGGTGAGATCCCTGACCTCCCCTCTACCGATCTAGGCCATAAGATCACAGTTCTAGGCAGAATTCTCGAGGATCCGAAAGTTTTCGGCGAGATCGCCGCTTCCCGCCGCCGTGCGCCGCCGGCAGCGCCGCCCGCGCTCGATCAGAGCGATGTGGCCGCTTGTGCGCCGTTTATTTTAAATCGCACGGTAGACTTTAAAACCCCGCGTACCGGTTCGATGTTATAATCTCAGCCGTCGGTTTAAAATCAGACGGTCCACGTCGACCCCGCGTTATAAAGACTGGAATTCTTACGTGCTACCCCCTGGGGTTCTCTGGAATTGAGAGCTAGCCACGGAAACTTCAGATCTAGCCCCTGGAACTCCAGAAAATCATGTAAATTCATTTAAAAATCAGTTTTAGCCCTGGACTTAATAGAAATTAAGAAAAACACCTCTGAAAAGTGTAGCTAGACCCCTGGAAATTATAAAAATAATATTATAGACCCTGTAATGGGGTGAATTCATTATTTTAGCTCTGTTTAGTATTTAATTTAGAAAATTGAATATGTAATTAGTGTTTAAATATTAAAAAGGGGGACAAGCATAATTGTCAAATTTATTAAAAACTTTCTCAGTACTTAGAAAACTTTGGAGTGAGATAAAAATATATTTTTGGGCTGAAATAAATCTGTTTCATCTATTATTCACATTTAATAGTGTAGGGACACATTTTTAAGTAAAGAATAGTTAAAGAAAAATAGGGAAAATAATTATGAAATAGTATGCATCAGAAGCCAAGGTCAAAATATGATCTTAAATTATTTAGGACCAGAACCTAATCTGTTTAGGTAGTGTGTATTACTAATTTAATAATAAAATACACAATTATGCATAAGAATATAAATCTGAAAATATAGAAACTAGTAAATGATAAATGGAGTTTCTAAAGTATAAAGAATTCAGTTTAGGGTTGATAGAAATTATGAAGGCACATATGGAGAAGAAAAATACTTTTCATACATACTTGGTAGTTTAATATATAAGGAATTTATTTAAAACTGAAACACACATATATATATGTATATATATATATAGAATGTGAGTATAAATATGAACACCAAAGTAGGAATCCTACACATGTAAATGAAAGTGTATGTAAGCCCCAAATCAACACACATAGAGTATCCACAACACATAAAATGGTAAAGAAACTTTCATAAATGTGAATGTGTGGTTTGTATGAAGTAGAAGTGTGAACTATGTCTTATGATTGTTGTTTTTCTTTTGCTATGTGTGATGGTATGAAGTAGAACCTGTTCAAGAGCAAGCTATCAGTTTCCAAGATCAGGACTACCCATTTCAAGAGCAGCAAGAAGGAGGCAAGTGTCCTTGACCACTTTGATCCTATGCTAGGATGTGTAGATAGAATTATTTGCATTGTCAAGTTAAATATGAAACCCATGCTAGGAAAGTTTCCCTAGAATTGCATTACCTTATTTCCTTGAAGCTTGGGTTGGGATTTATTTTGTCATGTCATTTATATACATGCATATGCTTAGCCATGCTTAGAATGGGATATTTGGGACATGAGATCATCAGTTTATATTACCATACTCTTGAAGGAGCTATTATGAGTTATGTAGAGGTAGGGATCAAGGCAAGTTGGATGTTTTGGTTGTGTGCTGGGTGCACGAGACTTGGGTTTGTGTTTAGTACTTGCCTGGATCCTAAGGACCGGTTCATGGAGCATGTAACCCGGCTTTACAGTGCCAACCACATGCTGAGATGGGGCAGCTTGGCCAATTAATTAGGTGTATCCCCGGCGTAGTATGGGTGTGTTGGATGGTGCGGGGATTTAGGTGTCAGCTGGACTACCATATGAACCGCAAGGCTCAAGAGGGGGCCACTGCAGCGGGGTTGGAGCCTCTTGTATGCTGTTAGGGGTGAAACCTCAGTGGGCCCACGCTCGTCGGGAATCCCTTTGTAAAGGCTTCGTAGTGATCTCTTGGCCACACACCTGGGAAGTGTGAATGTGGTTCGTAGCCACTGGCATAATGGAGGTTCTTTTAGTCCACCCGGCAACGGGGGATGAAATCACTACTTGTGGGTACAGTGGTACAAACTCTGCAGAGTCAAAACTGTCTTGACAGCCGTGCTCACGGTTAAGAGCGGCCTGGACTTATTCATGATTAGAGGAGTGATGGTTTTTGGAAGTTGTGGATGATAAGCGGGGAGCTTAACATTGGAAATGATGTTATGGTTATTTGGTTATGATGATGGGATGGGAGATTTGGACCATTTCACCTGTGTAGAAATGTAGGTGCTTAATAAGCTAAGGTGATAGGTATTAATTGCGTAGTGCTTTAACCATGGGTACAACCTCTCCTTGTTCTAGCCATGCATGATATAATTTTCCCACACTTGCTGAGTACCATTGGTACTCAACCTTGCATATTTGTTGGTTTATATTGCTGCTCAGGTCAAGACAATGAGGTGGTGTATAATGACCAAGATTTTGGACCCGAGGAAGGCTTTTAGGTTCATGAAGACCCCCGGGCAACACCTGTGATGGAGCCCTAAAGAATAATATTCCGCTGCTAGTTTATTTACTTGTGATGAAGCATTAGTGTCCAGTGAGACATTTGCGATGTAAGACTTATTTATATTCGACACCTGGCTTGTAATAAATGATGCTTCACTATTTGTCTTCACATGTATGAGAAAATGATCCTGGCATACATGTGATATTCACTTGGTTGTTCTTCGGAAAAACCGGGTGTGACAGAGGTGGTATCAGAGCCAAGGTTGCCCGTAGGAACGTGGACCTAGTTAGAAATGGACGTATTTAAGGGCCCTATTTTCTTAAAAACTATTTTCCAAGGTGTGGGTGAAAAAGTGTTATTAAAAAGGGTCATTTTCTTCATCTTACCCCAACTTTCATTCAAAATAGGATTTTTGTTTGAGATTTTATCTAACCTAATTTTAAATTCTTTTGTTTTAGATGGTTCGCATGATTCGCACCGCTCGTAAGTCCACGGGAGGGAGAGTTCCCGTAGTTGCCCTTGCTGAAAGAGAGGAGAGTCGTCCAGTGACGTACCTTTCCTACGGATTGGCAGTAGGAGATTTGTTGAGCCGTCTTCGACGTATGCTCGAAGCCGCCGGCAATACGGGCAAGCTCATCATCCACTATAACTCCACCAGGACCATCCGAGAGAAGAGGGAAGAATGGAGTTCGGAGATGAGGATTATACACGAGAATCAGCTACTTAAGATTCACCACTCTCCAGCTTGTCGAGCAACACAAGTTGACGCGGAGAGAGATGTCACCTGGGAGGCCATCACCTGCCAGAGTCACATCTATCGTCGTCACTTGGACAAAACTGAGTACATGTATGTCCTCCAACGTGAGAGTGGTACCACGGAGTACAAGTACCCACCGGTGCAGCAAGGGACTTCCCATGAGCACATGGACTTGTGCTTGGAGGATGCTGCTATGCTCAGCACTCGACTGCAGGAGTGTCAACAAGAGCTTCAGGATGTCCGAGACACCCTGAAGGAGACGGAGGCATTGCTGCGAGCTTGCTTAAAGGCGAGAGAAAGAGGAGATGGAAATGAACTGTGTGTCACCGTAAGTGATCCATGGACCCCTGACTCCCCGGATCGCCGAGCAATCAGGTGTCGTCGCACTTCTCCACCAGCAGCCTCCCCACCCAAAGCAGAGTCAGAAGGTAGTCGAAATGAGGAGGAAGATCCCGAGGAGCCAGCTCAAGAGGATGAGTAGTGTAGAGTCTTTCCCCTAGCTAGCAAGAGGTCGAGTAGTCGAGTTGTTACGTAGTCAATGGTGTGATAATGCTTGGTGTGTGACGTGAGTTGTGGAAGCCATGAGCAATTGTCCACAGCCTCGTCTTCAGATTGTTTGCTTTGGTGTGTAAACCCACAGGAAATAACAGTGCATTTATTGGGTGTGAGATATAAAACCCTCGTAAGATTTAACAAAACTTCAACACTTCAAAGTACAAACAAGTGAAAGTAGTAAGATGATACCAAATGCTTTCAAATTAACATTTGTGATTCTGCCAGATGGCCGGAAGAGGAAGAGGACGTGCTGCCAACCCCGCCAACAACAATGATGAGGCATGCAACTCTCATCTTTCTGGAGGCCAGAACCGGGGTGGTCGCCGTGAAGAAGTTGATCCTCTCCACCAAATGCTGGAGAATCAAAATCAGCTCATCCAGAACTTGACTCAAGTAGTGGCCAACTTGCATCAAGTTCCACCTCCACAAGCTGCACCACGCCAACCAAGGTTGAGTGAGTTTCTAGGAACTCAACCTCCAAAGTTTGCAAGTGCTGCTGAACCTCTGGAGGCAGATGATTGGCTGAAAACCATTGAAAGTAAGATGAGAATCATACAATGTCAAGGGTATGAGAGGGTGCTGTTTGCCTCTCATCAATTGCAGGGACCTGCTGCTGATTGGTGGACCGCCTACGTGGCCGCCCATCATGACCCTGAGAGCATCACTTGGGAAGAGTTCAAGCGTAGCTTCCGCAACCATTACATCCCAAGAGGTGAACTCAAAAACAAGAGGAAAGAGTTTTTGGGACTGCAGCAGGGAAACATGACGGTGAGGGAATACCTCACTAAATTCACTCAACTATCCCGTTATGCTCCACGAGACATAGAGACAGATGAGCAGAAACAAGATTGTTTCGTGGAAGGACTTACCGCAGAGATGCAGTGTGCAATGTCATCCAATGAGTATGAAAGCTTTCAAAAGATGGTGGACAGAGCGTTTGTGGTGGAAAGGAAGCTTAAGGCCCTGGAAAATGAGAATAAGAGGAAGGCTGGGTGGTCACATCAGGCCTCAGGGAGCAACACCCGCCCACGTATGATGCAGCAACCTACGGGGCAGACGAGCCGTGCTGCAGTACCCTATTCAGCACCAAGAGGGTACAACCCAAACTACAGGCCACCTGCAGCACCAGCACAGCCGCAACGTCAGTTTATGCAGCAGCCTCGCCCTGCATATCCACCTCGACCAGCAGTGCAAGGACCCCCAAACCAACCCCAAGACAACAAGGGCCAAGCATCTAAGATTGGGGTGCAATGTTTCAGCTGTGGTGAAGTGGGGCACTACGCCCATAAGTGTCCAAAGAAGAAGCCCACGCAGCCACAGCAGCAGAACGTAATGAGAGGACGGGTGAACCACGTCACTATGGAGGAAGCACAAGAGGCACCCGACGTGGTAGTTGGTAAGTTTCCTGCCAATTTACACCTTGCAACTCTGCTGTTTGATTCTGGTGCTACCCATTCGTTCATTGCTCAAGGGTTTGTTAAGAAGCATGACCTAGCAACCACACAAATGAACCATATGCTTGCGGTAAACTCTCCAGGTGGAGAAATAAGGACAAGACAAGTGTGTCCCAAAGTGAACCTAGACATTAATGGGGTAGTATTTACCGCTAACCTCATAGTGATCGATTCACAAGGGATAGATATTATTTTGGGTATGGATTGGTTGACCAAACATAAAGGAATCATCCATTGTTCGACCAGAACGGTGGAACTAACTCACTCTAGTGGCACAAGAGTAAAGTTCATAACGATACACGAGCCTAGGAGGGACATTAAATTAAATCAAGTGGAGGTGAAAGTTGAGGAAATCCGGACTATCAGGGAATATCCAGATGTTTTTCCGGAGGAGTTGCCAGGAATGCCTCCCGACCGTGACGTGGAATTCGCAATCGAGCTAGTACCGGGAACAGCCCCGATATACAAGAGACCTTATCGAATGGACTCCAAGCAGCTAGAAGAGCTCAAGGATCATTTGAGAGAATTGACGGAAAAGGGGTATGTTCGCCCTAGTTCCTCACCATGGGGAGCTCCGGTAATATTTGTGCCTAAGAAAGATGGAACTCAAAGGTTATGCGTGGATTACCGTGCCTTGAATGAGGTGACCATCAAGAACAAATATCCATTACCCCGCATTGAAGACTTGTTTGATCAGTTGAGGGGAGCTTGCGTGTTCTCGAAAATTGATCTCAGGTCGGGGTACCACCAACTCAAGATAAGGCAATCTGATATTCCCAAGACAGCTTTCGTATCTCGGTACGGACTGTATGAATACACTGTCATGCCTTTCGGGCTAACCAATGCCCCGGCATATTTCATGTACCTCATGAACAAGGTATTCATGGAATATCTGGACAAATTTGTGGTGGTTTTCATAGATGATATTCTCGTCTTCTCCAAAGATGAAGAAGAACATGAGAAACATCTAAGGTTGGTGTTACAGAGGCTGAGAGAACACCAACTATATGCCAAGTTGAGCAAGTGTGAGTTTTGGCTAAAGAGAGTTCCCTTTTTGGGACATATAATCTCGGAGGGAGGAATCTCCGTAGATCCCGCCAAAATCGAAGATATCCAGAAATGGAAAACCCCTGAAAATGTCGGGGAAGTTCGAAGCTTTTTGGGATTGGCTGGATACTATCGACGGTTTATTGAGGGATTCTCCAAGATCTCGAGACCTCTCACCAAACTGTTGGAAAAGGGAATCACATTCACCTGGACGCCACAGTGCGATACGAGCTTTCAGGAGCTAAAGAAGAGATTGACAACAGCCCCCGTGTTGGTTATGCCAGATATGCAGAAGAATTTCACGGTGTACTGCGATGCCTCTGGAAACGGGTTGGGATGTGTTCTCATGCAAGAGGGACATGTCGTGGCATATGCATCCCGGCAGCTTCGGAAGCACGAGAAGAACTATCCTACACATGACCTAGAACTAGCTGCAGTGGTACACGCGTTGAAAATTTGGCGGCACTATTTGATGGGGAAAAGGACAGAGATATATACGGATCATAAGAGTTTGAAGTACATATTCACACAGCCAGATCTCAACCTTAGACAAAGGAGATGGTTAGAGCTAATCAATGACTTTGATGTAGGCATCAACTATCATCCCGGGAAAGCAAACGTCGTGGCCGATGCCTTGAGTCGGAAAGTGCAGGTCAATAAGTTGAGCTAGAAGGAAATGCCTGCAGAATTGAAGGACGAGGTGATAAGGCTCAATCTATGTCTAGTAAATAGTGGTGAAGCCATCGCCATGGAAGTGGACTCCACACTTGAGCGAGACATACGCGAGGGACAAAAGAATGATGAGAAGATACGAGAAATCAGACAGCTCATCAAGGAAAATAAAGCTCCTGGTTTTAGAGAGGATGAACAAGGAACGGTGTGGCACGGGAAAAGGATCTGTGTGCCAGAAGTAAAGGAGATCCGTAAATTAATTTTGAAGGAGGCTCACGATTCCGACTATTCCATTCATCCTGGGAGTAGGAAGATGTACCAGGACCTCAAAAGCAGGTATTGGTGGTATGGCATGAAGCGAGATGTCGCGGAACATGTTGCCCTGTGTGACACATGTCAGTTGGTGAAAGCAGAACATCAACGACCCGCGGGATTGCTGCAACCACTCAAAGTGCCTGAATGGAAGTGGGAAGAAATCAGCATGGATTTTGTCGTGGGATTGCCTAGGACCCAATCCGGGTATGATTCAATATGGGTCATTATTGATCGGCTAACCAAGGTAGCTCATTTCATCCCTGTGAAAGAAAGCTACAGCGGATCCAAATTGGCAGAATTGTACATGTCAAGAATCGTGTGTTACCATGGAGTGCCAAAGAAGATAGTGTCGGACCGAGGGACACAGTTCACCTCGAGGTTTTGGCAAAAGTTGCATGAAACCATGGGAACCCATCTGAACTTCAGTTCTGCCTATCATCCCCAAACTGACGGGCAGACGGAGAGAACCAATCAGATTCTTGAAGACATGTTGAGGGCATGTGCACTCAAAAACAATAGGAGTTGGGACAAGAACTTACCGTATGCGGAGTTTTCCTATAACAACAGTTATCAAACTAGTATGAAGATGTCACCGTTTGAAGCTTTGTATGGAAGGAAGTGCAGAACTCCCCTATTTTGGAACCAAACAGGAGAAAGTAAAGTGTTTGGTCCCGAAGTATTACAAGAAGCCGAGGCGAAGGTGAGGGAGATTCGCAACAATTTGAGGATAGCACAAACACGCCAGAAGAGTTATGCTGATGTACGAAGAAGAGAGCTCGTTTTCAACGTGGGAGACTATGTTTATCTCAAGGTGTCCCCTATCAGAGAATTTCGTCGGTTCAAGGTGAAAGGGAAGTTGTCACCTCGATACATCGGACCCTTTCAAGTTTTGGAAAGAAAAGGCGAAGTGGCGTACCAACTAGAGTTGCCGGTTCATCTGTCGGACGTGCACGACGTATTCCATGTGTCGCAACTCAAGAAATGTCTGAGGACGCCTGAGGAGGTGTTACCCATGAACGAAGTGGATGTAGCTGAGGATTTGTCTTATGCCGAGCAACCATACAAGATTTTGGAGACAATGGAACGCCTCACCAGAAATAAGAGAATCAGGATGTGCAAGGTGCAGTGGAAGCATCACTCAGAAGAGGAAGCCACCTGGGAACGGGAAGATGAGCTTAAGGCACAATTTCCGGAATTATTTTCTTAGAAACACCAATCTCGAGGACGAGATTTCTTTTAAGGGGGGTAGAGCTGTAACACCCCAAATTTTTAGTCAAGATTCAAATTTTGATTTAGAACCATAAACCATGTTCAGAGGGGAATTTAGAAATTTTTGGACGTATTGCATGTTTTGCAAAAATTCAAATTCAAACTGGAATTCAAATTATACTCAAAACAGAAAAGAAATGAAAAAGAAAAAGGAAAACCGGAAAAAAACTGGCCAGTGGGCCGAAACCCCAGCCGGCCCAGCTAACCCCCGCGCAGCCCGCCCCGCGCGCGCCGCGCTGCCCCTCGCTGACATGTGGGACCCGCCTGTCATCCCTAACCCCGCGACCCCGGACTTCTCCCCTCGCGCGCGCGATCGCAACCGATCGGGAAACCGCGTCCCGCAGCCGAATTCTGGAACCTGAGGACTCTAACTCGATCACAACAGAACCACCGCCCTCCCCCGGCTATAAAAACAACCGATCCGATCAGTTTTTCGCACGCGATCGCCGATTTTCACTCCGGTGAGCACCGAGACTTCGCCGGTGAATTCTGGCCGATCTAAGCTCGGAAACTCTGATCTAACTCGTTGGTCTTGATCCACCGCCTCCGGGGAACTTTGCAGGTGCAGAAAACCCGAAGATATACGGTGCAAATCCAGCTCCGACGAGCTTCGCCGTGGTTTTGCCTCGGACCTCGCCGCAGAGCACTTTCCAGGACCCCCGAGCTCGAGAAAACCCCCGAGGTGAGATCCCTGACCTCCCCTCTACCGATCTAGGCCATAAGATCACAGTTCTAGGCAGAATTCTCGAGGATCCGAAAGTTTCCGGCGAGATCGCCGCTTCCCGCCGCCGTGCGCCGCCGACAGCGCCGCCCGCGCTCGATCAGAGCGACGTGGCCGCTTGTGCGCCGTTTATTTTAAATCGCACGGTAGACTTTAAAACCCCGCGTACCGGTTCGATGTTATAATCTCAGCCGTCGGTTTAAAATCAGACGGTCCACGTCGACCCCGCGTTATAAAGACTGGAATTCTTACGTGCTACCCCCTGGGGTTCTCTGGAATTGAGAGCTAGCCCCGGAAACTTCAGATCTAGCCCCTGGAACTCCAGAAAATCATGTAAATTCATTTAAAAATCAGTTTTAGCCCTGGACTTAATAGAAATTAAGAAAAACACCTCTGAAAAGTGTAGCTAGACCCCTGGAAATTATAAAAATAATATTATAGACCCTGTAATGGGGTGAATTCATTATTTTAGCTCTGTTTAGTATTTAATTTAGAAAATTGAATATGTAATTAGTGTTTAAATATTAAAAAGGGGGACAAGCATAATTGTCAAATTTATTAAAAACTTTCTCAGTACTTAGAAAACTTTGGAGTGAGATAAAAATATATTTTTGGGCTGAAATAAATCTGTTTCATCTATTATTCACATTTAATAGTGTAGGGACACATTTTTAAGTAAAGAATAGTTAAAGAAAAATAGGGAAAATAATTATGAAATAGTATGCATCAGAAGCCAAGGTCAAAATATGATCTTAAATTATTTAGGACCAGAACCTAATCTGTTTAGGTAGTGTGTATTACTAATTTAATAATAAAATACACAATTATGCATAAGAATATAAATCTGAAAATATAGAAACTAGTAAATGATAAATGGAGTTTCTAAAGTATAAAGAATTCAGTTTAGGGTTGATAGAAATTATGAAGGCACATATGGAGAAGAAAAATACTTTTCATACATACTTGGTAGTTTAATATATAAGGAATTTATTTAAAACTGAAACACACATATATATATGTATATATATATATAGAATGTGAGTATAAATATGAACACCAAAGTAGGAATCCTACACATGTAAATGAAAGTGTATGTAAGCCCCAAATCAACACACATAGAGTATCCACAACACATAAAATGGTAAAGAAACTTTCATAAATGTGAATGTGTGGTTTGTATGAAGTAGAAGTGTGAACTATGTCTTATGATTGTTGTTTTTCTTTTGCTATGTGTGATGGTATGAAGTAGAACCTGTTCAAGAGCAAGCTATCAGTTTCCAAGATCAGGACTACCCATTTCAAGAGCAGCAAGAAGGAGGCAAGTGTCCTTGACCACTTTGATCCTATGCTAGGATGTGTAGATAGAATTATTTGCATTGTCAAGTTAAATATGAAACCCATGCTAGGAAAGTTTCCCTAGAATTGCATTACCTTATTTCCTTGAAGCTTGGGTTGGGATTTATTTTGTCATGTCATTTATATACATGCATATGCTTAGCCATGCTTAGAATGGGATATTTGGGACATGAGATCATCAGTTTATATTACCATACTCTTGAAGGAGCTATTATGAGTTATGTAGAGGTAGGGATCAAGGCAAGTTGGATGTTTTGGTTGTGTGCTGGGTGCACGAGACTTGGGTTTGTGTTTAGTACTTGCCTGGATCCTAAGGACCGGTTCATGGAGCATGTAACCCGGCTTTACAGTGCCAACCACATGCTGAGATGGGGCAGCTTGGCCAATTAATTAGGTGTATCCCCGGCGTAGTATGGGTGTGTTGGATGGTGCGGGGATTTAGGTGTCAGCTGGACTACCATATGAACCGCAAGGCTCAAGAGGGGGCCACTGCAGCGGGGTTGGAGCCTCTTGTATGCTGTTAGGGGTGAAACCTCAGTGGGCCCACGCTCGTCGGGAATCCCTTTGTAAAGGCTTCGTAGTGATCTCTTGGCCACACACCTGGGAAGTGTGAATGTGGTTCGTAGCCACTGGCATAATGGAGGTTCTTTTAGTCCACCCGGCAACGGGGGATGAAATCACTACTTGTGGGTACAGTGGTACAAACTCTGCAGAGTCAAAACTGTCTTGACAGCCGTGCTCACGGTTAAGAGCGGCCTGGACTTATTCATGATTAGAGGAGTGATGGTTTTTGGAAGTTGTGGATGATAAGCGGGGAGCTTAACATTGGAAATGATGTTATGGTTATTTGGTTATGATGATGGGATGGGAGATTTGGACCATTTCACCTGTGTAGAAATGTAGGTGCTTAATAAGCTAAGGTGATAGGTATTAATTGCGTAGTGCTTTAACCATGGGTACAACCTCTCCTTGTTCTAGCCATGCATGATATAATTTTCCCACACTTGCTGAGTACCATTGGTACTCAACCTTGCATATTTGTTGGTTTATATTGCTGCTCAGGTCAAGACAATGAGGTGGTGTATAATGACCAAGATTTTGGACCCGAGGAAGGCTTTTAGGTTCATGAAGACCCCCGGGCAACACCTGTGATGGAGCCCTAAAGAATAATATTCCGCTGCTAGTTTATTTACTTGTGATGAAGCATTAGTGTCCAGTGAGACATTTGCGATGTAAGACTTATTTATATTCGACACCTGGCTTGTAATAAATGATGCTTCACTATTTGTCTTCACATGTATGAGAAAATGATCCTGGCATACATGTGATATTCACTTGGTTGTTCTTCGGAAAAACCGGGTGTGACAACTTCTGCTCATTTTCAAGCGGTGAGACCTTGCTAGACAGCTGTGCCACGTTCCAACGGTCGTGTAGGGCGAAACCGGAGCCGTTTTGGTTGAGAAACGAGGGAGAACGGCACACGCCATGATCCGGTTTTCTGTGCGCGTGAGTTCACTGTCGAGAGGTTGAAGAAAAAACTGATGAGCGGGCCCCACATTTGAGCTCTCTGTGTAAACTTCAAACAGAAAGTTATGCAAATTTGAAAAATCCATAACTTTGTGTAGAGAACTCCAAAAAGGGTGAGACCAATTTTGTTGGAATCCCCATAAGGAGTACTTCACACAAGAACAAATTTCGTGCTATGAAAATGCCCAGGAACTGCTGTAGAATTGTTTCTTACTAAATCCTTTAGAGATTTATTCCAGGAGCAATTCTTTATGCAACATTCACAAATTTGGGCAGGTAATCCTTTTCATAGTTACTGATCTCCAGTAAAAATTTGAGCTTCATTGGAGTTCATTTGCTAGGCTAAATTTTCTTCCAATGTTCAGCCTTTATTTGGAAATTCAAATTCTAAACAGAAACTTTTCAGCACCCCTGTCCAACTTTAAAAATTTATATCTCCCTGTTGGTAGCTCCAAAAATGGGTAAACAAATTTTGTTAGAACCATAGAGACTTGCTCTAATTAGATCTTCCATTGTTAGTCATGTCAAAACTCCAGATTTGGGCTCAAAATTCAGAGAAGCCATGTACTTGTGGGAATTTTGGAGACCACAAGGTGCAATGAAATTTCTCCAAATTTTGCTCAGATCATCTTTATAGGATCTAGTATCCACTGGAAAAATCCCAAAGCCAATTAAGGTACATAAATAGCAGTAGCTATGAATAGAAGTTAATTCTTATACTTCATTAGCACTTATACATATATTTTGCTACATTTCATATAGTGACCAAAGTTGAGGACACAACGGAGCCATTGGACGTCCTCCCATCAGACGCTGACTTTCCGTTTAACTCGCAACCAGGAAAGCCCCAGTTTGCATTTAATTACCTTTTGCAAAGTTTTCTTTTGTATCAGTTATGTCAATGGTGAAATGTTTGCATTAGAGTTAGGGTGATTGAAGCCCCACTTGCATAACCTTTATATCCTATGGAGGGTTGGGTAGTTTACAAAATCGACGAGTAGAGAATGCCATGCTAATGTTCTTAGGATCTCAGTAGAAGTCGAGTGGTTAGAATCTACTCGCGAGATAGGTATTTATTCACACGGTATGTAAAAGAGGTAGATAATGGCTTAAGATTGTGAAACTGAGACCCAGCAGGGGGAATAGGATGCAGTGAGCGGAGGTCTTACGTGCGTAGCCCTGTTGGTGTCGATTGAGGACCGAGCCGTGTGCCGCCCTGCTGGACAAGTTTGAACAGTACCGGATGCATACTGGCATATGGGAACCAGGAAGCCGATGTAATTGGTTAACCTGGGTGCCGAGGCTTACCCAACCGTTTTATAGGAGTGGGTTCAGGGTAGCAAGGTGTAAATCTTCCGGTGGACACAGACACGCTCCACACGGGGACCTCCTTCCCGTTATGGATGGACCGGTTCGGCATTTGGGTTGCCTTTGAAAGGTTGCTGCATACAACAGAGTAGGAAGGTGTGAAGCACCACACTCCTGATTGCAATCACCGTCCCTCACGGTTATTTGAGTACCACTTGTTCACTGTGCTGTGACGTAGTAAGAAGTGAAAGAAGCCAAATGAATATGCTGCATTGAACTCTTAATGTCTTGAAACCCTATATGCTGTAGTTGTAGATCTAATTAAGTTTATCTTCCACTTTGGGCATCACCACATCGGAGGAAAGCGTTTCTTGTTTGATTGTGGACTTCCGATGTGAGGGCTGCCTAAGCCTCATTAAATTGTTGCTATAACACTGAAAGTAAGGATTAACATATAGGTGTGTCTTTATTGCAATGTCTTTATACCATATTACTAATCCCTTCATGTGGAGTTCAATGTCTAGGGTGTCGGTTAAGCCTTGCTGAGCCATCGTGCTCACGGTTGCAATATTTGAGCTGTGTGCAGGTGAGAGTTATGAGGAAGGTTCCGAGGACGAGGCGATGCCCCCATCGGGGTACACGGCCGAGCTGGAGCCCTGCACGCCGTTGTGATCTTCGGTTCTATGTTGCTAGTGTGTAGCATCCCCGGGCTGGACGGTTGCACTTTTGCATAGCTAGGCTGAGAGTTTAGCTATTAATAAGACTTCCGCTGTATAAATAAGTTTGTAAAATAGTTCCGCTGTATTTTTATGTCAAATAAAAGTTTGTATGTTATTCATATTCTTTTCTTATGTGCTGTTGGGTGCCGCATCGTACGGCACCACCCTCTGCGATCCTGGAGTGGGTGAACCACGGGGTGGTCCCCCACAGAAGGTTCCAGCATGGAAGTGGGAAGACATAAGTATGGACTTCATCATCGGTTTACCCATGACCAGCAACAAACATGATTCGATTTGGGTAATCGTCGATCGTTTGAACAAGACAGCTCATTTTATTCCAGTCCATACTAAATATGTGGCAAAGAAGTATGCGGAGCTGTTCATCTCGAGAATCGTGTGTTTACACGGGGTTCCCCGCACCATCGTTGCTGACCGAGGTGCGTTATTTGTATCCAGATTTTGGGAGCAACTACATGCTTCCCTGGGAACAAAGTTAATTCGGAGTTCAGCGTATTATCCGCAAACTGATGGTCAAACGGAGAAAATAAATCAGATTCTGGAGAATATGCTATGGGCATGTGTCATCAATCATGGGAAGAATTGGGATGAACATATACCGTTAGCAGAATTCTCATATAATAATGGTTATCAATCCAGCATTAAGATGGCCCCGTATGAAGCTCTTTATGGCCGGAAGTTCTGCACACCGCTGAATTGGTGTGAGTCCGGCGAGAGTGTGGTCTACAGGATTGATATTGTGAATGAAGCCGAGGAACGAGTGCGAGTGATTCAAGCCAACTTAAAGGCTGCTCAATCTCGGCAGAAAAACAATGTAGATAAACGAAGTCGACCTCTTCACTTTGACATCGGGGACCACGTTTAGCTTTGTGTCTCTCCGATGAAAGGGATTCATCGTTTTGCAGTGAAGGGGAAACTCGCGCCGTGATTCATCGGGCTATTTGCCATTGTTGAAATATGCGGACCCGTAGCCTATCGTCTGGAGCTACCTGACGTCACTTTCGGGTATTCACAATGTTTTCAATGTCTCTCAACTGCGGAAATGTCTTAAGTACCCAACTGCAGTTCATATGGAGAACATTGAGGATCTTCAACCGGATCTCACTTATTCTGAGTATCCGATATAGATTATCAACGAGAAGACTCACACCACAAGAAATCAGACTTTGCGATTTTACAAAGTCTTGTGGAGCAACCACACCACTGATGAAGCCATGTGGGAAAGCGAGGACTTTCTCCATTTAAATTTCCCCGACTTGTTTGTACCATATGTCTAGTAGTTTTTCTCCCTTCCTTCTTCTTTTTGTAATCTCGGGACGAGATTCTTTTAAGGGGGAGGAATGTAACAGTCCTAACTTTTGTAAAGTTTGATTTCAACTTATGAAACAAAGTTAAGGCGATAAAAGACTATATTTGTGTCACATGAAATGATGAACACAAAAATGGACATGTGAGGGAGCTAAAACAATTTTCTTCACCTCTTGATTAGCATTTGCTAACATGGGGAGTGAACTTTACTGCCTAAATGGCATTCATGTGCACATACTCAATATGTAGAGGATGGAGGAAAAATTTAAACACCATTTTGAATCTTTTCAAAGGATTCATGTTCAGTTTGTCCAACATCCTATATAGGAGATCACCGATGCATTTCTCGTGTATTCGAGAGCCTAATTTTCAAATTTGGAGAATTTTAGGGTTTATATACTATTTATTCCGATGATTATTCGAGGGAGAGTTCAAATTCAAATTTGAATTTGAAAACTGAACCAAACGTGCTCAATTTTGAAATTTGAGTTTAGATTCAAATTCCTCACACCATGTTTGGGCTACCGTTCAATTTTGGTGGAATTTGGACGAAGGCGGTGCGGGAATATCAAAGCACACAGTGGGGGGAGATATTTGAGGTGTGAGGGCCCACATGTCATACCCACACTCAAAGAAACCGACTCTGCTCTGTTTCCTCGGCTGAGAGCGCGACAGCAGCTCGATGAAATTCCCCTACCGACGTATTGCCAGCGCCAGCTCCTGCTTGCTCGACCTTTTGCTTGTTCTGATCACCACAACGAGTGCAACAAAGCTAGTTCGCCTCTCCCACCTCGATCTCGGCCTCGGTGGTCGGCTCCCGCGAAAACAAAACCGCCCTCGGCCGCTCTGCTGTTTCCTGATCGCCAGCCACCAACGTAGCTCGGTTGATCGAGCTTCCAACAGCAAATAGCAGCGCACACGGTTGCTCTAGCCGGCTAGCAACTTCTCCCCACAGTTCTGAGCTCGCTTGTGCCTAAAAACGGCAAAGTGCTGCTGCTCCCGAGTGCACACCGAAGTAAGCCGAGTTGGGTCACCATGGACAGCTCAAACCGAAGAGGATCACGCCCAAGCGAGCTTACTCACCGGTGCACCAGTAACCCTAGCTACTCCTCTCCGAAGCTCAGCCCTAGCAATTGATCACAGAGGGAGAATTTTGAGGATTTCTCCCGGGCAGCACAACTCGACGCCGAGGTAAGACTTTGCGAAATTCATCGTCAATTTGAGTTGTTAAGGCTTCAAACTTTGCACAGAGCTTCCTCACTACCTAGCGCACATCATCCCTCAGTTCTAGGACGGGAAATGAAGTGTAGAGCAAGAAAATCCACGTTTTGTCCATGGCGCACCGCCGCATCACGTCGGGCGCACGGTGCCGATAGGTTTGGAGCGCTCCCCGGTCCGTTTAGACTCCATGTCTATGTTCTACACCTTCCACTGGTGCTATAGGGCCCAAGAACCGAGCATTTGGTGAAGAAATGAATGATCCCGACCTCACCAGAACCCTAAACCTTGCTGTCAATGTCGCTCGCGTGTTTCCGGCGAGTTTCGGCTACCAGCGACCTTACCAACGTGTTCAGCGGGTTGGAAAAGGGGGGCGGCGACTAGGAGGCCGGGAGGTGGTCAGAAAGTGGCTTCCGGTGACCCTCGCCGGAGGGCGCCGCCGTTTCCTCTGTTTGGCGCGAGGTTGAAGAAGAGGGCTGGCAAGTGGGACCCACTGTCAATATTTAAACATTTTCAGGATTTTCAGAGAATAGTTCAAACTTTGATGAGCCATAACTTTGTGTAGGAGTGTCCAAAAATTGTCAAACAAACTTTGTTGGATTCCTCTCAGAGAGTACTATCCAAGGGTGCAGCCCAATATTTATGAAAATCCCTGGATTTGGCTCATTAATTCATTTAAAAAATGTTGTAGGAATTATTACAGGAGTTCTATTTATTTGAAAATTCCCAAATTTGGGAAGGACATTATTCTAAAAATCCTTGAACTCCAGTAAGACTTTTCGAGGCACTGGACCTCATTTGCTTGGCCAAATGATGTGTTTAATCCTTATGTCTCTGAAAAATAGGAAAAATAAACAGAGACATTTTCAGACTTTTACCCAAGTTTGTAAAATCCATATCTCCATGTAGGAAACTCCAAAAATGGTAAAATCAATTCCTATGGACTGACGACATTTTGTACTTCACAAAAGTCTAGTTTGCAGCATAGGAAAGCTTAATATCTAGGGGGTAAAGGCAGATTAGTGAAAACCACATAAGGATTTGTTGTGCTCACATGGAGCCATTTCATGAGCTCTATTTTTGCACACTGCCTAAATACCTTCCATAGAAGCTGTAGTTAAATTTTCAGCTTACTGGACCTCTGGAACTTGAGCTACCATCCTTTAGGTTTAAGTGTTCATATGAGGACTTAATCACATGGTGATTAACTTTACCTCTCTTTTCACCTAGCTTTCATCATCTCTAAGGTTGTAGATCCAACAACAGAAACCTTGCTGTTGTTTGCCCCTTTTATGTAAGGGCCTCAGTTTTTTACACCTATTTGAAGTGTTCATCACCAAACCACACACCTCATTTGAAGTAAGTTGATGAACACAAATGAAGAGCAAGTAACCACCATCAACATGCTCATTAGAGAACAAACTCACATATTGCAAAAGTGGTATTTCCCACATGTGATATAGAAGGGCTTGGCATATGAAAACTCCTACACATTGCTAAGGATGTCCATGCCAAGTTTCACCCAAATTCAAAACCTTTTTGAGGTCATTTTGGGTATAGCTAGAAAGAGGGCAGTTTGAAACCATATTCAAATTCAAACTGTTTTTATCCCATGAATTTAAAAGTGGGAGGCATATTCTTACTCAGCACATTTTTGTGAGCTCACACACCAATTTTCACTCCATTTGGAGTTGATCTTGACATGAGCTAAGTGGGACAAATTCAAACTCTATTTGAATTCAAAACTGAACTTGTGCTGAAATTCATTCAAACCAAACCCAATTTGAATTCTACTCAATTCAAATGGCTCATGGGTGAATAATTTGAATACCCAGGGTATTTTGGGGCTCACTGTTTACAACAGTGATTAGGAGTGAATTTCAGAGGTTAAAACCCCGGGTGGGTCCCACATGTCAGCCACAGAGAAGAATCAACCGACTGAGACATTTTTCACTCGGGTCGCCGAGCCGCCGCTGCGATCGCCACTGAGGGGAGCAGCCACACCAGCAGCTGCTTGGCCACGCGCAGGCGTGAGGCGGTTCAGGGCCTTCTTAAGGCGTTTCCCCCCTCCTCGGCCGAAGCCTCGCCCGTTTCTTCCCCCCGCAAGAACTCAGCGCCGGCAAACTCCTTCCGCAGCTCGGAATCGATCGGAGAGCGCCGATCACAGCCTTCCCGTCCCCTCTCGAGCTATGGTAAGGTACTAGGAGCTCTTCTCCTTCCTCCCCATTGCTAAAACTCAGCTGAAACCGATTGATATCGGCTATACTGAAAGATCACTTCGGTGACTTAAAACCGCCGCACCTCGGGCTCCCGTGGACAGCCCAACCGGGGCGTTGCCACGCCTGAGCCAAGGCACCCTTGGATGCGCTGTTGACCGGTGCTGCTCACCCCCGAGCCACAGCCCGAGTGTTTGCTCACCGGCGGCGAATTTCCAGTTTTCCCCTTTCTGTGTGCGGACCGACCTTCGGGTGCGGTTCCGTCGAATTCGTACTCTAGAAAGGATTAGAGGGCCTCAGTCCGCTCTCACACAAACTAGACACGGTAACGCGCAAGTTGCCTTCACAACCTTTGGCCGGAGGACCTCTGTACCCGGCGCAATTCGAAGTTTACCGACGGCGGAACAAACGGGAGGCATCGGGCGCACGGTGAGGACCTACTCCGGGCCTCCCCCAAGCTGCCTCAAGCTCATGTCGACCTTCCCTGAGGTCCACTGACGCTTCCCGACCGGTTGCTCGAGTAGTTGAGGTGCTAGGGGAGTCAGCCGACACGGCCGAAGTTTTTCCGAGGCGGCGGCTCGTCGCCGACCATGTACCGGCCGTTGTCATGACGAGCTGACCCCAAAATCCTGTTCCCCGAGTGAAAGTAGGCAGGGGCGGCCAAGATCGTGAAGTTTGGAGCTTTACAGAAGCTGCCGGCGAGCTCTCCAGCGAGGTCCCTAGGCGGCGGAGCGCGGGCGGCGAGAGGTTGACGAAGGGGGTGGACCCCAGCTGTCAGCGACCGATATTTTAAATCAGGATCGGGCTGCGGCCGGGATCGGGTGTGCTGGCGCGCAAAAACCTTGTGGGCCGCGGTGTTCTGTCGCCTCAGCGCTCAACACGTGTACCTGCGGGCCCCGGCAGATTTAAACTTTTTCCCCGATTTTCAGATTCCATTCAAACTTCAAATCCTCATAACTTTGGCTAGGAAGCTCCAAATCGAGTGAACCAAATTTTGTTGGATTTAGCTCTCTGAGCACTTTCCAGCAAATCAAGTTTCACTTCATGAAAACCCTTATTTCTCCAGAATTAATTCCTCAAAGTTTAAACTGTTAGGAGTTTTAACTGGAGAATCATTTGGAGGAAAATCCTGAAATTTTGCTGGGATGTTCACCATCCCTGAACTACCATAAAAATTTCAGACCCATTTGAGCTCATTTGATCTACCTAATGGTGTGATTAGTGAAACTGTTCCAGAGAAAATAGAAAATGTTCAGAAACATTTTCAGAATTTTCTCTGAAATTGTTTAGCTCATATCTTTAGCTAGGAACCTTCAAATTAAGTGAGACCAACTCCATTAGAACCCTCTGAAAATCTAGTTTTCAGAAAGTCATTGTTTGTTTCATGAAAATCCTTAGAACACCCTAAAAGCCTTCAATTAAGTTCAAGTACATGATTAATTGTGGAGGGCTCAATTGAGCTTTGCTGCAACTAAAACTTGACCAAGTCTCTGTTTAGGTTGTAACCAAGCCACAGTAAAATTTTCACAGTCATTGGGTCTGTCTAGTGAGAGTTATAGACTTCACAACTTCAAACTTAACACAAATGCATTTAAATTGATACATGTACCTCTTATATCATGTAGTCGCTAAGTTCGAGGAGGAACCCGAAGTCCTAGACTTCGTTACTCCGGAGGAGCAGCTAGCCTACGACCAAGAGCAGCAAGGCAAGCTCCGGTTTGCATTAACCTTTTTACAAATTTTTATTGTTTTGAGCACATACTTGAATACTATTGTTCCTTGCATTAGAGTCTTGTTTGGAAACCCAAGTGCATAGCCAAGAAAGCCATGGGATGGGATTAGGATTGAAAACCTCGTTAGCCACTGCATTGCTAAGATAGAGTAGGATTCGGTACAAGTCGAGTAGTTGGAACTACTCGCGAGCATAGGCTAGAGGCACTCGACTCGGGTAGAGATAGCACATGATACACATGGCAAGAAAGATGAGACCGAACGGAGAGTAAGGGCAGCAGGACTTTGGGGCCTGTGTGCTGTAGCTCCGCTTGTGTCGATTGAGGACCGAGCCGTGTGCGGGCCTGTTGAACAAGCTAGAACAGTACCAAAGACCTACCGGCTATATGGGAACCGGGAAACTGATGTAACTCAGGTAGCTGGGTGTTGAGGCATAGCTGGTCGTTCAGAGGGTAGGTTGAGAGCTCGTGGTGTAAATCGGCTGGTGGCACTGAGATGCGCGTGCAGAGACCTCTTGCTCGGGACGGTTGGACCGGTTCAACATTTGGCTAACGGGTGAAAGGTAGTTGCGTACGGCGTCCGTGATGGTTGTGGTAGGAAACGTCGAGTACGGGCGTACGTGACGGGTTGTTCCGGTAACCCTGCAGATGTAAATCGATTATAATCACCGTCCCTCGCGGTCAGTGAGTACCACTTGTTCACTGTACCGTGACGTAGAAAGAACAGGCTAGTTACATGTTAAAATGTTGCTGATTGAAAGATGGACTTGATTGCTAATGACTTGCTGTAGTTTAGAGCTAACTAAAGTTCATTTCAACTTTGGGTAAAGTACATGAGAGAAATGCGTTTCTTGTTTGATTGCGACTCTCTCATGTACCTTAGCGTAAGGTTCTCCACAACCTGCTCCTAAAATTTGAAGGTAAGGTTCTACTAATTAGGCGAGTCCTTGCAAATGATTTTTACCTCATGTAACCCACCACCCCTCATTTAGAAGTTCCATGTTTAGGTGAGACGGGTCAGACTTGCTGAGCCTTCGTGCTCACTGCTTGTGTTTGAAGCTTTTGCAGGGTTCTATGAGGAAGGGACTCCTGAAGAGGAGACGGAACCCCAGGATGGGAACCCCGTCGAGTGGGAGTCGTGCACGCCGCAGAGTTAGTGTGCGTGTGTGCTAGCAAGGACACGTTCAAGTGCTGAACGTGGACTTGATGCGTAGTCTACGTCCGTGAGTGTAGACTGGAACTATTTTGATGTAAACATGTTCATAAACTTGTTTATGTAATAAAATTTTGCTTCCGCTTTGTACTTTTGACGTGTGTTATCCGGTGCTGTGCAACGCAGCACCCCTCAGTGTGATCCTGGCTCGACAAGACCGTTGGGGTCGTGTCATTTTAAGTGTGAGTTAACTTGTACAACAGTTGTGAACCAATTTATAAATTGCTTTTGAATACATGTGCATAAATCATTTTAATTGTTATTGATTCGAATCACCGTCGCTCGTGGAAGAGGATTGAGCATACTTGCCCACTGCGCCATGATGTAGTAAAAAGAGGAACTAAGTCTCTTAACATGATGTTTATGGCTTAATCATTATATTGGAACCTTGACTGAATTAGCTATAGTGCCAACTAAAGTTCATTTCCACCTTAGGCTAGCAACATCGGGATAAGCGTTTCTTGTTTGATTATGGACTTCCGGTGTTGTGAGGTGTGAGGACCACAAAAATGAAGGCTATAAGAATCTGAATATAAGGATCAAGTTTATTCAAGCTTCATTTTCCAAATTCATGTTCCTACTGTCTTACTACCCCTGCATGTAGAGTTACATGTTTAGGATTGACGGTTAAGACTTGCTGAGCCTTAGTGCTCACGGTTGCATTCTGAGTTGTTTTTGCAGGTAGCAGGATGCCTGCTATGAAGAGGGTTGTTCGGTGAGACGACGAACCTCACGGTTCGTTATACTCATTGGAAACCTAGCCACTGCTTTTCTTTGGTGAAGCTAGTTGGAAGCATTCACGGGCTGAACGATTTCTCTTCGGCGTAGTTAGGGTCGAGAGTGAGTAGTTGTCCAGTTTTATATTCCGATGCGTGTGTACAATATGTTGTAAAAGATCTTATGTTGAGTAATAAAAGGGTTTCATATGTTCTTACCATCTTTTCGTGCATGCTGTTGGGTGCCACATCGCACGGCACCACCCAGTGCGATTCCCGGGCGAGACAAGATCTCTCCTGGTTCAAAAGTTATGAGATGTCAAATTTGACAATATTTCTGGAAAAAATTGGAGAGCACCTCCCTGCTTGAGGTACTGAATTGATCCAAGAATTCCAGTTAATTCTACCTCGAATTTGAAAAAACTTTATGTTCCAAAGTTGTGACCTATCTCATGAACTTTTCAGAACTGCCTCATTTACTATTTTTGGATTTTTATGCAGGAAGTTATGCTCATTTTACAGAGAGTTACAGAGAGTATTTGCTCTGCCCTGTTTTCTGGACAGCTTCAAATCTACTGCATTTTTCGACTACTTAAGGGATGAAACACCTCTGGACATCTATAGTAACATTGTAAATCTCTTCCAAAGATTTCCAGAAATGTATCATACGACCCCGACATCGAAAGAACTCGACCTCTAACCTCTGTATAACTTCAGCATTATTTCAGCCAAAAACAGAGGACTCTGCTCCTAATATCATATAAGTTGAAAACTTGCTTACTTTGAACATCCTGATTAAGGGAAGGAGTTAAATTAAAGTTTTAGTGCCCTGGATCAAAATGTTCAAGTTTTACAATGATGTTGATCATTTAGTGGAGTGTGACGTCGAAGCGTCACCACAATCATGCCGGTACTACGTTCCTCACAAAGAAAACCTATACCGGACTTAGCCGGCTTTGTTAATTCAGTGGCACTAAACGTCTCTTGCACATGTGTTCTACTCGTCTACCGATCCGTGGTAAGACTACCTGTAATTAAACCACACAATCGTCAGGTTCAGCTGCACACTGAACCCGGTCGCAATATAATTCCATATAACCGTCCGTCATCACTCGCACGGTTGTTCTGAAGCCAAACACGCCTTGATCTACATGTTGTAGGATCGAAGTACATGTGTAAAGCTACAAGAGGGGGGGTGAATGGTAGATAAAAACTTTTCAGCGGAAGTAACAAAACACCCCTCAACAGAAAACCGATCTGTTAAAGAAACCGTGTGTGCGACTAATCTAAACGTGTTCAACTGTGACAAAGCTAGTATAGATTGTAGAGAATCAAGTCACGAAGACGTCACAACAAGAATCATGAAAATCCGGTGAGACAAACTCAAGTTACGATCGAAAGATCAAACAAAGGTCAATCTGTCCTACGCGAGAAAAACAGTTCTGTAATACTGCAAAGAAACTCGTGTAGATCAGAAACCACAAATTAAATGACCGTGAAATTTTCACAGATGATATATAATCAAGTTGTGAAGACAACCCCAAAAGAATCACATCAATTGGATCTGTAAAACTCGAGTTATGATAAAACCACCGAAGCAAGGTAGTGCTGAACAGAAACTCAACGAGAAAAACTTGTCTGAAACAAGTCGGACGAACAAGGCACAAAAGTTCCTTTAGAATATGAATTTTATTTATCAAAACACAAGAGGAACAGCCCCAAAGTCGTTCTCACCATGAGCCTTGGCCTCCCTTGCTTATATAACCAGCTCTATGGCCAATCCAATTTAAACTAGGACTCCTACTCCTACTTGGATTCAAACTGTAACTTTCCAATACTGCTCAAGACTCTTCTATACACAGATAGAAGCAATCTTAAGACTTCCAAACACCTTAGGAACGTCCCAAACATTCCTAAAACAACTCTACTTCATGCCTAACACGAAATCCTGTTATAACCAAGTCGAAACTTTCCATAAACAAACCATAACCGCCTCAGCCGCAGCCTAAGCGCAAAATCCTGCCGGTTGAACCTTCCCAACCATATCTCCACTTCCATATCTCTTCACCACGCCTTGGAATCATGTTGCCACGTCCATGCACTCCTTGAACACATGCAAACACCTTCCAACAACGTCCACGATACCTTCATATGCATTGTTCTTGATCCAAACATGCTGCGCGACCTCCCGATCAACTCAACCACAATTCCTCCCAAACTTGGTTGTTGAACCTCATCTTCTCCCTAAGACTAGTTCAATGGATCCCGTCACCAGCCATGTCTTGAACTCAAGCAACACCTGGACATGAATAAACAACCAATACTTCCGAGCACAAGTCCTTAACTTGACTCTCGTTAGTTCCGAAACTACAACATCTTACGTGAGCACCTCACATAAGCATGTTGTAAACCATAGCAAAATGATATCAGCCATAACCACCAAAACACACCAAAAACTTAGTAAAATAATACTAAGCAAACTTTTCATAAGAGTAAAGCAAGTTCAAAACATTACAAGTTAAAAGTAGAACCATTGCAATCAAGCTCCGAACCTTACCAAAGAACCGGACCTTGAACCGGAGCTTACCAAAGCTAGTCGGACCCAGCGCCAGAGCTTACTAAAGCTTAGTCGGACCTAGCACAGAACTTACCAAAGCTAGTCAGACCTAGCACCGGAGCCAGCAAAAACAAGTCGGACCTAGCCAAAATAAGTCAGACCTAGACAAAGCAAGTCAGACCTTACGTCAGACCTTGCCGGAGCTACCCAAAACAAGTCGGACCTATCATCAGACCTTACGTCGGACCTATTATCGGACCTTGGAGGAGCTCAGACCTAGAGTCGGACCTTGTTAAAAAGGTGTTTTGGTAGTATTCAAAACTTTTATCGTCCAAGCCAATGTATTCAGCACACATAGGTCTCACAATCTCCCCTTTGATGAATGCATTAGCAACACCACTTAAAATCCGAACATTGGCTTATTCACATGAAAAGTTTTCTCCCCCTTTGTAAATCAGAAATAAAATGAGAAGAAAAACAAAAATACCAAAAATTATCCCCTGAGAAGAATCGTGCCAAAACACTTGTGAATATGTGCGATGTGTGATCAATTTCTCCCCCTTTGACAATGTATTCAGCAAGGTACAAAAGAGAAATTTTAATTTGTTATGAGCACATTATAACACATACATATAGAACAAAGCTCATCCAAATCATACTATCAAGTAACTTACACTATCACATCAATGAGATACATAAAGTAGTGTAAGCCATGCTAGAGATCAAGTGTAATTTTCAATTTAAGCAAGTCATGATCTCACAAACTTAACTATTTCAAGACCTGAAAGCATGACACTTGTTTCTGCATTTTATTTATCATTTAAAGCAAAAATTTTGATCTTATGACATTTGCAAGATATTATATGCAGCATCAGCCTTATTCTAACCAACCAAGCCAAGCCTATGTCATTTGACAGTCAGAAGCTTAAGGACAAGGTTTTAGTCATACACAACTCTTTTCAAGTTGATATCTAAGTGCAATGATAAGCCATCTCAAAAGAAGAAGTGCGATGCATGCATATTCTCTTGATCTTTTCTCATTTTTTTATTTGGACATAAAAACTCAACATGTGAGTTGATTACTTGATTAATTCTCTATGATTAAAAGCACTTGTGAGCATGCAACAAGTTCAAAACAGCAAGAAAGTTTGACCATGACCATATTTAATGTAAGTAACTATTCCAATTACTAGACATGGTAAAAACTACAAAATGTATAACAGAGTAATGTAGTAAGAACTTTCAGCATGAAAAAGGAATCACAAAGTCATATATGCATGAAATACTATGCTCATATTATTTTAATTTCAGATTCACACATAGACTTCCCAAGTTTCAAAATTCTCCCACAATTTAAGCCATGAGGATGCATAACCCCTATTTCACTACAAATGTAACAAAAACGAGTGAAATCCAAAGGTTTTGTAAAAATGTCAGCCAATTGTTGTTCGGTATCTACATGGTGAAGCACAATGTTCCCTTTTTCGACATTATCACGGAGAAAGTGATACCTAATGTCAATGTGCTTAGTTCTCGAATGTTGCACGGGGTTTTTAGCAATGCTAATGGCGCTAGTGTTATCACAAAACAGTGGAACACTATCTAGATCAACCCCATAGTCCTTAAGTGTTTGAACAATCCAAAGAATTCGTGAGCAAGCACTAGCAGAAGCTACATATTCAGATTCGGCTGTGGATTGTGCAACTGAACTTTGTTTTCTAGAGGACCAGGCAACAAGTGAATTACCAAGAAAATGACAAGCACCAGAAGTACTTTCCTATCAATCCTACAACCCCCAAAATCATCATCGGAAAAAGCATTCAAAGTAACGGTTGAGGAAGAAGGAAGAAAAATGCCAAATTCTTGAGTTCCATGTAAGTACCTGAGAATCCTTTTGACGGCTTGACGATGTGAAGCACGTGGGGAGGCCTGAAACCGTGCACAAAGACATACGCTGAATTGTATGTCCGGTCTTGATGCCGTGAGATACAAAAGTGATCCGATCATGCTTCTATATTCTTTTTGATCAACGGAATCACAATCTTCATCAAGTTCAAGTGTTGTTGCTGTTCCCATTGGTGTCCGAAGAGGCTTGCTTTTGTCCATGTTGAAGCGCCTTTGGAGATCTTTTGTATACTTTTTTTGATGCACAAAGCTCCTTGGTTCGCTTGATTTGCAGCCCCAAAAAGTACGTGAGTTCTCCCATCATACTCATCTCAAATTCTGAACTCATCATAGCTGAAAACTTGGACACAAGATCATGAGAAGCACAACCAAAGATAATATCATCCACATACACTTGAACGAATAATGAGTCATTGCCATGCTTAAGCACAAAAAGAGTTTTATCAACCTTGCCCATGGTAAACCCCTTTTCAAGTAAGAATGTTTTTAACATATCATACCATGCTCTAGGGGCTTGTTTGAGACCGTACAAGGCTTTGGACAGTTTGTAAACATGATTAGGAAAATTTGGATTTTTGAAAACCAGGTGGTTATTTGACATAAACCTCCTCATCTATGTAGCCATTAAGAAAAGCACTTTTAACATCCATTTGATATAGCTTAAAACCTTTATATGCAGCAAAAGCTAACAAAATTCTTATGGCTTCTAATCTAGCAACAGGAGTAAAAGTTTCATAAAAATCTAGACCTTCAACTTGTGTGAAACCTTGAGCAACCAACCTAGCCTTATTCCTAACCACAACCCCATCCTCACTTTGTTTATTTTTAAACACCCATTTAGTTCCAATTAAAGTGTGATCTTGAGGTGGAGGTACAAGTTTCTAAACATTATTTCTTTCAAAATTTTCTAACTCTTCTTGCATGGCAATAATCCAAGATTCATTAGTGAGTGCGTGTGATATATCTTTGGGTTCAAAAGAAGCAACAAAAGCAGATGAGCATGAGAATTGGGATCGAAAAACCTAGATCTTGTAACTCGTTCATGCAAGCTTCCAATAATTTGTTGTGGAGGATGAATTTTGAGAATCCGGAGGGGAGTGGACACTTCACAAGCTTCTTCTTCTCCATGTTCATCACAAATAGATGAGCTTGTGACGTGAGGAGGATCTGGACCAGCAATGGTGGTCGTTGGTGCTGGCCGTGAATCAAGATCAGGAGCTGGAACAATGTGACTAAAAGCTTCATTCTTAGATGCCATAAAGTAAACCCAAGAGTATCTAGAATAGTCATCAACAATCACAAGAACATACCATTTACCTCCGAAGGATTGAACACGTGAAGGTCCTACGGTGTGAAGGTGTAAAAGTTGACCCGGTTCAGTTGTCATGGTCATTGTGAGAGGAGCATGTGAACCTGCAACCATCTTAGCATGTCTACAAGAAGAGCACACAATTTCTTTGTCCACTTTAAGCTTTGGCCGCCCACGTATGCGATCAAGAGCACTAACACGCGTGAGATGATCAAAGCCTACGTGACCAAGTCTACGATGCCAAAAATATAAATCTTTGGAATCATTTGCAACTAGACATCTATGCTTAGAGGAAGACATATCAAAATCTGCTTTAAAAACTCTTCCAAACCGAGACATGTTAAAAATAAGCTCACTATTTGAACCTACAACTTTGCAGCAGTTTTTATTGAAAATAATTTCCAGATTTTCATCTAGCAATTGTGAAACAGAAACCAAGTTGTATTTCAAAATTTTGACAAGTGCCACATCCTTCAAAGTGTAGTGATCATTTACTCTAACCGAACCCTTAGCAATTATAGGAGTTGAAGAATTATCGGCAAAAGTAACATTCTCTACACGTGACACAAAAGAGAGAGGAGAACCATTCTTTGTTACCGGTCATGTGGCGTGAGCAACCTGAATCCACAATCCAAATGTTCTCCTTCCTTAAGCGTGTAACCTACATAGAAGCACAATACGTCGATGACTCAATAATGGGGTTAGTTAAAAGGCATTTAGGAATCCAGTACTGAGTCACACGATGTCCAGCAGGAATAACATGCCAAAGCTGAGATAAAATAGCAGGTTTATGAGTCAAAGTTTGAGATTTTTTGTTTTTAACTACTGACCTATGAGGTGTTACTTGTGTAGCACGAAAATCAGTAGCTCCGGAGGCAGAAACTGAAGCTCCGGAGGCAAAAACTGAAGCTCCGGAGGTAAACTTTGAATATTTCTGACTCATAACAGCAGGTTGCATGTTCCTGACATTCGGTTTAGTATGTGCAGCAAATTTTGCATGAGAGTTATAAGATCTAGCTTGCATTCTTTCCTTTTTATGTTATTTAGCTAGTCTATAACAAAAATCTATGACATGACCATCTCTACCACAATAGGTACAATGAAATTTAACTTCGTGTTCATGTCTAGATGAGCATGCAGTATGCTTATTTGAACCCGAACGTGACAACACTCCTGCAGATTTAAAAACCACTTCTTTTTGTTTAGTAACTGTTTGAATCAAACCACTTCCTACTGATTTTACAATTTTAGGTGGATGTTCCTTAGCATTAGCATGTGAATCAAAACCTAAACCAGTTTTATCATTGCAAGACTTGGAAGAATTCAGCAACAAGTTTAGCTTCTTATTCCCATTACAAAACCGATCTAATGTCCTATGCATGTTATCAAGTTTATTTGATAGATCAAGGCAATTTTCACACGAAGTTTTTCTTTTTAATTTGCAATTGGAACAATATTTAACTTCATGAGAACGTAAAGCATTGTTCAATATAGAAATTTCTTTCATAGCGTCTTGTAGTTTCTTATCAAGATCATCGCAAGTAGAACAATGCAAATCAATTGTAGAACAACAAGCATCTTTCAAGTTTTTATCATTAAGTGCAGCAAGCTTTTTGTTCTTTTCGATTTCAAGTTCAAGTTTATCAAGTGTGGAGGTGTGTGCACTTCTTAGAGAGGACAATTGTTCATATATTAAATCACATGAGGAACAAGAATGTAAGGGCCTCAGTTTTTGACACATGTTTGAAGTGTTCATCACCACACACACACACACCTCATTTGAAGCAAGTTGATGAACACATTTGAAGAGCAAGTAACCACCATCAACATGCTCATTAGAAAACAAACTCACAAATTGTAAAAGTGGCATTTCCCACAGACATCATATAGGGGCTGGGAATTGGGAAAACTCCTACACATTGCTAGGAATGTCCATGCCAAGTTTCACCCAAATTCAAAACCTTTTTGAGGTCATTTTGGTTATAGCTAGAAAGAGGGTAGTTTGAACTCAAATTCAAATTCAAACTGTTCTTATCCCATGAATTCAAAAGTGGGAGGCATATTTTTACTCAGCACATTTTTGTGAGCTCACACACCAATTTTCACTCCATTTGGAGTTGAGCTTGACATGAGCTAAGTGGAGCTGGCGCCCAGGACGGCCTCCTCGTGCCCCCACACGCCCCTCACTGCCTCAGCCGAGCGAAGCTCGATTGCCTTTATCTCCTCGCGGGCGACATCAAACAGCGCCACTTTCTTCCCCCGAGCTCTCGGTCGATCGGGAAAATGGAGAAAACAATCGCACCCTCGCCCCCCCGAGCTGCTAGGCAACGCCCTGAGCTCAAGCATCACTCTCCCAATGCCTGGACCACCGAGTTTCGGCCTCTGTTCCCGTGATCAACGACGACCGCCGAACTTAGTTCAAGAACGGCGATCAGTCTCACGTGGGCAGCGCACCGCAGCCACTTCCACGGCCGAGCAAGGGAGGCAAAAGGAGCGCACGGACTCCACGCTGCTTCCACCTGAAGCTCAAGCTACGCCGTGAGCTCTCGCCGGCGAATTCTGAGATTTTGCTCCGGTGGCCTCAACCCGAGCTTCCGGTACAGTTCCTTAAAATTCTCCTTCTCTACTCCTCCTTGAGTCATCAAACTTTGCACGTGTATGTTGGATTAGCCGGCGATCAATTCTCCTTTAGCATCCATCGCATGAAAACGCTTCGGAGCGGCGGAATTCAAGCTCTACTAGGGGTGTTCGCTGTAAAAGCCCAAGAAAAGTGACTTGCAAAAACTTTTCATCACCTCACAACACCACACTTTTGTTGTGAATATCTTGTGAAAAATGGTGAAGAGCAATTAACCTCCATCAAAAGAGTGATTAGAGGGGAAAGCCTACACTTTCACAAAGTGGGATTTTTACACATGAACATGAGAGGTTGAGCTCACCCCTAGAACTTAAAAAGTCTTGGGAAGGTTCAGGCCAAATTTCATGTAAATCCAACACTTTTTGAGGCACTTTTGGAGGTATTTGAAAAAGAGGCCAATTTGAATGTAAATTTAAATTGCAGCAACTTTCATCACTCAAATTCAAAAGTTAGCTTTATATTCAAACTCAGCACATTTTTCTGAGTTAGCCCACCAATTTTCATCCCCATTAGAGTTCATCTTGTCAGGAGCTAGATTTGCAATAATTCAAAACTGAATTTGAATTTCAGTTTAAACATGAAGCGAATTTAACCCAACAAATTTTAAATTTGAGAACTCAAATTCAAACCAATGCTTCGGGGCTAAGTCTCTCATTCAATGTTTAGTAGCTGGAGATATTTTCAGCAAAAACAGAGATGAAAAATGGAGAATACATTAGGGGGGAGAGGAGGGCCCACTGGTCAGCAGGCTTAAGGCCGAAGGCAGCTCGGGCGAGTCAGCCGGCAGCCAGCGATCAGCGCTCGACACCTCCTGCTCCCGCGCCCGAGTGGAAGAGGCCACCGCGCGGTGAAAACGTTGAGTCAACACGCCAGCGCGACCCCCACTCGATTTGTTTCACGGTGCCCCGGCTGCCCCAACGTCCTCCCATCCATAATCGCCTCCGCTCGCAAGCTTTTTCACCGCCGCTCTCTGGTCGCCGGCGTCCGAGCAACACAGGCGCTCTCGTGCCCGACGAGCAACACAAGAAAGAACCGCCTTGAGGTGCTGATCCTTCTAGTCCCAACCGTTCTTCATTTCGTGTGCTGTCGGGGGAGGATTTCACCGGGGAAGTTTCGGTAGTCCTAGGACCGAGCCACCACCAAATCCTAAAATTCACGGGTGTTGGATTATCACCACGCATACCGAGCTAAACACACGATCTACACCCTGCCACGACCACCTAGGATCGAAAACCAGCAAGAACCATGGGCTAGGGTTGCGGTTATCCGAGTTTTTTGAGCAACAGCCGATATCGGGCCTAGGTCGACGGTGAGAGGTCCCAGATCCGGCCATTTCCATGGCCAACCGAGCTCATATTCGTGCTAAGCATGCCACAGCGGAGCTGTAGGAGCAAACCGTTGGAAGAATAAGGCCCTGAGTAGCCCGGGCGACATCGCCGGAGTAGAGAGGAGCTCTGTCACCGTCGCGGGCATAGTTCCGGCCATTGCCGAGCTCCGGTGAGGGCACCAGCGTGTTCTCCGAGTCGAGTTAGGCACAGGCTATTCACATACCACTGGAATATCCTCAAGTTTAGGAGCTTCAATCTGATGCACAGCTGCAACACGTTGTGATGTATCCACAAGATTCAATGTGTTGCAACCATGTATTGGGGAATTCAGTTGGACAGTCCGAGAGCTGATGTCAAAGATAGCTCCATAATGTGTCAACCATGACATCCCCAAGATAATATCAATCCTTTGGCCTTTGAGTATGATAAGGCTCGCAGGATAGATGTTTCCACCCAAACATAACGGTGCCCGAGAGACCATCTCATCTGTTGATATCTTGCCTATGGGTGAGCTGATATGAAACGGATGTTTGACCGTGCTAAATGGAAGATGATACTTCAGCACATAGTCTCTGCTAATAAAATTGTGGGTGGCCCTGGAATCAAACAACACGAAAGTGGGTTGTTCATGTAGAGTGAACATGCCCGCTAAAACTGGTTCGCCTTTTGCAATGTCCTCAATAGCAGTATAGTTAACCCTGCCAGCTTTTGAAAGATGCTTCTTTGAAAGTTTATGGTGCTGATCTGAGCATTGATGAGACGACACATGAGTGTGGCTCTGCTGAGCTCCACGACGATCTCGTGCTATAGAAATCCTCAGCTCTCTACTAACACGAGGTAGAGATGATACGTGCATGGCTGGTTGTGGTAGGGTTGCACAAATAATTTCTGATCGTTGCTGTTGAGGTGAAGGCACATAAGTGAGTAACTCCAGCCGTGGTTGTGAGAGTTGCACCACAGACTGAGTTTCTTGCCTGACTGGTGAGTAATACCGCACTCGATCGTTCGGAGGAACCTCGATATCACAGTCCGATGGTATACTTCTCTTCAGCTCCTCTTCACAACGGAGATGCATGTATTCTTTAATAACAGCGGCATTTGCCAACTCATTGTAAATACCGTTATTGAAAAAGGTCACTTGTTCCTTAAGTTCAACATTTAAACCTCAGAAGAAATACTCGCACTTCAACGCTTCCGAGTCTACCATATGAGTGGTGTATTGCATCACGTCTTCAAACTCTTTGAAGTACTCATACGCACTCCTTTCCCCTTGCTTTAACTCCAGAAAGTCTTGATACTTTGTTCGAAGAATTCCCGAACAAAGGTGACGTGCCCGGAACACATTCCGGAATTCCTCCCACGTCACACGATGACCTTCCGGAAGAGTAGCGATATACTCCGCCCACCAAGCTCCAGCGGCTCCGTGGAGTTGTTGAGCGACAAATAGAGGCTTCTGGTATTCATCGCACTCGAGCATATCGAACTTGGCTTCAATACATTGGAGCCAATGAGTCGACTCCAACGGTTCTTTCGCTTCCAAGAAAACCTGTGGTTGTCTTGCTAGAAAATTCAAATAAGTGCTTGGCGGGGGATTACACTGTAAGGTCTCCTGTCTTATGCTTTGTTGCACCAACAGATCGAGAGACTCAACCATCTTTCCTAAGATTTCTGCCAATCCGGTTGATGATGTCGGCACTTCTTGTCGTGGCGAATTATTTTCGCCGTGACTGACTCACCAACCTCACTCCTGGAATGAGTACGATCCATATTGCAATAGTGAGCAATTTACGGTTCAAATTCAAAGTTTAAACTCAACTTGAATTAAAAACATAACCGTAAAAGCATCACATAGATATTGCAGCACTACACTAGCTAACCAGGATTTCGACAATTTTGATATCTACCAACTTTAACAAGTTTGTCCAAACCCTTAATTCCAAAAGTAAGACATACTGAAAAATAACTCAAGAACATGTTATCGAACTTAGAGAAGTCTAAAACATCCCTGTGCACAACAAGTCCTAAGCTAAATGGCAATAAGCACTACTCTGTTCAGACGGACCAATTGGTCTTAATCCCAGAATTTGGATATGAAAATGGCAATTTCATGTAAGGGCCTAAGTTTTTGCACACATTCAAAGTGTTCATCACCCACACACACCTCATTTGAGGAAACTTTGTGAACACATTTGAAGAGCAAGTAAACACCATCGACATGGTCATTAGAGGATAAACTCAAAAAATGCAAAAGTGGCATTTCCCACATGCATCATATAGGGGATGGGCATATGAAAAACTCCTACACCTTGCTAGGAATGCTCATGCCAAATTTCACCCAAATTCAAAACCCTTTTGAGGTATTTTGGGTATAACTAGAAAGAGGCTAGTTGAACTCAAATTCAAATTCAAACTACTTTTATCCCATGATTTAAAAAGTGGGATCCATATTCACACTCAGCACATTTTTGTGAGCTCACACCCAATTTTCAGTCCAGTTGGAGTTAATCTTGATATGAGCTAAGTTTAGCAAATTCAAACTCAATTTGAACTTCCAACTGCATATGTGCTGAAAATAGATTCAAACACTCCACAATTTGAATTGTATCCAAGTCAAATGTCCAGTTGGTAGATAATTCAAATGACAGAGGGTATTTGGGTCTCTACTGTTTAGATCAGTGGGGAAAATTCAATTTCAGAGGTTAAAACTGGAGTGGGACCCACATGTCAGCCTCACTAAACATTTTAACTGACTGAAGAACTGATCTCGGTTTCTTGCGCCTGACCGAGCTGTCGCCACGGTGAGAAAACGGCGAGGCCAACAGCTGCTTGCCGGCCCTGGCTGCTGAACCGCCTCTCTGGCCCCTTATCTATGCGCCCGAGTCGTCCCCATTGCTCCTCACCAATGTCCCGACGTCTTCTCACCCAGAAACCTCGATATACCTCGCCGCTCATCCGAGCTCTCAGTCCACCGTCGCCAGGCCAAATCGGTGGTTGTCACAGCAATCTCAGGCCGCAACCGAAGGCGCCAAGCCTTCCTTGACGTTCTCGCACCGGTTCCAGACCCTGATCAACCCTCCTCGAGCTCCACCGCGACCTTCTTCCACTCCTCGGTTCAACCCGAGCCGCCGTCACGGGAACGACCCGTCCGGCCACCACAGCCCACCTTTCTCCTGGCCGTGAATAGCAAAAAGGTTCGCCTTCAATCCCTCTTTCATTACTGCAAGCTCCGGCGGCGTGACATAAGCTCCAACATCGGAATTTCACAATTTTTCGACGGTGTACAAAAGAGACAACTGGACCAATTCGCAATATTCGTCATACACGCTGCACCACTCATCACCTTACATAGAGAAACACTTCTAGGCGTCCGTGCGAGTCCATAGGATCCGAAACTTCGAAGAGCTATTGGGTGTAGCCACTGTTCTTCGAGTTTGTTGAGAATTGCCGGTTTCTGACCTAGGTCGCACGGTGACAGCCCAGTACGGCCATTTTGGAGCTCTGTGGAGCTCATTTCGATCTTTCCTAGGGTCCACTGATGCTCGGCGGCCTTTTGCTCGATCGTTTGAGATGCTAGGAAGCCCGGCCGATGCGGCCGAAGTTCTTCCGAAACCGCCACTCGTCGCCAGCCATGTTCCGGTGATTGTCACGTCGAGCTGAGTCCAGCATCGTGTTCCCCGTGTGGGATTAGGCAGAGGCGGCCAAGATCGTGGAGATTGGCACACGGCAGAAGCCCTCCGGCGAGCACTCCGGCGAGGGGGTGGCGGCTGAGCGCGGCAGGCCGGTGGTAGATGAAGCCCCTGGTCCCATGTGTCAGTGGCTGATTTTTTTAAACAGGGGATTAGCTGTGGCACCGGATCGGGTGTGGCTGCGTGCGAAATACTCCGTAGCCCCGTGTGTCAGCCGCTGAGGAGTTGACACGTAGCCTGGTCCCACGCGCAGCAATTTAAACATTTCGCCGATTTTCAGATTTAGTTCAAACTTCGAACCCACATAACTTTTGCTAGGAAACTCCAAATAGAGTGAACCAAATTTCGTTGGATTCAGATCTCTGAGTACTTTCCAACAAATCAAGTTTCACTCTATGAAAATCTTTATTTCTTCAGAATTAATTCTTCAAATTTAAATTGTTTAGAATTTTAACTGGAGAACCCTTTGGAGGAAAATTCTGAAATTTAGCTAGGATGTTCACCAGAATATCCCTGAGCTACCATAAAAATTTCAGATCCATTTGAGCTCATTTGATCCACCTAATGGTGTGATTAATAAAACTGTTCCAGAGAAAATGAAAAATGTCTAGAAACATTTTTCAGAAATTCTCTAAAATTATTTAGATCATATCTTTAACTAGGAACCTTCAAATTAAGTGAGACCAACTCTATTAGAAACCTCTGAAAATTTAGTTTTCATAAAGTCATGGCTTGCTCCATGAAAATCCTTAGAACACCCTAGGAGCTCCAATTAAGGCCAAGTACATAATTATTTGTGGAGAGCTCAAATGAGCATTGCTGCAAATGAAACTTGGCCAAGTCCCTGTTTAGGTTGTATCCAAACCACAGTAAAATTTTCAGAGTCATTGGGTCTGTCTAGCAAGACTTATAACTTTCATAGGTTTAACTTCAATACAAATGCATTTAAATTGATACATATTTGTATTTATCATATGTAGTCGCTAAGGTCGAGGAGGAACCCGAAGTCTTAGACTTTTTCACTCCAGAGGAACAGCTAGCCTACGACCAAAAGCAGCAAAGCAAGCTCCGGTTTGCATTAACCCTTTTACAAATTTTTATTGTTTTGAGAACTTACTTTGAGCGCCCACTTAATTCTTGCATTAGAGTCTTGTTTGAAACCCAAATGCATAGACAAGAAAACCCTGGGTTGGGATTAGGTTGAAAAACCTCGTTAGCTACTGCAATGCTAAGATAGTGTAGGATTCGGTACAAGTCGAGTAGTTGGAACTACTCGCGAGAATAGGCTAGAGACACATTGCTCGGGTAAAGATAGCAAATGAAACACATGGCAATAAACATGAGACCGAGCGGAGAGTAAGGGCAGCAGGACTTTGGGGCCTGGGTGCCATAGCTCCGCTTGTGTTGATTGAGGACCGAGCCATGTGCGGGCCTGTTGAACAAGCTAGAACAGTACCAAAGACCTACCGGCTATATGGGAACCAGGAAACCGATGTAACTCGGGTAGCTTGGTGTTGAGGCATATCTGGTCGTTCAGAGGGTAGGTTGAGAGCACGAGGTGTAAATCGGCTGGTGGCACTGTGGATGCACGTGCAGAGACCTCTTGCTCGGGACGATTGGACCGGTTCAACATTTGGCTGACGTGTGAACGGTGGTTGCGTACGACGTCCGTGATGGTTGCTGTAGGCAACATCGAGTACGGGCTTATGTAACAGGTTATTCGGGTAACCTTGCAGGTGTAAATCTGAAAGTGCATCTAGGGTATCCCTTGTGGGTTTTGGAGAATTGATGGCAAGCATATGAGATCCTAATGAAACTATTGAGATGATTGCAGCACAAACAAAGTGAACTAGCTCGGTGCACACAAAAAGGTGAAAAAAGAGTGGTGTCCGAAAGGAAGACTTTAATGGAACTTAGAAGAGCAAAGTAGATTTAAATGTATAGGGTGTGTGTGAGAGACACATCCCAAGAGTTCATTACTTTGCATAAGGGTAAGGGGTTTAAAAATCAACTAAAATCCACTGGACACCGGACTAGTCCGTTCATGGACCAGATTAGTCCGGTGAGCTTACTGGAATGCAACCGGATAAGTCCGGTTTTAGACCGGACTAGTCCGCTCATGTTTCTGTTGTCCTCTTTAGAGGACTGCGGACTAGTCCGCCCATGCGACAGGACTAGTGCGCTAAACTTTCTAGAACCCCACTTCACATAGCACCGGACAAGTCCGATTTTAGACCGGACTAGTCCGCTTTGCCCACTGGAAGTAGAACGGACAAGTCCGATCATATACCGGACTAGTCCTGTATTAGGTTTTACAACGATAACTTTTTGGAAACCATATAAATTGGTGATCCACGGCCTTCCAAGGAGAAGAAACGACTCATACTGCTAGAAACTCAAACCCTAGCGCCGCCACCTGTCCCAAGAGCCAAAAAATACATCTCCCCACACATCTAAGGTGCGAAAAAGGTGAAAATTAATTAAACACTTGGATTTGGGATTGGGAGATCGTTGTTCCTTTGTTGTGAGCTCTTGGGGTGTGATCTCTCTACACTCATATTCTGCATTGTAATCTTTTTTAGTGTATTTGATCGCTTTTTCATTGTAATTCTCGTGGGAGTCCTCAACGTGTGAGGTTGCCCCACAAACTCGGTGATTACCCGTGCTAGTGGAGTCAAGTCGGCCTTGTGTGGTGACTTGAAGAGGGAAAGGGTTAGAGACCCGGCTCTGTGTGAGCTTCCTCAACGAGGGCGTAGATCTCTTGGTGAGATCGAACCTCGGTAAAATTTGTGTCTCTCGTGCCTCTTTGTTTCATTCACGGGCATAATCACATCTCATATTATAAACTTAAAATAAAATAACTGTTGTTCTTATTTCCGCTGCTAAACAAGTTAATTTTCCTGGACAACACTTAATACAATCTACACACTTCAGGCACACCGGACTAGTCCGCTCACACAACCGGACTAGTTCGGTCAAGCAACTTTTTGATAACTACATTAAGTGTGCAGGAAACTTTGTAAGGTCTATTCACCCCCCTCTAGGTCACATTCAATTGGTATCAGAGCGAGGTTCTCCACCAACGAGACTCACATCTCGGAGAGATCAATGGCCTCTGAGAAGAACAACGATATCCCGAAGACGAACATCAACGATGAGGAGCAAGAAGCCAAAGCCTTCGATGTGCTGAAAGAAAGTCCACATGACGATGAAGAAGTGAGACAGCTAAAGGCACTACTGAGAAAGAAATTAATGGCACAAAAGGGAAAAGAGGAAGAAAAGACGATGGGGAGTGGTCATCACGACTACTCCCGATATCCTTACAACTACAACCGTCTCAATTCAAATAATCACTATCTCTCCATTCCTATGGGAAGGCCCCCGCAGTTTGACGGAAGTGACTATACCATGTGGAAGTACAACATGAAAATGCATCTAATATCCTTGAATCCTAGACTTTGGCATATTGTCTGCACAGGTATAGATATCCCAGACACGGATGAAGAACTCACTCCGGAACAAGAACAAGAGATTCACAGAAATGCACAAGCCGTTGCAGTAATCAAATCGTCACTGAGCAGGGAAGAATTCACCAAGATCGATGGACTAGAGAGTGCAAAAGAAATCTGGGATACACTCAAAACAGCTCATGAATGAAATAGGTCTGTACGTGAAGCCAAAATTGAGATGCTTGAAGGAGAGTTGGGGAGATTTGCTATTGAAGAAGGCGAATCACCTCAAGACATGTACAACCGGATGAAGGCACTCATCAACAAAATCTGTGCCTATGGAAGTAAGAAATGGAATGATCACGAGGTGGTCAAAAGGATTATTAGAGCCTTCATGCCAAGAAACGTCACACTTTGCTCAATGATTAGAGAAAACCCCGGGTTTCACAAAATGACTCCCGATGAGTTATTAGGGAAAATCATAAACCATGAAATGATGGAGAAGGAGGCTCAATACGTCAAAGACTTAGCCGAGCTTACCTCTTCCAAAAAGAAAGAAGTTGCTCTCAAAGCAACGTGCAGACCCAAACACAAAGAAACCCATGAAGACCAAGATGACGGAGATACAAGCGACGTGAGTACCGATCTAGATGATGAGGAAATGGTACTCTTTATCAAAAAGTTCAAGCGCATGATGAGGAGAAGACATGGCAACAACTCAAATGAAGGGAAAAGCAAGCATAAAGGGAAATCCAAGGCTCGACGTACTTGCTATAATTGTGGAGAGTACGGTCACTTCATGGTGGACTGTACTTATGAAGAAAACAAGAAGAAGATGGAAACAAAAGCACATGAGAAGAAAAATTTCAGAAAAAGGAGACAAGCTCATCAAGCTCACATTGGCAAGGAGTGGGACTCAAACGATGAGTCCTTCTCCGATGAATAAGAGGAGATGGCCACCATTGCCATCAAGAAACCCACCATGAGAGCTACACTCTTCCCAAACATGGGAGGACGGGATATGAACAAGCATACTTGCCTTATGGCTAAAGAAGGCAAGAAAAAGGTTCGACTTACTCCTCCTGCGTTAAACACCTCTATTGATAACTTTGATAGCTCTAGTGATAATGAATAAATGTTTAGAGAATTAAGTAAAATTGCTTGAAAGAAAATGGAAATGTTGTCGAACGAAATCTTTGAAAAGGAGGAACTTGTCAACCGACAAGAAGATATGCTCATCCGTGAAAGGAAGATATATCAAGAAGTTGAAAAACTTCTTGAGCTTGAAAGACAGAAGAACAAGTCACTTGAGTTTGAGCTAGCCTTGAGTAAGGAGACTTACTCAAAGCTAGAGGACTCCATATTGCAATCAAGAATGAGCTTGCTAACTTGTCAAGAGTTAACAAGATCCTTGAGGTGCAAGTTGAGTCGCTCAAGCAAAGTGACTCATCTTCCTCCAAGAGCTCTTCCTCCAAAGATATGAGTTCGACAACAATTGGAACCGGCACATGCTCTAGTAAGAAAAATATCATTTCTAATACTTCAACTTCTCATGATATGTATCCTTCCCAAAACGGCATCTTTGATAAGTAGAAGATCAAATATGCACGTAGTGCCTATATGGTCACTAGACCTCCCAACGTCAAATATGGTCTTGGGTTTGATAGGAACAAACACATGTCCACTCTTAATCATGCAAAGAAAAGAATCACCTTTGTTAAGGAAAAATCACATGAATCTGATTTACAAATATTGTTTCGTACATTTGATGCTTCCTATATTCTTATGAAAAACAAATATGGAAAAGTTATTGCTAAATACACAGGGCCACACCACAAGAACTCGAAAACTTGTGTGTGGGTGCCCAAGACTCTTGTGACTAACCTGAGAGGACCCAAGCATGCTTGGGTACCTAAGACCAAGGAATAATTCTGTTTTGCAGGCTTACTCCTCCGGTGGATCTAAGTGGGTGCTAGATAGCGGATGCACAAATCACATGACCGGAGAGAGAGATATGTTTGTGGAGTACGAGTACAACGTGGATCCAAGTGAAGGCATATACTTTGGAGACAACAGCCAAGGAAAGGTCCTTGGTAGCGGTAACATTGAAATATCTCCTCAACACACATTATATAATGTTTTACATGTAGACTCCCTAGATTATAACCTTTTGTCAATATCTCAACTATGCGACAAAGGTTATAACTGTTTATTCACTAATGAGGGTGTGACCGTTTTTATAAGAAGCGATGGCTCGATTGCATTCAAGGGAATGTTGAAGGGAAAGCTTTATTTTGTTGACTTCAACAAAGATAAAGCCAAACTCAACACTTGCTTTGTTGCTAAGACCAACATGGGATGGCTGTGGCATAGACGGCTAGCCCATGTTGGGATGAGAAATCTACAGAAACTTCTAAAAGGTGGTCACATCCGAGGTCTAAAGGATGTGGTTTTTGAGAAAGACAGGTCGTGCAGCGCTTGCCAGGCAGGAAAACAATTCGGAGCACCACACCCCGCCAAGAACGTAATGACCACTACAAGACCACTGGAACTTCTTCATATGGATCTATTTGGTCCAATTGCTTACATAAGTATCGGTGGTAACAAATACGGTTTAGTAATTGTTGATGATTTTCAAGATTTACCTAGGTATTTTTCTTGTATGATAAATCAGAAACTCAGGGAATCCTCAAGAAGTTCTTGCAAAGAGCCCAAAACGAATTCTCATCAACTGTGAAGAACATCAGAAGTGACAACGGGGCAGAATTCAAGAATACACAAGTTGAAGAGTATCTCAATGAAGAAGGGATAAAGCATGAGTTCTCGGCACCCTACTCTCCTCAACAAAACGGGGTGGCCGAAAGGAAGAACAGAACATTGATTGAAATGACAAGAACAATGTTGGACGGATACAAGACATCAGATCGATTTTGGGCAAAAGCGGTGAACACCGCTTGTCATGCCACAAATCGGATGTACCTTCACCGACTACTGAAGAAAACTCCATATGAGCTCCTTACCGGTAAAAAGCCTAATGTTTCTTATTTCAAAGTTTTTGGTTGTAAATGTTTTATTCTGAACAAGAAACCGAGGGCTTCGAAGTTCGCTTCGAAGTCCGATGAAGGGTTCTTGCTCGGCTATGAATCGAATGCCTATGCCTATCGTGTCTTCAACAAGGTGTCCGGTCTTATTGAAGTAGCACGTGTCGTAGTGTTCGATGAAACTAACGGCTCACAAGTGGAGCAAGTCAATAAGTGTATGCTAGATAAAGAGGAAGCTCCATGTGAAGCGCTGAAGAAAATGGCACTTGGTGATATTCTACCACAAGAGCAAACGCAAGACTCAAATGCACAAGGTGAACCTCAACAAGGAAGCAATGATCAAGGGGGAGCTTTTGCACAAGATCAAGTGGAGGTAGATCAAGAAGATCAAGATAATCATGAAAGCAATGATCTAGGGGGAGACAATGAACATGAAGATGATGAAGAACAAGCAGCTACACAAGTTCCTCACCCAAGAGTACATCAGAGTGTGCAAAGAGACCATCCTGTCAACAATATTATTGGTGATATTGCTAAGGGAGTAACTACTAGATCTCGCGTTGCAAATTTCTGTGAATACTATTCTTTTGTCTCTTTTCTGGAACCATACATGGTAGATGAAGCCATGAGGGATCCAGACTGGGTGATTGCAATGCAAGAAGAATTGAACAACCTGAAAAGAAATGAAGTGTGGGAGCTGGTGGAAATACCAAGGGCGAACATCGTTGGAACCAAATGGGTCTTTCGGAACAAGCAAGATGAACATGGAGTAGTAACAAGAAATAAAGCAAGGCTTGTGGCCAAGGGTTATTCTCAGGTCAAAGGTTTGGACTTCGACGAAACTTTCGCTCTTGTAGCAAGACTTGAGTCCATTCGTATTTTATTTGCATATGCTACTCACCATAATTTTAAGTTGTATCAAATGGACGTCAAAAGTGCCTTCCTCAACGGTCCGATAAAGGAGGAAGTTTATGTGGAGCAGCCACCAGGATTCGAAGACCAAGAGTATCCTAACCACGTCAATAAACTGCGTAAGGCTCTCTATGGCCTCAAACAAGCTCCTCGTGCTTGGTATGAGTTCCTTAGAGATTTTCTAACTCAAAATGGATTCAAAATTGGTAAAGCTGACTATACACTCTTCACTAAACATTTTGATGATCATCTATTTGTATGTCAAATTTACGTTGATGATATTATCTTTGGATCCACTAACAAGTCTTTATGTGAGGAATTTAGCAAAATTATGACAGATAGGTTCGAGATGTCACTGATGGGCGAATTGAAGTTCTTCTTGGGATTCCAAGTGAAGCAACTGAGAGAAGGCACATTTATAAGCCAAACCAAATACACACAGGACATCCTCAAGAAATTCAATATGGACAAAGCCAAGCCCATCAAGACACCCATGGCAATCAACGGACATCTCGACCTCAATGACGAAGGTCCAAATGTGGACCAAAAGGTATACAGGTCAATGATCGGCTCCTTACTTTACTTATGTGCATCTAGGCCAGATATTATGCTTAGCGTATGCATGTGTGCAAGGTTCAAGCCGCACCTAAAGAGTGTCACTTAATAGCTGTAAAAAGAATCCTAAGGTATCTTGTGCACACACCTAACTTGGGCCTTTGGTATCCCAAAGGAGACAAGTTTAACTTGATAGGTTATTCCGATGCCGACTATGCAGGATGCAAAGTCGATAGAAAGAGCACTTCAGGGACTTGTCAATTTCTTAGCAGATCCCTAGTTTCTTGGTCATCTAAAAAGTAAAACTCTATTGCTCTTTCAACAACGGAAGCAGAGTATGTTGCAGCTGGTAGTTGTTGTGCACAACTACTTTGGATGTGACAAACTCTTAGAGACTACGGCTACAATCTAAATCATATTCCGCTTCTATGTGATAATGAAAGCGCTATAAAAATTGCACACAACCCAGTAGAGCACTCAAGAACTAAGCACATAGATATTCGTCATCACTTTCTTAGAGATCATTCATTAAAAGGTGACATTGAAATTTCACATGTTAGAACTGAAAAAACAACTAGCAGATATCTTTACCAAACCATTAGATGAGAAAAAGTTTTGTGAGCTAAGAAATGAACTTAATATTCTTGACTCTCGAAACATGGCTTGAAATGTTGCATGCCTGGTTGCAACCATTCTCGATTCTACGAGAATTTTTATGAAAGCGTTTCATTTGCTTCTCTTCAATGGAAGTTTCATTTTCCTCAAATGTTACATTTTATTGTAAAAATTGCTCCTCATCTCTTTTTCCTCTGAGAAAACTATTTTAATGAAGAATTCTTGCGAAATATGACCATTGTTTGATTGTTGCTTGCCTACTGGTCGTAATTACCAAGATTATTTGCAAAAATTAGTGTCCTTAGATCATTTTTAAACTTTACTATCTGCATCAAATCTGTTGGAACCGGACTTGTCCGGTTGTCAACTGGACTAGTCCGGACAGACGATAGAGTTAGGTTAACTCAGGGGCACCGGACTAGTCCACTACCGTGACCGGACTAGTCCGGTCAGTCACACATATAACCGTTTGGCCGGCCCAGACCCCTCCTTCTCCACTCATAAGCATTTGGTCTCACCCCCCTCTCCTAAACCATAGCTACCAAAGTGATTTTTAGGTTGAGCCCTCAAACTCGAAGTTTTCTCCGATGAAAATCCTCTCCTCGATGAGTGGATTCTCCTCTCCGGACTCATCCGGATAGATTCTTGCTCCTTCAACGCGAGTCTTCAATTCTTGGTAAATTCCCCCCTAAAACCTAACTCTCAAACTTTCCTAATTCTAGCTTGTTTCCTTTGATTTCAAAAGGATGTACATTGCCTCCATAGATGTATTCCTACCACTTTCCTGCCTTTGTGTCTTTAGATAGGAGATTTGATTCAAATGGAAATGTTAGGGTTCTTATGCCAGGCTGGACTAGTCCGGCGCACAGATGCGGACAAGTCTGGTACACCGGACAAGTCCGCACTCTGAAACCGACAAGTCCGGTACACCGGACAAGTCCGCACTTTGGAACTGGACAAGTCCGGTCTCTGATAGTTGAACCCCTACATTCCTATTTGAAGTCAATAATGAGTCCATTCGTATCTAATCCTTGAACTCCTTATGAGGCACCATGTCTTCAGGCTCAGATGACGGCTCTTTCCACCTTGATGAAGAGGTTCAACGTGAAAGAGTGAGGAGAGCCAAGGAGGGAGTGATGAAGAAAAGACATGATGTCAATATCCACTCTCCACCTTCCGATGAAAATTTGCCTAAGAAGAGGAAGGTGATTGTGAAGAAGCCTCGAGGAAAGGCTATTGCCGAGAGCTCCTCAGGACCTAAGAGGGCTCTCAATAAAGGGAAGGGACTTGCTAGTGGCCCCATTGGGCCTCTGAAAATGAAAAATCCTATTCATCGCAACAGGCAACCTTTGAATGATGATTACACTGGAAAAGGGGATGAACTAGCTGACAAGTTCAGAAAAGTAGAGGTGTATAATCAGCCCAGAGAGTCAGCTGACCCCAGATTTTGGAGTAATTTTCATGCTGACTACTATGAACATGTGTATCGGAAGATGAAGCATCCAGTTGTCGAAAGTCAGTGGGTTGACATTGCTTATCTTCAGTCCAATAGATGTCAAGCTTATCAGGAGGTTGTGACAGCCCTCGAGCTTCACGGGCTGAAAGAACTATTCTCCTTCCAGTGTGACTGGAATGATGAAGTCATCACGCAATTCTACTCCACTCTTTACTTCACTCGTGATGACAACGACAGGATGATTTGGATGACACATGGGTCTCAGTACAGTGTCACCTATGAAGAATTCGCAAGAATCCTTCATCTTACCTTGGACAATGAACTTGTAATTCACAACCTGAAACCACTGGAGAGAGATCAGTTGGACTTTCTCTATGATACACGAATGCCATTCAATCCTCCAACCACTAAATACATGAAGCCTTTCTTTGTAGTTCTCAATCGGATATTGAGGAAGACTATAGCTCCCAAATAGGGAGATGCAGGGACTGTTCAGGGCACTCTCAGAACCTTGATGAAGGTCATAAGCAAGAAGAGGAAATTCAATGTGTTTGAGTACATTTACAATGACATTGTCAATATCTCTATCAATCCCATCCGGTCTTGCGGCTATGAACCCTACATAATGTTCATGATTGAAAAAGTGACAGGACTGGAGTTCGTAAAGGATGTGCCTCACACTAGACTTACGCCCCAAAAGCCCACTATATATTCTGCTCCTTCTGCTCCTGCCTCACCCAGAGAAGAAAGAAGGTCCAAGAGAGCTCAAGAGGAGACAAGATCTGAGGCTGCAGCTACCACTCATGCAACCTCATCTACTCGAGAATCCTCAAGTGGCATCTTCAAGATGATATCTTCTATCTTTGCCTCTGGCCGCAAAGTTGAAGTTAAGCAACATGAAGAGATATTGGCCAGGAAGAAGCATCAAAGATATGTAAATGCCAACATCCAGGCCATCTGTGCCAAACTGGAAATTGAGCCACAAGGGTCACTTGAAGTTTCTGAGGACTCAGCTGAAGACTTCACTGAAATGCCAACCTTCACTGACCAAGAGTTGAGCTCCCTTGGGTTTGGTGGTGGTTCAGCTGCTAACCCTATACATGGTCAAGATGATGAAGATCAAGGTGAAGAGGAAGATGAAGATAGGACTTAGAGTGAAAGTGGGAACGGCGACGAGTGATTCCACTCGATTTTTCCCTTTTTGGTGTCTTGATGCCAAAGGGGGAGAGATTGAAACTAGAATAGCTATCTAGGATAAGTTATTAAGGACTTGTGATCGAGGACTTGTACTTATTGTAATTTGACTACTCACCTTATGTGTGATGCTTCATAGTATTGTGATGCTTACATATATGGTTGTTATCTTTTATCCTCGTTCATCACATTTTTGTTGATCACACATATGTTAGGCACCCCACCATTAGGTCTGTGTATATGAGAGAAGTTTTTCTTGGTAGTTATTCATTATTCTCATATATGCAAACTTTATGAAAAATCAATTTTTTCTCTTAATTGTGATATCTCAAATGGTTGTCATCAATCACCAAAAAGGGGGAGATTGAAAGTGCATCTAGGGTATCCCTTGTGGGTTTTGGAGAATTGATGGCAAGCATATGAGATCCTAATGAAACTATTGAGATGATTGCAGGACAAACAAAGTGAACTAGCTCGGTGCACACAAAAAGGTGAAAAATAGAGTGGTGTCCGAAAAGGAATAATTTAATGGAACTTAGAAGAGCAAAGTAGATTTAAATGTATAGGGTGTGTGTGAGAGACACATCCCAAGAGCTCATAACTTTGCGTAAGGGTAAGGGGTTTAAAAATCAACTAAAATCCACTGGACACCGGACTAGTCCGTTCATGGACCGGACTAGTCCGGTCAGCTTACTGGAATGAAACCGGACAAGTCCGGTTTTAGACCGGACTAGTCCGCTCATGTTTCTGTTGTCCTCTTTAGAGGACTGCGGACTAGTCCGTCCATGCGACATGACTAGTCCGCTAAACTTTCTGGAACCCCACTTCACATAGCACCGGACAAGTCCGATTTTAGACCGGACTAGTCCGCTTTGCCCACTAGAAGTAGACCGGACAAGTCCGATCATATACCGGACTAGTCCTGTATTAGGTTTTACAACGATAACTTTTTGGAAACCATATAAATTGGTGATCCACGGCCTTCCAAGGAGAAGACACGACTCATACTTCTAGAACCTCAAACCCTAGAGCCGCCACCTGTCCCAAGAGCCCAAAAACACATCTCCCCACACATCTAAGGTGAGAAAAAGGTGAAAATCAATTAAACACTTGGATTTGGGATTGGGAGATCGTTGTTCCTTCGTTGTGAGCTCTTGGGGTTTGATCTCTCTACACTCATATTCTTCATTGTAATCTTTTTGAGTGTATTTGATCGCTTTTTCATTGTAATTCTCTTGGGAGTCCTCAACGTGTGAGGTTGCCCCACAAACTCGGTGATTAACCGTGCTAGTGGAGTCAAGTCGGCCTTGTGTGGTGACTTGAAGAGGGAAAGGCTTAGAGACCCGGCTCAGTGTGAGCTTCCTCAACGAGGATGTAGATCTCTTGGTGAGATCGAACCTCGGTAAAATTTGTGTCTCTCGTGCCTCTTTATTTTTGTTGATTAGAACATCTAGTTGCTAAACTTCATAATTTGAATTGCTAATCATTCACGGGCATAATCACATCTCATATTATAAACTCAAAATAAAATAACTGTTGTTCTTATTTCCGCTGCTAAACAAGTTAATTTTCCTGGACAACACTTAATACAATCAACAAACTTCAGGCACACCAGACTAGTCCGGTCAAGCAAGTTTTTGACAACTAAATTAAGTGTGCAGGAAACTTTGTAAGGCCTATTCACCCCCCTCTAGGCCACATTCAAAATCGATTATAATCGCCGTCCCTCGCGGTCAATGAGTACCACTTGTTCACTGTACCGTGACGTAGAAAGAACAGCCTAGATACATTTTAAAACTTTGCTGAGTTGAAAGCTATACATTGATTGTTAATGATTGTTGTAGTTTACAACTAATTAAAGTTCATTTCAACTTTGGGCAAAGTACATGAGAGAAATGCGTTTCCTGTTTGATTGCGGCTCTCTCATGTGCCTTAGCGTAAGGTTCTCCACAACCTGCTGCTAAAACTTGAAAGTATGGTTCAAATAATTAGGCGAGTCCTTTGGGACTTATTTACCTCCTGTACCCTACAAACCTTCATGTAGAAGTTTCATGTATAGGAGAGATGGGTCAAACTTGCTGAGCCATCGTGCTCACTGCTTGTGTTTGAAGCTTTTGCAGGGGTTTATGAGGAAGGGACTCGCGAGGAGGAGACGGAACCCCTAGAGGGAAACCCCATAGAATGGGAGTCGTGCACGCCGTCGTGTTAGTGTGTGTGTGTGCTAGCGGGGACACGTTCACGGGCTGAACGTGAACTCGATGCGTAGTCTACGCCCGTGGGTGTAGACTGAACTTATTTTGTTGTAAAAATGTTCATAAATTGGTTTATGTAATAAAACATTGCTTCCGCTTTGTATCTTTGATGTGCGTTATCCGGTGCCGTGCAACGCAGCACCCCTCAGCGTGATCCTGGCTTGACAAGGCCGTGGGGCCGTGTTAGCGTGGTATCAGAGCTCGGTTAAGGTTTAATGCACTACAAAGGTCATCTTTTTCAAAAATTCGGTGAGGAACGAGTTAGTAGCCCGTATAAGGATGTTATTAGTGTATAAAAAGTGGCACACTAACCTATTTGTTTATGTTGGAAAATTGTGCATCTCGGTACATTTATGTCTTGGGGGTGCACGTAAGCGCTGTCCACCAGTGCGCACAAGCTGAAGGGTGGAGCCCCACGGGTGGCAGGTAATCCGACCCGCTTTAATATCCTCTACGACTCTTCATGTCGTTTGGGGTATTCGAGCAACGTCCTTCCCTGGCGTGCTTCGGGCAAGTTTGGGAGACCCCGTCACGTGGTCTGTAACGTGAACACGTAGCTCAAGGCGTGTTTGGCTTGAGAACATCTGGGCGAGTGATGACGGTCGGGTGTATGAACTGTATGGATACCGGGCTCGGTGTGCAGCCGAGTCTGATGATTGTATGAGTTATTTGCAGGTAGTCTAACCACGAAATGGTAGACGTGTAGCATCCATGTGCGAGAGACGTTTAGTGCCACTGAACTAACGAAGCCGGCTAAGTCCGGTATAGGTTTTTCTTTGTGCGTAACGTACTACCGACATGAACTGTTGACGCATCGACGTCACACCCCACTAAATGATCAACCTCGTTGTAAAACTTGAAAGCTTTAATCCATAGCAATAAAACTTTGATGTAACTCCTTCCCTTAATAAAGATGTTCAAAGTTAACAAGTTTTCAACTTATAGGATACTAAGGACAGAGTCTCCTGTTTTTCAGCTGAAATAAGGCTGAAGTTAATCAGAGGTTAGAGGTTGAGTTCTTTCGAGGATGGGGTCATATGATACATTTCTGAAAATATTTGGAAGAGCTTTACAACTTTTATGTTGATGTCCAGAGGTTCTCCATCCCGTAACCAATCGAAAATGCAGTAGAGTTGAAACTGCCCAGAAAACAGGGCAGAGCAAACACTCTCTGTAACTCTCTGTAAATTGACCATAACTTCCTGCATAAAAATCCAAAAATAGAAAATAAGGTAGTTCTGAAAATTTCATGATATGGGTTACAACTTTGTAACAGAAAGTTTTGTCAAATTTGGTGTATAATTAACAGGAATTCTTGGATCGAATCAGTACCTCAAGCAGGGAGGTGCTGTCCAATTTTCCCCAGAAATTCTGTCAAATTTGACATCTCATAACTTTTGAAACAAGACATATCTTAGGCCAAGCAAATACTTTCTAGAAATCTATTTAAGTTAGATTTATCTTTGATGTTGAACTCCAGAATTGGTTTTGCTTTTAACTTGGTCTAAATCAGGTTGAAATGGAAACTGGTCAGGGCTGTCATCTTGGACAGCAGATCAGCAGTCAAATTGGTTTAAGTTTGAACTATGTTTCCATGTTTTATGAGTTCAATGACATGTTTTATGTTATAACTCAACGGTTTACTGTTCAATTAAATATTTGACATTTCTCAAATATGTTTCTACAGATGACAGCGGATAAACAATTAGAGAACGGGTAGGTTGTATCCCACTGTTCTCACCGCAGCGGTTATCCGGAAACGTTGAGGCAAATGCTTCAATATTTTGGGTACAGCGAGATGCCGCAGTTCTTCGCCAAGGAATAAGGCGAGGAGGGGAACAAGACATGGACAATCCATGTCGAAGTTCCTGCAGGCCCACGCCACCCGGTTGGGCGCCATTCACCATCACGGTGAGAGGTAGACAGCCGGAGGGAATGTGGCAAGTGGCAGCTCGCGACACCATGTCGCATTTCTGCCAACTACACATGAGAGCTATGGAGGGAACTCCATATGCGATCATTCCGGTGGAGGGACAAGCTAATCATGTGTGGGTAGGAAGGTACATGGAGGCAACATATCCGGGTTGCCCAAGGTACAACCCCGTGGAGGCGAACCTCAGCCTCCAGTTGAGGGCAGGAAAAGCCGTGATGGACAGCCAAGCTGTTCATACGGATTGTCTGGCTACAAAGATCAAGGAAAGCACCAGCCGTGGAGACCATTTCGAGAGTGCTCACAAGTGGAGCAAGTCAATAAGTGTATGCTAGATAAAGAGGAAGCTCCATGTGAAGCGCTGAAGAAAATGGCACTTGGTGATATTCTACCACAAGAGCAAACGCAAGACTCAAATGCACAAGGTGAACCTCAACAAGGAAGCAATGATCAAGGGGGAGCTTTTGCACAAGATCAAGTGGAGGTAGATCAAGAAGATCAAGATAATCATGAAAGCAATGATCTAGGGGGAGACAATGAACATGAAGATGATGAAGAACAAGCAGCTACACAAGTTCCTCACCCAAGAGTACATCAGAGTGTGCAAAGAGACCATCCTGTCAACAATATTATTGGTGATATTGCTAAGGGAGTAACTACTAGATCTCGCGTTGCAAATTTCTGTGAATACTATTCTTTTGTCTCTTTTCTGGAACCATACATGGTAGATGAAGCCATGAGGGATCCAGACTGGGTGATTGCAATGCAAGAAGAATTGAACAACCTGAAAAGAAATGAAGTGTGGGAGCTGGTGGAAATACCAAGGGCGAACATCGTTGGAACCAAATGGGTCTTTCGGAACAAGCAAGATGAACATGGAGTAGTAACAAGAAATAAAGCAAGGCTTGTGGCCAAGGGTTATTCTCAGGTCAAAGGTTTGGACTTCGACGAAACTTTCGCTCTTGTAGCAAGACTTGAGTCCATTCGTATTTTATTTGCATATGCTACTCACCATAATTTTAAGTTGTATCAAATGGACGTCAAAAGTGCCTTCCTCAACGGTCCGATAAAGGAGGAAGTTTATGTGGAGCAGCCACCAGGATTCGAAGACCAAGAGTATCCTAACCACGTCAATAAACTGCGTAAGGCTCTCTATGGCCTCAAACAAGCTCCTCGTGCTTGGTATGAGTTCCTTAGAGATTTTCTAACTCAAAATGGATTCAAAATTGGTAAAGCTGACTATACACTCTTCACTAAACATTTTGATGATCATCTATTTGTATGTCAAATTTACGTTGATGATATTATCTTTGGATCCACTAACAAGTCTTTATGTGAGGAATTTAGCAAAATTATGACAGATAGGTTCGAGATGTCACTGATGGGCGAATTGAAGTTCTTCTTGGGATTCCAAGTGAAGCAACTGAGAGAAGGCACATTTATAAGCCAAACCAAATACACACAGGACATCCTCAAGAAATTCAATATGGACAAAGCCAAGCCCATCAAGACACCCATGGCAATCAACGGACATCTCGACCTCAATGACGAAGGTCCAAATGTGGACCAAAAGGTATACAGGTCAATGATCGGCTCCTTACTTTACTTATGTGCATCTAGGCCAGATATTATGCTTAGCGTATGCATGTGTGCAAGGTTCAAGCCGCACCTAAAGAGTGTCACTTAATAGCTGTAAAAAGAATCCTAAGGTATCTTGTGCACACACCTAACTTGGGCCTTTGGTATCCCAAAGGAGACAAGTTTAACTTGATAGGTTATTCCGATGCCGACTATGCAGGATGCAAAGTCGATAGAAAGAGCACTTCAGGGACTTGTCAATTTCTTAGCAGATCCCTAGTTTCTTGGTCATCTAAAAAGTAAAACTCTATTGCTCTTTCAACAACGGAAGCAGAGTATGTTGCAGCTGGTAGTTGTTGTGCACAACTACTTTGGATGTGACAAACTCTTAGAGACTACGGCTACAATCTAAATCATATTCCGCTTCTATGTGATAATGAAAGCGCTATAAAAATTGCACACAACCCAGTAGAGCACTCAAGAACTAAGCACATAGATATTCGTCATCACTTTCTTAGAGATCATTCATTAAAAGGTGACATTGAAATTTCACATGTTAGAACTGAAAAAACAACTAGCAGATATCTTTACCAAACCATTAGATGAGAAAAAGTTTTGTGAGCTAAGAAATGAACTTAATATTCTTGACTCTCGAAACATGGCTTGAAATGTTGCATGCCTGGTTGCAACCATTCTCGATTCTACGAGAATTTTTATGAAAGCGTTTCATTTGCTTCTCTTCAATGGAAGTTTCATTTTCCTCAAATGTTACATTTTATTGTAAAAATTGCTCCTCATCTCTTTTTCCTCTGAGAAAACTATTTTAATGAAGAATTCTTGCGAAATATGACCATTGTTTGATTGTTGCTTGCCTACTGGTCGTAATTACCAAGATTATTTGCAAAAATTAGTGTCCTTAGATCATTTTTAAACTTTACTATCTGCATCAAATCTGTTGGAACCGGACTTGTCCGGTTGTCAACTGGACTAGTCCGGACAGACGATAGAGTTAGGTTAACTCAGGGGCACCGGACTAGTCCACTACCGTGACCGGACTAGTCCGGTCAGTCACACATATAACCGTTTGGCCGGCCCAGACCCCTCCTTCTCCACTCATAAGCATTTGGTCTCACCCCCCTCTCCTAAACCATAGCTACCAAAGTGATTTTTAGGTTGAGCCCTCAAACTCGAAGTTTTCTCCGATGAAAATCCTCTCCTCGATGAGTGGATTCTCCTCTCCGGACTCATCCGGATAGATTCTTGCTCCTTCAACGCGAGTCTTCAATTCTTGGTAAATTCCCCCCTAAAACCTAACTCTCAAACTTTCCTAATTCTAGCTTGTTTCCTTTGATTTCAAAAGGATGTACATTGCCTCCATAGATGTATTCCTACCACTTTCCTGCCTTTGTGTCTTTAGATAGGAGATTTGATTCAAATGGAAATGTTAGGGTTCTTATGCCAGGCTGGACTAGTCCGGCGCACAGATGCGGACAAGTCTGGTACACCGGACAAGTCCGCACTCTGAAACCGACAAGTCCGGTACACCGGACAAGTCCGCACTTTGGAACTGGACAAGTCCGGTCTCTGATAGTTGAACCCCTACATTCCTATTTGAAGTCAATAATGAGTCCATTCGTATCTAATCCTTGAACTCCTTATGAGGCACCATGTCTTCAGGCTCAGATGACGGCTCTTTCCACCTTGATGAAGAGGTTCAACGTGAAAGAGTGAGGAGAGCCAAGGAGGGAGTGATGAAGAAAAGACATGATGTCAATATCCACTCTCCACCTTCCGATGAAAATTTGCCTAAGAAGAGGAAGGTGATTGTGAAGAAGCCTCGAGGAAAGGCTATTGCCGAGAGCTCCTCAGGACCTAAGAGGGCTCTCAATAAAGGGAAGGGACTTGCTAGTGGCCCCATTGGGCCTCTGAAAATGAAAAATCCTATTCATCGCAACAGGCAACCTTTGAATGATGATTACACTGGAAAAGGGGATGAACTAGCTGACAAGTTCAGAAAAGTAGAGGTGTATAATCAGCCCAGAGAGTCAGCTGACCCCAGATTTTGGAGTAATTTCCATGCTGACTACTATGAACATGTGTATCGGAAGATGAAGCATCCAGTTGTCGAAAGTCAGTGGGTTGACATTGCTTATCTTCAGTCCAATAGATGTCAAGCTTATCAGGAGGTTGTGACAGCCCTCGAGCTTCACGGGCTGAAAGAACTATTCTCCTTCCAGTGTGACTGGAATGATGAAGTCATCACGCAATTCTACTCCACTCTTTACTTCACTCGTGATGACAACGACAGGATGATTTGGATGACACATGGGTCTCAGTACAGTGTCACCTATGAAGAATTCGCAAGAATCCTTCATCTTACCTTGGACAATGAACTTGTAATTCACAACCTGAAACCACTGGAGAGAGATCAGTTGGACTTTCTCTATGATACACGAATGCCATTCAATCCTCCAACCACTAAATACATGAAGCCTTTCTTTGTAGTTCTCAATCGGATATTGAGGAAGACTATAGCTCCCAAATAGGGAGATGCAGGGACTGTTCAGGGCACTCTCAGAACCTTGATGAAGGTCATAAGCAAGAAGAGGAAATTCAATGTGTTTGAGTACATTTACAATGACATTGTCAATATCTCTATCAATCCCATCCGGTCTTGCGGCTATGAACCCTACATAATGTTCATGATTGAAAAAGTGACAGGACTGGAGTTCGTAAAGGATGTGCCTCACACTAGACTTACGCCCCAAAAGCCCACTATATATTCTGCTCCTTCTGCTCCTGCCTCACCCAGAGAAGAAAGAAGGTCCAAGAGAGCTCAAGAGGAGACAAGATCTGAGGCTGCAGCTACCACTCATGCAACCTCATCTACTCGAGAATCCTCAAGTGGCATCTTCAAGATGATATCTTCTATCTTTGCCTCTGGCCGCAAAGTTGAAGTTAAGCAACATGAAGAGATATTGGCCAGGAAGAAGCATCAAAGATATGTAAATGCCAACATCCAGGCCATCTGTGCCAAACTGGAAATTGAGCCACAAGGGTCACTTGAAGTTTCTGAGGACTCAGCTGAAGACTTCACTGAAATGCCAACCTTCACTGACCAAGAGTTGAGCTCCCTTGGGTTTGGTGGTGGTTCAGCTGCTAACCCTATACATGGTCAAGATGATGAAGATCAAGGTGAAGAGGAAGATGAAGATAGGACTTAGAGTGAAAGTGGGAACGGCGACGAGTGATTCCACTCGATTTTTCCCTTTTTGGTGTCTTGATGCCAAAGGGGGAGAGATTGAAACTAGAATAGCTATCTAGGATAAGTTATTAAGGACTTGTGATCGAGGACTTGTACTTATTGTAATTTGACTACTCACCTTATGTGTGATGCTTCATAGTATTGTGATGCTTACATATATGGTTGTTATCTTTTATCCTCGTTCATCACATTTTTGTTGATCACACATATGTTAGGCACCCCACCATTAGGTCTGTGTATATGAGAGAAGTTTTTCTTGGTAGTTATTCATTATTCTCATATATGCAAACTTTATGAAAAATCAATTTTTTCTCTTAATTGTGATATCTCAAATGGTTGTCATCAATCACCAAAAAGGGGGAGATTGAAAGTGCATCTAGGGTATCCCTTGTGGGTTTTGGAGAATTGATGGCAAGCATATGAGATCCTAATGAAACTATTGAGATGATTGCAGGACAAACAAAGTGAACTAGCTCGGTGCACACAAAAAGGTGAAAAATAGAGTGGTGTCCGAAAAGGAATAATTTAATGGAACTTAGAAGAGCAAAGTAGATTTAAATGTATAGGGTGTGTGTGAGAGACACATCCCAAGAGCTCATAACTTTGCGTAAGGGTAAGGGGTTTAAAAATCAACTAAAATCCACTGGACACCGGACTAGTCCGTTCATGGACCGGACTAGTCCGGTCAGCTTACTGGAATGAAACCGGACAAGTCCGGTTTTAGACCGGACTAGTCCGCTCATGTTTCTGTTGTCCTCTTTAGAGGACTGCGGACTAGTCCGTCCATGCGACATGACTAGTCCGCTAAACTTTCTGGAACCCCACTTCACATAGCACCGGACAAGTCCGATTTTAGACCGGACTAGTCCGCTTTGCCCACTAGAAGTAGACCGGACAAGTCCGATCATATACCGGACTAGTCCTGTATTAGGTTTTACAACGATAACTTTTTGGAAACCATATAAATTGGTGATCCACGGCCTTCCAAGGAGAAGACACGACTCATACTTCTAGAACCTCAAACCCTAGAGCCGCCACCTGTCCCAAGAGCCCAAAAACACATCTCCCCACACATCTAAGGTGAGAAAAAGGTGAAAATCAATTAAACACTTGGATTTGGGATTGGGAGATCGTTGTTCCTTCGTTGTGAGCTCTTGGGGTTTGATCTCTCTACACTCATATTCTTCATTGTAATCTTTTTGAGTGTATTTGATCGCTTTTTCATTGTAATTCTCTTGGGAGTCCTCAACGTGTGAGGTTGCCCCACAAACTCGGTGATTAACCGTGCTAGTGGAGTCAAGTCGGCCTTGTGTGGTGACTTGAAGAGGGAAAGGCTTAGAGACCCGGCTCAGTGTGAGCTTCCTCAACGAGGATGTAGATCTCTTGGTGAGATCGAACCTCGGTAAAATTTGTGTCTCTCGTGCCTCTTTATTTTTGTTGATTAGAACATCTAGTTGCTAAACTTCATAATTTGAATTGCTAATCATTCACGGGCATAATCACATCTCATATTATAAACTCAAAATAAAATAACTGTTGTTCTTATTTCCGCTGCTAAACAAGTTAATTTTCCTGGACAACACTTAATACAATCAACAAACTTCAGGCACACCAGACTAGTCCGGTCAAGCAAGTTTTTGACAACTAAATTAAGTGTGCAGGAAACTTTGTAAGGCCTATTCACCCCCCTCTAGGCCACATTCAAAATCGATTATAATCGCCGTCCCTCGCGGTCAATGAGTACCACTTGTTCACTGTACCGTGACGTAGAAAGAACAGCCTAGATACATTTTAAAACTTTGCTGAGTTGAAAGCTATACATTGATTGTTAATGATTGTTGTAGTTTACAACTAATTAAAGTTCATTTCAACTTTGGGCAAAGTACATGAGAGAAATGCGTTTCCTGTTTGATTGCGGCTCTCTCATGTGCCTTAGCGTAAGGTTCTCCACAACCTGCTGCTAAAACTTGAAAGTATGGTTCAAATAATTAGGCGAGTCCTTTGGGACTTATTTACCTCCTGTACCCTACAAACCTTCATGTAGAAGTTTCATGTATAGGAGAGATGGGTCAAACTTGCTGAGCCATCGTGCTCACTGCTTGTGTTTGAAGCTTTTGCAGGGGTTTATGAGGAAGGGACTCGCGAGGAGGAGACGGAACCCCTAGAGGGAAACCCCATAGAATGGGAGTCGTGCACGCCGTCGTGTTAGTGTGTGTGTGTGCTAGCGGGGACACGTTCACGGGCTGAACGTGAACTCGATGCGTAGTCTACGCCCGTGGGTGTAGACTGAACTTATTTTGTTGTAAAAATGTTCATAAATTGGTTTATGTAATAAAACATTGCTTCCGCTTTGTATCTTTGATGTGCGTTATCCGGTGCCGTGCAACGCAGCACCCCTCAGCGTGATCCTGGCTTGACAAGGCCGTGGGGCCGTGTTAGCGTGGTATCAGAGCTCGGTTAAGGTTTAATGCACTACAAAGGTCATCTTTTTCAAAAATTCGGTGAGGAACGAGTTAGTAGCCCGTATAAGGATGTTATTAGTGTATAAAAAGTGGCACACTAACCTATTTGTTTATGTTGGAAAATTGTGCATCTCGGTACATTTATGTCTTGGGGGTGCACGTAAGCGCTGTCCACCAGTGCGCACAAGCTGAAGGGTGGAGCCCCACGGGTGGCAGGTAATCCGACCCGCTTTAATATCCTCTACGACTCTTCATGTCGTTTGGGGTATTCGAGCAACGTCCTTCCCTGGCGTGCTTCGGGCAAGTTTGGGAGACCCCGTCACGTGGTCTGTAACGTGAACACGTAGCTCAAGGCGTGTTTGGCTTGAGAACATCTGGGCGAGTGATGACGGTCGGGTGTATGAACTGTATGGATACCGGGCTCGGTGTGCAGCCGAGTCTGATGATTGTATGAGTTATTTGCAGGTAGTCTAACCACGAAATGGTAGACGTGTAGCATCCATGTGCGAGAGACGTTTAGTGCCACTGAACTAACGAAGCCGGCTAAGTCCGGTATAGGTTTTTCTTTGTGCGTAACGTACTACCGACATGAACTGTTGACGCATCGACGTCACACCCCACTAAATGATCAACCTCGTTGTAAAACTTGAAAGCTTTAATCCATAGCAATAAAACTTTGATGTAACTCCTTCCCTTAATAAAGATGTTCAAAGTTAACAAGTTTTCAACTTATAGGATACTAAGGACAGAGTCTCCTGTTTTTCAGCTGAAATAAGGCTGAAGTTAATCAGAGGTTAGAGGTTGAGTTCTTTCGAGGATGGGGTCATATGATACATTTCTGAAAATATTTGGAAGAGCTTTACAACTTTTATGTTGATGTCCAGAGGTTCTCCATCCCGTAACCAATCGAAAATGCAGTAGAGTTGAAACTGCCCAGAAAACAGGGCAGAGCAAACACTCTCTGTAACTCTCTGTAAATTGACCATAACTTCCTGCATAAAAATCCAAAAATAGAAAATAAGGTAGTTCTGAAAATTTCATGATATGGGTTACAACTTTGTAACAGAAAGTTTTGTCAAATTTGGTGTATAATTAACAGGAATTCTTGGATCGAATCAGTACCTCAAGCAGGGAGGTGCTGTCCAATTTTCCCCAGAAATTCTGTCAAATTTGACATCTCATAACTTTTGAAACAAGACATATCTTAGGCCAAGCAAATACTTTCTAGAAATCTATTTAAGTTAGATTTATCTTTGATGTTGAACTCCAGAATTGGTTTTGCTTTTAACTTGGTCTAAATCAGGTTGAAATGGAAACTGGTCAGGGCTGTCATCTTGGACAGCAGATCAGCAGTCAAATTGGTTTAAGTTTGAACTATGTTTCCATGTTTTATGAGTTCAATGACATGTTTTATGTTATAACTCAACGGTTTACTGTTCAATTAAATATTTGACATTTCTCAAATATGTTTCTACAGATGACAGCGGATAAACAATTGGAGAACGGGTAGGTTGTATCCCACTGTTCTCACCGCAGCGGTTATCCGGAAACGTTGAGGCAAATGCTTCAATATTTTGGGTACAGCGAGATGCCGCAGTTCTTCGCCAAGGAATAAGGCGAGGAGGGGAACAAGACATGGACAATCCATGTCGAAGTTCCTGCAGGCCCACGCCACCCGGTTGGGCGCCATTCACCATCACGGTGAGAGGTAGACAGCCGGAGGGAATGTGGCAAGTGGCAGCTCGCGACACCATGTCGCATTTCTGCCAACTACACATGAGAGCTATGGAGGGAACTCCATATGCGATCATTCCGGTGGAGGGACAAGCTAATCATGTGTGGGTAGGAAGGTACATGGAGGCAACATATCCGGGTTGCCCAAGGTACAACCCCGTGGAGGCGAACCTCAGCCTCCAGTTGAGGGCAGGAAAAGCCGTGATGGACAGCCAAGCTGTTCATACGGATTGTCTGGCTACAAAGATCAAGGAAAGCACCAGCCGTGGAGACCATTTCGAGAGTGCTCACAGCACACTCCGCAATCTGCTCCTTCCGATGATAAAGTCACTGAATGAGCAACACAATCAGTTGCATCATCTGAAGAAGGCGAAAAAGAAAAGGTGCGTCGACATCATGGCTTTACAACAACAAGTGCAGGCTCTGACCCAGCAGAATGAGGTCCTCACTCAAGAGCGTGATGACGCTATTTAGGAGGGGCAAGGCTGGGAATAGGACTACAACCAGGCCGTGGACGAGGTGCACGCGTTGCAGGACCTCGTACCTCCGGTAATGGGCATAGCAATGGTGGGTGCTGTACCTGTGGTTTTGGGTCTTCCGGCAATGGGAGAACCTGAACCGGAAGAGGAGGTTATGGACCCGGAGCCACCAGCAGAGGTAGCGGAGGAGGACGACCCACAGGAGGTCAATTTCTACTCCAAGTAGTGGGTTACCGTTGCCAAGTAGGGCAGTGAGGGTGGTGTAAGAAAAATTTTTGTAATCGGTGACATGTCGTGGAGACCCAAGAATAATGTATCTTGTATAAAGTTTATGCTTTATCAATATATGTGAATGTTGTGCAAGTTATTCATGCGTCACTTCAATACCTACTGTTTCATATGGAATTTTAAGTCTGACATGTGCTGATCGCTGCTGTTTTGAATTTCGGAATGACTCGCACTCGTGCCAACCCAGACATTGGGGGTTCCAGTCAGGGGGGAGAGACCTCCCGACAGCCTGCCGAGGATTCCTCAGGACAGCAACAGCCACAGCAACAACCGCCACCGCCACCACCAACGGTTACATTGGCCGACATCGTTGCGGCGATGGCGGGTTCTCATCAGCAGCACACGGAGTTGCTGCAGACCCTTATTGCGAATATGTCCCGACCAGAGAGGCGTCAAGATCGTGAGGAGCGCCAACAAAGCTCCTACTCCGATTTCCTGGCTACTCATCCCCAGGTATTCTCAAGGGCGGATGAACCCATCGATGCGGACAACTGGCTCCACACGATGGAGATGAAGTTTGGGCTGCTCCAAGTGAGTGAGCAGCGCAAGACTCAGTTTGCGGTCCAACAACTTCAAGGATCCGCGAGCGCTTGGTGGGCAAACTACTGTGCTTCGCAACCCACCGAGCGAGTAATGACCTGGGCGGAATTCCGGCCGGCCTTCAGGGCCTATCACATACCGCCAGGTCTTATGAAGAGGAAGACGCAGGAGTTCCTTCGCCTGCAGCAAGGAAGACGGAACACGCTGGAATACTCCAGGGCGTTCAATCATCTTGCACTCTACGCTTCTTATCACGCCGATACCGACGAGAAGCGGTGGGATCATTTCTACCAGGGGCTTAACCCGCTCCTGAAGGACAAGCTGGCGATGCTCAATCGCGGCAGCCTCAATGATATTATTGATGCTGTGATTGTTCAGGAGGACTTTGGCAAGGAGTTAGCAGCGGCGGAGAGGAAGCGAAGCGCGCTGCAAAGCAGCGGAGAAGGAGGTGGTCCTTCTCGAAAATACCGGATGATGAATCGTTCACCATCGGATCCACGCTGGCAGCCACCACATAGGCTGATGCCATTCCGTGGTCGGCCATATTCTCCACCAGCATTCAAGCCGGCACTGCCAGTACCACCTCCGCAGCAACAACAGCAGCAGCGGGCGATGCCGCATGCGCATGCACCTCAGCAGCGCATGCCAGGCTTTCATCCCCCGAGCACCGGCCAGGCGACAGCCACATGCTACAAATGTGGTCGCCCAGGACACTTCGCCAACAATTGTCCTGAGAGGCAGGGCGGTGGAGTTGCACCACAGTTCCCGGGGAGGAACCAACCCCAAAACCCTAATAATGCGTTGCGGGCAAATCCTAGGCCCGGCACCGTCCACCAACTTGCCATAGAGGACGTGCCGGAGGGAGAGCCCATCCTTGTGGATATGTTCCAACTCCACCAGCATCCTGCTATAGTGTTATTTGATTCAGGCGCCACGCATAGCTTCATTAGCCAAGCTTTTATTGCTAAATACAGCATGCAAATACTACCCACCGATAGTCAATACTTGATTTGTTCACCGGGTGGGAAAATTTCGGCAAGCATGATGGTTCCAAAAGCGCCATTATGTTTGGAGGGTAGAGTATACCCTACGTCTCTCATAGTTATAGAGGGACAAAAGGTCGATGTCATCCTAGGGATGTCGTGGTTAACCCACCACGGCGCTGTTTTAGACACCGTCCTCCAAGTCGTGCATTTGAACTCAGAAGTGCACGAGTCTCACTCTTTATTTCTGGACAGTCCAGAAATAAAACTTCCAAGTGTATATAAATTCACAACCATCAAATTCGAAGATATTCCAGTAGTCCGTGAGTTCCCTGACGTATTCCCGGATGATTTACCGGGGATGCCGCCCGACCGAGAGGTGGAGTTCAAGATTGAAGTTGCACCGGGAACCATGCCAATATCCCGAAGGACGTACAAGATGGCGCCCAAGGAATTGGCTGAACTGAAGAGGCAGTTAACGGACCTACTGGAGAAGGGTTTTATTAGGCCGAGCTCCTTGCCATGGGTTTGTTCGGCATTATTCGTGAAGAAGAAATACGAGACGCTGCAGCTTTGTGTGGACTATCATACACTAAACGCCGTAACCATCAAGAACAAGTGCCCGTTGCCACGGATCGACATGTTGTTTGATCAGTTCGTCGAAGCAAAGATCTTTTCCAAGATGGATTTAAGATCCGGGTACCATCAGATTAAGATACGGGCTGAGGATATTCCAAAGACGGCTTTCTCGATGAGGTACGGGCTTTATGAGTACCTGGTCATGTCCTTCAGGCTCACCAACGCTCCAGCTCACTTCATGTATTTGATGAATTCGGTATTCATTCCGGAGCTGGACAAGTTTGTCGTGGTCTTCATCGATGACATATTGGTATATTCCAAGTCGGAGGAAGAACACACGAAGCATCTGCGTATAGTCTTGCAACGGCTGCGGGATCACAAGCTATACATGAAATTCAGCAAGTGCGAATTCTGGATATCGCAAGTGCCTTTTCTCGGGCATATTATCTCAGCGGAAGGCATCGCTGTAGACCCGAGTAAAATCACACAAGTGCTGAATTGGAAGTCCCCGAGAACTGTTCATGAGGTACGGAGTTTCCTCGGACTCGCGGGATATTATCGGAGGTTTATTCCGAACTTCTCGAAGATTGCCAAGCCTATGACAGAGCTGCTGAAGAAGGATACCAGATATGTTTGGAGTCCAGCATGTGAAGCAGCGTTCAAGGCATTAGTGAAGCACCTAACATCAGCACCGGTTTTGGTGCAGCCAGACACAACAAAACCGTTTGATGTGTACTGCGATGCATCCGGCATTGGGCTCGGATGTGTGCTGATCCAAGACCGAAGGGTGGTCGCTTATGGATCACAGCAGCTCAGAAACCATGAGCAGAATTATCCAACTCATGACTTGGAGCTCGCTGCCGTGGTGCTCGCACTTAAAATGTGGAGGCACTACCTACTCGGTAACCTCGTGCATTTATATACCAACCACAAAAGCCTCAAGTACATATTCACTCAGAAAGAGCTGAACATGAGGCAGTGAAGATGGTTGGAGCTGATAAAGGATTACGAAATAGAGATCCATTATCATCCCGGCAAGGCAAACATAGTGGCGGATGCGCTGAGTCGCAAGTCACACATCACCAATGTGACCATCACCCCGTTGGAAGAGAGCGAGCCACCATTGCATGTGATTCCACATGGAGCTCTCTACAGCTTAGTTTTAATACCCACCATCCGTGAAGAGATAGCGGCAGCGCAGAAACATGACAAGGGCATGTCGCATTTGCGGAGACGTGTAGATAGTGAGGAGCTGAAATGTTTCTGGAAAGACGGAGACGGCGTCCTATGGTTCAAGGAACGGATCGTCGTACCCCGTAACCCGGAGTTACGGAAGAAAATCTTTGATGAGGCTCACTTGTCAAAGTTTTCTATTCACCCCGGCAGCAACAAAATGTATCGAGAACTCAGAAGCAAGTTTTGGTGGACACGGATGAAGCGGGAGATCGCAAAGTACGTGTTCGAATGTGATACATGTCGAAGGGTGAAGGTAGACCATATGAGGAAACCGGGACTGCTACAACCACTGGGCGTTCCTGCCTGGAAGTGGGAAGATGTGAGCATGGACTTCATCGTCGGTTTACCCACCACTTTTCATAAATATGATTCTGTGCGGGTGATCGTCGACCGGCTCACCAAAGTTGCCCATTTTATCCCGGTCAACACCAACTATAATGCCAAGAAGTATGCTGAATTGTACATCTCATGGATCCTATGCTTATACGGCGTACCCCGTACTATCATATCGGATCGGGGAACTTTATTTGTCCCATTTTTGGGAGCAGCTACATGCTGCGTTGGGGACAAAGCTGATCCGTAGTTCAGCATACCACCCGCAAACGGATGGGCAAACCGAGCGGGTAAAATTAGATTCTAGAGGACATGCTACGAGCTTGCGCTATCAACCACGGTAAGTATTGGGATGATCACTTACCGTTGGCCGAGTTCTCGTACAACAATGGGTACCAAGCCAGAATCAAGATGGTGCCTTATGAGGCGCTATATGGGAGAAAATGCCGCACACCACTGAATTGGAGTTAGTCTGGCGAAAGGGTCACCTTCGGGGTTGATCTTGTCAACAACGCAGAGGAAAAGGTTCGGCTGGTTCAGGCGAACCTAAAAGCTGCCCAATCCCGACAAAAACAGTATGCGGACCGGAAAAGATGCCCATTACAATTCGAAGTCGGGGATCACGTATATCTACGTGTGTCTCGAATGAAGGACGTGAACAGATTCGGGGTGAGAGGAAAGTTGGCACCCCGATTTATTGGTCCATTCCAGATTACAGAAAGATGTGGATCGGTAGCATACCGGCTAGAATTACCAGAAGCACTTTCTGGTGTGCACGACGTATTTCACATTTCCCAGCCGAGGAAGTGTCTTAAGCTATCAACTACGATTCAGCTGGAGAATATTGAAGAACTGAAACCGGATCTCACTTATCGGGAAGAACCGGTTCAGATCATTGATGAAAAGGCCCAAACCACAGGCAACCGTACGTTGTGGTTATATAAAGTTCTATGGAGTAATCACTCCGTAGACGAAGCGACATGGGAGAGCGAAGGATTTCTTCGTGCTAACTACCCCAAATTTTTCACATCGCATATACGGTAACCTTCCACCGTCCTCTCTCTCATTTTCACCTTATAATCTCGGGACGAGATTCTTTTAAGGGGGGAGGAATGTAAGGGCCTATGTTTTTGCACACATTCAAAGTGTTCATCACCCCACACACACCTCATTTGAGGAAACTTTGTGAACACATTTGAAGAGCAAGTAAATACCATCAACATGGTCATTAGAGAATAAACTCACAAAATGCAAAAGTGGCATTTCCCACATGCATCATATAGGTGCTGGGCATATGAAAAACTCCTACACCTTGCTAGGAATGCTCATGCCAAATTTCACTCAAATTCAAAACCTTTTTGAGGTATTTTGGGTATAACTAGAAAGAGGCTAGTTGAACTCAAATTCAAACTACTTTTATCCCATGATTTCAAAAGTGGGATCCATATTCATACTCAGCACATTTTTGTGAGCTCACACACCAATTTTCACTCCATTTGGAGTTAATCTTGACATGTGCTAAGTTCAGAAAATTCAAACTCAATTTGAATTTCCAACTGCATATGTGCTGAAAATACATTCAAACACTCCATAATTTGAATTCTATCCAAGTCAAATGGCCAGTTGGTAGATAATTCAAATGACAGAGGGTATTTGGGTCTCTACTGTTTAGAGCAGTGGGGAAATTCAAATTCAGAGGTTAAAACCAGAGTGGGACCCACATGTCAGCCTCACTGAACATTTTAACCGACTGAAGAATTGATTTCGGTTTCTTCCGCCTGACCGAGCTGCCGCCATTGCGAGAAAACAGCGAGGGCAGCAGCTGCTTGCCGCCCCTGGCCGCTGAACTGCCTCTCTGGCCCCTTATGTACGTGCCCGAGTCGTCCCCTTTGCTTCTCACCACTGTCCCGATGTCTTCTCAACCAGAAACCTCAATATACCTTGCCGCTCGTCTGAGCTCTCAGTCCACCATCGCCCGGCCAAACCGGTGGTTGTCACAGTGATCTGAGACCGCAACCGAGGGCGCCAAGCCTTAATTGACGTTCTCGCACCGGTTTCAGACCCTGATCAACCCTCCTCGAGCTCCACCACGACCTTCTTCCATTCCTCGGTTCAACCTGAGCCGCCGTCATGGGAACGACCCGTCCGGCCACCATAGCCCACCTTTCTCCGGGCCGTGAATAGCAAAAAAGGTTCGCCTTCAATCCCTCTTTCATTACCGCAAGCTCCGGCGGCGTGACATAAGCTACCGACGCCGGAATTTCACGATTTTGCGATGGTGTACAAAAGAGACAACTGACCGATTCGCCAAATTCATCATACACGCTGCACCACTCATCACCTTACCTAGAGAAACACTTCTAGGCGTCCATGCAAGTCCATAAGATCCGAAACTTCAAAGAGATATTGGGTGTAGCCACTATTCTTCGAGTTTTGTGAGAATTTCCGGTGTCCGACCTAGGTCGCACGGTGACATCCCAGAACAGCCATTTCCGAGTTCCGTGGAGCTCATGTCGATCTTTCCTAGGGTCCACTGATGCTTGGCGGCCTTTTGCTCGATCGTTTGAGATGCTAGGAAGCCCGGCCGATGCGGCAGAAGTTCTTCCGAAGCCGCCACTCGTCGCCGGCCATGTTGTGGTGATTGTCACGTCGAGCTGATCCCAGCATCGTATTCCCCGTGTGGGATTAGGCAGAGGCAGCCAAGATCGTGGAGTTTGGCACACGGCAGAAGCCCTCCGGTGAGCACTCCGGCGAGGGGGCGGCGGCCGAGCGCGGGAGGCCAGAGGTAGACGAAGCACCCGGTCCCACGTGTCAGCAGCCGATATTTTTAAATGGGGGATTAGCTGTGGCACCGGATCGGGTGTGGCTGCGCGCGAAATACTCCGTAGCCCCGTGTGTCAGCCGCTGAGGAGTTGACATGTAGCCTGATCCCACACGCAGCACTTTAAACATTTCCCCGATTTTCAGATTTAGTTCCAACTTCAAACCCACATAACCTTGGCTAGGAAACTCCAAACCGAGTGAACCCAATTTAGTTGGATTCATATCTCTGAGTAATTTCCAACAAATCAAGTTTTACTCTATGAAAATCCTTATTTCTCCAGAATTAATTCTTCAAAGTTTAAACTGTTTAGAATTTTAACTGGAGAATCCTTTGGAGGAAAATTCTGAAATTTTGCTAGGATGTTCACCAAAATATCTCTGAGCTACCATAAAAATTTCAGACCATTTGAGCTCATTTGATCCACTTAATGGTGTGATTAATAAAACTGTTCCAGAGAAAATGAAAAATGTCCAGAAACATTTTAACTGGAGAATCCTTTGAAGGAAAATTCTGAAATTTTGCTATGATGTTCACCATAATATCCCTGAGCTACCATAAAACTTTCAGACCATTTGAGCTCATTTGATCTACCTAATGGTGTGATTAATAAGACTGTTCCAGAGAAAATGAAAAATGTCCAGAAACATTCTCAGAAATTCTCTGAAATTGTTTAGATCATATCTTTAGCTAGGAACCTTCAAATTAAGTGAGACCAACTCTATTAGAAACCTCTGAAAATCTAGTTTTCAGAAAGTCATGGCTTGCTCCATGAAAATCCTTAGAACACCCTAGGAGCTCCAATTAAGGACAAGTACATAATTATTTGTGGAGAGCTCAAATGAGCATTGCTGCAAATGAAACTTGGCCAAGTCCCTCTATAGGTTGTATCCAAACCACAGTTAAAATTTCAGGGTCATTGGGTCTGTCTAGCAAGACTTATAACTTTCACAAGTTTTACTTCAATACAAATGCATTTAAATTGATCCATATTTGTATTTATCATATGTAGTCGCTAAGGTTGAGGAGGAACCCGAAGTCTTAGACTTCGTCACTCCAGAGGAACAGCTAGCCTACGACCAAGAGCAGCAAGGCAAGCTCCAGTTTGCATTAACCCTTTTACAAATTTTTGTTGTTTTGAGAACTTACTTTGAGCACCCACTTAATTCTTGCATTAGAGTCTTGTTTGAAACCCAAATGCATAGCCAAGAAAACCCTGGGTTGGGATTAGGTTGAAAAACATCGTTATCTACTGCAATGATAAGATAGTGTAGGATTCGGTACAAGTCGAGTAGTTGGTACTACTCGCGAGAATAGGCTAGAGGCACATTGCTCGGGTAAAGATAGCAAATGAAACACATGGCAATAAAAATGAGACCGAGCGGAGAGTAAGGGCAGCAGGACTTTTGGGGCTGGGTGCCATAGCTCCGCTTGTGTCGATTGAGGACCGAGCCATGTGCGGGCCTGTTGAACAAGCTAGAACAGTACCGAAGACCTATCTGCTATATGGGAACCGGGAAACCGATGTAACTAAGGTAGCTGGGTGTTGAGGCATAGCTGGTCGTTCAGAGGGTAGGTTGAGAGCTCGAGGTGTAAATCGGCTTGCGTCACTGTGGATGCGCATGCAGATACCTCTTGCTCGGGACGATTGGACCGGTTCAACATTTGGCTGACGGGTGAAAGGTAGTTTCCTATGACGTCCGTGATGGTCGCTGTAGGCAACATCGAGTACGGGCGTACGTGACGGGTTATTCGGGTAACCCTGCAGGTGTAAATCGATTATAATCACCGTCCCTCACGGTCAGTGAGTACCACTTGTTCACTGTACCATGACGTAGAAAGATCAGGCTAGATACATGTTAAAAGTTTGCTGAGTTGAAAGCTATACATTGATTGTTAATGATTGTTGTAGTTTAGAGCTAATTAAAGTTCATTTCATCTTTGTGAAAAGTACATAAGAGAAATGTGTTTCTTGTTTGATTGCGGCTCTCTCATGTACCTTAGCGTAAGGTTCTCCACAACCTGCTGCTAAAACTTGAAAGTAAGGTTCAAATAATTAGGCGAGTCCGTTGCGACTTATTTACCTCCTGTACCCTACAAACCATCATGTAGAAGTTTCATGTATAGGAGAGACGGGTCAGACCTGCTGAGCCAATGTGCTCACTGCTTGTGTTTGAAGCTTTTGCAGGGGTTTATGAGGAAGGGACTCCCGAGGAGGAGACGGAACCCCCAGAGGGAAACCCCATTGTAAGGGCCTCAGCTTTTGACACACATTTGCAGTGGTCATCACCACACCACACACCACATTTGAGGAAGGATGATTAACACAAATGAAGAGCAAGTAACAATTATCAACATGCTCATTAGAAAACAAACTCACACATTGCAAAAGTGGTATTTCCCACATGTGATATAGATGGGCTGGACATATGAAAACTCCTACACATTGCTAAGGATGTCCATGCCAAGTTTCACCCAAATCCCAAACCTTTTTGAGGTCATCTTGGGTATAGTTAGGAAGAGGGCAGTTTGAAACCATATCCAAATTTAAACTGTTTTTATCCCATGAATTTAAAAGTGGGAGGCATATTCTTACTCAGCACATTTTTGTGAGCTCACACACCAATTTTCACTCCATTTAGAGTTGATCTTGACATGAGCTAAGTGGGGGAAATTCAAACTTTATTTGAATTTCAAACTGAACTTGTGCTGAAATTCATTCAGACCAAACCTCATTTGAACCTTGATCAATTCAAATGGCTCATGGGTGAATAATTTGAATTGCCAAGGGTAGTATGGGGTTCACTGTTTACTACAGTGATTAGGAGTAAATTCCAGAGGTTAAAACCCCGGGTGGGACCCACATGTCATAGAGGGGAGAAGGAGAAACTTGCAACCAAAGTCAGAGTCTCGGTGGGAAATTCCACCGAGCAGCTGTCGGCTGTGCCACCGAGCAGCTACTGGCGCCACCAGCTGCTTCCCCCTCCGCGCGCTGGCGCCCAGGGCGGCTTGCTCGCGCCCCCATGCGACCGGCACCGCCTCGACTGAGCAGGAGTCGGCCGGCTTTATCTTCTCGCGGGCAAAAACCGAGCAGCGGCATTGTTTCTCGCCACAGCTCTCTGCTCAATCGGGAAAACCAGCAAAACAATCTCCTTCGTTCCTAAGCTGCTAGACAGCCACCGGAGGTCGCGCACCATCCTCCCAACGCCTGGACCACCGGGTTTCAGCCCCTGTTCCCGTGACCAACGACGACCGCCGCAGTTTAGCTGAAGGACGGCGATCGGTCTCACGCGGGCAGCACGCTGCAACCACTTCCACGGCCGAGCAAGGGCGGCAACAGGAGCGCACGGACTCCACACTGCTTCCACCTGAAGCTCAAGCCACGCCGTGAACTCTCGCCGGCGAATTCTCAGTTTTTGCTCCGGCAACCTTAAACTGAGCTTCCGGTACGGCTTCTTTAAATTTTCGCTCTATGATCTTTCGAAGGTCGTCAAATCTTGCATGTAGACGCTGGACTAGCCGGCGATCAAGTTCTTTTCTGCATCCGTAGCGTGAAACTGTCTAGGAGTGACGAATTTCGAGCTCGATCGAGGGCGGTCATGGCGGGCACGATCGGTCACACGGTGCCGACCGACTTACCGCCATCCCTCAACCCTTTTGACACCTTGTCGAGCTTCCTAGTGGTACGCTGATGCTGTAAGACCATTTGTTCAAGGTGTTGGCGGGTTAGGACCCACGGTCGACAGCGCCGAACCTCAACCGAGGCCGTGGCACGTCGCCGAGCTATTTCCGGTCACCCCCAGCCCGACCTGACACCACCGACGTGTTCCTCGACGTCGACAACCCACTGGCGGCGAGTTTCAGACCATGGGAGGTCCGGCAGTGGCGAGCCGGCGAGCTCCGGGTCTGCTCCGGCGAGGTCGGCGGCGCGGGCGCGAGAGAACGACGGGAGGAAGACGAAGCCGGCTGGCCCACGTGTCAGCGGCTGCAGAATTTAAATTGGGATCGGGTGTGGCCGGAGATCGGCTGTGCTGGCGCGCAAATACCATATGAGCTCCGGTGTGCCGGACACTTCCGCGCTCAACACGTGTGGTATCTCCGGTGTGCCGGACACCTCCGCGCTCGACACGTGTCCCCGCGGGCCCCGAGGGTTTAAACTTCCCCCCCCCCCCCCCCCCATTTTCAGAATTCTTCCGAACTTCAAATCCTCATAACTTTGGCTAGAAAGCTCCAAATCGGGTGAACCAAATTTTGTTGGATTCAGCTCTTTGAGCACTTTTCAGCAAATCAAGTTTCACTTCATGAAAACCCTTAATTCTCCAGAATTAATTCCTCAAATTTTAAACGGTTAGGAATTTTAACTGGAGAATCCTTTGGAGGAAAATCCTGAAATTTTGCTAGGATGTTCACAAAAATATCCCTGAACTACCATAAAATTTTCAGATCCATTGGAGCTCATTTGATCCACCTAATGGTGTGATTAGTGAAACTGTTCCAGAGAAAATAGAAAATGTTCAGAAACATTTTCAGAATTTTCTCTGAAATTGTTTAGCTCTTATCTTTAGCTAAGAACTTCCAAATTAAGTGAGACCAACTCCATTAGAACCCTCTGAAAATCTAGTTTTCAGAAAGTCATAGTTTGTTGCATGAAAATTCCTAGAACACCCTAAGAGTTCCAATTAAGGTCAAGGACATAATTAATTGTGGAGGACTCAAATGAGCTTTGCTGCAACTAAAACTTGACCAAGTCTCTGTTTAGGTTGTGACCAAGCCACAGTAAAAATTTCAGTCATTGGGCTTGTCTAGTAAGAGTTATAGACCTCACAAGTTAAAAGTTAATACAACTGCATTTAAATTAATACATATATTGCTTCTATCATGTAGTCGCTATGGTCGAGGAGGAACCCGAAGTCCTAGACTTCGTAACTCCGGAGGAGCAGCTAGCCTACGACCAAGAGCAGCAAGGCAAGCTCCGGTTTGCATTAACCTTTTTACAAATTTTTATTGTTTTGAGCACATACTTGTTTCCTTTATTCTGTGCATTGGAGTCTTGTTTGGAAGCCCCACTGCATAGCCAAGAGAACCATGGGTTGGGTTTAGGATTGCAAACCCCGTTAGCTACTGCATTGCTAGGATAGAGTAGGATTCGGTACAAGTCGAGTAGTTGGAACTACTCACGAGCATAGGCTAGAGGCACTCGACTCGGGTAGTGATAGCACATGAAACACATGGCAAGAAAATGAGACCAAGCGGAGGGTAAGGGCAGCAGGACTTTGGGGCCTGTGTGCTGTAGCTCCACTTGTGTCGATTGAGGACCGAGCCGTGTGCGGGCCTGTTGAACAAGCTAGAACAGTACCGAAGACCTACCGGCTATATGGGAACCGGGAAACTGATGTAACTCTTGTAGCTGGGTGTTGAGGCATAGCTGGTCGTTCAGAGGGTAGGTTGAGTGCTCGAGGTGTAAATCGGCTGGCGGCACTGAGATGCGCGTGCAGAGACCTGTTGCTCGGGACGATTGGACCGGTTCAACATTTGGCTAACGGGTGAAAGGTAGTCGTGTACGGCGTCCGTGATGGTTGTTGTAGGCAACATTGAGTACGGGCGTACGTGACGGGTTGTTCGGGTAACCCTGCAGGTGTAAATCGATTATAATCGCCGTCCCTCGCGGTCAGTGAGTACCACTTGTTCACTGTACCGTGACGTAGAAAGAACAGGCTAGTCACATGTTAAAATGTTGCTGATTGAAAGCTGGACATTGATTGTTAATGATATGCTGTAGCTTAGAGCTAACTAAAGTTCTTTTCAACTTTGGGCAAAGTACATGAGAGAAATGTGTTTCTTGTTTGATTGCAGCTCTCTCATGTGCCTTAGCGTAAGGTTCTCCACAACCTGCTGCTAAAACTTGAAAGTAAGGTTCTACTAATTAGGCGAGTCCTTGCAACTGATTTTTACCTCATGTAACCTATTACCCTCATGTAGAAGTTCCATGTTTAGGTGAGACGGGTCAGACTTGCTGAGCCTTCGTGCTCACTGCTTGTGTTTGAAGCTTTTGCAGGGTTCTATGAGGAAGGGACTCCCGAAGAGGAGACGGAACCCCAGGAGGGGAACCCCGTCGAGTGGGAGTCGTGCACGCCGCAGAGTTAGTGTGCGTGTGTGCTAGCAAGGACACGTTCGAGGGCTGAACGTGCACTTGATGCTTAGTCTACGCCCGCGAGTGTAGACTGAACTTATTTTGCTGTAAACATGTTCATAAACTTGTTTATGTAATAAAATTTTCGCTTCCGCTTTGTACCTTTGACGTGTGTTATCCGGTGCTGTGCAACGCAGCACCCCTCAGCGTGATCCTGGCTCGACAGGACCAATGGGGTCGTGTCACCCATCGAATGGGAGTCGTGTACGCTGCTGTGTTAGTGTGTGTGCGTGCGAGCGGGGATACGTTCACGGGCTGAACGTGAAGTCGATGCGTAGTATACGCCCGTAAGTGTAGACTTAACTTATTTTGTTGTAAAAATGTTCATAAACTGGTTTATGTAATAAAACTTTGCTTCCGCTTTATATCTTTGATGTGCGTTATCCGGTGTTGTGCAACACAGCACCCCTCAGCGTGATCCTGGCTCGACAAGGCTGTGGGACCGTGTCATTTCATGACTCAAGTTGAATATAGAAGTTATAGTTAACTTCTATATCTTTCCAACGAGTACTTATTTGCCTTCATATCAGTTTTGGATCAAAAGTTGTGTAATTTCAAAGTTGACAGAAATCTGGAACAATTTTGACAGCACCTCCTTTCAAAGTATCTGTTTTGTCAGCAAGATTTCATCACTTTCAACTCCAAATCTGGAGAAACTTTGAACTACAATGTCATAGAACATATCACAAGCTTTCTAACGGTGTCTTACTTGACCCTTAGAAATTTTTCTACCAACAGTTATAGTCGAAATACAGAAATTTCCAGAGAGCAATTTGTGCATGCCCTGTTTTTGGACAGTTCACACTCATCTGAGAATTTCATCCATTTGGAGGGCGATTCTGATCTGGAGTTATACAGAAAAGTTGTAGAATACTTCAAAAGATTTCCATAAATATATCACTCACCTCCATTGGTTCAACCAAACAAAAGTTATGCCCTCTTCAAGTTCAGAAAAAATTCTGCCAAAAACAGGGGAGGTTATTCCTAAGTCTTTGTGAATGAATCTATACTCTCAATTGACTCTTAGTTCAATATAGGAGTTTATTAACCGCTAAAGGAATCCTAGACTCCAAATTTACTCTTTTATTTGCAAACCTCCTTTTTCATGCAGTTCTAAAAATATCACGGTACTACGTTTCCTTACCAAATTAAAATCCTAACCGGCTTTATACTGGCATATACATCTCAAGTGGTGGCACTAACACGATCAATCACAAACGTTTTCTAACCGCAATGTTCTACTCGTGGTTAAGGTACCTGCAGAAAACCACTCAATAGTGATGCACACAAGGGTTTGTCATTTCAAGTAGGTCCATATCATAGTAAAAACATACGGGCCATACGGGCCGTCCTTGAGTCAAGCCACGTCTCAAGGTACATGATCGTGTTATTCACCACCCGAGGGGGGCTCCACACCTTTGCAATAAAGCACACCGGTGGAACAGCACTTTCGTATGCCTCATAGGACATGAAGAGTCCTAGAGAACACACTTCGTGTTACAAACCACACGATGGGGTCTCCTCCTCTTGCCCCTGGTTATGCGCACTAGAGGCTAGTGCCATTCATATGTCTCTAAGACATGAAGAGTCTTAGAAAACATATTCACTTCCCGTCCATTGCTGAACGGGACATCCCACACTACTTTCCTCGTATGGGGGAGCTAACCGAAATTGATCCGCTTTCGGTGGCGTTCCTTACCATCTTACCTCCACGTAGGTGCGTCGTTACAGAATCAAAATAGTGAGTGATAACACACTGTTAGCTTGCCACCTTAAGTAACCATACTAATAATATTCCTTATGTGGGCATACTATACGTTCCTCACTCGTATACTCCTAAGTTTTTGAAAATATGCTCTTTTCATGGGTGCTGTTCCCAATGCGGCTCTGATACCACGCTGTGAGGGGCGCCTGCCCCCGACCGACGACGGGGTCGGCACCACTATCACCCAGGAATCACAATGGGTGGTGTCGTGCGATGCGGCACCCAACAGCATGCACGAAAAGACGGTAAGAACATAATGAAACCCTTTTATTACTCAAGATAAGCTCTTTTACAACATATTGTACACACACAGCGGATTAAAACTGGACAACTACTCACTCTCGACCCTACTATGCCGAAGATAAGTCGTTCAGCCCGTGAATGCTTCCCACTAGCTTCACTAAGAAAGGCAGCGGCTAGGTTTCTGATGAGTTGAACGAACCGTGCGGTTCATCGTATCACCAAACAACCCTCTTCATAGCAGGCATCCTGCTACCCGCAAAAACAACTCAGAAGCAACCGTGAGCACTAAGGCTCAGCAAGTCTTAACCGTCAATCCTAAACATGTAACTCTACATGCAGGGGTAGTAAGACAGTAGGAACATGAATTTGCAAATGAAGCTTGACTAAACTTGATCCTTATATTCAGATTCTCATAGCATTCCTTTTTAGTGGTCCTCATGCCTCACAACACCGGAAGTCCACAATCAAACAAGAAACACTTATCCCGATGTTGCTAGCCTAAGGTGGAATAGAAACTTAGTTGGCACTATATCTACTTCAGTCAAGGTTCCAATACAATTCTTAAGTCATAAACAACATGTTAAGAGACTTAGTTCCTCTTCTTATTACGTCACGGCGCTGTGGGCAAGTATGCTTAATGTAAAACTCCCCAAAACTTGTAAATGGAAAACTTGAGCTGTGAATAAAGTTGAGTTCAAATTCAAGAAATGGGACTTGCAAAAACTTTTCTACACATGTGAATGTTGTCATGTGCAATCTCATAATTTAAAGTCCACTTTGAATTCATATGTGCATTTGAATGCAAAGGTGGTCATTTTAAGTGAAGGATGCAAACTGTGGTTGTAACCCTCCCCTTTGCAGCTGCCAAATTAAAATTTTGAATCCATATTTGAATTCTTCAGGTCTGAATTATAAGGAAGGCAAATTTTGAGAAAATTTGGAGTTCCTTTGATATGTATGTCAAAGAAGCTATGAATTTAATGGGAATTTGAATTCAAATTCGAATCTGAGATAAAACTTGTCAATTTGCCAAATGGCTTTTGAATTTGAGCTCCTCATGACTGAAGTTGCAATGTGCCAAAATGTGGAGATATTTTGGGGGGAGAAAAGCAGTGGGACCCACTTGTCATTGAGAGGGGAAGACTTACAACTGAAGGAAATCTTCTCAGTTCTCCGGGTTTCCACTCGAAGTCGCTGTGCAACAGAGGAGCGCCACCGAGCAGGTCACTGGCGCCACCTCCCAGCTGCTTGAGCAGCGCTGGAGAGCTGCTCGTGGGTCTTCTGCACCCTCAGCGTGATCAGCTTGCCTGCAACCCAAAGCCTCGGATCCTGTATCCTACTCGGGCAGAAACGGAACCGAGCACCTCCGCCAGCCTCGGTTGATTCGGGAGCTGGCAATTTCATGCACACAAGGCCTCAACTAGCTGCAAAACAGCACCCCTGACGCGTCCTTCACCTCCTCAGTGCGAAAACATGCAGCTCCCGGCGTTCCCCACCCTAGAACAGGGGGTGTTGCGGCAACCCGAGGGTAACCGACGAGCAAGCTCACATGGACAGCTCACCACAGTGGGTTTCACGCTCAAGCAAAGACAGTCAGAGGTGCGCTGAACCACCGTGGTGCTTCTCCCCGAAGCTCAGCTCATGCGGTGATCTCTAGCGGCCGAATTTGAAGTTTTTCTCCCTGTGCACGACCACGGACCCTCCGGTAAGGATCTCCAAAATTCGTGCTTATTTCTCACTTAGAGATCACCGAATCATGCAAAAATGAGCTACACTCATGGGCGATCCAATCTCCTTCACAATCCTAGCTTGAAACCCGGTGTTAGCGGCCCATTTCAAGTTTTGCGAGCGTCGGCCATGGCGGGGACTTTCTTGCGCCCGGTGAAACTCTAGTAGCCGCCGTTACCGAGCTACTTTGTGCCCACGTCGAGTGTAAAAGTCCCAAAAATGTGTATGACTAAAAACCAAGGTTTTAGTTCATATGTGTGGCAAAGACATGAAAAATGGGACTTGCTAAAACTTTTCTTCATGCAAAGTAATACATGGATGAACATCCAAAATGAGGCTCACATTTTTATTGAAAAGTGTTGAACCAATAAGGAGTTAAATACCTCTTTGCATGTAAGTTTAAAATTCAGATTTGAAATTCAAAGTTCACACATGGGGTGGTCAAGGACTTTGGTTAAAAATGCAGCCATATAGATGGAATTATAGGCAGGAGCTTGATCACCAACTTTCTATTTGTAGGGTGGGCTCAAAAGAGAGTTAAAGAGAAGAAATTGCAAATTCTAAACCAAATTCAGATTTACTCTTGCAAATTCAAACTGAATTTGAGGAATTCAAATTCTAGCCACCCTTTTTAAACTCAGCATTCTGGGGATTGAGAGGATCAGCTTGAGAAGATATTTGGGGAAGAAATGTGGAGTGGGACACACATTTCATAGAGATGAAGAGGCTGTCTTACTCACTAAGTTTTACTCTCGGTGGGAACTTTTCCCGAGCAGCTCACGGGCTCCACCGAGGAGCTTGCCGTGCCAGCTCCTGCTTCCGGTCTCCACGCGCTGGCGCCCCGAGGTCGGTCCTGACCGCGCCCTCAACGTGATCACGTGCCCCCCTGGCCGAAGCAAAGCGCAGTTGCCTTCTTCTCTCGCGAGAACGTCGAGCAAACCGAGCTCCTCACCTCCGCTCTCGGTCCGATCGGAGAACGGCAAAACCACCGCGCTCTTCCCTCCCCCGAGCTGCTAAACCTTTCCCTGAGATCAGCCTCCACCTCCCTGACCCGCAAGCAAGCGAGCTGCGGCCCAGTGCCCGAGAACAACCGCCGCCGCGGCGACCGAGTTCAAGAAGGTCATCGGGCGCTCGTGGACAGCCCTCCACAGGGGGTTTCACGGCCGAGCGATCACAGCTACGGACGCGCACGGGTGCGGTGCTGCTCTCAGCCCAAGCTCAGGCCGTGCCGCAAGCTATCGACGGCGAATTTCGAGGTTTTGCTCCGGTGACCCCATTCCGAGCTTCCGGTATGATTCCTTCTAATTCTTGCCCCCTGATTCTCCTTAAGTCACCAAATTTGGCACAGAGAAGCTAGACTAGCCGGCGATCGTTTTCCCTTTTGCATCCAGCGCATGAAAACGCCTTAGACCGGCGAATTTCGAGCTCTTCTTGGGTTGTTCATGGCGGACCCATTCGGTCGCACGATGACAACCTAGTTCCAGCCATTTCCGAGCTAGTTTAAGGCCGTGCCGATCTTCCTAGAGGTACGCTGGTGCTGTAGGGCTCATCGGCACAAGTTTTGGAGGGCTGGAGACCTCGGGCGACGCTGCCGGACTACCACAGAAGCAGTTACACGTCGCCGGCCATTTCCGGCCGTCGGCAGCCCTAGCAAACCTCACAGCCGTGTTCCTCGATGCCCAAAACCCCTTGGCGGCGAGTCCGGGTTCGGATGGTGGCTGGAAACGGACGGCCGGTCGGCGAGCACTGGCGAGCTCCGGCGAGGGGGAGAGCGCGGGCGCGGGGAGGGAGCCGAAGGAAGAAGAAGACGGGTGGGTCCCGTCTGTCAGCAGCAGAAAATTTAAACCCGGGATCGGGTGTGGCTGGATCCTGTGTGCTGGCGCGCAAAACCCCGTGGCCCCGGTGTGGCTTCGTTTCTATTGGCTGGGATTCAAAACAGTGAGTCCAGCCGGATTTTCTGTAGGAAAACAATTCTAGAGTTGGCTCAATCTTTGGAAATTCATAGCTCCTGATAGAAATCTCCAATTTGAGTGATTCCACTTAGGTTGGATTCATCTCACTGAGTTCTATCCAAATATGAACTCAGATTTGTATGAAAGTTAATATTATATTCTGGAAAATTCGTGGAAGGTTTTCTGAAAAAGAATTATTGAGGGAGTTTGGGTTATCCAAAAATCCCCAAATTTTGCCAGAATATTCTTTAGCATAGTATTGACCTACTAGAAAATTTTCAGCTCATTTGAAGATCATTTGAGTAGAAATTTGCTAAATGCAAACTACTGTGTTCAAAAGAGTCCAGAAACATTTTCAGAAAATGTTTCCCACTTCTAAAATCTGTTCTGAGCAATCCATAGCTCCAAAAATCATAGGAAAATTTAGGCAAGCTCTCTGAGACATACTTGGAAGTGTAGGTCACTTAATTGGGCAGGAAAATGCACATTACTACAGAATCAATTCTTTTGAGTACAAATGCTTAAAGAATTGTTCTGGGAGAACTACTCAAGTAAAAGGGCTGAATTTTGGACCAGATTACTCTCATATGATCGAGAACTCACATGTAAATTATCAGCCCAAGATGAGTCCTTGAACTCCCTATTCTTATTCTCCATACTTATGTAGAGGGGAAAATACATAAGAGATATGGTAAGAATTATGGAGGACACAGTATGACTCCACATTAGCTGTAATTTGGCAAGCTAAATCCTTAGGTAGTATAGAACCTGCTGTAAAAGTTTGAGGCCATTGGAGTTCCTGTTCTTCAGTTGCACTCAAATCCTATCAGCTTATCTATTATGTTCATTAGGGAACATGATTAGTGTATAGCTAAGGCCTTTAGGACAAATTAGTTTATTTCTGTTCTTTGCACAACAGAGGCAAACCAAGCCATGCTTGGCTTTTCCACACAACCTCTGTTCCTAAGAGATTAATTCTATAACTTCTTTCCGTTACATTCTATAAAACATGTGCATATGCATTTCAATAGGAACCACAACGAAGGAGACTCAAAGGAGTGATTCATCGAAGTGGATCAAGCTCCGGAGAGTCAAGGGTGGGTCTGCAAGGACACTAACTGTTTATATACGACTACCCTGCAAAACAGGCAAGCTCCGGTTTGCATTTAACAGCTGTTATGTTTTTTTTGTATTCACTTTCGGTTAAGATTTAAACTGTGCATTAGGTCTAATGTTTGATACTCCTCTTGCATAGCCAAATGACCCATGGAGTATTGGGTAGGTGTCTTTCACCGTGTAGAACTGCCATGCTTAAGTACGGTTCAGTAGAAGTCGAGTGGTGAGATGCTACTCGCATGTTCAGGAACAACAGGGGCATACGGGATTGGTTCAACATTTGGCTGACGGGTGAAAGGTAGTTTCGTACGACGTCCGTGATGGTTGCTGTAGGCAACATCGAGTACGGGCGTACGTGACGGGTTATTCGGGTAACCCTGCAGGTGTAAATCGATTATAATCACCGTCCCTCACGGTCAGTGAGTACCACTTGTTCACTGTACCATGACGTAGAAAGATCAGGCTAGATACATGTTAAAAGTTTGCTGAGTTGAAAGCTATACATTGATTATTAATGATTGTTGTAGTTTAGAGCTAATTAAAGTTCATTTCATCTTTGTGAAAAGTACATAAGAGAAATGTGTTTCTTGTTTGATTGCGGCTCTCTCATGTACCTTAGCGTAAGGTTCTCCACAACCTGCTGCTAAAACTTGAAAGTAAGGTTCAAATAATTAGGCGAGTCCGTTGCGACTTATTTACCTCCTGTACCCTACAAACCATCATGTAGAAGTTTCATGTATAGGAGAGACGGGTCAGACCTGCTGAGCCAATGTGCTCACTGCTTGTGTTTGAAGCTTTTGCAGGGGTTTATGAGGAAGGGACTCCCGAGGAGGAGACGGAACCCCCAGAGGGAAACCCCATTGTAAGGGCCTCAGCTTTTGACACACATTTGCAGTGGTCATCACCACACCACACACCACATTTGAGGAAGGATGATTAACACAAATGAAGAGCAAGTAACAATTATCAACATGCTCATTAGAAAACAAACTCACACATTGCAAAAGTGGTATTTCCCACATGTGATATAGATGGGCTGGACATATGAAAACTCCTACACATTTCTAAGGATGTCCATGCCAAGTTTCACCCAAATCCCAAACCTTTTTGAGGTCATCTTGGGTATAGTTATGAAGAGGGCAGTTTGAAACCATATCCATATTCAAACTGTTTTTATCCCATGAATTTAAAAGTGGGAGGCATATTCTTACTCAGCACATTTTTGTGAGCTCACACACCAATTTTCACTCCATTTGGAGTTGATCTTGACATGAGCTAAGTGGGGGAAATTCAAACTTTATTTGAATTTCAAACTGAACTTGTGCTGAAATTCATTCAGACCAAACCTCATTTGAACTTTGATCAATTCAAATGGCTCATAGGTGAATAATTTGAATTGCCAAGGGTAGTATGGGGTTCACTGTTTACTACAGTGATTAGGAGTAAATTCCAGAGGTTAAAACCCCGGGTGGGACCCACATGTCATAGAGGGGAGAAGGAGAAACTTGCAACCAAAGTCAGAGTCTCGGTGGGAAATTCCACCGAGCAGCTGTCGGCTGTGCCACCGAGCAGCTACCGGCGCCACCAGCTGCTTCCCCCTCCGCGCGCTGGCGCCCAGGGCGGCTTGCTCGCGCCCCCATGCGACCGGCACCGCCTCCACTGAGCAGGAGTCGGCCGGCTTTATCTTCTCGCGGGCAAAAACCGAGCAGCGGCATTGTTTCTCGCCACAGCTCTCTGCTCAATCGGGAAAACCAGCAAAACAATCTCCTTCGTTCCTAAGCTGCTAGACAGCCACCGGAGGTCGCGCACCATCCTCCCAACGCCTGGACCACCGGGTTTCAGCCCCTGTTCCCGTGACCAACGACGACCGCCGCAGTTTAGCTGAAGGACGGCGATCGGTCTCACGCGGGCAGCACGCTGCAACCACTTCCACGGCCGAGCAACGGCGGCAACAGGAGCGCACGGACTCCACACTGCTTCCACCTGAAGCTCAAGCCACGCCGTGAACTCTCGCCGGCGAATTCTCAGTTTTTGCTCCGGCAACCTTAAACTGAGCTTCCGGTACGGCTTCTTTAAATTTTCGCTCTATGATCTTTCGAAGGTCGTCAAATCTTGCACGTAGACGCTGGACTAGCCGGCGATCAAGTTCTTTTCTGCATCCGTAGCGTGAAACTTTCTAGGAGTGATGAATTTCGAGCTCGATCGAGGGCGGTCATGGCGGGCACGATCGGTCACACGGTGCCGACCGACTTACCGCCATCCCTCAACCCTTTTGACACCTTGTCGAGCTTCCTAGAGGTATGCTGATGCTGTAGGACCGTTTGTTCGAGGTGTTGGCGGGTTAGGACCCACGGTCGACAGCGCCGAAACTCAACCGAGGTCTGCTCCGGCGAGGTCAGCGGCGCGGGCGCGAGAGAACGACGGGAGGAAGACGAAGCCGGCTGGCCCACGTGTCAGCGGCTGCAGAATTTAAATCGGGATCGGGTGTGGCCGGAGATCGGCTGTGCTGGCGCGCAAATACCCTATGAGCTCCAGTGTGCCGGACACTTCCGCGCTCAACACGTGTGGTATCTCCGGTGTGCCGGACACCTCCGCGCTCGACACGTGTCCCCGCGGGCCCCGAGAGTTTAAACTTCCCCCCCCCCATTTTCAGAATTCTTCCGAACTTCAAATCCTCATAACTTTGGCTAGAAAGCTCCAAATCGGGTGAACCAAATTTTGTTGGATTCAGCTCTTTGAGCACTTTTCAGCAAATCAAGTTTCACTTCATGAAAACCCTTAATTCTCCAGAATTAATTCCTCAAAATTTAAACGGTTAGGAATTTTAACTGGAGAATCCTTTGGAGGAAAATCCTGAAATTTTGCTAGGATGTCCACCAAAATATCCCTGAACTACCATAAAAATTTCAGATCCATTGGAGCTCATTTGATCCACCTAATGGTGTGATTAGTGAAACTGTTCCAGAGAAAATAGAAAATGTTCAGAAACATTTTCAGAATTTTCTCTGAAATTGTTTAGCTCTTATCTTTAGCTAAGAACTTCCAAATTAAGTGAGACCAACTCCATTAGAACCCTCTGAAAATCTAGTTTTCAGAAAGTCATAGTTTGTTGCATGAAAATTCCTAGAACACCCTAAGAGTTCCAATTAAGGTCAAGGACATAATTAATTGTGGAGGACTCAAATGAGCTTTGCTGCAACTAAAACTTGACCAAGTCTCTGTTTAGGTTGTGACCAAGCCACAGTAAAAATTTCAGTCATTGGGCTTGTCTAGTAAGAGTTATAGACCTCACAAGTTAAAAGTTAATACAACTGCATTTAAATTAATACATATATTGCTTCTATCATGTAGTCGCTATGGTCGAGGAGGAACCCGAAGTCCTAGACTTCGTAACTCCGGAGGAGCAGCTAGCCTACGACCAAGAGCAGCAAGGCAAGCTCCGGTTTGCATTAACCTTTTTACAAATTTTTTTTGTTTTGAGCACATACTTGTTTCCTTTATTCTGTGCATTGGAGTCTTGTTTGGAAGCCCCACTGCATAGCCAAGTGAACCATGGGTTGGGTTTAGGATTGCAAACCCCGTTAGCTACTGCATTGCTAGGATAGAGTAGGATTCGGTACAAGTCGAGTAGTTGGAACTACTCGCGAGCATAGGCTAGAGGCACTCGACTCGGGTAGTGATAGCACATGAAACACATGGCAAGAAAATGAGACCAAGCGGAGGGTAAGGGCAGCAGGACTTTGGGGCCTGTGTGCTGTAGCTCCACTTGTGTCGATTGAGGACCGAGCCGTGTGCGGGCCTGTTGAACAAGCTAGAACAGTACCGAAGACCTACCGGCTATATGGGAACCGGGAAACTGATGTAACTCGGGTAGCTGGGTGTTGAGGCATAGCTGGTCGTTCAGAGGGTAGGTTGAGAGCTCGAGGTGTAAATCGGCTGGCGGCACTGAGATGCGCGTGCAGAGACCTCTTGCTCGGGACGATTGGACCGGTTCAACATTTGGCTAACGGGTGAAAGGTAGTCGCGTACGGCGTCCGTGATGGTTGTTGTAGGCAACATTGAGTACGGGCGTACGTGACGGGTTGTTCGGGTAACCCTGCAGGTGTAAATCGATTATAATCGCCGTCCCTCGCGGTCAGTGAGTACCACTTGTTCACTGTACCGTGACGTAGAAAGAACAGGCTAGTCACATGTTAAAATGTTGCTGATTGAAAGCTGGACATTGATTGTTAATGATATGCTGTAGCTTAGAGCTAACTAAAGTTCTTTTCAACTTTGGGCAAAGTACATGAGAGAAATGTGTTTCTTGTTTGATTGCAGCTCTCTCATGTGCCTTAGCGTAAGGTTCTCCACAACCTGCTGCTAAAACTTGAAAGTAAGGTTCTACTAATTAGGCGAGTCCTTGCAACTGATTTTTACCTCATGTAACCTATTACCCTCATGTAGAAGTTCCATGTTTAGGTGAGACGGGTCAGACTTGCTGAGCCTTCGTGCTCACTGCTTGTGTTTGAAGCTTTTGCAGGGTTCTATGAGGAAGGGACTCCCGAAGAGGAGACGGAACCCCAGGAGGGGAACCCCGTCGAGTGGGAGTCGTGCACGCCGCAGAGTTAGTGTGCGTGTGTGCTAGCAAGGACACGTTCGAGGGCTGAACGTGCACTTGATGCTTAGTCTACGCCCGCGAGTGTAGACTGAACTTATTTTGCTGTAAACATGTTCATAAACTTGTTTATGTAATAAAATTTTCGCTTCCGCTTTGTACCTTTGACGTGTGTTATCCGGTGCTGTGCAATGCAGCACCCCTCAGCGTGATCCTGGCTCGACAGGACCAATGGGGTCGTGTCACCCATCGAATGGGAGGCGTCCACGCCGCTGTGTTAGTGTGTGTGCGTGCTAGCGGGGACACGTTCACGGGCTGAACATGAACTCGATGCGTAGTATACGCCCGTAAGTGTAGACTTAACTTATTTTGTTGTAAAAATGTTCATAAACTGGTTTATGTAATAAAACTTTGCTTCCGCTTTATATCTTTGATGTGCGTTATCCGGTGTTGTGCAACGCAGCACCCCTCAGCGTGATCCTGGCTCGACAAGGCCGTGGGACCGTGTTATTTCATGACTCAAGTTGAATATAGAAGTTATAGTTAACTTCTATATCTTTCCAACGAGTACTTATTTGCCTTCATATCAGTTTTGGATCAAAAGTTGTGTAATTTCAAAGTTGACAGAAATCTGAAACAATTTTGACAGCACCTCCTTTCAAAGTATCTGTTTTGTCAGCAAGATTTCATCACTTTCAACTCCAAATCTGGAGAAACTTTGAACTACAATGTCATAGAACATATCACAAGCTTTCTAACGGTGTCTTACTTGACCCTTAGAAATTTTTCTACCAACAGTTATAGTCGAAATACAGAAATTTCCAGAGAGCAATTTGTTCATGCCCTGTTTTTGGACAGTTCACACTCATCTGAGAATTTCATCCATTTGGAGGGCGATTCTGATCTGGAGTTATACAGAAAAGTTGTAGAATACTTCAAAAGATTTCCAGAAATATATCACTCACCTCCATTGGTTCAACCAAACAAAAGTTATGCCCTCTTCAAGTTCAGAAAAAATTCTGCCAAAAACAGGGGAGGTTATTCCTAAGTCTTTGTGAATGAATCTATACTCTCAATTGACTCTTAGTTCAATATAGGAGTTTATTAACCGCTAATGGAATCCTAGACTCCAAATTTACTCTTTTATTTGCAAACCTCCTTTTTCATGCAGTTCTAAAAATATCACGGTACTACGTTTCCTCACCAAATAAAAATCCTAACCGGCTTTATACTGGCATATACATCTCAAGTGGTGGCACTAACACGATCAATCACAAACGTTTTCTAACCGCAATGTTCTACTCGTGGTTAAGGTACCTGCAGAAAACCACTCAATAGTGATGCACACAAGGGTTTGTCATTTCAAGTAGGTCCATATCATAGTAAAAACATACGGGCCATACGGGCCGTCCTTGAGTCAAGCCACGTCTCAAGGTACATGATCGTGTTATTCACCACCCGAGGGGGGCTCCACACCTTTGCAATAAAGCACACCGGTGGAACAGCACTTTCGTATGCCTCATAGGACATGAAGAGTCCTAGAGAACACACTTCGTGTTACAAACCACACGATGGGGTCTCCTCCTCTTGCCCCTGGTTATGCGCACTAGAGGCTAGTGCCATTCATATGTCTCTAAGACATGAAGAGTCTTAGAAAACATATTCACTTCCCGTCCATTGCTGAACGGGACATCCCACACTACTTTCCTCGTATGGGGGAGCTAACCGAAATTGATCCGCTTTCGGTGGCGTTCCTTACCATCTTACCTCCACGTAGGTGCGTCGTTACAGAATCAAAATAGTGAGTGATAACACACTGTTAGCTTGCCACCTTAAGTAACCATGCTAATAATATTCCTTATGTGGGCATACTATACGTTCCTCACTCGTATACTCCTAAGTTTTTGAAAATATGCTCTTTTCATGGGTGCTGTTCCCAATGCGGCTCTGATACCACGCTGTGAGGGGCGCCTGCCCCCGACCGACGACGGGGTCGGCACCACTCTCACCCAGGAATCACAATGGGTGGTGTCGTGCGATGCGGCACCCAACAGCATGCACGAAAAGACGGTAAGAACATAATGAAACCCTTTTATTACTCAAGATAAGCTCTTTTACAACATATTGTACACACACAGCGGATTTAAAACTGGACAACTACTCACTCTCGACCCTACTATGCCGAAGATAAGTCGTTCAGCCCGTGAATGCTTCCCACTAGCTTCACTAAGAAAGGCAGCGGCTAGGTTTCTGATGAGTTGAACGAACCGTGCGGTTCATCGTATCACCAAACAACCCTCTTCATAGCAGGCATCCTGCTACCCGCAAAAACAACTCAGAAGCAACCGTGAGCACTAAGGCTCAGCATTTCTTAACCGTCAATCCTAAACATGTAACTCTACATGCAGGGGTAGTAAGACAGTAGGAACATGAATTTGCAAATGAAGCTTGACTAAACTTGATCCTTATATTCAGATTCTCATAGCATTCCTTTTTAGTGGTCCTCATGCCTCACAACACCGGAAGTCCACAATCAAACAAGAAACACTTATCCCGATGTTGCTAGCCTAAGGTGGAATAGAAACTTAGTTGGCACTATATCGACTTCAGTCAAGGTTCCAATACAATTCTTAAGTCATAAACAACATGTTAAGAGACTTAGTTCCTCTTCTTATTACGTCACGGCGCTGTGGGCAAGTATGCTTAATGTAAAACTCCCCAAAACTTGTAAATGGAAAACTTGAGCTGTGAATAAAGTTGAGTTCAAATTCAAGAAATGGGACTTGCAAAAACTTTTCTACACATGTGAATGTTGTCATGTGCAATCTCATAATTTAAAGTCCACTTTGAATTCATATGTGCATTTGAATGCAAAGGTGGTCATTTTAAGTGAAGGATGCAAACTGTGGTTGTAACCCTCCCCTTTGCAGCTGCCAAATTAAAATTTTGAATCCATATTTGAATTCTTCAGGTCCGAATTATAAGGAAGGCAAATTTTGAGAAAATTTGGAGTTCCTTTGATATGTATGTCAAAGAAGCTATGAATTTATGGGAATTTGAATTCTAATTCGAATCTGAGATAAAACTTGTCAATTTGCCAAATGGCTTTTGAATTTGAGCTCCTCATGACTGAAGTTGCAATGTGCCAAAATGTGGAGATATTTTGGGGCGAGAAAAGCAGTGGGACCCACTTGTCATTGAGAGAGGAAGACTTACAACTGAAGGAAATCTTCTCAGTTCTCCGGGTTTCCACTCGAAGTCGCTGTGCAACAGAGGAGCGCCACCGAGCAGGTCACTGCCGCCACCTCCCAGCTGCTTGAGCAGCGCTGGAGAGCTGCTCGTGGGTCTTCTGCACCCTCAGCGTGATCAGCTTGCCTTCTACCCAAAGCCTCGGATCCTGTATCCTACTCGGGCAGAAACGGAACCGAGCACCTCCGCCAGCCTCGGTTGATTCGGGAGCTGGCAATTTCGTGCACACAAGGCCTCAACTAGCTGCAAAACAGCACCCCTGACGCGTCCTTCACCTCCTCAGTGCGAAAACATGCAGCTCCCGGCGTTCCCCACCCTAGAACAGGGGGTGTTGCGGCAACCCGAGGGTAACCGACGAGCAAGCTCACATGGACAGCTCACCACAGTGGGTTTCACGCTCAAGCAAAGACACTCAGAGGTGCGCTGAACCACCGTGGTGCTTCTCCCCGAAGCTCAGCTCATGCGGTGACCTCTAGCGGCCGAATTTGAAGTTTTTCTCCCTGTGCATGACCACGGACCCTCCGGTAAGGATCTCCAAAATTCACGCTTATTTCTCACTTAGAGATCACCGAATCATGCAAAAATGAGCTACACTCATGGGCGATCCAATCTCCTTCACAATCCTAGCTTGAAACCCGGTGTTAGCGGCCCATTTCAAGTTTTGCGAGCGTCGGCCATGGCGGGGACTTTCTTGCGCCCGGTGAAACTCTAGTAGCCGCCGTTACCGAGCTACTTTGTGCCCACGTCGAGTGTAAAAGTCCCAAAAATGTGTATGACTAAAAACCAAGGTTTTAGTTCATATGTGTGGCAAAGACATGAAAAATGGGACTTGCTAAAACTTTTCTTCATGCAAAGTAATACATGGATGAACATCCAAAATGAGGCTCACATTTTTATTGAAAAGTGTTGAACCAATAAGGAGTTAAATACCTCTTTGCATGTAAGTTTAAAATTCAGATTTGAAATTCAAAGTTCACACATGGGGTGGTCAAGGACTTTGGTTAAAAATGCAGCCATATAGATGGAATTATAGGCAGGAGCTTGATCACCAACTTTCTATTTGTAGGGTGGGCTCAAAAGAGAGTTAAAGAGAAGAAATTGCAAATTCTAAACCAAATTCAGATTTACTCTTGCAAATTCAAACTGAATTTGAGGAATTCAAATTCTAGCCACCCTTTTTAAACTCAGCATTCTGGGGATTGAGAGGATCAGCTTGAGAAGATATTTGGGGAAGAAATGTGGAGTGGGACACACATTTCATAGAGATGAAGAGGCTGCCTTACTCACTAAGTTTTACTCTCGGTGGGAACTTTTCCCGAGCAGCTCACGGGCTCCACCGAGGAGCTTGCCGTGCCAGCTCCTGCTTCCGGTCTCCACGCGCTGGCGCCCCGAGGTCGGTCCTGACCGCGCCCTCAACGTGATCACGTGCCCCCCTGGTCGAAGCAAAGCGCAGTTGCCTTCTTCTCTCGCGAGAACGTCGAGCAAACCGAGCTCCTCACCTCCGCTCTCGGTCCGATCGGAGAACGGCAAAACCACCGCGCTCTTCCCTCCCCCGAGCTGCTAAACCTTTCCCTGAGATCAGCCTCCACCTCCCTGACCCGCAAGCAAGCGAGCTGCGGCCCCCAGTGCCCGAGAACAACCGCCGCCGCGGCGACCGAGTTCAAGAAGGTCATCGGGCGCTCGTGGACAGCCCTCCACAGGGGGTTTCACGGCCGAGCGATCACAGCTACGGACGCTCACGGGTGCGGTGCTGCTCTCAGCCCAAGCTCAGGCCGTGCCGCGAGCTATCGACGGCGAATTTCGAGGTTTTGCTCCGGTGACCCCATTCCGAGCTTCCGGTATGATTCCTTCTAATTCTTGCCCCCTGATTCTCCTTAAGTCACCAAATTTGGCACAGAGAAGCTAGACTAGCCGGCGATCGTTTTCCCTTTTGCATCCAGCGCATGAAAACACCTTAGACCGGCGAATTTCGAGCTCTTCTTGGGTTGTTCATGGCGGACCCATTCGGTCGTACGATGATAACCTAGTTCCAGCCATTTCCGAGCTAGTTTAAGGCCGTGCCGATCTTCCTAGAGGTACGCTGGTGCTGTAGGGCTCATCGGCACAAGTTTTGGAGGGCTGGAGACCTCGGGCGACGCTGCCGGACTACCACAGAAGCAGTTACACGTCGCCGGCCATTTCCGGCCGTCGTCTGCCCTAGCAAACCTCACAGCCGTGTTCCTCGATGCGCAAAACCCCTTGGCGGCGAGTCCGGGCTCGGATGGTGGCCGGAAACGGACGGCCGGTCGGCGAGCACTGGCGAGCTCCGGCGAGGGGGAGTGCGCGGGCGCGGGGAGGGAGCCGAAGGAAGAAGAAGACGGGTGGGTCCCGTCTGTCAGCAGCAGAAAATTTAAACCCGGGATCGGGTGTGGCTGGATCCTGTGTGCTGGCGTGCAAAACCCCGTGGCCCCGGTGTGGCTTCGTTTCTATTGGCTGGGATTCAAAACAGTGGGTCCAGCCGGATTTTCTGTAGGAAAACAATTCCAGAGTTGGCTCAATCTTTGGAAATTCATAGCTCCTGATAGAAACCTCCAATTTGAGTGATTCCACTTAGGTTGGATTCATCTCACTGAGTTCTATCCAAATATGAACTCAGATTTGTATGAAAGTTAATATTATATTCTGGAAAATTCGTGGAAGGTTTTCTGAAAAAGAATTATTGAGGGAGTTTGGGTTATCCAAAAATCCCCAAATTTTGCCAGAATATTCTTTAGCATAGTATTGACCTACTAGAAAATTTTCAGCTCATTTGAAGATCATTTGTGTAGGAATTTGCTAAATGCAAACTACTGTGTTCAAAAGAGTCCAGAAACATTTTCAGAAAATGTTTCCCACTTCTAAAATCTGTTCTGAGCAATCCATAGCTCCAAAAATCATAGAAAAATTTAGGCAAGCTCTCTGAGACATACTTGGAAGTGTAGTTCACTTAATTGGGCAGGAAAATGCACATTACTACAGAATCAATTCTTTTGAGTACAAATGCTTAAAGAATTGTTCTGGGAGAACTACTCAAGCAAAAGGGCTGAATTTTGGACCAGATTACTCTCATATGATCGAGAACTCACATGTAAATTATCAGCCCAAGATGAGTCCTTGAACTCCCTATTCTTATTCTCCATACTTATGTAGAGGGGAAAATACATAAGAGATATGGTAAGAATTATGGAGGACACAGTATGACTCCACATTAGCTGTAATTTGGCAAGCTAAATCCTTAGGTAGTATAGAACCTGCTGTAAAAGTTTGAGGCCATTGGAGTTCCTGTTCTTCAGTTGCACTCAAATCCTATCAGCTTATCTATTATGTTCATTAGGGAACATGATTAGTGTATAGCTAAGGCCTTTAGGACAAATTAGTTTATTTCTGTTCTTTGCACAACAGAGGCAAACCAAGCCATTCTTGGCTTTTCCACACAACCTCTGTTCCTAAGAGATTAATTCTATAACTTCTTTCCGTTACATTCTATAAAACATGTGCATATGCATTTCAATAGGATCCACAACGAAGGAGACTCAAAGGAGTGATTCATCGAAGTGGATCAAGCTCCGGAGAGTCAAGGGTGGGTCTGCAAGGACACTAACTGTTTATATATGACTACCCTGCAAAACAGGCAAGCTCCGGTTTGCATTTAACAGCTGTTTTGTTTTTCTTTTGTTGTATTCACTTTCGGTTAAGATTTAAACTGTGCATTAGGTCTAATGTTTGATACTCCTCTTGCATAGCCAAATGACCCATGGAGTATTGGGTAGGTGTCTTTCACCATGTAGAACTGCCATGCTTAAGTACGGTTCAGTAGAAGTCGAGTGGTGAGATGCTACTCGCATGTTCAGGAACAACAGGGGCATACGGGATTGGTTCATAAATGATTTAGCAAGTTAAAGTTGACACCGGAAGGTTGTAGGAGCAGCAGGACATAGGGGTCTGGGTGCTATAGACCTGTCCGTGTCGGTCAAGGACCGATCCGTATGCGGCCCTGTTGAACAAGTTTGAGTTGTGTACCGGACTCATGCTGGCTATATGGGACCCAGTAAACCGATGTACCTCGGGAAGCTGTCGTTGGGACTTTTCGGGTCGCCTCAGGAGGACGGCCGGTGTGCAGTATGTGGGGAATATTCTCATGACATCTCATGTCGGTAGGTGCACCATGAGAGTATCTACTGTACGGGGCGACTTGATCGATTCAGCGGGGGTGAAACGGGGGAAAGGCTGCCACGTACGACGTCAGTGATGGTTGTTGTAGGCAACGTCGAGTACGGGCGTACGTGTCATGTAGTCCGGGTGTTATTGATTCGAATCACCGTCACTCGCGGAATGGACCGAGCATACTTGTTCTCACAGTTGTGACATAGTAAGAACTTGCATGAGAAAGGAACTAATCATCTTGATGTGAAGTATTGTCCTACCATGTATTGGAGCTTGATGAATAGGCTAGTGCAAACTCGATTCTTTTATGCCATGAGCAATTTACATCGGGGGGAAAGCGTTTCTTGTTTGATTGTGGACTCCCGATGTGGCGTGCCCAGGGTTACTTAAAATGCTGCAATTAATACCTGAAAGTAAGGATTCACTTTTAGGCGAGTTTAATTATGCTTATGCCATCCTATGTTAGGTTCATAACCTCACTTAGAGTTTCATGTTTAGGGTGACGGTTAAGTCTTGCTGAGCTTTATGCTCACGGATGCTATCCGAGTTGTTTTGCAGGTAATTGACTCGATGCTTATGAGAAGGGATGCCGATGAGACTCGGGAACCTCCGAGTGCTTACTCAAAGAGCATCCTCGCCGCTGCAGATTGATCTTCGTGTTGCTAGTAAGAAACGTACGCGGGCTGGATTATTTCTTTGATGCTAGTTTAGATATGAGTCGTGAGAGTAATAGTCTTCCGCTGTAGTTTACTCTGATATAACTACTTGTAAACCATTTTTGTACGCTTCCGCAAACTCTTTATGTAATATGATGTGTTTTCATCGACCCGTGTGCTGTTGGGTGCCGCATATCACGGCACCACCCGACAAGGTCCTGTGGCCCCCCACAGCGTGGTATCAGAGCTGCGTTGGGAACAGAGCACGGATTGAGCATCATATTATGTTAAAAACTTAGGGTACGGTGAGGTAACGGTACTAGGCCCACATAAGGACTATTATTAGCATAATATGAAGGTGGCAACCTAACTTATTGGTTATGTCATAAATCCGTACATCTCGGGACGTTCTATGTCTTGGGGGGTGCACGTATGCGCTGTCCACCAGTGTGCACAAGCTGAAGGGTGGAGACTCACGAGTGGCAGGTAACCCGACCTGCTTTAGTATCCTCTACGACTCTTCATGTCGTTTGGGGTATTCGAGCAACGTCTTCCCTGGCGTGTGTGGTGCAATTTGGGAGACCTCGTCACGTGGTCAGTAACGTGAACACGTAGCTCAAGGCATGTTTGGCTTGAGAACACCTGGGCGAGTGATGATGGCCAGGTGTACGAACTGTATGGATACTGGGTTCGGTGTGCAGCCGGACCTGATGATTGAGTGTGGCTTATGTAGGTACTAACCACGAAAACCTTAGTACATGTAGAACACGTTTGTGAGTGATCGTTTAGTGCCACCTAAGGATACGTATATGCCAGTGTAATCCGGTTAGGTTTTTCTTTGGTATGGTAACGTAGTACCGGCATATGTCTTACGGTGCATCGCCACCGTACTACACTAGATAGTATTATTACCTATGAATAAATCATTCATGACTAACTCCGAAACTAAAAATGGATGTGATAAAGCACATATTAGTTACTGGGCTCTTCATTTGAACTAAGTTTCAAAGAAGAGACTTGTTAGGCTTCTTTTGATCTCAAAGACAGAGTGCTTTGTTCAGACAAAATTTTTTCTGAGCTTTAACAGTGTAACTCTGATTATCTTGACCCGATGGAGTTGTTTGATACAGTTCTGGAAAGGTTATTAAGTGATCTACAACTTTTCTGTAGAACTCCAGAGCTAAATCCGAAACCAACTTGGTTGAATGTCCAGATGAATGCAAACTCTTCGGAAAACAGAGCAGCTGCAAACTTCTCTGGATGTTGCTGTAAATTAGTCGTCACAGTCTGTAGAAAGATTTCTAAGGCTCATAGGATACACCGTTGGAAAGGTTAGGAAATTTTCAACAATTTTGTAGTTCATAGTTTGTTCAGAATTGTACTTCATTTGTATGTAAAACGGTGATGAAAACAGCCACATACAAAGGAGGTGCTGGCAAAATTTATCCAGAAATTCTGTCAACTTTGAACAGTCATAGCTATTGATCCAGAGATGATCTAGGGGCATAAGAGTACTCGTTGCAAAGATACTGAAGTTAAATTTAACTTTGGTATTCAACTTGAGTTATGAAAATGCTAGTAACTTGATCAAATTCTTGGTTAAGTACAGAAAGGTCTGTTCTGTACAGAATGAGGGACTGAATATGTTGGCTTTAGAAAGATGTGTAAACATGAAATTTTGTTATGCTTCCATAAAGTTTTAGCATGTTCATGTTTTACATACTTTCACATACTGCTGAGATCAAGTTTTGACTCCCTTCAAAAATGATTATTTTGCAGTATGGTGCGTACTCATTCTCCAAGTAGGGCTGAAGGTTCTCACCAAGACGGTGATGACTCGACTCCACCACGGGCACCGCCATCAATGGTATGGGCGGAGATCATGGCTCAGATGGTCGAGTCAAGTCAAGAGAACACAAGACTACTCCAAGCCTTGGTACAACAGGGCTTACTCCAACGCGCACAACAGGACGTTCCACCTCGGAACACCTATTTGGACTTCTTGGCGACAAAACCGCCAATTTTCACGGAAGCCATTGAACCAGTGGAAGCTGATCAGTGGCTTCGAGTTATGGAGTCCAAGTTTGGAGTGTTTGAGTGCGACGAATATCAGAAGACATTATTTGCAGCTCAACAGCTGTATGGAGTCACCGGAAATTGGTGGTTCGCTTATCTTGCCACCGTTCCGGAAGGCCATCAAGTGGAATTGTGACGCCCTCAATTCTGTGGAAAACCACGGAACCGAGAACTAATGCATATGTGTGCCCAGGATGTTCATCACACATACACATACGTTCCACAAACTGAATTCAGATTATATATTACCACGAATAACAGAGTTTATTACAACACCTCATGAGTCTTGGACTCATGCTCACAGCGGAAGTCTTTATTTCTACGCAGCGGAAATCTTTATTTAAATGCGGAAGCAAAAACTAATGCGGAAGCAAAACTAAGCAGAAGTGGCTCCATCTCTACTCCCTCCACAGGCAAGGTTGAGAACAGATCACACGCCATAATGCTCTACTCAGTCTTCATAGTAGTCTTCTCTTGCTGCTGATGAAGAAATAATAATGCAAGGTTGAGTACAATGATGTACTCAGCAAGTGCGGGAATAACACATGATATGCAGCTCATAAACAAGGTAGGTAATAAAAGGCTTATTTGCAGAAAAGCAGATTTATAAAACCGTGATAAAACAGCAACTTAAGTTTAAATATGATCCCAACATGTATTAAATTACCAACATACCTCCATCACTTCCCGTGTTCCATTTGAACATTAACCAATCTTTTATTCATACTCACGAATACCTCCTCGTATTCGCTACCATCTCACCTCATAAAACAACCTCGTCTCACACCGAGACTAATCTCATGTCATGACCCATCAGTCATGCAACCATCTCATCTCCCGGACTCCACAGTCCCAAACCAAACCATAATCAATAACCATAACCAGAAATCTTCCCAATAACCATTCCAATAACCATCCCAGTAACCATCCCATCTAATCATGGCAGTTTAGCAAGGTGCTCGTGACCGTAAGCTCGGCTATCATGATAGTTTTTATAACTCTGCAGAGTTTGCACCTCTTTACCCACAAGTTTGTGATTTCGTCACCCGTCGGCGACTGCAGAACCTCCATTATACCAGTACACGTCCGTCGGTGTATGGTCAAGAGATCACAAAATAGCCTTTACAAAGGGGTTACTAGATGTATGGACTCACTAAGGTTTCACCGGCAGGCTAGAATCTCCAATTCTCCCACCCACGGGCCCCCTCTTGTGCCATGCAGTTCCCAGGGCAGTCCTCACTCGACTCCCATTCCCCGCGCCTTCTACAGTCCATAACACCCTAGCAACTTACCTAATTACTCAGCTAAGCCGCACCCATACTTGGCCTTGTGGTGGCACTGTTATCCTGGCATGTGCATGCATGAACCGGTACTTAGATCTACGGCAAGCAAAACCACCATCGCGTGCTACCTCATTCACAAACCCAGGCTTGCCTAGATCTCCCTCCGATCCATGTTCATTAACCTTATCAATTACTTATTATCAATATGAGTGCAGTTAGCTAGACACATCTATCTTGCTTCCCAATCCCATGGACTCAGCGAAGCATAAAGCAAAAACCATACCCGACTCATAAACTTCCCAGGCGACAAGGATGGTTTAATCAAAACTAGTAAACTCCTATAAAAGGGTTTCCCATCATGTTTGACTCAGCACACACACCTTTTCGCAAAACAAAATAGTTTTACCCAAAACATAGGATCAACATGGTCAAGGAGCACTTGCCTTGTTCTTGCGGTTCCGGTTGTTCTTGATTCTCAAAACCTTGTTGCTGCAGCTCGTCGTAGACAGCTTCCTGAGCTTGTCCTGCTATGTAGGATTCACGTGCATACAAGATTCACAGCAATCAATATCATGCGCAATTCTTAAACTAGATGCGATGATGCACATGCATGCTATCCTACGATTAGTTCTATTAGATTGATCTATACGTTTTCTTACATGGCTTGCATGGTCAGAGGTGTTCAGATCAAGGATGAACGTGGCGATGGTCTTGTCTTTAGATCAAACAGATCATCGAGTGTTCTGCCCACGAAAAGGCTTCTGTTCGAAAGGAATCGAAGAACAGATGCAAAGAGATGAACAACATGATGTCGTAAGGTGGTATTGAAGTCCTACCTCACGTTCTTCTTGTCTTCGGGGTCCTCCTCAGACCGCTTGGTTCTCCTCCGATGATCTCCCTTGTTGTGCTTTCGGCGATGTTTTGTTCGGCGAGTTAGGGCTAGGGCTCTAAGTCGTCGGCTCAGGAGTTGAAAGAGAAGTTCGTGGTTTCGGCCAGAGGTTTTGGGTTCTATTTATAATCGGGAAGAGAAGAGTCCTAATCTATTTGGATCCTGAATAAGAGTCTTATTCAGATCTTTGTTAGATCCTGACATCTTATCTTCGGTAACATCATGGAGTTTAGATCGGTTTCCGTTGCGTACTGGTATCTCTACGCGTAAAAATCGCTCCAGACTCGTTACCTCCACGGTGATGAGCTCCGGAAGCTCCACGTGTCCTTCCGAGCCTGGTATCTCTTCTCCCGCAGAAACGAGCTCCTGGTTGTGCCGCGTGTCACGAGCGAGACCTCCCTCTTCTTCGGAGGTGAGCTCCTCGCACGCCACGTGTGGGTGCCGGTCTTTCCGCTCTCCTTCCCTTAGGGACATGCCCCGAGGTCGACACGTGTCTAACAGCGACGGACCTTCCGGTAATAAGCTCCGGTGGCGACACGTGTTCGATAGATCCGGACTTCTCTGAGATGAGCTCCGAGATTGACACGTATCCCCCGTGACGGGTCCTCTTATTTCCGCGAGGACTAGCTCCGAAGATGACATGTGTCCTATGAAAAATGCCTTTGCTTCTTCCGCAGAGGCTAGCTCCGCGGGCAGCACGTGTCCCACAGGGTCGGACCTCTTTCCAATTGCGGAGGTGACCCCCGAGCCTGCCACATAGCTAGTTTAGCGGCGGACCTCTCCGAAATTTCTCGGGGATGAGCTCCGAACACGCCACGTGGTCTGCTGGCCGTGGAATTTGCCTTCGGTGCTCTCGGAGAGCTTTATTGGCTATCCTTCTGATACTTGTCTCTGTTCCTTCTTTCATAAAATGTTTTCTTCTTCATAAAACATGAACATATGCTGACACCTGAGATGAGGGTGTCACAAATCTACCCCCCTTAAATTGAATCTCGCCCTCGAGATTTGTTAGTAGAAAATAGATAGGGGAATTCAGCCTTAATATCCTCTTCACGCTCCCATGTGGCTTCAGCTTCAGTGTGATGGCTCCATTGTACCTTGCACCATCGAATCACCTTGTTTCGGGTGACCCTTTCCTTCACGTCCAAGATTCGGACAGGGTATTCTGCGTAAGCCAGGTCCTCTTGAAGTTTAAGTTTTCCCATTGACACTTGTTCCTCTGGTATTCTTAAGCACTTCTTGAGCTGAGATACATGAAACATGTCATGTACGTCGGAGAGGTGGTTTGGGAGCTCTAGTTGATAGGCTACTTCTCCTCGCTTACCCAAAATCTTAAATGGTCCGATGTAACGAGGTGCTAGCTTGCCTTTGACGTTAAAACGTCGTTGGCCTCGGATAGGCGATACCCTAAGGTATACGAAGTCTCCAACTTCAAGGTCAACTTCCTACGCCTATTATCCACATAGTCTTTCTGTCGGGACTGAGCAGCCTTTAAGTTTTCCCGTATCGTTTGGACTTGCTTTTCAGCCTCTTGTAGTACTTCGGGTCCAAACACCTGGTTCTCTCCAGTCTCGTTCCAGAACAGTGGCGTTCTACACCGTCTACCATATAAGGCTTCGAAAGGCGACATCTTCAAGCTAGCTTGATAGCTGTTGTTATAGGAGAACTCGGCATACGGTAAACTCCTATCCCAACTACGCCCACGTTTCAAGGCGCAAGCTCTCAACATGTCTTCCAAAATTTGGTTTGTCCTCTCGGTTTGCCCATCTGTTTGTGGGTGATAGGCGGAGCTAAAATCCAGTCGTGTACCCATGGCTTTCTGCAGCTTCCTCCAGAATCTAGAGGTAAACTGAGAACCTCGATCTGAGACTATCCCCTTCGGAACTCCATGAAGGCACACGATCTGCTCCATGTACAACTCTGCCAACTGTGTAACGTTGTAACTGGCCTTTACCGGAAGAAAATGGGCGGTTTTCGTCAACCGGTCCACAATGACCCAGATGGAGTCGTATCCTGACTGAGTTCGTGGCAATCCGACAATAAAGTCCATACTGATGTCCTCCCATTTCCATTCAGGTATTTTCAAAGGTTGCAACAATCCAGCGGGTTTTTGATGTTCGGCTTTTACCCGTTGGCATGTGTCGCATAGGGCAACGCATTCGGCTATATCCCTCTTCATACCATCCCACCAATAGAAAGTTTTCAAGTCCTTGTACATTTTGGTGCTCCCTGGATGTATGGAATAGGGTGAATCATGTGCCTCCTTCAATATCATGTCGCGAAGGTGTCTTATGTTTGGCACACAAATCCTTTTTCCTAGCCAAAGCGTACCCTTTTCATCCTCCTTGAAATCCTTCTCTATCCCTTGTCGGATTCTTTCCTTGATCTCCTTGATCCCCTTGTCCGTTGCTTGTCCCTTTCTTATTTCTTGCTCCAATGAGGAGTGGATCTCCATTATTTCCATGTTATTCAAGAATCCGAGGTGTAACCGTTCGAACTCCTTACGTAGTTCGGGTGGTAGCTCCCGAATCGTGAGTTGGTGGCATGCTCCCTTTCTGCTCAATGCGTCAGCTACTACATTGGCCTTCCCGGGGTGGTAGTTGATTCCTACATCATAATCCTTGATGAGTTCTAACCATCAATGTTGCCTGATATTCAAGTTCGTTTGTGTAAATATGTACTTGAGGCTTTTATGATCTGTATAGATCTCACATCGATGACCAAGGATATAATGTCTCCAAATCTTCAATGCATGCACCACTGCTGCTAACTCCAAATCGTGTGTAGGATAGTTAAGCTCATGCTTCTTTAATTGTCGTGAGGCATAGGCTACCACTTGTCCTTCCTGCATGAGTACACATCCAAGCCCTTGTCTGGATGCGTCACAATATATGTCAAAGCTCTTGCTTACGTCTGGCAATACCAGGACCGGTGCCGTGGTTAGCCTTTTCTTGAGTTCCTCGAAACTTTCTTGGCAGGCTTGTGTCCATTGAAAGACTTTTCCTTTCATTAGCAACTCCGTCATAGGTTTTGCCATCTTAGAGAAGTCTTTAATGAAGCGACGATAGTATCCTGCCATCCCAAGGAAACTTCGAATATCCCTCACACTCTTCGGTTGGTCCCACTTCAGAATATCTCTCACCTTTCCAGGATCAACCGATACCCCTTCCTTGGAGATGATGTGGCCTAGGAAAGATATTTCCCTTAGCCAAAATTGACACTTGTTGAGCTTGGCATACAACTGATGCTCGCGCAACTTCTGCAAGGTCAATCTCAGATGTTCTTCATGCTCCTCCTTGCTTTTTGAATACACCATAATGTCGTCGATGAAAACCACGATGAACTTGTCCAAGTACTCCATGAAAACCTTATTCATAAGGTACATGAAGTATGCGGGTGCATTCGTCAATCCAAAAGACATAACGGTATATTCATATGAACCATACCGCGTCCAAAAGGCTGTCTTAGGTATATCGGAGGGCTTAATCTTCAGCTGGAAATATCCCGACCGAAGATCAATCTTGGAGAACGCTTGGGTTCCTTTCATTTGATCGAACAGGTCCTCTATATGGGGCAGAGGGTATTTATTCTTGATTGTTACCTCGTTGAGAGACCTGTAGTCCACACACATTCTTTGGGTTCCGTCCTTCTTGTCCACGAAGAGTACCGGGGCTCCCCACAGTGACGAACTTGGACGGATAAAACCCTTCTCCAACTGGAAGTTCTTCCGGTTACACGTCCAAAAATTCCTGAACCACTGGAATGTTGTCCAATGCTACTCCTTCAACATGGTTCAAATCCGCCCGTTCGGTTGCTTGCTGGGCTGACTCAAACTCGACACGGACACCGTGTTCATTTGTCAATTGCACGCTTCTCTCAGCGCATTGGATTACTCCATTGTGCTTTCTTAACCAGTCCATTCCGAGTATGATGTCAATTCCGTGGGAGTCCAAGACAATAAGGTTGGCAAGGAAGTCTACCCCCCTTATTTTAAGGCTTACTTTAGGACATACTATATTAGTCCTCATTTCTCCTCCGGGAGAATTAACTAACATAGCACATTCTAAGTGGGATACGGGTAGATGATGTTTGGCAACATATTTGGATGATATGAAGGAATGTGATGCTCCGGAATCAAATAAAATGGTGGCTGGGTTGGAGTTGGCAAGGAACATACCAATTGCGACGTCCTCAGCCTGTTGTGCTTCCTCAGCAGTGACATGGTTAATGTGGCCATGTGCGTAGTTCTGCGGTCCACGGTTCCCTTGGTTGTCCCCTCCGTTTGGTCGCTGGTTCTGCTTGGGCACGTTTCCTTGCTGCCCAGGGCCTCTCTTCGGGCACTGGTTAGCGAAGTGGCCTACTTCCCCGCATGCAAAGCATGCCCTGTTGCCTACGGCAGCAGGTACATTGGGGCGGGGGTTTTGAACAGGAGCGCCATTGTTAGGCCGGGGCACAGGAGGCATGGGCACACGAGGTGCCGGTGCAACGAGCCGTTGCTGTGGTGGCTGACCAGGGCGGTACGTAGAAGTGGTCGATCCATACTGCGGTGCAGGGGGCATGTATCTAGGTCGTACGTTGCTCCCTTGGGGCTGGTATGGGATCTTCCTTTTGCACTCGCGCTCGATCTCTCGGATCTTGTTTTCCACCACAATAGCCTTATCAACCAGCTTCTGGAAGCTTACGTAGTCATTGTTGAGGAGCTGAACTTGGATCTCATTGTTCAACCCTCTCATGAACAGGTACTGCTTCCTCTGATCTGAGTTGACATCTTCGGGGGCATACCGGGACAGTTGTATGAACTTGTTGAGATATTCGTTCACACTTTTCTGCCCTTGGCGGAGACCTTCAAACTCCTGCCTCTTGAGCATCATTACGCCAACAGGGATGTAGTGGGAGCGGAAACTTTCCTTGAACTCAGTCCAAGTGATTGTCTCCGGGTTGGCATGGGCGTTGCTCAAGGCATCCCACCAGTCAGCAGCTGCTCCCATCAGTTGGTGCGACGCAAAGAGAACCTTCTCTCGGTCGTTGCACTGTACAATGGCAAGCTTTTTCTCCATGGATTTCAACCAGTCATCGGCCTCCATTGGATCGCTTGCTTGAGCAAAGGTGGGTGGTCGAGTCCTCATGAACTCTCCCAACCTGTTATGAGCCGGCGGTGGTGGTGGCGGTGGTGCCGGAACGGGGTGTTGGTTTGCCTGCAACTGACCCAAAGTTTGGATCATGGTTTGCATAAGCTGGTTTTGCATGGCCATCAACCTTTCTAGGTTGTTTTCGCCAGCTCCGGGGTTAGCAGGAACTTCCTCATGGTCATCTTCCTGGACGTTCCTTCGGCTGGCGTTTCCTCTCACCATCTGTGAGAGAGAACGAAACAGAATAGAAGGTTAGAGATTAGGTAGGTCCTTTCAACTATATGCATCAAGGTGAGTTGGACTATATATATTAGTCCTTATGAGGATGTGAGCAAGTGCCGAAACATCTCACACCTCCCTCTTCTTATGTGTGGATATGGACAACGTTTTTGAGATGTCCCACCTCTCACACTTAAGCGCATATTCCCAAATAATCATTACAAGGGCCCACTCAACTCCTATTCAAGGATGGTTTCCTATGTCAAGGTGGTTTCAAGGCCAATCTAGGCTATTCACCGTAGGATGCTTCCTTTGGTCAGCGTGGCTTAGCTACCTGTGACTTCTATTTAGGGATGTAACTTGCTGTTAACCCATGACTCTAATATCAATCTAAGGTTTCTATCTAGGCGTGTAACCTACTGTCAACCCGTGGCTCTGAAACCAATCTGTGACGCCCTCAATTCTATGGAAAACCACGGAACCGAGAACTAATGCATATGTGTGCCCAGGATGTTCATCACACATACACATACGTTCCACAAACTGAATTCAGATTATATATTACCACGAATAACAGAGTTTATTACAACACCTCATGAGTCTTGGACTCATGCTCACAGCGGAAGTCTTTATTTCTACGCAGCAGAAATCTTTATTTAAATGCGGAAGCAAAAACTAATGCGGAAGCAAAACTAAGCAGAAGTGGCTCCATCTCTACTCCCTCCACAGGCAAGGTTGAGAACAGATCACACGCCATAATGCTCTACTCAGTCTTCATAGTAGTCTTCTCTTGCTGCTGATGAAGAAATAATAATGCAAGGTTGAGTACAATGATGTACTCAGCAAGTGCGGGAATAACACATGATATGCAGCTCATAAACAAGGTAGGTAATAAAAGGCTTATTTGCAGAAAAGCAGATTTATAAAACCGTGATAAAACAGCAACTTAAGTTTAAATGTGATCCCAACATGTATTAAATTACCAACATACCTCCATCACTTCCCGTGTTCCATTCGAACATTAACCAATCTTTTATTCATACTCACGAATACCTCCTCGTATTCGCTACCATCTCACCTCATAAAACAACCTCGTCTCACACCGAGACTAATCTCATGTCATGACCCATCAGTCATGCAACCATCTCATCTCCCGGACTCCACAGTCCCAAACCAAACCATGATCAATAACCATAACCAGGAATCTTCCCAATAACCATTCCAATAACCATCCCAGTAACCATCCCATCTAATCATGGCAGTTTAGCCAGGTGCTCGTGACCGTAAGCTCGGCTATCATGATAGTTTTTATAACTCTACAGAGTTTGCACCTCTTTACCCACAAGTTTGTGATTTCGTCACCCGTCGGCGACTGCAGAACCTCCATTATACCAGTACACGTCCGTCGGTGTATGGTCAAGAGATCACAAAATATCCTTTACAAAGGGGTTACTAGATGTATGGACTCACTAAGGTTTCACCGGCAGGCTAGAATCTCCAATTCTCCCATCCACGGGCCCCCTCTTGTGCCATGCAGTTCCCAGGGCAGTCCTCACTCGACTCCCATTCCCCGCGCCTTCCACAGTCCATAACACCCTAGCAACTTACCTAATTACTCAGCTAAGCCGCACCCATACTTGGCCTTGTGGTGGCACTGTTATCCTGGCATGTGCATGCATGAACCGGTCCTTAGATCTACGGCAAGCAAAACCACCATCGCGTGCTACCTCATTCACAAACCCAGGCTTGCCTAGATCTCCCTCCGATCCATGTTCATTAACCTTATCAATTACTTATTATCAATACGAGTGCAGTTAGCTAGACACATCTATCTTGCTTCCCAATCCCATGGACTCAGCGAAGCATAAAGCAAAAACCATACCCGACTCATAAACTTCCCAGGCGACAAGGATGGTTTAATCAAAACTAGTAAACTCCTATAAAAGGGTTTCCCATCATGTTTGACTCAGCACACACACCTTTTCGCAAAACAAAATAGTTTTACCCAAAACATAGGATCAACATGGTCAAGGAGCACTTGCCTTGTTCTTGCGGTTCCGGTTGTTCCTGATTCTCAAAACCTTGTTGCTGCAGCTCGTCGTAGACAGCTTCCTGAGCTTGTCCTGCTATGTAGGATTCACGTGCATACAAGATTCACAGCAATCAATATCATGCGCAATTCTTAAACTAGATGCGATGATGCACATGCATGCTATTCTACGATTAGTTCTATTAGATTGATCTATACGTTTTCTTACATGGCTTGCATGGTCAGAGGTGTTCAGATCAAGGATGAACGTGGCGATGATCTTGTCTTTAGATCAGCAGATCATCGAGTGTTCTGCCCACGAAAAGGCTTCTGTTCGAAAGGAATCGAAGAACAGATGCAAAGAGATGAACAACATGATGTCGTAAGGTGGTATTGAAGTCCTACCTCACGTTCTTCTTGTCTTCGGGGTCTCCCTCAGACCGCTTGGTTCTCCTCCGATGATCTCCCTTGTTGTGCTTTCGGCGATGTTTTGTTCGGCGAGTTAGGGCTAGGGTTCTAAGTCGTCGGCTCAGGAGTTGAAAGAGAAGTTCGTGGTTTCGGCCAGAGGTTTTGGGTTCTATTTATAATCGGGAAGAGAAGAGTCCTAATCTGTTTGGATCCTGAATAAGAGTCTTATTCAGATCTTTGTTAGATCCTGACGTCTTATCTTCGGTAACATCGTGGAGTTTAGATCGGTTTCCGTTGCGTACTGGTATCTCTACGCGTAAAAATCGCTCCAGACTCGTTACCTCCGCGGTGATGAGCTCCGGAAGCTCCACGTGTCCTTCCGAGCCTGGTATCTCTTCTCCCGCAGAAACGAGCTCCTGGTTGTGCCGCGTGTCACGAGCGAGACCTCCCTCTTCTTCGGAGGTGAGCTCCTCGCATGCCACGTGTGGGTGCCGGTCTTTCCGCTCTCCTTCCCTTAGGGACATGCCCCGAGGTCGACACGTGTCTAACAGCGACGGACCTTCTGGTAATAAGCTCCGGTGGCGACACGTGTTCGATAGATCCGGACTTCTCTGAGATGAGCTCCGAGATTGACACGTATCCCCTGTGACGGGTCCTCTTATTTCCGCGAGGACTAGCTCCGAAGATGACACGTGTCCTATGAAAAATGCCTTTGCTTCTTCCGCAGAGGCTAGCTCCGCGGGCAGCACGTCTCCCACAGGGTCGGACCTCTTTCCAATTGCGGAGGTGACCCCCGAGCCTGCCACGTAGCTAGTTTAGCGGCGGACCTCTCCCAAATTTCTCGGGGATGAGCTCCGAACACGCCACGTGGTCTGCTGGCCGTGGAATTTGCCTTCGGTGCTCTCGGAGAGCTTTATTGGCTATCCTTCTGATACTTGTCTCTGTTCCTTCTTTCGTAAAATGTTTTCTTCTTCATAAAACATGAAGATATGCTGACACCTGAGATGAGGGTGTCACCGGAATGGACAGAATTTCGTGAAGCATTCCGTGCTCGTCACATTCCTATGGGTTTTATCAAGGCTCAACAGCAAGAATTCAGAAACTTGAAGCAGGGGGACATGAGTGTCCTCGTATATGTCAGACGATTCAACCTTCTGGCACAATATGCTCCTGCTTATGCGAGGAGCGAAGCTGCAATGTGTGACTACTTTTTCTATGGCTTGAGTGCCATACTAAAAGAGAAGTTAGCTTTGTTCAATCAAGGCAGTTACACCGAGTTGATCAGTGCTGCTCTGCTGCAAGAACAAGTGACACTTGAGTGTCAAGCAGAGAAGAGGGACCGGGAGGATATGCGAGAAGACACACCAGTTGTTCCTCGCAAATACCGTGTGGTGTATCACCCACCATACGATGAAATATGGCAAACACCAGTGAGATCAACTCCGTACAGATTTCCTGCTCAAGAATCATGTCTTGAAGCAACACCTTTGCCGCAGCAACGAATGACACCTGTCACATCATTGCTGCAACCAAGTACATCTACTTCTCAACCACAAGTCAACGAAGAACCGGGGAAACCTCCATGTTCTTATTGCCACCGTTCAGGGCATTTTAGGCAGGAATTCCAAGAGAAGTTGTTGAACAGCAGACAACCATCCTCATCAGGTGGTATGCCGCCACCTGCTCAAGTCAACATAACAGCATTGCAATACGGGAGTGTGCAACATCTTGCTATTGAGGATGTCCCGGAGGGAGCACCGGTGTCAGCGGGCATGTTCACTCTCAAAGACGTGCCCGTGCTCATACTTTTTGATTCCGGTGCAACCCACAATTTTATCAGCAAAACATGCGTTGATCAGCACCAATTATCCACCAATACTCCCACAACGAGTTTTCTTATACGTTCACCAGGAGGAAATATCTCTGCCAATCAGATTGTGTCCCGAGCAGCTTTGTGTTTGGGCGGAAAAATATACCCAACATCGCTGATTATGTTGGATAGGCAGAAGACAGACATTATATTGGGGATGTCTTGGTTAAATCGTCACGGTGCCATTCTCAATATCGGTAACCGGACTGTCCAGATTGACTCGCCGATTCACGGACAGCACACACTGTTTTTATACAGCGAAGATCCAGATATGGTAGAGGCCTACCACAGGGAAGCGCTGAAGCTTGAAGATATTCCGGTGATACGTGATTATCCCGATGTATTTCCCGATGATTTACCGGGTATGCCACCCGAACGGGACGTCGAGTTCAAGATTTAACTGGCGCCAGGAACGACGCCTATCTCACGAAGGCCTTACAAGATGGCACCTAACGAGCTAGTGGAGTCGAAAGAGCAACTGAATGAACTCATGAGCAAGGGTTTCATACGGCCAAGTTCTTCACCTTGGGGTTGCTCAGCGCTGTTAGTTAAGAAGAAGGACGAAACACGGTGGCTATGTGTTGATTACCGTCCTCTAAATGCTGTCACGATCAAGAACAAGTATCCTTTGCCCCGCATCGACATCCTGTTCGATCAACTTGTGGGTGCAAAGGTATTTTTGAAGATGGATCTTCGGTCGGGGTATCATCAAATCAAGATCTGACTGGAAGACATACCGAAGACAGCTTTCTCGACGAGATACGGACTCTATGAGTACCTCATCATGTCATTTGGGTTAACCAACGCTCCGGCACACTTCATGTACTTGATTAATTTGGTGTTCATGCCGGAGTTAGACAAGTTCGTCGTGGTATTCATCGACGACATCTTGGTTTACTCCAAATCAAAAGAAGAGCACGCTGAACATCTGCGTATCATGTTACAACGGTTGCGGGAGCACCAATTATATGCCAAGTTCAGCAAGTGTGAATTTTGGATTGATCAAGTGCCTTTCCTAGGTCATATTATTTCAGCAGAGGGCATTGCCGTGGACCCCAGCAAAATTGAACAAGTGCTGAAGTGGGAATCTCCCAAATCTGTCCACGAGGTCCGAAGTTTCCTAGGTTTGGCGGGGTATTATCGGAGGTTTATTCCGAGCTTCTCAAAAATTGCTAAACCAATGACGGAGCTGCTGAAGAAGGGCACAAAAATACATGTGGAATGCAGCATATGAAGCCGCATTCAAAACTTTGGTGAAACATCTCACAACAGCTCCAGTTCTTGCTCAACCGGACACGACGAAGCCATTTGATGTATACTGTGATGCATCCGGCATCGGTCTCGGCTGTGTTCTGATGCAAGAAGGGCGTGTAGTCGCCTATGGGTCTCGTCTACTGTGAAACCATGAGCAGCATTACCCAACTCACGATCTCGAGCTTGCTGCAGTGGTGTCGGCGTTAAAGATGTGGAGGCATTACCTACTTGGTAATCTTGTTCACCTCTACACCGACCATAAAAGCCTGAAGTATATCTTCACGCAGAAGGAACTGAATATGAGACAACGGAGATGGTTGGAGCTCATCAAAGATTATGAAATTGAGATCCACTATCATCCAGGAAAAGCCAACGTGGTTGCCGACGCGCTTAGTCGGAAAGCCCACGTTCACAACTTGGCGGCTGCTGAGCTGGAAGCTGAAGAACCAAGTCTCCGTGTCATTCCGTATGGCGCGCTTTATAATCTCGCACTCATTCCAACAATCCGTGAAGAGATTGTTGAGGCTCAAAGAAGAGACAGAGGTATGTTTCACATACGGAGAAGACTAGACAACGGAGAGGTCAAATGTTTCCTGAAGGATGAGAACGGTACGATATGGTTTAACGACCGTATTGTGGTACCGCGCAATATGAAACTCCGGAAGAAGATCTTGGATGAGGCCCACCTGTCTAAGTTTTCCATTCATCCCGGAAGTAACAAGATGTACCAAGATTTGAAACAGAAATTTTGGTGGACGAGGATGAAGAGGGAGATTGCTAAATACGTATCCGAGTGTGATACGTGTAGACAGGTCAAGGCTGATCATATGCGGAAAGCTGGACCGCTACAACCTTTGAAGATACCGGTGTGGAAATGGGAGGATGTGAGTATGGACTTCATCGTCGGATTACCGCTCACATCCAGGAAGCATGACTCGATATGGGTGATCGTTGACCGGTTGACAGTCGTCTCATTTCATACCGGTGAACACTCATTATCTGACACGACCCCACGGTCTTGTCGAGCCAGGATCACGCTGAGGGGTGCTGCGTTGCACAGCACCGTATAACACACGTCAAAGGTACAAAGCGGAAGCGAAATTTATTACATAATGTGGTTTATGAACATGTTTACATCAAAATAAGTCCAGTACACACTCGCGGGCGTAGACTACGCATCAAGTTCACGTTCAGCCCTTGAACGTGTCCTTGCTAGCACACACACACACTAACTCTGCGGCGTGCACGACTCCCACTCGACGGGGTTCCCTTCCTGGGGTTCCGTCTCCTCTTCGGGAGTCCCTTCCTCATAGAACCCTGCAAAAGCTTCAAACACAAGCAGTGAGCACGAAGGCTCAGCAAGTCTGACCCGTCTCACCTAAACATGGAACTTCTATATGCGGGGTGATGGGTTACCTGAGGTAAAAATCATTTGCAAGGACTCCCTAATTAGTAGAACCTTACTTCCAAGTTTTAGCAGCAGGTTGTAGAGAACCTTACGCTAAGGCACATGAGAGAGCCGCAATCAAACAAGAAACGCATTGCTCTCATGTACATTGCCCAAAGTTAAAAGGAACTTTAGTTAGCTCTAAACTATAACAAACCATTAACAAGCAAAGTCCATCTTTCAATCAGCAACATTTTAACATGTAACTAGCCTGTTCTTTCTACATCACAGTACAGTGAACAAGTGGTACTCACTGACCGCGAGGGACGGCGATTATAATCAATTTACACCTGCAGGGTTACCCGAACAACCCGTCACGTACGCCCGTACTCGAGGTTGCCTACAACAACCATCACGGACGCCGTACGCAACTACCTTGCACCCATTAGCCAAATGTTGAACCGGTCCAATCGTCCCGAGCAAGTGGTCTCTGCACGCGCATCTCAGTGCCGCCAGCTGATTTACACCTCGAGCTCTCAACCTACCCTCTGAACGACCAGCTATGCCTCAACACCCATCTACCCGAGTTACATCGGTTTCCCGGTTCCCATATAGCCGGTAGGTCTTCGGTACTGTTCTAGCTTGTTCAACAGGCCCGCACACGGCTCGGTCCTCAATCGACACAAGCGGAGCTACAGCACACAGGCCCCAAAGTCCTGCTGCCCTTACCCTCCACTTGGTCTCATTTTCTTGCCATGTGTTTCATGTGCTATCTCTACCCGAGTCGAGTGCCTCTAGCCTATGCTCGCGAGTAGTTCCAACTACTCGACTTGTACCGAACCCTACCCTAACTTAGCTTTGCAGTAGTTAACGGGGTTTTGCAATCCTAAACTCAACCCATGGTTTTCTTGGCTATGCAATTGGGTTTCCAAACAAGACTCTAATGCAAGTAATAATGATACTCAAGTAAGTGCTCAAAACAATAAAAATTTGTAAAAGGGTAATGCAAACCCGAGCTTGCCTTGCTGCTCTTGGTCGTAGGCTAGCTGCTCCTCCGGAATAACGAAGTCTAGGACTTCGGGTTCCTCCTCGACCTTAGCGACTACATGATAGAAGAAGTACATGTATCAATTCAAATGCATTTGTATTAAGTTTGAACTTGTGAAGCTTATAAGTCCCACTAGACAGACTCTATGACTGTGAAACTTTTACTGTGGCTTGATTACAACTTAAACAGAGACTTGGTCAAGTTTTAGTTGCAGCAAAGCTCATTTGAGTCCTCCACAATTAATTGTGTACTTGACCTTAATTGAAGGCTTTTAGGGTGTTCTAAGGATTTTCATGAAACAAACTATGACTTTATGAAAACTAGATTTTCAGAGGGTTCTAATGGAGTTGGTCTCATTTAATTTGAAGGTTCCTAGCTAAATATATGAGCTAAACAATTTCAGAGAAAATTCTGAAAATGTTTCTGAACATTTTCTATTTTCTTTGGAACAGTTCCACTAATCACACAATTAGGTGGATCAAATGAGCTCAAATGGATCTGAAATTTTTATGGTAGTTCAGGGATATTTTGGTGAACATCCCAGCAAAATTTCAGGATTTTGCTCCAAAGGATTCTCCAGTTAAAATTCCAAACATTTTAAATTTTGAGGAATTAATTCTGGAGAAATAAGGATTTTAATGAAGTTAAACTTAATTTGCTGGAATGTACTCAGAGAGCTGAATCTAACAAAATTTGGTTCACTCGATTTGGAGCTCTCTAGCCAAAGTTATGAGGATTTGAAGTTTGAAGGAAATCTGAAAATCGGGGAAAAAGTTTAAATCTGCCGGGGCCCGCGGGGACACGTGTTAGGCGCGGAGGCGACCGCACACTGAGGCCCACATGGTCTTTGCGCGCCAGCACACCCGATCCCGATTTAAAATTTTGAGCCGCTGACGCATGGGCCAGCCGGCTTCGTCTTCCTCCCGACGCGCCCGCGCCGCCTCCCCTCGCCGGAGCAGACTCGGAGCTCGCCGGACTGTCGCTGCCGGCCATTGCACGGTATGAAACTCGCCGCCAGGGGGTTTTCGACGTCGAGGAACACGTCTGTGGGGTCAGCTCGAGCTGGCGGTGACCGGAAATAGCCCGGCGACGTGCGGTTGAGGTTCGGCGCCATCGGCCGTGGGTTCTAACCCGCCATAGCCTCGAACGATTGGTTCTACAGCATCAGTATACCTCTAGTAAGCTCGACAAGGTGTCAAACGGGTTCAAAGATGGCGGCAAGTCGGTCGGCACCGTGTGACCGAGCGTGCCCGCCATGAACACTCTTGATCGAGCTCAGAATTCATCACTCCTAGTCGGTTTCACACCACGGATGCAGAAAGGAATTTGATCGCCGGCTAATCCAGCGTTTATGTGCAAGATTTGATAACTAAAGAAAGATCACAGCGCGAGAATTTGAAGAATCCGTACCGGAAGCTCGGTTTAAGGTCGCCGGAGTAAAAACTGGAAATTCGCAGGGGATTCTTCACGGTTTGCTTCCAAACCTGGAGGAGAGCAACACGGCTGTTGCGCGCTCCTGCTGCTGCCCTTGCTGGACCGCGAAAGCTCCCGTGGAACGCTGTCCACGAGCGCCTGACCTGCGGCTGAGGTTAGGTCGCCGCTGTGGCGATCGTTCTCGATCAAGGGAGGTCGGAGCTCGGGGTTTTTGGCGTCGGGGAGGTGGAGTGCGACCTCAGGTTGCCGTCTAGCAGCTCAGGGAAGGAGGAGGCGTGATGTGTTCGCGGTTTTCCCGATCGAGCAGGGAGGCAGCAGGCTGGGGCTCGGTGTTCATGGGAGAGGGGGAAGCGAGCGGTGCCTGCCTCGGTGGAGCGCCTTAAGAGGACCCTGGAACCACCCTTGGGCTCGTGTGTGGGGGCGGGAAGCAGCTGGTGGCGCTGCTCCTCCTCGGTGGCGAGCGCAGCTGCTCCCGGCCGTTGAACCGGCAGCTGCTTGGTGGAAGTTCCCACCGAGACTGTGACTTTGGGTGCAAGTCTCCCCTCTTCTCTCTATGACATGTGGGTCCCACCTGGGGTTTTAACCTCTGAAATTTACTCCTAATCACTGTTGTAAACAGTGAGCCCCAAAATACCCATGGTGATTCAAATTATTCACCCATGAGCCATTTGAATTGATTAGAATTCAAATTGGGTTTGGTTTGAATGAATTTCAGCACAAGTTCAGTTTGAAATTCAAATAAAGTTTGAATTTGTCCCACATAGCTCATGTCAAGATCAACTCTAAATGGAGTGAAAATTGGTGTGTGAGCTCACAAAAATGTGCTGAATAAGAATATGCCTCCCACTTTTGAATTCATGGGATAAAAACAGTTTGAATTTGAATATGGTTTCAAACTGCCCTCTTTCTATCTCTACCCAAAATGACCTCAAAAAGGTTTTGAATTTGGGTGAAACTTGGCATGGACATCCCTAGCAATGTGTAGGAGTTTTCATATGCCCAGCCCCTCTACATCACATGTGGGAAATACCACTTTTGCAATATGTGAGTTTGTTCTCGAATGAGCATGTTGATGGTGGTTACTTGCTCTTCATTTGTGTTCATCAACTTGCTTCAAATGAGGTGTGTGGTGTGGTGATGAACACTTTAAACATGTGTCAAAAACTGAGGCCCTTACATTCCTCCCCCCTTAAAAGAATCTCATCCCGAGATTATAAGATGAAAATGAGAGAGAGGACGGTGGAAAATTACCGGATATGCGACATGAAAAAGCCGGGGTAGTTAACGCGAAGAAATCCTTCGCTCTCCCATGTCGCTTTGTCCACAGAGTGATTACTCCATATAACCTTGTAGAACCACAACGTACGGTTGCGTGTGGTTCGGGCCTTTTCGTCAATAATCTGAACCGGTTCCTCCAGATAGGTGAGATCCGGTTGCAGTTCTTCAATGTCTTCCAGCTGAACGGTAGTTGATAGCTTGAGACACTTCCTCAGCTGGGAAATGTGAAAGACGTCGTGCACACCGGAAAGTGCTTCTGGTAATTTCAGCCGGTATGCTACTGATCCACATCTTTCGGAAATCTGGAATGTACCGATGAATCGGGGTGCCAACCACTACAGGAATCGGGACTATAGACGACGGCCGGAAACCGTCGTCAATAAGGGCACTACCGTCGTCAATAAGTTATTGACGACGGTAAAAGCTTATAGACGACGGTTTTGAGCTGTCGTCAATTATTAATCGTCAATAAGTTTATTGACGACGGTAACCGTCGTCAATAAATTTATTGACAACAGCTAAATCTAGCTGTCGTCAATAAACTTATTGACGACAGCTAAATCAGGCTGTCGTCAATAAGCTTATTGACGACGGCCAGGAAACCGTCGTCAGTAACCGTGGCTTATTGACGACGGTTTACACTAGGCCGTCGTCAATAACAATTGCTTATTGACGACGGTTTCTGGTACCTGGCCGTCGTCAATACTAGTGGCTTATTGACGACGGCCAAGTACCAGAAACCGTCGTCAATAAGCTTTTCAATTTTTTTTAAAAAAACAGAAAATCCTGCCCTGGCTTCGAGGCCAGCCCTGGCTCGATGGCCAGATCACAGGCAATTAAAACATACATCACAGGCAGGCACAAAAACACTATACGCACGCCACACTACCCTACGCTACCCCGACCGCTGCCACCGGAGTCCAGGAAGTCGTCGTGCGCTCGTCCAAACGCTGGTTGCTGAGGGGATGGAGTTTCCTGAGCCCGTGTCGCCGATCCCTATGATGTACATGTATAGGTAGACAAATTAGAAGTTCACAAATGTGTATATGATTAAATAAACTCATTACAAGTTAAAATTGAGCAAGTTAGCTAGATTTGGCTATGTTTGAGTAAGTTTGCTCATATTTTACTAAGTTTGAGAAGTATGGACTAGTAGTGTTTGTGTTTGAGCTAGTTCAAAAAGTTTTGGCTATGTTTGAGTAATTTTGGTCATATTTGACTATAGTTGAGTAAGTTGTACCATATTTTACTCAGTTTGAGGATGTTTAACTAGTTTTCCCTAAGTTTATGTAAGTTTGATCAAATTCAACTAAATTTGAGCAAATTTAACTAGTTGCAGCTATTATGAGAAATTTTGTACCTGTGCTCCTGACGTCGGCCCCTGTGGTAGCTGTATCGGTGGCGGCGCCCACTGAGGAAAGACAACGGGTTGTCCTGTGGCCATAGCCTGCAAATATGAAGTAAATTATTATACATGTCATTTATATATTAGAAACGTTGAGTACATTGATCTGAACTTACCTGCATGGCAGCTTGCAGTTGTAGCATGTACGAGTGTTGATACTCGTCCCTAGCCCGGAGCTCGGCTGCCTGCCTCTCGTTCGCGAGCCTCAGCGCTTCCTGCGTCCTCTGGAGCTCCTCCTGGACACTCTGGAGCTCCAGATCACGGCTGCCACGCCTGCTGGATCCACCCTGCGATGAAGAGGCCCTCGAGTAAGACCGCGCCTCCCTCGAGTCTACTACTCCATCGAAGATGGCCAACCTACACAACGAAGTAAGAGTATTAAAGTTTCGTATCTCGAAGTTAATGAAAGTAAATGAAAACAACAGAACTCACCGGCCGTGAGGTTTACCGCCACCGCTTGCATAGGCGGCTTCAGGTACGATCGGCGAGTTCTGCCAATCGTAATCGTCGCCTCGAAGCCTCCGCACCTCCTCCCCATACTTTTCCTGAAAATACAGAAAATTAAAGTCATCAGAAGTTTTAAAGATAATACAATTAAGTCAACTAAAGAACTCACCAACGTCTCTGTCGCTGTCTGAGAAGACAGCTGATCAGGCTGCGAGGGGTCACTTCCCATGTGACCCCTCCTCCACACCTGGATAGCGGTCGGCTCCTGACCGATCTCGCGCTCCTATCGATACGTGTTAGCATAATGGTAGCGATAGAAATTAACTAGAATATAATTCGAGTATCACTTACCATCCGTTTAGCAAGGCGTACGTAGCCGTCCCCGCCAAGACGGTGTTTCCCGTCCGTCCCTCGACTCTGTCGGCGGGTCATCGACACGCCTTGGAAGCCCTGGCTCGCCCAACGAGCACACAGGGAACTGTAGGCGTCCGGACAGGACTCAAGCCACGGTACGCTGACCTGCACACATTTGTTGTTGGATGAAAACATTGATGAAAATTGGATAATGAAGCAAAGTAAAATAAAGAATTTACCTCTGCGTACTGTGCCTCCGTCAAGTACTTGTCCGCCACATCCCTAAACTGCCCCGGCTCACCCTCGTCCGGATGCAACTTATAGTACGCCTTCGTAGCCTGAATGCGAGCCGTTGAAATCGACTGCGTCAGGAGCTTCCTAGCGTTGTTGTTGAAGACCAGGCGAGCGTGATCCAGCTGGGCCTCGTCCTCCAAACGGTAATATTTCTACAAGTAGAAATATACAAGTTAATGTACTTAACATATAATAGGTTCGCATTTAACAAATAGACGATTTGCTTACCATGAATTCATGCCACACATGCTCCTGGTGGTTGCCGTAGGTAATGTCCTGGGCCGTAGCGTAATCGTCCCAAGACGTAGCAGCCCGTCCGTTCACTAGACCGGGGTAGTGACAACGGATGAGCTGGCCCAGGACAGCGTTGACCTGGCGGTGGCGTCCTTGACCCGTGAACGAGTCATCAGCCCAAGACCTAATACACGATTCTCAATTAGTACATATATAAGTGTTAAAATATCTAAATTGATTTGTTATTGATTTACTTACCTATCGCCAACCGGACGAATAACGACCCGATCTTCTGGCCGTGCAGGAACCGGAGGAGGAGCCACGTAGTGGCTCCTCCTGTAACGCCGCTGTGGAGCCGGCTCCACATCAGGCTCTGTGGAAGGCTCTGAAGCAGGGTCTGAATCCTGCGGTGCCGGAACCTGAAGAGGATCCGAAGCAGGATCTGTAACAGGCTCCGAAACCTGTGGTGTCTGAAGAGGACCCCTGACCTCTGTCTCCTCAGACGTAGAGTCGTCCTAAAAATTTGAAGATTGGTAATATAGATTTAAGAAAGTTATTTATATAATTTATGTAATTAATTATTCTTTACCTGTCGTGACCGCTCTCGTGACCCCTGGCCTCTGTCGAGGCCCAACAGCTGAGACAGTCTACCATTGCTAGACTGACAGCCCTGGAAAACAGAGTCTGCTCTCGGGGGCAGAAAGCCCCGCGTCCCCCGTCGTCTACTGCTCGATGACATCCTGATGAAAGGAAATTTGATAATGAATTTAAAGGAAAATATAGAAGACGAAAGAAGAGATGGAAGAAACGATACTTGTACTTAATTTCAAAATTCATCAGTATCACGATCATGTACTCTACTTCGTAAACCGGACCATCGATCTTTTGTCATGGTTGTTCGCCGTTTTCGTTTTTTCACATTATGAGTCTGTACATCTTGTGCATCTCCAACTAATTCATCGAGTCGTAGACCAGGCTCAACGACAAAAGAATCCGGCAACTCTTCTTCTTGGTAAACAACATCTGCCTCATCAATGTAACCAGTATTGTCCGGTGTATATAACCGCTCACGAGGATTCACCTTTTGTACAACCCACCATGCACTAAGTTTTTCGCACGGATATTGTAGATAGTACACTTGTTCGACTTGGTGTGCAAGGACAAAGGTGTCGTAGCCTCGTAGTCGGTCCTTGTGTTTTACTTCTACCATGCCAAATTGGTTTTGTCGAGTTCCGTTGTTATTATCAAACCAATCACAGTCAAAAAAGACTACTTTAAGGTCTTTACTCCCGGCAAAACTAAATTCTAGGATTTTGTTTATGATCCCATAGAAATTAGTTTCATGTCCTTCGGCATCGGCGGCCCTCGTCACAACTCCGGTGTTTGATGTTGCCCTTAGAGGACGTTGAGCTTCAAATTGAGTTGAACGGAATCGGAACCCATTGACATCATATCGACCGAAGAGTTTAACTTTAATGGATCCGTTGGGGTTAGCCGTCGTACGTTATACCCCGTTGTAAGTGGTTCAAAGATGAAACCCCACCGTTGGGGCCCGCCGTCCACGCGCGGGAGCTTCCCGTCCTCCGTGCCTGTCTCGACTAATACATTACCACTAAATGAGCCGTGACAGACCCTAAATGGGTCGTGTCAGGCCGGACCGGGCCGAAACCCATTTATTTACATATAGTAACTAATCACACAATCAATCAAAGTATTAATTAAACAATAATCAATTACAATACTAATTAAACAATCAAAGTATTAATGACTAATGGCAATCACCCCTAATCCTAATACACGTATATGCTAACAATCACTTGGCAGCAATTTACTATACGGAAATAACCATAAGAAAAGTATGTAAAATGAGAAACCAAAAGCTTCCATATAACTGGGATAATAAACAGGATGGGCTCAATAAGTATCGATTCTATGCAAAATGTTAGAACCACAATGGTGTCAAACCAATTAGGTGCATCGTATTGAATGTTGACCAATGCAATCTTTGGGGCTACTTATTGATTTTTTTCTAATCACTTTTCTTCTATATTGCAATATGCTATATGCATTAAAGTTTAACCTTCTCATGGTCATTTTTTTCTCAGATGCAGATGATGCTGATTCCTTAGGGTGATCTAAATATGGTGTTCTAAATATGGTGTTCTAAATTCTGCCCTTTACATTTTCATGCTTAAATGACAACATTCCATTATCTTAGGGTGATTCACCACTTGAGAAACGGCAAAGGACAGACCTGCTACAAGCAGACATCAATAAAGCGCAAGTCGCGGTCACCGGGACGGGGGAGAGTCCGGAGAGGCCAGACGGGGGGAGGACGGCGAGGCCTGCCGGCCGGTCGCCGGCGGCGCGGCCGGGGGGCGAGGAAAGCGGGGGAGAGGCCGGAGGGGGAGGAGGAGGGGGACTTACCTCGGCGGTGGCGGCGGGGACCGGCGGTGGCGGTGGCGGGGACCGGCGGGGAGGGCGGCGGCGACGAGAGCTCGGCGCGAGTCGGGAGGCGGCAGTGGCCGCCTCCCGGCTCGCGTACGGGTTATATGTCCCGTTATTGACGACGGTGCCTGGTCACCGTCGTCAATAACGCCTCGGGTGGGCCCGAATTAAGTTAAAGACGACGGGCACCGTCGTCAATAATTTATTGATCCTAAGTAGAGATGATTTGTAAAGTGCCGCTATATTCCTAGAATCGATGTATGACAAGGCATTTATGGTCCATTCTAGAAAATGCCGTTATTATGTAGAGACAACATAATAATATCTTTACTATATAAAAATGCCTCTACAAGCCAATTCTCTTACGCATTATTTGACACAGTTTAAATTTGTTAAAAAACAGTTTATCTGAAAAATTGTTGAACAACAGATTAAACTTATATTCTGCTTTTAGTTCATTCTGAAAAGCAGATGAACTAATAAGATTTCGGAGAAGCTGGCTGTTTAACACACCCACAACTTATTTTTGTAAAAAAAACTAGTTTAAAAATTATGCCAAACAGGGACTTTGTGACATAAACACACTATTACTGTTTTCGTTCAAACGTAAATATATATACCAGCAAATATGTACGTAGGCGCGTGGCGGGATGTCGCGATCGATCCGGCGCATCAACCCTTGGCCGCCGTTGCTGGTGACACAGCAAAAGCGAACAACTGTCTTGTATGTACACACATACATGTGATTCCTATCCTGTTTGTCTATTCGTTGTGTCACTGTCCAGTCAGTATTAGAATCTACAGCTAACAGTAGGCCGGTGTTGTTCCATTCCATGACACAAAAAGTAGTAGAGATCGAAAGGGGTCTTAGGCTGGCCATGAAAAGGAATCAGGAACGGGTTGTAGTAGACAAGTACATAAGGTCAAATTTGATTAAGGTGCACTAAACTTTACTGACTTTATTTAGCCATTTGACACCTAGATCAAATTCACTACTATAATGTAACACACCGTAAATTCATGGTGATCATTATGCACATATACTGGCCTGTTGGTAAAACGAGTCATTGAAATGTCTTGTAGCCGATTTTGCCCACAGCTACACATACGCACAAGGGAACAGAGCTATTCGTTTCATATGATGTAGCTTGCATGCTTCAATCTTAATCATTGATTAAATTAAGACTTGGTAACTCAGTTTGCCTGTCATACTCTTATATCTAGAATATTAAATCAAAGTTATATACATCGATGCTTCTTCTCATGCGTATTTCACTTGAATAAACTTGAACAAATAAACTACTGAATAAAGTTCGTGGATACATACGAACCAGTGGTCGGGGCCAGGCCGGCAGGTGGCCGGCGGCGCGGCCCCGACAAAATCCAGGGAGAGGCCGGAGGGGAGGGGGAGGGGACTTACCTCGGCCGGAGACGCGCGGCGGCGATCGGGACGGCAGCGACGGGCGGCGGCGGTGGCGGGGACGGGCGGCGGCGACCGGTGCGAGTCGGGAGGCGGCACTGGCCGCCTCCCGGCTCGCGCACGGGTTATATACCCCGTTATTGACGACGGTGCTAGGAAACTGTCGTCAATAAGGACTTGTTGACGACGGTACTAGGTCACCGTCGTCAATAACTTCTCGGGTGGGCCCGAATTTAGTTAAAGACGACGGGCACCGTCGTCAATAATTTATTGACGACGGTTCTCGTCTAGCCGTCGTCAATAACTGAGTTATTGACGACGGCTTTATCTAGCCGTCGTCAATAACATTAAAGACGACGGCCCCGTCGTCAATAAATTTGGCCGTCGTCTATGATCGTTTTTCCTGTAGTGAACTTTCCTCTCACCCCAAATCTGTTTACGCCCCTCATTGGAGACACACGCAGATATACGTGATCCCCAACTTTGAATTGTAGTGGGCGTCTTCTCCGGTCCGCATACTGTTTCTGCCGAGATTGGGCGGCTTTTAGGTTCGCTTGAATCAGTCGAACCTTTTCTTCCGCGTTGTTGACAAGGTCAATCCCGAAGGTGACCATTTCGCCAGACTCACACCAATTCAGTGGTGTGCGGCATTTCCGCCCGTATAGCGCCTCGTAGGGCGCCATCTTTATGCTGGCTTGGTACCCATTGTTGTACGAGAACTCGGCTAACGGCAAGTGATCATCCCAATTCTTGCCGTGGTTGATAGCGCAAGCTCGTAGCATTTCTTCTAAGATTTGATTTACCCGCTCGGTTTGTCCATCAGTTTGCGGGTGGTAGGCTGAACTACGGATCAGCTTCGTCCCCAAGACAGCGTGTAGCTGCTCCCAAAAACGGGACACAAATAAAGTGCCCCGATCCGATATGATGGTACGGGGTACGCCGTACAAGCATAAGATCCGTGAGATGTACAGTTCAGCGTACTTCTTGGCGTTGTAGTTGGTGTTGACCGGGATGAAATGGGCAACTTTGGTGAGCCGGTCGACGATCACCCACACAGAATCATGTTTTTGAAGAGTGGTGGGTAAACCGACGATGAAGTCCATGCTCACATCCTCCCACTTCCAGGCAGGAATGCCCAGTGGTTGCAGCAGTCCCGGTTTCCGCATATGGTCTGCCTTCACCCTTCGACATGTATCACACTCGGACACGTACTTTGCAGTCTCCCGCTTCATCCGTGTCCACCAAAACTTGTTTCTGAGTTCTTGATACATTTTGTTGCTGCCGGGGTGAATAGAAAATTTTGATAAGTGAGCCTCATCAAAAAATTTCTTCCGTAACTCCGGGTTACGGGGTACGACGATCCGGTCCTTGAACCATAGGACGCCGTCTCCGTCCTTCCGGAAACATTTTAACTCCCCACTGTCTACACATCTCCGCAAATGCGACATGCCCTTGTCATGTTTCTGAGCTGCCGCTATCTCTTCACGGATGGTGGGGATCAAAGCTAGGTTGTAGAGAGTTCCGTGTGGAATCACACGTAGTGGTGGTTCGCTCTCTTCCAACGGTGTGATGGTCAAATTGTTGACGTGTGACTTGCGGCTCAGCGCATCTGCCACTACGTTTGCTTTGCCGGGGTGATAATGGATCTCTATTTAGTATTCCTTTATCAATTCTAACCATCTTCGCTGCCTCATGTTCAGCTCCTTCTGAGTGAATATGTACTTGATGCTCTTGTGGTCGGTATATAAATGTACGAGGTTACCGAGTAGGTAGTGCCTCCACATTTTCAGTGCAAGTACCACGGCAGCGAGCTCCAAATCGTGAGTTGGATAATTCTGCTCATGGTTTCTAAGCTGCCGTGATCCATACGCGACCACTCTTCGGTCTTGCACGAGCACACATCCGAGCCCAATGCTGGATGCATCGCAGTACACATCGAACGGTTTTGTTGTGTCTGGCTGCGCCAAAACCGTTGCTGATGTTAGGTGCTTGACTAAAGCCTTGAATGCTGCTTCACACGCTGGACTCCAAACATATTTGGTAGCCTTCTTCAGCAGCTCTGTCATTGGCTTGGCAATCTTTGAGAAGTTCGGAATAAACCTCCGATAATATCCCGCAAGTCCGAGGAAACTCCGGTTCTCGTGAACAGTTCTCGGGGATTTCCAATTCAGCACTTGAGTGGTCTTGCTCGGGTCTACAGCGATACCCTCCGCTGAGATGATATGCCTGAGAAAAGGCACTTGTGATATCCAAAACTCGCATTTGCTGAATTTCGGGTATAACTTGTGATCCCGCAGCCGTTGCAAGACTATACGCAGATGCTGCTTGTGATCTTCCTCCGACTTGAAATATACCAGGATGTCATCGATGAAGACCACGGCAAACTTGTCCAGCTCCGGCATGAATACCGAGTTCATCAAGTACATGAAGTGAGCTGGAGCATTGGTGAGGCCGAAGGACATGACCAGGTACTCATAAAGTCCGTACCTCATCGAGAAAGCCGTCTTCGGAATGTCCTCAGCCCTTATCTTAATCTGATGGTACCCGGATCTTAAGTCCATCTTGGAAAAGATCTTTGCTTCGACCAACTGATCAAACAACATGTCGATCCGTGGCAACGGGTACTTGTTTTTGATGGTTACGGCATTTAATGGACGATAGTCCATGCAAAGCCGCAACGTCTCATCCTTCTTCTTTACATATAATGCCGAACAGCCCCATGGCGAGGAGCTCGGCCTAATGAAACCCTTCTCCAGGAGGTCCGTTAGTTGAGTCTTCAGCTCAGCCAATTCCTTGGGCGCCATCTTGTACGGCCTTCGGGATATTGGCATGGTTCCTTGTGCAAGTTCAATCTTGAACTCCACCTCTCTATCAGGCGGCATCCCCGGCAAATCGTCCGGGAATACGTCACGGAACTCGCGGACCACTGGAATATCTTCCAATCTGATGGTTGTGGCTTGATAGACACATGGAAGTTTTATTTCTGGACTGTCCAGAAATAAGGAGTGAGATTCGTGCACTTCTGAGTTTAAGTGCACAACTCGGAGGACGGTGTCTAAAACAGCGCCGTGGCGGGTTAACCACGACATCCCTAAGATGACATCGACCTTTTGTCCCTCTAAGATTATGAGAGACGTAGGGTAGACTCTACCCTCTAAGCACAATGGCGCTTTTGGGACCATCATGCTTGCTGAAATTTTCCCACCCGGTGAACAGATCACATAAGGACTATCGGTGGGTAGTATTTGCAAGCTATATTTATCAATGAAATCTTGGCTAATGAAGCTATGCATGGCGCCTAAATCAAATAGTACTATAGCGGGATGCTGGTGGACTTGGAACATACCCACAAGGATTGGCTCACCCTCCGGCACGTACTCTATGGAAAGCTGGTGGACAGTGCCGGGCCTAGGGTTTGCCCGCCGCGCATTGTTAGGGTTCCGTGGCTGATTCCTCCCCGGAAATTGTGGTGCAACTCCGCCGCCTTGCCTGTCCGGGCAACTGCTGGTGAAGCGTCCTGGAAGACCACACTTGTAACATGTGGCCGCTGCTGGTGTGGTGCTCGGGGGACGAAAACCCGGCATGCGTTTCTGAGGTGCATACGCACGCGGCATCGTCCGCTGCTGCTGTTGTTGTTGTGGAGGTGGTACTGGCAGTGCCGGCCTGAATGCCGGTGAAGAGTACGGCCGACTGCGGAAAGGCATCGACCTCTGGGTGGCTGCCAGCGTGGACCTGATGGTGGGCGATTCACCATCCAAAACTTCTGAGAAGGACCGCCTCCTTCTCCACTGCTCTGCGGCACGCTTCGCTTTCCCTCCGCTGCTGCCAACTCCTTGCTGGAGTACTCTTGAACAATCGCAGCGTCAATGATGTCGTTGAGGCTGCCGCGATTGAACATCGCCAATTTGTCCTTCAGGAGCGGGTTAAGCCCCTGGTAAAAGTGGTCCCACCGCTTCTCGTCGGTATCTGCGTGATACTACGCGTAGAGCGCGAGATCGTTGAACGCCCTGGAGTATTCCAGCGTGTTCCGGCTCCCTTGCTCCAGGTGTAGAAACTCCTGCGTCTTCCTCTTCATCAGACCCCGCGGTATGTGATAGGCCCTGAAGGCCGTCCGGAACTCCGCCCAGGTCATAACTCGGTCGGTGGGCTGTGAAGCACAGAAGTTTGCCCACCATGCGCTCGCGGATCCTTGGAGCTGCTGGACCGTGAACTGAGTCTTGCGCTGCTCACTTATCTGGAGCAGCCCGAACTTCATCTCTATTGCGCGGAGCCAGTTGTCCGCGTCAAGAGGTTCATCCGCCCTTGAGAATACTGGGGGATGAGTTGCCAGGAAGTCGGAGTAGGAGCTCTGTTGATGCTCCTCATGGTCTTGACGTCTCTCTGGGCGAGACATATTAGCAATAAGAGTTTGCAGCAACTCCGTGTGCTGCTGATGGGAACCCGCCATTGCCGCGACGATGTCGGCCAAAGTAAACCGTTGGCAGTGGCGGTGGCAGTGTTTGCTGTTGCTGCTTCTGTCCAGAGGAGTCCTCGGGAGGCTGTTGGGAGGTCTCTCCCCCTTGGCTAGTACCCCCAACATCCGGGTTGGCACGAGTACGCGTCATTCTGAAATTCAAAACAGCAGTTATTAGCACATGTCATATGTAAAATTCCGTATGTAACAGTAGGTATTGAAGTGACACATGAATAATTTGCACAACATTCACATATATTGATAAAGCATAAACTTTATACAAGATACATTATTCTCGGGTCTTCGAGAAGTCTTGCTCATGTCGTCACTACCTATACATACGCTACTGTCTACACGACATGTCACCGATTACAAAAGTTGGGTTACTGAATGTGGCCTAGAGGGTGGGGGTGAATAGACCTTACAGAGTTTCCTGCACACTTAAAGTAGTTGTCAAAAACTTGATTGATTGGACTAGTCCGGTTGTGTGAGCGGACTAGTCCGGTGTGCCTGAAGTGTGTAGATTGTATTAAGTGTTGTGCAGGAGAATTAACGTGTTTAGCAGTGGAAATAAGAACAACAGTTATTTTATTTTGAGTTTACAATGTGAGGTGTGATTATGCCCGTGAATGAGACTTAGCAATTTAAAATCTGAAGTTTAGCAACTAGATGTTCTAATCAACAAAAACAAAGAGGCATACGAGACACAAATTTTACCGAGGTTCGATTTCACCAAGAGATCTACGTCCTCGTTGAGGAAGCTCACACAGAGCCGAGTCTCTAACCCTTTTCCCTCTTCCAGTCACCACACAAGGCCGACTTGACTCCACTAGCACGGGTAATCACCTAGTTTGTGGGGCAACCTCACACGTTGAGGGCTCCCACAAGAATTACAATGAGAAAGCGATCAAATACAATAAAAAAGATTACAATGCAGAATATGAGTGTAGAGAGATCAAACCCCAAGAGCTCACAACAAAGGAACGACGATCTCCCAATCCCAAATCCAAGTGTTTGATTGATCTTCACCTTTTTTGAACCTTAGATGTGTGGGGAGATGTGTTTTTGGGCTCTTGGGACATGTGGCGGCGCTAGGGTTTGAGTTTCTAGCAGTATGAGTCGTATGTCTATGTTGGAAGGCCGTGGATCACCAATTTATATGGTTTCCAAAAAGTTATCGTTGTAAAACCTAATACCGGACTTGTCCGGTATATGATCGGACTTGTCCGGTCTACTTCCAGTGAGTTAAGCGGACTAGTCCGGTCTAAAGCCGGACTTGTCCGGTGCTATGTGAAGTGGGGTTCCAGAAAGTTTAGCGGACTAGTCCTGTCGCATGGATGGACTAATCCGCAGTCCTCTAAAGAGGACAATAGAAACATGAGCGGACTAGTCCGGTCTAAAACCGGACTTGTCCGGTTGCATTCCAGTAAGCTGACCAGACTAGTCCGGTCCATGAACGGACAAGTCCGGTGTCCAGTGGATTTTAGTTGATTTTTAAACCCCTTACCCTTACGCAAAGTTATGAGCTCTTGGGATGTGTCTCTCACACACACCCCATACATTTAAATCTACTTTGCTCTTCTAAATTCCACTAAAGTCTTCCCTTTTGGGCACCACTCTATTTTTCACCTTTTTGTGTGCACCGAGCTAGTTCACTTTGTTTGTCCTGCAATCATTTCATTAGGATCTCATATGCTTGTCATCAATTCTCCAAAACCCACAAGGGATACCCTAGATGCACGTTCAATCTCCCCCTTTTTGGTGATTGATGACAACCATTTGCGATATCACAATTAAGAAGAAAAAAATTGATTTTTCATAAAGTGTGCATATATGAGAGTAATGAATAACTAACAAGAAAAACTTCTCCCATATACGCACACCTTATGGTGGGGTGCCTAACAAAGTGTGTGATCAACAAAAATATGATGAACGAGGATAAAAGATAACAAAGCATCAAAATACTATGAAGCATCACACATAAGGTAAATAGTCAAATTACAATAGTTTTAAAAAAAAAGTACAAGTCCTCGATCACAAGTCCTCGATCCCAGGTCCTTAATGACTTATCCTAGATAATCTCTCCCCCTTTGGCATCAAGGCACCAAAAAGGGAAAAATTGAGTGGAATCACTCATCGCCGTTCCCACTTTCACTCTCAGTCCTATCTTCATCTTCCTCTTCACCTTGATCTTCATCATCTTGACCACCAAACCCAAGGGAGCTCAACTCTTGGTCAGTGAAGGTTAGCATTTCAGTGAAGTCTTCAGCTGAGTCCTCAGAAACTTCAAGTGATCCATGTGGCTCAATTTCCAGTTTGGCACAGATGGCTTGGATGTTGGCTTTTACATATCTTTGATGCTTCTTCCTGGCCAATCTCTCTTCATGTTGCTTAACTTCAACTTTGTGGCAAGAGGCAAAGATAGAAGATAGCATCTTGAAGATGCAACTTGAGGATTCCCGAGTAGAGGAGGTTGCAGGAGTGGTAGCTGCAGCCTCAGATCTTGTCTCCTCTTGAGCTCTCTTGGACCTTCTCTCTTCTGTGGGTGAGGCAGGAGCAGAAGGAGCAGAATATATAGTGGGCTTTTGGGGCCTAAGTCTAGTGTGAGGCACATCCTTTACGAACTCCAGTCCTGTCACTTTCTCAATCATGAACATTATGTAGGGTGCATAGCCGCAAGACCGAATGGGATTGATAGAGATATTGACAATGTCATTGTAGATGTACTCAAACACATTGAATTTCCTCTTCTTGCTTATGACCTTCATCAAGGTTCTGAGGGTGCCCTAAACAGTCCCTGCATCTCCCTCTTTGGGAGCTATAGTCTTCCTCAATATCCGATTGAGGACTACAAAGAAGGGCTTCATGTATTTGGTGGTGGGAGGCTTGAATGGCATCCGTGTATATTAGAGAAAGTCCAGCTGATCTTTCTCCAGTGGTTTCAGGTTGTGAATCACAAGTTCATTGTCTAAGGTGTCCTCAAGATGAAGGATCCTTGCAATTTCTTCATATGTGACACTGTACTGAGACCCATGTGTCATGCAAATCATCATGTCATTGTCATCACGAGCGAAGTAGAGAGTGTAGTAGAATTGCGTGATTACTTCATCATTCCAGTCACACTGGAAGGAGAATAGTTCTTTTAGTCCATGAAGCTCGAGGGCTGTCACAACCTCCTGATAAGCTTGACATCTATTGGACTGAAGATAATCAATATCAACCCACTGACTCTCGACAACGGGATGCTTCATCTTCCGATACACATGTTCATAGTAATCAGCATGAAAATTACTCCAAAATCTGGGGTCAGCTGACTCTCTGGGCTGATTATATACTTCTACTTTTCTGAACTTGTCAGCTAGTTCACCCTCTTTTCTAGGGTAATCATTGTCTGAAGGTTGCCTGTTGCGATGAACGGGATTTTTCATTTTCAGAGGCCCAATGGGGCCACTAGCAAGCCCCTTCCCTTTATTGAGAGTCCTCTTATGTCCCGATGAGCTCTCGACAATAGCCTTTCCTTGAGGCTTCTTCACAATCACCTTCCTCTTCTTAGGTAAATTTTCATCGGAAGATGGAGAGTGGACATTGACATCATGTCTTTTCTTCATCACTCCCTCCTTGGCTCTCCTCACTCTTTCACGTTGAACCTATTCATCAAAGTGAAAGGAGCCATCATCTGAGCCTGAAGACATGCTGCCTGATAAGGAGTTCAAGGATTAGATACGAATGGACTCATTATCGACTTCAAATGGGAATGTAGGAGTTCAACTGTCAGAGACCGGACTTGTCCGGTTTCAGAGTGCGGACTTGTCCGGTTTCAGAGTGCGGACTTGTCCGGTGTAACGGACTTGTCCGCATCTGTGCGCCGGACTAGTCCGGCCTGGCACAAGAACCCTAACGTTTCATTTGAATCAAATCTCCTATCTAAGGACACAAAGGCAGGAAAGTGGTAGGAATGCATCTATAGAGGCAATGTACATCCTTTTGAAATCAAAGGACACAAGCTAGAACTACAAAAGTTGAGATTTTGGTTTTAGGTGGGAATTTACCAAGATTTGAAGATTCGCGTTGAAGGAGCAAGAATCTATCCGGATGTGTCCGGAGAGTAGAATCCACTTGTCGAGGAGAGGCTTTTCCACGGAGAAAACTTCGAGTTTGAGGGCTCAACTCGAAAATCACTTTGGGAGCTAGGGTTTAGGAGAGGGGGTGAGACAAAGTGCTTATGAGTGGAGAAGGAGGGGTTTGGGCCGGCCAACTGCTTCTATATGCGACTGACCGGACTAGTCCGGTCATTGTAGCGGACTAGTCCGGTGCCCCTGAGTTAACCTAGCTATATCGTCTATCCGGACTAGTCCGGTCGACAACCGGACAAGTCCGGTTCCAACAGACTTGTTGCAGATAGTAGAGTTTAGAAGTGATCCAAGGACACTAATTTTTGCAAATAATCTTGATAATTATGACCAGTAGGAATGCAACAATCAAACAATGGTCATATTTCGCAAGATTTCTTCATTAAAATAGTTTTCTTAGAAGAAAAAGAGATGAGGAGCAGTTTTTACAATAAAATGTAACATTTGAGGTTGCAACCAGGTATGCAACGTTTCAAGCCACATTTCGTGAGTCAAGAATATTAAGTTCATTTCTTAGCTCACAAAACCTTTTCTCATCTAATGGTTTGGTAAAGATATCTGCCAGTTGTTTTTCAGTTCTAACATTTGAAATTTCAATGTCACCTTTTAATGAGTGATCTCTAAGAAAGTGATGACGAATATCTATGTGCTTAGTTCTTGAGTGCTCTACTGGGTTGTGTGCAATTTTTATCGCGCTTTCATTATCACATAGAAGCGGAATATGATTTAGATTGTAGACGTAGTCTCTAAGAGTCTGTCGCATCCAAAGTAGTTGTGCCAACAACTACCAGCTGCAACATACTCTGCTTCCGCGGTTGAAAGAGCAATAGAGTTTTGCTTTTTAGATGACCAAGAAACTAGGGATCTACCAAGAAATTGACAAGTCCCTGAAGTGCTCTTTCTATCGACTTTGCATCCTGCATAGTCGGCATCGGAATAACCTATCAGTTAAACTTGGAGCCTTTGGGATACCAAAGGCCCAAGTTTGGTGTGTGCACAAGATACCTTAGGATTCTTTTTACAACAGTTAAGTGAGACTCTTTAGGTGCGGCTTGAAACCTTGCACACATACATACGCTAAGCATAATATCTAGCCTAGATGCACATAAGTAAAGTAAGGAGCCGATCATTGACCTATATACCTTTTGGTCCACATTTGGACCTTCTTCATTGAGATCGAGATGTCTGTTGATCGCCATGGGTGTTTTGATGGACTTGGCTTTGTCCATATTGAATTTCTTGAGGATGTCCTGTGTGTATTTGGTTTGGCTTATAAATGTGCCTTCTCTTAGTTGCTTCACTTGGAATCCCAAGAAGAACTTCAATTCGCCCATCATCGACATCTCGAACCTATCTGTCATAATCTTGCTAAATTCCTCACTGAAAGACTTGTTAGTGGGTCCAAAGATAATATCATCAACGTAAATTTGACATACAAATAGATTATCATCAAAATATTTAGCGAAGAGTGTATAGTCAGCTTTACCAATTTTGAATCCATTTTGAGTTAGAAAATCTCTAAGGCACTCATACCAAGCTCGAGGAGCTTGTTTGAGGCCATAGAGAGCCTTACGCAGTTTATAGACGTGGTTAGGATATTCTTGGTCTTTGAATCCTGGTGGCTGCTCCACATAAACTTCCTCCTTTATCGGACCGTTGAGGAAGGCATTTTTGACGTCCATTTGATACAACTTAAAATTATGGTGAGTAGCATATGCCAATAAAATACGAATGGGCTCAAGTCTAGCTACGGGAGCGAAAGTTTCGTCGAAGTCCAAACCTTCGACCTGAGAATAACCCTTGGCCACCAGCCTCACTTTATTTCTTGTTACTACTCCATGTTCATCTTGCTTGTTCCGAAAGACCCATTTGGTTCCAACGATGTTCGCCCTTGGTATTTCCACCAGCTCCCACACTTCATTTCTTTTGAAGTTGTTCAATTCTTCTTACATTGCCATCACCCAGTCTGGATCCCTTAAGGCTTCATCTACCCTGTATGGTTCTAGAAAAGAGACAAAAGAATAGTATTCACAAAAATTTGCAACGCGAGATCTGGTAGTTACTCCCTTGGCAATATCACCAATGATATTGTTGACAGGATGGTCTCTTTGTACACTCTGATGTACTCTTGGGTGAGAAACTTGTGTAGCTGCTTGTTCTTCATCATCTTCATGTTCATTGTCTCCCCCTAGATCATTGCTTCCATGATTATCTTGATCTTCTTGATCTTCCTCCACTTGATCTTGTGTAAAAGCTCCCCCTTGTTCATTGCTTCCTTGTTGAGGTTCACCTTGTGCATTTGAGTCTTGCGTTTGCTCTTGTGGTAGAATATCACCAAGTGCCATTTTCTTCAGCGCTTCACATGGAGCTTCCTCTTTATCTAGCATAAACTTATCGACTTGCTCCACTTGTGAGCCGTTAGTTTCATCGAACACTACGTCACGTGCTACTTCAACAAGGCCGGACACTTTGTTGAAGACACGATAGGCGTAGGCATTCGATTCGTAGCCGAGCAAGAACCCTTCATCGGACTTCGAAGCGAACTTTGAAGCCCTCGGTTTCTTGTTCAGAATAAAACATTTACAACCAAAAACTTTAAAATAAGAAACATTAGGCTTTTTACCGGTAAGGAGCTCATATGGAGTTTTCTTCAGTAGTCGGTGAAGGTACAGCCGATTTGTGGCATGACAAGCAGTGTTCACCGCTTCTGCCCAAAATCAATCTGATGTCTTGTATTCGTCCAACATTGTTCTTGCCATTTCAATCAATGTTCTGTTCTTCCTTTCGGCCACCCCGTTATGTTGATGAGAGTAGGGTGCCGAGAACTCATGCTTTATCCGTTCTTCATCGAGATACTCTTCAACTTGTGTATTCTTGAATTCTGTTCCGTTGTCACTTCTGATGTTCTTCACGGTTGATGAGAATTCGTTCTGGGCTCTTTTCAGGAACTTCTTGAGGATTCCCTGAGTTTCTGATTTATCATACAAGAAAAACACCCAGGTAAATCTTGAAAAACATCATCAATTACTAAACCGTATTTGTTACCGCCGATACTTATGTAAGCAATTGGACCAAATAGATCCATATGAAGAAGTTCCAGTGGTCTTGTAGTGGTCATTATGTTCTTGGTGGGGTGTGGTGCTTTGACTTGTTTTCCCGCCTGGCAAGCGCTGCACGGCCTGTCTTTCTCAAAAAACCACATCCTTTAGACCTCGGATGTGACAACCTTTTAGAAGTTTCTGCAGATTTCTCATCCCAACATGGGCTAGCCATCTATGCCACAGCCATCCCATGTTGGTTTTAGCAACCAATCAAGTGTTGAGTTCGACTTTATCTTTGTTGAAATCAACAAGATAAAGCATTCCCTTCAACATTCCCTTGAATGCAATCGAGCCATCGCTTCTTCTAAAATCGGTCACACCCTCATTAGTGAATAAACAGTTATAACCTTTGTCGCAGAGTTGAGATATTGACAAAAGGTTATAATCCAGGGAGTCTACATGTAAAACATTAGCTAAGGTGTGTTGAGGAGATATTTCAATGTTACCTCTACCAAGGACCTTTCCTTGGCTGTTGTCTCCAAAGTATATGCCTTCAATTGGATCCTCGTTGTACTCGTACTCCACAAACATATCTCTCTCTCCGGTCATGTGATTTGTGCATCCGCTATCTAGCACCCACTTAGATCCACTGGAGGAGTAAGCCTGCAAAACAGAATTCCTTGGTTTTAGGTACCCAAGATTGCTTGGGTCCTCTCAGGTTAGTCACAAGAGTCTTGGGCACCCACACACAAGTTTTCGAGTTCCTGTGGCGTGGCCCTGTGTATTTAGCAATAACATTTCCATATTTGTTTTTCATAAGAACATAGGAAGCATCAAATGTACGAAACAATATTTGTAAATCAGATTCATGTGATTTTTCCTTAACAAAGGTGATTCTTTTCTTTGCGTGATTAAGAGTGGACATGTGTTTGTTCCTGTCAAACCCAAGACCATCTTTGACGTTGGGAGGTCTAGTGACCATATATGGACTTCGTGCATATTTGATCTTCTCCTTATCAAAGATGCCGTTTTGGGAAGGATGCATATCATGAGAAGTTGAAGTATTAGAGATGATATTTTTCTTACTAGAGCATGTGCAGGTTCCAATTGTTGTCGAACTCATATCTTTGGAGGAAGAGCTCTTGGAGGAAGATGAGTCACTTTGCTTGAGCGACTCAACTTGCACCTCAAGGATCTTGTTAACTCTTGACAAGTTAGCAAGCTCATCCTTGATTGCAATATGTGAGTCCTCTAGCTTTGAGTAAGTCTCCTTACTCAAGCCTAGCTCAAACTCAAGTGACTTGTTCTTCTCTCTTTCAAGCTCAAGAAGTTTTTTCAACTTCTTGATATCTCTTCCTTTCACGGATGAGCATATCTTCTTGTCGGTTGACAAGTTCCTCCTTTTCAATGATTTTGTTCGACAACATTTCCATTTTCTTTAAATCAATTTTACTTAATCCTCTAAACATTTCTTCATTATCACTAGAGCTATCAAAGTCATCAATAGAGGTATTTAATGCAGGAGGAGTAAGTCGAACCTTTTTCTTGCCTTCTTTAGGCATAATGCAGGTATGGTTGTTCATATCCTGTCCTCCCATGTTTGGGAAGAGTGTAGTTCTCATGGTGGGTTTCTTAACGGCAATGGTGGCCATCTCTTCTTCTTCATCGGAGGAGGACTCATCGTTTGAGTCCCACTCCTTGCCAATGTGAGCTTGATGAGCTTGTCTCCTTTTTCTGAAATTTTTCTTCTCATGTGCTTTTGTTTCCTTCTTCTTCTTGTTTTCTTCATAAGTACAGTCCACCATGAAGTGACCGTACTCTCCACAATTATAGCAAGTACGTCGATCCTTGGATTTCCTTTTATCCTTGCTTTTCCCTTCATTTGAGTTGTTGCCATGTCTTCTCCTCATCATGCGCTTGAACTTTTTGATAAAGAGTACCATTTCCTCATCATCTAGGTCGGTACTCACGTCGCTTGTATCTCCTTCATGTTGGTCTTCACGGGTTTCTTTGAGTTTGGGTCTGCACGTTGCTTTGATAGCAACTTCTTTCTTTTTGGAAGAGGTAAGCTCGATTAAGTCTTTGACGTATTGAGCCTCCTTCTCCATCATTTCATGATTTATGATCTTCCCCAATAACTCATCGGGAGTCATTTTGTGAAACCCGGGGCTTTCTCTAATCATTGAGCAAAGTGTGACATTTCTTGGCATGAAGTCTCTAATCATCCTTTTGACCACCTCGTGATCAGTCCATTTCTTAATTCCATAGGCACGGATTTTGTTGATGGGTGCCTTCATCCGGTTGTACATGTCTTGAGGTGATTCGCCTTCTTCAATAGCGAATCTCCCAACTCTCCTTCAAGCATCTCAATTTTGGCTTCACGTACAGACCTGTTTCCTTCATGAGCTGTTTTGAGTGTATCCCAGGTTTCTTTTGCACTCTCTAGACCATCGATCTTGGTGAATTCTTCCCTGCTCAGTGACGATGTGATTACTGCAACGGCTTGTGCATTTCTGTGAATCTCTTGTTCTTGTTCCGGAGTGAGTTCTTCATCCGTGTCTGGGATATCTATACCTGTGCAGACAATATGCCAAAGGCTAGGATTCGGGGATATTAGATGCATTTTCATGTTGTACTTCCACATGGTATAGTCACTTCCATCAAACTGCGGGGGCCTTCCCATAGGGATGGAGAGATAGTGATTATTTGAATTGAGATGGTTGTAGTTGTAAGGATATCGGGAGTAGTCGTGATGACCACTCCCCATCGTCTTTTCTTCCTCTTTTCCCTTTTGTGCCATTAACTTCTTTCTCAGTAGTGCCTTTAGTTGTCTCACTTCTTCATCGTCATGTGGACTTTCTTTCAGCACATCGAAGGCTTTGGTTTCTTGCTCCTCATCGTTGATGTTCGTCTTTGGGATATCGTTGTTCTTCTCAGAGGCCATTGATCTCTCTGAGATGTGAGTCTCGTTGATGGAGAACTTGGCTCTGATACCAATCGAATGTGGCCTAGAGGGGGGGTGAATAGGCCTTACAGAGTTTCCTGCACACTTAAAGTAGTTGTCAAAAACTTGATTGACCGGACTAGTCCGGTTGTGTGAGCGGACTAGTCCGGTGTGCCCGAAGTGTGTAGATTGTATTAAGTGTTGTGCAGGAGAATTAACGTGTTTAGCAGCAGAAATAAGAACAACAATTATTTTATTTTGAGTTTACAATGTGAGGTGTGATTATGCCCGTGAATGAGACTTATCAATTTAAAATCTGAAGTTTAGCAACTAGATGTTCTAATCAACAAAAACAAAGAGGCATACGAGACATAAATCTTACCGAGGTTCGATCTCACCAAGAAATCTACGTCCTCATTGAGGAAGCTCACACAGAGCCGGGTCTCTAACCCTTTCCCTCTTCAAGTCACCACACAAGGCCGACTTGACTCCACTAGCACGGGTAATCACCGAGTTTGTGGGGCAACCTCACACGTTGAGGGCACCCATAAGAATTACAATGAGCAAGCGATCAAATACACTCAAAAAGATTACAATGCAGAATATGAGTGTAGAGAGATCAAACCCCAAGAGATCACAACGAAGGAACGACGATCTCCCAATCCCAAATCCAAGTGTTTGATTGATCTTCACCTTTTTCGCACCATAGATGTGTGGGAAGATGTGTTTTTGGGCTCTTGGGACAGGTGGCAGCGCTAGGGTTTGAGTTTCTAGCAGTATGAGTCATGTGTCTATGTTGGAAGGCCGTGGATCACCAATTTATATGGTTTCCAAAAAGTTATCATTGTAAAACCTAATACCGGACTAGTCCGGTATATGATCGGACTTGTCCGGTCTACTTCCAATGAGTTAAGCGGACTAGTCCGGTCTAAAACCGGACTTGTCCGGTGCTATGTGAAGTGGGGTTCCAGAAAGTTTAGCGGACTAGTCCTGTCGCATGGATGGACTAGTCCGCAGTCCTCTAAAGAGGACAACAGAAACATGAGCGGACTAGTCCGGTCTAAAACCGGACTTGTCCGGTTGCATTCCAGTAAGCTGACCAGACTAGTCCGGTCCATGAACGGACAAGTCCGGTGTCCAGTGGATTTTAGTTGATTTTTAAACCCCTTACCCTTACGCAAAGTTATGAGCTCTTGGGATGTGTCTCTCACACACACCCTATACATTTAAATCTACTTTGCTCTTCTAAATTCCACTAAAGTCTTCCCTTTTGGGCACCACTCTATTTTTCACCTTTTTGTGTGCACCGAGCTAGTTCACTTTGTTTGTCCTGCAATCATTTCATTAGGATCTCATATGCTTGTCATCAATTCTCCAAAACCCACAAGGGATACCCTAGATGCACTTTCAGTTACACTATCCTAGCTGCCCTACTTGGCAACTGTAACCCCCTACTCGGAGTAGAATTTGACCTCCTGCGGGTCGTCCTCCTCCGGTACCTCTGCTGGTGGCTCTGGATCTACCACCTCTTCTCCCATCTCGGGTTCTCCCATTGCTGGAAGGCCCAAGACTACCGGGATGCCCAATACCGGAGGTACGAGGTCCTGCAAAGCATGCACCTCGTCCATGGCCTGGTTGTAGTCCTCTTCCCAGCCTTGCCCTTCCTCAATAGCGTCGTCCCGCTCTTGAGTAAGGTCCTCGTTCTGCTGGGTTAGAGTCTGTACCAGCTCTTGCAATGCCGCGATGTCGACACGGCTTTTCCTCTTCGCCTTCTTCAGACGATGTAACTGATTATGTTGTTCGTTCAGTCGCTTGATCGTCGGAAGGAGCACATTGCGGAGTGCGCTGTGAGCACTCTCGAAATGGTCTCCATGGCTCGTGCTCTCCTTGAGCTTTGTGGCGAGATGCTCCGTATGAACAGCTTGGCTGTCCATCACGGCTTTCCCGCCCTCATCTGGAGGCTAAGGTTTGCCCCGCGGGGCTGTACCTTGGGCGACCTGGATCGGCTGCCTCCCGGTATCTCCCTTCCCACACATGCTGAGCCCATCCCTCCACCGGAACGAGCGCGTATAGAGTGCCCTCCATAGCCTGCACGTGTAGTTGGCAGAAACGTGACATGGTTCACGGGCTGCCACTTGCCACATCCCTTCCGGCTGTCTACCTCTCAAAGTGACGGTGAACGGCACCTAACCGGTGGCGTAGGTCCTGCAGGGACTTCGACATGGATTGTCCACGCCTTGTTCCCCTCCTCGCCTTCTTCCTTGGCGAAGTACTGCGGCATCTGGTTGTATCCGAAATATTGAAGCATCTGCCCCAATGTTTCCGGATAGCCGCTGCGGTGAGAACAGTGGGACACCACCCACCCGTTCTCCAACTGCTTATCTGCTGTCATCTGTGAAAATATATTTGAGAAATGTCAAATATTTATTTAAACAGTAAACCATTGAGTTATACCATAAAACATGTCATTGAACCCATAAAACTTGGAAACATAGTTCAAATTTTAAACAAATTTGACTGCTGATCTGCTGTTCAACATGACAGCCCTGATCAGTTTCCATCTCAACCTGATTTAGGCCATGTTAAAGCAAAACCAATTCTGGAGCTCAACATCAAAGTTAAATCTAACTTCAATAGCTTTCGAGAAAGTATTTGCTTGGCCTAACATCTGTCCTGGTTCAAAAGTTATGAGATGTCAAAGTTAAAAGAATTTCTGGAGAAATTTGGACAGCACCTCCCTGCTTTAGGTACTGATTTGATCCAAGAATTCCAGTTAATTATGTTCCTAATCAGACAAAACTTTCTGTTAAAAAGTTGTAATCCATCTCATAAGCTTTCCAGATCTACCTCATTTTCTATTTTTGGATTTTTAAGCAGGAAGTTATGCTCAATTTACAGAGAGTTTACAGAGAGTCTTTTCTCTGCCCTGTTTTCTGGACAGTTTCAACTCTACTGCATTTTTCGATTGGTTAAGAGATGAAACACCTCTGGACCTCAACAGAAAAGTTGTAAAGCTCTTCCAAAGCTTTACAGAAATGTATCATATGACCCCAACCTCGAAAGAACTCAACATCTAACCTCTGATTAACCTCAGCCTTGATTCAGCTGAAAACAGAGTGCTCTGTCCTTAACAACCTATAAGTTGAAAACTTGTTAACTTTGAATATCCTGTTCAAGGGAAGGAGTTACATCAAGTTTTACTACTTTGGATCAAAACCTTCAAGTTTTAAATGAAGTTGTCCATTTAGTGGGGTGTGACGTCGATGCGTCACCAGATCATGTCGGTACTACGTCCTCACAAAGAAAAATCTATACCGGACTTAGCCGGCTTCGTTAATTCAGTGGCACTAAACGTCACTCGCACACGGATACTACACGTCTACCGTTTCGTGGTCAGACTACCTGTAGAAACTCAAACAATCGACAGACTCGGCTGCACACCGAGCCCGGTATCCATACAGTTCGTACACCCGGCCGTCATCACTCGCCCGGATGTTCTCAAGCCAAACACGCCTTGAGTTACTTGTTCACGTTTCAGACCACATGACGGGGTCTCCCAAATTGCACCACGCACGCCAGGGACAGACGTTGCTCGTATACCCCAGACGACATGAAGAGTCGTAGAGGATATCAAAGCGGGTCGGGTTACCTGCCACCCATGGGGCTCCACCCTTCAGCTTGTGCGCACTGGTGGACAGCGCTTACGTGCACCCCCGAAGACATAAACGTCCCGAGATACACGATTTTCCGACATAGACAGATAGGTTAGTATGCCACTTTCTATATGCTAATAACATCCTTATACGGGCTACTAACTCGTTCCTCACTTGGTTTTTGAAAAAGATGACCTTTGTAGTACGTTAAACCTCAAGCGAGCTTTGATACCAACGCTGACACGACCCCACGGTCTTGTCGAGCCAAGATCACGCTGAGGGGTGCTGCGTTGCACAGCACCGTATAGCACACGTCAAAGGTACAAAGCGGAAGCGAAATTTTATTACATAAAGTGGTTTATGAACATGTTTACATCAAAATAAGTCCAGTCCACACTCGCGGGCGTAGACTACGCATCAAGTTCACGTTCAGCCCTTGAACGTGTCCTTGCTAGCACACACGCACACTAACTCTGCGGCGTGCATGACTCCCACTCGACGGGGTTCCCCTCCTGGGGTTCCATCTCTTCGGGAGTCCCTTCCTCATAGAACCCTGCAAAAGCATCAAACACAAGCAGTGAGCACGAAGTCTCATCAAGTCTGACCCGTCTCACCTAAACATGGAACTTCTATATGAGGGGTGATGGGTTACCTGAGGTAAAAATCATTTGCAAGGACTCGCCTAATTAGTAGAACCTTACTTTCAAGCTTTAGCAGCAGGTTTTGGAGAACCTTACGCTAAGGCACATGAGAGAGCCGCAATCAAACAAGAAACGCATTGCTCTCATGTACTTTGCCCAAAGTTAAAAGGAACTTTAGTTAGCTCTAAACTACAACAAACCATTAACAAGCAAAGTCCATCTTTCAATCAGCAACATTTTAACATGTAACTAGCCTGTTCTTTCTACGTCACGGTACAGTGAACAAGTGGTACTCACTGGTCGCGAGGGACAGTGATTATAATCGATTTACACCTGCAGGGTTACCCGAACAACCCGTCAAGTACGCCCGTACTAGAGGTTGCCTACAACAACCATCACGGACGCCTTACGCAACTACATTTGACCCGTTAGCCAAATGTTGAACCGGTCCAATCATCCCGAGCAAGAGGTCTCTGCACGCGCATCTCAGTGCCGCCAGCCGATTTACACCTCGAGCTCTCAACCTACTAAGGCGGGCGTGGTACCGACTGAGACAGGGCTCAGCTCTGATACCCCGCTGACGCGACCCGCTCAACCGATACAGGCCACTCGCACGGGAATCGCATTGGGTGGTGCGGTGTTGTGCGGCACCCAACATCACACATATGAGGAACAATGTATTACATAAAACAATAGCGGAAGCTTACAAGTTTTTCTTTGTAAATACTTTACATCAAATACTACAGCGGAATTCTATATCAACTCACGTCGAATAACTAAAAGCACTCGAGATGAAGTCCAGACTGCGGACTCCTCTCACTAGCAACACGAAGACAACAGCAGCGGCTGGTTTCTCCCTGGGTTAAATGACTCGGAAGTCTCCAAGTCTCACCGGACAACCTTCTTTTCAGCATCGATGTTAACCTGCAAAACCACTTATATAGCAAGCGTGAGCACATAGGCTCAGCAAGTCTGACCCGTCTCTCCTAAGCAAGAAACTCTACATGCACAACGGTTGCAATTGGGTTGGCTATATTTGCATAAAGGACTCGGCTAAAGTTGATCCTTAACTTTCAGAATTTTAAGCCTCATTGTGCGGACCTTGAGCCGAAAAGCATCGCAACTCCACAATCAAACAAGAAACGCTTTGTTGCAATGCTCCTTGCACAAAGTGAAAGTAAACTTTAATGAGCCTATCTCTAATTTAATCATGGTTGCAATACAAGTTATAGTACAGCCTTATCAAGTTCAAAGATAAACAATTCCAGTTGTTACTACGTCAAGACACAGTGGGCAAGTATGCTCATATAACCGCGAGCGACGGTGATTCGAATCAGTACACGCCCGGACTACACGACACGTACACCCGTACTCGGAGTTGCCGGCAGCAACCTCGACTGACGTTGTACGCGGCTACCTTTCCCAAGATCTTCCACATTGGACGCAGTCCAACTGCCCCGAGTACGCAAGCTCCCTCAAGGTACATACCCGCAGTGGTATGTTCTTGAGCGAGGTACCTCCTGCTACCCTGATGCCGAAAGCCTAAGGCAGTTGGAAAAGTTCCGCTAAGGATCTCCCAAGGTACATCGGTTTCCTGGGTCCCATATAGCCAGTATGCGCCCGGTACACAACTCAAACTTGTCCAACATGGCCAAGCACGGACGGGCCTTAACCAACACAGGCAGGGCTATGCACGCACGGCCTGCAACCTGGTGCATCTAAACCTCCCTGCCCGGTCTCCATTTCTTATGTGTGAACTTTCCTCATCTTCTCTAAATTGGACCCGTTCCAAGTACACCAGCCCTAAACTCGCGAGTAGATTCCAACTACTCGTCTTCTACCAGACCTTTCCTACTAACATTAGCGTAGCCAAATTCCCTCGAGGAGTTGCTATTCTACCCTTTCTCTCTTAGGTGTTTCTGGTCATGCAAGTGGGGTTTTCAATATCATCTAGACGTAATGCAATCAACGATGCAAAGCTATGATCTCTACAAATGAAAATGCTTTCTAAAACTGTTCAAATGCAAACCGGGGCTTGCCTGTTTTGCAGGTGACTAAGGTTACAATCAGTTAGTGACGATCACTTGGAGCTTGATCACTTGTTTTCCTCCCTTCTTTATCTTCACTTCAAGTCCTTCTCACCTTCTTCGCGTATATGCTGTACGATATGATCATGCATATGTATTTAATTGAAAAGCTTTTGCTAATAAGATCTAATGATAGTTTTAAAACTGGAACTCTGTTTAAGAATTTAAAAATGACACTGGTGCTAGTGGTTTGGGTTGGGTTTAAACACCATGATCAAGTGTTGAGTGCTTTTCCCACTTAAGTGTTGATCACCTTAAGAGATCACACATGACAGTGGTGATCCAGAGCTCTAATAGAACTGAGAATTTTCATGTGAGTTCTTTGTCACAAGAAAGTCCTCTGGACCAAAATTTAGCACTTTTCATGGAGTGGTTTATTCAGAATAATTCTCTAAGGGTTTAGTCGAAGATGAATTAATTCTGAGGTAACACCTATGTTCATGTCAAACTCAGTGAACCACAATTTCAATTATAGTTCATAGAGTCTACATGAATTTTTATAGGATTTTTGGAGCTAAGAATTTCCCAGAACTGAATTTACAAGTTTTGGAAATTCTCTGAAAATGTTTCTGTATTCATTTGAATACAGGAACTTACAATCTGAATTACCCTGATCAATTCAACTCCAAATGAGCTCAAACATTTACAGGAGTCTAATAACACCCTAAAGAATATTCTGGCAAAATTTGAGGATTTTTGGATAAACTAAACTCCCTCTAAAATTCTTTTGCTGAAAAGCTTTAAAGAATTTTCCAGAATTAAATAAAGACTTCCATACAAATTGGGTTGCATAACTGGATAGAGTTTTTCAATCTGAATCTAACCAAATTCGAATCACTAAATTTGGAGGTTCCTAGCAAAAGTTATGCTCTTCTAAAGTTTGGGGAAAATCTGGGATTTGAATAAATCTGGGAAAAGTTTAAACCTGACTGTGGGACCAGGGACACGTGTCTGCTGCCGAGAGCGTGCCGCACAGGGTCACAGGGTTGTTTCCCGCGCTGTCACAGTTGATCCCACGCCACAGCGTATCCAGCCCACTGTTGCCGTGCGACTGACAGGCGGGCCCGGTGAGGTCTTCTTCCACCTCCCGCTCCCGCGCGATTCCGCCGCTGGGCTCGCCGGAGTAGCTCCGGAATCGGTCCTCCGGCCACCCCTGCCGCTGAAACTCGCCGCCAGCCCCTAATTCCACGCGAGGAACATGCTGGTGGGGTTTTCTCGAGCTGGCAGGGCCCCTAAACTAGCCCGCGACGGCGCACCGGCTCGGATGAAGTCCTGCAACGTCGCCCTGGCGCTATAGCCCGCAAAAAGCTCCCTGGAAAGATTCTACAGCACCAGTGGAGGTTGGCCAAGCTTGGCATGGCCGCATATGGGCTCGGGAACGGCTCTACCCTAGGGTTCACCGTGCACCCGCATCTTCCCACCATAGCCGCCTTCGGAAAGCCTGAAATTGCACCGTGCACAGGGTGTTTCATGCGAGGTTTCAAAAGAGAACTGGTGCGCCTACATGTCTAGCCGGTGTGTGCGAAGTCTCGTGGTGTCTAAACAACAATTGATCGGGAATTTTACAGAATCATACCGGAAGGTTGGTTTTCACCGGCCGGAGAGGATCTTCAAAATTCGCCGTCGAGAGACCGAGGCAGGCTCTGTGCGTCGGGTGGAAGCTGCACAGATCTCCTGCGCGCCCCAGGTACCGCTTGCTTGGTCGTGAAATCCGCTCTGTGGAGCTGTCCACGGGAGCACGTCGCCGCCGGGGTGTTCGGCCGCTGCGGGAACTCGATGTCCTCGGCATGGAGGGCACGAACGCACTTGGCGATGGCTCGAGGAGGTCGTGGGGACGATGGTGGTGTTGTTTTGCTGCTCAGAGGCGCTGCTCACTTGCTCTGCTCGAGTACCCGAGCGATCAAAGAAGAGCGGCCGTGTTTCTGAATCTCGGTGTGAGGAAGAGAGGAAACAGCGCCGTGTCTTCGGTTAAGAGGCTGGAGAGGGCACGAGGCGGTGGCTGCCGACGTCCAGCAGCTCTCCAGCGCGACAAAACCCAGCAGGAGCTGGCCGCCGGCTGGCCCTCGGTGTCGAGCGGAGGGAAGGCGGCTTCGGCCGTTGCTTCGCGTGGGAGGAAATCAAACAGAGACTGTGGACTGCAGATCTTTTGCAATTTCAGTGCTCCCAATGACATGTGGGTCCCACATGTCAGTCCTCCTTATCCCCTCTAAAATATTTCCCCAATTTGAATATTGATGGAATTCAATTGTGGAAGTTTAAATCTGATAGGCATTTGGATAATTGGGCAAGTTTTATCCAAATTCAAATATGCATTTGAATTCTTTGTCATTTAAAGTCCATTTGAAAAATGGGTTGCAAATCATTTCCAAAAATCATGAAACTTTGCAAACCCCCTAATTTGGACCCAAGGAATTCAAATATGAAACCTGATTTTTAATTTGGCTGTTGCAAATGAGATTTGTAGCACAACAGTTTGGAAATTCCTAGTGTTGCTCTCATTTGAATTTTTATTTTGAACACATTGTTCCAAATCTGATTTTTGTTTTCTCACACATATGGGAACTTCCCATCCTTGTTTTAGACCCCTCTTAGGTTCGAAGTTCTCAAATAAACATTTGACTTATGTGAAGAAAAACCCTCATGTGTGTCATCACATGTGGAAAAGTTTTAACAAGTCCCAAATTTCATACATATGAAACCAACTTTTGCAAATAAGTGTTTCTTTGTATTCATAATTTTGGGACCTTTACATTCCTCCCCCCTTAAAAGGAATCTCGTCCCGAGATTCAAAAGAAGAACGAGGTGGGAGGTAATTACAAGTTTTATGACAAAAGTTCCGGATAGTTCTTGAGGATGTAATCTTCGGATTCCCACGTCGCCTCTTCCGGGGTATGATTACTCCACAGGACTTTGTAAAATTTCAAAGTCCGGTTCCGGGTGATCCGGGTCTTTTCGTCGATAATCTGAATATGTTGCTCGACGTAGGTGAGATCCGGCTTCAACTCGTCGATGTCTTCGGTGCGGATGGCAGCTGTAAACTTGAGACACTTCCGCAGCTGGGACACGTGAAATATGTCGTGAATACCGGCAAGGCTTGCCGGTAGTTCCAGCCGGTAGGCTACAGTTCCGCACTTCTCCGTGATAGTAAACAGACCGATGAATCGGGGAGCAAGTTTCCCCTTGACACCCAACCGATGAATCCCCTTCATCGGAGACACACGAAGATACACGTGCTCTCCGACTTCGAAATGCAGCGGTCGACGTCTCTGGTCCGCGTAGCTCTTTTGACGAGATTGGGCAGCTTTGAGGTTCTTGTGTATTATCCGAACTCTCTCTTCAGCTTCATTGAAAAGATCAACCCCGAACGTTACTCGTTCACCGGATTCGCACCAATTCAATGGTGTACGGCACTTCCAGCCGTAAAGAGCTTCATACGGTACCATTTTAATGCTCGTCTGATATCCGTTGTTGTACGAGAACTCCGCCAGCGGTAAGTGATCATCCCAGCTCTTACCGTGGTGGATGGCATATGCTCTTAGCATATCTTCCAGTATTTGATTCACCCTCTCAGTTTGCCCATCGGTTTGAGGGTGATACGCAGAGCTTCTAATCAACTTTGTCCCCAAGGACGCGTGTAGCTGCTCCCAGAAACGGGCTACGAACAGCGATCCTCTATCTGACACGATGGTCCGGGGAACTCCATGTAAGCACAAGATCCATGCTATGTACAGCTCCGCATACTGTTTTGCGTTATATCTTGTATGCACATGGATGAAATGTGCTGATTTGGTTAACCGGTCCACGATTACCCAAATCGAATCATGGTTGTGGGAGGTCATCGGCAACCCGACGATGAAGTCCATACTCAAATCTTGCCACTTCCATGCCGGTACTTGTAGTGGCTGCAACAGGCCTGACTTCTTCATGTGGTCGGCCTTGACTCTTCGACACGTATCACACTCTGAAACGTACTTTGCAACTTCACGTTTCATACGTGTCCACCAAAACTTCTTCCGGAGATCTTGGTACATTTTATTACTGCCCGGATGAATGGAAAACATGGACAAATGAGCTTCGTCCAAAATTTTCTTCCGTAGTCCCATATCCCGGGGTACTACTATCCGGTCGTTGAACCACAAGGTACCTTCATCGTCCTTCCGGAAGCACTTCATTTCTCCGTTGTCTATCCTTCGCCATATGTGAAGCATACCCTTGTCTTTTCGTTGAGCTTCCATGATCTCCTCTCGGATAGTAGGAATGAGAGCGAGATTATAGAGAGCTCCATACGGAATGACACGGAGGCTTGGTTCTTCATCATCCATTTCAATAATAGTTAGGTGATGGATATGCGCCTTACGACTAAGCGCATCGGCGACCACATTCGCCTTTCCTGGATGATAATGAATCTCAAGTTCATAATCTTTAATGAGCTCTAGCCATCTTCGTTGCCTCATGTTCAATTCTTTCTGAGTGAAGATGTACTTCAAGCTCTTGTGGTCGGTGTAGAGGTGTACAAGGTTTCCGAGCAAGTAATCCCTCCACATCTTCAAAGCAAGGACCATGGCAGCTAACTCAAGATCATGAGTTGGATAATGCTGCTCGTGAGTTCTGAGTTGACGAGATCCATAAGCGACCACTCATCTTTCTTGCATCAGCACGCAGCCAAGACCGATGCCCGATGCATCGCAATAAACGTCGAATGGCTTCGTTGTATCCTGCTGAGCAAGAACTGGGGCTGTTGTGAGATGCTTCACTAAAGTCTTGAAAGCTTGTTCACACGCAGCACCCCATACAAATCTGGTATTCTTCTTTTAATAATTCCGTCATCAGTTTAGCGATCTTAGAGAAACCCAGAATGAACCTCCGGTAATAACCTGCTAAACCGAGGAAGCTTCGAATTTCATGTACTGACTTTGGTGACTCCCATTTCTGTACTTGGATAATCTTACTCGGATCTACAGCGATGCCCTCCGCTGAAATGATGTGTTCGAGAAAAGGTACTTGATTAATCCAGAATTCACACTTGCTGAATTTTGCATAGAGCTGATGATCTCGCAATCTTTGTAGCACAATATGCAGATGTTCAGCATGTTCTTCCTCTGACTTGGAGTACACCAAGATATCGTAGATGAAGACAACGACGAATTTATCCAACTCCGGCATGAACACTGAATTCATCAGGTACATAAAGTGTGCCGGGGCGTTGGTCAAACCAAAAGACATAACGAGATACTCATACAGCCCGTATCTCGTTGAGAATGCCGTCTTCGGAATATCTTCTGCCCGGATTTTAATCTGGTGATATCCGGACCGAAGATCCATCTTCGAAAATACCTTCGCACCCACTAATTGATCGAAGAGCATATCGATGCGAGGTAGTGGATAATTGTTCTTGATGGTAACGGCATTCAAAGGACGATAATCAACACAAAGCCATAGTGTTTCGTCCTTCTTTTTGACAAACAACGCTGAACAACCCCAAGGTGACGAACTCGGTCTTATAAAGCCCTTGCTCATTAGGTCATTCAGCTGTGTCTTCAGTTCTGCCAGTTCATTGGGTGCCATCTTGTACGGCCTTCGTGATATCGGTGTTGTTCCCGGTATAAGTTCGATCTTGAACTCAACATCTCGTTCGGGCGGCATGCCCGGTAAATCCTCGGGAAATACATCCGGATACTCACGTACCACTGGAATGTCCTCTATCTTGACAGCTTCCGTATGGTTCACTGCTGCAATCTGCTGCCGTCTGGCGCCCAGAATTAATATATGAAGACCGTGCTGTGGGGAGTTGAGCTCAACGGTCCGAGAGCTGATGTTAAGAACCGCGTGGTGATAATTCAACCACGACATCCCCAAAATGATGTCGATCTTCAGACCTTCAAGAATAATGAGGGTCGTAGGGTATATTTTACCCCCCAAACAAAGAGATGCTCGGGAGACAACCTCACTTGCGGTACTGCTGCCCCCTGGCGAAGATATGCGGTATTGCCTCTTTGTATAAACTGTTTGGGGCTGATGTTGAGCCACGAAAGATTTGCTAATGAAGTTGTGTGTGGCATCGGAATCAAACAGAACTAAAACCGGTAGCTGATTCAGAGAAAACATCCCTGCTAAAGCGGCTTCTCCTTCCGGAACATCATCAATCACAGTATAGTGAATATTGCCCCTTATCTGCTCTCCTATCTGTAGATTGAGGTACGGATCGTATTGTTGTAAATATGATGACCCATAGCCTCGAATTCCCTCCAGACATTGCCTAGCATAATGGCCCGTACGCCCACAAGTCAAACACGGATGTCTTTCCGGATCTTCGTTGACTTGCGGTGGACTGCTAGTTACATATGGCTGCAGCGATGGAGCACAAACCACCGTCTGATGCTGCGGCTGTGGAGGTGGTGCAAGTTGTAGAACTTGACCAGCAATCAATCTCTGAGGAGTTGATCATACAGGTGGCCTCCATCTTTCACCGGGTGGCGTTTGATACACCAAACGGTACTTCTGAGGCACATAACTTGTGCTGGCCTGCTTGATCTCACTCATCTTTCTCTTCTTGGCTTGCCACTCAAGTGTCGGCTTCTCCTGAATGAAAGCCGCATCGACCATGTCGGTGTAACTGCCGTTATTGTGTACGGCCAGCTTTTCCCGTAATATGGCACTCAGGCCATGGAAGAATAGGTCACACCGTGCCTCTTCTTTCGCCACATATTCGGGAGCGTATTGGGCCAAAAGATTAAATCTTCTGACATACTCGAGGACACTCATGTCCCCTTGCTTCAAGACCAAAAATTCCTCCCGCTTTGCCTTGACAATACCTAGTGGTATGTAACGAGTACGAAAGGCTTCACAAAATTCCCTCCATGTCACTTGATGGTCCTCCGGAATGGTGGCAAGATGATCCACCCACCAATTTCCGGCGGCTCCATGGAGTTGTTGAGCGGCAAACTTTGTCTTCTGGTATTCATCACACTCGAATACTCCAAATTTTGACTCCATGACACGAATCCATTGATCTGCTTCCACAGGTTCGGTGGCTTCAGTAAAAATTGGCGGTTGAGTCGCCAAGGAATCCAGATAAGCGTCCCGAGACGGAACGACTTGTTGCGTGTTCTGGAGTACGCCTTGCTGTACCAAAGCTTGGAGTAAGCGTGTGTGTTCTTGCGTTGCTTCTTGGAGTAGCCTAGTGTTCTCTTGGTTAGACTTGACGACTCGAGTCATAAGATCCATCCATCCCGTGGATGGTGGTTCCGATGGTGGAATAGAAGCATCACCACCTCGACGAGAACTTCCGGCCCTACTCCTAGAGCGAGTACGAACCATACTGCAAAATGTAGTTGAGATGAGTTAAACAAGAACTCAGCAGTATGTGAGACTAATGGAAACATTATTATGTCAAAACTTTATGAAAGCAGTAACAAGATTCATGTTTACAGAACTTTTTAGTAGGCATAACTATCCAGCCTATCTGTACAGGACAGACCTTTATGCACTATCTCCAGATTTTGATCTAGTTAAGGGCATTTTCATAACTCAAGTTGAATACCAAAGTTAAAGTTAACTTCAGTATCTTTCCAAGGAGTACTCATATGCCTCCAGATCATCTCCGGATTTAAAGTTATGATTTTCCAAAGTTGACAGAATTCCTGGATAAAATTTGCCAGCACCTCCTTTGTACGCGGCTGATTTTATCACAGTTGTATATGTAAATACAATAAGAACCTGAACAAACTTTGAACTACAACAATGTTGCACATTTCATAACCTATCCAATGGTGTATCATAGGCTTCTTAAGGGTTTCTCTATAGAAAGTTATGGCTTAAAAACAGAAAGGTCCAGCGAGGTTTTGTTGCTGTCTTGGTTCTGGACAGTTTACCTTCCTCTGAACTTTCTACCCATTTACCGTGTGATTTTGCTCTGGAGCTCTACAAATAAGTTGTAGATCACTTGAAAATCTTTCCAGAACTGTATCATACACCTTAATTGGGTCAAGCTACTCAGAGTTATGCTCTGTTAAAGTCCAGTAATAATTCCTGCTGAAAACAAAGCACTCTGTTTTTGCAATCTTTGAAGCCTAGTCTTCCTCTCATTTGAATCTTAGCTCAAAATAAGAGTTCAGTAACTAATATTTGTTTCAAACTTCCATTTTAGTTGAAAGTTAGTTCATGAGTCATTTCTTTTAAGGAAAGGGGTTATTAAGTTTAGTACGACGTCGATGCACAGTAAAAAGCATGTCGGTACTACGTAGCCTCACCAAAAAAAAAATCCTAACCGGATTATACCGGCATAAACGTATCTTAGGTGGCACTAAAACGGTCACTCGAAAACGTGTACTATTCGTACTATGGTTTCGTGGTTAATCCTGCATAAGTCACACTCAATCGTCAGGTCCGGCTGCACACCGAACCCGGTATCCATACAATTCTTACACCCGTCCATCATCACTCGCACAGGTGTTCTCAAGCCAAACACGCCTCGAGCTACGTGTTCACGTTACTAACCACGTGACAGGGTTTCCCAAATTGCACCACGCACGCATGGGACAGACGTTGCTCGAGTACCCCAAAAGACATGAGGAGTCGTAGAGGATACTAAAGCGGGTCGGGTTACCTGCCACCCGTGGGGCTCCACCCTTCAGCTTGTGCGCACTGGTGGACAGCGCTTACGTGAACCCCCCAAGACATAACTCGTCCCGAGATGCACGATTTTACGACATAACAAATAAGTTAGGTTGCCACCTTCATATTAAGCTAATAGTAATCCTTATGTGGGCCTAGTACCGTATCCTCACCGTAACCTAAATTTTGTCGTAATACCATCCTTATTCCATGTGCTATTACCAATGCGGCTCTGATACCAGCTGAGGCGGGCGCAGTACCGACTGAGACAGGGCTCAGCTCTGATACCCCGCTGACGCGACCCGCTCAACCGAGACAGGCCACTCGCCCAGGAATCGCATTGGGTGGTGCCGTGTTGTGCGGCACCCAACAGCACACATATGAGGAACAATGTATTACATAAAACAATAGCGGAATCTTACAAGTTTTTCTTTGTAAATACTTTACATCAAATACTACAGCGGAATTCTATATCAACTCACGTCGAATAACTAAAAGCACTCGAGATGAAGTCCACCCCGCGGACTCCTCTCGCTAGCAACACGAAGACAACAGCAGCGGCTGGGTTCTCCCTGGTTTAAATGACCCGGAAGTCTCCGAGTCTCACCGGACAACCTTCTTTTCAGCATCGATGTTAACCTGCAAAACCACTTATATAGCAAGAGTGAGCACATAGGCTCAGCAAGTCTGACCCGTCTCTCCTAAGCAAGAAACTCTACATGCACAACGGTTGCAATTGGGTTGGCTAGATTTGCATAAAGGACTCGCCTAAAGTTGATCCTTAACATTCAGAATTTTAAGCCTCATTGTCCGGACCTTGACCCGAAAAGCATCGCAACTCCAAAATCAAACAAGAAACGCTTTGTTGCGATGCTCCTTGCACAAAGTGAAAGTAAACTTCAATGAGCCTATCTCTAATTTAATCATGGTTGCAATACAAGTTATAGTACAGCCTTATCAAGTTCAAAGATAAACAATTCCAGTTGTTACTATGTCAAGACGCAGTGGGCAAGTATGCTCATATAACCGCGAGCGACGGTGATTCGAATCAGTACACGCCCGGACTACACGGCACGTACACCCGTACTCTGAGTTGCCGGCGGCAACCTCGACTGACGTTGTACGCGGCCACCTTTCCCAAGATCTTCCACATTGGACGCAGTCCAACTGCCCCGAGTACGCAAGCTCCCTCAAGGTACATACCCACAGTGGTATGTTCTTGAGCGAGGTACCTCCTGCTACCCTGACGCCGGAAGCCTAAGGCAGTTGGAAAAGTTCCACTATGGATCTCCCAAGGTACATCGGTTTCCTGGGTCCCATATAGCCAGTATGCGCCCGGTACACAACTCAAACTTGTCCAACAGGGCCAAGCACGGACGGGCCTTAACCGACACAGGCAGGGATATGCACGCACGGCCTGCAACCTGCTGCATCTAAACCTCCCTGCCCGGTCTCCATTTCTTATGTGTGAACTTTCCTCATCTTCTCTAAATTGGACCCGTTCCAAGTACACCAGCCCTAAACTCGCGAGTAGATTCCAACTACTCGTCTTCTACCGGACCTTTCCTACTGACATTAGCGTAGCCAAATTCCCTCGAGGAGTTGCTATTCTACCCTTTCTCTCTTAGGTGTTTCTGGTCATGCAAGTGGGGTTTTCAATATCATCTAGACGTAATGCAATCAATGATGCAAAGCTATGATCTCTACAAATGAAAATGCTTTCTAAAACTGTTCAAATGCAAACCGGGGCTTGCCTGTTTTGCAGGTGACTAAGGTTACAATCAGTTAGTGACGATCACTTGGAGCTTGATCACTTGTTTTCCTCCCTCCTTGATCTTCACTTCAAGTCCTTCTCACCTTCTTCGCGTATATGCTACACGATATGATCATGCATACGTATTTAATTGAAAAGCTTTTGCTGATAAGATCTAATGATAGTTTTAAAACTGGAACTCTGTTTAAGAATTTAAAATGACACTGGTGCTAGTGGTTTGGGTTGGGTTTAAACACCATGATCAAGTTTTGAGTGCTTTTCCCACTTAAGTGTTGATCACCTTAAGAGATCACACATGACAGTGGTGATCCAGAGCTCTAATGGAGCTGAGAATTTTCATATGAGTTCTTTGTCACAAGAAAGTCCTCTGGACCAAAATTTAGCACTTTTCATGGAGTGGTTTATTCAGAATAATTCTCTAAGGGTTTAGAGGAAGATGAATTAATTCTGAGGTAACACCCATGTTCATGTCAAACTCAGTGAACCACAATTTCAATTATAGTTCATAGAGCCTACATGAATTTTTCTAGGATTTTTGGAGCTAAAAATTTCCCAGAACTGAATTTACAAGTTTTGGAAATTCTCTGAAAATGTTTCTGTATTCATTTGAATACAGGAACTTACAATCTGAATTACCCTGATCAATTCAACTCCAAATGAGCGGAAACTTTTACAGGAGTCTAATAACACCGTAAATAATATTCTGGCAAAATTTGAGGATTTTTGGATAAACTAAACTCCCTCTAAAATTCTTTTGCTGAAAAGCTTTAAAGAATTTTCCAGAATTAAATAAAGACTTTCGTACAAATTGGGTTGCATAACTGGATAGAGTTTGTCAATCTGAATCTAACCCAATTTGAATCACTAAATTTGGAGGTTCCTAGCAAAAGTTATGCTCTTCTAAAGTTTGGGGAAAATCTGGGATTTGAATAAATCCGGGAAAAGTTTAAACCTGACTGTGGCACCAGGGACACGTGTCTGCTGCCGAGAGCGTGCCGCACGGGGTAACAGGGTTGTTTCCCGCGCTGTCACAGTTGATCCCACGCCACAGCATATCCAGCCCACTGTTGCCGTGCGACTGACAGGCGGGCCCGGTGAGGTCTTCTTCCACCTCCCGCTCCCACGCGATCCCGCCGCCGGGATCGCCGGAGTAGCTCCGGAATCGGTCGTCCGGCCACCCCTGCCGCTGAAACTCGCCACCAGCTCCTAATTCCACGCGAGGAACATGCTGGTGGGGTTTTCTCGAGCTGGCAGGGCCCCTAAACTAGCCCGTGACGGCGCACCGGCTCGGATGAAGTCCGGCGACGTCGCCCTGGCGCTATAGCCCGCAAAAAGCTCCCTGGAAAGATTCTACAGCACCAGTGGAGGTTGGCCAAGCTTGGCATGGCCGCATATGGGCTCGGGAACGGCTCTACCCTAGGGTTCACCGTGCACCCGCATCTTCCCGCCATAGCCGCCTTCGGAAAGCTTGAAATTGCACCGTGCACAGGGTGTTTCATGCGAGGTTTCAAAAGAGAACTGGTGCGCCTACATGTCTATCCGGTGTGTGCGAAGTCTCGTGGTGTCTAAACAACAATTGATCGGGAATTTTACAGAATCATACAGGAAGGTTGGTTTTCACCGGCCGGAGAGGATCTTCAAAATTCGCCGTCGAGAGGCCGAGGCAGGCTCTGTGCGTCAGGTGGAAGCTGCACGGAGCTCCTGCACGCCCCAGGGACCGCTTGCTTGGTCGTGAAAGCCGCTCTGTGGAGCTGTCCACAGGAGCACGTCGCCGCCGGGGTGTTCGGCCGCCGCGGGAACTCGATGTCCTCGGCGTAGAGGGCACGAACGCACTTGGCGATGGCTCGAGGAGGTCGTGGGGACGATGGTGGTGTTGTTTTGCTGCTCAGAGGCGCTGCTTACTTGCTCTGCTCGAGTACCCGAGCGATCGAAGAAGAGCGGCTTTGTTTCTGTCTCTCGGTGCGAGGAAGAGAGGAAACAGCGCTGTGTCTTCGGTTAAGAGGCGGGAGAGGGCGCGAGGCGGTGGCTGCCGACGTCCAGCAGCTCTCCAGCGCGACAAAACCGAGCAGGAGCTGGCCGCCGGCTGGCCCTCGGTGTCGAGCGGAGGGAAGGCGGCTTCAGCCGTTGCTTCGCGTGGGAGGAAATCAAACAGAGACTGCGGACTGTAGATCTTTTGCAATTTCAGTGCTCCCAATGACATGTGGGTCCCACATGTCAGTCCTCCTTATCCCCTCTAAAATATCTCCCCAATTTGAATATTGATGGAATTCAATTGTGGAAGTTTAAATCTGAGAGGCATTTGGATAATTGGGCAAGTTTTATCCAAATTCAAATATGCATTTGAATTCTTTGTCATTTAAAGTCCATTTGAAATATGGGTTGCAAATCATTTCCAAAAATCATGAAACTTTGCACACCCCCTAATTTGGACCCAAGGAATTCAAATATGAAACCTGATTTTTAATTTGGCTGTTGCAAATGAGATTTGTAGCACAACAGTTTGGAAATTCCTAGTGTTGCTCTCATTTGAATTTTTATTTTGAACACATTGTTCCAAATCTGATTTTTGTTTTCTCACACATATGGGAACTTCCCATCCTTGTTTTAGACCCCTCTAAGGTTCGAAGTTCTCAAATAAACATTTGACTTATGTGAAGAAAAACCCTCATGTGTGTCATCACATGTGGAAAAGTTTTAACAAGTCCCAAATTTCATACATATCAAACCAACTTTTGCAAATAAGTGTTTCTTTGTATTCATAATTTTGGGACCTTTACACCTACCCTCTGAACGACCAGCTATGCCTCAACACCCAGCTACCCGAGTTACATCGGTTTCCCGGTTCCCATATAGCCGGTAGGTCTTCAGTACTGTTCTAGCTTGTTCAACAGGCCCGCACATGGCTCGGTCCTCAATCGACACAAGCGGAGCTACAGCACACAGGCCCCAAAGTCCTGCTGCCCTTACCCTCCGCTTGGTCTTATTTTCTTGCCATGTGTTTCATGTGCTATCTCTACCCGAGTCGAGTGCCTCTAGCCTATGCTCGCGAGTAGTTCCAACTACTCGACTTGTACCGAATCCTACCCTAACTTAGCTTTGCAGTAGTTAACGGGGTTTTACAATCCTAAACCCAACCCATGGTTTTCTTGGCTATGCAATTGGGTTTCCAAACAAGACTCTAATGCAAGTAATAATGATACTCAAGTAAGTGCTCAAAACAATAAAAATTTACAAAAGGGTAATGCAAACCGGAACTTGCCTTGCTGCTCTTTGTCGTAGGCTAGCTGCTCCTCCGGAGTAACGAAGTCTAGGACTTCGGGTTCCTCCTCAACCTTAGCGACTACATGATAGAAGGAGTACACGTATCAATTTAAATGCATTTGTATTAAGTTTGAACTTGTGAAGCTTATAAGTCCCACTAGACAGACTCTATGACTGTGAAACTTTTACTGTGGCTTGGATACAACTTAAACAGAGACTTGGTCAAGTTTTAGTTGCAGCAAAGCTCATTTGAGCCCTCCACAATTAATTGTGTACTTGACCTTAATTGAAGGCTTTTAGGGTGTTCTAAGGATTTTCATGAAACAAACTATGACTTTATGGAAACTAGATTTTCAGAGGGTTCTAATGGAGTTGGTCTCACTTAATTTGAAGGTTCCTAGCTAAAGATATGAGATAAACAATTTCAGAGAAAATTCTGAAAATGTTTCTGAACATTTTCTATTTTCTTTGGAACAGTTCCACTAATCACACCATTAGGTGGACCAAAATAGCTCAAATGGATCTGAAATTTTTATGGTAGTTCAGGGATATTTTGGTGAACATCCCAGCAAAATTTCAGGATTTTCCTCCAAAGGATTCTCCAGTTAAAATTCCAAACAGTTTAAAATTTGAGGAATTAATTCTGGAGAAATAAGGATTTTCATGAAGTTAAACTTCGTTTGCTGGAAAGCACTAAGAGATCTGAATCCAACAAAATTTGGTTCACTCGATTTGGAGCTCTCTAGCCAAAGTTATGAGGATTTGAAGTTTGAAGGAAATCTGAAAATCGGGGAAAAAGTTTAAATCTGCCGGGGTCCGCAGGGACACGTGTTAGGCGCGGAGGCGACCGCACACTGAGGCCCACAGGGTCTTTGCGCGCCAGCACACCCGATCCCGGCCACACCCGATCCTGATTTAAAATTTTGAGCCGCTGACGCGTGGGCCAGCCGGCTTCGTCTTCCTCCCGACGCGCCCGCGCGCCTGCGCCGCCTCCCCTCGCCGGAGCAGACTCGGAGCTCGCCGGACTGTCGCTGCCGGCCATCGCACGGTCTGAAACTCGCCGGCAGGGGGTTGTCGACGTCGAGGAACACATCTGTGGGGTCAGCTCGAGCTGGCGGTGACCGGAGATAGCCCGGCGACGTGCGGCGGCCTCGGTTGAGGTTCGGCGCCGTCGGCCGTGGGTTCTAACCCGCCATAGCTTCGAACGATTGGTTCTACAGCATCAGTATACCTCTAGGAAGCTCGACAAGGTGTCAAACGGGTTCAAAGATGGCGGCAAGTCGGTCGACACCGTGTGACCGAGCGTGCCCGCCATGAACACTCTTGATCGAGCTCAGAATTCGTCACTCCTAGTCAGTTTCACACCACGGATGCAGAAAGTAATTTGATCGCCGGCTAGTCCAGCGTATATGTGCAAGATTTGATAACTAAAGAAAGATCACAGAGCGAGAATTTGAAGAATCCGTACCGGAAGTTCGGTTTAAGGTCGCCGGAGTAAAAACTGGAAATTCGCAGGGGATTCTTCACGGTTTGCTTCCAAACTTGGAGGAGAGCAACACGGCTGTTGCGCGCTCCTGCTGCTGCCCTTGCTGGACCGCAAAAGCTCCCATGTAACGCTGTCCACGAGCGCCTGACCTGCGGCTGAGGTTAGGTCGCCGCTGTGGCGATCGTTCTCGGGCAAGGGAGGTCGGAGCTCGGGGTTTTTGGCGTCGGGGAGGTGGAGTGCGACCTCAGGTTGCTGTCTAGCAGCTCAGGGAAGGAGGAGGCGAGATGTTTTCGCGGTTTTCCCGATTGAGCAGGGAGGCGGCAGGCTGGGGCTTGGTGTTCACGGGAGAGGGGGAAGCGAGCGGTGCCTGCCTCGGTGGAGCGCCTTAAGAGGACCCTGGAAGCGCCCTTGGGCTTGTGTGTGGGCGCGGGAAGCAGCTGGTGGCGCTGCTCCTCCTCGGTGGCGAGTGCAGCTTCTCCTGGGCGTTGAACCGGCAGCTGCTCGGTGGAAGTTCCCACCGAGACTGACTTTGGGTGCAAGTCTCCCCTCTTCTCTCTGACATGTGGGTCCCACCTGGATAAAACCTCTGAAATTTACTCCTAATCACTGTTGTAAACAGTGAGCCCCAAAATACCCATGGTGATTCAAATTATTCACCCATGAGCCATTTGAATTGATTAGAATTCAAATTGGGTTTGGTTTGAATGAATTTCAGCACAAGTTCAGTTTGAAATTCAAATAAAGTTTGAATTTGTCCCACTTAGCTCATGTCAAGATCAACTCCAAATGGAGTGAAAATTGGTGTGTGAGCTCACAAAAATTTGCTGAATAAGAATATGCCTCCCACTTTTGAATTCATGGGATAAAAACAGTTTGAATTTGAATATGGTTTCAAACTGCCCTCTTTCTAGCTATACCCAAAATGACCTCAAAAAGGTTTTGAATATGGGTGAAACTTGGCATGGACATCCCTAGCAATGTGTAGGAGTTTTCATATGCCCAGCCCCTCTACATCACATGTGGGAAATACCACTTTTGCAATATGTGAGTTTGTTCTCTAATGAGCATGTTGATGGTGGTTACTTGCTCTTCATTTGTGTTCATCAACGTGCTTCAAATGAGGTGTGTGGTGTGGTGATGAACACTTTAAACATGTGTCAAAAACTGAGGCCCTTACATTATCGAGCAAGGCAATATGCGGAGTTATTCATCTCTAGAATTATATGCTCACATGGTGTCCCGAAGACCATCATTTCAGATCGAGGTGCGCTGTTCGTTGCTCGGTTTTGGGAGCAGCTGCATGCCTCGTTGGGCACCAAGCTAATTAGAAGCTCCGCATATCACCCTCAAACCGATGGACAAACTGAGAGGGTGAATCAGGTGCTAGAAGATATGATGAGGGCGTGTACCATCCACCACGGTAAGCATTGGGATGATCACTTACCGTGGGCGGAATTTTCATACAACAACGGTTATCAAGCGAGTATTAAAATGGCACCATATGAAGCTCTCTACGGCCGGAAGTGTCGCACACCACTGAATTGGTGTGAGTCCGGCGAAAGAGTTCTGTTTGGGATTGATCTTGTCAACGAAGCCGAAGACCGAGTTCGGATGATACAAGAAAACTTGAAGGCTGCACAATCCCGACAGAAGAGCTACGCTGATCAACGGCGTAGGCCATTGCATTTTGACGTCGGAGAGCACATGTACCTTCGTGTATCTCCGATGAAGGGAATTCACTGGTTCGGTGTAAAGGCGAAACTCGTTCCCCGTTTTATTGGTCCTTTTGGTATCACGGAGAAGTGCGGACCCGTAGCCTACCGGCTGGAGTTACCGGCAAGTCTAGCGGGTGTTCATGATGTATTTCATGTTTCACAGCTGCGGAAGTGCCTCAAATTCACCGCTGCTGTTCGCACCGAGGACATCGACGAATTGAAACCGGACCTGACCTACACCGAGCTACCGGTTCAGATCTTGGATGAAAAGGCCCGGGTAACCCGGAACCGGACGATCAAAAATTTCAAGGTGCTGTGGAGTAATCACACCACGGAAGAGGCAACGTGGGAAAGTGAAGAGTACCTCCGCACCAAATATCCGGAATTTTTAGCGTTGTACAGTTTGTAATTACCTCTCCCGTCTCGTTCCTCTTTTGTAATCTCGGGACGAGATTCTTTTAAGGGGGGAGGAATGTAAAAGTCCCAAAAATGTGTATGAATAAAAACCAAGGTTTTAGTTCATATGTGTGGCAAAGACATGAAAAATGGGACTTGCTAAAACTTTTCTTCATGCAAAGTAATACATGGATGAACATCCAAAATGAGGCTCACATTTTTATTGAGAAGTGTTGAACCAATAAGGAGTTAAATACCTCTTTGCATGTAAGTTTAAAATTCAGATTTGAAATTCAATGTTCACACATGGGGTGGTCAAGGACTTTGGTTAAAAATGCAGCCATATAGATGGAATTATAGGGAGGATCTTGATCACCAACTTTCTATTTGTAGGGTGGGCTCAAAAGAGAGTTAAAGAGAAGAAATTGCAAATTCTAAACCAAATTCAGATTTAGTCTTGCAAATTCAAACTGAATTTGAGGAATTCAAATTCTAGCCACCCTTTTTAAACTCAGCATTCTGGGGATTGAGAGGATCAGCTTGAGAAGATATTTGGGGAAGAAATGTGGAGTGGGACCCACGTGTCATAGAGATGAAGAGGCTGCCTTACTCACTAAGTTTTACTCTCGGTGGGAACTTTTCCGGAGCAGCTCACGGGCTCCACCGAGGAGCTTGCCGCGCCAGCTCCTGCTGCCGGTCTCCACGCGCTGGCGCCCCGAGGTCGGTCCTGACCGCGCCCTCAACGTGATCACGTGCCCCCCTGACCGAAGCAAAGCGCAGTTGCCTTCTTCTCTCGCAAGAACGTCGAGCAAACCGAGCTCCTCACCTCCGCTCTCGGTCCGATCGGAGAACGGCAAAACCACCGTGCTCTTCCCTCCCCCGAGCTGCTAAACCTTTCCCTGAGATCAGCCTCCACCTCCCTGACCCGCAAGCAAGCGAGCTGCAGCCCCCAGTGCCCGAGAACAACCGCCGCCGTGGCGACCGAGTTCAAGAAGTTGATCGGGCGCTCATGGACAGTCCTTCACAGGGGGTTTCACGGCCGAGCGATCACAGCTACGGACGCGCACGGGTGCGGTGCTGCTCTCAGCCCAAGCTCAGGCCGTGCCGCGAGCTATGGACGGCGAATTTCGAGGTTTTGCTCCGGCGACCCCATTCTGAGCTTCCGGTACGATTCCTTCGAATTCTTGCCCTCTGATTCTCCTTAAGTCACCAAATTTGGCACAGAGAAGCTAGACTAGCCGGCAATCGTTTTCCCTTTTGCATCCAGCGCATGAAAACACCTCAGACCAGCGAATTTCGAGCTCTTCTTGGGTTGTTCATGGCGGACCCATTCGGTCGCACGATGACAACCTAGTTCCAGCCATTTCCGAGCTAGTTTAAGGCCGTGCCGATCTTCCTAGAGGTACGCTGGTGCTGTAGGACTCGTCGGCACAAGTTTTGGAGGGCTGGAGACCTCGAGCGATGCTGCCGGACTACCACAGAAGCAGTTACACGTCGCCGGCCATTTCCGGCCGTCGGCAGCCCTAGCAAATTTCACAGCCGTGTTCCTCGATGCCCAAAACCCCTTGGCGGCGAGTCCGGGTTCGGATGGTGGCCGGAAACGGCCGGCCGGCGAGCACCGGCGAGCTCCGGCGAGGGGGAGAGCGCGGGCGCGTGGAGGGAGCCGAAGGAAGAAGAAGACGGGTGGGTCCCGTCTGTCAGCAGCAGAAAATTTAAACCCGGGATCGGGTGTGGCTGGATCCTGTGTGCTGGCGCGCAAAACCCCGTGGCCCCGGTGTGGCTTCATTTCTATTGGCTGGGATTCAAAACAGTGGGTCCAGCCGGATTTTCTATAGGAAAACAATTCCAGAGTTGGCTCAATCTTTGGAAATTCATAGCTCCTGATAGAAACCTCCAATTTGAGTGATTCCACTTGGGTTGGATTCATCTCTCTGAGTTCTATCCAAATATGAACTCAGATTTGTATGAAAGTTAATATTATATTCTGGAAAATTCGTGGAAGGTTTTCTGGAAAATAATTATTGAGGGAGTTTGGATTATCCAAAAATCCCCAAATTTTGCCAGAATATTCTTTAGCATAGTATTTACCTACTAGCAAATTGTCAGCTCATTTGAAGATCATTTGAGTAGGAATTTGCTAAATGCAAACTACTGTGTTCAAAAGAGTCCAGAAACATTTTCAGAAAATGTTTCCCACTTCTAAAATCTGTTCTGAGCAATCCATAGCTCCAAAAATCATAGGAAAATTTAGGCAAGCTCTCTGAGACATACTTGGAAGTGTACTTCACTTACTTAGGCATGAAAATGCACATTACTACAGAATCAATTCTTTTGAGTACAAATCCTTAAAGAATTGTTCTGGGAGAACTACTCAAGTAAAAGGGCTGAATTTTGGACCAGATTACTCTCATATGATCAAGAACTCACATGTAAAGTATCAGCCCAAGATGAGTCTTTGAACTCCCTATTCTTATTCTCCATACTTATGTAGAGGGGAAAATACATAAGAGATATGGTAAGAATTATGGAGGACACAATATGACTCCACATTAGCTGTAATTTGGTAAGCTAAATCCTTAGGTAGTATAGAACCTGCTGTAAAAGTTTTGAGGCCATTGGAGTTCCTGTTCTTCAGTTGCACTCAAATCCTATCAGCTTATCTATTATGTTCATTAGGGAGCATGATTAGTCTGTAGCTGAGGCCTTTAGGACAAATTAGTTTATTTCTGTTCTTTGCACAACAGAGGCAAACCAAGCCATGCTTGGCTTTTCCACACAACCTCTGTTACTAAGAGATTAATTCTATAACTTCTTTCCATTACATTCTATAAAACATGTGCATATGCATTTCAATAGGAACCACAACGAAGGGGACTCAAAGGAGTGATTCATCGAAGTGGATCAAGCTCCGGAGAGTCAAGGGTGGGTCTGCAAGGACACTAACTGTTTATATACGACTACCCTGCAAAACAGGCAAGCTCTGGTTTGCATTTAACAGCTGTTAAGTTTTTCTTTTGTATTCACTTTCTGTTATGATTTAAACTGTGCATTAGGTCTAATGTTTGATACTCCTCTTGCATAGCAAAATGACCCATGGAGTATTGGGTAGGTGTCTTTCACCGTGTAGAACTGCCATGCTTAAGTACGGTTCGGTAGAAGTCGAGTGGTGAGATGCTACTGGCATGTTCAGGAACAACAGGGGCATACGGGATTGGTTCATAAATGATTTAGCAAGTTAAAGTTGAGACCGGAAGGTTGTAGGAGCGGCAGGACATAGGGGCCTGGGTGCTATAGACCTGTCCGTGTCGGTCAAGGACCGATCCGTATGCGGCCCTGTTGAACAAGTTTGAGTTGTGTACCGGACTCATGCTGGCTATATGGGACCCAGTAAACCGATGTACCTCGGGAAGCTGTCGTTGGGACTTTTCGGGTCGCCTCAGGCGGACGGCCGGTGTGCAGTATGTGGGGAATATTTTCATGACATCTCATGTCGGTAGGTGCACCATGAGAGTAGCTACTGTACTGGGCGACTTGATCGATTCAGCGGGGGTGAAACGGGGGAAAGGCTGCCACGTACGACGTCAGTGATGGTTATTGTAGGCAACGTCGAGTACGGGCGTACGTGTCGTGTAGTCCGGGTGTTATTGATTCGAATCACCGTTGCTCGCGGAATGGACCGAGCATACTTGTTCTCACAGTCGTGACGTAGTAAGAACTTGCATGAGAAATGAACTAATCATCTTGATGTGAAGTATTGTCCTACCTTGTATTGGAGCTTGATGAATAGGCTAGTGCAAACTCGATTCTTTTATGCCATGAGCAATTTACATAGGGGGAAAGCGTTTCTTGTTTGATTGTGGACTCCCAATGTGGCTTGCCCAGGGTTACTTAAAATGCTGCAATTAATACCTTAAAGTAAGGATTCACTTTTAGGCGAGTTTAATTATGCTTATGCCATCCTATGTTAGGTTCATAACCTCACTTAGAGTTTCATGTTTAGGGTGACGGTTAAGTCTTGCTGAGCGTTATGCTCACGGATGTTATCCGAGTTGTTTTGCAGGTAATTGACTCGATGCTTATGAGAAGGGATGCCGATGAGACTCGGGAACCTCCAAGTGCTTACTCAAAGAGCATCCTCGCCGCTGCAGATTGATCTTCGTGTTGCTAGTAAGAAACGTCCGCGGAATGGATTGTTTCTTTGATGCTAGTTTAGATATGAGTCGGGAGAGTGATAGTCTTCCACTGTAGTTTACTCTGATATAACTATTTGTAAACCATTCTTGTACGCTTCCGCAAACTCTTTAAGTAATATGATGTGTTTCCATCGACCCGTGTGCTGTTGGGTGCCGCATATCACGGCACCACCCGACGAGGTCCTGTGGCCCCCCACATCGAGCTTCCTTAGGTTTCACTGATGATGTAGAGTCGGTCGCTCGAGGTTTTTGTGGGCTAGGGTGACCGGTCCTCGGCGCCGAGCTTCACCGAATGCCGCCACACGCCGCGAGCTAGTGGGAAGGCTTTGCCGGCTCGGGTAGACCGCACCATGCGTTCCTCAAGTAGTATTAGGGCCTATTGGCGAGTTTGGGCGTGGGGGATGGCCGTGCGGCACGCGGGCGCTGGAGGCCGGTGGTTGAAGAAGGGTACCCGGGCCCAGCCGTCAGTGAGAAGGATTTGAAAACTCAGATCTTCTGTGGCCTCAGATCAGACTGTGGCTTCATGGGAGTGGGTCTGTTGCCCCGTGTGGCTTGGTCCGGTGAGTGACACGTGGTCCCCTGGACCCACACGCAGGATTTAAACATTTCCCGGTTTATTTGAACCCCCAAATTCAGCTCAAACTCAGAACCTCATAACTTTTGTAGGAAGCTCCAAATTTAGTGATTCAAATTGGGTTCGATTCAGATTGAAAAACTCTATCGAAATATGTGACCCAATTTGTATGAAAGTCATTATTAAATTCTGGATGTTCTTTAAAATTTCCAGCAAAAGAATTTTAGAGAGAGCTTAGTTCATCCAAAAATCCTCAAATTTTTCCAGAGTATTCTTTAGGATGCTAGTTAACTCCTGTAAATATTTCAGCTCTTTTGGAGTTGATTTGGTTAGGAGAATCCAGATTCTAAGTGGCTGTGTTCAAATGGATAGAGAAACAATTTCAGAGAATTTCCAAAACTTGGAAATTCAGTTCTGGGCAGTTCTTAGCTCCAAAAATCCTAGGAAAATTCATGCATGCTCCCTGAGCTATGTTTGAAATTTTGGTTCACTTGAATTTGCATGAAAGTGCAAATTTATTCAGAATTAATTCCTTTTTACCTAAATTCTTAGGGAATTGTTCTGAGTGATCTACTCATTGAAAAATTCTAAATTGTGGCCCAGATTACTTTCTTGTGACAAGGAACTAACATAAAAATTTTCAGATCCATTGGAGCTCTGGGTCAGTACTGTTTTGTTCAACCTATTTAGATGAGTAACACACAAGTGATGAAATGCACTTATGAATTGATCATGTTGCTTAACCCAAACCCAAACCACTAGCACCAGTGTCATTTTAAATTCTTAAACAGAGTTCCAGTTTTAAACTTGTCATTAGAACTTGATAGCAAAAGCTTTGCAATTAAACACATGCATATTCATAACGTGTAGTATCTACGTGGAGAATTGTGAAGCAATTGAAGTGAAGATCAAAGAGGGAGCAAAGCGAGTGATCAAGCCTCAAGTGGTCTTAACTAACTGAATAGATACTAAATCACCTGCAAAACCAAGGCAAGCTCCGGTTTGCATTTAAGTTGTTTATAAAGTTTTTACTTTGTTCACTACTATGGTTAGAGTTTGTATGTGCATTAGGTCAAGTATGCTTTATACTCCAAATGCATGATCAAAAGAACACTAGAGTCAAGGGTAGAATATAGCTTCCCCGCTGTAGAAGGTTGCCATGCTAAATAGGTTATGACGTCCGGTAGAAGTCGACTAGTTGGAATCTACTCGTGAGCTATAGTTCGGATTTACATGGGTGTAGTTGAAAAAGGCAAACTAAAGTTTATATTTCTAAATATGAGACCGAGCAGGAGGGTTAGGCAGCGACAAGACGAGGTCTTGGTGGAATAGCTCTGCCTGTGTCGGTTAAGGACCGATGCGTGTGCGGCACCCATGAGCATGTATTGAGTTGTGTACTGGATGCTTACTGCTATATGGGACCTAGGAAACCGATGTACCAGGTTAACTGGATTGTAGAGGCATACCACATCGTCTCGTTAAACCTATGAGCCCGAGATGGCGCGACCGGTTCTACAGTCAAATGTCCTACGAAAGGTTGCCACATACGACGTAATGAAGGACGCCAGATTTGGGTCTTCGGAGGCGGGCGTATGTGTCGAGTTATCCGTGCAGTGTTTGATTCAAATCACCGTCCCTCGCGGTTATGAGTACCGCTTGCTCATTGTGTTGTGACGTAGTAAGCAAGTTGTGTGAGAACAGTTTGCAAATTTTAATTGCTGCTATGGTTATTGGAATTGCATGAAAACCTTGTTTGAAGTAGAGATAGAGCAAACTAAAGTTAATTTCTACCTTGGGATAAGCAACATTGGAATGAAGCGTTTGTTGTTTGATTGTGGAGTTCCAATGTTGCTGGGCGCAAGGGCACTACTGTGATGGCTAAAAATCTGAAAGTTAAGGATGAACTTGTAGGTGAGTCTTTTTGGAAATTACATCTTTAGGACTTAAGTTACTTTCATGAAGAGTTGCATGCTTTAGGAGCAGTTAACTATTGCTGAGCATTTGTGCTCACTCTTGCTATATGAGTGGTTTTGCTGGTTAATATCGACGCTTATAAAGAAGGTTGTCCGGTGAGACTCGGAAACTTCCAAGTTAGGTAACACATGGAAAACCTAGCCGCTGCCATGTCTTCGTGTTGCTAGCGAGAGAAGACCGCGGGCTGGACCTCCTCTTGAGTGCTCATTAGTTATTTGACGTGAGTTGCTGTAGTCCTCTGCTGTAGCTATTTGATGTAAATTGTTTATAAAGAACATTTGTAAGCTTCCGCTTTTGATTCATGTAAAACAGTTTTCCTTATATGTGTGCTGTTAGGTGCCGCATAACACGGTACCACCCAATGCGATTCCCGGGCGAGTGGCACGGCCCCGTGAACGTGATCGGGACAGAGGGATCCCGTCAGCGTGGTATCAGAGCCGCATTGGTAATAGCACACGGAATAAGGATGGTATTACGACAAAAACTTAGGATACGGTGAGGAAACGGTATTAGGCCCACATAAGGACTATATTAGTGTAGTTACTTAAAGTGGCAAGACTAACATATGTGTTTTAATTCTAAATTTTTATTATGTAACGATGCACCTACGTTCTGTTAAGAATGGTAAGGAACGCCACCGAAAGCGGTTCAATTTCGGTTAGCTCCCCTGACGAGGAAAGTGGTTCAGGGCTAGATCTCACAGCTTGGTGTGAGATGTTAATATGAAACTCTTGGACTCTTCATGTTCCCGAGTTCATATGAAACGCTGATCCCTAGCGTGCATTAGGCAAGTAAGTGGAGACCCCATCGTGTGGTCAGTAACGAGATAGTATGTTCGTCTGGAAGTAGCCTCGGAAGACATACGCAGCGCTTGCCATCGGCGTGCCCTGCAGGGCAGTAGGTGGTATCTGTTGGGTTGATAACATTCCCAACCATGACGACCTGTTCATGATATACTCGGGTTCCCCGTCGTGTGGTGTTGAAACACGATCACGTACCTTGAGATGTGACTTAGCTCAAGGACGGCCGTATGACAATGATACGGGCGTTTGTATTTATTTTCAAATATGGAACTGCCTGAAATGAAACAACCTTTGAGTGCACCACTGTTGAGTGTCTTTCTGCAGGTACTAACCACGTATGTATCCCGTGTAGTACACATGTGCAAGAGACCATCTTAGTGCCACTGATAATACGTATATGCTGGTATAACCCGGGTAGGATTTTCTTTTGCTGAGGTAACGTAGTACCGACATGATTCTTACGGAGCATCGACCCCGTACTAAACATATAATCCTATTCTCTGTGAAGAAATGATTCATGAACTAACTTTCAACTAAAAATGGAAGTTTGAAACAAATATTAGTTACTGAACTCTTATTTTGAGCTAAGATTCAAATGAGAGTATAACGAGGTTTCAAAGATTTCAAAAACAGAGTGCTCTGTTTCTGGCAGGAATTCTTGCTGGACATTGACAGAGCATAACTCTGAGTAGATTTAACCAATTAAGGTGTATGATACAGTTCTAGAAAGATTTTCAAGTGCTATACAACTTCTTTGTAGACCTCCAGAGCAAAATCACACGTTAAGTGGGTGAAAAGTCCAGTTGTAGGCAAACTGTTCAAAACCAGGACAGTAGCAAATACCTCTCTGGACCTTTCTGTTTTTAAACCATAACTTCCTGTAGAAAAATCCTTAAGGAGCCTATGATACACCGTTGGAAAGGTACTGAAGTTTACTAAAGCTTTGGTATTGAACTCGAGTCAAGAATCTGTTGATAACTTGAGTAAAATTTGGAGTTTGTGTGAACTGGTCAGGGTGGTCCCGCTGATTAGTTTAGCGTACTTAAGATTTGTTTAAACATGAATGTGGTTATGCTTTCATAAAGTTCATGACATGTTCATGTTTTACTTATCCTTACTTACTACTGAGATAGAATTTTGATTGACTCAAATTTTGTTTCGTGCAGTATGGTACGCACACATTCTCAAATGGAGCTTGGAGGTTCAAGTCGAGGTGGGAATGACTCGACTTCATCACAAGAGCCATCGCCAAACGGATTGGCTGAAATTATGGCGAAGGTGAATGAAACTCTCCAAACTCTAGTTCAGCAAGGCATAAATAGAGAAGCTCAACATCACATACCAACCCCGAGCACTTATCTGGATTTCATGGCGACACAACCGCCGGTATTCTCAGAGGCGGCTGACCATTGTGAAGCAAATCACTGGTTACGTGTCATTGAGTCCAAGTTTTGGTTGACCCAATGTGATGAATTCTCGAAGACTCTATATGCCGCTCAGCAGCTTCACGGCTTTGCTGGAGCATGGTGGGCAGAATACATTGCTGTCCAACCAGCAGGGCATCGTGTCACATGGGCGGAGTTCCAGGCTGCATTTCATGCTCGTTTCATCCCTGCGGGCATAATGCAAACCAGTCTGGATGAGTTCTGGAGTCTGAAGCAAGGGGGCATGAGGGTTATTGAGTATGCGAAGGAATTCAATCGCTTAGCTCAATATGTCCCTGACTATGTGAAGTCACCATCCATGAAGGGTTATCATTTCTACCGAGGGCTGACCGCAAGGCTGCGATGTGAAATGGCTCAAGTTAGCCAAGAGAATTTTGATGAGTTTGTGAGCTGTGCTATCACTCAGGAATATTATTCCAATCTCTATCTTAAAGAAAAGAGGGAGAGGGACTCATCACAGGAGGAATGCAATCGTCTACCTCAGAAGTATCGGTGGGTAATCCGTTCACCTTCCGGTCGAGAGGTTCCACAAAGAGTGCAGTCATTCCTGGAGTATGACAACTCGTATACTCCACAGAGATCTTGTTCACCTCCACCACAGAATCAGCTTATTTCTTATGAACCTCAGTATCAACAAGGTGCACCAGGATGCTATTTCCCTCAAGATGCTGAAAATTATCAAGGTGATTTCTCCGCTGAACCGAGTGCTGTCCCACTACATATTGACAATGAACTCAACGTCAATGAAGCAACTGAGCCGAGCAGCAACGTTATGTCTGTGGGTCCAGTTCTAAAAAGTGATCTTGGACAGCCAAGAAAAGCTATCTCAAAAGTGGGGACAGTTAATTATGTGTCAGTCGATGATCTGCCAAAGGGAGGACCTGTTCTTGCCGGCAGGTTCACTTTAAATGACAAGCCAGTTGTCATTTTATTCGACTCTGGTGCAACACATAACTTCATTAGCAGGGCGACGGTGATCCGGGATCAGATCTCCACAACTGTCACAAAAGGTTCTTACCTTATTCATTCGCCAGGTGGAGACATCTCAACTAATGAAGTCATTTCTCGAGCACCACTTTGTTTGGGTGGAAAAATTTATCCTACCACCCTCGTCATTCTCGAAGACCAAGGGATCAATGCCATATTGGGAATATCATGGTTGACCATCCATAAGGCTGTTCTGGACAACGAGAACAGGAGTGTTTACTTGAACTCTCCACTTCACGGACGTCAAACATTGTATCTCAGCGAAGCGGTTTCCAAATACCCGGAAGTATGTAATGCCGAGGCTTGCAAGTTAGAAGACATTCCGGTAGTCCGTGAATATCCCGACGTGTTTCCCGAAGATCTTCCAGGCTTACCACCTGAGCGCGAGGTGGAATTCAAAATAGAGTTGATACCGGGAACCAAGCCGATCTCTCGGAGACCATACAAAATGGCTCCGAATGAATTAGCTGAACTGAAGGAGCAACTCAAATATCTGATGGACAAGGGGTTTATTCGTCCAAGTTCATCACCATGGGGTTGCTCAGCTTTATTTGTGAAGAAGAAGGATGAGACGCTGAGGCTATGCGTCGATTATCGTCCTTTAAATGCTGTGACAATAAAGAACAAGTATCCACTACCACGAATTGATATCCTCTTCGATCAGCTAGTGGGTGCTAAAGTTTTCTCCAAGATAGACTTAAGGTCGGGATATCATCAAATCAAGATTCGAGCGGAAGATATCCCGAAAACAGCATTCTCGACAAGATATGGTCTCTATGAATATCTTGTCATGTCATTTGGGTTGACCAATGCTCCGGCCCACTTTATGTACCTTATGAACTCGGTGTTCATGCCGGAGCTGGATCAGTTCGTCGTAGTATTCATCGACGACATCTTGGTCTATTCCAAATCTGAGGAACACGCTAAACATTTGCATATTGTGCTTCAACGCTTGAGAGATCACAAGCTTTATGCAAAGTTTAGTAAATGTGAATTCTTCACCAACCAAGTGCCGTTTCTTGGACATATTATTTCAGCGGAAGGCATTGCTGTTGATCCAAGCAAGATTGAACAAGTGCTGAAGTGGAAGTCTCCAACATCAGTCCATGAAGTTCGTAGCTTCTTGGGTTTGGCAGGATATTATCGGAGGTTCATTCCGAGCTTCTCAAAAATCTCCAAACCTATGACTGAGCTACTGATGAAGGGCATCAAATATGATTGGAGCAGACCATGTGAGGAAGCTTTTCAAGCGTTGGTGAAACACCTCACAACAGCCCCGGTTCTAGCGCAACTGGACACAACCAAGCCTTTTGATGTCTATTGCAATGCATCCGGCATTGGACTTGGTTGTGTACTCATGCAAGGAGGACGTGTGGTCGCATATGGATCACGGCAATTAAGGAATCATGAGCAACATTATCCAACTCATGATCTCGAGCTTGCTGCCGTGGTATTAGCTTTGAAGATGTGGAGACATTACCTATTGGGAAACCTGGTTCATCTCTACACTGACCACAAAATTTTAAAGTACATATTCACTCAAAAAGAGTTGAATATGAGACAACGGTGATGGTTGGATCTGATCAAGGACTATGAGATTGAAATTCATTATCATCCGGGCAAGGCAAATGTGGTTGCCGATGCACTCAGCCGGAAGTCTCATATTCATAACCTGACCATTACGCCGATAGAAGAGGAAGAACCAAGTCTCTACTTGGTTCCATATGGAGCTCTACATAATCTAGATCTCATACCCACAATAAGAGAGGAGGTTATGGAAGCTCAAAATAAAGACAAGGGCATGGCTCATATCAGAAGGAGGTTGAAGAACGGGGAGGTGAAATGTTTCCGGTTAGATGATGAGGACACCCTATGGTTCAAGGACCGGATAGTCGTAGCCCGTGATATGAGGCTGCGGAAGAAAATTTTAGATGAGGCTCACTTATCCAAATTTTCTATTCATCCGGGCAGCAACAAGATGTATCAAGAACTGAAGACCAAATTTTGGTGGACCCGGATGAAGAGGGAGGTTGCTAAATACGTATCAGAATGTGATACGTGTCGGCGAGTTAAAGCCGACCACATGAAGAAGGCGGGAACCCTACAACCGCTAAGTGTTCCGGCATGGAAGTGGGATGATATTAGTATTGACTTCATTATTGGACTACCTCTCATGGATAATAAGCATGATTCGGTTTGGGTAATCGTGGATCGGTTAACCAAGTCAGCCCATTTCATCCCGGTACATACGGGATACCATGCCAAGAAGTATGCGGAGCTATATATTGAAAGAATACTATGCCTACATGGAGTTCCCCGGACGATCATCTCTGATCGAGGCGCGTTGTTCGTTGCTCGCTTCTGGGAGAAGCTACATGCCTCACTGGGGACCAAATTGATTACAAGCTCTGCATATCATCCTCAAACCAATGGGCAAAAGGGGAGGGTGAATCAAGTTCTCGAAGATATGCTTCGAGCATGTGCCATTCACCACGGTAAGGGATGGGACGATCATCTACTGTTGGCGGAATTTGCTTATAGCAATGGTTATCAAGCGAGCATCAAAATGGCACCTTATGAGGCTCTCTATGGCCGAAAGTGCCGCACACCCTTGAACTGGTGTGAATCGGGCGAGAGAGTGATTTACGGGATTGATCTCGTAAATGAAGCAAAAGAGCGGGTAAGGCTTATTCAAAAAAATCTTGAAGCCGCTTAGTACAGACAAAAGAGCTATGCGGATAAGAGACGACGTCCTCTGGATTTCCATGTTGGGGACCACGTATACCTCCGCGTATCTCCTATGAAGGGCATTGACCGGTTCGGAGTGAAAGGAAAATTAGCTCCGCGTTTTTCGGTCCCTTCGTCATCATTGAAAGATGTGGAACCGTGGCATACCGTTTGGAGTTGCTGGCAGCCTTAGCCGGAGTTCATAACGTCTTCCACATATCTCAGTTGCAGAAGTGTTTGAAAGTTCCAACGGAGATTCTCAAGGAAGGCATAGCAGATTTGAAGCTGGACCTTACGTATGTTGAGCGATCAACCCGGATAATTGATGAAAAGACTCACGAGACCAGAAATCGAACGCTGTGATTTATCAAGGTGCTATGGAAAAATCACACGTCCGATGAAGCTACATGGGAGAGCGAGGAATATCTGCAACGCAATCATCCGGAGTTGTTAGAGGCTTATGTTCCGTAGCCGTACTCCCCGCATTGTCCTTAATCATGAACCTCGGGACGAGATTCTTTTTAAGGCGGGAGGAATGTAAAAGTCCCAAAACTTGTAAATAAAAAACTTGAGCTATGAATAAAGTTGAGAGTAAATACAAGAAATGGGACTTGCAAAAACTTTTGTTTACTCGTGAAAGTGTTGGCATGTGCAATAAAACTCTAAATTCAGTTTGAACTAAGAGGGCCACTTCAAAAAGATGGAGGCCATTCTCAAAAGGTGGAGATTCAAACTGTTGTTTAAAAAGTTGTATTTGCAATGGCCAACTCAAGAATCAAAGGGCATATTTGAATTCTTCAGGTTCAAATTATGGGGAAGGCAAACTTTGGGCAAATTTAGAAGTGCTTTGATAGGTATATCAAAGGGGCTTGTAAATTTATTCCAAATTTGAATTTAAATTTGAAACTGAGGCACAACTTGTCAAACTGCCAAATGGTTTTTGAATTTGAATTCCTCATAGCTGAAGTTGCATGTGCCAAAACTTGGAGATATTTTGGGGGCAGAGAGGAGCTGTGGGCCCCCATTGTCATTGAGAAGGGGGTGTAAAACTTACTGCCTAAGTCAGCCTGTTTCCTTGGTTCACACCCGAGTGCGTTGCTCTTCGCCCACGAGCTGCCACCGCGCTGCCGACCGAGGACCCGGGAGCCACCTCCCGAGCTGCTCGGGGATCGATTTTTCTCTGCTCTTATCGCCTCCACCGAGAACACAGCGCCTCACACGACCGCCGCACGCCACTGCCGTCCTTACCACGCGCCCCTCTCGTCGAGCTCTGGCCGCACGGAGAAAAATTCTCGGAGCACCGGCGCCCGGACGCCTTAGCAGCTTCCACGCCGAGCTAAGCCGCCCCACAGCACCGCCGGACCTCCCTTGGCATGACCAAAGCAAGAACCAGGCTCTAGCTCTGCAGAAACTCCGGCGTCGAGCCCAGTTCTTCACCACAGCACCGAAGGAAGCCGCCGTAACAAGATCACATCGCCCAGCCACCGCAGAGCATCTCCCATCGAGTTGCAAAAGCAAAAAGGTGCGCCTGTAACCCTTCTTGCTTCATAGCAACGCCGGCAGCATGTCACAGACCGTGCTCGCCAGAATTTGGCTTTTCCCGCGAACATGCAATATGAACCAGGAGTAGGGAATCGAGAAATTAGGGCAACATGGTGCATCACTCATCACCAGACCTAGAAAACCAGTTGTAGACATCCGTGCGGGCACGTGGGATCAAGAACTAGGGAGAACTGTTGAGGAAACCCTCAGTTCTTCGAGTTTTTCCAGTTTTCCCCGAAATCGCCCTAGGTCGCACGGTGAGCCCCTAGTTGCCGACGTTTCTCGCAAGATCAGAGCACTGGACGATGCTCCCTAGGTCGTGGTGATGCTGTAGGAGCTAACCGGAGCAAGGTTAGAGCATTACAGTGCCCTAGCGACGTCGCCGAAGTTGCCGCAGCTACTGTCGCCGTCGCGCCTAGGTTTCCGGCCATCCTCGATCCGAGGTAAGGCCGTCAACGTGTTCCTTGCGTGAAAATATGCAGTGGCGGCGAAAGTCAGCAAGTTCCGAGGACCGGAACCGCTTCCCGGCGAGAGCTCCGGCGAGCTCGGCGGCGGGATCACTCGGAGGGCTGGAGGAAGATGAAGGGGGGTCGGCCCCACTCGTCAACGGCTGGAACTAAACGTGTAGGATTTTCTGTGGTCCAGGATCCAGTGTGGCTGCACGGGAAAGTGCCTGTGGCCCCGTGTGGCTCGGCTCCAGCAGTTGACACGTGTGCGATGGACCCACCTGCAGGATTTAAACATTTCCCAATTTATTTGGATTTCCAGATTTAGTTCAAACTTTAGAACCACATAACTTTGGCTAGGAAGCTCCAAATTTAGTGATTCAAATTGGGTTGGATTCAGGATGAAGAGCCCTATCCAAATATACAACCCAATTTGTACGAAAATCTATAGAAAATTCTGGAAAATTCTTTATACTTTTAAGAAAAAGAATTTTAGAGGGAGTTTGGTTCATCCAAAAATCCTCAAATTTTGTCAGAACATTCTTTAGGATGTTAGGAAACTCCTGTAAATGTTTCAGCTCATTTGGAGTTGATTTAGTTTGGGTAATTATGATTTCAAGTTTCTGTATTCAAATGAGTACAGAAACATTTTCAGAGGATTTCCAAAACATGGAAATTCAGTTCTGGGCATTCCTTAGCTCCAAAAATCCTAGGAAAATTCAGGCATACTCCCTGAGATATGTTTGAAATTTTAGTTCACTTGAATTTGCATGAAAGTGCAAATTTATTTGGAATTAATTCCTTTTTCCCTAAATTTTTAGGGAATTGTTCTGGGTGATCTACTTAGTGAAATATTCTGAATTTTGGTCCAGAGGACTTTCTTGTGACAAGGAACTCACAAGAAAATTTCCAGCTCCATTGGAGCCCTGGATCAGTAGTGTTCTGTTCAACCAATTAGGTGATCACCACCCAAGTGATGAACCTCACTTCTCACTTGATGAAGGTGCTTAAACACACACCCAAACCACCCCCCAGTGTCATTTTAAATTATTAAACAGATTTCCATTTTTAAACATGTATTTAGAACTTGTTAGCAAAAGTTTTATAATTAAAAATGTATACCTATTCATAATGTATAGTGATAAAACGTGGAAAGCGAAGAAGGAGAAGTTGAGCTTGGATCAAGGAGCAAGAAGGGCAGGGATTGAGCTTCAAGTAAGCAGAAACTAACTTCATATCTCTCTGACTTTAGTCACCTGCAAAACCAAGGCAAGCCCCGGTTTGCACTTAAGTTGTTTTTAAAGTTTTCCTTTGTTCACTACTATTGGTCAAAGTTTGTATGTGCATTAGGTCAAGGATGTTTTATACTCCACTTGCATAACCAAACATGAACCCTGAGGTCAAGGGTAGAATTGTGTCATCGCTGTAGAATAAGGCCGTGCTAAATAGGCTAGGATATCCGGTAGATGACGAGTAGTTGGAATCTACTCGCGAGCTTTGGTTCAGGATCACATAAAGGGGGATTGGAAAAAAAAAAAGATGCAAACTAAAGTTTACATTTCTAAAGATGAGACCGGGCAGGAGGGTAGGCAGCGAGAAGACGAGGTCTTGGTCGAGTAGCTCTGCCTGTGTCGGTTATGGACCGAAGCGTGTGCTGCCCCGCTGAGCAAGTATTGAGTTGTGTACCGGATGCTTACTGATATATGGGAACCAGGAAACCGATGTACCAGGTTCACAGGGTTGTAGAGGCATACCACATCGTCTCGTTAGACCTATGAGCCCAAGACAGCGCGACCGGTTCTACAGTCTAGTGTCCTGAGAAAGGTTGCCACATACGACGGAATGAAGGACGCCAGAGTTGGGTCTTCAGAGGTGGGCGTATGTGTCGAGTTATCCGGGTAGTGTTTGATTCGAATCACCGTCCCTCGCGGTTAGGAGTACCGCTTGCTCACTGTGTTGTGACGTAGTAAGCAAGTTGTGTGGAAATAGTTTGCAAAGTTTTAAATGCTGTTATGATAATTGTAAATTGCCTGAAAACCATGTTCAAGTAGAGATAGAGCAAAGTACAGTAATTTTCCACCTTGGGACAAGTAGCATTGGAATGAAGCGTTTCTTGTTTGATTGTGGAGTTCCAATGTTGCTAGGCGCAAGGTCACTACTATTATGTCTAAAATCTGAATGTTAAGGATGAACTCGTAGGCGGGTCTTTTTGCATATGACAGGCTTAAGTCTTTGGTTACTTTCATGTATAGTTTCATGTCTTAGGAGAGACGGTTAAGTCTTGCTGAGCCTTTGTGCTCACTCTTGCTATATAAGTGGTTTTGCAGGTAAAAACCTCGACGCTATAAAGAAGGTTGTCCGGTGAGACTCGGGAACTCCCGAGTCATGTATCACTTGGAGAACCTAGCCACTGCCATGTCTTCGTGTGCTAGCGAGAGGAGTCCGTGGGCTGGACCTCTTCTTGGTGCTTCTTAGTTATTCAATGTGAGCTGGTTATAGACTTCCGCTGTAGCTATTTTATGTAAAGTATTTACAAAGAACAGTTGTAAGCTTCCGCTTTGATTTATGTAATACATTGTTCCTTATATGTGTGCTGTTGGGTGCCGCATAACACGGCACCACCCAATGCGATTCCCGGGCATGGTGCCCCGTCCCCGTGAACGTGATCGGGACGGCGGGGTCCCGTCACAATACGCAGAGGTAAGATCTAATTGTTAAAAAAAACTCAATAATTACTTATGTTAACAGTTGAATGATATACTAAATATGTGCAGGTTAGTATTTCCTTGTTAGAGGGTCAACCCAACGCATACCGAGCTCTCTGTCGGTATTGGGCTAGCGATGACTTCAAAGCTAAGTCCATGAGGGCTCGAGGATGCAGAGGGTCCCACGGGAAGCACACCTATGGCGCCGATGGTCATTTGCATTTTGCTAAACGCATGGTAAGTGTATTATAAGTTTGTTTATGTGTTCATAACATATTTATCCTACTAACACGCATCTACAGGAGTGAGAGACCGGACAGGATCCTAGCGCGACCCAGGTTTGGAAGAGAGGTCACAGGGGAGTGCAGTCAGGTCGCGACCGATCGATTGGTAAGTTTTCAGAATTATTCAATTTAATTATAACTAATATTATTATTGACACACTAACACCATTTCTATGTTCTTTAGGAAAAGTACGGGCAGGAAGTCGTCAAAATACACGGTGAAGGGTACGATTGGGAAAACACGCCAATCGACCCTCAAGCCGTGTATGCAAGCGGCGGCGGGAAGGCCCATGGCCAGTGAGTTGGTTTCTTTGATTTAGGTTTTTCACTCTTCTTTATTTTACTTATTATTTTTTCTTTCTTTTGTAGGTTTGCCATTTTTGATGGAGTTGTCGACTCCAGGTCGGCGCGACCTGCGAGAGGCACTTCATCGATGTAGACTTCGTCGGTTGGGTCGTCGATTGGCTGTCTCTCGCAGAGGGACATGGAGTTCCATGCCATGCAGGAGAGGCTGACGTGGATCCAGGAGGAGCTCGACAGAACGAGGGCCATCTGGGAGTACCAAGCTAACTACATGGCCTAGATGCAGGCAACGATGGAGGTAAGTAATTTCAATTACTGTAGTTTACTTTCATAACATTTTAGTAACACATATGTTCTAATATTTTCCAATTATAGGCCTTAGCTCGACAGAACGGCCAACAAATAGCGATGCCTGCGTGGCAGCCGCCACAGGTGACCCCGTCACAGGAGCCCGCAGCCGAGGTGCCTCCGGTACAGGTAATAAACTTTAATATTGTATTTTTCATCTAACATAAGGAGAGAGGCAGATGTAGAGTGGTACAGAAGGGAGAGAGGGAGTGCGAGAGAGAGAGAGAGAGAGTGAGAGTGAGATGGAGAGATGGAGTGTTGCAATAGAGGGAGAGAGAGAGTGCGAGAGAGGGTGTGAGTGAGACTGACATAAAGACGGGATGAATAGTACAGAGATAGAGGAATAGAGTGAGAGAGATGATGAAAAGTATAGAGAGAGGAAGAGAGTGAGAAAAAAGAGAAAGACATTGATATCTGAATCCAAACCGTCGTAACTACTCATGTGTTTTGTAGGGTTTGGCGACGGAGGCCTCTACCCCATTGCCACAGCTACAGGTTCCAAGAGAGACGCGTGGAGATGATTTCTTCAGCTCCGGAGGTAGTCGAGGGGGTAGTGTGTAGCCCGTATGTAGTTTCTGTTGTGTGTGATGCATTTGAACTGTTGTATGAACTGTTTTATGACTGTTTACTCCTGTTTTATAACTGTTTGTTCTGTGAGCTGGCCATCGAGCCAGGTTAGTGCGTTTCTGTTTTTTTAAAAAAAATTCACAACATAACTTACGACGACTACTGCCCAGAAGCCGTCGTAAGTTAGCTTCTGCTACTTACGACGGTCAGTAAAACCGTCGTAAGTAACGTGCCTTGGGCCACACATGGCCTAGGCCATTGCTTACGACGGATGCGCGAAGCCATCGTAAGTTACTTTATTTACGACGGTAGCCATCGTAAGTTAGCTTAGTTACGACAAAATAAATATCTCGGCTCTATACCGTCATAAGTAAGGAAATACCGTCGTAAGTAGCTTACTTATGATGGTTTATGACTTAATTACGATGGCCTTGGCCGTCGTAAGTCCGTCATATCCCTGTAGTGCGGGAGGGAAGATTTCAGCAAATATGATGATTCCAAAAGCACTTCTGTGCTTAGGTGGGAAGCTATATCCCACCACCTTGATAATCCTTACGGGGAAAAAGATTGATGCAATCATAGGGATGTCATGGCTACACTACCATGTCGCTGTCCTGGACACTCGGACACGGACGGTTCGTTTGAATTCTCCATTCCACCATCCGCATTCCATGGTGTTAGACACTCCAGTCCGGGAAGTTTCAGAAATTAATAATGCGGAAGCTCTCAAGTTAGAGGACATTGCCGTAGTCTGGGAATATCCCGACGTGTTTCCGGATGATCTTCCGGCATGCCACCTGAGCGGGATGTCGAGTTCAAGATTGAGCTTGCACCCGGGACTACTCCCATATCACGGAGACCATACAAAATGGCTCCAAATGAGCTGGCTTAACTGAAAGAGCAGCTCAATGATCTGTTGAGCAAAGGTTTCATTAGGCCGAGTTCCTCGCCTTGGGGATGCTCGGCGCTGTTCGTGAAGAAGAAGGATGAAACCTTGAGGCTGTGTGTGGACTAACGGCCGCTCAACGCTGTCACCATCAAGAATATCTACCCACTGCCCCGCATTGACATTTTGTTTGATCAGCTTGTGGGTGCAAGTGTGTTTTCCAAGATGGACCTTCGCTCTGGATATCATCAGATAAAGATTCGGGCGGAGGATATCCCGAAGATGGATTTCTCGACGAGATATGGCTTATATGAATATCTCGTCATGTCTTTTGGTCTCACTAATGCTCCATCCCATTTCATGTATCTCATGAACTCGGTATTCATGCCGGAGCTTGACAAGTTCGTGGTGGTGTTCATTGATGATATCTTGGTTTACTCCAAGACAGAGGCAGAACATGCCGAACACTTGAGGATCGTTCTTCAACGATTGCAAGACCACAAGCTCTATGCCAAGTTCAGCAAATGTGAGTTTTGGATCTGCCAAGTGCCATTTCTCGGACATATCATCTCAGCGGAAGGCATAGCAGTTGACCCAAGCAAAATCGAGCAAGTGCTGAAATGGAAAGCTCCCACTTCAGTCCATGAAGTCAGAAGCTTCCTCGGTTTAGCGGGATACTATCGGAGATTCATTCCAAGCTTTTCCAAGCTTGCTAACCCGATGACAGAGTTGCTGAATAAGGGAATAAAATATGTTTGGAACACGGCGTGTGAAGGAGCGTTGCAAGCATTAGTGAAGCATCTCACAACAGCCCCGGTCTTAGCTCAACCGGATACAACAAAGCCCTTCGACGTGTATTGTGATGCATCCGGTATTGGGCTCGGCTGTGTGTTGATGCAGGGAGGACGTGTGGTCGCCTATGGCTCACGCCAACATCGAAACCATGAGCAGCATTATCCGACTCATGATCTTGAGCTTGCTGCTGTGGTTTTGGCGTTAAAAATGAGGAGGCACTATCTCCTGGGGAATTTGGTGCATCTCTACACCGACCACAAGAGCTTGAAGTATATTTTCACCCAGAAGGAGCTGAATATGAGGCAAAGGAGGTGGTTAGAACTAATCAAAGACTATGAGATTGGGATTCATTACCACCCCGGCAAGGCAAATGTGGTTGCCGACGCGCTGAGTCGGAAGTCACATGTCCATAACCTCACCATTACACCGGTGGAGAAGGAAGAGCCGAGTTTGTACCTGGTGCCTTATGGATCACTCTATAACCTGGCCCTCATACCTACTATTAGGGAGGACATCATTGCAGCTCAGAAAGTTGATAAGGGCATGGCACATCTCCGGAGACGGATAGACGATGGTGAAATCAAATGTTTCTGGAAAGATGATGAGGGGACTCTATGGTTCAATGGCCGCATAGTCGTACCCCGAGATATGGAGCTGAGGAAAAAGATTCTTGATGAAGCTCACTTGTCCAAATACTTCATTCATCCGGGCAGCAACAAAATGTACCAAGATTTGAAAAAAAAATTTGGTGGACACGGATGAAGCGGGAAGTGGCTAAGTACATATCCGAGTGTGATACGTGTAGACGAGTGAAAGCTGATCATATGAGGAAATCAGGGCTGCTGCAACCCCTGAAAATTCATGCATGGAAATGGGTGGATGTGAGCATGGATTTCATTGTGGGATTACCCCTGACTTCCAACAAGCAAGATTCCATTTGGGTGATTGTTGACCGGTTAACCAAGTCGGCTCACTTCATTCCCGTCCATACACATTTCCATGCCAACAGATACGCAGAGTTGTATATTGCAAGAATCCAATGCTTGCATGGAGTACACAAGACCATAGTCTCAGACCGAGGTGCATTATTTGTATCTTGCTTTTGGGAGCAGTTGCACGCTGCTTTGGGTACTAAGCTGATTAGAAGCTCCGCCTATCACCCTCAGACAGATGGCCAAACCGAGAGGGTGAACCATGTACTGGAAGACATGTTGAGAGCATGCGCCATCCACCACGGTAGGAACTGGGGATCACCTACCGTTGGTGGAATTCTTGTACAATAACGGCTATCAGGCAAGTATCAAAATGGCACCATATGAAGCTCTCTACGGTCGCAATTGCCGCACCCCATTGAACTGGTGCGAGTCTGGTGAAAGGGTCACATTCGGGGTTGATGTGGTGAACGACGCCAAAGAGTGTGTTCAGACGATTCAAGCCAACCTGAAGGCCGCTCAATCCCGGCAGAAAAGCTACACTGATAAGAGGCGTAGACCGCTGCACTTTGACGTTGGAGAGCACGTGTACCTCCGTGTATATCCGATGAAGGGCGTGCACCGGTTCGGCGTGAAGGGGAAACTCGCTCCCCGTTTCATTGGACCCTATGCTATCACCGAGAAGTGTGGACCAGCGGCGTACAGAATAGTGCTACCGGCATCTCTTGCTGGTGTTCACGACGTTTTCCATGTTTCACAACTGTGAAAATGTCTGAACCATACGGCTGCTGTTCCCACTGAAGACATCAGCGAGCTGCAACCGGATTTGACGTATGAAGAATATCCGGGGGCAATTATTGATGAGAAATCTCGTACCACACGTAGACGAACGTTGTGGTTCTACAAGATACTCTGGAGTAACCACACCACCGAAGAAGCGACGTGGGAGAGCGAGGAATTCCTTCGCTCAAATTACCCGGAGTTCATGGCGTGTCAGCACGGGTGAGTTCCTATCACATCGTTGTCTCTTCTTTTGTAATCTCGGGACGAGATTCTTTTAAGGGGGGAGGTATGTAAAAGCCCATGAAAAGGGACTTGCAAAATTTTTTCATCACCTCACAACACCACAGCTTTTGTTGTGGATATCTTGTGAAGACTTGTGAAGAGCATGTAACCTCCATCAAAAGGGTGATTAGAGGGGAAAGCCCTAACTTTCACAAAGTAGGATGTCTACACATGAACATGAGAGGTTGAACTCACCCCTAGAACTTAAATAGTATTGGGAAGGTTCAGGCCAAATTACATGAAAATCCAACACTTTTTGAGGCACTTTTGGAGGCATTTGAAAAAGAGGCCAATTTGAATGTAAATTCAGATTGCAGCAACTTTCCTCACTTGGGTTCAAGAGTTGGCTTCATATTCAAACTCAGCACATTTTTCTGAGTTAGTCCACCAATTTTCATCCCCATTGGAGTTCATCTTGTCGGGAGCTAAATTTGCAAGAATTCAAAACTGAATTTGAATTTCAGTTCAAATGTGGAGCAACTTTAGCCAAACAAATTTCAAATTTGGGAAACTATTCAAACTGTGACTTGGTGATTAAGTCTCACATTCAATTGTGAGTAGCTGGGGATATTTTCAGCAAAAACAGAGATGAAAAATTAAGAGAGTATTAGGAGGGGGAGGGGCTCACATGTCAGCTGCACAAATGAATTTCTCAGTCGGTTCTCTTCAGCCGGTCTCTGCTTCGCGCGTAAGGCACGGGAGACGCGGGCTGGCCACCGATGCATCGACGTGCCGCCTCTACGCTCGACGTTTCTCGCGTGTAACACCTCAGTAGAGCAAACCAAACGCTACACTCCGGTTTTCTCCACATTTTCCCCGAGAGAAGCACGTCCGAGCCGGATATTTCTTGCCACCCGACCACTCTTCAGACCCGATCGCCACTCGGCACCCCTAGGACACCCGTGACCACCGGTGACCGTGAGAGCGTTCACAAGACTCCACTGGACCTCACCGAGTTGCCAAGCCGGTCCATCACCCTCTGTGTGTGGCGCACAGCAAGAATTTTCATCAGAAGTTCCGGTTTGAGCCGCTGCCGGGCCTCCTCGACGTCCTGGTGATACAGAGCGTGTCACACCGAGTGTTGAACAGCAAAAAGGTGCGCCTACTCCTCCTCTTCATGCTGCTGAAAACCCTAGTCCATTCCTCCACGGGAGCCACGGAAATTTGTAAAATACTGACAACATGTTCATTGGCCGTGGGGGTAGATTTTTCCAAAATTCGTGATCCATATGGGTTCTCTGGCCATTCTGATCATAGGGTAGGCTACAGGCCTCCGTGCGAGTCGCAGAGGCCCGAAAGAAATGAGAATCGTTGAGCCACAACGGTGTTCTTCAAGATTTTATCCTCTGCCGCCGGTTTTCCACCTAGGGCGCACGGTGACATGGTGTTTAGAGGCGTTTCCAAGCCCTTTCACGTAAATGACGTCCTTTTCCATGAGCCACTGATGCTCTATAACGAAGAAGCCACGAGTTTGAGTCGGTAGAGGGGACGGCCGACGTCGCCGGACTTGGTCCAAAGCCGCCGCCCGTCGCCCGGCCTTTGCAGACTTCTAGAGCTCACACCGACCCCAAAAACGGCTTCCGCGACCTTCAAAACCCCTAGGCGGCGAAAATTAGGCCGGAAGATGACCTAGGAGCGAGGGGCCGAGGGGGAGAAGAAGTTGCCGGAGAGGAGAGCGCACGCGCGGGAAGAAGCGAGCTCGAGGTTGAAGAAAAGGTGCCGGTCCCACCTGTCAGCCACTCAGCGTTTGAACTGAGATCCTCTGCGGCTGCTGATCTTTTGTGGCTACACTGTTGGAACTCAGTGACCCCGTGTGTTCTCCGTTTTCACTGGCTGAGATTTAAAGCGTGGGCCCAAGTCTTTTTCCAATAGCAAAACAATTCCAGTTTCAGCTCAAACATTAGAAATTCATAGCTTTGTGTAGGAAGCTCTAAATTCAATGAACCAAATTTTGATGAACTCATAATTTTGAGTACTTTCCAACAACACAAATTTCAGCTCATGAAACTTCATAGTTTTCCAGAATTAAATCCCTAAAGTTTAAACTGTTAGGAATGTTATCTGGAGAATTGCTTTATGAAAAATTCTGAAATTTGGCTGAGGGATTCATTGGAAAATCCTTGAGTCACAGTAAAATTTTCAGGCTCATCCAAGTTCATTTAGTCCCCCTAATGGTGTGATTAAGTGAACTGCCCTGAGAAAATAGAAAAATGTACAGAAATATTTTTCAGATTTTCTCAAATCTTGTTTAGGGCATAACTTCCTCTAGAATTCTTCAAATGACATGAAACCAATTCTATTAGAACCATCTTAAATTCTAGTTTCCAGAAAGTAATGGTTGGAGCCATGAAAACCCCTGGAATTCCTTAGAGGCTCTAATATTAACCAAAAAGGCTTTTATTTGTACAAAGCTCAAATGAACTTTGTTTCAAATGAAACTGGGTCAAGACTCTGGTTAGGACCCTACCAAGCCACTATAAAAATTTCAGAGCCAAAGGGGAGGGCTAGCTAGAGTTATAGTAGTTACGTATTCAAATTTAAACATTGCATTTGAATTGACATATAGTATCTCGTTAACGTGTAGTCGCTGAAGGTGAGGAGACTCCGGAAGTACTTGACTTCCTTCTTCCAGACGAAGCACTAACCACTGACCATCACCAACAAGGCAAGCCCCGGTTTGCATTAACACATTTTATAAAGTTTTGCTTTGTTTCCATACTTAGTGTGAGGTCTATATATGTGCATTAGGTGTAGGATGGATGAGACCCCAAATGCATAACCAAATTGTCCTATAAGAGTGAGGGTAGTATCTAAGACCTCGAGTAGACAGGCTATGCTTAATGATTCTGAGAACTTCGGTACAAGTCGAGTAGTTGGAATCTACTCGCGAGTTTAGGCTTGGGACACACGGGATGGGTTCGAGTGATGTGAGATCACTTTAGTAATGAAAATGAAAATGAGACTTGGCAGGTGCTAGGCGGAGCAAGAGGAAGTCTTGTGTGCGCAGCCCTGTCCGTGTCGATTGAGGACCGATCTGTGTGCGGCCCAGGCTGATCAAGGTTGAACGTACCGAAGGCATATCGGATATATGACACGACCCCACTGGTCCTGTCGAGCCAGGATCACGCTGAGGGGTGCTGCGTTGCACAACACCGTATAACACACGTCAAAGGTACAAAGCGGAAGCGGAAGCTTTATTACATAAACAAGTTTATTAACATGTTTACATCAAAATAAGTTTAGTCCACACTCGCGGGCGTAGACTAAGCATCAAGTGCACGTTCAGCCCTCGAACGTGTCCTTGCTAGCACACTCGCACACTAACTCTGCGGCGTGCACGACTCCCACTCGACGGGGTTCCCCTCCTGGGGTTCCGTCTCCTCTTCGGGAGTCCCTTCCTCATAGAACCCTGCAAAAGCTTCAAACACAAGCAGTGAGCACGAAGGCTCAGCAAGTCTGACCCGTCTCACCTAAACATGAAACTTCTACATGAGGGTGATGGGTTGCATGAGGTAAAAATCATTTGCAAGGACTCGCCTAATTAGTAGAACCTTACTTTCAAGTTTTAGCAGCAGGTTGTGGAGAACTTTACGCTAAGGCACATGAGAGAGCCGCAATCAAACAAGAAACGCATTTCTCTCATGTACTTTGCCCAAAGTTGAAAAGAACTTTAGTTAGCACTAAGCTACAACATATCATTAACAATCAATATCCAACTTTCAATCAGCAACATTTTAACATGTAACTAGCCTGTTCTTTCTACGTCACGGTACAGTGAACAAGTGGTACTCACTGACCGCGAGGGACGGCGATTATAATCGATTTACACCTGCAGGGTTACCCGAACAACCCGTCACGTACGCCCGTACTCGATGTTGCCTACAACAACCATCACGGACGCCGTACGCGACTACCTTTCACCCGTTAGCGAAATATTGAACCGGTCCCATCGTCCCGAGCAAGAGGTCCCTGCACGCGCATCTCTGTGCCGCCAGCTGATTTACACCTCGAGCTCTCAACCTACCCTCTGAACGACGGGCAATGCCTCAATACCCAGCTACCCGAGTTACATCAGTTTCCCGGTTCCCATATAGCCGGTAGGTCTTCGGTACTGTTCTAGCTTGTTCAACAGGCCCGCACACGGCTCGGTCCTCAATCGACACAAACGGAGCTACAGCACACAGGCCCCAAAGTCCTGCTGCCCTTACTCTCCGCTCGGTCTCATTTTCTTGCCATGTGTTTCATGTGCTACCTCTACCCGAGCAATGTGCCTCTAGCCTATTCTCGCGAGTAGTTCCAACTACTCGACTTGTACCGAATCCTACTCTATCCTAGCAATGCAGTGGCTAACGGGGTTTGCAATCCTAAACCCCAACCCATGGTTTTCTTGGCTATGCAGTGGGGTTTCCAAACAAGACTCTGATGCACAACATAAAGAAAACAAGTATGTGCTCAAAACAATAAAAATTTATAAAATGGTTAATGCAAACCGGGGCTTGCCTTGCTGCTCTTGGTCGTAGGCTAGCTGTTCCTCCGGAGTAACGAAGTCTAGGACTTCGGGTTCCTCCTCGACCTTAGCGACTACATGATAAGAACAATGTATGTATTAATTAAATGCTTTTGTATTAACTTTGAAGTTGTGAAGTCTATAACCTTTACTAGATAGATCTAATGACTGTGAAACTTTTACTGTGGCTTGGTTACAACCTAAACAGAGACTTGGTCAAGTTTTAGTTGCAGCAAAGCTCATTTGAGCCCTCCACAAATAATTATGTCCTTGACCTTAATTAAAGGCTTTTAGGGTGTTCTAGGTATTTTCATGAAACAAACTATGACTTTCTGAAAACTAGATTTTCAGAGGGTTCTAATGGAATTGGTCTCACTTAATTTGGAAGTCTCTAACTAAAGATATGAGGTAAACAATTTCAGAGAAAATTCTGAAAATGTTTCTGAACATTTTCTATTTTCTCTGGAACAGTTTTACTAGTCACACCATTAGGTGGACTAAATGAGCTCAAATGGATCTGAAATTTTTATGGTAGTTCAAGGATATTTTGGTGAACATCTCAGCAAAATTTCAGGATTTTCCTCCAAATGATTCTCCAGTTAAAATTCCTAACAGTTTAAACTTTAAGGAATTAATTCTGGAGAATTAAGGAATTTCATGAAGTGACACTTGATTTTCTGGAAAGTACTCAAAGAGCTGAATCCAGCAAAATTTGGTTCACTCAATTTGGAGCTTTCTAGCCAAAGTTATAAGGATTTGAAGTTTGAAGGAAATCTGAAAATCGGGGAAAAGTTTAAACTCGCGCGTGGGCCCAGGAGACACGCGTCGCACGCCGAAGCGACAGCACACCGCGGCCCACAAGGATTTTGCGCGCCAGCACACCCGATCCCGGCCGCAGCCGGATCCCGATTCAAAATATCGGCCGCTGACAGCTGGGGTCCACCCCCTTCTTCAACCTCGCGACACCCGCGCTCCGCCGCCGAGGGACCTCGCCGGAGAGCTCGCCGCTGGCTGCTGTACCGCTCCAAACTTCTTGATTCTGGCCGCCCCTGCCTAATTTTACTTGGGGAACATGATCCGAGGGTCAGCTGCTCATGACAACGGCCGGAGCATGGTCGGCGACGAGCCGCCATATCGGAACGACTTCGGCCATGTCGGCTGACGCTCCTAGTGCCTCAGCTACTTGGGAAATCGGTCGGGGAGCATCAGTGGACCTCAGAGAAGGTCGACATGAACTCGGGGTAGCTCGGGGAAGGCCCGAAATAGGTCCTCACCGTGCGCCCGATACCCCCCGTGCGTTCCGCCATTAGTAGACCTTGAATTACGCCGGGCACAGAAGTTCTCCGGCCCAGAGTTGTGAAGGCAACTTGTGCGTCACCGTGTCTAGTTCGTGTGGGAGTGGCCTGAGACCCTCTAATCCTTTCTAGAGCACGAATTAAACAGGATCGTACCCGAAGGTCGTTCTGCACACAGAAAGGGGAAAAGTGGAAATTCGCCGCCGATGAGCAACCACTCGAGCTGTGGCTCGGGGGTGAGCAGCATCGGTCACTTGCGCGTCCAAGGGTGCCTTGGCTCGGGCGTGACAACGCCCAGGTTGGGCTGTCCACGAGAGCCCGAGGTGCGGCGGTTTCCAGTTCCGAGTTTGATCTTTCGGCACAGCCGATATCACTCGGTTTCAATCGATTTCTATCCATGGGAAGGATGGAGGATGGTTGCTAGTACCTTGCTGGGACCTTGGAATGGAAAGAGGGAGCTGCGATCGGCTTGATCAAGCAGGAACTCGAGCGGCGGCGATGGCAGTGGAAAAACAAGTCGTGTGCGTCGGCAGCTCGAGGAATGGCGACTGAAGCACACCGGGGAGGGAATAAATAGCCCGGCGGTCTGGTCTCCGGCTTGGGGCACGCAGCAGGAGCTGGCGCCGGCCGGCCCCTTCGGTGGCGCGCGCGCACAACAGCCGGGAACCGACTGAACTGTGGTTCAGTCGGTTTGCTTTGAGGCTGAGGCTGACATGTGGGTCCCACTCCTCTTTTAACCTCTGAAATTTATTCCTAACAGCTGTGGTAAACAGTGAACCCTATTCTACCCTTGGCAACTCAAATTATTCACCCAAGAGCCATTTGAATTGATCAAAGTTCAAATGAGGTTTGGTTTGAATGAATTTCAGCACAAGTGCAGTTTGAAATTCAAATAAAGTTTGAATTTCTCCCCCTTAGCTCATGTCAAGATCAACTCCAAATGGAGTGAAAATTGGTGTGTGAGCTCACAAAAATGTGCTGAGCAAGAATATGCCTTCCACTTTTAAATTCAGTGGGTGAAAACAGTTTGAATTTGAATATGTTTTCAAACTGCCCCTTTCCTATCTACACCCAAGATGACCTCAAAAATGTTTTGAATTTGGGTGAAACTTGGCATGGACATCCTTGGCAAAGTGTAGGAGTTTTCATATGTCCAGCCCATCTATATCACATGTGGGAAGTACCACTTTTGCAATGTGTGAGTTTGTTCCCTAATGAGCATGTTGATAATTGTTACTTGCTCTTTATTTGTGTTCATCATTTTTCCTCAAATGAGGTGTGTGGTGTGGTGATGAACACTGCAAATGAGTGTCAAAAACTGAGGCCCTTACATTCCTCCCCCCTTAAAAGAATCTCGTCCCGAGATTATAATGTGAAATGAGAGAGAGGACGGTGGAAATTTTACCGAATATGCGACGTGAGAAAGTCGGGGTAGTTAGTGCGAAGGAATTCTTCGCTCTCCCATGTCGCTTCATCCATGGAGTGACTACTCCACAGAACCTTGTAGAACCACAACGTACGGTTGCGTGTGGTTCGGGCCTTTTCATCAATAATCTGCACCGGTTCCTCCCGATAGGTGAGATCCGGTTGCAGTTCTTCAATGTCTTCCAGCTGAACGGTAGTTGATAGCTTGAGACACTTCCTCAGCTGGGAAATGTGAAAGACGTCGTGCACACCGGAAAGTGCTTCTGGTAATCTTAGCCGGTATGCCACCGATCCACATCTTTCGGTAATCTGGAATGGACCGATGAATCGGGGTGCTAACTTTCCTCTCACCCCAAATCTGTTTACGCCCTTCATTGGAGACACTCGTAGGTATACGTGATCTCCAACTTCGAATTGTAATGGGCGCCTTCTCCGGTCCGCATACTGTTTCTGTCGGGATTGAGCGGCTTTTAGGTTCGCTTGAATTAATCGAACCTTTTCTTCCGCGTTGTTGACAAGATCAATCCCGAAGGTAACCCTCTCGCCAGACTCACACCAGTTCAGTGGTGTGCGGCATTTCCTGCCGTATAGCGCCTCGTAGGGCGCCATCTTGATGCTGGCTTGGTACCCATTGTTGTACGAGAACTCGGCTAACGGCAAGTGATCATCCCAATTCTTGCCGTGGTCGATAGCGCAAGCTCGTAGCATGTCTTCTAAGATTTGATTTACCCGCTCCGTTTGCCCATCCGTCTGCGGGTGGTAGGCTGAACTACGGATCAGCTTCGTCCCCAAGGCAGCGTGGAGCTGCTCCCAAAAACGGGACACAAATAAAGTGCCCCGGTCCGATACGATAGTACGGGGTACGCCGTATAAGCATAGGATCCGTGAGATGTACAGTTCAGCGTACTTCTTGGCGTTGTAGTTGGTGTTGACCGGGATGAAATGGGCAACTTTGGTGAGCCGATCGACGATCACCCACACAGAATCATGTTTCTGTAAGGTGGTGGGTAAACCGACGACGAAATCCATGCTCACGTCCTCCCACTTCCAGGCAGGAATGCCCAGTGGTTGCAGCAGTCCCGGTTTCCGCATGTGGTCTGCCTTCACCCTTCGACATGTATCACACTCGGACACGTATCTTGCAGTCTCTCGCTTCATCCGTGTCCACCAAAACTTTCTTCTGAGTTCTTGATACATTTTGTTGCTGCCGGGGTGAATAGAAAACTTTGATAAGTGAGCCTCATCAAAGATTTTCTTCCGTAACTCCGGGTTTCGGGGTACGACGATCCGGTCCTTGAACCATAGGACGCCGTCTCCGTCCTTCCGGAAACATTTCAACTCCCCACTGTCTACACGTCTCCGTAAATGTGACATGCCCTTGTCATTCTTCTGGGCTGCCGCTATCTCTTCACGGATGGTGGGGATCAAAGCTAGGTTGTAGAGAGCTCCGTGTGGACTCACATGGAGTGGTGGTTCGCTCTCTCCCAACGGTGTGATGGTCAGATTATTGACGTGTGACTTGCGGCTTAGCGCGTCTGCCACAACGTTTGCCTTGCCCGGATGATAATGGATCTCTATCTCGTAATCCTTTATCAGTTCTAACCATCTTCGTTGCCTCATGTTCAGCTCCTTCTGAGTGAATATGTACTTGAGGCTTTTGTGGTCGGTATATAAATGTACGAGGTTACCGAGTAGGTAGTGCCTCCACATTTTCAGTGCAAGTACCACGGCAGCGAGCTCCAAGTCGTGAGTTGGATAATTTTGCTCATGATTCCTAAGCTGCCGTGACCCATACGCGACCACCCTTCGGTCTTGCATCAACACACATCCGAGCCCAATGCCGGATGCATCGCAGTACACATCGAACGGTTTTGTTGTGTCTGGCTGCGCCAAAACCGGTGCTGATGTCAGGTGCTTGACTAAAGCCTTGAATGCTGCTTCACATGCTGGACTCCAAACATATTTGGTAGCCTTCTTCAGCAGCTCTGTCATTGGCTTGGCAATCTTCGAGAAGTTCGGAATGAACCTCCGATAATATCCCGCGAGTCCGAGGAAACTCCGTACCTCATGAACAGTTCTCGGGGATTTCCAATTCAGCACTTGCGTGATTTTGCTCGGGTCCACAGCGATACCCTCCGCTGAGATGATATGCCCGAGGAAAGGCACTTGCGATATCCAAAACTCGCATTTGCTGAACTTTGCGTATAACTTGTGATCCCGCAGCCGTTGCAAGACTATACGCAGATGTTTCTTGTGATCTTCCTCCGACTTGGAATATACCAGGATATCGTCGATGAAGACCACGACAAACTTGTCCAGCTCCGGCATGAACACCGAGTTCATTAAGTACATGAAGTGAGCTGGAGCATTGGTGAGGCCAAAGGACATGACCAGGTACTCATAAAGTCCGTACCTTGTCGAAAAAGCTGTCTTTGGAATGTCCTCAGCCCTGATCTTAATCTGATGGTACCCGGATCTTAAATCCATCTTGGAAAAGACCTTTGCTTCGACCAACTGATCAAACAACATGTCGATCCGTGGCAACGGGTACTTGTTCTTGATGGTTACGGCATTTAATGGACGGTAGTCCACGCAAAGCCGCAACGTTTCATCCTTCTTTTTGACAAATAATGTCGAACAGCCCCATGGCGAGGAGCTCGGCCTAATAAAACCCTTCTCCAGAAGGTCCGTGAGCTGAGTCTTCAGTTCAGCCAACTCCTTGGGCGCCATCTTGTACGGCCTTCGGGATATTGGCATGGTTCCCGGTGCAAGTTCAATCTTGAACTCCACCTCTCTATCGGGTGGCATCCCCGGCAAATCATCCGGGAATACATCAGGGAATTCTCGGACCACTGGAATGTCTTCCAATCTGATGGTTGTGGCTTGATAGACACTTGGAAGTTTTATTTCTGGACTGTCCAGAAATAATGAGTGAGAACCGTGCACTCCTGAGTTTAAGTGCACGACTCGGAGGACGGTGTCTAAAACAGCGCCGTGGCGGTTTAACCACGACATCCCTAGGATGACATCGACCTTCTGTCCCTCTAAGATAATGAGAGACGTGGGGTACACTCTACCCGCTAAGCATAATGGTGCTTTGGAGACCATTACGCTTGCTGAAATCTTCCCACACATGCTGAGCTCGTCCCTCCACCGGAACGAGTGCGTATGGAGTTCCCTCCATAGCCTGTACGTGTAGTTGGCAGGAACGTGACATAGTGTCACGGGCTGCCACTTGCCACATCCCTTCCGGTTGTCTTCCTCTCACCGTGACGGTGAATGGCACCCAACCGGGTGGCGTAGGCCCTGCAGGAACCTCGACATGGATCGTCCACGTCTTGTTCCCCTCTTCGCCTTCTTCCTTGGCGAAGTATTGCGGCATCTGGTTGTACCCGAAATATTGGAGCATTAGCCACAATGCTCCCGGGTAGCCGCTACGGTCAGAGCAGTGGGAAACTACCCACCCGTTCTCCAACCGTTTATCTGCTGCCATCTGTAAAAATATATTTGAGAAATGTCAAATATTTATTTAAACAGTAAACCATTGAGTTATAACATAAGATATGTCATTGAACCCTTAACACTTGGAAACATAGTTCAAATTTTTAAACAAATTTGACTGCTGATCTGCTGTTCCCATGACAGCCCTGACCAGTTTCCATATCAATCTGATTTAGGCCAGGTTAAAAGTAAAACCAGTCCTGGAGCTCAACATCAAAGTTAAAGTTAACTTCAATAGCTTTCCAGAAAGTATTTGGTTGGCCTAAGATCTGCTCTGGTTCAAAAGTTATGAGATGTCAAAGTTAACAGAATTTCTGGGAACAATTGGACAGCACCTCCCTGCCTTAGGTACTGATTTGATCCAAGAATTCCAGTTAATTCTGTTCCTAATCTGACAAAACTTTCTGTTACAAAGTTGTAACCCATCTCATAAGCTTCCCAGAACCACCTCATTTTCTATTTTTGGATTTTTATGCAGGAAGTTATGCTTAATTTACAGAGAGTCTACAGAGAGTCTTTGCTCCGTCCTGTTTTCTGGACAGTTTCAACTCTACTGCATTTTTCGAGTGGTTAAGGGATGAAACACCTCTGGAACTCAACAGAAAAGTTGTAAAGCTCCTCCAAAGCTTTCCAGAAATGTATCATACGACCCCAACCTCGAAAGAACTCAACCTCTAACCTCTGATTAACTTCAGCCTTGATTTAGCTGAAAACAGAGTGCTCTGTCCTTAACATCCTATAAGTTGAAAATTTATTAACTTTGAATATCCTGTTCAAGGGAAGGAGTTACATCAAGTTTTACTACTTTGGATCAAAACCTTCAAGTTTTTAAATGAAGTTGTTCATTTAGTTGGGTGTGACGTCGAGGCGTCACCAGATTATGTCGGTACTACGTCCTCACAAAGGAAAAACCTATACCGGATTTAGCCGGCTTCGTTAGTTCAGTGGCACTATTCGTCACTCGCACACGGATGCTACACGTCTACCGTTTCGTGGTAAGGCTACCTGCAGAAACTCAAACAATCATCAGACTCGGCTGCACACCGAGCCCGGAATCCATACAGTTTGTACACCCGGCCGTCATCACTCGCCCGGATGTTCTCAAGCCAAACACGCCTTGAGTTACGTGTTCACGTTTCAGACCACGTGACGGGGTCTCCCATGTTGCACCACGCACGCCAGGGACAGACGTTGCTCGAATACCCCAAACGACATGAAGAGTCGTAGAGGATATCAAAGCGGGTCGGGTTACCTGCCACCCGTGGGGCTCCACCCTTCAGCTTGTGCGCACTGGTGGACAGCGCTTACGTGCACCCCCCAAGACATGAACGTCCCGAGATGCACGATTTTCCGACATAACAAATAAGTTAATAAGCCACTTTCTATATACTAATAACATCCTTATACGGGCTACTAACTCGTTCCTCACTGGATTTTTGAAAAAGAAGACCTTTGTACTGTGTTAAACCTCAAGCGAGCTCTGATACCACGCTGACACGACCCCACTGGTCCTGTCGAGCCAGGATCACGCTGAGGGGTGCTGCGTTGCACAACACCGTATAACACACGTCAAAGGTACAAAGCGGAAGCGGAAGCTTTATTACATAAACAAGTTTATTAACATGTTTACATCAAAATAAGTTTAGTCCACACTCGCGGGCGTAGACTAAGCATCAAGTGCACGTTCAGCCCTCGAACGTGTCCTTGCTAGCACACTCGCACACTAACTCTGCGGCGTGCACGACTCCCACTCGACGGGGTTCCCCTCCTGGGGTTCCGTCTCCTCTTCGGGAGTCCCTTCCTCATAGAACCCTGCAAAAGCTTCAAACACAAGCAGTGAGCACGAAGGCTCAGCAAGTCTGACCCGTCTCACCTAAACATGAAACTTCTACATGAGGGTGATGGGTTGCATGAGGTAAAAATCATTTGCAAGGACTCGCCTAATTAGTAGAACCTTACTTTCAAGTTTTAGCAGCAGGTTGTGGAGAACTTTACGCTAAGGCACATGAGAGAGCCGCAATCAAACAAGAAACGCATTTCTCTCATGTACTTTGCCCAAAGTTGAAAAGAACTTTAGTTAGCACTAAGCTACAACATATCATTAACAATCAATATCCAACTTTCAATCAGCAACATTTTAACATGTAACTAGCCTGTTCTTTCTACGTCACGGTACAGTGAACAAGTGGTACTCACTGACCGCGAGGGACGGCGATTATAATCGATTTACACCTGCAGGGTTACCCGAACAACCCGTCACGTACGCCCGTACTCGATGTTGCCTACAACAACCATCACGGACGCCGTACGCGACTACCTTTCACCCGTTAGCCAAATATTGAACCGGTCCCATCGTCCCGAGCAAGAGGTCCCTGCACGCGCATCTCTGTGCCGCCAGCTGATTTACACCTCGAGCTCTCAACCTACCCTCTGAACGACGGGCAATGCCTCAATACCCAGCTACCCGAGTTACATCAGTTTCCCGGTTCCCATATAGCCGGTAGGTCTTCGGTACTGTTCTAGCTTGTTCAACAGGCCCGCACACGGCTCGGTCCTCAATCGACACAAACGGAGCTACAGCACACAGGCCCCAAAGTCCTGCTGCCCTTACTCTCCGCTCGGTCTCATTTTCTTGCCATGTGTTTCATGTGCTACCTCTACCCGAGCAATGTGCCTCTAGCCTATTCTCGCGAGTAGTTCCAACTACTCGACTTGTACCGAATCCTACTCTATCCTAGCAATGCAGTGGCTAACGGGGTTTGCAATCCTAAACCCCAACCCATGGTTTTCTTGGCTATGCAGTGGGGTTTCCAAACAAGACTCTGATGCACAACATAAAGAAAACAAGTATGTGCTCAAAACAATAAAAATTTATAAAATGGTTAATGCAAACCGGGGCTTGCCTTGCTGCTCTTGGTCGTAGGCTAGCTGTTCCTCCGGAGTAACGAAGTCTAGGACTTCGGGTTCCTCCTCGACCTTAGCGACTACATGATAAGAACAATGTATGTATTAATTAAATGCTTTTGTATTAACTTTGAAGTTGTGAAGTCTATAACCTTTACTAGATAGATCTAATGACTGTGAAACTTTTACTGTGGCTTGGTTACAACCTAAACAGAGACTTGGTCAAGTTTTAGTTGCAGCAAAGCTCATTTGAGCCCTCCACAAATAATTATGTCCTTGACCTTAATTAAAGGCTTTTAGGGTGTTCTAGGTATTTTCATGAAACAAACTATGACTTTCTGAAAACTAGATTTTCAGAGGGTTCTAATGGAATTGGTCTCACTTAATTTGGAAGTCTCTAACTAAAGATATGAGGTAAACAATTTCAGAGAAAATTCTGAAAATGTTTCTGAACATTTTCTATTTTCTCTGGAACAGTTTTACTAGTCACACCATTAGGTGGACTAAATGAGCTCAAATGGATCTGAAATTTTTATGGTAGTTCAAGGATATTTTGGTGAACATCTCAGCAAAATTTCAGGATTTTCCTCCAAATGATTCTCCAGTTAAAATTCCTAACAGTTTAAACTTTAAGGAATTAATTCTGGAGAATTAAGGAATTTCATGAAGTGACACTTGATTTTCTGGAAAGTACTCAAAGAGCTGAATCCAGCAAAATTTGGTTCACTCAATTTGGAGCTTTCTAGCCAAAGTTATAAGGATTTGAAGTTTGAAGGAAATCTGAAAATCGGGGAAAAGTTTAAACTCGCGCGTGGGCCCAGGAGACACGCGTCGCACGCCGAAGCGACAGCACACCGCGGCCCACAAGGATTTTGCGCGCCAGCACACCCGATCCCGGCCGCAGCCGGATCCCGATTCAAAATATCGGCCGCTGACAGCTGGGGTCCACCCCCTTCTTCAACCTCGCGACACCCGCGCTCCGCCGCCGAGGGACCTCGCCGGAGAGCTCGCCGCTGGCTGCTGTACCGCTCCAAACTTCTTGATTCTGGCCGCCCCTGCCTAATTTTACTTGGGGAACATGATCCGAGGGTCAGCTGCTCATGACAACGGCCGGAGCATGGTCGGCGACGAGCCGCCATATCGGAACGACTTCGGCCATGTCGGCTGACGCTCCTAGTGCCTCAGCTACTTGGGAAATCGGTCGGGGAGCATCAGTGGACCTCAGAGAAGGTCGACATGAACTCGGGGTAGCTCGGGGAAGGCCCGAAATAGGTCCTCACCGTGCGCCCGATACCCCCCGTGCGTTCCGCCATTAGTAGACCTTGAATTACGCCGGGCACAGAAGTTCTCCGGCCCAGAGTTGTGAAGGCAACTTGTGCGTCACCGTGTCTAGTTCGTGTGGGAGTGGCCTGAGACCCTCTAATCCTTTCTAGAGCACGAATTAAACAGGATCGTACCCGAAGGTCGTTCTGCACACAGAAAGGGGAAAAGTGGAAATTCGCCGCCGATGAGCAACCACTCGAGCTGTGGCTCGGGGGTGAGCAGCATCGGTCACTTGCGCGTCCAAGGGTGCCTTGGCTCGGGCGTGACAACGCCCAGGTTGGGCTGTCCACGAGAGCCCGAGGTGCGGCGGTTTCCAGTTCCGAGTTTGATCTTTCGGCACAGCCGATATCACTCGGTTTCAATCGATTTCTATCCATGGGAAGGATGGAGGATGGTTGCTAGTACCTTGCTGGGACCTTGGAATGGAAAGAGGGAGCTGCGATCGGCTTGATCAAGCAGGAACTCGAGCGGCGGCGATGGCAGTGGAAAAACAAGTCGTGTGCGTCGGCAGCTCGAGGAATGGCGACTGAAGCACACCGGGGAGGGAATAAATAGCCCGGCGGTCTGGTCTCCGGCTTGGGGCACGCAGCAGGAGCTGGCGCCGGCCGGCCCCTTCGGTGGCGCGCGCGCACAACAGCCGGGAACCGACTGAACTGTGGTTCAGTCGGTTTGCTTTGAGGCTGAGGCTGACATGTGGGTCCCACTCCTCTTTTAACCTCTGAAATTTATTCCTAACAGCTGTGGTAAACAGTGAACCCTATTCTACCCTTGGCAACTCAAATTATTCACCCAAGAGCCATTTGAATTGATCAAAGTTCAAATGAGGTTTGGTTTGAATGAATTTCAGCACAAGTGCAGTTTGAAATTCAAATAAAGTTTGAATTTCTCCCCCTTAGCTCATGTCAAGATCAACTCCAAATGGAGTGAAAATTGGTGTGTGAGCTCACAAAAATGTGCTGAGCAAGAATATGCCTTCCACTTTTAAATTCAGTGGGTGAAAACAGTTTGAATTTGAATATGTTTTCAAACTGCCCCTTTCCTATCTACACCCAAGATGACCTCAAAAATGTTTTGAATTTGGGTGAAACTTGGCATGGACATCCTTGGCAAAGTGTAGGAGTTTTCATATGTCCAGCCCATCTATATCACATGTGGGAAGTACCACTTTTGCAATGTGTGAGTTTGTTCCCTAATGAGCATGTTGATAATTGTTACTTGCTCTTTATTTGTGTTCATCATTTTTCCTCAAATGAGGTGTGTGGTGTGGTGATGAACACTGCAAATGAGTGTCAAAAACTGAGGCCCTTACAATATATGGGCCCTGGTAAACTGATGTAACCTGAACCTCCGGGCGTCGAGGCATAGCACACCAATTTATAGGTGTAGGTTGAGGGCAGCAAGGTGGAAATCTGCTAACGGGCATAGAGAGATGCTCTGTGTAGGGAACCTCCTGTCCGTTTCGGTGCGACCGGTTCGACGTTTGGGCTGTTGGGTGAAAGGTTGTCCCGTACGACATCGAGTGAGCGTGCTGTGCAGCTTCACGGGTGGGCGTACGTGACGTGCTCTTCGGGTATCCCTGCAGGTGTATATCGAGTCGATTCACTCTCCCTCGCGGTGAAGAGTACCACTTGGTCACTGAGTCATGACGTAGGCTAATATAGGAAACGTGATGATTCAATATTGCTGTTATGATATAATTGTATTGCTACTTGTATGCCACCAAATATTGCTTACTAAATTTCCAAATCATGAACTGTTAACTGGTGGCTAAAAGATGAACTAAGGATGAATTGTAGGCGTGTCCGTTTGCTGAAATTTTACCGTTCCATGTTTGTTGTACCCTACATGTAGAGTTTCATGCCTAGGTGAGTCGGTTAAGTCTTGTTGAGCCATCGTGCTCATGGTTGCTGCTTAAGTATTTTTCAGGTGAGGAACCACCCATGGACTCAGGTTACGAGTCCACCGGTGAGGGTTACCCTCCGTCGGGGACCACGGCTGAGTGGGAGCCGTACACGCCACGCTAAGCTGAGGAATGCAGCTAGTGTGGGTTGCCCTAAGGCTGGGCAACCGACTTTTCCTAGATAGGCGGACATGAGTTGTACAAATTTAACTTCTGCTGTGTAATGTAAACATTAGTTTGTAACTGAGCAGTGTACTACTTTGTACAGTTTCAGTTTGTTTTCTACGTAATACAATGTTTCCTTATGATGTGTGCTGTCGGGTGTCGCATCGTGCGGCACCACCCTCTGCGATCCTGGATGAGCGGATTCCGGTCCGCCACAGAATCTGAGGTAAAACTTGTCAATTTGCCAAATGGCTTTTGAATTTGAGCTCCTCATGACTGAAGTTGCAATGTGCCAAAATGTGGAGATATTTTGGGTGGAGAAAAGCAGTAAGACCCACTTGTCATTGAGAGGGGAAGACTTACAACTGAAGGAAATATTCTCTGTTCTCTGAGTTTCCACTCGAAGTCGCTGTGCAACAGAGGAGCACCACCGAGCAGGTCACTGCCGCCAGCTCCCAGCTGCTTGAGCAGCGCTGGAGAGCTGCTCATGGGTCTTCTGCACCCTCAGCGTGATCAGCTTGCCTGCTACCCAAAGCCTCGGACCCTGTCTCCTCCTCGCGCAGAAACGGAACCGAGCAACCCCGCCAGCCTCGGTTGATTCGGGAGCCGGCGATTTCGTGCGCACAAGGCCTCAACTAGCTGCAAAACATCACCCCAGACTCGTCCTTCACCTCCTCAGCGAGAAAACACGCAGCTCCCGGCGTTCTCCACCCTAGAACAGGGGGTGTTGCAGCAACCCGAGGGTGACCGACGAGCAAGCTCACGTGGACAGCTCACCACAGTGGGTTTCACGCTCAAGCAAAGACGCTCAGAGGTGCGCTGAACCACCGTGGTGCTTCTCCCCGAAGCTCAGCTCAAGCGGTGATCTCTAGCGGCCGAATTCGAAGTTTTTCTCCCGGTGCACGACCACGGACCCTCCGGTAAGGATCTCCGAAATTTGTGCTTAATTATTACTTAGAGATCACCAAATTGTGCACAAATGAGCTAGACTCGTTGGTGATTTCAAGTTTTGCGAGCGGCGGCCATGGTGGGGACGATCGGGCGCGCGGTGAAACCCTAGTAGCCGTCGTTCCCAAGCTACTTTGCGCCCACGTCGAGCTTCCTTAGGTGTCACTGATGCTGTAGAGTCGATCGCTCGAGGTTTTTGTGGGCGACCGGTCCTTGGCGCCGAGCTACACCGAATGCCGCCACATGCCGTGAGCTAGTGGGAAGGCTTTGCCGGCTCGGGTAGACCACACCAGTGGGTTCCTCAAGTGGTAATATGGCCTAGCAGCGAGTTTAGGCATGGGGATGGCCGGGAGGCGGAAATCTGGCGAGCTTCGGCGAGCCCGGCGGCGCGCGGACGCGGGAGGCCGGAGGTTGAAGAACGGTACCCGAGCCCAGCCGTTAGTGAGAAGGATTTGAAAACTCAGATCTTCTGTGCCCTCGGATCGGGCTGTGGCTGCACAGGAGTGGGTCTATGGCCCCGTGTGGCTTGTTCCTGCGAGTGACACGTGGTCCCCTGGACCCACACGCAGGATTTAAACATTTCCCGGTTTATTTGGACCCCCATATTCAGTTCAAACTTTAGAACCTCATTGCTTTTGTTAGGAAGATCCAAATTTAGTGATTCAAATTGGGTTGGATTCATATTGAAAAACTCTATCCAAATATGCAACCTAATTTGTAAGAAAGTCATTATTGAAGTCTGGAAAATTCTTTAAATATTTTTGGCAAAAGAATTTTAGAGGGAGTTTGGTTCATCCAGAAATCCTCAAATTTTGCCAGAGTATTCTTCAGGATGCTAGTTAACTCCTGTAGAAATTTCAGCTCTTTTTGAGTTGATTTGGTTAGGAGAATCCAGATTCTAAGTGGCTGTGTTCAAATGGATACAGAAACAATTTCAGAGATATTCCAAAACTTGGAAATTCAGTTCTGGGCAGTTCTTAGCTCCAAAAATCCTAGGAAAATTCATGCATGTTCCCTGAGCTATGTTTGAAATTGTGGTTCACTTGAATTTGCATGAAAGTGCAAATTTATTCAGAATTAATTCTTTTTTACCTAAATTCTTAGGGAATTGTTCTGAGTGATCTACTCATTGAAAAATTCTAAATTTTGGTCCAGATTACTTTCTTGTGACAAGGAACTCACATAACAATTTTCAGCTCCATTGGAGCTCTGGGTCAGTACTGTTCTGTTCAACCTATTTAGACGAGTAACACACAAGTGATGAAATGCACTTATCACTTGATCATGTTGCATAACCCAAACCCAAACCACTAGCACCAGTGTCATTTTAAATTCTTAAACATAGTTCCAGTTTTAAACGTGTCATTAGAGCTTGATAGCAAAAGCTTTGCAATTAAACACATATGCATATTCATAACGTGTAGTATCTACGTGGAGAATTGTGAAGCAATCGAAGTGGAGATCAAAGAGGGAGTAAAGCGAGTGATCAAGCCTCAAGTGGTCTTCACTAACTGAATAGATACTTAATCACCTGCAAAACCAAAGCAAGCTACGGTTTGCATTTAAGTTGTTTATAAAGTTTTTACTTTGTTCACTACTATGGTTAGAGTTTGTATGTGCATTAGGTCAAGTATGCTTTATACTCCAAATGCATGACCAAAAGAACCCTGGAGTCAAGGGTAGAATATAGCTTCCCCGCTGTAGAAGGTTGCCATGCTAAATAGGTTATGACATCTGGTAGAAGTCGACTAGTTGGAATCTACTCGCGAGCTATAGTTCGAACTTACATGGGTGTAGTTGAAAAAGGCAAACTAATGTTAATATTTCTAAAGATGAGACCGGGCAGGAGGGTTGGGCAGCGACAAGACGAGGTCTTGGTCGAGTAGCTATGCCTGTGAAAGTTAAGGACCGATGCGTGTGCGGCACCCATGAGCATGTATTGAGTTGTGTACCGGATGCTTACTGCTATATGGGACCCAGGAAACCGATGTACCAGGTTAACTGGATTGTAGATGCATACCACATCGTCTCGTTAGACCTATGAGCCCGATACGGTGCGACCGGTTCTACAGTCGAGTGTCCTGCAAAAGGTTGCCATATACGACGTAATGAAGGACGCCAGATTTGGGTCTTCAGAGGCGAGCGTATGTGTCGAGTTATCCGGGAAGTGTTTGATTCGAATCACTGTCCCTTGCGGTTATGAGTACCACTTGCTCACTGTGTTGTGACGTAGTAAGCAAGTTGTGTGAGAACAGTTTACAAATTTGAATTGCTGCTATGATTATTGGAATTGCATGAAAACCTTGTTTGAAGTAGAGATAGAGCAAACTAAAGTTAATTTCTACCTTGGGACAAGCAACATTGGAATGAAGCGTTTCTTGTTTGATTGTGGAGTTCCAATGTTGCTGGGCGCAAGGGCACTACTGTGATGGCTATAATCTGAAAGTTAAGGATGAACTTGTAGGCGAGTCTTTTTGCAAATTACATATTTAGGACTTAAGTTACTTTCATAAAGAGTTGCATGCTTTAGGAGAGACGGTTAAGTCTTGCTAAGACTTTGTGCTCACTCTTGCTATATGAGTGGTTTTGCAGGTTAACATTGACACTTATAAAGAAGGTTGTCCAGTGAGACTCGGAAACTTCCGAGTCGGGTAACACATGGAGAACCTAGCCGCTGCCATGTCTTCGTGTTTCTAGCGAGAGGAGTCCGTGGGCTGGACCTCTTCTTGAGTGCTCATTAGTTATTCGACGTGAGTTGCTGTAGTCTTCCACTGTAGCTATTTGATGTAAACTATTTATAAAGAACATTTGTAAGCTTCCGCTTTTGATTCATGTAATACAGTTTTCCTTATATGTGTGCTGTTAGGTGCCGCATAACACGGTACCACCCAATGCGATTCCCGGGCGAGTGGCACGACCCCATGATACAGGCTGGGTTCCTCACACTTAATCCTCTTCCGCGAGTGACGGTGATTCGAATATATAACAACCCGGAATACACAACACATACACCCGCCTCGAAAGACTCTCTCAAGAGCTCTTTCTTACGTTGTATGCAGCAACCTTTCACACGACACCCCCACATAGAAAAACGTTTCGCGCGGAGCAGGGTGGTCCTCTATGCGGACACGTCGAAGTTGCCCACTAAAGGATTTACACCTCCCGCCTTCTCAACGCCATTCCCACGCGAATGATGAGTTTCTATATCACGGTCCATCGAGTTACATCGGTTTCATGGGTCCCATACCCCACTATATATCCGGTACAGCTCAATCTTGTCCAGCATGGCCGCATACGCGCGGTCCTTAACCGATACGGACGGGGCTACAACCAACCTCTACATTTGCCTTACCATCCCGGTCCAGGCCTAATGTGGTCTCAAGCATTGTCACACCCATCGCAGGTCGAGACCAACCTTGAGCGCTCCATCCTACAGGAACTTGCCCGTCCCCATCTCATTTTCATGAGGGTGCTCTTATTATCAACCTCTCGCAAGTAACTCCATTACTCGAACTTTCTCATGAGTAGCTTTTTACTACTCGACTTCTACCGAGCTAGCTACAACATTAGTCTAGCATCTACGACGAGGCAAAGCCTACACTAAACCTTCTACTCAGCGATGTAACAGCCATGCAAGTGGGTTTCAAGCATCCTAGACATAATGCACAATATCAAGTCTAATAAACATGAGGTGAAGTAAAACAAAATTTAAAACGGTAATTATATGCAAACCAGGGCTAGCCTTGCTCAACGGTTTTGTTAGAAGCTAGGAGTTAGTCTTCCTATGGAGAATCCGCCAAACTCGTCATGAGATGGAGATCCTCGCTGCGGAGTTGAGTCCTCGTCGAACGTCGACGTCACATGAGCTATTGAGATGATTATGCACATATATTCAAAAGGAATTTAGAAAATGATTCAAAGCTGGTGTACAAGTTAACTCACTCTTAAAAGGGGCAAACAACAGCAAGGTTTCTGTTGTTGGATCTAAAACCTTAGAGAAAAAGATGCTAAGTGAAATGGAGGTACTATTAATCAGAATGTGATTAAATCCATTATATGAACACTTAAACCTAAAAGATGGTAGCTCAAGTTCCAAAGGTCCAATGAAGCTAAAAATTTAACCACAGCATCTATGGAAGGTATTTAGGCAGTTTGCAAACATTAAGCTCATGAAATGGCTCAAGGTGATCACAATAATTCCTTATGTGATTTTCACTAATCTGCCTGTACCTCCTAGGTCTTAAGCTTTCCTATTCTTAAAAGTAGACTTTTTGTTACGTAAAAAATGTCTTGAGTCCATAGGAATTGGTTTTGCAATTTTTGGAGTTTCCTACATGGAGATATGGATTTTACAAGTTGGGAGAGAATCTCTGAAAAAGGTCTCTGTATAGAGGATTGAAACAACATTTGGTCAGGCAAATTGAGCTCAATGCCTCTGAAATTTTTACTGGAGTTGAAGTATATTTGGAAGGATCTCCTGCCCAAAATTGGGAACTTTCCAATACACAGAACTCCTGGAATAAATCCTACAAAATATTATTTATATCAATTAATGAACCAAATCCAGGAATTTTCCTAAATATTGGGCCGCACCCCTGGATAGTACTCTCTGAGAGGAATCCAACAAAATTTATTTGGGAATTGTTGGACGCTCCTACACAAAGTTATGGCTCTCCAAAGTTCAAACTGAAATCTGGAAATTCTGAAAAAGTTTAAACACTGCCGATGGGTCCCACTCGACAGCCTTCTTCCTCCTCGCGCCAAACAGGGCACCGCAGCAGCACCCTCCGGTGAGGGTCGCCTGAACGGACTTCCCGGCCACCTCCTGACCGCCTGCTCGCTGCCGCCCCATTATTCACCACGCTGAACGCATTGGTGGAGTCGCCGGCGGCCGAAGCTCGCCGGAAACACGCGCGCACCGGTGACAGCAAGGATTAGGGTTCCGGCAAGGTCATGGAGGCTCATTTCTTCACCAAATGATCTGCTCTCGGGCTCTAGAGCACCAGGGGAAGGTGTAGAAGATGGACATGGAGGCTAAATGCGCCGTGGAGCTCTCCAAACCCATCGGCACCATGCGGCCGACTGTGTCCGAAGGTACTCCCTCGAAAAGAACTTGGATTTCTTGCTCTACACCTAATTTCTTGACTTAGGATCGAGGGAGGAGGTGCGCTAGCTAGTTAAGAACTAGTGTGCGAAGTTTGACGCATTAACAACTTGAATTGACAACGAATTTCACAAATCCTTACCTCGGGGTCGAGTTGCGCCGCCGGGGGAAAATTGCCAAATTCTCCTCCGACAAACCACGGCTAGGGCTGAGCTTCAGGCTTGAGCAACTAGGGTCGCCGGTGCACCGATGAGTAAGCTCGCTAGGGCGTGATCTTCTTCTGTGTGGGCTGTCCATGGTGACCGAGCTCGGGTCTTCGGTGTTCACTCGGGAGCAGCAACGGCTTTGCCGTTTTTAGGCGCAAGCGAGCACGGAACCGTGGGGAGAAGCTTTTACCCGGCTATAGAACTTGTGTGTGCTGCTCTTTGCTTTGGGGAGCTCGAGCAACTGAAGCTCGGTTGGCGGCCGGCGATCGGAAAGAGCAGAGCGGCCGAGGGCGGGTGTTTTTCGCGGGATCAGACACCCGAGGGCGAGAGCGAGCTGGAAGAGGTGAAATAGCTTTGTTGCACTCGTTGTGTGGTGATCAGAACGAGCAAAAGATCGAGAAAGCCGGAGGTGGCGCCAAAACTTCACCGGGAAGTCTTTTTCCGGCGTGCTGTCGAGTGCTCGAGCGAGGAAGGAAAAACAGAGGCGGTAGAAATGGTTGTGCCACTGACTACTGGGTTCCACAGCCCCAGAAATATCTCCTCCCTCTGTGCTTTAATATTCCCGCACCGCCTTTGTCCAAATTCCACCAAAATTGGATATTAGACCAGACAAAATGTAAGGAATTTGAATCTGAAATCAGATTTCCAAATTGAGCCTGTTTAGTACAGAATTCAAATTTCAATTTGAAGGTGCTCTCAACTATTCCTTCAAATAAATGGTAGATGAGCTCCAACTTATCCAAATTTGGATTGTGACCTCATTGATACATGGGAAATGCATCGTTGAATTTATTTGTATGCATTTGGCAATCTGAACATGAATCCTTTCAAAAGATTTCAATTCGTGTTTAAATTTTCCCTCCATCTTCTACTCATAAAGGATGTGCACATGAGTTAGACTTTTGGGAGTGAAATTCTTTCCCCTAGGTTAACATGTGTTGAGCATGGGCTAGAGAAATTTTTTAACTCCCTCACATGTCCATTTTTGTGTTCATCATTTCATGTGACACAACTCAAGCTTTCCTTTGCCTTAACTTTGTTTCACAATGTGAAATAAAACTTTACCAAGTTAGGGCTGTTACAAACTGTGACGGACAGAAATCTGTACATCCCAGGATCTCAGAGGGTGGTGCCGCACGATGCGACACCTGACAGCACACATCATAAGGAAACCATAGTATTACATTGAAAACATACTGAATTTGTACATAGTAGTATAAACCTTCAGTTTACATCTATTTACAGAGTCTACTACAGCAGAAGATAATTATACAACTCACGCCAACACCTAACTAGCAAAAGTGGTTGTCCGCCCCTACGGACAACCCACACTCGATGCACTCAGCCTCAGCGCGGTGTGTATGGCTCCCACTCAGCCGTAGTACCCGACAGAGGGTAGACCTCACCGGTGGACTCATACTCCGAGTCCGTGGGGTCCTCCTCACCTGCAAACACTTATAGCAGCAACCGTGAGCACGATGGATCAGCAAGTCTTAACCGACTCTTCTACACATGAAACTCAACATGCCAGTCATACTCGAATATAGGATGATAATTTGCAGCAAACGGACACGCCTACAAGTTCGTCCTTAGTTCATATTTTAGCCACAAGTTAATGGTTCAAGAATCTGAAATTTAGTGAGCAATATTTGGTGGCACACATGTAGCAATACAATTTATTCATATCAGCAGTAATACATAGCAACCATTCCATATAATTAACCAACGTCACGACTCAGAGGCCAAGTGGTACTCATTACCATGAGGGACGGCAAATCGACTCGATATACACCTGCAGGTGTACCCAAATGGCACGTCACGTACGCCCATCCTCAGAGCTGCAACGGCACACTCAACCGATGTCGTACGGGACAACCTTTCACCCAACAGCCCAAACGTCGAACCGGTCGCACCGAAAAGAGCAGGAGGTTCCCTACATGGAGCATCTCTCTATGCCCGTTAGCAGATTTCCACCTTGCTGCCCTCAACCTACACCTATAAATCGGTGTGCTATGCCTTGACGCCCGGATTTTTAGATTACATCAGTTTATCGGACCCCATATATCCGATATGCCTTCGGTACATTCAAACTTGATCAGCGTGGGCCGCACACAGATCGGTCCTCAATCGACATGGACAGGGATACGCACACATGACTTCCTCTTTCTGTGTCCTAGCCCCTGCCTAGTCTCATTTTTCTTGCTAAAGTTGTCTCACACCTCGAACCAATCCCGTGTAACGAACCCTATACTCGCACTTGTACCGAAGCCTATTAACGATAAGCACAGCATGAAATACTCGAGGACTTATACACTACCCTCACTCCTTTTTGGAATAATCTGGTTATGCATTTGGGGTTTCATCCATCCTACACCTAATGCACATACATACTTCACACTAAGTGTATATAAAGTAAAACTTGTTAAATGCAAACTGGGGCTTTCCTTGTTTCTGCTGGTCAGGGGTTAATGTTTCCTCCGCAGGTATGAAGTCAAGTATCTTTGGGGTCTCCTCGCGTTCAGCGACTACACGTACAATTTAATCGATATGTCAAATTTAGATGCAAAAGTGATGAATTTAGTATGTAAAGACTATAACTTTAGCTAGAAATTTCCTTTGGATCTGAAATTTTTACTGTGGCTTGGTGAGAACCTAAACAGAAACTTGACCAAATTTCATTTGAATCAAAGCCTATTTGAGCTCTGCCCAAATAAAAGTCTAAATGGTCATTACTAGAGATTCTAAGATTTCCAGGGATTTTCATGGCTCAAACCATTACTTTCTGGAAACTAGAGTTTGAGATGGTTCTAGTGGAGTTGGTTTCATGTAATTTGAAGAATCCTAGAGAAAGTTATGCCCTAATCAAGATTTGAGAAAATTCTGAAAAATGTTTCTGTACATTTTTCTATTTTCTCAGGGCAGTTCACTTAATCACACCATTAGGGGAACTAAATGAACTTGTATGGATATTAAATTTTGCATGTGACTAAAGGATTTTTAAATGAACCTCCTAGCAAAATTTCAGAATTTCCCATAAAGGAAATCTCCAGATAAAATTCTCAACAGTTTAAAATTTAGGGAATTAATTCTGGAAAAAGAATAAGTTTCATGAGCTGAAACTTGTTTAGCTGGATAGTACTCGAATAGCTGAATCCAAAAAAATTGCTTCACTAAATTTTGGTACTCCTACACAAAGTTACGAATTTCTAAAGGTTGAGCTGATTCTTGAATTATTTTCCTAAAGGAAATCATTTCCCGCGCCTAACAGTGACATACAGCGGGGCCCGCATGTTAAATTTAAACTAGCCCACGCGTGTGCTTAGCGCTGTGGCGTACACGTGGGGCCCGTACCTTCGTCTACCTCGCGACACCGCCGCCCCGAGCCGCCGGAGCTCCGGCGAGGTCGGCGTTCCTGGCGACCTAGCTTGCCGGCGACGGTGAAACTCGCCGCCCCCACCTAACTTCGGACGCTGAACACGCGGACACCTTGCTGCCACCGGCTTACCGCCATAGCTCGCCGGTGACGAGCGCTATGCCATTGTGTCCCCTCGGCAACGTGTTCCCGTCATTCCGACCACCCCCTTCGCGTGCTAAACGTGTCTCCACGTCCAGGGCAGACTCGGGAAGCTCGGCATGACCTCGGTTGGGACCCAAACATCCGGCAAACCGGACATCATCGGCGACCCTCTCTTCCGCCAAAATATTTCTCGGTGAACTAGGGTTCTGGTGGGTCTTTCTTGCTGGTTATTGCTCGAGGAGAAACGCAAGGATCTCTAGAACGTCTGTGAGCTGCAGCTCGACCGGCGGTTGCCTCTGAGCAACAAATTTCGCCGTTGACCGATCGCTGACCCTAATGCACACCGTGAAGGGAAACTAGAAATTCTCGCTCTACACCGCATGAAACGGCAAACAGTCTCCTCCTACAGCTTCCTCACAAGCAGGCACACCTTTTCTTCTCTGGTGGCGGTGCGTGAAGCAGCCGGGATTGGCCGATCGCCGGTGATCAGAGAGCGGTGGCAAGAACCTGCGAGCGAGAGCAAACGAACAGTGTGGTGTGAGCTGGTTTTGCTCGGGGATGAAGAGAACCGGTTGAGCAGCTTATGTGCTGGACTTTAAGCGGGTTTTTCACCGTGAGGTGGAATCAACTGAGCGAGCTGGCTGCTCCTGAGCGCTCGACGGTCGCCCGCGTGTGCTTCCCTCTGTTTGAGTCGGTTCAGTGTGAATTCAGCCACTGACCAGTGGGTCCCACCTCTCTCCTCTAATTCTTTTCCATTTCTTGCTGCAAATATCCCAGCTACTCACACTTAAAAGACTTAGCCACAAAGTAAGGGAATGAATTTGAATTCTTCAAATTGGAGTTTGTTTAGCCACATTGGATTCAAATTTGAATTTGAAATTCAAATTCAGTTTTGAATTAATCCAAATATAGCTCCCGACAAGATGAACTCAATGAAGATGAAAATTGGTGGACTAACTCAGAAAAATGTGCTGAGTTTGAATATGAAGTTTACTTTTGAATCCAAGTGATGAAAGTGGCTGAAATTTGAATTTGCATTCAAATAGCTCTTTTTGCAATTGTATCCAAAAGTGCCTCAAAATAATTTGAACTTGCATGAAACTTTGCATGAGCACTCCTAAGAATGTTTAGGGCCTAATGGTAAGCTCAGACTCTCATGTTTATGTGTGTGCGCTCCTACTTTTTGGAGTTGTGAGTTCTTCCTCTAATCACCTCTTGATGGTGTTTACTTGCTCTTCACATGTGCTCATGAGTTATCCACAACATGAGCTGCGGTGTGGGGATGTGATGAACACTCTAGAAAATGAATTCTTGGGCTTTTACATCCCTCCCCCTTAAAAGAATCTTGTCCCTTGATTATAAGAGAAGAGATGAAGATGTAAGAGGAATTACCCGTGATAAGATGCCATGAAGTCCGGGTAGTTTGAGCGAAGGAAGTCTTCGCTCTCCCACGTCGCTTCCTCAGCGGTGTGGTTGCTCCACAATATCTTGTAGAACCACAGCGTTCGGTTACGCGTGGTCCGAGCATTATCATCAATAATCTCCACCGGATACTCAACATAAGGCAAATCCGGTTGCAACTCGCCAATGTTGTCGGTGGAAACAGCAGCCATATACTTCAGACATTTCCAGAGTTGTGAACCATGGAAAATGTTGTGAACACCAGCGAGAGACGCCGTTAGTTCTAGTCGATTTGCCACTGGTTCGCACTTCTCAATGATGACATAGGGTCCAATAAATCAGGGAGCGAGTTTCCCCTTCACGCCAAATCAGTGCACGCCTTTCTTCGGAGATACACGGAGGTACACATGTTCCCCGACGTCGAAGTGCAGCGGCCTATGCCTCTTTTCAGTGTAACTATTTCGTCGGGATTGGACGGCTTTCAAGTTTGCTTGAATCATTCGAACGCGCTCTTCGGCGTCGTTCACTAAGTCAATCCCGAACGTGACCCTTTCACCGGACTCGCACCAGTTCAATGGGGTGCGGCATTTGCGACCATAGAGAGCCTCATATGGTGCCATCTTGATACTCGCTTGATAGGCATTGTTATACGAGAATTCCGCCAATGGCAGATGATCATCCCAGTTTCTACCGTGGTGGATGGCACATGCTCTCAACATGTCTTCTAACACTTGATCACCCTCTCAGTTTGCCCATCTGTCTGAGGGTGACAAGCGAAGCTTCTAGTCAGTTTGGTACCCAAAGCAGCGTGCAACTGCTTCCAGAAATGAGCCATGAACAGTGCCCCTCGATCTGAGATTATGGTCTTGGGTACCCCGTGCAAGCATAAGATTCTTGCAATGTACAACTCCGCATACCTGCTGGAATGGAAATGTGTATGCACAGGAATGAAGTGAGCTGACTTGGTTAACCGGTCAACGATTACCCAAATGGAATCTTGCTTGTTAAAGGTCATGGGTAATCCCACAATGAAATCCATGCTCACATCTTCCCATCTCCATGCTGGAATTTTCAGGGGTTGCAACAGCCCGGATTTTCTCATGTGGTCCGCCTTCACTCGTCTACACGTATCACACTCGGATACGTACTTTGCAACTTCCTGCTTCATCCGTGTCACCAAAAATTTACTCTTCAAATCTTGGTACATTTTCTTGCTGCCTGGATGAATGGAGAACTTAGACAAGTGAGCTTCATCAAGGATCTTCTTTCTCAGCTCCATATTCCGGGGTACGACTATGCGGTCATTGAACCATAGCGTCCCCTCATCATCCTTCCGGAAACATTTGATATCCCCGCTGTCTATCCGTCTCCGAAGATGTGCCACGCCCTTGTTAACCTTCTAAGCTGCAATAATATCCTCCCTAATGGTAGGGATGAGAGCAACGTTGTAGAGTGATCCATATGGAACCATGTATAAACTCGGCTCTTGCTCTTCCATCGGTGTAATGGTGAGGTTATGGACATGTGATTTCTTTCTCAGCGCGTCGGCAACCACATTTTCCTTGCCGGGGTGGTAATGAATCCACTACAAGAAATTGTATTATTTTCATGAGCACCCATGAAAATAACTGTAATTTCGTGTGCCGGCCCCTAGCTCACGACAATAAACGTATTTTCGTGGGTTTCTACTAGGCACACGAAATTACAGCACATACTTTCGTGGGTTTGACAGTGGCTCACGAAAATAAAAGAACTTTTGTGGGTTTTTACCTAGGACACAAAATTACAGAAAATAATTTCGTGGGTTTGGCCGTGGCTCACGAAAATACTCGGACTTCGTGGGTTTTAACGTGGCTCACGAAATTGGACAGACTACTTTTGTGGGTTTGGAAACTGCTCACGAAAATAGATGTAGATATTTTCATCGGTTCGGCAACGGTTCACGAGAATAGGTGTAGATATTTTCGTGGGTTTCAATGGGGCTCACGAAAATAGGCGTACTTCATGGGTTTCGCGCTGGCACACGAAAATATATTCCGATACTTTCATGGGTTTCAACCAGGCTCACGAAAATAAAGGCAATAAAGCTGTCGGGAGCCTGGTTTGTTCACCCACACTGCAGCTCCTCGCCCGAATCATACACCGCGCTACCTCCATTCGTCCTTCTGCCGCCATGCCACCGCTCCCCCACCGCGCTGGCACTGCTAGGGACCTCCTGAGCCGCGTCGCGTCGCTCCTCCACCGGGTCTCCCGATGCCCTCAGTGACCGGCACCACCCCTCCCGTCGCCCGCCCCTCCCGGAGCCTCCCGGGCCAGCTCCTCCCGCCACCGAGGTTCCTCTTCCCCGGGCTGTCCCGGCTGCCACGCACGCCGTCGGTGCCGGATGCCGCCAATCCCCGGCCCCCTCGCTCCGGACGCCGCAGAGCCACCTCCAAAGCAGGCTAGCTCAGGTAGTGTTGAACTCATGTGGGATTTTGTGACAGCATAAGTGGATTTTGAACAGTTGCTTAGCCTTGATGTGGAATTTTGTCGAGAGAACGTATGTGATTCAAGGAGCACAGGGTCTCGAAAGAGAGCGTATGTGATTACACACTAGTTATAGCTTTCGAATGATTATTTGTAACACAGATTACTTGCCATTATATCCATTGATATATAAAACAGCATGTATAGCTGATAGTGAAGTATAGGCGTATATAGCTGATAGAACTACATGTATAGCTGGTGGTTGTTATTTGTGAGAATAATGTACTTAATTTATGTCATCATACCATTTCCTTTTATACGAGTTGCAGAATAATAGGTAAATTGGTCATGATAAGAAGGTAAAAATGTGAAGGTCTAACTTGAAGGTCTAACATGCATATATCAGTTTACAAGGCAGGAAGTCATTAAGTTTTAGAGGTAAAACATATAAAATAAGAGGACGGCATACCTGAGATTCTGAGAGTGGATTGAAATATTCTGCAAACAATCCACGTAGAAGTCTTAGCAAGTTCTGCTAGCTCACATAAAAACTCACTACATGATGACCCACATGTGGATGTTTTGGTTGCACATGTTTAAGGAAAGGTCCAGGACACATCTGTTTGGTGTTGCATCACAGTGACTCCTTTTCGAGTTGTATATATGCTATTTATTCTTCATTTGTAAATAACATAGTTTATATGCTTCTTTTGTAAACATCTATCTGATGTGGAATAATACTATACTGAAACTCTCTTTCACCTGATTATTGAGTACACTAATAAGCTTTGTATATTTTTCAGAATTGTATGCAGTGCAAGGAAAGTACATCAATTGTCGCCTTGCGGCCTCAGCACATTGCAGGTAACAAGTTTTGTTTCATTAAAACCTAGTTTCCATGAGCTTATTTAACCTTTTGATATCGTATTATCATTTTGATATCTTAGATCTTTGTTCTTCCATTTTATTGTATAGACCATGAGTAATCATAGACAATGGATGTATGAGGGTTGGCGGAAGAATGTTGCGCCTTCTAATGAATGGGCCATTAATACTAAGGCTTTTATCAGTCGTGCTTTCTCGTTATCGACCAACCGTTTTGTGAAATGTCCATGTAACAAGTGTTGTAACTCTTTATGCAAGGAAAAGTTGGAGATGGAACGAGACCTTTGTAGATTTGGTTTTATGTCAGGTTATGAAACACGGTATGAGCACTGTGAGTTGTACCATAGCAATGCTGCTATTGATGTGAGGGAAGATGAAACTGAGGATAGAATAGGTGACATGGTCGAAGCACTAGATCGTGAATGTGGTGCTGTTGAATCTGTGGAAATTCCTGGACCTCAAGTTCAAGAGTTCTATAGAATTCTCTCAGCATCGCATGAAGAGTTGCATGAGCACACTAAAGTGTCTGTACTTGCAACCGTGACTCGGCTCATGTCTATAAAATCAAAGTATAATTTGTCGAACCAATGCTACGATGATCTAAGCGGCTTGATATCGGACATTCTTCCGACAAATCATAAGTTGCCAAGAGACATGTACCAGTCCAAGAAATTGTTGGCAGGGCTTGGTATGAAATATGAAAAGATTGATTGTTGTCGTAACAATTGTATTCTTTTCTGGAAGGAGAATGCAAATGCGACACATTGCTCAGTTTGCAAACCATCACGATACATTGAGGTCACAAATGAGGACGGTGAATTAGTACAGACAAAAGTGGCAGCAAAACAACTTCGTTACATGCCTCTTGCACCTAGGCTGAAGCGGTTGTTTCTATCTAAATCAACTGCAAAACACATGCGGTTGCATATAGATAGTTTGCATGAAACAGAGGGAGTAATGACACACCCATCTGATGCTCAGGCTTGGAAGGCACTAGACTCTTTTGATGCAGATTTTGCAAAAGATGCTAGAACTGTTCGTATTGGTTTGGCTACTGATGGTCTCACACCGTTCAACACTTCTACAGCCTCATACTCATGCTGGTCAGTGTTTGCTATTCCATACAACCTTCCACCTGCTATGTATATGAAATATGATTACATGTTCTTGTCTCTAATAATTCTGGGTCGTAAACATCCAGGAAAGCGTTTAGGGGTGTTTCTTCAACCATTGATCGAGGAATTAAAAGAATTATGGACCGGAGTAGAAGCATATGATAGCAATAAAAAGCAGAACTTCAACTTACGAGCTGCATACTTGTTGTCGGTTCATGATTTTCCTGCATATGGTGTTTTCTCAGGATGGATCACACACGGTAAACTCTGTTGTCCAATCTGTGGTTCAGACTCTGATTGCTTTAGACTTACTCATGGGGGCAAAGTGTGTTTTTTGATTGCCACCGATGTTTTCTTCCAGCAAATCACCCATTTAGGAGGCAAGGCAATACATTCCGGAAGGATACTATTGTAACAAAGGGTCTGCCGAAACGATTGTCTAGTGTTGAGATTGTTGAATGGCTCAATAAACTTGTCCCTACAGATGATGGGTTTGATGGTTTTGGTCAGGAGCACAACTGGACTCATATATGCGGCTTATGGGATCTTCCTTATGCTAAGTCGTTGTTACTCCTGCACAACATCGATGTCATGCATTAGTAACGCAATGTAGCCGAAAGCATCATCAACACATGTTTAATTTGAAAAAGACAAAAGATAATTTGAAGGCTCGAAAAGACTGAAGTTTCCAGACGGTTACTGTGCTGGGTTGAGACGCACAATAAATCTCGAAAATTGGGTATTAAATAATAAAAAAAGCCATGATTATCATATAATAATGGAAAGACTTCTTCTTGTAATGTTTCGTGGATATGTGCATTAGGATATGTGGAGAGTACTTGCGGAACATATGTGAGAGCCCGAACCCGATCACTGGGCCGTGTCGCTCGCCCGGGAATCACATTGGGTGGTGCCGTGCGATGCGGCACCCGACAGCACACATAATAAAGCATCATATTACATAAATCAAGCGGAAGCTTACAAAGAGTAAATTTTTAAAAATACTTCTCAAAATAGTCTACAGCGGAAGATTTATACAACTCATGTCACATCTCTATACTAAGCAACAGAAAAGACGTCCAGCCCGCGGACCCATCTCACTAGCAACACAATCACAATAGCAGCGGCAGGGGTTGCCATGAGTTCACCCCTCGGAGAGTTCCGAGTCTCATCGAATAACTGTACATTTCAGCATTGTGATATTACCTGCAAAACAACTCATGCAGTATCCATGAGCATGAAGCTCAGCAAGACTTAACCGTCACGCTAGTCAAGAAACTCTACATGCTGAAAATGGAGGGCTGAATATAGAAGATTTCACAAACTATGAACTTGAGCTAAAGGAGAGTTCTTACTTCAAGTTTTAAGCAACTTTTAAACCCCTCGTACAATTTACATCGAGACTCCACAATCAAACAAGAAACGCTTCATCTCGATGCCACTTGCCCGAGGTGAAAGTAACTTTAGTGAGCTACCCTAGACCCATACAGACCATGCGTCATCAACGTCGAGACTCCACAATCAAACAAGAAACGCTTTGCCTCGACGCTACTATCCCAAGGTAGAAAATAAAATTAGTGAAAGTGTTGATCATTCCTCATCTCCATTATGAGAATTACTCACGAAGCATATTAATTTTTTCCCAGTTTATTACTACATCACGACTCAGTGTACAAGTATGCTAACTACCGCGAGCGACGGTGATTCAAATCAAAAACACCCGGCCGACACGACACATACGCCCGTCCGAGACCGGTGATCAACCAATCCCCTCAACGTCGTATGTGGCAACCTTTCAAACGACACCCAAATGTCGAACCAGTCCCACTGACTTGAATTAAGTCTCACTACGGCAAACCCTCGTAGAGCCAACTTCTCTATCCTTTCAGCATCTGCATAAGACGGTGGGGATTGCCTCGACACCCAGGTTAACATGTTATATCGGTTTCCTAGGTTCCATATTGCCAGTATGCATCCGGTACACAACTCAAACTTGTCCAGCGGGGCCGCACACGAGAACGGGCCTTAATCGACTCAGACATAGACTAGGCTCACAGGACCACGTCCTTGAGCCTTCCATCCACTGCCCGGTCTCTGTTCCCAACTATGAGGATCAATTCCAAACTCTTCCGATTGATCCCCCTTAATCCTAGTTCACGAGTAGGAAACGGCCTAGTCGAGTTATGCGTCTTTTAATCCACTTTTGTTAACTTGAGATCAGCAGTTAAAAATCAAGTGATAACCTTCTCTACATTAAACTCCAGAGTTTTCTGGTCATGCATGTGGAGTGTGATACAAACCTAGCCATAATGCAAAACTAATATTCTAGACAAAATAAAATGTATACAAATAAAAACTTGTAAAATTTTTATGCAAACTGGGGATTGCCTTTGTTTTGCAGGGGACTAATATATGAGGTTACGTTAGTAAAGACCACTTGAGGCTTGATCACTCGCTTTCCTTCTTCTTTGATCTCCACTCCGATTGTTTCCAAATCTCCGCATAGATGCTACACGTGACGAATATGCATATGTATTCAATTGTAAAGATTTTGCTAAGAAGTTCTAATGACAAGTTTAAAAACTGGAACTCTGTTTAAGAATTTAAAATGACACTAGTGCTAAGGTTTGGGTTTTGGTTAATCAACATGATTAAGTGCTAAGTGTTTTCCCTACACATGTTTTGAGTATCTAAGGAGGTTAAACAGAACAAGGGTGATCCAGAGCTCCAATGGAGATGAAAATTTTCATGTGAGTTCCTTGTCACAAGAAAGTCATCTGGACCAAAAATTAGCACTTTTCATTGAGTGGGTTGTCCAGAACAATTCTCTAAGCAATTAAGCAAAAAGGAATTAATTCTGAAGTAACTCACATGTTCATGCCAAACTTACAATTTCAATTATAGTTCATAGGGCCTGCAGGAATTTTCCTAGGATTTTTGGAGCTAAGAATTACCCAGAACTGAATTTCCAAATTTTGGAAATTCTCTGAAAATGTTTCTGTATTCATTTGAACACATCAACTTAAAATCTGAATTCCCCTATTCAAATCAACTCCAAATGAGATGGGAGTTCACTAATATCCTAAAGAATATTCTGGCCAAATTTGAGGATTTTTGGATGAACCAAACTCCCTCTAATTTTTTTCTGAAAAGTTCTAAAGAATTTTCCAGGCTTAAATAATGACTTTCATATAAATTGGGTTGCATATTTGGATAGAGTTTGTCAATCTGAATCCAACCCAATTTGAATCATTAAATTTGGAGCTTCGTAGAAAAAGTTATGAGGTTCTAAAGTTTGGGGAAATTCAGGAATTCAAATTAACCGGGAAAAGTTCAAATCTCTGACAGCGGGTCCGGCTACCACGTGTCACCCCCTCAGCTAAACCACACGGGGCTACAGGATCTCTCCCGCGCTGTCACCACCCGATCCCGTGCAACAGAAAATCCCACCCCTATTCACCTAGCGGCTGACATGCGGGCGCGGTCCCATCGTCGTCTACCTCCAGCTCCCGTGCCCTCGCACCGCCGGGCTTGCCGGAGAGGCACTGAACTCCGACTTCCGGCCATCTCCCGAGCTCTCCTGTGGGGGAGCCACGCCCGGGAATCACAGTGGGTGGTGCCGTGCGATGTGGCACCCAACAGCATGCACGAAAAGGGGGCTCAAGAACATAACGGAACCATTTTGTTACTCAACATAAGATCTTTTACAACATAAGTACACACGCAGCGGAATGTAAAACTAGCTGGACAATCTACGCACTCTCGATCATAACTACGCCGAAGAGAAGTCGTTCAGCCCGTGAACGCTTCCTACTAGCTTCACCAAAGAAAGGCAGCGGCTAGGCTTCCGATGAGTTGAACGAACCGTGAGGTTCGGCGTCTCACCGAACAACCCTCTTCATAGCAGACATCCTGCTACCTGCAAAAACAACTCAGACGCAACCGTGAGCACTAAGGCTCAGCAAGACTTAACCATCACTCCTAAACATGTAACTCTAAATGCAGGGGTAGTAAGACAGTAGGAACAGGAATTTGCAAAATGCAGCTTGATTAAATTTGATCCTTATATTCAGATTCTTGTAGCCTTCATTTTAGTGGTCTTCACGCCTCACAACATCGGAAGTCCACAATCAAACAAGAAACGCTTATCCCGATGTTGCTAGCCTAAGGTGGAAATGAAATTTAGTTGGCTCTATATCTACTTCAGTCAAGGTTCCAATACAGTGATTATTCCACAAACCACAAGTTAAGAGACCTAGTTCCTCTTCTTACTATGTCACGGCGCAGTGGGCAAGTATGCTCAATCCTCTTCCGCGAGCGACGGTGATTCGAATAAATAACAACCTGGAATACACGACACATACACCCGCCTCGAAAGACTCTCAAGAGCTCTTTCTTACGTTGTATGCAGCAAACTTTCACACGGCACCACGACATAGAAAAACATTTCGCGCCGAGCAGGATGATCCTCTAAGCAGACAGGTCGAAGTTGCCCGCTAAAGGATTTACACCTCCCGCCTTCTCAACGCCATTGCCATGCGAAGGACGAGTTTCTATATCACGGTCCATCGAGTTACATCAGTTTCATGGGTCCCATACCCCACTATATATCTGGTACAGCTCAATCTTGTCCAGCAGGGCGGCATACATATGGTCCTTAACCGATACGGACGGGGCTACAACCAACCTCCACATTTGCCTTACCATCCCGGTCCAGGCCAAATGTGGTCTCAAGCATTGTCACACCCATCGCAGGTCGAGATCAACCTTGAGCGCTCCATCCTGCAGGAACATCCCCGTCCCCATCTCATTTTCATGAGGGTGCTCTTGTCATCAACCTCTCGCGAGTAACTCCATTACTCGAACATTCTCGCGAGTAGCTTTTTACTACTCGACTTCTACCGAGCTAGCTACAACATTAGCCTAGCATCTACGATGAGGCAAAGCCTACACTAAACCTTCTACTCAGGGATGTAATAGCTATGCAAGTGGGTTTCAAGCATCCTAGACATCATGCACAATATCAAGTCTAATAACCATGAGGTGAAGTAAAACAAAATTTAAAACGGTAACAATATGCAAACCGGGGCTTGCCTTGCTCAACGGTTCTGTTAGAAGCTAGAAGTTAGTCTTTCTCCGGAGAATCCGCCAAACTCATCATGAGATGGAGATCCTCACTGCAGAGTTGAGTCCTCGTGGAACGTCGATGTCACGCGGGCTATTATATTGCAATGCACATATATTTTAAAAGCAACTCAGAAGCTGTTTCAAAACTGTTGTTCAAGTTAACTCACACATAATAGGGACAAACAACAGCAAGGTTTCTGTTGTTGGATCTAAACCTTAGAGATGATAAAAGCTAGGTGGAAAGGAGATACTAATAATCACCATGTGATGAAGTCCATTATATGAACACTTAAACCTAAAAGATGGTAGCTTAAGTTCCAGAGGTCCAATGAAGCTGAGAATTTAAGCACAGCTTCTATGGAAGGCATTTAGGCTGTGTGCAAAAATTGAGCTTATGAAATGGAATCATGTGAGCACAACAAATCCTTATGTGGTTTTCACTAATCTGCCTTTACCCCCTAGATATTAAGCTTTCCTATGCTTCAAAGTAGACTTTTTGTGAATTACAAAATGTCCTGAGTCCATAATAATTGGTTTTACCATTTTTGGAGTTTCCTACATGGAGATATGGATTTTACAAAGAATGGGGAAAAGCTGAAATCGTCTCTGTTTATTTTTCCCATTTTTTAGAGACATAAGGAATGAACACATCGTTTGACCAAGCAAATGAGGTCCAATGCCTCTGAAATTTTTACTGGAGTTCAAGGAATTGTGCAAAAATGTCCTGTCAAAATTTGGGAATTTTCCAATAAACAGAACTCCTGTAAAAATTCATACAATATTTTCCTTAAATTAATTAATGAGCCAAATCCAGGGATTTTCATAGACATTGGGCTGCACAATTTGGAATTCAAATTAACCGAGAATTGTTCAAACTCTGACTGCCGGCCACATGTCACACCCGGTTTCTCCGAAGAACAACCGAGTAAATATCACATGTATGCCAGGATCATTTTCTCATACATGTGATGACAAATAGTGAAGCATCATTTATTACAAGCCAGGTGTCGAATATAAATAAGTCTTACATAGCATATGTCTCGATGGACAATAATAAGTTCATAACATGTAAATAAAACAGCAGCGGAAAATAAATCTTGTGGGCTCCGTCACAGACGTTGCCTGGGGGACTCCATAAACCTAGAATCCTTCTTCGGGTCCGAAGTCTTGATCATTGAACACCACATCATCCCCTTGACCTGAGCAGCAATTTAAACCAACAAATATGCAAGTTTGAGTACCGTTGATACTCAGCAAGTGTGGGAAAGTTATGTCATGCATGGATAGAACAAGGAGAGGTTGAACTCATGGTTAAAGCACTACGCAATTATTGCCTACCACCTTAGCTTATTAAGCACCTACATTACTACACAGGAGAAATGGTCCCAATCTCCCATCCCATCATCATAATCAAATAACCATAACATCATTTCCAATGTTAAGCTCCCCGCTTAACATCCACAACTTCCAAAGTTATCATCCTCTAATCATGAATAAGTCCAAGCCGCTCTTGACCGTGAGCACGACTATCATGACAGTTTTGACTCTGCAGAGTTTGCACCACTGTACCCACATGTAGTCATTTCATCCCCTGTTGCCGGGTGGACTAAAAGAACCTCCATTATGCCAGTGGCTACGAACCACATTCACACTTCCCAGGTGTGTAGCCAGGAGATCACTACGAAGCCTTTACAAAGGGGATTCTCGACGAGCGTGGGCCCACTGAGGTTTCACCCCTAACAGCATACAAGAGGCTTCAACCCCGCTGCAGTGGCCCCCTCTTGAGCCTTGCGGTTCATATGGTAGTCCAGCTGACACCTACTCCCCGCACCATCCAACACACCCATACTACGCCGGGGATACACCTAATTAATTGGCCAAGCTGCCCCATCTCAGCATGTGGTTGGCACGGTAAAGCAAGGTTACATGCTCCATGAACCGGTCCTTAGGATCCAGGCAAGTACTAAACACAAACCCGAGTCTCGTGCACCCAGCACCAACCAAATCATCCAACTTGCGTTGATCCCTACCTCTACATAACTCATAACATCTCATTCAAGAGTATGGTAAATAAACTGATGATCTCATATCCCAATTATCCCATTCAAAGCATGGCTAAGCATAAGCATGTAAATAAATGATATGATAAAATAAATCCCAACCCAAGCTACAAGGAAATAAGGTAATGCAATTCTAGGGAAACTTCCTAGCATGGGTTTCATATTTCAATTGACAATGCAAATAATTCTATCTACACGTCCTAGGATAGGATCAAAGTGATCAAGGACACTTGCCTTCTTCCTGCTGCTCTGGGAATGGATAGTCCTGATCTTGGAAGGGAAGAACTTGCTCTGGGGCAGGTTCTACTCATGTCAACACACATAGCAAAAGAAAACAACAATCCATAAGACATAGTTCACACTTTCACTCAACACATACATACATATGATAATCATTCACATTTCTATGTGTTGTGTTTACCCCAGCTGTGTTGATTTTTAACCTTCATGCACTTTTAAACATATGTATATGATTTCTAACTTTTGTATTTCAGATTTCTGTTTGCACACTATATGTATGAATTTTCAATTTGAATAAATTCTTTATATTAAATTAATATACTTCTTAACTACCAAGTTTGCATGGAAGGTATTTTCCTACTCCAAATGGGTTTTCAGATCTTCTACCAAGTCCTAAACTGATATATTTGGAGTTGGAAACTTCATTTATCATTTTCTAGTTATGCATACCCATTTTCCTATATTTTCAGATTTATTTTCTATGCCTAAATGTGAACTTTGTTATAAAAATAGTAAGACACATCATCTAAACAGAATAGGTTCTGGTCTAAAATATTAAATAATATATTGTTGAACTTTTCCTCTGATGTGAACTAATTTGAATTTATTTTACCAATTTTCAGAATTATTTCCTAGCCTAAAATATGTTTCTATAACTAATAAATATGGACAATCAATTAGACAGATTCATTTCAGCTTAAAATCTACTTTTAACTCATTCTAAATTTTTCCAAGTGCTAGGAGAGTTTAAATTTGAATTTACAATGTGTTTGCCTCACCTTTTTAAATTTAAATCCTAATCACATATTCAATTTTCTGAATTTAATATCATATAGGGTCAAAAAGGTAAATCCACCCTACTACAGGGTCTAATTTATTATTTCATAAATTTCCAGGGGTCTAGCTACACATAACAGAGGGGTTTTCCTAATTTTTTTTAAGTCCAGGGGCTAAAACTGATTTAAAAATGAATTTACATGAATTTCTGAAGTTCCAGGGGCTAAATCAGAAGTTTCCGGGGCTAGCTCGTGTTTTCCGAGATCCCCAGGGGGTAGCGCGTAAGAATCCCAGTCTTTATAACGCGGGGCTGATGTGGACCGTCCGATTTAAAACAAACGGCTTAGATTATAACGTCGAACCGGTACGCGGGGGTTTTATTTCTACCGTGCAATTTAAAAGAGATGGCGCATAAGCGGCCACGTCGCTCTGACCATGCGCGGGAGGCGCTGCCCGGCGGCGCGCGGCGGCGGAAGGCGGCGATCTCGCCGGAAAACTTTGGATCTTCGTCTATTCTTCCTAAAACTGGGATTTCATGGCATAGATCGGTAGAGGGGAGGTCGGGGATCTCACCTCGGGGTTTTTCTTGAGCTCGGAGGTCCTGGAAGACGGTCGGCGACGAGGTCCAAGATGGAATCATTGTGGTGCTCGTCGGAGCTGTGCATAGAGCGCAAACCACCGAGTCTTCTGCACCTGCGTGATTCCCCGGAGGCGGTGGAACACGATCGGCGCTTTAGATCGGAAAATCCGAGCAGGGATCGAGAGAAAACGGTGATTGGAGCTTCGGTTCTCACCGGGAGGAAAAACAGCCGATCGTGGGGGAAACCGGGTGATGTCGACGTTTATATAGGCGAGGGGGGGGGGCGGCGGTCTGTTGGGATCGAGTTGGAGTCGTCCGGGACCGGGAGTCGGGCTGGGGACGCGGATTTCCGGAGTCGGTTGCGATCGGGCGCGGGGAAGGGTCCTGCTGTTGGCGCGAGCGAGAGGTGGGGGATGACACGCGGGCCCCGCGTGTCAGTGAGGAAGAGAGAGGGGAGCGCACGGCTGCGGGCTGGCGCGGGGGCGGTTGGGCCAGCTGGTGGGTTTTGGCCCACTGGCCGGGGGTTTTGTTTTTTTTCTTTTTCTTTTTCTTTTCTGTTTTGATTTGAATTTGAATTTGAATTTGAATTTCTGCACCACATGCAATACGTCCAAAAATTTTTAAATTCCCCTCTTAACAGTTTTGGGGGTGTTACAGCTCTACCCCCCTAAAAAAATCTCGTCCTCGAGATTGGTGGTTCTAGGAAAACAATTCCGAAAACTGTGCCTTAAGCTCGTCTTCTCGCTCCCATGTGGCTTCCTCTTCCGAGTGATGCTTCAACTGCACCTTGTACATCCGGATTCTTTTATTTCTTGTGAGGCGTTCCATTGTCTCCAAAATCTTGACCGGTTGCTCAGCATAAGACAGATCCTCTCGTACGTCAACCTCATTCATGGGTAACATCTCTTCAGGCGTCCTTAGACATTTCTTGAGCTGTGACACATGGAATACATCATGCACGTCCGATAGACGAGCCGGTAATTCTAGTTGATATGCCACTTCGCCTTTCCTCTCCAGAACTTGAAAGGGTCCGATGTATAGAGGTGATAACTTCCCTTTCACCTTGAACCGACAAAGCCCTCGAATAGGGGACACCTTGAGATAAACATAGTCCCCCACGTTGAAAATGAGCTCTCTTCCCCGTACATCGGCATAGCTCTTTTGTCGTGCTTGTGCTATCCTCAAGTTGTTACGGATTTCGCTCACTTTCGCCTCGGCTTCTTGTAGTACCTCGGGCCCAAACACTTTACTTTCCCCTGTTTGGTTCCAAAATAGTGGAGTTCTGCACTTCCTCCCATACAAAGCCTCAAATGGTGACATCTTCATACTAGCCTGATAGCTGTTGTTATAGGAGAACTCCGCATATGGTAAGTTCTTATCCCAACTCTGATTGTTTTTGAGTGCACACGCTCTCAGCATATCCTCAAGGATCTGATTGGTTCTTTCCGTCTGCCCGTCAGTTTGGGGATGATAGGCAGAACTAAAATTCAGATGAGTTCCCATGGTTTCATGCAACTTCTGCCAGAACCTTGAGGTGAACTGCGTCCCTCGATCTGACACTATCTTCTTTGGCACTCCATGGAAACACACGATCCTTGACATGTACAATTCTGCAAATTTGGATCCGTTGTAGCTTTCTTTCACGGGAATGAAATGAGCTACCTTGGTTAGCCTGTCTATAATGACCCATATCGAATCATATCCTGATTGGGTCCTGGGTAGTCCCACTATGAAATCCATATCGATTTCTTCCCATTTCCATTCAGGCACTATGAGTGGTTGCAATAATCCCGCGGGTCGTTGATGTTCTGCTTTCACCAACTGACATATGTCACATAGGGCAACATGTTTCGCGACATCTCGCTTCATGCCATACCACCAATACCTGCTCTTGAGGTCCTGGTACATCTTCGTACTCCTAGGATGAATGGAATAGTCGGAATCATGAGCCTCCTTCAAAATCAATTCACGGATCTCCTTCACTTCAGGCACACAGATTCTTTTCCCGTGCCACACCGTACCTTGTTCATCCTCCCTGAACCCAGGGGCTTTATTTTCCTTGATGAGTTCTCTAATCTCTTGTATCTTCTCGTCATTCTTCTGACAATTGCGGATGTCTTTCTCTAATGTGGAGTCCACTTCCATGGCGATGGCTTCACCACTATTCACCAGACATAGATTGAGTTTTATAACCTCTTCCTTCAATTCTGTAGGCATGTCCTTCAAGCTCAACCTATTGACCTGCACCTTCCGGCTTAAAGCATCTGCCACGACGTTCTCTTTCCCAGGATGATAGTTGATGTCCACATCAAAGTCGTTGATCAGCTCTAACCATCTCCTTTGTCTGAGGTTGAGATCTGGCTGTGTGAAAATATACTTTAAGCTCTTATGGTCCGTATATATCTCTGTCCTCTTCCCCATCAAGTAATGCCGCCAAATCTTCAACGCGTGTACTACTGCAGCTAGCTCTAGGTCATGTGTAGGATAGTTCTTCTCGTGTTTCCGGAGCTGCCTGGATGCATAATCCACGACATGCCCCTCTTGCATGAGAACACATCCCAACCAGTTTGCAGAGGCATCGCAGTACACCGAAAAGTTCTTCTGCATATCTGTCATAACTAGCACTGAGGCTGTTGTCAATCTTTTCTTTAGCTCTTGAAAACTCGTCTCGCACTGCGGCATCCATGTGAATGTGATTCCTTTCTCCAACAGTTTGGTGAGGGGTCTCGAAATCTTGGAGAAACCGTCGATAAACCGTCGATAGTATCAAGCCAATCCTAAGAAGCTTCGAACTTCCCCGACATTCTCATGGGTCTTCCACTTCTGTACATCCTCGATCTTGGCGAGATCTATGGAGGTTCCTCCCTCCGAGATTATATGTTCTAAAAAGGGAACTCTCTTCAGCCAAAACTCACATTTGCTCAACTTGGCATATAGTTGGTGTTCTCTCAGCTTCTGCAACACCAACCTTAGATGTTTCTCATGTTCTTCTTCATCTTTGGAGAAGACGAGAATGTCATCTATGAAAACCACCACAAATTTGTCCAGATATTCCATGAATACCTTGTTCATGAGATACATGAAGTATGTCAGGGCATTAGTTAGCCCGAAAGACATGACGGTGTATTCATACAGTCCGTACCGAGATACGAAAGTTGTCTTGGGAATATCGGTTTGCCTTATCTTAAGTTGGTGGTATCCCGACCTGAGATCAATTTTCGAGAACACACAAGCTCCCCTCAACTGATCAAACAAGTCTTCAATGCGGCGTAATGGGTACTTGTTCTTGATGGTTACTTCATTCAAGGCACGGTAGTCTACGCATAACCTTTGGGTTCCGTCCTTCTTGGGCACAAATATCACTGGAGCTCACCATGGTGAGGAACTAGGACGAATGTACCCCTTGGTATGTAATGGTTGTGGAAGCTACGCTTGAACTCTTCCCAAGTGATGTTCTCAGGGTCATGATGGACTGCCACGTAAGTGGTCCACCAATCAGCAGCAGGTTCATGCAATTGGTGAGAGGCAAACAGCACCCTCTCATACCCTTGGCATTGTATGATCCTCATCTTGCTCTCAATGGTCTTTAGCCAATCGTCTGCCTCCAGAGGTTCAGCAGCACATGCAAACATTGGAGGTTGAGTCCCTAGAAACTCACTCAACCTTGGTTGGCGTGGTGCAGCTTGTGGAGGTGGAGCTTGGTGCAAGTTGGCCACCACTTGAGTCAGGCTCTGGAATACTGATTCTGATTTTCAAGCATTTGGTGGATGGGATCAACTCCTTCCCGACGACCACCCCTGTCTTGCCCTCCGGAAAGGTGAGGGTTGCCGGCTTCATCGTTGTTGTTGGCGGGGTTGGCACCACGACCCTTTCCTCTTCCGGCCATCTATCATGATCAACCAAATGTCAATTTAAGGCATTACGTATTAACTTCCCAATTTGCTTGTTTAAACATAAAATTTCATGGGGTTCACACATCAAAGCCAAACAATCCTGAAGACGAGGTTGTGGACGATTGCCCATGGCTTCCACAACTCACGTCACACACCAAACATAATCACACCATTAACTAAGGTAACAACTCGACTGCTCGACATCTGCTAAACTAAGGGAAAGGACTCTACACTACTTGTATCACTGAGCTGGCTCCTCGGGATCTTCCTCGTTATTGCGGCTGCCCTCTGACTCCGCTTTGGGTGGGGAAGCTTCTGGTGGAGAAGTGCGGCGACGCTTGCTCGCCCGGCGATCTGGGGAGTCAGGAGTCCATGTGTCATTCACGGTGACACACAATTCATTCCCATATCATCTTTCTCTCGCCCTCAAGCTGGCTCGAAGAAATGCCTCAGTCTCCTTCAGGGTGTCACGAACATCCTGAAGCTCCTGCTGACACTCCTGCAGTCGAGTGCTAAGCATAGCAGCATCCTCCAAGCACAGGTCCATGTGCTCATGGGAAGTCCCCTGCTGCACTGGCGGGTACTTGTACTCCATCGTACCACTCTCACGCTGGAGAACATACATGTACTCAGTCCTGTCCAGGTGGCCACGGTAGATGTGACTCTGACAGGTGATGGCCTCCCAAGTGACATCCTTCTCCGCATCGACCTGTGTCACTCGACAAGCTGGAGAGCGGTGGATCTTAAGCAGCTGATTTTGATGGATAATCCTCATTTCCGAACTCCATTCTTCCCGCTTCTCACGGATGGTCCGGGTGGAGCTATAGTGTATGATTAGCTTGCCCGTATTGCCGGCGGCTTGGAGCATACGTCGAAGACGGCGCAACAAGCCTCCTACTGCCAATCCGTAGGAGAGGTACGTCACCGGATGGTTCTCCTCTCTCAGGGCAAGGGCAACTACGGGAACTCTCCCTCCGGTGGTCTTGCGAGCAGTGCGGATCATGCGAACCATCTAAAACATAAAGCATTTACACTTAAGTTAGATAAGATTTTAAACAAAAATCCTATTTTGAATAAAAGTTGGGTAAGATGAATAAAGTGACCCCATTAAATAACACTTTTCAACCCACACCTTTGTAAAAATAGTTTTTAAGAAAATAGGGTCCTTAAATACGTCCATTTCTACCTAGGTCCACGTTCCTACGGGGAACCTTGGCTCTGATACCACTTCTGTCACACCCGGTTTCTCCGAAGAACAACCGAGTGAATATCACATGTATGACAGGATCATTTTCTCATACATGTGATGACAAATAGTGAAGCATCATTTATTACAAGCTAGGTGTCGAATATAAATAAGCCTTACATAGCATGTCTCGATGGACAATAATAAGTTCATAACAAGTAAATAAAATAGCAGCGGAATAATATTCTTGTGGGCTCCGTCACAGGCGTTGCTCGGGGGACTCCATAAACCTAGAATCCTTCTTCGGGTCCGAAGTCTTGGTCATTGAACACCACATCATCCCCTTGACCTGAGCAGCAATTTAAACCAACAAATATGCAAGTTTGAGTACCGTTGGTACTCAGCATGTGTGGGAAAGTTATGTCATGCATGGCTAGAACAAGGAGAGGTTGAACTCATGGTTAAAGCACTACGCAACTATTGCCTACCACCTTAGCTTATTAAGCACCTACATTACTACACAGGTGAAATGGTCCCAATCTCCCATCCCATCATCATAATCAAATAACCATAACATCATTTCCAATGTTAAGCTCCCCGCTTAACATCCACAACTTCCAAAGTCATCATCCTCTAATCATGAATAAGTCCAAGCCGCTCTTTACCGTGAGCACGGCTGTCATGACAGTTTTGACTCTGCAGAGTTTGCACCACTGTACCCACATGTAGTGATTTCATCCCCCATTGCCGGGTGGACTAAAAGAACCTCCATTATGCCAGCGGCTACGAACCACATTCACACTTCCCAGGTGTGTAGCCAGGAGATCACTATGAAGCCTTTACAAAAGGATTCCCGACGAGCGTGGGCCCACTGAGGTTTCACCCCTAACAGCATACAAGAGGCTCCAACCCCGCTGCAGTGGCCCCCTCTTGAGCCTTGCGGTTCATATGGTAGTCCAGCTGACACCTACTCCCCGCACCATCCAACACACCCATACTACGCCGGGGATACACCTAATTAATTGGCCAAGCTGCCCCATCTCAGCATGTGGTTGGCACGGTAAAGCCAGGTTACATGCTCCATGAACCGGTGCTTAGGATCCAGGCAAGTACTAAACACAAACCCGAGTCTCGTGCACCCAGCACCAACCAAATCATCCAACTTGCCTTGATCCCTACCTCACATAACTCATAACATCTCATTCAAGAGTATGGTAAATAAACTGATGATCTCATATCCCAATTATCCCATTCAAAGCATGGCTAAGCATAAGCATGTAAATAAATGATATGATAAAATAAATCCCAACCCAAGCTACAAGGAAACAAGGTAATGCAATTCTAGGTAAACTTCCTAGCATGGGTTTCATATTTCAATTGACAATGCAAATAATTCTATCTACACGTCCTAGGATAGGATCAAAGTGGTCAAGGACACTTGCCTTCTTCCTGCTGCTCTGGGCATGGATAGTTCTGATTTTGGAAGGGAAGAACTTGCTCTGGGGAAGGTTCTACTCATGTCAACACACATAGCAAAAGAAAACAACAATCCATAAGACATAGTTCACACTTTCACTCCACACATACATACATATGATAATCATTCACATTTCTATGTGTTGTGTTTACCCCAACTGTGTTGATTTTTAACCTTCATGCACTTTTAAACATATGTATATGATTTCTAACTTTTGTATTTCAGATTTCTGTTTGCACACTATATATATGGATTTTCAATTTGAATAAATTCTTTATATTAAATTAATATACTTCTTAACTACCAAGTTTGCATGGAAGGTATTTTCCTACTCCAAATGGGTTTTCAGATCTTCTACCAAGTCCTAAACTGAAATCTTTGGATTTGGAAACTTCATTTATCATTTTCTAGTTATGCATACCCATTTTCCTATATTTTCAGATTTATTTTCTATGCCTAAATGTGAACTTTGTTTTAAAAATAGTAAGACACATCATCTAAACAGAATAGGTTCTGGTCTAAAATATTAAATAATATATTGTTGAACTTTTCCTCTGATGTGAACTAATTTAAATTTATTTTACCAATTTTCAGAATTATCTCGTAGCCTAAAATATGTTTCTATAACTAATAAATATGGACAATCAATTAGACAGATTCATTTCAGCTTAAAATCTACTTTTAACTCATTCTGAAGTTTTCCAAGTGCTAGGAGAGTTTAAATTTGAATTTACAATGTGTTTGCCTTACCTTTTTAAATTTAAATCCTAATCACATATTCAATTTTCTGAATTTAATATCATATAGGGTCAAAAAGGTAAATCCACCCTACTACAGGGTCTAATTTATTATTTCATAAATTTTCAGGGGTCTAGCTACAAATAACAGAGGGGTTTTCCTAATTTTTATTAAGTCCAGGGGCTAAAACTGATTTAAAAATGAATTTACATGAATTTCTAAAGTTTCAGGGGCTAGATCAGAAGTTTCCGGGGCTAGCTCGTGTTTTCCGAGATCCCCAGGGTGTAGCGCGTAAGAATCCCGGTCTTTATAACGCGGGGCTGATGTGGACCGTCCGATTTAAAACAGACGGCTTAGATTATAACGTCGAACCGGTACGCGGGGGTTTTATTTCTACCGTGCGATTTAAAATAGACGGCGCATAAGCGGCCACGTCGCTCTGACCGTGCGTGGGCGGTGCTGCCCGGCGGCGCGCGGCGGCGGGAGGCGGCGATCTCGCCGGAAAACTTCGGATCTTCGTCTGTTCTTCCTAAAACTGGGATTTCATGGCATAGATCGGTAGAGGGGAGGTCGGGATCTCACCTCGGGGTTTTTCTTGAGCTCGGAGGTCCTGGAAGACGGTCGGCGACGAGGTCCGAGATGGAATCGCTGCGGTGCTCGTCGGAGCTGTGCCTAGAGCGCAAACCACCGAGTCTTCTGCACCTGCGTGATTCCCCGGAGGCGGTGGAACACGATCGGCGCGTTAGATCAGAAAATTCGAGCAGGGATCGAGAGAAAACGGTGATCGGAGCTTCGGTTCTCACCGGGAGGAAAAACAGCCGATCGTGGGGGAAACCGGGCGATGTCGACACTTATATAGCCGAGGGTGGGGGCGGTCTGTTGGGATCGAGTTGGAGTCGTCCGGGACCGTGAGTCGGGCTGGGACGCGGATTTCCGGAGTCTGTTGCGATCGGGCGCGGGGAAGAGTCCGGCTGTTGGCGCGAGCGACAGGTGGGGGATGACACGCGGGCCCTGCGTGTCAGTGAGGAAGAGAGAGGGGAGCGCGCGGCTGCGGGCTGGCGCGGGGGCGGTTGGGCCGGCTGGTGGGTTTCGGCCCACTGGCCGGGGGTTTTGTTTTTTTTCTTTTTCTTTTTCTTTTCTGTTTTGATTTGAATTCCAATTTGAATTTGAATTTCTGCACCACATGCAATACGTCCAAAAATTTTTAAATTCCCCTCTTAACAGGTTTTGGGGTGTTACACCACAGGGCCACGTGTCGACCGCTGGAAACCGAGCCACACGGGCCACAAAGTATTTCCCGCGTTGCCACAATTCGATCCGAGGCCACAGAAGATCTAACCCTCGTAACAGAGACTGACACATGGGCCAGCCCCCGTCTTCGTTTTCCTCCAGCAGCCTGCGCTCCCACGCCGCCGAGTTCGCCGGAGCTCTCGCCGGAAGTGGGTTCCGGTGCTCGGAACTTGCTGATTCTCGCCGCCCCCACGTATTCTCGTGCGAGGAACACGTTGCTGGGCTTATATCACACCGACGACGGCCGGAAACCTAGGTGCGACGGCGACAGTGGCTGTGGGACCTCCGGCGAAGTCGCTAGGGCGCTATACCGCACTAAACACGTCGCCGTTTGCTCGTACAGCACCACTGCACCAAGGAGAACACAGATCCAACCTCCGATCTCGCTTAAACTCGCCGGGAGTATGACCTCACCATCGGGCTAGGTCAAAATCTGGCAAAAATAAAAAAAAACTCGATGAACAGCGGCTTTGCTCGATGGTTCTCGGTGGTTCTGGATCCTATGGGCGCGCACGGAGGTATAGAAGGTCTATGTTACGTTGTGCGTGGAGAGGTTCGACGTGTGAGACAAATTTGCCGGTTTTCTTCCCTCGGTTATTATTGCATGTCGACGGCAAAAATGAAATTCCGGTGAGCAGCGTCCATGACAGGCAGCCGGGGTTGTGGTGAAGCGAGTAGGGGTATCGGCGAACCTTTTTGCTTTTGCAACTCGAGGGAAGAGGCTATGTGGTGGCCGGGCGACGGATTCTTGCAACGGCGGCTTCACTCGGTGCCGTGGAAATAAACTGAGCTCGACGCCGAGGTTCCCGTGGGTTTAGCACCGGTGCCTTGCGTCGGCCACGTTCAGTGAGGGCTGGCAATGCTGTGGAAAGGGTCAGCGCGGCGTGGGACTCGTCGGGCCGGCCGGGCGCCGATGAACTGCGTGGTTTCGTCCGTGCGGCAGCAACTCGGCGAGGAGGGCACGGGATAGCGTCGGTAGTAGTGGGAGGATGTAAGGGCCTCAGTTTTTGACACATGTTTGAAGTGTTCATCACCACACAGACACCTCATTGGAAGCAAGTTGATAAACACATTTGAAGAGCATGTAACCACCATCAACATGCTCATTAGAAAACAAGCTCACATATGGCAAAAGTGGTATTTCCCACATACATCATATAGGGGCTGGGCATTGGGAAAACTCCTACACATTGCTAGGAATGTCCATGCCAGTTTTCACCCAAATTCAAAACCTTTTTAGGTACTTTTGGGGTATAGCTAGGAGGAGGGCAGTTTGAACTCAAATGCAAATCCAAACTGTTTTGGTCCCATAAATTCAAAAGTGGGAGGCATATTCTTACTCAGCACATTTTTGTGAGCTCACACACCAATTTTCACTCCATTTGGAGTTGATCTTGACATGAGCTAAGTAGGGCAAATTCAAACTTTATTTGAATTTCAAACTGAACATGTGCTGAAATTTATCCAAACCAAACCCAATTTGAATTCTAACCAATTCAAATGGCTCAAGGGTAGATAATTAAAATCACCATGGGCTTTGTGGGAACTACTGTTTACCACAGTGAATAGGAGTTAAGTTCAGAGGTTAAAATTGAAAGTGGGACCCACATGTCAGCCACTGGTTCAAAGCAAACCGACTGAAACTCAGCACACTCGGTTCCCGGGTGCAGTGCGCGCACGCCACCGAGGGGCAGCCAGCGCCAGCTCCTGCTGCGTGCCCCGAGCCGGAGACCAGTCACCGGGCTTCTTGTCCCCTCCCCGGCGTGCTCCCGTCGCTTATCTCCCGAGTTCCCGACGCGCTCGGCCTGTTTTTCCACCCGAGCTCCACTGCAGACCGCCGCCTCCCGATCTTGCGCTTGATCAGTCCGATCACTCGCGAGCACAGCCTCCTCCACAGCAAAACGGCCCCGGGAGATCGTGAGCAACCTCCTAGACCCTGTGTTGGCCAGTGAGCAGGCGTCCTCGAGCTATACCGGACCTCTTCTCCGGCGGACCAAGCATCGCCGCCGATCGGGCTCTCGTGGACAGAACAACACAGCCGTTGTCACGTCCACTTATCTACACAAGAAAGGTGCGTGATTGTATGCAGATGGCGTAGCCAAAAGCCGTTTGGCGATTGATCAACCCTCGGCCGAGAATTTCCAAATTTACTCTCGCCCAGTTCATAGGAACCGAGCTCACCTTCGAGTGAAATTCGTGCTCTACACGCTAGGGTTGGGCAAACCCGTTACCTAGTAGCTTCTACGCATGTTAGCGCCCACACTCAAACTGGAATCAGAGAAAACCATCAAGAATCGGCCATGATATGGCCGTTTTCCCTGCCGCCGTGGCTGAGCACCTCGGCTCACCGTCGAGAGCATAGTTGTCGGCATTTCTAGCTTCCACCCAGCCCTGGTTCATGTTCCCCGTGCTCCACTGATGCTCTCCGCCCAATTCCCGATCGATTTGGTGCACAGGAGAGCAAAACCGACCTCACCGGAACCCTAGCAGGTGCAGTCACCGGTGCGCGCGGGTTTCCGGTCATCGCCGGCGGCCGGCGAGCCCACCATCGAGTCCAGGGGGTCAGGAAAGGGGCAGGCGGCGAGTTTCGGGCCGGGGGGTGGCCGGGAACTCAATTCCGGTGAAGGTCGCCAGAGACCGCCGCCGCCAAGCAGTTGGCGCGAGGAGGGAGAAGACGCACTATGCAGGGCCCACTGGCAGGAATTTAAACTTTGCCCCGAATTTCAGTTTTAGTTCAGACATCAAATCCTCATAACTTTGGCTAGGAAGCTCCAAATCGAGTGAACCAAATTTTGTTGGGTTCAGCTCTCTGAGTATAGTCCAGCAAATAAAGTTTCACTTCATGAAAATCCTTATTTCTCCAGAATTAATTCCTCAAAGTTTAAATTGTTTGGAATTTTAACTGGAGAATCCTTTGGAGGAAAATTCTGAAATTTTGCTGGCATGTTCACCAAAATATCCTTGAACTACCATAAAAATTTCAGATCCATTTGAGCTCATTTAATCCACCTAATGGTGTGATTAGTGAAACTGTTCCAGAGAAAATAGAAAATGTTCAGAAACATTTTTCAGAATTTTCCCTGAAATTGTTTAGCTCATATCTTTAGCTAGGAACCTTCAAATTAAGTGAGACCAACTCCATTAGAACCCTCTGAAAATCTAGTTTTCAGGAAGTCATGGCTTGTTCCATGAAAATCCCTAGAGCACCCTAAGAGTTCCAATTAAGGTCAAGGACCTAATTAATTGTGGAGGGCTCAAATGAGCTTTGCTGCAACTAAAACTTGACCAAGTCTCTGTTTAGGTTGTAACTAAGCCACAGTAAAAGTTTCACAGTCTTTGGGTATGTCTAGTGAGACTTTGAAGGTTCACAAGTTTAAAACTCAATTCAAATGCATTTAATTAATACATGTACTTCTTATATCATGTAGTCGCTAAGGTCGAGGAGGAACCCGAAGTCCTAGACTTCGTTACTCCGGAGGAGCAGCTAGCCTACGACCAAGAGCAGCAAGGCAAGCTCCGGTTTGCATTAACCTTTTTACAAGTTTTTATTGTTTTGAGCACATACTTGAATACTTTATTCCTTGCATTATAGTCTTGTTTGGAAACCGAACTGCATAGCCAAAAAAACCATGGGTTGGGTTTAGGATTGCAAACCCCGTTAGCTACTGCGATGCTAAGATAGTGTAGGATTCGGTACAAGTCGAGTAGTTGGAACTACTCGCGAGCATAGGCTAGAGGCACTCGACTCGGGTAGAGATAGCACATGATACACATGGCAAGAAAAATGAGACCGAGCGGAGAGTAAGTGCAGCAGGACTTTGGTGCTTGTGTGCTATAGCTCCGCTTGTGTCGATTGAGGACCGAGCCGTGCGCAGGCCTGTTGAACAAGCTAGAACAGTACCGAAGACCTACCGGCTATATGGGAACCGGGAAACCGATGTAACTCGGGTAGATGGGTATTGAGGCATTGCCCGTCGTTCAGAGGGTAGGTTGAGAGCTTGAGGTGTAAATCGGCTGGCGGCACTGAGATGCGGGTGCAGAGACCTCTTGCTCGGGACGATGGGACCGGTTCAATATTTGGCTGACGGGCGAAAGGTGGTTGTGTACGGCGTCCGTGATGGTTGCTGTAGGCAACATTGAGTACGGGCGTACTTGACGGGTTATTCGGGTAACCCTGCAGGTGTAAATCGATTATAATCGCCGTCCCTCACGGTCAGTGAGTACCACTTGTTCACTGTACCGTGACGTAGAAAGAACAGGCTAGTTACATGTTAAAATGTTGCTGATTGAAAGATGGACTTGATTGTTAATGATTTGCTGTAGTTTAGAGCTAATTAAAGTTCCTTTCAAATTTTGGGCAAAGTACATGAGAGAAATGCGTTTCTTGTTTGATTGCGGCTCTCTCATGTGCCGTAGCGTAAGGTTCTCCACAACATGCTGCTAAAACTTGAAAGTAAGGTTCCACTAATTAGGCGAGTTCCCTGCAACTTGTTTTTATCTCATGTACCCATCACCCCTCATGTAGAAGTTCCATGTTTAGGAGAGACGGGTAAGTCTTGCTGAGCATTCGTGCTCACTGCTTGTGTTTGAAGCTTTTGCAGGGTTCTATGAGGAAGGGACTCCCGAGGAGGAGACGGGACCCCAGGAGGGGAACCCCGTTGAGTGGGAGTCGTGCGCGCCGCAGTGTTAGTGTGCGTGTGTGTGCTAGCAAGGACACGTTCACGGGCTGAACGTGAACTTGATGCGTAGTCTACGCCCGTGAGTGTAGACTGGACATATTTTGATGTAAAAATGTTCATAAACCACTTTAGGTAATAAAAGTTTTGCTTCCGCTTCGTACCTTTGACGTGTGTTATCTGGTGCTGTGCAACACAGCACCCCTCAGCGTGATCCTGGCTCGACAAGACCGTGGGGTCGTGTCAGCGTTGGTATCAGAGCTCGTTTGAGGTTTGACGCACTAAAAAGGTCATCTTTTTCAAAAATCCAGTGAGGAACGAGTTAGTAGCCTGTATAAGGATGTTATTAACGTATAGAAAGTGGCCTACTAACCTAATTGTCTATGTCGGAAAATCGTGTATCTCGGGACGTTTATGTCTTGGGGGTGCACGTAAGCGCTGTCCACCAGTGCGCACAAGCTGAAGGGTGGAGCCCCACGGGTGGCAGGTAACCCGACCCGCTTTAATATCCTCTACGACTCTTCATGTCGTTTGGGGTATTCGAGCAACGTCTGTCCCTGGCGTGCGTGGTGCAATTTGGGAGACCCCGTCACGTGGCCAGTAACGTGAACACGTAGCTCAAGGCGTGTTTGGCTTGAGAACATCCGGGCGAGTGATGACGGCCGGGTGTACGAACTGTATGGATACCGGACTTGGTATGCAGCCGAGTCTGACGATTGCTTGAGTTATTTGCAGGTAGTTTAACCACGAAATGGTAGACGTGTAGCATCCATGTGCGAGAGACACTTAGTGCCACTGAATTAACGAAGCCGGCTAAGTCCAGTATAGGTTTTTCTTTGTGAGGACGTAGCACCGACATGATCTGGTGACGCATCGACGTTACACCCCACTAAATGAACAAATTCATTGTAAAACTTGAAAGTTTTAATCTGGAGCATTAAAACTTTGCTGTAACATCTTCCCCTAATCAGGATATTCAAAGTTAACAAGTTTTCAACTTATAGGTTGTTAAGGACAGAGCACTCTGTTTTAAGCTGAATCAAGGCTGAAGTTAATCAGAGGTTATAGGTTAAGTTCTTTCGAGGTTGGAGTCATATGATACATTTCTGGAAAGATTTGGAAGAGTTTTACAACTTTTATGTGGAGGTCCAGAGGTGTTTCATCCCTTAACCTATCGAAAAATGCAGTAGAGTTGAAACTGTCCAGAAAACAGGGCAGAGCAAAGACTCTCTGTAAACTCTCTGTAAATTGAGTATAACTTCCTGCATAAAAATCCAAAAATAGAAAGTGAGGTAGCTATGAAAATCTTATGAGATGATTTACAACTTTGTAACAGAAAGTTTTGTCAGATTGGGAGCAGAATTAACTGGAATTCTTGGATCAAAATAGTACCTAAAGGAGGGAGGTGCTGTCCAATTTTCTCCAGAAATTCTGTTAAATTTGACATCTCATAACTTTTAAACCAGGACAGATCTTAGGACAAGCAAATACTTTCTGCAGAGCTATTGAAGACAGCTTTAACTTTTATGTTGAGCTCCAGAATTAGTTTTGCTTTTTAACATGGCCTAAATCAGGTTGAAATGGAAACTGGTCAGGGCTGTCATGTTGAACAGCAGATCAGCAATCAAATTTGGTTAAATTTGAACTATGTTTCCAAGTTTTGTGGGTTCAATGACATGTCTTATTATAACTCAATGGTTTACTGTTTAAATAAATATTTGACATTTATCAAATATATTTTTACAGATGACAGCAGATAAGCAGTTGGAGAACGGGTGGGTGGTGTCCCACTGTTCTCACCGCAGCGGCTATCCGGAAGCATTGTGGCAAATGCTTCAATATTTCGGGTAAAACCAAATGCCGCAGTACTTCGCCAAGGAAGAAGGCGGGGAGGGGAAAAAGACGTGGACAATCCATGTCGATGTCCCTGCAGGACCTACGCCACCCAGGTGGGCGCCGTTCACCGTCACGGTGAGAGGTAGACAACCCGAGGGAAGGTGGCAAGTGGCAGCCCGTGACACCATGTCACGTTTCTGCCAGCTACACGTGAGAGCGATGGAGGGAACTCCATACGCGCTCGTTCCAGTGGAGGGACGGGCTCATCATGTGTGGGAAGGGAGGTACCGGGAGGCAACAGACCCGAGTTGCGCAAGGTACAACCCCACGGAGGCAATCCTCAGCCTCCAGATGAGGGCGGGAAACGCCGTGATGGACAGCCAAGCTGTTCATACGGAGCATCTCGCTGCAAGGCTCAAGGAGAGCACAAGCCGTGGAGACCATTTCGAGATTTCCACAGCACACTCCGCAATGTGCTCCTTCCGACGATCAAGCGACTGAACGAACAGCATAATCAGTTGCATCGTCTGAAGAAGGCGAAGAAGAAAAGCCGTGTCGACATCGCGGCGTTACAAGAGTTGGTGCAGACTTTAACCCAGCAGAATGAGGACCTTACTCAAGAGCGGGACGATGCTATTGAGGAAGGGCAAGGTTGGGAAGAAGACTACAACCAGGCCATGGACGAGGTGCATGCATTGCAGGACCTCGTACCTCCGGTATTGGGCATACCGGTGGTCTTGGGTCTTCCAGCAATGGCAGAACCCGAGATGGGAGAAGAGGTGGTGGATCTGGAGCCACCAGCGGAGGTACCGGAGGAGGACAACCCGCAGGAGGTTGAGTTCTACTCCGAGTAGGGGGTTACAGTTGCCAAATAGGGCAGCTAGGGTAGGGTAACACAAACTTTTGTAATCGGTGACATGTCGTGTAGGCAGTAATGTATGTATAGGTAGTGACGACATGAGCACGACTTCTCGGAGACCTGAGAAAATGTATCTTGTATAAAGTTTATGCTTTATCAATATATGTGAATGTTGTGCAAATTATTCATGTGTCACTTTAATACCTACTGTTGCATATGGAATTTTAAGTATGACATGTGCTAATCGCTGCTGTTTTGAATTTCAGAATGACTCGTACTCGTGCCAACCCGGACGTTGGGGGTACTAGACAAGAGGGAGAGACCTCCCAACGGCCTCCCGAGGACTCCTTGAGACAGCAGCAGCAACAACAGCAACAGCGAACACCGCCACCGCCACTGCCAACGGTTACATTGGCCGACATCGTCGCGGCAATGGTGGGTTCTCATCAGCAGCACACGGAGTTGCTGCAAACTCTCATCGCCAATACGTCTCGCCCAGAGAGACGTCAAGACCGTGAGGAGCGTAAACAGAGCTCCTACTCCGATTTCCTAGCGACTCATCCCCCGGTATTCCCAAGGGCGGATGAACCTCTCGACGCCGACAACTGGCTCCACGCGATAGAGATGAAGTTCGGGCTGCTCCAAATAAGTGAGCAGCGCAAGACTCAGTTCGTGGTCCAGCAGCTCCAAGGATCCGCGAGCGCGTGGTAGGCAAACTTCTGTGCTTCACAGCCCACCGACCGAGTTATGACATGGGCGGAGTTCCGCACGGCCTTCAGGGCCTATCACATACCGCCGGGTCTGATGAAGAGGAAGACGCAGGAGTTTCTACACCTGCAGCAAGGGAGCCGGAACGCGCTGGAATACTCCAGGGCGTTCAATGATCTCGCGCTCTACGCGTCGTATCACGCCGATACCGACAAGAAGCGGCGGGACCACTTTTACCAGGGGCTTAACCCGCTCCTGAAGGACAAATTTGTGATGTTCAATCGCGGCAGCCTCAACGACATCATTGATGCTGCGATTGTCCAGGAGGACTCCGGAAAGGAGTTAGCGGCGGCGGAGAGAAAGCGAAGCGCGCCGCAAAGCAGCGGAGAAGGAGGCGGTCCTTCTCAGAAGTTTCGGATGGTGAATCGCCCACCATCAGGTCCACGCTGGCATCCACCCCAGAGGTCGATGCCGTTCCGCAGTCGGCCGTACTCTTCACCAGCATTCAGGCCGGCACTGCCAGCACCACCTCCGCAACAACAACAGCAGCAGCGGGCGATGCCGCGTGCATATGCACCTCAGCAGCGCATGCCGGGCTTTCGTCCCCCAAGCACCGGACAAGCAGCGGTCACATGATACAAATGTGGTCACCCAGGACACTTTGCCAGCAGTTGTCCGGAGAGACAAGGCGGCGGAGTTGCACCGCAGTTTCTGGGGAGGAATCAACCCCGGAATCCGACTAATGCGCGGCGGGCAAACCCTAGGCCCGGCAATGTCCACCAGCTTGCCATAGAGGACGTGCCGGAGGGTGAGCCAATCCTTGCGGGTATGTTCCAACTCCACCAGCATCCCGCCATAGTATTGTTCGATTCAGGTGCCACGCATAATTTTATTAGCCAAGCTTTCATTGCTAAAGATAGCTTGCAAATACTACCCACCGATAGTCCATACTTGATCTGTTCACCGGGTGGGAAGATTTCAGTAAGCGTAATGGTTTCCAAAGCACCATTATGCTTAGCGGGTAGAGTCTACCCTACGTCTCTCATAATCTTAGAGGGACAAAAGGTCGATGTCATCCTAGGGATGTCATGGTTAACCCGCCACGGCGCTGTTGTAGACACCGTCCTTCGAGTCGTGCACTTAAACTCAGAAGTGCACGGATCTCACTCCTTATTTCTGGACAGTCCAGAAATAAAACTTCCAAGTGTCTATCAGTCCACAACCATCAGATTGGAAGATATTCCAGTGGTCCGATGTTGAGTACATCTGGAGGTTTGATCAGAGTTTAGTTTCCTTATGTTTCAAGGAAATAAAGCACACATGACAAGAACCAGGGGTGTCACATGTGTTGCACCAAGTCCTAGTGTGTGTGAGGGTGTTTTTGTTATGTTTCAAACAACTCGGGGGGTTTGGGCCATACGTGCATGGCACATGCATGTGCTGCATGCTTTTCAATTTTGTATGGTGTAAAACCCGGGCTGAAGTTGTTGAAAACGTGTGGCTTTCGGCTAATAAAAGGAGGGGAATGCGCTGGTGTTTGTAGAGCGCCGCCACAACTCATCCGAGCCATTTTCATTCGGTTCTCCACTTGTTTTAGGATCTACACCACACCTCTAGACTTCCAACACGATTTGCATCTCAAATCAGTGAGAGTTCAGTGAGGAAAACACCCAACAATTGGCATCCGAGCCGATTACGTTGCCTGGAACCGTGACACGGCCATTGAGTGGGCACTGATGTCGCGGAGGAGATCTTTATCGCCAGCCCGACGTTCATAGAGAGACGTCACACCGCCGGGAGGCACCAGCAGGGCAGGAGAAGGATCAGGGGCATTGGTGATTCATCGCATCACGAAGGAAGTCTGCAGTGGTGGTACGTATCCGATTCTCACAAAGACAAACTATCATGATTGGTCGGCACTTATGCGGGTGATGTTGCAAGCGAGAGGCTTGTGGACTGCTGTGAGCCTTAGCACCGATGATTGTATTGAAGATCGGATGGCTTTGGAGGCTCTCACCAAGGCTGTGCCACCAGAAATGATAGGGATCATTGCCGGGAAGGAGTCGGCCAAGATTGCATGGGATGCGATCAAGTTGCGCAACGTTGGAGCCGAACGTGTGCGCAAGGCCAGGGCAAGCACATTGGGTCAGGAGTTTGATGCACTCAGATTCCACGATGGTGAAACGGTTGATGAGTTTGGTGTGCGTATGAGCCGGATCACATCTCAACTTGCGGCACATGGGTGTGAAAGTTCGGAGGAAGAGATTGTCCGGAAGTTCCTTCAGGCGGTACCACAAAAGTTTGAGCAGATTGCGGCCTCCATCGTGACATTGCTTGACTTAAGTGATATGTCCGTTAATAAGTTGATTGGTAGACTCAAGGCTGCAGAAGAAAGGCTTGGTGCAAGCACTTGGGAGGGCAACACACATGAGAAGTTGCATCTGAGTGAAGAAGAGTTGCTTGCAAGGTTGTCGACACGTCTCAAGATGTCCGGGGGAACTGGACAGGAACGACACAAAGACTCATTTGCACTGAGGAAAGATCATGGTCGAGGACGTGGCCGTGGTCGAGGTAACCGTGGTGGTGGAAACTCAGGCCGTGGAGTGGCCAAGGATGAATGCCGCTACTGTGGTAAAAAAGGTCATTGGGCTAGAGAATGCAGGAAGAAAAAGAAGGATGGAGAGGTGAACACAGCTCATGTTGATCATGAGTTTGAATCCAGCCTCTTGGTGGCGTGTGCCAATACCAAGGCTGATCAAGACATGTCCCTGGAGGAGGTATCCCTCAACAATGACATGTTACACGTTAAAGTAGGAGACTTGGAGGGAGGAGGCAGTACCCGGTGGTCCTCCGGTGCAACAAATCACATGACCGGGAAACGCGATGTGATCACAAAACTTGATAACACGGTGCATGGTACTGTGCGTTTGGGAGATGGCTCATTGACAGAGATTGATGGCCAAGGAACTGTGGTGTTCCATGGTAATAGAGGTGGCCTAAAGGAGTTGGCTGGGGTCTACCTTATTCCTCAGCTCAAGGCAAACATCATCAGTCTTGGACAGCTTGAGGAGGAGCGACACCGAATCTTGATGGTGAATGGTTATGTCAAGATTTGGGATAAAACTGGAATCCCTGTGGCAATGGTGAAACGGGGAGTGAACCGGTTTTACACCATTGATCTTAAGGTAGTGCAACCATGGTGTCTCATGGCACAAGGGTGCAATGCAACATGGATGTGGCATGCAAGGATGGGGCACTTAAACTTTCAGAGTCTCAGAAGACTTGCCGAAGAGCAACTTTTGTATGGATTGCCAACCATCACTCAAACTGAGGAGAAGTGTGATAGCTGTTTGACTGGGAAACAAAGACGCCAACCATTCCCGTGCATGGCAAAGTACCGAGCTGAGAAGAAACTTGAACTTGTGCATGGAGACCTCTGTGGACCACTGAAGCCAGCAACTCCAAGAGGCAGCAGGTTTTTCTTTCTTCTTGTGGATGATCTCAGTAGATACATGTGGGTGTTTTTGATCAGCACAAAGGATCAAGCTATGAGTACTTTCATGGGTTTTCAATCAAGTGTTGAAGCTGAGGCAGGGAGGAAGATTGGAACTTTTCGCACAGATCGTGGTGGAGAGTTCACAGCTCGGGCTTTTGTTGAGTATTGCAACAAGGAGGGTGTTCAATGTCACTTGACAGCTCCATATTCTCCTGAGCAAAATGGTGTGGTTGAGAGACGGAACCAAACTGTTATGGTAATGGCAAGAAGCATGTTGAAAGCAATGAATATGCCCGGTTGGTTCTGGGGGGAGGCAGTAACCACAGCAGTGTATGTGTTGAACTGTTCTCCTACTCGGAGTGTTGAGAGAAAGACTCCATATGAGGTATGGCATGATAAGAAACCTAGTGTACATCATTTGCGCACTTTTGGTTGTGTGGCACACGTGAAACAGGGAAGCAAACGCCTTAGCAAACTTGAAGATCGAAGTATACCAATGGTCTTCATTGGATATGAGCAAGGAAGCAAGGCATGGAGGTTTTACAATCCAAACACGGAGAGTGTTCATGTGTCACGTGATGCTGTGTTTGAAGAAAACCACCCATGGAAGTGGGATGCAGCTGAGTCAAGTGAAATGGTGAATGATGAAGACATCTTTCGGGTAGAATACATCTTTCGTGATGAGAACCCTGGTGGAGTGAGTTCTTCCTCTTGTGACACAGGTCAAGGCGACAAAACCCCAGCTGAGGGAGTGTCTTCTATGACACAACTGAAGCAACAAGCATCCAATGATGTGGAGTTTGTGTCACCTCCTTCCATGTCACCAGAAATAGATAGTGAGCTAAAAGAAGCACCACTTCGTTATCGTTCCATGAGAAATATTCTTGAGGAGGTGCCAAATTGTGAACCAGAAGAAGGAGGAGTAGATGAACTTCTTGTTGTCATAGGTGAAGAGCCATGTACAGCAGAAGAGGCCTTGAGGGTCAAGGAGTGGCGCATTGCCATGATTGAGGAGCTCACATCCATTGAAGAGAATAAAACATGGTCATTGGTACAACTTCCGGAGGGTTATCGTGCCATTGGCTTCAAATGGGTTTTCAAGTTGAAGAAAGATGAACATGGGAATGTCATACGTCACAAAGCAAGGCTAGTTGCAAAGGGGTATGTGCAGAAGCAAGGAGTTGATTTTGAAGAAGTTTTTGCACCAGTTGCCAGGATGGAGTCTGTGAGGATTGTGTTAGCTGTTGCAGCTCATTTTGGGTGGCATATTCATCACATGGATGTGAAGTCAGCCTTCTTGAATGGGAGTCTAGAAGAGGAGATCTATGTCACTCAACCTCCGGGTTTCATAGCTGAAGGCAAGGAGAAGTGGGTTTTAAGACTTCACAAGGCATTGTATGGCTTGAGACAAGCTCCTCGAGCATGGAACTGCAAACTTGATGAAAGTGTAAAACCCCAAAACCTGTTAACAGGGGAATTTAAAAATTTTTGGATGTATTGCATGTGGTGCAGAAATTCAAATTCAAATTAGAATTCAAATTCAACTCAAAACAGAAAAGAAAAAGAAAAATAAAAAAACAAACCCCCCGGCCAGTGGGCCGAAACACACCAGTCGGCCCACCTCACCCCGCATCAGCCCGCAGCCGCGCGCCCCGTTTTCTTCTCACTGACGTGTGGGGCCCGCCATCTTCTTCCTGCTCTCGCGCGCGCTCGGCCGACCGGGACTCCTCTCTCCTCTGAATTGAAACCACCCCGGATACCCGCGTATCCCAGCTGAATTTCGGTTCTGGACGACTCAAACTCGATCACAACCGTACGCCGCCCTCCCCCGTCTATATAAACACCGACATCGTCCCGTTTTTCACCCGCGATCGGCTGTTTTTCCTCCCGGTGAGAACCGAAGCTCCGATCACTGTTTTCTCTCGATCTTTGCTTGGGTTCTCTGATCTAACGCGCCGATTGTGTTCCACCGCCTCCGGGGAATCACGCAGGTGCAGAAAACTCGGTGGTTTGCGCTTCAGACACAGCGCCAACGAGCATCGCTGTGAATTCACCTTGGACCTCGTTGCCGACCGCCTTTCAGGACCTCCGAGTTCAAGAAAAACCCCGAGGTGAGATCCCCGACCTCCCCTCTACCGATCTATGCCATGAAATCCCAGTTTTAGGAAGAATTGACGAAGATCCGAAGTATTCCGGCGAGATCGCCGCCTCCCGCCGCAGCGCGCCGCCGGGCAGCGCCGCCCGCGCTCGGTCAGAGCGACGTGGCCGCTTGTGCGCCGCCTATTTTAAATCGCACGGTAGAATTGAAATCCCCGCGTACCGGTTCGACGTTATTATCTGAGCTGTCTATTTTAAATCGGACGGTCCACGTCAGCCCCACGTTATAAAGACCGGTATTCTTACGCGCTACCCCCTGGGGATCTCGGAAAATACGAGCTAGCCCCGGAAACTTCTGATCTAGCCCCTGGAACTTCAGAAATTCATGTAAATTCATTTAAAAATCAGTTTTAGCCCCTGGACTTAATAAAAATTAGGAAAACCCCTCTGTTATGTGTAGTTAGACCCCTGTAAATTTATGAAATAATATAATAGACCCTGTAGTGGGGAGAGTTTACCTTTTTAACCCTATATGATATTAAATTTAGGGATTTGAATATGTGATTAGTATTTAAAATTTAAAAGATGGGACAAACACATTGTAAATTCAAATTTAAACTCTCCTAGCAATTGGAAAACTTTGGAGTGAGTAAAAATAGATTTTAAGCTGAAATGAATCTGTCTAATTGATTGTTCACATTTATTAGTTATAGGGACACATTTTTAGGTTAGAGAATAATTCTGAAAATTGGTAAAATAAATGTAAATTAGTTCACATCAGAGGAGAAGTTCAGAAATATATTATTTAATATTTTAGATCAGAACCTATTCTGTTTAGATGATGTGTCTTACTATTTTCATAATAAAGTTTACAATTAGGTATAGAAAATAAATCTTAAAATATAGGAAAATAGGTATGCATAACTAGCAAATGATAAATGAAGTCTCCAAATCCAAAGATTTCAGTTTAGGATTTGGTAGAAGATGTGAAAACCCATTTGGAGTAGGAAAATACCTTCCATGCATACTTGGTAGCTAAGATGTGTATCAATTGAATATAAGGAATTTGTTCAAATTGGAAATTCATATATAGTGTGCAAACATAAATCTGAATACAAAAGTTAGAAATCATATGCACAAGTTTAAAAGTGCATGTAAGCCCAAAATCAACACAAATAGAGTAACCACAACACATAGAGATGTGAATGTGTGGTTTGTATGAAGTGAAAGTGTGAACTATGTCTTATGGATTGTTGTTTTCTTTTGCTATGTGTGATGGTATGAGTAGAACCTGCCACATAGCAAGTTCTCCCCTTCCAAGATCAGGACTATCCATTCCCAGAGCAGCAGGAAGAAGACAAGTGTCCTTGACCACTTTGATCCTATGGTAGGATGTGTAGATAGAATTATTTGCATTGTCAAATGAAATATGAAACCCATGCTAGGAATCCCTAGAATTGCATTATCTTGTTTCCTTGTAGCTTGGGTTGGGAATTATTTTATCATGTCATTTATCTATGCTTAGCCATGCTTAGAATGGGATAATTGGGATATGAGATCATCAATTTATTTATCTTACTCTTGAATTGAGATATCATGAGTTATGTAGAGGTAGGGATCGAGGCAAGTTGGATGAACTGGTTGGTGCTGGGTGCACGAGACTCGGGTATGTGTTTAGTACTTGCCTGGATCATAAGGACCGGTTGTTCATGGAGCATGTAACCTGGCTTTACCGTGCCAACCACATGCTGAGATGGGGCAACTTAGCCAATTAATTAGGTGTATCCCCGGCGTAGTATGGGTGTGTTGGATTGTGCGGGGAGTAGGTGTCAGCTGGACTACCATATGAACCGCAAGGCTCAAGAAGGGGCCACTGCAGTGGGGTTGGAGCCTCTTGTATGCTGTTAGGGGTGAAACCTCAGTGGGCCCACGCTCGTCGGGAATCCCTTTGTAAAGGCTTCGTAGTGATCTCCTGGCTACACACCTGGGAAGTGTGAATGTGGTTCGTAGCCACTGGCATAATGGAGGTTGTTTTAGTCCACCCGGCAACGGGGGATGAAATCACTACATGTGGGTACAGTGGTGCAAACTCTACAGAGTCAAAACTGTCATGACAGCCGTGCTCACGGTCAAGAGCGGCTTGGACTCATTCATGATTAGAGGACGATGACTTTGGAAGTTGTGGATGTTAAGCGGGGAGCTTAACATTGGAAATGATGTTATGGTTATTTGATTATGATGATGGGTTGGGAGATTGGGACCATTTCACCTATATAGTAATGTAGGTGCTTAATAAGCTAAGGCAATAGGTATTAATTGCGTAGTGCTTTAACCATGAGTCCAACCTCTCCTTGTTCTAGCCATGCATGACATAACTTTCCCAAACATGCTGAGTACCAACGGTACTCAAACTTGCATATTTGTTGGTTTAAATTGCTGCTCAGGTCAAGGGGATGATGTGGTGTTCAATGACCAAAACTTCGGACCCGAAGAAGGATTCTAGGTTCATGGAGTCCCCCGGGCAACGCCTGTGACGGAGCCCACAAGAATATTATTCCGCTGCTATTTTATTTACTTGTTATGAACTTATTATCGTCCATTGAGACATATGCTATGTAAGACTTATTCGACACCTGGCTTGTAATAAATGATGCTTCACTATTTGTCATCACCCGTATGAGAAAATGATCCTGGCATACATGTGATATTCACTCGGTTGTTCTTCGGAGAAACCGGGTGTGACAGAAGTGGTATCAGAGCCAAGGTTGCCCGTAGGAACGTGGACCTAGGTAGAAATGGACGTAGTTAGGGACCTTATTTTCTTAAAAACTATTTTACAAAGGTGTCGGTTGAAAAGTGTCATTTAATGGGCCACTTTATTCATCTTACCCCATCTTTTATTCAAAATAGGATTTTTGTTTAAAATCTTAGCTAACTTAATTTTAAATGTTTTATGTTTTAGATTGTTCGCATGATTCGCACCGCCCGCAAGTCCACCGGAGGGAGAGTTCCCGTAGTTGCCCTTGCCCTGAGAGAGGAGAACCGTCTGGTGACGTATCTCTCCTACGGATTGGCAGTAGGAGGCTTGTTGCGCCTCTTTGACGCATGCTCCAAGCCGCAGGCAATACGGGCAAGCTAATCATACACTATAGCTCCACCCGGACCATCCGGGAGAAGCGGGAAGAATGGAGTTCGGAAATGAGGATTATCCATGAACATCAGCTGCTTAAGATCCACCGCTCTCCAGCTTGTCGAGCGACGCAGGTCGATGCGGAGAAGGATGTCACCTGGGAGGCCATCACCTGCTAGAGTCACATCTACCGTCACCACCTGGACAGGACTGAGTACATGTATGTTCTCCAGCGTGAGAGTGGTACGACAGAGTACAAGTACCCGCCAGTGCAGCAAGGGACTTCCCATGAGCACATGGACCTGTGCTTGGAGGATGCTGCTATGCTCAGCACTCGACTGCAGGAGTGTCAGCAGGAGCTTCAGGATGTTCGTGACACCCTGAAGGAGACCGAGGCAGCGCTTCGAGCCAGCTTGAGGGCGAGAGAAAGAGAAGATGGGAATGAACTGTGTGTCACCGTGAATGACACATGGACTGCTGACTCCCCCGATCGCCGGGCGATCAGGCGTCGTCGCACTTCTCCACAGCAGCCTCCCCACCCAAAGCGGAGTCAGAAGGCAGCCACAATAATGAGGAAGATCCCGAGGAGCCAGCTCAGTGATACGAGTCGTGTAGAGTCCTTCCCCATAGTTCAGCAGGTTATCGAGTAGGCGAGTGAATACCTTAGTTAATGGTGTGTTAATGTGTGGTGTGTGACGTGAGTTGTGGAAGCCATGAAGCAATTGTCCACAACCTCGTCTTCAGGTTGCTTTGCTTTGATGTGTGAACCCCTATGAAATTAGTAGTGCATTTATTTTTGGCGTGAGACATGAACCCTCAGAAAAATATAAATACAACAAGGCCTCAACATTACAAAGTGTAAACAAGAAAAATTGGTAAGATAATACGTAATGCTTTAAATTGACATTTGGTTGATCATGATAGATGGACGGAAGAGGAAAGGGTCGTGGTGCCATCCCCGCCAACAACAACGATGAGGCCGGCAACCCTCATCTTTCTGGATGCCAAGACAGGGGTGATCGCACTGAAGGAGTTGATCCCATCCACCAAATGCTTGAGAATCAAAATCAGCTCATCCAGAACCTGACTCAAGTGGTGGCCAACTTGCACCAAGCTCCACCTCCACAAGCTGCACCATGCCAACCAAGGTTGAGTGAGTTTCTGGGAACTCAACCTCCAAAGTTTGCAAGTGCTGCTGTACCCCTGGAGGCAGATGACTGGCTAAAGACCATTGAGAGCAAGATGAGGATCATACAATGCCAAGGGTATGAGAGGGTGCTGTTTGCCTCTCACCAATTGCATGGACCTGCTGCTGATTGGTGGACCGCTTACGTGGCCACCCATCATGACCCTGAGAACATCACTTGGGAAGAGTTCAAGCGTAGCTTCCGCAACCATTACATACCAAGGGGTGAACTCAAAAACAAGAGGAAGGAGTTCTTGGGGTTGCAGCAAGGAAACATGACTGTGAGGGAATACCTCACTAAATTCACTCAACTATCCCGTTATGCCCCACGGGACATAGAGACTGATAAGCAGAAACAAGATTGCTTCGTGGAAGGACTCACAGCAGAAATGCAGTGTGCAATGTCCTCTAACGAGTATGAAAGCTTCCAAAAGATGGTGGACAGAGCATTTGTTGTAGAAAGGAATCTGAAGGCCTTGGAAAATGAAAACAAGAGGAAGGCGGGATGGTCACACCAAGCCTCGGGTAGCAACACCCACCCACGTCTAATGCAGCAACCCGCAGGGCAGACGAGCCGTGCTGCGGTACCCTACTCCGCACCGAGAGGGTACACCCCGAATTTCAGGCCCCCGTCAGCACCAACATAGCCACAACGTCAGTTTGTACAGCAGCCTCGCCCCGCATATCCACCTCGACCAGCAGTACAAGGACCCCCAAATCAACCCCAAGACAACAAAGGCCAGACACCTAAGGTTGGGGTGCAATGCTTTAACTGTGGTGAAGTGGGACACTACGCCCATAAGTGCCCAAAGAAGAAGCCCGCACAGCCACAACAGCAGAATGTGATGCGAGGACGGGTGAACCACGTGACCATGGAGGAGGCGCAAGAGGCACCCGACGTGGTAGTTGGTAAGTTTCCTGCCAATTTACACATTGCAACCCTGTTGTTCGATTATGGTGCTACCCACTCGTTCATTGCCCAAGGGTTTGTTAAGAAGCATGATCTAGCAACAATACAAATGAACCATATAATAGCAGTAAACTATCCAGGTGGAGAAATAAGGACAAGACAAGTGTGTCCCAAGGTGAACCTAGACATTAATGGGGTAGTATTTACTGCTAACCTCATAGTGATAGATTCACAAGGGATAGATATTATTCTGGGTATGGATTGGTTGACCAAACAGAAGGGAATCATCCATTGTTCGACCAGAACGGTGGAACTAACTCACCCTAGTGGCACAAGTGTAAAGTTCATAACAATACAAGAGCCCAGGAGGGACATTAAATTAAATCAAGTCGAGGTGAAGGTGGAAGAGATCAGGATCATCAGGGAATATCCAGATGTTTTTCCGGAGGAGTTGCCAGGTATGCCTCCCGATCGTGAAGTGGAATTCGCGATTGAGCTAGTGCCTGGAACAGCTCCGATATACAAGAGACCTTATCGGATGGACTCTGAGCAGCTGGGAGAACTCAAGGATCATTTAAGAGAATTGACGGAGAAGGGGTATATTCATCCTAGTTCCTCACCATGGGGAGGTCCAGTGATATTTGTGCCCAAGAAGGACGGAACCCAAAGGTTATGCGTAGACTACCGTGCCTTGAATGAAGTAACCATCAAGAACAAGTACCCATTACCCCGCATTGAAGACTTGTTTGATCAGTTGAGGGGAGCTTGTGTGTTCTCGAAAATTGATCTCAGGTTGGGATACCACCAACTTAAGATAAGGCAAACTGATATTCCAAAGACAGCTTTTGTAAAAGCCCAAGAAAAGGGACTTGCAAAAACTTTTCTTCACCTCACAACACCACAGTTCTTGTTGTGGATAGATGGTGAAAAAGTGGGAACAGCAAGTAACCTCCATCAAAAGAGTGGATAGAGGGGAAACCTACACTTTCACAAAGTGGAAATCCTACACATATGATCACACATGAGAGGGTGATTCAAAACTGTTGGCGTTCAAATTCATGATTGCAGCAGCTAAAACAAGGATCAAAGTGCATAATTGGACTCCTCAGGTCCAAATTAGTGGGGAGGCAAAGTTTCAATAATTTTTTTTAAAAAAGTTTGCTAACCATTTTTCCACAAATGATCCAAATGTGCAAAGAATTCAAATATACATTTGAATTTGGGGGAAATTTGCCCAACCATACAAATGTAGGTCAGTTTGAAACTTCAAACATTTGAATTCATCCCTTGCCAAATTTTGGAGATCTTTTGAGGGGTGGGGAGCACTGACAAGTGGGACCCACTTGTCAGTGGGGGAAAATAAACAATTGCAAAAGTCCTCAATGAAGCACACGGTCGTTGATTGATTTCCTCCCACGCGAAGTAAACCGAGCCCCCCGACGGCGCTGCGGGTGACACCGAGGAGCCACCGGCAGCCACCTCCTCTGAAAAATTTCGTGCGATGGAGAGCTGCCTGGCATCCTTGCACCGCTGCTGCGCCGCTGTTATCCCACGGGACTGAAGAACGGTTCCTGTTCTTTCCCTTCGCGCAAGAAACCGCCGAGCTCGCCGCTCCCACTGGAAAATCATTGGGAGCCAGCCAAACTGTGCCACAACACCCTCCGACCTGCACAAAAGAGCTACGCCCTCGTTCCTCACCTTCCCAGCGCGAGAGCTAGCAATCTCTGGCAGTATCCGAACCCTGATTTCCGTTATCCGCGGCAAGCTAAAACTAACCGGCGATCGGGCGTACATGGACAGCCTACACCAGGCCCTTTCACGCCCAAGTGGAGACGTCCCCGGACGCGCCGGTTAGCACTGCTGCTCCCACCCAAACCACAGGACCAACCGTGAACCACCGAGCAAGAATTTGGAGAAACTTCGCCGGCAACCACAGAACGACGTTCCGGTATGAGACCTCCGAATTCCCACTCCCTTCTCATCATCAGTTCACTAAACTGTGCTCACAGGAGCTAGACTCAACGGCGCCCAAGTTTGCTCTGCAACCCTAGCGTAGTTTTGGCTGTAGCCGACGTATTTCCCGGTTTTCTAGCCGCGGTTATGGCGGGAAAGGTCGGGCTCACGGTGACGACTAGGTTAGAGCTCTCCCCGAGACCTAGCATGGCCTTGCGACCTTCCATGAGATTCCCCGGTGCTGTAGAGCCTTTCCACCGAGGTTTTGGTGGGCTACGATGGCCGGGCGCCCTAACTGAAGGAAGTCCGAGCCGCTGCACCGTCGCCAGCTAGGTTAGGGCCACCGCCGACCTGAGCAGGTGGTACCAGCGTGTTCAGCGCGCGAAAGTAGGCCCAGGCGGCTAGTTTCCGGCCGGGAGGCGGTCGGGAAGCCAATTCCGGCGAGCTGCCGAGGTGTGCCGGCGAGGGGGCGGCGCGGGAAAAAGGGCGGGCGCGAGGAAGAAGACGAGCCAGCCGGGCCTGCTCGTCAGTCCCTCGCGGCACAGTGTGGGGATCTTCTGTTACACCGATCGGCTGTGAACATGCGGAAAACAATCCTGTGGCCCCGTGTGGTGCAGCCGTGGTGATGACACGTGGGAGCCGGGCCCGCTGTCAGGAGTTTGAACTTTTCCTGGTTAATTCGAATTCCAGAAATTCCCCAAACTTTAGAGCTCCATAACTTTTGCTAGGAAGCTCCAAATTTAGTGATTAAATTTGGGTTGGATTAATCTTGCCAAGCTCTGTCCAAATATACAACCCAATTTGTATGCAACCCATTAATTAATTCTGGAAAATTCTTTAAAGCTTTTCAGCAAAAGAATTTTAGAGGGAGTTTGGTTCATCCAAAAATCCCCATATTTTGCCAGAATGTTCTTTAGGACATTAGTGAATCCCTGTAAAAGTTTCAGACCATTTGGAGTTGATTTGCTCAGAGCAATTCAAATTTGAAGGTGCTGTGTTCATTTGAATACAGAAACATTTTCAGAGAATTTCCAAAACTTGGAAATTCAGTTCTGGGCAATTCTTAACTCTAAAAATGCTAGGAAAATTCATGCAAACTCTATGAGATATAATTGAAATTGTAGTTCACTAAGTTGGGCATGAACAGGGGTATGACCTCGGAATTAATTCTTCTTTGCTTATTTGCTAAAAGAATTATTCTTAGCAAACCACTCAGTGAAAAGTGCTAATATTTGGTCCAGAGGGTTTCCTTGTGACAAGGAACTCACACAAAAATTCTCAGCTCCATTAGAGCTCTGGATCACCCCTGTCCTGTTTAACCACTTGAGTGATTAATATGGAAAAGGGGGGAAAACCACTTAGCACTTAACCATATACTTAGGTCCAGGCCCAAGCCACCCACACCCAGTTCATCTTTAAATTCTTATACAGAGTTCCAGGTGTTAGAGACTGGTTATTAGGACTAATAACAGTAACCTTACAATAACTTGTATGCATATTAATTAACATGTAGTATTTCATAAACGTGTAGTCATTGAAGAAGAGACTCCGGAAGTGCTGGACTTCCTTCTTCCGGACGAAGACTTAACCCCTGACCAGCAGCAACAAGGCAAGCCCCGGTTTGCATTAACCATTTTATAAGTTTTACTTTGTTTACATGTGTCATATGAAGTATGATTGTGCATTAGGTATAGGGTGGATGGAACCCCACTTGCATGACCAGAATTTGTCCCTAAGAGTGAGGGTAGTGTCTAAGGCCTCGAGTAGAAGGGCTATGCTTAAAGATTCATAGGACTTCGGTACAAGTCGAGTAGTTGGAATCTACTCTCGAGATAGGCTTGGGACACACGGGTTCGGTTGAGTGACGTGAGATCACTTTAGTAATGAAAATGAGACTAGACAAGGGCTAGGGCGCAGCAAGAGGGAGTCTTGTGTGTGCAGCCCTGTCCGTGTCGATTGAGGACCGATCCGTGTGCGGCCCACGCTGATCAAGTTTGAACGTACCGAAGGCATATCAGATATATGGGCCCCGATAAACCGATGTAGCCTAAACCTCCGGGCGTCGAGGCATAACGCACCGATTTATAGGTGTAGGCTGAGGGCAGCAAGGTGGAAATCTGCCAACGGGCATAGAGAGATGCTCCGCGTGGGGAACCTCCTGCTCGTTTCGGTGCGACCGGTTCGACGTTGGGGCTGTTGGGTGAAAGGTTGTCCCGTACGACATCGAGTGAGCGTGCTGTGCAGCTCCACGGGTGGGCGTACGTGACGTGCTCTTTGGGTTTCCCTGCAGGTGTACATCGAGTCGATTCGCCGTCCCTCGTGGTGAAGAGTACCACTTGGTCACTGAGTCGTGACGTAGACTAACATATGAAATATGGTGATTCAATACTGCTGATTTGATATAATATTGTATTGCTACATGTTTGCCACCAAATATGGCTTACTAAATTTCAGCTTCCTGAACTGTTAACTTGTGCTAAAAGTTGAACTAAGGACGAACTTGTAGGCGAGTCCATTTGTTGCAATATGACTATCCTACGTCATGGTACACCTCATGTAGAGTTTCATGCTTAGGTGAGTCGGTTAAGCCTTGCTGAGCCTTCGTGCTCACGGTTGCTGTTTAAGTGTTTTTCAGGTGAGGAGCCACCCACGGACTCAGAGTACGAGTCCACCGGCGAGGGTTACCCTCCGTCGGGGACCACGGCTGAGTGGGAGCCGTACACGCCGCGCTGAGCTGAGACGTGAAGCTAGTGTGGGTTGGCCTAGGGCTGCGCAACTGACTTTTGCTAGATAGGCGGGCGTGAGTTGTACAAAAGAAACTTCCGCTGTGTAATAAAGACCCTAGTTTGTAACTGAGAAGTGTACTACTTTGTACATTCAGTTTGTTTTTCCCATGTAATATAATGTGTTCCTTATGACAGGTGCTGTCGGGTGTCGCATCACGCGGCACCACCCTCTGCGATCCTGGATGAGCGGATTCCGGTCCTCCACAGCTTTTGTATCTGGGTTTGGACTGTATGAATACACCGTCATGCCTTTCGGGCTAACTAATGCCCCGGCATACTTCATGTACCTCATGAACAAGGTATTCATGGAATATCTGGACAAATTTGTGGTGGTTTTCATTGATGACATTCTCGTCTTCTCCAAATATGAAGAAGAACATGAGGAACATCTAAGGTTGGTGTTGCAAAAGCTGAGAGAACACCAACTATATGCCAAGTTGAGCAAGTGTGAGTTTTGGCTGAAGAGAGTTCCCTTTTTAGGACATATAATCTCGGAGGGAGGAATCTACGTAGATCCCGCCAAGATCGAGGATGTACAGAAGTGGAAGACCCCTGAGAATGTCGGGGAAGTTCGAAGCTTCTTAGGATTGGCTAGATACTATCGAAGGTTTATCGAGGGTTTCTCCAAGATTTCGAGACCCCTGACCAAACTGTTGGAGAAGGGAATCACATTCACATGGACGCCGCAGTGCGTGAGTTTCCAGGAAATGAAGAAGAGATTGACAACAGCCCCAGTGCTGGTTATGCCAGATATGCAAGAAAAACTTTTCGGTGTACTGCGATGCCTCTGGAAACGGGTTGGGATGCATTCTCATGCAAGAAGGGCATGTCGTGGCTTATGCATCCCGGCAGCTCCAGAAACATGAGAAGAACTATCATACTCATGACCTAGAACTAGCCGCAGTGGTACACACGTTGAAAATTTGGCGGCACTACTTGATGGGGAAGAGGACAGAGATATATATGGATCATAAGAGTTTAAAGTACATTTTCACACAGCCAGATCTCAACCTCAGACAAAGAAGATGGTTAGAGCTAATCAATGACTTTGATGTGGGCATCAACTATCATCCTGGGAAAGCGAACGTCGTGGCAGATGCTTTAAGTCGGAAAGTGCAGGTCAATAGGTTGAGCTTGAAGGACATGCCTGCAGAATTGAAGGACGATGTTATAAGACTCAATCTATGCCTGGTGAATAGTGGCGAAGCCATCGTCATGGAAGTGGACTCCACATTAGAGCAAGACATACGCGATGGTCAAAAGAATGACGAGAAGATACAAGAAATCAGACAACTCATCAAGGAAAATAAAGCCCCTGGTTTTAGAGAGGATGAACAAGGTACGGTGTGGCATGGGAAAAGAATTTGTGTGCCTGAAGTAAAGGAGATCTGTGAATTGATTTTGAAGGAGGCTCACGATTCTGACTATTCCATTCATCCTGGGAGTACAAAGATGTACCAGGACCTCAAGAGCAGGTATTGGTGGTATGGCATGAAGCGAGATGTCGCGGAACATGTTGCCCTATGTGACACATGTCAGTTGGTGAAAGCGGAACATCAACGACCCGCGGGATTATTGCAACCACTCAAAGTGCCTGAATGGAAATGGGAAGAAATCGGTATGGACTTCATAGTGGGATTGCCTAGGACCCAATCAGGATATGATTCGATATGGGTCATCATCGACAGGCTAACCAAGGTAGCTCATTTCATCCCCGTGAATGAAAGCTACAGCGGATCCAAATTGGTGGAGTTGTACATGTCAAGGATCGTGTGTTCCCATGGAGTGCCAAAGAAGGTAGTGTCAGATCGAGGGACACAGTTCACCTCAAGGTTCTGGCAGAAGCTGCAAGAAATCATGGGAACCCATCTGAATTTTAGTTCTTCCTATCATCCCCAAACTGACGGGCAGACGGAAAGAACCAATCAGATCCTTGAGGATATGCTGAGAGCATGTGCACTCAAAAACAATCGGAGTTGGGATAAGAACTTACCATATGCGGAGTTCTCCTATAACAACAACTATCAGGCTAGTATGAAGATGTCACCATTTGAGGCTTTGTATGGGAGGAAGTGCAGAACTCCCCTATTTTGGAACCAAACGGGGGAAAGTAAAGTGTTTGGACCCGAAGTACTACAAGAAGCCGAGGCAAAAGTGAGGGAAATTCGCAACAACTTGAGGATAGCACAGACACGACAAAAGAGCTATGCCGATGTTCGAAGAAGAGAGCTCATTTTCAACGTGGGGGACTATGTCTACCTCAAGGTGTCCCCTATCTGAGGACTTCGTCGGTTCAAGGTGAAAGGGAAGTTATCACCTCGATACATCGGACCCTTTGAAGTTCTAGAGAGGAAAGGCGAAGTGATGTATCAACTAGAATAACCGGCTCGCCTATCGGATGTGCATGACGTATTCCATGTGTCAGAGCTCAAGAAATGTCTGAGAACACCTGAAGAGATGTTACCCACGAATGAGGTTGACGTAGCTGAGGATCTGTCTTATGCCGAGCAACCATCCAAGATTTTGGAGACAATGGAACGCCTCACAAGGAATAAAAGAATCCGGATGTGCAAGGTGCAGTGGAAGCATCATTCGGAAGAGGAAGCCACATGGGAGCGAGAAGACGAACTTAAGGCACAGTTTCCGGAATTGTTTTCCTAGAACCACCAATCTCGAGGACGAGATTTCTTTTAAGGGGGGTAGAGCTGTAACACCCCAAAACCTGTTAAGAGGGGAATTTAAAAATTTTTGGACGTATTGCATGTGGTGCAGAAATTCAAATTCAAATTGGAATTCAAATTCAACTCAAAACAGAAAAGAAAAAGAAAAATAAAAAACAAACCCCCCGGCCAGTGGGCCGAAACCCACCAGCCGGCCCACCTCACCCCGTGCCAGCCCGCAGCCGTGCGCCCCGTTTTCTTCTCACTGACGTGTGGGGCCCGCCATCTTCTTCCTCCTCTCGCGCGCGCTCGGCCGACCGGGACTCCTCTCTCCCCCGAATCGAAACCACCCCGGATACCCGCGTATCCCAGCTGAATTTCTGTTCTGGACGACTCAAACTCGTTCACAACCGAACGCCGCCCTCCCCCGTCTATATAAACACCGGCATCGTCCCGTTTTTCACCCGCGATCGGCTGTTTTTCCTCCCGGTGAGAACCGAAGCTCCGATCACCGTTTTCTCTCGATCTTTGATTGGGTTCTCTGATCTAACGCGCCGATTGTGTTCCACCGCCTCCGGGGAATCACGCAGGTGCAGAAAACTCGGTGGTTTGCGCTTCAGACACAGCGCCGATGAGCATCGCCGTGAATTCACCTCGGACCTCGTCGCCGACCGCCTTTCAGGACCTCCGAGTTCAAGAAAAACCCCGAGATGAGATCCCTGACCTCCCCTCTACCGATCTATACCATGAAATCCCAGTTTTAGGAAGAATTGACGAAGATCCGAAGTATTCCGGCAAGATCGCCGCCTCCCGCCGCCGCGCGCCGCCGGGCAGCGCCGCCCGCGCTCGGTCAGAGCCACGTGGCCGCTTGTGCGCCACCTATTTTAAATCGCACGGTAGAATTGAAATCCCCGCGTACCGGTTCGACGTTATAATCTGAGCCGTCTATTTTAAATCGTACGGTCCACATCAGCCCCATGTTATAAAGACCGGGATTCTTACGCGCTACCACCTGGGGATCTCGGAAAATACGAGCTAGCCCCAGAAACTTCTGATCTAGCCCCTGGAACTTCAGAAATTCATGTAAATTCATTTAAAAATCAGTTTTAGCCCCTGGACTTAATAAAAATTAGGAAAACCCCTCTGTTATGTGTAGTTAGGCCCTTGGAAATTTATGAAATAATATAATAGACCCTGTAGTGGGGAGAGTTTACCTTTTTAACACTATATGATATTAAATTTAGGGATTTGAATATGTGATTAGTATTTAAAATTTAAAAGATGGGACAAACACATTGTAAATTCAAATTTAAACTCTCCTAGCACTTGGAAAACTTTGGAGTGAGTAAAAATAGATTTTAAGCTGAAATGATTCTGTCTAATTGATTGTTCACATTTATTAGTTATAGGGACACATTTTTAGGTTAGAGAATAATTCTGAAAATTGGTAAAATAAATGTAAATTAGTTCACATCAGAGGAGAAGTTCAAAAATATATTATTTAATATTTTAGATCAGAACCTATTCTGTTTAGATGATGTGTCTTACTATTTTCATAATAAAGTTCACAATTAGGTATAGAAAATAAATCTTAAAATATAGGAAAACAGGTATGCATAACTAGCAAATGATAAATGAAGTCTCCAAATCCAAAGATTTCAGTTTAGGATTTGGTAGAAGATGTGAAAACCCATTTGGAGTAGGAAAATACCTTCCATGCATACTTGGTAGCTAAGATGTGTATCAATTGAATATAAGGAATTTGTTCAAATTGGAAATTCATATATAGTGTGCAAACATAAATCTGAATACAAAAGTTAGAAATCATATGCATATGTTTAAAATTGCATGTAAGCCCAAAATCAACACACATAGAGTAACCACAACACATAGAAATGTGAATGACTTTCATAGATGTGAATGTGTGGTTTGTATGAAGTGAAAGTGTGAACTATGTCTTATGGATTGTTGTTTTCTTTTGCTATGTGTGATGGTATGAGTAGAACCTGCCCCAGAGCAAGTTCTCCCCTTCCAAGATCAGGACTATCCATTCCCGGAGCAGCAGGAAGAAGGCAAGTGTCGTTGACCACTTTGATCCTATGCTAGGATGTGTAGATAGAATTATTTGCATTGTCAATTGAAATATGAAACCCATGATAGGAATCCCTAGAATTGCATTATCTTGTTTCCTTGTAGCTTGGGTTGTGAATTATTTTATCGTGTCATTTATCTATGCTTAGCCATGCTTAGAATGGGATAATTGGGATATGAGATCATCAATTTATTTATCTTACTCTTGAATTGAGATATCATGAGTTATGTAGAGGTAGGGATCGAGGCAAGTTGGATGAATTGGTTGATGCTGGGTGCACGAGACTCGGGTTTGTGTTTACTACTTGCCTGGATCGTAAGGACCGGTTCATGGAGCATGTAACCTGGCTTTACCGTGCCAACCACATGCTGAGATGGGGCAGCTTAGCCAATTAATTAGGTGTATCCCCGGCGTAGTATGGGTGTGTTGGATTGTGCGGGGAGTAGGTGTCAGCTGGACTACCATATGAACCGCAAGGCTCAAGAGGGGGCCACTACAGCGGGGTTGGAGCCTCTTGTATGCTGTTAGGGGTGAAACCTCAGTGGGCCCATGCTCGTCGGGAATCCCTTTGTAAAGGCTTCGTAGTGATCTCCTGGCTACACACCTGGGAAGTGTGAATGTGGTTCGTAGCCACTGGCATAATGGAGGTTCTTTTAGTCCACCCGGCAACGGGGGATGAAATCACTACATGTGGGTACAGTGGTGCAAACTCTGCAGAGTCAAAACTGTCATGACAGCCGTGCTCACGGTCAAGAGCGGCTTGGACTTATTCATGATTAGAGGACGATGACTTTGGAAGTTGTGGATGTTAAGCGGGGATCTTAACATTGGAACTGATGTTATGGTTATTTGATTATGATGATGGGTTGGGAGATTGGGACCATTTCACCTATATAGTAATGTAGGTGCTTAATAAGTTAAGGCAATAGGTATTAATTGCGTAGTGCTTTAATTATGAGTCCAACCTCTCCTTGTTCTAGCCATGCATGACATAACTTTCCCACACTTGCTGAGTACCAATGGTACTCAAACTTGCATATTTGTTGGTTTATATTGCTGCTCAGGTCAAGAGAATGATGTGGTGTTCAATGACCAAGACTTCGGACCCGAAGAAGGATTCTAGGTTCATGGAGTCCCCCGGGCAACGCCTGTGACGCAGCCCACAAGAATATTATTCCGCTGCTATTTTATTTACTTGTTATGAACTTATTATTGTCCATCGAGACATATGCTATGTAAGACTTATTCGACACCTGGCTTGTAATAAATGATGCTTCACTATTTGTCATCACATGTATGAGAAAATGATCCTGGCATACTTGTGATATTCAGTCGGTTGTTCTTCAGAGAAACCGGGTGTGACAGAAAGTCTCAAGCAACTCGTTTTCACACGGTGCAAATCAGAACATGGCTTGTACAATAAGTTTGGAGGTGAGGCAAGGCTCATTGTGGGTGTGTATGTTGATGACTTACTGATTGTGGGAGAAAACATGGAGGAAATCAATCGGTTCAAGGAGAAAATGAAGGAGAAGTTTTGCATGAGTGACTTAGGAAGCTTGTCTTACTATTTTGGTATTGAAGTAAAGCAAGGAAGACATGGTATTGACTTGTGTCAAGGAGCCTATGCTGCAAAGTTGCTGGAAAGAAGTGGGATGATAAATTGTAATGGGTGTGCCACTCCCATGGAATCCCGGTTGAAGCTTACCAAGAGAAGTACAGCTCCACTCACTGATCCAACCACTTATCGCAGCATAATTGGTGGACTCAGGTATCTTTTACATACTCGGCCTGATCTCAGTTTTGGTGTTGGGTACTTAAGTATGTTCATGTCAGAACCTCAAGAAGAACACATGGTGGCTTTGAAACATTTACTTAGGTATGTGGCAGCTACAATGAGGTATGGCTTGTCTTACAACCGAGGTGAAGGAAGTCTTAAGTTAAGAGGCTATAGTGATATTGATTTTGGGCGAGATGTGGATGACAGGAGAAGCACAACAGGAGTCATATTCTTCCTGAGTGAAAATCCTATCAGCTGGTTATCCCATAAGCAAAAAGCTGTGGCAAAGTCCACATGTGAAGCTGAGTATGTGGCTGGAGCAGCTGCAGCGGCTGTTTGGCTCAGGTATGTGTTAGAAGAAGTAACAAGAATTCAAGAACCTCCACCAGTGATTAAGATGGATAACACAGCAGCAATTGCTTTGGCAAAGAATCCAGTTTTGCATGATAGAAGTAAACACATTGACATCAAGTTTCACTTTGTCAGAGAATGTGTTGATAGAGGAGAAGTCATCTTGGAGCATGTTGGGACAAAAGATGAGCTTGCTGATATCCTCACAAAGCCACTGGGACGTACACATTTTCAGGAACTTCGGGAGAAGATTGGAGTTCAGGAGATCAAACCTCAGAAGTAGGGGGAGCTTGTTGAGTACTTATGGAGGTTTAGTCAGAGTTTAGTTTCCTTATGTTTCAAGGAAATAAAGCACACATGACAAGAACCAGGGGTGTGTTCTGAGTCACATGTGTTGCACCGAGTCCAAGTGTGTGTGAGGGTGTTTTTGTTATGTTTCAAACAACCCGGGGGTTTGGGCCATACGTGCATGGCACATGCATGTGCTGCATGCTTTTCAAATTTTTATGGTGTAAAACCCGGGCTGAAGTTGTTGAAAACGTGTGGCTTCCAGCTAATAAAAGGAGGGGAATGCGCTGGTGTTTGTAGAGCGCCGCCACAACTCATCCGAGCCATTTTCATTCGGTTCTCCACTTGTGTTTTGGATCTACACCACACCTCTAGACTTCCAACACGATTTGCATCTCAAATCAGTGAGAGTTCAGTGAGGAAAACACCCAACATCCGAGAGTTCCCTGACGTGTTCCCGGATGATTTACCGGGGATGCCACCCGATAGAGAGGTGGAGTTCAAGATTGAACTTGCACCGGGAACCATGCCAATATCCCGAAGGCCGTACAAGATGGCGCCCAAGGAATTGGCTGAGCTGAAGACTCAACTAACGGACCTCCTGGAGAAGGGTTTTATTAGGCCGAGCTCCTTGCCATGGGGCTGTTCAGCATTATTTGTAAAGAAGAAGGATGAGACGTTGCGGCTTTGCGTGGACTATCGTCCATTAAATGCCGTAACCATCAAGAACAAGTATCCGTTGCCACGGATCGACATGTTGTTTGATTAGTTGGTCGAAGCAAAGATCTTTTCCAAGATGGACTTAAGATCCGGGTACCATCAGACTAAGAAAAGGGCTGAGGATATTCCGAAGATGGCTTTCTCGACGAGGTACGGACTTTATGAGTACCTAGTCATGTCCTTCAGCCTCACCAACGCTCCGGCTCACTTCATGTATTTAATGAACTCGGTGTTCATGTCGGAGCTGGACAAGTTTGTTGTGGTCTTCATCGACGACATACTGGTATATTCCAAGTCGGAGGAAGATCACAAGAAGCATCTGCGTATAGTCTTGCAACGGCTGCGGGATCACAAGCTATACGCGAAATTTAGCAAGTGCGAATTCTGGATATCGCAAGTGCCTTTTCTCGGGCATATCATCTCAGCGGAGGGTATCGCTGTAGACCCGAGTAAGATTGCTCAAGTGCTGAATTGGATGTCCCCGAGAACTGTTCATGAGGTACGGAGTTTCCTCGGACTCGTGGGATATTATCGGAGGTTCATCCCGAACTTCTCGAAGATTGCCAAGCCTATGGCGGAGCTGCTGAAGAAGGCTACCAAATATGTTTGGAGTCCAACATGTGAAGCAGCATTCAAGGCTTTAGTTAAGCACCTAACATCAGCACCGGTTTTGGCGCAGCCAGACACGACCAAACCGTTTGATGTGTACTGCAATGCATCCGGCATTGGGCTCGGATGTGTGCTGATGCAAGACTAAAGAGTGGTCGTGTATGGATCACGGCAGCTTAGAAACATGAGCAAAATTATCCAACTCACGACTTGGAGCTCGCTGCCGTGGTACTTGCACTGAAAATGTGGAGGCACTACCTACTCGGTAACCTCGTACATTTATATACCGACCACAAGAGCCTCATGTACATATTCACTCAGAAGGAGCTGAACATGAGGCAGCGATGATGGTTGGAACTGATAAAGGATTACGAAATAGATATCCATTATCACCCCGGCAAAACAAACGTAGTGGCGGATGCGCTGAGTCGCAAGTCACACGTCAACAATCTGACCATCACACCGTTGGAAGAGAGCGAACCACCACTGCATGTGATCCCATATGGAGCTCTCTACAACCTAGCTTTGATCCCCACCATCTGTGAAGAGATAGCGGCAGCTCAGAAACATGACAAGGGTATGTCGCATTTGCGGAGACGTGTAGACAGTGGGGAGTTGAAATGTTTCCGGAAGGACGGAGACGGCGTCCTATGGTTCAAGGACCGGATCGTCGTACCCCGTAACCCGGAGCTACGGAAGAAAATTTTTGATGAGGTTCACTTATCAAAATCTTCTATTCACCCCGGCAGCAACAAAATGTATCAAGAACTTAGAAGCAAGTTTTGGTGGACACGGATGAAGCGGGAGATCGCAAAGTACGTGTCCGAGTGTGATACATGTCGAAGGGTGAAGGCAGATCATATGCGGAAACCAGGACTGCTACAACCACTGGGCGTTCCTGCCTGGAAGTGGGAGGATATGAGCATGGACTTCATCGTCGGTTTACCCACCACCTTTCAGAAACATGATTCTGTGTGGGCGATCGTCAACCGGCTCACCAAAGTTGCCCATTTCATCCCGGTCAACAACAACTACAACGCCAAGAAGTACGCTGAACTGTACATCTCACGGATCCTATGCTTGTACGGCATACCCCGTACCATCATATCGGATCGGGGCACTTTATTTGTGTCCCGTTTTTGGAGCAGCTACACGCTGCCTTGGGGACGAAGCTGATCCGTAGTTCAGCGTACCACCCGCAGACGGATGGGCAAACCGAGCGGGTAAATCAGATCTTAGAAGACATGCTAGGAGCTTGCGCTATCAACCACGGCAAGAATTGGGATGATCACTTGCCGTTAGCCGAGTTCTCGTACAACAATGGGTACCAAGCCAGCATAAAGATGGCGCCCTACGAGGCGCTATAGGGGTGGAAATGCCGCACACCACTGAATTGGTGTGAGTCTGGTGAAAGGGTCACCTTCGAGATTGACCTTGTCAACAATGCGGAAGAAAAGGTTCGACTGATTCAAGCGAACCTAAAAGCCGCCCAATCCCGTCAGAAACATTATGCGGTCCGAAGAAGGCGCCCATTACAGTTTGAAGTCGGGGATCACGTATATCTACGTGTGTCTCCAATGAAGGGCGTAAACTGATTTGGGGTGAGAGGAAAGTTGGCACCCCGATTCATTGGTCCATTCCAGATTACCGAAAGATGTGGATCAGTAGCATACCGGCTGAGATTACCAGAAGCACTTTCCGGTGTGCACGACGTCTTTCATATATCCCAGCTGAGAAAGTGTCTCAAGCCATCAACTACCGTTCAGCTGGAGGACATTGAAGAACTGCAACCGGATCTCACCTATCGAGAGGAACCGGTTCAGATCATTGACGAAAAGGCCCGAACCACACGCAACCGCACGTTGTGGTTCTACAAAGTTCTATGGAGTAATCACTCCGTGGACGAAGCGACATGGGAGAGTGAAGGATTTCTTCGCGCTAACTACCCCGACTTTTTCACGTCGCATATCCGGTAATTTTCCACCGTCCTCTCTCTCATTTTCACCTTATAATTTCAGGACGAGATTCTTTTAAGGGGGGGGGAATGTAAGGGCCTCAGTTTTTGACCTTATAATTCCCGCGCCGCCGAGCTCGCCGGAGCTCTCGCCGGAAGTGGGTTCCGGTGCTAGGAACTTGCTGATTCTTGCCGCCCCCACGTATTCTCGTGCGAGGAACACGTTGCCGGGATTATATCAGACCGATGACGGCCAGAAACCTAGGTGCAACGGCGACAGTGGCTGTGGGACCTCCGGCGATGTCGCTAGGGCGCTATACCGCACTAAACACGTCGCCATTTGCTCGTACAGCACCACTGCACCAAGGAGAACACAGATCCAACCTCCGATCTCGCTGAAACTCACCGACAGTATGACCTCACCATCGGTTTAGGTCAAAATCTGGCAAAAATAAAAAACTCGATGAACAGCGGCTTTGCTCGATGGTTCTCGGTGGTTCTGGATCCTACGGGCGCGCACGGAGGTATAGAAGGTGTATGTTACGTTGTGTGTGGAGTGGTTTGACGTGTGAGACGAATTTTCCGGTTTTCTTCCCTCGGTTATTATTGCATGTCGACGGAAAAAATGAAATTCCGGTGAGCAGCGTCCATGACAGGCAGCCGGGGTTGTGGTGAAGCGTGTAGGGGTATCGGCGAACCTTTTTGCTTTTGCAACTCGAGGGAAGAGGCTATGTGGTGGCCGGGCGACGGATTCTTGCAACGGCGGCTTCACTCGGTGCCGTGGAAACAAACTGAGCTCGATGCCGAGGTTCCCGTGGGGTTAGCACCGGTGCCTTGCGTCGGCCACGTTCAGTGAGGGCTGGCGATGCTGTGGAAAGGCTCAGCGCGGCGTGGGACTCGTCGGGCCGGCCGGGCGCCGATGAAATGCGCGGTTTCATCCGTGCGGCAGCAACTCGGCGAGGAGGGCACGGGATAGCGTCGGTAGTAGTGGGAGGATGTAAGGGCCTCAGTTTTTGACACATGTTTGAAGTGTTCATCACCACACACACACCTCATTGGAAGCAAGTTGATAAATACATTTGAAGAGCATGTAACCACCATCAACATGCTCATTAGAAAACAAACTCACATATGGCAAAAGTGGTATTTCCCACATACATCATATAGGGGCTGGGCATTGGGAAAACTCCTACACATTGCTAGGAATGTCCATGCCAAGTTTCACCCAAATTCAAAACCTTTTTAGGTACTTTTGGGGTATAGCTAGGAGGAGGGCAGTTTGAACTCAAATGCAAATCCAAACTGTTTTGGTCCCATAAATTCAAAAGTGGGAGGCATATTCTTACTCAGCACATTTTTGTTAGCTCACACACCAATTTTCACTCCATTTGGAGTTGATCTTGACATGAGCTAAGTGGGGCAAATTCAAACTTTATTTGAATTTCAAACTGAACATGTGCTGAAATTTATCCAAACCAAACCCAATTTGAATTCTAACCAATTCAAATGGCTCAAGGGTAGATAATTAAAATCACCATGGGCTTTGTGGGAACTACTGTTTACCACAGTGAATAGGAGTTAAGTTCAGAGGTTAAAATTGAAAGTGGGACCCACATGTCAGCCACTGGTTCAAAGCAAACCGACTGAAACTCAGCACACTCGGTTCCCGGTTGCAGTGCGCGCACGCCACCGAGGGGCAGCCGGCGCCAGCTCCTGCTGCGTGCCCCGAGCCGGAGACCAGTCACCGGGCTTCTTATCCACTCCCCGGCGTGCTCCCGTCGCTTATCTCCCGAGTTCCCGACGCGCTCGGCCTGTTTTTCCACCCGAGCTCCACTGCAGACCGCCGCCTCCCGATCTTGCGCTTGATCAGTCCGATCACTCGCGAGCACAGCCTCCTCCACAGCAAAACGGCACTGGGAGATCGTGAGCAACCTCCTAGACCACGTGTTGGCCAGTGAGCAGGCGTCCTCGAGCTATACCGGACCTCTTCTCCGGCGGACCAAGCATCGCCGTCGATCGGGCTCTCGTGGACAGCACAACACAGCCGTTGTCACGTCCACTTATCTACACAAGAAAGGTGCGTGATTGTATGCAGATGGAGTAGCCGAAAGCCGTTTGGCGATTGATCATCCCTCGGCCGAGAATTTCCAAATTTACTCTCGCCCAGTTCATAGGAACCGAGCTCACCTTCGAGTGAAATTCGTGCTCTACACGCTAGGGTTGGGCAAGCCCATTACCTAGTAGCTTCTACGCATTTTAGCGCCCACGCTTGAACTGGAATCAGAGAAAATCATCAAGAATCGGCCATGATATGGCCGTTTTCCCTGCCGCCGTGGCTGAGCACCTCGGCTCACCGTCGAGAGCATAGTTGTCGGCATTTCTAGCTTCCACCCAGCCCTGGTTCATGTTCCCCGTGCTCCACTGATGCTCTCCGCCCAATTCCCGATCGATTTGCTGCACAGGAGAGCAAAACCGACCTCACCGGAACCCTAGCAGGTGCTGTCACCTGTGCGCGCGGGTTTCCGGTCATCGCCGGCGGCCGGCGAGCCCACAATCGAGTCTAGGGGGTCAGAAAAGGGGCAGGCGGCGAGTTTCGGGCCGGGGGTGGCTGGGAACACAATTCCAGTGAAGGTCGCCGGAGACCGCCGCCGCCAAGCAGTTGGCGCGAGGAGGGTGAAGACGCACTATGCAGGGCCCACTGGCAGGAATTTAAACTTTGCCCCGAATTTCAGTTTTAGTTCAGACTTCAAATCCTCATAACTTTTGCTAGGAAGCTCCAAATCGAGTGAACCAAATTTTGTTGGATTCAACTCTCTGAGTACTGTCCAGCAAATAAAGTTTCACTTCATGAAAATCCTTATTTCTCCAGAATTAATTCCTCAAAATTTAAACTGTTTGGAATTTTAACTGGAGAATGCTTTGGAGGAAAAATCTGAAATTTTGCTGGGATGTTCACCAAAATATCCTTGAACTACCATAAAAATTTCAGATCCATTTGAGCTCATTTATTCCACCTAATGGTGTGATTAGTGAAACTGTTCCAGAGAAAATAGAAAATGTTTAGAAACATTTTTCAGAATTTTCCCTGAAATTGTTTAGCTCATATCTTTAGCTAGGAACCTTCAAATTAAGTGAGACCAACTCCATTAGAACCCTCTGAAAATATAGTTTTCAGGAAGTCATGGCTTGTTCCATGAAAATCCCTAGAGCACCCTAAGAGTTCCAATTAAGGTCAAGGACATAATTAATTGTGGAGGGCTCAAATGAGCTTTGCTGCAACTAAAACTTGACCAAGTCTCTGTTTAGGTTGTAACCAAGCCACAGTAAAAGTTTCACAGTCTTTGGGTATGTCTAGTGAGACTTAGAAGGTTCACAAGTTTAAAACTCAATTCAAATGCATTTAATTAATACATGTACTTCTTATATCATGTAGTCGCTAAGGTCGAGGAGGAACCCGAAGTTCTAGACTTCGTTACTCCAGAGGAGCAGCTAGCCTATGACCAAGAGCAGCAAGGCAAGCTCCGGTTTGCATTAACCTTTTTACAAGTTTTTATTGTTTTGAGCACATACTTGAATACCTTATTCCTTTCATTAGAGTCTTGTTTGGAAACCCAACTGCATAGCCAAGAAAACCATGGGTTGGGTTTAGGATTGCAAATCCCGTTAGCTACTGCGATGCTAAGATAGTGTAGGATTCGGTACAAGTCGAGCAGTTGGAACTACTCACGATCATAGGCTAGAGACACTCGACTCGGGTAGAGATAGCACATGACACACATGGCATGAAAAATTAGACCGAGCGGAGAGTAAGGGCAGCAGAACTTTGGGGCCTGTGTGCTATAGCTCCACTTGTGTCGATTGAGGACCGAGCCATGTGCGGGCCTGTTGAACAAGCTAGAACAGTACCGAAGACCTACCGGCTATATGGGAAACGGGAAACCGATGTAACTCGGGTAGCTTGGTATTGAGGCATTGCCCGTCGTTCAGAGGGTAGGTTGAGAGCTTGAGGTGTAAATCGGCTGGCGGCACTGAGATGCGCGTGCAGAGACCTCTTGCTCGGGACGATGGGACCGGTTCAATATTTGGCTGGCGGGTGAAAGGTGGTTGCGTACGGCGTCCGTGATAGTTGCTGTAGGCAACATCGAGTACAGGCGTATGTGACGGGTTATTCGGGTAACCCTGCAGGTGTAAATCGATTATAATCGCCGTCCCTCGCGGTCAGTGAGTACCACTTGTTCATTGTACCGTGACGTAGAAAGAACAGGCTAGTTACATGTTAAAATGTTTCTGATTGAAAGATGGACTTGATTGTTAATGATTTGCTGTAGTTTAGAGCTAATTAAAGTTCCTTTCAAACTTTTTGCAAAGTACATGAGAGAAATGCGTTTCTTGTTTGATTGCGGCTCTCTCATGTTCCTTAGCGTAAGGTTCTCCACAACCTGCTGCTAAAACTTGAATGTAAGGTTCCACTAATTAGGCGAGTCCCCTGCAACTTGTTTTTATCTCATGTACCTATCACCCCTCATGTAGAAGTTCCATGTTTAGGAGAGACGGGTCAGTCTTGCTGAGCCTTCATGCTCACTGCTTGTGTTTGAAGCTTTTGCAGGGTTCTATGAGGAAGGGACTCCCGAGGAGGAGACGAAACCCCAGGAGGGGAACCCCGTCGAGTGGGAGTCATGCACGCTGCAGTGTTAGTGTGCGTGTGTGTGCTAGCAAGGACACGTTCACGGGCTGAATGTGAACTTGATGCGTAGTCTACGCCCGTGTCACACCCGGTTTTTCCGAAGAACAACCGAGTGAATATCACATGTATGCCAGGATCATTTTCTCATACATGTGATGACAAATAGTGAAGCATCATTTATTACAAGCCAGGTGTCAAATAAGTCTTACATAGCATATGTCTCAATGGACGATAATAAGTTCATAACAAGTAAATAAAATAGCAGCGGAATAATATTCCTGTGGGCTCCGTCACAGGCGTTGCCCGGGGGACTCCATGAACCTAGAATCCTTCTTCGGGTCCAAAGTCTTGGTCATTGAACACCACATCATTCTCTTGACCCGAGCAGCAATATAAACCAACAAATATGCAAGTTTGAGTACCATTGGTACTCAGCAAGTGTGGAAAAGTTATGTCATGCATGGCTAGAACAAGGAGAGGTTGGACTCATGGTTAAAGCACTACGCAATTAATACCTATTGTCTTAGCTTATTAAGCACCTACATTACTATATAGGTGAAATGGTCCCAATCTCCCAACCCATCATCATAATCAAATAACCATAACATCATTTCCAATGTTAACCTCCCCGCTTAACATCCACAACTTCCAAAGTCATCGCCCTCTAATCATGAATAAGTCCAAGCCGCTCTTGACCGTGAGCACGGCTGTCATCACAGTTTTGACTCTGCAGAGTTTGCACCACTGTACCCACATGTAGTGATTTCATCCCCCGTTGCTGGGTGGACTAAAAGAACCTCCATTATGCCAGTGGCTACGAACCACATTCACACTTCCTAGGTGTGTAGCCAGGAGATCACTACAAAGCCTCTACAAAGGGATTCCCGACGAGCATGGGCCCACTGAGGTTTCACCCCTAACAGCATACAAGAGGCTCCAACCCCGCTGCAGTGGCCCCCTCTTGAGCCTTGCGGTTCATATGGTAGTCCAGCTGACACCTACTCCCCGCACAATCCAACACACCCATACTACGCCGGGGATACACCTAATTAATTGGCTAAGCTGCCCCATCTCAACATGTGGTTGGCACGGTAAAGCCAGGTTACATGCTCCATGAACCGGTCCTTAGGATCCAGGCAAGTACTAAACACAAACCCGAGTCTCGTGCACCCAGCACCAACCAAATCATCCAACTTGCCTCGATCCCTACCCGTACATAACTCATAATATCTCATTCAAGAGTAAGGTAAATAAATTGATGATCTCATATCCCAATTATCCCATTCTAAGCATGGCTAAGCATAAGTAATATGAATGAATGACATAATAAAACAAATCCCAACCCAAGCTACAAGGAAACAAAATGATGCAATTCTAGGGAAACTTCCTAGCATGGGTTTCATATTTCAATTGACAATGCAAATAATTCTATCTACACATCCTAGCATAGGATCAAAGTGGTCAAGGACACTTGCCTTCTTCCTCCTGCTCTGGGAATGGATAGTCCTGATCTTGGAAGGGGAGAACTTGCTCTGGGGCAGGTTCTACTCATACCATCACACATAGCAAAAGAAAACAACAATCCATAATACATAGTTCACACTTTCACTTCATACAAACCACACATTCACATCTATGAAAGTCATTCACATTTCTATGTGTTGTGGTTATTCTATGTGTGTTGATTTTGGGCTTACATGCACTTTTAAACATGTGCATATGATTTCTAACTTTTGTATTCAGATTTATGTTTGCACACTATATATGAATTTCCAATTTGAACAAATTCCTTATATTCAATTGATACACATCTTAGCTACCAAGTATGCATGGAATGTATTTTCCTACTCCAAATGGGTTTTCACATCTTCTACCAAATCCTCAACTAAAATCTTGGGATTTGGAGACTTCATTTATCATTTGCTAGTTATGGATACCTATTTTCCTATATTTTAAGATTTATTTTCTATACCTAATTGTGAACTTTATTACAAAAATAGTAAGATACATCATCTAAACAGAATAGGTTCTGATCTAAAATATTAAATAATATATTTTTGAACTTCTCCTCTAATGTGAACTCATTTACATTTATTTTGCCAATTTTCAGAATTATTCTCTAACCTAAAAATGTGTCCCTATAACTAATAAATGTGAACAATCAATTAGACAGATTCATTTCAGCTTAAAATCTATTTTTACTCACTCCAAAGTTTTCCAAGTGCTAGGAGAGTTTAAATTTGAATTTACAATGTGTTTGTCCCATCTTTTAAATTTTAAATACTAATCACATATTCAAATCCCTAAATTTAATATCATATAGGGTTAAAAAGGTAAACTCTCCCCACTAAAGGGTCTATTATATTATTTCATAAATTTCCAGGGGTCTAACTACACATAACAGAGGGGTTTTCCTAATTTTTATTATGTCCAGGGGCTAAAACTGATTTTTAAATGAATTTACATGAATTTCTGAAGTTTCAGGGGCTAGATCAGAAGTTTCCGGGGCTAGCTCGTATTTTCTGAGATCCCCAGGGGGTAGCGCGTAAGAATCCTGGTCTTTATAACGTGGGGCTGACGTGGACTGTCCGATTTAAAATAGACGGCTCAGATTATAACGTCGAACCGGTACGCGTGGATTTCAATTCTACCGTGCGATTTAAAATAGACGGCGCACAAGCGGCCACGTCGCTCTGACCGAGTGCGGGCGGCGCTGCCCGGCGGCGCGCGGCGGCGGGAGGCGGCGATCTCGCCGGAATACTTCGTATCTTCGTCAATTCTACCTAAAACTGGGATTTCATGGAATAGATCGGTAGAGGGGAGGTCGGGGATCTCACCTTGGGGTTTTTCTTGAACTCGGAGGTCCTGAAAGGCGGTCGGCGACGAGGTCCGAGGTGAATTCAAGGCGATGCTCGTCGGCGCTGTGTCTAAAGCGCAAACCACCGAGTTTTCTGCACCTGCGTGATTCCCCGGAGGCGGTGGAACACGATCGGCGCGTTAGATCAGAGAACCCAAGCAAAGATCGAGAGAAAACGGTGATCGGAGCTTCAGTTCTCACCGGGAGGAAAAACAGCCGATCGAGTGTGAAAAACGGGACGATGCCGGTGTTTATATAGACGGTGGAGGGCGGCGTTCGGTTGTGATCGAGTTTGAGTCATCCAGAACCGAAATTCAGCTGGGATACGCGGGTATCCGGGGTGGTTTCGACTCGGGAGAGAGAGGAGTCCCGGTCGGCCGAGCGCGCGCGAGAGGAGGAAGAAGATGGCGGTCCCCACACGTCAGTGAGAATGAAACGGGGCGCGCGGCTGCGGGCTGGCGTGGGGGTGAGGTGGGCCGGCTGGTGGGTTTCGGCCCACTGGCCGGGGGGTTTGTTTTTTTCTTTTTCTTTTTCTTTTCTGTTTTGAGTTGAATTTGAATTCCAATTTGAATTTGAATTTCTGCACCACATGCAATACGTCCAAAAATTGTTAAATTCCCCTCTTAACAGGTTTTGGGGTGTTACAGCTCTACCCCCTTAAAAGAAATCTCGTCCTCGAGATTGGTGGTTCTAGGAAAACAATTCCGGAAACCGTGCCTTAAGTTCGTCTTCTCGCTCCCATGTGGCTTCCTCTTCTGAATGATGCTTCCACTGCACCTTGCACATCCGGATTCTTTTATTTCTTGTGAGGCGTTCCATTGTCTCCAAAATCTTGGATGGTTGCTCGGCATAAGACAGATCCTCAGCTACGTCAACCTCATTCATGGGTAACATCTCTTCAGGTGTTCTCAGACATTTCTTGAGCTGTGACACATGGAATACGTCATGCACATCCGATAGGCAAGCCGGTAATTTTAGTTGATACGCCACTTCGCCTTTCCTCTCCAGAACTTGAAAGGGTCCGATGTATCGAGGTGATAACTTCCCTTCCACCTTGAACCGACGAAGTCCTCGGATAGGGGACACCTTGAGGTAGACATAGTCCCCCACGTTGAAAACGAGCTCTCTTCTCCGAACATTGGCATAGCTCTTTTGTCGTGCCTGTGCTATCCTAAAGTTGTTGCGAATTTCCCTCACTTTCGCCTCGGCTTCTTGTAGTACTTCGGGTCCAAACACTTTACTTTCCCCCGTTTGGTTCCAAAATAGGGGAGTTCTGCACTTCCTCCCATACAAAGCCTCAAATGGTGACATCTTCATACTAACCTGATAGCTGTTGTTATAGGAGAACTCCGCATACGGTAAGTTCTTATCCCAACTCCGATTGTTTTTGAGTGCACATGCTCTCAGCATATCCTCAAGGATCTAATTGGTTCTTTCCGTCTGCCAGTCAGTTTGGGGATGATAGGCAGAACTAAAATTCAGATGGGTTCCCATGGTTTCTTGCAGCTTCTGCCAGAACCTTGAGATGAACTTTGTCCCTTGATCTGACACTATCTTCTTTGGCACTCCATGGTAACACGCGATCCTTGACATGTACAACTCCGCCAATTTGGATCCGCTGTAGCTTTCTTTCACGGGGATTAAATGAGCTACCTTGGTTAGCCTATCGATGATGACCCATATCGAATCATATCCTGATTGGGTCCTAGGCAATCCCACTATGAAGTCCATACCGATTTCTTCCCATTTCCATTCAGGCACTTTGAGTGGTTGCAATAATCCCGCGGGTCGTTGATGTTCCGCTTTCACCAACTGACATGTGTCACATAGGGCAACATGTTCCACGACATCTCGCTTCATGCCATACCACCAATACCTGCTCTTGAGGTCCTGGTACATCTTCGTACTCCTAGGATGAATGGAATAGTCAGAATCGTGAGCCTCCTTCAAAATCAATTCACGGATCTCCTTTACTTCAGGCACACAGATTCTTTTCCGTGCCACACCGTACCTTGTTCATCCTCTCTGAAACCAGGGGCTTTATTTTCCTTGATGAGTTGTCTGATTTCTTGTATATTCTCGTTATTCTTTTGACCATCGCGTATGTCTGGCTCTAATGTGGAGTCCACTTCCATGACGATAGCTTCACCACTATTCACAAGGCATAGATTGAGTCTTATAACATCGTCCTTCTATTCTGCAGGCATGTCCTTCAAGCTGAACCTATTGACCTGCACTTTCCGACTTAAAGCATCTGCCACGACGTTCGCTTTCCCAGCATGATAGTTGATGCCCACATCAAAGTCATTGATTAGCTCTAACCATCTTCTTTGTCTGAGGTTGAGATCTGGCTGTGTGAAAATGTACTTTAAACTCTTATGATCCGTATATATCTCTGTCCTCTTCCCCATCAAGTAGTACCGCCAAATTTTCAACGCGTGTACCACTACGACTAGTTCTAGGTCATGTGTAGGATAGTTCTTCTCGTGCTTCCGGAGCTGCCGGGATGCATAAGCCACGACATGCCCTTCTTGCATGAGAACGCATCCCAACCCGTTTCCAGAGGCATCGCAGTACACCGAAAAGTTTTTCTGCATATCTGGCATAACCAGCACTGGGGCTGTTGTCAATCTCTTCTTCAGTTCCTGGAAACTCGTCTCGCACTGCGGCGTCCATGTGAATGTGATTCCCTTCTCCAACAGTTTGGTCAGGGGTCTCGAAATCTTGGAGAAACCCTCGATAAACCTTCGATAGTATCCAGCCAATCCTAAGAAGCTTCGAACTTCCCCGACATTCTCAAGGGTCTTCCACTTCTGTACATCCTCGATCATGGCGGGATCTACGGAGATTCCTCCCTCCGAGATTATATGTCCTAAAAAGGGAACTCTCTTTAGCCAAAACTCACACTTGCTCAACTTGGCATATAGTTGGTGTTCTCTCAGCTTTTGCAACACCAACCTTAGATGTTCCTCATGTTCTTCTTCATCTTTGGAGAAGACGAGAATGTCATCAATGAAAACCACCACAAATTTGTCCAGATATTCCATGAATACCTTGTTCATGAGGTACATGAAGTATGCCGGGGCATTAGTTAGCCCGAAAGGCATGACGGTGTATTCATACAGTCCGTACCGAGATACGAAAGCTGTCTTTGGAATATCAGTTTGCCTTATCTTAAGTTGGTGGTATCCCGACCTGAGATCAATTTTCGAGAACACACAAGCTCCCCTCAACTGATCAAACAAGTCTTCAATGCGGGGTAATGGGTACTTGTTCTTGATGGTTACTTCATTCAAGGCACGGTAGTCTATGCATAACCTTTGGGTTCCGTCCTTCTTGGGAACAAATATCACTGGAGCTCCCCATGGTGAGGAACTTGGACGAATATACCCCTTCTCCGTCAATTCTCTTAAATGATCCTTGAGTTCTCCCAGCTGCTCGGAGTCCATCCGATGAGGTCTCTTGTATATCGGAGCTGTTCCAGGCACTAGCTCAATCGTGAATTCCACTTCACGATCGGGAGGCATACCTGGCAACTCCTCCGGAAAAACATCTGGATATTCGCTGATGATCCTAATCTCTTCCACCTTCACCTCGACTTGATTTAATTTAATGTCCCTCCTGGGCTCTTGTACTGTTATGAACTTTACGCTTGTGCCACTAGGGTGAGTTAGTTCCACCGTTATGGTCGAACAATGGATGATTCCCTTATGTTTGGTCAACCAATCCATACCCAGAATAATATCTATCCCTTGTGAATCTATCACTATGAGGTTAGCAGTAAATACTACCCCGTTAATGTCTAGGTTCACCTTGGGACACACTTGTCTTGTCCTTATTTCTCCACCTGGAGAGTTTACTGCTAGCATATGGTTCATTTGTGTTGTTGCTAGATCATGCTTCTTAACAAACCCTTGGGCAATGAACGAGTGGGTAGCACCAGAATCGAACAACAGGGTTGCAATGTGTAAATTGGCAGGAAACTTACCAACTACCACGTCGGGTGCCTCTTGCGCCTCCTCCATGGTCACGTGGTTCACCCGTCCTCGCATCAAATTCTGCTGTTGTGGCTGTGCGGGCTTCTTCTTTGGGCACTTATGGACGTAGTGTCCCACTTCACCACAGTTAAAGCATTGCACCCCAACCTTAGCTGCATGGCCTTTGTTGTCTTGGGGTTGATTTGGGGGTCCTTGTACTGCTGGTCGAGGTGGATATGCGGGGCGAGGCTGCTGTACAAACTGACGTTGTGGCTGTGTTGGTGCTGACGGGGGCCTGAAATTCGGGGTGTACCCTCTCGGTGCGGAGTAGGGTACCGCAACACGGCTCGTCTGCCCTGCAGGTTGCTGCATCTGACGTGGGCGGGTGTTGCTACCCGAGGCTTGGTGTGACCATCCCGCCTTCCTCTTGTTTTCATTTTCCAAGGCCTTCAGCTTTCTTTCTACAACAAATGCTCTGTCCACCATCTTTTGGAAGCTTTCATACTCGTTGGAGGACATTGCAACTGCATTTCTGCTGTGAGTCCTTCCACGAAGCAATCCTGTTTCTGCTCATCAGTCTCTATGTCCCGTGGGGCATAACGGGATAGTTGAGTGAATTTAGTGAGGTATTCCCTCACAGTCATGTTTCCTTGCTGCAACCCCAAGAAATCCTTCCTCTTGTTTTTGAGTTCACCCCTTGGTATGTAATGGTTGCGGAAGCTACGCTTGAACTCTTCCCAAGTGATGTTCTCAGGGTCATGATGGGTGGCCACGTAAGCGGTCCACCAATCAGCAGCAGGTCCATGCAATTGGTGAGAGGCAAACAGCAACCTCTCATACCCTTAGCATTGTATGATCCTCATCTTGCTCTCAATGGTCTTTAGCCAATCATCTGCCTCCAGGGGTTCAGCAGCACTTGCAAACTTTGGAGGTTGAGTTCCTAGAGACTCACCCAACCTTGGTTGGCGTGGTGCAGCTTGTGGAGGTGGAGCTTGGTGCAAGTTGGCCACCACTTGAGTCAGGTTCTGGATGAGCTGATTTTGATTCTCAAACATTTGGTGGATGGGATCAACTCATTCACGGTGACCACCCCTGTCTTGGCCTCCAGAAAGATGAGGGTTGCCGGCCTCATCGTTGTTGTTGGCGCGGTTGGCACCACGACCCTTTCCTCTTCCGGCCATCTATCATGATCAACCAAATGTCAATTTAAAGCATTACGTATTATCTTACCAATTTTTCTTGTTTAAACTTTGTAATGTTGAGGCCTTGTTGTATTTATATTTTTCTGAGGGTTCATGTCTCACACCAAAAATAAATGCACTACTAATTTCATAGGGGTTCACACATCAAAGCAAAGCAACCTGAAGACGAGGTTGTGGACAATTACTTCATGGCTTCCACAACTCACGTCACATACCACACATTAACACACCATTAACTAAGGTATTGACTCGCCTACTCGATAACCTGCTGAACTATGGGGAAGGACTCTACACGACTCGTATCACTGAGCTGGCTCCTCGGGATCTTCCTCATTATTGCGGCTGCCTTCTGACTCCGCTTTGGGTGGGGAGGCTGCTGGTGGAGAAGTGCGACGACGCCTGATCACCCGACGATCGGGGGAGTCAGGAGTCCATGTGTCATTCACGGTGACACACAGTTCATTCCCATCTCCTCTTTCTCTCGCCCTCAAGCTGGCTCGAAGCAACGCCTCGGTCTCCTTCAGGGTGTCACGAACATCCTGAAGCTCCCGCTGACACTCCTGCAGTCGAGTGCCGAGCATAGCAGCATCCTCCAAGCACAGGTCCATGTGCTCATGGGAAGTCCCTTGCTGCACTGGCGGGTACTTGTACTCCGTCGTACCACTCTCACGCTGGAGAACATACATGTACTCAGTCCTGTCCAGGTGGCGACGGTAGATGTGACTCTGGCAGGTGATGGCCTCCCAGGTGATATCCTTCTCTGCATCGACCTGTGTCGCTCGACAAGCTGTAGTGCGGTGGATCTTAAGCAGCTGATTTTCATGGATAATCCTCATTTCCGAACTCCATTCTTCCCGCTTCTCCCGGATGGTCCGGGTGGAGCTATAGTGTATGATTAGCTTGCCCGAATTGCCGGCGGCTTGGAGCATGCGTCGAAGACGGCGCAACAAGCCTCCTACTGCCAATCCGTAGGAGAGATATGTCACTTGACGGTCCTCCTCTCTCAGGGCAAGGGCAACTACGGGAACTCTCCCTCCTGTGGACTTGCGGGCGGTACGGATCATGCGAACCATCTAAAACATAAAGCATTTAAACTTAAGTTAGATAAGATTTTAAACAAAAATCCTATTTTTGAATACAAGTTGGGGTAAGAGGAATAAAGTGACCCCATTAAATAACACTTTTCAACCCATACCTTTGTAAAATAGTTTTTAAGAAAATAGAGTCCTTAAATACGTCCATTTCTACCTAGGTCCACGTTCCTACGGGCAACCTTGGCTCTGATACCACTTCTGTCACACCCGGTTTCTGCGAGAAACAACCGAGTGAATATCACATGTATGCCAGGATCATTTTCTCATACATGTGATGACAAATAGTGAAGCATCATTTATTACAAACCAGGTGTCGAATAAGTCTTACATAGCATATGTCTCGATGGACGATAATAAGTTCATAACAAGTAAATAAAATAGCAGTGGAATAATATTCTTGTGGGCTCCGTCACAGGCGTTGCCCGGGGGACTCCATGAACCTAGAATCCTTCTTCGGGTCCGAAGTCTTGGTCATTGAACACCACATCATTCTCTTGACCTGAGCAGCAATATAAACCAACAAATATGCAAGTTTGAGTACCATTGGTTCTCAGCAAGTGTGGGAAAGTTATGTCATGCAAGGCTAGAACAAGGAGAGGTTTGACTCATGGTTAAAGCACTACGCAATTAATACCTATTGCCTTAGCTTATTAAGCACCTACATTACTATATAGGTGAAATGGTCCCAATCTCCCAACCCATCATCATAATCAAATAACCATAACATCATTTCAAATGTTAAGCTCCCCGCTTAACATCCACAACTTCCAAAGTCATCGCCCTCTAATCATGAATAAGTCCAAGCCGCTCTTGACCGTGAGCACGGCTGTCATGACAGTTTTGACTCTGCAGAGTTTGCACCACTGTACCCACATGTAGTGATTTCATCCCCCGTTGCCGGGTGGACTAAAAGAACCTCCATTATGCCAGTGGCTACAAACCACATTCACACTTCCCAGGTGTGTAGCCATGAGATCACTACAAAGCCTTTACAAAGGGATTCCCGACGAGCGTGGGCCCACTAAGGTTTCACCCCTAACAGCATACAAGAGGCTCCAACCCCGCTGCAGTGGCCCCCTCTTGAGCCTTGCGGTTCATATGGTAGTCCAGCTGACACCTACTCCCCGCACAATCCAACACACCCATACTACGCCGGGGATACACCTAATTAATTGGCTAAGCTGCCCCATCTCAGCATGTGGTTGGCACGGTAAAGCCAGGTTACATGCTCCATGAACCGGTCCTTAGGATCCAGGCAAGTACTAAACACAAACCCGAGTCTCGTGCACCCAGCACCAACCAAATCATCCAACTTGCCTCGATCCCTACCTCTACATTACTCATAATATCTCATTCAACAGTAAGGTAAATAAATTGATGATCTCATATCCCAATTATCCCATTCTAAGCATGGCTAAGCATAAGTAATATGAATGAATGACATAATAAAACAAATCCCAACCCAAGCTACAAGGAAACAAAATGATGCAATTCTAGGGAAACTTCCTAGCATGGGTTTCATATTTCAATTGACAATGCAAATAATTCTATCTACACATCCTAGCATAGGATCAAAGTGGTCAAGGACACTTGCCTTCTTCCTGCTGCTCTAGTAATGGATAGTCCTGATCTTGGAAGGGGAGAACTTGCTCTGGGGCAGGTTCTACTCATACCATCACATATAGCAAAAGAAAACAACAATCCATAAGACATAGTTCACACTTTCACTTCATACAAACCACACATTCACATCTATGAAAGTCATTCACATTTCTATGTGTTGTGGTTACTCTATGTGTGTTGATTTTGGGCTTACATGCACTTTTAAACATGTGCATATGATTTCTAACTTTTGTATTCAGATTTATGTTTGCACACTATATATGAATTTCCAATTTGAACAAATTCCTTATATTCAATTGATACACATCTTAGGTACCAAGTATGCATGGAAGGTATTTTCCTACTCCAAATGGGTTTTCACATCTTCTACCAAATCCTAAACTGAAATCTTTGGATTTGAAGACTTCATTTATCATTTGCTAGTTATGCATACCTATTTTCCTATATTTTAAGATTTATTTTCTATACCTAATTGTGAACTTTATTATGAAAATAGTAAGACACATCAACTAAACAGAATAGGTTCTGATCTAAAATATTAAATAATATATTTTTGAACTTCTCCTCTGATGTGAACTAATTTACATTTATTTTAACAATTTTCAGAATTATTCTCTAACCTAGAAATGTGTCCCTATAACTAATAAATGTGAACAATCAATTAGACAGATTCATTTCAGCTTAAAATCTATTTTTCCTCACTCCAAAGTTTTCCAAGTGCTAGGAGAGTTTAAATTTGAATTTACAATGTGTTTGTCCCATCTTTTAAATTTTAAATACTAATCACATATTCAAATCCCTAAATTTAATATCATATAGGGTTAAAAAGGTAAACTCTCCCCACTACAGGGTCTATTATATTATTTCTTAAATTTCCAGGGGTCTAACTACACATAACAGAGGGATTTTACTAATTTTTATTAAGTCCAGGGGCTAAAACTGATTTTTAAATGAATTTACATGAATTTCTGAAGTTCCAGGGGCTAGATCTGAAGTTTCCGGGGCTAGCTCGTATTTTCCGAGATCCCCAGGGGGTAGCTGTAAGGATTCTGGTCTTTATAACGCGGGGCTGACGTGGACCGTCCGATTTAAAATAGACGGCTCGGATTATAACGTCGAACCGGTACGCGGGGATTTCAATTCTACCGTGCGATTTAAAATAGACGGCGCACAAGCGGCCACGTCGCTCTGACCGAGCGCGGGCGGCGCTGCCCGGTGGCGGGAGGCGGCGATCTCGCCGGAATACTTCGGATCTTCGTCAATTCTTCCTAAAACTGGGATTTCATGGCATAGATCGGTAGAGGGGAGGTCGGGGATCTCACCTCGGGGTTTTTCTTGAACTCGGAGGTCCTGAAAGACGGTCGGCGACGAGATCCGAGGTGAATTCACGGCGATGCTCGTCGGCGCTGTGTCTGAAGCGCAAACCACCTAGTTTTCTGCACCTGCGTAATTCCCCGTAGGCGGTGGAACACGATCGGCGCGTTAGATCAGAGAACCCAAGCATAGATCGAGAGAAAATGGTGATCGGAGCTTCGGTTCTCACCGGGAGGAAAAACAGCCGATCGCGGGTGAAAAACGGGACGATGCCGGTGTTTATATAGACGGGGGAGGGCGGCGTTCGGTTGTGATCGAGTTTGAGTCATCCAGAACCAAAATTCAGATGGGATACGCGGGTATCCGGGGTGGTTTCGATTCGGGAGATAGTGGAGTCCCGGTCGGCCGAGCGCGCGCGAGAGGAGGAAGAAGATGGCGGGCCCCACACGTCAGTGAAAAGAAAACGGGGCGCGCGGCTGCGGGCTGGCGCGGGGGTGAGGTGGGCCGGCTGGTGGGTTTCGGCCCACTGGCCGGGGGGTTTGTTTTTTTCCTTTTCTTTTTCTTTTTCTTTTCTGTTTTGAGTTGAATTTGAATTCTAATTTGAATTTGAATTTCTGCACCACATGCAATACGTCCAAAAATTTTTAAATTCCCCTCTTAACAGGTTTTGGGGTGTTACAGCCCGTGAGTGTAGACTGGACATATTTTGATGTAAAAATGTTCATAAACCACTTTATGTAATAAAAGTTTTGCTTCCGCTTCGTACCTTTGACGTGTGTTATCCGGTGCTGTGCAACGTAGCACCCCTCACTGTGATCCTGGCTCGACAAGACCGTGGGGTCGTGTCAGAGGCGGTTGTGTGGGGCGACGTTCGCTCGGTGGGAGGCTGATAAGGGCAAGGGAAACCACCTCTGAAGCTGCTCGGGAGCTGGAGGCAATGCTGCCTCGGTGGCGCGCGTGCTGCGTTCGGCGCTTCTAGCAAAACAGAGAGAATTGCTTCGGGTTTAAGTCTTCAGTGGATCACTGACCAGTGGGAACACCCTCTTTCTTACCCCTCCAACTTGCCCACAAATATCTCTCAAATTTGGCACAATGCAAATTTAAATCCTGAAGAGCTCAGACTCAAAAGATGTTTGGCATTTTGACATGGTTTTCTTCAGTTCAAATTTAAATTCAAATTCCATAGAAATTCACAGGCCCCTTTGATACTCATATCAAAGCACCTCTAAATTTTCTCAAAATTTGGCTCCCTCATAATTTGGACCTGAGGAATTAAAATATGCCATCTGATTTTTGAGTTGGCCATTGCAAATACCACTTCTTAAACAACAGTTTGGATTTTTCCTTTTTTGAAAATGGCTCTCTTCTCTTTGAAGTGAACCTTTTGGTTCAAGCTGAGTTTAAGGTCCTATTGCACATGCCAACACTTATATGATTAACAAATGTTTTTGCAAGTCCCATTTCTTGGATTTAAACTCAACTTTATTCATAGCTCAAGTTTTCCATTTACAAGTTTTTGGGACTTTTACATTCCTCCCCCTTAAAAAGAATCTCGTCCCGAGATTCATGAGTAGGGACAAAGCGGGGAGGATGACTACTGAACATAAGCCTCTAATAACTCCGGATGATTGTGTTGCAAGTACTCCTCGCTTTCCCATGTAGCTTCATCAGCGGTGTGGTTGTTCCACAAGACTTTGTAAAATCGCAATGTCCGATTTCTTGTGGCGCGAGTCTTCTCATCGATAATCTGTATCGGATACTCAGAATAAGTGAGATCCGGTTGAAGATCCTCAATGTCCTCCATATGAACTGCGGTTGGATACTTAAGGCATTTTCGCAGCTGAGAGACGTGGAAAACATTGTGAATACCCCAAAGTGATGCCGGTAGCTCCAGACGATAGGCTAAGGGTCCGCTTATCTCAGTGACAGCAAATGGCCCGATGAATCGCGGAGCAAGCTTTCCCTTCACTATGAACCGATGAACCCCTTTCATCGGAGAGACACAAAGATAAACGTGGTCCCCGATGTCGAAGTGAGGAGGTCGACGTCTTTTGTCTGCATAACTCTTCTGCCGAGATTGAGCAGCCTTTAAATTGGCTTGAATCACTCGCACTCGTTCCTCGGCTTCATTCACAAGATCAATCCCGTAGACCACTCTCTCGCCGGACTCACACCAATTCAGCGGTGTGCGGCACTTCCGGCCATAAGGAGCTTCATACGGATCCATCTTGATGGTGGATTGATAAACGTTATTATATGAGAATTCTGCTAACGGTAGACGGTCATCCCAATTCTTTCCATGATTGATGACACATGCCCGTAGCATATCCTCCAGAATCTGATTTATCCTCTCCGTTTGACCATCAGTTTGCGGATGATACGCTGAACTCCGAATTAACTTGGTTCCCAAGGAATCATGCAGTTGCTCCCAAAACCTGGATACGAATAACGCACCTCTGTAAAATCCCCAAAAAGTGGTAGCAAGAAAAATTCAGCTCATGTACACTTATGAAAAATGAGGGGAATTAAAACTTTAAATTATAATGGTGTAAGTTCAAGGTGAGGGTTTAGACTTCCCAAAACTTCCAAAAATGGAGATCTAAATGCACAGCTTGGATCTTCATATTCCAAATATTAAACCTTCCAAATTTCAGCTCATTTGAAGGAGTTTTTCATATTTGTTTTGGAATTAAAAGGAAAACCCCTCTGATCTGAATTTCAAATTCAGTTTCAAATTCCAATTCCCTCAATTTCAAAATTTGGTTTCAAAACTGAGTCCTCCACCTTTGAATGAGCAGCCATGCCAAAAATTGGAAACTTTGGAGCTGGTTTGCTATATTTTTGAGGCAATACAAAGTGGCGAATTCAAACTCCAATTCAAATTCACATGATCAAACCACATCCAAATTTCACACCAGAATTCAAACTATTTGAATTCAGCAAATTCAAACTATGACTTTGGGGTGAAGTCAGGTCTTTAATGTGGAGTTGCTGGGGTAAAATATCAGAGAAAATTTGGATAAGAATTAGAAATGGTGGGTCAGCCACACAAGAGAGCTGCCGCCTCAGCCGACTTCGATCGAACAGCAGGGGCGCGACAGCTCCCGTTTCCGACCCACGCCCGAGGTGTGCCGCGCCACCCCCTTATTCTGCCGCCTACTTGATCATCCGCTCGTGCCACAGTCCCAGCACAGCCTCCCTTGCTCTCTCGGCCGTTCACCGACGTGTTTTCCCTTTCCCTGCTCATCGCGAGTAGCCTCGACCGCCGCTCGGTCGCTCCACGCCGCCCGCCCGTCACCGACGCAACTCCGGCGTTGCCACACCCGTTTGAGGTCGTAGGAAGGTGCGCAAGGCTCTATAGTTCCTCTCTGACGATAGCCCATACTGTTCCTCCGAGCTAATTCCGAGAACTGAGCATAAGTTCATCGTTCCACTTTCAAACTTGCCGCCAAGATGCCGCACCGTCGACCGGCCACCCCCGACTCGTTCACGCTCATCCAACCGGTGTTCTAGGTGCATTGTCGACCCTTCTTGCGGTCCTCCCAGTTTGGAGCTAGGTTATAGCCTAGGTTAGCCGGAATTTGAAGTTTGTCACCGGCGGTTTCTTAGAACCGAGTTGAAAGGAAATGGGAATTCCACGGTCATATTGGGTTAGGGTTCACAAGAGTGTAGGCATAGGTTCTCCAAGCCATGATGACCCTTCTCGAGCAAACGGCAAGCAAAACCATGCAGAGGCCGAAGAGTTCTCCGTGTTTTTCCTCACGGCGGGGAAGAACCACTTCAGTCGCATGGTGAGCTCATGTTTCCAGCCGTTTTCCGAGGGATTAGGGTAGTGTTCCGAGTCCCCATGTCACGGTGGTGCTGTAGGACCCAACCGCGGTTGATTTCCGGGCTTGCCGGGTGAGCACCATGCCGCCGGAGTCGCCCGAGTTACTGCCACCGTCGGGGAGGTATTCCCGGCCAGTTAGCGCAGCCACCAAGCTCACCAAAGTGTTCCTCGTCGGGTTTTAGGCACAGGAGGTGAGGGTTGAGCCGTTTATGGCACGGGACAGCCGTTCCGGCGAGGCACGGCCGCTTCTCCAGCGAGGAGACCGGCCGGGCGCGAGGTTGACGAAGGTGGGGGCCTGCCCCACCTGTCAGTGGCACCGGGTAGGCGCCGAGTCGAATTGTCGCTCGGGATCGGCTGTGGCTGCGTGGGTTAACTCCGTAGCCCGCAGTGTTGCCGAATTCTCACTGGTCCGATTTAAAACCGTGGGCCCGGCCCAATTATTTGAAGTTTCTATTAGAGAAATAATTCCAGGAATTAGCTGATCTTTACAAGGCCATAACTTTGTGTATAATACTCCAAAAAGGGTGAGACCAATTCTGTTGGATTCCTCATGAGGAGTAACACAGAGAAACAAATTGCTTGCTATGAAAATGCCCAGGAATTTCTGTAGAATTGTTTTTATTAAAACATTTAGGGATTTATTACAGGAGCAATTCTTTATGAAATATTCCCAAATTTGGGAAGCAAATCCTCTTCATAGATACTGATATCCAGTAAAAATATGGGCTTCATCGGAGTTCATTTGCTCGGTCAAATTACCTTCCCAAGATCAGCCTTTATTTGGAAATTCAAATTTAAACAGAAACTGTTCAGCACTCCTGTTCAAACGTCAAAAATTCATATCTCTCTGAGGGTAGCTCCAAAAATGGTGAAACAAATTTTGTTAGAACTGTGGAGACTTACCCTAATCAGATCTTCTACACTTAGCTATGTCAAAGCTCCTGAATTGGGATCAAAATTAAGAGAAGCATTGTACGTGTAGGAATTTTAAATACTACATTGTGCAATGACATATCTCCAAATCTCGCTCAAATCATCCTTAGAGAGTCTAGTATCCACTGTAAAAGTCCCAAAGCCAATTAAGGATCCTAAATAGCAGTAGCTATAAATAGAAGTTCAATTCTTATAAATCCTTAATACTTACACATGTATTTTATTACATTTCATAATAGTGACCGAAGTTGAGGACGAACCGGAGCCCTTGGACGTCCTCCCACCAGAAGCTAACTTCTTCTCTGACTCGCAACCAGGCAAGCTCCGGTTTGCACTTAAGTACCTTTTATAAAATTCTTTATTTGTATCACTTATGTCTAGGGTGAATGTTTGCATTAGAGTTAAGGTGTTTGAAACCCCACTTGCATAACCTTTTAAATCCTATGAAGAGTTGGGTAGCTTACAGAGCCGACGAGTAGACATGGCCCCGCTAAAATGCTTAGGACCTCGGTAGAAGTCGAGTAGTTGGAATCTACTCGCGAGGTAAGGTTTATCACACAGTTTGGTCAGAATAGAAAATGACTTAAGAGTGGTGAAAATGAGACCCAGCAGGGGGGATAGGAAGCAGTGAGCGGAGGTCTCACTTGCGTAGCCCTGTTGGTGTCGATTGAGGACCGAGTCATGTGCGGGCCTGATGAACAAGTATCGAACAGTACCTGATGGCATACTGACATAAGCAGGAAACCAATGTAAATGGTTAACCTGGGTGTCGAGGCTTACCCAACCGTAAATAGGAGTGGGTTGAGAGTAGCAAGGTGTAAATCTACCGGTGGGCACAGTCACACTCCACGCGGGGACCTCCTGCCCGTTACGGATGGACCGGTTCGGCATTTGGGTTGCCTTTGAAAGGTTGTTGCATACAATAGGGTAGGAAGGGGTGTGAATCACGCTTCTGAATGTGGGTGTATGCAACGTGTTGTCCGGGTGTCTCCTGATTGCAATCACCGTCCCTCGCAGTAATTTGAGTACCGCTTGTTCACTGTTTCGTGACATAGTAAGAAGTAAAGTAAGCCAGTTGAATGATAATATGCTGTGATGATAGAGTAATGTTTTGGAAACCATGTTTGCTGTATATGTAGAGCTAATTAAGTTTACTTCCGCTTTGGACAGCACCACATCGGAGGAAAGCATTTCTTGTTTGATTGTGGACTTCCAATGTGAGGGCTGCCTAAGGCACATGAATTTGCTGCTATAAAACTGAAAGTAAGGATCAACTTATAGGCGTGTCTTTGTCGCAAATTCCTTTTCCTATCATACACCTCCCTGCATGTAGAGTTCCATGCCTAGGTCAGACGGTTAAGCCTTGCTGAGCCATCATGCTCACGGTTGCAATATTTGAGCTGTATGCAGGTGAGAGCTATGAGGAGGGTTCCGAGGATGAGGCGATGCCCCCGTCAGGGTACACGGCCGAGATGGAGCCCTGCACGGCGCCGTGATTTCTCCGGTTCCATGCTGCTAGCGTGTAGCGTCCCCGGGCTGGACGGCTGCACTTTTGCATAGTTAGGATGAGAGGCCACTACTGTACATTACTTCACTGTATTGTTATATTTTGTAAAAGACTTCCGCTGTTTTATATCAAATAAAAGTTTGTATGTTGTTCTTTATACTTTTCGTGTGTGCTGTTGGGTGCCGCATCGTACGGCACCACCCTATGCGATCCTGGAGTGGGTGAACCACGGGGTGGTCCCCACAGGCGTGGTATCAGAGCCGCATTGGGAATAGCACGCTCGAAAAGAGCCTAATTTTGAAAACTTAGGAGTAGTCGAGTGAGGATTAGTCATTAAGCCCACATAAGGTCTATGATAGTAGTAGTTACTAAGGTGGAAAAGCTAACTTATGTGTTATACATTCTGTAACGACGCTCCGACGCTAGGTAAGAGGTAAGGTACGCCACCACAGGCGGATCAATTGAGGTAACTCACCATACGAGCAATAGTATGGAATGGTATACCGTGGCTTGGTACAGTAGTGAATTGAGACGGGCGCGGTACTGACTGAGACAGGGCTCAACTCTGATAGCACGCTGACGCGGCCCGTCCAACCGAGACAGGCCACTCGCCCGGGAATCGCATTGGGTGGTGCCGTGTTGTGCGGCACCCAACAGCACACATACGAGGAACAATGTATTACATAAAACAATAGCGGAAGCTTACAAGTTTTTCTTTGTAAATACTTTACATCAAGTAACTACAGCGGAAGTCTGTATCAACTCATGTCGAATAACTAAGAGCACTCGAGATGAAGTCCAGCCCGCGGACTTCTCTCGCTAGCAACACGAAGACAAGCAGCAGCGGCTGGGTTCTCCATGTGTTACCTGACTCGGGAGTCCCCGAGTCTCACCGGACAACCTTCTTTTCAGCATCGTTGTTAACCTGCAAAACCACTTATATAGCAAGCGTGAGCATATAGGCTCAGCAAGTCTGACCCGTCTCTCCTAAACAAGAAACTCTACATGTGCGACGGTTGCAACTGGGTCGGCTAGATTTGCATAAAGGACTCGCCTAAAGTTGATCCTTAACTTTCAGATTTTAAGCCTCATTGTGCAGACCTTGAGCCGAAAAGCATCGCAACTCCACAATCAAACAAGAAACGCTTTGTTGCGATGCTCCTTGCACAAAGTGAAAGTAAAGTTTAATGAGCCTATCTCTAGTTCAATCATGGTTGCAATACAAGTTATAGCACAACCTTATCAAGTTCAAAAGAATAACCAGTTCAGTTATTACTACGTCAAGACGCAGTGGGCAAGTATGCTCATACAACCGCGAGGGACGGTGATTCGAATCAGTACACTCCCGGACTACACGACACGTACACCCGTACTCCGAGTTGCCGGCAGCAACCTCGACTGACGTTGTACGCGGCCACCTTTCCCAAGATCTTCCACATTGGACGCAGTCCAACTGCCCCGAGTACACAAGCTCCCTCATGGTACATACCCGCTGTGGTATGTTCTTGAGCGAGGTACCTCCTGCTACCCTGACGCAGAAAGCCTAAGGCAGTTGGAAAAGTTCCACTATGGATCTCCCAAGGTACATCGGTTTCCTGGGTCCCATATAGCCAGTATACGCCCGGTACACAACTCAAACTTGTCCAACAGGGCCAAGCACGGACGGGCCTTAGACACAGGCAGGGCTATGCATGCACGGCCTGCAACCTGCTGCATCTAAACCTCACTGCCCGGTCTCCATTTCTTATGTGTGAACTTTCCTCATCTTCTCTAAATTGGACCCGCTCCAAGTACACCAGCCCTAAACCCGCGAGCAGATTCCAACTACTCGTCTTCTACCAGACCTTTCCTACTAACATTAGCGTAGCCAAATTCCCTCGAGGAGTTGCTATTCTACCCTATCTCTCTTAGGTGTTTCTGGTCATGCAAGTGGGGTTTTCAATATCATCTAGACGTAATGCAATCAACGATGCAAAGCTATGATCTCTACAAATGAAAATGCTTTATAAAACGGTTCAAATGCAAACCGGGGCTTGCCTGTTTTGCAGGTGACTAAGGTTACAATCAGTTAGTGATGATCACTTGAAGCTTGATCACTTGTTTTCCTCCCTCCTTGATCTTCGCTTCAAGTCCTTCTCACCTTCTTCACGTATATGCTACACGATATGATCATGCATATGTATTTAATTGAAAAGCTTTTGCTCATAAGATCTAATGACATTTTTAAAACTGGAACTCTGTTTAAGAATTTAAAATTACACTGGTGCTAGTGGTTTGGGTTGGGCTTAAACACTAAGATCAATTATTAAGTGCTTTTCCCACTTAAGTGTTGATCACCTTAAGAGGTTACCTATGACAGTGGTGATCCAGAGCTCCAATGGAGCTGGGAATTTTCATGTGAGTTCCTGGTCACAAGAAAGTCCTCTGGACCAAAATTTAGCACTTTTCATGGAGTGGTTTATTCAGAATAATTCTCTAAGTGTTTAGTCAAAGATGAATTAATTCTGAGGTAACACTCATGTTCATGTCAAACTCAGTGAACCACAATTTCAATTATAGTTCATAGAGTCTACATGAATTTTACTAGGATTGTTGGAGCTAACAATTTCCCAGAACTGAATTTACAAGTTTTGGAAATTCTCTGAAAATGTTTTCTGTATTCATATGAATACAGGAACTTACAATCTGAATTACCCTGATTAATTCAACTCCAAACGAGCTGAAACTTTTACAGGAATCTACTAACACCCTAAAGAATATTTTGGCAAAATTTGAGGATTTTTGGATAAACCAAATTCCCTCTAAAATTCTTTTGCTGAAAAGCTTTAAAGAATTTTCCAGAATTAAATAAAGACTTTCATACAAATTGGGTTACATATTTGGATAGATTTTGTCAATCTGAATCTAACCCAATTTGAATCACTAAATTTGGAGGTTCCTAGCAAAAGTTATGCTCTTCTAAAGTTTGGGGAAAAAATCTGGAATTTGAATAAATCCGGGAAAAGTTTAAACCTGACTGTGGGACCAAGGGGCACGTGTCAGTCATCCGGAGCGCGCCACACGGGGCCACACGGTTAATTCCCGCGCTGTTAGAATTGATCCCACGCCACAGAGTATCCAGCCCGCTTTCCCCGAGTCGCTGACAGGCGGGACCGGCGAGGTCTTCATCAACCTCGCGATCCCGCCGCCGGGCTCGCTGGAGTAGCTCCGGGATCAGTCGTCCCGCCATCGCAGCTGCTGAAACTCACCGTTAGGCCCTATTTTAACCTGAGGAACACGATGGTGGGGCTTCCTCAGATCGGCGAGGTCCCTAAACCACCCCGCACCGGTGCAGCGGCTCTAAGGAAGTCCGGCAACGTCGCCTCGTTAAGCTAGCCCACCAAAAGCTTCCTAGAAAGGCTCTACAGCATCAGTGGAGGTTGGCCAAGCTCGGCATGGCCGCATAGGGGCTCGGAAACGGCTCTACCCTAGGGTTCACCGTGCACCCGCACCTTCCCGCCATAGCCGCCTTCGGAAAGCTTTAAATTGCACCGCGCACAGGGTGTTTCATACGAGGCATTGTGAAGAAGAAAGGTTGCTACACCAGTCTAGGTTCTATGTGCGAAATTTGCAGAGCTCTAAATGAATATAACTTGAGAATTTCATGGATTCATACCCGTGGGTCAGTTTTCACCGGCCGGAGGAGATTTCTGAAATCCGTCGACCAGAGGCGAAGACAGGCTTTGTGCTTCGGGTGGAAGCTGCACGGAGCTCCTGCGCGTCCAAAAGTGGCCTCGCTTGGTCGTGAAACTTTCTGCAGGAGGTTGTCCACGGGAGCACGTCGCCGCTGGGGTGTTCGGCCGCCGCGCAAACTCAAGGTTCTCGGCGTAGAGGGCACGAACGCACTTGGCGATGGCTCGAGGAGGTCGAGGAAGGTTCTGTTGTGTGATTTTGCTGCTCAGCTGAAGTCCTCACGCGGTGTATGCGCTGGCCGATCGGCCGAGAACTCGGCGGCAGCGTTCGGTCGGTTTTTCTTGCGCGAGGAGGAAGAACAGCGTGGAGGCTTCGGGGATGAGGCAAAAGGAGGCACGGGAGAAGGTATAAGACGGTCGGGCGGCCCTCCAGCGCGACGAAATCCAGCAGGAGGTGGAGGCGTCGGCTGAACGCGGTGTCGTCCGGTGCTGCGCCCATCGGTGTCGGGTGCCGACTGAAGAAAGCAAACAGAGACCCAACACTGTGAGATCTTTTGCAATTTTTCAGTTCACTCAATGACATGTGGGACCCACTGATCAGTCCTTCCTTATCCCCCTCCAAATATCTCCCAAGTTTCAATATTGGGTGAATTCAATTGTGGGAATTCAAATCTGGTATGCATTTGGATAATTGGGCAAGTTTCATCCAAATTCAAATGAGTGTTTGAGTTCTTTGACATTTAAAGTCCATTTTGGAAAATGGGTTGCAAATCATTTCCATAAATCATGAAACTTTGCACACCCCCTAATTTGGACTCAAGGAATTCAAATATGAAACCTGATTTTTAATTTGGCTGCTGTAAATGAGATTTGTAGCACAACAGTTTGGAAATTCCTAGTGTTGCCCTCATTTGAATTTTAGTTTGAACAGAATGTTCCAAATCTGATTTTTTCCACACATATGGGAACTTCCCATCCTTGTTTTAGACCCCTCTAGGGTTCCAAGTTCTCAAATAAACATTTGACTTGTGTGAAGAAAAACCCTCATGTGTGTTATCACACGTGGAAAAGTTTTAACAAGTCCCTTATTTCACTCATATGAAACAAAACTTTTGCAAACAAGAGTTTCTTTGTATTCACATTTTTGGGACCTTTACATTCCTCCCCCCTTAAAAGGAATCTCATCCCGAGATTCAAAAGAAGAACGAGACGGGAGGTAATTACATAGTTTATGACAAAAGCTCCGGATAGTTCTTGTGGATGTAATCTTCGGTTTCCCACGTCGCCTCTTCCGGGGTATGATTACTCCACAGGACTTTGTAAAATTTCAAAGTCCGGTTCCTGGTGGTCCGGGTCTTTTCTCGATAATCTGTACAGGTTGCTCGACGTAGGTAAGATCCGGCTTCAACTCGTCGATGTCTTCGGTGCCGATGGCAGCGGTAAACTTGAGACACTTCCGCAGCTGGGACACGTGAAATATGTCGTGAATACCGGCAAGGCTTGCCGGTAGTTCCAGCCGGTAGGCTACAGTTCCGCACTTCTCCGAGATAGTAAACGGACCGATGAATCAGGGAGCAAGTTTCCCCTTGACACCGAACCGATGAATCCCCTTCATCGGAGACACACGAAGATACACGTGCTCTCCGACTTCGAAATGCAGCCGTCGATGTCTCTGGTCCGCGTAGCTCTTTTGACGAGATTGGGCAGCTTTGAGGTTCTCTTGTATTATCCGAACTCTCTCTTCGGCTTCATTGACAAGATCAACCCCGAAAGTTACTCGTTCACCGGATTCGCACCAATTCAATGGTGTACGGCACTTCCGGCCGTATAGAGCTTCATATGGTGCCATTTTAATGCTCGTCTGATATCCGTTGTTGTACGAGAACTCCGCTAGTGGTAAGTGATCATCCCAGCTCTTACCGTGGTGGATGGCACATGCTCTTAGCATATCTTCCAGTATTTGATTCACCCTCTCAGTTTGCCCATCGGTTTGAGGGTGACATGCAGAGCTTCTAATCAACTTCGTCCCCAGGAGGCATGTAGCTGTTCCCAGAAACGGGCTATGAACAGCGATCCTCTATCTGACACAATGGTGCGGGGAACTCGGTGTAAGCACAAGATCCGTGCTATGTACAGCTCCGCATAGTTCTTTGTGTTGTACCTAGTATGCACAGGGATGAAATGTGCTGATTTGGTTAATCGGTCCACAATTACCCAAATCGAATCATGGTTGTGGGAGGTCATCGGCAACCCGACGATGAAGTCCATACTCAAGTCTTCCCACTTCCATGCCGGTACTTGCAATGGCTGCAACAGGCCTGACTTCTTCATATGGTCGGCCTTGACTCTTCGACACGTATCACACTCTGAAACGTATTTTGCAACTTCACGTTTCATACGTGTCAACCAAAACTTCTTCCGGAGATCTTGGTACATTTTATTGCTGCCCGGATGAATGGAAAACTTGGACAAATGAGCTTCGTCCAAAATTTTCTTCTGTAGTCCCATATCCCGGGGTACTACAATCCGGTCGTTGAACCACAAGGTACCATACTCATCCTTCCGGAAGCACTTCATTTCTCCGTTGTCTAATCTTCGCCGTATGAGAAACATTCCCTTGTCTTTTCGTTGAGCTTCAATGATCTCCTCTCGGATGGTAGGAATGAGAGCGAGATTATAGAGAGCTCCATACGGGATGACACGGAGGCTTGGTTCGTCATCATCCATTTCAGCGATACTTAGGTGATGGATATGCGCCTTACGACTGAGCGCATGGGCGACCACATTCGCCTTTCCTGGATGATAATGAATCTCAAGTTCATAATCTTTAATGAGCTCTATCCATCTTCGTTGCCTCATGTTCAATTCTTTCTGAGTGAAGATGTACTTCAAGCTCTTGTGGTCGGTGTAGAGGTGTACAAGATTTCCGAGCAAGTAATGCCTCCACATCTTCAAAGCGAGGACCACGGCAGCTAACTCAAGATCATGAGTTGGATAATGCTGCTCGTGATTTCTGAGTTGACGAGATCCATAAGCGACCACTCGTCTATCTTGCATCAGAACGCAGCCAAGACCGATGCCAGATGCATCGCAATAAATGTCGAATGGCTTTGTCGTATCCGGCTGAGCAAGAACTGGGGCTGTTGTGAGATGCTTCACTAAATTCTTGAAAGCTTGTTCACACACAGCACCCCACACAAATCTGGTATTCTTCTTTAATAATTCCGTCATCGGTTTAGCAATCTTGGAGAAACTCAGAATAAACCTCCGGTAGTAACCCGCTAAACCGAGGAAGCTTCGGATTTCATGGACTGACTTTGGTGACTCCCATTTCTGTACTTGGATAATCTTACTCGGATCTACAGCGATGCCCTCTGCTGAAATAATGTGTCCGAGAAAAGGTACATGATTAATCCAGAATTCACACTTGCTGAATTTTGCATAGAGCTGATGATCTCGCAATCTTTGTAGCACAATATGCAGATGTTCAACATGTTCTCCCTCTGACTTGGAGTACACCAAGATATCGTCGATGAAGACAACGACGAATTTATCCAACTCCGGCATGAACACTTAATTCATCAGGTACATAAAGTGTGCCGGGGCGTTGGTCAAACCAAAAGACATAACGAGATACTCATACAGCCCGTATCTCGTGAGAATGCCGTCTTCGGAATATCTTCTGCCCGGATTTTAATCTGATGATATACGGATCGAAGATCCATCTTCGAAAATACCTTCGCACCCACTAATTGATCGAACAGCATATCAATGCGAGGTAGTGGATACTTGTTCTTGATGGTAACGGCGTTCAAAGGACGATAATCAACACAAAGCCGTAGTGTTTCATCTTTCTTCTTGACAAATAAGGCTGAACAACCCCAAGGTGACGAACTTGGTCGTATAAAGCCCTTGCTCATTAGGTCATTCAGCTGTGTCTTCAATTCTGCCAATTCATTGGGTGCCATCTTGTACGGCCTTCGTGATATCGGTGTTGTTCCCGGTATAAGTTCAATCTTGAACTCAACGTCTCGTTCGGGCGGCATGCACGATAAATCCTCGGGAAATACATCCGGATACTCACGTACCACCGGAATGTCCTCTATCTTGACAGCTTCCGTGTGGTTCACTGTTGCAATCTGCTGCCGTCTGGCGCCCAGAATTAATATATGAAGACCGTGCTGTGGGAAGTTGAGCTCAACTGTCCGGGAGCTGATGTTAAGAACCGCTCTGTGGTAATTCAACCACGACATCCCCAAAATGATGTCGATCTTCAGACCTTCAAGAATAATGAGGGTCGTAGGGTATATTTTACCCCCAAACAAAGAGGTGCTCGGGAGACAACCTCGCTTGCGGTACTGCTGCCCCCGGGCGAAGATATGAGGTATTGCCTCTTTGTATAAACTGTTTGGAGCTGATGTTGAGCCACGAAAGATTGGCTAATGAAGTTGTGTGTGGCACCGGAATCAAAGAGAACTAAAACCGGCAGCTGATTCAGAGAAAACATCCCTGCTAAAACGGCTTCTCCTTCCGGAACATCATCAATCACAGTATAGTGAATATTGCCCCTTATCTGCCCTCTTATCTGCAGATTGAGGTACGGATCGTATTGTTGTAAATATGATGACCCGTAGCCTCGAATTCCCTCCGGACATTGCCTAGCATAATGGTCCGTACGCCCACAAGTCAAACACGGATGCCTCTCCGGTTCTTCGTTGACTTGCGGTGGACTGCTAGGTACACATGGCTGCAGCGATGGAGCACAAACCACCGTTTGATGCTGCGGCTGTGGAGGTGGTGCAAGTTGTAGTACTTGACCAGCAATCAACCTCTGCAGAGTAGATCGTACAGATGGCCTCCATCTTTCACCGGGTGACGTTCGATACACCACACGGTACTTCTGAGGCACATAACTTGTGCTAGCCTGCTCGATCTCACTCATCTTTCTCTTCTCCGCTTGCCACTCAAGTGTCGGCTTCTCTTGAATGAAAGCTGCATCGACCATGTTGGTGTAACTGCCGTTATTGTGTACGGCCAGCTTTTCCCGTAATATGGCACTCAGGCCATGGAAGAATAGGTCACACCGTGCCTCTTCTTTCGCCACATATTCGGGAGCATATTGGGCCAAAAGGTTAAACCTTCTGACATACTCGAGGACACTCGTGTCCCCTTGCTTCAAGCCCAAAAATTCCTCCCGCTTTGCCTTGACAATACCTAGTGGTATCTAACGAGTACGAAAGGCTTCAAAAAATTCCCTCCATGTCACTTGATGGTCCTCCGGAATGGTGGCAAGATGATCCACCCACCAATTTCTGGTGGCTCCATGGAGTTGTTGAGCGGCAAACTTTGTCTTCTGGTATTCATCACACTCGAATACTCCAAATTTTGACTCCATGACACAAAGCCATTGATCTGCTTCCACAGGTTCGGTGGCTTCAGTAAAAATTGGCGGTTGAGTCGCCAAGAAGTCCAGATAAGCGTCCCGAGGTGGGACGACTTGTTGTGCGTTCTGGTTACGCCTTGCTGTACCAAAGCTTGGAGTAAGCGTGTGTGTTCTTGCATTGCTCCTTGGAGTAGCCTAGTGTTCTCTTGGTTAGACTCGACGACTCGAGTCATAAGATCCATCCATCCCCTGGATGGTGGTTCCACTGGTGGAACAGAAGCATCACCACCTCGACGAGAACTTCCGGCCCTACTCCTAGAGCGAGTACGAACCATACTGCAAACATGTAGTTGAGAAGAGTTAAACAAGAACTCAGCAGTATGTGAGACTAATGAAAACATAAATATGTCAAAACTTTAGTAAAAGCAATAACAAAATCCATGTTTACACAATTCCTTAGTAGGCATAACTATCGAGCCTATCTGTACAGGACAGACCTTTATGCACTATCTCCAAATTTTGATCTAGTTATGAGCATTTTCATAACTCAAGTCGAATACCAAAGTTAAAGTTAACCTCAGTATCTTTCCAACGAGTACTCATATGCACCCAGATCATCTTTGGATTAAAAGTTATGATTTTTCCAAATTTGACAGGATTCCTGGATAAAATTTGCCAGCATCTCCTTTGTATGTGGCTGATTTTATCACAGTTGTATATGTAAATACAATAAGAATCCGAGCAACTTTGAACTACAACAATGTTGCACATTCATAACCTTTCCAATGGTGTATCATAGGCTTCTTAAGGGTTTATCTACAGAAAGTTATGGCTTAAAAACAGAAAGGTCCAGAGAGGTTTTGTTGCTGTCCTGGTTCTGGACAGTTTACCTTACTCTGAACTTTCTACCCATTTAGCATGTGATTTAGCTCTGGAGGTCTACAAAGAAGTTGTAGATCACTGGAAAATCTTTCCAGAACTGTATCATACACCTTAATTGGGTCGAGCTACCCAGAGTTATGCTCTGTTGAAGTCCAGCACAAATTTCTGCTGAAAACAGGGCACTCTGTTTTTGAAATCTTTGAAGTCTAATCTTCCTCTCATTTGAATCTTAGCTCAAAATAAGAGTTCAGTAACTAATATTTGTTTCAAACTTCCATTTTTATTTGAAAGTTAGTTCATGAGTCATTTCTTCAAAGGAAAGGGGTTATTAAGTTTAGTACGACGTCGATGCACCGTAAGAAGCATGTCGGTACTATGTAGCCTCGCCAAAAGAAAATCCTATACAGATTATACCGGCATAAACGTATCTTAGGTGGCACTAAAACGGTCACTCGCAAACGTGTACTATACGTACTACGGTTTCGTGGTTAATCCTGCACAAGTCACACTCAATTGTCAGGTCCGGCTGCACACCGAACCCGGTATCCATACAGCTCTTACACCCGTCCGTCATCACTCGCACAGGTGTTCTCAAGCCAAACACGCCTTGAGCTACGTGTTCACGTTACTAACCACGTGACGGGGTTTCCCAAATTGCACCACGCATGCCAGGGACAGACGTTGCTCGAGTACCCCAAACAACATGAAGAGTCGTAGAGGATACTAAAGCGGATCGGGTTACCTGCCACCCGTGGGGCTCCACCCTTCAGCTTGTGCGCACTGGTGGACAGCGCTTACGTGCACCCCCCAAGACATAAATCGTCCCGAGATGCACGATTTTCCGACATAACAAATAAGTTAGGTTGCCACCTTCATATTAAGCTAATAGTAATCCTTACGTGGGCCTAGTACCGTATCCTCACCGTAACCTAAAATTTTTTTTATCGTAATACCTTCCTTATTCCGTGTGCTATTACCAATGCGGCTCTGATACCAGCTGAGACGGGCGCGGTACCGACTGAGACAGGTCTCAACTCTGATACCACGCTGACGCAGCCCGTCCAACCGAGACAGGCCACTCGCCCGGGAATCGCATTGGGTGGTGCCGTGTTGTGCGGCACCCAACAAGACACATACGAGGAACAATGTATTACATAAAACAATAGCGGAAGCTTACAAGTTTTTCTTTGTAAATACTTTACATCAAGTAACTACAGCGGAAGTCTGTATCAACTTACGTCGAATAACTAAGAGCACTCGAGATGAAGTCCAGCCCGCGGACTTCTCTCACTAGCAACACGAAGACAAGCAGCAGCGGCTGGGTTCTCCATGTGTTACCTGACTCGGGAGTCCCCGAGTCTCACCGGACAACCTTCATTTCAGCATCGTTGTTAACCTGCAAAACCAATTATATAGCAAGCGTGAGCACATAGGCTCAGTAAGTCTGACCCGTCTCTCCTAAACAAGAAACACTACATGTGCGACGGTTGCAATTGGGTCGGCTAGATTTGCATAAAGGACTCGCCTAAAGTTGATCCTTAACTTTCAGATTTTAAGCCTCATTGTGCAGACCTTGAGCCGAAAAGCATCGCAACTCCACAATGAAACAAGAAACGCTTTGTTGCGATGCTCCTTGCACAAAGTGAAAGTAAAGTTTAATGAGCCTATCTCTAATTCAATCATGGTTGCAATACAAGTTATAGCACAACCTTATCAAGTTCAAAAGAATAACCAGTTCAGTTCTTACTACGTCAAGACGCAGTGGGCAAGTATGCTCATATAACCGCGAGCGACGGTGTTTCGAATCAGTACACGCCCGGACTACACGACACGTACACCTGTACTCCAAGTTGCCGGCAGCAACCTCGACTGACGTTGTACGCGGCCACCTTTCCCAAGATCTTCCACATTGGACGCAGTCCAACTGCCCCGAGTACACAAGCTCCCTCAAGGTACATACCCGCTGTGGTATGTTCTTGAGCGAGGTACCTCCTGCTACCCTGACGCCGAAAGCCTAAGGCAGTTGGAAAAGTTCCACTATGGATCTCCCAAGGTACATCGGTTTCCTGGGTCCCATATAGCCAGTATGCGCCCGGTACACAACTCAAACTTGTCCAACAGGGCCAAGCACGGACGGGCCTTAACCAACACAGGCAGGGCTATGCACGCACGGCCTGCAACCTGCTGCATCTAAACCTCCCTGCCCGGTCTCCATTTCTTATGTGTGAACTTTCCTTATCTTTTCTAAATTGGACCCGTTCCATGTACACCAGCCCTAAACTCGCGAGTAGATTCCAACTACTCGTCTTCTACCGGACCTTTCCTACTAACATTAGCGTAGCCAAATTCCCTCGAGGAGTTGCTATTCTACCCTTTCTCTCTTAGGTATTTCTGGTCATGCAAGTGGGGTTTTCAATATCATCTAGACGTAATGCAATCAACGATGCAAAGCTATGATCTCTACAAATGAAAATGCTTTATAAAACGGTTCAAATGCAAACCGGGGCTTGCCTGTTTTGCAGGTGACTAAGGTTACAATCAGTTAGTGACGATCACTTGAAGCTTGATCACTTGTTTTCCTCCCTCCTTGATCTTCACTTCAAGTCCTTCTCACCTTCTTCATGTATATGCTACACGATATGATCATGCATATGTATTTAATTGAAAAGCTTTTGCTCATAAGATCTAATGACAGTTTTAAAACTGGAACTCTGTTTAAGAATTTAAAATGACACTGGTGCTAGTGGTTTGGGTTGGGCTTAAACACTAAGATCAATTATTAAGTGCTTTTCCCACTTAAGTGTTGATCACCTTAAGAGGTTACCTATGACAGTGGTGATCCAGAGCTCCAATGGAGCTGGGAATTTTCATGTGAGTTTCTGGTCACAAGAAAGTCCTCTGGACCAAAATTTAGCACTTTTCATGGAGTGGTTTATTCAGAATAATTCTCTAAGTGTTTAGTCAAAGATGAATTAGTTCTGAGGTAACACTCATGTTCATGTCAAACTCAGTGAACCAAAATTTCAATTATAGTTCATAGAGTCTACATGAATTTTCCTAGGATTTTTGGAGCTAAGAATTTCCCAGAACTGAATTTACAAGTTTTGGAAATTCTCTGAAAATGTTTTCTGTATTCATTTGAATACAGGAACTTACAATCTGAATTACCCTGATTAATTCAACTCCAAACGAGCTGAAACTTTTACAGGAATCTACTAACACCCTAAAGAATATTCTGGCAAAATTTGAGGATTTTTGGATAAACCAAACTCCCTCTAAAATTCTTTTGCTGAAAAGCTTTAAAGAATTTTCCAGAATTAAATAAAGACTTTCATACAAATTGGGTTGCATATTTGGATAGATTTTGTCAATCTGAATCTAACCCAATTTGAATCACTAAATTGGGAGGTTCCTAGCAAAAGTTATGCTCTTCTAATGTTTGGGAAAAAATCTGGAATTTGAATAAATCCGGGAGAAGTTTAAACCTGACTGTGGGACCAAGGGGCACGTGTCAGTCATCGGGAGCGCGCCACACGGGGCCACAGGGTTAATTCCCACGCTGTTACAATTGATCCCACGCCACAGAGTATCCAGCCCGCTTTCCCCGAGTCGCTTACAGGCGGGACCGGCGAGGTCTTTTCAACCTTGCGATCCCGCCGCCGGGCTTGCCGGAATAGCTCCGGGATCAGTCGTCCCGCCATCGCAGCTGCTGAAACTCGCCGCTAGGCCCTATTTTAACCTGAGGAACACGATGGTGGGGCTTCCTCAGATCGGCGAGGTCCCTAAACCACCCCGCACCGGTGCAGCGGCTCTGAGGAAGTCCGGCAACGTCGCCTCGTTAAGCTAGCCCACCAAAAGCTTCCTAGAAAGGCTATAGAGCATCAGTGGAGGTTGGCCAAGCTCGGCATGGCCGCATAGGGGCTCAGAAACGGCTCTTCCCTAGGGTTCACCGTGCACCTGCACCTTCCCGCCATAGCCGCCTTCGGAAAGCTTTAAATTGCACCGCGCACAGGGTGTTTCATACGAGGCTTTGTGAAGAAGAATGGTTGCTACACCAGTCTAGGTTCTATGTGCGAAATTTGCAGAGCTCTAAATGAATATAACTCGAGAATTTCATGGATTCATACCCGCGGGTCAGTTTTCACCGGCCGGAGGAGATTTCTGAAATCCGTCGACCAGAGGCGAAGACAGGCTTTGTGCTTCGGGTGGAAGCTGCACGGAGCTCCTGCGCGTCCAAAAGTGGCCTCGCTTGGTCGTGAAACTTTCTGGAGGAGGCTGTCCACGGGAGCACGTCGCCGCTGGGGTGTTCGGCCGCCGCGCAAACTCAAGGTTCTCGGCGTAGAGGGCACGAACGCACTTGGCGATGGCTCGAGGAGGTCGAGGAAGGTTCTGTTGTGTGATTTTGCTGCTCAGCTGAAGTCCTCACGCGGTGTATGCGCTGGCCGATCGGCCGAGAACTCGGCGGCAGCGCTCGGTCGGTTTTTCTTGCGCGAGGAGGAAGAACAGCGTGGAGGCTTCGGGGTTGAGGCAAAACGAGGCACGGGAGAAGGTATAAGACGGTCGGGCGGCCCTCCAGCGCGACAAAATCCAGAAGGAGGTGGAGGCGTCGGCTGAACGCGGTGTCGCCCGGTGCTGCACCCATCGGTGTCGGGTGCCGACTGAAGAAAGCAAACAGAAACCCAACACTGTGAGATCTTTTGCAATTTTTCAGTTCACTCAATGACATGTGGGACCCACCGATCAGTCCTTCCTTACCCCCATCCAAATATCTCCCAAGTTTGAATATTGGGTGAATTCAATTGTGGGAATTCAAATCTGGTATGCATTTGGATAATTGGGCAAGTTTCATCCAAATTGAAATGAGTGTTTGAATTCTTTGTCATTTAAAGTCCATTTTGGAAAATGGGTTGCAAATCATTTCCATAAATCATGAAACTTTGCACACCCCCTAATTTGGACTCAAGGAATTCGAATATGAAACCTGATTTTTAATTTGGCTGCTGTAAATGAGATTTGTAGCACAACAGTTTGGAAATTCCTAGTGTTGCCCTCATTTGAATTTTAGTTTGAACAGAATGTTCCAAATCTGATTTTTGTTTTTCCACACATATGGGAACTTCCCATCCTTGTTTTAGACCCCTCTAGGGTTCCAAGTTCTCAAATAAACATTTGACTTGTGTGAAGAAAAACCCTCATGTGTGTTATCACACGTGGAAAAGTTTTAACAAGTCCCTTATTTCACTCATATGAAACAAAACTTTTGCAAACAAGAGTTTCTTTGTATTCACATTTTTGGGACATTTACATGAATATGAGTCTCTGAACCTCTCTATGGTTCTGAGAGCATATGAAAATGCTGTTCTCCAGCGTGTTTTAGGCAAAAGTGAGAATACCCCATCGTGTGGTAAGCAACACGATAGTATGCAACTCTTGGACGTTCAATGTTCAAAGGGCCATACGCAGCGCTCGCCATCGCCGTGCCTCAACGGTCATGAGGCAGTAGGTGGTATCCGTTGGGTTGATAAAATTCCCAACCGTGATGACCGTTCGCGCTCTACTCGGGTTCCCCGTCGTGTGGTGTGAAAACACGACCATGTACCTTGAGACGTGGCTTGACTCAAGGACGATCCGTATGACAATGATACGGACCGTATGTTTTTACTATGATATGGAACTGCCTGAAATGTCAACAACCATTGTGTGCACCATTATTGTGTGTTCGTCTGCAGGTACATTAACCCCGTTAGTGCATGACGTGTAGAAATCGTTTGTGAGTGACGTTCTTAGTTCCACCATTTGACACGTATATGCCGGAATACCAGTTTAGGATTTTTATTTGGTGAGGAAACATAGTACCGACTGCATAAAAAGTTTTATTTCAAAGAAAGGAGTCAAAATGAAGTTTAGGATTCCATTTAGGGGTTAGTAAACTCCTATATTGAACTGAGAGTCAATTGGGAGTATAGATTCAATCTCAAAAACTTAGGAACAATCTTCCCTGTTTTCGGCAGAAATTTTGCTGAACTTGAACAGGGCATAACTTGAGATTGGTTGAACCAATGGAGGTGCGGGATACCATTCTGGAAGGGTTTTGAAGTCCTCTACAACTTTTCTGTATAGATCCAGAACAAAATCTCCCTCCAAATGGATGAAAACCTCAGAAGAGTAGGTACTGTCCAGAAACAGGGCAGACCAAATGCTCTCTGGAAATTTCTGTATTTCAACCACAACTTCCTGTAGAAAAATTTCCAAGGGTCAGGTAAGACACCGTTGGAGAGTACAGAACATTTGCTACAACTTTGTTGTTGAACACTAGTCCAGATTTTGCCTCTATAGAGGTCAAAACTGTTGAGTTATCCAGACTGGTCAGCCGGACCAGAAGCTGGACAGAGCACCATGTTGAAGTGTTTCAAACAAAACACTTAGTTTCACGACTCGACGTCCAGTGGCTGTTGTAAAACAGCGAGTTGGGAGTTGAAGAGTTTATGCATTTGACATAGCACTTCGAGTTAGTACATGGTTGGGTCCAGTACAATAGCGAGGAATTACGCATGCTAACACACTTAACGTCCCGTGATGACCCCGATGGTCGAAATGAACTTTTAACCCATAAAGTTCAATACTTTGGAACTTGATCGTGAGACACGGTCCAGGGATGTATATGTTGCATAAAGTTTATACTTTATCTATATGTGTGATTGTTTGCGTACTATTTATTCCATTCTCACATCACTATTGTATAGACTGGATGAAATAAACCAACATGTGCTGATCGTTTGAATGGTCTGAATGCAGAATGGTGCGGACACGTTCAACGTAAGAGGAGGGAGGTCTGAGTCAAGTTCGTGGGGATGAGTCTCCACCTCCGGAGCAGACCACGATGCAGCAGCAACCCCCTCCTCCACCGCCAGAACTTCCAAGGAATCTTGCGGAGGTTCTCGCTGCAGTGCTCGGCTCACGCGATGAGCAAACCGAGCTGCTGCGGATGTTGGTCCAGCAGAATGCGTCCCATCAGGGAGGACGCCAAGACAATGGGCAACGCCAGCACCAACAAAGTTCGTATTAAGAGTTCATGGCGACCCATCCACCGGTCTTCACGGAGGCCGAATAACCTTTGGAGGCGGACAGCTTTATCCGCACTCTAGAGGCAAAGTTCGGGCTGCTAAGATGCACCGAACACCAGAAGGCGCTGTATGCAGCGCAACAGCTTCAAGGAGAAGCCGGTACATGGTGGGTGAACTACACCGCTTCCTTACCGGCTGGCCATGCCGTCACATGGACGGAATTCCAGGAGGCATTCCGCGCCTATCACATACCTCCCGGTGTGATGGAAATTAAGCTCCAGGAGTTCCTGGCGCTACGACAAGGCGAGAGGAGTGCTCATGAGTACTCCAGGTTATTCAACCGGCTGGCGCAGTATGCGCCAGGATTTGTGGGGACGGAATACAACAAGCGCAACGCTTTCTTCCGGGGCCTGAATTCAAAGATGAAGGTCCATCTCGCCCAGAGCAATCACGGCACATTCAACGATCTAGTTAATGCCGCGATTCTACAAGAAAATGCTCAGCGAGAGCGCGGTTCTGATAAGAGGAAACACGGTGCGTTGACAAGCAGCAGTGGTGGGACACCACAGAAATACCGCGTGGTGTATCGCTCACCATCCGGTCAGAGATGGCAGCCACCGGCGCGACCGCCTCAGTTTCGTGGTCGGCAATATAATGCGCCGGGCTTTCAACCGACGTATCCACCACAGTAACAGCAGCAGCAAAGGATGGTCCCGCGTGCACCCCAGTTTCAACAGCATGCACCGGGATTCCGTCCTCAAGTCGGCAGGTCCCCGACACCTTACACGTGCTATACGTGTGGCCGTGTCGGGCACATAGAGAGGGACTGCCCCGAGCCACGACAGGGCAGGGGTGCAGCACCGTATCAGGGTGCTAATCAGCCCCGCAATCAGCCCAAGAAACCTGCACCAAAACCCGGCAACGTCCACCACTTAGCTATCGAAGACGTACCGGAAGGCGAACCCGTCCTCGCGGGTACGTTCTCCTATTTAGATCATCCTGTAGTCATATTTTTTGACTCCGGTGCCACCCATAATTTCATAAGTCAGTCTTATGTTATTAAATATCAACTGCCTATCATTGCCACAAATAATTAATATTTGATATATTCTCCGGGTGGGAAAATAACAGCTGATAGAATGGTCTATAGAGCACCATTACAGTTGGGTAGAAATCTATACCCGACGTCTCTAATCATGTTAGAGAGTCAAAAACTCGATGTCATTTTAGGAATGTCATGGCTACATCGCCATGGTGCTGTTCTTGACATCATTCCAAGTGTGGTTCGTTTAAACTCTCCACTTCATGAACCACATGTTCTTATTCTTGACCGTTCGGTTCAAGAAGCTCCAGCCACCTATAACACGGAAGCCACGAAACTTGAGGATATTCATGTGGTCCGTGAATACCCGTATGTCTTTCCGGATGATCTTCCGGGCATGCCACCCGAAAGAGATGTCGAGTTCAAGATTGAACTCGTACCTGGGACAACGCCGATATCACGGAGACCATACAAGATGGCTCCCAACGAGCTGGCTGAACTGAAGGAGCAGCTCAACGATCTAATGAAGAAGGGTTTCATTCGACCGAGTTCCTCGCCATGGGGATGCTCGGCGCTGTTTGTGAAGAAAAAGGATGAAACTTTGAGGTTGTGGGTGGACTACCGACCTCTCAACGCCGTCACCATCAAGAATAAAAATCCACTGCCCCGCATCGATATTCTCTTCGATCAACTTGTGGGTGCAAGTATATTCTCAAAGATGGGTCTTCGCTCTGGATATCACCAAATCAAGATCCGAGCGGAAGATATTCCGAAGATGGCCTTCTCGATGAGATATGGGTTGTATGAATACCTCGTCATGTCCTTTGGTCTCACCAACGCCCCCGGAACACTTCATGTATCTTATGAACTCAGTGTTCATGCCGGAGTTGGACAAGTTTGTGGTGGTGTTCATAGAAGACATTTTGGTTTACTCCAAGTCTGAAGAAGAACATGCCAAACACATGCATATCGTACTTCAACGATTAAGAGACCATAAGCTGTATGCCAAGTTCAGCAAATGCGAGTTTTGGATCAGCCAAGTGCCATTACTTGGTCACATTATTTCTGCAGAAGGTATTGCAGTTGATCCAAGCAAAATCGAACAAGTGCTGAAATGGAAGTCCCCCACATCAGTCCACGAAGTCAGGAGTTTCCTCGGATTAGCAGGATATTACCGGAGATTCATACCGAACTTCTCCAAGCTTGCTAAGCCGATGACTGAACTGTTGAAGAAGGGGGTCAAATATGTTTGGAGCTCAGCTTGTGAATAAGCTTTCCAAGCACTAGTGAAGCATCTTACAACAGCCCCGGTGTTAGCTCAACCGGATACAACCAAGCCCTTCGACGTATGTTGTGATGCGTCCCGGCATCGGGCTTGGCTGTGTATTGATGCAAGGAGGAAGAGTGGTCGCCTATGGCTCACGTCAGCTCCGTAACCACGAGCAGCACTATCCGACTCATGATCTTGAGCTCGCTGCTGTGGTGTTGGCCTTGAAAATGTGGAGGCACTATTTACTCGGGAACTTAGTGCACCTCTACACCTACCAAAAAAGTCTGAAATATATATTCACTCAAAAGGAGTTGAATATGCGGCAACGGAGATGGCTAGAATTGATCAAAGACTATGAGATAGAGATTCACTACCATCCCGGAAAGGCAAACGTGGTTGCTGATGCCTTAAGCCGCAAGTCCCATGTCAACAATCTGTCCATCACCCCACTTGAAGAGGAGGAGCCGAGTCTGTACTTGGTTCCATATGGGGCATTGTATAATCTTGCTCTCGTCCCTACAATACGAGAGGAAATTATGGAAGCGCAGAAGAAAGATGTGGGAATGTCGCACATTCGGAGAAGGATGAAGAATGGTGAAATGAAATGCTTCCGAAGAGATGATAACGGCACACTATGGTTTAAATACCGTATAGTGGTACCCCGTGACGTGAATCTTCGGAAGAAGATCTTGGATGAGGCTCATTTGTCCAAGTATTCCATTCATCCGGGCAGCAACAAGATGTACCAGGATCTGAAGACCAGATTTTGGTGGACACGGATGGAAAGAGAAATCGCAAAGTATGTATCCGAATGTGATACGTGTCGGCGGGTAAAAGCCGACCATATGCGAAAAGCCGGACAGCTGCAACCATTAAACATTCCGGCGTGGAAGTGGGAGGATATCAGCATGGACTTCATAGTCGGATTACCTCTCACGTCTCACAAACATGACTCGATTTGGTTGATAGTCGATCGACTAACCAAGTCGGCTCATTTTATTCCCGTACATACGGGCTACATGGCCAGGAAATATGCGGAGCTGTACGTTGCAAGGATATTGTGCTTGCACGGTGTTCCCCACTCCATTATTTCAGATCGTGGTGCACTGTTTGTTTCTCGGTTTTGGGAGCTGTTGCACGCATCCTTGGGGACCAAACTGATTCGAAGTTCCGCGTATCACCCACAGACGGATGGTCAAACCGAACGGGTGAACCAAGTGTTGGAAGACATGCTACGCGCTTGTGCCATCCACCACGGCAAGAATTGGGACGATCATTTGCCGTTGGCGGAGTTTTCTTACAACAATGGCTATCAAGCTAGCATCAAGATGGCGCCGTATGAAGCTCTCTACGGCCGGAAATGTCGCACACCTCTCAACTGGTGCGAGTCCGGCGAGCGAGTTATCTACGGCATTGAACTTGTGAATGAAGCTGAAGAACGAGTGCGAGTAATACAAGCCAATCTCAAGGCTGCTCAATCTTGTCAGAAAAACTATACGGATAAAAGATGCCGCCCTCTCCACTTCGACATCGGGGACCATGTTTATGTCCATGTGTCTCCGATGAAGGGAGTCCACCGTTTTGGAGTGAAGGGCAAGCTCGCGCCGCGGCTCATTGGTCAGTTCGCCGTCACTGAAAAATGTGGACCCGTGGCCTATCGCTTGGAGTTACCGGCATCGCTCGCAGGGATTCACAATGTCTTCCATATCTCTCAGCTGAGGAAATGCCTCAAACCCTCAGCTGAAATCCGCACTGAAGACATAGAAGTTCTTCAACCGGACCTCACGTACACGGAGTATCCAATCCGGATCATCGATGAAAAGACTTGTGCCACAAGAAACCGGACCTTATGGTTCTACAAGGTCTTGTGGAGTAACCATACCGCTGATGAAGCGACATGGGAAAGCGAGGACTATCTAGAAACATACTATCCGGACTTGCTATCATCATATACCCGGTAAAGTTTTCCCCGCTTTGCTTTTTCTTTGAAATCTCGGGACGAGATTCTTTTTAAGGGGGGAGGGATGTAAAATCCCCAAAAAGTTGTAGCAAGAAAAATTCAGCTCATGTACAATTATGAAAAATGAGGGGAATTAAAACTTTGAATTATAATGGTGTAATTTCAAGGTGAGGGTTTAGACTTCCCAAAACTTCCAAACTTGGAGATCTAAATGCACAGCTTGGATCTTCATATTCCAAATATTCAACCTTCCAAATTTCAGCTCATTTGGAGGAGTTTTTCATATTTGTTTGGAATTAAAAGTAAAAACCCTCTGATCTGAATTTCAAATTCAGTTTCAAATTCAATTCCCTCAATTTCAAAATTTGGTTTCACAACTGAGTCCTCCACCTTTGAATGACCAGCCATGCCAAAAATTGGAAACTTTGGAGCTGGTTTGCTATATTTTTGAGGCAATACAAAGTGGAGAATTCAAACTCCTTTTTAAATTCAAATGATCAAACCACATCCAAATTTCACACCAGAATTCAAACTATTTGAATTCAGCAAATTTAAACTATGACTTTGGGGTGAAGTCAGGTCTTTAATGTGGAGTTGCTGGGATAAAATATCAGAGAAAATTTGGATAAGAATTAGAAATGGTGGGACCCCTTGGTCAGCCACACAAGAGAGCTGCCGCCTCAGCCGACTGCGATCGGACAGCAGGGGCGCGACAGCTCCCGTTTCCGACCCACGCCCGAGGTGTGCCGCGCCACCTCCTGATTCTGCCGCCTACTTGATCATCCGCTCATGCCACAGTCCCAGCACAGCCTCCCTTGCTCTCTCGGCCGTTCACCGACGTGTTTTCCCTTTCCCTGCTCATCGTGAGTAGCCTCGACTGCCGCTCGGTCGATCCACGCCGCCCGCCCGTCACCGACGCAAATCTGGCGTTGCCACACCCGTTTGAGGTCGTAGGAAGGTGCGCAAGGCTCTCTAGTTCCTCTCTGACGATAGCCCATACCGTTCCTCCGAGCTAATTCCGAGAACTGAGCATAAGTTCATCGTTCCACGTTCAAACTTGCCGCCACGACGCCGCACCGTCGACCGACCACCCCCGACTCGTTCACGCTCATCCAACCGGTGTTCTAGGTGCGTTGTCAACCCTTCTTGCGGTCCTCCCAGTTTGGAGCTAGGTTATAGCCTAGATTGGCCGGAATTTGAAGTTTGTCACCGGCGGTTTCTTGGAACCGAGTTGAAAGAAAATGGGAATTCCACGGTCATATTGGGTTAGGGTTCACAAGAGTGTAGGCATAGGTTCTCCAAGCCATGACGACCCTTCTCGAGCAAACGGCAAGCAAAACCATGCAGAGGCCGAAGAGTTCTCCGTGTTTTTCTTCACGGCGGGGAAGAACCACTTCGGTCGCATGATGAGCTCATGTTTCCAGCCGTTTTCCGAGGGATCAAGGTATTGTTCCGAGCTCCCCATGTCACGGTGGTGCTGTAGGACCCAACCGCGGTCGATTTCCGGGCTTGCCGGGCAAGCACCATGCCGCCAGAGTCGCCCGAGTTACTGCCACCGTCGGGGAGATATTCCCGGCCAGTTAGTGCCACCAACAAGCTCACCAAGTGTTCCTCGTTGGGTTTTAGGCACAGGCGGCGAGGGTTGATCCGTTTAAGGCACGGGACAGCCGTTCCGGCGAGGCACAGCCGCTTCTCCGGCGAGGAGACCGGCCGGGCGCGAGGTAGACGAAGGTGGCGGCCTGCCCCACCTGTCAGTGGCACCGGATAGGCGCCGGATCGAGTTGTGGCTCGGGATCAGCTGTGGCTGCGTGGGTTAACTCTGTAGCCCCATTGTTGCCGAATTCTCACTGGTCCGATTTAAAACCGTGGGTCCAGCCCAATTATTTGAAGTTTCTATTAGAGAAATAATTCCAGGAATTAACTGATCTTTACAAGCCCATAACTTTGTGTAGAAAACTCCAAAAAGGGTGAGACCAATTCTGTTGGATTCCTCATGAGGAGTACTTTACAGAGAAACAAATTGCTTGCTATGAAAATGCCAAGGAATTTCTGTAGAATTGTTTTTATTAAATCATTTAGGGATTTATTACAGGAGCAATTTATGAAATATTCCCAAATTTGGGCAGCAAATCCTATTCATAGATACTGATCTCAAGTAAAAATTTGGGCTTCATTGGAGTTAATTTGCTAGGTCAAATTACCTTCCCAAGTTCAGCCTTTATTTGGAAATTCAAATTTAAACAGAAACTGTTCAGCACTCCTGTCCAAACGTCAAAAATTCATATCTCTCTGAGGGTAGCTCCAAAAATGGTGAAACAAATTTTGTTAGAACCGTGGAGACTTACCCTAATCATATCTTCCACTATTAGCTATGTCAAAGCTTCTGAATTGGGATCAAAATTCAGAGAAGCATTGTACGTGTAGGAATTTTAAATACTACATTGTGCAATGACATATCTCCAAATCTGGCTCAAATCATCCTTAGAGAGTCTAGTATCCACTGTAAAAGTCCCAAAGCCAATTAAGGATCCTAAATAGCAGTAGCTATGAATAGAAGTTCAATTCTTATAAATCCTTAATACTTACACATGTATTTTATTACATTTCATAATAGTGACCGAAGTTGAGGACGCACCGGAGCCCTTGGATGTCCTCCCACCAGAAGCTAACTTCTTCTCTGACTCGCAACCAGGCAAGCCCCGGTTTGCACTTAAGTACCTTTTATAAAATTCTTTATTTGTATCACTTATGTCTAGGGTGAATGTTTGCATTAGAGTTAAGGTGTTTGAAACCCCACTTGCATAACCTTTTAAATCCTATGAAGGGTTGGGTAGCTTACAGAGCCGACGAGTAGACAAGGCCCCGCTAATATGCTTAGGACCTCGGTAGAAGTCGAGTAGTTGAAATCTACTCGCGAGGTAAGGTTTATCACACGGTTTGGTCAGAATAGAAAATGGCTTAAGAGTGGTGAAAATGAGACCCAGCAGGGGGGATAGGAAGCAGTGAGCGGGGGTCTCACGTGCGTAGCCCTGTTGGTGTCGATTGAGGACCGAGTCGTGTGCGGGCCTGATGAACAAGTACCGAACAGTACCGGATAGCATACTGAAATAAGCAGGAAACCGATGTAAATGGTTAACCTGGGTGTCGAGGCTTACCCAACCGTAAATAGGAGTGGGTTGAGGGTAGCAAGGTGTAAATCTGCCGGTGGGCACAGTCACGCTCCACGCGGGGACCTCCTGCCCGTTACGGATGGACCGGTTCGGCATTTGGGTTGCCTTTGAAAGGTTGTTGCATACAACAGGGTAGGAAGGGGTATGGAATCACGCTTCTGAAAGTGGGTGTATGCAACGTGTTGTCCGGGTGTCTCCTGATTGCAATCACCGTCCCTCGCGGTTATTTGAGTACCGCTTGTTCACTGTTTCATGACATGGTAAGAAGTAAAGTAAGCCAGTTGAATGATAATATGCTGTGATGATAGAGTCATGTTTTGGAAACCATGTTTGATGTAGATGTAGAGCTAATTAAGTTTACTCCCGCTTTGGGCATCACCACATCATAGGAAAGCGTTTCTTGTTTGATTGTAGACTTCCGATGTGAGGGCTGCCTAAGGCACATGAATTTGCTGCTATAAAACTGAAAGTATGGATCAACTTATAGGTGTGTCTTTGTCGCAAATTCCTTTTCCTATCATACACCTCCCTGCATGTAGAGTTCCATGCCTAGGTCAGGCGGTTAAGCCTTGCTGAGCCATCGTGCTCACGGTTGCAATATTTGAGCTGTATGCAGATGAGAGCTATGAGGAGGGTTCTGAGGATGAGGCGATGCCCCCGTCAGGGTACGCGGCCGAGATGGAGCCCTGCACGCCGCCGTGATTTCTCCGGTTCCATGCTGCTAGCGTGTAGCGTCCCCGGGTTGGACGGCTGCACTTTTGCATAGTTAGGATGAGAGGCTACTACTGTACATTACTTCCGCTGTATAGTTATATTTTGTAAAAGACTTCCGCTGTTTTATATCAAATAAAAGTTTGTATGTTGTTCTTTATACTTTTCGTGTGTGCTGTTGGGTGCCGCATCGTACGGCACCACCCTTTGTGATCCTGGAGTGGGTGAACCACGGGGTGGTCCCCACAACCTCGATCAGAAACGATGGTGCGGGGAACCCCGTGTAAACACACGATTCTCGAAAATATGCTCTTTTCATTCATGCCATTCCAATGCGGCTCTGATACCACGCTGTGGGGGAGCCACGCCCGGGAATCGCAGTGGGTGGTGCCATGCGATGCGGCACCCAACAGCATGCACGAAAAGGGGCTCAAGAACATAACGGAACCATTTTGTTACTCAACATAAGATCTTTTACAACATAAGTACACACGCAGCGGAATGTAAAACTAGCTGGACAATCTACGCACTCTCGACCCTAACTACGCGAAGAGAAGTCATTCAGCCCGTGAACGCTTCCTACTAGCTTCACCAAAGAAAGGCAGCGGCTAGGTTTCCGATGAGTTGAAGAAACCGTGAGGTTCGGCGTCTCACCGAACAACCCACTTCATAGCAGGCATCCTGCTACCTGCAAAAACAACTCAGAAGCAACCATGAGCACTAAGGCTCAGCAGGACTTAACCGTCACTCCTAAACATGTAATCTAAATGCAGGGATAGTAAGACAGTAGGAACAGGAATTTGCAAAATGCAGCTTGATTAAATTTTATGCTTATATTCAGATTCTTATAGCCTTCACTTTAGTGGTCCTCACGCCTCACAACATCGGAAGTCCACAATCAAACAAGAAACGCTTATCCCGATTTTGCTAGCCTAAGGTGGAAATGAAATTTAGTTGGCTCTATATCTACTTCAGTCAAGGTTCCAATACAGTGATTATTCCACTAACCACAAGTTAAGAGACTTAGTTCCTCTTCTTACTATGTCACGGCGCAGTGGGCAAGTATGCTCAATCCTCTTCCGCGAGCGACGGTGATTCGAATAAATAACAACCTGGAATACACGACACATACACCCGCCTCGAAAGACTCTCAAGAGCTCTTTCTTACGTTGTATGCAGCAACCTTTCACATGACACCCCGACATAGAAAAACGTTTCGCGCCGAGCAGGATGGTCCTCTACGCGGAGACGTCGAAGTCGCCCGCTAAAGGATTTACAACTCCCGCCTTCTCAACGCCATTCCCACGCGAATGATGAGTTTCTATATCACGGTCCATCGAGTTACATCAGTACGGTCCCATACCCCACTATATATCCGGTACAGCTCAATCTTGTCGAGCAAGGCCGCATACATACGGTCCTTAACCGATACGGACGGGGCTACAACCAACCTCCACATTTACTATACCATCCCGGTCCAGGCCAAATGTGGTCTCAAGCATTGTCACACCCATCGCAGGTCGAGACCAACCTTGAGCACTCCATCCTGCAGGAACATCCCCGTCTCCATCTCATTTTCATGAGGGTGCTTATATCATCAACCTCTCGCGAGTAACTCCATTACTCAAACTTTCTCGCGAGTAGCTTTTTACTACTCGACTTCTACCGAGCTAGCTACAACATTAGCCTAGCATCTACGACGAGGCAAAGCCTACACTAAACCTTCTACTCAGGGATGTAATAGCTATGCAAGTGGGTTTCAAGCATCCTAGACATCATGCAAAATATCAAGTCTAATAACCATGAGGTGAAGTAAAGCAAAATTTAAAACGGTAACGATATGCAAACGGGGGCTTGCCTTGCTCAACAGTTTTGTTAGAAGCTAGAAGTTAATCTTCCTCCGGAGAATCTGCCAAATTCGTCATGAGATGGAGATCATCACTGCGGAGTTGAGTCCTCGTTGAACGTCGACGTCACGCGGGCTATTATATTGCAATGCACATATATTTTAAAAGCAATTCAGAAGCTGTTTCAAAACTGTTGTTCAAGTTAACTCACACATAATAGGGAAAAACAACAGCAAGGTTTCTGTTGTTGGATCTAAACCTAAGAGATGATAAAAGCTAGGTGAAAAGGAGATACTAATAATCACCATGTGATTAAGTCCATTATATGAACACTTAAACCTAAAAGATGGTAGCTCAAGTTCCAGAGGTCCAATGAAGCTGAGAATTTAACCACAGCTTGTGAGACCTATGTGTGCCGAATACATTGGCAATTAGGATAAAAGTTAGCATTAACATTCAAAGTTTTGAATATTGCCAAAACATTCTTCTGTGGCAAGGTCCGACAAGTTCTTTGTTAGGTCCGCCAAGTGTTGGCAAGGTCCGACGCAAGGTTCGAAGAGCTCCTGCAAGGTCCGGAGAGCTTCTGTGAGGTCCGGAGCTTGTTTTTAGGGAGCTCCCGTGATGTTCATCTCGTAGAACTGCAGCGTCTTGTTTTTGCTTTTAACTCGCAATGTTCCAAACTTGCTTTATGGGAAGGTTTGCTTAGTATTAATTTTCTAAGTTTTTAGTGTGTTTTGGTGGTTATGGCTGTTATCATTTGATATGGTTTGCAACATGCTTATGTGACGTGCTCATGTAAGGTGTTGTGGTTTTCGAACTAACGTGAGTCAAGTCGAGGACTTGTGCTCGGAAGAATTGGTTATTTATTCATGTGCAGGTGTTGCTTGAGTTCAAGACATGGCTGGTGACGGGATCCTTGGACTAGTCTCAGGGAGGAGATGAGGTTCCAACTGTGGCAAGGTCCGACAAGTTCTTTGTTAGGTCCGCCAAGTGTTGGCAAGGTCCGACGCAAGGTCCGGAGAGCTCCTGCAAGGTCCGGAGAGCTTCTGTGAGGTCCGGAGCTTGTTTTTAGGGAGCTCCCGTGAAGTTCAACTCGTAGAACTGCAGCGTCTTGTTTTTGCTTTTAACTCACAATATTTCAAACTTGCTTGATGGGAAGGTTTGCTTAGTATTAATTTGCTAAGTTTTTGGTGTGTTTTGGTGGTTATGGCTGTTATCATTTGATATGGTTTGCAACATGCTTATGTGACGTGCTCATGTAAGGTGTTGTGGATTTTGAACTAACGTGAGTCAAGTCGAGGACTTGTGCTTGGAAGAATTGGTTGTTTATTCATGTGCAGGTGTTGCTTGAGTTCAAGACATGGCTGGTGACGGGATCCTTGGACTAGTCTCAGGGAGGAGATGAGGTTCCAACAACCAAGTTCGGGAGGAGCTGTGGTTGAGTTGATCGGGAGGTCGCGCAGCATGTTTGGATCAAGGGCAGTGCATATGAAGGTTGCGTGTATGTCGTTGGAAGGTGTTTGCACGTGTGCAAGGAGTGCATGGACGTAGCAACATTGTTCCAAGGCGTGATGAAGAGAAGTGGACGTAAAGAATTGGTCGGAAAGGTCCAACCGGCTGGATTGCGTACCCAGGCTGAGGCTGAGTCGGATATGGCTCAAATATGGAAGATTTGAGTTGGTTATGATAGGATTTCGTGCTAGGCACGAAGTTGAGTTGTTTTAGGAATGTTTAGGACGTTCCTAAGGTGTTTGGAAATCTCACGATTGCTTCTATCTGCGAATAGGAGAGTCCTGAGCAGTTATGGTAAGTTAGGATACGAGTCCAATTAGGAGTAGGAGTACTAGATTGGATTGTTTGGCCTGAGGGCTGGCTATAAAAGCAATGGAGGCCAGAGCTCTCGTGGGGAGAGAACTTTGGGCTGTTCCTCTTGTGTTTCTATTGAATAAAGTTCATAGTCTCGAGGAGCTTTTGTGCCTTGTTCGTCCGACTTGTTTTTCGTCAAGTCTTTCTCGCCGAGTTTCTGGACAGACCAACGTTACTTCGGTGTTTCGTTCATAACTCGAGTTTTACAGATCCGATTGACGTGATTCTTTTTGGGTTGTCTTCACAACTCAATTATCTATCATATGTAAAATTTTCACGAGCTTAGGATCTGTAGTTTTTGAGATACACGAGTTTCTTTGCAGCGTTGCAGATCTGTTTTATATCGGGTAGAACAGATTGATCTTCGTTTAATGTTTTGATCGTATCTCAAGTTTTACTTCGTGTTTTCAAGTGATTCTTATTGCATTAGATCCGTGACTTGATTCTATACCCCTCTACTTGATTTGTCACGGTTGAACACGTTTGAAAACACTTGCACACACGGTTTCTTTAACCGATTGATTTTTTGCTGAGGGGTTTTTGTTGTTTCCGCTGCGAAAAGTTTTAATCTACCATTCACCCCCCCTCTGGTAGATTTTCACGTGCTCTTCGATCCTACACAGCTTCCATGGAAGGTATTTAGGCAGTGTGCAAAAATTGAGCTTATGAAATGGAGTCATGTGAGCACAACAAATCCTTATGTGGTTTTCACTAATCTGCCTTTACCCCCCTAGATATTAAGCTTTCCTATGCTTCAAAGTAGAATTTTTGTGAAGTATAAAATGTCCTGAGTCCATAGGAATTGGTTTTACCATTTTGGAGTTTCCTACATGGAGATATGAATTTTACAAAGAATGGGGAAAAGCTGAAATCATCTCTGTTAATTTTTCCCATTTTTCAGAGACATAAGGAATGAACACATCATTTGACCAAGAAAATTAGGTTCAATGCCTCTGAAATTTTTACTGGAGTTCAAGGAATTTTGGAAGAATGTCCTGTCAAAATTTGGTAATTTTCCAATAAACAGAACTCCTGTAAAAATTCATACAAAAGTTTCCTCAAATTAAATAATGAGCCAAATCTAGGGATTTTCATAAACATTGGGCTGCACCCCTGGATAGTACTCTTTCAGAGGAATCCAACAAAATTTGTTTCACAATTTTTGGACACTCCTACACAAAGTTATGACTCTTCAAAGTTTGAACTAAATTTGGAATTCAAATTAACCGAGAATTGTTCAGACTCTGACTGCGGGCCACAAGGCCACGTGTCGACCGCTGGAAACCGAGACACACGGGCCACAAAGTATTTCCCGTGTTGCCACAATTTGATCTGAGGCCACAGAAGATCTAACCCTCGTAACAGAGACTGACACGTGGACCAGCCACCTTCTTCGTCTTCCTCCAGCAGCCCGCGCTCCCACGCCGCCGAGCTCGCCGGAGCTCTCGCCGGAAGTGGGTTCCGGTGCTCGGAACTTGCTGGTTCTCTCCGCCCCCACGTATTCTCATGCGAGGAACACGTTGCCGGGCTTATCTCTAACCGATGACGGCTGGAAACCTAGGTGCGACGGCGACAGTGGCTGTGGGACCTCCGGCGATGTCGCTAGGGCGCTATACCGCACTAAACACGTCGCCGTTTGCTCGTACAGCACCACTGCACCAATGAGAACACGGATCCAACCTCCGATCTCGCTGAAACTTGCTGGGAGTATGACCTCACCGTCGGGCTAGGTCAAAATCCGGCGAAAATCGAAAAACTCGATGAACAGCGGCTTTGCTCGATGGTTCTCAGTGGTTCTTGATCCTATGGGCGTGCACGGAGGTATAGAAGGTGTATGCTACGTTGTGTGTGGAGTGGTTCAACGTGTGAGACGAATTTTCCGGTTTTCTTCCCTCGGTTATTATTGAATGTCGACGGCAAAAATGAAATTCCGGTGAGCACCGTCCATGACAGGCAGCCGGAGTTGCAGTGAAGCGAGTAGGGGTATCGGCGAACCTTTTTGCTTTTGCAACTCGAGGGAAGAGGCTCTGTGGTGGCCGGGCGACGGATTCTTGCAACGGCGGCTTCACTCGCTGCCGTGGAAACAAACTGAGCTCGATGCCGAGGTTCCCGTGGGGTTAGCACCGGTGCCTTGCGTCGGCCACGTTCAGTGAGGGCTGGCGATGCTGTGGAAAGGCTCAGCACGGCGTGGGACTCGTCGGGCCGGCCGGGCGATGATGAACTGCGTGGTTTCGTCCGTGCGGCAGCAACTCGGCGAGGAGGGCACGGGATAGCATCGGTAGTAGTGGGAGGCGGTTGTGTGGGGCGACGTTCGCTCGGTGGGAGGCTGATAAGGGTGAGGGAAACCGCCTCTGAAGCTGCTCGGGAGCTGGTGGCAACGCTGCCTCGGTGGCACGCGTGCTGCGTTCGGCGCTTCGAGCAAAACAGAGAGAATTGCTTTGGGTTTTAGTCTTAAGTGGATCACTGACCAGTGGGACCACCCTCCTTCTTACCCCTCCAACTTGCCCACAAATATCTCTCAAATTTGGCACAATGCAAATTTAAATCCTGAAGAGCTCAGACTCAAAATCTGTTTGGCATTTTGACATGGTTTTCTTCAGTTCAAATTTAAATTCAAATTTCAGAGAAATTCATAGGCCCCTTTGATACTCATATCAAAGCATCTCTAAATTTTCTCAAAATTTGGCTCCCTCATAATTTGGACCTGAGGAATTCAAATATGCCATCTGATTTTGGAGTTGGCCATTGGAAATACCACTTCTTAAACAACAGTTTGGATTTTTCCTTTTTTGAAAATGGCTCTCTTCTCTTTGAAGTGAACCTTTTGGTTCAAGCTGAGTTTATGGTCCTATTGCACATGCCAACACTTATATGATTAACAAAAGTTTTTGCAAGTCCCATTTCTTTTATTTAAACTCAATTTATTCATAGCTCAAGTTTTCCATTTACAAGTTTTTGGGACTTTTACATTCCTCCCCCCTTAAAAAGAATCTCGTCCCGAGATTCATGAGTAGGGACAAAGCGGGGAGGGTGACTACTGAACATAAGCCTCTAATAACTCCGGATGATTGCATTGCAAGTACTCCTCTCTTTCCCACGTAGCTTCATCAGTGGTGTGTTTGTTCCACAAGACTTTGTAAAATCGCAATGTCCGATTTTCTGTGGCGCGAGTCTTCTCATCGATAATCTGTATCGGATACTCAGAATAAGTGAGATCCGGTTGAAGATCCTCAATGTCCTCCATATGAACTGCGGTTGGGTACTTAAGGCATTTTCGCAGCTGAGAGACGTGGAAAACATTGTGAATACCCGAAAGTGACGCCGGTAGCTCCATACGATAGGCCACGGGTCCGCATATCTCAGTGACAGCAAATGGCCCGATGAATCGTGGAGCAAGCTTTCCCTTCACTCCGAACCGATGAACCCCTTTCCTCGGAGAGACACAAAGATAAACGTGGTCCCCGATGTCGAAGTGAAGAGGTCGACGTCTTTTGTCTGCATAACTCTTATGCCGAGATTGAGCAGCCTTTAAATTGGCTTGAATCACTCGCACTCGTTCCTCGCCTTCATTCACAAGATCAATCCCGTAGACCACTCTCTCGCCGGACTCACACCAATTCAGCGGTGTGCCGCACATCCGGCCATAAAGAGCTTCATACGGAGCCATCTTGATGCTGGATTGATAACTGTTATTATATGAGAATTCTGCTAACGGTAGATGGTCATCCAATTCTTTCCATGATTGATGACACATGCCCGTAGCATATACTCCAGAATCTGATTTATCCTCTCCGTTTGACCATCAGTTTGCGGATGATACGCTGAACTCCGAATTAACTTGGTTCCCAAGGAAGCATGCAGTTGCTCCCGAAATCTTGATACGAATAACGCACCTCGATCAGAAACGATGGTGCGGGGAACCCCCTGTAAACACACGATTCTCGAGATGAACAGCTCCGCATACTTCTTTGCCACATATTTGGTATGGACTGGAATAAAATGTGCTGTCTTGGTCAAACGATCGGCGATTACCCAAATAGAATCATGCTTGTTGCTGGTCATGGGTAAACCGACGATGAAGTCCATACTTATGTCTTCCCACTTCCATGCTGGAACCTTCAGCGGTTGAAGTGGTCCGGCTTTCCTCATATGGTCGGCTTTAACCCGGCGACACATATCACACTCGGATACGTACTTCGCAATCTCTCTTTTCATCCGTGTCCACCAGAACTTAGATTTTAGGTCCTGGTACATCTTATTGCTTCCCGGATGAATGGAGTACTTAGATAACTGCGCTTCATCCAGTATCTTCCTCCGCAATTTCATGTTTCGGGGTACCGCTATGCGGTTGTTAAACCATAGAGTACCCTCTTCATCTTTGCGGAACATCTTCAACTCACCGCTGTCCACTCTCCTCTGGATGTGAGACATACCCCCTGTCTCTCTTCTGAGCCTCTACAATCTCATCTCAGATTGTAGGAATAAGAGCGAGGTTGAACAGTGATCCATAAGGAACTAAGTGCAGGCTTGGTTCCCCTCCTTCATGTGCAGCCATGGCTAAATGATGAATGTGGGCTTTCCGACTAAGTGCGTCGGCAACCACATTCGCTTGCCCGGATGGTAATGAATTTCAAGTTCGTAATCCTTGATCAATTCGAGCCATCTTCGCTGCCTCATATTCAGTTCTTTCTTTGTGAATATGTACTTCAAGCTTTTGTGGTCAGTGTAGTAGATTGCCTAGTAGATAATCTCTCCACATTTTCAATGCTAAGACCACTGCAGCTAGTTCAAGGTCGTGCGTCGGGTAATTCTGCTCATGACCCCTGAGTTGTCGGGATCCATACGCGACCACACGTCCTTCTTGCATCAACACACAACCCAAACCAATGCCGGATGCATCACAATAAACATCAAACGGCTTCGTTGTGTCCGGCTGGGCCAAAACTGGAGCTGTAGTGAGATGCTTCACCAAAGTTTGAAAAGCTTGTTCACAAGAAAACAGCTTCGAGAATTTGAGGATTTCGTACCCGAGGGTGGTTTTGCATCGGCCGGAAGAAAACTGTGAAATACTCCGGCGACGATCAACCACTTGACTCGAGCTTAGGAGGTGAGCAGCGTGGAGGTTGTGCGCGTCCAAAGGCGGTCTTGCTCGACCGTGGAATGCTCTGGTTGCGGCTGTCGACGGGAGCACCGTTCTTCGGTCGTGGTTCGGCCGCTGCAGAAACTTTGTTTCTTGGGGTGAGAAGGACTAGCACACTCGGGGGCTTGTTGATGGAGTAGAAGGTGATAGCCTGGTGCCGTTTTGCTAGTTGGCCGAGGCTTGCACGCGAGAGGAACCAGCTCCCGAGCGATCAAACAACGGTGGTGGCTTCTCTGTTCTTTAGCGCGGGAGAGCAAGAGAACAGAGGCGGTTCTTGGTGTTGTTGCGAAACTGAGCACGACTGGGAGTAAAACCAGCACACGAGTAGCTCGCCAGCGTGAGGGTGTCAGGTCCCCAGTCCCGATCACGGCGACGGGGCTCCTCGCCTGGGAATCGCATTGGGTGGTGCCGTGCGATGCGGCACCCAACAGCACACACAATAAAACATCATATTACATAAACCAAGCGGAAGCTTACAAAGTGTAAGTTTTACAAATATTTCTCAAAATACTCTACAGTGGAAAACTAACACAACTCACGTCTCATATCTGTGCTAAGCAACAGAGAAGACATCCAGCCCGTGGACCCTTCTCACTAGCATCACGATGACAACAGCAGCGGCAAGGGTTTCCATGAGTTTACCACTCGGAGAGTTCCGAGTCTCATCGGACAACCGTACTCAGTGGCATAGTGTTATTACCTGCAAAACAACTTTTATAGTATCCGTGAGCATAATGCTCAGAAAGACTTAACCGTTGGCCCTAAGCATGAAACTCTACATGATGGTAGAAACTTAACATAGGATAGTACATTGCATATGAATTCGCCTAAAAATGGGTCCTTACTTTCAAAAGTTATTAGCAGCAAATTAAGCATAACCTTGGGCACTTCACATCGGGGGTCCACAATCAAAAAAGAAACACTTTCTCCCGATGTACTTGCTCATGGTGGAAATGAATCGAATTTGCACTAACCTATTCACAAATCATAACATTACGTTACTAGTATTAACTTCAAAAAAATGATGATTAATTCTTATCTCCGTGCAAGTTACCTCTACGTCACGACACAGTGAACAAGCGGTACTCATAACCGTGAGGAACGGCGAATCGACTCGTTATACACCTGCAGGGATACCCGAATAGAACGTCACGTACGCCCATACTCGGAGCCGCACACAGCACGCTCCCCTGATGTCGTACGGACAACCTTTCACCCAACAGCCCAAACGTCGAACCGGTCGCACCGAAACGAGCAGGAGGTTCCCCACACGGAGCATCTCTCTATGCCTGTTGGCAGATTTCCACCTTGCTGCCCTCAGCCTACACCTATAAATCGGTGCGTTATGCCTCGACGCCCGGAGGTATAGGTTACATCGGTTTATCGGGTCCCATATATCCGATATGCCTTCGGTACGTTCAATACTTGTTCAGCAGGGCCGCATACGGATCGGTCCTCAACCGACATGGACAGGTGTAAGCACCCATGCCCCCATGTCCTGTTGCCCCTACACCCTGCCCGGTCTCATTTCAACTTACTAGCAACCTTTTGAACCAATCCCCTATGCTCCCAATTTCCAATACTCGCGAGTAGCGTCCAGCCACTCGACTTCTACCGAGTCCTACTTAAGCATGGCATATTCTACACGGTGGAAGGACACCTACCCAAATACTCCATAGGTTTTCTTGTCATGCAAGAGTAGTATCAAACATATAGACTTAATGCACAATTCATCCTAACCGACGTATTGTATACAAAGTAAAAACTTAGTGGTAGTTAAATGCAAACCGGGGCTTACCTGTTTTGCAGGGTCTGATAGTATATAGTTCAGTTAGATTCTTGTCTCCCTTGAGGCTTGATCAACTGGTCCACTTCAATGGAACCACTCCGTCGAACTCCTTCATTGGTTGCCTCCTTCGTAAGTTCTATTGATATGTATATGCATCTGTTCTTATTATGCAATTTAAAGAAGTAAAGACTCAATTTGTTAATAACAGGGGACTGTGTGGGATTACTAAAAATGAAGTTCTTGTCCCTGTTGTGCAGAGGAATTGGAGGCAAAACCACATGTCCATATGAATTTTCATTAACATGTCTTATGGTTCCTAATGGACATGTGACATGAGTTGAAATGGGTTGAAAGGAACTAAAGGTCCTGATCTCCAATGACTTCAAAATTTTTACCTGAAGTCATATATTCCATATAGACTTAGCTTGCCAAATTGCAGCTAATGTGAGTGGAAGTTGTGTCTTCCATAATTCCCACTATAATTCTCTATGTGTTGCTCATATACATAAGCATGGAGAACAAGAACAGGTAGATCTAAAGTTTAATTTGAGCTGAAACTTTACAGGTGAGTTCCTGGTCACCTGAAAGTGTTCTGGACCAAAATTAAGGACTTTTCATTGTGCAGTTCCTCCAGAATAATTCTATAAGCAATTATGCTACAAGGATTTAATTCTGAAGTAAGGTGCATTTTCATGCCTAATAAGGTGAACTACCATTTCAAGTATGGCTCATAGAGCATGTCTGAATTTTTTTTTCCTATGATTTTTGGAACTAAGGATTTCCCAGAACTGATTTTTACAAAGGAAAACCATTTTCTGGAAAAGTTTCTGGATAATTTTGAGTACAGCAGATTGTACTCTGGAAATTCCTACACAAATCAACTTCAATTGAGCTGAAACTTTGCTGAAAGTACAACACTATCCTAAAGAGTATTCTGGCAAAAATTGAGGAATTTTGGATAAGCCAAACTCTCTCAATAATTCTTTTAAGAAAAATTTAAAAGAATTATCCAGAATTTAATATTGAATTTCATACAAATTGGGGTTCCTATTTGGATATACCTTTGCAAAAGGAATCCAACCCAATTTGAATCACCTAATTTGGAGTTTCCTAACCAAAGTTATGAATTTTCAAAGTTGGAGCTGAAACTGGAAATTGTTTTGCTATTGAAAATGACTTGGGCCCACGTTTTAAATTGTAGCCAGTGAGATTCCAGCCACACCGGGCCACACCATTTTGGCGCGCAGCCACACTGGATCACCGCGCCACAGCTGATCAGTTTTTAAACTCTCGGTCACTGACACGTGGGGCCCGCCCAGATCATCTTCTTCCTCGGGACATTTCCCTCCCCCGCGCTATCCCGATGCCGGACCTTCGCCGGAGCTCACCGTACTGGTGTTTCCGGCCATCTCCCGGCCGTAGACTCGCCGCCCGGGGGTTCTCAGGGTCGGGGAGCACGTTGGCGGGGTTGGCGTGGGTGCTAGATCACCGGAAATGTGCCGGCGACGTGCGGCCATCTCGGGAGAAGTCCGGCGCCGTCGACAGGTGATCCTAGCCCGCCAAACTTGCGAGGAATTGCCTCTACAGCATCCTTGGATGCTAGGGAAGCTCGGCACAGCCTTGGAATTGCTCGGAAACAGCGGCAAATGGTTCTTCACCGTGCACCCGAGACACCTTCCACGTTTTGAGCTCGGAAAACTCAGAAATTGGGCGGTCTACATGCGTTTCTAAGCTAGGGTTGTGAATAACAATTGTTCGCCGACTAGTTTCGGCCCTTTGTGCAAGATTTGGAGAACTAAGAGTGAAGATTGAGATCGAATTTGAGAGTTCCTTACCGGAAGGTCGGTTCATGGCCGCTGGAGATCTTTCCTCGAATTCGCGCTCTGTCGTCCATGTCATGGCTTGATTTCCAGAGGTGAGTATCACCGAGGACCAGAGCATCCGAAAATGTTCTTGCTCGGGCACGAGAAGCTCCCTATGCAGCTGTCCACGGAAGCCCGATCGTGGTTCGTCCGCGGGTCGCCGCAGGCCGACGTCGTTCTCTGTCAGGGCAGCGAGAAATCTCTCGGGTTTGTGCCTAGCAGGTAGAGGAGAGTCCCCTGGTGCCGTTTCTCAGCTTGGGAAGCTCTGTGGCACGGTTTTGGGAGGCTCCCGGTCGATGGTCCGAGGCGGCAGCGACGCCTCTGCTCTTTAGCCGTGCGAGGAGAAAACGGGGCGGTGTCTCTGCCTCGTGAGCGAGCGGATCACTTCGTCCGTGGAGGTGGCCCGAGCTGTTTGCCAGCGCTTCACAGCAGCAGGAGGTGGTGGCGACTTTCCCACCTCGGTGGCACGCTCTCGGCTGCCCGGGTTCGAGTTTGATCCGTGCGTGAAGACTTCGGATGCAAGTATCCTTCACTCACTGCCCGGTGGCCCCCCCCCCTCATGTGATATTTCTCCACTGCACTTTAAAATTCCCACACAACCGTGATCCGAATTTGACCAAATTTGGAGGGTAGGCCAAACATGATGTGAGGAGTTTGAATTTAAACTCAGATTTCAAAATTGAGCACGTTTGGTTCAGATTCCAAATTCAAATTTGAATTTGAATGTGACCTCCAATAATGCTTGAATAGTTGGTATACGAGCTCAAAACTTCTCCAAATTTGGAACTTAAGCTCTTTAATACCTGAGAAATTCAATGGTCACCTCACCTATGGGCCCTTGGGTAACCTAGACACGAATTCTTTGCCAAGATTCCGATTAGGGTTTAAACTTCCTTCCCCTCTACTCATAGAGGATGTACACATGAGTTAGATCTTTAGGAGTGAAATCCTCTCCCTGGGTCAACATGTTTCGGTATAAGCTAAAGCAAATGTTAGCTTTCCCCACATGTCCATGTTTGTGTTCGTCATTTCATGTGACACAAACTCAATTCCTTCCTTTGCCTTAACATGTTTGAATTTAACCTGAATTCAAACATGATCCTAATTCACTCCTACCTAGCTCACTCTCAAAACAGAAAGTTGCCACCCTAACTCTCCTCCCTTCAAATGTGGGAGGTCCCATGTGTGTTCAAGAATTTGGCGGCACTTTGAGGTGAGCATTTGAGTCTGAAGAGCTGCTTTTAATTCTTCCCCATACACATGTATGATCACACATGAGTTTAACTCCATCTTGGTCCAACACATCCAAATTAATGCTTGAACCCGTGTTGTTAAACCCCACGTATACCATCCAGTGTAAGAAAGTTTTTGTAAGTCCCATTTTCCATGAACTCAAAACATAATGATGCTCAAACATCCGTCTCTTGGCATTCACGTTTTTGGGGCTTTTACATTCCTCCCCCCTTAAAAAGAATCTCATCCCGAGATTCCAAGTAGGAGAACGAGACAGGAGAGGCAATGTCAATCGGTGCTCGGTTCCAGGTGTTCCGGACCCTTTCATCGATAGTCTGAACCGGTCGTTCAGTCTACGCACGGCCCGACTTCAACCCGTCGATTTCTTTGGTACGCACAGCAGCGGAGATTTGAGGCACTTTCGCAGCTGTGACACATGACTATGTAGTGGACACCCACAATACATGCCGGTAGTTCCAACCGGTAGTCTCCGGGTCCGTACTCCTTTGTGGTAGCCAATGGATCTAAGGCTCGGGGAGGAAAACCTCCCTACAGCCTGGTATCAGAGCTGCATTGCGGATAACACAGTACTTAAGGACTACATTATGGGAAAACTTAGGTTACGGTGAGGATTCGGTAGTTGCCCAAGTAAGGACTATATTAGTCTAGTTACTTAAAGTGGCAAAGACTAACCTATGTGTTATAATTCTGAATTTCAATTATGTAACGACGCACCTACGCTCTGGTAAGATTGGTAAGGAACACCACCGAAAGCGGTTCAATTTCGGTTAGCTCCCCCTGAGGAGGAACGTGGTTCAGGGATTGATCTCACAGCTTGGTGTGAGACGTCAATATGAAACTCTTGGACTCTTCATGTTCCTGAGTTCATATGAAACGCTGATCCCTAGCGTGCATTAGGCAAGTAAGTGGAGACCCCATCGTGTGGTCAGTAATGCGAGAGTGTGTTCGTCTGGAAATAGCCCAGGAGGACATACGCAGCGCTTGCCATCGGCGTGCCCTGCAGGGCAGTAGGTGGTATCTGTTGGGTTGATAACATTCCCAACCGTGACGACCCGTTCATGACATACTCGGGTTCCCCGTCGTGTGGTGTTGAAACACGATCACGTACCTTGAGACGTGACCTAACTCAAGGACGGCCGTATGGCAATGATACGGGCGTTTGTATTTACTTTTAAATATGATCCTGCCTGAAATGAAACCAACCATTGAGTGCACCATTATTGTGTGGTCTTCTGCAGGTACTAACCACGTAGGTATCCGTGTAGTAAACGTGTGCGAGATACCGTTTAGTGCCACACTTGAGACGTATATGCCGGTATGATCCGGTTAGGATTTTCTTTTGTGAGGAACGTAGTACCGAGATATTGTAGGCATATGCATGAAAATAATGATAACAAGGAATTAAAATCATTAGGTTCAACATTTAGGACTCTGGTTGGGTGGAAAAGTTGATAATTGATGAGTGTAGTTCCAAAAGACTGAAAAACAGAGTGCTCTGTTTTGGGCAGCAAGTGTGCTGAACTTCAACAGAGCACAACTCACAGGTCTTTTAGCCGAGGGAGGTGTGGCATATAGTTCTGGGAAGGTATTTGAGTACTCTACAACTTTGTTGTAGAATTCCAGAGCTGAAACACACCTTAAGCTGTCTTAATTCCCAGAGAAATGTAAACTGTCCAGAACCAGGACAGAGTGAAACATTCTCTGGACTGTTCTGTTTTTCACTGATAACTCCTAGTAGAAAAATCAAAAATTTTCATATGATACATCCTTAGAAAGGGTAGAAGATGTGTTACATCTTTGCAATTCAAAGTTTCTGAAATTTCGGCACAGAATTCAGTGGAAATCAGGGTTGAAAACAGCAACTTCCCAAAGGAGGTGCTGTTGAAATTCTTCCAGGAATTTGGTTGACTTTGAATTACCATAACTTTGTAACCAGAGCTAATCTGAGGGCATATAAGTACTTGTTGGAAGGATACTGAAGTTAACTTTAACTTTGGTATTCAACTTGAGTCATGAAAATGCCCAGAACCAGATCAAAACTTAGAATAGGTAGAAACTGGTCATTCTGACAGAAGAATGACAGTTGAATTCATTGGAGAGGGTGTGGTACCCTAAGGGTGGTATACGTGATGACAAAGCGATAGTAATATCTCGTAGTGACCAAACCTAGTTATAGTGAGCTTCCAAAGTGGAGGTTCATCAAGTTGGATTTAACTAGCTTGTGTTTGGTCTGGTAATGGTGTAGCTTGTGCAAAGTTATTACATTATGTACTTACGAGATGTATCGCATGTTTTTATTGTCATTATGTTGTTACGCCTGTTGTTATTGGACTGCATGCAATCTGTTGCAGGACTGATGTTATTGTCGTATGGTTGCAGATGGTTCGCACTAGGACCACGCACGAGGTTGGTGGCTCTAGCCAAGGGGGAGGCGATGACTCCCAGCCACCGGCCTACGACAGCACCCCGCAGCAGCAGCCACCACTGCCGCCTCCGCTTACTCTAGCGGATATGATAGCGGCACTGGTGGGTGGTCGTGAGGAGCAGACCGACCTGCTCCGCACAATCATGCAGAATACGTCCCAGGCGGGGGGACGTCAAGACAGAGGGCCTCGTGAGCCCCGTGAAGTGTCGTACTCGGATTTCATTAGTACGCACCCTCCAGTGTTCACCGAAGCCGAAGAACCACTGGAGGCGGACAACTGGCTGCGGACCATCGAGTCTAAGTTCGGGCTGCTCCAATGTACGGAGCGGCAGAAGACTCTGTTCGCAGCGCACCGGCTTCACGGTGCCGCCGGCGCGTGGTGGGAGAACTATGTCGCCTCACGTCCGGCTGGCCATACCGTGGAATGGGAGGAATTCCGGGAGGCGTTCCGCGCCTATCACATTCCTTCCGGGATCATGAAGAGGAAGTTCCAAGAATTTTTGGAACTGAAGCAGGCGGGAGGAGTGCCCATGACTACTCCCGTGCCTTCAACCATCTGGCGCAATACGTGTCAGAATATATCTCCACGGAGGAGAAAAAGCGGGAGCACTTCTATCGGGGGTTACACCCCGAAATAAAGACGCATCTCGTGCAGTGGAATCGCGGCACCTTCAACGACCTAGTCAATGCCGCAATCATGCAAGAGGACACTCAGCGGGAGTTGGCAGCTGAGCAGCGGAAGCGCAGCGCTCCACCCAGCGGTGGGAGTGGCGCTCCCCAGAAGTACCGTATGGTGTATCGGACACCATCCGGGCAGCAGTGGTGTCCACCGGCGCAACCTCAGCGGTTCGGGGGACGGTCGTTTCAGTCACCTCCGTTCCGTCCGCCGATGCCACCACCAAGACAGCAGCAGCAGCAGCAGATGGTACCCTGGACGTTTCCACCGCCACAACGTGCCCCGGGTTTCCGTCCACCGATCAGCGGGGGACCGCCCCGTTTCACCTGCTTCACGTGTGGCCAGGCGGGCCACTTCGCGAAGGACTGTCCCCAGAGGCAGCAAAGCAGCGGGAAATCCCAGTTCCAGGGCGATGCTCGAGGCCGACCTTCGGTGAAGAAGGTTGGTCAGCGGACTGGGGGCGTTCGCCACCTCGACAATAAGGACGCCCCAGAGGGAGACAACGTGCTGGCGGGTACGTTTACTCTCAACAATCAAGCCATCGTCATATTGTTTGATTCTGGTGCAACCCACAGCTTTATAAGTGCATCCTATGTGTCTAAGCATCAAATGCAAGTCTTCCCAACCGATTGCACTTATATGATCTGCTCACCGGGAGGGAAGATTTCAGCTAATATGATGATTCCAAAAGCACCTCTGTGCTTAGATGGGAAACTATATCCCACCACCTTGATAATCCTTATGGGACAAAAGATTGATGCAATCTTAGGGATGTCATGGCTACAATACCATGGCGCTGTCCTAGAGACTCGGACACGGACGGTTCATATAAACTCTCCGTTCCACCGTCCGCATTCCATGGTGTTAGACACTCCAGTTCGGGAAGTTGCAGCAATTAATAATGCTGAAGCTCTCAAGTTAGAGGACATCCCCGTAGTCCGGGAGTATCCCGACGTGTTTCCGGATGATCTTTCGGGCATGCCACCTGAGCGGGACGTCGAGTTCAAGATTGAACTTGCACCCGGGACTACGCCCATATCAAGGAGACCATATAAAATGGCTCCAAATGAGCTGGCTGAACTGAAGGAACAGCTCAATGATCTGTTGAGTAAGGGTTTCATTAGACCGAGTTCCTCGCCTTGGGGATGCTCGGCGCTGTTTGTAAAGAAGAAGGATGAAACCCTACGGCTGTGTGTGGATTACCGGCCGCTCAACGCCGTCACCATCAAGAATAAGTACCCACTACCCCGCATCAACATTTTGTTTGATCAACTTGTGGGTGCAAGTGTGTTCTCCAAGATGGACCTTCGCTCTGGATATCACCAGATAAAGATCCGAGCGGAGGATATCCCGAAGATGGCCTTCTCGACGAGATATGGATTATATGAATATCTCATCATGTCCTTTGGTCTCACAAATGCTCCAGCCCATTTCATGTATCTCATGAACTCGGTGTTCATGCCGGAGCTGGACAAGTTTGTGGTAGTGTTCATCGACGATATCTTGGTTTACTCCAAGACAGAAGCCGAACATGCCGAACACTTGCGGATCGTCCTTCAACGATTGCGAGACCACAAGCTCTACGCCAAGTTCAGCAAATGCGAGTTTTGGATCAGCCAAGTGCCATTCTTGGGACATATCATCTCAGCGGAAGGCATTGCAGTTGACCCAAGCAAGATAGAGCAAGTGCTGAAATGGAAAGCTCCCACTTCAGTCCATGAAGTCAGAAGCTTCCTTGGGTTAGCGGGATACTATCGGAGATTTATTCCAAGTTTCTCCAAGCTCGCTAAGCCATTGACGGAATTGCTGAAGAAAGGGACGAAATATGTTTGGAACACGGTGTGTGAAGGAGCATTCCAAACATTGGTGAAGCATCTCACCACGGCCCCGGTCTTAGCTCAGCCGGATACAACAAAGCCCTTCGACGTGTATTGTGACGCGTCCGGTATTGGGCTCGGCTGCGTGTTGATGCAGGAAGGACGTGTGGTCGCTTATGGCTCACGCCAACTTCGGAACCATGAGCAGCATTATCCGACTCATGATCTTGAGCTTGCTGCAGTGGTTTTGGCGCTAAAAATGTGGAGGTACTATCTCCTGGGGAATCTGGTGCATCTCTACACCGACCACAAGAGCTTGAAATACATTTTCACCCAGAAGGAGCTGAACATGAGGCAACGGAGGTGGTTAGAATTGATCAAAGATTATGAAATTGAGATCCATTACCACCCCGGCAAGGCGAATGTGGTTGCCGACGCGCTGAGTCGGAAATCACATGTCCATCACCTCACCATTACACCGGTGGAGGAGGAAGAGCCAAGTTTATACTTGGTTCCTTATGGATCGCTGTACAACCTTGCCCTCATCCCTACTATTAGGGAGGACATCATGGCAGCTCAGAAGATGGATAAAGGCATGGCACATCTCCGGAGACGGATAGACAATGGAGAGATCAAGTGTTTCCGGAAAGATGATGAGGGGACGCTGTGGTTCAATGACAGCATCGTCGTACCCCGGGATATGGAGCTGAGGAAGAAAATCCTCGATGAAGCTCACTTGTCCAAGTACTCCATTCATCCGGGCAGCAACAAAATGTACCAAGATTTGAAAAAGAAATTTTGGTGGACACGGATGAAGCGGGAGGTAGCTAAGTACGTATCCGAGTGCGATACGTGCCGACGAGTGAAAGCTGATCACATGAAGAAATCAGGGCTGTTGCAACCCCTGAAGATCCCGGCATGGAAATGGGATGATGTGAGCATGGATTTCATTGTGGGATTACCCTTAACATCCAACAAACATGATTCCATTTGGGTGATCTTTGACCGACTGACCAAGTCAGCTCACTTCATCCCCGTACATACACATTTCCATGCCAACAGATATGCGGAGTTATATATCGCCAGGATCCTATGTTTGCATGGCGTACCCAAGACCATAGTCTCAGACCGAGGTGCATTGTTTGTATCTCGCTTTTGGGAGCAGTTGCATGCTGCTTTGGGTACTAAACTGATTAGAAGCTCATCTTACCACCCTGAGACAGATGGCCAGACAGAGAGGGTGAATCAAGTTTTGGAAGACATGTTGAGAGCATGTGCCATCCACCATGGTAGGAACTGGGATGATCACTTACCATTGGCAGAATTCTCGTACAACAATGGCTATCAGGCGAGTATCAAGATGGCACCCTATGAAGCTCTCTACGGTCGTAGATGCCGCACCCCATTAAACTGGTGCGAGTCCGGTGAAAGGGTCACATTCGGGGTTGATGTGGTGAACGACGCCGAAGAGCGCGTTCGGACGATTCAAGCTAACTTGAAGGCCGCTCAATCCCGGCAGAAGGGATACGCTGATAAGAGGCGTAGACCGTTGCACTTCGATGTCGGTGAACACGTGTACCTCCGCGTGTCTCCGATGAAGGGCGTGCACCGGTTCGGTGTGAAGGGGAAGCTCGCTCCCCGTTTCATTGGACCCTATGCTACCACTGAGAAGTGTGGACCAGCAGCGTATCGATTGGAGCTACCGGCATCTCTGGCTGGTGTCCATGATGTTTTCCATGTTTTGCAACTGCGAAAATGCTTGAAGCATACAGCTGCTGTTCCTACCGAAGACATCGGCGAGCTCAAACCGGATTTAACATATGATGAGTATCCGGTGGAAATTCTTGATGAGAAAGCCCGAACCACGCGTAGCAGAACGTTGTGGTTCTACAAAATACTCTGGAGCAACCACACCGCCGAACAAGCGACGTGGGAGAGCGAGGAGTTCCTTCGCTCAAATTACCCGGAGTTCATGGCATCTCAGCATGGGTAAGTCCCTAGTACATCGCTATCTCTTCTTTTATAATCTCGGGACGAGATTCTTTTAAGAGGGAGGGATGTAAAAGCCCAAGAAAAGGGACTTGCAAAAACTTTTCATCACCTCACAACACCACAGTTCTTGTTGTGGATAGATGGGAAAAAGTGGGAAGAGCAAGTAACCTCCATCAAAAAAGGGATTAGAGGGGAAAGCCTACACTTTCACAAAGTAGGATTTCTACACATGAACATGAGAGGTTGAGCTCACCCCTAGAACTTAAAAAGTCTTGGGAAGGTTCAGGCCAAAATTCATGTAAATCCAACACTTTTGAGGTACTTTTGGAGGTATTTGAAAAAGAGGCCAATTTGAATGTAAATTCAAATTGCAGCAACTTTCATCCCTCAAATTCAAAAGTTAGCTTCATATTCAAACTCAACACATTTTTATGAGTAAGCCCACAAATTTTCATCCTCATTGGAGTTCATATTGTCAAGAGCTAAATTTGCAAGAATTCAAAACTGAATTTAAATCTCAGTTTAAACATGCAGCAAATTTAGCCAAACACAGTTCAAAATTGAGGATTCAAATTCAAACTAAGACTTGGTGACTAAGTCTCACATTAAATTGTGAGTAGCTGAGGATATTTTGGGCACAACAGAATTCAGAAAATTGGAAAAAAACAAAAGAATAAGAGGGGAGGCCCACATGTCAGCAGACATCGGACTGAAGTCTCCTCGGTTGATTTTTTCCTCGGCCGAGGCCTCACGCGCGCGCCAGCACGATCGCCTGGCGGCCGACCGACTCAATCCCGTGCCACCTCCTGCTCGGGGAGAGGCTAAGGGCGCAGGGTGGACGCAGGGCTCGAGTATACCGCGACCACGTGCAGACCTCGCACTTCCCTTTTCTTCCTCGCACGGTCGAAGCTTTCCGCCCGGCCGACCTCACTGATCACCGGCGCCCGGCCAGCACAGGCGCTCTCGTGCCCGGCGAGCAACACAAGAAATAACCATCTCGAGGTACTGATCACAACCGTACTGACCTCGCCCTCTCTCTCGCACGATCGGCAAAGTATTTGGGGGATTAGTGCGTCGGGGTGTTTAGAACCGAACCGTGAGAAATCCGGAAATTCGGAGCAAGTAAGCCACCACTCCTTAGGCCGAGCTAAAGACATGATCTAGACTCGCCCACGCGTCTCTGGGATCAGAAATCATTGAGTTTCATCGAGTAGGGGCGATGTTCTTCGAGCTTTTTGCATCGGCGCCGATTTCCGGTCTAGGTCACCGGTGAGGTCGTAGTTGCAGCTGTTTTCAAAGAGATCGGTGCCCATATCCGTGATCAGCGGGTGTCAGCGGAGCTCCCCGAGCAAACCGCATCGAAAAAGGTGTAGGGGACGCCGAGTTCGACGCCGCCGGTGAGCTCCCGGCCGCTGTTGCCATCGGGAGCCCTGTTCCAGCCGTTGTCAAGCTCCGGGGAGGGCACCACCATGTTCCCCCGGCCGAGATAGGCATAGGCGGCGAGTTTTTGTCAAAGGTCGGGCAGCAGAATGCCCGGCGGCCAGTATTCCGGCGAGGTGGGCGAAGGGAGCCGTGGGAGCGCGAGGTTGAAGAAGCCTTGCAGGCCCCGCGTGTCAGTCTCTGCTGAGAGCGCTCGGGATTTGCTGCGGCACCGGGATCCCGTGTGGCTGCGCGGGTGATTCTGCGGGCTCCGTTGTGGGTTAGCTGAGAAGCTGACACGTAGCCGGGGGACCCCACCCGCAGAGTTTAAACTTTATTCGAATTTCCAGTTTTAGTTCAAACTTCAAATGCATAGACCTTTTGCTAGGAAACTCCAAATTCGATGAACCAAATTTTGCTGAACTCAGAATTCTGAGTACTTTCCAGCAATACCAAATTCAGCTCAGGAAAGTGGATAGTTGTTCAGAATTAAATACCTAAATTTTAAACTGTTGGGAATTTTATCTGGAGAACTACTTTATGAAAAATTCTGAAATTTGGCTGAGAGGTTCCTTGGAAAATCCCTGAATCCCAGTAAAATTTTCAGACTCATCAAAGTTCATTTATTTACCCTAATGGGGTGATTAAGAGAACTGCCCAGAGGAAATAGAAAAATGTACAGAAACATTTTTCAGATTTTCTCAAATCTTAATTAGGGCATAACTTTCTGTAGAATTCTTCAAAGGACATGAAACCAACTCCATTAGAACCATCTTAAAGTATAGTTTCCAGAAAGTAATGGTTGGAGCCATGAAAACCCCTGGAATATTCAGAGGCTCAAATATTGACCAAATGGGCTTTTATTTGTACAAGGTTCAGATGAACTTTGTTTCAAATGAAACTTGGTCAAGACTCTGGTTAGGACCCTACCAAGCCACAATAAAAATTTCAGAACCAAAGGGGAGGGATAGCTAGAGTTATTAGTAGTTAAGTATTCAAGTTTACACATTGCATTTAAATTTACATGTCGTATTTCATTAAACGTGTAGTCACTGAAGAAGAGACTCCGGAAGTGCTGAACTTCCTCCTTCCGGAAGAAGAGCTAACTACTGACCAGCAGCAACAACGCAAGCCCCGGTTTGTATTAACTCTTTTATAAAGTTTTTATTTTGTTTACATACGTAGGGTGATGTATGAATGTGCATTAGGTATAGGATGAATGAAACCCCACTTGCATAACCAGAATTTTTCCCTAAGAGTGAGGGTAGTGTCTAGGACCTCGAGTAGACAGGCTATGCTTAAGGTGTCCTAGGACTTTGGTACAAGTCGAGTAGTTGGAATCTACTCGCGAGATAGGCTTGGGACACACGGGTTTGGTTGAGTAGTGTGAGATCACTTTAGTAATGAAAATGAGACTAGGCAGGGGCTAGGGCGCAGCAAGAGGTAGTCTTGTGTGCGCGGCCCTGTCCGTGTCGATTGAGGACCGATCCGTGTGCGGCCCACGATGATCAAGTTTGAACGTACCGAAGGCATATCGGATATATGGGACCTGATAAACCGATGTAGCCTAAACCTCCGGGCGTCGAGGCATAGCACACCGATTTATAGGTGTAGGTTGAGGGCAGCAAGGTGGAAATCTGCCAACGGGCATAGAGAGATGCTCCATGTGGGGAACCTCCTGCTCGTTTCGGTGCGACCGGTTCGACGTTTGGGCTGTCGGGTGAAAGGTTGTCCCGTACGACAATCGAGTGAGCGTGCTGTGCAGCTCCACGGCTGGGCGTACGTGACGTGCTCTTTGGGTTTCCCTGCAGGTGTATATCGAGTCGATTCGCCGTCCCTCGCGGTGAAGAGTACCACTTGGTCACTGAGTCGTGACGTAGACTAATGTATGAAATATGGTGATTCAATACTGCTGATATGATATAACATTGTATTGCTAGATGTTTGCCACCAAATATTGCTTACTAAATTTCAGCTTCCTGAACTGTTAACTTGTTGCTAAAAGTTAAACTAAGGATGAACTTGTAGGCGAGTCCATTTGTTGCAATATGACTATCCTATGTCATGGTACACCTCATGTAGAGTTTCATGCTTAGGTGAGTCGGTTAAGCTCTGCTGAGCCTTCGTGCTCACGGTTGCTGCTTAAGTGTTTTTCAGGTGAGGAGCCACCCATGGACTCGGAGTACGAGTCCACCGGCGAGGGTTAACCTCCGTCGGGGACCACGGCTGAGTGAAAGCCGTACACGCCACGCTGAGCTGAGGAGTGCAGCTAGTGTGGGTTGCCCTAGGGCTGGGCAACCGACTTTTGCTAGATAGGCGGGCGTGAGTTGTATAAAAGAAACTTCCGCTGTGTAAATTAAATACTAGTTTGTAACTGAGAAGTGTACTACTTTGTACATTCAGTTTGTTTTCCCATGTAATATGTTGGGTTCTTATGACGTGTGCTGTCGGGTGTCGCATCGCGCAGCACCACCCTCTGCGATCCTGGATGGGCGGATCCCGGTCCGCCACAGAGGGAACCGACTCCGGGAGTGTTGCGGTGTGTGTCTCGGTGGCATCCGTGGAGTCCTCGGTCTGCCCGAGTGAAACAGTGCTGATACTTAGTTGTTTCAGTGGACCACAGAAGAGCTACTCAATTTCAGATATTTGGCACACTAACTAGTGGGTCCCCCTCTCCCTCTTATCCTCTCAAAAGATATCCAAAATTTGGCAACCAACCAATTCAAATGTTTGGAGTTGAAAATTGAGCTGCATTTGGAGAGTTTGGCAAATTTCATCCAAATTCAAATGTGTATTTGAATTCTTTGCACGGTTAAGTCCTTTTGGGAAAAATGGATAGCAAATCCTTTCAAAAATTGATGAAACTTTTCCTACCCACTAATTTGGACCTAGGGAATCCAAATATGCACTCTGATTCTTGTGTTAGCTGCTGCAAACAAAAGTTTGAACACAACAGTTTGAAACCATTGTGTTCTCCTTCATTTGAAATTTGAGTTGAACATTTAGTTCAAAATTTGACTTTTAAACCCTTCCATTCCCTGAGACTTCAAATCTGTGGGTTTAATCCACCTAGGGTCCAAGCATGTGAGTAACCCTAAGTTTGTTTAGAAAGAACTCTCATGTGTTATCACATGTGTGAAAAAGTTTAAACCAGTCCCATTTTTCATACACATGACACCAATGCTTGTGCAAACTCAAGTTTCTTTGTATTCATATTTTTGGGACCTTTACAACTTAGCTTTTTATAGACAATTATGTGCTAAGGAAATTACAGCTCAAATAATGGACAAATTATTAAAAAAATACCTTCACTCATATGCAAAATGGAGAAGATATTCCCGCCAGGATTCATGAATGTAATGCAACACCTACTTGTGCATTTGCCTTATGAAGCTAAAGTTTGTGGGCCCGTGCAGTATCGATGGATGTACCGCATTGAAAGGACACTAAAAAACATAGAGCAATGGTTTTGAATAAAGCAAGAGTAGAAGGGTGTATTGCAGAAGCATTTGCTCTAAAAGAGGTAGCATACTTCTCAAGTACATTTTTTTCAGACTAACAGAATGTGTATGCTCCCACAATGCGGTACAACATAGATGAAGAACCTCCTTGCGATAATCTAAGTATTTTCGATGGAAGGGAGAAATAGTTGGTGGCAGCAGTAGGCATGTGGTTTCAGAAGAAGAATGGAATTCATATATGTTATACATGTACACAGACATTGAAGAGTTGGATCAATATTTTGTGTAAGTCTTTTTTTAAGTATTGCAAGGCTACAAATCTCAAACTATAGTAGGTGATGTTCTAATGTACCCGTACTTTTCATTATGCAGCAAGTTCGACAAACAATATTGGAAGTCTACGCGTCAACCAACAAGCAAACAATTAGATAAGTTGCGTCGTGATGGTCTTCATGGAGGGCCTAACTTCGTCAATTGATTTCGAAAGCATGTAATATTCTCTTCTTACATGTTACTTGTATCCTTCCTCGGTTAATATGATTAACAAAACTAATACTTTGTAAATTTCAAGTGCATGGTCGATGCAAACATTCATGAGGACATACGACAGCTTTCTGAAGGTACAATAATAGCAAAGAGTTTCGGTCGTTACGACCTAAATGGGTTCCAATTTCGTTCAGCAAAATTTGAGGCAAAACACCCTCTTGCGGCCACGACAAATAGTGGGGTTGTGACTAGAGCATATTATGCACAGGGACAAGAAACAAACTACTATGGGATTATTCAAGACATTGTGAAGTTCAAATTTGGGGGTTCAAAAGATCTTAGAGTTACATTCTTCCATTGCGAATGGTTTGATAATAACAGAGGAACACGACAGGATGAATTTGGTATAGTCGAAGTGAAACATGAAGAAAGACTTCGTGGATGTGATAACTATGTTCTTGCTCATCAAGTTGAGTTGGTTTACTATCTACCGTATCCTTGTCCAAAGTTGAATGCTTGGTGGGTCGTGCACAAAGTTAATCCACGAGGACGTTTATATGCCCCAAGTGACGTTGGTTATCGAGACAAACAGGATGAAGTGTATCAAGAAGATGATGTCCCATTATCATTTAATATTGATGATGGTATAGGACTTGATACATTAATAGGTGATATTGAAGACAATGAAGTGGCAGATATTTTAGTGGCTAAAAGAAAGCGACAAAGAACTAAAAAAGTAAAGGTTCGACAAAAGAAGAAAGTTGGTCAGTGAAACGTTACTGAAGAAACTTCAGATCATGATGAATTTTAATCCTTTAAATATTTTATATTACATTTATAATTGCTTTTATTACTTTATGTCTTATGTATTTTTTCTTACCAATTTTACTTTTGAACAGGATGTCACGTGGTGTGAAGAGTATCACTAAGGGGATTTTTGGCTCCTCAAGCAAGTCTGGGAGCCGGTCCGCAACCTCTTCTCGTAGACAGGACTCTCCTTTTCAGGGTAGTGCCTCAAATAATAGCAGACGAGAAGCATTTAGGAGATGCATGGAAGAAACTTACGACAAGGTTTGTGTCTCTGTATTTTAATTGTATTAACCTAATTTCATTATGTGAAAAATTATAGGTGGAACAGGAGATTCAGGAGCCGGATGGTCACGAGGAACGTCAAGAAGATATAGGGGAACGTGTTTCTACGCGGGAAGAACAACAAACAGGAGTGAACGACTATATTGACGAGGAAGTTGAGAATGATGACGGGGGGGATGACGAGGGGGTGACGGAGATATGGGAGACTTGGCACCATCATTTACGCATCGGTCTACAAACTCTCTCCCGCTGGCTATGCCTCCACAACAGAGAATAAGGATCACTCCTATCGGTGACTGGTTAGTATATATTATTTATTAATACTTAGTGATATGAATTTTTTGACAAATTATAATATCGAGTTAAAATAACTTACAGGCAATGGGATAACTTGGATTGGGATGGCAAACGACGCCGTAGGTAGCCTAATGCGGTCTTGGGTGCCATTTGTCGTCACCATTATCCCGGTCTTGTTACTATAAAAGGAGAAGAAAAACCTGCAACAAATTGGGAATACTACAAGATTGCTCCACATGCCATGCATGAAATGTGGCAGGAGCCGTCTGGCACGACTTTTGGGTATGATTTTCTTATAATTCATCATATTTACTCGATAATATTTTTTAATAGATTAAATATTGTCCTTAAAGGAACGATATCGGTTGCCCGATCACCATGACGCTGCTCTCGAGTCACAAACACATAAAGTCTTTCACAAAGCATCACGCAAAGTCGTAAATGACATGATATCTAATGCACGAATCACAGCTGTGTGCATGTACTACAAGGAGAAGCTTGGACAAATGATGAACAAGCGTCTAGGAGCTTCAAAAATTTACCTAGAAGAGGATCAATACCGTCAGGTAATGATTCCTTGGATGGTTAAATGTTCTGACGCTTATTACGCTTTCTATTCTTATTGGGAGTTGAAGGAGTATAAAGATAAATCTATGTCAAAAAGATGAACCGTGAAGCCGGTGGTCAAGTTCTTCATCGCTACGATGGAGATGGTCATATTCACCTTTCAAAATGAATGGTGAGTTTAGTATATGTACAATTTGTTGATAGTATATATGTTTTAAAACATTCATGTTTTTTAATGTATCTCTATAGGCTGCTGAAAGTGGTGAGGAGTCATCTTTCGTTGATACTTATATAAAAGGGCATAGAGGCACCGACGAAAATCAACTTTGCACTCCGACAGCCACTCAAAACTTGGTGCGTCATATTACTTAAGTTAATGAATCGACAATAACATTTTTGTAAAGGTTGTTCACGATTATATTTTTCCTACAGGAGAAATATGCTAAAGAGGTGGTGCGACGTCACGGAGATGACTATGATTGGAGAAAGCAAGACGTCAACGTCCTTGCTTTGTACCAATCCAGTGGAGGAAAGTGCCACGTTAGGTGACTTATACCTCTCTTATTTCTTTATTCTAATATATAAATTGGTTTTCAAGTGTCAATCTTATAATTTTGATTGTAGGTATTCAATGTTTAATAGTATCATGAACTCTGATATGGTTCTCTCGGAGTCACTGTCAACACAGAGCGGACAGAGTTCCACACAACGATTGCGTTCAGAAGATGATTATTGGTTAAGAATAGTGGAGGAACGCATGAGACAACAGGAAGAGTTTATAAAATCACAAAATGACTACTTCTCAAGTCTTGCAACATGGCAACAACAGATGCAGGTACGTTATTAAGAGTTGAATTATTTATATAATCAATTTAGATAAAGATTTTGCTTAACAGTTTAGAAACAATTTAGTGATACTTTTCTCAACTTGAATTGCCTGTCGCCATGCCACCGCTGCCACCTCCTCCACAGTTTCCGACATATCCCCCACAACCGATATCTACACCCCCTCTTACCGCTGGAACACATGTATATATACTCGTTAGGTTCTTCCTTTTATTATAAAATGATAGTAATATTGTAACATGTCTTATTTTTAATTGTAAGGGATCATCGTCAATGCCAGTTAGAAATTTGCAAACTCCGTCTCTAGGGGGACAATGTGGAGAATACAACTCTATCGATCAGTACTTTTCTCCTGGTGGTAGCAACTAGGTAAGTTACTTGAATGAGATAAACCTCTTGGCTAAATGATTACTATTATTTGAGACTAATTGGCTATCATTTTCGTCTAATAGCTTATACTCACACTTGCAGGCCGTCTAGAGAAAATACTACTTGTTGCTGAAAGCGAGAGGTTGACAGTCGATCTTTGTGTTCAACGTGTGTTGATGGTCAAACATGAATGTATCATACGTTGTAGTAAACCGTTTTATGTATTGAATGTGCATTGAAATGTTTATATATTGAACTTAATCCTATTTTCTGTATTGAATGTGTGTTGAATATGTTAATATATGTCTGTGTGTTAAACTGTGATGAAATATGTCAAAAAATAATTGGTTCAGGTAATATTAAATTCTTATTTTCGTGGGTCAGCAAAAGTCCACGACAATATGACCATAATATTTTCATGGGCCTGAAAATGGCACATGACAATATGGTCAAAATATTTTCGTGGGCCTGGACTGGCCGATGAAAATAATTATTTTCATGGGCCAGAACAGGCCCACGAAAATACTTATTTTCATGGGTCAGTCCAGGCCCACGAAAATATTTTTTATTGCCGTGAGCCTACTTTAGCCGACAAAAATATGTATATTGTCGTGGGTGGCTCACGAAAAAAAAATCTATTTTTGACAGCTTAATTTCACGGGCCTTTGGCACATGAAAATAATGGGAAAACATATGAAAATATGTATTGTCATGAGCAATTTTGTTATTTTGTGGGTTTCCGGCCCATGAAAATAAGTCGGTTTCCTGTAGTGATCTCAATATCATAGTCTTTGATTAATTCTAACTACCTCTTTTGCCTCATATTCAGCTCGTTCTAGGTGAAGATATATTTTAAGCTCTTGTGGTCGGTGTAGAGATGCACCAAATTCCCCAGAAGATAGTGCCTCTACATTTTCAGTGCCAAAACCACAGCAGCGAGTTCAATATCATGAGTCGGATAGTGCTGCTAATAGTTTCGCAGTTGGCGTGAGCCATACGCGACCACACGTCCTTCTTGCATCAACACGCGGCCAAGCCCGATACCGGACGCATCACAATATACGCTGAAAGGCTTGGTCGTGTCTGGTTGAGCTAAGACCGGGGCTTTTGTGAGATGCTTCACCAATGCTTAGAATGCTCCTTCACACGCTGAGTTCCAAATATATTTTGTCCCTTTCCTCAATAGTTCAGGCATCGGCTTAGCGAGCTTGGAGAAGCTCGGGATGAATCTCCGACAATATCCCACTAAACCGAGGAAGCTCCTGACTTTATGGACAGAAGTGGCGGCTTTCCATTTCAGCGCTTGTTCAATTTTGCTTGGGTCAACCGCAATGCCTTCCGCTGAGATGATATGTCCCAAAAATGGCACTTGGTTGATCCAAAACTCACATTTGCTAAACTTGGCATAGAGTTTATGGTCCCACAATCGTTGAAAGGCGATTCACAAGTGTTTCGCGTGTTCTTCTTCTGACTTGGAGTAAACCAATATATCATCATGAACACCACCACGAACTTGTCCAGCTCCATCATGAACACCGAGTTCATGAGGTACATGAAATGTGCCGGAGCGTTGGTCAGACCAAAAGACATGACGAGATATTCATATAGTCCATATCTCGTCGAGAATGCCGTCTTCGTGATATCCTCCGCCCGGATCTTTATTTGATGATACCCGGAGCGAAGGTCCATCTTTGAAAACACACTTGCACCCACCAGTTGATCAAACAGGATGTCAATGCGGGGCAGTGGATATTTGTTCTTGATGGTGACGGTGTTGAGCGGTCGGTAATCCACACACAATGTCAGGATCTTTATTTGATGATACCCGGAGCGAAGGTTCATCTTTGAAAACACACTTGCGCCCACCAGTTGATCAAACAGGATGTCAATGTGGGGCAGTGGATATTTGTTCTTGATGGTGACGGTGTTGAGCGGTCGGTAATCCACACACAATGTCAGGGTTTCATCTTTCTTCTTGACAAACAGCGCCGAGCATCCCCAAGGCGAGGAACTCGGTCTAATGAAACCCTTGCTCAACAAGTCATTGAGCTGTTCTTTCAACTCAGCTAGCTCATTCGGAGCCATCTTATACGGTCTCCGTGATATTGGGGTAGTTCCAGGTGCAAGTTCGATCTTTAACTCCACATCCCGTTTAGGTGGCATACCTGGAAGATCATCCGGGAACACATCGGGGTATTTTCGGACTACGGAGATGTCCTCTAACTTGGGAGCTTCAGTATGATATGCGGCTGAAACTTCTGGGACGAGGTTGTCTAATAAAATTTAATGTGGATGGTGGAATGGAGAATTCAAATGAACCGTCCATGACAGGGTTTCCAGGACAGCGCCATGGTAGCGTAACCATGACGTTCCTAAGATTGCATCAACCTTCTGTCCCGTAAAGATAATCAACGTAGTGGGATATATCTTCCCACCTAAGCAAAGTGGTGCTTTTGGAATCATCATATTCGCTGAAATCTTCCCTCCTGGTGAGCAAATCATATATGAATAATCGGTTGGGAAGACTTGCAGTTGATGCTTAGCAACATAGGATGCACTTATGAAACAGTGGGTTGCACCCGAATCAAATAATATGATGATTGCTCGGTCATTGAGAGTGAACGTACCCGCTAGCACGTTCTCTCCTTCCGAAGCGTCCTCATTGTCCATGTTACAAATGCCCCCGGTTCGCTGACCTCCCTTCTTCACCGGTGGTCGGCCACGAGCACCTCCCTGATATTGGGCTGGCCCGCTGCTTTGCTGCCCCTGTGGACAGTCCTTCGAGAAATGACCTGCCTGGCCACACGTATAGCATGTGTAGCGAGGCGGTCCTCCGCTGACCGGTGGACGGAATCCTGGGGCGCGTTGTGGCGGTGGAAACGCCCGGAGTACCATCTGCTGCTGCTGCTGTTGCTGCGGTCGTGGTGGTGGCATCGGCGGTCAGAATGGAGGTGGATGATAAGGACGACCCCCAAACTGTGGAGGTCGTGCCGGTGGATGCCACTGCTGACCGGATGGTGTCTGATACACCATGCGGTATTTTTGAGGAGCTCCACTCCCGCTGCTCGGTGGAACGCTGCGCTTCCGCTGCTCAGCCGCAAATTCCTGCAGAGCATCCTCTTGCATAATCGCGGCATTGACGAGGTCGTTGAAGGTGCTGCGGTTGCATTGCGCGAGATGTGTCTTCATCTCGGGATTTAACCCCCGATAGAACTGCTGGCGCTTCTTCTCCTCGGTGGAGATGTAATCCGACGCATACTGCGCCAGATGGTTGACCACATGGGAGTAGTCGTGGACACTCCGCCCGCCTTGCTTCAGTTCTAAGAACTCTTGGAACTTCCTCTTCATCATCCCGGGAGGTATATGATAGGCGCAGAACACCTCCTGGAACTCCTGCCATTCGACGGCGTGGCCAGAAGGTAGTGAGGCGATATAGTTCACCACCATACACCGGCAGCACCGTGAAACTCCTGCGCCACAAAGAGAGTCTTCTGCCGCTCCATGCATTGGAGCAGCCCGAACTTGGACTTGATCGTCCGCAGCCAGTTGTTGGCCTCCAGTGGTTCCGCCGCTTCGGTGAACACCGGAGGATGCGTACTCATGAAATCCGAGTATATGGTAATGTGGGGCTCATGAGGGCCCCTCTCCTTACACCCCCTCCCCCACCTGGGACGTATTCTGCACAATCATGCGGAGCAGGTCGGTCTGCTCCTCACGAGAGTCCACCAGCACCGAGATCACATCCGCTAGTGTAAGCGGAGGCGGCGGTGGTGGTTGTTGTTGCTGCGGGGTGTTGTCGTAGGCCGGTTGCTGGGAGTCATCACCCCCCTGCTGACTAGAGCCCCTGACCTCGTGCGTGGTCCGGATATGAACCATCTGCAACCATAATGACAATAAAATCAGTCCCACAGCGTACTCCATGCATGCAGTCCATAACATAAGAGTAAAACATAATGATGGTAAACATGCGATAAATCTCGTACATGGATAATGTAATAACATTGCACAAGATACACCATTACCAGACCAAATACAAACTAGTGAAATCCAAATTGATGGACTTCTTCTTTGGAAGTTCATCTCAACTAGATTTGGTCACTACGAGACGTTAATATCGCTTTGTCATCACGTATACTACCCTTTTTCTTCAATACGACACAAACATGGTCTCTAGAAAAAGGACTTGAGTAGGTGATCTACTCAAATCTTTCACTAGTTGAAGATAACAACTCATGAGTATGTTCTACCCCATTGGAAGTAATAAAACCTCACTTGGTACAACAATCTCTCAAATGAGTTCAACTGTTCATTCCCTTGCCCAGAATGACCAGTTTCTACTTATACCAGATTTTGACCCAGTACATGGCATTTTCATAACTCAAGTTGAATACCAAAGTTAAAGTTAACTTCAGTATTTTTCCAACTAGTATTTATTTTCCCCCAGATCTGCTCTGGTTAAAAAGTTATAATAATTCAAAATCAACAGAATTTCTGGAAGAATTTCTACAGCACCTTCTTTGGAAGTTGCTATTTTCAACTCAAATTTCCACTGAATTCCGTGCTGCTACTGCAAAAACTTTGAATTACAAAGATGTAACACTTCTACTAAGATTTTCAAAAACGTATCATATGATTATTTTTTATTTCTCTTCAGAGAGTTATGCTTGAAAATAGAACAGTCCAGAGAGTTTTTAAATCTGTCCTGGTTCTGGACAGTTTACAATCATCTGGAATTTCAACCAATTTTATGTCTGATTCTGTTCTGGAAGTCTACCACAAAGTTGTAGAGCACTTAAACACCTTTCCAGAACTATGTCCCACATCTCCATTGGCTATGTAACCTGTGAGTTAGGCTCTGTCAAAGTTCAGCAAACTTGCTGCCCAAAAACAGAGAAATCTGTTTTTCAAGTCCTTTGAGCTGAACTAATCCACTTTTGAATTTTTCTACAAAACCAGAGTCCTAACGATTAAGACTTGGTTATCTTAGTTCCTTTTCAATATTGTTTTTAATGCAAATGATTATTACATGTCGGTACTACGTTCCTCACAAAAAGGAAAACCCTAATCGGATTATACCGGCATGTACGTCTCAATTGTGGCACTAAACGACCGCTCGCAAACGTGTACTACACGGGATACGTACATGGTTAGCACCTGCATAAGAACACACAGTAATGATGCACTCAAAGGTTTTTGACATTACAGGAAGATCCATATCATAATACAAACATACACCCGTATCATCGTCATACGGCCGTCCTTGAGTCAAGTCACGTCACAAGGTACGTGATTGTGTTTTCACACCACACAACGGGGAACCCGAGTAGAGCACGAACGGGTCGTCATGGTTGGGAATTTTATCAACCCAACAGATACCATCTACTGCCCTGCAGGGCATGCTGATGGCAAGCGCTGCGTATGTCCTCCTAGACTATTTCCAGATGAACACACTATCGCGTTACCGACCATACGATGGGGTTCCCACTTTCTTGCCTACTGCACGCCAGGGACCAGCGTTTCATATGAACTCAGGAACATGAAAAGTTCAAGAGTTTCATATTTATGTCTCACACCAAGCTGTGAGGCATATACTCTGATCCACTTTCCTCGTCAAGGGGGCTAACCGAAATTGAACCGCTTTCGGTAGCGTTCCTTACCACGCTTACCTGAGCGTAGGTGCGTCGTTACATAATCAAAATTAAGAATTATAACAAATATGTTAGTCATACCACTTTAAGTAACTATACTAATATAGTCCTTATTTGGGCAGACTAGCGAATCCTCACCGTAATCCTAAGTTTTCCCGTAATACTGTCCTTATTTAGTGTGCTATCCCCTAAGCAGCTCTGATGCCAGCCTGTGACGGACCGAAATCCGTACATCCCAGGATCTCAGGGAGTGGTGCCGCATGATGCAACACCCGACAGCACACATCACAAGGAAACCATAGTATTACATTGAAAACATACTGAATTTGTACAAAGTAGTACAAACCTTCAGTTTACATCTATTTACAGAGTCTACTACAGCGGAAGATAATTATACAACTCACGCCCACACATAACTAGCAAAAGTGGTTGTCCGGCCCTACGGATAACCCACACTAGCTGCACTCAGCCTCAGCGCGGCGTGTACGGCTCCCACTCAGCCGTAGTCCCTGACGGAGGGTAGACCTCGCCGGTGGACTCGTACCCCGAGTCCGTGTGGTACTCCTCACCTGCAAACACTTATAGCAGCAACCGCGAGCACGATGGCTCAGCAAGTCTTAACCGACTCTCCTACATATGAAACTCTACATGCCGGTCATACTCAAATATAGGATGATAATTTGCAGCAAAGGACACGCCTACAAGTTCATCCTTAGTTCATCTTATAGCCACAAGTTAACAGTTCAAGAATCTGAAATTTAGTGAGCAATATTTGGTGGCACACATGTAGCAATACAATTTATTCATATCAGCAGTAATACATAGCAACCATTCAATATAATTAACCTACGTCACGACTCAGTGACCAAGTGGTACTCATTACCATGAGGGACGGTGAATCGACTCGATATACACCTGCAGGGATACCCGAATAGCACGTCACGTATGCCCATCCTCGGAGCTGCAACAGCATACTGAACCGATGTCGTACGGGACAACCTTTCACCCATCAGACCAAAAGTCGAACCGGTCCCACCGAAACGAGCAGGAGGTTCCATACACGGAGCATCTCTCTATGCCCATTAGCAGATTTTCACCTTGCTGCCCTCAACCTACACCTATAAATCGGTGTGCTATGCCTCGATGCCCGGAGGTTTAGATTACATCAGTTTATCGGACCCCATATATCCGATATTCTTTCGGTACATTCAAACTTGATCACCGTGGGCCGCACACGGATCGGTCCTCAATTGGGCTACACACACAAGACTTCCTTTTGCTGCGTCCTAGCCCCTGCCTAGTCTAATTTTTCTTGCTAAAGTTGTCTCACATCTCGAACCAATCCCGTGTAATGAACCCTATACTCGTGAGTAGATTCCAACCACTCGACTTGTACCGAAGCATATTAATGATAGAATGAACTACTCGAGGACTTAGACACTACCCTCACTCCTTTTTGGAATAATCTGGTTATGCATTTGCGGTATCATCCATCTACACCTAATGCACGTACATACTTCACACTAGGTGTATATAAAGCAAAACTTTATAAAACTTGTTAAATGCAAACCGGGCTTGCCTTGTTGCTGCTGGTCAGGGGATAATGTCTCCTCCGGAGGTATGAAGTCAAGTATCTCCGGGGTCTCCTCGCGTTCAGTGACTACACGTACAATTTAATCGATATGTCAAATTTAGATGCAAAAGTGATGAATTTAGTATGTAAAGACTATAACTTTAGCTATACATTCCCTTTGGCTCTGAAATTTTTACTGTGGCTTGGTGAGAACCTAACCAGAAACTTGACCAAATTTCAGTTGAATCAAAGCCTATTCGAGCTCTGCCCAAATAAAAGTCTAAATGGTCATTACTTGAGCTTCTAAGGATTTCCAGTGATTATCATGGCTCAAACCATTACTTTCTGGAAACTAGAGTTTGAGATGGTTCTAATGGAGTTGGTTCCATATAATTTGAAGAATCCTAGAGAAAGTTATGCCCTAATCATGATATGAGAAAATTCTGAAAAATGTTTCTGTACATTTTTCTATTTTCTCAGGGCAGTTGACTTAATCACACCACTAGGGGAACTAAATGAACTTGGATGGGTCTGAAATTTTTCATGCGACTAAAGGATTTTTAAATGAACCTCCTAGCCAAATTTCAGAATTTTCCATAAAGGAAATCTCTAGATAAAATTCCCAACAGTTTAAATTTTAGGCAGTTAATTCTGGAAAAAGAATAAGTTTCATGAGCTGAAACTTGTTTAGCTGGATTGTACTCGAAGAGCTGAATCCAACAAAATTTGGTTCACTAAATTTGGATACTCCTACACAAAGTTATGAAATTCTAAAGTTTGAGCTGATTCCAGAATTATTTCCCTAAAGGAAATCATTTCCCGTGCCTAACAGCGACTGACAGCGGGGCCCACACATTTAATTTAAACAAAACCGCGCGCGCATGCTTAGCGCTGTGGCTGACACGTGGGTCCTGTGCCTTCGTCTACCTCGATATCATCGTATACCGGGTAAAGTATTCCCCACTTTGCTTTTCTTTTGGAATCTTGGGACGAGATTCTCTTTAAGGGGGGATGTAAAATCCCCAAAAGTGCTAGCAAGTAATTTAGCAAACTCACACTTAGGAAAAATGAGGAGAATTAAAACTTTGAATTATAACTGTGTGAGTTCAAAGTGGTGATTCAAACTTCCCAAAAACTTCCAAACTTGAAGATCTAAATTCATAACTTGGGTCTCCATAATTCAAATATTCAACCTCCCAAATTTCAGCTTATTTGGAGGGGTTCTACTATTTGTTTGGAAATAAAGGGGAAAGCCTCAAACTTGAATTCAAATTCAGTTTCAAATTCAAAAACTCTATGGCCATTCCAAATTCTTGACCTCAGACAAATTCGGTTGAATTCAACAGTTCAAAACATGACTTTGGGAGGAAGTAAATGATTTAATTTGGAGGAAAATATCAGAACTATTAGGTGGGGTGGGACCCACATGTCAGTGAAACAAAATTAACAGTGGCAATTTGCTTCTGTGCGAGTGAACACCCGAGCTGCCACCGAGCTGTGCCCTTCCTTCCACCAAGAAGCTTGCAACAACTTGCTCCCGAAGGCAGCACTTCGTGCGTGGATTGCTATCCAAAGCAGCGGCACAACTCCAGTTTTTTTCTCTACACGTGCAAACGAAGCTTTTGCCCTTGCTCGACCGCTCACCGAGAAAAAGCACCACGCGCCGCCTCTGTGCTCGTCGCTGAGCAGCCTACGGTCACCCTAGCGCCGGTTGATCCCTCTAGGAGATGCGCCGGCGACTCCTCGACGATTTTCACCGCTACTCACCTCATCCTCGACCTTCCTCCGCCGTGCCAGAGCCGTTCTTCGCCGGAAGAAAACAGAGCACGACGCCCTTCTCGGTTCCACGTCGCCCGGCCACTCCCGTACCCCTCCGGCTCCAGCAAAGCGACCCTAAGGTGTTCCACAACGTGTAGTAACTCTTTCCGGACCTCCCCTGCTCTTCCCCGTTGCTGGCTTGCCGGAATTTGCATTTTGGCACCGGTGCACGTGAAGAACCGATAAAAAACAAATCAGGAAATTCTCTCCACACGCTTGATCATCCGTTCTACCATTCAAACCTCAGTTACTAGGGCTCCTAGCACCCCCCACGCTGAATACCGAAGCCAACTGGCCTTCCTCTGCCCCGGGCGACGAAAATTCACCGCAGCCGCCTAAAAACGCCGGGGTCCACGGTGACCACTAGTTTGCCGCCATTTGCTGCAAGAGTTGAGCTCTGTTCCATGTTCTACGACCTCTAGGGATGGTGTACGTCACCTTAGCTCACTGGGAGAAGATCGGGACGTGCCGCACCTCGCTGGAGCCGTGCATCCGAGCCGCCCCGCCGATGCCGACCTGTTTCCGGCCATTTTTATGCCGTAAGACCTTGCCCGGCTGGTAGGTCTTGATGTGAGGATGGTGTAGAGAGAAACCGGAGCATATTTGGTTGAGAAACGATGGAGAATGGTGCGCGCCATGATCCGGCTTTCTGTGCGCGAGCGTTCCTGTCGGGAGGTTGAAGAAGAGCCTTACAGAAGGGGCCCACATTTGAATTTTCTGTGGAGAATTAAATCCAGAAATTGACCAACCTTTGCAAGCCCATAACTTTCGGTAGAAAACTCCAAAAAGGGTGAGACCAATTTTGTTGGAATCCTCATAAGGATTACTTAACAAAGGAACAAAGTGCTCGCTATGAAAATGCCCAGTATTTTCTGAGGAATCCATTTTAATAAATCCTTTAGGGATTAATTCCAGGAAGGATTCTATATGAAAAATTCCCAAATTTGGGCAGAAAATCCTTATCCTAGTTTCTGAGCTCCAGTAAAAATCTTAGGATTTTTGTAGCTGATTAAGAAGGCTTAATCAGTAGGATATCTGAGGGTTAAATAAATTAGCTAAAAATCATAGAATTAATTTCTAGAAAAACGGTTGAAACTTCACACCTCCATAACTTTCTGTAGGGATGTCCAATTTGTGAAACAAATATTGTTGAATTCCTCTCAGTCATTACTTTGCAGAAATGCAGATAATTTGATCTGAAGATCTCTGGGATTGTCTCTAAAATTCATCAAAATTAAATCTTTGGGAATTAATTCCAGAAGATCCCTGCTACGGAATTTCCTCAAATTTGGCCAGACGATTCCTCATGATATTAGTGATCTCTTGTAAATATTTGAGCTTCAGTGGAGTTCATTTGCTAGGCCTAATTGTCTTCCAAAGTTCAGCCTTTATTTGGAAATTCAAATTCTAAATAGAATCTTTCAGCAATTCTGTCCAACTTCAGAAATTCATTTCTCCCTGTAGGTAGCTCCAAAAATGGTGAAACAAATTTTGTTAGAACCATAGAGAACTGATCTAATTATATCTTCAACTTTTGGCCATGTCAAAACTTCAGATTTGGGCTCAAAATTCAGAGAAGCCTTGTACTTGTGGGAATTTTGGAGACCACAAGCTTCAATGAAATTTCTCAAAATTTTGCTTAGATCATCTTTATAGAATCTAGTAGCCACTGGAAAAATCCCGAAGCCAATTAAGGAACCTAAATAGCAGTATCTATGGATAGAAGTGTAATTCTTATACTTCATTACCACTTATACATATATTTTGCTACATTTCATATAGTGACCGAAGTTGAGGACACACCAGAGCCGTTGGACGTCCTCCCACCTGAAGCTAACTTTCTGTTTAACTCGCAACCAGGCAAGCCCTAGTTTGCATTTAATTACCTTTTGCAAAGTTTTCATTTGTATCACTTATGTCTAGGGTGAAATGTTTGTATTAGAGTTAAGGCGATAGAAACCCCACTTGCATGACTTTTAAATCCTATGGAGGGTTGGGTAGTTTACAACTCAACGAGTAGAGAATGGCATGCTAATGTTCTTAGGATCTCGGTAGAAGTCGAGTGGTTGGAATCTACTCGCGAGATAGGAATTTATTCATACGGTATGGAAAGAGGTAGAGAATGGCTTGAGAATGTGAAACTGAGACCCAGCAGGGGGGATAGGATGCAGTGAGCGGAGGTCTCACGTGCATAGCCCTGTTGGTGTCGATTGAGGACGGAGCCGTGTGCGGCCCTGCTGGACAAGTTTGAACAGTACCGTATGCATACTGGCATATGGGAACCAGGAAACCGATGTAATTGGTTAACCTGGGTGCTGAGGCTTACCCAACTGATTTATAGGAGTGGGTTGAGGGTAGCAAGGTGTAAATCTGCCGGTGGGCACAGAACGCTCCACGCGGGGACCTCTTGCCCGTTACAGATGGACCGGTTTGGCATTTGGGTTTCATTTGAAAGGTTGTTGCATACAACAGAGTAGGAAGGTGTGAAGCACCACACTTCTGAAAGTGGGTGTATGTGACGTGTTATCCGGGTGTCTCCTGATTGCAATCACCGTCCCTCACGGTTATTTGCGTACCTCTTGTTCACTGCGCTGTGACGTAGTAATAATTGAAAGAAGCCAGCAGAATATGATGGATTGAGCTAATATTATCTTGTTACCAAGTATGATGTAGAGCTCATTAAGTTTATTTTCAACTTTGGGCATAACCACATCGGAGGAAAGCGTTTCTTGTTTGATTGTGGACTTCCGATGTGAGAGCTGTCTAAGACACATTAATCTGCTTCTATAAAACTGAAAGTAGGATTAACGTGTAGGCGTGTCTTTATCACAAATGTTACTTTCCTATATTGCTAATCCCTGCATGTAGAGTTTCATGATTAGAAGTGTCAGTTAAGCCTTGCTGAGCCATCGTGCTCACAGTTGCAATATTTGAGCTGTGTGCAGGTGAGAGTTATGAGGGAGAGTCTGAGGATGAGGCGATGGCCCAGTCAGGGTACACGGCCGATCTGGAGCCCTGCATGCCGCCGTGATCGTGGTGTGAGTGTTGCTAGTGTGTAGCGTCCCCGGGCTGGACAGCTGCACTTTTGCTTAGTGAGGATGAGAGACTAGTTATGTAGAATACTTCCGCTGTATAAATATGTTTGTACAAGACTTCCGCTGTGTTTTTATGTCAAATAAAAGTTTGTATGTTGTTCTTAATCTTTTCTTGTGTGCTATTGGGTGCTGCATCAAACGGCACCACCCTCTGCGATCCCGGAGTGGGAGAACCATGGGGTGGTCCCCACAGTCGTGGTATCAGAGCCGCATTGGAAATAGCACGCTCGAAAAGAGCCTATTTTGAAAACTTAGAAGTAGTCGAGTGAGGATTAGTCACTATGCCCACATAAGGTCTATGATAGTGTGGGGACCACCCCGTGGTTCACCCACTCCGGGATCGCATAGGGTGGTGCCGTGCGATGTGTAAAAGCCCAAGAAAAGGGACATGCAAAAACTTTTATGCACCTCACAACACAACAGTTTTGTTGAGTGTAGATTGTGAAATATTGTGAAGAGCAAGTGGCCTCCATCAAAGGAGTGATTAGAAGGGAAAGTCTTCACTTTCACAAAGTAGGGTTTACATACATATGATCACACATGGGAGGGAAATTTCAAACTGTTGCATTCAACTTCAGGATTTCAGCAGTTAAAACAAGGAGTAAAGGGCATACTTGGATTCCTCAGGAACAAATTAGTGGGGAGGCAAAGTCTTAATAATTTTTGCAAGGGTTTGCTACCCAATGGTCCAAAAAGGAGCCAAATAGGCAAGAATGCATATATACATTTGAATTTGAGGGAAACTTGTCCAAACATGCAAATGGGGCTCAGTTTGAGACTTCAAACTTTTGAATTACTCATTTGCCAAAAATTTGGAGATATTTTGGGGCAGAGGGGAGCTGTGGGCCCCACTAGTCAGTGAGAAGAGAGGGGAGAAGCTTACTGCCTAAGTTAATCGGTTCCACAGTTCACACTCGAGCGAGTTGCGCTCTCCCACCGGCTGCCACCGCACGGTCGACCGACGACCGAAGCACCTCCCGAGCTGCTTCAAGCATCGGTTTCCCCGCGCCCTTATCTCCCCTACGCCATGCTCGGTCGGTCACAGCCCCCCCACGAGCCCTGTTATCTTTCCTCCCGAGCAAACAAGCCGCCAGCGCCGCGCCTGTTCGTCCCGATCCTAAGCCGGCATCGCATCCCGACTGCTCAAGCGATCAACACGAAAAAGGAGCGCCAGCGCGTGCACAAGAGTTCCCTCCGCTCAGCTCCGGCGTTCGGGGTTCCTGTCGGCCGTATTTTGAGCATCAGCACTGAAGCCGAGGTGCAACCGGTGGAAACCGACGTCGGGCTCCCGTGGGCAGCTCACACCAACCAGTTTCACGACTGAGCAAGAGCACCCCAAGGTGCGCCAACTCCCTGCGCTGCTCCTCTCCAAATTTCAGAGCAATCCGTGCGACGTAGCGTCGGAATTTCAAGTTTTCCCCTCGGACGAGGAAAACCGGACCGCGGGTAAGAACTGGGGAAATTTACGCTTAATTCTCGGTTAAAGTTGTTCTTTTTGCGCACACCAGAACTAGAGAGGATAGGGAACCTTTTCCCTCCACAACCCTAGCTAGAAACGCCGTGGTTACAGCTAATTTCGAGCTTTTCGGTCGGCGGCCATGGCGGGAACACGCGGGCGCACGGTGACAACCGGGTTGCCGTTGTTTCCGAGCCAGGTTGGGGCCACGCCGAGATTTCCTGACCTCCACTGATGCTTTAGAGCGGATCCGCCGAGCTTTTGGCGGGCTAATGTGCTCGGGCGACGGTGCCGATCATCACCGAAGGCCGCGGCTCGTCGCCAGCCTACTTCCGGCCACCGGCAGCCCGAGCCAACCCCATAGACTTGTTCCCCGACCCTGAAAACCCCCAGGCGGCGAGTCTCCGGCCGAGAGGTGGTCGGGAAGCTGGGTCCGGCGAGCTCCAGTACAGCGCCGGCGAGGGGGAGGCGCGGGAGCGAGAGGAGGAAGAAGACCCACCGGGCCCATGTGTCAGCAGCTGAAGATTAAAACCCCGGATCAGCTGTGGCGTGTGATCCCGTGTGATGGCGCGGGAAAAAGGTCTGTGGCCCCCGTGTGGCGCGAGTCCGGCGGTTGACACGTGTAGGGTGGACCCACAGGCAGAGTTTGAACTTTTCCCGAATTAATTTGAATTCCAGAATTGGTTCAAACTTTGGAACTGCATAACTTTTGCTAGGAAGCTCCAAATTTAGTGATTCAAATTGGGTTGGATTCATCTTGCCTAGCTCTGTCCAGATATACAACCCAATTTGTATGAAACCCATTAATTAATTCTGGAAAATTCTTTAAAGCTTTTGAGCAAAAGAATTTTTGAGGGAGTTTGGTTCATCAAAAATCCCCAAATTTTGCCAGAATGTTCTTTAGGACATTAATAAACCCCTGTAAAAGTTTCAGACCATTTGGAGTTGATTTGGTCAGAGCAATTCAAATTGGAAGGTGCTGTGTTCATTTGAATGCAGAAACATTTTCAGAGAATTTCCAAAACTTGGAAATTCAATTCTGGGCAAAACCTTGACTCCAAAAATGCTAGGAAAATTCATGCAAACTCTATGAGCTATAATAGAAATTGTAGTTCATTAAGTTGAGCATGAACAGGGGTATTACCTCAGAATTAATTCTTCCTTGCTGATTTGCCAAGAGAATTATTCTGAGCAAACCACTCCATGAAAAGTGCTAATGTTTGGTCCAGAGAGTTTTCTTGTGACAAGGAACTCACACAAAAATTCTCAGCTCTATTGGAGCTCTAGATTATCCCTGTCATGTTTAACCACTTAAGGGATTAATATGGAAAAGGGGGAAAACCACTTAGCATGCAACCATGTGATTAAGTTCAAGCCAAACCACCAACACCAGTTCATATTTAAATTCTTAAACAAAGTTCCAGGTGTTAGAGGCTGGTTATTAGAACTAATAGTAGAAGTCTTACTCTAAAACTCACATTTGCATCTAAATTAACGTGTAGTATTTCATTAACGTGTAGCCGTTGAAGAAGAGACTCCGGAAGTGCTGGACTTCCTTCTTCCGGACGAAGAACTAACTCCTGACCAGCAGCAACAAGGCAAGCCCCGGTTTGCATTAACCCTTTTTAAAAGCTTTACTTTGTTCACATGTGTCATATGAAGTATGTATGTGCATTAGGTATAGAATGAATGAAACCCCACTTGCATAACCAAAGGTTCCTAAAAGAGTGAGGGTAGTGTCAAGGACCTCGAGTAGACAGGCTATGCTTAATGAGTCATAGGACTTCGGTACAAGTCGAGTAGTTGGAATCTACTCGCGAGATAGGCATTGGGACACACGGGTTCGGTTGAGTGATGTGAGATCACTTTAGTAATGAAAATGAGACTAGGCAGGGGCTAGGGCGCAGCAAGAGAGAGTCTTGTGTGCGCAGCCCTGCCCGTGTCGATTGAGGACCGATCCGTGTGCGGCCCTGCTGAACAAGTATTGAACGTACCGAAGGCATATCGGATATATGGGCCCCGATAAAACGATGTAGCCTAAACCTCCGGGCGTCGAGGCATAGCACACCGATTTATAGGTGTAGGTTGAGGGCAGCAAGGTGGAAATCTGCCAACGGGCATAGAGAGATGCTCCGTGTGGGGAACCTCCTGCTCGTTTCGGTGCGACCGGTTCGACGTTTGGGCTGTTGGGTGAAAGGTTGTCCCGTACGACATCGAGTGAGCGTGCTGTGCAGCTCCACGGGTGGGCGTACGTGACGTGCTCTTTGGGTTTTCCCTGCAGGTGTATATCGAGTCGATTCGCCGTCCCTCGCGGTGACGAGTACTGCTTGTTCACTGCGTCGTAACGTAGACTAATGGATGAAATATGTTGATTCAATGATGCTGATTGATATAATTGTATTGCTACATGTGTGCCACCAAATACTGCTTACTAAATTTCAGATTTCATGAACTGTTAACTTGTTGCTAAAAGATGAACTAAGGACGAACTTGTAGGCGTGTCGTTTTGCTGAAATGTTACTAACCTATGCCTTGGTATACCTCATGTAGAGTTTCATGCTTAGGTGAGTCGGTTAAGCCTTGCTGAGCCTTCGTGCTCATGGTTGCTGCTTAAGTGTTTTTCAGGTGAGGAGCCACCCACGGACTCGGAGTACGAGTCCACCGGCGAGGGTTACCCTCCGTCGGGGACCACGGCTGAGTGGGAGCCGTACACGCCGCGCTGAGCTGAGACGTGCAGCTAGTGTGGGTTGCCCTAGGGCTGGGCAACCGACTTTTGCTAAATAGGCGGGCGTGAGTTGTATAGTGTAGTCTTCCGCTGTGTAATAGAACAATAATCGTAACTGAAGTTTGTACTTATTTGTACAGTTTCAGCTGTTTTTCCCATGTAATATATTGTGTTCTTATGACGTGTGCTGTCGGGTGTCGCATCGCGCGGCACCACCCTCTGCGATCCTGGATGAGCGGATTCCGGTCCACCACAGCCTAGTATCAGAGCTGCAGTGGGGATAGCACAGTACTAAGGACTGCATTATGGGAAAAACTTAGGTATACGGTGAGGATTCGGTAGTTGCCCAAGTAAGGACTATATTAGCATAGTTAATTAAAGTGGCAAAGACTAACTTATGTTTTACAATTCTGAATTTCAATTATGTAACGACGCACCTACGCTCTGGTAAGTATGGTAAGGAACGCCACCGAAAGCGGTTCAATTTCGGTTAGCTCTCCCTGACGAGGAACGTGGTTAAGGGATTGATCTCACAGCTTGGTGTGAGATGTCAATATGAATCTCTTGGACTCTTCATGTCCCTGAGTTCATATGAAACGCTGATCCCTAGCGTGCATTAGGCAAGTAAGCGGAGACCCCATCGCGTGGTCAGTAACGCGAGAGTGTGTTCGTCTGGAAATAGCCCAGGAGGACATACGCAGCGCTTGCCATCGGCGTGCCCTGCCGGGCAGTAGGTGGTATCTGTTGGGTTGATAACATTCCCAACCGTGACGACCCGTTCATGACATACTCGGGTTCCCCGTCGTGTGGTGTTGAAACACGATCACGTGCCTTGAGACGTGACTTAGCTCAAGGACGGCCGTATGACAATGATACGGGCGTTTGTATTTACTTTCAAATATGGAACTGCCTGAAATGAATAACCATTGAGTGCACCATTATTGTGTGGTTTTCTGCAGGTACTAACCACGTATGTATCCGTGTAGAAAACGTGTGCGAGAGACCGTTTAGTGCCACATTTGAGACGTATATGCCGGTATGATCCGGGTAGGATTTTCTTTTGTGAGGAACGTAGTACCGAGATATGGTAGGCATATGCATGAGAATAATGATAACAAAGAATTAAAATATATAGGTTCAACATTTAGGACCCTGGTTGGGTATAAGAATGGGATAGTGGAGCAGTATAGCCCAAAAGTATGAAAAGCAGAGTGCTCTGTTTTGGGCAGCACGTTTGCTGATCTTCAACAGGGCATAACTCACAGGTCTTTTAGCCCAGGGAGGTGTGCTATATAGTTCTGGAAAGGTATTCAAGTCCTCTACAACTTTGTTGTAGACTTCCAGAGCTGAAACTCACCTGAAGATGGCTTAAAGCCCAGAGAAATGTAAACTGTCCAGAACTAGGGCAGAGTAAAACATCCTCTGAACTGATCTGTTTTTCGAATGTAACATCCAGTAGAAAAATCTAAAATTGTCATATAATACATCCTTAGAAAGAGTAGAAGATGTGTGACACCTTTGCAATTCAAAGTTCCTGAAATTGCAGCACAGAATTTAGTGGAAATCAGGGTTGAAAACAGCCACTTCCAAAGGAGGTGCTGTTAAAATTCTTCCAGAAATTCTGCTAACTTTGAATTAACATAACTTTTAAATCAAAGCTGATCTGGGGACAAATGAGTACTCGTTGGAAAGATACTGAAGTTATCTTGAACTTTGGTATTCAACTTGAGTCATGAAAATGCCCAGAACCAGATCAAAACTTGGAATAGGTAGCAACTGGTCATTCTGACAGAAGAATGACAGTTGAACTCATTGAAAAGGGTGTTGTACCCTAAGGGTGTTATACGTGATGACAACGCAATAATAATGTCTCGTAGAGACCAAACCCAGTTATGGTGAGCTTCCAAAGAGGGGGTTCATCAAGTTGGATTAAACTAACTTGGGTTTGGTCTGGTAATGGTGTAGCTTGTGCAAAGTTATTACATTATCTACTTACGAGATATTTCGCATGTTTTGTTGTCATAATGTTTTTCCGCCCAATTCTATTAGACTGCATGCAAAATGTTGCGGGACTGATGGTTAATGTCGTATGGTTGCAGATGGTTCGTACTAGGACCACGCACGAGGTTGGTGGCTCTAGCCAAGGTGGAGGCGATGACTCCCAGCCACCGGCCTACGACAGCACCCCGCAGCAGCAGCCACCACCGCCGCCTCCGCTTACTCTAGCGGATGTGATAGCGGCATTGGTGGGAGGTCGTGAGGAGCAGACCGACCTGCTCCGCACGATCGTGCAGAATACGTCCCAGACAGGAGGACGTCAAGAGCGAGGGCCTCGTGAGCCCCGCGAAGTGTCGTACTCGGATTTCATGAGTACGCACCCTCCAGTGTTCACCGAAGCTGAAGAACCACTGGAGGCGGACAACTGGCTGCGGACTATCGAGTCCAAGTTCGGGCTGCTCCAGTGTACGGAGCGGCAGAAGACACTGTTCGCAGCACAGCAGCTCCACGGTGCCGCTGGTGCGTGGTGGGCGAATTATGTCGCCTCACGTCCGGCTGGCCATGCCGTGGAATGGCAAGAGTTCCGGGAGGCGTTCCGCGCCTATCACATTCCTCCCGGAATAATGAAGAGAAAGTTCCAAGAATTTTTGGAACTGAAGCAGGGCGGGAGGAGTGCCCACGACTACTCCCGTGCCTTCAACCATCTGGCGCAGTATGCGTCAGACTACATCTCCACGGAGGAGAAGAAGAGGGAGCACTTCTATCGGGGGTTACATCCCGAAATGAAGACCCACCTCGTACAATGGAACCGCGGCACATTCAACGACCTAGTTAATGCCGCCATCATGCAAGAGGACGCTCAGCGGGAGTTAGCAGCTGAGCAGAGGAAGCGTAGCGCTCCACCTAGCAGCGGTGGGAGTGGCGCTCCCCAGAAGTACCGTATGGTGTATCGGACACCATCCGGGCAGCAGTGGCAACCACCGGCGCGACCGCAACGGTTCGGGGGACGTCCCTTTCAGGCACCTCCATTCCGTCCGCCGATGCCACCACCAAGACAGCAACAGCAGACGGTACCCCGGGCGTTTCCACCACCGCAACGCGCCCCGGGTTTCCGTCCACCGATTAGTGGGGGACCGCCACGTTTCACCTGCTTCACGTGTGGCCAGGCGGGCCACTTTGCGAAGGCAGGGGCAGCATAGCAGCGGGCAAGCCCAGCTCCAGGGCGGTGCTCGAGGCCGACCTCCGGTGAAGAAGGTTGGTCAGCGGACTGGAGGCGTCCGCAACCTCGACAATGAGGACGCCCCAGAGGGAGACAACGTGCTGGCGGGTACGTTTACTCTCAACTATCAAGACATCGTCAAATTAATTGATTCTGGTGCAACCCACAGCTTTATAAGTGCATCCTATGTGGCTAAACATCAATTGCAAGTCTTCCCAACCGACTGCACTTATATGATATGCTCACCGGGAGGGAAGATTTCAGCTAATATGATGATTCCAAAGGCACCTCTGTGCTTAGGTGGGAAGCTATATCCCACCACCTTGATAATCCTTATGGGACAAAAGATTGATGCAATCTTAGGGATGTCATGGCTGCAATACCATGGCGCTGTCCTAGAGACTCGTACACGGACGGTTCACTTAAATTCTCCATTTCACCATCCGCATTCCATGGTGTTAGACACACCAGTCCGGGAAGTTTTAGCAATTAATAATGCTGAAGTTCTCAAATTAGAAGACATCCCCGTAGTCCGGGAGTATCCTGACGTGTTCCCGGACGATCTTCCGGGCATGCCACCTGAGCGGGATGTCGAGTTCAAGATTGAACTTGCACCCGGGACTACGCCCATATCACGGAGACCATATAAGATGGCTCCAAATGAGCTGGCCGAACTGAAAGAACAGCTCAATGATCTGTTGAGCAAGGGTTTCATTAGGCCGAGTTCCTCGCCTTGGGGATGCTCGGCGCTATTCGTGAAAAAGAAGGATGAGACCCTGAGGCTGTGTGTGGATTACCGGCCGCTCAACGCCGTCACCATCAAGAATAAGTACCCACTGCCCCGTATTGACATCTTGTTTGATCAACTTGTGGGGGCAAGTGTATTCTCAAAGATGGACCTTCGCTCTGGATATCACCAGATCAAGATCCGGGCGGAGGATATCCCGAAGACGGCTCACTTCATTCCGGTGAATACACGTTACAATGCCGGCAAATATGCGGAGCTATACATAGCAAAGATTCTATGCCTATACGGGATACCCAAGACCATTGTCTCAGATCGAGGTGCATTATTTGTATCTCGCTTTTGGGAGCAGCTACACGCTGCATTGGGTACTAAGTTGATCAGGAGCTCCGCCTATCACCCTCAGACAGATGGTCAGACAGAAAGGGTGAATCAAGTCCTGGAAGACATGTTGAGAGCATGTGCCATCCACCATGGTAGGAATTGGGATGATCACCTACCATTGGCGGAATTCTCGTACCACAACGGTTATCAGGCGAGTATCAAGATGGCACCCTATGAAGCTCTCTACGGTCGTAAATGCCGCACCCCATTAAATTGGTGCGAGTCCGGTGAAAGGGTCACATTCGGGGTTGATGTGGTGAACGACGCCGAGGAGCGCGTTCGGACAATTCAAGCCAATTCGAAGGCCGCTCAATCCCGACAGAAGAGCTACGCTGATAAGAGGCGTAGGCCGTTGCACTTTGACGTTGGGGAACGCGTGTACCTCCGCGTGTCTCCAATGAAGGGCGTGCACCGATTCGGTGTGAAGGGGAAACTCGCTCCCCGTTTCATTGGACCCTACGCTATCACCGAGAAGTGTGGACCAGCGGCGTATCGATTGGAACTACCGGCATCTCTGGCGGGTGTCCATGATATTTTCCATGTTTCGCAACTGCGAAAATGCTTGAAGCATACAGCTGCTGTTCCTACCGAAGACATCGGCGAGCTGAAGCCGGATTTAACATATGATGAATATCCGGTGGGAATTCTTGATGAGAAAGCCAGGACCACGCATAGCAGAACGTTGTGGTTCTACAAAATACTCTGGAGTAACCACACCGCCGAGGAAGCGACGTGGGAGAGCGAGGAGTTCCTTCGCTCAAATTACCCGGAGTTCATGGCTTCTCAACACGGGTAAGTCCCTATTACATCGCTATCTCTTCTTTTATAATCTCGGGACGAGATTCTTTTAAGGGGGGAGGGATGTAAAAGCCCAAGAAAAGGGACTTGCAAAAACTTTTATGCACCTCACAACACAACAGTTTTGTTGAGTGTAGATTGTGAAATATTGTGAAGAGCAAGTGGCCTCCATCAAAGGAGTGATTAGAAGGGAAAGTCTTCACTTTCACAAAGTAGGGTTTACATACATATGATCACACATGGGAGGGAAATTTCAAACTGTTGCATTCAACTTCAGGATTTCAGCAGTTAAAACAAGGAGTAAAGGGCATACTTGGATTCCTCAGGATCAAATTAGTGGGGAGGCAAAGTCTCAATAATTTTTGCAAGGGTTTGCTACCCAATGGTCCAAAAAGGAGCCAAATAGGCAAGAATGCATATATACATTTGAATTTGAGGGAAACTTGTCCAAACATGCAAATGGGGCTCAGTTTGAGACTTCAAACTTTTGAATTACTCATTTGCCAAAAATTTGGAGATATTTTGGGGCAGAGTGGAGCTGTGGGCCCCACTAGTCAGTGAGAAGAGAGGGGAGAAGCTTACTGCCTAAGTTAATCGGTTCCACAGTTCACACTCGAGCGAGTTGCGCTCTCCCACCGGCTGCCACCGCACGGTCGACCGACGACCGAAGCACCTCCCGAGCTGCTTCAAGCATCGGTTTCCCCGCGCCCTTATCTCCCCTACGCCGTGCTTGGTCGGTCACAGCCCCCCCACGAGCCCTGTTATCTTTCCTCCCGAGCAAACAAGCCGCCGGCGCCGCGCCTGTTCGTCCCGATCCTAAGCCGGCGTCGCATCCCGACTGCTCAAGCGATCAACACGAAAAAGGAGCGCCAGCGCGTGCACAAGAGTTCCCTCCGCTCAGCTTCGGCGTTCGGGGTTCCTGTCGGCCGTATTTTGAGCATCAGCACCGAAGCCGAGGTGCAACCGGTGGAAGCCGACGTCGGGCTCCCGTGGGCAGCTCACACCAACCAGTTTCACGACTGAGCAAGAGCACCCCAAGGTGCGCCAACTCCCTGCGCTGCTCCTCTCCAAATTTCAGAGCAATCCGTGCGACGTAGCGTCGGAATTTCAAGTTTTCCCCTCGGACGAGGAAAACCGGACCGCGGGTAAGAACTGGGGAAATTTACGCTTAATTCTCGGTTAAAGTTGTTCTTTTTGCACACACCAGAACTAGAGAGGATAGGGAACCTTTTCCCTCCACAACCCTAGCTAGAAACGCCGTGGTTACAGCTAATTTCGAGCTTTTCGGTCGGCGGCCATGGCGGGAACACGCGGGCGCACGGTGACAACCGGGTTGCCGTCGTTTCCGAGCCAGGTTGGGGCCACGCCGATATTTCCTGACCTCCACTGATGCTTTAGAGCGGATCCGCCGAGCTTTTGGCGGGCTAATGTGCTCGGGCGACGGTGCCGATCATCACCGAAGGCCGCGGCTCGTCGCCAGCCTACTTCCGGCCACCGGCAGCCCGAGCCAACCCCATATACTTGTTCCCCGACCCTGAAAACCCCCAGGCGGCGAGTCTCCGGCCGAGAGGTGGTCGGGAAGCTGGGTCCGGCGAGCTCCAGTACAGCGCCGGCGAGGGGGAGGCGCGGGAGCGAGAGGAGGAAGAAGACCCACCGGGCCCATGTGTCAGCAGCTGAAGATTAAAACCCCGGATCAGCTGTGGCGTGTGATCCCATGTGATGGCGCGGGAAAAAGGTCTGTGGCCCCCGTGTGGCGCGAGTCCGGCGGTTGACACGTGTAGGGTGGACCCACAGGCAGAGTTTGAACTTTTCCCGAATTAATTTGAATTCCAGAATTGGTTCAAACTTTGGAACTGCATAACTTTTGCTAGGAAGCTCCAAATTTAGTGATTCAAATTGGGTTGGATTCATCTTGCCTAGCTCTGTCCAGATATACAACCCAATTTGTATGAAACCCATTAATTAATTCTGGAAAATTCTTTAAAGCTTTTGAGCAAAAGAATTTTTGAGGGAGTTTGGTTCATCCAAAAATCCCCAAATGTTGCCAGAATGTTCTTTAGGACATTAGTAAACCGCTGTAAAAGTTTCAGACCATTTGGAGTTGATTTGGTCAGAGCAATTCAAATTGGAAGGTGCTGTGTTCATTTGAATGCAGAAACATTTTCAGAGAATTTCCAAAACTTGGAAATTCAATTCTGGGCAAAACCTTGACTCCAAAAATGCTAGGAAAATTCATGCAAACTCTATGAGCTATAATAGAAATTGTAGTTCATTAAGTTGAGCATGAACAGGGGTATTACCTCAGAATTAATTCTTCCTTGCTGATTTGCCAAGAGAATTATTCTGAGCAAACCACTCCATGAAAAGTGCTAATGTTTGGTCCAGAGAGTTTTCTTGTGACAAGGAACTCACACAAAAATTTTCAGCTCTATTGGAGCTCTAGATTATCCCTGTCATGTTTAACCACTTAAGGGATTAATATGGAAAAGGGGGAAAACCACTTAGCATGCAACCATGTGATTAAGTTCAAGCCAAACCACCAACACCAGTTCATATTTAAATTCTTAAACAAAGTTCCAGGTGTTAGAGGCTGGTTATTAGAACTAATAGTAGAAGTCTTACTCTAAAACTCACATTTGCATCTAAATTAACGTGTAGTATTTCATTAACGTGTAGCCGTTGAAGAAGAGACTCCGGAAGTGCTGGACTTCCTTCTTCCGGACGAAGAACTAACTCCTGACCAGCAGCAACAAGGCAAGCCCTGGTTTGCATTAACCCTTTTTAAAAGCTTTACTTTGTTCACATGTGTCATATGAAGTATGTATGTGCATTAGGTATAGAATGAATGAAACCCCACTTGCATAACCAAAGGTTCCTAAAAGAGTGAGGGTAGTGTCAAGGACCTCGAGTATACAGGCTATGCTTAATGAGTCATAGGAATTCGGTACAAGTCGAGTAGTTGGAATCTACTCGCGAGATAGGCATTGGGACACACGGGTTCGGTTGAGTGATGTGAGATCACTTTAGTAATGAAAATGAGACTAGGCAGGGGCTAGGGCGCAGCAAGAGAGAGTCTTGTGTGCGCAGCCCTGCCCGTGTCGATTGAGGACCGATCCGTGTGCGGCCCTGCTGAACAAGTATTGAACGTACCGAAGGCATATCGGATATATGGGCCCCGATAAACCGATGTAGCCAAAACCTCCGGGCGTCGAGGCATAGCACACCGATTTATAGGTGTAGGTTGAGGGCAGCAAGGTGGAAATCTGCCAACGGGCATAGAGAGATGCTCCGTGTGGGGAACCTCCTGCTCGTTTCGGTGCGACCGGTTCGACGTTTGGGCTGTTGGGTGAAAGGTTGTCCCGTACGACATCGAGTGAGCGTGCTGTGCAGCTCCACGGGTGGGCGTACGTGACGTGCTCTTTGGGTTTTCCCTGCAGGTGTATATCGAGTCGATTCGCCGTCCCTCACGGTGACGAGTACTGCTTGTTCACTGCGTCGTAACGTAGACTAATGGATGAAATATGTTGATTCAATGATGCTGATTGATATAATTTTATTGCTACATGTGTGCCACCAAATACTGCTTACTAAATTTCAGATTTCATGAACTGTTAACTTGTTGCTAAAAGATGAACTAAGGACGAACTTGTAGGCGTGTCGTTTTGCTGAAATGTTACTAACCTATGCCTTGGTATACCTCATGCTTAGGTGAGTCGGTTAACCCTTGCTGAGCCTTCGTGCTCATGGTTGCTGCTTAAGTGTTTTTCAGGTGAGGAGCCTCCTACGGACTCGGAGTACGAGTCCACCGGCGAGGGTTACCCTCCGTCGGGGACCACGGCTGAGTGGGAGCCGTACACGCCGCGCTGAGCTGAGACGTGCAGCTAGTGTGGGTTGCCCTAGGGCTGGGCAACCGACTTTTGCTAAATAGGCGGGCGTGAGTTGTATAGTGTAGTCTTCCGCTGTGTAATAGAACAATTATCGTAACTGAAGTTTGTACTTATTTGTACAGTTTCAGCTGTTTTTCCCATGTAATATATTGTCTTCTTATGACGTGTGCTGTCGGGTGTCGCATCGCGCGGCACCACCCTCTGCGATCCTGGATGAGCGGATTCCGGTCCGCCACACGATGTGGCACCCAACAGCACACAAGAAAAGATTATGAACAACATACAAACTTTTATTTGATATAGAAACAGCAGAAGTCTTTTACAAAACATAATTATACAGCAGAAGTATTCTTTATAACTACTCTCTCATCCTAACTAAGCAAAAGTGTAGCCGTCCAGCCCGTGGAGGCTACACAGTAGCAGCATTGAAACGAAGATCACGGCGGCGTGCAGGGCTCCAGCTCGGCCGTGTACCCTGATGGGGGCACCGCCTCGTCCTCGGATCCCTCCTCATAGCTCTCACCTGCACACAGCTCCAATATTGCAACCGTGAGCACGATGGCTCAGCAAGACTTAACCGACAACCCTAGTCATGAAACTCTACATGCAGGGATGTGTAATATAGGAAAAAGACTTTGCAATAAAGACACGCCTATAAGTTGATCCTTACATTCAGTTTTATAGCAACAGATTCATGTGCTTTAGGCAGCCCTCACATCGGAAGTCCACAATCAAATAAGAAACATTTTCCTTCGATGTGGTGATGCCCAAAGTGGAAGATAAACTTAATTAGCTCTACATGTACAGCAGACACGGTTTCAAGACAATAATAATTCATCACAGCATATTATCATTCATTTGGCTTCTTTCCTTTCTTACTACGTCACAGAACAGTGAACAAGCGGTACTCAAATAACCACGAGGGACGGTGATTACAATCAGGACACACCCAGATAACACGTCACATACACCCACTTTGAGAAGCGTGATTCTGCACCCCTTCCTACTCTGTTGTATGCAACAACCTTTCAAAGGAAACCCAAATGCTGAACGCTGTCCATCCGTAACGGGCAGGAGGTCCCCGTGTGGAGCGTGACTGTGCCCACCGGCACATTTACTGTGGCGGACCAGAATCCGCTCATCCAGGATCGCAGAGGGTGGTGCCACACGATGCGACACCCGACAGAACACATCATAAGAACGATGTTGTATTAAATAGGAAACCAACTGAAATGTACAAAGTAGTACACTACTTCAGTTACAAACTATTGTTTATATTACAACAGCGGAAACTAACTTTGTACAACTCACGCCCATCTACCTAGCAAAAGTCGGTTGCCCTGCCGTAGGGCAACCCACACTAGCTGCACTCCTCAGCTCAGCGCGGCGTGTGCGGTTACCACTCAACCGTGGTCCCCGACGGAGGGCAGCTAGCCCTCGCCGGTGGACTCGTAGCCCGAGTCCGTGGGATACTCCTCACCTGAAAAACACTTAAGCAGCAACCATGAGCACGATGGCTCAACAAGACTTAACCGACTCACCTAGGCATGAAACTCTATATGCAGTTTACACGAGCATGGAATGGTAAATTTCAGCAAATGGACACACCTACAAGTTCATCCTTAGTTCATCCTTTAGCCACAAGTTAACAGTTCATGAATCTGAAATTTAGTGGGCAATATTTGTTGGCACACATGTAGCAATACAATTTTTTTTCATCACAGCAATATTGAATCATCACATTTCATATGTTAACCTATGTCATGACTCAGTGACTAAGTGGTACTCTTTACCGCGAGGGACGGCGAATCGACTCGATATGCACCTGCAGGGATACCCGAACAGCACGTCACGTACACCCACCCGTGGAGCTGCACAGCACGCTCACTCAATGTCGTACGGGACAACCTTTCACCCAACAACCCAAACGTTGAACCGGTCACACCGAAACGGACAGGAGGTTCCCTACACGGAGCATCTCTCTATGCCCGTTAGCAGATTTCCACCTTGCTGCCCTCAACCTACACCTATAAATCGGTGCGTTATGCCTCGACACCCGGTGGTTTAGGATACATCGGTTTACCGGGGCCCATATATCCGATATGCCTTCAGTACATTCATCCTTGATCAGCGTGGGACGCACACGGATCGGTCCTCAATTGACACGGACAGGGCTGCGCACACAAGACTTCCTCTTGCTGCGCCCTAGCCCCTGCCTAGTCTCATTTTCATTACTAAAGTGACCTCACATCACTCGAACCAATCCCGTGCGTCCCAAGCCTAACTCATGAGTAGATTCCAACTACTCGACTTGTACCGAAGTTCTATAAATCATTAAGCATAGCCTGTCTACTCGAGGACGTAGACACTACCCTCACTCATATGGGAAACCTGGTTATGCACTTGGGTTTCATCCATCCTAAACCAAATGCACATCCATACCACATATTAAGTATTCATAAAGCAAAACTTTGTAAAATTGGTTATTGTAAACCGGGGCTTGCCTTGTTGCTGCTGGTCTGTGGTTAGGGCTTCATCCGTAAGGAGGAAGTCGAGCACTTCCGGAGTTTCCTCGCCTTCAGCAACTACACGTAAACGATATACCATATGTCAATTTAAATGCAATGTTTAGAACTGAATAAGTAATTACCATAACTCTAGCTATCACTCCCCTTTGGTTCTGAAATTTTAATGGTGGCTTGGTAGGGTCCTAATCAGAGTCTTGACCAAGTTTCATTTGAAACAAAATTCATTTGAGCTTTGTACAAATAAAAGCCTATTTGGTCAATATTAGAGCTTTTAAGGAATTCCAGGGGTTTTCATGGCTCCAACCATTACTTTCTGGAAACTAGAATTTGAGATGGTTCTAATGGAATTGGTTTCATGTCATTTGAAGAATTATAGAGGAAGTTATGCCCTAAACAAGGTTTGAGAAAATCTGAAAAATGTTTCTGAACATTTTTCTATTTTCTCGGGGCAGTTTACTTAATCACGCCATTAGGGGGACCAAATGAACTTGGATGGGTCTGAAAATTTTACTTTGTTCAAGGATTTTCCAATGAACCTCCCAGCCGAATTTCAGAATTTTTCATAAAGTAATCTCCAGATAAAATTCCTAACAGTTTGAACTTTAGGGAATTAATTCTGGAAAACTATTAAGTTTCATGAGCTGAAATTTGTGTTTCTGGAAAGTACTATAAAAGCTGAGTTCAGCAAAATTTGGTTAACTGAATTTGGAGCTTCCTAGCAGAAGTTATTTGCATTTGAAGTTTGAACTAAACTGGAAAATCCCAAAATGTTTAAACTCTGTGAGTGGGCCCCACCACCCGCCTTCTTCCTCCTCGCTCGCACCCGCGTGTTCGGCGGTGGCGCACTCCGGTGAGGTTCGCCGGAACTGACTTCCCGACCGACCCCAGCGCTAGAACTGGCCGCCTAGCCCTATCTCGCCACGTGGAACTTGCCTCGGGGGTCGGAGCTCACCGGCGGTGACCGGAAATGGCCGTGCGACGTCAACCACGGAGGTTAGGGCTCCAGCGAGGTCGCTCTCGCTCTCTGAGGCATAACAGAGGTCAAAGTTTTCTTGGGGAGCATCAGTGGGTCATTAGGAACCCGACGTGAGCAGTCTCGGAAGCTAAAAATGCCTGCAAACCCACTCTCGACGGCGACCCGAGCCGTGTTTGCACCGGCGGCTATGGAAACTGCTATAACTCGGCCATTTCTGGATGGTTGTGCTTAGTTCTTCCTCGAGGAGGGACGCTAGGAGGTGTAGAAGCTACTTGCGAGCTAGCTTGACCATTGATTCAACGTGTAAGCCAAATTTTTGGTTTTTGCCGAACTCGGTCCGTTGCACTAGGGTTCGGGACATTCTAAAATTCTTGCTACCCGATGGATTATTTGCCGAATGGTTTGCGGCTACACCATCTAGGGATCCCCACACACCTTTCTTGTGTAGCACGTGGTCGGGGAAGATGGCCGGATTGGGCTGTCGACGGTGAGCCGAAGCACAGCTCCGCCGGTTCCTTCCGGTTTCTTGACTTCGATGGCTTAAACCGCGCACAACTGAGTGCAACTCGCTGGTGCAGCACGGGGAACAGCTAGAGCACCACCTTGGCGCTCCTTTTTGCTGCAGGGACCACGAGTGATCGATGATCAGCACCGGTGCACACCGAGGCTCGGAGGTGCGGTCGCCGCTGCTGTTTTTCGCACGTGCGGGAGCTGAGCAGAGCGGCGCAGGCGGGGGAGGCAAGCGAAACCCGATCGAGCCGTGTACGTGGTGATCGGGAGTGGGGGCACGAGCTGATCCAAACGCGCTGGCACACGCGGGCTCAAGGCAGCGAGGCGGCAACAGCCCCTGGCGGCCGATCGACGGCACAGAGTCGGTTTTCCTGAGCACAGTCACTGACCAGTGGGCCCCTCACCCTCTAATTTTTTTTCCAATTTTTCATTTCTGTTTTCACTGAAAAGATCCCAGCTACTCACAATTGAATGAGAGACTTAGACTCCGAGTCATTGTTTGAATTTGATTTCCTAAGTTTGAAACTGGTTTGGCTATATTTGCTGGCCATTTGAATTTGAAATTCAAATTCAGTTTTGAATTAATGCAAATTTGGCTCCCGACAAGATGAGCTCCAATGGAGCTGTAAATTGGTGGACTAACTCAGAAAAATGTGCTGAGTTTGAATATGAAGTCAACTTTTGAATTCAAGTGATGAAAGTGGCTGCAATTTTAATTTGCATTCAAATTGGCCCCTTTTTGAATTGTCTCCAAAAGTGCCTCAAAAGTATTGGATTTGCATGAATCTTGGCCTGAGCCTTCCCAAGAATATATAAGGTCTAGGGGTGAGCTCAACATTTCATGTTTATGTGTAGAAATCCTACTTTTTGGAAGTTAGGGCCTTTCCCCTCTAATCACCTTTTTGATGGTGGTTACTTGCTCTTCACAAGTGTTCATGAGATATCCATCACAAGAGCTGTTGGGTTGTGAGGTGATGAACATTTTTTGCAAGTCCTTTTCTTGGGCTTTTACATCCCTCCCCCCTTAAAAGAATGTCGTCCCGAGATTACAAAAGAAGAGACAGCGATGTAATAGGAACTCACCCGTGCTGAGACGCCATGAACTCCGGGTAGTTTGAGCGAAGAAATTCCTCGCTCTCCCACGTCGCTTCTTCGGCGGTGTGGTTACTCCAGATTATCTTGTAGAACTACAATGTTCGGTTACGTGTGGTCCGAGCCTTCTCATCAATAATTGCCACCGGATATTCATCATACGTCAAATCCGGTTGCAGCTCGCCGATGTCTTCAGTGGGAACAGCAGCCGTATGCTTCAGACATTTTCGTAGTTGTGAAACACGGAAAACGTCGTGAACACCAGTAAGAGATGCCGGCAGTTCCAGTATATACGCCACTGGTCCACACTTCTCGGTGATGGCATAGGGTCAAATGAATCGGGGAGCGAGTTTCCCTTCACGCCGAACCAGTGCACGCCTTTCATCGGAGATACACGTATTCTCTGACGTCAAAGTGTAGCGGCCTATGCCTCTTATCAGCGTAGCTTTTCTGCCGGGATTGAGCGGCCTTCAAGTTGGCTTGAATCATACGAACGCGCTCTTCGGCGTCGTTCACCACATCAACCCCGAATGTGACCCTTTTACCGGACTCGCACCAGTTCAGTGGGGTGCGGCATTTACGACCGTAGAGAGCCTCATAGGGTGCCATCTTGATACTTGCATGATAGCCATTGTTGTACGAGAATTCCGCCAACGGTAGATGATCATCCCAGTTTCTACCGTGGTGGATGGCACACGCTATCAACATGTCTTCCAGTACTTGGTTCACCCTCTTTGTCTGTCCATCTGTCTGAGGGTGATAGGCAGAGCTTCTAATAAGCTTAGTACCCAAAGCAGCATGCAACTGCTCCCAAAAACAAGATACAAATAGTGCCCCTCGGTCTGAGACTATGGTCTTGGGTACTCTGTGCAAGCATAGGATTCTTGCAATATACAACTCCGCATATCTGTTGGCATGGAAATGTGTATGCATGGGAATGAAGTAGGCTGACTTGGTCAATCGATCAATGATTACCCAAATGGAATCATGCTTGTTGGAAGCCAGGGGTAACCCCACAATGAAATCCATGCTCACATCTTCCCATTTCCATGCCGGTATTTTCAGGGGTTGCAGCAGTCCTGATTTCCTCATATGATCAGCTTTCACTCGTCTACACGTATCACACTCAGATACGTACTTAGCCACTTCCCGTTTCATCCTGTCCACCAAAATCTCTTTTTCAAATCTTGGTACATTTTGTTGCTGCCCGGATGAATGGAGTATTTATACAAGTGAGCTTCATCAAGAATCTTCTTCCTCAGCTCTATATTCCGGGGTACGACTATGCGGTCATTGAACCACAGCGTCCCCTCATCATCCTTCCGGAAACATTTGATTTCCCCGTTGTCTATCCATCTCCAGAGATGTGCCATGCCCTTATCAACTTTATGAGCTGCAATGATCTCCTCCATAATTGTAGGGATGAGGGCAAGGTAGTAGAGTGATCCAAAGGGAACCAAGTATAAACTCGGCTCTTCCTCCTCCACCGGTGTAATGGTGAGGTTATGGACATGTGATTTCCGACTCAACGCGTCGGCAACCACATTCGCCTTGCTGGGGTGGTAATGAATCTCAATCTCATAATCTTTGATTAGTTCTAACCACCTCCTTTGCCTCATATTCAGCTCCTTTTTGGTGAAAATGTACTTCAGGCTCTTGTGGTCGGTGTAGAGATGCACCAAATTCCCCAGGAGATAGTGCCTCCACATTTTCAGCGCCAAAACCACAGCAGCGAGCTCAAGATCATGAGTCGGATAATGCTGCTCATGGTTTCAAAGTTGGCGTGAGCCATACACGACCACACGTCCTTCCTGCATCAACACACAGCCGAGCCCGATACCGGACGCATCACAATACACGTCGAAGGGTTTGGTCGTATCCGGTTGAGCTAAGACCGGAGCTGTTGTGAGATGCTTCACCAATGCTTGGAACGCTCCTTCACATGCCGCGTTCCAAACATATTTTGTTCCCTTCTTCAATAATTCTGTCATTGCCTTAGCAAGCTTGGAGAAGCTCGGGATGAATCTCCGATAATATCCCGCTAAACCAAGGAAGCTTCTGACTTCATGAACAGAAGTGGGAGCTTTCCATTTCAGCACTTGTTCAATCTTGCTTGGGTCAACCGCAATGCCTTCCGCTGAGATGATATGTCCCAAAAATGGCACTTGGCTGATCCAAAACTCAATTTGATGAACTTGGCATATAAATTATGGTCCCGCAATCGTTGAAGAACGATTCTTAAGTGTTCAGCGTGTTCTGCTTCTGTCTTGGAGTAAACCAAGATATCATCGATGAACACCACAACAAACTTGTCCAGCTCCGGCATGAACACCGAGTTCATGAGATACATGAAATGTTCCGGAGCATTAGTGAGACAAAAAGACATGACTAGATATTCATATAAGCCATATCTCGTCGAAAAAGCCATCTTCAGGATATCCTCCGCCCGGATTTTTATTTGATGATATCCAGAGCGAAGGTCCATCTTGGAGAACACACTTGCACGCACATGCTGATCAAACAGGATGTCAATGCAGGGCAGTGGGTATTTGTTCTTGATAGTGACGGCGTTGAGCGGCCGGTAATCCACACACAGCCTCAAGGTTTCATCTTTCTTCTTTACGAACAGCGCCGGGCATCCCAAAGGCGAGGAACTCGGCCTAATGAAATCTTTGCTCAACAGATCATTGAGCTGCTCTTTCAATTCAGCCAGCTCATTCGGAGCCATTTTATATGGTCTCCGTGAGAAAGGAGTAGTCCCGGGTGCAAGCTCAATCTTGAACTCGACATCCCGCTCAAGTGGCATGCCTAGAAGATCATCCGGAAACACGTCGGGGTACTCCCGGACTACGGGAATGTCCTCTAACTTGAGAGCTTCATTATTATTAATTGCTGAAACTTCCCGGACTGGATTGTCTAATATGAGGGACTGCGGACGGTGTAGTGGGGAGTTGAGGTGAACCGTCCGTGATAATGTTTCTAGGACAGCGCCATGGTAGCTTAGCCATGACATCCCTATGATTGCATCAATCTTCTGCCCCTCAAGAATAATCATAGTGGTGGGATATATCTTCCCACCTAAGCACAGTGGGGCTTTCGGAATCATCATAGTTGCTGAAATCTTTCCTCCCGGTAAGCAGATCATATAAGAGCAGTTGGTGGGAAAGGCTTTCAGTTGATGCTTAACCACATATGATGCACTTATGAAGTTGTGGGTTGCACCCGAATCAAATAATATGATGATTGCTTGATCATTGAGAGTGAACGTACCGGCCAGCACGTTGTCTCCCTCTGGGGCATCCTCATTGTCGAGGTTGCGAATGCCCCCAGCTCGTTGATCAACCTTCTTGACCTGAGGTCGGCCTCGAGCACCGCCCTGGAACTGGGCTTGCCCGCTGCCTGCTGCCCCTGGGAACAGTCCTTCGAGAAATGGCCCGCCTGGCCACACGTAAAACAAGTGTAGCGAGGCGGTCCTCCGCTGATCGGCGGACGGAAACCCAGAGCGCGTTGTGGGGGTGGAAACGCCCGGGGTACCATCTGCTGCTGCTGTTGCGGTCGCGGTGGTGGCATCAGCGATCAGAATGGGGGTGGCTGAAAAGGATGACCCCCGAACTGCTGAGGTCGCGTCGGTGGATGCCACTGCTGACTGGATGGTGTCCGATACACCATGCGGTATTTCTGGGGAGCTCCACCCCCACTGCTGGGTGGAGTGCTGCGCTTCCGCTGCTCAGCCGCCAACTCCCGCTGAGCGTCTTCTTGCATGATCGCGGCATTAACGAGATCGTTGAAGGTGCCGCGATTGCATTGGACGAGGTGCGTCTTCATCTCGTGGTGTAACCCCCGATAGAAGTGCTCTCGCTTTTTCTCCTTGGTGGAGACGTAATCCGATGCATACTGCGCCAGATGGTTGAAGGCATGGGAGTAGTCGTGGGCACTCCTCCCGCCCTGCTTCAGCTCCAAGAACTCTTGGAACTTCCGCTTTATTATCCCGGGAGGGATATGGTAGGCGCGGAACGCCTCCTGGAATTTTTCACACTCCACGGCGTGGCCAGCCGGCCGTGAGGCGACATAATTCACCCACCACGCACCAGCGGCACCGTGAAGCTGCTACGCCACGAACAGAGTCTTCTGCCGCTCCATACATCGGAGCAGCCCGAACTTGGACTCAATTGTCCGAAGCCAGTTGTCGGCCTCCAGGGGTTCTGCTGCTTCAGTGAACACCGGAGGGTGCGTACTCATGAAGTCCGAGTACTTCACGTCACGGGGCTCACGAGGCCCCCTCACTTGACGCCCCCCGCCTGCAACGTATTCTGCACGATCGTGCGGAGCAGGTCGGTCTGCTCCTCACGATTACCCACCAGGGCCGCGATCACATCTGCTAGCGTAAGCGGAGGCGGCGGTGGTAGTTGTTGCTGCGGGATGCTGTCGTAGGCAGGTGGCTGGGAGTCATAACCCCCCTTCTGGCTAGAGCCACCAATCTGATGCATGGTCCGAGTGCGAATCATCTGCAATCATACGATAATAAACATCAGTCCCGCAACATACTTCATGCAGTCCAATAGGCATAAAACATAATGACAGTAAAAACATGCGATACATCTCGTATACAGATAATGTAATAAGTTTGCACAAGCTACACCATTACCAGACCGAATAGAAACTAGTTAAATCCAACTTGACCGACTTCCTCTTTGGAAGTTTATCTCAACTAGGTTTGGTCACTACGAGACGTTACATCGCTTTGTCATCACGTAGACCACCCTTTTATCTTCAATACGACACAAACATGGTCTCTAGCAAAAGAAACTTGAGTAGGGCATATACTCAAATCTTTCACTAGTCGAAGCTAACCGCTAATGATTATGTCTTACTCCATTGGAAGTACTTAAACCCCCTAGGGTACAACACTCTCTCAAAGGAGTTCAACTGTCACCCCTCTCCCAGAATGACCAGTTTCTACATATCCCAGATTTTGATCTGATGCTGGGCATTTTCATAACTCAAGCTGCATACCAAAGTTAAGGTTAACTTCAGTATCTCTTCAACGAGTATTTATTTGCCCTCATATCAGCTCTGGTTTGAAAGTTAAGGTAATTCAAAGTCAACAGAATTTCTGGAAGAATTTCAACAGCACCTCCTTTGGAAGTTGCTGCTTTCAGCTCTAATTTAAGCTCAATTTCGTGCTGAAATTGCAGAAACATTGAATTACAAAGATGTAACACATCTCCCACTCTTTCCAAAAATGTATCATATGACAATTTTAGATTTTTTCTACAGGAAGTTATACTTGAAAAATAGAACAGTCCAGAGAGTATTTAAATCTGTCCTGGTTCTGGACAGTTTACAATGATCTGGAATTTCAGCCAGTTTAAGGTGTGATTCAGCTCTGGGAGTCTACAAGAAAGTTGTAGAGCACTTAAACACCTTTCCAGAACTATATCCCACACCTTTATTGGCTAAATGATCTGTGAGTTATGCTCTGTCAAAGTTCAGCAGACTTGCTGCCAAAACAGAGCACTCTGTTTTTCAATCCCTTTGAGCTAAACTGATTAACTACTGAATTTTTCTACCCAACCAGGGTCCTAAATGTTGAAAATTGGTGATTTTAGTTCCTTATTATCATTATATTTCATGCACATGCCTATGATATGTCGGCACTATATTTCTCACAAAAAGAAAATCCTAACCGGTTCTTACCGGCATATACGTCTCAATTGTGGCACTAAACGGTCTCTTGCACACGTATACTACACGGCATACATACGTGGTTGGTACCTGCAGAAGAACACCCAATAATGATGCACTCAAAGGTTATTTTCATTTCAGGCAGGTCCATATTTGAACGTAAATACAAATGCTCTATCATTGCCATACGGCCGTCCTTGAGTTAAGCCACATCTGAAGGTACGTGATCGTGTTTCAACACCACACGATGGGGAACCCGAGTAGAGCGCGAATGGGTCGTCACGGTTGGGAATTTTATCACCCCAACAGATACCACCTACTGCCCTGCAGGGCACGCCGATGGCAAGCTCTGCGTATGTCCTCCTGGGCTATTTCCAGACGAACACACTATCGCGTTACTGACCACACGATGGGGTCTCTACTTGCTTGCCTAATGCACGCTAGTGATCAGCGTTTCATATGAACTCAGGAACATGAAGAGTCCAAGAGTTTCATATTAACGTCTCACACCAAGCTGTGAGACCTATCCCTCAACCACGTTCCTCGTTAGGGGAGCTAACCGAAATTGAACCGCTTTCGGTGGTGTTCCTTACCATTTTTACCTGAGTGTAGGTGCGTCGTTACATAATCAAAATTCAGAATTATAACACATATGTTAGTCTTGCCACTTTAAGTACCGATGCTACTATAGTCCTTACTTGGGCAAACTAGCGAATCCTCACCGTAAAACTAAGTTTTCCCGTAATACAGTCCTTCATTAGTGTGCTATGCCCAATGCAGCTCTGATACCAGCCTGTGGCGGACCGGAATCCGCTCATCCAGGATCGCAGAGGGTGGTGTCACACGATGCGACACCCGACAGCACACATCATAAGAACAATATTGTATTAGATAGGAAACCAACTGAAATGTACAAATTAGTACACTACATCAGTTACAAACTAGTGTCTATATTACAACAGCGGAAACTAAGTTTGTACAACTTACGCCCATCTACCTCGCAAAAGTCAGTTGCCCAGCCCTAGGGCAATCCACACTAGCTGCACTCCTCAGCTCAGCGGCGCGTGTACGGTTCCCACTCAACCGTGGTCCCTGACGGAGGGCAGCCCAAGTCCGTGGGATACTCCTCACCTGAAAAACACTTAAGCAGCAACCATGAGCATGATGGCTCAACAAGACTTAACTGACTCACCTAGGTATAAACTCTATATGCAGTTTACACGAGCATGGGATGGTAAATTTCCGCAAATGGACACACCTACAAGTTCATCCTTAGTTCATCTTTTAGCCACAAGTTAACAGTTCATGAATCTGAAATTTAGTGTGCAATATTTGGTGGCATCCATGTAGCAATACAATTTTTTTCATCACAGCAATATTGAATCATCACATTTCATATGTTAACCTACGTCACGACTCAGTGACCAAGTGGTACTCTTCACCGAGAGGGACGGTGAATCAACTCGATATACACCTGCAGGGATACCCGAAGAGCACGTCACGTACGCCCACCCGTGGAGCTGCACAGCACGCTCACTCGATGTCGTACGGGACAACCTTTCACTCAACAGCCCAAATGCCGAACCGGTCGCACCGAAACGGACAGGAAGTTCCCTACACGGAGCATATCTCTATGCCCGTTAGCAGATTTCCACCTTGCTGCCCTCAACCTACACCTATAAATCGGTGCGTTATGCCTCAACGCCCGGTGGTTTAGGATACATCGGTTTACCGGGGCCCATATATCCGATATGCCTTCGGTACATTCAAACTTGTATAAGGTCTAGGGGTGAGCTCAACCTTTTATGTTTATGTGTAGAAATCCTACTTTTTGGAAGTTAGGGCTTTTCCCCTCTAATCACCTTTTTTATGGTGGTTACTTGCTCTTCACATGTGTTCATGAGATATCCATCACAAGAGTGTGGGGTTGTGAGGTGATGAACGATTTTTGCAAGTCTCTTTCTTGGGCTTTTACATTTACACCTTGCTACCCTCAACCCACTCCTATAAAATGGTTAGGTAAGCCTCGGCACCCAGGTTAACCAATTACATCGGTTTCCTGCTTATGTCAGTATGCCATCCGGTACTGTTCGATACTTGTTCAGCAGGCCCGCACATGACTCGGTCCTCAATCGACACCAACAGGGCTACGCACGTGAGACCTCCGCTCACTGCATCCTATCCCCCCTGCTGGGTCTCATTTTCACCACTCTTAAGCCATTTTCTATTCTTTGCATACCGTGTGATAAAACCTTAACTCGCGAGTAGATTCCAACTACTCGACTTATACCGAGATCCTAAGCACATTAGCATGGCATTCTCTACTCGTCGAGTCTGTAAACTACCCAACCCTTCATAGGATTTAAGGTCATGCAAGTGGGGTTTTAAACACCTTAACTCTAATGCAAACATTTCAACCTAGACATAAGTGATACAAATGAAAACTTTGCAAAAAGTAATTATATGCAAACCGGGGCTTGCCTGGTTGCGAGTCAAAAGGAAAGTTAGCTCCTGGTGGCAGGACGTCCAACGGCTCCGGCGTATCCTCAACTTTGTTCACTAAATGAAATGTAGCAAAATATATGTATAAGTGTTAAGGATTTATAAGAATTAAACTTCTATTCATAGCTACTACTATTTAGGATCCTTAATTGGATTTGGGATTTTTCCAGTGGATACTAGACTTTCTAAGGATGATCTGAGCAAAATTTGGAGAAATTTCATTGCACCTTGTGGTCTCCAAAATTCCCACAAGCACAATGCTTCTCTGCACTTTGAGCCCAAATCAGGAGCTTTGACATGGCTAACAGTGGAAGATCTAATTAGAGTAAGTCTCCATGGTTCTAACAAAATTTGTTGCACCATTTTTGGAGCTACCAACAGAGAGATATGAATTTTTGAAGTTGGACAGAATTGCTGAAAATGTCTCTGTTTATTTGAATTTCCAAATAAAGGCTGAACTTTGGAAAGCAACTTGTCCTAGAAAATGAACTCCAATGAAGCTCAAATTTTTACTGGAGATCAGTAACTATGAAAAGGATATGCTTCCCAAATTTGGGAATGTTTCAAAAGAATTGCTCCTTGAATAAATCCCTAAAAGATTTATTAAAACAATTCTACAGAAATTCCTGGGCATTTTCATAGCAAGAATTTTGTTCCTCTGTGAAGTACTCCTTATGAGGATTCTAACAAAATTGGTCTCAACCTTTTTCGAGTTCTCTACACAAAGTTATGGATTTTTCAATTCTGAATAACACTCTGTTTGAATTCTACACAGAGAACTCAACTGTGGGGCCCATGATTCAGTTGTCTTCAACCTCTCCATAGGCCCCGCGCGTGGAACCGACAATGACGCGCCGTGTTCTCGCCCGTTTCTCGACCATTCAACCGGTGATCTAAGGGGCCGTACACCATCCCTAGAGTACGTAGAACACGATGCTACACATAGCCCGAGCTGAAAACACCCGCAAATGGGAGCTCCACGGTGATCCGAGGTGTTTTTGGCCGGCGGCGACGGATCCTCATCGCCCGCGGTGTAGAAGGGATGATTTGCTTCCTGCTTCGGCATGGGAGGGTGCTAGGAGCTCTAGTAGCTGTGTCTAAGACCGGAGGCCCGATGATCAAACGTGTGGGAAGAATTTCCCGAAGTTGTCTCGATCGGTCCTTCACGTGCATCGTCGGAAATCTACAAATTCCTTCTAGCCGGCGGTGGTAAAGCACAAAAGGACGTCGGTGTGAGAAACTAGACCCCATGACGCACCTCTGGGTGGTTTTCCTCGCGCTGAGGAGGTTGGAGTTGGCCAGGAGACGTGAAATCGAGGCGGCGGCGTCATGCTCTGTTTTCTTCGGGGTAGAACAGCTCGGCGCCAGTGTAGACGGCCGGCCATGGTCTGGGACACGGTGGAAAACGTCGAGAAGGCGTCAGCGTAGCTGGTGGGTGGCTCAGATAGGTGCTAACCTGGTGAGAAGTCGATCGACGTCGAGGAACCGAGATCAATGGCGAGGCAGGGTGGTTTTCAGTCGCACGCTCGAGCAAGGCTGAGGTTGCTTCGGTGTAACGTGGAGGAGAGACGAAGAGTACTCGGGCTGCCGCTTTGATCACCCACGCGCATGAGATAATGCTAGGAGCAAGCGAGGAAGCAGCTCGGTGGAGCGTCGGGCGGAGGGCTTAGCCGGGAGCTGGCTCCCGCGTGTGAACAGCCGAGGGAAAACAGAGACTTTGCCTCTTTGGGGTGGCTGACCAGTGGGGCCCCTCCCACCAAATGCTCCTTTGATATTTTCCCATTTGTCTCCAAATTAACTCCTTTGCTTCCTCCCAAAGTCATGGTTTGAAATGTTGAATCCAAAATGATTTGAATTCTGGTGTGAAGTTTGAATTGAATATGGTCATTTAAATTTGAAATGAAATTTGAATTATCCCTTTTGCATTGTTCCAAAAACATAGCAAACCAACTCCAAAGTTTCTGATTTTTTGCATGGCTGCTAATTCAAATGTGGAAAACACATTTGTGGAACCAAATTTGCAAATGGAGGAAATTGGAATTTGAAACTGAATTTGAAATTCAGATTAGAGGGCTTCCTCTTTTAATCCAAAACAAATAATAAAACCCCTCCAAATGAGCTGAAATTTGGAAGGTTGAATATTTGAAATATGAAGATCCAAGTTATGAATTTAGATCTCCATGTTTGCAAGTTTTGGGAAGTTTGAATCCTCACTTTGAACTTACACCGTTATAATTCAAAGTTTTAATTCCCCTCATTTTTCCTAAGTGTAAATGTGTTGAAATTCTTGCTACCACTTTTTGGGGATTCTACATCCCTCCCCCCTTAAAAAGAATCTCGTCCCGAGATTCCAAAAGAAAGGCAAAGTGGGGAAAACTTTTCCGGGTATACGATGATAGCAAATCCGGATAATTAGTTCGTACATATTCCTCACTTTCCCATGTCGCCTTATTAGAATTATGGTTACTCCACAAGACCTTGTAGAATCATAAGGTCCGGTTTCTTGTGGCGCGAGTCTTTTCATCGATAATCCAGATTTGATACTCCGTGTACGTGAGGTCCGGTTGAAAAACTTCTATGTCTTCAGTGAGGATTTCAGCGGAGGGTTTGAGGCACTTCCTCAGCTGAGAGATATGGAAGACGTTGTGAATTCCTGCGAGCGACGCCAGCAAGTCCAAGCGATAAGCCACGGGTCCGCATTTTTAAATGACGGCAAACGGACCAATGAATCGTGGCGCAAATTTGCCCTTCACTCCGAAACGATGAACTCCCTTCATCGGAGGCACACGGACATAAACATGGTCCCCGATGTCGAAGTGGAGAGGGCGGCGTCTTTTATCCGCATAGCTCTTCTGACAGGATTGAGCAGCCTTGAGATTGGCTTGTATTACTCGCACTCGTTCTTCAGCCTCATTCACAAGTTCAATGCTGTAGATAACTCTCTCGCCAGACTCGCACCAGTTGAGGGGTGTTCGGCATTTCCTGCCATAGAGAGCTTCATACGGCGCCATCTTGATGCTAGCTTGATAGCCATTATTGTAAGAAAACTCCGCCAACAGCAAATGATCGTCCCAATTTTTGCCGTGGTGGCTGGCACAAGTGCGTAGCATATCTTCAAGCACTTGATTCACCCGTTCGGTTTGAGCATCCGTCTGCGGGTGATACGCGGAGCTGCAGATCAGTTTAGTCCCCAATGACGCGTGCAGCTGTTCCCGAAACCGAGCGACGAACAGCGCACCACGATCTGAAATAATATCGCGGGGAACACCGTGCAAGCACAAGATCCTTACAATATACAGCTCCGCATATTGCTTGGCCATGTAACTTGTATGTACTGGAATAAAATGAGCTGACTTGGTTAGTCGATCGACTATCACCCAAATCGAATCATGCTTGTGAGATGTGAGAGGTAACCTCACTATGAAGTCCATGCTGATATCATCCCACTTCCACGCCGGAATGTTCAATGGTTGCAGCTGTCAGGCTTTACGCATATGGTCGGCTTTCACACGCCGACACGTATCACATTCGGATACATACATTGCGATTTCTCTTTTCATCCGCGTCCACCAAAACCTGGTTTTCAGATCCTGGTACATCTTGTTGCTGCCTGGATGAATAGAATACTTGGACAAATGAGCTTCGTCCAAGATTTTTTTCCGAAGCTTCATGTCACGGGGCACCACTATACAGTCTTTAAACCATAGAGTGCTGTGTTCATCCCTTCGGAAGCATTTCATTTCGCCATTCTTCATTCTTCTCCGAATGTGCGACATTCACATGTATTCCTTCTGAGCTTCCATAATCTCCTCTCGTATGGTAGGGACGAGAGCAAGATTATATAATGCCCCATATGGAACCAAGTACAGACTTGGCTCCTCCTCTTCAAGTGGGGTGATGCACAGATTGTTGACATGAGATTTGCGGCTTAAGGCATCGGCAACCACACTTGCCTTTCCAAGATGGTAGTGAATCTCGATCTCATAGTCTTTGATCAGTTCTAGCCATCTCCGTTGCCGCATATTCAACTCCTTTTGAGTGAATATATACTTCAGACTCTTGTGGTCAGTGTAGAGGTGCACTAAGTTCCCAAGCAAATAGTGCCTCCACATTTTCAATGCCAACACCACAGCAGCGAGCTCAAGATCATGAGTCAGATAGTGCTGCTCATGGTTACGAAGTTGACGTGAGCCATAGGCGACCACTCTTCCTCCTTGCATCAATACACAGCCAAGCCCGATGCCGGATGCATCACAATATACGTGGAAGGGTTTGGTTGTATCCGGTAGAGCTAACACCGGGGCTGTTGTAAGATGTTTCACTAATGCTTGGAAAGCTTCTTTACAAGTTGAGCTCCAAACATATTTGATCCCCTTGTTCAACAATTCCTTCATCGGCTTAGAAAGCTTGGAGAAGTTCAGTATGAATCTCTGGTAATATCCCGCTAAACCGAGAAAACTCCTAACTTCATGGACAGATGTAGGGGACTTCCATTTCAGCACTTGCTCGATTTTGCTTGGATCAACTGCAATGCCTAACGCAGAAATAATATGACTATGAAATGGCACTTGGCTGATCCAAAACTCGCACTTGCTGAATTTGGCATAAAGCTTATAGTCTCGCAATCGTTGAAGCATGATATGCAGGTGTTCAGCGTGTTCTTCTTCAGACTTGGAATAAAACAAGATGTCATCTATGAACACCACCACGAACTTGTCCAACTCCGGCATGAATACTGAGTTCATGAGATACATGAAATGTGCCGGGGCGTTGGTGAGACCAAAAGACATGACGAGATATTCATATAGCCCATATCTCGTTGAGAAGGCCATGTTCGGAATATCCTGCGTTCGGATCTTGATTTGGTGATATCCGGAGCGAAGATCCATCTTTGAAAATACACTTGCACCCACAAGTTGATCGAAGAGAATATCGATGCGGGGCAGTGGATATTTATTCTTGATGGTGACGGCGTTGAGAGGTCGGTAGTCCACACACAACCTCAAGGTTTCATCCTTCTTCTTCACAAACAGCGCCGAGCATCCCCATGGCGAGGAACTCGGTCAAATGAAACCCTTCTTCATTAAATCATTGAGCTGCTCTTTTAATTGAGCTAGCTCATTCGGAGCCATCTTGTACGGTTTCCGTGATATCGGTGTCGTCCCAGGTACAAGTTCAATCTTGAACTCGACATCTCTTTCAGGTGGCATGCCCGGAAGATCATCCGGAAAGACATCCGGGTATTCATGGACCACACGAATATCCTCAAGTTTTATGGCTTCCGTGTTATATGTGGCTGAAAGTTCTTGAACTGAACGGTCAATAATAAGAACATGTGGTTCATGAAGTGGAGAGTTTAAATGAACCACATGTGGAATGATGTCAAGAACAGCACCACGACGATGTAGCCATGACATTCCTAAAATGACATCGAGTTTTTGACTCTCTAACAAGATTAGAGAAGTCGGGTATAGATTCCCATCCAATTGTAATGGTGCTCTATAGACCATCCTATCAGCTGTTATTTTCCCACCCGGAGATTATATCAAGTATGAACTATTTGTGGGAATGATAGGAAATTGATACTTAATAACATAAGATTGACTTATGAAATTATGGGTGGCACCGGAGTCAAAAAGTATGACTACGGGACGATCTGAATAAGAAAACGTACCCGCGAGGAGGGGTTCGCCTTCCTGCACGTCTTCGATAGCTAAGTGGTGGACGTTGCCGGGTTTTGGTGCTGGTTTCTTGGGCTGATTACAGGGCTGATTAGCACCCTGATACGGTGCTGCACCCCTGCCCTGTCGCGGCTCGGGGCAGTCCCTCAAAATATGCCCGACACGGCCACACGTGAAGCACGTGTAAGGTGTCGGGGTCCCTCCGACTTGAGGACGGAATCCCGGTGCACGTGGTTGAAACTGAGGTGCACGCGGGACCATCCTTTGCTGCTGCTGTTGCTGTGGTGGATACGATGGTCGGAAGCCTTGCACATTATATTGTCGACCGTGAAACTGAGGCGGTCGCACCGGTGGCTGCCATCTCTGACCGTATGGTGAGCGATATACCACACGGTATTTTTGTGGCGCCCCACCACTGCTGCTTGTCAGCACGCTGCGTTTCCTCTTATCAGAACCGCGCTCGAGCTGAGCATTTTCTTGTAAAATCGTGGCATTAACAAGGTCGTTGAATGTGCTGCAATTGCTTTGGGCGAGATGGACCTTCATCTTGGAATTCAGGCCCCGGAAGAACGCGTTTCGCTTATCGTCTTCCGTTCCACAAATCCTGGCGCATACTGCGCCAGCCGGTTGAATAACCTGGAGTACTCATGAGCACTCCTCTCGCCTTGTCTCAGTGCCAAGAACTCCTGGAGCTTCCTCTCCATAACACCGGGAGGTATATAATAGGCACGGAACGCCTCCCGGAACTCCGTCCATGTGACGGCATGGCCAGCCGGTAAGGAGGCGGTGTAATTCGCCCACCATGTACCGGCTTCTCCTTGAAGTTGTTGCGCTGCGTACAGCGCCTTCTGGTGTTCGGTGCATTGTAGTAAACTGAACTTCGCCTCAAGAGTGCGGATGAAGCTGTCCGCCTCTTGTAAAAGCCCAAGAAAGGGACTTGCAAAAAATTGTTCATCACCTCACAACACCACAGCCCTTGTGATGGATATCTCATGAACACTTGTGAAGAGCAAGTAACCACCATCAAAAGGGTGATTAGAGGGGAAAGCCCTAACTTCTAAAAAGTAGGATTTCTACACATAACAATGAAAGGTTCAGCTCACCCCTAGACCTTAAATAGTCTTGGGAAGGCCCAGGCCAAATTTCATGCAAATCCAATACTTTTTGACGCACTTTTGGAGACATTTGTAAAATGGGCCAAATTGAATGCAAATTCAAATTGCAGCAATTTTCATCACTTGAATTCAAAAGTTGACTTCATATTCAAACTCAGTATATTTTTTTGAGTTAGTCCACCAATTTTCATCCCCATTGGACTTCATCTTGTCGGGAGCTAAATTTGCATTAATTCAAAACTGAATTTGAATTTCAAATTCAAATGTGAAGCAAATTTAGCCAAACCAATTTCAAATTTAGGATATGAAATTCAAACAATGACTTGGAGGCTAAGTCTCTCATTCAATTGTGAGTAGCTGAGATCTTTTCAGTTGTAACAAAAATGAAAGAAAGAAAAGAATTAGAGGGGAGGGACCCACCTGTCAGCAGCCGTCACACATAAGTCTTCTTGGCTTGATTTTTCCCTCGACCGAGAGCGTGTGCCAGCCCACTACCAACGTCGGCGCAAACCGCCTCGCCTCTGTGCCACCTCCTGCTCGGGGGCTGAGGACGCCAGGTGCAACACTCAGTTAACACGCCAGGCCACGTGATTCCTCCCTCATCCTCTCCATTCTACCCCGTACACGACCGAAGCAAAACACCTCGCCGACCGCTCTCCTCGGGTCCTCGGTGCGTCGCTGATCCAGGCACTCTCGCGACCGACGATCAACAGCAAAGCGACGCGCCGGAGGCTGCTCGAACTCACGGTGAAAACCTTACCTCCTTTCATGCCCTGTAGGGAGAGTATTTCCATGTTTGGTCCGCGGTGTTCAAAGTACCGAGCTAGCCAAGAATACAAAATTCATGGTGATCGGTCCACCACCGCGTAAACCAAGCTAAGCACATGTTCTACACATCCCTACAGCCACCTAGGATCAATAACCATCAAAGACCATCGAGTTTTGGCGCTGCTATTCAAGTTTTTCGAGCATCCGACATTTTAGCCCTAGGTCGACGGTGAGGTCCTAGCTCCGTCCGTTTCCATGGCAACCCGAGTTCATTTTCATGCTCAGCATGCCACAGCGGAGCTGTAGAAGCAAACTGTTCCCAAAATAAGGCCCTGAGCAGCCCGTACGATAGCGCAGGAGTGGGGGTCGCCGCTGTCACCGTCGCGGGCTTGGTTACGGCCATCGCCGAGCTTCGGTGAGGGAACCAGCGTGTTCCCCGAGCAATGTTAGGCACAGCGGAAAAATCCGTCAGAGGTCGGGCAGCGAAATGGCCGGCGGCGAGTTCTCCAGCGAAGCGCCGCCGCGGGTGTCGCGAGGTATACGAAGGGGGGGCGGGTCCACCGGTCAGTCCCTGTTCTCTCGCGGGGATCCACTTTGCGGCCGGGATCTGGTACGGCAGCGTGGGTAGAACCCCGTGGGCTACGGTGTGGCCGCGATCTCAGTGGGCCGATTTAAAGAGTGGGGCCCACCCGCAGAGTTTAAACATTTTGGGATTTTCTAGTTTAGTGCAAACTTCAAATGCATAAAACTTCTGCTAGGAAGCTCCAAACTCAGTGAACCAAATTTTGCTGAAATCAGGTTTTTGAGTGCTTTCCATAAACACAAATTTCAGCTCATGAAACTTAATAGTTTTCCAGAATTAATTCCCTAAAATTTAAACTGTTAGGAATTTTATCTGGAGAATTACTTTATGAAAAATTATGAATTTGGCTGGGTGGTTCATTGGAAAGTCCTTGAGTCACAGTAAAATTTTCAGACCCATCCAAGTTCATTTAGCCCCCCTAATGGTGTGGTTGAGTGAACTACCCAGAGAAAAAAGAAAAATGTACAGAAACATTTTTCAGATTTTCTCAAATCTTGTTTAGGGCATAATTTCGTCTAGAATTCTTCAAATGACATGAAACCAACTCCACTAGAACCATATCAAATTCTAGTTTCCAGAAAGTAATGGTTGGGGCCATGAAAATCCATGAAATTCCTTTGAGGCTCTACTAATGACCAAATAGGCTTTAATTTGTACAAAGCTCAAATGAACTTTGTTTCAAATGAAACTTGGTCAAGACTTGTGTTAGGACCCTACCAAGCCACCAAAAAAAATTCAGAACCAAAGGGGAGGGCTAGCTAGAGTTATAGTCTTTACATATTCAATTTCAAACGTTGCATTTAAATTGACATATAGTATATCAATTACGTGTAGTCGCTGAAGGCGAGAAGACCCTGGAAGTACTCGACTTTCTTCTTCCGGATGAAGCCCTAACCACTGACCAGCAGCAATAAGGCAAGCCTCGGTTTAAATTAAACCATTTTACAAAGTTTTGCTTTGTTATATACTTGGTATGAGGTTTATGTATGTGCATTAGGTGTAGGGTGGATGAAACCCAAGTGCATAACCAGAATTGTCCTATAAGAGTGATGTGGGGACCACCCCATGGTTCACCCACTCCAGGATCGCATGGGGTGGTGCCGTGCGATGCGGCACCCAACAGCACACACGAAAAGATTAAAAAACAACATACAAACTTTTATTTGACATAAACAGCGGAAGTCTTTTACAAAACTTAATTAACAGCAGAAGTAGTATTTACAGCTAAACTCTTAGCCTAGCTATGCAAAAGTGCAGCCGTCCAGCCCGGGGATGCTACACACTAGCAGCACTCCAACGTAGATCACGGCGGCGTGCAGGGCTTCATCTCGGCCGTGTACCCTGACGGGGGCATCGCCTCATCCTCAGAACCCTCCTCATAGCTCTCACCTGCATATAGCTCAAATATTGCAACCGTGAGCACGAGGGCTCAGCAATGCTTAACCGACAACCCTAGGCATGGAACTATACATGCAAGGATGTGTTAGATAGGAAAAAGGACTTTGCAATAAAGACACGCCTACATGTTGATCCTTACTTTCAATTTTATAGCAACAGTTTATTGAGCCTTAGGCAGCCCTCACATCGGAAGTCCACAATCAAACAAGAAACACTTTCCTCCGATGTGGTGATGCCCAAAGTAGAAAGTAAACTTACTTAGCTCTACATCTACAGCAGACATGGTTTCCAACACATTAATAATTCATCACAGCATGTTATCATTCATCTGGCTTATTGTTCTTCTTCTTACTACGTCACAGAACAGTGAACAAGCGGTACTCAAATAACCGCGAGGGACGGTGATTGCAATCAGGAGACACCCGGACAACACGTCACATACACCCACTTTCAGAAGCGTGATTCCACACCCCTTCCTACTCTGTTGTATGTGACAACCTTTCAAAGGAAACCCAAATGCCGAACCGGTCCATCCGTAACGAGCAGGAGATTCCCGGGTGGAGCGTGACGGTGCCCACCGGCAGATTTACACCTTGCTACCCTCAACCCACTCCTATTTACGGTTGGGTAATCCTCGACACACAGGTTAACCAATTACATCGGTTTCCTGCTTATGTTAGTATGCCATCTGGTACTGTTTGATACTTGTTCATCAGGCCCGCACACGACTCGGTCCTCAATCGACACCAACAGGGCTACGCACGTGAGACCTCCGCTCACTGCTTCCTATCCCCCCTGCTGGGTCTCATTTTCTCCACTCTTAAGCCATTTTCTATTCTGAACCAGCCGTGTGATAAAACCTTACCTCGCGAGCAGATTCCAACTACTCGACTCCGACCGAGATCCTAAGCATATTAGCATGGTATTCTCTACTCGTCGAGTCTGTAAACTACGCAACCCTCCATGGGCTTTAAAAGGTTATGCAAGTGGGGTTTCAATCACCCTAACTCTAATGCAAGCATGCACCCTAGACATAAGTGATACAAATAAAGAATTTGCAAAAGTACTTAAATGCAAACCGGGGCTTGCCTGGTTGCGAGTCAAATGGGAAGTTAGCTTCAGGTGGGAGGACGTCCAAGGACTCCGCTGCGTTCTCAACATCGGTCACTAAACGAAATGTAATAAAATATATGTGTAAGTATTAAGGACTTATAAGAAGTAAACTTCTATTCATAGCTACTGCTATTTGGGATCCTTAACTGGCTTTGGGATTTTTACAGTGAAGACTAGACCCTCTAAGGATGATCTGAGCAAAATTTGGAGAAATGTCATTGCACAATGTAGTCTCAAAAATTCCTACAAGTACAAGGTTTCTCTGAATTTTGAGCCCAAATCAGGAGATTTGACATAGCTAACAATGGAAGATCTGATTAGGGCAAGTCTCCATGGTTCTAACAAAATTTGTTTCACCATTTTTGGAGCTACCAATAGAGAGATATGAATTTTTTAAGTTGGATAGAAGTTCTGAAAAAGTCTGTTTTAAATTTGAATTTCCAAATAAGGGCTGAACTTTGGAAGGCAATTTAGCCTAGCAAATGAACTCCAATGAAGCCCAAATTCTTATTGGAGATCAGTAACTATGAAAAGAATTAGCAGCCCAAATTTGGGAATATTTCATAAAGAATTGTTCCTGTAATAAATCTCTAAATGATTTACTAAAAACAATTCTACAGAAATTCCTGGTCATTTCATAGCAAGCAATTTGTTCCTCTGTGATGTACTCATGAGGATTCCAACAAAATTGGTCTCACAATTTTTGGAGTTTTCTACACAAAGTTATGGGCTTGTAAAGATCAACTAATTTCTGGAATTATTTGCCTAACAGAAAGTTCAAATAATTGTGACAGGGCCCTTTATTTTAAACCGGCCCAGTGAAATTGTGGCAACACCAGGGGCTACGTAGTTAACCCGCGCAGCCACAGCCGATCCCGAGCCGCACCCTGATCCCGCGCCTAAACTGTGCCACTGACAGGTAGGACAGGCCCCCACCGTCGTCTTCCTCGCGCCCGGGCGGCCCCCTCGCCGGAACAACGGAGGTACCTCGCCGGAACGGTTGCCTAGTGCCCCAGACGGCCCAAATATCGCCGCCGGTGCCCAAAACCCGACGAGGAACATGCTGGTGAGCTCGGTGGCGGCGCTAAATGGCCGGGAATACCTCCCCCATGGTGGCAGCGGCAAACCCCACCCCGGCACAGTCGTTCTCGCATGGGAGACGAGTATCCCGGTTGAGGAGATCACCACAAGCACCAGGGTGATGTGAGGAACACGTTTTTGCATCCAAATATGGGTGAAAACTCGTGCAATGTGTAGCTCGACGGTGCAGCTAGGGTTGTGCGTTGGCGGCCGGAAAAACTCAGCCTACAGCTTCATTTCTCTACGGTTTCTGATGGTTCTTCGTCGAGGAGCTGCGCTAGGTCGTGTAGAAGCATCGGGCCAAAGAAATTAGACTGTGATTTCACCTTGGAGACAAATTCCAGGGTAGACAGTCGGTAGTTCTTTCGGTAGCTCGGAGCAAACGGTCTGCAATCGCAGCTGGAGAGGAACCGCAGCTGCCCCTAGCTTGTACAGTGGCACCTTGCACCGCCGGCGACCTTGCTCAACCGAAGAAACCCGGGCTAATGCCGCGAGAGCAGAGGAAACGGCGAGTTCACATTTGGCAGCGAAAACAGAGAAGGCGTGCGCGTTCTCTTCACTGAGGGAGGGGATACGCACGAGCAGCCATGTCTCTAGCCTTAGCTGCGACCGCACCAGCGAATCGGTGACTTCGGCGCCAAGCCAAGGCGTTGCCGTGGCACTCGGAATCGCCGTGGCGGCTGCGGAGGAAACCGGGAAAACCGACTTCGGCTCGGTGGACACTGACCAGCTGACCCCACATGTCATTCTCTCTTTTTCCCCTCTTAACAATTCTGATCTTCTATTTCTGCCACCAACTTTTGTCCAAGAACTCTAGATATTTGCAGGAAAGCCAAATTAAATATGTAGAGTTTGAATTTTGACTTCAATGCTGCATTTGATCAAGTTTGGTTCAAGTTCCAAATTCAAATTTGAATTCTAAGGGTTTTTGGTGTCACCCTAAATTTAAATAGCAAACCCACTCCAAAGTTTCTGATTTTTGGCATGGCTGCTAATTCAAATGTGGAGAACACATTTGTGGGACCAAATTTGCAAATTGAGGAATTTGGACTTTGAAACTGAATTTGAAATTCAGATTAAAGGGCTTCTCCTTTTAATCCAAAACAAATACTAAAACCTCTCCAAATGAGCTGAAATTTGGAAGGTTGAATATTTGAAATATGAAGACCCAAGTTATGAATTTAGATCTCGATGTTCAGAAGTTTTGGGAAGTTTGAATCCTCACTTTGAACCTACCCGTTATAATTCAAAGTTTTAATTCCCCTCATTTTTCCTAAGTGTACATGAGCTGAAAATTCTTGCTACCACTTTTTGGGGATTTTACAAGTGAGGGTAGTGTCTAAGGCCTCAAGTAGACAGGCTATGCTTAATGATTCATAGAACTTCGAAGTCTTGTAGTTGGAATCTACTCGCGAGTTAGGCTTTGGGACACACGGGATTGGTTCGAGTGATGTGAGATCATTTTAGTAAGAAAATAAGACTAGGCAGGGGCTAGGGCGCAGCAAGAGGAAGTCTTGTGTGTGCAGCCCTGTCCGTGTCGATTGAGGACCGATCCATGTGCAGCCCTGCTGAACAAGTATTGAACGTACCGAAGGCATATCGGATATATGGGCCCCGATAAACCGATGTAACCAATACCTCCGGGCGTCGAGGCATAACACACCAATTTATGGGTGTAGGCTGAGGGCAGCAAGGTGGCAATATGCTAACAGGCATAAAGAGATGCTCCGTGTAGGGAACCTTCTGCTCGTTTCGGTGCGACCGGTTCGACGTTTGGGCTGTTGGGTGAAAGGTTGTCCCGTACGACATCGAGTGAGCGTGCTGTGCAGCTCCACAGGTGGGCGTACGTGACGTGCTCTTTGGTTATCCCTGCAGGTGTATATCGAGTCGATTCACCGTCCCTCGCGGTGACGAGTACCGCTTGTTCACTGCATCGTAACGTAGATAAATTATGGAATGTTATGATTCAATCTTGCTGTTATGTATAATTGTATTGCTACATGTGTGCCACCAAATATTTCTTACTAAATTTCAAATTCATGAACTGTTAACTTGTGGCTAAAAGGTGAAATAAGGATGAACTTGTAGGCGTGTCCGTTTGCTTCAAATTACCTTCCCCTGTTTGTTGTACACTACATGTAGAGTTTCATGCCTAGGTGAGTCGGTTAAGTCTTGTTGAGCCATCGTGCTCATGGTTGCTGCTTAAGTGTTTTTCAGGTGAGGAGTATCCCACGGACTCGGGTTACGAGTCCACCGGCGAGGGCTACCCTCCGTCGGGGACAACGACTGAGTGGGAGCCGTACACGCCGCGCTGAGCTGAGGAGTGCAGCTAGTGTGGTTTTCCCTAGGGCTGGGCAACCAACTTTTGTTAGATAGGTGGCGTGACTTGTATAAACTTAGCTTCCACTTTTGTAATCCAAATACTAGTTTGTAACTGAAGTCTTGTACTAGTTTGTACATATTCACTTGGTTTTCTATGTAATACAATATCGTTCTTATGATGTGTGCTGTCGGGTGTCGCATCGTGCAGCACCACCCTCTGCGATCCTGGATGAGCGGATTCCGGTCCCCCATACCTCTAACGGCTCTTCGGCCTTTGTAAAGACCGGTGGATGGGTCACCAGGAAGTCTGAATATGAACTTTGTTGGGGCTGGCGTTGCCCATTGTCTTGGCGTCCTCTTGGGCGGGACGCATTCTGCTGCACCAGAATCCGCAGCAACTCGGTTTGCTCGTCGCGTGAGCCGAGTACTGTGGCGAGAACCTCCGCAAGGTTTCTTGGAAGTTCTGGCAGTGGAGGAGGTGGTTGCTGCTGCGTCGTGGTTTGCTCCGGAGGTGGAGACTCATCACCACGAACCTGACTCGGACCCCCCCTCCTCTTGCATGGACCGTGTACGCACCATTCTGCATTCATACCATTCAAACGATCAGCACCTGTTGGTTTATTTCATCCAGTCTATACAATAGTAGTGCGTGAATGGAATAAATAATATGCATAACAATCACACATATGGATAAAGTATAAACTTTATACAACATATACATCCCTGCACCAGGTTACATGATCGAGTTCCAAAATAATGAACTTTATGGATTAAAAGTTCATTTCAACCATCGTGGGTCGCCATGGGATGTTAAGTGTGTTAGCATGCGTAATCCTCGTTATTGTACTGGACCCAAACATGTCCTAGCTCGAAGTGATGTGTCAAATGCATAAACTTTTCGAATCCAACTCGCTGTTTTACAACAGCTACTGGACGTCGAATTGTGAAACTAAGTGTTTTGGTTGAAACACTTCAACATGGTGTTCACTGTCCAGCTTCTGGTCCAGCTGACCAGTCTGGATAATTCAACCGTTTTGGCCATCTTGAAGGCAAAGTCTGGAATAGAGTTCAACAAAAAAGTTGTAGCAGACTCAAAAATGAATCCAGATTGTATTTATTTGCCTCTATAGCTGACGCGGCCCCATGGCCTCGTCGAGCCAGGATCACGCTGAGGGGTGCTGCGTTGCACAGCACCGGATAACGCACATCAAAGATACAAAGCAGAAGCAAAGTTCTATTACATAAACCAGTTTATGAACATTTTTACAACAAAATAAGTCCAGGCTACACTCACGGGCGTAGACTATGCATCGAGTTCACGTTCAGCCCGTGAACGTGTCCTCGCTAGCACGCACACACACTAACACGGCGGCGTGCATGACTCGGATTCGACGGGGTTCCCCTCCTGGGATTCCGTCTCCTCCTAGAGAGTCCCTTCCTCATAAACCCCTGCAAAAGCTTCAAACACAAGCAGTGAGCATGATGGCTCAGCAAGACTAACCCGTCTCTCCTATACAAGAAACTTCTACATGGATGGTTGTAGGGTACATTGGGTAAAATAAGTTGCAAAGGACTCGCCTAATTATTTGAACATTACTTTCAAGATTTTCTTCCGTAACTCCGGATTATGGGGTACGATGATCCGGTCCTTGAACCATAGGACGCCGTCTCCGTCTTTCCGGAAACATTTCAGCTCCTCACTGTCTATACGTCTCCGCAAATGCGACATGCCCTTATCATTTTTTCTGAGCTTCCGCTATCTCTTCACGGATGGTGTGGATCAAAGCTAAATTGTAGAGAGCTCCATGTGGAATCACATGCAGTGAGGGCTTGCTCTCTTCCAACGGGGTGATGGTCAGATTTCTGACGTGTGACTTGCGACTCAGCGCATCCGCCACTACATTTACCTTGTCGGGGTGATAATGGTTCTCTATTTCGTAATCTTTTATCAACTCTAACCATCTTCGTTGCCTCATGTTCAGCTCTTTCTGAGTGAATATGTACTTGAGGCTTTTGTGGTCGGTATATAGATGTACGAGGTTACCGAGTAGGTAGTGCCTCCACATTTTAAGTGCGAGCACACCGGCAGCAAGCTCCAAGTCTTGAGTTGGATAATTCTGCTCATGGTTTCTAAGCTGCCGTGATCCATACGCGGCCACCCTTTGGTCTTGCATCAGCACACATCCGAGCCCAATGTCGGATGCATCGCAGTACACATCGAACGGTTTTGTTGTGTCTTGCTGCGCCAAAACCGGTGCTGATGTTAGGTGTTTCACTAATGCCTTGAACGCTGCTTCACATGCTGGACTCCAAACATATTTGGTAGCCTTCTTCAGCAGCTCCGTCATAGGCTTGGCAATCTTCGAGAAGTTCGGAATGAACCTCCGATAATATCCCGCGAGTCCGAGGAAACTCCGTACCTCGTGAACAGTTCTCGGGGACTTCCAATTCAGCACTTGTGTGATCTTATTCGGGTCTACAGCGATGCCCTCCGCTGAGATGATATGCCCTTGAATAGGCACTTGCGATATCCAGAATTCGCATTTGCTGAATTTCGCATATAGCTTGTGATCCCACAGCCATTGCAAGACTATATGCAGATACTTCTTGTGTTCTTCTCTGACTTGGAATATACCAATATGTCGTCGATGAAGACCACGACAAACTTGTCCAGCTCCGGCATGAATACCGAGTTCATCAAATACATGAAATGAGCTGGAGCATTGGTGAGTCCAGGTACTCATATAGTCCGTACCTCGTCGAGGAAGCCGTCTTCGGAATATCCTCAGCCGTATCTTAATTTGATGGTACCCGGATCTTAAGTCCATCTTGGAAAAGATCTTTGCTTCAACCAACTGATCAAACAACATGTCGATCCGTGGCAACGGGTACTTGTTCTTGATGGTTACAGCGTTTAGTGGACGATAGTCCATGCAAAGCCGCAACGTCTTGTCTTTCTTCTTTACGAATAATGCCAAACAGCCCCATGGCGTGGAGCTCGGCCTAATAAAACCCTTCTCCAGCAGGTCCGTTAACTTCGTCTTCAGTTCAGCCAATTCCTTTAGCGCCATCTTGTACGGCCTTCGTGATATTGGCATGGTTCCCGGTGCAAGCTCAATCTTGAACTCCAGCTCTCGGTCAGGCGGCATCTCCGGCAAATCATCCAGGAACACGTCAGGGAACTCACGGACTACTGGAATATCTTCCAGTCTGATGGTTGTGGACTGATAAACACTTGGAAGTTTTATTTCTGGACTATTTAGAAATAAATAGTGTGACTCGTGCATTTCTAGGTGTAGATGCACGACTCGGAGGACGGTGTCTAAAACAGTGCCGTGGCAGGTTAACCACGACATCCCTAAGATGACCTCGACCTTCTGTCCCTCTAAAATTATGAGAGATGTAGGGTACACTCTACCCGCTAAGCATAATGGTGCTTTTTGAACCATCATGCTTGCTGAAATTTTCCCACCCGGTGAACAAATCAAGTATGGACAATCGATGGGTAGTCTTTGCAAGCTGTATTTAGCAATGAAAGCTTGGCTAATAAAATTGTGCGTGGCGCCTGAATCAAATAATACTATGGTGGGATGCTGGTGGAGTTGGAACATACCCGCAAGGATTGGCTCTCCCTCTGGCATGTCCTCTATGGCAAGCTGGTGGACGGTGCCGGGCCTAGGGTTTGCCCGCCACGCAATAGTGGGGTTCCGGGGCTGATTCCTCCCTGGAAGTTGCGGTGCAACTCTGCCGCCTTGCCTCTCCGGACAATTGTTGGCGAAGTGTCCTGGACGACCACATTTGTAGCATGTGGCTGCTGCTTGGCTGGTGTTCGGAGGATGAAATCCCGGCATGCGCTGCTGAGGTGCATACGCATGCGGCATCGCCCGCTGTTTCTGTTGTTGCTGCGGAGGTGGTACTCGCAGTGCCGGCCTGAATGCCGGTGGAGAATATGGCCGACTGCGGAATGGCATCGGTCTCTGAGGTGGCTGCCATCGTGGACCCGATGGTGGCCGATTCACCATCCAGTATTTTTGAGAAGGACCACCTCCTTCTCCGCTGCTTTGTGGCGCGCTTCGCTTCCTTTCTGCCGCCAGTAACTCCTTGCCGAAGTCCTCCTGAACAATCGCAGCATCAATAATGTCATTGAGGCTGCCGCGATTGAACATCGCCAGCTTGTCCTTCAGGAGCGGGTTAAGCCCCTGGTAGAAATGATCCCGCCGCTTCTCGTCAGTATCGGCGTGATACGAAGCGTAGAGTGCAAGGTCATTGAACACCCTGGAGTATTCCAGCGCGTTCCGGCTCCCTTGCTGCAGGCGTAAGAACTCCTACATCTTCCTCTTCATGAGACCCAGCGGTATGTGATAGGCCCTGAAGGCCGCCCGGAATTCTGCCCAGGTCATAACTCGCTCGGTGGGTTGCGAAGCACAGTAGTTCACCCACAAAGTGCTCGCGGATCCTTGGAGCTGTTGGACCGCGAACTGAGTCTTGCGCTGCTCACTCACTTGGAGCAGCCCAAACTTCATTTCCATCGTGTGGAGCCAGTTGTCCGCATCGAGATGTTCATCCGCCCTTGAGAATACCGGGGGATGAGTAGCCAAAAAGTCGGAGTAGGAGCTCTGTTGACGCTCCTTGCGATCTTGACGCCTCTCTGGTCGAGACGTATTCGCAATGAGGGTTTGCAGCAACTCCGTGTGCTGCTGATGAGAGCCCGCCATCGCTGCCACAATATCAGCCAAAGTAACCGTTGGCACGGCGGTGGCGGTTGTTGCTGTTGCTGCAGTTGCTGTCCTGAGGAATCCTCGGGAGGCTGTTCGGAGGTCTCTCCCCCCTGACTGGAACCCCCAACAGCTGGGTTGGCACGAGTGTGAGTCATTCTGAAATTTAAAACAGCAGCGATCAGTACATGCCATACTTAAAAATTCCATATGAAACAGTAGGTATTGAAGTGACACATGAATAATTTACACAACATTCACATATATTGATAAAGCATAAATTTTATACAAGATACATTATTCTCCGGTCTCCGAAAAGTTGTGCTCATGTCGTCACTACCTATACATACCCGACTGTCTACACGACATGTCACCGATTACAAATGTTTTTCTTAGACCACCCTCGCTGACCTACTTGGCAACGGTAACCTACTACTCGGAGTAGAACTCGACCTCCTGTGGGTCGTCCTACTCCACTACTTCTTCTGGTGGCTCCGGGTCCATGACCTCCTCTTCCGGTTCAGGTTCCCCCATTGCCGGAAGACCCAAAACCACAGGTACGGCACCCACCATTGGTATGCCCATTACCGGAGGTACGAGGTCCTGCAACGCGTGCACCTCGTCCATGGCCTGGTTGTAGTCCTCTTCTAAGCCTTGCCCCTCCTCAATAGCGTCATCACGCTCTTGAGTGAGGACCTCATTCTTCTGGGTCAAGGCTTGCACTTGCTGTTGCAAAGCCGTGATGTCGACACGGCTTTTCCTTTTTGCCTCCTTCAGAAGATGCAACTGATTGTGTTGCTCGTTCAGTCGCTTTATCGTTGGAAGGAGAACATTGTGAAGTGCGCTGTGAGCACTCTCGAAATGATCTCCACGGCTGGTGCTCTCTTTGAGCTTTGCGGCAAGACAATCCGTATGAACAGCTTGTCTGTCCATCACGGCTTTTCCTGCCCTCAACTGGAGGCTGAGGTTCGCCTCCGCGGGGTTGTACCTTGGGAAACCCGGATCTGTTGCCTCCATGTACCTTTCCCCCACACATGATTAGCTCGCCCCTCCACCAGAACGAGCGCATATGGAGTGCCCTCCATAGCTCTCATGTGTAGTTGGCAGAAACGTGACATTGTGTCGCGGGCTGCCACTTGCCACATCCCCTCCGGCTGTCTACCTCTCACCGTGACGGTGAACGGCACCCAACCGGGTGGCGTGGGTCCTGCAGGAACTTTGGTATGTATTATCCACGTCTTGTTCCCCTCCTCACCTTCTTCCTTGGCGAAGAACTGTGGCATCTCGCTGTACCCGAAATATTGAAGCATTTGCCTCAACGTTTCCGGATAACCGCTGCAGTGAGAACAGTGGGATACCACCCACCCGTTTTCCAATTGTCTATCCGCTGTCATCTGTCGAAACATATTTGAGAAATGTCAAATTTTTGTTTTAACAGTAAACCATTGATTTATAACATAAGACATGTCATTGAACTCATAAAACTTGGAAACATAGTTCAAACTTAAACAAATTTGACTGCTGATCTGCTGTCCAATATGACAGCCCTGACCAGTTTCCATTTCAACCTGATTTAGACCATACAACAACAACAACAACAACCAAGCCTTTATCCCAAGCCTGTTGGGGTCGGCTAGACATGAAACCCAATATCAATAAAGTAAAAGAGAGGAAGAGATATAAGAACAAGAAAAAAAGAAAAAAGAGAAAAAAAGAAAAAAAAGAAAAAAAAAAGAAAAAGGAAAAAGAGAAAAGAAATAAGAAAAAGGAAAAGAAAAGAGAAAAGAAAAAATAAAAAAGAAAAAAAAAACAAGACTACGATTCTGGCACATGAATTGCTACTTTCCATGCGGTCCTATCATGAGCTAAGTCTCTGGATACATTCCAATCTCTCAAATCTCGTTTTACCGCCTCCTCCCAAGTCAACCTTGGTCGTCCTCTACCCCTCCTAATATTTTCTCTACCTCTTAAAATCCCACTGTTAACCGGTGCTTCTGGAGGTCTCCGTTGGATATGTCCAAACCACCTAAGTCGATGTTGGACAAACTTCTCTTCAATCGGCGCCACCCCTACCTTATCACGAATCTCCTCATTCCTTATTCGGTCTCTTCTCGTGTGCCCGCACATCCACCGTAGCATTCGCATCTCTGCGACACTCATTTGTTGGACATGTTGCCGTTTAGTTGGCCAACATTCCGCCCCATAGAGCATCGCGGGTCTGATCACCATTCTATAGAACTTCCCTTTTAGCTTTTGTGGGACTTTCCTATCACATAGGATTCCAGAGGCTTGCCGCCATTTCATCCACCCTACCTTGATCCTGTGGCAAACATCCTCATCAATATCGCCATTGCTTTGTAACATTGATCCTAAGTATCGGAAAGAGTCCCTTCTAGGTACTATTTGTCCTTGTAGACTAACATTTCCTTCTTCACGACCAACACCACTAAAGTCACACCTCATATACTCGGTTTTAGTCCTACTAAGTCTAAACCCCTTGGACTCTAAGGTTTGTCTCCATAACTCTAATTTCTTATCAACACCATCTCTAGTTTCATCTACCAGCACTACATCATCAGCAAAGAGCATGCACCAAGGGATATCCCCTTGTATATCCTTCGACACCTCATCCATCACCAAGGAAAAGATGTATGGGCTCAAAGCTGATCCTTGATGTAGTCCTACCGTGATAGGAAATGCATCAGTCTCACTATCACTTACGCGCACACTTGTCCTAACATTATTGTACATATCCTTGATAAGGGTAATGTACTTTGTTGGCACTTTATGTTTCTCTAGTGCCCACCACATGACTGACCTTGGTATCTTGTCGTACGCCTTCTCCAGGTCGATGAACACCATATACAAGTCCTTCTTCTGCTCCCTATATCTCTCCATAAGCTGACGAAGCAAGAAAATCGCCTCCATTGTAGACCTCCCAGGCATAAAACCAAACTGGTTTTTAGTGACATTGGTCACTTTCCTCAGGCGGTGTTCAATCACTCTCTCCCAAAGCTTCATAGTATGACTCATAAGCTTAATACCTCGATAATTAGTACAACTTTGAATATCTCCTTTATTTTTGAAGATAGGTACTAATATACTTTTCCTCCATTCTTCAGGCATCTTGTTTGACCGAAAAATGTGGTTGAATAGCTTTGTGAGCCATACTATTGCGACGTCCCCAAGACATCTCCACACCTCAATAGGGACATCGTCAGGGCCGAGGGCCTTTCCTCCTTTCATCCTCTTTAAGGCCTCCTTAACCTCAAACTCTTGTATCCTCCGCACGAACCGCTTGTTGGAGTCATCAAAGGAGTCATCCAACTCAACCATAGTGCTCCCATTCCCATCATTGAATAGCCCATTAAAGTAATCACGCCATCTATTCTTAATCTCTTCATCCTTCACTAGAATGCGGTCAGTCTCATCTTTGATGCATTTAACTTGATTGAGATCCCTCATCTTTCTCTCGCGGATTTTTGCTACCTTGTATATGTCCTTTTCACCTTCTTTTGTCCCTAGTCTCTCATATAACTTATCATAGGCCTGTCCTCTTGCCTTACTCACAACTCGCCTTGCATTCTTCTTAGCCTCTTTGTACTTAAGCATGTTGCTTGCGCTTTTATCATTATGCCAACTCTTATAACACTCCTTCTTCTCCTTAATGGCCTTTTGTACATCCTCATTCCACCACCAAGTGTCTTTATCTACAAGTTTCTTTCCCTTTGTCACACCGAACACCTCACTAGCTACCTTCCTAATGCAAGTTGCCATCTTCATCCACATACTATCTGCATCTCCATTTTCTGCCCAGGGTCCTTCTGTGATCACCCTATTTTATAGGATACTTGTGATTCTCCCTTCAACTTCCACCACTTTGTTCTTGTGATTTTGACACCTTTGTCCCGCAAAGAACATGTATGGAAGCGAAAATCAGCTACCACAAGCTTATGTTGTGTCACAACACACTCCCCCGGGATCACCTTACAATCTAGACACTCCCGTCTATCCTTTCTCCTAGTGAGGACAAAGTCAATCTGGCTAGAGTGTTGGGCACTACTAAAGGTCACTAGGTGAGATTGCCTCTTCCTAAAGAGGGTGTTAGCTATCAACAGATCATAGGCTACGACAAAGTTGCACCCACATGACCATTGAGATTGCCTCTTTCTATCGCCGCATCCAAAACCTCCATGTACTCCCTCAAATCCTAGGTTAGTTGCACCCACATGACCATTGAGATCTCCCCCTATGAGGAGTTTCTCGGTTATCGGTACACTACTAACCATATCCTCCAAGTCCTCCCAAAATTGCCTCTTAGCACTCATGTTGAGCCCAACTTGTGGGGCATAAGCACTAATGACGTTCAAGACAATGTCCCCAATTACTATCTTGATTAAGATGATCCGTATATATCTCTGTCCTCTTCCCCATCAAATAGTGCTGCCAAATTTTCAACGCGTGTACCACTGCAGCTAGTTCTAGGTCATGTGTAGGATAGTTCTTCTCGTGCTTCCGAAGCTGCCGGGATGCATATGCCACGACATGTCCTTCTTGCATGAGAACACATCCCAACCCATTTCCAGAGGCATCGCAGTACACTGTGAAATTCTTCTGCATATCTGGCATAACCAACACTGGGGCTGTTGTCAATCTCTTCTTTAGCTCCTGAAAGCTTGTATCGCACTGTGGCGTCCAGGCGAATGTGATTCCCTATTCCAACAGTTTGGTGAGAGGTCTCGAGATCTTGGAGAATCCCTCAATAAACTGTCGATAGTATCCAGCCAATCCCAAAAAGCTTCGAACTTCCCCGACATTTTCAGGGGTCTTCCACTTCTGGATATCTTCGATTTTGGCGGGATCTACGGAGATTCCTCCTTCCGAGATTATATGTCCTAAAAAGGGAACTCTCTTCAGCCAAAACTCACACTTGCTCAACTTGGCATATAGTTGGTGTTCTCTTAGCCTCTGTAACACCAACCTTAGATGTTTCTCATGTTCTTCTTCATCTTTGGAGAAGACGAGAATATCATCTATGAAAACCACCACAAATTTGTCCAAATATTCCATGAATACCTTGTTCATGAGGTACATGAAATATGCCGGGGCATTGGTTAGCCCGAAAGGCATGACAGTGTATTCATACAGTCCGTACCGAGATACGAAAGCTGTCTTGGGAATATCAGATTGCCTTATCTTGAGTTGGTGGTATCTCGACCTGAGATCAATTTTCGAGAACACACAAGCTCCCCTCAACTGATCAAACAAGTCTTCAATGCGAGGCAATGGGTACTTGTTCTTGATGGTTACCTCATTCAAAGCACGGTAATCCACGCATAACCTTTGGGTTCCGTCTTTCTTGGGCACAAATATCACTGGAGCTCCCCATGGTGAGGAACTAGGGCGAATATACCCCTTCTCCGTCAGTTCTCTCAAATGATCCTTGAGCTCTTCTAGCTGCTTGGAGTCCATTCGATAAGGTCTCTTGTATATCGGGGCTGTTCCCGGTACTAGCTCAATTGCGAATTCCACGTCACGGTCGGGAGGCATACCTGGAAATTTCTCCGGAAAAACATCTGGATATTCCCTGATAGTCCTGATTTCCTCAACTTTCACCTCTACTTGATTTAATTTAATGTCCCTCCTAGGCTCGTGTATTGTTATGAACTTTACTCTGGTGCCACTGGGGTGAGTTAATTCCACCGTTCTGGTCGAACAATGGATGATTCCTTTATGTTTGGTCAACCAATCCATACCCAAAATAATATCTATCCCTTGTGAATCTATCACTATGAGGTTAGCCGTAAATACTACCCCATTAATGTCTAGGTTCACTTTGGGACACACTTGTCTTGTCCTTATTTCTCCACCTGGAGAGTTTACCGCTAGCATATGGTTCATTTGTGTGGTTGCTAGGTCATGCTTCTTAACAAACCCTTGAGCAATGAACGAGTGGGTAGCACCAGAATCAAACAGCAGAGTTGCAAGGTGTAAATTGGCAGGAAACTTACCAACTACCACGTCGGGTGCCTCTTGTGCTTCCTCTATAGTGACGTGGTTCACCCGTCCTCTCAATACATTCTGCTGTTGTGGCGGCGCAGGCTTCTTCTTTGGGCATTTATGGGCGTAGTGACCCACTTCACCACAGCTGAAACATTGCACCCCAATCTTAGATGCTTGGCCCTTGTTGTCTTGGGGTTGGATTGGGGGTCCTTGCACTGCTGGTCGAGGTGGATATGCGGGGCGAGGCTGCTGCACAAACTGACGTGGCGGCTGTGCTGGTGCTGCGGGAGGCCTGTAGTTTGGGTTGTACCCTCTTGGTGCGGAATAGGGTACCGCAGCACGGCTCGTCTGCCCCGTAGGTTGCTGCATCATACGTGGGCGGGTGTTGCTCCCTGAGGCCTGATGTGACCACCCCGCCTTCCTCTTATTCTCATTTTCCAGGGCCTTTAACTTCCTTTCCACCACAAATGCTCTGTCCACCATCTTTTGAAAGCTTTCATACTCATTGGAGGACATTGCACACTGCATCTCTGCGGTAAGTCCTTCCACGAAACAATCTTGTTTCTGCTCATCAGTCTCTATGTCTCGTGGAGCATAACGGGATAGTTGAGTAAATTTAGTGAGGTATTCCCTCACCGTCATGTTTCCCTGCTGCAGTCCCAGAAACTCTTTCCTCTTGTTTTTGAGTTCACCTCTTGGGATGTAGTGGTTGCGGAAGCTACGCTTGAACTCTTCCCAAGTGATGTTCTCAAGGTCATGATGGGCGGCCACGTAGGCGGTCCACCAATCAGCAGCAGGTCCATGCAATTGATGAGAGGCAAACAGCACCCTCTCATACCCTTGGCATTGTATTATCCTCATCTTACTTTCAATGGTCTTCAGCCAATCATCTGCCTCCAGAGGTTCAGCAGCACTTGCAAACTTTGGAGGTTGAGTTCCTAGAAACTCACTCAACCTTGGTTGGCGTGGTGCAGCTTGTGTAGGTGGAACTTGATGCAAGTTGGCCACCACTTGAGTCAAGTTCTGGATGAGCTGATTCTGATTCTCCAGCATTTGGTGAAGAGGATCAACTTCTTCACGGCGACCACCCCGGTCCTGGCCTCCAGAAGGATGAGGGTTGCATGCCTCATCATTGTTGTTGGCGGGGTTGGCAGCACGTCCTTTTCCTCTTCCGGCCATCTGGCAGAATCAACAAATGTTAATTTGATACCATTTAGTATCATCTCACTACTTTCATTTGTTGGTACTTTGAGGTGTTAAGGCTTTGTTAAAATTTTACGAGGGTTTATATCTCACACCAAATAAATGCACTATTATTTCCTGTGGGTTCACACACCAAAGTAAAACAATCTGAAGACGAGGCTGTGGACAATTGCTCATGGCTTCCACAACTCACGTCACACACCAAGCATTATCACACCATTAACTACGTCACGACTCGACTACTCGACCTCCTGCTAGCTAGGGGAAAGACTCTACACTACTCGTCCTCTTGAGCTGGCTCCTCGGGATCTTCCTCCTCATTTCGGCTACCTTCTGACTCTGCTTTGGGTGGGGAGGCTGCTGGTGGAGAAGTGCGACGACGCCTGATCGCTCGGCGATCCGGGGAGTCAGGAGTCCATGTATCATTCACGGTGACACACAGTTCATTCCCATCTCCTCTTTCTCTCGCCTTTAAGCAAGCTCGCAGCAACGCCTCTGTTTCCTTCAGGGTGTCTCGGACATCCTGAAGCTCTTGTTGACACTCCTGCAGTTGAGTGCTGAGCATAGCAGCATCCTCCAAGCACAAGTCCATGTGCTCATGGGAAGTCCCTTGCTGCACCGGTGGGTACTTGTACTCTGTGGTACCACTCTCACGTTGGAGGACATACATGTACTCAGTTTTGTCCAAGTGGCGACGATAGATGTGACTCTGGCAGGTGATGGCCTCCCAGGAGACATCTTTCTCCGCGTCAACTTGTGTTGCTCGACAAGCTGGAGAGTGGTGAATCTTAAGCAGCTGATTCTAGTGTATAATCCTCATCTCCGAACTCCATTCTTCCCTCTTCTCACGGATGGTCCTGGTGAAGTTATAGTGGATGATTAGCTTGCCCGTATTGCCGGCGGCTTCGAGCATACGTCGAAGACGGCGCAACAAATCTCCTACTGCCAATCCGTAGGAAAGGTACGTCACTGGACGACTCTCCTCTCTTTCGGCAAGGGCAACTACGGGAACTCTCCCTCCTGTGGACTTACGAGCGGTGCGAATCATGCGAACCATCTAAAACAAAAGAATTTAAAATTAGGTTAGATAAATTCTCAAACAAAAATCCTATTTTGAATGAAAGTTGGGGTAAGATGAAGAAAATGACTCCTTTAATAACACTTTTCCACCCACACCTTGGAAAATAGTTTTTAAGAAATTAGGGCCCTTAAATACGTCCATTTCTACCTAGGTCCACGTTCCTACGGGCAACCTTGGCTCTGATACCACCTCTGTCACACCCGGTTTTTCCGAAGAACAACCAAGTGAATATCACATGTATGCCAGGATCATTTTCTCATACATGTGATGACAAATAGTGAAGCATCATTTATTACAAGCCAGGTGTCGAATATAAGTAAGTCTTACATAGTAAATGTCTCGATGGACAATAATAAGTTCATCACAAGTAAATAAACTAGCAGCGGAATATTATTCTTTAGGGCTCCATCACAGGCGTTGCCCGGGGCTTCCATGAACCTAGAAACCTTCTTCGGGTCCAAAGTCTTGGTCATTATACACCACCTCATTATCTTGACCTGAGCAGCAATATAAACCAACAAAAATGCAAGGTTGAGTACCAATGGTACTCAGCAAGTGTGGGAAAATTATACCATGCAGGGCTAGAACAAGGAGAGGTTGAACTCATGGTTAAAGCACTACGCAATTAATACCTATCACCTTAGCTTATTAAGCACCTACATCACTACACAGGTGAAGTGGTCCCAATCTCCCATCCCATCATCATAATCCAATAACCACAACATCATTTCCCATGTTAAGCTCCCCGCTTAACTTCCAAAACCATCAATCCTCTAATCATGAATAAGTCCAGGCCGCTCTTGACCGTGAGCATGGCTGTCAAGACAGTTTTGACTCTGCAGAGTTTGTACCACTGTACCCACATGTAGTGATTTCATCCCCCGTTGCCGGGTGGACTAAAAGAACCTCCATTATGCCAGTGGCTACAAACCACATTCACACTTCCCAGGTGTGTAGCCAGGAGATCACTACGAAGCCTTTACAAAGGGATTCCCGACGAGCGTGGGCCCACTGAGGTTTCACCCCTGACAGCATACAAGAGGCTCCAACCCCGCTGCAGTGGCCCCCTCTTGAGCCTTGCGGTTCATATGGTAGTCCAGCTGACACCTACTCCCCGCACCATCCAACACACCCATACTACGCCGGGGATACACCTAATTAATTGGCCAAGCTGCCCCATCTCAGCATGTGGTTGGCACTGTAAAGCCGGGTTACATGCTCCATGAACCGGTCCTTAGGATCCAGGCAAGTACTAAACACAAACCCAAGTCTCGTGCACCCAGCACACAACCAAAACATCCAACTTGCCTTGATCCCTACCTCTACATAACTCACAATGTCTCATTCAAGAGTATGGTAATATAAACTGATGATCTCATGTCCCAAATATCCCATTCTAAGCATGGCTAAGCATATGCATGAAAATAAATGACATGGTAAAATAAATCCCAACCCAAGCTACAAGGAAACAAGGTAATGCAATTCTAGGGAAACTTTCCTAGCATGGGTTTCATATTTCATTTGACAATGCAAATAATTCTATCTACACATCCTAGCATAGGATCAAAGTGGTCAAGGACACTTGCCTCCTTCTTGCTGCTCTTGAAATGGGTAGTCCTGATCTTGGAAAGGAATAACTTGCTCTTGAACAGGTTCTACTTCATACCATCACACATAGCAAAAGAAAAACAACAATCATAAGACATAGTTCACACTTCTTACTTCATACAATCCACACATTCATATTTATGAAATTCATTCACCATTATATGTGTTGTGGTTACTTTGTGTGTTGATCTGTGGCTTGCACACACTTTTATTTATATGTGTATGATTCCTACTTTGGTGTTCATATTTATACTTACATACTATATATATATATATATATATATATATATATATGTGTGTGTGTGTTTCAGTTTTAAATAAATTCCTTATATTAAACTACCAAGTATGTAAGAAAAGTATTTTTCTTCTCCATATGTGCCTTCATAATTTCTATCAACCCTAAACTGAACTCTTTGAATTTTAAAAACTCCATTTATCATTTACTAGTTGCTATATTTTCAGATTTATATTCCTATGCATAATTGTGTATTTTATTATGAAATTAGTAATACACATCATCTAAACAGTATAGGTTTTGGTCATAAATAATTTAATAACATATTTTGACCATGGCTTCTGATGTATACTATTTCATAATTATTTTCCCTATTTTTCTATAGCTATTCTTTACTTAAAAATGTGCCCCTATACTATTAAATGTGAATAATAAATGAAACAGATTCATTTCAGCCCAAAATATAGTTTTATCTCACTCCAAGGTTTTCTAAGTACTGAGAAAGTTTTTAATTAATTTTGACAATTATGTTTGTCCCACTTTTTAATTTTTAAACACTAGTTACATATTCAATTTCCTAAATTAAATACTAAACAGGGCTAAAATAATGAACTCTCCCCATTACAGGGTCTATAATATTATTTTCATAATTTCCAGGGGTCTAGCTACACTTATCAGAGGTGTTTTACCTAATTTTTATTGAGTCCAGGGGCTAAAACTGATTTTTAAATGAATTTTCATGATTTTCTGGAGTTCCAGGGGCTAGATCAGAAGTTTCCGGGGCTAGCTCTTATTTCCAGAGAACCCCAGGGGGTAGCACGTAAGAATTCCAGTCTTTATAATGCGGGGCTGACGTGGACCGTCCGATTTTAAACCGACGGCTGAGATTATAACATCGAACCGGTACGCGGGGTTTTAAAGTCTACCGTGCGATTTAAAATAAACGGCGCACAAGCGGCCACGTCGCTCTGATCGAGCGCGGGCGGCGCTGCCGGCGGCGCACGGCGGCGGGAAGCGGCGATCTCGCCGGAAAGTTTCGGATCCGCGAGAATTCTGCCTAGAACTGTGATCTTATGGCATAGATCGGTAGAGGGGAGGTCAGGGATCTCACCTCGGGGGTTTTCTCGAGCTCGGGGGTCCTGGAAAGTGACCGGCGGCGAGGTCCGAGGCAAAACCACGGCGAAGCTCGTCGGCGCTGTGTTTACACCGTAATTCTCCGAGTTTTCTGCACCTGCAAAGCTCCCCGGAGGCGGTGGATCAAGACCAGCGAGTTAGATCAGAGTTTCCGAGCTTAGATCGGCCAGAATTCACCGGCGAAGTCTCGGTGCTCACCGGAGTAAAAATCGGCGATCGCGTGGGAAAAACCGATCGGGGCTGGGGTTTTTATAGCCGGGGAAGGGCGGTGGGTCAGTTGTGATCGAGTTTGATTCTTCTGGGACCGGAATTCGGGCTGAGGGACGCGGTATTCCGATCGGTTAAGATCGCGCGCGTGCGGGAGAGTCCGGGGTCGCGGGGTTAGGGATGACAGGTGGGTCCCACCTGTCTGTGAGGGATAGCGCGGGCGCGCGGCTGCGTGCTGGCGCGGGGGAAATTGGGCCGGCTGGCGGGTTTCGGCCCACTGGCCGGTTTTTCCCATTTTCTCTTTTTCTTTTTCCATTTCTTTTCTGTTTTGAGTCTAATTTGAATTCCAGTTTGAATTTGAATTTTTGCAAAACATGCAACACGTCCAAAAATTTTTAAATTCCCCTCTGAACATGGTTTAGGGTTTTGAATCAAAATTTGGGGTGTTACAATAACCTTTTAAATCCTATGAAGGGTTGGGTAGCTTACAGAGCCTACGAGTAGACAAGGCCCTGCTAATATGCTTAAGACCTCGGTAGAATTCGAGTAGTTGGAATCTACTCGCGAGGTAAGGTTTATCACACGGTTTGGTCAGAATATAAAATGGCTTAAGAGTGGTGAAAATGAGACCCAGCAGGGGGGATAGGAAGCAGTGAGCAGAGGACTCACGTGCGTAGCCCTGTTGGTGTCGATTGAGGACCGAGTCATGTGCGGGCCTGCTGAACAAGTATCGAACAGTACCGGATGGCATACTGACATAAGCAGGAAACCGATGTAAATGGTTAACCTGGGTGCCGAGGCTTACCCAACCGTAAACAGGAGTGGGTTGAGGGTAGCAAGGTGTAAATCTGCTGGTGGGCACAGTCACGCTCCACGCGGGGACCTCCTACCCGTTACGGATGGACCGGTTCGACATTTGGGTTGCCTTTGAAAGGTTGTTGCATACAACAGAGTAGGAAGGGGTGTGGAATCACGCTTCTGAAAGTGGGTGTATGCAATGTGTTGTCCGGGTGTCTCCTGATTGCAATCACCGCCCCTCACGGTTATTTGAGTACCGCTTGTTCACTGTTTCGTGACGTAGTAAGAAGTGAAGTAAGCTAGTTAAATGATAATATGCTGTGATAATATAGTAATGTTTTGGAAACCATGTCTGCTGTAGACATAGAGCTAATTAAGTTTACTTTCTGCTTTGGGCATCACCACATCGGAGGAAAGTGTTTCTTGTTTGATTGTGGACTTCCGATGTGAGGGCTGTCTAAGGCACATGAATTTGCTGCTATAAAACTGAAAGTAAGGATCAACTTATAGGCGTGTCTTTGTTGCAAAGTCCATTCTCCTATTTTACACATCCCTGCATGTAGAGTTCCATGCCTAGGCTAGTCGGTTAAGCCTTGCTGAGCCATCGTGCTCACGGTTGCAATATTTGAGCTGTGTGCAGGTGACAGTTATGAGGAAGGTTCCGAGGACGAGGCGATGCCCCCGTCGGGGTACACGGCCGAGCTGGAGCCCTGCACGCCTCCGTGATCTGCGGTTACTTGCTGCTAGTGTGTAGCGTACCCGGGCTGGACGGCTGCGCTTTTGCTTAGTTAGTATTTGAGAATAGATATGTATATAACTTCCGCTGTATAATTAAGTTTTGTACAAAGACTTCCGCTGTTTTATATCAAATAAAAGTTTGTATGTTGTTCTTTATTCTTTTCGTGTGTGCTGTTGGGTGCCGCATCGCACGGCACCACCCTATGCGATCCTGGAGTGGGTGAACCACGGGGTGGTCCCCACACCGGACTCGCACAAATTCAATGGTGTATGGCACTTTCGGCCGTATAGAGCTTCATATGGTGCCATTTTGATGCTCGTCTCATAACCGTTGTTGTACGAGAACTCCGCCAACAGTAAGTGATCATCCCAGCTCTTACCGTGGTGGATGGCACACGCTCTTAGCATATCTTCCAGTATTTGATTCACCCTCTCAGTTTGCCCATCGGTTTGAGGGTGATACGCGGAGCTTCTAATCAGTTTGGTTCCCAAGGATGCGTGTAGCTGCTCTCAGAAACAGGCTACGAACAGCGATCCTCTGTCGGACATAATGGTACGGGGAACTCCATGTAAGCACAAGATCCATGCTATGTACAACTTCACATACTGCTTTGAATTATACCTGGTATGCACAGGGATGAAATGTTCTGATTTGGTTAACAGGTCAAATATTACCCAAATCGAATCATGGTTGTGGGAGGTCATCGGCAACCCGACGATGAAGTCCATACTCAAGTCTTCCCACTTCCATGGCGGTACTTGCAGTGGTTGCAACAGGCCCGACTTCTTCACATGGTCGTCCTTGACTCTTCGACATGTATCGCATTCTAAAATGTACTTTGCAACATCCCGTTTCATACGTGTCCACCAAAATTTCTTCCGGAGATCTTGGTACATCTTACTGCTGCCCGGATGAATGGAAAATTTGGACAAATGAGCTTCATCCAAAATTTTCTTCCGTAGTCCCATATCCTAGGGTACTACTATCCGGTCGTTGAACCACAAAGTACCTTCATCGTCCTTCTGGAAGCATTTCATTTCTCCGTTGTCTATCCTCCGCCGTATGTGAGATATACCCTTGTCTTTTCGTTGAGCTTCAATGATCTCCTCTCAGATAGTAGGAATGAGAGTGAGATTATAGAGCGCTCCATACGGGAGGACACGGAAACTTGGTTCTTCATCATCCATTTCAGCAATAGACAGGTGATGGATATGCGCCTTACGACTGAGCGCATCGGCGACCACATTCGCCTTTCCTAGATGATAATGAATCTCCAGTTCATAGTATTTAATGAGCTCTAGCCATCTTCGTTGCCTCATGTTCAATTCTTTCTGAGTGAAGATGTAATTCAAGCTCTTGTGGTCGGTGTAGAGGTGTACAAGATTTCCGAGCAAGTAATGCCTCCACATTTTCAAAGCAAGGACCAGGGCAGCTAACTCAACATCATGAGTTGGATAATGCTGCTCGTGATTTCTGAGTTGACGAGATTCATAAGCGACCACTCGTCATTTCTGCATAAGTACGCAGCCAAGACCGATGCCAGATGCATCGCAATAAACGTCGAGTGGCTTCGTTGTATCCGGCTGAGCAATAACTGGGGCTGTAGTGAGATGCTTCACTAAAGTCCTGAAAGCTCATTCACACGCAGCACCCCATACAAATCTGGTATTCTTCTTCAATAATTCTGTCATCGGTTTAGTGATCTTGGAGAAGCCCGAAATGAACCTCCGGTAATAACCCGCTAAACTGAGGAAGCTACGGATTTCATGCACTGACTTTGGTGACTCCCATTTCTGTACTTGGATAATCTTACTCGGATCTACAGCGATTCCCTCCGCTGAAATAATATGTCCGAGAAAAGGTACTTGATTAATCCAGAATTCACACTTTTGCTGAATTTTGCATAGAGCTGATGATCTCGCAATCTTTGTAGCACAATATGCAGATGCTCAGCATGTCCTTCCTCTGACTTGGAGTACTCCAAGATATCATCGATGAAGACCACGTCGAATTTATCCAACTCTGGCATGAACACTGAATTCATCAGGTACATAATGTGTGCCCGGGCGTTGGTCAAACCAAAAGACATAACAAGATACTCATATAGTCTGTATCTCGTTGAAAACGCCGTCTTCGAAATATCTTCTGCCCGGATTTTAATGTGGTGATATCAGGACCAAAGATCCATCTTTGAAAATACCTTTGCACCCACTAATTGACTGAAGAGCATATCAATGCGAGGTAGTGGATACTTGTTCTTGATGGTAACGGCATTCAAAGGACAATAATCAACACAAAGTCGTAGTGTTTCATCCTTCTTCTTGACAAACAACGCTGAACAACCCCAAGGTGACGAACTCGGTCGTATAAAGCCCTTGCTCATTTGGTCATTCAGCTGGGTCTTCAATTCTGCCAGTTCATTGGGTGCCATCTTGTACGGCCTTCGTGATATCGGTGCTGTTCCCGGTATAAGTTCAATCTTAAACTCTACGTCTCGCTCGGGTGGCATGCCCGGTAAATCATCGAGAAACACATCCAGATACTCATGTACCACCGGAATGTCCTCTATATTCACAGCTTCCGTGTGGTTCACTGTTGCAATATGTTGCCGATTGGCGCCCAGAATTAAAATATGAAGACCGTTCTGTGGGGAGTTGAGCTCAACGGTCCTAGAACTGATGTTAATAACCGTCTTGTGGTAATTCAACAACGACATTCCCAAAATGATGTCGATCTTCAGACCCTCAAGAATAATGAGAGTCGTGGGGTATATTCTACCCCCCAAACAAAGAGGTGCTCGGGAGACCACCTCGCTTGTGGTACTGCTGCCACGGGTGAAGATATGAGGTATTGCCTCTTTGTATAAGCTGTTTGGAGCTGATGTTGAGCCACAAAAGATTGGCTAAAGAAGTTGTGTGTGGCACCGGAATCAAAGAGAATTAAAACCGGTAGCTGATTTAGAGAAAACATCCCTGCTAATGTGGCTTCTCCTTCCGGAACATCCTCAATCACTGTATAGTGAATGCTGCCCCATGTCTACCCTCCTTTCTGCAGATTTAGGTACGTGTCGGAATATTGTAAATATGATGACCCACAGCCTTGAATTCCATCCGGACAATGCCTAGCATAATGGCCCATACGCCAACAAGTGAAACACGGATGTCTCTCCGGTTCTTCGTTGACTTGTGGTTGGATGCTAGGTACACATGGCTGCAGCGATGGAGCACAAACCACCGTCTGATGCTGCTGCTGTGGAGGTGGTGCAAGTTGTGGTACTTGACCAGTAATCAACCTCTGAGGAGTTGATCGTACAGGTGGCCTCCATCTTTCACCGGATGGCATTTGATACAATAAACGGTACTTCTGAGGCACATAACTTGTGCTGGCCTGCTCGATCTCACTCATTTTTCTTTTCTCAGCTTGCCACTCAAGTGTCGGCTTCTCTTGGATGAGAGCCGCATCAACCATGTTAGTGTAACTACCGTTATTGTGCACGGCCAACTTCTCCTCTAATATGGCACTAAGGCCATGGAAGAATAAATCACACCGTGCCTCTTCTTTCTCCACATATTTGGGAGCATATTGGGCCAAAAGGTTAAACCTTCTGAACATACTCAAGGACACTCATGTCCCCTTGCTTCAAGCCCAAAAATTCCTCCCGCTTTGCCTTGATAATACCTATCTGTATGTGACGAGTACAAAAGGCTTCACAGAATTCACTCCATGTTACTTGATGACCATCCGGAATGGTGGCGAGATGTTCAACCCACCAGTTTTCGGCGGCTCCATGGAGTTGTTGAGCGGCAAACATTGTCTTCTGAGCTTCATCACACTCAAATACTACGAATTTGGACTCCATGACACGAAGCCACTGATCTGCTTCCACAGGTTTGGTCACTTCAGTAAAGATCGGCGGTTGAGTCGCCAAGAAATCCAGATAAGTGTTCCTAGGTGGAATGACTTGTTGCGTGTTCTGGAGTACGCCCTACTGTACCAAGGCTGTAAGTAAGCGTGTGTTCTCTTGAGTCACTTCTTGGAGTAGCCTGGTGTTCTCCTGGTTAGACTTGACAACCCGAGTCATAAGATCCATCCATCCTGTGGATGGTGATTCCGACGGTGGAATAGAAGCATCACCGCCTCGGCGAGAACTCCCAGCCTTACTCTAAGAGTGAGTACGAATCATACTGCAAAAATATATTTGAGATGAGTTAAACATGAACTCAGAAGTACGTGAGACTAATGAAAACATGAATATGTCAAAACTTTATGAAAGCAGTAACAAACTCCATGTTTACACAACTCCTTAGATAGGCATAGCTAACCAGCCTATCTGTCAAGATGAGAGGATAAACTTTCCAATGGAACTGGCCCCATGTCAAAATTCTCTCGGAGTCGACAGGAAACTTCGAAACATTATAAAGTTTAGAGTCTGTCAGGGTGTTGCATCACCTAGTTGGGCCATTGGGCCTTGTATCGAGTCCAAGTCCATTATGTACGTGTCTTAGGGTTAGGTCACGACCCCAGCACCTCCCTGGTCGTCCTCCACCTCCTTTATACCCCCTAGCCGCCATCACAAACAGCTGAGTTTTGCTTAGTTTATTCTCTCAAGAACAGTTTCGCCGTTCATCAGTTTGTGAGACCCCAACTTGAGTGTTTCATATCTTTCAGCAATTTGGTTGCATTCTTTCTTGTTCTTGCTTGTGTTCTTCGATTCACAGGCAAGGATTAGCCTTCTTGGCGAGGTCAACCGTGCAATATCGGTTGATAACCTGAGGAGACGTGGTGCTGCGATTGCAGGGTTCAGAACGTGTTGTTCGGAAGCCGGATCGATTTGTGTCAAGTTTCCACCAAATCGAGAGTTATAAGAACCTTTCGGAAGATCGGGACCTCTGTACACATCACTTTCCTACTAACATTTAGCGTAGACAAATCAACTCGAGGAGGTGTTATTCTACCCTTTCTCTCTTAGGATATATCTGGTCATGAAGTTGGGTTTTCATTATCAACTACACTTAATGCAATCAAACAATTCAAGCTATGATCTCTAGAAATTGAAATACTTTATAAACTGTTCAAATGCAAACCGGGGCTTGCCTGTTTTGCAGGTGACTAATATAAATACTTAGTGAAGATCACTTGAGGCTTGATCACTCGCTTTCCTCCCTCCTTGATCTCCACTTCAAATCCTTCTCATGTTCTCTCGTAGATGCTACACGATATGATTATGAATGTATTTAATTTGTAAAGATTTTGCTAATAAGATCTAGTGTCAAGTTTAAAAACTGGAACTCTGTTTAAGAATTTAAATTGACACTGGTGCTAGTGGCTTGGGTTTGGTTTAAGCATTATGATCAAGGGTTGAGTGCTTTTCATCACTTGTGTGTTGATCACCTAAAGAGGTTAGACAGGACAGTGGTGATCCAGAGCTCCAATGGAGCTGAAACTTTTCATGTGAGATCCTTGTCACAAGAAAGTCATCTGGACCAAAAATTAGCACTTTTCATTGAGTGGTTTATTCAGAACAATTCTCTAAGAAATTAAGCAAAGAGGAATTAATTCTGAGGTAACACCCATGTTCATGCCAAATTAGTGAACTACAATTTCAATTATAGTTCATAGAGCCTGCATGAATTTTCCTAGGATTTTTGGAGCTAAGAATTGCCCAGAACTGAATTTCCAAGTTTTGGAAGTTCTCTGAAAATGTTTCTGTATTCATTTGAACACAGCAACTTAAAACCTGAATTCTCATAAACAAATCGACTCCTAATGAGCTGAAATATTTACAGGAGTTCAATAACATACTAAAGAATATTCTGGCAAAATTTGAGGATTTTTGGATGAATCAAACACCCTGTAAAATTCTTTTTCTGAAAGAATTTAAAGAATTTCCCAGAACTAAATAATGCCTTTCATACAAATTGGTTTGCATATTTAGATAGAGTTTTTAAATCTGAATCTAACCCAATTTGAATCACTAAATGTGGGGTTTCCTAGCAAAAGTTATGCTCTTCCAAAGTTTGGGGAAAATCTGGAATTTGAATTAAATCGTGGAAATGTTTAAACCTGACTGTGGGTCCGGGAAAACACGTGTCACTCACTGGAGTCAAGCCACACGGGGCCACAGAGCTATTTCCCGCGTAGCCACAGTGTTATACGATGCAACAGAGTATCCGGCCTCTTCTTCCTGAGTGACTGACACGCAGGCCCGGCAGTTTTCTTCAACCTCCAGCCGCCCGCGCGCCCTTGCTGCCGGAGCTCGCCAGAGCACCTCGGCTACCGCCTCTCCGGCCATCCCCCACACCCAAACTCGCCGCTAGGCCCTAATTCAACTTGAGGAACTCTCTGGTGTGGTCTACCCGAGCCGGCAGAGCCTCCAACTTAGCTCGCTACGTGCGGCGGCACTCAACCGACTCCGGCAACGTCGCCCCTCGGTGTTAGCCCGGCAAACTCAACGAACATCGGCTCTACAGCACCAGTGGATGCTAAAGAGGCTTGACATGATCGCACAAGGGCCCGGGAAAGGCTCTAACATAGCTTTCATTGTGCGCCCGATTAAGAAATTGTGTGCGGGCGATGGAAAACCTCTAAATAGAGCTTCCACCGGCGATCTTAAGCTATGGCGTGGAAAGTAAAGGTGCGCTAGCAAGTCTAGATCATGTGTGTGCAATTCGCAGAGCTCTAAACAAATATGGCGCGAGAATTTGATGGATTATTACCCGAACCTCGGTTTGAGCCGGCCGGAGGATAATTCAAAAATTCGTCGGCAATTAGCAAAGGCTAAAGCCGAGCTTCGGATGTGAGCAATGCGTGATCCTAGCGCTCCTCTGGGCATCCTCGTTTGGGCGTGAGAAGCTCCCAGTCGAGCTGTCCACGTGAGCAGTGGTGTTTCGGCCGCTGCAGAAGAAAGTATTCCCACGTGAGGAGGAACCTAGCACACTCGGTGAAGCATCGAGGAGAAAGAAGAAGATGGCTAAGCGCCGTTTTGACACTCAGGGGCTTTGATTGTGTGAATTCGTGAGTTCTCAAGCGATTCAAACCTCGGCGGCAGTTGTTCTGTGCTTGAGCGTGAGTGAGCAAGAAGCAGAGGGGTTTTCGGTTCTGTGGCAAAAGGAGCCCGGGACCATGTGAAGAGAACGGAGAAGCAGCTCGCCAGCGCAAGGAAATCAAGGAGGAGGTGGCCTCGGCGCTGCTCGGTGTCGCACGGCGAGGAGCCTCGGTTTGTCTCTGTGGCTCGGTTGCTTCGAGTGGAGAAGGGAAATCAGAGACCGTGCACTGCAAAAATGAAGATGTTTTGCACACTAAACTTCCCCAATGACATGTGGATCCCAGCCCCTTCTTATCCCTCTCCAAAATATCTCACAAAATTTGCAAATGATGGAATTCAATTGTGGGAATTCAAATCTGAGGTGCATTTGGATAATTGGGCAAGTTTCATCCAAATTCAAATGGATATTTGAATTCTTTGCAATTTAAAGTCCATTTTGGAAAATGAGTTGCAAAACATTTCAACAATTCATGAAACTTTGCATACCCCCTAAATTGGACCTAAGGAATTCAAATATGAAATCTGATCATTAGTTTGGCTGCTGCAAATGAGATTTTTGACACAACAGTTTGAAATCCATTGTGTTGCCCTCATTTGAATTTTGAGTTGAACAAATTTGTTCCAAATCTGAATTTAACTTTCTCACACATATGGAAACTTTCCACCTTGGTTTCAAATCCCTTTTAGGATCAAGCATTCAAATAAATATTTGAACTTGTGTGAAGAAATCTCTCATGTGTATTATGACATGTGGAAAAGGTTTTAACAAGTCCCATCTTTTATACATACGAAACCAACTTTTTTGCAAACATGAGTTTCTTTGTATTTACATTTTTGGAACCTTTACACACAATACGGTTGTTAAACCATAACACACCTTGATCATCTTCGCGGAAGCATTTCATTTTATCCTCTTTGATTCTTGCCCAGATTTTCCGCATTGCTTTATCTCTCTTTTGGGCTTGTACAATCTCTTCTCTAATGGTAGGCACGAGAGCAAAATTATACAATGCCCCATACAGAATCACCCTCAAGCTTGGTTCCTCTTGCTCATCCGCAACAACTGACAAGTTATTCACGTGGGACTTAGACTGAGCACATCAGCCACCACGTTAGCTTTACCTGGATGGTAATGGATCTCGAGTTCACAATCTTCGATTAATTCCAACCATCTCCGCTGCCTCATATTGATATCCTTCTGTGTGAATATATACTTGAGGCTCTTATGGTCGGTGTAGAGGTGCACTAAATTTCTGAGTAAATAGTGCCTCCACATTTTTAACGCTAGCACCACTGCAGCGGGTTCTAGGTCATGAGTAGGGTAGTGCTGCTCGTTCTTGCGGAGTTGACGAGATCCATACGTGATCACACATCTATCTTGCATTAATACGCAGCCAAGTCCAATGCCTGAGGCATCACAATAAACATTGAATGGCTTTGTTGTATCCGGTTGGGCTAGAACCGGTGCCGTTGTGAGATGTTTCTTCAGAGTTTGAAATGCCTCTTCACAGGCCTCCGTCCGTACATACTTGCTGATCTTCTTCAATAACTCTGTCATTGGCTTAGCCACCTTCGAGAAGCTGGGAATAAATCTCCAGTAATACCCCGCTAGTCCTAGGAAACCGCGGATTTGATGAACGGATGTCGAAGACTCCCACTTCAAGACTTGCTCAACTTTGGTTGGATCTACGGCCACACCCTCCGCTGAAATAATGTGGCCTAAGAATGGTACCTTGCTGATCCAAAATTCACACTTGCTGAATTTGACATACATCTTATGTTCTCGCAATCGTTGGAGCACAATGTGGAGGTGTTTAGCGTGCTCTTCCTCCAATTTGGAATATACGAGAATGTCTTCATTGAATACCATGACGAACTGATCCAACTCTGGCATGAATACAGAATTCTTTAGATACATGAAATGTGCGGGTGCATTTGTCAGACCGAAAGACATGACTAGATACTCATAGAGCCCGTATCTAGTCGAGAATGCTGTCTTCAGTATATCCTCCGCTCTGATCTTTATTTGTTGATAACCGGACCTCAAGTCCATCTTGGACAATACTTTGGCACCCACTAACTGATCAAATAATATATCAATCCGCAGCAGTGGATATTTATTTTTGATCGTCACTGCATTAAGCGGCCGATAATCCACAAATAACCGAAGTGATTCATCCTTTTTCTTCCCAAAGAGGGCTGAACAGCCCCATGGTGATGAGCTTGGCCTGATTAACCCTTTGTCCATTAAGTCCTTTAACTGCTCTTTTAATTCAGCTAATTCTTTCGGAGACATTTTGTATGGCCTCCGAGACATCGGTGTGGTTCCCGGTGCTAACTCGATCATGAATACGACGTTTCTTTCTGGCGGCATCCCTGGAAGATCGTCGGGAAACACATCTGGGTACTCACGGACCACTGGAATATTTTCCAGTTTCATGGTCACACTGTGGTATGAAACTGACATTTCAGTCTCCACGTCTTCAAGTATGAGTGTTTGATGACCGTAGAACGGAGAGTCCAAGTGAACAATCAGTGGACCGATGTCAAGAACAGCCCCGTGGTAGTTCATCTATGCCATTCCTAGTATCACATCAATCCTCTGCCCCTCTAATACAATGAGGGTTGTGGGATATAATTTTCCACCTAAGCACAGGGGTGCTTTGATCACTACTTCCTTAGCAGCTATATTTTCACCGGGTGAGCTGATAAGGTAGTGATCTTTCGATGTAGTTGTGGAGAGCTCAGCTTTGCATAAAAATAACTTTGTGATGAAATTGTGTGTGGCTCCAGAGTCAAATAAAATCACTACGGGTAGTTCATTGGGTGTGAACGTTCCCGCTAGCATAGGTGCACCTTCCGGCACATCCTCTAGAGCTGTATGATAGATACACCCGGACTTTGGTGCTGTTCCTTGGAGCTGAGAATGGGATTTATTTATACTCTGCTCTGGTGTATTTCGCCGGTGCCGTATCCTTTCTGGACACCTCCTGCTGATGTGACCCAAATAACTGCACATGAAGCACGGTGTCTCAGCTGGTTCTATGTTACTCTGAGTACGGACACTGAGTGCATTCTGTTGCGGCACGAACGCTTGAGGAACAGAATATTGCGGCTGCATATACCGTTGTTGCAGCTGTCTTAATTCAGAATATTGAGATGAACGACTCGAATATTGATGGAGTCGTCTAGCCGGCTGCATCAGCTGAAAGTTCAAGGTACTGTCTATCAACCGGTATTCCTGAGGAGCAATATTGTTACTGTCCGGTGGTATACTTTTCTTTCTCTTCTCGGCATGCACTTCTAGCTGAGCATCTTTAACCAAGATGGCAGCACTCATCAACTTGTTGAAGTTATTTCGATCTGCTAAGACGAGTCTTTCCTTTAACTTGGGATTGAGGCTGCAAAAGAACCATTCGCACTTCTTTGCCTCAGTGTTCACATAATCCGGCGCATACTGTGCCAGTTTGTTGAACACTCGTGAATGCTCGTATGCATCCCTTCCCCCTTGTTTTAACACTAGAAACTCCTCGAGTTTCTGCTGAATTATTCAGGAAGGAACATGATAATCAAGAAATGCCTTCCGGAATTCTGCCCATGTGAACTGATGTCCAGCTGGTAGGGAGGCAAGTTGATTTGCCCACCATGCACTGGCGGAGCCGTGAAGTTGTTGCGCTGCGTATAAGACTTTCTGATGTTCGGTGCATTGGATCAACCCAAACTTAGATTCAATGGTACGGATCCAGCTATCCACCACCAGAGGATCCTCGGCCTCAATGAACACTGGTGGTTGAGTCGCCAAGAACTCAGGAGCTCATTTGAGGTTGGCGAACGTCTTCATCTTGACATCCCCCTTGACGGGATGTATTCATCAACAGGGTGCGGAGCAAGTCGGTTCGCTCATCGCTTGCACCCGTCATGGCAGCCAAAATGTCCGCCATAGTGGCCGTAGGTGAAGGTCCTGGTGGCTGCTGCTGTTGCGGAGCTCGCTGCTCCTGCTGTGGAGAGTTATCCCCACCACCACCACTTGAACCACCCACTTCATCCATGGAAGGAGTTCGCACCATTGTGCAATTGCAAGAGTTCATTATCAGCTCAACAGTATCACTTTATTTATTCCATGAACAAAGTAGTGAAACACTGATAATGAAGTCTTAACATGTAAGCAAAATGGTTTATGCGCAAACTGATTTAACTAACAGCAATGATTTAAAGAATAACTGGAATAACCACAGTTATGGTAAATCTGTCTCAGATTGGCCGGTCCTCAAAAGAACCAGATTTCTGTTGTCCAAACAACAATTTCATGGTTTGGGTTAAATACCAAAGTTAAAGATACTTCAATATATTTCCAACTATATTTATATGCCCATGGATCATCTCTGGATCAAAAGTTATGATTGCTCAAAGTTGATAGAATTTCTGGATAAAATTTGCCAGCATGTCCTCTCAATGTGTCTGTTTTTATCACAGTTGTACATCAAAATAGAGTACAATTCTGAACAAACTATGAACTACAAAATGGTTGCAAATTTCATAACCTTTCCAACGGTGTATCATATGACCCTTAGGGATTTTTCTACAGAATGTTAAGGCTAATTTACAGAAACATCAAGAGAGGTTTGCAGCTGTCCTGTTTCCTGAAATGTTTGCCTTCAACTGGACATTCAACCAATTTGGCGTGTGATTATGCTCTGGAGGTCTACAAAGAAGTTGTATAGCACTTGAAAATTTTTCTATAAATGTATCATACACCTTAATTGGGTAAAGCTACTCAGAGTTTGCTCTGTCAATGTTCAGCACAAATTTCTGGCAGAAACAGAGCACTCTGTTTTTGAAATCTTTGAAACCTAGACATTCTCTCATTTAAATCTTAGCTCAAAATAAGAGTTCAGTAACTAATATTTGTTTCAAACTTCCATTTTTAGTTGAAAGATAGTTCATTGATCATTTCTTCATAGGGAAGATATTGTTAAGTGTAGTACGGTGTCGATGCACCGTAAGAATCATGTCGGTACTACGTAGCCTAACCAAAAGAAAATCCTAAGCGGATTATACTGGCATATCTGTATTATAGGTGGCACTAAGATGGTCACTAGCAAACGTGTGCTACTCGTACTATGGTTTCGTGGTTAAACCTGCATAAGTCACACACAATCGTCAGGTTCGGCTGCACACCGAACCCGGTCCCAATACAGTTCGTACACCCGTCCGTCATCACTCGCACAGGTGTTCTCAAGCCAAACACGCCTTGAAATGTGTGTCCATGTTAATAACCACGTGACGGGGTCTCCATACTTGCCCGTAGCATGCCAGGGAAGGGCGTTGCTCGGATACCCCAAATGACATGAAGTGTCGTAGAGGATACCAAAGCTGGACGGGTTACCTGCCACCCGTGAGGCTCCACCCTTTATCTTGTGCGCACTGGTGGACAGCGCTTACATGCACCCCACAAGACATACGAAGTCCCGAGATGCATGATTTTTCGACATAGCACATAAGTTAGGTTGCCACCTTCATATTAGGCTAATATAGTAGTTCTTATGTGGGCCTAATGTCGTTTCCTCACCGTATCCTATGTTTTTGTCGTAATATGATCCTTATTCCGTTTGCTATTACCAATGCAGCTCTGATACCACGCTGTGAGGGCTCGGACGCGATCACGGGGCCGTGCCGCTCACCCATGAATCGAATTGGGTGATGCCATGCAATGCGGCACCCAACAGCACACATAATAAAGCATCATATTACATAAATCAAATGGAAGCTTACAAAGTATGAATTTTATGAATACTTCTCAAAATAATCTACAGTGGAAGACTGATGCAAGTCACGTCTCATATCTATGCTAAGCAACAGAGAAGACGTCCAGCCTGCGGACCCTTGTATTAGCAACACGATCACAATAGCAGTGGCAGGGGTTTCCATGTTTTCACCACTCGGAGAGTTCCGAGTCTCATCGGACAACTGTACTCATCAGCGTAGTGTTATTACCTGCAAAACAACTCGTGCAGTATCCGTGAGCATAAAGCTCAGCAAGACTTAACCGTCAACACTAGTCATGAAACTCTACATGCTGAAAATAGTGGGCTGAATAGAGAAGTTTGTACAAACGATGAACTTGAGCTAAAGAAGAGTCCTTACTTCAAGTTTTAAGCAACTTTTATAGGCCTCGCACAATATACATCGAGACTCCACAATCAAACAAGAAACGCTTCATCTTGATGCCACTTGCCCGAAGAGAAAGTAACTTTAGTAAGCTACCCTAGACTCATACATACCTTGCACCTTCAATGTCGAGACTCCACAATCAAACAAGAAACGCTTTGTCCCGACGCCACTAGCCCAAGGTAGAAAGTAAATTTAGTGGAGGTGTCGATTATCCATCATCTCTGTAACACCCCAAATTTTTAGTCAAGACTCAAATTTTGATTTAGAACCATAAACCATGTTCAGAGGGGAATTTAGAAAATTTTGGACGTATTGCATGTTTTGCAAAAATTCAAATTCAAACTGGAATTCAAATTATACTCAAAACAGAAAAGAAATGAAAAAGAAAAAGGAAAACCAGAAAAAAACTGGCCAGTGGGCCGAAACCCCAGCCGGCCCAGCTAACCCCCGCGCAGCCCGCCCCCGCGCGCGCCGCGCTGCCCCTCGCTGACGGGTGGGACCCGCCTGTCATCCCTAACCCGAGCCCCGCGACCCCGGACTTCTTTCCCCGCGCGCGCGCTCGATCTTAACCGATTGGAAACTCGTTCCCGCAGCCGAATTTCGGTCCCAGCGGACTCCAACTCGATCACAACAGACCCACCGCCCTCCCCCGGCTATAAAAACAACCGATCCGATCAGTTTTTCGCACGCGATCGCCGATTTTCACTCCGGTGAGCACCGAGACTTCGCCGGTGAATTCTGGCCGATCTAAGCTCGGAAACTCTGATCTAACTCGTTGATCTTGATCCACCGCCTCCGGGGAACTTTGCAGGTGCAGAAAACCCGAAGACTTACGGTGCAAATCCAGCTCCGACGAGCTTCGCCGTGGTTTTGCCTCGGACCTCGCCGCCGAGCACTTTCCAGGATCCCCGAGTTCGAGAAAACCCCCGAGGTGAGATCCCTGACCTCCCCTCTACCGATCTAGGCCATAAGATCACAGTTCTAGGCAGAATTCTCGAGGATCCGAAAGTTTCCGGCGAGATCGCCGCTTCCCGCCGCCGTGCGCCGCCGGCAGCGCCGCCCGCGTTCGATCAGAGCGACGTGGCCGCTTGTGCGCCGTTTATTTTAAATCGCACGGTAGACTTTAAAACCCCGCGTACCGGTTCGATGTTATAATCTCAGCCGTCGGTTTAAAATCAGACGGTCCACGTCAGCCCCGCGTTATAAAGACTGGAATTCTTACGTGCTACCCCCTGGGGTTCTCTGGAATTGAGAGCTAGCCCCGGAAACTTCAGATCTAGCCCCTGGAACTCCAGAAAATCATGTAAATTCATTTAAAAATCAGTTTTAGCCCCTGGACTTAATAGAAATTAGGAAAAACACCTCTGACAAGTGTAGCTAGACCCCTGGAAATTATGAAAATAATATTATAGCCCCTGTAATGAGGTGAGTTCATTATTTTAGCCCTGTTTAATCTTTAATTTAGAAAATTAAATATGTAACTAGTGTTTAAAAATTAAAAAGAGGGACAAACATAATTGTCAAATTTTATTAAAAAGTTTCTCAGTACTTAGAAAACTTTGGAGTGAGATAAAAATATATTTTTGGGCTGAAATAAATCTGTTTCATCTATTATTCACATTTAATAGTATAGGGACACATTTTTAAGTAAAGAATAGTTAAAGAAAAATAGGGAAAATAATTATGAAATAGTATACATCAGAAGCCAAGGTCAAAATATGATCTTAAATTATTTAGGACCAGAACCTAATCTGTTTAGGTAGTGTGTATTACTAATTTAATAATAAAATGCACAATTATGCATAAGAATATAAATCTGAAAATATAGAAACTAGTAAATGATAAATGGAGTTTCTAAAATATAAAGAATTCAGTTTAGGGTTGATAGAAATTATGAAGGCATATATGGAGAAGAAAAATACTTTTCATACATACTTGGTAGTTTAATATATAAGGAATTTATTTAAAACTGAAACACACATATATACATATATGTATATATATATATATAGTATGTGAGTATAAATATGAACACCAAAGTAGGAATCATACACATATAAATAAAAGTGTATGTAAGCCCCAAATCAACACACATAAAGTAACCACAACACATATAATGGTAAAGAACTTTCATAAATATGAGTGTGTGGTTTGTATGAAGTGGAAGTGTGAACTATGTCTTATGATTGTTGTTTTTCTTTTGCTATGTGTGATGGTATGAAGTAGAACCTGCTCAAGAACAAGTTATTCAATTCCAAGACCAAGACTACCCATTTCAAGAGCAGCAAGAAGGAGGCAAGTGTCCTTGACCACTTTGATCCTATGCTAGGATGTGTAGATAGAATTATTTGCATTGTCAAATGAAATATGAAACCCATGCTAGGAAAGTTTCCCTAGAATTGCATTACCTTGTTTCCTTGTAGCTTGGGTTGGGATTTGTTTTACCATGTCATTTATTTCCATGCATATGCTTAGCCATGCTTAGAATGGGGTATTTGGGACATGAGATCATCAGTTTATATTACCATACTCTTGAATGAGATATTGTGAGTTATGTAGAGGTAGGGATCAAGGCAAGTTGGATGTTTTGGTTGTGTGCTGGGTGCACGAGACTTGGGTTTGTGTTTAGTACTTGCCTGGATCCTAAGGACCGGTTCATGGAGCATGTAACCCGGCTTTACAGTGCCAACCACATGCTGAGATGGGGCAGCTTGGCCAATTAATTAGGTGTATCCCCGGCGTAGTATGGGTGTGTTGGATGGTGCGGGGATTTAGGTGTCAGCTGGACTACCATATGAACCGCAAGGCTCAAGAGGGGGCCACTGCAGCGGGGTTGGAGCCTCTTGTATGCTGTTAGGGGTGAAACCTCAGTGGGCCCACGCTCGTCAGGAATCCCTTTGTAAAGGCTTCGTAGTGATCTCTTGGCCACACACCTGGGAAGTGTGAATGTGGTTCGTAGCCACTGGCATAATGGAGGTTCTTTTAGTCCACCCGGCAACGGGGGATGAAATCACTACTTGTGGGTACAGTGGTACAAACTCTGCAGAGTCAAAACTGTCTTGACAGCCGTGCTCACGGTTAAGAGCGGCCTGGACTTATTCAGGATTAGAAAATTGATGGTTTTGGAAGTTAAGCGGGGAGCTTAACATTGGAAATGATAATTATGGTTATTGGTTTATGATGATGGGATGGGAGATTTGGATCATTTCACCTGTGTAGTAATGTAGGTGCTTAATAAGCTAAGGTGATAGGTATTAATTGCGTAGTGCTTTAACCATGAGTTCAATCTCTCCTTGTTCTAGCCATGCATGATATAATTTTTCCCACACTTGCTGAGTACCATTGGTACTCAACCTTGCATATTTGTTGGTTTATATTGCTGCTCAGGTCAAGATAATGAGGTGGTGTATAATGACCAAGACTTTGGACCCGAGGAAGGTTTTTAGGTTCATGAAGACCCCGGGCAACACCTGTGATGGAGCCCTAAAGAATAATATTCCGCTGCTAGTTTATTTACTTGTGATGAACTTATTATTGTCCATCGAGACATTTACTATGTAAGACTTACTTATATTCGACACCTGGCTTGTAATAAATGATGCTTCACTATTTGTCATCACATGTATGAGAAAATGATCCTGGCATACATGTGATATTCACTTGGTTGTTTCTTCGGAAAAACCGGGTGTGACAGAGGTGGTATCAGAGCCAAGGTTGCCCGTAGGAACGTGGACCTAGGTAGAAATGGACGTATTTAAGGGCCCTATTTTCTTAAAAACTATTTTCCAAGGTGTGGGTGAAAAAGTGTTATTAAAAGGGTCATTTTCTTCATCTTACCCCAACTTTCATTCAAAATAGGATTTTTGTTTGAGATTTTATCTAACCTAATTTTAAATTCTTTTGTTTTAGATGGTTCGCATGATTCGCACCGCTCGTAAGTCCACGGGAGGGAGAATTCCCGTAGTTGCCCTTGCTGAAAGAGAGGAGAGTCGTCCAGTGACGTACCTTTCCTACGGATTGGCAGTAGGAGATTTGTTGCGCCGTCTTCGACGTATGCTCGAAGCCGCCGGCAATACGGGCAAGCTCATCATCCACTATAACTCCACCAGGACCATCCGTGAGAAGAGGGAAGAATGGAGTTTGGAGATGAGGATTATACACGAGAATCAGCTACTTAAGATTCACCACTCTCCAGCTTGTCGAGCAACACAAGTTGACGCGGAGAGAGATGTCACCTGGGAGGCCATCACCTGCCAGAGTCACATCTATCGTCGTCACTTGGACAAAACTGAGTACATGTATGTCCTCCAACGTGAGAGTGGTACCACGGAGTACAAGTACCCACCGGTGCAGCAAGGGACTTCCCATGAGCACATGGACTTGTGCTTGGAGGATGCTGCTATGCTCAGCACTCGACTGCAGGAGTGTCAACAAGAGCTTCAGGATGTTCGAGATACTCTGAAGGAGACGGAGGCATTGCTGCGAGCTTGCTTAAAGGCGAGAGAAAGAGGAGATGGGAATGAACTGTGTGTCACCGTAAGTGATCCATGGACCCCTGACTCCCCGGATCGCCGAGCAATCAGGCGTCGTCGCACTTCTCCACCAGCAGCCTCCCCACCCAAAGCAGAGTCAGAAGGTAGCCGAAATGAGGAGGAAGATCCCGAGGAGCCAGCTCAAGAGGATGAGTAGTGTAGAGTCTTTCCCCTAGCTAGCAAGAGGTCGAGTAGCCGAGTCGTTACGTATTTAATGGTGTGATAATGCTTGGTGTGTGACGTGAGTTGTGGAAGCCATGAGCAAGTGTCCACAGCCTCGTCTTCAGATTGTTTGCTTTGGTGTGTAAACCCACAGGAAATAATAGTGCATTTATTGGGTGCGAGATATAAAGCCCTCGTAAGATTTAACAAAACTTCAACACTTCAAAGTACAAACAAGTGAAAGTAGTAAGATGATACCAAATGCTTTCAAATTAACATTTGTTGATTCTGCCAGATGGCCGGAAGAGGAAGAGGACGTGCTGCCAACCCCGCCAACAACAATGATGAGGCATGCAACTCTCATCTTTCTGGAGGCCAGAACCGGGGTGGTCGCCGTGAAGAAGTTGATCCTCTCCACCAAATGCTGAAGAATCAAAATCAGCTCATCCAGAACTTGACACAAGTAGTGGCCAACTTGCATCAAGTTCCACCTCCACAAGCTGCACCACGCCAACCAAGGTTGAGTGAGTTTCTAGGAACTCAACCTCCAAAGTTTGCAAGTGCTGCTGAACCTCTGGAGGCAGATGATTGGCTGAAGACCATTGAAAGTAAGATGAGAATCATACAATGCCAAGGGTATGAGAGGGTGCTGTTTGCCTCTCATCAATTGCAGGGACCTGCTGCTGATTGGTGGACCGCCTACGTGGCCGCCCATCATGACCCTGAGAGCATCACTTGGGAAGAGTTCAAGCGTAGCTTCCGCAACCATTACATCCCAAGAGGTGAACTCAAGAACAAGAGGAAAGAGTTTTTGGGACTGCAGCAGGGAAACATGACGGTGAGGGAATACCTCACTAAATTCACCCAACTGTCCCGTTATGCTCCACGAGACATAGAGACAGATGAGCAGAAACAAGATTGTTTCGTGGAAGGACTTACCGCAGAGATGCAGTGTGCAATGTCCTCTAATGAGTATGAAAGCTTTCAAAAGATGGTGGACAGAGCGTTTGTGGTGGAAAGGAAGCTAAAGGCCCTGGAAAATGAGAATAAGAGGAAGGCTGGGTGGTCACATCAAGCCTCAGGGAGCAACACCCGCCCACGTATGATGCAGCAACCTACGGGGCAGACGAGCCGTGCTGCGGTACCCTATTCAGCACCAAGAGGGTACAACCCAAACTACAGACCTCCCGCAGCACCAGCACAGCCGCAACGTCAGTTTGTGCAGCAGCCTCGCCCCGCATATCCACCTCGACCAGCAGTGCAAGGACCCCCAAACCAACCCCAAGACAACAAGGGCCAAGCACCTAAGGTTGGGGTGCAATGTTTCAGCTGTGGTGAAGTGGGGCACTACGCCCATAAATGCCCGAAGAAGAAGCCTGCGCCGCCACAACAGCAGAATGTAGTGAGAGGACGGGTGAACCACGTCACTATGGAGGAAGCACAAGAGGCACCCGACGTGGTAGTTGGTAAGTTTCCTGCCAATTTACACCTTGCAACTCTGCTGTTTGATTCTGGTTCTACCCATTCGTTCATTGCTCAAGGGTTTGTTAAGAAGCATGACCTAGCAACCACACAAATGAACCATATGCTAGCGGTAAATTCTCCAGGTGGAGAAATAAGGACAAGACAAGTGTGTCCCAAAGTGAACCTAGACATTAATGGGGTAGTATTTACCGCTAACCTCATGGTGATCGATTCACAAGGGATAGATATTATTTTGGGTATGGATTGGTTGACCAAACATAAAGGAATCATCCATTGTTCGACCAGAACGGTGGAACTAACTCACCCTAGTGGCACAAGAGTAAAGTTCATAACGATACACGAGCCTAGGAGGGACATTAAATTAAATCAAGTGGAGGTGAAAGTTGAGGAAATCAGGACTATCAGGGAATATCCAGATGTTTTTCCGGAGGAGTTGCCAGGAATGCCTCCCGACCGTGACGTGGAATTCGCAATCGAGCTAGTACCGGGAACAGCCCCGATATACAAAAGACCTTATCGAATGGACTCCAAGCAGCTAGAAGAGCTCAAGGATCATTTGAGGGAATTGACGGAAAAGGGGTATGTTCGCCCTAGTTCCTCACCATGGGGAGCTCCGGTAATATTTGTGCCTAAGAAAGATGGAACTCAAAGGTTATGCGTGGATTACCGTGCCTTGAATGAGGTGACCATCAAGAACAAGTACCCATTACCCCGCATTGAAGACTTGTTTGATCAGTTGAGGGGAGCTTGCGTGTTCTCGAAAATTGATCTCAGGTCGGGATACCACCAACTCAAGATAAAGCAATCTGATATTCCCAAGACAGCTTTCGTATCTCGGTACGGACTATATGAATACACTGTCATGCCTTTCGGGCTAACCAATGCCCCGGCATATTTCATGTACCTCATGAACAAGGTATTCATGGAATATCTGGACAAATTTGTGGTGGTTTTCATAGATGATATTCTCGTCTTCTCCAAAGATGAAGAAGAACATGAGAAACATCTAAGGTTGGTGTTACAGAGGCTGAGAGAACACCAACTATATGCCAAGTTGAGCAAGTGTGAGTTTTGGCTAAAGAGAGTTCCCTTTTTAGGGCATATAATCTCGGAGGGAGGAATCTCCGTAGATCCCGCCAAAATCGAAGATATCCAGAAATGGAAAACCCCTGAAAATGTCGGAGAGGTTCGAAGCTTTTTGGGATTGGCTGGATACTATCGACGGTTCATTGAGGGATTCTCCAAGATCTCGAGACCTCTCACCAAACTGTTGGAAAAGGGAATCACATTCACCTGGACGCCACAGTGCGATACGAGCTTTCAGGAGCTAAAGAAGAGATTGACAACAGCCCCCGTGTTGGTTATGCCAGATATGCAGAAGAATTTCACGGTGTACTGCGATGCCTCTGGAAACGGGTTGGGATGTGTTCTCATGCAAGAGGGACATGTCGTGGCATATGCATCCCGGCAGCTTCGGAAGCACGAGAAGAACTATCCTACACATGACTTAGAACTAGCTGCAGTGGTACACGCGTTGAAAATTTGGCGGCACTATTTGATGGGGAAGAGGACAGAGATATATACGGATCATAAGAGTTTGAAGTACATATTCACACAGCCAGATCTCAACCTTAGACAAAGGAGATGGTTAGAGCTAATCAATGACTTTGATGTAGGCATCAACTATCATCCCGGGAAAGCAAACGTCGTGGCCGATGCCTTGAGTCGGAAAGTGCAGGTCAATAAGTTGAGCTTGAAGGATAGGTCTGCAGAATTGAAGGACGAGGTTATAAGGCTCAATCTATGTCTAGTAAATAGTGGTGAAGCCATCGCCATGGAAGTGGACTCCACACTCGAGCAAGACATACGCGAGGGCCAAAAGAATGATGAGAAGATACAAGAAATCAGACAGCTCATCAAGGAAAATAAAGCTCCTGGTTTTAGAGAGGATGAACAAGGAACGGTGTGGCACGGGAAAAGGATCTGTGTGCCAGAAGTAAAGGAGATTCGTAAATTAATTTTGAAGGAGGCTCACGATTCCGACTATTCCATTCATCCTGGGAGTACGAAGATGTATCAGGACCTCAAAAGCAGGTATTGGTGGTATGGCATGAAGCGAGATGTCGCGGAACATGTTGCCCTATGTGACACATGTCAGTTGGTGAAAGCAGAACATCAACGACCCGCGGGATTGCTGCAACCACTCAAAGTGCCTGAATGGAAGTGGGAAGAGATCAGCATGGATTTTGTCGTGGGATTGCCTAGGACCCAATCCGGGTATGATTCAATATGGGTCATTATTGATCGGCTAACCAAGGTAGCTCATTTCATCCCTGTGAAAGAAAGCTACAGCGGATCCAAATTGGCAGAATTGTACATGTCAAGGATTGTGTGTTACCATGGAGTGCCAAAGAAGATAGTGTCGGACCGAGGGACACAGTTCACTTCGAGGTTTTGGCAAAAGTTGCATGAAACCATGGGAACCCATCTGAATTTCAGTTCTGCCTATCATCCCCAAACTGACGGGCAGACGGAGAGAACCAATCAGATCCTTGAAGATATGTTAAGGGCATGTGCACTCAAAAACAATAGGAGTTGGGACAAGAACTTACCGTATGCGGAGTTTTTCCTATAACAACAGTTATCAAGCTAGTATGAAGATGTCACCGTTTGAAGCTTTGTATGGAAGGAAATGCAGAACTCCCCTATTTTGGAACCAAACAGGAGAAAGTAAAGTGTTTGGTCCCGAAGTGCTACAAGAAGCCGAAGCAAAGGTGAGGGAGATTCGCAACAACTTGAGGATAGCACAGACACGCCAGAAGAGTTATGCTGATGTACGAAGAAGAGAGCTCGTTTTCAACGTGGGAGACTATGTTTATCTCAAGGTGTCCCCTATCAGAGGACTTCGCCGGTTCAAGGTGAAAGGGAAGTTGTCACCTCGATACATCGGACCCTTTCAAGTTTTGGAAAGAAAAGGCGAAGTGGCGTACCAACTAGAGTTGCCGGTTCATCTGTCGGACGTGCACGATGTGTTCCATGTGTCGCAACTCAAGAAATGTCTGAGGACGCCTGAGGAGGTGTTACCCATGAACGAAGTGGATGTAGCTGAGGATTTGTCTTATGCCGAGCAACCATACAAGATTTTGGAGACAATGGAACGCCTCACCAGAAATAAGAGAATCAGGATGTGCAAGGTGCAGTGGAAGCATCACTCAGAAGAGGAAGCCACCTGGGAACGGGAAGATGAGCTTAAGGCACAATTTCCGGAATTGTTTTCTTAGAAACACCAATCTCGAGGACGAGATTTCTTTTAAGGGGGGTAGAGCTGTAACACCCCAAATTTTTAGTCAAGACTCAAATTTTGATTTAGAACCATAAACCATGTTCAGAGGGGAATTTAGAAAATTTTGGACGTATTGCATGTTTTGCAAAAATTCAAATTCAAACTGGAATTCAAATTATACTCAAAACAGAAAAGAAATGAAAAAGAAAAAGGAAAACCAGAAAAAAACTGACCAGTGGGCCGAAACCCCAGCCGGCCCAGCTAACCCCCGCGCAGCCCGCCCCCGCGCGCGCCGCGCTGCCCCTCGCTGACGGGTGGGACCCGCCTGTCATCCCTAACCCGAGCCCCGCGACCCCGGACTTCTTTCCCCGCGCGCGCGCTCGATCTTAACCGATTGGAAACTCGTTCCCGCAGCCGAATTTCGGTCCCAGCGGACTCCAACTCGATCACAACAGACCCACCGCCCTCCCCCGGCTATAAAAACAACCGATCCGATCAGTTTTTCGCACGCGATCGCCGATTTTCACTCCGGTGAGCACCGAGACTTCGCCGGTGAATTCTGGCCGATCTAAGCTCGGAAACTCTGATCTAACTCGTTGATCTTGATCCACCGCCTCCGGGGAACTTTGCAGGTGCAGAAAACCCGAAGACTTACGGTGCAAATCCAGCTCCGACGAGCTTCGCCGTGGTTTTGCCTCGGACCTCGCCGCCGAGCACTTTCCAGGATCCCCGAGTTCGAGAAAACCCCCGAGGTGAGATCCCTGACCTCCCCTCTACCGATCTAGGCCATAAGATCACAGTTCTAGGCAGAATTCTCGAGGATCTGAAAGTTTCCGGCGAGATCGCCGCTTCCCGCCGCCGTGCGCCGCCGGCAGCGCCGCCCGCGTTCGATCAGAGCGACGTGGCCGCTTGTGCGCCGTTTATTTTAAATCGCACGGTAGACTTTAAAACCCCGCGTACCGGTTCGATGTTATAATCTCAGCCGTCGGTTTAAAATCAGACGGTCCACGTCAGCCCCGCGTTATAAAGACTGGAATTCTTACGTGCTACCCCCTGGGGTTCTCTGGAATTGAGAGCTAGCCCCGGAAACTTCAGATCTAGCCCCTGGAACTCCAGAAAATCATGTAAATTCATTTAAAAATCAGTTTTAGCCCCTGGACTTAATAGAAATTAGGAAAAACACCTCTGACAAGTGTAGCTAGACCCCTGGAAATTATGAAAATAATATTATAGCCCCTGTAATGAGGTGAGTTCATTATTTTAGCCCTGTTTAATCTTTAATTTAGAAAATTGAATATGTAACTAGTGTTTAAAAATTAAAAAGAGGGACAAACATAATTGTCAAATTTTATTAAAAAGTTTCTCAGTACTTAGAAAACTTTGGAGTGAGATAAAAATATATTTTTGGGCTGAAATAAATCTGTTTCATCTATTATTCACATTTAATAGAATAGGGACACATTTTTAAGTAAAGAATAGTTAAAGAAAAATAGGGAAAATAATTATGAAATAGTATACATCAGAAGCCAAGGTCAAAATATGATCTTAAATTATTTAGGACCAGAACCTAATCTGTTTAGGTATTGTGTATTACTAATTTAATAATAAAATGCACAATTATGCATAAGAATATAAATCTGAAAATATAGAAACTAGTAAATGATAAATGGAGTTTCTAAAATATAAAGAATTCAGTTTAGGGTTGATAGAAATTATGAAGGCATATATGGAGAAGAAAAATACTTTTCATACATACTTGGTAGTTTAATATATAAGGAATTTATTTAAAACTGAAACACACATATATACATATATGTATATATATATATATAGTATGTGAGTATAAATATGAACACCAAAGTAGGAATCATACACATATAAATAAAAGTGTATGTAAGCCCCAAATCAACACACATAAAGTAACCACAACACATATAATGGTAAAGAACTTTCATAAATATGAGTGTGTGGTTTGTATGAAGTGGAAGTGTGAACTATGTCTTATGATTGTTGTTTTTCTTTTGCTATGTGTGATGGTATGAAGTAGAACCTGCTCAAGAACAAGTTATTCAATTCCAAGACCAAGACTACCCATTTCAAGAGCAGCAAGAAGGAGGCAAGTGTCCTTGACCACTTTGATCCTATGCTAGGATGTGTAGATAGAATTATTTGCATTGTCAAATGAAATATGAAACCCATGCTAGGAAAGTTTCCCTAGAATTGCATTACCTTGTTTCCTTGTAGCTTGGGTTGGGATTTGTTTTACCATGTCATTTATTTCCATGCATATGCTTAGCCATGCTTAGAATGGGGTATTTGGGACATGAGATCATCAGTTTATATTACCATACTCTTGAATGAGATATTGTGAGTTATGTAGAGGTAGGGATCAAGGCAAGTTGGATGTTTTGGTTGTGTGCTGGGTGCACGAGACTTGGGTTTGTGTTTAGTACTTGCCTGGATCCTAAGGACCGGTTCATGGAGCATGTAACCCGGCTTTACAGTGCCAACCACATGCTGAGATGGGGCAGCTTGGCCAATTAATTAGGTGTATCCCCGGCGTAGTATGGGTGTGTTGGATGGTGCGGGGATTTAGGTGTCAGCTGGACTACCATATGAACCGCAAGGCTCAAGAGGGGGCCACTGCAGCGGGGTTGGAGCCTCTTGTATGCTGTTAGGGGTGAAACCTCAGTGGGCCCACGCTCGTCGGGAATCCCTTTGTAAAGGCTTCGTAGTGATCTCTTGGCCACACACCTGGGAAGTGTGAATGTGGTTCGTAGCCACTGGCATAATGGAGGTTCTTTTAGTCCACCCGGCAACGGGGGATGAAATCACTACTTGTGGGTACAGTGGTACAAACTCTGCAGAGTCAAAACTGTCTTGACAGCCGTGCTCACGGTTAAGAGCGGCCTGGACTTATTCAGGATTAGAAAATTGATGGTTTTGGAAGTTAAGCGGGGAGCTTAACATTGGAAATGATAATTATGGTTATTGGTTTATGATGATGGGATGGGAGATTTGGATCATTTCACCTGTGTAGTAATGTAGGTGCTTAATAAGCTAAGGTGATAGGTATTAATTGCGTAGTGCTTTAACCATGAGTTCAATCTCTCCTTGTTCTAGCCATGCATGATATAATTTTTCCCACACTTGCTGAGTACCATTGGTACTCAACCTTGCATATTTGTTGGTTTATATTGCTGCTCAGGTCAAGATAATGAGGTGGTGTATAATGACCAAGACTTTGGACCCGAGGAAGGTTTTTAGGTTCATGAAGACCCCGGGCAACACCTGTGATGGAGCCCTAAAGAATAATATTCCGCTGCTAGTTTATTTACTTGTGATGAACTTATTATTGTCCATCGAGACATTTACTATGTAAGACTTACTTATATTCGACACCTGGCTTGTAATAAATGATGCTTCACTATTTGTCATCACATGTATGAGAAAATGATCCTGGCATACATGTGATATTCACTTGGTTGTTTCTTCGGAAAAACCGGGTGTGACAATCTCCAATATGAGGATTACTCACGAAGCATATTAACTTTTTCCCTGTTTCTTACTACGTCACGACGCAGAGAACAAGTATGCTCACTACCGCGAGCTAGGGTCATTCGAATCAAAAACACCCGGCTAACACGACACATACGACCGTCCGAGACCAGTGATCAACCAATCCCTTCAACATCGTATGTGGCAACCTTTCACACGAGACACAAATATCAAACCGGTCCCATCGACTTGGATTAAGTCTCACTACGGTAAACGCTCATAGAGCCGACTTTTCTATCCTTTCAGCATCTGCATAAGACGGTGGGGATTGCCTCGACACCCAAGTTAACATGTTACATCGGTTTCCTGGGTCCCAAATAGCCAGTATGCATCCAGTACACAACTCAAACTTGTCCCGCAGGGCCGCACACGAGAACGTGTCTTAATCGACTCAGACAGAGACTAGGTTCACCGGGCCACGTCCTTGAGCCTTCCATCCATACTGCCCGGTCTCCATTCACAACTAAGATGATCAATTCCCAACTCTTCCGATTGATCCCCCTTAATCCCGGTTCACGAGTAGGAAACGGCCTACTCGAGTTATGCCTATTTTAATCCATTTTTCTTAACTTCATCACGGCAGTTATAATTAAGTAAAAACCTATTCTAAATCAAACTCCAGGGATTTATTGGGTTATGCATGTGGAGTGTCATACAAACTAGACTTAGTGCAATAATCAAAATGCTAGACCTTATAAAATGAATACAAATAGAAACTTGTAAATTTGGATGTAAACCGGGGCTTGCCTGTTTTGCAGGTGACTAATATATATTCAGTTAGTGAAGATTTCTTGATGCTTGATCACTTTATTTCCTCCCTCTGTGATCTCCACTTCAATTACTTCACAAGTCTTCACGTCGATGCTACACGTTATGAATATGCACAAGTATTTAATTGTAAAGATTTTGCTAACAAGTTCTAATGACAAGTTTAAAAACTGGAACTCTGTTTAAGAATTTAAAATGACACTGGGGCTAAGGTTTGGGTTTGGGCTTGGGTTAATCCACATGATCAAGTGCTAAGTGTTTTCCCCACTTATGTTTTGATCACCTAAAGAGGTTAAACAGAACAATGGTGATCCAGAGCTCCAATGGATCTGAAAATTTTCATGTGAGTTCCTTGTGACAAGAAAGTCATATGGACAAAAATTTAGCACTTTTCACTGAGTGGTTTATTCAGAACAATTCACAAAGCAATTAAGCAAAAAGGAATGAATTCTGATGTAACTCATATGTTCATGTCAAACTTAGTGAACTAAAATTTTAATTATAGTTCATAGAGCCTGCATGAAATTTCCTAGGATTTTTGGAGCTAAGGATTGCACAAAACTGAATTTCCAAGTTTTGTAATTCTCTGAAAATGTTTCTGTATCCATTTGAACACAGCAACTTAAAATCTGAATTATCCTAATCAAATCAACCTCAAATGAGCTAAAATTTTTACAGGAGTTCAGTAAAACCCTAAATAATAGTCTGGCAAAATTTTAGGAGTTTTGGATTCAGCAGACTTCCTCTAAAATTCTTTTTCTAAAAATGCCTAAAGAATTTTCCAGAATTAAGTAATGACTTTCATACAAATTGGGTTGCATATTTGGATAGAGTTTTCAACCTGAATCTAACACAATTTGAATCACTAAATTTGGATTTTTCTAGCAAAATTTATGCCTTCTAAAGTTTGTAGGAAATCTGAATTTGAAATAAATCGAGAGAAAAGTTCAAATGCTGATGGTGGGTCCATTGGGCTACGTGTCACATTCTCGGGCAAACCACACGGGACCACAGGGTCTTTCTCGCGTTGCCACAGCCTGATCCCGTGCAACAGAGAATACCGCCCCTGCTTACCGAGCGACTGACACGCGGGCCCGGTCCCTTCTTCATCTACCTCCGGCTCCCGTGCGCCCGCGCCGCCAAGCTCGCCGGAGCTCCACTGAACTCGGTCGTACGGCCATATCCCACGCTGCCACTTGCTGCCAGCCCCTAAAACCGTGTGCTGAACACGTTGGAGGAACTTCCCCCGGCCGGCGGTGGCTCCAACACAGCTAGCGACGGTGCAGCGGCTCGGTTAAACTTCGGCGGCGGTAACCCGACATGTTAGCCCGCAAAACCTGATGAATTTTGACCATACAGCACCAGTGGTTGCTAGAGAAGCTCGACATGGTGGTGAAAGGGCCCGGAAATGGCTCTAACCATGATCTCACCATGCGCCCGAAGCTTCCCGCCACGGTCGTCGATTAAAAAACTGCAAATAGGACCTCTACCGAGGGTTTCACGCTAGGGTTCCAAAGAAGAATTGTTGCTAAGCAAGTCTAGCTCGTGTGAGTGCAATTTCGTGGGCTCTAAGCAAGTATGGATCAGGAATTTGATGATTTCATACCCGAGGGTGGTTTTGCACCGGCAGGAAGAAAATTGGGAAATACTCCGGCAACGATCAACCACTCGGCTCGAGATTCATAGGTGAGCAGCGTGGAGGTCGTGCGCATCCAAAGGCGGTCTTGCTCGGCCATGAAAAGCTCTGATTGAGGCTGTCCATGAGATCCCCTTGTCGCTTTAGTTTTCGGCCGCCGCGGAAACAATTGGCTCTCGGTGTGAGCTGAAATTCACACTGAGAAAATGTGAGGGAATTTAAATTTTTTAATACAACGGTGTGAGCTCCAAATACTAAAGTAGACGTGCAAAATTGTTGCAGATCATTTGAGTCTCCACACATCCGATAATAGCCTGGCAAAGTTGCAGCTCATTTGGAAAGTATTGCCTAATTGTTGGAGTTAAAAACGGGTGACAATTCGAATTTGAATTTAAACTCAGATCAAATTCCAACTTCACCGAAATTCAAATTCGAGTGCCCCATTGTGTTCCTCAAATTTCTTTTGGTCTACCCTCCAATTTAGGAAATTTTTGGACAAAAGCCGTGTGGGAATCCTAAAGCACAAAGAGGAGGAAGAGTTGGGTTTTTGGACCCCACCGGTCAGTCTCACAGAGTGCACACCGAGCCCAGGGAGTCGGGAGCGCGCGCCACCTCCCGGCAACGTCGGCCAACCGACGTTGCCCGAGCGCCACCTCCTGCTCGCTAGAGTGGGACGCCGAGTGAAGCAACCGGTGCCTCTGCCGTGATTCGTTCTTCCCCTCGCATTGTTCACGTTCTCCTGACACAAGCGAAGAACCTCGCACACGCGCCGACCTCGCTGCTCCCCGTCATCCGAGCGCTAGAGGCTTTTTAGTTGCTGACAATCTACAGAAAAAACATCCGCCCTAAGGTGCTAGACATGACCGTGCCACTCTCTCCTCTTCTCATGCATCGACGGTGGAGAATTTTCCTGTTCCTTGCTTTGGTATGCTTAGAACCGAGCCATACAAACTTCAGAAATTCGTAGTAATCAAGCCATCACCACTTGTGCCGAGCTATAGACATGATCTACACCCTCCCACGCTCCTCTAGGATAAAAAATCATCAAAAATCATCAGGTGTAGGCGCTGTTCATCGAGAATTTTGCACCGGTACCGGTTTTGGCCCCAGGTCGCCGATGAGCTCATATTTGCAGCCTCTTTTGAGCTGATATGAGCTCGTGTCGGTGACAAGGGATCCACCACGGTGCTCTATGAAGAAAAACCGAAGGATTTGAGCCCTCCTAGCACTTGTGCGATGCTGCCGAAGTCCAACCGCTGCTGCCGCCTGTCGCCGAAGGGTTTCCGGTGACCCGGGTCCTCGGCCGAGCTTGGGGGCAGGGGAAGGCCGGGAGCGACTTTCTGGGGGGCTCGCCAGAGAGCGCCGCCACCCAGCCCCTGTTGGCGCAAGGTGGAAGATGAGTCTGTCATGTGGGGCACGAAGTAGGTGTTTAAACATTTCCAGATTTTCCCTAATTCGGTTTAAACTCTGAAGAGCCATAAGTTTGGGTAGGAGTGTCCAAAAATTGTCAAACTAATTTTGTTGGATTCCAATCAGAGAGTAATATCTAGGGGTGCATCCCAATTGGTATGTAAATCCCTAGATTTGGCTCATTAATTCAATTAAAGAAAATTTGTAGGAATTTTTACAGGACTTCTGTGTATTGGAAAATTCCCAAAATTGGGCAGGATATTCTTCCAAAAATCCTTGAACTCCATTAAAAATTTCAGAGGCATTGGATTCCAGTTGCTTGGCCAAATGTTGTTTTAATCTTCTATGTCTCTGAAAAATAGGAAAAATAACAGATACCTTTTTCAGAGAATTTCTCCAAACTTATAAAATCCATATCTCTGACTAGGAATCTCCAAATTGAGTGAATAAAATTTGTTGGATTCATATCTTCGAGTACTATCCAGCAAAACAAGTTTCAACTCCTGAAACTTATTCCTTTTCCAAAATTAATTCCCTCAAGTTTACACTGTTGGGAATTTTATCTGGAGAAGTCCTGTATGGAAAATACTGAAATTTGGCTAGGATGTTCATTTTAAAATCATTGAGTCACAGGAAAAATTTCATATCTATCCAAGTTCATTTAGTCCCCCTAATGGTGTGATTAAGTGGACTGCCCTGAGAAAATAGAAAAATATACAGAAACATTTTTCAGTTTTTCTCAAATCTTGTTAACGGCATAACTTTCTCTAGGATTCTTCAAATGACATGAAACAAACTCCATTAGAACCATCTCAAACTCTATTTTCCATAAAGTAATGGTTTGAGCCATGAAAATTCCTGGAAATCCTTAGAGGCTCTAGTAATGACCAAATCAACTTTTATTTTTACAGAGCTCAAATGAACTTCGTTTCAAATGAAACTTGGTCTATTCTCTGGTTAGAACCCTACCAAGCTACCATAAAAATTTCAGAGCCAAAGAGAAGGGCTAGATAGAGTTATAGTCTTTACATATTCAATATAACATATTGCATTTAAATTGACATGTAGTACATTGCTTATGTGTAGTCGCTTAAGGCGAAGAGACTCCGGAAGTTTTGGACTTCCTACTTCCGGACGAAGCACTAACATCCAACCAGCAGCAACAAGGCAAGCCCCGGTTTGCATTTAACAAAGTTTATAAAGTTTTGCTTTATATACATATTTAGCTTGAGGTATTTATGTGCATTACGTGTAGGATGGATGAAACCCAAATGCATAGCTAGATTATTCCAATAAGAGTGAGGGTAATGTATAAGTCCTCCAGTAGTATATGCTTTCTTAATGTGTATAGACTTCGGTACAAGTTGAGTAGTTGAAATCTACTCGCGAGTAATAGGCTTGGGACACACGTGATTGGTTCGAGTGGTGTGAGATCACTTTAGTAAGAAAATGAGACTAGGCAGAGGCTAGGGCGCCGCAAGAGGAAGTCTTGTGGGCGCAGCCCTGCCCATGTCTATTGAGGACCGTTCCGTGTGCGGCCCACACTGATGAAGTTTGAACGTACTGAAGGCATATCGGATATATGGGCCCCGATAAACTGATGTAACCTATACCTCCAGACGTCGAGGCATAACGCACCGATTTATAGGTGTAGGTTGAGAGCAGAAAGGTGGAAATACGCTAACGGGCATAGAGAGATGCTCCGTGTAGGGAACCTCCTGTACGTTTGGGTGCGATCGGTTCGGCGTTTGGGCTGTTTGGTGAAAGATTGTCCCGTACGACATCGAGTGAGTGTGCTGTGCAGCTCCACGGGTTGGCATACGTGACGTGCTCTTCGGGTATCCCTACAGGTGTATATCGAGTCGATTCGCCGTCCCTCGTGATGAAGAGTACCACTTGGTCACTGAGTCGTGACGTAGGTTAATATATGAAATGATGTGATTCAATATTGCTGTTATGATTAACTTGTATTGCTACTTGCATGCCACCAAATATCGCTTACTAAATTTCAGATTCACGAACCGTTAATTTGTTGCTAAAAGATGAACAAAGCATGAACTTGTAGGCATGTCCGTTTGATGCAATTTACCGTCCCATCTTTGTTATGAACTGCATGTAGAGTTTCATGTATAGGTGAGTCGGTTAAGACTTGCTGTGCCATCGTGCTCACGGTTGCTGCTATAAGTGTTTTTCAGGTGAGGACTACCCCACGGACTCGGGGTATGAGTCCACCGGCGATGGCTACCCTCCGTCGGGGACCACGGCTGAGCGGGGGACGTACACGCCGTGCTGAGCTGAGGAGTGGAGCTAGTGTGGGTTGTCCATAGGGCTGGACAACCGACATTTGCTAGTTAGGTGGGCGTGAGTTGTAAAAATTTAGCTTCCGCAGTTGTAGACTCTGTATTTAGATGTAAACTGAAGGCTTGTACTACTTGGTACATATTTAGTTTGTTTTTCTATGTAATACAATGTTTGCCTTATGATGTGTGCTGTCGGGTGTCGCATCGTTCGGCACCACCCTCTGAGATCCTAGGCGTACGGATTCCGGTCCGTCACAGGCTGGCATGAGAGCTCCTTACGGGATAGCACACTAAATAAGGACAGTATTACGGGAAAACTTAGGATTACGGTGAGGATTCGCTAGTATGCCCAAATAAGGACTATATTAGTATAGTTACTTAAAGTGGCAGGACTAACATATGTGTTATAATTCTGAATTTTGATTATGTAACGATGCACCTACGCTCAGGTAAAAATGGTAAGGAACGCCACCGAAAGCGGTTCAATTTCGGTTAGCTCCCCTGACGAGGAATGTGGTTCAGGGATAGGTCTCACAGCTTGGTGTGAGACATTAATATGAAACTCTTGGACTCTTCATGTTCCTGAGTTCATATGAAACGCTGGTCCCTAGCGTGCATTAGGCAAGAAAGTGGAAACCCCATCGTGTGGTCGGTAACACGATAGTGTGTTCTTCTGGAAATAGCCTAGAAGGACATACGCAGCGCTTGCCATCGGCGTGCCCTGCAGGGAAGTAGGTGGTATCTGTTGGGTTGATGAAATTCCCAACCGTGACGACCCGTTCGCGTTATACTCGGGTTCCCCGTCGTGTGGTGTGAAAACACGATCATGTACCTTGAGACGTGGCTTAACTCAAGGACGACCGTATGACAATGATACGGGTGTACGTATTTACTTTCAAATATGGACCTTCCTGAAATGATAACAACCTTTGAGTGCATCACTATTGAGTGTTCTTCTGCAGGTATTAACCACGTATGTATCCCGTGTAGTACACGTGTGCGAGAGACCGTTTAGTACCACAATTGAGACGTATATGCCGGTATAATCCGGTTATTATTTTCTTTTTTGTGTGCAACATAGTACCGAAATATAATAGGAATTTGCATTAAAGATAATGGTAACAAGGAACTAAAATAACCAAGTTTCAATATTTAGGACCCTGGTTGGGTAGGAAAAATTCAATACGTGAGTAGTTTAACTTAAAGGGATTGAAAAACAGAGTGCTCTGTTTTGGCAGCAAGTTTGCTGAACTTTAACAGAGCATAACTCACAGATTATTTTGCCAATGGAGGTGTGGGATATAGTTCTGGAAAAAGGTTTAAGTGCTCTACAACTTTGTTGTAGACTTCCAGAGCAGAGTCACACCTTAACCTGGTTGAAACTCCAGATGATTGTAAACTGTCCACAACCAGGACAGATTCAAAAACTCTCTGGACTGTTCTGTTTTTCAAGCAGAACTTCCTGTAGAAAAATAAAAAAATACCATATGACACATTTTTGGAAAGGGTATGATATGTGTCACATCTTTGTAATTCAAAGTTTCTGCAATTTCAAAACGGAATTCAGTGGAATTTAGGGTTAAAAACAGCAACTTCCAAAGGAGGTGCTGTTGAAATTCTTCCATAAATTCTGTTAACTTTGAATTATCATAACTTTTTAACCACAGCGGATCTGGGGGCAAATAAATACTCGTTGGAAATATACTGAAGTTAATTTTAACTTCGGTATTCAACTTGAGTCATGAAAATGCACAGTACTAGATAAAAACCTGGGATATGTAGAAACTGGTCATTCTAGGCAGAGGGATGGACAGTTGAACTCATTTGAGAGAGTGTTGTACCCTAGGGGGGTTTGATTACTTCCAATGGGGTAGCACATACTCATGAGTTGTTATATTCAACTAGTGAATGGTTTGAGTATATTTCATACTCAAGTTTCTTTTGCTAGAGACCATGTTTGTGTCGTATTGAAGATAAAGGGTAGTATATGTGGTGACAAAGCAATGTTAACGTCTCGTAGTGACCAAATCTAGTTAAGATGAACTTCCAAAGAGGAAGTCCATCTATTTGGATTTAACTAATTTGTATTTGGTCTGGTAATGGTGTAGCTTGTGCAAAGTTATTACATTATCTATATACGAGATGTATCACATGTTTACTGTCATTATGTTTTTCTGCCTATTTTATTGGACTGCATGAAGTATGTTGTGGGACTGATTTTATTGTCATATGGCTGCAGATGGTTCGTACTCAGGCCACGCATGAGGTCAGTGGCTCTAGTCAGCAAGGGGGTGATGACTCCCAGCCACCTGCCTACGACAGTACCGCGCAGCAACAACCACCACCGCCGCCTCGGCTTACACTAGGGAATGTGATCGCGACACTGATGGGCAATTGTGAGGAGCAGACTGATCTGCTCCGCACAATCGTGCGAATACGTCCCAGGCGGGCGGGCGTCAAGAGAGGGGGCCTCGTGAGCCCCACACTATGACGTACTCGGATATGAGTACGCATCCTCCGGTGTTCACTGAAGCGGCAGAACCACTGGAGGCCGACAACTTGCTGCGGACGATTGAGTACAAGTTTGGCCTGCTCCAATGCACGGAGCAGCAGATTCACGGTGCCGCTGGTGCGTGGTGGGCGAACTATGTCACATCACTACCTGCTGGACACGCCGTGGAATGGGCAGAATTCCGGGAGGCATCCCGCGCCTACCATATCCCTCCCGGGATAATAAAGACGAAGTTCCAAGAATTCTTGGAGCTGAAGCAAGGCGGGAGGAGTGTCCACAACTACTCCCGTGCGTTCAACCATCTGGTGCAGTATGCGTCAGATTACGTCTCCACCGAGAGAGGAAGCAAGAGCACTTCTATCGGGGGTTAAATCCCGAGATGAAGACACATCTCATGCAATGCAATCACGGCACTTTCAATGACCTCGTCAACGCCGCGATCATGCAAGATGCTCAGCGGGAATTGGTGGCTGAGCAGCGAAAGTGCAGAGCTCCACCCAGCAGCGGGGGTGGAGCTACTAAAAAATACCGCATGGTGTATCGGACACCATCCGGTCAGCAGTGGCATCCACTGGCGCGACCTCAGCAGTTTGGGAGTCATTCTTTCCAGCCACAACCGTTCCGACCGCCGATGCCACCACCGCGTCCGCAACATCAGCAGCAGCAGCAGCAGATGGTACCCCGGGCGTTTCCACCGCCACATCGCGCCCCGGGTTTCCATCCGCCGATCAGTGGAGGACCGCCTCGCTACACCTGGTACACGTGTGGCCAGGCGGGTCATTTATCAAAGGACTGTCCCCAGGGGCAGCAGAGCAGCGGGCAAGCCCAATATCTGGGCGGTGCTCGAGGCCGACCTCCAGTCAAGAAGGGAGGTCAGCGAACCGGGGGCGTTCGCAACCTCGACAATGAGGACGCCCCAGAGGGAGAAAACGTGCTGGCGGGTACGTTCACTCTCAACGATTAAGCCATCATCATTTTATTTGATTCTGGTACAACCCACAACTTCATAAGTGCATCATATGTGGTTAAGCATCAACTGGAAGTCTTTCCAACCGAGTGCTCTTATATGATCTGCTCACCGGGAGGGAATATTTCAGCAAATATGATGATTCCAAAAGAAACACTGTGCTTAGGTGGGAAGATATATCCCACTACTCTGATTATTCTTGAAAGGCAGAAGATTGATGCAATCTTAGGGATGTCATGGCTAAGTTACCATGGCGCTGTCCTAGAAACATTATCACGGACGGTTCACCTCAACTCCCCACTACACCGTCCGCAGTCCCTCATACTAGACAATCCTGTCCCGGAAGTTTCAGCCGCTTATAATACTGAAGCTTCCAAGTTAGAGGACATCTCTGTAGTCTGAGAGTATCCCGACGTGTTCCCGGATGATCTTCCGGGCATGCCACCTGAACAGGATGTGGAGTTCAAGATAGAACTTGCACCCGGGACTACTCCCATATCACGGAGACCGTACAAAATGGCTCGGAACGAGCTGGATGAGTTGAAAGAACAGCTCAATTATTTGTTGATCAAGGGCTTCATTAGACCAAGTTCCTCGCCTTGGGGATGCTCGGTGCTGTTCGTTAAGAAGAAGGATGAAACCGTGAGGTTGTGTATGGATTACCGGCCGCTCAATGCCGTCACCATCAAGAACAAATATCCACTGCCCCGTATTGACATCCTGTTTGATCAGCTTGTGGATGCAAGTGTGTTCTCCAAGATGGACCTTTGCTCCAGGTATCATCAAATAAAAATCCGGGCAGAGGATATCCCGAAGATGGCATTCTCGACAAGATATGGGCTATACAAATATCTCGTCATGTCTTTTGGTCTCACTAATGCTCCTGCACATTTCATGTATCTCATGAACTCGGTGTTCATGCCGGAGCTGGACAAGTTCGTTGTGGTGTTCATTGATGTTATCTTGGTTTACTCCAAGACAGAAGCAGAACACGCCGAATACTTGAGAATCGTCCTTCAACAACTGCGAGACCATCAGCTTTATGCTAAGTTCAGCAAATGCGAGTTTTGGATCAGCCAAGTGCCATTTTTGGGACATATTATCTCAGCGGAAGGCATTGCGGTTCACCAAAGCAAAATTGAGTAAGTGCTGAAATGGAAAGCCCCCACTTCTGTCCATGAAGTCAGAAGCTTCCTCAGTTTAGCGGGATATTACCGAAGATTCATTCCAAGCTTCTCCATGCTTGCTAAGCGATGACAGAATTATTGAAGAAAGGAACAAAATATGTTTAGAACTCAGTATGTGAAGGAGCATTCCAAGCATTGGTGAAGCATCTCACAACAGCCCCGGTCCTAGCTCAACCGGATATGACCAAGCCCTTCGACGTGTATTGTGATGCGTCCGGTATCAGGCTCGGCTGCATGTTGATGCAGGAAGGACGTGTGGTCGTGTATGGATCATGCTAACTTTGAAACCATGAGCAGCACTATCTGACTCATGATCTTGAGCTCCCTGCTGTTGTTTTGGCGCTGAAAATGTGGAGACACTATCTCCTGGGGAATTTGGTGCATCTCTACACCGACCACATGAGATTAAAATATATCTTCACCCAGAAGGAGCTGAATATGAGGCAAAGGAGGTGGTTAGAACTCATCAAAGATTATGAGATTGAGATTCGTTACCACCCCGGCAAGGCGAATGTGGTTGCCGACGCGCTGAGTCGGAAATCACATGTCCATAACCTCACCATTACACCGGTGGAAGAAGAAGAGCCGAGTTTATACTTGGTTCCTTATGAATCGCTCTACAACCTTGCCCTCATCCCTACCATTAGGGAGGATATCATTGCAGCTCAGAAAATTGACAAGGGCATGGCACATCTCCGGAGACGGATAGACAGCGGGGATATCAAATGTTTCTGGAAAGATGATGAGGGGACGCTGTGGTTTAATGACCGCATAGTCGTACCCCGGAATATGGAGCTGAGGAAGAAGATCCTTGATGAAGCTCACTTGTCTAAATTCTCCATTCATCTGGGCAGCAACAAAATGTACCAAGATTTGATTTGGCATCTCATAATTTTTGAACCAGGATAGATCTTAGGCCAAGCAAATACTTTCTGGAAATCTATTGAAGTTAGCTTTAACTTTGATGTGAAGCCCCAGAACTGGTTTTGCCTTTAGCATGGCCTAAATCAGGTTGATATGGAAACTGGTCAGGGCTGTCATGGGAACAGCAGATCAGCAGTCAAATTTGTTTAAAATTTGAACTATGTTTCCAAGTTTTACGGGTTCAATAATATGTCTTATGTTATAACTCAGTGGTTTACTGTTTAAATAAATATTTGACATTTCTCAAATATATTTTTATAGATGACAGCAGATAGACAGTTGGAGAACGGGTGGGTGGTTTCCCACTGTTCTCACCATAGCGGCTACCCGGAAGCATTGTGGCAAATGCTCCAATATTTCGGGTACAACCAGATGCCACAGTACTTCGCCAAGGAAGAAGGCGAAGAGGGGAACAAGACGTGGACAATCCATGTCGAGGTCCCTGCAGGACCTACGCCACCCGGTTGGGTGCCGTTCACCGTCACGGTGAGAGGAAGACAACCGGAAGGGATGTGGCAAGTGGCAGCCCGTGACACCATGTCACGGTTCTGCCAACTACACATGCAGGCTATGGGGGCACACCATACGCGCTCGTTCCGGTGGAGGGACGGGCTCAGCATGTGTTGGAAGAGAGGTACCTGGAGGCAACGGACCCGAGTTGCCCATGGTACAGCCCCGCGGAGGCAAATCTCAGCCTCCAGATGAGGGCGGGAAATGCAGTGATGGACAGCCAAGCTGTTCATACGGAGCATCTCGCCACGAAGCTCAAGGAGAGCACGAGCCGTGGAGACTATTTCGAGAGTGCTCCCAGCGCACTCCGCAATGTGCTCCTTCCGACGATCAAGCGACTGAATGAACAGCACAATCAGTTGCATCGTCTGAAGAAGGCAAAGAAGAAGAGCCGTGTCGACATCGCGGCGTTACAGGAACTGGTACAGAATCTGACCCAGCAGAACGAGGACCTTGCTCAAGAGCGAGACGACGCTATTGAGGAAGGCCAAGGCTGGGAAGAGGACTACAACCAGGCTATGGACGAGGTGCATGCTTTGCAGGACCTCGTACCTCCGGTATTGGGCATACCGGTGGTCTTGGGTCTTCCGGCAATGGGATAACCTGGGATGGGAGAAGAGGTGGTAGATCCAGAGCCACCAGCAGAGGCACCGGAGGAGGACGACCTGCAGGAGGTCGAGTTCTACTCCGAGTAGGGGGTTACAGTTGCCAAGTAGAGCAGCTAGGGTAGAGTAACCCAAATTTTGTAATCGGTGACATGTCGTGTAGACAGTAGCGTATGTATAGGTAGTGACGACATGAGCACGACTTCTCGGAGACCCGAGAATAATGTATCTTGTATAAAGTTTACGATTTATCAATATATGTGAATGTTGTGCAAATTAATCATGTGTCACTTCAATACCTACTGTTACATATGGAATTTTAAGTAAGACATGTGCTAATCGCTGCTGTTTTGAATTTCAGAATGACGCGTACTCGTGTCAACCCTGATGTTGGGGGTACTAGCCAAGGGGCAGAGACCTCCCAACAGCCTCCCGAGGACTCCTCGGGACAGCGGCAGCAACAGCAGCAACAGCAACAGCAAACACCGCCACCGCCACTGCCAACGGTTACAATGGCCGACATTGTCGCGGCAATGGCGGGTTCACATGAGCAGCACACGGAGTTGCTGCAAATGCTTATCGCCAATATGTCTCGCCCAGAGAGACGTCAAGATCGTGAGGAGCGACAACAGAGCTCCTACTCTGACTTCCTGGCGACTCATCCCCCTGTGTTCTCAAGGGCGGATGAACCTCTTGACGCGGACAACTGGCTCCGCGCGATAGAGATGAAGTTCGGGCTGCTCCAGATAAGTGAGCAGCGCAAGACTCAGTTCGCGGTACAGCAGCTCCAAGGATCCGCGTGTAAAAGCCCAAAAAAAAGGGACTTGCAAAAACTTTTCTTCACCTCACAACACCACAGTTTTCGTTGTGGATATCTTAGGAAATATTGTGAAGAGCAAGTAACCTTCGTCAAAAGAGTGATTAGAGGGGAAAGTCTTCCTTTTCACAAAGTGGGATTTGGACATAGGAACATGAGAGGTTGAGCTCGCCCCTAGAACTTAAAAAGTCTTGGGAAGGTTCAGTCCAAGTTTCATAGAAATCCAACACTTTTTGAGGCACTTTTTGGGTTGTTTGAAAAAGAGGCCAATTTGAATGTAAATTCAAATTGCAGCAACTTTCATCACCCAAATTCAAAAGTTAGCTTCATATTCTTATTCAGCACATTTTTGTGAGCTCACACACCAATTTTCATTCCATTTGGAGTTGATCTTGACATGAGCTAAGTGGGACGAATTCAAACTTTATTTAAATTCAAAACTAAACTTGTGCTGAAATTCACCCAAGCCGAACCCAATTTGAATTCTATCCAATTCAAATGGCTCAGGGGTGAATAATTTGAATTACCAGGGGTATTATGGGGCTCACTGTTTACAACAGTGATTAGGAGTAAATTCCAGAGGTTAAAACCCCGGGTGGGACCCACGTGTCATAGAGGGGAGAAGGAGAAACTTGCACCCAAAGTCAGAGTCTCGGTGGGAAATTCCGCCGAGCAGCTGTCGGCTATGCCACCGAGCAGCTACCGGCGCCACCAGCTGCTTCCCTCTCCGCGCGCTGGCGCCCAGGGCGGCTGGCTCGCGCCCCCACGCGACCGGCACCGCCTCAGCCGAGCAGGTGTCGGCCAGCTTTATCTTCTTGCGGGCAAACCCGAGCAGCGGCATTGTTTCTCGCCGCAGCTCTCTGCTCAATCGGGAAAACCAGCAAAACCATCTCCTCCTTCGTCCCTGAGCTTCTAGACAGCCACCTGAGCTCGCACTCCACCTCTCCAACGCCGGAAACCTCGAGCTCTGACCTCCTTTGCCCGAGAGCGATCGCCACAGCGGCGACTCAACCTCAGCCGAGATTCAGGCGCCCGTGGGCAGCGTTCCACAGGCGTTTTCACGGTCCAGCAAGAGAGGCAACAGGAGCGCGCGATCACCGTGCTGCTCTCCTCCAAGTTTGGAAGCCAACCGTGAAGAATCCGCAGAGAATTTCCAGTTTTTGCTCCGGCGACCGTAAACCGAACTTCTGGTACGGTTTCTTTAAATTCTCGCTCTATGATCTTTCGGAGGTCATCAAATCTTGCACATAGACGCTGGACTAGCCAGCGATCAAGTTCTTTTCTGCATCCGTAGCGTGAAACTGTCTAGGAGTGACAAATTTCGAGCTCGATCGAGGGCGGTCATGGCAGGCACGATCGGTCACACGGAGCCGACCAACTTGCCGCCATCCCTGAACCCTTTTGATACATTGTCGAGCTTCCTAGAGGCACACTGATGCTGTGGGGCCGTTTGTTCGAGGTGTTGGCGGGTTTAGAAACCACGGTCGATGGTGTCGAACCTCAACCGAGGCCGCGGCACGTCGCCGAGCTATTTCCGGTCACCCCCAGACCGACCTGTCACCACCGACGTGTTCCTCGACGCCGATAACCCCCTGGCGGCGAGTTTCAGACCATGGGAGGTCCGGCAGCGGCGAGCCGGCGAGCCTCGAGTCTGCTCCGGCGAGGTCAGCGGCGCGGGCGCGAGAGAACGGCGGGTGGAAGACGAAGCCGGCTGGCCCACGTGTCAGCGGCTGAAGAATTTAAATCGGGATCGGGTGTGGCCGGGGATCGGCTGTGCTGGCGCGCAAATACCCTGTGAGCTCCGGTGTGCCTGACACCTCCACGCTCGACACGTGTGGTATCCCCGGTGTGCCGGACACCTCCGCGCTCGACACGTGTCCCCGCGGGCCCCGAGAGTTTAAACTTTTCCCCCGATTTTCAGAATTCTTCCAAACTTCAAATCCTCAGAACTTTGGCTAGAAAGCTCCAAATCGAGTGAATCAAATTTTTCTGGATTTAGCTCTCTGAGCACTTTCCAGCAATATCAAATTCAGCTCATAAAAGTGAATAGTTTTCCAGAATTAAATCCCTAAAGTTTAAACTGTTGGGAATTTTATCTGGAGAACTACTTTATGAAAAATTCTGGAATTTGGCTGAAAGGTTCATTGGAAAATCCCGGAATACCAGTAAAATTTTCAGACTCATCCAAGTTAATTTAATTACCCTAATCGGGTGATTAAGAGAACTGCCTGAGAAAATAGAAAAATGTACAGAAACATTTTTCAGATTTTCTCAAATCTTAATTAGGGCATAACTTTCTGTAGAATTCTTCAAACTACATGAAACCAACTCCATTAGAACCATCTTAAAGTCTAGATTCCAGAAAGTCATGGTTGGAGCCATGAAAACCCCTGGAATTATTCAGAGGCTCAAATATTGACCAAATGGGCTTTTATTTGTACAAGGTTCAAATGAACTTTGTTTCAAATGAAACTTGGTCAAGACTCTGGTTAGGACCCTACCAAGCCACAATAAAAATTTCAGAACCACAGGGGAGGGCTAACTAGAGTTATTAGTAAATAAGTATTCAAGTTTACACTTTGCATTTAAATTTACATATAGTATTGTATTCAACGTGTAGCCATTGAAGAAGAGACTCCGGAAGTGCTGGACTTCCTCCTTCCGGAAGAGGAACTAACCCCTGACCAGCAGCAACAAGGCAAGTCCCGGTTTGCATTAACCTTTTTATAAGTTTTATTTTGTTTACACGTGTCATATGAAGTATGTATGTGCATTAGGTATAAGATGAATGAAACCGGTTCCTAGAAGAGTGAGGGTAGTGTTTAGAACATCGAGTAGAAAGGCTATGCTTAAAGATTCATAGGGCTTCAGTACAAGTCGGGTAGTTGGAATCTACTCGCGAGATAGGCTTGGGACACACGGGTTCGATTGAGTGATGTGAGATCACTTTAGTAATGAAAATGAGACTAGGCAGGGGCTAGGGCGCAGCAAGAGAGAGTCTTGTGTGCGCGGCCCTGCCCGTGTCGATTGAGGACCGATCCGTGTGCGGCCCTGCTGAACAAGTATTGAACGTACCAAAGGCATATCGGATATATGGGCCCCGATAAACTGATGTAGCCTAAACCTCCGGGCGTCGAGGCATAACACACCGATTTATAGGTGTAGGCTGAGGGCAGCAAGGTGGAAATCTGCCAACGGGCATAGAGAGATGCTCCGTGTGGGGAACCTCCTGCTCGTTTCGGTGCGACCGGTTCGACGTTTGGGCTGTTGGGTGAAAGGTTGTCCCGTACGACATCGAGTGAGCGTGCTGTGCAGCTCCACGGATGGGCGTACGTGACGTGCTCTTTGGGTTTCCCTGCAGGTGTATATCGAGTCGATTCGCCGTCCCTTGCGGTGACGAGTACGGCTTGTTCACTGCGTCGTAACGTAGAATAATGCATGAAATGTTATGATTCAATATTGCTTTTATGATATAAGTGTGTTGCTACATGTGTGCCACCAAATATTGCTTACTAAATTTCAGCTTTATGAACTGTTAACCTGTTGCTAAAAGATGAACTAAGGATGAACTTGTAGGCGTGTCCATTTGCTGCAACATTGCTATCCTATGTCATGGTACCCCTCATGTAGAGTTGCATGCTTAGGTGAGTCGGTTAAGCCTTGCTGAGCCTTCGTGCTCACGGTTGCTGCTTAAGTGTTTTTCAGGTGAGCAGCCACCCACGGACTCGAGGTACGAGTCCACCGGCGAGGGTTACCCTCCGTCGGGGACCACGGCTGAGTGGGAGCCGTACACGCCGCGCTGAGCTGAGACGTGCAGCTAGTGTGGGTTGCCCTAGGGCTGGGCAACCGACTTTTGCTAGATAGGCGGGCGTGAGTTGTACAATAGAAACTTCCGCTGTGTAATAAAGACTCTAGTTTGTAACTGAGAAGTGTACTACTTTGTACCTTCAGTTTGTTTTCCCTTGTAATATAATGTGTTCTTATGACGTGTGCTGTCGGGTGACGCATCGCGCGGCACCACCCTCTGCTATCCTGGATGAGCGGATTCCGGTCCGCCACAGCCTGGTATCAGAGCTGCATTGGGGATAGCACAGTACTTAAGGACTGTATTATGGGAAAACTTACGTTTACGGTGACGTTCGGTAGTTGCCCAAGTAAGGACTATACTAGCATAGTTACTTAAAGTGGCAAAGACTAACTTATGTGTTATAATTCTGAATTTCAATTATGTAACGACGCACCTACGCTCTGGTAAGTATGGTAAGGAACGCCACCGAAAGCGGTTCAATTTCGGTTAGCTCCCCCTGACGAGGAACGTGGTTCAGGGATAGAGTCTCACAGCTTGGTGTGAGATGTCAATATGAAACTCTTGGACTCTTTATGTTCCTGAGTTCATATGAAACGCTGATCCCTAGCGTGCATTAGGCAAGTAAGTGGAGACCCCATCGCGTGGTCAGTAACGCGAGAGTGTGTTCGTCTGGAAATAGCCCAGGAGGACATACGCAGCGCTTGCCATCAGCGTGCCCTGCAGGGCAGTAGGTGGTATCTGTTGGGTTGATAACATTCCCAACCGTGACGACCCGTTCATGACCTACTCGGGTTCCCCGTCGTGTGGTGTTGAAACACGATCACGTAACTTGAGACGTGACCTAACTCAAGGACGGCCGTATCACAATGATACGGGCGTTTGTATTTACTTTGAAATATGGAACTGCCTGAAATGAATAACCATTGAGTGCACCATTATTGTGTGGTCTTCTGCAGGTACTAACCACGTATGTATCCGTGTAGAAAACGTGTGCGAGAGACCGTTTAGTGCCACACTTGAGACGTATATGCCGGTATGATCCGGTTAGGATTTTATTTTGTGAGGAACGTAGTACCGAGTTATTGTAGGCATATGCATGCAAAATAATGAGAACAAAGAGTTAAAATCTATAGGTTCAACATTTAGGACCCTGGTTGGGTATAAGAATGGGATAGTGGGGCAGGATAGCCAAAGGGATGATAAACAGAGTGCTCTGCTTTGGACAGCAAGTTTGCTGATTCTCCACAGGGTATAACTCACAGGTCCTTTAGCCAGAGAGGTGTGCTATATAGTTCTGGAAAGGTATTTAGGTACTCTACCACTTTGTTGTAGACTTCCAGAACTGAAACTAACCTTAAGATGGCTTAAATCCCAGAGACATGTAACTGTCCAGAACTAGGACAGTGTTAAAACATTCTCTGGACTGTTCTGTTTTTCAAGGATAACTCCCAGTAGAAAAATTTAAATTTTCATATGATACCTCCTTTGAAAGAGTAGAAGATGTGTGACATCTTTGCAATTCAAAGTTTCTGAAGTTTCAGCACAGATTTCAGTGGAAACTCGAATTGAAAACAGCAACTTTCCAAGGGAGGTGCTGTTAAAATTCTTCCAGAAATTCTGCTAACTTTGAATTAGCATAACCTTTTTAACCAAAGATGATCTGGGGGCAAATGAATACTCGTTGGAAAGATACTGAAGTTGACTTTAACTTTGGTATTCAACTTGAGTCGTGAAACTGCCCAGAACCAGATCAAAACTTGGAATAGGTAGAAACTGGTCATTCTGACAGAAGAATGACAGTTGAACTCATTGGAGAGGGTGTTGTACCCTAAGGGTGGTATACGTGATGACAACGCGATAGTAATGTCTCGTAGAGACCAAACCTAGTTATGGTGAGCTTCCAAAGTGGAGGTTCATCAAGTTGGATTAAACTAACTTGTGTTTGGTCTGGTAATGGTGTAGCTTGTGCAAATTTATCACATTATCTACTTACGAGATATATCGCATGTTTTTGTTGTCATAATGTTTTACGCCCATTTTTATTGGACTGCATGCAACAATGCTGCGGGACTGATGATTATTGTCGTGTGGTTGCAGATGGTTCGCACTAGGACCACGCACGAGGTTTGTGGCTCTAGCCAACACGGAGGTGATGACTCCCAGCCACCACCGCCGCCTCCGCTTACTCTAGCGGATGTGATAGCGGCATTGGTGGGAGGTCGTGAGTAGCAGACCGACCTGCTCCGCACGATCGTGCAGAATACGTCCCAGGCGGGGGACGTCAAGACAGAGGGCCTCGTGAGCCCCGGGAAGTGTCGTACTCGGATTTCATGAGTACGAACCCTCCAGTGTTCACTGAAGCTGAGGAACCACTGGAAGCGGACAACTGGCTGCGGACCATCGAGTCCATGTTCGGGCTGCTCCAATGTACGGAGCGGCAGAAGACCCTGTTCGCAGCACAGCAGCTCCACGGTGCCGCTGGTGCATGGTGGGCGAACTATATCGCCTCACGTCCGGCTGGCCATGCCGTGGAATGGCAAGAGTTCCGGGAGCCGTTCCGCGCCTATCATATTCCTCCCGGGATCATGAAGAGGAAGTTCCAAGAATTTTTGGAACTGAAGCAGGGCGGGAGGAGTGCCCACGACTACTCCCGTGCCTTCAACCATCTGGCGCAGTATGCGTCAGACTATATCTCCACGGAGGAGAAGAAGAGGGAGCATTTCTATCGGGGGTTACACCCCGAAATGAAGACGCACCTCGTTCAGTGGAATCGCGGCACTTTCAACGACCTAGTCAATGCCGCGATTATGCAAGAGGATGCTCAGCGGGAGTTGGCAGCTGAGCAGAGGAAGCGCAGCGCTCCACCTAGCAGCGGTGGTGGCGCGCCCCAGAAGTACCGTATGATGTATCAGGCACCATCCGGCTAGCAGTGGTATCCACCGGCGCGACCTCAACGATTCGGGGGACGTCCGTTCCAGTCGCCCTCGTTCCGTCCGCCGATGCCACCACCAAGACAGCAACAGCAGCAGCAGACGGTACCCCGGGCGTTTCCACTGCCACAACGCGCCCCGGGATTCCGTCCACCAATCAGCGGGGGACCACCCCGTTTCACCTGCTTCACGTGGGGCCAGGTGGGCCACTTCGCGAAGGACTGTCCCCACGGGCAGCAGAGCAGCGGGCAAGCCCAGCTCCAGGGCGGTGCTCGAGGCCGACCTCCGGTGAAGAAGGTTGGTCAGCGGACTGGAGGCGTCCGCAACCTCGACAATGAGGACGCCCCAGAAGGAGACAACGTGCTGGCGGGTACGTTCACTCTCAACCATCAAGCCATCATAATATTGTTCGATTCTGGTGCAACCCACAACTTCATTAGTGCATCATATGTGGCTCAGCATCAGCTGGAAACCTTTCCAACCGAGTGTTCTTATATGATCCGCTCACCGGGAGGAAAGATTTCAGCAACTATGATGGTTCCAAAAGCACCATTGTGCTTAGGTGGGAAGATATATCCCACCACTATGATTATCTTAGGGGGGCAGAAGATTGATGCAATCTTGGGAATGTCATGGCTAAGTTACCATGGCGCTGTCCTGGAAACTCTAACACGGACGGTTCACCTCAACTCCCTGTTACACCGTCCGCAGTCCCTCCTATTAGATAATCCAGTCCGGGAAGTTTCGGTGATCAACAATACTGAAGCTCTCCAGTTGGAGGACATCCCCGTAGTCCGGGAGTATCCCGACGTGTTCCCGGATGATCTTCCGGGCATGCCACCTCAGCGGGATGTCGAATTCAAGATTGAACTTGCACCCGGGACTACGCCCGTATCACGGAGACCATACAAAATGGCTCCAAATGAGCTGGCTGAACTGAAAGAACAGCTCATGATCTGTTGAGCAAGGGTTTCATTAGGCCGAGTTCCTCGCCTTGGGGATGCTCGGCGCTGTTTGTAAAGAAGAAGGATGAAACCCTACGGCTGTGTGTGGATTACCGGCCGCTCAACGCCGTCACCATCAAGAATAAGTACCCACTGCCCCGTATTGACATATTGTTTGATCAACTTGTGGGGGCAAGTGTGTTCTCCAAGATGGACCTTCGCTCTGGATATCATCAGATAAAGATCCGGGCGGAGGATATCCCGAAGACGGCCTTCTCGAAGATATATGGCCTATATGAATATCTCGTCATGTCCTTTGGTCTCACAAATGCTCCAGCCCATTTCATGTATCTCATGAACTCGGTGTTCATGCCGGAGCTGGACAAGTTCGTGGTAGTGTTCATCGACGATATCTTGGTTTACTCCAAGACAGAAGCCGAACATGCTGAACACTTGCGGATCGTTCTTCAACGATTGCGAGACCACAAGCTCTACGCCAAGTTCTGTAAATGCGAGTTTTGGATCAGCCAAGTGCCTTTCTTGGGACATATCATCTCAGCAGAAGGCATTGCGGTGGACCCAAGCAAAATAGAGCAAGTGCTGAAATGGAAAGCTCCCACTTCAGTCCATGAAGTCAGAAGCTTCCTCGGGTTAGCGGGATACTACCGTAGATTCATTCCAAGCTTCTCCAAGCTCGCTAAGCCGATGACAGAGTTGCTGAAGAAAGGGACGAAACATGTTTGGAACACGGCGTGTGAAGGAGCGTTCCGAACATTGGTGAAGCATCTCACAACAGCCCCAGTGTTAGCTCAGCCGGATACAACAAAGCCCTTCGACGTGTATTGTGACGCGTCCGGTATTGGGCTTGGCTGCGTGTTGATGCAGGAAGGACGTGTGGTCGCATATGGCTCACGCCAACTTCGGAACCATGAGCAGCACTACCCTACTCATGATCTTGAACTTGCTGCCGTGGTGTTGGCGCTGAAAATGTGGAGGCACTATCTCCTGGGGAATCTGGTGCATCTCTACACCGACCACAAGAGCTTGAAATACATTTTCACCCAGAAGGAGCTTAACATGAGGCAAAGTAGGTGGTTAGAATTAATCAAGGACTATGAAATTGAGATTCACTACCACCCCGGCAAGGCGAATGTGGTTGCCGACGCGCTGAGTCGGAAGTCACATGTCCATCACCTCACCATTACACCAGTGGAGGAGGAAGAGCCAACTTTGTACTTGGTTCCGTATGGATCGCTGTACAACCTTGCCCTCATCCCTACGATTAGGGAGGACATCATTGCAGCTCATAAAGATGACAAAGGCATGGCACATCTCCGGAGACGGATAGACAATGGAGAAATTAAATGTTTCCGGAAAGATGATGAGGGGACGCTATGGTTCAATGACCGCATAGTAGTACCCCGAGATATGGAGTTGAGGAAAAAGATCCTCGATGAAGCTCACTTGTCTAAATAATCCATTCATCCGGGCAGCAACAAGATGTACCAAGATTTGAAAAAGAAATTTTGGTGGACACGGATGAAGCGGGAAGTAGCGAAGTACGTATCCGAGTGTGATACGTGCCGACGAGTGAAGGCTGATCACATGAAGAAATCAGGGCTATTGCAACCCCTGAAGATCCCAGCATGGAAATGGGAAGATGTGAGCATGGATTTCATTGTGGGATTACCCCTAACATCCAACAAGCATGATTCCATATGGGTAATCGTTGATCGGTTAACCAAGACGGCTCATTTCATCCCAGTGAATACACGTTACAATGCCGGCAAATATGCGGAGCTATACATAGCGAAGATTCTATGCCTATACGGGGTACCCAAGACCATTGTCTCAGATCGAGGTGCATTATTTGTATCTCGCTTTTGGGAGCAGCTACACGCTGCATTGGGTACTAAGTTGATCAGGAGCTCCGCCTATCACCCTCAGACAGATGGCCAAACAGAGAGGGTGAATCAAGTTCTGGAAGACATGTTGAGAACATGTGCCATCCACCATGGTAGGAACTGGGATGATCACCTACCATTGGCGGAATTCTCGTACAACAATGGCTATCAGGCGAGCATCAAGATGGCACCCTACGAAGCTCTCTACGGTCGCAAATGCCGCACCCAATTAAATTGGTGCGAGTCCGGTGAAAGGGTCACATTCGGGGTTGATGTGGTGAACGACACCAAAGAGCGCGTTCGGACAATTCAAGCCAATTTGAAGGCCGCTCAATCCCGACAGAAGAGCTACGCTGATAAGAGGCGTAGACCGTTGCACTTTGACGTTAGGGAACACGTGTACCTCCGCGTGTCTCCGATGAAGGGCGTGCACCGGTTCGGTGTGAAGGGGAAGCTCGCTCCCTGTTTCATTGGACCCTATGCTATCACCGAGAAGTGTGGACCAGCAGCGTATCGTTTGGAGCTACCGGCATCCCTTGCTGGTGTCCATGATATCTTCCACGTTTCGCAACTGCGAAAATGTTTGAAGCATACAGCTGCTGTTCCTATTGAAGACATTGGCGAGTTGAAACTGGATTTAACATATGATGAGTATCCGGTGGAAATTCTTGATGAGAAAGCCCGAACCATGCGTAGCAGAACGTTGTGGTTCTACAAGATCCTCTGGAGTAACCACACAGCTGATGAAGCGACGTGGGAGAGTGAGGAGTTCCTTCACTCAAATTACCCGGAGTTCATGGCTTCTCAACACGGGTAAGTCCCTACTACATCGCTATCTCTTCTTTTGTAATCTCGGGACGAGATTCCTTTAAGGGGGGAGGGATGTAAAAGCCCAAAAAAAAGGGACTTGCAAAAATTTTTCTTCACCTCACAACACCACAGTTTTCGTTGTGGATATCTTAGGAAATATTGTGAAGAGCAAGTAACCTTCGTCAAAAGAGTGATTAGAGGGGAAAGTCTTCCTTTTCACAAAGTGGGATTTGGACATAGGAACATGAGAGGTTGAGCTCGCCCCTAGAACTTAAAAAGTCTTGGGAAGGTTCAGTCCAAGTTTCATAGAAATCCAACACTTTTTGAGGCACTTTTTGGGTTGTTTGAAAAAGAGGCCAATTTGAATGTAAATTCAAATTGCAGCAACTTTCATCACCCAAATTCAAAAGTTAGCTTCATATTATTATTCAGCACATTTTTGTGAGCTCACACACCAATTTTCATTCCATTTGGAGTTGATCTTGACATGAGCTAAGTGGGACGAATTCAAACTTTATTTGAATTCAAAACTAAACTTGTGCTGAAATTCACCCAAGCCGAACCCAATTTGAATTCTATCCAATTCAAATGGCTCAGGGGTGAATAATTTGAATCACCAGGGGTATTATGGGGCTCACTGTTTACAACAGTGATTAGGAGTAAATTCCAGAGGTTAAAACCCCAGGTGGGACCCACGTGTCATAGAGGGGAGAAGGAGAAACTTGCACCCAAAGTCAGAGTCTCGGTGGGAAATTCTGCCGAGCAGCTGTCGGCTATGCCACCGAGCAGCTACCGGCGCCACCAGCTGCTTCCCTCTCCGCGAGCTGGCGCCCAGGGCGGCTGGCTCGCGCCCCCACGCGACCGGCACCGCCTCAGCCGAGCAGGAGTCGGCCGGCTTTATCTTCTCGCGGGCAAACCCGAGCAGCGGCATTGTTTCTCGCCGCAGCTCTCTGCTCAATCGGGAAAACCAGCAAAACAATCTCCTCCTTCGTCCCTGAGCTGCTAGACAGCCACCTGAGCTCGCACTCCACCTCTCCAACGCCGGAAACCTCGAGCTCTGACCTCCTTTGCCCGAGAGCGATCGCCACAGCGGCGACTCAACTTCAGCCGAGATTCAGGCGCCCGTGGGCAGCGTTCCACAGGCGTTTTCACGGTCCAGCAAGAGAGGCAACAGGAGCACGCGATCACCGTGCTGCTCTCCTCCAAGTTTGGAAGCCAACCGTGAAGAATCCGCAGAGAATTTCCAGTTTTTGCTCCGGCGACCGTAAACCGAACTTCTGGTACGGTTTCTTTAAATTCTCGCTCTATGATCTTTCGGAGGTCATCAAATCTTGCACATAGACGCTGGACTAGCCGGCGATCAAGTTCTTTTCTGCATCCGTAGCGTGAAACTGTCTAGGAGTGACAAATTTTGAGCTCGATCAAGGGCGGTCATGGCGGGCACGATCGGTCACACGGAGCCGACCGACTTGCCGCCATCCCTGAACCCTTTTGATACATTGTCGAGCTTTCTAGAGGCACACTGATGCTGTGGGGCCATTTGTTCGAGGTGTTGGCGGGTTTAGAAACCACGGTCGACGGTGTCGAACCTCAACCGAGGCCGCGGCACGTCGCCGAGCTATTTCCGGTCACCCCCAGACCGACCTGTCACCACCGACGTGTTCCTCGACGCTGACAACCCCCTGGCGGCGAGTTTCAGACCACGGGAGGTCCGGCAGCGGTGAGCCGGCGAGCCTCGAGTCTGCTCCGGCGAGGTCGGCGGCACGGGCGCGAGAGAACGGCGGGTGGAAGACGAAGCCGGCTGGCCCACGTGTCAGCGGCTGAAGAATTTAAATCGGGATCGGGTGTGGCCGGGGATCGGCTGTGCTGGCGCGCAAATACCCTGTGAGCTCCGGTGTGCCGGACACCTCCGCGCTCGACACGTGTCCCCGCGGGCCCCGAGAGTTTAAACTTTTCCCCCGATTTTCAGAATTCTTCCAAACTTCAAATCCTCAGAACTTTGGCTAGAAAGCTCCAAATCGTGTGAATCAAATTTTGCTGGATTTAGCTCTCTGAGCACTTTCCAGCAATACCAAATTCAGCTCATAAAAGTGAATAGTTTTCCAGAATTAAATCCCTAAAGTTTAAACTGTTGGGAATTTTATCTGGAGAACTACTTTATGAAAAATTCTGAAATTTGGCTGAAAGGTTCATTGGAAAATCCTGGAATACCAGTAAAATTTTCAGACTCTTAATTACCTTAATCGGGTGATTAAGAGAACTGCCCTGAGAAAATAGAAAAATGTACAGAAACATTTTTCAGATTTTCTCAAATCTTAATTAGGGCATAACTTTCTGTAGAATTCTTCAAACGACATGAAACCAACTCCATTAGAACCATCTTAAAGTCTAGATTCCAGAAAGTCATGGTTGGAGCCATGAAAACCCCTGGAATTATTCAGAGGCTCAAATATTGACCAAATGGGCTTTTATTTGTACAAGGTTCAAATGAACTTTGTTTCAAATGAAACTTGGTCAAGACTCTGGTTAGGACCCTACCAAGCCACAATAAAAATTTCAGAACCACAGGGGAGGGCTAACTAGAGTTATTAGTAAATAAGTATTCAAGTTTACACTTTGCATTTAAATTTACATATAGTATTGTATTCAACGTGTAGCCATTGAAGAAGAGACTACGGAAGTGCTGGACTTCCTCCTTCCGGAAGAGGAACTAACCCCTGACCAGCAGCAACAAGGCAAGCCCCGGTTTGCATTAACCTTTTTATAAGTTTTATTTTGTTTACATGTGTCATATGAAGTATGTATGTGCATTAGGTATAGGATGAATGAAACCGGTTCCTAGAAGAGTGAGGGTAGTGTTTAGAACATCGAGTAGAAAGGCTATGCTTAAAGATTCATAGGGCTTTGGTACAAGTCGAGTAGTTGGAATCTACTCGCGAGATAGGCTTGGGACACACGGGTTCGGTTGAGTGATGTGAGATCACTTTAGTAATGAAAATGAGACTAGGCAGGGGCTAGGGCGCAGCAAGAGAGAGTCTTGTGTGCGCGGCCCTGCCCGTGTCGATTGAGGACCGATCCGTGTGCGGCCCTGCTGAACAAGTATTGAACGTACCGAAGGCATATCGGATATATGGGCCCCGATAAACTGATGTAGCCTAAACCTCCGGGCGTCGAGGCATAACGCACCGATTTATAGGTGTAGGCTGAAAGCAGCAAGGTGGAAATCTGCCAACAGACATAGAGAGATGCTCCGTGTGGGGAACCTCCTGCTCGTTTCGGTGCGACCGGTTCGACGTTTGGGCTGTTGGGTGAAAGGTTGTCCCGTACAACATCGAGTGAGCGTGCTGTGCAGCTCCACGGATGGGCGTACGTGACGTGCTCTTTGGGTTTCCCTGCAGGTGTATATCGAGTCGATTCGCCGTCCCTCGCGGTGACGAGTACCGCTTGTTCACTGCGTCGTAACATAGAATAATGCATGAAATGTTATGATTCAATATTGCTGTTATGATATAAGTGTGTTGCTACATGTGTGCCACCAAATATTGCTTACTAAATTTCAGCTTCATGAACTGTTAACCTGTTGCTAAAAGATGAACTAAGGATGAACTTGTAGGCGTGTCCATTTGCTGCAACATTGCTATCCTATGTCATGGTACCCCTCATGTAGAGTTGCATGCTTAGATGAGTCGTTTAAGCCTTGCTGAGACTTCGTGTTCACGGTTGCTGCTTAAGTGTTTTTCAGGTGAGGAGCCACCCACGGACTCGGGGTACGAGACCACCGGCGAGGGTTACCCTCCGTCGGGGACCACGGCTGAGTGGGAGCCGTACACGCCACGCTGAGCTGAGACGTGCAGCTAGTGTGGGTTGCCCTAGGGCTGGGCAACCGACTTTTGCTAGATAGGCGGGCGTGAGTTGTACAATAGAAACTTCCGCTGTGTAATAAAGACTCTAGTTTGTAACTGAGAAGTGTACTACTTTGTACCTTCAGTTTGTTTTCCCTTGTAATATAATGTGTTCTTATGACGTGTGCTGTCGGGTGACGCATCGCGTGGCACCACCCTCTGCGATCCTGGATGAGCGGATTCCGGTCCGCCACACCGCGAGTGCATGGTGGGCGAACCTCTGTGCTTCACAGCCCACCGACCGAGTGATGACCTGGACGGAGTTTCGGACGGCCTTCAGGGCCTATCATATACCGCCAGGTTTGATGAAGAGGAAGACGCAGGAATTCCTACACCTGCAACAAGGGAGCTGGAGCGCGCTGGAATACTCCAGAGTGTTCAACGATCTCGCGCTCTACGCGTCGTATCACGCAGATACTGACGAGAAGCGGCGGGACCACTTTTACCAGGGGCTTAATCCGCTCCTGAAGGACAAGTTGGCGATGTTCAATCGCGGCAGCCTCAACGACATCATTGATGCTGCGATTGTTCAGGAGGACTCCGGCAAGGAGTTAGCGGCGGCAGAGAGGAAGCGAAGCGCGCCGCAAAGCAGCGGAGAAGGAGGCGGTCCTTCTCAGAAGTTTCGGATGGTGAATCGCCCACCATCAGGTTCACGGTGGCAGCCACCACAGCGGTCGATGCCGTTCCGCAGTCGACCATATTCTTCACCGGCATTCAGGCCGGCACTGCCAGTACCACCTCCGCAACAACAGCAGCAGCGGGCGATGCCGCGTGCGTATGCACCTCAGCAGCGCATGCCGGGCTTTCGTCCCCCGAGCACTACACCAGCAGCGGCCACATGTTACAAGTGTGGTCGTCCAGGACACTTCGCGAGCAGTTGCCCGGAGAGGCAAGGCGGCGGAGTGGCACCAGAGTTTCCGGGGAGGAATCAACCCCGGAACCCTACTAATGCGCGGCGGGCAAACCCTAGGCCCGGCACCGTCCACCAGCTTGCCATAGAGGACGTGCCGGAGGGCGAGCCAATCCTTGCGGGTATGTTCCAACTCCACCAGCATCCCGCTATAGTATTGTTTGATTCAGGCGCCACGCATAGCTTCATTAGCCAAGCTTTCATTGATAAATATAGCTTGCAAATACTACCCACCGATAGTCCTTATGTGATCTGTTCACCGGGTTGGAAAATTTCAGCAAGCATGATGGTCCCAAAAGCGCCATTGTGCTTAGAGGGTAGAGTTTACCCTACGTCTCTCAGAATCTTAGAGGGACAAAAGGTTGATGTCATCTTAGAGATGTCGTGGTTAACCCGCCACGGCGTTGTTTTAGACACCGTCCTTCTAGTTGTGCACTTGAACTCAGAAGTGCACGAGTCTCATTCATTATTTCTGGACAGTCCAGAAATAAAACTTCCAAGTGTCTATCAAGCCACAACTATCAGATTGGAAGACATTCCAGTGGTCCGAGAGTTCCCTGACGTATTCCCGGATGATTTACCGGGGATGCCACCCGATAGAGAGGTGGAGTTCAAGATTGAACTTGCACCGGGAACCACGCCAATATACCGAAGGCCGTACAAGATGGCGCCCAAGGAGTTGGCTGAACTGAAGACTCAGCTCACGGACCTTCTGGAGAAGGGTTTTATTAGTCCGAGCTCCTCGCCATGGGGATGTTCGGCATTATTTGTCAAGAAGAAGGATGAGATGTTACGGCTTTGCGTGGACTATCATCCATTAAATGCCATAACCATCAAGAACAAGTACCCGTTGCCACGGATCGACATGTTGTTTGATCAGTTGGTCGAAGCAAAGATCTTTTCCAAGATGGATTTAAGATCCGGGTACCATCCGATTAAGATAAGGGCTGAGGACATTCCAAAGACAGCTTTCTCGACAGGGTACGGACTTTATGAGTACCTGGTCATGTCCTTCGGCCTCACCAATGCTCCAGCTCACTTCATGTATTTAATGAACTCGGTATTCATGCCGGAGCTGGACAAGTTTGTCGCGGTCTTCATCGACGATATCCTGGTATATTCCAAGTAGGAAGAAGATCACAAGAAGCATCTGCGTATAGTCTTGCAACGGCTGCGGGATCACAAGCTATACGCGAAATTCAGCAAATGCGAGTTTTGGATATCGCAAGTGCCTTTCCTCGGGCATATCATCTCAGCGGAGGGTATCGCTGTAGACCCAAGCAAGATCACTCAAGTGCTGAATTGGAAATCCCCGAGAACTATTCACGAGGTACGGAGTTTCCTCGGACTCGCGGGATATTATCGGAGGTTCATTCTGAACTTCTTGAAGATTGCCAAGCCAATGACAGAGCTGCTGAAGAAGGCTACCAAATCTGTTTGGAGTCCAACATGTGAAGCAGCATTCAAGGCTTTAGTCAAGCACCTGACATCAGCACCGGTTTTGGTGCAGCCAGACACAACAAAACCGTTCGACGTGTACTGCGATGCATCCGGCATTGGGCTCGGATGTGTGCTGATGCAAGACCGAAGGGTGGTCACGTATGGGTCACGGCAGCTTAGAAACCATGAGCAGAATTATCCAACCCACGATTTGGAGCTCGCTGCCGTAGTACTTGCACTGAAAATGTGGAGGCACTACCTACTCTGTAACCTCGTACATTTATATACCGACCACAAAAGCCTCAAGTGCATATTCACTCAGAAGGAGCTGAACATGAGGCAGCGAAGATGGTTAGAATTGATAAAGGATTACGAAATAGATATCCATTATCATCCGGGCAAGGCAAACGTAGTGGCAGATGCGCTGAGCCGCAAGTCACACGTCAACAATCTGACCATCACACCGTTGGAAGATAGCGAACCACCACTACATGTGATTCCACACGGAGCTCTCTACAACCTAGGTTTGATCCCCACCATCCGTGAAGAGATAGCGGCTGCCCAGAAGAATGACAAGGGCATGTCACATTTGCGGAGACGTGTAGACAATGGGGAGCTGAAATGTTTCCGGCAGGACAGAGACGGCGTCCTATGGTTCAATTTCCAGATCGTCGTACCCCGTAACCCGGAATTACGGAAGAAGATCTTGGATGAGGCTCACTTGTCAAAGTTTTCTATTCACCCCAGCAGCAACAAAATGTATCAAGAACTCAGAAGCAAGTTTTGGTGGACACGGATGAAGCGTGAGACTGCAAAATACGTGTCCGAGTGTGATACATGTCGAAGGGTGAAGGCAGACCATATGCGGAAACCGGGACTGCTACAAGCACTGGGCATTCCTGCCTGGAAGTGGGAGGACGTGAGCATGGATTTCATCGTCGGTTTACCCACCACCTTGCAGAAACATGATTCTGTGTGGGTGATCGTCGATCGGCTCACCAAAGTTGCCCATTTCATCCCGGTCAACACCAACTACAACGCCAAGAAGTACGCTGAACTATACATCTCACGGATCCTATGCTTGTACGGCGTACTCCGTACCATCATATCGGATCGAGGCACTTTATTTGTGTCCTGTTTTTGGGAGCAGCTACACACTGCCTTGGGGACAAAGCTGATCCGTAGTTCAGCATACCACCCGCAGACGGATGGACAAACCCAGCGGGTAAATCAGATTCTAGAAGACATGCTACGAGCTTGCGCTATCAACCACGGCAAGAATTGGGATGATCACTTGCCGTTAGCCGAGTTCTCGTACAATAATGGGTACCAAGCCAGCATCAAGATGGCACCTTACGAGGCGCTATACGGTAGGAAGTGCCGCACACCATTGAACTGGTGTGAGTCTGGCGAAAGGGTTACCTTCGGGATTGACCTCGTCAACAACGCGGAAGAAAAGGTTCGACTGATTCAAGCGAACCTAAAAGCCGCTCAATCCCGTCAGAAACAGTATGCGGACCGGAGAAGGCGCCCATTACAATTCGAAGTTGGAGATCACGTATACCTACGGGTGTCTCCAATAAAGGGCGTAAACAGATTTCGGGTGAGAGGAAAGTTGGCACCGCGATTCATCGGTCCATTCCAGATTACCGAAAGATGTGGATCAGTGGCATACCGGCTGAAATTACCAGAAGCACTTTCCGGTGTGCACGACGTCTTTCACATTGCCCAGCTGAGGAAGTGTCTTAAGCTATCAACTACCGTTCAGCTGGAAGATATTGAAGAACTGCAACCGGATCTCACCTATCGGGAGGAACCGGTGCAGATTATTGATGAAAAGGCCCGAACCACACGCAACCATACGTTGTGGTTCTACAAGATTCTATGGAGTAATCACTCCATGGACGAAGCGACATGGGAGAGCGAAGGATTTCTTCGCACCAACTACCCCAACTTTTTCACGTCGCATATCCGGTAATTTTCCACCGTCCTCTCTCTCATTTTCACCTTATAATCTCGGGACGAGATTCTTTTAAGGGGGGAGGAATGTAAGGGCCTCAGTTTTTGACACATATTTGAAGTGTTCATCACCATACACACACATCTCATTTAAGGAAAGTTGATGAACACAAATGAATAGCAAGTAACCACCATCAACATGCTCATTAGAGAAAAAACTCACATATTGCAAAAGTGGCATTTTCCACATGTGATATAGATGGGCTGGGCATATGAAAACTCCTACACATCGCTAAGGATGTCCAAGCCAAGTTTCACACAAATTCAAAACCTTTTTGAGGTCATTTTGGGTATAGTTAGAAAGAGGGCAGTTTGAAACCATATTCAAATTCAAACTGTTTTTATCCCATGAATTTAAAAGTGGGAGGCATATTCTTATTCAGCACATTTTTGTGAGCTCACACACCAATTTTCACTCCATTTGGAGTTGATCTGGACATGAGCTAAGTGGGACAAATTCAAACTTTATTTGAATTCAAAACTGAACTTGTGCTGAAATTCATTCAAACCAAACCCAATTTGAATTCTACTCAATTCAAATGGCTCATGGGTGGATGATCTGAATCACCAAGGGGCATTATGGGGCTCACTGTTTACAACAGTGATTAGGAGTAAATTTCAGAGGTTAAAACCCCGGGTGGGACCCACATGTCATAGAGAGGAGGAGGCAAAACTTGCACACAAAGTCACAGCCTCGGTGGGAAATTCCACCGAGCAGCTGTCGGCTGTGCCACCGAGCAGCCACTGGCGCCACCAGATGCTTCCCCTCTACGCGCGATGGTGCCTAGGTGGCCTGCTCGTGCCCCCACGCGACCGTCACCGCCTCAGCGGTGTGAAGACCGGGTGCCTTCTTATCCCCGCGAGCGACACTGGGCGGCGCCATTCCTTTTCTTCCCGAGCTCTCGGTCGATCGGGAAAACACAGCAAACAATCGTGTCCTCGCCTCTCCAAGTTGCCAGGCAACGTCCTGAGCTCGAGCACCACCCTCCCAAAGCCTGAACCACCGGGTTTCGGTCCCTGTTCCCGTGATCAACGACGACCGACGCAGTTTACGATCGGTCTCACGTGGGTAGCACACTACAGCCATTTCCATGGCCGAGCAAGGGTGGCAAAAGGAGCGCATGGACTCCACGCTGCTTCCACCTGATGCTCAAGCCACGCCGTGAACACTCGCCGGCGAATTCTCAGTTTTTGCTCCGGCAACCTTAAACTGAGCTTCCGGTACGGTTTCTTCAAATTCTTGCTCTATGATCTCTCGGTGGTTATCAAATCTTGCACATAGATGCTGGACTAGCCGGCGATCAAGTTCTTTTCTGCATCCATGGCGTGAAACTGTCTAGGAGTGACGAATTTCGAGCTCGATCAAGGGCGGTCATGGCGGGCACGATCGGTCACACGGTGCCGACCGACTTGCCGCCATCCCTGAACCCTTTTGACACCTTGTCGAGCTTCCTAGAGGAACACTGATGCTGTAGGACCGTTTGCTCGAGGTGTTGGCGGGTTAGAACCCACGGTCGACGACGCCGAACCTCAACCGAGGCCGCGGCACGTCGCCGGGCTATTTCCGGTCACCCCCAGCCCGACCTGACACCACCGACGTGTTCCTCGATGTCGAAAACCCCCTGGCGGCGAGTTTCAGACCATCGGAGGTCAAGCAGAGGCAAGCCGGCGAGCTCCGAGTCTGCTCCGGCGAGGTCGGCGGCGCGGGCTCGAGAAAACGGCGGGAGGAAGACGAAGCCGGCTGGCCCACGTGTCAGCAGCTGAAGAATTTAAATCGGAATCGGGTGTGGCCGGGATCGGCTGTGCTGGCGCGCAAATACCCAGTGAGCCCCGGTGTGCCGGACACCTCTGCGCTCAACACGTGTCCCCGCGGGCCCCCGAGAGTTTAAACTTTTTCCCCGATTTTCAGAATTCTTCCAAACTTCAAATCCTCATAACTTTGGCTAGAAAGCTCCAAATCGAGTGAACCAAATTTTGTTGGATTAAGCTCTCTGAGCACTTTCCAGAAAATCAAGTTTAACTTCGTGAAAATCCTTATTTCTCCAGAATCAATTCCTCAAAATTTAAAATGTTTGGAATTTTAACTGTAGAATCCTTTGGAGGAAAATCCTGAAATTTTACTGGGATGTTCACCAAAATATCCATGAACTACCATAAAAATTTCAGATCCATTTGAGCTCATTTGATCCACCTAATGGTGTGATTAGTGAAACTGTTCCAGAGAAAATAGAAAATGTTCAGAAACATTTTCAGAATTTTCTTTGAAATTGTTTAGCTCATAACTTTAGTTAGGAACCTTCAAATTAAGTGAGACCAACTCCATTAGAACCCTCTGAAAATTTAGTTTTCAGAAAGTCATAGTTTGTTTCATGAAAATCCTTAGAACACCCTAAAAGCCTTCAATTAAGGTCAAGTACATAATTAATTGTGGAGGGCTCAAATAAGATTTGCTGCAACTAAAACTTGACCAAGTCTCTGTCTAGGTTGTAATCAAGCCACAGTAAAAGTTTCATAGTCAGTGAGCCTGTCTAGTGGGACTTATAAGCTTCACAAGTTCAAACTTAATACAAATGCATTTAAATTGATACATGTATTTCTTCTATCATGTAGTCGCTAAGGTCGAGGAGGAACCCGAAGTCCTAGACTTTGTTACTCCGGAGGAGCAGCTAGCCTACGACCAAGAGCAGCAAGGCAAGCTCCGGTTTGCAATAACCTTTTTACAAGTTTTTATTGTTTTGAGCACATACTTGATTACTTTCTTCTTTGCATTAGAGTCTTGTTTGGAAACCCAACTGCATAGCTAAGAAAACCATGGGTTGGGTTTAGGATTGCAAACCCCGTTAGCTACTGCAATGCTAAGATAGTGTAGGATTCGGTACAAGTCGAGTAGTTGGAACTACTCGCGAGCATAGGCTAGAGGCACTCGACTCGGGTAGTGATAGCACATGAAACACATGGCAAGAAAATGAGACCAAGCGGAGGGTAAGGGCAGCAGGACTTTGGGGCCTGTGTGCTGTAGCTCCTCTTGTGTTGATTGAGGACCGAGCCGTGTGCGGGCCTGTTGAACAAGCTAGAACAGTACCGAACACCTACCGGCTATATGGGAACCGGGAAACCGATGTAACTAGGGTAGCTGGGTGTTGAGGCATAGCTGGTCGTTCAGAGGGTAGGTTGAGAGCTCGAGGTGTAAATCGGCTGGCGGCAATGAGATGCGCGTGCAGAGACCTCTTGCTCGGGACGATTGGACCGGTTCAACATTTGGCTAACGGGTGAAAGGTAGTTGCGTACGGCGTCCGTGATGGTTGTTGTAGGCAATATCGAGTACGGGCGTACGTGACGGGTTGTTCGGGTAACCCTGCAGGTGTAAATCGATTATAATCGCTATCCCTCGCGGTCAGTGAGTACCACTTGTTGTCTATACCGTGACGTAGAAAGAACAGGCTAGAAATGCGTTTTTTGTTTGATTGCGGCTCTCTCATGTGCCTTAGCGTAAGGTTCTCCACAACCTGCTGCTAAAACTTGAAAGTAAGGTTCTACTAATTAGGCGAGTCCTTGCAAATTATTTTTACCTCATGTAACCCATCACCCCTCATGTAGAAGTTCCCTGTTTAGGTGAGATGGGTCAGACTTGCTGAGCCTTCGTGCTCACTGCTTGTGTTTGAAGCTTTTGCAGGGTTCTATGAGGAAGGGACTCCCGAAGAGGAGGCAGAACCCCAGGAGGGGAACCCCGTCGAGTGGGAGTCGTGCACGCCGCAGAGTTAGTGTGCGTGTGTGCTAGCAAGGACACGTTCAAGGGTTGAACGTGCACTTGATACTTAGTCTACGCCTGTAAGTGTAGACTGAACTTATTTTGATGTAAACATGTTCATAAACTTGTTTATGTAATAAAATTTCGCTTCCGCTTTGTACCTTTGACGTGTGTTATCTGGTGCTGTGCAACGCAGCACCCCTCAGCGTGATCCTGGCTCGACAAGACCGTGGGGTCGTGTCAATATGGATCACGGCAATTACGGAATCATGAACAACATTATCCAACTCATGATCTCGAGCTTGCTTCTGTGGTATTAGCTATGAAGATGTGGAGACATTACCTATTGGGGAATCTGGTTCATCTCTACACCGACCACAAAAGTTTGAAGTACATATTCACTCAAAAAGAGTTGAATATGCGACAACGGCGATGGTTAGAGCTGATCAAAGACTATGAGCTTGAAATTCATTATCATCCGGGCAAGGCAAATGTGGTTGCCGATGCACTCAGCCGGAAGTCTCATATTCATAACCTAACCATTACGCCAATAGAAGAGGAAGAACCAAGTCTCTACTTGGTTCCATAATGGAGCTCTGCATAACCTAGCTCTCATACCCACAATAAGAGAGGAAGTTATGAAAGCTCAAAAGCAAGACAAGGGCATGGCTCATAACAGGAGGTTGAAGCACGGGGAGATGAAGTGTTTCCGGTTAGATGATGAAGACACCCTATGGTTCAAGGACCGGATAGTCGTACCCCGTGATATGAGGCTGCGGAAAAAAAATTTGGATGAGGCTCACTTATCCAAATTTTCTATTCATCCGGGCAGCAACAAGATGTACCAAGAATTGAGGACTAAATTTTGGTGGACCCGGATGAAGAGAGAGGTGGCTAAATACGTATTAGAATGTGATACGTTTCGGCGATTTAAAGCCGACCACATGCAGAAAGCGGGAACCTTACAACCGCTACGCGTTCCGGCATGGAAGTGGGAGGATATTAGTATGGACTTCATTGTTGGACTACCTCTCATAGCTAATAAGCATGATTCGATTTGGGTAATCATGGATCGGTTAACCAAGTCAGCACGCTTCATCCCGGTGCGTACCAAATACAACGCCAAAAAGTATGCGGGGTTGTACATAGCTTGAATCTTTTGCTTGTATGGAGTTCCCCGTACCATTGTCTCCGACAGAGGATCGCTGTTCGTGTCCCGCTTCTGGGAACAGCTACACGCATCCTTGGGAACTAAATTGATTCGAAGCTCCGCGTATCACCCTCAAACCGATGGGCAAACGGAGAGGGTGAATCAAATCCTTGAAGATATGCTAAGGGCGTGTGCCATCCACCACGGTAAGAGCTGGGATGATCACTTACCGTTGGCGGAATTATCGTATAACAACGGTTATCAAACGAGCATAAAAATGGCACCTTATGAAGCTCTCTACGGCTGGAAGTGCCGCACACCTTTGAACTGGTGTGAATCCGGCGAGAGGGAAATTTACGGGATTGATCTCGTAAATGAAGCAGAAGAGTGGGTAGGGCTTATTCAAGCAAATCTTAAAGCCGCTCAGTCCAGGCAAGAGAGCTATGCGGATAAGAGATGTCGTCCTCTGAACTTTCAAGTTGGGGACCACGTATACCTCCGCATATCTCCTATGAAGGGCATTCACCGATTCGGGGTGAAAGGAAAATTGGCTCCATGTTTTATCGGTCCCTTCATCGTCAAGGAAAGATGTGGACCCGTGGCATACCGATTGGAGTTGCCGGCAGCCTTAGCCGGAGTTCATAACGTCTTCCACATATCTCAGTTGCGGAAGTGTTTGAAAGTTCCAACAGAGATTCTCACGGAAGGCATAGCAGATTTGAAGCCGGACCTCACATATGTTGAGCATCCAACCCGGATAATTGATGAAAGGACTCGCGAAACCAGAAATCGGACGCTGCGATTTTTCAAGGTGCTATGGGAAAATCACACGTCCGACGAAGCTACATGGGAAAGCGAGTAATATTTACAATGCAATCATCCGGAGTTGCTAGAGGCTTATATTTAGTTGTTGTCCTCTCCACGTTGTCCTTAATCATGAATCTCGGGACGAGATTCTTTTTAAGGGGGGAGGAATGTAAAAGTCCCAAAACTTGTAAATGATAAACTTGAGCTATGAATAAAGTTAAGTTTAAATACAAGAAATGGGACTTGCAAAAACTTTTGTATACTCATGAAAGTGTTGGCATGTGCAATAAAACTTTGAATTCAGTTTGAACTAAAAGGGTAACTTCAAAAAGAAGAAGGGCATTTCCAAAACGAGAAAATTCAAACTGTTGTTTGAAAATTTGTATTTGCAATGGCCAACTCAAAGATCAGAGGGAATATTCAAACTGTCCAGGTTCAAATTATGAGGAAGACAACTTTTGAGAAAATTTGGAGGTTCTTTGATAGGTATATCAAAGAGATATGTGAATTTTCATTGAAATTTGAATTCAAATTTGAAACTGTGGCACAACTTGGAAAATGGCCAAATGACTTTTGAATTTGGATCCCTCATATCTGAATTTGCAATGTGTCAAAATTTGGAGATCTTTAGGGGCTGAGAGGAGCTGTGGGCCCCAATTGTCATTGAGAGGGGAGGGGTAAAACTTACTGCTTAAGTTTAGCTCGCTGTTACCGGTTCCCACCCGAGCTGCCGAGGGGGCTGCAGGCGCCACCGCGACTCCACGGGGAGGACACCTCCTGGTTTCATTCTTGCGCTGGCGACCGACTCGATGGTTCACTCGTCCTCAGCGTGTGAAGTAGCCATTAAGCGAGCTGTGGTGCCCTGCCTTTCCCCGAGTAACAGCCGAACAGCACGCTGCCGCCGCTCCCCGGTGCTCAGCAGAACCCAGTGAAAACCGGTGCACAGCCTCCCTCCGAGCTGCTGAACAACACCGCGTGCCCACTCTTCTTCTCCCTGACACAAAAATGACCGAGGTTGGGCCTCTCTGCCGCAAGGGCGCCGTGTTCGCGTGGCAGCCGAAAGAGAACCAAGGAGAAAGCTCCCATGGACAGCTGAGTCTAGCGCCTGTCCCGACCAAGTGCCAGCGTCCCCGGACGCGCTGTGGCCCCGTGCTGCTCACCTCCAAACCTCAAGCAAAGCCGTGAACCACCGAGCGAGAATTCGGGAAAACATCACCGGCGGCCACAGAACGACGTTCCGGTATAAAATCTTCAAATTCCCACTCCATTCTCCTCTTCAGTTCACTAAACTGTGCTCAAAGGATCTAGACTCGAGGGTGATCCGATCCCCTCCCTAACCCTAGCTAGAAACCCAGTGTTAGCGGCTAATTTTGAGCCTTCCGATCAGCGATCATGGCGGGGGCACTCGGGCACACGGTGAACCTCAACTTGCCGCCGTTTCTGAGCCATGTTGAGGCCATGCCGAGCTAGCCCATCCTCTGCTGGTACTTTTGGGCGGTTCGGTTGAGCTGTTAGCGAGCTACAAGGGCCGGGTGACGGCGCCGATCGTCACCGAAGGCCGCGGCTCGTCGCCGAGGATAGTCCGGCAATCGGCAGCCCGAGCCAACCCCGTAGACATGTTCCCCGACCTCCCAAACTCACAGGCGGCGAGTCTCCAGCCGAGAGGCGGTCGGGAAGCCAGGTCCGGCGAGCTCCAGTGGAGCGCCGGCGAGGGGGAGGCGCGGGCGCGGGAAATCGGCCGAGGAAGAAGAAGACCCCCTTCGGTCCCACTCGTCAGCGGCTGCAGTTAAACATACGGGATCCTCTGTGGCCCTGGATCAAACTTTGACAGCGCGGGAACGAGTCTGCTACCCCGTGTGGCGTGGTTCCCGCAGCCGACACGTGTGCGATGGGCCCGCGGTCAGAGTTTAAACATTTCCCCGGTTTATTCAAATAACAGATTTGATTCAAACTTTGGGAGGGCATAACTTTTGCTAGGAAACTCCAAAATTAGTGATTCAATTTGGGTTGGATTCAGGAGGTAAAACTCTATCCAAATATGCCACCCAATTTGCATGAAAACCAATAGAAAATTCTGGAAAATTCTTTAAAGCTTTCAGCAAAAGAATTTTAGAGGGAGTTTGGTTCATCCAAAAATTCCCAAATTTTGCCAGGATATTCTTCAGGATGTTAGGAAACTCCTTTAAATGTTTCAGCTCATTTGGAGTTGATTTAGTTAGGATAATTCTGATTTCATGTTTCTGTGTTCAAATGAATACAGAAACATTTTCAGGGATCCAAAACTTGGAAATTCAGTTCTGGGCATTCTATGTAATTATCACTTGATCATGTTGCTTCAACTAAACCAAACCACTAGCCCCAGTGTCAATTTAAATTCTTAAACAGAGTTCCAGTTTTAAACTTGTCTTTAGAACTTGTTAGCAAAAGTTCTATAATTAAACATGTATACATATTCATAACGTGTAGTGATTAAACGTGGAAACTGAAGAAGGAGAAGTTGAGCTTGGATCAAGGAGAAAGAAGGGCAGGAATTGAACTTCAAGTCATCAGAAACTATCCTCACATTTATCTGACTTTAGTCACCTGCAAAACCAAGGCAAGCCCCGGTTTGCATTTAAGTTGTTTTACAAAGCTTTTCATTTGTTCATTACTATGGGTCAAAGTTTGTATGTGCATTAGGTCAAGTATGTTTATACTCCACTTGCATGACCAAAAAGAAACCTGGGATCAAGGGTAGAAGTGTTCCATTGCTGTAGAATAAGACCGTGCTAAATAGGCTAGGACATCCGGTAGAAGACGAGTAGTTGGAATCTACTCGCGAGCTTTGTTTCGGGATCACATAAGTGTGGTTGGAAGGAGAGGCAAACTAAAGTTTACATTTCTAAAGATGAGACTGGGCAGGATGGTTAAGTAGCGACAAGACGAGGTCTTGGTCGAGTAGCTCTGCCTGTGTCGGTTAAGGACCGAAGCGTATGCGGCCCTGGGAGCAAGTATTGAGTTGTGTACCGGATGCTTACTGATATATGGGAACCAGGAAACCGATGTACCGAGTTCACTGGATTGTAGAGGCATACCACATCGTCTCGTTAGACCTATGAGTCCGAGACGGCGCGACCGGTTCTACAGTCTAGTGTCCTGCGAAAGGTTGCCACATAAGACGTAACGAAGGACGCCAGATTTGGGTCTTCAGAGGCGGGCATATGTGTCGAGTTATCCGGGTAGTGTTTGATTCGAATCACCGTCCCTCGCGGTTATGAGTACCGCTTGCTCACTGCGCTGTGACGTAGTAATCAAGTTGTGTGGGAATAGTTTGCAAAGTTTTAAATGCTGTTATGATAATTGTAAATTGCATGAAAACCCTGTTTGAAGTAGAGATAGAGCAAACTAAAGTTATTTTCCACCTTGGGACAAGTAACATTGGAATGAAGTGTTTCTTGTTTGATTGTGGAGTTCCAATGTTGCTGGGCGCAAGGTCACTACTATTATGGCTAAAACCTGAAAGTTAAGGAGGAACTCATAGGCGAGTCTTTTCGCAAATTACAGGATTAGGTCTTAAGTTACCCTCATGTAGAGTTGCATGCTTTAGGAGAGACGGTTAAGTATTGCTGAGCCTTTGTGCTCACTCTTGCTATGTAAGTGGTTTTGCAGGTAAACCACGACGCTATAAAGAAGGTTGTCGGTGAGACTCGAGAACTTCCGAGTCATGTATCACCTGGAGAACCTAGCCGCTGCCAAGTCTTCGTGTTGCTAGCGAGAGGAGCCCGCGGGCTGGACCTCTTCTCGAGTGCTTCTTAGATATACGACGTGAGCTGTTTATAGACTTCCGCTGTAGCTATTTTATGTAAATTATTTACAAATAACAATTGTAAGCTTCCGCTTTTGAATTATGTAATACATTGTTCCTTATAAGTGTGCTGTTCGGTGCCACATAATACGGCACCACCCAATGTGATTCCCGGGCAAAGTGCCCCATCCCCGTGACGTGATCAGGACGGCGGGGTCACGCCAAAGGGTATGTTTCACATACGGCGAAGGATAGACAACGGAGAAATGAAGTGCCTCTGGAAGGACGATGAAGGTACTTTGTGGTTCAACGACCGGATTGTAGTACGCCGGGATATGGGACTACGGAAGAAAATTCTGGACGCAGCTCATTTGTCCAAGTTTTCCATTTATCCGGGCAGTAATAAAATGTACCAAGATCTCCGGAAGAAGTTTTGGTGGACACGTATGAAACGTGAAGTTGCAAAATACGTTTCAGAGTGTGATACGTGTCGAAGAGTTAAGGCCGACCATGTAAAGAAGTCATGCCTGTTGCAGCCATTGCAAGTACCGGCATGGAAGTGGGAAGACTTGAGTATGGACTTCATCGTCGGGTTGCCGATGACCTCCCACAACCATGCTTCGATTTGGGTAATTGTGGACCGGTTAACCAAATCAGCACATTTCGTCCCTGTGCATACTATGTATAACGCAAAGCAGTATGTGGAGCTGTACATAGCACGGATCTTGTGCTTACATGGAGTTCCCCGTACCATTGTGTCAGATAGAGGATTGCTGTTCATAGCCCGTTTCTGGGAGCAGCTACATGCATCTTTGGGGACGAAGTTGATTAGAAGCTCTGCGTATCACCCTGAAACCAATGGGCAAACTGAGAGGGTGAATCAAATACTGGAAGATATGCTAAGAGCATGTGCCATCCACCACGGTAAGATCTGGGATGATCACTTACTGTTGGCGGAGTTCTCATACAATAACGGATATCAGACGAGCATCAAAATCGCACCATATGAAGCTCTATACGGTCGGAAGTGCCGTACGCCATTGAACTGGTGTGAGTCCGGTGAACGAGTAACGTTCGGGGTTGATCTTGCCAATGAAGCCGAAGAGAGGGTTCGGGTAATACAAGAGAACCTCAAAGCTGCCCAATCTCGTCAGAAAAGCTACGCGGATCAGTGGCGTCAACCGCTGTATTTCGAAGTCGGAGAGCACGTGTATCTTCATGTGTCTCCGATGAAGGGGATTCATCGGTTCGGTGTCAAGGGGAAACTTGCTCCCCTATTCATTGGTCCATTTGCCATAACGGAGAAGTGCATAACTGTAGCCTACCGGTTGGAACTACCAGCAAGTCTTGCCGGTATTCACGACATATTTCACGTGTCCCAGCTGCGGAAATGTCTCAAGTTTACTGCTGCCATCTGCGCCGAAGACATCGACGAGTTGAAGCCGGATCTCACTTACACTGAGCAACCAGTACAGATTATCGACGAAAAGACCCGGATCACCCGGAACCGGACTTTGAGATTTTACAAAGTCCTGTGGAGTAATCATACCCCGGAAGAGGCGACGTGGGAAACCGAAGATTACATCCACAAGAACTATCCAGAACTTTTGTCATAAACTTTGTAATCGCCTCCCGTCTCGTTCTTTCTTTGTAATCTCGGGACGAGATTCCTTTTAAGGGGGGAGGAATGTAAAGGTCCAAAAATGTGAATCCAAAGAAACACTTGTTTGCAAAAGTTTGTTTCATATGAGTGAAATTTGGGACTTGTTAAAACTTTTCCACATGTGATAACCCACATGAGGGTTTTCTTCACACAAGTTCAAATGTTTATTTGAAAACTTGGAACCCAAGAGGGTCAAAAACCAAGATGGGAAGTTTCCATAGGTGTGAGAAAACTAAAGACAGATTTAGAACAAATTGTTCAACTCAAAATTCAAATGAGAGCAACACTATGAATTTCATAACTGTTGTGCTACAAACCTCATTTGCCGCAGCCAAATTAAAAATCAGATTTCATATTTGAATTCCTTGGGTCCAAATTAGTGGGTGTGCAAGGTTTCATGATTTGTTGATATGTTTGCAACCCATTTTCCAAAATGGACTTTAAATAACAAAGAATTCAAATGCATATTTGAATTTGGATGAAACTTGCCCAAATTTCCAAATGCACCTCAGATTTGAACTCCCACAATTTGATTCCACAATTTGCAAATTTTGGGAGATATTTTGGAGAGGGATAAGGAGGGACTGAGCTGTGGGACCCACATGTCATTGAGGGAGTTAAAATATGCAAAAAGATCTCAGAGTGTAGTCTCTGTTTGAGTTCTGCAGTCGGTTCACTCGAGCCACCGAGGTTTCTCACCGAGCGACACCGAGAAAGAGCCGTAGCCACCTCCTTTTGAATTCCATCGCGCTGGAGGGCTGCCCAGGCATTTTATACCCTCTGCCGCGCTCCCTTTCGCCTTCATCGCTGAAGCCTCGGCTCTGTTCTTCTTCCCTCGGGCACGAAACAAACCGAGTGCTGCCGCCGTGCTTGTGATCGATCGGCCACCACCTAGGTCGCGTGCGAGTCTAAACTGAGCCACCAAACCACACCACAGACGCTCCTCCGACATCCTCGCGCCACTCCAACGTGAGCTCCACCTCCAGAGACCGAGAACGCCGAGTTCCCGCGGCAACCGAAAACAACGGCGACCAGGCGCTATCGTGGACAGCTCCACAGAGTGGTTTTCACGACCAAGAAAGAGGGCCCTTGGACACGCAGGAGCTTCCTGCAGCTTCCATCCGAAGCACAGAGCTTGTCTTTGCATCTTGCCGACGAATTTTAGAAATCCTCTCCGGCCGGTGTAAACCGACCTTCGGGTATGATTTCACAAAATTCCCGATTGATTTTTGTTTAGACACCACGAAACTTCGCATACACGGGCTAGACTTGAGGGCGCACAAGTTTGATTTTGAAGCCTCGCATGAAACACATGGTGCACAGCGTATTTCCGGTCTTTCCGACGGCGGCTACGACGGGAAGGTTCGGGTGCACGGTGAACCCTAGTTCAGAGCTATCTCCGAGCCGTTTCATTCCCATGTCGACGTTCCTTAGCGTCCGCCGGTGCTTTAGAACCCGGAAACCGGAGCTTTGGAGGCTTAGGCCGTCGGGGTAACGTCGCCGGACTTCATCCGAGCCGCAGCACCGGTGCGGGGTGGTTTAGAGACGTCGCTGGTCTGTGGAAGTCACACCAGCGTGTTCCTCGCACAAAATAAGGACCTGGTGGCGAGTTTAAGCTTCGGAGGTGGCCGGACGACCGAATTCGAGGTAACTCCGGCGAGCCCCGGCGGCGTGGGCGTGCGGGCGGTTGGAGGTTGAAGAAGGCTGCCGGCCCCACGCGTCAGTCGCACAGAAACAGGAGCTGGATACTCTGTGGCGCCGGATCAACTGTGACAGCGCGGGAAACAATCCTGTGACCCCGTGTGGCACCCTCCCGGCAACAAACACGTGTACCCTGGTCCCACCATCAGTTTAAACTTTTCTTGGATTTATTCAAATGCCAGATTTTTCCCTAAACTTTAGAAGGGCATAACTTTTGCTAGGAACCTCCAAATTTAGTGATTCAAATTGGGTTAGATTCAGATGGGCAGACATATGCAACCCAATTTGTATGGAAGTCTTTATTTAATTCTGGAAAATTCTTTAAAACTTTTCAGGAAAAGAATTTTAGAGGGAGTTTGGTTTATCCAAAAATCTTCAAATTTTGCCAGAATATTCTTTAAGGTGTTATTAGACTCCTGTAAAAGTTTCAGCTCTTTTGGAGTTGATTTGATCAGGGTAATTCAGATTGTAAGTTACTGTGTTCAATTGAATACAGAAACATTTTCAGAGAATTTCCAGAACTTGTAAATTCAGTTATGGGCAATTCTTAGCTTCAATAATCCTAGGAAAATTCATGCACGCTCTATGAGCTACAATTGAAATTTTGGTTCACTGAGTTTGACATGAACATAGGTGCTACCTCAGAGTTAATTCTTCTTTGCTTAATTGCTTAGAAAATTTTTCTGAATAAACCATTCAATGAAAAGTGCTAATTTTTGGTCCAGATAACTTTCTTGTGATAAGGAACTCACATGAAAATTTTCAGCTCCATTGGATCTCTAGATCACCACTGTTATGTGTAACCTCTTAAAGGGATCAACACTTCAGTGGGAGAAGCACTCAACATTTGATCAGAGTATTTAAACCCAACCCAAACCACTAGCACCAGTGTCATTTTAAATTCTTAAAAAGAGTTCCAGTTTTAAAACTGTCATTAGATCTTATTAGCAAAAGCTTTTTAATTAAATACATATGCATGATCATATCGTGTAGCATCTACGTGAAGAACGTGAGAAGGACTTAAAGTGAAGATCAAGGAGGAAGGAAAGCAAGTGATCAAGCTCCAAGTGATCATCACTAACTGATTATAATCTTAGTCACCTGCAAAATAGGCAAGCCCCGGTTTGCATTTGAACAGTTTTATAAAGCATTTCAATTTTTATAGATCATAGCTTTGCATCATTGATTGCATTAAGTCTAGTTGATATTGAAAACCCCACTTGCATGACCAGAAATACCTAAGAGAGAAAGGGTAGAATAGCACCTCCTCGAGTGGATTTGGCTACGCTAATGTTAGTAGGAAAGGTCCGGAGAAGTCGAGTAGTTGGAATCTACTCGCGATTTTAGGGCTGGTTTATTCGGAGCGGGTCCAAAATAGAAAAGATGAGGAAAGTTCACACATAAGAAATGGAGACCGGGCAGGGAGGTTTAGATGCAGCAGGTTGCGGACCGTGCGTGCATAGCCCTGCCTGTGTCGGTTAAGGCCCGTCCATGCTTGGCCCTGTTGGACAAGTTTGAGTTGTGTACCGGGCACATACTGGCTATATGGGACCCAGGAAACCGATGTACCTTGGGAGATCCATAGTGGAACTTTTCCAACTGCCTTAGGCTTTCGGCGTCAGGGTAGCAGGAGGTAACTCGCTTAAGAACATACCACTGCAGGTATGTACCTTGAGGGAGCTTGCGTACTCGGGGCAGTTGGACTGCGTCCAATGTGGAAGATCTTGGGAAAGGTGGCCGCGTACAATGTCAGTCGAGGTTGCTGCCGGCAATTCGGAGTACGGGTGTACGTGTCGTGTAGTCCGGGCGTGTACTGATTCAAATCACCGTCGCTCGCGGTCATATGAGCATACTTGCCCACTGCGTCTTGACGTAGTAACAACTGGAACTGGTTATCTTTTGAACTTGATAAGGCTGTGCTGTAACTTGTATTGCAACCATGATTGAATTAGAGATAGGCTCATTAAACTTTACTTTCACTTTGTGCAAGGAGCATCGCAACAAAGCGTTTCTTGTTTGATTGTGGAGTTGCGATGCTTTTCGGCTCAAGGTCTGCACAATGAGGCTTAAAATCTCAAAGTTAAGGATCAACTTTAGGCGAGTCCTTTATGCAAATCTAGCTAACCCAATTACAACCGTCGTGCATGTAGAGTTTCTTGTTTAGGAGAGACGGATCAGTCTTGCTGAGGCTATGTGCTCACGCTTTCTATATAAGTGGTTTTGCAGGTTAACATCGATGCTAAGATGGAGGTTGTCCGGTGAGACTCGGTGACTTCCGAGTCAGGTAACACATGGAGAACCCAGCCGCTGCTGCTTGTCTTCGTGTTTCTAGCGAGAGGAGTCCGCGGGCTGGACTTCATCTCGAGTGCTCTTAGTTATTCGACGTGAGTTGTTATAGACTTCCGCTGTAGATATTTGATGTAAACTATTTACAAAGAAAAACTTGTAAGCTTCCGCTATTGTTTTATGTAATACATTGTTCCTTTTATGTGTGTTGTTGGGTGCCGCACAACACGGCACCACCCAATGTGATTCCCCGGCGAGTGCCCCATCCCCGTGACTAAACGGGCGGCGTCGGGCCGTCTTATCGTTGTATCAGAACTGTGACAAGTGTTATCATTAGCTGAGCCCTGTCTCAGTCGGTACCCGGCCCGTCTCAGCTTGGCCAGAACTCGGTCGATTGGATGGTTTTGTTCGGTTCTTCCTCAAGGAGGCGCGCTAGGATGTGTACAAGCTATGTGCAAGCTAGGTCGGTCGTTGGGGGATCGTGTAACCCAAATTTGGGTTTAAACCGAGCTGGGCTAGTTTGCTCTAGGTTTCGGGAGTTTTGGAAATTCTCCACACACGGTCAATCATTTTCTATACGGATTGTAGCTACATCTTCTAGGGAGTATAGCGCACCTTTCTTGTGCAGAAAGTGGGAGACGACGACGGCTGTGGCACTATGTCCACGGCGACCCGAAGTGGAATTCTGCCGGTGCTCTCGGGAGCTCGGTGGAAATCCTCAATTTTCTGCCAACCACCACAAGGAAACATCGCTATGAAGTGGTAGCACGCTAGAGCACGAGATGGTGATAGTTTTTGTTGTGGAGAGCTCGCTCAACCGACGCTTGGTTGCGGTGTGCGATCGGGCGACACCGAGAGCGGCGGTTGCTGTGTTCTTCACGGGAGGAGAACAGAGGGCAAGTGAGCGCAAGAGAGCAGTGACGAACTCGGCTTTGAGCTGCTCGGGAAGTGGTAAAGACGCCGAGCGGCAGCTCCAGTGGGGTGCGATCGAAGCAGGTGCTGGCGCGGCTTCATCGCCGTGGCGTCCTCGGCAATGCGCGCAATAACCCAAGCACAAGGCTTCAGTCGATTTGTTCACTCCTGTGACTGACTTAAGGGCCCCACTCCTCAGTTTTAACCTCACAAATTGAACTCCTACCGCTCTTAATTCTTGGGGACCCTAACACCCCTGTAATTTGATCAAACATCCAAATGCCCATTTGAATTTGAGTGAATCAAAGTGTGATTTGATTTGATTAAATTTGCAGTAAAGGTTTATATGAAATTTGGCATGAGCAATCCTAGCAAAGTAAAGGAGTTTTTCATATGCTCAGCCCCTATATGGTGCATGTGGGAAATACCACTTTTGCATTTTGTGAGTTTATAATCTAATGACTTTGTTGATTGTGTTTACTTGCTCTTCAAAGATTTTCATAAGCTTTCCTCAAATGAGGTCTGTGTGGTGTGGTGAACACTTTTAGCAAATGAAAAATGTGGGCCCTTACATTCCCCCCTTAAAAGAATCTCGTCCCGAGATTATAAGGTAAAAAGGAGAGAGAGGGCAGTGGAAAATTACCGGATGTGCGACGTTAAAAAGTCGGGGTAGTAAGCGCAAAGAAAGCCTTCGCACTCCCATGTCGCTTCATCTACGGAGTGATTACTCCATAGAACTTTGTAGAACCACAACGTACGGTTGCGTGTTGTTCAGGATTTTTCATCGATAATCTGAACCGGTTCCTCCCGATAAGTGAGATCCGGTTTCAGTTCTTCGATATCACCCAGCTGAACGTTGGTTGAGAGTTTGAGGCACTTCTTCAGCTGAGAAATGTAAAAGACGTCGTGCACACCAGAGAGTGTCACTGGTAATTCCACCCGGTATGCAACTGATCCACATCTTTCCACAATCTGGAATGAACCAATGAATCATGGTGCCAACTTTCCTCTCACCCAAATCTGTTCACGCCGTTCATTGGAGATACACGTAGATACACGTGATCCCCGACTTCGAATTGTAAAGGACGTCTTCTCCGGTCTGCATACTGTTTTTGTCGGGATTGTGCGGCTTTTAAGTTCGCTTGAATCAGCCGAACCTTTTCCTCCGCATTCTTGACAAGATCAATCCCGAAGGTGACCCATTCGCCAGAGTCACACCAATTCAGTGGTGTGCGGCATTTTCTCCCATATAGCGCCTCTAGGGCGCCACTTTGATGCTGGCTTGGTACCCATTGTTGTACGAGAACTCAGCTAATGGTAAGTGATCATCCCAATTCTTACCGTGGTTGATAGCACAAGCTCGTAGCATATGTTCTAAAATCCGATTTACCCGCTCGGTTTGCACATCCGTCTATGGGTGGTACGCTGAACTACGGATCAGCTTCGTCCACAAAGCAGCATGCAACTGCTCTAAAAAACGAGACACAAATAAAGTGCCCCGATCCTAGATGATAGTGTGGGGTACGCCATATAAGCACAACATCCGGGAGATGTACAATTCAGCATACTTCTTAGCGTTGTAGTTGGTGTTGACCGGGATAAAATGAACAACTTTGGTGAGCCGGTCGATGATCACCCACACAGAATCATGCTTCTGAAATGTGGTGGGTAAACTGACGATGAAGTCTATGCTCACATCCTCCCACTTCCAGGAAGTTATGCCAAGCGGTTGTAATAATCCCGATTTCTTCATGTGGTCCGCTTTCACCCTCCGGCATATATCACACTCGGACACGTACTTTGTGATCTCCCACTTCATCCGTATCCACCAAAACTTGCCTCTGAGTTCTTGATAAATCTTATTGCTGCCTGGGTGAATAGAAAACTTTAACAAGTGAGCCTCATCAAAGATTTTCTTCCGCAACTCCGGGTTACGGGGTACGATGATCCGGTCCATGAACCATAGGATGCCGTCTCCGTCTTTCTGTAAACATTTTAACTCCCCACTGTCTAGACGTCTCCGCAAATGCGACATGCCCTTGTCATGTTTCAGAGCTGCCGCTATCTCTTAACGGATGGTGGGGATACGAGCTAGGTTGTAGAGAGCTCCATGTGGAATCACATGTAATGGTGGCTCGCTCTCTTCCAATGGTGTGATGGTCAGATTATTAACATGTGACTTGCGACTCAGCGCATCCGCTACTACGTTTGCCTTGCCAGGATGATAATGAATCTCTATTTCGTAATCCTTTATGAACTCCCACCATCTTCGTTGCCTCATGTTCAGCTCCTTCTGAGTGAATATGTACCTGAGGCTCTTTTGATCGGTATATAGGCCCTGTTTGGCACGGCTTAAACTTGTTAAAAAAGCAGCATGTCTGAAAAGCTGGTGAACAGCAGCTTAAACTTATATCCTGTTTTTAGTTCATTCTGAGAAGCAGCTGAACTAATAAGCTGCTGGAGAAGCTGACTGTTTAGTACACCCACAACTTATTTTTATAAAAAAGCTGGTTCAAAAGCTGTGCCAAACAGGGCCATAAATGCAAGAGGTTACCGAGTAGGTAGTGCCTCCACATTTTCAGTGCAAGTACCACAAAAGCAAGCTCTAAGTCATGAGTTGGATAATTTTGCTCATGATTCCTGAGCTGCCGTGATCCATACGCGACCACCCTTAGGTCTTGCATCAGCACACGTCCGAGCCCAATGTCGGATGCATCACAGTACACATCGAACGGTTTTGTTGTGTCTGACTGCGCAAAAACCGGTGCAGGTTAGGTGCTTCACTAATGCCTTGAACGCTGCTTCATATGCTGGACTCCAAACATATTTGGTAGCCTTCTTCAGCAGCTCGGTCATAGGCTCGGCAATCTTTGAGAAGTTCGGAATAAACCTCCGATAATATCCCACGAGTCCGAGGAAACTCCGTACCTCGTGAACAGACCTTGGGGACTTCCAATTCAGCACTTGTGTGATCTTACTCGGGTCTACAGCGATGCCCACCGCTGAGATAATATGCCCGAGAAAAGGCACTTGCGATATCCAGAATTCACACTTGCTGAATTTCACGTATAGCTTGTCCAGCTCCGGCATGAATACCAAGTTCATCAAGTACATGAAATGAGCTAGAGCGTTGGTGAGCCAAAAGGACATGCCCAGGTACTCACAAAGTCCGTACCTCATCCAGAAAGCCGTCTTTGGGATATCCTCAGCCCGTATCTTAATCTGATGGTACCCGGTTCTTAAGTGCATCTTGGAAAAGATCTTTGCTTCGACCAACTGATCAAGCAACATGTCGATCCGTGGCAACAGGTACTTGTTTTTGATAGTCCACACAAAGCTGTAACGTTTCATCCTTCTACTTCGCTAATAATGCCGAACAGCCCCATGGCGAGGAGCTCAGCCTAATAAAACCCTTCTCCAGCAGGTCCGTCAACTGCGTTTTCAATTCTGCCAACTCCTTTGGCGCCATCTTGTACGGCCTTCAGGATATTGGCATAGTTCCCGGTGCAAGTTCAATCTTGAACTCCACCTCTCGGTCGGGCGGCATCCCCGGTAAATCATCCGGGAACACGTCTGGAAACTCACGGACTACTGGAATGTCTTCCAATCTGATAGTGGTGGATTGGTATACACTTGGAAGTTTTACTTCTGTACTGTATAGAAATAATGAGTGAGACTCGTGCATTTCTGGGTGTAGATGCACGACTCAGAGGACGGTGTCTAAAAAAGCGCCGTGGCTGGTTAACCATCGCATCCCTAGAATGACATCGACCTTTTGTCCCTCTAAAGCTATGAGAGACGTAGGGTATACTCTACCCCCTTAGCATAATGGCGCTTTCAAAACCATCATGCTTGCTGAAATTTTCCCACCTGCTGAAAAGCAACTAAGGACTTTCGGTGGGTAATATTTGCATGCTGTGTTAAGCAATAAAAACTTGGCTAATGAAGTTATGCGTGGCGCCTGAGTCAAATAAAACTATAGCGGGATACTGGTGGAGTTGGAACATACCCACAAGGATTGGTTCTCCCTCCGACACGTCCTCTATGGCGAGTTGGTGGATGGTGCCAGGATTAGGATTTGCCAGCCACGCATTAATGGTGTTCTGGGGCTGATTCCTCCCCGGAAACTGTGGTGCCACTCCGCCGCCTTGACTCTCGGGGCAGTTGTTGGCGAAGTGCCCTTGGCGACTGCATTTGTAACATGCGGTTAACGGCTGGCCCGTGCTGGAAGGACGGAAGCCCGGCATGCGCTGCTGAGATGCAAATGCACACGGCATCGTCCACTGCTGCTGTTGTTGCTGCGGAAGTGGTGCTGATAATGCCGGCCGGAACACCGGTGGAGAATACTGCCGACTGCGGAATTGCATCGGTCGCTGCAGTGGCTGCCAGCGTTGACCTGATGGTGAGCGATACACCATCTGGTATTTTTGGGGAGGACCACCTCCCTCTCCGCTGCTCTGCGGCGTGCTTCGCTTCTTCTCTGCCGCCGCTAACTCCTTGCCGGAGTCCTCTTGCACAATCGCAGCATCAATAATGTCATTGAGGCTGCCGCGATTGAACATCGCCAGCTTGTGCTTCAAGAGTGGATTCAGCCCCTGGTAAAAGGGGTCTCACCACTTTTTCATCCGTATCTGCGTGATAGGAAGCATACAGCACGAGATCATTGAATGCCCTGAGGTATTCCAGCGTGTTCCTGCTGCCTTGCTGCAGGCGAAGGAACTCCTGTGTTTTTCTTTTCACCAGACCCGGTGGTATGTGATAGGCCCTAAAGGCCGTCCGGAACTCCGCCCAGGTCAGAACTCGCTCGGTGGGTTGCGAGGCACAGAAGTTTGCCCACCAAGTGCTCGCGGACCCTTTGATGCTGCTGGGCCTTGAACTGAGTCTTGCACTGCTCACTAACTTGGAGCAACCCGAACTTCATCTCCATCATGCGGAGCCAGTTGTCCGCATTGAGGGATTCATCCGTCCTTGAGAATACCGGGGGATGAGTAGCCAGAAAGTCTGAGTAGGAGCTTTGTTGGCGCTCCTCTCAGTCTTGACGCCTCTCTGGTCGAGACGTATTTGCAATTAAAGTTTGCAGCAACTCTGTGTGCTGCTGATGTGAGCCCGCCATGGCCGCAACGATGTCGGCCACTGTAACTGTTGGCGGTGGTGGTTATTGCTGTTGCTACTGTTGCTGTCCCGAGGAAGCCTCGGGAGGCTGTTGCGAGGCCTCTCCCCCATGACTAGACCCACCACTCTCAGGGTTGGCGCTTGTACGAGTCATTCTGAAATTTAAAACAGCAGCGATCAGCACATGTCATTCTTAAAGTTCCACAGAAAACAGTAGATATGGCAGTGACACAAGAATAAAATTGCACAACGTTCACATATATTGATAAAGCATAAACTTTATACAAGATACATTATTCTCGGATCCCCGAGAAGTCATGCTCATGTCATCACTACCTATACACATACTACTGTCTACACGACATGTCACTGTTACAAAAGTTTCTACACCACCCTCACTATCCTACTTGGCAATGGTAAACTCACTACTCGGAGTAGAACTCGACCTTCTGCGGGTCGTCCTCCTCCGCTACCTCTGCTGGTGGTTCAGGATCTATGACCTCTTCTTCGGGTTCAGGTTCCCCAATTGCCGGGATACCCAAAACCACGGGCACTGCACCTACCATCGGTAGGCCCACTACCGGAGGCACGAGGTCTTGCAACGCATGCACCTCGTCCATGACCTGATTATTGACTTCTTCCCAGCCCTGCCCCTCCTCAATGGCGTCATCACGCTCTTTAGTGAGGAGCTTGTTCTGCTGGGTCAAGGCTTGTATCTGTTGCTGCAAAGCCGTGATGTCGACACGGCTTTTCTTCTTCGCCTTCTTCAGACGACACAACTGATTATGTTGGTCATTCAGTCGCTTTATCGTTGGAAGGAGCACATTACGGAGTGCGCTGTGAGCAGTCTCGAAATGGCCTCGGTGGCTGGTGCTTTCCTTGAGCTCAGCGGCAAGTTGAGCTGTATGGACAGCTTGGCTATCCATCATTGTCTTCCCTGCCATCAACTGGAGGCTGAGGTTCGCCTCCGCGGGGTTGTACCTTGGGAAACTCGGATCTGTTGCCTCCAAGTACCTCTCCCTCCACAAGTGATTAGCTCACCCCTCCACCAGAACAAGCGCGTATGGAGTGCCCTCCATAGCTCTCATGTGTAGCTGGCAGAAACGCGACATGGTGTCGCGGGCTGCCACCTGCCACATCTCCTCCAGTTGTCTACCTCTCACCATGATGGTGAACGGTGCCCAACAGGGTGGCGTAGGTCCTGCTAGAACTTCGACATGGATGGTCCATGTCTCGTTCCCCTTCTCGCCTTCTTCTTTGGCGAGGTAACGTGGCGTCTCCACATACCCGATGTATTGAAGCATTAGCTTCAACAGTTCCGGATAACCGCTGCGTTGAGAACAATGGGATACCACCCACCCATTCTCCAATTGTTTATCCTCTGTCATCTGTAGAAACATATTTGAAAAAGGTCAAATATTCATTTCAACTTAGAAACACAATTCAAACTTAGAACAAATTTCATTGCTGGTTTGCTGCCCAAACAGACAGCCCTGACCCGTTTCCCTCTAAATCTAATTTAGACCAGGCTAAAGGCAAAACCAGTTCTGGAGCTCAACATAAAAGTTAAAGTTAACTTCAATATCATTCCAGAATGTATTTTTTTGCCCTCAGATCAAGCTTGGTTCAAAAGTTATGAGATGTCAAATTGACAGAATTTCTGGAGAAAATTGGACAGCATCTCCCTGCTTCAGGTACTGATTTGATCCTAGAATTCCAGTTAATTCTACCTCGAATTTGATAAAACTTTCTGTTACAAAGTTGTAAGAAATCTCATGAACTTTTCAGAACTACCTCATTTTCTATTTTTATATTTTTATGCAGGATGTTATTCTCAATTTACGGAGAGTTATAGAGAGTATTTGCTCTGCCCTGTTTTCTGGACAGTTTCAACTCTACTGCATTTTTCGACTGGTTAAGGGATGAAGCAACTCTGGACATCAATAGAAAAGTTGTAAAGCTCTTCCAAATATTTCCATAAATGTATCATATGACCCTAACCTCGAAAGAACTCAACCTCTAACCTCTGTGTAACTTCAGCATTGTTTCAGCTGAAAACAGGGGACTCTGTCCTTAATGTCCCATAAGTTGAAAACTTGTTAACTTTGAACCTCCTGATTAAGGAAAGAAGTTAACTCAAAGTTTTAGTGCTGTGAATCAAAACCCTCAAGTTTTACCATGATGTTGATCATTTAGTGGGGTGTGACGTCGAAGCGTCACCAGTTCATGCGGGTACTACGTTCCTCACAAAGAAAAACCTATACCAGACTTAGCCGGCTTCGTTAGTACAGTGGCACTAAACATCTCTCGCACACGTGTGCTACTCGTCTACCTATTCGTAGTCAGACTATCTGCAAGTAAATCACACAATCGTCAGGTTCGGCTGAAGACCAATCCTGGTCCCAATACCGTTCATACAACCGCCCGTCCTCACTCGCACGGTTGTTCTCAAGCCAATCATGCCTTGAGCTACGTGTTCACTTTACTAACCTGTGATGGGATCTCGCAAACTTGCCCGTAGCATGCCAGGGAAGGGCGTTCCTCGAATACCCCAAACAACATGAAGAGTCATAGAGGATACTAAAGCTGGCCGGGTTACCTGCCACCCGTGAGGCTCCACCCTTTAGCGTGTGCACACTGGTGGACAGCGCTGACAGGCATCCCCCAGGACATATGACGTCCCGAGATGCATGATTTTCCAACATAAGCACATAGGGTACTAATGCCACTTACTATACACTAATAACATCCTTATATGGGCTACTAACTCGTTCCTGACCGAGTTTTTTGAAAAGATAACCTTTTTAAGTGTGTTAAACCTTAACCTGGCTCTGATACCATGCTGAAAGGGCCACACGGCCTCAACTAGATCGGATCACGCTGAGGGGCGCCGCGTTGCACAGCACCGGATAACATATGTAAAAGGTACAAAGTGGAAGCAAAAGTTTTATTACAACAGACTGTTTCTGAACATGTTTACAGTAAAATAAGTCAAGTCTACACTCACGGGTGTAGACTAATTAAAAGTGTTCACGTTCAGCCCGTGAACATGTTCCTACTAGCACACACCCACACCAACACGGCGGCGTGCACGACTCCCACTCAATGGGGTTGCCCTCTTGGGGGTCCATCTCCTCCTCGGGAGCCTCCTCCTCATAGCACCCTGCAAACGCTTTAAGCACAAGCAGTGAGCACGATGTCTCAGCAAGACTCACCCGTCTTTCCTATGCATGAAACTTCTACATGCTGGGTTACAGTGTAAATGGGAAAGTAAGTTGCAAAGGACATGCCTAAATAGTTGAACCTTACTTTCATGTTTTTAGCGCAAGTTGTGGAAGAACCTCGAGCTAAGGCACACAAGAGAGCCGCAATCAAATAATAAACGCATTTCTCTCATGTGCTTTGCCCAAGGTTAAAAAGAACTTTAATTAGCTCTAAACTACAATAGATCATTAGCAACCAATGTATATCTTCCAATCAGCAACTTTTTAACATGACTCTAACCTGTTCCTTCTACGTCACGGTACAGTGAACAAGTGGTACTCACTGACCATGAGGGACGGTGATTATAATCGATTTACACCTGCAAGGTTACCCGAATAACCCGTCACGTATGCCCGTACTCGATGTTGCCTACAGCAACCATCACGGACGTCTTACGCAACCACCTTTCGTCCGTCAGCCAAATGTTGAACCGATCTTATCGTCCCAAGCAAGAGGTCTCTGCGCGCGCATCCGCAGTGCCGCCAGCCTTTTACACCTCAAGCTCTCAACCTACCCTCTGGACGACAAGCAATGCCTCAACAAATAGCTACCTGAATTACATCGGTTTCTCAGTTCCCATATATCCGGTAGGTCTTCGGTACTGTTCTAGCTTGTTCAACAGGCCCGCACACGGCTCGGTCCTCAATCGACACAAGCGGAGCTAAGGCACCCAGGCCCCAAAGTCCTGCTGCCCTTACTCTCCGCTCGGTCTCATTTTTCTTGCCATGTGTTCCATTTGCTATCTCTAACCGAGTAGTGTGCCTCTAGCCTATTCTCGCGAGCAGTTCCAACTACTCGACTTGTACCGAATCCTACACTATCTTAGCATTGAAGTAGCTAATCGGAGTTTAAAAACCTAAGCCCAAAACCAGGGTTTTCATGGCTATGCATTTGGATTTTCAAACAAGACTCTAATGCATAAACGAAGTGGATATTCAAAGTAAGTTCTCAAAACAATAAAATTTATAAACGGCTAATGCAAACCAGAGCTTGCCTTGCTGCTGGTCGTACGCTAGCTGTTCCTCCGGGGTGATGAAATCCAACACCTCCGGCTCCTCTTCAACCTTAGCGACTACACAATATAAATATGCATGCGTGTCAATTTAAATGCATTTGAATCTGAAGTTGATATTGTTAAGACTGTAAGTACTGGTAGACAGGCCCAATGACTCTGAAATTTTTACTGTGGTTTGGATACAACCTAAGCAGAGACTTGGCCAAATTTCATCTGAATCAAAGCTCATTTGAGCACCGCACAAATAAATGAGTATTTGGCCTTACTTGAAGCTCTTAGGGTGTTCTAAGGATTTTCATGGAGTAAGCCATGACTTTATGGAAACTAGATTCTCAAAGGGTTCTAATGGAATTGGTTTCACTTAATTTGAAGATTCCTAGAAAAAGATATGAGCTAAACAAGTCAAGAGAAATTCTGAAAAATATTTCTGGACATTTTTCATTTTCTCTGGAACAGTTTCATAAATCACACTATCAGATGGATCAAATGAGCTCAAATGGATCCAAAATTATCAGGGTAGTTAAGGGATATTATGAGGAACATCCTGGCCAAATTTCATAATTTTTCACCAAAGGGTTCTCCAGTTAAAATTCTAAACATTTTAAATTATGAAAAATTAATTCTGGAGAACTAAAAATTTTCATAAAGTGAAACTTGATTTGTCGGAAATTACTAAGAGATCTGAATCCAACAAAATTTGGTTCACCCAAATTGGAGCTTCCTAGCCAAAGTTATGGATTTATAAAATTGGAGCTGAATTCAAAATTATTTTCCAACAGGAAATCCCTTCCCACGCTGACTGAGCCGCTGAGAGCGGGGCCTGCCGCTTTGTTTAACTTAAATGCAGCACGCGCACGCTTCGAACAGCGGCTGACCGCTGGGACCCGCCAGCTTTGTCTTCCTCCCGACTCCCCGACTGTCCCGCGGCGGCGCACTTCGGCGAAGCTCACCGCCGGCCGATTCCTTGCGCCAAGCTTCACGGGACTCGCCGCTAGGGCCTAGTCCGACGCGAGGAATACGCTGGTGTGGTCAGCGGTGATCGCCGGTGACCGGAAAATAGCTCCTGACGGTACCACGATACGGAGCAACTCCTTTCACCCCAAATTCTTCACTGTCTTCTCCTACAGCACCGTGTGAGACCTATGTGTGCTGAATACATTGGCTATAACGATAAAAGTTTTGAATGCTGCCAAAACACTCTTTTTGTCAAGGTCCGACTCTAGGTCTAAGCTCCGACAAGATCCGACGTAAGGTCCGACTTGCTATGGCTAGGTCCGACATGTGTTTGGTTAGCTCCTGCGGTAGGTCTGACTAGCTTTGATAAGTTCCGGTGCTAGATTCTGCTAGCTTTGGTAAGCTCCGGCTCAAGGTCCGGTTAGCTTTGGCAAGGTCCGGAGCTGAATCGCAATGGTTCTGTTTCTACCATGCAAATGTTTCGAACTTGCTTTACATATATGGAAAGTTTGCTTAGTATTCTTTTACTAAGTTTTTGAAGTGTTATGGCTGTTTACGGGGTTAACATTTTACTATGGTTTGCAACATCCTTATGTGAGGTGTTCACGTAAGGGTTGTGGTTTTCGGAACTAACGTGAGTCAAGTCGCGGACTTGTGCTTGAAAGTATTGGTTTTTTTATTCATGTGCAGGTGTTGCTTGAGTTCAAGATATGGCTGCTGACAGGATACATTGAACTATTCCTAGGGAGAAGATGAGGTTCAACAACCAAGTTTGGGAGGAATTGTGGTTGAGTTGATCGGGAGCTCGCGCAGCATGTTTGTATCAAAAACAATGCATATGAAGGTATCGTGGACATTGTTGGAAGGTGTTTGCACATGTGCAAGGAGTGCATGGACATGGCAACATGGTTCCAAGGCGTGATGAAGAGATGTGGACATAAAGAATTGGTAGGAAAGGTCCAACCGGCTGGATTATGGACTCAGGCTGCGGCTGAGTCGATTATGGCTCAAATATAGAAAGATTTGAGTTGGTTATGATAGGATTTCGTGTGGGACATGAAGTTGAGTTGTTTTAGGAATGTGAGATACGTTCCTAATGTGTTTGGAAGTCTTAAGATTGCTTCTCTGCTTATAGAAGAGTCTTAAGCAGTTATGGAAAGTTTTAATTCAGAAACTGAGTAGGATTAGAGTCCTAGTTTGAATTGGGTTGGCCTCCAGGCTGGTTATATAAGCAAGGGAGACCAGAGCTTGTGGTAAGACAGACATTGGGCTGTTCCTCTTATGTTTTGATCAATAAAATTCGTAATTTAGAGAAGCTTTTGTGCCTTGTTTGTCCGACTTGTTTTTGTCAAGTCTTTCTCGTCGAGTTTCTGGACAGCACGACAGTGCTCTGGTGTTTTGATGTAACTCGAGTTTTACAGATCCAATTGACGTGATTCTTTTTGGGCTATCTTCACAACTTGATTATATATCATCTGTGAAAATTTCATGGTCATTGAATTTGTAGTTTCTTATCTACACGAGTTTCTTTGCAGTGTTGCAAATCTGGTTTTTACTCGAGTAGAACAGATTGACCCTCGTTAGATCTTTCGATCATAACTTGAGTTTTTTCTTGACGGATTTCTGTGATTCTTGTTTTCGTGTCTTCGTGACTTGATTATCTGTAATATATACCACTTTTGTCACGGTTGAACATATTTAGATCAGTCGCATACACGGTTTCTTTAACAGATCGATTTTCTGCCGAGGGGGTTTTTGTTGCTTCCGCTAAAAAGTTTAAATCTAGCATTCACCCCCTCTATGGTAGCTTTTCACGTGCTCTTCGATCCTACAAATTGTATCAGAGCCACGGTGCTCTAATCTTTGTGATTTGCACGTGTTTTGACTAATCATCATGGAGAAATACTCCACAAAACCTTGTGTGTTCGGTGGCATTGATTTTCAGGTTTGGAAGGCACGAATGGAGGCTTTCATCCAGGCGCAAGGCTTCACAATATGGGAAAAGGTGTACAAGCCTTATTACATGCCGCCAAACGATCAAGTCACGGCTACGAACATGAGAGATGTCGACAACAACAACAAAGCATGGAACTTGTGTAAAAGCCCAAAAATGGACTTGCACAAATGTTCATCACATCACCCCACCACTGTTCATTTGGTGGATAGCTCATGAACATTTGACAAGAGCAAGTAAACACCATCAACAGGGTGATTAGAGGGGAATGCTATAACTTCAAAAAGTAGGAGTTATACACATGAACATGAGAGGTTTAGCTCCCCCAAGACCTTAAATATTCTTGGGAAGGCTCAGGCCAAGTTTCATGTAAATCCTAACTCTTTTGAGCCACTTTTGGAGACATTTGTAAGAAGTGCTAATTTGCATACAAATTCAAATTGCAGCCACTTCCATCACTTGAATTCAAAAGTTGACTTCATATTCAAACTCAGCACATTTTTCTGAGTTAGTCCACCAATTTTCATCCTCATTGGAGTTCATCTTGTCGGGAGCTAAATTTGCATTAATTCAAACTAAATTTCAATTTCAATTTCAAATGGGCAGCAAATTTAGCCAAACCAATTTCAAATTGAGGAAATCAAATTCAAACCATTACTTTGTGGCTAAGTCTCTCATTCAATTGTGAGTAGCTGAGATCTTATCAGTGAAAACAAAAATGAAAAACCGAAAAGGAATTAGAGGGGAGAGGGACCCACTGGTCAGAGACTGAAGGAGAAGAGAACCGCCTCTGCTGCCTTCGGTCGGCTGCCGGGAACGCTGCCGCCTCACCCCCTCACAACCACGCGCGCGCCAGCGCTACTACGGATCAGATCGCGCTCATTACCATCTCCCACGTACGCTGCACAGATGGACTTTGCTTCCTTCACCATCTAGTGCCGCTGCGTCCACTCCCGCACGCGAAGAAACCATCGCCGGCCGACCCTCTCTGCTCCCCGGCGTCTGAGAGCTAGAAGCCTGTTCATGCCTGACGAGCTACACGAAAAAGGTCCGCTCCAAGGTGCTTGACACGCTCGCGCCGACTGCTCCTCCTCTCATGCCTCGCCGGCGTAGAATTTGTCCGGTATCCGTTCGGTGTTCAAAGAACCGAGTCATTCAAAACTCCGAAATTCGTAATGGTTAGTCCACCACAGAGGTTTCTGAGCTACACATGCGTCCTGCACCTGTCCACGGCCACCTAGGATCAAAAACCGGCGGAAACCATAGACTAGGGTTGTTCTTCCAAATTTTCCGATCACCGCCGTTTTAGCCATAGGTCGACGGTGAGGTCCGAGTTGCGGCCGTTTTCACGAGGATCAGTACTCATATCCCTGATCAGCAAGTCTCAGCGGAGCTCTCGGAGCAAACCGCGTCGAGAAAGGTGTAGAGAACACCGAGTTCGACGTCGCCGATGAGCTCCCACCCACTGTCACCGTCGCGAGCACTGTTCTGGCCATCGCCGAGCTCCGGTGAGTGCACCAACGTGTTCCTCGGGAAGAAATATGCACAGGCGGCGAGTTTCGCCGAAGGTCAGGCAGTAGAACGACCGGCGGCGAGGTCTGCGGCGAGGGGGGCGGCAGTGAGCCGCGGGAGCGCGAGGAAGACGAAGCCCCGCGGGCCCCACATGTCGGCCTCTGTTGAAACAGCGCCGGATCTGCTGTGGCGCCGGGATTTCATGTGACTACGCGGGAGACTCTGCGGACCCCCGTGTGGCTTGGCTGTAGAGCTGACACGTAGCCCTGGGACCCACCAGCCGGTTTAAACTTTTCTTTGAATTTCAGAATTTGGTTCAAACTTCAAATGCCTATAACTTTTGCTAGGAGGCTCCAAATTAAGTGAACAAAATTTTTTTGGATTCATCTTTATGAATGCTAACCAGCAAAACAAATTTCAGCTCATGAAACTTATTAGTTTTACAGAATTATTTCCCTAAAGTTAAAACTGTTGGGAATTTTATCTGGAGAATTCCGTTGTGAAAAATTCTAAAATTTAGCTGGGATTTTCATTTGAAAATCCTTGAGTAAAAGAAAAAATTTCAGACCCATCCAAGTTCATTTATTCCACCTAATGGTGTGATTAAGTGAACTGCCCTGAGAAAATAGAAAAATGAACAGAAACATTTTCCAGATTTTATCAAATCTTGTTTAGGGCATAACTTCATCTAGATTGCTTCAAATGACATCAAACCAATTCCATTAGAACCGTCCCAAATTCTAGTTTCCAGAAAGTGATGAGTTGAACCATGAAAATCCCTGGAAATCCATAGAAACCCTAATAATGACCAAATAGGTTTTTATTTGTACAGAGTTCAAATAAACTGTGTTTCAAATAAAACTTGGTCAAGTTTCTGGCTAGGACCCTACCAAGCCACCACAAAAATTTCAGAGCCAAATGGGAGGGCTAGCTAGAGTTATGGGAGATACATAGTCATTTCTAAACATTGCATTTAAATTGACATGTAGTATATTGCTTACGTGTAGTCGCTGAAGGCGAAGAAACTCCGGAAGTGCTGGACTTTCTTCTTCCGGATGAAGCACTAACCACTGACCAGCAGCAACAAGACAAGCCCCGGTTTGCATTAACTAATTTTACAATATTTTTCTTTATGTGTAGGGTGGATGAAACCCCAAGTGCATAACCAGATTTGTACTACAAGAGTGAGGGTAGTGTCTAAGTCCTCGAGTAGTCAGGCTATGCTTAATTTTCATAGAACTTCTGTACAAGTCGAGTAGTTGGAATCTACTCGCGAGTATAGGTGTTGGGAGACACGGAATTGGTTCGAGTGTTGTGAGATCACTTTAGTAATAAAATGAGACTAGGCAGGGGCTAGGGCGCAGCAAGAGGAAGTCTTGTGGGTGCAGCCCTGTCCGTGTTGATTGAGGACCGATCTGTGTGCGACTCCGTTGAACAAGTATTGAACGTACCGAAGGAATATCGGATATATGGGCCCCGATAAACCGATGTAACCTAAACCTTCGGGCGTCGAGGCATAGCACACCGATTTATAGGTGTAGGTTCAGGGCAGAAAGGTGGAAATCTGCTAACGGGCATAGAGAGATGCTCCGTGGAGGGAACCTCCTGTCCGTTTCGGTGCGACCGGTTCGACGGTTGGGCTGTTGGGTGAAAGGTTGTCCCGTACGACACGGGGTGAGCATGCTGTGTGCAGCTCCGCGTGTCAGCGTACGTGACGTGCTATTCGGGTATCCCCGCAGGTGTATATCGAGTCGATTCGCCGTCCCTCACGGTGATGAGTACCGCTTGTTCACTGCGTCGTGACGTAGATAAAATATGGAATTTTGTGATTCAATTCTGATGATATGTATAACTGTATTGCTACATGTGTGCCACCAAATACCGCTTACTAACTTTCAGATTCATGAACTGTTAAGTTGTTGCTAAAAGATGAAACGAGATGAACTTGTAGGCGTGTCCGGTTGCTGCAAATTACCATCCCATGTTCGTTGTGAACTGCATGTAGAGTTTCATGCATAGGTGAGTCGGTTAAATCTTGTTGAGCCATCGTGCTCACTGTTGCTGCTATAAGTGTTTTTCAGGTGAGGAGTATCCCACGGACTCGGGGTACGAGTCCACCGGCGAGGGCTACCCTCCGTCGGGAACCATGGTTGAGTGGGAGCTGTACACGCCGCGCTGAGCTGGGCACGCCGCGCTGAGCTCTGGAGACGGATGGACAAGGGGAAATCAAATGTTTCCGGAAAGATGATGAGGGGATGCTGTGGTTCAATGACTGCATAGTCGTACCCCAGAATATGGAGCTGAGGAAGAAGATCCTTGATGAAGCTCACTTGTCTAAATTATCCATTCATCCGGGCAGCAACGAAATGTACCAAGATTTTAAAAGGAGATTTTGGTGGACACGGATGAAGCGGGAAGTGGCTAAATACGTATCCGAGTGTGATACGTGTAGACGAGTGAAAGCAGATCGTATGAGGAAATCAGGGATGTTGCAACCCCTGAAAATTCCAGCATGGAAGTGGGAAGATGTGAGCATGGATTTCATTGTGACATTACCCCTGACTTCCAACAAGCACGGTTCCATTTGGGTAATCGTTGACCGGCTAACCAAGTTGGCTCACTTCATTCCCGTGCATACACGTTACCATGCCAGCAAGTATGCAGAATTGTACATAGCAAGAATCCTATGCTTGCATGGAGTACCCAAGACTATAATCTTAGACCGAGGGGCACTGTTTGTAGCTCGTTTCTGGGAGCCGTTGCACGCTGCTTTGGGTACCAAACTGATCCGAAGCTCCGCATATCACCCTCAGACAGATGGGCAAACTGAGAGGGTGAACCAAGTATTAGAATACATGTTCAGAGCGTGTGCCATCCACCACGGTAGAAACTGGGATGATCATCTACTGTTGGTGGAATTCTCGTACAACAACGGCTATCAAGCGAGTATACAGATGGCACCATATGAGGCTCTCTACGGTCGCAAATGCCGCACCCCATTGAACTGGTGCGAGTCCGGTGAAATGGTTACGTTTGGGGTTGATGTGGTGAACAATGCCGAAGCACGCGTTCGGATGATTCAAGCTAACTTGAAGGCCGCCCAATCCTGACAGAAAAGTTACGCTGATAAGAGGTGTAGGCCGCTACACTTCGATTTCGGGGAACACGTGTACCTCCGTGTATCTCCAATGAAAGGCCTGCACCAATTCGGTGTGAAGGGGAAACTCGCTCCCTGATTTATTGGACCCTATGCTATCACCGAGAAGTGTGGACCAGTGGCGTAAAGACTGGAACTACCGGCATCTCTCGCTGGCATCACGATGTTTTCCATGTTTCACAACTACAGAAATATATGGAGTATACGGCTACTGTTCCCACCGAAGACATTGGTGAATTGCAACCGGATTTGACATATGCTGAATATCCGGTGGCAATTATTGATGAGAAGGCTTGGACCACGCGTAACCGAACGTTGTGGTTCTACAAGATACTGTGGATCAACCACACCGCTGAAGAAGCGACCTGGGAGAGCGAGGAATTCCTTCGCTCCAGCTACCCGAATTTCATGGCGTCTCATCACAGGTAATCTCCTCTTACATCGTCGTCTCTTCTTTTGTAATCTCGGGACGAGATTCTTTTAAGGGGGGAGGGATGCAAAAGCCCAAGAATGGACATGCAAAAATGTTCATCACATCACCCCACCACAGTTCATTTGGTGGATAGCTCATGAACATTTGAGAAGAGCAAGTAAACACCATGAAGAGGATGATTTGAGGGGAAAGCCATAAATTCAAAAAGTAGGAGTCATACACATGAACATGAGAGGTTTAGCTCACCCCTAGACCTTAAATATTCTTGGGAAGGCTCAGGCCAAGTTTCATGTAAATCCAAACTCTTTTGAGCCACTTTTGGAGACATTTGTAAAAAGGGCTAATTTGCATACAAATTCAAATTGCAGCCACTTTCATCACTTGAATTCAAAAGTTGACTTCATATTCCAACTCAGCACATTTTTCTGAGTAAGTCAACCAATTTTCATCCTCATTGGAGTTCGTCTGGTCGGGAGCTAAATTTGCATTAATTCAAACTGAATTGGAATTTCAAATTCAAATGGGCAGCAAATTTATCCAAACCAATTTCAAATTGAGGAAATCAAATTCAAACCATGACTTTGTGGCTGTCTCTCCTTCAATTGTGAGTAGCTGAGATATTTTCAGTGAAAACAAAAATGAAAAACAGAAAAGGAATTAGAGGGGAGAGGGAACCACTGGTCAGAGACTGAAGGAGAAGAGAACAGCCTCTGCTGCCTTTGGTCGGCTGCTGGGAATGCTGCCGCCTCACCCTCTCGCAACCACGCGCGCGCCAGCGCTGCTACGGATCAGCTCGCACTCATTACAATCTCCCACGTACGCTGCACAGACGGACTTTGCTTCCTTCACCATCTAGCGCCTCTGCGTCCGCTCCCGCGCGCGAAGAAACCATCGCCGGCCGACCCTCTCTGCTCCCCGGCGTCCGAGAGCTAGAAGCCTGTTCATGCCCGACGAGCTACATGAAAAATGTCCGCTCCAACGTGCTTGACACGCTCGTGCCAACCGCTCCTCCTCTCATGCCTTGCCGGGGTAGAATTTCTCCGGTTATCCGTTCGGTGTTCAAAGAACCGAGTCGTTCAAAACTCTGAAATTCATAATGGTTAGTTCACATTCTGAGCTACACATGCGTCCTGCACCTGTCCACGGATACCTAGGATAAAAACCGGCGGAAAGCATAGACTAGGGTTGTTGTTCTTCCAAATTTTCTGACCACCGCCGTTTTAGCCCTAGATCGACGGTGAGGTCCTTGTTGCGGACATTATCACGAGGATCAATGCTCATATCCGTGATCAGAAAGTCTCTGCGGAGCTCTCCGAGCAAACCACGTCGAGAAAGGTGTAGAGAACACCGAGTTCGACGTCGCCGATGAGCTCCCGGCTGCTGAACTGTCGTAAGCACTGTTCCGGCAATCGCCGAGCTCTGGTGAGTGCACCAACGTGTTCCTCGGGCAGAAATGTGCACAGGCGGCGAGTTCCATCGAAGGTCGGGCAGTAGAACGACCGGCGGCGAGCTCTCTGGGGAGGGGGCGGCTGTGAGCCGTGGGAGCGCGAGGAAGACGAAGCCCCATGGGCCCCATGTGTCGGCCTCTGTTGAAACAGCACCGTATCTTCTGTGGCGCCAGGATTTCATGTGACTATGCGGGAGACTCTGCGGACCCGTGTGTTTTAGCTGTAGAGCTGACACGTAGCCCTGGGACCCACCAGCCGGTTTAAACTTTTCTTTGAATTTCAGAATTTGGTTCAAACATCAAACGCCTATAACTTTTGCTAGGAGGCTCCATATTCAGTGAACCAAATTTTGTTGGATTCATATTTTTAATACTAACCAGCAAAACAAATTTCAGCTCATGAAACTTATTAGTTTTCCATAATTAATTCCCTAAAATTTAAACTGTTGGTTATTTTATCTGGAGAATTCCGTTGTGAAAAATTCTGAAATTTGGCTGGGATGTTCATTTGAAAATCCTTGAGTCACAGGAACAATTTCAGACCCATCCAAGTTCATTTAGTCCCCCTAATGGTGTGATTAAGTGAACTGCCCTGAGAAAATAGAAAAATGTACAGAAACATTTTCCAGATTTTCTCAAATCTTGTTTAGGGCATAACCTGATCTAGAATGGTTCAAATTACATGAAACCAATTCCATTAGAACCTTCTCAAATTCTAGTTTCCAGAAAGTAATGGGTTGGACCATGAAAATCATTGGAAATCCTTAGAGACCCTAATAATGACCAAATAGGTTTTTATTTGTACAGAGTTCAAATGAACTCTGTTTAAAAATAAAACTTGGTCAAGTTTCTGGCTAGGACCCTACCAATCCACCATAAAAATTTCAGAGCCAAAGGGGAGGGCTAGCTAGAGTTATGGGAGATACATAGTCATTTCTAAACATTGCATTTAAATTGACATGTAGTATATTGCTTACGTGTAGTCGCTGAAGGCGAAGAAACTCCGGAAGTGCTGTACTTTCTTCTTCCAGACGAAGCACTAACCACTGATCAGCAGCAACAAGGCAAGCCCCGGTTTGCATTAACTAATTTTACAAAGTTTTGCTTTATGTATACTTAGCATGAGTTAAGTATGTGCATTAGGTGTAGGGTGGATGAAACCCCAAGTGCATAACCAGATTTGTCCTACAAGAGTGAGGATAGTGTCTAAGTCCTCGAGTAGTCAGGCTATGCTTAATTTTCATAGAACTTCGGTACAAGTCGAGTAGTTGGAATCTACTCACGAGTATAGGTGCCGGGACACACGGTATTGGTTCGAGTGATGTGAGATCACTTTAGTAAGAAAATGAGACTTGGCAGGGGCTATGGTGCAGCAAGAGGAAGTCTTGTGGGCGCAGCCCTGTCCGTGTCGATTGAGGACCGATCCGTGTGCGGCCCCGCTAAACAAGTATTGAACGTACCGAAGGCATATCGGATATATGGGCCCCGATAAACCCAATGTAACCTAAACCTCCGGGCGTCGAGGCATAGCACACTGATTTATATGTGTAGGTTGAGGACAGCAAGGTGGAAATCTGCTAACGGGCATAGAGAGATGCTCCGTGTAGGGAACCTCCTGTCCATTTCGATGCAACCGGTTCGACGGTTGGATTGTTGGGTGAAAGGTTGTCCCGTGTGACACGGGGTGAGCGTGCTGTGTGCAGCTCCGCGTGTGGGCATACGTGACATGCTATTCGGGTATCCCTGCAGGTGTATATCGAGTTGATTCGCCGTCCCTCGCGGTGATGAGTACTGCTTGTTCACTGCGTCGTGACGTAGATAAATTATGGAATGTTGTGATTCAATTCTGCTGATATGTATAATTGTATTGCTACATGTGTGCCACCAAACACCTCTTACTAACTTTCAGATTCATGAACTGTTAACTTGTGGCTAAAAGATGAAATAAGGATGAACTTGTAGGCATGTCCGGTTGCTGCAAATTACCATCCCATGTTCGTTGTGAACTGCATGTAGAGTTTCATGCATAGGAGAGTCGGTTAAGTCTTGTTGAGCCATCGTGCTCACTGTTGCTGCTATAAGTGTTTTTAAGGTGAGGAGTATCCCACGGACTCGGGGTACGAGTCCACCGGCGAGGGCTACCCTCCATCGGGGACCACGGTTGAGTGGGAGCCGTACACGCCGCGCTGAGCTGAGGAGTGCAGCTAGTGTGGGTTGCCCATAGGGTTGGGCAACCGACTTTTGCTAGACAGATGGGTGTGAGTTGTATGAACATAGCTTCCACTGTTGTAATCCAAATACTTAGTTTGTAACTGAAGTCTTGTACTAGTTTGTACATATTCAGTTGGTTTTCTATGTAATACAATGTCGTTCTTATGATGTGTGTTGTCGGGTGTCGCATCATGCGGCACCACCCTCTGAGATCTTGAGCGTACGGATTCCGGTCCGTCACAACTTGATCATACAAGGATTAACTCAAAGTGACTTTGACCGTGTTGCACACCTCCATCTGCATACGATGTGTGAAAATCACTTTGTGAGTACCACGAAGGATCCAACACGATCAAGGAGGTAAGACAAGATATGTTCAGGAAAGAATACATGCGCTTCGAGATTTAATCCGGTGAGTCAATACATTACCTCTTTGCTCGCTTCAATAAAATTCTCAGCAACTTGCATAGTGTCAACGTCATTTTTTCAGATGCTGAAAATGCTAGGCAATTACTAAGTACATTAGACATGTCAATTTGGGAGATGAAAGTTACATCTATTCGTGAATCTACTGTCATGAGTACACTTACATTAGATGTGCTATATTCTATGTTAAAAACTCATGAAATTGACATAATATCATGTAAGAACCCTAACAAGTCTCTTGCATTTGTTTCACAACGTGACATGCCTAGCTCTAGTCAATCTTCATCTTTTGGTACACTTTCTTTGTTGTCCTCTCTAACCCTTGAACAGATTGAAGAGTTTCCAGAGGAAGAACTTGCACTCATCTCTATCCGATTCTCAAAAGCATTGCAAAATGTGAGAACTAGAAGGAGAGGAAGTGCCAGACCTCAACGATGCTTCGAATGTGGTAAGACAGGACATTTTCGTATGGATTGTCCTAACCTTTCAGGTCCTACTTCCCGTGATGAAAAGAAACTAGGACGAAGCACTCCTCTGCAAAAGATAAGAAAAAGAAGAAGGGTTTTATAGGACGCCAATTGGTAAATAGTTTTATCTCTGCACTTCAAGAACTTGGCTCGAGCGATGTGGACATCGGAAGTGACGAATATGAAGATGATTTGGCAAACTTATGCTTCATGGCGGGCAAGTCAAGTTCAAGTATGGATGAGGCAGAACACAACAGCGACAATGAAGAGGTATGCCCTACTTGCGAAGAAATGTGTGATGCTATTTCTTGTGCCACTGTTATAGTTAAGAAAAAAAGGACAAAAATCTTAGGGACAATGCTGTTAAAATTGAGTCACTAGAATCTGGAATTAATCGTTTGAAATCTTTGATTCCTAGTAATGATTCTTGTTCCTCATGTGATTTAATATATGAACAATTGTCCTCTCTAAGAAGTGCACATACCTCCACACTTTATAAACTTGAGTTAGAGATTGAAAAGAACAGAGAGCTTGCTCCACTTAATGATAAAAACTTGAAAGATGCTTGTTGTTCTACAATTGATTTGCATTGTTCTACTTGTGATGATCTTAATAAGAAACTACAAGATGCTATGAATGAAATTTCTATATTCAACAATGCTTTGCATTCTCATGAAGTTAAGTATTGTTCCAATTGCAAACTAAAATGAAAAACTTCGTGTCAAAACTGCCTAGACTTGTCTAAGAAACTTGATGACATGAATAGGACACTAGAGCGGTTTTATAATGGGAATAAGAATCTGAACTTGCTGTTGAATTCTTCTAAATCTTGCAGTGATAAAACTGGTTTAGGTTTTGATTCCCATGCTCATACTAAAGCACATCCACCTAAAATTGTAAAGTCATTAGGAAGTGGTTTGATTAAAACAGTTCCTAAACAAAAAGAAGTAATTTTCAAATCTGCAGGAGTGTTGTCTAATTTGGTTTCAAATAAACATGTTGTCTGCTCATCTAGACATGAACATAAAGTTAAATTTAATTGTACCTACTGTGGTAGAGATGGTCATGTCATAGATTTTTGTTATAGACTGGCTAAGCAACAGAAAAAGGAAAGAATGATTGATAGATCACATAACAACTGTGCAAAACCTGTTGCGTGTGCTTAACCGAATGTTAGTAATATGTAACCTGCTGTAATGAGTCAAAAACATGCAAAGTTTGCTTCCGGACCTACTGTTTTTAGTTCTACTCATGTAACACCTCGTAGGTCAGTAGTTGGGTAAAAAAACCTCAAACTTTGGCTCATAAACCTGCTGTTTTTTCTCAGCCTTTGCGTGTTACTTCTGCAGGATGTCGTGTGACTCAGTACTGGATTCCTAAATGCCTTTTGACAAACCCCAGTAATGAGTCATCGACGTATTGTACTTCTATGTAGGTTACACACTTGAGGAAGGAGAACATTTGGATTGTGGATTTAGGATGCTCACGCCACATGACCGGTAACAAAGAATGATTCTCCTCCCTCTCTTTTATGTCGCATGTAGAAAATGTTACTTTTGCTGATAATTCTTCAACTCCTGTAATTGCTAAAGGTTCAGTTAGAGTAAATAATCACTAGACTTTAAAAGATGTGGCACTTGTTAAAAATTTGAAATACAACTTGCTTTCTGTTTCACAATTGCTAGATGAAAATCTAGAAATTATTTTCACTAAAAATTGTTGCAAGGTTCTAGATTCAAATAGTGAGCTCATTTTTAATATGTCTCGGTTTGGAAGAGTTTTTAAAGCTGATTTTGATATGTCATCCTCTAGGCATAGATGTCTAGTTGCTAATGATTCAAAAGACTTATATTTTTGGCATCATAGACTTGGTCACGTAGGCTTTGATCATCTCACACGTGTTAGTTCTCTTGATCGCATACGTGAGCTGCCTAAGCTTAAAGGGGACAAAGAAATTGTGTGATCTTCTTGTAGACATGCTAAGATGGTTGCAGGTTCACATGCTCCTCTTACAATGACCTTGACAACTGAACCAGGTCAACTTTAGCGCCTTGACCATGTAGGACCTTCACGTGTTCAATCCTTTAGAGCTAAATGGTATGTTCTTGTGATTGTTGATGACTATTCTAGATACTCTTGGGTTTATGTTATTGTATCTAAGAATGAAACTTTTAGTCACTTTAGAACCTTATTTCTTAGATTCTAAATTGATCACCCAGGATCTTTGAAAGCAATTAGAAGTTATAACCGAACCGAATTTAAAAATCAATCGTTTGATCACTTTTGTGCTGAAAATGGAATAGATCATCAATTTTCTTCACCATATGTACCTCAACAAAACGGTGTTGTGGAGACAAAGAACAGAACCTTAGTTGAGATGGCTAGGACTATGCTTGATGAATATCAAACTCCTAGAAAATTTTGGGCTGATGCAATAGCAACTGCTTGTTATGTCTCAAATAATGTTTTCTTGCGTGCTAAGCTAGGTAAAACACCATATGAACTTCGGTTTGGACATAGGCCTAGTGTCACACACTTTCGGGTCTTTGGTTGCAAATGCTTTGTTAAGAAACATGGTAATCTTGACAAATTTGAACCTAGATCCGTTGATGGCATGTTTCTTGGTTACCCATCTAATACTAGAGGCTACCGTGTGCTTTTACATGACACTAACAAAATTGTAGAGACTTGTGAGGTTTCTTTTGATGAAGCTAGCCCAGGTACTAGCTCTATTATTGCAGGACCAGACCCATATCCGCAAGGGGAGAGTATTTTCATCAAAGAAGATGAAGAAGTGATGCTGCTGCCCAAAAATTCAGGATCTAATGACATTGTTCCAGCTCCTGATTTTGATTCACAACCACCACCGACGACCACCATTGCTGGTCCAGATCGTCCTCAAGTCACAAGTTCTTCAATTTGTGGTGAACATGAAGAAGAAGGAGCTTGTGAATTGTCTACTCCCCTCCGGGTCCTCAAAAGTTATGCTCCACAACAAATGATTGGAAGCTTGCACGAACGAGTCACACGGTCCAGGTTTTGTGATCCAAACTCTCATGCTCATTCTGCATTTGTTGCTTATTTTGAACCCAAAAATATATCACACGCACTCACTAATGAATCTTGGATTATTGTCATGCAAGAAGAGTGTAGAGGCATCAGTTTTTGACACATGTTTAAAGTGTTCATCACCACACACACACCTCATTTGAAGAAAGTTGATGAACACATTTGAAGAGCAAGTAACCACCGTCAACATGCTCATTAGAGAAGAAACTCACAAAATGCAAAAGTGGCATTTCCCACATACATCATATAGGGGCTGGACATTTGGAAAACTCCTACACCTTGCTAGGAATGTCCATGTCAAGTTTCACCCAAATTCAAAACCTTTTTGAGGTCCTTTTGGATATAGCTAGAAAGAGGGTAGTTTGAACTCAAATTCAAATTGAAACTGTTTTTATCCCATGAATTCAAAAGTGGGAGGCATATTCTTACTTAGCACCTTTTTGTGAGCTCACACACCAATTTTCACTCCATTTGGAGTTGATCTTGACATGAGCTAAGTGTAGCAAATTCAAACTTTATTTGAATTTCAAACTGAATATGTGCTGAAACTTAGTCAAACCAAACCTAATTTTAATTCTAACCAATTCAAATGGCTCAGGGGTGAATAATTCAAATCACCATGGGCATTGTAGGGCTTACAGTTTACAACAGTAATATAGAGTTAAGTTCAGAGGTTAAAAATGGAGTGGGACCCACATGTCAGCCACTGAAGAGAGTCAACTGACTGAGACTTCAGTACTCGGGTCCCCGAGCTCCCTCCGAGGGCGCCACCGAGGGGAGGCCACCGCGCCACCAGCAGCTTGGCCACGCGCGGGCACAGGTCGGTTCTGAGCCCTTCTTAAGGCGCTCCACGCCTCGGCTGAAGCCCCCTCGCTGTTTTTCCTCTCACAAGAACGCGGCGCCGACACTCTGCCCTCCGCTGCTCGGAACCGATCGTAGAGTCACGATCACAGCCTCCCCGCTCCCTCCAAAGCTACGACAAGGTACTAGGGACTTCCCTTCTCCTTCCCTATCGCTAGAAATTGGCTGAACTCGGGTGATCTCGGCTATACCGAGAGTTCCGTTCAGTGACCTACATCCGCCGCACTTCGGGCTCCCGTGGACAGCCCAACCGGGAGGTTGTCACGCCTGAACTAAGGCGTCCCTGGACGCGTTAGGGACCGGTGCTGCTCACCTCCGAGCCATAGCCCGAGGGCTTGAACACCGGCGGTGAATTTCCAGTTCTCCCTTTCTCGGTACAGACCGACCTTCGGGTGCGGTTCTGTCAAATTCATGCTCTAGGAAGGGTTAGAGAGTCTCAATCCGTTCCTACACAGAATAGACTTGGTAGCGCACAAGTTGCCTTCACAACCTTTAGCCTGAGGACCCCTATATCCAGCGTATTTCGAAGCTTGCCGACGGCGGATCCTGCGGGAAGCATCGGACGCACGGTGGGAGCATACTTCGGACCTCCCCCGAGCTGCTTCGAGCCCATGCCGAGGTTCCTGAGGGACCACTGATACTTTCCGGACATTTTCTCGGTCGGTTGGGGTGCTAGGGAGGTCGGCCGACACGGCTGAAGTTCTTTCGAAGCTGGCGCTCTTCGCCGACCGTGTGCTGGCCATTTTCATGATGAACTGAGCCCAAAATCGTGTTCCCCGAGTGGACTTAGGCAGGGGCGGCCAGAATCATGAAGTTTGGGGCACCACAGAGGCTGCCGGCGAGGCGTCGGGAGGTAGACGAAGCCGGGTGGCCCACGTGTCAGCGGCTCGGATTTTAAATCTGGGATCAGTCTGCGGCTCGGATCCGGTGTGCTGGCATGCAAAAATTCCGTGGACCCCGGTGTGCCATCGCTCCAGCGCCCAACACGTGTCCCTGTGGACCCACCGGCAGATTTGAACTTTTTCCAATTTTCAGATTTCATTCAAACTTCAAATCCTCATAACTTTGGCTAGGAAACTCCAAATCGAGTGAACCAAAATTTGTTGGATTGAGTTCTCTGAGTAATTTCCAGAAAATCAAGTTTCACTTCATGAAAATACCTAATTCTCAAGAATTAATTCTTAAAATTTTAAACTGTTTAGAATTTTAACTGGAGAACCCTTTGGAGGAAAATTCTGAAATTTTGCTAGGATGTTCACCAAAATATTCCTGAGCTACCATAATAATTTCAGATCCATTTGAGGTCATTTGTTCCACCTAATGGTGTGATTAATAAAACTGTTCCAGTGAAAATAGAAAATGTCCAGAAACATTTTCAGAATTTCTCTGAAATTGTTTAGCTCATATCATAGGCTAGGAAACTTTAAATTATGTAAGACCAACTCCATTAGAACCCTCTGAAAATCTAGTTTTCATAAAGTCATGAGTTGCTCCATGAAAACCCCTAGAACACCAAAAGAGCTCCAACTAAGGTCAAGTACATAATTAATTGTGGAGAGCTCAAATGAGCTTTGCTGCAACTAAAACTTGGCCAAGTCTCTATTTAGGTTGTAACCAAGCAACAGTAAAAGTTTCAAAGTCATTGGGTCTGTCTAGTAAGACTTATAAACTTAACAAGTTTAAATTCAATTCAAATGCATTTAAATTAATACATATACTTTTATATCATGTAGTCCCTAAGGTCGAGGAGGAACCCGAAGTCTTAGACTTTGTCACTCTGGAAGAGCAGCTAGCCTACGACCAAGAGCAGCAAGGCAAGCTCCATTTTGCATTAACCTCTTTATAAATTTTTATTATTTTGAGCATAACTTATTTCTTGCATTAGAGTCTTGTTTGAAACACAAATGCATAGCCAAGAAAACCATGGGTTCGGATTTGGATTGAAAACCCCGTTAGCTAATGCAATGCTAAGTTAGTGTAGGATTCGGTACAAGTCGAGTAGTTGGAACTACTCGCGAGCATAGGCTAGAGGCACTCGACTCGGGTAGAGATAGCACATGATACACGTGGCAAGAAAAATGAGACCGAGTGGAGGGTAAGGGCAGCAGGACTTTGGGGCCTGGATGCTATAGCTCCGCTTGTGTCGATTGAGGACCGAGCCGTGTGCGGTCCTGTTGAACAAGCTAGAACAGTACCGAAGACCTACCGGCTATATGGGAACCGGGAAACTGATGTAACTCGGGTAGCTGGGTATCGAGGCGTTGCCCGTCGTTCAGAGGGTAGGTTGAAAGCTTGAGGTGTAAATCGGCTGGCGGCACTGAGATGCGCGTGCAGAGACCTCTTGCTCGGGACGATGGGTCTGGTTCAATACTTGGCTGACGGGCGAAAGGTGGTTGCGTACGACGTCCGTGATGGTTTCTGTAGGCAACATCGAGTACGGGCGTACGTGACGTGTTATTCGGGTAACCCTGCAGGTGTAAATCGATTGTAATCGCCGTCCCTCGCGGTCAGTGAGTACCACTTGTTCACTGTACCGTGACGTAGAAAGAACAGGGTAGTTACATGTTAAAATGTTGCTGATTGAAAGATGGACTTTGATTGTTAATGATTTGTTGTAGTTTAGAGCTAACTAAAGTTCTTTTCAACTTTGGGCAAAGTACATGAGAGAAATGCGTTTCTTGTTTGATTGCGGCTCTCTCATGTGCCTTAGAGTAAGGTTCTCCACAACCTGCTGCTAAAACTTGAAAGTAAGGTTCCACTAATTAGGCGAGTCCTTTGCAACTTATTTTACCTCATGTACCTATTACCCCTCATGTAGAAGTTTCATGTTTAGGAGAGACGGGCCAGACTTGCTGAGCCTTCATGCTCACTGCTTGTGTTTGAAGCTTTTGCAGGGTTCTATGAGGAAGGGACTCCCGAGGAAGAGAGGGAACCCCAGAAGGGGAACCCCGTCGAGTGGGAGTCGTGCACGCCACCGTGTTAGTGTGCGTGCGTGCTAGCAAGGACACGTTCACGGGCTGAACGTGAACGTGATGCGTAGTCTACGCCCGTGAGTGTAGACTGAACATATTTTGCTGTAAAAATGTTCATAAAGCTCTTTATGTAATAAAACTTTGCTTCCGCTTTGTACCTTTGATGTGTGTTATTCGGTACTGTGCAACGCAGAACCCCTCAGCATGATCCTGGCTCGACAAGACCTTGGGGTCGTGTCAGCATTGGTATCAGAGCTCGCTTGAGGTTTAACGCACTACAAAGGTCATCTTTTGAAAAATCCAGTGAGGAACGAGTTAGTAGCCCATATAAGGATGTTATTAGTGTATAGAAAGTGGCATACTAACCTATTTGCTTATGTCGGAAAATCGTGCATCTCGGGACGCTTTATGTCTTGGGGGGTGCACGTAAGCGCTGTCCACCAGTGCGCACAAGCTGAAAGGTGGAGCCCCACGGGTGGCAGGTAACCCAACCCGCTTTAGTATCCTCTACGACTCTTCATGTCATTTGGGGTATTCGAGCAACGTCTGTCCCTGGCGTGCATGGTGCAATTTGGGACACCCCATCACGTCGTCAGTAACGTGAACACGTAGCTCAAGGCGTGTTTGGCTTGAGAACATCCGGGCGAGTGATGACAGCCGGGTGTACGAACTGTATGGATACCGGGCTCGGTGTGCAGCCGAGTCTGACGATTGTGTGAGTTATCTGCAGGTAGCCTAACCACGAAATGGTAGACGTGTAAAATTCGTGTGTGAGTGAATCTTAGTGCCACTGAACTAACAAAGCCAGCAAAGTCCGGTATAGGTTTTTCTTGTGAGGACGTAGTACCGACATGATCTGGTGATGCATCGACGTCACGCCCCACTAAATGAGCAACTGCATTGAAAAACTTGAAAGTTTTAACCAGAGCACTAAAACTTGATGTAACTCCTTCCCTTAATCATGATATTCAAAGTTAACAAGTTTTCAACTTATAGGATACTAAGGACAGAGTCCCCTGTTTTCAGCTGAATTAAGGCTGAAGTTAATCAGAGGTTAGAGGTTGCGTTATTTCGAGGTTTGGGTCATATGATACATTTCTGGAAAGATTTGGAAGAGCTTTACAACTTTTCTGTTGAGGTCCAGAGGTGTTTCATCCCTTAACCAATCGAAACATGCAGTGGAGTGGAAACTGTCCAGAAAACAGGGCAGAGCAAACACTCTCTGTAATTCTCTGTAAATTAAGCATAACTTTCTGCATAAAAATCCAAAAATAGAAAATGAGGTAGTTCTGAAAAGTTAATGAGATGGGTTACAACTTTGTAACAGAAAGTTTTGTCAGATTGGGAGCAGAATTAACTGGAATTCTTGGATTAAATCAGTACCTAAAGCAGGGAGGTGCTGTCCAATTTTCTCCAGAAATTCTGTTAACTTTGACATCTCATAACTTCTGAACCAGGACAGATATTAGGCCAAACAAATACTTTCCGGAAATCTATTGAAGTTAGCTTTAACTTTCATGTTGAGCTCCAGAATTGGTTTTGCTTTAGCATGGCCTAAATCAGGTTGAAAAGGAAACTGGTCAGGGCTGTCATGTTGGACAGCAGATCAGCAGTCAAATTGTTTAAATTTGAACTAGGATTCCAAGTCTTATGAGTTCAATGACATGTTTTATGTTATAAATTAATGGTTACTGTTCAAATAAATATTTGACATTTCTCAAATATGTTTTTACAGATGACAGCGGATAAACAGTTTGAGAACGGGTGGGTGGAATCTCACTGTTCTCACCACAGCGGCTATCCGGAAGCATTGAGGCAGATGCTTCAATATTTTGGGTACAACCAGATGCCACAGTACTTTGCCAAGGAAGAAGGTGAGGAGGGGAACAAGACGTGGACAATCCATGTAAAAGCCCAAGAAAAGGGACTTGTAAAAACTTTTCCTCACCTCACAACACTACACTTTTGTTGTGATATCTTGTGAAGAATTGTGAAGAGCAAGTAACCTCCATCAAGAGGGTATTAGTTCAAACTTTCTACACATATGATCACACATGAGAGGGTGATTCAAAACTGTTGCATTCAAATTCATGATTGCAGCAGCTAACACAAGGATCAAAGTGCAGATTTGGATTCCTTAGGTCCAAATTAGGGGGGAGGCAAAGTTTCAATAATTTTGGAAAAGGTTTGCTACCCATTTTTCCAAAAAAGGATCCAAATGTGCAAAGAATTCAAATATACATTTGAATTTGAGGGAAAGTTGCCCAACTGTACAAATGTAGCTCGGCTGGAAACTCCAAACATTTGAATTCATCACTTGCCAAATTTTTGCAGATCTTTTGAGAGGAGGGGGAGCACTGACTAGTTGGACCCACTTGTCATTGGGGGAAAATAAACAATTGCAAAAGTCCTCAGTGAAGCACACGGTCGTTGATTGATTTCCTCCCACGCGAAGTAAACCGAGCCGCCGACGCCGCTGCGGGTGACACCGAGGAGCAGCCGGCAGCCACCTCCTCTGAAAATTCCGTGCGCTGGAGAGCTGCCTGGCGTCTTTGCCCCGCTGCCGCGCCTCTGTTATCCCACGGGACTGAAGAACGTCGCCTGTTCTTTCCCTTCGCGCAAGAAACAGCCGAGCTCGCCGCCACCTCTGGGAAATCATCGGGAGCCAGCTCAAACTGTGCCACAGCGCCCTCTGACCTGCACAACAGAGCTACGCCCTCGTTCCTCACCTTCCCAGCGCGAGAGCTAGCAAGCTCCGGCAGTGTCCGAGCCCGGAATTCCGTTGTCCGCGGCAAGCCAAGACTAACCGGGTGCACGTGGACAGCCTACACCAGGCCCTTTCACACCCAAGCGGGGACATCCCCGGACGTGCCGGTGAGCACTGCTGCTTCCACCCAAACCACGGGACCAACCGTGAACCACCGAGCAAGAATTTGGAGAAACTTCACCGGCGACCACAGGACGACGTTCCGGTATGAGACCTCCAAATTCACCCTCCCTTCTCGTCGTCAGTTCACTAAACTGTGCTCACAGGAGCTAGACTCGACAGTTCCCAAGTTTGCTTTGCAACCCTAGCGTAGTTTTGGCTGTAGCCAGCGTATTTCCCGGTTTTTCAACCGCGGTGATGGCGGGAAGGGTCGGGCTCACGGTGACGGCTAGGTCAGAGCTCTTCCCGAACCCTGGCATGGCCTTGTCGACCTTCTCTGAGGTCCCCCGGTGCTGTAGAACCCTTCCACCGAGGTTTTAGCGGGCTGAGTTGGCAGGGTGCCATAACCGAAGGGAGTCCGAGCCGCTGCACCGTCACCAGCTAGGTTAGGGCCACCGCCGACCTGAGCAGTCGGTGCCATCGTGTTCAGTGCACGAAAGTAGGTCCAGGCGGCGAGTTTCCGGCCGAGAGGCGGTCGGGAAGCCAAGTCCGGCGAGCTTCAGAGGTGTGCCGGCGAGGGGGCGGCGCGGGAAAAAGGGCGGGCGCGAGGAAGAAGACGAGCCGGCCGGGCCCGCTCATCAGTCCCTCGATGCACAGCGTGGGGATTTTCTGTTGCATCGGATCAGCTGTGACCACGCGGATAACAGTCCTGTGGCCCCGTGTGGCGCAGCCGAGGTGGTGACACGTGGGGGCCAGGCCCGCTGTCAGGAATTTGAACTTTTCCCCGGTTAAATCAAATTCCAGAATTCCCCCAAATTCTAGAACCCCATTACTTTTGCTAGGAAGCTCCAAATTTGGTGATTCAAATTGGGTTGGATTCATCTTGCCTAGCTCTGTATAAATATGCAACCCAATTTGTATGAAACCCATTATTTAAGTCTGGAAAATTCTTTAAAAAAATTTAGCAAAAGAATTTTAGAGGGTGTTTGGTTCATCAAAAAATCCTCCAATTTTGCCAGAATATCCTTTACGATGTTAGTGAACCCCTGTAAATGTTTCAGACCATTTGGAGTTGATTTGACTAGGGCAATTCAGATTTGAAGGTGCTGTGTTCATTTGAATACAGAAACATTTTCAGAGAATTTCCAAAACTTGGAAATTCAATTCTGAGCAAATCTTAGCTCCAAAAATGCTAAGAAAATTCATGCAAACTCTATGAGCTATAATTGAAATTGTAATTCACTAAGTTGGGCATGAACAGGGGTGTTACCTCAGAATTAATTCTTCTTTGCTTATTTTCTAAAAGAATTATTCTGAACAAACCAATCAATGAAAAGTGCTAAATCTTGATCCAGAGAGTTGTCTGGTGACAAGGAACTCACACAAAAATTCTCAGCTTCATTGGAGCTCTGGATCACCCCTGCTCTGTTAAACCACTTGAGGTGATCAATGTGGAAGAGGGGGATAACCACTTAGCACTTAACCATGTGCTTAGGTCCAAGCCCAAACCACTAACCCCCAGCTTCATTTTAGATTCTTAAACATAGTTCCAGTTGTTAGAAACTGGTTAGTAGAACTAATAGCATAAGCATTACTATAAACTCATGTGCATATTCATTAACATGTCGTATTTCATTAAACGTGTAGTCGCTGAAGAAGAGACTCCGGAAGTGCTGGACTTCCTCCTTCCGGAAGAAGAGCTAACTACTGACCAGCAGCAACAAGGCAAGTCCCGGTTTGCATTAACTTTTATAAGTTTTACTTTGTTTACATGTGTCATATGAAGTATGAATGTGCATTAGGTATAGGATGGATGGAACCCCACTTGCATAACCAGAAATTTTCCATAAGAGTGAGGGTAGTGTCTAAGACCTCGCGTAGACAAGCTATGCTTAATGTTTTATAGGACTTCGGTACAAATCGAGTAGTTGGAATCTACTCGCGAGATAGGCTTGGGACACACGGGTTCGGTGGAGTGATGTGAGATCACTTTAGTAATGAAAATGAGACTAGGCAGGGGCTAGGGCGCAACAAGAGGAAGTCTTGTGTGCGCAGCCCTGTCCGTGTCGATTGAGGACCGATCCGTGTGCAGCCCACGCTGATCAAGTTTGAACGTACCAAAGGCATATCGGATATATGGGCTCCGATAAACCGATGTAGCCTAAACCTCCGGGCGCCGAGACATAGCACACCGATTTATAGGTGTAGGTTGAGGGCAGCAAGGTGGAAATCTGCCAACGGGCATAGAGAGATGCTCCGTGTGGGGAACCTCCTGCTTGTTTCGGTGTGACCGGTTCGACGTTTGGGCTGTTGGGTGAAAGGTTGTCCCGTGCGACATCGAGTGAGCGTGCTGTGCAGCTCCACGGGTGGGCGTACGTGACGTGCTCTTTGGGTTTCCCTGCAGGTGTATATCGAGTCGATTCGCCGTCCCTCGCGGTGAAGAGTACCACTTGGTCACTGAGTCGTGACGTAGTTTAATGTATGAAATATGTTGATTCAATATTGCTGATATGATATAATATTGTATAGCTACATGTTTGCCACCAAATATTGCTTGCTATATTTCAGCTTCCTGAACTATTAACTTGTTGCTAAAAGCTGAACTAAGGATGAACTTGTAGGCGTGTCCATTTGCTGCAATATTACTATCCTATGTCATTGTACACCTCATGTAGAGTTTCATGTTTAGGTGAGTCGGTTAAGCCTTGCTGAGCCTGCGCGCTCACGGTTGCTGCTTAAGTGTTTTTCAGGTGAGGAGCCACCCACGGACTCGGAGTACGAGTCCACTGGCGAGGGTTACCCTCCGTCGGGGACCACGGCTGAGTGGGAGACGTACACGCCGCGCTGAGCTGAGACGTGCAGCTAGTGTGGGTTGCCCTAGGGCTGGGAACCGACTTTTGCTAGATAGGCAGCGTGAGTTGTAGAATAGTAGACTTCCGCTGTGTAATAAAGACAATAGTTTGTAACTGAGTATTGAACCGTTTGTACAGTTCAGTTTGTTTTCCTATGTAATATAATATGTCCTTATGATGTGTGCTGACGGGTGTCGCATCGCGCGGCACCACCCTCTGCGATCCTGGATGGGCGGATCCCGGTCCGGCACAATCCATGTCGAGGTTCCTGCAGGGCCTATGCCACCCGGTTGGGCGCCGTTCACCGTCACGGTGAGAGGTAGACAACCGGAGGGAATGTGGCAAGTGGTAGCCCGTGACACCATGTCGCGTTTCTGCCAGCTACACGTGAGAGCTATGGCGGGTACTCCATACGCGCTCATTCCGGTGGAGGGACGGGCTAATCACGTGTGGGAAGGGAGGTACATAGAGGCAACAGATCCGGGTTGCCCAAGGTACAACGCTGCGGAAGCGAACCTCAGCCTCCAATTGAAAAAAGGAAAGACCGTGATGGACAGCCAAGCTGTTCATAAGGATTGTCTTGCTGCGATGCTCAAGGATAGCACAAGCCGTGGAGACCATTTCGAGAGTGCTCCAGAGCACTCCGCAATGTGCTCCTTCTGACGATTAAGCGACTGAATGAACATCATAATCAGCTGCATCGTCTGAAGAAGGCAAAGAAGAAAAGCCGTGTTGACATCGCGGCATTGCAAGAACATGTGCATGCTCTGACCCAGCAAAATGAGGTCCTTACTCAAGAGCGAGACGATGCTATTGAGGAGGGGCAAGGCTGGGAAGAGGACTACAACCAGGCCATGGACGAGGTGCACGCGTTGCAGGACCTCGTATCTCCGGTATTGTGCATACCGGTGGTCTTGGGTCTTCAGGCAATGGGAGAACCCGAGATGGGAGAAGAGGTTGTAGATCCGGAGCCACCAGCAGAGGTACCGGAGGAGGATGACCCACAAGAGGTCGAGTTCTACTACGAGTAGGGGGTTACCGTTGCCAAGTAGGGCAACCAGAATGATATAATATTGTATTGCTACATGTTTGCCACCAAATATTGCTTACTAAATTTCAGCTTCCTGAACTGTTAACTTGTTGCTAAAAGCTGAACTAAGGATGAACTTGTAGGCGTGTCCATTTGCTGCAATATTACTATCCTATGTCATTGTACACCTCATGTAGAGTTTCATGTTTAGGTGAGTCGGTTAAGACTTGCTGAGCCTTCGTGCTCACGGTTGCTGCTTAAGTGTTTTTCAGGTGAGGAGCCACCCACGGACTCGGAGTACGAGTCCACCGGCGAGGGTTACCCTCTGTCGGGGACCACGGCTGAGTGGGAGCCGTACACGCCGCGCTGAGCTGAGACGTGCAGCTAGTGTGGGTTGCCGTAGGGCTGGGCAACTGACTTTTGCTAGATAGGCGGCGTGAGTTGTAGAATAGTAGACTTCCGTTGTGTAATAAAGACAATAGTTTGTAACTGAGTATTGTACCGTTTGTACAGTTCAGTTTGTTTTCCTATGTAATATAATATATCCTTATGACGTGTGCTGTCGGGTGTCGCGTCGCGCGGCACCACCCTCTGCTATCCTGGATGGGGATAGCACAGTACTTAAGGACTGTATTACGGGAAAACTTAGGTACGGTGAGGATTAGGTAGTTGCCCAAGTAAGGACTATATTAGCATAGTTACTTAAAGTGGCAAAGACTAACCTATGTGTTATAATTCTGAATTTTAATTCTGTAACGACGCATCTACGCTCTGGTAAGTATGGTAAGGAACGCCACCGAAAGCGGTTCAATTTCGGTTAGCTCCCCTGACGAGGAACGTGGTTTAGGGATTGGTCTCACAGCTTGGTGTGAGACGTCAATATGAAACTCTTGGACTCTTCATGTTCCTGAGTTTATATGAAACGCTGATCCCTAGCGTGCATTAGGCAAGTAAGTTGGGACCCCATTGCGTGGTCAATAACGCGAGAGTGTGTTCGTCCGGAAATAGCCCAGGAGGACATACGCAGCGCTTGCCATCGGCGTGCCCTGCAGGGCAGTAGGTGGTATCTTATGGGCTGATAACATTCCCAACCGTGACGACCCGATCATGACATACTCGGGTTCCCCCTCGTGTGGTGTTGAAACACGATCACGTACCTTGAGACGTGACCTAACTCAAGGACGGCCGTATGGCAATGATACGGGCGTTTGTATTTACTTTTAAATATGGTCCTGCCTGCAATGAACAACCTTTGAGTGCATCACTATTGTGTGGTTTTCTGCAGGTACTAACCACGTATGTATCCGTGTAGTAAACGTGTGCGAGAGACCGTTTAGTGCCACAGACGTATATGCCAGTATAATCCGGTTAGGATTTTCTTTTGTGAGGAACGTAGTACCGAGATACCATAGGCATATGCATGCAAAATAATGATAACAAAGAATTAAAATCTATAGGTTCAACATTTAGTACCTTGGTTGGGTATAAGAATGGGATAGTGGAGCAGGATAGCCAAAGGGATGAAAAGCAGAGTGCTCTGTTTTGGGCAGCAAGGTTGCTGAACTTCAACAGAGCACAACTCACAGGTATTTTAGCCAAGTGAGGTGTGGCATAGAGTTCCAGGAAGGTATTTCAGTATTCTACAACTTTGTTGTAGACTTCCAGAGCTGAAACACAACTTAAGATGGCTTAAATCCCAGAGAAATGTAAGCTGTCCAGAATCAGGGCAGAGTTAAAAACATTCTCTGGACTGTTCCGTTTTTCAAACATAACCCCTCGTATAAAAATAATAAAATTTTCATATGATACCTCCCTAGAAAGGGTAGAAGATGTGTGACATCTTTGCAATTCAAAGTTTCTGAAATTTCAGCACAGAGTTCAGTGGAAATCAAAGTTGAAAACAGCAACTTTCCAAGGGAGGTGCTGTTAAAATTCTTCCAGAAATTCTGCTGAATTTGAATTACCATAACTTTTTAACCAGAGCTGATCTGAGGGCAGATGAATACTCGTTGGAAAGATACTGAAGTTAACTTTAACGTTAGTATTTAGCTTGAGTCATGAAAATGCCCAGAACCAGATCAAAATCTTGGATATGTGGAAACTGGTCATCCTGACAGAGGCATGACAGTTGCACTCATGGGGGAGATTGTTGTACCCTAGGGGTGGTTTAAGTACTTCCAATGGGTAGAACATATCCATGAGAGGTTATCTTCAACTAGTGAAAGATTTGAGTATAGGTCTCACTCAAGTTCTTTTACTAGAGACCATGTTTGTGTCGTATTGAAGATAAAAGGGTGGTATACGTGATGACACAGCGATAGTAACGTCTCGTAATGACCAAACCTAGTTATGGTGAGTTTCCAAAGAGGAGGTTCATCAAGTTGGATTAAACTAGCTTGTAATTGGTCGGGTAATGGTGTAGCTTGTGCAAAGTTATTACGTTATCTACATACGAGATGTATCGCATGTTTTATTGTCATTATGTTTTTACGCCTATTGTTATTGGACTGCATGCAATATGTTGCGGAACTGATGTTTATTGTCGTATGGTTGCAGATGGTTCGCACTAGGACCACGCACGAGGTGGGTGGCTCTAGCCAGCAGGGAGGCGATGACTCCCAGCCACCGGCCTACGACAGCACCCCGCAGCAGCAGCCACCACCGCCGCCTCCGCTTACTCTAGCGGATGTGATAGCAGCACTGGTGTGTGGTCGTGAGGAGCAGACCAACCTGCTCCGCACGATCGTGCAGAATACATCCCAGGCGGGGGGACGTCAAGACAGAGCGCCTCGTGAGCCCCGCGAGGTGTCGTACTCGGATTTCATGAGTACGCACCCTCCAGTGTTCACAGAAGCCGAAGAACCTCTGGAGGCCGACAACTGGCTGCGGACCATCGAGTCCAAGTTCGGGCTGCTCCAATGCACGGAGCGGCAAAAGACTTTGTTCGCAGCGCAGCAACTTCACGGTGCCGCTGGCGCGTGGTGGGCGAACTATGTCGCCTCACGTCCGGCTGGCCATGCTGTGGAGTAGGAAGAGTTCCGGGAGGCGTTCCGCGCCTATCACATTCCTCCCGGAATAATGAAGAGGAAGTTCCAAGAGTTCTTGGAACTGAAGCAGGGCGGGAGGAGTGCCCATGACTACTCCCGTGCCTTCAACCATCTGGCGCAATATTCGTCAGACTACATATCCACTGAAGAGAAGAAGCGGGAACATTTCTATCGGGGGTTACACCCCGAGATGAAGACACACCTCGTTCAGTGGAATCGCGGCACCTTCAATGACCTAGTCAATGCCGCGATTATGCAAGAGGATGCTCAGCGGGAGTTGGCAGCTGAGCAGAGGAAGCGCAGCGCTCCACCCAGCGGTGGGAGTGGCGCTCCCCAGAAGTACAGCATGGTGTATCGGACACCATCCGGGCAGCAGTGGCACCCACCGGCGTGACCTCAGCGGTTCGGGGGACGTCCCTTTCAGTCACCTCCGTTCCATCCGCCGATGCCACCACCAAGACAGCAGCAGCAGCAGCAGACGGTACCCTGGGCGTTTCCACCGCCACAACGCGCCCCGGGTTTCCGTCCACCGATCAGCGGGGGACCGCCCCGGTTCACTTGCTTCACGTGTGGCCAGGCGGGCCACTTCGCGAAGGACTGTCCCCAGGGGCAGCAAAGCAGCGGGCAAGCCCAGTTCCAGGGCGGTGCTTGAGGCCGACCTCCGGTCAAGAAGGTTGGCAGCGGTCTGGTGGCGTCCGCAACTGTAAGGGCCTTAGTTTTTGACACCTATTTGAAGTGTTCATCAACACACCACACACCTCATTTGAAGTAAGTTGATGAAAACAAATGAAGAGCAAGTAACCACCATCAACATGCTCATTAGAGAACAAACTCCCATATTGCAAAAGTGGTATTTCCCACATGTGATATAGAAGGGCTGGGCATATGAAAACTCCTACACATTGCTAAGGATGTCCATGCCAAGTTTCACCCAAATTCAAAACCTTTTTGAGGTCATTTTGGGTATAGCTAGAAAGAGGGCAGTTTGAAACCATATTCATAATTCAAACTGTTTTTATCCCATGAATTCAAATGTGGGAGACATATTCTTATTCAGCACATTTTTGTGAGCTCACCCACCAATTTTCACTTCATTTGGAGTTGATCTTGACATGAGCTAAGTGGGGCAAATTCAAACTTTATTTGAATTTCAAACTGAACATGTGCTGAAATTCATTCAAACCAAACCCAATTTAAATTCTAACCAATTCAAATGGCTCATGGGTGAATAATTTGAATCACCATGGGTATTTTGGGGCTCACTGTTTACAACAGTGATTAGGAGTAAATTTCAGAGGTTAAAATTGGAAGTGGGACCCACATGTCAGCCACTACTCCAAATCAAACCGACTGAAAACCCAGCTCGGGTTCTTGCGCCGGACTGAGCAGCCGCCATGGCGAAGAGGCGACCGGGACACCACCTGCTTGCCGCCCCGACGTGCTGAACCGCCTCACAGCCCCCTTATCTACGCCACCGCCCTGATCGGAGTGATCACCGCACACTCTGCTGCTTCCTCGCATCAGAACCGCGCCATCGCTGCCGATCACTCGGAGCTGATCAGGGAAGCTTGATCACCACCTCTCCGTCCCCTCCAGAGCCACGGCAAGGTACTAGAAACCTTCCTCTGTCTTCTCCGCTGCTAGAATTCAGCTGAAACCGGTCGATCTCGGCTATACCGAGAGTTCAATCCGGTGACCTAACGCCGCCACACTTTGGGCTCCCGTGGACAGCCCAACCGGGGCGTTGTCACGCCCGAGCCAAGGCACCCTTGGACGCGCTGGTGACCGGTTCTGCTCACCCCCGAGCCACAGCCCGAGTGTTTGCTCACCGGCGGCGAATTTCCAGTTTTCCCCTTTCTATGTGCAGAACGACCTTCGGGTGCGGTTCTGTCGAATTCGTACTCTAGAAAGGATTAGAGGGCCTCAATCCACTCTCACACAAACTAGACACGGTAACGCACGAGTTTCCTTCACAACCTTTTGGCTGGAGGACCTCTGTACCCGGCGTAATTCGAAGTTTACCGACGGCGGAACAAACAGGAGGCATCGGGCGCACGGTGAGGACCTACTTCGGGCCTCCCCCGAGCTGCCTTGAGCTCGTGTCGACCTTCCCTGAGGTCCACTGATGCTTCCCGACCGGTTGCTCGAGTAGTTGAGGTGCTAGAGAAGTCAGCCGACACGGCCGAAGCCTTTCCGAGGCAGCGGCTCGTCGCCGACCATGCACCGGCCATTGTCATTTCGAGCTGACCCCAGAATCCTGTTCTCCGAGTAAAAGTAGGCAGGGGCGGCCAAGATCGTGAAGTTTGAAGCTCCACAGAAGCTGCCGGCGAGCTCTCCGGCGAGGTCCCCCGGCGGCAGAGCGCGGGCGGCGAGAGGTTGACGAAGGGGGTGGACCCCAGCTGTCAGCGGGAGATATTTTGAATCGGGGTCGGGCTGCGGCCGGGATCGGGTGTGCTGGCATGCAAAAACCTTGTGGGCCACCGTGTGCTGTCGCCTCGGCGCTCAACACGTGTCCCTGCGGGCCCCGGCAGATTTAAACTTTTCCCCCGGTTTTCAGATTCCATTCAAACTTCAAATCCTCATAACTTTGGCTAGGAAGCTCCAAATCGAGTGAACCAAATTTTGTTGGATTCAGCTCTCTGAGAACTTTCCAGCAAATCAAGTTTCACTTCATGAAAACCCTTATTTCTCCAGAATTAATTCCTCAAAATTTAAACTGTTTGGAATTTTAACTGGAGAATCCTTTGGAGGAAAATCCTGAAATTTTGCTGGAATGTTCACCCAAACATCCCTGAACTGCCATAAAAATTTAAGATCCATTTGAGGTCATTTGATCTACCTAATGGTGTGATTAGTGAAACTGTTCCAGAGAAAATAGAAAATGTTCAGAAACATTTTCAGAATTTTCTCTGAAATTGTTTAGCCCATATCTTTAGCTAGGAACCTTCAAATTAAGTGAGACCAACTCCATTAGAACCCTATGAAAATCTAGTTTTCAGAAAGTCATAGTTTGTTTCATGAAAATCCTTAGAACACCCTAAAAGCCTTCAATTAAGGTCAAGTACATGATTAATTGTGGAGGGCTCAAATGAGCTTTGCTGCAACTAAAACTTGACCAAATATCTGTTTAGGTTGTAACCAAGCCCCAGTAAAAGTTTCACAGTCATTGGGTCTGTCTAGTAAGGGTTATAGACATCACAAATTTAAATTCAATCAAGTGCATTTAAATTAATACATATACTTGTATATCATGTAGTCGCTAAGGTCGAGGAGGAATCCGAAGTCCTAGACTTCATTACTCTGGAGGAGCAGCTAGCCTACGACCAAGAGCAGCAAGGCAAGCCCCGGTTGGCATTAACCTTTTTATAAAATTTTTATTGTTTTGAGCACATACTTGAATAGTATTATTCCTTGCATTAGAGTCTTGTTTGGAAACCCAATTGCATAGCCAAGAGAACCATGGGTGGGAATTAGGATTGCAAACCCCGTTAGTTACTGCAATGCTAAGATAGAGTAGGATTCGGTACAAGTCGAGTAGTTGAAACTACTCGCGAGCATAGGCTAGAGGCACTCGACTCGGATAGAAAATAGCACATGAAACACATGGCAAGAATATGAGACCAAGCGGGGAGTAAGGGCAGCAGGACTTTGGGGCCTGTGTGCTATAGCTCCGCTTGTGTCGATTGAGGACCGAGCCGTGTGCGGGCCTGTTGAACAAGCTAGAACAGTACCAAAGACCTACCGGCTATATGGGAACCGGGAAACCGATGTAACATGGGTAGCTGGATGTTGAGGCATAGCTGGTCGTTCAGAGGGTAGGTTGAGAGCTCGAGGTGTAAATCGGCTGGCGGCACTGAGATGCGTGTGCAGAGACCTCTTGCTCGGCAGGATTGGACCGGTTCAACATTTGGCTAACGGGTGAAAGGTAGTCGCGTACGGCGTCCGTGATGGTTGTTGTAGGCAACATCGAGTACGGGCGTACGTGACGGGTTGTTCGGGTAACCCTGCAGGTGTAAATCGATTATAATCGCCGTCCCTCACGGTCAGTGAGTACCACTTGTTCACTGTACCGTGACGTAGAAAGAACAGGCTAGTTACATGTTAAAATGTTGCTGATTGAAAGATGGACTTTGCTTGTTAATGGTTTGTTGTAGTTTAGAGCTAACTAAAGTTCCTTTTAACTTTGGGCAAAGTACATGAGAGAAATGCGTTTCTTGTTTGATTGCGGCTCTCTCATGTGCCTTAGCGTAAGGTTCTCCACCACCTGCTGCTAAAACCTGAAAGTAAGGTTCCACTAATTAGGCGAGTCCTTTGCAAATGATTTTACCTCATGTACCCATCACCTCTCATGTAGAAGTTCCATGTTTAGGTGAGACGGGTAAGACTTGCTGAGCCTTCGTGCTCACTGCTTGTGTTTGAAGCTTTTGCAGGGTTCTATGAGGAAGGGACTCCCGAGGAGGAGACAGAACCCCAGGAGGGGAACCCCGTCGAGTGGGAGTCGTGCATGCCACAGAGTTAGTGTGCGTGTGTGCTAGCAAGGACACGTTCAAGGGCTGAACGTGAACTTGATGCGTAGTCTACGCCCGTGAGTGTAGACTGGACTTATTTTGATGTAAACATGTTCATAAACCACTTTATGTAATATAAACTTTGCTTCCGCTTTGTGCCTTTGACATGTGTTATCCGGTGCTGTGCAACGCAGCACCCCTCAGCGTGAACCTGGCTCGACAAGACCGTGGGGTCGTGTCAGCGTTGGTATCAGAGCTCGCTTGAGGTTTACGCACTAAAAAGGTCATCTTTTTCAAAAATCCAGTGAGGAACGAGTTAGTAGCCCGTATAAGGATGTTATTAGTATATAGAAAGTGGCATATTAACTTATTTGATTATGTCGGGACGTTCATGTCTTGGGGGTGCACGTAAGCGCTGTCCACAGTGCGCACAAGCTGAAGGGTGGAGCCCCACGGGTGGCAGGTAACCCGACCCGCTTTGATATCCTCTACGACTCTTCATGTCGTTTGGGGTATTCGAGCAACGTCTGTCCCTGGCGTGCGTGGTGCAACTTGGGAGACCCCGTCACGTGGTCTGAAACGTGAACACGTAACTCAAGGCGTGTTTGGCTTGAGAACATCCGGGCGAGTGATGACGGCCGGGTGTATGAACTGTATGGATTCCGGGCTCGGTGTGCAGCCGAGTCTGATGATTGTTTGAGTTTCTGCAGGTATCCTGACCACGAAACTGTATACGTGTAGCATCCGTGTGCGAGTGACGTTTAGTGCCACTGAATTAACGAAGCCGGCTAAGTCCGGTATAGGTTTTTCTTTGTGAGGACGTAGTACCGACATAATCTGGTGACACATCGACGTCACACCCCATTAAATGAACAAATTCATTTAAAACTTGAGGGTTTTGATCTAAAGTAGTAAAACTTGATGTAACTCCTTTCCTTGAACAGGATATTCAAAGTTAACAAGTTTTCAACTTATAGGTTGTTAATGACAGAACACTCTGTTTTCAGCTGAATTAATGCTGAAGTTAAACAGAGGATGGAGGTTGAGTTTTTTCGATGTTGGGGTCATATGATACATTTCTGGAAAGCTTTGGAAGAGCTTTACAACTTTTCTGTTGAGGTCCAGAGGTGTTTTATCCCTTAACCAATCGAAAAATGCAGTAGAGTTGAAACTGTTCAAAAAACAGGACAGAGTAAAGACTCTCTGTAGACTCTCTGTAATTTAAGCATAACTTCCTGCTTAAACATCCAAAAATAGAAAATGAGGTAGTTCTGGAAATATTATGAGATGGGTTACAACTTTGTAACAGAAAATTTTGTCAGATTAGGAACAGAATTAACGGGGATTCTTGGATCAAATCAGTACCTAAAGCAGGGAGGTGCTGTCCAATTTTCTCCAGAAATTCTGTTAACTTTGACATCTCATAACTTTTGAACCAGGACAGATCTTAGGCCAAACAAATACTTTCTGGACAGCTATTGAAGTTAGCTTTAACTTTGATGTTGAGCTCCAGAACTAGTTTTGCTTTTAGCAAGGCCTAAATTAGGTTGAGGTGGAAACTGATCAGGGCTGTCGTTTTGAACAGCAGATCAGCAGTCAAATTTGCTTAAAATTTGAACTATGATTCCAAGTTTTATGGGTTCAATGACACGTCTTATGTTATAACTCAATGGTTACTGTTTAAATAAATATTTGACATTTCTCAAATATAATTTTACAGATGACAGCAGATAAGCAATTGGAGAACGGGTGGGTGGTGTCCCACTGTTCTCACCGCAGCGGCTATCCCGAGACATTGAGGAAGATGCTTCAATATTTCGGATATAACCAGATGCCGCAATACTTCACCAAGGAAGAAGGCGAAGAGGGGAACAAGACATGGACAATCCATGTCAAAGTCCCTGCAGGACCTAGGCCACCTGGTTGGGTGCCGTTCACCGTCACGGTGAGATGTAGGCAACCGGAAGGGATGTGGCAAGTGGCAGCCCGTGACACCATGTCACGTTTCTGCCAACTGCACGTGCAGGCTATGGAGGGCACTCCATACGCGCTTGTTCCGGTGGAGGGACGGGCTCAGCATGTGTGGGAAGAGAGGTACCTGGAGGCAACGGACCCGAGTTGCCCAAGGTACAACCCCGCAGAGGCAAACCTTAGCCTCCAGATGAGGGCGGGAAACGCCGTGATGGACAGCCAAGCTGTTCATACGGAGCATCTCACCATGAAGCTCAAGGAGAGCACGAGCCATGGAGACCATTTTGAGAGTGCTCACAGCGCACTCCGTAATGTGCTCCTTCCGACGATCAAGCGACTGAATGAAAAGCACAATCAGTTGCATCGTCTGAAGAAGGCAAAGAAGAAGAGCCGTGTCGACATCGCGGCGTTGCAGGAACTGGTAAAGAATCTGACCCAGCAGAACGAGGACCTTACTAAAGAGCGAGGCGACGCTATTGAGGAAGGGCAAGGCTGGGAAGAGGACTACAACCAGTCTATGGACGAGGTGCATGCATTGCAGGACCTCGTACCTCCGGTATTGGGCGTACCGGTGGTCTTGGGCCTTCAAGCAATGGGAGAACCCGAGATAGGAGAAGAGGTGGTAGATCCGGAGCCACCAGCAGAGGTACCGGAGGAGGACGACCCGCAGGAGGTCGAGTTCTACTCCGAGTAGGAGGTTACAGTTGCCAAGTAGGGCAGCTAGGGTAGTATAACACAACTTTTGTAATCGGTGACATGTCGTATAGACAGTAGCGTATGTATAGGTAGTGACGACATGAGCACGACTTCTCGGGGACCCGAGAATAATGTATCTTGTATAAAGTTTATGCTTTATCAATATATGTGAATGTTGTGCAGATTATTCATGTGTCACTTCAATACCTACTATTGCATATGGAATTTTAAGTAAGACATGTGCTAATTGCTGCTGTTCTGAATTTCAGAATGACGCGTACTCGTGCCAACCCGGACGTTGGGGGTACCAGTCAAGGGGGAGAGACCTCCCAACAGCCTCCCGAGGACTCCTCGGGACAGCAGCAGCAACAGCAGCAGCAGCAACAGCAAACACCGCCACCGCCACTGCCAACGGTTACACTGGCCAACATCGTCGCGGCAATGGCGGGTTCACATCAGCAGCACACGGAGTTGCTGCAAACGCTTATCGCCAATACGTCTCGCCCAGAGAGACGTCAAGATCGTGAGGAGCGTCAACAGAGCTCCTACTCCGTCTTCCTGGCGACTCATCCCCCGGTATTCTCAAGGGCGGATGATCCTCTTGACGCGGACAACTGGCTCCGCGTGATAGAGATGAAGTTCGGGCTGCTCCAGATAAGCGAGCAGCGCAAGACTCAGTTCACGGTCCAGCAGCTCCAAGGATCAGCGAGCGCGTGGTGGGCCAACTTTTGTGCTTCACAGCCCACCGACCGAGTGATGACATGGAAGGAGTTCCGGACGGCCTTCAGGGCCTATCATATACTGCCAGGTTTGATTAAGAGGAAGACACAGGAGTTCTTACACCTGCAAAAAGGGAGCCGGAACGCGCTGGAATACTCCATAGCGTTCAACGATCTCATGCTCTACGCGTCGTATCACGCAGATACTGACGAGAAGCGGCGGGACCACTTTTACCAGGGGCTTAACCCGCTCCTGAAGGACAAGTTGGCGATGTTCAATCGCAGCAGCCTCAACGACATCATTGATGCTGCGATTGTTCAGGAGGACTCCGGCAAGGAGTTAACGGCGGCGGAGAGAAAGCGAAGCGTGCCGCAGAGCAGCGGAGAAGGAGGCGGTCCTTCTCAGAAGTTTTGGATGGTGAATCGCCCACCATCAGGTCCACGCTGGCAGCCACCACAGCGGTCGATGCCTTTCCGCAGTCGGCCGTACTCTTCACCGGTGTTCCGGCCGGCACTACCAGCATCACCTCCACAACAACAACAGCAGCAGCGGGCAATGCCGCGTGCGTATGCACCTCAGCAACGCATGCCGGGCTTTCATCCCCCGAGCACTACACCAGCAGCGGCCACATGTTACAAGTGTGGTCGTCTAGGACACTTCGCGAGCAGTTGCCCGGAGAGGCAAGGCGGCGGAGTGGCACCGCAGTTTCCGGGGAGGAATCAACCCCGGAACCCTACTAATGCGCGGCGGGCAAACCCTAGGCCCGGCACCGTCCACCAGCTTGCCATAGGGGACGTGCCGGAGGGCGAGCAAATCCTTGCGGGTATGTTCCAACTCCACCAGCATCCTGCTATAGTACTGTTTGATTCGGGCGCCACGCATAGCTTCATTAGCCAAGCTTTCATTGATAAATATAGCATGCAAATACTACCCACCGATAGTCCTTATGTGATCTGTTCACCGGGTGGGAAAATTTCAGCAAGCATGATGGTCCCAAAAGCGCCATTGTGCTTAGAGGGTAGAGTCTACCCGACGTCTCTCATAATCTTAGAGGGACAAACGGTCGATGTCATCCTAGGGATGTCATGGTTAACCCGCCACGGCGCTGTTTTAGACACCGTCCTCCGAGTTGTGCACTTGAACTCAGAAGTGCACGAGTCTCACTCCTTATTTCTGGACAGTCAAGAAATAAAACTTCCAAGTGTCTATCAAGCCATAACCATCAGATTGGAAGATATTCCAGTAGTCCGTTGGTTCCCTGACGTGTTCCCGGAAGATTTACTGGGGATGCCGCCTGATAGAGAGGTGGAGTTCAAGATTGAACTTGCACCGGGAACCATGCCGATATCCCGAAGGCCGTACAAGATGGCACCCAAGGAGTTGGCTGAACTGAAGACTCAGCTCACGGACCTTCTGGAGAAGGGTTTTATTAGGCCGAGCTCCTCGCCATGGGGCTGTTCGGCATTATTTGTAAAGAAGAAGGATGAGACATTGCGGCTGTGCGTGGACTATCGTCCATTAAATGCCATAACCATCAAGAACAAGTACCCGTTGCCACGGATCGACATGTTGTTTGATCAGTTGGTCGAAGCAAAGATCTTTTACAAGATGGATTTAAGATCCGGGTACCATCAGATTAAGATAAGGGCTGACGACATTCCAAAGACAGCTTTCTCGACAAGGTACGGACTTTATGAGTACCTGGTCATGTCCTTCGGCCTCACCAATGCTCCAGCTCACTTCATCTACTTGATAAACTCGGTATTCATGCCGGAGCTGGACAAGTTTGTCGTGGTCTCATCGACGACATCCTGGTATATTCCAAGTCGGAAGAAGATCACAAGAAGCATCTGCGTACAGTCTTGCAACGGCTGTGGGATCACAAGCTATACGCTAAATTCAGCAAATGCGAGTTCTGGATATCGCAAGTGCCTTTTCTCGGGCATATCATATCAGCGGAGGGTATCGCTGTGGACCCGAGCAAGATCACTCAAGTGATCAATTGGAAATCCCCGAGAACTGTTCATGAGGTACAGAGTTTCCTCGGACTCGCGGGATATTATCGGAGGTTCATTACGAACTTCTCGAAGATTGCCAAGCCTATGACAGAGCTGCTGAAGAAGGCTACCAAATATGTTTGGAGTCCAACATGTGAAGCAGTATTCAAGGCTTTAGTAAAGCACCTGACATCAGCACCGGTTTTGGCGCAGCCAGACACAACAAAACCGTTCGATGTGTACTGCGATGCATCCGGCATCGGGCTCGGATGTGTGCTGATGCAAGACCGAAGAGTGGTCGCGTATGGATCATGGCAGCTTAGAAACCATGAGCAGAATTATCCAACCCACGACTTGGAGCTCGCTGCCGTGGTACTTGCACTGAAAATGTGGAGGCACTACCTACTCGGTAACTTCGTACATCTATATACCGACCACAAAAGCCTCAAGTACATATTCACTCAGAAGGAGCTGAACATGAGGCAACGAAGATGGTTGGAACTGATAAAGGATTACGAAATAGAGATCCATTATCATCCGGACAACGTAGTGGCAGATGCGCTGAGCCGCAAGTCACACGTCAACAATCTGACCATCACACCGTTGGAAGAGAGCGAACCACCACTACATGTGATTCCACATGGAGCTCTCTACAACCTAGCTTTGATCCCCACCATCCGTGAAGAGATAGCGACAGCTCAGAAACATGACAAGGGCATGTCGCATTTGCGGAGATGTGTAGACAGTGGGGAGCTGAAATGTTTCCGGAAGGACGAAGACGGCGTCCTATGGTTCAAGGACCGGATTGTCGTACCCCTGTAACACCCCAAATTTTGATTCAAAACCCAAAACCCTGTTCAGAGGGGAATTTAAAAATTTTTGGACGTGTTGCATGTTTTGCAAAAATTCAAATTCAAACTGGAATTCAAATTATATCCAAAACAGAAAAGAAATGGAAAAAAGAAAAAGGAAAACGGGATAAAACTGGCCAGTGGGCCGAAACCCGCCAGCCGGCCCAGCTACTCCCGCGCCAGCCCGCCCCCGCGCGCGCCGCGCTGCCTCTCACCGACGGGTGGGACCCACATGTCATCCCTAACCCCGCGACCCCGGACTCTCTCCCGCGCGCGCGATCGCAACCGATCGGGAAACCCGTCCCGTCGCCCGAATTCTGGACCCAGAGGACTCCAACTCGATCACAACAGATCCACCGCCCTCCCCCGGCTATAAAAACCCCCGATCTGATCAGTTTTTCCCACGCAATCGCCGATTTTCACTCCGGTGAGCACCGAGACTTCGCCGGTGAATTCTGGCCGATCTAAGCTCGGAAACTCTGATCTAACTCGCTGGTCTTGATCCACCGCCTCTGGGGAACTTTGCAGGTGCAGAAAACTCGGAGAGTTACGGTGCAAACACAGCGCCGACGAGCTTCGCCGTGGTTTTGCCTCGGACCTCGCCGCCGATCACTTTCCAGGACCCCCGAGCTCGAGAGAGGTGAGATCCCTGACCTCCCCTCTACCGATCTAGGCCATAAGATCACAGTTCTAGGCAGAATTCTCGCGGATCCGAAACTTTCCGGCGAGATCGCCGCTTCCCGCCGCCGTGCGCCGCCGGCAGCGCCGCCCGCGCTCGATCGGAGCGACGTGGCCGCTTGTGCGCCGTTTGTTTTAAATCGCACGGTCGACTTTAAAACCCCGCGTACCGGTTCGATCTTATAATCTCAGCCGTCGGTTTAAAATCGGACGAACCACGTCAGCCCCGCATTATAAAGACTGGAATTCTTACGTGCTACCCCCTGGGGTTCTCTGGAATTGAGAGCTAGCCCCGGAAACTTCAGATCTAGCCCCTGGAACTTCAGAAAATCATGTAAATTCATTTAAAAATCAGTTTTAGCCCCTGGACTTAATAGAAATTAAGAAAAACACCTCTGATAAGTGTAGCTAGACCCCTGGAAATTATGAAAATAATATTATAGACCCTGTAATGGGGTGAGTTTACTTTTTAACCCTGTTTAGTATTTAATTTAGAAAATTGGATATGTAACTAGTGTTTAAAAATTAAAAGGGGGACAAACATAATTGTCAAAATTAATTAAAAACTTTCTCAGTACTTAGAAAACTTTGGAGTGAGATAAAAATATATTTTTGGGCTGAAATAAGTCTGTTTTATCTATTATTCACATTTTATTAGTATAGGGACACATTTTTAAGTAAAGAATAGTTAAAGAAAAATAGGGAAAATAATTATGAAATAGTATACATCATAAGCCATGGTCAAAATATGATTTCAAATTATTTAGGACCAGAACCTAATCTGTTTAGGTGATGTGTATTACTAATTTAATAATAAAATATACAATTATGCATAGGAATATAAATCTGAAAATATAGCAATTAGTAAATGATAACTGGAGTTTCTAAAATACAAAGAATTCAGTTTAGGGTTGATAGAAATTGTGAAGGCACATTGTATGCAAGTATAAATGTGGACATAAAAGTAGGAATCATATATACACATGGTTAAAAGTGCATGCAAGCCACAACTCAACGCACATAAAGTAACCACAACACATATAATGGTGAATGAATTTCATAAATATGAATGTGTGGTTTGTATGAAGTAGAAGTGTGAACTATGTCTTATGATTGTTGTTTTTCTTTTGCTATGTGTGATGGTATGAAGTAGAACCTGTTCAAGAACAAGTTATTCATTTCCAAGGCCAGGAATACCCATTTCAAGAGCAGCAAGAAGGAGGCAAGTGTCCTTGACCACTTTGATCCTATGCTAGGATGTGTAGATAGAATTATTTGCATTGTCAAGTTAATTATGAAACCCATGCTAGGAAGTTTCCCTAGAATTGCATTACCTTGTTTCCTTGAAGCTTGGGTTGGGATTTATTTTGTCATGTCATATATTTACATGCATATGCTTAGCCATGCTTAGAATGGGATATTTGGGATATGAGATCATCAGTTTATTATACCATACTCTTGAATGAGCTATTGTGAGTTATGTAGAGGTAGGGATCAAGGCAAGTTGGATGTTTTGGTTGTGTGCTGGGTGCACGAGACTTGGGTTTGTGTTTAGTACTTGCCTAGATCCTAAGGACCGGTTCATGGAGCATGTAACCCGGCTTTACAGTGCCAACCACATGCTGAGATGGGGCAGCTTAGCCAATTAATTAGGTGTATCCCCGGCGTAGTATGGGTGTGTTGGATGGTGCGGGGAGTAGGTGTCAGCTGGACTACCATATGAACCGCAAGGCTCAAGAGGGGGCCACTGCAGCGGGGTTGGAGCCTCTTGTATGCTGTTAGGGGTGAAACCTCAGTGGGCCCACGCTCGTCGGGAATCCCTTTGTAAAGGCTTCGTAGTGATCTCCTGGCCGCACACCTGGGAAGTGTGAATGTGGACCGTAGCCACTGGCATAATGGAGGTTCTTTTAGTCCACCCGGCAACGGGGGATGAAATCACTACTTGTGGGTACAGTGGTACAAACTCTGCAGAGTCAAAACTGTCTTGACAGTCGTGCTCACGGTTAAGAGCGGCCTGGACTTATTCATGATTAGAGGAGTGAAGGTTTTTGGAAGTTGTGGATGTTAAGCGGGGAGCTTAACATTGGAAATGATGTTATGGTTATTGGATTATGATAATGGGTTGGGAGATTGGGACCATTTCACCTGTGTAGTAATGTAGGTGCTTAATAAGCTAAGGTGATAGGTATTAATTGCGTAGTGCTTTAACCATGAGTTCAACCTCTCCTTGTTCTAGCCATGCATGATATGATTTTCCCACACTTGCTGAGTACCATTGGTACTCAACCTTGCATATTTGTTGGTTTATATTGCTGCTCAGGTCAATATAATGTGGTGGTGTATAATGACCAAGATTTTGGACCCGAGGAAGGCTTTTAGGTTCATGAAGACCCCCGGGCAACGCCTGTGATGGAGCCCTAAAAGAATAATATTCTGCTGCTAGTTGATTTACTTGTGATGAACTTATTATTGTCCATCGAGACATTTACTTTGTAAGACTTACTTATATTCGACACCTGGCTTGTAATAAATGATGCTTCACTATTTGTCATCACATGTATGAGAAAATGATCCTGGCATACATGTGATATTCACTTGGTTGTTCTTCGGAAAAACCGGGTGTGACAGAGGTGGTATCAGAGCCAAGGTTGCCCGTAGGAACGTGGACCTAGGTAGAAATGGACGTATTTAAGGGCCCTATTTTCTTAAAAACTATTTTCCAAGGTGTGGGTGGAAAAGTGTTATTAAAGGAGTCATTTTCTTCATCTTACCCCAACTTTCATTCAAAATAGGATTTTTGTTTGAGAATTTATCTAACCTAATTTTAAATTCTTTTGTTTTAGATGGTTCGCATGATTCGCACCGCTCGTAAGTCCACAGGAGGGAGAGTTCCCGTAGTTGCCCTTGCCGAAAGAGAGGAGAGTCGTCCAGTGACGTACCTTTCCTACGGATTGGCAGTAGGAGACTTGTTGCGCCGACTTCGACGTATGCTCGAAGCCGCCGGCAATACGGGCAAGCTAATCATCCACTATAACTCCACCCGGACCATCCGTGAGAAGAGGGAAGAATGGAGTTCGGAGATGAGGATTATACACGAGAATCAGCTGCTTAAGATTCACCACTCCCCAGCTTGTCGAGCAACACAAGTTGATGCGGAGAAAGATGTCACCTGGGAGGCCATCACCTGTCAGAGTCACATCTATCGTCGCCACTTGGACAAAACTGAGTACATGTATGTCCTCCAACGTGAGAGTGGTACCACGGAATACAAGTACCCACCGGTGCAGCAAGGGACTTCCCATGAGCACATGGACTTATGCTTGGAGGGTGCTGCTATGCTCAGCACTCGACAGCAGGAGTGTCAACAAGAGCTTCAGGATGTCCGAGACACCCTGAAGGAAACGGAGGCGTTGCTGCGAGCTTGCTTAAAGGCGAGAGAAAGAGGAGATGGGAATGAACTGTTTGTCACCGTGAGTGATCCATGGACTCCTGACTTCCCGGATCGCCGAGCAATCAGGCGTCGTCGCACTTCTCCACCAGCAGCCTCTCCACCCAAAGCAGAGCCAGAAGGTAGCCGAAATGAGGAGGAAGATCCCGAGGAGCCAGCTCAAGAGGACGAGTAGTGTAGAGTCTTTCCCCTAGCTAGCAAGAGGTCGAGTAGTCTAGTCGTTACGTAGTTAATGGTGTGATGATGCTTGGTGTGTGACGTGAGTTGTGGAAGCCATGGGCAATTGTCCACAGCCTCGTCTTCAGATTGTTTTGCTTTGGTGTGTGAACCCACAGGAAATAATAGTGCATTTATTTGGTGTGAGATATAAACCCTCGTAAAGTTTTAACAAAGCCTCAACACCTTAAAGTACCAACAAATGAAAGTAGTAAGATGATACTAAATGGTATCAAATTAACATTTGTTGATTCTTCCAGATGGCCGGAAGAGGAAAAGGACGTGCTGCCAACCCCGCCAACAACAACGATGAGGCATGCAACCCTCATCTTTCTGGAGGCCAGGACAGGGGTGGTCGCCGTTAAGAAGTTGATCCTCTCCACCAAATGCTGGAGAATCAAAATCACCTCATCCAGAACTTGAGTCAAGTGGTGGCCAACTTGCATCAAGTTCCACCTCCACAAGCTGCACCACGTCAACCAAGGTTGAGTGAGTTTCTAGGAACTCAACCTCCGAAGTTTGCAAGTGCTGCTGAACCTCTGGAGGCAGATGATTGGCTGAAGACTATTGAAAGTAAGATGAGCATCATACAGTGCCAAGGGTATGAGAGGGTGCTGTTTGCCTCTCATCAATTGCAGGGACCTGCTGCTGATTGGTGGACCGCCTACGTGGCCGCCCATCATGACCCTGAGAACATCACTTGGGAAGAGTTCAAGCGTAGCTTCCGCAACCATTACATCCCAAGAGGTGAACTCAAAAACAAGAGGAAGGAATTTTTGGGACTGCAGCAGGGAAACGTGACTGTGAGGGAATACCTCACTAAATTTACTCAACTATCCCGTTACGCTCCACGAGACATAGAGACCGATGAGCAGAAACAAGATTGTTTCGTGGAAGGACTTACCGCAGAGATGCAGTGTGCAATGTCCTCCAATGAGTATGAAAGCTTTCAAAAGATGGTGGACAGAGCATTTGTGGTGGAAAGGAAGCTAAAGGCCCTGGAAAATGAGAATAAGAGGAAGGCGGGGTGGTCACATCAAGCCTCAGGGAGCAACACTCGCCCACGTATGATGCAGCAACCTACGGGGCAGACGAGCCGTGCTGCGGTACCCTATTCAGCACCAAGAGGTTACAACCCAAACTACAGGCCTCCCGCAGCACCAGCACAGCCGCCACGTCAGTTTGTGCAGCAGCCTCGCCCCGCATATCCACCTCGACCCGCAGTGCAAGGACCCCCGAACCAACCCCAAGACAACAAAGGCCAAGCACCTAAGGTTGGGGTGCAATGTTTCAGCTGTGGTGAGGTGGGGCACTACGCCCATAAATGCCCAAAGAAGAAGCCTGCGCCGCCACAACAGCAGAATGTAATGAGAGGACGGGTGAACCACGTCACTATGGAGGAAGCACAAGAGGCACCCGACGTGGTAGTTGGTAAGTTTCCTGCCAATTTACACCTTGCAACTCTGCTGTTTGATTCTGGTGCTACCCACTCGTTCATTGCTCAAGGGTTTGTTAAGAAGCATGACCTAGCAACCACACAAATGAACCATATGCTAGCGGTAAACTCTCCAGGTGGAGAAATAAGGACAAGACAAGTGTGTCCAAAAGTGAGCCTAGACATTAATGGGGTAGTATTTACTGCTAACCTCATAGTGATAGATTCACGAGGGATAGATATTATTTTGGGTATGGATTGGTTGACCAAACATAAAGGAATCATCCATTGTTCGACCAGAACGGTGGAACTAACTCACCCCAATGGCACAAGAGTAAAGTTCATAACGATACACGAGCCTAGGAGGGACATTAAATTAAATCAAGTGGAGGTGAAAGTTGAGGAATCAGGACTATCAGGGAATATCCAGATGTTTTTCCGGAGGAATTGCCAGGTATGCCTCCCGACCGTGACGTGGAATTCGCAATTGAGCTAGTACCGGGAACAGCCCCGATATACAAGAGACCTTATCGAATGGACTCCAAGCAGCTAGAAGATCTCAAGGATCATTTGAGAGAATTGACGGAGAAGGGGTATATTCACCCTAGTTCCTCACCCTGGGGAGCTCCGGTGATATTTGTGCCCAAGAAAGACGGAACCCAAAGGTTATGCGTGGATTACCGTGCCTTGAATGAGGTAACCATCAAAAACAAGTACCCATTGCCCCGCATTGAAGACTTGTTTGATCAGTTAAGGGGAGCTTGTGTGTTCTCGAAAATTGATCTCAGGTCGGGATACCACCAACTCAAGATAAGGCAATCTGATATTCCCAAGACAGCTTTCGTATCTCGGTACGGACTGTATGAATACACTGTCATGCCTTTCGGGCTAACCAATGCCCCGGCATATTTCATGTACCTCATGAACAAGGTATTCATGGAATATCTGGACAAATTTGTGGTGGTTTTCATAGATGATATTCTCGTCTTCTCCAAAAATGAAGAAGAACATGAGAAACATCTAAGGTTGGTGTTACAGAGGCTGAGAGAACACCAACTATATGCCAAGTTGAGCAAGTGTGAGTTTTGGCTGAAGAGAGTTCCCTTTTTAGGACATATAATCTCGGAGGGAGGAATCTCCGTAGATCCCGCCAAAATCGAGGATATCCAGAAGTGGAAGACCCCTGAAAATGTCGGGGAAGTTCGAAGCTTTTTGGGCTTGGCTGGATACTATCGACGGTTTATTGAGGGATTCTCCAAGATCTCGAGACCTCTCACCAAACTGTTGGAAAAGGGAATCACGTTCACCTGGACGCCACAGTGCGAGACGAGCTTCCAGGAGCTAAAGAAGAGATTGACAACAGCCCCAGTGCTGGTTATGCCAGATATGCAGAAGAATTTCACAGTGTACTGCGATGCCTCTGGAAATGGGTTGGGATGTGTTCTCATGCAAGAAGGACATGTCGTGGCTTATGCATCCCGGCAGCTTCGGAAGCACGAGAAGAACTATCCTACACATGATCTAGAACTAGCTGCAGTGGTACACGCGTTGAAAATTTGGCGGCACTATTTGATGGGGAAGAGGACAGAGATATATACGGATCATAAGAGTTTGAAGTATATATTCACACAACCAGATCTCAACCTCAGACAAAGGAGATGGTTAGAACTAATCAATGACTTTGATATAGGCATCAACTATCATCCCGGGAAAGCAAACGTCGTGGCCGATGCGTTGAGTCGGAAAGTGCAGGTCAATAAGTTGAGTTTGAAGGACATGCCTGCAGAATTGAAGGACGAGGTTATAAGACTCAATCTATGTCTAGTAAATAGTGGTGAAGCCATCGCCATGGAAGTGGACTCCACACTCGAGCAAGACATACGCGAGGGCCAAAAGAATGATGAGAAGATACAAGAGATCAGACAGCTCATTAAGGAAAATAAAGCTCCTGGTTTTAGAGAGGATGAACAAGGAACGGTGTGGCACGGGAAAAGGATCTGTGTGCCAGAAGTAAAGGAGATCCGTGAATTAATTTTGAAGGAGGCTCACGATTCTGACTATTCCATTCATCCTGGGAGTACGAAGATGTACCAGGACCTCAAAAGCAGGTAATGGTGGTATGGCATGAAGCGAGATGTCGCGGAACATGTTGCCCTATGTGACACATGTCAGTTGGTGAAAGCTGAACATCAACGACCCGCGGGATTATTGCAACCACTCAAAATACCTGAATGGAAATGGGAAGAAATCAGCATGGATTTTGTCGTGGGATTGCCTAGGACCCAATCCGGGTATGATTCAATATGGGTCATTATTGATAGGCTAACCAAGGTAGCTCATTTCATTCCTGTGAAAGAAAGCTACAGCGGATCCAAATTTGCAGAATTGTACATGTCAAGGATTGTGTGTTACCATGGAGTGCCAAAGAAGATAGTGTCAGACCGAGGGACACGGTTCACCTCGAGGTTTTGGCAAAAGTTGCATGAAACCATGGGAACCCATCTGAATTTCAGCTCTGCCTATCATCCCCAAACTGACGGGCAGACGGAGAGAACCAATCAGATCCTTGAAGATATGTTAAGGGCATGTGCACTCAAAAACAATAGGAGTTGGGACAAGAACTTACCGTATGCGGAGTTTTCCTATAACAACAGCTATCAAGCTAGTATGAAGATGTCACCGTTTGAAGCTTTGTATGGAAGGAAGTGCAGAACTCCCCTATTTTGGAACCAAACAGGAGAAAGTAAAGTGTTTGGTCCAGAAGTGCTACAAGAAGCCGAGGCGAAGGTGAGGGAGATTCGCAACAATTTGAGGATAGCACAAACACGCCAAAAGAGCTATGCCGATGTACGAAGAAGAGAACTCGTTTTCAACGTGGGAGACTATGTTTATCTCAAGGTGTCTCCTATCAGAGGACTTCGTCGGTTCAAGGTGAAAGGAAAGTTGTCACCTCGATACATCGGACCCTTTCAAGTTTTGGAAAGAAAAGGTTAAGTGGCGTACCAACTAGAGTTACCGGTTCATCTATCGGACGTGCACGATGTATTCCATGTGTCACAACTCAAGAAATGCCTGAGGACGCCTGAGGAGGTGTTACCCATGAATGAAGTGGATGTAGCTGAAGATTTGTCTTATGCCGAGCAACCATACAAGATTTTGGAGACGATGGAACGCCTCACCAGAAACAAGAGAATCCGGATGTGCAAGGTGCAGTGGAAGCATCACTCAGAAGAGGAAGCCACCTGGGAACGGGAAGATGAGCTCAAGGCACAATATCCGGAATTGTTTTCTTAGAAACACCAATCTCGAGGACGAGATCTCTTTTAAGGGGGGTAGAGCTGTAACACCCCAAATTTTGATTCAAAACCCAAAACCCTGTTCAGAGGGGAATTTAAAAATTTTTGGACGTGTTGCATGTTTTGCAAAAATTCAAACTCAAACTGGAATTCAAATTATACCCAAAACAGAAAAGAAATGGAAAAAAGAAAAAGGAAAACGGGAAAAAACTGGCCAGTGGGCCGAAACCCGCCAGCCGGCCCAGCTACTCCCGCGCCAGCCCGCCCCCGCGCGCGCCGCGCTGCCTCTCACCGACGGGTGGGACCCACATGTCATCCCTAACCCCGCGACCCCGGACTCTCTCCCGCGCGCGCGATCGCAACCGATCGGGAAACCCGTCCTGTCGCCCGAATTCTGGACCCAGAGGACTCCAACTCGATCACAACAGATCCACCGCCCTCCCCCGGCTATAAAAACCCCCGATCCGATCAGTTTTTCCCACGCAATCGCCGATTTTCACTCCGGTGAGCACCGAGACTTCGCCGGTGAATTCTGGCCGATCTAAGCTCGGAAACTCTGATCTAACTCGCTGGTCTTGATCCACCGCCTCCGGGGAACTTTGCAGGTGCAGAAAACTCGGAGAGTTACGGTGCAAACACAGCGCCGACGAGCTTCGCCGTGGTTTTGCCTCGGACCTCGCCGCCGATCACTTTCCAGGACCCCCGAGCTCGAGAAAACCCCCGAGGTGAGATCCCTGACCTCCCCTCTACCGATCTAGGCCATAAGATCACAGTTCTAGGCAGAATTCTCGCGGATCCGAAACTTTCCGGCGAGATCGCCGCTTCCCGCCGCCGTGCGCCGCCGGCAGCGCCGCCCGCGCTCGATCGGAGCGACGTGGCCGCTTGTGCGCCGTTTGTTTTAAATCGCACGGTAGACTTTAAAACCCCGCGTACCGGTTCGATCTTATAATCTCAGCCGTCGGTTTAAAATCGGACGAACCACGTCAGCCCCGCATTATAAAGACTGGAATTCTTACGTGCTACCCCCTGGGGTTCTCTGGAATTGAGAGCTAGCCCCGGAAACTTCAGATCTAGCCCCTGGAACTTCAGAAAATCATGTAAATTCATTTAAAAATCAGTTTTAGCCCCTGGACTTAATAGAAATTAAGAAAAACACCTCTGATAAGTGTAGCTAGACCCCTGGAAATTATGAAAATAATATTATAGACCCTGTAATGGGGTGAGTTTACTTTTTAACCCTGTTTAGTATTTAATTTAGAAAATTGGATATGTAACTAGTGTTTAAAAATTAAAAGGGGGACAAACATAATTGTCAAAATTAATTAAAAACTTTCTCAGTACTTAGAAAACTTTGGAGTGAGATAAAAATATATTTTTGGGCTGAAATAAGTCTGTTTTATCTATTATTCACATTTTATTAGTATAGGGACACATTTTTAAGTAAAGAATAGTTAAAGAAAAATAGGGAAAATAATTATGAAATAGTATACATCATAAGCCATGGTCAAAATATGATTTCAAATTATTTAGGACCAGAACCTAATCTGTTTAGGTGATGTGTATTACTAATTTAATAATAAAATATACAATTATGCATAGGAATATAAATCTGAAAATATAGCAATTAGTAAATGATAACTGGAGTTTCTAAAATACAAAGAATTCAGTTTAGGGTTGATAGAAATTGTGAAGGCACATTGTATGCAAGTATAAATGTGGACATAAAAGTAGGAATCATATATACACATGGTTAAAAGTGCATGCAAGCCACAACTCAACGCACATAAAGTAACCACAACACATATAATGGTGAATGAATTTCATAAATATGAATGTGTAGTTTGTATGAAGTAGAAGTGTGAACTATGTCTTATGATTGTTGTTTTTCTTTTGCTATGTGTGATGGTATGAAGTAGAACCTGTTCAAGAACAAGTTATTCATTTCCAAGACCAGGAATACCCATTTCAAGAGCAGCAAGAAGGAGGCAAGTGTCCTTGACCACTTTGATCCTATGCTAGGATGTGTAGATAGAATTATTTGCATTGTCAAGTTAATTATGAAACCCATGCTAGGAAGTTTCCCTAGGATTGCATTACCTTGTTTCCTTGAAGCTTGGGTTGGGATTTATTTTGTCATGTCATATATTTGCATGCATATGCTTAGCCATGCTTAGAATGGGATATTTGGGATATGAGATCATCAGTTTATTATACCATACTCTTGAATGAGCTATTGTGAGTTATGTAGAGGTAGGGATCAAGGCAAGTTGGATGTTTTGGTTGTGTGCTGGGTGCACGAGACTTGGGTTTGTGTTTAGTACTTGCCTAGATCCTAAGGACCGGTTCATGGAGCATGTAACCCGGCTTTACAGTGCCAACCACATGCTGAGATGGGGCAGCTTAGCCAATTAATTAGGTGTATCCCCGGCGTAGTATGGGTGTGTTGGATGGTGCGGGGAGTAGGTGTCAGCTGGACTACCATATGAACCGCAAGGCTCAAGAGGGGGCCACTGCAGCGGGGTTGGAGCCTCTTGTATGCTGTTAGGGGTGAAACCTCAGTGGGCCCACGCTCGTCGGGAATCCCTTTGTAAAGGCTTCGTAGTGATCTCCTGGCCGCACACCTGGGAAGTGTGAATGTGGATCGTAGCCACTGGCATAATGGAGGTTCTTTTAGTCCACCCGGCAACGGGGGATGAAATCACTACTTGTGGGTACAGTGGTACAAACTCTGCAGAGTCAAAACTGTCTTGACAGCCGTGCTCACGGTTAAGAGCGGCCTGGACTTATTCATGATTAGAGGAGTGAAGGTTTTTGGAAGTTGTGGATGTTAAGCGGGGAGCTTAACATTGGAAATGATGTTATGGTTATTGGATTATGATAATGGGTTGGGAGATTGGGACCATTTCACCTGTGTAGTAATGTAGGTGCTTAATAAGCTAAGGTGATAGGTATTAATTGCGTAGTGCTTTAACCATGAGTTCAACCTCTCCTTGTTCTAGCCATGCATGATATGATTTTCCCACACTTGCTGAGTACCATTGGTACTCAACCTTGCATATTTGTTGGTTTATATTGCTGCTCAGGTCAAGATAATGAGGTGGTGTATAATGACCAAGATTTTGGACCCGAGGAAGGCTTTTAGGTTCATGAAGACCCCCGGGCAACGCCTGTGATGGAGCCCTAAAAGAATAATATTCCGCTGCTAGTTGATTTACTTGTGATGAACTTATTATTGTCCATCGAGACATTTACTTTGTAAGACTTACTTATATTCGACACCTGGCTTGTAAAAAATGATGCTTCACTATTTGTCATCACATGTATGAGAAAATGATCCTGGCATACATGTGATATTCACTTTGTTGTTCTTCGGAAAAACCGGGTGTGACAACCCCGTAGCCCGGAATTACGGAAGAAGATCTTTGATGAGGCTCACTTGTCAAAATTTTCTATTCACCCCGGCAGCAACAAAATGTATCAAGAACTCAGAAGCAAGTTTTGGTGGACACGGATGAAGCGTGAGACTGCAAAATACGTGTCCGAGTGTGATACATGTCGAAGGGTGAAGGCAGACCATATGCGGAAACCGGGACTGCTGCAACCACTAGGCATTCCTGCTTGGAAGTGGGAGGACGTGAGCATGGATTTCATCGTCGGTTTACCCACCACTCTTCAAAAGCATGATTCTGTGTGGGTGATCGTCGACCGGCTCACCAAAGTTGCCCATTTCATCCTGGTCAACACCAACTACAACGCCAAGAAGTACGCTGAACTGTAAATCTCAAGGATCCTATGCTTGTACGGCGTACCCCGTACCATTATATCGGATCGGGGCACTTTGTTTGTGTCCCGTTTTTGGGAGAAGCTACACGCTGCCTTGGGGACGAAGCTGATCCATAGTTCAGCATACCACCCGCAGACGGATGGGCAAACCTGAGACAGCCAGGACCTCATGGGGTGGTGCCGTGTTATGCGGCACCCAACAGCACACAGGTCGATGAACACACATCATATTACATAAATAGTTTAACGGAAGCGTACAAGAATGTTTTACAAATAGTTATATCAGAGTAAACTACAGCGGAAGACTATCACTCTCACGACTGATATCTAAACTAGCAACAAAGAAACAGTCCAGCCCACGGACGTTTCTTACTAGCAACACGAAGAACAATCTGCAGCGGCGAGGATGCTCTTTGAGTAAGCACTCGGAGGTTCCCGAGTCTCATCGGCACCCCTTCTCATAAGCATCGAGTCAATTACCTGCAAAACAACTCGGATAGCATCCGTGAGCATAACGCTCAGCAAGACTTAACCGTCACCCTACACATGAAACTCTAAGTGAGGTTATGAACCTAACATAGGATGGCATAAGCATACTTAAACTCGCCTAAAAGTGAATCCTTACTTTCAGGTATTATTGCAGTATTTTAAGTAACCCTGGGCACGCCACATCGGGAGTCCACAATCAAACAAGAAACGCTTTCCCCCGACGTAAATTGCTCATGGCATAAAAGAATCGAGTTTGCACTAGCCTATTCATCAAGATCCAATACAATGTAGGATAATACTTGACATCAAGATTATTAGTTCCTTTCTCATGCAAGTTCATACTACGTCACGACTGTGAGAACAAGTATGCTCGGTCCATTTCGCGAGCGACGGTGATTCGAATCAATAACACCCGGACTACACGACACGTACGCCCGTACTCGACGTTGCCTACAACAACCATCACTGACGTTGTACGTGGCAGCCTTTCCCCCGTTTCACCCCCGCTGAATTGATCAAGTCGCCCCGTACAGTAGCTACTCTCATGGTGCACCTTTCGACGTGAGATGTCATGAGAATATTCCCCACATACTGCACACCGGCTGTCCGCCTAAGGCGACCCGAAAAGTCCCAACGACAGCTTCCCGAGGTACATCAGTTTACTGGGTCCCATATAGCCAGCATGAGTCCAGTACACAACTCAAACTTGTTCAACAGGGCCGCATACGGATCGGTCCTTGACCGACACGGACAGGTCTACAGAACCCAGGCCGCTATGTCCTGCTGCTCCTACAACCTTCCGGTCTCAACTTTAACTTGCTACATCATTTATGAACCAATCCCGTATGCCCCTGTTGTTCCCGAAACTGCGAGTAGCATCTCACCACTCGACTTCTACCGAACCGTATTTAAGCATGGCAGTTCTACACGGTGAAAGACACCTACCAAATACTCCATGGGTCATTTGGTTATGCAAGAGGAGTATCAATCACTAGACCTAATGCACAGTTCATATCTTGACCGAAAGTGAGTACAAAATCAAAACTTAATAGCTGTTAAATGCAAACCGGAGCTTGCCTGTTTTGCAGGGTAGTCGTATATAAACAGTTAGTGTCCTTGCAGATCCACCCTTGACTCTCCGGAGCTTGATCCACTTCGATGAATCACTCATTTGAGTCCCCTTCGTTGTGGTTCCTATTGAAATGCATATGCATATGTCTTATAGACTGTAATGGAAAGAAGTTATGAAATTAATTTCTTAGAAACAGAGGTTGTGTGGAAAAGCCAAGCATGGCTTGGTTTGCCTCTGTTGTGCAAAGAACGGAAATAAACTAAATTGACCTTAAGGCCTTAGCTATACACTAACCCTTTTCTCTAATGAACATAATAGATAAGCTGAAAAGCTTTGAGTGCAACTGAAGAAGAAGAACTCCAATGGCCTCAAAACCTTTACAGCAGGTTCTATGCTACCTTAGGATTTAGCTTGCCAAATTGCAGCTAATGTGGAGTCATATTGTGTCCTCCCCAATTCTCACAATATCTCTTGAGTATTCCCACATATACACAAGTATGGAGAATAAGAACAGGGAGTTCCAGAACTCATCTTGGGCTGATAATTTACATGTGAGTTCTTGATCACATGAGAATAATCTGGTCCAAAATTCAGCCCTTTTACTTGATTAGTTCTCCCAGAACAATTCTTTAAGTATTTGTAATCAAAAGAATTAATTCTGTAGTAATGTGCATTTTCATGCCGAATTAAGTGAACTACAATTCCAAGTATGTCTCAGAGAGCTTGCCCAAATTTTTCTATGATTTTTGGAGCCATGGATTGCTCAGAACAGATTTTAGAAGTGGGAAACATTTTCTGAAAATGTTTCTGGACTCTTATGAACACAGCAGATTGTTTTTAGCAAATTCCTACTCAAATGATCTTCAAATGAGCTGAACATTTGCTAGAAGGTCAACAATATGCTAAAGAATATTCTGGCAAAATTTGGGGATTTTGGATAATCCAAACTCCCTCAATAATTCTTTTTCAGAAAACCTTCAAATAATTTTCCAGAATATAATATTGACTTTCATACAAATATCCGGCTGGACCCACTGTTTTGAATTCCAGCCAATAGAAGTGAAGCCACACCGGGCCACAGCGTCTCTGCGCGCCAACACACGGGATCCCGGCCACACCCGATCTCGGGTTTAAAATTTGAGCTGCTGACAGGCGGGGCCCACGCTTCGTCTTCTTCCTCCGGCTTCCTCCCCGCGCCCGCGCTGCCCCTCGCCGGCCCGACGCCGGAGCTCGCCGGCTCGCCGTTTCTGGCCACCGCCTGAGCTGAAACTCGCCGCCAGGGAGTTTGTGACACCGAGGAACACGGCTGTGGGGTTTGCTAGGGCTGCCAACGACCGGAACATGGCCGGCGATGTGCGACAGCCACTGTGGAGGTTCGGTAGCGTTGCCTAGGGTTTCCAGCCCGCCAAAACCTGCGCCGACGCGCCCTACAGCACCAGCACAGCTCTAGGAATATCAGCACGACCTCAAAATGGCTCGGGAGTGGCTGTAAATAGGTTGTCGCCGTGCGACCGAATGGGTCCGCCATGAACACCTCTAGTCGAGCTCGAATTCCGTCGTGCTGAGGCGTTTTCATGCGCTGGATCCTAAAGGAGAAATGGCCGCCGGCTAATCCAGCGTCTATGTGCCAAATTTGATGACTTAAGGAGGATCAGATGGCAAGAATTTGAAAGAATCATACTGGAAGCTCGGAATGAGGTCGCCGGAGCAAAACCTCAAAATTCACCGCCGATAGCTTGCGGCACGGCCTGAGCTTGGGCTGACAGCAGCACCGCACCCGTGCGCGTCCGTAGGTGTGATCGCTCGGCCGTGAAACCCGCTGTGGAGGGCTGTCCACGAGCGCCCGATCACTTTCTCGGATTAGGTCACCGCGGCGGTGGTCGTTCTCGGGCACCGGAGGCCGCAGCTCACTTGCTCGTGGGTCAGGGAGGTGGAGGCCGAGCTCGCGGCGATGTTTAGCAGCTCAGGGGAGGAAGAGGCGCGCCGTTTCCGTGATTTCTTGAGCAAGCCGAGGCGACAGCGGTGAGGCGCTCGGTTCTCGCGAGAGAGGAGGGCAACTGCGCTTTGCTTCGGCCAGGGGGCACGTGATCACGTTGAAGACGCGGTCAGGACCGACCCCGGGGCGCCAGCGCGTGGACACCGGCAGCAGGAGCTGTCGCCGGCAAGCTGCTCAGTGGCGCTCGCGAGCTGCTCGGGAAAAGTTCCCACCGAGAGTAAAACTTAGTGAGTAAGGCTCCTCCTTTAGCTCTATGACATGTGAGTCCCACCCCACATTTCTTCCCCAAATATCTTCTCAAGCTGATCTTTTCAATCCCCAAAATGCTAAGTTTAAAAAGGTGGGCTAGAATTTGAATTCTGCAAATTCAGTTTGAATTTGCAAGACTAAATCTGAATTTGGTTTAGAATTTGCAATTTCTTCTCTTTAGCTCTCCTTTCAGCCCACCCTACAATTGAAAAGTTTGTGAGCAAACTTTTCCCTATAATTCCATCTATAGGGCTGCATGTTTATTCAAAGTTTTTGGTCACTACATGTGTGAACTTTGAATTTCAAATCTGATTTTTAAACTTACATGCAAAGAAGTATTTAACTCCTTATTGGTTCAACACTTTTAAATAGAAAGGTGAACCTCATGTTGGATGTTCATCCATGTATTACCTTGCATGAAGAAAAGTTTCATCAAGTCCCATTTTTCATGTCTTTGCCACACATATGAACTTAAACCTTGGTTTTTATTCATACACATTTTTGGGACTTTTACATTCCTCCCCCCTTAAAAGAATCTCGTCCCGAGATTACAAAAGAGGAACAAGACGGGAGAGGTAATTACAAACGGTACAAAGCTAAAAATTCCGGATAGTTGGTGCGGAGGTAATCTTCACTTTCCCACGTCGCCTCTTCCGCGGTATGATTACTCCACAGCACCTTGAAAAATCGGGTTGTCCGGTTCCGGGTTACCCGTGTCTTTTCATCCAAAATCTGATCCGGTCGCTCGGTGTAGGTCAGGTCCGGTTTCAGTTCGTCGATGTCCTCAGTGCAAACAGCAGCGGTGAATTTGAGGCACTTCCGCAGCTGTGATACATGAAATACATCATGAACACCCGCTAAACTTGCCGGTAATTCCAGCCGGTGGGCTATGGGTCCGCACTTCTCCGTGATAGCAAAAGGACCAATAAAACGGGGAGCGAGTTTCCCCTTTACACCGAACCGGTGAATTCCCTTCATCAGAGATACCCGAAGGTACACATGCTCTCCGACGTCAAAATGCAATGGCCTACTCCGTTGATCAGCGTAGCTCTTCTGTCGGGATTGTGCAGCCTTTAAGTTCTCTTGTATCAACCGAACTCGGTCTTCGGCTTTGTTGACAAGATCAATCCCAAACAGAACTCTTTCGCCGGACTCACACCAATTTAGCGGTGTGCGACACTTCCGGCCGTAGAGAGCTTCATACGGTGCCATTTTAATACTCGCTTGATAACCGTTGTTATATGAAAACTCCGCCAGCGGTAGGTGATCGTCCAAATTCCTACCGTGGTGGATGGCACACGCTCTCAACATGTCCTCGAGCACTTGATTCACCCTCTCGGTTTGTCCATCGGTTTGAGGGTGATATGCGGAGCTCCTAATTAAATTGGTGCCCAACGAGGCATGCAGCTGCCCCCACAAACGAGCAACGAACAGCGCACCTAGATCTGAAATGATGGTCTTCGGGACACCATGTGAGCAAATAATTCTGGAGATGAATAACTCCGCATATTGCCTTGCTCGATAATGAGTGTTCACCGGTATGAAATGAGCCGACTTCGTCAATCGGTCGACGATCACCCATATCGAGTCATGCTTCCTGGATGTGAGCGGTAATCCGACGATGAAGTCCATACTCACATCCTTCCATTTCCACGCCGGTATCTTCAAGGGTTGTAGCGGTCCAGCTTTCCGCATATGATCCGCCTTGACCCGTCTACACGTATCACACTCGGATACGTATTTAGCGATCTCCCTCTTCATCCTCGTCCACCAAAATTTCTGTATCAAATCTTGGTACATCTTGTTACTTCCGGGATGAATGGAAAACTTAGACAGGTGGGCTTCATCCAAGATCTTCTTCTGGAGTTTCATATTACGCGGTACCACTATACGGTCATTAAACAATATCGTACCGTTCTCATCCTTACGGAAGCATTTCATCTCTCCGTTGTCGAGTCTTCTCCGTATGTGAGACATACCTCTGTCTCTTCTTTGAGCCTCAACAATCTCTTCACGGATTGTTGGAATAAGTGCGAGATTATAAAGCACGCCATACGGAATGACACGGAGGCTTGGTTCTTCGTCTCCTAACTCAGCAGCCGCAAAGTTGTGAACGTGGACTTTCCGACTAAGCGCGTCGGCAACCACGTTTGCTTTTCCCGGACGATAGTGGATCTCAATTTCATAATCTTTTATGAGCTCCAACCATCTCCGTTGTCTCATATTCAGCTCCTTCTGCGTGAAGATATACTTCAGGCTTTTATGGTCGTTGTAGAGGTGAACGAGATTACCAAGTAGGTAATGCCTCCACATCTTTAACGCCAACACCACTGCAGCAAGCTCAAGATCGTGAGTTGGATAATGCTGCTCGTGGTTTCGCAGTTGACGAGACCCATAGGCGACTACACGCCCTTCTTGCATCAGAATGCAGCCGAGACCGATGCCGGATGCATCACAGTATACATCGAATGGCTTCGTCGTGTCCGGCTGAGCAAGAACTGGAGCTGTTGTGAGATGTTTCACCAAAGTTTTGAATGCGGCTTCACATGCTGCATTCCACATGTATTTAGTGCCCTTCTTCAGCAGCTCCGTCATTGGTTTAGCAATCTTTGAGAAGTTTGAAAAAAACCTCCGATAATAACCCACTAAACCTAGGAAACTTCGGACCTCGTGGACAGATTTGGGAGATTCCCACTTCAGCACTTGTTCAATTTTGCTGGGATCCACGGCAATGCCCTCTGCTGAAATGATATGGCCTAGGAAAGGCACTTGATCAATCCAAAATTCGCACTTGCTGAACTTGGCATATAATTGTTGCTCCCGCAACCGTTGTAGCACGATACGCAGATGTTCAACGTGCTCTTCTTCAGATTTGGAGTAAACCAATATGTCGTCGAGGAATACCACGACGAACTTGTCTAACTCCGGCATGAATACAGAATTCATCAAGTACATGAAGTGTGCCGGAGCGTTGGTTAATCCAAATGACATGACGAGGTACTCGTAGAGTCCGTATCTCGTTGAGAAAGCTGTCTTCGGTATGTCCTCCGGTCGGATCTTGATTTGATGATAGCCCGACCGAAGACCCATCTTCAAAAATACCTTTGCACCCACAAGTTGATCGAACAGGATGTCGATGCGAGGCAAAGGATAATTGTTCTTGATCGTGACAGCATTGAGAGGACGATAATCAACACATAGCCGTAATGTTTCGTCCTTCTTCTTAACGAACAGCGCTGAGCAACCCCAAGGTGAAGAACTTGGTCGTATGAAACCCTTGCTCATGAGTTCATTCAGTTGCTCTTTCAATTCCGCTAGCTCGTTAGGTGCCATCTTGTAAGGCCTTCGTGAGATAGGCGTCGTTCCCGGCGCCTGTTCAATCTTGAACTCGACGTCTCGTTCGGGCGGCATGCCCGGTAAGTCATCGGGAAATACGTCGGGATAATCTCGTACCACCGGAATATCCTCAAGCTTCAGCGCTTCCGTGTGGTAGGCCTCTACCATATCCGGATCTTTGCTGTCTAAAAACAGCGTGTGCTGTCCGTGAATTGGCGAGTCAATCTGGACAGTCCGGTTACCGATATTGAGAACGGCACCGTGACGATTTAACCAAGACATCCCCAATATAATGTCTATCTTCTGCCTATCCAACATAATCAGCGATGTTGGGTATATTTTTCCGCCCAAACACAAAGCTGCTCGGGACACAATCTGATTGGCAGAGATATTTCCTCCCGGTGAACGTATAAGATAACTCGTTGTGGGAGTATTGGTGGATAATTGGTGCTGATCCACGCATGATTTGCTGATGAAATTGTGGGTTGCACTGGAATCAAAAAGTACCAGCACGGGCATGTTTTTTAGAGCAAACATGCCTGCTAACACCGGTGCTCCCTCCGGGACATCCTCAATAGCAAGATGTTGCACACTCCCGGATTGCAATGCTGTTATGTTGACTTGAGCAGGTGGCGGCATACCACCTGACGATGATGGCTGTCTGGTGTTCACCAACTTCTCCCGGCATTCCTGCCTAAAATGCCCAGAACGGTGGCAATAAGAACACAGAGGTTTCCCTGGTTCTTCGTTGACTTGTGGTTGAGAAGTTGATGTACTTGGCTGCAGCAATGATGCCACAGTGTCATTCGTTGCCGTGGCAAAGGTGTTGCTTCAAGACATGATTCTTGAGCAGGAAATCTGTACGGAGTTGATCTCACTGGCGCTTGCCATCTTTCATCGGATGGTGTGTGATACACCACACGGTATTTGCGAGGAACAACTGGTGTGTCTTCTAGCACATCCTCCCGGTCCCTCTTCTCTGCTTCACACTCAAGTGTCGCTTGTTCTTGCAGCAGAGCAGCACTGATCAACTCGGTGTAACTGCCCTGATTGAACAAAGCTAGCTTCTCTTTTAGTATGGCACTCAAGCCATAGAAAAAGTAGTCACACATTGCAGCTTCGCTCGTCGCATAAGCAGGAGCATATTGTGCCAGAAGGTTGAATCGTCTGACATAATCGAGGACATTCATGTCCCCCTGCTTCAAGTTCCTGAATTCCTGCTGCTGGGCCTTGATAAAACCCATAGGAATGTGACGAGCCCGGAATGCTTCACGAAATTCCATCCATTCCACTTGATGGCCTTCCGGAACGGTGGCGAGATAAGCAAACCACCAATTTCCGGCGGCTCCATGGAGTTGTTGAGCTGCAAATAATGTCTTCTGATACTCATCGCACTCAAACACTCCAAACTTGGACTCCATAACTCGAAGCCACTGATCAGCTTCCACTGGTTCATTGGCTTCCGTGAAAATTGGCGGTTGTGTCGCCAAGAAATCCAAGTAGGCGTTCCGAGGTGGAACGTCCTGTTGTGCATGCTGGAGTAAGCCCTGTTGTACCAAGGCTTGGAGTAGTCTTGTGTTCTCTTGGCTTGACTCGACCATCTGAGCCATGACATCCGCCCATACCGTTGATGGCAGTGCCCGTGGTGGAGTCGAGTCATCACCGTTTTGGCAAGAACTTTCAGCCCTACTCGGAGAATGAGTACTCACCATACTGCAAAAGCATAATTTTTGAGGGGAGTCAAAACTTGATCTCAGCAGTATGTGAAAGTATGCAAAACATGAACATGCTAAAACTTTATGAAAGCATATCAATCCTTCATGTTTACACATCTTTCTAAGCCAAAAATAGAACAATCCCTCTATTCTGTACAGAATCGACCTTTCTGTACTTAACCCAGATTTTTATCCAAATTGAAACATTTTCATAACTCCGGTTGAATACCAAAGTTAAAGTTAACTTCAGTATCTTTCCAACGAGTACTCTTATGCCCCTGGATCATCTCTGGACTAATAGCTATGACTGTTCAACGTTGACAGAATTGTCTGGATAAAATTTGCCAGCATCTCCTTTGTATGTGGCTGTTTTCATCACAGTTTTACATACAAATGAAGTACAATTCTGAACACACTATGAACTACAAAATTGTTGCAAATTTCCTAACCTTTCCAACAGTGTATCATATGAGCCTTAGAGATTTTCCTACAGACTGTTGTGTCTAATTTACAGCAATATCCAGAGAAGTTTGCAGCTGCTCTGTTTTCTGAACAGTTTGCATTCATCTGGACATTCAACCAAGTTGGTGTCGGATTTGGCTCTGGAGTTCTACAGAAAAGTTGTAGAGCACTTAATAACCTTTTCAGAACTGTATCAAACACCTCCATTGGGTCAAGCTAATCAGAGTTACACTCTGTTAAAGCCCAGAAAAATTTCTGTCTGAACAGAGCACTCTGTCTTTGAGATCAAAAGAAGCCTAACAAGTCTCTTCTTTGAAACTTAGTTCAAATAAAGAGCTCAGTAACTAATATGTGCTTTATCACATCCATTTTTATTTTGGAAGTTAGTCATGAATGATTTCTTCATAGGTAAGAATACTATCCAGTGTAGTACGGTGAGGATGCACCGTAAGACATATGCCTGTACTACGTTGCCTCACCAAAGAAAAACCGAACCGGATTACACCGGCATATACATATCCTTAGGTGGCACTAAAACGATCACTCGGAAACGTGTTCTACACGCACTAAGGTTTTCGTGGTTAGTACCTACATAAGCCACACTCAATCATCAGGTTCGGCTGCACACCGAACCCGGTATCCATACAGTTCGTACACCCGGCCGTCATCACTCGCCCAGGTGTTCTCAAGCCAAACACGCCTTGAGCTACGTGTTCACGTTACTGACCATGTGACGGGGTCTCCCAAATTGCACCACGCACGCCTGGGACAGACGCTGCTCGAATACCCCAAACGACATGAAGAGTCGTAGAGGATACTAAAGCGAGTCGGGTTACCTGCCACCCGTGAGGCTCCACCCTTCGGCTTGTGCGCACTGGTGGACAGCGCATACGTGCACCCCCCAAGACAGAGACGTCCCGAGATGCACGATTTTCTGACATAACTCATAAGTTAGCTTGCCACCTTCATATTACGCTAATAGTAGTCCTTATGTGGGCCTAGTACCGTTATCTCACCGTATCCTAAGTTTTTGACATAATGTGATGCTCAATCCGTGCTCTGTTCCCAACGCAGCTCTGATACCAGCTGTGACGGCCAGGTCCTCATCGGGTGGTGCTGTGTTATGCGGCACCCAACAGCACACGGGTCGATGAACACACATCATATTACATAAATAGTTTAACGGAAGCGTACAAGAATGTTTTACAAATAGTTATATCAGAGTAAACTACAGCGGAAGACTATCACTCTCACGACTCACATCTAAACTAGCAACAAAGAAACAGTCCAGCCCGCGGACGTTTCTTACTAGCAACACGAAGAACAATCTGCAGCGGCGAGGATGCTCTTTGAGTAAGCACTCAGAGGTTCCCGAGTCTCATCGGCACCCCTTCTCATAAGCATCGAGTCAATTACATACAAAACAACTCGGATAGCATCCGTGAGCATAACGCTCAGCAAGACTTAACCGTCACCCTAAACATGAAACTCTAAGTGAGGTTATGAACCTAACATAGGTTGGCATAAGCATACTTAAACTCGCCTAAAAGTGAATCCTTACTTTCAGGTATTATTGCAGTATTTTAAGTAACCCTGGGCACGCCACATCGGGAGTCCACAATCAAACAAGAAACGCATTCCCCTGATGTAAATTGCTCATGGCATAAAAGAATCAAGTTTGCACTAGCCTATTCATCAAGATCCAATACAATGTAGGATAATACTTGACATCAAGATGATTAGTTCCTTTCTCATGCAAGTTCTTACTACGTCACGACTGTGAGAACAAGTATGCTCAGTCCATTCCACGAGCGACGGTGATTCGAATCAATAACACCTGGACTACACGACACGTACGCCCGTACTCGACGTTGCCTACAACAACCATGACTGACGTCGTACGTGGCAGCCTTTCCCCCGTTTCACCCCCGCTGAATCGATCAAGTCGCCCCGTATAGTAGCTACTCTCATGGTGCACCTTCCGACGTGAGATGTCATGAGAATATTCCCCAAAGGACCTCATCGGGTGGTGCCGTGTTATGCGGCACCCAACAGCACACAGGTCGATGAACACACATCATATTACATAAATATTTTAACGGAAGCGTACAAGAATGTTTTACAAATAGTTATATCAGAGTAAACTACAGCGGAAGACTATCACTCTCACGACTCATATCTAAACTAGCAACAAAGAAACAGTCCAGCCCGCGGACGTTTCTTACTAGCAACATGAAGAACAATCTGCAGTGGCGAGGATGCTCTTTGAGTAAGCACTCGGAGGTTCCCGAGTCTCATCGGCACCCCTTCTCATAAGCATCGAGTCAATTACCTGCAAAACAACTCGGATAGCATCCGTGAGCATAACGCTCAGCAGGACTTAACCGTCACCCTAAACATTTAACTCTAAGTGAGGTTATGAACCTAACATAGGATGGCATAAGCATACTTAAACTCGCCTAAAAGTGACTCCTTACTTTCAGGTATTATTGCAGTATTTAAGTAACCCTGGGCACGCCACATCGGGAGTCCACAATCAAACAAGAAACGCTTTCCCCAATGTAAATTGCTCATGGCATAAAAGAATCGAGTTTGCACTAGCCTATTCATCAAGATCAAATACAATGTAGGATAATACTTCACATCATGATGATTAGTACCTTTCTCATGCAAGTTCTTACTACGTCACGACTGTGAGAATAAGTTTGCTCGGTCCATTCCGTGAGCGACGGTGATTCGAATCAATAACACCCGGACTACACGACACGTACGCCTGTACTCGACGTTGCCTACAACAACCATCACTGACGTCGTACGTGGCAGCCTTTCCCCCGTTTCACCCCCGCTGAATCGATCAAGTCGCCCCGTATAGTAGCTACTCTCATGGTGCACCTTTCGACGTGAGATGTCATGAGAATATTCCCCAATGCAAACCGGAGCTTGCCTGTTTTGCAGGGTAGTCGTATATAAACAGTTAGTGTCCTTGAAGATCCACCCTTGACTCTCCGGAGCTTGATCCACTTCGATGAATCACTCCTTTGAGTCCCCTTCATTGTGGTTCCTATTGAAATGCATATGCATATGTTTTATAGACTGTAATGGAAAGAAGTTATGGAATTAATTTCTTAGGAACAAAGGTTGTGTGGAAAAGCCAAGCATGGCTTGGTTTGCCTCTGTTGTGCAAAGAACGGAAATAAACTAAATTGACCTTAAGGCCTTAGCTATACACTAACCCTTTTCTCTAATGAACATAATAGATAAGCTGAAAAGCTTTGAGTGCAACTGAAGAACAAGAACTCCAATGGCCTCAAAACCTTTACAGCAGGTTCTATACTACCTAAGGATTTAGCTTGCCAAATTGCAGCTAATGTGGAGTCATATTGTGTCCTCCCCAATTCTCACAATATCTCTTCAGTATTCCCACATATACACAAGTATGGAGAATAAGAACAGGGAGTTCCAAGACTCATCTTGGGCTGATAATTTACATGAGAGTTCTTGATCACATGAGAGTAATATGGTCCAAAATTCAGCCCTTTTACTTGATTAGTTCTCCCAGAACAATTCTTTAAGTATTTGTACTCAAAAGAATTAATTCTGTAGTAATGTGCATTTTCATGCCAAATTAAGTGAATTACAATTCCAAGTATGTGTCATAGATCTTGCCTAAATTTTTCTATGATTTTTGGAGCCATGGATTGCTCAGAACATATTTTAGAAGTGGGAAACATTTTCTGAAAATGTTTCTGGACTCTTATGAACACAGCAGATTGTTTTTAGCAAATTCCTACTCAAATTATCTTCAAATGATCTGAAAATTTGCTAGAAGGTCAACAATATGCTAAAGAATATTCTGGCAAAATATGGGGATTTTTGGATAATCCAAACTCCCTCAATAATTCTTTTTCAGAAAACCTTCAAATAATTTTCCAGAATATAATATTGACTTTCATAAAAATATGAGTTCATATTTGGATATAACTCAGAGAGATGAGTCCAACCCAATTGGAATCACTCAAATTGGAGTTTTCTACAGGGAGATATGAATTTCTAAAGATTGAGCTAAGTCTGGAATTATTTTCCTATTGAAAATCCGGCTGGACCCACTGTTTTGAATTCCAGCCAATAGAAGCGAAGCCACACCGGGCCACAGCGTCTCTGCGCGCCAACACACGGGATCCCGGCCACACCCGATCTCGGGTTTAAAATTTGAGCTGCTGACAGGCGGGGCCCACGCTTCGTCTTCTTCCTCGGGCTTCCTCCCCGCGCCCGTGCTGCCCCTCGCCGGCCCGACGCCGGAGCTCGCCGGCTCGCCGTTTCCGGCCACCGCTTGAGCTGAAACTCGCCGCAAGGGAGTTTGTGACACCGAGGAACACGGCTGTGGGGTTTGCTAGGGCTGCCAATGACCGGAACATGGCCGGCGACGTGCGACAGCCACTGTGGAGGTTCGGTAGCGTTGCCTAGGGTTTCCAGCCCGCCAAAACCTGCGCCGACGCACCCTACATCACCAGCTCAGCTCTAGAAAGATCGGCACGACCTCAAAATGGCTGGGGAGTGGCTGTAAATAGGTTGTCGCCATGCGACCGAATGGGTCCGCCATGAACACCTCTAGTCGAGCTCGAATTCTGTCGTGCTGAGGCGTTTTCATGAGCTGGATCCTAAAGGAGAAATGACCGCCGGCTAATCGAGTGTCTATGTGCCAAATTTGATGACTTAAGGAGGATCAGAGGGCAATAATTTGAAAGAATCATACCGGAAGCTCGGAATGAGGTCGCCGGAGCAAAACCTCAAAAATCACCGCCGATAGCTTGCGGCACAGCCTGAGCTTGGGCTGAGAGCAGCACCGCACCCGTGCTCGTCCGTAGGTGTGATCGCTCGGCCGTGAAACCCGCTGTGGGAGGGCTGTCCACGAGCGCCCGATCACTTTCTCGGATTAGGTCACCGCGGCGGCGGTCGTTCTTGGGCACCGGAGGCCGCAGCTCACTTGCTCGTGGGTCAGGGAGGTGGAGGCTGAGCTCGCGGCGATGTTTAGCAGCTCAGGGGAGGAAGAGGCACGCTGTTTCCGTGATTTCTCGAGCAAGCCGAGGCGGCAGCGTTGAGGCGCTTGGTTCTCGTGAGAGAGGAGGGCAACTGCGCTTTGCTTCGGCCAGGGGGCACGTGATCACATTGAAGACGCGGTCAGGACCGACCCCGGGAAGCCAGCCCGTGGAGACCGGCAGCAGGAGCTGTTGCCGGCAAGCTGCTCGGTGGCGCTCGCGAGCTGCTCGGGAAAAGTTCCCACCGAGAGTAAAACTTAGTGAGTAAGGCTCCTCCTTTAGCTCTATGACATGTGGGTCCCACCCAACATTTCTTCCCCAAATATCTTCTCAAGCTGATCTTGTCAATCCCCAGAATGCTAAGTTTAAAAAGGTGGGCTAGAATCTGATTTCTGCAAATTCAGTTTGAATTTGCAAGACTAAATCTGAATTTGGTTTAGAATTTGCAATTTCTTCTCTTTAGCTCTCCTTTGAGCCCACCCTACAATTGAAAAGTTTGTGAGCAAACTTTTCCCTATAATTCCAACTATAGGGCTGCATGTTTATTCAAAGTTTTTGGTCACTACATGTGTGAACTTTAAATTTCAAATCTGATTTTTAAACTTACATGCAAAGAGGTATTTAACTCCTTATTGGTTCAACACTTTTAAATAGAAAGGTGAACCTCATGTTGGATGCTCATCCATGTATTACCTTGCATGAAGAAAAGTTTTAGCAAGTCCCATTTTTCATGTCTTTGCCACACATATGAACTCAAACCTTGGTTTTTATTCATACACATTTTTGGGACTTTTACAAAACCGATCGGGTAAATCAGATCTTAGAAGACATGTTACGAGCTTGCGCTATCAACCACGGCAAGAATTGGGATAATCACTTGCCGTTAGCCGAGTTCTCGTACAACAATGGGTACCAAGCCAGTATAAGGATGGCACCCTACGAGGCGCTATACGGAAGAAAATGCCGCACACCATTGAACTGGTGTGAGTCTGGTGAAAGGGTTACCTTCGGAATTGACCTTGTCAACAACGCGGAAGAAAAGGTTCGACTGATTCAAGTGAACCTAAAAGCCGCCCAATCCCGTCAGAAACAGTATGCAGACCGGAGAAGGCGCCCATTACAATTCGAAGTTGGAGATCACGTATATCTACGGGTGTCTCCAATGAAGGGCGTAAACAGATTCGGGGTGAGGGGAAAGTTGGCACCCCGATTCATCGGTCCATTTCAGATTAACGAAAGATGTGGATCGGTAGCATACCGGCTGAAATTACCAGAAACACTTTCCGGTGTGCACGACGTCTTTCACATTTCCCAGCTGAGGAAGTTTCTCAAGCTATCAACTACCATTCAGCTGGAAGACATTGAAGAACTGCAACCGGATCTCACCTATCGAGAGGAACCGGTGCAGATTATTGATGAAAAGGCCCGAACCACATGCCACCGTACGTTGTGGTTCTACAAGGTTCTATGGAGTAATCACTCCGTGGACGAAGCGACATGGGAGAGCGAAGGATTTCTTCGCGCCAACTACCCCAACTTTTTCACGTCGCATATCCGGTAATTTTCCACCATCCTCTCTCTCGTTTTCACCTTATAATCTCGGGACGAGATTCTTTTAAGGGGGGAGGAATGTAAGGGCCTCAGTTTTTGACACCTATTTGAAGTGTTCATCACCACACCACACACCTCATTTGAAGTAAGTTGATGAACACAAATGAAGAGCAAGTAACCACCATCAACATGCTCATTAGAGAACAAACTCACATATTGCAAAAGTGGTATTTCCCACATGTGATATAGAAGGGCTGGGCATATGAAAAATCCTACACATTGCTAAGGATGTCCATGCCAAGTTTCACCCAAATTCAAAACCTTTTTGAGGTCATTTTGGGTATAGCTAGAAAGAGGGCAGATTGAAACCATATTCAAAATTCAAACTGTTTTTATCCCATGAATTCAAAAGTGGGAGACATATTCTTATTCAGCACATTTTTGTGAGCTCACCCACCAATTTTCACTTCATTTGGAGTTGATCTTGACATGAGCTAAGTGGGGCAAATTCAAACTTTATTTGAATTTCAAACTGAACATGTGCTGAAATTCATTCAAACCAAACCCAATTTGAATTCTAACCAATTCAAATGGCTCATGGGTGAATAATTTGAATCACCATGGGTATTTTGGGGCTCACTGTTTACAACAGTGATTAGGAGTAAATTTCAGAGGTTAAAATTGGAAGTGGGACCCACATGTCAGCCACTACTCCAAATCAAACCGACTGAAAACCCAGCTCGGGTTCTTGCGTCGGACTGAGCAGCCGCCATGGCGAAGAGGTGACCGGGACACCACCTGCTTGCCACCCCGACGTGCTGAACCGCCTCACAGCCCCCTTATCTACGCCACCGCCCTGATCGGAGTGATCACCGCACACTCTGCTGCTTCCTCGCATCAGAACCGCGCCATCGCTGCCGATCACTCGGAGCTGATCAGGGAAGCTTCATCACCGCCTCTCCGTCCCCTCCAGAGCCACGGCAAGGTAGTAGAAACCTTCCTCCGTCTTCCCCGCTGCTAGAATTCAGCTGAAACCGGTCGATCTCGGCTATACCGAGAGTTCAATCCGGTGACCTAACGCCGCCGCACTTCAGGCTCCCGTGGACAGCCCAACCGGGGCGTTGTCACGCCCGAGCCAAGGCACCCTTGGACGCGCTGGTGACCGGTGCTGCTCACCCCCGAGCCACAGCCCGAGTGTTTGCTCACCGGCGGCGAATTTCCAGTTTTCCCCTTTCTGTGTGCAGAACGACCTTCGGGTGCGGTTCCGTCGAATTCGTACTCTAGAAAGGATTAGAGGGCCTCAATCCGCTCTCACACAAACTAGACACGGTAACGCACGAGTTGCCTTCACATCCTTTGGCCGGAGGACCTCTGTACCCGGCGTAATTCAAAGTTTACCGACGGCGGAACAAACGGGAGGCATCGGGCGCACGGTGAGGACCTACTTCGGGCCTCCCCCAAGCTGCCTCAAGCTCATGCCGACCTTCCCTGAGGTCCACTGATGCTTCCCGACCGGTTGCTCGAGTAGTTGAGGTGCTAGAGAAGTCAGCCGACACGGCCGAAGCCTTTCCGAGGCGGCGGCTCGTCGCCGACCATGCACCGGCCATTGTCCTGACGAGCTGACCCCAGAATCCTGTTATCCGAGTAAAAGTAGGCAGAGGCAGCCAAGATCGTGAAGTTTTAATCTCCACAGAAGCTGCCGGCGAGCTCTCCGGCGAGGTCCCCCGGCGGCAGAGCGCGGGCGGCAAGAGGTTGACGAAGGGGGTGGACCCCAGCTGTCAGTGGGAGATATTTTGAATCGGGAACGGGCTGCGGCCGAGATCGGGTGTGCTGGCGCGCAAAAACCTTGTGTGCCGCCGTGCGCTGTCGCCTCGGCGCTCAACACGTGTCCCTGCGGGCCCCGGCAGATTAACTTTTCACCCGATTTTCAGATTCCATTCAAACTTCAAATCCTCATAACTTTGGCTAGGAAGCTCCAAATCGAGGGAACCAAATTTTGTTGGATTCAGCTCTATGAGCACTTTCCAGCAAATCAAGTTTCACTTCATGAAAAACTTTATTTCTCCAGAATTAATTCCTCAAAATTTAAATTGTTTGGAATTTTAACTGGAGAATCCTTTGGAGGAAAATCCTGAAATTTTGCTGGAATGTTCACCAAAATATCCCTGAACTACCATAAAAATTTCATATCCATTTGAGGTCATTTGGTCCACCTAATGGTGTGATTAGTGAAACTGTTCCAGAGAAAATAGAAAATGTTCAGAAACATTTTCAGAATTTTCTCTGAAATTGTTTAGCCCATATCTTTAGCTAGGAACCTTCAAATTAAGTGAGACCAACTCCATTAGAACCCTCTGAAAATCTAGTTTTCAGAAAGTCATAGTTTGTTTCATGAAAATCCTTAGAACACCCTAAAAGACTTCAATTAAGGTCAAGTACATGATTAATTGTGGAGGGCTCAAATGAGCTTTGCTGCAACTAAAACTTGACCAAATCTCTGTTTAGGTTGTAACCAAGCCCCAGTAAAAGTTTCACAGTCATTGGGTCTGTCTAGTAAGGGTTATAGACTTCACAAATTTAAATTCAATCAAGTGCATTTAAATTAATACATATACTTGTATATCATGTAGTCGCTAAGGTCGAGGAGGAACCCGAAGTCCTAGACTTAGTTACTCCGGAGGAGCAGCTAGCCTACGACCAAGAGCAGCAAGGCAAGCCCTGGTTGGCATTAACCTTTTATAAAATTTTTATTGTTTTGAGCACATACTTGAATAGTATTATTCATTGCATTAGAGTCTTGTTTGGAAACCCAATTGCATAGCCAAGAGAACCATGGGTGAGAATTAGGATTGCAAACCCCGTTAGCTACTGCAATGCTAAGATAGAGTAGGATTCGGTACAAGTCGAGTAGTTGGAACTACTCGCGAGCATAGGCTAGAGGCACTCGACTCGGGTAGAAAATAGCACATGAAACACATGGCAAGAATATGAGACCAAGCGGGGAGTAAGGACAGCAGGACTTTGGGCCCTGTGTGCTATAGCTCCGCTTGTGTCGATTGAGGACCGAGCCGTGTGCGGGCCTGTTGAACAAGCTAGAACAGTACCGAAGACCTACCGGCTATATGGGAACCGGGAAACCGATGTAACTCGGGTAGCTGGATGTTGAGGCATAGCTGGTCGTTCAGAGGGTAGGTTGAGAGCTCGAGGTGTAAATCGGCTGGCGGCACTGAGATGCGCGTGCAGAGACCTCTTGCTCGGGACGATTGGACCAGTTCTACATTTGGCTAACGGGTGAAAGGTAGTCGCGTACGGCGTCCGTGATGGTTGTTGTAGGCAACATCGAGTACGGGCGTACGTGACGGGTTGTTCGGGTAACCCTGCAGGTGTAAATCGATTATAATCGCCGTCCCTCGCGGTCAGTGAGTACCACTTGTTCACTGTACCGTGAGGTAGAAAGAACAGGCTAGTTACATGTTAAAATGTTGCTGATTGAAAGATGGACTTTGCTTGTTAATGGTTTGTTGTAGTTTAGAGCTAACTAAAGTTCCTTTTAACTTTGGGCAAAGTACATGAGAGAAATGCGTTTCTTGTTTGATTGCGGCTCTCTCATGTGCCTTAGCGTAAGGTTCTCCACCACCTGCTGCTAAAACCTGAAAGTAAGGTTCCACTAATTAGGCGAGTCCTTTGCAAATGATTTTACCTCATGTACCCATCACCCCTCATGTAGAAGTTCCATGTTTAGGTGAGACGGGTCAGACTTGCTGAGCCTTCCTGCTCACTACTTGTGTTTGAAGCTTTTTGTAAAATCCCCAAAAGTGGTAGCAAGAAAATTCAGCTCATGTACACTTATGAAAAATGAGGGGAATTAAAACTTTGAATTAGAATGGTGCAAGTTCAAAGTGAGGATTTAGACGTCCCAAAATTTCCAAAAACATGGAGATCTAAAGACACAACTTGGATCTTCATATTCTAAATATTCACCCTTCCAAATTTTAGTTCATTTGGAGGAGTTTCAATATTTGTTTGGGATTAAAAGGAGAAGCCCTCTAATCTGAATTTGAAATTCAGTTTCAAATTTGAGTTTTCTCAATTTGCAAATTTGGTTCCACAAATGTGTTCCTCACATTTGAATTAACAGCCATGCCAAAAATCAGAAATTTTGGGCCTGGTTTGCCATATTTTTGGAGCAAGGCAAAGGGGAGGATTGAAACTCTATTTCAAATTCAAATGACCAAACACAATTCAAATTATACACCAGAATTCAAACCATTTTAATTCAGAAAATTTAAACCTTAACTTTGGGGTGAAGTAAGGCTTTTAATTCTGAGTTGCTGGATGAAAAATATCAGAGAAAAGTTGACTAAGAGAGGGGGAGGTGGGGGCCAACAGTCAGCCTCACAAATCTGTTTTCCCTCTCTACCTCTGTTCCCGGGGGATTCCCAGCATGCCAGCTCCTGCAGCACACTCCGGCTCAAAGCTCCACGGAGCTGCTTGCTGCAGCGTGCCCCCGAAGGCAACTCATGTGTGGGTTATCCAGAGTTGAAGCAGCAGCACAATTGAGTTCTTTTCTCCACGCTACACCGAAGAACCCTCAGCCTCTCAGCGCTCACGAGCAACACATCGCACGGCCACCCCTGTGCTCCTGGTTCAGCAGCCTCCAGCCCTTCCGAGCAGTGGTTGATCGTCCCAGGAGCTGCGGTGCCTCCTCGACGAACTACACCGCTCCTCAGCTCATCCCCGAGCTCCCATCGCAGTGCCCGAGCCGTTCTTCACCGGGAGAACACAGAGCACGTCGCCCCTCACTGCTCCTCACGTTCCGTCCGCTCCAACGCCTCTCCTGCACGTACAGCACCTTCCTAAGGTGCGCCAAGGTGTGTAGATCATGCTACCACAGTCCCCTTGCCCTTCCCCACGTTGTCTCGCCGGAATTTGAGTTTTGGCGCCGGTACACGTGAAGAACAGCGCCAAACCAAAACTGTAAATTCGTCCAACGTGGTTGATCATCGGTTCTATAATTCAAGCCACAGAAACTAGTGATCCTAGCGCCCTCCCACGCCAAAGCACGCATCAAACCATCCACCACACGCCCCGGGCGACGAGAAATCGCCGGCGGCGGCGAAAATGGCATGGTCCTCCGGTGAACCCTATGTTCCGGCCATTTGCTGCAAGGCTTAGCCTGCGTTCCATGTTCCCCGATCATTGGTGATGCTTTAGGACAAGGTAGCTCGCCGGGAGAAGCTTCGTACGCGCCAGAACGCGTTGATGCCGAGCTCCCGAGCCGCCCCACCGGTGCCGGCCTGTTTTCCGCCGTTTTCATGCGTGGAAACCTTGCCCGGCAGCTGGGCCATGTTCCCAGGAGCATGTAGGGAGAAACCGGAGCTAATTTGGTGGAGAAATGAGGGAGAACGAGCCATGCCAAGATTTGAACTGGTGTGCACGGGCGTCTCTGGCAGGAGGTTGAAGAAGGACCTGACAGTGGGCCCCCTTTAAGTCTCTGTATAGGTTGCAAACAGAGAGCTAGTCAAGTTTCAAAAATCCATAACTTTGTGTAGACAGCTCCAAAAAGGGTGAGACAAATTTTGTCTGAATCCTTAGGAGGAGTACTTTACAGAGGAACAAATTGCATGCTATGAAAATGCCCAGTAATGTCTGTAGAATTGTTTTTAGTAAATCCTTTAGGGATTTATTACAGGAGCAATTCTTTATGAAATATTCTCAAATTTGGGAAGATAGTCCTTTTCATAGTGCCTGACCTCCAGTAAAAATTTTAGGATTTTTGGAGCTTATTTGGAGGGCTTAATCAGTAGGTTATCTCAGGATTAAATAAATTAGCTAAAAATCATAGAATTGATTTCCAGAAAATGGTTCAACCTTCATACCTCCATAACTTTCTGTAGGGATGTCCAAAATTTGTGAAACAAAATTTGTTGGACTTCTCTCAGTCAGTACTTTGCAGAGATGCAAAGAAATTGATTTGAAGATCTAAGGAAATTTCTACAAAATTCATCGAATTTAAATTTTTGGGAATTTATTCCAGAAGATCTCTTTTATGGGATTTCTTCCAATTTGGCCAGGAAGTTCCTCATGACATTACTGATCTCCAGTAAAATTTTGAGCTTCATTGGAGTTCTTTTGCTGGGTCAAATTACCTTCCAAAGTTCAGCCTTTATTTGGAAATTCAAATTTAAACAGAAACTTTTCAGAACTCCTGTCCAACTTCAAAAATTCATATCTCTCTGATGGTAGCTCCGAAAATGGTGAAACAATTTTTGTTAGAACCATGGAGACTTACCCTAATCAGATCTTCCATTTCTAGCTATGTCAAAGCTCCTGATTTGGGCTCAAAATTCAGATAAGCATTGGACTTGTAGGAATTTTTAAGACTACATTATGCAATGACATGTCTCCAAATTTGGCTCAAGTCATCCTTAGAGAGTCTAGTATCCACTGTAGAATTCCCAAAGCCAATTAAGGATCCTAAATAGCAGTAGCTATGAATAGAAGTTCAATTTCTATAAACCTTTAATACTTACACATGTATTTTATTACATTTCATCATAGTGACCGAAGTTGAGGACGCACCGGAGCCTTTGGACGTCCTGCCACCAGAAGCTGACTTTCCCTTTAACTCGCAACCAGGCAAGCCCCGGTTTGCACTTAAGTACCTTTTATAAAGCTTTTTATTTGTATCACTTATGTCTAGGGTGAATGCTTGCATTAGAGTTAGGGTGATTGAAACCCCACTTGCATAGCCTTTTAAATCCTATAAAGGGTTGGGTAGTTTACAAACTCAACGAGTAGAGAATGCCATACTAATGTTTAGTATCCCGGTAGAAGTCGAGTGGTTGGAAGCTACTCACGAGATAGTATTTATCATACGGAATAAGAAGAGGTAGAAAATGGCTTGAGTTATGAAAATGAGACCCAGCAGGGGGGATAGGATGCAGTGAGCAGAGGTCTCACGTGCTTAGCCCTGTTGGTATCGGTTGAGGACCGTCCGTGTGCGGCCCTGCTGGACAAGTATCGAACAGTACCGGATGCATACTGGCATATGGGAACCAGGAAACCGATGTAATTGAGGGTAGCAAGGTGTAAATCTGCCGGTGGGCACAGTCACGCTCCACGAGGGGACCTCCTACCCGTTACGGATGGACCGGTTCGGCATTTGGGTTGCCTTTGAAAGGTTGTTGCATACAACAGAGTAGGAAGGGGTGTGGAATCACGCTTCTGAAAGTGGCTGTATGCAACGTGTTATCCGGGTGTGTCTTGATTGCAATCACCGTCCCTCGCGGTTATTTGAGTACCCGCTTGTTCACTGCGCTGTCACGTAGTAAGAAGTGAAATAAGCCAACTAAAAATGCTGTATTGATCTATTAATGTCTTGAATACCTTGAGTGTTGTAGTTATAGAGCTAATTAAGTTTATATTCCACTTTGGGCATCACCACATCGGAGGAAAGCATTTCTTGTTTTATTGTGGACTTCCGATGTGAGGGCTGCCTAAGGGATACAAATCCGCTGCTATAAAATCTGAAAGCAAGGATCAACTTATAGGCGTGTCTTTATTGCAAAGTCCTTCCTACCTTACACATCCTTGCACGTAGAGTTTCATGCCTAGGGTTGAAGGTTAAGACTTGCTGAGCCATCGTGCTCACGGTTGCAATATTTTGAGCTGTGTGCAGGTGAGAGTTACGAGGAAGGTTCCGAGGACGAGGCGATGCCCCGTCGGGGTACACGGCCGAGCTGGAGCCATGCACGCCGCCGTGATCTCCGGTTACTTGCTGCTAGTGTGTAGCATCCCCGGGCTGGACGGCTGCACTTTTGCATAGCTAGGATGAGAGACCATATATGTATATTACTTCCGCTGTACGAATAGGTTTTGTAAAAAGACTTCCACTGTTTTATATCAAATAAAAGTTTATATGTTGTTCTTTATTCTTTTCGTGTGTGCTGTTGGGTGCCGCATCGCACGACACCACCCTATGCGATCTTGGAGTAGGTGAACCGCGGGGCGGTCCCCACAGGCGTGGTATCAGAGCCGCAATTGGAATAGCACGCTCGAAAAGAGCCTATTTTGAAAATTTAGAAGTAGTTGAGTGAGGATTAGTCATTAAGCCCACATAAGGTCTATGATAGTAGTAGTTACTAAGGTGGAAAAGCTAACTTATGTGTTATACATTCTGTAACGATGCTCCGACGTTAGGTAAGAGGTAAGGTACGCCACCGCAGGTGGATCAATTGTGGTAACGCACCATACGAGTAATAGTATGGGATGGTATACCGTGGCTTGGCACGGTAGTTAATATGAGTCCCTGGACCTCTCTATGGTCCTGAGAGCATATGAAAACGCTGATCTCCAGCGTGCTTTAGGCAAAAGTGAGAATACCCCATCGTGTAAGCAACACGATAGTATGCAACTCTTGAACGTTCAATGTTCAAAGGGCCATACGCTGCGCTCGCCATCGGCGTGGCTCAATGGTCGTGAGGCAGTAGGTGGTATCCGTTGGGTTGATAAAATTCCCAACCGTGACGACCCGTTTGTGCTCTACTCGGGTTCCCCGTCGTGTGGTGTGAAAACACGACCATGTACCTTGAGACGTGGCTTGACTCAAGGACGATCTGTATGGCAATGATACGGACCGTATGTTTTTATTATGATATGGAACTTCCTAAAATGCCAAAAACCTTTGTGTGCACCATTATTGTGTGTTCTTCTGCAGGCACATTAACCACGTTAGTGCATGACGTGTAGAAATCGTTTGTGAGTGACGACTTTAGTTCCACCATTTGACACGTATATGCCGGAATACCGGTTTAGGATTTTTCTTTGGTGAGGAAACGTAGTACCGACTGCATAAAAGTTTATTTTCAAAGAAAAGAGTCAAAATGATGTTTAGGAATCCATTTAGGGGTTAGTGAACTCCTATATTGAACTAAGAGTCAATTGGGAGTATAGATTCAGTCTCAAAAATTTAGGAATAATCTCCCCTGTTTTCGGCAGCAATTTTGCTGAACTTTTACAGGGCATAACTTAATATTGGTTGAACCAATGGAGGTGTGGGATACCATTCTGGAAAGGTTTTGAAGTCCTCTACAATTTTTCTGTAGAGTTCCAGAAAAAATCTCCCTCCAAAGGGATGAAAATCTCAGATGAGTAGGTACTGTCCAAAAACAGGGAAGACCAAATGCTCTCTGGAATTTTCTGTATTTCAACCAAAACACTTAGTTTCGCCGTTTGACGTCCAGTGGCTGTTGTAAAACAGAGAGTTGGAGTCGAAGGGTTTATGCATTTGACATATCACTTCGAGTTAGTACATGTTTGGGTCCAATACAATAGCGAGGAATTACGCATGCTAACACACTTAACATCCCGTGGTGACCTCGATGGTCGAAATGAACTTTTAACCCATAAAGTTCAATACTTTGGAACTCGATCGTATGACACGGTCCAGGGATGTATATGTTGCATAAAGTTTATACTTTATCCACATGTGTGACTGTTATGCGTACTATTTATTCCATTCTTGCATCACTATTATATAGACTGGATGAAGTAAACAAACATGTGCTGATCATTTGAATGATATGAATGCAGAATGGTGCGGACACGCTCAACGCAAGAGGAGGGAGCTCCAAGTCAGGTTCGTGGTGATGAGTCTCCACCTCCAGAGCAAACCACGATGCAGCAGCAACCACCTCCTCCACCGCCAGAACTTCCAAGGAATCTTGCGGAGGTTCTCGCCGCAGTGCTCGGCTCGCGCGACGAGCAAACCGAGTTGTTGCGGATGCTAGTGCAGCAGAATGCGTCCCATCAGGGAGGACGCCAAGACAATGGGCAACGCCAGCCCCAACAAAGCTCGTATTCAGAATTCATGGCGACCCATCCACCGGTCTTCACGGAGGCCGAAGAACCTTTGGAGGCGGACAGCTTTATCCGCACTCTAGAGGCAAAGTTCGGGCTGCTGCGATGCCCCGAACACCAGAAAGCGTTGTATGCAGCGCAACAGCTTCAAGGAGAAGCCGGTACATGGTGGGCGAACTACACCGCCTCCTTACCGGCTGGCCATGCCGTCACATGGGCGGAGTTCCGGGAGCCGTTCCGCGCCTATCACATACCTCCCGGTGTGATGGAAATGAAGCTCTAGGAGTTCCTGGCACTATGACAAGGCGAGAGGAGTGCTCATGAGTACTCCAGGTTATTCAACCGGCTGGCGCAGTATGCGCCAGGATTTGTGCGGACAGAAGACAACAAGCGTAATGCTTTCTTCCGGGGCCTTAACTCCAAGATGAAGGTCCATCTCGCCCAGAGCAATCGCGGCACATTCAACGACCTAGTTAATGCCGCGATTCTACAAGAAAATGCTCAGCGCGAGCGCAGTTCTGACAAGAGGAAACGCAGTGCGCTGACGAGCAGCAGTGGTGGGACGCCACAAAAATACCGCGTGGTCTATCGCTCACCATCCGGTCAGAGATGGCAGCCACCGACGCGACTGACTCAGTTTCACGGTCGGCAATATAATGCGCCGGGCTTCCGACTGACGTATCCACCACAGAAACAGCAGCAGAAAATGATGGTCCCACGTGCGCCTCAGTTTCAACAGTGTGCACCGGGATTCCGTCCTCAAGTCGGGGGGACCCCGACACCTTACACGTGCTACACGTGTGGCCGTGTCGGGCACATTTCTAGAGACTGCCCCGAGCCGCGACAGGGCAGGGGTGCAGCACCATATCAGGGTGCTAATCAGCCCCACAACCAGCCCAAGAAACCAGCACCAAAACCCGGCAACGTCCATCACTTAGCTATCGAAGACGTGCCGGAAGGCGAACCCGTCCTCGCGAGTACGTTCTCCTACTTAGATCATCCCGTAGTCATACTTTTTGACTCCAGTGCCACCCATAAGTCAGTCTTATGTTATTAAATATCAACTGCATATTATTCCCACAAATAATTCATATTTGATATGTTCTCCGGGTAGGAAAATAACAGCTGATAGAATGGTCTATAGAGCGCCATTACAGTTGGGTGGGAATCTATATCCGACTTCTCTAATCATGTTAGAGAGTCAAAAACTTGATGTCATTTTAGGAATGTCATGGCTACATCGCCATGGTGCTGTTCTTGACATCATTCCACGTGTGGTTCGTCTAAACTCTCCACTCCATGAACCACATGTTCTTATTCTTGACCATTCGGTTCAAGAAACCCCAGCCACATATAACACGGAAGTCACGAAACATGAGGATATTCGTGTGGTCCGTGAATACCCGGATGTTTTTCCGGATGATCTTCCTGGTATGCCACCCGAAAGAAATGTTGAGTTCAAGATTGAACTTGTACCGGGGACGACACCGATCTCACGGAGACCGTACAAGATGGCTCCGAATGAGCTAGCTGAATTAAAGGAGCAGCTCAACGATTTGATGAAGAAGGGTTTCATTCGACCGAGTTCCTCGCCATGGGGATGCTCGGCGCTGTTTGTGAAGAAAAAGGATGAAACCTTGAGATTGTGTGTGGACTACCGACCTCTCAACGCCGTCACCATCAAGAATAAATATCCGCTGCCCCGCATCGATATATTATTCGATCAACTTGTGGGTGCGAGTGTATTTTCAAAGATGGATCTTCGCTCTGGATATCATCAAATTAAGATCCGAGCGGAAGATATTCCGAAGACGGCCTTCTCGATGAGATATGGGTTGTATGAATACCTCGTCATGTCCTTTGGTCTCACCAACGCCCCGGCACACTTCATGTATCTCATGAACTCAGTGTTCATGCCGGAGTTGGACAAGTTTGTGGTGGTGTTCATAGACGACATCTTGGTTTACTCCAAGTCTGAAGAAGAACACGCCAAGCACTTGCATATCGTGCTTCAACGTTTGCGAGACCATAAGCTTTATGCCAAGTTCAGCAAGTGCGAGTTTTGGATCAGCCAAGTGCCATTCCTTGGTCACATTATTTCTGCAGAAGGCATTGCAGTTGATCCAAGCAAGATCAAACAAGTGCTGAAATGGAAGTCCCCCACATCAGTCCACGAAGTCAGGAGTTTCCTCGGGTCAGCAGGATATTACTGGAGATTCATATCGAACTTCTCCAAGCTTGCTAAGCCGATGACTGAACTGTTGAAGAAGGGGATCAAATATGCTTGGAGCTCAGCTTGTGAAGAAGCTTTCCAGGCATTAGTGAAACATCTTACAACAGCCCCGGTGTTAGCTCAACCAGATACAACCAAGCCCTTCGACGTATATTGTGACGCGTCCAGCATCGGGCTTGGTTGTGTATTGATGCAAGGAGGAAGAGTGGTCGCCTATGGCTCACGCCAACTTCGTAACCACGAGCAGCACTATCCGACTCATGATCTTGAGCTCGCTGCTGTGGTATTGGCCTTGAAGATGTGGAGGCACTATTTGCTTGGGAACTTAGTGCACCTCTACACCGACCACAAAAGTCTAAAATATATCTTCACTCAAAAGGAGTTGAATATGCGGCAATGGAGATGGCTAGAACTGATCAAAGACTATGAGATCGAGATTCACTACCACCCCGGTAAGGCAAACGTGGTTGCCGATGCCTTACGCCGCAAATCCCATGTCAACAATCTGTCCATCACCCCACTTGAAGAGGAGGAGCCGAGTCTGTACTTGGTTCCATATGGGGCGTTATATAATCTTGCTCTCATCCCAACCATAAGAGAGGAGATTATGGAAGCTCAGAGGAAGGACATGGGAATGTCGCACATTCGGAGAAGGATGGAGAATGGCGAAATGAAATGCTTCCGAAGAGATGAACACAACACGCTATGGTTTAAAGACCGTATAGTGGTACCCGGTGACATGAAGCTTCGGAAGAAAATCTTGGACGAGGCTCATTTTTCCAAGTATTCTATTCATCCGGGCAGCAACAAGATGTACCAGGACCTGAAAACCAGGTTTTGGTGGACACGGATGAAGAGAGAGATCACAAAATACGTATCAGAATGTGATACGTGTCGGCGTGTGAAAGCCGACCATATGCGTAAAGCCGGACAGCTGCAACCATTAAACATTCCGGCGTGGAAGTGGGAGGATATCAGCATGGACTTTATTATTGGTTTACCTCTCACATCTCACAAGCATGACTCGATTTGGGTAATAGTCGATCGACTAACCAAGTCGGCTCATTTTATCCCCGTACATACAAAGTATGTGGCCAAGCAATATGCGGAGCTGTACATTGCAAAGATCTTATGTTTGCACGATGTTCCCCACTCCATCATTTCAGATCGCGGTGCGCTGTTCGTCTCTCGGTTTGGGGAACAGCTGCACGCATCGTTGGGGACCAAACTGATCCGAAGCTCCGCGTATCACCCGCAGACAGATGGTCAAACTGAACGGGTGAATCAAGTGCTTGAAGACATGCTACGCGCTTGTGCCATCCACCACGGCAAGAATTGGGACGATCAGTGGCCGATTGGCAGAGTTTTCTTACAACAATGGCTATCAAGCTAGCATCAAGATGGCGCCGTATGAAGCTCTCTACGGCCGGAAATGTCGCACACCTCTCAACTGGTGCGAGTCCGGCGAGCGAGTCATCTACGGCATTGAACATGTGAATGAAGCTGAAGAACGAGTGCGAGTGATACAAGCCAACCTCAAGGCTGCTCAATCTCGTCAGAAAAGCTATGCGGATAAAAGACGCCGTCCTCTCCACTTCGACATCGGGGACCATGTTTATTTCCGTGTGTCTCCGATGAAGGGAGTTCACCGTTTCGGAGTGAAGGGTAAACTGGCGCTGCGGTTCATTGGTCCATTCTCCGTCGTTGAAAGATGCGGACCCGTGGCCTATCGCCTGGAGTTACCAGCGTCGCTCGCAGGCATTCACAACGTCTTCCACATCTCTCAGCTGAGGAAGTGTCTCAAACCCTCCGCTGAAATCCGCACAGAAGACAGAAGTTCTTCAACCGGACCTCACATACACGGAGTATCCAATCCGGATCATCGATGAAAAGACTCGTGCCACAAGAAACCGAACCTTATGGTTCTACAAGGTCTTGTGGAGTAACCATACCGCTGATGAGGCGACATGGGAAAGCGAGGATTATCTACGAACGTATTATCCGGACTTGCTATCATCCTATACCCGGTAAAGTTTTTCCCCACTTTGCTTTTCCTTTGGAATCTCGGGACGAGATTCTTTTTAAGGGGGGAGGGATGTAAAATCCCCAAAAGTGGTAGCAAGAAAATTCAGCTCATGTACACTTATGAAAAATGAGGGGAATTAAAACTTTGAATTAGAATGGTGTAAGTTCAAAGTGAGGGTTTAGACTTCCCAAAATTTCCAAAAACATGGAGATCTAAAGGCACAACTTGGATCTTCATATTCTAAATATTCACCCTTCCAAATTTCAGTTCATTTGGAGGAGTTTCAATATTTGTTTGGGATTAAAAGGAGAAGCCCTCTAATCTGAATTTGAAATTCAGTTTAAAATTTGAGTTTTCTCAATTTGCAAATTTGGTTCCACAAATGTGTTTCTCACATTTGAATTAACAGCCATGCCAAAAATCAGAAATTTTGGGCCTGGTTTGCCATATTTTTGGAGCAAGGCAAAGGGGAGGATTCAAACTCCATTTCAAATTCAAATGACCAAACACAATTCAAATTCTACACCAGAATTCAAACCATTTGAATTCAGAAAATTTAAACCTTAACTTTGGGGTGAAGTAAGGCTTTTAATTCTGAGTTGCTAGATGAAAAATATCAGAGAAAAGTTGACTAAGAGAGGGGGAGGTGGGGCCCAACAGTCAGCCTCACAAATCTGTTTTCCCTCTCTACCTCTGTTCCCGAGGGATTCCCAGCATGCCAGCTCCTGCAGCACACTCCCGCTCAAAGCTCCACGGAGCTGCTTGCTGCAGCGTGCCCCCGAAGGCAACTCATGTGTGGGTTATCCAGAGTTGAAGCAGCAGCACAATTGAGTTCTTTTCTCCACGCTACACCGAAGAACCCTCAGCCTCTCAGCGCTCACGAGCAACACACCGCACGGCCACCCCTGTGCTCTTGGTTCAGCAGCCTCCAGCCCTTCCCAGCAGCGGTTGATCGTCCCAGGAGCTGCGCCGGCGCCTCCTCGATGAACTACACCGCTCCTCTGCTCATCCCCGAGCTCCCCTCGCAGTGCCCGAGCCGTTCTTCACCGGGAGAACACAGAGCACGTCGCCCCTCACTGCTCCTCACGTTCCGGCCGCTCCAACGCCTCTCCTGCACGTCCAGCACCTCCCTAAGGTGCGCCAAGGTGTGTAGATCATGCTACCACAGTCCCCTTGCCCTTCCCCATCGTTGTCTCGCCGGAATTTGAGTTTTGGCGCCGGTACACGTGAAGAACAGCCCCAAACCAAAACTGTAAATTCGTCCAACGTGGTTGATCATCGGTTCTACAATTCAAGCAACAGAAATTAGTGATCCTAGCGCCCTCCCACGCCAAAGCACGCATCAAACCGTCCACCACACGCCCCGGGCGACGAGAAATCGCCGGCGGCGGCAAAAATGGCACGGTCCTCCGGTGAACCCTATGTTCCGGCCATTTGCTGCAAGGCTTAGCCTGCGCTCCATGTTCCCCGATCATTGGTGATGCTTTAGGACAAGGTAGCTCGCCGGGAGAAGCTTCGGACGCGCCAGAACGCGTTGATGCCGAGCTCCCGAGCCACCCCACCGGTGCCGGCCTGTTTTCCGCCGTTTTCATGCGTGGAAACCTTGCCCGGCAGCTGCGCCATGTTCCTAGGAGCATGTAGGGCGAAACCGGAGCTAATTTGGTGGAGAAATGAGGGAGAACGAGCTATGCAAAGATTTAAACTGGTGTGCACGCGCGTCTCTGGCGGGAGGTTGAAGAAGGACCTGACAGTGGGCCTCCCTGTTAAGTCTCTGTATAGGTTGCAAACAGAGAGCTAGTCAAGTTTCAAAAATCCATAACTTTGTGTAGACAGCTCCAAAAAGGGTGAGACAAATTTTGTCTGAATACTTAGGAGGAGTACTTTACAGAGGAATATATTGCATGCTATGAAAATTCCCAGGAATTTCTGTAGAATTGTTTTTACTAAATCATTAAGGGATTTATTACAGGAGAAATTCTTTATGAAATATTCCCAAATTTGGGAAGCTAGTCCTTTTCATAGTGCCTGACCTCCAGTAAAAATTTTAGGATTTTTGGAGCTTATTTGTAGGGCTTAATCAGTAGGTTATCTCAGGATTAAATAAATTAGCTAAAAATCATAGAATTGATTTCCAGAAAATGGTTCAACCTTCATACCTCCATAACTTTCTGTAGGGATGTCCAAAATTTGTGAAACAAATTTTGTTGGACTTCTATCAGTCAGTACTTTGCATAGATGCAAAGAAATTGATTTGAAGATCTCTGGAAATTTCTATAAAATTCATTGAATTTAAATCTTTGGGAATTTATTCCAGAAGATGTCTGTTATGGGATTTCTTCAAATTTGGCGAGGAAGTTCCTCATGACATTACTGATCTCCAGTAAAAATTTGAGCTTCATTGGAGTTCATTTGCTGGGTCAAATTATCTTCCAAAGTTCAGCCATTATTTGGAAATTCAAATTTAAACAGAAACTTTTCAGAACTCCTGTCCAACTTCAAAAATTCATATCTCTCTGATGGTAGCTCCAAAAATGGTGAAACAAATTTTGTTAGAACCATGGAGACTTACCATAATCAGATCTTCCATTTCTAGCTATGTCAAAGCTCCTGATTTGGGCTCAAAATTCAGATAAAAATTGTACTTGTAGGAATTTTAAAGACTACATTATGCAATGACATGTCTCCAAATTTGGCTCAAGTCATCCTTAGAGAGTCTAGTATCCACTGTAAAATTCCCAAAGCCAATTAAGGATCCTAAATAGCAGTAGCTATGAATAGAAGTTCAGTTTCTATAAACCTTTAATACTTACACATGTATTTTATTACATTTCATCATAGTGACCGAAGTTGAGGACGCACCGGAGCCTTTGGACGTCCTGCCACCAGAAGCTGACTTTCCCTTTAACTCGCAACCAGGCAAGCCCCGGTTTGCACTTAAGTACCTTTTATAAAGCTTTTTATTTGTATCACTTATGTCTAGGGTGAATGCTTGCATTAGAGTTAGGGTGATTGAAACCCCACTTGCATAGCCTTTTAAATCCTATAAAGGGTTGGCTAGTTTACAAACTCAACGAGTAGAGAATGCCAGGCTAATGTTTACTATCCCGGTAGAAGTCGAGTGGTTGGAAGCTACTCGCGAGATAGTATTTATCATACGGAATGAGAAGAGGTAGAAAATGGCTTGAGTTATGAAAATGAGACCCAGCAGGGGGGATATGATGCAGTGAGCAGAGGTCTCACGTGCTTAGCCCTGTTGGTGTCGGTTGAGGACCGTCCGTGTGCGGCCCTGCTGGACAAGTATTGAACAGTACCGGATGCATACTGGCATATGGGAACCAGGAAACCGATGTAATTGGTTAACCTGGGTGTCGAGGCTTACCCAACCGTAAATAGGAGTGGGTTGGGGGTAGCAAGGGGTAAATCTGCCATTGGGCACAGTCACGCTCCACGCGGGGACCTCCTACCCGTTACGGATGGACCGGTTCAACATTTGGGTTGCCTTTGAAAGGTTGTTGCATACAACAGAGTAGGAAGGAGTGTGGAATCACGCTTCTGAAAGTGGGTGTATGCAACGTGTTATCCGGGTGTGTCTTGATTGCAATCACCGTCCCTCGCGGTTATTTGAGTACCCGCTTGTTCACTGTGCTGTGACGTAGTAAGAAGTGAAATAAGCCAACTGAAAATGCTGTATTGATCTATTAATGTCTTGAATACCTTGAGTGTTGTGGTTATAGAGCTAATTAAGTTTATATTCCACTTTGGGCATCACCACATCGGAGGAAAGCGTTTCTTGTTTGATTGTGGACTTCCGGTGTGAGGGCTGCCTAAGGTATACAAATCCGCTGCTATAAAATCTGAAAGCAAGGATCAACTTATAGGCGTGTCTTTATTGCAAAGTCCTTCCTACCTTACACATCCTTGCACGTAGAGTTTCATGCCTAGGGTTGACGGTTAAGACTTGCTGAGCCATCGTGCTCACGGTTGCAATATTTTGAGCTGTGTGCAGGTGAGAGTTACGAGGAAGGTTCCGAGGACGAGGCGATGCCCCCGTCGAGGTACACGGCCGAGCTGGAGCCATGCACGCCGCCGTGATCTCCGGTTACTTGCTGCTAGTGTGTAGCGTCCCCAGGCTGGACGGCTGCACTTTTGCATAGCTAGGATGAGAGACCATATATGTATATTACTTCCGCTGTACGAATAGGTTTTGTAAAAAGACTTCCGCTGTTTTATATCAAATAAAAGTTTATATGTTGTTCTTTATTCTTTTCGTGTGTGCTGTTGGGTGCCACATCGCACGGCACCACCCTATGCGATCTTGGAGTGGGTGAACCGCGGGGCGGTCCCCACACTTTTGCAGGGTTCTATGAGGAAGGGACTCCCGAGGAGGAGACGGAACCCCAGGAGGGGAACCCCGTCGAGTAGGAGTCATGCACGCCGCAGAGTAAGTGTGCGTGTGTGCTAGCAAGGACACGTTCAAGGGCTGAACGTGAACTTGATGCGTAGTCTACGCCCGTGAGTGTATACTGGACTTATTTTGATGTAAACATGTTCATAAACCACTTTATGTAATATAAACTTTGCTTCCGCTTTGTGCCTTTGACGTGTGTTATCCGGTGCTGTGCAACGCAGCACCCCTTGGCGTGATCCTGGCTCGACAAGACCGTGGGGTCGTGTCAGCAACCTCGACAATGAGGACGCCCCATAGGGAGACAACGTGCTGGCGGGTACGTTTACTCTCAACAATATGCCATCATCATACTGTTTGATTCTTGTGCAACCCACAGCTTTATAAGTGCATCCTATGTGGCTAAGCATCAAATGCAAGTCTTCCCAACCGACTGCACTTATATGATCTGCTCACCGGGAGGGAAGATTTCAGCTAATATGATGATTCCAAAGGCACCTCTATGCTTAGGTGGGAAACTATATCCCACCACCTTGATAATCCTTATGGGGCAAAAGATTGATGCAATCTTAGGGATGTCATGGCTACAATACCATGGCGCTGTCCTAGAGACTCGGACACGGACGGTTCATTTAAACTCTCCATTCCACCGTCCGCATTCCATGGTGTTAGACACGCCAGTCAGGGAAATTTGAGCAATTAATAATGCTGAAGCTCTCAAGTTAGAAGACATCCCCTTAGTCCGGGAGTATCCCGACGTGTTCCCGGCTGATCTTCCGGGCATGCCACCTGAGCGGGATGTAGAGTTCAAGATCGAGCTCGGACCCGGGACTACGCCCATATCACGGAGACCATATAAATGGCTCCAAATGAGCTGGCTGAACTGAAAGAACAGCTCAATGATTTTTTGAGCAAGGGTTTCATTAGGCCGAGTTCCTCGCCTTGGGGATGCTCGGCGCTATTTGTGAAGAAGAAGGATGAAACATTGAGGCTGTGGGTGGACTACCGGCCGCTCAACGCCGTCACCATCAAGAATAAGTACCCACTGCCCCGCATCGACATATTGTTTGATCAACTTGTGGGTGCAAGTGTGTTCTCAAAGATGCACCTTCGCTCTGGATATCACCAGATAATGATCCGGGCGGAGGATATCCCGAAGACAGCTTTCTCGACGAGATATGGATTATATGAATATCTCATCATGTCCTTTGGTCTCACAAATGCTCCAACCCATTTCATGTATATCATGAACTCAGTGTTCATGCCGGAGCTGGACAAGTTCGTGGTAGTGTTCATTGACGATATCTTGGTTTACTCCAAGACAGAAGCGGAACATGCCGAACACTTGAGGATCGTTCTTCAACGATTGCGAGACCACAAGCTCTATGCCAAATTCAGCAAATGCGAGTTTTGGATCAGCCAAGTGCCATTCTTAGGCCATATCATCTCAGCAGAAGGCATTGCGGTTGACCCAATTAAAATAGAGCAAGTGCTGAAATGGAAAGCTCCCACTTCAGTCCATGAAGTCAGAAGCTTCCTCGGGTTAGCAGGATACTATCGGAGATTTATTCCAAGTTTCTCCAAGCTCGCTAAGCCGATGACAGAGTTGCTGAAGAAAGGGACGAAATATGTTTGGAACACGGCGTGTGAAGGAGCGTTCCGAGCATTGGTGAAGCATCTCACCGCAGCCCCGGTCTTAGCTCAGCCGGATACAACAATGCCCTTCGACGTGTATTGTGACGCGTCCAGTATTGGGCTTGGCTGCATGTTGATGCAGGAAGGACGTGTGGTCGCCTATGGCTCACGCCAACTTCGGAACCATGAGCAGCACTATCCGACTTATGATCTTGATCTTGCTGCAGTGGTGTTGGCGCTAAAAATGTGGAGGCACTATCTCCTGGGGAATCTGGTGCACCTCTACACCGACCACAAGAGCTTCAAATATATTTTCACCCAGAAGGAGCTGAACATGAGGAAAAGGAGGTGGTTGGAGCTGATCAAAGATTATGAGATTGAGATCCAATACCACCCCGGAAAGGCGAATGTAGTTGCCGACCCACTGAGTCGGAAGTCACATGTCCATCACCTCACCATTACACCGGTGGAGGAGGAAGAGCCGAGTTTATACTTGGTTCCTTATGGATCGCTGTACAACCTTGCCCTCATCCCTACCATTAGGGAGGACATCATTGCAGCTCAGAAGATTGATAAGGGTATGGCACATCTCCGGAGACGGATAGACAACGGGGAGATCAAATGTTTCCGGAAGGATGATGAGGGGACGCTATGGTTCAAGGACCGCATAGTCGTACCCCGGGATATGGAGTTGAGGAAAAAGATCCTCGATGAAGCTCACTTGTCTAAATACTCCATTCATCCGGGCAGCAACAAAATGTACCAAGATTTGAAAAAGAAATTTTGGTGTACACGGATGAAACGGGAGGTAGCGAAGTACGTATCCGAGTGTGATACGTGTAGACGAGTGAAGGCGGATCATATGAGGAAGTCAGGGCTGTTGCAACCCCTGAAAATTCCAGCATGGAAATGGGAAGATATGAGCATGGATTTCATTGTGGGATTACCCTTAACATCCAACAAACATGACTCCATTTGGGTGATCGTTGACCAACTGACCAAGTCAGCTCACTTCATCCCCGTGCATACACATTTCCATGCCAACAGATATGCGGAGTTATATATTGCCAGGATTCTATGCCTGCATGGTGTACCCAAGATCATAGTCTCACACCGAGGTGCATTGTTTGTGTCTCGCTTTTAGCAGCTACACGCTGCATTGGGTACTAAACTGATTAGAAGCTCCGCCTACCACCCTCAGACAGATGGTTAGACAGAGAGGGTGAATCAAGTCCTGGAAGACATGTTGAGAGCATGTGCCATCCACCATGGTAGGAACTGGGATGATCACCTACCATTGGCGGAATTCTTGTACAACATGTAAGGGCCTCAGTTTTTGACACCCATTTGCAGTGTTCATCCCCACACCACACACCTCATTTGAGGAAAAATGATGAACACAAATAAAGAGCAAGTAACAATTATCAACATGCTCATTAGGGAACAAACTCACACATTGCAAAAGTGGTACTTCCCACATGTGATATAAATGGGCTGGACATATGAAAACTCCTACACTTTGCCAAGGATGTCCATGCCAAGTTTCACCCAAATTCAAAACATTTTTGAGGTCATCTTGGGTGTAGATAGGAAAGGGGCAGTTTGAAAACATATTCAAATTCAAACTGTTTTCACCCACTGAATTTAAAAGTGGAAGGCATATTCTTGCTCAGCACATTTTTGTGAGCTCACACACCAATTTTCACTCCATTTGGAGTTGATCTTGACATGAGCTAAGGGGGAGAAATTCAAACTTTATTTGAATTTCAAACTGCACTTGTGCTGAAATTCATTCAAACCAAACCTCATTTGAACTTTGATCAATTCAAATGGCTCTTGGGTGAATAATTTGAGTTGCCAAGGGTAGAATAGGGTTCACTGTTTACCACAGCTGTTAGGAATAAATTTCAGAGGTTAAAAGAGGAGTGGGACCCACATGTCAGCCTCAGCCTCAAAGCAAACCGACTGAACCACAGTTCAGTCGGTTCCCGGCTGTTGTGCGCGCGCGCCACCGAAGGGGCCGGCCGGCGCCAGCTCCTGCTGCGTGCCCCAAGCCGGAGGCCAGCCGGCCGAGCTATTTATTCCCTCCCCGGCGTGCCTCAGTCACCATTTCCCCGAGCTACCGACGTGCGCGACTGCTTTTCCCACTGCCATCGCCGCCGCTCGAGTTCCTGCTTGATCAAGCCGATCGCAGCTCCCTCTTTCCATTCCAAGGTCCCAGCAAGGTACTAGCAACCATCCTCCATCCTTCCCATTGAAAGAAATCGATTGAAACCGAGTGATATCGGCTGTGCCGAAAGATCAAACTCGGAACTGGAAACCGCCGCACCTCGGGCTCTCGTGGACAGCCCAACCTGGGCGTTGTCACGCCCGAGCCAAGGCACCCTTGGACGCGCAAGTGATCGGTGCTGCTCCTCCCCGAGCCACAGCTCGAGTGGTTGCTCACCGGCGGCGAATTTCCACTTTTCCCCTTTCTGTGTGCAGAACGACCCTCGGGTACGATTCTGTTTAATTCGTGCTCTAGAAAGGATTAGAGGGCCTCAGGCCACTCCCACACGAACTAGACACGGTGACGCACAAGTTGCCTTCACAACTCTGGGCCGGAGAACTTCTGTGCCCGGCGTAATTCAAGGTCTACTAATGGCGGAACGCACGGGGGGTATCGGGCGCACGGTGAGGACCTATTTCGGGCCTTCCCCGAGCTGCCCCGAGTTCATGTCGACCTTCTCTGAGGTCCACTGATGCTCCCCGACCGGTTTCCCAAGTAGCTGAGGCACTAGGAGCATCAGCCGACATGGCCGAAGTCGTTCCGATATGGCGGCTCGTCGCCGACCATGCTCCGGCCGTTGTCATGAGCAGCTGACCCTCGGATCATGTTCCCCAAGTAAAAGTAGGCAGGGGCGGCCAGAATCAAGAAGTTTGAAGCTGTACAGCAGCCGGCGGCGAGCTCTCCGGCGAGGTCCCTCGGCGGCGGAGCGCGGGTGTCGCGAGGTTGAAGAAGGGGGTGGACCCCAGCTGTCAGCGGCCGATATTTTGAATCGGGATCCGGCTGCGGCCGGGATCGGGTGTGCTGGCGCGCAAAAGCCTTGTGGGCCGCGGTGTGCTGTCGCTTCGGCGTGCGACGCGTGTCTCCTGGGCCCACGCGCGAGTTTAAACTTTTCCCCGATTTTCAGATTTCCTTCAAACTTCAAATCCTTATAACTTTGGCTAGAAAGCTCCAAATTGAGTGAACCAAATTTTGCTGGATTCAGCTCTTTGAGTACTTTCCAGAAAATCAAGTGTCACTTCATGAAATTCCTTAATTCTCCAGAATTAATTCCTTAAAGTTTAAACTGTTAGGAATTTTAACTGGAGAATCATTTGGAGGAAAATCCTGAAATTTTGCTGAGATGTTCACCAAAATATCCTTGAACTACCATAAAAATTTCAGATCCATTTGAGCTCATTTAGTCCACCTAATGGTGTGATTAGTAAAACTGTTCCAGAGAAAATAGAAAATGTTCAGAAACATTTTCAGAATTTTCTCTGAAATTGTTTAGCTCATATCTTTAGTTAGAGACTTCCAAATTAAGTGAGACCAATTCCATTAGAACCCTCTGAAAATCTAGTTTTCAGAAAGTCATAGTTTGTTTCATGAAAATACCTAGAACACCCTAAAAGCCTTTAATTAAGGTCAAGGACATAATTATTTGTGGAGGGCTCAAATGAGCTTTGCTGCAACTAAAACTTGACCAAGTCTCTGTTTAGGTTGTAACCAAGCCACAGTAAAAGTTTCACAGTCATTAGGTCTATCTAGTAAAGGTTATAGACTTCACAACTTCAAAGTTAATACAAAAGCATTTAATTAATACATACATTGTTCTTATCATGTAGTCGCTAAGGTCGAGGAGGAACCCGAAGTCCTAGACTTCGTTACTCCGGAGGAACAGCTAGCCTACGACCAAGAGCAGCAAGGCAAGCCCCGGTTTGCATTAACCATTTTATAAATTTTTATTGTTTTGAGCACATACTTGTTTTCTTTATGTTGTGCATCAGAGTCTTGTTTGGAAACCCCACTGCATAGCCAAGAAAACCATGGGTTGGGGTTTAGGATTGCAAACCCCGTTAGCCACTGCATTGCTAGGATAGAGTAGGATTCGGTACAAGTCGAGTAGTTGGAACTACTCGCGAGAATAGGCTAGAGGCACATTGCTCGGGTAGAGATAGCACATGATACACATGGCAAGAAAATGAGACCGAGCGGAGAGTAAGGGCAGCAGGACTTTGGGGCCTGTGTGCTGTAGCTCCGCTTGTGTCGATTGAGGACCGAGCCGTGTGCGGGCCTGTTGAACAAGCTAGAACAGTACCGAAGACCTACCGGCTATATGGGAACCGGGAAACTGATGTAACTCGGGTAGCTGGGTATTGAGGCATTGCCCGTCGTTCAGAGGGTAGGTTGAGAGCTCGAGGTGTAAATCAGCTGGCGGCACAGAGATGCGCGTGCAGGGACCTCTTGCTCGGGACGATGGGACCGGTTCAATATTTGGCTAACGGGTGAAAGGTAGTCGCGTACGGCGTCCGTGATGGTTGTTGTAGGCAACATCGAGTACGGGCGTACGTGACGGGTTGTTCGGGTAACCCTGCAGGTGTAAATCGATTATAATCGCCGTCCCTCGCGGTCAGTGAGTACCACTTGTTCACTGTACCGTGACGTAGAAAGAACAGGCTAGTTACATGTTAAAATGTTGCTGATTGAAAGTTGGATATTGATTGTTAATGATATGTTGTAGCTTAGTGCTAACTAAAGTTCTTTTCAACTTTGGGCAAAGTACATGAGAGAAATGCGTTTCTTGTTTGATTGCGGCTCTCTCATGTGCCTTAGCGTAAAGTTCTCCACAACCTGCTGCTAAAACTTGAAAGTAAGGTTCTACTAATTAGGCGAGTCCTTGCAAATGATTTTTACCTCATGCAACCCATCACCCTCATGTAGAAGTTTCATGTTTAGGTGAGACGGGTCAGACTTGCTGAGCCTTCGTGCTCACTGCTTGTGTTTGAAGCTTTTGCAGGGTTCTATGAGGAAGGGACTCCCGAAGAGGAGACGGAACCCCAGGAGGGGAACCCCGTCGAGTGGGAGTCGTGCACGCCGCAGAGTTAGTGTGCGAGTGTGCTAGCAAGGACACGTTCGAGGGCTGAACGTGCACTTGATGCTTAGTCTACGCCCGCGAGTGTGGACTAAACTTATTTTGATGTAAACATGTTAATAAACTTGTTTATGTAATAAAGCTTCCGCTTCCGCTTTGTACCTTTGACGTGTGTTATACGGTGTTGTGCAACGCAGCACCCCTCAGCGTGATCCTGGCTCGACAGGACCAGTGGGGTCGTGTCAGCGTGGTATCAGAGCTCGCTTGAGGTTTAACACAGTACAAAGGTCTTCTTTTTCAAAAATCCAGTGAGGAACGAGTTAGTAGCCCGTATAAGGATGTTATTAGTATATAGAAAGTGGCTTATTAACTTATTTGTTATGTCGGAAAATCGTGCATCTCGGGACGTTCATGTCTTGGGGGGTGCACGTAAGCGCTGTCCACCAGTGCGCACAAGCTGAAGGGTGGAGCCCCACGGGTGGCAGGTAACCCGACCCGCTTTGATATCCTCTACGACTCTTCATGTCGTTTGGGGTATTCGAGCAACGTCTGTCCCTGGCGTGCGTGGTGCAACATGGGAGACCCCGTCACGTGGTCTGAAACGTGAACACGTAACTCAAGGCGTGTTTGGCTTGAGAACATCCGGGCGAGTGATGACGGCCGGGTGTACAAACTGTATGGATTCCGGGCTCGGTGTGCAGCCGAGTCTGATGATTGTTTGAGTTTCTGCAGGTAGCCTTACCACGAAACGGTAGACGTGTAGCATCCGTGTGCGAGTGACGAGTAGTGCCACTGAACTAACGAAGCCGGCTAAATCCGGTATAGGTTTTTCCTTTGTGAGGACGTAGTACCGACATAATCTGGTGACGCCTCGACGTCACACCCAACTAAATGAACAACTTCATTTAAAAACTTGAAGGTTTTGATCCAAAGTAGTAAAACTTGATGTAACTCCTTCCCTTGAACAGGATATTCAAAGTTAATAAATTTTCAACTTATAGGATGTTAAGGACAGAGCACTCTGTTTTCAGCTAAATCAAGGCTGAAGTTAATCAGAGGTTAGAGGTTGAGTTCTTTCGAGGTTGGGGTCGTATGATACATTTCTGGAAAGCTTTGGAGGAGCTTTACAACTTTTCTGTTGAGTTCCAGAGGTGTTTCATCCCTTAACCACTCGAAAAATGCAGTAGAGTTGAAACTGTCCAGAAAACAGGACGGAGCAAAGACTCTCTGTAGACTCTCTGTAAATTAAGCATAACTTCCTGCATAAAAATCCAAAAATAGAAAATGAGGTGGTTCTGGGAAGCTTATGAGATGGGTTACAACTTTGTAACAGAAAGTTTTGTCAGATTAGGAACAGAATTAACTGGAATTCTTGGATCAAATCAGTACCTAAGGCAGGGAGGTGCTGTCCAATTGTTCCCAGAAATTCTGTTAACTTTGACATCTCATAACTTTTGAACCAGAGCAGATCTTAGGCCAACCAAATACTTTCTGGAAAGCTATTGAAGTTAACTTTAACTTTGATGTTGAGCTCCAGGACTGGTTTTGCTTTTAACCTGGCCTAAATCAGATTGATATGGAAACTGGTCAGGGCTGTCATGGGAACAGCAGATCAGCAGTCAAATTTGTTTAAAAATTTGAACTATGTTTCCAAGTGTTAAGGGTTCAATGACATATCTTATGTTATAACTCAATGGTTTACTGTTTAAATAAATATTTGACATTTCTCAAATATATTTTTACAGATGGCAGCAGATAAACGGTTGGAGAACGGGTGGGTAGTTTCCCACTGCTCTGACCGTAGCGGCTACCCGGGAGCATTGTGGCTAATGCTCCAATATTTCGGGTACAACCAGATGCCGCAATACTTCGCCAAGGAAGAAGGCGAAGAGGGGAACAAGACGTGGACGATCCATGTCGAGGTTCCTGCAGGGCCTACGCCACCCGGTTGGGTGCCATTCACCGTCACGGTGAGAGGAAGACAACCGGAAGGGATGTGGCAAGTGGCAGCCCGTGACACTATGTCACGTTTCTGCCAACTACACGTACAGACTATGGAGGGAACTCCATACGCACTCGTTCCGGTGGAGGGACGAGCTCAGTATGTGTGGGAAGAGAGGTACCTAGAGGCAACAAACCCGAGTTGCCCAAGGTACAACCCCGCGGAGGCAAATCTCAGCCTCCAAATGAGGGCGGGAAACGCTGTGATGGACAGCCAAGCTGTTCATACGGAGCATCTCGCCACCAAGCTCAAGGAGAGCACAAGCCGTGGAGATCATTTTGAGAGTGCTCACAGTGCACTCCGCAATGTGCTCCTTCCGACGATCAAGCGACTGAATGAACAACACAATCAGTTGCGTCGTCTGAAGAAGGCAAAGAAGAAGAGCCGTGTTGACATTGCGGCGTTGCAAGAGCTGGTGCAGACCCTAACCCAGCAGAATGAGGACCTTGCTCAAGAGCGGGACGACGCTATTGAGGAAGGACAAGGCTGGGAAGAGGACTACAACCAGGCTATGGACGAGGTGCATGCATTGCAGGACCTCGTGCCCCCGGTATTGGGCGTACCGGTAGTCTTGGGTCTTCCAGCCATGGGAGAACCTGGAATGGGAGAAGAGGTGGTAGACCCCGAGCCACCAGCAGAGGTACCGGAGGAGGACGACCCACAGGAGGTCGAGTTCTACTCCGAGTAGGGGGTTACGGTTGCCAAGTAGGGCAGCTAGGGTAGCGTAACCCAACTTTTGTAATCAGTGACATGTCGTGTAGACAGTAGCGTATGTATAGGTAGTGACGACATGAGCACGACTTCTCGGAGATCCGAGAATAATGTATCTTGTATAAAGTTTATGCTTTATCAATATATGTGAATGTTGTGCAAGTTAATCATGCGTCGCTTCAATACTTACTCCTGTTTATGGAATTTTGAGTAAGACATGTGCTAATTGCTGCTGTGTTGAATTTCAGAATGACGCGTACTCGTGCCAACCCCGATGTTGGAGGTACTAGCCAAGGGGGAGAGACCTCCCAACCACCTCCCGAGGACTCCTCGGGACAGCAGCAGCAACAGCAACAGCAAACACCGCCACCGCCACTGCCAACGGTTACATTGGCCGACATTGTCGCGGCAATGGCGGGTTCACATCAGCAGCATACAGAGCTGCTGCAAACGTTAATTGCGAATACGTCTCGCCCAGAGAGACGTCAAGATCGTGAGGAGCGCCAACAGAGCTCCTACTCTGACTTCCTGGCGACTCATCCCCCTGTATTCTCAAGGGCGGATGAACCACTTGACGCGGACAACTGGCTCCGCGCCATAGAGATGAAGTTCGGGCTGCTCCAAATCAGCGAGCAGCGCAAGACTCAGTTCGCGGTCCAGCAGCTCCAAGGATCCGCGAGCGCGTGGTGGGCCAACTTTTGTGCTTCACAACCCACCGACCGAGTGATGACCTGGGCGGAGTTCCGGACGGCCTTCCGGGCCTATCATATACCGCCCGGTTTGATGAAGAGGAAGACGCAGGAATTCCTACACCTGCAACAAGGGAGCCGGAACGCGCTGGAGTACTCCAGAGCGTTCAACGATCTCGCACTCTACGCGTCGTATCACGCAGATACGGACGAGAAGCGGCGGGACCACTTTTACCAGGGGCTTAACCCGCTCCTGAAGGACAAGCTGGCGATGTTCAATCGCGGCAGCCTCAACGACATAATTGATGCTGCGATTGTTCAGGAAGACTCCGGCAAGGAGTTGGCGGCGGCAGAGCGAAAGCGAAGCGCGCCGCAGAGCAGCGGAGAAGGAGGCGGTCCTTCTCAGAAGTTTCGGATGGTGAATCGCCCACCATCAGGTCCGCGCTGGCAGCCACCACAGCGGTCGATGCCGTTCCGCGGTCGGCCGTATTCTTCACCGGCATTCCGGCCAGCACTGCCAGCACCACCGCAACAACAACAGCAGCAGCGGGCGATGCCGCGTGCGTTTGCACCTCCGCAACGCATGCCGGGCTTTCGTCCACCAAGTACTCCACCAGCAGCGGCCACATGTTACAAGTGTGGTCGTCCAGGACACTTCGCGAGCAGTTGCCCGGAGAGGCAAGGCGGCGGAGTGGTACCACAGTTTCCGGGGAGGAATCAACCCCGGAACCCTACTAATGCGCGGCGGGCAAACCCTAGGCCCGGTACTGTCCACCAGCTTGCCATTGAGGACGTGCCGGAGGGCGAGCCAATCCTTGCGGGTATGTTCCAACTCCACCAGCATCCCGCTATAGTACTATTTGATTCAGGCGCCACGCATAATTTTATTAGCCAAGCTTTCATTGCTAAACACAGCTTGCCAATACTACCCACCGATAGTCCATATTTAATTTGTTCACCGGGTGGGAAGATTTCAGCAAGCGTAATGGTCTCCAAAGCACCATTATGCTTAGCGGGTAGAGTGTACCCCACGTCTCTCATTATCTTAGAGGGGCAAAAGGTCGATGTCATCCTAGGGATGTCGTGGTTAAACCGCCACGGCGCTGTTTTAGACACCGTCCTCCGAGTCGTGCACTTAAACTCAGGAGTGCACGGTTCTCACTCATTATTTCTGGACAGTCCAGAAATAAAACTTCCAAGTGTCTATCAAGCCACAACCATCAGATTGGAAGACATTCCAGTGGTCCGAGAATTCCCTGATGTATTCCCGGATGATTTGCCGGGGATGCCACCCGATAGAGAGGTGGAGTTCAAGATTGAACTTGCACCGGGAACCATGCCAATATCCCGAAGGCCGTACAAGATGGCGCCCAAGGAGTTGGCTGAACTGAAGACTCAGCTCACGGACCTTCTGGAGAAGGGTTTTATTAGGCCGAGCTCCTCGCCATGGGGCTGTTCGGCATTATTTGTCAAAAAGAAGGATGAAACGTTGCGGCTTTGCGTGGACTACCGTCCATTAAATGCCGTAACCATCAAGAACAAGTACCCGTTGCCACGGATCGACATGTTGTTTGATCAGTTGGTCGAAGCAAAGGTCTTTTCCAAGATGGATTTAAGATCCGGGTACCATCAGATTAAGATCAGGGCTGAGGACATTCCAAAGACAGCTTTTTCGACAAGGTACGGACTTTATGAGTACCTGGTCATGTCCTTTGGCCTCACCAATGCTCCAGCTCACTTCATGTACTTAATGAACTCGGTGTTCATGCCGGAGCTGGACAAGTTTGTCGTGGTCTTCATCGACGACATCCTGGTATATTCCAAGTCGGAGGAAGATCACAAGAAACATCTGCGTATAGTCTTGCAACGGCTGCGGGATCACAAGTTATACGCAAAGTTCAGCAAATGCGAGTTTTGGATATCGCAAGTGCCTTTCCTCGGGCATATCATCTCAGCGGAGGGTATCGCTGTGGACCCGAGCAAAATCACGCAAGTGCTGAATTGGAAATCCCCGAGAACTGTTCATGAGGTACGGAGTTTCCTCGGACTCGCGGGATATTATCGGAGGTTCATTCCGAACTTCTCGAAGATTGCCAAGCCAATGACAGAGCTGCTGAAGAAGGCTACCAAATATGTTTGGAGTCCAGCATGTGAAGCAGCATTCAAGGCTTTAGTCAAGCACCTGACATCAGCACCGGTTTTGGCGCAGCCAGACACAACAAAACCGTTCGATGTGTACTGCGATGCATCCGGCATTGGGCTCGGATGTGTGTTGATGCAAGACCGAAGGGTGGTCGCGTATGGGTCACGGCAGCTTAGGAATCATGAGCAAAATTATCCAACTCACGACTTGGAGCTCGCTGCCGTGGTACTTGCACTGAAAATGTGGAGGCACTACCTACTCGGTAACCTCGTACATTTATATACCGACCACAAAAGCCTCAAGTACATATTCACTCAGAAGGAGCTGAACATGAGGCAACGAAGATGGTTAGAACTGATAAAGGATTACGAGATAGAGATCCATTATCATCCGGGCAAGGCAAACGTTGTGGCAGACGCGCTAAGCCGCAAGTCACACGTCAATAATCTGACCATCACACCGTTGGAAGAGAGCGAACCACCACTACATGTGATTCCACATGGAGCTCTCTACAACCTAGCTTTGATCCCCACCATCCGTGAAGAGATAGCGGCAGCCCAGAAGAATGACAAGGGCATATCACATTTGCGGAGACGTGTAGACAGTGGGGAGTTGAAATGTTTCCGGAAGGACGGAGACGGCGTCCTATGGTTCAAGGACCGGATCGTCGTACCCCGAGACCCGGAGTTACGGAAGAAAATCTTTGATGAGGCTCACTTATCAAAGTTTTCTATTCACCCCGGCAGCAACAAGATGTATCAAGAACTCAGAAGCAAGTTTTGGTGGACACGGATGAAGCGAGAGACTGCAAAATACGTGTCCGAGTGTGATACATGTCGACGGGTGAAGGCAGACCACATGCGGAAACCGGGACTGCTGCAACCACTGGGCATTCCTGCCTGGAAGTGGGAGGACGTGAGCATGGATTTCGTCGTCGGTTTACCCACCACCTTACAGAAACATGATTCTGTGTGGGTGATCGTCGATCGGCTCACCAAAGTTGCCCATTTCATCCCGGTCAACACCAACTACAACGCCAAGAAGTACGCTGAACTGTACATCTCACGGATCCTATGCTTATACGGCGTACCCCGTACTATCGTATCGGACCGGGGCACTTTATTTGTGTCCCGTTTTTGGGAGCAGCTCCACGCTGCCTTGGGGACGAAGCTGATCCGTAGTTCAGCCTACCACCCGCAGACGGATGGGCAAACGGAGCGGGTAAATCAAATCTTAGAAGACATGCTACGAGCTTGCGCTATCGACCACGGCAAGAACTGGGATGATCACTTGCCGTTAGCCGAGTTCTCGTACAACAATGGGTACCAAGCCAGCATCAAGATGGCGCCCTACGAGGCGCTATACGGGAGAAAATGCCGCACACCATTGAATTGGTGTGAGTCTGGCGAGAGGGTTACCTTCGGGATTGATCTTGTCAACAACGCGGAAGAAAAGGTTCGATTAATTCAAGCGAACCTAAAAGCCGCTCAATCCCGACAGAAACAGTATGCGGACCGGAGAAGGCGTCCGTTACAATTCGAAGCTGGAGACCACGTATATCTACGAGTGTCTCCAATGAAGGGCGTAAACAGATTTGGGGTGAGAGGAAAGTTAGCACCCCGATTCATCGGTCCATTCCAGATTACCGAAAGATGTGGATCGGTGGCATACCGGCTAAGATTACCAGAAGCACTTTCCGGTGTGCACGACGTCTTTCACATTTCCCAGCTGAGGAAGTGTCTCAAGCTATCAACTACCGTTCAGCTGGAAGACATTGAAGAACTGCAACCGGATCTCACCTATCGGGAGGAACCGGTGCAGATTATTGATGAAAAGGCCCGAACCACACGCAACCGTACGTTGTGGTTCTACAAGGTTCTGTGGAGTAATCACTCCATGGATGAAGCGACATGGGAGAGCGAAGAATTCCTTCGCACTAACTACCCCGACTTTCTCACGTCGCATATCCGGTAATTTTTCCACCGTCCTCTCTCTCATTTTCACCTTATAATCTCGGGACGAGATTCTTTTAAGGGGGGAGGAATGTAAGGGCCTCAGTTTTTGACACCCATTTGCAGTGTTCATCCCCACACCACACACCTCATTTGAGGAAAAATGATGAACACAAATAAAGAGCAAGTAACAATTATCAACATGCTCATTAGGGAACAAACTCACACATTGCAAAAGTGGTACTTCCCACATGTGATATAAATGGGCTGGACATATGAAAACTCCTACACTTTGCCAAGGATGTCCATGCCAAGTTTCACCCAAATTCAAAACATTTTTGAGGTCATCTTGGGTGTAGATAGGAAAGGGGCAGTTTGAAAACATATTCAAATTCAAACTGTTTTCACCCACTGAATTTAAAAGTGGAAGGCATATTCTTGCTCAGCACATTTTTGTGAGCTCACACACCAATTTTCACTCCATTTGGAGTTGATCTTGACATGAGCTAAGGGGGAGAAATTCAAACTTTATTTGAATTTCAAACTGCACTTGTGCTGAAATTCATTCAAACCAAACCTCATTTGAACTTTGATCAATTCAAATGGCTCTTGGGTGAATAATTTGAGTTGCCAAGGGTAGAATAGGGTTCACTGTTTACCACAGCTGTTAGGAATAAATTTCAGAGGTTAAAAGAGGAGTGGGACCCACATGTCAGCCTCAGCCTCAAAGCAAACCGACTGAACCACAGTTCAGTCGGTTCCCGGCTGTTGTGCGCGCGCGCCACCGAAGGGGCCGGCCGGCGCCAGCTCCTGCTGCGTGCCCCAAGCCGGAGGCCAGCCGGCCGAGCTATTTATTCCCTCCCCGGCGTGCCTCAGTCACCATTTCCCCGAGCTACCGACGTGCGCGACTGCTTTTCCCACTGCCATCGCCGCCGCTCGAGTTCCTGCTTGATCAAGCCGATCGCAGCTCCCTCTTTCCATTCCAAGGTCCCAGCAAGGTACTAGCAACCATCCTCCATCCTTCCCATTGATAGAAATCGATTGAAACCGAGTGATATCGGCTGTGCCGAAAGATCAAACTCGGAACTGGAAACCGCCGCACCTCGGGCTCTCGTGGACAGCCCAACCTGGGCGTTGTCACGCCCGAGCCAAGGCACCCTTGGACGCGCAAGTGATCGGTGCTGCTCCTCCCCGAGCCACAGCTCGAGTGGTTGCTCACCGGCGGCGAATTTCCACTTTTCCCCTTTCTGTGTGCAGAACGACCCTCGGGTACGATTCTGTTTAATTCGTGCTCTAGAAAGGATTAGAGGGCCTCAGGCCACTCCCACACGAACTAGACACGGTGACGCACAAGTTGCCTTCACAACTCTGGGCCGGAGAACTTCTGTGCCCGGCGTAATTCAAGGTCTACTAATGGCGGAACGCACGGGGGGTATCGGGCGCACGGTGAGGACCTATTTCGGGCCTTCCCCGAGCTGCCCCGAGTTCATGTCGACCTTCTCTGAGGTCCACTGATGCTCCCCGACCGGTTTCCCAAGTAGCTGAGGCACTAGGAGCATCAGCCGACATGGCCGAAGTCGTTCCGATATGGCGGCTCGTCGCCGACCATGCTCCGGCCGTTGTCATGAGCAGCTGACCCTCGGATCATGTTCCCCAAGTAAAAGTAGGCAGGGGCGGCCAGAATCAAGAAGTTTGAAGCTGTACAGCAGCCGGCGGCGAGCTCTCCGGCGAGGTCCCTCGGCGGCGGAGCGCGGGTGTCGCGAGGTTGAAGAAGGGGGTGGACCCCAGCTGTCAGCGGCCGATATTTTGAATCGGGATCCGGCTGCGGCCGGGATCGGGTGTGCTGGCGCGCAAAAGCCTTGTGGGCCGCGGTGTGCTGTCGCTTCGGCGTGCGACGCGTGTCTCCTGGGCCCACGCGCGAGTTTAAACTTTTCCCCGATTTTCAGATTTCCTTCAAACTTCAAATCCTTATAACTTTGACTAGAAAGCTCCAAATTGAGTGAACCAAATTTTGCTGGATTCAGCTCTTTGAGTACTTTCCAGAAAATCAAGTGTCACTTCATGAAATTCCTTAATTCTCCAGAATTAATTCCTTAAAGTTTAAACTGTTAGGAATTTTAACTGGAGAATCATTTGGAGGAAAATCCTGAAATTTTGCTGAGATGTTCACCAAAATATCCTTGAACTACCATAAAAATTTCAGATCCATTTGAGCTCATTTAGTCCACCTAATGGTGTGATTAGTAAAACTGTTCCAGAGAAAATAGAAAATGTTCAGAAACATTTTCAGAATTTTCTCTGAAATTGTTTAGCTCATATCTTTAGTTAGAGACTTCCAAATTAAGTGAGACCAATTCCATTAGAACCCTCTGAAAATCTAGTTTTCAGAAAGTCATAGTTTGTTTCATGAAAATACCTAGAACACCCTAAAAGCCTTTAATTAAGGTCAAGGACATAATTATTTGTGGAGGGCTCAAATGAGCTTTGCTGCAACTAAAACTTGACCAAGTCTCTGTTTAGGTTGTAACCAAGCCACAGTAAAAGTTTCACAGTCATTAGGTCTATCTAGTAAAGGTTATAGACTTCACAACTTCAAAGTTAATACAAAAGCATTTAATTAATACATACATTGTTCTTATCATGTAGTCGCTAAGGTCGAGGAGGAACCCGAAGTCCTAGACTTCGTTACTCCGGAGGAACAGCTAGCCTACGACCAAGAGCAGCAAGGCAAGCCCCGGTTTGCATTAACCATTTTATAAATTTTTATTGTTTTGAGCACATACTTGTTTTCTTTATGTTGTGCATCAGAGTCTTGTTTGGAAACCCCACTGCATAGCCAAGAAAACCATGGGTTGGGGTTTAGGATTGCAAACCCCGTTAGCCACTGCATTGCTAGGATAGAGTAGGATTCGGTACAAGTCGAGTAGTTGGAACTACTCGCGAGAATAGGCTAGAGGCACATTGCTCGGGTAGAGATAGCACATGATACACATGGCAAGAAAATGAGACCGAGCGGAGAGTAAGGGCAGCAGGACTTTGGGGCCTGTGTGCTGTAGCTCCGCTTGTGTCGATTGAGGACCGAGCCGTGTGCGGGCCTGTTGAACAAGCTAGAACAGTACCGAAGACCTACCGGCTATATGGGAACCGGGAAACTGATGTAACTCGGGTAGCTGGGTATTGAGGCATTGCCCGTCGTTCAGAGGGTAGGTTGAGAGCTCGAGGTGTAAATCAGCTGGCGGCACAGAGATGCGCGTGCAGGGACCTCTTGCTCGGGACGATGGGACCGGTTCAATATTTGGCTAACGGGTGAAAGGTAGTCGCGTACGGCGTCCGTGATGGTTGTTGTAGGCAACATCGAGTACGGGCGTACGTGACGGGTTGTTCGGGTAACCCTGCAGGTGTAAATCGATTATAATCGCCGTCCCTCGCGGTCAGTGAGTACCACTTGTTCACTGTACCGTGACGTAGAAAGAACAGGCTAGTTACATGTTAAAATGTTGCTGATTGAAAGTTGGATATTGATTGTTAATGATATGTTGTAGCTTAGTGCTAACTAAAGTTCTTTTCAACTTTGGGCAAAGTACATGAGAGAAATGCGTTTCTTGTTTGATTGCGGCTCTCTCATGTGCCTTAGCGTAAAGTTCTCCACAACCTGCTGCTAAAACTTGAAAGTAAGGTTCTACTAATTAGGCGAGTCCTTGCAAATGATTTTTACCTCATGCAACCCATCACCCTCATGTAGAAGTTTCATGTTTAGGTGAGACGGGTCAGACTTGCTGAGCCTTCGTGCTCACTGCTTGTGTTTGAAGCTTTTGCAGGGTTCTATGAGGAAGGGACTCCCGAAGAGGAGACGGAACCCCAGGAGGGGAACCCCGTCGAGTGGGAGTCGTGCACGCCGCAGAGTTAGTGTGCGAGTGTGCTAGCAAGGACACGTTCGAGGGCTGAACGTGCACTTGATGCTTAGTCTACGCCCGCGAGTGTGGACTAAACTTATTTTGATGTAAACATGTTAATAAACTTGTTTATGTAATAAAGCTTCCGCTTCCGCTTTGTACCTTTGACGTGTGTTATACGGTGTTGTGCAACGCAGCACCCCTCAGCGTGATCCTGGCTCGACAGGACCAGTGGGGTCGTGTCACAACAATGGCTATCAGGCGAGTATCAAGATGGCACCCTACGAAGCTCTCTACGGTCACAAATGCCGCACCCCATTAAATTGGTGCGAGTCCGGTGAAAGGGTCACATTTGGGGTTGATGTGGTGAACGACGCCGAAGAGCACGTTCGTGCAATTCAAGATAACTTGAAGGCCGCTAAATCCCGGCAGAAGAGCTACGCTGATAAGAGGCGTAGGCCGTTGCACTTTGACGTCCGTGAACACGTGTACCTTCGCGTGTCTCCGATGAAGGGCATGCACCGATTCGGTGTGAAGGGGAAGCTCGCTCCCCGCTTCATAGGACCCTATGCTATCACCGAGAAGTGTGGACCAGCGGCGTATAGATTGGAGCTACCGGCATCTCTTGCTGGTGTCCATGACATTTTCCATGTCTGTCAGCTGAGAAAGTGTCTGAAACATACCGCTGCTGTTACTACCGAAGACATCGGCGAGCTGAAACCGGACTTGACATATGATGAATATCCGGTGGCAATTCTTGATGAGAAAGCCAGAACCACGCGTAGCAGAACGTTGTGGTTCTACAAAATACTCTGGAGCAACCACACCGCCAAAGAAGCGACGCGGGAGAGCGAGGAATTCCTTCGCTCAAATTACCCGGAGTTCATGGCTTCTCAACGCGGGTAAGTCCCTACTACATCGCTATCTTTCCTTTTATAATCTCGGGACGAGATTCTTTTAAGGGGGGAGGGATGTAAAAGCCCAAGAAAAGGGACTTGCAAAAACTTTTCCTCACCTCACAACACTACACTTTTGTTGTGATATCTTGTGAAGAATTGTGAAGAGCAAGTGACCTCCATCAAGAGGGTATTAGTTGAAACTTTCAACACATATGATCACACATGAGAGAGTGATTCAAAACTGTTGCATTCAAATTCATGGCTGCAGCAGCTAACACAAGGATCAAAGTGCAGATTTGGATTCCTTAAGTCCAAATTAGGGGGGAGGCAAAGTTTCAATAATTTTGGAAAAGGTTTGCTAGCCATTTTTCCAAAAAGGATCCAAATGTGCAAAGAATACAAATATACATTTGAATTTGAGGGAAAGTTGCCCAACCATACAAATGTAGCTCAGCTGGAAACTCCAAACATTTGAATTCATCACTTGCCAAATTTTTGGAGATCTTTTGAGAGGAGGGGGAGCACTGACTAGTGGGACCCACTAGTCATTGGGGGAAAATAAACAATTGCAAAAGTCCTCAGTGAAGCACACGGTCGTTGATTGATTTCCTCCCACGCAAAGTAAACCGAGCCACCGATGCCGCTGCGGGTGACACCGAGGAGCAGCCGGCAGCCACCTCCTCTGAAAATTCCGTGCGCTGGAGAGCTGCCTGGCGTCTTTGCCCCGCTGCCGCGCCTCTGTTATCCCATGGGACTGAAGAACGTCACCTGTTCTTTCCCTTCGCGCAAGAAACCGCTGAGCTCGCCGCCACCTCTGGGAAATCATCAGGAGCCAGCTCAAACTGTGCCACAGCGCCCTCCGACCTGCACAACAGAGCTACGCCCTTGTTCCTCACCTTCCCAGCGCGAGAGCTAGCAAGCTCCGGCAGTGTCCGAGCCCTGAATTCTGTTGTCCGTGGCAAGCCAAGACTAGCAGGGCGCACGTGGACAGCCTACACCAGGCCCTTTCACGCCCAAGCGGGGACATCCCCGGACGCGCCAGTGAGCACTGCTGCTTCCACCCAAACCACAGGACCAACCGTGAACCACCGAGCAAGAATTTGGAGAAACTTCGCCGGCGACCACAGGACGACGTTCCGGTATGAGACCTCCGAATTCTCACTCCCTTCTCGACGTCAGTTCACTAAACTGTGCTCACAGGAGCTAGACTCGACGGCGCCCAAGTTTTCTTTGCAACCCTAGCGTAGTTTTGGCTGTAGCCGGCGTATTTCCCGGTTTTTCAACCGCGGTGATGGCGGAAAGGGTCGGGCTCACGGTGACAGCTAGGTTAGAGCTCTTCCCAAACCCTGGCATGGCCTTGTCGACCTTCTCTGAGGTCCCCCGGTGCTGTAGAACCCTTCCACCGAGGTTTTGGCGGGCTGAGTTGGCCGGGTGCCATAACCGAAGGGAGTCCGAGCCGCTGCACCATCGCCGGCTAGGTTAGGGCCACCGCCGACCGGAGCAGTCGGTGCCATCGTGTTCAGCACATGAAAGTAGGCCCAGGCGGCGAGTTTGCGGCCGAGAGGCGGTCGGGAAGCCAAGTCCATCGAGCTTTAGAGGTGTGCCAGCGAGGGGGTAGCGCGGGAAAAAGGGCGGGCGCGAGGAAGAAGACGAGTCGGCCGGGCCCGCTCGTCAGTCCCTCGATGCACAGCGTGGGGATTTTCTGTTGCATCGGATCAGCTGTGACCACGCGGAGAACAGTCGTGTGGCCCCGTGTGGCGCAGACGAGGTGGTGACACGTGGGGGCCGGGTCCGCTGTCAGGAATTTGAACTTTTCCCCAGTTAATTCAAATTCAAGAATTCCCCAAATTTTAGAACCCCATAACTTTTGCTAGGAAGCTCCAAATTTGGTGATTCAAATTGGGTTGGATTCATCTTGCCTAGATCTGTCCAAATATGCAACCCAATTTGTATGAAACCCATTATTTAATTCTGGAAAATTCTTTAAAACGTTTAAGCAAAAGAATTTTAGAGGGAGTTTGGTTCATCCAAAAATCTTCCAATTTTGCCAGAATATTCTTTAGGATGTTAGTGAACCCCTGTAAAAGTTTCAGACCATTTGGAGTTGATTTGACCAGGGCAATTCAGATTTGAATGTGCTGTGTTCATTTGAATACAGAAGCATTTTCAGAGAATTTCCAAAACATGGAAATTAAATTCTGGGAACATCTTAGCTCCAAAAATGCTAAGAAAATTCATGCAAACTCTATGAGCTATAATTGAAATTGTAGTTCACTAAGTTGGGCATGAACAGGGGTGTTACCTCAGAATTAATTCTTCTTTGCTTATTTGCTAAAAGAATTATTCTGAACAAACCAATCAATGGAATGTGCTAAATGTTGATCCAGAGAGTTGTCTGGTGACAAGGAACTCACACAAAAATTCTCAGCTCCATTGGAGCTCTGGATCACCCCTGCTCTGTTAAACCACTTGAGGTGATCAATGTGGAAGAGGGGGATAACCACTTAGCACTTAACCATGTGCTTAGGTCCAAGACCAAACCACTAACCCCCAGCTTCATTTTAGATTCTTAAACAGAGTTCCAGTTGTTAGAAACTGGTTAGTAGAACTAATAGCAGAAGCATTACCATAAACTCATGTGCATATTCATTAACATGTCGTATTTCATTAAACGTGTAGTCGCTGAAGAAGAGACTCCGGAAGTGCTGGACTTCCTCCTTCCGGAAGAAGAGCTAATTACTGACCAGCAGCAACAAGGCAAGCCCCGGTTTGCATTAACTTTTTATAATTTTTACTTTGTTTACATGTGTCATATGAAGTATGAATGTGCATTAGGTATAGGATGGATGGAACCCCATTTGCATAACCAGAAATTTTCCATAAGAGTGAGGGTAGTGTCTAAGACCTCGTGTAGACAAGCTATTCTTAATGTTTCATAGGACTTCGGTACAAGTCGAGTAGATGGAATCTACTCGCGAGATAGGCTTGGGACACACGGGTTCGGTGGAGTGATGTGAGATCACTTTAGTAATGAAAATGAGACTAGGCAGGGGCTAGGGCGCAACAAGAGGAAGTCTTCTGTGCGCAGCCCTGTCTGTGTCGATTGAGGACCGATCCGTGTGCGGCCCACGCTGATCAAGTTTGAAAGTACCAAAGGCATATCGTATATATGGGCCCCGATAAACCGATGTAGCCTAAACCTCCGGGCGTCGAGGCATAGCACACCGATTTATAGGTGTAGGTGTAGGGCAGCAAGGTGGAAATCTGCCAACGGGCATAGAGAGATGCTCCATGTGGGGAACCTCCTGCTCGTTTCGGTGCGACCGGTTCGACATTTGGGCTGTTGGGTGAAAGGTTGTCCTGTACGACATCGAGTGAGTGCGCTGTGCAGCTCCACGGGTGGGCGTACGTGACGTGCTCTTTGGGTTTCCCTGCAGGTGTATATCGAGTCGATTCGCCGTCCCTCGCGGTGAAGAGTACCACTTGGTCACTGAGTCGTGACGTAGTTTAATGTATGAAATATGTTGATTCAATATTGCTGATATGATATAATATTGTATAGCTACATGTTTGCCACCAAATATTGCTTGCTAAATTTCAGCTTCCTGAACTGTTAACTTGTTGCTAAAAGCTGAACTAAGGATGAACTTGTAGGCGTGTCCATTTGCTGCAATATTACTACCCTATGTCACTGTACACCTCAAGTAGAGTTTCATGTTTAGGTGAGTCGGTTAAGCCTTGCTGAGCCTTCGTGCTCTTGGTTGCTGCTTAAGTGTTTTTCAGGTGAGGAGCCACCCACGGACTCAGAGTACGAGTCCACCGGCGAGGGTTACCCTCAGTCGGGGACCACGGCTGAGTGGGAGCCGCACATGCCGCGCTGAGCTGAGACGTGCAGCTAGTGTGGGTTGCCCTAGGGCTGGGAACCGACTTTTGCTAGATAGGCGGCGTGAGTTGTAGAATAGTAGACTTCCGCTGTGTAATAAAAACAATAGTTTGTAACTGAGTATTGTACTATTTGTACAGTTCAGTTTGTTTTCCTATGTAATATAATATGTCCTTATGACGTGTGCTGTCGGGTGTCGCATCACGCGGCACCACCCTCTGCGATCCTGGATGGGCGGATCCCAGTCCGCCACAATCCATGTCGAGGTTCCTGCAGGGCCTATGCCACCTGGTTGGGCGCCGTTCACCGTCACGGTGAGAGGTAGACAACCGGAGGGAATGTGGCAAGTGGTAGCCCGTGACACCATGTCGCGTTTCTGCCAGCTACACGTGAGAGCTATGGCGGGTACTCCATACACGCTCGTTCCAGTGGAGGGACGGGCTAATCACGTGTGGGAAGGGAGGTACATAGAGGCAACAGATCCGGGTTGCCCAAGGTACAACGCTGCGGAGGCGAACCTCATCCTCCAATTGAAAGAAGGAAAGACCGTGATGGACAGCCAAGCTGTTCATACGGATTGTCTTGCTGCGATGCTCAAGGGTAGCACAAGCCGTGGAGACCATTTCGAGAGTGCTCACAGAGGACTCCGCAATGTGCCCCTTCCGACGATTAAGCGATTGAATGAACAGCATAAACAGCTGCATCGTCTGAAGAAGGCAAAGATGAAAAGCCATGTTGACATCACGGCATTGCAAGAACAAGTGCATGCTCTGACCCAGCAAAATGAGGTCCTTACTCAAGAGCGAGGCGATGCTATTGAGGAGGGGCAAGGCTGGGAAGAGGACTACAACCAGGCCATGGACGAGGTGCACGCGTTGCAGGACCTCGTATCTCCGGTATTGGGCATACCGGTGGTCTTGGATCTTCCGGCAATGGGAGAACCCGAGATGGGAGAAGAGGTTGTAGATCCGGAGCCACCAGCAGAGGTACCGGAGGAGGATAACCCACAGGAGGTCGAGTTCTACTACGAGTAGGGGGTTACCGTTGCCAAGTAGGGCAACCAGAATGGAGTAACCCAAACTTTTGTAAACAGTGACATGTCGTGTAGGCAGTAGCGTATGTATAGGTAGTGACTGTAAAAGCCCAAGAAAAGGGACTTGCAAAAACTTTATTTTATCACCTCACAACACCACAGTGTTGTTGTGGATAGATTGTGAAAAAGTGTGAAGAGCATGTAACCTCCATCAAAAGAGGGATTAGAGGGGAAAGCCTACATTTTCACAAAGTGGGAATTTTACTCATGAACATCAGAGGTTGAGCTCACCCCTAGAACTTTAAAAGTCTTGGGAAGGTTCAGTCCAAGTTTCATGCAAATCCAAACATTTTTGAGGCACTTTTGGAGGTATTGGAAAAAGAGGCCAATTTGAATGTAAATGCAAATTGCAGCAACTTTCATCCCTCAAATTCAAAAGTTAGCTTCATATTCAAACTCAGCATATTTTCCTGAGTAACCCCACCAATTTTCAGTCCCATTGGACTTCATCTCATCGGGAGCCGAATTTGTAACAATTCAAACTGAGTTTGAATTTTCAAATTCAAATATGAAGGGAATGTGGCCAAACCAGTTTGAAGTTGATGAATTCAAGTTCTTCCTATGAATTGGTGGCTAAGTTCCCTTTTCAAGTCTGAGTAGTTGGGATATTTGCACAACAGAGAAGATTAGGGGGGGGGGAAAGAGGGCCCACTAGTCAGCTAGACTTCGGGCCTAAGGCAACACCGGGCGAACTCGGTTTACCGGGCCTCGGCAGCGCTCGACACCGAGCCAACCGAGCGGCGACCTCACCCCCCCTCCTCGCGCGCTGGTGACCAGCTTGCCGGCTCCGCCGCCTCGGCCCGATCTTTACCCCGGGAGCAAACAGCAGCACGTCGCCTTCTTCATTGATCGCACGCTCGCTGTTTCCCTCACACCCGCACAGAACCGGAGCTCACCGCCGCGCTCTCTTTTCCCGATCGCCGGCACCAACCGAGCCTCGGTTGCTTGTGCCAGCAGCACCGAAAAGCAGCGCCCGTGCATGCTCTACCACGTCTGCCCCACAACCCCGAAGCTCCTAGCCTGTGGCGCGTGCAATTCGGCAACGGGCGCCGAGGAACAGAGCCCCAGCGGAAAGCCGAGGACTGCTCCCCGTGGACAGCACGCCACGGCCAGTTTCACCGCCGGAATTCTAGACGAAAAAGGTGCGCCTTAGTCTCTAGATCGTGTAGCTGCAACCCTCCAAGCCATCGATAGACTGTGCACGGAGAATTCCTAAGAATCCCGCGAACTAGTGCACCCGAGTAAGGGTCGGTCTACCCCGAAATTCTAGCTGCACCGTCCAACCCAGCTCAGGTGAGCCTACACACACCTTCCTCACTCCCTAGCGGCCCTCCTCGACCAAGAATCAAGGGATATGACACAGAAATAGCCGGGTTCTGGTTGTTTTTCGGGCTGCCATAGAATAATAGCTCGGGCCACCGTGGAACTCTAGGTTGCCGACCTTTTCATGGGGTTTGGCGGCCATTTTCATCACCCTCAAGCTTCCGCGGTGCTCTCCGACCCTTTGCCGATCGTTTTGATGCGTTGTAACGCATTCCCGACCATGCCGGAACCCTAACCGCCGCTGTCCCCATCGGGAGCCCTGTTCCGGTGAGCTACGGCCGCCGGTGAACCCCGAGATGAGTTCAGCGTCATGACTTAGGGCGGGGCGGCGAGTTTGGGGTTGAGGGACGGCCGGGAAAGTGGTTCCGGCGACGCTCGCCGGAGTGCGCCACCGCGGACCCCTGTTTGGCGCGAGGAAGGGGAAGACCTGCCGGGTGGGACCCACTGGCAGACATTTAAACAATTTGAAATTTCCAGTTTGTAGTTCAAACTTTGGAGGACCACAGCTTGGGGTAGGAGAGTCCAAAAATTATGAAACAAATTTTGTTGGATTCCTCTGACAGACTACAGTCCAAATATGAAACCCAATTAGTATGAAACCTATTAATTAATTCTGGAAATTTCTTTAAAGCTTTTCAGCCAAAGAATTTTAGAGGGAGTTTGCTTCATCCAAAAATCGCCAAATTTTGCCAGAATGTTACTTAGGATGGTAGTGAACCCTTGTAAAAGTTTCAGACCATTTGGAGTTGATTTGGTCAGTGCAATTCAAATTTGAAGGTGCTGTGTTCATTTGAACACAGAAACATTTTCAGAGAATTTCCAAAACTTGGAAATTCAGTTCTGGGCAAACCCTAGCTCCAAAAATTCTAGGAAAATTCATGCAAACTCTATGAGCTATAATTGAAATTGTAGTTCACTAAGTTGGGCATGAACAGGGGTGTTACCTCAGAATTAATTCTTCTTTGCTTAATTGCTAAAAGAATTATTCTGAGCAAACCACTCAATGAAAAGTGCTAATGTTTGGTCCAGAGGGTTTTCTTGTAACAAGGAACTCACACAAAAATTCTCAGCCTCATTGGAGCTCTTGGTCACCCCTGTCCTGTTTAACCACTTGAGGGATTAATATGGAAAAGGGGGAAAACCACTTAGCACTTAACCATGTACTTAGGTCCAAACCCAAACCACTGAACCCTAGTTCCATTTTAAATTCTTAAACAGAGTTCCAGTTGTTAGAAACTGGTGATAAGAACTAATAGCAGTAGTATTACAATAAACTTGTATGCACTTTGCATTTAAATTTACATGTAGTCTTTCAATAATGTGTAGTCGCTGAAGGCGAGGAAGCTCTGGAGATTCTCGACTTCCTGCTTCCAGAGGAAGAACTAACTCCTGACCAGCAGCAACAAAGCAATCCCCGGTTTGCATTAACATTTTATAAGTTTTACTTTGTTTACATGTGTCATATGAAGTGTGAATGTGCATTAGGTATAGGATGGATGGAACCCCATTTGCATGACCAGAAATTTTCCATAAGAGTGAGGGTAGTGTCTAAGACCTCGAGTAGACAGGCTATGCTTAACGATTCATAGGACTTCAGTACAAGTCGAGTAGTTGGAATCTACTCGCGAGATAGGCTTGGGACACACGGGTTCGGTTGAGTGATGTGAGATCACTTTAGTAATGAAAATGAGACTAGGCAGGGGCTAGGGCGCAGCAAGAGGGAGTCTTGTGTGCGCAGCCCTGCCCGTGTCGATTGAGGACCGATCCGTGTGCGGCCCTGCTGAACAAGTATTGAACGTACCGAAGGCATATCGGATATATGGGCCCCGATAAACCGATGTAGCCTAAACCTCTGGGCGTCGAGGCATAGCACACCGATTTATAGGTGTAGGTTGAGGGCAGCAAGGTGGAAATCTGCCAACGGGCATAGAGAGATGCCCCGTGTGGGGAACATCCTGCTCGTTTCGGTGCGACCGGTTCGACGTTTGGGCTGTTGGGTGAAAGGTTGTCCCGTACGACATCGAGTGAGCGTGCTGTGCAGCTCCACGGGTGGGCGTACGTGACATGCTCTTTGGGTTTCCCTGCAGGTGTATATCGAGTCGATTCGCCGTCCCTCGCGGTGATGAGTACCGCTTGTTCACTGTGTCGTAACGTAGATAATTTATGGAATGCTGTGATTCAATATTGCTGTCATGAGATAATTGTATTGCCACATGTGTGCCACCAAATATTGCTTACTAAATTTCAGATTCATGAACTGTTAACTTGTTGCTAAAAGATGAATTAAGGATGAACTTGTAGGCGTGTCCATTTGCTGCAATATTGCTATCCTATGTCATTGTACACCTCATGTAGAGTTTCATGCTTAGGTGAATCGGTTAAGCCTTGCTGAGCCTTCGTGCTCACGGTTGCTGCTTAAGTGTTTTTCAGGTGAGGAGCCACCCACGGACTCGGAGTACGAGTCCACCGGCGAGGGTTACCCTCCGTCGGGGACCACGGCTGAGTTGGAGCCGTACACGCCGCGCTGAGCTGAGGAGTGCAGCTAGTGTGGGTTGCCCTAGGGCTGGGCAACCGACTTTTGCTAGATAGGCGGGCGTGAGTTGTATAAAAGAAACTTCCGCTGTGTAATAAAGACCCTCGTTTGTAACTGAGAAGTGTACTACTTTGTACATTCAGTTTGTTTTCCCATGTAATATAATGTGTTCTTATGACGTGTGCTGTCGGGTGTCGCATCGTGCGGCACCACCCTCTGCGATCCTGGATGAGCAGATTCCGGTCGGCCACAGTGACGACATGAGCACGACTTCTCAGAGACCCGAGAATAATGTATCTTGTATAAAGTTTATGCTTTATCAATATATGTGAATGTTGTGCAGATTATTCATGCGTCACTTCAATACCTACTGTTTCATATGGAATTTTTAAGTATGACATGTGCTGATCGCTGCTGTTTTGAATTTCAGAATGACTCGTACTCGTGCCAACCCGGACGTTGGGGGTTCTAGTCAAGGGGGAGAAACCTCCCAACAGCCTCCTGAGGACTCATCGGGACAGCAGCAGCAATAGAAATCACCGCCACCGCCACCGCCAACGGTTACTTTGGCGGATATTGTAGCAGCAATGGCGGGCTCTCATCCGCAGCATACGGAGTTGCTGCAGACCCTCATTGCCAATACGTCTCGACCAGAGAGGCGTCAGGATCGTGAGGAGCGCCAACAGAGCTCCTACTCCGACTTTCTAGCGACACATCCCCCGGTATTCTCAAGGGCGGATGAACCCCTATATGCGGACAACTGGCTCCGCACGATGGAGATGAAGTTCGGGCTGCTCCAAGTGAGTGAGCAGCGCAAGACTCAGTTCGCGGTCCAGCAGCTCCAGGGATCCGCGAGCGCGTGGTGGGCAAACTATTGTGCTTCACAGCCCACCGACTGAGTTATAACCAGGGCGGAGTTCCGGACGGCCTTCAGGGCCTATCACATACCGCCCGGTATCATGAAGAGGAAGACACAGGAGTTCTTACGCCTGCAGCAAGGGAGCCGAAACGCGCTGGAATATTCCAGAGCGTTCAACGATCTCGCACTCTACGCGTCGTATCACGCTGATACTGATGAGAAGCGGCGGGACCACTTCTACCAGGGGCTTAATCCGCTCCTGAAGGACAAATTGGCGATGTTCAATCGCGGCAGCCTCAACGACATAATTGATGCTGCGATTGTTCAGGAGGACTCTGGCAAGGAGTTAGCGGAGGCAGAAAGAAAGCGAAGCGCGCCGCAAAGTAGCGGATAAGGAGGCGGTCCTTCTCAGAAATTTCGGATGGTGAATCGCCCACCATCGGGTCCATGCTGGCAGCCACCACAGAGGTCGATGCCATTCCGCAGTCGGCCCTATTCTCCACTGCCGTTCAGGCCAGCACTTCCGGCACAACCTCCGCAGCAACAACAGCAGCGGGCGATGCCGCGTGCATATGCACCTCAGCAGCGCATGCCGGGCTTTCGTCCCCCAAGCACCGGACAAGCAGCGGCCACATGCTACAAATGTGGTCGTCCAGGACACTTCGCCAGCAGTTGCCCGGAGAGGCCAGGCGGCGTTGTTGCACCGCAACTTCCGGAGAGGAATCAGCCCCGGAACCCTACTAATGCGCGGCGGGCAAACCCTAGGCCCGGCACCGTCCACCAGCTTGCCATAAAGGACGTGCCGGAGGGTGAGCCAATCCTTGCGGGTATGTTCCAACTCCACCAGCATCCCGCCATAGTATTATTTGATTCAGGTGTCACGCACAATTTTATTAGTCAAGCTTTCATTGCTAAACACAGCTTGCAAATACTACCCACCGATAGTCCATATTTGATTTGTTCACCGGGTGGGAAGATTTCAGCGAGCGTAATGGTTTCCAAAGCACCATTATGCTTAGCGGGTAGAGTGTACCCTACGTCTCTCATAATCTTAGAGGGACAGAAGGTCGATGTCATCCTAGGGATGTCATGGTTAACCTGCCACGGCGCTGTTTTAGACACCGTCCTTCGAATCGTGCACTTGAACTCAGAAGTGCACGGATCTCACTCTTTATTTCTGGACATTCCAGAAATAAAACTTCCAAGTGTCTATCAATCCACAACTATCAGATTGGAAGATATTCCAGTGGTCCGAGAGTTCCCTGACGTGTTCCCGGATGATTTACCAGGGATGCCGCCCCATAGAGAGGTGGAGATCAAGATTGAACATGCACCGGGAACCATGCCAATATCCCGAAGGCCGTACAAGATGGCGCCCAAGGAATTGGCTGAACTGAAGACTCAGCTAACGGACCTGCTGGAGAATGGTTTTATTAGGCCGAGCTCCTTGCCATGGGGCTGTTCGGCATTATTCGCAAAGAAGAAGGATGGGACGTTGCAGCTTTGCGTGGACTATCGTCCACTAAACGCTGTAACCATCAAGAATAAGTACCCGTTGCCACGGATTGACATGTTGTTTGATCAGTTGGTCGAAGCAAAGATCTTCTCCAAGATGGACTTAAGATCCTGGTACCATCAGATTAAAATACGAGCTGAGGATATTCCGAAGACGGCTTTCTCGATGAGGTACGTACTTTATGAGTACCTGGTCATGTCCTTCGGCCTCACCAATGCTCCAGCTCACTTCATGTATTTAATGAACTCGGTATTCATGCCGGAGCTGGACAAGTTTGTCGTGGTCTTCATCGACGACATACTGGTATATTCCAAGTCAAAGGAAGATCACAAGAAGCATCTGCGTATAGTCTTGCAACGGCTGCGGGATCACAAGCTATACGCGAAATTCAGCAAGTGCGAATTCTGGATATCGCAAGTGCCTTTTCTCGGGCATATTATCTCAGTGCAGGGAATCTCTGTAGACCCGAGTAAAATCACACAAGTGCTGAATTGGAAATCCCCGAGAACTGTCCACGAGGTACGGAGTTTCCTCGGGCTCGCGGGATATTATCAGAGGTTCATTCCGAACTTCTCGAAGATTGCCAAGCCTATGACGGAGCTGCTGATGAAGGCTACCCAATATGTTTGGAGTCCAGCATGTGAAGCAGCATTCAAGGCTTTAGTCAAGCACCTAACATCAGCACCGGTTTTGGCGCAGCCAGACACAACAAGACCGTTCGATGTGTACTGCAATGAATCCGGCATTGGGCTCGGGTGTGTGCTGATGCAAGACCGAAGGGTGGTCGCGTATGGATCACGGCAGCTTAGAAACCATGAGCAGAATTATTGAACTCACAACTTGGAGCTCGCTGCGGTGGTACTCGCACTGAAAATGTTGAGGCACTACCTACTCGATAACCTCGTACATCTACATACCGACCACAAAAGCCTCAAGTACATATTCACTCAGAAGGAGCTGAACATGAGGCAGCGAAGATGGTTAGAATTGATAACGGATTACGAAATAGAAATCCATTATCACCCCGGCAAGGCAAACGTAGTGGCGGATGCGCTGAGTCGCAAGTCACACGTCAACAATCTGACCATCACACCGTTTTTAGAGAGCGAACCACCACTGCATGTGATTCCACATGGAGCTCTCTACAACTTAGCTTTGATACCCACCGTCAGTGAAGAGATAGAGGCAGCCCAGAAAAATGACAAGGGCATGTCACATTTGCGGAGACGTATAGACAGTGGGGAGCTTAAATGTTTCCGGAAAGACGAAGGCAGCGTCCTATGGTTCAAGGACCGGATCGTCGTACCCCGTAACCCGGAGTTACGGAAGAAAATTTTTGATGAGGCTCACTTGTCAAAATTTTCTATTCACCCCGGCAGCATCAAAATGTATCAAGAACTCAGGAGCAAGTTTTGGTGGACACGGATGAAGCGGGAGATCGCAAAGTACGTGTCCGAGTGTGATACATGTCGAAGGGTGAAGGAAGATCATATGCGGAAACCGGGACTTCTACAACCACTGGGCGTTCCTGCCTGGAAGTGGGAGGATGTGAGCATGGACTTCATCGTCGGTCTACCCACCACCTTTCAGAAACATGATTCTGTGTGGGTGATTGTCGACTGGCTCACTAAAGTTGCCCATTTCATCCCTGTCAACACCAACTACAACGCCAAGAAGTACGCTGAACTGTATATCTCACGGATCCTATGCTTGTATGGCGTACCCCGTACCATCATATCAGATCGGGGCACTTTATTTGTGTCCCGTTTTTGGGAGCAACTACACGCTACATTGGGGACGAAGCTGATCCATAGTTCAGCATACCACCCGCAGACGGATGGGCAAACCAAGCGGGTAAATCAGATTCTAGAGGACATGCTACGAGCTTGCGCTATCAACCAAGGCAAGAATTGGGATGATCACTTGCCGTAAGCCGAGTTCTCGTACAACAATGGGTACCAAACCAGCATCAAGATGGTGTGGGGACCACCCCATGGTTCACCCACTCCAGGATCGCATAGGGTGGTGCCGTGCGATGCGGCACCCAACAGCACACACGAAAAGAATAAAGGATAACATACAAACTTTTATTTGATACAAAACAGCGGAAGTCTTTTTACAAAACCTATTCATACAGCGGAAGTAATATACATATAAGGCCTCTCATCCTAACTATGCAAAAGTGCAGCCGTCCAGCCCGGGGACGCTACACACTAGCAGCATGGAACTGGAGATCACGGCGGTGTGCATGGCTCCAGCTCGGTCGTGTACCCTGACCGGGGCATCGCCTCGTCCTCGGAACCTTCCTCATAACTCTCACCTGCACACAGCTCAAATATTGCAACCGTGAGCACGAAGGCTCAGCAAGTCTTAACCGTCAACCCTAGGCATGGAACTCTACGTGCAAGGATATGTAAGATGGGAAAAGGAATTTGCGATAAAGACACGCCTATAAGTTGATCCTTACTTTCAGTTTTATAGCAGCAGGTTCATGTGCCTTAGGCAGCCCTCGCATCGGAAGTCCACAATCAAACAAGAAACGCTTTCCTCCGATGTGGAGATGCCCAAAGTGGAATATAAACTTAATTAGCTCTATATCTACAGCAATCAAGGTATTCAAGACATTAAGCTCAATACAGCATTTTCAGTTGGCTTATTTCACTTCTTACTACGTCACAGCGCAGTGAACAAGCGGGTACTCAAATAACCGCGAGGGACGGTGATTGCAATCAAGACACACCCGGATAACACGTCACATACACCCACTTTCAGAAGCGTGATTCCACACCCCTTCCTACTGTGTTGTATGCAACAACCTTTCAAAGGCAACCCAAATGATGAACCGGTCCATCCGTAACGGGCAGGAGGTCCCCGCGTGGAGCGTGACTGTGCCCACCGGCAGATTTACACCTTGCTACCCTCAACCCACTCCTATTTACGGTTGGGTAAGCCTCGGCACCCAGGTTAACCAATTACATCGGTTTCCTGGTTCCCATATGCCAGTATGCATCCGGTACTGTTCGATACTTGTCCAGCAGGGCCGCACACGGACGGTCCTCAACCGACACCAACAGGGCTACGCACGTGAGACCTCTGCTCACTGCTTCCTATCCCCCTGCTGGGTCTCATTTTCATAACTCAAGCCATTATCTACCTCTTTTCTTCCCGTGTGATAAGTACTATCTCGCGAGCAGCTTCCAACCACTCGACTTCTACCGAGATCCTATACATTAGCATGGCATTTTCTACTCGTCGGTTTGTAAACTACCCAACCCTTTATAGGATTTAAAGAGGCTATGCAAGTGGGGTTTCAATCACCCTAACTCTAATGCAAACATTCACCCTAGACATAAATGATACAAATAAAAAGCTTTATAAAAGGTACTTAAGTACAAACCGGGGCTTGCCTGGTTGCGAGTTAAACGGAAAGTCAGCTTCCGGTGGCAGGACGTCCAAGGGCTCCGGCGTATCCTCAACTTCGGTCACTATTATAAAATGTAATAAAATACATGTATAAGTATTAAGGATTTATAAGAATTGGACTTCTACTCATAGCTACTGCTATTTAAAATCCTTAATTGGCTTTGGGATTTTTACAGTGGATACTAGATTCTCTAAGGATGATATGAGCCTAATTTGGAGATATGTCATTGCACAATGTAGTCTTTAAAATTCCTACAAATACAATGCTTATCTGAATTTTGAGCCCACTTCAGGAGCTTTGACATAGCTAATGGTGGAAGATCTGATTAGAGTAAGTCTCCATAGTTCTAACAAAATTTGTTTCACCATTTTTGGAGCTACCATCAGAGAGAGATGAATTTTTGAAGTTGGATAGGAGTTCTGAAAAAGCTTCTGTTTAAATTTGAATTTCCAAATAAAGGCTGAACTTGGGAAGGCAGTTTAGCCTAGCAAATGATCTCCAATGAAACCCAAATTTTTACTGGAGATCAGTAACTATGAGAAGGATTTGCTTCCCAAATTTGAGAATATTTCATAAAGAATTGCTCCTGTAATAAATCCCTAAATTATTTACTAAAAACAATTCTACAGAAATTCCTGGGCATTTTCATAGCTAAAATTTGGTTTCTCTGTGAAGTACTCCTCATGAGGATTCCAACAAAATTGGTTTCACTCTTTTTGGAGTTTTCTACACAAAGTTATAGGCTTGCAAAGATCAGCTACATTCTGGAATTATTTCTCTAATAGAAACTTCAAATAATTGGGCTGGGCCCACTGTTTTAATTCGGACCAGTCAGATTTCGGCAACACCGGGGGCAACGGGGTTATTCCCGCGCAGCCGCACCAGATCCGGCGCCACAAACCGATCCTCGCGCGAACCCGGAGGCTGACCGGTGGGACCGGCCCTCCTTCGTCTTCCTCGTGCTGCCCGCGCCTCCCGCGGCGGCGCACGCCGGCGAGGCTCGCCGGGACGGGGTTCCCGTGGTCTAATCTTTGTCAAACTCGCCGCCTGTGAGTTATACACCGTGCTAAACACGATGATGGGGTCGGAAGCTGATGACAACGGCCGGAACGGTGCTTGCACCGGCGACCATGTCGAACCTTACTTCGGCGACCTCGCTCTCCCTCAACAGTGGGTTTTTCGGGCTAGGGTTTGCTCCAAAAGCACCAGTGTCCCATGGACATCCTCGACCCATAGCTCGCTTTCCCTGAAACCCACCGGAGAGGGGACCTCACCGGCGACCCGAGCCCGCAAAACTCCGGCGGTGACAAAAACTCGATACCTGGCATCTCTACTCGATCATTTGAGCTGCTAGGACTTCGGGGAGATGCGCAAGCATGTGCTGGAGCTACTCTAAGCTCATCTAGCGCGGAGCTACCCCGAGCACAACGAATTTTTGGTTAGACCCGGCTCTATCCATCGGTGTACAGTTTGGGAAAACGGTGAAATTCTCGCCACCGGTTCTAGCAATCGCTAAACGGTTTCTGGCTACACGATCAGGACATGTGAACGCACCTTTCTTGTATAGGAAGTCGGGGGAGAGGCCGGCCGGTTGCTGCTGTCGACGAAGAGCCGAAACGGCGAGGTTCAGGCACCTTGAAGCTCTGGCGCCAATCCACATTTCTCGAGCAGTTCGGACCGGCAAACCTCGAAGGGGCTTTGGCAAGGGCTAGAGCACGTCCAGGCGATGCTCTTTGCTGTGGAGCGCTCGAGCTATCGAGCTTGGAGGGCTGTGGTCGAGCGGAGAGAGCTGAGCGGTGGTGTTCAGCGGAAGTGAGACGGTCGCGGCGCTGCACGAGCTGAGGAGGAGGAGAAGTAGCGCTGGGGTACTCGGGCGGCCGCTCTTATCGCCCACGCGCGCGCGCCGACGTCGGCCAGCGAGAACCAGCTCGGTGGCTCGGTGAGGGCATCGGGGGGAGCGCTTTTCCGAGAGCTGTCGCGCCGCGATCAACCGGGAACAGAGAGAGAGAGAGAGAAAACAATCGGTTGTTTGCTTTAGGTGGCTGACAATTGGGCCCCACTTCCCCCTTTGTTTAGTAAAACTTTTCTGATATTTTTCCTTCCAGCAACTCAACATTAAAAGCTTTACTTCATCCCAAAGTTATGTTTGAATTTGCAGAATTCAAATGGTTTGAATTCTGGTGTAGAATTTGAATGGGGTTTGATCATTTGAACTTGAAAAGGAGTTTGAATTCTCCACTTTGTATTGCCTCAAAAATATAGCAAACCAGCTCCAAAGTTTCCAATTTTTGGCATGGCTGCTTATTAAAAGGTGGAGAACACATTTGTGAAACCAAATTTTCAAATTGAGGGAATTGGAATTTGAAACTGACTTTGAAATTCAGATTAGAGGGCTTCTCCTTTTAATCCCAAACAATTATTAAAACTTCTCCAAATGAGCTGAAATTTGGAAGGTTGAATATTTGGACTATGAAGATTCAAGTTGTGCATTTAGATCTCCATGTTTGGAAGTTTTGGGAAGTCTAAACCCTCACTTTGAACTCACACTTATTATACTTCAAAGTTTTAATTCCCCTCATTTTTCATAAGTGTACATGAGCTGAATTTTCTTGCTACCACTTTTGGGGATTTTACAGATGGCGCCTTATAAGGCGCTATAAGGGAGGAAATGCCGCACACCACTTAATTGGTGTGAATCTGGCGAGAGGGTTACCTTCGGGATTGATCTTGTCAACAACGCGGAGGAAAAGGTTCGGCTGATACAAGCGAACCTAAAAGCCGCCCAATCCCGACAAAAACAGTGTGTGGACCGGAGAAGACGCCCATTACAATTTGAGGACGGGGATCAAGTATACCTACATGTGTCTCCAATGAAGGGCGTGAACAGATTCTCGGTGAGAGGAAAGTTGGCACCCCGATTCATCGGTCCATTTCAGATTACCAAAAGATGTGGATCAGTAGCATACCGGCTGAAAGTACCAGAAGCACTCTCCGGTGTGCACGACGTCTTTCATGTTTCCCAGCTGAGGAAGTGTCTCAAGCTATCAACTACCATTCAGCTGAAGGATATTGAAGAACTGAAACCGGATCTCACCTATCAGGAGGAAGCGGTTCAGGTTATTGATGAAAAGGCCCGAATTCAAAACTTTTTTGAGGTCCTTTTGGGTATAGCTAGAAAGAGGGTAGTTTGAACTCAAATTCAAATTCAAACTGTTTTTATCCCATGAATTCATAAGTGGGAGGCATATTCTTACTCCGCACCTTTTTGTGAGCTCACACACCAATTTTCACTCCATTTGGAGTTGATCTTAACATGAGCTAAGTGTGGGGACCACCCCGTGGTTCACCCACTCCAGGATCGCATAGGGTGGTGCCGTGCGATGCGGCACCCAACAGCATACAAGAAAAGAATAAAGAACAACATACAAACTTTTATTTGATATAAAATAGCGGAAGTCTTTTTACAAAACCTATTCATACAGCGGAAGTGATATACATATACGGCCCCTCATCCTAACTATGCAAAAGTGCAGCCGTCCAGCCTGGGGACGCTACACGATAGCAGCAAGGAACCGGAGAATCACGGCGGCGTGCAGAGCTCTAGCTCGGCCGTGTACCCCGACGGGGGCATCGCCTCGTCATCAGACCCCTCCTCATAGCTCTCACCTTCATACAGCTCAAATATTGCAACCGTGAGCACGAAGGCTCAGCAAGTCTTAACCGTCAACCCTAAGCATGGAACTCTACGTGCAAGGATGTGTAAGGTAGGAAAGGACTTTGCAATAAAGACACGCCTATAGGTTGATCCTTGCTTTCAGTTTTTATAGCAGCGGATTTGTATGCCTTAGGCAGCCATCACATCAGAAGTCCACAATCAAACAAGAAACACTTTCCTCCGATGTGGTGATGCCCAAAGTGGAATATAAACTTAACTAGCTCTATAACTACAGCACTCAAGGTATTCAAGACATTAATAGATCAATACAGCATTTTCAGTTGGCTTATTTCACTTCTTACTACGTCACAGCGCAGTGAACAAGTAGGTACTCAAATAACCGCGAGGGACGGTGATTGCAATGAAGACACACCCGGATAACACGTCACATACACCCACTTTCAGAAGCGTGATTCCACACCCCTTCCTACTCTGTTGTATGCGACTACCTTTCAAAGGCAACCCAAATGCCGAACCGGTCCATCCGTAACGGGTAGGAGGTCCCCGCGTGGAGCGTGACTGTGCCCACCGGCAGATTTACACCTTGCTACCCTCAACCCACTCCTATTTACGGTCGGGTAAGCCTCGACACCCAGGTTAACCAATTACATTGGTTTCCTGGTTCCCATATGCCAGTATGCATCCGGTACTGTTCGATACTTGTCCAGCAGGGCCACATACGGACGGTCCTCAACCGACGCCAACAGGGCTACGCACGTGAGACCTCTGTTCACTGCTTCCTATCCCTCCTGCTGGGTCTCATTTTCATAACTTAAGCCATTTTCTACTTCTTTTCATTCCATGTAATAAGTACTATCTCGCGAGTAGCTTCCAACCACTCGACTTATACCGAGATCCTAAACATTAGCATGGCAGTCTCTACTCGTCGAGTTTGTAAACTACCCAACCCTTTATTGGATTTAAAAGGCTATGCAAGTGGGGTTTCAAACACCCTAACTCTAATGCATACATTTCAACCTAGACATAAGTGATACAAATGAAAAGCTTTATCAAAGGTACTTAAGTGCAAACCGGGGCTTGCCTGGTTGCGAGTCAAACGGGAAGTTAGCTTCAGGTGGGAGGACGTCCAAGGGCTCCGGTGCATCCTCAACTTCGGCCACTAAATGAAATGTAGCAAAATAGATGTATAAGTATTAAGGATTTATAAGAATTGAACTACTATTCATAGCTATTGCTATTTAGGATCCTTAATTGGCTTTGGGATTTTTACAGTAGATACTAGACTCTCTAAGGATGATTTGAGCCAAATTTGGAGACATGTCATTGCATAATGTAGTCTTTCGAATTCCTACAATTACAATGCTTCTCTGAACTTTGAGCCCAAATCAGGAGCTTTGACATAGCTAGAAATGGATGATCTGATTAGGGTAAGTCTCCATGGTTCTAACAAAATTTGTTTCACCATTTTTGGAGCTACCATCAGAGATATATGAATTTTTGAAGTTGGGCCAGAGTTCTGAAAAAGCTTCTGTTTAAATTGGAATTTCTAATTAAGGCTGAACTTGGGAAGGCAGTTTAGCCAAGCAAATGAACTCCAATGAAGCCCAAATTTTTACTGAAGATCAGTAACTATGGAAAGGATTTTCTGCCCAAATTTGGAACTATTTCATAAAGAACTGCACCTGTAATAAATCCCTAAAGGGTTCAATAGAAACAATTCTACAGAAATTCCTGGGCATTTTCATAGCCTAAAGTTGGTTTCTCTGTGAAGTACTCCTCATGAGGATTCCAACAAAATTGGTTTCACTCTTTTTGGAGTTTTCTACACAAAGGTATGGCCTTGTAAAGATCAGCTAATTCCTGGAATTATTTCTCTAATAGAAACTTCAAATAATTGGAACTGGGTCCACTGTTTTAAACCGGACCAGTGAGATTTCGGCAACACTGGGGGCTACGGAGTCCACCCGTGCAGCCACAGCCGATCCCGAGCCACACCCCGATCCGGCGCCTTCCTGGTGCCACTGACATGTGGGGCAGGCCCCCACCTTCTTCAACCTCGCGCCCGGCCGGCCTCCTCGCCGGAGAAGCGACCCTACATCGCCAGAACGGCTGTCCCGTGCCTTAAACGGCTCAACCCTCGCCGCCTGTGCCTAAAACCCGACGAGGAACACTTTGGTGAGCTCGGTGGCGGCGCTAACTGGCCGGGAATACCTCCCCGACGGTGGCAGTAACTCGGGCGACTCCGGCGACGTGGTGTTCGGCTGGCAAGCCCGGAAACCGACCGCGGTTGGGTCCTACAGCACCACCGTGACCTGGGGAGCTCGGAACACTACCCTGATCCCTCGGAAAACGGCTGGAAACATGAGCTCACCGTGCGACCGTAGTGGTTCTTCCCCGCCGTGAGGAAAAACACGGGGAACTCTTCGGACTCTGCATGGTATTGCTTGCCGTTTGCTCGAGAAGGGTCGTCATGGCTTGGAGAACCTATGCCTACACTCTTGTGAACCCCAATCCAATATGTCCTTGGAATTTCCCGTTTTCTTTCAACTCGGTTCCAAGGAACCGCCGGTGACAAACTTCGAATTCCGGCCAACCTAGGCTATGACCTAGCTCCAAAATGGGAGGACAGCAAGAAGGGTCGACAACGCACCTAGAACACCGGTTGGATGACCGTGAACGAGTCTGAGGTGGCCGGTCGACGGTGCGGTGTCGTGGCGGCAAGCTGGAAAGTGGAACGAGGAACTCATGCTCAGTTCTCGGGACCAGCTCGAAGGAACGATAGGGGCTGTCATCAGAGAGGAACTAGAGAGCCTTGTGCACCTTCCTACGACCTCAAACGGGTGGGGCAACGGCGGAGTTGCGTCGATGACGGGCGGGCCGGCGTGAAGCGACCGAGCGGCGGTCGAGGCTACTCGCGCTGAGCAGGGAAAGGGAAAACACGTCGGTGGACGGCCGAGAGAGCAAGGGAGGATGTGCTGGGACTGTGGCACGAGCTGATTATCATGTAGGCGGCAGAATCAGGAGGTGGAGCGGCACACCTCGGGCGTAGGTCGGAGACGGGAGCTGTCGCGCCCCTGCTGTTCGATCGCAGTCGGCTGAGGCGGCAGCTCTCTTGTGTGGCTGACCAAGGGGTCCCACCATTTCTAATTCTTATCCCAATGTTCTCTGATATTTTACCCCAGCAACTCAACATTAAAGACTTGACTTCACCCCAAAGTCATAGTTTGAATTTCCTGAATTCAAATGGTTCGAATTCTGGTGTAGAATTTGAATGGGATTTGATTATTTGAATTTGAAAAGGAGTTTGAATTCTACCCTTTTTATTGCCTAAAAATATAGCAAACCAGCTCCAAAATTTCCAATTTTTGGCATGGCTGCTCATTCAAAGGTGGAGAACACATTTGTGAAACCCAGTTTTCAAATTGAGGGAATTGGAATTTTAAACTGTATTTGAAATTCAGATTAGAGGGCTTCCTCTTTTAAATCCCAAACAAATATTGAAACTCCTCCAAATGAGCTGAAATTTGGAAGGTTGAATATTTGGACTATGAAGATCCAAGTTATGAATTTAGATCTCCATGTTTAGAAGTTTTGGGAAGTCTAAACCCTCACTTTGAACTCACCCCCTTATAACTCAAAGTTTTAGTTCCCCTCATTTTTCACAAGTGTATATGAGCAGAATTTTCTTGCTACCACTTTTGGGGATTTTACATCCCTCCCCCCTTAAAAAGAATCTCGTCCCGAGATTCCAAAGGAAAAGCAAGTGGGGAAAACTTTACCGGGTATATGATGATAGCAAGTCCGGATAATATGTTCGTAGATAATCCTCGCTTTCCCATGTCGCCTCATCAGCGGTATGGTTACTCCACAAGACATCGTAGAACCATAAGGTCCAGTTTCTTGTGGCACGAGTCTTTTCATCGATGATACGGATTGGATACTCCGTGTATGTGAGGTCCGGTTGAAGAACTTCTATGTCTTCAGTGCGGATTTCAGCTGAGGGTTTGAGGCATTTCCTCAGCTGTGAGATATGGAAGACATTGTGAATGCCTGCGAGCGACGCTGGTAAATCCAAGCGATAGGCCACGGGTCCGCATCGTTCAATAACGGCGAACGGGCCAATGAACCGTGGTGCAAGTTTACCCTTCACTCCGAAACAGTGAACTCCCTTCATCGGAGACACACGGACATAAACATGGTCCCCGATGTCGAAGTGGAGAGGGCGGCGTCTTTTATCCGCATAGCTTTTCTGACGACATTGAGCAGCCTTATGATTGTCTTGTATTACTCGCACTCGTTCTTCAGCTTCATTCACAAGTTCAATGCCGTAGATAACTCGCTCGCCGGACTCGCACCAGTTGAGAGGTGTGCGACATTTCCGGCCGTAGAGAGTTTCATACGGCGCCATCTTGATGCTAGCTTGATAGCCATTGTTGTAAGAAAACTCCGCCAACGGCAAATGATCGTCCCAATTCTTGCCGTGGTGGATGGCACAAGCGTGTAGCATGTCTTCAAGCACTTGATTCACCCGTTCAGTTTGACCATCTGTCTGCGGGTGATACGCGGAGCTTCGGATCAGTTTGGTCCTCAATGATGCGTGCAGCTGTTCCCAGAACCGAGAGACGAACAGCACACCGCGATCTGAAATGATGGAACGGGGAACACCGTGCAAACACAAGATCTTTGCAATGTACAGCTCCGCATATTGCTTGGCCACGTACTTTGTATGTACGGAGATAAAATGAGCTGACTTGGTTAGACGATCGACTATCACCCAAATCGAGTCATGTTTGTGAGATGTGAGAGGTAAACCAATAATGAAGTCCATGCTGATATCCTCCCACTTCCACGCTGGAATGTTCAACGGTTGCAGCTGTCCGGCTTTACGCATATGGTCGACTTTCACACGCCGACACGTATCACATTCAGATACGTACTTTGCGATTTCTCTTTTCATCCGTGTCCACCAAAACCTTTTTTTCAGATCTTGGTACATCTTGTTGCTGCCTGGATGAATGGAATACCTGGACAAATGAGCGTCGTCCAAGATCTTCTTCCGAAGATTCATGTCACGGGGTACCACTATACGGTCTTTAAACCATAAAGTGTCGTGTTCATCTCTCCAGAAGCACTTCATTTCGCCATTCTCCATCCTTCTCCGAATGTGCGACATTCCCATGTCTTTCTTCTGAGCTTCCATAATCTCCTCTCTTATGGTTGGGATGAGAGCAAGATTATATAACGCCCCATATGGAACCAAGTACAAACTTGGCTCCTCCTCTTCAGGTGGGGTGATGGACAGATTGCTGACATGAGATTTGCGGCTTAAGGCGTCGGCAACCATGTTTGCCTTCCCGGGATGGTAGTGAATCTCGATCTCATAGTCTTTGATCAGTTCTAGCCATATCCGTTGCCGCATATTCAACTCCTTTTGAGTGAATATATACTTCAGACTCTTGTGGTCGGTGTAGAGGTGCACTAAGTTCCCAAGAAAATAGTGCCTCCACATTTTTAAAGCCAACACCACAGCAGCGAGCTCAAGATCATGAGTCGGATAGTGCTTCTCGTGGTTACGAAGTTGACGGGAGCCATAGGCGGCCACTCTGCCTCCTTGCATCAATACACAGCCAAGCCCGATGCCAGACGCATCACAATATACGTCAAAGGGCTTGGTTGTATCCGGTTGAGCTAACACCGGGGCTGTTGTAAGATGCTTCACTAATGCCTGGAAAGCTTCTTCACAAGATGAGCTCCAAACATATTTGATCCCCTTCTTCAACAGTTCAGTCATCGGCTTAGCAAGCTTGGAGAAATTTGGTATGAATCTCCGATAATATCCTGCTAACCCGAGGAAACTCCTGACTTCATGGACTGATGTGGGGGATTTCCATTTCAGCACTTGTTCGATTTTTCTTGGATCAACTGCAATACCTTCTGCAGAAATAATGTGACCAAGGAATGGCACATGGCTGATCCAAAACTCGTACTTGCTGAACATGGCATAAAGCTTATGGTCTCTAAATCGTTGAAGTACGATATGCAAGTGTTTGGCGTGTTTTTCTTCAGACTTGGAGTAAACCAAGATGTCGTCTATGAACACCACCACAAACTTGTCCAACTCCGGCATGAACACTGAGTTCATGAGATACATGAAGTGTGCTGGGGCGTTGGTGAGACCAAAGGACATGACGAGGTATTCATACAACCCATATCTCGTCGAGAAGGCCGTCTTTGGGATATCCTCCACTCGGATCTTGATTTGATGATATCCGGAGCGAAGATCCATCTTGGAAAATACACTCGCACCCACAAGTTGATCGAATAAGATATCGATGCGGGGCAGTGGATATTTATTCTTGATGGTGATGGCGTTGAGAGGTCGGTAGTCCACACACAACCTCAAGGTTTCATCCTTTTCTTCACAAACAGCGCCGAGCATCCCCATGGTGAGGAACTCGGTCAAATGAAACCCTTCTTCATTAGATCGTTGAGCTGCTCCTTCAGTTCAGCCAGTTCATTCGGAGCCATCTTGTACGGTCTCCGTGAGATCGGTGTTGTCCCAGGTACGAGTTCAATCTTGAACTCGACATCTCTTTCGGGTGGCATGCCTGGAAGATCATCCGGAAAGACATCCGGGTATTCACGGACCACACAAATATTCTCAAGTTTCGTGGCTTCCATGTTATATGTGGCTGGGGTTTCTTGAACCGAATGGTCAAGAATAAGAACATGTGGTTAATGAAGTAGAGAGTTTAAACGAACCACACGTGGAATGATGTCAAGAACAGCACCATGGCGATGTAGCCATGACATTCCTAAAATGACATCAAGTTTCTGACTCTCTAACATGATTAGAGAAGTCGGATATAGATTCCTACCCAACTGTAATGGCGCTCTATAGACCATTCTATCAGCTGTTATTTTCCCACCAGGAGAACATATCAAGTATGAATTATTTGTGGGAATGATAGGCAGTTGATATTTAATAACATAAGACTGACTTATGAAATTATGGGTGGCACTGGAGTCAAAAAGTATGACTACGGGATGATCTAGGTAAGAGAACATACCCATGAGGACGGGTTCGCCTTCCGGCACATCTTCGATGGCTAAGTGGTGGACGTTGCCGGTTTTGGTGCTGGTTTCTTGGGCTGATTACGGGGCTGATTAGCACCCTGATACAGTGCTGCACCCCCGCCCTGTCGCGGCTCGGGGCAGTCTCGAAATGTGCCCGACACGGCCACACGAGTAGCACGTGTAAGGTGTCGGGGTCCCGCCGACTTGAGGACGGAATCCCGGTGCACGCTGCTGAAATGGAGGTGCACGCGGAACCATCCTTTGCTGATGCTGTTTCTGTGGTGGATACGCCGGTCGGAAGCCCGGCGCATTATATTGTCGACCGCGGAACTGAGGCGGTCGAGCCGGTGGCTGCCATCTCTGACCGGATGGTGAGCGATACACCACGCGGTATTTTTATGGCGTCCCACCACTGCTGCTCATCAGCGCGCTGCGTTTCCTCTTGTCAGAACCGCGCTCGCGCTGAGCATTTTCTTGTAGAATCGCGGCATTAACTAGATCATTGAATGTGCCGCGATTGCTCTGGGCGAGATGGACCTTCATCTTTGAATTCAGGCCCCGGAAGAAAGCATTGCGCTTATTGTCTTCCGTCCCCATAAATCCTGGCGCATACTGCGCCAGCCGGTTGAATAACCTGGAGTACTCATGAGCACTCCTCTCGCCCTTCCGTAACGCCAGGAACTCCTGGAGCTTCATTTCCATCACACCGGGAGGTATGTGATAGGTGCGGAACGCTTCCCGGAACTCCGTCCATGTGACGGCATGGCCAGCCGGTAAGGAGGCGGTGTAGTTGGCCCACCATGTACCGGCTTCTCCTTGAAGCTGTTGTGCTGCATACAGCGCCTTCTGGTGTTTGGTGCATCGTAGCAGCCGGAACTTTACCTCTAGAGTGCGGATAAAGCTGTCAGCCTCCAAAGGTTCTTTGGCCTCCGTGAAGACCGGTGGATGGGTCGCCATGAATTCTGAATATGAACTTTGTTGGGGCTGGCGTTGCCCATTGTGGTGGCATCCTCCCTGATGGGACGCATTCTGCTGCACCAACATCCGCAGTAACTCGGTTTGCTCGTCGTGCGAGCCGAGCACTGCGGCGAGAACCTCCGCAAGATTCGTTGGAAGTTCTGGCGGTGGAGGAGGTGGTTGCTGCTGCGTCGTGGTCTGCTCCGGAGGTGGAGACTCATCACCACGAACTTGACTCGGACCTCCCTCCTCTTGCGTGGAACGTGCCCGCACCATTCTGCATTCATACCATTCAAACGATCAGCACATGTGGGTTTAGCTCATCTAGTCTATACAATCGTAATGCGAGAATGGGATAAACAATGCGCATAACAATCACACATATGGATAAAGTATAAACTTTATGCAACATATACATCCCTGGACCGTGTCACACGATCGAGTTCCAAAGTATTGAACTTTATGGGTTAAAAGTTCATTTCGACCATCGGGGTCACCACGGGATGTTAAGTGTGTTAGCATGCGTAATCCCTAGCTATTGTACTGGACCCAAACATGTACTCGCTCGAAATGATACGTGGAATGCAAAAACTTTTCGACTCCAACTCACTGTTTTACAACAGCCACTGGACGTCGAGCGATGAAACTAAGTGTTTTGGTTGAAACACTTCAACATGGTGCCCTGTCCAGCTTCTGGTCCAGCTGACCAGTCTGGATAATTCAACAGTTTTGACCTTTATAGAGGCAAAATCTGGACTAGTGTTCAACAACAAAGTTGTAGAACATTTCCTGTACTTTCCAACGGTGTCTTGCTTGATCCTTAGAATTTTTTCGACAGGAAATTGTGGTTGAAATACAGAAAATTCCAGAGAGCATTTGGTCTGCCCTGTTTCTGGACAGTGCCCACGCATCTGAGATTTTCATCCCATTGGAGGGAGATTTTGTTCTGGAGCTCTACAGAAACGTTGTAGAGGACTTCTAAACCTTTCCAGAATGGTATCCTACACCTCCATTGGTTCAACCAATATTATGTTATGCCCACTTGAAGTTCAGCAAAAGTTCTGCCGAAAACAGGGGAGATTATCCCTAAGCTTTTGAGATTGAACCTACACTCCCAATTGACTCTTAGTTCAATATAGGAGTTTACTAACCCCTAAATGAATTCCTAAACTTCATTGTGACACTTTTCTTTGAAAACAAACTTTTATGCAGTCGGTTCTACGTTTCCTCACCAAAGAAAATCCAAAACCGGTATTCCGGCATATACGTATCAAATGGTGGAACTAAAGTCGTCACTTACACACGGTTTCTACACGTCATGCACTAACGTGGTTAATGTACTTGCAGAAGAACACATAATAATGGTGCACACAAAGGTTCTTAACATTACAGGCAGTTCCATATCATAATAAAAACATATGGTCCGTATCATTGCCATACGGATCGTCCTTGAGTCAAGCCACGTCTCAAGGTACATGGTCGTTTTTCACACCACACGACGGGGAACCCGAGTAGAGCGCGAACGGGTCGTCACGGTTGGGAATTTTATCAACCCAACGGATACCACCTACTGCCTCATGACCGTTGAGGCACGCCGATGGCGAGCGCTGCGTATGGCCCTTTGAACATTGAACGTTCAAGAGTTGCATACTATCGTGTTGCTTACCACACGATGGGGCATTCTCACTTTTGCCTAAAGCACGCTGGAGATCAGCGTTTTCATATGCTCTCAGAACCATTGAGAGGTTCAGAGACTCATATTCACTACCGTGCCAAGCCACGGTATATCCTTCCATACTATTACTCGTATGGGGATTTACCGCAATTGATCCGCCTGCGGTGGCGTACCTTACCTCTTACCTTGCGTCGGAGCGTCGTTACAGAATGTATAACACATAAGTTAGCTTCTCCACCTTAGTAACTACTACTATCATAGACCTTATGTGGGCTTAATGACTAATCCTCACTCGACTACTCCTAAGTTTTCAAAATAAGCTCTTTTCGAGCGTGCTATTCCCAATGCGGCTCTGATACCACGACTGTGGGGACCACCCCGTGGTTCACCCACTCCAGGATCGCATAGGGTGGTGCCGTGCGATGCGGCATCCAACAGCACACAAGAAACGAATAAAGAACAACATACAAACTTTTATTTAATATAAAACAGCGGAAGTCTTTTTACAAAACCTATTCATGCAGTGGAAGTAATATACATATACGGCCTCTCATCCTAACTATGCAAAAGTGCAGCCATCCAGCCCGGGGACGCTACACGCTAGCAGCAAGGAACCGGAGAATCACGGCGGCGTGCAGGGCTCCAGCTCGGCCGTGTACCCCGACGGGGGCATCGCCTCGTCATCGGACCCCTCATCATAGCTCTCACCTGCATACAGCTCAAATATTGCAACCGTGAGCACGAAGGTTCAGCAAGTCTTAACCGTCAACCCTAAGCATGGAACTCTACGTGCAAGGATGTGTAAGGTAGGAAAGGACTTTGCAATAAAGACACGCCTCTAGGTTGATCCTTGCTTTCAGTTTTTATAGCAGCGGATTTGTATGCCTTAGGCAGCCCTCACATCGGAAGTCCACAATCAAACAAGAAACACTTTCCTCCGATGTGGTGATGCCCAAAGTGGAATATAAACTTAATTAGCTCTATAACTACAGCACTCAAGGTATTCAAGACATTAATAGATCAATACAGAATTTTCAGTTGGCTTATTTCACTTCTTACTACGTCACAGCACAGTGAACAAGCGGGTACTCAAATAACCGCGAGGGACGGTGACTGCAATCAAGACACACCCGGATAACACGTCACATACACCCACTTTCAGAAGCGTGATTCCACACCCCTTCCTACTCTGTTGTATGCGACAACCTTTCAAAGGCAACCCAAATGCCGAACCGGTCCATCCGTAACGGGTAGGAGGTCCCCGCGTGGAGTGTGACTGTGTCCACCGGCAGATTTACACCTTGCTACCCTCAACCCACTCCTATTCACGGTTGGGTAAGCCTCGACACCCAGGTTAACCAATTACATCGGTTTCCTGGTTCCGATATGCCAGTATGCATCCGGTACTGTTCGATACTTGTCCAGCAGGGCCACATACGGACGGTCCTCAACCGACGCCAACAGGGCTACACACGTGAGACCTCTGCTCACAGCTTCCTACCCCCCCTGCTGGGTCTCATTTTCATAACTTAAGTCATTTTCTACTTCTTTTCATTCCGTGTAATAAGTACTATCTCGCGAGTAGCTTCCAACCTCTCGACTTCTACCGAGATCCTAAACATTTGCATGGCAGTCTCTACTCGTCGAGTTTGTAAACTACCAAGCCCTTTATAGGATTTAAAAGGCTATGCAAGTGGGGTTTCAATCACCCTAACTCTAATGCATACATTTCAACCTAGACATAATTGATACAAATGAAAAGCATTATAAAAGGTACCTAAGTGCAAAACGGGGCTTGCCTGGTTGCGAGTCAAACAGGAAGTTAGCTTCAGGTGGGAGGACGTCCAAGGGCTCCGGTGCGTCCTCAACTTCGGCCACTAAATGAAATGTAGCAAAATAGATGTATAAGTATTAAGGATTTATAAGAATTGAACTACTATTCATAGCTATTGCTATTTAGGATCCTTAATTGGCTTTGGGATTTTTACAGTGGATACTAGACTCTATAAGGATGATTTGAGCCAAATTTGGAGACATGTCATTGCATAATGTAGTCTTTCAAATTCCTACAATTACAATGCTTCTCTGAATTTTGAGCCCAAATCAGGAGCTTTGACATAGCTAGAAATGGAAGATCTGATTAGGGTAAGTCTCCATGGTTCTAACAAAATTTGTTTCACCATTTTTGGAGCTACTATCGGAGATATATGAATTCTTGATGTTGGGCCAGAGTTCTGAAAAAGCTTCTGTTTAAATTGGAATTTCTAATTAAGGCTGAACTAGGGAAGGCAGTTTAGCCTAGCAAATGAACTCCAATGAAGCCCAATTTTTTACTGAAGATCAGTAACTATGGAAAGGATTTTCTGCCCAAATTTGGGACTATTTTATAAAGAACTGCTCCTGCAATAAATCCCTAAATGATTTACTAAAAACAATTCTACAGAAATTTCTGGGCATTTTCATAGCCTAGAATTTGTTTCTCTGTGAAGTACTTCTCATGAGGATTCCAACAAAATTGGTTTCACTCTTTTTGGAGTTTTCTACACAAAGTTATGGCCTTGTAAATATCAGCTAATTCCTGGAATTATTTCTCTAATAGAAACTTCAAATAATTGGAACTGGGCCCACTGTTTTAAATCGGACCAGTGAGATTTCGGAAACACAGGGGGCTACGGAGTCCACCCGCGCAGCCACAGCCGATCCCGAGCCACACCCCGATCCGGCGCCTTCCTGGTGCCACTGATAGGTGGGGCAGGCCCCCACCTTCTTCAACCTCGCGCCTGGCCGGCCTCCTCGCCGGAGAAGCGACCGTACGTCGCCGGAACGGCTGTCCCGTGCCTTAAACGGCTCAACCCTCGCCGCCTGTGCCTAAAACCCAACGAGGAACACTTTGGTGAGCTCAGTGGCGGCGCTAACTGGCCGGGAATACCTCCCCGACGGTGGCAGTAACTCGGGCGACTCCGGCGACGTGGTGTTCGCCCGGCAAGCCCGGAAACCGACCACGGTTGGTTCCTACAGCACCACTGTGACCTGGGGAGCTCGGAAGACTACCCTGATCCCTCAGAAAACGGCTGGAAACATGAGCTCACCGTGCGACCGAAGTGGTTCTTCCCCGCCGTGAGGAAAAACACGGAGAACTCTTCGGACTCTGCATGGTATTGCTTGCCGTTTGCTCGAGAAGGGTCGTCATGGCTTTGAGAACCTATGCCTACACTCTTGTGAACCCCAATCCAATATGGCCTTGGAATTTCCCGTTTTCTTTCAACTCAGTTCCAAGGAACCGCCGGTGACAAACTTCAAATTCCGGCCAACCTAAGCTATGACCTAGCTCCAAACTGGGAGGAGAGCAAGAAGGGTCGACAACGCACCTAGAACACCGGTTGGATGAGCGTGAACGAGTCTGAGGTGGCCGGTCGACGGTGCAGCGTCGTGGCGGCAAGCTGGAAAGTGGAACGAGGAACTCATGCTCAGTTCTCGGGACCAGCTCGAAGGAACGATAGGGGCTGTCATCAGAGAGGAAGTAGAGAGCCTTGCGCACCTTCCTACGACCTCAAACGGCTGGGGCAACGCCGGAGTTGCGTCGATGACGGGCGGGCGGCGTGAAGCGACTGAGCGGCGGTCGAGGCTACTCGTGCTGAGCAGGGAAAGGGAAAACACGTCGGTGGATGGCCGAGAGAGCAAGGGAGGATGTGCTGGGACTGTGGCACGAGCGGATGATCATGTAGGCGGCAGAATCAGGAGGTGGCGCGGCACACCTCGGGCGTGGGTCGGAGACGGGAGCTGTCGCGCCCCTGCTGTTCGATCGCAGTCGGCTGAGGCGGCAGCTCTCTTGTGTGGCTGACCAAGGGGTCCCACCATTTCTAATTCTTATCCCAATTTTCTCTGATATTTTACCCCAGCAACTCAACATTAAAGACTTGACTTCAACCCAAAGTCATAGTTCGAATTTGCTGAATTCAAATGGTTTGAATTCTGGTGTAGAATTTGAATGGGATTTGATCATTTGAATTTGAAAAGGAGTTTGAATTCTACCCTTTGTATTGCCTCAAAAATATAGCAAACCAGCCCCAAAATTTCCAATTTTTGGCATGGCTGCTCATTCAAAGGTGGAGAACACATTTGTGAAACCCAATTTTCAAATTGAGGGAATTGGAATTTTAAACTGTATTCGAAATTCAGATTAGAGGGATTCCTCTTTTAAATCCCAAACAAATATTGAAACTCCTCCAAATGAGCTGAAATTTGGAAGGTTGAATACTTGGACTATGAAGATCCAAGTTATGAATTTAGATCTCCATGTTTAGAAGTTTTGGGAAGTCTAAACCCTCACTTTGAACTCACCCCCTTATAATTCAAAGTTTTAATTCCCCTTATTTTTCACAAGTGTATATGAGCAGAATTTTCTTGCTACCACTTTTGGGGATTTTACACTAAGTGTAGCAAATTCCAACTTTATTTGAATTTCAAACTGAATATGTGCTGAAACTTAGTCAAACCAAACCTAATTTGAATTCTAACCAATTCAAATGGCTCAGGGGTGAATAATTCAAATCACCATGGGCAATGTAGGGCTTACTGTTTACAACAGTAATATAGAGTTAAGTTCAGAGGTTAAAAATGGAGTGGGACCCATATGTCAGCCACTGAAGAGAGTCAACCGACTGAGACTTCAGTACTCGGGTCCCTGAGCTCCCTCAAAGGGCGCCACCGAGGGGAGGCCGCCGCGCCACCAGCAGCTTGGCCACGCGCAGGCGCAGGTCGGTTCTGAGCCCTTCTTAAGGCGCTCCACGACTCGGCCGAAACCCCCTCACTGTTTTTCCTCTCACAAGAACGCGGCGCCGACGCTCTGCCCTCCGCTGCTCGGAACCGATCGGAGAGTCACGATCACAGCATCCCCGCTCCCTCCAAAGCTACGACAAGGTACTAGGGACTTCCCTTATCCTTCCCTGTCGCTAGAAATCGGCTAAACTCGGGTGATCTCGGTTATACCGAGAGTTTCGTTCAGTGACCTACATCCACCGCACTTCGGGCTCCCGTGGACAGCCCAACCGGGAGGTTGTCACGCCCGAACCAAGGCGACCCTGGACGCGTTAGGGACCGGTGCTGCTCACCCCCGAGCCACAGCCCGAGGGCTTGAACGCCGGCGGTGAATTTCCAGTTTTCCCCTTTCTCGGTACAGACCGACCTTCGTGTGCGGTTCTGTCAAATTTACGCTCTAGGAAGGGTTAGAGAGTCTCAATCCTTTCCTACACAGACTAGACTTTGTAGCTCACAAGTTGCCTTCACAACCCTTAGCCTGAGGACCCATGTACCCGGCGTATTTTGAAGCTTGCCGACGGCGGATCCTGCAGGAAGCATCGGACGCACGGTGGGAGCTTACTTTGGACCTCCCCCGAGCTGCTTCGAGCCCATGCTGAGGTTCCTTAGGGACCACTGATGCTTTCCGGACGTTTGCTCGGTCGGTTGGGGTGCTAGGGAGGTCGGCCGACACGGCTGAAGTTCTTCCGAAGCTGCCGCTCGTCGCCGACTGTGTGCCGCCATTTTCATGACGAACTGAGCCCAGAATCATGTTCCCTGAGTGGACATAGGCAGGGGCGGCCAGAATCATGAAGTTTGGGGCACCACAGAGGCTGCCGGCGAGCTCTCCGGCGAGGCGTCGCGGCGGCCGAACGCGGGCATCGGGAGGTAGACGAAGCCGGGTGACCCCCGTGTCAGTGGCTCGGATCCGGTGTGCTGGCACGCAAAAATTCCGTGGACCCCGTTGTGCCATCGCTCCAGCGCCGAACATGTGTCCCCGTGGACCCACCGGCAGATTTGAACTTTTCCCGATTTTCAGATTTCATTCAAATTTCAAATCCTCATAACTTTGGCTAGGAAACTCCAAATCGAGTGAACCAAAATTTGTTGGATTCAGCTCTCTGAGTACTTTCCAGCAAATAAAGTTTCACTTTATGAAAATCCCTAATTCTCCATAATTAATTCTTGAAATTTTAAATTGTTTAGAATTTTAACTGGAGAACCCTTTGGAGGAAACTTCTGAAATTTTGCTAGGATGTTAACCAAAATATCCCTGAGCTACCATAAAAGTTTCAGATCCATTTGAACTGATTTGATCCACCGAATGGTGTGATTAATAAAACTGTTCCAGAGAAAATAGAAAATATCCAGAAACATTTTCAGAATTTCTCTGAAATTGTTTAGCTCATATCGTAGGCTAGGAACCTTCAAATTATGTAAGACCAACTCCATTAGAACCCGCTGAAAATCTAGTTTTCAAAAAGTCATGAGTTGCTCCATGAAAACCCCTAGAACACCATAAGAGATCCAACTAATGTTAAGTACATAATTAATTGTGGAGAGCTCAAATGAGCTTTGCTGCAACTAAAACTTGGCCAAGTCTCTATTTAGGTTGTAAACAAGCCACAGTAAAAGTTTCACAGTCATTGGGTCTGTCTAGTAAAACTTATAAACTTCACAAGTTTAAATTCAATTCAAATGCATTTAAATTAATACATATACTTGTATATCATGTAGTCGCTAAGGTCGAGGAGGAACCCGAAGTCTTAGACTTCGTCACTCTGGAAGAGCAGCTAGCCTACAACCAAGAGCAGGAAGTCAAGCTCCGGTTTGCATTAACCTCTTTACAAATTTTTATTGTTTTGAGCACTTTCTTTGAGCATCACTTATTTCTTGCATTAGAGTATTGTTTGAAACACAAAAACCATGGGTTGGGATTAGGATTGAAAACCCCGTTAGCTAATGCAATGCTAAGTTAGTGTAGGATTCGGTACAAGTCAAGTAGTTGGAACTACTCGTGACCATAGGCTAGAGGCACTCGACTCGGGTAGAGATAGCACATGATACACATGGCCAGAAAAATGAGACTGAGCGGAGGGTAAGGGCAGCAGGACTTTGGGGCCTGGTTGCTATAGCTCCGCTTGTGTCGATTGAGGACCGAGCCGTGTGCGGTCCTGTTGAACAAGCTAGAACAGTACCGAAGACCTACCGGCTATATGGGAACCGGGAAACCGATGTAACTCGGGTAGCTGGGTATCGAGGCATTGCCCGTCGTTCAGAGGGTAGGTTGAGAGCTTGAGGTGTAAATTGGCTGGCAGCACTGAGGTGCGCGTGCAGAGACCTCTTGCTCGGGATGATGGGACCGGTTCAATACTTGGCTGACGGGTGAAAGGTGGTTGCGTACGACGTCCGTGATGGTTGCTGTAGGCAACATCGAGTACGGGCGTACGTCACGGGTTATTCAGTTAACCCTGCAGGTGTAAATCGATTATAATCGCCGTCCCTCGCGGTCAGTGAGTACTACTTGTTCACTGTACCATGACGTAGAAAGAACAGGCTAGTTACATGTTAAAATGTTGCTGATTGAAAGATGGACTTTGATTGTTAATGATTTATTGTAGTTTAGAGCTAACTAAAGTTCTTTTCAACTTTGGGCAAAGTACATGAGAGAAATGCGTTTCTTGTTTGATTGCGTCTCTCTCATGTGCCTTAGAGTAAGGTTCTCCACAACCTGCTGCTAAAACTTGAAAGTAAGGTTCCACTAATTAGGCGAGTCCTTTGCAACTTATTTTACCTCATGTACCTATTACCCCTCATGTAGAAGTTTCATGTTTAGGAGAGACGGGTCAGGCTTGCTGAGCCTTCGTGCTCACTGCTTGTGTTTGAAGCTTTTGCAGGGTTCTATGAGGAAGGGACTTCCGAGGAAGAGACGGAACCCAAGGAGGGGAACCCCGTCGAGTGGGAGTCGTGCACGCCGCCGTGTTAGTGTGCGTGCGTGCTAGCAAGGACACGTTCACGGGCTGAACGTGAACTTGATGCGTAGTCTACGCCCGTGAGTGTAGACTGAACATATTTTGCTGTAAAAATGTTCATAAATCTCTTTATGTAATAAAACTTTGCTTCCGCTTTGTACCTTTTATGTGTGTTATTCGGTGCTGTGCAACGCAGCATCCCTCAGCGTGATCCTTGCTCGACAAGACCTTGGGGTCGTGTCAAAGAGTTAGAAAATTTTGAAAGAAATAATGTTTGGAAACTTGTACCTCCACCTCAAGGACACACTCTAATCATAACTAAATGGGTGTTTAAAAATAAACAAAGTGAGTACGGGGTTGTGGTTAGGAATAAGGCTAGGTTGGCTGCTCATGGTTTTACACAAGTTGAAGGACTAGATTTTGATCAAACTTTTGCTCCTGTTGCTAGATAAGAAGCCATAAGAATTTTGTTAGCATTTGCTGCATCTAAAGGTTTCAAGTTATATCAAATGGATGTTAAAAGTGCTTTTCTTAATGGCTACATAGATGAGGAGGTTTATGTCAAGCAACCACCGGGTTTTGAAAATCCAAAATTTTCTAATCATGTTTACAAACTGTCCAAAGCCTTTTATGGTCTTAAACAAGCCCCTAGAGCATGGTATGATAGGTTAAAAACATTCTTACCTGAAAAGGGGTTTACCATGGGCAAGGTTGATAAAACTATTTTTGTGCTTAAGCATGGAAATGACTCATTATTCGTTCTAATGTATGTGGATGATATTATCTTTGGTTATGCTTCTTATGATCTTGTGTCCAAGTTTTCAGCTATGATGAGTTCAGAATTTGAGATGAGTATGATGGGAGAACTCACATACTTTTTGGTGCTGCAAATGAAGCAAACCAAGGAGGGTACTTTGTGCATCAAACAAAGTATACAAGGGACCTTATTAAGCGCTTCAACATGGACAGAAGCAAGTCTCTCCGGACACCAATGGGTACAGCAACGACACATGAACTTGACGAAGATGGTTTGAACCCGTGAATCAAAAAGAATATAGAAGTATGATTGGATCACTTTTGTACCTCACGGCATCAAGACCAGAGATACAATTCACCGTAGCTTCCCCACGTGCTTCACATCGTCAAGCCGTCAAAAGAATTCTCAGGTACTTACATGGAACTCAAGAATTTGGGATTTTTCTTCATTCTTCCTCAACAATTACTTTGAAAGCTTTTTCGGATGCTGATTTTGGGGGTTGTAGAATTGATAGGAAAGTACTTCGGGTGTTTGTCATTTTCTAGGTAATTCACTTGTTGCTTGGTCCTCTAGAAAACAAAATTCAGTTGCACAATCGACAGCCGAATCTGAATATGTAGCTGCTGCTAGCGCTTGCTCACAAATTCTTTGGATCGTTCAAACACTTAAGGGCTATGGGGTTGATCTAGATAGTGTTCCACTATTTTGTGATAATACTAGTGCCATTTGCATTGCTATAAACCCCGTGCAACATTCGAGAACAAAGCACATTGACATTAGGTATCACTTTCTCCGTGATAATGTTGAAAAAGGAAACATTGTGCTTCACCATGTAGATACCGAACAACAATTGGCTGACATTTTTACAAATCCTTTGGATTTCACTTGTTTTTTGTTTCATTCATAGTGAAATAGGGGTTATGCATCCTCATGGCTTAAATTGAGGGGGAGTTTTAAAACATGATAAGTCTATGTGTGAATCTGAATTTAAAATAATATGAGCATAATATTTCATACATATATGACTTTTTGATTTGTTTTATATGTTGAAAGTTCTTACTACATTACTCATGTTATACATTTTGTAGTTTTGCCATGACTAGTAATTGGAATAATTATTTACACTAAATCTGGTCATGATCGAACTTTCTTGCTTTATTAAACTTGTTGCATGCTCACAAGTGCTTTTAATAATGAAAAAATATTCAATCAACTATTCACATGTTGAGCTTTTATGTTCAAACAAAAATTTGAGAAAAAGATCAAGAGAATAAGCATGCATCGCACTTCTTCTTTTGAGATGGCTTATCATTGCACTCAGATATTAACTTGGAAGAAGTTGTGTATGACTAAAACCATGTCCTTAAGCTTCTGATTGTCAAATGACATAGACTTGGCTTGGTTGGTTAGAATAAGGCTGATGTGGCATATAATCTCTTGCAAATGTCATATGATCTGAATTTGTGCTTCGAAAAATAATTAAAATGCAGCAACAAGTGTCATGCTTTCAGGTCTTGACATATTTAAGTTTGTGAGATCATGACTTGCTTAAATTGAAAATTATACTTGATCTCTAGCATAGCTTACACTACTTTATGTATCTCATTGATGTGATAGTGTAAGTTACTTGATAGTATGGCTTGGATGAGCTTTGTTTTATATGTATATTTTATTAATATGCTCATAACAATTAAAATTTCTCTTTTGAACCTTGCTGAATACATTGTCAAAGGGGGAGAAATTGATCCAAGGGCCTAAGTTTTTGGCACATACTCAAAGTGTTCACCACACCCCACACACACTTCATTTGAAGAAAGTTGAGGAACATATTGGAAGAGCCAGTAACCACCATCAACATGATCACTAGAGAAAAAACTCACACAGTGCAAAAGTGGCATTTCCCACATGCATCATCTAGGGGCTGGACATATGAAAAACTCCTACACCTTGCTAAGAATGTCCATGCCAAGTTTCACCCAAATTCAGAAACTTTTTGAAGTCCTTTTTGGTATAGCTAGAAAGAGGGTGCTTTGAACTCAAATTTAAATTCAAACTGTTTTCATCCAATGAATTCAAAAGTGGGAGGAATATTATTACTCAGTACATTTTTGTGAGCTCATACACCAATTTTCACTCCATTTGGAGTTGATCTTGACATGAGCTAAGTTTAGCAAATTCAAACTTTATTTGAATTTCAAACTGCATATGTGCTGAAATTTAGTCAAACACAAACCAATTTGAATTCTATCCCATTCAAATGGTCTAGGGGTAGATAATTCAAATGCATGAGGTTAATTTGGGCTCTACTGTTTAGAGCAGTGGAGAAAAGTTAATTTCAGAGGTTAAAACCCTGGGTGGGACCCACCTGTCAGCCACTGAAGCAAAAGCAACCGACTGAAAAGCACGGCCCGGTTTCTTGTGCCGGCTTGGGCTACCGCCACGGCGAGGGATGGATCGGGACAGCAGCTGCTTGCCGTCCCGACCCGCTGAACCGCCTCGCGGCCTTCTTATCCCCGCAGCCGACCTGATCGGAGGCAGAACCGCTCGCTTCTCTGCTCCCTCGCGCAAGAAAAGCAGCTCCTGCCGCCGCCCTCTCGGTTGATCGGAAAAGCCCGTGATCACAGCCGCTCCACTCCCTCCAAGCTGCAAAACGGTACGAGAGGATCCCCTTCTCCTTCCCCGTTGCTGGAAACTGGCTCAACTCGGTTGATCTCGCCCCTACCGAGGGTTCTTTTCGGTGACCTAAGTCCGCCGCACTTCGGGCTCCCATGGACAGCCCAAACGGAAGGGTGTTACGCCCAAGCTAAGGCGTCCCTGGACGCGTTAGGGACTGGTGCTGCTCACCCCCGAGCCACAGCCCAAGTGCTTGATTGCCGGCGACGAATTTCCATTTTCCCTTTCACTCGGTGCAGACCAACCTTCGGGTGTGGCTCCGCCGAATTCACACCCCAGAAAGGTTTAGAGAGTCTCAATCCATTCCTACACCAACTAGACTTAGTGGCCCACAAGTTGCTCTCACAACCTCTAGCATGAGAACCCCTGTACATGGCGTATTTCAAAGCTTGCCGACGGTGGATCATGCGGGAAACATTGAGAGCACGGTGAGAGCCTACTTCGGACATCTCCCGAGCTGTTCTGAGCTCATGCCGAGCTTCCGTAGGGACCACTGATGCTTTCCGGCCTTCTGCTCGGTCGGTTGGGGTGCTAGGAAGGTCGGCCGACACGGCCGAAGTCCTTCCGCAGCCGCCGCTCGTCGCCGACTATGTGCCGGTGATTTTTGTAACGAGCTGAGCCCAGCTTCATGTTCCCCGGATGGATTTAGGTAGAGGCGGCCAGAATCGTGGAGTTCAACGCACCACAGAGGCCACCGGCGAGCTATCCGGCGAGGTGTCGCGGCGGCCGAGCGCGAGAGGCGGGAGGTAGACGAAGCCCCCCGACCCCACGCGTCAGCGGCAGATATTTTAAACCCCAGGATTCGCTGTGGCACGGATCGGGTGCGACTGCGTGCGAAAGAATTTGTAGCCCCGTGTGTCGACCGATGAGGAGCTGACACGTAGCCCCGGTCCCACGCGCAGTGATTTGAACTTTTCCCGATTTTCAGATTTAGTTCAAATTTCAAATCCCCATAACATTGGCTAGGAAACTCCAAATCAAGTGAACCAAATTTTTTTTGGATTCAGCTCTTCGAGTACTTTCCAGCAAATCAAGTGTCACCTCATGAAAATCCTTAATTCTCCAGAATTAATTCTTCAAATTTTAAACTGTTTAGAATTTTAACTGGAGAACCCTTTGGAGGAAAATGCTGAAATTTTGCTGGGATGTTGACCAAAATATACCTGAGCTACCATAAAAATTCAGATCCATTTGAGCTCATTTGATCCACCTAATGGTGTGATTAATAAAACTGTTCCAGAGAAAATAGAAAATGTTCAGAAACATTTTCAGAATTTCTCTGAAATTGTTTAGATCATATCTTTATCTACGAACCTTCAAATTAAGTGAGACCAAATCCGTTAGAACCCTCTGAAAATCTAGTTTTCAGAAAGTCATGGCTTGCTCCATGAAAATCCTTAGAAAACCCTAAGAGCTCCAATTAAGGTCAAGTACATAATTATTTGTGGAGAGCCCAAATGAGCTTTGCTGCAAATAAAACTTGGCCAAGTTTCTGTTTAGGCTGTAACCAAACCACAGTAAAAATTTCAGAGTCATGGGGTCTGTCTAGTGAGACTTATAATTTTCACAAGTTTAAATTCAATTCAAATGCATTTAAATTAATACATATACTTGTTATGTCATGTAGTCGCTAAGGTTGAGGAGGAACCCGAAGTCTTAGACTTCGTTACTCCGGAAGAGCAGCTAGCCTAGACCAAGAGCAGCAAGGCAAGCTCCGGTTTGCATAAACCTCTTTACAAAATTTTATTGTTTTGAGCACTTCCTTTGAGTACCATTTATCTTTTGCATTAGAGTCTTGTTTGAAACCCAAATGCATAGCCAAGAAAACCATGGGTTGGGATTAGGATTGAAAACCTCGTAGCCAATGCAATGCTAAGACAGTGTAGGATTCGGTACAAGTCGAGTAATTGGATCTACTCGCGAGAATAGGCTAGAAGCACATCGCTCGGGTAGAGATAGCAAATGAAACACATGGCGAGAAAAATGAGACCGAGCGGAGAGTAAGGGCAGCAGGACTTTGGGGCCTGTGTGCTATAGCTCCGCTTGTGTCGATTGAGGACCGAGCCATGCGCGGGCCTGTTGAACAAGATAGAACAGTACCGAAGACCTACCGGCTATATGGGTACCGGGAAACCGATGTAACTCGGGTAGCTGGGTATTGAGGCATTGCCTGTCGTTCCGAGGGTAGGTTGAGAGCTCGAGGAGTAAATCGGCTGGCGGCACTGAGATGCGCGTGCAGAGACCTCTTGCTCGGGACGATAGGACCGGTTCAATATTTGGCTAATGGGTGAAAGGTAGTTAAGTACGGCGTCCGTGATGGTTGCTGTAGGCAACATCGAGTACGGGCATACGTGACGGGTTATTCGGGTAACCCTGCAGGTGTAAATCGATTATAATCGCCGTCCCTCACGGTCAGTGAGTACCACTTGTTCACTGTACCGTGACATGGAAAGAACATGCTAGATACATGTTAAAATGTTGCTTATTGAAAGATGGACTTTGATTGTTAATGATTTGCTGTACACTAGAGCTAACTAAATTTCTTTTCAACTTTGGGCAAAGTACATGAGAGAAATGCGTTTCTTGTTTGATTGCGGCTCTCTCATGTGCCTTTGCGCAAGGTTCTCCACAACCTGCTTCTAAAACTTGAAAGTAAGGTTCCACTAAGTAGGCGAGTCCTTTGCAACTTATTTTACCTCATGCACCTATCACCCTCATGTAGAAGTTTCATGTTTAGGAGAGACGGGTCAGTCTTGCTGAGCCTTCGTGCTCACTGCTTGTGTTTGAAGCTTTTGCAGGGTTTTATGAGGATGGGACACCGGAGGAGGAGACTGAACCCCAGGAGGGAAACCCCGTCGAGTGGGAGTCGTGCATGCCGCCGTGTTAGTGTGTGTGCGTGCTAGCGGGGACACGTTCACGGGCTGAAGTGAACTCGATGCGTAGTCTACGCCCGTGAGTGTAGGCTGAACCTATTTTGTTGTACAAATGTTCATAAACCTTTTTATGTAATAAAACTTTGCTCCCGCTTTGTACCTTTGATGTGTGTTATCCGGTACTGTGCAACGCAGCACCCCTCAGCGTGATCCTGGCTCGACAAGACCGTGGGGTCGTCTCAGCGTGGTATCAGAGCTTGCTTGAGGTTTAACGCACTACAAAGGTCATCTTTTTCAAAAATCCAGTGAGGAACGAGTTAGTAGCCCATATAAGGATGTTATTAGTGTATAGAAAGTGGCATACTAACCTATTTGCTTATGTCGGAAAAATCATGCATCTCGGGATGCTTTATGTCTTGGGGGGTGCACGTAAGCGCTGTCCACCAGTGCGCACAAGCTGAAGGGTGGAGCCCCACGGGTGGCAGGTAACCCGACCCTCTTTAATATCCTCTACGACTCTTCATGTCGTTTGGGGTATTCGAGCAACGTCTGTCCCTGGCATGCTTTGGGCAATTTGGGAGACCCCGTCACGTGGTCAGTAACGTGAACACGTAGCTCAAGGCGTGTTTGGCTTGAGAACATCCGGGCGAGTGATGACGGCCGGGTGTACAAACTGTATGGATACCGGGCTCGGTGTGCAGCCGAGTCTGACGATTGTGTGAGTTTTCTGCAGGTAGTTTGACCACGAAATGGTAGACGTGTATCATCCGTGTGCGAGAGACGTTTAGTGCCACTGGACTAACGGAGCCGGCTAAGTCCGGTATAGGTTTTTCTTTTTGAGGACGTAGTACCGACATGATCTGGTGACGCATCGACGTCACACCCCACTAAATGATCAACTTAATGGTAATCTAGAGCATTAAAACTTTGCTGTAACCTCTTCCCTTGGTCAGGATATTCAAAGTTAACAAGTTTTCAACTTATAGGATACTAAGGACAGAGTCCCCTGTTTTCAGCTGAATTAAGGCTGAAGTTAATCAGAGGTTATAGGTTGAGTTCTTTAGAGGTTGGGGTCATATGATACATTTCTGGAAAGCATTGGAAGAGATTTACAACTTTTCTGTTGAGGTCCAGAGGTGTTTCACCCCTTAACCAATCGAAAAATGCAGTAGAGTTGAAACTGTCCAGAAAACAGGGCAGAGCAAACACTCTCTGTAAATTGAGCGTAACTTCCTGCATAAATCTAAAAATAGAACATGAGGTAGTTCTGGAAAGCTTATGAGATGGGTTACAACTTTGTAACAGAAAGTTTTGTCAGATTGGGAGTAGAATTAACTGGAATTCTTAGATCAAATCAGTACCTCAAGCAGGGAGGTGCTGTCCAATTTTCTCCAGAAATTCTGTTAACTTTGATATCTCATAATTTTTGAACCAGGACTGATCTTAGGCCAAGCAAACACTTTCTGAGAATCTATTGAGGTTATATTTAACTTTGATATTGAGCTCCAGAATTGGTTTTGCCTTTAGAATGGCCTAACTCAGGTTGAAAGGGAAACTGGTCATGGCTGTCATGTTGGACAGCAGATCAGCAGTCAAATTTGTTTAAATTTGAACTATGTTTCCAAATTTTATGAGTTCAATGACATGTTTTATGTTATAACTCAATGGTTTACTGTTAAAATAAATATTTGACATTTCTCAAATATGTTTTTACAGATGACAGCGGATAAACAATTGGAGAACGGGTGGGTGGTGTCCCACTGTTCTCACCGCAGCGGCTATCCGGAAGCATTGAGGCAAATGCTTCAATATTTCAGGTACAGCAAGATACTGCAGTACATCGCCAAAGAAGAAGGCGACGAGGGGAACAAGACATGGATGATCCATGTCGAAGTTCCTGCAGGACCTACGCCACCCGGTTGGATTTCGTTCACTGTTACGGTGAGGGGCAGACAACCGGAGGGAATGTGGCAAGTGGCATCCCGCGACACCAGGTCGCGTTTCTGCCAACTGCACGTTAGAGCTATGGAGGGCACTCCATACGTGCTCGTTCCGGTGGAGAGACGGGATAATCACGTGTGGGAAGGGAGGTAATGGAGGCAACCGATCAGGGTTGTCCAAGATACAACCCCGCGGAGTCAAACCTCAGTCTCCAGATAAGGGCGGGAAAGGCCGTGATGGACAGCCAAGCTGTTCATACGGAGTGTCTCGCCATGAAGCTCAAGGAGAGCACAAGCCATGGAGACCATTTCGAGAGTGCTCACAGCGCACTCCGCAATGTGCTTCTTCCGACGATCAAGCGACTGAATGAACAATATAATCAGTTGCATCGTCTGAAGAAGGCGAAGAGGAAAAGCCGTGTCGATATCGCGGCTTTGCAACAGCAGGTGGAGGATCTAACCCATCAGAACGAGGTCCTTACTCAAGAGCGAGACGACACTATTGAGGAGGGGCAAGGCTGGGAAGAGGACTACAACCAAGCCATGGACGTGGTGCACGCGTTGCAGGACCTCGTACATCCGGTAATGGGCATACCTGTGGTAGGTGCCGTACCCGTGGTGTTGGGTCTTCCTGCAATGGGAGAACCTGAGATGGGAGAGGAGGTTGTAGATCCAGAGCCACCAGCAGAGGTACCGGAGGAGGACGACCCACAGGAGGTCGAGTTCTACTACGAGTAGGAGGTTACCATTGCCATGTAGGGCAACCAGAGTGGTGTAACCCAAACTTTTGTAACCAGTGACATGTCGTGTAGGCAGTAGCGTATGTATAGGTAGTGACGACATGAGCACGACTTCTCAGAGACCCGAGAATAATGTATCTTGTATAAAGTTTATGCTTTATCAATATATGTGAATGTTGTGCAAATTATTCATGCGTCACTTCAATACCTACTGTTTCATATGGAATTTTAAGTATGACATGTGCTGATCACTGCTGTTTTGAATTTCAGAATGACTCGTACTCATGCCAACCCGGACGTTGGGGGTTCTAGTCATGGGGGGGGAACCTCCCAAAAGCCTCCCGAGGACTCCTCGGAACAGCAACAGCAACAACAAACGCCGCCACCGCCAACGGTTACATTGGCCGACATCGTGGCGGAAATGGCGGATTCTCATCAGCAGCACACGGAGTTGCTGCAGACCCTTATTGCAAATACGTATCGACCAGAGAGACCTCAAGATTGTGAGGAGCGTCAACAGAGCTCCTACTCCGATTTTCTAGCGACTCATCCCCCGGTATTCTCAAGGGCGGATGAACCCCTCGATGCAGACAACTGGCTCCTCACGATAGAGATGAAGTTCGGGCTGCTCCAAGTGAGTGAGCAGTGCAAGACTCAGTTCACGGTCCAACAGCTCCAGGGATCCGCCAGCGCGTGGTGGGCAAAATACAGTGCTTCGCAGCCCACCGACCGAGTTATGACCTGGACAGAATTCAGGATGGCCTTCAGGGCCTATCACATACCGCCGGGTATCATGAAGAGGAAGACGCAGGAATTCCTACGCCTGCAGCAAGGGAGCCGAAACACGCTGGAATATTGCAGGGCGTTCAATGATCTTGCGCTCTACGTGTCGTATCACGCCGATACCGACGAGAAGCGGCGGGATCACTTCTACCAGGGGCTTAACCTGCTCATGAAAGACAAGTTGGCGATGTTCAATCGCGGCAGCCTCAACGACATAATTGATGCTGCGATTGTTCAGGAGGACTCCGGCAAGGAGTTAGCGGCGGCGGAAAGGAAGCAAAGCGCGCTGCAGAGCAGCGGAGAAGGAGGTGGTCCTTCTCAAAAATACCGGATGGTGAATCACCCACAATCGGGTCCACGCTGGCAGCCACCACAGAGGTCGATGCCATTCCGCAGTCGGCCCTATTCTCCACCGGCGTTCAGGCCGGCACTGCCAGTACCACCTCCGCAACAACAACAGCAGCAGCAGACAATGCCACGTGCATATGCACCTCAGCAGCACATGCCGGGCTTTCGTCCCCCGAGCACCGGTCAAGCAGCAGCCACATGTTACAAATGTGGTCATCCAGGATACTTCGCCAGCAGTTGTCGGGAGAGGCAAGGCAGCGGAGTTGCACCACAGATTCTGGGGAGGAATCAGCCCTGGAACCCCACTAATGCGCGGCGGGCAAACCCTAGGCTCGGTACTGTCCACCAACTTGCCATAGAGGACGTGCCGGAGGGTGAGCCAATCCTTGCGGGTATGTTCCAACTCCACCAGCATCCCGCCATAGTATTGTTTGATTCTGGCACCACACACAATTTTATTAGCCAAGCTTTCATTGCTAAACACAGCTTGCAAATACTACCCACCGATAGCCCATATTTGATTTATTCACCGGGTGGAAAGATTTCAGCAAGCGTAATGGTTTCCAAAGCACCGTTATGCTTAGCGGGTAGAGTGTACCATACGTCTGTCATAATTTTAGAGGGACAAAAGGTCGATGTCATCTTAGGGATGTCGTGGTTAACCCGCCAAGGCGCTGTTTTAGACACCATCCTTCGCATCGTGCACTTGAACTCAGAAGTGCACGGATCTCACTCCTTATTTCTGGACAGTCCAGAAATAAAATGTCAAGTGTCTATCAATCCACAACCATCAGATTGGAAGATATTCCAGTGGTCCGAGAGTTCCCTGACGTGTTCCCGGATGATTTACCAGGGATGCTGCCCGACAGAGAGGTGGAGTTCAAGATTGAACTTGCACCAGGAACCATGCAAATATCCCGAAGGCCGTACAAGATGGCACCAAGGAATTGGATGAACTGAAGACTCAGCTAACGGACCTGCTGGAGAATGTTTTTTTTAGGCCGAGCTCCTCGTCATGCGGCTGTTCGGCATTATTTGTGAAGAACAAGGATGAGACGTTGCGGCTTTGCGTGGACTATCGTCCATTAAACACCGTGACCGTCAAGAACAAGTACCCGTTGCCACGGATTGACATGTTGTTAGATCAGTTGGTCGAAGCAAAGATCTTTTCCAAAATGGACTTAAGATCTAGGTACCACCAGATTAAAATACGGGCTGAGGACATTCCGAAGGCGGCTTTCTCGACGAGGTACGGACTTTATGAGTACCTGGTCATGTCCTTCGGCCTCACCAATGCTCCAGCTCACTTCATGTATTTGATAAACTCGGTATTCATGCCAGAGCTGGACAAGTTTGTCGTGGTCTTCGTCGACGACATATTGGTATATTCCAAGTCGGAGGTAGAGCACAAGAAGCATCTGCGTATATTCTTGCAACGGCTGCGGGATAACAAGCTATACGCGTAATTCAGCTAGTGCGAGTTTTGGATATCGCAAGTGCCTTTTCTCGGGCATATCATCTCAGCGGATGGTATCGCTGTAGACCCGAGTAAGATCAACAAGTGCTTAATTGGAAATCCCCGAGAACAGTTCACGAGGTACAGAGTTTCCTCGGGCTCGCAGGATATTATCGAAGATTCATTCCGAACTTCTCGAAGATTGCCAAGCCTATGACGGAGCTGCTGAAGAAGGCTACCAAATATGTTTGGAGTCCAGCATGTGAAGCAGCATTCAAAGCTTTAGTCAAGCACCTAACATCAGCACCGATTTTGGCGCAGCCAGACACAACAAAACCGTTCGATGTGTACTGCCATGCATCCGGCATTGGGCTCAGATGTGTGCTGATGCAAGACCGAAGAGTGGTCGCGTATGGATCACGGCAGCTCAGAAACCATGAGTAGAATTATCAAACTCACGACTTGGAGCTCGCCGCCATGGTACTCGCACTTAAAATGTGGAGGCACTACCTACTCGGTAACCTCGTACATTTATATACCGACCACAAAAGCCTCAAGTACATATTCACTCAGAAGGAGCTGAACATGAGGCAGCAAAGATGGTTAGAGTTGATAAAGGATTACGAAATAGAGATCCATTATCACCCCGGCAAGGCAAACGTAGTGGCGGATGCGCTGAGTCGCAAGTCACACGTCAACAATCTGACCATCACACCATTGGAAAAGAGCGAACCACCACTACATGTGATCCCACATGGAGCTCTCTACAACTTAGCTTTGATCCCCACCATCCGTGAAGAGATAGCGGCAGCCCAGAAAAATGACAAGGGCATGTCACATTTACGGAGACGCATAGACAGTGGGGAGTTGAAATGTTTCCGGAAAGACGGAGACGGCGTCCTATGGTTCAAGGACCGGATCGTCGTACCCCGTAACCCGGAATTACGTAAGAAAATCTTTGATGAGGCTCACTTGTCAAAGTTTTCTATTCACCCCGGCAGCAACAAAATATATCAAGGACGCAGGAGTATGTTTTGGTGGACACAAATGAAGCGGGAGATCGCAAAGTACGTGTCCGAGTGTGATACATGTCGAAGGGTGAAGGCAGATCATATGCGGAAACCGCGACTGCTACAACCACTGGGCGTTCCTGCCTGGAAGTCGGAGGATGTGAGCATGGACTTCATCGTCGGTTTACCCACCACCTTTCAGAAACATGAATCTGTGTGGGTGATTGTCGACCGGCTTACCAAAGTTGCCCATTTCATCCCGGTCAACACCAACTACAACGCCAAGAAGTATGCTGAACTGTATATCTCACGGATCCTATGTTTGTACGGCGTACCCTGTACCACCAAATCGGATCGGGGCACTTTATTTGTGTCCTATTTTTGGGAGCAGCTACACGCTGCGTTGCGACGAATCTGATCCGTAGTTCAGCATAACAACCGCAAATGGATGGACAAACCGAGCGGGTAAATCAAATTTTGGAAGATATGTTACGAGCTTGCGCTATCAACCATGGCAAGAATTGGGATGATCACTTGCCGTTGGCCGAGTTCTCGTACAACAATGGGTACCAATACAGCATCAAAATGGCGCCTTATGAGGCACTATACGGGAGAAAATGTCGCACACCACTGAATTGGTGCGAGTCTGGCGAAAGGGTCACCTTCGGGATTGATCTTGTCAACAACACGAAAGAAAAGGTTCGGTTGATTCAAGCGAACCTAAAAGCCGCCCAATCCCGACAGAAGCAATATGCGGACCGGAGAAGGCGCCCACTACAATTCGAAGTCGGGGATCACGTATACCTACGTGTGTCTCCAATGAAGGGCGTAAACAGATTCGGGGTGAGAGGAAAGTTGGCACCCCGATTCATCGGTCCATTTCAGATTACAGAAAGATGTGGATCGGTAGCACACTGGCTGAAATTACCAGAAGCACTTTCCGGTGTGCACGACGACTTTCACATCTCCCATCTGAGGAAGTGTCTTAAGCTATCAACTACCGTTCAGCTGGAGGATATTAAAGAACTGAAACCGGATCTCACATATCGGGAGGAACCGGTTCAGGTTATTGATGAAAAGGCCCGAACTACACGCAACCGTACGTTGTGGTTCTACATAGTTCTGTGGAGTAATCACTCCGTGGACGAAGTGACATGGGAGAGTGAAGGATTTCTTCACGCTAACTACCCCGCCTTTTTCACGTCGCATATCCGGTAATTTTCCACCGTCCTCTCTCTCATTTTCACCTTATAATCTCGGGACGAGATTCTTTTAAGGGGAGGAATGTAAGGGCCTAAGTTTTTGGCACATACTCAAAGTGTTCATCACACCCCACACACACTTCATTTGAAGAAAGTTGAGGAACACATTGGAAGAGCCAGTAACCACCATCAACATGATCACTAGAGAACAAACTCACACAATGCAAAAGTGGCATTTCCCACATGCATCATCTAGGGGCTGGACATATGAAAAACTCCTACACCTTGATAAGAAAGTCCATGCCAAGTTTCACCCAAATTGAGAAACTTTTTGATGTCCTTTTGGGTATAGCTAGAAAGAGGGTGGTTAGAGCTCAAATTTAAATTCAAACTGTTTTCATCCCATGAATTCAAAAGTGGGAGGCATATTCTTACTCAGTACATTTTTGTGAGCTCATACACCAATTTTCACTCCATTTGGAGTTGATCTTGACATGAGCTAAGTTTAGCAAATTCAAACTTTATTTGAATTTCAAATTGCATATGTGCTGAAATTTTGTCAAACACAAACCAATTTGAATTCTTTCCCATTCAAATGGTCCAGGGGTAGATAATTCAAATGCCTGAGGTTAATTTGGGCTCTACTGTTTAGAGCACTGGAGAAAAGTTAATTTCAGAGGTTAAAACCCCGGGTGGGACCCATCTGTCAGCCACTGAAGCAAAAGCAACCGACTGAGGGACTGGGCCCGGTTTCTTGTGCCGGCTTGGGCTACCGCCACGGCGAGGGATCGATCGGGACAGCAGCCGCTTGCCACCCCGACCCGCTGAACCGCCTCGCGGCCTTCTTATCCCCGCAGACGACCTGATCGGAGGCACAACCGCTCGCTTCTCTGGTCCCTCGGACAAGAAAAGAAGCTCCTGCCACCGCCCTCTCGGTTGATCGAAAAAGCCCGTGATCACAGCCGCTCCACTCCCTCCAAGCTGCAAAATGGTACGAGAGGATCCCCTTCTCCTTCCCCGTAGCTGGAAACTGGCTGAACTTGGTTGATCTCGCCCCTACCGAGGGTTCTTTTCGGTGACCTAAGTCCGCCGCACTTCGGGATCCCGTGGACAGCCCAAACGGGAGGGTGTTACGCCCAAGCTAAGGTGTCCCTGGACGCGTTAGGGACCGGTGCTGCTCACCCCCGAGCCACAGCCCAAGTGCTTGATCGCCGGCGACGATTTTCCATTTACCCTTTCGCTCAGTGCAGACCGACCTTTGGGTGCGGCTACGCTGAATTCACACCCCAGAAAGGTTTAGAGAGTCTCAATCCGTTCTTACACCAACTAGACTTAGTGTCGCACAAGTTGCTCTCACAACCTCTAGCATGAGAACACCTGTACACGGCGTATTTCAAAGCTTGCCGATGGCGGATCATGTGGGAAACATCCGGCGCATGGTGAGAGCCTACTTCGGACCTCTCCCGAGCTGTTCTGAGCCCATGCTGAGCTTCTGTAGGGACCACTGACGCTTTCCGGCCTTCGGCTCAGTCAGTTGGGGTGCTAGGAAGGTCGGCCGACATGGCCGAAGTCCTTCCGCAGCCGCCGCTCGTCGCCGACTATGTGCCGGTGATTTTCATGACGAGCTGAGCCCAGCATCATGTTCTCCGGATGGATTTAGGAAGAGGCGGCCAGAATCATGGAGTTTGGCGCACCACAGAGGCCACCGGCGAGCTCTCCGTCGAGGTGTCGCGGCAGCCGAGCGCGGGAGGCGGGAGGTAGACGAAGCCCCCGGCCGCATGCGTCAGCGGCAGATATTTTAAACCCCGGGATTCGCTGTGGCACGGATTGGGTGCGGCTGCGTGCGAAAGAATCCGTAGCCCCGTGTGTCGACCGATGAACAGCTGACACGTAGCCCCGGGTCCCAAGCGCAGTGATTTGAACTTTCCCCGATTTTCAGATTTAGTTCAAACTTCAAATCCCCATAACTTTGGCTAGGAAACTCCAAATCAAGTGAACAAAATATTTTTGGATTCTGATCTCTGAGTACTTTCCAGCAAATCAAGTGTCACTTCATGAAAATCTTTAATTCTCCAGAATTAATTCTTCAAAATTTAAACTGTTTAGAATTTTAACTGGAAAACCCTTTGCAGGAAAATGCTGAAATTTTGCTGGGATGTTCACCAAAATATCCCTAAGCTACCATAAAAATTTCAGATCCATTTGAGCTCATTTGATCCACCTAATGGTGTGATTAATAAAACTGTTCCAGAGAAAATAGAAAATGTTCAGAAACATTTTCAGAATTTCCCTGAAATTGTTTAGCTCATATCTTTAGCTAGGAACCTTCAAATTAAGTGAGACCAAATCCGTTAGAACCCTCTGAAAATCTAGATTTCAGAAAGTCATTGCTTGCTCCATGAAAATCCATAGAACACCCTAAGAGCTCCAATTAATTTCAAGTACATAATTATTTGTGGAGAGCCCAAATGAGCTTTGCTGCAAATAAAAATTGGCCAATCCTCTGTTTAGGTTGTAACCAAACCACAGTAAAGATTTCAGAGTCATGGGGTCTGTCTAGTGAGACTTATAATCTTCACAAGTTTAAATTCGATTCAAATGCATTTAAATTAATACATATACTTGTTATCTCATGTAGTCAATAAGGTTGAGGAGGAACCCAAAGTCTTAGACTTCATTACTCCGGAAGAGCAGCTAGCCTATGACCAAGAGCAGCAAGGCAAGCTCCGGTTTGCATTAACCTCTTTACAAAATTTTATTGTTTTGAGCACTTTCTTTGAGTACCATTTATCTATTGCATTAGAGTCTTGTTTGAAACCCAAATGCATAGCCAAGAAAACCATGGGTTGGAATTAGGATTGAAAACCTCGTAGCCAATGCAATGCTAAGACAGTGTAGGATTCGGTACAAGTCGAGTAATTGGAACTACCCGCGAGAATAGGCTAGAAGCACATCGCTCGGGTAGAGATAGCAAATGAAACACATGGCGAGAAAAATGAGACCGAGCGGAGAGTAAGGGCAGCAGGATTTTGGGGCCTGTGTGCTATAGCTCCGCTTGTGTTGATTGAGGACCGAGCCGTGTGCGGGCCTATTGAACAAGCTAGAACAGTACCGAAGACCTACCGGATATATGGGAACCGGGAAACCGATGTAACTCCGGTAGCTGGGTATTGAGGCATTGCCTATCGTTCAGAGGGTAGGTTGAGAGCTCGAGGTGTAAATCGTCTGGCAGCACTGAGATGCGCGTGCAGAGACCTCTTGCTCGGGATGATAGGACCGGTCCAATATTTGGCTAACGGGTGAAAGGTAGTTGCGTATGGCGTCCGTGATGGTTGCTGTAGGCAACATCGAGTATGGGCGTACGTGACGGGTTATTCGAGTAACCCTGCAGGTGTAAATCGATTATAATCGCCGTCCCTCGTGGTCAGTGAGTACCACTTGTTCACTGTACCATGACGTAGAAAGAACAGGCTAGATACATGTTAAAATGTTGCTTATTGAAAGATGGACTTTGATTGTTAATGATTTGCTGTAGCCTAGAGCTAACTAAAGTTCTTTTCAACTTTGAGCAAAGTACATGAGAGAAATGTGTTTCATGTTTGATTGCGGCTCTCTCATGTGCCTTAGCGCAAGGTTCTCCACAACCTGCTGCTAAAACTTAAAATTAAGGTTCCACTAAGTAGTCGAGTCCTTTGCAACTTATTTTACCTCATGCACCTATCACCCTCATGTAGAAGTTTCATGTTTAGGAGAGACGGGTCAGTCTTGCTGAGCCTTCGTGCTCACTGCTTGTGTTTGAAGCTTTTGCAGGGTTTTATGAGGAAGGGACTCCCGAGGAGGAGACGGGACCCCAGGAGGGAAACCTCGTCGAGTGGGAGTCGTGCACGCCGCCGTGTTAGTGTGTGTGCGTGCTAACGGGGGCACGTTCACGGGCTGAACGTGAACTCGATTCGTAGTCTACGACCGTGACTGTAGGCTGAACCTATTTTGTTGTACAAATGTTCATAAACCTTTTTATGTAATAAAACTTTGCTTCCGCTTTGTACCTTTGATGTGTGTTATCCGGTGCTGTGCAACGCAGCACCCCTCAGCGTGATCCTGGCTTGATAGACCGCGGGTTCATGTCAACACATTGCACGATTCACAAGTGTTTTGGCACGATTCTTCTCAGCGGGAGAATTTTTATTTTTCTTCTCATTTTATTTCTGATTTACAAAGGGGGAGAATTTTTTGTTTCAAAATTTCTGTCTCATTTGGTTGTTTTCAAAACATTTTATGTGAATAAGCCAATGTTCGGATTTTAAGTAGTATTGCCAATGCATTCTTCAAGGGGGAGATTGTGATACCTATGTGTGCTGGATACATTGGCTATAACGATAAAAGTTTTGAATTCTGCCAAAACACTCTTTTTGTCAAGGTTCGAGCTCCGACAAGATCCGACGTAAGGTCTGACTTGCTATGGCTAGGTCTGACATGTGTTTTGTTAGATCCGGCGGTAGGTCCGACTAGCTTTGGTAAGTTCCGGTGCTAGGTTCTGCTAGCTTTGGTAAGCTCCGGCTCAAGGTCCGGTTAGCTTTGGCAAGGTCTGGAGCTAAATTGCAATTGTTCTATTTTTACCATGTAAATGTTTCAAACTTGCTTTACATCTATGGAAAGTTTGCTTAGTATTATTTTACTAAGTTTTTGAAGTGTTATGGCTGTTTACGGTGGTTAACATTTTGCTATGGTTTGCAACATGCTTATGTGAGGTGTTCACGTAAGGTGTTGTGGTTTTCGGAACTAACGTGAGTCAAGTCTCGGACTTGTGCTCAAAAGTATCGGTTGTTTATTCATGTGCAGGTGTTGCTTGAGTTCAATATATGGCTGGTGACGGGATCCATTGAACTAGTCTTAGGGAGAAGATGAGGATCAACAAGCAAGTTCGGAAGGAATTGTGCTTGAGTTGATCGGGAGGTCACGCAGCATGTTTGGATCAATAACAATGCATATGAAGGTATCGTCAACATTGTTGGAAGGTGTTTGCACGTGTGCAAGGAGTGCATGGGCATGGCAACATAGTTCCAAGGCGTGATGAAAATATGTGGATGTAAAGAATTGGTAGGAAAGGTCCAACCGGCTGGATTATGGACTCAGGCTGCGGCTGAGTCGGTTATGGCTCAAATATGGAAAGATTTCAGTTGGTTATGATAGGATTTCGTGTGGGACACGAAGTTGAGTTGTTTTAGAAATGTGGGATACGTTCATAAGGTGTTTGGAAGTCTCAAGATTGCTTCTATCTTCATATAGAAGAGTCTTGAGCAGTTATGGAAAGTTTTGATTCAGAAACTGAGTAGGATTAGAGTCCTAGTTTGAATTGGGTTGGCCTCCGGGCTGGTTATATAAGCAAAAGGAGGCCAGAGCTCGTGGTAAGACGACCTTGGGCTGTTCCTCTTATGTTTTGATCAATAAAATTCATAATTTAGAGGAGCTTTTGTGCCTTGTTCGTCCGACTTGTTTTTGTCAAGTCTTTCTCGTCGAGTTTTTAGACAGCACAACAGTGCATCGGTGTTTTGATCATAACTCGAGTTTTACAGATCCAATTGATGTAATTCTTTTTGGGTTGTCTTCACATCTTAATTATCTATCAGCTGTGAAAATTTTATGGTCATTGGATTTGTAGTTTCTGATCTACACGAGTTTCTTTGCAGTAATGCAGATCTGGTTTTTACTCGAGTAGAACAGATTTTGTAGTTTCTGATCTACACGAGTTTCTTTGCAGTGTTGCAGATCTGGTTTTTCTCGAGTAGAACAGATTGACCCTCATTTGATCTTTCGATCATAACTTGAGTTTTTCTTGACAGATTTCCATAATTCTTGTTATCGTGTCTTTGTGACTTGATTCTCTATAATATATACCACTTTTTTGTTACGGTTGAACACATTGAGATCAATTGCATACAAGGTTTCTATAACAGATCGATTTTCGGCCAAGGGGGTTTTTGTTGCTTCCGCTAAAAAGTTCAAATCTACCATGCACCCCCTCTGGTAGATTTTCACGTGCTCTTCGATCCTACACACCGGGAGAACTCGGGAATCACGGATATGAGCTTAGCCGATGGTGGAAATGGCTGCAACACCGACCTCACCGACGACCCGAGGTGCTTTTTCCATGGATGCACAAAAAATGGCTAGAACTCGGTCGATTATGGATGGTTTTGTTCGCTTCTTCCTCGAGGAGGCGCCCTAGGACGTGTACAAGCTATGTGCCAGCTGGCTGGGTAGTTGGGGGATCGTGTAACCTGAATTTGGGTTTAAACCGAGCTCGGCTAGTTTGCTCTAGGTTTCGGGAGTTTTGGAAATTCTCCACACACGGTCGATCATTTTCTATACGGATTGTAGCTACACCATCTAGGAAGTATAGCGTACCTTTCTTGTGCAGCAAGTGGGAGACGGCGACGGCTGTGGCGCTCTGTCCACGGCGACCCGAAGTGGAATTCCGCTGGTGCTCTCGGGAGCTCGGTGGAAATCCTCAATTATCTGCCAACCACCACAAGGAAACCTCGGTGTGAAGTGGTAGCACGCTAGAGCACAAGATGGCAATCGTTTTGCTGTGGAGAGCTAGCTCAACCGACGCTTGGTTGCGGTGTGTGATAGGGCGACACCGAGAGCAGCCGTGGCTGTGTTCTTCGTGGGAGCAGAACAGAGGGCAAGTGAGCGCGTGAGAGCTGTGACGAATGCGGCTTTGAGCTGCTCGGGGAGTGATAAAGACGCCGAGTGGCAGCTCCAGCGGGGGCACGATCGAAGCAGGTGCTGGTGCGCCTTCATCGCCGTGGTGTCCTCGGCAACGCGCGCAATAACCCGAGCACAAGGCTTCCGTCGGTTTGCTCACTCGTGTGACTGACTTAAGGCCCCACTCCTCAGTTTTAACCTCACAAATTAAACTCCTACTGCTCTTAATTCCTGGGGACCCTAATACCCCTGTAGTTTGATTAAACATCCAAATGCCCATTTGAATTTGAATGAATCAAAGTGTGATTTGATTTGATTAAATTCGCAGCAAAGGTTTAGCTGAAATACAAATTTGATTTGAATTTAACCAAAATGGATCATGTCAAGATCAATTTCAAATGGAGTGGAAATTGGTGTGTGAGCTCACAAAAATGTGCCGAGTGTGAATATGAATCCCACTTTTGAATTCATGGGGTGAAAGGAGTTTGAATTTGAATTTAACTTCAAACTAGCCTATTTCTAATTATACCCAAAAATACCTCAAAAAGGTTTTGGATTTAGGTGAAATTTGTCATGAGCATTCCTAGCAAAGTTTAGGAGTTTTTCATATGCTCAGCCCCTATATGATGCATGTGGGAAATACCACTTTTGCATTTTGTGAGTTTATCATCTAATGACTTTGTTAATGGTGTTTACTTGCTCTTCAAATATGTTCATAAGCTTTTCTCAAATGAGGTGTGTGTGGTGTGATGAACACTTTTAGCAAATGAAAAACTTGGGCCCTTACAGTCTCACCTCCTGCTTTCCAGTGGCCAACTTATCTTGGATTGTGCAAGGTATCGAGCCAATCATCAGTAGGTGTTGCTCCAACCTTGCATTTTCTTCAGCTCGCACTTCTCATCATGTTTCCGAGGCAAAGAAGGAGATACAGCGCTGGTTGGATGTGTTTGCTTCGGTTTCCATGTTAATTTGTTATTCCCACGTCCAGTCTGCTGCCAACTTCCTGCCCGTGCCCCCGAGACCCTTGGGAAGGTCGTTTATCATGGAATTCTATCGGTTTCTAATGATATCGATAGTTCTCGTGCCTTGTTCCAGCTACAGTGTTCCTGAGGACTCTGGCATGTAGCTCGGGAACCTATCCCGCTTGTATCCACTCAGCCATTGGAACACACTCTCCCTCTGCTGTCTGAGGTACTTGCTGATCAGAAAATCCGAAGTTGGCTTGAATACTGTGTTTTTTCTTGGCTCATTGGTCTTCCATACTCCAACCTGAGGATTTCTTGGCTTGATCATCCATTTTCTCAGGTCATCGAACACGATAACTTTCTTCCCCTTCGTGGTCTCTTCCTGATCAGTCCTCACAAAGATCTTCTTCTCTTCAAAGTGAATCATGTTTACCGGGAACGGGTCTGTGTCCAACTTCATCTTGTTGCCATCCCTGATGGGATAATGTGCCCGTCCTTGAGGTTGATCACTTTGTTTGGCAGTAGAACGTCAAACAGCTTGTCACACTTAGTCACGTCAAAGGTGAACTTCATCTCATCTCTTCTTCCGGGGCTGGGCTTCAAGAATGCGCCAGTCAGAGGCTTGTTCTTGTGGTTCTCTGACCATTCAGCAACGCACACCTCCATGTCGTCGTCACTGGACGAATCCTCACCTAGGATGTTGATGTTCCACTTCTCTCTGTCTCTGTGGTTTCCCTCCTTGAACCAGCCATGTACTCTGTTATTCTTGGCATGGTTCTCGTACGCCACAGCACGCCGTAGAACCTGGTTAACATCACCAGATTATATTCCTTCCAGCTTCTCTCTCAAGTGTGGCAATAACCCTGCAAAAGCTAGATCGTCCAAATCGTTTTCCCCTATGGTTAGGCTAAAACATTTGTTTCCAGTCTCCCTGAACCTTTTGATATAGTCGGCCACAGTTTCGTTATACTTTTTCTTAACGGTGGTTACATGAAATAGTCTGAGCTCGCTCTCGCCATTGTAGAAGTACTCGTGAAACTTTTTTTCAAAGCACGATCATGTCGTTATGGAGTTTGGAGGCAAAGAAGTGAACAGTTGAAGGCCATGCCAGGCAGGGATAGGGGATATGCTGTGAAAGTCCAAAAACGTGAATGCAAAGAAACTGATGATTGAACGTCATTGTGTTTCGGGTTCATGGAAAATGGGACATACAAAAATTTTCTTACATGGGATGGTATACATGGGGTTCAACAACACGGGTTCAAGCATTCATATGAATGTGTTGGACCAAAGTGGAGTTAAACTGATGTGTAATCATGCATGTGTATGAGAAAGAATAAAAATAAGGTCTTTAGACTCAAAATCTCACCTCAAAGTACCGCCAAATTTTTTAACACACATGGAACCTCAAACATTTGATGGTGAGGAGATTTATGGTGGCAACTTTCTGCTTTTAGGGTGAGCTAAATAGGAGTGAATTATGATCATGTTTGAATTCGTGCTGAATTCAAACATGTTAAGGCAAAGGAATGACTTGAGTTTAGGTCACATGAAATTATGAACAAAGAACAGGGACATGTGGGGAAACCTAAAACTTTCCTTAGCTCATATTGAACACATGTTAACCCAGGGAAAGAATTTCACTCCCAAAAATCTAACTCATGTGCACATCCTCTATGAGTAGAGTGGAGCGAAATTTAAACCCAATTTTGAACCTTTGGAAAGGATTCATGTTCATATTTTCCAAAGGCCTATATGTGAGATGACCATTGCAGTCCTCAGGTATTAAAGAGCTTAAGTTCCAAATTTGGAGAAATTTTGAGCTCATATACCATTTGTTCAAAACATTATTTGAGATCACCTTCGAATTCAAATTTGAGGGGCATATTCAAACTGAACTTGTGAGGTTCAGATTAGGACTAAGAGTGATCAAGGACGGGCTAGGAGCAAACAAAAGTTTTTCACTCGAATTCAAATGGGTCATCACAAAAGAGGCTTTCAAACTGTTGGTTCAAAGTTTATGTTTGCAGAAACCAAATGTAAAAGTAAATAATGGTGCACTCAATGGTTGTTTTCATTTCAGGCAGAATCATATTTAAAAGTAAATACAAACGCCCATATCATTGTCATACGGCCGTCCTTGAGTTAGGTCACGTCTCAAGGTACGTGATCGTGTTTCAACACCACACGACGGGGAACCTGAGTATGTCATCTACGGGTTGTCACGGTTGGGAATGTTATCAACCCAACAGATGCCACCTACTGCCCTGCAGGGCACGCCGATGGCAAGCGCTGCGTATGTCCTCCTGGGCTATTTCCAGACAAACACACTCTCGCGTTACTGACCACGCGATGGGGTCTCCACTTACTTGCCTACTGCACGCTAGGGATCAGCGTTTCATATGAACTCAGGGACATGAATTGTCCAAGAGTTTCATATTGACGTCTCACACCAAGCTGTGAGACCTATCCCTGAACCACGTTCCTCGTCAGGGGGAGCTAACCGAAATCGAACCGCTTTCGGTGGCGTTCCTTACCATTCTTACCAGAGCGTAGGTGTGCCGTTACATAATTAAAATTCAGAATTATAACACATAGGTTAGTCTTTGCCACTTTAAGTATCTATGCTAATATAGTCCTTACTTGAGCAACTACCGAATCCTCACCGTAAACCTAAGTTTTCCCATAATACAGTCCTTAAGTATTGTGCTATCCCCAATGCAGCTCTGATACTAGACTGTGGCGGACCGGGATCCGCTGATCCAGAATCGCAGAGGGTGGTGCCGCGCGATGCGACACCCGACAGCACACGTCATAAGGACACAATATATTACATTGGAAAACAACTGAAACTGTACAAACAGGTACAAACTTCAGTTACAAACTATTGTTTATATTACACAGCAGAAGTCTACACTATAAAACTCACGCCCGCCTATCTAGCAAAAGTCGGCTGCCCAGCCCTAGGGCAGCCAACACTGGCTGTACTCCTCAGCTCAGTGCGGCGTGTACGGCTCCCACTCAGCCGTGGTCCCCGACAGAGGGCAACCCTCGCCGGTGGACTCGTACTCCGAGTCCGTGGGTGGCTCCTCACCTGAAAAACCCTTAAGCAGCAACCATGAGCACGATGGCTCAACAAGACTTAACCGACTCACCTAGGCATGAAACTCTAAATGAGGGTACAATGACATAGGATAGTAACATTGCAGCAAATGGACACGCCTATAAGTTCATCCTTAGTTCATCTTTTAGCCACAAGTTTAACAGTTCAGGAATCTGAAATTTAGTAAGCAATATCTGGTGGCACACATGTAACAATAAAATTATATCACACAGCAGAATTGAAGCATAACATTCCATAAATTATCTACGTTACGACGCAGTGAACAAGCGGTACTCGTCACCGTGAGGGACGGCGAATCGACTCGATATACACCTGCAGGGAAACCCAAAGAGCACGTCACGTACGCCCACCCGTGGAGCTGCACATCACGCTCACTCGATGTCGTACGGGACAACCTTTCACCCAACAGCCCAAACGTCGAACCGGTCGCACCGAAACGAGCAGGAGGTTCCCTACACGGAGCATCTCTCTATGCCCGTTAGCAGATTTCCACCTCGCTGCCCTCAGCCTACACCTATAAATCGGTGCGTTATGCCTCGACGCCCGGAGGTTTAGGCTACATCGGTTTATCGGGGCCCATATATCCGATATGCCTTCGGTACGTTCAATACTTGTTCAGCAGGGCCGCACAGGGATCGGTCCTCAATCGACACGGACAGGGCTGCGCACACAGGACTTCCTCTTGCTGCGCCCTAGCCCCTGCCTGGTCTCATTTTCATTACTCGAATCAAACCCGTGTGTCCCAAACCTAACTCGCGAGTAGATTCCAACTATTCGACTTGTACCGAAGTCCTATGAATCATTAAGCATAGCCCGTCTACTCGAGGTCTTAGACACTACCCTCACTCTTATAGAAAAATTCTAGTTATGCAAGTGGGGTCCATTCATCCTACACCTAATGCACATCCATACTTCATACTAAGTGTTTATAAAGCAAAACTTGAAAAATAGTTTAATGCGAACTGGGGCTTGCCTTGTTGCTGCTAGTCAGGGGTTAGTTCTTCTTCCGGAAGGAGGAAATCGAGTACCTCCGGAGCCTCCTCGCCTTCAGCGACTACACGTTAATGAAATACTACATGTTAATGAATATGCACATGAGTTTGTTGTAATGCTTCTTCTACAAGTTCTAATAACATGTTTTTAACAACTGGAACCCGGTTTAAGAATTTAAAATGAAACTGGGGCTAGTGGTTTGGCTTTGGACCTAAGCACATGGTTAAGTGCTAAGGGGTTTTCCCCCTCTTCCATATTAATCACCTCAAGTGGTTACACAGAACAGGGGTGGTCCAGAGCTCCAATGGAGCTGAGAATTTTTGTGTGAGTTCCTTGTCACAAGAAAACCCTCTGGACAAAGCTTAGCACTTTTCATTGATTGGTTTTTTCAGAATAATTTTCTTAGCAAATAAGCAGGGAAGAATTAATTCTGAGGTAACACCCCTGTTCATGCCCAACTTAGTGAACTATAATTTAAATTATAGCTCCTAGAGTTTGCATGAATTTTCCTAGAATTTTTTTGGAGCTAAGATCTGCCCAGAACTGAATTTCCAAGTTTTGGAAATTCTCTGAAAATGTTTCTGTATTCTACTGAACACAGCACCTTCAAATCTGAATTGCCCTGATCAAATCAACCCCAAATTGTCTGAAACATTTACTGGGGTTCACTAACCTCCTAAAGAATATCCTGGCCGAATTTGAGGATTTTTGGATGAACCATACTCCCTCTAAAATTCTTTTTCTGAAAAGATTTAAAGAATTTTCCAGAATTAAATAATAGGTTTAAAACAAATTGGGTTGCATATTTGGATAGAGCTATGCAAGATGAATCCAACCCAATTTGAATAACTAAATTTGGAGCTTCCTAGTAAAAGTTATGAGGTTCTAAAGTTTGGGGAAATTCTGGAATTCGAATTATCCGGGAAAAGTTCAAATCCCTGACAGCGGCCCCGGCCCCCACGTGTCACCACCTCGGCTACACCACACGGGGCCAAAGGACTGTTCTCCGCGTTGTCACAGATGATCCGGTGCAACAGAAAATCCCCACACTGTGTATTGAGCGACTGACGAGCGGACCCGGCCGACTCGTCTTCTTCCTCGCGCCAGCCCCTTTTCCCGCGCCGCCCCCTCGCCGGCACCTCACTGAAACTCGCCGGACCTAGCTTCCCGGTCGCCTCTCGGCCGGAAACTCGCCGCCTGGGCCTAATTTCGTGCGCTGAACACGATGGCCCTAACTTCTCCGGCTGGCGGTGGCCCTAACCTAGCTGGCGACGGTGCAGCGTCTCGGGATCACTTCGGCTATGTCACCCGGCCAACTTAGCCCGCCAAAACCTCGGTGGAAGGGCTCTTCAGCACCGGGGGATCTCGGGGAAGGTCGACAGGGCCATGCAAAGGCTCGGGGAGAGCTCTAACCTAGCCATCACCGTGAGCCCGATCCTTCCCGCCATACCTGCGGTTGGAAAACCGGGAAATACGCCGGCTACAGCCAAAATCAAGCTAGGGTTGTGAAGTGAACTTGGGCGCCGTCAAGTCTAGCTCCTGTGAGTGCAGTATGATGTGCTCTAAGCATGTATACGTCGGGAATTTGCAGTTTTCTTACCAGAAGGTGGTTCTGCACCGGTCGGAAGTGTTTTGCGAAATTCACCGGCAATGATCGGTCACTGGGTCTAGGCTTTGAGGTTGAGCAGCGTGGAGCCTGGGCGCGTCCAAAACCGCTCTTTCTTTGTCATGACAAGCCCTCTGCTGAGCTGCCCACGGGAGCACCATTGCTCAGTTCTTCCCGGCCACTGCGAAGAACGCTGTTTGCTCGGGTTGTGGTGGCTCAGCTCGACTGAAACTGGTGCGGGGAGGTCGTGGGAGGTTTGGGATTGCTGGTTTGCTGGGTTGCCGACGTTTTCATGCGAGAGGCAATTGCTTCCGAGCGACTCGATCACGGCGGCTGCTCCTCGGCGTTCTGTCGTGCGAGAGGACGAGCGCTGGAGGTCGTCTCGGTGTTGTGGCAAGCTGGGGCACGGCTGAGAGTTACTGCGCCCCACGAGGAGCTCACCAGCACACGCGGGAAGAGCAGGAGCTGTCACCCGGTGCTTCTCAGTGAGTCACTGTGGAACATCGGCTCTGTTCCGAGTGAAAGACTTCACCCCTAAAGCTATTGATCTTTGTGCATTTTTAACCTCCCCAATGACATGTAGGTCCCACCAGTCAGTCCCTTATCCCTCAAAAGATCTCCAAAAACTTGGCAAGTGATGAATTCAAATGTTTGGAGTCTCAAACTGAGCTACATTTGTATAGTTGGGCAAATTTCCCCCAAATTCAAATGTATAATTGAATTCTTTGCACATTTGGATCCTTTTTGGAAAAATGTGTAGCAAACCTTTTCACAATTTATTGAAACTTTGCCTCCCCACTAATTTGGACCTAAGGAATCCAAATATGCACTTGGATTCTTGTTTTAGCTGCTGCAACCAAGAGTTTGAATACAACAGTTTCAAATTACCATTATGTCCTCCCCTCATTTGAATTTTTGAGTTGGACATTAGTCCAAATTCTGAATTTTCAGACCCTCCCATTGCACTTGAGTACTTCACTCAGTGGTCTCAATCCAACTAGGGTCCAAACATGTGAATGGATCTAAGTTGGTTTTAGAACCACCTCTCATGGGTTATCACATGTGTAGAAAGTTTGAACCCCTACCCTTTTGATGGAGGTAACTTGCTCTTCACAATTCTTCACAAAACATTCACCTCAAAACTGTGGTGTTGTGAGGTGATGAAAAGTTTTTGCAAGTCCCTTTTCTTGGGCTTTTACACAAAAACGTCGCCGCCTCCTCGGTGATCGACGGGAATCGATCAAACTTCACGCACTCCACCCCGCTGAGCGGCAAAATGGTCCAGAGGGTGCTCCTCCAACTTCCTCGGCGCAAAAACAGCTTGAGATATGGTTCCGGAGCCCTAGAATCACTCTCCTCCGCGGCGACCTAACAGCATGGCGACAGGGTGTGCACATGGACAGCCCACACCGGGGACTGTCACGCCCGAGCAAGGACACCCCAGGGCACGCTGTTGACCCGTGCTGCTCACCCCCAAGCCTCAAGCCAAGCCATGAACTACCGAGCGAGAATTCGAGAAAGTTATGTCAGCGGCCACACAGTGATGTTCCGGTATGAAAATCCAAAATTCTCACTCGTTTTGCGTTCTTAGAGCACAAAATCTTGCACATGGGAGCTATACTGGCTATCGACCCAATTACCTTCACAAACCTAGCCTAAAACCGGGTAGAGGCAGCCAATTTTGAAGTTTCCGATCGGCGGCCATGGCGGGAATGCTCGGGTGCACGATGAAACCATACTAGCCGCCTTCTCCGAGGGTATTGGCTTGCTTACGGTCTTCCTCAAGGTCTACTGATGCTTTAGAGCAAATTTTCAGAACCTTGGGCGAGCTAGGGTGATCGGACCACGGCACCGAAGGTTGGCCGGAGCCGCCGCACGTCGCCAGCCTACTTCCGGCCACCGGCAGCCCGAGAGCACCGCACCAATCGCTTCCTCATAGTTGGAAACCCCCGGGCGGCGATTATCGGGCCAAGAATCGGCTGGGAAGCCGAGTCCGACGAGGGCACCGCCACGCCGGCGAGGGGGAAGGCGCGCGTGGGGAAGGGGGGCTCGGAAGGAAGAAGAAGGCTTCGGCCCCACCGTTCAGTGGCTGTTACGGTAGACTGGGATTTGATGTGGCCATTTGATCTTTTGTGGCTACAGCCTAATTAGCTGTGGACCTCGGTGTGGCTGCATCAAGGGACTGACACGTCACATGGGGTCCACGGTCAGAGTTTAAACATTTCCCAGTTTATTTGAATTCCCAAATTCAGTACAAACTTTAGAACCTCATAACTTTTGTTAGGAAGCTTAAAATTTAGTGATTAAAATTGGGTTGGATTCATATTGAAAGACTATATCCAAATATGCAACCCAATTTTTACGAAAATCATTATTAAGTTCTGGAAAATTCTTGAAAGCTTTTCAGCAAAAGAATTTTAGAGGCAGTTTGGTTCATCCAATAATCCTAAAATTTTTCCAGAATATTCTTTAGGATGTTAGGGAACTCCTGTAAAATTGTGAGATCATTTGGAGTTGATTTAGTTAGGATAATTCTGATTTCAAGTTTCTGTGTTCAAATGAATACAGAAACAATTTCAGAGAATTTCCAAAACTTGGAAAACTCAGTTCTGGGCAGTTCTTAGCTCAAAAAATCCTAGAAAAATTCATGCATGCTTCTGATCTATGTTTGAAATTGTGGTTCACTTGGATTTGCATGAAAGTGCAAAGTTATTCAGAATTAATTCCTTTTCGCCTAAATGCTTAGGGAATTGTTCTGAGTGATCTACTCACTGAAAAACTCTGAATTTTGGTCCAGATGACTTTGTTGTGATAAGGAACTCACGTGAAAAGTTTCAGCTCCATTGGAGCACAGGATCAGTACTGTTCTTTTCAACCTCATTAGGTGATCAACCCACGAGTGGTGAAACACACTTATCATTTGATCATAGCACTTAATCCCAAACTCAAACCCCTAGCACCAGTGTCATTTTAAATTCTTAAACAGAGTTCCAGTTTTAAACTTGTCTTTAGAACTTGTTAGCAAAATCTTTACAATTAAACATATATACATATTCATAACGTGTAGTGATTAAACGTGGAAAAGTGGAGGAGAAGTGAAGCTTGGATCAAGGAGCAAGAAGGGCAGTGATTATGCTTCAAGTCATCAGCAACTAACTTCATAATTATCTGACTTTAGTCACCTGCAAAACCAAGGCAAGCTCCAGTTTGCATTTAAGTTGTTTTATAAATCTTTTACTTTGTTCACTACTATGGTTTAGAGGTTGTATGTGCATTAGGTTAGGAATGTTTCATACTCCACTTGCATGACCAAAATGAACCCTGGAGTCAGGGGTAGAAAAGTGTCACCGCTGTAGAAGGTTGCCGTGCTAAATAGCTTACGACATCTGGTTGAAGTCGAGTAGTTGGAACCTACTCGCGAGTTATAGTCGGGATTACATGGGTGTAGTAGAGAAAGGCAAAATAAAGTTTATATTTCGAAAGATGAGACTGGGCAGGAGGGTTAGGCAGCGACAAGACGAGGTCTTGGTCGAGTAGCTCTGCCTGTGTCGGTTAAGGGCCGACGCGTGTGCAGCCCCGCTGAACAAGTATTGGTTGTGTACCGGATGCTTACTGCTATATGGGACAAAGGAAACCGATGTACCAGGTTAACTGGATTGTAGAGGCATACCACATCGTCTCGTTAGACCTATGAGCCCAAGACGGCGCGACCGGTTCTACAGTCGAGTGTCCCGCGAAAGGTTGCCACATACGACGTAATGAAGGACGCCAGATTTGGGTCTTCAGAGGCGGGCGTATGTGTCAAGCTATCCGGGCAGTGTTTGATTCGAATCACCGTCCCTCGTGGTTATTGAGTACCGCTTGCTCACTGTGTTGTGACGTAGTAAGCAAGTTGTGTGAGAACAGTTTGCAAAGTTTTAATTGCTGCTATGATTATTGGAATTGTATGAAAACCTTGTTTGAAGTAGAGATAGATCAAAATAAAGTTAAATTTTCACCTTGAGACAAGCAACACTGGAATGAAGCGTTTCTTGTTTGATTTTGGAGTTCCAATGTTGCTGGGCGCAAGGTCACCACTGTGATGGCTAAAATCTTAAAGTTAAGGATGAACGCATAGGCGAGTCTTTTTGCAACTTACATGTTTAGGTCTTAAGTTACTTTCATGTAGAGTTGCATGCCTTAGGAGAGACGGTTAAGTCTTGCTGAGCCTTTGTGCTCACTCTTGCTATATGAGTGGTTTTGCAGGTTGACATTGACGCTATAAAGAATGTTGTCCGGTGAGACTCGGAAACTTTCGAGTCGGGTAACACATGGAGAACCTAGCCGCTGCCATGTCTTCGTGTTGCTAGCAAGAGGAGTCCGCGGACTGGACCTCCTCTTGAGTGCTCATTAGTTATTCAACGTAAGTGGTTTGTAGTCTTCCGCTGTAGTTATTTGATGTAAATTATTTACAAAGAACATCTGTAAGCTTCCGCTTTTGATTTATGTAATACAGATTTCCTTATATGTGTGCTGTTGGGTGCCGCATAACACGGCACCACCAAATGCGGTTCCCAGGCGGGTGCCATGTCCCTGTGACTGAACAATGATATCCTGACTCCCGGCTTAATAGGATTGATAGAGTACTCAGGCCATCAAGGTATACCTTCTTTTCCAGAAGCCCACCTGCAAAGGACTTCGGGGTTAAGCGTGCTTGGCCCGGAGGAATTTGGGGATGGGTGACCGACTGGGAAGTTTTCCCGGGTGCGCACGAGTGAGGACAAAGTGCGTAAAAAAGACGAGTGGTGGTATGTGGGTATAGTCTATGATCCTAGAGAGCCATCACAGTCATGGTATGAGAGCCGACCCTCGTAGTTTCACGGGTGCGTACGGGTCAGTGAGAAGGATACTGTAGCGTACGGGTCAGCGACGTGGGTACGTACGCATGACGCGTGGGTCCTCTGTGTGGGACACGGTATGGTACGTATGCTGCTAACCAGGCGTATGGTATGCGTATGCCAGTACTGAAAGTACGGAAGTGGCTAAGAGGGGACGTTCCTGTCTTGGCGTTGACCGACGAGGACGTCGGTCTTCTAAGAGGGGTTGATTGTTTGATATTCTGACTCCCGGCTTAATAGGATTGATAGAGTACTCATACCGTCAAGGTATACCTATTTTTCCGGAAGCCCACCTGCAAAGGACTCCGGAGTTAAGCGTGCTTGGCCCGGAGGAATTTGTGGATGGGTGACCGACCAGGAAGTTTTCCCGGGTGCGCATGAGTGAGGACAAAGTGCGCAGAAAAGACGAGTGGTGGTATGTGGGGACAGTCTATGATCCTAGAGAGCCATCACATGAACGGGCAGCGTTGGGTCCCCACAGTGTGGTATCAGAGCCGCATTGGTAATAGCGCACGGAATAAGGATCGTCTTACGACAAAAACTTAGGATACAGTGAGGAAACGGTATTAGGCCAACATAAGGACTATAGTAGTATAGTTACTTAAAGTGGCATAACTAAAATATGTGTTATAATTCTAAATTTTGATTATGTAATGACGCACCTACGCTCAGGTAAGCATGGTAAGGAATGCCCCCAAAAGTGGTTCAATTTCGGTTAGCTCCCCTGACGAGGAATGTGGTTCAGGAATAGGTCTCACAGCTTGGTGTGAGACGTTAATATGAAAATCTTGGACTCTTCATGTTCCTGTGTTCATATGAAATGCTGATCCCTAGCGTGCATTAGGCAAGAAAGTGGAGACCCCATCGTGTGGTCAGTAACGCGATAGTGTGTTCTTCTGGAAATAGCCTAGGAGGACATACGCAGCGCTTGCCATCGGCGTGCCCTGCAGGGCAGTAGGTGGTATGTGTTGGGGTGATAAAATTCCCAACCGTAACGACCCGTTCGCGCTCTACTCGGGTTCCCCATCGTGTGGTGTAAAAACATGATCACGTACCTTGAGATGTGGCTTAACTCAAGGACGGCCATATGGAAATGATACGGGCGTATGTATTTACTTTCAAATATGGACCTGCCTGAAATGGAAACAAAACCCTTGAGTGCATCACCATTGAGTGTTTTTCTGCAGGTACTAACCACGTACGTATCCCGAGTAGCACACGTTTGCGAGTGACCGTCTTAGTGCCACTGATAATACGGATATGCCGGTATAATCCGGTTTAGGATTTTCTTTGGTGAGGCTACGTAGTACCGACATGATTCTTATGGTGCATCGACACCGTACTACACTTAATAACCTCTTCCCTATGAAGAAATGATTCATGAACTAACTTTCAACTAAAAATGGAAGTTTGAAACAAATATTAGTTACTGAACTCTTATTTGGAGCTAAGATTCAAATAAGAGCATGACTAGGCGTCAAAGTTTTCAAAAACAAAGTGCTCTGTTTCTGGCAGGAATTCTTGCTGGACTTTAATAGAGCATAACTCTGAGTAGACTTACCCAATTTAGGTGTATGATACAGTTATGGCAAGATTTTCAAGTTCTCTAAAACTTATTTGTACACCTCCAGAGCAAAATCACATATTAAGTTGGTGAAAAGTCCAGTTGAAGCAAACTATTCAGAACCAGGACAGCAGCAAACTCCTCTCTGGACCTTTGTGTTTTTAAGCCATAACTTCCTGTAGAAAAATCCTTAAGGAGCCTATGATACACCTTTGGAAAGGCTATGAAATGTTCAACATTGTTGTCGTTCAAAGTTTGTTCAGATTCTTGTTGTATTTGCATATACAACTGTGATCAAGGTAGCCACATACAAAGGAGATGCTGGCAAATTTTATCCAGGAATTCTGTCAACTTCGGAAAAAACATAAATTTTGATCCAGAGATGATATGAAGGCATATAAATACTTTGGAAAGATACTGAAGTTAAATTTAACTTTTGTATTCAACTCGAGTTATGAAAATGCCGATAAACGGATCAAAATCTGGGAGAGGACAGAAGAGTCTGTGCTGTACAGCAAAGAGAACGGGTTAGGCCTACCCCACAGAGGTGATTAAACTCGAGGATAGTCTGGTGAGACGTGAATATCCGATGTTTTTCCAACGAGTTACCTTGCATGCCGGTTAACGGGACATCAAGTTCAAGATTGAACTGACGCCGGAAACAGCACTGATTTCACGAAGGCCGTATAAGATGGCACCCAATGAACTAGCGGAGTTGAAGGAGAAACTAAGTGAACCCATGAGCAAAGGTTTTATATGACCAAGCTCATCACCTTGGGATTGCTCTGCGCTGTTCGTTAAGAAGAACGATGAGACACTACGAATAAGTGTTGATTATCATTCGCTCGATGCCGTCATTATAAAGAGCAAGTACCCTGCCCCGCGTCAATAGTTTATTCGATCAACTAGTTGGTGCAAGGGTATTCTTGAAGATAGTTGGAGCTCAGAAAAGATTAGGAAATAGATATCCACTACTATCCAGGAAAAGTGAGTGTGGTTGCCGATGTGTTAGTCGGAAGAACCCACGGTCACAACTTGGCGATTGCTGAGTTGGAAGAAGAGGAACCAAGTATCCGTGTCATTCCGTATGGAGCACTCTATAACATTGCTCTCATTCCAACAATCTGAGGAAAGATTGCTGAGATTCAAAGGAGAGACAAGGGTATGTCTCACATACTGAGAAGAATAGACAACGGAGAGATGAGGTGGTTCAGGAAGGACAATGAGGGTACTCTATGGTTTAAAGACCACATAGTTACACCTCGTAAGATGAAACTCTACGGCCAGAAATTTCGCACCCCGCTGAAGTGGTGTGAGTACGGCGAAAGAGTACTGTTCGGGGTTGATTAGTCAACCAAGCCGATGACCGAGATTGGACAATAGAAGTGAACTTGGAGGCTGTACAATCCCGACAGAAAAGCTATGATGGTCAAAGGCGTAAACCGTGCATTTTGACAGCGGAGAACACATTGTCTTTGCATGTCCCTGATGAAAGGAATTCACCGGTTTGATGTAAAGGGGAGATTTTGCTCCCCGAGCTTTAGATCCATTTGTTACCACGGAGAAGGGCGGACCCGTAGCCTACCGGCTGGAACTATCGGCAAACCTTGCTGGTGTTCACGACTATATTTCACGTGTCACAGCTACGGAAGTGCTTTAAAGCTACTACCATTGCTGTCGGCACCGAAGAAATCGATGAGTGGAGACCGGACCTTACGTACGTCGAGTGACCGGTTCAGACAATCGATGAAAGGATCCGGAACACCTGAAACCGGACATTGGGATTGTACAAGGTGCTGTGGAGTAATCATACCATGGAGGAAACAACGTGGAAAGTAAAGATTACCTCTGCATGAACTATCCGGAACTTTTATCGCCGAACAGCTTGGAATTACCTCTCCCGTCTCGTTTTTCTTTTGGAATCTCAGGACGAGATTCTTTTTAAGGGGGGAGGAATGTGAAAGTCCCAAAAACGTGAATGCAAAGAAACGGATGATTGAACGTCATTGTGTTTCGGGTTCATGGAAAATGGGACTTACAAAAACTTTCTTACATGGGATGGTATACGTGGGCTTCAACAACACAGGTTCAAGCATTCATTTGAATGTGTTGGACCAAGGTGGAGTTAAACTCATGTATAATCATACATGTGTATGAGAAAGAATAAAATAAGGTCTTTAGACTCAAATGATCACCTCAAAGTGCCGCCAAATTTTTTAACACACATGAAACCTCACACATTTGAAGGTGAGGAGATTTATGGTGGCAACTTTCTGCTTTTAGGGTGAGCTAAATAGGAGTGAATTATTATCATGTTTGAATTCGTGCTGAATTCAAACATGTTAAGGCAAAGGAATGACTTGAGTTTAGGTCACATGAAATTATGAACAAAGAACAGGGACATGTGGGGAAACCTAAAACTTTCCTTAGCTCATATTGAACACATGTTAACCCAGGGAAAGAATTTCACTCCCAAAAATCTAACTCATGTGCACATCCTCTATGAGTAGAGTGGAGCGAAATTTAAACCCAATTTTGAACCTTTGGAAAGGATTCACGTTCATATTTTCCAAAGGCCTATATGTGAGATGACCATTGCAGTCCTCAGGTATTAAAGAGCTTAAGTTCCAAATTTGGAGAAATTTTGAGCTCATATACCATTTGTTGAAAGCATTATTTGAGATCACCTTCGAATTCAAATTTGAGGGGCATATTCAAACTGAACTTGTGAGGTTCAGATTAGGACTAAGAGTGATAAAGGATGGGCTAGGAGGAAACAAAAGCTTTTCACTCGAATTCAAATGGGTCATCACAAAAGAGGCTTTCAAACTGTTGGTTCAAAGTTTATGTTTGCAGAAACCAAATGTAAAAGTTGATTCCATATTTGGAATCCTCAGCCCCAAAATTGTGGGAATACACATTTTTACCACATTTGGAAGTGTTTTGTTTAAGCTTTTGCAATAAAACATAAGAGGATATTTCAATTCAAATTCAAAGAAGAATTTGGATGAAACTTGTTCCAATTATTCAAATTCAGTCCGAATTCAAACTTCCTTCCATTGAACTAGTCATTTACCAAGACTTGGGATCTTTTTAGAAGAAAGAGGGGACGACTTGTGGGACCCACCTGTCATTGGGGCTGGCAAAGACTTGCAACTGAAGTTTCAGAGAACAGTCTCTGTTTTGCCACTGGAGTCAACCGAAGCCCTGTGTTTCCCACTCGAACGCCGAAGGTTCTCCGGGCGCCACACCGAGCAGGTCTCCGACGCCACCTCCTCGTTGATTTTGTCACGGTGGCAACCAGCTCGCACCCTCGTCCGTTCACAAGGTGCCTCGTTCGCTCACAAACCGCCACAACGAGGCCCTGCTATCCTTCTCGCACAGAACCGAGCAAAAACATCGCGGTCTCCTCGTTGATCGACGGGAACCAATCAAACTTCACGCACTCCACCCCGCTGAGTGGGAAAATGGTCTGGAGGGAGCTCCTCCTACTTCCTCGGCGCAAAAACAGCTTGAGATATGGTTCCCGAGCCCTAGAATCGCATACCTCCGCGGCGACCTAACGGCATGGCGACACGGTGTGCACGTGGACAGCCCACACCGGGGACTGTCACACCCGAGCGAGGAAACCCCAGGGCGCACTGTTGACCCGTGCTGCTCACCCCCAAGCCTCAAGCTAGGCCATGGACTACCGAGCGATAATTCGTGAAAGTTATGCTGGCGGCCACACAGCGACGTTCCGGTATGAAAATCCAAAATTCTCACTCGTTTTGCGTTCTTAAAGCACCAAATGTTGCACACGGGAGCTATACTGGCTAGCCACCCAATTACCTTCACAAACCTAGCCTAAAACCGGGTAGAGGCAGCCAATTTTGAAGTTTCTGATCGGCGGCCATGGCGCGAATGCTCGGGTGCACGATGAAACCATACTAGCCGCCTTCTCCGAGGGTATTGGCTTGATTTTCGGTCTTCCTCAAGGTCTACTGATGCTTTAGAGAAAATTTTCCGAACCTTGGGCGAGCTAGGGTGATCGGACCACGGCACCGAAGGTCTGCCGGAGCCGCCGCACGTCGCTAGCCTACTTCCGGCCACCGGCAGCCCGAGAGCACCACACCAGTCGCTTCCTCGTAGTTGGAAACCCCCGGGCGGCGAGTATTGGGCCGAGAATCGGCCGGGAAGCCGAGTCTGGCGAGGACACCGCCGCGCCGGCGAGGGGGAAGGCGCGCGCGGGAAAGGGGGACTTGGGAGGAAGAAGAAGGCTCCGGCCCCACCGGTCAGTGTCTGTTGCGGTAGACTGGGATTTGCTGTGGCCATTTGATCTTTTGTGGCTGCAGCCTAATTAGCTGTTGACCTCGGTGTGGCTGCATCAAGGGACTGACATGTCACACAGGGCCCATGGTCAGAGTTTAAACATTTCCCAGTTTATTTGAATTCCCAAATTCAGTCTAAACTTTAGAACCTCATAACTTTTGTTAGGAAGCTCCAAATTTAGTGATTCAAAATGGGTTGGATTCAGATTGAAAAACTCTATTAAAATATGCAACTCAATTTGTATGAACATCATTATTAAGTCCTGGAAAATTCATTAAAGCTTTTCAGAAAAAGAATTTTAGAGGGAGTTTGGTTCATCAAAAAATCCTAATATTTTGCCAGAATATTCTTTAGTATGTTAGGGAATACCTGTAAAAGTTTCAGCTCATTTGGAGTTGATTTTGTTAGGATAATTCTGATTTCAAGTTTCTGTGTTCAAATGAATACAGAAACAATTTCAGAGAATTTCCAAAACATGGAAAATTCAGTTCTGGGCAGTTCTTAGCTCCAAAAATCCTAGGAAAATTCATGCATGCTCTCTGAGCTATGTTTGAAATTGTGGTTCACTTGAATTTGCATGAAAGTGCAAAGTTATTCAGAATTAATTCCTTTTTTCCTAAATGCTTAGGGAATTGTTCTGAGTGATCTACTCACTTACAAATTCTGAATTTTGGTCCAGATGACTTTGTTGTGACAAGGAACTCACATGAAAATTTTCAGCTCCTTTGGAAACCTGGATCAGTACTGTTCTGTTCAACCTCATTAGGTGATCAACCCACAAGTGATGAAACACACTTATCATTTGACCATAGCACTTAAACCCAAACCCAAACCCCTAGCACCAGTGTCATTTTAAATTCCTAAACAGAGTTCCAGTTTTAAACTTGTCTTTAGAACTTGTTATCAAAAGCTTTATAATTAAACATATATGCATATTCATAACGTGTAATGATTAAACGTGGAAAAGTGGAGGAGAAGTGAAGCTTGGATCAAGGAGCAAGATGGGCAGTGATTAAGCTTCAATTCATCAGCAACTAACTTCATAATTATCTGACTTTAGTCACCTGCAAAACCAAGGCAAGCTCCGGTTTGCATTTAAGTTGTTTTATAAAGCTTTTACTTTGTTCACTACTATGGTTTAGAGTTTGTATGTGCATTAGGTCAGGAATGTTTCATACTCCACTTGCATGACCAAAATAAACCCTGGAGTCAGGGGTAGAAAAGTGTCACCGCTGTAGAAGGTTTCCGTGCTAAATAGCTTAGGACATCCGGTAGAAGTCGAGTAGATGGAATCTACTCGCGAGTTATTGTCGGGATTACATGGGTGTAGTTGAGAAAGGAAAACTAAAGTTTATATTTCTAAATATGAGACCGGGCAGGAGGGTTAGGCAGCGACAAGACGAGGTCTTGGTCGAGTAGCTCTACCTGTGTCGGTTAAGGACCGATCCGTGTGCAGCCCTGCTGAGCAAGTATTGAGTTGTGTACCAGATGCTTACTGCTATATGGGACCCAGGAAACCGATGTACCAGGTTAACTGGATTGTAGAGGCATATCACATCGTCTCGTTAGACCTATGAGCCCGAGACGGCGCGACCGGTTCTACAGTCGAGTATCCTGCGAAAGGTTGCCATATACGATGTAATGAAGGACGCCAGATTTGGGTCTTCAGAGGCGGGCGTATGTGTCGAGCTATCCGGGTAGTGTTTGATTCGAATCACCGTCCCTCGCGGTTATTGAGTACCGCTTGCTCACTATGTTGTGACATAGTAAGCAAGTTGTGTGAGAACAGTTTGCAAAGTTTTAATTGCTGCTATGATTATTGGAATTGCATGAATACCTTGTTTGAAGTAGAGATAGAGTAAACTAAAGTTAAATTTTCACCTTGAGACAAGCAACATTGGAATGAAGCATTTCTTGTTTGATTGTGGAGCTCCAATGTTGCTGGGCGTAAGGTCACTACTGTGATGGCTAAAATCTGAAAGTTAAGGATGAACTCATAGGCGAGTCTTTTTGCAACTTAGATGTTTAGGTCTTAAGTTACTTTCATGAAGAGTTACATGCCTTAGGAGAGACAGTTAAGTCTTGCTGAGCCTTTGTGCTCACTCTTGCTATATGAGTGGTTTTGTAGGTTAACATCGACGCTATAAAGAAGATTATCCGGTGAGACTTGGAAACTTCCGAGTCGGGTAACACATGGAGAACCTAGCCGCTGCCATGTCTTCATGTTGCTGGCAAGAGGAGTCCGCGGGCTGGACCTCCTCTTGAGTGCTCATTAGTTATTCGATGTGAGTGGTTTGTAGTCTCCTGCTGTAGTTATTTGATGTAAATTATTTACAAAGAACATTTGTAAGCTTCCTCTTCTGATTTATGTAATACAGCTTTCCTTATATGTGTGCTGCATGGTGGTGCATAACACGGCACCACCCAATACGATTCCCGGGCGGGTGCCCCATCCCCGTGACTTAACGGGCGGCGATGGGTCCCCACATACGCCGACGGTTGTGTACTGGTATAATGGAGGTTCTTTCTAGTCGCCGACGGGTGATAAAATCACGAACCTGTGGGTAAATATAACACCCGAAATTATCAGCAAATTAATCAAAACTCTTCTTTTCTTATTTCTCTCACTGCCAAATGGGGCCCATGCGTCAGTTTCATCTTCCCCAACGCCAACCGCAACCCTTCTCTCCTGTTATTATCGCATGCGATCAAATCAAATCGGTTGCAACCATTTCTTCGCGCCTTTCCTCCAACCGACGTGTCCACAACCACCGCCCTCTCGTCCCCTATATAAGGAAACCGGAAACCCGCCATTTTCCCCCACCTATGACACTCTATTTCTCTCGGTTAGGTTTTCGCCCCAATCACAAATTCTTCGAAAATTTGCATTTCCTTCGGTCCTACGCATTCCTACACCATCACAAGGCCAAAAGAGGGTTTTCCCGAGGAAGAACGACGAGAAAACGCAGCCGAAGTGCTTCACCGACGGAGATGGCCAACGTTTGCCGCCTCCCGCCGTCGCCGAACCTCCTCTGGCTGATTCGGGTTCATAAGAACACCCTAGGTGAGTTCTTTGATGTCCAATCTTCGTTTTCGAGTAGAAAACCCCGAGAAATGGTGAAGAAAACACAGAACCGAAGAATTCCGGCGAGGTCGCTGCCGGTTTCCGGTGAGCACTGCCGCCGGCGGGGGAGAAGGAGGTGGAGAGTGACGTGGCTCAATCTTGAGCGTTTATTTTACATGAACCGTTAAGATTATAACGCACATACCCTTTCGGTTCTTTTAAATCTGAGCCCTCCATCGCAAATCCAACGGTCTGTCTTCAAAACAGTAGAAGCCGTTGGACATTTTGCAACCTAGACCCTGTAGTTTTAAAAGATAAGGAGTAGGTCCTGTATTTTTTGGAAATTAACCCTAAGCTTTACAGAAATCAGAGAAATTAGTATAAACTAACTAAAAAGCCCCTAACTTATAAAATATTGGGAAAATAATTCTGTAAATGCATTTTGGACCCTAGAAAAACTGTAGATATCACATTTTGATCTAGGGAAGTCTAGAAAATCATATTTAATTCTGTAAATAATCAAAATAGGGTAAATAATCTCTGAAAATGGTAAAAACTTATTAAATAATCTATTCTCAACATTTTAACTAGTACATATGTTCTGAAATTCAAAAGAATTATTTCTTTAGGCTGAAAATACATTCTATGTGATAAATTAATACTGGAATTCAAATAAAAACAATATATACTTCAGAAAAATTGTAGAAATTAATTAAAATGCATAGATAAAATTTAAAATTCAATAAAACAATATATATTCAGGAAATCGTTATAGTAAGATTTTTGAAATAATTTCTAGGTCTGAAATTATCATAAAATTAGTATATATGCATATATATACACTTTAAAAATTACTATAAATCACTACAAAGTTAGAAAATGAATGTTTTGCCATAACAAAAATGAATATATATATATATATATATATATATATATATATATATATATATATATATATATATATATATATATATATATGTATGCCAAGTTGTTATCCATTTTCACTCCAAAACACATGTAGAATAATATATAACCATATGTAGATGGGGAAACCAAATAGAAATTGTAAGAGCCTCAGTTTTTGACACATATTTGAAGTGTTCATCACCACACCACACACCTCATTTGAGGAAAGTTGATGAACACAAATGAAGAGCAAGTAACCACCATCAACATGCTCATTAGAAAACAAACTCATATATTGCAAAAGTGGTATTTCCCACATGTGATATAGAGGGGCTGGACATATGAAAACTCCTACACATTGATAAGGATGTCCATGCCAAGTTTCACCCAAATTCAAAACCTTTTGAGGTCATTTTGGGTATAGTTAGAAAGAGGGCAGTTTGAAACCATATTCAAATTCAAACTGTTTTTATCCCATGAATTTAAAAGTGGGAGGCATATTCTTATTCAGCACATTTTTGTGAGCTCACACACCAATTTTCACTCCATTTGGAGTTGATCTTGACATGAGCTAAGTGGGGCAAATTCAAACTTTATTTGAATTTCAAACTGAACATGTGCTGAAATTCATTCCAACCAAACCCAATTTGAATTCTAACCAATTCAAATGGCTCATGGGTGAATAATTTGAATCACCATGGGTATTTTGGGGCTCACTGTTTACAACAGTGATTAGGAGTAAATTTCAGAGGTTAAAATTGGAAGTGGGACCCACATGTCAGCCACTACTCCAAATCAAACCGACTGAAAACCCAGCTCGGGTTCTTGCGCCGGACTGAGCAGCCGCCACGGCGAAGAGGCGACCGGGACACCACCTGCTTGCCGCTCCGGCGTGCTGAACCACCTCGCAGGGCCCTTATCTGCGCGCCCGAGCAGTCGCAGGAGGTCTTCACCGCTGCCTCATCGCACTTCCACCCAAAAAGCCGAAGCACCTCGCCGCCCCAGTGAACTTTCGGTTCCTCGTTGCCCGGACGATCCAGTGACCCTCCCGGCGATCTGAGACCAGCACCGGGTGCGCCAAGCCACCTTCAACACCTTCGCATCGGTTCCAGACCCTGCGCAGCCTTCCCCGAGCTCCACCGTGGCAATCCTTTCTCTGCCGGTTCAGCTCGGGTCGCCGCTGCGGGAACCGTCCTTCCGGCCACCACAGCCCACCGTTCACTGAGCTGTGAACAGCAAAGAGGTTCGTCTTCAACCCCTCTTTCTTTCCCGCAAGCTCCGGCGGCGTGACAAGCACTGCTCAGGCCGGAATTTCATGTTTTCACGACGGTGTGCAAAAGAGAGGTCTGTACCGATCCGAGAAATTCGTAAGACACACTGCATCACTCATCCTCTCATGGAGAGGATCACTTCTAGTAGCCCGTCCGGGCAAGGCAAACGTAGTGGCAGATGCGCTGAGCCGTAAGTCACACGTCAACAATCTGACCATCACACCGTTGGGAGAGAGCGAACAACCGCTACAAGTGATTCCATACGGAGCTCTCTACAACTTAGCTTTGATCCCCACCATCCGTGAAAGGATAGCGACAGCTCAGAAACATGACAAGGGCATGTCGCATTTGCGGAGACGTGTAGACAGTGGGGAGCTGAAATATTTTCGGAAGGATGGAGACGGCGTCCTATGGTTCAAGGAACGGATCGTCGTACCCCGTAACCCGGAATTACGGAAGAAGATCTTTGATGAGGCTCACTTGTCAAAGTTTTCTATTCACCCCGGCAGCAACAAAATGTATCAAGAACTCAGAAGCAAGTTTTGGTGGACACGGATGAAGCGTGAGACTGCAAAATACGTGTCCGAGTGTGATACATGTCGAAGGGTGAAGGCAGACCATATGCGGAGACCGGGACTGCTGCAACCACTGGGCATTCCTGCCTGGAAGTGGGAGGACGTGAGCATGGATTTCATCGTCGGTTTACCCACCACTCTTCAAAAGCATGATTCTGTGTGGGTGATCGTTGACCGGCTCACAAAAGTTGCCCATTTCATCCCGGTCAACACAAACTACAACGCCAAGAAGTACGCTGAGCTGTACATCTCATGGATCCTATGCTTGTACGGCGTACCCCGTACCATTATATCGGATCGGGGCACTTTATTTGTGTCCCGTTTTTGGGAGCAGCTGCATGCTGCCTTGGGGACGAAGCTGATCCGTAGTTCAGCGTATCATCCGCAGACGGATGGACAAACCGAGCGGGTAAATCAAATCTTAGAAGACATGCTATGAGCTTGCGCTATCAACCACGGCAAGAATTGGGATGATCACTTTCCGTTAGCCGAGTTCTCGTACAACAATGGGTACCAAGCCAGCATAAAGATGGCGCCCTACAAGGCGCTATACGGAAGGAAATGCCGCACACATTGAAATGGTGTGAGTCTGGCGAAAGGGTTACCTTCGGGATTGACCTTGTCAACAACGCGGAAGAAAAGGTTCGACTGATTCAAGCGAACCTAAAAGCCGCTCAATCCCGTCAGAAACAGTATGCAGACCGCACAAGGCGCCCATTACAATTCGAAGTTGGAGATCACGTATATCTACGCGTGTCTCCAATGAAGGCCGTAAATAGATTTGGGGTGAGGGGAAAGTTAACACCCCGATTCATCGGTCCATTTCAGATTACCGAAAGATGTGGATCAGTGGCATACCGGCTACAGTTACCAGAAGCACTTTCCGGTGTGCACGACGTCTTTCACATTTCCCAGCTGAGGAAGTGTCTCAAGCTATCAACTACCATTCAGCTGGAAGACATTGAAGAACTGCAACCTTATCTCACCTATCGAGAGGAACCGGTGCAGATTATTGATGAAAAGGCCCGAACCACACGCAACCGTACGTTGTGGTTCTACAAGGTTCTATGGAGTAATCACTCCGTGGATGAAGCGACATGGGAGAGCGAAGGATTTCTTCGCGCCAACTACCCCGACTTTTTCACGTCGCATATCCGGTAATTTTCCACCAACCTCTCTCTCATTTTCACCTTATAATCTCGGGACGAGATTCCTTTAAGGGGGGAGGAATGTAAGGGCCTCAGTTTTTGACACATATTTGAAGTGTTCATCACCACACCACACACCTCATTTGATGAAAGTTGATGAACACAAATGAAGAGCAAGTAACCACCATCAACATGCTCATTAGAAAACAAACTCACATATTGCAAAAGTGGTATTTCCCACATGTGATATAGAGGGGCCAGACATATGAAAACTCCTACACATTGCTAAGGATGTCCATGCCAAGTTTCACCCAAATTCAAAACCTTTTGAGGTCATTTTGGGTATAGTTAGAAAGAGGGCAGTTTGAAACCATATTCAAATTCAAACTGTTTTTATCCCATGAATTTAAAAGTGGGAGGCATATTCTTATTCAGCACATTTTTGTGAGCTCACACACCAATTTTCACTCCATTTGGAGTTGATCTTGACATGAGCTAAGTGGGGCAAATTCAAACTTTATTTGAATTTCAAACTGAACATGTGCTGAAATTCATTCAAACCAAACCCAATTTGAATTCTAACCAATTCAAATGGCTCATGGGTGAATAATTTGAATCACCATGGGTATTTTGGTGCTCACTGTTTACAACAGTGATTAGGAGCAAATTTCAGAGGTTAAAATTGGAAGTGGGACCCACATGTCAGCCACTACTCCAAATCAAACCAACTGAAAACCCAGCTCGGGTTCTTGCGCCGGACTGAGCAGCCGCCACGGCGAAGAGGCGACCGGGACACCACCTGCTTTCCGCCCCGGCGTGCTGAACCGCCTCGCAGGGCCCTTATCTGCGCGCCCGAGCAGTCGCAGGAGGTCTTCACCGCTGCCTCATCGCACTTCCACCCAAAAAGCCGAAGCACCTCGCCACCCGAGTGAACTTTCGTTTCCTCGTCGCCCGGCCGATCCAGTGACCCTCCCGGCGATCTGAGACCAGCACCGGGTGCGCCAAGCCACCTTCAACACCTTCGCATCGGTTCCAGACCCTGCGCAGCCTTCCCCGAGCTCCACTGCGGCAATCCTTTCTCTGCCGGTTCAGCTCGAGTCGCCGCTGCGGGAACCGTCCTTCCGGCCACCAAGCCCAACGTTCACTGAGCTGTGAACAGCAAAGAGGTTCGTCTTCAACCCCTCTTTCTTTCCCGCAAGCTCCGGCAGCGTGACAAGCACTGCTCAAGCCGGAATTTCATGTTTTCGCGACGATGTGCAAAAGAGAGGTCTGTACCGATCCGAGAAATTCGTAAAACACACTGCATCACTCATCCTCTCATGGAGAGGATCACTTCTAGTAGCCCGTCCGGGCAAGGCAAACGTAGTGGCAGATGCGCTGAGCCGCAAGTCACACGTCAACAATCTGACCATCACACCGTTGGGAGAGAGCGAACCACCACTACAAGTGATTCCATACGGAGCTCTCTACAACTTAGCTTTGATCCCCACCATCCGTGAAAGGATAGCGACAGCTCAGAAACATGACAAGGGCATGTCGCATTTGCGGAGACGTGTAGACAGTGGGGAGCTGAAATGTTTCCGGAAGGACGGAGACGGCGTCCTATGGTTCAAGGACCGGATCGTCGTACCCCGTAACCCGGAATTACAGAAGAAGATCTTTGATGAGGCTCACTTGTCAAAGTTTTCTATTCACCCCGGCAGCAACAAAATGTATCAAGAACTCAGAAGCAAGTTTTGGTGGACAAGGATGAAGCGTGAGACTGCAAAATACGTGTCCGAGTGTGATACATGTCGAAGGGTGAAGGCAGACCATATGCGGAGACCGGGACTGCTGCAACCACTGGGCATTCCTGCCTGGAAGTGGGAGGACATAAGCATGGATTTCATCGTCGGTTTACCCACCACTCTTCAAAAGCATGATTCTGTGTGGGTGATCGTTGACCGGCTCACAAAAGTTGCCCATTTCATCCCGGTCAACACAAACTACAACGCCAAGAAGTACGCTGAGCTGTACATCTCATGGATCCTATGCTTGTACGGCGTACCCCGTACCATTATATCGGATCGGGGCGCTTTATTTGTGTCCCGTTTTTGGGAGCAGCTGCACGCTGCCTTGGGGATGAAGCTGATCCGTAGTTCAGCGTACCACCCGCAGACGGATGGACAAACCGAGCGGGTAAATCAAATCTTAGAAGACATGCTACGAGCTTGCGCTATCAACCACGGCAAGAATTGGGATGATCACTTGCCGTTAGCCGACTTCTCATACAACAATGGGTACCAAGCCAGCATAAAGATGGCGCCCTACGAGGCGCTATACGTAAGGAAATGCCGCACACCATTGAACTGGTGTGAGTCTGGCGAAAGGGTTACCTTCGGGATTGACCTTGTCAACAACGCGGAAGAAAAGGTTCGACTGATTCAAGCGAACCTAAAAGCCGCTCAATCCTGTCAGAAACAGTATGCGGACCGTAGAAGGCGCCCATTACAATTCAAAGTTGGAGATCACGTATATCTACGCGTGTCTCCAATGAAGGGCGTAAACAGATTTGGGGTGAGGGGAAATTTGGCACGCCGATTCATCGGTCCATTTGAGATTACCGAAAGATGTGGATCAGTGGCATACCGGCTACAATTACCAGAAGCACTTTCCGGTGTGCACGACGTCTTTCACATTTCCCAGCTGAGGAAGTGTCTCAAGCTATCAACTACCATTCAGCTGGAAGACATTGAAGAACTGAAACCCGATCTCACCTATCGAGAGGAACCGGTGCAGATATTGATTAAAAGGCCCGAACCACACGCAACCGTATGTTGTGGTTCTACAAGGTTCTATGGAGTAATCACTCCGTGGATGAAGCGACATGGGAGAGCGAAGGATTTCTTCACGCCGACTACCCCGACTTTTTCACGTCGCATATCCGGTAATTTTCCACCGACCTCTCTCTCATTTTCACCTTATAATCTCGGGACGAGATTCCTTTAAGGGGGGAGGAATGTGAGGGCCTCAGTTTTTGACACATATTTGAAGTGTTCATCACCACACCACACACCTTATTTGAGGAAAGTTGATGAACACAAATTAAGAGCAAGTAACCACCATCAACATGCTCATTAGAAAACAAACTCACATATTGCAAAAGTGGTATTTCCCACATGTGATATAGAGGGGCTGGACATATGAAAACTCCTACACATTGCTAAGGATGTCCATGCCAAGTTTCACCCAAATTCAAAACCTTTTGAGGTCATTTTGGGTATAGTTAGAAAGAGGGCAGTTTGAAACCATATTCAAATTCAAACTGTTTTTATCCCATTAATTTAAAAGTGGGAGGCATATTCTTATTCAGCACATTTTTGTGAGCTCACACACCAATTTTCACTGCATTTGGAGTTGATCTTGACATGAGCTAAGTGGGGCAAATTCAAACTTTATTTGAATTTCAAACTGAACATGTGCTGAAATTCATTCAAACCAAACCCAATTTGAATTCTAACTAATTCAAATGGCTCATGGGTGAATAATTTGAATCACCATGGGTATTTTGGGGCTCACTGTTTACAACAGTGATTAGGAGTAAAATTTCAGAGGTTAAAATTGGAAGTGGGACCCACATGTCAGCCACTACTCCAAATCAAACCGACTGAAAACCCAGCTCGGGTTCTTGCGCCGGACTGAGCAGCCGCCACGGCGATGAGGCGACCGGGACACCACCTGCTTGCCGCCCCGGCGTGCTGAACCGCCTCGCAGGGCCCTTATCTGCGCGCCCGAGCAGTCACAGGAGGTCTTCACCGCTGCCTCGTCGCACTTCCACCCAAAAAGCCGAAGCACCTCGCCGCCCGAGTGAACTTTCGGTTCCTCGTCGCCCGGCCGATCCAGTGACCCTCCCGGCGATCTGAGACCAGCACCGGGTGCGCCAGGCCACCTTCAACACCTTCGCATCGGTTCCAGACCCTGCGCAGCCTTCCCCGAGCTCCACCGCGGCAATCCTTTCTCTGCCGGTTCAGCTCGAGTTGCCGCTGCAGGAACCGTCCTTCCGGCCACCACAGCCCACCGTTCACTGAGCTGTGAACAGCAAAGAGGTTCGTCTTCAACCCCTCTTTCTTTCCCGCAAGCTCTGGCGGCGTGACAAGCACTGCTCAAGCCGGAATTTCATGTTTTCGCGACGGTGTGCAAAAGAGTGGTCTGTACCGATCCGAGAAATTCGTAAGACACACTGCATCACTCATCCTCTCATGGAGAGGATCACTTATAGTAGCCCGTGCGGGTCCATAGGAGCAGGAACCACGAAGAACCGTGGAGGGAACCCGCTGTTCTTCGAGTTTTAGTAGAAATCCCGATTTCCGGCCTAGGTCGCATGGTGACAGCCCAACACAGCCCTTCCCGAGCTCCGTAGAGATCATGTCGACCTTTCCTATGGTCCACTGATGCTCGACGACCCTTAGCTCGATCGGGTTAGGTGCTAGGGAGGACTGGCCACACGGCTGAAGTTCTCCCGAGGCTGCTGCTCGTCGCCGACCATGTGGCGGCCATTTTCATGGCAAGCTGACCCAAGAATCCTGTTCCCCGAGTGGAGATAGGCAGAGGCGGCCAAGATCATGAAGTTTGGAGCTCCACAGAATCTGCCGGCGAGCTCTCCGGCGAGGTCCCCCGGCGGTAGAGCGCGGGCGGCGAGAGGTTGATGAAAGGGTGGACCCCAGCTGTCAGCGGGAGATATTTTAAATCGGGATCGGGTTGTGGCCGGGATCGGGTGTGCTGGCGCGCAAAGACCCTATGGGCCGCAGTGTGCGGTCGCCTCGGCGTACGACGCGTGTCCCCGGGGCCCACCCGCAAGTTTAAACTTTTCCCCCGATTTTCAGATTTCCTTCAAACTTCAAATCCTCATAACTTGAGCTAGAAAACTCCAAATCGAGTGAACAAAATTTTGTTGGATTCAGCTTTCTGAGCACTTTCCAGCAAATCAAGTTTCACTTCATGAAATCCTTATTTCTCCAGAATTAATTCCTCAAAATTTAAACTGTTTGGAATTTGAACTGGAGAATCCTTTGGAGGAAAATCCTGACATTTTGCTAGGATGTTCACCAAAATATCCCTGAACTACCATAAAAATTTCAGATCCATTTGAGCTCATTTGATCCAGCTAATGGTGTCATTAGTGAAACTGTTCCAGAGAAAATAGAAAATGTTCAGAAACATTTTCAGAATTTTCTCTGAAATTGTTTAGCTCATATCTTTAGTTAGGAACCTTCAAATTAAGTGAGACCAACTCCATTAGAACCCTCTGAAAATCTAGTTTTCAGAAAGTCATAGTTTGTTTCGTGAAAATCCTTAGAACACCCTAAAAGCCTTCAACTAAGGTCAAGTACATAATTAATTGTGGAGGGCTCAAATGAGCTTTGCTGCAACTAAAACTTGACCAAATCTCTGTTTAGGTTGTAACCAAGCCCCAGTAAAAGTTTCACAGTCATTGGGTCTGTCTAGTAAGGGTTATAGACTTCAAAAATTTAAATTCAATCAAATGCATTTAAATTAATACATATACTTGTATATCATGTAGTCGCTCGGTCGAGGAGGAACCCGAAGTCCTAGACTTCGTTACTCCTGAGGAACAGCTAGCCTACGATCAAGAGCAGCAAGGCAAGCTCCGATTTGCATTAACCTTTTTACAAAATTTTGTTGTTTTGAGCACATACTTGAATACTATTATTCCTTGCATTAGAGTCTTGTTTGGAAACCCAACTGCATAGCCAAGAAAAGCATGGGTTGGGATTAAGAATGAAAACCTCGTTAGCTACTGCAATTCTAAGATAGTGTAGGATTCGGTACAAGTCGAGTAGTTGGAACTACTCGCGAGCATAGGCTAGAGGCACTCGACTCGGGTAGAAATAGCACATGAAACACACGGCAAAAAAATGAGACCAAGTGGAGGGTAAGGGCAGCAGGACTTTGGGGCCTATGTGTTGTAGCTCCGCTTGTGTCGATTGAGGACCGAGCCCTGTGCGGGCCTGTTGAACAAGCTAGAACAGTACCGAAGACCTACCGGCTATATGGGAACCGGGAAACTGATGTAACTCGGGTAGCTGGGTGTTGAGGCATAGCTGGTCGTTCAGAGGGTAGGTTGAGAGCTCGAGGTGTAAATCGGCTGGCGGCACTGAGATGCGCGTGCAGATACCTCTTGCTCGGGACGATTGGACCGGTTCAACATTTGGCTAAAATGTGAAAGGTAGTTGCGTACGGCGTCCATGATGGTTGTTGTAGGCAACATCGAGTACGGGCGTACGTTACGGGTTGTTCGGGTAACCCTGCAAGTGTAAATCCATTATAATCGCCATCCCTCGCGGTCAGTGAGTACCACTTGTTCACTGTACCGTGACGTAGAAAGAACAGGCTAGTTGCATGTTAAAATGTTGCTGATTGAAAGATGGACTTGATTGCTAATGATTTGCTGTAGTTTAGAGCTAACTAAAGTTCTTTTCGACTTTGGGCAAAGTACATGATAGAAATGCGTTTCTTGTTTGATTGCGGCTCTCTCATGTGCCTTAGCATAAGGTTCTCCACAACCTACTGCTAAAACTTGAAAGTAAGGTTCTACTAATTAGGCGAGTCCTTGCAAATGATTTTTTACCTCATGTAACCCATCACCCCTCATGTAGAAGTTCCATGTTTAGGTGAGACGGGTCAGACATGCTGAGCCTTCGTGCTCACTGCTTGTGTTTGAAGCTTTTGCAGGGTTCTATGAGGAAGGGACTCCCGAAGAGGAGATGGAACCCCAGGAGGGGAACCCCGTCGAGTGGGAGTCGTGCACGCCGCAGAGTTAGTGTGCTTGTGTGCTAGCAAGGACACGTTCAAGGGCTGAACGTGAACTTGATGCGTAGTCTACGCCCGCGAGTGTAGACTGGACATATTTTGCTGTAAACATGTTCATAAACTACTTTATGTAATATAAACTTTGCTTCCGCTTTGTACCTTTGATGTGTGTTATCTGGTGCTGTGCAACGCAGTACCCCTCAGCTTGATCTTGGCTCGACAAGACTGTGGGGTCGTGTCAGAAATAAATGATATATGTATAAAATTAAGTATATATATGATTGAAATGTGTTGTTAAGTTTTTTATTGCATGTTTTGCATTGTTTTGTGTGCATATACATGGGTAGAATCGTCACAAGAGACATTTATTAATCTTCAAGAGCAAGATTTTTAAGTCACCGAGCAGCAAATCAAAGGCAGGTGTTCCTTGACCACTTTGCTCCTATTCTAGGATGATTAGTTAGAATGTTTGCATGTTTTCTTCAATATGAAACCTAGTTTAGGACATATGGCTAGATTCTTTCCATATCATTCCTTGAAAACCATGGTGGGATTTAGTTAAGATGTGTTAATTGTCATTTTATGTGCTTGGCTATGCTTAGTGCTTAGAAATTGAATGAAACATAGTTGTTACATGTATTGTGGTATTTATGAGAGATACAAGAGTGTGTCATAGTGATAGGAATCTAGACAGGCTGGTTGTTTCGGATGGTGCTTCATGCACGAGACCTAGGATAGTGTTAGTGCCTGTCTTAGATTCGAAGGACCGGTTCATGGAACTGTTAACCTGGCTTTGCAGTGCCACCAAAAGACAGAGATGGGGCAGCTTGGCCAATTAATTAGGAGTTTGTCGGTATAGTATGAGTGTTTGGATGGTGCGGGGAACGGGAGTCCATTTTCGACTAACCTGGGAACTGCAGCGGTGAAACCTTAGTGGGCTTGTACTTGTCGGTAGACCCTTTGTAAAGGCCATGTAGTGATATTCTGATTGCACACCTAAGGAAGTGTGTAATGTGGCTTGCAACCACGGGTATCAGGGAGGTTCTTAGTCCACCTGGCAACAGGGGATGAAATCACTACTTGTGGGTAAATTGGTATAATCTCTGCAGAGAACCAAACTGTCATGACAGCCGTGCTCACGGTCAAGAGCAGCTTGGACTTGTCCATGATTAGAGAAACATGGATATGAATAGAAAAAGGAGGTTCTTAGTCTCATGAAGGTTGGACATTGTTTTTCTACCCATTTTTCAAATAGACATTAAATGGCATAGGAATTCAATTACAAATTTAAATGTGGATGAAACTTGCTAAAGTGTCCAAATTGAGTCCAGATTGTAGCCCCACAACTGAATTTGGTAATTTGCCAATTTTGAGAAAATTTTAGGGGATAAGGGGGACAATGGGGACCCACATGTCATAAAGCCAACTAGACATGCCCCCTAAGTCTCCATTCCCTGTTTTTCTACCGAAGCAAATAAATCGGTTCTCGGACACCGAGTCAACCAGCGTGCGCCACCGAGGGAAGTGTCACCGCCACCTCACGAGCGAACCCCGGCTTCTTTTCCTTTCCTTATCGGCTCACGCCGGGAGTTCGTCACCTCACAAACCGCCTCACCCTAGCCGCTCGTTCATTATCACATGTCCCTGGACGAAAACTCGTCCGCATGCGAGGCAAACTTTACTAAGTGATTCGGACCACCTGCCAAATTTGGGAAGAATTTGGGAGCAACCAATAGGGATAAGAAGTAGAAGCTAAAGGTGGGACCCACACGTCATTGAGACAACTAGAACTTGTACCCTAAATCACCTCTCTATGTGCACTCGAAGCAGCCGAGGCTCATCCGAGCGCCACCTCCTCTGAACCGAGCCACCTCCTCTCACGTCTTCATCACGCTGGAGACCTGCTGGCTCCCTTATCAGCGTGCGAGGCAATCCCTTCGTGCACAAACCGTACCGAGGCTCTGCCCCCCCTCGCACAAGAGTGGAACAGTGCCGCTAATGGCCGCCATGGGCAATCGATCGGGAGATGGGTAACCCTCATGCACGGAACCCTTTCGAGCTGCAAAATAACACGGAGTGATCGTATCCAACATCCTCAGCGCGAAAACAAAATAAGCTACGGCTTCTCCAACCTTAGCGCAACAGTTTCACGGCGACCGAACTTCATGTCCGAACGGGGCTCACGTGGGTAGCTTCACACGGAGGTGTTCATGCTTGAGCAAGTACTCCCACGGACGTGCCATCTACCTGTGCTACTCATCCCCAAACCTTAGAGCACACCATGGAACATCAAGCTCCAATTTGGCGGTTTTCTATCGACGTGTGCAAAGTGACCGGTGGTAATAATTTAGCAAAATTCAATCGTAATTCATGTTTTTAGCCCCCCAAATCATGCACACATGCACTAGACTGGCTAGCGGTCAAGTTCCCTTCAAAACCCTAGCTAGAAATCGACCATGAGTGAGCTATTGCATGTTTCCCCGAGCGCGGACGTCGCAACACCATTCAGGCGCACGGTGAAAGCAGGGTAGCTGCCATTTCCGGGCTTGTTTGCGTCCTTGCCGAGCTTCCCTAGCATCAAAGGATGCTCTAGAGTCAAGCACTCAAGCTTTTGGAGCACTAGGACCACCGGCCGACGGCGCCAGACTTCTCCCGAGGCTGCCGCATGTCGCTGACGCCTTTCCGGTTATCTAGCACCCATGCAGACCTCATCAAATGGTTCCCCGTAGCTGCAAACCCACAGGCGGTGAGCTTCAGATCGAGGGGCGGCCAGAAACGCCGGTCCGGTGAGCTCTGGCGGAGGTCCGGCGAGGGAGCAGCGAGGGAGCGGGAAAAAACCCGAGGAGGAAGAAGAACCGGGCGGGTCCCGCATGTCAGCGACCGGAGTTTAAATTTTGGATTTTCTGTGGCAGGTGATCATCTGTGGCTGTGTGCGCAGTAACCCCGTAGCCCGGTGTGGCTCGAATTTCATTGGCTGTAGTTTAAAACGTGGGGCCAAGTCAGTTTTCAATAGCAAAACAATTCCAGTTTTAGCTCCAAATTAGGAAAATCATAACTTGGTGTAGGAAACTCCAAATTGAGTGATTCAAATTGAGTTGGAATCACTTTGCAAAGATCAATCCAAATATGAACCCCAATTTGTATGAAAGTCAATAATAAATTCTGGAAAATGCTTTGAAATTTTTCTGAAAAAGAATTATTGAGGGAGTTTGGTTCATCCAAAAATCCTCAAATTTTGTCAGAATATTCTTTAGGATATTATTGAACCTTCAGCAAAATTTCAATTCATTTGGAGTTGATTTGTGTAGGAATTTCGAGAGTACAATCTGCTGTGCTCAAAATTGTCCAGAAACTTTTTCAGAAAATGGTTTTCCTTTGTAAAATCAGTTCTTGACAATCCTTAGCTTCAAAAATCATAGCCTAAAATTCAGACATGCTCTATGAGCCATACTTGAAAGGGTAGTTCATATTATTGGGGATAAAAATGGACATTACTCCAGAATTAATTCGTTGTAGCATAACTGCTTATATAATTATTCTGGAGGAACTACTCAAGTAAAAGGGCTGAATTTTGCACCAAAGTACTTTCTTGTGACCAGGAACTCACATGTAAAGTTTCAGCTCCAGTGGATCCTTAGAACTCTCTGTATTATGGTTTCTATTTTTATGTATATGAAAAGTACATAGGAAATCTTGAAGGAATTATGAGGGGCACAATTTCTATTCACTTTAGCTACAATTTGGGTAGCTAAGTCACTGGGTAGTGTATGACTTGCTGTAAAAGTTTTGGAGTCAATGGAGTTCCTAATCTTCAGTTTCATCCAAAGCTTATCAGCCATCTCATATAGCTATTATGCAATATAAACCATTAGGATTTAAGTTTCCATAGGCAGCAGGGTTTTTCTCTTTAATATCTCAGCATAACAGAGGCAAAACATCCCTTCTTAGCATTCCCACAGCATCCTCTGTTCTTAACAAATTTAAGTTCAAATTACCTAGCTTGCATTATGAAACTATACATATACATGTGCATGTCGATAGTGAATCAAATGATCAAGCCTCAAGGAAGGGAAGACTAACTGACTTATATACTACTGACCAGCAGCAACAAGTCAAGCCCTGGTTTGCATCAACAAATTTTACAAAGTTTTGCTTTATGTATACTATGTGGTATGGATGTGCATTAGGTGTAGGATGGATGAAACCCAAATGCATGGCCAGATTATTTCCACAAGAGTGAGGGTAGCGTTTAAGTCCTCGAGTAGTATACGCTGTGCTTAATGTTCATAGAACTTCGGTAGAAGTCGAGTAGTTGGAATCTACTCGCGAGTAAAGGAGTTGGAACACACGGGATTGGTTCGAGTGATGTGAGATCACTTTAGTAAGAAAATGAGACTAGGCAGGGGCTAGGGCGTAGCCAGAGGAAGTCTTGTGGGTGCAGCCCTGTCCGTATTTATTGAGGACTGATCTGTGTGCGGCCCTGCTGAACAAGTATTGAACGTACCGAAGGAATATCGGATATATGTAAAATCCCCAAATATGGTAGCAAGAAAATTCAGCTCATGTACACTTAGGAAAAATGAGGGGAATAAAAACTTTGATTTATAATGGTGTAAGTTAAAAGTGAGGATTTAGACATCCCAAAAACTTCCAAACATGGAGATCTAAATGCATAACTTGTATATTCATAGTGCAAATATTCACCCTTCCAAATTTCAGCTCATTTGGTGGAGTTTCAATAATTGTTTGGGATTAAAAAGAGGAAGCCCTCTAATCTGAATTTCAAGTTCACTTTCAAATTCCAATTTCCTCAATTTGCAAATTTGGGTCCACAAATGTGTTCTCCACATTTGAATTATCAGCCATGCCAAAAATCAGAAACTTTGGAGTTGGTTTGCTATGTTTTGGAACAATGCAAAAGGAAGAAATTCAAATTCCATTTCAAATTCAAATGACCATATTCAATTCAAACTCCACAACAGAATTCAAATCATTTGAATTCAACGTTTCAAACCATGACTGGGCTGGAAGTATGGACTTTAATTCTGAGTAGCTGGGGTAAAAATATCAGTGGAAATTGGATAAAAATTAGAGGTGGTGGGACCCCTTTGTCGGCCACACAAATGTGTTACCGCCTCTGCTGAATTCGGTGGAACACCAAGCAGCCGCCAGCTCTCTGTTGAAACCGCTCCCGAGAGAGCACCACGCCACCTCCTGCTGCCTGAGTTCTGCTCGGCTGGATCACGGCAAAGAGTGCACCGGAGCTACTTCGCTTTCCCTCGGCTCGTACTTGCGCCTCAGCCGCTTCCTTCGCGCAGAACAAGCCGCCGGTTCTTCCCCAATCATCCACAGCAACCGAGCTCGATTGCTCGAGCTCCGAACAGCAAAGAACTGCGCCCACCAGTGCTCTAGCCGGCTAGCCACTCCTCCCCACGGTCCCGAGCTTGTTTGCACCGGAAACAGCAAAGGTTCTGCGGTTCTCGGGTAACCACTGAAAAACCGAGCGAGGTCACCGTGGACAGCTCACACCGAGCAAGATCACTCGAAAGCAAGACAGCCCCCCGGTGCATCCTGGGCCCTAGCTGGTCAAGCCCAAAACTTATCTCTAACCGTTGATCACAGAAGGAGAATTTTGAGTTTTTCCCCGGGCAGTGCAACTCGACCCGAGGTAAAGAGTTGCTAAATTCAGCTTCAATTCGTGTTGTGAGTAGCTCAAATCATGCACACAGGTTCTAGACTAGCTAGCGCCCTTCCTCCCTCGATTCTAGGTCGGGACATTAGTTGTAGAGCGAGGATTTCACGTTCTTGTCACGGGGACATCTTCGGACCGCTTCGGGCGCACGGTGCCGATCGGTTTGGAGGGCTCTCCGGCGGTTTTGGCTGTCGTGCCTAGCTTCTACACCTTCCACTGGTGCCCTAGGGCCCAAGAACCCATCGTTTAGTTGAGAATTCACCATGCACGACCTCGGCGGAGCTCGAGTTCTCACTGTTGCCGGTGCGCAGTGGTTTCCGGGGAGATCCAGCCGCCGGCGACCCCACCAGGGTGTTCAGCATGCCTGAAAAAAGGGGGGCGGCCAGTATGGGGCCAGGAGACGTCCGGGAAGGCCTTTCCCGCCACCCTCGCCAGAGCAACGCCGCGGGTTCCTCTGTTTGGCGCGAGGTAGAAGAGGGATCTGACGGGTGGGGCCACAGCCAGGATTTAAACATTTCTTCAGTTTCCAGATTTAGTGCAAACTTCAAAGGACCATAACTCTCAGTAGGAATTTCCAAAATTTGTAAAACAAATTTTGATGGATTTCTCTCAGTCAGTACTTTGCATAAATGCAAAGAAATTGATCTAAGGATCTCAGGAAAGTTTTCCAAAATTCATCAAATTTAATATTTTGGGAATTAATTCCAGAAGATCCCTGTTATGGAATTTCTTCAAATTTGGCTAGGTGGTTCCTTACGATATTACTGATCTCCAGTAAAAATTTGAGCTTCATTGGAGTTCATTTGCTAGGCTAAATTTCCTTCCAAAGTTCAGCCCTTATTTGGAAATTCAAATTTAAACAGAAACTTTTCAGAACTTCTATCCAACTTCAAAAATTCATATCTCTCAGCTGGTAGCTCCAAAAATGGTGAAACAAATTTTGTTAGAACCATGGAAACCTACCCTAATCAGATCTTCAACTGTTAGCTATGTCAAAGCTCCTAATTTGATCTCAAAATTCAGAGAAGCCTTGTACTTGTAGGAATTTTGGAGACTACATTGTGCAATGACATTTCTCCAAATTCTGCTCAATCATCCTTAGAGAGTCTAGTATCCACTGTAAAAATCCCAAAGCCAATTAAGCGACCTAAATAACAGTAGCTCTAAATAAAAGTGTAGTTATTATATAAAACTTGCACTTATGCATGTATTTTGCTACATTTCATAATAGTGACCGAAGTTCAGGACGCAGCGAAGCCCTTGGACGTCCTTCCACCAGAAGCTGACTTCCATTAAACTCGCAACCAGGCAAGCTCCGATTTAAATTTAAATACTTTTGCAAATTCTTTATTTGTATCACTTATGTCAAGGGTGAATGCTTGCATTAGAGTTAGGGTGATAGAAACCCCACTTGCATAACCTTTTAAATCCTATGGAGGGTTGGGTAGTTTATACACTCGACGAGTAGTGAATTCCGTGCTAATATGCTTAGGATCTCGGTAGAAGTCGAGGAGTTGGAATCTACGCGCGAGGTAAGGTTTTATCACACGGTTTGGTCAGAGTAGGAAATGGCTTAAGAGTGGTGAAAATGAGACCCAGCAGGGGGATAGGAAGCAGTGAGCGGAGGTCTCACATGCGTAGCCCTATTGGTGTCGATTGAGGACCGGGTCGTGTTCGGGCCTGCTGAACAAGTATCGAACAGCACCGGATGGTATACTGACATAAGCAGGAAATCGATGTAATTGGTTAACCTGGTTGCCGAGGCTTACCCAACCATAAATAGGAGTCGGTTGAGGGTAGCAAGGTGTAAATCTGCCAGTGGGCATAGTCATGCTCCAAGCAGGGACCTCCTGCCCATTACGGATGGACCGGTTCGGCATTTGGGTTGCCTTTGAAAGGTTGTTGCATACAACAGGGTAGGAAGGGGTGTGGAATCATGCTTCTTAAAGTGGGTGTATGCAACGTGTTGTCCGGGTGTCTCCTGATTGCAATCACCTACCCTCGCAGTTATTTGAGTACCGCTTGTTCACTGTTCTGTGACGTAGTAAGAACAAAAAATAAGCCAGATGAATGATAATATGCTGTGATGAATCATTAATGTTTGGAAACCATGTCTGCTGTATACATAGAGCTAATTAAGTTTAGTTTCCACTTTGGGCATCACCACATCGGGGGAAAGCGTTTCTTGTTTGATTGTGAACTTCCGATGTGAGGGCTGCCTAAGGCTTATTAATCTGTTGCTATAAAACTGAAAGTAAGGATCAACATGTAGGCGTGTCTTTATTGCAAAGTCCTTTTTCCTATCTTACACATCCTTGCATGTAGTGTTCCATGCCTAGGGTTGTCGGTTAAGACTTGCTGAGCCCTCGTGCTCACGGTTGCTATATTTGAGCTGTGTGCAGGTGAGAGTTATGAGGAAGGTTCCGAGGATGAGGCGATGCCCCCGTCGGGGTACACAGCCGAGCTGGAGTCCTGCACGCCGCCGTGATCTCTGTTTCCATGCTGCTAGTGTGTAGCGTCCCCGGGCTGGACAGCTGCACTTTGGCGTATATAGGATTAGAGAGTAGTTATGTATAATACTTCTGCTGTATAATTAAATTTTGTAAAAGACTTCCGCTGTTTTATATCAAATAAAAATTTGTATGTTGTCCTTAATTCTTTTCGTGTGTGCTGTTGGGTGCCGCATCGCACGGCACCACCCTATGTGATCCTGGAGTGGGTGAACCATGGGGTGGTCCCCACGGTCATGGTATCAGAGCCGTATTGGGAATAGCACGATCGAAAAGAGCCTATTTTGAAAACTTAGAAGTAGTCGAGTGAGGATTAGTCATTATGCCCACATAAGATCTATGATAGTAGTAGTTACTATGGTGGAAATGCTAACAGACTTGTTATATATTCTGTAACGACGCTCCGATGTCAGGTAAGAGGTAAGGTACGCAACCACAGGCGGATCAATTGCGGTAACTCACCATACGAGTAATAGTGTGGAAGGATATACCGTGGCTTGGCACGGTAGTTAATATGAGTCTATGAACCTCTCTATTGTTCTGAGAGCATATGAAAACGCTGATCTCCAGCGTGCCTTAGGCAAAAGTGAGAATACCCCATCATGTTGTAAGCAACACGATAGTATGCAACTCTTGAATGTTCAATGTTCAAAGTGCCATACGCAGTGCTCGCCATCGTCATGCCTCAACGGTCATGCGGCAGTAGGTGGTATTTATTGGGTTGATAAAATTCCCAACCGTGACGACCCGTTCGTGCTCTAGTCTGGTTCCCCGTCGTGTGGTGTGAAAATACGACCATGTACCTTGAGACGTGGCTTGACTCAAGGACGATCCGTATGGCAATGATACGGACCGTATGTTTTTACTATGATATGGAACTGCCTGAAATGTCAAAAACCCTTGTGTGCACAATTATTGTGTGTTCTTCTGCAGGTACATTAACCACGTTAGTGCATGATGTTTAGCAACCGTTTGTGAGTGACGTTCTTAGTTCCACCATTTGACACGTATATGCCGGAATACCGGCTTAGGATTTTCTTTGGTGAGGAAACGTAGTACCGAGACTGCATAAAAGGATATTTTTAAAGAAAATAGTCAAAATGAAGCTTAGGATTTCATTTAGGTTTTAGTAAACTCCTATATTGAACTAAGAGTCAATTGGGAGTGTAGATTCATTTCTAAAGACTTAGGAACAACCTCCCCTGTTTTCGGCAGAAACTTTGCTGAACTTAAACAGGGTATAATATAGGATTGGTTGAACCAATGGAAGTGTGGGATACCATTCTGGATAGTTTTTGAAGTGCTCTACAACTTTTCTGTAGAGCTCCAGGACCTAATCTCTCTCCAAATGGATGAAAATCTCAGATGAGTAGGACTGTCAAGAAACAGGGCAGACCAAAATGCTCTCTGGAATTATCTGTATTTCGACCACAACATTCTGTAGAAAAATTTATAAGAGTCAAGTAAGACATCGTGGGAAAATATAGGAAATCTACTAAAACTTTGCAGTTCAGTGTTTTCCTAGATTGAGGGCAGAAATAGATGCAATTTCGCGAACAAGACAGCCACTTGCAAAGGAGGTGCTGTCAAAATTCCTGGAGAAAAGTCTGTCAAATTGTAGAGATCATACCTCACAAGATAAGAAGGCTATGGAGGCAAATAAATACAATCTGGATTCCTTATTAAGTCTACTACAACTTTGTTGTTGAACTCCGGTCCATATTTTGCTTCCAAGGTGGCCAAAACAGTTAAATTATCCAGACTGGTCAGCTGGACCAGAAACTGGACAGAACACCATGTTGAAGTTTTTCAACCAAAATATTTAGTTTCACCTTTTGATATCCAGAGGCTGTTGTAAAACAGCGAGTGGAGTCGAAAAGTTATGCATTCGACATATCACTTATAGCGGGTACATGTTTGGGGTCCAGTACAATAGCGAGGAATTACGCATGCTAACACACTTAACATCCCGTGGTGACCCACGATGGTCAAAATGAACTTTTAATCCCTAAAGTTCATTACTTTGGAACCTGATCTCGTGACCTGGTACAGGGATGTATATGTTGTATAATGTTTATACTTTATCCATATGTGTGATTGTTATGCGCATTATTTATTCCATTCTCGCACTACTGTTGTATAGACTGGATGAACTAAACCAACATGTGCTGATCGTTTGAATGGTATGAATGCAGAATGGTGCGTACACGGTCTACGCAAGAGGAGGAAGGTCCGAGTCAGGTTCGTGGTGATGAGTCTCCACCTCCAGAGCAAATCACGAGCAGCAACAACCACCTCCTCCACCGCCAGAACTTCCAAGAAAACTTGCGGAGGTTCTCACCGCAGTGCTCGGCTCGCGCAACGAGCAAGCCGAGTTGCTGCGGATGTTAGTTCAGCAGAATGTGTCCCGTCCAGGAGGGCGCCAAGACAATGGGCAACGCCGGCCCCAACAAAGTTCATATTCAGAATTCCTGGCGACCCATCCACTGGTCTTCATGGAGGCCGAAGAGCCGTTGGGGGCGGATAGCTTCATCTGCACTCTTGAAGCAAAGTTCGGTTTACTTCAGTGTACCGAACACCAAAAGGCGCTGTATGCAGCGCAACAGCTTCAAGGGGAAGTTGGTACATGGTGGGCAAACTACATCGCCTCAGTACCTGCTGGCCATGCCGTCACATGGACGGAGTTCCAGGAGGTGTTCCGCGCCTATCATATACTTCCCGGTGTTATGGAAAGGAAGCTCCAGGAGTTCCTGGCGCTAAAACAAGGCCAGAGGAGTGCTCATGAGTACTCCAGGTCGTTCAACCGGCTGGGGCAGTATGCGCCAGGATTTGTGAGAACGGAGGAAGACAAGCGCAATGCATTCTTCCGGGGCCTGAATTCCATGATGAAGGTCCATCTCGTCCAAATCAATTGTGGCACATTCAACGACCTTGTTAATGCCACGATTTTACAAGAGAATGCTCAGCGCGAGCGCGGTTATGATAAGAGGAAACGCAGCGCGCTGATGAGAAGCAGTGGTGGAGCGCCACAAAAATACCGCATGTTGTATCGCTCACCATCCGGTCAGAGATGGAAGCCACCGGCGCGACCGCCTCAGTTTCGCGGTCGGCAATATAATGCGCTGGGCTTACGACCGTCGTATCCACCACAGCAACAGCAGCAGCAAAGGATGGTCCTGCGTGCGCCTCAGTTTCAACCGCGTGCACCGGGATTCCGTCCTCAAGTCGGAGGGACCCCGACACCTTACACGTGCTTCACGTGTGGCCGTGTCGGTATATTTTGAGGGACTGCCCCGAGCCGCGACAGGGCAGGGGTGCAGCACCGTATCAGGGTGCTAATGAGCCCTGCAATCAGCCCAAGAAACCAGCACCAAAACCCGGCAACGTCAACCACTTAGCCATCGAAGACGTGCCGGAAGGTGAACCCGTCCTCGCGGGTACGTTTTCTTATTTAGATCATCCCGTAGTCATAATTTTTTACTCCGGTGCCACCCATAATTTCATAAGTCAGTCTTATGTTATTAAATATCAACTGCCTATCATTCCCACAAATAGTTCATATTTGATATGCTCTCCGGGTGGGAAAATAACAGATGATAGAATGGTCTATAGAGCACCATTACAGTTGGGTGGGAAGCTATACCCGACTTCTCTAATCATGTTTGAAAGTCAAAAACTTGATGTCATTTTAGGAATGTCATGGCTACATCACCATGGTGCTGTTCTTGACATCATTCAACTTCATGAACCACATGTTCTTATTCTTGACCTTTCGGTTCAAGAAGCTCCAGCTACATATAACATGGAAGCCACAATTGACATCATTCCACGTGTGGTTCGTTTAAAATCTCAACTTCATGAACCACATGTTCTTATTCTTGACCGTTCGGTTCAAGAAGCTCCAGCTACATATAACATGGAAGCCAGAAAACTTGAGGATATTCGTGTGGTTCGTGAATACCCGGATGTCTTTCCAGATGATCTCCCATTCATGCCACCCGAAAGGGATGTCGAGTTCAAGATTGAACTTGTACCTAGTACGGCACCGATCTCACGGAGACCATACAAGATGGCTCCGAATGAGCTGGCTGAACTGAAGGAGCAGCTCAATGATTTAATGAAGAAGGGTTTCATTCGACCGAGTTCCTCGCCATGGGGATGCTCGGCGCTGTTTGTAAAGAAAAAGGATGAAACCTTGAGGTTGTGTGTGGACTACCGACCTCTCAACACCGTCACCATCAAGAATAAATATACACTGCCCCACATCGATATTCTCTTCGATCAACTTGTGGATGCAATTGTATTCTCAAAGATGGATCTTCGCTCCGGATACCATCAAATCAAGATCCGAGCGGAGGATATTCTGAAGACGGCCTTCTCGACAAGATATGGGTTGTATGAATACCTCGTCATGTCCTTTGGTCTCACCAACACCCTGGCACACTTCATGTATCTCATGAACTCAGTGTTCATGCCAAAGTTGGACAAATTTGTGGTGGTGTCCATAGACGACATCTTGGTTTACTCCAAGTCTGAAGAGGAACACGCCAAACATCTGCATATCGTTCTTCAATGATTGCGAGACCATAAACTTTATGCCAAGTTCAGCAAGTGTGAGTTTTGGATCAGCCAAGTGCCATTTCTTGGTCATATTATTTCTGCAGAAGGCATTGCAGTTGATCCAAGCAAAATCAAACAAGTGCTGAAATAAAATCCCCCACATCAGTCCACGAAGTCAGGAGTTTCCTCGGGTTAGCAGGATATTATCAGAGATTCATACCGAACTTCTCCAAGCTTGCTAAGCCGATGACAGAACTGTTGAAGAAGGGGATCAAATATGTTTGGAGCTCAGCTTGTGAATAAGCTTTCCAGGCATTAGTCAAGCATCTTACAACAGACCCGGTGTTAGCTCAACTGGATACAACCAAGCCCTTCGACGTATATTGTGATGCGTCTGGTATCGGGCTTGGCTGTGTATTGATGCAAGGAGGAAGAGTGGTCTCCTATGGCTCACGTCAACTTTGTAACCACAAGAAGCACTATCTGACGTGTGATCTTGAGCTCGCTTCTGTGGTGTTGGCCTTGAAAATGTGGAGGCACTATTTACTCGGGAACATAGTGCACCTCTACACCGACCACAAGAGTCTGAAGTATATATTCACTAAGGAGTTGAATATGCGGCAACGAAGATGGCTAGAACTGATCAAAGACTATGGGAACGAGATTCACTATCATCCCGGAAAAGCAAACATGGTTGCCGATGCCATAAGCCTCAAATCTCATGTCAACAATTTGACCATCACCCCACTTGAAGAGGAGAAGACGAGTCTGTACTTGGTTCCGCATGGGGCATTATATAATCTTGCTCTCATCCCTAACATATGCGAGGAGATTATGGAAGCTCAGAAGAAAGACATGGGAATGTCGCACTTTCAGAGAAGAATGAAGAACGGTGAAATGAAATGCTTCTGAAGGGATGAACACGGTACTCTATGGTTTAAAGACCATATAGTGGTACCCCGTGACATGAAGCTTCAGAAGAAGATATTGGACGAAGCTCATTTGTCCAAGTATTCTATTCATCCGGGCAGCAACAAGATGTACCAAGATCTGAAAACCCGATTTTGGTGGACACGGATGAAAAGAGAAATTGCAAAGTACGTATCTGAATGCGATACGTGTCGCCGTGTGAAGGCCGACCATGTGCGTAAAGCTGGACAGCTGCAACCATTAAACATTCCGGCGTGGAAGTGGGAGGATATCAGCATGGACTTCATTGTTGGTTTACCTCTCACATCTCACAAGCATGATTCGATTTTGGTGATAGTCGATCGACTAGCCAAATCGGCTCATTTCATTCCCGTACATACAAGTTACGTTGCCAAGCAATATGCAGAGCTGTATATTGCAAGGATCTTGTGCTTGCACGGTGTTCCCAGCTCCATTATTTCAGATCGCGGTGCGCTGGTCATCGATCGGTTTTGGGAACAGATGCACGCATCATTGGGAACCAAACTGATCCGAAGATCCGCGTATCACCCGCAGACGGATGGTCAAACTGAACGGGTGAATCAAGTGCTTGAAGACATGCTACGCGCTTGTGCCACTCACCATGGCAAGAATTGGGACAATCATTTGCCGTTGGCAGAATTTTCGTACAACAATGGCTATCAAGCTAGCATCAAGATGGCGCCGTATGAAGCTCTCTACGGCCAGAAATGTCGAACACCTCTCAACTGGTGCGAGTCCGACGAGCGAGTTATCTACGGCATTGAACTTGTGAATGAGGCTGAAGAACCAGTGTGAGTAATACAAGCCAATCTTAAGGCTGCTCAATCTCATCAGAAGAGCTATGCGGATAAAAGACGCCGCCCTCTCCACTTCGACATCGGGGACCAGGTTTATGTCCTTGTGTCTCCGATGAAGGGAGTTCATTGTTTCGGAGTGAAGGGCAAACTTGCGCCACAGTTCATTGGTCCGTTCATTGTCATTGAAAAATGCGGACCCGTGGCCTATCGCTTGGATTTACCGGCGTCGCTTGCAGGTATTCACAATGTCTTCCACATCTCTCAGCTGAGGAAGTGTCTCAAACCCTTGGCTGAAATCCGTACTGAAGACATAGAAGTTCTTCAACCGGACCTCATGTACACGGAGTATCCAATCTGGATTATCGATGAAAAGACTCGCGCCACAAGAAACTGGACCTTATGGTTCTACAAGGTCTTATGGAGTAACCATACCGCTGATGAGACGACATGGGAAAGCGAGGAATATCTACGAACCAATTATCGGGACTTGCTATCATCATATACCCGGTAATGTTTCCCCACTTTGCATTACTTTTGGAATCTCGGGACGAGATTCTCTTTAAGGGGGGAGGGATGTAAAATCCCCAAAAGTTGTAGCAAGAAAATTCAGCTCATGTACACTTAGGAAAATGAGGGGAATTAAAACTTTGATTTATAACAGTGTATGTTCAAAGTGAGGATTTAGACTTCCCAAAAATTTCCAAACATGGAGATCTAAATGCATAACTTGGATCTTCATAGTCCAAATATTCACCCTTCCAAATTTCAGCTCATTTGGAGGAGTTTCAATATTTGTTTGGGATTAAAAAGAGGAAGCCTTCTAATCTGAATTTCAAATTCACTTTCCAATTCCAATTTCCTCAATTTGCAAATTTGGGTCTACAAATGTGTTCTCCACATTTGAATTAGCAGCCATGCCAAAAATCAGAAACTTTCGAGTTGGTTTGCTATGTTTTGGAACAATGCAAAAGGAAGAAATTCAAATTCCATTTCAAATTCAAATGACCATATTCAATTCAAAATCCACAACAGAATTCAAATCATTTGAATTCAACTTTTCAAACCATGACTTGGGGTGGAAGTATGGACTTTAATTCTGAGTAGCTGGGGTAAAAATATCAGTGGAAATTGGATAAAAATTAGAGGTGGTGGGACCCCTTTGTCACCCACACAAATCTGTTACCGCCTCTGCTGAATTCAGTCGAACACCGAGCGGCCGCCAGCTCTCGGTTGAACCCGCTCCCGAGAGAGCACCACACCACATCCTGCTGCCTGAGTTCTGCTCGGCTGGACCACGGCAAAGAGTGCACCGGAGCTACCTCGCTTTACCTCAGCTCGTACTTGCGCCTCAGCCAGTTCCTTCGCGCAGAACACAGCTGCCGGTTCTTCCCCGATCATCCATAGCAACCGAGCTCGATTGCTCGAGCTCCCAACAGAAAAGAACTGCACCCACCAGTGCTCTATCTGGCTAGACACTCCTCCCCACGGTCCCGAGCTTGTTTGAACCGGGAAACAGCGAAGGTGCTGCCGTTCTCGGGTAACCACTGAAAAACCGAGCGAGGTCACCGTGGACAGCTCACATTGAGCAAGATCACGCCAAAGAAAGCCAGCCCCCCTGGTGCATCCTCGACCCTAGATGCTCAAGCCAAAAACTCGGCCCTAACCGTTGATCACAGAAAGAGAATTTCGAGTTTTTTCCCCGGGCAGCGCAACTCGACCCCGAGGTAAAGAGTTGCTAAATTCAGCTTCAATTCGTGTTGTGAGTAGCTCAAATCTTGCACACAGGTTCTATACTAGTAGCGCCATTCCTCCCTCGATTGTAGGTCAGGAAATTAGGTGTAGAGCGAGGATTTCACGTTCTTGTCACGGGGACATCTTCGGACCGCTTCGGGCGCACGGCGCCGATCGGTTTGGAGGGCTCTCCAGCGGTTTTGGCTGTCGTGCCTAGCTTCTACACCTCCCACTGGTGCTCTAGGGCCCAAGAACCCATCATTTAGTGGAGAATTAACCATGCACGACCTCGCCGGAGCTCGAGTTCTCACTGTTGCCGGTGCGCGGTGGTTTCCGGGGAGATCCGGCCGCCAGCGATCCCACCAGGGTGTTCAACGTGCCTGAAAATAGGGGGCGGCCAGTACGGGGCCGGGAGATGGCCGGGAAGGCCTTTTCTGACACCCTCGCCAGAGCAACACCGAGGGTTCCTCTGTTTGGCGCGAGGTAGAAGAGGGAGCTGACGGGTGGGACCCACATCCAGGATTTAAACATTTCTTCAATTTCCAGATTTAGTGCAAACATTAAAGGACCATAACTCTCAGTAGGAATGTCCAAAATTTGTGAAACAAATTTTGCTGGATTCCTCTCAGTCAGTAATTTGCATAAATGCAAAGAAATTGATCTAAGGATCTCTGGAAATTTCTCCAAAATTCATCAAAATTAAACCTTTGGGAATTAATTCCAGAAGATTCCTGTTATGGAATTTCTTCAAATTTGTCTAGGAGGTTCCTTATGATATTAATGATCTCCAGTAAAAATTTGAGCTTCATTGGAGTTAATTTGCTTGGATAAATTGCCTTCCAAAGTTCAGCCCTTATTTGGAAATTCAAATTTAAACAAACTTTTTCAGAACTTCTATCCAACTTCAAAAATTCATATCTCTCTGTTGGTAGCTCCAAAAATGGTGAAACAAATTTTGTTGGAACCATGGAAACCTACCCTAATCAGATCGTCCACTTTTATCTATGTCAAAGCTCCTAATTTGGGCTCAAAATTGAGAGAAGCCTTGTACTTGTAGGAATTTTGGAGACTACATTGTGCAATGACATTTCTCCAAATTTTGCTCCGATCATCCTTACAGAGTCTAGTATCCACTATAAAAATCCCAAAGCCAATTAAAGGACCTAAATAACAGTAGCTCTAAATAAAAGTGTACTTCTTATATAAAACTTGCATTTATGCATGTATTTTGCTACATTTCATAATAGTGACCGAAGTTGAGGACGCACCGGAGCCCTTGGACGTCCTTCCACCAGAAGCTGACTTCCCATTTAACTCACAACCAGGCAAGCCCCGGTTTGCATTTAAATACTTTTGCAAATTCTTTATTTGTATCACTTATGTCTAGGGTGAATACTTGCATTAGAGTTAGGGTGATTGAAACCCCACTTGTATAACCTGTTAAATCCTATGGAGGGTTGGGTAGTTTACAGACTCTACGAGTAGTGAATGCCTTGCTAATATTCTTAGGATCTCGGTAGAAGTCGAGTAGTTGGAATCTACTCGCGAGGTAAGGTTTTATCACACGGTTTGGTCAGAGTAGAAATGGCTTAAGAGTGGTGAAAATGAGACCCAGCAGGGGGATAGGAAGCAGTGAGCAGAGGTCTCACGTGCGTAGCCCTGTTGGTGTCGATTGAGGACCGAGTCGTGTGCGGGCCTCCTGAACAAGTATCGAACAGCACCGGATGGAATACTGACATAAGCAGGAAACTAATGTAATTGGTTAACCTGGTTGCCGAGTCTTACCCAACCATAAACAGGAGTGGGTTGAGGGTAGCAAGGTGTAAATCTGCCGGTGGGCACAGTCACGCTCCACGCGGGGACCTCCTGCCCATTACAGATGGACCGGTTCGGCATTTGGGTTGCCTTTGAAAGGTTGTTGCATACAACAGAGTAGGAAGGGGTGTGGAATCACGCTTCTGAAAGTGGGTCTATGCAACGTGTTGTCCGGGTGTCTCCTGATTGCAATCACCGTCCCTCGCGGTTCTTTGAGTACCGCTTGTTCACTGTTCTATGACGTAGTAAGAAGAAAAAATAAGCCAGATGAATGATAATATTGTGTGATGAATCATTAATGTTTTGGAAACCATGTCTGCTGTAGACATAGAGCTAATTAAGTTTAGTTTCCACTTTGGGCATCACCACATCGGGGGAAAGCGTTTCTTGTTTGATTGTGGTCTTCTGAAGTGAGGGCTGCCTAAGGCTTATTAATCTGTTGCTATAAAACTGAAAGTAAGGATCAACATGTAGGCGTGTCTTTATTGCAAAGTCCTTTTTCCTATCTTACACATCCTTGCATGTAGAGTTCCATGCCTAGGGTTGTCGGTTAAGACTTGCTGAGCCCAAATGCTCACGGTTGCTATATTTTAGCTGTGTGCAGGTGAGAGTTATGAGGAAGGTTCCGAGGATGAGTAGATGCCCCGTCGAGGTACACGGCCGAGCTGGAGCCCAGCATGCTGCTGTGATCTCCGTTTCCATGCTGCTAGTGTGTAGCGTCCCCGGGCTGGACGGCTGCACTTTTGCGTAGATAGGATTAGAGAGTAGTTATGTATAATACTTCTGCTATATAATTAAATTTTGTAAAAGACTTCCACTGTTTTATATCAAATAAAAGTTTGTATGTTGTTCTTAATTCTTTTCGTGTGTGTTGTTGGGTGCCGCATCGCACGACACCACCCTATGTGATCCTAGAGTGGTTGAACCACGGGGTGGTCCCCACAATATATGGGCCCCGATAAATCGATGTAACTTAAACCTCCGGGCGTCGAGGCATAGCAGACAGATTTATAGGTGTAGGTTGAGGGCAGCAAGGTGGAAATCTACTAATGGGCATAGAGAGATGCTCCCTGTAGGGAACCTCCTGTCCGTTTCGGTGCGACCGGTTCAACGTTTGGGCTGTTGGGTGAAAGGTTGTCCTGTATGACACAGGGTGAGCGTGTTGTGTGCAGCTCCGCGTGTGGGCGTACGTGACGTGCTTTTCGGGTATCCCTGCAGGTGTTTATCGAGTCGATTCACCGTCCCTCGCGGTGATGAGTACCGCTTGTTCACTGCGTCATGACGTAGATAAATTATGAAATGTTATGATTCAATTCTGCTGATATGTATATGCTACATGTGTGCCACCAAATATTGCTTACTAAATTTCAGATTCATGGACTGTTAACTTGTGGCTAAAAGATGAACTAAGTATGAACTTATAGGCGTGTCCATTTGCTGTAAATTACCATCCCATGTTCGTTATAAACTGCATGTAGAGTTTCATGCCTAGGTGAGTCGGTTAAGTCTTGTTGAGCCATCGTGTTCACAGTTGCTGCTGTAAGTGTTTTTCAGGTGATGACTACCCCACGGACTCGGGTTACGAGTCCACCGGCGAGGGCTACCCTCTGTCAGGGACCACGGCTGAGTGGGAGCCATACACGCCGCGCTGAGCTGAGGAGTGCAGCTAGTGTGGGTTGCCCATAGGGCTGGGCAACCAACTTTTGCTAGATAGACGGGCGTGAGTTGTATAAACTTAGCTTCCGCTGTTGTAATTTCCATACTTAGTTTGTAACTGAAGTCTTGTACTACTTTGTACAATTCAGTTGGTTTTCTATGTAATACAATGTTGTTCTGTCGGGTGTCGTATCGTACGGCACCACCCTCTGAGATCCTGGATGAGCGGATTCCGATCCGCCACACCTTTCCTTACTATTAGCCTTCATATCATTCTTTCCTACACTTGCTGAGTACCTTTTGGTACTCAAACTTGCTTTTGTTGGATATCATAAGCTGCTCAGGTGTAAATGACGATAAAGACTTTGATGAAGAGGACTTTGATTCTGAAGAGCTATTTTAGGCTGGCGGTACCCCCGGGCAACGCTTGTGGAATGGAGAATCTATGATAGTCTTCCGCTGTCTGTGTAATTAGTGTTATAGTACTTTTATTAAGTTTATTAAGACATATATCTAATATTATGTTACACGTTAACCCTGGCAAGTAATATAATGATATTTCACTATTGTCGGCACATGTATGAGTCAACTGATCCTGGCATAAATGTGAGAATACGCTCGGGTGTTCTTTATGGAAAACCGGGTGTGGCAAACTGGTATCAGAGCCAAGGTTGCCCGTAGGACGCAAGCCTAGTTAGAAATGGACGAAATAAGTCTTAGTATTTTAGTAAAAACTATTTTACAAAATAATTTGATAGAAAAAGGCTATTTAGATTATTTATATATAGTCTAACCTCATCTACATTCAAAAGTATATTGTATTATTTATTCTTCTAACTTATTTGAATTTTTTCATGAAACAGATGGCACGTACGCGACTGACAGCCCGTAAGTCCATTGGAGGACGAGTGCCTCGACACCAGCTAGCTGCACACACCCTAGAAGATGTGGATAACCCTGCCACATACCAAACTCATGGGGAATCCACAGAAGGCATGGTGGAGCACCTTAGACACCTTCTTCGCTGTGCTTGACACACCGGCAAGCTAGTAGTGTACTACAACACTACCGAAGTTTCTCGCGCAAAACGCGAGGAATGGAAATCGTAGGCAAGAATCTACCATGAGAACCAGCTGCTCAAGATCCACAACTCACCGGCATGGAGATGCGCCATGGCATAAGCAGAGAAAGATGCTACTTGGGAGGCGATCACATGCCAAAGATACATCAACCGTGGACGTCTTGAGGGGACTCAGTACATGTACACCCCACGTCGACAAAGTGGGAGTGCAGAATTCAACTATGAACCTATCAGAGAGGGTTGTACAATTGTACAAATGGATGTGAGCCTCGAAGAACAAGTTAACGTCAGCACCAGGCTACAGAACTGCCAACAAGAACTTCAGGATGTTCGTGATCTCCTGAAGAAGACGGAGGCTATAATGCATAGACTGATGAGGATGGAAGATGGAGAGGAAAGTGACCTCTATGTTTCAGATGGATATACTTGGACTCCTGACTCTCCGGATCGTAGGGCAGCCAAACACCCTCGTACCTTACCACCACCTCCTGAGCTAACCAGAGCCGTGTCAGCGGCTAGTTCTCCTGAAGGCGAAGAGCAGGATCCTCAAGAGAATGAACAAGTACCAGAAGATAATTAGGATAGGTGTCCATATCTATGTCATAATTTGAGTAGTAGCTTTATTGTAATATAAAACTTAGTGTGTAATTGTTATTTACGTTTTAAGGTGTGCAATGTGAGTTGTGAAAGCAAAAGGGGTTATGTTCACAACCTTGGTAGCATATGTAGATAAACCTTGATGCATATAAATATTATGTTTACTCCAATTAAATTGGTCAGATAGTTAAAATATATTTTCTCTATCTTTAGGGTTGAACTTATGGATATATGCGCATATTAATATGCAAGAAGTGGTACCTATTTACATAGAAGAAGAATCTAAGCATAGTTATTCACAATAGATGGCACGTAGAAGAAAAGAACTCAAGTTACAATTTCCTAGTCTGTTTTCTTTGTAAACCCAAATCTCGAGGACGGGATTTCTTTTAAGGGGGGTAGAATTGTAACACCTGAAATTATCAGCAAATGAATCAAAACTCTTCTTTTCCGCTTTCTCTCACTGCCAAATAGGGCCCACGAGTTTCATCTTCCCCAACGCCAACCGCAGCCCTTCTCTCCTCTTATTATCGCACGTGATCAAATCAAATCGGTTGCAATCATTTCTTCGCGCCTTTCCTCCAACCGACGCGTCCACAACCGCCGCCCTCTCCTCCCCTGTATAAGCAAACCGGAAACCCGCCATTTTCCCCCACCGATGACACTTTATTTTTCTCGGTTAGGTATTCGCCCCAATCACAAATTCTTCAAAATTTTGCATTTTCCTTCGGTCCTAAGCATTCCTACACCATCACAAGGCAAAAAGAGGGGTTTCCCGAGGAAGAACGAGGAGAAAACACAGCCGAAGTGCTTCACCGACGGAGATTGCCGATGTTTGCCGCCATCCGCTGTCGCCGAACCTCATCAGGCCGATTCGGGTTCATAAGAACACCCTAGGTGAGTTCTCTGACTCCCAATCATTGTTTTAGAGTAGAAAACCCCGAGAAATGGTGAAGAAAACACAAAACCGAAGAATTCCGGCGAGGTCGCCACCGGTTTCCAGCGAGTGCCACTGCGCGCGGGGGAGAAGGAGGTGGAGGGAACGTGGCTCAATCTGGAGCGTTTATTTTACACGAACAGTTAAGATTAGAACACACATACCCTTTCGGTTGTTTTAAATCTGAGCCCTCCATCGCAAATCCAACGGTCTGTTTCCAAAACAGTAGAAGCCATTGGACATTTTGCATCCTAGACCCTGTAGTTTTAAAAGATAAGGAGTAGGTCCTGTATTTTTCGGAAATTAACCCTAAGCTTGACAGAAATCAGACAAATTAGTATAAACTAACTAAAAAGCCCCTGAACTTATAAAATATTGGGAAAATAATTCTGTAAATGCGTTTTGGACCCTAGAAAAAATATAGATATCACATTTTGATCCAGAGAAGTTTAGAAAATCATATTTAATTCTGTAAATAATCAAAATAGGGTAAATAATCTCTGAAAAATGTTAAAAACTTATTCAATAATCTGTTCTCAAGATTTTAACTAGTATATATGTTCTGAAATTAAAAAGAATTATTTCTTTAGGCTGATAATACATTCTAAGTGATAAATTAATACGGAAATTCAAATAAAATAATATATACTTAATAAAAATTGTAGAAATTAATTTTAATGCATAGGTAAATTTTAAAAATGCAACAAAAACAATATATATTCTGGAAATAGTTATAGTAAGATTTTAAAAATTATTTTTAGGTCTGAAATTATCATAAAATTATTATATATACATATATACACTTTAAATATTATTATAAATCACTACAAAGTTAGAAAATAAATGTTTTGCCATAAAAAAATAAAGTTTAAGATATATATATACATATATATATACATATATATATATATATATATATATGTACATATATATATACATATATGTACATATATGTATATGCCAAGTTGTTATCCATTTTCACCCCAAAACACATGTAGAATAATATATAACCATATGTAGATGGGGGAACCAAATAGAAATAAATGATATATGTATAAAATGAAGTATATATATGATTGAAATGTGTTGTTAAGTTTCTTATTGCATGTTTTGCATTGTTTTGTGTGCATATACACCGGTAGAATTGTGACAAGAGACAGTTCTTAATCTTCAAGAGCAAGATTTTGAAGTCACCGAGCAGCAAATTAAAGGCAAGTGTTCCTTGACCACTTTGCTCCTATTCTAGGATGATTAGTTAGAATGTTTGCATGTCGTCTTCAATATGAAACCCAGTTTAGGACATATGACTAGATTCCTTCCATATCGTTCCTTGAAAACCATGGTGGGATTTAGTTAAGATGTGATAATTGTCATTTTATGTGCTTAGCCATGCTTAGTGCTTAGAAAATGAACGAAACATAGTTATTACTTGTATTGTGGTATTTATGAGAGACACAAGAGTGTGTCATAGTGATAGGAATCTAGACAGGCTGGTTGTTTTTGATGGTGCTTCGTGCACGAAACTTGGGTTAGTGTTAGTGCCTGTCTTAGATTCTAAGGACCGGTTCATGGAACAGTTAACCCGGCTTTACAGTGCCACCACAAGACTGAGATGGGGCAGCTTGGCCAATTAATTAGGAGTTTGCCGGTATAGTATGAGTGTTGGATGGTGCGGGAAATGGGTGTCCATTTTTTACTACCATGGGAACTGCAAGGCCCAAGAGCGGGCTTATGCAGGGGAGGGTTTACTCCCAGAAACTGCAGCGGTGAAACCTCAGTGGGCTTGTACTTGCCGGTAGACCCTTTGCAAAGGACATGTAGTGATCTCCTGATCACACACCAAAGGAAGTGTGTAATATGTCTTGCAACCACGGATATCAGCGAGGTTCATAGTCCACCTGGCAACAGGATGAAATCACTACTTGTGCGTAATGTGGTACAATCTCTGTAGAGAACCAAACTGTCATGACAGCCGTGCTCACGATAAAGAGCAGCTTGGACTTGACCATGATTAGAGAAACATGGATATAAATAGAAAAAGGTTGTTTTGTGCTGTAACCTAACTTTAATTACTTATTCATAAAGATGGTGGGATTGATCACCTAGAAAAATAGGTTGCTAATGAAAGCTAAGGACTAGGAATAATGCATAGTGCTTAACCAAGTTAGCCTTTCCTTACTATTAGCCTTCATATCATTCTTTCCTACACTTGCTGAGTACCTATTGGTACTCAAACTTGCTTTTGTTGGATATCATATGCTGCTCAAGTGTAAATGAAGATATAGACTTCGATAAAGAGGACTTTGATCCGTAAGAGCAATTCTAGGCTGGCGGTACCCCCAGGCAACGCCTATGGAGTGGAGAATCTATTATGGTCTTCCGCTGTCTGTGTAATTAGTGTTATAGTACTTTTATTAAGTTTATTAAGACATATATTGTAATTTTATGTTACACGTTAACCCTGGCAAGTAACATAATGATATTTCACTATTGTCGGCACATGTATGAGTCAATTTATCCTGGCATAAATGTGAGAATACGCTCGGGTGTTCTTTATGGAAAACCGGGTGTGACAGTAAAGTGGTGCCACCACTGCAGAATGTAAAACTATCATGATAGCCATGCTTCTGGTTACAAGCACCTGGCCAACTTCCATGATTAGAGGCAAAACTTGGGATGGTTATTCGGGTATGGTTTTTGGGGACTGTTTTGGGTCATGACAATGAGTTTGGTTTCGGTTATATGAAAATGAGATGGTTATGAATAATTATGAGTATGATATGAACTTGAGAAAGATTATTGGCTGGTTGAGACTTGATATATGGTGAATTATGATGAATGAATGTTGATGATTAACTTGGTTATGAGGGGATTTAACTCACCTAGAGATAGTTGCTGTTTTTACCATGTTTGTAAAATAAAATTTGCTTGCTGCAATAAACCTCTTTATTCCCTACCTTGTTGTAAGCTACATGTCATACTTTTCCCGCACTTGCTTGACACAACCCCAACGGTCTTGTCGAGCCAGGATCACGCTGAGGGGTGCTGCGTTGCACAACACCGTATAACACACGTCCAAGGTACAGAGCAGAAGCGAAATTTTATTACATAAACAGATTTATGAACATGTTTACATCAAAATAAGTTTAGTCTACACTCGCGGGCATAGACTACGCATCAAGTCCACGTTCAGCCCTTGAACGTGTCGTTGCTAGCACACACGCACACTAACTCTGCGGCGTGTACGACTCCCACTCGATGGGGTTCCCCTCCTGGGGTTCCGTCTCCTCTTCGGGAGTCCCTTCCTCATAGAACCCTGCAAAAGCTTCAAACACAAGCAGTGAGCACGAAGGCTGAGCAAGTCTGACCCGTCTCACCTAAACATGGAACTTCTAAATGAGGGGTGGTGGGTTACATGAGGTAAAAATCATTTGCAAGGACTCGCCTAATTAGTAGAACCTTACTTTCAAGTTTTAGCAGCAGGTTGTGGAAAACCTTACGCTAAGGTACATGAGAGAGCCGCAATCAAACAAGAAACGCATTTCTCTCATGTACTTTGCCCAAAGTTGAAATGAACTTTAGTTAGCTCTAAACTACAGCAAGTCATTAGCAATCAAGTCCATCTTTCAATCAGCAACATTTTAACATATAACTAGCCTGTTCTTTCTGCGTCACGGTACAGTGAACAAGTGGTACTCACTGACCGCGAGGGACGGCGATTATAATCGATTTACACCTGCAGGGTTACCCGAACAACCCGTCACGTACGCCCGTACTCGATGTTGCCTACAACAACCATCACGGACGCCGTACGCAACCACCTTTCGCCCGTCAGCCAAATATTGAACCGGTCCCATCGTCCCGAGCAAGAGGTCTCTGCACGCGCATCTCCGTGCCGCCAGCCGATTTACACCTCAAGCTCTCAACCTACCCTCTGAACGACGGGCAATGCCTCAATACCCAGCTACCCGAGTTACATTGGTTTCCCGGTTCCCATATAGCCGGTAGGTCTTCGGTACTGTTCTAGCTTGTTCAACAGGCCCGCACACGGCTCGGTCCTCAATCGACACGAGCGGAGCTATAGCACACAGGCCCCATGTGTATCATGTGCTATCTCTACCCGAGTCGAGTGCCTCTAGCCTATGCTCGCGAGTAGTTCCAACTACTTGACTTGTACCGAATCCTACACTAACTTAGCTTTGCAATAGCTAACGGGGTTTTGCAATCCTAAACCCAACCCATGGTTTTGTTGGCTATGCACTTGGGTTTCCAAACAAGACTCTAATGCAAGGAACAATTGTATTCAAGTATGTGCTCAAAACAATAAAAATATGTAAAAAGGTTAATGCAAACCGGAGCTTGCCTTGCTGCTCTTGGTCGTAGGCTAGCTGCTCCTCCGGAGTAACGAAGTCTAGGACTTTGGGTTCCTCCTCGACCTTAGCGACTACATGATAGAAGCAGTACATGTATTAATTTAAATGCATTTGTATTCACTTTTAAACTTGTGAAGCTTATAAGTCCCTCTAGACAGACTTAATGACTGTGAAACTTTTACTGGGGCTTGGTTACAACCTAAACAGAGATTTGGTCAAGTTTTAGTTGCAGCAAAGCTCATTTGAGCCCTCCACAACTAATTATGTACTTGACCTTAATTGAAGGCTTTTAGGGTGTTCTAATGATTTTCATGAAACAAACTATGACTTTCTGAAAACTAGATTTTCAGAGGGTTCATATGGAGTTGGTCTCACTTAATTTTAAGGTTGCTAACTAAAGATATGAGCTAAACAATTTCAGAGAAAATTCTGAAAATGTTTCTGAACATTTTCTATTTTCTCTGGAACAGTTTCATTAATCACACCATTAGGTGGATCAAATGAGCTCAAATGGGTCTGAAATTTTTATGGTAGTTCAGGGATATTTTGGTGAACATCCCAGCAAAATTTTAGGATTTTCCTCTAAAGGATTCTCCAGTTAAAATTCCAAAAAGTTTAAATTTTGAGGAATTAATTCTGGAGAAATAAAGGTTTTCATGAAGTGAAACTTGATTTGCTGGAAAGTGCTCAGAGAGCGGAATCCAACAAAATTTGGTTCACTCGATTTGGAGCTTCCTAGCCAAAGTTATGAGGATTTGAAGTTTGAATGGAATCTGAAAATCGGGGGAAAAGTTTAAATCTGCCAGGGCCCGCGGGGACACTTGTCGAGCGCGGAGGTGTCCGGCACACTGAGGCCCACAGGGTTTTTGCGCGCCAGCCCACCAGATCCCGGCCGCAGCCCGATCCCGATTTAAAATATCTCCCGCTGACAGCTGGGGTCCACCCCTTCTTCAACCTTCTGACGCCCGCGCTGTGCCGCCGGGGAACCTCGCCGGAGAGCTCGCCGCCGGCTTCTGTAAAGCTCCAAACTTCACGATTCTGGCCACCCCTGCCTACTTCCACTCGGGGAACAGGATTTTGGGGTCAGCTCGTCATGACAACGGCCGCCACCTGGTCGGCGACGAGCCGCAACCTCGGAAGAACTTCGGTCGCGTTGTCCACCCTCCCTAGCAGCTCCCCTGATCCATCTAAGGGTCGTCGAGCATCAGTGGACCACAGGAAAGGTCGACATGAGCTCTACGGAGCTCGGGAAGGGCTATGTTGGGCTGTCACCGTGCGACCTAGGCCGGAAATCGGGATTTCTACTAAAACTCGAAGAACAGCGGTTTCCCTCCACGGTTCTTCGTGGTTCTTGCTCCTATGGATCCGCACGGGCTACTAGAAGTGATCCTCTCTACAAGAGGATGAGTGATGCAGTGTGGCTTACGAATTTCTCGGATCGGTACCGACCTCACTTTTGCACACCGTCGTGAAAATATGAAATTCCGGCCGGAGCAGTGCTTGTCACGCCGCCGGAGCTTGCGGAAATAAAAGAGGGGTTGGAGGCGAACCTCTTTGCTGTTCACAGCTCCGTGAACGGTGGGCTGTGGTAGCCGGAAGGACGGTTCCCACAGTGGCGGCTCGAGCTGAACCGGCAGAGACAAATCGCCGCGGTGGAGCTCGGGGAAGACCGCGCAGGGTCTGGAACCGATGTGAAGGTGTCGAAGATGGCTTGGCGCACCCGGTGCTAGTCTCAGATTGCCGAGAGGGTCACTGGATCGGCCGGGCGATGAGGAACCGAAGGTTCACTCGGGCGGTGAGGTGTGACACGACCCCATTGGTCCTGTCGAGCCAGGATCACGCTGAGGGGTGCTGCGTTGCACAGCACCATATAACACACGTCAAAGGTGCAAAGCGGAAGCGGAAGTTTTATTACATAAACAAGTTTATGAACATGTTTACATCAAAATAAGTTCAGTCTACACTCGCGGGCGTAGACTAAGCATCAAGTGCACGTTCAGCCCTCGAACGTGTCCTTGCTAGCACACACGCACACTAACTCTGCGGCGTGCACGACTCCCACTCGACGGGGTTCCCCTCCTGGGGTTCCGTCTCCTCTTCGGGAGTCCCTTCCTCATAGAACCCTGCAAAAGCTTCAAACACAAGCAGTGAGCACGAAGGCTCAGCAAGTCTGACCCGTCTCACCTAAACATGGAACTTCTACATGAGGGTAATGGGTTGCATGAGGCAAAAATCATTTGCAAGGACTCGCCTAATTAGTAGAACCTTACTTTCAAGTTTTAGCAGCAGGTTGTGGAGAACCTTACTCTAAGGCACATGAGAGAGCCGCAATCAAACAAGAAACGCATTTCTCTCATGTACTTTGACAAAGTTGAAAAGAACTTAAGTTAGCACTAAGCTACAGCATATCATTAACAATCAATGTCCAGCTTTCAATCAGCAACATTTTAACATGTAACTAGCCTGTTCTTTCTACGTCACGGTACAGTGAACAAGTGGTACTCACTGACCGCGAGGGACGGCGATTATAATCGATTTACACCTGCAGGGTTACCCGAACAACCCGTCACGTACGCCCGTACTCGATGTTGCCTACAACAACCATCACGGACGCCGTACGCGACTACCTTTCACCCGTTAGCCAAATGTTGAACCGGTCCCATCGTCCCGAGCAAGAGGTCTCTGCACGCATCTCCGTGCCGCCAGCCGATTTACACCTCGAGCTCTCAACCTACCCTCTGAACGACGGGCAATGCCTCAATACCCAGCTACCCGAGTTACATCAGTTTCCCGGTTCCCATATAGCCGGTAGGTCTTCGGTACTGTTCTAGCTTGTTCAACAGGCCCGCACACGGCTCGGTCCTCAATCGACACAAGCGGAGCTACAGCACACAGGCCCCAAGTCCTGCTGCCCTTACTCTCCGCTCGGTCTCATTTTCTTGCCATGTGTATCATGTGCTATCTCTACCCGAGCATTGTGCCTCTAGCCTATTCTCGCGAGCAGTTCCAACTACTCGACTTGTACCGAGTCCTACTCTATCCTAGCAATGCAGTGGCTAACGAGGTTTGCAATCGTAAACCCAACCCGTGGTTTTCTTGGCTATGCAGTTGGATTTCCAAACAAGACCCTAATGCACAGAACAAAGGAAACAAGTATGTGCTCAAAACAATAAAAATTTGTAAAAAGGTTAATGCAAACCGGAGCTTGCCTTGCTGCTCTTGGTCGTAGGCTAGCTGTTCCTCCGGAGTAACGAAGTCTAGGACTTCGGGTTCCTCCTCGACCTTAGCGACTACATGATAGAAACAATACATGTATTAATTTAATGCATTTGTATTAAGTTGGAAGTTGTGAAGTCTACAACCTTTGCTAGATAGACCTAATGACTGTGAAACTTTTACTGTGGCTTGGTTACAACCTAAACAGAGACTTGGTCAAGTTTTAGTTGCAGCAAAGCTCATTTGAGCCCTCCACAAATAATTATGCCCTTGACCTTAATTGGAACTCTTAGGGCGTTCTAGGAATTTTCATGAGACAAACTATGACTTTCTGAAAACTAGATTTTCAGAGGGTTCTAATGGAGTTGGTCTCACTTAATTTGGAAGTCTCTAACTAAAGATATGAGCTAAACAATTTCAGAGAAAATCCTGAAAATGTTTCTGAACATTTTCTATTTTCTCTGGGACAGTTTCACTAATCACACCATTAGGTGGACTAAATGAGCTCAAATAGATCTGAAATTTTTATGATCGTTCAAGGATATTTTGGTGAACATCTCAGCAAAATTTCAGGATTTTCCTCCAAAGGATTCTCCAGGTAAAATTCCTAACAGTTTAAACTTTAAGGAATTAATTCTGGAGAAATAAGGAATTTCATGAAGTGAAACTCGATTTTCTGGAAAGTACTCAGAGAGCTGAATCCAGCAAAATTTGGTTCACTCAATTTGGAGCTTTCTAGCCAAAGTTATAAAGATTTGAAGTTTGAACTAAAACTGAAATTCGGGGAAAAGTTTAAACTCTGGCTTGTGGGCCCCGCACACAGTGCGTCGTCTCCCTCCTCGCGCCAACTGCGCGGCGGCGGCGTTCTCCGGCGACCCTCGCCGGAACTGAGTTCCCGGCCACCCCCCGGCCCGAAACTTGCCGCCTGCCCCTTTTCCGACCCCCTGGACTCGATGGTAGGGTCGCCGGCCGCCGGCGATGACCGGAAACCCGTGCGCACCGGTGACAGCACCTGCTAGGGTTCCGGTGAGGTCGGTCCCGCTCTCCCGTGCACCAAATCGACCGGAAATCGGTCAGAGAGCATCAGTAGGGCATGGGAAACACGAACTAGGGCTGGGTGGAAGCTAGAAATACCGGCAACTAGGCTCTCGACGGTGAGCCGAGGTGATCAGCCACGGCGGCGGGGAAAACAGCCATATCATGGCCGATTCTTGATGGTTTTCTCCAATTCCAGTCCAAGCGTGCGCGCTAGCGTGCATAGAAGCTACTAGGTAACGAGCTTGTCCAACCTTCGTGCATAGAGCACGAATTTCACCCGAAGGTGAGCTCGGTTCTTATGAACTGATCAAGAGTAAATTTGGAAATTCTCGGCCGAGGGTTGATCAATCGCCAAACGGCTTTCGGCTACTCCATCCACATACAATCACGCACCTTTCTTGTGTAGAGAAGAGGACGTGACAGCGGCTGTGCCGTGCTGTCCACGGGAGCCCGATCGGCGGCGATGTTCGGCTCGCCGGAGAAATGGCTCGTACAGCTCGAGGAAGCTTGCTCACTGGCCAACACGGAGTGTGGGAGGTTTCTCTCGATCCCTTGGTGCCGTTTTGCTGTGGAGGAGGCTGTGCTCGCGAGCGATCGGCTTGATCAAGCGGGAGCTCGAGCGGCGGTGATGGCAGTGGAAAAACGGCCGAGTATGCCGGCAGCTCGGGGAATGAGTGATCGGAGCACGCCGGGGAGGGAATAAATAGCCCGGCGGCTGGTCTCCGGCTTGGGGCGCGCAGCAGGAGCTGGCGCCGGCTGCCCCCCTTAGGTGGCGCGCGCACACAGCAGCCGGGAACCGACTGAACTGTGTTTCAGTCGGTTTGTATTGAGGCAGAGGCTGACATGTGGGTCCCACCCCTCCTTTTAACCTCTGAAATTTACTCCTAACAGCTGTGGTAAACAGTGAACCCTATACTACCCTTGGCAATTCAAATTATTCACCCATGAGCCATTTGAATTGATCAAAGTTCAAATGAGGTTTGGTTTGAATGAATTTCAGCACAAGTTCAGTTTGAAATTCAAATAAAGTTTGAATTTCTCCCCCTTAGCTCATGTCAAGATCAACTCCAAATGGAGTGAAAATTGGTGTGTGAGCTCACAAAAATGTGCTGAGTGAGAATATGCCTTCCACTTTTAAATTCATGGGGTGAAAACAGTTTGAATTTGAATATGGTTTCAAACTGCCCTCCTCCTATCTATACCCAAAATGACCTCAAAAAGGTTTTAAATTTGGGTGAAACTTGGCATGGACATCCTTAGCAAAGTGTAGGAGTTTTCATATGTCCAGCCCATCTATATCACATGTGGGAAATACCACTTTTGCAATGTGTGAGTTTGTTCTCTAATGAGCATGTTGATAATTGTTACTTACTCTTCATTTGTGTTCATCATTCTTGCTCAAATGAGGTGTGTGGTGTGGTGATGAACACTGCAAATGGGTGTCAAAAACTGAGACCCTTACATTCCTCCCCCCTTAAAAGAATCTCGTCCCGAGATTATAAGGTGAAAATGAGAGAGAGGGCGGTGGAAAATTACCGGATATGCGACGTGAGAAAGTCGGGGTGGTTAGTGCGAAGGAATTCTTCGCTCTCCCATGTCGCTTCGTCCATGGAGTGATTACTCCATAAAACCTTGTAGAACCACAACGTACGGTTGCGTGTGGTTCGGGCCTTTTCCTCAATAATCTGCACCGGTTCCTCCCGATAGGTGAGATCCGGTTGCAGTTCTTCAATGTCTTCCAGCTGAACGGTAGTTTATAGCTTGAGACACTTCCTCAGCTGGGAAACGTGAAAGACGTCGTGCACACCGGAAAGTGCTTCTGGTAATTTTAGCTGGTATGCCACCGATCCACATCTTTCGGTAATCTGAAATGGACCGATGAATCGGGGTGCCAACTTTCCTCTCACCCCAAATCTGTTTACACCCTTCATTGGAGACACTCGTAGGTATACGTGATCTCCAACTTCGAATTGTAATGGGCGCCTTCTCCGGTCCGCATACTGTTTCTGACGGGATTGAGCGGCTCTTAGGTTCGCTTGAATCAGTCGAACTTTTTCTTCCGCGTCGTTGACAAGGTCAATCCCGAAGGTAACCCTCTCGCCAGACTCACACCAGTTCAGTGGTGTGCGGCATTTTCTCCCGTATAGCGCCTCGTAGGGCGCCATCTTGATGCTGGCTTGGTACGCATTGTTGTACGAGAACTCGGCTAACGGCAAGTGATCATCCCAATTCTTGCCGTGGTCGATAGCGCAAGCTCGTAGCATGTCTTCTAGAATCTGATTTACCCGCTCGGTTTGTCCATCCGTCTGCGGGTGGTAGGCTGAACTACGGATCAGCTTCGTCCCCAAGGTAGTGTGTAGCTGCTCCCAAAAACGGGACACAAATAAAGTGCCCCGGTCCGATATGATGGTATGGGGTACGCCGTATAAGCATAGGATCCGTGAGATGTACAGTTCAGCGTACTTCTTGGCGTTGTAGTTGGTGTTGACCGGGATGAAATGGGCAACTTTGGTGAGCCGATCGACGATTACCCACACAGAATCATGTTTCTGTAAGGTGGTGGGTAAACCGACGACGAAATCCATGCTCACGTCCTCCCACTTCCAGGCAGGAATGCCTAGTGGTTGCAGCAGTCCCGGTTTCCGCATATGGTCTGCCTTCACTCTTCGACATGTATCACACTCGGACACGTATTTGGCAGTCTCTCGCTTCATCCGTGTCCACCAAAACCTTCTTCTGAGTTCTTGATACATTTTGTTGCTGCCGGGGTGAATAGAAAATTTTGATAAGTGAGCCTCATCAAATATTTTCTTTCGTAACTCCGGGTTTCGGGGTACGATGATCCGGTCCTTGAACCATAGGACGCCGTCTCCGTCCTTCCGGAAACATTTCAACTCCCCACTGTCTATACGTCTCCGCAAATGTGACATGCCCTTGTCATTCTTCTGGGCTGCCGCTATCTCTTCACGGATGGTGGGGATCAAAGCTAGGTTGTAGAGAGCTCCGTGTGGAATCACATATAGTGGTGGTTCGCTCTCTTCCAACGGTGTGATGGTCAGATTATTGACGTGTGACTTGCGGCTTAGCGCGTCCGCCATAACGTTTGCCTTGCCCGGATGATAATGGATTTCTATCTCATAATCCTTTATCAGTTCTAACCATCTTCGTTGCCTCATGTTCAACTCCTTCTGAGTGAATATGTACTTGAGGCTTTTGTGGTCGGTATATAAATGTACAAGGTTACCGAGTAGGTAGTGCCTCCACATCTTCAGTGCAAGTACCACGGCAGCGAGCTCCAAATCGTGAGTTGGATAATTTTGCTCATGGTTCCTAAGCTGCCGTGATCCATACGCGACCACTCTTCGGTCTTGCATCAGCACACATCCGAGCCCAATGCCGGATGCATCGCAGTACACATCAAACGGTTTTGTTGTGTCTGGCTGCGCCAAAACCGGTGCTGATGTCAGGTGCTTGACTAAAGCCTTGAATGCTGCTTCACATGCTGGACTCCAAACATATTTGGTAGCCTTCTTCAGCAGCTCTGTCATTGGCTTGGCAATCTTCGAGAAGTTCGGAATGAACCTCCGATAATATCCCGCGAGTCCGAGGTAACTCCGTACCTCGTGAACAGTTCTCGGGGATTTCCAATTCAGCACTTGCGTGATCTTGCTCGGGTCCACAGCGATACCTTCCGCTGAGATGATATGCCCGAGGAAATTCACTTGCGATATCCAAAACTCGCATTTGCTAAATTTTGCGTATAACTTGTGATCCCGCAGCCGTTGCAAGACTATACGCAGATGTTTCTTGTGATCTTCCTCCGACTTGGAGTATACTAGGATGTCGTCGATGAAGACCACGACAAACTTGTCCAGCTCCGGCATGAACACCGAGTTCATTAAGTACATGAAGTGAGCCGGAGCATTGGTGAGGCCAAAGGACATGACCAGGTACTCATAAAGTCCGTACCTTGTCGAGAAAGCTGTCTTTGGAATGTCCTCCGCCCTTATCTTAATCTAATGGTACCCGGATCTTAAATCCATCTTGGAAAAGATCTTCGCTTCGACCAACTGATCAAACAACATGTCGATCCGTGGCAACGGGTACTTGTTTTTGATGGTTACGGCATTTAATGGGCGGTAGTCCACGCAAAGCCGCAACGTTTCATCCTTCTTCTTGACAAATAATGCCGAACAGCCCCATGGCGAGGAGCTCGGCCTAATAAAACCCTTCTCCAGAAGGTCCGTGAGCTGAGTCTTCAGTTCAGCTAACTCCTTGGGCGCCATCTTGTACGTCCTTCGGGATATTGGCATGGTCCCTGGTGCGAGTTCAATCTTGAACTCCACCTCTCTATCGGGTGGCATTCCCGGAAAATCGTCCGGGAATACATCAGGGAACTCTCGGACCACTGGAATGTCTTCCAATCTGATGGTTGTGGCTTGGTAGACACTTGGAAGTTTTATTTCTGGACTGTCCAGAAATAATGAGTGAGAACCGTGCACCTCTGAGTTTAAGTGCACGACTCGAAGGACGGTGTCTAAAACAGCGCCGTGGCGGGTTAACCACGACATCCCTAGGATGACATCGACCTTCTGCCCCTCTAAGATAATGAGAGACGTGGGGTACACTCTACCCGCTAAGCATAATGGTGCTTTGGAGACCATTACGCTTGCTGAAATCTTCCCACCCGGTGAACAAATTAAATATGGACTATCGGTAGGTAGTATTGGCAAGCTGTGTTTAGCAATGAAAGCTTGGCTAATAAAATTATGCGTGGCGCCTGAATCAAATAGTACTATAGCGGGATGCTGGTGGAGTTGGAACATACCCGCAAGGATTGGCTCGCCCTCCGGCACGTCCTCAATGGCAAGTTGGTGGACAGTGCCGGGCCTAGGGTTTGCCCGCCGCACATTAGTAGGGTTCCGGGGTTGATTCCTTCCCGGAAACTGTGGTGCCACTCCGCCGCCTTGCCTCTCTGGGCAACTGCTCGCGAAGTGTCCTGGACGACCACACTTGTAACATGTGGCCGCTGCTGGTGGAGTACTCGGGGAACGAAAGCCCGGCATGCGTTGCGGAGGTGCAAACGCACGCGGCATCGCCCGCTGCTGCTGCTGTTGTTGCGGTGGTACTGGCAGTGCCGGCCGGAATGCCGGTGAAGAGTACGGCCGACCGCGGAACGGCATCGACCGCTGTGGTGGTTGCCAGCGCGGACCTGATGGTGGGCGATTCACCATCCGAAACTTCTGAGAAGGACCGCCTCCTTCTCCGCTGCTCTGCGGCGCGCTTCGCTTTCGCTCTGCCGCCGCCAACTCCTTGCCGGAGTCCTCCTGAACAATCGCAGCATCAATTATGTCGTTGAGGCTGCCGCGATTGAACATCGCCAGCTTGTCCTTCAGGAGCGGGTTAAGCCCCTGGTAAAAGTGGTCCCGCCGCTTCTCGTCCGTATCTGCGTGATACGACGCGTAGAGCGCGAGATCGTTGAACGCCCTGGAATATTCCAGCGCGTTTCGGCTCCCTTGTTGCAGGTGTAGGAATTCCTGCGTCTTCCTCTTCATCAAACCGGGCGGTATATGATAGGCCCTGAAGGCCGTCCGGAACTCCGCCCAGGTCATCACTCGGTCGGTGGGCTGGGAAGCACAGAAGATGGCCCACCACGCGCTCGCGGATCCTTGGAGCTGCTGGACCGCGAACTGAGTCTTGCGCTGCTCGCTGATTTGGAGCAGCCCGAACTTCATCTCTATGGCGCGGAGCCAGTTGTCCGCGTCAAGTGGTTCATCCGCCCTTGAGAATACAGGGGGATGAGTCGCCAGGAAGTCGGAGTAGGAGATCTGTTGGCGCTCCTCACGATCTTGACGTCTCTCTGGGCGAGACGTATTCACAATTAACGTTTGCAGCAGCTCTGTGTGCTGCTGATGTGAACCCGCCATTGCCGCGACAATGTCGGCCAATGTAACCGTTGGCAGTGGCGGTGGCGGTGTTTGCTGTTGCTGTTGCTGCTGCTGTCCCGAGGAGTCCTCGGGAGGCGGTTGGGAGGTCTCTCCCCCTTGGCTAGTACCTCCAACATCAGGGTTGCCACGAGTACGCGTCATTCTGAAATTCAACACAGCAGCAATTAGCACATGTCTTACTCAAAATTCCATAAACAGCAGTAAGTATTGAAGCGACGCATGATTAACTTGCACAACATTCACATATATTGATAAAGCATAAACTTTATACAAGATACATTATTCTCGGATCTCCGAGAAGTCGTGCTCATGTCGTCACTACCTATACATACGCTACTGTCTACACGACATGTCACCGATTACAAAAGTTGGGTTACGCTACCCTAGCTGCCCTACTTGGCAACCGTAACCCCTACTCGGAGTAGAACTCGACCTCCTGTGGGTCGTCCTCCTCCGGTACCTCTGCTGGTGGCTCGGGGTCTACCACCTCTTCTCCCATTCCAGGTTCTCCCATGGCTGGAAGACCTAAGACTACCGGTACGCCCAATACCGGGGGCACGAGGTCCTGCAATGCATGCACCTCGTCCATAGCCTGGTTGTAGTCCTCTTCCCAGCCTTGTCCTTCCTCAATAGCGTCGTCCCGCTCTTGAGCAAGGTCCGCATTCTGCTGGGTTAGGGTCTGCACCAGCTCTTGCAACGCCGCGATGTCAACACGGCTCTTCTTCTTTGCCTTCTTCAGACGACGCAACTGATTGTGTTGTTCATTCAGTCGCTTGATCGTCGGAAGGAGCACATTACGGAGTGCGCTGTGAGCACCCTCGAAATGATCTCCACGGCTTGTGCTCTCCTTGAGCTTGGTGGCGAGATGCTCCGTATGAACAGCTTGGCTGTCCATCACAGTGTTTCCCGCCCTCATTTGGAGGCTGAGGTTTGCCTCCGCGGGGTTGTACCTTGGTCAATTCGGGTCCGTTGCCTCCAGGTACCTCTCTTTCCACACATGCTGAGCTCGCCCCTCCACCGGAACGAGTGCGTATGGTGTGCCCTCCATAGCCTGCACGTGTAGTTGGCAGAAGCGTGACATGGTGTCACGGGCTGCCACTTGCCACATCCCTTCCGTTTGTCTTCCTCTCACCGTGACGGTGAATGGCACCCAACCGGGTGGCGTAGGTCCTGCGGGAACCTCGACATGGATCGTCCACGTCTTGTTCCCCTCTTCGCCTTCTTCCTTGGCGAAGTATTGCGGCATCTGGTTGTACCCTAAATATTGGAGCATTAGCCACAATGCTTCCGGGTAGCCGCTACGGTCAGAGCAGTGGGAAACTACCCACCCGTTCTCCAACCGTTTATCTGCTGCCATCTGGAAAAATATATTTGAGAAATGTCAAATATTTATTTGAACAGTAAACCATTGAGTTATAACATAAGATATGTCATTGAACCCCTAAAACTTGGAAACATAGTTCAAATTTTTAAACAAATTTGACTGCTGATCTGCTGTTCCCATGACAGCCCTGACCAGTTTCCATATCAATCTGATTTAAGCCAGGATAAAAGCAAAACCAGTCCTGGAGCTCAACATCAAAGTTAAAGTTAACTTCAATAGCTTTCCAGAAAGTATTTGGTTGGCCTAAGATCTGTCCTGGTTCAAAAGTTATGAGATGTCAAAGTTAACAGAATTTCTGGGAACAATTGGACAGCACCTCCCTGCCTTAGGTACTAATTTGATCCAACAATCTCAGTTACTTCTGTTCCTAATCTGACAAAACTTTCTGTCACAAAGTTGTAACCCATCTCATAAGCTTTCCAGAATTACCTCATTTTCTATTTTTGGATTTTTATGCAGGAAGTTATGCTTAATTTACAGAGAGTCTACAGAGAGTCTTTGCTCCGTCCTGTTTTCTGGACAGTTTCAACTCTACTGCATCTTTCGAGTGGTTAAGGGATGAAACACCTCTGGAACTTAACAGAAAAGTTGTAAAGCTCCTCCAAAGCTTTCCAGAAATGTATCATACGACCCCAACCTCGAAAGAACTCAACCTCTAACCTCTAATTAACTTCAGCCTTGATTTAGCTGAAAACAGAGTGCTCTGTCCTTAACATCCTATAAGTTGAAAACTTATTAGCTTTGAATATCCTGTTCAAGGGAAGGAGTTACATCAAGTTTTACTACTTTGGATCAAAACCTTCAAATTTTTAAATGAAGTTGTTCATTTAGTTGCGTGTGACGTCGATGCGTCACCAGATTATGTCGGTACTACGTCCTCACAAAGAAAAACCTATACCGGACTTAGCCGGCTTCGTTAGTTCAGTGGCACTAAACGTCACTCGCACACGAATGCTACACGTCTACCGTTTCATGGTCAGGCTACCTGCAGAAACTCAAACAATCATCAGACTCGGCTGCACACCGAGCCCGGAATCCATACAGTTTGTACACCCGGCCGTCATCACTCGCCCGGATGTTCTCAAGCCAAATACGCCTTGAGTTACGTGTTCACGTTTCAGACCACGTGACGGGGTCTCCCATGTTGCACCACGCACGCCAGGGACAGACGTTGCTCGAATACCCCAAACGACATGAAGAGTCGTAGAGGATATCAAAGCGGGTCGGGTTACCTGCCACCCGTGGGGCTCCACCCTTCAGCTTGTGCGCACTGGTGGACAGCGCTTACGTGCACCCCCCAAGACATGAACGTCCCGAGATGCACGATTTTCCGACATAACAATTAGGTTACTACGCCACTTTCTATATACTAATAACATCCTTATACGGGCTACTAACTCGTTCCTCACTGGATTTTTGAAAAAGAAGACCTTTGTACTGTGTTAAACCTCAAGCGAGCTCTGATACCAACGCTGACACGACCCCATTGGTCCTGTCGAGCCAGGATCACGCTGAGGGGTGCTGCGTTGCACAGCACCGTATAACACACGTCAAAGGTGCAAAGCGGAAGCGGAAGTTTTATTACATAAACAAGTTTATGAACATGTTTACATCAAAATAAGTTCAGTCTACACTCGCGGGCGTAGACTAAGCATCAAGTGCACGTTCAGCCCTCGAACGTGTCCTTGCTAGCACACACTAACTCTGCGGCGTGCACGACTCCCACTCGACGGGGTTCCCCTCCTGGGGTTCCGTCTCCTCTTCGGGAGTCCCTTCCTCATAGAACCCTGCAAAAGCTTCAAACACAAGCAGTGAGCACGAAGGCTCAGCAAGTCTGACCCGTCTCACCTAAACATGGAACTTCTACATGAGGGTAATGGGTTGCATGAGGCAAAAATCATTTGCAAGGACTCGCCTAATTAGTAGAACCTTACTTTCAAGTTTTAGCAGCAGGTTGTGGAGAACCTTACGCTAAGGCACATGAGAGAGCCGCAATCAAACAAGAAACGCATTTCTCTCATGTACTTTGCCCAAAGTTGAAAAGAACTTTAGTTAGCACTAAGCTACAGCATATCATTAACAATCAATGTCCAGCTTTCAATCAGCAACATTTTAACATGTAACTAGCCTGTTCTTTCTACGTCACGGTACAGTGAACAAGTGGTACTCACTGACCGCGAGGGACGGCGATTATAATCGATTTACACCTGCAGGGTTACCCGAACAACCCGTCACGTACGCCCGTACTCGATGTTGCCTACAACAACCATCACGGACGCCGTACGCGACTACCTTTCACCCGTTAGCCAAATGTTGAACCGGTCCCATCGTCCCGAGCAAGAGGTCTCTGCACGCGCATCTCCGTGCCGCCAGCCGATTTACACCTCGAGCTCTCAACCTACCTTCTGAACGACGGGCAATGCCTCAATACCCAGCTACCCGAGTTACATCAGTTTCCCGGTTCCCATATAGCCGGTAGGTCTTCGGTACTGTTCTAGCTTGTTCAACAGGCCCGCACACGGCTCGGTCCTCAATCGACACAAGCGGAGCTACAGCACACAGGCCCCAAGTCCTGCTGCCCTTACTCTCCGCTCGGTCTCATTTTCTTGCCATGTGTATCATGTGCTATCTCTACCCGAGCATTGTGCCTCTAGCCTATTCTCGCGAGCAGTTCCAACTACTCGACTTGTACCGAATCCTACTCTATCCTAGCAATGCAGTGGCTAACGAGGTTTGCAATCCTAAACCCAACCCGTGGTTTTCTTGGCTATGCAGTTGGATTTCCAAACAAGACCCTAATCCACAGAACAAAGGAAACAAGTATGTGCTCAAAACAATAAAAATTTGTAAAAAGGTTAATGCAAACCGGAGCTTGCCTTGCTGCTCTTGGTCGTAGGCTAGCTGTTTCTCCGGAGTAACGAAGTCTAGGACTTCGGGTTCCTCCTCGACCTTAGCGACTACATGATAGAAACAATACATGTATTAATTTAATGCATTTGTATTAAGTTGGAAGTTGTGAAGTCTACAACCTTTGCTAGATAGACCTAATGACTGTGAAACTTTTACTGTGGTTTGGTTACAACCTAAACAGAGACTTGGTCAAGTTTTAGTTGCAGCAAAGCTCATTTGAGCCCTCCACAAATAATTATGCCCTTGACCTTAATTGGAACTCTTAGGGCGTTCTAGGAATTTTCATGAGACAAACTATGACTTTCTGAAAACTAGATTTTCAGAGGGTTCTAATGGAGTTGGTCTCACTTAATTTGGAAGTCTCTAACTAAAGATATGAGCTAAACAATTTCAGAGAAAATCCTGAAAATGTTTCTGAACATTTTCTATTTTCTCTGGGACAGTTTCACTAATCACACCATTAGGTGGACTAAATGAGCTCAAATAGATCTGAAATTTTTATGGTCGTTCAAGGATATTTTGGTGAACATCTCAGCAAAATTTCAGGATTTTCCTCCAAAGGATTCTCCAGGTAAAATTCCTAACAGTTTAAACTTTAAGGAATTAATTCTGGAGAAATAAGGAATTTCATGAAGTGAAACTTGATTTTCTGGAAAGTACTCAGAGAGCTGAATCCAGCAAAATTTGGTTCACTCAATTTGGAGCTTTCTAGCCAAAGTTATAAAGATTTGAAGTTTGAACTAAAACTGAAATTCGGGGAAAAGTTTAAACTCTGGCTTGTGGGCCCCGCACACAGTGCGTCGTCTCCCTCCTCGCGCCAACTGCGCGGCGGCGGCGTTCTCCGGCGACCCTCGCCGGAACTGAGTTCCCGGCCACCCCCCGGCCCGAAACTTGCCGCCTGCCCCTTTTCCGACCCCCTGGACTCGATGGTAGGGTCGCCGGCCGCCGGCGATGACCGGAAACCCGTGCGCACCGGTGACAGCACCTGCTAGGGTTCCGGTGAGGTCGGTCCCGCTCTCCCGTGCACCAAATTGACCGGAAATCGGTCGGAGAGCATCAGTAGGGCATGGGAAACACGAACTAGGGCTGGGTGGAAGCTAGAAATACCGGCAACTAGGCTCTCGACGGTGAGCCGAGGTGTTCAGCCACGGCGGCGGGGAAAACAGCCATATCATGGCCGATTCTCGATGGTTTTCTCCAATTCCAGTCCGAGCGTGGGCGCTAGCGTGCATAGAAGCTACTAGGTAACGAGCTTGTCCAACCTTCGTGCATAGAGCACGAATTTCACCCGAAGGTGAGCTCGGTTCTTATGAACTGATCAAGAGTAAATTTGGAAATTCTCGGCCGAGGGTTGATCAATCGCCAAACGGCTTTCGGCTACTCCATCCACATACAATCACGCACCTTTCTTGTGTAGAGAAGAGGACGTGACAGCGGCTGTGCCGTGCTGTCCACGGGAGCCCGATCGGCGGCGATGTTCGTCTCGCCGGAGAAATGGCTCGTACAGCTCGAGGAAGCTTGCTCACTGGCCAACACGGAGTGTGGGAGGTTGCTCTCGATCCCTTGGTGCCGTTTTGCTGTGGAGGAGGCTGTGCTCGCGAGCGATCGGCTTGATCAAGCGGGAGCTCGAGCGGCGGTGATGGCAGTGAAAAAACGGCCGAGTATGCCGGCAGCTCGGGGAATGAGTGATCGGAGCACGCCGGGGAGGGAATAAATAGCCCGGCGGCTGGTCTCCGGCCTGCGGTGGCGCCAGCTGCCCCCCTTCGGTGGCGCGCGCACACAGCAGCCGGGAACCGACTGAACTGTGTTTCAGTCGGTTTGTATTGAGGCAGAGGCTGACATGTGGGTCCCACCCCTCCTTTTAACCTCTGAAATTTACTCCTAACAGCTGTGGTAAACAGTGAACCCTATACTACCCTTGGCAAATCAAATTATTCACCCATGAGCCATTTGAATTGATCAAAGTTCAAATGAGGTTTGGTTTGAATGAATTTCAGCACAAGTTCAGTTTGAAATTCAAATAAAGTTTGAATTTCTCCCCCTTAGCTCATGTCAAGATCAACTCCAAATGGAGTGAAAATTGGTGTGTGAGCTCACAAAAATGTGCTGAGTGAGAATATGCCTTCCACTTTTAAATTCATGGGGTGAAAACAGTTTGAATTTGAATATGGTTTCAAACTGCCCTCCTCCTATCTATACCCAAAATGACCTCAAAAAGGTTTTGAATTTGGGTGAAACTTGGCATGGACATCCTTAGCAAAGTGTAGGAGTTTTCATATGTCCAGCCCATCTATATCACATGTGGGAAATACCACTTTTGCAATGTGTGAGTTTGTTCTCTAATGAGCATGTTGATAATTGTTACTTACTCTTCATTTGTGTTCATCATTCTTGCTCAAATGAGGTGTGTGGTGTGGTGATGAACACTGCAAATGGGTGTCAAAAACTGAGACCCTTACAAGGTGTTTCGGCGTTTTGGGTGGAAGTGCGGCGAGGCAGAGGTGGAATGCGCCGGTGGCCGCTCGGGCGGGTAGATAAAGACCCAGGGAGTCGGTTCCGCGGCTGAGATCGGCAAGCAGCTGGTGGCTTCTCCGTTTCTTCGCCGTGGCGGCAGCTGCAGCGTGCGCGGTTAACCGAGCTGAGCTCTCAGTCGGTTTCTTTTGCTTCAGTGGCTGACATGTGGGTCCCACCCGGGGTTTTAACCTCTGAAATTCACTACTAATCACTGTTGTAAACAGTGAGCCCCAAAATACCCATGGTGATTCAAATTATTCACCCATGAGCCATTTGAATTGAGTAGAATTCAAATTGGTTTGGTTTGAATGAATTTCAGCACAAGTTCAGTTTTGAATTAAAATAAAGTTTGAATTTGTCCCACTTAGCTCATGTCAAGATGAACTCCAAATGGAGTGAAAATTGGGGTGTGAGCTCATAAAAATATGCTGATAAGGATATGCCTCCCACTTTTAAATTCATGGGATAAAAACAGTTTGAATTTGAATATGGTTTCAAACTGCCCTCTTTCTAACTATACCCATCATGACCTCAAAACGGTTTTGAATTTGGGTGAAACTTGGCATGGACATCCTTAGCAATGTGTAGGAGTTTTCATATGTCCAGACCTTCTATATCACATGTGGGAAATACCCCTTTTGCAATATGTGAGTTTGTTTTTCTAATGAGCATGTTGATGGTGGTTACTTGCTCTTCATTTGTGTTCATCAACTTACTTCAAATGAAGTGTGTGGTGTGGTGATAAACACTTCAAATAGGTGTCAAAAACTGAGGCCCTTACATTCCTCCCCCCTTAAAAGAATCTTGTCCCGAGATTATAAGGTGAAAATGAGAGATAGGATGGTGGAAAATTACCGGATATGCGACGTGAAAAAGTCGGGGTAGTTAGCGCGAAGAAATTCTTTGCTCTCCCATGTCGCTTCGTCCATAGAGTGATTACTCCATAGAACCTTGTAGAACCACAATGTACTGTTGCGTGTGGTTCGGGCCTTTTCGTCGATAATCTGCACCAGTTCCTCCCGATAGGTGAGATCCGGTTGCGGTTCTTCAATATCCTCCAGCTGAACGGTAGTTGATAGCTTAAGACACTTCCTCAGCTGGGAAATGTGAAAGACGTCGTGCACACCGGAAAGTGCTTCGGGTAATTTCAGCCGGTATGCCACTGATCCACATCTTTCGGTAATCTGGAATGGACCGATGAATCGGTGTGCCAACTTTCCTCTCACCCCAAATCTGTTTACGCCCTTCATTGGAGACACCCGTAGGTATACGTGATCTCCAACTTCGAATTGTAATGGGCGCCTTCTCCGGTCCGCATACTGTTTCTGACAGGATTGAGCGGCTTTTAGGTTCGCCTGAATCAGACGAACCTTTTCTTCCGCGTTGTTGACAAGGTCAATCCCGAAGGTAACCCTTTCACCAGATTCACGCCAATTTAGTGGTGTGCGGCATTTTCGTCCGTATAGCGCCTTATGGGGCGCCATCTTGATGCTGGCTTGGTACCCATTGTTGTACGAGAATTCGGCTAACGGCAAGTGATCGTCCCAATTCTTGCCGTGGTTGATAGCGCAAGCTCGTAGCATGTCTTCTAGGATCTGATTTACCCGCTCCGTTTGCCCATCCGTCTGCGGGTGGTATGCTGAACTACGGATCAGCTTCGTCCCCAAGGCAGCGTGCAGCTGCTCCCAAAAATGGGACACAAATAAAGTGCCCCGATCCGATATGATGGTACGGGGTACGCAGTACAAGCATAGGATCCGTGAGAGGTATAGTTCAGCGTACTTCTTGGCGTTGTAGTTGGTGTTAACCGGGATGAAATGGGCAACTTTGGTGAGCCGATCGACGATCACACACACAGAATCATGCTTCTGAAAAGTAGTGGGTAAACCAGCGATGAAATCCATGCTCACGTCCTCCCATTTCCAGGTAGGAATGCCCAGTGGTTGCAGCAGTCCCGGTTTCCTCATGTGGTCTGCCTTCACCCTTCGACATGTATCACACTCGGACACGTATTTTGCAGTCTCACACTTCATTCGTGTCCACCAAAACTTGCTCCTGAGTTCTTGATACATCTTGTTGCTGCCGGGGTGAATAGAGAAACTTTGACAAGTGAGCCTCATCAAAGATTTTCTTTCGTAATTCCGGGTTACGGGGTACGACGATCCGGTCCTTGAACCATAGGACGCCGTCTCCGTCCTTCCGGAAACATTTCAGCTCCCCACTGTCTACACGTCTCCGCAAATGCAACATGCCTTTGTCATTCTTCTGGGCTGCCGCTATCTCTTCACGGATGGTGGGGATCAAAGCTAGGTTGTAGAGAGCTCCATGTGGAATCACATGTAGTGGTGGTTCGCTCTCTTCCAACGGTGTGATGGTCAGGTTGTTGACGTGTGACTTGTGGCTCAGCGCATCTGCCACTACGTTTGCCTTGCCCGGATGATAATGGATCTCTATTTCGTAATCCTTTATCAGTTCTAACCATCTTCGCTGCCTCATGTTCAGCTCCTTCTGAGTGAATATGTACTTGAGGCTTTTGTGGTCGGTATATAGATGTACGAGGTTACCGAGTAGGTAGTGCCTCCACATTTTCAGTGCAAGTACCACGGCAGCGAGCTCCAAGTCGTGAGTTGGATAATTTTGCTCATGGTTTCTAAGCTGCCGTGATCCATACGCGACCACTCTTCGGTCTTGCATCAGCACACATCCGAGCCCAATGCCGGATGCATCGCAATACACATCGAACGGTTTTGTTGTGTCTGGCTGCGCCAAAACCGGTGCTGATGTCAGGTGCTTGACTAAAGCCTTAAATGCTGCTTCACATGCTGGACTCCAAACATATTTGGTAGCCTTCTTCAGCAGCTCTGTCATAGGCTTGGCAATCTTCGAGAAGTTCGGAATGAACCTTTGATAATATCCCGCGAGTCCGAGGAAACTCCGTACCTCGTGAACAGTTCTCGGGGATTTCCAATTCAGCACTTGAGTGATCTTGCTCGGGTCCACAGCGATACCCTCCGCTGAGATGATATGCCCGAGAAAAGGCACTTGCGGTATACAAAACTCGCATTTGCTGAATTTCCCGTATAACTGGTGGTCCCGCAGCCGTTGCAAGACTATACGCAGATGCTTCTTGTGATCTTCTTCCGACTTGGAATATACCAGGATGTCGTTGATGAAGACCACGACAAACTTGTCCAGCTCCGGCATGAATACCGAGTTCATTAAGTACATGAAGTGAGCTGGAGCATTGGTGAGGCCGAAGGACATGACCAGGTACTCATAAAGTCCGTACCTTGTCGAGAAAGCTGTATTTGGAATGTCCTCAGCCCTTATCTTAATCTGATGGTACCCGGATCTTAAATCCATCTTGGAAAAGATCTTTGATTCGACCAACTGATCAAACAACATGTCGATCCGTGGCAACGGGTACTTGTTCTTGATGGTTACGGCATTTAATGGATGATAGTCCACGCAAATACGCAACGTCTCATCCTTCTTCTTGACAAATAATGCCGAACAACCCCATGGCGAGGAGCTCGGCTTAATAAAACCCTTCTCCAGAAGGTCCGTGAGCTGAGTCTTCAGTTCAGCCAACTCCTTGGGCGCCATCTTGTACGGCCTTCGGGATATTGGCATGGTTCCCGGTGCAAGTTCAATCTTGAACTCCACCTCTCTATCAGGCGGCATTCCCGGTAAATCATCCGGGAATACGTCAGGGAACTCTCGGACCACTGGAATATCTTCCAATCTGATAGTTGTGGACTGATAGACACTTGGAAGTTTTATTTCTGGACTGTCCAGAAATAAAGAGTGAGACCCGTGCACTTCTGAGTTTAAGTGCATGACTCGAAGGACGGTGTCTAAAACAGCGCCGTGGCGGGTTAACCACGACATCCCTAGGATGACATCGACCTTTTGTCCCTCTAAGATAATGAGAGACGTGGGGTACACTCTACCCGCTAAGCATAATGGTGCTTTAGAAACCATTACGCTTGCTGAAATCTTCCCACCCGGTGAACAAATTAAATATGGATTATCGGTGGGTAGTACTGGCAAGCTGTGTTTAGCAATGAAAGCTTGGCTAATAAAATTATGCGTGGCGCCTGAATCAAACAGTACTATAGCGGGATGCTGGTGGAGTTGGAACATACCCGCAAGGATTGGCTCGCCCTCCGGCACGTCCTCTATGGCAAGCTGGTGGACGGTGCCGGGCCTAGGGTTTGCCCGCCGCGCATTAGTAGGGTTCCGGGGTTGATTCCTCCCCGGAAACTGCGGTGCCACTCCGCCGCCTTGCCTCTACGGGCAACTGCTCGCGAAGTATCCTGGACGACCACACTTGTAACATGTGGCCGCTGCTGGTGTAGTGCTCGGGGGACAAAAGCCCGGCATGCGCTGCTGAGGGGCATATGCACGCGGCATCGCCCGCTGCTGCTGTTGTTGCGGAGGTGGTACTGGCAGTGCCGGCCTGGATGCCGGTGAAGAATATGGTCGACTGCGGAACGGCATCGACCGCTGTGGTGGCTGCCAGCGTGGACCTGATGGTGGGCGATTCACCATCCGAAACTTTTGAGAAGGACCGCCTCCTTCTCCGCTGCTCTGCGGCGCGCTTCGCTTTCGCTCTGCCGCCGCCAACTCCTTGCCAGAGTCCTCCTGAACAATCGCAGCATCAATGATGTCGTTGAGGCTGCCGCGATTGAACATCGCCAACTTGTCCTTCAGGAGCGGGTTAAGCCCCTGGTAAAAATGGTCCCGCCGCTTCTCGTCGGTATCGGCAGGATACGACGCGTAGAGTGCGAGATCGTTGAACGCTCTGGAGTATTCCAGCACGTTCCTGCTCCCTTGTTGCAGGTGTAGAAATTCCTGCGTCTTCCTCTTCATCAAACCTGGCGGTATATGATAGGCCCTGAAGGCCGTCCAGAACTCCGTCCAGGTCATCACTCGGTCAGTGGGCTGTGAAGCACAGAAGTTGGCCCACCACGCGCTCGTGGATCCTTGGAGCTGCTGGACCGCGAACTGAGTTTTGCGCTGCTCACTTATCTGGAGCAGCCCGAACTTCATCTCTATTGCGCGGAGCCAGTTGTCCGCGTCAAGAGGTTCATCCGCCCTTGAGAATACTGGGGGATGAGTCGCCAGGAAGTCGGAGTAGGAGCTCTGTTGACGCTCCTCACGGTCTTGACGTCTCTCTGGGCGAGACGTATTGGCGATGAGTGTCTGCAGCAACTCGGTGTGCTGCTGGTGTGAACCTGCCATTGCCGCGACGATGTCGGCCAATGTAACCGTTGGCAGTGGCGGTGGCGGTGTTTGCTGTTGCTGTTGCTGCTGCTGTTGTCCGGAGGAGTCCTCGGGAGGCTGTTGGGAGGTCTCTCCCCCTTGGCTAGTACCCCCAACATCAGGGTTGGCACGAGTACGCGTCATTCTGAAATTCCAAACAGCAGCGATTAGCACATGTCTTACTTAAAATTCCATATGTAACAGTAGGTATTGAAGCGACGCATGATTAATTTGCACAACATTCACATATATTGATAAAGCATAAACTTTATACAAGATACATTATTCTCGGGTCTCCGAGAAGTTGTGCTCATGTCGTCACTACCTATACATACGCTACTGTCTACACGACATGTCGCTGATTACAAAATTTGGGCTACACTACCCTAGCTGCCCTACATGGCAACTGTAACCCCCTACTCTGAGTAGAACTCGACCTCCTGCGGGTCGTCCTCCTCCGGTACCTCTGCTGGTGGCTCTGGATCTACCACCTCTTCTCCCATCTCGGGTTCTCCCATTGCTGGAAGACCCAAGACCACCGGTACGCCTAACACCGGAGGTACGAGGTCCTGCAATGCATGCACCTCGTCCATGGCATGGTTGTAATCTTCTTCCCAGCCTTGCCCTTCCTCAATAGCGTCGTCCCGCTCTTGAGTAAGTTCCTCGTTCTGCTGGGTAAGATTCTGTACCAGTTCTTGCAACGCCACGATGTCTACACGGCTTCTCCTCTTGGCCTTCTTCAGACGATGCAACTGATTGTGTTGTTCATTCAGTCGCTTGATCGTCGGAAGGAGCACATTGCGGAGTGTGCTGTGAGCACTCTCGAAATGGTCTCCACGGCTCGTGCTCTCCTTGAGCTTTGTTGCGAGATGCTCCGTATGAACAGCTTGGCTGTCCATCACGGCGTTTCCCGCCCTCATCTGGAGGCTGAGATTTGCCTCCGCGGGGTTGTACCTTGGGCAACTCGGGTCCGTTGCCTCCAGGTACCTCTCTTCCCACACATTCTGAGCTCGTCCCTCCACCGGAACAAGCGCGTATGGAGTGCCCTCCATAGCCTTCACGTGTAGTTGGCAGAAACGTGACATGGTGTCACGGGCTGCCACTTGCCACATCCCTTCCGGTTGTCTTCCTCTCACCGTGACGGTGAACGGCACCCAACCGGGTGGTGTAGATCCTGCAGGGACCTCGACATGGATTGTCCACGTCTTGTTCCCCTCTTCGCCTTCTTCCTTGGCGAAGTACTGCGGCATCTGGTTGTACCCGAAATATTGGAGCATTTGCCACAATGATTCCGGGTAGCCGCTACGGTGAGAACAGTGGGAAACCACCCACCCGTTCTCCAACTGTTTATCTGCTGTCATCTGTAAAAATATATTTGAGAAATGTCAAATGTTTATTTAAACAGTAAACCATGGAGTTATAACATAAGACATGTCATTGAACCCATAAAACATGGAAACATAATTCAAATTTTAAGCAAATTTGACTGCTGATCTGCTGTTCAACATGACAGCCCTGACCAGTTTCCATTTCAACCTGATTTAGGCCATGTTAAAAGCAAAACTAGTTCTGGAGCTCAACATCAAAGTTAAAGCTAACTTCAATAGATTTCCAGAAAGTATTTGCTTGGCCTAAGATCTGTCCTGGTTCAAAAGTTATGAGATGTCAAATTTAACAGAATTTCTGGAAACAATTGGACAGCACCTTCCTGCTATAGGTACTGATTTGCTCCAAGAATTCCAGTTAATTCTGTTCCTATTCTGACAAAACTTACTGTTACAAAGTTGTAACCCATCTCATAGGCTTTCCATAACTACCTCATTTTCTATTTTTGGATTTTTATGCAGGATGTTATGCTCAATTTACAGAGAGTTTACAGAGAGTCTTTACTCTGTCCTGTTTTCTGGACAGTTTCAACTCTACTGCATTTTTCGAGTGGTTAAGGGATGAAAAACCTCTGGACCTCAACAGAAAAGTTGTAAAGCTTTTCGAAAGCTTTCCAGAAATGTATCATATGATCCCAACCTCGAAAGAACTCAACCTCTAACCTCTGATCAACTTCAGCCTTGATTCAGCTGAAAACAAAGTGCTCTGTCCTTAACAGCCTATAAGTTGAAAACTTGTTACCTTTGAATATCTTGTTCAAGGGAAGGAGTTACATCAAGTTTCACTACTTTAGATCAAAACCTTCAAGTTTTAAATGAATTTGTTCATTTAATGGGGTGTGACGTCGATGCGTCACCAGATTATGTCGGTACTATGTCCTCCCAAAGGAAAAACCTATACCGGACTTAGCCGGCTTCGTTATTTCAGTGGCACTACACGTCACTCACACACGAATGCTACACGTCTACCGTTTCGTGGTCAGGCTACCTGCAGAAATGCAAACAATCGTCAGACTCGGCTGCACACCGAGCCCGGAATCCATACAGTTCGTACACCCGGCCGTCATCACTCGCCCGGATGTTCTCAAGCCAAACACACCTTGAGTTACGTGTTCATGTTTCAGATCACGTGACGGGGTCTCCCAAGTTGCACCACGCACGCCAGGGACAGACGTTGCTCGAATACCCCAAACGACATGAAGAGTCGTAGAGGATATCAAAGCGGGTCGGGTTACCTGCCACCCGTGGGGCTCCACCCTTCAGCTTGTGCGCACTGGTGGACAGCGCTTACGTGTACCCCCCAAGACATAAACGCCCCGAGATACATGATTTTTCCGACATAAACAAATAGGTTAATATGCCACTTTCTATATACTAATAACATCCTTATACGGACTACTAACTCGTTCCTCACTGGATTTTTGAAAAAGAAGACCTTTTTAATGCGTTAAACCTCAAGCGAGCTCTAATACCAACGCTGAAACGACCCCAACGGTCTTGTCGAGCCAGGATCACGCTGAGGGGTGCTGCGTTGCACAGCACCGTATAACACACGTCAAAGGTACAAAGAGGAAGCGAAATTTTATTACATAAACAGGTTTATGAGCATGTTTACATCAAAATAAGTTTAGTCTACACTCGCGGACGTAGACTACGCATCAAGTCCACGTTCAGCCCTTGAACGTGTCCTTGCTAGCACACACGCACACTAACTCTACGGCGTGCACGACTCCCACTCGACGGGGTTCCCCTCCTGGGGTTCCGTCTCCTCTTCGGGAGTCCCTTCCTCATAGAACCCTGCAAAAGCTTCAAACACAAGCAGTGAGCACGAAGGCTCAGCAAGTCTGACCCGTCTCACCTAAACATGGAACTTCTAAATGAGGGGTGGAGGGTTACATGAGGTAAAAATCATTTGCAAGGACTCGCCTAATTAGTAGAACCTTACTTTCAAGTTTTAGCAGCAGGTTGTGGAAAACCTTATGCTAAGGTACATGAGAGAGCCGCAATCAAACAAGAAACGCATTTCTCTCATGTACTTTGCCCAAAGTTGAAATGAACTTTAGTTAGCTCTAAACTACAGCAAGTCATTAGCAATCAAGTCCATCTTTCAATCAGCAACATTTTAACATGTAACTAGCCTGTTCTTTCTACGTCACGGTACAGTGAACAAGTGGTACTCACTGACCGTGAGGGACGGCGATTATAATCGATTTACACCTGCAGGGTTACCCGAACAACCCGTCACGTACGCCCGTACTTGATGTTGCCTACAACAACCATCACGGACGCCGTACACAACCACCTTTCGCCCATCAGCCAAATATTGAACCGGTCCCATCGTCCCGAGCAAAAGGTCTCTGCACGTGCATCTCCGTGCCGCCAGCCGATTTACACCTCAAGCTCTCAACCTACCCTCTGAACGACAGACAATGCCTCAATACCCAGCTACCCGAGTTACATCATTTTCCCGGTTCCCATATAGCCAGTAGGTCTTCGGTACTGTTCTAGCTTGTTCAACAGGCCCGCACACGGCTCGGTCCTCAATCAACACGAGTGGAGCTATAGCACACAGGCCCCAAAGTCCTGCTGCCCTTACTCTCCGCTCGGTCTCATTTTTCTTGCCATGTGTATCATGTGCTATCTCTACCCGAGTCGAGTGCCTCTAGCCTATGATCGCGAGTAGTTCCAACTACTCGACTTGTACCGAATCCTACACTAACTTAGCTTTGCAATAGCTAACGGGGTTTTGCAATCCTAAACCTAACCCATGGTTTTCTTGGCTATGCACTTGGGTTTCCAAACAAGACTCTAATGCAAGGAACAATAGTATTCAAGTATGTGCTCAAAACAATAAAAATTTGTAAAAAGGTTAATGCAAACCGGAGCTTGCCTTGCTGCTCTTGGTCGTAGGCTAGCTGCTCCTCCGGAGTAACGAAGTCTAGGACTTCAGGTTCCTCCTCGACCTTAGCGACTACATGATAGAAGCAGTACATGTATTAATTTAAATGCATTTGTATTCACTTTTAAACTTGTGAAGCTTATAAGTCCCTCTAGACAGTTATTGACTGTGAAACTTTTACTGGGGCTTGGTTACAATCTAAACAGAGATTTGGTCAAGTTTTAGTTGCAGCAAAGCTCATTTGAGCCCTCCACAACTATATGTACTTGACCTTAATTGAAGGCTTTTAGGGTGTTCTAATGATTTTCATGAAACAAACTATGACTTTCTGAAAACTAGATTTTCAGAGGGCTCTAATGGAGTTGGTCTCACTTAATTTGAAGGTTCCTAACTAAAGATATGAGCTAAACAATTTCAGAGAATATTCTGAAAATGTTTCTGAACATTTTCTAGTTTCTCTGGAACAGTTTCATTAATCACACCATTAGGTGGATCAAATGAGCTCAAATGGGTCTGAATTTTTATGGTAGTTCAGGGATATTTTGGTGAACATCCCAGCAAAATTTCAGGATTTTCCTCTAAAGGATTCCCCAGTTAAAATTCCAAAACAGTTTAAACTTTGAGGAATTAATTCTGGAGAAATAAGGGTTTTCATGAAGTGAAACTTGATTTGCTGGAAAGTGTTCAGAGAGCGGAATCCAACAAAATTTAGTTCTCTCAATTTGGAGCTTCCTAGCCAAAGTTATGAGGATTTGAAGTTTGAATGGAATCTGAAAATCAGGGGAAAAGTTTAAATCTGCTGGGGCCCGCGGGGACACGTGTCGAGCGCGGAGGTGTCCGGCACACTGAGGCCCACAGAGTTTTGCGCGCCAGCACACCAGATCCCGGCCGCAGCCCGATCCCAATTTAAAATATCTCCCGCTGACAGCTGGGGTCCACCCCTTCTTCAACCTCCCGACGCCCGCGCTCTGCCGCCGGGGAACCTCGCCGGAGAGCTCGCCGCCGGCTTCTGTAAATCTCCAAACTTCACGATTCTGGCCGCCCCTGCCTACTTCCACTCGGGGAACAGGATTCTGGGGTCAGCTCATCATGACAACGGCCGCCACCTGGTCGGCGACGAGCCGCAACCTCGGAAGAATTTCGGTCGCGTTGTCCACCCTCCCTAGCACCTCCCCTGATCCAGCTCAGGGTCGTCGAGCATCAGTGGACCATAGGAAAGGTCGACATGAGCTCTATGGAGCTTGGGAAGAGCTGTGTTGGGCTGTCACCGTGCGACCTAGGCCAGAAATCGGGATTTCTACTAAAACTCGAAGAACAGCGGTTTCCCTCCACGGTTCTTCGTGGTTCTTGCTCCTATGGATCCGCACGGGATACTAGAAGTGATCCTCTCTACAAGAGGACGAGTGATACAGTGTGGCTTACGAATTTCTCGGATCGGTACCGACCTCACTTTTGCACACCGTCACGAAAATATGAAATTCCAGCCGGAGCAGTGCTTGTCACGCCGCCGGAGCTTGCGGAAATAAAAGAGGGGTTGGAGGCGAACCTCTTTGCTGTTCACAGCTCCGTGAACGGTGAGCTGTGGTAGTTGGAAGGACGATTCCTGCAGTGGTGGCTCGAGCTGAACCGGCAGAGACAAGATCGCCGCGGTGGAGCTCGGGGAAGACCGCGCAGGGTCTGGAACCGATGCGAAGGTGTCGAAGATGGCTCGGCGCACCCGGTGCTGGTCTCAGATTGCTGAGAGGGTCACTGGATCGGCCGGGCGATGAGGAACCGAAGGTTCACTCGGGCGGCGAGGTGTTTCAGCGTTTTGGGTGGAAGTGCGACGAGGCAGCGGTGGAAGGCGCCGGTGGCCGCTCGGGCGGGTAGATAAAGACCCAGGGAGTCGGTTCCGCGGCTGAGATCGGCAAGCAGCTTGTGGCTTCGCCGTTTCTTCGCCGTGGCGGCAGCTGCAGCGCGCGCGGTTAACCGAGCTATGCTCTCAGTCGGTTTCTTTTGCTTCAGTGGCTGACATGTGGGTCCCACCCGGTGTTTAACCTCTGAAATTCACTCCTAATCACTGTTGTAAATAGTGAGCCCCAAAATACCCATGGTGATTCAAATTATTCACCCATGAGCCATTTGAATTGAGTAGAATTCAAATTGGTTTGGTTTGAATGAATTTCAGCACAAGTTCAGTTTTGAATTCAAATAAAGTTTGAATTTGTCCCACTTAGCTCATGTCAAGTTGAACTCCAAATGGAGTAAAAATTGGGGTGTGAGCTCATAAAAATGTGCTGAATAAGGATATGCCTCCCACTTTTAAATTCATGGGATAAAACAGTTTGAATTTGAATATGGTTTCAAACTGCCCTCTTTCTAACTATACCCATCATGACCTCAAAAAGGTTTTGAATTTGGGTGAAACTTGGCTTGGACATCCTTAGCAATGTGTAGTAGTTTTCATATGTCCAGACCTTCTATATCACATGTGGGAAATACCCCTTTTGCAATATGTGAGTTTGTTTTTCTAATGAGCATGTTGATGGTGGTTACTTGCTCTTCATTTGTGTTCATCAACTTACTTCAAATGAAGTGTGTGGTGTGGTGATGGACACTTCAAATAGGTATCAAAAACTGAGGCCCTTACATTGCTAAGTACGACATGTACTCATCCTTGCATTCCCACATATACATCAGCTACAGGAGAAGAATACTTCAAAGAAGAAGTGGAGTACTAGGCCTGTGCACTACCGTCAACATGCATGTGGAGTCGGAATGGAGCCCCATCGTCTTTAGTGATTTTTCGCTGTCATTTACAGTCTTCCGCTGCTAAATAAGTTGGATATTCGTGAGTGAGATATTGAGTCATTGTAATAAAAGTACTTAAACACTATTTGTACGTGGTTATTTTCTGAATTTTAGTTTGTTGAATACATGTGTATGTGTGATGAACTTCCTGGGCACACATATGCATTCACATGGTTTATTTTCGGAACCGGGTGTCACAGTGTATCACTTGGTCCGGTACCTGACACGTTCTTCCCTCAAGCGCAACCCCAAACTACACCCTATGGCCTTTCAAATCCTCCCACTGATGTACACGACAACCTTATGGACCAGGTAGCCAAAACACATTGAGAACATGGGATTACAACAAAAGGGCACGTTGGGACTTACCAGAAGCCATACTCCGAGTACTTTTACACAATGCCATATCCTAGAGGATTTTGGGTTCCTGATTTTGCCAAGTTTACATGGGAGGATTCCGAAACCACACATGAACACATAGGCCAGTTTCTAATCCAAGACAGTGTGGTAGGCATCACTGATATTCACAAGATTAGACTGTTTCGCCAAGAGATCACAAAATAGCCTTTACAAAGGGGCTACTAGAATGTACAGACCCACTGAGGTTTCACTGGCAGCCTCGAATCTCCATTCTCCCATCCACAGGCCCCCTCATGTGCCATGTAGTTCCCAGGGCAGTCCTCATTGACTCCCATTCCCCGCGCCATCCAACGGTCGATAACAAGCTAGCGACACACCTAATTAGTCAGCTAAGCTGCACCCATATTTTGCCTTGTGGTGGCACTGTTTTCCTGGCATGTGCTTGCATGAACCGGTCCTTAGATCTACGGCAAGCAAACCACCATCTCATTCAGCAACATCCACAAACCAAGCTCGTCTAGATATCCCCGATTCCATGCTCATTAATATAATCAAGTTATCATCATCTTTATTCTCATGAGTGCAGTAGCTAAACAAGTTTTATTTCAGCTTCCCGTATCCCGTAAGTTAAGCAAAGCAAAAAGAAAAAACGACCATACCCGACTCATCAACTTTCCCGGCGACAAGGATGGTTAACAAAACTAGTAAACTCCTATAAAAGGGTGTCCCATCAAGTTGATACAAGCATACAAGTTTTCGCAAGCAAAACAGTTTTAAAAACATGGGATCAATATGGTCAAGGGGCATTTGCCTTGCTCCCGTGGTTCGTGTTGCTCAAATGTCTCGAAGTCTCGGTGCTGTAGCTCCTCGTAGATGTCCTTTTGAGCGTGTCCTTCTACTCACGACCAGGCACATACAAAATTTACAGCAATCAATTATTATGCACAAACCTTACTCAAGATGCAATGAGATGGATGAATGTAATTCCTATGGTGCAGTTTATAAAAAATCAGTTTGTACGTGTTCTTGCATGTTTTAGTAGGCTTCCATGGGGTTTTATGATGATCAAGGCTGCTGGGATCAAGTGTGGACGTGGTTATGATCTTGACACACTTTGTAGATCAATTCCACCGTCAAAAATTGACCAAAACATGGTCTGTCCACACGCAGAATTTTCTGCCCGCAGGGGGTGGAGAAAACGGGTGCGTAGAAACAGCGGCGACGTTGTAAGAGGGGTAACGAAAACCTACCTCACTTCTTCCTCCTCTCTTCCTGGCGGCGGAACCTCCTTCCTTGCAATTGCAGCAGTGGAAGATTTTCTATGGAGAATTACAAGGCGCTGCGGCTAGGGCAGAATGTCGGGGGCTTCTTCCCCGGCGACGGCGAGGCGTGACGGAGCTCAACGGCGGCCAAACTCCAGCTAGGGGGGGCGTCAACTTGGCAGCAAGGAAGAGTACGGCAGCCAAAATTAGAGGGATGGGGGTGGCGGCTAGGGGGAGGGTTATATTTATAAGGGGGAAAAAGAGCTAGGGTGGCTAGGATTTTAGCAACCCAATTATCCAATGGCTGAGATTTAATTTTAAAAGAGGTGGGAGCTAGGGGCTGGGATTGTATTATTTATTTTCCACCAATGGCTGAGATTAATTGAGAAATAAAAGCCCACAAAAATCCACAAAGAGGGGTAGGCTAGGGTTTCCCCTACTTAATGGGCTGCGGCCAAGGGGTGGGGCCATTAGGGTTCCCCCCTAATTTGGTGCGGCCAAAAATGGGGGGAAATTCCCCCAAAAATGTGGGAAAAAATTCCCTAGCGGAAATTTGGGGAAAATAAGGAAAAACTGTAAAAAATTGGGAAAATTAGGGGAGAGGGGAATTTTGGGGGAAAATTTGGGAATTTTGGGAAAAATTGGGGTGGCCCAATTTTGCTATTTTATTTATTTTTTTATTTTTATTTTTTATTTATTTTACTTTTCTAATTTCCATTATTTTCTATTTTTATTCCCTTTTACTATTTTATTTGCTTCTATATACCTCTCTTTATTTCTTCTTCTTTTTAAATGCTTCTCTATTTGAAAAATGTATGCAATGCATGGTAGTAATTTTGAGGGTGTTACAAACCTACCCCTCTTAAAATGAATCTCGCCATGGAGATTTGATAGAGTGGAGAAGAGATGAGGGAATTCCGCCTTGAGATCTTCCTCACGTTCCCATGTAGTTTCGGCTTCCGTGTGATGACTCCATTGTACCTTGCACCAACGGATTACTTTGTTCCTCGTGACCCTTTCCTTTACGTCCAAGATTTTGATGGGTGTTCAGCATAGCTCAGATCCTCCTGAAGTTCTACCTCGTCCATTGGTACTTGTTCTTCCGGTACTCTTAGGCACTTCTTGAGCTGGGATACGTGAAATACATCATGCACGTCGGAGAGGTGCGTTGGCATCTCTAGTTGATAGGCTACCTCTCCTCCCTTACACAAAATATTGAATGAACCAATGTAGCGGGGTGCTAGCTTGCCTTTGACATTGAACCATCGTTGGCCTCGGATAGGCGACACCTTAAGATACACAAAGTCTCCAACTTCGAATGTCAAACTCCTTCGCCTATTGTCCGCATAGCCCTTTTGTCCTGACTGAGCGGCCTTCAAGTTTTCACGTATTGTTTGGACATTATTTTCGGCGTCTTGCAGCACTTCGGATCCAAATGCTTGGCTTTATCCGGTCTCATTCCAGAGCAGCGGTGTTCTACACCATTTACCATACAATGCTTCAAAAGGTGACATCTTCAAGCTGGCTTGGTAACTGATGTTGTATGAGAATTCAGCATATGGCAAGCTCTTATCCCAACTATGCCATGTTTCAAGGCGCAAGCTCTCAACATGTCTTCCAAAATTTGATTTGTCCTCTCAGTTTGCCCGTCGGTTTGCGGGTGGTATGCGGAGCTGAAATTCAACCGTGTACCCATGGCTTCATGCAGCTTCTTCCAGAACCTAGAGGTAAATTGAGAACCTGGATCTGAAACTATCCTCTTCGGAACTCCATGGCGACACATGATTTGCTCCATAGACAGCTCGGCTAATTGCACCACGGTGTACCTAGTCCTAACAGGAATAAAGTGGGCTGTTTTCGTCAATCGGTCCATGATAACCCAAATAGAGTTGTAGCCCGACTGGGTACGTGGCAATCCGACAATGAAATGCATGTTGATGTCTTCCCACTTCCACTCGGGTACTTTCATAGGCTGCAATAACCCAGCGGGTCTTTGATGTTCGGCCTTCACTTGTTGGCACGTGTCGCATAGGGCAACATATTCAGCTATGTCCCTTTTCATACCATACCATACCACCAATAGCAAGTTTTCAGTTCCTTGTACATCTTTGTACAGCCGGGGTGTATGGAATAAGGAGAGTCGTGTGCCTCCTTTAGTATCGTGTCGCGGATGTGCTTCACGTTAGGCACACAAATCTTTTTACCTAACCAAAGCGTGCCATTCTCGTCTTCTTTGAAATCCTTCTCTATCCCTTGTCGGATTCTTTCCTTGATTTCCTTTATTTATTCATCCGTTGCTTCTCCATCTCGTATCTCTTGTTCCAGCGTTGAGTTCAGTTCTACCACCTCCATCTCGTTCAAGAACCCGAGATGTAACCGTTCAAACTCCTTACGCAGCTCGTGTGGCAGCTCCCGAACCGTGAGTTGGTGACATGCTCCTTTTCGGATCAATGCATCAGCTACTACATTGGCCTTTCCGGGGTTATAGTTGATTCCAACATCATAATCCTCGATGAGTTCCAACCATCGACGTTGCCTCAAATTCAGATCCGTTTGCGTGAATATACACTTGAGGCTTTTGTGATCCATATAGATCTCACATCGGTGGTCAAGGATATAGTGCCTCCAAATCTTCAGGGCATGTACCACGGCTGCAAGTTCCAGGTCATGTGTGGCGTAATTCAGCTCATGTTTCTTTAGTTGCCTAGATGCATAGGCTACCACTTGTCCTCCTTGCATAAGCACACATCCAAGACCTTGTCTTCATGCGCCACAATATATATCAAAACTCAAGCTCACGTCCAGCAATACCAAAACTGGCGCTGTTGTTAATCTCTTCTTTAGCTCCTCAAAGCTATTTTGACACGCTTGTGTCCACTGAAAGGCTTTCCCTTTCATCAGCAATTCAGTCATAGGCTTCGCTATTTTGGAGAAATCCTTGATGAACTGGCGGTAGTATCTAGCCATCCCAAGGAAACTCCGAATATCCCTCACATTTTGCGGTTGGTTCCACTTCAAAACATCTATCACTTTTCCGGGATCAACCGATACTCCTCCTTCGGATATGATGTGGCCTAGGAACGACATCTCCTTTAGACAAAATTGACACTTGCTGAACTTAGCATACAATTGATGCTCTCGCAGTTTCTGCAATGTCAATCTCAAATGTTCTTCATGTTCTTCCTCGCTTTTTGAATACACCATGATATCGTCGATGAAAACCACGACGAGCTTGTCCAAGTACTCCATGAAGACCTTATTCATGAGGTACATAAAGTATGCGGGTGCATTCGTCAACCCAAATGACATAACGGTATATTCCTACGAACCATACCATGTTTGAAATGCAGTCTTGGGTATGTCGGAGGTCTTAATCTTCAGCTGGAAATATCACGATCGAAGATCAATCTTGGAGAAAATTCGGGCACCTTTCATTTGATCGAACAAGTCCTCTATGCGGGGCGGCGGGTATTTATTCTTGATCGTCACTTTGTTGAGAGACCTATAGTCCACACACATCCTTTGGGTCCCATCTTTCTTGTCGATGAGGAGCACGGGGGCTCCCCACGGTGACGAGCTTGGGCATATAAAACCCTTATCTAGCTGCTCCTGAATTTGCTTCTTGAGCTCCACTAATTCATTAGCAGGCATCCTATATGGCCTTTTCGCTATAGGTGCAGTTCCGGGTACTAAATCAATGACAAATTCAATGTCCCAGTCAGGTGGCATACCTGGAAGTTCTTCCAGAAACACATCTGAATATTCTCGAACCACCGGAATGCTTACCAATGTCACTTCTTCGATGTGGTTCAGCACTGCCTTCTCGGTTGCAGGTTGGGCTGCATCGAACTCAATAAGAGTATCGTGCTCACTTGTCAACTGCACGATCCTTTGAGCACATTGTATTACTCCGTTGCACTTGCTTAACCAGTCCATTCCAAGTATTATGTCAATCCCTTGGGAATCCAAGACGATAAAGTTGGCAAGAAAGTCTACCCCCTTATTTTAAGGCTTACTTTCGGACATACTATATTAGTCCTCGTCTCTCCGCCGGGAGAATTAACCAACATAGTTTGTTTCATGTGTGATATAGGCAGGTTATACATGGCAACATACTTGGATGAGATGGATGAATGTGATGCTCCGGAATCAAATAAAACAGTGGCTGGGTTGGAGTTGGCGAGAAACATACCAATCACGACGTCCTCAGCTTGTTGTGCTTCCTCAGCGGAGATGTGGGTTCGGCTTTTGTGCGTTGCTCGGCTGTCCAAGGCCTTTCTTCAGGCAATGATTTGCAAAGTGTTGGCTGGTTTTGAGCATGGGAGCCCATGTTGGGACGGGGTGCGGGAGGCATAAGGAAACGAGGTTCTTGCATAACAGGCCGTTGCTGCGGTGGCTGATTAGAGCGGGATGGATTTGCCGGGCGAAAAGGAGAAGCGGACGGGCCATAGTGTGGTGCATCTGGTGGCATGAAGCGGGGACGTACGTTACTTCTTTGTCGCTGTCCTTGATATGGCATCTTCCTCTTGCCCTCTTGTTCAATCTCGCGGATCTTGCTCTCCACCACTATAGCTTTGTCAACGAGCTTTTGGAAGTTTGCATAATCATTGTTGAGCAGCTGAACTTGAATTTCATTGTTTATCCCCTCATGGACAAGTAATGCTTCCTGTGATCCGAGTTGACATCTTCTAGAGCATACCTTGACAGCTGCATGAACTTGTTGAGATATTCATTCACGCTCTTCCTTCCTTCACGGAGACCTTCAAACTCTTGTCTTTTAAGCATCATGACTCCTTTAGGGACATTGTCGAAGTGTGCCGTCGACACTTCCCCCGGGCCTGCTTCAGGAGCAACCCGCGGAGGTTCTTTTTCAGAGGGGCTAGTTCTCTCAGGAGGTCACGTTGGTTGTGAGAGGATTGACACAAGGATTTTTACGTGGTTCAAGCCGCCGGAGCGTAATACCCTACGTCCACGGGAGTTGTATTGCTCAGAGCTTAGAACCGGAGTTCTAAGCTTGGAGATCTGGATGAGCTGAGTTGCCCAAATGCCGAATGTAAACTGCTCGAACCCCTTGCAACGTTGCCAACCCGAGTCTTTTATACTTCAAGGCTCGGGCGTCTTACAAGGTGGGCCCCGGGGCCCGATAGGTGGCCCCGGGGAGATTTCCTGCCATCTACCATATCTTCCAGTGAATGCTAGTAGTTTTCTCTAGCAATGGCTTCTTGGTCGTCGTTCTGCTGTCCTGCCCGTGCCGCAAGCTAAGCGTAGTGGTTGATGATGGTAGGGACGGCAGGAAATGTCTTGTCGCCGTATTTATTGGTCAACAGCTTCTGACATGGCGTGCTTGTCTTAACTGTGACGCGACTAGTCACAGTGTCACCTGACAGGGGTGTGCGCCACGTCTCCGAGTCTTGGGTAGACGCGGGTCTTGAATGTCTTGATCGGACAAGGCATGGCGTGCCTTTACCCCTGCTGCCTACCGAGCCGGGGTGGGAAACACGGCACGTGGCGCCTTCGGAGCTCACCCCTGCGGAGTAGGTGAGGTCTGGCACTGCTGGCCACGTGGCTGGCCCGGGCTCACCTCTGAGGAGAGGGGAGGACCGGCCCTGCTGGACACGTGGCGCCTTCGGAGCTCTCCCCTGCAGAGGGAGTGAAGTCCGGCTATGCTGGCCACGTGGCAGGCCCGGGCTCACCTCTGAGAAGAGCGGAGGCCTGGCCCCGCTGGACACATGGCGCCTTCGGAGCTCTCTCCTGCGGAGGGGGTGAGGTCCGGCTCTGCTGGCCATATGGCAGGCCCGGGGCTCACCTGTGAGGAGAGGGGAGGCCCGGCCCACCTGGACACGTGGCGCCTTCGGAGCTCACCCCTGCGGAGGGGGCGAGGTCCTTAGGCAGTTTTTCTCCTGTGCGCGGGGGTACCCAGTACTGAAAGTACCAACAGTGGCCCTCGGCCCACCTCAGGGGAGATAACGATCCCGCGGGTGGGGCCTTCTGCTTTTCTACCCCGCACAATTTCTTGAAAACTCCTTTAGGCCGTTGCAAGAGCAGCACGACCCAACCGCGCAGGCCCACGCATACTTACCATTAATGGGAAGCGCCGGCGTGCGGGGCAGTTACCGGGACAGCACCCTCTGGCGCGTGGCCACGCGTTTAATTCTGGGAGGAGGGTCATGGGGACATGACCCCTGCTTGATAGTTGCTTTAACCGTGGCAGTTTCCAAGGCTGCTACTACTGTACGTCGCAGCACCTTGTCAGGAACCTCCGCGTTGTCCGCTTGAGGGACTGACTTCTTGGTCCACTGCTTCCGCAGGACGGCTTGGGCCCTCTTGTCATTGTCGCTGGGGTTTGGACCTGGGGCGTCCGCCCCAAGCAGCGCATGCGAGGCATTTCGAATTGCCTATGGGAGGTTTAAAGGGAACCCCTTCTGCATCGTAGGCTTCCCTTTGCACATCTCCCTACGCCTGAGCCTTCCTTGTCCTTTCGTGCGCCCAAGCCTCCTTTGCTTTCCAAGTTCCTGCTCTTTCGCCTCCAATGGCTTCCAATCTGCCCTCGCCGCGCATTGCCCGGACAAGGGACCTTGGGCCGGTGCGCAGGCTCCTTGGATGGCACTCCGAGGAGCAGAAGCTTTGCCTTCGGCAGAGATCTCTTCCCCTGCGTCTGGGGAGAGGAGAGACTGTCCTCTTCCTCACCTACGCCTTGGCCTGGTTTGTCCCCCCGATCCCTTCCTTCTTCGTGACTCTCCTGGAGACTTATGGTCTCCAGCTCCACCACCTTTCCCCGAACTCTTTCGCTTTGGCTGCTGTCTTTGTGCACCTCTGCGAGATGTTCGTGGGGGTTAGCGCCTCATTGACGCTCTTTCGTCACTTCTTCTTGTTGCGGGCGACTGGGCGCGGCTCGAAGAACCAGCTGGGAGCATACTACTTCCAGCACCGCAACAAGGATCCGAAGGTCTCCAAGTACCTTCAACCCTTCAGTGCCTCGAGGTGGGAGAACTGGAGGGATGACTGGGTGATCGTGAAGACTGATGAGAACGATCGTCTTCAGCTGCCGACCGAGGCCCCATCCACCGGAGTACACGCCAGTCCAGGAGTGGATCCAGTTCCTGGCGGAGCAGAGGCTGACGTCCCTGATGATGTTGGCGGACTTCCTGTCGCGCCGCCTTGCACCTCTGCAGCAGCGCAACTGCCAGGCGTGGTACTACACTGGCGTGCATGACTGCACCAGGCTGCAGACGGGCATAGACTCCGTCCCGTCCGTCAAGGTGCTGAAGGGGATGGTGATGAGGGTAAGCAGTGACATCCTCGACGACAGCTCTCTATCAATTCCTGCTTCCTGCCTCCCCCTCATCGTGGAGCCAACGCTGAGGTCGAGGCTGCTCCGGGAGATGCCGACCTTGGACGATTTCGGCGTCGCCGTGCGCCAGATCGGTGATGCTTCCGGGGGTCTCGATCACTGAGGTTGACAGCTCCAGAGCGCAGCGCGAGGTGTCGCCCAACGCCCAACCCACGCCGAGGAGTGACAGGGCGCCGACTGTCGATAGGGGGAAGGGCAAGGTGCCAGCCTCCATCCCGCCGATGAGGAAACGCTCCCGGTCTCCGCCTAGGGCATCGTTCACGCTGAGTCAGGGGTCCGGAGTGTCCTCGCGCTCTTCACCAGGAGGCGCCGGTCCGTCAGGCAGCGACCCAAAGAGACCTCGGGTCTTCCATGCTGACGGAACTCCCTTCGCTCAGCAGCGGTCGGAGGAGCCCCTGCGACCAACACTCCTTCCACAGGTGGAGCTCCGAGGAGGGACGCTGGTGTCACGGTGTCTGGGGCTCAGCCAAGGGCTCAGGTGCCCCGGTCGTCGAGTGTCCCCGCTGCAGGATCGGCAAGCGGTGGTGCCGGAGGGAGCTCTGCCAGGACTCAACCGGGGGCGCAGGCGCCCCGGCCTTCAAATGTTCTGTCAACCGGCGCGTCTAGCGGTGCCAGCGGAGCTGCTGGCGGTGGCCGTTTGGGAACCCAGCCGGGGGTACAGACCCCCCGGCCTTCTAGCTCTCTGGCGGGTGGCATGGTGAGTGGTGCCGTCGGAGTTACTGGTGGGAGTTGGCCAGAGGCACAGCCGTGGATGCAGGCGCCCCGACCTTCAGATTCTTCAGGGACTGGCACGGCGAGTGGCGCCAGCGCTGCTGCCGGCGGGAGCTCCACTGCTCCAGCTCCCAGGGGGACTCCGGGTGCGCCCCCTGTTCTGCAAGTCCAGGCGCCTTCGGCGCAGGCCCCGGTGGCGACGGCAGGCTCTGGCGACACTGCCCCGCCTCGCAAGCCAGGGCTTCATGCCTGCTGGAATGTCCGTGTCCCTCGGTAAGTTGTACTTATCGAGTCCTAGTACTTGCGTACTCTAGTTTTTCTTTTATTCTTGTCTTGAGTGTTCCCTGTGCTTATACAGTCTCGTCGGCTGACGGTGACACGCCTGTCCTCAGCCAACTTCGGCTGGTAGCAGCCCAGTGCCGCAGCGTCCAGACGCCACGGCAGCTTCACCGGCCCCGTGCAAGTCCAGGCCTCTTCTCCTTCTGGCCTGGCAGGACCGGCCTCTGCGACGACGGCGGCGCCTGTTCCTCCTCCTTCGCCAGCTCGGGAGCTGGCTGCTGGTGAAGACTCGGGGGAGCAGGCTGGCGGCGACCAGCCTTCGGTTGCTGACGCAGGAGGAGCTGAAGCGGGTCCCCAGGTGGGTGGTGAACAGGAGCGCATCAGGACTAGCCCTGCCTCAGCGCCGTCTTCTCCTAATCGGCGCATCGTCGTAGCTCCCCCGGGTTTTGCGGTGCCGGCGTCTCCTCCGTCGGATGATGACGCCATGGAGGAGGTTCGCGGTGCAGCTCCAGCCTCTGCTGCTCCACTGTCCTTGTTGGACGCCATGGAACTTGCCCAGTCCAGTGTCCGGCAGGTTCAGGCTGCGCTCGAGCGTGAGCGGGAGGACTTGGCGGACGAGAGGGACCGCCTCCGCGGCTGCGAGCGGCTCTTGAAGCTGCGGACCAGGGAGGTCAAGGAGGAGCTCGACACTAAGAGAATGAGGCTCAACGCTGAGGAGAAACTCCTCATCGCGCAGAAGAACATCGTCGACCGCCTGGACACCGAGACCCAGAAGATCATGCAGGAGGCCCGCGAGGCCTATGATGGTGTTCGGGCCCGCATCGTCGCCAACGAGGAGATCCGGTTGCAGCTGGCGCGGCGCGAGTGTGCCGTTGTGGAGCGGGAGCGTGCCGTGGCGGACAAGGAGAAGGAGGTCACCGAGCAGCTGCAGGCGGGAGAAGGCGACCTGAGGGCTAGGGCCACAGATCTGGAACTCCAGGGGGCAGCCTTGGCCGAAAGGGAGGAACAGGTCGCGAAGGACCGCCAGACGTTGCTGAACTGGGAGCTCGCTGCCGACTTCCGGGTGTCGGAATTGGAGAGCCTTACCCGAGACCTCCAGCTCCGGGAGAATGACCTGGCGGCCAAGGAGAGGAGGTTTGCCGAGGAAGGACTTGGCGCCCTGCTGGCAGCTTGTCAGGAGGTGGAGCAGCTCCGGGCTTCGTGGACCGTCGAGGCCCAGGGAGTCCGGGACTTCGTTGGCCAGGCGGAGTCTGCTCTAGTGCCTCTCTGCCTCAGCCCCGTGAGGACGGGGGCACCGGTGCAAGAGATGGCCCAGGCACTCTCGGCACTCGAGTGCATCGGTGCCAAGCTGGAGAGGCTGGAAGCTGTGATCGGCGATGAGCTCGAGGTCGAGGGGAGGGGCTTGGCGAAGGAGGTCGCCGCGCACGTGCTTACGTGCTTCCGGAGCTGGGACTCCTCCATCTCTCTAGAGCTGGTGGTGCGGGGCCCCGTCGCCGAGCGGAAGGAGATCGCCAGGGCCTGAGTCGGAGACGTTGCCGCCCTCGTCGCATCTCGCTTCCAACAGGAGGTCGGGGACTCTTAGAGGCTTGCCCTTGTAGCTGGAGGTCTTTTGTATTTTTCCTTTTGCCTTATGTCTGTAGACCAGCTCATGGAGCTCTTCAATGAATAAACTTGTTGTTTTATGTGCATGTGCTTTTTTCTTTCTTTTCTTGGCTTGCCCTGCCCGAGCCCTTAGCTCCATAAGGACCCCGGGAGGTCTCCACCGTTCCCGAAGCTTTTTTAGCACAGAGACCTCCCTTGGGCCCTTGTTCTCATAAGGACCCAAGGGATCTTGAGGTTGAGTCTAGAGCTCTGGTCTTGAGAAGTCTTGGGACTTCAATACAACCGGGTGCTCCGGCCTTCCCTCGTGTAGTCCCCGTAGTGGCCCCCTGGTAGGTGTGGCCAATGCATTGGGCACACCTACCACATTCCTGCGGGGGAGCCAAGGCCAGGGCCCCCTGACAGTCCTGAGCACGCCGGTGCTGGAGCTCCGGCGCCGGAGGTCCGGGAGTCCTCTCAGGAGGTCCTGCACACGAGTAGGGAAATGGTAATTCTGCTAAGAGGTCCTCCCTTCCCTGTCTCTTAGTCTTATTTGGCTTACAGTCCTGGGCCGGTATACGGGGCTTGGGTAATTCAGTGCACTCGGTACCCGAGGTCCGACTTCCTCCTTGGTCAAGGTGTAACCGTCCGGCCCCTAGTACTTGTCCGTAGCGCTGGAGAGGCAGAGTGCGCACGCTTTCGGTGCAGGACCAGGCAAAGCAGGCTGCACACCCTGGACCTCCCGCTCTGGCGTAGGTCTTTCCTGGAGGAGACCAACTGGCATCACAGTACCCTAACAGGGGGAGGTCCGAGAGGCCCCCGGGCCTTTGGCAGGTACCTCAAGCACAACCGCCTTTGGCAGGATGGAAAATACCGACTAGGCATGAGAGTGGGAAAGGAGAGCCGAGTATATGATGAACGTACACTGTCATGAGCATGGGGAGGTGATCATAAAAATTAATGCGTAATTTAAATGAACACATAAGTAAGCGTGGCAGGACAGGGTTCTTTTCATTCGTACAAGTCCACAGGAGGAAAACAGAATGTACATGGATGCAACGACCCACCCCATCGTGAAGGGGGATAGAGCCTACGCGCTTAGGGTACAGGACCAAGCTAAGCCAGACGTAGTCCTGGACCACCCCCTGGGGCTTAGTTGCTCCGAGCGCTGCTCCTGGGCTCTATGGGATCTGTTACAGAAAAAAGAAAAAACATGTCCTACCACTGCTCTAAGGGTAGAACTTACGGAGGCGTTCTATGTTCCAAGGGTTGGGGAGCGGGTCCCCGTCCTCGGTAGCAAGGCGCACGCAACCGGGGCGGCAAACTTTTGTGACTCGGAAGGGACCTTCCCAGTTGGGGGAGAGTTTGTTGGCCCCTTCTCGAGAAAGTATGTGCCGCAGCACCAGGTCGCCTGTGACACCCTAAATTTTGATTTCTGCATGTATTCATATTTCATATAGAGAAAACATTTCAAAATAAGTTGAAATAGAAAAAGAATAAAAAAAGATAACCAAAAAGAGCCAAATCCAGTTCACAGAGAGCACCGAAAACAACTCCCGCGGTCCGCTGGCCACGTGGCGCCTTCGGAGCTCATCCCCGCAAAGGGGGAGAGGTCCGCCGCTAAACTGGCTAAGTGGCAGGCTCGGGGCTCCTCTCTGCGGGGGAGCGAAGTCCAGCCCCGCAGGATACGTGTCACCATCGGAGCTAGTCACCGCGGAAAAGAGAGGACCAGCTGCACGGTACACGTATCGCTCTCGGAGCACACCTCCGAGAGGTCTGGTCCTACTAGACACGTGTCACCTCCGGAGCTCACCTCTGGGAGGTCCGACACTGTTGGACACGTGTCGACCTCGAAGCTCGTCTCTGAGGAGAAAGGAAGTCTGGCGCTACTGGACATATGGCATTCTCGGAGCCCGCCTCCGAAAAGAGGGGAGGTCCGGCTCTGACGCCGGAGCTCACCTACGAAGAGAGTGGAGGTCCGACACTGACATTGTAAAAGTCCCAAAAATGTGTATGAATAAAAACTAAAGTTTGAGTTCATATGGGTGGCAAAGACATGAAAAATGGGACTTGCTAAAACTTTTCTTCATGCAAGGTAATACATGGATGAACATCCAACATGAGGTTCACCTTTTTACTTAAAAGTGTTGGACCAATAAGGAGTTAAATACCTCTTTGCATGTGAGTTTAAAATTCAGATTTGAAAATTCAAAGTTCACACATGAGGTGGTCAAGGACTTTGAATAAAAATGCAGCCATATAGATGGGATCATAGGGAGGAGTTCGCTCACCAACTTTCCATTTGTAGGGTGGGCTTAAAAGAGAACTAAAATAGAAGAAATTGCAAATTCTAAACCAAATTTAGGTTTAGTCTTGCAAATTCAAACTGAATTTGAATAATTCAAATTCTAGCCCACCTTTTTAAAACTTAGCATTTTGGGGAGTGAAAAGATCAGCTTGAGAAGATATTTGGTGAAGAAATGGGGGGTGGGACCCACAGGTCATAGAGCTAAAGGAGGAGACTTACTCCCTAAGTTTTGCTCTCGGTGGGAACTTGTCCCGAGCAGCTCGCGAGCGCCACCGAGCAGCTTGCCGGCGACAGCTCCTGCTGCCGGTCTCCACGCACTGGCGCCCTGGGGGCGGTCCTGACCACGTCTTCAACATGATCACGTGGCCCCCGGCCGAAGCAAAGGGCACTTGCTTTCTCCTCCTCGCAAACAAACCGACAGCCGAGCGCCTCACCGCCGCTGCTTCGGTCTGCTCGAGAAATCCCGGAAACGGAGCGCATCTTCCTCCCCTGAGCTGTTAAACGTCGCCATGAGCTCGGCCTCCACCTCCCTGACCCGCAAGCCAGCAAGCTGCGGCCTCCAGTGCCCGAGAACAACCACCGCCGCGGCGACCTAGCTCAAAAGCGTGATCAGGTGCTCGTGGACAGCCCTCCACAGCGGGTTTCACGGCCAAGCGATCACACCTACGGACGCGCACGGGTGCGATGCTGCTCTCAGCCCAAGCTTAGGCCATACCGTGAAGCATCGCCGGCGAATTTCAAGGTTTTGCTCCGGCGACCTCAGTCCGAGCTTCCGGTGTGATTCTTTCAAATTCTTGCCCTTTGATCCTCCTTAAGTCATCAAATTCGGCACATAGACGCTGGATTAGCCGGCGGTCATGTCTCCTTTAGGATCCAGCGCATGAAAACGCCTCAGCACGACGAAATTCGAGCTCGACTAGAGGTGTTCATGGCGGACCCATTCGGTCGCACGGTGACAACCTATTTACAGCCACTCCCAAGCCATTTTGAGGTCGTGCCGATCTTCCTAGAGCTACGATGGTGCTGTAGGGCGCGTCGGCGCAGGTTTTGGCGGGCCGGAAACCCTAGGCGACGCTGCCGAACTACCACAGAGGCAGTAACACGTCGCCGGCCAAGTTCCGGTCGTCGGCAGCCCAAGCAGACCCCACAGACGTGTTCCTCGGTGCCACAAACTCCCTGGCGGCGAGTTTCAGCTCAGGCGGTGGCCGGAAACAGCGAGCCGGCGAGCTCCGGCGTCGGGCCGGCGAGGGACAGCGCGGGCGCGAGAGAGGAAGCCGGAGGAAGAAGAAGACGCGTGGGCCCCGGCTGTCAGCAGCTCAAATTTTAAACCCGGGATCGGGTGTGGCCGGGATCCCGTGTGTTGGCACGCAGAAGCGCTGTGGCCTGGTGTGGCTTCGTTTCTATTGTCTGAAATTCAAAACTGTGGGTCCAGCCGAATTTGCTGTAGGGAAATAATTCCAGACTTAGCTCAATCTTTGGAAATTCATATCTCCCTGTAGAAAACTCCAATTTGAGTGATTCCAATTGGGTTGGATTCATCACTCTGAGTTCTATCCAAATATGAACTCAGCTTTGTATGAAAGTTAATATTATATTCTGGGAAATTCTTTGAAGGTTTTCTGAAAAAGAATTATTGAGGGAGTTTGGTTTATCCAAAAATCCCCAAATTTTGCCAGAATATTATTTAGCATATTGTTGAACTACTAGCAAATGTTCAGCTCATTTGAAGATCATTTGAGTAGGAATTTGCTAAATGCAAACTACTGTGTTCAAAAGAGTCCAGAAACATTTTCAGAAAATGTTTCCCACTTCAAAAATCTGTTCTGAGCAATCCATAGCTCCAACAATCATAGGAAAATTTAGGCAAGCTCTCTGAGACATACTTGGAATTTTAGTTCACTTAATTGGGCATGAAAATGCACATTTGTACAGAATTAATTCTTTTGAGTACAAATGCTTAAAGAATTGTTGTGGGAGAACTACTTAAGTAAAAGGGCTGAATTTTGGACCAGATGACTCTCATGTGATCAATAACTCACATGTAAATTATGAGCCCAAGATGAGTCCTTGAACTCCCGGTTCTTATTCTCCATACTTATGTATAAAGGAAAAATACATAAGAGATGTTGTGAGAATTATGGGGGACACATTATGACTCCACATTAGCTGCAATTTGGCAAGCTAAATCCTTAGGTAGTATAGAACCTGCTGTAAAAGTTTTGAGGCCATTGGAGTTCTTATTCTTCAGTTGCACTCAAATCCCTTCAGCTTATCTATTATGTTCATTACGGAACATGATTAGTGTATAGCTAAAGCCTTTAGGACAAATTAGTTTATTTCTGTTCTTTGCACAATAGAGGCAAACCAAGCCATGCTTGGCTTTTCCACACAACCTCTGTTACTAAGAGATTAATTCTATAACTTCTTTCCATTACATTCTATAAAACATGTGCATTTGCATCTCAATAGGAACCACAACGAAGGGGACTCAAAGGAGTGATTCATCGAAGTGGATCAAGCTCCGGAGAGTCAAGGGTGGATCTGCAAGGATACTAACTGCTTATATACGACTACCCTGCAAAACAGGCAAGCTCCGGTTTGCATTTAACAGCTGTTAAGTTTTTATTTTATATTCACCGTTGGTTAAGATTTGAACTGTGCATTAGGTCTAGTGTTTGATACTCCTCTTGCATAGCCAAATGACCCATGGAGTATTGGGTAGGTGTCTTTCACCGTGTAGAACTGCCATGCTTATGTACGGTTCGGTAGAAGTCGAGTGGTGAGATGCTACTCGCAGATTTAGGAACAATAGGGGCATACGGGATTGGTTCGTAATTCAATTAGCAAGTTAAAGTTGAGACCGGAAGGTTGTAGGAGCAGCAGGACATAGGGGCCTGGGTGCTGTAGACCTGTCCGTGTCGGTCAAGGACCGATCCGTATGCGGCCCTGTTGAACAAGTTTGAGTTGTGTACCGGACTCATGCTGGCTATATGGGACCCAGTAAACCGATGTACCTCGGGAAGCTGTCGTTGGGACTTTTCGGGTCGCCTCAGGCGGATGGCCGGTGTGCAGTATGTGGGGAATATTCTCATGACATCTCACGTCGGAAGGTGCACCATGAGAGTAGCTACTTTACGGGGTGACTTGATCGATTCAGCGGGGGTGAAACGGGGGAAAGGCTGCCACGTACGACGTCAGTGATGGTTGTTGTAGGCAACGTCGAGTACGGGCGTACGTGTTGTGTAGTCCGGGTGTTATTGATTCGAATCACCGTCGCTCGCGGAATGGACCGAGCATACTTGTTCTCACAGTCGTGATGTAGTAAGAACTTGCATGAGAAAGGAACTAATCATTTTGATGTGAAGTATTATCCTACCTTTGTATTGGATCTTGATGAATAGGCTAGTGCAAACTCGATTCTTTTATGCCATGAGCAATTTACATCGGGGGAAAGCGTTTCTTGTTTGATTGTGGACTCCCGATGTGGCGTGCCCAGGGTTACTTAAAATACTGCAATTAATACTGAAAGTAAGGATTCACTTTTAGGCGAGTTTAATTATGCTTATGCCATCCTATGTTAGGTTCATAATCTCACGTAGAGTTTCATGTTTAGGGTGACGGTTAAGTCTTGCTGAGCGTTATGCTCACGGATGCTATCCGAGTTGTTTTGCAGGTAATTGACTCGACGCTTATGAGAAGGGATGCCGATGAGACTCGGGAACCTCCGAGTGCTTATTCTAAGAGCATCCTTGCCGCTGCAGATTGTCTTCGTGTTGCTAGTAAGAAACGTCTGCGGGCTGGACCGTTTCTTTGTTGCTAGTTTAGATAGGAGTCGTGAGAGTGATAGTCTTCCGCTGTAGTTGACTCTGATATAAGTATTTGTAAAACTTTCTTGTACGCTTCCGCAAACTATTTATGTAATATGATGTGTTTCCATCGATCCGTGTGCTGTTGGGTGCCGCATAATACGGCACCACCCGACGAGGTCCCGTGGGGCCGTCTCAGCATGGTATCAGAGCTGCGTTGGGAACAGAGCATGGATTGAGCATCATATTATGTCACAAACTTAGGGCACGGTAAGATAACGGTACTAGGCCCACATAAGGACTACTATTAGCATATTATGAAGGTGGCAACCTAACTTATTTGTTATGTCAGAAAATCGTGCATCTCGGGACAGTTTATGTATTGGGGGGGGGGGGGGCGGGGTGCACGTATGCGCTGTCCACCAGTGCGCACAAGATGAAGGGTGGAGCCCCACGGGTGGCAGGTAACCCGACCCGCTTTAGCATCCTCTACAACTCTTCATGTCGTTTGGGGTATTCGAGCAGCGTCTTTCCCAGGCGTGCGTGGTGCAATTTGGGAGACCCCGTCACGTGGTCAGTAACGTGAACACGTAGCTCAAGGCGTGTTTGGCTTGAGAACACCTGGGCGAGTGATGACGGCCGGGTGTACCAACTGTTATGGATACCGGGTTCGGTGTGCAGCCGAACCTGATGATTGAGTGTGTTTTATGTAGGTACTAACCACGAAAACCTTAGTACATGTAAAACACGTTTGCGAGTGATCGTTTTAGTTCCACCTAATGATACGTGTATGCTGGTGTAATCCGGTTAGGTTTTTCTTTGGTGAGGCAACGTAGTACCGTCATATGTCTTACGGTGCATCGTCACCGTACTACACTGGATAGTATTCTTACCTATGAAGAAATCATTCATGACTAACTTTCAAACTAAAAATGGATGTGATAAAGCACATATTAGTTACTGAACTCTTCATTTGAACTAAGTTTCAAAGAAGAGAATTACTAGGCTTCTTTTGATCTCAAAAACAGAGTGCTCTGGTCTGGCAGAAGTTTTGCCGAACTTTAACAGAGTGTAACTCTGATTAGCTTGACCCAATGGAGGTGTTTGATACAGTTCTGGAAAGGTTATTAAGTGCTCTACAACTTTTCTGTAGAACTCAAGAGCCAAATCCGACACCCACTTGGTTGAACGTCCAGATGAATGCAAACTGTTCAGAAAACAGAGCAGCTGCAGACTTCTCTGGATGTTGCTGTAAATTAGCCATCACAGTCTGTAGAAAAATTTCTAAGGGTCATATGATACACCGTTGGAAAGGTTAGAAAATTTGCAACAATTTTGTAGTTCATAGTGTGTTCAGAATTGTACTCCATTTGTATGTAAAACTGTGATGAAAACAACCACGTACAAAGGAGGTGCTGGCAAAATTTACCCAGAAATTCTGTCAACTTTGAACAGTCATAGCTATTGATCCAGAGATGATCTAGGGGCATATGAGTACTCGTTGGAAAGATACAGAAGTTAAATTTAACTTTTGTGTTCAACTTGAGTTATGAAAATGCTGGTAACTGGATCCAAATCTTGATTAAGTACAGAAACGTCGGTTCTGTACAGCAAATGGGGATTGTTTTTGTTGGCTTTAGAAAGATATGTAAACATGAAGTATTGTTATGCTTTCATAAAGTTTTAGCATGTTCATGTTTTACATACTTTGACATACTGCTAGATCAAGTTGTGACTCCCCTCAAAATTATGCTTTTGCAGTATGGTGCGTACTCATTCTCCGAGTAGGGTTGATAGTTCTCGCCAAGACGGTGATGACTCGACTCCACCACGGGCACCGCCATCAACGGTATGGGCGGATGTCATGGCTCAGATGGTCAAGTCATGTCAAGAGAACACCTGACTACTCCAAGCCTTGGTACAACATGGCTTACTCCAGCGTGCACAACAGGACGTTCCACCTCGGAACGCCTACTTGGATTTCTTGGCGACACAACCGCCAATCTTCACGGAAGCCCATGAACCAGTGGAAGCTGATCAGTGGCTTCGAGTTATGGAGTCCATGTTTGGAGTGTTTGAGTGCGACGAGTATCAGAAGACATCATTTGCAGCTCAACAGCTCCATGGAGCCGCCGGAAATTGGTGGTTTGCGTATCTCGCCACCGTTCCGGAAGGCCATCAAGTGGAATGGACGGAATTTCGTGAAGTGTTCTGGGCTCGTCACATTCCTATGGGTTTTATCAAGGCCCAGCAGCAAGAATTCAGAAACTTGAAGCAGGGAAACATGAGTGTCCTCGATTATGTCAGACAATTCAACCTTCTGGCACAATATGCTCCTGCTTATGTGACGAGCGAGGCTGCAATGTGTGACTACTTTTTCTATGGCTTGAGTGCTAACTAAAAGAGAAGTTAGCTTTATTCAATCAAGGCAGTTACACCGAGTTGATCAGTGCTGCTCTGCTACAAGAACAAGCGACACTTGAGTGTCAAGCAGAAAAGAGGGACCGGGAGGATGTGCTAGAAGAGACACCAGTTGTTCCTCGCAAATACCGTGTGGTGTATCACACACCATCCGATGAAAGATGGCAAGCGCCAGTGAGATCAACTCCGTACAGATTTCCTGCTCAAGAATCATGTCTTGAAGCAACACCCTTGCCGCAGCAACAAATGACACCTGTGGCATCATTGCTGCCGCCAAGTACATTAACTTCTCAACCACAAGTCAACGAAGGACCGGGGAAACCTCTGTGTTCTTATTGCCACCGTTCTGGGCATTTTAGGCAGGAATGCCGGGAGAAGTTGGTGAACACCAGACAGCCATCATCGTCAGGTGGTATGCCGGCACCTGCTCAAGTCAACATAACAGCATTGCAATCTGGGAGTGTGCAACATCTTGCTATTAAGGATGTTCCAGAGGGAGCACCGGTGTTAGCAGGCATGTTTGCTCTCAAAAACATGCCCGTGCTGGTACTTTTTGATTTCGGTGCAACCCACAATTTTATCAGCAAAACATGCGTGGATCAGCACCAATTGTCCACCAATACTCCCACAACGAGTTTTCTTATACGTTCACCGGGAGGAAATATCTCTGCCAATCAGATTGTGTCCCGAGCAGCTTTGTGTTTGGGCGGAAAAATATACCCAACATCGCTGATTATGTTGGATAGGCAGAAGATAGACATTATATTGGGGATGTCTTGGTTAAATCGTCACGGTGCTGTTCTCAATATCGGTAACCCGACTGTCCAGATTGACTCGCCGATTCACGGACAGCACATGCTGTTTTTGGACAGCAAAGACCCAGACATGGTAGAGGCCTACCACACGGAAGCGCTGAAGCTTGAAGATATTCCGGTGGTACGTGATTATCCCGACGTATTTCCCGATGATTTACCGGGCATGCCGCCCGAACGGGACGTCGAGTTCAAAATTGAACTGGCGCCGGGAACGACGCCTATTTCACGAAGGCCTTACAAGATGGCACCTAACGAGCTAGCGGAGTTGAAAGAGCAACTGAATGAACTTATGAGCAAGGGTTTCATACGACCAAGTTCTTCACCTTGGGGTTGCTCAGCGCTGTTCGTTAAGAAGAAGGACGAAACACTACGGCTATGTGTTGATTACCGTCCTCTCAATGCTGTCACAATAAAGAACAAGTATCCTTTGCCCCGCATTGACATCCTGTTTGATCAACTTGTGGGTGCAAAGGTATTTTCGAAGATGGATCTTTGGTCGGGCTATCATCAAATCAAGATCCGACCGGAGGACATACCGAAGACAGCTTTCTCGACGAGATACGGACTCTACGAGTACCTCGTCATGTCATTTGGATTAACCAACGCTGCGGCACACTTCATGTATTTGATGAATTCTGTATTCATGCCAGAGTTAGACAAATTAGTCATGGTATTCATCGATGACATATTGGTTTACTCCAAATCTGAAGAAGAGCACGCTGAACATTTGCGCATTGTGCTACAACGGTTGCGGGAGCACCAATTATATGCCAAGTTCAGCAAGTGCGAATTTTGGATTGATCAAGTGCCTTTCCTAGGCCATATTATTTCAGCAGAAGGTATTGCCGTGGACCCCAGCAAGATTAAACAAGTGCTTAAGTGGGCATCTCCCAAATCAGTCCATGAGGTCCGAAGTTTCCTAGGTTTAGCGGGATATTATCGGAGGTTTATTCCGAGTTTCTCAAAGATTGCTAAACCAATGACGGAGATGCTGAAGAAGGGCACTAAATACATGTGGAATGCAGCATGTGAAGCCGCATTCAAAACTTTGGTGAAACATCTCACAACAGCTCCAGTTCTTGCTCAGCCGGACACAACGAAGCCATTTGATGTATACTGTGATGCATCCGGCATCGGTCTCGGCTGCGTTCTGATGCAAGAAGGGCGTGTAGTCTCCTATGGGTCTCGTCAACTGCGAAACCACGAGCAGCATTATCCAACTCACGATCTTGAGCTTGCTGCTGTGGTGTTGGCGTTGAAGATGTGGAGGCATTACCTGCTTGGTAATCTTGTTCACCTCTACACCGACCATAAAAGCTTGAAGTATATCTTCACGCAGAAGGAGCTGAATATGAGACAACGGATATGGTTGGAGCTCATAAAAGATTATGAAATTGAGATCCACTATCACCCGGGAATAGCCAACGTGGTTGCTGACGCGCTTGGTCGGAAAGCCCACATTCACAACTTAGCGGTTGCCGAGTTGGAAGATGAAGAACCCAGCCTCCGTGTCATTCCGTATGGCGCGCTTTATAATCTCGTGCTCATTCCAACAATCCGTGAAGAGATTGTTGAGGCTCAAAGAAGAGACAGAGGTATGTCTCACATACAGAGAAGACTAGACAACGGAGAGGTGAAATGTTTTCGGAAGGATGAGAACGGTACAATATGGTTTAACGACCGTATAGTGGTACCGCGCAATATGAAACTCCGGAAGAAAATCTTGGATGAAGCCCACCTGTCGAAGTTTTCCATTCATCCCGGAAGTAACAAGATGTACCAAGATTTGAAACAGAAATTTTGGTGGACGAGGATGAAGAGGGAGATTGCTAAATACGTATCCGAATGCGATACGTGTAGACGGGTCAAGGCTGATCATATGCAGAAAGCCGGACCGCTACAACCTTTGAAGATACCGGCATGGAAGTGGGAGGATGTGAGTATGGATTTCATCGTCGGATTACCGCTCACATCCCGGAAGCATGACTCGATATGGGTGATCGTTGACCACTTGACGAAGTCGGCTCATTTCATACCGGTGAACACTCATTATCGAGCAAGGCAATATGCGGAGTTATTCATCTCCAGAATTATATGCTCACATGTTGTCCCAAAGACCATCATTTCAGATCGAGGTGCGTTGTTCGTTGCTCGGTTTTGGGAGCAGCTGCATGCCTCGTTGGGCACCAAGCTAATTAGAAGCTCCGCATATCACCCTCAAACCGATGGACAAACTGAGAGGGTGAATCAAGTGCTCGAGGACATGTTGAGAGCATGTGCCATCCACCACGGTAGGAATTGGGACGATCACCTACCGCTAGCGGAGTTTTCATACAACAACGGTTATCAAGCGAGTATTAAAATGGCACCGTATGAAGCTCTCTATGGACGGAAGTGTCGCACACCACTGAATTGGTGTGAGTCCGGCGAAAGAGTTCTGTTTGGGATTGATGTTGTCAACGAAGCCGAAGACCGAGTTCGGTTGATACAAGAGAACTTAAAGGCTGCCCAATCCCGACAGAAGAGCTACGACGATCAAAGGCGTAGGCCGTTACATTTTGACGTCGGAGAGCATGTATATCTTCATGTATCTCCGATGAACGGAATTCACCGGTTCGGTGTAAAGGGGAAACTCGCTCCCCGTTTCATTCGTCCTTTCGCTATCACGGAGAAGTGCGGACCCGTAGCCTACCGGCTGGAATTACCGGCAAGTCTAGTGGGTGTTCATGATGTATTTCATGTTTCACAGCTGCGGAAGTGCCTCAAATTCACCACTGCTGTTCGCACTGAGGACATCGACGAATTGAAACCGGACCTGACCTACACCGAGCGACCGGTTCAGATTTTGGATGAAAAGACCCGGGTAACCCGGAACCGGATGATCCGATTTTTCAAGGTGCTGTGGAGTAATCACACCGCGGAAAAGGCGACGTGGGAAATTGAAGATTATCTCCGCACCAACTACCCGGAACTTTTATCTTTGTACAGTTTGTAATTACCTCTCCCGTCGCGTTCCTCTTTTGTAATCTCGGGACGAGATTCTTTTAAGGGGGGAGGAATGTAAATGTCCCAAAAATGTGTATGAATAAAAACTAAAGTTTGAGTTCATATGGATGGCAAAGACATGAAAAATGGGACTTTCTAAAACTTTCTTCATGCAAGGTAATACATGGATGAACATCCAACATGAGGTTCACCTTTTTACTTAAAAGTGTTGGACCAATAAGGAGTTAAATACCTCTTGGCATGTGAGTTTAAAATTCAGATTTGAAAATTCAAAGTTCACACATGAGGTGGTCAAGGACTTTGAATAAAAATGCAGCCATATAGATGGGATCATAGGGAGGAGTTTGCTCACCAACTTTCCATTTGTAGGATGGGCTTAAAAGAGAACTAAAATAGAAGAAATTGCAAATTCTAAACCAAATTTAGGTTTAGTATTGCAAATTCAAACTGAATTTGAAGAATTCAAATTCTAGCCCACATTTTTAAATCTTAGCATTTTGGGAAGTGAAAAGATCAGCTTGAGAAGATATTTGGTGAAGAAATGGGGGTGGGACCCACAGGTCATAGAGCTAAAGGAGGAGACTTACTCCCTAAGTTTTGCTCTCGGTGGGAACTTGTCCCGAGCAGCTCGTGAGCGCCACCGAGCAGCTTGCCGGCGACAGCTCCTGCTGCCGGTCTCCACGCGCTGGCGCCCTGGGGGCGGTCCTGACCGCGTCTTCAACATGATCACGTGGCCCCCGGCCGAAGCAAAGCGCAGTTGCTTTCTCCTCCTCGCAAACAAACCGACAGACGAGTGCCTCACCGCCGCTGCTTCGGTCTGCTCGAGAAATCCCGGAAACGGAGCGCATCTTCCTCCCGTGAGCTGTTAAACATCGCCGTGAGCTCGGCCTCCACCTCCCTGACCCGCAAGCCAGCGAGCTGCGGCCTCCAGTGCCCGAGAACAACCATCGACGCGGCGACCTAGCTCAAAAGCGTGATCGGGTGCTCGTGGACAGCCCTCCACAGCGGGTTTCATGGCCAAGCGATCACACCTACGGACACGCACGGGTGCGGTGCTGCTCTCAGCCCAAGCTTAGGCCATACCGTGAAGCATCGCCGGCGAATTTCAAGGTTTTGCTCCGGCGACCTCAGTCCGAGCTTCCGGTGTGATTCTTTCAAATTCTTGCCCTTTGATCCTCCTTAAGTCATCAAATTCGGCACATAGACGCTGGATTAGCCGGCGGTCATTTCTCCTTTAGGATCCAGCGCATGAAAACGCCTCAGCACGACGGAATTCGAGCTCGACTAGAGGTGTTCATGGCGGACCCATTCGGTCGCACAGCGACAACCTATTTACAGCCACTCCCAAGCCATTTTGAGGTCGTGCCGATCTTCCTAGAGCTGCACTGGTGCTGTAGGGCGCGTCGGCGCAGGTTTTGGCGGGCCGGAAACCCTAGGCGACGCTGCTGAACTACCACAGAGGCAGTCACACGTCGCCGGCCTAGTTCCTGTCGTCGGCAGCCCAAGCAGACCCCACAGACGTGTTCCTCGGTGCCACAAACTCCCTGGCGGCGAGTTTTAGCTCAGGCGGTGGCCGGAAACGGCGAGCCGGCGAGCTCCGGCGTCGGGCCGGCGAGGGGCTGCGCGGGCGCGAGAGAGGAAGCCGGAGGAAGAAGAAGACGCGTGGGCCCCGGCTGTCAGCAGCTCAAATTTTAAACCCGGGATCGGGTGTGGCCGGGATCCCGTGTGTTGTTGCACAGAAGCGCTGTGGCCTGGTGTGGCTTCGTTTCTATTGGCTGAAATTCAAAACTGTGGGTCCAGCCGAATTTGCTGTAGGGAAATAATTCCAGACTTAGCTCAATCTTTGGAAATTCATATCTCCCTGTCGAAAAATCCAATTTGAGTGATTCCAATTGGGTTGGATTCATCGCTCTGAGTTCTATCCAAATATGAACTCAGATTTGTATGGAAGTTAATATTATATTCTGGAAAATTCTTTTAATTTTTTCTGAAAAAGAATTATTGAGGGAGTTTGGTTTATCCAAAAATCCCTAAATTTTGCCAGAATATTATTTAGCATATTGTTGACCTACTAGCAAATTTTCAGCTCATTTGAAGATCATTTGAGTAGGAATTTGCTAAATGCAAACTACTGTGTTCAAAAGAGTCCAGAAACATTTTCAGAAAATGTTTCCCACTTCAAAAATCTGTTCTGAGCAATCCATAGCTCCAAAAATCATAGGAAAATTTAGGCAAGCTCTATGAGACATACTTGGAATTGTAGTTCACTTAATTGGGCATTAAAATGCACATTTCTACAGAATTAATTCTTTTGAGTACAAATGAATAAAGAATTGTTCTGGGAGAACTACTTAAGTAAAAGGGCTGCATTTTGGACCAGATGACTCTCATGTGATCAAGAACTCACATGTAAATTATCAGCCCAAGATGAGTCCTTGAACTCCCGGTTCTTATTCTCCATACTTATGTATAAAGGAAAAATACATAAGAGATGTTGTGAGAATTATGGGGGACACATTATGACTCCACATTAGCTGCAATTTGGCAAGCTAAATCCTTAGGTAGTATAGAACCTGCTGTAAAAGTTTCGAGGCCATTGGAGTTCTTGTTCTTCAGTTGCACTCAAATCCTTTCAGCTTATCTATTATGTTCATTACGGAACATGATTAGTGTATAGCTAAAGCCTTTAGGACAAATTAGTTTATTTCTATTCTTTGCACAATAGAGGCAAACCAAGCCATGCTTGGCTTTTCCACACAACCTCTGTTATTAAGAGATTAATTCTATAACTTCTTTCCATTACATTCTATAAAACATGTGCATTTGCATCTCAATAGGAACCACAACGAAGGGGATTCAAATGAGTGATTCATCGAAGTGGATCAAGCTCCGGAGAGTCAAGGGTGGATCTGCAAGGATACTAACTGCTTATATACGACTACCCTGCAAAACAGGCAAGCTCCGGTTTGCATTTAACAGCTGTTAAGTTTTTATTTTATATTCACCGTTGGTTAAGATTTGAACTGTGCATTAGGTCTAGTGTTTGATACTCCTCTTGCATAGCCAAATGACCCATGGAGTATTGGGTAGGTGTCTTTCACCGTGTAGAACTGCCATGCTTAAGTACGGTTCGGTAGAAGTCGAGTGGTGAGATGCTACTCGCAGATTTAGGAACAACAGGGGCATACGGGATTGGTTCGTAATTGAATTAGCGAGTTAAAGTTGAGACCGGAAGGCTGTAGGAGCAGCAGGACATAGGGGCCTGGGTGCTGTAGACCTGTCCGTGTCGGTCAAGGACCGATCCGTATGCGGCCCTGTTGAACAAGTTTGAGTTGTGTACCGGACTCATGCTGGCTATATGGGACCCAGTAAACCGATGTACCTCGGGAAGCTGTCGTTGGGACTTTTCGGGTCGCCTCATGCGGACGGCCGGTGTGCAGTATATGGTGAATATTCTCATGACATCTCACGTCGGAAGGTGCACCATGAGAGTAGCTACTGTACGGGGCGACTTGATCGATTCAGCGGGGGTGAAACGGGGGAAAGGCTGCCACGTACGATGTCAGTGATGGTTGTTGTAGGCAACGTTGAGTACGGGCGTACGTGTCGTGTAGTCCGTGTGTTATTGATTCGAATCACCGTCGCTCGCGGAATGGACCGAGCATACTTGTTCTCACAGTCGTGACGTAGTAAGAACTTGCATGAGAAAGGAACTAATCATTTTGATGTGAAGTATTATCCTACCTTTGTATTGGATCTTGATGAATAGGCTAGTGCAAACTTGATTCTTTTATGCCATGAGCAATTTACATCGGGGGAAAGCGTTTCTTGTTTGATTGTGGACTCCCGATGTGGCGTGCCCAGGGTTACTTAAAATACTGCAATTAATACTGAAAGTAAGGATTCACTTTTAGGTGAGTTTAATTATGCTTATGCCATCCTATGTTAGGTTCATAACCTCACTTAGAGTTTCATGTTTAGGGTGACGGTTAAGTTTTTCTGAGCGTTATGCTCACGGATGCTATCCGAGTTGTTTTGCAGGTAATTGACTCGACGCTTATGAGAAGGGATGCTAATGAGACTCGGGAACCTCCGAGTGCTTACTCTAAGAGCATCTTCGCCGCTGCAGATTGTCTTCGTGTTGCTAGTAAGAAACGTCCGCGGGCTGGACCGTTTCTTTGTTGCTAGTTTAGATAGGAGTCGTGAGAGTGATAGTCTTCTGCTGTAGTTGACTCTGATATAAGTATTTGTAAAACTTTCTTGTACGCTTCCGCAAACTATTTATGTAATATGATGTGTTTCCATCGATCCGTGTGCTGTTGGGTGCCGCATAACATGGCACCACCCGACGAGGTCCCGTGGGGCCGTCTCAGACATGTGGCATACGCAGAACTCGCCTCTGTTGAGAAGGGAGGTCCTGACCCACCAGGCACGTGGCGCACGCGGAACTCATCTCTAGAGAGAGGGAGGTCCCGCCCGCCAGGATGCGTGGCGCACGCGGAGCTCGCCTCTGAGGAAGAAGGAGGTCTCGCCCGCCTGACACACGGCACAACCGGAGCTCGTCTCTGCGGAAAAGGGAGACCAGGCCCCCGCAGGACACGTGGAGCCTCCGGAGCTCACCGCCGCGAAGGTAACGAGATTTGAAGCGGTTTTTCTTCTGTACGCGTGGGAATCCTGGTACTGAGGAAACCGACATGAATTCTACGTTGCTACCGCATCAAATCAATTGAATATAAGTTGTTATGATTCAAAAACAATTTGAATAGGACTCTTATTTGAAATCTAATCAGATTAGGACTCTTCTTTTCCCAATTATAAATAGAACCCAAAACAACCCGTTGGTCGTAACATCTTTTCTAAGCCAACAACTTAGAAGCACTAGCCCCAAACTCGTCGAGCGAAACCCCCTTCGCCGGAGTTTGACCACCGGAGGGACCGCCGACGAGCCTAGACACGATCGCCATCGCCGGAGGAGAGCCGACGATCCGTTCTTGCTAGGAGGAAGGACCCAAAGGAAGCAAGGTAGGTTTCCAATACCACCTTACGACGTCATCGCGTTTTCCTTGCATCTGTTCCTTCGATCTTTTCGAACAGAAGATTTTTCATGGACCGATCACGTGTTGATCGGTTTGATCTAGATCTTGAGTCCAGATCATCACCACGTCCACATTTGATCTGAACACCTTTGTTCATCGTAAAACCCATGCAAGCCATGCAAGAACACGTACAAACTGATCTAATAAAACTGCATCATACGATTATCATGCATATGCACCATTGCATCTTGAGTAGAGTTTGTGCATGATGATTGATTGCTATGAATCTTGTATGTGCGTGATCATAAATAGAAGGACAAGCTCAGGGAGCTACCTACGAAGGATTTCAGAACCAACATTTTGAGATCCCAGAGCAACAGAAGCCGCAAGAACAAGGCAAGTACCCCTTGACCATATTGATCTCATGTTTTGAAAGCTGTTTTGTTTGCGAAAATTATGAATGCTTGAGTCAACTTGATGGGAAACCTTTCATAGGAGTTTACTAGTTTTGTTAACCACCCTTATCACTGGGAAAGTTAATGAGTCGGGTATGGCTTTTGCTTTTATGATTCGTTGAGTCCATGGGATACGGGAAGCGAGATAGATGTGTCTAGCTAACTGCACTCGTATGAATAATGAGAAACGGGTATTGTTAATGGACATGAATTGGAGGGAGATCTAGGAAAGTTTGGTTTGTGGATGAGGTAGAATGAGATGGTGGTTTACTTGCCGTAGATCTAAGGACCGGTTCATGCCAGCGATGCTAGGATAACAGTGCCACCACAAGGCCAAATATGAGTGTGGCTTAGCTGAGTAATTAGGTAAGTTACTAGATTGTTATGGACCGTGGAAGGCGCGGGGAATGGGAGTCGAGTGAGGACTGCCCTGGGAACTGCATGGCGCAAGAGGGGGCCTGAGGGTGGAAGAATTGGAGATTCTAGCCTGCTGGTGAAACCTTAGTGAGTCCATACATCTAGTAGCCCCTTTGTAAAGGCTATTTTGTGATCTCTTGGCCATACACCAACGGTTGTGTACTGATATAATTGAGGTTGTGCAGTCGCCGACGGGTAACGAAATCACAAACTTGTGGGTAAAGTGATACAAACTCTGCAGAGTGTAAAACTATCATGATAGCCGAGCTTACGGTCACGAGCGCCTGGACAACTCACATGATTATATGGGATGGTTATTGGGAGGTTATGGTTATTTGGGATGGTTATGGTTTGGTTTTTGGATTTGGTTTTCGGGACTGTTGAGTCCGGGTAATGAGATTGGTTGCATGACTGTTGAGTCATGGCAATGAACATTGGTCTCGGTATGAGACGGAATTGTATACAAGATGAAATGGTAGTGAATACGAGATGGTATTCATGAGATGGTAGTGAATATGAGATGGTATTCATGAGCTTGAGAAAAGTTGTGAAAGATTAATGTTTGGAAGAGACATGAAAGTGATGGAACATGATGGAGGTATGTTGGTGTTTAAATACATGTTGGGATTACATTCACTTAAAGCTAAGTTGCTGTTTTTAGCGTGTTTTTGAGAAATAAATTTTGCTTTCTGCAATGAGCCTTTTTATACCTGCCTTGCTGTGAGCTACATATCATATTTTCCCGCACTTGCTGAGTAAGTCCTGTACTCAAACTTGCAATATCAAACATCATCAGCAAGAGGAGAGGAGTACTATGAAGACCACATAGAGTATTAGGAGTGTGATCCACCGTCAACTTGCCTGTGGGAATGGAGTAGAGATGGAGCCGCTGCTGCTGCTTAGTTTGCTTCTGCAATAGTTTAGAAGACTTCCGCTGGTAGAATAAAGATTTCCGCTGCTAGAATAAGACTTCCGCTGCTAAGACAAGACTTCCGCTGCTAGAATGAGTCCAAGACTCATGAGATTATATGTGTATTTGTGATGAACATCCTGGGCACACATACGCATCAGTCTCGGTTCCGAGAGGTTCTCTCTCAGAACAGGGGCGTCACAGATTGGTATCAGAGCCACGGTTGATCGTAGGTCATACGCCTAGATAGAGGTCACAGATTGGTATCAACCTATCACAGTAAATCGTAGGTGACAAGCCTAGATTGATCACAGATTGGTATAGATACCACGTTGATTGTAGGTTGCATCCATAGTAACAGATTGGTATTAGAAGCCACGCTGACCATAGGATGCAAGCTTAGGAAAAATGCATAGATTTGCATTGGAACCACCTTGACCATAGGACAAAGTCACAGAGTAATCACAGATTGGTATCACCCCAAACCACATAGGACCCCCATTGAGTAAGCCTTGAATAGGAGTTGTGTGTTGAGCTCTTGTGATGATTGCTTGTGTGCTTAGTGTGAGTTGTGGGACGTTTCAGCGTTGTCCATATCCACACATAGTAGAGAGATGAGAGATGCTTCGGCACTTGTTCACATTCTCATATAAGGCTAATATATGTAGCCCATCCACTTTGATGGATATAGTTAGGGGGATCCATCTAACCTTCTAACCTCTATTCTACCCAACTCTCTCTCACGGATGGTGAGAGGAAATGCCGGCCGTCAAGGGAGGAACGTCCGTGGCAACCAAGAGGATGACCACGTTGAGGTTCCTGAGAATGACAACCACGGAGCTGGTGCAAACAACCTAGAACGGTTGATGGCCATGCAGAATCAGCTTATGCAAACAATGATCCAAACTTTGGGTCAGCTGTAAGCCAACAACAACAACCCCGTTCCTGCACCACCGCCGCCACCACCACCACCACCGCCAGCTCACAACCGACTGGGAGAGTTCATGAGGACTCGACCACCTACTTTTGCTCAAGCTAATGATCCCATGGAGGCCGACGACTAGTTGAAGTCCATGGAGAAGAAGCTTGCCATTGTTCAGTGCAATGACCGAGAGAAAGTTCTCTTCGCGTTGCACCAACTCATGGGAGCAGCCGCTGATTTGTGGGATGCCCTTTGTAATGCTCATGTCGACCCGAAGAATATTACTTGGACTGAATTCAAGGAGAGTTTCCGCTCTCATTACATCCCTGCTGGTGTCATGATGCTTAAAAGGCAGGATTTCGAAGGTCTCCGCCAAGGACAGAAAAGCGTGAATGAGTAACTCAACAAGTTCATGCAACTGTCCCGGTATGCCCCCGAAGATGTCAACTCAGACCAGAGGAAGCAATGCTTGTTCATGAGAGGGTTGAACAATGAGATCCAGGTTCAGCTCCTCAACAATGACTATGCGAGCTTCCAGAAGTTAGTTGACAAAGCCATAGTGGTTGAGAGCAAGATCCGAGAGATCGAGCGAGAGGGAAAAAGAAAGATGCCATACTAGCCACAAGGGAGCAATGTACGTCCCCGTTACATGCCCCCAGCTGCACCACCGTATGGATCGTCCACCCCTACTTTTTGCCCTAATCAGCCACCGCAGCAACGTCCTTCCATGCAAGCACCTCGTGTGCCTTTGCCTCCTGCGCCCCGTCCAAACACGGGTTCTTATGTTAAAACCCCCCGCCCCAATGTACCTGCTGTCGTGGGCAATAAGGCATGCTTTGCATGCGGAGAGACGGGACACTATGCGAGCCAGTGCCCGAAGAGAGGTCCTGGACAACCAAGCAACGTGCCCAAGCAGAACCCACGGCCGAACGGAGGAGCCAATCAAGGAAACCGTGGACAGCAGAACAATGCTCGCGGCAATGTGAACTATGTCTCTGCTGAGGAAGCGCAACAGGCTGAGGACGTCGTGATTGGTATATCCCTTGCCAACTCCAACCCAACCACCATTTTATTTGATCCCGGAGCATCACATTCATTCATATCATCCAAGTATGTTGCCAAGTACAATCATCACACTTGAAATATACTATGTTGGTTAATTCTCTCGGTGGAGAGATGAGGACTAATATAGTATGTCCAAAAGTAAACCTTAAAATAAGGGGGGTAGACTTCCTTGCCATCCTCATTGTCATGGATTCCCAAGGGCTTGACATAATACTTGGAATGGATTGGTTAAGCAAGCACAATGGAGTAATCCAATGTGCCGAGAGGAGCGCACAGTTGACAAACGAGCACGGTACTCGTATCGAGTTCGAGTCAGCCCAACCAACAGTCGAGAAGGCAGAATTCCCTCATCTATTCTCCACTATCGAATCTCGAGGGCGAGATTCAATTTAAGGGGGTAGATTTTTGACACTCTCAATTTCAATTTCTGCATGTATTCATATTTCACATAGAGAAAACATTTTAAAATAAGTTGAAACAGAAAAAGAATAAAAAAGATTGCCAAAAAGAGCCAAATCCAGTTCACAGAGAGCGCTGAAGACAACTCCCGCGGTCCGCTGGCCATGTGGCGCCTTCGGAGCTCAAAGCAAGGCAGGTATAATATGATATGTAGCTCACAGCAAGGCAGGTATAAAAAGGCTCATTGCAGAAAACAAAGTTTATTTCTCAAAAACACGCTAAAAACAGAAACTTAGCTTTAAGTGAATGTAATCCCAACATGTATTTAAACACAAACATACCTCCATCATGTTCCATCACTTTCATGTCTCTTCCAGACATTTATCTTTCTCAACTTTTTCTCAAGCTCATGAATACAATCTCGTATTCACTACCATCTAATGAATACCATTTCGTATTCACTACCATTTCATCTCGTATTCAATTCCGTCTCATACCGAGACCAATGTTCATTGCCATGACTCAACAGTCATGCAACTAATCTCACTACCCGGACTCAACAGTCCCGAAAACCAAATCCAAAGACCAAACCATAACCATCCCAAAATAACCATAACCTCCCAGAAACCATCCCATCTAATCATGTGAGTTGTCTAGGCACTCGTGACCGTAAGCTCGGCTATCATGATAGTTTTACACTCTGCAGAGTTTGTACCACTTTACCCACAAGTTTGTGATTTTGTCACCCGTCGGCGACTGCACAGCCTCTATTATACCAGTACACAACCGTCAGTGTATGGCCAAGAGATCACAAAATAGCCTTTTCAATGAGGATACTAGATGTATGGACTCACTAAGGTTTCACCAGCAGGCTAGAATCTCTAATTCTCCCACCCACGGGCCCCCCTCTTGTGCCATGCAGTTCCCAAGGCAGTCATCACTCGACTCCCATTCCCCGCGCCTTCCACGGTCCATAACAACTAGTAACTTACCTAATTACTCAGCTAAGCCGCACCCATATTTGGCCTTCTGATGGCACTGTTATCCTGGCATGGCTGGCATGAACCGGTCCTTAGATCTATGGCAAGTAAACCACCATCTCATTCTACCTCATCCACAAACCAAGCTTGCCTAGATCTCCCTCCGATTCATGTTCATTAACAATATCCGTTTCTCATTATTCATACGAGTGCAGTTAGCTAGACACATCTATCTCGCTTCCCGTATCCCATGGACTCAGCGAAGCATAAAATCAAAAGCCCTACCCGACTCATTAACTTTCCCGGTGACAAGGGTGGTTAACAAAACTAGTAAACTCCTATGAAAGGGTTTCCCATCAAGTTGACTCAAGCATTCACAATTTTTACAAACAAAACAGCTTTCAAAACATGGGATCAATATGGTCAAGGGGCACTTGCCTTGTTCTTGCGGCTTCTGTTGCTCTGGGATCTCGAAATCTTGGTTCTGAAATCCTTCATAGGTAGCTCCCTGAGCTTGTCCTTCTATTTATGATCACGCACATACAAGATTAATAGCAATCAATCATCATGCACAAACTCTACTCAAGATGCAATGGTGCATATGCATGATAATCCTATGATGCAGTTTTATTAGATCAGTTTGTATGTGTTCTTGCATGGCTTGCATTGGTTTTACGATGAACAAAGGTGTTCGGATGAAATGTGGACGTTGTGATGATCTGGACTCAAGATCTAGGTCAAACTGATCAACACATGATCTATCCACGAGAAAGCTTCTGTTCAAAAAGATCGAAGGAACAGATGCAAGGAAAATGCGATGACGTTGTAAGGTGGTATTGGAAACCTACCTTGCTTCCTTCGGGTCCTTCCTCCTAGCAAAAAAAGATTGTCTGCTCTCCTCCGTTGATGGCGATCGTGTCTGGGCTCGTCGGCGGTCCCTCCGGTGGTCAAACTCCGGCGAAGGGGGTTTAGCTCGACGAGTTTGGGGCTAGGGCTTCTAAATTGTCGGCTTAGAAAAGATGTTACGACCAAGGGGTTGTTTTGGGTTCTATTTATAATCGGGAAAAGAAGAGTCCTAATCTGATTATATTTCGAATAAGAGTCCTATTCAAATTGTTTTTGAATCTTAACAACTTATCATCAATTGATTTGGTGCGGTAGCAACATAGAATTCGTGTTGGTTTCCTCAATACCAGGGATTCCCACGCGTACAGAAGAAAAACCGCTTCAAATCTTGTAACCTATGCGGCGGCGAGCTCCGGAGGCTCCACGTGTCCTACAGGGGCCTGATCTCCCTTTTCCGTAGAGACGAGCTCCGGTTGTGCCGCGTGTCAGGCGGGCGAGACCTCCCTCTTCCTCGGAGGCGAGCTCCTCGTGTGCCACGCGTCCTGGCGGGCGGGGCCTCCCTCTCTCCAGAGACGAGCTCCACGTGCGCCACATGTCTGGTGGGTCTGGACCTCCCTTCTCAACAGAGGCGAGTTCCGCGTATGCCACGTGTCAGTGCCGGACCTCTCCTCTCTTCGGAGGTGAGCTCCAAATGTGCCCCTTGTCAGAGCCAGACCTCCCCTCTCTTCGGAGGCGGGCTCCGAGAATGCCACATGTCCAATAGCGCCAGACTTTCTTTCTCCTCAGAGACGGCATCGGAGCTCAGGCCAGCGGTGGGTGTGAGGTCCGGAGGTCATCGGAGCTCAGCCTCTAAGGAGAGGGTGAGGTCCGGCATCGAGACTCGCCTCTGAGGAGAGGGCAAGGGCCGGCATCGGAGCTCAGGCCAGCGGTGGGCGTGAGGTCCGAAGGTCATTGGAGCTCAGCCTCTGTGGAGAGGGTGAGGTCCGGCATCGGGGCTTGCCTCTGAGGAGAGGGCGAGGGCCGGCATCGGAGCTCAGGCAAGCGGTGGGCGTGAGGTCCGGAGGTCATTGGACCTCAGCCTCTGAGGAGAGGGTGAGGTCCGGCATCGGGGCTCGCCTCTGAGGGGAGGGCAAGGGCTGGCATCGGAGCTCGGGCCAGCGGTGGGCGTGAGGTCCGGAGGTCATCGGAGCTCAGCCTCTGAGGAGAGGGTGAGGCCCGGCTTCGTAGCTCGCCTCTGAGGGCGAGGGCTGGCATCGGAGCTCAGGCCAGTGGTGGGCGTGAGGTCCGGAGGTCATCGGAGGTCAGCCTCTGAGGAGAGGTTGAGATCCGGCTTCGGAGCTTGCCTCTGAGGGAGAGGACCGGCATCGGAGCTCATGCCAGCGGAGGGCGTGAGGTCCGGAGGTCACCAGAGCTCAGCCTCTGAGGAGAGGGTGAGGTCCCGCATCAGAGCTCGCCTCTGAGGGCGAGGGCCGGCATCGGAGCTCAAGCCAGCGGTGGGCGTGAGGTCCGGAGATCATAGGAGCTCGCCTCTGAGAAGAGGGAGACGAGGTCCGGCTTCGGAGCTCACCCCCGCTGAGGGGGTGAGGTCCGGTACTGCTCAGAGGTCCTCCTTTCCCTGCCTCTTAGTCTTATTTGGCTTACAGTCTCGGGCCAGTGTACGGGGCCCAGGGCAATCCGGTGCCCTTGGTCCCGGAGGTCTGGTTCCCGCCATAGTCAGGGTGTAAACGACCGTCCCCTAGTACTCAGACTGTAGCACTGGGGAGGCAGAGTGCGCATTCTTTGGGTACAGGACCGGGCAAAGCAAGGCTCCTAGATCTCCCGCTTTGGCGTAGGTCCTTTCCTAGAGGAGACCGACTGGCGTCACAGCACCCGGACTGGGGGAGGTCCGAGAGGCCCCCGGGCCATCGGCAGGTACCCTAAGCGCCACCGCACTCGGCAAGATAGCAAATATCAACTAGGCATGAGAGCATGGAAGGAGAGCCAAGTGTACGGAGGGCATACACTATCTAGAGCTCAGGAAGGTGATCATATAAATTAATGCATAATTTAAATGAACACCTGAGTAAGTGTAGTAGGACATACATAGGTAGGGCCGGAGCGCCTGCCTCGTGCTCCCATGCATGGACCGACGGTGGTAGCGCTGGAGCTCCCGCCGGAGCCGTGCGATCCGGAGCGTTGTTTGCCATCTTGCCTCATCGACGAGGTAGATGTCCTCACGCAGAGCGGGTCATGCGTGACTTTGTCGTACGCTCGGACATGGGGGGATCCCCATGGCGATCTCCGGGGGAAGCATGGCTTCGGCCCCGCATACCATGTAGAAGGGTAATTCCCGTGACCCGGCCCTGGGATGTCTGGCTGGCCCCCGACGTAGAGAAGCCAGTATCCCGTGACGGATCTGGGTGCAGCGTCTGCACCGGTTGTGTGCGTTTGCTCGGCATGGATCTGGCACGCCTTGCATCTCCTAACCGGCTTGACGGCATCCAGGTGGCTCTCGGTCGGTAGGAGCCATGCCGAATGGCTTAACCGACCAGCGTGTGGCAAGATGAGCTTCCAAGTACTCGCCTCCGTGGATTATTGCGAGCTTTTCGCAGTCTTCCTCCTGGGTTATGCACCGCAATAGGATGTCGTGGCGCCATGCTAGTAAAGATACCAGTACGTAGCACTTAGCCATCCGCACAATCCATTCAGTGGATGCACATTCATCAGGAAGGATGTTGTCTTTCAAGAAGTCCTAGACCTCCGTGGTCCATGCATCGGGGCTACTTGAGCTTCTGGATCTTGGGCGCTGGGTAGCACGGAGTCCCCAAGGCGCATACGATCCTTTGGCTGGCGCCATGGCTGCATAGCCGCCAGGACCACAAACTTTGAGGTGCTGGTCTCGCCCCCTTCGCCCGGTCGGCACACTGTGCTGTGAGTCGCAGCAACGTCCCTTCAAAGGCTCCTTGGGGCTCCGGGGCTCCAGTGGAGGCCTTCGTTGACAGGTTGTTGGCAACGGTGTCGTCAGTGCGCACGTACATGGCACAGGTCCAAGGTACCCAAACCGCTCCCCCGTTGGCATGAGGAGCAGCACGCCGTCGAGGTAGAACGTCCAGTGGGGCTCAGTGAAGACCGAAGCTTGGGGCTCCGGTTCTCCACCTTCGGGGCCCCGCTGGGATGCTTGGTGGTGGCGTCCACCTGACCACGAAGTCAGTCGGTGCTTGGCTCTTAACTGTCTGGCGTGATCGGGAGTACAGCTTGAACTCCGCCATCTTCGGGCTGTCCTCCGGCTTCGGAGGCTGGCTGTGCGTGCCAGTGACGCCCTTCTTCTGCTCTGGCACACTTGTCTGCCCGGCTGAAGAGCTCTGAGATGTCTTGCACCTCTCTGGTGGCCAACTTCTCGAGCATCTTCTTGTCCCTCACACCCTGTCGGAATGCGACCACGACTGATGCATCCGGGATGTGGGGGATGGTGTTGCCTACTTGGGAGAACCGCTGGATGAAGGAGCGCAGTGATTGTCCTGGTTCTTGTTACACGGCGTGGAGATCCAGCACCGTGCCGGGACGCGCGTAGGAGCTGCTGAAGTTTGCCGTGAACTGTCTGCATAGCTCCGCCCAGGAGGTTATGGAACCCTGGGGCAGGTTCGTGAACCACGACCTCACCGGGCCGGTCAAGGTGACGGGGAATAAGTTGGCCATGACGGCTTAACCCCTCCTGCTGCTAGGATGGCAGTAGAGTAGACCTGCAGGAACTCCGCTGGGTTGATGCTTCCATCGTACTTCTCCGGCAGGTGTGGCCGGAACTTGCGTGACCACACTGCGAAGCAGAGGTGTGGAGCCAGGGCCACACATCCGGTTGCTGATGTTGCAGGTCTTGGTGCCGCGAACCTTTGGACGGCTGCTGGCACGGTGTACCCTGGCATGGGCAAAGGTGCGCCATACAGCGGGGCCGCCTCCTGCAGGACATATGTTTGCTGCATATGCTGCATGGCAAATACCTGGGGCAGAGATTGCATGGCGAACATCTGCGGCCCAGGTTGAGTCGAGGTGGTCGACATGCTGTAGTCGGCCTCTTGCATGCGACACCTTTTTCGCTGTCGCTCGATGGTTACGTGAGCATCTTCTCCTCGGTGATGTCGCTCCAGTTCTTCCCTCAGGTCCGCCGTTGGGAGCCTGGTAGAGTGGGAGTCTGCCATCTGCCCGTCAACCGTTGGTGTGCGCGACAGCGAGACACCAGGTTGAACAGGGCGTCGTCCCCGCTGCAGCGGAGAGTTGACGGCAGTATCGACGAGGTAGCTGACATCACGGATCCACTGCTGGGTGGCCCCCTGGGGAGCGTCTTCAGCAGGTGGACTATCCAGGAGCGCTTCTGCGGCGGCTAGCGCACTTGCTTGAGTGCCGCTCTGCGCCGCGGCAGATCTTGAGGCTGATGGAGTACGGCGGGAACGTCGGTGCGAAAAGGTTGCCGCTGACGGAGGCTTGGTCATCTTCGTCGGCGTAGACTCGTCGGAGAGCGAAAAGCCCCCTACCTGGCATGCCAAATGTCGAAGCATCTGCGGTCGACAATTCCCCCGGGCCTGCTCTGGGCAGTCCGCGGAGGTTCTTTTTTAGACGGGGCTAGTCCTCTCGCGTGGGTCTTGCCGGAATGGATGACGGAAGAAGGAGATGGTGATCTCCATGAGAGGATTGACACGGGGATTTACGTGGTTCGGACCGCCGGAGCGTAAAACCCTACGTCCACGGGAGTGCTCGGAGCACTGGTTTCCTTGAGTATGCGGAAGGCCTAGCGGCAGCTGGGCACAATCCCGACCCCCCTGTAACGTTGCCTACGTGAGCCTTTTATAGTCCAAGGCTCGGGCGTCTTACAAGGTAGGCCCCAGGGACCCGATAGGTGGCCCCGAGGTGATTTCCTACCAGCTATTATGTCTTGGCGCTGGCGTCGAGGTCCTCGTCCTGCCGCCCTGCCCATGCCGCAGGCTAGGTGTAGCGTGTAGCCGTTGGTGATGGCAGGGGCGGCAGGGCATGTCTTGTCCGTGTCTTTTCACTACCTTCAATGGTCTTCAGCTTCAGACGCTGTACGCCTGTCTTGACTGTGACTGGTCACAGTGCCTCCTGACAGGCGTGTGCCGCGCCTCTTCGTCTTGGGAAGGCGCGAGTCTTGAATGCTTTGTACGGTAAAGGCATGGCCTACCTTTACTCCCGCTGCCTACCGCGCTGGGCGGGCAGCGCAGCTCTACTGGCCACGTGTCGGGCCTGGAGCTCTCCTCTGAGGACAGGGGGAGCCTCGGCCCAGCTTGGCACATGGAGCCTTCGGAGCTCACCCCCGCGGAGGGGGGGATGTCCGGCTCTGCTCGCCATGTGGCGGGCCCGGAGCTATCCTCCGAGGGGAGGTGAGCTCCGGCCCTACTGGACACGTGGCTCCATCGGAGCTCGCCCCTGTGGGGGGGGAGGGCGAGGTCCGGCCTCCTAGGCCACGTGGCGGGCCCGGAGCACACCTCTGAGGAGAGGGGAGGTCCAGCCCCGCTTGACACGTGGCTCCTTCGGAGCTCGCCACTGCAGAGGGGCGAGGTCCTTAGGAAGTTTCACCCTGTGCGCGGGGGTATCCGGTATTGAGGGTACCGATAGTGCAGTAGCTAGACACTTCTATCTGGCTTCCCATAATCCCGTGGACTCAGCGAAGCAAAAAGTAAAAACGACCATACCCGACTCATCAGCTGTCCCGGCTACAAGGGTGGTTAACAAAACTAGTAAACTCCTGTTTAAGGGTTTATCATCAAGTTGAATCAAGCACACACACCTTTTCACAAACAAAACAGTTCCAAAAACATGGGAACAATATGGTCAAGGGGCACTTGCCTTGTTCTTGCGGCTTCTGTTTCTCTGGAATCTCAAAATCTGGGTGTTGTAGTCCTTCGTAGATAGCTCTCTGAGTTTGTCCTTCTATTTATGATCACGCATATACAAAATTTATAACAATCAATCATCATGCACAAACTTTACTCAAGATGCAATGGTGCATATGCATGCTAATCCTATGGTGCAGTTTAGTTTGTACGTGTTCTTCCGTGTTCTTGCATGTTTTAAGGGGTTTGCATGGGGTTTTACGATGAACAGAGGTGTAGGGATCAAATGTGGAAGCGGTGATGATCTTGGCTCTAGATCAAACACGTGATGTGTCCACGAAAAAAATTCTGTTCGAAAGGATCAAAGAAACAGATGTAAAGAAAACGGCGATGATGTCGTAAGGTGGTATTGGAGACCTACCTTACTTTCTTCAGGGCCTCCCTCCTTGCAAAAACAGATCGTCGGCTCTCCTCCGGTGATGGCGATCGTGTCTGGGCTCGTCGGCGGTCTCTTCGGCGGTCAAACTCCGGCGAAGGGGTTTAGCTCGGCGAGTTTGAGGGCTAGGGCTCCTAAGTTGTCGGCTTTGGAAAAGATGTTACGATCAAGGGGTGTTTTGGGTTCTATTTATAATCGGGAAAAGAAGAGTTGTAATCTGATTGGATTTCAAATAAGATTCCTATTCAAATCATTTTTGAATCTTGGCAACTTATCTCCAATCAATTTATTGCGGTAACCTCGTTGAAATCGTGTCGGTTTCCTCCCGTATCGGGTATGCCCACGCGTACAGAAGAAAAACCGCTTTAGATCTCATCACATCCACGGTGATGAGCTCCGGAGGCTCCACGTGTCCTGCGAGGACCTGGGCTCCCTTTTCCGCAGAGACAAGCTCCGGTTGTGCCGCGTGTCAGGCGGGCGAGACCTCCCTCTTCCTCAGATGCGAGCTCCACGTGCGCCACGTGTCTGGTGGGCCGGGACCTTCCCTCTTTGTAGAGACGAGCTCCGCGAGTGCCACGTGTCAGAGCCGGACCTCCCCTCTCTTTGGAGGTGGCCCCGAGATTGCCACGTGTCCAGTATGTGGGGACCACCCCGTGGTTCACCCACTCCAGGATCGCATAGGGTGGTGCCGTGCGATGCGGCACCGAACAGCACACACAAAAAGCGTTTAAGAACAACATACAAACTTTTATTTGATATAAAACAGCGGAAGTCTTTTTACAAAACTTAATTATACAGTGGAAATTATATACATAGATACTCTCAAATCCTAACTAAGCAAAAGTGCAGCCGTCCAGTCCGGGGATGCTACACACTAGCAGCATGGAACCGGAGAATCAAGGCGGCGTGCAAGGCTCCAGCTCAGCCGTGTACACCGACAGGGGCATCGCCTCGTCCTCGGAACCTTCCTCATAACTCTCACCTGCACACAGCTCAAAATATTGCAACCGTGAGCACGATGGCTCCGCAAGGCTTAACCGACAACCCTAGGCATGGAACTCTACATGCAAGGATATGTAAAATAGGAAGAAGGACTTTGCAATAAAGACATGCCTACATGTTGATCCTTACTTTCAGTTTTATAGCAACAGTTTAATGAGCCTTAGGCAGCCGTCACATCGGAAGTCCACAATCAAACAAGAAACGCTTTCCTCCAATGTGGTGATGCCCAAAGTGGAATATAAACTTAATTAGCTCTATAACTACAGCATACAAGGTTTCAAGACATTAATAATTCAATACAGAATTTTCAGTTGGCTTATTTCACTTCTTACTTCGTCACAGCACAGTGAACAAGCGGGTACTCAAATAACCGCGAGGGACCGTGATTGCAATCAAGACACACCCGGATAACACGTCACATACACCCACTTTCAGAAGCGTGATTCCACACCCCTTCCTACTCTGTTGTATGCGACAACCTTTCAAAGGCAACCCAAATGCCGAACCCATCCATCCGTAACGGGCAGGAGGTCCCCGCGTGGAGCCTGACTGTGCCCACTGGCAGATTTACACCTTTCTACCCTCAACCCACTCCTATTTATGGTTGAGTAAGCCTCGGCACCCAGGTTAACCAATTACATCGGTTTCATGGTTCCCATATGCCAGTATGCATCCGGTACTGTTCGATACTCGTCCAGCAGGGCCGCACACGGACGGTCCTCAACCGACGCCTACAGGGCTACGCACGTGAGACCTCTGCTCACTGCATCCTACCCCCCCCCTGCTGGGTTTCATTTTCACAGCTCAAGCCATTTTCTACATCTTCTCGTTCCGTGTGATAAGTACTATCTCGCGAGTAGCTTCCAACCACTCGACTTCTACCGAGATCCTAAACATTAGCATGGCATTCTCTACTCGTCGAGTCTGTAAACTACCCAACCCTCCATAGGATTTAATGGTTATGCAGGTGGGGTTTCAATCACCCTAACTCTAATGCATACATTTCAACCTAGACATAAGTGATACAAATGAAAAGCTTTATAAAAGGTACTTAAGTGCAAACCGGGGCTTGCCTGGTTGCGAGTCAGAGGAGAAGTTAGCTTCTGGTGGAAGGACGTCCAAGGGCTCCGGTGCGTCCTCAACTTCTGTCAATATTATGAAATGTAACAAAATATATGTATAAGTATTAAATACTTATAATAATTGAACTTCTATTCATAGCTACAGCTATTTAGGATCCTTAATTGGCTTTGGGATTTTTACGGTGGAGACTAGACTCTCTAAGGATGATCTGAGCAAAATTTGGAGAATTGTCCATGCACAATGTAGTCTCCAAAATCCCTACAAGTACAAGGCTTCTCTGAATTTTGAGCCCAAATCAGGAGCTTTGGCATAGCTAAAAGTGGAAGATCTGATTAGGGTAAGTCTCCATGGTTCTAAAAAAATTTGTTCCACCATTTTTGGAGCTACCAACAGAGAGATATGAGTTTTTGAAGTTGGATAGGAGTTCTGAAGAGTTTCTGTTTAAATTTGAATTTTCAAATAAAGGCTGAACCTTGGAAGGCAATTTAGCCTAGCAAATGAACTCCAATGAAGCTCAAATTTTTACTGGAGATCAGTTACTATGAAAATGATTTGCTGCCCAAATTTGGGAATGTTTCATAAGGAATTGCTCCTGTAATAAATCTCTAAAGGATTTAATAAAAACAATTCTACAAAAATTGCTGGGCATTTTCATAGCAAGCAATTTGTTCCTCTGTGAAGTACTCCTCATGGGTATTCTAACAAAATTTGTCTCACTAATTTTGGAGCTTTCTACCCAAAGTTATGGGCTTGTAAAGATCAGCTAATTTCAAGAATTATTTCCCTAACAGAAACTTCAAATAATTGTGACCGGGCCCACTGTTTTAAATTGGACCAGTAGGATTGAGGCAACACCAGGGGCTACGGAGTGAACCCGCGCAGCCACAACAGATCCTGAGCCGCACCCTGATCCCGCGCCTACCCCGTGCCACTGACAGGTGGGGCAGAACTCCATCGTCTCCTTCCTCGCGCCCCCACGCATTCCCGCGGCTGCCCTCGCCGGAGAGCTCGCCGGAACGGTGTTTCCGTGCTCCAAACTTCGCCAAACTCGCCGCTACTACCTATTTCCACCCGGGAAGCATGCTGCCGGTCTAACCCTCACCGACGATGACCGGAGATGGGCGTGTGACGGTGGCAGTAACTCGGGTGACTCCGGTGACATGGTACTCACCTGGCGAGCCTTGAAACCGACCACGGTTTTGACCTACAGCACCACCGTGACATGGGGAACCCGGAACACTACCGTGATCCCTTGGAAAACGACCGGAGGCATAAGCTCACCTTGCGACTGCAGTGGTTCTTCACCGCCGTGAGGGAAAACACGGAGAACCCTTCAGAATCTGCATGGTTTAGCTTGCCGTTTTCCCGAGGAGGGTCGTCATGGCTTGGAGAACCTATGCCTAGACTATTGTGAACCCTAACTCAATATGGCCGAGGAATTTCCCATTTCTTTCACCTCAGATCCAAGAACCCGCCGGTGAAAATCTTCAAATTCCGGCCGACCTAGGCTACGGCCTAACTCCAAACTGGGAGGACAACAAGAAGGGTCGACAACGCACCTAGAACACTGGTTGGTTGAGCGTGAACGAGTCCGAGGTGGCCGGTCGACAGTGCAGCGTCGTGATGGCAAAGTTGAACGTGGAACGACGAACTATGCTCAGTTCTCGGGATCAGTTCGGGGGAACGTTATGGACTATCGTCAGGGAGGAACCAGAGATCCTTGCGCACCTTCCTATGGTCTCAACCGGGCGCGACAATGCCGGGTTTGCGTCGGTGACGGTAGGGCGGCGCGGAGCAACCGAGCGGCGGTCGAAGCTACTCGAGCTGAGCAGAGGGGTGAATGTGAGAGTGATGCGACGTTCACATGGGCAACCGGGGCGGTGAAATATCCCTCTCGCCGTGCTGATCTCCCAAGCAGGAGGTGCCGCGGTGGAAATCAGCTGGAGTGGGTCGCAGCTGGCGCTGGCGTTCGCACGCTGTTTGACAGAAGGAAACCGAGGTGGTTAAGGAAATTGGGTGGCTGACAACTGGGCCCCACCATTTCTAATTCTTATCCAAATTTCCACTGATATTTCCTCCCCAGCAACTAAACATTTAAGGCTAAACTTCCACACCAGGTCATGGTTCAAACTTTCTGAATTCAAATGATTTGAATTCTGGTGTGAAAGTTAGAATTGTATTTGATCATTTGAATTTGAGATGCATTTGAATTCTCCATTTTTTATTGTCCCAAAAACATAGCAAACCAGCTCCAAAGTTTCCAATTTTTGGCATGGCTGCTCATTCAAATGTGGAGAACACATTTGTGGAACCAAATTTGCAAATTGGGGGAATTGAAATTTGAAACTGAATTTGAAATTCAGATTAGAGGGTTTTCTCCTTTTAATCCCAAACAAGTATTGAAACTCCTCCAAATGAGCTGAAATTTGGAAGGGTGAATATTTGGACTATGAAGATCCAAGCTATGAATTTAGATCTCAATGTTTGGAAGTTTTGGGGAAGTCTAAATCCTCCCTTTGAACTTACACCGTTGTAATTCAAAGTTTTAATTCCCCTCATTTTTCCTAAGTGTACATGAGCTGAAAATTTTTGCTACCACTTTTTGGGGATTTTACATCCCTCCCCCCTTAAAAAGAATCTTGTCCCGAGATTCCAAAAGAAATGCAAAGTGGGGAAACTTTACCAGGTATACGATGATAGCAAGTCCGGATAATATGTTCGTAGATAGTCCTCGCTTTCCCATGTCGCCTTATCAGCGGTATGGTTGCTCCACATGACCTTGTAGAACCATAAGGTCCGGTTTCTTGTGGCACAAGTCTTTTCATCGATAATCCGGAGTGGATACTCCGTGTACGTGAGGTCCGGTTGAAGAACTTCTATGTCTTCTGTGCGGATTTCAGCTGAGGTTGTGAGGCACTTCCTCAGCTGAGAGACATGGAAGACATTATGAATTCCTATGAGCGACGCCGGTAAATCCAAGCGATAGGCCACAGGTCCGCATCTTTCAATGACAGCGAAGGACCAATGAACTGCGGCGCAAGTTTACCCTTCACTGCGAAACGATGAACTCCTTTCATCGGAGACACACGGACATAGACCTTGTCCCCGATGTCGAAGTGGAGAGGGCGGCGTCTTTTATCCGCATAGCTTTTCTGACGAGATTGAGTAGCCTTGAGGTTGGCTTGTATTACTCGCCCTCGTTCTTCAGCTTCATTCACATGTTCAATGCCATAGATAACTCGCTCGCCGGACTTGCACCAGTTGAGTGGTGTGCGACATTTCCGGCCGTAGAGAGCTTCATACGGCGCCATCTTAATGCTAGCTTGATAGCCATTATTGTAAGAGAACTCCGCCAACGGCAATTGATCGTCCCAATTCTTGCCGTGGTGGATGGCACAAGCGCGTAGCATGTCTTCAAGCACTTGATTCACCCATTCAGTTTGACCATCCGTCTGCGGGTGATACGCGGAGCTTCGGATCAGTTTGGTCCCCAACGACGCGTGCAGCTGTTCCCAAAACCGAGAGACGAACAGCGCACCACGATCTGAAATAATGGAGCGGGGAACACCGTGCAAGCACAAGATCCTTGCGATATACAGCTCCGCATACTGCTTGGCCACGTACTTTGCATGTACAGTGATAAAATGAGCCGCCTTGGTTAGTCGATCGACTATAACCCAAATCGAGTCATGCTTGTGAGACGTGAGAGGTAAACCAACAATGAAGTCCATGCTGGTATCCTGCCACTTCCACGCCGGAATGTTCAATGGTTGCAGCTGTCCGGCTTTACGCATATGGTCGGCTTTCACACGCCGACACGTGTCACATTCGGATACGTACTTTGCGATTTCTCTTTTCATCCGTGTCCACCAAAACCTGGTTTTCAGATCCTGGTTCATCTTGTTGCTACCCGGATGAATAGAATACTTGGATAAATGAGCTTCATCCAAGCTTTTCTTCCGAAGCTTCATGTCACGGGGTACAACTATACGGTCTTTAAACCATAGAGTGTCGTGTTCATCTCTCTGGAAGCATTTCATTTCGCCATTCTTCATCCTTCTCCGAATGTGCGACATGACCACGTCTTTCTGCTGAGCTTCCGTAATTTCCTATCGTATTGTAGGGACGAGAGCAAGATTATACAATGCCCCATGCGGAACCAAGTACAGACTCGGCTCCTCCGCTTCAAGTGGGGTGATGGACAGACTGTTGACATGGGATTTGCAGCTTAAGGCGTCGGCAACCACGTTTGCCTTACTGGGATGGTAATGAATCTCGATCTCATCATCCTTGATCAGTTCTAGCCATCTCCGTTGCCGCATATTCAACTCCTTTCGAGTGAATATATACTTCAAACTCTTGTGGTCGGTGTAGAGGTGCACTAAGTTTCCAAGCAGATAGTGCCTCCACATTTTCAGTGCCAACACCACAGCAGAAAGCTCGAGATCATGAGTTGGATAGTGCTGCTCGTGGTTAGGAGTTGACGTGAGCCATAGGCGACTACTCTTCCTCCTTGCATCAATACACAGCCAAGCCCGATACCGGACGCATCACAATATACGTCGAAGGGCTTGGTCGTATCCGGTTGAACTAACACCGGGGCTGTTGTAAGATGCTTCACTAATGCTTGGAAAGCTTCTTCACAAGCTGAGCTCCAAACATATTTGATCCCCTTCTTTAACAGTTCAGTCATCGTCTTAGCAAGCTTGGAGAAATTCGGTATGAATCTCCGATAATATCCCGCTAACCCGAGGAAACTCCTGACTTCATGGACTGATGTGGGGGATTTCCATTTCAGCACTTCTTCGATTTTGCTTGGATCAACTGCAATGCCTTATGTAGAAATAATGTGACCAAGGAATGGCACTTGGCTGATCCAAAACTCGCATTTGCTGAAATTGGCATAAAGTTTATGGTCTCGCAATCGTTGAAGCACGATATGCAAGTGTTTGGCGTGTTCCTCTTCAGACTTCGAGTAAACCAAGATGTCATCTATGAACACCACCACAAACTTGTCCAACTCTGGCATGAACACTGAGTTCATGAGATACATGAAGTGTGCCGGGGCGTTGGTGAGACCAAAGGATATGACGAGGTATTCATACAACCCATATCTCGTCGAGAAGGCCGTCTTCGGAATATCCTCTGCTCGGATCTTGATTTGGTGATATCCGGAGCGAAGATCCATCTTCGAAAATACACTCGCACCCACAAGTTGATCGAATAAGATATCGATGTGGGGCAGTGGATATTTATTCTTGATATTGACGGTGTTGAGAGGTTGGTAGTCCACACACAACCTCAAGGTTTCATCCTTCTTCTTCACAAACAGCGCCGAGCATCCCCATGGCGAGGAACTCGGTCGAATGAAACCCTTCTTCATTAAATCGTTGAGCTGCTCCTTCAGTTCAGCCAGCTCATTCTGAGCCATCTTGTACGGTCTCCGTGATATCGGTGTCGTCCCAGGTACAAGTTCAATCTTGAACTCGACATCTCTTTCGGGTGGCATGCCCGGAAGATCATCCGGAAAGACATCCGGGTATTCACGGACCACACAAATATCCTCAAGTTTTATGGCTTCCGTGTTATATGTGGCTGGAGCTTCTTGAACCGAACGGTCAATAATAAGAACATGTGGTTTATAAAGTGGAGAGTTTAGATGAACCACATGTGGAATGATGTCAAGAACAGCACCATGGCGACGTAGCCATGACATTCCTAAAATGACATCAAGTTTTTGACTCTCTAACATGATTAAAGAAGTCGGATATAGATTTCCACCCAACTGTAATGGTGCTCTATAGACCATTCTATCAGCTGTTATTTTCCCACCCGGAGAACATATCAAGTTTGAATTATTTGTTGGAATGATAGGCAGTTGATATTTATTAACATAAGACTGACTTATGAAATTATGGGTGGCGCCAGAGTCAAAAAGTATGACTACGGGATGATCTAAGTAAGAAAACGTACCCGTGAGGACGGGTTCGCCTTCCGGTACGTCTTCGATAGCTAAGTGGTGGACGTTGCCGGGTTTTGGTGCTGGTTTCTTGGGCTGATTACGGGGCTGGTTAGCACCCTGATAGTGTGCTGCACCCCTGCCCTGTCGCGGCTTGGGGCAGTCCCTTGAAATATGCCTGACACGGCCACACCTGAAGCACGTGTAAGGTGTCAGGGTCTCTCTGACTTGAGGACGGAATCCCGGCGCACGCTGTTGAAACTAAGGAGCACGCGGGACCATCCTTTGCTGCTGCTGTTGCTGTGGTGGATACGTCGGTCGGAAGCCCGGCGCATTATATTGTCTACCGCGGAACTGAGGCGGTCGCGCCAGTGGCTGCCATCTCTGACCGGATGGTGAGCGATACACCACGCGGTATTTTTGTGGCGTCCCACCACTGCTGCATGTCAGCATGCTGCGTTTCCTATTATCAGAACTGCGCTCGCGCTGAGCATTCTCTTGTAAAATCGCGGCATTAACTAGGTAATTGAATGTGCCGCGATTGCTTTGGGCGAGATGGACCTTCATTTTTGAATTCAGGCCCCGGAAGAACGCGTTGCACTTGTCGTCTTCCGTTCTCACAATTCCTGGCGCATACTGCGCCAGCCGGTTGAATGACCTGGATTACTCATGAGCACTCCTCTCACCTTGTTGTAGCGCCAGGAACTCCTAGAGCTTCTTTTCCATAACCCCGGGAGGTATATGGTAGGCGCGGAACGCCTCCCAGAACTACGCCCATGTGACATCATGGCCAGCCGGTAATGAGGCGATGTAGTTTGCCCACCATGTACCGGCTTTTCCTTGAAGCGGTTGCGCTGCGTACAGCGCCTTCTGATGTTCAGTGCACTGTAGCAGCCCGAACTTCGCCTCCAGAGTGCGGATAAAGCTGTCCGCCTCCAAAGGCTCTTCGGCCTCCGTGATGACAGGTGGATGGGTCACCAGGAATTCTGAATTAGAACTTTGTTGGGGCTGGTGTTGCCCATTGTCTTGGCGCCCTCCTGGACGAGATGCATTCTGCTGAACTAGCATCAGCAGCAACTCGGTTTGCTCGTCGCACGAGCTGAGTACTGCGGTGAGAACCTCCGTAAGATTTCTTGGAAGTTCTGGCGGTGGAGGAGGTGGTTGCAGCTGCATTGTGGTTTGCTCCGGAGGTGGAGACTCATCACCACGAACCTGACTCGGACCTCCCTCCTCTTGTGTTGACCGTGTACGCACCATTCTGCATTCATACCATTCACACGATCAGCACATGTTGGTTTATCTTACCCAGTCTATACATAGTTGCGAGAAGGGAATAAATAATGCGCATAACAATTACACATATGGATAAAGTATAAACTTTATACAATATATATATCCCTTGACCGTGTCACACGATCGAGTTTCCGAAGTAGTGAACTTTAGGGATTAAAAGTACATTTCGACCATCGTGGGTCGTCACGGGATGTCAAGTGTGTTAGCATGCGTAATTCCTGTCTATTGTACTGGACCCAAACATGTCCTAACTCGAAGTGATATGTTAAATGCATCAACTTTTCGGCTCCAACTCGCTGTTTTACAACAGCCTCTGGGCGTTGAATTGTGAAACTAAGTGTTTTGGTTGAAACACTTCAACAGGGTGTTCACTGTCCAGCTTCTGGTCCAGCAGACCAGTCGGAATAATTCAACAGTCTTGACCACCTTAGAGGCAAAATCTGGACTAGCGTTAAACAACAAAGTCGTAGTACATTTCCTGTACTTTCCAACGGTGTCTTGCTTGACCCTTGGAAATTTTTCTACAGGAAGTTGTGGTTGAAATATAGAAAACTCCAGAGAGCATTTTGGTCTTCCCTGTTTCTTGACAGTACCTACTCATCTGAGATTTTCATCCCTTTGGAAGGAGATTTTGTTCTGGAGCTCTACAGAAAAGTTGTAGAGGACTTCAAAAACTTTCCAGAATGGTATCCCACACCTCCATTGGTTCAACCAATCTTAAGTTATGCCCTGTTCAAGTTCAGCAAAATTTCTGCCGAAAACAGGGGAGATTGTTCCTAAGTTTTTGAGATTGAATCTATACTCCCAATTGACTCTTAGTTCAATATAGGAGTTTACTTACCCCTAAATGGAATCCTAAACGTCATTTTTAACTCTTTTCTTTGAAAATATACTTTTATGCAGTCTCGGTACTACGTTTTCTCACCAAAGAAAAATCCTAAACCGGTATTCCGGCATATACGTTTCAAATGGTGGAGCTAAGAACGTCACTCACAAACGGTTACTAAACGTCATGCACTAACGTGGTTAATGTACCTGCAGAAAAACACACAATAATGGTGCACACAAAGGTTTTAGCATTTCAGGCAGTTCCATATCATAATAAAAACATACGGTACGTATCATTGCCATACGGATCGTCCTTGAGTCAAGCCACGTCTCAAGGTACATGGTCGTGTTTTCACACAACACGACGGGGAACCCGAGTACAGCGCGAACTGGTCGTCACGGTTGGAAATTTTATCAACCCAACGGATACCACCTACTGCCTCATGACCGTTGAGGCACGCCAATGGCGAGCGCTGCGTATGGCCCTTTGAACATTGAACGTTCAAGAGTTGCATACTATCGTGTTGCTTACCACACGATGGGGTATTCTCACTTTTGCCTAAAGCACGCTGAAGATCAGTGTTTTCATATGCTCTCAGAACCATGAAGAGGTTCAGAGACTCATATTCACTACCGTGCCAAGCCACGGTATATCCTTCCAAACTATTACTCGTATGGTGAGTTACCGCAATTGATCCGCCTGCGGTGGAGTACCTTACCTCTTATCTGACGTCGGAGCGTTGTTACAGAATGTATAACATATAAGTTAGCTTTTCCACCTTAGTATATACTACTATAATAGACCTTATGTGGGCTTAATTACTAATCCTCACTCGACTACTCCTAAGTTTTCAAAAATAGGCTCTTTTTGAGCGTGCTATTCCCAATGTGGCTCTGATACCACGACGTGGGGACCACCCCGTGGTTCACCCACTCCAGGATCGCATAGGGTGGTGCCGTGCGATGCGGCACCCAACAGCACACACGAAAAGCATTTAAGAACAACATATAAACTTTTATTTGATATAAAACAGCGGAAGTCTTTTTACAAAACTTAATTATACAGTGGAAGTTATATACATAGATATTCTCAAATCCTAACTAAGCAAAAGTGCAGCCGTCCAGCCTGGGGACGCTACACACTAGCAGCATGGAACCGGAGAATCACGGCGGCGTGCAAGGCTCCAGCTCGGCTGTGTACCCCGACGGGGGCATCGCCTCGTCCTCGGAACCTTCCTCATAACTCTCACCTGCACACAGCTCAAAATATTGCAACGGCGAGCATGATGGCTCAGCAAGGCTTAACCGACAACCCTAGGCATGGAACTCTACATGCAAGGATGTGTAAAATAGGAAGAAGGACTTTGCAATAAAGACATGCCTACATGTTGATCCTTACTTTCAGTTTTATAGCAATAGTTTAATGAGCCTTAGGCAGCCCTCACATCGGAAGTCCACAATCAAACCAGAAACGCTTTCCTCCGATGTGGTGATGCCCAAAGTGGAATATAAACTTAATTAGCTCTATAACTACAGCATACAAGGTTTCAAGACATTAATAATTCAATACAGCATTTTCAGTTGGCTTATTTCACTTCTTACTACGTCACAGCGCAGTGAACAAGCGGGTACTCAAATAACCGCGAGGGACCGTGATTGCAATCAAGACACGCCCGGATAACACGTCACATACACCCACTTTCAGAAGCGTGATTCCACACCCCTTCCTACTCTGTTCAAATGCCGAACCGGTCCATCTGTAACGGGCAGGAGGTCCCCGCTTGGTGCGTGACTGTGCCCACCGGAAGATTTACACCTCGCTACCCTCAACCCACTCCTATTTACGGTTGGGTAAGCCTCGGCACCCAGGTTAACCAATTACATCGGTTTCCTGGTTCCCATAAGCCATTATGCATCCGGTACTGTTCGATACTTGTCCAGCAGGGCCACACACGGACGGTCCTCAACCGACGCCAATAGGGCTACGCACGTGAGACCTCTGCTCACTGCATCCTATTTCCCCTGCTGGGTTTCATTTTCACAGCTCAAGCCATTTTCTACCATGTTGGTGATTTGCCCAAGAGGCAATCTTAACAATTCGGATAAAGGCCTAATGGATATTTGATCCATATGAAATTAGGGTACTAATGGGCTTGTGACCTAAAAGCCCATTAGCGCGCCTATAAATATGAGGGGCAGGGTTAGGGGCAGATCACTGCACCACATAACAGCCCCAGCCGCCACCCCTCACAGACCAGCCGCCGAAACCCCTGTCACGCGCGCGGTGCTAGCACAATGACGCACGGCGTTCCTCCCTGTATGTGTGGACTCCGTGGAGGCGCTGCTGTTACTGCTGCGCTGGTCGGCTATGACGCGCATCTACGATCTGCTGCGCTGCGCGTCTAGTGGTAACAATCCATGACCTTCTTACTCACATGTTTCCTGGGTGATACGTTCGAATTGCTAGAGTAGAGCATCGCCTATTTCCCTACAGTGGTATCAGAGCCAGGTTGCGTAGTTTTTGGTCTAGATCTTAGATGCGATCTACTGCAGACAGGTTCATATGATGAATTTTTATTGTTCGGCTTTTGCGGTTTGTAATTGGTTAGAGTAGATTGCCATCATATGACTAAAGGATTAGTTCGTGCTCCTTCTCTGCTATGTGCGCAACCTGTCCCTACCGGCTGGAATCACCATCGGGACTAATAGTGTACATAGCTTACAGATTGAGCCAACAGAACATGGTCATGTGTCGCGATCTTCTCGTCGATAACCAATCACAATGAAAATTGAGGCATTCTGAATGGCTCAGATTCGGGAATTCGATGAAATTTTCATAGTGATTTGATATATGCGGCTCCCCCCTCGACCCCCCGCACGCTAACCGGCTAGCGGGACCGCCATAGCTGTCTGCTATAGTGAAATCATTAAGTTGTTTCGCGATAGACGTCGTTCTACACTTAACTTGTTTTTGCAGAGAATGATGTGAATGGTATGGCCTAAATGTGATGTGATGATCTGTGTGTAAAATTCGTGCAGCCTGCGTGTTGCAAATTTAACACAACCGGGTTGAAGTTGTCACATAATTGTATAACGACCTGCGTGTCGCCCTGTGATGCCTGATCTCTCATGTAATTTATTTGATAGGTATTAGATGTATTAGCTTCTTTTATATTCATTGAGAAACCTAAAGCATGATGGCGATGGTGATCACCATAAGAAGGGAGACATGGCGGTGTAGATCATGATGGAGACCACTATGATCCTAAAGGCCATACTATTCAAAGATATGATATGATCATATGCCTGTGATGTTTTACTATTCTTTTCATGCTTTTCATATGGTGGATGTTTTGTCATGGTAGAATAGCTTCCCTCGGAAAGGTTGAGTATTTGATGCCATTTACCTATAGCTGCACGTATGTTATTTTGATCGTTGTATGGTAGGTTTGCCAAAGCAAAATACCGTCATCTATCATAATGAATAGGGTGAATGTTGGACTTTCACATGCATAGTATTGGTTTACTCAACAAAGCTATCAAAACGGTTTTGGGCTTTATGGCATAGTGTTGGGAGCCGGGGCATTGGATGTCACCCAACAAACAAGAATCATATAGAGATATGATTAACAATGGTTGTTTACCTATGTCACTTATTTCCTAGCAGTGAAGCCAAAGCTCACTAGAAATTAGTGAATATGGATCTTGGACCACTATATGTCGTTAGAGGGAGGACGATGCTCATATAGTGGTGGTGTCTTTTATTAAACTGTTAATAAAAGGTTGATACATAACATTGTGCTAAAACCTTGCATATTTATTTTCTATTGTAGATCATGTATGCTAGTAACAATTCCGGTTTCAATTTGTAATCTGTGCTTGAGAAAGAAAAGCTCAATGGAGCTAACTTTATTGATTGGTACCGCAACCTGAGAATTGTTCTCAGGCAAGAGAAAATTGAGTATGTTCTTGAGCAGCCATACCCCAATGACCTCCCCGATGATGCAAATGCCGCAACTCGCAAGACTTATGAGAAGCACTGCGATGATGCGCTTAATGCAAGCTGCCTCATGCTTGCCACAATGTCCCTTGATCTACAGAAACAGAATGAGCATACAGATGCTTATTCTATGATTCAGTGACTACGTGGAATGTTTGAGAACCAAGCAAGGGCTGAGAGGTACAACATCTCAAAGTCCTTGTTCTCATGTAAGCTGGCAGAAGGTAGCCCGGTCAGTCCCCATGTAATCAAGATGATTGGTTACATTGAGACTTTAGACAAACTTGGTTCTGAACTCAAGGATGACCTGGCTATTGACGTTATTCTCCAGTCACTCCCACCGAGCTATGAGCCATTTATATTGAATTATCAAATGAATGGCATGGAGAAAACGTTGGCTGAATTGCATGGGATGCTTAAAACAGCCGAGGAAAGCATTAAGAAAAACACCACTCATGTGATGATGGTTCAAAAGGAGAATAAAAAGAGGAAGCGTGTGATGCATCCTAAAGGCAAGGGAAAGGTTCCCAATGAGCCTTCATGCTCAAAGCCAAAGGGTAAATCAGGCCCTTCTCCTAATGATGAATTCTTTCACTGTCATGCTAAGGAGCGTTGGTCTAGGAACTGCAAGAAGTACTTGGAGGATAAAAAGAAGAAAGGGAGTGAGACTTCCACTTCAGGTATAAATGTTATAGAAATCAATATTGCTACATCTTCTAGTGAATCATGGGTATTTGATACCGGATCAATGATTCACACATGCAAATCGTTGCATGGTCTAAGTGAGACTAGAAGATTTGCAAAAGGTGAGTTGGATGTTCGGGTTGGCAATGGAGCAAAGGTTGTTGTTATAGCTGTCGGAACTTATCAATTGTCATTACCTTCAGGATTAGTTTTGGAATTAAATAATTGTTATTGCATTCCTTCTTTGAGCAAGAATATCATATCTTCTTCATGTTTGGAAGAAGTTAATGGTTATGAGATTATAATAAAGAATAAATGTTGTTCTATTTATTATAATAATATTTTCTATGCTCAATGTCCATTAGTGAATGGATTATATGTTCTTGATCTTGAGGATAAAACAGTCTATAACATTAATACAAAAAGGGCTCGACAAAATGATCTAAATCCCACTTTTATTTGGCATAGGTCATATAAATGAGAAACGCATTGAGAAACTCCATAAAGATGGTTTGTTAAGTTCATTTGATTTTGAATCACTTGACACATGCGAGTCTTGTTTGCTTGGGAAGATGACCAAAGCACCCTTCACTGGTCAAAGTGAGAGGGCAAGTGACTTGTTGGGACTTATACATACTGATGTATGTGGACCAATGAGTTCGGTAGCTAGAGGTGGTTTTCAGTATTTCATTACTTTTACCGATGACTTTAGTAGATATGGATATGTCTATCTAATGAGGCACAAGTCTGAATCTTTTGAAAAGTTCAAAGAACTTCAAAATGAAGTACAAAATCAGTTGGGCAAGACAATTAAACTTCTACGATCAGATCGTGGGGGTGAATATTTGAGCCATGAATTTTATGATCATTTAAAACAATGTGGAATTGTTCCACAGTTGACTCCACCTGGAACGCCTCAATGGAATGGGGTGTCCGAGTGGAGGAACCGAACCTTGTTAGACATGGTTAGGTCGATGATGAGCCAGACTGATCTTCCACTATCCTTTTGGGGTTATGCTCTTGAAACTGCTGCGTTTACACTAAACAGAGTCCCAACTAAGTCTGTTGAGAAGACACCATATGAGATGTGGACCGGGGAACATCCCGGATTGTCTTTCCTCAAAGTTTGGGGATGTGATGCTTATGTCAAATGTTTGACGTCAGACAAACTTACTCCCAAATCAGATAAATGCTTCTTTGTGGGATATCCTAGGGAAACCAAAGGATATTATTTTTATAATAAAACGGACGGTAAAGTGTTTACTGCTCGCAATGGTGTCTTCTTGGAGAAAGAGTTTCTCTCAAAAGAAGTTAGTGGGAGCAAGGTGCATCTTGAAGAAATTCAAGAAATACCTGAAAATGTTTCGGCACCATCTAATCCTATACAGGATGTATAAGATGTTGTACAACCACTTGATGAAACACCAGCGCCATGAAGGTCTACAAGGGTACGTCGTGCAACTGAAAAGTTGACACTCCTAACCACGGAACCACAGGACATGGTATTGTTGGACAATAATGATCCTGTGGCCTACACTGAAGCAATAATGGGAGCCAACTCTTAGAAATGGCTTGGAGCCATGGAATCTGAAATAGAATCCATGCATGAGAATCAAGTTTGGAACTTGGTTGATCCAATCGATGGTGTGAGACCAATCGATTGCAAATGGATTTTCAAGAAAACGACTGATATGGATGGAAAAGTTCACATCTATAAAGCACGATTGGTGGCGAAAGGTTTCAAACAAATTCAAGGTGTTGATTATGATGAAACATTTTCGCCCGTCGCTATGCTAAAGTCTGTTCGGATTCTCCTAGCAATTGCTGCATATTTTGATTATGAAATATGGAAGATGGATGTCAAAACAGCCTTTCTTAATGGGAGTTTGACTGAGGATGTGTACATGACACAACCTGAGTGTTTTGTCGATCCTAAAAATGCTAGAAAAATATGCAAACTTCAAAAGTCCATCTATGGATTGAAGCAAGCATCTCGGAGTTGGAATCTACGTTTTGATGAAGTGGTCAAAGGATTTGGTTTCATCAAGAATGTAGAAGAACCTTTTATTTACAAGAAGGTTAGTGGAAGCACACTTATATTTCTGGTCCTATATGTAGATGACATATTGTTGATCGAAAATGACATTCCAGTACTAGATGCTGCAAAATCCTCATTAAGGAAAAGTTTCTCAATGAAGGATTTAGGAGAGGCAGCGTGCATTTTGGGCATAAAGATCTATAGAGATAAATATAAAAGGTTAATTGGATTAAGCCAAGACACATATATTGACGAGATATTGAATCGGTTCAATATGCAAGATTCTAAGCAAGGTTTCTTGCCAATGTCACATGGCATCACTCTAAGCAAAAGTCAGTGTCCTTCGACGCCTGATGAGCAAAAGAGGATGAGAGTGATTCCTTATGCTTCGGCTATTGGATCTATCATGTATGTCATGTTGTGTACACGCCCAGATGTATCCTATGCTCTAAGTGTTACGAGCAGGTATCAATCAGATTATGGTGAGGCTCATATGACAGTTGCCAAAAACATTCTTTAGTACTTGAGGAGAACTAAGGATGTGTTCCTAGTGTTTGGAGGTGAAGAAGAGCTCGTTGTAAGAGGTTACACCGATGCTAGCTTCCAAACAGACAAGGATGACTCTAGATCGCAATCCTGTCTTGTGTTCTGCCTCAATGGAGGGGCGGTGAGCTGGAAAAGTTCCAAGCAAGACACAGTAGCAGATTCAACGACGGAGGCGGAGTATATTACAGCTTCCGAAGCTGCAAAGGAAGCTGTTTGAATCAGAAAATTTGTTTCTGAGTTGGGTGTTGTTCGTAGTGCGTCCAGACCTGTGGATCTCTATTGCGACAATAATGGAGCCATTGCACAGGCAAAGGAGCCTAGATCACACAAAAGATCCAAACATATACTACGACGCTATCATCTGATTCGAGAGATTATCGACCGAGGTGATGTGAATATATGCAAGGTGCATACGGATTTGAATATGGCAGATCCGTTGACAAAGCCTCTTCCACAATCAAAGCATGAGACGCACACGAGATCTATGGGTATTAGATACTTACATCAGTGATCCTAGTGTGTAGTAGGAGACTTGTGTCATAGCTATGTTTATGTACTATTTGAGTAACTATTATTCACATTGATCATCAAGTATGTGACTTGTTTGTGAGACTCTTTGTTAATTATAATGTTACTCAAAATGATCCCTAGTCTACATCGTTATATAAGATAATGATAGTACGCAGACTAGCACATGTATTAATTGATGATCATATTTCACGGATCATAGATATGGAGATATCAAATTAATAATGTGAACACATGTTAGTGAACATGGTGTTGGATAGACCCATTCCGAGACACTGTTGGGATTGTTATTTACATATGTGCCATCAGTTGGTCTTGAGTGATACACCTGCTAGATTCTTAGACCTGAGATCGTCATTGTTTCTCACTATGTGTAGTTTTGCACTTTGAAACTATCAAACGCTACTCCGTAACTGGGTGGTCATAAAAATAGTCTTCAGGTACATGATGAAGCATGGAATGAGATGTGCACGGATCAAAATGGGATTTCCCCTCCTAAATAACAGGAGAGATATCTCTGGGCCCCTCAAGATAGTTGGATTGAAAGTGCATGGCCATGCCAAAGTCATTAAGGAGTTAGTCATTATGACTAAAAGTTAGTCATCGATTGAATCCACTATTTGATCGAGTGTGTGGTCGAGCTATCAAAAGGATGGCAAGGATCTCGCCTTGAGCTTGACTGGTATCGTGTGGCAAAGGAATTAGCATGTGAATGTATCTAGGTTCAGCCGATATGATCTTTATGTACATTCGGGAGTCAGTATGTCCTGCTAGGTACCTCTACTGACTTGTGTTTGAAAACGGTTTTCGTTCATAACCGACTGTACATGAACCTAACGGGTCACACACTAGTGCAAGTGGGAGATTGTTGGTGATATGCCCAAGAGGCAATGATAACAATTCGGACAAAGACATGATAGATATTTGATCCATAAGAAATTAGGGTACTAATGGGCCTGTGACCTAAAAGCCCATTAGCGTGCCTATAAATATGAGGGGTAGGGTTAGGGGCAGATCACTCCACCACATAACAGCCCCAGCCGCCGCCCCTCACAGGCCAGCTGCCGAAACCCCTGTCGCGTGCGCGGTGCTAGCACACCGACGCACGGCGTTCCTCCCTGTACGTGTGGACTCCGTGGAGGCGCTGCTGTTACTGCTGCGCTGATCGGCTACGGCGCGCATCTATGATCCGCTGCACTGCACATCTAGTGGTAACGATCCATGACCTTCTTACTCGCATTTTTCCTGAGTGATACGGTCGAATTGCTAGAGTAGCGCATCGCCTATTTCCCTACATACCTCTTCTCATTCCGTGTGATAAGTACTATCTCGCGAGTAGCTTCCAACCACTCGACTTCTACCGAGATCCTAAACATTAGCATGACATTCTCTACTCGTCGAGTGTGTAAACTACCCAACCCTCCATAGGATTTATATGTTATGCAGGTGGGGTTTCAATCACCCTAACTCTAATGCATACATTTCAACCTAGACATAAGTGATACAAATGAAAAGCTTTATAAAAGGTACTTAAGTGCAAACCGGGGCTTGCCTGGTTGCGAGTCAGAGGAGAAGTTAGCTTCTGGTGGAAGGACATCTAAGGGCTCCGGTGCGTCCTCAACTTCGGTCACTATTATGAAATATAACAAAATATATGTATAAGTATTAAAGACTTATAGGAATTGAACTTCTATTCATAGCTACTGCTATTTAGGATCCTTATTTTTCTTTGGGATTTTTAATGTGGAGACTAGACTCTCTAAGGATGATCCGAGCAAAATTTGGAGAATTGTCCATGCACAATGTAGTCTCCAAAATTCCTACAAGTACAAGGATTCTCTGAATTTTGAGCCCAAATCAGGAGCTTTGACATAGCAAAAAGTGGAAGATCTGATTAGGGTAAGTCTCCATGGTTCTAACAAAATTTGTTTCACCATTTTTGGGGCTACCAACAGAGAGATATGAATTTTTGAAGTTGGATAGGAGTTCTCAAGAGTTTCTGTTTAAATTTGAATTTTCAAATAAAGGCTGAAACTTGGAAGGCAATTTAGCCTAGCAAATGAACTCCAATGAAGCTCAAATTATTACTGGAGATCAGTTACTATGAAAAGGATTTGCTGCCCAAATTTGGGAATGTTTCATAAGGAATTGCTCCTGTAATAAATCTCTAAAGGATTTAATAAAAACAATTCTACAGAAATTCCTGTGAATTTTCATAGCAAGCAATTTGTTCCTCTGTCCTCATGAGGATTCTAACAAGATTTTTCTCACTAATTTTGGAGCTTTCTACCCAAAGTTATGGGCTTGTAAAGATCAGCTAATTTCTGGAATTATTTACCTAACAGAAACTTCAAATAATTGTGACCTGGCCCACTGTTTTAAATTGGACAAGTGGGATTGTGGCAACACCGGGGGCTACGGAATGAACCCGCGCAGCCACAACAGATCCTGAGCCGCACCCTGATCCCGCGCCTACCCCGTGCCACTGACAGGTGGGGCAGACCCGCATCGTCTCCTTCCTCGCGCCCCCATGCATTCCCGCGGCTTCCCTCGCCGGAGAGCTCGCCGGAATGGTGTTTCTGTGCTCCAAACTTTGCCAAACTCTCCGCTACTACCTATTTCCACTCGGGAAACGTGCTTCCGGTCTTATCCCTCACCGACGATGACCAGAGATGGGCGTGCGACGGTGGCAGTAACTCGGGTGACTCCGGCGACATGGTACTCACCTGGCGAGCCTGGAAACCGACCACGGTTTGGTCCTACAGCACTACCGTGACATGGGGAACCCGGAACACTACCCTGAATCCCACGGAAAACGACCAGAGGCATAAGCTCACCTTGCGACTGAAGTGGTTCTTCACCGCCGTGAGGGAAACCACAGAGAACCCTTCAGAATCTGCATGGTTTAGCTTGCCGTTTGCCCGAGGAGGGTTTTCATGGCTTGGAGAACCTATGCCTAGACTCTTGTGAACCCTAACTTAATATGGCCGAGGAATTTCCCGTTTCTCTTACCTCGGCTCCAAGAACCCGCCGGTGAAAATCTTCAAATTCCGGCCGTCCTAGGCTACGGCCTAACTCCAAACAGGGAGGACAACAAGAAGGGTCGACAACGCACCTAGAACACCGGTTGGTTGAGCATGAACGAGTCCGAGGTGGCCGGTCGACGGTGCAGCATCGTGACGGTGAAGTTGAACGTGGAACGACGAACTATGCTCAGTTCTCGGGATCGGTTCGGGGGAACGTTATGGACTGTCGTCAGGGAGGAACCAGAGATCCTTGCGCACCTTCCTATGGCCTCAACCGGGCGCGACAACGACGGGTTTGCGTCGGTGATGGGAGGGCGGCGCAGAGCAACCGAGCGGCGGTCGAAGCTACTCGAGCTGAGCAGAGGGGCGAATGTGAGAGTGATGCGACATTCACGTGGGCAACCGGGGCGGTGAAATATTCCTCTCGGCATGCTGATATCCCGAGCAGGAGGTGGCACGGTGGAAATCAGCGGGAGTGGGTCGCAGCCGGCGCTGGCGTTCGCACGCTGTTCGACCGAAGGAAACAGAGGCGGTTAAGGAAATTGGGTGGCTGACAATTGGGCCCCACCATATCTAATTCTTATCCAATTTTCCACTGATATTTCCTCCCCAGCAACTCAACATTTAAGGCTAAACTTTCACACCAAGTCATGGTTTAAACTTTCTGAATTCAAATGATTTGAATTCTGGTGTGAAAGTTTGAATTGTATTTGATCATTTGAATTTGAGATGCATTTGAATTCAACATTTTATATTGTCCGAAAAACATAGCAAACCAGCTCCAAAGTTTCCAAATTTTGGCATGGCTGCTCATTAAAATGTGGAGAACACATTTGTGGAACCAAATTTGCAAATTGGGGGAATTGGAATTTGAAACTGAATTTGAAATTCCGATTAGAGGGTTTTCTCCTTTTAATCCCAAACAAGTATTGAAACTCCTCCAAATGATCTGACATTTGGAAGGGTGAATATTTGGACTATGAAAATCCAAGCTATGAATTTAGATCTCCATGTTTGGAAGTTTTGGGGAATTCTAAATCCTCACTTTGAACTTACACCGTTATAATTCAAAGTTTTAATTCCCTAATTTTTCCTAAGTGTACATGAGCTGAAAATTCTTGCTACCACTTTTTGGGGATTTTACACAGTAGCGCCAGACTTCCTTTCTTCTCGGAGGCGAGCTCCGGAGGTCGACATGTGTCTAACAGTGACGGACCTCCCGGAGGTGAGCTCCGAGGCCGACATGTGTCCGGTAGTGTCGGACCTCCCGGAGGCGAGCTCCGGAGGTGACACGTGTACAGTAGGACCGGACCTCTCGGAGATGAGCTCCGAGAGCGACGCGTGTCCCGCGGTGTCGGACCTCTCAGAAGCGAGTTCTGAGAGCGACACGTGTCCCGCGCGGCTGGTCCTCTCTTTTCCGCAGTGACTAGCTCCGAAGGCGACACGTGTCCCACGGGGTCGGACCTCGCTCCTTTTGCAGAGACGAGCCCCGATCCTGCCATGTACCCAGCTAGCGGCGGACCTCTCCCCCTTTTGCGGGGATGAGCTCCGAAGGCGCCACGTGGCCAGTGAGCCGCGCGAATTGTCTTCGGCGCTTCTCGGTGAACTGGAATTTGCTCTTTTTGGCTATCTTTTTGGTTCTTTCTCTGTTCCCACTTCTTTTTAAAATGTTTTCTTTATATAAAATATGAATGCATGCAGAAATCAAAATTGACGTTGTCACAAATCAACCCCCTTAAATTGATTCTCGCCCTCGAGATTCGCTAGTGGAGAATAGATGAGGGAATTCTGCCTTGATGTCTTCTTCACGCTCCAATGTGGCTTCAGCTTCTGTGTGATGGGTCCATTGTACCTTGCACCATCGGATCACTTTGTTCCCTGTGACCCTTTCCTTTACGTCCAAAATTCGGACAGGGTGCTCTACATAGGTCAGATCCTCTTGAAGCTCAAGATCTTCCATCGGTACTTGTTCTTCCGGTACTCTCAAGCACTTCTTGAGCTGGGATACGTGAAACACGTCATGCACGTCGGAGAGGTGCGTTGGGAGCTCTAGTTGATAGGCTACTTCTCCTTGCTTGTCCAAAATCTTAAATGGCCCGATGTAGCGAGGTGCTAACTTGCCTTTGTCTTGAAACGTCGTTGGCCTGAGATAGGCGATACCTTAAGGTATACGAAGTCTCCTACTTCGAAAGTCAGCTTCCTTCGCCTATTGTCCGCGTAGCCTTTCTGTCATGACTGAGCAGCCTTCAAGTTCTCCCGTATTGTTTGGACTTGCTTCTCAGCTTCTTGTAGCACTTCGGGTCCAAACACTTGGTTCTCTCTGGTCTCGTTCCAAAACAACGGTGTTCTACACCGTCTACCATACAATGATTTGAAAGGTGACATCTTCAAGCTAGCTTGATAGCTGTTGTTATAGGAGAATTTGGCATACGGCAAGCTCCTATCCAAACTACGTCCATGTTTCAAGGCGCAAGCTCTCAACATGTCCTCCAAAATTTGGTTTGTCCTCTCAGTTTATCCATCAGTCTGCGAGTGGTAGGCGGAACTAAAATCTAGTCGTGTACCTATAGCCTCATGCAGCTTCCTCCAGAACCTAGAGGTAAACTGAGAACCCCGACCTGAGACTATCCTCTTCGGGACTCCATGGTGGCACACGATTTGCTCCATGTACAGCTCGGCTAGATCTGCCACGTGGTACGAGGTTTTAACTGGAAGAAAATGAGCGGTTTTCGTCAATCGGTCCACGATAACCTAGATTGAGTCGTAACCCGATCGAGTACGTGGTAATCCGACGATGAAATCCATACTGATGACTTCCCACTTGCACTCAGGTACCTTCAATGGTTGCAACAGTCCAGCGGGTCTTTGATGTTCAGCCTTCACCCGTTGGCATGTGTCGCATAGTGCAACATATTCAGCTATGTCCCTCTTTATACCATCCCACCAATAACAAGTCTTCATGTCCTTGTACATCTTGGTACTTACGGGATGTATAGGATAAGGTGAGTCATGTGCCTCTTTTAATATCGTGTCGCAGATGTGCTTCACGTTAGGCACGCAAATCCTTTTTCCTAACCAAAGTCTACCCTTCTCATCTTCCTTGAAGTCCTTTTCTATGCCTTGCCGGATTCATTTCTTGATCTCCTTGATTTCTTCATCCATTGCTTGGCCATCTCTTATCTCTTGTTCCAACAAAGAGTGGGGTTCCATTACTTCCATCTCGTTCAAGAACCCGAGATATAACCGCTCGAACTCCTTGTGCAGCTCGGGCGGTAGCTCCCGAACCGTAAGTTGGTGACATGCTCCCTTTCGGCTCAATGCATCAGCTACTACATTGGCCTTTCCGGGGTGATAGTTGATTCCAACATCATAATCCTTGATGAGTTCCAAACATCGACACTGCCTCAAATTCAAATCCGTTTGGGTGAATATGTACTTGAGGCTTTTATTATCCGTATAGATCTCACATCGGTGGCCAAGGATATAATGTCTCCAAATCTTTAATGCATGCACCACGGCTGCGAGTTCCAAGTCATGCGTAGGGTAATTCAGCTCATGTTTCTTTAGTTGCCTTGAGGCATAGGCTACCACTTGTCCTTCTTGCATGAGCACACATCCAAGCCCTTGTCTGGATGCGTCACAATATATGTCAAAGCTCTTGCTTACATCCGGCAATACCAAAACCGGCGCTGTGGTTAGCCTTTTCTTGACCCCCTCGAAGCTTTCTTGGCACACTGGTGTCCATCGGAAGGCTTTTCCTTTCATTAGCAACTCTGTCATAGGCTTTGCTATTTTGGAGAAGTCCTTGATGAACCTTCGGTAGTATCCATCCATCCCAAGAAAACTCCGAATATCCCTCACGTTTTGCGGTTGGTTCCACTTCAGAACATATCCCACCTTTCTGGGATCAACCGATATTCCTTCCTCATAGATGATGTGGCCTAGGAACGATATCTCGTTTAGCCAAAATTGACACTTGCTGAGCTTGGCATACAATTGATGCTCTCGCAGCTTTTGCAATGTCAATCTCAAATGTTCTTCATGTTCCTCCTCACTTTTCGAATACACCATGATATAATCAATGAAAACCACGATGAACTTGTCCAAGTACTCCATGAATACCTTGTTCATGAGGTACATGAAGTATGCGGGTGCATTCGTTAACCCAAAAGACATAACGGTATATTCATACGAACCATACCGTGTTCGAAACGCAGTCTTGGGTATATCGGAGGGCTTAATCTTCAGCTGGAAGTATCCTGACCGAAGATAATTCTTGGAGAAGACTCGGGCTCCCTTCACTTGGTCGAACAGGTCCTCTTTACGGGGCAGAGGGTACTTCTTCTTGATCGTCACCTCATTGAGAGACCTATAGTCCACGCACATATTTTGGGTTCCATCCTTCTTGTCTATGAAGAGCACGGGGGCTCCCCATGGTGACGAGCTCGAGTGTATAAAACCCTTTTCCAGTTGCTCCTGAATTTGTTTCTTGAGTTCTACTAGTTCGTTGACGGGCATCCTATAGGGTCTCTTTGCTATAGGTGCAGTTCCGGGTACCAAGTTAATAGAAAACTCAATGTCCCGGTCAGGTGGTATACCTGGAAGTTCTTCCGGGAACACGTCCCAAAATTCTTGAACCACCGGAATGCTTTCCAATGTTGCTCCTTCGACGTGGTTCAACGTTGCCTTCTCGGTTGTTGGCTGGGCTGACTCAAACTCGATACGGGTTCCGTGCTCGTTTGTCAACTGCACGCTCCTCTTAGCACATTGGATTACTCCGTTGTGCTTGCTTAGCCAATCCATTCCGAGTATTATGTCAAGCCCTTAGGAATCCAAGACAATAAGGTTGTCAAGGAAGTCTACCCCCCTTATTTTAAGGTTTACTCTCGGACATACTATATTAGTCCTCAGTTCTCCACCGGGAGAATTAACCAACATAGTATATTTCAAGTGTGATATGGGTAGATTATACTTGGCAACATACTTGGATGATATGAAGGAATGCGATGCTCCGGAATCAAATAGAATGGTGGCTGGGTTGGTGTTGGCAAGGAACATACCAATCACGACATCCTCAGCTTGTTGCGCTTCCTCAGCAGAGACATGGTTCACGTTGCGCGAGCGTAGTTCTTCTGTCCACGGTTTCCTTGATTGGCTCCTCCGTTCGGCCGTGGGTTCTGCTTGGGCACGTTGCTTGGTTGCCCAGGACCTCTCTTTGGGCACTGGTTCGCAAAGTGTCCCGTCTCTCCACATGCAAAGCATGCCTTGTTGCCCAAGACAGCAGGTATGTTGGGGCGGGGGTTTTGAGAAGGAGCACCCATGTTGGGTCGGGGCGCAGGAGGCAAAGGCACACGAGGTGCTTGCATGGCAGGATGTTGCTGTGGTGGTCGATTTGGGCGAAACGATCCATACTGTGGTGCAGCTGGGGGCATGTACCGAGGGCGTACGTTGCTCCCTTGTGGCTGATATGGCATCTTTCTTTTGCCTTCTTGCTCGATCTCTCGGATCATGCTCTCAACCACTATGGCTTTGTCAACTAGCTTCTGGAAGTTAGCATAGTCATTGTTGAGGAGCTGAACCTAGATCTCATTGTTCAACCCTCTCATGAACAAGTACTGCTTCCGTTGCTCCGAGTTGACATCTTCGGGGGGCATACCTTGAAAGCTGCGTGAACTTGTTGAGGTTCTCATTCACGCTCTTCCTGCCCTGGCGAAGACCTTCAAACTCTTGTCTTTTGAGCATCATTACTCCAGCAGGTATGTAATGAGAGTGGAAACTCTCCTTGAACTCAATCCAAGTAACAGTCTCCGGGTTGACATGAGCGTTGCATAGATCGTCCCAGCAATCAGGCGGCAGCTCCCATAAGTTGGTGCGATGCAAAGAGAACTTTCTCTCGGTCATTGCACTGAACTGTTGCAAGCTTCTTCTCCATGGATTTCAACCAATCATTGGCCTCCATGGGATCATTAGCTTGAGCAAAAGTGGGCGGTCAAGTCCTGATGAACTCTCCCAGTCGGTTGTGAGCCGGCGGTGGTGGTGGTGGTGGTGGTGGTGGTGGCGGTGGCGCAGGAACGGGGTTATTGTTGTTGGCTTGCAGCTGACCCAATGTTTGGATCATGGTTTGCATAAGCTGGTTCTACATAGCCATCAACTGTTCTAGGTTATTTGCACCAGCTCCGGGGTTGTCATTCTCAGGAACCTCAACGTGGTCATCCTCTTGGTTGCTACGGACATTCCTCCCTTGACAGCCGGCGTTTCCTCTCACCATCTGTGAGAGAGAGTTGAGTAGAATAGAGGTTAGAAGTTTAGAGTGATCCCTCCCAACTATATGCATCAAGGTGGATGGACTATATATTATCCTATATGAGGATGTGAACAAGTGTCGAAGCATCTCACATCTCTCTACTATGTGTGGATATGGACAATGCTGAAACGTCCCACAACTCACACTAACCACTCAAGCACAACAATCATTACAAAAGTTTGAGCACACAACTCCTATTCAAGGCTTACTCAATGGGGGTCCTATTTGGTGGTGATACCCATCTGTGGCCAATCTGTGACTTTGTCGTATATTCAAGGTGGTTCCAATGCCAATCTATGCACTCTACCTAGGCTTGCATCCTACGGTCAATTGTGGTAGCTTGATACCAATATGTGAATTGTACCAATCTGTGATCTTATCTAGGCCTGTGACCTACATTAAACCGTTGTATCTATACCAATCTGTGACTAGGCATGGCAGCTCTAACATCAATCTATGATTTCTATCTAGGCGTGTGACCTACGATCAACCCGTGGCTCTGATACCAATCTGTGACACCTCGGTTCTGTGGGGAACCTGGACTGATGCATATGTGTGCCCAGGATGTTCATCACACATACACATATAATCCACAAACTGAATTCAGAATATATATAACCACGAATGAATAGATTCAAGTACCTTATTACATCAATCTTTATTGCAGCGGAAGTCTTATCTTAGCAGCGGAAGTCTTATTCTAGCAGCGGAAGTCTTCTAAACTATAGCGGAAGCAAACTAAGAAGCAGCAGCGGCTCCATCTCTACTCCACAGGCAAAGTTGAGGGCATATTACACGCCTAGTACTCCACGTGGTCTTCAAAGTACTCCTCTCCTGTTGCTGATGATGAAGTAATAATGCAAGTTTGAGTACATGACGTACTCAGCAAGTGCGGAAAGTATGACATGTTGCTGACAACAAGGTAGGTATAAAAAGGTTCATTGCATAAAAGCAAAGTTTATTTCACAAATCATGATAAAAACAGCAACTAGCTTTAAATGAATGTAATCCCAACATGTATTTAAACATCAACATACCTCCATCATGATTCACCACTCTTCATATCCGATCTGAACATTTATCTTTCTCAACTTTCTTCATGCTCATGAATACCATCTCATATTCACTACCATCTCATCTCATATTCAATTCCGTCTCATACTGAGACCAATGCTCATTGCCATGACTCAACAGTCATGCAACCAATCTAATTACCCGGACTCAACAGTCCCGAAAACAAAATCCAAAGACCAAACCATCACCAAACCAAATACCATCCCAATAACCATCCCATCTAATCATGTGAGTTATCCAGGCGCTAGTGACCGTAAGCTCGACAATCATGATAGTTTTATACCCTGCAGAGTTTGCACCACTTTACCCACAAGTTTGTGATTTCGTCACTCGTCGGCGACTGCAGAACCTCCATTATACCAGTACACATCCGTCTGTGTATGGCCAAGAGATCACGAAATAGCCTTTACAAAGGGGCTACTAGATGTATGGACTCACTAAGGTTTCACCAGCAGGCTATAATCTCCAATTCTCCCACTTACGGGCCCCTCTTGTGCCATGCAGTTCCAAGGGCAGTCCTCACTCGACTCCCATTCCCCGCGCCTTCCACGGTCCATAACAATCTAGTAACTTACCTAATTAGTCAGCTAAGCCGCACCCATATTTGGCCTTGTAGTGGCACTGTTATCCTAGCATGGACCGTCCTTAGATCTACGGCAAGTAAACCACCATCTCATTCTACCTCATCGACAAACCAAACTTGCCTAGATCTCCCTCCGATTAATGTTCATCAAGTTTTCATTATCATTATGAGTGCAGTATCTAGACACTTCTATCTCGCTTCCTATAATCCCGTGGACTCAGCGAAGCAAAAAGTAAAAACGACCATACCTGACTCATCAGCTGTCCCGGCGACAAGGGTCGTTAACAAAACTAGTAAACTCCTATGAAATGGTTTCCCATCAAGTTGAATCAAGCACACATACCTTTTCACAAACAGAACAGTTCCAAAAACATGGGATCAATATGGTCAAGGGGCACTTGCCTTGTTGTTGCGGCTTCTGTTGCTCTGGAATCTCGAAATCTAGGTGTTGTAGTCCTTCGTAGATAGCTCCCTGAGCTTGTCCTTCTATTTATGATCACGCATATACAAGATTTATAACAATCAATCATAATGCACGAACTTTACTCAAGATGCAATGGTGCATATGCATGCTAATCCTATGGTGCAGTTTAGTTTGTACGTGTTCTTGCATGTTTTAAGGAGTTTGCATGGGGTTTTACGATTAACAGAGGTGTAGGGATCAAATGTGGACGTGGCGATGATCTTGGCTCTAGATCAAACACGTGATCTGTCCATGAAAAAGCTTTTGTTCAAAAGGATCGAAGAAACAGATGCAAAGAAAACCGCGATGATGTCGTAAGGTGTTATTGGAGACCTACCTTACTTCCTTCGGGTCCTCCCTCCTGGCAAAAACAGATCGTCAGCTCTCCACCGGCGATGGCGATCATGTCTGGACTCGTCAGCGGTCTTTTCGGTGGTCAAACTTCGGCGAAGGGGTTTAGCTCGGCGAGTTTGAGGGCTAGGGCTCCTAAGTTGTCGGCTTTGGAAAAGATGTTACGATCAAGGGGTATTTCGGGTTCTATTTATAATCGGGAAAAGAAGAGTCCTAATCTGATTGGATTTCAAATAAGAGTCTTATTCAAATCGTTTTTGAATCTTAACAACTTATCTCCAATCGATTTTATGCGGTAACCTCGTGGAAATCATGTCGGTATCCTCCCGTATCAGGTATGCCCATGCGTATAGAAGAAAAACCGCTTCAGATCTCGTCACCTCCGCGGTGATGAGCTCCGGAGGCTCCACGTGTCCTGCGGGGACCTGGGCTCCCTTTTCCGTAGAGACAAGCTCTAGTGCACCACATGTCTGGTGGCCCGGGACCTTCCCTCTTTCTAGAGACGAGCTCCGTGAGTGCCACGTGTCAGAGCCGGACCTCCCCTCTCTTCAGAGGTGGCTCCGAGATTGCCACGTGTCCAGTAGAGCCAGACTTCCTTTCTTTTCGGAGGCGAGCTCCGGAGGTCGACACGTGTCCAACATTGATGGACCTCCCGGAGGTGAGCTCCGAGGCCGACACGTGTCCGGTAGTGTCGGACCTCCCGGAGGCGAGCTTCGGAGGTGACACGTGTCCAGTACGACCGGACCTCTCGGAGACGAGCTCCGAGAGCGACACGTGTCCCGAGCGGCTGGTCCTCTCTTTTCAGCAGTGACTAGCTCTGAAGGCGACACGTGTCCTGCGGGCTGACCACGCTCCTCCGCAGAGGCTAGCTCCGGGGGCAACAAGTGTTCCACGAGGTCGGACCTCGCTCCTTTCGCAGAGACGAGCCCCGAGCCTGCCACATAGCCAGTTAGCGGCGGACCTCTCCCCCTTTTGCGGGGATGAGCTCCGAAGGCGCCACGTGGCCAGCGAGCTGCCAGAATTGTCTTCGGCGCTTCTCGGTGAACTGGAATTTGCTCTTTTTGGCTATCTTTTTGGTTCTTTCTTTGTTTCCACTTCTTTTTAAAATGTTTTCTTTATATAAAATATGAATTCATGCAGAAATCGAAACTGAGGGTGTCACATGAATAAAGACAAGAAAATGTTATATGATCTCTAAACCAAGATTGAAAGTTAGGCCCTCCATTTAGTCCATAATGTCACATCGTTTCTACTTGCTTGCTTGTAGGTTGATGCTTAGATTTCCAATTTTGGCGATCAAACTCACTGTATATATAATGAAAAATAATGATTAGAATCTATATATGGCAAACCAATAACAATTAGTATAGATGGTGAACAAACACTTACTGAAAATATCTGTCCATCCCGTCCATATTAGCGTACATATAGAGCAAAAGCAACCGTCTTTTCTTCTGTTGTGGTGTCATAGCTCATGCTACTACCAACGGTGGTGCCTCTCGTTTGAAAAATGGAGAGGTCGCTACAAGGGGGTGTTTCATCGACATTGTAACACAATGTTGGAGCATTAACATTGTGTTCCTCTACAAATTAAATGCTTCGGCGATGCATCCTTCAACCCTTGCTCTATTGGAAACCATTGGTTTAAGATACCTGAGTGCTCTTTCAATGTGGTACATCCACCTATATTGAACAGGGACACCCACTTTATCTTCATATGGAAGATGGATTAGGAGGTGTTGCATTGGGTTGAAGAACCCTGGAGGGAAAACTTTTTCCATCTTACATACCAAAATTGGTATCTCCTTTTCTAACTTCTCCATCATCTCCTTTGTGATTTCTTTAGCACAAAGCTGTCTATAAAAATAGCTCAGCTCGGCTAACACCTTCCACACTGCATCGTCAAGTTAGCCCCGAAACATAACCGGCAAAAGTCTTTCCATGATTATGTGATAATCATGACTTTTCAACCGAGTGAGTTTTCCCGTCTTCACATTCACAGCTCGTCTCAGGCTAGTAGTATAACCATCTGGGAATTTCAAATTTTTCAACTACCACAAGACTTATTTTTTTATTTAGGTCTAAGATAGGAAGTAGCGCGTGGTTTGCCACCGGTTTTAGAGAGCTCAATACTTGGGTGGTTACGAACCTCTGCCAAATCTTCTCGAGTCTTAATATTGTCTTCTGTTTTGCCCATCACATCCAAGCATGTGCTTATGATCGCTCATATTACGCTCCTGGTGCATGACATCAATGTTATGCATTAGAATTAAGGACTTCACATACAGTAGTTCCCATAATACACATACATGAGTCCAATTATGGTCCTCTCCGTAACTAACAAAATATCCAGGATGATTTTCATCTGGCACTAGCTTGTCCAACATGGCACATATCTCTAACCCATTCATACGTTGTCGTAGTCCTTTTGTGGCAATGGTGTTCTTTCTGAAGGCCTTCCTCTATTGTCTAAACATGTGATTCAGAGGTAGTGAACGTCGATGACAATCGAAGTAACATATATTGCCACCCTAACTAAGACGAAAACATTTCGTGTCCATGACACATATCTGACATGTCAAACGACCATGAGTACTCCAGCCGGAAAACATGCCGTATGCTGGGAAATCATGAACAGACCATAAGTATGCAGCCCGAAGGATGAATTTCTATTTTTTGTAACAATCGTACGCTTTGATTCCTGTCCATAACAATTTCAACTCTTCAATCAACGGCTTCAACATCACATTGAGTCGTGAACCAGGATGATCTGGTCTAGGAACTATGAGGCAAAGGAACATGAATGCATGCTTCATATAAAGAGATGGTAGTAAGTTGTACGAAATAGCAAACACGGGACAACATGAGTATAGTGTGGCGTTTGTACTGAACGGTGAGAAGCCATCTGTCTCTAATCCAATGCGAATATTTCTTGCATCGTTGGTAAAATCTGGATTGAAGTGGTCCAACGGTTTCCATGCCTCACCGTCGGACGTGCACCATGACTCCGAGGTTCTCACATACATCTTCTTTGTGCCATCTCATATGTCTGACAGATCTTTTCGAGAGAAACAAGCGCTTCAACCGAGGTGTGACAGGAAAGTAACGAATCTGTTTATGTGTGACTTCAGTCTGTACACTTTCTACTTTGTCATTATCAACCTCGACAAACCTCAATTCACCATATTCTAAGCACTTCTTCTTGTTGGCATGCTCTTTCCAAAAAAGCATGCAGTTGTCTGGACAGACATCAATCTTCTCATATTTCATACCAAAACAAGAAATCAATTTCTTGGACTGGTACATATCTTTCGGCACTTTATGCGGTTGAGGAAGGATATCGCTGATCAATTTTATGAGATCGGTGTAACCATTGTTGAAGAAGAAATACTTAGACTTAATTGCCATAAGTTTGGTCATGAAATTAAGAAGAGTCACTTTTGTGTGTTCATGCAGTGGCTCTTCTGAAGCTTTGAGAAGCTTAAAGAACATTCCAATTTCCGTTGTAGGGGCATCCTCCGTCAACTCAGGATCTATGGCTTTAAGTATCTCGTCCATCCTAGCGACTCCCGTGTTATCATCCACCACTTCATCTTCTACAGATTCGAAACGTGTCTCACCATTGAAGTACCATACCTCATACTTTTGCATGAAACCGTTTCAACACAAGTGAAACATCAACGTCGCCTTGTCAAAAAAAATCGCATTCTTGCATTTGGAACATGGGCACCGCACCCTGCTGCTGTTGGACAACGAAAAAGCTCGTTGTATAAAAGTATCTGTCTTGGTGAACCACTCGCCTGAGTGATGCCCATTCTTTTTCCAACCAGAATACATACAAGTCCGGTCTTCAACCATGTCTGAGGTTATACCATCAAAGCAGACAAAATAATTATTAGTACATTTTTATGTCTTTTCACGGCCCCTACAACTAGGCTGATAGGTCCTAAACCCATCCAAGAGTGATCGAGGTAATGTGCTTATGACGAGACACGGAGTCCGAATCCGGACGAAATTTTTACAACATAACCCCGTTGTTGTAACACCCCAAAAACCAGTTAAGAGGGGAATTTAAAATTTTTTGGACGTATTGCATGTGGTGCAGAAATTCAAATTCAAACTGGAATTCAAATTCAAATCAAAACAGAAAAGAAAAAGAAAAAGAAAGAAACAAAACCCCCGGCCAGTGGGCTGAAACCCACCAGCCGGCCCACCCGCCCCCGCGCTAGCCCGCAGCCGCGCGCTCCCCTCTCTCTCTCACTGACACGCGGAGCCCGCCATCATCTTCATCCTCGCGCGCGATCGGATGACCCCGGGACACCTCTCTCTCCCGAATCAAAACTACCCCCTGAAAACCGCGTCCCCCAGCAGAATTCTGGTCCCGGACGACTAAACTCGATCAGAACCGACACGCCGCCCTACCCCGTCTATATAAGCCCCGGCATCGCCCGTTTTTTTCATCCCGATCGCCTGTTTTTCCTCCCGGTGAGAACCACAGCTTCTCCAGCCGTTTTCTCTCGATCTTTGCTCGGATTTTCCGATCTAACGTGCCGATCGTGTTCCACCGCCTCCGGGGAATTACGCAGGTGCAGAAAACTCAGTGGCTTGCGCTCTAGGCACAACTCCGACGAGCACCGCAGTGGTTCCACCTCAGACCTCGTCGCCGACCGTCTTCCAGGACCTCCGAGCTCAAGAAAAATCCCGAGGTGAGATCCCCGACCTCCCCTCTACCGATCTATGCCATGAAAACCCAGTTTTAGGAGGAATAGACGAAGATCCGAAGTTCTCCGGCGAGATCGCCGCCTCGCGCCGCCGAGCAGCGCGGGCTGACTCCGGCCAGGGCGACGTGGCCGCTTGTGCGCTGTCTATTTTAAATCGCACGGTAGAATTAAAACACGCGCGTACCGGTTTGGCGATCTAATCTGAGCCGTCTATTTTAAATCGGACGGTCCACATCAGCCCCGCATTACAAAGGCCGGGATTCTTATGCGCTACCCCCTGGGGATCTCAGAAAATACGAGCTAGCCCCGGAAACTTCTGATCTAGCCCCTGGAACTTCAGAAATTCATGTAAATTCAATTAAAAATCAGTTTTAGCCCCTGGACTTAATAAAAATTTGCAAAACCCCTCTGTTATGCATAGTTAGACCCCTGGAAATTTGTGAACTAATAAATTAGACCCTATAGTAGGGTGAACTTACCTTTTTGACCCTATATGGTATTAAGTTTAGAAATTTGAATGTGTGACTAGGATTTAAATTTAAAAGGAAAGACAAACACATGTGCTAATTCAAGTTTAAACTCTACTAACACATGGAAAACTTTAGAATGAACTAAAAATAAATTTTAGGCTGAAATGAAATCTGTTTGGGTGTTGTTCATATTTATTAGTTCTAGGAACAAATTTTTAGGTTAATAAATAATTCTGAAAATGGGTAAAATAAATTTAAATTAGTTCACATCAGAGGAAAAGTTCAAAAACATATTATTTAATATATTAGATCAGAACCTATTCTGTTTAGATGTTATGACCTACTATTTAATATTTAAAACTCACTTTTAGGCATAGAAAATAAATCTGGAAAATAAAGGAAAAATAGGTATGCATAATTAGAAAATGATAAATGAAGTCTCCAAATCCAAAGACTTCAGTTTGGGATTTGGTAGAAGGTTTAAAAACCCACTTGGAATAGGAAATTACATTCCATGCAAACTTGGTAGCTAAAGAGTGTGTTAATCGAATATAAAGAATTTGTTTAGAATTGAAATTCATATATATATAGTGTGTGCAAATAAAAATCTGAATACAAAAGTTAGAAATCATATACATATGTTTAAAAGTGCATGTAGGCCAAAACTCAACACATGTAGAGTAACCCCAACACTTAGAAATGTGAATGACTTTCATAGGTATGTATGTGTGGTTTGTATGAAGTGAAAGTGTGAACTATGTCTTATGGATTGTTGTTTTCTTTTGCTATGTGTATTGGCATGAGTGGAACCTGCCCCAGAGCAAGTTCTCCCTTTCCAAGACCAAGACTTTCCATTCTCAGATCAGCAAGAAGAAGGCAAGTGTCCTTGACCACTTTGATCCTATACTAGGATGTGTAGATAGAATTAATTGCATTATCAATTGAAATATGAAACCCCTGCTAGGAAGTTTCCCTAGAATTGCATTACCTTGTTTCCTTGTAGCTTGGGTTGGGCTTTATTTTATCATGTCATTTATTATTATGCATATGCTTAGCTATGCTTAGAATGGGATAATTGGGATATGAGATCATTAGTCTATTTACCATACTCTTGAATGAGATGTTATGAGTTATGTAGAGGTAGGGATCAAGGCAAGTTGGATGATTTGGTTGGTGCTGGGTGCACAAGACCCGGATTGTGTTTAGTACTTGCCTGGATCCTAAGGACCGGTTCATGGAGCATGTAACCTGGCTTTACCGTGCCAACCACATGCTGAGATGGGGCAGCTTGGCCAATTAATTAGGTATATCCCCGCCGTAGTATGGGTGTGTTGGATGGTGCGGGCAATAGGTGTCAGCTGGACTACCATATGAACCGCAAGGCTCAAGAGGGGGCCACTGCAGCGGGGTTGGAGCCTCTTGTATGCTGTTAGGGGTGAAACCTCAGTGGACCCACGCTCGTCGGGAATCCCTTTGTAAAGGCTTCATAGTGATCTCCTGGCTACACACCTGGGAAGTGTGAATGTGGTTCGCGGCCACTGGCATAATGGAGGTTCTTTTAGTCCACCCCGCAACGGGGGATGAAATCACTACATGTGGGTACAGTGGTGCAAACTCTGCAGAGTCAAAACTGTCATGACAGCCGTGCTCACGGTCAAGAGCGGCTTGGACTTATTCATGATTAGAGGATTGATGGCTTTGGAAGTTGAGGATGTTAAGCGGTGAGCTTAACATTGGAAATGATGTTATGGTTATTTGATTATGATGATGGGTTGGGAGATTGGGATCTTTTCACCTGTGTAGTAACGTAGGTGCTTAATAAGCTAAGGTGGTAGGTAATAATTGCGTAGTGCTTTAACCATGATTTCAACCTCTCCTTGCTCTGGCCATGCATGACATAACCTTCCCCCACTTGCTGAGTACCAACGTTACTCAAACTTGCATATTTGTTGGTTTATATTGCTGCTCAGGTCAAGAGAACGATGTGGTGTTCAATGACCAAGACTTCGGACCCGAAGAAGGATTCTAGGAGTCCCCCGGGCAACGCCTGTGACGGAGCCCACAAGATTTATTTTCCGCTGCTAGTTTATTTACATGTTATGAACTTATTATCGTCCATCGATACGTATGCTTTGTAAGACATATTTATATTCGACACCTGGCTTGTAATAAATGATGCTTCACTATTTGTCATCACATGTATGAGAAAATGATCCAGGCATACATGTGATATTCACTCGGTTGTTCTTCGGAAAAACCGGGTGTGACAGAAGTGGTATCAGAGCCAAGGTTGCCCGTAGGAACGTGGACCTAGGTAGAAATGGACGTATTTAAGGACCCTATTTTCTTAAAAACTATTTTACAAAGGTGTGGGTTTAAAAGTGTTATTTAATGGGGTCACTTTATTCATCTTACCCCAACTTTTATTCAAAATAGAATTTTTGTTTAAAATTTTATCTAACTTAATTTTAAATGCTTTATGTTTTAGATGGTTCGCATGATCCGCACTGCTCGCAAGTCCACCGGAGGCAGAGTTCCCGTAGTTGCCCTTGCCCTGAGAGAGGAGAACCGTCCGGTGATGTACCTCTCCTACGGATTGGCGGTAGGAGGCTTGTTGTGCCATCTTCGGCATATGCTCCACACTGCCGGCAATACGGGCAAGCTAACCATACACTACAGCTCCACTCGGACCATCCGTGAGAAGTGGGAAGAATGGAGTTCGGAAATGAGGATTATCCATGAAAATCAGCTGCTCAAGATCCACCACTCTCCAGCTTGTCGGGCGACACAGGTCGATGCTGAGAAGGATGTCACCTGGGAGGCCATCACCTGCCAGAGTCACATCAACCGTCGCCACCTGGACAGGACTGAGTACATGTATGTCCTCCAGCGTGAGAGGGGTACAGTGGAGTACATGTACCCGCCAGTGCAGCAGGGGACTTCCCATGAGCACATGGACCTGTGCTTGGAGGATGCTGCTATGCTCAGCACTCGACTGCAGGAGTGTCAACAGGAGCTTCAGGATGTTCGTGACACCCTGAAGGAGACTAAGGCGTTGCTTCAAGCCAGCTTGAGGGCGAGAGAAAGAGGAGATGGGAATGAACTGTGTGTCACCGTGAATGACACATGGACTCCTGACTCCCCAGACCGCTGGGCGAGCAGGCGCCGCTGCACTTCTCCACCAGCAGTTTCCCCACCCAAAGCGGAATCAGAGGGCAGCCGCAATAATAAGGAAGACCCCAAGGAGCCAGCTCAGTGATACGAGTCGTGTAGAGTTCTTTCCCCTAGTTCAGAAGGTTATCGAGTAGTCGAGTCAATACCTTAGTTAATTGTGTGCTAATGTTTGGTGTGTGACGTGAGTTGTGGAAGCCATGGGCATTTGTCCACAACCTCGTCTTTAGGTTGCTTTGCTTTGATGTGTGAACCCCTATGAATTAAGAGTGCAATTATTTTTGCGTGAGACGTGACGCCCAAAAGATCTATGTGAAAACTCCAGAAATTGTCTAAATATTAAGGCCTCAAAAGTTTAAGTTTAAACAAGCAATTTGGGAAGTTAATACATAATGATTTAAGTTAACACTTGGTTGACCAAACATAAAGGAATCATCCATTGTTCGACCAGAACGGTGGAACTAACTCACCCTAGTGGCACAAGAGTAAAGTTCATAACAATACAAGAGCCTAGGAGGGACATTAAATTAAATCAAGTTGAGGTGGAAGTGGAGGAGATCAGGATCATCAGGGAATATCCAAATGTTTTTCCGGAGGAGTTGCCAGGTATGCCCTCTGATCAAGAAGTGGAATTCGCGATTGAGCTAGTGCCTAGAACAGCCCCGATATACAAGAGACCTTATCGGATGGACTCCAAGCAGCTGGAAGAACTCAAGGATCATTTAAGAGAATTAATAGGGAAGGGGTACATTCGTCCTAGTTCCTCAGCATGGTGAGCTCCAGTGATATTTGTGCCTGAGAAGGACGGAACCCAAAGGTTATGCGTAGACTACCGTGCGTTGAATGAAGTAACCATCAAGAACAAGTACCCATTACCCCGCATTGAAGACTTGTTTGATCAGTTGAGGGGAGCTTGTGTGTTCTGGAAAATTGATCTCAGGTCGGGATACCACCAACTTAAGATAAGGAAAACTGGTATTCCAAAGACAGCTTTCGTATCTCGGTATGGACTATGTGAATACACCATCATGCCTTCCGGGCTAACTAATGCCCCGGCATACTTCATGTATCTCATGAACAAGGTATTCATGGAATATCTGGACAAATTTGTGGTGGTTTTTCATTGATGACATTCTCGTCTTCTCCAAAGATGAAGAAGAGCATGAGAGACATTTAAGGTTGGTGTTGCAAAAGCTGAGGGAGCACCAGCTATATGCAAAGTTGAGCAAGTGTGAGTTTTGGCTGAAGAGAGTTCCCTTCTTAGGACATATAATCTCGGAGGGAGGAATCTCCGGAGACCCCGCCAAGATCGAGGATGTACAGAAGTGGAAGACCCCTGAGAATGTCGGGGAAGTTCGAAGCTTCTTGGGATTGGTTGGGTATTATCGACGGTTTATCGAGGGTTTCTCCAAGATCTCGAGACCCCTCACCAAATTGTTGGAGAAGGGAATCACATTCACATGGACGCCGCAGTGCGAGACGAGTTTCCAGGAATTAAAGAAAAGATTGACAACAACCCCAGTGCTAGTTATGCCTGATATGCAGAAGAACTTTTCAGTGTATTGCGATGCTTCTGGAAATGGATTGGGATGTGTTCTCATGCAAGAAGGGCATGTCGTGGCTTATGCGTCTCGGCGGCTACGGAAACACGAGAAGAACTATCCTACACATGACCAAGAGCTAGCTGCAGTGGTACACGCGTTGAAGATTTGGTGGCATTACTTGATGGGGAAGAGGACAGAGATATATACGTATCACAAGAGCTTAAAGTATATTTTTACACAACCAGATCTCAACCTCAGACAAAGGAGATGGTTAGAGCTGATCAACGACTTTGATGTGGGCGTCAACTATCATCCTGGGAAAGCGAACGTCGTAGCAGATGCTTTAGGCCGGAAGGTGCAGGTCAATAGGTTAAGCTTAAAGGACATGCCTGCATAATTGAAGGAAGATGTTATAAAACTCAATCTATGTCTGGTAAATAGTGGTGAAGCCATCGCCATGGAAGTGGACTCCACCTTAGAGCAAGACATACGCGATGGTCAAAAGAATGATGAGAAGATACAAGAAATCCGACAACTCATCAAGGATAATAGAGCCCCTGGTTTCAGAGAGGATGAACAAGGTACGGTTTGGCACGGGAAAAGAATCTGTGTGCCTGAAGTGAAGGAGCTCCGTGAATTGATTTTGAAGGAGGCTCATGATTCCGACTATTCCATTCATCATGGGAGTACGAAGATGTACCAGGACCTCAAGAGCAGGTATTGGTGGTATGGCATGAAGCGAGATGTCGCGAAACATTTTGCCCTATGTGACACATGTCAGTTGGTGAAAGAAGAACATCAATGACCCGCGGGATTATTGCATCCACTCAAAGTGCCTGAATGGAAATGGGAAGAAATCGGTATGGATTTCATAGTGGGACTACCCAGGACCCAATCAGGATATGATTCGATATGGGTCATTATCGATAGGCTAACCAAGGTAGCTCATTTCATTCCCGTGAAAGAAAGCTACAACGGATCCAAATTGGCAGAATTGTACATGTCAAGGATCGTGTGTTTCCATGGAGTGACAAAGAAGATAGTGTTAGATCGAGGGACGCAGTTCACCTCAAGGTTCTGGCAGAAGTTGCATGAAACCATGGGAACTCATCTGAATTTTAGTTCTGCCTATCATCCCCAAACTGACAGGCAGACGGAAAGAACCAATCAGATCCTTGAGGATATGCTGAGAGCGTGTGCACTCAAAAACAATCGGAGTTGAGACAAGAACTTACCGTATGCGGAGTTCTCCTATAACAACAGCTATCAGGCTAGTATGAAGATGTCACCGTTTGAGGCTTTGTATGGGAGGAAGTGCAGAACTCCACTATTTTGGAACCAAACAGGGGAAAGTAAAGTGTTTGGCCCCGAGGTACTACAAGAAGCCGAGGCAAAAGTGATGGAAATCCGTGACAACTTGAGGATAGCACAAACACGACAAAAGAGCTATGCCGATGTACGGAGAAGAGAGCTCGTTTTCAACGTGGGGGACTATGTTTATCTCAAGGTGTCCCCTATCCGAGGACTTCGTCGGTTCAAGGTGAAAGGGAAGTTATCACCTTGATACATCGGACCCTTTCAAGTTTTGGAGAGGAAAGGTGAAGTGACATATCAACTAGAACTACCGGCTCGCCTATCGGATGTGCATGATGTATTCCATGTGTCACAGCTCAAGAAATGTCTAAGGACGCCTGAAGAGATGTTACCCATGAATGAGGTTGACGTACGAGAGGATCTGTCTTATGCCAAGCAACCATTCAAGATTTTGGAGACAATGGAACGCCTCACAAGAAATAAAAGAATTCGGATGTGCAAGGTGCAGTGGAAGCATCACTCGGAAGAAGAAGCCACATGGGAGCAAGAAGATGAGCTTAAGGTACAGTTTCCGGAATTGTTTTCCTTGAAGCACCAATCTCGAGGACGAGAATTTTTTTTAGGGGGGTAGAGCTGTAACACCCCAGAAACCTGTTAAGAGGGGAATTTAAAAATTTTTGGACGTATTGCATGTGGTGCAGAAATTCAAATTCAAATTGGAATTCAAATTCAAATCAAAACAGAAAAGAAAAAGAAAAAAAACAAAACCCCCGGCCAGTCGGCCGAAACCCACCAGCCGGCCCCCCGCCCCCGCGCCAGCCCGCAGCCGCGCGCTCCCTTCTCTCTCTTACTGACACGCGGGGCCCGCCGTCATCTTCTTCCTCGCGCGCGATCGGCCGACCCCGGGACACCTCTCTCTCCCGAATCAAAACTACCCCCTAAAAATGACGTCCCCTAGCCGAATTCTGGTCCCGGACGACTCCAGCTCGATCACAACCGACACACCGTCCTCCCCCGTCTATATAAGCGCCGGCATCGCCCGTTTTTTTCATCCCGATCGCCTGTTTTTCCTCCCGGTGAGAACCAGAGCTTCTCCAGCCGTTTTCTCTTGATCTTTGCTCGGATTTTCCGATCTAACGCGCCGATCGTGTTCCACCGCCTCCGGGGAATCACGCAGGTGCAGAAAACTCGGTGGCTTGCGCTCTAGGTACAGCTCCGACGAGCACCGCAGCGGTTCCACCTCGGACCTCGTCGCCGACCGTCTTCCAGGACCTCCGAGCTCAAGAAAAATCCCGAGGTGAGATCCCCGACCTCCCCTCTACTGATCTATGCAATGAAAACCCAGTTTTAGGAGGAATAGACGAAGATCCGAAGTTTTCCGGCGAGATCGCAGCCTCCCGCCGCCGCGCGCCGCCGGGCAGTGCGGGCTGACTCCGGCCAGGGCGACGTGGCCGCTTGTGCGCTGTCTATTTTAAATCGCACGGTAGAATTAAAACCCGAGCATACCGGTTCGGCGATCTAATTTGAGCCGTCTTATTTAAATCGGACGGTCCACATCAGCCCCGCATTATAAAGGCCGGGATTCTTATGCGCTACCCCCTGGGGATCTCGGAAAATACGAGCTAGCCCCGAAAACTTCTGATCTAGCCCCTGGAACTTCAGAAATTCATGTAAATTCAATTAAAAATCAGTTTTAGCCCCCTGGACTTAATAAAAATTTGCAAAACCCCTCTGTTATGCATAGTTAGACCCCTGGAAATTTGTGAAATAATAAATTAGACCCTATAGTAGGGTGAACTTACCTTTTTGACCCTATATGGTATTAAGTTTAGAAATTTGAATGTGTGACTAGGATTTAAATTTAAAAGGAAAGACAAACACATGTGCTAATTCAAGTTTAAACTCTACTAACACTTGGAAAACTTTAGAATGAACTAAAAATAAATTTTAGGCTGAAATGAAATCTGTTTGGGTGTTGTTCATATTTATTAGTTCTAGCTAGGAACACATTTTTAGGTTAATAAATAATTCTGAAAATAGGTAAAATAAATATAAATTAGTTCACATCAGAGGAGAAGTTCAAAAACACATTATTTAATATATTAGATCAGAACCTATTCTGTTTAGATGTTATGACCTACTATTTAATATTTAAAACTCACTTTTAGGCATAGGAAATAAATCTGGAAAATAAAGGAAAAATAGGTATGCATAATTAGAAAATGATAAATGAAGTCTCCAAATCCAAAGACTTCAGTTTGGGATTTGGTAGAAGGTTTAAAAACCCACTTGGAATAGGAAATTACATTCCATGCAAACTTGGCAGCTAAAGAGTGTGTTAATCGAATATAAAGAATTTGTTTAGAATTGAAATTCATATATATATATTGTGCAAATAAAAATCTGAATATAAAAGTAAGAAATCATATACATATGTTTAAAAGTGCATGTAGGCCAAAAATCAACACATGTAGAGTAACCCCAACACTTAGAAATGTGAATGACTTTCATACGTATGTATGTGTGGTTTGTATGAAGTGAAAGTGTGAACTATGTCTTATGGATTGTTGTTTTCTTTTGCTATGTGTATTGGCATGAGTAGAACCTGCCCCAGAGCAAGTTCTCCCTTTCCAAGACCAAGACTTTCCATTCTCAGATCAGCAAGAAGAAGGCAAGTGTCCTTGACCACTTTGATCCTATACTAGGATGTGTAGATAGAATTAATTGCATTATCAATTGAAATATGAAACCCATGCTAGGAAGTTTCCCTAGAATTGCATTACCTTGTTTCCTTGTAGCTTGGGTTGGGCTTTATTTTATCATATCATTTATTATTATGCATATGCTTAGCCATGCTTAGAATGGGATAATTGGGATATGAGATCATCAGTTTATTTACCATACTCTTGAATGAGATGTTATGAGTGATGTAGAGGTAGGGATCAAGGCAAGTTGGATGATTTGGTTGGTGCTGGGTGCACGAGACTCGGATTTGTGTTTAGTACTTGACTGGATCCTAAGGACCGGTTCATGGAGCATGTAACCTGGCTTTACCGTGCCAACCACATGCTAAGATGGGGCAGCTGGCCAATTAATTAGGTGTATCCCCGGCGTAGTATGGGTGTGTTGGATGGTTCGGGGAATAGGTGTCAGCTGGACTACCATATGAACCGCAAGGCTCAAGAGGGGGCCACTGCAACGGGGTTGGAGCCTCTTGTATGCTGTTAGGGGTGAAACCTCAGTGGGCCCACACTCGTCAGGAATCACTTTGTAAAGGCTTCATAGTTATCTCCTGGCTACACACCTGGGAAGTGTGAATGTGGTTCGCAGCCACTGGCATAATGGCGGTTCTTTTAGTCCACCCGGCAACGGGGGATGAAATCACTACATGTGGGTACAGTGGTGCAAACTCTGCATAGTCAAAACTGTCATGACAGCCGTGCTCACGGTCAAGAGCGGCTTGGACTTATTTATGATTAGAGGATTGATGGCTTTGGAAGTTGAGGATGTCAAGCGGGGAGCTTAACATTGGAAATGATGTTATGGTTATTTGATTATGATGATGGGTTGGGAGATTGGGATCTTTTCACCTGTGTAGTAACGTAGGTGCTTAATAAGCTAAGGTGGTAGGTAATAATTGCGTAGTGCTTTAACCATGACTTCAACCTCTCCATGCTCTGGCCATGCATGACATAACCTTCCCGCACTTGCTGAGTACCAACGGTACTCAAACTTGCATATTTATTGGTTTATATTGCTGCTCAGGTCAAGAGAATGATGTGGTGTTCAATGACCAAGACTTCGGACCCGAAGAAGGATTCTAGGAGTCCCTCGGGCAACGCCTGTGACGGAGCCCACAAAATTTATTTTCCGCTGCTAGTTTATTTACATGGTATGAACTTATTATCGTCAATCGAGACGTATGCTTTGTAAGACATATTTATATTCGACACCTGGCTTGTAATAAATGATGCTTCACTATTTGTCATCACATGTATGAGAAAATGATCCTGGCATACATGTGATATTCACTCAGTTGTTCTTCGGAGAAACCGGGTGTGAAAGTTGTTCTCCAACTGCACGCCCAAAAATGGTGCATGTGACACCCGGTTCCGTAAAAAGAACCAAGTGAATGCATATGTGTGCCCAGTATGTTCATCACACATACACATGTAATCCACAAACTGAATTCAGAATATAACCTCGAATAAATAGTGTTTAAGTACTTTATTACAATGACTCAGTGTCTCACTCATGAATATCTAGCTTATTCTTGCAGCAGAAGACTATAAAAGACAGCGGAAAATGACTAAAACAGCAGGCTCCAACTTCAACTCCACAGGCATGTTGACGGTAGTGCGCACGCCTAGTACTCCACATGTTCCTCGAAGTACTCTTCTCCTGTAGCTGATGTATACGTGGTAATGCAAGGGTGAGTACATGTCGTACTCAACAAGTGCGGGAAAAGTATGACATGTAGCTTACAACAAGGTAGGAAATAAAAAGGCTCATTGCAGCAAGCAAATTTCATTTCACAAACAGGGTAAAAACAGCAACTAAGTCTAGATGAACTAATTCCCAATATAACCAAGTAAATCAGCAACATTCTTTCATCATAAATCACCATTTATCAAGTCTCAACCAGCCAACAATCTTTCTCAAGTTCATCTCATACTCATGAATACTCATAACCATCTCATATTTATATAACTGAAACTAAATTCATTGTCATGACTCAAAACAGTCCCAAAACCAATCCTAATGACCATACTACAACCATCCCGAATAAACATCCCATGTTTTGCCTCTTATCATGGAAGTTGGCCAGGTGCTTGTGACCGGAAGCACGGCTATCATGATAGTTTTACACTCTGCAGAGGTGGCACCACTTTACCCACAAGTTTGTGATTTCGTCACCCGTCGGCGAATGCAGAACCTCCATTATACCAGTACACAACCATCGGTGTATGGCCAAGAGATCAAAAAATAGCCTTTACAAAGGGGCTACTAGATGTACGGACCCACTGAGGTTTCACCGGCAGGCTCGAATCACCATTCTCCCACCCATGGGCCCCTCTTGTGCCATGCAGTTCCCAGGGCAGTCCTTCTCGACTCCCATTCCCCGCGCTATCCAACGGTCCATAACAAGCTAGCAACACACCTAATTAATCAGCTAAGCCGCACCCATACTTGGCCTTGTGGTGGCACTTTTTTTCTGGCATATTCTCGCATGAACTGGTCCTTAGATCTATGGCAAGTAAACCACCATCTCATCCAGCAACATCCAATAAAACCAATCTTGCCTAGATCTCCCCGATTCCATGCCCATTATCATCATCAAGTTCTCATCGTCATTATTTGTAAAAGCCCAAGAAAAGGGACTTGCAAAAACTTTTCATCACTCACAACACCACAGTTTTGTTGTGGATATGTTGTGAACATATTGTGAAGAGCAAGGGACCTCCATCAAAAGGGTGATGGTTCAAGCTCTCCACACATGGGATAACCCATGAGAGATGATTCTAAAAACCAATTTAGAGTCATTCAAATGTTGGATCCTAGTTGGATTAAGACCACTGAGTTGAAGTACTCAAGTGCAAGGGGAGGGTTTAAAAATCAGAATTTGAACTAATGTCCAACTCAAAATTCAAATGAGGGGAGGACATAATGGTGATTCAAAACTGCTGTACTCAAACTCATGGTTGCAGCAGCTAACAAAAGAATCAAAGTGCATATTTGGGTTCCTTAGGTCCAAATGAGTGGGGAGGCAAAGTTTCAATAAATTGTGAAAAGGTTTGCTACCCATTTTTCCAAAAAGGATCCAAATGTGCAAGGAATTCAAATATACATTTTGAATTTGGGGGAAATTTGCCCAACCATACAAATGTAGCTCAGTTTGAGACTCCAAACATTTGAATTCATCATTTGCCAAGTTTTTGGAGATCTTTTGAGAGGTGGGGGAGCACTGCCAAGTGGGTGCCACATGTCATAGGGCTCAGTTGGCTTAACCCCTAAGTATTGTGATCGGGTTGCACTCCACCGAGAGAAGCTCACCGAGCGACACCGCAGGGGGGGGGGGGAGCCGGACGCCACCTCCTGCTGAATCGCACACGCTGGCGAGCTCCTCGTGGGGGTGCCTTAACTCTCAGCCGTGCTCAGCGAGCCACAGCACCGAGAGAAACCCGTTTCCCTCACTCTCACCGCCAGAGAACAGAGGCGCGGCCACCATCGCCAAATTGCTCGGGAGCGATCTCAGCTCACGTGCAAGCATCGGCAGCCCAGCAACTCAGCATCACCAGACCTCCCACGACCTCCCTGCACCAGTTCCAGTCGAGCTAAGCCACCACAGACCGAGAGAACGGTGTTCTTCGCGGCGGCCAGGAAGAACCGAGCAAAGGTGCTCCCGTGGACAGCTCGGCAGAGGACCGGTCACGACCAAGAAGGAGCGGTTTTGGACGCGCCTAGGCTCCGCGCTGCTCGACCCCAAAGCCTAGAACCAGTGACCAATCATCGCCGGCGAATTTCGCAAAACATCTCCAGCCGGTGCAGAACTACCTTCGTGTATGAAACCCACAAATTCCCGACATATACTTGCTTAGAGTTTATCAAACTACACTCACAGGAGCTAGACTTGACGGCGCCCAAGTTTGCTTCGCAACCCTAGCCTAATTTTGGCTGTAGCCGGCTATCTCCCGGTTTTCCAACCGCGGTTATGGCGGGAAGGGTCGGGCTCACGGTGACGGCTAGATTAGAGCTCTTCCCGAGCCCTGACATGGCCTTGTTGACCCTCTCTGAGATCCCCTGGTGCTGTAGAACCCTTGCACCGAGGTTTTGGCGGGCTGAGTTGGCCGGGTGGCATAACCGAAGTGAGTCCGAGCCGCTGCACCGTCGCCGGCTAGGTTAGGGTCACCGCCGGCCGGAGCAGTCGGTGCCATCGTGTTCAGCACACGAAACTAGGCCCTGGCGGTGAGGGAGAGCTCGAGAGTCGGCCGGACGGCAAGTATCAGCGTGTCTCCGGCAAACCCGGTGGCGCGCGGGCGCGGGAACACGAGGAGGAAGACGACCCTCGGCCCCAAGTGTCAGCGACGGGAGTTTAAAACCCAGATCTACTGTGGCCCCGGTATCAAGTATGACTGCACGGGAAGGGGTCTGTAGCCCCGTGTGGCTCAGCTCCAGCGGTGACACGTGTGGGCCGGGCCCACGGTCAGAGTTTAAATTTTTCTCCGGATTATTTAGAATTTCAGATTTAGTTCAAACTTTAGAACCCCATAACTTTTGCTAGGAAGCTCCAAATTTAGTGATTCAAATTGTGTTGGATTCATATTGCCTAGATCTGTCCAAATATATAACCCAATTTGTATGAAACCCACTAATTAATTCTGGAAAATTCTTAAAATCTTTTCAGCAAAAGAATTTTAGAGGGAGTTTGGTTCATCCAAAAATCCCCAAATTTCGCCAGAACGTTCTTTAGGATGTTAGTGAACCCCTGTAAAAGTATCAGACCATTTGGAGTTGATTTGAGTAGAGCAATTCAAATTTGAAGGTGCTGTGTTCATTTGAATACAGAAACAATTTCAGATAATTTCCAAAACTTGGAAATTCAGTTCTGAACAAGTATTAGCTCCAAAAATACTAGGAAAATTCATGCAGAATATGTGAGGTATAAGGGAAATTGTAGTTCACTCAGTTAGGCATGAACAGGGGTGTTACCTCAGAATTAATTCTTCTTTGCTTATTTGCTAAGAGAATTGTTCTGAGCAAACCACTCAATGAAAAGTGCTAATGTTTGGTCCAGAGGGTTTTCTTGTGACAAGGAATTCACACAAAAATTCTCAGCTCCATTGGAGCTCTGGATCACCCCTGTCCTGTTTAACCACTTGAGGGATTAATTTGGAAAAAGGGGAAAAACCACTTAGCACTTAACCATGTGCTTAGGTCTAAGCCCAAACCACAAACACCCAGTTCATCTTTAAATTCTTAAACAGAGTTCCAGTTGTTAGAGACTGGTTATTAGAACTAATAGCAGAAGTATTACCCTAAACTCATGTGCATATTCATTAACATGTAGTATTTTATTAACGTGTAGTCGCTGAAGGCGAGGAGGCTCCGGAAGTACTCGACTTCCTACTTCCGGAAGAAGAACTAACCCCTGACCAGCAGCAAAAAGGCAAGCCCTGGTTTGCATTAATCTTTTTTATAAAGTTTTACTTTGTTCACATGGCTAGTATGAAGTATCAATGTGCATTAGGTGTCGATTGAGGACCGGTCCGTGTGCGGCCCTGCTGAACAAGTATTGAACGTACCGAAGGCATATCGGATATATGGGCCCCGATAAACCGATGTAGCCTAAACCTCCGGGCGTCGAGGCATAGCACACCAATTTATAGGTGTAGGTTGAGGGCAGCACGGTGGAAATCTGCCAACGGGCATAGAGAGATGCTCCGCGTGGGGAACCTCCTGCTCGTTTCGGTGCGACCGGTTCGACGTTTGGGCTGTTGGGTGAAAGGTTGTCCCGTACGACATCGAGTGAGCGTGTTGTGCAGCTCCACGGGTGCGCGTACGTGACGTGCTCTTTGGGTTTCCCTGCAGGTGTATATCAAGTCGATTCGCCGTCCCTCGCGGTGACGAGTACCGCTTGTTCACTGCGTCGTAACGTAGATAATTTATGGAATGTTATGCTTCAATATTGCTGTCATGATACAATTGTATTGCTACATGTGTGCCACCAAATCTTGCTTACTAAATTACAGATTTCCGAACTGTTAACTTGTGGCTAAAAGATGAACTAAGGATGAACTTGTAGGCGTGTCCATTGATGCACTGTTACTATCCCATGTCCATTATACCCCTCATGTAGAGTTCCATGCTTAGGTGAGTCGGTTAAGTCTTGTTGAGCCATCATGCTCACGGTTGTTGCTTAAGTGTTTTTCAGGTGAGGAGCCACCCACGGACTCGGAGTACGAGTCCATCGGCGAGGGTTACCCTCCGTCGGGGACCACGGCTGAGTGGGAGCCGTACACGCCGCGCTGAGCTGAGACGTGCAGCTAGTGTGGGTTGCCCTAGGGCTGGGCAACCAACTTTTGCTAGATAGGCGGGCGTGAGTTGTACAGAGTAGACTTCCTCTGTGTAAATTAAATACTAGTTTGTACTGAAGTTGTACCTGTTTGTACAGTTCAGTTTGTTTTTCCCATGTAATATATTGTGTCCTTATGACGTGTGCTGTCGGGTGTCGTATCGCGCGGCACCACCCTCTGCGATCCTGGATGAGCGGATTCCGGTCCGCCACAGCCTGGTATCAGAGCTGCATTGGGGATAGCACAGTACTTAAGGACTGTATTATGGGAAAACTTAGGTTAAGGTGAGGAATCGGTAGTTGCCCAAGTAAGGACTATATTAGCATAGTTACTTAAAGTGGTAAAGACTAACCTATGTGTTATAATTCTGAATTTTAATTATGTAACGACGCACCTACGCTCTGGTAAGCATGGTAAGGAACGCCACCGAAAGCGGTTCAATTTCGGTTAGGTCCCCTGACGAGGAACGTGGTTCAGGGATTGATCTCACAGCTTGGTGTTGGACGTCAATATGAAACTCTTGGACTCTTCATGTTCCTGAGTTCATATGAAACGCTGATCCCTAGCGTGCATTAGGCAAGTAAGTGGAGACCCCATCGCGTGGTCAGTAACGCGAGAGTGTGTTCGTCTGGAAATAGCCCAGAAGGACATACGCAGCGCTTGCCATCGGCGTGCCCTGCAGGGCAGTAGGTGGTATCTGTTGGGTTGATAACATTCCCAACCATGATGACCCGTTCATGACATACTTGGGTTCCCCGTCGTGTGGTGTTCAAACACGATCACGTACCTTGAGACGTGACCTAACTCAAGGACGGCCGTATGACAATGATACGGGCGTTTGTATTTACTTTTAAATATGGAACTGCCTGAAATGAACAACTTTTGAGTGCATCACTATTGTGTGGTCTTCTGCAGGTACTAACCACGTATGTATCCGTGTAGTAAACGTGTCCGAGAGACCGTTTCGTGCCACACTTGAGACGTATATGCCGGTATAATCCGGTTAGGATTTTCTTTTGTGAGGAATGTAGTACCGAGATATCATAGGCATATGCATGAAAAATAATGATAACAAGGAATTAAAATCACTAGGTTCAACAATTAGGACCCGGGTTGGGTAGAGAAATTAGATAGGGATGAGTGTAGTTCCAAAAGCGATGAAAAACAGAGTGCTCTGTTTTGGGCAGCAAGGTTGCTGAACTTCAACAGAGCACAACTCACAGGTCTTTTAGCCGAGGGAGGTGTGACATATAGTTCTGGGAAGGTATTTGAAAACTCTACAGTATTTGAGTACTCTACAACTTTGTTGTAGACTTCCAGAGCTGAATCACACATTAAACTGGCTGAAATTCCAGATGATTGTAAACTGTCCAGAACCAGGACAGATTCAAAACACTCTCTGGACTGTTCTGTTTTTCAATGATAACTCCCAGTAGCAAAATCAAAAATTTTCATATGATACATTCATAGAAAGGAAAGAAGATGTGTGACATCTTTGCAATTCAAAGTTTCTGAAATTTCAGCACAGATTTCAGTGGAAACCCGAATGGAAAATAGCAACTTCCAAAGGAGGTGCTGTTGAAATTCTTCCAGAAATTCTGTGGACTTTGAATTACCATAACTTTTTAACCAGAACTGATCTGTGGACAAATTAGTACTCGTTGGAAAGATACTGAAGTTAACTTTAACTTTGGTGTTCGGCTTGAGTCATGAAAATGCCCAGGACCAGATCAAAACTTGGAATAGGTAGAAACTGGTCATTCTGACAGAGGAGTGACCGTTGAACTCATTGGAGAGGGTGTTGTACCCTAAGGGTGGTATACGTGATGACAACGCGATAGTAATGTCTCGTAGTGATCAAACCTAGTTTTGGTGAGCTTCCAAAGATGAGGTTCATCAAGTTGGATTAAACTAGCTTGTGTTCGGTCTGGTAATGGTGTATCTTGTGCAAAGTTATTACATTATCTACTTACGAGATGTATCGCATGTTTTATTGTCATTATGTTTTTACGCTTATTTTATTGGACTGCATGTAAAATGTTGCGGGACTTATGATTATTGTCGTATGGTTGCAGATGGTTCGCACTAGGACCACGCACGAGGTTGGTGGCTCTAGCCAAGGGGGAGGCGATGACTCCCAGCCACAGGCCTAGGACAGCACCCCGCAGCAGCAACCACCACCGCTGCCTCCGCTTACTCTAGCGGATGTGATTGCGGCACTGGTGGGTGGTCGTGAGGAGCAGACCGACCTGCTCCGCACGATCGTGCAGAATACATCCCAGGCCGGGGGCGTCAAGACAGAGGGTCTCGTGAGCCCCGTGAAGTGTCGTACTCGGACTTCATGAGTACACATCCTCCAGTGTTCACCGAAGCTGAAGAACCACTGGAGGCTGACAACTGGCTGCGGACCATCGAGTCCAAGTTCGCGCTGCTCCAATGTACGGAGCGGCAAAAGACTTTGTTTGCAGCGCAGCAACTTCACGGTGCCGCTGGCGCGTCGTGGGTGAACTATGTCGCCTCACTTTCGGCCGGCCATGCCGTGGAGTGGGAAGAGTTCCGAGAGGCGTTCCGCGCCTATCATATCCCTCCCGGGATCATGAAGAGAAAGTTCCAAGAATTCTTGGAGCTGAAGCAGGGCGGGAGGAGTGCCCATGACTACTCCCGTGCCTTCAACCATCTGGTGCAATACGCGTCAGACTATATCTCCACTGAGGAGAAGAAGCGGGAACACTTCTATCGGGGGTTACACCCCGAAATGAAGACACATCTCGTGCAATGGAATCGCGGCACCTTCAACGACTTAGTCAATGCCGCGATCATGCAAGAGGACGCTCAGCGGGAGTTGGCAGCTGAGCAGAGGAAGCGCAGCGCTCCGCCAAGCAGTGGTGGTGGCGCTCCTCAGAAGTACCGTATGGTGTATCAGACACCATCCGGACAGTAGTGGCATCCACCGGCGCGACCTCAACGGTTCGGGGGACGTCCTTTTCAGTCACCTCTGTTCCGTCCGCTGATGCCACCACCAAGACAGCAGCAGCAGACGGTACCCCAGGCGTTTCCACCGCCACAAAGCGCCCCAGGAATCCGTCCACCGATCAGCGGGGGACCGCCCCGATTCACTTGCTTCACGTGTGGCCAGGCGGGCCACTTCGCGAAGGACTGTCCCCAGGGGCAGCAGAGCAGCTGGCAAGCCCAGTTCTAGGGCGGTGCTCGAGGCCGACCTCCGGTGAAGAAGGTTGGTCAGCGGACTAGGGGTGTCCGCAACCTCGACAATGAGGACGCCCCAGAGGGAGACAACATGCTGGCGGGTACGTTTACTCTCAACAATCAAGTCATCGTCATATTATTTGATTCTGGTGCAACCCACAGCTTTATAAGTGCATCCTATGTGGCAAAGCATCAAATGCAAGTCTTCCCAACTGACTGCACTTATATGATCTGCTCACCGGGAGGGAAGATTTCAGCTAATATGATGATTCCAGAAGCACCTCTGCTTAGGTGGGAAACTATATCCCACCACCTTGATAATCCTTATGGGGCAAAAGATTGATGCAATCTTAGGGATGTCATGGCTACAATACCATGGCGCTGTCCTAGAGACTCGGACACGGATGGTTCATTTAAACTCTCCATTCCACCGTCCGCATTCCATGGTGTTAGACACTCCAGTTTGGGAAGTTTTAGCAATTAATAATGCTGAAGCTCTCAAGTTAGAGGACATCCCCGTAGTCTGGGAGTATCCTGATGTGTTCCCGGATGATCTTCCGGGCATGCCACCTGAGCGGGATGTCGAGTTCAAGATTGAACTTGCACCCGGGACTACGCCCATATCACGGAGGTCATACAAAATGGCTCCAAATGAGCTGGCTGAACTGAAAGAACAGCTCAATGATCTGTTGAATAAGGGTTTCATTAGGCCGAGTTCCTCGCCTTGGGGATGCTCGGCACTACTTGTGAAGAAAAAGGATGAAACTTTGAGGCTGTGTGTGGACTACCGGCCGCTCAACGCCGTCACCATCAAGAATAAGTACCCACTGCCCCATATTGAAATTTTGTTTGATCAACTTGTGGGGGCAAGTGTGTTCTCCAACATGGACCTTCTCTCTGGATATCACCAGATCAAGATCCGGGCGGAGGATATCCCAAAGACGGCCTTCTCGACGAGATATTTATTATACGAATATCTCGTCATGTCCTTTGGTCTCACAAACGCTCCAGCCCATTTCATGTATCTCATGAACTCGGTGTTCATGCCGGAGCTGGACAAGTTCGTGGTAGTGTTCATCGACGATATCTTGGTTTACTCCATGACAGAAGCCGAACATGCCGAACACTTACGGATCGTTCTTCAACGATTACGAGACCACAAGCTCTACGCCAAGTTCAGTAAATGCGAGTTTTGGATCAGCCAAGTGCCATTCTTTGGACATATCATCTCAGCTGTAGGCATTGCGGTTGACCCAAGTAAAATAGAGCAAGTGCTGAAATGGAAAGCTCCCACTTCAGTTCACGAAGTCAGAAGCTTCCTTGGGTTAGCGGGATACTACCGGAGATTTATTCCAAGTTTCTCCAAGCTCGCTTGTAAGGGCCTCAGTTTTTGACACACATTGGCAGTGTTCATCACCACACCACACACCTCATTTGAGGAAGGATGATGAACACAAATGAAGAGCAAGTAACAATTATCAACATGCTCGTTAGAGAACAAACTCACACATTGCAAGTGGTATTTCCCACATGTGATATAGCTGGGTTGGACATATGAAAACTCCTACACATTGCTAAGGATGTCCATGCCAAGTTTCACCCAAATCCCAAAACTTTTTGAGGTTATTTTGGGGTATAGTTAGGAAGAGGGCAGTTTGAAACCATATTCAAATTCAAACTGTTTTTATCCCATGAATTTAAAAGTGGGAGGCATATTCTTACTCAGCACATTTTTGTGAGCTCACACACCAATTTTCACTCCATTTGGAGTTGATCTTGACATGAGCTAAATGGGGGAAATTCAAACTTTATTTGAATTTCAAACTGAACTTGTGCTGAAATTCATTCAAACCAAACCTCATTTCAACTTTGATCAATTCAAATGGCTCATGGGTGAATAATTTGAATTGCCAAGGGTAGTATGGGGTTCACTGTTTACTACAGTGATTAGGAGTAAATTCCAGAGGTTAAAACCCCGAGTGGGACCCACATGTCATAGAGGGAAGAAGGAGAAACTTTCACCCAAAGTCAGACTCTCGGTGGGAAATTCCACCGAGCAGCTGTCGGCTGTGCCACCGAGCAGCTACCGGCGCCACCAACTGCTTCCCTCTCCGCGCGCTGGTGCCCAGGGCGGCTTGGTCGCGCCCCCATGCGACCGGCACCGCCTCCACTGAGCAGGAGTCGGCCGGCTTTATCTTCTCGCGGGCAAACCCGAGCAGCGGCATTGTCTCTCGCCGCAGCTCTCTGCTCAATCGGGAAAATCAGCAAAACCATCTCCTCCTTCGTCCTTGAGCTGCTAGACAGCCACCTGAGGTCGCACTTCACCTCCCCAACACCAGAAACCCCGAGTTCCGACCTCCTTTGCCCAAGAGCGATCGCCACCGCGGCGACCTAGCCTCAGCCGAGAGTCAGGCGCCAGTGGACAGCGTTCCTCAGGCGTTTACACGGTCCAGCAAGAGAGGCAATAGGAGCGCGCGACCACCGTGCTGCTCTCCTCCAAGTTTGGAAGCCAACCGTGAAGAATCAGCAGAGAATTTCTAGTTTTTGCTCCGGCGACCGTAACCCGAGCTTCTGGTACGGTTTCTTTAAATTCTCGCTCTATGATCTTTCGGAGGTCATCAAATCTTGCACATAGACGCTGGACTAGCCGGCGATCAAGTTCTTTTCTGCATCCGTAGTGTGAAACTGTCTAGGAGTGACGAATTTCGAGCTCGATCGAGGGCGGTCATGGCGGGCACGATCGGTCACACGGGGCCGACCCACTTACCGCCATCCCTGAGCCATTTTGGCGTCGAGCTTCCTAGAGGTACACTAATGCTGTAGGACCGTTTGTTCGAGGTGTTGGCGGGTTAGGACCCACAGTTGACATCTCCGAACCTCAACCGAGGCCGCGGCACGTCGCCGAGCTATTTCCGGTCACCCACAGCTCGACCTGACACCACCGACGTGTTCCTCGACGTCGACCACCCCCTGGCGGCGAGTTTCAGCCCATGGGAGGTCCGGCAGCAGCGAGCCGGCGAGCTCCGAATCTGCTCCGGCGAGGTCGGCGGCGCGGGCGCGAGAGAACGGCGGGAGGGAGACGAAGCCGGCTGGCCCACGTGTCAGCGGCTGAAGAATTTAAATCGGGATCGGGTGTGGCCGGGGATCGGCTGTGCTGGCGCGCAAATACCCTGTGAGCTCCGGTGTAGAGGACACCTCCGCGCTCGACACGTGTGGTATCCCCGGTGTGCCAGACACCTCCGCGCTCGACACGTGTCCCCGTGGGCCCCGAGAGTTTAAACTTTTTCCCCCGATTTTCAGAATTCTTCCAAACTTCAAATCCTCATAACTTTGGCTAGAAAGCTCCAAATCGAGTGAACCAAATTTTGTTGAATCCAGATCTTTGAGCACTTTTCAGCAAATCAAGTTTCACTTCATGAAAACCCTTAATTCTCCAGAATTAATTTCTCAAATTTGAAAATGTTAGGAATTTTAACTGGAGAATCCTTTGAAGGAAAATCCTGAAATTTTGCTGGGATGTTCACCAAAATATCCCTGAACTACCATAAAAATTTCAGATCCATTTGAGCTCATCTGATCCACCTAATGGTGTGATTAGCGAAACTGTTCCAGAGAAAATAGAAAATGTTCAGAAACATTTTCAGAATTTTCTCCGAAACTGTTTAGCTCATAACTTTAGCTAGGAACCTTCAAATTAAGTGAGACCAACTCCATTAGAACCCTCTAAAAATTTAGTTTTCAGAAAGTCATAGTTGGCTTCATGAAAATTCCTAGGACACCCTAAGAGTTCCAATTAAGGTCAAGGACATAATTAATTGTGGAGGGCTCAACTGAGCTTTGCTGCAACTAAAACTTAACCAAGTCTCTGTTTAGGTTGTAACCAAGCCACAGTAAAAGTTTCACAGTCATAAGGTCTGTCTAGCAAGGGTTATAGACTTAACAACTTCAAACTTAATACAAATGCATTAAATTAATACATGTATTGTTTCTATCATGTAGTCGCTAAGGTCGAGGAGGAACCCGAAGTCCTAGACTTCGTTACTCCGGAGGAACAGCTAGCCTACGACCAAGAGCAGCAAGGCAAGCTCCGGTTTGCATTAACGTTTTTACAAATTTTTATTGTTTTGAGCACATACTTGTTTCCTTTATTCTGTGCATTAGAGTCTTGTTTGGAAGCCCCACTGCATAGCCAAGAGAACCATGGGATGGGTTAGGATTGCAAACCCCATTAGCTACTGCATTGCTAGGATAGAGTAGGATTCGGTACAAGTCGAGTAGTTGGAACTACTCGCGAGAATAGGCTAGAGGCACATTGCTCGGGTAGTCATAGCACATGAAACACATGGCAAGAAAATGAGACCAAGCGGAGGGTAAGGGCAGCAGGACTTTGGGGCCTGTGTGCTGTAGCTCCGCTTATGTCGATTGAGGACCGAGCTGTGTGCGGGCCTGTTGAACAAGCTAGAACAGTACCGAAGACCTACCGGCTATATGGGAACCGGGAAACTGATGTAACTCGGGTAGCTGGGTATTGAGGCATTGCCCGTCGTTCAGAGGGTAGGATGAGAGCTTGAGGTGTAAATCGGCTGGCGGCACGGAGATGCGCGTGCAGAGACCTCTTGCTCGATACGATGGGACCGGTTCAATATTTGGCTGACGGGTGAAAGGTAGTTGCGTACGGCGTCCGTGATGGTTGTTGTAGGCAACATCGAGTACGGGCGTACGTGACAGGTTGTTCGGGTAACCCTGCAGGTGTAAATCGATTATAATCGCCGTCCCTCACGGTCAGTGAGTACCACTTGTTCACTGTACCGTGACGTAGAAAGAACAGGCTAGTTACATGTTAAAATGTTGCTGATTGAAAGTTGGACATTGATTGTTAATGATATGCTGTAGCTTAGAGCTAACTAAAGTTCTTTTCAATGGGCAAAGTACATGAGAGAAATGCGTTTCTTGTTTGATTGCGGTTCTCTCATGTGCCTTCGCGTAAGGTTCTCCACAACCTGCTGCTAAAACTTGAAAGTAAGGTTCTACTAATTAGGCGAGTCCTTGCAACTGATTTTTACCTCATGTAACCCATTACCCTCATGTAGAAGTTCCATGTTTAGGTGAGACGGGTCAGACTTGCTGAGCCTTCGTGCTCACTGCTTGTGTTTGAAGCTTTTGCAGGGTTCTATGAGGAAGGGACTCCCGAAGAGGAGACGGAACCCCAGGAGGGGAACCCCGTCGAGTGGGAGTCGTGCACGCTGCAGACTTAGTGTGCGTGTGTGCTAGCAAGGACACGTTCGAGGGCTGAACGTGCACTTGATGCTTAGTCTATGCCCGCGAGTGTAGACTGAACTTATTTTGCTGTAAACATGTTCATAAACTTGTTTATGTAATAAAATTTTCGCTTCCGCTTTGTACCTTTGACGTGTGTTATCCGGTGCTGTGCAACGCAGCACCCCTCAGCGTGATCCTGGCTCGACAGGACCAAATGGGGTCGTGTCAGCGTTGGTATCAGAGCTCGCTTGAGGTTTAAACAGTACAAAGGTCTTCTTTTTCAAAAATCCAGTGAGGAACGAGTTAGTAGCCCGTATAAGGATGTTATTAGTATATAGAAAGTGGCATATTGACCTATTTGTTATGTCGGAAAATCGTGCATCTCGGGACGTTCATGTCTTGGGGGGTGCACGTAAGCGCTGTCCACCAGTGCGCACAAGCTGAAGGGTGAAGCCCCACGGGTGGCAGGTAACCCGACCCGCTTTGATATCCTCTACGACTCTTCATGTCGTTTGGGGTATTCGAGCAACGTCTGTCCCTGGCGTGCGTGGTGCAACTTGGGAGACCCCATCACGTGGTCTAAAATGTGAACACGTAACTCAAGGCGTGGTTGGCTTGAGAACATCCGGGCGAGTGATGACGTCCGGGTGTACTAACTGTATGGATTCCGGGCTCGGTGTGCAGCCGAGTCTGATGATTTTTTGAGTTTCTGCAGGTAACCTGACCACGAAACGGTAGACATGTAGCATCCGTGTGCAAGTGACGTTTAGTGCCACTGAAATAATCATGCCGGCTAAGTCCGGTATAGGTTTTTCTTTGTGAGGACGTAGTACTGACATGATCTGGTGACGCATCGGCGTCACCCCCAACTAAATGAAAAAATTCAATTAAAACTTGAAAGTTTTGATCCAAAGTAGTAAAACTTGATGTAACTCCTTCCCTTGAACAGGATATTCAAAGTTAACAAGTTTTCAACTTATAGGTTGTTAAGGACAGAGCACTCTGTTTTTAGCTGAATCAAGGCTGAAGTTAATCAGAGGTTAGAGGTTGAGTTCTTTCGAGGTTGGGGTCGTATGATACATTTCTGGAAATCTTTGGAAGAACTTTACAACTTTTCTGTTGAGGTCCAGAGGTGTTTCATCCCTTAACCACTCGAAAAATGCAGTAGAGTTGAAACTGTCCAGAAAACAGGACAGAGCAAAGACTCTCTGTAGACTCTCTGTAAAATAAGCATAACTTCCTGCATAAAAATCCAAAAATAGAAAATGAGGTAGTTCTGGAAAGCTTATGAGATGGGTTACAACTTTGTAACATAAAGTTTTGTCAGATTAGGGAAAGAATTAACTGGAATTCTTGGATCAAAACAGTACCTAAAGCAGGGAGGTGCTGTCCAATTGTTTCCAGAAATTCTGTTAACTTTGACATCTCATAACCTTTTAACCAGGACAGATCTTAGGCCAAGCAAATACTGGCTGGAAAGCTATTGAAGTTAGCTTTAACTTTGATGTTGAGCTCCAGAATTAGTTTTTCTTTAACATGGCCTAAATCAGGTTGAAATGGAAACTGGTCAGGGCTGTCATGGGCACAGCAGACCAGCAGTCAAATTTGTTTAAAATTTGAACTATGTTTCCAAGTTTTATGGGTTCAATGACATGTCTTATGTTATAACTCAATGGTTTACTATTTAAATAAATATTTGACATTTCTCAAATATATTTTTACAGATGACAGCAGATAAACAGTTGGAGAACGGGTGGGTAGTTTCCCACTGTTCTGACTGTAGCGGCTACCCGGAAGCATTGTGGCAAATGCTCCAATATTTCGGGTACAATCAGATGCCGCAGTACTTCGCCAAAGAAGATGGTGAAGGGGGGAACAAGACGTGGACGATCCATGTCAAAGTCCCAGCAGGACCTACGCCAGCCGGTTGGGTGCCATTCACCGTCACGGTGAGAGGAAGACAACCGGAAGGGATGTGGCAAGTGGCAGCCCGTGACACTATGTCACGTTTCTGCCAACTACACGTGCAGGCTATGGAGGGCACTCCATACGCACTCGTTCCGGTGGAGGGACGAGCTCAGCATGTGTGGGAAGAGAGGTACCTGGAGGCAACAGACCCGAGTTGCCCAAGGTACAACCCCGTGGAGGCAAATCTCAGCCTCCAAATGAGGGCGGGAAACGCTGTGATGGACAGCCAAGCTGTTCACACGGAGCATCTCGCCACCAAGCTCAAGGAGAGCATAAGCCGTGGAGATCATTTCGAGAGTGCTCACAGCGCACTCCGTAATCTGCTCCTTCCGACGATCAAGCGACTGAGTGAACAACACAATCAGTTGCGTCGTCTGAAGAAGGCAAAGAAGAAGAGCCGTGTTGACATCGCGGCGTTGCAAGAGCTGGTGCAGACCCTAACCCAGCAGAATGAGGACCTTGCTCAAGAGCGGGACGACGCTATCGAGGAAGGCCAAGGCTGGGAAGAGGACTACAACCAAGCTATGGACGAGGTGCATGCTTTGCAGGACCTCGTGCCCCCGTTGTTAGGCATACCGGTGGTCTTGGGTCTTCCAGCCATGGGAGAACCCGGAATGGGAGAAGAGGTGGTAGATCCAGAGCCACCAGCAGAGGTACCGGAGGAGGACGACCCACAGGAGGTCGAGTTCTACTGCGAGTAGAAGGTTACGGTTGCCAAGTAGGGCAGCCAGGGTAGCGTAACCCAACTTTTGTAATCGGTTACATGTCGTGTAGACAGTAGCGTATGTATAGGTAGTGACGACATGAGCACGACTTCTCGGAGATCCGAGAATAATGTATCTTGTATAAAGTTTATGCTTTATCAATATATGTGAATGTTGTGCAAATTAATCATGTGTCACTTCAATACCTACTGTTGCTTATGGAATTTTAAGTAAGACATGTGCTAATTGCTGCTGTTTTGAATTTCAGAATGACGCGTACTTGTGCCAACTCTGACGTTGGGGGTACCAGTCAAGGGGGAGAGACCTCCCAACCGCCTCCCGAGGACTCCTCGGGACAGCAGCAGCAACAGCAAACACCGCCACCGCCACTGCCAACAGTTACATTGGCCGACATCGTCGCGGCAATGGCGGGCTCACATCAGCAGCACACGGAGTTGCTGCAAACGCTTATTGCTAATACGTCTCGCCCAGAGAGACGTCAAGACCGTGAGGAGCGTCAACAGAGCTCCTACTCCGACTTCCTGGCGACTCATCCCCCTGTATTCTCAAGGGCGGATGAACCACTTGACGCGGACAACTGGCTCCGCGCCATAGAGATGAAGTTCGGGCTGCTCCAAATCAGCGAGCAGCGCAAGACTCAGTTCGCGGTCCAGCAGCTCCAAGGATCCGCGAGCTCGTGGTGGGCCAACTTCTGTGCTTCACAACCCACCAACCGAGTGATGACCTGGACGGAGTTCCGGATGGCCTTCAGGGCCTATCATATACGGCCAGGTCTGATGAAGAGAAAGACGCAGGAGTTCTTAGACCTGCAGCAAGGGAGCCGGAACGCGCTGGAATACTCCAGAGCGTTTAACGATCTCGCGCTATATGCGTCATATCATGCTGATACCGACGAGAAGCGGCGGGACCATTTCTACCAGGGGCTTAACCCACTCCTGAAGGACAAGTTGGCGATGTTCAATCGCGGCAGCCTCAACGACATCATTGATGCTGCGATTGTTCAGGACTCCGGTAAGGAGTTGGCGGCGGCAGAGCGAAAGCGAAACGCGCCGCAGAGCAGCGGAGAAGGAGGCGGTCCTTCTCAGAAGTTTCGGATGGTGAATCGCCCACCATCAGGTCCACGCTGGCAGCCACCACAGCGGTCGATGCCGTTCCTCAGTCGGCCGTACTCTTCACCGGCATTCCGGCCGGCACTGCCAGCACCACCGCAACCACAACAGCAGCAACGGGCGATGCCGCGTGCGTTTGCACCTCAGCAACGCATGCCGGGCTTTCGTCCACCGAGCACTCCACCAGCAGCGGCCACATGTTACAAGTGTGGTCGTCCAGGGCACTTCGCGAGCAGTTGCCCGGAGAGGCAAGGCGGCGGAGTGGCACCACAGTTTCCGGGGAGGAATCAACCCCGGAACCCTACTAATGCGCGGCGGACAAACCCTAGGCCCGGCACCGTCCACCAGCTTGCCATTGAGGACGTGCCGGAGGGCGAGCCAATCCTTGCGGGTATGTTCCAACTCCACCAGCATCCCGCTATAGTACTGTTTGATTCAGGCACCACGCATAATTTTATTAGCCAAGCTTTCATTGCTAAACACAGTTTGCCAATACTACCCACCGATAGTCTATATTTAATTTGTTCACCGGGTGGGAAGATTTCAGCAAGCGTAATGGTCTCCAAAGCACCATTATGCTTAGCGGGTAGAGTGTACCCCACGTCTCTCATTATCTTAGAGGGACAGAAGGTCGATGTCATCCTAGGGATGTCGTGGTTAACCCGCCACGGCGCTATTTTAGACACCGTCCTTCGAGTCGTGCACTTAAACTCAGAGGTGCACGGTTCTCACTCATTATTTCTGGACAGTCCAGAAATAAAACTTCCAAGTGTCTATCAGTCCACAACTATCAGATTGGAAGACATTCCAGTGGTCCGAGAGTTCCCTGACGTATTCCCGGACGATTTGCCGGGGATGCCGCCTGATAGAGAGGTGGAGTTCAAGATTGAACTTGCACCGGGAACCATGCCAATATCCCGAAGGCCGTAGAAGATGGCACCCAAGGAGTTGGCTGAACTGAAGACTCAGCTCACAGACCTTCTGGAGAAGGGTTTTATTAGGCCGAGCTCCTCGCCATGGGGTTGTTCGGCATTATTTGTCAAGAAGAAGGATGAGACGTTGCGGCTTTGCGTGGACTATCGTCCATTAAATGCCATAACCATCAAGAACAAGTACCCGTTGCCACGGATCGACATGTTGTTTGATCAGTTGGTCGAACCAAAGATCTTTTCCAAGATGGATTTAAGATCCGGGTACCATCAGATTAAGATAAGGGCGGAGGACATTCCAAAGACAGCTTTCTCGACAAGGTACGGACTTTATGAGTACCTGGTCATGTCTTTCGGCCTCACCAATGCTTCAGCTCACTTCATGTACTTAATGAACTCGGTATTCATGCCGGAGCTGGACAAGTTTGTCGTGGTCTTCATCGACGACATCCTGGTATATTCCAAGTCGGAGGAAGATCACAAGAAACATCTGCGTATAGTCTTGCAACGGCTGCGGGACCATAAGTTATACGCAAAATTCAGCAAATGCGAGTTTTGGATATCGCAAGTGCCTTTCCTCGGGCATATCATCTCAGCGGAGGGTATCGTTGTGGACCCGAGCAAGATCACTCAAGTGCTGAATTGGAAATCCCCGAGAACTGTTCACGAGGTACGGAGTTTCCTCGGACTCGCGGGATATTATCGGAGGTTCATTCCGAACTTCTCGAAGATTGCCAAGCCAATGACAGAGCTGCTGAAGAAGGCTACCAAATATGTTTAGAGTCCAACATGTGAAGCAGCATTCAAGGCTTTAGTCAAGCACCTGACATCAGCAACGGTTTTGGCGCAGCCAGACACAACAAAACCGTTCGATGTGTACTGCGATGCATCCGTCATTGGGCTCGGATGTGTGCTGATGCAAGACTGAAGAGTGGTCGCGTATGGATCACGGCAGCTTAGGAACCATGAGCATAATTATCCAACTCACGACTTGGAGCTCGCTGCCGTGGTACTTGCACTAAAAATGTGGAGGCACTACCTACTCGGTAACCTCGTACATTTATATACCGACCACAAAAGCCTCAAGTATATATTCACTCAGAAGGAGCTGAACATGAGGCAACGAAGATGGTTAGAGCTGGTAAAGGATTACGAGATAGAGATCCATTATCATCCGGGCAAGGCAAACGTAGTGGCAGATGCGCTGAGCCGCAAGTCACACGTCAACAATCTGTCCATCACACCGTTGGAAGAGAGTGAACCACCACTACGTGTGATTCCATACGGAGCTCTCTACAACCTAGCTTTGATCCCCACCATCCGTGAAGAGATAGCGGCAGCCCAGAAGAATGACAAGGGCATGTCACACTTGCGGAGACGTGTAGATAGTGGGGAGCTGAAATGTTTCCGGAAAGACGGAGACGGCGTCCTATGGTTCAAGGACCGGATCGTCGTACCCCGTAACCCGGAACTACGGAAGAAGATCTTTGATGAGGCTCACTTATCAAAGCTCTCTATTCACCCCGGCAGCAACAAGATGTATCAAGAACTCAGAAGCAAGTTTTGGTGGACACGGATGAAGCGAGAGACTGCACAATACGTGTCCGAGTGTGATACATGTCGAAGGGTGAAGGCAGACCACATGCGGAAACCGGGACTGCTACAACCACTGGGCGTTCCTGCCTGGAAGTGGGAGGACGTGAGCATGAATTTCATCGTCGGTTTACCCACCACCTTGCAGAAATATGATTCTGTGTGGGTGATCGTCGATCGGCTCACCAAAGTTGCCCATTTCATCCCGGTCAACACCAATTACAACGCCAAGAAGTACGCTGAACTGTACATCTCACGGATCCTATGCTTATACGACGTACCCCGTACTATCATATCGGATTGGGGCACTTTATTTATGTCCCGTTTTTGGGAGCAGCTACAAGCTGCCTTGGGGACGAAGCTGATCCGTAGTTCAGCCTATCACCCGCAGACGGATGGGCAAACGGAGCGGGTAAATCAAATCTTAGAAGACATGCTACGAGCTTGCGCTATCAACCACGGCAAGAATTGGGATGATCACTTGCCGTTAGCCGAGTTCTCGTACAACAATGGGTACCAAGCCAGCATCAAGATGGCGCCCTACGAGGCGCTATACGGAAGAAAATGCCGCACACCATTGAACTGGTGTGAGTCTGGCGAAAGGGTTACCTTCGGGATTGACCTTGTCAACAACGTGGAAGAAAATGTTTGACTGATTCAAGCGAACCTAAAAGCCGCTCAATCCCGACAGAAACAGTATGCGGACCGGAGAAGGCGCCCATTACAATTCAAAGTTGGAGAGCACGTATATCTACGGGTATCTCCAATGAAGGGCGTAAACAGATTTGGGGTGAGAGGAAAGTTGGCACCCCGATTCATCGGTCCATTCCAGATTACCGAAAGATGTGGATCAGTGGCATACCGGTTGAAATTACCAGAAGCACTTTCCGGTGTGCACGACGTCTTTTATATTTCCCAGCTGAGGAAGTGTCTCAAGCTATCAACTACCGTTCAGCTGGAAGACATTGAAGGACTGCAACCGGATCTCACCTATCGGGAGGAACCGGTGCAGATTATTGATGAAAAGGCCCGAACCACACGCCACCGAACGTTGTGGTTCTACAAGGTTCTATGGAGTAATCACTCCATGGACGAAGCGACATGGGAGAGCGAAGAATTCCTTCGCACTAACTACCCCGACTTTTTCACGTCGCATATCCGGTAATTTTCCACCGTCCTCTCTCTCATTTTCACCTTATAACCTCGGGACGAGATTCTTTTAAGGGGGGAGGAATGTAAGGGCCTCAGTTTTTGACACACATTGGCAGTGTTCATCACCACACCACACACCTCATTTGAGGAAGGATGATGAACACAAATGAAGAGCAAGTAACAATTATCAACATGCTCGTTAGAGAACAAACTCACACATTGCAAGTGGTATTTCCCACATGTGATATAGCTGGGTTGGACATATGAAAACTCCTACACATTGCTAAGGATGTCCATGCCAAGTTTCACCCAAATCCCAAACCTTTTTGAGGTCATTTTGGGGTATAGTTAGGAAGAGGGCAGTTTGAAACCATATTCAAATTCAAACTGTTTTTATCCCATGAATTTAAAAGTGGGAGGCATATTCTTACTCAGCACATTTTTGTGAGCTCACACACCAATTTTCACTCCATTTGGAGTTGATCTTGACATGAGCTAAATGGGGGAAATTCAAACTTTATTTGAATTTCAAACTGAACTTGTGCTGAAATTCATTCAAACCAAACCTCATTTGAACTTTGATCAATTCAAATGGCTCATGGGTGAATAATTTGAATTGCCAAGGGTAGTATGGGGTTCACTGTTTACTACAGTGATTAGGAGTAAATTCCAGAGGTTAAAACGCCGAGTGGGACCCACATGTCATAGAGGGAAGAAGGAGAAACTTTCACCCAAAGTCAGACTCTCGGTGGGAAATTCCACCGAGCAGCTGTCGGCTGTGCCACCGAGCAGCTACCGGCGCCACCAGCTGCTTCCCTCTCCGCGCGCTGGCGCCCAGGGCGGCTTGCTCGCGCCCCCATTTGTCCGGCACCACCTCCACTGAGCAGGAGTCGGCCGGCTTTATCTTCTCGCGGGCAAACCCGAGCAGCGGCATTGTCTCTCGCCGCAGCTCTCTGCTCAATCGGGAAAATCAGCAAAACCATCTCCTCCTTCGTCCTTGAGCTGCTAGACAGCCACCTGAGGTCGCACTTCACCTCCCCAACACCAGAAACCCCGAGTTCCGACCTCCTTTGCCCAAGAGCAATCGCCACTGCGGCGACCTAGCCTCAGCCGAGAGTCAGGCGCCCGTGGACAGCGTTCCCCAGGCGTTTACACGGTCCAGCAAGAGAGGCAATAGGAGCGTGTGACCACCGTGCTGCTCTCCTCCAAGTTTGGAAGCCAACCGTGAAGAATCAGCAGAGAATTTCTAGTTTTTGCTCCGGCGACTGTAACCCGAGCTTCTGGTATGGTTTCTTTAAATTGTCGCTCTATGATCTTTCGGAGGTCATCAAATCTTGCACATAGACGCTGGACTAGCCGGCGATCAAGTTCTTTTCTGCATCCGTAGTGTGAAACTGTCTAGGAGTGACGAATTTCGAGCTCGATCGAGGGCGGTCATGGCGGGCACGATTGGTCACACGGGGCCGACCCACTTACCGCCATCCCTGAACCCTTTTGGCGTCGAGCTTCCTAGAGGTACACTAATGCTGTAGGACCGTTTGTTCAAGGTGTTGGCGGGTTAGGACCCACGGTCGACAGCGCCGAACCTCAACCGAGGCCGCGGCACGTCGCCGAGCTATTTCCGGTCACCCCCAGCTCGACCTGACACCACCGACGTGTTCCTCGACGTCGACCACCCCCTGGCGGCGAGTTTCAGCCCATGGGAGGTCCGGCAGCGGCGAGCCGGCGAGCTCCGAATCTGCTCCGGCGAGGTCGGCGGCGCGGGCGCGAGAGAACGGCGGGAGGGAGACGAAGCCGGCTGGCCCACGTGTCAGCGGCTGAAGAATATAAATCGGGATCGGGTGTGGCCGGGGATCGGCTGTGCTGGCGCGCAAATACCCTGTGAGCTCCGGTGTGGCGGACACCTCCGCGCTCGGCACGTGTGGTATCCCCGGTGTGCCGGACACCTCCGCGCTCGACACGTGTCCCCATGGGCCCCGAGAGTTTAAACTTTTTCCCCCGATTTTCAGAATTCTTCCAAACTTCAAATCCTCATAACTTTGGCTAGAAAGCTCCAAATTGAGTGAACCAAATTTTGTTGAATCCAGCTCTTTGAGCACTTTTCAGCAAATCAAGTTTCACGTCATGAAAACCCTTAATTCTCCAGAATTAATTTCTCAAAGTTTAAACTGTTAGGAATTTTAACTGGAGAATCCTTTGAATGAAAATCCTGAAATTTTGCTGGGATGTTCACCAAAATATCCCTGAACTACCATAAAAATTTCAGATCCATTTGAGCTCATCTGATCCACCTAATGGTGTGATTAGCGAAACTGTTCCAGAGAAAATAGAAAATGTTCAGAAACATTTTCAGAATTTTCTCCGAAACTGTTTAGCTCATAACTTTAGCTAGGAACCTTCAAATTAAGTGAGACCAACTCCATTAGAACCCTCTAAAAATCTAGTTTTCATAAAGTCATAGTTGGCTTCATGAAAATTCCTAGGACACCCTAAGAGTTCCAATTAAGGTCAAGGACATAATTAATTGTGGAGGGCTCAACTGAGCTTTGCTGCAACTAAAATTTGACCAAGTCTCTGTTTAGGTTGTAACCAAGCCACAGTAAAAGTTTCACCGTCATTAGGTCTGTCTAGCAAGGGTTATAGACTTAACAACTTCAAACTTAATACAAATGCATTAAATTAATACATGTATTGTTTCTATCATGTAGTCGCTAAGGTCGAGGAGGAACCCGAAGTCCTAGACTTCGTTACTCCGGAGGAACAGCTAGCCTACGACCAAGAGCAGCAAGGCAAGCTCCGGTTTGCATTAACCTTTTTACAAATTTTTATTGTTTTGAGCACATACTTGTTTCCTTTATTCTGTGCATTAGAGTCTTGTTTGAAGCCCCACTGCATAGCCAAGAGAACCATGGGATGGGTTAGGATTGCAGACCCCGTTAGCTACTGCATTGCTAGGATAGAGTAGGATTCGGTACAAGTCGAGTAGTTGGAACTACTCGCGAGAATAGGCTAGAGGCACATTGCTCGGGTAGTGATAGCACATGAAACACATGGCAAGAAAATGAGACCAAGCGGAGGGTAAGGGCAGCAGGACTTTGGGGCCTGTGTGCTGTAGCTCCGCTTGAGTCGATTGAGGACCGAGCCGTGTGCGGGCCTGTTGAACAAGCTAGAACAGTACCGAAGACCTACCGGCTATATGGGAACCGGGAAACTGATGTAACTCGGGTAGCTGGGTATTGAGGCATTGCCCGTCGTTCAGAGGGTAGGTTGAGAGCTTGAGGTGTAAATCGGCTGGCGGCACGGAGATGCGCGTGCAGAGACCTCTTGCTCGGGACGATGGGACCGGTTCAATATTTGGCTGACGGGTGAAAGGTAGTTGCGTACGGCGTCCGTGATGGTTGTTGTAGGCAACATCGAGTACGGGCGTACGTGACGGGTTGTTCGGGTAACCCTGCAGGTGTAAATCGATTATAATCGCCGTCCCTCGCGGTCAGTGAGTACCACTTGTTCACTGTACCGTGACGTAGAAAGAACAGGCTAGTTACATGTTAAAATGTTGCTGATTGAAAGTTGGACATTGATTGTTAATGATATGCTGTAGCTTAGAGCTAACTAAAGTTCTTTTCAACTTTGGGCAAAGTACATGAGAGAAATGCGTTTCTTGTTTGATTGCGGCTCTCTCATGTGCCTTCGCGTAAGGTTCTCCACAACCTGCTGCTAAAACTTGAAAGTAAGGTTCTACTAATTAGGGAGTCCTTGCAAATGATTTTTACCTCAGGTAACCCATCACCCCGCATATAGAAGTTCCATGTTTAGGTGAGACGGGTCAGACTTGCTGAGCCTTCGTGCTCACTGCTTGTGTTTGAAGCTTTTGCAGGGTTCTATGAGGAAGGGACTCCCGAAGAGGAAACGGAACCCCAGGAGGGGAACCCCGTCGAGTGGGAGTCGTGCACGCCGCAGAGTTAGTGTGCGTGTGTGCTAGCAAGGACACGTTCGAGGGCTGAACGTGCACTTGATGCTTAGTCTACGCCCGCGAGTGTAGACTGAACTTATTTTGCTGTAAACATGTTCATAAACTTTTTTATGTAATAAAATTTTCGCTTCCGCTTTGTACCTTTGACGTGTGTTATCCGGTGCTGTGCAACGCAGCACCCCTCAGCGTGATCCTGGCTCGACAGGACCAAATGGGGTCGTGTCATCGCTAAGCCAATGACGGAATTGCTGAAGAAGGGAACAAAATATGTTTGGAACACGGCGTGTGAAGGAGCGTTCCAAGCATTGGTGAAGCATCTCACAACAGCCCCGGTCTTAGCTCAGCCGGATACAACAAAGCCCTTCGACGTGTACTGTGACGCGTCCGGTATTGGGCTCGGCTGCATGTTGATGCAGGGAGGACGTGTGGTCGCCTATGGCTCACGCCAACTTCGAAACCATGAGAAGCATTATCCGACTCATGATCTTGATCTTGCTGCAGTGGTGTTGGCGCTAAAAATGTGGAGGCACTATCTCCTGGGGAATCTGGTGCATCTCTACACCGACCACAAGAGCTTGAAATACATTTTTCACCCAGAAGGAGCTGAACATGAGGCAAAGGAGGTGGTTAGAACTGATCAAGGATTATGATATCGAGATTCATTACCACCACGGCAAGGCGAATGTGGTTGCCGACGCACTAAGTCGGAAATCACATGTCCATCACCTCACCATTACACCGGTGGAGGAGGAAGAGCCAAGTTTATACTTGGTTCCTTATGGATCACTGTACAACCTTGCCCTCATCCCTACTATTAGGGAGGACATCATTGCAGCTCAGAAGACGGATAAAGGCATGGCACATCTCCGGAGACGGATAGACAATGGAGAGATCAAATGTTTCCGGAAAGATGATGAGGGGACGCTGTGGTTCAATGACCGCATAGTCGTACCCCGGGATATGGAGCTGAGGAAGAAAATCCTTGATGAAGCTCACTTGTCCAAGTACTCCATTCATCCGGGCAGCAACAAAATGTACCAAGATTTGAAAAAGAAATTTTGGTGGACACGGATGAAGCGGGAGGTAGCGAAGTATGTATCGGAGTGCAATACGTGCCGACGAGTGAAAGCGGATCACATGAAGAAATGAGGGCTGCTGCAACCCCTGAAGATCACGGCATGGAAATGGAAAGATGTGAGCATGGATTTCATTGTGGGATTACCCCTAACATCCAACAAGCATGATTCCATTTGGGTAATCGTTGACCGGTTAACCAAGACGGCTCACTTCATCCCGGTGAATACACGTTACAATGCCGGCAAATATGCAGAGCTGTACACAGCGAAGATTCTATGCCTATATGGGGTACCCAAGACCATCGTCTCAGATCGAGGTGCTTTATTTGTATCTCGCTTTTGGGAGCAGCTACACGCTGCATTGGGTACTAAGTTGATCAGGAGCTCCGCCTATCACCCTCAAACAGATGGGCAAACAGAGAGGGTGAACCAAATATTAGAAAACATGTTGAGAGCATGTGCCATCCTCCACGGTAGGAACTGGAATGATTACCTACCATTCGCGGAATTCTCGTACAACAACGGCTATCAGGCGAGTATCAATATGGCACCCTACGAAGCTCTCTACGGGCGCAAATGCCGCACCCCATTAAATTGGTGCGAGTCCGGTGAAAGGGTCACATTCGGGGTTGATGTGGTGAACGACGCCGAAGAGCGCGTTCGGGCAATCCAAGCTAATTTGAAGGCCGCTCAATCCCGGAAGAAGAGCTACGCTGATAAGAGGCGTAGGCCGTTGCACTTTGACGTCGGTGAACACGTGTACCTCCGCATGTCTCCGATAAAGGGCGTGCACTGGTTCGGTGTGAAGGGGAAGCTCGCTCCCCGTTTCATTGGGCCCTACGCTATCACCGAGAAGTGTGGACCAGCAGCGTATAGATTGGAGTTACCGGCATCTCTTGCTGGTGTCCATGACATTTTCCATGTCTCCCAGCTGAGAAAATGTCTGAAACATACCACTGCTGTTTCTACCAAAGACATCGGCGAGTTGCAACCGGATTTGACATATGCTGAATATCCGGTGGCAATTCTGGATGAGAAAGCCCGAACCACGCGTAATAGGATGTCGTGGTTCTACAAGATACTCTGGAGCAACCACACCGCCAAAGAAGCGACGTGGGAGAGCGAGGAATTCCTTCGCTCAAATTACCCGGAGTTCGTGGCATCTCAGCATGGGTAAGTCCATATTACATCGCTATCTCTTCTTTTGTAATCTCGGGACGAGATTCTTTTAAGGGGGGAGGGATGTAAAAGCCCAAGAAAAGGGACTTGCAAAACTTTTCATCACTCACAACACCACAGTTTTGTTGTGGATATGTTGTGAACATATTGTGAAGAGCAAGGAACCTCCATCAAAAGGGTGATGGTTCAAACTCTCCACACATGGCATAACCCATGAGAGATGATTCTAAAAACCAATTTAGAGTCATTCACATGTTGGACCCTAGTTGGATTAAGACCACTGAGTTGAAGTACTCAAGTGCAAGGGGAGGGTTTGAAAATCAGAATTTGAACTAATGTCCAACTCAAAATTCAAATGAGGGGAGGACATAATGGTGATTCAAAACTGCTGTACTCAAACTCATGGTTGCAGCAGCTAACACAAGAATCAAAGTGCATATTTGGGTTCCTTAGGTTCAAATGAGTGGGGAGGCAAAGTTTCAATAAATTGTGAAAAGGTTTGCTACCCATTTTTCCAAAAAGGATCCAAATGTCCAAGGAATTCAAATATACATTTTGAATTTGGGGGAAATTTGCCTAACCATACAAATGTAGCTAAGTTTGAGACTCCAAACATTTGAATTCATCATTTGCCAAGTTTTTGGAGATCTTTTGAGAGGTGGGGGAGCACTGCCAAGTGGGTCCCACATGTCATAGGGCTCAGTTGGCTTAACTCCTAAGTATTGTGATCGGGTTGCACTCCACCTAGAGAAGCTCACCGAGCGACACCGCGGGGGGGGGGGGGGGGGGGGGAGCCGGACGCCACCTCCTGCTGAATCGCACATGCTGGTGAGCTCCTCGTGGGGGTGCCTTAACTCTCAGCCGTGCTCAGCGAGCCACAGCACCGAGAGAAACCCGTTTCCCTCACTCTCACCGCCAGAGAACAGAGGCGCCGCCGCCATCGCCAAATCGGTCGGGAGCGATCTCAGCTCACGTGCAAGCATCGGCTGCCCAGCAACTCAACATCACCAGACCTCCCACGACCTCCACGCACCAGTTCCAGTCAAGCTAAGCCACCACAGACCGAGGGAACGGTGTTCTTCACGGCGGCCGGGAAGAACCGAGCAAAGGTGCTCCCGTGGGCAGCTCGGCAGAGGACCGGTCACGACCAAGAAGGAGCGGTTTTGGACGTGCCTAGGCTCCGCGCTGCTCGACCCCAAAGCCTAGAACCAGTGACCAATCATCGCTGGCGAATTTCGCAAAACATCTCCAGCCTGTGCGGAACTACCTTCGGGTAAGAAACCCACAAATTCCCGACATATACTTGCTTAGAGTTTATCAAACTGCACTCACAGGAGCTAGACTTGACGGCGCCCAAGTTTGCTTCGCAACCCTATCCTAATTTTGGCTGTAGCCGGCGTATCTCCCGGTTTTCCAACCGTGGTTATGGCGGGAAGGGTCGGGCTCACGGTGACGGCTAGGTTAGAGCTCTTCCCGAGCCCTGACATGGCCTTGTCGACCCTCTCTGAGATCCCCTGGTGCTATAGAACCCTTCCACCGAGGTTTTGGCGGGCTGAGTTGGCCGGGTGGCATAACCGAAGTGAGTCCGAGCCGCTGCACCGTCGCCGGCTAGGTTAGGGCCACCACCAGTCGGAGCAGTCAGTGCCATCGTGTTCAGCGCACGAAACTAGGCCCTGGCGGCGAGGGAGAGCTCGAGAGTCAGCCGGGCGGCAAGTACCAGCGTGTCTCCGGCGAGCCCGGCGGCGCGCGGGCGCGGGAACTCGAGGAGGAAGACGACCCGCAGGCCCCACGTGTCAGCGACGGGAAGTTTAAAACCCAGATCTACTGCGGCCCCGGGATCAAGTGTGACTGCACGGGAAGGAGTCTGTAGCCCCGTGTGGCTCAGCTCCAGCGGTGACACGTGTGGGCCGGGCCCACAGTCAGAGTTTAAATTTTTCTCCGGATTATTTAGAATTTCAGATTTAGTTCAAACTTTAGAACCCCATAACTTTTGCTAGGAAGCTCCAAATTTAGTGATTCAAATTGGGTTGGATTCATATTGCCTAGATCTGTCCAGATATACAACCCAATTTGTATGAAACCCATTAATTAATTCTGGAAAATTCTTAAAAGATTTTCAGCAAAAGAATTTTAGAGGGGGTTTGGTTCATCCAAAAATCCCCAAATTTTGCCAGAATGTTCTTTAGGATGTTAGTGAAACCCTGTAAAAGTGTCAGACCATTTAGAGTTGATTTGATTAGAGCAATTCAAATTTTAAGGTGCTGTGTTCATTTGAATACCGAAACAATTTCAGAGAATTTCCAAAACTTGGAAATTCAGTTCTGAACAAGTCTTAGCTCCAAAAGTACTAGGAAAATTCAAGCAGACTATGTGAGCTATAAGGGAAATTATAGTTCACTCAGTTAGGAATGAACAGGGGCGTTACCTCAGAATTAATTCTTCTTTGCTTATTTGCTAAGAGAATTGTTCTGAGCAAACCACTCAATGAAAAGTGCTAATGTTTGGTCCAGAGGGTTTTCTTGTGACAAGGAATTCACACAAAAATTCTCAGCTCCATTGGAGCTTTGGATCAGCCGTGTCCTGTTTAACCACTTGAGGGATTAATATGGAAAAAGGGGAAAAACCACTTAGCACTTAACCATGTGCTTAGGTCTAAGCCCAAACCACCAACACCCAGTTCATCTTTAAATTCTTAAACAGAGTTCCAGTTGTTATAGACTGGTTATTAGAACTAATAGCAGAAGTATTACCCTAAACTCATGTGCATATTCATTAACATGTAGTATTTTATTAACGTGTAGTCGCTGAAGGCGAGGAGGCTCCGGAAGTACTCGACTTCCTACTTCCGGAAGAAGAACTAACACCTGACCAGCAGCAACAAGGCAAGCCCCGATTTGCATTAATCTTTTTTATAAAGTTTTACTTTGTTCACATGGCTAGTATGAAGTATCAATGTGCATTAGGTGTAGGATGAATGGAACCCCACTTGCATAACCAGAATTTTTCCATATGAGTGAGGGTAGTGTCTAAGACCTCGAGTAGACAAGCTATGCTTAATGATTTATAAGACTTCGGTACAAGTCTAGTAGTTGGAATCTACTCGCGAGTTAGGTTTGGGACACATGGGTTTGGTTCGAGTGATGTGAGATCACCTTAGTAATGAAAATGAGACTAGGAAGGGGCTAGGGCACAGCAAGAGGAAGTCCATTGATGAACTGTTAACTTGTGGCTAAAAGATGAACTAAGGATGAACTTGTAGGCGTGTCCATTGATGCACTGTTACTATCTCATGTCCATTATACCCCTCATTAGAGTTCCATGCTTAGGTGAGTCGGTTAAGTCTTGTTGAGCCATCGTGCTCACGGTTGCTGCTTAAGTGTTTTTCAGGTGAGGAGCCACCCACGGACTCGGAGTACGAATCCACCGGCGAGGGTTACCCTCCGTCGGGGACCACAGCTGAGTGGGAGCCGTACACGCCGTGCTGAGCTGAGACATAAAGCTAGTGTGGGTTGCCCTAGGGCTGGGCAACCAACTTTTGCTAGATAGGCAGGTGTGAGTTGTACAGAGTAGACTTCCGCTGTGTAAATTAAATACTAGTTTGTACTGAAATTGTACCTGTTTGTACAGTTCAGTTTATTTTTCCCATGTAATATATTGTGTCCTTATGACGTGTGCTGTCGGGTGTCGCATCGCGCGGCACCACCCTCTGCGATCCTGGATGAGTGGATTCCGGTACGTCACATTATTCATATGAGTGCAGTAGCTAAACATGTTTTATTTCAGCTTTCCGTATCACGTAAATTAAGCGAAGCAAAAAGGAAAAATGACCATACCCGACTTATCAATTTTCCCGGCGACAAGGGTGGTTAACAAAACTAGTAAACTCATATAAAAGGGTGTCCCATCAAGTTGACTCAAGCATATGAGTTTTCACAAACAAAACAGTTTCAAAACATGGGATCAATATGGTCAAGGGGCACTTGCCTTGCTCCCGTGGTTCGTGTTGCTCAAGCGTCTCAAAGTCTTGGTGCTGTAGTTCCCCGTAGACGGCCTCTTGAGCTTGTCCTTCTACTCATGACCATGCACATACACGGTTTACAGCAATCATTTATCATGCACAATCTTTACTCAAGATGCAATGAGGTGGATGAATGCAAATCCTATTGTGCAGTTTAATAAAACCAGTTTGTACGTGTTCTTGCATGTTTTAATGGGTTTTCATGGTGTTTTATGATGAACCAGGGTGTAGGGATCAAGTGTGGACGTGGTAATGATCTTGACCCAAGATCTAGATCAATTCCACCATCAAAAATCGGTCAAAACATGATCTGTCCACACGTAAAAGTTTCTGCACGAAGGGGGCGAAGAGAACGGATGTAACACCCCAAGATCTACTAAAGAGGGGAATTTAAAATATTTTGGACATAATGCATGTGATAAAGCAATTCAAATAAAAACTGGAATTTAAATTCAAATCAAAACAGAAAAAGAAAAGGAAAAAGAAAAAGAAAACCCAAACCGGCCAGTGGGCCGAAACCCGCCAGCCGGCCCAATACCCCCCCGCGCCAACCCGAACCCGCCCCCCCCCCTCTCCCTATCACTGACACGCGGGACCTGTGTGTCATCCCTCTCCTCCCATGCGCCGCAACCGACCCCGGCCCTTTCTCGCACCCGAATCAAAACCGACCTCCGGAAACCCGCGCCCCAGCCCGATCTTTGGCCCCGGACGCTGCTACTTATCCAAACCGATCCTCCGCCGCCTCTCCTCGTGCAATTCACACAAGGAAACTCGTCGAGTTCCCCAGCGCCGCTCCACCTTTCTCTCCGATGAGAACGAAAGCTTCTATCACCCTTTTCCTTCGATCCTTGCTCGGACTTCCTGATCTAACGCGCTGATCATGTTCCACCGCCTCTGGGGAGTCACGCAGGTGAACAAAACCCGGTGTTTTGCGCTCTAGACGCAGCTCCGGTGAGCAACGCCGTGTTTTTCATCTTGGACCTCGCCGCCGACCACCTTCCAGTGCCTCCGAGCTCAAGAAAAACCCAGAGGTGAGATCCTCGACCTCCCGTCTACCGTTCTATGCCAAGAAATCCAAGTTTTAGGTAGTATAGACGAAAACCCGAAGATCTCCGGCGAGATCGCCGCCCCCCCCTCCCCCCGCCGGGCAGCGCCGCCCGCCCACGGCCAAGGCGACGTGGCCCCTGAGGCCCGTCCATTTTAAATCGTGCGGTTGCTATTAGATCTAACCCGTACCGCTTCGCGTTATAATCTCAGCGGTCTATTTTAAATCGGACGGTCCACGTCGACCCCGCATTATAAAGGCCGTGATTCTTACGCGCTACCCCCTGGGGATCTCGGAAAACACGAGCTAGCCCCGGAAACTTCTGATCTAGCCCCTGGACTTTCAGAAATTCATGTAAATTCATTTAAAAATCAGTTTTAGCCCCTGGACTTAATAAAAATTAGGAAAACCCCTATGTTATGTGTAGTTAGACCCCTGGAAAGTTAGGAAATAGTAAATTAAACCCTGCAGTAGGGTGGATTTACCTTTTTGACCCTATAGGATATTAAATTCAGAAATTTGAATATGTGAATAGGATTTAAATTTATAAGGTAAGGCAAACACATGTGCAAATTCATGTTTAAACTCTCTAGCACTTGGAAAACTTGAGAATGAGTTAAAAATAGATTTTTAGGCTGAAATGAAATCTGCCTAAGTGTTGCTCATTTTTATTTTCTCTAGAGACACATTTTAGTCTAGGAAATAATTCTAAAAAACTAGTAAAAAAATTTAAATTGTTTCACATCAGAGAGGAAGTTCAAAAATTTATTGTTGAACATTTTAGATCAGAACCTATTCTGTTTAGATGATATGTCTTACTATTTTAATAGTAAAGTTCACTTTTAGGCATAGAAAATAAATCTGAAAATATAGGAAAATAGGTATGCATAATTAGAAAATGATAAATGAGGTCTCCAAATCAAAAACTTCAACTTAGGATTTTGTAGAAGATCTGAAAACTTATTTGGAGTAGGGAAATACCTTTTATGCAAACTTTGTGGCTAAGAAGTGTAATAATTAAATATAAAGAATTTGTTCAAATTGGAAATTCATATATAGTGTGCAAATAGAAATCTGAATACAGAAGTTAGAAATAATATATGTATGTTTAAAAGTGCATGTAGGCCAAAAATCAACACATCTAGGGTAACCACAACACTTAGAAATGTGAATGACTTCCATAGGTATGTATGTGTGTTTTGCATGAAGTGAAAGTGTGGACTATGTCTTATGGATTGTTGTTTTCTTTTGCTATGTAATATGGCATGAGTAGAACCTGCCCCAGAGCAAGTTCTCCCCTTCCAAGACCAAGACTTTCCATTCCCAGAGCAGTAGGAAGAAGGCAAGTGTCCTTGACCACTTTGATCCTATACTAGAATGTGTAGTTAGAATTAATTTGCATTGTCAATTTGGAATATGATACCCAAGCTAGGAAGTTTCCCTAGATTTTCATTATCTTATTTCCTTGTAGCCTGGGTTGGGATTTATTTTATTATGTCATTTATTTATATGCTTATGCTTAGCCATGCTTGGAATGGGATAAGTGGGATATTTGATCATCAACTTGTTTACCTTACTCTTGAATGAGATATTATGAGTTATGTAGAGGTAGGGATCGAGGCAAGTTGGATGATTTGGTTGGTGCTGGGTGCATAAGAGCTTAAAGTATATTTTCACATAGCCAGATCTCAACCTCAGACAAAGGAGATGGTTAGAGCTAACCAACGACTATGATGTGGGCATCAACTATCATCCTGGAAAAGCGAACGTTGTGGCAGATGCTTTAAGACGGAAGGTGCAGGTCAATAGGTTGAGCTTAAAGGACATGCCTATAGAATTGTAGGAAGAGGTTGTAAAACTCAATCTATGTATGGTGAATAGTGGTGAGGCCATCGCCATGGAAGTGGACTCCACATTAGAGCAAGACATACGCAACGGTCAGAAGAATGACGAGAAGATACAAGAGATTAGAGAACTCATCAAAGAAAATAAAGCCCCTGGGTTCAGAGAGGATGAACAAGGTACGGCGTGGCATGGGAAAAGAATCTTGTGCCTGAGGTAAAGGAGATCCGTGAATTAATTTTGAAGGAGGCTCATGATTCCGACTATTCCATTCGTCCTGGAAGTACGAAGATGTATCATGACCTCAAGAGCAGATATTGGTGGTATGGCATGAAGCGAGATGTCGCGGAACATGTTGCCCTATGTGACACATGTCAGTTGGTGAAAGCAGAACATCAACAACCCGCGGGGCTATTGCAACCACTCAAAGTGCCTGAATGGAAATGGGAAGAAATAGGTATGGACTTCATAGTGGAACTACCCAGGACCCAACGGGATATGATTCGATATGGGTCATCATCGACAGGCTAACCAAGGTAGATCATTTCATCCCCGTGAAAGAAAGCTACAGCGGATCCAAATTGGCGGAATTGTACATGTCATGGATCGTGTGTTTCCATAGAGTGCCAAAGAAGATAGTGTCGGACCGAGGGACACAGTTCACCTCAAGGTTCTGGCAGAAGTTACATGAAACCATGGGAACTCATGTAAATTTTAGTTCTGCCTATCACCCCCAGACTGACGGGCAGACGGAAAGAACCAATCAGATCCTTGAGGATATGCTGAGAGAGTGTGCGCTCAAGAACAATAGTAGTTGGGATAAGAACTTACCGTATGCAGAGTTCTCCTATAACAACAGCTACCAGGCTAGTATGAAGATGTCACCATTTGAGGCTTTGTATGGGAGGAAGTGCAAAACTCCACTATTTTGGAACCAAACAGGGGAAGGTAAAGTGTTTGGGCCCGAGGTACTACAAGAAGCCGAGGCGAAAGTGAGGGAAATCCGCAACAACTTGAGGATAGCATAGACACGACAAAAGAGCTATGCCAATATACGGAGAAGATAGCTCGTTTTCTACGTGGGGGACTATGTCTATCTCAAGGTGTCCCCTATCCGAGGACTTCGTCGGTTCAAGGTGAAAGGGAAGTTATCACATCGATACATCAGACCCTTTCAGATTCTGGAGAGGAAAGGCGAAGTGGCATATCAACTAGAACTACCGGCTCGCCTATCGGATGTGCACGATGTATTCCATGTGTCTCAGCTCAATAAATGTCTAAGGACGCCTGGAGAGATGTTACCCATGAATGAGGTTGACGTAAGAGAGGATCTGTCTTATGCCGAGCAACCGGTCAAGATTTTGGAGACAATGGAACGCCTCACAAGAAATAAAAGAACCCGGATGTGCAAGGTGCAGTGGAAGCATCACTCGCAAGAGGAAGCCACATGGGAGCGAGAAGACGAGCTTAAGGCACAGTTTCCGGAATTGTTTTCCTAGAACCACCAATCTCGAGGACGAGATTTCTTTTAAGGGGGGTAGAGCTGTAACACCCCAAAACCTGCTAAAGAGGGGAATTTAAAAATTTTTGGACATAATGCATGTGATAAAGCAATTCAAATTGGAATTAAAATTCAAATTAAAACAGAAAAAGAAAAGGAAAAAAGAAAAAGAAAAACCAAAACCGGCCAGTGGGCCGAAACCCGCCAGCCGGCCCAAGACCCCCGCGCCCGCCCGAACCCGCGCCCCCCTCTCTCCCTCTCACTAACACGCGGGGTCCGTGTGTCATCCCTCTCCTCCCGCGCGCTTCAACCGACCCCGGCCCTTTCTCGCACCCGAATCGAAACCGACATCCGAAAACCCGCGCCCCAGCCCGATCTTCGACCCCGGACGCTGCTACTTATCCAAACCGATCCTCCACCGCCTCTCCTCGTGCAATTCACGCAAGGAAACTCGCCGAATTCCCCAGCGCCACTCCACCTTTCTCTCCGGTGAGAACTGAAGCTTCTATCACCCTTTTCCTTCGATCCTTGCTCGGACTTCCTGATCTAACGCGCTGATCATGTTCCACCGCCTCCTGGGAGTCACCCAGGTGAAGAAAATCCGGTGTTTTGCGCTCTAGACGCAGCTCCAGTGAGCACCGCCGCGTTTTCATCTCGGACCTCGCCGCCGACCACCTTCCAGGGCCTCCGAGCTCAAGAAAAATCCCGAGGTGAGATCCCCGACCTCCCCTCTACAGTTCTATGCCAAGAAATCCAAGTTTTAGGTAGTATAGACGAAAACCCAATGATCTCCGGCGAGATCGCCGCCCCCCGCTGCCGCGCGCCGCCGGGCAGCGCCGCCCGCGCACGGCCAAGGCGACGTGGCCCCCTGAGGCCCGTCCATTTTAAATCGTGCGGTTCCTATTAGATCTAACCCGTACCACTTCGCATTATAATCTCAGTCGTCTGTTTTAAATCGGACGGTCCATGTCGACCCCGCATTATAAAGGCCAGGATTCTTACGCGCTACCCCCTGGGGATCTCGGAAAACACGAGCTAGCCCCGGAAACTTCTGATCTAGCCCCTGGACTTTCAAAAATTCATGTAAATTCATTTAAAAATCAGTTTTAGCCCCTGAACTTAATAAAAATTAGGAAAACCCCTCTGTTATGTGTAGTTAGACCCGTGGAAATTTAGGAAATAGTAAATTAAACCCTGCAGTAGGGTGGATTTACCTTTTTGACCCTATAGGATATTAAATTCAGAAATTTGAATATGTGACTAGGATTTAAATTTAAAAGGTAAGGCAAACACATGTACAAATTCAAGTTTAAACTCTCTAGCACTTGGGAAAGTTGAGAATGAGTTAAAAATAGATTTTTAGGCTGAAATGAAATCTACCTAAGTGTTGCTCATTTTTATTTTCTCTAGAGACACATTTTAGTCTAGGAAATAATTCTAAAAAACTAGTAAAATAAATTTAAATTGTTTCACATCAGAGAGGAAGTTCAAAAATATACTATTGAACATTTTAGATCAGAACCTATTCTGTTGAGATGATATGTCTTACTATTTTAATAGTAAAGTTCACTTTTAGGCATAGAAAATAAATCTGAAAATATAGGAAAATAGGTACGCATAATTAGAAAATGATAAATGAGGTCTCCAAACTCAAAAAATTGAACTTAGGATTTTGTAGAAGATCTGAAAACTTATTTGGAGTAGGGAAATACATTTTATGCAAACTTTGTGGCTAAGAAGTGTAATAATTAAATATAAAGAATTTGTTCAAATTGGAAATTCATATATAGTGTGCAAATAGAAATCTGAATACGGAAGTTAGAAATAATATATGTATGTTTAAAAGTGCATGTAGGCCAAAAATCAACACATCTAGGGTAACCACAACACTTAGAAATGTGAATGACTTCCATAGGTATGTATGTGTGTTTTGCATGAAGTGAAAGTGTGGACTATGGCTTATGGATTGTTGTTTTCTTTTGCTATGTGTATTGGCATGAGTAGAACCTGCCCTAGAGCAAGTTCTCCCCTTCCAAGACCAACACTTTCCATTCCTAGAGCAGCAGGAAGAAGGCAAGTGTCCTTGACCACTTTGATCCTATACTAGGATGTGTAGTTAGAATTAATTTGCATCGTCAATTTGGAATATGATACCCAAGCTAGGAAGTTTCCCTAGATTTTCATTATCTTATTTCCTTGTAGCCCGGGTTGGAATTTATTTTATTATGTCATTTATTTATATGCTTATGCTTAGCCATGCTTAGAATGGGATAAGTGGGATATGAGATCATCAACTTGTTTACCTTACTCTTGAATGAGATATTATGAGTTATGTAGAGGTAGGGATCGAGGCAAGTTGGATGATTTGGTTGGTGCTGGGTGCACGAGACTTGGGTTAGTGTTTAGTACTTGCCTAGATCCTAAGGACCGGTTCATGGAGCATGTAACCTGGCTTTGCCGTGCCAACCACATGCTGAGTTGGGGCAGCTTGGCCAATTAATTAGGTGTATCTCCGGCGTAGTATGGGTGTTTTGGATGGTGCGGGGAATAGTTGTCAGCTGGACTACCTTATGAACCGCAAGGCTCAAGAGGGGGCCACTGCAGCGGGGTTGGAGCCTCTTGTATGCTGTTAGGGGCGAAACCTTAGTGGGCCCACGCTCGTCAGGAATCCCTTTGTAAAGGCCACGTAGTGATCTCCTGGCTACACACCTGGGAAGTGTGAATGTGGTTCGCGGCCACTGGTATAATGGAGGTTCTTTTAGTCCACCCGGCAACGGGGGATGAAATCACTACATGTGGGTACAGTGGTGCAAACTCTGTAGAGTCAAAACTGTCATGATAGCCGTGCTCACGGTCAAGAGCGGCTTGGACTTATTCATGATTAGAGGATGATGAATTTGGAAGTTGAGGATGTTAAGCGGGGAGCTTGACATTGTATATGATGTTATGGTTACTTGATTTTGATGATGGGTTAGGAGATTGGGACCATTTCACCTGTGTAGTAATGTAGGTGCTTAATAAGCTAAGGTGATAGGTATTAATTGCGTAGTGCTTTATCCATGAGTCAACCTCTCCTTGCTCTAGCCATGCATGACATAACTTTCCCACACTTGCTGAGTACCCATGGTACTCAAACTTGCTTTTCTATTGGTTTATATTGCTGCTCAGGTCAAGGGGATGATGTGGTGTTCAATGACCAAGACTTTGGTCCCGAAGAAGGATTCTAGGTTCACGGAGTCCCCCGGGCAACGCATGTGACGGAGCCCACAAGACTTATATTCCGCTGCTGTTTTATTTACATGTTATGAACTTATTATCGTCCATCGAGACGTATGCTATGTAAGACTTATTTATATTCGAACACCTGGCTTGTAATATGATGATGCTTCACTATTTGTCGTCACATGTATGAGAAAATGATCCTGGCATACATGTGATATTCACTCGGTTGTTCTTCGGAGAAACCGGGTGTGACAGAAGTGGTATCAGAGCCAAGGTTGCCCGTAGGAACGTGGACCTAGGTAGAAATGGACGTATTTAAGGATCCTATTTTCTTAAAAACTATTTTACAAAGGTGTGGGTTGAAAGTGTTAATTTAATGGGGTCACTTTATTCATCTTGCCCCAACTTTTATTCAAAATACAATTTTTATTTAACTCTTATCTAACTTAATTTTAAATGCTTTATGTTTTAGATGGTTCGCATGATACGTACCGCCGCAAGTCCACCGGAGGGAGAGTTCCTGTAGTTGCCCTTGCCCTAAGAGAGGAGAACCGTCCAGTGACATACCACTCCTACGGGTTGGCAGTAGGAGGCTTGTTGCGCCGTCTTCGGCGTATGATCCACGCCGCCGGCAATACGGCCAAGCTAATCATACACTACAGCTCCACCAGGACCATCCATGAGAAGCGGGAAGAATGGAGCTCCGAGATGAGGATTATCCATGAAAATCAGCTGCTCAAGATCCACCGCTCTCCAGCTTGTCAGGCGACTCGGGCCGATGCTGAGAAGGATGTCACCTTGGAGGCCATCACCTGCCAGAGTTACATCAACCGTCCCCACCTGGAGAAGACGGAGTACATGTATGTCCTCCAGCGAGAGTGGCACCGCGGAGTACAAGTACCCGCCAGTGCAGCAGGGGACTTCCCTTGAGCACATGGACCTGTGCTTGGACGATGCTGCTATGCTCAGCACTCGACTGCAGGAGTGCCAGCAGGAGCTTCAGGATGTTCGTGACACCCTGAAGGAGACTGAGGCATTGCTTCGTGCCAGCTTGAGGGCGAGATAAAAAGGAGATGGGAATGAACTGTGTGTCATCGTGAATGACACGTGGACTCCTGACTCCCCAGACCGCTGGCGAGCAGGCACCGTCGCACTTCTCCACAAACAACTTCCCCACCCAAAGTGGAATCAGAGGGCAGCCGCAATAATGAGGAAGACCCCGAAGAGCCAGCTCAGTGATACGAGCCGTTTAGAGTCCTTTCCATTATGTCAACAGGTTATCGAGTAGTCGAGTCAATACCTTAGTTATTTGTGTGTTAATGTTTGGTGTGTGGCGTGAGTTGTGGAAGCCATGGGCATTTGTCCACAACCTCGTCTTTAGGTTGCATTGCTTTGATGTGTGAACCCCTATGAATTAAGAGTGCATTTATTTTCACGTGAGACGTGACTCCCAAAAATCTACGTGAAACCCTCAGAAAATGTTTAATATATTAAGGCCTCAAAAAGTTTAAGTCTAAACAAGCAAATTGGGAAGTTAATACGTAATGCTTTAAGTTAACATTTGGTTGACCAAACATAAGGGAATCCTCCATTGTTCGACAAGAACGGTGGAACTAACTCACCCTAGTGGCACAAGAGTGAAGTTCATAACTGTACAAGAACCTAGGAGGGACCTTAAACTCAATCACGTTGAGGTGGAAGTGGAAGAGATCAGGATCATCAGGGAATATTCAGACGTTTTTCCGGAGGAGTTGCCAGGTATGCCCCCCAATCATGAAGTGGAATTCGCGATTGAGCTAGTGCCTGGAACAGCTCCAATATACCAGAGGCCTTATCGGATGGACTCCAAACAGCTGGAAGAGCTCAAGGAGCATATAAGGGAATTGACAGGGAAGGGGTATATTCGTCCTAGTTCCTCACCATGGGGAGCTCCAGTGATATTTGTGCCCAAGAAGGACGGAACCCAAAGGTTATGCGTAGACTACCGTGCGTTGAACGAAGTAACCATCAAGAACAAGTACCCATTACCCCGCATTGAAGACTTATTTAATCAGTTGAGGGGAGCTTGTGTGTTCTCAAAAATTGATCTCAGGTCAGGATACCACCAACTGAAGATAAGGAAAACCGACATTCCAGAGACGGCTTTCGTATCTCGGTACGGTTTGTATGAATACACCGTCATGCCATTCAAGCTAACTAATGCCCCGACATACTTCATGTATCTCATGAACAAGGTATTCATGGAATATCTGGACAAATTTGTGGTGGTTTTCATTGATGACATTCTTGTCTTCTCCAAAGATGAAGAAGAACATGAGGGACATTTAAGGTTGCTGTTGCAAAAGCTGAGAGAACACCAACTATATGCCAAGTTGAGCAATTGTGAGTTTTGGTTGAAGAGAGTTCCCTTCTTAGGACATATAATCTCGGAGGGAGGAATCTCCGTAGATCCCACCAAGACCGAGGATGTGTAGAAGTGGAAGACCCCCGAAAATGTCGGGGAAGTTCGAAGCTTCTTAGGATTGGCTGGGTATTATCGACGGTTTATCGAGTGTTTCTTCAAGATTTTGAGACCCCTCACAAAGTTGTTAGAGAAGGGAATCACATTCACATGGACACCGCAGTGCGAGACGAGTTTTCAAGAATTGAAGAAAAGATTGACAACAGCCCCAGTGCTAGTTATGCCGGATATGCAGAAGAATTTTTCAGTGTACTGCGATGCATCTAGACACGGGTTGGGATGTGTTCTCATGCAAGAGGGGCATGTCGTGGCGTATGCGTCCCGGCAGCTCCGAAAACACGAGAAGAACTATCCTATACATGACCTAGAGCTAGCCGCAGTGGTACACGCATTGAAGATTCGGCGGCATTACTTGATGGGGAAGAGGACAGAGATATATACGGATCATAAGAGCTTAAAGTATATTTTCACATAGCCAGATCTCAACCTCAGACAAAGGAGATGGTTAGAGCTAACCAACGACTATTATGTGGGCATCAACTATCATCCTGGGAAAGCGAACGTTGTGGCAGATGCTTTAAGCCGGAAGGTGCAGGTCAATAGGTTGAGCTTAAAGGACATGCCTATAGAATTGCAGGAAGAGGTTGTAAAACTCAATCTATGTATGGTGAATAGTAGTGAGGCCATCGCCATGGAAGTGGACTCCACATTAGAGCAAGACATACGCAACGGTCAGAAGAATGATGAGAAGATACAAGAGATTAGAGAACTCATCAAAGAAAATAAAGCCCCTGGGTTCAGAGAGGATGAACAAGGTATGGTGTGGCATGGGAAAAGAATCTTGTGCCTGAGGTAAAGGAGATCCGTGAATTGATTTTGAAGGAGGCTCATGATTCCGACTATTCCATTCGTCCTGGAAGTACGAAGATGTATCATGACCTCAAGAGAAGATATTGGTGGTATGGCATGAAGCGAGATGTCGCGGAACATGTTGCCCTATGTGACACATGTCAGTTGGTGAAAGCAGAACATCAACGACCCGCGGGGCTATTGCAACCACTCAAAGTGCCTGAATGGAAATGGGAAGAAATAGGTATGGACTTCATAGTGGAACTACCCAGGACCCAATCGGGATATGATTCGATATGGGTCATCATCGACAGGCTAACCAAGGTAGATCATTTCATCCCCGTGAAAGAAAGCTACAGCGGATCCAAATTGGCGGAATTGTACATGTCATGGATCGTGTGTTTCCATAGAGTGCCAAAGAAGATAGTGTCGGACCGAGGGACACAGTTCACCTCAAGGTTCTGGCAGAAGTTACATGAAACCATGGGAACTCATGTAAATTTTAGTTCTGCCTATCACCCCCAGACTGACGGGCAGACGGAAAGAACCAATCAGATCCTTGAGGATATGCTGAGAGAGTGTGCGCTCAAGAACAATAGGAGTTGGGATAAGAACTTACCGTATGCGGAGTTCTCCTATAGCAACAGCTACCAGGCTAGTATGAAGATGTCACCATTTGAGGCTTTGTATGGGAGGAAGTGCAAAACTCCACTATTTTGGAACCAAACAGGGGAAAGTAAAGTGTTTGGGCCCGAGGTACTACAAGAAGCCGAGGCGAAAGTGAGGGAAATCCGCAACAACTTGAGGATAGCATAGACACGACAAAAGAGCTATGCCAATGTACGGAGAAGAGAGCTCGTTTTCAACGTGGGGGACTATGTCTATCTCAAGGTGTCCCCTATCCGAGGACTTCGTCGGTTCAAGGTGAAAGGGAAGTTATCACATCGATACATCAGACCCTTTCAGATTCTGGAGAGGAAAGGCGAAGTGGCATATCAACTAGAACTACCGGCTCGCCTATCGGATGTGCACGATGTATTCCATGTGTCTCAACTCAAGAAATGTCTAAGGACGCCTGGAGAGATGTTACCCATGAATGAGGTTGACGTAAGAGAGGATCTGTCTTATGCCGAGCAACCGGTGAAGATTTTGGAGACAATGGAACGCCTCACAAGAAATAAAAGAACCCGGATGTGCAAGGTGCAGTGGAAGCATCACTCGGAAGAGGAAGCCACATGGGAGCGAGAAGACGAGCTTAAGGCACAGTTTCCGGAATTGTTTTCCTAGAACCACCAATCTCGAGGACGAGATTTCTTTTAAGGGGGGTAGAGCTGTAACACCCCAAAACCTGCTAAAGAGGGGAATTTAAAAATTTTTGGACATAATGCATGTGATAAAGCAATTCAAATTGGAATTCAAATTCAAATTAAAACAGAAAAAGAAAAGGAAAAAAGAAAAAGAAAAACCAAAACCGGCCAGTGGGCCGAAACCCGCAAGCCGGCCCAAGACCCCCGCGCCCGCCCGAACCCGCGCCCCCCTCTCTCTCTCTCACTAACACGCGGGTCCCGTGTGTCATCCCTCTCCTCCCGCGCGCTTCAACCGACCCCGGCCCTTTCTCGCACCCGAATCGAAACCGACATCCGGAAACCCGCGCCCCAGCCCGATCTTCGACCCCGGACGCTGCTACTTATCCAAACCGATCCTCCACCGCCTCTCCTCGTGCAATTCACGCAAGGAAACTCGCCGAATTCCCCAGCGCCACTCCACCTTTCTCTCCGGTGAGAACTGAAGCTTCTATCACCCTTTTCCTTCGATCCTTGCTCGGACTTCCTGATCTAACGCGCTGATCATGTTCCACCGCCTCCTGGGAGTCACCCAGGTGAAGAAAATCCGGTGTTTTGCGCTCCAGACGCAGCTCCAGCGAGCACCGCCGCGTTTTCATCTCGGACCTCGCCGCCGACCACCTTCCAGGGCCTCCGAGCTCAAGAAAAATCCCGAGGTGAGATCCCCGACCTCCCCTCTACAGTTCTATGCCAAGAAATCCAAGTTTTAGGTAGTATAGACGAAAACCCAATGATCTCCGGCGAGATCGCCGCCCCCCGCTGCCGCGCGCCGCCGGGCAGCGCCGCCCGCGCACGGCCAAGGCGACGTGGCCCCCTGAGGCCCGTCCATTTTAAATCGTGCGGTTCCTATTAGATCTAACCCGTACCACTTCGCATTATAATCTCAGTCGTCTGTTTTAAATCGGACGGTCCATGTCGACCCCGCATTATAAAGGCCAGGATTCTTACGCGCTACCCCCTGGGGATCTCGGAAAACACGAGCTAGCCCCGGAAACTTCTGATCTAGCCCCTGGACTTTCAGAAATTCATGTAAATTCATTTAAAAATCAGTTTTAGCCCCTGAACTTAATAAAAATTAGGAAAACCCCTCTGTTATGTGTAGTTAGACCCCTGGAAATTTAGGAAATAGTAAATTAAACCCTGCAGTAGGGTGGATTTACCTTTTTGACCCTATAGGATATTAAATTCAGAAATTTGAATATGTGACTAGGATTTAAATTTAAAAGGTAAGGCAAACACATGTGCAAATTCAAGTTTAAACTCTCTAGCACTTGGGAAAGTTGAGAATGAGTTAAAAATAGATTTTTAGGCTGAAATGAAATCTGCCTAAGTGTTGCTCATTTTTATTTTCTCTAGAGACACATTTTAGTCTAGGAAATAATTCTAAAAAACTAGTAAAATAAATTTAAATTGTTTCACATCAGAGAGGAAGTTCAAAAATATACTATTGAACATTTTAGATCAGAACCTATTCTGTTGAGATGATATGTCTTACTATTTTAATAGTAAAGTTCACTTTTAGGCATAGAAAATAAATCTGAAAATATAGGAAAATAGGTATGCATAATTAGAAAATGATAAATGAGGTCTCCAAATCAAAAACTTCAACTTAGGATTTTGTAGAAGATCTGAAAACTTATTTGGAGTAGGGAAATACCTTTTATGCAAACTTTGTGGCTAAGAAGTGTAATAATTAAATATAAAGAATTTGTTCAAATTGGAAATTCATATATAGTGTGCAAATAGAAATCTGAATACAGAAGTTAGAAAAAATATATATATGTTTAAAAGTGCATGTAGGCCAAAAATCAACACATCTAGGGTAACCACAAGACTTAGAAATGTGAATGACTTCCATAGGTATGTATGTGTGTTTTGCATGAAGTGAAAGTGTGGACTATGGCTTATGGATTGTTGTTTTCTTTTGCTATGTATATTGGCATGAGTAGAACCTGCCCCAGAGCAAGTTCTCCCCTTCCAAGACCAAGACTTTCCATTCCCAGAGCAGCAGGAAGAAGGCAAGTGTCCTTGACCACTTTGATCCTATACTAGAATGTGTAGTTAGAATTAATTTGCATTGTCAATTTGGAATATGATACCCAAGCTAGGAAGTTTCCCTAGATTTTCATTATCTTATTTCCTTGTAGCCTGGGTTGGGATTTATTTTATTATGTCATTTATTTATATGCTTATGCTTAGCCATGCTTGGAATGGGATAAGTGGGATATTTGATCATCAACTTGTTTACCTTACTCTTGAATGAGATATTATGAGTTTTGTAGAGGTAGGGATCGAGGCAAGTTAGATGATTTGGTTGGTGCTGGGTGCATGAGACTTGGGTTTGTGTTTAGTACTTGCCTGGATCCTAAGGACCGGTTCATGGAGCATGTAACCTGGCTTTACCGTGCCAACCACATGCTGAGATGGGGCAGCTTGGCCAATTAATTAGGTGTATCTCCGGCGTAGTATGGGTGTTTTGGATGGTGCGGGGAATAGGTGTCAGCTGGACCACCTTATGAACCGCAAGGCTCAAGAGGGGGCCACTGCAGCGGGGTTGGAGCCTCTTGTATGCTGTTGTGGCGGACCGGAATCCGCTCATCCAGGATCGCAGGGGGTGGTGCCGCGCGATGCGACACCCGACAGCACACGTCATAAGAACACATTATATTACAGGGGAAAACAAACGGAAGGTACAAAGTAGTACACTTCTCAGTTACGAACTAGAGTCTTTATTACACAGCGGAAGTTTCTATTGTACAACTCACGCCCGCCTATCTAGCAAAAGTCGGTTGCCCAGCCCTAGGGCAACCCACACTAGCTGCACGTCTCAGCTCAGCGCGGCGTGTACGGATCCCACTCATCCGTGGTCCCCGACGGAGGGTAACCCTCGCCGGTGGACTCGTACTCCGAGTCCGTGGGTGGCTCCTCACCTGAAAAACACTTAAGCAGCAACCGTGAGCACGAAGGCTCAGCAAGGCTTAACCGACTCACCTAAGCATGCAACTCTACATGAGGGGTACCATGACATAGGATAGCAATGTTGCAGCAAATGGACACGCCTACAAGTTCATCCTTAGTTCATCTTTTAGCAACAGGTTAACAGTTCATGAAGCTGAAATTTAGTAAGCAATATTTGGTGGCACACATGTAGCAACACACTTATATCATAACAGCAATATTGAATCATAACATTTCATGCATTATTCTACGTTACGACGCAGTGAACAAGCGGTACTCGTCACCGCGAGGGACGGCGAATCGACTCGATATACACCTGCAGGGAAACCCAAAGAGCACGTCACGTACGCCCATCCGTGGAGCTGCACAGCACGCTCACTCGATGTCGTACGGGACAACCTTTCACCCAACAGCCCAAACGTCGAACCGGTCGCACCGAAACGAGCAGGAGGTTCCCCACACGGAGCATCTCTCTATGCCCGTTGGCAGATTTCCACCTTGCTGCCCTCAGCCTACACCTATAAATCGGTGCGTTATGCCTCGACGCCCGGATGTTTAGGCTACATCAGTTTATCGGGGCCCATATGTCCGATATGCCTTCGGTACGTTCAATACTTGTTCAGCAGGGCCGCACACGGATCGGTCCTCAATCGACACGGGCAGGGCCGCGCACACAAGACTCTCTCTTGCTGCGCCCTAGCCCCTGCCTAGTCTCATTTTCATTACTAAAGTGATTTCACATCACTCAACCGAACCCGTGTGTCCCAAGCCTATCTCGCGAGTAGATTCCAACTACTCGACTTGTACCGATGTCCTATGACTCATTAAGCATAGCCTGTCTACTCGAGGTCTTAGACACTACCCTCACTCCTTTAGGAACCTTTGGTTATGCAAGTGGGGTTCCATTCATCCTACACCTAATGCACATACATACTTCATATGACTCATGTAAACAAAGTAAAACTTATAAAAGGTTAATGCAAACCGGGGCTTGCCTTGTTGCTGCTGGTCAGGGGTTAGTTCCTCTTCCGGAAGGAGGAAGTCCAGCACTTCCGGAGTCTCTTCTTCAATGGCTACACGTTGAATACAATACTATATGTAAATTTAAATGCAAAGTGTAAACTTGAATACTTATTTACTAATAACTCTAGTTAGCCCTCCCCTGTGGTTCTGAAATTTTTATTGTGGCTTGGTAGGGTCCTAACCAGAGTCTTGACCAAGTTTCATTTGAAACAAAGTTCATTTGAACCTTGTACAAATAAAAGCCCATTCGGTCAATATTTGAGCCTCTGAATAATTCCAGGGGTTTTCATGGCTCCAACCATGACTTTCTGGAATCTAGACTTTAAGATGGTTCTAATGGAGTTGGTTTCATGTCGTTTGAAGAATTCTACAGAAAGTTATGCCCTAATTAAGATTTGAGAAAATCTGAAAAATGTTTCTGTACATTTTTCTATTTTCTCAGGGCAGTTCTCTTAATCACCCGATTAGGGTAATTAAATGAACTTGGATGAGTCTGAAAATTTTACTGGTATTAAGGGATTTTCCAATGAACCTTTCAGCCAAATTTCAGAATTTTTCATAAAGTAGTTCTCCAGATAAAATTCCCAACAGTTTAAATTTTAGGGATTTAATTCTGGAAAACTATTCACTTTTATGAGCTGAATTTGGTATTGCTGGAAAGTGCTCAGAGAGCTAAATCCAGCAAAATTTGATTCACTCGATTTGGAGCTTTCTAGCCAAAGTTCTGAGGATTTGAAGTTTGGAAGAATTCTGAAAATCGGGGGAAAAGTTTAAACTCTCGGGGCCCGCGGGGACACGTGTAGAGCGCGGAGGTGTCCGGCACACCGGGGATACCACACGTGTCGAGCGCGGAGGTGTCCGGCACACCGGAGCTCACAGGGTATTTGCGCGCCAGCACAGCCGATCCCCGGCCACACCCGATCCCGATTTAAATTCTTCAGCCGCTGACACGTGGGCCAGCCGGCTTCGTCTTCCACCCGCCGTTCTCTCGCGCCCGCGCCGCCGACCTCGCCGGAGCAGACTCGAGGCTCGCCGGGCTCGCCGCTGCCGGACCTCCCATAGTCTGAAACTCGCCGCCAGGGGGTTGTTGTAACACCCCAAATTTTGATTCAAAACTCTTAACCATGTTTAGAGGGGAATTTAAAAATTTTTGAACGTGTTGCATGTTTTGCAAAAATTCAAATTCAAACTGGAATTCAAATTATACTCAAAACAGAAAAGAAATGGAAAAAGAAAAAGGAAAACGAGAAAAAAACCGGCCAGTGGGCCGAAACCCGCCAGCCGGCCCAGCTACTCCCGCGCAGCCCGACCCCGCGCGCGCCGCGTTGCCCCTCACCGACGGGTGGGACCCACCTGTCATCCCTAACCCCAAGCCCCCGCGACCCCGGACTTTTCTCCCGAGCGCGCGAAATCGCAACCGACCGGGAAAGCCCGTCCCGCAGCCGAATTCCGGTCCCGGAGGACTCCAACTCGATCACGACAGACCCACCGCCCTCCCCCGGCTATAAAAACCCCCGATCCGATCAGTTTTCCTCACGCGATCGCCGATTTTCACTCCGGTGAGCACCGAGACTTCGCCGGTGAATTCTGGCCGATCTAAGCTCGGAAACTCTGATCTAACTCGCTGGTTTTGATCCACCGCCTCCGGGGAACTTTGCAGGTGCAGAAAACTCGGACAGTTACGGTGTAAACCCAGCGCCGACGAGCTTCGCCGTGGTTTTGCCTTGGACCTCGCCGCCGATCACTTTCCAGGACCCCCGAGCTCGAGAAAACCCCCAAGGTGAGATCCCTGACCTCCCCTCTACCGATCTAGGCCATAAGATCACAGTTCTAGGCAGAATTCTCGAGGATCCGAAACTTTCCGGCGAGATCGCCGCTTCCCGCCGCCGTGCGCCGCCGGCAGCGCCGCCCGCGCTCGATCAGAGCGACGTGGCCGCTTGTGCGCCATTTATTTTAAATCGCACGGTAGACTTTAAAACCCCGCGTACCGGTTCGATCTTATAATCTCAGCCGTCGGTTTAAAATCGGACGGACCACGTCAGCCCCGCCTTATAAAGACTGGAATTCTTACGTGCTACCCCCTGGGGTTCTCTAGAATTGAGATCTAGCCACGGAAACTTCAGATCTAGCCCCTGGAACTTCAGAAAATCATGTAAATTCATTTAAAAATCAGTTTTAGCCCCTGGACTTAATTAAAAATTAGGAAAAACACCTCTGATAAGTGTAGCTAGACCCCTGGAAATTATGAAAATAATATTATAGACCCTGTAATGGGGTGAGTTTACTTTTTAGCCCTGTTTAGTATTTAATTTGGGAAATTGAATATGTAACTAGTGTTTAAAAATTAAAAAGGGGGACAAACATAATTGTCAAAATTTATTAAAAACTTTCTCAGTACTTAGAAAACTTTGGAGTGAGATAAAAATATATTTTTGGGCTGAAATAAATCTGTTTTATCTATTATTCACATTTATTAGTATAGGGACACATTTTTAAGTAAAAGAATAGTTAAAGAAAAATAGGGAAAATAATTATGAAATAGTATACATCATAAGCCATGGTCAAAATATGATTTTAAATTATTTAGGACCAGAACCTAATCTGTTTAGGTGATGTGTATTACTAATTTAATAATAAAATACCCAATTATGCATAGGAATATAAATTTGAAAATATAGCAACTAGTAAATGATAAATGGAGTTTCTAAAATACAAAGAATTCAGCTTAGGGTTCATAGAAATTGTGAAGGCACATTGTATGCAAGTATAAATGTGGACACAAAAGTAGGAATCATATATACATGGTTAAAAGTGCATGCAAGCCACAACTTAACACACGTAAAGTAACCACAACACATATAATGGCGAATGAATTTCATAAATGTGAATGTGTGGGTTGTATGAAGTGTAAGTGTGAATTATGTCTTATGGATTGTTGTTTTTCTTTTGCTATGTGTGATGGTATGAAGTAGAACCTGTTCAAGAACAAGTTATTCAATTCCAAGACCAGGAATACCCATTTCAAGAGCAGCAAGAAGGAGGCGAGTGTCCTTGACCACTTTGATCCTATACTAGGATGTGTAGATAGAATTATTTGCATTGTCAAATGAAATATGAAACCCATGCTAGGAAGTTTCCCTAGAATTGCATTACCTTGTTTCCTTGTAGCTTGGGTTGGGATTTATTTTTTTTGTCATGTCATTTATTTACATGCGTTTGCATAGCCATGCTTAGAATGGGATATTTGGGAAATGAGATCATCAGTTTATATTACCATACTCTTGAATGAGACATTGTGAGTTATATAGAGGTAGGGATCAAGGCAAGTTGGATGTTTTGGTTGTGTGCTGGGTGCACGAGACTTGGGTTTGTGTTTAGTACTTGCCTGGATCCTAAGGACCGGTTCATGGAGCATGTAACCCGGCTTTACAGTGCCAACCACATGCTGAGATGGGGCAGCTTGGCCAATTAATTAGGTGTATCCCCGGCGTAGTATGGGTGTGATGGATGGTGCGGGGAGTAGGTGTCAGCTGGACTACCATATGAACCGCAAGGCTCAAGAGGGGGCCACTGCAGCGGGGTTGGAGCCTCTTGTATGCTGTTAGGGGTGAAACCTCAGTGGGCCCACGCTCGTCGGGAATCCCTTTGTAAAGGCTTCGTAGTGATCTCTTGGCCGCACACCTGGGAAGTGTGAATGTGGATCGTAGCCACTAGCATAATGGAGGTTGTTTTAGTCCACCCGGCAACGGGGGATGAAATCACTACTTGTGGGTACAGTGGTACAAACTCTGCAGAGTCAAAACTGTCTTGACAGCCGTGCTCACGGTTAAGAGCGGCCTGGACTTATTCATGATTAGAGGAATGATGGTTTTGGAAGTTAAGCGGGGAGCTTAACATTGGAAATGATGTTATGGTTATTGGATTATGATGATGGGATGGGAGATTGGGACCATTTCACCTGTGTAGTAATGTTGGTGCTTAATAAGCTAAGGTGATAGGTATTAATTGCGTAGTGCTTTAACCATGAGTTCAACCTCTCCTTGTTCTAGCCATGCATGATGAAATTTTCCCACACTTGCTGAGTACCATTGATACTCAACCTTGCATATTTGTTGGTTTATATTGCTGCTCAGGTCAAGATAATGAGGTGGTGTATAATGACCAAGATTTTGGACCCGAGGAAGGTTTTTAGGTTCATGAAGACCCCCGGGCAACGCCTGTGATGGAGCCCTAAAGAATAATATTCCGCTGCTAGTTTATTTACTTGTGATGAAGCAATTAGTGTCCATTGAGACATTTGCAATGTAAGACTTATTTATATTCGACACCTGGCTTGTAATAAATGATGCTTCACTATTTGTCATCACATGTATGAGAAAATGATCCTAGCATACATGTGATATTCACTTGGTTGTTTCTTCGGAAAAACCGGGTGTGACAGAGGTGGTATCAGAGCCAAGGTTGCCCGTAGGAACGTGGACCTAGGTAGAAATGGACGTATTTAAGGGCCCTATTTTCTTAAAAACTATTTTCCAAAGGTGTGGGTGGAAAAGTGTTATTAAAGGAGTCATTTTCTTCATCTTACCCCAACTTTCATTCAAAATAGGATTTTTGTTTGAGAATTTATCTAACCTAAATTTAAATTCTTTTGTTTTAGATGGTTCGCATGATCCGCACCGCTCGTAAGTCCACAGGAGGGAGAGTTCCCGTAGTTGCCCTTGCCGAAAGAGAGGAGAATCGTCCCGTGACGTACCTTTCCTACGGATTGGCAGTAGGAGACTTGTTGCGCCGTCTTCGACGTATGCTCGAAGCCGCCGGCAATACGGGCAAGCTAATCATCCATTATAACTCCACCAGACCATCCGTGAGAAGAGGGAAGAATGGAGTTCGGAGATGAGGATTATACACGAGAATCAACTGCTCAAGATTCACCACTCTCCAGCTTGTCGAGCAACACAAGTTGACGCGGAGAAAGATGTCACCTGGGAGGCCATCACCTGCCAGAGTCACATCTATCGTCGCCACTTGGACAAAACTGAGTACATGTATGTCCTCCAACGTGAGAGTGGTACCACGGAATACAAGTACCCACCGGTGCAGCAAGGGACTTCCCATGAGCACATGGACTTGTGCTTGGAGGATGCTGCTATGCTCAGCACTCGACTGCAGGAGTGTCAACAAGAGCTTCAGGATGTCCGAGACACCCTGAAGGAAACGGAGGCGTTGCTGCGAGCTTGCTTAAAGGCGAGAGAAAGAGGAGATGGGAATGAACTGTGTGTCACCGTGAGTGATCCATGGACTCCTGACTCCCCGGATCGCCGAGCAATCAGGCGTCGTCGCACTTCTCCACCAGCAGCCTCTCCACCCAAAGCCGAGTCAGAAGGTAGCCGAAATGAGGAGGAAGATCCCGAGGAGCCAGCTCAAGAGGACGAGTAGTGTAGAGTCTTTCCCCTAGCTAGCAAGAGGTCGAGTAGTCGAGTCGTTACGTAGTTAATGGTGTGATAATGCTTGGTGTGTGACGTGAGTTGTGGAAGCCATGAGCAATTGTCCACAGCCTCGTCTTCAGATTGTTTTGCTTTGGTGTGTAAACCAACATGAAATAATATTGCAATTGTTTTGTGTGAGAAATGAACCCTCAGAAAAGTATAACCAAGCCTCAACACTTCAAAGTACAAACAAGTGAAAGTAGTAAGATGATACTAAATGCTTTCAAAATTAACATTGGTTGATTCTGCCAGATGGCCGGAAGAGGAAAAGGACGTGCTGCCAACCCCGCCAACAACAATGATGAGGCATGCAACCCTCATCTTTCTGGAGGCCAGGACAGGGGTGGTCGCCGGGAAGAAGTTGATCCTCTCCACCAAATGCTGGAGAATCAAAATCAGCTTATCCAGAACTTGACTCAAGTGGTGGCCAACTTGCATCAAGTTCCACCTCCACAAGCTGCACCACGCCAACCAAGGTTGAGTGAGTTTCTAGGAACTCAACCTCCAAAGTTTGCAAGTGCTGCTGAACCTCTGGAGGCAGATGATTGGCTGAAGACCATTGAAAGTAAGATGAGGATAATCCAATGCCAAGGGTATGAGAGGGTGCTGTTTGCCTCTCATCAATTGCAGGGACCTGCTGCTGAATGGTGGACCGCCTACGTGGCCGCCCATCATGACCCTGAGAACATCACTTGGGAAGAGTTCAAGCGTAGCTTCCGCAACCACTACATCCCAAGAGGTGAACTCAAAAACAAGAGAATGGAGTTTTTGGGATTGCAGCAGGGAAACATGACGGTGAGGGAATACCTCACTAAATTTACTCAACTATCCCGTTATGCTCCACGAGACATAGAGACTGATGAGCAGAAACAAGATTGTTTCGTGGAAGGACTTACCGCAGAGATGCAGTGTGCCATGTCCTCCAACGAGTATGAAAGTTTTCAAAAGATGGTGGACAGAGCGTTTGTGGTGGAAAGGAAGCTAAAGGCCCTGGAAAATGAGAATAAGAGGAAGGCGGGATGGTCACATCAGGCCTCAGGAAGCAACACCCGCCCACGTATGATGCAGCAACCTACGGGGCAGACAAGCCGTGCTGCGGTACCCTATTCAGCACCAAGAGGGTACAACCCAAACTACAGGCCACCCGCAGCCCCAGCACAGCCGCAACGTCAGTTTGTGCAACAGCCTCGCCCCGCATATCCACCTCGACCAGCAGTGCAAGGACCCCGAACCAACCCCAAGACAACAAAGGCCAAGCATCTAAGATTGGGGTGCAATGTTTCAGCTGTGGGGAAATGGGGCACTACGCCCATAAATGCCCAAAGAAGAAGCCTGCGCAGCCACAACAGCAGAATGTAATGAGAGGATGGGTGAACCACGTCACTATGGAGGATGCACAAGAGGCGCCCGACGTGGTAGTTGGTAAGTTTCCTGCCAATTTACACCTTGCAACTCTGCTGTTTGATTCTGGTGCTACCCACTCGTTCATTGCTCAAGGGTTTGTTAAGAAGCATGACCTAGCAACCACACAAATGAACCATATGCTAGCCGTAAACTCTCCAGGTGGAGAAATAAGGACAAGACAAGTGTGTCCCAAAGTGAGCCTAGACATTAATGGGGTAGTATTTACTGCTAACCTCATAGTGATAGACTCACAAGGGATAGATATTATTTTGGGTATGGATTGGTTGACCAAACATAAAGGAATCATCCATTGTTCGACCAGAACGGTGGAACTAACTCACCCCAATGGCACAAGAGTAAAGTTCATAACGATACACGAGCCTAGGAGGGACATTAAATTAAATCAAGTGGAGGTGAAAGTTGAGGAAATCAGGACTATCAGGGAATATCCAGATGTTTTTCCGGAGGAATTGCCAGGTATGCCTCCCGACCGTGACGTGGAATTCGCAATTGAGCTAGTACCGGGAACAGCCCCGATATACAAGAGACCTTATCGAATGGACTCCAAGCAGCTAGAAGAGCTCAAGGATCATTTGAGAGAATTGACGGAGAAGGGGTATATTCGCCCTAGTTCCTCACCATGGGGAGCTCCGGTGATATTTGTGCCTAAGAAAGATGGAACCCAAAGGTTATGCGTGGATTACCGTGCCTTGAATGAGGTAACCATCAAAAACAAGTACCCATTGCCTCGCATTGAAGACTTGTTTGATCAGTTGAGGGGAGCTTGTGTGTTCTCGAAAATTGATCTCAGGTCGGGGTACCACCAACTCAAGATAAGGCAATCAGATATTCCCAAGACAGCTTTCGTATCTCGGTACGGACTGTATGAATACACTGTCATGCCTTTTGGGCTAACCAATGCCCCGGCATATTTCATGTACCTCATGAACAAGGTATTCATGGAATATCTGGACAAATTTGTGGTGGTTTTCATAGATGATATTCTCGTCTTCTCCAAAGATGAAGAAGAACATGAGAAACATCTAAGGTTGGTGTTACAGAGGCTGAGAGAACACCAACTATATGCCAAGTTGAGCAAGTGTGAGTTTTGGCTGAAGAGAGTTCCCTTTTTAGGACATATAATCTCGGAGAGAGGAATCTCCGTAGATCCCGCCAAAATCGAGGATATCCAGAAGTGGAAAACCCCTGAAAATGTCGGGGAAGTTCGAAGCTTTTTGGGATTGGCTGGATACTATCGACGGTTTATTGAGGGATTCTCCAAGATCTCGAGACCTCTCACTAAACTGTTGGAAAAGGGAATCACATTCACCTGGACGCCACAGTGCGAGACGAGCTTTCAGGAGCTAAAGAAGAGATTGACAACAGCCCCAGTGCTGGTTATGCCAGATATGCAGAAGAATTTCACGGTGTACTGCAATGCCTCTGGGAATGGGTTGGGATGTGTTCTCATGCAAGAAGGACATGTCGTGGCATATGCATCCCGGCAGCTTCGGAAGCACGAGAAGAACTATCCTACACATGACCTAGAACTAGCTGCAGTGGTACACGCGTTGAAAATTTGGCGGCACTATTTGATGGGGAAGAGGACAGAGATATATACGGATCATAAGAGTTTGAAGTACATATTCACACAACCAGATCTCAACCTCAGACAGAGGAGATGGTTAGAGCTAATCAATGACTTTGATATAGGCATCAACTATCATCCTGGGAAAGCAAACGTCGTGGCCGATGCTTTGAGTCGGAAAGTGCAGGTCAATAAGTTGAGCTTGAAGGACATGCCTGCAGAATTGAAGGACGAGGTTATAAGACTCAATCTATGTCTAGTAAATAGTGGTGAAGCCATCGCCATGGAAGTGGACTCCACACTCGAGCAAGACATACGAGAGGGCCAAAAGAATGATGAGAAGATACAAGAGATCAGACAGCTCATCAAGGAAAATAAAGCTCCTGGTTTTAGAGAGGATGAACAAGGAATGGTGTAGCACGGAAAAAGGATCTGTGTGCCAGAAGTAAAGGAGATCCGTGAGTTAATTTTGAAGGAGGCTCATGATTCCGACTATTCCATTCATCCTGGGAGTACGAAGATGTACCAGGACCTCAAGAGTAGGTATTGGTGGTATGGCATGAAGCGAGATGTCGCGGAACATGTTGCCCTATGTGACACATATCAGTTGGTGAAAGCAGAACATCAACGACCCGCGGGATTATTGCAACCACTCAAAGTACCTGAATGGAAGTGGGAAGAAATCAGCATGGATTTTGTCGTGGGATTGCCTAGGACCCAATCCGGGTATGATTCAATATGGGTCATTATTGATAGGCTAACCAAGGTAGCTCATTTCATCCCTGTGAAAGAAAGCTACAGCGGATCCAAATTGGCAGAATTGTACATGTCAAGGATTGTGTGTTACCATGGAGTGCCAAAGAAGATAGTGTCGGACCGAGGGACACAGTTCACCTCGAGGTTTTGGCAGAAGTTGCATGAAACCATGGGAACCCATCTGAATTTCAGCTCTGCCTATCATCCCCAAACTGACGGGCAGACGGAGAGAACCAATCAGATCCTTGAAGATATGTTAAGGGCATGTGCACTCAAAAACAATAGGAGTTGGGACAAGAACTTACCGTATGCGGAGTTTTCCTATAACAACAGTTATCAAGCTAGTATGAAGATGTCACCGTTTGATGCTTTGTATGGAAGGAAGTGCAGAACTCCCCTATTTTGGAACCAAACAGGAGAAAGCAAAGTGTTTGGTCCAGAAGTGCTACAAGAAGCCGAAGCGAAGGTGAGGGAGATTCGCAACAACTTGAGGATCGCACAAACACGCCAGAAGAGTTATGCTGATGTACGAAGAAGAGAACTCGTTTTCAACGTGGGAGACTATGTTTATCTCAAGGTGTCCCCTATCAGAGGACTTCGTCGGTTCAAGGTGAAAGGGAAGTTGTCACCGCGATACATCGGACCCTTTTCAGTTTTGGAAAGGAAAGGCGAAGTGGCGTACCAACTAGAGTTACTGGTTCATCTATCGGACGTGCACGATGTATTCCATGTGTCACAACTCAAGAAATGCCTGAGGACGCCTGAGGAGGTGTTACCCATGAATGAAGTGGATGTAGCTGAAGATTTGTCTTATGCCGAGCAACCATACAAGATTTTGGAGACGATGGAACGCCTCACCAGAAACAAGAGAATCCTGATGTGCAAGGTGCAGTGGAAGCATCACTCAGAAGAGGAAGCTACCTGGGAACGGGAAGATGAGCTCAAGGCACAGTTTCCGGAATTGTTTTCTTAGAAACACCATTCTCGAGGACGAGATTTCTTTTAAGGGGGGTAGAGCTGTAACACCCCAAATTTTGATTCAAAACTCTTAACCATGTTTAGAGGGGAATTTAAAAATTTTTGGACGTGTTGCATGTTTTGCAAAAATTCAAATTCAAACTGGAATTCAAATTATACTCAAAACAGAAAAGAAATGGAAAAAGAAAAAGGAAAACGGGAAAAAAAACCGGCCAGTGGGCCGAAACCCGCCAGCTGGCCCAGCTACTCCCGCGCAGCCCGCCCCCGCGCGCGCCGCGCTGCCCCTCACCGACGGGTGGGACCCACCTGTCATCCCTAACCCCGAGCCCCCGCGACCCCGGACTTTTCTCCCGAGCGCGCGAAATCGCAACCGACCGGGAAAGCCCGTCCCGCAGCCGAATTCCGGTCCCAGAGGACTCCAACTCGATCACGACAGACCCACCGCCCTCCCCCGGCTATAAAAACCCCCGATCCGATCAGTTTTCCTCACGCGATCGCCGATTTTCACTCCGGTGAGCACCGAGACTTCGCCGGTGAATTCTAGCCGATCTAAGCTCGGAAACTCTGATCTAACTCGCTGGTTTTGATCCACCGCCTCCGGGGAACTTTGCAGGTGCAGAAAACTCGGAGAGTTACTGTGTAAACCCAGCGCCGACGAGCTTCGCCGTGGTTTTGCCTTGGACCTCGCCGCCGATCACTTTCCAGGACCCCCGAGCTCGAGAAAACCCCCAAGGTGAGATCCCTGACCTCCCCTCTACCGATCTAGGCCATAAGATCACAGTTCTAGGCAGAATTCTCGAGGATCCGAAACTTTCCGGCGAGATCGCCGCTTCCCGCCGCCGTGCGCCGCCGGCAGCGCCGCCCGCGCTCGATCAGAGCGACGTGGCCGCTTGTGCGCCGTTTATTTTAAATCGCACGGTAGACTTTAAAACCCCGCGTACCGGTTCGATCTTATAATCTCAGCCGTCGGTTTAAAATCGGACGGACCACGTCAGCCCCGCATTATAAAGACTAGAATTCTTACGTGCTACCCCCTGGGGTTCTCTGGAATTGAGATCTAGCCCCGGAAACTTCAGATCTAGCCCCTGGAACTTCAAAAAATCATGTAAATTCATTTAAAAATCAGTTTTAGCCCCTGGACTTAATAAAAATTAGGAAAAACACCTCTGATAAGTGTAGCTAGACCCCTGGAAATTATGAAAATAATATTATAGACCCTGTAATGGGGTGAGTTTACTTTTTAGCCCTGTTTAGTATTTAATTTGGGAAATTGAATATGTAACTAGTGTTTAAAAATTAAAAAGGGGGACAAACATAATTGTCAAAATTTATTAAAAACTTTCTCAGTACTTAGAAAACTTTGGAGTGAGATAAAAATATATTTTTGGGCTGAAATAAATCTGTTTTATCTATTATTCACATTTATTAGTATAGGGACACATTTTTAAGTAAAAGAATAGTTAAAGAAAAATAGGGAAAATAATTATGAAATAGTATACATCATAAGCCATGGTCAAAATATGATTTTAAATTATTTAGGACCAGAACCTAATCTGTTTAGGTGATGTGTATTACTAATTTAATAATAAAATACCCAATTATGCATAGGAATATAAATTTGAAAATATAGCAACTAGTAAATGATAAATGGAGTTTCTAAAATACAAAGAATTCAGTTTAGGGTTGATAGAAATTGTGAAGGCACATTGTATGCAAGTATAAATGTGGACACAAAAGTAGGAATCATATATACATGGTTAAAAGTGCATGCAAGCCACAACTTAACACACGTAAAGTAACCACAACACATATAATGGCGAATGAATTTCATAAATGTGAATGTGTGGGTTGTATGAAGTGTAAGTGTGAATTATGTCTTATGGATTGTTGTTTTTCTTTTGCTATGTGTGATGGTATGAAGTAGAACCTGTTCAAGAACAAGTTATTCAATTCCAAGACCAGGAATACCCATTTCAAGAGCAGCAAGAAGGAGGCAAGTGTCCTTGACCACTTTGATCCTATACTAGGATGTGTAGATAGAATTATTTGCATTGTCAAATGAAATGTGAAACCCATGCTAGGAAGTTTCCCTAGAATTGCATTACCTTGTTTCCTTGTAGCTTGGGTTGGGATTTATTTTTTTTGTCATGTCATTTATTTACATGCGTTTGCATAGCCATGCTTAGAATGGGATATTTGGGAAATGAGATCATCAGTTTATATTACCATACTCTTGAATGAGACATTGTGAGTTATGTAGAGGTAGGGATCAAGGCAAGTTGGATGTTTTGGTTGTGTGCTGGGTGCACGAGACTTGGGTTTGTGTTTAGTACTTGCCTGGATCCTAAGGACCGGTTCATGGAGCATGTAACCCGGCTTTACAGTGCCAACCACATGCTGAGATGGGGCAGCTTGGCCAATTAATTAGGTGTATCCCCGGCGTAGTATGGGTGTGATGGATGGTGCGGGGAGTAGGTGTCAGCTGGACTACCATATGAACCGCAAGGCTCAAGAGGGGGCCACTGCAGCGGGGTTGGAGCCTCTTGTATGCTGTTAGGGGTGAAACCTCAGTGGGCCCACGCTCGTCGGGAATCCCTTTGTAAAGGCTTCGTAGTGATCTCTTGGCCGCACACCTGGGAAGTGTGAATGTGGATCGTAGCCACTGGCATAATGGAGGTTCTTTTAGTCCACCCGGCAACGGGGGATGAAATCACTACTTGTGGGTACAGTGGTACAAACTCTGCAGAGTCAAAACTATCTTGACAGCCGTGCTCACGGTTAAGAGCGGCCTGGACTTATTCATGATTAGAGGAATGATGGTTTTGGAAGTTAAGCGGGGAGCTTAACATTGGAAATGATGTTATGGTTATTGGATTATGATGATGGGATGGGAGATTGGGACCATTTCACCTGTGTAGTAATGTAGGTGCTTAATAAGCTAAGGTGATAGGTATTAATTGCGTAGTGCTTTAACCATGAGTTCAACCTCTCCTTGTTCTAGCCATGCATGATGAAATTTTCCCACAATTGCTGAGTACCATTGGTACTCAACCTTGCATATTTGTTGGTTTATATTGCTGCTCAGGTCAAGATAATGAGGTGGTGTATAATGACCAAGATTTTGGACCCGAGGAAGGTTTTTAGGTTCATGAAGACCCCCGGGCAACGCCTGTGATGGAGCACTAAAGAATAATATTCCGCTGCTAGTTTATTTACTTGTGATGAAGCAATTAGTGTCCATTGAGACATTTGCGATGTAAGACTTATTTATATTCGACACCTGGCTTGTAATAAATGATGCTTCACTATTTGTCATCACATGTATGAGAAAATGATCCTGGCATACATGTGATATTCACTTGGTTGTTTCTTCGGAAAAACTGGGTGTGACAGTTGTCGACGTCGAGGAACACGTCGGTGGTGACAGGTCGGTCTGGGGGTGACCGGAAGTAGCTCGGCGACGTGCCACGGCCTCGGTTGAGGTTCGACACCGTCGACCGTGGTTTCTAAACCCGCCAACACCTCGAACAAACGGCCCTACAGCATCAGTGTGCCTCTAGGAAGCTCGACAAGGTATCAAAAGGGTTCAGGGATGGCGGCAAGTCGGTCGGCACCGTGTGACCGATCGTGCCCGCCATGACCGCCCTCGATCGAGCTCGAAATTCGTCACTCCTAGACAGTTTCACGCTACGGATGCAGAAAAGAACTTGATTGACGGCTAGTCCAGCGTCTATGTGCAAGATTTGTGACCTCCGAAAGATCATAGAGCGAGAATTTAAAGAAACCGTACCGGAAGCTCGGTTTACGGTCGCCGGAGCAAAAACTGGAAATCCTCTGCGGATTCTTCACGGTTGGCTTCCAAACATGGAGGAGAGCAGCACGGTGATCGCGCGCTCTTGTTGCCTCTCTCGCTGGACCGTGAAAACGCCTGTGGAACGCTGCCCACGGGCGCCTGACTCTCGGCTGAGGTTAGGTCGCCGCGGTGGCGATCGTCTTTGGGCAAAGGAGGTCGGAGCTCGAGGTTTCTTGTGTTGGAGAGGTGGAGTGCGAGCTCAGGTGGCTGTCTAGCAGCTCAGGGACGAAGGAGGAGATGGTTTTGCTGGTTTTCCCGATTGAGCATAGAGCTGCGGCGAGAAACAATGCCGCTACTCTGGTTTGCCTGCGAGAAGATAAAGCCGGCCGACTCCTGCTCGGCTGAGGCGGTGCCGGTCGTGTGGGGGCGCGAGCCAGCCGCCCTGGGCGCCAGCGTGCGGAGAGGGAAGCAGCTGGTGGCGCCGGTAGCCGCTCGGTGGCACAGCCGACAGCTGCTCGGTGGAATTTCCCACCGAGACTCTGACTTTGGGTGCAAGTTTCTCCTTCTCCCCTCTATGACACGTCGGTCCCACCCGGGGTTTTAACCTCTGGAATTTACTCCTAATCACTGTTGTAAACAGTGAGCCCCATAATACCCCTGGTGATTCAAATTATTCACCCCTGAGCCATTTGAATTGAATAGAATTCAAATTGGGTTCGGCTTGGGTGAATTTCAGCACAAGTTTAGTTTTGAATTCAAATAAAGTTTGAATTCGTCCCACTTAGCTCATGTCAAGATCAACTCCAAATGGAATGAAAATTGGTGTGTGAGCTCACAAAAATGTGCTGAATAAGAATATGAAGCTAACTTTTGAATTTGGGTGATGAAAGTTGCTGCAATTTGAATTTACATTCAAATTGGCCTCTTTTTCAAACAACCCAAAAAGCGCCTCAAAAAGTGTTGGATTTCTATGAAACTTGGACTGAACCTTCCCAAGACTTTTTAAGTTCTAGGGGCGAGCTCAACCTCTCATGTTCCTATGTCCAAATCCCACTTCGTGAAAAGGAAGACTTTCCCGTATAATCACTCTTTTGATGAAGGTTACTTGCTCTTCACAATATTTCCTAAGATATCCACAACGAAAATTGTGGTGTTGTGAGGTGAAGAAAAGTTTTTGCAAGTCCCTTTTTTTTGGGCTTTTACATCCCTCCCCCCTTAAAGGAATCTCGTCCCGAGATTACAAAAGAAGAGATAGCGATGTAGTAGGGACTTACCCGTGTTGAGAAGCCATGAACTCCGGGTAATTTGAGTGAAGGAACTCCTCACTCTCCCACGTCGCTTCATCAGCGGTGTGGTTACTCCAGAGGATCTTGTAGAACCACAACGTTCTGCCACGCGTGGTTCGGGCTTTCTCATCAAGAATTTCCACCGGATACTCATCATATGTTAAATCCGGTTTCAACTCGCCAATGTCTTCAATAGGAACAGCAGCTGTATGCTTCAAACATTTTTGCAGTTGCGAAACGTGGAAGATATCATGGACACCAGCAAGGGATGACGGTAGCTCCAAACGATACGCTGCTGGTCCACACTTCTCGGTGATAGCATAGGGTCCAATGAAACGGGGAGCGAGCTTCCCCTTCACACCGAACCGGTGCACGCCCTTCATCGGAGACACGCGGAGGTACACGTTGACACGACCCCATTGGTCCTGTCGAGCCAGGATCACGCTGAGGGGTGCTGCGTTGCACAGCACCGTATAACACACGTCAAAGGTGCAAAGCGGAAGCGGAAGTTTTATTACATAAACAAGTTTATGAACATGTTTACATCAAAATAAGTTCAGTCTACACTCGCGGGCGTAGACTAAGCATCAAGTGCACGTTCAGCCCTCGAACGTGTCCTTGCTAGCACACACGCACACTAACTCTGCGGCGTGCACGACTCCCACTCGACGGGGTTCCCCTCCTGGGGTTCCGTCTCCTCTTCGGGAGTCCCTTCCTCATAGAACCCTGCAAAAGCTTCAAACACAAGCAGTGAGCACGAAGGCTCAGCAAGTCTGACCCGTCTCACCTAAACATGGAACTTCTACATGAGGGTAATGGTTGCATGAGGTAAAAATCATTTGCAAGGACTCGCCTAATTAGTAGAACCTTACTTTCAAGTTTTAGCAGCAGGTTGTGGAGAACCTTACGCTAAGGCACATGAGAGAGCTGCAATCAAACAAGAAACGCATTTCTCTCATGTACTTTGCTCAAAGTTGAAAAGAACATTAATTAGCTCTAAGCTACAGCATATCATTAACAATCAATGTCCAGCTTTCAATCAGCAACATTTTAACATGTAACTAGCCTGTTCTTTCTACGTCACGGTACAGTGAACAAGTGGTACTTACTGACCGCGAGGGACGGTGATTATAATCGATTTACACCTGCAGGGTTACCCGAACAACCCGTCACGTACGCCCGTACTCGATGTTGCCTACAACAACCATCACGGACGCCGTACGCGACTACCTTTCACCCGTTAGCCAAATATTGAACCGGTCCCATCGTCCCGAGCAAGAGGTCTCTGCACGCGCATCTCCGTGCCGCCAGCCAATTTACACCTCAAGCTCTCAACCTACCCTCTGAACGACGGGCAATGCCTCAATAACCAGCTACCCGAGTTACATCAGTTTCCCGGTTCCCATATAGCCAGTAGGTCTTCGGTACTATTCTAGCTTGTTCAACAGGCCCGCACATGGCTCGGTCCTCAATCGACACAAGCGGAGCTACAGCACACAGGCCCCAAAGTCCTGCTGCCCTTACTCTCCGCTCGGTCTCATTTTCTTGCCATGTGTATCATGTGCTATCTCTACCCGAGCAATGTGCCTCTAGCCTATTCTCGCGAGTAGTTCCAACTACTCGACTTGTACCGAATCCTACTCTATCCTAGCAATGCAGTGGCTAACGGGGTTTGCAATCCTAAACCCAACCCGTGGTTTTCTTGGCTATGCAGTTGGATTTCCAAACAAGACTCTAATGCACAGAACAAAGGAAACAAGTATGTGCTCAAAACAATAAAAATTTGTAAAAAGGTTAATGCAAACCGGAGCTTGCCTTGCTGCTCTTGGTCATAGGCTAGCTGTTCCTCCGGAGTAACGAAGTCTAGGACTTCGGGTTCCTCCTCGACCTTAGCGACTACATGATATAAGAAACATATGTATCAATTTAAATGCATTTGTATTAACTTTGAAGTGGTGAAGTCTATAACCCTTGCTAGATAGACCTAATGACTGTGAAACTTTTACTGTGGCTTGGTTACAACCTAAACAGAGACCTGGTCAAGTTTTAGTTGCAGCAAAGCTCATTTGAGCCCTCCACAAATAATTATGTCCTTGACCTTAATTGGAACTCTTAGGGTGTTCTAGGGATTTTCATGAGACAAACTATGACTTTCTGAAAACTAGATTTTCAGAGGGTTCTAATGGAGTTGGTCTCACTTAATTTGGAAGTCCCTAACTAAAGATATGAGCTAAACAATTTCAGAGAAAATTCTGAAAATGTTTCTGAACATTTTCTATTTTCTCTGGAATAGTTTCACTAATCACACCTGGATTAAATGAGCTCAAATGGATCTGAAATTTTTCTGGTAGTTCAAGGATATTTTGGTGAACATCTCAGCAAAATTTCAGGATTTTCTCGAAAGGATTCTCCAGTTAAAATTCCTAACAGTTTAAACTTTAAGTAATTAATTCTGGAGAAATATGGAATTTCATGAAGTGAAACTTGATTTTCTGGAAATTACTCAGAGAGCTGAATCCAGCAAAATTTGGTTCACTCAATTTGGAGCTTTCTAGCCAAAGTTATAAGGATTTGAAGTTTGAACTGAAACTGAAATTCGGGGAAAAAGTTTAAACTCTGGCTTGTGGGCCCCGCACAGAGTGCGTCGTCTCCCTCCTCGCGCCAACTGCGCGGCGGCGGCGATCTCCGGCGACCCTCGCCGGAACTGAGTTCCCGGCCACCCCCCGGCCCGAAACTTGCCGCCTGCCCCTTTACCGACCCCCTGGACTCGATGGTGGGGTCGCCGGCCGCCGGCGATGACCGGAAACCCGTGCGCACCGATGACAGCACCTGCTAGGGTTCCGGTGAGGTCGGTCCCGCTCTCCCGTGCACCAAATCGACCGGAAATCGGTCGGAGAGCATCAGTAGAGCATTGGAAACACGAACCAGGGCTGGGTGGAAGCTAGAAATGCCGGCAACTAGACTCTCGACGGTGAGCCGAGATGTTCAGCCATGGTGGTGGGGAAAACAGCCATATCATGGCCGATTCTCGATGGTTTTCTCTAATTCCATTTCGAGCATGGGCGCTATCGTGCGTAGAAGCTACTAGGTAACGAGCTCGTCCAACCCTCGTGCATAAAGCACGAATTTCACCCGAAGGTGAGCTCGGTCCTTATGAACTGATCAAGAGTAAATTTGGAAATTCTCGGCCGAGGGTTGATCAATCGCCAAACGGCTTTCGGCTACTCCATCTACATACAATCACGCACCTTTCTTGTGTAGAGAAAAGGACGTGACAACGGCTGTGCCGTGCTGTCCACGGGAGCCCGATCGGCGGCGATGTTCGGCTCGCCGGAGAAATGGCTCGTACAGCTCGAGGACGCTTGCTCACTGGACAACACGGGGTCTAGGAGGTTTCTCACGACCTCTTGGTGCCGTTTTGCTGTGGAGGAGGCTGTGCTCGCGAGTGATCGGCTTGATCAAGCGTGAGCTCGATCGGCGGCGGTTGCAGTGGAAGAACAGGCCGAGTATGTCGGCAGCTCGGGGAATGGTCGATCGGAGCACGCCGGGGAGGGTATAAGTAGCCCGGCGACTGGTCTCCGGCTTGGGGCGCGCAGCAGGAGCTGGCGCCGGCTGCCCCCCTCGGTGGCGCGCGCACACTGCACCCGGGAACCGACTGAGCTGTGTTTCAGTCGGTTTGTGTTGAAGTAGAGGCTGACATGTGGGTCCCACCCCCCATTTTAACCTCTGAAATTTACTCCTAATCACTGTTGTAAACAGTGAACCCCATACTACCCTTGGCAATTCAAATTATTCACCCATGAGCCATTTGAATTGATTAAAGTTCAAATGAGGTTTGGTTTGAATGAATTTCAGCACAAGTTCAGTTTGAAATTCAAATAACGTTTGAATTTCTCCCACTTAGCTCATGTCAAGATCAACTCCAAATGGAGTGAAAATTGGTGTGTGAGCTCACAAAAATGTGCTGAGTAAGAATATGCCCCCCACTTTTAAATTCATTGGATAAAAACAGTTTGAATTTGAATATGGTTTCAAACTGCCCTCTTCCTAACTATATCCAAACTGACCTCAAAAAGGTTTTGAATTTGGGTGAAACTTGGCATGGACATCCTTAGTAAAGTGTAGGAGTTTTCATATGTCCAGCCCATCTATATCACATGTGGGAAATACCACTTTGCAATGTGTAAGTTTGTTCTCTAATGAGCATGTTGATAATTGTTACTTGCTCTTCATTTGTGTTCATCATTCTTCCTCAAATGAGGTGTGCGGTGTGGTGATGAACACTGCAAATGTGTGTCAAAAACTGAGGCCCTTACATTCCTCCCCCCTTAAAAGAATCTCGTCCCGAGATTATAAGGTGAAAATGAGAGAGAGGACGGTGGAAAATTACCGGATATGCGACGTGAAAAAGTCGGGGTAGTTAGTGCGAAGGAATTCTTCGCCCTCCCATGTCGCTTCGTCCATGGAGTGATTACTCCATAGAACCTTGTAGAACCACAACGTACGGTTGCGTGTGGTTCGGGCCTTTTCATCAATAATCTGCACCGGTTCCTCCTGATAGGTGAGATCCGGTTGCAGTTCTTCAATGTCTTCCAGCTGAACGGTAGTTGATAACTTGAGACACTTCCTCAGCTGGGAAATGTGAAAGACGTCGTGCACACCGGAAAGTGCTTCTGGTAATTTCAGCCGGTATGCCACCGATCCACATCTTTCAGTAATCTGGAATGGACCGATGAAGCGGGGTGCTAACTTTCCCCTCACCCCAAATCTGTTTACGCCCTTCATTGGAGACACCCGTAGATATACGTGATCTCCAACTTCGAATTGTAATGGGTGCCTTCTCCAGTCTGCATACTGTTTCTGACGGGATTGAGCGGCTTTTAGGTTCGCTTGAATTAGTCGAACCTTTTCTTCCGCGTTGTTGACAAGGTCAATCCCGAAGGTAACCCTTTCGCCAGACTCACACCAGTTCAATGGTGTGCGGCATTTTCTTCCGTATAGCGCCTCGTAGGGCGCCATCTTGATGCTGGCTTGGTACCCATTGTTGTACGAGAACTCGGCTAACGGCAAGTGATCATCCCAATTCTTGCCGTGGTTGATAGCGCAAGCTCGTAGCATGTCTTCTAGAATCTGATTTACCCGCTCGGTTTGTCCATCCGTCTGCGGGTGGTAGGCTGAACTACGGATCAGCTTCGTCCCCAAGGCAGCGTGTAGCTGCTTCCAAAAACGGGACACAAATAAAGTGCCCCGATCCGATATGATAGTATGGGGTACGCCGTATAAGCATAGGATCCGTGAGATGTACAGTTCAGCGTACTTCTTGGCGTTGTAGTTGGTGTTGACCGGGATGAAATGGGCAACTTTGGTGAGCCGATCGATGATCACCCACACCGAATCATGTTTCTGTAAGGTGGTGGGTAAACCGACGACGAAATCCATGCTCACGTCCTCCCACTTCCAGGCAGGAATGCCCAGTGGTTGCAGCAGTCCCGGTTTCCGCATGTGGTCTGCCTTCACCCTTCGACATGTATCACACTCGGACACGTATTTTGCAGTCTCTCGCTTCATCCGTGTCCACCAAAACTTTCTTCTGAGTTCTTGATACATTTTGTTGCTGCCGGGGTGAATAGAAAATTTTGATAAGTGAGCTTCATCAAATATTTTCTTCCGTAACTCCGGGTTTCGGGGTACGACGATCCGGTCCTTGAACCATAGGACGCCGTCTCCGTCCTTCCAGAAACATTTCAACTCCCCACTGTCTACACGTCTCCGCAAATGTGACATGCCCTTGTCATTTTTCTGGGCTGCCGCTATCTCTTCACGGATGGTGGGGATCAAAGCTAGGTTGTAGAGAGCTCCGTGTGGAATCACATGTAGTGGTGGTTCGCTCTCTTCCAACGGTGTGACGGTCAGATTATTGACGTGTGACTTGCGGCTCAGCGCATCTGCCACAACGTTTGCCTTGCCCGGATGATAATGGATCTCTATCTCGTAATCCTTTATCAGTTCTAACCATCTTCGTTGCCTCATGTTCAGCTCCTTCTGAGTGAATATGTACTTGAGGCTTTTGTGGTCGGTATATAAATGTACGAGGTTACCGAGTAGGTAGTGCCTCCACATCTTCAGTGCAAGTACCATGGCAGCGAGCTCCAAGTCATGAGTTGGATAATTCTGCTCATGGTTCCTAAGCTGCCGTGATCCATACGCGACCACTCTTCGGTCTTGCATCAGCACACATCCGAGCCCAATGCCGGATGCATCGCAGTACACATCGAACGGTTTTGTTGTGTCTGGCTGCGCCAAAACCGGTGCTGATGTCAGGTGCTTGACTAAAGCCTTGAATGCTACTTCACATGCTGGACTCCAAACATATTTGGTAGCCTTCTTCAGCAGCTCTGTCATTGGCTTGGCAATCTTCGAGAAGTTCGGAATGAACCTCCGATAATATCCCGCGAGTCCGAGGAAACTCCGTACCTCATGAACAGTTCTCGGGGATTTCCAATTCAGCACTTGCGTGATCTTACTCGGGTCCACAGCGATACCCTCCGCTGAGATGATATGCCCGAGGAAAGGCACTTGCGATATCCAAAACTCGCATTTGCTGAATTTTGCGTATAACTTGTGATCCCGCAGCCGTTGCAAGACTATACGCAGATGTTTCTTGTGATCTTCCTCCGACTTGGAATATACCAGGATGTCGTCGATGAAGACCACGACAAACTTGTCCAGCTCCGGCATGAACACCGAGTTCATTAAGTACATGAAGTGAGCTGGAGCATTGGTGAGGCCGAAGGACATGACCAGGTACTCATAAAGTCCATACCTTGTCGAGAAAACTGTCTTGGGAATGTCCTCCGCCCTTATCTTAATCTGATGGTACCCGGATCTTAAATCCATCTTGGAAAAGATCTTTGCTTCGACCAACTGATCAAACAACATGTCGATCCGTGGCAACGGGTACTTGTTCTTGATGGTTACGGCATTTAATGGACGGTAGTCCACGCAAAGCCGCAACGTCTCATCCTTCTTTTTGACAAATAATGCCGAACAGCCCCATGGGGAGGAGCTCGGCCTAATAAAACCCTTCTCCAGAAGGTCCGTGAGCTGAGTCTTCAGTTCAGCCAACTCCTTGGGCGCCATCTTGTACGGCCTTCGGGATATTGGCATGGTTCCCGGTGCGAGTTCAATTTTGAACTCCACCTCTCTATCGGGTGGCATCCCCGGCAAATCGTCCGGGAATACATCAGGGAACTCTCGGACCACTGGAATGTCTTCCAATCTGATGGTTGTGGCTTGATAGACACTTGGAAGTTTTATTTCTGGACTGTCCAGAAATAATGAGTGAGAACCGTGCACTTCTGAGTTTAAGTGCACGACTCGAAGGACGGTGTCTAAAACAGCGCCGTGGCGGGTTAACCACGACATCCCTAGGATGACATCGACCTTCTGTCCCTCTAAGATAATGAGAGACGTGGGGTACACTCTACCCGCTAAGCATAATGGTGCTTTGGAGACCATTACGCTTGCTGAAATCTTCCCACCAGGTGAACAAATTAAATATGGACTATCGGTGGGTAGTATTGGCAAACTGTGTTTAGCAATGAATGCTTGGCTAATAAAATTATGCGTGGCGCCTGAATCAAACAGTACTATAGCGGGATGCTGGTGGAGTTGGAACATACCCGCAAGGATTGGCTCGCCCTCCGGCACGTCCTCAATGGCAAGCTGGTGGACAGTGCCGGGCCTAGGGTTTGCCCGCCGCGCATTGGTAGGGTTCCGGGGTTGATTCCTCCCCGGAAACTGTGGTGCCACTCCGCCGCCTTGCCTCTCCGGGCAACTGCTCGTGAAGTGTCCTGGACGACCACACTTGTAACATGTGGCCGCTGCTGGTGGAGTACTTGGTGGACGAAAGCCCGGTATGCGTTGCTGAGGTGCAAACGCACGCGGCATCGCCCGTTGCTGTTGTTGTGGTTGCGGTGGTGCTGGAAGTGCCGGCCGGAATGCCGGTGAAGAGTACGGCCGACTGCGGAACGGCATCGACCGCTGTGGTGGCTGCCAGCGTGGACCTGATGGTGGGCGATTCACCATCCGAAACTTCTGAGAAGGACCGCCTCCTTCTCCGCTGCTCTGCGACGCGCTTCGCTTTCGCTCTGCCGCCGCCAACTCCTTGCCGGAGTCCTCCTGAACAATCGCAGCATCAATGATGTCGTTGAGGCTGCCGCGATTGAACATCGCCAACTTGTCCTTCAGGAGCGGGTTAAGCCCCTGGTAAAAATGGTCCCGCCGCTTCTCGTCTGTATCCGCGTGATACGACGCGTAGAGCGCGAGATCGTTGAACGCCCTGGAGTATTCCAGCGCGTTCCGGCTCTCTTGTTGCAGGTGTAGGAACTCCTGCGTCTTCCTCTTCATCAAACCGGGCGGTATATGATAGGCCCTGAAGGCCGTCCGGAACTCCGCCCAGGTCATCACTCGGTCGGTGGGCTGGGAAGCACAGAAGTTGGCCCACCACGCGCTCGCGGATCCTTGGAGCTGCTGGACCGCGAACTGAGTCTTGCGCTGCTCGCTGATTTGGAGCAGCCCGAACTTCATCTCTATGGCGCGGAGCCAGTTGTCCGCGTCAAGTGGTTCATCCGCCCTTGAGAATACAGGGGGATGAGTCGCCAGGAAGTCGGAGTAGGAGCTCTGTTGGCGCTCCTCACGCTCTTGACGTCTCTCTGGGCGAGACGTATTGGCGATGAGAGTCTGCAGCAACTCTGTGTGCTGCTGATGCGAGCCCGCCATTGCCGCGACAATGTCGGCCAATGTAACCGTTGGCAGTGGCGGTGGCGGTGTTTGCTGTTGCTGTTGCTGCTGCTGTCCCGAGGAGTCCTCGGGAGGTGGTTGGGAGGTCTCTCCCCCTTGGCTAGTACCTCCAACATCAGGGTTGGCACGAGTACGCGTCATTCTGAAATTCAACACAGCAGCAATTAGCACATGTCTTACTCAAAATTCCATAAACAGCAGTAGGTATTGAAGCGACGCATGATTAACTTGCACAACATTCACATATATTGATAAAGCATAAACTTTATACAAGATACATTATTCTCGGATCTCCGAGAAGTCTTGCTCATGTCGTCACTACCTATACATACGCTACTGTCTACACGACATGTCACCGATTACAAAAGTTGGGTTACGCTACCCTAGCTGCCCTCCTTGGCAACCGTAACCCCCTACTCAGAGTAGAACTCGACCTCCTGTGGGTCGTCCTCCTCCGGTACCTCTGCTGGCGGCTCGGGGTCTACCACCTCTTCTCCCATTCCAGGTTCTCCCATGGCTGGAAGACCCAAGACTACCGGTACGCCCAATACCGGGGGCACGAGGTCCTGCAATGCATGCACCTCGTCCATAGCCTGGTTGTAGTCCTCTTCCCAGCCTTGTCCTTCCTCAATAGCGTCGTCCCGCTCTTGAGCAAGGTCCTCATTCTGCTGGGTTAGGGTCTGCACCAGCTCTTGCAATGCCGCGATGTCAACACGGCTCTTCTTCTTTGCCTTCTTCAGACGACGCAACTGATTGTGTTGTTCATTCAGTCGCTTGATCGTCGGAAGGAGCACATTGCGGAGTGCGCTGTGAGCACTCTCGAAATGATCTCCACGGCTTGTGCTCTCCTTGAGCTTGGTGGCGAGATGCTCCGTATGAACAGCTTGGCTGTCCATCACAGCGTTTCCCGCCCTCATTTGGAGGCTGAGGTTTGCCTCCGCGAGGTTGTACCTTGGGCAACTCGGGTCTGTTGCCTCCAGGTACCTCTCTTCCCACACATGCTGAGCTCGTCCCTCCACCGGAACGAGTGCGTATGGAGTTCCCTCCATAGCCTGCACGTGTAGTTGGCAGAAACGTGACATAGTGTCACGGGCTGCCACTTGCCACATCCCTTCCGGTTGTCTTCCTCTCACCGTGACGGTGAATGGCACCCAACCGGGTGGCGTAGGTCCTGCGGGAACCTCGACATGGATCGTCCACGTCTTGTTCCCCTCTTCGCCTTCTTCCTTGGCGAAGTATTGCGGCATCTGGTTGTACCCGAAATATTGGAGCATTTGCCACAATGCTTCCGGGTAGCCGCTACGGTCAGAACAGTGGGAAACTACCCACCCGTTCTCCAACTGTTTATCTGCTGCCATCTGTAAAAATATATTTGAGAAATGTCAAATATTTATTTAAACAGTAAACCATTGAGTTATAAAATAATATATGTCATTGAACCCATAACACTTGGAAACATAGTTCAAATTTTTAAACAAATTTGACTGCTGATCTGCCGTTCCCATGACAGCCTTGACCAGTTTCCATTTCAACCTGATTTAGGCCAGGTTAAAAGCAAAACCAGTCCTGGAGCTCAACATCAAAGTTGAAGCTAACTTCAATAGCTTTCCAGCCACTATTTTCTTGGCCTAAGATCTGTCCTGGTTTAAAGGTTATGAGATGTCAAATTTAACAGAATTTCTGGAAACAATTGGGCAGCACCTCCCTGCCTTAGGTACTGATTTGATCCAAGAATCCCAGTTAATTCTGTTCCTAATCTGACAAAACTTTCTGTTACAAAGTCGTAACCCATCTCATAAGCTTTCCAGTAGTACCTCATTTCCTATTTTTGGATTTTTAAGCAGGAAGTTATGCTTAATTTACAGAGAGTTTACAGAGAGTCTTTGCTCAGTCCTGTTTTCTGGACAGTTTCAACTCTACTGCATTTTTCGAGTGGTTAAGGGATGAAACACCTCTGGACCTCAACAGAAAAGTTGTAAAGCTCTTCCAAAGCTTTCCAGAAATGTATCATACGACCCCAACCTCGAAAGAACTCAACCTCTAACCTCTGATTAACTTCAGCCTTGATTCAGCTGAAAACAGAGTGCTCTGTCCTTAACATCCTATAAGTTGAAAGCTTGTTAACTTTGAATATCCTGTTCAAGGGAAGGAGTTACATCAAGTTTTACAACTTTGGATTAAAACCTTCCAGTTTTTACAATGAAGTTGTTTATTTAGTTGGGTGTGACGTCGATGCGTCACCAGATTTTGTCGGTACTACGTCCTCACAAAGAAAAACCTATACCGGACTTAGCCGGTTTCGTTATTTCAGTGGCACTAAACGCCACTCGCACACGGATGCTACACGTCTACCGTTTCATGGTCAGGCTACCTGCAGAAACTCAAACAATCATCAGACTCGGCTGCACACCGAGCCCGGAATCCATACAGTTTGTACACCCGGCTGTCATCACTCGCCCGGATGTTCTCAAGCCAAACACGCCTTGAGTTGCGTGTTCACATTTCAGACCACGTGACGGGGTCTCCCATGTTGCACCACGCACGCCAGGGACAGACGTTGCTCGAATACCCCAAACGACATGAAGAGTCGTAGAGGATACTAAAGCGGGTCGGGTTACCTGCCACCCGTGGGGCTCCACCCTTCAGCTTGTGCGCACTGGTGGACAGCGCTTACGTGCACCCCCCAAGACATGAACGTCCCGAGATGCACGATTTTCCGACATAACAAATAGGTTAATATGCCACTTTCTATATACTAATAACATCCTTATACGGGCTACTAACTCGTTCCTCACTGGATTTTTGAAAAAGAAGACCTTTGTACTGTGTTAAACCTCAAGCGAGCTCTGATACCACGCTGACACGACCCCATTGGTCCTGTCGAGCCAGGATCACGCTGAGGGGTGCTGCGTTGCACAGCACCGTATAACACACGTCAAAGGTGCAAAGCGGAAGCGGAAGTTTTATTACATAAACAAGTTTATGAACATGTTTACATCAAAATAAGTTCAGTCTACACTCGCGGGCGTAGACTAAGCATCAAGTGCACGTTCAGCCCTCGAACGTGTCCTTGCACACACGCACACTAACTCTGCGGCGTGCACGACTCTCACTCGACGGGGTTCCCCTCCTGGGGTTCCGTCTCCTCTTCGGGAGTCCCTTCCTCATAGAACCCTGCAAAAGCTTCAAACACAAGCAGTGAGCACGAAGGCTCAGCAAGTCTGACCCGTCTCACCTAAACATGGAACTTCTACATGAGGGTAATGGTTGCATGAGGTAAAAATCATTTGCAAGGACTCGCCTAATTAGTAGAACCTTACTTTCAAGTTTTAGCAGCAGGTTGTGGAGAACCTTACGCTAAGGCACATGAGAGAGCTGCAATCAAACAAGAAACGCATTTCTCTCATGTACTTTGCTCAAAGTTGAAAAGAACTTTAATTAGCTCCAAGCTACAGCATATCATTAACAATCAATGTCCAGCTTTCAATCAGCAACATTTTAACATGTAACTAGCATGTTCTTTCTACGTCACGGTACAGTGAACAAGTGGTACTCACTGACCGTGAGGGACGGCGATTATAATCGATTTACACCTGCAGGGTTACCCGAACAACCCGTCACGTACGCCCGTACTCGATGTTGCCTACAACAACCATCACGGACGCCGTACGCGACTACCTTTCACCCGTTAGCCAAATATTGAACCGGTCCCATCGTCCCGAGCAAGAGGTCTCTGCACGCGCATCTCCGTGCCGCCAGCCGATTTATACCTCAAGCTCTCAACCTACCCTCTGAACGACGGGCAATGCCTCAATAACCAGCTACCCGAGTTACATCAGTTTCTCGGTTCCCATATAGCCGGTAGGTCTTCGGTACTGTTCTAGCTTGTTCACCAGGCCCGCACACGGCTCGGTCCTCAATCGACACAAGCAGAGCTACAGCACACAGGCCCCAAAGTCCTGCTGCCCTTACTCTACGCTCGGTCTCATTTTCTTGCCATGTGTATCATGTGCTATCTCTACCCGAGCAATGTGCCTCTAGCCTATTCTCGCGAGTAGTTCCAACTACTCGACTTGTACCGAATCCTACTCTATCCTAGCAATGCAGTGGCTAACGGGGTTTGCAATCCTAAATCCAACCCGTGGTTTTCTTGGCTATGCAGTTGGATTTCCAAACAAGACTCTAATGCACAGAACAAAGGAAACAAGTATGTGCTCAAAACAATAAAAATTTGTAAAAAGGTTAATGCAAACCGGAGCTTGCCTTGCTGCTCTTGGTCGTAGGCTAGCTGTTCCTCCGGAGTAACGAAGTCTTGGACTTCGGGTTCCTCCTCGACCTTAGCGACTACATGATATAAGAAACATATGTATCAATTTAAATGCATTTGTATTAACTTTGAAGTGGTGAAGTCTATAACCCTTGCTAGATAGACCTAATGACTGTGAAACTTTTACTGTGGCTTGGTTACCACCTAAACAGAGACCTGGTCAAGTTTTAGTTGCAGCAAAGCTCATTTGAGCCCTCCACAAATAATTATGTCCTTGACCTTAATTGGAACTCTTAGGGTGTTCTAGGGATTTTCATGAGACAAACTATGACTTTCTGAAAACTAGATTTTCAGAGGGTTCTAATGGAGTTGGTCTCACTTAATTTGGAAGTCCCTAACTAAAGATATGAGCTAAACAATTTCAGAGAAAATTCTGAAAATGTTTCTGAACATTTTCTATTTTCTCTGGAACAGTTTCACCAATCACACCATTAGGTGGATTAAATGAGCTCAAATGGATCTGAAATTTTTATGGAAGTTCAATGATATTTTGGTGAACATCTCAGCAAAATTTCAGGATTTTCCTCCAAAGGATTCTCCAGTTAAAATTCCTAACAGTTTAAACTTTAAGGAATTAATTCTGGAGAAATAAGGAATTTCATGAAGTGAAACTTGATTTTCTGGAAAGTACTCAGAGAGCTGAATCCAGCAAAATTTGGTTCACTCAATTTGGAGCTTTCTAGCCAAAGTTATAAGGATTTGAAGTTTGAACTGAAACTGAAATTCGGGGAAAAAGTTTAAACTCTGGCTTGTGGGCCCCGCACATAGTGCGTCGTCTCCCTCCTCGCGCCAACTGCGCGGCGGCGGCGATCTCCGGCGACCCTCACCGGAACTGAGTTCCCGGCCACCCCCCGGCCCGAAACTTGCCGCCTGCCCCTTTACCGACCCCCTGGACTCGATGGTGGGGTCGCCGGCCGCTGGCGATGCCCGGAAACCCGTGCGCACCGATGACAGCACCTGCTAGGGTTCTGGTGAGGTCGGTCCTGCTCTCCCGTGCACCAAATCGACCGGAAATCGGTCGGAGAGCATCAGTAGAGCATGGGAAACACGAACCAGGGCTGGGTGGAAGCTAGAAATGCCGGCAACTAGACTCTCGACGGTGAGCCGAGGTGTTCAGCCATGGCGGCGGGGAAAACAGCCATATCATGGCCGATTCTCGATGGTTTTCTCTAATTCCAGTTCGAGCATGGGCGCTATCGTGCGTAGAAGCTACTAGGTAACGAGCTCGTCCAACCCTCGTGCATAGAGCACGAATTTCACCCGAAGGTGAGCTCGGTCCTTATGAACTGATCAAGAGTAAATTTGGAAATTCTCGGCCGAGGGTTGATCAATCGCCAAACGGCTTTCGGCTACTCCATCTACATACAATCACGCACCTTTCTTGTGTAGAGAAGAGGACGTGACAACGGCTGTGCCGTGCTGTCCACGGGAGCCCGATCGGCGGCGATGTTCGGCTCGCCGGAGAAATGGCTCGTACAGCTCGAGGACGCTTGCTCACTGGACAACACGGGGTCTAGCAGGTTGCTCACGACCTCTTGGTGCCGTTTTGCTGTGGAGGAGGCTGTGCTCGCGAGTGATCGGCTTGATCAAGCGTGAGCTCGATCGGCGGCGGTTGCAGTGCAAGAACAGGCCGAGTATGTCGGCAGCTCGGGGAATGGTCGATCGGAGCACGCCGGGGAGGGGATAAGTAGCCCGGCGACTGGTCTCCAGCTTGGGGCGCGCAGCAGGAGCTGGCGCCGGCTGCCCCCCCTCGGTGGCGCGCGCACACTGCACCCGGGAACCGACTGAGCTGTGTTTCAGTCAGTTTGTGTTGAAGTAGAGGCTGACATGTGGGTCCCACCCCCCATTTTAACCTCTGAAATTTACTCCTAATCACTGTTGTAAACAGTGAACCCCATACTACCCTTGGCAATTCAAATTATTCACCCATGAGCCATTTGAATTGATTAAAGTTCAAATGAGGTTTGGTTTGAATGAATTTCAGCACAAGTTCAGTTTGAAATTCAAATAACGTTTGAATTTCTCCCACTTAGCTCATGTCAAGATCAACTCCAAATGGAGTGAAAATTGGTGTGTGAGCTCACAAAAATGTGCTGAGTAAGAATATGCCCCCCACTTTTAAATTCATTGGATAAAAACAGTTTGAATTTGAATATGGTTTCAAACTGCCCTCTTCCTAACTATATCCAAACTGACCTCAAAAAGGTTTTGAATTTGGGTGAAACTTGGCATGGACATCCTTAGTAAAGTGTAGGAGTTTTCATATGTCCAGCCCATCTATATCACATGTGGGAAATACCACTTTGCAATGTGTAAGTTTGTTCTCTAATGAGCATGTTGATAATTGTTACTTGCTCTTCATTTGTGTTCATCATTCTTCCTCAAATGAGGTGTGTGGTGTGGTGATGAACACTGCAAATGTGTGTCAAAAACTGAGGCCCTTACACACGTGTTCCCCAACGTCAAAGTGCAACGGTCTACGCCTCTTATCAGCGTAGCTCTTTTGTCGGGATTGAGCGGCCTTCAAATTGGTTTGAATTGTCCGAACGCGCTCTTCGGTGTCGTTCACCACATCAACCCCGAATGTGACCCTTTCACCGGACTCGCACCAATTTAATGGGGTGCGGCATTTGCGACCCTAGAGAGCTTCGTAGGGTGTCATCTTGATGCTCGCCTGATAGCCATTGTTGTACGAGAATTCCGCCAATGGTAGGTGATCATCCCAGTTCCTACCATGGTGGATGGCACATGCTCTCAACATGTCTTCCAGAACTTGATTCACCCTCTCTGTTTGGCCATCTGTCTGAGGGTGATAGGCGGAGCTCCTGATCAACTTAGTACCCAATGCAGCGTGTAGCTGCTCCCAAAAGCGAGATACAAATAATGCACCTCGATCTGAGACAATGGTCTTGGGTACCCCGTATAGGCATAGAATCTTCGCTATGTATAGCTCCGTATATTTGCCGGCATTGTAACGTGTATTCACTGGGATGAAATGAGCCGTCTTGGTTAACCGATCAACGATTACCCATATGGAATCATGCTTGTTGGATGTTAGGGGTAATCCCGCAATGAAATCCATGCTCACATCTTCCCATTTCCATGCCGGGATCTTCAGGGGTTGCAATAGCCCTGATTTCTTCATGTGATCAGCCTTCACTCGTCGGCACGTATCACACTCGGATACGTACTTCGCTACTTCCCGCTTCATCCGTGTCCACCAAAATTTCTTTTTCAAATCTTGGTACATCTTGTTGCTGCCCGGATGAATGGAGTATTTAGACAAGTGAGCTTCATCGAGGATCTTTTTCCTCAACTCCATATCTCGGGGTACTACTATGCGGTCATTGAACCATAGCGTCCCCTCATCATCTTTCCGGAAACATTTAATTTCTCCATTGTCTATCCGTCTCCGGAGATGTGCCATGCCTTTGTCATCTTTCTGAGCTGCAATGATGTCCTCCCTAATCGTAGGGATGAGGGCAAGGTTGTACAGCGATCCATACGGAACCAAGTACAAACTTGGCTCTTCCTCCTCCACTGGTGTAATAGTGAGGTGATGGACATGTGACTTCCGACTCAGCGTGTCGGCAACCACATTCGCTTTGCCGGGGTGGTAGTGAATCTCAATTTCATAGTCCTTGATTAATTCTAACCACCTCCTTTGCCTCATGTTCAGCTCCTTCTGGGTGAAAATGTATTTCAAGCTCTTGTGGTCGGTGTAGAGATGCACCAGATTCCCCAGGAGATAGTGCCTCCACATTTTCAGCGCCAACACCACGGCAGCAAGTTCAAGATCATGAGTAGGGTAGTGCTGCTCATGGTTCCGAAGTTGGCGTGAGCCATATGCGACCACACGTCCTTCCTGCATCAACACGCAGCCAAGCCCAATACCGGACGCGTCACAATACACGTCGAAGGGCTTTGTTGTATCCGGCTGAGCTAACACCGGGGCTGTTGTGAGATGCTTCACCAATGTTCGGAACGCTCCTTCACACGCCGTGTTCCAAACATATTTCGTCCCTTTCTTCAGCAACTCTGTCATCGGCTTAGCGAGCTTGGAGAAGCTTGAAATGAATCTATGGTAGTATCCCGCTAACCCGAGGAAGCTTCTGACTTCATGGACTGAAGTGGGAGCTTTCCATTTCAGCTCTTGCTCTATTTTGCTTGGGTCCACCGCAATGCCTTCTGCTGAGATGATATGTCCCAAGAAAGGCACTTGGCTGATCCAAAACTCGCATTTACTGAACTTGGCGTAGAGCTTGTGGTCTCGCAATCGTTGAAGAACGATTCGCAAGTGTTCAGCATGTTCGGCTTCTGTCTTGGAGTAAACCAAGATATCGTCGATGAACACTACCACGAACTTGTCCAGCTCCGGCATGAACACCGAGTTCATGAGATACATGAAATGGGCTGGAGCATTTGTGAGACCAAAGGACATGACGAGATATTCATATAGGCCATATCTCGTCGAGAAGGCCGTCTTCGGGATATCCTCCGCCCGGATCTTTATCAGATGATATCCAGAGCGAAGGTCCATCTTTGAGAACACACTTGCCCCCACAAGTTGATCAAACAATATGTCAATACGGGGCAGTGGGTACTTATTCTTGATGGTGACGGCGTTGAGCGGCCGGTAATCCACACACAGCCGTAGGGTTTCATCCTTCTTCTTTACAAACAGCGCCGAGCATCCCCAAGGCGAGGAACTCGGCCTAATGAAACCCTTGCTCAACAGATCATTGAGCTGTTCTTTCAGTTCAGCCAGCTCATTTGGAGCCATTTTGTATGGTCTCCGTGATATGGGCGTAGTCCCGGGTGCAAGTTCAATCTTGAACTCGACGTCCCGCTCAGGTGGCATGCCCGGAAGATCATCCGGGAACACGTCGGGATACTCCCGGACTACGGGGATGTCCTCCAACATGAGAGCTTCAGTATTGTTGATCACTGAAACTTCCCGGACTGGATTATCTAATAGGAGGGACTGCGGACGGTGTAACGGGGAGTTGAGGTGAACCGTCCGTGTTAGAGTTTCCAGGACAGCGCCATGGTAACTTAGCCATGACATTCCCAAGATTGCATCAATCTTCTGCCCCCCTAAGATAATCATAGTGGTGGGATATATCTTCCCACCTAAGCACAATGGTGCTTTTGGAACCATCATAGTTGTTGAAATCATTCCTCCCGGTGAGCGGATCATATAAGAACACTCGGTTGGAAAGGTTTCCAGCTGATGCTGAGCCACAAATGATGCACTAATGAAGTTGTGGGTTGCACCAGAATCGAACAATATTATAATGGCTTGATGGTTGAGAGTGAACGTACCCGCCAGCACGTTGTCTCCTTCTGGGGCGTCCTCATTGTCGAGGTTGCGGACGCCTCCAGTCCGCTGACCAACCTTCTTCACCGGAGGTCGGCCTCGAGCACCGCCCTGGAGCTGGGCTTGCCCGCTGCTCTGCTGCCCCTGGGGACAGTCCTTCGCGAAGTGGCCCACCTGGCCACACGTGAAGCAGGTGAAACGGGGTGGTCCCCCGCTGATCGGTGGACGGAATCCCGGGGCGTGCTGTGGCGGTGGAAACGCCCGGGGTACCATCTGCTGCTGCTGTTGCTGTCTTGGTGGTGGCATCGGCGGACGGAACGAGGGCGACTGGAACGGACGTCCCCCGAATTGTTGAGGTCGCGCCGGTGGATGCCACTGCTGGCCGGATGGTGTCCGATACACCATACGGTACTTCTGGGGCGCGCCACCACCGCTGCTAGGTGGAGCGCTGCGCTTCCTCTGCTCAGCTGCCAACTCCCGCCAAGCATCCTCTTGCATGATCGCGGCATTGACTAGGTCGTTGAATGTGCCGCGGTTCCACTGTACGAGGTGGGTCTTCATTTCGGGGTGTAACCCCCGATAGAAGTGCTCCCTCTTCTTCTCCTCAGTGGAGATATAGTCTGACGCGTACTGTGCCAGATGGTTGAAGGCACGGGAGTAGTCGTGGGCACTCCTCCCGCCCTGCTTCAGCTCCAAGAATTCTTGGAACTTCCTCTTCATGATTCCGGGAGGAATGTGGTAGGCGCGGAACGCCTCCCGGAACTCTTGCCATTCCACGGCATGGCCAGCCGGACGTGAGGCGACATAATTCGCCCACCACGCACCAGCGGCACCGTGGAGCTGCTGTGCTGCGAACAGGGTCTTCTGCCGCTCCGTACATTGGAGCAGCCCGAACTTGGACTCAATAGTCCGCAGCCAGTTGTCCGCCTCCAGTGGTTCTTCGGCTTCGGTGAACACTGGAGGGTGCGTACTCATGAAATCCGAGTACGACACTTCCCGGGGCTCACGAGGCCTTCTGTCTGGATGTCCCCCCGCCTGAGACGTATTCTGCACGATCGTGCGGAGCAGGTCGGTCTGCTCCTCATGACCTCCCACCAATGCCGCTATCACATCCGCTAGCGTAAGCGGAGGCGGCGGTGGTGGCTGCTGCTGCGGGGTGCTGTCGTAGGCCGGTGGCTGGGAGTCATCACCTCCCTGTTGGCTAGAGCCACCAACCTCGTGTGTGGTCCTAGTACGAACCATCTGCAACCACACGACAATAATCATCAGTCCCGCAACATTTTGCATGCAGACCAATAAAAATGGGCGTAAAACATTGTGACAACAAAAACATGCGATATATCTCGTAAGTAGATAATGTGATAACTTTGCACAAGCTACACCATTACCAGACCAAACACAAGTTAGTTTAATCCAATTTGATGAACCTCCACTTTGGAAGCTCACCATAACTAGGTTTGGTCTCTACGAGACATTCCTATCGCGTTGTCATCACGTATACCACCCTTAGGGTACAACACCCTCTCCAATGAGTTCAACTGTCATTCTTCTGTCAGAATGACCAGTTTCTACCTATTCCAAGTTTTGATCTGGTTCTGGGCAGTTTCACGACTCAAGTTGAATACCAAAGTTAAAGTCAACTTCAGTATCTTCCCAACGAGTATTCATTTGCCCCCAGATCATCTTTGGTTAAAAAGGTTATGCTAATTCAAAGTTAGCAGAATTTCTGGAAGAATTTTAACAGCACCTCCCTTGGAAAGTTGCTGTTTTCAATTCGAGTTTCCACTGAAATCTGTGCTGAAACATCAGAAACTTTGAATTGCAAAGATGTCACACATCTTCTACTCTTTCAAAGGAGGTATCATATGAAAATTTAAATTTTTCTACTGGGAGTTATCCTTGAAAACAGAACAGTCCAGAGAATGTTTTAACACTGTCCTAGTTCTGGACAGTTACATATCTCTGGGATTTAAGCCATCTTAAGGTGAATTTCAGTTCTGGAAGTCTACAACAAAGTGGTAGAGTACTTAAATACCTTTCCAGAACTATATAGCACACCTCTCTGGGCTAAAGGACCTGTGAGTCATGCCCTGTTGAAGATCAGCAAACTTGCTGCCCAAAACAGAGCACTCTGTTTTTCATCCCTTTGGCTATCCTGCCCCACTATCCCATTCTTATACCCAACCAGGGTCCTAAATGTTGAACCTATAGATTTTAACTATTTGTTCTCATTATTTTGCATGCATATGCCTACAATAACTCGGTACTACGTTCCTCACAAAAGAAAATCCTAACCGGATCATACCGGCATATACGTCTCAAGTGTGGCACTAAACGGTCTCTCGCACACGTTTTCTACACGGATACATACGTGGTTAGTACCTGCAGAAGACCACACAATAATGGTGCACTCAATGGTTATTCATTTTAGGCAGTTCCATATTTGAATGTAAATACAAACGCCTGTATCATTGTCATACGGCCGTCCTTGAGTTAGGTCACGTCTCAAGGTACGTGATCGTGTTTCAACACCACACAACGGGGAACCCGAGTAGGTCATGAACGGGTCGTCACGGTTGGGAATGTTATCAACCCAACAGATACCACCTACTGCCCTGCAGGGCACGCCGATGGCAAGCGCTGCGTATGTCCTCCTGGGCTATTTCCAGACGAACACACTCTCGCGTTATTTCCAGACGAACACGGTCTCTGTTTTTCTCCTCCTCGCGAAGTCATCGCGCCACCGAGACGGCCTCGGGCCTTCTCGCTGTGCGACACCGGGGCAAGCCGACGCCACCTCTCCCTCGCGACCTCTGCGCTGGCGAGCTGGTTTCTCCCCTCCTTATCACGCAGCTCGTGTGTCGTCCTCGGTTCCCACTCTCGCGCGCAACAGGAACCTCCCGGTGCCGCTTCCCGTTCTGCCTGTTGCAAACCGGCGTCACCCCTCCACTGCGCGAGTGATCCACGGCAAAAGTGAGCGCCAGCGCGTGCGCTAGCTGCCCATCTCGCTACTCCGTGGTGTTGCCGCATCGTTCGATCACAATTTGATGAATTCCGCCGGGCACCGAGGCTCACCATCGGGAAACCGAGGTGGTCTCACGTGGACAGCCCCACCGAAAGATTCTCAGGCCCGAGCTAGAGCGCCCTCGGATGCGCTAGGACTCCCTGATGCTCATCCCCGAAGCTCAAGCCATGAGATGATCTACCGGGCTCGAATTTTAGAAAAGTTCACCGTCGGGCACCGTCCGACCTTCTGATACGGTAATAACAAATTCGATCGTCTCTCTCGTTCTTAGGCCGTGAAACCTTGCACACAGGACCGCCACTAGCCGGCGATCAGTAGTCCTTCACAACCCTAGTTGGAAAGACGCACGTAGACCGCATGAATTCCAGAATTTCCGACCTCAAACGCGAAGGTGGTTTCGGGTGCACGGTGAGACACCATTAGCCGCCGGTCCCGAGCAGTTTTGAGGCTACTTCAAGCATCCCCATGGTCCACTGGTGCTGTAGCACCGTTCCAATGAGGTCTGGGCAGGCTAGGATGACCGGACGACGTTGCCGAACGGGTCCAGAGCCGCCGCGCCGTGGCCAGCTAGGTTAGAGCCATCGCCGGCCGGGGAAGAGGGTCCCATCTTGTTCAGCACGTGAAATTAGGCCCTACCGGCAAGGGAGGGCTTTGGGGATGGCCGGGAGACCGGAATCCGTCGAACTCCGGCGAGCCCGGCGGCGTGAGGGTGCGGGTGGCCGGAGGTAGAAGACGACCCGGCGGGTCCCGCACGTCAGCAACCAGGAATCGAAGTTCTGATCCGCTGTGGCGCGGGGGGTCTGGTGTGGCGGCATGGGAAATACACTGTAGCCCCGTGTGGCTCGCCCCGACGAGTGACACCTCTCCCCTGGACTCACTGCCAGCATTTTAACATTTTGGGGTATTTCAGACTTCAGTTCAAAGTTTAAACAGCCACAACTTTGGGTAGGAGAATCCAAAAATTGTGAAACAAATTTTTTTGGATTCCTCTGATAGAGTACTATCCAAATATGAAACCCAATTTGTATTAAACCCTTAATTTAATTCTGTAAAATTCTTTAAAAAAATATAGCAAAAGAATTTTAGAGGTAGTTTGGTTAATCCAAAAATCCTCAAATTTTGCCAGAATAGTCCATAGGGTGTTAGTTCAAAAATCCTCAAAATTCATGCAAGTCCTATGAACTATAATTGAAATTGTAGTTCACTAAGTTTGGCATGAACATGGGTGTGATCTCAGAATTAATTCTTCTTTGCTTAATTGCTTAGAAAATTATTCTGAACAAACCACTCAATGAAAAGTGCTAATTTTTGGTCCAGAGGGTTTTCTTGTGACAAGGAACTCACATGAAAATTCTCAGCTCCATTGGAACTCTGGATCACCCCTGTTCTGTTTAACCTCTTTAGGTGATCAATATAGAAGAGGGGGAAAACCACTTAGCACTTAATCATGTGTTTAGATCCAAAACTAAACCACTAGCACCAGTGTCATTTTAAATTCTTAAACAGAGTTTCAGTTTTTGAAAACTTGTTATTAGAACTTGTAGCAAAGTCTTTACAATTAAACAATTGTGCATATGCATTACGTGTAGCAGCTACGTGAAGGACTTAAAGTCATTGGAGTAGAGATCAAAAGGGGAAAGCAGTTGATCAAGTCTCAAGTGGTCTTCATTAACTGAGTTATATATATTAGCCCCTGCAAAACAAAGGCAAGCCCCGGTTTGCATCTAAATTTACATGCTTTTATTTGTATTCATTTTACTTGGTCTAGTAATTTGTTTATTGCATTAAGTCTAGATGGTATGAAGCCCCAGATGCATGACCCAAAAAAAACCATGGAGTTTAAATGTAGAATAGGTTATCAATTGATTATAACTGATGATCTCAAGTTAACAAAGTGGATTAAAAGAAGCAAAAACTCGAGTGGGCAGATTCCTACTCGTGAAACGGGGTTAAGGGGGATCAATCGGAAGAGTTGGGAATTGATCCTCATAGTTGGGAATGGAGACCGGGCAGTGGATGAAAGGTCAAGGACGTTGTCCTGTGAGCCTAGTCTATGTCTGAGTCGATTAAGGTCCGTTCTCGTGTGCGGCCCCGCTTGACAAGTTTGAGATGTGTACCGGATGCATACTGGCTATATGGGACCCAGGAAACCGATGTAACATGTTAACCTGGGTGACGAGGCATACCTCACCGTCTGATGCCGATGCTGAAAGGATAGAGAAGTCAGCTCTACGAGGGTTTGCCGTAGAGAGACTTAATCCGAGTCCGTGGGACCGGTTTGACATTTGGGTATCGTGTGAAAGGTGGCCACGTACGGCGTCAGTGACGGTTGCTGTGTGCAACGTCGAGTACGGGCGTACGTGTTGTGTCAGCCTGGTGTTTTTGATTGCAATCACCGTCGCTCGCGGTAGTGAGCATACTTGTACACTGAGTCGTGACGTAGAAATAAACTGGGATACGTTTAAAAGGCTTTGTGAGTAATCCTCATAATGGAGATGAGGAACGATCAACACTTCACTAAATTTAATTTCCACCTTGGGCTAGTAGCGTCGAGGCAAAGCATTTCTTGTCTTATTGTGGAGTCTCGACGTTGATGGCGCAAGGTCATTATGAGTCTAGGATAGCTCACTAAAGTTACTTTCACCTCGGGCAAGTGACATCGAGATGAAGCGTTTCTTGTTTGATTGTGGAGTCTCGATGTAAGTTGCGCAAGGGCTATAAAAGTTGCTTAAAACTTGAAGTAAGGACCCTCCTTTAGCTCAAGTTCATCGTTTGTGCAAACTTCTATCATCAGCCCTCTATTTTCATCATGTAGAGTTTCATGACTAGGGTGATGGGTCAGTGTTGCTGAGCTTCGTGCTCACAGATACTGCATAAGTTGTTTTGCAGGTAATAACTGTACGCTGATATGTACGGGTGTCCGATGAGACTCGGAGCTCTCCGAGTGGTGAACTCATGGCAACCCTTGCCGCTGCTATCGTGATAGTGTTGCTAGCGAGAAGGGTCCGCGGGCTGGACACCTTCTCTGTTGCTTAGCATAGGTATGAGACGTGAGTTGTAATAGTCTTCCGCTGTAGCATATTTTTGAGAAGTATTTGTAAAATCAACACTTTGTAAGCTTCCTCTTGTTTTATGTAATATGATGCTTTATTATGTGTGCTGTTGGGTGCCGCATCGCACGGAACCACCCAATGCGATTCCCGGGCGAGGTGCCCCGTCCCCGTGAGTGATCGGGACGGCGGGGTCCTCACAGCGTGGTATCAGAGCCGCATTGGTAATAGCACACGGAATAAGGGTCGTATTACGACAAAACTTAGGATACTGTGAGGAAACGGTATTAGGCCCACATAAGGACTATAGTAGTATAGTTACTTAAAGTGGCAGCACTAACATAATTGTTATAATTCTGAATTTTGATTATGTAACGACGCACCTACGTTCAGGTAAGAATGGTAAGGAACGCCACCGAAAGCGGTTCAATTTCGGTTAGCTCCCCTGATGAGGAAAGTGGTTCAGGGAAAGGTCTCACAGCTTGGTGTGAGACGTTAATATGAACTCTTGGACTCTTCATGTTCCTGAGTTCATATGAAATGCTGATCCCTAGCGTGCATTAGGCAAGTAAGTGGAGACCCCATCGTGTGGTCAGTAACGCGATAGTGTGGTCTGCTGGAAATAGCCCAAAAGGACATACACAGCGCTTGCCCGGCGTGCCCTGCAGGGCAGTAGGTGGTATCCGTTGGGTTGATAACATTCCCAACCGTGACGACCCGTTCATGACATACTCGGGTTCTCCGTCGTGTGGTGTTGAAACATGATCACGTACCTTGAGACGTGACTTAACTCAAGGACGGCCGTATGACAATGATACGGGCGTTTGTATTTACTTTCAATTATAGAACTGCCTGAAATGAGAAAAACTTTGAGTGCACCACTATTGAGTGATCTTCTGCAGGTACTAACCACGTATGTATCCCGTGTCGTACACGTGTGCGAGAGACCGTATTAGTGCCACTGATCATACCTATATGCCGGTTTAGGATTTTCTTTTGGAGAGGCAACGTAGTACCGACATTGTTCTTACGGTGCATCGACACCGTACCACACATAATAACTCCTTCCCTATGAAGAAATGATTCATGAGCTAAATTTCAACTAAAAATGGAAGTTTGAAACAAATATTAGTTACTGAACTCTTATTTTGAACTAAGATTCAAATGAGAGAGTGTCTAGGTTCTAAAGATTTCAAAAACAGAGTGCTCTGTTTCTGGCAGGAATTCTTGCTGGATTTTAACAGAGCATAACTCTGAGTAGCTTGATCCAATTAAGGTGCATGATACAGTTCTGGAAAGATTTTCAAGTGCTCTACAACTTTCTTTTAGACCTCCAGAGCAAAATCTCACGTTAAGTGGGTGAAAAGTCTAGTTGAAGGCAAACTGTTCAGAACCAAGACAGTAGCAAAACCTCTCTGGACCTTTCTGTTGTTAAGCCATAACTTCCTGTAGAAAAATCCCTAGGGAGCCTGTGATACACCGTTGGAAAAGTTATGGGATATGCAACCTTGTTGTAGTTCAAAGGTTGTTCAGATTCTTGTTGTATTTGTATATACAACTGTGATAAAGTCAGCCACATACAAAGGAGATGCTGGCAAATTTTATCCAGAAAGTCTGTCAACTCTGCGAAATTATAACTTTTGATCCAGAAGTTATATGGAGGCATTTGGATACTCGTTGGAAAGATATTAAAGTTAACTTTAACTTTGATATTCAACTTGAGTTACGAAAGTTCTTTTAACTGGATCAGAATCTGATCAGTTTGAGGACCAATCAGTCGGCTTGTAAATCCTTGCTGTTAGATACATCAGTTTGCGCTTAAATCATTTTGCTTATATGTTGAGGTTTCATTATCAGTGTTGCACTACTTTGTTTATGGAATAAATCAAGTGATAGTGTTGAACTGATAATGAACTCTTGCAATTGCAGAATGGTGCGAACTCGTTCCATGAGTGAGGTGGGTGGTTCCAGTGGTGGTCGTGGTGATAACTCTCCACAGCGGGAGCAGCGAGCTCCGCAACAGCAGCCGCCACCAGGACATTCACCCACGGTCACAATGGCGGACATTCTGGCTGCCATGATGGGTGCAAGCGATGAGCGAACCGACTTGCTCCGCACCCTGGTGATGAATACATCCCGTCAAGGGGGATGTCAAGATGAGGACTTGCGCCAAGCTCAACTGAACTCCTATGTTGAGCTCCTGGCAACTCAACCACCGGTTTTCATTGAATCTGAGGATCCTCTGGTGGCTGATAGCTGGATCCGTACCATTGAGTCTAAGTTCGGGTTGCTTCAATGCACCGAACATGAGAAGGTTTTATACGCAGCGCAACAACTTCACGGGTCCGCCAGTGCATGGTGGGCAAATCAACTCGCCTCCTTACCAGCTGGACATGACTGTACATGGGCAGAATTCCAGAAGGCATTTCTCGCGTATCATGTTCCTTCCGGAATAATTCAGCGGAAACTCGAGGAGTTTCTGGCCTTAAAACAGGGAGGGAGGGGTGCTTACGAGCATTTGCGAGTGTTCAACAAGCTGGCGCAGTATGCGCCTCAACATGTGAACACCGAAGCACAAAAGTGTGAATGGTTCTTCCGCAGCCTCAATCCCCAGCTAAAGGAGAGACTCGTTTTAGCTGATCGAAAGAACTTCAACGAATTGATGAGTGCTGCCATCATGGTTGAAGATGCTCAGCGGGAAGTTCAGGCTGAGAAAAGAAAGAACCATGTACCACCGGAGAGTAGCAGTAGTGCTCCGCAGAAATACAGGGTGGTAGACAGTACCTTGAACTGTCAGCTGATGCAGCCGGCTCGACGACTCCAGCAATATTCTAGTCGATCGTCCCAATACTCTGATTTCGGACAGCTGCAACAACGGTATATGCAGCCACGTTATTCTGCTCCTCAAGTGTTCTTGCCGCAGCAGAATACCACTAATGTCCATGCACAGAGCAACCAGGAACCGGCTGAGAAACCGTGCTTCACGTGCGGGTACTTGGGTCACGTCAGCAGGAAGTGTCAAAGGATACACCATAGAGAAACTACACCAGGGTGGGGTATAAATCAACCCCGTGCTCAGCTTCAAGGAACTGCACCAAAATCCGGGTGCATTTATCATACAGCTCTAGAGGATGTGCCAGATGGGGCACCTGTGCTAGCGGGAATGTTCACCCTCAATGGACTGCCCGTATTAATTCTGTTTGACTCTGGAGCTACACACAATTTCATCAGCAGGTTGTTTGTGTGCAAAGCTGAGCTCTTCACCTCTACACCAAAGGATCACTATCTTATCCGCTCACCAGGCGGAAATATAGCTGCTAATGAAGTAGTGATCAAAGCACCCTTGTGCTTAGGTGGAAACTTATACCCCACAACCCTCATTGTGTTAGAGGGGCAGAAGATCGACGTAATTCTAGGAATGGCGTGGATGAACTACCATGGGGCTGTTCTTGATATTGGTCCACGGATTGTTAGTTTGGACTCTTCAATCTACGGTCTCCAAATGCTCATACTTGAAGCAGTGGATTCTAAAAATCCAGTGGTGTACCACAGTGTGACCACGAAACTGGAGGATATTCCAGTGGTCCGTGAGTACCCAGATGTGTTTCCCGACGATCTTCCAGGGATGCCGCCTGAGAGAGATGTGGTATTCAAGATCGAGTTAGCACCGGGAACCACACCAATATCTCGGAGGCTGTACAAAATGTCTCCGAAGGAATTAGCTGAACTGAAAGAACAGCTAAAGGACTTAATGGACAAAGGGTTCATCCGACCAAGCTCATCGCCATGGGGCTGTTCAGCCCTCTTTGTGAAGAAAAAGGATGAGTCACTTCGATTATGTGTGGATTATCGGCCGCTGAATGCAGTGACGATCAAAAATAAATATCCACAGCCGCGGATTGATATATTGTTTGATCAGTTGGTGGGTGCCAAGGTATTCTCCAAGATGGACTTACGGTCTGGTTATCATCAGATAAAAATCAGAGCGGAGGATATACCGAAGACGGCTTTCTCGACTAGATACGGGCTCTATGAGTATCTAGTCATGTCTTTCGGGATAACAAATGCACCCGCACACTTCATGTATCTCATGAATTCTGTATTCATGCCAGAGTTGGATCAGTTCGTCGTGGTTTTCATCGACGACATTCTCGTATACTCCAAACCGGAGGAGGAGCACACCAAACATCTCCATATTGTGCTCCAACGCCTACGAGAACATAAGCTGTATGCCAAATTCAGCAAGTGTGAATTTTGGATCAGCAAAGTACCATTCTTAGGCCACATTATTTCAGCAGAGGGTGTGGCCGTGGATCCAACTAAAATTGAGCAAGTCTTGAAGTGGGAGTCTCCAACATCTGTTCATCAAATCCGCAGTTTTCTGGGGCTAGCGGGTTACTATCGGAGTTATTCCCAGCTTCTCAAAGGTGGCTAAACCAATGACAGAGTTGCTGAAGAAGAGCAGCAACTATGTGTGGACAGAGGCCTGTGAAGAGGCATTTCAAACTTTGAAGAAACATCTCACAATGGCACCGGTGTTAGCCCAACCGGATACAACAAAGCCATTTGATGTTTATTGTGATGCCTCAGGCATTGGACTTGGCTGCATCTTAATGCAAGATAGACGTGTTATCGCGTATGGGTCTCGTCAACTCCGCAACCACGAGCAGCACTACCCCACTCATGACCTAGAACTCGCTGCAGTGGTGCTTGCGTTGAAGATGTGGAGGCACTACTTACTTGGAAATTTAGTGCACCTCTACACCGACCATAAGAGCCTCAAATATATATTCACTCAGAAGGATATTAATATGAGGCAGCGGAGATGGCTGGAATTAAATAAAGACTATGAGCTCGAGATCCATTACCATCCGGGCAAAGCTAACGTGGTGGCTGATGCACTCAGTCGTAAATCCCACGTGAATAACTTGTCAGTTTTTCCGGATGAGGATGAAGAACCAAGCTTGCGGGTGATTCCGTATGTAGCGTTGTATAATCTTGCTCTTGTGCCCACCATTAGAGAAGAGATTGTACAAGAACAGAAGAGAGATAAAGCAATGCGGAAAATCCGGGCAAGAATCAATGAGGATAAAATGAAATGTTTCCGGGAAGATGAACAAGGTGTGTTATGGTTTAACGACCATATCGTGGTTCCCCGGAACCTGAAACTAAGGAAGAAAATCCTCGATGAAGCTCATATGTCCAAGTACTCGATACATCCAGGAAGCAATAAGATGTATCAAGACCTTAAGACAAAATTTTGGTGGACTCGGATGAAGCGAGAAATTGCCAAGTATGTATCCGAGTGTGATACATATCGGCGAGTCAAAGCTGATCATATTAAGAAAGCGGGAATGCTCCAACCGTTAAGTATTCTGGCATGGAAGTGGGAGCACATCAGCATGGACTTTATTTTCGGACTGCCTCTCACATCTAGAAAGCATGACTCCATTTGGGTGATTGTTGACCGCTTAACAAAATCAGCCCACTTCATCCCAGTGAATACGGGATTCCATACTAAACAATATGCAGAGTTGTATTTCTCTAGAATTGTGTGCTTGCATGGAGTCCCCAAGACCATCATATCCGACCGTGGTTCAATATTTGTTGCTCGTTTCTGGGAGCAACTACATGAATCTCTGAGAACAAAGTTAATCAGAAGCTCAGCATACCATCCCGAGACGGACGGTCAAACGGAGAGGGTGAACCAGATTCTGGAAGACATGCTGAGGGAATGTGCCATAGATCATGGAAAGAACTGGGATAACCATTTGCCATTAGCAGAGTTCTCCTACAAAAATGGTTACCAATCCAGTATTAAAATGGCACCATACGAAGCACTTTATGGCAGGAAGTGCCACACACCACTCAATTGGTGTGAATCTGGCGAGAGGGTGATTTTCGGTATTGATATTGTAAAAGATGCCGAAGAGCAAGTCCAGCTGATTCAAGAAAACCTCAGGGCCGCTCAATCTCGCCAGAAGAGCTATGCGGACCAGCGACGCCGACCCTTGTGTTTTGAAGTCGGACATCACGTCTATCTCCGAGTATCCCTGATGAAGGGAATTCATCGATTCGGGGTCAAGGGAAAGCTAGCTCCTCGCTTTGTGGGTCCGTTCTGTATTACAGAACGGTGTGGACCAGTGGCATACCGTTTGGAGCTGCCGCCATCCTTATCGGGCATCCACGACGTCTTCCATGTCTCACACTTGAGAAAGTGTTTGAAGAGACCGACGGAGATCTTTTCAGAAGACATAGAGATATTGCAACCAGATCTCACCTACGCCGAGAAGCCCATCGAGATTATCGATGAAAAGAGCCGGATCACTCGAAATCGTACTTTGAAATTTTACAAAGTCCTGTGGAGTAATCACACACCGGAAGAAGCGACTTGGGAGAGTGAAGATTACATCCACAAGAACTATCCGGAACTTTTGTCGTAATTGTTGTAATTACCTTCCGTCTCATCTTTCTTTTGTAATCTCGGGACGAGATTCTTTTAAGGGGGGAGGACTGTAAAGGTCCCAAAAATGTGAATACAAAGAAACATGAGTTTGCACAAATGTTGGAGTCATGTGTATGAAAAAGGGGCTTGGTTGAAACTTTTTTCCCACATTTGATTACATAGGTGAGATTCTTCTAAACAAACTTAGGGTTACTGCATGGATGGACCTCATGTGGATTAAAACCACAGAAATAAAGAGCTCAAGTGCAATGGAAGGGTTTAAAAATCAGAGATGAACTAAATGTAAATTCAAACTTCAAGTGAGGGGAGGGCACAATGGAAATTCAAAACTGTTGTGTCCAAACTATTGTTTGCAGCAGCTAACACAAGAATCAGATTGCATATTTGGATTCCTTAGGTCCAAATTAGGGTGTAGGCAAAGTTTCATTAATTTTGGAAAAGATTTGCTGCCCATTTTTCCAAATGGAGTTAAATGTGCAAGGAATTCAACTAGACATTTGAATTTGGATGGAATTTGTCCAAACTATTCAAATGCAGCTCAGTTTCAACTTTCAAACATTTGGGTTGGATAATTGTTAAACTTTGGAGATCTTTTGAGAAGAAGTGGGACTGACTAGTGGGGCCCACATGTCGTTGGGGGAAATGAGTGTGCAAAAGATTTTCAGTTCAGGCGGTGCACGGTCTCTGTTTTTCTCCTCCTCGCGAAGTCATCGCGCCACCGAGACGGCCTCGGGCCTTCTCACTGTGCGACACCGGGGCAAGCCGACACCACCTCTCCCTCGCGACCTCTGCGCTGGCGAGCTGGTTTCTCCCCTCCTTATCACGCAGCTCGTGTGTCGTCCTCGGTTCCCACTCTCGCGCACAACAGGAACCTCCTGGTGCCGCTTCCCGTTCTGCCTGTTGCAAACCCACGTCGCCCCTCCACTGCGCGAGTGATCCACGGCAAAAGTGAGCGCCAGCGCGTGCGCTAGCTGCCCATCTCGCTACTCCGTGGTGTTGCCGCATCGTTCGATCACAATTTGATGAATTCCGCCGGGCACCGAGGCTCACCATTGGGAAACCGAGGTGGTCTCACGTGGACAGCGCCACCAAAAGCTTCTCAGGCCCGAGCTAGAGCGCCCTCGGATGCGCTAGGACTCCCTGATGCTCATCCCCGAAGCTCAAGCCATGAGATGATCTACCGGGCTCGAATTTGAGAAAAGTTCACCGTCGGGCACCGTCCGACCTTCTGATACGGTAATAACAAATTCGATCGTCTCTCTCGTTCTTAGGCCGTGAAACCTTGCACACAGGACCGCCACTAGCCGGCGATCAGTAGTCCTTCACAACCCTAGTTGGAAAGACGCACGTAGACCGCATGAATTCCAGAATTTCCGACCTCAAACGCGGAGGGGTTTTCGGGTGCACAGTGAGACACCGTTAGCCGCCGGTCCCGAGCAGTTTTGAGGCTAGGTCAAGCATCCCCATGGTCCACTGGTGCTGTAGCACCGTTCCAATGAGGTCTGAGCAGGCTAGGTCCCAGAGCCGCCGCGCCGTGGCCAGCTAGGTTAGAGCCATCGCCGGCCGGGGAAGAGGGTCCTATCTTGTTCAGCACGTGAAATTAGGCCCTACCGGAAAGGGAGGGCTCGGGGGATGGCCGGGAGACCGGAATCCGTCGAACTCCGGCGAGCCCGGCGGCGTGCGGGTGCGGGTGGCCGGAGGTAGAAGACGAGCCGGCGGGTCCCGCATGTCAGCGACCGGGAATCGAAGTTCTGATCGGCTGTGGCGCGGGGGATCTGGTGTGGCGGCACGGGAAATACACTGTAGCCCCGTGTGGCTCGCCCCGACGAGTGACACCTGTCCCCTGGACCCACTGCCAGCATTTGAACATTTTGGGGAATTTCAGGCTTCAGTTCAAAGTTTAAACAGCCACAACATTGGGTAGGAGAATCCAAAAATTGTGAAACAAATTTTGTTGGATTCCTCTGATAGAGTACTATCCAAATATGAAACCCAATTTGTACGAAACCCTTTATTTAATTCTGTAAAATTCTTTAAATATTTTTAGCAAAAGAATTTTAGAGGGAGTTTGGTTAATCCACAAATCCTCAAATTTTGCCAGAATAGTCCATAGGATGTTAGTGAACCCCTGTAAATGTTTCAGCTCAATTGGAGTTGATTTGATCAGGGCAATTCAGAATTTAAGTTGCTGTGTTCAATTGAATACAGAAACATTTTCAGGGAATTTCCAGAACTTGGAAAATCATTGCTGGGAGATTCTTAGCTACAAAAATCTTTGGAAAATTCATGCAAGTCCTATGAACTATAATTGAAATTGTAGTTCACTAAGTTTGGCATGAACATGGGTGTGATCTCAGAATTAATTCTTCTTTGCTTAATTGCTTAGAAAATTATTCTGAACAAACCACTCAATGAAAAGTGCTAATTTTTGGTCCAGAGGGATTTCTTGTGACAAGGAACTCACATGAAAATTCTCAGCTCCATTGGAACTCTGGATCACCCCTGTTCTTTTTAACCTCTTTAGGTGATCAATATAGAAGAGGGGGAAAACCACTTAGCACTTAATCATGTGTTTAGATCCAAAACTAAACCACTAGCACCAGTGTCATTTTAAATTCTTAAACATAGTTCCAGTTTTTGAAAACTTGTTATTAGAACTTGTAGCAAAGTCTTTACAATTAAACAATTGTGCATATGCATTACGTGTAGCAGCTACGTGAAGGACTTGAAGTCATTGGAGTAGAGATCAAAAGGGGAAAGCAGTTGATCAAGCCTCAAGTGGTCTTCATTAACTGAGTTATATATATTAGCCCCTGCAAAACAAAGGCAAGCCCCGGTTTGCATCTAAATTTACAATCTTTTATTTGTATTCATTTTACTTGGTCTAGTAATTTGTTTATTGCATTCAGTCTAGATGATATGAAGCCCCAAATGCATGACCTAAAAAAACCATGGAGTTTAAGTGTAGAATAGGTTATCAATTGATTATAACTGATGATCTCAAGTTAACAAAGTGAATTAAAAGAAGCAAAAACTCGAGTGGGCAGATTCCTACTCGTGAAACGGGGTTAAGGGGGATCAATCGGAAGAGTTGGGAATTGATCCTCATAGTTGGGAATGGAGACTGGGCAGTGGATGAAAGGTCAAGGACGTGGTCCTGTGAGCCTAGTCTATGTCTGAGTCGATTAAGGTCCGTTCTCGTGTGCGGCCCCGCTGGACAAGTTTGAGATGTGTACCGGATGCATACTGGCTATATGGGACCCAGGAAACCGATGTAACATGTTAACCTGGGTGTCGAGGCATACCTCACCGTCTGATGCCGATGCTGAAAGGATAGAGAAGTTGGCTCTACGAGGGTTTGCCGTAGAGAGACTTAATCCCAGTCGGTGGGACTGATTCGACATTTGGGTGTCATGTGAAAGGTGGCCACGTACGGCGTCAGTGACGGTTGCTGTGTGCAACGTCGAGTACGGGCGTACGTGTCGTGTCAGCCGGGTGTTTTTGATTGCAATCACCGTTGCTCTCGGTAGTGAGCATACTTGTACACTGAGTCGTGACGTAGAAATAAACTGGGATACATTTAAAAGGGTTTGTGAGTAATCCTCATAATGGAGATGAGGAACGATCAACACTTCACTAAATTTAATTTCCACCTTGGGCTAGTAGCGTCGAGGCAAAGCATTTCTTGTCTTATTGTGGAGTCTCGACGTTGATGGCGCAAGGTCAGTATGAGTCTAGGATAGCTCACTAAAGTTACTTTCACCTCGGGCAAGTGACATCGAGATGAAGCTTTTCTTGTTTGATTGTGGAGTCTCGATGTAAGTTGCGCAAGGGCTATAAAAGTTGCTTAAAACTTAAGTAAGGACCCTCCTTTAGCTGAAGTTCATCGTTTGTGCAAACTTCTATCATCAACCCTCTATTTTTATCATCTAGTGTTTCATGACTAGGGTGACGGGTCAGTCTTGCTGAGCTTCGTGCTCACAGATACTGCATAAGTTGTTTTGCAGGTAATAACTGTACGCTGATATGTACGGGTGTCCGATGAGACTCGGAGCTCTCCGAGTGGTGAACTCATGGCAACCCTTGCCGCTGCTATCGTGATAGTGTTGCTAGCGAGAAGGGTCCGCGGGCTGGACACCTTCTCTGTTGCTTAGCATAGGTATGAGACATGAGTTGTAATAGTCTTCCGCTGTAGCATATTTTTGAGAAGTATTTGTAAAATCAACACTTTGTAAGCTTCCGCTTGTTTTATGTAATATGATGCTTTATTATGTGTGCTGTTGGGTGCCGCATCGCACGGCACCACCCAATGCGATTCCCGGGTGAGGTGCCCCGTCCCCGTGATTGATCGGGACGGCGGGGTCCTCACATTATCCCTACCAACTACTACGCAATGATGGTGGAACTCACAAAGCAATGGGTCGAGTCTTACTAAGCTCATAAAAGTTTCTTACCACAACAAGGCAAAGGATACCTGGACGACGTGATTCAGCGATTGCAAGGGTTGAATTTGTGCTGTTCAAAAGGATGAATGTGGAGTTTGCATGGCCAAATATATGTGAGTAGCACACAATTCAATAACAGATAGTAATGCTGAATATATGTCCAAACACTTGTCCTAGTTGCTGGCCTACTCGTGTCTTATCCCGGATGTTATGAACAAGACAGCAAGAAGTATGAATGATAAGGACAATAATTGAGCAGGAACAATTGCACCACAAGGCAAAATAACACACCCAAGTTTTGATATTTGCGCTCATCTTCACAAATTTTCTTTCCTATATTTTTTCTTTGATTTTTTATATCTGCCGTGAAATCAGGAGCACTAATATACACGTCGCAAAAAGTTTCAGCTCACTTGAAAAAGAAGATGTGGACAACAGAAATTCAATATGTTTCTTTATGATTATTGTTGAGCCGTTAGATGCCAAATAATCAATCTTCCAAAGTGAATCTGGGCAATGTAATTTAACCCAATGCCAAGGTTATGGCTGTTTTAAGACAGCACCACAAGATTATATTTTTGGTGGAGCTGAATTGGAAATGGTGGTGAGAAAAAATTGGATATGATGGTGACAACGTGTGGGATGTTGTGCGTATATCAAGGAGGATAAACTCACGTAATATGTGATGAAAACTGAAGAACAAGGATAACCCTAGCACAATGAGTAGTTATGGTGATCGATTTGATAACGATTGTGGCAGCTAGGGTTTCGATGGAATGCAGCGGATGGAATAACAAAGTAGGAACAAAACACGATTAAACCAGCAACAAAACACGAACAGGACACAAATTCAACACTACGGACTCCAAAACAGAATTGTGCATAAGGCTAAACCTTGTCTGGAATGGGGAAACCTATGACTATAATTTTTTTGGCTTTTTCGTGGATGATAGGACGAGTTCAAGATAAACAAAACTAGGGGAAGGCGAACCTGATGGTGCACCTAAAGCTCTGATACCACTTGATGTGTCCAGGGGTCCCGATCTTCTAAAGGTTCTGATAACTCTCGATTTGGCGGAGACTTGACACAAATCGATCCGGCTTCCGAACAACACGTTCTGAACCCTGCAATCGCAGCACCACGTCTCCTCAGGTTATCAATCGATATTGCATGGTTGACCTTGCCAAGAAGGCTAATACTTGCCTGCGAATCGAAAGAACACAAGCAAGAACAAGAAAGAATGCAACCAAATTGCTGAAAGATATGAAGCACTCAAGTTGGGGTCTCACAAACCGATGAGCGGCGAAACTGTTCTTGACAGAATAATCTAAGCGAAACCCCGCTGTTTGTGACGGCGTCTAGGGGGTATAAAGGAGGTGGAGGATGACCAGGGGGGTGCTGGGATCGTGACCTAACACTAAGACACATACATAATGGACTTGGACTGGGTACAGGGCCCAATGGCCCAACTAGGTGATGCAACACCCTGACAGACTCTAAACTTTATATTGTTTCGATGTTTCCCGTCGACTCCGAGGGAATTTTGACGTGGGGCCAGTTCCATTGTAATTTTTATCCTCTCAGCTTTCCGTGCATATGTAGAACATTAAAAACGGAGTCCATATGCCTCCTGTGCATCCATTTTAAGGTGGACTGCTCTTGGGCCCGAGTTGGACTCGAGTTTGAGTTGGGCTCGGTCTCTAACTTCTTGTTGGCGTATTTTCTGGTCCTCCACGTCTCCAAACCCCTCTCCATGTATCTCCTTGTCCTCTCCATGGTTCCTAATCATAATTAATCTATTAGGTAGCAACATACTCTCAAAATTCACATATAAAGAATTGTTCAGCAACGAGCTCACCTCTAAATTCAATTGTCGTGCTCGAGCTCTAGTAATTGGACCTTGCATGTCTACCATGTGAGTGTTGTGTATATCTGCAGGAGTGATGTCCACATCAGGATGCCCACTAATGAACTAGTGGAACTTAAGAATCAAATTCAGGAGCAGCTAGAAAAGGGTTTTATACACCCAAGCTCGTCACCGTGGGGAGCCCCCGTGCTCTTCGTAGACAAGAAGGATGGGACCCAAAGAATGTGTGTGGATTATAGGTCTCTCAATGAGGTGACGATCAAGAATAAATACCCGCTGCCCCGTATAGAGGACCTGTTCGACCAAATAAAAGGTGCCCGAATTTTCTCCAAGATTGATCTTCGGTCGGGATACTTCCAGCTGAAGATTAAGCTCTCCGACATAACAAAGACTGCATTTCAAACATGGTATGGTTCGTATGAATATACCATTATGTATTTTGGGTTAATGAATGCACCCGCATATTTTATGTACCTCATGAATAATGTCTTCATGGAGTACATGGACCAGTTCGTCGTGGTTTTCATCGACGATATCATGGTGTATTTAAAAAGCGAGGAAGAACATGAAGAACATTTGAGATTGATATTGCAGAAACTGCGAGAGCATCAATTGTATGCCAAGTTCAGCAAGTGTCAATTTTGGCTAAGGGAAATATCGTTCCTAGCCACATCATCTCCAAGAGAGGAGTATCGGTTGATCCCGGAAAAGTGGGAGATGTTCTGAAGTGGAACCAACCGCAGAATGTGAGAGATATTCGGAGTTTCCTTGGGATGGCTGGATACTACTGACGGTTCATCAAGGATTACTCCAAAATAGCGAAGCCTATGACTGAATTGCTAATGAAGGGAAAAGCATTTCAGTGGACACCAGTGTGCCAAGAAAGCTTTGAGGAGCTCAAGAAAAGACTAACCACAGCGCCGGTTTTGGTATTGCCGGACGTGAGCAAGAGTTTTGATATATATTGTGACGCATCAAGACAAGGGCTTGGATGTGTGCTAATGCAAGAAGGACAAGTGGTAGCCTTTGCGTCGAGACAACTTAAGAAACACGAGCTGAATTACCCCACACATGACTTGGAACATGCAGCCGTGGTACATGCCTTGATGATTTGGAGGTATTATATCCTTGGCCACCGATGTGAGATCTATACGGATCACAAAAGCCTCAAGTATATATTAATGCAAACGGATCTGAATTTGAGGCAACGTCGATGGCTGGAACCCATCAAGGATTATGATGTTGGAATCAATTATCACCCCAGAAAGGCCAATGTAGTAGCTGATGCGTTGAGCCGAAAGGGAGCATGTCACCAACTCACGGTTCGGGAGCTACCGCCCCAGCTGCGCAAGGAGTTCGAACGGTTACATCTCGGGTTCTTGAACGAGATGGAAGTGATAGAACTCAACTCTTCGCTGGAACAAGAGATATGAGGTGGCACCGCAACGGATGAGGAAATCAAGGAAAGAATCCGACAAGGCATAGGAAAGGATTTCAAGGAAGATGAGAAGGGCACGCTTTGGTTAGGGAAAAGGATTTATGTGCCTAACGTGAGGCACATCCGCAACACGATATTAAAGGAGGCACATGACTCACCTTATTCCATACATCCCGGCTGTACAAAGATGTACAAGGACCTGAAAACTTGCTATTGGTGGGATGGTATGAAAAGGGACATAGCTGAATATGTTGCCTTATGAGACACGTGCCAACGGGGTGAAGGCCAAACATCAAAGACCCACTGGACTGTTGCAGCCATTGAAAGTACCCGAGTGAATGTGGGAAGACATCAGCATGGATTTCATTGTCTGATTGCCACGTACTCGGTCGGGTTACGACTCCATCTGGGTTATTGTTGACCGATTGACGAAAACAGCCCATTTCCTTCCTGTTAGAACCACGTACCGCGTCGCAGAACTAGCCGAGCTGTATATGGAGCAAATCGTGTGTCGCCATGGAGTTTCGAAGAGGATAGTTTCAGATCAGGGTTCTCAATTTACCTCTAGGTTCTGGAAGAAGCTGCATGAAGCCATGGGTACACAGCTGGATTTCAGCTCCGCTTATCACCCGCAAACTGGCGGGCAAACTGAGAGGACAAATCAAATTTTGGAAGACATGTTGAGAGCTTGCGCCTTGAAACATGGGCGCAGTTGGGATAGGAGCTTGCCGTATGCTGAATTCTCATACAATAACAGCTATCAAGCAAGCTTGAAGACGGTGTAGAACGCCGCTGTTATGGAATGAGACCGGAGAGAGCCAAGTGTTTGGACCCGAAGTGCTGCAAGACGCCGAAAAGCAAGTCCAAACGATACGAGAAAATTTGAAGGCTTCTCAGTCACGACATAAAGGTTATGCGAACAATAGGCGAAGAAGATTGACCTTCGAAGTAGGAGACTTCGTGTACCTTAAGGTATCGCCTATCCGAGGTCAGCGACGGCTCAACGTCAAGGGCAAATTAGCACCTTGCTACATCGTGCCATTTAAGATTTCGGGCAAGCGAGGAGAGGTAGCCTATCAACTAGAGATGCCAACGCAACTCTCCGACGTACACGCCGTGTTTCACGTATCCCAACTGAGGAAGTGCTTAAGAGTACCGGAAGAACAAGTACCGATGGATGAGCTCGAGCTTCAAGAGGATCTGACTTATGTGGAGCACCCCATCCAAATTTTGGACGTGAAGGAAAGGGTCACGAGGAACAAAGTGATCCGTTGGTGCAAGGTACAGTGGAGCCATCACACGGAAGCCGAAGCTACATGGGAGCGTGAGGAAGACCTCAAGGCAGAATTCTCTCATCTATTCTCTACTCTATCGAATCTCGAGGGCGAGATTCAGTTTAAGGGTTGTAGATTTGTAACACACTCAAATTCATTTCCATGCATTGCATACATTTTTCATATAGAGAAACATTATAAAAGAAGTAGAAATGGAGAAAGAATCATAAAAATGGTGGGGAATGGGAAAAAGATAGCTGAAATGAGCCAATTCCAATTTGTCGAAGTGCGCTGTCGACACGTCCCCCGGCCGCTGGACATGTGGCGCCTTAGGAGCTCACCCCTTGTAAGTGCATCTAGGCACCCCCGTGGGTTTTGGATGATTGATGACGACAAATTAAGAGACTAATGAGCTGAGATGATCATAAGCACAGGACATTTCCAAGGCGGGCACCTAAACTCTCAAAAAAGAAAAAGATGAAGAACGGCGTCAAAGACTCGAAGAGTAGAAATTAGGGTTTCACTTGAGTCTTTAGTAGGCTAGCCGTGTAAAAGAAAGAGTGTGTGTGTCAAGTGCATTGAGATCGTAGAATAGAGCTCAAAGCGTTAGAAGTGTCAAATCCTTAGTGGAGAGAGGTAGAGAGGTAAATTTGGGCAGGCCGGACTTGTCCAGGGAAGAGGTCGGACTAGTCCAGAAGTCCTACGGCTTAGTCCATTTTGGGACGGGCTGAGAGTTCCTAACTGAGATCGGACCTGTCTATTTTGGGATGGACTAGTCCGTTTCTCTCTTGGTGAGAGTGTTTTTGGGGCTAAGTCCTGGTAGACCGGACTTATCCGCCTCAGTGGCCAGACTAGTCCGGGCTAGCCAGACTTGTCCGGGCTAGCCAGACTTGTCCGTTTTTCACACGGACTAAGAGTTCCTGTGTGGGTTCGGGCTAGTCCGTTCTAAGGCGGACTAGTCCGTATGGGTGTCAGATGAGAGCTCCCACGGCTAAGTCTTGGTAGACCGGACTTGTCCGCCTTAGTGGCCGGACTAGTCTGGGTCCTCCATACTTGTCCGTTCTCATCTGAACAAATAGTTCCTGCGTGAGATCGTACTAGTCCGGTGTGAGGCGGACTAGTCCGGACTTTCGGTAGGTGGCAACGGTTGGCTTCAGGACTTCTACAAAAGGAGATGCCCCAACCTCATTTAGAAAAAACATGGAACCCTAGTGCCACCACAGCGATCCTAGAGCCCCCCTAAGACTTCTCTCTTGCCTACTGACCCTCTAGAATCAATTCTTGAGTGGATTTGGGTGTGTGAGGAGAGGAGAAGGAAGAACTTCACGTTTAAAGCTCTCAGAGTGATCTCGTGCACTTGGTGTGACCTGTGGCTTCTAAGATCGGTGGAGTTTTGTGGACATGATCAAGTGGGAGCCTCAGATTGTGAGCAGCCCCAACACTTTGTAAGTTCGCCCTTGAGATAGTGAAGAACCGGGTTGGCCTTAGTGGCGACTTGGTGAGGGAAGGGTTGTTAAACCCGGTCCTTTATGGACTCCTCAACGTAGACGTAGATTCCTGAGTGGAATCGAACCTCGGGCAAAAATCTTCGTGTCATTTTGCACTTACATTTCATTGATCATTAGAATTTCTTAGGGTTCATTCGATCATTTCACTCTTATAATATTTCAGGTTACAGTCTTGCAATCCACCTCAATACTTTGTCATATTTGTTATACTAGATTTCTAGATAGTTTATCTGCATTTCGTTAAACTAAAATCTAAAAAAAAACCCATAAAAATCAAGTTTAGGCTTTTCAGCTGTCTGATCGGACTAGTCCGCCCCTGAGCCAGACTAGTCCGGCCTTTTAGGCTTTTCCAGCAGGTTGATCGGACAAGTCCGCCCCTGAGCCAGACTAGTCCGGCCCCTGTGTTCTAATCTCGTTTAATTAAGTCATTTCAGGAATTTTAGCCTATTCACCGCCCCTCTAGGCAATTTCAATTTGTATCAGAGCCGGTGTCTCCATCAAGAGTCTAACCATTCGGAGAGAAAATGGCCGGAGTGGAGGGATTGTAACACCCCAAATTTTGATTCAAAACTCTAAACCATGTTCAGAGGGGAATTTAAAAATTTTTGGACGTGTTGCATGTTTTGCAAAAATTCAAATTCAAACTAGAATTCAAATTATACCCAAAACAGAAAAGAAATGGAAAAAGAAAAAAACGAAAACGGGAAAAAAACTGGCCAGTGGGCCGAAACCGCCAGCCGGCCCAGCTACCCCCGCGCCAGCCCGCCCCCGCGCGCGTCGCGCTGCCTCTCACCGACGGGTGGGACCCACATGTCATCCCTAACCCCGCGACCCCGGACTCTCTCCCGCGCGCGCGATCGCAACCGATCGGGAAACCCGTCCCGTCGCCCGAATTCTGGACCCAGAGGACTCCAACTCGATCACAACAGACCCACCGCCGATCCGATCAGTTTTTCCCACGCGATCGCCGATTTTTACTCCGGTGAGCACCGAGACTTCGCCGGTGAATTCTGGCCGATCTAAGCTCGGAAACTCTGATCTAACTCGCTGGTCTTGATCCACCGCCTCCGGGGAACTTTGCAGGTGCAGAAAACTCGGAGAGTTACGGTGCAAACACAGCGCCGACGAGCTTCGCCGTGGTTTTGCCTCGGACCTCGCCGCCGATCACTTTCCAGGACCCCCGAGCTCGAGAAAACCCCCGAGGTGAGATCCCTGACCTCCCCTCTACCGATCTAGGCCATAAGATCACAGTTCTAGGAAGAATTCTCGAGGATCCGAAACTTTCCGGCGAGATCGCCGCTTCCCGCCGCCGTGCGCCGCCGGCAGCGCCGCCCGCGTTCGATCAGAGCGACGTGGCCGCTTGTGCGCCGTTTATTTTAAATCGCACGGTAGACTTTAAAACCCCGCGTACCGGTTCGATGTTATAATCTCAGCCGTCGGTTTAAAATCGGACGGTCCACGTCGACCCCGCGTTATAAAGACTGGAATTCTTACGTGCTACCCCCTGGGGTTCTCTGGAATTGAGAGCTAGCCCCGGAAACTTCAGATCTAGCCCCTGGAACTCTAGAAAATCATGTAAATCCATTTAAAAATCAGTTTTAACCCCTGGACTTAATAGAAATTAGGAAAAACACCTCTGATAAGTGTAGCTAGACCCCTGGAAATTATGAAAATAATATTATAGACCCTGTAATGGGGTGAATTCATTATTTTAGCCTTGTTTAGTATTTAATTTAGAAAATTGAATATGTAACTAGTGTTTAAAAATTAAAAGGGGGACAAACATAATTGTCAAAATTAATTAAAAACTTTCTCAGTACTTAGGAAACTTTGGAGTGAGATAAAAATATATTTTTTTGGGCTGAAATAAATCTGTTTTATCTATTATTCACATTTATTAGTATAGGGACACATTTTTAAGTAAAGAATAGTTATAGAAAAATAGGGAAAATAATTAGGAAATAGTATACATCATAAGCCATGGTTAAAATATGATTTTAAATTATTTAGGACCAGAACCTAATCTGTTTAGGTGATGTGTATTACTAATTTCATAATAAAATACACAATTATGCATAGGAATATAAATCTGAAAATATAGCAACTAGTAAATGATAAATGGAGTTTTTAAAATCCAAAGGGTTCAGTTTAGGGTTGGTAGAAATTATGAAGGCACATATGGGGAAGAAAAACACTTTTCATACACACTTGGTAGTAAAAAGGTGTAGTAGTTGAATATAAGAAATTTATTGGAAACCCATATAAATAGTATGTAGGTATAAATGTGGACACAAAAGTAGGAATCATATATACATGGTTAAAAGTGCATGCAAGCCACAACTTAACACACATAAAGAAACCACAACACATATAATGGTAAAGAACTTCTATAAATATGAATGTGTGGTTTGTATAAGTGTAAGTGTGAATTATGTCTTATGGATTGTTGTTTTTCTTTTGCTATGTGTGATGATATGAAGTAGAACCTGTTCAAGAACAAGTTATTCATTTCCAAGACCAGGAATACCCAAATCAAGAGCAGCAAGAAGGAGGCAAGTGTCCTTGACCACTTTGATCCTATGCTAGGATGTGTAGATAGAATTATTTGCATTGTCAAATGAAATATGAAACCCATGCTAGGAAAGTTTCCCTAGAATTGCATTACCTTGTTTCCTTGAAGCTTGGGTTGGGATTTATTTTGTCATGTCATTTATTTACATGCATATGCTTAGCCATGCTTAGAATGGGATATTTGGGACATGAGATCATCAGTTTATATTACCATACTCTTGAAGGAGACATTGTGAATTGTGTAGAGGTAGGGATCAAGGCAAGTTGGATGTTTTGGTTGTGTGCTGGGTGCACGAGACTTGGGTTTGTGTTTAGTACTTGCCTGGATCCTAAGGACCGGTTCATGGAGCATGTAACCCGGCTTTACAGTGCCAACCACATGCTGAGATGGGGCAGCTTGGCCAATTAATTAGGTGTATCCCCGGCGTAGTATGGGTGTGTTGGATGGTGCGGGGAGTAGGTGTCAGCTGGACTACCATATGAACCGCAAGGCTCAAGAGGGGGCCACTGCAGCGGGGTTGGAGCCTCTTGTATGCTGTTAGGGGTGAAACCTCAGTGGGCCCACGCTCGTCGGGAATCCCTTTGTAAAGGCTTCGTAGTGATCTCTTGGCCACACACCTGGGAAGTGTGAATGTGGATCGTAGCCACTGGCATAATGGAGGTTCTTTTAGTCCACCCGGCAACGGGGGATGAAATCACTACTTGTGGGTACAGTCGTACAAACTCTGCAGAGTCAAAACTGTCTTGACAGCCGTGCTCACGGTTAAGAGCGGCCTGGACTTATTCATGATTAGAGGAATGATGGTTTTGGATGTTAAGCGGGGAGCTTAACATTGGAAATGATGTTATGGTTATTTGATTATGATGATGGGATGGGAGATTTGGACCATTTCACCTGTGTAGTGATGTAGGTGCTTAATAAGCTAAGGTGATAGGTATTAATTGCGTAGTGCTTTAACCATGAGTTCAACCTCTCCTTGTTCTAGCCATGCATGATATAATTTTTCCCACACTTGCTGAGTACCCTTGGAACTCAACCTTGCATATTTGTTGGTTTATATTGCTGCTCAGGTCAAGATAATGAGGTGGTGTATAATGACCAAGATTTTGGACCCGAGGAAGGCTTTTAGGTTCATGAAGACCCCCGAGCAACGCCTGTGATGGAGCCCTAAAGAATAATATTCCGCTGCTAGTTTATTTACTTGTGATGAAGCATTAGTGTCCATTGAGACATTTGCGATGTAAGACTTATTTATATTCGACACCTGGCTTGTAATAAATGATGCTTCACTATTTGTCATCACATGTATGAGAAAATGATCCTGGCATACATGTGATATTCACTTGGTTGTTTCTTCGGAAAAACCGGGTGTGACAGAGGTGGTATCAGAGCCAAGGTTGCCCGTAGGAACGTGGACCTAGGTAGAAATGGACGAATTTAGGGGCCCTATTTTCTTAAAAACTATTTTCCAAGGTGTGGGTGGAAAAGTGTTATTAAAGGAGTCATTTTCTTCATCTTACCCCAACTTTCATCCAAAATAGGATTTTTATTTGAGAATTTATCTAACCTAATTTTAAATTCTTTTGTTTTAGATGGTTTGCATGATTCGCACCGCTCGTAAGTCCACAGGAGGGAGAGTTCCCGTAGTTGCCCTTGCCGAAAGAGAGGAGAGTCGTCCAGTGACGTACCTTTCCTACGGATTGGCAGTAGGAGACTTGTTGCGCCGTCTTCGACGAATGCTCGAAGCCGCCGGCAATACGGGCAAGCTAATCATCCACTATAACTCCACCAGGACCATCCGTGAGAAGAGGGAAGAATGGAGTTCGGAGATGAGGATTATACACGAGAATCAGCTGCTGAAGATTCACCACTCTCCAGCTTGTCGAGCAACACAAGTTGACGCGGAGAGAGATGTCACTTGGGAGGCCATCACCTGCTAGAGTCACATCTATCGTCGCCACTTGGACAAATCTGAGTACATGTATGTCCTCCAACGTGAGAGTGGTACCACGGAGTACAAGTACCCACCGGTGCAGCAAGGGACTTCCCATGAGCACATGGACTTGTGCTTGGAGGATGCTGCTATGCTCAGCACTCGACTGCAGGAGTGTCAACAAGAGCTTCAGGATGTCCGAGACACCCTGAAGGAAACGGAGGCGTTGCTGCGAGCTTGCTTAAAGGCGAGAGAAAGAGGAGATGGGAATGAACTGTGTGTCACCGTGAGTGATCCATGGACTCCTGACTCCCCGGATCGCCGAGCAATCAGGCGTCGTCGCACTTCTCCACCAGCAGCCTCCCCACTCAAAGAAGAGTCAGAAGGTAGTCGAAATGAGGAGGAAGATCCCGAGGAGCCAGCTCAAGAGGACGAGTAGTGTAGAGTCTTTCCCCTAGCTAGCAAAAGGTCGAGTAGTCGAGTCGTTACGTAGTTAATAGTGTGATAATGCTTGGTGTGTGACGTGAGTTGTGGAAGCCATGAGCAATTGTCCACAGCCTCGTCTTCAGATTGTTTTGCTTTGGTGTGTGAACCCACAGGAAATAATAGTGCATTTATTTGGTGTGAGATATAAACCCTCGTAAAGTTTTAACAAAGCCTCAACACCTTAAAGTACCAACAAATGAAAGTAGTAAGACGATACTAAATGGTATCAAATTAACATTTGTTGATTCTGCCAGATGGCCGAAAGAGGAAAAGGACGTGCTGCCAACCCCGCCAACAACAATGATGAGGCATGCAACCCTCATCTTTCTGGAGGCCAGGATAGAGGTGGTCGCCGTGAAGAAGTTGATCCTCTCCACCAAATGCTGGAGAATCAAAATCAGCTCATCCAGAACTTGACTCAAGTGGTGGCCAACTTGCATCAAGTTCCACCTACACAAGCTGCACCACGCCAACCAAGGTTGAGTGAGTTTCTAGGAACTCAACCTCCAAAGTTTGCAAGTGCTGCTGAACCTCTAGAGGCAGATGATTGGCTGAAGACCATTGAAAGTAAGATGAGGATAATACAATGCCAAGGGTATGAGAGGGTGCTGTTTGCCTCTCATCAATTGCAGGGACCTGCTGCTGATTGGTGGACCGCCTACGTGGCTGCCCATCATGACCCTGAGAACATCACTTGGGAAGAGTTTAAGCGTAGCTTCCGCAACCACTACATCCCAAGAGGTGAACTCAAAAACAAGAGAAAGGAGTTTTTGGGACTGCAGCAGGGAAACATGACTGTGAGGGAATACCTCACTAAATTTACTCAACTATCCCGTTATGCTCCACGAGACATAGAGACCGATGAGCAAAAACAAGATTGTTTCGTGGAAGGGCTTACCGCAGAAATGCAGTGTGCAATGTCCTCCAACGAGTATGAAAGCTTTCAAAAGATGGTGGACAGAGCCTTTGTGGTGGAAAGGAAGCTAAAGGCCCTGGAAAATGAGAATAAGAGGAAGGCTGGGTGGTCACATCAAGCCTCAGGGAGCAACACCCGCCCACGTATGATGCAGCAACCTACGGGGCAGATGAGCCGTGCTGCGGTACCCTATTCAGCACCAAGAGGGTACAACCCAAACTACAGGCCTCCCGCAGCACCAGCACAGCCGCAACGTCAGTTTGTGCAGCAGCCTCGCCCCGCATATCCACCTCGACCAGCAGTGCAAGGACCCCCAAACCAACCCCAAGACAACAAGGGCCCAGCACCTAAGGTTGGGGTGCAATGTTTCAGCTGTGGTGAAGTGGGGCACTACGCCCATAAATGCCCGAAGAAGAAGCCTGCGCAGCCACAACAGCAGAATATAGTGAGAGGACGGGTGAACCACGTCACTATGGAGGAAGCACAAGAGGCACCCGACGTGGTAGTTGGTAAGTTTCCTGCCAATTTACACCTTGCAACTCTGCTGTTTGATTCTGGTGCTACCCACTCGTTCATTGCTCAAGGGTTTGTTAAGAAGCATGACCTAGCAATCACACAAATGAACCATATGCTAGCCGTAAACTCTCCAGGTGGAGAAATAAGGACAAGACAAGTGTGTCCCAAAGTGAGCCTAGACATTAATGGGGTAGTATTTACGGCTAACCTCATAGTGATAGATTCACAAGGGATAGATATTATTTTGGGTATGGATTGGTTGACCAAACATAAAGGAATCATCCATTGTTCGACCAGAACGGTGGAGCTAACTCACCCCAATGGCACAAGAGTAAAGTTCATAACGATACACGAGCCTAGGAGGGACATTAAATTAAATCAAGTGGAGGTGAAAATTGAGGAAATCAGGACTATCAGGGAATATCCAGATGTTTTTCCGGAAGAATTGCCAGGCATGCCTCCCGACCGTGACGTGGAATTCGCAATTGAGCTAGTACCGGGAACAGCCCCGATATACAAGAGACCTTATCGAATGGACTCCAAGCAGCTAGAAGAGCTCAAGGATCATTTGAGAGAATTGACGGAGAAGGGGTATATTCGCCCTAGTTCCTCACCATGGGGAGCTCCGGTGATATTTGTGCCCAAGAAAGACGGAACCCAAAGGTTATGCATGGATTACCGTGCCTTGAATGAGGTAACCATCAAAAACAAGTACCCATTACCCCGCATTGAAGACTTGTTTGATCAGTTGAGGGGAGCTTGTGTGTTCTCGAAAATTGTTCTCAGGTCGGGGTACCACCAACTCAAGATAAGGCAATCAGATATTCCCAAGACAGCTTTCGTATCTCGGTACGGACTGTATGAATACACTGTCATGCCTTTTGGGCTAACCAATGCCACGGCATATTTCATGTACCTCATGAACAAGGTATTCATGGAATATCTGGACAGATTTGTGGTGGTTTTCATAGATGATATTCTCGTCTTCTCCAAAAATGAAGAAGAACATGAGAAACATCTAAGGTTGGTGTTACAGAGGCTGAGAGAACACCAACTATATGCTAAGTTGAGCAAGTGTGAGTTTTGGCTGAAGAGAGTTCCCTTTTTAGGACATATAATCTCGGAGGGAGGAATCTCCGTAGATCCCGCCAAAATCGAGGACATCCAGAAGTGGAAGACCCCTGAAAATGTCGGGGAAGTTCGAAGCTTTTTGGGATTGGCTGGATACTATCGACGGTTTATTGAGGGATTCTCCAAGATCTCGAGACCTCTCACCAAATTGTTGGAAAAGGGAATCACATTCACCTGGACGCCACAGTGCGATACAAGCTTTCAGGAGCTAAAGAAGAGATTGACAACAGCCCCAGTGCTGGTTATGCCAGATATGCAGAAGAATTTCACAGTGTACTGCGATGCCTCTGGAAATGGGTTGGGATGTGTTCTCATGCAAGAAGGACATGTCGTGGCATATGCATCCCGGCAGCTTCGGAAGCACGAGAAGAACTATCCTACACATGACCTAGAACTAGCTGCAGTGGTACACGCGTTGAAAATTTGGCGGCACTATTTGATGGGGAAGAGGACAGAGATATATACGGATCATAAGAGTTTGAAGTACATATTCACACAACCAGATCTCAACCTCAGACAAAGGAGATGGTTAGAGCTAATCAATGACTTTGATGTGGGCATCAACTATCATCCTGGGAAAGCAAACGTCGTGACCGATGCTTTGAGTCGGAAAGTGCAGGTCAATAAGTTGAGCTTGAGCGACATGCCTGCAGAATTGAAGGACGAGGTTATAAGACTCAATCTATATCTAGTAAATAGTGGTGAAGCCATCGCCATGGAAGTGGACTCCACACTCGAGCAAGACATACGCGAGGGCCAAAAGAATGATGAGAAGATACAAGACATCAGACAGCTCATCAAGGAAAATAAAGCTCCTGGTTTTAGAGAGGATGAACAGGGAACGGTGTGGCACGGGAAAAGGATCTGTGTGCCAGAAGTAAAGGAGATCCGTGAATTAATTTTGAAGGAGGCTCACGATTCTGACTATTCCATTCATCCTGGGAGTACGAAGATGTACCAGGACCTCAAGAGCAGGTATTGGTGGTATGGCATGAAGCGAGATGTCGCGGAACATGTTGCCCTATGTGACACATGTCAGTTGGTGAAAGTAGAACATCAACGACCTGCGGGATTACTGCAACCACTCAAAGTGCCTGAATGGAAATGGGAAGAAATCAGCATGGATTTTGTCGTGGGATTGCCTAGGACCCAATCCGGATATGATTCAATATGGGTCATTATTGATAGGCTAACCAAGGTAGCTCATTTCATCCCTGTGAAAGAAAGCTACAGTGGATCTAAATTGGCAGAATTGTACATGTCAAGGATTGTGTGTTACCATGGAGTGCCAAAGAAGATAGTGTCGGTCACCTCGAGGTTTTGGCAAAAGTTGCATGAAACCATGGGAACCCATCTGAATTTCAGCTCTGCCTATCATCCCCAAACTGACGGGCAGACGGAGAGAACCAATCAGATCCTTGAAGATATGTTAAGGGCATGTGCACTCAAAAACAATAGGAGTTGGGACAAGAACTTACCGTATGCGGAGTTTTCCTATAACAACAGTTATCAAGCTAGTATGAAGATGTCACCGTTTGAAGCTTTGTATGGAAGGAAGTGCAGAACTCCCCTATTTTGGAACCAAACAGGAGAAAGCAAAGTGTTTGGTCCAGAAGTGCTACAAGAAGCCGAAGCGAAGGTGAGGGAGATTCGCAACAACTTGAGGATAGCACAAACACGCCAGAAGAGTTATGCTGATGTACGAAGAAGAGAACTCGTTTTCAACGTGGGAGACTATGTTTATCTCAAGGTGTCCCCTATCAGAGGACTTCGTCGGTTCAAGGTGAAAGGGAAGTTGTCACCTCGATATATCGGACCCTTTCAAGTTTTGGAAAGAAAAGGCGAAGTGGCGTACCAACTAGAGTTACCGGTTTATCTATCGGACATGCACGATGTATTTCATGTGTCACAACTCAAGAAATGTCTGAGGACGCCTGAGGAGGTGTTACCCATGAATGAAGTTGATGTAGCTGAAGATTTGTCTTATGCCGAGCAACCATACAAGATTTTGGAGACAATGGAACGCCTCACCAGAAACAAGAGAATCCGGATGTGCAAGGTGCAGTGGAAGCATCACTCAGAAGAGGAAGCTACCTGGGAACGGGAAGATGAACTCAAGGCACAATTTCTGGAATTGTTTTCTTAGAAACACCAATCTCGAGGACGAGATTTCTTTTAAGGGGGGTAGAGCTGTAACACCCCAAATTTTGATTCAAAACTCTAAACCATGTTCAGAGGGGAATTTAAAAATTTTTGGACGTGTTGCATGTTTTGCAAAAATTCAAATTCAAACTGGAATTCAAATTATACCCAAAACAGAAAAGAAATGGAAAAAGAAAAAAGGAAAACGGGAAAAAAACTGGCCAGTGGGCCGAAACCGCCAGCCGGCCCAGCTACCCCCGCGCCAGCCCGCCCCCGCGCGCGTCGCGCTGCCTCTCACCGACGGGTGGGACCCACATGTCATCCCTAACCCCGCGACCCCGGACTTTCTCCCGCGCGCGCGATCGCAACCGATCGGGAAACCCGTCCCGTCGCCCGAATTCTTGACCCAGAGGACTCCAACTCGATCACAACAGACCCACCGCCCTCCCCCGGCTATAAAAACCCCCGATCCGATCAGTTTTTCCCACGCGATCGCCGATTTTTACTCCGGTGAGCACCGAGACTTCGCCGGTGAATTCTGGCCGATCTAAGCTCGGAAACTCTGATCTAACTCGCTGGTCTTGATCCACCGCCTCCGGGGAACTTTGCAGGTGCAGAAAACTCGGAGAGTTACGGTGCAAACACAGCGCCGACGAGCTTCGCCGTGGTTTTGCCTCGGACCTCGCCGCCGATCACTTTCCAGGACCCCCGAGCTCGAGAAAACCCCCGAGGTGAGATCCCTGACCTCCCCTCTACCGATCTAGGCCATAAGATCACAGTTCTAGGCAGAATTCTCGAGGATCCGAAACTTTCCGGCGAGATCGCCGCTTCCCGCCGCCGTGCGCCGCCGGCAGCGCCGCCCGCGTTCGATCAGAGCGACGTGGCCGCTTGTGCGCCGTTTATTTTAAATCGCACGGTAGACTTTAAAACCCCGCGTACCGGTTCGATGTTATAATCTCAGCCGTCGGTTTAAAATCGGACGGTCCACGTCGACCCCGCGTTATAAAGACTGGAATTCTTACGTGCTACCCCCTGGGGTTCTCTGGAATTGAGAGCTAGCCCCGGAAACTTCAGATCTAGCCCCTGGAACTCCAGAAAATCATGTAAATCCATTTAAAAATCAGTTTTAACCCCTGGACTTAATATAAATTAGGAAAAACACCTCTGATAAGTGTAGCTAGACCCCTGGAAATTATGAAAATAATATTATAGACCCTGTAATGGGGTGAATTCATTATTTTAGCCGTGTTTAGTATTTCATTTAGAAAATTGAATATGTAACTAGTGTTTAAAAATTAAAAGGGGGACAAACATAATTGTCAAAATTAATTAAAAACTTTCTCAGTACTTAGGAAACTTTGAGTGAGATAAAAATATATTTTTTTGGGCTGAAATAAATCTGTTTTATCTATTATTCACATTTATTAGTATAGGGACACATTTTTAAGTATAGAATAGTTATAGAAAATAGGGAAAATAATTAGGAAATAGTATACATCATAAGCCATGGTTAAAATATGATTTTAAATTATTTAGGACCAGAACCTAATCTGTTTAGGTGATGTGTATTACTAATTTCATAATAAAATACACAATTATGCATAGGAATATAAATCTGAAAATATAGCAACTAGTAAATGATAAATGGAGTTTTTAAAATCCAAAGGGTTCAGTTTAGGGTTGGTAGAAATTATGAAGGCACATATGGGGAAGAAAAACACTTTTCATACACACTTGGTAGTAAAAAGGTGTAGTAGTTGAATATAAGAAATTTATTGGAAACCCATATAAATAGTATGTAGGTATAAATGTGGACACAAAAGTAGGAATCATATATACATGGTTAAAAGTGCATGCAAGCCACAACTTAACACACATAAAGAAACCACAACACATATAATGGTAAAGAACTTCTATAAATATGAATGTGTGGTTTGTATGAAGTGTAAGTGTGAATTATGTCTTATGGATTGTTGTTTTTCTTTTGCTATGTGTGATGATATGAAGTAGAACCTGTTCAAGAACAAGTTATTCATTTCCAAGACCAGGAATACCCAAATCAAGAGCAGCAAGAAGGAGGCAAGTGTCCTTGACCACTTTGATCCTATGCTAGGATGTGTAGATAGAATTATTTGCATTGTCAAATGAAATATGAAACCCATGCTAGGAAAGTTTCCCTAGAATTGCATTACCTTGTTTCCTTGAAGCTTGGGTTGGGATTTATTTTGTCATGTCATTTATTTACATGCATATGCTTAGCCATGCTTAGAATGGGATATTTGGGACATGAGATCATCAGTTTATATTACCATACTCTTGAAGGAGACATTGTGAATTGTGTAGAGGTAGGGATCAAGGCAAGTTGGATGTTTTGGTTGTGTGCTGGGTGCACGAGACTTGGGTTTGTGTTTAGTACTTGCCTGGATCCTAAGGACCGGTTCATGGAGCATGTAACCCGGCTTTACAGTGCCAACCACATGCTGAGATGGGGCAGCTTGGCCAATTAATTAGGTGTATCCCCGGCGTAGTATGGGTGTGTTGGATGGTGCGGGGAGTAGGTGTCAGCTGGACTACCATATGAACCGCAAGGCTCAAGAGGGGGCCACTGCAGCGGGGTTGGAGCCTCTTGTATGCTGTTAGGGGTGAAACCTCAGTGGGCCCACGCTCGTCGGGAATCCCTTTGTAAAGGCTCCGTAGTGATCTCTTGGCCACACACCTGGGAAGTGTGAATGTGGATCGTAGCCACTGGCATAATGGAGGTTCTTTTAGTCCACCCGACAACGGGGGATGAAATCACTACTTGTGGGTACAGTGGTACAAACTCTGCAGAGTCAAAACTGTCTTGACAGCCGTGCTCACGGTTAAGTGCGGCCTGGACTTATTCATGATTAGAGGAATGATGGTTTTGGATGTTAAGCGGGGAGCTTAACATTGGAAATGATGTTATGGTTATTTGATTATGATGATGGGATGGGAGATTTGGACCATTTCACCTGTGTAGTAATGTAGGTGCTTAATAAGCTAAGGTGATAGGTATTAATTGCGTAGTGCTTTAACCATGAGTTCAACCTCTCCTTGTTCTAGCCATGCATGATATAATTTTTCCCACACTTGCTGAGTACCCTTGGTACTCAACCTTGCATATTTGTTGGTTTATATTGCTGCTCAGGTCAAGATAATGAGGTGGTGTATAATGACCAAGATTTTGGACCCGAGGAAGGCTTTTAGGTTCATGAAGACCCCCGGGCAACGCCTGTGATGGAGCCCTAAAGAATAATATTCCGCTGCTAGTTTATTTACTTGTGATGAAGCATTAGTGTCCATTGAGACATTTGCGATGTAAGACTTATTTATATTCGACACCTGGCTTGTAATAAATGATGCTTCACTATTTGTCATCACATGTATGAGAAAATGATCCTGGCATACATGTGATATTCACTTGGTTGTTTCTTCGGAAAAACCGGGTGTGACAGGGATATGAGAATCCGTCGACGCCACAAGGTGACAACACATATGACAAGAAAAAGAACACGGATGTGCTGCAAGACTACTCGAGTGATGATGAAGAAGTTCGTCAACTCAAGGCACGACTTCGCGAGAAGCTAGGTCACTCAAGTAACGAGAAGAAGAAGCCGAAGGATCAAGTGTGACACCCTCAATTCTGTAGAACACAAGACCGAGACATGATGCATATGTGTGCCCAGGATGTTCATCACAAATACACATATCATCCACAAACTGAATTTCAGAATATATATTACCACGAATAACAGGGTTTATTACAATGTCTCATGAGTCTTGGACTCATGCTAGCAGCGGAAGTCTTATCTATCAGCGGAAGTCTTATTCTAGCAGCGGAAGTCTTCTAACTAGTGCGGAAGCAAACTAAGCAGCAGCAGCGGCTCCATCTCTACTCCAATCCCACATGCAATGTTGAGGGTGGATCTCACGCCTAATGCTCCACGGGGTCTTCATAGTAATCCTCTTTTGTTGCTGATGATGTATGATAATGCAAGTTTGAGTACATGATATACTCAGCAAGTGCGGGAAAATATGATATGTAGCTCACAACAAGGCAGGTATAAAAAGGCTCATTGCATAAAGCAAAGTTTATTTCTCAAAACACGATAAACAGTAGCTTAGCTTTAAGTGAATGTAATCCCAACATGTATTAAAATACCAACATACCTCCATTATGTTTCATCCCTTCCATGTCTCAACTAGACATTGCTCATGAATACCATCTCGTATTCACTACCATCTCATGAATACCATCTTGTATTCGTGACCATCTCAGGAATACCATCTCGTATTCGCTACCATTCAATTTTGTCTCATTCCAAGGCCAAATCTCATTGCCATGACTCAACAGTCATGCAACCAATCTTATCATCCGGACTCAACAGTCCCGAAAACCAAACTATAATCAAACCAAAACCATCCAAACCATCCCAAAAACCATCCCAACTAATCATGTGGGTTGTCCAGGTGCTCGTGACTGTAAGCTCGGCTATCATGATAGTTTTAGACTCTGCAGAGTTTGTACCACTTTACCCACAAGTTTGTGATTTTGTCACCCCTCGGTGACTGCAGAACCTCCATTATACCAGTACACAATCGGTGTATGGCCAAGAGATCACAAAATAGCCTTTACAAAGGGGCTACTAGATGTATGGACTCACTAAGGTTTCACCGGCAGGCTAGAATCTCCAATTCTCCCACCCACGCACCCCCTCTTGTGCCATGCAGTTCCCAGGGCAGTCCTCACTCGACTCCCATTCCCCACGCCTTCCACTGTCCATAACAATCTAGTAACTTACCTAATTACTCATCTAAGCCGCACCCATACTTGGCCTTGTGGTGGCACTGTTATCCTGGCATGGCTCGCATGAACCGGTCCTTAGATCTATGGCAAGTAACCACCATCTCATTCTACCTCATTCACAAACCCAGGCTTGCCTAGATCTCCCTCTGATTACTGTTCATTAACAACATCAGTTTTCTCATTATGTTTACGAGTGCAGTTAGCTAGACACATCTATCTCGTCTCCCTTATCCCATGGACTCAGCGAAGCATAAAAGCAAAAACCATACCCGACTCATTAACTTTCCCTGGGCGACAAGGGTGGTTTAACCAAAACTAGTAAACTCCTATGAAAGGGTTTCCTATCAAGTTGACTCAACACTCACACCTTTTCTCAAACAGAACAGTTTTTCCAAAACATGGGATCAATATGGTCAAGGGGCACTTGCCTTATTCTTGCGGTTCCTGTTGCTCAAATTCTTGCTGTTGTAGTCCGTCGTAGGTAGCTCCCTGAGCTTGTCCTTCTATACTCGATCACACACATACAAGATTCACAACAATCAATATCATGCACAAACCCTACTTTAAGATGCAATGATGCATATGCATGCTAATCCTATGATGCAGTTTAGTTCGTACATGTTCTTGCATGGCTTGCATGGGTTTTACGATGAACAGAGATGTTCAGATCAAATGTGGACGTGGTAATGATCTGGATTCAAGATCTAGATCAGACCGATCAACACATGATCTGTCCATGAAAAGCTTCTGTTCGAAAAGATCAAAGAGAACAGATGCCAAGAAAACGCGATGTCATCGTAAGGTGGTATTGGAAACCTACCTTACTTCATTCGGGTCTTTCCTCAGGTCGTTGGCTCTCCTCCGGCAATGGCAATCGTCTCTTGGCTCGTCGGCGATCTCTCTGGTGGTGAAACTCCGGCGTAGGGGTTTAGCTCGGCGAGTTTGGGGGCTAGGGCTCTAAGTTGTCGGCTCAGGAGGTGGAGAAGAAGTTTGCGGTTGTGGCCAAAGGTTTTCGGTTCCATTTATAATCGGGAAACGAAGAGTCCTAATCTGATCGGAATTCGAATAAGAGTCCTATTCAAATTGTTTTTGAATCTTAACAACTTATATTTAGTTGATTTGGTGCGGTAACATTGTGGAAATCGTGTCGGTTTCCTCAGTACCGGGGATTCCGATGGGTACAGAAGAAAAACCGCTTCAGAATCGCGTCCTTACGCGGTGATGAGCTCCGGAAACTCCACGTGTCCAGCGGAAACCTGGGCTCCCCTTTCCGCAGAGACGAGCTCCGGTTGTGCCGTGTGTCAGGCGGGCGAGACCTCCCTCTTACTCAGAGGTGAGCTCCGCATGCGCCACGCGTCCTGGCGGGCAGGACCTCCCTCTCCCTCAGAGGCGAGCTCCGCGTGCGCCACGTGTCTCGTGGGTCGAGACCTCCCCTCTCAACAGAGGCGAGCTCCACGAATGCCACGTGTCAGTTCCGGACCTCCCCTTCTCTTCGAAGGTGGCTCCGAGTGTGCCATGTATGAATTCTGGACCTCCCCTCTCTTCGGAGGTGAGCTCTTAGAATGCCACGTGTCAAGTAGCGTCGGACTTCCTTTCTCCTCAGAGACGAACTCCGAGGTCGACACGTGTCCAACAGTGTCGGACCTCCCGGAGATGAGCTCCGGAGGTGACACTTGTCCATCAGTGTCGGACCTCCCAGAGATGAGCTCCGGAGGTGACACGTGTCCGAAGGGACCGGACCTCTCGGAGGTGTGCTCCGAGAGCGACACGTGTCTAGCAGGGCCGGACCCCTCGTAGGTGAGCTCCGAGAGCGACACGTGTCCCGCGCGGCTGGTCCTCTCTTTTCTGCGGTGACTAGCTCCGGTGACGACACGTGTCCTGCGGGACTGGCCTCGCTCCTTCCGCAGAGGCTAGCTCCGGGGGTAACACGTGTCTCATGGGGTCGGACCTCTCCCCCTTTGCGGAGATGAGCCCCGAGCCTGCCACGTGGCCAGTTTAGCGACGGACCTCTTCCCCTTTGCGGAGATGAGCCCCGAACACACCACGTGGCCAGCGGCCGCGAAAATTGTCTTCGGCGCTCTCTACGAACTGGAATTGGCTCTTTTTGGCTATCTTTTTTATTCTTTCTCTATTTCAATTTATTTTAAAAATGTTTTTCTACATGAAACATGAATACATGTAGAATCAAAAATGAGGGTGTCACAAATCTACCCCCCTAAAAATTAAATCTCGCCGTCAAGATTCGCTAGTGGACAATAGATGAGGGAATTCTGCCTTGATGTCTTCTTCACGTTCCCATGTAGCTTTTGCTTCCATATGATGGCTCCATTGTACCTTGCACCAACGGATCACTTTGTTCCTCGTGACCCTTTCCTTTACGTTCAAAATTCGGACAGGGTGTTCTGCATAGGTCAGATCCTCTTGAAGTTCAAGCTCTTCCATTGGTACTTGCTCTTCCGGCACTCTCAAGCACTTCTTGAGCTGGGATACATGAAACACGTCATGTACGTCGGAGAGGTGCGTCGGGAGCTCTAGATGATAGGCTACTTCCCCTCGCTTATCCAAAATCTTAAATGGCCCAATATAGTGAGGTGCTAGCTTGCCTTTGACGTTGAAATGTCGTTGGCCATAGATAGGCGATACCTTAAGGTATATGAAGTCTCCTATTTCGAAAGTCAACTTCCTTCACCTGTTGTCCGCATAGCCCTTCTGGCGTGACTGAGCGGCCTTCAAGTTCTCCCGTACCGTTTGGACTTGCTTCTCAGCCTCTTGCAGTACTTCTGGTCCAAACACTTGGTTCTCTCCGGTTTCGTTCCAAAACAACGGCGTTCTACACCATCTACCATATAATGCTTCAAAAGGCGACATCTTCAAGCTAGCTTGGTAGCTGTTGTTATAGGAGAATTCCGCGTATGGAAGGCTCCTATCCCAACTACGCCCATGTTTCAAGGCGCAAGCTCTCAACATGTCCTCCAAAATTTGGTTTGTCCTTTCAGTTTGTCCATCAGTCTGCGGATGGTAGGCAGAGCTAAAATCCAGTCGTGTACCCATAGCCTCATGCAGCTTCCTCCAAAACAAAGAGGTAAAATGGGAACCCCGATCTGAGACTATTCTCTTCGGGACTCCATGACGGCACACGATTTTCTCCATGTAAGCTCGGCTAGTTGTGTAACATTGTACACGGTCTTAACAGGAAGAAAATGGGCTGTTTTGTCAATCGGTCCATGATAACCCAGATTGAGCCGTAACCCGACCGAGTACGTGGCAATCCGACGATGAAATCCATACTGATGTCTTCCCACTTCCACTCGGGTACCTTCAAAGGATTGCAGCAATCCAACGGGTCTTTGATGTTCGGCCTTCACTCGTTGGTATGTGTAGCATAGGGAAACATATTCAGCTATGTCCCTCTTCATACCATCCCACCAATAACAAGTCTTTAGGTCCTTGTACATCTTGGTACTTCCGGGATGTATGGAATAAGGTGAGTCATGTGCCTCCTTTAATATCGTGTCGCGGATATTCTTCACATTAGGCACACAAATCCTTTTTCCTAGCCAAAGCGTACCCTTCTCGTCTTCCTTGAAGTCCTTTTCGATGCCTTGTTGGATCCTTTCCTTGATCTCCTTGATCTCCTCATCCGTTGCTTGGCCATCTCTTATCTCTTGTTCCAATGAAGAGTGGAGTTCCATTACTTCCATCTCATTAAAGAACCCGAGATGTAACCGTTCGAACTCCTTTCGTAGCTCGGGTGGTAGCTCCCTAACCGTGAGATGGTGACAAGCTCCCTTTCGTCTCAATGCATCGGCTACCACATTGGCCTTTCCGGGGTGATAGTTGATTCCAACATCATAATCCTTGATGAGCTCCAACCATCGACGTTGCCTCAAATTCAAATCCGTTTGGGTGAATATATACTTGAGGCTTTTATGATCCGTATAGATCTCACATCGATGACCAAGGATATAATGTCTCCAAATCTTCAATGCATGCACCACGGCTGCTAGCTCCAGGTCATGTGTAGGGTAATTGAGCTCGTGCTTCTTGAGATGTCTTGAGGCATAGGCTACCACTTGTCCTTCTTGCATGAGCACGCATCCGATCCCTTGTCTTGATGCGTCACAATATATGTAAAAGCTCTTGCTTACGTCCGGCAATACCAAAACCGGCGCTGTGGTTAGCCTTTTCATTAGCTACTCAAAGCTTTCTTGGCACGCTGGTGTCCATTGAAAGGATTTTCCCTTTGTTAGCAACTCCGTCAAAGGCTTTGTTATCTTACAGAAGTCCTTGATAAACCGTCGGTAGTATCCAGCCATCCCAAGAAAATTCTGAATATCCCTCACGTTTTGCGGTTGGTTCCACTTCAGAACATCTCCCACTTTTCTAGGATCAACCGATACTCCTTCCTCGGAGATTATGTGGCCTAGGAACGATATCTCCTTAGCCAAAATTGACATTTGTTGAGCTTAGCTTATAATTGATGCTCTCGCAGCTTTTGCAATGTCAATCTCAAGTTTTCCTCATGTTCCTCCTCGCTTTTGAAATACACCATGATCTCGTCAATGAAAACCACGACGAACTTGTCCAAGTACTACATGAACACTTTATTCATGAGGTACATGAAGTATGCGGGTGCATTCGTTAACCCAAAAGACATAACGGTATATTAATACGAACCATACCGTGTTCGAAAGGCAGTCTTGGCTATATCGGAGGGCTTAATATTTAGCTGGAAATATCCTGACCGAAGATCAATCTTGGAGAAGACTCGGGCTCCCTTCATCTGGTCGAACAGATCCTCTATATGGGGCAGAGGGTACATGTTCTTGATCATCACCTCATTGAGAGACCTATAGTCCACGCACATCCTTTGGGTTCCATACTTCTTTTCTACGAAGAGCACGGGGGCTCCCCATGGTGACGAGCTTGGACGTATAAAACCCTTCTCTTGCTGCTCCTGGATTTGCTTCTTAAGCTCCACTAGTTTGTTGACGGGCATCCTATATGGTCTCTTTGCTATATGTGCAGTTCCGAGTACCAAGTCTCTGGAAAACTCAATGTCCCGGTCAGGTGGCATACCTGGAAGTTCTTCCGAGAACACGTCCGGGAATTCTTGAACTAACGGAATGTTGTCAATGTTGCTCCCTCGACATGGTTCAACGTCGCCTTCTCGGTTGTTGGCTCGGCTGACTCGAACTTGATAAGAGTACCGTGCTCGTTTGTCAACTATACGCTCCTCTCGGCACATTCGATTATTCCGTTGTGCTTGCTTAACCAATCCATTCCAAGTATTATGTCAAGCCCTTGGGAATCCAAGATAATGAGGTTAGCAAGGAAGTCTACCCCCCTTATTTTAGTCCTCATCTCTCCACCGGGAGAATTAACCAACATAGTATATTTCAAGTGTGATATGGGTAGATTATACTTGGCAACATACTTGGATGATACGAAGGAATGTGATGCTCTAGAGTCAAATAGAATGGTGGCTGGGTTGGAGTTGGCAAGGAACATACCAATTACAGCGTCCTCAGTCTGTTGTGCTTCCTCAGCAGAGACATGGTTCACGTTGCCTCGAGCGTAGTTCTGCTGTCCACGGTTTCCTTGATTAGCTCCTCCATTCGGCCGTGGGTTCTGCCTGGGCATGTTGCCTTGCTGTCTAGGACCTCTCCTCGGGCACTGGCTCGCGAAGTGTCCTGTTTCTCCGCTTGCAAAGCATGCCTTGTTGCCCATGACAGCAGGAACGTTGGGGCGGGGGTTTTGAGCAGGAGCACCCATGTTAGGACGTGGCGCGGGAGGCAAATGCACACGAGGTGCTTGCATGGCAGGGCGTTGCTTTGGTGGTTGATTTGGGTGAAAAGCAGGAGTAGTCGATCCGTACTGCGGTGCAGCTACGGGCATGTACCGAGGTCGTACGTTGCTCGCTTGTGGCTGGTATGGCATCTTTATTTTGCCCTCTCGCTCGATCTCTCAGATCTTGTTCTCAACCACTATAGCTTTGTCAACAAGCTTCTGGAAGCTCGCATAGTCATTGTTGAGGAGTTGAACCTGGATCTCATTGTTCAACCCTCTCATGAACAGGTATTGCTTCCTCTGGTCCGGGTTGACGTCTTCAGGGGCGTACCGTGACAGTTGCATGAACTTGTTGAAGTACTCATTCACGCTTTACTGTCCTTGGCGGAGACCTTCAAACTCTTGTCTTTTGAGCATCATTACACCAGCAGGGATGTAATGAGATCGGAAACTCTCCTTGAACTCAGTCCAAGTGATCGTCTCCGGGTCGACATGAGCGTTGGATAGGGCATCCCACCAGTCAGGCGGCTGCTCCCATGAGTTGGTGCGACGTGAAGAGAACCTTCTCTCGGTTGTTGCACTGGACGATGGCAAGCTTCTTCTCCATAGACTTCAACCAGTCGTCGGCCTCCATGGGGTCGTTAGCTTGAGCAAAAGTAGGTGGTCGAGTCCTCATGAACTCTCCCAGCCTGTTGTGAGCCGGTGGCGGTGGCGATGGTGCTGGAACGGGGTTGTTGTTGTTGGCCTGCAGCTGACCCAAAGTTTTGATCATGGTTTGCAGAAGCTGATTCTGCATGGTCATCAACAGTTCCAGGTTGTTTTCACCAGCTCCAGGGTTTACAGGAACTTCATCGTGGTCATCCTCTTGGTTGCCACGGACGTTCCTTCCTTGGCGGCCGGCGTTTCCTCTGACCATCTGTGAGAGAGAACGGAATAGAATAGAGGTTAGAAGGTTAGATGGATCCCTCCCAACTATATGCATCAAGGTGGATAGACTGTATATATTAGCCCATATGAGGATGTGAACAAGTGCCGAGGCATCTCACACCTCTTTCCTACTTATGTGTGGATATGGACAACGCTGAGACGTCCCACAACTCACACTAATCACACAATCACAAACAATCATCACATAGTTCAGCACACAACTCCTATTCAAGGCTTACTCAATGGGGGTCCTATGGTCAAGGTGGACTGATACCAATCTGTGGTTACTCTGCAACTTTGTCCTATGGTGAAGGCGGTTCCAATGCCAATCTATGCATTTTCCTAAGCTTGCATCCTATGGTCAGCGTGGCTTCTAATACCAATCTGTGAGTAGGGGTGTGTCCTACAGTCAATGTGGAAGCTTGATACCAATCTGTGAATTGTACCAATCTGTGATCTTATGTAGGTCTGTGTGACGCCCTCAATTCTGTGGAAAACCACGGAACTGAGAACTGATGCATATGTGTGCCCAGGATGTTCATCACACATACACATATTTTCCACAAACTGAATTCAGAATATATATAACCACGAATAACAGAGTTTATTACAATATCTTATGAGTCTTGAACTCATGCTCACAGCGGAAGTCTTATTTCTATGCAGCGGAAGTCTTTATTCTAATGCAGAAGCAATTTAACTAATGCGGAAGCAATTCCAGGCAGCGATGGCTCCATCTCTACTCCATCCCTACTCCACCCCCCACAGGCAAGGTTGAGGACAGATTTACACGCCTAATGCTCTACTTGGTCTTCATAGTAATCTTCTCCTGTTGCTGATGATGAAATAATAATGCAAGTTTGAGTACAATGATATACTCAGCAAGTGCGGGAAAATATGATATGTAGCTCATAACAAGGTAGGTATAAAAAGGCTCATTGCAGAAATCAAAGTTATTTATCAAACCATAATAAAACAGCAACTCATCTTTAAGTGAATGTAATCCCAACATGTATTAAATTACCAATCATACCTCCATTATGTTCATTATCTTCCATGTCACAACCCGTCATCAATCAACCTCATTCTTGTTCACGAATACCTCCTCGTATTCGCTACCATCTCACGAATACCATCTCGTATTCGCTACCATTTCATCTCATAAACAACTTCGTCTCCCACTGAGACCAACCTTGTTGCCATGACTCAACAGTCATGCAACCCATCTTATCACCCGGACTTAACATTCCCGTAAACCAAACCAAAACCAAACCATCCAAAACCATAACCAGTAACCATCCCAACTAATCATGGAAGTTGGCCAGGCGCTCGTGACCGTAAGCTCGGCTATCATGATAGTTTTAGAACTCTGCAGAGTTTGCACCTCTTTACCCACAAGTTTGTGATTTTGTCACCCGTCGGCGACTGCAGAACCTCCATTATACCAGTACACAACTGTCGGTGTATGGCCAAGAGATCACAAAATAGCCTTTACAAAGGGGTTACAAGATGTATGGACTCACTAAGGTCTCACCGGTAGGCTAGAATCTCCAATTCTCCCACCCACGGGCCCCCTCTTGTGACATGCAGTTCCCAGGGCAGTCATCACTTGACTCGCATTCCCCGCGCCTTCCACGGTCCATAACAATCTAGCAACTTACCTAATTACTCAGCTAAGCCGCACCCATACTTGGCCTTGTGGTGGCACTGTTATCCTGACATGTGCTCGCATGAACTGGTCCTTAGATCTATGGCAAGTAAACCACCATCTCATGCTACCTCATTCACAAACCCAGTGTTGCCTAGATCTCCCTCCGATCCATGTTCATTAACAACATCAGTTTCTCATTATCATTATGAGTGCAGTTAGCTAGACACATCTATCTCGCTTCCCAATCCCATGAACTCAGCGAAGCATAAAAGTAAAAACCATACCCGACTCATAAACTTCCCTAGCGACAAGGGTGCTTTTATCTAAAACTAGTAAACTCCTATAAAAGGGTTTCCCCATCATGTTTGACTCATCACACACACCTTTTCGCAAAACAAAACAGTTTCCCCAAAATATAGAATCAATATGGTCAAGGGGCACTTGCCTTGTTCTTGCGGTTCCGGTTGCTCTTGGATCTCGAAACCTTGTTGTTGCAGCTCGTCGTAGACAGCTCCCTGAGCTTGTCCTGCTATACAGGATCACGCACATACAAGATCCGCAGCAATCAATATCATGCATAAACTTTAACTAGATGTGATGATGCATATGCATGCTATCCTATGATCAGTTTTATTAGATCGGTTTGTACGTGTTCTTGCATGTTGCATGAATTTTATGATGAACAGAGTTGTTCGGATCAGATGTGTACGTGGCGATGACCTTGTCTTTAGATCAACCCGATCAACAAGTGATCTATCCACGAGAAAGCTTCTGTTCGAAAGGAATCGAAGAACAGATGCAAAGAAAACACAACGATGTTGTAAGGTAGTATTATAGGCCTACCTTAAATTTTTCTCGGTCTCGGGGTCCTTCTCTGATCAGACAGATCGTTGGGCTCTCTTCCGGCGATCTTCCTCGCTGAACTCCGGCGATGGCTTACTCGGCGAGTTGGGGCTAGGGCTCTAAGTCGTCAGCTCAGGAATTGAAAAGAAGTTTGTGGTTTTCGACCAAGGGTTCTGGGTTCTATTTATAATCGGGAGAAGAAGAGTCCTAATCTGATTGTATTCCGAATAAGAGTACTATTCAGATTGTCGTTGAATCTTAACAACTTATCTTTAGTTTATTTGGTGCGGTAACATTGTGGAATTCATGTCGGTTTCTTCTCCGTACCGATATTTCTATGCGCACAAAATCCAAAAACCGTTTCAGAACTCGTGACCTTCGCGGTGATGAGCTCCGGAAGCTCCATGTGTCTACCAGGGCCAGGTCTCTCCCTTTCCGCAGAGACAAGCTCCCGTTGTGCCGCGTGTCAAGCGAGCGAGATCTCCCTTCTCCTTCGGAGGTGAGCTCCGCGTGCGCCACGTATTCTGGCGGTCGGGACCTCCTCTCTATTTGGAGGTGGCTCCGCGCACGCCACGTGTCAGTGCCGGACTTTCCCTCTCTCCGGAGGTAGCTCCAGGTGTGCCACGTATCCATTCCGGACCTCCATCTCTTCGGAGGTGAGCTCCGTGAATGCCACGCGTCAAGTAGCGCCGGACTTTTCCTTTTTCCTCAGAGACGAGCTCCGAAGTAAACAGGTTTCCAACAGTGACGGACCTCCCGGAGATAAGCTCCGGTGACGACACGTGTCCAATAGAACCGGACCTCTCGGAGGTGAGCTCCGAGATCGATACGTATCCCGCGCGACTGGTCCCCTGATTTCCGTGGTGACTAGCTCCGAAGGTGACATGTGTCCTGCGGAACTGCCTTTGTTTCTTCCACAGAAGCTAGCTCCGGGGGCAACACGTGTCCCACAGGGTCGGACCTCTCCCCCTTAGCGTTGATGAGCCCCAAGCCTGCCACATAGCCAGTTTAGCGGCGGACCTCTCCCCACTTCGCAGGGATGAGCTCCGAACACGGCACGTGGCCAGCGGGCCGCGAAAGTTGTCTTCGGCGCTCTCTAGGAACTGGATTCGGCTCTTATTGGCCATCTTTTTGATAATTTTTCTCTGTTCCTTCTTCTTTTAAGATGTTTTCTCTTCATAAAACATGAATATATGCAGAAACCAAAAATGTGGGTGTCACAGTCTGTGGCCTACGATCAACCCGTGGTAGGTTGATACCAATCTGTGTCTGATACCAACTTGTGTTTTCTATCTAGGCTTGTGTCCTACCGTCAACCGTGGCAGGTTGATACCAGTTTGTGACCTATCTAGGCGTGTAACCTACCGTCAACCGTGGCTCTGATACGAACTTGTGACGCCCTCAATTCTGTAGACCACAGAACTCAGAACCGATGCATATGTGTGCCAAGGATGTTCATCACACATACACATATCATCCACAAACTGAATTTCAGAATATATATTACCACGAATAAGAGGGTTTATTACAATGTCTCATGAGTCTTGGACTCATGCTAGCAGCGGAAGTCTTATCTATCAGCAGAAGTTTTATTCTAGCAGCGGAAGTCTTCTAACTAGTGCGGAAGCAAACTAAGCAGCAGCAGCGGCTCCATGGTACATATTCTTGCATGGCTTCCATGGGTTTTACGATGAACAGAGATGTTCAGATCAAATGTGGACGTGGTAATGATCTGGATTCAAGATCTAGATCAGACCGATCAACACATGATCTGTCCATGAAAAGCTTCTGTTCGAAAAGATCAAAGAGAACAGATGCCAAGAAAACGCGATGTCATCGTAAGGTGGTATTGGAAACCTACCTTACTTCATTCGGGTCTTTCCTCAGGTCGTTGGCTCTCCTCCGGCGATGGCAATCGTCTCTTGGCTCATCGGCGATCTCTCTGGTGGTCAAACTCCGGCGTAGGGGTTTAGCTCGGCGAGTTTGAGGGCTAGTGCTCTAAGTTGTCGGCTCAGGAGGTGGTAAAGAAGTTTGTGGTTGCGACCAAAGGTTTTCGGTTCTATTTATAATCGGGAAATGAAGAGTCCTAATTTGATCGAAATTCAAATAAGAGTCCTATTCAAATTGTTTTTGAATCTTAACAACTTATCTTTAGTTGATTTGGTGCGGTAACATTGTGGCAATCGTGTCGATTTCCTCAGTACCGGCGCGTACAGAAGAAAAACTGCTTCAGAATCGCGTCCTTACGCGGTGATGAGCTCCAGAAGCTCCACGTGTCCAGTGGAAACCTAGGATCCTCTTTCCGCAGAGACGAGCTCCGGTTGTGCCGCGTGTCAGGCGGGCGAGACCTCCCTCTTACTCAGAGGTGAGCTCCGCGCGCGCCACGCGTCCTGGCAGGCGGGACCTCCCTCTCCCATAGAGGCGAGCTCCGCGTGCGCCACGTGTCTAGTGGGTCGGGACCTCCCCTCTCAATAGAGGCGAGCTCCGTGAACGCCACATGTCAGTTCCGGACCTCCCCCTCTCTTCGAAGGTGGCTCCGAGTGTGCCATGTGTCAATTCCGGACCTCCCCTCTCTTCAGAGGTGAGCTCCGAGAATGCCAAGTGTCAAGTAGCATCGGACTTCCTTTCTCCTCAGAGACGAACTCCGAGGTCGACACGTGTCCAACAGTGTCGGACCTCCCAGAGATGAGCTCCGGAGGTGACACGTGTCCATCAGTGTCGGACCTCCCGGAGATGAGGTCCGGAGGTGACACTGTCCGAAAGGACCGGACCTCTCGGAGGTGTGCTCCGAGAGCGACATGTGTCTAGCGGGGCCAGACCTCTCGGATGTGAGCTCCGAGAGTGACACGTGTCCCGTGCGGCTGGTCCTCTCTTTTCCGCGGTGACTAGCTCCGGTGATGACACGTGTCCTGCGGGACTGGCCTCGCTCCTTTCGCAGAGTCTAGCTCCGGGGGCAACACGTGTCTCACGGGGTCGGACCTCTCCCCCTTTGCGGGGATGAGCCCCGAGCCTGTGTCACACCCGGTTTCTCCGAAGAACAACCGAGTGAATATCACATGTATGTCAGGATCATTCTCTCATACATGTGATGACAAATAGTGAAGCATCATTTATTGCAAGCCAAGTATTCGAATATAAATAAGTCTTACATAGCATACGTCTCAATGGACGATAAAATGTTCCTAACATGTAAATAAAACAGCAGCGGAATATAAATCTTGTGGGCTCCGTCACAGGCAGTGCCCGGGGGCCTCCGTGAACCTAGAAACCTTCTTCGGGTCCAAAGTCTTGGTCATTGAACACCACATCATCCCCTTGACCTGAGCAGCAATTTAAACCAACAGAAAAGCAAGTTGGAGTACCGTTGGTACTCAGCAAGTGTGGGAAAGTAATGTCATGCATGGCTAGAGCAAGGAGAGGTTGGACTCATGGTTAAAGCACTACGCAATTAATACCTATCACTTTAGCTTATTAAGCACCTACATTACTACACAGTTGAAATGGTCCCAATCCCTCAACCCATCATCAATATCAAGTAAACATAGTCTCATCTTCAATGTTAAGCTTCCCACTTAACATCCTCAACTTCCCAATTCATCATCCTCTAATCATGAATAAGTCCAAGCCGCTCTTGACCGTGAGCACGGCTGTCATGACAGTTTTGACTCTACAGAGTTTGCACCACTGTACCCACATGTAGTGATTTCATCCCCCGTTGCCGGGTGGACTAAAAGAACCTCCATTATGCCAGTGGCCGCGAACCACATTCACACTTCCCAGGTGTGTAGCCAGGATATCACTACGAGGCCTTTACAAAGGGATTCCCGACGAGTGTGGGCCCACTGAGGTTTCACCCCTAACAGCATACAAGAGGCTCCAACCCCGCTGCAGTGGCCCCCTTATGAGCCTTGCGGTTCATATGGTAGTCCAGCTGACACCTATTCCCCGGACCATCCAACACACCCATACTACGCCGGGGATACACCTAATTAATTGGCCAAGCTGCCCCATCTCAGCATGTGGTTGGCACGGTAAAGCCAGGTTACATGCTCCATGAACCGGTCCTTAGGATCCAGGCAAGTACTAAACACAAACCCGAGTCTCGTGCACCCAGCACAAACCAAATCATCCAACTTGCCTCGATCCCTACTTCTACATAACTCACAATATCTCATTCAAGAGTAAGGTAAATAAGTTGATGATCTCATATCCCACTTATCCCATTCTAAGCATGGCTAAGCATAAGTAATATGAATGAATGACATAATAAAATAAATCCCAACCCAAGCTACAAGGAAACAAGATAATGCAATTCTAGGGAAACTTCCTAGCATGGGTTTCATATTTCAATTGACAATGCAAATAATTCTATCTACACATCCTAGCATAGGATCAAAGTGGTCAAGGACACTTGCCTTCTTCCTGCTGCTCTGGGAATGGAAAGTCTTGGTCTTAGAAGGGGAGAACTTTCTCTGGGACAGGTTCTACTCATGCCAATACACATAGCAAAAGAAAACAACAATCCATAAGCCATAGTTCACACTTCCACTCATGTAAACCACACATACATACATACATATTAAAGTTATTCACATGTTTAAGTGTTGTAGTTACCCTAGATGTGTTGTTTTAGGCCTACATACACTTTTATATATTATTTCTAACTTTTGTATTCAGATTTATAGTTGCACACTATATATTAATTTCCCATTTGAACAAATTCTCTATATTTAATTTATACACTCCTTAGCCACAAAATTTGCATGAAAGAAAGTTTCCTACTCCAAATATGTTTTTAGATCTTCTACAAAATCTTAATTTGAAGTTTTTGAAAATAAAGACCTGATTTAACATCTGCTAATTATGCATACTTATTTTCCTATATTTTCAGATTTATTTTCTATACCTAAAAGTGAATTTTAATATTAAAATAGTAAGGCATATCATCTAAACAGAATAGGTTCTGATCTAAAATGTTTAATAATATATTTTTGAACTTCCTCTCTGATGTGAACCAATTTAAATTTATTTTACCAGTTTTCAGAATTATTTCCTAGCCCAAAAATATGTTTCTAGAAAAAAAATAAAAATGAGCAACACTTAGGCAGATCTCATTTCAGCCTAAAATAAAATTTTAACTCATTCTAAAGTTTTCCAAGTGCTAGGAGAGTTTAAATTTATATTGGCACATGTGTTTGCATCACCATTTAAATTTAAATCCAATTCACATGTTCAAATTTCTAAATTTAATATCCTATAGGGTCTAAAAGGCAAATCCACCCTACTGCATGGTTTACTTTACTATTTCCTAAATTTTCAGGGGCCTAATTACACATAACAGAGGGGTTTTCCTTATTTTTATTAAGTCTAGGGGCTAAAACTGATTTTTAAATGAATTTACATGAATTTCTGAAGGTCCAGGGGCTAGATCAGAAGTTTCCGGGGCTAGCTCGTGTTTTCCGAGATCCTCAGGGGGTAGCACGTAAGAATCCCGGCCTTTATAATGCGGGGCTGACGTGTGCCGTTGGATTTAAAACAAACGGCTCAGATTAGATTGCCGAAGCGGTACGCGTCGATTTAATTTCTACTGTGCGATTTAAAATAGACGGCCCACAAGAAGCCACGTCGCCCCCGGCCGGAGTTCGCCCGTTGTCACACCCGATATTCCATAAGGAACACCGAGCGTATACTCACATGTATGCCAGGATCAGTTGATTCATACATGTGCCGACAAAAGTGTAATATCATTATATTACAAGCCAAGTTCAACGTACAATATAATATTACATCATAATACATGAAATAATAACTAAGAGTATCTTTACACCATAACACGACAGCGGAAGACTACAACGTGGTGCTCCAGTTCCACAGGCGTTGCCCGGGGGTTACGCCAACCTAGAACAACTCCTCGGGATCGAAGTATTCCTCGTCAAAGTCTACGTCTTCATTTGCACCTGAACCAACATATGATATCCAACAAAAGCAAGTTTGAGTACCGAAGGTACTCCGCAAGTGTAGGAAAGAATGTTATGAAGGCCAATAGCAAGGGAAGGCTAACATGGTTAAGCACTATGCATTAATCCTAAGCCTTACCTTTGATTAGCAACCTATCTTACTAAGTGTTAATCCCACCATCATCATAATTAAGTCATTAATGTTAGGTTACACCACCCAACAACCTCTTTTGACTCACATCCATGTTTCTCTAATCATGGACAAGTCCAAGCCGCTCTTGACCGTGAGCACGGCTGTCATGACAGTTTGGTTCTCTGCAGAGATTGTACCACTTTACCCACAAGTAGTGATTTCATCCCCTGTCGCCAGGTGGACTAAGAACCTCCCTAATATCCGTGGTTGCAAGCCACATTACACACTTCCTTTGGTGTGCGATCAGGAGATCACTACATGGCCTTTACAAAGGGTTTATCCGCAAGTACAAGCCCACTGAGGTTTCACCGCTGTAGTTCCTAGGAGTAACCCTCCCCTACAGAAGCCCCCTCTTGAGCCTTGCAGTTCCCAGGGCAGTCAAAAATGGACTCCCATTCCCCGCACCATCCAAACACTCATACTATACCGGCAAACTCCTAATTAATTGGCCAAGCTGCCCCATCTCAGTCTGGTGGTGGCACTGTAAAGCCGGGTTAACTGTTCCATGAACCGGTCCTTAGAATCTAAGACAGGCACTAACTCATTCCCGAGTCTCGTGCACGAAGCACCAACCAAAACAACCAGCCTGTCTAGATTCATAACCACATGACACACACTTGTGTCTTTCATATAATCCACAAGACTAGTATCAACTATGTTTCATTCATTTCTAAAGTTCTAAGCATGGTTAAGCACATAAAATGATAACCATCAAGTCCTATCTAATTCCCTCCATGGTTTTGCAAGGAAAGATAAAGCAATAAAACTATGGAAACATCCTACACTGGGTTTCATATTAAAGACATCATGCAAATAATCTAACTATTCATCCTAGAATAGGAACAAAGTGGTCAAGGAACACTTGCCTTTGAGTGAAGGGTGATGCACTTCAAACTCTTGTTCTTGAAGATTTGGAATTAGTTCTTGGGTTGGTTCTATCCATGCATTTGCACCCACAAAACAGTAACAAACATGCCATAAGAATCATATCAAGTCATTTCAATCACATAGGTTTGGTTACACACATGCAACTATTGATTTCTTGTCATTTTATGTGAGTTAGGAGAAAAATATGTTTCAATTGGCTACCTACATTCTTTTGATTTTAGTATTGCCACATCCAAACACTCATTTTCAGTTGGTAAGATGATTTGAATAAATTTTAGAATTTATTAATATATATGTGAATTTCTTATAATTAATTACATCCTAGAAATCATTTAAATTATTACTATAATAATTTTCAGAACTCATACTTCTATTTTTCTGCAATTCAGAACCTATTTAAGCATTTAGAACAGTTTCCAAAAATTTTCTTTAATATATATTATTTTTATCTATTTTTCAGTATTTATTTAATACTTAAAAATACATTTTCAGTTATTTAAATAATTATTCTGGACTACAGAAACTTAAAATGCATAAAATCATAAAAACAGAATAGTATTGTGCTGATTCATAAATTTCTACAATTTTTCTGATATTTATATTATTTTTATTTAAATTTTCAGAATTAATTGTCACTATATAAATAATTTCAGCATTTGTAAACTGTTAGTTTTAATTTCAGAACTTTTATTTTGTTCAGAATGTTTTAATAGTGCTAAAAATAAATTTCTAACATTTTCCAGAATTCATTTAGCCTTATTTAATTAATTACAGAATTAAAACAAACTTTTAAACTGATTTGGGCTAATTTTGTAATAAATTCAAACTTTCTGGGGTTCAAATTGAATTTACTGAACTGTTCTATCAATTTCCATAATGCTCAGGGGCTAATTAGCTAATTCACAGTGTATTTTCCAATTTTCTATAAGCCTGGGGTCGATTCTGTGAATTTCAGGGGCTATTTCCTAGTTATTTAAATCTCCAGGGACCTATTCAGAAAATTCCCAACGGCTGTAACTATTTTAAATATAGACCGTTGGATCTAATCTGGACGGTTCAGATTAAATGAACCGAAGGGGTACGCCCCCTTCTAATCCTAGCCGTACAAAATAAAATGGAGGGCCAAGATTTGGCCACGTCGCCCCCGACATCTTCTCCTTCGCGGCCGGCGGCTGCGCGCGCCGGCGAGCGGCGGCGGCCTCGCCGGAAGTTTCGGTTTTCACCGTTTCTCCATCATTTCTTAACCTAATTGCAATAGAAGAGAGAGGGAAGGCTGGGGAACTCACTTGGGTCGATCTTTGGACTCAGAAGCAGCCGGAGAGGCGGTGTCGACAGCAACAGCAAGAAACTCCGGCGATCTTCGCCGGTGATGTCCTCTACGTGTTTTTCCTTGGAAATTCTCGTCGGAAGCTTGTCCTTGAGGTCTTGTGACGACGTAGGAGGGATTAGAATCGAGGATCGGGTGATGATTTTGGAGAATTGGGAATAGGGGTGGTTTTTCGGATCCGGGAGAGATGAGCGGTTTTTGGTGGGGAAAATGGCCGGGGTCGGCTGTACTTATAGGTGGGGAGGAGGCGGCGGTTGCTGCGGCGCCGGTCGGGGAAGGGGCGCAAAGAAACGGCCGGAACCGAGGGAATTCGCCCACATGCGATAATAGAGTCGGTGAGAGGGAGAGAGAGAAAAGGAAGCGGTTGCTCGGGGAAGAAGGCCGTCGGCTGGGCCCTGGGGCAGTGGGGGAGGAAGAGGGGGTGAGGGTTTTGCCACGTTTTGCACAATTCGGTCGTTACAAACTCTACCCCCCTTAAGAAAAATCTCGTCCTCGAGATTGGGTTTATAAAGGGAATAGATCAGGGAATTGTGATCTGAGTTCATCTTCCCTTTCCCATGTAGCCTCTGTCTCGGAATGATGTTTCCATTGAGCCTTATGCATGCGAATTATTTTGTTTCTTGTGACTTTTTCCATTGTGTCGAGGATTTTGACGGGGTACTCGGTATATGAAAGATCTTCCTGTATGTCCAACTCATCCATTGGCAGATGTTCTTCTGGTGTTCTCAAACACTTCTTGAGTTGTGATACGTGGAACACGTCGTGTACATGTGACAATCGAGAGGGTAACTCCAACCGATATGCTACCTCTCCTTTGCGTTCCAGTATCTTGAATGGTCCGATATACCGAGGTGCTAGCTTCCCTCTTACTTTAAATCTCTTCAGTCCACGCATGGGTGACACTTTGAGATACACATAGTCTCCCACTTCGAAGACTAATTCTCTTCGCCTCGTGTCTGCATAGCTCTTTTGTCTTGTTTGAGCTATCTTTAGATTATTGCGAATCTCTCTGACTTTCTTTTCGGCATCTTTTAGCACTTCAGGTCCAAACACCTTATTCTCTCCTATTTGATCCCAAAATAGTGGGGTTCTACATCTCCTTCCATATAAAGCCTCAAAGGGGGACATTTTCATACTTGCTTGGTAGCTATTATTGTAGGAAAATTCTGCATACGGCAAATTCTTATCCCAACTCCTACTATTCTTGAGTGCACAAGCTCGGAGCATATCTTCAAGAATCTGGTTGGTTCTTTCGGTCTGCCCATCAGTTTGCGGATGGTATGCAGAACTAAAATTTAATCGAGTTCCCATAGACTCATGTAATTTCTGCCAAAACCTTGAAGTGAACTGTGTACCTCTATCTGATACTATCTTTTTGGGTACACCATGTAGGCAGACTATTCTTGGCATATATAGTTCTGCTAGTTTGGAACCATTATAATTTTCTTTCACTGGAATAAAGTGAGCAACTTTTGTCAGTCTATCCACTATCACCCATATAGAATCATACCCTGTTTGTGTTCTGGGCAAACCCACTATAAAGTCCATCCCTATTTCTTCCCACTTCCATTCAGGTATCTTTAGTGGTTGTAATAGCCCTGCAGGCCTTTGATGTTCTGCTTTGACTAGTTGACATGTGTCACACAATGCCACATGTTCTGCAACATCTCTTTTCATTCCATACCACCAATACCTTGTTTTAAGATCATGATACATCTTTGTACTTCCAGGATGGATAGAATAATCAGAATCATGAGCCTCTTTTAATATTAACTTCTTTATTTCCTTGATGTCTGGTACACATATTCTTTTACCATGCCATATGATACCGTTCTCATCTTCTCTAAATCCCAGGGCCTTGTTTTCTTTGATCAACTGCTTAATCTCTTTAATCTTTTCATCATTCTTTTGACCTTTTCGTATATCTTGTTCCAAGGTTGAATCAACCTCCATTGCTATGGCTTCTGTATGATCCACCAAGCATAAGTTGAGCTTTGCGAACTCTTCACAAAGTTGGGGTTGTAGATCTCTTATGGTCAACATGTTAACGTGTGTCTTTCTGCTCAAGGCATCTGCAACCACATTGGTTTTTCCGGGATGGTAATTGATTCCTACATCAAAATCGTTAATGAACTCCAACCATCTCCTTTGCCGAAGGTTTAGATCTGGCTGAGTGAAGATATACTTCAAGCTCTTATGATCGGTATAGATCTCTGTTCTTTTACCCATTAGGTAATGTCTCCATAACTTCAATGCATGCACAACTGCTGCCAACTCTAGGTCATGGGTAGGATAGTTTTTCTCATGCTTCCGAAGTTGTCGGGAAGCATAGGCAATAACATGTCCTTCTTGCATAAGCACACATCCTAACCCTTGCCCTGAAGCATCACAATATACAGAGAATGATTTCTCCATATCGGGCATAACCAAGACTGGGGCAGTTGTTAACTTCTTCTTTAATTCTTGGAAGCTTGATTCGCACTCTTGAGACCATATAAAAGCAGTTCCTTTTTTCAACATCTTTGTGAGTGGCTTAGCTATTTTTGAAAATCCTTCAATAAACCTTCGGTAATAGCCTGCCAATCCTAAGAAGCTTCGGATTTCACCAACATTTTCTGGTGTCTTCCACTTTTGCACACCAGATATCTTTTCTGGGTCTACTGCGATTCCTCCTTCGGAAATGATATGTCCCAGAAAAGCAACTTTCTTAAGCCAAAATTCACATTTACTGAATTTGGCATAAAGTTGGTTTTCCCTTAGCTTTTGTAAGACTATTCTCAGGTGCTCTTCATGTTCTTTCTCATTCTTTGAGTATATAAGGATATCATCAATGAACACTACTACAAATTTGTCCAAATATTTCATGAACACCTTATTCATAAGGTACATGAAATATGCCGGAGCATTTGTTAGTCCAAAAGGCATAACTGTATATTCATACAGTCCATACCTAGAAACAAATGCCGTCTTCAGAATATCCGATTCCCTTATCTTTAGTTGATGATATCCGGAACGGAGGTCAATCTTGGAGAATACACATGCACCTCTTAATTGATCAAACAAGTCCTCAATACGAGGTAATGGGTACTTGTTTTTGATTGTCACTTCATTGAGGGCACGGTAATCTACACATAGCCTCTTGGTTCCATCCTTCTTTGGTACAAATATGACCGGAGCTCCCCATGGTGAGGAACTGGGACGGATATACCCTTTCTCCGATAACTCTCGGATATGATCCTTGAGTTCTGCTAGTTGTCGGGTATCCATCCGGTATGGTCTTTTATATATAGGAGCAGTACCAGGTACTAGTTCTATAATGAACTCTACTTCTCGATCCGGTGGCATACCTGGTAACTCCTCGGGAAATACATCCTGAAATTCATTGACCACCTTTATTTCCTCCATAACTACTTCAGTTTTGTTGAGTTGAACATTTCCAGAGGGTACTTGAATAGATGTGAACTCAACCTTAGATCCATCGGTATGAGTTAGTTCCACTGTCCTTGTTGAGCAATGTATAACTCCTTTGTACTTGGTCAACCAGTCCATTCCCAAGATAATATCTATTCCTTGTGATTCTATCACAATAAGATTTGCAAGGAATTCTACTCCATTGACTCCTAGCTTTACCTTGGGACATATTTGTTTTGTCTTTATTTCTCCTCCAGGAGAATTCACTAATAGCACTCGATTCATAGATGTAATTTGTAATTTGTGCTTGGTTATGAATTCCTTGGCTATGAATGAGTGCGTTGCACCAGAGTCAAACAGAATTGTAGCAGGATGAGTGTTCGCGGAGAACATACCAATCACCACATCTGGTGCCTCCTGTGCTTCCTCCATCATCACATGATTCACCTTGCCACGTACAAGATTCTGTGCCTGAGGTGGCTTCTTGTTGGGACATCGGTTGGCATAATGTCCCGTTTCTCCACAGTTGAAGCATTGCCCCGTGACCTTGTTCATTGGTGCTTTGTTGCCTGATTGTGCATTTTGAGGATTTGGCCCTGCAGGGCGAGGTTGAAAAGTAGGACGTTGTTGCTGCACTTGTTGTCTCTGCTGTTGTGGTTGGAAAGTTGGGTTCCTAGCAGCAGGGTTGTAGTTTCTCTGAAACTGATTGGGAGCTATAGGTCGATTCATTGCTCCTGTCGGCGGTGATGAGAAACGGGGCCGACTGTTGCTGCTAGAAGCCTGTCCTTGCCAATTCATTTTCCTTTTTCGTTCTTCGACTAACTTCTGTCTTTTCCTTTCCACTATGAAAGCCTTGTTGATAAGCTTTTGGAAACTTTCATAGTCACTTGAGGACATGGCATACTGTATCTCTGAGTTCAATCCTTCAATGAAACAATCTTGTTTCTTCTCATCTGTATCTATGTCTCCCGGAGCATAGCGAGATAACTGCGTAAATTTAGTGAGGTACTCTCGCACGGACATGCTTCCTTGCTTCAGATTGAGGAACTCCTTCCTTTTGTTCTTGATTTCTCCGGCTGTAACATAGTGATTACGGAAGGCAATTTTGAACTCATTCCATGAGATACCCTCTGGATCCTCATGGGCTTCTTTGTATGTTGTCCACCAGTCTGCTGCAGACCCATATAGTTGGTGAGAAGCAAAGAGCACTCTCTCACGTCCTGGGCATTGTATAATCTGCAACTTGTTCTCAATATTCTTGAGCCAATCATCAGCTTCCAATGGCTCTATAGCGTTGTCGAATCTTGGTGGTTGAGTGCTTAGAAACTCATTCAGTTTGGGTTGACGCGGTGCATTCTGAATTTGTGGTTGCATGTTGGCCACCACTTGTGTCAGGTTCTGAAGGAGTTGGTTTTGCATGTTCATCATCTGTTGTATAACTTCTCCGTCTGCCCTACGTGCAACTCGTGGCTGCCATCCAGGCAAAGGGAACTCTGCAGCCTCATTGTTGTTGTTCCCTTCATTGCGTCTCCTTCTTCCTGCCATCTATTGTAAAAGACTATGTTTAAAATTAATGTATAGATGTTCTCTTAGATGTATTACGTTGTATACTTACTTCATCCATTCTATACAAGAGTTACTAAAGTTTCTACTTTGTTTATTAAATGGTCATGATTAAAATAAATTAAGCACTTATATTCCTTAATAAATATTTACATACACTAATGTGGTTGTGAACATAAGCCTATGGCTTTCACAACTCACGTTCATCCACTAACATACATTACATCATCATTCTACACAAGTTCACTAATCAAACATTACATACTAGTCAATACATTACCATACATACGTACTACACGAGTTACTAAATGAACAAGGACACCTATCCTAGTTGTCCCCTGGGTTCTGTGCATCCTCCTGTGGGTTCCCGCCATCACCACCTAGGTTGCTAGCCTCTGACTCAGCTGTGGAGGCCTCAGGTGCTGGAGGAATATGAGGGCGTTTGGCTGTCCTACGGTCTGGAGAGTCCGGAGTCCAAGTGTCTCCATCCGAAGCATAGAGATCACTCACCTCTCCATCCCTCATCCTCATCAGTGCACGCATAATGGCCTCCGTCTTCTTCAGAAGGTCCCGGACGTCTTGGAGTTCCTGTTGACAGTTCTGCAGTGTCGTGCTGACGTCCACCCCTACCTGAAGACTCATGTCCATCTGTACCACATCACAACCTTCATGGAGAGGCTCATAGTTGAACACTGCGCTTCCACTTTGTCGCCGAGGGGTGTACATGTATTGGGTCCCCTCAAGGCGGCAAGTGATTGCCTCCCAAGTGGCGTCCTTCTCAGCCTCTGCCATGGTGGACCTCCATGCTGGCGAGTTGTGTATCTTGAGCAGCTTGTTCTCATAGTAGATCCTCGCCTGCGACTTCCACTCGTCTCGCTCTGCGCGAGAGACTCGAGTGGTGTCGTACTGCACCTCTAGCTTGCCGGTGTAACCAGCACAGCGAAGAAGGTGTCTAAGGCGGTCCACCATGCCTCTAGTGGACTTCCCGTGGGTCTGGTAGGTGGCGGGTTTATCCACCTCCTCGGTAGTACGCTCAGCCAGCTGGTGTCGGGGAACTCGTCCTTCGGTGGACTTACGGGCTGTGAGACGTGTGCGTGCCATCTGTTTCAAGAAAAATTTAAAATATGTTAGAAAATAAACAATAACATAATTTTTGAGTATAGAAGAGGTTAGACAACATCTAAATAATCCTCCTTCTAACAAAATATTTAGTAAAATAGTTTTTAATAAAATAGTGATGTCTATATCGTCCATTTCTAACTAGGTTCGCGTCCTACGGGCAATCTTGGGTCTGATACCACTTTGTCACACCCGATATTCCATAAGGAACACCGAGCGTATACTCACATGTATGCCAGGATCAGTTGATTCATACATGTGCCGACAAAAGTGTAATATCATTATATTACAAGCCAAGTTCAACGTACAATATAATATTACATCATAATACATGAAATAATAACTAAGAGTATCTTTACACCATAACACGACAGCGGAAGACTACAACGTGGTGCTCCAGTTCCACAGGCGTTGCCCGGGGGTTACGCCAACCTAGAACAACTCCTCGGGATCGAAGTATTCCTCGTCAAAGTCTACGTCTTCATTTGCACCTGAACCAACATATGATATCCAACAAAAGCAAGTTTGAGTACCGAAGGTACTCAGCAAGTGTAGGAAAGAATGTTATGAAGGCCAATAGCAAGGGAAGGCTAACATGGTTAAGCACTATGCATTAATCCTAAGCCTTAGCTTTGATTAGCAACCTATCTTACTAAGTGTTAATCCCACCATCATCATAATTAAGTCATTAATGTTAGGTTACACCACCCAACAACCTCTTTTGACTCACATCCATGTTTCTCTAATCATGGACAAGTCCAAGCCGATCTTGACCGTGAGCACGGCTGTCATGACAGTTTGGTTCTCTGCAGAGATTGTACCACTTTACCCACAAGTAGTGATTTCATCCCCTGTCGCCAGGTGGACTAAGAACCTCCCTGATATCCTTGGTTGCAAGCCACATTACACACTTCCTTTGGTGTGCGATCAGGAGATCACTACATGGCCTTTACAAAGGGTTTACCGGCAAGTACAAGCCCACTGAGGTTTCACCGCTGTAGTTCCTGGGAGTAACCCTCCCCTACAGAAGCCCCCTCTTGAGCCTTGCAGTTCCCAGGGCAGTCAAAAATGGACTCCCATTCCCCGCACCATCCAAACACTCATACTATACCGGCAAACTCCTAATTAATTGGCCAAGCTGCCCCATCTCAGTCTTGTGGTGGCACTGTAAAGCCGGGTTAACTGTTCCATGAACCGGTCCTTAGAATCTAAGACAGTCACTAACTCATTCCCGAGTCTCGTGCACAAAGCACCAACCAAAACAACCAGCCTGTCTAGATTCATAACCACATGACACACACTTGTGTCTTTCATATAATCCACAAGACTAGTATCAACTATGTTTCATTCATTTCTAAAGTTCTAAGCATGGTTAAGCACATAAAATGATAACCATCAAGTCCTATCTAATTCCCTCCATGGTTTTGCAAGGAAAGATAAAGCAATAAAATTATGGAAACATCCTACACTGGGTTTCATATTAAAGACATCATGCAAATAATCTAACTATTCATCCTAGAATAGGAACAAAGTGGTCAAGGAACACTTGCCTTTGAGTGAAGGGTGATGCACTTCAAACTCTTGTTCTTGAAGATTTGGAATTAGTTCTTGGGTTGGTTCTATCCATGCATTTGCACCCACAAAACAGTAACAAACATGCCATAAGAATCATATCAAGTCATTTCAATCACATAGGTTTGGTTACACACATGCAACTATTGATTTCTTGTCATTTTATGTGAGTTAGGAGGAAAATATGTTTCAATTGGCTACCTATATTCTTTTGATTTTAGTATTGCCACATCCAAACACTCATTTTCAGTTGGTAAGATGATTTGAATAAATTTTAGAATTTATTAATATATATGTGAATTTCTTATAATTAATTACATCCTAGAAATCATTTAAATTATTACTATAATAATTTTCAGAACTCATACTTCTATTTTTCTGCAATTCAGAACCTATTTAAGCATTTAGAACAGTTTCCAAAATTTTTCTTTAATATATATTATTTTTATCTATTTTTCAGTATTTATTTAATACTTAAAAATACATTTTCAATTATTTAAATAATTATTCTGGACTACAGAAACTTAAAAAGCATAAAATCATAAAAACAGAATAGTATTGTGCTGTTTAATAAATTTCTACAATTTTTCTGATATTTATATTATTTTTATTTAAATTTTCAGAATTAATTGCCACTATATAAATCATTTCAGCATTTGTAAACTGTTAGTTATAATTTCAGAACTTTTATTTTGTTCACAATGTTTTAATAGTGCTAAAAATAAATTTCAAACATTTTCCAGAATTCATTTAGCCTTATTTAATTAATTACAGAATTAAAACAAACTTTTAAACTGATTTGGGCTAATTTTGTAATAAATTCAAACTTTCTGGGGTTCAAATTGAATTTACTGAACTGTTCTATCAATTTCCATAATGCTCAGGGGCTAATTAGCTAATTCACAGTGTATTTTCCAATTTTCTATAAGCCTGGGGTCGATTCTGTGAATTTCAGGGGCTATTTCCTAGTTATTTAAATCTCCAGGGACCTATTCAGAAAATTCCCAACGGCTGTAACTATTTTAAATATAGACCGTTGGATCTAATCTGGACGGTTCAGATTAAATGAACCGAAGGGGTACGCCCCCTTCTAATCCTAGCCGTACAAAATAAAATGGAGGGCCAAGATTTGGCCACGTCGCCCCCGACCTCTTCTCCTTCGCGGCCGGCGGCTGCGCGCGCCGGCGAGCGGCGGCGGCCTCGCCGGAAGTTTCGGTTTTCACCGTTTCTCCATCATTTCTTAACCTAATTGCAATAGAAGAGAGAGGGAAGGCTGGGGAACTCACTTGGGTCGATCTTTGGACTCAGAAGCAGCCGGAGAGGCGGTGTCGACAGCAACAGCAAGAAACTCCGGCGATCTTCGCCGGTGATGTCCTCTACGTGTTTTTCCTTGGAAATTCTCGTCGGAAGCTTGTCCTTGAGGTCTTGTGACGACGTAGGAGGGATTAGAATCGAGGATCGGGTGATGATTTTGGAGAATTGGGAATAGGGGTGGTTTTTCGGATCCGGGAGAGATGAGCGGTTTTTGGTGGGGAAAATGGCCGGGGTCGACTGTACTTATAGGTGGGGAGGAGGCGGCGGTTGCTGCGGCGCCGGATGGGGAAGGGGCGCGAAGAAACGGCCGGAACCGAGGGAATTCGCCCACATGCGATAATAGAGTCGGTGAGAGGGAGAGAGAGAAAAGGAAGCGGTTGCTCGGGGAAGAAGGCCGTCGGCTGGGCCCTGGGGCAGTGGGGGAGGAAGAGGGGGTGACGGTTTTGCCACGTTTTGCACAATTCGGTCGTTACACCCGTGCGCACGGCGACGCATGGCGGAAGAGGCGCGATCTCGCCGGCGAAATCTCGATTTTGCCGCTGTGCGTTAGAACTCGCATCTTTTTGCACAGATCGACCGCGGAGGGGTAGGGGAGGCTCACCGAGGGGTCTTCTTGGGCACGGGAGGGTTGGAGTAGGCTCTGCGACGGCGACGGGCGGAGGAGCTCCTCGGTGCTCGATGGAGGAGTGGTTTGGCTCGGCGATACTTCGCGTTCTCCGGTCGTGGTGCTTCCCTGCGGTTAGTAGATGGTGTACCGAGGGTCAGATAGGGTTGGGTCATGGAAATTCGACGGCTTCAAAGATGATCGGCGACTAGACTTCACCGGAGCTCGACGGCGTCGGTTGTCTAGGCGGCAATTCGTTCCGGAGTGGGTGTCACCGGCTAGTGTTCGATGCTGCGATGATGTGAAACTGGTTAGATGGACCAGAACGGCGTTATGCCGAGGGGAATTCGGAGGTTGGGCGGCGGTGCTCACCGGCGGCAGAAGTTCGCGAGCGAGGTGGTGAGCAGAAGGGGGTTTGCGGGAGTTTAAATCGGCCCGAAGTCTCGGGGTGGGTGTGTGCGTGCGGAATCGGCACTCGTGGGGACGGATCAGTTGGTTGCGATCGAAGAATTCGGCCGGTGAGGAAAGGTCGGTGGCGATTGGGCGCGCGCGTGAGGAGGGGGATGACACGCGGGCCCCGCATGTCAGTGAGAGGGTAAGAGGGGGTTCGTGGGTTTGGGCTGGCTGGCGCGCGCGGTCTTGGGCCGGCTGGCGGATTTCGGCCCAGTGGCCGGTTTTTTTCTTTTTCTTTTTCTTTTTCCTTTTCCTTTTTCTGGTTTGATTCAAATCTAAATTCCAGCCTGACATGTAGCAGGTTTAGCGGCAGACCTCTTCCCCTTTACGGAGATGAGCTCCGAACACGCCACGTGGCCAGCGGCCGCAGAAATTTTCTTTGGCGCTACCTACGAACTGGAATTGGCTCTTTTTGGCTATCTTTTTTATTTTTCTCTGTTTCAATTTATTTTAAAAATGTTTTTCGACATGAAACATGAATACATGTAGAAATTAAAAATGAGGGTGTCACATGAAGAAAGGAGTGGTCAACCGGACTACTCCCAATATCCTTTCAACTATGAACGATTAACTTCCAAAAATCACTACTTATCTATTCCTCCTGGCAAACCTCCTCAATTCGATGGAAATGATTACTCAATGTGGAAGCATAATATGAAGATGCATCTAATATCCTTAAACTCTAGCTTGTGGCAAATTGTCTGAATAGGTGTCCATCTTCCAAGAAATGAAGAAGACGTTACCCCGGAGCAAGCCATTCTACTTCATCGCAATGCTCAAGCAGTTGGGGTGATCACCTCATCCTAAGAGTTCAATCGAGTCGATGGATTGGACGTGCCTAAAGACATATCGGACACACTCAAGACAGCGCATGAAGGAAACCGAGTCATTAAGGAAGCCAAGATCGAGATGATTGAAGGAGAGCTTGGGATTTTCACCATCATGGATGGTGAGTCCCCTCAAGACATGTACAACTGTCTCAAGGTCCTCGTCAACAAGATCCGATCTTATGGATGCACCTAGTGGACAGATCATGAGGTGGTGAAGAGGATGCTTCGGGCATTCATGCCTCGAAACATTGCTCTTTGCTCCTTGATCCGTGAGAGCCCGGGATATGCTCAAATGACCCTGGAGGAAGTTCTGGGAAGAATCATCAACAACGAGATGATGGAGAAGGAAGCCATGTTCTACAGTGACCTCCAAAGGCTCGCCTCCTCAAAGAAAGAAGTTTCCTTCAAAGCAACATCCTCATTTCAAGACTTCGAAGCAAGTGTTGATGAGGGCCTCGACACCGATGAAGAAGAGGCGCTCTTCATCAACAAGTTCAAGAGGATGATGAGAAGTAGGAAGGTGGGCAACAATTATGAGAACAAGAACAAGAAAAGGTCCAAGCCCAAGACGAAAAGAGCATGCTACAACTGTGGTGAATATGGAAACTTCATTGTGGATTGTCCATATGAAGAGAGTAAGAAGAAGAAATATGGCAAGTCTCAAGAGAAGAAATTCTTCAAGAAGAAGAAGCCATCAGGACATTGTAATAGTCCCAAAAATGCAAAGTCAATAAAGTGAATGTTGATTCCCATTTGTGTTGGAATGCATGAAAATGGGACTTACAAAATTTTTGTATACGTGATGATGCACATGGGTGTCCAACCAAACGAGCTCTTTTGAAGGTGTTTAGCCAAGGTTGGATTAAACACCATGTGTAAAGTTCTCACATGTAAGGGGGAGTTTAAATTCAGATTTTGATCTCAATTGTTCCTCTCAAGTTGCTGCCAAAAATTTGGAGCATACAGGTATCCTCACATCGTTGAATTCGAGGAAATTCATGGTGGCCACATCCTGATTTCAGGGTGGGCTAAAAAGGAGTCAAATATGATCATTTCCAAATGTGAGCTGAATTCAAAGTTGAAAGTGAACTTCACACTGAATTCGGTTTATTCAAACTTCAGTCCATGTTTAAACCCCCAAAATATCAGATTGAGGGGATTTACATGAATGAAGACCTTTTGAAAACATTTGGAGGATAAGAAGAGGAGTAAATGGGGTAGACCCCACATATGTCATTGGGCCTCTTTAACTTGCTCCCGAAGACTTCCTCTGTTCGGTGTCGAACACCACCCGAGCCTCCTCAGAGCGCCACCGAGGGCAGCCACCTCCAGCTTCTTGCATCGAGCTGGCGACCTGCTCGTAGCTTCAACACCCCACGGTGTGATCCTCTCACTCACAAACTGAGCTGCGCGCGGAGGCCACGTCCTCGCTGTTTCCGTCGCGCTGGTGACCAGCTTGTGGGATTGAGTACCTCCCAACGTGATCTTTTGCTCACAAAAACAGCAACCCTGGGCATTATTTTCCCCTCGCACACGAACTGAACCGAGAGCTCCGAATTTAAAGTTTTGAACCTAACGGAAGGTTAACTCCCGGTAATCAAATTCAGTTTGTGGGAATAGCTGTGAATTTTGAGTTTGAAGTTGGGGAGCCACTGAGTGGGGGGAGACTGCTTGTGGGACCCACCTGTCATTGGCACAGAGTCAACAAATGAGCTCCTGTTTTGTGTGCGCTTGACACCGAGAAGCATGCATCTCCACCGAGCTGCTTGTGTGCCTGCTGCCTCCGAGTCGGTTCAATCCGTGGCCTCAGCTGCTTGGAAAATATCAGGGAACAAACGAAGTTCATTTTCCCTGATCGCTACTCCACAGAACAGCGCTCGTACGCGCGCGCTCGAAGGAAAATGGCACCGCCTCCTCTCTGCTCGCATCCCCGATCACCATATGAGGACTGTGGCGTCCGGCTGAGTTGACTAGGAGCTGCGCCGACCCCCACTGGACGTCATACACTACTCCTCAGCCCGTCCCCGGGCTCCCCTCGCTGTGCCTGAGCTGTTCTTCACCGGCAAAACAGAGCCGACGTCGCACCTCGCTGCTCCTCGCTTTCCGGTCGCTCCAGCGCCTCTCCCGCACGACCAACACCTCCCTAAGGTGCGCCAAGGTGTGTATATGATGCTACAGCAGTCCCCTTGCCCTTCCCCGTCGCCGGCTCGCTGGAATTTGGGTTTTGGCACCGGTACACGTGAAGAACCGATCCAAACCAAAACTGGAAATTCGTCCAACACGCATGATCATTTGTTCTTCGGTTCAATCCATAGCATCACACCATCCTAGCGCCCTCCCACGCCAAAATACCGCAGCAAACGGTCCACCACAGGTCCCGGGCATGAGAAATCGCCGGCGGCGGCAAAAACGGGTCGGTCCTCCGGTTAAACCTATTTTCCGGCCGTTTGCTGCAAGGTTCAGCATGCGTTCCATGTTCCCCAATCACTGGTGATGCTTTAGGGCAAGGTAGCTCGCAGGGAGAAGCTTTGGACACGCCAGTACAAGTTGATGCCGAGCTCCCGAGCCGCCCCGCCGGTGCCGACCTGTTTTTGGACGTTTTCATGCGTGGAAACCTTGCCCGGCAGCTGCGGCGTGTTCCCAGGATCATGTAGGGCGAAACCGGAGCTAATTTGTTGGAGAAATGAGGGAGAACGAGCCACGCCACGATCTGTGCTGGTGTGCACACGCGTTCTCTGGCGGGAGGTTGAAGAAAGACCTGACGAGTGGGCCCCCTGTTAAGTCTCTGTGTACATTCCCAACAGAAACTTATTCAAGTTTGAAAAATCCATAACTTTGTGTAGGAAACTCCAAAAAGGGTGAGACCAATTTTGTTGGAATCCTCATGAGTAGTACTTCAAAGATAACAAATTGTTTGCTATGAAAATGCACAGAAATTTCTGTAGAATTGTTTCTATTAAATCCTTTAGGGATTTATTACAGGAGCAATTCTTTATGACATATTCCCAAATTTTGGCAGGTTGTCGTTTTCATAGTCACTGATCTCCACTAAAAATTTGGGATTCATTGGGGTTCATTTGCTAGGTCAAATTGTCTTCCAAAGTTAAGCATTTATTTAAAAATTCAAACTTAAACAGAAACTTTTCAGAACTTCTATCCAACTTCAAAAATTCATATATCTCTGTTGGTAGCTCAAAAAATGGTGAAACAAATTTCGTTAGAACCATGGAGACCTAACCTAAGCCGATCTTCCACTGTTAGTCATGTCAAAGCTCCTGATTTAGGCTCAAAAATTCAGAGAAGCCTTGTACTTGTAGGGATTTTGGAGACTACATTGTGCATGGACAATTCTCCAAAATTTTCTTAGATCATCCTTAGAGAGTCTAGTATCCACTGTAAAAATCCCAAAGCCAATTAAGGATCCTAAATAGCAGTAGCTATGAATAGAAGTTCAATTCTTATAAATCCTTAATACTTATACATATATTTTACTACATTTCATATAGTAACCGAAGTTGAGGACGCACCAGAGCCCTTGGACGTCCTCCCACTAGAAGCTAACTTCTTCTCTGACTCGCAACCAGGCAAGCCCCTGTTTGCACTTAAGTACCTTTTATAAAGTTTTCATTTGTATCACTTATGTCTAGTTTGAAATGTATGCATTAGAGTTAGGGTGATTGAAACCCCACTTGTAGAACCTTTAAATCCTATGGAGGATTGGGTAGTTAACAGACTCAACGAGTAGAGAATGCCATGCTAATTTTTAGGATCTCGGTAGAAGTCGAATGGTTGGAAGCTACTCGCGAGATAGTACTTATCACACGGGATGAGAAGAGGTAGAAAATGGCTTGAGTTGTGAAAATGAGACCCAGCAGGGGGGATAGGATGCAGTGAGCAGAGGTCTCACGTGCTTAGCCCTGTTGGTGTCGGTTGAGGACCGTCCGTGTGCGGCCCTGCTGGACAAGTATCAAACAGTACAGGATGCATACTGGCATATGGGAACCAAGAAACTGATGTAATTGGTTAACCTGGGTGCCGAGGCTTACCCAACCGTAAATAGGAGTGGGTTGAGGGTAGTAAGGTGTAAATCTGCCAGTGCGCACAGTCACGCTCCACGCGGGGACCTCCTGCCCGTTACGGATGGACTGGTTCGGCATTTGCGTTGCCTTTGAAAGGTTGTTGCATACAACAGAGTAGGAAGGGGTGTGGAATCACGCTTCTGAAAGTGGGTGTATGTGAAGTGTTATCCAGGTGTGTCTTGATTGCAATCACCATCCCTCGCGGTTATTTGAGTACCCGCTTGTTCACTGCACTGTGACGTAGTAAGAAGTGAAATAAGCCAACTGAACATGCTGTATTGAACTACTAATGTCTTGAAACCTTGTATGATGTAGTTATAGAGCTAATTAAGTTTATATTCCACTTTGGGCATCACCACATCGGAGGAAAGCGTTTCTTTTTTGATTGTGGACTTCCGATGTGAGAGCTGTCTAAGGCTCATTAAACTGTTGCTATAAAACTGAAAGTAAGGATCAACATGTAGGTGTGTCTTTATTGCAAAGTCTTTTTTCCTATCTTACACATCCTTGTATGTAGAGTTCCATGACTACGGTTGACGTTTAGGACTTGTTGAGCCTTCGTGCTCACGGTTGCAATATTTGAGCTGTGTGCAGGTGAGAGTTATGAGGAAGGTTCTGAGGACGAGGCGATGCCCACGTCGGGGTACACGACTGAGCTGGAGCCCTGCACGCCGCCGTGATCTCCGGTTACTTGCTGCTAGTGTGTAGCGTCCCCGGGCTGGACGGCTGCACTTTTGCATAGTTATGATGAGAGGCCATCGATGTATAATACTTCTGCTATTAATTAGGTTTTGTAAAATACTTCAGCTGTTTTATAGCAAATAAAAGTTTGTATGCTGTTCTTAAATTCTTTTCATGTGTGCTGTTGGGTGCCGCATCGCACGGCACAACACTATGCGATCCTGGAGTGGGTGAACCACAGGGTGGTCCCCAGAGTCGTGGTATCAGAGCCGCATTGGGAATAGCACGCTTGAAAAGAGTCTATTTTGAAAATTTAGAAGTAGTCGAGTGAGGATTAGTCATTAAGCCCATATAAGGTCTATGATAGTAGTAGTTACTAAGGTGGAAAAGATAACTTATATGTTATACATTCGGTAACGACGCTCCGACATCAGGTAAGAGGTAAGGTACGCAACCGCAGGCGGATCAATTGCAGTAACTCGCCATACAAGTAATAGTATGGAATGCATACCGTGGCTTGGCACGGTAGTTAATATGAGTCTCTGAACCTTTCCATGGTTCTGAGAGCATATGAAAACGCTGTTCTCCAGCGTGCTTTGGCAAAAGTGAGAGTACCCCATCGTGTGGTAAGCAACACTATAGTATGCAACTCTTGAACGTTCAATGTTCAAAGGGCCATACGCAGCGCTCGCCATCAGCGTGCCTCAACGGTCATGAGGCAGTAGGTGGTATCCGTTGGGTTGATAAAATTCCCAACCGTGATAACCCGTTCGCGCTCTACTCGGGTTCCCCGTCATGTGGTGTGAAAACATGACCATGTACCTTGAGACGTGGCTTGACTCAAGGACGATCTGTGTGGCAATGATACGGACCGTATGTTTTTACTATGATATGGAAGTGCCTGAAATGTCAAAAACCTTTGTGTGCACCATTATTGTGTGTTCTTCTGCAGGTACATTAACCACGTTAGCGCATGACGTGTAGAAACTGTTTGTGAGTGACGTCTTTAGTCCCACCATTTGACACATATATGCCGGAATACCGGTTTAGGATTTTTCTTTGGTGAGGAAACGTAGTACCGAGATTGCATAAAAGTGTATTTTCAAAGAAAAGAGTCAAAATGAAGTTTAGGATTCCATTTAGTGGTTATTGAACTCCCATATTGAACTAAGAGTCAATTGGGAGTGTAGATTCATTTCCAAAGACTTAGGAACAATTTCCCCTGTTTTCGGCAGAAATTTTGCTGAATTTAAACAGGGCATAACTTAGGATTGGTTGAACCAATGGAGGTGCATGATACTATTCTGGAAAGGTTTTGAAGTCCTCTACAACTTTTCTGTAGAGCTCCAGAACAGAATCTCCCTCCAAATAGATGCAAATCTCAGATTAGTATGTACTGTCCAGAAACAGGACAGACCAAAAATGCTCTCTGGAATTCTATGTATTTCGACAACAACTTTCTGCAGAAAAATTCCTAACGGTCAGGTAAGACACATTTTTAAAGGACATGAGATATGCTACAACTTTGTAATTCAAAGTTTTGCTAAAACTGGAGCAGAATTAATTGGAATTGTGGATTGAATCTAGGTACCTCTGGGGAGGTGCTGTCAAAATCCTGCCAGAAATTCTGTTAACTTTGAACCATCATAACTTTTGATCCAGGAATGAAAATAGATCATATAAATACATTTTTGGAGATCTCGGGAAGTTATTTACAATTTTTATGTTCAACCCCAGGATGGAATCCTCCTGTAAAGAGGTGAAATTCGCAGTACAAGTGAAACTGTCCAGAGTATCAAAGTCTGTGCATAGTTTCTATACTGAATTGGATTTTGCTTATGACTTCCTGTATAAGAATTATAAAAGGTGAAATCATACAATTCTATAAATCTTGTCAATCGTTCTTCAACTCTGTAAGTATGAGTTTGGTCCATATACATTTCTAACTATATGGAAAGGTTGACCAAAGTGAGAACTTACAGGGGAGGTGCTGCTGAAATTCTTCCAGAATTTCTGTCAACTCTAGAAGCTCATAACTTATGATCTAGAACTTGGTTGAATGCAAATAAACACTCGCTGGAAAGATATGGAAGTCGTATCCACATTTTCTGTTCACTGCCACAACAGATCAAACGTTGAATTAGGATTTAAACCATCGAAAAGAAGATGGTTCAGTTTCTGTACCTTGCTGTTATTGGACCATAACTTCAGGTATACCTTGTTACCAAAGGCTGTGTGATATAGCTCTGGAAGGCTATGGTTATGCATTACCTTCCCATAAGAAGATTATGGATTAAGTTTTCAATTTCCTATATGGGAACTTAAGGGATGAGGAGTGCATCCATGTAAACCATAGCATAGATAACCAAGGGGCTATACATCGAAGTATGACATTACCAAGAGACAAGAGGAAATTACATTTTTATGTAATCAAAGTTCAAGTACAAGATCCGTCATCATCGAGGAAGGTGTAGTTTTAGCGTCTTCACCACGTACACACAAATGCTTGTTAGAATCACAAAACTTGAGAGAACAAGACTAGGAGCTAGAACTAGTAGCTGGGGTTTCACGCTAAACGGGTATTGTGAAGCCTCTGGAGAAAAGAGAAAGTGAAGTCACGTAAGAATAGAGATTTTCTAGGTTAAGTTATTATGGAGTATTTCCCAACGATCATGACAAACATTTGACATATTCTTCCTTAAACTTGGTCACCACATGAAAGTGCCATGCCTTGTTTAGCACTTTTCTTGACCAAGTTATCTGTACTTGGCAAGGTTTGAGATGCTTCTTAACCAGGTTTGAATTATCGTACTAATTCTTGCTCAGACTATAAAAAGATGATGCACCATACATATTGAAAAGCTTTGAGACTTGTGCAACCTATTGTGCGCAACGCCTTGTATGCACCATACATATGCACCATTTTGCATCATACATATGCACCATTTGCACCATACCATATGCATATGCATTGCACCATATAACATGTGAAATACCAAAGTACTGAGAAAGATTGTGTACCTCTCTTCAAACCATTAAGCGATGTCTAATGACTTTGTATTATTGATCAAGCTATTGATTCTACCTCATTGGACAATACCAGGGAAACCAGTTACTCAACATCCCTTGTACCTAAGAAAGTTTTGAACTTTCATCTATGACTTGTTTAGCTCCGAGTGCCATAATTGTTGGAACTAAACTAATTTCTCATCGCGGGGCTTATCGATTGATTGCTCAACCTCGTGACAATCCTTGAACACAATCTAAATTCTTGAGAGATCATATGGTGACTTTGACAACCTTGTGGTCACCATAGGTAGTTGGCCTTTGCTATGTTGGTAACATAAGTGAAATTGACTAGTGGTTACTCTTATGTGCAAGCAAAGCATTCGATTTTGACTAAAGGGTTGAGATGCCAACTTGAGGCGAGGTTACCAATTCATTGATAATCTCACCAAACATTTCAATTCATGTTTGGGAAGTACTACCCAAAGCTTCTAAAGACTCAATTAATATATACAAGTATTTGCTATCCATGTCAAGATTAGGACAGTAGAGGTTCCAGCCAATCGACCCAGTCGATATGGGTCTACAGAGTTTTATGACTCACCATACCGTCAAAGGGAGCACTATTGAAAAGCACCAAGGTCAGGATATCTGTCGGTTTATTATCGTCATATCACCGATACTCTTCCCTACTTTCTTCTTCTTGATGGAATCTCGGGACAAGATTCTTTTTTAAGGAGGGAGGAATGTAAAAAGTCCCAAAAATGCAAAGTCAATAAAGTGAATGTTGATCCCCATTTGTGTTGGAATGCATGAAAATGGGACTTACAAAATTTTTTGTATACGTGATGATGCACATGGGTGTCCAACCAAACGAGCTCTTACATTCATTTGAAGGTGTTTAGCCAAGGTTGGATTAAACACCATGTGTAAAGTTCTCACATGTAAGAGGGAGTTTAAATTCAGATTTTGAACTCAATTGTTCCCCTCAAGTTGCTGCCAAAAATTTGGAGCATACAAGTAGCCTCACATCGTTGAATTCGAGGAAATTCATGGTGGCCACATCCTGATTTAAGGGTGGGCTAAAAAGAAGTCAAATATGACCATTTCCAAATGTGAGCTGAATTCAAAGCTCAAAGTGAACTTCACACTGAATTCGGTTTATTCAAACTTCAGTCCACGTTTAAACCCCCAAAATATCAAATTGAGGGGATTTACATGAATGAAGACCTTTTGGAAACATTTGGAGGATAAGAAGAGGAGTAAAGGGGGTAGACCCCACATATGTCATTGGGTCGCTTTAACTTGCTCCCGAAGACTTCCTCTGTTCGGTGTCGAACACCACCCGAGCCTCCTCAGAGCGCCACCGAGGGCAGCCACCTCCAGCTTCTTGCATCAAGCTGGCGACCTGCTCGTGGCTTCAACACACCACGGTGTGATCCTCTCACTCACCAACTGAGCTGCAAGTGGAGGCCACCTCCTCGCTGTTTCCGTCGCGCTGGTGACCTGCTCGTGGGATTGAGTAGCTCCCGACGTGATCTTTTGCTCACAAAAACAGCAACCCTGGGCTTTATTTTCCCCTCGCACATGAACTGAACCCAGAGCTCCGAATTTAATGTTTTGAACCTAACGGAAGGTTAACTCCCGGTAATCAAATTCAGTTTGTGGGAATAGCTCCGAATTTTGAGTTTGAAGTTGGGAAGCCACTGAGTGGGGGGAGACTGCTTGTGGGACCCACCTGTCATTGGCACAGAGTCAACAAATGAGCTCCTGTTCTGTGTGCGCTTGACACCGAGAAGCATGCATCTCCACCGAGCTGCTTGTGTGTCTGCTGCCTCCGAGTCGGTTAAATCCGTGGCCTCAGCTGCTCGGTAAATATCAGGGAACAAACAAAGTTCATTTTGCCTGCTCGCTACTCGACAGAACAGCGCTCGTACGCGCGCGCTTGAAGGAAAATGGTGCCGCCTCCTCTCTGCTCGCATCCCCGATCACCATATGAGGACTGTGACGCCCGTCTGAGTCGACTAGGAGCTGCGCAGACCTCCACTGGACGTCATCCACCACTCCTCAGCCCGTCCCCGGCCTCCCCTCGCTGTGCCCGAGCTGTTCTTCACCGGCAAAACAGAGCCGACGTCGCACCTCGGTGCTCCTCGCCTTCCAGCCGCTCCAGCGCCTCTCCCGCACGACCAACACCTCCCTAAGGTGCGCCAAGGTGTGTATATAATGCTACAGCAGTCCCCTTGCCCTTCCCCGTAGCCGGCTCGCCGGAATTTGGGTTTTGGCGCCGGTACACATGAAGAACCGATCCAAACCAAAACTGGAAATTCGTCCAACACGCATGATCATTTGTTCTTCGGTTCAAGCCATAGCATCACACCATCCTAGCGGCCTCCCACACCAAATACCGCAGCAAACCATCCACCACAGGTCCCGGGCGACGAGAAATCGCAGGGGGCGGCAAAAACGGGTCGGTCCTCCGGTGAACCCCATTTTCCGGCCGTTTGCTGCAAGGTTTAGCATGCGTTCCATGTTCCCCAATCACTGGTGATGCTTTAGGGCAAGTTAGCTCGCAGGGAGAAGCTTCGAACACGCAAGAACGCGTTGATGCCGAGCTCCCAAGCCACCCCGCCGGTGCCGACCTGTTTTCGGCCGTTTTCATGCGCAGAAATCTTGCCCGGCAGCTGCGCCATGTTCCCAGGAGCACGTAGGGCGAAACCGGAGCTAATTTGGTGGAGAAATGAGGGAGAGCGAGCCACGCCACGATCTGTGCTGGTGTGCACGCGCGTTCTCTGGCGGAGGTTGAAGAAAGACCTGACGAGTGGGCCCCCTGTTAAGTCTCTGTGTACATTCCCAACAGAAACTTACTCAAGTTTGAAAAATCCATAACTTTGTGTAGGAAACTCCAAAAAGGGTGAGAATTTTGTTGGAATCCTCATGAGGAGTACTTCACAGAGAAACAAATTGATTGCTATGAAAATGCCCAGAAATTTCTGTAGAATTGTTTTTATGAAATATTCCCAAATTTGGGCAGATAGTCCTTTTCATAGTCACTGATCTCCAGTAAAAATTTGGGCTTCATTGGAGTTCATTTGCTAGGTCAAATTGTGTTCCAAAATTCAGCATTTATTTGAAAATTCAAACTTAAACAGAAACTTTTCACAACTTCTATCCAACTTCAAAAATTCATATATCTCTGTTGGTAGCTTCAAAAATGGTGAAACAAATTTTGTTAGAACCATGGAGACCTAACCTAACCAGATCTCCCACTGTTAGTCATGTCAAAGCTCCTGATTTGGGCTAAAAAATTCAGGGGAGCCTTGTACTTCTAGGGATTTTGGAGACTACATTGTGCATGGACAATTCTCCAAATTTTGCTCAGATCATCCTTAGAGAGTCTAGTATCCACTGTAAAAATCCCAAAGCCAATTAAGGATCCAAAATAGCAGTAGCTATGAATAGAAGTTCAATTCTTATAAATCCTTAATACTTATACATATATTTTGCTACATTTCATATAGTGACCGAAGTTGAGGACGCACTGGAGCCCTTGGACGTCCTCCCACCAGAAGCTAACTTCTTCTCTGACTCGCAACCAGGCAAGCCCCGGTTTGCACTTAAGTACCTTTTATAAATTTTTTCATTTGTATCACTTATGTCTAGGTTGAAATGTATGCATTAGAGTTAGGGTGATTGAAACCCCACTTGCATAACCTTTAAATCCTATGGAGGGTTGGGTAGTTTACAGACTCGACGAGTAGAGAATGCCATGCTAATGTTTAGGATGTCGGTAGAAGTCGAGTGGTTTGCAGCGACTCGCGAGACAGTACTTATCACACGGGATGAGAAGAGGTAGAAAATGGCTTGAGTTGTGAAAATGAGACCCAGCAGGGGGGGGGATAGGATGCAGTGAGCAGAGGTCTCACGTGCTTAGCCCTGTTGGTGTCGGTTGAGGACCGTCCGTGTGCGGCCCTGCTGGACAAGTATCGAACAGTACCGGATGCATACTGGCATATGGGAACCAGGAAACCGATGTAATTGGTTAACCTTGGTGCCGAGGCTTACCCAACCGTAAATAGGAGTGGGTTGAGGGTAGCAAGGTGTAAATCTGCCGGTGGGCACAGTCACGCTCCACGCGGGGACCTCCTGCCCGTTACGGATGGACCGTTTCGGCATTTTGGTTGCCTTTGAAAAGTTGTTGCATACAACAGAGTAGGAAGGGGTGTGGAATCACGCTTCTGAAAGTGGGTGTATGTGACGTGTTATCCGGGTGTGTCTTGATTGCAATCACCGTCCCTCGCGGTTATTTGAGTACCCGCTTGTTCACTATGCCGTGACGTTGTAAGAAGTGAAATAAGCCAACTCAACATGCTGTATTGAACTATTAATGTCTTGAAACCTTGTATGATGTAGTTATAGAGCTAATTAAGTTTATATTCCACTTTGGGCATCACCACATCGGAGGAAAGCGTTTCTTGTTTGATTGTGGACTTCCGATGTGAGGGCTACCTAAGACTCATTAAACTGTTGCTATAAAACTGAAAGTAAGAATCAACATGTCGGCGTGTCTTTATTGCAAAGTCCTTTTTCCTGTCTTACACATCCTTGCATGTAGAGTTCCATGCCTAGGGTTGACGGTTAAGACGTGTTGAGCCTTCGTGCTCACGGTTGCAATATTTGAGCTGTGTGCAGGTGAGAGTTATGAGGAAGGTTCCGATGACGAGGCGATGCCCTCGTTGGGGTACACGGCCGAGCTGGAGCCCTGCACGCCGCCGTGATCTCCCGTTACTTGCTGCTAGTGTGTAGCGTCCCCGGGCTGGACGGCTGCACTTTTGCATAGTTAGGATGAGATGTCATCTATGTATAATAGTTCCGCTGTTAATTAGGTTTTGTAAAAGTCTTCCGGTGATTTATATCAAATAAAAGTTTGTATGTTGTTCTTAATTTTTTTTCGTGTGTTCTATTTGGTGTCGCATCGCACGGCACCACCCTATGCGATCCTAGAGTGGGTGAACCACGGGGTGGTCCCCACATACATGCTCATCTTGGGAAGGAATGGGACTCAAACGAAGACTCATCCTCCAAGGATGAAGAGAAAGTGGCAACACTTGCCATTGGAAGGAGCAAGCTCTTCCCAAACATTGAAGACTTCAAGTCTACATGTCTCATGGCTAAGGAGGGAAGAAGAAAGGTTAAATCTAAACCATCCTCCTCTACCTCTTCACTTGATAGCTTTGATAGTAGTAGTGATAATTAATCCATGCTTAAGGATCTAAGTAGGAGCACCATGAAAAAGATGAGATTGTTGTCGAAAGAAATCTTTGAGAAGGATGAACTCATCAACTGTCAAGAAGACATGCTCATCCTTGAAAAAGAGAGATATCATCAGCATGAAGAGCTTCTTGAGGTTGAAAGGGAAAGAAGCAAGGCACATGAGCGTGAACTCGCTTTGAGCAAGGAAACTTGCTCAAATCTTGAAGACACAACTATTGTGCTCAAGGATGAAATTGTTAACCTGACAAAAGTCAACAAGATCCTTGAAACACAAGTTGAGTCTCTCAAGATCAATGCAACTTCTTCCTCCATGATTTCACCATCCTCAAAGAAATCTCCCAAAGAAACTCAAACTTGCAAATGCTCAAACTTAATCCTAAAACTCAAAGATGAACTTAAGTTGGCACAAAACAAGCAGTCACCAAAAGGTGGTATCTTTAACAAGGAAAAAGTGGCATATGCACGAAGTGCATATACGAATGTAAGACCTCCACATGTCAAAGATGGTCTTGGCTATTTACGGGAGTGGAGGCAACATTCTAAAACTCCCAAGAAGGGAAAAGACTTGATTGTATTTGTCAAGGAAAGTTCATCCAACAAAGAAAATATAAAGAACATTGCAAACTCATCTAACATGCCTAAAAATAAATCTCATCCTTTGTTCCATGATTTTGATGCCTCATATGTTTTATTGAGAAACAAATTTGGAAAGATCTATGCTAGGTATGTTGGGCCACACTGCAAGAGTCCAAAACCTTGTGTGTGGGTGCCCAAGTGCCTTGTGACTAAGATGAAAGGACCCAACTCCGCTTGGGTATCAAAAGGTAAGGCATAACTCTATTTTGTAGGCATACTCCTCCGGTGGATCAAAATGGGTGCTCAACAGTGGATGCACAAACCATATGACCGGAGAGAGAAAGATGTTTGTTGAATATGAGGAAAACGAAGATCCAAGTGAAGGAATATACTTTAGGGACAATAGCCAAGGGAAAATCCTTGGCACCGGTAAAATTGCTATCTCTACTCATCATACTCTTTCAAATGTTTTGCATGTTGACTCCATTGATTATAACCTTCTATCCATATCCCATTATGTGATAAAGGTTATAATTGTATGTTCACTAACGAGGGTGTGACTTTCTTGAGAAGAAGCAATGACTCAATCGCCTTTAAGGGCGTACTCAAGGGAAAGCTTTACCTTGTGGATTTCACCACGGATAAAGCTCAACTTGACACGTACTTAATGGCGAAGACCAACATGGGATGGCTGTGGCATAGAAGGCTAGCCCATGTTGGGATGAGGAACATGCAAAAACTTCTCAAGGGAGAAAACATTCGAGGCTTGAAAAATATTGTTTTTGATAAGGACAGGCCATGTTGTGCTTGTCAAGCCGGAAAGCAAGTTGGAGCTCAACATCCATCAAAAAATGTCATGACGACCACAAGACCCTTGGAGCTACTTCACATGGACCTCTTCGGCCCAATCGCCTACATAAGCATCGGCGGTAACAAATATGGTCTTGTTGTTGTAGATGATTATTCTCGTTTCACTTGGGTGTTCTTTTTGCATGACAAAGGATAAAATCAAGGTGTGCTCAAGAAATTCTTGAGAAGAGCTGAAAACGAGTTCTCCTTAAGAATTAAGAACATAAGGAGCGATAACAGCACCGAGTTTAAGAACACTCAAGTGGAAGAATACTTTGATGAAGAAGGCATCAAGCATGAGTTTTCAGCCCCTTACCCCCCTCAACAAAATGGGGTTGCTGAGAGGAAGAATAGAACTCTCATTGAGATGGCATGAACCATACTTGATGAGTACAAGACGTCGGACCGGTTTTCGGCGGAAGCGGTTAACACTGCTTGCCATGCCATAAACCAGTTGTATCTTCACCGACTTTTGAAGAAAACGTCTTACGAACTTCTAACCGGTAACAAACCAAACATCTCTTACTTTCGTTTCTTTGGGAGCAAGTGTTATATTCTCAACAAGAAGCCTAGGACTCCCAAGTTTGCCTCAAAGTCTGATGAAGGTTTCTTGCTTGGTTATGTCTCAAACACCTACACCTATCGTGTTTTCAACAAAACTTCTAGAATTGTTGAAATAGCAAGAGACATAGTGTTTGATGAGACTAATGGCTCCCAAGTGGAGCAAGTTGATCAAAGTGTGCTAGATAATGAAGAGGCTCGACAAGAAGCACTTAAAAGGATGGCACTTGGAGAAATTTTTCCTCATGAACATCCTCAAGACTCAAATGATCATGCAACAAATGAAAATATGTCTTCCTCCAATGATCAAGCTCAAGATGAGCAAGGCCAACCTAAACAAGATCAAAACGATCAAAGTCAAGATAGAGGATTGGATCAAGGGGAGACGAAGAAAAGAGTGACAATGAAGATAAAGATTAAAGAGTTCAACCACCTCATCCAAGAGTGCACCAAAGTGTTCAACGGGATCATCCCGTCAACAACATACTAGGAGATATCTCCAAAGGGGTGACCACTTGCTCTCGAATGGCTAATTTTTGTGAACATTACTCCTTTGTTTCCTCTTTGGAGCCCCGCAAGATAGAAGAAGCACTACAAGATCCGGATTGGGTGGTGGCCATGCAAGAGGAACTCAATAATTTTGAAAGAAATCAAGTGTGGGATCTTGTGAAGCAACCCAACGCAAATGTTGTGGGAACCAAGTGAGTATTCCGCAACAAGCAAGACGAGTATGGGGTTGTAACAAGAAACAAGGCAAGACTTGTTGCAAAGGAATATGCACAAGTAGAAGGTTTGGATTATGATGAAAATTTTGCTCCCGTAGCTAGGCTTGAATCAATTCGTATCTTGCTTGCTTTTGCAACTCACCATGATTTCAAGCTATACCAAATTGATGTGAAAAGCGCTTTCCTCGACGGTCCAACCAAGGAGGAAGTGTATGTGGAGCAACCACCTAGATTTGAGGACGATAAGTATCCTAACCATGTATTTTAACTTCAGAAAGCCCTCTATGGCCTCAAACAAGCTCCTAGAGCTTGGTATGAGTGTCTTAGAGATTTTCTTATTAAAAATAGTTTTAGGATAGGAAAAGCCGACTATACACTCTTCACTAAGCATTTTAACGATGATTTAATCGTGTGCCAAATATATGTCGATGACATTATATTTGGTTCTACTAACAAAGCTTTTTGTGATGAGTTTTCAAAGATAATGACTGAAAGGTTCGAGATGTCAATGATGGGGGAATTGAAGTTCTTCCTAGGATTCCAAGTCAAACAACTCAAGGAAGGAACGTTCATAAGTCAAACCAAGTATACTCAAGACATACTTAAGAGGCTCGACATGTACAAAGCCAAATCCATCAAGAGTCTCATGGGAACCAACGGACATCTTGACCTTAATGAAGATGGTCCAAGTGTGGACCAAAAGGTATTTCGTTCCATGATAGGCTCTTTGATTTACCTTTGTGCATCTAGGCCCGACATAATGCTTAGTGTGTCTATGTGTGCACGGTTCCAAGCCGCTCCTAAGGAGTGCCACTTGATGGCCGTTAAGCGGATTCTTAGATATTTGGTTCACACTCCTAACCTAGGACTTCGGTATCCCAAGGGATCCAAGTTCAATCTCATTTGATACTCCGATGCCAACTGTGCCGATTGTAAGGTAGATAGGAAGAGGACGTCAGGGACATGCCAATTTCTTGGTAGGTTCTTGGTCTTCAAAGAAACAAAACTACATTGCCTTATCCACAGCCGAAGCGGAGTACGTCGCAGCCGGGAGTTGTTGTGCACAACTCCTATGGATGCGATAAACTCTTAGGGACTATGGTTAAACACTTTGAGCCATATTCCACTCCTATGTGACAATGAGAGTGCCATCAAGATTGCTCACAATCCCGTGGCGCATTCTAAAACCAAACATATTGATATCCATCACCATTTCCTGAGAGACCACTCTCTCAAGGGAGATATTGTTATCTCTCATGTTAGGAGTGAGAAGCAATTGGCGAACATCTTCACAAAACCCCTTGATGAGAAACACTTTTGTGACCTAAGGAGTGAACTGAATATCCTAGATTCTCGAAAAGTTGCTTGAAGTGTGCACATCTGTTTGTTGCTTGTTTATAAACTTCAAAAACCGCATGTTTTTAACATACTACCCTAATCTCTCTTACTCTATGAAAACTATGTTCAAAAGGACTCTTTGTCAAATATGATCATTGTTTGTTTGATGTATGCTTACTGACCATGTTTGCCAAAGATATTTGCAAAAACTTGTCCAAAAGGATCATATTCTTGAGCTAAAACTCAAATTATATGAACTTCAGCTTGTAGCTGGACTAGTTCGCCTAGGAGGCCAGACAAGTCCGGCCCCAGAGAAGTCCGTCTCTGGTCCACCAACAGGACTTATGTAAGGGCCTCAGTTTTTGACACCCATTTGTAGTGTTCATCCCCACACCACACACCTCATTTGAGGAAGAATGATGAACACAAATGAAGAGCAAGTAACAATTATCAACATGCTCATTAGGGAACAAACTTACACATTGCAAAAGTGGTATTTCCCACATGTGATATAGATGGGCTGGACATAGGAAAAACTCCTACACTTTGCTAAGGATGTCCATGCCAAGTTTCACCCAAATTCAAAACCTTTTTGAGGTCATCTTGGGTATAGATAGGAAGGGGGCAGTTTGAAAACATATTCAAATTCAAACTGTTTTTATACCATGAATTTGAAAGTGGAAGGCATATTCTTACTCAGCACATTTTTGTAAGCTCACACACCAATTTTCACTCCATTTGGAGTTGATCTAGACATGAGCTAAGGGGGAGAAATTCAAACTTTATTTGAATTTCAAACTGAACTTGTGCTGAAATTCATTCAAACCAAACCTCATTTGAACTTTGATCAATTCAAATGGCTCATGGGGGAATAATTTGAATTGCCAAGGGTAGTATGGGGTTCACTGTTTACAACAGTGATTAGAAGTAAATTTCAGAGGTTAAAAGGAAGGGTGGGACCCACATGTCAGCCTCTACTTCAACACAAACCGACTGAGACTTTTCACTCGGGTCGCCGAGCCGCAGCGGTGATCGCCACCGAGGCCAGCCACCGCGCCACCAGCTGCTTGCCCACACGCGGGCATGAGGCGGTGCAGAGCCTTCTTAAGGCGCCTGCCCCCTCCTCGGTCCGAGGCACCACAGTTCTCTCCCGCAAGAACTCAGCGCCGGCCGAGAACTTCCGCAGCTCGGACTTGATCGGAGAACGCCGATCGCAGCTCCCTCCTTCCACTCCAGAGTCCCAGCAAGGTACTAGAGACCCTCCTCCATCCTTCCCATTGCTAGAATTCGGTTGGAACCGATTGATATCGGCTGTGCCGAAAGATCAAACTCGGAACTTGGAACCGCCGCACCTCGGGCTCTCGTGGACAGCCCAACCTGGGCGTTGTCACGCCCGAGCCAAGGCACCCTTGGACGCGCAGGTGACCGGTGCTGCTCATCCCCGAGCCACAGCTCGAGTGGTTGCTCTCCGGCGGCGAATTTTCACTTTTCCCCTTTCTGTGTGCAGAACGACCTTCGGGTACGATTCTGTTTAATTCGTGCTCTAGAAAGGATTAGAGGGCCTCAGGCCACTCCCACACGAGCTAGACACGGTAACGCACAAGTTGCCTTCACAACTCTGGGCCGGAGAACCTCTGTGCCCGGTGTAATTTAAGGTCTACTAATGGCGGAACGAACGGGGGGTATCGGGCGCACGGTGAGGACCTATTTCGGGCCTTCCCCGAGCTGCCTCGAGCTCATGTCGACCTTCTCTGAGGTCCACTGATGCTCCCCGACCGATTTCCCAAGTAGCTGAGGTACTAGGGGAGTCAGCCGACATGGCCGAAGTCATTCCGATATGGCGGCTCGTCGCCGACCATGCTCCGGCCGTTGTCATGAGCAGCTGACCCTCGGATCCTGTTCCCCAAGTAAAAGTAGGCAGGGGCGGCCAGAATCAAGAAGTTTGGAGCTGTACAGCAGCCGGCGGCGAGCTCTCCGGCGAGATTCCTCGGCGGCGGTGCGCGGGTGTCGCGAGGTTGAAGAAGGGGGTGGACCCCAGCTGTCAGCGGCCGATATTTTGAATCGGGATCCAGCTGCGGCCGGGATCGGGTGAGCTGGCGCGCAAAATCCTTGTGGGCCGCGGTGTGCCATCGCCTAGGCGTGCGACGCGTGTACCCTGGGCCCACGCGCGAGTTTAAACTTTTTCCCGATTTTCAGATTTCCTTCAAACTTCAAATCCTTATAACTTTGGCTAGGAAGCTCCAAATTGAGTGAACCAATTTTTGCTGGATTCAGCTCTCTGAGTACTTTCCAGAAAATCAAGTTTCACTTCATGAAATTCCTTAATTCTCCAGGATTAATTCCTTAAATTTAAATTGTTAGGAATTTTAACTGGAGAATCCTTTGGAGGAAAATCTTAAAATTTTGCTGAGATGTTCACCAAAATATCTTTGAACTACCATAAAAATTTCAGATCCATTTGAGCTCATTAGTCCACCTAATGGTGTGATTAGCAAAACTGTTCCAGAGAAAATAGGAAATGTTCAGAAACATTTTCAGAATTTTCTCTGAAATTGTTTAGCTCATATCTTTAGTTAGAGACTTCCAAATTAAGTGAGACCAACTCCATTAGAACCCTCTGAAAATCTAGTTTTCAGAAAGTCATAGTTTGTCTCATGAAAATTCCTAGAACACCCTAAGAGTTCCAATTAAGGTCAAGGACATAATTATTTGTGGAGGGCTCAAATGAGCTTTGCTGCAACTAAAACTTGACCAACTCTTTGTTTAGGTTATAACCAAGCCACAGTAAAAGTTTCACAGTCATTAGGTCTATCTAGCAAAGGTTATAGACTTCACAACTTCAAACTTAATACAAATGCATTAAATTAATACATGTATTGTTTCTATCATGTAGTCGCTAAGGTCGAGGAGGAACCCGAAGTCCTAGACTTCGTTACTCCGGAGGAACAGCTAGCCTACGACCAAGAGCAGCAAGGCAAGCCCCGGTTTGCATTAACCTTTTTACAAATGTTTATTGTTTTGAGCACATCTTTGAATATTGTTCTTTGCATTAGAAGTCTTGATTGGAAACCCAACTGCACAGCCAAGATAACCATGGGTTGGGTTTAGGATTGCAAACCTCGTTAGCCACTGCATTGCTAGGATAGAGTAGGATTCGGTACAAGTCGAGTAGTTGGAACTACTCGCGAGAATAGGCTAGAGGCACATTGCTCGGGTAGAGATAGCACATGATACACATGGCAAGAAAATGAGACCGAGCGGAGAGTAAGGGCAGCAGGACTTTGGGGCCTGTGTGCTGTAGCTCCGCTTGTGTCGATTGAGGACCGAGCCGTGTGCGGGCCTGTTGAACAAGCTAGAACAGTACCGAAGACCTACCGGCTATATGGGAACCGGGAAACTGATGTAACTCGGGTAGCTGGGTATTGAGGCATTGCCCGTCGTTCAGAGGGTAGGTTGAGAGCTCGAGGTGTAAATCGGCTGGCGGCACGGAGATGCGCGTGCAGAGACCTCTTGCTCGGGACGATGGGACCGGTTCAATATTTGGCTGACGGGTGAAAGGTAGTCGCGTACGGCGTCCGTGATGGTTGTTGTAGGCAACATCGAGTACGGGCGTACATGACGGGTTGTTCGGGTAACCCTGCAGGTGTAAATCGATTATAATCGCCGTCCCTCGCGGTCAGTGAGTACCACTTGTTCACTGTACCGTGACGTAGAAAGAACAGGCTAGTTACATGTTAAAAGGTTGCTGATTGAAAGTTGGACATTGATTGTTAATGATATGCCGTAGCGTAGAGCTAATTAAAGTTCTTTTCAACTTTGGGCAAAGTACATGAGAGAAATGCGTTTCTTGTTTGATTGCGGCTCTCTCATGTGCCTTAGCGTAAGGTTCTCCACAACCTGCTGCTAAAACGTGAAAGTAAGGTTCTACTAATTAGGCGAGTCCTTGCAAATGATTTTTGCCTCATGCAACCCATTACCCTCATGTAGAAGTTCCATGTTTAGGTGAGACGGGTCAGACTTGCTGAGCCTTCGTGCTCACTGCTTGTGTTTGAAGCTTTTGCAGGGTTCTATGAGGAAGGGACTCCCGAAGAGGAGACGGAACCCCAGGAGGGGAACCCCGTCGAGTGGGAGTCGTGCACGCCGCAGAGTTAGTGTGCGTGTGTGCTAGCAAGGACACGTTCGAGGGCTGAACGTGTACTTGATGCTTAGTCTACGCCCGTGAGTGTAGACTGAACTTATTTTGATGTAAACATGTTCATAAAACGGTTTATGTAATGAAACTTCCGCTTCCGCTTTGCACCTTTGACGTGTGTTATACGGTGCTGTGCAACGCAGCACCCCTCAGCGTGATCCTGGCTCGACGGGACCAATGGGGTCGTGTCAGCGTGGTATCAGAGCTCGCTTGAGGTTTAACACAGTACAAAGGTCTTCTTTTTCAAAAATCCAGTGAGGAACGAGTTAGTAGCCCGTATAAGGATGTTATTAGTATATAGAAAGTGGCTTAGTAACCTAATTGTTATGTCGGAAAATCGTGCATCTCGGGACGTTCATGTCTTGGGGGGTGCACGTGAGCGCTGTCCACCAGTGCGCACAAGCTGAAGGGTGGAGCCCCAAGGGTGGCAGGTAACCCGACCCGCTTTAGCATCCTCTACGACTCTTCATGTCGTTTGGGGTATTCGAGCAACGTCTGTCTCTGGCGTGCGTGGTGCAACATGGGAGACCCCGTCACGTGGTCTAAAACGTGAACACGTAACTCAAGGCGTGTTTGGCTTGAGAACATCCGGGCGAGTGATGACGGCCGGATGTACCAACTGTATGGATTCCGGGCTCGGTGTGCAGCCGAGTCTGATGATTGGTTGAATTTCTGCAGGTAGCCTTCCCACGAAACGTTAGACGTGTAGCATCCGTGTGCGAGTGACGAGTAGTGCCACTGAACTAACGAAGCCGGCTAAGTCCGGTATAGGTTTTTCCTTTGTGAGGACGTAGTACCGACATAAGCTGGTGACGCATCGACGTCACACCCAACTAAATGAACAACTTCATTTAAAAATTTGAAGGTTTTGATCCAAAGTAGTAAAATTGATGTAACTCCTTCCCTTGTACAGGATATTCAAAGTTAACAAGTTTTCAACTTATAGGATGTTAAGGACAGAGCACTCTGTTTTCAGCTGAATCAAGGCTGAAGTTAATCAGAGGCTAGAGGTCGAGTTCTTTCGAGGTTGGGGTCGTATGATACATTTCTGGAAAGCTTTGGAAGAGCTTTACGACTTTTCTGTTGAGGTCCAGAGGTGTTTCATCCCTTAACCACTCGAAAAATGCAGTAGAGTTGAAACTGTCCAGAAAACAGGACAGAGCAAAGACTCTCTGTAAACTCTCTGTAAATTAAGCATAACTTCCTGCTTAAAAATCCAAAAATAGAAAATGAGGTAGTTATGGAAAGCTTATGAGATGGGTTACAACTTTGTAACAGAAAGTTTTGTCAGGTCAGGAATAGAATTAACCGGGATTCTTGGATCAAAGCAGTACCTAAAGCAGGGAGGTGCTGTCCAATTTTCTCCAGAAATTCTGTTAACTTTGACATCTCATAACTTTTGAACCAGGACAGATCTTAGGCCAACCAAATACTTTCTGGAAAGCTATTGAAGTTAACTTTAACTTTGATGTTGAGCTCCAGAACTGGTTTTGCGTTTAACCTGGCCTAAATCAGATTGATATGGGAACTGGTCAGGGCTGTCATGGTAACAGCAGATCAGCAGTCAAATTTGTTTAAGAATTTGAACTATGTTTCCAAGTGTTATGGGTTCAATGACATGTCTTATGTTATAGACCAGAAGTTTACTGTTAAAAATAAATATTTGACATTTCTCAAATATATTTTACAGATGGCAGCAGATAAACAGTTGGAGAACGGGTGGGTAGTTTCCCACTGTTCTGACCGTAGCGGCTACCCGGAAGTATTGTGGCAAATGCTCCAATATTTCGGGTACGACCAGATGCCGCAATACTTCGCCAAGGAAGAAGGCGAAGAGGGGAACAAGACGTGGATGATCCATGTCGAGGTTCCCACAGGACCTACGCCACCTGGTTGGGTGCCATTCACCGTCACGGTGAGAGGAAGACAACCGGAAGGGATGTGGCAAATGGCAGCCCGTGACACTATGTCACGTTTCTGCCAACTACACGTGCAGGCTATGGAGGGAACTCCATACGCACTCGTTCCGGTGGAGGGACGAGCTCAGCATGTGTGGGAAGGGAGGTACCTGGAGGCAACAGACCCGAATTGCCCAAGGTACAACCCCGCGGAGGCAAACCTCAGCCTCCAAATGAGGGCGGGAAACGCTGTGATGGACAGCCAAGCTGTTCATACGGAGCATCTCGCCGCCAAGCTCAAGGAGAGCACAAGCCGTGGAGATCATTTTGAGAGTGCTCACAGTGCACTCCGCAATGTGCTCCTTCCGACGATCAAGCGACTAAATGAGCAACACAATCAGTTGCGTCGTCTGAAGAAGGCAAGGAAGAAGGGCCGTGTTGACATCGCGGCGTTGCAAGAGCTGGTGCAGACCCTAACCCAGCAGAATGAGGACCTTGCTCAAGAGCGGGACGACGCTATTGAGGAAGGGCAAGGCTGGGAAGAGGACTACAACCAGGCTATGGACGAGGTGCATGCATTGCAGGACCTCGTGCCCCCGGTATTGGGCGTACCGGTAGTCTTGGGTCTTCCAGCCATGGGAGAACCTGGAATGGGAGAAGAGGTGGTAGACCCCGAGCCACCAGCAGAGGTACCGGAGGAGGACGACCCACAGGAGGTCGAGTTCTACTCCGAGTAGGGGGTTACGGTTGCCAAGTAGGGCAGCTAGGGTAGCGTAACCCAACTTTTGTAATTGGTGACATGTCGTGTAGACAGTAGCGTATGTATAGGTAGTGACGACATGAGCACGACTTCTCGGAGACCCGAGAATGATGTATCTTGTATAAAGTTTATGCTTTATCAATATATGTGAATGTTGTGCAAGTTAATCATGCGTCGCTTCAATACCTACTGCTGTTTATGGAATTTTGAGTAAGACATGTGCTAATTGCTGCTGTGCTGAATTTCAGAATGACGCGTACTCGTGCCAACCCTGATGTTGGAGGTACTAGCCAAGGGGGAGAGACCTCCCAACCACCTCCCGAGGACTCCTCGGGACAGCAGCAGCAACAGCAACAGCAAACACCGCCACCGCCACTGCCGACGGTTACATTGGCCGACATTGTCGCGGCAATGGCGGGTTCACATCAGCAGCACACAGAGCTGCTGCAAACGTTAATTGCGAATACGTCTCGCCCAGAGAGACGTCAAGATCGTGAGGAGCGCCAACAGAGCTCCTACTCCGACTTCCTGGCGACTCATCCCCCTGTATTCTCAAGGGCGGATGAACCACTTGACGCGGACAACTGGCTCCGCGCCATAGAGATGAAGTTCGGGCTGCTCCAAGTCAGCGAGCAGCGCAAGACTCAGTTCGCGGTCCAGCAGCTCCAAGGATCCGCGAGCGCGTGGTGGGCCAACTTCAGTGCTTCACAGCCCACCGACCGAGCGATGACCTGGGCGGAGTTCCGCACGGCCTTCAGGGCCTATCATATACCGCCCGGTTTGATGAAGAGGAAGACGCAGGAGTTCCTACACCTGCAACAAGGGAGCCGAAACGCGCTGGAATATTCCAGGGCGTTCAACGATCTCGCGCTCTACGCGTCGTATCACGCAGATACGGACGAGAAGCGGCGGGACCACTTTTACCAGGGGCTTAACCCGCTCCTGAAGGACAAGCTGGCGATGTTCAATCGCGGCAGCCTCAACGACATAATTGATGCTGCGATTGTTCAGGAGGACTCCGGCAAGGAGTTGGCAGCGGCAGAGCGAAAGCGAAGCGCGCCGCAGAGCAGCGGAGAAGGAGGTGGTCCTTCTCAGAAGTTTCGGATGGTGAATCGCCCACCATCAGGCCCACGCTGGCAACCACCACAGCGGTCGATGCCATTCCGCGGTCGGCCGTACTCTTCACCGGCATTCCGGCCGGCACTGCCAGCACCACCGCAACAACAACAGCAGCAGCGGGCGATGCCGCGTGCGTTTGCACCTCCGCAACGCATGCCGGGCTTTCGTCCCCCGGGTACTCCACCAGCAGCGGCCACATGTTACAAGTGTGGTCGTCCAGGACACTTCGCGAGCAGTTGCCCGGAGAGGCAAGGCGGCGGAGTGGCACCACAGTTTCCGGGGAGGAATCAACCCCGGAACCCTACTAATGCGCGGCGGGCAAACCCTAGGCCCGGTACTGTCCACCAGCATGCCATTGAGGACGTGCCGGAGGGCGAGCCAATCCTTGCGGGTATGTTCCAACTCCACCAGCATCCCGCTATAGTACTATTTGATTCAGGCGCCACGCATAATTTTATTAGCCAAGCTTTCATTGCTAAACACAGCTTGCCAATACTACCCACCGATAGTCCATATTTAATTTGTTCACCGGGTGGGAAGATTTCAGCAAGCGTAATGGTCTCCAAAGCACCATTATGCTTAGCGGGTAGAGTGTACCCCACGTCTCTCATTATCTTAGAGGGACAGAAGGTCGATGTCATCCTAGGGATGTCGTGGTTAACCCGCCACGGCGCTGTTTTAGACACCGTCCTTCGAGTCGTGCACTTAAACTCAGAGGTGCACGGTTCTCACTCATTATTTCTGGACAGTCCAGAAATAAAACTTCCAAGTGTCTATCAAGCCACAACCATCAGATTGGAAGACATTCCAGTGGTCCGAGAGTTCCCGGATGTATTCCCGGACGAATTGCCGGGGATGCCACCCGATAGAGAGGTGGAGTTCAAGATTGAACTTGCACCGGGAACCATGCCAATATCTCGAAGGCCGTACAAGATGGCGCCCAAGGAGTTGGCTGAACTGAAGACTCAGCTCACGGACCTTCTGGAGAAGGGTTTTATTAGGCCGAGCTCCTCGCCATGGGGCTGTTCGGCATTATCTGTCAAAAAGAAGGATGAAACGTTGCGGCTTTGCGTGGACTACCGTCCATTAAATGCCGTAACCATCAAGAACAAGTACCCGTTGCCACGGATCGACATGTTGTTTGATCAGTTGGTCGAAGCAAAGATCTTTTCCAAGATGGATTTAAGATCCGGGTACCATCAGATTAAGATAAGGGCGGAGGACATTCCAAAGACAGCTTTCTCGACAAGGTACGGACTTTATGAGTACCTGGTCATGTCATTCGGCCTCACCAATGCTCCAGCTCACTTCATGTACTTAATGAACTTGGTGTTCATGCCGGAGCTGGACAAGTTTGTCGTGGTCTTCATCGACGACATCCTAGTATACTCCAAGTCGGAGGAAGATCACAAGAAACATCTGCGTATAGTCTTGCAACGGCTGCGGGATCACAAGTTATACGCAAAGTTCAGCAAATGCGAGTTTTGGATATCGCAAGTGCCTTTCCTCGGGCATATCATCTCAGTGGAGGGTATCGCTGTGGACCCGAGCAAGATCACACAAGTGCTGAATTGGAAATCCCCGAGAACTGTTCATGAGGTACGGAGTTTCCTCGGACTCGCGGAATATTATCGGAGGTTCATTCCGAACTTCTCGAAGATTGCCAAGCCAATGACAGAGCTGCTGAAGAAGGCTACCAAATATGTTTGGAGTCCAGCATGTGAAGCAGCATTCAAGGCTTTAGTCAAGCACCTGACATCAGCACCGGTTTTGGCGCAGCCAGATACAACAAAACCGTTCGATGTGTACTGCGATGCATCCGGCATTGGGCTCGGATGTGTGCTGATGCAAGACCGAAGAGTGGTCGCGTATGGATCACGGCAGCTTAGGAACCATGAGCAAAATTATCCAACTCACGACTTGGAGCTCGCTGTCGTGGTACTTGCACTGAAGATGTGGAGGCACTACCTACTCGGTAACCTCGTACATTTATATACCGACCACAAAAGCCTCAAGTACATATTCACTCAGAAGGAGCTGAACATGAGGCAACGAAGATGGTTAGAACTGATAAAGGATTATGAGATAGAGATCCATTATCATCCGGGCAAGGCAAACGTTGTGGCAGATGCGCTGAGCCGCAAGTCACACGTCAATAATCTGACCATCACACCGTTGGAAGAGAGCGAACCACCACTACATGTGATTCCACACGGAGCTATCTACAACCTAGCTTTGATCCCCACCATCCGTGAAGAGATAGCGGCAGCCCAGAAGAATGACAAGGGCATGTCACATTTGCGGAGACGTGTAGATAGTGGGGAGTTAAAATGTTTCCAGAAGGACGGAGACGGCGTCCTATGGTTCAAGAACCGGATCGTCGTACCCCGAAACCCGGGGTTACGGAAGAAAATCTTTTATGAGGCTCACTTATCAAAGTTTTCTATTCACCCCGGCAGCAACAAAATGTATCAAGAACTCAAAAGAAAGTTTTGGTGGACACGGATGAAGCGAGAGACGGCAAAATACGTGTCCGAGTGTGATACATGTCGAAGGGTGAAGGCAGACCACATGCGGAAACCGGGACTGCTGCAACCACTGGGCATTCCTGCCTGGAAGTGGGAGGACGTGAGCATGGATTTCGTCGTCGGTTTACCCACCACCTTACAGAAACATGATTCTGTGTGGGTGATCGTCGATCGGCTCACCAAAGTTGCCCATTTCATCCCAGTCAACACCAACTACAACGCCAAGAAGTACGCTGAACTGTACATCTCACGGATCCTATGCTTATACGGCGTACCCCGTACCATCGTATCGGACCGGGGCACTTTATTTGTGTCCCGTTTTTGGGAGCAGCTACACGCTGCCTTGGGGACGAAGCTGATCCGTAGTTCAGCCTACCACCCGCAGACGGATGGACAAACTGAGCGGGTAAATCAAATCCTAGAAGACATGCTACGAGCTTGCGCTATCGACCACGGCAAGAATTGGGATGATCACTTGCCATTAGCCGAGTTCTCGTACAACAATGGGTACCAAGCCAGCATCAAGATGGCGCCCTACGAGGCGCTATACGGAAGAAAATGCCGCACACCATTGAATTGGTGTGAGTCTGGTGAGAGAGTTACCTTCGGGATTGACCTTGTCAACGACGCGGAAGAAAAGGTTCGACTGATTCAAGCGAACCTAAGAGCCGCTCAATCCCGACAGAAACAGTATGCGGACCGGAGGAGGCGCCTATTACAATTCGAAGTTGGAGATCACGTATACCTACGAGTATCTCCAATGAAGGGCGTAAACAGATTTGGGGTGAGAGGAAAGTTGGCACCCCGATCCATCAGTCCATTCCAGATTACCGAAAGATGTGGATCGGTAGCATACCGGCTGAAATTACCAGAAGCACTTTCCGGTGTGCACGACGTCTTTCACGTTTCCCAGCTGAGGAAGTGTCTCAAGCTATCAACTACCGTTCAGCTGGAAGACATTGAAGAACTGCAACCAGATCTCACCTATCGGGAGGAACCGGTGCAGATTATTGATGAGAAGGCCCGAACCACACGCAACCGTACGTTGTGGTTCTACAAGGTTCTGTGGAGTAATCACTCCATGGACGAAGCGACATGGGAGAGCGAAGAATTCCTTCGCACTAACTACCCCGACTTTCTCACGTCGCATATCCGGTAATTTTCCACCGTCCTCTCTCTCATTTTCACCTTATAATCTCGGGACGAGATTCTTTTAAGGGGGGAGGAATGTAAGGGCCTCAGTTTTTGACACCCATTTGTAGTGTTCATCCCCACACCACACACCTCATTTGAGGAAGAATGATGAACACAAATGAAGAGCAAGTAACGATTATCAACATGCTCATTAGGGAACAAACTTACACATTGCAAAAGTGGTATTTCCCACATGTGATATAGATGGGCTGGACATAGGAAAAACTCCTACACTTTGCTAAGGACGTCCATGCCAAGTTTCACCCAAATTCAAAACCTTTTTGAGGTCATCTTGGGTATAGATAGGAAGGGGGCAGTTTGAAAACATATTCAAATTCAAACTGTTTTTATACCATGAATTTGAAAGTGGAAGGCATATTCTTACTCAGCACATTTTTGTGAGCTCACACACCAATTTTTTCACTCCATTTGGAGTTGATCTTGACATGAGCTAAGGGGGAGAAATTCAAACTTTATTTGAATTTCAAACTGAACTTGTGCTGAAATTCATTCAAACCAAACCTCATTTGAACTTTGATCAATTAAAATGGCTCATGGGGGACTAATTTGAATTGCCAAGGGTAGTATGGGGTTCACTGTTTACAACAGTGATTAGAAGTAAATTTCAGAGGTTAAAAGGAAGGGTGGGACCCACATGTCAGCCTCTACTTCAACACAAACCGACTGAGACTCTTCACTCGGGTCGCCGAGCCGCAGCGGTGATCGCCACCGAGGCCAGCCACCGCGCCACCAGCTGCTTGCCCACGCGCGGGCATGAGGCGGTGCAGAGCCTTCTTAAGGCGCCTGCCCCCTCCTCGGCCGAGGCACCACAGTTCTCTCCCGCAAGAACTCAGCGCCGGCCGAGAACTTCCGCAGCTCAGACTTGATCGGAGAACGCCGATCGCAGCTCCCTCCTTCCACTCCAGAGTCCCAGCAAGGTACTAGAGACCCTCCTCCATCCTTCCCATTGCTAGAATTCGGTTGGAACCGATTGATATCGGCTGTGCCGAAAGATCAAACTCGGAACTTGGAACCGCCGCACCTCGGGCTCTCGTGGACAGCCCAACCTGGGCGTTGTCACGCCCGAGCCAAGGCACCCTTGGACGCGCAGGTGACCGGTGCTGCTCATCCCCGAGCCACAGCTCGAGTGGTTGCTCACCGGCGGCGAATTTCCACTTTTCCCCTTTCTGTGTGCAGAACGACCTTCGGGTACGATTCTGTTTAATTCGTGCTCTAGAAAGGATTAGAGGGCCTCAGGCCACTCCCACACGAGCTAGACACGGTAACGCACAAGTTGCCTTCACAACTCTGGGCCGGAGAACCTCTGTGCCCGGCGTAATTTAAGGTCTACTAATGGCGGAACGAACGGGGGGTATCGGGCGCACGGTGAGGACCTATTTCGGGCCTTCCCCGAGCTGCCTCGAGCTCACGTCGACCTTCTCTGAGGTCCACTGATGCTCCCCGACCGATTTCCCAAGTAGCTGAGGTACTAGGGGAGTCAGCCGACATGGCCGAAGTCATTCCGATATGGCGGCTCGTCGCTGACCATGCTCCGGCCGTTGTCATGAGCAGCTGACCCTCGGATCCTGTTCCCCAAGTAAAAGTAGGCAGGGGCGGCCAGAATCAAGAAGTTTGGAGCTGTACAGCAGCCGGCGGCGAGCTCTCCGGCGAGATCCCTCGGCGGCGGTGCGCGGGTGTCGCGAGGTTGAAGAAGGGGGTGGACCCCAGCTGTCAGCGGCCGATATTTTGAATCGGGATCCAGCTGCGGCCGGGATCGGGTGAGCTGGCGCGCAAAATCCTTGTGGGCCGCGGTGTGCCATCGCCTAGGCGTGCGACGCGTGTACCCTGGGCCCACGCGCGAGTTTAAACTTTTTCCCGATTTTCAGATTTCCTTCAAACTTCAAATCCTTATAACTTTGGCTAGGAAGCTCCAAATTGAGTGAACCAAATTTTGCTGGATTCAGCTCTCTGAGTACTTTCCAGAAAATCAAGTTTCACTTCATGAAATTCCTTAATTCTCCAGGATTAATTCCTTAAAATTTAAACTGTTAGGAATTTTAACTGGAGAATCCTTTGGAGGAAAATCCTGAAATTTTGCTGAGATGTTCACCAAAATATCCTTGAACTACCATAAAAATTTCAGATCCATTTGAGCTCATTTAGTCCACCTAATGGTGTGATTAGCAAAACTGTTCCAGAGAAAATAGGAAATGTTCAGAAACATTTTCAGAATTTTCTCTGAAATTGTTTAGCTCATATCTTTAGTTAGAGACTTCCAAATTAAGTGAGACCAACTCCATTAGAACCCTCTGAAAATCTAGTTTTCAGAAAGTCATAGTTTGTCTCATGAAAATTCCTAGAACACCCTAAGAGTTCCAATTAAGGTCAAGGACATAATTATTTGTGGAGGGCTCAAATGAGCTTTGCTGCAACTAAAACTTGACCAAGTCTTTGTTTAGGTTATAACCAAGCCACAGTAAAAGTTTCACAGTCATTAGGTCTATCTAGCAAAGGTTATAGACTTCACAACTTCAAACTTAATACAAATGCATTAAATTAATACATGTATTGTTTCTATCATGTAGTCGCTAAGGTCGAGGAGGAACCCGAAGTCCTAGACTTCGTTACTCCGGAGGAACAGCTAGCCTACGACCAAGAGCAGCAAGGCAAGCCCCGGTTTGCATTAACCTTTTTACAAATGTTTATTGTTTTGAGCACATCTTTGAATATTGTTCTTTGCATTAGAAGTCTTGATTGGAAACCCAACTGCACAGCCAAGATAACCATGGGTTGTGTTTAGGATTGCAAACCTCGTTAGCCACTGCATTGCTAGGATAGAGTAGGATTCGGTACAAGTCGAGTAGTTGGAACTACTCGCGAGAATAGGCTAGAGGCACATTGCTCGGGTAGAGATAGCACATGATACACATGGCAAGAAAATGAGACCGAGCGGAGAGTAAGGGCAGCAGGACTTTGGGGCCTGTGTGCTGTAGCTCCGCTTGTGTCGATTGAGGACCGAGCCGTGTGCGGGCCTGTTGAACAAGCTAGAACAGTACCGAAGACCTACCGGCTATATGGGAACCGGGAAACTGATGTAACTCGGGTAGCTGGGTATTGAGGCATTGCCCGTCGTTCAGAGGGTAGGTTGAGAGCTCGAGGTGTAAATCGGCTGGCGGCACGGAGATGCGCGTGCAGAGACCTCTTGCTCGGGACGATGGGACCGGTTCAATATTTGGCTGACGGGTGAAAGGTAGTCGCGTACGGCGTCCGTGATGGTTGTTGTAGGCAACATCGAGTACGGGCGTACGTGACGGGTTGTTCGGGTAACCCTGCAGGTGTAAATCGATTATAATCGCCGTCCCTCGCGGTCAGTGAGTACCACTTGTTCACTGTACCGTGACGTAGAAAGAACAGGCTAGTTACATGTTAAAAGGTTGCTGATTGAAAGTTGGACATTGATTGTTAATGATATGCCGTAGCGTAGAGCTAATTAAAGTTCTTTTCAACTTTGGGCAAAGTACATGAGAGAAATGCGTTTCTTGTTTGATTGCGGCTCTCTCATGTGCCTTAGCGTAAGGTTCTCCACAACCTGCTGCTAAAACTTGAAAGTAAGGTTCTACTAATTAGGCGAGTCCTTGCAAATGATTTTTGCCTCATGCAACCCATTACCCTCATGTAGAAGTTCCATGTTTAGGTGAGACGGGTCAGACTTGCTGAGCCTTCGTGCTCACTGCTTGTGTTTGAAGCTTTTGCTGGGTTCTATGAGGAAGGGACTCCCGAAGAGGAGACGGAACCCCAGGAGGGGAACCCCGTCGAGTGGGAGTCGTGCACGCCGCAGAGTTAGTGTGCGTGTGTGCTAGCAAGGACACGTTCGAGGGCTGAACGTGTACTTGATGCTTAGTCTACGCCTGCGAGTGTAGACTGAACTTATTTTGATGTAAACATGTTCATAAAACGGTTTATGTAATGAAACTTCCGCTTCCGCTTTGCACCTTTGACGTGTGTTATACGGTGCTGTGCAACGCAGCACCCCTCAGCGTGATCCTGGCTCGACAGGACCAATGGGGTCGTGTCAACTTATCTGGATAACAAGCCGGACTAGTTCGGCCCCGCCAGACACGTGTCTACTTCGGAGCTCACCCCTGTGGAAGGGATGTGGTCCTGTCCCGCGGGACACGTGTCACCACCGGAGCTCACCACTGTGGAAGGGATGAGGTCCGACCCTGCCAGACACGTGTCAACTTCGGAGCTCACCCCTGTGGAAGGGATGAGGTCCAGTCCTGCGGGACACGTGTCACCACCGGAGCTCACCCCTGTGGAAGGGATGAGGTCCGGCCCTGTGGGACACGTGTCGCCAACGGAGCCCACCCCTGTAGAAGGGATGAGGTCCAGTCCCGCGGGACACGTGTTGCCACCGGAGCTCACCCCTGTGGAATGGATGAGGTCCGGTCCTGCGGGACACGTTTCACCACCGGAGCTTACCTCCGAGGAGAGGAGAGGCCTCGGCCCGCTGGACACATGTCGACACCGGAGCTCACCCCTGCGGAAGGGATGTGGTCCGTTCCCGCGGGACACGTGTCGCCACCGAAGCTCACCGCTGTGCAAGGGATGAGGTCCAGTCCCATGGGACACGTGTCACCACTGTAGCTCGCCTCTGAGGAGAGGAGAGGCCCTGACCCGCTGGACACGTGTCTCCACCGGAGCTCGCCTCTGAGGAGAAGAGAGGCCCCGGCCCGCTAGACACATGTCACCACGGGAGATCGCCTCTGAGGAGAGGGGAGGTCCGACCCCACCAGACACGTGGCGCCCTCGGAGCTCGCCTCTGAGGAGAGGGGAGGCCCGGCCTCACTGGATACGTGGTTCCTTCGGAGCTCACCCTGGCAATGGCCACGTGGCAGGGTCGGACTTCGCAGCAGACAAGTCCAAACCGGACTAGTCCACCTGGGGAGGCCGGACAATTCCGGCCCTAGAGAAGTACGGCTCTGGTTCGCCAACCGGACTTGTCCGGACACCAAGCCGGACTAGTCCGACCCCTGGGGACTTAACCTCCCATGGGCGTCCAGACCTCTCTCTTCACAGACTAGTCCGCTCACATCCTCTCTCAAGCCGGGAGCACCCACAAATTGGCGATTTTCACTTTCCTCCACCAAAAATCTCGTCCAATCCACGGATTGGAGACCTAAGGAGTGCGGAAACCCTTCCCCGGGCTTCGTTGCTCAAGTTTCGACTCCAAATTCATCACATTTGAAGATTTCAAAAGGTATTCTTGATCTAACCAAAAATCATTCCTTTTTTTCATTCTTAGGTCTTTTGCTAGAAACCTCTTCACAAATGATGTTCCTAGTGTCGATGCGATCATAGCCTAGGAGTATTGCAACTTAATTCGAAGTTTTTGCGAAAAATTGTTAGGGTCAGGGTTCTTCCTCTATAACCCGGACTAATCCGGTTTTGGGCGGACAAATCCGGTCTCGAGCGGACTAGTCCGGTCCTTTAATGGACAAGTACGGTTTTGGGCGGACAAATCCGGTCTCGAGCGGACTAGTCCGGTCCTTTAACGGACATGTCCGGTTTTCACAGAACAAACTCCAACTTTAGTCATTTTTAGTGAATTCTCTTGCAATATTCCACTTCCTTGACCTCTAATCTCCTGTCTCTCAGGAAATATGTCAAACTCCGACCAAAGCTCTCCCCTTCCAAGTCCCACGGTCGAGGAGGCTCGACAAGCCCTTCATCGGCACGTTGCCGAAGAAAGGACAGCAAAGGAGGTCCAAGCGGCTAAAGAAGCCGTCCGTCGAGAAGCAAGAACAAAGAAGAAGCATGATCTTGACGAAGAGGCACAAATTTCCCAAGCCGTTGAAGAATCCTTGAAGGATCAACGGAGAAAGAAAAGGGCCGAACGTGAAGCCCAAAGTCCCAAGCTGCTAGTGCCTCAGAGCCCAAGAGAAAGATGCTGGTCACCTTGGGAGATAAAGAGCGAGAGAAGGAGAAGGAAAAGGAATCCGAGGGTAGGGTTCCTCGTGATCCAAAGAAGGGTAAGACTGCACTTCCTAAGGAGCCCAAGAACAAAAAGGCAACTGCCAAAGCACCGACAAACAGAGCAGGAAGGATAAATATCAGAGAGAAAGGGCAACCGAAGCCCATCAGCCCCTTAAAGATGGCTGCCCCTGATAGAGACCCAAACCGGCAGCCCAACAATCCGGCATTTGTATTCAAAGGAAAGGGGGCTGAAAAGGCGAGAAGGCTGAGGATGGATAAAGTCTATGACTATGAGAAGCACACAGCCGACCCTAGGTTTTGGTGTGACTTTCACTGCGATTACTACCGCTTGGTGTACCTAAAAATGAAACCCCAGTCACTCAAGCTCAATGGGTAGATTGGGACTACATGGCCAAAAGGGAGCACAAAGCTTTTGATGCAGTGATTGAAGCAGCAGAGCGCCATGGAATCAAGGAAATCATGAGCTTCAAGTATGACTGGAACATTGAGGTAATTGTGTAGTTCTACACCACTGTGTACTTCTCCACCTACGGTGACCTGAAAATCACCTGGATGACTCATGGAGAGCAGTACTGAGTCACCTATGAGAGGTTTGCTCAGATACTTGGCCTTGAGGAGAACTTGGATCATGAGATTATCATTTCCAATCTCAAGACAGTGGACAGGGATCAGCTTGACTATATGTATCCTAGTCATGATCCCTATGAGGACGGGCTTGCTAGGAACATCAAGCCGTTCTATAGCATCCTCAACCGGATTTTGAGGAGGACCATTGCTCTCAAGGTTGGAGATTCATGGGTAATTCAAGGAAACTTAAGCCATCTCCTCCTCTTGATAGATGGTGAAGAGAAGTTCTGTAAAAGCCCAAAAAAAGGGACATGCAAAAATTGTTCATCACCTCACAACACCACAGCTCTTGTGATGGATATCTCATGAACACTTGAGAAGAGCAAGTAACCACCATCAAAAAAGTTGATTAGAGGGGAAAGCCCTAACTTCAAAAAAGTGGGATTTCTACACATGAACATGAAAGGTTGAGCCCACCCCTAGAACTTGAATAGTCTTGGGAAAGCTCAGGCCAAATTTCATGCAAATCCAATACTTTTTGTGGCACTTTTGGAGGCATTTGAAAAAGGGGCCAATTTGAATGTAAATTCAAATTGCAGCAACTTTCATCACTTGAATTCAAAAGTTGGCTTCATATTCAAACTCATCACATTTTTCTGAGTTAGCCCACCAATTTTCATCCCCATTGGACTTCTTCTTGTCGGGAGCTAAATTTGCATTAATTCAAAACTGAGTTTAAATTTCAGTTCAAATGTGAAGCAAATTTAGCCAAACCAATTTCAAATTTAGGAAATCAAATTAAAACAATGACTTGGAGGTTAAGTCTCACATTCAATTATGAATAGCTGGGGATAATTTCAGCAAAAACACAGATTAAAATTAGAAAAGCATTAGAGCGGAGGGACCCACTTGTCAGTAGCCTTCACACTGAAGTCTTCGGGTTGTTTTTTCTCTCGGCCGAGAGCGCGAGCCAGCCAGCCACGGCATCAGCGCCCGACCGCCTCAGCCAGGCCAGCTCCTGCTCGGTTAAGGGGGGATAAAAGATCACTGACCGAAAGGGTAAAACGTGCGCTCCTGCCGTCCTCCGTTTCTCCCTTCATGCATTCTCTGTTCTGCCGCACACCACCGCAGCAACTCGCTCCGAGTTCGCCTCCCTCTGGTCGCCGATGTCCGGGCGACACAGGCCTCCTCGTGCCTGACGATCAACACAAGAAATAACCGCCCTAAGGTGCTTGTCCTGCTAGTCCAAACCGTTCATTGTTTCATGCACTGTCGTGGGAGAATTTCCCCAGGAAAGTTTCGGTGTTCTTAAGACTGAGCCATCCCAAATCCTAAAATTCGTGGGTATTAGCTCATCACCAGGTATACCGAGCTACACACGTGATCTACACCATGCCACGGCCATCCAGGATCAAAAAGTACAAAGAACCGTCGAGCATAGACTCTGGTTATCGAGTTTTTCAGGTCACAACCCATATCGGGCCTAGGTCGACGGTGAGCACATAGCTCTGGCCGTTTCCATAGAAAACCGAGCTCATTTTCATGCTCAGCTTGCCGCAGTGGAGCTGTGGGAGCAAACCGTTCTGAAAATAAGGCGCTGAGTAGCTCGGGCGACGTCGCCGGAGTAGGAATAGCCGCTGTCACCGTCGCGGGCGTGGTTCCGGCCATCGCCGAGCTTCGGTGAGGGCACCAGCGTGTTCTCCGAGCCAAGTTAGGCACAGGCGGCCAAATCCGTCGGAGGTCGTGCAGTGAAATGGCCGGCGGCGAGAGCTCTGGCGAAGCGCCGCCGCGGAAGTAGCGGGAGGTCGCGAGGTAGATGAAGGGGAGGGCCGGGTCCATCGGCCAGTCTCTATTCTCGCGCGGAGATCCTCTTTGCGGCCGGGATCCAGTGCGGAAGCGTGGGTAAAACCCCGTGGGCTGCGGTGTGGCCGGGTTCTCAGTGGGCCGGTTTAAAGAGTGGGCCCCACCCGCAGAGTTTAAACATTTTAGGATTTTCCAGTTTAGATCAAACTTCAAATGCATAGAACTTTTGCTAGGAAGCTCCAAATTCAGTGAACCAAATTTTGCTGAACTCAGCTTTTTGAGTACTTTCCAGCAACACAAATTTCAGCTCATGAAACTTACTAGTTTTCCAGAATTAATTCCCCAAAGTTTAAACTGTTAGGAATTTTATCTGGAGAACTACTTTATGAAAAATTCTGAAATTTGGCTGGGAAGTTCATTGGAAAATTCGTTGAGCCACAGTAAAATTATCAGACCCATCAAAGTTCATTTAGTCCCCCTAATGGGGTGATTAATTGAACTGCCCTGAGAAAATAGAAAAATGTACAGAAACATTTTTAAGATTTTCTCAAATCTTGTTTAGGGCATAACTTCCTCTAGAATTCTTCAAATGACATGAAATCAATTCCATTAGAACCATCTCAAATTCTAGTTTCCAAAAAGCATTGGTTGGAGCCATGAAAAACCGTGGAATTCCTTAGAAGCTCTAATATTGACAAAATAGGCTTTTATTTGTACAAGGCTCAAATGAACTTTGTTTCAAATGAAACTTGGTCAAGCCTCTGGTTAGGACCCTACCAAGCCACCATAAAAATTTCAGAACCAAAGGGGAGGGCTAGATAGAGTTATGGTAATTACTTATTCAGTTCTAAACATTGCATTTAAATTGACATATAGTATATCGTGTACGTGTAGTCGCTGAAGGCGAGGAAACTCCGGAAGTGCTTGACTTCCTTCTTCCGGACGAAGCCCTAACAACTGACCAGCAGCAACAAGGCAAGCCCCGGTTTGCATTACACCGTTTCACAAAGTTTTTCTTTGTTTACATACTTAGTATGAGGTATGTATATGTGCATTAGGTGTAGGGTGGATGAAACCCCAAATGCATAACCAGATGTTTCCCATCAGAGTGGGGGTAGTATCTAAGTCCTCGAGTAGACAGGCTATGCTTAATCATTCATAGGACTTCGGTACAACTTGAGTAGTTGGAATCTACTCGCGAGTTAGTCTTGGGACACACGGGATTCTTTCGAGTGATGTGAGATCACTTTAGTAATGAAAATAAGACTAGGCAGGGGCTAGGACGCAGCAAGAGGAAGTCTTGTGTGCGCAGCCCTGTCCGTGTCGATTGAGGACCGATCCGTGTGTGGCCCTGCTGAGCAAGTATTGAACATACCGAAGGCATATCGGATATATGGGCCCCGGTAAACAGATGTAACCTAAACCTCCGGGCGTCGAGGCATAGCACACCGATTTATAGGTGTAGATTGAGGGCAGCAAGGTGGAAATCTGCTAACGGTCATAGAGAGATGCTCCGTGTAGGGAACGTCCTGTCCGTTTCGGTGTGACCGGTTCGACGTTTGGGCTGTTAGGTAACATCGAGTGAGCGTGCTGTGCAGCTCCACGGGTGGGTGTACGTGACGTGATCTTCGGGTATCCCTGCAGGTATATATCGAGTCGATTCACCGTCCCTCGCGGTGACGAGTACTGCTTGTTCACTGAGCATGACGTAGGCTAATATATGAAATGTGATGATTCAATATTGCTGTTATGATAAAAACTTATTGCTACTTGTGTACCACCAAATACTGCTTACTAAATTTCTGATCCATGAACTGTTAACTTGTGGCTAAAAGATGAACTAAGGACGAACTTGTAGGCATGTCCGTTTGCTGAAATTTTACCGTCCCATGTCCATGGTAACCTACATGTAGAGTTTCATGCCTAGGTGAGTCGGTTAAGTCTTGTTGATCCATCGTTCTCATGGTTGCTGATTAAGTGTTTTTCAGGTGAGGAGCCGCCCACGGACTCGGGTTACGAGTCCACCGGCGAGGTTTACCCTCCGTCGGGGACCACGGCTGAGTGGGAGCCGTACACGCCGCGCTAAGCTCAGGAGTGCAGCTAGTGTGGGTTGCCCTAGGGCTGGCCAACTGACTTTTGCTAGATAGGCGGGCGTGAGTTGTACAAATTTAACTTCCGCTGTGTAATACAAACACTAGTTTGTAACTGAGTAGTGTACTACTTTGTACATTTCAGTTGGTTTTCAATGTAATACAATGTATCCTTATGATGTGTGCTGTTGGGTGTCGCATCATGCGGCACCACCCTCTGCGATCCTGGATGAGTGGATTCCGATCCGCCACAGGCTGGTATCAGATCCGCATTGTGGATAGCACATTAGTTACGGACTGTATTACAGGAAAACTTAGGTTTACGGTCAGGAGTCAGTAGTTTGCCCAAGTAAGGACTATATTAGCCTAGTTACTTAATGTGGCAAGACTAACATATGTGTTATAATTATGAATTTCAATTATGCAATGACGCACCTACGCTCTGGTAAGAATGGTAAGGAACGCCACTGAAAGCGGTTCAATTTCGGTTAGCTCCCCTGACGAGGAATGTGGTTCAGGGATATGTTTCACAGCTTGGTGTGAGACGTCAATATGAAACTCTTGGACTCTTCATGTTCCTGAGTTCATATGAAACGCTGATCCCTAGCGTGCATTAGGCAAGTAAGTGGAGACCCCATCGCGTTGTCAGTAACGCGAGAGTGTGTTCGTCTGGAAATAGCCCAGGAGGACATACGCATCGCTTGCCATCGGCGTACCCTGCAGGGCAGTAGGTGGTATCTGTTGGGTTGATAAAATTCCCAACCCTGACGACCCATTCGCGCTCTACTCGGGTTCCCCGTCGTGTGGTGTTAAAACACGATCATGTACCTTGAGACGTGGCATAACTTAAGGACGGCTGTATGGCAATGATACGGGAGTTTGTTTATGGTTCTGCCGAAAATGAAAATAACCTTTGAGTGCATCATTATTGTGTGGTCTTCAGCAGGTACTAACCACGTATGTATACCGTGTAGTACCCGTGTGTGAGAGACCGTTTAGTGCCACAATTGAGACGTATATGCCGGTATAATCCGGTTAGGATTTTCTTTTTGTGAGGAACGTAGTACCGACATATCATAGGCATGTGCATGAAAAATAATGATAACAAGGAATTAAAATCAGTAAGTTTCAACATTTAGGATCCTGGTTGGGTAGAAAAATTCAATAGTATATCAGTGTAGCTCCAAGGGATTGAAAAACAGAGTGCTCTGTTTTGGGCAGCAAGTTTGCTGAACTTTGACAAGGCATAACTCACAGATTACTTAGCCAATGGAGATGTGGGAAATAGTTCTGGAAAGGTGTTTAAGTGCTCTACAACTTTGTTGTAGACTCCCAGAGCTGAATCACACCTTAAGCTGGCCGAAATTCCAGAGGATTGTGAACTGTCCAGAACCAGGACAGAGTCAAAAAAAAAACCCTCTGGACTGTTCTGTTTTTCAAGCATAACTTACAGTAGAAAAATCTAAAATTTCCATACCATACATTCTTAGAAACGGTAGGAGATGTGTTACGTCTTTGTAATTCAAAGTTCTGAAATTTCAGCACGGAATTCAGTGGAAGAACAGAGTTGGAAACAGAAACTTCCCAAAGGAGGTGCTGTTGAAATTCTTCCAGAAATTCTGTTGACTTCGAATTACCATAACTTTTAAACCAGAGCTGATCTGAGGGAAAATAAATACTCGTTCGAAAGATACTGATGTTAAATTTAAATTTGGTATTCATATTGAATCATGAAAGTGCACAGAACCAGATCAAAATCTGGGATATGTAGAAACTGGTCATTCTGACAGAGGAATGGCAGTTGAACTCATTTGAGAGATTGTTGTACCCTAGGGGGTTTAAGTACTTCCAATGGGGTAGAACATACTCATGAGTGGTTATCTTCAACTAGTGAAAGATTTGAGTATATGTCTTACTCAAGTTTCTTTTGCTAGAGACCATGTTTGTGTCGTATTGAAGATAAAAGGGTAGTATACCTGATGACAAAGCGATGTAACGTATCGTAGTGACCAAACCTAGTTGGGATGAACTTCCAAAGAGGAAGTCCATCAAGTTGGATTTAACTAGCTTTTATTTTGTCTGGTAATGGTGTAGCTTGTGCAAAGTTATTACATTATCTACATACGAGATGTATCGCATGTTTTAAAGACATTATGTTTTACGCCTATTTTATTGGACTGCATGAAGTATGTTGCGGGACTGATGTTTATTGTCGTATGGTTTCAGATGGTTCGCACTCTGACCACGCATGAGATTGGTGGCTCTAGCCAGCAGGGGGGTGATGGCTCCCAGCCACCTGCCTACGACAGCACCCCGCAGCAACAACCACCACCGCCGCCTCCGCTTACGCTAGCGGATGTGATTGCGGCCCTGGTGGGTGGTCGTGAGGAGCAGACCAACCTGCTCCGAACGATCATGCAGAATACGTCCCTGGAGGGGGCCGTCAAGAGAGGGGGCCTCGTGAGCCCCATGCTGTGACGTACTCGGATTTCATGAGTACGCACCCTCCGGTGTTCACAGAAGCAGCAGAACCACTGGAGACCGACAACTTGCTGCGGACAATCGAGTCCAAGCTCGGGCTGCTCCAATGTACGGAGCGTCAAAAGACTCTGTTCGCGGCACAGCATCTTCACGGTGTCGCTGGCGCGTGGTGGGCGAATTATGTCGCCTCACGTCTGGCTGGCCATGCCGTGGAGTGGGAAGAATTCCGGGAGGGGTTCCGTGCCTACCATATCCCTCCCGGGATAATGAAGCGGAAGTTCCAAGAGTTCTTGGAGCTGAAGCAGGGCGGGAGGAGTGCCCATGACTACTCCCGTGCCTTCAACCATCTGGCGCAATATGCGTCGGATCACGTCTCCACCGAGGAGAAGAAACGGGAGCACTTCTATCGGGGGTTACACCCCGAGATGAAGACACATCTCATCCAATGCAATCGCGGCACCTTCAACGATCTCGTTAATGCCGCGATCATGCAAGAAGACGCTCAGCGGGAATTGGCGGCTGAGCAGCAGAAGCGCAGCACTCCACCCAGCGGTGGGGGTGGAGCTCCCCAGAAATACCGTATGGTGTATCAGACACCATCCGGTCAGCAGTGGCATCCACCGGCGCGACTTCAGGAGTTCGGGGGTCGTTCTTTTCAGGCATCCCCGTTCCGACCGCCGATGCCACCACCGCGACCGCAGCAACAGAAGCAGCAGCAGATGGTACCTCGGGCGTTCCCGCAGCCACAACGCGCCCCGGGTTTCCGTCCGCCGATCAGCGGAGGACCGCCTCGCTACACTTGCTTTACGTGTGGCCAGGCAGGCCATTTCACGAAGGACTGTCCTCAGGGGCACCAGAGCAGTGGGCAAGCCCAGTTCCAGGGCGGTGCTCGAGGCCGACCTCCAGTCAAGAAGGTTGGTCAGCGGACCGGGGGCGTTCACAACCTCGACAATGAGGACGCCTCAGAAGGAGACAACGTGCTGGCGGGTACGTTCACTCCACGACCAAGCAATCATCATTTTATTTGATTCTGGTGCAACCCACAGTTTTATAAGTGCATCCTATATGGCTAAGCATCAAATGCAAGTCTTCCCAACCAACTGCGCATATATGATCTGCTCACCGGGAGCGAAGATTTCAGCAAATATGATGATTCCAAAAGCAGCTCTGTGCTTAGGTGGGAAGCTATATCCCACCACCTTGATAGTCCTTACAGGGCAAAAGATTGATGCAATCTTAGGGATGTCATGGTTACGCTACCATGGCACTGTCCTGGACACTCGGACACGGACGGTTCATTTGAATTCTCCATTCCACCGTCAGCATTCCATGGTTAGAGGACATCCCCGTAGTCCGGGAGTACCCCGATGTGTTTCCGGATGATCTTCCGGGCATGCCACCTGAGCGGGATGTTGAGTTCAAGATCGAGCTTGCACCCGGGACTACGACAATATCACGGAGACCATACAAAATGGCTCCAAACGAGCTGGTTGAACTAAAAGAAAAGCTCAATGATCTGTTGAGCAAAGATTTCATTAGGCTGAGTTCCTCGCCTTGGGGATGCTCAGCGCTGTTTGTAAAGAAGAAGGATGAAACCTTGAGGCTGTGTGTGGACTACCGGCAGCTCAACCCCATCACCATCAAGAACAAATACCCACTGCCCCGCATTGACATCCTGTTTGATCAGCTTGTGGGTGCAAGTGTGTTCTCAAAGATGGACCTTCGCTCCTGGTATCATCAAATAAAAATCTGAGCGAGGATATCCCGAAGACGGCCTTCTCGACGAGATATGGCTTATATGAATATCTCATCATGTCTTTTGGTCTCACTAGTGCTCCAGCCCATTTCATGTATCTCATGAACTCGGTGTTCATGCCGGAGCTGGACAAGTTCGTTGTGGTGTTCATTGATGATATCTTGGTATACTCCAAGACAAAAGCAGAACACGCTGAACACTTGAGGATCGTTCTTCAACTACTGCGAGACCACAAGCTCTACGCCAAGTTCAGCAAATGTGAGTTTTGGATCAGCCAAGTGCCATTTCTGGGACATATCATCTCAGCGGAAGGCATTGCGGTTGACCCAAGCAAAATCGAGCAAGTGCTGAAATGGAAAGCTCCCACTTCAGTCCATGAAGTCAGAAGCTTCCTCGGCTTAGCAGGATACTATCGGAGATTCATTCCAAGCTTCTCCAAGCTTGCTAAGCCGATGACAGAATTGCTGAAGAAGGGAACAAAATATGTTTGGAACACGGCATGTGAAGGGGTGTTCCAAGTATTAGTGAAGCATCTCACAACAGCCCCGGTCTTAGCTCAACCGGATACAACCAAGCCCTTTGACGTGTATTGTGATGCGTCCGGTTTTGGGCTCGGCTGCGTGTTGATGCAGGAAGGATGTGTGGTCGCATTTGGCCACGCCAACTTCGGAACCATGAGCAGCACTGTCCGACTCATGATCTTGAGCTTGCTTCTGTGGTGTTGGCGCTGAAAATGTGGAGGCACTATCTCCTGGGGAATATAGTGCATCTCTACACCGACCACAAGAGCCTGAAGTATATTTTTACCAAGAAGGAGCTGAATATGAGGCAAAGGAGGTGGTTAGAACTAATCAAAGATTATGAGATTGAGATTAATTACCACCGTGGCAAAATAAATGTGGTTGCCGACGCACTGAGTCAGAAATCACATGTCCATAACCTCACCATTACACTGGTGGAGTGTCATACCCGAGTGCTGAGTGAGTGGGGGTATCTGGGCTGGGCCGTTGGGCTCCAAGTGGGCTTAGCCCGTTGTACAAAGGATGTGTCAGGGAACAGAGGGAGAGAACAGAACAGAGCTATCGACGTCGTCTCCTACGTCTCGCTTCGGCGATTTTGCTGTGCTCGCTCGCTCGGCGGCGGCCGGTGTCTCTGCTCACGCCCCAGCGACAGCGCGCCGGCGGCCACGGGCGTGACAACTGGTATCGGAGCCCGTCGCTCCTCGGTGGTGGTGGAGACTCACTGCTCTTCGGCGGCAACGGAGCACAGAGGACCTTGTAGCTCTTCGGTGGTGAGGTGGAGGAGTTCGAGATTTCCTGCGTAGATTCCAAATCCTGCTTCCTCAGTGGTTGTGGAGGTCTATTGCTCCTAGCGCGGCGCAGCTTCGAAGGTGAGAACCCTAACCCTAGTGGTTGTAGGGGTTGGTTCTCTTGGAGGCGTGAGATTCGGATTTCTCTTGGCGGCGGTAGACTCGATCTCTCGACGACACTAGTGAAGGTTTTGGGTGGCGGCGGTGTTCAGTAGGGTTTGGCGCGAATCACAGTGGAAGCGTGGTGGTGATTTATTACAATCTGTGGTTGGGCGAATTATTGTTGGGTGATTTGTGCTGGGTCATTTGCAAGCAATGGAGATTGAGGCGGAGATTGCAAGGGATAGATGGGAGAAGAAGTTCAGCACCCTTGATGTGATTTCGCGACGCCTTGACGTGGTGGATGATGTGCACAAGCAGGTTGTTGAAACTGGTAAAAGGTGGGTGACTCTGGCTCGGAGGACGATGGAGAAGGGGTTGGATCGTGGATTGGAGGATCGTTCTCCAAGTGTGGATAGCAGGAGCCGTGCTGTGGATTTAAACATAGGCAAAGTAGGTTTCAGTGATGCTCAGGAGGTCATGGGGGCGAGGCAAACAAAGGGAGTGATGAATGTTCATACAAGGCTGAGCAATTCTCTACAGAGAGATGGAAGGGGTATTGATAGGGAGGTGTGGTTTCAGGGAGCAGAAACTGCGAGGACTTGCCAGGCTCTTGTGAAGATCAACTTTTGGACTAGTGATTGGGCTCAGGGGTATACATCATCTGGGGATTTTGATGGTTCTGCGCTGATGGATCAGAAGGAGGTTAACCTGGATTTTGATGCTTGCTTCGGCAACAATGAAGTTGGGGAAGAGTATACAAAGGTTGTGATATGGGATGAATCGGACAGTGAGGAAGATGACCTCAGCAAGAGAAGAGAACGGGCCGGTGATATGCAACTTGTGGCACTGATAGCAGATGATCTCAGTGAAGATGTTATTGAAGAGGATAAATCTGACGAGAACAAGGTGAGTTCTGCGGTTAATAGGCACATTGCTGCCTCAGTTCTTGCGCTACCTTGTCTCGGGGGTACATTTGATGATGAGATCGGTGAGGAAATTAACTACACTAACGAGGGCGATGAAGAGAATGGTGGAATTGATGAAGAGAATGTGAAGGCTGAATTGGTCCAAATGATGCAGGACACAATCATTGGTCAAGAGGCTAGTGAAGATTATGCAGATGAGGGCAGTGAGGCCAGCGAAAATACTTCAGCAGAACAAGATGTCAGTGCAGAGGATGTTTCTGATAAGGTGGATATCAACCGTGATGATGAAGTGAATAGAAAGGAATCTGAGCATTCAGATTGTGCAGCACTAGCTGAGATTCTGAGAGTAGCACACACATTACTTGGACAGGGCAAGGCCAAGGGAGCACCACAAGTACAGTCAATGCCCTACAGGTTCCCGATGTTACTGATTGATGAAAATCGGAGATGGGACTGTTGGCTTATTTTAGCATATATTTGGTATAATTCTCTCTACCACCCCTCTCTTGGCTGCTATTCCTTTACTGTTTCATATGAGTACGATCCAGATGGGCTCACCTATCAGTTCTGGGGACTCTACACGGTCTTAAGGAAATATGGAAAAGTGGATGGACAGTTTGAATTGTCTGAAGGAAATGTCATTGGTTCAACCCATATCAAATTAGGCTTTGTGCTGCTGTTAGCTGATGCGGATGGTGTTGCATATTTACATGATGAGGAAGACCTTGGAAGAAATATGTACCCTGTAGATGGTTATGAATATCCTCTTGCTGGTTTCTGTCAAAGTGAAGAGATGGGAAGAAGAGAGGGCTTTGGTGAGCTATCCTTGAAGATGATGTCAATTCATTCTAAGGCATACTGTGATTTTATTGATGAAATTCTAGTGAAATATGAAGTTGGCATCTTAAGTGATATATTTACGCAAATGAGTGAATCAGAGGAAGAAAATGAACTCTTTTCTTCTGCATTTGATCATCAGAGGGACTCTAAACTTAGTTTTAGCGACCATTCTGTTGCTGAAACTGACCAGGGGGAGTTTCTGGAGCAGGCAAGCAATGAGGAGGAGGATGATGTGCCGAATGTGAGTCTGAAGTTAATCACAGCCTGGCATAGTACAATGGTGTTCCAGTCTGATGGTGAGGAGGCTGATTATTCTGAGGGTCTCAAGGAGTTAACATTGCCTTCCAGTAAGAGTTGTGATGATTCGAAGGCAGCAGGGACGAGTACATCTTTAGGGGAACAAGAGATGGCTGAGGATATCATTTCTCTTGTTGAAGATAAGGTTGTAAGGGTTTGGGGTTCCAAGGAGATTACTGGGGAAGATCTGATCAACAACCCTCCAACCATGGTAAAATCTGGGACTTTCTCTTTTTCAAATACGATGCTGACAGGATGTAGCCTTAATCTGGTCGAGCAGATTAGAGGTCCTACTGCTCTCACAAAGGCTATGCAGAAGTTTGGTAAAGAGGAGATCATCATAATGGCAGTTAGCAGAAATCACTATAAAAAGCTTGAAGTTGTGAGTAGAAAGAAACTTGACAGATGTTATATCTCTTCAGACAATGATCCTCTAATCGAATTAATGGACTGCTTGATTTCAGCTATGAGTTTGATAGCAATTTCCTTAAAGATGAGTTTTGACATGGATAAGATGAAGGTTATTATCGTTGATATGAGTTCCTTTGTGGTTGGCACCAAGTACAAGAAAACATCTGAAGCATCAACTGAAGAGGGTCCTGTTTTATCTCAAGTGCTTATTCTTGTGGATGCAATAGTGCTGCTAATAGATGCTCATCAGCTTATGCATAACTGGGTTGAAGAGAGGAGGGTTGGACTTAATACAGTTCCGCAGTCCATGCAAGTTGATGAGTTATCAAAGGCGGCAGAGAGTGGCTTATCCAAGGGCCACCAAGCGGAGAAATTGCAACAAAATCTGATATCAGAAGTAGCACACATCACCAACAAGATTTTAAGCCAGAGCAGCTCTACAGGATGTCCACAGGCACTGATCTTAGGCAAACCATATTTGGACACTGAAATATGTCCAATAAAAGTGGTGCAACAACTCCATTTTGTGACAGAACTTCTGCATAAGGAGTCTCAGCCTTTACCCCCATCAAGTATATTTGTTCAGATGTGGGAAGATCCTTGGTATAATCCTGCCTACAACTTCTCTGTTGGGTGTTCATCATTTATCATTTCATATGAGTTGATTCAAGAGTCAAAAGAATCTGAACTCACAGCTGAGTCTAATGGCGGTGCTGGGATGCTCCGTGGATCAAGTATTATTTGTGTTAATAGACATTGCTTGGTCTGGTTGTATGTCTTGCAGAAGGCAAGGGTGAACTTTAAAACATACAGATTATGGGTTCAAAAAGGTGGTCAGTCATTGATCCTTGTACCTGACCAAGGGATTAAGGTGTTGTTCTATTGGCAGAAACACAATGTTAAAATGAAGAAGTCTTGAGAGGGATAAGGCTATCTGCCAGAAGGATGTCATGTCTTCTCCCCATCTGATCTGATATGCAGATATATCATGTATCAGTGGAACCAGTGCCATGGAGACAGAGAAGAACACGACATCGTGAGAGCAATTTTGTCAAGTGAGTGCCCAGAAGATAGGTGCTTGGGGGCAAGCACATTTTAGGGCGGGGGAGATGTCATACCCGAGTGCTGAGTGAGTGGGGGTATCTGGGCTGGGCCGTTGGGCTCCAAGTGGGCTTAGCCCGTTGTACAAAGGATGTGTCAGGGAACAGAGGGAGAGAACAGAACAGAGCTATCGACGTCGTCTCCTACGTCTCGCTTCGGCGATTTTGCTGTGCTCGCTCGCTCGGCGGCGGCCGGTGTCTCTGCTCACGCCCCAGCGACAGCGCGCCGGCGGCCACGGGCGTGACATGGAGGAGGAAGAGCCGAGCTTGTACTTGGTTCCTTATGGATCGTTCTACAACCTTGCCTTCATCCCTACCATTAGGGAGGACATCATTGCAGCTCAGAAGATTGACAAGGGCATGGCACATCTCCGGAGATGGATAGACAACGGGGAAAACAAATGTTTCCGGAAGGATGATGAGGGGACGCTGTGGTTCAATGACCGCATAGTCGTACCCCGGAATATGGAGCTGAGAAAGAAGATTCCTGAGGAAGCTCACTTGTCTAAATACTCCATTCGTCCGAGCAGCAACAAAATGTACCAAGATTTGAAAAAGAAATTTTGGTGGACGCAGATGAAGTGGGAGGTAGCGCAGTACGTATCCGAGTGTGATACGTGTAGATGAGTGAAAGCTGATCATATGAGAAAATCAGGGCTGCTGCAACCCCTGAAAATTCCGGCATGGAAATGGGAGGATGTGAGCATGGATTCCATTGTGGGATTACCCCTGACTTCCAACAAGCATGATTCCATTTGGGTAATCTTTGACCGATTAACCAAGTCGGCTCACTTCATTCCTGTGCATACACATTACAATGCCGGCAAGTACGCGGAGCTGTACATAGAGAGAATTCTATGCTTATATGGGGTACCCAAGATCATAGTCTCAGATCGAGGTGCGTTATTCGTGTCTCGTTTTCGGGAGCAGTTGCACGCTGCATTGGGTACTAAGCTGATTAGGAGCTCCGCCTATCACCCTCAGACAGATGGGCAAACAGAGAGGCTTAATCAAGTACTAGAAGACATGTTGAGAGCATGTGCCATCCACCACGATAGGAACTGGGATGATCACCTACCGTTGGCGGAATTCTCGTACAATAACGGCTATAAGACGAGTATCAAGATGGCACCCTACGAAGCTCTCTACGGTCGCAAATGCCGCACCACATTAAACTTGTGCGAGTCCGGTGAAAGGGTCACATTCGGGGTTGATGTGGTGAACGACGCCGAAGAGCGCGTCCGGATGATTCAAGCTAACTTGAAGGCCGCTCAATCCCGGCAGAAAAGCTACGCTGATAAGAGGCGTAGAACGCTGCACTTTGACGTTGGAGAGCACGTGTACCTCCGTGTATCTCCGATGAAGGGCGTGCACCGGCTCGGTGTGAAGCGGAAACTCGCTCCCCGATTTATTGGACCCTATGCTATCACCGAGAAGTGTGGACCAGCGGCGTATAGACTGGAGCTACCGGCATCTCTTGCTGGTGTTCACGACGTTTTCCATATTTCACAACTGCGAAAATGTCTGAAGCATACGGCTGCTGTTCCCACTGAAGACATCGGCGAGCTGCAACCGGATTTGACATATGGTGCATATCCGGTGGCAATTATTGATGAGAAACTCGGACCACACGTAGCCGAACGTTGTGGTTCTACAAGATACTCTAGAGCAACCACACCGCCGAAGAAGCCACGTGGGAGAGCGAGGAATTTCTTCGCTCGAACTACCTGGAGTTCATGGCATCTCAGCACGGGTGAGTTCCTATTACATCGCTATCTCTTCTTTTGTAATCTCGGGACGAGATTCTTTTAAGGGGGGAGGGATGTAAAAGCCCAAAAAAAAGGGACTTGCAAAAATTGTTCATCACCTCACAACACCACAGCTCTTGTGATGGATATCTCATGAACACTTGTGAAGAGCATGTAACCACCATCAAAAAAGGTGATTAGAGGGGAAAGGCCTAACTTCCAAAAAGTGGGATTTCTACACATGAACATGAAAGGTTGAGCCCACCCCTAGAACTTGAATAGTCTTGGGAAGGCTCAGGCCAAATTTCATGCAAATCCAATACTTTTTGAGGCACTTTATGAGGCATTTGAAAAAGGGGCCAATTTGAATGTAAATTCAAATTGCAGCAACTTTCATCACTTGAATTCAAAAGTTGGCTTCATATTCAAACTCAGCACATTTTTCTGAGTTAGCCCACCAATTTTCATCCCCATTGGAGTTCGTCTTGTTCGGAGCAAAATTTGCATTAATTCAAAACTGAGTTTGAATTTCAGTTCAAATGTGAAGCAAATTTAGCCAAATCAATTTCAAATTTAGGATATCAAATTCAAACAATGACTTGGAGGTTTAGTCTCACGTTCAATTGTGAATAGCTGGGGATAATTTCAGCAAAAACAGAGATGAAGATTAGAAAAGCATTAGAGGGGAGGGACCCACTTGTCAGTAGCCCTCACACTGAAGTCTTCGGGTTGATTTTTCTCTTGGCCGAGAGCGCGTGCCAGCCAGCCACGGTGTCGGCGCCCGACTGCCTCAGCCAGGCCAGCTCCTGCTCGGTGAAGGGGGGAGAAAAGATCACTGACCGAAGGGATAAAACGTGTGCTCCTGCCGTGCTCCGTTTCTCCCATCACGCATTATATGTTCTGCCACACACCACCGCAGCAACTCACTCCGAGTTCGCCTCCCTCTGGTCGTCGACGTCCGGGCAACACAGGCCTCCTCGTGTCCAACGATCAACACAAGAAACAACCGCATAGTCGTACCCCGGAATATGGAGCTGAGAAAGAAGATTCTTGAGGAAGCTCACTTGTCTAAATACTCCATTCATTCGGGCAGCAAAAAAATGTACCAAGATTTGAAAAAGAAATTTTGGTGGACGCGGATGAAGTGGGAGGTAGCGCAGTACGTATCCGAGTGTGATACGTGTAGACGAGTGAAAGCTGATCATATGAGAAAATCAGGGCTGCTGCAACCCCTGAAAATTCCGGCATGGAAATGGGAGGATGTGAGCATGTATTTCATTGTGGGATTACCCCTGACTTCCAACAAGCATGATTCCATTTGGGTAATCGTTGACCGATTAACCAAGTCGGCTCACTTCATTCCTGTGCATACACATTACAATGCTGGCAAGTACGCGGAGCTGTACATAGCGAGAATTCTATGCTTAAATGGGGTACCCAAGACCATAGTCTCAGATCGAGGTGCGTTATTCGTGTCTCATTTTTGGGAGCAGTTGCACGCTGCATTGGGTACTAAGCTGATTAGGAGCTCCGCGTATCACCCTCAGACAGATGGGCAAACAAAGAGGGTAAATCAAGTACTAGAAGACATGTTGAGAGCATGTGCCATCCACCACGGTAGGAACTGGGATGATCACCTACCGTTGGCGGAATTCTCGTACAATAACGGCTATCGGGCGAGTATCAAGATGGCACCCTACGAAGCTCTCTACGGTCGCAAATGCCGCACCCCATTAAACTGGTGCGAGTCCGGTGAAAGGGTCACATTCGGGGTTGATGTAGTGAACGACGCTGAAGAGCACGTTCAGATGATTCAAGCTAACTTGAAGGCCGCTCAATCCCGGAAGAAAAGCTACGCTGATAAGAGGCGTAGAACGCTGCACTTTGACGTCGGAGAGCACGTGTACCTCCGTGTATCCCCGATGAAGGGCGTGCACCGGTTCGGTGTGAAGGGGAAACTCGCTCCCCGATTCATTGGACCCTATGCTATCACCGAGAAGTGTGGACCAGCGGCGTATAGACTGGAGTTACCGGCTTCTCTTGCTGGTGTTCATGATGTTTTCCATGTTTCACAACTTCGAAAATGTCTGAAGCATACTGCTGCTGTTCCCACTGAAGACATCGGCGAGCTGCAACAGGATTTGACATATGATGCATATCCGGTGGCAATTATTGATGAGAAAGCTCGGACCACACGTAGCCGAACGTTGTGGTTCTACAAGATACTCTGGAGCAACCACACCGCTGAAGAAGCCACGTGGGAGAGCGAGGAATTTCTTCGCTCAAACTACCCGGAGTTCATGGCGTCTCAGCACAGGTGAGTTCCTATTACATCGCTATCTCTTCTTTTGTAATATCGGGACGAGATTCTTTTAAGGGGGGAGGGATGTAAAAACCCAAAAAAAAAGGGACTTGCAAAAATTGTTCATCACCTCACAACACCACAGCTCTTGTGATGGATATCTCATGAACACTAGTGAAGAGCAAGTAACCACCATCAAAAAAGGTGATTAGAGGGGAAAGCCCTAACTTCCCAAAAGTGGAATTTCTACACACGAACATGAAAGGTTCAGCCCACCCCTATAACTGGAATAGTCTTGGGAAGGCTCACGCCAAATTTCATGCAAATCCAATACTTTTTGAGGCACTTCTGGATGCATTTGAAAAAGGGGCCAATTTGAATGTAAATTCAAATTGCAGCAATTTTCATCACTTGAATTCAAAAGTTGGCTTCATATTCACACTCAGCACATATTTCTGAGTTAGCCCACCAATTTTCATCCCCATTGGAGTTCATCTTGTTGGGAGCTAAATTTGCATTAATTCAAAACTGAGTTTGAATTTCAGTTCAAATGTGAAGCAAATTTAGCCAAATCAATTTCAAATTTAGGAAATCAAATTCAAACAATGACTTGGAGGTTAAGTCTCACGTTCAATTGTGAGTAGCTGGGGATAATTTCAGCAAAAACAGAGATGAAAATTAGAAAAGCATTAGAGGGGAGGGACCCACTTGTCAGTAGCCTTCACACTGAAGTCTTCGGGTTGATTTTTCTCTCGGCCGAGAGCGCGCGCCTGCCAGCCATGGGCGTCGGCGCCTGACCGCCTCAGCCAGGCCAGCTCCTGCTCGGTGAAGGGGGGGGAGAAAAGATCACTGACCGAAGGGATAAAACGTGCGCTCCTGCCGTGCTCCGTTTCTCCCCTCACGCATTCTCTGTTGTGCCGCACACCACCGCAGCAACTCGCTCTGAGTTCGCCTCCCTCTGGTCACCAACGTCCGTGCGACACAGGCCTCCTCGTGCCCGACGATCAACACAAGAAACAACCGCCCTAAGGTGCTGGTCCTGCTAGTCCAAACCGTTTATTGTTTCATGCACTGTCGTGGGAGAATTTTCCCGGGAGAGTTTTGGTGTTCTTAAGACCGAGCCATCCCAAATCCTAAAATTTGTGGGTATTAGCTCATCACCGGGTATACCGATCTACACACGTGATCTACACCGTGCCACGGCCATCTAGGATCAAAAAGTACAAAGAACCGTCGAGCATAGACTCTGGTTATCGAGTTTTTCAGGTCACAGCAGATATCGGGCCTAGGTCGATGGTGAGCACATAGCTCCAGCTGTTTCCATGGCAAACCGAGCTCATTTTCATGCTCAGAATGCCACAGCGGAGCTGTAGGAGCAAACCGTTCCGAAAACAAGGCACTGAGTAGCTCGGTCGACGTCGCCGGAGTAGGGATAGCCGCTGTCACCGTCGCTGGCGTGGTTCCGGCCATCGCCGAGCTTTGGTGAGGGCACCAGCGTGTTCTCCGAGCCAAGTTAGGCACAGGCGACGAAATCCGTCAGAGGTCGTGCAACGAAATGGCCGGCGGCGAGAGCTCCGGCGAAGCGCCGCCGTGGAAGTAGCGGGAGGTCGCGAGGTAGACGAAGGGGGGCCGGATCCACCAGTCAGTCTCTATTCTCGCGCGGTGATCCACTTTGCGGCCAGAATCCCGTGTGGCAGCATGGGTAAAACCCCGTGGGCTGCGGTGTGGCCGCGTTCTCAGTGGGCCGGTTTAAAGAGTGGGCCCCACCCGCAGAGTTTAAACATTTTAGGATTTTCCAGTTTAGATCAAACTTCAAATGCATAGAACTTTTGTTAGGAAGCTCCAAATTCAGTGAAACAAATTTTAATGAACTCATCTTTTTTAGTACTTTCCAGAAACACTAGTTTCAGCTCATGAAACTTACTAGTTTTTCAGAATTAATTCCCTAAAATTTAAACTGTTAGGAATTTTATCTGGAAAACTACTTTATGAAAAATTCTGAAATTCGTCGGGCAGGTTCACTGGAAAATCCTTAAGCCACAGTAAAATTTTCAGACCCATCCATGTTAATTTAGTCCCCCTAATGGGGTGATTAAGTGAACTGCCCTGAGAAAATAGAAAAATGTACAGAAACATTTTTCAGATTTTCTCAAATCTTGTTTAGGGCATAACTTCCTCTAGAATTCTTCAAATGACATGAAACCAATTCCATTAGAACCATATCGAATTCTAGTTTCCAGAAAGCAATGGTTGGAGCCATGAAAAACGCTGGAATTCCTTATAAGCTCTAATATTGACCAAATAGGCTTTTATTTGTACAAGGCTCAAATGAACTTTGTTTCAAATGAAACTTGGTCAAGACTTTGGTTAGAACCCTACCAAGCCACCATAAAAATTTCAGAACAAAAGGGTAGGGCTATCTAGAGTTATGGTAATTACTTATTCAGTTCTAAACATTGCATTTAAATTGACATATAGTATATCGTATACGTGTAGTCGCTGAAGGCGAGGAAACTCCGGAAGTGCTCAACTTTCTTCTTCCGGACGAAGACCTAACAACTGACCTGCAGAAACAAGGCAAGCCCCGGTTTGCATTACACCGTTTTACAAAGTTTTGCTTTGTTTACATACTTAGTATTAGGTATGTATATGTGCATTAGGTGTAGGGTGGATGAAACCCCAAATGCATAACCAGATGTTTCCCATCAGAGTGAGGGTAGTATCTAAGTCCTCGAATAGACAGGCTATGCTAATCATTCATAGGACTTCGGTACAAGTTGAGTAGTTGGAATCTACTCGTGAGTTAGGCTTGGGACACACGGGATTGGTTCTAGTGATGTGAGATCACTTTAGTAATGAAAATGAGACTAGGCAGGGGCTAGGGCGCAGCAAGAGGAAGTCTTGTGTGTGCAGCCCTGTCCGTGTCGATTGAGGACGGATCTGTGTGCGGCCCTGCTGAGCAAGTATTGAACGTACCGAAGGCATATCGGATATATGGGCCCTGGTAAACCGACGTAACCTAAACCTCCGGGCGTCGAGGCATAGCACACCGATTTATAGGTGTAGGTTGAGGGAAGCAAGGTGGAAATCTACTAACGGGCATAGAGAGATGCTCCGTGTAGGGAACCTCCTGTCCGTTTCGGTGTGACCGGTTCGACGTTTGGGCTGTTGGGTGAAAGGTTGTCCCATATGACATCGAGTGAGCGTGCTGTGCAGCTCCACGGGTGGGCGTACGTGACGTGCTCTTCGGGTATCGCTGCAGGTGTATATCGAGTCGATTCACCGTCCCTCTCGGTGACGAGTACCGCTTGTTCATTGAGTCATGACGTAGGCTAATATATGAAATTGGATGATTCAATATTGCTGTTATGATAAAATTTTATTGCTACTTGTGTGCCACCAAATACTTCTTACTAAATTTCAGATTCATTAACTGTTAACTTGTGGCTGAAAGATGAACTAAGGACGAACTTGTAGGCGTGTCCATTTACTGAAATTTTACCGTCCCATGTCCATGGTAACCTATATGTAGATTTTCATGCCTAGGTGAGTCGGTTAAGTCTTGTTGAGCCATCGTGCTCATGGTTGCTGCTTAAGTGTTTTTCAGGTGAGTAGCCACCCACGGACTCGGGTTACGAGTCCACCGGCGAGGGTTACCCTCCGTCGGGGACCACGACTGAGTTGGATCCATACACGCCGCGCTAAGCTGAGGAGTGCAGCTAGTGTGGGTTGCCCTAGGGCTGGGCAACCGACTTTTGCTAGATAGGCGGGCGTGAGTTGTAACTTCCGCTGTGTAATATAAACACTATTTTGTAACTGAGTAGTGTACTAGTTTGTACATTTCAGTTGGTTTTCAATGTAATACAATGTATCCTTATGATGTGTGCTGTCGGGTGTCGCATCGTGCGGCACCACCCTCTGCGATCCTGGATGAGCGGATTCCGGTCCGCCACAAGTTCAACCTTGTTGAGCAGATTTATGATGACATCTTCAACATCTCTCACGCTCCCAACCGGTCATGTGGTTATGCACCGTGCATCATGTGCCTAATTGAGAAGGTGATGGGGACAGTCTTTGTCAAGGATGTCACTCATCGACCTCTCCGTCCTCAGCTACCCCTCATTGTGCCAGAACCCTCAAGGAGGAAAAATGCTCAACCTCCGTTCAGCTCAGTGACCCCTTCTAGCTCAGCGGCTCCCCCATCATCTCCTCCTCCGAAGTCCATGAGCGGATTCTTCAAGTGCTTCAACGCACTTTTCGCCTCCTGTCGGCATGTGGAGGTCCGGACTCGACGCATGGAGAGGCGTCAAGAAAAGTACCTCAAGGCTGTGTGTGACAAGCTTGAGGTACCCATGTCTCCACCTAAGGAGAGTGATGGGGAACTCACTCCATATCCAGAGTTCACCGCTGATGAGCTCCCCCGGTTCAGGGAAGATGGAAGCTCTTCCAAGGCCGTGCCTCCATCCACCACCGCCGACAAAGAAGAAGAGGATACGGAGGCTACTGAGAGCGTTAAAAATGGCGATGAAGAAAAAGACGGAGAAGATGACGAGTAGACTTAGGCGTATCTTCTTACCTCTTTTCCTTTTTGGTGCCTTGATGCCAGAGGGGGAGAAATGTGAAAAGGATGTCTTATTTTTTATCATCTTCTAGTCTTGTAATAGATCTTTTGGACATGACTATGTAGTAATAAATCTTTTGGACATGACTATCTGGTAATAGATCTTTTGGACATGACTATCTTGTAATAGATCTTTGGACATGGCTATTTATGTTCTATGTTTTATGCATGACTATCTTTTGTGTAACACTACGTGTTGGATTTTATGGTTGTTTTATGCATATTGTCTTATCACATTTTTTTGAGCACAACACGTAGGCACCCCACCATAACATGTGAATATATGCCAACTCCCCTCTTTTACTCTTGCATACATTCAGGGGGAGTTTTGCATACGTACACTTGTGAAAAAAAAATTTACCTCTTATGTTGAAACTTAATGTGTTGTCATCAATCACCAAAAAGGGGGAGATTGTAAGTGCATCTAGGCACCCCCGTGTGTTTTGGATGATTGATGGCGACAAATTAAGAGACTAACGAGCTGAGATGATCATAAGCACAGGACATTTCCAAGGCGGACGCCTAAACTCTCAGAAAGGAAAAAGATGAAGAATGGCGTCAAAGACTCGAAGAGTAGAAATTAGGGTTTCACTTGAGTCTTTAGTTGGCTAGCCGTGTAAAAGAAAGAGTGTGTGTGTCAAGTGCATTGAGATCATAGAAGAGAGCTCAAAGAGTTGGAAGTGTCAAATCCTTAGTGGAGAGAGGTAAAGTTGGGCAGGCCAGACTTGTTGGGGGAAGATGCTGGACTAGTCCGGAAGTCCTACGTCTTAGTCCGTTTTGGGGCGGACTGAGAGTTCCTGACTGAGATCGGACCTGTCCATTTTGGGATGGACTAGTCCGTTTCTCTCTTGGTGAGAGTGTTTTTGGGGCTAAGTCCTGGTAGACAAGACTTATCCGCCTCAGACTGAGAGTTCCTGACTGAGATCGGACCTGTCCATTTTGGGATGGACTAGTCCGTTTCTCTCTTGGTGAGAGTGTTTTTGGGGCTAAGTCCTGGTAGAACGGACTTATCCGCCTCAGTGGCCGGACTAGTCCAGGCTAGCCAAACTTGTCCGTTTTCACACGGACTAAGAGTTCCTGTGTGAGTTCCGGCTAGTCCGTTCTAAGGCGGACTAGTCCGTATGGGTGTGAGAGGAAAGCTCCCACGGCTAAGTCTTGGTAGACCGGACTTGTCCTCCTTAGTGGTCGGACTAGTCCGGGTCCTCCAGACTTGTCCGTTCTCACCTGGACAAATAGTTCCTGTGTGAGATCAGACTAGTCCGGTGTGAGGCGGACTAGTCCGGACTTTCAGTAGGTGGCAACGGTTGGCTTCGGGACTTCTATAAAAGGAGATGCCACGACTTCATTTAGAAAAAACCTGGAACCCTAGCGCCGCCACAGCGATCCTAGAGCCCCCTAAGCCTTCTCTCTTGCCTACTCACCCTCTAGAACCAATTCTTGAGTGGATTTGGGTGTGTGAGGAAAGGAGAAGGAAGAACTTCGCATTTAAGGCTCTTGGAGTGATCTCGTGCACTTGGTGTCACCTGTGGCTTGTAAGATCGGTGGAGTTTTGTGGACGTGATCAAGTGGGAGCCTCAGATTGTGAGCAGCCCAAACACTTTGTAAGTTCACCCTTGAGATAATGAAGAGCCGGGTTGGCCCTAGTGGCGACTTAGTGAGGGAAGGGTTGTTAAACCAGGCCCTTTGTGGACTCCTCAACTGGGACGTAGATTCCTGAGTGGAATCGAACCTCGGGCAAAAATCTTCGTGTCATTTTGCACTTACATTTCATTGATCATTAGAATTGTTTAGGGTTCGTTCGATCATTTCACTCTTATAATATTTCAGGTTACAATCTCGCAATCCACCTCAATACTTTGTCATATTTGTTATATTAGATTGGTAGATAGTTTATCTGCATTTCATTAAACTAAAATCCAGAGAAAAACCCATAAAAATCAAGTTTAGGCTTTTCAGCAGTCTGACCGGACTAGTCCGCCCCTGAGCCGGACTAGTCCGGCCTTCTAGGCTTTTCCAGCAGGTTGATCAGACTAGTCCACCCCTGAGCCAGACTAGTCTGGCCCCTGTGTTATAATCTCATTCAATTAAGTCATTTCAGGAATTTTAGCCTATTCACACCCCCTCTAGGCAATTTCACCCCTGTGGAAGGGATGAGGTCCGGCCGCTGGACACGTGGCGCCTTGGGAGCTCACCCCTGCAGAAGGGATGAGGTCCGACGCTGGACACGTGGCGCCTTCGGAGTTCACCCCTGCGGAAGGGGTGAGGTCCGGCTGATGGACACGTGGCGCCCTCGGAGCTCGCCTCTGAGGAGAAGGGAGGTTCGGCCCTGCTAGACATGTGGCGCACTCGGAGCTCGCCTCCGAAGAGAAGGGAGGCCCAACTCCGCTGGACACGTGGCGCCCTCAGAGCTCACCCCTGCGGAGGGGGCGTTGCCCTTAGGGGTTTTTCTCCTGTGCGGGGGGGTGCCGACCCAATTTCCCCCAAATTTTCCCCACATTTGGGGGGAATAAAATCCCGAATGCTGCCGCACCTAACTGAAAATATAAGTTTGTTGAGATCCAAAGTTGAGTTGGACTCTTATTTGAGCTCCAATTTGAGTAGGACTCCTCCATTTTCCCCTTAATAGAACCCAAAACCCCCCCTTGGCCGCAACCCCTTTCCCTTTTCCCCTCCCAAGTCGACGACTTTGAGACCCTAGCCCTCAACTCGCCGAGTTGGGCACCCCCCTCTCCGGAGTTCAGTCGCCGGTGAGCCCGCCGACGAGTCCCGTCACGCCTAGCCGTTGCCGGAAAAGAGCCGACGATCATAAGGGAAGTGAGGTAGGTCTTCGTTACCCATCTTACGACGTCATCGCTGTTTCTATGCATCCGTTTTCTTCGCTCCCTTCGAACATAAACTTTTCATGTGGACAGATCACGTCTTGATCGGTTTTTGACGGTGGAATTGATCTAGATCTTGAGTCAAGATCATCTTAAAACCCCATGAAAGCCCATTAAAACATGCAAGAACACATACAAACTGGTCTAATAAAACAGCACCACAGGATTTGCATTCATCTACACCATTGCATCTTGAGTAAAGTTTGTGCATGATGTTTGATTGCTGTAAATTTTGTATGTGCGTGGTCGTGAGTAGAAGGACAAGCTCAGGAAGCCATCTACGAAGAACTACATCACCAAGACTTCGAGACGCTTGAGCAACAAGAGCCACGGGAGCAAGGCAAGTGCCTCTTGACCATATTGATCCCATGTTTTGAAACTGTTTTGTTTGCGAAAACGTGTATGATTTAGTCAACTTGATGGGACACCCTTTCATAGGAGTTTACTAGTTTTGTTAAACCATTCTTGTCGCTGGGAAAGTGGATGAGTCGGGTATGGTTGTTTTCCTTTTTGCTTCGCTTAATCCACGGGATACGGGAAGCTGAATTAAAACATGTCTAGTTACTGCACTCATTTGAATAATGATGATGAGAACTTGATGATGTTAATGAGCATGGAATCGGGGGAGATCTAGGCAAGCTTGGTTCATGGATGTTTCTGTATGAGATGGTGGTTTACTTGCCGTAGATCTAAGGACCGGTTCATTGTGAGGGCCCGATCCCGATCACGGGGCCGTAGCACCTCGTCCCGGAATCGCATTGGGTGGTGCCGTGCGATGCGGCACCAGACAGCACACATAATAAAGCATCATATTACATAAATCAAGCGGAAGCTTACAAAGTGTAAATTTTACAAATACTTCTCAAAATAATCTACAGCGGAAGACTATTACAACTCACGTCTCATACCTATGCTAAGCAACAGAGAAGGTGTCCAGCCCGCGGACCCTTCTCGCTAGCAACACTATCACAGTAGCAGCGGCAGGGGTTGCCATGAGTTCACCACTCGGAGAGCTCCGAGTCTCATCGGACCCCCGTACATATCAGCGTACAGTTATTACCTGCAAAACAACTTATGCAGTATCTGTGAGCACGAAGCTCAGCAAGACTTAACCGTCTCCCTAGTCATGAAACTCTACATGATGAAAATAGAGGGCTGAATATAGCAGTTTGCACAAATGATGCTCTTGAGATAAAGGAGAGTCCTTACTACCAGTTTTAAACAACTTTTATAGCCCTCGCGCAATTTACATCAAGCATCCACAATCAAACAAGAAACGCTTCATCTCCATGTCACTTGCCCGAGGTGAAAGTAACTTTAGTGAGCTAACCTAGACTCATACAGACCTTGCGCCATAAACGTCGAGACTCCACAATCAAACAAGAAACGCTTTGCCTCGACGCTACTAGCCCAAGGTGGAAATTAAATTTAGTGAAAGTGTTGATCATCCCTCATCTCCATTATGAGGATTACTCACGAAGCATTATTAACTTTTCCCGGTTTATTACTACGTCATGACTCAGTGTACAAGTATGCTCACTACCATGAGCGACGGTGATTGCAATAAAAAACACCTGGCTGACACGACACGTACACTGGTACTCGACGTTGCACACAGCTACCATCACTAACGCCGTACATGGCAACCTTTCACACGACACCCAAATGTCGAACCGGTTCCACCGACAGGGATTAAATCTCTCTACGGCAAACCCTCGTAGAGCCGACTTATCTATCCTTTCAGCATCGGCATCAGACGGTGAGGTATGCCTCGACATCCAGGTTAACATGTTACATCGGTTTCCTGGGTCCCATATTGCCAGTATGCATCCAGTACACATCTCAAACTTGTCTCATAGGGCTGCACACGAGAACGGGCCTTAATCAACTCAGACATAGACTAGGTTCACAGGACCACGTCCTTGAGCCTTCCATCCACTGCCCGGTCTCCATTCCCCACTCTGAGGATCAATTCCAAACTCTTCCGATTGATCCCCCTTAATCCCGGTTCACGAGTAGGAAACTGCCTACTCGAGTTATGCCTCTTTTAATCCACTTTTGTTAACTTGAGATCAGCATTTATAATCAATTGATAACCTACTCTACATTAAACTCCAGGGTTTTCTGGTTCACGCACTTGGGGTTTCATACCATCTAGACTTAATGCAATAAATAAAATGCTAGACATTATAAAGTGAATACAAATGAAAACTTGTAAGTTTTTATGCAAACCGAGGCTTGCCTTTGTTTTGCAGGGAACTAATATTTATATCTCAGTTAGTGACGACCACTTGGCTTGATCTCTTGCTCCCCCCTTGGATCTTTACTCCAATGCCTTCAAGTTCTTCACGTAGATGCTACACGTAATGAATATGCACACATGTTTAATTGTAAAGACTTTGTTACAAGTTCTAATAACAAGTTTTCAAAAACTGAAACCCTGTATAAGAATTTAAAATGAAACTGGTGCAAGTGGTTTGGGTTTGGATCTAAGCACATGATTAAGTGTTAAGTGGTTCCCCCTCTTCCATTTTGATCACCTTGAGTGGTTAAACAGAACAGGGGTGATCCAGAGCTCCAATGGAGCTGAGAATTTTCATGTGGGTTACTTGTCACATGAAATTCCTCTGGACCAAGCACTTTTCATTAAGTGGTTTGTTCAGAACAATTTTCTAAGCAATTAAGCAAGGAAGAATTAATTCTGAGATAACACCCATGTTCATACCAAACTTAGTGAACTACAATTTCAATTATAGTTCATAGAGCTTGCATGAATTTTCCTAGCATTTTTGGAGCTAAGATTTACCCAGAACTGAATTTCCAAGTTTTGGAAATTCTCTGAAAATGTTTCTGTATTCAATTGAACACATCAATTTGAAATCTGAGTTGCCCTGATCAAATCAACTCCAAATAAGCTGAAACTTTTACAGAAGTACCCTAACACCGTAAAGAATATTCTGGCAAAATTTGAGGATTTTTGGATTAACCAAACTCCCTCTAAAATTCATTTGCTGAAAAGTTCTAAATAATTTTCCATAATTAATTATTAAGTTTCATACAAATTGGGTTTCATATTTGTATAGTACTTTATTAGAGGAATCCAACAAAATTTGTTTCACATTTTTTGGAGTCTCCTACACAAAGTTGTGGCCCTCCAAAGTTTAAACTAGAAACTGAAATCCCAAATGTTTAAACACCTGCCAGTGGGTCCCACCCGGCAGACCTTCTTCTTCCTCGCGCCAAACAGGGTCGCGGCGGCGCCCTCCGGTGAGCATCGCCGGAAAAGCCTTCCCAGCCATACCCCGACCTCAGACTCGCCGCCCCACCCTAACTCGTGTCGCTGAACTCGTCTAGGGTGTAGATCGCCGGAACAGGGTGCCCGATGGTGACAGCGGCCGTTAGGGTTCCGGCGTGGTTGGGAATGTGCTACACCGCATCAAAACGGTCGGGAAATGATCGGAGAGCACCGTGAGAGCTCGAGGGTGTTGAAAATGGCCGCCAAACCTCGTGAAAAGGTCGGCAACATTGATCTCCACGGCGACCCGAGCTGTTTTTCCATGGCGGCCTGAAAAACGGCAAGAACTCGGTCATTTCTGGATCATTAGCTTGATTCTTGGTCGAGGAGGACCGCTAGGATGTGTAGAAGCTGTGCGCAAGCTAGCCGGAGCCGGGATGGACTGTGCAACCCAAATTTCGGGGTAGACCGAAACCTACCCGCATGTACTAGCTTTCGGGAATAGGGAGAATTCTCCATGCTCGATCGATCAATGGCTATAAGGGTTGCAGCTACACGATCTGGAGGTTAAGGTGCACCTTTTTCGTGTAGAGAACGGATGGGGAAAACGGCCGTGGTGTGCTGTCTACGGAGACCAACTTCTGTTTCCCGCCGGTGGGCTGCGGTTCTCGGCGGCGATCGTCGAATTGTGACCAACCGAGGCACCAACATTGTGAAGTAGCGAGGTGGATAGCTAGAGCACGTGTTGGTGACCCGAGCAAAGGCCGAGCAGGCGCCGGTGTGCGGTGGAAGTTGGAGGAGCAGCGCAGGTGAGAAAACAGAGCGCGGGGCGGTTGCTGATCGTGAGGAGGAAGCAAAAACGCGTGGCTCAGCTTTGTGGGCAGTGGATACATTGAGGAGAGGCGTGAGCTGCTTCCCAGTTGCCAGCGCGAGAGAGGAAAAACATGAGGTGGCTCCCGGGCGGTGGCGCGAAGCTGCTGGTGTAGCTCGGGAGAACCCCCTCGTTTGAGTGAGAGACAGAGAGGAAAAACTTAGCGGTTAAGTCTACTTAGCCCTATGACATGTGGGCCCACAGGCAGTCCCTCCTCACCCCTCAAAACATCTCCAAAACTTGGCAAGTGACCAATTCACATGTTTTGAGTTTAAAACCTGAGCTGCATTTGGATAGTTTGAACAAATTCCATCCAAATTCAAATGTATGTTTGAATTCTTTGCACATTTAAACCCCTTTTGGATAAATGGGAAGCATACCTTTTCAAAAACTAATGAAACTTTGCCTACCCACTAATTTGGACCTAAGGAATCCAAATATGCAATTTGATTCTTGTGTTCGCTGCTGCAAACAAGAGTTTCAACACAACAGTTTTTAATTACCCTTGTGTCCTCCCCTCATTTGAAATTTGAGTTGAACACTCAGTTTAACTTCTGATTTTTAAACCCTTCCATTGCACTTGAGTACTTCAACTCTGTGGTCTTAATCCACCTAGGGTCCAAACATGCAAATGGCTCTAAGTTGGTTTTAGAACAACCTCTAATGTGTTACAATATGTGTAAAAAGTTTGAACCAATCCCCTTTTTCATACACCATACCCAACATTTGTGCAAACTCATGTTTCTTGTATTCATACTTTTGGGACCTTTACATTCCTCCCCCTTAAAAGGGAATCTCGTCCCGAGATTACAAAAGAAAGATGAGGCGGAAGGTAATTACAAAATTTATGACAAAAGTTCCGGATAGTTCTTGTGGATGTAATCTTCACTCTCCCAAGTCGCTTCATCTAATGTGTGATTACTCCACAGGACTTTGTAAAATTTCAAAGTACGATTTCGAGTGATCCGGCTCTTCTCGTCAATAATCCTGATGGGTTGCTCGGTGTAGGTGAGATCCGGTTGTAAGATCTCCATGTCTCCTGAAAGAATCTCTGTCTGCGTCTTCAAACACTTTCTCAAGTGTGAGACATGGAATATGTCGTGGATGCCCGATAAAGATGGTAGCAAATTCAGACAGTAGGCTACCGGTCCACACCGTTCTGTAATAATGAACGGACCCACAAAGCGAGGAGCTAGCTTTCCCTTGACCACGAATCGATGAATTCCCTTCATTGGGGATACTCAGAGATAGACGTAATTTCCGACTTCAAAGCACAAGGGTCGGCATCGCTGGTCCGCATAACTCTTCTGGCGAGATTGAGCGGCTTTGAGGTTTTCTTGAATCAGCTGGACTCGCTCTTCGGCATCTTTTACAAGATCAATGCCAAAAATCACCCTCTCACCAGATTCACACCAATTGAGTGGTGTGCGGCACTTCCTGCCATAAAGTGCTTCGTATGGTGCCATTTTAATACTGGATCGGTAACCATTGTTGTAGGAGAACTCCGCTAATAGCAAATGGTTATCCCAATTCTTTCCATGATCTATGGCACATGCTCTCAGCATATCTTCTAAAATTTGATTCACCCTCTCCGTTTGACCATCGGTCTGAGGATGGTATGCTGAACTTCTGAGTAACTTTGTTCCCAGAGATTCATGTAGTTGCTCCCAGAAACGAGCAATAAATATTGAACCTCGGTCCGATACGATGGTTTTGGGGACTCCATGTAAGCACACGATTCTGGAGAGATACAACTCTGCATATTGCTTAGTCTGGAATCCCGTATTCACTGAGATGAAGTGGGCTAATTTTGTTAAGCGATCAACAATCACCCAAATGGAGTCATGCTTTCTGGACGTGAGAGCAAGCCTGACAATAAAGTCCATGCTGATGTCCTCCCACTTCCATGCCGGAATGCTTAATGGTTGGAGCATCCCCGCTTTCTTTATATGGTCAGCTTTGACTCGCCGACATGTATCACACTCAGATACATATTTGGCAATTTCTCGCTTCATCCGAGTCCACCAAAATTTTGTCTTCAGGTCTTGATACATCTTATTGCTTCCTGGACGTATCGAGTACTTGGACATATGAGCTTCATCCAAGATCTTCCTTCTCAGCTTCAGGTTCCGTGGTACCACGATACGGCCATTAAACCATAACACGCCTTGATTATCTTCCCAGAAACATTTCATTTTATCCTCATTAATCCTTGCTCGGATATTCCGCATCCCTCTATTTCTCTTCTGGGCTCGTACAATCTCTTCTCTAATGGTAGGCACAAGAGCAAGATTATACAACGCCCCATAAGGAATCACCCGCAAGCTTGGTTCTTCATCTTCATCCGGAATAACTGACAAATTATTTACGTGGGACTTACGACTGAGTGCATCAGCCACCACGTTAGCTTTGCCCGGATGGTAATGGATCTCGAGCTCATAATCTTTGATCAATTCCAACCATCTCCGCTGCCTCATATTGATATCCTTCTGAGTGAATATATATTTGAGGCTCTTATGGTCGGTGTAGAGGTGCACTAAATTCCCAAGTAAGTAGTGCCTCCACATCTTCAACGCAAGCACCACTGCAGCGAGTTCTAGGTGACGAGTGGGGTATTGCTGCTTGTGGTTGCGGAGTTGATGAGACCCATACGCAATCACGAGTCTATCTTGCATTAAGACACAGCCAAGTCCAATGCCTGAGGCATCACAATAAACATCAAATGGCCTTGTTGTATCCGGTTGGGCTAACACCGGTGCCGTCGTGAGATGTTTCTTTAAAGTTTGAAATGCCTCTTCACAGGCCTCTGTCCACACATACTTGCTGCTCTTCTTCAATAACTCTGTCATTGGTTTGGCCACCTTCGAGAAGCTGGGAATAAATCTCCGATAGTAACCCGCTAGCCCCAGAAAACTGCGGATTTGATGAACAGATGTCGGAGACTCCCACTTCAAAACTTGCTCAATTTTAGTTGGATCCACGGCCACACCCTCGCTGAAATAATGTGGCCTAAGAATGGTACTTTGCTGATCCAAAATTCACACTTGCTGAATTTGGCATACAGCTTATGTTCCCGTAAGCGTTGGAGCACAATGTGGAGATTGTTTGGTGTGCTCCTCCTCCGATTTGGAGTATACGAGAATGTCGTCGATGAAAACCATGACGAACTGATCCAACTCTGGCATGAATACAGAATTTATGAGATACATGAAGTGTGCGGGTGCATTAGTTAGCCCGAAAGACATGACTAGATACTCATAGAGCCCGTATCTAGAAGAGAAAGCCGTCTTCGGTATATCCTCCGCTCTGATTTTTTTCTGATGATAACCGCACCGTAAGTCCACCTTGGAGAATACCTTGGCACCCACCATCTGGTCAAACAATATATTGATCCGCGGAAGTGGATATTTATTTTTGATCGTCACTGCATTCAGCGGCCGATAATCCACACATAACCGAAGTGATTCGTCCTTTTTCTTCACAAACAAGGCTAAACAGCCCCATGGCGATGAGCTTGGTCGGATGAACCCTTTGTCCATTAAGTCCTTTAGCTGTCCTTTCAGTTCAGCTAATTCCTTCGGAGACATTTTGTACGGCCTCCGAGATATCGGTGTGGTTCCCGGTGCTAACTCGATCTTGAATACCACGTCCCTTTCAGGCGGCATCCCTGGAAGATCGTCGGGAAACACATCTGGGTACTCACGGACCACTGGAATATCCTCCAGTTTCGTGGTCACACTGTGGTACACCACTGGATTTTTAGAATCCACGGCTTCAAGTATGAGTGTTTGGAGACCGTAGATTGGGGAGTCCAAACTAACAATCCGTGGACCGAGGTCAAGAACAGCCCCGTGGTAGTTCATCCACGCCATTCCTAGGATCACATCGCTCTTCTGCCCCTCTAATATAATGAGGGTTGTGGGGTATAATTTTCCACCTAAGCACAAATGTGCTTTGATCACCACTTCATTAGCAGCTATATTTCCACCAGGTGAGCGGATAAGGTAGTGATCCTTCAGGGTAGAGGTGGAGAGCTCAGCTTTGCACACAAATAATCTGTTGGTGAAATTGTGTGTAGCTCCAGAGTCAAATAAAATTAACACGGGCAGTCCATTGAGGATGAACATTCCCGCTAGCACAGGTGCCCCGTCTGGCACATCCTCTAGAGCTGTATGGTAAATGCACCCGGATTTTGGTGCTGTTCCTTGAAGCTGAGCACGGCGTTGATTTATACCCTGCTCCGGTGTAGTTTCTCTGTGGCGTATCCTTTCTGGACACTTCCTGCTGATGTCACCCAAGTACCCGCATGTGAAGCACGGTTTCTCAGCCGGTTCCTGGTTGCTCTGAGTATGGATACTAGTTGTATTCTGCTGCGGCAAGGACACTTGAGGAACAGAATAATGTGGCTGCATATACCGTTGTTGCAGCTGTCCAAATTCAGAGTATTGGCATGCACGACCCAAATATTTCTGGAGTCGTCGAGCCGGCTGCATCACCTGACAGTTCAAGGTACTGTCTACCACCATGTATTTATGAGGAGCACTACTGCTACTCTCCGGTGGTACATGGTTCTTTTTTTTCTCAGCCTGAACTTCCCACTGAGCATCTTCAACCATGATTGCAGCACTCATCAATTCGTTGAAGTTCTTTCGATCAGCTAAAACGAGTCCTTCCTTTAACTTGGGATGGAGGCTGCGGAAGAACCATTCACACTTTTGTGCCTCAGTGTTCACATGTTGAGGCGCATGCTGTGCCAGCTTGTTGAACACTCGCAAATGCTCGTATGCATCCCTCCCTCATTGTTTTATAACCAGAAACTCCTTGAGTTTCCGCTGAATTATCCCGGAAGGAACATGATATGCAATAAATGCCTTCCGGAATTCTGTCCATGTAAAATCATGTCCAGCTGGTAGGGAGGCGAGTTGATTTGCCCACCATGCACTGGCGGACCCGTGAAGTTGTTGCGCCACGTATAAAACCTTCTGATGTTCGGTGCATTGGAGCAACCCGAACTTAGACTCAATGGTACGGATCCAGCTATCCACCACCAGAGGATCCTCAGCTTCAACGAAAACCGGTGGTTGAGTTGCCAGGAACTCAACATAGGGGTTCAGTTGAGGTTGGCGCAAGTCTTCATCTTGACATCCCCCTTGACGGGATGTATTCATCACCAGGGTGCGGTGAAAGTCGGTTCGCTCATCTTGCAACCGTCATGGCAGCCAGAATGTCCGCCATTGTGACCGTAGGTGAAGGTCCTGGTGGCGGCTGCGGTTGCGGAGCTCACTGCCCCCGCTGTGGAGGGTTATCACCACCACCACCACTGGAACCACCCCCTTCACCGGAACGAGTTCGCACCATTCTGCAATTGCAAGAGTTCATTATTAGTTTAACACTATCACTTGATTTATTCCATGAACAAAGTAGTTAAACACTGATAATGAAATCTTAACATGTAAGCCAAATGATTTAAGCGCAAACTGATGTACTGACAGCAAGGATTTAAAAGCAGATTGATCGGTCCTTAAATAAACCAGATTTTGATCCAGTTAAAGGCACTTTCATAACTCAAGCTGAACACAAAGTTAAAGTTAACTTCAATATATTTCCAAAAAGTATTCAAATGCCTCCATATCACTTCTGGGTCAAAAGTTATGATTGCTCAAAGTTGGCAGAACTTCTGGATAAAATATGCCAACATCTCCTTTGTATGTGGCTGACTTTATCGCAGTTGTATATACAGCTACAATATGAATCTGAACCAACTTCGAACTACAACAATGTTGCATATCTCATAACCTTTCTAACGGTGTATCACAGGCTCCTTAGGGATTTCTCTACAGGAAGTTATGGCTTAAAAACAGAAAGGTCCAGAGAGGTTTTTGCTACTGTCCTGGTTCGGAACAGTTTGCCTTCAACTGGACTTTTCACCACCTTAACTTGTGATTTTGCTCTGGAGGTCTACAAGGAAAGTTGTAGAGAACTTCAAAAGCTTTCCAGAACTGTATCATACACCTTAATTGGTTAAAGATACTCAGAGTTATGCTCTTTCAAAGTCCAGCAAGAATTCCTGCCAGAAACAGAGCACTCTATTTTTGAAACCTTTGAAACCTAGACCTTCTCTCATTTGAATCTTAGCTCAAAATAAGAGTTCAGTAACTAATATTTGTTTCAAACTTCCATTTTTAGTTGAATGTTAGCTCATGAATCATTTCCTCATAGGGAAGAGGATTATTAGTGTAGTACGGTGTCGATGCACCGTAAGAAGCATGTCGGTACTACGTAGCCTTACCAAAGAAAATCCTAAACCGGATTATACCGGCATATCCGTTTTATCAGTGGCACTAAGAAGGTCACTCGCAAACGTGTACTACACGGGATACATACGTGGTTAGTACCTGCAGAAGAACACTCAATAGTGATGCACACATAGGTTTACTCATTTCAGGCAGTTCCATATCATACTAAAAACATACGCCCCGTATCATTTCCATACGGGCCGTCCTTGAGTCAAGCCACGTCTCAAGTTACATGGTCGTGTTTTTACACCACACGACGGGGAACCCGAGTATATCATGAACGGGTCTTCACGGTTGGGAATATTATCAACCCAACAGATAGCACCTACTGCCCTGCAGGGCACGCCGATGGCAAGCGCTGCGTATGTCCTTCTAGGCTATTTCATATGAACTCATAAGATGGGGTCTCCACTTACTTGCCTAATGCATGCTAGGGATCAGCGTTTCATATGAACTCAGGAACATGAAGAGTCCAAGAGTTTCATATTGACGTCTCACACCAAGCTGTGAGACCTATCCCTGAACTACTTTCCTCGTCAGGGGAGCTAACCGAAATTGAACCGCTTTCGGTGGCGTTCCTTACCATTCTTACCTGATCGTAGATGCGTCATTACGTAATTCAAATTTCAGAATTATAACAAGTATGTTAGTACTGCCACCTTAAGTAACTATACTACTATAGTCCTTATATGGGCCTAATACCGTTTCCTCGCCATATCCTAAGTTTTGTCGTAATACGATCCTTATTCCGTGCGCTATTACCAATGCGGCTTTGATACCATGCTGTGAGGGCCCGATCCCGATCACGGGGCGGTAGCACCTCGCCCGGGAATCGCATTGGGTGGTGCCGTGCGATGCGGCACCCAACAGCACACATAATAAAGCATCATATTACATAAATCAAGCGGAAGCTTACAAAGTGTAAATTTTACAAATACTTCTCAAAATAATCTACAGCGGAAGACTATTACAACTCAAGTCTCATACCTATGCTAAGCAACAGAGAAGATGTGCAGCCCGCGGACCCTTCTCGCTAGCAACACTATCACAGTAGCAGCGGCAGGGGTTGCCATGAGTTGACCACTCGGAGATCTCCGAGTCTCATCGGACCCCCATACATATCAGCGTACAGTTATTACCTGCAAAACAACTTATGCAGTATCTGTGAGCACGAAGCTCAGCAAGACTTAACCATCTCCCTAGTCATGAAACTCTACATGATGAAAATAGAGGGCTGAATATAGCAGTTTGCACAAACGATGCTCTTGAGCTAAAGGAGAGTCCCTACTTCCAGTTTTAAACAACTTTTATAGCCCTCGCGCAATTTACATCGAGCCTCCACAATCAAACAAGAAACGCTTCATCTCCATGTCACTTGCCCGAGGTGAAAGTAACTTTAGTGAGCTAACCTAGACTCATACAGACCTTGCGCCATCAACGTCGAGACTCCACAATCAAACAAGAAACGCTTTGCCTCGACGCTACTAGCCCAAGGTGGAAATTAAATCTAGTGAAAGTGTTTATCATCCCTCATCTCCATTATGAGGATTACTCACGAAGCATTATTAACTTTTCCCAGTTTTATTACTACGTCACGACTCAGTGTACAAGTATGCTCACTACCACGAGCGACGGTGATTGCAATAAAAAACACTCGGCTGACACGACACGTACGCCCGTACTCGAAGTTGCACACAGCAACCATCACTGACGTCGTACGTGGCAACCTTTCACACGACACCCAAATGTCGAACCGGTCCCACCGACTGGGATTAAGTCTCTCTACGGCAAACCCTCGTAGAGCCGACTTCTCTATCCTTTCAGCATCGGTATCAGACGGTGAGGTATGCCTCGACACCCAGGTTAACATGTTACATCGGTTTCCTAGGTCCCATATTGCAAGTATGCATCCGGTACACATCTCAAACTTGTCTCACATGGCTGCACACGAGAACGGGCCTTAATCGACTCAGACATAGACTAGGTTCACAGGACCACGTCCTTGAGCCTTCCATCCACTGCTGGTCTCCATTCCCCACTATGAGGATCAATTCCCAACTCTTCCGATTGATCCCCCTTAATCCCGGTTCACGAGTAGGAAACTGCCTACTCGAGTTATGCCTCTTTTAATCCACTTTTGTTAACTTGAGATCAGCATTTATAATCAAATGATAACCTACTCTACATTAAACTCCAGGGTTTTTTGGTTCATGCACTTGGGGTTTCATACCATCTAGACTTAATGCAATAAATAAATGCTAGACATTATAAAGTGAATACAAATGAAAACATGTACATTTTTATGCAAACCGGGGCTTGCCTTTGTTTTGCAGGGAACTAATATATATATATATATATATATATATATATATATATATATATATATATATATATATATATATATATATATATATATATATATATATATCAGTTAGTGACGACCACTTGGCTTGATCTCTTGCCTCCCCCCTTGGATCTCTACTCCAATGCCTTCAAGTTCTTCACGTAGATGCTACACGTAATGAATATGCACATATGTTTAATTGTAAAGACTTTGCTACAAGTTCTAATAACAAGTTTTCAAAAACTGGAACCCTGTTTAAGAATTTAAAATGAAACTGGTGCTAGTGGTTTGGGTTTGGATCTAAGCACATGATTAAGTGCTAAGTGGTTTCCCCCTCTTCCATTTTAATCACCTTGAGTGGTTAAACAGAACTGGGGTGATACAGAGCTCCAATGGAGCTGAGAATTTTCGTGTGGGTTCCTTGTCACAAGAAATTCCTCTGAACCAAAAAATAGCACTTTTCATTGAGTGGTTTGTTCAGAACAATTTTCTAAGCAATTAAGCAAGGAAGAATTACTTCTGAGATAACACCCATGTTAATGCCAAACTTAGTGAACTACAATTTCCATTATAGTTCATAGAGCTTTCATGAATTTTCCTAGCATTTTTGGAGCTAAGATTTACCCAGAACTCAATTTCCAAGTTTTGGAAATTCTCTGAAAATGTTTCTGTATTCAATTGAACACAGCAACTTGAAATCTGAATTGCCCTGATCAAATCAACTCCAAATGAGCTGAAACTTTTACAGAAGTCCACTAACAACCTAAAGAACATTCTGGAAATATTTGAGGATTTTTGGATTAGCCAAACTCCCTATAAAATTCTTTTGCTTAAAAGTTTTAAAGATTTTTCCAGAATTAATTACTATGTTTCATACAAATTGGGTTTCATATTTGTATAGTACTCTATTATAGGAATCCAACAAAATTTGTTTCACAATTTTTGGATTCTCCTACACAAAGTTGTGGCCCTCCAAATTTAAACTAGAAACTGAAACCCCCAAAATGTTTAAACACCTGCCAGTGGGTCCCACCCAGCAGACCTTCTTCTTCCTCGCGCCAAACAGGGACCGCGGCGGAGCCCTCCGGCGAGCGTCGCCGGAAAAGCTTTCCCGGCCATACCCCGACCTCAGACTCGCCGCCCCACCCTAACTCGTGTCGCTGAACTCGTCTAGGGTGTCGCCGGTGGCCGTAGATCGCCGGAACAGGGTGCCCGACGGTGACAGCGGCCGTTAGGGTTCCGGCGTGGTAAGGAATGTGCTACACCGCATCAAAACGGTCGGGAAATGATCGGAGAGCACTGTGAGAGCCCGAGGGTGTCGAAAATGGCCGCCAAACCTCGTGAAAAGGTCGGCAACATTGATCTCCACGGCGACCCGAGCTGTTTTTCCATGGCGGCTCGAAAAACGGCAAGAACTCGGTCATTTCTGGATCATTTAGCTCGGTTATTGGTCGAGGAGGACCGCTAGGATGTGTAGAAGCTGTGCGCAAGCTAGCCCGAGCCGGGATGGACTGTGCAACCCAAATTTCGGGGTAGACTGAAACCTACCCGCATGTACTAGCTTTCAGGAATAGGGAGAATTCTCCACGCTCGATTGATCAATGGCTATAAGGGTTGGAGCTACACGATCTGGAGGTTAAGGCACACCTTTTTCGTGTAGAGAATGGACGGTGAAAATGGCCGTGGTGTGCTGTCCACGGAGACCAACTTCTATTTCCCGCCGGTGGGCTGCGGTTCTCGGGGCTATCGTCGAATTGTGACCAACCGAGGCGCCAACATTGCGAAGTAGTGGGGTGGATAGCTAGAGCAGGTGTTGGTGCTCACTTTTTGTGTTGGTGACTCAAGCAAAGGCCGAGCAGTCGCCGGTGTGCGGTGGAAGTTGGAGGAGCGGCGCCGATGAGAAAACAGAGCGCGGGGCGGTTGCTGATCGTGAGGAGGAAGCAAAAACGTGTGGCTCAGCTGTGTGGGGAGTGGATTACGTTGAGGAGAGGCATGAGCTGCTGCCCAGTTGCCAGCGCGAGAGAGGAAAAATAGGACGTGGCTCCTGGGCGGTGGCATGAAGCTGCTGGTGCTGCTCGGGAGAACCCCCTCGGTTGAGTGAGAGACAGAGAGGAAAAACTTAGGGGTTAAGTCTACTTAGCCCTATGACATGTGGGCCCCACAGGAAGTCCCTCCTCACCCCTCAAAAGATCTCCAAAACTTGGCAAGTGACAAATTCACATGTTTGGAGTTTAAAACCTGAGCTGCATTTGGATAGTTTGGACAAATTCCATCCAAATTCAAATGTATGTTTGAATTCTTTGCACATTTAAACCTCTTTTGGATAAATGGGTAGCAAACCTTTTCAAAAACTATTGAAACTTTGCCTACCCACTAATTTGTACCTAAGGAATCCAAATATGCAATTTGATTCTTGTGTTCGCTGCTGCAAACAAGAGTTTGAACACAACAGTTTTGAATTACTCTTGTGTCTTCCCCTCATTTGAAATTTGAGTTGAACACTCAGTTTAACTTCTGATTTTTAAACCCTTCCATTGCACTTGAGTACTTCAACTCTGTGGTCTTAATCCACCTAGGGTCCAAACATGCAAATGGCTCTAAGTTGGTTTTAGAACAACCTCTCATGTGTTATCATATGTGTAAAAAGTTTGAACCAATCCCCTTTTTCATACACCTTACCCAACATTTGTGCAAATCATGTTTCTTTGTATTCGAACTTTTGGGACCTTTACATTCATGCCAGCACATGCCAGGAAAACAGTGCCACCACAAGGCCAAATATGGGTGTGGCTTAGCTGACTAATTAGGTGTGTTGCTAGCTTGTTATGGACCGTGGATGGCATGGGGAATGGGAGTCGAGAGGGACTGCCCTGGGAACTGCATGACACAAGAGGGGGCCCGTGGGTGGGAGAATGGTGATTCGAGCCTGCCGGTGAAACCTCAGCGAGTCCATACATCTAGTAGCCCGTTTGTAAAGGCTATTTTGTGATCTCTTGGCCATACACCGACGGTTGTGTACTGGTATAATGGTGGTTTTGCAGTCGCCGACGGGTGACGAAATCACAAACTTGTGGGTAAAGTGGTGCCACCTCTGCAGAGTGTAAAACTGTCATGATAGCCGTTCTTCCGGTCACAAGCACCTGGCCAACTCACATGATTAGAGGGAAAACATGGGATGAATGTTTGGTATGGTTGTGGTATGGTCATTGGGATTGGTTTTGGGACTGTTTCGAGTCATGAAAACGAGTTTGGCTTTGGCCATATGAATATGAGATGGTTATGAATGTATATGGGAATGAGGTGAAATTGAGGAAGATTAATGGTTGGTTGAGACTTGATAAATGGTGACTCATGATGGAGGAATGTTGCTGTTCTACTTTGTTATATTTGGATAGATATCACTTAGGAATAGTTGCTGTTTTTATCATGTTTGTGAAATAAAATTTGCTTGCTGCAATGAGCCTTTTTATTCCATACCTTGTTGTAAGCTACATGTCATACTTTTCCCGCACTTGCTGAGTACGACATGTACTCACCCTTGCATTATCACATAAACATCAGCAACAGGAGAAGAATACTTCGAGGATCATGTAGAGTACTAGGCGTGCGAACTACCGTCAACATGCCTGTGGAGCTGAAGATGGAGCCGCTGCTATTTATTATTTCCGCTGTCGTTTAGAGACTTCCGCTGCAAGAATAAGTTAGAGATTCATGAGTGAGACTTTGAGTCATTGTAATAAAGTACTTAAACACTATTATTCGTGGTTATATTCTGAATTCAGTTTGTGGATTACATGTGTATGTGTGATGAACATCCTGGGCACACATATGAATTAACTTGGTTCTGTTTTCGGAACCGTGTGTCAGAGAAGATCAATCTTGGAGAAAATTCGGGCACCTTTCATTTAGTCGAACAGGTCCTCTATACAGGGCAACGGGTATTTATTCTTGATCGTCATCTCATTGAGAGACCTAAAATCCACACACATCCTTTGGGTCCAATCCTTCTTGTCTACGAAGAGCACGGGGGCTCCCCATGGTGACGAGCTTAGGCGTATAAAACCCTTTTCTAGCTGCTCCTGAATTTGCTTCTTGAGCTCCACAAGTTTATTAGCGGGCATCCTATACGGCCTCTTTGCTATAGGTGCAGTTCCGGCTACTAAATCAATGGCAAATTCAATGTCCCGGTCAGGTGGCATACCTGGAAGTTCTTCCAGGAACACATCTGAATATTATTGAACCACCGGAATGCTTTCCAATGTCGCTACTTTGGCATGGTTCAGCGCTGCCTTCTCGGTTGCCGATTGGGCTGCCTCAAACTCAATACGAGTACCGTGCTCACTTGTCAACTGCACGATCCTTTCAGCACATTGAATCACCCTGTTGTGCTTGCTTAGCCAATCCATTCCAAGTATTATGTCAATTCCTTGGGAATAGAAGACAATAAGGTTGGCAAGAAAGTCTACCCCCCTTATTTTAAGGCTTACTTTCGGACATACTATATTAGTCCTCATCTCTCCACCAGGAGAATTAACCAACATAGTTTGTTTCATGTGTGATATGGACAGATTATACTTGGCAACATACTTGGATGATATGAATGAATGCGATGCTACGGAATCAAATAAAACAATGGCTGGGTTGGAGTTGGCAAGAAACATACCAATCACGACATCCTCAGCTTGTTGTGCTTCCTCAGCGGAGACATGATTCACATTGTCACGAACATAGTTCTGCTGCCCACGGTTACCTTGTATAGCTCCTCCATTCGGCCGTGGGTTCTGTTTAGATGCGTTACTCGGCTGTCCAAGGCCTTTCTTGGGGCACTGGTTTGCAATGTGTCCCGCCTCTCCACATGAAAAACATGCTTTGTTGCCCATAACAGCAGGGATGTTGGGGCGAGGCTGGTTTTTAGCATAGGCGCCCATGTTGGGACGGGGCGCAGGAGGCAAAGGCATACGAGGTGCTTGCATAACAGGATGTTGCTGCGGTAGCTGATTAGGGCGAGGTGGATTTGCAGGGCGGAAAGTAGAAGCGGACGAGCCATAATGTGGTGCAGCTGGTGGCGTGAAACGGGGACGTACATTGCTCCCTTGTGGCTGTCCTTGGTATGGCATCTTCCTCTTGCCCTCTTGCTCGATCTCACGGATCTTGCTCTCAACCACTATAGCTTTGTCAACGAGCTTCTGGAAGTTTGCATAATCATTGTTGAGCAGCTGAACTTGGATCTTATTGTTCAATCCTCTCATAAACAGGTATTGCTTTCTTTGATCCGAGTTGACATCTTCTGGAGCATACCTTGACAGCTGCGTGAACTTGTTGAGGTACTCATTCACGCTCTTCCTTCCTTGGCGGAGACCTTTAAACTCTTGCCTTTTAAGCATCATGACTTCAGCAGGGACGTAATGAGAGCGGAAACTCTCCTTGAATTCAGCCCAAGTGATAGTCTCCTGGTTGACATGAGCATTGCAAAGAGTGTGCCACCAATCAGCGGCTGCTCCCATAAGTTGGTGCGATGCGAAGAGAACTTTCTCCCGATCATTGCACTGAACAATAGCAAGCTTCTTTTCCATGGACTTCAGCCAATCGTCATCCTCCATGGGATCATTGGCTTGTTCAAAAGTAGGCGGCCTAGTCCTCATGAACTCTCCCAATCTGTTGTGAGCCAGCGGTGGTGGCGGTGGGGGTGCAGGAACGGGGTTAGGATTGTTGTTATTGTTGGCCTGCAGCTGTCCCAATGTTTGTATCATCGTTTGCATGAGCTGGTTCTGCATAGCCATCAACTGTTCAATGTTGTTTGCATCAGCCCCGGGGTTAGCATTTTCAGGAACTTCAACATTGCCATCCTCCTACGGTTCATTGTTGCCACGTGTGTTCCTCCTTTGATGGTTGGAGTTTTCCCTCACCATCTGTGAGACAGAGAGTAGAGTAGGAAATAGAAATTTAGATTGATACCCCCAACTATATGCATCAAGGTGTATGAACTAAGTATCTTGTTTTATTAATTTCAGCCTATATGAGATTGTGAACACATGCCAAAGCATCTCACTTCCACTATGTGTGGATGTGGACATTCGCCGAAGCGTCCCACAACTAACACCAGCACACAAACCAAGCAATCATCACAAAATTTTCAGCACACCACTCTTCAACTTCAACTCCACAGTCATGTTGACGGTAGTGCGCACGCCTAGTACTCCACATGTTCCTTGAAGTACTCTGCTCCTGTAGCTGATGTATACGTGGTAATGCAAGGGTGAGTACATGTCGTACTCAGCAAGTGCGGGAAAAGTATGACATGTAGCTTACAACAAGGTAGGAAATAAAAAGGCTCATTGCAGCAAGAAAATTTTATTTCACAAACAGGGTAAAAAGAGCAACTAAGTCTAGATGAACTAATTCCCAATATAACCAAGTAAATCAGCAACATTCTTTCATCATAAATCACCATTTATCAGGTCTCAACCAGCCAACAATCTTTCTCAAGTTCACCTCATACTCATGAATATTCATAACCATCTCATATTCATATAACCGAAACCAAATTCATTGTCATGACTCAAAACAGTCCCGAAACCAATCCCAATGACCATACCACAACCATCCCGAAAAAACATCCCAAGTTTTGCCTCTAATCATGGAAGTTGGCCAGGTGCTTGTGACCGAAAGCACGGCTATCATGATAGTTTTACACTCTGCAGAGGTGGCACTACTTTACCCACAAGTTCGTGATTTTGTCACCCGTTGGTGACTGCAGAACCTCCATTATACCAGTACACAACCGTCGGTGTATGACCAAGAGATCACAAAATAGTCTTTTACAAAGGGACTACTAGATGTACGGACCCAATGAGGTTTCACCGGCAGGCTCGAATCACCATTCTCCCACCCACGGGCCCCCTCTTGTGCCATGCAATTCCCAGGGTAGTCCTCCTCGACTCCCATTCCCCGCGCCATCCAACGGTCCATAACAAGCTAGCAACACACCTAATTAATCAGCTAAGTCGCACCCATACTTGTTCTTGTGGTGGCACTGTTTCCCTGGCATATTCTCTCATGAACCGGTCCATAGATCTACGGCAAGTAAACCACCATCTCATCCAGCAACATCCACGGACCAATCTTGAATAGGTCTCCCCAATTCCATGCCCATTATCATCATCAAGTTCTTATCATCATTATTCATAGGAGTGCAGTAGCTAACCATGTATTATTTCAGCTTCCCGTATCTCGTAAATTAAGCGAAGCAAAAAGGAAAAACAACCATACCCGAATCATCAACTTTCCCGGTGACAAGGGTGGTTAACAAAACTAGCAAACTCATATAAAATGGGTGTCCTATCAAGTTGACTCAAGCATACATGTTTTTGCAAACAAAACAGTTTCAAAGCATGGGATCAATATGGTCAAGGGGCACTTGCCTTGCTCCCGTGGTTCGTGTTGTTCAAGGGTCTCAAAGTCTTGGTGCTGTAGATCCTCGTAGACGGCCTCTTGAGCTTGTCCTTCTCCTCACGACCATGCACATACAAGATTTACAACAATCAATTATCATGCACAATCTTTACTTAAGATGCAATGAGGTGGATGAATGCAAATCCTATGGTGCAGTTTTATAAAACCAGTTTGTACGTGTTCTTGCATGTTTTAATGGGTTTTCATGGTGTTTTATGATGAACCAGGGTGTAGGGATCAAGTGTGCACGTGGTAATGATCTTGACCCAAGATCTAGAACAATTCCACCATCAAAAATCGATCAAAACGCGATCTGTCCACACGTAAAAGTGTCTGCTCTAAGTGGGCGAAGAAAACGGATGCGTAGAAATAGCGTGATGTCGTAAGATTTGTAATGAAGACCTACCTCACTTCCTTCTTGTGGCAGGGCCTTTCTTCTAGCAACGGCAGCAGCGGGGAATTTTTCTATGGAAGATTAGGGTAGGACAGATCGTCGGCTTGTTTTCCGGCGACGGTGAGGCGTGACGGGGCTCATCGGTGGGTCTCGATGACGGGGCTCGACGACGGGGATCGACGGGGGGCTCGACGGCGGGGCTCACCAGCAGGGCTCACCAGCGACCGAACTCCGGCAGGGGGGGTGGCCAACTCGGCGACTTGGAGGGGGGCTCCAGCTCGGCGACTTGGGGACGGGGAGGGCTGCGGCCAAGGGGGGGGGGGGCTGGGGGTTGTATTTATAAGGGGGAGAAAGTTAGAGTCCTACTCCAATTGGAACTTAACCAAGAGTCCTAGTCAATTTGAAACTCAACCAAAGAGTCCAAGGGATTTTACACCCTAGTTGGTTGCGGCAGCATTGGGAATGAAATTCCCCCAAATGGGGAATTGGGGAATTCAGAAATTTCGGGAAAATTTGGGGAATGGCTCATTTCAGCTATCTTTTTTACATTTCTCACCATTTCTATGTCCCATTCTCCATTTCTATATTCACTTCTCCATTTCTATGGTTCTTCCTCCATTTCTATGGTTCTTTCTCCATTTCTATGGTTCATTCGCCATCTCTATAGTTCTTTCTCCATTTCTAGGGTTCTTTCTCCATTTCTAGGGTTCTTTCTCCATTTCTACTTCATTTACAATGCTTCTCTACAAAAAAATGTATTCAATGCATGGTAATGAATTTGAGGGTGTTACAGTGCAGCAGAGAACATTAGGGTTATTGTCGGTACCCTGCAGACCGGGTACCCCCCCGTAGTGGGTAAAAGACAGCCTGGGCACCGCCTCCCTGTTGAGGCGGGCTCCAGCATAGCCACGTGCCCTTGGCCCCAAGGTCAGCCCTGGGGCTTCCACATGCACTTAAGCTTCGGAGCTGACACAAGCCCTGGGCTCCAGTCCGAGCCTCCCCGCTGAGGTGAGGTCCGGGGCTGCCACGTGTCCCCTAGCTCAGAGCCACCTCCCTGCTAAGGACAACACCGGTGCTGACACGTGCTCTAGGCTCCGGTCCGAGCCTCCCTGCTGACGTATGGTCCGGGGCTGCCACGTGTCCCCTATCTCAGAGCCACCTCCCTGCCGAGGACAGTTCCAGTGCTGACACGTGCCCTGGGCTCCGGTCCGAGCCTTCCTGCTGAGGTGAGGTCCAGGGCTGCCACATGTCCCCTGGCTCAGAGCCACCTCCCTACTGAGAACGACGTCTTCATCATCACCTGACACGCGGTCAGGGGCGTTTAGCGTGCTGGGCGGCAGGACCTAACTCCACCGCCGACCACTCTACTCAGAGGATGAAGCCCTAGATCGTGTATAGCGTTCAAATAGCTTTGGGGCTACCTGTCGGGCCCCAGGCCTTATTGTAACCACCCCGACCTTGAACTATAAAAGGACCCGGGTGACCACCCAGTAGGGTGTTCGCATTCTAGCCCCGCAACGCACAAGCACACATGCTCAAGCAATAGAGCAAGCACTCCCGTGGACATAGGGTATTACGCTCCGGCGGCTCGAACCACGTAAATCACGGTGTTCATGTGACATCCAGTTCCGAAAACAGAACCAAGTTAATGCATATGTGTGCCCAGGATGTTCATCACACATACACATGTAATCTACAAACTGAATTCAGAATATAACCACGAATAAATAGTGTTTAAGTACTTTATTACAACGACTAATTGTCTCACTCATGATTATCTATCTTATTCTTGCAGCGGAAGTCTCTAAACGATTGCGGAAACAACTGAACAGCAGCAGCTCCATCTTCAACACCACAGGCAAGTTGATGGTAGTTCGCACGCCTAGTACTCCACACGGTCCTCGAAGTACTCTTCTCCTGTTTCTGATGTTTATGTAAATAATGCAAGGGTGAGTACATGTCGTACTCAGCAAGTGCGGGAAAAGTATGACATGTAGCTTACAATAAGGTATGGAATAAAAAGGCTTATTGCAGCAAGCAAATTTTGTTTCACAAACATGGTAAAAACAGCAACTATTTCTAGGTGAGTTTAATCCCAATACATATCCAAGTAAGACAGCAACATACCTCCATCATAATTCACCATTTATCAAGTCTCATCCATCCATTAACTTTTCTCAAGTTCATCTCATGCTCATAATTATTCATAACCGTCTCATACTCATATGATCGAAACCAAACTCATTGTCATGATTTAAAACAGTCCCAAACCAATCCCAATGACCATACCATAACCATACCGAACATCCATCCCAAGTTTTCCCTCTAATCATGTGAGTTGGCAAGGTGCTTGTGACCGGAAGCACGACTATCATGATAGTTTTACACTCTGCAGAGGTGGCACCACTTTACCCACAAGTTTGTGATTCGTCACCTGTCGGCGACTGCAGAACCTCCATTATACCAGTACACAACCGTCGGTGTATGGCCAAGAGATCACAAACTAGCCTTTACAAAGGGGCTACTAGATGTATGGACTCACTAAGGTTTCACCAGCAGGCTCGAATCACCATTCTCCCACCTACGGGCCCCCTCTTGTGCCGTGCAGTTCCCAGGGTAGTCGAGTCTCGACTCCCATTCCCCGTGCCTTCCACAGTCCATAATAATCTAGTAACACACCTAATTAGTCAGCTAAGCCGCACCCATATTTGGCCTTGTGGTGGCACTGTTTTCCTGGCATGTGCTGGCATGAACCGGTCCTTAGATCTACGGCAAGTAAACCACCATCTCATTCAGCAACATCCACGAACCAAACTTGCCTATATCTCCCCCGATTCCATGCTCATTATCATCATTAAGTTCTCATTATCATTATTCATATGAGTGCAGTAGCTAACCATGTTTTAATTCAGCTTCCCGTATTCCATAGATTAAGCGAAGCAAAAAGGGAAAAACGACCATACCCGACTCATAAACTTTCCCTGTGACAAGAATGGTTTAACAAAACTAGTAAACTCCTATGAAAGGGTGTCCCATCAAGTTGACTCAAGAATACATGTTTTCGCAAACAAAACAGTTTCAAAACATGGGATCAATATGGCCAAGGGCACTTGCCTTGCTCCCGTGACTCTTGTTGCTCAAGCGTCTCGAAGTCTTGGCGCTGTAGTTCTTCGTAGATGTTTTCCTGAGCTTGTCCTTCTACTCACAACCATGCCCATACAAAATTTACAGCAATCAAACATCATGCACAAACTTTACTCAAGATGCAATGGTGTAGATGGGTGCAAATCCTATGGTCCTGTTTTATTAAACCAGTTAGTACGTGTTCTTGCATGTTTTAATGGGCTTTCATGGGGTTTTATGATGAACAAGGGTACAGGTGTGACACCCTCATTTTTTTCGATTTCTGCATATATTCATGATTCATAAACATTTTTATAAGATTGAAACCAAGAAAGAGTCAAATAGTTAGCCAAAAGGGGCAAATTCCAGTTTACAGAAAGCGCCGAAGACAACTCCCGCTTGGCTACGTGGCAGACTCGGGGCTCATCCCCGCAAAAGGGGGAGGGGTCCGACCCCGTGGGACACGTGTTGCCCCCGGAGTTAGCCTCTGCAGAGGAGCGAGGCCAGTCCCAAAGGACACGTGTTGACTGCGGAGCTAGTCACCACGGAAAAGAGAGGACCAACCACGCGGGACACGTGTCGCTCTCGGAGCTCACCTCCGGGAGGTCCGACACTACCGGACACGTGTCACCTCCGGAGCTCACCTCCGGGAGGTCTGTCACTATTGGACACATGTTGACCTCGGAGCTCGCCTCCAAGAAGAAAGGAAGTCTGGAGCAGCTAGGACACGTGGCAATATCGGAGCTCACCTCCGAAGAGAAGGGAGGTCCGGAAACTAACACGTGGCGTTCGCGGAGCTCGCCTCTGTTGAGAGGGGAAGTCCCGACCCACCAGACATGTGGCGCACGTGGAGCTCCCCTGAGGGAGGTCTCGTCCGCCTGACACGCGGCACAACTGGTGCTCGTCTCTGCGGAAAAAGGGAGCCCGGGTTCCTGCAGGACACGTGGAGCTCCCGGAGCCCGTCACCGCGGAGGAAACGAGTTCTGGAGCGGTTTTTGCTTCTGTACACGTGGGAATACCGGTACGAGAGGAAACCGACATGAATTCCACAATGTTACCGCACCAAATCAACTAAAGATAAGTTGTTAAGATTCAACGACAATTTGAATAGGACTCTTATTCGAAATACAATCAGATTAGGACCCTTCTCCTCCTGATTATAAATAGAATCAGAACCTTTGACCGAAACCACGAACTTCTTTTCCACCTCCTGAGCAGACGACTTAGAGCCCTAGCCCCAACTCGCCTAATAAACCCTTCGCCGGAGTTCAGTCAAGGGAGATCGTCGGAAGAGAGCCCCAATGATCTGTCTTGCTAGGAGAAAGACCCCGAGACCAAGAAGAACGTAAGGTGGGTCTCCAATACTACCTTACGACATCATCGCGTTTTCTTTGCATCTGTTCTTCGATTCCTTTTGAACAGAAGCTTTTTCATGGACAGATCACTTGTTGATTGATTTGATCTAAAGTCAAGATCATCACCACGTCCACAATGGATCTCTACAACTCTGTTCATCGTAAAACCCATGCAAGCCATGCAAGAACACGTACAAACTAAACTGCATCATAGGATTAACATGCATAAGCATCATCGCATCTAGTTAAAGTTTGTGCATTATATTGATTGTTGTAAATATGGTATGTGCGTGATCATGTATAGAAGGACAAGCTCAGGGAACTAACTACGACGGGCTAAAACAACAAGATTTTGAGCAACCGGAACAACCAGAACAAGGCAAGTGCCTCTTGACCATATTGATCCCATATTTTGGAAAACTGTTTTGTTTGCGAAAAGGTGTGTGTACTTTTGTCAAACATGATGGGAAACCCTTTTAATAGGAGTTTACTAGTTTTGGTTAAACCACCTTTGTCGCCAGGGAAGTTTATGAGTCAGGTATGGTTTTTGCTTTTATGCTTCGCTGAGTCCATGAGATTGGGAAGCGAGATAGATGTGTCTAGCTAACTGCACTCGTAATGATAATTAGAAACTGATGTTGATACTGGACATGGATCGGAGGGAGATCTAGGCAAGCCGGGTTTGTGAATTACGTAGCATGAGATGGTGGTTTACTTGCCGTAGATCTAAGGACAGGTTCATGCGAGGACATGCCAGGATAACAGTGCCACCACAAGGCCAAGTATGGGTGCGGCTTAGATGAGTAATTAGGTAAGTTGCTAGATTGTTATGGACCGTGGAAGACGCGGGGAATGGGAGTCGAGTGACGACTGCCCTGGGAACTGCATGGCACAAGAGGGGGCCCGTGGGTGGGAGAATTGGAGATTCTAGCCTGCCGGTGAAACCTTAGTGAGTCCATACATCTAGTAACCCCTTTGTAAAGGCTATTTTGTGATCTCTTGGCCATACACCAACGGTTGTGTACTGGTATAATGGAGGTTCCGCAGTCGCCGACGGGTGACGAAATCACAAACTTGTGGGTAAAGAGGTGCAAACTCTGCAGAGTCTTAAACTATCATGATAGCCGATATTACGGTCACGAGCGCCTAGCCAACTTCCATGATTAGTTGGATGGTTATTTTGGGATGGTTTTTGGATGGTTTTGGTTATGGTTAGATTTTGGTTTGGTTTTTCGGGACTGTTGAGTCCGGGTGATTAGATTTGGTTACATGACTGTTGAGTCGTGGCAACGAGATTGGTCTCGGTGTGAGACGGAATTGTTTATGAGATAAAATGGTAGCGAATACGAGATGGTATTCGTGAGATGGTAGCGAATACAAGAAGGTATTCTTGAGCAAGAATGAAGTTGATTAATGTCTGGTTGGACATGGAAGTTAATGAACATAATGGAGGTATGATTGGTAATTTAATACATGTTGGGATTACGTTCACTTAAAGATAAGTTGCTGTTTTATCATGGTTTTGATAAATAACTTTGCTTTCTGCAAATAAGCCTTTTTATACCTACCTTGTTGTGAGCTACATATCATATTTTCTCGCACTTGCTGAGTACATTATTGTACTCAAACTTGCATTATTATTTCGTCATCAGCAACAGGAGAAGATTAGTATGAAGACCAGGTGGAGCATTAGGCGTGTAATCTGTCCTCAACCTTGCCTGTGGAGGTGGAGTAGAGATGGAGTCGCTACTGCTTAGATTGCTTCCGCATTAGTTAGAAGACTTCCGCTGTTAGATTAAGACTTCAGCTGTGAGCATGAGTCCAAGACTCATGAGATATTGTAATAAACTCTGTTATTCGTGGTTATATATATTCTGAAATTCAGTTTGTGGATGATGTGTATATGTGTGATGAACATCCTGGGCACACATATGCATCATTTCTCGGTTTCGTGGTTTTTCCACAGAATTGAGGGTGTCACAGATTGGTATCAGAGCCACGGATTGACGGTAGGTTACACGCTTAGATAGAAGTCACAAGTTGGTATCAGGCACAGATTGGTATCAACCTGCCACGGGTTGATCGTACATCACACAACCTAGAATGATCATAGATTGGTAGCTGAGCCACGCTGACCATAGGATGCAAACCTAGGATGCATAGATTGGCATTGGAACTACCTTGACATAGGATACAAGCCTAGCAGAAGCCATATTTTGATCACAGTTTGGCATCAACCTAAGCCATATAGGACCCCCATTGAATAAGCCTTGAATAGGAGTTGTGTGGGCCCTTGTGATGATTGTTTGTGATTGTGTGCTTAGTGTGAGTTGTGGGGCGTCTCAAGCGTTGTCCATATCCACACATAAGAAGAAAGAGGTGTGAGATGCCTTGGCACTTGTTCACATCCTCATATGGGCTAATATATATAGTCCAATCCACCTTGATGCATATACTTAGGGGGATCCATCTAATCTTCTAACCTCTATTCTATTTCGTTCTCTCTCACAGATGGTGAGAGGAAACGCCAGCCGCCAAGGAAGGAACGTCCGTGGCAACCAAGAGGATGGCCACGATGAAGTTCATGTTAACCCCGGAGCTGGTGAGAACAATCTGGAACGGTTGATGGCCATGCAGAATCAACTTATGCAAACCATGATCCAAACTTTGGGTCAGTTGCAGGCCAACAACAACAACCCCGTTCTGGCATCACCGCTGGCTCATAACAGACTGGGAGAGCTCATGAGGACTCGATCACCCACCTTTGCTCAAGCTAATGACGCCATGGAGGCCGACGACTGGTTGAAATCAATGGAGAAGAAGCTTGCCATAGTGCAGTGCAATGACCGAGAGAAGGTTCTTTTTGCATCGCACCAACTCCTGGGAGCTGCCGCTGACTGGTGGGATGCCCTATGCAACGCTCATGTCGACCCGGAGACGATCACTTGGACTAAGTTCAAGGAGAGTTTCCTATGTCATTACATCCCTGCTGGTGTAATGATGCTCAAGGGACAGAAGTTCGAAGGTCTCCGCCAAGGACAGAGAAGCGTGAATAAGTATCTCAACAAGTTCACGCAACTGTCCCGGTACGCCCCCGAAGATGTCAACTCGGACCAAAGGAAGCAGTACCTGTTCATGAGAGGGTTGAACAATGAGATCTAGGTTCAGCTCCTCAACCATGACTACCCGAGCTTCCAGACGCTGGTTGACAAGGCTATAGTGGTTGAAAGCAAGATCCAAGAGATCGAGCGAGAGTGCAAGAGGAAGATGCCAAACCAGCCCCAAGGGAGCAACGTACGACCTCGGTACATGCCCCCAGCTGCATTGCAGTATGGATCGACCGCTCCTGCATACCGCCCTAGTCAGCCACCACAGCAACGACCCGTTGCACAAGCACCTCTTGTGCCCTTGCCTCCTGTGCCCCGACCCAACATGGGCGCTCCTGTTCAAAACGCCCACCCCAACGTACCTGCTGCCGTGGGCAACAGGGCATGCTTTGCATGCGGGGAAATAGGACACTTCGCGAGCCAGTGCCCGAGGAGAGGTCCTGAACAGCAAGGCAACATGACCAAGCAGAACCCATGACCGAACGGAGGAGACAATAAAGGAAACCGTGGACAGCAGTACTACGCTCGCGGCAACGTGAACCATGTCTCTGCTGAGGAAGCACAACAGGATGAGGACATCATAATTGTATGTTCCTTGCCAATTCCAACCCAGCCACCATTTTATTTGATTCTGGAGCATCACATTCCTTCATATCATCCAAGTATGCTACCAAGCATAATGTACCCATATCACACTTAAAATGTGCTATGTTAGTTAATTCTCCCAGTAGAGAGATGAGGACTAATATAGTATGTCCAAAAGTAAGCCTTAAAATATGGGGGGGTAGACTTCCTTGCCAACCTCATTGTCTTGGATTCCCAAGGGCTTGACATAATACTCGGGATGGATTGGTTAAGCAAGCACAACGGAGTAATCCAGTGTGCTGAGAGGAGCGTGCAATTGAAAAACGAGCACGCTATTCGTATCGAGTTTAAGTCAGCCCAACAATCAACCAATAAGGTGTAAGGGCCTCAGTTTTTGACACCCATTTGTAGTGTTCATCCCCACACCACACACCTCATTTGAGGAAGAATGATGAACACAAATGAAGAGCAAGTAACAATTATCAACATGCTCATTAGGGAACAAACTTACACATTGCAAAAGTGGTATTTCCCACATGTGATATAGATGGGCTGGACATAGGAAAAACTCCTACACTTTGCTAAGGATGTCCATGCCAAGTTTCACCCAAATTCAAAACCTTTTTGAGGTCATCTTGGGTATAGATAGGAAGGGGGCAGTTTGAAAACATATTCAAATTCAAACTGTTTTTATACCATGAATTTGAAAGTGGAAGGCATATTCTTACTCAGCACATTTTTGTGAGCTCACACACCAATTTTCACTCCATTTGGAGTTGATCTTGACATGAGCTAAGGGGGAGAAATTCAAACTTTATTTGAATTTCAAACTGAACTTGTGCTGAAATTCATTCAAACCAAACCTCATTTGAACTTTGATCAATTCAAATGGCTCATGGGGGAATAATTTGAATTGCCAAGGGTAGTATGGGGTTCACTGTTTACAACAGTGATTAGAAGTAAATTTCAGAGGTTAAAAGGAAGGGTGGGACCCACATGTCAGCCTCTACTTCAACACAAACCGACTGAGACTTTTCACTCGGGTCGCCGAGCCGCAGCGGTGATCGCCACCGAGGCCAGCCACCGCGCCACCAGCTGCTTGCCCACGCGCGGGCATGAGGCAGTGCAGAGCCTTCTTAAGGCGCCTGCCCCCTCCTCGGCCGAGGCGCCACAGTTCTCTCCTGCAAGAACTCAGCGCCGGCCGAGAACTTCCGCAGCTCGGACTTGATCGGAGAACGCCGATCGCAGCTCCCTCCTTCCACTCCAGAGTCCCAGCAAGGTACTAGAGACCCTCCTCCATCCTTCCCATTGCTAGAATTCGGTTGGAACCGATTGATATCGGCTGTGCCGAAAGATCAAACTCGGAACTTGGAACCGCCGCACCTCGGGCTCTCGTGGACAGCCCAACCTGGGCGTTGTCACGCCCGAGCCAAGGCACCCTTGGACGCGCAGGTGACCGGTGCTGCTTATCCCCGAGCCACAGCTCGAGTGGTTGCTCACCGGCGGCGAATTTCCACTTTTCCCCTTTCTGTGTGCAGAACGACCTTCGGGTACGATTCTGTTTAATTCGTGCTCTAGAAAGGATTAGAGGGCCTCAGGCCACTCCCACACGAGCTAGACACGGTAACGCACAAGTTGCCTTCACAACTCTGGGCCGGAGAACCTCTGTGCCCGGCGTAATTTAAGGTCTACTAATGGCGGAACGAACGGGGGGTATCGGGCGCACGGTGAGGACCTATTTCGGGCCTTCCCCGAGCTGCCTCGAGCTCATGTCGACCTTCTCTGAGGTCCACTGATGCTCCCCGACCGATTTCCCAAGTAGCTGAGGTACTAGGGGAGTCAGCCGACATGGCCGAAGTCATTCCGATATGGCGGCTCGTCGCCAACCATGCTCCGGCCGTTGTCATGAGCAGCTGACCCTCGGATCCTGTTCCCCAAGTAAAAGTAGGCAGGGGCGGCCAGAATCAAGAAGATTGGAGCTGTACAGCAGCCGGCGGCGAGCTCTCCGGCGAGATCCCTCGGCGGCGGTGCGCGGGTGTCGCGAGGTTGAAGAAGGGGGTGGACCCCAGCTGTCACCGGCCGATATTTTGAATCGGGATCCAGCTGCGGCCGGGATCGGGTGAGCTGGCACGCAAAATCCTTGTGGGCCGCGGTGTGCCATCGCCTAGGCGTGCGACGCGTGTACCCTGGGCCCACGCGCGAGTTTAAACTTTTTCCCGATTTTCAGATTTCCTTCAAACTTCAAATCCTTATAACTTTGGCTAGGAAGCTCCAAATTGAGTGAACCAAATTTTGCTGGATTCAGCTCTCTGAGTACTTTCCAGAAAATCAAGTTTCACTTCATGAAATTCCTTAATTCTCCAGGATTAATTCCTTAAAGTTTAAACTGTTACGAATTTTAACTCGAGAATCCTTTGGAGGAAAATCCTGAAATTTTGCTGAGATGTTCACCAAAATATCCTTGAACTACCATAAAAATTTAAGATCCATTTGAGCTCATTTAGTCCACCTAATGGTGTGATTAGCAAAACTGTTCCAGAGAAAATAGGAAATGTTCAGAAACATTTTCAGAATTTTCTCTGAAATTGTTTAGCTCATATCTTTAGTTAGAGACTTCCAAATTAAGTGAGACCAACTCCATTAGAACCCTCTGAAAATCTAGTTTTCAGAAAGTCATAGTTTGTCTCATGAAAATTCCTAGAACACCCTAAGAGTTCCAATTAAGGTCAAGGACATAATTATTTGTGGAGGGCTCAAATGAGCTTTGCTGCAACTAAAACTTGACCAAGTCTTTGTTTAGATTGTAACCAAGCCACAGTAAAAGTTTCACAGTCATTAGGTCTATCTAGCAAAGGTTATAGACTTCACAACTTCAAACTTAATACAAATGCATTAAATTAATACATGTATTGTTTCTATCATGTAGTCGCTAAGGTCGAGGAGGAACCCGAAGTCCTAGACTTCGTTACTCCGGAGGAACAGCTAGCCTACGACCAAGAGCAGCAAGGCAAGCCCTAGTTTGCATTAACCTTTTTACAAATGTTTATTGTTTTGAGCACATCTTTGAATATTGTTCTTTGCATTAGAAGTCTTGATTGGAAACCCAACTGCACAGCCAAGATAACCATGGGTTGGGTTTAGGATTGCAAACCTCGTTAGCCACTGCATTGCTAGGATAGAGTAGGATTCGGTACAAGTCGAGTAGTTGGAACTACTCGCGAGAATAGGCTAGAGGCACATTGCTCGGGTAGAGATAGCACATGATACACATGGCAAGAAAATGAGACCGAGCGGAGAGTAAGGGCAGCAGGACTTTGGGGCCTGTGTGCTGTAGCTCCGCTTGTGTCGATTGAGGACCGAGCCGTGTGCGGGCCTGTTGAACAAGCTAGAACAGTACCGAAGACCTACCGGCTATATGGGAACCGGGAAACTGATGTAACTCGGGTAGCTGGGTATTGAGGCATTGCCCGTCGTTCAGAGGGTAGGTTGAGAGCTCGAGGTGTAAATCGGCTGGCGGCACGGAGATGCGCGTGCAGAGACCTCTTGCTCGGGACGATGGGACCGGTTCAATATTTGGCTGACGGGTGAAAGGTAGTCGCGTACGGCGTCCGTGATGGTTGTTGTAGGCAACATCGAGTACGGGCGTACGTAACGGGTTGTTCGGGTAACCCTGCAGGTGTAAATCGATTATAATCGCCGTCCCTCGCGGTCAGTGAGTACCACTTGTTCACTGTACCGTGACGTAGAAAGAACAGGCTAGTTACATGTTAAAAGGTTGCTGATTGAAAGTTGGACATTGATTGTTAATGATATGCCGTAGCGTAGAGCTAATTAAAGTTCTTTTCAACATTGGGCAAAGTACATGAGAGAAATGCGTTTCTTGTTTGATTGCGGCTCTCTCATGTGCCTTAGCGTAAGGTTCTCCACAACCTGTTGCTAAAACTTGAAAGTAAGGTTCTACTAATTAGGCGAGTCCTTGCAAATGATTTTTGCCTCATGCAACCCATTACCCTCATGTAGAAGTTCCATGTTTAGGTGAGACGGGTCAGACTTGCTGGGCCTTCGTGCTCACTGCTTGTGTTTGAAGATTTTGCAGGGTTCTATGAGGAAGGGACTCCCGAAGAGGAGACGGAACCCCAGGAGGGGAACCCCGTCGAGTGGGAGTCGTGCACGCCGCAGAGTCAGTGTGCGTGTGTGCTAGCAAGGACACGTTCGAGGGCTGAACGTGTACTTGATGCTTAGTCTACGCCCGCGAGTGTAGACTGAACTTATTTTGATGTAAACATGTTCATAAAACGGTTTATGTAATGAAACTTCCGCTTCCGCTTTGCACCTTTGACGTGTGTTATACGGTGCTGTGCAACGCAGCACCCCTCAGCGTGATCCTGGCTCGACAGGACCAATGGGGTCGTGTCAGCGTGGTATCAGAGCTCGCTTGAGGTTTAACACAGTACAAAGGTCTTCTTTTTCAAAAATCCAGTGAGGAACGAGTTAGTAGCCCGTATAAGGATGTTATTAGTATATAGAAAGTGGCTTAGTAACCTAATTGTTATGTCGGAAAATCGTGCATCTCGGGACGTTCATGTCTTGGGGGGTGCACGTGAGCGCTGTCCACCAGTGCGCACAAGCTGAAGGGTGGAGCCCCACGGGTGGCAGGTAACCCGACCCGCTTTAGCATCCTCTACGACTCTTCATGTCGTTTGGGGTATTCGAGCAACGTCTGTCCCTGGCGTGCGTGGTGCAACATGGGAGACCCCGTCACGTGGTCTAAAACGTGAACACGTAACTCAAGGCGTGTTTGGCTTGAGAACATCCGGGCGAGTGATGACGGCCGGATGTACCAACTGTATGGATTCCGGGCTCGGTGTGCAGCCGAGTCTGATGATTGGTTGAATTTCTGCAGGTAGCCTTCCCACGAAACGTTAGACGTGTAGCATCCATGTGCGAGTGACGAGTAGTGCCACTGAACTAACGAAGCCGGCTAAGTCCGGTATAGGTTTTTCCTTTGTGAGGACGTAGTACCGACATAAGCTGGTGACGCATCGACGTCACACCCAACTAAATGAACAACTTCATTTAAAAATTTGAAGGTTTTGATCCAAAGTAGTAAAATTGATGTAACTCCTTCCCTTGTACAGGATATTCAAAGTTAACAAGTTTTCAACTTATAGGATGTTAAGGACAGAGCACTCTGTTTTCAGCTGAATCAAGGCTGAAGTTAATCAGAGGCTAGAGGTCGAGTTCTTTCGAGGTTGGGGTCGTATGATACATTTCTGGAAAGCTTTGGAAGAGCTTTACGACTTTTCTGTTGAGGTCCAGAGGTGTTTCATCCCTTAACCACTCGAAAAGTGCAGTAGAGTTGAAACTGTCCAGAAAACAGGACAGAGCAAAGACTCTCTGTAAACTCTCTCTAAATTAAGCATAACTTCCTGCTTAAAAATCCAAAAATAGAAAATGAGGTAGTTCTGGAAAGCTTATGAGATGGGTTACAACTTTGTAACATAAAGTTTTGTCAGGTTAGGAATAGAATTAACCGGGATTCTTGGATCAAAGCAGTACCTAAAGCAGGGAGGTGCTGTCCAATTTTCTCCAGAAATTCTGTTAACTTTGACATCTCATAACTTTTGAACCAGGACAGATATTAGGCCGACCAAATACTTTCTGGAAAGCTATTGAAGTTAACTTTAACTTTGATGTTGAGCTACAGAACTGGTTTTGCTTTTAACCTGGCCTAAATCAGATTGATATGGGAACTGGTCAGGGCTGTCATGGTAACAGCAGATCAGCAGTCAAATTTGTTTAAGAATTTGAACTATGTTTCCAAGTGTTATGGGTTCAATGACATGTCTTATGTTATAGCCCAGAAGTTTACTGTTAAAAATAAATATTTGACATTTCTCAAATATATTTTACAGATGGCAGCAGATAAACAGTTGGAGAACGGGTGGGTAGTTTCCCACTGTTCTGACCGTAGCGGCTACCCGGAAGTATTGTGGCAAATGCTCCAATATTTCGGGTACGACCAGATGCCGCAATACTTCGCCAAGGAAGAAGGCGAAGAGGGGAACAAGACGTGGATGATCCATGTCGAGGTTCCTGCAGGACCTACGCCACCTGGTTGGGTGCCATTCACCGTCACGGTGAGAGGAAGACAACCGGAAGGGATGTGGCAAATGGCAGCCCGTGACACTATGTCACGTTTCTGCCAACTACACGTGCAGGCTATGGAGGGAACTCCATACGCACTCGTTCCGGTGGAGGGACGAGCTCAGCATGTGTGGGAAGAGAGGTACCTGGAGGCAACAGACCCGAATTGCCCAAGGTACAACCCCGCGGAGGCAAACCTCAGCCTCCAAATGAGGGCGGGAAACGCTGTGATGGACAGCCAAGCTGTTCATACGGAGCATCTCGCCGCCAAGATCAAGGAGAGCACAAGCCGTGGAGATCATTTTGAGAGTGCTCACAGTGCACTCCGCAATGTGCTCCTTCCGACGATCAAGCGACTAAATGAGCAACACAATCAGTTGCGTCGTCTGAAGAAGGCAAGGAAGAAGGGCCGTGTTGACATCGCGGCGTTGCAAGAGCTGGTGCAGACCCTAACCCAGCAGAATGAGGACCTTGCTCAAGAGCGGGACGACGCTATTGAGGAAGGGCAAGGCTGGGAAGAGGACTACAACCAGGCTATGGACGAGGTGCATGCATTGCAGGACCTCGTGCCCCCGGTATTGGGCGTACCGGTAGTCTTGGGTCTTCCAGCCATGGGAGAACCTGGAATGGGAGAAGAGGTGGTAGACCCCGAGCCACCAGCAGAGGTACCGGAGGAGGACGACCCACAGGAGGTCGAGTTCTACTCCGAGTAGGGGGTTACGGTTGCCAAGTAGGGCAGCTAGGGTAGCGTAACCCAACTTTTGTAATCGGTGACATGTCGTGTAGACAGTAGCGTATGTATAGGTAGTGACGACATGAGCACGACTTCTCGGAGACCCGAGAATGATGTATCTTGTATAAAGTTTATGCTTTATCAATATATGTGAATGTTGTGCAAGTTAATCATGCGTCGCTTCAATACCTACTGCTGTTTATGGAATTTTGAGTAAGACATGTGCTAATTGCTGCTGTGCTGAATTTCAGAATGACGCGTACTCGTGCCAACCCTGATGTTGGAGGTACTAGCCAAGGGGGAGAGACCTCCCAACCGCCTCCCGAGGACTCCTCGGGACAGCAGCAGCAACAGCAACAGCAAACACCGCCACCGCCACTGCCGACGGTTACATTGGCCGACATTGTCGCGGCAATGGCGGGTTCACATCAGCAGCACACAGAGCTGCTGCAAACGTTAATTGCGAATACGTCTCGCCCAGAGAGACGTCAAGATCGTGAGGAGCGCCAACAGAGCTCCTACTCCGACTTCCTGGCGACTCATCCCCCTGTATTCTCAAGGGCGGATGAACCACTTCACACGGACAACTGGCTCCGCGCCATAGAGATGAAGTTCGGGCTGCTCCAAGTCAGCGAGCAGCGCAAGACTCAGTTCGCGGTCCAGCAGCTCCAAGGATCCGCGAGCGCGTGGTGGGCCAACTTCTGTGCTTCACAGCCCACCGACCGAGCGATGACCTGGGCGGAGTTCCGGACGGCCTTCAGGGCCTATCATATACCGCCCGGTTTGATGAAGAGGAAGAAGCAGGAGTTCCTACACCTGCAACAAGGGAGCCGAAACGCGCTGGAATATTCCAGGGCGTTCAATGATCTCGCGCTCTACGCGTCGTATCACGCAGATACGGACGAGAAGCGGCGGGACCACTTTTACCAGGGGCTTAACCCGCTCCTGAAGGACAAGCTGGCGATGTTCAATCGCGGCAGCCTCAACGACATAATTGATGCTGCGATTGTTCAGGAGGACTCCGGCAAGGAGTTGGCGGCGGCAGAGCGAAAGCGAAGCGCGCCGCAGAGCAGCGGAGAAGGAGGTGGTCCTTCTCAGAAGTTTCGGATGGTGAATCGCCCACCATCAGGCCCACGCTGGCAACCACCACAGCGGTCGATGCCGTTCCGCGGTCGGCCGTACTCTTCACCGGCATTCCGGCCGGCACTGCCAGCACCACCGCAACAACAACAGCAGCAGGGGGCGATGCCGCGTGCGTTTGCACCTCCGCAACGCATGCCGGGCTTTCGTCCCCCGGGTACTCCACCAGCAGCGGCCACATGTTACAAGTGTGGTCGTCCAGGACACTTCGCGAGCAGTTGCCCGGAGAGGCAAGGCGGCGGAGTGGCACCACAGTTTCCGGGGAGGAATCAACCCCGGAACCCTACTAATGCGCGGCGGGCAAACCCTAGGCCCGGTACTGTCCACCAGCTTGCCATTGAGGACGTGCCGGAGGGCGAGCCAATCCTTGCGGGTATGTTCCAACTCCACCAGCATCCCGCTATAGTACTATTTGATTCAGGCGCCACGCATAATTTTATTAGCCAAGCTTTCATTGCTAAACACAGCTTGCCAATACTACCCACCGATAGTCCATATTTAATTTGTTCACCGGGTGGGAAGATTTCAGCAAGCGTAATGGTCTCCAAAGCACCATTATGCTTAGCGGGTAGAGTGTACCCCACGTCTCTCATTATCTTAGAGGGACCGAAGGTCGATGTCATCCTAGGGATGTCGTGGTTAACCCGCCACGGCGCTGTTTTAGACACCGTCCTTCGAGTCGTGCACTTAAACTCAGAGGTGCACGGTTCTCACTCATTATTTCTGGACAGTCCAGAAATAAAACTTCCATGTGTCTATCAAGCCACAACCATCAGATTGGAAGACATTCCAGTGGTCCGAGAGTTCCCGGATGTATTCCCGGACGAATTGCCGGGGATGCCACCCGATAGAGAGGTGGAGTTCAAGATTGAACTTGCACCGGGAACCATGCCAATATCCCGAAGGCCGTACAAGATGGCGCCCAAGGAGTTGGCTGAACTGAAGACTCAGCTCACGGACCTTCTGGAGAAGGGTTTTATTAGGCCGAGCTCCTCGCCATGGGGCTGTTCGGCATTATTTGTCAAAAAGAAGGATGAAACGTTGCGGCTTTGCGTGGACTACCGTCCATTAAATGCCGTAACCATCAAGAACAAGTACCCGTTGCCACGGATCGACATGTTGTTTGATCAGTTGGTCGAAGCAAAGATCTTTTCCAAGATGGATTTAAGATCCGGGTACCATCAGATTAAGGTAAGGGCGGAGGACATTCCAAAGACAGCTTTCTCGACAAGGTACGGACTTTATGAGTACCTGGTCATATCCTTCGGCCTCACCAATGCTCCAGCTCACTTCATGTACTTAATGAACTCGGTGTTCATGCCGGAGCTGGACAAGTTTGTCGTGGTCTTCATCGACGACATCCTAGTATACTCCAAGTCGGAGGAAGATCACAAGAAACATCTGCGTATAGTCTTGCAACGGCTGCGGGATCACAACTTATACGCAAAGTTCAGCAAATGCGAGTTTTGGATATCGCAAGTGCCTTTCCTCGGGCATATCATCTCAGCGGAGGGTATCGCTGTGGACCCGAGCAAGATCACACAAGTGCTGAATTGGAAATCCCCGAGAACTGTTCATGAGGTACGGAGTTTCCTCGGACTCGCGGGATATTATCGGAGGTTCATTCCGAACTTCTCGAAGATTGCCAAGCCAATGACAGAGCTGCTGAAGAAGGCTACCAAATATGTTTGGAGTCCAGCATGTGAAGCAGCATTCAAGGCTTTAGTCAAGCACCTGACATCAGCACCGGTTTTGGCGCAGCCAGATACAACAAAACCGTTCGATGTGTACTGCGATGCATCCAGCATTGGGCTCGGATGTGTGCTGATGCAAGACCGAAGAGTGGTCGCGTATGGATCACGGCAGCTTAGGAACCATGAGCAAAATTATCCAACTCACGACTTGGAGCTCGCTGCCGTGGTACTTGCACTGAAGATGTGGAGGCACTACCTACTCGGTAACCTCGTACATTTATATACCGACCACAAAAGCCTCAAGTACATATTCACTCAGAAGGAGCTGAACATGAGGCAACGAAGATGGTTAGAACTGATAAAGGATTATGAGATAGAGATCCATTATCATCCGGGCAAGGCAAACGTTGTGGCATATGCGCTGAGCAGCAAGTCACACGTCAATAATCTGACCATCACACCGTTGGAAGAGAGCGAACCACCACTACATGTGATTCCACACGGAGCTCTCTACAACCTAGCTTTGATCCCCACCATCCGTGAAGAGATAGCGGCAGCCCAGAAGAATGACAAGGGCATGTCACATTTGCGGAGACGTGTAGATAGTGGGGAGTTAAAATGTTTCCGGAAGGACGGAGATGGCGTCCTATGGTTCAAGAACCGGATCGTCATACCCCGAAACCCGTGGTTACGGAAGAAAATCTTTGATGAGGCTCACTTATCAAAGTTTTCTATTCACCCCGGCAGCAACAAAATGTATCAAGAACTCAAAAGAAAGTTTTGGTGGACACGGATGAAGCGAGAGACGGCAAAATACGTGTCCGAGTGTGATACATGTCGAAGGGTGAAGGCAGACCACATGCGGAAACCGGGACTGCTGCAACCACTGGGCATTCCTGCCTGGAAGTGGGAGGACGTGAGCATGGATTTCGTCGTCGGTTTACCCACCACCTTACAGAAACATGATTCTGTGTGGGTGATCGTCGATCGGCTCACCAAAGTTGCCCATTTCATCCCGGTCAACACCAACTACAACGCCAAGAAGTACGCTGAACTGTACATCTCACGGATCCTATGCTTATACGGCGTACCCCGTACCATCGTATCGGACCGGGGCACTTTATTTGTGTCCCGTTTTTGGGAGCAGCTACACGCTGCCTTGGGGACGAAGCTGATCCGTAGTTCAGCCTACCACCCGCAGACGGATGGACAAACTGAGTGGGTAAATCAAATCCTAGAAGACATGCTACGAGCTTGCGCTATCGACCACGGCAAGAATTGGGATGATCACTTGCCATTAGCCGAGTTCTCGTACAACAATGGGTACCAAGCCAGCATCAAGATGGCGCCCTACGAGGCGCTATACGGAAGAAAATGCCGCACACCATTGAATTGGTGTGAGTCTGGCGAGAGAGTTACCTTCGGGATTGACCTTGTCAACGACGCGGAAGAAAAGGTTCGACTGATTCAAGCGAACCTAAGAGCCGCTCAATCCCGACAGAAACAGTATGCGGACCGGAGGAGGCGCCCATTACAATTCGAAGATGGAGATCACGTATACCTACGAGTATCTCCAATGAAGGGCGTAAACAGATTTGGGGTGAGAGGAAAGTTGGCACCCCGATTCATCGGTCCATTCCAGATTACCGAAAGATGTGGATCGGTAGCATACCGGCTGAAATTACCAGAAGCACTTTCCGGTGTGCATGACGTCTTTCACGTTTCCCAGCTGAGGAAGTGTCTCAAGCTATCAACTACCGTTCAGCTGGAAGACATTGAAGAACTGCAACTGGATCTCACCTATCGGGAGGAACCGGTGCAGATTATTGATGAGAAGGCCCGAACCACACGCAACCGTACGTTGTGGTTCTACAAGGTTCTGTGGAGTAATCACTCCATGGACGAAGCGACATGGGAGAGCGAAGAATTCCTTCGCACTAACTACCCCGACTTTCTCACGTCGCATATCCGGTAATTTTCCACCGTCCTCTCTCTCATTTTCACCTTATAATCTCGGGACGAGATTCTTTTAAGGGGGGAGGAATGTAAGGGCCTCAGTTTTTGACACCCATTTGTAGTGTTCATCCCCACACCACACACCTCATTTGAGGAAGAATGATGAACACAAATGAAGAGCAAGTAACAATTATCAACATGCTCATTAGGGAACAAACTTACACATTGCAAAAGTGGTATTTCCCACATGTGATATAGATGGGCTGGACATAGGAAAAACTCCTACACTTTGCTAAGGATGTCCATGCCAAGTTTCACCCAAATTCAAAACCTTTTTGAGGTTATCTTGGGTATAGATAGGAAGGGGGCAGTTTGAAAACATATTCAAATTCAAACTGTTTTTATACCATGAATTTGAAAGTGGAAGGCATATTCTTACTCAGCACATTTTTGTGAGCTCACACACCAATTTTCACTCCATTTGGAGTTGATCTTGACATGAGCTAAGGGGGAGAAATTCAAACTTTATTTGAATTTCAAACTGAACTTGTGCTGAAATTCATTCAAACCAAACCTCATTTGAACTTTGATCAATTCAAATGGCTCATTGGGGAATAATTTGAATTGCCAAGGGTAGTATGGGGTTCACTGTTTACAACAGTGATTAGAAGTAAATTTCAGAGGTTAAAAGGAAGGGTGGGACCCACATGTCAGCCTCTACTTCAACACAAACCGACTGAGACTTTTCACTCGGGTCGCCGAGCCGCAGCGGTGATCGCCACCGAGGCCAGCCACCGCGCCACCAGCTGCTTGCCCACGCGCGGGCATGAGGCAGTGCAGAGCCTTCTTAAGGCGCCTGCCCCCTCCTCGGCGGAGGCACCACAGTTCTCTCCCGCAAGAACTCAGCGCCGGCCGAGAACTTCCGCAGCTCGGACTTGATCGGAGAACGCCGATCGCAGCTCCCTCCTTCCACTCCAGAGTCCCAGCAAGGTACTAGAGAACCTCCTCCATCCTTCCCATTGCTAGAATTCGGTTGGAACCGATTGATATCGGCTGTGCCGAAAGATCAAACTCGGAACTTGGAACCGCCGCACCTCGGGCTCTCGTGGACAGCCCAACCTGGGCGTTGTCACGCCCGAGCCAAGGCACCCTTGGACGCGCAGGTGACCGGTGCTGCTCATCCCCGAGCCACAGCTCGAGTGGTTGCTCACCGGCGGCGAATTTCCACTTTTCCCCTTTCTGTGTGCAGAACGACCTTCGGGTACGATTCTGTTTAATTCGTGCTCTAGAAAGGATTAGAGGGACTCAGGCCACTCCCACACGAGCTAGACACGGTAACGCACAAGTTGCCTTCACAACTCTGGGCCGGAGAACCTCTGTGCCCGGCGTAATTTAAGGTCTACTAATGGCGGAACGAACGGGGGGTATCGGGCGCACGTTGAGGACCTATTTCGGGCCTTCCCCGAGCTGCCTCGAGCTCATGTCGACCTTCTCTGAGGTCCACTGATGCTCCCCGACCGATTTCCCAAGTAGCTGAGGTACTAGGGGAGTCAGCCGACATGGCCGAAGTCATTCCGATATGGCGGCTCGTCGCCAACCATGCTCCGGCCGTTGTCATGAGCAGCTGACCCTCGGATCCTGTTCCCCAAGTAAAAGTAGGCAGGGGTGGCCAGAATCAAGAAGTTTGGAGCTGTACAGCAGCCGGCGGCGAGCTCTCCGGCGAGATCCCTCGGCGGCGGTGCGCGGGTGTCGCGAGGTTGAAGAAGGGGGTGGACCCCAGCTGTCAGCGGCCGATATTTTGAATCGGGATCCAGCTGCGGCCGGGATCGGGTGAGCTGGCGCGCAAAATCCTTGTGGGCCGCGGTGTGCCATCGCCTAGGCGTGCGACGCGTGTACCCTGGGCCCACGCGTGAGTTTAAACTTTTTCCCGATTTTCAGATTTCCTTCAAACTTCAAATCCTTATAACTTTGGCTAAGTAGCTCCAAATTGAGTGAACCAAATTTTGCTGGATTCAGCTCTCTGAGTACTTTCCAGAAAATCAAGCTTCACTTCATGAAATTCCTTAATTCTCCAGGATTAATTCCTTAAAGTTTAAACTGTTAGGAATTTTAACTGGAGAATCCTTTGGAGGAAAATCCTGAAATTTTGCTGAGATGTTCACCAAAATATCCTTGAACTACCATAAAAATTTCAGATCCATTTGAGCTCATTTAGTCCACCTAATGGTGTGATTAGCATAACTGTTCCAGAGAAAATAGGAAATGTTCAGAAACATTTTCAGAAATTTCTCTGAAATTGTTTAGCTCATATCTTTAGTTAGAGACTTCCAAATTAAGTGAGACCAACTCCATTAGAACCCTCTGAAAATCTAGTTTTCAGAAAGTCATAGTTTGTCTCATGAAAATTCCTAGAACACCCTAAGAGTTCCAATTAAGGTCAAGGACATAATTATTTGTGGAGGGCTCAAATGAGCTTTGCTGCAACTAAAACTTGACCAAGTCTTTGTTTAGGTTGTAACCAAGCCACAGTAAAAGTTTCACAGTCATTAGGTCTATCTAGCAAAGGTTATAGACTTCACAACTTCAAACTTAATACAAATGCATTAAATTAATACATGTATTGTTTCTATCATGTAGTCGCTAAGGTCGAGGAGGAACCCGAAGTCCTAGACTTCGTTACTCCGGAGGAACAGCTAGCCTACGACCAAGAGCAGCAAGGCAAGCCCAGGTTTGCATTAACCTTTTTACAAATGTTTATTGTTTTGAGCACATCTTTGAATATTGTTCTTTGCATTAGAAGTCTTGATTGGAAACCCAACTGCACAGCCAAGATAACCATGGGTTGGGTTTAGGATTGCAAACCTCGTTAGCCACTGCATTGCTAGGATAGAGTAGGATTCGGTACAAGTCGAGTAGTTGGAACTACTCGCGAGAATAGGGTAGAGGCACATTGCTCGGGTAGAGATAGCACATGATACACATGGCAAGAAAATGAGACCGAGCGGAGAGTAAGGGCAGCAGGACTTTGGGGCCTGTGTGCTGTAGCTCCGCTTGTGTCGATTGAGGACCGAGCCATGTGCGGGCCTGTTGAACAAGCTAGAACAGTACCGAAGACCTACCGGCTATATGGGAACCGGGAAACTGATGTAACTCGGGTAGCTGGGTATTGAGGCATTGCCCGTCGTTCAGAGGGTAGGTTGAGAGCTCGAGGTGTAAATCGGCTGGCGGCACGGAGATGCGCGTGCAGAGACCTCTTGCTCGGGACGATGGGACCGGTTCAATATTTGGCTGACGGGTGAAAGGTAGTCGCGTACGGCGTCCGTGATGGTTGTTGTAGGCAACATCGAGTACGGGCGTACGTGACGGGTTGTTCGGGTAACCCTGCAGGTGTAAATCGATTATAATCACCGTCCCTCGCGGTCAGTGAGTACCACTTGTTCACTGTACCGTGACGTAGAAAGAACAGGCTAGTTACATGTTAAAAGGTTGCTGATTGAAAGTTGGACATTGATTGTTAATGATATGCCGTAGCGTAGAGCTAATTAAAGTTCTTTTCAACTTTGGGCAAAGTACATGAGAGAAATGCGTTTCTTGTTTGATTGCGGCTCTCTCATGTGCCTTAGCGTAAGGTTCTCCACAACCTGCTGCTAAAACTTGAAAGTAAGGTTCTACTAATTAGGCGAGTCCTTGCAAATGATTTTTGCCTCATGCAACCCATTACCCTCATGTAGAAGTTCCATGTTTAGGTGAGACGGGTCAGACTTGCTGGGCCTTCGTGCTCACTGCTTGTGTTTGAAGCTTTTGCAGGGTTCTATGAGGAAGGGACTCCCGAAGAGGAGACGGAACCCCAGGAGGGGAACCCCGTCGAGTGGGAGTCGTGCACGCCGCAGAGTTAGTGTGCGTGTGTGCTAGCAAGGACACGTTCGAGGGCTGAACGTGTACTTGATGCTTAGTCTACGCCCGCGAGTGTAGACTGAACTTATTTTGATGTAAACATGTTCATAAAACGGTTTATGTAATGAAACTTCCGCTTCCGCTTTGCACCTTTGACGTGTGTTATACGGTGCTGTGCAACGCAGCACCCCTCAGCGTGATCCTGACTCGACAGGACCAATGGGGTCGTGTCATAAGGCAAGTTTGAACCATGTCGAAGGAGCAACGTTGGACAGCATTCCAGTGGTTCAGGAATTCTCAGACGTGTTTCTAGAAGAGCTTCCGGGTATGCCACCTGACCGGGACATTGAGTTTGCCATTGATTTGGTACCCGGAACTGCACCCATAGCAAAGAGACCCTATAGGATGCCCACCAATGAACTAGTGGAACTCAAAAAGCAAATTCAGGAGCAGTTAGAGAAGAGTTTTATACGTCCAAGCTCGTCACCATGGGGAGCCCCCGTGCTCTTCGTAGACAAGAAGGATGGGACCCAGAGGATGTGCGTGGACTATAGGTCTCTCAATGTGACACCCTCATTTTTGGTTTCTGCATGTATTCATGTTTCATGTAGAGAAAACATTTTTAAAGAAGTGGGGACAGAGAAAGAATTAAAAAGATGGCTAAAAAGAGCAAAAATCTAGTTCACCAAGAGTGCCGAAGAAAACTATCGCGGTCCGCTAGCCACGTGGCGCCTTCAAAGCTCATCCCCGCAAAGGGGGAGAGGTCCGACCCCGTGGGACACGTGTTGGCCCCGGAGCTAGCCTCTGCGAAGAAGCAAGGCCAGCCGCAAGACACGTGTCACCTTCGGAGCTAGTCACCGTGAAAATCAGAGGACCAGTCGCGCGGGATACGTGTCGACTCGGAGCTCACCTCCAAGAGGTCCAGTTCTATTGGACACGTGTCACCGCCGGAGCTTATCTTTGGGAGGTCCCTCACTGTTGAACACGTGTCAACCTCGGAGCTCGTCTCTGAGAAGAAAGGAAGTCTGGCGCTGTTAGGACATGTGGCACACCCGGAGCCACCTCCAAAGAGAGGGAAGGTCCGGCACTGACACGTGGCGTGCACGGAGCCACCTCTGAATAGAGAGGATGTCCCGACCGCCAGGATACGTGGCGCACGCGGAGCTCACCTCCGAAGGAGAGGGAGGTCTCGCTCGCTTGACACACGGCACAACCGGAGCTCGTCTCTGCTGAAAAAGGGGGGACCAGGCCTTGGTGGACACGTGGAGCTTCCGGAGCTCATCACCGCAGAGGTAACGAGTTCTAGAGCGGTTTTTGGATTCTGTACGCGTGGAAATACCGGCACGGAGAAGAAACCGATATGAATTCCACAATATTTCTGCACCAAATCAACTAAAGATAAGTTGTTAAGATTCAACGACAATTTGAATAGGACTCTTATTCGAAATACAATCACATTAGGACTCTTCTTCTCCTGATTATAAATAGAACACAGAATCTTTGGCCGAAACCATGAACTTCTTTTCCACCTCCTGAGCTGATGACTTAGAGACCTAGCCCCAACTCGTCGAGTAAGCCATCGCCGGAGTTCAGGCGAGGAAGATCGCCGGAAGAGAGCCCCAACGATCTGTCTGATTAGAGAAGGACCCCGAGACCAAGAAGAACGTAAGGTAGGTCTCCAATATCACCTTACGACATCATAGTGTTTTCTTTGCATCTGTTCTTCGGTTCCTTTCGAACAGAAGCTTTCTCATGGACAGATCACTTGTTGATCGGGTTGATCTAAAGACAAGATCATCGCCATGTCCACATTTGATCCGAACACCTCTGTTCATCGTAAAACCATGCAAGCCATGCAAGAACGCGTACAAACTAAACTGCATCATAGGATAAGCATGCATATGCATCATCGCATCTAGTTAAAGTTTGTGCATGGTATTGATTGTTATGAATCCTTTATGTGCGTGATCCTGTATATAAGGACAAGCTTAGGGAGCTGTCTACGATGAGCTGCAACAACAAGGTTTCGAGATTCAAGAGCAACCGGAACCGCCAGAACAAGGCAAGTGCCCCTTGACCATATTGATCCTATGTTTTGGGAAAACTGTTTTGTTTTGCGAAAAGATGTGTGTGCTGAGTCAGACATAATTGGAAACCCTTTTATAGGTGTTTACTAGCTTTGGTTAAACCACCCTTGTCGCCAGGGAAGTTTATGAGTCGGGTATGGTTTTTGCTTTAAGCTTCGCTGAGTCCATGGGATTGGGAAGCGAGATAGATGTGTCTAGCTAACTGCACTCGTAACGATAATGAGAAACTGATGTTGATACTGGACATGGATCGGAGGGAGATCTAGGCAAGCCAGGTTTGTGAATGACGTAGCATGAGATGGTGGTTTACTTGCGGTAGATCTAAGGACCGGTTCATGCGAGCACATGCCAGGATAACAGTGCCGCCATAAGGTCAAGTATGGGTGCGGCTTAGCTGAGTAATTAGGTAAGTTGCTAGATTGTTATGGACCGTGGAAGGCGCGGGGAATAGGAGTCGAGTGAGGACTGTCCTGGGAACTGCATGGCACAAGGGGGGCCCGTGGGTGGGAGAATTAGAGATTCTAGCCTGCTGGTGAAACCTTAGTGAGTCCATACATCTAGTAGCTCTTTTGTAAAGGCTATTTTGTGATCTCTTGGCCATACACCGACGGTTGTGTACTGGTATAATGGAGGTTCTGCAGTCGCCGACGGGTGACGAAATCACAAACTTGTGGGTAAAGAGGTACAAACTCTGCAGAGTCCAAAACTATCATGATAGCCGAGCTTATGGTCACGAGCGCCTGGCCAACTTGTAATAAACTCGTGGTCATATATATTCTGAAATTCAGTTTGTGGATGATGTGTATATGTGTGATGAACATCCTGGGCACACATATGCATAAGTTCTCAGTTCCGTGGTTTTTCCACAGAATTGAGGGCGTCACAGATTGGTATCAGAGCCACGGGTTGACGGTAGGTTACACGCTTAGATAGATCATAGATTGGTATCAGACACAGATTGGTATCTAAGCCACGCTGACATAGGATGCAAGCCTAGGAAAGCCCATAGTCGGATCACAGATTGGCAACACCCTAAGCCATATAGGACCCCCATTGAACAAGCCTTGAATAGGAGTTGTGTGAGCCCTTGTGATGATTGTTTGTGATTATGTGCTGAGTGTGAGTTGTGGGACGTCTCAAAGCGTTGTCCATATCCACACATAAGTAAAAAAAGGTGTGAGATGCCTTGGCACTTGTTCACATCCTCATATGGGCTAATATATATAGCCCAATCCACCTTGAAGCATATAGTTAAGGGGATCTATCCAACCTTCTAACCTTCTATTCTATTTCGTTCTCTCTCACAAATGGTGAGAGGAAACGCCGACCGAAGGAACATCCATGACAACCGAGAGGATGGCCATGATGAAGTTACTGTTAACCCCGGAGCTGGTGAGAACAACCTGGAACGGTTGATGGCCATGCAGAATCAACTTATGAAAACAATGATCCAAACTTTGGGTCAGTTGCAGGCCAACAACAACAACTCCGTTCCGGCACCACCACCACCACCACCACCGCCAGCTCATAACAGACTGGGAGAGTTCATGAGGACTCGACCACCCACCTTTGCTCAAGCTAACGACCCCATGGAGGCCGACGACTGGTTGAAATCCATGGAGAAGAAGCTTGCCATAGTGCAGTGCAATGACCGAGAGAAGGTTCTTTTTGCGTCGGACCAACTCATTGGAGCTGCCGCTGACTGGTGGGATGCCCTATGCAACACTCATGTCGACTCGGAGGCAATCACTTGGACTGAGTTCAAGGAGAGTTTCCGCTCTCATTACATCCCTGTTTGTGTAATGATGCTCAAGAGACAGGAGTTTGAAGGTCTCTGCCAAGGATAGAGAAGTGTGAATGAGTATCTCAACAAGTTCACACAACTGTCCCGGTATGCCCCTGAAGATGTCAACTCAGACCAAGGAAGCAATACCTGTTCATGAGAGGGTTGAACAATGAGATCCAGGTTCAGCTCCTCAACAATGACTACGCGAGCTTCCAGAAGCTGGTTGACAAGGCTATAGTGGTTGAAAGCAAGATCCGGGAGATCGAGCGGGAGTGCAAGAGGAAGATGCCATACCAGCCCCAAGGGAGCAACGTACGACCTCGGTACATGCCCCCGGCCGCACTGCAGTATGGATCAACCTGTGACGCCCTCAATTCTTGTAACACCCCAAATTTTGATTCAAAACCCTAAACCATGTTCAGAGGAGAATTTAAAAATTTTTGGACGTATTGCATGTTTTGCAAAAATTCAAATTCAAACTGGAATTCAAAATATACTCAAAACAGAAAAGAAATGGAAAAAGAAAAAGGAAAACGGGAAAAAAACCGGCCAGTGGGCCGAAACCCGCCAGCCGGCCCAGTCTCCCCCGCGCCAGCCCGCCCCCGCGCGCGCCGTGCTGCCTCTCACCGACGGGTGGGACCCACATGTCATCCCTAACCCCGCGACCCCGGACTCTCTCCCGCGCACGCGATCGCAACCGATCGGGAAACCCGTCCCGTCGCCCGAATTCTGGTCCCAGAGGACTCCAACTCGATCACAACAGACCCACCGCCCTCCCCCGGCTATAAAAACCCCCGATCCGATCAGTTTTTCCCACGCGATCGCCGATTTTCACTCCGGTGAGCACCGAGACTTCGCCGGTGAATTCTGGCCGATCTAAGCTCGGAAACTCTGATCTAACTCGCTGGTTTTGATCCACCGCCTCCGGGGAACTTTGCAGGTACAGAAAACTCAGAGAGTTACGGTGTAAACGCAGCGCCGACGAGCTTCGCCGTGGTTTTGCCTCGGACCTCGCCGCCGATCACTTTCCAGGACCCCCGAGCTCGAGAAAACCCCCGAGGTGAGATCCCTGACCTCCCCTCTACCGATCTAGGCCATAAGATCACAGTTCTAGGTAGAATTCTCGAGGATCCGAAACTTTCCGGCGAGATCGCCGCTTCCCGCCGCCGTGCGCCGCCGGCAGCGCCGCCCGCGCTCGATCGGAGCAACGTGGCCGCATGTGCGCCGGTTATTTTAAATCGCACGGTAGACTTTAAAACCCCGCGTACCGGTTCGATCTTATAATCTCAGCCGTCGGTTTAAAATCGGACGGTCCACGTCAACCCCGCATTATAAAGTCAGGAATTCTTACGTGCTACCCCCTGGGGTTCTCTGGATTTGAGAGCTAGCCCCGGAAACTTCAGATCTAGCCCCTGGAACTCCAGAAAATCATGTAAATCCATTTAAAAATCAGTTTTAACCCCTGGACTTAATAGAAATTAGGAAAAACACCTCTGATAAGTGTGGATAGACCCCTGGAAATTATGAAAATAATATTATAGACCCCGTAATGGGATGAATTCATTATTTTAGCCTTGTTTAGTATTTAATTAGAAAATTGAATATGTAACTAGTGTTTAAAAATTAAAAGGGGGACAAGCATAATTGTCAAAATTAATTAAAAACTTTCTCAGTACTTATAAAACTTTGGAGTGAGATAAAACTATATTTTTGGGCTGAAATAAATCTGTTTTATCTATTATTCACATTTTATTAGTATAGGGACACATTTTTAAGTAAAGAATAGTTAAAGAAAAATAGGGAAAATAATTATGAAATAGTATACATCATAAGCCATGGTCAAAATATGATTTCAAATTATTTAGGACCAGAACCTAATCTGTTTAGGTGATGTGTATTACTAATTTAATAATAAAATATACAATTATGCATAGGAATATAAGTCTGAAAATATAGCAACTAGTAGATGATAAATGGAGTTTCTAAAATACAAAGAATTCAGTTTAGGGTTGATAGAAATTGTGAAGGCACATTGTATGCAAGTATAAATGTGGACACCAAAAGTAGGAATCATATATATGCATGGTTAAAAGTGCATGCAAGCCACAACTCAACACACATAAAGTAACCACAACACATATAATGGTAAAGACCTTTTATAAATGTGAATGTGTGGTTTGTATGAAGTGTAAGTGTGAACTATGTCTTATGGATTGTTGTTTTTCGTTTGCTATGTGTGATGGTATGAAGTAGAACCTGTTCAAGAACAAGTTATTCATTTCCAAGATCAGGACTACCCATTTCAAGAGCAGCAAGAAGGAGGCAAGTGTCCTTGACCACTTTGATCCTATGCTAGGATGAGTAGATAGAATTATTTGCATTGTCAAGTTAATTATGAAACCCATGCTAGGAAGTTTCCCTAGAATTGCATTACCTTGTTTCCTTGAAGCTTGGGTTGGGATTTATTTTACCATGTCATTTATTTACATGCATATGCTTAGCCATGCTTAGAATGGGATATTTGGGACATGAGATCATCAGTTTATTATACCATACTCTTGAATGAGCTATTGTGAGTTATGTAGAGGTAGGGATCAAGGCAAGTTGGATGCTTTGGTTGTGTGCTGGGTGCACGAGACTTGGGTTTGTGTTTAGTACTTGCCTGGATCCTAAGGACCGGTTCATGGAGCATGTAACCCGGCTTTACAGTGCCAACCACATGCTGAGATGGGGCAGCTTGGCCAATTAATTAGGTGTATCCCCGGTGTAGTATGGGTATGTTGGATGGTGCGGGGAATAGGTGTCAGCTGGACTACCATATGAACCGCAAGGCTCAAGAGGGGGCCACTGCAGCGGGGTTGGAGCCTCTTGCATGCTGTTAGGGGTGAAACCTCAGTGGGCCCACGCTCGTCGGGAATCCCTTTGTAAAGGCTTCGTAGTGATCTCTTGGCCGCACACCTGGGAAGTGTGAATGTGGATCGTAGCCACTGGCATAATGGAGGTTCTTTTAGTCCACCCGGCAACGGGGGATGAAATCACTACTTGTGGGTACAGTGGTACAAACTCTGCAGAGTTAAAACTGTCTTGACAGCCGTGCTCACGGTTAAGAGCGGCCTGGACTTATTCATGATTAGAGGAGTGAAGGTTTTTGGAAGTTGTGGATGTTAAGCGGGGAGCTTAACATTGGAAATGATGTTATGGTTATTTGGTTATGATGATGGGATGGGAGATTTGGACCATTTCACCTGTGTAGTAATGTAGGTGCTTAATAAGCTAAGGTGATAGGTATTAATCGCGTAGTGCTTTAACCATGAGTTCAACCTCTCCTTGTTCTAGCCATGCATGATATAATTTTCCCACACTTGCTGAGTACCATTGGTACTCAACCTTGCATATTTGTTGGTTTATATTGCTGCTCAGGTCAAGATAATGAGGTGGTGTATAATGACCAAGATTTTGGACCCGAGGAAGGCTTTTAGGTTCATGAAGACCCCCGGGCAACGCCTGTGATGGAGCCCTAAAAGAATAATATTCCGCTGCTAGTTTATTTACTTGTGATGAAGCATTAGTGTCCATTGAGACATTTGCAATGTAAGATTTATTTATATTCGACACCTGGCTTGTAATAAATGATGCTTCACTATTTGTCATCACATGTATGAGAAAATGATCCTGGCATACATGTGATATTCACTTGGTTGTTTCTTCGGAAAAACCGGGTGTGACAGAGGTGGTATCAGAGCCAAGGTTGCCCGTAGGAACGTGGACCTAGGTAGAAATGGACGTAGTTAAGGGCCCTATTTTCTTAAAAACTATTTTCCAAGGTGTGGGTGGAAAAGTGTTATTAAAGGAGTCATTTTCTTCATCTTACCCCAACTTTCATTCAAAATAGGATTTTTGTTTGAGAATTTATCTAACCTAATTTTAAATTCTTTTGTTTTAGATGGTTCGCATGATTCGCACCGCTCGTAAGTCCACAGGAGGGAGAGTTCCCGTAGTTGCCCTTGCCGAAAGAGAGGAGAGTCGTCCAGTGACGTACCTTTCCTACGGATTGGCAGTAGGAGATTTGTTGCGCCGTCTTCGACGTATGCTCGAAGCCGCCGGCAATACGGGCAAGCTAATCATCCACTATAACTCCACCAGGACCATCCGTGAGAAGAGGGAAGAATGGAGTTCGGAGATGAGGATTATACACGAGAATCAGCTGCTTAAGATTCACCACTCTCCAGATTGTCGAGCAACACAAGTTGACGCGGAGAAAGATGTCACCTGGGAGGCCATCACCTGCCAGAGTCACATCTATCGTCGCCACTTGGACAAAACTGAGTACATGTATGTCCTCCAACGTGAGAGTGGTACCACGGAGTACAAGTACCCACCGGTGCAGCAAGGGACTTCCCATGAGCACATGGACTTGTGCTTGGAGGATGCTGCTATGCTCAGCATTCGGCTGCAGGAGTGTCAACAAGAGCTTCAGGATGTCCGAGACACCCTGAAGGAAACGGAGGCGTTGCTGCGAGCTTGTTTAAAGGCGAGAGAAAGAGGAGATGGGAATGAACTGTGTGTCACCGTGAGTGATCCATGGACACCTGACTCCCCGGATCGCCGAGCGATCAGGCGTCGTCGCACTTCTCCACCAGAAGCCTCCCCACCCAAAGCAGAGTCAGAAGGTAGTCGAAATGAGGAGGAAGATCCCGAGGAGCCAGCTCAAGAGGACGAGTAGTGTAGGGTCTTTCCCCTAGCTAGCAAGAGATCGAGTAGTCGAGTCGTTACGTAGTTAATGGTGTGATGATGCTTGGTGTGTGACGTGAGTTGTGGAAGCCATGAGCAATTGTCCACAGCCTCGTCTTCAGATTGTTTTGCTTTGGTGTGTGAACCCACAGGAAATAATAGTGCATTTATTGGGTGTGAGATATAACCCTCGTAAAACTTTAACAAAGCCTCAATACCTCAAAGCACCAACAAATGAAAGTAGTAAGATGATGCTAAATGATATCAAATTAACATATGTTGATTCTGCCAGATGGCCGGAAGAGGAAAAGGACGTGCTGCCAACCCCGCCAACAACAATGATGAGGCATGCAACCCTCATCTTTCTGAAGGCCAGGACCGGGGTGGTCGCCATGAAGAAGTTGATCCTCTCCACCAAATGCTGGAGAATCAAAATTAGCTCATCCAGAACTTGACTCAAGTGGTGGCTAACTTGCATCAAGTTCCACCTCCACATGCTGCACCACGCCAACCAAGGTTGAGTGAGTGAGTTTCTAGGAACTCAACCTCCAAAGTTTGCTAGTGCTGCTGAACCTCTGGAGGCAGATGATTGGCTGAAGACCATTGAAAGTAAGATGAGGATCATACAGTGCCAAGGATATGAAAGGGTGCTGTTTGCCTCCCATCAATTGCAAGGACCTGCTGCTGATTGGTGGACCGCCTACGTGGCCGCCCATCATGACCCTGAGAACATCACTTGGGAAGAGTTCAAGCGTAGCTTCCGCAACCACTACATCCCAAGAGGTGAACTCAAAAACAAGAGGAAAGAGTTTCTGGGACTGCAGCAGGGAAACATGACGGTGAGGGAATACATCACTAAATTTACTCAACTATCCCGTTATGCTCCACGAGACATAGAGACTGATGAGCAGAAACAAGATTGTTTCGTGGAAGGACTTACCGCAGAGATGCAGTGTGCCATGTCCTCCAATGAGTATGAAAGTTTTCAAAAGATGGTGGACAGAGCGTTTGTGGTGGAAAGGAAGCTAAAGGCCCTGGAAAATGAGAATAAGAGGAAGGCGGGATGGTCACATCAGGCCTCAGGGAGCAACGCCCGCCCACGTATGATGCAGCAACCTACGGGGCAGACAAGCCATGCTGTGGTACCCTATTCAGCACCAAGAGGGTACAACCCAAACTACAGGCCACCCGCGGCACCAGCACAGCCGCCACGTCAGTTTATGCAGCAGCCTCGCCCCGCATATCCACCTTGACCAGCAGTGCAAGGACCCCCAAACCAACCCCAAGACAACAAGGGCCAAGCATCTAAGATTGGGGTGCAATGTTTCAGCTGTGGTGAAGTGGGGCACTACGCCCATAAATGCCCAAAGAAGAAGCCTGCGCCGCCACAACAGCAGAATGTAGTGAGAGGACGGGTGAACCACGTCACTATGGAGGAAGCACAAGAGGCACCCGACGTGGTAGTTGGTAAGTTTCCTGCCAATTTACACCTTGCAACTCTGCTGTTTGATTCTGGTGCTACCCACTCGTTCATTGCTCAAGGGTTTGTTAAGAAGCATGACCTAGCAACCACACAAATGAACCATATGCTAGCAGTAAACTCTCCAGGTGGAGAAATAAGGACAAGACAAGTGTGTCCAAAAGTGAGCCTAGACATTAATGGGGTAGTATTTACGGCTAACCTCATAGTGATAGATTCACAAGGGATAGATATTATTTTGGGTATGGATTGGTTGACCAAACATAAAGGAATCATCCATTGTTCGACCAGAACGGTGGAACTAACTCACCCCAATGGCACAAGAGTAAAGTTTGTAACGATACACGAGCCTAGGAGGGACATTAAATTAAATCAAGTGGAGGTGAAAGTTGAGGAAATCAGGACTATCAGGGAATATCCAGATGTTTTTCCGGAGGAGTTGCCAGGTATGCCTCCCGACCGTGATGTGGAATTCGCGATTGAGCTCGTACCGGGAACAGCCCCGATATACAAGAGACCTTATCGAATGGACTCCAAGCAGCTAGAAGAGCTCAAGGAGGGGTATATTCGCCCTAGTTCCTCACCATGGGGAGCTCCGGTGATATTTGTGCCCAAGAAAGACGGAACCCAAAGGTTATGCGTGGATTACCGTGCCTTGAATGAGGTAACCATCAAAAACAAGTACCCATTACCCTGCATTGAAGACTTGTTTGATCAATTGAGGGGAGCTTGTGTGTTCTCGAAAATTGATCTCAGGTCGGGATACCACCAACTCAAGATAAGGCAATCTGATATTCCCAAGACAGCTTTCGTATCTCGGTACGGACTGTATGAATACACTGTCATGCCTTTCGGGCTAACCAATGCCCCGGCATATTTCATGTACCTCATGAACAAGGTATTCATGGAATATCTGGACAAATTTGTGGTGGTTTTCATAGATGATATTCTCGTCTTCTCCAAAAATGAAGAAGAACATGAGAAACATCTAAGGTTGGTGTTACAGAGGCTGAGAGAACACCAACTATATGCCAAGTTGAGCAAGTGTGAGTTTTGGCTGAAGAGAGTTCCCTTTTTAGGACATATAATCTCGGAGGGAGGAATCTACATAGATCCCGCCAAAATCGAAGATATCCAGAAGTGGAAAACCCCTGAAAATGTCGGGGAAGTTCGAAGCTTTTTGGGATTGGCTGGATACTATCGACGGTTTATTGAGGGATTCTCCAAGATCTCGAGACCTCTCACCAAACTGTTGGAGAAGGGAATCACATTCACCTGGATGCCACAGTGCGAGACGAGCTTTCAAGAGTTAAAGAAGAGATTGACAACAGCCCCAGTGCTGGTTATGCCAGATATGCAGAAGAATTTCACAGTGTACTGCGATGCCTCTGGAAATGGGTTGGGATGTGTTCTCATGCAAGAAGGACATGTCGTGGCATATGCATCCCGGCAGCTTCGGAAGCACGAGAAGAACTATCCTACACATGACCTAGAACTAGCTGCAGTGGTACACGCGTTGAAAATTTGGCGGCACTATTTGATGGGGAAGAGGACAGAGATATATACGGATCATAAGAGTTTGAAGTACATATTCACACAGCCAGATCTCAATCTCCGACAAAGGAGATGGTTAGAGCTAATCAATGACTTTGATGTGGGCATCAACTATCATCCTGGGAAAGCGAACATCGTGGCCGATGCTTTGAGTCGGAAGGTGCAGGTCAATAAGTTGAGCTTGAAGGACATGCCTGCAGAATTAAAGGACGAGGTTATAAGGCTCAATCTATGTCTAGTAAATAGTGGTGAAGCCATCGCCATGGAAGTGGACTCCACACTCGAGCAAGACATACGCGAGGGCCAAAAGAATGATGAGAAGATACAAGAGATCAGACAGCTCATTAAGGAAAATAAAGCTCCTGGTTTTAGAGAGGATGAACAGGGAACAGTGTGGCACGGGAAAAGGATCTGTGTGCCAGAAGTAAAGGAGATCCGTGAATTAATTTTGAAGGAGGCTCACGATTCCGACTATTCCATTCATCCTGGGAGTACGAAGATGTACCAGGACCTCAAAGGCAGGTATTGGTGGTATGACATGAAGCGAGATGTCGCGGAACATGTTGCCCTATGTGACACATGTCAGTTGGTGAAAGCTGAACATCAACGACCCGCGGGATTATTGCAACCACTCAAAGTGCCTGAATGGAAGTGGGAAGAAATCAGCATGGATTTTGTCGAGGGATTGCCTAGGACCCAATCCGGGTATGATTCAATATGGGTCATTATTGATCGGCTAACCAAGGTAGCTCATTTCATTCCTGTGAAAGAAAGCTACAGCGGATCCAAATTGGCAGAATTGTACATGTCAAGGATTGTGTGTTACCATGGAGTGCCAAAGAAAATAGTGTCGGACCGAGGGACACAGTTCACCTCGAGGTTTTGGCAAAAGTTGCATGAAACCATGGGAACCCATCTGAACTTTAGTTCTGCCTATCATCCCCAAACTGACGGGCAGACGGAGAGAACCAATCAGATCCTTGAAGATATGTTAAGGGCATGTGCACTCAAAAACAATAGGAGTTGGGACAAGAACCTACCGTATGCGGAGTTTTCCTATAACAACAGTTATCAAGCTAGTATGAAGATGTCACCGTTTGAAGCTTTGTATGGAAGGAAGTGCAGAACTCCCCTATTTTGGAACCAAACAGGAGAAAGTAAAGTGTTTGGTCCAGAAGTGCTACAAGAAGCCGAAGCGAAGGTGAGGGAGATTCGCAACAACTTGAGGATAGCACAAACACGCCAGAAGAGTTATGCTGATGTACGAAGAAGAGAACTCGTTTTCAACGTGGGAGACTACGTTTATCTCAAGGTGTCCCCTATCAGAGGACTTCGTCGGTTCAAGGTGAAAGGGAAGTTGTCGCCTCGATACATAGGACCCTTTCAAGTTTTGGAAAGGAAAGGCGAAGTGGCGTATCAACTAGAGTTACCGGTTCATCTATCAGATGTACACGATTTATTCCATGTGTCACAACTCAAGAAATGTCTGAGGACGCCTGAAGAGGTGTTACCCATGAATGAAGTGGATGTAGCTGAAGATTTGTCTTATGCCGAGCAACCATACAAGATTTTGGAGACAATGGAACGCCTCACCAGAAACAAGAGAATCCGGATGTGCAAGGTGCAGTGGAAGCATCACTCAGAAGAGGAAGCTACCTGGGAACGGGAAGATGAGCTCAAGGCACAGTTTCCGGAATTGTTTTCTTAGAAACACCAATCTCGAGGACGAGATTTCTTTTAAGGGGGGTAGAGCTGTAACACCCCAAATTTTGATTCAAAACCCTAAACCATGTTCAGAGGAGAATTTAAAAATTTTTGGACGTATTGCATGTTTTGCAAAAATTCAAATTCAAACTGGAATTCGAAATATACTCAAAACAGAAAAGAAATGGAAAAAGAAAAAGGAAAACGGGAAAAAAACCGGCCAGTGGGCCGAAACCCGCCAGCCGGCCCAGTCTCCCCCGCGCCAGCCCGCCCCCGCGCGCGCCGCGCTGCCTCTCACCGATGGGTGGGACCCACATGTCATCCCTAACCCCGCGACCCCGGACTCTCTCCCGCGCACGCGATCGCAACCGATCGGGAAACCCGTCCCGTCGCCCGAATTCTGGTCACAGAGGACTCCAACTCGATCACAACAGACCCACCGCCCTCCCCCGGCTATAAAAACCCCCGATCCGATCAGTTTTTCCCACGCGATCGCCGATTTTCACTCCGGTGAGCACCGAGACTTCGCCGGTGAATTCTGGCCGATCTAAGCTCGGAAACTCTGATCTAACTCGCTGGTTTTGATCCACCGCCTTCGGGGAACTTTGCAGGTACAGAAAACTCGGAGAGTTACGGTGTAAACGCAGCGCCGACGAGCTTCGCCGTGGTTTTGCCTCGGACCTCGTCGCCGATCACTTTCCAGGACCCCCGAGCTCGAGAAAACCCCCGAGGTGAGATCCCTGACCTCCCCTCTACCGATCTAGGCCATAAGATCACAGTTCTAGGTAGAATTCTCGAGGATCCGAAACTTTCCGGTGAGATCGCCGCTTCCCGCCGCCGTGCGCCGCCGGCAGCGCCGCCCGCGCTCGATCGGAGCAACGTGGCCGCATGTGCGCCGGTTATTTTAAATCGCACGGTAGACTTTAAAACCCCGCGTACCGGTTCGATCTTATAATCTCAGCCGTCGGTTTAAAATCGGACGGTCCACGTCAACCCCGCATTATAAAGTCAGGAATTCTTACGTGCTACCCCCTGGGGTTCTCTGGATTTGAGAGCTAGCCCCGGAAACTTCAGATCTAGCCCCTGGAACTCCAGAAAATCATGTAAATCCATTTAAAAATCAGTTTTAACCCCTGGACTTAATAGAAATTAGGAAAAACACCTCTGATAAGTGTGGATAGACCCCTGGAAATTATGAAAATAATATTATAGACCCTGTAATGGGGTGAATTCATTATTTTAGCCTTGTTTAGTATTTAATTAGAAAATTGAATATGTAACTAGTGTTTAAAAATTAAAAGGGGGACAAGCATAATTGTCAAAATTAATTAAAAACTTTCTCAGTACTTATAAAACTTTGGAGTGAGATAAAACTATATTTTTGGGCTTAAATAAATCTGTTTTATCTATTATTCACATTTTATTAGTATAGGGACACATTTTTAAGTAAAGAATAGTTAAAGAAAAATAGGGAAAATAATTATGAAATAGTATACATCATAAGCCATGGTCAAAATATGATTTCAAATTATTTAGGACCAGAACCTAATCTTTTTAGGTGATGTGTATTACTAATTTAATAATAAAATATACAATTATGCATAGGAATATAAGTCTGAAAATATAGCAACTAGTAGATGATAAATGGAGTTTCTAAAATACAAAGAATTCAGTTTAGGGTTGATAGAAATTGTGAAGGCACATTGTATGCAAGTATAAATGTGGACACCAAAAGTAGGAATCATATATATGCATGGTTAAAAGTGCATGCAAGCCACAACTCAACACACATAAAGTAACCACAACACATATAATGGTAAAGAACTTTTATAAATGTGAATGTGTGGTTTGTATGAAGTGTAAGTGTGAACTATGTCTTATGGATTGTTGTTTTTCGTTTGCTATGTGTGATGGTATGAAGTAGAACCTGTTCAAGAACAAGTTATTCATTTCCAAGATCAGGACTACCCATTTCAAGAGCAGCAAGAAGGAGGCAAGTGTCCTTGACCACTTCGATCCTATGCTAGGATGAGTAGATAGAATTATTTGCATTGTCAAGTTAATTATGAAACCCATGCTAGGAAGTTTCCCTAGAATTGCATTACCTTGTTTCCTTGAAGCTTGGGTTGGGATTTATTTTACCATGTCATTTATTTACATGCATATGCTTAGCCATGCTTAGAATGGGATATTTGGGACATGAGATCATCAGTTTATTATACCATACTCTTGAATGAGCTATTGTGAGTTATGTAGAGGTAGGGATCAAGGCAAGTTGGATGCTTTGGTTGTGTGCTGGGTGCACGAGACTTGGGTTTGTGTTTAGTACTTGCCTGGATCCTAAGGACCGGTTCATGGAGCATGTAACCCGGCTTTACAGTGCCAACCACATGCTGAGATGGGGCAGCTTGGCCAATTAATTAGGTGTATCCCCGGCGTAGTATGGGTGTGTTGGATGGTGCGGGGAATAGGTGTCAGCTGGACTACCATATGAACCGCAAGGCTCAAGAGGGGGCCACTGCAGCGGGGTTGGAGCCTCTTGTATGCTGTTAGGGGTGAAACCTCAGTGGGCCCACGCTCGTCGGGAATCCCTTTGTAAAGGCTTCGTAGTGATCTCTTGGCCGCACACCTGGGAAGTGTGAATGTGGATCGTAGCCACTGGCATAATGGAGGTTCTTTTAGTCCACCCGGCAACGGGGGATGAAATCACTACTTGTGGGTACAGTGGTACAAACTCTGCAGAGTTAAAACTGTCTTGACAGCCGTGCTCACGGTTAAGAGCGGCCTGGACTTATTCATGATTAGAGGAGTGAAGGTTTTTGGAAGTTGTGGATGTTAAGCGGGGAGCTTAACATTGGAAATGATGTTATGGTTATTTGGTTATGATGATGGGATGGGAGATTTGGACCATTTCACCTGTGTAGTAATGTAGGTGCTTAATAAGCTAAGGTGATAGGTATTAATCACGTAGTGCTTTAACCATGAGTTCAACCTCTCCTTGTTCTAGCCATGCATGATATAATTTTCCCACACTTGCTGAGTACCATTGGTACTCAACCTTGCATATTTGTTGGTTTATATTGCTGCTCAGGTCAAGATAATGAGGTGGTGTATAATGACCAAGATTTTGGACCCGAGGAAGGCTTTTAGGTTCATGAAGACCCCCGGGCAACGCCTGTGATGGAGCCCTAAAAGAATAATATTCCGCTGCTAGTTTATTTACTTGTGATGAAGCATTAGTGTCCATTGAGACATTTGCAATGTAAGATTTATTTATATTCGACACCTGGCTTGTAATAAATGATGCTTCACTATTTGTCATCACATGTATGAGAAAATGATCCTGGCATACATGTGATATTCACTTGGTTGTTTCTTCGGAAAAACCGGGTGTGACAATTCTGTGGAAAACCACGGAACCGAGAACTGATGCATATGTGTGCCCAGGATGTTCATCACAGATACACATATGTTCCACATACTAAATTCAGAATATATATAACCACGAATAACAGAGTTTATTACAATGTTTCATTAGTCTTGGACTCATGATCACAGCGGAAGTCTTAATCTAACAGCGGAAGTCTTATTTCTATGCAGCGGAAGTCTTCTAACTAGTGCGGACGCAATCTAAGCAGTAGCGGCTCCATCTCTACTCCATCCCCACAGGCAAGGTTGAGAACAGATTACATGCCTAATGCTCCATTTGGTATTCATAGTAATCTTCCCCTGTTGTTGATGATGAAATAATAATGCAAGTTTCAGTACAATGATGTACTCAGCAAGTGCGGGAAAATATGATATGTAGCTCATAACAAGGTAGGTATAAAAAGGCTCATTGCAGAAAGAAAAGTTATTTATCAAAAAACATGATAAAACAGCAACTCATCATTAAGTGAATGTAATCCCAACGTGTATTAAAGTACCAATCATACCTCCATTATGTTCATTACCTTCCATGTAACAACCAGTTCTCAATCAACCTCATTCTAGCTCACGAATACCTCCTCGTATTCGCTACCATCTCACAACCAGTCATCAATGAACCTCATTCTTGCTCACGAATACCTCCTCGTATTCGCTACCATCTCACGAATACCATCTCGTATTCGCTACCATTTCATCATAAACAACTTCGTCTCCCACCGAGACCAACCTTGTTGCCATGAGTCAACAGTCATGCAACCCATCTTATCACCTGGACTCAACAGTCCCAAAAACCAAAACCAAACCATTAACCAATAACCATATCCAATCACCATCCCAACTAATCATGGAAGTTGGCCAGGCGCTCGTGACCGTAAGCTCGGCTATCATGATAGTTTTAAGACTCTACAGAGTTTGCACCTCTTTACCCACAAGTTTGTGATTTCGTCACCCGTCGGCGACTGCAGAAACTCCATTATACCAGTACACAACCGTCGGTGTATGGCCAAGAGATCACAAAATAGCCTTTACAAAGGAGCTACTAGATGTATGGACTCACTAAGGTTTCACCGGCAGGCTAGAATCTCCAATTCTCCCACCCACGGGCCCCCTCTTGTGCCATGCAGTTCCCAGGGCAGCCCTCACTCGACTCCCATTCCCCGCGCCTTCCACGGTCCATAACAATCTAGCAACTTACCTAATTAGTCAGCTAAGCCGCACCCATACTTGGCCTTGTGGTGGCACTGTTATCCTGGCATGTGCTCGCATGAACCGGTCCTTAGATCTACGGCAAGTAAACCACCATCTCATGCTACCTCATTCACAAACACAGTCTTGCCTAGATCTCCCTCCGATCCATGTTCATTAACAACATCAGTTTCTCATTATCATTACGAGTGCAGTTAGCTAGACACATCTATCTCGCTTCTCAATCCCATGGACTCAGCGAAGCATAAAACAAAAACCATACCCGACTCCTAAACTTCCCTGGCGACAAGGGTGGTTTAACCAAAGCTAGTAAACTCCTATAAAAGGGTTTCCCATCATGTTTGACTCAGCACACACACCTTTTCGCAAAACAAAACAGTTTTTCCCAAAACATAGGATCAATATGGTCAAGGGGCACTTGCCTTGTTCTTGCGGTTCCGGTTGCTCTTGGATCTCGAAACCTTGTTGTTGCAGCTCATCGTAGACAGCTCCCTGAGCTTGTCCTGCTATACAGGATCACACACATACAAGATCCACAGCAATCAATATCATGCACAAACTTTAACTAGATGCGATGATGCATATGCGTGATATCTTATAATCAGTTTTATTAGATCGGTTTGTACGTGTTCTTGCATGGCTTGCATGGATTTTATGATGAACAGAGGTGTTCGGATCAAATGTGAACGTGACGATGATCTTGTCTTTAGATCAACCCGATCATCAAGTGATCTGTCCATGAGAAAGCTTCTCTTTGAAAGGAATCGAAGAACAGATGCAAAGAAAACACGACGGTGTCGTAAGGTGGTATTGAAGACCTACCTTACGTTCTTCTTGGTCCCGGGGTCCTTCTCTGATCAGACAGATCATTGGGCTCCCTTCCAGCGATCTTTCTCGACTGAACTCCGGCGATGGGCTTACTCGGCGAGTTGGGGCTAGGGCTCTAAGTTGTCGGCTCAGGAGTTGGAAAAGAAGTTTGTGGTTTCGGCCAAAGGTTTTGGGTTCTATTTATAATCGGGAGAAGAAGAGTCCTAATCTGATTGTATTTTGAATAAGAGTCCTATTCAGGTTATTGTTGAATCTTAACAACTTTTCTTGAGGTTATTTGGTGCGGTAACATCGTGGAATTCAGGTCAGTTTTTCCTCCGTACCGATATTTCTACTCGTACAGAATCCAAAAACCGCTCCAGAACTCGTTACCTCCTTGGTGATGAGCTCCGGAAGCTCCAGTGTCCACCGGGGCCTGGTCTCTCCCGTTTCGCAGAGACGAGCTCCGGTTGTGCCGGGTGTCAAGCGAGCGAGACCTCTCCCTCCTTCGGAGGTGGGCTCCACGTGCGCCACGTATCCTGGCAGTCGGGACCTCCTCTCTATTCGGAGGTGGCTCCGCGCACGCCACGTGTCAGTGCCGGACCTTCCCTCTCTCCGGAGGTGACTCCGAGTGTGCCACGTATCCATTCCGGACCTCCCTCTCTTCGGAGGTGAGCTCCGTGAATGCCACGCGTCAAGTAGCACTGGAGTTTCCTTTTTTTCTTAGAGACAAGCTCTGAGGTAGACACGTGTCCAACAGTGTCGGACCTCCCGGAGTTAAGCTCCGGTGGCGACACGTGTCCAATGGAACCGGACCTCTCGGAGGTGAGCTCCGAGATCGACACGTATCCCGCGCGACTGGTCCTCTGATTTCCATGGTGACTAGCTCCGAAGGTGACATGTGTCCTGCGGAACTGCCTTCGCTTCTCCGCAAAGGCTAGCTCTGGGGGCAACACGTGTTCCACAGGGTCGGACCTCTCCCCCTTTGTGGAGATGAGCCCCGAGCCTGCCACGTAGCCATTTTAGCGGTGGACCTCTCCCCACTTTGCAGGGATGAGCTCCGAACACGCCACGTGGCCAGCGGGCCACTAAAGTTGTCTTCGGCGCTCTCTGTGAACTGGATTCAGCTCTTTTTGGCTATCTTTTGATATTTTCACTGTTCCTACTTCTTTAAAAATGTTTTCTCTACATGAATACATGCAGAAACCAAAAATGAGGGTGTCACACAATCGCTCCAGCATACCGCCCTAGTCAGCCACCACATAAACGACCCGTTGCACAAGCACCTCATGTGCCCTTGCCTCCTATGCCCCAACCCAACATGGGCGCTCCTGTTCAAAACCCCCACCCCAACGTACCTGCTGCCGTGGGCAACAGGGCATGCTTTGCATGCGGGGAAACAGGACACTTCGCGAGCCAGTGCCCGAGGAGAGGCCCTGGACAGAAAGGCAACGTGCCCAAGCAGAACCCGCGACCGAACAGAGGGGACAATCAAGGAAACCGAGGACAGCAGAACTATGCTCCCGGTAACGTGAACCGTGTCTCTGCTGAGGAAGCACAACAGGCTGAGGACGTCGTAATTGGTATGTTCTTTGCCAACTCCAACCCAGCCACCATCTTTTTTGATTCTGGAGCATCACATTCCTTTATATCATCCAAGTATGTTGCCAAGCATAATCTACCCATATCACACTTAAAATGTGCTATGTTAGTTAATTCTCCCGGTGGAGAGATGAGGACTAATATAGTATGTCCGAAAGTAAGCCTTAAAATAAGGGGGTAGACTTCCTTGCCAACCTCATTGTCTTGCATTCCCAAGGGCTTGACATAATACTTGGGATGGATTGGTTAAGCAAGCACAACGGGGTAATCCAATGTGCCGAAAGAAGCGTGCAGTTGACAAATGAGCACGGTATTCGTGTCGAGTTTGAGTCAGCCCAACAAACAACCGAAAGGGCAATTGTGAACCATGTCGACGGAGCAACATTGGACAGCATTCCAGTGGTTCAGGAATTCCCGGACGTGTTTCCAGAGGAGCTTCCAGGTATGCCAACTGACCGGGACATTGAGTTTGCCATTGATTTGGTACCCGGAACTGCACCCATAGCAAAGAGACCCTATAGGATACCCGTCAATGAACTAGTGGAACTCAAGAAGCAAATTCAGGAGCAGTTGGAGAAGGGTTTTATACGTCCAAGCTCGTCACCATGGGGAGCTCTTGTGCTATTCGTGGACAAGAAGGATGGGACCCAAAGGATGTGCGTGTACTATAGGTCTCTCAATAAGGTGACAATCAAGAACAAATACCCTCTGCCCCGTATAGAAGACCTATTCGACCAAATGAAAGGAGCCCGAGTGTTCTCCAAGATTGATCTTCGGTCGGGATACTTCCAGCTGAAGATTAAGCCCTCCGATATACCCAAGACTGCCTTTTGAACACAATATGGTTCCTATGAATATACCGTCATGTCTTTTGGGTTAACCAATGCACCCGCATACTTCATGTACCTTATCAACAAGGTTTTCATGGAGTACTTGGATAAGTTCGTCGTGGTTTTCATCAATGACATTATCGTGTATTCGAAAAGTGGGGAGCATGAAGAACATTTGAAATTGACCTTGCAGAAAATGTGTGAGCATCAATTGTATGCCAAGCTTAACAAGTGTCAATTCTGGCTAAAGGAGATATCGTTCCTAGGCCACATTATCTCCGAGGAAGGGGTATCGGTTGATCCCGGGAAAGTGGGAGATGTTCTGAAATGGAACCAACCGCAAAACGTGAGGGATATTCGGAGTTTTCCTGGGATGGCTAGATACTACCGACGCTTCATCAAGGACTTCTCTAAGATAGCAAAGCCTATGACGGAATTGCTAACGAAGGGAAAATCCTTCCAATGGACACCAGCATGCCAAGAAAGTTTTGAGGAACTCAAGAAAAGACTAACCACAGCGCCGGTTTTGGTATTGCCGGACGTAAGCAAGAGCTTTGACATATATTGTGACGCATCCAGACAAGGGCTCGGATGTGTGCTCATGCAAGAAGTACAAGTGGTAGCCTATGCCTCACGACAATTAAAGAAGCATGAGCTTAATTATCCTACACATGACATGGAGCTAGAAGCAGTAGTGCATGCATTGAAGATTTGGAGACATTATATCCTTGGTCATCAATGTGAGATCTATACGGATCATAAAAGCCTCAAGTACATATTTACACAAACGGACCTGAATTTGAGGCAACGTCGATGGTTGAAACTCATCAAGGATTACGATGTTGGAATCAACTACCATCCTGGAAGGGCCAATGTAGTAGCTGATGCATTGAGCCGGAAGGGAGCATGTCACCAACTCACGGTCCGGGAGCTACCACCCGAACTACGTAAGGAGTTTGAATGGCTACGCCTCGGATTCTTAAACAACATGGAAGTGATGGAGATCCAATCTTCATTGGAGCAAGAGATAAGAGATGGCCAAGCAACAGATGAGGAGATCAAGGAAAGGATCCAACAAGGAATAGAGAAGGATTTCAAAGAAGATGGAAAGGGTACGCTTTGGCTAGGAAAAAGGATTTGTGTGCCTAACGTAAAGCACATCCGCGACATGATATTAAAAGAGACACATGATTCACCCTATTCCATACATCCAGGAAGTACCAAAATGTACAAGGACTTGAAGACTTGTTATTAGTGGGATGGTATGAAAAGGGACATAGCCGAATAGTTGCCCTATGCGACACATGCCAACGGGTGAAGGCCGAACATCAAAGACCCGCTGGATTGTTGCAACCTTTGAAGGTACCCGAGTGGAAGTGGGAGGACATCAGTATGGATTTCATCGTTGGATTGCCACGTACTCAGTCGGGTTATGACTCCATCTAGGTTATCGTGGACCGATTGACAAAAACAGCCCATTTTCTCCCTGTAAGGGCCAAGTACAACGTTGCACAATTAGCCGAGTTGTACATGCAGCAGATCGTGTGCCGTCATGGAGTCCCGAGGAGGATAGTCTCAGATCGAGGTTCTCAGTTTACCTCTAGATTTTGGAGGAAGCTGCACAAAGCTATGGGTACACGACTGGATTTTAGCTCCGCCTATCACCCACAAACCGATGGACAAACCGAAAGGACGAACCAAATTTTGGAGGACATGTTGAGAGCTTGCGCCTTGAAACATGGGCGTAGTTGCGATAGGAGTTTACCGTACGCCGAATTCTTCTATAACAACAGCTATCAAGCTAGCTTGAAGATGTCGCCTTTTGAAGCGTTGTATGGTAGGCAGTGTAGAACGCCGCTGTTCTGGAACGAGACCGGAGAGAACCAGGTGTTTGGATCCGAAGTGCTACAAGAAGCTGAAAAGCAAGTCCAAACGATACGGGAGAACTTAAAGGCCGCTCAGTCACGACAAAAAGGCTATGTGGACAATAGGCGAAGGAAGTTTATCTTCGAAGTAGGAGACTTTGTATACCTTAAGGTATCACCTATCTGTGGCCAACGACGTTTCAACGTCAAAGGCAAGCTAGCACCTCGCTACGTCGGACCATTTAAGATTTTGGATAAGCGAGGAGAAGTAGCCTATCAACTAGAGATCCCAACATATCTCTCCGACGTACATGACGAGTTTCATGTATCTCAGCTCAAGAAGTGCTTGAGAGTACCAGAGGAGCAAGTACCAATGGAAGAGCTTGAACTTCAAGAGGACCTGACCTATGCGGAACACCCTGTCCGAATTTTGGACGTAAAGGAAAGGGTCACAAGGAACAAAGTGATCTGATGGTGCAAGGTACAATGGAGCCATCACACCGAAGCTGAAGCCACATGGGAGCGGGAAGAAGACATCAAGGCAGAATTCCCTCATCTATTCTCTACTAACGAATCTCGAGGGCGAGATTCAATTTAAGGGGGGTACATTTGTGACACCCTCATTTTTTGTTTCTGCATGTATTCATGTTTCATGTAGAGAAAACATTTTTAAAGAAGTGGGGACAGAGAAAGAATTAAAAAGATGGCCAAAAAGAGCAAAAATCCAGTTTACCAAGAGTGCCGAAGACAAGTCTCGCGGCCCGCTGGCCACATGGCGCCTTCAGAGCTCATCCCCGCAAAGGGGGGAGAGGTCCGACCCCGTGGGACACGTGTTGCCCCCGGAGCTAGCCTCTGCGAAGAAGCAAGGCAAGCTGCAGGACACGTGTCACCTTCGGAGCTAGTCAGCGCGGAAATCAGAGGACTAGTCGCGCGGGATACATGTCAATCTCGGAGCTCACCTCCGAGAGGTCCGGTTCTATTGGACACGTGTCACCGCCGGAGTTTATCGTCGGGAGGTCCCTCACTGTTGGTCACGTGTCAACCTCGGAGCTTGTCTCCGAGAAGAAAGGAAGTCTGGCGCTGTTAGGACACGTGGCACACCCGGAGCCACCTTCGAAGAGAGGGAAGGTCCGGCATTGACACGTGGCGTGCGTGGAGCCACCTCCGCATAGAGAGGAGGTCCCGACCGCCAGGATACGTGGCGCATGCGGAGCTCACCTCCGAAGGAGAGGGAGGTCTCGCTTGCTTGACACGCGGCACAACCGGAGCTCGTCTCTGCGGAAAAAGGGGAGACCAGGCCCTGGTGGACACGTGGAGCTTCCGGAGCTCATCACCGCGGAGGTAACAAATTCTGGAGCGGTTTTTGGATTCTGTACGCGTGGAAATACCGGTACGGAGAAGAAACCGATATGAATTCCACAATATTTCTGCACAAAATCAACTAAAGATAAGTTGTTAAGATTCAACGACAATTTGAATAGGACCCTTATTCGAAATACAATCAGATTAGGACTCTTCTTCTCCCGATTATAAATAGAACCCAGAATCTTTGGCCGAAACCACGAACTACTTTTCCACCTCCTGAGCCGACGACTTAGAGCCCTAGCCCCAACTCGTCGAGTAACCATCGCCGGAGTTCAGTCGAGGAAGATCGCCGGAAGAGAGCCCCAACGATCTGTCTGATCAGAGAAGGACCCCGAGACCAAGAAGAACGTAAGGTAGGTCTCCAATATCACCTTATGACATCATCGTGTTTTCTTTGCATGTGTTCTTCGATTCCTTTCGAACAGAAGCTTTCTCGTGGACAGATCACTTGTTGATTGGGTTGATCTAAAGACAAGATCATCGCCACGTCCACATTTGATCCGAACACCTCTGTTCATTGTAAAACCATGGAGGCCATGCAAGAATGCGTACAAACTAAACTGCATCATAGGATAAGCATACATATGCATCATCGCATCTAGTTAAAGTTTGTGCATGGTATTAATTGTTATGAATCCTGTATGTGAATGATCCTGTATAGAAGGACAAGCTTAGGGAGCTGTCTACGACGAGCTGCAACAACAAGGCTTCGAGATTCAAGAGCAACCGGAACCGCCAGAACAAGGCAAGTGCCCCTTGACCATATTGATCCTATGTTTTGGGAAAACTGTTTTGTTTTGTGAAAAGGTGTGTGTGCTGAGTCGGATATAATGGGAAACCCTTTTATAGGAGTTTACTAGCTTTGGCTAAACCACCCTTGTCACCTTGGAAGTTTATGAGTCAGGTATGGTTTTTGCTTTAAGCTTCGCTGAGTCCATGGGATTGGGAAGCGAGATAGATGTGTCTAGCTAACTGCACTCGTAACGATAATGAGAAACTGATGTTGTTAATGAACATGGATCGGAGGGAGATCTAGGCAAGCCTGGGTTTGTGAATGAGGTAGGATGAGATGGTGGTTTACTTGCCGTAGATCTAAGGACCGTTCATGCGAGCACATGCCAGGATAACAGTGCCACCACAAGGCCAAGTATGGGTGCGGCTTAGCTGACTAATTAGGTAAGTTGATAGATTGTTATGGACCGTGGAAGGCGCGGGGAGTGGGAGTCGAGTGAGGACTGCCTTGGGAACTGCATGGCACAAGAGGGGGCCCGTGGGTGGGAGAATTGGAGATTCTAGCCTGTAGGTGAAACCTTAGTGAGTCCATACATCTAGTAGCCCCTTTGTAAAGGCTATTTTGTGATCTCTTGGCCATACACCGACGGTTGTGTACTGGTATAATGGAGGTTCTACAGTCGCCGATGGGTGATCAAATCACAAACTTGTGGGTAAAGAGGTGCAAACTCTGCAGAGCCTAAAACTATCATGATAGCCGAGCTTACGGTCACGAGCGCCTGGCCAACTTCCATGATTAGTTGGATGGTTATTTTGGGATGACTTTGGATGGTTTTGGTTATGGTTTGGTTTTAGTTTTGTTTATGGGACTGTTGAGTCCGGGTGATAAGATGGGTTGCATGACTGATGATTCATGGCAACGAGGTTGATCTCGGTGTGAGACGAAGTTGTTTATGAGATGAAATGGTAGCGAATACGGGATGGTATTCGTGAGATGGTAGCAAATACAAGAAGGTATTCGTGAGCAAGAATGAGGTTGATTAATGTCTGGATGGGACATGGAAGTTAATGAACATAATGGAGGTATGATTGGTAGTTTAATACATGTTGGGATTACATTCGCTTAAAGATAAGTTGCTGTTTTATCATGGTTTTCATAAATAACTTTGCTTTCTGCAATGAGCCCTTTTTATACCTACCTTGTTGTGAGCTACATATCATATTTTCCCGCACTTGCTGAGTACACCATTGTACTCAAACTTGCATTATTACTTCATCATCAGCAACAGGAGAAGATTACTATGAAGACCAAGTGGAGCATTAGGCATGTAATCTGTCCTCAACCTTGCCTGTGGGGATGAAGTAGAGATGGAGCTGCTGTTTAGATTGTTTCTGCATTAGTTAGAAGACTTCCGCTGCTAGAATAAAGACTTCCGCTGTTAGATTAAGACTTCCGCTGTGAGCATGAGTCCAAGACTCATGAGACATTGTAATAAACTCTGTTATTTGTGGTCATATATATTCTGAAATTCAGTTTGTGGATGATGTGTATATGTGTGATGAACATCCTGGGCACACATATGCATCAGTTCTCGGTTCCGTGGTTTTTTCACAGAATTGAGGGCGTCACACTCAACGAGGTGAGAATCAAGAACAAGTATCCTCTGCCCCATATAGAAGACCTATTCGATCAAATGAAAGGAGCCCGAGTGTTCTCCAAGACTGATCTTCGGTCGGGATACTTCCAGCTAAAAATTAAGCCCTCCGATATACCCAAGACCACCTTTCGGACACGGTATGGTTCATATGAAATAACGTGATGTCTTTTAGGTCAACAAATGCACCCGCATACTTCATGTACCTTATGAATAATGTTTTCATGGAGTACTTGGATAAGTTCGTCGTGGTTTTCATCGACGACATTATGGTGTATTCAAAAAGTGAGGAGGAGCATAAAGAACATTTAAGATTGACTGTGCAGAAAATACGCGAGCATCAATTGTATGCCCAGCTCAACAAGTGTCAATTTTGGCTAAAGGAGATGTCGTTCCTAGGCCACATTATCTTTGAGGAAGGGGTACCAGTTGATCCCGGAAAAGTGGGAGATGTTCTGAAGTGGAACCAACCGCAAAACGTGAGGGATATTCGGAGTTTTCTTGGGATGGCTGGATAATACCGAAGGTTCATCAAGGACTTTTCTAAGATAGCAAAACCTATGACGGAGTTGCTAACTAAGGGAAAAGCCTTCCAATGGACACCAGCATGCCAAGAAAGTTTTGAGGAGCTCAAGAAAAGGCTAACCACAGCGCTGGTTTTGGTATTGCCGGATGTGAGCAAGAGCTTCGACATATATTGTGACGCATCCAGACAAGGGCTCGGATGTGTGCTCATGCAAGAAGGACAAGTGGTAGCCTATGCCTTATGACAATTAAAGAAGCACGAGCTTAATTATCCTACACATGACTTGGAGCTAGCAGCAGTAGTGCATGCATTGAAGATTTGGAGACATTATATCCTTGGTCATCGATGTGAGATCTATATGAATCATAAAAGCCTCAAGTACATATTCACGCAAACAGACTTGAATTTGAGGCAACGTCAATGGCTGGAACTCATCAAGGATTACGATGTTGGAATCAACTACCACCCTGGAAGGGCCAATGTAGTAGCTGATGCATTGAGCTGGAAGGGAGCATGTCACCAACTCACTGTTCGGGAGCTACCACCCAAACTACGCAAGGAGTTCGAACGGTTACACCTCGGATTCTTGAACAACATGGAAGTGATGGAACTCCACTCTTCATTGGAGCAAGAGATAAGAAATGGCCAAGCAACAGATGAGGGGATCAAGGAAATCAAAGAAAGGATCCGACAAGGAATAGAGAAGGATTTCAAGGAAGATGAGAAGGGTACGCTTTGGCTAGGAAAAAGGTTTTGTGTGCCTAACGTAAAGCACATCCGCAACATGATATTAAAAGAGGCACATGATTCACCTTATTCCATACATCCCGGAAGTACCAAAATGTACAAGGACTTGAAGACTTGTTATTGGTGGATGGTATGAAAAGGGACATAGCAGAATACGTTGCCCTATGCGACACATGCCAACGGGTGAAGGCCGAACATCAAAGACCCGCTGGATTGTTGCAACCGTTGAAGGTACCCGAGTGTAAGTGGAGGACATCAGTATGGATTTCATCGTTGGATGGCCACGTACTCAGTCGGGTTATGACTCCATCTGGGTTATCGTGGACCAATTGAAAAAAAACAGCCCATTTTCTCCCTATAAGGGCCAAGTACAACGTTGCACAATTAGCCGAGTTGTACATGGAGCAGATCGTGTGCCGTCATGGAGTCCCGAGGAGGATAGTCTTAGATCGAGGTTCTCAGTTTACCTCTAGATTTTGGAGAAAGTTGCAGAAAGCTATGGGTACACGACTGGATTTTAGCTCCACCTATCACCCACAAACCGATGGACAAACCGAAAGGACAAACCAAATTTTGGAGGACATGTTGAGAGCTTGCGCCCTGAAACATGGACGTAATTGGGATAGGAGTTTACCGTACGCCGAATTCTCCTATAACAACAGCTATCAAGCTATCTTGAAGATGTCGCCTTTCAAAGCAATGTACAGTAGACGGTGTAGAACGCCGCTGTTTTGGAACGAGACCGGAGAGAACCAGGTGTTTGGACCCGAAGTGCTACAAGAAGCTGAAAAGCAAGTCCAAACGATACGGGAGAACTTAAAGGCTGCTCAGTCACGACAGAAAGGCTATGCGGACAATAGGCGAAGGAAGTTGACTTTCAAAGTAGGAGACTTTGTATACCTTAAGGTATCGCCTATCCGTGGCCAACGACGTTTCAACGTCAAAGGCAAGCTAGCACCTCGCTACATCGGACCATTTAAGATTTTTGACAAGCGAGGAGAAGTAGCCTATCAACTAGAGCTCCCAACATACCTCTCTGACGTACATGACGTGTTTCATGTATCCCAGCTCAAGAAGTGCTTGAGAGTACCAGAGGAGCAAGTACCAATGGAAGAGCTTGAACTTCAAGAGGACCTGACCTATGCGGAGCAACCCCGTCTGAATTTCGGACGTGAAGGAAAGGGTCACGAGGAACAAAGTATTCCGATGGTGCAAGGTACAATGGAGCCATCATACCGAAGCTGAAGCCACATGGGAGCGTGAAGAAGACATCAAGGCAGAATTCCCTCATCTATTCTCTACTAACGAATCTCGAGGGCGAGATTCAATTTAAGGGGGGTAGATTTGTGGCACCCTCATTTTTTTCGATTTCTGCATATATTCATGATTCATAAACATTTTTATAAGATTGAAACCAAGAAGGAGTCAAAGTTTCCCAAAAGGGGCAAATTCCAGTTTACAGAAAGCGCCGAAGACAACTCCTGCCGCTAAATTGGTTACGTGGCAGACTAGGGGCTCATCCCCGCAAAAAGGGGGAGGGGTCTGACCCCGTGGGACACATGCTGCCCCCGGAGCTAGCCTTTGCGGAGGAGCGAGGCCAGTCCTAAAGGACATGTGTCGACTGCGGAGCTATTCACCACGAAAAAGAGTGGACCAGCCACGTGGGACACGTGTCGCTCTCGGAGCTCACCTCTGGGAGGTCTGTCACTATTGGACACGTGTCGACCTCGGAGCTCGCCTCCGAGAAGAAAGGAAGTCTGGAGCAGCTTGGACACGTGGCAATATCGGAGCTCACCTACGAAGAGAAGGGAGGTCCGGAAACTGACACGTGGCGTTCGCGGAGCTCACCTCTGTTGAGAGGGGAAGTCCCGACCCACCAGACACGTGGCGCACGCGGAGCTCACCTCTGAAGAAGAGGGAGGTCTCGTCCGCCTGACATGCGGCACAACCGGAGCTCGTCTCTACGGAAAAAGGGAGCCCGGGTTCCCGCAGGACATGTGGATATTCCCGAACCCATCACCGTGGAGGAAATGAGTTCTGGAGCGGTTTTTGCTTCCGTACGCGTGGGAATACGGGTACAGGAGGAAACCAACATGAATTCCACAATGTTACCGCACCAAATAAACTAAAGATAAGTTGTTAAGATTCAACGGCAATTTGAATAGGACTCTTATTCGAAATACAATCAGATTAGGACTCTTCTCCTCCAGATTATAAATAGAACTCAGAACCTTTGGCCGAAACCACGAACTTCTTTTCCACCTCCTGAGCCGACGACTTAGAGCCCTAGCTCCAACTCGCCGAATAAACCCTTCACCGGAGTTCAGTCGAGGGAGATCGCCGGAAGAGAGCCCCAACGATCTGTCTTGCTAGGAGAAGGACCCCGAGACCAACAAGAACGTAAGGTAGGTCTCCAATACTACCTTACGACATCATCGAGTTTTCTTTGCATCTGTTCTTCGATTCCTTTCGAACAGAAGCTTTTTCGTGGACAGATCACTTGTTGATCGATTTGATCTAAAGTCAAGACCATCGCCACGTCCACAATTGATCTCTACAACTCTGTTCATCGTAAAACCCATGCAAGCCATGAAAGAACATGTACAAACTAAACTGCATCATAGGATTAACATGCATAAGCATCATCGCATCTAGTTAAAGTTTGTGCTGATATTGATTGTTGTAAATCTTGTATGTGCGTGATCATGTATAGAAGGACAAGCTCAGGGAACTACCTACGACGGGCTACAACAACAAGATTTTGAGCAACCGGAACAGCCAGAACAAGGCAAGTGCCCCTTGACCATATTGATCCCATATTTTGGAAAACTGTTTTGTTTGCGAAAAGATGTGTGTGCTTGAGTCAAACATGATAGGAAACCCTTTTAATAGGAGTTTACTAGTTTTGGTTAAACCACCCTTGTCGCTAGGGAAGTTTATGAGTCGGGTATGGTTTTTGCTTTTATGCTTCGCTGAGTCCATGGGATTGGGAAGCGAGATAGATGTGTCTAGCTAACTGCACTCGTAATGATAATGAGAAACTGATGTTGATAATGGACATGGATCGGAGGGAGATCTAGGAAAGCCGAGTTTGTGAATGAGGTAGCATGAGATGGTGGTTTACTTGCCGTGGATCTAAGGACCGGTTCATGCGAGCACATGCCAGGATAACAGTGCCACCACAAGGCCAAGTATGGGTGCGGCTTAGCTGAGTAATTAGGTAAGTTGCTAGATTGTTATGGACCGTGGAAGGCGCGGGTAATGGGAGTCGAGTGAGCACAGCCCTGGGAACTGCATGGCACAAGAGGGGCCCGTGGGTGGGAGAATCGGAGATTCTAGACTGCCGGTGAAACCTTAGTGAGTCAATACATCTAGTAACCCCTTTGTAAAGGCTATTTTGTGATCTCTTGGCCATACACCGACGGTTGTGTACTGGTATAATGGAGGTTCTGCAGTCGCCGACGGGTGACGAAATCACAAACTTGTGGGTAATTTGGTGCAAAATCTGCAGAGTCTAAAACTATCATGATAGCCAAGCTTACGGTCACGAGCGCCTGGCCAACTTCCATGATTAGTTGGATGGTTATTTTGGGATGGTTTTTGGATGGTTTTGGTTATGGTTTGATTTTGGTTTAGTTTTTCGGGACTGTTGCGTCCGGGTGATAAGATTTGGTTACATGACTGTTGAGTCATGGCAACGAGATTGGTCTCGGTGTGGGACAGAATTGTTTATGAGATAAAATGGTAGCGAATACGGGATGGTATTCGTGAGATGGTAGTTAATACGAGAAGGTATTCGTGAGCAAGAATGAAGTTGATTAATGTCTGGTTGGACGTGGAAGGTAATGAACATAATGGAGGTATGATTGGTAATTTAATACATGTTGGGATTACGTTCACTTAAAGATAAGTTGCTGTTTTATCGTGGTTTTGATAAATAACTTTGCTTTCTGCAAATGAGCCTTTTTATACCTACCTTGTTGTGAGCTACATATCATATTTTCCCGCACTTGCTGAGTACATTATTGTACTCAAACTTGCATTATCATTTCATCATCAGCAACAGGAGAAGATTACTATGAAGACTAGGTGGAGCATTAGGCGTGTAATCTATCCTCAAACTTGCCTATGGAGATGGAGTAGAGATGGAGCTGCTACTGCTTAGATTGCTTACGCATTAGTTAGAAGACTTCCGCTGTTAGATTAAGAATTCCGCTGTGAGCATGAGTCCAAGACTAATGAGACGTTGTAATAAACTCTGTTATTCGTGGTTATATATATTCTGAAATTCAGTTTGTGGATGATGTGTATATGTGAGACCCTCGCCTCGGGTGTCAGCATATGTTCATGTTCTATGAAGAGGAAACATTCTAATGAAAATAGGAACAGAGAGAATTATCAAAAGAATAGACAATAAAGCCCTCCGAGAGCGCCGAAGACAACTTACCACGGCCACTGGCCACGTGGCGTGTTCGGAGCTCGTCCCTGCGAGATGGGGAGAAGTCCGCCGCTGAAAGAGCTACGTGGCAGGTTCGGGGCTCGTCGCCACAAAGGGGAGAGGTCCGATCCTGTGGGACACGTGTTGCCCACGGAGCTAGCCTCTGCAGAGGAAGCAAAGGCGTTTCCGCAAGACACGTGTCATCCTCGGAGCTAGTCCTCGCGGAAATCAGAGGACCAGTCGCACGGGGTACGTGTCGATCTCAGAGCCCATCTCAGAGAAGTCCGGATCTATCAAATACGTGTCGCCACCGGAGCTTATCTCCGGGAGGTCTGTCGTTGCTGGACACGTGTCGACCTCGGGGCATGTTCCTGAGGAAGGAAGAGAGGGAAGATCGGCGCCAACACGTGGCGTGCGCGGAGCTCACCTCCAAAGAAGGGGAAGGTCTCGCTCGTGACACGCGGCACAACGGGAGCTCGTCTCTGTGGAAGAGGAGATACCAGGCCCCGGAGGACACGTGGAGCTTCCGGAGCACATCATCAAGGAGGTAACGAGTTCTGGAGCGGGTTTTACGCGTAAAAATACCGGTACGCAACAGAAACCGATCTAAATTTCAATGATGTTACCAAAGATAAGATGTTAGGATCCAACAAAGATCTGAATAAGACTCTTATTCGAGATACAATCAGATTAGGACTCTTCTCTTCCTGATTATAAATAGAACCCAAAACCTCTGGCCGAAACCACAAACTTCTCTTTCGACTCCTGAGCCGACGACTTAGAGCCCTAGCCCTAACTCGCCGAGCAAACCATCGCTGAAGCGCAACAAGGGAGATCATCGGAGGAGAACCAAGCGGTCTGAGGAGGACCTCGAAGTCAAGAAGAACGAGAGGTAGGACTTCAATATCATTGTGTTCATCTCTTTGCATCTGTTCTTTAATTCCTTTCGAACAGAAGCCTTCTCGTGGGCAGATCACTTGATGATCAGTTTGATCTAAGACAAGATCATTGCCACGTCCACCTTTGATCCGAACACCCCTGTCCATACAAGGCCATGCAAAAGCACGAACAGATCAATCTAATAAAACTAATCATGAGATATCATGCATATGCATCATCGCATCTAGTTTAAGGTTTGTGCATAAATATTGATTGCTACGAATCCTGTATGCACGTGATCCTACCTAGCAGGACAAGCTCAGGGAGCTGTCTACGACGAACTGCAGCAACCAGGTTTTGAGAATCAAGAACAACCGGAACCGCAAGAACAAGGCAAGTGCTCCTTGACCATATTGATCCTATGTTTTGGGTGAAACTATCTTGTTTTGCAAAATGTGTGCGTACTGAGTCAAACGTGATGGGAAATCCTTTTATAGGAGTTTACTAGTTTTGATTAAACCACCCTTGTCGCCTGGGAAGTTTATGAGTCGGGTATGGTTTTTGCTTTATGCTTCGCTGAGTCAATGGGATTGGGAAGCGAATAGATGTGTCTAGCTAACTGCACTCGTACTGACAATAAGTAACTGATGAGGTTAATGAATATGGATCGGAGGGAGATCTAGGCAAGCCTGGGTTTGTGAATGAGGTAGCATGAGATGATGGTTTTGCTTGCCATAGATCTAGGGACCGGTTCATGCATGCACGTGCCAGGATAACAGTGCCACCACAAGGCCAAGTATGGGTGCGGCTTAGCTGAGTAATTAGGTAAGTTGCTAGAGTGTTATGGACTGTGGAAGGCGCGGGGAATGTGAGTCGAGTGAGGACTGCCCTGGGAACTGCATGGCACAAGAGGGGGCCCGTGGGTGGGAGAATTGGAGATTCTAGCCTGCCGGTGAAATCTCAGTGAGTCCATACATCTAGTAACCCCTTTGTAAAGGCTATTTTGTGATCTCTTGACCATACACCGACGGATGTGTACTGGTATGATGGAGGTTCTGCAGTCGCCAACGGGTGACGAAATCACAAACTTGTGGGTAAAGAGGTGCAAACTCTGCAGAGTCTAAAAACTATCATGATAGCCGAGCTTACGGTCACGAGCACCTGGCTAAACTGCCATGATTAGTTGGGATGGATATTGAGATGGTTATTGGGAAGGTTCTTGGTTACGATTATTGGTTTGGTTATGGATATGGTTTGGGACTGTTGAGTCTGGGTGATGAGATGGTAGCATGACTGTTGAGTCATGGCAACGAGTTCGGTCTCAGTGTGAGACGAGGTTGATTTACGAGGTGAGATGGTAGCGAATACGAGGAGGTATTCGTAAGTATGAATAAAGGATTGGTTAATGTTCGGATGGAACACGGGAAGTGATGGAGGTATGTTGGTAATTTAATTCATGCTGGGATTACTTTCATCTAAAGTTAAGTTGCTGTTTTATCATGGTTTTATAAATCTGCTTTTCTGCAAATAAGCCTTTTTATGCCTACCTTGTTTATGAGCTGCATATCATGTGTTTTTCCCGCACTTGTTGAGTACATCATTGTACTCAAACTTGCATTATTACTTCATCATCAGCAGCAGGAGAAGCCTACTATGAAGACCGAGTGGAGCATTACCGCGTGTGATCTGTTCTCAACCTTGCTTGTGGAGGAAATAGAGATGGAGCCACTTCTGCTTAGATTTGCTTCCGCATTAGCTAAATTGCTTCCGCTTTAGAATAAAGACTTCCGCTGTAAGCATGAGTCCAAGACTCATGAGGTATTGTAATAAACTCTGTTATTCGTGGTAATATATAATCTGAATTCAGTTTGTGGAACGTATGTGTATGTGTGATGAACATCCTAGACACACATATGCATTAGTTCTCGGTTCCATGGTTTTCCCACAGAATTGAGGGCGTCACAGATTGGTATCAGAGCCACGGGTTGACAGTAGGTAACACGCCTAGATAGAAACCTTAGATTGATATTAGAGCCACGGGTTAACAGCAAGTTACACCCCTAAATAGAAGTCACAGATTTGTTAGAGCAACAGGTAGCTAAGCCACGCTGACCAAAGGAAGCATCCTAGGGTGAATAGCTTAGACTGGCCTTGAAACCACCTTGGTATAGGAAACCATCCTTGAATAGGAGCTGTATGAGCCCTTGCAATGATTGTGTGTGATTATGTGCTTAATGTGAGTTGTGGGACGTCTCGAAAACGTTGTCCATATCCATACGTAATAAGAAAGAGGTGTGAAATGCTTCGGCACTTGATCACATCCTCATATGGGCTAATATATATAGTCTAGCTCACCTTGATGCATATAGTTGAAGGGACTTACCTAACCTTCTAACCTCCTATTCTATTTCGTTCTCTCTCACAGATGGTGAGAGGAAACGCCAGCCGAAGGAACGTCCAGGAGGATGACCACGAGGGAGTTCCTGCTAACCCCGGAGCTGGTGAAAACCATCTGGAAAGGTTGATGGCCATGCAAAACCAGCTTATGCAAACCATGATCCAAACTTTGGGTCAGTTGCAGGCCAACCAAAACCCCGTTCCGGAACCACCGCCACCACCACCGCCGGCTCATAACAGGTTGGGAGAGTTCATGAGGACTCGACCACCCACCTTTGCTCAAGCAAGCGATCCCATGGAGGCCGATGATTGGTTGAAATCCATGGAGAATAAGCTCGCCATTGTTCAGTGCAACGACCGAGAGAAGGTTCTCTTCGCATCGCACCAACTTACGGGAGCCGCTGCTGACTGGTGGGATGCCTTGAGCAACGCCCATGCCAACCCGGAGACAATCACTTGGACCGAGTTCAAGGAAAGTTTCCGCTCTCACCACATCCCTGCTGGTGTAATGATGCTCAAAAGGCAGGAGTTTGAAGGTCTCCGCCAAGGACAGAAGAGTGTGAACGAGTATCTCAACAAGTTCATACAACTGTCCTGGTGCGCCCCCGAAGATGTCAACTCAGACCAGAGGAAGCAGTACCTGTTCATGAGAGGGTTGAACAATGAGATCCAGGTTCAGCTCCTCAACAATGACTACGTAAGCTTCCAGAAGCTAGTTGATAAGGCTATTGTGGTTGAAAACAAGATCCGAGAGATCGAGCGAGAGTGCAAGAGGAAGATGCCATACCAGCCCCAAGGGAGCAACGTACGACCTAGGTACATGCCCCCTGCCCCGCAGTATGGATCGACCACTCCTGCGTACCGCCCTGGTCAGCCACCACAGCAATAATTCGTTGCACCGGCACCTCGTGTGCCCATGCCTCCAGCGCCCCGACCTAACAATGGTGCCCCTGTTCAAAACCCCCGCCCCAATATACCTGCTGGGTAGGCAACAGGGCATGCTTTGCATGCGGGGAAGTAGGCCACTTCGCTAACCAGTGCCCGAGGAGAGGCCCTGGGCAGCAAGGTAACGTGCCCAAGCAGAACCAGCAACCAAACAGAGGGGACAACCAAGGGAAGCGTGGACCGCAGAACTATGCTCGTGGCCACGTGAACCATGTCACTGCTGAAGAAGCACAACAGGTTGAGGACGTCGCAATTGGTATGTTCCTTGCCAACTCCAACCCAGCCACCATTTTATTTGATTCCAGAGCATCGCATTCCTTCATATCATCCAAATATGTTGCCAAACATCAACTACCCGTATCCCACTTAGAATGTGCTATGTTAGTTAATTCTCCCGGAGGAGAAATGAGGACTAATATAGTATGCCCTAAAGTAAACATTAAAATAAGGGGGGTAGACTTCCTTGCCAACCTTATTGTCTTGGACTCCCACGGGATTGACATCATACTCGGAATGGATTGGTTAAGCAAGCACAATGGAGTAATCCAATGTGCTGAAAGGAGCGTGCAGTTGACAAACGAACACGGTATTCGTGTCGAGTTTGAACCAGACCAGCAAACAACCGAACGAGCAAATTTGAACCACGTTGAAGGAACAACATTGGACAGCATTCCAGTGGTTTAGGAATTTTCGGACGTGCTCCCGAAAGAGCTTCAAGGAATGCCACCTGATCGGGACATCGAGTTTGCCCTAGATTTGGTACCTGGAACTGCACCTATAGCTAAGAGACCATATAGGATGCCCGTCAACGAGCTAGTTGAACTCAAGAAGCAAATTCAAGAACAGTTGGAGAAGGGTTTTATTCGTCCAAGCTCGTCACCATGGGGAGCTCCAGTACTCTTCGTGGACAAGAAGGATGGAACCCAAAGAATGTGCGTGGACTACAGGTCTCTCAACGAGGTGACAATCAAGAATAAAAACCCTCTGCCCCATATAGAGGACCTGTTCGATCAAATGAAAGGAGCCCGAGTATTCTCTAAGATTGATCTTCGGTCGGGATACTTCCAGCTGAAGATTAAGCCCTCTGATATACCTAAGACAGCCTTTCGGACACGGTATGGTTCATATGAATATACCGTTATGTCTTTTGGATTGACGAATGCACCCGCATACTTCATGTACATTATGAACAAGGTTTTCATGGAGTACTTGGACAAGTTCGTCGTGGTTTTCATCGACGACATTATGGTGTATTCAAAAAGTGAGGAGGAGCATGAAGAACATCTAAGATTGACCCTGCAGAAGTTGCGTGAGCATCAATTGTGTGCCAAGCTCAACAAGTGTCAATTTTGGCTAAAGGAAATATCTTTCCTAGGCCACATTATCTCCAAGGAAGGGGTATCGGTTGATCCTGGAAAGGTGAGAGATGTTCTGAAGTGGGGCCAACCAAAGAGCGTGAGGGATATTCGGAGTTTCCTTGGGATGGCAGGATACTATCGGCGCTTCATTAAAGACTTCTCTAAGATAGCAAAACCTATGACGGAGTTGCTAATGAAGAGAAAAATCTTTCAATGGACACAAGCCTGCCAAGAAAGTTTTGAGGAACTCAAGAAAAGGCTAACCACAGCACCAGTTCTGGTATTGCCAGACATAAGCAAGAGCTTTGACATATATTGTGACGCATCCAGACAAGGGCTCAGGTGTGTACTCATGAAGGAAGGACAAGTGGTAGCCTATGTTTCACGACAATTAAAGAAGCACGAGCTTAACTATCCTACGCACGACTTGGAGCTAGCAGCAGTGGTGCATGCATTGAAGATTTGGAGACATTGTATCCTTGGACATCGATGTGAGATCTATACGGATCATAAAAGCCTCAAGTACATATTTACACAAACGGACTTGAATTTGAGGCAACGTCGATGGTTAGAACTCATCAAGGATTATGATGTGGGAATCAACTACCACCCCGGGAGGGCCAATGTAGTAGCGGACGCATTGAGCAGAAAGGGAGCATGTCACCAACTCACGGTTCGGGAGTTACCACCCGAACTACGGAAGGAGTTCGAATGGTTACACCTCGGATTCTTGAATAACGTGGAGATAATTGAGATCCACTCCCCATTGGAGCAAGAAATAAGAGAGGGCCAAGCAACGGACGAGGAGATCAAGGAGATCAAGGAAAGAATCCGACAAGGAATAGAGAAGGATTTCAAGGAGGATGAAAAGGGTACGCTTTGGCTAGGAAAAAGGATTTGTGTGCCGAACATAAGACACCTCCGCGACATGATATTGAAGGAGGCACATGATTCACCCTATTCCATACATCCAGGAAGCACCAAAATGTACAAGGACTTCAAAACTTGTTATTGGTGGGATGGTATGAAGAGGGATATAGCCGAATACGTTGCCCTATGCGACACATGCCAACGGGTAAAGGCCGAACATCAAAAACCCTCTGGTTGTTGCAACCTTTGAAGATACCCGAATGGAAATGGGAGGACATCAGTATGGACTTCATCGTCGGATTACCACGTACTCAGTCGGGATACGACTCCATCTGGGTCATTGTGGACCGAATGACGAAAACTGCACATTTTCTTCTGGTAAAGACCAGTTATAACGTTGCACAATTGGCAGAGTTATACTTGGAGCAGATCGTGTGCCGTCACGGAGTTCCGAAGAGGGTAGTCTCAGATCGAGGTTCTAAGTTTACCTCTAGATTCTGGAGGAAGCTGCAGAAAACCATGGGTACACGACTGGATTTTAGCTCCGCCTACCACCCACAAACAGATGGACAAACCGAAAGGACGAACCAAATTTTGGAGGACATGTTGAGAGCTTGCGCCTTGAAACATGGGCGTAGCTGAGATAGGAGTTTACCTTATGCTGAGTTCTCCTATAACAACAGCTATCAAGCTAGCTTAAAGATGTCGCCTTTCGAAGCCTTATATGGTAGACGGTGTAGAACGCCACTATTCTGGAACGAGACTGGAGAGAACCAGGTGTTTGGACCCGAAGTACTACAAGAAGCCGAAAAACAGGTCCAAACGATACGGGAGAACTTAAAGGCTGCCCAGTCACGACAGAAATGCTATGCGGACAATAGGCGTAGGAAGTTGACCTTTGAAGTGGGAGACTTCGTATACCTTAAACTATCGCCTATCCGAGGCCAACGACGCTTCAACGTGAAAGGCAAGCTAGCACCTCGCTACATTAAGATTTTGGACAAGCGAGGAGAAGTAGCCTACAAACTAGAGCTCCCAAACCACCTCTCCGACGTACATGACATGTTTCATGTATCCCAGCTCAAGAAGTGCTTGAGAGTGCCAGAGGAACAAGTGTTAATGGAGGAGCTTGAACTTCAAGAGGACCTGACTTACGCAGAACACATCTTGGACGTAAAGGAAAGGGTCACCCGAAACAAGGTGAATAGATGGTGCAAGGTACAATGGGGCCATCACACCGAAGCTGAGGCCACATGGGAGCGTGAAGAGGATATCAAGGCGGAATTTCCCCATCTATTTCCTACTAACGAATCTTGAGGGCGAGATTCAATTTAAGGGGGGTAGATTTGTGACACCCTCGCCTCGGGTGTCAGCATATGTTCATGTTCTATGAAGAGGAAACATTCTAATGAAAATAGGAACAGAGAGAATTATCAAAAGAATAGCCAATAAAGCCCTCCGAGAGCGCCGAAGACAACTTACCACGGCCACTGGCCACGTGGCGTGTTCGGAGCTCGTCCCTGCGAGATGGGGAGAAGTCCGCCGCTGAAAGAGCTACGTGGCAGGTTCGGGGCTCATCGCCACAAAGGGGAGTGGTCCGATCCTGTGGGACACGTGTTGCCCACGGAGATAGCCTCTGCAGAGGAAGCAAAGGCATTTCCGCAAGACACGTGTCATCCTCGGAGCTAGTCCTCGCGGAAAACAGAGGACCAGTCGCGCGGGGTACGTGTCGATCTCGGAGCCCATCTCAGAGAAGTCCGGATCTATCGAACACGTGTCGCCACCGGAGCTTATCTCCGGGAGGTCTGTCGTTGCTGGACACATGTCGACCTCGGGGCATGTTCCTGAGGAAGGAAGAGAGGGAAGATCGGCGCCAACACGTGGCGTGCGCGGAGCTCACCTCCATAGAAGGGGGAGGTCTCGCAAGTGACACGCGGCACAACCGGAGCTCGTCTCTGTGGAAGAGGAGATACCAGGCCCCGGAGGACACGTGGAGCTTCCGGAGCTCATCATCACGGAGGTAACGAGTTATGGAGCGGGTTTTACGAGTAAAGATACCGATACGCAACAGAAACCTATCTAAATTTCCACGATGTTACCAAAGATAAAATGTTAGGATCCAACAATGATCTGAATAAGACTCTTATTCGAGATACAATCAGATTAGGACTCTTCTCTTCCCGATTATAAATAGAACCCAAAACCTCTGGCCGAAACCACAAAGTTCTCTTTCGACCCCTGAGCCGACGACTTAGAGCCCTAGCCCTAACTCGCCAAGCAAACCATCGCTGAAGCGCAACAAGGGAGATCATCGGAGAAGAACCGAGCGGTCTGAGGAGGACCTCGAAGTCAAGAAGAACGAGAGGTAGGACTTCAATATCATTGTGTTCATCTCTTTGCATCTGTTCTTCAATTCCTTTCGAACAGAAGCCTTCTCGTGGGCAGATCACTTGATGATCAGTTTGATCTAAAGACAAGATCATTGCCACGTCCACCTTTGATCTGAACACCCCTGTCCATAAAAGGCCATGCAAAAGCACGAACAGATCAATCTAATAAAACTAATCATGAGATAGTATGCATATGCATCATCGCATCTAGTTTAAGGTTTGTGCATAAATATTAATTGCTGTGAATCCTGTATGCACGTGATCCTACCTAGCAGGACAAGCTCAGGGAGCTATCTATGACGAACTGCAGCAACCAGGTTTTGAGAATCAAGAACAACCAGAACCGCAAGAACAAGGCAAGTGCTCCTTGACCATATTGATCCTATGTTTTGGGTGAAACTATCTTGTTTTGCAAAAGGTGTGCGTACTGAGTCAAACGTGATGGGAAATCCTTTTATAGGAGTTTACTGGTTTTGATTAAACCACCCTTGTCGCCTGGGAAGTTTATGAGTCAGGTATGATTTTTGCTTTATGCTTCGCTGAGTCTATGGGATTGGGAAGCGAATAGATGTGTCTAGCTAACTGCACTCATACTGATAATAAGTAACTGATGAGGTTAATGAATATGGATCGGAGGGAGATCTAGGCAAGCCTGGGTTTGTGAATGAGGTAGCATGAGATGGTGGTTTTTCTTGCCATAGATCTAAGGACCGGTTCATGCATGCACATGCCAGGATAACAGTGCCACCACAAGGCCAAGTATGGGTGCGGCTTAGCTGCGTAATTAGGTAAGTTGCTAGAGTGTCATGGACTGTGGAAGGCCCGGGGAATGGGAGTCGAGTGAGGACTGCCCTAGGAACTGCATGGCACAAGAGGGGGCCCGTGGGTGGGAGAATTGGAGATTCTAGCCTGCCGGTGAAACCTCAGTGAGTCCATACATCTAGTAACCCCTTTGTAAAGGCTATTTTGTGATCTCGTGACCATACACCGACGGATGTGTACTGGTATAATGGAGGTTCTGCAGTCGCCGACGGGTGACGAAATCACAAACTTATGTGTAAAGAGGTGCAAACTCTGCAGAGTCTAAAAACTATCATGATAGCCGAGCTTACGGTCACGAGCGCCTGGCTAAACTGCCATGATTAGTTTGGATGGATATTGAGATGGTTATTGGGAAGGTTCTTGGTTACGATTATTGGTTTGGTTATGGATATGGTTTGGGACTGTTGAGTTTGGGTGATGAGATGGTAGCATGACTGTTGAGTCATGGCAACGAGTTCGGTCTCGGTGTGAGACGAGGGTGATTTACGAGGTGAGATGGTAGCGAATACGAGGAGGTATTCGTAAATATGAATAAAGGATTGGTTAATGTTCGGATGGAACACGGGAAGTGATGGAGGTATGTTGGTAATTTAATTCATGCTGGGATTACTTTCATCTAATGTTAAGTTGCTGTTTTATCATGGTTTTATAAATCTGCTTTTCTGCAAATAAGCCTTTTTATGCCTACCTTGTTTATGAGCTGCATATCATGTGTTTTTCCCGCACTTGCTGAGTACATCATTGTACTCAAACTTGCATTATTACTTCATCATCAGCAGCAGGAGAAGCCTACTATGAAGACCGAGTGGAGCATTACGGCGTGTGATCTGTTCTCAACCTTGCCTGTGGAGGAAATAGAGATGGAGCCACTTCTGCTTAGATTTGCTTCCGCATTAGCTAAATTGCTTCCGCTTTAGAATAAAGACTTCCGCTGTAAGCATGAGTCCAAGACTCATGAGGTATTGTAATAAACTCTGTTATTCGTGGTAATATATAATCGGAATTCAGTTTGTGGAACGTATGTGTATGTGTGATGAACATCCTGGGCACACATATGCATTAGTTCTCGGTTCCGATGTTTTCCCACAGAATTGAGGGCGTCACAGTATATGTGTGATGAACATCCTGGGCACACATTTGCATCAGTACTCGGTTCCGTAGTTTTTCCACAAAATTGAGGGTGTCACAGTAGGTATCAAGTGTGGACGTGGTGATGATCTTGACTCAAGATATAGATCAATTCCACTCCAAAAACCGATCAAAACGAGACCTGTCCACACGAAAAAGTTTCCGCCCAAAGGTAGCAAAGAAAACGGATGCGTAGAAACAGCTTCGATGTCGTAGGATGGGTAATGGAGACCTTCCTCGCTTCCCTTATGATCGTCGGCTCCTTTCCGGCGTTGGCATGGTGTGACGGACTCGTCGGCGGCTCACCGGCGACTGAACTCCGGCGAGGGGGTGTGTCCAACTCGGCGAGTTGGGGCTAGGACCTCCAAGTCGCCGACTTGGGAGAGGAAAAAGGGTACGTGGTTGCAGCCAAGGGGGTTTTGGGTTCTATTTATAAGGGGAAAAAGAGGAGTCATACTCCAATTGGAGCTCAAATAAGAGTGCAACTGAATTTGTTTTGGATCTTAACAACTTATCTTTTCAGTTAGGTGCGGCAGCCTTGGGGATTTTTGTCCCCCCAAATGTGGAAAAAATTTGGGGAAGATTGTGTCGGTACCCTACGTACCGGTTACTACCACGCACAGGAGGAATAACCGCCTAAGGACCTCGCATCTCCGCAGTAGTGAGCTCCGGAGGCGCCAGTGTCCAGCGGGGGCCGGTCCTTGCTTCCCCTCAGAGGCGAGCTCTGGACCTGCCACGTGGCGACTGCCAGGGTGAGCTCCAAAGGCACCACATGTCCAGCGGAGCCGGGCCTCCTCTCTCCTCAGAGACGAGCTCCGAGGGTGCCACGTGTCCGGTGGGGCCGGACCTCTCCTCTCCTCAGAGGCGAGCTCCCGTGGCGATACGTGTCCAGCGGTTCGGGGCCTCTCCTCTCTTCAGAGGTGAGCTCCCATGGCGACATGTGTCCAGCAGGCCGGGGCCTCTCCTCTCCTCAGTGGTGAGCTCCGGTGGCGACACGTGTCCAGCGAGGCTGGGGTCTCTCCTCTCCTCAGAGGCGAGCTCTGGTGGTGACACATGTCCCGCGGGGCCGGACCTCATCCCTTCCGCAGGGGTGAGCTCCGAAGTCGACACATGTCTGGCGGGGCCGGACCTCATCCATTCTGCAGAGGAGAGCTCCGAGATCGACACGTGTCTGGCGGGGCCGGACCTCATCCCTTCCGCAGGGGTGAGCTCCGCGGGCAGCACGCGTCCGGCGGTGCCGGACCTCACCCCCTTTGCAGGGGTGAGCTTTGCGGGCGCCACGCGTCCAGCGGGCTGGGGAAAATGTTGACAGCGCCCTTCGGCAAATTGGAATTGGCTCATTTCAGCTATCTTTTTCCATTCCCCACCATTTTTATGATTCCTTCTCCATTTCTACTTCTTTTATAAGGTTTCTCTATGTGAAAGATGTGCAACGCATGGAAACTGAATTTGAGGGTGTTACAGTTCATCTGCTCCCTTGAGCCCAAGTAGCGTAGGGCGCCAAGCCCCCTCCGAAAAAAGAACCTCGCAGGCTGCTTCCGAGCAGGCCAGGTAGGGGGGCTTCCGCGCTCTCCACGCGACCATGGTGAACATAACCTATCATGGCGAGCCTTCTCGCCCAGCTCGCCATCGTCTCCAGACGGGAGATGACGAGGCTACCTCCCGCTCTAGGATGGGCAGGTCTGGCCAAGCCAGCGGTTAGATGACCGGCATGCCAATGGAGCCCCCAGTGCCTAAATCCGGCCGAACCGACGACCAGATCGCTGGTGCCCCTGAGGCGTGTAAGGCCCTCAAAATTACTATCATGCATTGCATACATTTTTCATGTAGAGAAGCATTTAAAACGAAGAAGAAAATAAATAGAGGAATATAGAAGCAAATAAAATAATTAAAGGAAATAAAAATATATAACAATGAAAATAAATAGAAAAGAAAAATAAATAAAAAGAAAAATAAAAAGAAAAAATTAATAAAATAGCCAAACCTGGCCGCCCCAAATTTTTCCCCTTAGTTCCCCAAATTTCCCCCAAATTCCCCTCTTCCCTAATTTCCCTAATTTTCCCCAAATTCCCCAAAAATTCCCCTAAGGATTTTTTCCCCACATTTGGGGTGGGGGGTTTGCCCAATTTGACCGCATCACTTGGGGGGGGGGGGAACCCTAATGGGCCCCCTCCCCCTTGGCCGCAGCTCATTAGGGGGGAATCCCTAGTCGCCCCCCTTTTGTTTTTTGTGGGCTTTTATTATTCCAAATAATCTCAGACATTGGTGGAAAATAAATAATAAAATCACATACCCTAGCTCACACCTCTTTTAAAATTAAATCTCAGCCCTTGGATAATTGAGTTGCTAAAATCCTAGCCTCCCTAGCTCTTTTCCCCTCTTATAAATAACACACCTAGCCGCCGCCCCACCCTATTTTCTGGCCGCCACCCCTCTCCCCTGCTGCCAAGGCTTGGTCGCCGCCCCTTGCTGGATTTTGGCCGCCATCAAAGCTCCGTCACGCCTCGCCGTCGCTGGAGAAGAAGCCCCCGACGTTCTGTCCTAGCCGCAGCCTCACCAAACTCCATAGAAAATCTCCAACTGCTGCCATTGCAAGGAAGAAGGCCCTGCCGCAAGGAAGAGAGGAGGAAGAAGTGAGGTAGGTCTTCGTTACTCCACTTACCACGTCGCCTCTGTTTCTATGCACCCGTTTTCTCCACCCCCCCCCCCCCCCCCCGCGAGCAGAAATTTCTTCGAGTGGACATACCATGTTTTGGTCAATTTTTGACGGTGGAATTGATCTACAAATTGTCTCAAGATCATAACCACGTCCACACTTGATCCCAGCAGCCTTGTTAATCATAAAACCGCATGGAAGCCTACTAAAACTTGCAAGAACACATGCTAACTGAATTTTATAAACTGCACCATAGAAATTGCATTCATCCACCTCATCGCATCTTGAGTAAAGTTTGTGCATGATAATTGATTGCTGTAAATTTTGTATGTGCGTGGTCGTGAGTAGAAGGAAACGCTCAAGAGGCCGTCTACCAGGAACTACAGCACCAAGACTTCGAGACGCTTGAGCAACACGAACCACGGGAGCAAGGCAAGTGCCCCTTGACCATATTGAACCTATGATTTCGAACTGCTTTGCTTGTGAAAAATGTATGCTTCTGTCAAATTTTTGGGACACCCTTTTATAGGAGTTTACTAGTTTTGTTAACCATCCTTGTCGCCGGGAAAGTTGAAGAGTCGGGTACTGTCCGTACCCTCAATACCGGGTACCCCCGCGCACAGTATAAAACTTCCTAAGGACCTCGCTCCCTCTGCAGGGGCGAGGTTTGAAGGCGCCACGTGTCCAGCGGGGCCGGAGCTCCCCTCCCCACGGAGGATAGCTCCGAGCCTGCCACGTGGCCCAGGAGGCCGGACCTCACCCCCTCTGCAGGTGCGAGCTCCGAAGGCTCCACGTGTCCAGCGGAGCCGGAGCTCCCCCTCTCCTCAGAGGAGAGCTCCGGGTCTGACACATGGCTAGCAGGGCAGTGCTGCCGCCCGGCGCGGTAGGCAGCGGGAGTAAAGGCGCGCCATGCGTGTCCAGCGGGGCCGGACCTCCCCTCCCCTCGGAGGATAGCTCCGGGCCTGCCACGTGGCCCAGGAGGCCGGACCTCGCCCGCTCCGCAAGGATGGGCTCCGAAGGCGCCACGTGTCTGGCAGGGCCGGGGCTCTCCTCTCCTCAAAGGATAGCTCCGAGCCTGCCACGTGGCCGGGAAGACCGGACCACGCCCCGTCCGCGTGGGTGAGCTCCGAAGGCTCCACGTGTCCAGCGGAGCCGGAGCTCCCCCTCTCCTCAGAGGAGAGCTTCGGGTCCGACACGTGGACAGCAGAGCAGTGCTGCCGCCCGGCGCGGTAGGCAGCGGGAGTAAAGGCGCACCATGCCTTTACCGTACAAAGCGTTCAAGACCCGCGCCTTCCCGAGACGAAGAGGCGCAGCGCACGCCTGTCAGGAGGCGTTGTGACCAGTCACAGTCAGGACAGGCGTACAGTGTTTAAAGCTGCAGGCCATTGAACGCAGCGACAAGACCGGACAAGACATGCCCTGCCACCCCTGCCGTCGCCAATGACTACACGCTACACTTAGCCTGCGGCATGGGTAGGGCGGCAGGACGAGGACTTCGACGCCAGCGCCAAGACATAATAGCTGGTAGAAAATCACCCCGGTGCCACCTGTCGGGTCCCGGGCCCACCTTGTAAGCCGCTCGAGCCTTGGACTATAAAAGGCTCGGGTAGGCAACGTTAGCAGGGGTTGGCACTCCAGCCATCAACATTCTGGGGTTGGCACTCCAGCCATCCACACCCTGGGGTTCGCACTCCAGCAACTCACAACCTAGGCATAACTCATCCTCAAGCTCAGGACTCCGGGGCTGAGCAACAAGCAATACAGCGAGCACCTCTGCTCACCGTGGACGTAGGATTTTACGCTCCGGCGGCCCGGAACCACGTAAAACTCGCCGTGTCAAGCTCCTCCCTCACTCATCCCTTACGCTTAAACTCTCCGCAAGCGACTAGCCCCTCCGAAAAAGAACATCCGTGGGCTGCCCAGAGCAGGTCTGGGGGAAGTGTCGACCACACACTTCGACAGGTACGGTCATTTTTCCTTTTTGCTTCGCTTAATTTACGGGATACGGGAAGCTGAAATAAAACATGTTTAGCAACTGCATTCATAATATTAAACATGATGAGAACTATATGATGTTAATGAGCATGGAATCGGGGAGATCTAGGCGAGCTTGGTTCATGAATATTGCTGAATGAGATGGTGGTTTGCTTGCCGTAGATCTAAGGTTCGGTTCATGCGAGCACATGCCAGGAAAACAGTGCCACCACAAGGCCAAATATGGGCGCAGCTTAGCTGACTAATTACATCTGTTGCTAGCTTGTTATGGACCATTGGATGGTGCGGGGAATGGGAGTCGAGGAGGACTGCCCCGGGAACTGCATTGGCACAAGAGGGGGCCCGTGGGTGGGAGAATGGAGATTCGAGCCTGCCAGTGAAACCTCAGTGGGTCCGGACATCCTAGTAGCCCCTTTGTAAAGGCTATTTTGTGATCTCTTGGCCATACACCGATAGTTGTGTACTGATATTATGGAGGTTTTCTCTAGTCGCCGACGGGTGACGAAATCACGAACTTGTGGGTAAAGTGGTGCCACCTTGGCAGAGTGTAAAACTATCATGATAGCTGTGCTTCCGGTTACAAGCACCTGGCCAACTTCTATGGTTAGAGGCAAAACATAGGATGGTTATTCGGGTATGGTCATTGGTACTGGTTTTGGGTCATAACAAAGAGTTTGGTTCCGGGTCTATGAAAATGAGATGGTTATGAATATTTATGAGTATGAGACGAACATGAGAAAGAGTGTTGGCTGGTTGAAGCTTGATAAATGGTAAATTATCATGAAAGAATGTTGCTGAATTACTTGGTTATGATGCGATTTAACTCACCTAAATATAGTTGCTATTTTTACCATGTTTGTGAAATAAAATTTGCTTGCTGCAATGAACCTCTTTATTCCCTACCTTATTGTAAGCTACATGTTATACTTTTCCCACACTTGCTGAGTACGATATGTACTCACCCTTGCATTCCCACATATGCATCAGCTACAGGAGAAGAATACTTCGAGGAACAGGTGGAGTACTAGGCATGCGCACTACCGTCAACATGCTTGTGGAGTTGAAGTTGGAGCCTGCTATCTTAGCCATTTTCCTCTGTCGTTTAGAGTCTTCCGCTGCAAGAATTAGTTAGATATTCATGAGTGAGACAATGAGTCAATGTAATAAAGTACTTAAACATGATTTGTACGTGGTTATATTCAGAGTTCACTTTGTGATAAAGCTGTCTATGTGTGATGAACATCCTGGGCACACATATGCATTCACTTGGTTCATATTCAGAACCGGGTGTTACAAGGCACCCGTGGCGCTCAGGTCGGGATGGGCCAGCAACCGTACAGATGGTGCGCTATCGGCGCTCACACCGCCAGCAGCCGCTTCCTCTCGGCGGCACTCTACTCCGGCAGTGGTGACAACACCGCCACGACCGTGCCAGAGAGCGTGCTGGCTGCAGCACGCGCTCTGCTCCAAAACCCTCCGGGCGAGGGTGCCATCCCCGAGGCGACAGAGCAGTGGCGGCACGATATCGACCATCTCGCCGCCGCTGCCATGAACTCTCCAGTCTACAGGAGACAGCCGGCTGAACCCTCGCTGTCCCAATCACATACACCGACGGTGGCCCTTGAGACGGCAGCCTCACGCACGACGGCCATAGCTGACCTCAGGGTTGAGTTGAACCATAGCCTCGCAAGCGAAGATGGCCGCACCACCATCGAGCGATGCCACGAGAGGCATCGCAACCTCAAAGGATAGTACCGCTCTCCGAGCGCCGCACCAGCGTACCACGTTCTGCCTACCCCTGCACCAAGCTCGACCTCCATGCCGTGCGTCAGCGTGATGCGGGAGTTGCTGCAATCCTTCATCCAGCGGTTCTCCCAGGTCAGGAACACAATCCCCCGCATCTGCAACGCCTCCGTCGTCGTCGCCTTCCCGCAAGGCATCCACGACAAGAAGATGCTCGAGAAGTTGGCCACGCACGACGTGCAAGACATCACCGAGCTCTTCAGCCTGGCCGACAAATGTGCCAGGGCGGCAGAAGGCCGAGACTGGCACTCGCGACCTGCCTCCGTGACAAGGAGTGCCAGAGAAGCTGCTGCTCTGCTGTCACACCCGGTTTCTCCGAAGAATAACCGAGTGAATATCACATGTATGCCAGGATCATTTTCTCATACATGTGATGACAAATAGTGAAGCATCATTTATTACAAGCCAGGTGTCGAATATAAATAAGTCTTACATAGCATACGTCTCAATGGACGATAATAAGTTCATCATATGTAAGTAAAACAGCAGCGGAATATAAATCTTGTGGGCTCTTGTCACACCCGGTTTCTCCGAAGAACAACCGAGTGAATATCACATGTATGCCAGGATCATTTTCTCATACATGTGATGACAAATAGTGAAGCATCATTTATTACAAGCCAGGTATCGAATATAAATAAGTCTTACATATCACATGTCTCGTTGGACAATAATAAGTTCATAACATGTAAATAAAATAGCAGCAGAATATTATTCTTGTGGGCTCCGTCACAGGCGTTGCCCGGGGGACTCCATGAACCTAGAATCCTTCTTCGGGTCCGAAGTCTTGGTTATTGAACCCCACATCATTCTCTTGACCTGAGCAGCAATATAAACCAACAAATATGCAAGTTTGAGTACCATGAGTACTCAGCAAGTGTGGGAAAGTTATGTCATGCATGGCTAGAACAAGGAGAGGTTGGACTCATGGTTAAAGCAATACGCAATTAATACCTATTGCCTTAGCTTATTAAGCACCTACATTACTATATAGGCGAAATGGTCCCAATCTCCCTACCCATCATCATAATCAAATAACCATAACATCATTACCAATGTTAAGCTCCCCGCTTAACATCCACAACTTCCAAAGTCATCGTCTTCTAATCATGAATAAGTCCAAGCCGCTCTTGACCGTGAGCACGGCTGTCATGACAGTTTTGACTCTGCAGAGTTTGCACCACTATACCCACATGTAGTGATTTCATCCCCCGTTGCCGGGTGGACTAAAAGAACCTCCATTATGCCAGTGGCCACGAACCACATTCACACTTCCCAGGTGTGTAGCCAGGAGATCACTACAAAGCCTTTACAAAGGGATTCCCGACGAGCGTGGGCCCACTGAGGTTTCACCCCTAACAGCATACAAGAGGCTCCAACCCCGCTGCAGTGGTCCCCTCTTGAGCCTTGCGGTTCATATGGTAGTCCAGCTGACACCTATTCCCCACACCATCCAACACACCGATACTACGCCGGGGATACACCTAATTAATTGGCCAAGCTGCCCCGTCTCAGCATGTGGTTGGCACAGTAAAGCCAGGTTACATGCTCCATGAACCGGTCCTTAGGATCCAGGCAAGTACTAAACACAAACCCGAGTCTCGTGCACCCAGCACCAACCAAATCATCCAACTTGCCTCGATCCCTACCTCTACATAACTCATAATATCTCATTCAAGAGTAAGGTAAATAAATTGATGATCTCATATCCCAATTTTCCCATTCTAAGCATGGCTAAGCATAAGCATGATAACAAATGACATGATAAAATAAATAGCAACCCAAGCTACAAGGAAACAAGGTAATGCAATTCTAGGAAACTTCCTAGCATGGGTTTCATATTTCAATTGACAATGCAAATAATTCTATCTACACAACCTAGCATAGGATCAAAGTGGTCAAAGACACTTGCCTTCTTCCTGCTGCTCTGAGAATGGATAGTCCTGATCTTGGAAAGGAAAAACTTGCTCTGGGGCAGGTTCTATTCATACCATCACACATAGCAAAAGAAAACAACAATCCATAAGACATGGTTCACACTTTCACTTCATACAAACCAAACATTAACACCTATGAAAGTCATTCACACTTCTAAGGGTTGTGGTTACTCTAGGTGTGGTGATTTTTGACCTACATGCACTTTTAAACATATGTATATTTTTTCTAACTTTTGTATTCAGATTTATAGTTGTACACTATATATGAATTTCCAATTTAAACAAATTTCTTATATTCAATTAATACACATCTTAGCTACCAAGTATGCATGGAAGGTATTTTCCTACTCCAAATGGGTTTTCAGATCTTCTACCAAATCCTAAACTGAAATATTTGGATTTTGGAGATTTCATTTATCATTTTCTAGTTATGCATACCTATTTTCCTATATTTTAAGATTTATTTTCTATACCTAATTGTGAAAATAGTAAGACACATCATCTAAAAAGAACGGGTTCTGATCTAAAATATTAAATAAGATATTTTTGAACTTCTCCTCTGATGTGAACTATTTTACATCTACTTTACCAATTTTCAGAATTATTTCCTAGCCTAAAAATGTGTTTCTAGATCTAATAAACATGAACACACCCAAACAGACTTCATTTCAGCCAAAAATTTATTTTTAGCTCATTCTAAAGCTTTCCAATTGTTAGTAGAGTTTAAACTTGAATTTACAATGTGTGTGCCTCACCCTTTTTAAATTTAAATCTTAATTACATATTCAAATTCCTAAATTTAATATTATATAAGGTTAAAAAGTAACTCACCCCACTACAGGGTCTATTATATTATATCATAAATTTCCAGGGGTCTATCTACACATAACAGAGGGGTTTTCCTAATTTTTATTAAGTCTAGGGGCTAAAACTGATTTTAAATTGAATTTACATGAATTTCTAAAGTTCCAGGGGCTAGATCTGAAGTTTCCGGGGCTAGCTCGTATTTTCCGAGATCCCCAGGGGGTAGCGCGTAAGAATCCCGGCCTTTATAACGCGGGGCTGATGTGGACCGTCCGATTTAAAACAGACGGCTGAGATTATAACGTCGAACCGGTACGCGGGGATTTAAATTCTACCGTGCGATTTAAAATAGACGGCGCACAAGCGGCCACGTCGCTCTGATCGAGCGCAGGCGGCGCTGCCCGGCAGCGCGCGGCGACGGGAGGCGGCGATCTCGCCGGAGAGCTTCGGATCTTCGTCAATTCTTCCTAAAACTAGGATTTCATGGCATAGATCGGTAGAGGGGAGGTCGGGGATCTCACCTCGGGGGTTTTCTTGAGCTCGGAGGTCCTAGAAGGTGGTCGGCGACGAGGTCCGAGCTGGAACAGCAGCGAGGCTCGTCGGAGCTGTGTCTATGGCGAAATCTACCGAGTTTTCTGCTCCTGCGTGATTCCCCGGAGGCGGTGGATCAAGATCAGCGCGTTAGATCAGAAATCCCGAGCGAAGATCGAGCGAAATTGGCCGGAGAAACTCGGGTTCTCACCGGAAGGAAAATCGGCTGATCGTGGGTGCAAATCGGGACGATGCCGGGGTTTATATAGCCGGGGGAGGGCGACGGGTTTGTTTAGATTGAGTTTGAGTATTCTGGGACCGAGAGTCGGGCTGAGGGATGTGGAAATCCGGGTCGGTTACGATCGCGCGCGCGGAAGAGTCCTGGATCGGCGCGAGCTGGAGGTCGGGGATGACAGGCGGGCCCTGCATGTCAGTGAGATGGAAGCGGGCGCGCGACTGCGGGCTGGCGCGGGGGTGAGGTGGGCCGGCTGGTGGGTTTCGGCCGACTGGCCGGGGAGGTTTGTTTTTTCTTTTTCTTTTTCTTTTTCTTTTCTGTTTTGAGTTTAATTTGAATTCCAATTTGAATTTGAATTTCTACACCACATGCAATACGTCCAAAATTTTTTAAATTCTCCTATTAACAGGTTTTGGGGTGTTACAGCTCTACCCCCCTTAAAAGAAATCTCGTCCTCGAGATTGGTGGTTCTAAGAAAACAATTCTGGAAACTGTGCTTTAAGCTCGTCTTCTCGCTCCCATGTGGCTTCCTCTTCCGAGTGATGCTTCCATTGCACCTTGCACATCCGGATTCTTTTATTTCTTGTGAGGCATTCCATTGTCTCCAAAATCTTGGATGGTTGCTCAGCATAAGACAGATCCTCAGCTACCTCAACCTCATTCATGGGTAACATCTCTTCAGGTGTTCTCAGACATTTCATGAGCTGTGACACATGGAATACGTCATGCACATCCGATAGGCGAGCCGGTAATTCTAGTTGATACGCCACTTCGCCTTTCCTCTCCAGAACTTGAAAGGGTCCGATGTATCGAGGTGATAACTTCCCTTTCACCTTGAACCGACGAAGTCCTCGGATAGGGGACACCTTGACATAGACATAATCCCCCACGTTGAAAACAAGCTCTCTTCTTCGTACATCGGCATAGCTCTTTTGTCGTGTCTGTGCTATCCTCAAGTTGTTGCAAATTTCCCTCACTTTCGCCTCGGCTTCTTGTAGTACTTCGGGTCCAAACACCTTGCTTTCCCCCGTTTGGTTCCAAAATAGTGGAGTTCTACACTTCCTCCCATACAAAGCTTCAAACGGTGACATCTTCATACTAGCCTGATAGCTGTTGTTATAGGAGAACTCCGCATACGGTAAGTTCTTATCCCAACTGCGATTGTTTTTGAGTGCACACGCTCTCAGCATATCCTCAAGGATCTGATTGGTTCTTTCCGTCTGCCCGTCAGTATGGGGATGATAGGCAGAACTAAAGTTCAGATGGGTTCCCATGGTTTCATGCAACTTCTGCCAGAACCATGAGGTGAACTGTGTCCCTCGATCCGACACTATCTTCTTTGGCACTCCATGGTAACACACGATCCTTGACATGTACAACTCCGCCAATTTGGATCCGCTGTAGCTTTCTTTCACGGGATGAAATGAGCTACCTTGGTTAGCCTATCGATGATGACCCATATCGAATCATATCTTGATTGGGTCCTAGGCAATCCCTCTATGAAATCCATACCGATTTCTTCCCATTTCCATTCAGGCACTTTGAGTGGTAGCAACAATCCCGCGGGTCGTTGATGTTCCGCTTTCACCAACTGACATGTGTCACATAGGGCAACATGTTCCACGACATCTCGCTTCATGCCATACCACCAATACCTACTCTTGAGGTCATGGTACATCTTCGTACTCCCAGGATGAATGGAATAGTCTGAATCATGAGCCTCCTTCAAAATCAATTCACGGATCTCCTTTACTTCAGGCACACATATTCTTTTCCCGTGCCACACCGTACCTTGTTCATCCTCTCTGAAACCAGGGGCTTTATTTTCCTTGATGAGTTGTCGGATTTCTTGTATCTTCTCATCATTCTTTTGACCATCGCGTATGTCTTGCTCTAATGTGGAGTCCACTTCCATGACGATGGCTTCACCACTATTCACCAGACATAGATTGAGTCTTATAACATCGTCCTTCAATTCTGCAGGCATGTCCTTCAAGCTCAACCTATTGACCTGCACTTTCCGACTTAAAACATCTGCCATGACGTTCGCTTTCCCAGGATGATAGTTGATGCCCACATCAAAGTCATTGATTAGCTCTAACCATCTTCTTTGTCTGAGGTTGAGATCTGACTGTGTGAAAATGTACTTTAAACTCTTATGATCCGTATATATCTCTGTCCTCTTCCCCATCAAGTAGTGTCGCCAAATTTTCAACGCGTGTATCACTGCGGCTAGTTCTAGGTCATGTGTAGGATAGTTCTTCTCGTGTTTCCGGATCTGCCGGGATGCATAATCCATGACATGCCCTTCTTGCACGAGAACGCATCCCAACCCGTTTCCAGAGGCATCACAGTACACCGAAAAGTTCTTCTGCATATCTGGCATAACTAGCACTGGGCTGTTGTCAATCTTTTCTTTAGCTCCTGAAAACTCGTCTCGCACTGCGGCGTCCATGTGAATGTGATTTCCTTCTCCAACAGTTTGGTAAGAGGTCTCGAGATCTTGGAGAATCCCTCAATAAACCGTCGATAGTATCCAGCCAATCCCAAGAAGCTTCGAACTTCCCCGACATTCTCAGGGGTCTTCCACTTCTGTACATCCTCAATCTTGGCGGGATCTACGGAGTTTCCTCCCTCCGAGATTATATGTCCTAAGAAGGGAACTCTCTTCAGCCAAAACTCACACTTGCTCAACTTGGCATATAGTTGGTGTTCTCTCAGCTTCTACAACACCAACCTTAGATGTTTCTCATGTTCCTCCTCATCTTTGGAGAAGACGAGAATGTCATCTATGAAAACCACCACAAATTTGTCCATATATTCCATGAATACCTTGTTCATGAGATATGTGAAGTATGCCGGGGCATTAGTTAGCCCGAAAGGCATGACGGTGTATTCATACAGTCCATACCGAGATACGAAAGCTGTCTTTGGAATATCGGTTTGCCTTATCTTAAGTTGGTGGTATCCCGACCTGAGATCAATTTTCGAGAACACACAAGCTCCCCTCAACTGATCAAATAAGTCTTCAATGCGGGGTAATGGGTACTTGTTCTTGACGGTTACTTCATTCAAGGCACGGTAGTCTACGCATAACCTTTGGGTTCCGTCCTTCTTTGGCACAAATATCACTGGAGCTCCCCATGGTGAGGAACTAGGACGAATATACCCCTTCTCCGTCAATTCTCTTAAATGATCCTTGAGTTCTCCCAGCTGCTTGGAGTCCATCCGATAAGGTCTCTTGTATATCGGAGCTGTTCCAGGCACTAGCTCAATGAGAATTCCACTTCACGATCGGGAGGCATACCTGGCAACTCCTCCGGAAAAACGTCTGGGTATTCCCTGATAATCCTGATCTCCTCCACTTTCACCTCAACTTGATTTAATTTAATGTCCCTCCTAGGATCTTATATTGTTATGAACTTTACTCTTATGCCACTAGGGTGAGTTAGTTCCACCGTTCTGGTCGAACAATGGATGATTCCCTTATGTTTGGTCAACCAATCCATACCCAAAATAATATCTATCCCTTGTGAATCTATCACTATGAGGTTAGCAGTAAATACTACCCCATTAATGTCTAAGTTCACCTTGGGACACACTTGTCTTGTCCTTATTTCTCCACCTGGAGAGTTTACTGCTAGCACATGGTTCATTTGTGTTGTTGCTAGGTCATGCTTCGTAACAAACCCTTGGGCAATGAATGAGTGGGTAGCACCAGAATCAAACAACAGGGTTGCAATGTGTAAATTGGCAGGAAACTTACCAACTACCACGTCGGGTGCCTCTTGCGCTTCTTCCATGGTCACGTGGTTCACCCGTTCTCGCATCACATTCTGCTGTTGCGGCTGCACGGGCTTCTTCTTTGGACACTTATGGGCATAGTTCCCCACTTCACCACAGTTAAAGCATTGCACCCCAACCTTAGGTGTCTGGCCTTTGTTGTCTTGGGGTTGGTTTGGGGATCCTTGTACTGCTGGTCGAGGTTGATATGTAGGGCGAGGCTGCTGTACAAACTGACGTTGTGGCTGCGTTGGTGCGGACTGAGGCCTGAAGTTCGGGTTGTACCCTCTCGGTGCTGAGTAGGGTACCGCAGCACGGCTCGTCTGCCCTGCGGGTTGCTGCATCAGACGTGGGCGACTGTTGCTACCCGAGGCTTGGTGTGACCATCCTGCCTTCCTCTTGTTCTCATTTTCCAAGGCCTTCAGTTTTCTTTTACAACAAATGCCCTGTCCACCATCTTTTGAAAACTTTCATACTCGTTGGAGGACATTGCACACTGCATTTCTGCTGTAAGTCCTTCCACGAAGCAATCCTGTTTCTGCTCATCAGTCTCTATGTCCCGTGGGGCATAACTGGAGAGTTGAGTGAATTTAGTGAGGTATTCCCTCACGGTCATGTTTCCTTGCTGCAATCCCAAGAACTCCTTCCTCTTGTTTTTGAGTTCACCCCTGGGAATGTAATGGTTGCGGAAGCTTCGCTTGAACTCTTCCCAAGTGATATTCTCAGGGTCATGATGGGCGGCCACGTAAGCGGTCCACCAATCAGCAGCAGGTCCATGCAATTGGTGAGAGGCAAACAGCACCCTCTCATACCCTTGGTACTGTATGATCCTCATCTTGCTTTCAATGGTCTTTAGCCAGTCATCTGCCTCCAGGGGTTCAGCAGCACTTGCAAACTTTGGAGGTTGAGTTCCTAGAAACTCACTCAACCTTGGTTGGCGTGGTCCAGCTTGTGGAGGTGGAGCTTGATGCAAGTTAGCCACCACTTGAGTCAGGTTCTGGATGAGCTTATTTTGATTCTCAAGCATTTGGTGGATGGGATCAACTCCTTCACGGCAACCACCCCTGTCTTGGCATCCAGAAAGATGAGGGTTGCCTGCCTCATCGTTGTTGTTGGCGGGGTTGGCAGCACGACCCTTTCCTCTTCCGACCATCTATCATGATCAACCAAATATCAATTTAAAGCATTACGTATTAACTTCCCAGTTTTTGCTTGTTTAAACTTTAAGATTTTGAGAACTTATTTCATTTATATTTTCCGAGAATTTCATGTCTTACGTGTACATAAATGCACTCTCAATTCATATGGGTTCACACACCAAAGCAAAACAACCTGAAGACGAGGTTGTGGACAACGTCCATGGCTTCCACAACTCACGTCACACACCAAGCATTAACACACCATTAACTAAGGTAACGACTCGACTTCTCGACATCCTGCCAAACTAAGGGAAGGACTCTACACTACTCGTATCACTGATCAGGCTCCTCGGGATCTTCCTCATTATTGAGGCTGCCTTCTGACTCCGCTTTGGGTGTGGAGGCTGCTGGTGGAGAAGTGCGACGATGCCTGATCGCCCGGCGATCTGGGGAGTCAGGAGTCCATGTGTCATTCACGGTGACACACAATTCATTCCCATCTCCTCTTTCTCTCGCCCTCAAGCAGGCTCGAAGCAACGCCTCGGTTTCCTTCAGGGTGTCACGAACATCCTGAAGCTCCTGCTGACACTCCTGCAATCGAGTGCTGAGCATAGCAGCATCCTCCAAGCACAAGTCCATGTGTTCATGGGAAGTCCCCTGCTGCACTGGCGGGTACTTGTACTCCGTTGTACCACTCTCGCGCTGGAGGACATACATGTACTCAGTCCTGTCCAAGTGATGACGATAGATGTGACTCTGACAGGTGATTGCCTCCCAGGTGACATCCTTCTCCGCATCGACCTGTGTCGCTCGACAAGCTGGAGAGCGGTGGATCTTGAGCAGCTGATTTTCATGGATAATCCTCATATCTGAACTCCATTCTTCCCTCTTCTCACGGATGGTCCTGGTGGAGCTATAGTGTATGATTAGCTTGCCCGTATTGCCGGCGGCTTGGAGCATGCATCGAAGACGGCGCAACAAGCCTCCTACTGCCAATCCGTAGGAGAGATACGTCACCGGACGGTTCTCCTCTCTCAGGGCAAGGGCAACTACGGGAACTCTCCCTCCGGTGGACTTGCGGGCGGTGCGGATCATGCGAACCATCTAGAACATAAAGCATTTAAAATTAAGTTAGATAAGATTTTAAACAAAAATCCTATTTTGAATAAAAGATGGGGGAAGATGAATAAAGTGGCCCATTAAATAACACTTTTCAACCCACACCTTTGTAAAATAGTTTTTAAGAAAATAGGGTCCCTAACTACGCCCATTTCTACCTAGGTCCACGTTCCTACGGGCAACCTTGGCACTGATACCACTTCTGTCACACTCGGTTTCTCCGAAGAACAACCGAGTGAATATCACATGTATGCCAGGATCATTTTCTCATACATGTGATGACAAATAGTGAAGCATCATTTATTACAAGCCAGGTATCGAACATAAATAAGTCTTACATAGCACATGTCTCGTTGGACAATAATAAGTTCATAACATGTAAATAAAATAGCAGCGGAATATTATTCTTGTGGGCTCCGTCACAGGCGTTGCCCGGGGGACTCCATGAACCTAGAATCCTTCTTCGGGTCCGAAGTCTTGGTCATTGAACCCCACATCTTTCTCTTGACCTGAGCAGCAATATAAACCAACAAATATGCAAGTTTGAGTACCATGAGTACTGAGCAAGTGTGGGAAAGTTATGTCATGCATGGCTAGAACAAGGAGAGGTTGGACTCATGGTTAAAGCACTACGCAATTAATACCTATTGCCTTAGCTTATTAAGCACCTATATTACTATATAGGTGAAATGGTCCCAATCTCCCTACCCATCATCATAATCAAATAACCATAACATCCTTACCAATGTTAAGCTCCCCGCTTAACATCCACAACTTCCAAAGTCATCGTCTTCTAATCAAGAATAAGTCCAAGCCGCTCTTGACCGTGAGCACGGTTGTCATGACAGTTTTGACTCTACCGAGTTTGCACCACTGTACCCACATGTAGTGATTTCATCACCCGTTGCCGGGTGGACTAAAACAACCTCCATTATGCCAGTGGTCACGAACCACATTCACACTTCCCAGGTGTGTAGCCAGTAGATCACTACAAAGCCTTTACAAAGGGATTCCCGACGAGCATGGGCCCACTGAGGTTTCACCCCTAACAGCATACAAGAGGCTCCAACCCCGCTGCAGTGGCCCCCTCTTGAGCCCTGCGGTTCATATGGTAGTCCAGCTGACACCTATTCCCCGTACCATCCAACACACCCATACTACGCCGGGGATACACCTAATTAATTGGCCAAGCTGCCCCATCTCAGCATGTGGTTGGCACGGTAAAGCTAGGTTACATGCTCCATGAACCGGTCCTTAGGATCCAGGCAAGTACTAAACACAAACACGAGTCTCGTGCACCCAGCACCAACCAAATAATCCAACTTGCCTCGATCCCTACCTCTAGATAACTCATAATATCTCATTCAAGAGTAAGGTAAATAAATTGATGATCTCATATCCCAATTTTCCCATTCTAAGCATGGCTAAGCATAAGCATGATAACAAATGACATGATAAAATAAATCCCAACCCAAGCTACAAGGAAACAAGGTAATGCAATTCTAGGAAACTTCCTAGCATGGGTTTCATATATTAATTGACAATGCAAATAATTCTATCTACACAACCTAGCATAGGATCAAAGTGGTCAATGACACTTGCCTTCTTCCTGCTGCTCTGGGAATGGATAGTCCTGATCTTGGAAAGGAAAAACTTGCTCTGGGGCAGGTTCTATTCATACCATCACACATAGCAAAAGAAAACAACAATCCATAAGACATGGTTCACACTTTCACTTCATACAAACCAAACATTCACACCTATGAAAGTCATTCACACTTCTAAGGGTTGTGGTTACTCTAGGTGTGGTGATTTTTGACCTACATGCACTTTTAAACATATGTATATTATTTCTAACTTTTGTATTCAGGTTTATATTTGTACACTATATATGAATTTCCAATTTAAACAAATTTCTTATATTCAATTAATACACATCTTAGCTACCAAGTATGCATGGAAGGTATTTTCCTACTCCAAATGGGTTTTCAGATCTTCTACCAAATCCTAAACTGAAATATTTGGATTTTGGAGATTTCATTTATCATTTTCTAGTTATGCATACCTATTTTCCTATATTTTAAGATTTATTTTCTATACCTAATTGTGAAAATAGTAAGACACATCATCTAAACAGAATGGGTTCTGATCTAAAATATTAAATAATATATTTTTGAACTTCTCCTCTGATGTGAACTACTTTACATCTACTTTACCAATTTTCAGAATTATTTCCTAGCCTAAAAATGTGTTTCTAGATCTAATAAACATGAACACACCCAAACAGATTTCATTTCAGCCAAAATTATATTTTTAGCTCATTCTAAAGCTTTCCAATTGTTAGTAGAGTTTAAACTTGAATTTACAATGTGTGTGCCTCACCCTTTTTAAATTTAAATCTTAATTACATATTCAAATTCCTAAATTTAATATTATATAAGGTTAAAAAGTAAACTCACCCCACTACAGGGTCTATTATATTATTTCATAAATTTCCAGGGGTCTATCTACACATAACAGAGGGGTTTTCCTAATTTTTATTAAGTCCAGGCGCTAAAACTGATTTTAAATTGAATTTACATGAATTTCTGAAGTTCCAGAGGCTAAATCTGAAGTTTCCGGGGCTAGCTCGTATTTTCCGAGATCCCCAGGGGGTAGCGCATAAGAATCCCGACCTTTATAACGCAGGGCTGACGTGGACCGTCCGATTTAAAACCGACGACTGAGATTATAACGTCGAACCAGTACGCGGGGATTTAAATTCTACCGTGCGATTTAAAATAGACGGCGCACAAGCGGCCACGTCGCTCTGATCGAGTGCGGGCGGCGCTGCCCGGCAGCGCGCGGCGGCAGGAGGCGGCGATCTCGCCGGAGAGCTTCGGATCTTCGTCAATTCTTCCTAAAACTAGGATTTCATGGCATAGATCGGTAGAGGGGAGGTCGGGGATCTCACCTCGTGGGTTTTCTTGAGCTCGGAGGTCCTGGAAGGCGGTCGGCGACGAGGTCCGAGTTGGAACAGCGGCGAGGCTCGTCGGAGCTGTGTCTATGGCGAAATCTACCGAGTTTTCTGCTCCTGCGTTATTCCCCGGAGGCGGTGGATTAAGATCAACGCGTTAGATCAGAAATCCCGAGCGAAGATCGAGCGAAATTGGCCGGAGAAACTCGGGTTCTCACCGGAAGGAAAATCGGCTGATCATGGGTGCAAATCGGGACGATGCCGGGGTTTATATAGCCAGGGGAGGGCGGCGGGTTTGTTTAGATTGAGTTTGAGTCTTCTGGGTCCGAGAGTCAGGCTGAGGGACGCGGAAATCCGGGTCGGTTACGATCGCGCGCGTGGAAGAGTCCGGGGTCGGCGCGAGCTGGAGGTCGGGGATGACAGGCGGGCCCCGCATGTCAGTGAGAGGGAAGCGGGCGCGCGGCTGCGGGCTGGCGCGGGGGTGAGGTGGGCCGGCTGGTGGGTTTCGGCCCACTGGCCGGGGAGGTTTGTTTTTTTCTTTTTCTTTTTCTTTTCTGTTTTGAGTTTAATTTAAATTCCAATTTGAATTTGAATTTCTACACCACATGCAATACGTCCAATTTTTTTAAATTCTCCTCTTAACAGGTTTTGGGGTGTTACAGATCTGTCACAGGCATTGCCCGGGTGACTCCATGAACCAAGAATCCTTCTTCGGGTCCGAAGTCTTGGTCATTGAACAACCCATCATCCCCTTGACCTGAGCAGCAATTTAAACCAACAAATATGCAAGTTTGAGTACCGTTGGTACTCAGCAAGTGTGGGAAAGTTATGTCATGCATGGCTAGAACAAGGAGAGGTTGAACTCATGGTTAAAGCACTACGCAATTAATACCTATCACCTTAGCTTATTAAGCACCTACATTACTACATAGGTGAAATGGTCCCAATCTCCCATCCCATCATCATAATCAAATAACCATAACATCATTTCAAATGTTAAGATCCCCGCTTAACATCCACATCCTCCATGGTCATCATCTTCTAATCATGAATAAGTCCAAGCCGCTCTTGACCGTGAGCACGGCTGTCATGACAATTTTGACTCTGCAGAGTTTGCACCACCGTACCCACATGTAGTGATTTCATCCCCCGTTGCCGGGTGGACTAAAAGAACCTCCATTATGCCAGTGGCTACGAACCACATTCACACTTCCCAGGTGTGTAGCCAGGAGATCACTACGAAGCCTTTACAATGGGATTCCCGACGAGCGTAAGCCCACTGAGGTTTCACCCCTAACAGCATACAAGAGGCTCCAACCCCGCTGCGGTGGCCCCCTCTTGAGCCTTGCGGTTCATATGGTAGTCCAGCTGACACCTATTCCCCGCACCATCCAACACACCCATACTACGCCGGGTATACACCTAATTAATTGGCCAAGCTGCCCCATCTCATTATGTGGTTGGCATGGTAAAGCCAGGTTACATGCTCCATGAACCGGTCCTTAGAATCCAGGCAAGTACTAAACACAAACCCGAGTCTCGTGCACCCAGCACCAACCAAATCATCCAACTTGCCTTGATCCCTACCTCTACATAACTCATAACATCTCGTTCAAGAGTATGTTAAATAAATTGATGATCTCATATCCCAAATATCCCATTCTAAGCATGGCTAAGCATAAGCATATAAATAAATGACATGATAAAATAAATCCCAACCCAAGCTACATGGAAACAAGATAATGCAATTCTAGGGAAACTTTCTAGCATGGGTTTCATATTTCAATTGACAATGCAAATAATTCTATCTACACATCCTAGCATAGGATCAAAGTGGTCAAGGACACTTGCCTTCTTCCTGCTGCTCTGGGAATGAAAAGTCTTGGTCTTGGAAGGGGAGAACTTGCTCTGGGGCAGGTTCTACTCATGCCAACACACATAGCAAAAGAAAACAACAATCCATAAGACATAGTTCACACTTTCACTTCACACATACATACATATGATAGTCATTCACATTTCTAAGTGTTGTGGTTACTCTAGATGTGTTGATTTTTTGGCCTACATGCACTTTCAAACATATGTATATTATTTCTGACTTTTGTATTCAGATTTCTGTTTGCACACTATATATGAATTTCCAATTTAACAAATTCTTTAATACACTCTTTAGCTACCAAGTTTGCATGGAAGATAATTTCCTACTTCAAATGGGTTTTCAGAATCTTCTACCAAATCCTAAACTGAAGTCTTTGGATTTGGAGACTTCATTTATCATTTTCTAGTTGTGCATACCTATTTTCCTATATTTTCCAGATTTATTTTCTATGCCTAAAAGTGAGTTCTAATATTAAATAGTAGGGCACATCATCTAAACAGAATAGGTTCTGATCTAAAATATTAAATAATATATTTTGGAACTTTTCCTCTGATGTGAACTAATTTAAATTCATTTTTCCAATTTTCAGAATTATTTCCTAGCCTAAAATATGTTTCTATAACTAATAAATATGAACAATCAACTAGACAGATTCATTTCAGCTAAAAATCTATTTTTAACTCATTCTAAAGTTTTCCAAGTGCTAGGAGAGTTTAAATTTGAATTTACAATGTGTTTGCCTCACCTTTTAAATTTTAAATCCTAATCACATATTCAAATTCCTGAATTTAATATCATATAGGGTTAAAAAGGTAAACTCACCCCACTACAGGGTCTATTATATTATTTCATAAATTTCCAGGGGTCTAACTACACATAACAGAGGGGTTTTCCTAATTTTTATTAAGTCCAGGGGCTAAAACTGATTTTTAAATGAATTTACATGAATTTCTGAAGTTCCAGGGGCTAGATCAGAAGTTTCCGGGGCTAGCTCGTATTTTCTGAGATCCCCAGGGGGTAGCGCGTAAGAATCCCGGCCTTTATAATGCGGGGCTGATGTGGACCGTCCGATTTGAAATAGACGGCTGAGATTAGATCTCCGAACCGGTACACGGGGGTTTTATTTCTACCGTGCGATTTAAAATAGATGGCGCATAAGCGGCCACGTCGCTCTGACCGTGCGCGGGCGGCGCTGCCCGGCGCCGCGCGGCAGCGGGAGGCGGCGATCTTGCCGGAAAACTTCGGATCTTCGTCTATTCTTCCTAAAACTGGGATTTCATGGCATAGATCGGCAGAGGGGAGGTCGGGGATCTCACCTCGGGGTTTTTCTTGAGCTCGGAGGTCCTGGAAGGCGGTCGGTGACGAGGTCCGAGATGGAATCGCTGCGGTGCTCGTCGGAGCTGTGCCTAGAGCGCAAACCACCGAGTCTTCTGCACCTGCGTGATTCCCCGGAGGTAGTGGAACACGATCGACGCGTTAGATCAGAGAACCCTAGCAAAGATCGAGAGAAAACGGCCGGAGAAGCTTTGGTTCTCACCGGGAGGAAAAACAGGCGATCGGGATGAAAAAAACGGGTGATGCCGGCGCTTATATAGACGAGGGAGGGCAGCGTGTCGGTTGTGATCGAGTCGGAGTCGTCCGGGACCAGAATTCGGCTGGGAAAGCGCTGTTTTCAGGGTTAGTTGTGCTCGGCCGCGCGCGGAGGAGTCCGGGTAGTTGGCGCGAGCGGGAGGTCAGGGATGACACGTGGGTCCCGCGTGTCAGTGAGAGAGAGAGGGGAGCGCGCGGCTGCGGGCTGGCGTGGGGGTGGGTGGGCCGGCTGGTGGGTTTCGGCCCACTGGCCGGGGGTTTTGTTTTTTTCTTTTTCTTTTTCTTTTCTGTTTTGATTTGAATTTGAATTCTAATTTGAATTTCTGCACCACATGCAACACATCCAAAAATTTTTAAATTCCCCTCTTAACAGGATTTTGGGGTGTTACATTTGCGCAACAGCAAAAAGAACAAGACTGGAGTCTGGAACAAGCCTCTGGCCGGGGCACCCACTGCTGCCCTAGCTGCAGCCCGTGGGCGCCGAGCCCCGCGCTCTAACAAGCGCCCGCGACCATCGTCAGCTAGTGACGACGGCCAGTAGTGCCCGGTGCACAACACCGATCGCCACGGCGCTAGCGACTGCCGCAAGATCAAGAAGCTTGCGGAACGCTTCCATGACCTGCAACAACAGCGGACGCGCCAAGACGGCGCACCCCCCCCCCCCCCCCCCGCCAGCGGGAGGGTAAACAAAAGGCCAAGCCCGAGGCCACCGCTGAGAAAAGAGATGGAGTATCAAGACGTCGAGAGGGCGTTGAAGGCGGTCTATGGCCGCTCCGACTCCAGCGCCGACAGCGAGCGACGCAAGGCGCTCCACGTCTAATAAGACGTTCCCCACCCCCCGTCGTGCGACAAGGGAAACACCCTATCACACTGGTGTATGGGGTCGAGGCCGCCCTCCCCCCGAAACACACCAAGTTCTCATCCCACGTCCAGACATACGACGAATCCACGCAGGACCAGCTTCCACATGAAGAAATCGACCTTGCCGATGAGGAAACGTGTCTAGAGGCTGCTCAAAATGCGATACACCGCAAAACGCTCCGGCGGAATCAGCAATGGTAGGCGCAGAGTATACAGCCCGAGGTAGGGCCACCTGGTGCCTTGGCTAATACTTTCTTGAGAAGGGGTGACAAACCCTCCCCAAGCTGGGAGGGTCACTTCCGAGCAGCACAAATATGCCGCCCCAGGTGCACCAGCCTGGCTACATGGGATGGGTACCTCTACCCAAACCACATGACATAGAACACCTCTGTAAGTTCTACCGTTAGCGCAGTGGTAGGGTATTTTATTCTTTTTCTCTTTCTTTGTAAGGGTGTCATAGTGTCTAGGGACAACGCTTAGAATATCTAAGCCCCGGAGGGGTCCCGCTACTCTTGCCATCTGGGGCGGGTTGCTGCCTTCTTGCACGACATGTTTCCTCCTACCACCCGAAGGAAGCCAGAAATAAGGAAAAATTTATCCTACCCTGCGTACCTTCTTTACAGTATGTGCTTGCTCATGCATATCAACTGTAAATGGCATGTCTGGAGCCTGTCCTACACACTTGTCCTAGGTCTCGTGGCGCTGTAAGGTCCTCTTGCTGAAAGATTAACACCCGTGGGAGGTCCAGGGTTTGTAGCCTGCTATGTCTGGTTCCGTACCCCTAGCAAGCACATCCTGCCTACCCTGCGCCCTAGCTGAGTACTTGGCGGCCAGAAAGAACCCGCCTATGGACAATAAAAGTAACCGGACCCCGGATATTGCCCCCATACTCTTCGTGCTTTCTTTCCATACCGCTCCGGCCGTGTGGCCAGTCACGTTTCTTTGTGTTCAACCGTAGCGAGGGCTAAGCTATCCTTCTGCAGGCAGGTTTGCTTGAGGTACTGTCGGTACTCTGTAGACTGGGTACACCCACATAGTGGGTAAAAGACAGCCTGGGCCCTGCCTCCCCTCTGAGGCGAGCCCCAGCGTAGCCACGTGCCCTTGGCCCCAGGGTTAGCCCTGGGGCTGCCACGTGCGCTTGAGCTCTGGAGCTGACACGTGCCCTGGGCTCTAGACGGAGCCTCCTGCTGAGGAGAGGTCCAGGGCTGCAACGTGTCCTTTGGCTCCAAGCCACCTCCCTGCTGAGGACAGCACCGGGGCTGACACGTGCCCAGGTCTCCGGTCGGAGCCTCCCCGCTGAGGTGAGGTCCGGAGCTGCCACGTGTCCCCTAGCTCCGAGCCACCTCCTGGCTGAGGACAACTCTGGTGCAGACACGTGCCTTGGGCTCCGTTCCGAGCCTCCCCGCTGAGGTGAGGTCCGGGGCTGCCACGTGTCCCCTGGCACCAAACCTATCGATCAGAGCTCCAGAGCAGCCACGTTCCCCATGATCCTTCGTGGGTCGTGGGTCCACAAAGTCAAGAAGGAAGTGCGCTGTCAGGCTTCTCATTCAAGGCTCGCGCCTTCCCCAGAAGCATGGTGCACTGCACACGCCTTCGTCCTCTGCTCGTTCGCCATTACGGTGACAAGACAGGACGGCAAAGCATGACAGCAGTACAGTGCCGCCAAACGGCACGAAGCCGCCCAAGCAGGGTGAGAAGATGTTGAGACAAGACGACGTCTTCATCATTTACCTAACACGCGGTCAGGAGTGCTCAGCGCGCCGGACAGCGGGACTTAACTCCCCCGCCGGCCACTCTACTCATAGGACGAAGCCTTAGATCATGTATAGGGTTCACATATCCCTGGGGCCACCTGTCGGGCCCCAAGCCTCATTGTAACCACCCCCGCCTTGAACTATAAAAGGACCGGGGTGATCATCCGGCAAGGGGTTCGCATTCCAGATCATGCAACACACAAGCACTCACGCTCAAGCAATAGAACAAGCAACCTCGTGGATGTAGGGTATTACGCTCTGGCGGCCCGAACCACATAAATCTCGTTGTTCATCCGCTCCCTCGAGCCTAGGTCACGTAGGGTGCCAAGCCCCCTCCGAAAAAAGAACTTCGTGGGCTGCTTCCGAGCAGGCCGGGAGGAGTGTCGCAGCTCACACACTCTGACACTTGGCGTGCCAGGAAGGGAGGCTTTCCATGCTCTCCTAGCGACCATGATGAACATCACCTCCCAAGGCGAGCCTACTCGCTCAGCTCGCCGTCGTCTCAAGACGGGAGACGACGAAGCTACCTCCCACTCTAGAGCGGGCAGGTCTGGCCAAGCCGGCAGCTAAGCGGCCGACGCACTCCGTGTGATGTACAGGAGTTCTTCTGATGTCTTGTCTGGGCGAGCCGTCAAGACCCTCCATCGAGCAGTGGCAGCCGCCGCCCCAGTCCCGGGTCTAGCGCCGCATCGCAAATGGATGGAGATACCGATCAGCTTCGACGCCTCCGACTGCTTCAAAAACATGCCAGGCACGGGTAGCATCACAGGAGGCCGCCTCCGGCACACTGAAGCTAGCCGGTCGCCTCCAAGCATGAGTCAGCAAGGGGTGAAATCTGCACTCCGTGTGCAGCCCTCGGATGGCGAGGACGTACCAGTCAAGCTCGTCCAAGTTGCTCCTGATGTCGCCCAGACCAGCCAAATCGCCGAGGGCCTGGGAGGCAAATAGGAAGACGCGCTCGTCACCTTCCTCCGGGCCAATGTTGACGTGTTTGCTTGGCAACCGTCGGAAATGCCCGGGATCCCTAGGGACGTGATTGAGCACCAAATGAAGATCCATCCCAATGCCAGGCCGGTCCAAAAGAAGCCTCGGAAGCAATCCATCGAGCGGCAAGACTTCATCCGTGAAGAAACCAAGAAGTTGCTCGATGCTGGCTTCATCCGAGAGGTCCACCATCCACGATGGTTGGCCAACCCTATTGTCGCCCCCAAGGCTGGTGGGAAAACTACTATGTGCATCGAGTACACCACCCTCAATTAGGCATGTCCAAAGGATCCGTTCCCTCTCCCCCGTATAGACCAAATAGTCGACTCTACGTCCGGCTGTGATCTACTGTGTTTCCTAGACGCATATTCAGGTTTCCACCAGATACCTATGTCTAGGGAAGATGAAGAACATACCACCTTCATCACAGTAAATGGTCTATACTTCTATGTGTCCGTGCCTTATGGTCTTAAGAATGCCCTTTCCACTTTTGTGCGTGCAATGCATAAGACATTTTGTGTAACACCCTCAATTTCACTACCATGCATTGCATAAATTTTCATGTACAGAAGCATTTAAAAAGAAGTAGAAGTGGAGAAAGAACCATATAAATGGAGAAAGAACCATAGAAATGGAGAAAGAACCATAGAAATGGAGAAGTGAATATAGAAATGGAAAAAGGGACATAGAATGGAGAGAAATGGAAATAAGATAGCTGAATTGAGCCATTTCAAAATTTCCCAAAATTCCAAATCTTCCCCAGATTCCCGACAGGGGGAATTTCCCCAACATTTGGGGGGATTTGCCCCCAAATTGACCGCAGCCTTGAAGGGGAGAATTTTCCCCCAAATTGGCCAAATTGGCCGCAGCCCTAGTGGGCCGAGAAACCCTAGGACTCCTTGGGATGAGTCTCATCTTGCTCGGACTCTTCTTTTTCCCCCTTATAAATACAAACCCCCAGCCCCCCTACACCTTTGGCCGCCACCCCCTGCCCCTCCAACTCGACGAGTTGCCCCCTGCCCCCTCTCAACTCGCCGAGTTGCACCCCCCTTGCCGGAGTTTGGCCGCCGTCGAGCCCCACCGATGGGCCGCGCCGTCGAGCCCCGCCGTCGAGCTTCGCCATCGAGCCCCGCCGTCGAGCCCCATCGTCGAGACCCGCCGTGGAGCCCCGTCACGCCTCGTCGTCGCCAGAGAAGAAGCCCGACGATCTTCTGTACCATAATTCTCCACAGAAAATCCCCCGCTGCTGCCATTGCTAGGAGGGAGGACCTGATGCAAGGAGGAAGTGAGGTAGGTCTTCATTACCCATCTTACGACGTCGCCACTGTTTCTATGCATCCATTTTCATCGCCCCCTTCGAGCAGAAACTTTTGCGTGTGGTTAGATCATGTTCTGATCTATTTTTGACGGTGGAATTGATCTACATCTTGTGTCAAGATCATCGCCACGTCCACACTTGATCTCTACACCCTTGTTCATCATAAAACCCCATGAAAGCCCATTAAAACATGCAGGAACACGTACAAACTGGTTCTATAAAACTGCACTATAGGATTTGCTTTCATCTACCCAATTGCATCTTGAGTAAAGTTTGTGCATGATGGTTGATTGCTGTAAATTTTGTATGTGCATGATCGTGAGTAGAAGGACAAGCTCAAGAGACCGTCTACGAGGAACTACAGCACCAAGACTTCGAGACGCTTGAGCAACACGAACCACGGGAGCAAGGCAAGTGCCCCTTGACCATATTGATCCTATGTTTTGAAACTGTTTTGCTTGCGAAAACTTGTATGCTTGTGTCAACTTGATGGGACACCCTTTTATAGGAGTTTACTAGTTTTGTTAACTATGCTTGTCGCCGGGAAAGTTGATGAGTCGGGTATGGTCATTTTTCCTTTGTGCTTCGCTTAACTTATGGGATAGGGGAAGCTTAAATAAAACTTGTTTAGCTACTGCACTTATATGAATAATGATAATGAGAACTTGATGATGTTGATGAGCACGGAATCGGGGAGATCTAGGCAAGCTTGGTTCATGGATGTTGCTGAATGAGATGGTGGTTTGCTTGTCATTGATCTAAGGACCGATTCATGCAAGCACATGCCAAAAAAACAGTGTCAGCACAAGGCCAAATATGGGTGCGGCTCAGCTGACTTATTTGGTGTGTTGCTAGCTTGTTATGGACCGTTGGATGGCATGGGGAATGTCGAGAGGGACTGCCCTGGGAACTGCATGGCACAAGAGGGGGCCTGTGGGTGGGAGAATAGAGATTCGAGCCTGCCGGTGAAACCTCAGTGGGTCCATACATCCTAGTATCTCCTTTGTAAAGGCTATTTTGTGATCTCTTGGCCATACACCGATGGTTGTGTACTGGTATAATGGAGGTTCTTTCTAGTCGCCAACGAGTGACGAAATCATGAACTTGTGGGGTAAAGTGGTGCCACCTCTACAGAGTGTAAAACTATCATGATAGCCGTGCTTCCGGTCACAAGCACCTAGCCAACTTCCATGATTAGAGGCAAAAACTTGGGAAGGATATTCGGCATGGTTATGGTATGGTCATTGGGATTTGTTATTGGAATGTTTTGGGTCATGACAATGAGTTTGGTTTCGGTTATATGAATATGAGATGGTTATGAATATTTATGAGTATGAGATGAACTTGAGAAAGATTAATGGCTGGTTGAGACTTCATAAATAGTGAATTATGATGAAGGAATGTTGATGAAATTACTTGGTTATGATGGGATTAAACTTACCTATAGATAGTTGCTGTTTTTACCATGTTTACGAAATAAAATTTGCTTGCTGCAATGAGCCTTTTTATTCCCTACCTTGTTGTAAGCTACATGTCATACTTTTCCTGCACTTGCTGAGTACGACATGTACTCACCCTTGCATTCCCACATATACATCAGCTACAGGACAAGGATACTTCGAGGAACATGTGGAGTAATAGGCGTGCGCACTACCGTCAACATGCCTGTGGAGTTGAAGATTGGAACATGCTGTCTTAGCCATTTTCCGCTGTCATGTAGAGTCTTCCGCTGCAAGAATAAGTTAGATATTCATGAGTGAGACATTGAGTCATTGTAATAAAGTACTGAAATACTATTCGTACGTGGTTATATTCTGAATTCAGTTTGTGGAATACATGTGTATGTGTGATGAACATCTGGGCACACATATGCATTCACTTGGTTCATTTTTCGGAACCGGGTGTCACAAATTGGCATCAGAGCCACGTTGAAGATAGGATGCAAGCCTAGGTAGAATGAACACTCTAAAACACATAGGAGCACCCGTCTAAACTGCTATTTTCAAAAGTTTCTTGTTGCTGCACTTTACTTGTCAATTCAGCTACGCAGAGTGCTATTTTCAGCCCCTCTTTACTCTTCTATTGGACAGCAACGATTTTTCTTTCTTGCTTTATAGCTTCTGAAGTTTTGGAGTTATCTTATTCTTCTCTAAATTTTTTCATGTTTTATTTATAGATGCCGATGATTAGGAGCACAGCACGCATAAGGACTCGTCCACCACCACTTGGGAGTGCACTTAACTCCATTGAGGTGTCCGATGGACCATATTGGTGGAGGAGGTGAAGATGGAACCTCATGATGAAGATGAAGTCAATAGCTCTATGCATGAGGAAGAGGATACGGAAGAGGTGGAACCATTCGAAGACGACATGGAAGATGATCCACAAGAACGGCATTGGTACGCACCTCAGAAGGAGTTTCACGCGGGCTTACACCCATTGGAGCCTCGTGAAGCTATGTCGGGAGGAGATGAATCCAAAGAGGAGACACCCCTTGCTGAGGCTAATAATGAAGGTGATAAACGGGCCAACCATTCAGTTCAAGAATTCCGGTCCGACAGACTGGAAGGAGGACACATATCCAAGGAGCTCAAAGAATTTTTGGATTGCTGCAGCCTATACCCGGAGTATCTCCTCAAGAAAGTCCCTCGTCTCAGACATGAAGAGTGGAAGGCTGAAGTAACCATCCTGTCTAATGGTAGGGTTGTCACTCGGCACTTCGCACCCACATGGAGAGCTACAAGGGCAGAAGCTATTGATGATGCTGCATGGGATGCACTCACCGGACTGTGCTACGCCTTCCGTGAGCATCTTGAGAACACTACTTTTGAGCTGCACCCGTATCAGAATAGTGGTACAAGGGAGATCATTAGACCCCATGGAGGAGCTCTTTCCAACCTACAAGCTGCTGACATGTCTCATAGGTTGCTCGTGGAGTTAGGGAACCGCTATGCAAGCGCACAAGAAGAGATCCATTACCTTCGCAAGAAGCTGTACTTGCTGGAAAACAGGAGGAGACTCTTGCCAACACGGGGGCAAATGGAGCACCACCGTCATCTATTCCTACATGGACTGCCGACTCACCATAGCGTGCGCCCATGTATGGACCACCCCCGTCACACGGCGAGAACAGCACTGGTTCTCATTATTAAGTTTAGGTTTCCATTGAATAAGCTGTAATAAGAACGCTTAGATTGTAGTAGCTTGAATAAGAGTGGAATACATTTGTATGTGTGATGAATATCCTGGGCACACATATGCATTCACTTGGTTCATTTTTGGGAACCGGGTGTCACATTCGGTAACCTCATTCGGGACCTGGTCGAGGTTTATGTTGATGACATCGTAGTGAAGGTTAAGTCACAAGCATATCTACTCGACAACCTGGCCCTAGTCTTCGACAGACTGCTGTGACGCCCGGTCCTGTAAAACACGGAACCCAACTAATGCATATGTGTGCCCAGGATGTTCATCACACATATACATGTAATCCACAAACTGAATTCAGAATATAACCATGAATAAATAGTGTTTAAGTACTTTATTACATGAATCTCTAGCTTATTCTTGCAGAGGAAGTCTCTAACTTATTCTAGCAGCGGAAGTCTCTAAACAATAGCGGAAGCAACTAAACAGCAGCGGCTCCATCTTCATCTCCACAGGCAAGTTGACGGTAGTTTGCACGCCTAGTACTCCACATGATCTTTGAAGTACTCTTCTCCTGTTGCTGATGTTTCAATGATAATGCAAGGGTGAGTAGATGTTGTACTCAGCAGGTGCGGGAAAAGTATGACATGTAGCTTAAAGCAAGGTAGGGAATAAAAAGGCTCATTGCAGAAAGCAAAGTTTATTTCACAAACATGATAAAAACAGCAACTCTATTTAAGTGGATTTAATCCCAACATATATTTAAGTAAAACAGCAACATACCTCCTTCATAATTCACCACTCTTCATATCTCAACCAACCATTAATCCTTCTCAACTTTATCTCATGCTCATAATAACCATCTCATGTTCATGTCCATCTCATAATCATATAACTGAAAACCAAACTCATTGTCATGACTCAACAGTCCCGAAACCAATCCCAATAACCATACCACAACCATAACCAAATAACCATCCCAAGTTTCCATCCCAAATTTCCATCCAAATTTTCCATTCCAAATTTCCCTCTAATCATGTGAGTTGGCCAGGCGCTTGTGACCGTAAGCACGGCTATCATGATAGTTTTACACTCTTAAAAGGTGGCACCACTTTACCCACAAGTTTGTGATTTCGTCACCCGTCGGCGACTGTAGAACCTCTATTATACCAGTACACACCCGTCAGTGTATGGCCAAGAGATCACAAAATAGCCTTTACAAAGGGGTTACTAGATGTATGGACTCACTAAGTTTCACCAGCAGGCTCGAATCACCATTCTCCCACCTACGGGCCCCCTCTTGTGCCATGCAGTTCCCAGGGCAGTCCTCTCTCGACTCCCATTTCCCACGCCTTCCACGGTCCATAACAATCTAGCAACTTACCTAATTAGTCAGCTAAGTCGCACCCATATTTGGCCTTGTGGTGGCACTGTTTTCCTGGCATGTGCTGGCATGAACCGGTCCTTAAATCTACGGCAAGTAAACCACCATCTAATTCTACCACATCCACGAACCAAGCTTGCCTAGATCTCCCCCGATTCTATGCTTATTATTATCATCAAGTTCTCATTATCAATATTCATATGAGTGCAGTACTTAGACATGTTATACTTTGCCTTCCCGTAATCCCGTAGTTTAAGCGAAGCAAAAAGGGAAAAAACGACCATACCTGACTCATAAACATTCCCAGTGACAAGGATGGTTATCAAAACTAGTAAACTCCTATAAAATGGTTTCCCATCAAGTTGACTCAAGCATACATGTTTTCGCAAACAAACAGTTTTCAAAACAAGGATCAATATGGTCAAGGGGCACTTGCCTAGTTCCTGTGGCTTTTGTTGCTCACGTGTCTCCAAGTCTTGGTGCTGTAGTCCTTCATAGATAGCTTCCTGAGCTTGTCCTTCTGCTCACGACCATGCACATACAAAATTATAGCAATCAAACATCATGCACAAACTTTACTCAAGATGCAATGATGTAGATCGATGCAAATCCTATGGTGCTGTTTCATTAAACCAGTTTGTACGTGTTCTTGCGTGTTTTAATGGCTTGCATGGAGCTTTATGGTGAACAAAGGTGTAAGGATCAAGTGTGGACGTGGTGATGATCTTGACTCAAGATCTAGATCAATTCCACCGTCAAAAACCAATCAACACGTGATCTGTCCACACAAAAAAGCTTCTGTTCGAAGAAAACAGATGTGTAGAAACCGCGATGATGTCGTAAGATGGTAACATAGACCTACCTCGGCCTTCCTCCTAGCAATGGCAGCAGGACAGATCATCGGCTCTCTTCCGGCAACGGCAAGCGTGACGGGGCTCGTCGGCGGTCTCACCGGTGGTTGAACTCCGGTGAAGGGGGTTAACTCGGCGAGTTGGGGGCTAGGGCGTCTAAGTTGTCAACTTGAGAAAAGGTGATACGGCCAAGGGGGTTTTCGGGTTCTATTTATAATGGGATAAAGAAGAGTCCTACTCCGATTGGAATTCAAATAAGAGTCCTATTCAATTTGTTTTGGATCTTAACAACTTATCTCCAATTGATTTGGGTGCGGTGTCAATGTGGAAGAAATCGTGTCGGTTTCCTCAGTACTGAGTACTTGCGCACAGGGGAAAACCGCTTAAGGATCTCGTCCTTCCGCTGGGTGAGCTCCGGAGGCGCCACGTGTCCAGTGGGGGCCGGTCCTTCATTTTCCTCAGGGGCGGGCTCCGGGTGCGCCACGTGTCTGGCGGGTGGGACCTCCCTTCTCCTCAGAGGCGAGCTCCCCGTGCGCCACGTGTCTGGCGAGCGGGACCTCCCTCTCCCTCAGAGGCAAGCTCTGGGAGCGCCACATGTCAGTGCCGGACCTCCCCTCTCCTCGGAGGTGGGCTCTGAGAGTTCCACATGTCCAGCAGCGCCGGACTTCCCTTCTCCTCAGAGACAAGCTCCGAGGTCGCCACGTGTCCAACAGCGTCGGACCTCTCTTCTCGGAGGTGAGCTCCGAAAGTGACACGTGTCCAACAGTATCAGACCTCCCTTCTCCTCGGAGGTGAGCTCCGAGGACGACACGTGTCAAGCGGCGCCGGACCTCTCAGAGGCGAGCTCCGAGGGTGACACGTGTCCCATGGGGCGGACCTCATCCCTTCCGCAGGGGTGAGTTCCGAAGTCGACACATGTCCCGCGGTGCCGGACCTCTCTCCCTCCGCAGAGGCGAGCTCCGAAAGTGACACGTGTCCCGCGGGCTGGGCCTCGCTTCTCTGCAGAGACTAGCTCCGTAGTCAACACGTGTCCCGTGGGGCTGAGCCTCGCTTCTCCGCAGAGACTAGCTCCGAAGGCAACACATGTCCAGCGGGGTCGGACCTCGCCCCTTATCCTGAGGCGAGCTCTGAGCCTGCCACGTGGCCAGCAGTGCCGGACCTCACCCCCTCCGCAGGGATGAGCTCCGAAGGCGCCACGTGGAATTGGCACTTTTCAGCTATCTTTCTCCCTTTTTCATGATTCTTTCCCATTTCTATTTCTTTTATAATGTTTTTCTATATGCAATGCATGAATATGAAATTGAGGGTGTTACAAACCTACCCCCCTTAAACTGAATCTCGCCCTTGAGACTCGATAGAGTAGAGAATAGGTGAGTGAATTCTGCGTTGAGGTCTTCCCCACGCTCCCATGTAGCTTCGGCTTCCGTGTTATGGCTCCACTGTACCTTGCACCAACGGATCACTTTGTTCCTCGTGACCCTTTCCTTCACGTCCAAAATTTGGACAGGGTGCTCTACGTAGGTCAGATCATCTTGAAGCTCGAGCTCATCCATCGGTACCTGTTCTTCTGGTACTCTCACACACTTCTTGAGCTGGGATACGTGAAACATGTCATGCACGTCGGAGAGGTGTGTTGGGAGCTCTAGTTGATAAGCTACCTCTCCTCGCTTGCCCAAAATCTTAAATGGCCCGATGTAGCGAGGTGCTAACTTGCCTTTGACGTTGAAACGTCATTGGCCACGGATAGGCGATACCTTAAGGTACACGAAGTCTCCTACTTTGAAGGTCAACTTTCTTCGCCTATTGTCCGCATAACCTTTTTGTCGTGACTGAGCAGCCTTCAAGTTCTCCCGTATTGTTTGGACTTGCTTCTCGGCGTCTTGCAGCACTTTGGGTCCAAACACTTGGTTCTCTCCGGTCTCATTCCAAAACAGCGGCGTTCTACATCGTCTACCATACAATGCTTCAAAAGGTGACATCTTCAAGCTGGCTTGATAGCTGTATTGTATGAGAACTCAGCATATGGCAAGCTCCTATCCCAACTACACCCATATTTCAAGGCGCAGGCTCTCAACATGTCCTCTAAAATTTGATTTGTCCTCTCAGTTTGCCCGTCGGTTTGCAGGTGATAAGCGGAGCTGAAATCCAGTCGTGTACCCATAGCTTCATGCAGCTTCTTCCAGAACCTAGAGGTAAATTGGGTACTCTGATCTGAAACTATCCTCTTCGGAACCACATGATGGCACACCATTTGCTCCATGTACAGCTCGGCTAGTTCTGCGACGCGGTACGTGGTTCTAACAGGAAGAAAATGGGCTGTTTTCGTCAATCGGTCCACAATATCCCAGATGGAGTCGTAACCCGACCGAGTACGTGGTAGTCCGATGATGAAATCCATGCTAATGTCTTCCCACTTCTACTCGGGTACTTTCAATGGTTGCAACAGTCCAGCTGGTCTTTGATGTTCGGCCTTCACCCGTTGGCACGTGTCGCATAAGGCAACATATTCAGCTATGTCCCTTTTCATACCATCCCACCAATAGCAGGTTTTCAGGTCTTTGTACATCTTTGTACAGCCGGAATGTATGGAATAGGATGAGTCATGTTCCTCCTTTAATATCATGTCGCGGATGTGCTTCACGTTAGGCACACAAATCATTTTCCGTAACCAAAGCGTACCCTTCCCGTTTTCCTCGAAATCCTTTTCTATGCCTTGTCAGATTCTTTCCTTGATTTCCTTGATTTCCTCATCCGTTGCTTGGCCATCTCGTATCTCTTGTTCCAGCGAGGAGTTGAGTTCTATCATTTCCATCTCGTTCAAGAACCCGAGATGTAACCGTTCGAACTCTTTGCGCAGATCGGGCGGTAGCTCCTGAACAGTGAGTTGGTGACATGCTCCGTTTCGGCTCAACGCATCAGCTACTATATTGGCCTTTTCAGGGTGATAGTTGATTCCAACATCATAATCCTTTATGTGTTCCAACCATCGACGTTGCCTCAAATTCAGATCCGTTTGCTTGAATATGTACTTGAGGCTTTTGTGATCCGTATAGATCTCGCATCTGTGGTCAAGGATATAATGCCTCCAAATCTTCAAGGCATGTACCATGGCTGCGAGTTTCAAGTCATGTGTGGCGTAATTCAGCTAATGTTTCTTTAGTTGTGTCGATGTATAGGCTACCACTTGTCCTTCTTGCATGAGCACACATCAAAGCCCTTGTCTTGATGCGTCACAATATATGTCAAAGCTCTTGCTCATGTCCGGTAATACCAAAACCGGCGTTGTGGTTAGCCTTTCTTGAGCTCCTCAAAGCTTTCTTGACACATCGGTGTCCACTGAAATGCTTTTCCCTTCATTAGCAATTCAGTCATAGGCTTCGCTATTTTGGAGAAATCCTTGATGAACGGTCGGTAGTATCCGGCCATCCCAAGGAAACTCCAAATATCTCTCACATTCTGCGGTTGGTTCCACTTTAGAACATCTCCCACTTTTACGGGATCAACCGATACTCCTTTCTCGGAGATGATGTGGCCTAGGAATGGTATCTCCTTTATCCAAAATTGACACTTGCTGAGCTTGGAATACAATTGATGCTCTCATAGTTTCTGCAATGTCAATCTCAAATGTTCTTCATGTTCTTCCTCACTTTTCGAATACACCATGATATCGTCGATGAAAACCACGATGAACTTATCCAAGTACTCCATGAAGACCTTATTCATGAGGTACATAAAATATTCTGGTGCATTCGTTAACCCAAAAGACATAACGGTATATTCATACGAACCATACCCTGTTCGAAATGCAGTCTTGGGTATGTCGGAGGGTTTAATATTCAGCTGGTAGTATCCCGACCGAAGATCAATCTTGGAGAAAACTCGGGAACCTTTCATTTGGTCAAACAGGTCCTCTATACGGGGCAGCGGGTATTTATTCTTGATTGTCACCTCATTGAGCGACCTATAATCCACACACATTCTTTGGGTCCCATCCTTCTTGTCTACGAAGAGCACGGGGGCTCCCCATTGTGATGAGCTTGGGCGAATAAAACCCTTTTCTAGCTGCTCCTGAATTTGCTTCTTAAGTTCCACTAGTTCATTAACAGGCATCCTATTTGGCCTCTTCGCTATAGGTGCAGTTCCAGGTACTAAATCAATGGCAAACTCAATGTCCTGGTCAGGTGGCATACCTGGAAGTTCTTCTGGGAACACGTCCGAATATTCTTCAACCACCGGAATGCTTTCCAATGTTGCTTCTTTGACGTGGTTCAACGTTGCCTTCTCGGTTGTAGGTTGAGCTGCCTCAAACTCAATACGAGTACCATGCTCACTCGTCAACTGCACGATCCTCTGAGCACATTGAATCACTCCAATGTGCTTGCTTAACCAATCCATTCCAGGTATTATGTCAATCCCTTGGGAATCCAAGACAATAAGGTTGGCAAGGAAGTCTACCCCCCTTATTTTAAGGTTTACTTTTGGACATACTATATTAGTCCTCATCTCCCCACCGGGAGAATTAACCAACATAGTATATTTCATGTGTGATATGGGCAGATTATACTTGGCAACATACTTGGATGATATGAATGAATGTGATGCTCCGGAATCAAATAAAACAGTAGCTGGGTTGGAGTTGGCAAGGAACATACCAATCACAACGTCCTCAGCCTGTTGCGCCTCCTCAGCGGAGACATGATTCACGTTGCCACAAGCGTAGTTCTGCTGTCCACGGTTACCTTGATTAGCTCCTCCGTTCGGCCGTGGGTTCTGCTTGGGCACGTTGGTTGGCTGTCCAAGGCCTTTCCTCGGGCACTGACTTGCAAAGTGTCCCGTCTCTCCGCATCAAAAGCATGCCTTGTTTCCCAAGACAACAGGGACGTTGGGGCTAGGGTGGTTTTGAGCATATGCACCCATGATGGGACGGGGCGCAGAAGGAAAAGGCACACGAGGTGCTTGCACAAAAGGACGTTGCTGCGATGGTGGATTAGGGTGAGGTGGGTTTGCAGGGCGTAAAGTACAAGCAGACGAGCCATACTGTGGTGCAGCTGGGGGCATGAAACGGGGACGTACATTGCTCCCTTGTGGCTGGTATGGCATCTTCCTCTTTCCCTCTTGCTCGATCTCACGAATCTTGCTCTCAACCACTATAGCTTTGTCAACGAGCTTCTGGAAGTTTGCATAGTCATTGTTGACAAGTTGAACTTGGATCTCATTGTTCAACCCCCCATGAACAAGTATTGCTTCCTTTGATCCGAGTTGATGTCTTCTGGAGCATACCTTGAAAGCTGCGTGAACTTGTTGAGGTACTCATTCACGCTCTTCTTTCCTTGGCGGAGACCTTCGAACTCTTGCCTTTTAAGCATCATGACTCCAACAGGTACGTAATGAGAGCGGAAACTCTCTTTGAACTCAGCCCAAGTGATAGTCTCTTGGTTGTCATGAGCATTGCAAAGAGCATCCCACCAGTCAGCGGCTGCTCCCATAAGTTGGTGCAATGCGAAGAGAACTTTCTCCGATCATTGCACTGAACAATAGCAAGCTTCTTCTCCATGGACTTCAACCAGCTTGTGCAAAAGTAGGCGGTCGAGTCCTCATGAACTCTCCCAATCTGTTGTGAGCCGGCGGTGGTGGTGGTGGTGGTGGTGGTGCAGGAACGGGGTTACGACATTGTTGTTGTTGGCTTGCAGCTGACCCAAAGTTTGGATCATAGTTTGCATGAGCTGGTTCTGCATAGCCATAAACTGTTCAAGGTTATTTGCACCAGCCCCGGGGTTAACATTCTCAGGAACTTCAACGTGGCAATTCTCTTGTGGTTCCTGGTTGATAGGAGGATGAGTCCCGATCTGCCAAGAGGTAGGGTAAACTTGATTGGGTGGAGATTTCGACGTTGATGATCCAAGGCTCCGAACGAACGAAACCCCGCAATCACTACACCACTGCTCCATTGGTTATCACCCGTGTCACACGAATGACCTCGCCACGAAGGCTTATCCCTGCAAGCGCAATCAAGAACACAAGCAAGAACAGAGAAGTTGCAATAAAAACTGAATTGATCACGAATTTGGGGTCTCACAACCGATGATCGGTGACACTGTTCAATGACAGATTGTAACTAAGCAGAACCCGACCCTAATGTGGTGATGGCTGCTGTATAAAAAGGAGTTTAGGTGCGTGCAAGACCCCTGGACGCAACCCTAATGGGCTTCCACATGATACACGGGCCAGCAGCCCAAAAGGCGGTGGCGCAGCACCGGACAGATTCTGGACGCCCACTTGTTTCGCTGATTCCCGTCAACTTAGACAGAATTTTGAGGTGGGGCTGGTTCCATTAGAATCTTTATGAAATCACAGTTCCAACCATATATGGAACATCCAAATCCGACTCCGTATGTGTCCGGGACGTCAGTTTTGGTGAAGGCAGCTCCTGGAACCCGAGGTGGAGTCGAAGTCGAGTTGTGCTTGGGCTCCTCCTTGGTGTGCACGTCCTATCTCCTCCTCCTTGACTCCTTGGACTCCTCCCAGCCCTTTCTGGTCCTCTCCATTGTTCCTAATCAATAAAACATGCATGGAAACAAGCGTAAGTTCTGAAAAACAATTGACAAGGTTAGAACGTACCTGGAGATCCAATTGTCGTGCACGTGCTCTAGTGATCGGTCCTTGCATTGTATGCAAAGGAGATATGTCCTCATCATCCTCCCCCTCTTGAATTGGAGTCGTCCTCGACTCAAGCTCATCTTCCTCACCCAAGTATGGCTTCAAATCTGAAATGTTAAATGTGGGACTAACCCCAAGCTCGGGAGGCAACTCAAGTTTATATGCATTGTCATTTATCTTCTCAAGAACCTTAAAAGGTCCAGCAGCACGTGGCATGAGTTTGGACTTTCTCAAATCCGGGAACCTATCTTTTCTCAAATGAACCCACACCAAATCACCGGGTTCCAATTTTACCTCCTTCCTACCTTTACTAGCAGCAATGCGATACTTTTCATTCATTTTTTCAATTTGTAACTTAGTAGTTTCATGCAACTTAAGAATAAATTCAGAACGTTGTGTAGCATCTAAGTACACAATTTCAGTATGTGGTAAAGGTAGCAAATCAATTGGAGCATGAGGATTGAAACCATAGACTACCATAAACGGACTTAACTTGGTTGTGGAGTGAATAGACCTGTTATAAGCAAACTCAATATGTGGCAAACACTCCTCCCACAACCTCAAATTGTCTTTCAAAACAGTCCGCAACATAGTAGATAAGGTGCGATTAACTACCTCCGTTTGCCCATCAATATGTGGATGACAAGTAGTAGAAAACAGCAACTTTGTTCCCAATTTATACCATAAAGTTCTCCAAAAGTGACTCAAAAACTTAGCATCCCTATCAAAAACAATAGTATTGGGAACACCATGCAAACGCAAAACCTCATTAAAGAACAAATCAGCAACATTTGAAGCTTTATCGGTCTTGTGACAGGGTATAAAATGAGCCATTTTAGAGAAACGATCAACAACCACAAAGACACTATCCCTCCCCCTCTTTGTTCTAGGCAATCCTAAAACAAAGTCAATAGAAATATCCTCCCAAGGTGCACTAGGAACCGGAAGAGGCATATAAAGACCATGTGGGTTATGTCGAGACTTAGCTTTGTTGCATGTCGTGCAACGTGAAACGTTGCGCTCCACATCACGCCTCATTCGTGGCCAAAAGAAGTGAGCAGCCAGCACATCCTCTTTCTTTTTAACACCAAAATGTCCAATCAAACCACCTCCATGCGCTTCCTGCAACAACAAAAGACGAACGGAGCTAGCTGGAACACACAGCTTGTTAGCACGGTAGAGAAGGCCTTCACGCAGCAGGAATTTTTGCCACGTTCTTCCCACTCTACAATTTTCAAAAGCATCTTTGATGTCCAAATCAGTAGCATATAACCTCTTTATGGTTTCCAAATGTCACACCCGGTTTCTCCGAAGAACAACCGAGTGAATATCACATGTATGCCAGGATCATTTTCTCATACATGTGATGACAAATAGTGAAGCATCATTTATTACAAGCTGGGTGTCGAATATAAATATGTCTTACAAAGCATACGTCTATATGGACGATAATAAGTTCATAACATGTAAATAAAATAGCAGCGGAATATTATTCTTGGGGGCTCCGTCACAGGCGTTGCCTGGGGGACTCCATGAACCTAGAATCCTTCTTCGGATCCGAAGTCTTGGTCATTGAATACCACATCATCCCCTTGACCTGAGCAGCAATTTAAACCAACAAATATGCAAGTTTGAGTACCGTTGGTACTCAGCAAGTGTGGGAAAGTTACGTCATGCATGGCTAGAGCAAGGAGAGGTTGAACTCATGGTTAAAGCACTACGCAATTAATACCTATCACCTTAGCTTATTAAGCACCTACATTACTACATAGGTGAAATGGTCCCAATCTCCCAACCCATCATCAAAATCAAATAACCATAACATCATTTCCAATGTTAAGATCTCCGCTTAACATCCACAACTTCCAAAGTCATCATCCTCTAATCATGAATAAGTCCAAGCCGCTCTTGACCGTGAGCACGGCTGTCATGACAGTTTTGACTCTGCAGAGTTTGCACCACTGTAACCACATGTAGTGATTTCATCCCCTGTTGCCGGGTGGACTAAAAGAACCTCCATTATCCCAGTGGCCGCGAACCACGTTCACACTTCCCAGGTGTGTAGCCAGGAGATCACTACAAAGCCTTTTCAAAGGGATTCCCAACGAGTGTGGGCCCACTGAGGTTTCACCCCTAACAGCATACAAGAGGCTCCAACCCCGCTGCAGTGGCCCCCCCTTGAGCCTTGCGGTTCATATGGTAGTCCAGCTGATACCTATTCCCCGCACCATCCAACACACCCATACTACGCCGAGGATACACCTAATTAATTGGACAAGCTGCCCCATCTCAGCATGTGGTTGGCACGGTAAAGCCAGGTTACATGCTCCATGAACCGGTCCTTAGGATCCAGGCAAGTACTAAACACAAACCCGAGTCTCGTGCACCCAGCACCAACTAAATCATCCAACTTGCCTCGATCCCTACCTCTACATAACTCATAATATCTCATTCAAGAGTAAGGTAAATAAATTGATAATCTCATATCCCAATTATCCCATTCTAAGCATGGCTAAGCATAAGCATATAAACAAATGATATGATAAAATAAATCCCAACCCAAGCTACAAGGAAACAAGGTAATGCAATTCTAGGGAAACTTCCTAGCATGGGTTTCATATTTCAATTGAAAATGCAAATAATTCTATCTACACATCCTAGTATAGGATCAAAGTGGTCAAGGACACTTGCCTTCTTCCTGCTGCTCTGGAAATGGAAAGTCTTGGTCTTGGAAGGGGAGAACTTGCTCTGGGGCAGGTTCTACTCATGCCAATACAAATAGCAAAAGAAAACAACAATACATAAGACATAGTTCACACTTTCACTTCATACAACCCACACATACATACATATGATGGTCATTCATATTTCCAAGTGTTGTGGTTACTCTAGATGTGTTGATTTTTAGCCTACATGCACTTTTAAACATATGTATATGATTTCTAACTTTTGTATTCAGATTTCTGTTTGCACACTATATATGAATTTCCAATTTGAACAAATTCAATTAATACACTTCTTAGCTACCAAGTTTGCATGAAAGGTAATTTCCTACTCCAAATAGGTTTTCAGATCTTCTACCAAATCCTAAAATGAAGTTTTTGGATTTAGAGACTTCATTTATCATTTTCTAATTATGCATACCCATTTTCCTATATTTTCAGATTTATTTTCTATGCCTAAAAGTGAGTTTTAATATTAAATAGTATGGCATATCATCTAAACAGAATTGGTTCTGATCTAAAATATTAAATAATATATTTTTGAACTTCTCCTCTGATGTAAACTAATTTAAATTTATTTTACCAATTTTCAGAATTATTTCCTAACCTAAAAATGTGTCCCTATAACTAATAAATGTGAACAATCAATTAGACAGATTCATTTCAGCTTAAAATCTATTTTTAACTTATTCTAAAGTTTTCCAAGTGCTAGGAGAGTTTAAATTTAAATTTACAATGTGTTTGCCTCACCTTTTTAAATTTAAATTGTAATCACATATTCAAATTTCTGAATTTAATATCATATAGGGTCAAAAAGGTAAATCCATCCTACCACAGGGTCTAATTTATTATTTCATAAATTTCCAGGGGTCTAACTACACATAACAGAGGGGTTTCCTAATTTTTATTAAGTCCAGGGGCTAAAACTGATTTTTAAATGAATTTACACATATTTCTGAAGTTCCAGTGGCTAGATCAGAAGTTTCTGTGGCTAGCTCGTGTTTTCCGAGATCCCCAGGGGGTAGCGCGTAAAAATCCCGACCTTTGTAACATGGGGCTGATGTGGACCGTCCGATTTAAAATAGACGGCTCAGATTAGATCGTCGAACCGGTACGCGCGGGTTTTTGTCACACCCGGTTTTTCCAAAGAAACAACCAAGTGAATATCACATGTATGCCAGGATCATTTTCTCATACATGTGATGACAAATAGTGAAGCATCATTTATTACAAGCCAGGTGTCGAATATAAATAAGTCTTAGATCGCAAATGTCTCAATGGACAATAATACGTTCATCACAAGTAAATAAACTAGCAGCGGAATATTATTCTTTAGGGCTCCATCACAGGCGTTGCCCGGGGGTCTCCATGAACCTAGAAACCTTCTTCGGGTCCAAAGTCTTGGTCATTATACACCACCTCATTATCTTGACCTGAGCAGCAATATAAACCAACAAATATGCAAGGTTGAGTACCAATGGTACTCAGCAAGTGTGGGAAAATTATGTCATGCAGGGCTAGAACAAGGAGAGGTTGAACTCATGGTTAAAGCACTATGCAATTAATACCTATAACCTTAGCTTGTTAAGCACCTACATTACTACACAGGTGAAATGGTCCCAATCTCCCATCCCATCATCATAATCCAATAATCATAACATCATTTCCAATGTTAAGCTCCCATCTTAACTTCCAAAACCATCAATCCTCTAATCATGAATAAGTCCAAGCCGCTCTTGACCGTGAGCACGGCTGTCATGACAGTTTTGACTCTGCAGAGTTTGTACCACTGTACCCACATGTAGTGATTTCATCCCCCGTTGCCGGGTAGACTAAAAGAACCTCCATTATGCCAGTGGCTACGAACCACATTCACACTTCCCAGGTGTGTAGCCAGGAGATCACTACGAAGCCTTTACAAAGGGATTCCCGACGAGCGTGGGCCCACTGAGGTTTCACCCCTAACAGCATACAAGAGGCTCCAACCCCGCTGCAGTGGCCCCCTCTTGAGACTTGCGGTTCATATGGTAGTCCAGCTGACACCTACTCCCCGCACCATCCAACACACCCATACTACGCCGGGGATACACCTAATTAATTGGCCAAGCTGCCCCATCTCAGCATGTGGTTGGCACGGTAAAGCCAGGTTACATGCTCCATGAACCGGTCCTTAGGATCCAGGCAAGTACTAAACACAAACCCGAGTCTCGTGCACCCAGCACACAACCAAAACATCCAACTTGCCTTGATCCCTACCTCTACATAACTCACAATATCTCATTCAAGAGTATGGTAATATAAATTGATGATCTCATATCCCAAATATCTCATTCTAAGCATGGCTAAGCATATGCATAATAATAAATGACATGATAAAATAAATCCCAACCCAAGCTACAAGGAAACAAGGTAATGCAATTCTAGGGAAACTTCCTAACATGGGTTTCATATTTCAATTGACAATGCAAATAATTCTAGCTACACATCCTAGCATAGGATCAAAGTGGTCAAGGACACTTGCCTCCTTCTTGCTGCTCTTGAAATGGGTAGTCCTGGTCTTGGAAAGGAATAACTTGCTCTTGAGCAGGTTCTACATCATACCATCACACATAGCAAAAGAAAAACAACAATCTATAAGACATAGTTCACACTTCCACTTCATACAAACCACACATTCATATTTATGAAAGTCATTCACAACTATATGTGTTGTGGTTACTTTAGGTGTGTTGATTTGTGGCTTGCATGCACTTTTAATCATGTGTATATGATTCCTACTTTTGTATTCACATTTATGCTTGCATACTTTATATATGAGTTTCCAATTTAAATAATTTTCCTTATATTTATTTACTACACCTTTTAGTTACCAAGTATGCATGAAAAGTATTTTTCTTCTCCATATGTACCTTCAGAATTTCTACCAACCCTAAACTGAATTCTTTGGATTTTAGAAACTCCATTTATCATTTACTAGTTGCTATATTTTCAGATTTATTTATTTTTTCTATGCATAAATGTGTACTTTATTATGAAATTAGTAATACACATCATCTAAACAGAATAGGTTCTGGTCCTAAATAATTTAATAACACATTTTGACCTTTGCCTCTGATGTAAACCATCTCATAATTATTTTCCCTATTTTCTATAACTATTCTTTACTTAAAAATGTGTCCCTAAATGTGAATAATAAATTAAACAGATTCAATTCAGCCCAAAATATGTTTTTATCTCACTCCAAAGTTTCCTAAACACTGAGAAAGTCTTTAATTAAATTTTGACAATATGTTTGTCCCACTTTTTAATTTTTAAACACTAGCCACATATTCAATTTCCTAAATTAATTACTAAACAAGGCTAAAAAGGTAAACTCATCCCACTACAGGGTCTATAATATTATTTTCAGAATTTCCAGGGATCTAGCTACACTTATCAGAGGTGTTTTTCCTAATTTTTATTAAGTCCAGGGGCTAAAACTGATTTTTAAATGAATTTACATGATTTTCTGGAGTTCCAGGGGCTAGATCTGAAATTTCCGGGGCTAGCTCTTATTTCCCGAGAACCCCAGGGGGTAGCACGTAAGAATTCCAGTCTTTATAACGCGGGGCTGACGTGGACCGTCCGATTTTAAACCGACGGCCGAGATTATAACATCGAACCGGTACGCGGGGTTTTAAAGTCTACCGTGCGATTTAAAATAAACGGCGCACAAGCGGCCACGTCGCTCTGATCGAGCGCGGGCGGCGCTGCCGGCGGCGCACGGCGGCGGGAAGCGGCGATCTCGCCGGAAACTTTCGGATCCTCGAGAATTCTGCCTAGAACTGTAATCTTATGGCATAGATCGGTAGAGGGGAGGTCGGGGATCTCACCTCGGGGGTTTTCTTGAGCTCGGAGGTCCTGGGAGGTGATCGGCGGCGAGGTCCGAGGCAAAACCACGGCGAAGCTCGTCGGCGCTGTGTTTACACCGCAAGTCACCGAGTTTTCTGCACCTGCAAGGTTCCCCGGAGGCGGTGGATCAAGACCAGCGAGTTAGATCGGAGTTTCCGAGCTTAGATCGGGCGGAATTCACCGGAGAAGTCTCGGTTCTCACCGGAGTAAAAATCGGCGATCGCGTGGGAAAAACAGAACGGGGCCGGGGTTTTTATAGACGGGGGAGGGCGGCGAGGTGGTTTAGATCATGTCCGTATCCTCCTCGAGCGAAATTTGGCTGTGATCCGCAGCAGTTCCGATCGGTTTGGATTCGGTGAGAAAGAGTCCGGCGCGGCGCGAGGTTGAAGACGAAGCCCGGGTGGGTCCCTCCTGTCAGCGTGAGAAAGCGCGGGCGCGCGGCTGCGGGCTGGCGCGGGGTAAGTTGGGCCGGCTGGTGGGTTTCGGCCCACTGGCCGGTTTTTTCTGTTTTCTCTTTTTCTTTTTCCATTTCTTTTCTGATTTGAGTTTAATTTGAATTCCAGTTTGAATTTGAATTTTTGCAAAACATGCAACACGTCCAAAAATTTTTAAATTCCCCTCTTAACATGATTTAGTGTTTTGAATCAAAATTTTGGGGTGTTACAGCTCTACCCCCCTTGAAAGAAATCTCGTCCTCGAGATTGGTGTTTCTAAGAAAACAATTCCGGAAATTGTGCCTTGAGCTCATCTTCCCGCTCCCAGGTGGCTTCCTCTTATGAGTGATGCTTCCACTGCACCTTGCACATCCGGATTCTTTTATTTCTAGTGAGGCGTTCCATTGTCTCCAAAATCTTGTATGGTTGCTCGGCATAAGACAAATCCTCAGCTACATCCACTTCACTCATGGGTAACACCTCTTCAGACGTCCTCAGACATTTCTTGAGTTGTGACACATGGAATACATCGTGCACGTCTGATAGATGAACCGGTAACTCTAGTTGATACGCCACTTCGCCTTTCCTTTCCAAAACTTGAAAGGGTCCGATGTATCGAGGTGACAACTTCCCTTTCACCTTGAACCGACGAAGTCCTCTGATAGGGGACACCTTGAGATAAACATAGTCTCCCACGTTGAAAACGAGCTCTCTTCTTCGTACATCGGCATAGCTCTTTTGGCGTGTCTGTGCTATCCTCAAGTTGTTGCGAATCTCCCTCACCTTCGCCTCGGCTTCTTGTAGCACTTCTGGACCAAACACTTTACTTTCTCCTGTTTGGTTCCAAAATAGGGGAGTTCTGCACTTCCTTCCATACAAAGCTTCAAACGGTGACATCTTCATACTAGCTTGATAGCTGTTGTTATAGGAAAACTCCGCATACGGTAAGTTCTTGTCCCAACTCCTATTGTTTTTGAGTGCACATGCCCTTAACATATCTTCAAGGATCTGATTGGTTCTCTCCGTCTGCCCGTCAGTTTGGGGATGATAGGCAGAGCTGAAGTTCAGATGGGTTCCCATGGTTTCATGCAACTTCTGCCAAAACCTCGAGGTGAACTGTGTCCCTCGGTCCGACACTATCTTCTTTGGCACTCCATGGTAACACACGATCCTTGACATGTACAATTCTGCCAATTTGGATCCTCTGTAGCTTTCTTTCACGGGAATGAAATGAGCTACCTTGGTTAGCCTATCAATGATGACCCATATTGAATCATACCCGGATTGGGTCCTAGGCAATCCCACGACAAAATCCATGCTGATTTCTTCCCATTTCCATTCAGGCACTTTGAGTGGTTGCAATAATCCCGCGGGTCGTTGATGTTCTGCTTTCACCAACTGACATGTGTCACATAGGGCAACATGTTCCGCGACATCTCGCTTCATGCCGTACCACCAATACCTGCTCTTGAGGTCCTGGTACATCTTCGTACTCCCAGTATGAATGGAATAGTCGGAATCATGAGCCTCCTTCAAAATCAATTCACGGATCTCCTTTACTTCTGGCACACAGATCCTTTTCCCGTGCCACACCGTTCCTTGTTCATCCTCTCTAAAACCAGGAGCTTTATTTTCCTTGATGAGCTGTCTGATCTCTTGTATCTTCTCATCATTCTTTTGGCCCTCGCATATGTCTCGCTTGAGTGTGGAGTCCACTTCCATGGCGATGGCTTCACCACTATTTACTAGACATAGATTGAGCCTTATAACCTCGTCCTTCAATTCTGCAGGCATGTCCTTCAAGCTCAACTTATTGACCTGCACTTTCCGACTCAAAGCATCGGCCACGACGTTTGCTTTCCCGGGATGATAGTTGATGCCCACATCAAAGTCATTGATTAGCTCTAACCATCTCCTTTGTCTGAGGTTGAGATCTGGCTGTGTGAATATGTACTTCAAACTCTTATGATCCGTATATATCTCTGTCCTCTTCCCCATCAAATAGTGCCGCCAAATTTTCAACGCGTGTACCACTGCGGCTAGTTCCAGGTCATGTGTAGGATAGTTCTTCTCGTGCTTCCGAAGCTGCCGGGATGCATATGCCACGACATGTCCTTCTTGCATGAGAACACATCCCAACCCATTTCCAGAAGCATCGCAGTACACTGTGAAACTCTTCTGCATATCTGGCATAACCAACACTTGGGCTGTTGTCAATCTCTTCTTTAGCTCCTAAAAGCTCGTCTCGCACTGTGGCGTCCAGGTGAATGTGATTCCCTTCTCCAACAGTTTGGTGAGAGGTCTCGAGATCTTGGAGAATCCCTCAATAAACCGTCGATAGTATCCAGCCAATCCCAAAAAGCTTCGAACTTCCCCGACATTTTCAGGGGTCTTCCACTTCTGGATATACTCGATTTTGGCGGGATCTACGGAGATTCCTCCCTCTGAGATTATATGTCCTAAGAAGGGGACTCTCTTCAGCCAAAACTCACACTTGCTCAACTTGGCATATAGTTGGTGTTCTCTCAGCCTCTGCAACACCAACCTTAGATGTTTCTCATGTTCTTCTTCATCTTTGGAGAAGACGAGAATATCATATATGAAAACCACCACAAATTTGTCCAGATATTCCATGAATACCTTGTTCATGAGGTACATGAAGTATGCCGGGGCATTGGTTAGCCCGAAAGGCATGACAGTGTATTCATACAGTCCGTACTGAGATACGAAAGCTGTCTTGGGAATATCAGATTGCCTTATCTTGAGTTGGTGGTATCCCGACCTGAGATCAATTTTCGAGAACACACAAGCTCCCCTCAACTGATCAAACAAGTCTTCAATGCGAGGCAATGGGTACTTGTTCTTGATGGTTACCTCATTCAAAGCACGGTAATCCACGCATAACCTTTGGGTTCCGTCTTTCTTGGGCACAAATATCACCGGAGCTCCCCATGGTGAGGAACTAGGGCGAATATACCCCTTCGCCGTCAATTCTCTCAAATGATCCTTGAGCTCTTCTAGCTGCATGGAGTCCATCCGATAAGGTCTCTTGTATATCGGGGCTGTCCCCGGTACTAGTTCAATCGCGAATTCCACTTCACGGTCGGGAGGCATACCTGGCAACTCTTCCGGAAAAACATCTGGATATTCCCTGATAGTCCTGATTTCCTCAACTTTCACCTCCACTTGATTTAATTTAATGTCCCTCCTAGGCTCGTGTATCGTTATGAACTTTACTCTTGTGCCACTGGGGTGAGTTAGTTCCACCGTTCTGGTCGAACAATGGATGATTCCTTTATGTTTGGTCAACGAATCCATACCCAAAATAATATCTATCCCTTGTGAATCTATCACTATGAGGTTAGCAGTAAATACTACCCCATTAATGTCTAGGTTCACTTTGGGACACACTTGTCTTGTCCTTATTTCTCCACCTGGAGAGGTTACGGCTAGCATATGGTTCATTTGTGTGGTTGCTAGGTATGCTTCTTAACAAACCCTTGAGCAATGAACGAGTGGGTAGCACCAAAATCAAACAGCAGAGTTGCAAGGTGTAAATTGGCAGGAAACTTACCAACTACCACGTCGGGTGCCTCTTGTGCTTCCTCCATAGTGACATGGTTCACCCGTCCTCTCATTACATTCTGCTGTTGTGGCGGCGCAGGCTTCTTCTTTGGGCATTTATGGGCGTAGTGCCCCACTTCACCACAGCTGAAACATTGCACCCCAATCTTAGATGTCTGGCCTTTGTTGTCTTGGGGTTGGTTTGGGGGTCCTTGCACTGCTGGTCGAGGTGGATATGCGGGGAGAGGCTGCTGCACAAACTGACGTTGCGGCTGTGATGGTGCTGCGGGAGGCCTGTAGTTTGGGTTGTACCCTCTTGGTGCAGAATAGGGTACCGCAGCACGGCTCGTCTGCCCCGTAGGTTGCTGCATCATACGTGGGCGGGTGTTGCTCCCTGAGGCTTGATGGGACCACCCGGCCTTCCTCTTATTCTCATTTTCCAGGGCCTTTAGCTTCCTTTCTACCACAAATGCTCGGTCCACCATCTTTTGGAAGCTTTCATACTCATTTGAGGACATTGCACGCTGCATCTCTGCGGTAAGTCCTTCCACGAAACAATCTTGTTTCTGCTCATCAGTCTCTATGTCTCGTGGAGCATAACGGGATAGTTGAGTAAATTTAGTGAGGTATTCCCTCACCGTCATGTTTCCCTGCTGCAGTCCCAAAAACTCCTTCCTCTTGTTTTTGAGTTCACCTCTTGGGATGTAATGGTTGCGGAAGCTACGCTTGAACTCTTCCCAAGTGATGTTCTCAGGGTCATGATGGGCGGCCACGTAGGCGGTCCACCAATCAGCAGCAGGTCCATGCAATTGATGAGAGGCAAACAGCACCCTCTCATACCCTTGGCATTGTATAATCCTCATCTTACTTTCAATGGTCTTCAGCCAATCATCTGCCTCCAGAGGTTCAGCAGCACTTGCAAACTTTGGAGGTTGAGTTCCTAGAAACTCACTCAACCTTGGTTGGCGTGGTGCAGCTTGTGGAGGTGGAACTTGATGCAAGTTGGCCACCACTTGAGTCAAGTTCTGGATGAGCTGATTTTGGTTCTCCAGCATTTGGTGGAGAGGATCAACTTCTTCACGGCGACCACCCCGGTCCTGGCCTCCAGAAAGATGAGGGTTGCATGCCTCATCGTTGTTGTTGGCGGGGTTGGCAGCACGTCCTTTTCCTCTTCCGGCCATCTGGCAGAATCAACCAATGTTAATTTGAAATCATTTAGTATCATCTTACTACTTTCATTTGTTTGTACTTTGAAGTGTTGAGGCTTTGTTATACTTCTACGAGGGTTCATATCTCACACCAAATAAATGCACTATTATTTCATGTGGGTTCACACACCAAAGCAAAACAATCTGAAGACGAGACTGTGGACAATTGCTCATGGCTTCCACAACTCACGTCACACACCAAGCATTATCACACCATTAACTACGTAACGACTCGACTACTCGACCTCTTGCTAGCTAAGGGAAAGACTCTACACTACTCGTTCTCTTGAGCTGGCTCCTCGGGATCTTCCTCCTCATTTCGGCTACCTTCTGACTCTGCTTTGGGTGGGGAGGCTGTTGGTGGAGAAGTGCGACGACGCCTGATCGCTCGGCGATCCGGGGAGTCAGGAGTCCATGTATCATTCACGGTGACACACAGTTCATTCCCATCTCCTCTTTCTCTCGCCTTTAAGCAAGCTCGCAGCAACGCCTCCGTTTCCTTCAGGGTGTCTCGGACATCCTGAAGCTCTTGTTGACACTCCTGCAGTCGAGTGCTGAGCATAGCAGCATCCTCCAAGCACAAGTCCATGTGCTCATGGGAAGTCCCTTGCTGCACCGGTGGGTACTTGTACTCCGTGGTACCACTCTCACGTTAGAGGACATATATGTACTCAGTTTTGTCCAAGTGGCGACGATAGATGTGACTCTGGCAGGTGATGGCCTCCCAGGTGACATCTTTCTCCGCATCGACCTGTGTCGCTCTACAAGCTGGAGAGTGGTGGATCTTAAGAAGCTGATTTTCGTGTATTATCCTCATCTCTGAACTCCATTCTTCCCTCTTCTCACGGATGGTCCTGGTGGAGTTATAGTGGATGATTAGCTTGCTCGTATTGGCGGCGGCTTCGAGCATACGCCGAAGACGGCGCAATAAGCCTCCTACTGCCAATCCGTAGAAAAGGTACGTCACCGGACGGCTCTCCTCTCTTTCGGCAAGGGCAACTACGGGAACTCTCCCTCCTGTGGACTTGCGAGCGGTGCGAATCATGCGAACCATCTAAAACAAAAAGAATTTAAAATTAGGTTAGATAAACTTTTTTAAACAAAAATCCTATTTTGAATGAAAATTTGGGGTAAGATGAAGATAATGACTCCTTAAATAACACTCTTCAACCCACACCTTGGAAAATAGTTTTTAAGAAAATAGGGCCCTTAAATACGTCCATTTCTACCTAGGTCCACGTTCCTACGGGCAACCTTGGCTCTGATACCACCTCTGTCACACCCGGTTTTTCCGAAGAAACAACCAAGTGAATATCACATGTATGCCAGGATCATTTTCTCATACATGTGATGACAAATAGTGAAGCATCATTTATTACAAGCCAGGTGTCGAATATAAATAAGTCTTACATCGCAAATGTCTCAATGGACAATAATACGTTCATCACAAGTAAATAAACTAGCAGCGGAATATTATTCTTTAGGGCTCCATCACAGGCGTTGCCCGGGGGTCTCCATGAACCTAGAAACCTTCTTCGGGTCCAAAGTCTTGGTCATTATACATCACCTCATTATCTTGACCTGAGCAGCAATATAAACCAACAAATATGCAAGGTTGAGTACCAATGGTACTCAGCACGTGTGGGAAAATTATGTCATGCAGGGCTAGAACAAGGAGAGGTTGAACTCATGGTTAAAGCACTATGCAATTAATACCTATCACCTTAGCTTGTTAAGCACCTACATTACTACACAGGTGAAATGGTCCCAATCTCCCATCCCATCATCATAATCCAATAATCATAACATCATTTCCAATGTTAAGCTCCCAGCTTAACTTCCAAAACCATCAATCCTCTAATCATGAATAAGTCCAAGCCGCTCTTGACCGTGAGCACGGCTGTCATGACAGTTTTGACTCTGCAGAGTTTGTACCACTGTACCCACATGTAGTGATTTCATCCCCCGTTGCCGGGTGGACTAAAAGAACCTCCATTATGCCAGTGGCTACGAACCACATTCACACTTCCCAGGTGTGTAGCCAGGAGATCACTACGAATCCTTTACAAAGGGATTCCTGACGAGCGTGGGCCCACTGAGGTTTCACCCCTAACAGCATACAAGAGGCTCCAACCCCGCTGCAGTGGCCCCCTCTTGAGCCTTGCGGTTCATATGGTAGTCCAGCTGACACCTACTCCCCGCACCATCCAACACACCCATACTATGCCGGGGATATACCTAATTAATTGGCCAAGCTGCCCCATCTCAGCATGTGGTTGGCATGGTAAAGCCAGGTTACATGCTCCATGAACCGGTCCTTAGGATCCAGGCAAGTACTAAACACAAACCTGAGTCTCGTGCACCCAGCACACAACCAAAACATCCAACTTGCCTTGATCCCTACCTCTACATAACTCACAATATCTCATTCAAGAGTATGGTAATATAAACTGATGATCTCATATCCCAAATATCCCATTCTATGCATGGCTAAGCATATGCATAATAATAAATGACATGATAAAATAAATCCCAACCCAAGCTACAAGGAAACAAGGTAATGCAATTCTAGGGAAACTTCCTAACATGGGTTTCATATTTCAATTGACAATGCAAATAATTCTAGCTACACATCCTAGCATAGGATCAAAGTGGTCAAGGACACTTGCCTCCTTCTTGCTGCTCTTGAAATGGGTAGTCCTGGTCTTGGAAAGGAATAACTTGCTCTTGAGCAGGTTCTACATCATAGCATCACACATAGCAAAAGAAAAACAACAATCTATAAGACATAGTTTACACTTCCACTTCATACAAACCACACATTCATATTTATGAAAGTCATTCACAACTATATGTGTTGTGGTTACTCTAGGTGTGTTGATTTGTGGCTTGCATGCACTTTTAATCATGTGTATATGATTCCTACTTTTGTATTCACATTTATGCTTGCATACTTTATATATGAGTTTCCAATTTAAATATTTTTCCTTATATTTATTTACTACACCTTTTAGTTACCAAGTATGCATGAAAAGTATTTTTCTTCTCCATATGTACCTTCAGAATTTCTACCAACCCTAAACTGAATTCTTTGGATTTTAGAAACTCCATTTATCATTTACTAGTTGCTATATTTTCAGATTTTTTTTCTATGCATAAATGTGTACTTTATTATGAAATTAGTAATACACATCATCTAAACAGAATAGGTTCTGGTCCTAAATAATTTAATAACACATTTTGACCTTTGCCTCTGATGTAAACCATCTCATAATTATTTTCCCTATTTTCTATAACTATTCTTTACTTAAAAATGTGTCCCTAAATGTGAATAATAAATTAAACAGATTCAATTCAGCCCAAAATATGTTTTTATCTCACTCCAAAGTTTCCTAAACACTGAGAAAGTCTTTAATTAAATTTTGACAATATGTTTGTCCCACTTTTTAATTTTTAAACACTAGCCACATATTCAATTTCCTAAATTAATTACTAAACAGGGCTAAAAAGGTAAACTCATCCCACTACAGGGTCTATAATATTATTTTCAGAATTTCCAGGGATCTAGCTACACTTATCAGAGGTGTTTTTCCTAATTTTTATTAAGTCCAGGGGCTAAAACTGATTTTTAAATGAATTTACATGATTTTCTGGAGTTCCAGGGGCTAGATCTGAAATTTCCGGGGCTAGCTCTTATTTCCCGAGAACCCTAGGGGGTAGCACGTAAGAATTCCAGTCTTTATAACGCGGGGCTGACGTGGACCGTCCGATTTTAAACCGACGGCCGAGATTATAACATCGAACCGGTACGCGGGGTTTTAAAGTCTACCGTGCGATTTAAAATAAACGGCGCACAAGCGGCCACGTCGCTCTGATCGAGCGCGGGCGGCGCTGCCGGCGGCGCACGGCGGCGGGAAGCGGCGATCTCGCCGGAAACTTTTGGATCCTCGAGAATTCTGCCTAGAACTGTAATCTTATGGCATAGATCGGTAGAGGGGAGGTCGGGGATCTCACCTCGGGGGTTTTCTTGAGCTCGGAGGTCCTGGGAGGTGGTCGGCGGCGAGGTCCGAGGCAAAACCACGGCGAAGCTCGTCGGCGCTGTGTTTACACCGCAAGTCACCGAGTTTTCTGCACCTGCAAGGTTCCCCGGAGGCGGTGGATCAAGACCAGCGAGTTAGATCGGAGTTTCCGAGATTAGATCGGCCGGAATTTACCGGAGAAGTCTCGGTTCTCACCGGAGTAAAAATCGGCGATCGCGTGGGAAAAACAGAACGGGGCCGGGGTTTTTATAGACGGGGGAGGGCGGCGAGGTGGTTTAGATCATGTCCGTATCCTCCTCGAGCGAAATTCGGCTGTGATCCGCAGCAGTTCCGATCGGTTTGGATTCGGTGAGAAAGAGTCCGGCGCGGCACGAGGTTGAAGACAAAGCCCGGGTGGGTCCCTCCTGTCAGCGTGAGAAAGCGCGGGCGCGCGGCTGCGGGCTGGCGCGGGGTAAGTTGGGCCGGCTGGTGGGTTTCGGCCCACTGGCCGGTTTTTTCTGTTTTCTCTTTTTCTTTTTCCATTTCTTTTCTGATTTGAGTTTAATTTGAATTCCAGTTTGAATTTGAATTTTTGCAAAACATGCAACACGTCCAAAAATTTTTAAATTCCCCTCTTAACATGATTTAGTGTTTTGAATCAAAATTTTGGGGTGTTACAGTTTTGATTCTACCATGCGATTTAAAATAGACGGCGCACAAGGGGCCACGTCGCCCTGGCCGGTGCTAGCCCGCGCTGCCCGGCGGCGCGCGGCGGCGGAGGCGGCGATCTCGCCAGAGGTCTTCGGATTTTCATCTATACTTCCTAAAACTTGGATTTCATGGCATAGAACGGTAGAGGGGAGGTCGGGGATCTCACCTCGGGGTTTTTCTTGAGCTCGGAGGCCCTGGAAGGCGGTCGGCGGCGAGGTCCGAGGTGAAAACGCGGCGGTGCTCGTCGGAGCTGTATCTAGAGCGCAAAACACAGGATTTCCTTCACTTGCGAGATTCCCCGGAGGCGGTGGAACATGATCAGCGTGTTAGATCAGGAAATCCGAGCTAGGATCGAAGGAAAACGGCGGGAGAAGCTTCGGTTCACACCGGGAGGAAAACCAGCCTATCGTGGGGGAAAACAGGGCGATGCCAACGTTTATATAGGCGAGGGGGGGGGGGGCGGCGGTCTGTTGGGATCGAGTTGGAGTCGTCCGGGACCGGGAGTCGGGCTGGGGACGCGGGTTTCCGGAGTTCGTTGCGATCGGGCGCGGGGAAGAGTCCGGTCGGTTGGCGCGAGCGGGAGGTAGGAGATGACACGCAGGCCCCGCGTGTCACTGAGAGGGAGAGAGAGGCGTGGGTTTGGGGCTGGCACGGGGAGATTGGGCCGTCTGGTGGGTTTCGGCCCACTGGCCGGTGGGGTTTCTCTTTTTCTTTTTCCTTTTCTTTTCTGTTTTGATTTGAATTTGAACTCCAATTTGAATTTGAATTTCTGCACCACATGCAATACGTCCAAGAATTTTTAAATCCCCCCTTAACAGGTTTTGGGGTGTTACAGCTCTACCCCCCTTAAAAGAAATCTCGTCCTCGAGATTGGTGGTTCTAGGAAAACAATTCCAGAAACTGTGCCTTAAGCTCGTCTTCTCGCTCCCATGTGGCTTCCTCTTCTGAGTGATGCTTCCACTGCACCTTGAACATCCGGATTCTTATATTTCTTGTGAGGCGTTCCATTATCTCCAAAATCTTGACCGGTTGCTCGACATAAGACAGATCCTCTCCTACGTCAACCTCATTCATGGGTAACATCTTTCAGACGTCCTCAGACATTTCTTGAGCTGTGACACATGGAATACATCATGCACATCCGATAGGCGAGCCGGTAGTTCTAGATGATATGCCACTTCGCCTTTCCTCTCCAGAACCTGAAAGGGTCCGATGTATCGAGGTGATAACTTCCCTTTTACCTTGAACCGACGAAGTCCTCGGATAGGGGACACCTTGAGGTAGACATAGTCCCCCTCGTTGAAAACGAGCTCTCTTCTCCATACATCGGCATAGCTCTTTTCTCGTGTCTGTGCTATCCTCAAATTGTTGCGGATTTCCCTCACTTTCGCCTCGGCTTCTTGTAGTACTTCGGGCCCAAACACTTTACTTTCCCTCGTTTGGTTCCAAAATAGGGGAGTTCTGCACTTCCTCCCATATAAAGCCTCAAATGGTGACATCTTCATACTAGCCTGATAGCTGTTGTTATAGGAGAACTCCGCATACGGTAAGTTCTTATTCCAACTTCTGTTGTTCTTGAGCGCACACGCTCTCAACATATACTCAACGATCTGATTGGTTCTTTCCGTTTGTCCGTCAGTGTGGAGATGATAGGCAGAACTAAAATTCAGATGAGTTCCCATGGTTTCATGCAACTTCTGCCAGAACCTTGAGGTGAACTGTGTCCCTCGATCTGACACTATCTTCTTTGGCACTCCATGGAAACCCACGATCCTTGACATGTATAATTCTGCAAATTTGGATCCACTGTAGCTTTCTTTCACAGGGATGAAATGAGCTACCTTGATTAGACTGTCGATGATAACCCATATCGAATCATATCCTGATTGGGTCCTAGGTAGTCCCACTATGAAATCCATACCGATTTCTTCCCATTTCCATTCAGGCACTTTGAGTGGTTGCAATAATCCCGCGGGTCGTTGATGTTCCGCTTTCACCAACTAACATGTGTCACATAGGGCAACATGTTCCGCGACATCTCGCTTCATTCCATACCACCAATATCTGCTCTTGAGGTCATACATCTTCGTACTTCTAGGATGAATGGAATAGTCGGAATCATGAGCCTCCTTCAAAATCAATTCACGGATCTCCTTCACTTCAGGCACACAGATTCTTTTCCCGTGCCACACTGTGCCTTGTTCATCCTCTCTAAAACCAGGGGCTTTATTTTCCTTGATGAGTTGCCTGATTTCTTGTATCTTCTCGTCATTCTTTTGTCCCTCACGTATATCTTGCTCTAATGTGGAGTCCACTTCCATGGCGATGGCTTCACCACTATTCACAAGGCATAGATTGAGCCTTATAACCTCGTCCTTCAATTCCGCAGGCATGTCCTTCAAGCTCAACTTATTGACCTGCACTTTCCAACTTAAAGCATCTGACACGACGTTTGCTTTCCCAGGATGATAGTTGATGCCCACATCAAAGTCATTGATTAGCTCTAACCATCTCCTTTGTCTGAGGTTGAGATCTGGCTGTGTGAAAATGTACTTTAAACTCTCATGATCCCTATATATCTCTGTCCTCTTCCCCATCAAGTAATGCCGCCAAATTTTCAACGCGTGTACCACTGCGGCTAGTTCTAGGTCATGTGTAGGATAGTTCTTCTCGTGCTTCCGGAGCTGCCGGGATGCATAAGCCACGACGTGCCCTTCTTGCATGAGAACACATCCCAACCCGTTTCCAGAGGCATCGCAGTACACCATAAAGTTCTTCTGCATATCTGGCATAACTAGCTGGGGCTGTTGTCAATCTTTTCTTTAACTCCTGAAAACTCGTCTCGCACTGCGGCGTCCATGTGAATGTGATTCCCTTCTCCAACAGTTTGGTGAGGGGTCTCGAGATCTTAGCAAATCCCTCAATAAACCGTCGATAGTATCCTGCCAATCACAAGAAGCTTCGAACTTCCCCGACATTTTCAGGGGTCTTCCACTTCTGTATATCCTCGATTTTGGCGGGATCCACGGAGATTCCTCCCTCCGAGATTATATTTCCTAAGAAGGGAACTCTCTTCAGCCAAAACTCACACTTGCTCAGCTTGGCATACAGTTGGTGTTCTCTCAGCTTTTGCAACACCAACCTTAGATGTTTTTCATGTTCTTCTTCATCTTTGGAGAAGACGAGAATGTCATCAATGAAAACCACAACAAATTTGTCCAGATATTCCATGAATACCTTTTTCATGAGATACATGAAGTATGCCGGGCATTAGTTAGCCCGAAAGGCATGACGGTGTATTCATACAGTCCGTATCGAGATACGAAAGCTGTCTTTGGAATATCAGTTTGCCTTATCTTAAGTTGGTGGTATCCCGACCTGAGATCAATTTTCGAGAACACACAAGCTCCCCTCAACTGATCAAACAAGTCTTCAATGCGGGGCAATGGGTACTTGTTCTTGATGGTTACTTCATTCAACGCACGGTAGTCTACGCACAACCTTTGGGTTCCGTCCTTCTTGGGCACAAATATCACTGGAGCTCCCCATGGTGAGGAACTAGGACGAATGTACCCCTTCTCTGTAAATTCTCTCAAATGTTCCTTGAGTTCGTCCAGCTGTTTGGAGTCCATCCGATAGGGTCTCTTGTATATCGGAGTTGTTCCAGGCACTAGCTCAATCGCGAATTCCACTTCACGATCGGGGGGCATACCTGGCAACTCCTCCAGAAAAACATCTGGATATTCCCTGATGATCCTGATCTCCTCCACTTCCACCTCAACTTTATTGAGTTTAATGTCCCTCCTAAACTCTTGTATGGTTATGAACTTTACTCTTGTGCCACTAGGGTGAGTTAGTTCCACCGTTCTTGTCGAACAATGGATGATTACTGTAACACCCCAAATTTTGATTCAAAACTCTTAACCATGTTTAGAGGGGAATTTAAAAATTTTTGGACGTGTTGCATGTTTTGCAAAAATTCAAATTCAAACTGGAATTCAAATTATACTCAAAACAGAAAAGAAATGGAAAAAGAAAAAGGAAAACGGGAAAAAAACCGGCCAGTGGGCCAAAACCGCCAGCCGGCCCAGCTACTCCCGCGCAGCCCGCCCCCGCGCGCGCCGCGCTGCCCCTCACCGACGGGTGGGACCCACCTGTCATCCCTAACCCCGAGCCCCCGCGACCCCGGACTTTTCCCCCGAGCGCGCGAAATCGCAACCGACCGGAAACCGCGTCCCGTCGCCCGAATTCTGGACCTGGAGGACTCCAACTCGATCACAACAGACCCACCGCCCTCCCCCGGCTATAAAAACCCCCGATCCGATCAGTTTTTCCCACGCGATCGCCGATTTTCACTCCGGTGAGCACCGAGACTTCGCCGGTGAATTCTGGCCGATATAAGCTCGGAAACTCTGATCTAACTCGCTGGTCTTGATCCACCGCCTCCGGGGAACTTTGCAGGTGCAGAAAACCCGAAGACTTACGGTGTAAATCCAGCGCCGACGAGCTTCGCCGTGGTTTTGCCTCGGACCTCGCCGCCGATCACTTTCCAGGACCCCCGAGATCGAGAAAACCCCCGAGGTGAGATCCCTGACTTCCCCTCTACCGATCTATGCCATAAGATCACAGTTCTAGGCAGAATTCTCGAGGATCCGAAACTTTCCAGCGAGATCGCCGCTTCCCGCCGCCGTGCGCCGCCGGCAGCGCCGCCCGCGCTCGATCGGAGCGACGTGGCCGCTTGTGCGCCGTTTATTTTAAATCGCACGGTAGACTTTAAAACCCCGCGTACCGGTTCGATGTTATAATCTCAGCCGTCGGTTTAAAATCGGACGGTCCACGTCAACCCCGCATTATAAAGACAGGAATTCTTACGTGCTACCCCCTGGGGTTCTCTGGAATTGAGAGCTAGCCCCGGAAACTTCAGATCTAGCCCCTGGAACTCCAGAAAATCATGTAAATTCATTTAAAAATCAGTTTTAACCCCTGGACTTAATAGAAATTGGGAAAAACACCTCTGATAAGTGTAGCTAGACCCCTGGAAATTATGAAAATAATATTATAGACCCTGTAATGGGGTGAATTCATTATTTTAACCCTGTTTAGTATTTAATTTAGAAAATTGGATATGTAACTAGTGTTTAAAAATTAAAAAGTGGGACAAACATATTGTCAAAATTAAGTTAAAGATTTCCTCAGTGTATAGAAAATTTTGGAGTGAGATAAAAACATATTTTGGACAGAATTGAGTCTGTTTAATTTATTATTCACATTTATTGTATAGGGACACATTTTTAAGTAAAGAATAGCTATAGAAAAATAGGGAAAATAATTATGAAATAGTTTACATCAGAGGCCAAGGTCAAAATATGTTATTAAATTATTTAGGACCCGAACCTATTCTGTTTAGATGATGTGTATTACTAATTTTATAATAAAATACACAATTATGCATAGGAATATAAATCTGAAAATATAGCAACTAGTAAATGATAAATGGAGTTTCTAAAATACAAAGAATTCAGTTTAGGGTTGATAGAAATTGTGAAGGCACATATGGAGAAGAAAAATACTGTTCATACATACTTGGTAGTTTAATGAAAGGAATTTATTTAAAACTGAAACACACACACACACACACACACACATATATATATATATATATATATATATATATATATATATATATATATATATATATATATATATATAGTATGTAAGTATAAATATGGACACAAAAGTAGGAATCATATACACATGGTTAAAAGTGCATGCAAGCCACAAATCAACACACATGGAGTAACCACAACCCATATAATGGTGAATGACTTTCATAAATATGAATGTGTGGTTTGTATGAAGAGGAAGTGTGAACTATGTCTTATGATTGTTGTTTTTCTTTTGCTATGTGTGATGGTATGAAGTAGAACCTGTTCAAGAGCAAGTTAACCCTTTCCAAGATCAGGATTACCAATTTCAAGAGCAGCAAGAAGGAGGCAAGTGTCCTTGACCACTTTTATCCTATGCTAGGATGTGTAGATAGAATTATTTGCATTGTCAAATGAAATATGAAACCCATGCTAGGAAAGTTTCCCTAGAATTGCATTACCTTGTTTCCTTGTAGCTTGGGTTGGGATTTATTTTGTCATTTATTTACATGCATTTGCTTAGCCATGCTTAGAATGGGATATTTGGGATATGAGATCATCAGTTTATATTACCATACTCTTGAATGAGACATTGTGAGATTATGTAGAGGTAGGGATCAAGGCAAGTTGGATGTTTTGGTTGTGTGCTGGGTGCACGAGACTTGGGTTTGTGTTTAGTACTTGCCTGGATCCTAAGGACCGGTTCATGGAGCATGTAACCCGGCTTTACAGTGCCAACCACATGCTGAGATGGGGCAGCTTGGCCAATTAATTAGGTGTATCCCCGGCGTAGTATGGGTGTGATGGATGGTGCGGGGAGTAGGTGTCAGCTGGACTACCATATGAACCGCAAGGCTCAAGAGGGGGCCACTGCAGCGGGGTTGGAGCCTCTTGTATGCTGTTAGGGGTGAAACCTCAGTGGGCCCATGCTCGTCGGGAATCCCTTTGTAAAGGCTTCGTAGTGATCTCATGGCCACACACCTGGGAAGTGTGAATGTGGATCGTAGCCACTGGCAAAATGGAGGTTCTTTTAGTCCATTCGGCAACGGGGGATGAAATCACTACATGTGGGTACAGTGGTACAAACTCTGCAGAGTCAAAACTGTCTTGACAGCCGTGCTCACGGTTAAGAGCGGCCTGGACTTATTCATGATTAGAGGATTGATGGTTTTGGAAGTTGAGCGGGGAGCTTAACATTGGAAATGATGTTATGGTTATTTGGTTATGATGATGGGATGGGAGATTGGGACCATTTCACCTGTGTAGTAATGAAGGTGCTTAATAAGCTAAGGTGATAGGTATTAATTGCGTAGTGCTTTAACCATGAGTTCAACCTCTCCTTGTTCTAGCCATGCATGATATAATTTTCCCACACTTGCTGAGTACCATTGGTACTCAACCTTGCATATTTGTTGGTTTATATTGCTGCTCAGGTCAAGATAATGAGGTGGTGTATAATGACCAAGATTTTGGACCCGAGGAAGGTTTTTAGGTTCATGAAGACCCCCGGGCAACGCCTGTGATGGAGCCCTAAAGAATAATATTCCGCTTCTAGTTTATTTACTTGTGATGAAGCATTAGTGTCTATTGAGACATTTGCGATGTAAGACTTATTTATATTCGACACCTGGCTTGTAATAAATGATGCTTCACTATTTGTCATCACATGTATGAGAAAATGATCCTGGCATACATGTGATATTCACTTGGTTGTTCTTCGGAAAAACCGGGTGTGACAGAGGTGGTATCAGAGCCAAGGTTGCCCGTAGGAACGTGGACCTAGGTAGAAATGGATGTATTTAAGGGCCCTATTTTCTTAAAAACTATTTTCCAAGGTGTGGGTGGAAAAGTGTTATTAAAGGAGTCATTTTCTTCATCTTACCCCAACTTTCATTCAAAATAGGATTTTTGTTTGAGAATTTATCTAACCTAATTTTAAATTCTTTTGTTTTTAGATGGTTCGCATGATTCGCACCGCTCGTAAGTCCACAGGAGGGAGAGTTCCCGTAGTTGAACTTCCCGAAAGAGAGGAGAGTCGTCCAGTGACGTACCTTTCCTACGGATTGGCAGTAGGAGATTTGTTGCGCCGTCTTCGACGTATGCTCGAAGCCGCCGGCAATACGGGCAAGCTAATCATCCACTATAACTCCACCAGGACCATCCGTGAGAAGAGGGAAGAATGGAGTTCGGAGATGAGGATTATACACGAGAATCAGCTGCTGAAAATCCACCATTCTCCAGCTTGTCGAGCAACACAAGTTAACGCGGAGAAAGATGTCACCTGGGAGGCCATCACCTGCCAGAGTCACATCTATCGTCGCCACTTGGACAAAACTGAGTACATGTATGTCCTCCAACGTGAGAGTGGTACCACGGAGTACAAGTACCCACCGGTGCAGCAAGGGACTTCCCATGAGCACATGGACTTGTGCTTGGAGGATGCTGCTATGCTCAGCACTCGACTGCAGGAGTGTCAACAAGAGCTTCAGGATGTCCGAGACACCCTTAAGGAAACGGAGGCGTTGCTGCGAGCTTGCTTAAAGGCGAGAGAAAGAGGAGATGGGAATGAACTGTGTGTCACTGTGAGTGATCCATGGACTCCTGACTCCCCGGATCGCCGAGCGATCAGGCGTCGTCGCACCTCTCCACCAGAAGCCTCCCCACCCAAAGCAGAGTCAGAAGGTAGCCGAAATGAGGAGGAAGATCCCGAGGAGCCAGCTCAAGAGGACGAGTAGTGTAGAGTTTTTCCCCTAGCTAGCAGGAGGTCGAGTAGTCGAGTCGTTACGTAGTTAATGGTGTGATAATGCTTGGTGTGTGACGTGAGTTGTGGAAGCCATGAGCAATTGTCCACAGCCTCGTCTTCAGAGTGTTTTGCTTTGGTGTGTGAACCCACAGGAAATAATAGTGCATTTATTTGGTGTGAGATATGAATCCCCGTAAAAGTATAACAAAGCCTCAACACTTCAAAGTACAAACAAGTGAAAGTAGTAAGATGATACTAAATGCTTTCAAAATTAACATTGGTTGATTCTGCCAGATGGCCGGAAGAGGAAAAGGACGTGCTGCCAACCCCGCCAACAACAATGATGAGGCATGCAACCCTCATCTTTCTGGAGGCCAGGACAGGGGTGGTCGCCGTGAAGAAGTTGATCCTCTCCACCAAATGCTGGAGAATCAAAATCAGCTTATCCAGAACTTGACTCAAGTGGTGGCCAACTTGCATCAAGTTCCACCTCCACAAGCTGCACCACGCCAACCAAGGTTGAGTGAGTTTCTAGGAACTCAACCTCCGAAGTTTGCAAGTGCTGCTGAACCTCTGGAGGCAGATGATTGGCTGAAGACTATTGAAAGTAAGATGAGTATCATACAGTGCCAAGGGTATGAGAGGGTGCTGTTTGCCTCTCATCAATTGAATGGACCTGCTGCTGATTGGTGGACCGCCTACGTGGCCGCCCATCATGACCCTGAGAACATCACTTGGGAAGAGTTCAAGCGTAGCTTCCGCAACCACTACATCCCAAGAGGTGAACTCAAAAACAAGAGGAAAGAGTTTCTGGGACTGCAGCAGGGAAACATGACGGTGAGGGAATACCTCACTAAATTTACTCAACTATTCCGTTATGCTCCACGAGACATAGAGACTGATGAGCAGAAACAAGATTGTTTCGTGGAAGGACTTACCGCAGAGATGCAGTGTGCCATGTCCTCCAATGAGTATGAAAGTTTTCAAAAGATGGTGGACAGAGCGTTTGTGGTGGAAAGAAAGCTAAAGGCCCTGGAAAATGAGAATAAGAGGAAGGCGGGGTGGTCACATCAGGCCTCAGGGAGTAACACCCGCCCACGTATGATGCAGCAACCTACGGGGCAGACGAGCCGTGCTGCGGTACCCTATTCAGCGCCAAGAGGGTAAAACCCAAACTACAGGCCACCCGCGGCACCAGCACAGCCGCAACGTCAGTTTGTGCAGCAGCCTCGCCCCGCATATCCACCTCGACCAGCAGTGCAAGGACCCCCCGAACCAACCCCAAGACAACAAAGGCCAAGCACCTAAGGTTGGGGTGCAATGTTTTAGCTGTGGTGAAGTGGGGCACTATGCCCATAAGTGCCCAAAGAAGAAGCCCGTGCAGCCACACCAGCAGAATGTAATGAGAGGACGGGTGAACCACGTCACTATGGAGGAAGCACAAGAGGCGCCCGACGTGGTAGTTGGTAAGTTTCCTGCCAATTTACACCTTGCAACTCTGCTGTTTGATTCTGGTGCTACCCACTCGTTCATTGCTCAAGGGTTTGTTAAGAAGCATGACCTAGCAACCACACAAATGAACCATATGCTAGCGGTAAACTCTCCAGGTGGAGAAATAAGGACAAGACAAGTGTGTCCCAAAGTGAGCCTAGACATTAATGGGGTAGTATTTACGGCTAACCTCATAGTGATAGATTCACAAGGGATAGATATTATTTTGGGTATGGATTGGTTGACCAAACATAAAGGAATCATCCATTGTTCGACCCGAACGGTGGAACTAACTCACCCCAGTGGCACCAAAGTAAAGTTCATAACGATACACGAGCCTAGGAGGGACATTAAATTAAATCAAGTGGAGGTGAAAGTTGAGGAAATCAGGACTATCAGGGAATATCCAGATGTTTTTCCGGAGGAATTGCCAGGTATGCCTCCCGACCGTGACGTGGAATTCGCAATTGAGCTAGTACCGGGAACAGCCCCGATATACAAGAGACCTTATCGAATGGACTCCAAGCAGCTAGAAGAGCTCAAGGATCATTTGAGAGAATTGACGGAGAAGGGGTATATTCGCCCTAGTTCCTCACCATGGGGAGCTCCGGTGATATTTGTGCCCAAGAAAGACGGAACCCAAAGGTTATGCGTGGATTACCGTGCCTTGAATGAGGTAACCATCAAAAACAAGTACCCATTACTCCGCATTGAAGACTTGTTTGATCAGTTGAGGGGAGCTTGTGTGTTCTCGAAAATTGATCTCAGGTCGGGGTACCACCAACTTAAGATAAGGCAATCTGATATTCCCAAGACAGCTTTCGTATCTCGGTACGGACTGTATGAATACACTGTCATGCCTTTCGGGCTAACCAATGCCCCGGCATATTTCATGTATCTCATGAACAAGATATTCATGGAATATCTGGACAAATTTGTGGTGGTTTTCATAGATGATATTCTCGTCTTCTCCAAAGATGAAGAAGAACATGAGAAACATCTAAGGTTGGTGTTACAGAGGCTGAGAGAACACCAACTATATGCCAAGTTGAGCAAGTGTGAGTTTTGGCTGAAGAGAGTTCCCTTTTTAGGACATATAATCTCGGAGGGAGGAATCTCCGTAGATCCCGCCAAAATCAAGGATATCCAGAAGTGGAAGACCCCTGAAAATATCGGGGAAGTTCGAAGCTTTTTGGGATTGGCTGGATACTATCGACGGTTTATTGATGGATTCTCCAAGATCTCGAGACCTCTCACCAAACTGTTGGAAAAGGGAATCACATTCACCTGGACGCCACAGTGCGAGACGAGCTTTCAGGAGTTAAAGAAGAGATTGACAACAGCCCCAGTGTTGGTTATGCCAGATATGCAGAAGAATTTCACAGTGTACTGCGATGCCTCTGGAAATGGGTTGGGATGTGTTCTCATGCAAGAAGGACATGTCGTGGCATATGCATCCCGGCAGCTTCGGAAGCACGAGAAGAACTATCCTACACATGACCTAGAACTAGCCGCAGTGGTACACGCGTTGAAAATTTGGCGGCACTATTTGATGGGGAAGAGGACAGAGATATATACGGATCATAAGAGTTTGAAGTACATATTCACACAGCCAGATCTCAACCTCAGACAAAGGAGATGGTTAGAGCTAAGCAATGACTTTGATGTGGGCATCAACTATCATCCCGGAAAAGCAAACGTCGTGGCTGATGCTTTGAGTCGGAAGGTGCAGGTCAATAAGTTGAGCTTGAGGGACAAGCCTGCAGAATTGAAGGACGAGGTTATAAGACTCAATCTATGTCTAGTAAATAGTGGTGAAGCCATCGCCATGGAAGTGGACTCCACACTTGAGCGAGACATACGCGAGGGCCAAAAGAATGATGAGAAGATACAAGAGATCAGACAGCTCATTAAGGAAAATAAAGCTCCTGGTTTTAGAGAGGATGAACAAGGAACGGTGTGGCACGGGAAAAGGATCTGTGTGCCAGAAGTGAAGGAGATCCGTGAATTAATTTTGAAGGAGGCTCATGATTCCGACTAATCCATTCATCCTGGGAGTACGAAGATGTACCAGGACCTCAAAGGCAGGTATTGGTGGTATGGCATGAAGCGAGATGTCGCGGAACATGTTGCCCTATGTGACACATGTCAGTTGGTGAAAGCAGAACATCAATGACCCGCGGGATTATTGCAACCACTCAAAGTGCCTGAATGGAAGTGGGAAGAAATCAGCATGGATTTTGTCGTGGGATTGCCTAGAACCCAATCCGGGTATGATTCAATATGGGTCATTATTGATAGGCTAACCAAGGTAGCTCATTTCATCCCTGTGAAAGAAAGCTACAGCGGATCCAAATTGGCAGAATTGTACATGTCAAGGATTGTGTGTTACCATGGAGTGCCAAAGAAGATAGTGTCGGACCGAGGGACACAGTTCACCTCGAGGTTTTGGCAGAAGTTGCATGAAACCATGGGAACCCATCTGAACTTCAGTTCTGCCTATCATCCCCAAACTGACGGGCAGACGGAGAGAACCAATCAGATCCTTGAAGATATGTTAAGGGCATGTGCTCTCAAAAACAATAGGAGTTGGGACAAGAACTTACCGTATGCGGAGTTTTCCTATAACAACAGTTATCAAGCTAGTATGAAGATGTCACCGTTTGAAGCTTTGTATGGAAGGAAGTGCAGAACTCCCCTATTTTGGAACCAAACAGGAGAAGGTAAAGTGTTTGGTCCAGAAGTGCTACAAGAAGCCGAGGCAAAGGTGAGGGAGATTCGCAACAATTTGAGGATAGCACAAACACGCCAAAAGAGCTATGCTGATGTACGAAGAAGAGAACTCGTTTTCAACGTGGGAGACTATGTTTATCTCAAGGTGTCCCCTATCAGAGGACTTCGTCGGTTCAAGGTGAAAGGGAAGTTGTCACCGCGATACATCGGACCCTTTCAAGTTTTGGAAAGAAAAGGCGAAGTGGCGTACCAACTAGAGTTACCGGCTCATCTATCGGACGTGCACGATGTGTTCCATGTGTCACAACTCAAGAAATGCCTGAGGACGCCTGAAGAGGTGTTACCCATGAATGAAGTGGATGTAGCTGAAGATTTGTCTTATGCCGAGCAACCATACAAGATTTTGGAGACGATGGAACGCCTCACCAGAAACAAGAGAATCCGGATGTGCAAGGTGCAGTGGAAGCATCACTCAGAAGAGGAAGCCACCTGGGAACGGGAAGATGAGCTTAAGGCACAATTTCCGGAATTGTTTTCTTAGAAACACCAATCTCGAGGACGAGATTTCTTTTAAGGGGGGTAGAGCTGTAACAACCCAAATTTTGATTCAAAACTCTTAACCATGTTTAGAGGGGAATTTAAAAATTTTTGGACGTGTTGCATGTTTTGCAAAAATTCAAATTCAAACTGGAATTCAAATTATACTCAAAACAGAAAAGAAATGGAAAAAGAAAAAGGAAAACGGGAAAAAAACCGGCCAGTGGGCCGAAACCGCCAGCCGGCCCAGCTACTCCCGCGCAGCCCGCCCCCGCGCGCGCCGCGCTGCCCCTCACCGACGGGTGGGACCCACCTGTCATCCCTAACCCCGAGCCCCCGCGACCCCGGACTTTTCCCCCGAGCGCGCGAAATCGCAACCGACCGGAAACCGCGTCCCGTCGCCCGAATTCTGGACCTGGAGGACTACAACTCGATCACAACAGACCCACCGCCCTCCCCCGGCTATAAAAACCCCCGATCTGATCAGTTTTTCCCACGCGATCGCCGATTTTCACTCCGGTGAGCACCGAGACTTCGCCGGTGAATTCTGGCCGATCTAAGCTCGGAAACTCTGATCTAACTCGCTGGTCTTGATCCACCGCCTCCGGGGAACTTTGCAGGTGCAGAAAACCCGAAGACTTACGGTGTAAATCCAGCGCCGACGAGCTTCGCCGTGGTTTTGCCTCGGACCTCGCCGCCGATCACTTTCCAGGACCCCCGAGATCGAGAAAACCCCCGAGGTGAGATCCCTGACTTCCCCTCTACCGATCTATGCCATAAGATCACAGTTCTAGGCAGAATTCTCGAGGATCCGAAACTTTCCGGCGAGATCGCCGCTTCCCGCCGCCGTGCGCCGCCGGCAGCGCCGCCCGCGCTCGATCGGAGCGACGTGGCCGCTTGTGCGCCGTTTATTTTAAATCGCACGGTAGACTTTAAAACCCCGCGTACCGGTTCGATGTTATAATCTCAGCCGTCGGTTTAAAATCGGACGGTCCATGTCAACCCCGCATTATAAAGACAGGAATTCTTACGTGCTACCCCCTGGGGTTCTCTGGAATTGAGAGCTAGCCCCGGAAACTTCAGATCTAGCCCCTGGAACTCCAGAAAATCATGTAAATTCATTTAAAAATCAGTTTTAACCCCTGGACTTAATAGAAATTAGGAAAAACACCTCTGATAAGTGTAGCTAGACCCCTGGAAATTATGAAAATAATATTATAGACCCTGTAATGGGGTGAATTCATTATTTTAACCCTGTTTAGTATTTAATTTAGAAAATTGGATATGTAACTAGTGTTTAAAAATTAAAAAGTGGGACAAACATATTGTCAAAATTAAGTTAAAGATTTCCTCAGTGTATAGAAAATTTTGGAGTGAGATAAAAACATATTTTGGACAGAATTGAGTCTGTTTAATTTATTATTCACATTTATTGTATAGGGACACATTTTTAAGTAAAGAATAGCTATAGAAAAATAGGGAAAATAATTATGAAATAGTTTACATCAGAGGCCAAGGTCAAAATATGTTATTAAATTATTTAGGACCCGAACCTATTCTGTTTAGATGATGTGTATTACTAATTTTATAATAAAATACACAATTATGCATAGGAATATAAATCTGAAAATATAGCAACTAGTAAATGATAAATGGAGTTTCTAAAATACAAAGAATTCAGTTTAGGGTTGATAGAAATTGTGAAGGCACATATGGAGAAGAAAAATACTGTTCATACATACTTGGTAGTTTAATGAAAGGAATTTATTTAAAACTGAAACACACACACACACACATATATATATATAGTATGTAAGTATAAATATGGACACAAAAGTAGGAATCATATACACATGGTTAAAAGTGCATGCAAGCCAGAAATCAACACACATGGAGTAACCACAACCCATATAATGGTGAATGACTTTCATAAATATGAATGTGTGGTTTGTATGAAGAGGAAGTGTGAACTATGTCTTGTGATTGTTGTTTTTCTTTTGCTATGTGTGATGGTATGAAGTAGAACCTGTTCAAGAGCAAGTTAACCCTTTCCAAGATCAGGATTACCAATTTCAAGAGCAGCAAGAAGGAGGCAAGTGTCCTTGACCACTTTGATCCTATGCTAGGATGTGTAGATAGAATTATTTGCATTGTCAAATGAAATATGAAACCCATGCTAGGAAAGTTTCCCTAGAATTGCATTACCTTGTTTCCTTGTAGCTTGGGTTGGGATTTATTTTGTCATTTATTTACATGCATTTGCTTAGCCATGCTTAGAATGGGATATTTGGGATATGAGATCATCAGTTTATATTACCATACTCTTGAATGAGACATTGTGAGATTATGTAGAGGTAGGGATCAAGGCAAGTTGGATGTTTTGGTTGTGTGCTGGGTGCACGAGACTTGGGTTTGTGTTTAGTACTTGCCTGGATCCTAAGGACCGGTTCATGGAGCATGTAACCCGGCTTTACAGTGCCAACCACATGCTGAGATGGGGCAGCTTGGCCAATTAATTAGGTGTATCCCCGGCGTAGTATGGGTGTGATGGATGGTGCGGGGAGTAGGTGTCAGCTGGACTACCATATGAACCGCAAGGCTCAAGAGGGGGCCACTGCAGCGGGGTTGGAGCCTCTTGTATGCTGTTAGGGGTGAAACCTCAGTGGGCCCACGCTCGTCGGGAATCCCTTTGTAAAGGCTTCGTAGTGATCTCTTGGCCACACACCTGGGAAGTGTGAATGTGGATCGTAGCCACTGGCAAAATGGAGGTTCTTTTAGTCCACCCGGCAACGGGGGATGAAATCACTACATGTGGGTACAGTGGTACAAACTCTGCAGAGTCAAAACTGTCTTGACAGCCGTGCTCACGGTTAAGAGTGGCCTGGACTTATTCATGATTAGAGGATTGATGGTTTTGGAAGTTGAGCGGGGAGCTTAACATTGGAAATGATGTTATGGTTATTTGGTTATGATGATGGGATGGGAGATTGGGACCATTTCACCTGTGTAGTAATGAAGGTGCTTAATAAGCTAAGGTGATAGGTATTAATTGCGTAGTGCTTTAACCATGAGTTCAACCTCTCCTTGTTCTAGCCATGCATGATATAATTTTCCCACACTTGCTGAGTACCATTGGTACTCAACCTTGCATATTTGTTGGTTTATATTGCTGCTCAGGTCAAGATAATGAGGTGGTGTATAATGACCAAGATTTTGGACCCGAGGAAGGTTTTTAGGTTCATGAAGGCCCCCGGGCAACGCCTGTGATGGAGCCCTAAAGAATAATATTCCGCTGCTAGTTTATTTACTTGTGATGAAGCATTAGTGTCTATTGAGACATTTGCGATGTAAGACTTATTTATATTCGACACCTGGCTTGTAATAAATGATGCTTCACTATTTGTCATCACATGTATGAGAAAATGATCCTGGCATACATGTGATATTCACTTGGTTGTTCTTCGGAAAAACCGGGTGTGACAATTACTTTATGTTTGGTCAACCAATCCATACCCAAAATAATATCTATCCCTTGTGAATCTATCACTATGAGGTTGGCAGTAAATACTACCCCATTAATGTCTAGATTCACCCTGGGACACACTTGTCTTGTCCTTATCTCTCCCCCTGGAGAGTTTACTGCTAGCATATGGCCAATTTAAATTGTTGCTAGATCATGCTTCTTAACAAACCCTTGAGCAATGAACGAGTGGGTAGCACCAGAATCAAACAACAGGGTTGCAATGTGTAAATTGGCAGGAAACTTACCAATTACCACATCAGGTGCCTCTTGCGCTTCCTCCATGGTCACATGGTTCACCCGTCCTCGCATCACATTCTGCTGTGGTGGCGGCATGGGCTTCTTCTTTGGGCACTTATGGGCGTAGTGCCCCACTTCACCACAGTTGAAGCATTGCACCCCAACCTTAGGTGCCTGGCCTTTGTTGTCTTGGGGTTGGTTCTGTGGTCCTTGCACTGCTGGTCGAGGTTGATATGTGGGGCGAGGCTGCTGTACAAACTGACGTTGTGGCTGTGCTGGTGCTGACGGAGGCCTGAAATTCGGGTTGTACCCTCTCGGTGCTGAGTAGGATACTACAGCACGGCTCGTCTGCCCTGCGGGTGGCTGCATCAGTCATGGGCGTGTGTTGCTACCCGAGGCTTGGTGTGACCATCCCGCCTTCCTCTTGTTCTCATTTTCCAAGGCCTTCAGCTTCCTCTCCACAACAAATGCTCTGTCTACCATCTTTTGGAAGCTTTCATACTCGTTGGAGGACATTGCACATTGCATCTCCTCAGTAAGTCCTTCCACAAAGCAGTCCTGTTTCTGCTCATCAGTTTTGATGTCCCATGGTGCATAACCGGATAGTTGGGTGAACTTAGTGAGGTATTCCCTCACAGTCATGTTTCCTTGCTGCAGTCCCAAGAACTCCTTCCTCTTGTTTTTGAGTTCACCCCTTGGTATGTAATGGTTGCGGAAACTGCGCTTGAACTCTTCCCATGTAATGTTCCCGGGGTCATGATGGGCCGCTAAGTAAGCGGTCCACCAATCAGCAGCAGGTCCATGCAATTGGTTAGAGGCAAACAGCACCCTCTCATACCCTTGGCATTGTATGATCCTCATTTTGCTCTCAATGGTCTTTAGCCAGTCATCTGCCTCCAGAGGTTCAGCAGCACTAGCAAACTTTGGAGGTTTAGTCCCCAAAAACTCACTCAACCTTGGTTGGCGTGGTGCAGCTTGTGGAGGTGGAGCTTGGTGCATGTTGGCCACCACTTGAGTTAAACTCTGGATGAGCTGATTCTGATTTTCAAGCATTTGGTGGATGGGATCAGCTCCTTCACGCCGACCCCCCTATCTTGTCCTCCAGAAAGATGAGGGTTGCCGGCCTCGTCGTTGTTGTTGGCGGGGTTGGCACCACGACCCTTTCCTCTTCCGGCCATTATCATGATCAACCAGTTGTTAATTTAAAGCATTATGCATTAACTTCCCAAATTTGCTTATTTAAACTTAAACTTTTGAGGCCTTATTATATATTCACACTCTGAGGGTTTCACGTCTCACGCGAAAATGAATGCACTCTTAATTCATAGGGGTTCACACATCAAAGTAAAACAACCTAAAGACGAGGTTGTGGACAATTGCCCATGGCTTCCACAACTCACGTCACACACCAAACATTAACACACCATTAACTAAGGTATTGACTCGACTGCTCGGTAACCTGTTGAACTAAGGGAAAGGACTCTACATGACTCGTATCACTGAGCTGGCTCCTCGGGATCTTCCTCATTATTGCGGCTGCCCTGTGACTCCGCTTTGGGTGGGGAAGTTGCTGGTGGAGAATTGCGGCGACGCCTGCTCGCTCGGCGGTCTGGGGAGTCAGGAGTCCATGTGTCATTCACGGTGACACACAGTTCATTCCCATCTCCTCTTTCTCTCGCCCTCAATCTGGCTCGAAGCAACGCCTCAGTCTCCTTCAGGGTGTCACGAACATCCTGAAGCTCCTGCTGACACTCCTGCAGTCGAGTGCTGAGCATAGCAGCATCCTCCAAGCACAGGTCCATGTGCTCATGGGAAGTCCCCTTCTGCACTGGCGGGTACTTGTACTCCGCGGTGCCACTCTCACGCTGGAGGACATACATGTACTCAGTCCTGTCTAGGTTACGACGGTAGATGTAACTCTGGCAGGTGATGGCCTCCCAGGTGACATCCTTCTCAGCATCGACCTGTGTCGCTCGACAAGCTGGAGAGCGGTGGATCTTGAGCAGCTGATTTTCATGGATAATCCTCATTTCTGAACTCCATTCTTCCCGCTTCTCACGGATGGTCCAGGTGGAGCTATAGTGTATGATTAGCTTGCCCGTATTGCCGGCAGCGTGGAGCATACGTCGTAGACGGCGCAACAAGCCTCCTGCTGCCAACCCGTAGGAGTGGTACGTCACCGGACGGTTCTCCTCTCTCAAGGCAAGGGCAACTACAGGAACTCTCCCTCCGGTGGACTTGCGGGCGGTGCGGATCATGCAAACCATCTAAAACATAAAGCATTTAAAATTAAGTTAGATAAGAGTTAAACAAAAATTGTATTTTGAATAGAAGTTGGGGCAAGATGAATAAAGTGACCCCCTTTAAATAACATTTTCAACCCACACATTTGTAAAATAGTTTTTAAGAAAATAGGGTCCTTAAATACGTCCATTTCTACCTAGGTCCACGTTCCTACGGGCAACCTTGGCTCTGATACCACTTCTGTCACACCCGGTTTCTCCGAAGAACAACCGAGTGAATATCACATGTATGCCAGGATCATTTTCTCATACATGTGATGACAAATATTGAAGCATCATTTATTACAAGCCAGGTGTCGAATATAAATATGTCTTACAAAGCATACGTCTCTATAGACGATAATAAGTTCATAACTTGTAAATAAAATAGAAGCGGAATATTATTCTTGGGGGCTCCATCACAGGCGTTGCCCGGGGGCTCCATGAACCTGGAATCCTTCTTCGGGTCCGAAGTCTTGGTCATTGAACACCACATCATCCCCTTGACCTGAGCAGCAATTTAAACCAACAAATATGCAAGTTTGAGTACCGTTGGTACTCAGCAAGTGTGAGAAAGTTATGTCATGCATGGCTAGAGCAAGGAGAGGTTGAACTCATGGTTAAAGCACTACGCAATTAATACCTATCACCTTAGCTTATTAAGCACCTACATTACTACATAGGTGAAATGGTCCCAATCTCCCAACCCATCATCAAAATCAAATAACCATAACATCATTTCCATTGTTAAGCTCCCCGCTTAGCATCCACAACTTCCAAAGTCATCATCCTCTAATCATGAATAAGTCCAAGCCGCTCTTGACCATGAGCATGGCTGTCATGACAGTTTTGACTCTGCAGAGTTTGCACCACTGTACCCACATGTAGTGATTTCATCCCCCGTTGCCGGGTGCACTAAAAGAACCTCCATTATGCCAGTGGCCGCGAACCACGTTCACACTTCCCAGGTGTGTAGCCAGGAGATCACTACGAAGCCTTTACAATGGGATTCCCGAAGAGCATGGGCCCACTGAGGTTTCACCCCTAACAGCATACAAGAGGCTCCAACCCCGCTGCAGTGGCCCCCTCTTGAGCCTTGCGGTTCATATGGTAGTCTAGCTGACACCTATTCCCCGCACCATCCAACACACCCAAACTACGCCGGGGATACACCTAATTAATTGGCCAAGGTGCCCCATCTCAGCATGTGGTTGGCACGGTAAAGCCAGGTTACATGCTCCATGAACCGGTCCTTAGGATCCAGGCAAGTACTAAACACAAACCCGAGTCTCGTGCACCCAGCACCAACCAAATCATCGAACTTGCCTCGATCCCTACCTCTACATAACTCATAATATCTCATTCTAGAGTAAGGTAAATAAATTGATGATCTCATATCCCAATTATCCCATTCTAAGCATGGCTAAGCATAAGCATATAAATAAATGATATGATAAAATAAATCCCAACCCAAGCTACAAGGAAACAAGGTAATGCAATTCTAGGGAAACTTACTAGCATGGGTTTCATATTTCAATTGACAATGCAAATAATTCTATGTACGCATCCTAGTATAAGATCAAAGTGGTCAAGGACACTTGCCTTCTTCCTGCTGCTCTGGAAATGGAAAGTCTTGGTCTTGGAAGGGGAGAACTTGCTCTGGGGCAGGTTCTACTCATGCCAATACACATAGCAAAAGAAAACAACAATACATAAGACATAGTTCACACTTTCACTTCATACAACCCACACATACATATATATGATGGTCATTCACATTTCTAAGTGTTGTGGTTACTCTAGATGTGTTGATTTTTATCCTACATGCACTTTTAAACATATGTATATGATTTCTAACTTTTGTATTCAGATTTCTGTTTGCACACTATATATGAATTTCCAATTTGAACAAATTCAATTAATACACTTCTTAGCTACCAAATTTGCATGAAAGGTAATTTCCTACTCCAAATAGGTTTTCAGATCTTCTACCAAATCCTAAAATGAAGTTTTTGGATTTAGAGACTTCATTTATCATTTTCTAATTATGCATACCCATTTTCCTATATTTTCAGATTTATTTTCTATGCCTAAAAGTGAGTTTTAATATTAAATAGTAGGGCATATCATCTAAACAGAATAGGTTCTGATCTAAAATATTAAATAATATATTTTTGAACTTCTCCTCTGATGTAAACTAATTTAAATTTATTTTACCAATTTTCAGAATTATTTCCTAACCTAAAAATGTGTCCCTATAACTAATAAATGTGAACAATCAATTAGACAGATTTATTTCAGCTTAAAATATATTTTTAACTCATTCTAAAGTTTTCCAAGTGCTAGGAGAGTTTAAATTTGAATTTACAATGTGTTTGCCTCACCTTTTTAAATTTAAATCCTAATCACATATTCAAATTTCTGAATTTAATACCATATAGGGTCAAACAGGTAAATCCACCCTACTACAGGGTCTAATTTATTATTTCATAAATTTCCAGGGGTCTAACTACACATAACAGAGGGGTTTTCCTAATTTTTATTAAGTCCAGGGGCTAAAACTGATTTTTAAATGAATTTACACGAATTTCTGAAGTTCCAGGGGCTAGATCAGAAGTTTCCGGGGCTAGCTCGTGTTTTCCGAGATCCCCAGGGGGTAGCGCGTAAGAATCCCGGCCTTTATAACGTGGGGCTGATGTGGACCGTCTGATTTAAAATAGACGGCTTAGATTAGATCGCCGAACCGGTACGCGCGGGTTTTGATTCTACCGTGCGATTTAAAGGAGACGGCGCACAAGGGGCCACGTCGCCCTAGCCGGAGCCAGCCCGCGCTGCCCGGCGGCGCGCGGCGGCGAGAGGCGGCGATCTCGCTGGAGATCTTCGGATTTTCGTCTATACTTCCTGAAACATGGATTTCATGGCATAGAACGGTAGAGGGGAGGTCGGGGATCTCACCTCGGGGTTTTTCTTGAGCTCGGAGGCCGTGGAAGGCTGTCGACGGTGAGGTCCGAGGTGAAAACGCGACGGTGCTCGTCGGAGCTGTGTCTAGAGCGCAAAACACCGGATTTTTTTCACCTGCGAGATTCCCCGGAGGCTGTGGAACATGATCAGCGCGTTAGATCAGGAAATCCGAGCTAGGATCGAAGGAAAACGGCGGGAAAAGCTTCGGTTCTCACCGGGAGGAAAAACAGCCTATCATGGGGGAAAACAGGGTGATGTCGACGTTTATATAGGCGACGGGGGGCGGCGGTCTGTTGGGATCGAGGTGAAGTCGTCCGGAACCTGGAGTCGGGCTGGGGACGCGGGTTTCCGGAGTTGGTTGCGATCGGGCGCGGGGAAGAGTCCGGTCGGTTGGCGCGAGCGGGAGGTAGGAGGTGACACGCGGGCCCCGCGTGTTAGTGAGAGGGAGAGAGGGGCGCGGTTTTGGGGCTGGCGCGGGGAGATTGGGCCGTCTGGTGGGTTTCGGCCCACTGGCTGGTGGGGTTTTTCTTTTTCCTTTTCTTTTCTGTTTTGATTTGAATTTGAACTCCAATTTGAATTTGAATTTCTGCACCACATGCAATACGTCCAAAATTTTTTAAATCCCCCCCTTAACAGGTTTTGCGGTGTTACACCAAACCAAAGATTTTATCAGAAAGTTGGGACAGCATGGTATAATGTCTAGATAAAGCATCGGCAATCACATTGTCTTTCCCTTTCTTATGTTTAATGATGTAAGGAAATGATTCTATGAACTCAATCCATTTAGCATGACGTTTGTTCAGATTAGCTTGTCCTTTAAGATACTTCAAAGACTCATGATCTGAATGTATGACAAATTCTTTAGACCATAGGTAATGTTGCCAAGTTTGCAAGACATGCACTAAAGCATAAAGTTCTTTGTCATATGTAGAATAATTCAGCGAAGGCCCATGCAATTTTTCACTAAAGAAGGCAACAGGTTTACCTCCTTGAATTAGCACTCCTCCAATGCCAATGCCGCTCGCGTCACATTCAAGCTCGAAGGTCTTCTCAAAATCAGGAAGTTGCAGCAATGGTGCTTGTTTGAGCTTCGACTTGAGAACATCAAAAGCTTGTTGTTCTGCTGGTCCCCATCGAAACGGCACTCCATGCTTTGTCAACTCGTGGAGAGGTGCAGCAATGGTGCTGAAATCCCGCACGAAATGCCTGTAGAAACCTGCGAGACCAAGAAAACTCCGAACCTGTGTGACCGTAGTCGGAAGTGGCCAGCTCGTGATGGCAACAATCTTTGCCTCGTCCACCTCAATGCCCTGCGAAGTAACAACATACCCAAGAAAATACACACGATCAGTGCAAAAGGTGCACTTCTCAAGGTTACCATATAAACGTGCATCGCGCAAGACATTAAAAACAGCACGCAAATGTTCAAGATGCTCATCATATGACTTGCTGTAAATAAGGATATCATCAAAGTAAACCACCACAAATTTACCAATGAAAGCACGTAAAACCTCATTCATCAACCTCATGAAAGTGCTGGGTGCATTAGTTAAACCAAATGGCATGACTAACCATTCATAAAGTCTGAATTTAGTTTTAAAAGCAGTTTTTCTTTCATCACCTAAAGCCATACGAATCTGATGATACCCACTACGCAAATCAATCTTGGAGAAAATAACGGAACCACTCAACTCATCAAGCATGTCATCCAATCTAGGAATAGGATAGCGATAACGAATGGTAATGTTATTGATGGCTCTACAATCAACACACATGAGCCAAGTGCCATCTTTTTTTGGAACCAAAAGAACAGGAACATAACAAGGACTAAGGCTCTCACGAATGTACCCGCGGTCCAGAATATCTTAGACTTGTCGCTGAATTTCCTTAGTCTCGTCGGGGTTGGTCCTGTAGGCAGCACGGTTTGGCAAGCTCGCCCCTGGAACCAAATCAATCTTGTGCTCAATGCCTCGCAAAGGTGGTAATCTAGGGCGTACCTCTGATGGAAAAACATCCATATATTCCTGCAAAAGGTTACCAACAGCAGGTGGCAAGACAATGGATGTATCCTCAATGGAATATAAAGCATGTTTGCACACTAAAGCATAGCAAGTTCCATTAGAGGCATATAAATCATCAAGATCAGATTTAGTTGCAAGCAAAATAGGATTTTTCAACTTAATAGGTTGCTGAATTTCAGAATTGAAAACACCCTTTTGCTTAGCATTATTCTTTTTCTCCTGCTCAAATTGTACAATTTCAGTGGGACTCATAGGAAGCAACACAATTTTCTTGCCCTTATGCATGAGAGTATACTTATTAGATCGACCATGGTGAATAGCATCAGTATCAAACTCCCAAGGACGTCTCAACAAAAGAGAACAAGCATCCATAGGTACCACATCAAAATCAGCAAAATCATGATAAGAACCAATGGAGAAATGTACCCTTGCTGTTTGTGTTACCTTAACCTTACCATTGTTGTTAAACCAATGAATGTGATAAGGGTGGGGATGCTCCTCTGTGGTCAATCCAAGCTTCTTGACCACCTCAACATTCACCAAATTGTTACAGCTACCACCATCAATGATGGTATGTACACGGCAGTCCTTGACGACTAGAAACATGTTGAAAAGGTTGTGACGTTGGCGGTTGTCATCCTCTCGAACCTTGGCACTCAAAGCTCGCTGCACAATCAAAGTCCTATAGTTGTTCGTCGCACATGTACCAAGAACCTCCTCAGCACCATCATCCGAACCTGAAATGTTAGTTGCAATAATATTTTCATCTTCAATATCAGAAGCACTAACATACCCACCATCAGCAGTGGCAATGATCGCCCGTTTGCTGGGGCAATCTTGTTGCATATGGCCAAGTCCCTCGCAGCGGTGGCACTTGATGTCGGAGCTGTGACTTGTCGAAGTGTTGGGTGCAGCCGCCTTTGCTGCAACACCTGGAGGCATCTGGGACTTGCTGTTATCTTGTCCCCGTGATGTAGAAGGTGTGATGCTGCTGCGTACAACACCAGTGGAGGGTGGTGTAGAAGCACGTACGCTCGAGGAGGGCGCTGCTTTGGATGGCACCGGAAATTGTCATGGCGTGAAGGTGTTGTTCCGCCGCTGCTGTTGGCGACCCTGCACTTCTTTTTCTGCTAACATAGCAAGTTGAAGTAAACGTTGAATAGAATTATATTCCTTGTAGTCAACTATGTCCTGGATCTCACGCCGCAAGCCCCCATAAAACCTAACATTTTGGTCTTCCTGATCCTCAACTACCCCACAACGAAGCATACCTTTCTGCAACTCTTTGTAGTACTCTTGCACAGTCATGTCACCCTGATCAAAGCGTTGCAATTTCTTAAGAAGATCACGTCTATATGAAGGAGGAACAAACCTAGTGCGCATCTCTTCTTTTAACGCAGCCCATGTCTGTGGTGCATTACGCGTATTGACAAGTTCATTCCACCAAATTATAGCAAAATCTTTAAACTCACTAGTGGCTTGTCTAACTCTATGTCGCTCAGGAACAAGATGAGAGCTAAATTTTTGTTCTACCGTCATCTCCCAATCCAAGTAAGTCTCAGCATCATAAGATCCATAAAATGTTGGAATAGAAAACTTAATCTTAGCATAAGGATCATTATCTTGTTCAGGAGCATGAGGACGAGGTCTACCTCCCATACCTTGACGATTTCGTCGAGGGCGACGGCGCTGCTGTGCATCAACCTCATCGTTATTGAAGTCATCCTCTGTGTCGTAGTGAGCATGTGCATCACCAGCAAGGATGATAGAGGGTGTAGCTTGTTGGGGAAAACGAGTCCCCATCTCGTCCAACCGTGTGGTTAGACCAGCAACACTTGTATGGAGCCTCTGAAAGGTGGCTGTTGTAGTGGTCTGGTAATTGTTGAAAGCTTCGGTCATTGCCCGGATCATGTCCCTTAGTTCCATATGGGACACGCACTCATCATCATCCGGATGTGTAGAACCAGAGGTCTTATCCATAGGCTTCTTTCCTGTCATTGTTAGTACAAAACAGAAACGAAGACAAAAAGATCATGAAGAACCCTATTACTACGCTCTCCGAAGTGGGTGGAAAATCGATCAGTAAGATGCGTCTTACCCCGCTCTTACAAGTTTCTTACCAGCACTGCAGGTGGCCAACGGTGACCGGTGTAAAGCAAGCAGAGAGTGGGTGTGATTGCAAAGGTTACCTGTTCTGCTCGAGAGAAGGTGGAGCTTGGAAGGCTCAAATGCAGTATATGTGACACGACCCCACTGTCTACACGTCTCCGCAAATGTGACATGCCCTTGTCATTCTTCTGGGCTGCTGCTATCTCTTCACGGATGGTGGGGATCAAAGCTAGGTTGTAGAGAGCTCCGTGTGGAATCACATGTAGTGGTCGTTCGCTCTCTTCCAACGGTGTGATGGTCAGACTATTGACGTGTGACTTGCGGCTCAGCGCGTCTGCCACAATGTTTGCCTTGCCCGGATGATAATGGATCTCTATCTCGTAATCCTTTATCAGTTCTAACCATCTTCGTTGCCTCATGTTCAGCTCCTTCTGAGTGAATATGTACTTGAGGCTTTTGTGGTCGGTATATAAATGTACGAGGTTACCGAGTAGGTAGTGCCTCCACATCTTCAGTGCAAGTACCACAGCAGCGAGCTCCAAGTCGTGAGTTGGATAATTTTGCTCATGATTCCTAAGCTGCCGTGATCCATACGCGACCACTCTTCGGTCTTGCATCAGCACACATCCGAGCCCAATGCCGGATGCATCGCAGTACACATCGAACGGTTTTGTTGTGTCTGGCTGCGCCAAAACCGGTGCTGATGTCAGGTGCTTGACTAAAGCCTTGAATGCTGCTTCACATGCTGGACTCCAAACATATTTGGTAGCTTTCTTCAGCAGCTCTGTCATTGGCTTGGCAATCTTCGAGAAGTTCCGAATGAACCTCCGATAATATCCCGCGAGTCCGAGGAAACTCCGTACCTCATGAACAGTTCTCGGGGATTTCCAATTCAGCACTTGCGTGATCTTGCTCGGGTCCACAGCGATACCCTCCGCGGAGATGATATGCCCGAGGAAAGGCACTTGCGATATCCAAAACTCGCATTTGCTGAATTTTGCGTATAACTTGTGATCCCGCAGCCGTTGCAAGACTATACGCAGATGTTTCTTGTGATCTTCCTCCGACTTGGAGTATACTAGGATATCGTCGATGAAGACCACCACAAACTTGTCCAGCTCCGGCATGAATACCGAGTTCATTAAGTACATGAAGTGAGCTGGAGCATTGGTGAGGCCAAAGGACATGACCAGGTACTCATAAAGTCCATACCTTGTCGAGAAAGCTGTCTTTGGAATGTCCTCCGCCCTTATCTTAATCTGATGGTACCCGGATCTTAAATCCATCTTGGAAAAGATCTTTGCTTCGACCAACTGATCAAACAACATGTCGATCCGTGGTAACGGGTACTTGTTCTTGATGGTTACGGCATTAAATGGACGGTAGTCCACGCAAAGCCGTAGCGTCTCATCCTTCTTCTTGACAAATAATGCCGAACAGCCCCATGGCGAGGAGCTCGGCCTAATAAAACCCTTCTCCAGAAGGTCCGTGAGCTGAGTCTTCAGTTCCGCCAACTCCTTGGGCGCCATCTTGTACGGCCTTCGGGATATTGGCATGGTTCCCGGTGCAAGTTCAATCTTGAACTCCACCTCTCTATCGGGTGGCTTCCCCGGCAAATCGTCCGGGAATACATCAGGGAACTCTCGGACCACTGGAATGTCTTCCAATCTGATGGTTGTAGCTTGATAGACACTTGGAAGTTTTATTTCTGGACTGTCCAGAAATAATGAGTGAGAACCGTGCACTTCTGAGTTTAAGTGCACGACTCGAAGGACGGTGTCTAAAACAGCGCCGTGGCGGGTTAACCATGACATCCCTAGGATGACATTGACCTTCCGTCCCTCTAAGATAATGAGAGATGTGGGGTACACTCTACCCGCTAAGCATAATGGTGCTTTGGAGACCATTACGCTTGCTGAAATCTTCCCACCCGGTGAACAAATTAAATATGGACTATCGGTGGGTAGTATTGGCAAGCTGTGTTTAGCAATGAAAGCTTGGCTAATAAAATTATGCGTGGCGCCTGAATCAAATAGTACTATAGCGGGATGCTGGTGGAGTTGGAACATACCCGCAAGGATTGGCTCGCCCTCCGGCACGTCCTCAATGGCAAGCTGGTGGACAGTGCCGGGCCTAGGGTTTGCCCGCCGCGCATTAGTAGGGTTCCGGGGTTGATTCCTCCCCGGAAACTGTGGTGCCACTCCGCCGCCTTGCCTCTCCGGGCAACTGCTCGCGAAGTGTCCTGGACGACCACACTTGTAACATGTGGCCGCTGCTGGTGGAGTACTTGGTGGACGAAAGCCCGGCATGCGTTGCGGAGGTGCAAACGCACGCGGCATCGCCCGCTGCTGCTGCTGTTGTTGCGGTGGTGCTGGCAGTGCCGGCCGGAATGCCGGTGAAGAGTACGGCCGACTGCGGAACGGCATCGACCGCTGTGGTGGTTGCCAGCGCGGACCTGATGGTGGGCGATTCACCATCCGAAACTTCTGAGAAGGACCGCCTCCTTCTCCACTGCTCTGCGGCGCGCTTCGCTTTCGCTCTGCCGCCGCCAACTCCTTGCCGGAGTCCTCCTGAACAATCGCAGCATCAATTATGTCGTTGAGGCTGCCGCGATTGAACATCGCCAGCTTGTCCTTCAGGAGCGGGTTAAGCCCCTGGTAAAAGTGGTCCCGCCGCTTCTCGTCCGTATCTGCGTGATACGACGCGTAGAGCGCGAGATCGTTGAACGCCCTGGAATATTCCAGCGCGTTTCGGCTCCCTTGTTGCAGGTGTAGGAATTCCTGCGTCTTCCTCTTCATCAAACCGGGCGGTATATGATAGGCCCTGAAGGCCGTCCGGAACTCCGCCCAGGTCATCGCTCGGTCGGTGGGCTGTGAAGCACAGAAGTTGGCCCACCACGCGCTCGCGGATCCTTGGAGCTGCTGGACCGCGAACTGAGTCTTGCGCTGCTCGCTGATCTGGAGCAGCCCGAACTTCATCTCTATGGCGCGGAGCCTGTTGTCCGCGTCAAGTGGTTCATCCGCCCTTGAGAATACAGGGGGATGAGTCGCCAGGAAGTCGGAGTAGGAGCTCTGTTGGCGCTCCTCACGATCTTGACGTCTCTCTGGGCGAGACGTATTCGCAATTAACGTTTGCAGCAGCTCTGTGTGCTGCTGATGTGAACCCGCCATTGCCGCGACAATGTCGGCCAATGTTACCGTTGGCAGTGGCGGTGGCGGTGTTTGCTGTTGCTGTTGCTGCTGCTGTCCCGAGGAGTCCTCGGGAGGCGGTTGGGAGGTCTCTCCCCCTTGGCTAGTACCTCCAACATCAGGGTTGGCACGAGTACGCGTCATGCTGAAATTCAACACAGCAGCAATTAGCACATGTCTTACTCAAAATTCCATAAACAGCAGTAAGTATTGAAGCGACGCATGACTAACTTGCACAACATTCACATATTTTGATAAAGCATAAACTTTATACAAGATACATTATTCTCGGATCTCCGAGAAGTCGTGCTCATGTCGTCACTACCTATACATACGCTACTGTCTACACGACATGTCACCGATTACAAAAGTTGGGTTACGCTACCCTAGCTGCCCTACTTGGCAACCGTAACCCCCTACTCGGAGTAGAACTCGACCTCCTGTGGGTCGTCCTCCTCCGGTACCTCTGCTGGTGGCTTGGGGTCTACCACCTCTTCTCCCATTCCAGGTTCTCCCATGGCTGGAAGACCCAAGACTACCGGTACGCCCAATACCGGGGGCACGAGGTCCTGCAATGCATGCACCTCGTCCATAGCCTGGTTGTAGTCCTCTTCCCAGCCTTGCCCTTCCTCAATAGCGTCGTCCCGCTCTTGAGCAAGGTCCTCATTCTGCTGGGTTAGGGTCTGCACCAGCTCTTGCAACGCCGTGATGTCAACACGGCCCTTCTTCCTTGCCTTCTTCAGACGACGCAACTGATTGTGTTGTTCATTCAGTCGCTTGATCGTCGGAAGGAGCACATTGCGGAGTGCACTGTGAGCACTCTCGAAATGATCTCCACGGCTTGTGCTCTCCTTGAGCTTGGTGGCGAGATGCTCCGTATGAACAGCTTGGCTGTCCATCACAGCGTTTCCCGCCCTCATTTGGAGGCTGAGGTTTGCCTCCGCGGGGTTGTACCTTGGGCAATTCGGGTCTGTTGCCTCCCGGTACCTTTCTTCCCACATATGCTGAGCTCGTCCCTCCACCGGAACGAGTGCGTATGGAGTACCCTCCATAGCCTGCACATGTAGCTGGCAGAAACGTGACATAGTGTCACGGGCTGCCACTTGCCACATCCCTTCCGGTTGTCTTCCTCTCACCGTGACGGTGAATGGCACCCAACCGGGTGGCGTAGGTCCTGCGGAAACCTCGACATGGATCGTCCACGTCTTGTTCCCCTCTTCGCCTTCTTCCTTGGCGAAGTATTGCGGCATCTGGTTATACCCGAAATATTGGAGCATTTGCCACAATGCTTCCGGGTAGCCGCTACGGTCAGAGCAGTGGGAAACTACCCACCCGTTCTCCAACTGTTTATCTGCTGCCATATGTAAAATATATTTGAGAAATGTCAAATATTTATTTTTAACAGTAAAATTCTGGGCTATAACATAAGACATGTCATTGAACCCATAACACTTGGAAACATAGTTCAAATTCTTAAACAAATTTGACTGCTGATCTGCTGTTACCATGACAGCCCTGACCAGTTCCCATATCAATCTGATTTAGGCAAGGTTAACAGCAAAACCAGTCCTGGAGCTCAACATCAAAGTTAAAGTTAACTTCAATAGCTTTCCAGCAAGTATTTGCTTGGCCTAAGATCTGTCCTGGTTCAAAAGTTATGAGATGTCAAAGTTAACAGAATTTCTGGGAACAATTGGACAGCACCTTCCTGCCTTAGGTACTGAATTGATCCAAGAATCCCAGTTAATTATGTTCCTAATCTGACAAAACTTTCTGTTACAAAGTTGTAACTCATCTCATAAGCTTTCCAGAACTACCTCATTTTCTATTTTTGGATTTTTAAACAGGAAGTTATGCTTAATTTACAGAGAGTTTACAGAGAGTCTTTGCTCTGTCCTGTTTTCTGGACAGTTTCAACTCTACTGCATTTTTCGAGTGGTTAAGGGATGAAACACCTCTGGAACTCAACAGAAAAGTTGTAAAGCTCCTCCAAAGCTTTCCAGAAATGTATCATACGACCCCAACCTCGAAAGAACTCAACCCCTAACCTCTGATTAACGTCAGCCTTGATTTAGCTGAAAACAGAGTGCTCTGTCCTTAACATCCTATAAGTTGAAAACTTATTAGCTTTGAATATCCTGTTAAGGGAAGGAGTTACATCAAGTTTTACTACTTTGGATCAAAACCTTCCAGTTTTTAAATGAAGTTGTTCATTTAATTGGATGTGACGTCGAGGCGTCACGAGATTATGTCGGTACTACGTCCTCACAAAGGAAAAACCTATACCGGACTTAGCCGGCTTCGTTATTTCAGTGCCACTACTCGTCACTCGCACACGGATGCTACACGTCTACCGTTTCGTGGTAAGGCTACCTGCAGAAACTCAAACAATCATCAGACTCGGCTACACACCGAGCCCGGAATACATACAGTTAGTACACCCGGCCGTCATCACTCGCCCGGATGTTCTCAAGCCAAACACGCCTTGAGTTACGTGTTCACGTTTCAGACCACGTGACGGGGTCTCCCATGTTGCACCACGCACGCCAGCGACAGACGTTGCTCGAATACCCCAAACGACATGAAGAGTCGTAGAGGATATCAAAGCGGGTCGGGTTACCTGCCACCCGTGGGGCTCCACCCTTCAGCTTGTGCGCACTGGTGGACAGCGCTTACGTGCACCCCCCAAGACATGAACGTCCCGAGATGCACGATTTTCTGATATAACAATTAGGTTACTAAGCCACTTTCTATATACTAATAACATCCTTATACGGGCTACTAACTCGTTCCTCACTGGATTTTTTTGAAAAAGAAGACCTTTGTACTGTGTTAAACCTCAAGCGAGCTCTGATACCACGCTGACACGACCCCACTGGTCCTGTCGAGCCAGGATCACGCTGAGGGGTGCTGCGTTGCACAGCACCGTATAACACACGTCAAAGGTACAAAGCGGAAGCGGAAGCTTTATTACATAAACAGGTTTATGAACATGTTTACATCAAAATAAGTTCAGTCTACACTCACGGGCGTAGACTAAGCATCAAGTGCACGTTCAGCCCTCGAACGTGTCCTTGCTAGCACACACGCACACTAACTCTGCGGCGTGCACGACTCCCACTCGATGGGGTTCCCCTCTTGGGGTTCCGTTTCCTCTTCGGGAGTCCCTTCCTCATAGAACCCTGCAAAAGCTTCAAACACAAGCAGTGAGCACGAAGGCTCAGCAAGTCTGACCCGTCTCACCTAAACATGGAACTTCTACATGAGGGTAATGGGTTGCATGAGGTAAAAATCATTTGCAAGGACTCGCCTAATTAGTAGAACCTTACTTTCAAGTTTTAGCAGCAGGTTGTGGAGAACCTTACGCTAAGGCACATGAGAGAGCCGCAATTGACACGACCCCACTGGTCCTGTCGAGCCAGGATCACGCTGAGGGGTGCTGCGTTGCACAACACCGTATAACACACGTCAAAGGTACAAAGCGGAAGCGGAAGCTTTATTACATAAACAAGTTTATTAACATGTTTACATCAAAATAAGTTTAGTCCACACTCGCGGGCGTAGACTAAGCATCAAGTGCACGTTCAGCCCTCGAACGTGTCCTTGCTAGCACACTCGCACACTAACTCTGCGGCGTGCACGACTCCCACTCGACGGGGTTCCCCTCCTGGGGTTCCGTCTCCTCTTCGGGAGTCCCTTCCTCATAGAACCCTGCAAAAGCTTCAAACACAAGCAGTGAGCACGAAGGCTCAGCAAGTCTGACCCGTCTCACCTAAACATGAAACTTCTACATGAGGGTGATGGGTTGCATGAGGTAAAAATCATTTGCAAGGACTCGCCTAATTAGTAGAACCTTACTTTCAAGTTTTAGCAGCAGGTTGTGGAGAACTTTACGCTAAGGCACATGAGAGAGCCGCAATCAAACAAGAAACGCATTTCTCTCATGTACTTTGCCCAAAGTTGAAAAGAACTTTAGTTAGCACTAAGCTACAACATATCATTAACAATCAATATCCAACTTTCAATCAGCAACATTTTAACATGTAACTAGCCTGTTCTTTCTACGTCACGGTACAGTGAACAAGTGGTACTCACTGACCGCGAGGGACGGCGATTATAATCGATTTACACCTGCAGGGTTACCCGAACAACCCGTCACGTACGCCCGTACTCGATGTTGCCTACAACAACCATCACGGACGCCGTACGCGACTACCTTTCACCCGTTAGCCAAATATTGAACCGGTCCCATCGTCCCGAGCAAGAGGTCCCTGCACGCGCATCTCTGTGCCGCCAGCTGATTTACACCTCGAGCTCTCAACCTACCCTCTGAACGACGGGCAATGCCTCAATACCCAGCTACCCGAGTTACATCAGTTTCCCGGTTCCCATATAGCCGGTAGGTCTTCGGTACTGTTCTAGCTTGTTCAACAGGCCCGCACACGGCTCGGTCCTCAATCGACACAAGCGGAGCTACAGCACACAGGCCCCAAAGTCCTGCTGCCCTTACTCTCCGCTCGGTCTCATTTTCTTGCCATGTGTATCATGTGCTATCTCTACCCGAGCAATGTGCCTCTAGCCTATTCTCGCGAGTAGTTCCAACTACTCGACTTGTACCGAATCCTACTCTATCCTAGCAATGCAGTGGCTAGCGGGGTTTGCAATCCTAAACCCCAACCCATGGTTTTCTTGGCTATGCAGTGGGGTTTCCAAACAAGACTCTGATGCACAACATAAAGAAAACAAGTATGTGCTCAAAACAATAAAAATTTATAAAATGGTTAATGCAAACCGGGGCTTGCCTTGCTGCTCTTGGTCGTAGGCTAGCTGTTCCTCCGGAGTAACGAAGTCTAGGACTTCGGGTTCCTCCTCGACCTTAGCGACTACATGATAAGAACAATGTATGTATTAATTAAATGCTTTTGTATTAACTTTGAAGTTGTGAAGTCTATAACCTTTACTAGATAGACCTAATGACTGTGAAACTTTTACTGTGGCTTGGTTACAACCTAAACAGAGACTTGGTCAAGTTTTAGTTGCAGCAAAGCTCATTTGAGCCCTCCACAAATAATTATGTCCTTGACCTTAATTAAAGGCTTTTAGGGTGTTCTAGGTATTTTCATGAAACAAACTATGACTTTCTGAAAACTAGATTTTCAGAGGGTTCTAATGGAATTGGTCTCACTTAATTTGGAAGTCTCTAACTAAAGATATGAGCTAAACAATTTCAGAGAAAATTCTGAAAATGTTTCTGAACATTTTCTATTTTCTCTGGAACAGTTTTACTAATCACACCATTAGGTGGACTAAATGAGCTCAAATGGATCTGAAATTTTTATGGTAGTTCAAGGATATTTTGGTGAACATCTCAGCAAAATTTCAGGATTTTCCTCCAAATGATTCTCCAGTTAAAATTCCTAACAGTTTAAACTTTAAGGAATTAATTCTGGAGAATTAAGGAATCTCATGAAGTGACACTTGATTTTCTGGAAAGTACTCAAAGAGCTGAATCCAGCAAAATTTGGTTCACTCAATTTGGAGCTTTCTAGCCAAAGTTATAAGGATTTGAAGTTTGAAGGAAATCTGAAAATCGGGGAAAAGTTTAAACTCGCGCGTGGGCCCAGGAGACACGCGTCGCACGCCGAAGCGACAGCACACCGCGGCCCACAAGGCTTTTGCGCGCCAGCACACCCGATCCCGGCCGCAGCCGGATCCCGATTCAAAATATCGGCCGCTGACAGCTGGGGTCCACCCCCTTCTTCAACCTCGCGACACCCGCGCTCCGCCGCCGAGGGACCTCGCCGGAGAGCTCGCCGCCGGCTGCTGTACAGCTTCAAACTTCTTGATTCTGGCCGCCCCTGCCTACTTTTACTTGGGGAACATGATCCGAGGGTCAGCTGCTCATGACAACGGCCGGAGCATGGTCGGCGACGAGCCGCCATATCGGAACGACTTCGGCCATGTCGGCTGATGCTCCTAGTGCCTCAGCTACTTGGGAAACCGGTCGGGGAGCATCAGTGGACCTCAGAGAAGGTCGACATGAACTTGGGGCAGCTCGGGGAAGGCCCGAAATAGGTCCTCACCGTGCGCCCGATACCCCCCGTGCGTTCCGCCATTAGTAGACCTTGAATTACGCCGGGCACAGAAGTTCTCCGGCCCAGAGTTGTGAAGGCAACTTGTGCGTCACCGTGTCTAGTTCGTGTGGGAGTGGCCTGAGGCCCTCTAATCCTTTCTAGAGCACGAATTAAACAGAATCGTACCCGAGGGTCGTTCTGCACACAGAAAGGGGAAAAGTGGAAATTCGCCGCCGGTGAGCAACCACTCGAGCTGTGGCTCGGGGAGGAGCAGCACCGATCACTTGCGCGTCCAAGGGTGCCTTGGCTCGGGCGTGACAACGCCCAGGTTGGGCTGTCCACGAGAGCCCGAGGTGCGGCGGTTTCCAGTTCCGAGTTTGATCTTTCGGCACAGCCGATATCACTCGGTTTCAATCGATTTCTATCAATGGGAAGGATGGAGGATGGTTGCTAGTACCTTGCTGGGACCTTGGAATGGAAAGAGGGAGCTGCGATCGGCTTGATCAAGCAGGAACTCGAGCGGCGGCGATGGCAGTGGGAAAAGCAGTCGCGCACGTCGGTAGCTCGGGGAAATGGTGACTGAGGCACGCCGGGGAGGGAATAAATAGCTCGGCCGGCTGGCCTCCGGCTTGGGGCACGCAGCAGGAGCTGGCGCCGGCCGGCCCCTTCGGTGGCGCGCGCGCACAACAGCCGGGAACCGACTGAACTGTGGTTCAGTCGGTTTGCTTTGAGGCTGAGGCTGACATGTGGGTCCCACTCCTCTTTTAACCTCTGAAATTTATTCCTAACAGCTGTGGTAAACAGTGAACCCTATTCTACCCTTGGCAACTCAAATTATTCACCCAAGAGCCATTTGAATTGATCAAAGTTCAAATGAGGTTTGGTTTGAATGAATTTCAGCACAAGTGCAGTTTGAAATTCAAATAAAGTTTGAATTTCTCCCCCTTAGCTCATGTCAAGATCAACTCCAAATGGAGTGAAAATTGGTGTGTGAGCTCACAAAAATGTGCTGAGCAAGAATATGCCTTCCACTTTTAAATTCAGTGGGTGAAAACAGTTTGAATTTGAATATGTTTTCAAACTGCCCCTTTCCTATCTACACCCAAGATGACCTCAAAAATGTTTTGAATTTGGGTGAAACTTGGCATGGACATCCTTGGCAAAGTGTAGGAGTTTTCATATGTCCAGCCCATCTATATCACATGTGGGGAGTACCACTTTTGCAATGTGTGAGTTTGTTCCCTAATGAGCATGTTGATAATTGTTACTTGCTCTTTATTTGTGTTCATCATTTTTCCTCAAATGAGGTGTGTGGTGTGGGGATGAACACTGCAAATGGGTGTCAAAAACTGAGGCCCTTACATTCCTCCCCCCTTAAAAGAATCTCGTCCCGAGATTATAAGGTGAAAATGAGAGAGAGGACGGTGGAAAAATTACCGGATATGCGACGTGAGAAAGTCGGGGTAGTTAGTGCGAAGGAATTCTTCGCTCTCCCATGTCGCTTCATCCATGGAGTGATTACTCCACAGAACCTTGTAGAACCACAACGTACGGTTGCGTGTGGTTCGGGCCTTTTCATCAATAATCTGCACCGGTTCCTCCCGATAGGTGAGATCCGGTTGCAGTTCTTCAATGTCTTCCAGCTGAACGGTAGTTGATAGCTTGAGACACTTCCTCAGCTGGGAAATGTGAAAGACGTCGTGCACACCGGAAAGTGCTTCTGGTAATCTTAGCCGGTATGCCACCGATCCACATCTTTCGGTAATCTGGAATGGACCGATGAATCGGGGTGCTAACTTTCCTCTCACCCCAAATCTGTTTACGCCCTTCATTGGAGACACTCGTAGATATACGTGGTCTCCAGCTTCGAATTGTAACGGACGCCTTCTCCGGTCCGCATACTGTTTCTGTCGGGATTGAGCGGCTTTTAGGTTCGCTTGAATTAATCGAACCTTTTCTTCCGCGTTGTTGACAAGATCAATCCCGAAGGTAACCCTCTCGCCAGACTCACACCAATTCAATGGTGTGCGGCATTTTCTCCCGTATAGCGCCTCGTAGGGCGCCATCTTGATGCTGGCTTGGTACCCATTGTTGTACGAGAACTCGGCTAACGGCAAGTGATCATCCCAGTTCTTGCCGTGGTCGATAGCGCAAGCTCGTAGCATGTCTTCTAAGATTTGATTTACCCGCTCCGTTTGCCCATCCGTCTGCGGGTGGTAGGCTGAACTACGGATCAGCTTCGTCCCCAAGGCAGCGTGGAGCTGCTCCCAAAAACGGGACACAAATAAAGTGCCCCGGTCCGATACGATAGTACGGGGTACGCCGTATAAGCATAGGATCCGTGAGATGTACAGTTCAGCGTACTTCTTGGCGTTGTAGTTGGTGTTGACCGGGATGAAATGGGCAACTTTGGTGAGCCGATCGACGATCACCCACACAGAATCATGTTTCTGTAAGGTGGTGGGTAAACCGACGACGAAATCCATGCTCACGTCCTCCCACTTCCAGGCAGGAATGCCCAGTGGTTGCAGCAGTCCCGGTTTCCGCATGTGGTCTGCCTTCACCCGTCGACATGTATCACACTCGGACACGTATTTTGCAGTCTCTCGCTTCATCCGTGTCCACCAAAACTTGCTTCTGAGTTCTTGATACATCTTGTTGCTGCCGGGGTGAATAGAAAACTTTGATAAGTGAGCCTCATCAAAGATTTTCTTCCGTAACTCCGGTTCTCGGGGTACGACGATCCGGTCCTTGAACCATAGGACGCCGTCTCCGTCCTTCCGGAAACATTTCAACTCCCCACTGTCTACACGTCTCCGCAAATGTGATATGCCCTTGTCATTCTTCTGGGCTGCCGCTATCTCTTCACGGATGGTGGGGATCAAAGCTAGGTTGTAGAGAGCTCCATGTGGAATCACATGTAGTGGTGGTTCGCTCTCTTCCAACGGTGTGATGGTCAGATTATTGACGTGTGACTTGCGGCTTAGCGCGTCTGCCACAACGTTTGCCTTGCCCGGATGATAATGGATCTCTATCTCGTAATCCTTTATCAGTTCTAACCATCTTCGTTGCCTCATGTTCAGCTCCTTCTGAGTGAATATGTACTTGAGGCTTTTGTGGTCGGTATATAAATGTACGAGGTTACCGAGTAGGTAGTGCCTCCACATTTTCAGTGCAAGTACCACGGCAGCGAGCTCCAAGTCGTGAGTTGGATAATTTTGCTCATGATTCCTAAGCTGCCGTGACCCATACGCGACCACCCTTCGGTCTTGCATCAACACACATCCGAGCCCAATGCCGGATGCATCGCAGTACACATCGAACGGTTTTGTTGTGTCTGGCTGCGCCAAAACCGGTGCTGATGTCAGGTGCTTGACTAAAGCCTTGAATGCTGCTTCACATGCTGGACTCCAAACATATTTGGTAGCCTTCTTCAGCAGCTCTGTCATTGGCTTGGCAATCTTCGAGAAGTTCGGAATGAACCTCCGATAATATCCCGCGAGTCCGAGGAAACTCCGTACCTCATGAACAGTTCTCGGGGATTTCCAATTCAGCACTTGCGTGATTTTGCTCGGGTCCACAGCGATACCCTCCGCTGAGATGATATGCCCGAGGAAAGGCACTTGCGATATCCAAAACTCGCATTTGCTGAACTTTGCGTATAACTTGTGATCCCGCAGCCGTTGCAAGACTATACGCAGATGTTTCTTGTGATCTTCCTCCGACTTGGAATATACCAGGATGTCGTCGATGAAGACCACGACAAACTTGTCCAGCTCCGGCATGAACACCGAGTTCATTAAGTACATGAAGTGAGCTGGAGCATTGGTGAGGCCAAAGGACATGACCAGGTACTCATAAAGTCCGTACCTTGTCGAAAAAGCTGTCTTTGGAATGTCCTCAGCCCTGATCTTAATCTGATGGTACCCGGATCTTAAATCCATCTTGGAAAAGACCTTTGCTTCGACCAACTGATCAAACAACATGTCGATCCGTGGCAACGGGTACTTGTTCTTGATGGTTACGGCATTTAATGGACGGTAGTCCACGCAAAGCCGCAACGTTTCATCCTTCTTTTTGACAAATAATGCCGAACAGCCCCATGGCGAGGAGCTCGGCCTAATAAAACCCTTCTCCAGAAGGTCCGTGAGCTGAGTCTTCAGTTCAGCCAACTCCTTGGGCGCCATCTTGTACGGCCTTCGGGATATTGGCATGGTTCCCGGTGCAAGTTCAATCTTGAACTCCACCTCTCTATCGGGTGGCATCCCCGGCAAATCATCCGGGAATACATCAGGGAATTCTCGGACCACTGGAATGTCTTCCAATCTGATGGTTGTGGCTTGATAGACACTTGGAAGTTTTATTTCTGGACTGTCCAGAAATAATGAGTGAGAACCGTGCACTCCTGAGTTTAAGTGCACGACTCGGAGGACGGTGTCTAAAACAGCGCCGTGGCGGTTTAACCACGACATCCCTAGGATGACATCGACCTTCTGTCCCTCTAAGATAATGAGAGACGTGGGGTACACTCTACCCGCTAAGCATAATGGTGCTTTGGAGACCATTACGCTTGCTGAAATCTTCCCACCCGGTGAACAAATTAAATATGGACTATCGGTGGGTAGTATTGGCAAGCTGTGTTTAGCAATGAAAGCTTGGCTAATAAAATTATGCGTGGCGCCTGAATCAAATAGTACTATAGCGGGATGCTGGTGGAGTTGGAACATACCCGCAAGGATTGGCTCGCCCTCCGGCACGTCCTCAATGGCAAGCTGGTGGACAGTACCGGGCCTAGGGTTTGCCCGCCGCGCATTAGTAGGGTTCCGGGGTTGATTCCTCCCCGGAAACTGTGGTACCACTCCGCCGCCTTGCCTCTCCGGGCAACTGCTCGCGAAGTGTCCTGGACGACCACACTTGTAACATGTGGCCGCTGCTGGTGGAGTACTTGGTGGACGAAAGCCCGGCATGCGTTGCGGAGGTGCAAACGCACGCGGCATCGCCCGCTGCTGCTGTTGTTGTTGCGGTGGTGCTGGCAGTGCTGGCCGGAATGCCGGTGAAGAATACGGCCGACCGCGGAACGGCATCGACCGCTGTGGTGGCTGCCAGCGCGGACCTGATGGTGGGCGATTCACCATCCGAAACTTCTGAGAAGGACCGCCTCCTTCTCCGCTGCTCTGCGGCGCGCTTCGCTTTCGCTCTGCCGCCGCCAACTCCTTGCCGGAGTCTTCCTGAACAATCGCAGCATCAATTATGTCGTTGAGGCTGCCGCGATTGAACATCGCCAGCTTGTCCTTCAGGAGCGGGTTAAGCCCCTGGTAAAAGTGGTCCCGCCGCTTCTCGTCCGTATCTGCGTGATACGACGCGTAGAGTGCGAGATCGTTGAACGCTCTGGAGTACTCCAGCGCGTTCCGGCTCCCTTGTTGCAGGTGTAGGAATTCCTGCGTCTTCCTCTTCATCAAACCGGGCGGTATATGATAGGCCCGGAAGGCCGTCCGGAACTCCGCCCAGGTCATCACTCGGTCGGTGGGTTGTGAAGCACAAAAGTTGGCCCACCACGCGCTCGCGGATCCTTGGAGCTGCTGGACCGCGAACTGAGTCTTGCGCTGCTCGCTGATTTGGAGCAGCCCGAACTTCATCTCTATGGCGCGGAGCCAGTTGTCCGCGTCAAGTGGTTCATCCGCCCTTGAGAATACAGGGGGATGAGTCGCCAGGAAGTCAGAGTAGGAGCTCTGTTGGCGCTCCTCACGATCTTGACGTCTCTCTGGGCGAGACGTATTCGCAATTAACGTTTGCAGCAGCTCTGTATGCTGCTGATGTGAACCCGCCATTGCCGCGACAATGTCGGCCAATGTAACCGTTGGCAGTGGCGGTGGCGGTGTTTGCTGTTGCTGTTGCTGCTGCTGTCCCGAGGAGTCCTCGGGAGGTGGTTGGGAGGTCTCTCCCCCTTGGCTAGTACCTCCAACATCGGGGTTGGCACGAGTACGCGTCATTCTGAAATTCAACACAGCAGCAATTAGCACATGTCTTACTCAAAATTCCATAAACAGGAGTAAGTATTGAAGCGACGCATGATTAACTTGCACAACATTCACATATATTGATAAAGCATAAACTTTATACAAGATACATTATTCTCGGATCTCCGAGAAGTCGTGCTCATGTCGTCACTACCTATACATACGCTACTGTCTACACGACATGTCACCGATTACAAAAGTTGGGTTACGCTACCCTAGCTGCCCTACTTGGCAACCGTAACCCCCTACTCGGAGTAGAACTCGACCTCCTGTGGGTCGTCCTCCTCCGGTACCTCTGCTGGTGGCTCGGGGTCTACCACCTCTTCTCCCATTCCAGGTTCTCCCATGGCTGGAAGACCCAAGACTACCGGTACGCCCAATACCGGGGGCACGAGGTCCTGCAATGCATGCACCTCGTCCATAGCCTGGTTGTAGTCCTCTTCCCAGCCTTGTCCTTCCTCAATAGCGTCGTCCCGCTCTTGAGCAAGGTCCTCATTCTGCTGGGTTAGGGTCTGCACCAGCTCTTGCAACGCCGCAATGTCAACACGGCTCTTCTTCTTTGCCTTCTTCAGACGACGCAACTGATTGTGTTGTTCATTCAGTCGCTTGATCGTCGGAAGGAGCACATTGCGGAGTGCACTGTGAGCACTCTCAAAATGATCTCCACGGCTTGTGCTCTCCTTGAGCTTGGTGGCGAGATGCTCCGTATGAACAGCTTGGCTGTCCATCACAGCGTTTCCCGCCCTCATTTGGAGGCTGAGATTTGCCTCCGCGGGGTTGTACCTTGGGCAACTCGGGTTTGTTGCCTCTAGGTACCTCTCTTCCCACACATGCTGAGCTCGTCCCTCCACCGGAACGAGTGCGTATGGAGTTCCCTCCATAGCCTGTACGTGTAGTTGGCAGAAACGTGACATAGTGTCACGGGCTGCCACTTGCCACATCCCTTCCGGTTGTCTTCCTCTCACCGTGACGGTGAATGGCACCCAACCGGGTGGCGTAGGCCCTGCAGGAACCTCGACATGGATCGTCCACGTCTTGTTCCCCTCTTCGCCTTCTTCCTTGGCGAAGTATTGCGGCATCTGGTTGTACCCGAAATATTGGAGCATTAGCCACAATGCTCCCGGGTAGCCGCTACGGTCAGAGCAGTGGGAAACTACCCACCCGTTCTCCAACCGTTTATCTGCTGCCATCTGTAAAAATATATTTGAGAAATGTCAAATATTTATTTAAACAGTAAACCATTGAGTTATAACATAAGATATGTCATTGAACCCTTAACACTTGGAAACATAGTTCAAATTTTTAAACAAATTTGACTGCTGATCTGCTGTTCCCATGACAGCCCTGACCAGTTTCCATATCAATCTGATTTAGGCCAGGTTAAAAGCAAAACCAGTCCTGGAGCTCAACATCAAAGTTAAAGTTAACTTCAATAGCTTTCCAGAAAGTATTTGGTTGGCCTAAGATCTGCTCTGGTTCAAAAGTTATGAGATGTCAAAGTTAACAGAATTTCTGGGAACAATTGGACAGCACCTCCCTGCCTTAGGTACTGATTTGATCCAAGAATTCCAGTTAATTCTGTTCCTAATCTGACAAAACTTTCTGTTACAAAGTTGTAACCCATCTCATAAGCTTCCCAGAACCACCTCATTTTCTATTTTTGGATTTTTATGCAGGAAGTTATGCTTAATTTACAGAGAGTCTACAGAGAGTCTTTGCTCCGTCCTGTTTTCTGGACAGTTTCAACTCTACTGCATTTTTCGAGTGGTTAAGGGATGAAACACCTCTGGAACTCAACAGAAAAGTTGTAAAGCTCCTCCAAAGCTTTCCAGAAATGTATCATACGACCCCAACCTCGAAAGAACTCAACCTCTAACCTCTGATTAACTTCAGCCTTGATTTAGCTGAAAACAGAGTGCTCTGTCCTTAACATCCTATAAGTTGAAAATTTATTAACTTTGAATATCCTGTTCAAGGGAAGGAGTTACATCAAGTTTTACTACTTTGGATCAAAACCTTCAAGTTTTTAAATGAAGTTGTTCATTTAGTTGGGTGTGACGTCGAGGCGTCACCAGATTATGTCGGTACTACGTCCTCACAAAGGAAAAACCTATACCGGATTTAGCCGGCTTCGTTAGTTCAGTGGCACTACTCGTCACTCGCACACGGATGCTACACGTCTACCGTTTCGTGGTAAGGCTACCTGCAGAAACTCAAACAATCATCAGACTCGGCTGCACACCGAGCCCGGAATCCATACAGTTTGTACACCCGGCCGTCATCACTCGCCCGGATGTTCTCAAGCCAAACACGCCTTGAGTTACGTGTTCACGTTTCAGACCACGTGACGGGGTCTCCCATGTTGCACCACGCACGCCAGGGACAGACGTTGCTCGAATACCCCAAACGACATGAAGAGTCGTAGAGGATATCAAAGCGGGTCGGGTTACCTGCCACCCGTGGGGCTCCACCCTTCAGCTTGTGCGCACTGGTGGACAGCGCTTACGTGCACCCCCCAAGACATGAACGTCCCGAGATGCACGATTTTCCGACATAACAAATAAGTTAATAATCCACTTTCTATATACTAATAACATCCTTATACGGGCTACTAACTCGTTCCTCACTGGATTTTTGAAAAAGAAGACCTTTGTACTGTGTTAAACCTCAAGCGAGCTCTGATACCACGCTGACACGACCCCACTGGTCCTGTCGAGCCAGGATCACGCTGAGGGGTGCTGCGTTGCACAACACCGTATAACACACGTCAAAGGTACAAAGCGGAAGCGGAAGCTTTATTACATAAACAAGTTTATTAACATGTTTACATCAAAATAAGTTTAGTCCACACTCGCGGGCGTAGACTAAGCATCAAGTGCACGTTCAGCCCTCGAACGTGTCCTTGCTAGCACACTCGCACACTAACTCTGCGGCGTGCACGACTCCCACTCGACGGGGTTCCCCTCCTGGGGTTCCGTCTCCTCTTCGGGAGTCCCTTCCTCATAGAACCCTGCAAAAGCTTCAAACACAAGCAGTGAGCACGAAGGCTCAGCAAGTCTGACCCGTCTCACCTAAACATGAAACTTCTACATGAGGGTGATGGGTTGCATGAGGTAAAAATCATTTGCAAGGACTCGCCTAATTAGTAGAACCTTACTTTCAAGTTTTAGCAGCAGGTTGTGGAGAACTTTACGCTAAGGCACATGAGAGAGCCGCAATCAAACAAGAAACGCATTTCTCTCATGTACTTTGCCCAAAGTTGAAAAGAACTTTAGTTAGCACTAAGCTACAACATATCATTAACAATCAATATCCAACTTTCAATCAGCAACATTTTAACATGTAACTAGCCTGTTCTTTCTACGTCACGGTACAGTGAACAAGTGGTACTCACTGACCGCGAGGGACGGCGATTATAATCGATTTACACCTGCAGGGTTACCCGAACAACCCGTCACGTACGCCCGTACTCGATGTTGCCTACAACAACCATCACGGACGCCGTACGCGACTACCTTTCACCCGTTAGCCAAATATTGAACCGGTCCCATCGTCCCGAGCAAGAGGTCCCTGCACGCGCATCTCTGTGCCGCCAGCTGATTTACACCTCGAGCTCTCAACCTACCCTCTGAACGACGGGCAATGCCTCAATACCCAGCTACCCGAGTTACATCAGTTTCCCGGTTCCCATATAGCCGGTAGGTCTTCGGTACTGTTCTAGCTTGTTCAACAGGCCCGCACACGGCTCGGTCCTCAATCGACACAAGCGGAGCTACAGCACACAGGCCCCAAAGTCCTGCTGCCCTTACTCTCCGCTCGGTCTCATTTTCTTGCCATGTGTATCATGTGCTATCTCTACCCGAGCAATGTGCCTCTAGCCTATTCTCGCGAGTAGTTCCAACTACTCGACTTGTACCGAATCCTACTCTATCCTAGCAATGCAGTGGCTAGCGGGGTTTGCAATCCTAAACCCCAACCCATGGTTTTCTTGGCTATGCAGTGGGGTTTCCAAACAAGACTCTGATGCACAACATAAAGAAAACAAGTATGTGCTCAAAACAATAAAAATTTATAAAATGGTTAATGCAAACCGGGGCTTGCCTTGCTGCTCTTGGTCGTAGGCTAGCTGTTCCTCCGGAGTAACGAAGTCTAGGACTTCGGGTTCCTCCTCGACCTTAGCGACTACATGATAAGAACAATGTATGTATTAATTAAATGCTTTTGTATTAACTTTGAAGTTGTGAAGTCTATAACCTTTACTAGATAGACCTAATGACTGTGAAACTTTTACTGTGGCTTGGTTACAACCTAAACAGAGACTTGGTCAAGTTTTAGTTGCAGCAAAGCTCATTTGAGCCCTCCACAAATAATTATGTCCTTGACCTTAATTAAAGGCTTTTAGGGTGTTCTAGGTATTTTCATGAAACAAACTATGACTTTCTGAAAACTAGATTTTCAGAGGGTTCTAATGGAATTGGTCTCACTTAATTTGGAAGTCTCTAACTAAAGATATGAGCTAAACAATTTCAGAGAAAATTCTGAAAATGTTTCTGAACATTTTCTATTTTCTCTGGAACAGTTTTACTAATCACACCATTAGGTGGACTAAATGAGCTCAAATGGATCTGAAATTTTTATGGTAGTTCAAGGATATTTTGGTGAACATCTCAGCAAAATTTCAGGATTTTCCTCCAAATGATTCTCCAGTTAAAATTCCTAACAGTTTAAACTTTAAGGAATTAATTCTGGAGAATTAAGGAATCTCATGAAGTGACACTTGATTTTCTGGAAAGTACTCAAAGAGCTGAATCCAGCAAAATTTGGTTCACTCAATTTGGAGCTTTCTAGCCAAAGTTATAAGGATTTGAAGTTTGAAGGAAATCTGAAAATCGGGGAAAAGTTTAAACTCGCGCGTGGGCCCAGGAGACACGCGTCGCACGCCGAAGCGACAGCACACCGCGGCCCACAAGGCTTTTGCGCGCCAGCACACCCGATCCCGGCCGCAGCCGGATCCCGATTCAAAATATCGGCCGCTGACAGCTGGGGTCCACCCCCTTCTTCAACCTCGCGACACCCGCGCTCCGCCGCCGAGGGACCTCGCCGGAGAGCTCGCCGCCGGCTGCTGTACAGCTTCAAACTTCTTGATTCTGGCCGCCCCTGCCTACTTTTACTTGGGGAACATGATCCGAGGGTCAGCTGCTCATGACAACGGCCGGAGCATGGTCGGCGACGAGCCGCCATATCGGAACGACTTCGGCCATGTCGGCTGATGCTCCTAGTGCCTCAGCTACTTGGGAAACCGGTCGGGGAGCATCAGTGGACCTCAGAGAAGGTCGACATGAACTTGGGGCAGCTCGGGGAAGGCCCGAAATAGGTCCTCACCGTGCGCCCGATACCCCCCGTGCGTTCCGCCATTAGTAGACCTTGAATTACGCCGGGCACAGAAGTTCTCCGGCCCAGAGTTGTGAAGGCAACTTGTGCGTCACCGTGTCTAGTTCGTGTGGGAGTGGCCTGAGGCCCTCTAATCCTTTCTAGAGCACGAATTAAACAGAATCGTACCCGAGGGTCGTTCTGCACACAGAAAGGGGAAAAGTGGAAATTCGCCGCCGGTGAGCAACCACTCGAGCTGTGGCTCGGGGAGGAGCAGCACCGATCACTTGCGCGTCCAAGGGTGCCTTGGCTCGGGCGTGACAACGCCCAGGTTGGGCTGTCCACGAGAGCCCGAGGTGCGGCGGTTTCCAGTTCCGAGTTTGATCTTTCGGCACAGCCGATATCACTCGGTTTCAATTGATTTCTATCAATGGGAAGGATGGAGGATGGTTGCTAGTACCTTGCTGGGACCTTGGAATGGAAAGAGGGAGCTGCGATCGGCTTGATCAAGCAGGAACTCGAGCGGCGGCGATGGCAGTGGGAAAAGCAGTCGCGCACGTCGGTAGCTCGGGGAAATGGTGACTGAGGCACGCCGGGGAGGGAATAAATAGCTCGGCCGGCTGGCCTCCGGCTTGGGGCACGCAGCAGGAGCTGGCGCCGGCCGGCCCCTTCGGTGGCGCGCGCGCACAACAGCCGGGAACCGACTGAACTGTGGTTCAGTCGGTTTGCTTTGAGGCTGAGGCTGACATGTGGGTCCCACTCCTCTTTTAACCTCTGAAATTTATTCCTAACAGCTGTGGTAAACAGTGAACCCTATTCTACCCTTGGCAACTCAAATTATTCACCCAAGAGCCATTTGAATTGATCAAAGTTCAAATGAGGTTTGGTTTGAATGAATTTCAGCACAAGTGCAGTTTGAAATTCAAATAAAGTTTGAATTTCTCCCCCTTAGCTCATGTCAAGATCAACTCCAAATGGAGTGAAAATTGGTGTGTGAGCTCACAAAAATGTGCTGAGCAAGAATATGCCTTCCACTTTTAAATTCAGTGGGTGAAAACAGTTTGAATTTGAATATGTTTTCAAACTGCCCCTTTCCTATCTACACCCAAGATGACCTCAAAAATGTTTTGAATTTGGGTGAAACTTGGCATGGACATCCTTGGCAAAGTGTAGGAGTTTTCATATGTCCAGCCCATCTATATCACATGTGGGGAGTACCACTTTTGCAATGTGTGAGTTTGTTCCCTAATGAGCATGTTGATAATTGTTACTTGCTCTTTATTTGTGTTCATCATTTTTCCTCAAATGAGGTGTGTGGTGTGGGGATGAACACTGCAAATGGGTGTCAAAAACTGAGGCCCTTACAGCAATCAAACAAGAAACGCATTTCTCTCATGTACTTTGCCCAAAGTTGAAAAGAACTTTAGTTAGCACTAAGCTACAGCATATCATTAACAATCAATGTCCAGCTTTCAATCAGCAACATTTTAACATGTACTAGCCTGTTCTTTCTACGTCACGGTACAGTGAACAAGTGGTACTCACTGACCGCGAGGGACGGCGATTATAATCGATTTACACCTGCAGGGTTACCCGAACAACCCGTCATGTACGCCCGTACTCGATGTTGCCTACAACAACCATCAAGGACGTCGTACGCGACTACCTTTCACCCGTTAGCCAAATATTGAACCGGTCCCATCGTCCCGAGCAAGAGGTCTCTGCACGCGCATCTCCGTGCCGCCAGCCGATTTACACCTCGAGCTCTCAACCTACCCTCTGAACGACGGGCAATGCCTCAATACCCAGCTACCCGAGTTACATCAGTTTCCCGGTTCCCATATAGCCGGTAGGTCTTCGGTACTGTTCTAGCTTGTTCAACAGGCCCGCACACGGCTCGGTCCTCAATCGACACAAGCGGAGCTACAGCACACAGGCCCCAAAGTCCTGCTGCCCTTACTCTCCGCTCGGTCTCATTTTCTTGTCATGTGTATCATGTGCTATCTCTACCCGAGCAATGTGCCTCTAGCCTATTCTCGTGAGTAGTTCCAACTACTCGACTTGTACCGAATCCTACTCTATCCTAGCAATGCAGTGGCTAACGAGGTTTTCCATCCTAAACCCAACCCATGGTTTTCTTGGCTGTGTAGTTGGGTTTCCAATCAAGACTCTAATGCGAACAACAATATTCAAAGATGTACTCAAAACAATAAACATTTGTAAAAGGGTTAATGCAAACCGGGGCTTGCCTTGCTGCTCTTGGTCGTAGGCTAGCTGTTCCTCCGGAGTAACGAAGTCTAGGACTTCGGGTTCCTCCTCGACCTTAGCGACTACATGATAGAAACAATACATGTATTAATTTAATGCATTTGTATTAAGTTTGAAGTTGTGAAGTCTATAACCCTTGCTAGATAGACCTAATGACTGTGAAACTTTTACTGTGGCTTGGTTACAACCTAAACAGAGACTTGGTCAAGTTTTAGTTGCAGCAAAGCTCATTTGAGCCCTCCACAAATAATTATGTCCTTGACCTTAATTGGAACTCTTAGGGTGTTCTAGGGATTTTCATGAGACAAACTATGACTTCCTGAAAACTAGATTTTCAGAGGGTTCTAATGGAGTTGGTCTCACTTAATTTGGAAGTCTCTAACTAAAGATATGAGCCAAACAATTTCAGAGAAATTTCTGAAAATGTTTCTGAACATTTTCTATTTTCTCTGGAACAGTTTTACTAATCACCCCATTAGGTGGACTAAATGGGCTCAAATGGATCTGAAATTTTTATGGTAGTTCAAGGATATTTTGGTGAACATCTCAGCAAAATTTCAGGATTTTCCTCCAAAGGATTCTCCAGGTAAAATTCCTAACAGTTTAAACTTTGAGGAATTAATTCTGGAGAAATAAGAATTTCATGAAGTGAAACTTGATTTTCTGGAAAGTACTCAGAGAGCTGAATCCAGCAAAATTTGGTTCACTCAATTTGGAGCTTTCTAGCCAAAGTTATGAGGATTTGAAGTTTGAAGAAAATCTGAAAATCGGGGAAAAGTTTAAACTCGCGCGTGGGCCCAGGGGACACGCGTCGCACGCCGAGGCGACAGCACACCGCGGCCCACAAGGATTTTGCGCGCCAGCACACCCGATCCCGGCCGCAGCCGGATCCCGATTCAAAATATCTCCCGCTGACAGCTGGGGTCCACCCCCTTCTTCAACCTCGCGACACCCGCGCCCCGCCGCCGAGGGACCTCTGCCGGAGAGCTCGCCGCCGGCTGCTGTACAGCTCCAAACTTCTTGATTCTGGCCGCCCCTGCCTACTTTTACTTGGGGAACAGGATCCGAGGGTCAGCTGCTCATGACAACGGCCGGAGCATGGTCGGCGACGAGCCGCCATATCGGAATGACTTCGGCCATGTCGGCTGACTCTCCTAGTACCTCAGCTACTTGGGAAATCGGTCGGGGAGCATCAGTGGACCTCAGAGAAGGTCGACATGAGCTCGAGGCAGCTCGGGGAAGGCCCGAAATAGGTCCTCACCGTGCGCCCGATACCCTCCGTTCGTTCCGCCATTCGTAGACCTTAAATTACGCCGGGCACAGAGGTTCTCCGGCCCAGAGTTGTGAAGGCAACTTGTGCGTTACCGTGTCTAGCTCGTGTGGGAGTGGCCTGAGGCCCTCTAATCCTTTCTACAGCACGAATTAAACAGAATCGTACCCGAAGGTCGTTCTGCACACAGAAAGGGGAAAAGTGGAAATTCGCCGCCGGTGAGCAACCACTCGAGCTGTGGCTCGGGGATGAGCAGCACCGGTCACCTGCGCGTCCAAGGGTGCCTTGGCTCGGGCGTGACAACGCCCAGGTTGGGCTGTCCACGAGAGCCCGAGGTGCGGCGGTTTCCAGTTCCGATTTTGATCTTTCGGCACAGCCGATATCACTCGGTTTCAATCGACTTCTAGCAATGGGGAGGATGGAGGAAGGTCTCTAGTACCTTTCTGGGACTCTGGAGTGGAAGGAGGGAGCTGCGATCGGCGTTCTCCGATCAAGTCCGAGCTGCGGAAGTTCTCGGCCGGCGCTGAGTTCTTGCGGGAGAGAACTGTGGTGCCTCGGCCGAGGAGGGGGCAGGCGCCTTAAGAAGGCTCTGCACCGCCCCATGCCCGCGCGTGGGCAAGCATCTGGTGGCGCGGTGGCTGGCCTCGGTGGCGATCACCGCTGCGGCTCGGCGACCCGAGTGAAAAGTCTCAGTCGGTTTGTGTTGAAGTAGAGGCTGACATGTGGGCCCCACCCCTCCTTTTAACCTCTGAAATTTACTCCTAACAGCTGTGGTAAACAGTGAACCCTATTCTACCCTTGGCAATTCAAATTATTCACCCAAGAGCCATTTGAATTGATCAAAGTTCAAATGAGGTTTGGTTTGAATGAATTTCAGCACAAGTTCAGTTTGAAATTCAAATAAAGTTTGAATTTCTCCCCCTTAGCTCATGTCAAGATCAACTCCAAATGGAGTGAGAATTGGTGTGTGAGCTCACAAAAATGTGCTGAGTAAGAATATGCCTTCCACTTTCAAATTCATGGTATAAAAACAGTTTGAATTTGAATATGTTTTCAAACTGCCCCTTTCCTATCTATACCCAAGATGACCTCAAAAAGGTTTTGAATTTGGGTGAAACTTGGCATGGACATCCTTAGCAAAGTGTAGGAGTTTTCATATGTCCAGCCCATCTATATCACATGTGGGAAATACCACTTTTGCAATGTGTAAGTTTGTTCTCTAATGAGCATGTTGATAATTGTTACTTGCTCTTCATTTGTGTTCATCATTCTTCCTCAAATGAGGTGTGTGGTGTGGGGATGAACACTACAAATGGGTGTCAAAAACTGAGGCCCTTACAATATGTATGTGGCACACAATTTAGTAACAGATAGCAATGCTGAATAAGTGTCCAAAGAACTTCACCTAGTTGCTGGCCTAAGAATGTATTAGAACAGTTGTGGCAATAAGCAAGGACAAGGATGAATGATGATGAACAACAAGGATAATATCAGCAAGTATCAAGCACTCACACAGAAATAGCACAACTAGAAAACCCCTTAGCCTCCTGTTTTTGTCTTGAAGCACTAGTAGAAATCAAAATCTTTTTTTCTTTATTTTTTATATTTTTCTCAACCAGGGGCAGAAGAATAGAAACAGCACCAAGTATTAGCTCAAACCGATGAAAGATGAGATCGGCACAAATTCATGAGCGATTGGAAAAACTGGTGCTGGAACTTCGGAGTTCAAAACGAGGGCCTTCTTAATTTATTATTATTTTTTTGAAAATGCCGTGACCACCGTAGCTGGTGTATCGTATGTGGACTTTTTCAAGACCTTTCCGGGAAAAAAAATGTGCCTCAATCGGAGTTACGAGCGAAAAGTTATGCCCGTTTTAAGGAGGATACCCCGAATCAGGTTTTGGTGGTGGTGGAAACTGCAACAGAAACGAATCGGTGGATGGAATTTTTTTGTAGATTGGTTTTTTGTAGATGGCAGCAGATGGAAGAAACAAAACATAACGAAAACAAATCTAAACCAGCAACCAGACTCAACCTAGGACACGAACTCAGAACTACGGACTCCGAAACTAAATTGTGCAAAAGGTTGAGCGGGGGTTGTTGGTCAGGGAAACTAAATTTTTTTTTGTGGATGATAGGACTGAAATAAAATAAATCTAAAGGCACACAAGTATACCTCACGGTGAACCTGGAAATATGATACCAATTGATAGGAGGATGAGTCCCGATCTTCCGAGAGGTAGGGTAAACATGATTGGGTGGAGATCTCGACGTTGATGATCCAAGGCTCCGAACGAACGAAACCCGCAATCACTACACCACTGCTCCGTTGGTAATCACCCGTGTCACATGAATGACCTCGCCACGAAGGCTTATCCCTGCAAGCGCAATCAAGAACACAAGCAAGAACAGAAAAGTTGCAATCAAGACTGAATTGATCACGAATTTGGGGTCTCACAACCGATGATCGGCGACACTGTTCAATGACAGATTGTAACTAAGCAAAACCCGACCCTAATGTGGTGACGGCTGCTGTATAAAAAGGAGTTTAGGGGCGTGCAAGACCCCTGGATGCAACCCTAATGGGCTTCCACACGATACACGGGCCAGCAGCCCAAAAGGCGGTGGCGCAGCACCGGACAGATTCTGGATGCCCACTTGTTTCGTTGATTCCCGTCAACTTAGAAGGAAATTTGAGGTGGGGCTGGTTCCATTGGAAGCTTTATGAAATCATGGTTCCAACCATATATAGAATGTCCAAATCCGACTCCGTATGTGTCCGGGACGTCAGTTTTGGTGAAGGCAGCTCCTGGAACCCGAGGTGGAGTCGAAGTCGAGTTGTACTTGGGCTCCTCCTTGGTGTGCACGTCCTATCTCCTCCTCCTTGACTCCTTGGACTCCTCCCAGTCCTTGCTGGTCCTCTCCATTGTTCCTAATCAATAAAACATGCATGGAAACACGCGTAAGTTCTGAAAAACAATTGACAAGGTTAGAACGTACCTGGAGATCCAATTGTCGTGCACGTGCTCTAGTGATCGGTCCTTGCATTGTATGCAAAGGAGAGATGTCCTCATCACTGGTTGCCACGAATGTTCCTCCTTTGACAGCTGGCGTTTTGTCTCACCATCTGTTAGAGAGAGTTGAGTAGAATAGAAGTTAGAAGTTTAGATGGATCCCCCCAACTATATGCATCAAGGTGGATGGACTAAATATATTTACTTTTATATGAGGATGTGAACACATGCCGAAGCATCTCACATCTCTCTACTATGTGTGGATATGGACACGCTGAAGCGTCCCACAACTCACACTAAGCACACAAACACAAACATCATCACAAAAGTTCAACACACCACTCCTATTCACGCTTATTCAATAGGAGTCCTAATGTGACGCCCTGGTTCTGAGAGAGAACCTCTCGTAAACGAGACTGATGCATAGGTGTGCCCAGGATGTTCAGCACACATACACATATAATCCACAAACTAAATTTCAGAATAATACCACGAATAACAGGGTTTATTACAATGTCTCATGAGTCTTGGACTCATTCTAGCAGCGGAAGTCTTATCTTAGCAGCGGAAGTCTTATTCTAGCAGCGGAAATCTTTATTCTAGCCAGGGAAGTCTTCTAAACTATTGCGGAAGCAACTAAGCAGCAGCAGCGGCTCCATCTCTACTCCATCCCCACAGGCAAGTTGACGGTGGATCGCACTCCTAATACTCCACGTGGTCTTCATAGTACTCCCCTCCTGTTGCTGATGATGTATGATAATGCAAGTTTGAGTACATGATGTACTCAGCAAGTGCGGGAAAATATTATATGTAGCTCACAACAAGGAAGGTATAAAAAGGCTTATTGCATAAAAGCAATGTTTATTTCACAAATCATGATAAAAACAGCAACTAGCTTTAAGTGAATGTAATTCCAACATGTATTTAAACATCAACATACCTCCATCATGATCCATCACTTTCATGTCTCTTCCAGACATTTATCTTTCTCAACTTTTCTCAAGCTCATGAATACTATCTCGTATTCACTACCACCTCATGAATACCATCTCGTATTCACTACCATTTCATCTAATATTAAATTCTGTCTCATACCGAGACCAATGCTCATTGCCATGACTCAACAGTCATGCAACCAATCTCATTACCCAGACTCAACAGTTCCGAAAACCAAATCTAAAGACCAAAACATAACCAAATACCATCCAAACCATCCCAAAAACCATCCCAACTAATCATGTGGGTTGTCCAGGCGCTTGTGACCGTAAGCTCGGCTATCATGATAGTTTCACACTCTACAGAGGTGGCACCACTTTACCCACAAGTTTGTGATTTCGTCATCCATCGGCGACTGCAGAACCTCCATTATACCAGTAAACAACCGTCGGTGTATGGCCAAGAGATCACAAAATAGCCTTTATAAAGGGGCTACTAGATGTATGGACTCACTAAGGTTTCACCAGCAGGCTAGAATCTCCAATTCTCCCACCTACGGGCCCCCTCTTGTGCCATGCAGTTCCCAGGGCAGTCCTCACTCGACTCCCATTCCCCGCGCTTTCCACGGTCCATAACAATCTAGCAACTTACCTAATTAGTCAGCTAAGACGCACCCATATTTGGCCTTGTGGTGACACTGTTTTCCTGGCATGGCTTGCATGAACCGGTCCTTAGATATACGGCAAGTAAACCACCATCTCATTCTACCTCATCCACAAACCAAGCTTGCCTAGATCTCCCTCCAATTCATGTACATTATCAACATCAGTTTCTCATTACCATTATTCATACGAGTGTAGTTAGCTAGACACATTCTATCGTTTCCCATATCCCATAGATTTGCGAAGCAAAGAGCAAAAAAGACCATACCCGACTCATCAACTGTCCCGGTGACAAGGGTGTTTATCAAAACTAGTAAACTCCTATGAAAAGGTTTTCCCATCATGTTGACTCAAGCACACACACCTTTTCGAAAACAAACAGTCTTTCAAAAACATGGGATCAATATGGTCAAGGAGCACTTGCCTTGTTCTTGCGGTCTCGGTTGCTCTTGGATCTCAAAATCTTGGTTCTGAAATCCTTCGTAGATAGCTCCCAGAGCTTGTCCTTCTACTTACAAGCGCGCACATACAAGATTCACAGCAATCAATTATCATGCACAAACTTTCCTTAAGATGCAATGATTCATATGCATGTTGATTCTATGGTGCAGTTTTATTAAATCAGTTTGTACATGTTCTTGCATGGCTTGCATGGGGTTTTACGATGAACAGAGGTGTATAGATCAAATGTGGACGTGGCGATGATCTCGTCACAAGATCTAGATCAAACCGATCAACACGTGATCTGTCCATGAAAAAGCTTCTGTTCTAAAAGATCAAAGGAACAGATGCAACGAAAACGCGATGACGTCGTAAGGTGGTAATGGAGACCTACCTTACTTCCTTCGGTCCTTCCTCTAGCAAAAACAGATTGTCGGCTCTCCTCTGGTGATGGTGATCGTGTCTGGACTCGTCGGCGGTCTCTCTGGTGGTCAAACTCCGGCGAAGGGGTTTAGCTCGGTGAGTTTGGGGGGCTAGGGCTTCTAAGTTGTCGGCTTAGAAAAGATGTTACGGCCAAGGGTTTTGTTTCAGGTTCTATCTATAATCGGGAAGAGAACAGTCCTAGTCTGATCAGAATTCGAATAAGAGTCCTATTCAAATTGCTTTTGAATCTTAACAACTTATCCTCAATTGATTTGGTGTGGTAGCAACGTGGAATTCATGTCGGTTTCCTTCCGTGTCGGTATTCCCATGTGTTCAGAAGCAAAAACCACTTCAGATCTCGTCACCTCGTCGGTGATGAGCTCCGGAGGCTCCACGTGTCCAGCAGGGGCCTGATTTCCCTTTCCTGCAAAGGCGGGCTCCGGTTGTGCCACGTGTCAGGCGGGCGAGACCTCCCTCTTTCTCAGAGGCGAGCTCCGCGTGCGCCACGTGTCAGTGCTGGACCTCCCCTCTCTTCGGAGGTGGCTCTGAATGTGCTACGTGTCAGACCCGGACCTCCCCTCTCTTCGGAGGTGGGCTCCGAGAATGCCACGTGTCCAGTAGCGCCAGACTTCCTTTCTCCTCAAAGATGAGCTCCGAGGTCGACATGTGTCTGTCAGCGTCGAACCTCCCGGAGGTGAGCTCCGGAGGTGACACGTGTCCATCAGCGTCGGACCTCCCGGAGATAAGCTCCGGAGGTGACATGTGTCCAATAGGACCGGACCTCTCGGATGTGAGCTCCGAGGGTGACACGTGTCTGGCGGGGCCAGACCTCTCGGAGTTGACCTCAGAGAGCAACACGTGTCCTCTCTCTTCTGCAGTGACTAGCTCCAAAGGCGACACGTGTCCTGCGGGGCTGGCCTTCGCTCCTCCGTAGAGGCTAGCTCCGGGGCAACACGTGTCCCACGGGGTCGGACCTCACCCCTTCCGCAGAGATGAGCCCCGAGCCTGCCACATAGCCAATTTAACGGCGAACCTCTCCCCCTTTTGCGGGGATGAGCTCCGAAGGTGCCACGTGGCCAGCGGGCCGCGGGAATTGTCTTCGGCGCTTCTCAGTGAACTGGAATTTGCTCTTTTTGGCTATCTTTTTGATTCTTCTCTCGGTTTCAACTTATTTTAAAATGTTTCTCTACATGAAATATGAATGCACACATGATTATGAAATTGAGGGTGTCACAAATCTACCCCCCTTAAATTGAATCTCGCACTCGAGATTCGATAGTGGAGAATAGATGAGGGAATTCTGTCTTGATGTCTTTTTCACGCTCCCATGTGGCTTCAGCTTCTGTGTGATGGCTCCATTGTACCTTGCACCATCGGATCACTTTGTTCCTCGTGACCCTTTCCTTTACGTCCAAAATTTGGACAGGGTGCTCTACATAGGTCAGATCCTCTTGAAGCTTGAGCTCTTCCATTGGTACATGCTCTTCCGGTACTCTCAAGCACTTCCTGAGCTGGGATACATGAAACATGTCGTGTACGTCGGAGAGGAGCATCGGGAGTTCTAGTTGATAGGCTACTTCTCCTCGCTTGCCCAAAATCTTAAATGGCCTGATATAGCGAGGTGCTAGCTTGCCTTTGATGTTGAAACATCGTTGGCCACGGATAGGCGATACCTTAAGGTATACGAAGTCTCCTACTTCGAAAGTCAACTTCCTTCGCCTATTGTCCGCATAGCCTTTCTGTTGTGACTGAGCAGCCTTCAAGTTCTCCCGTATTGTTTGGACTTGCTTCTCAGCTTCTTGTAGCACTTCAGGTCCAAATACTTGGTTCTCTCCAATCTCGTTCCAAAATAGCAGTGTTCTACACCGTCTACCATAAAATGCTTCGAAAGGCGTCATCTTCAAGCTAGCTTGATAGCTGTTGTTCTAGGAGAATTCGGCATACGGCAAACTCCTATCCCAACTACGCCCACGTTTCAAGGCGCAAGCTCTCAACATGTCTTCCAAAATTTGGTTTGTCCTCTTGGTTTGTCCATCAGTCTGTGGATGGTAAGCAGAGCTAAAATCCAGCCGTGTACCCATAGCCTCACGCAGCTTCCTCCAAAACCTAGAGGTAAACTGAGAACCCCGATCTAAGACTATCCTCTTCAGGACTCCATGGGGGCACACGATTTGCTCCATGTACAGCTCAGGTAGTTGTGCAACGTCGTACACGGTCTTGACAGGAAGAAAATGGGCGGTTTTTGTCAATCGGTCCACGATAACCCAGATTGAGTTGTAACCCGACCGAGTATGTGGAAATCCGATGATGAAATCCATACTGATATCTTCCCACTTCCACTCGGGTACCTTTAAGGGTTGCAACAATCTAGCGGGTCTTTGATGTTCGGCCGTCACCCGTTGGCATGTGTCGCATAAGGCAACATATTCAGCTATGTCCCACTTCATACTATCCCACCAATAACAAGTCTTTAGGTCCTTGTACATCTTGGTACTTCCGGGATGTATGGAATAAGGTGAGTCATGTGCCTCCTTTAATATCGTGTCGCGGATGTGCTTCACGTTAGGCACACAAATCCTTTTTCCTATCCAAAGCGTACCCTTCTCATCTTCCTTGAAGTCCTTTTAGATGCCTTGTTGGATCCTTTCCTTGATCTCCTTGATTTCCTCATTCGTTGCTTGGCCATTTCTTATTTCTTGTTCCAATAAAGAGTGGAGTTCCATCACTTCCATCTCGTTCAAGAACCCGAGATGTAACCGTTCGAACTCCTTTCGTAGCTCGGGCGGTAGCTCCCGAACCGTGAGTTGGTGACATGCTCCCTTTTGGCTCAATGCATCAGCTACTACATTGGCCTTTCCGGGGTGATAGTTGATTCCAACATCATAATCCTTGATGAGTTCCAATCATCGACGTTGCCTCAAATTCAAATCCGTTTGGGTGAATATGTACTTGAGGCTTTTATGATCCGTATAGATCTCACATCGATGACCCAGGATATAATGTCTCCAAATCTTTAATGCATGCACCACCACCGGCTCACAACCAACTAGGAGAGTTCATGAGGACTCGACCACCCACTTTTGCTCAAGCTAATGACCCCATGGAGGCCGACGATTGGTTGAAGTCCATGGAGAAGGAGCTTGCCATAGTTCAGTGCAATGACCGAGAGAAGGTTCTCTTCGCGTCGCACCAACTCATGGGAGCAGCCGCTGACTGGTGGGATGCCCTTTGCAATGCTCATGTCGACCCAGAGACTATTACTTGGACCGAGTTCAAGGAGAGTTTCCGATCTCATTATATCCCTGCTGGTGTCATGATGTTCAAAAGACAAGAGTTTGAAGGTCTCCGCCAAGGACAGAAGAGCGTGAATGAGTACCTTAACATGTTCACGCAGCTTTCGAGGTATGCCCCCGAAGATGTCAACTCGGACCAAAGGAAGTAGTACCTGTTCATGAGAGGGTTGAACAATGAGATCCAGGTTCAGTTCCTCAACAATGACTATGTGAGTTTCCAGAAGTTAGTTGACAAAGCCATAGTAGTTGAGAGCAAGATCCAGGAGATCGAGCGAGAGGGCAAAAGAAAGATGCCATACCAGCCACAAGGGAGTAATGTACACCCTCGGTACATGCCCCCAGCGGCACCACAGTATGGCTCATCCACATCTACTTTTCGCCCTAACCAGCCACCACAGCAACGTCCTGCCATGCAAGCACCTCGTGTGCCTTTGCCTCCTGCGCCTCGTCCAAACATGGGCGCTCCTGTTCAAAACCCCCGCCCCAACGTACCTGATGTCATGGGCAACAAGGCATGCTTTGCATGCGGAGAGACAAGGCACTTTGCGAGCCAGTGCCCGAAGAGAGTTCCTGGACAACCAAGCAACGTGCCCAAGCAGAACCCACGGCCAAACGGAGGAACCAATCAAGGAAACAGTGAACAGCAGAACTACGCTCGCGGCAACGTGAACCATGTTTCTGCTGAGGAAGCACAACAGGCTGAGGGTGTCGTGATTGGTATGTTCCTTGCCAACTCCAACCCAGCCACCATTCTATTTGATTCCGGAGCATCACATTCATTCATATCATCCAACTATGTTGCCAAATATAATCTACCCATATCACACTTGAAATAACTATGTTGGTTAATTCTTCCGGTGGAGAGATGAGGACTAATATAGTATGTACAAAAGTAAACCTTAAAATAAGGGGGGTGGACTTCCTTGCCAACTTCATTGTCTTGGATTCCCAAGGGCTTGACATAATACTCGGAATGGATTGGTTAAGCAAGCACAACAGATTAATCTAATGTGCTAGGAGGAGCGTGCAGTTGACAAACGAGCATGATACTCATATTGAGTTTGAGTGAGCCCAACCGGCAACCGAGAAGGCAATGTTGAACCACGTCGAAGAAGCAACCCTAGAAAGCATTCCAGTGGTTCAAGAATTCTCGGACGTGTTCCCGGAAGAACTTCCAGGTATGCCACCTGACCGGGACATTGAGTTTTCCATTGACCTAGTACCCGGAACTGCACCTATAGCAAAGAGACCATATCGGATGCCCGTAAATGAACTAGTGGAGCTCAAGAAGCAAATCCAGGAGCAGCAAGAGAAGGATTTTATACGTCCAAGCTCATCACCATGGGGAGCCCCCGTGCTCTTTGTAGACAAGAAGGATGGAACCCAAAGGATGTGTGTGGATTATAGGTCTCTCCATGAGGTGACAATCAAGAACAAGTACCCTCTGCCCCGTATAGAGGACCTGTTCGACCAAATGAAGGGAGCCCGAGTCTTTTCCAAGATTGATCTTTGGTCGGGATATTTCCAGCTGAAGATTAAGCCCTCCGACACACCCAAGACTGCCTTTCGAACACGGTATGGTTCGTATGAATATACCGTTATGTCTTTTGGGTTAACGAATGCACCCGCATACTTCATGTACGTCATGAACAAGGTCTTTATGGAGTACATGGACAAGTTCGTCGTGGTTTTCATTGACGACATCATGGTTTACTCGAAAAGCGAAGAGGAACATGAAGAAAACTTGAGATTGACATTACAGAAGCTGCGAGAGAATCAATCGTATGCCAAGCTTAGCAAATGTCTATTTTGGCTAAAGGAGATATCGTTCCTAGGCCACATCATCTCTGAGGAGGGAGTATCGGTTGATCCCAGAAAAGTGGGAGATGTTCTGAAGTGGAACCAACCGCAAAACGTGAGGGATATTCGGAGGATGGCTGGATACTACCGCCGGTTCGTCAAGGACTTCTCTAAGATAGCGAAGCCTATGACGGAGTTGCTAACAAAGGGAAAAGCCTTCCAATGGACACCAGCGTGCCTAGAAAGCTTTGAGGAGCTCTAGAGAAGGCAAACCACAGCGCTGGTTTTGGTATTGACGGACGTGAGCAAGAGCTTTTAGATATATTGTGACACATCTAGACAAGGGCTCGGATGCGTGATCATGCAATAAGGACAAGTGGTAGCCTATGCGTCAAGACAGCTCAAGAAGCACGAGCTCAATTACCCCATGAATGACTTGAAACTTGCAGCCGTGGTGCATGCATTAAAGATTTGGAGACATTATATCCTTGGCCACCGATGTGAGATCTATACGGAGCATAAAAGCCTCAAAGACATATTCACCCAAATGGATTTGAATTTGAGGCAATGTCGATGGTTGGAACTTATCAAGGATTATGATGTTGGAATCAACTATCACCCCGGAAAGACCAATGTAGTATACGATGCATTGAGCCGAAAGGGAGCATGTCACCAACTCACGGTTCGGGAGCTACCATCCAAGCTACGAAAGGAGTTCGAACGGTTACATCTCGGGTTCTTGAACGAGATGGAAGTGATAGAACTCCACTCTTCATTGGAACAAGAGATAAGAGATGGCCAAGCAACGGATGAGGAGATCAAAGAGATCAAGGAAAGGATCCAACAAGGCATCGAAAATGACTTCAAGGAAGACGAGAAGGGTACGCTTTGGCTAGGAAAAAGGATTTGTGTGCCTAACGTGAAGCATATCCGGGACACGATATTAAAGGAGGCACATGATTCACCTTATTCCATACATCCCGGAAGTACCAAGATGTACAAGGACCTAAGGACTTGTTATTGGTGGGATGGTATGAAGAGGGACATAGCTGAATATGTTGCCCTATGCGACACATGCCAACGGGTGAAGGCCGAACATCAAAGACCCGCTGGACTGTTGCAACCTTTGAAAGTACCCGAGTGGAAATGGGAGGACATCAGTATGGATTTCATCGTCGGATTACCACGTATTCGATCGGGTTATGACTCGATCTGGGTTACCATGGACCGATTGATGAAAACAACTCATTTTCTTCCTGTTAAAACCACGTACCGCGTAGTAGATCTAGCCGAGCTGTACATGGAGCAAATCGTGTGCTGCCATGGAGTCCCGAAGAGGATAGTCTCAGATCGGGGTTCTCAGTTTACCACTAGATTTTGGAGGAAGCTGCAGAAAGCTATGGGTACACGACTAGATTTTAGCTCCGCTTACCACCCGCAGACCGATGGACAAACAGAAAGGACAAACCAAATTTTGGAAGACATGTTGAGAGCTCGCGCCTTGAAACATGGGCGTAGTTGGGATAGGAGCTTGCTGTATGCCGAATTCTCCTATAACAACAGCTATAAAGCTAGCTTGAAGATGTCACCTTTTGAGGCATTATATGGTAGACGGTGTAGAACGCCGTTGTTTTGGAATGATTTTTGGACCCGAAGTGCTACAAGAGGCTGAGAAGCAAGTCCAAACAATACGGGAGAACTTGAAGGCTGCTCAGTCACGACAGAAAGGCTATGCGGACAATAGGCGAAGGAAGTTGACTTCCGAAGTAGGAGACTTCGTATACCTTAAGGTATCGCCTATTCGAGGCCAATGACGTTTCAATGTCAAAGGCAAGCTAGCACCTCGCTACATCGGACCATTTAAGATTTTGGGCAAGCGAGGAGAAGTAGCCTATCAACTAGAGCTCCCTATGTACCTCTCCGACGTGCATGACGTGTTTCATGTATCCCAGCTCAAGAAGTGCTTGAGAGTACCTGAAGAGCAAGTACCAATGGATAAACTCAAACTTCAAGAAGATCTGACCTATGTAGAGCACCCTGTATGAATTTTGGACGTAAAGGAAAGGGTCACGAGGAACAAAGTGATCCGATGGTGCAAGGTACAATGGAGCCATCATACGGAAGCAGAAGCTACACGGGAACGTGAAGAAGACATCAAGGCAGAATTCCCTCATCTGTTCTCCACTAGCGAATCCCGAGGGCGAGATTCAATTTAAAGGGGGTAGATTGTGACACCCTCATTTTTTATTTCTGCATGTATTCATATTTCATGTAGAGAAAACATTTTAAAATAAGTTGAAACAGAGAAAGCATCAAAAAGATAGCCAAAAAGAGCCAATTCCAGTTCACCGAGAGCGCAGAAGACAACTGCCGCGGCCCACTGGCCACGTGGCGCCTTCGGAGCTCATCCCCGCAAAGGGGGAGAGGTGATGTGTACAGGGGTCCCGATCTTCTGAAAGGTTCTGATAACTCTCGATTTGGTGGAGACTTGAAACAAATCGATCCGGGTTCCGAACAACACGTTCTGAACCCTGCAATCGCAGCACCACGTCTCCTCAGGTTATCAACCGATATTGCACGGTTGACCTCACCAAGAAGGCTAATCCTTGCCTGTGAATCGAAGAACACAAGTAAGAACGAGAAAGAATGCAACCAAATTGCTGAAAGATATGAAGCACTCAAGTTGGGGTCTCATAAATCGATGAACGGCGAAATTGTTCTTGACAGAATAATCTAAGCAAAACCCAGCTGTTTGTGACGGCGGCTAGGGGGTATAAACGAGATGGAGGACGACCAGGGGGGTGCTGGGGTCATGACCTAACCCTAAGACACGTACATAATGGACTTGGACTCGATACAAGGCCCAATGGCCCAACTAGGTGATGCAACACCTTGACAGACTCTAAACTTTATATTGTTTCGAAGTTTCCCGTCGACTCCGAGGGAATTGTGACGTGGGGCTAGTTCCATTGGAAAGTTTATCCTCTCATATTTCCGTGCATATGTAGAACGTCAAAAAAGGAGTCCGTATGCCTCCTGTGCATCCATTTTAAGGTGGACTGCTCCTGGGCCCGAGTTGGACTCGAGTTTGAGTTGGGCTCGGTCTCTAACTTCTTGTTGGCGTATTTTCTGGTCCTCCATGCCTCCAAACCCATCTCCATGTATCTCCATGTCCTCTCCATGGTTCCTAATCATAATTAATCCATTAGGTAGCAACATACTCTCAAAATTCACATATAAAGAATTGTTCAGGAACGAGCTCACCTCTAAATTCAATTGTCGTGCTCGAGCTCTAGTAATTGGACCTTGCTTGTCTACCATGTGAGTGTTGTGTATATCTGCAGGAGTGATGTCCACAACATCCTCCCCCTATTGCATTGGAGTCGTCCTCGACTCAATCTCATCTTCTTCTCCCAAATATGGTCTCAAATCTGAAATGTTAAAGGTGGGACTAACCCCAAACTCGGGAGGCAACTCAAGTTTATATGCATTATCATTAATCTTCTCAAGCATTTTAAAAGGACCATCAGCTCTAGGCATCAATTTAGACTTTCTCAGTTCTGGAAATCTATCCTTTCTCAAATGTAACCAAACTAAATCACCCGGTTCAAGTCTAACTTCCTGCCTACCTTTACTACCAGCAATTCTATATTTTTCATTCATCTTTTCAATATTGTGTTTAGTGGTCTCATGAATTTTCAAAATAAAATCAGCACGTTCTTTTGCATCATTATGAGTTCTCTCACTAGTAGGTAAAGGCAAGATATCAATAGGAGCACGAGGATTGAATCCATACACTACCCAAAAAGGACTTACCTTGGTGGTAGAATGTGTTGCCCGATTATATGCAAACTCCACATGTGGCAAACATTCTTTCCACATCTTTAAATTTTTCTTCAAAACAGCTCTCAACATGGTGCCCAAAGTGCGGTTCACTACTTCTGTTTGCCCATCAGTTTGTGGGTGACATGTTGTAGAGAACAACAGTTTTGTACCCAACTTGTTCCATAGGGTGCGCCAAGAGTGACTCAAAAATTTAGCATCACGATCAGAAACAATAGTAGAAGGCATACCATGCAAGTGAACAATCTCTTTGAAAAAAAGGTCGGCAATATGTACAGCATCATCACTTTTCTGACACGGTATAAAATGTGCCATCTTAGAAAAACAATCCACCACAACAAAAATGCTGTCCCTCCCCCTCTTAGTCCTAGGCAATCCCAAAACAAAGTCCATAGAGATATCCGCCCAAGGAATGGAAGGTGTGGGAAGAGGCATGTATAAACCATGTGGATTCAAACGGGACTTAGCTTTCTGACATGTGGTGCAGCGAGCCACCAACCGCTCTACATCTCTCCTCATCTTTGGCCAAAAGAAATGTGTGGCCAGAACATCCTCCGTCTTCTTTGCGCCAAAATGGCCCATCAAACCTCCACCATGTGCCTCCTGTAATAACAAAAGACGAATGGAACCAACTGGAATGCATAGGCGGTTAGCTCTAAACAAGAATCCATCATCCAGTATAAATTTATTCCAGGTATGACCTTTTCTACAATGCAGCAACACATCTTTAAAATCAGCATCAAGAGCATATTGTTCTTTAATTGATTCAAGTCCAAAAATACGACAATCAAGTTGGGACAGCATATTATAGCATCTAGACAATGCATCAGCGATCAAATTATCCTTCCCTTTCTTATGTTTAATGACATAAGGAAAAGACTCAATAAATTCAATCCATTTTGCATGTCTACGATTCAGATTATTTTAAGAACGAATATGCTTTAGCGATTCATGATCAGAATGAATACCAAATTCTTTAGGCCATAAATAATCGCGCCATGTCTCTAAGCATCGTACGAGAGCATAAAATTCTTTATCATATGTGGAGTAATTCAGGACAGGACCATTAAGTTTTTCACTAAAGTATGCAACCGGTTTACCACCTTGCAGTAAGACACCACCAATGCCATCTCCACTAGCATCACATTCAAGTTCAAAAGTCTTACTAAAATCAGGAAGTTGCAGCAATGGTGCGTGTGTAAGCTTGTCCTTCAAGGTGTCAAAGGACTCCTCTTGTGCTTTCCCCCAATAGAACACCACACCTTTCTTAGTCAACTCATGCAATGGGGCAGCAATAGTGCTAAAATCCTTGACGAAACGTCGGTAAAAACCTGCATGACTAAGAAAACTCCTTACCTGTGTGACGGCTTGTGGTATTGGCCAGCTCTTGATCGCTTGAATTTTCATCTCATCCACCTGAATTCCATATGGAGTCACAACATAGCCAAGAAAGGAAACTCGATTCATACAAAAGATGCACTTCTCAAGGTTACCAAATAAACGTGCATCTCTCAAAGCATTAAAAACAGCACGTAAATGATCCATATGTTCATCCAATGACTCGCTATAAATCAAGATATCACCAAAGTAAACCACCACAAATTTTCCAATAAAAGCTCTCAAGACCTCATTCATCAAACGCATGAATGTGCTTGGTGCATTAGTTAAACCAAAAGGCATTACTAACCACTCATACAACCCAATTTGGTTTTGAAAGCTGTTTTCCATTCATCTCCCAATTTCATTCTTATTTGGTGGTAACCGCTACGCAAGTCAATCTTAGTGAAAATTATAGAACCACACAACTCATCAAGCATGTCGTCTAGCCTAGGAATAGGATGACGATACCTTATAGTAATATTGTTAATGGCTCTACAATCAACACACAAACGCAAAGTACCATCTTTCTTAGGAACCAAAAGTACAGGAACAGCACAAGGACTAAGGCTTTCACGTACATACCCACGGTCCAAAAGGTCTTGCACTTGCCGCTGAATTTCCTTAGTCTCCTCGGGGTTGGTCCTATATGCAGCACGGTTTGGCAAAATTGCACCTGGAATCAAATCAATTTGATGTTCAATCCCTCTCAAAGGTGGAATTCCCGGGGGCATCTCAGCTGGAAAAATATCCTCATACTCTTGCAACAAGTTAGTAACTGCTGGAGGCAAAGACCTAGCAATGTCATCAATGGAGAACAAAACTTGTTTGCACACCAATGCACAGCAAATATCATGATCAGAAATTTCAGCAAGGTCTGATTTTGTAGCAAGCATTACACGACCCTTCAATTTAATTCCCTCAGTCTTAGAACTAGGTGTAGATCTCTCATTATTTGGTGGTAACACAGAATTAATGACTTGTTGATTTTCTGATTTAGAACTACTAGAAATTCCAGCTCTCTCCCTATCAGTTTGTACAATTTCAGGAGGAGTCAAAGGTAGCAAAGTAATTTTCTTTCCCTTATGCATAAAAGTATATTTATTACTTCTACGATGGTGCAAAGCATCCTTATCATGTTCCCAAGGTCGACCCAATAAAAGTGAACACGCTTGCATGGGTGCCATATCACAATCAACGGAATCAACATATGTACCAATGGAAAACAGAATTCTGCAAGTTTGTGTTACCTTAGCTCTTCCAGAATCATTCAACCATTGAATATAGTATGGATGTGGGTGTGGTCGTGTATTCAAGCTAAGCTTCTTGACCAATTCAGAACCCACCAAGTTGTTGCAGCTTCCTCCATCAATGATGACACGTGCTCGCCGGTTCTTGATGACAAAGAAAATCTGAAACAAATTATGGCGTTGTAATCTATCAAGTTGTTGTACCTGTGTGTTCAGCACCCGCCGCACTATGATGTTCATGTAGGCTGATGTGTCTTCACTACCAAAAACATGTCCCTCATCATTGTCCGTGGCAGCTTCATCATCATTGTTGTCTTCGACATCGGAGGTGCTGATGTATCCTCCCTCTTCTGTAGCCACGTATGCCCGCTGACTAGGACAATCTTTTTGCACATGACCAAGACCATGGCAGCGGTGGCACTCAATGCCGGAAGTGCGTCCTATTGAAGTAACAGATGAAGCACTTTTGCCGGGTACCTGCATGGAATTTTTACCCGAATCCGCAGGTCGTGCAGGTGGTGGTTTCGGTGCTGCTGAAACGTTGTTGCTGCCACAAGGAAGCTTGGCTGCTGGTTTTGGTGAAAGGGCATCAAAACAGAATGTCTTGGACGCCCCCGAAGATGTTGTCGTGCGTGGAGTGTAGGAGGCACCGCTGCTTCTCTTGTTCTTTTGTTGACGACCCTGTAACTCCTTTTCTGCAAGCATAGCAAGCTGGAACAACTGGTTGACAGTATTAAATTCCTTATAATCAACAATATCCTGTATCTCACGTCTCAACCCCCCATAGAAACGATAAATTTTATCTTCAGTGTCCTCTACTACCCCATATCGTATCATACCCTTTTGAAGCTCCGCATAATAATCTTGGACAGAATTATTTCCCTGCTCTAAGCGCTGCAATTTCTTTCGTAAATCACGTTGGTAGGATGGAGGAACAAAACGATTACGTATAGCTTCTTTTAAACGTTCCCATGTATCAGGTTGTAAGTGTGTGGTACCTAGTTCATTCCACCATATTATAGCAAAATCCTTAAACTCACTAGTGGCTTGTCAAACTCTATGTTGTTCAGGAACAAGGTGGGAATTAAATTTCTGCTCAACCGTCATTTCCCAATCAAGATATGCCTCAGCATCATAAGCACCAGAAAATGAAGGTATGGAAAATTTAACTTTAGAAAAAGGGTCATCAAGAGGGCGGTTATTGTTACCACGCATGTTGTTCCCTACCATACCATGAGTGTTTTGACGAAGGCGTTGACATAGATCTACATTCTGCGCAGCACGTGTATCCACCTCTCCATTGACATCACACAACACGTCTTCTTCTTCTTCAAAGTTGTTGTGGTGGGTAGCATCATGGCTGAATGGTTGGTGGGTCTCCATATCATCAATCCTTCCAACTAGCGAGCTTAAGCGTTTGTCCAGCCTCTCAAGGGTGTGGGGTATTCTCTGTTCAGCAAGATAATCTTTTACCCTTTGTGCGATTGCTTCCTTGACAGACTTCATCATTTGTTCTATGTAACCCTTCATCTCACTTTTCAAAACACACTCCGTAGGATCAACATGATCTGACATTGTTAGAAAGAATAATAGGAAAAACAACAAGATTATCCCTATCAACTACTACGCAATGATGGTGGAACTCACAAAGCAATGGGTCGAGTCTTACCAAGCTCTTACAAGTTTCTTACCACAACAAGGCAAAGGATACCTGGATGACGTGATTCAGCGATTGCAAGGGTCAAAAACTTGTGCTGTTCGAAAAGATGAATGTGGAGTTTGGATGGCCAAATATATGTGAGTAGCACACAATTCAATAACAGATAGTAATGCTGAATAGATGTCCAAACACTTGTCCTAGTTGCTGGCCTACTCATGTCTTATCCCGGATGTTATGAACAAGACAGCAAGAAGTATGAATTATAAGGACAATAATTGAGCAGGAACAATTGCACCACAAGGCAAAATAACACACCCAAGTTTTGATATTTGTGCTCCTCTTCACAAATTTTCTTTTCTATATTTTTTCTTTGATTTTTTTTATATCTGCCGTGAAATTAGGAGCACTAATATACACGTCGCACAAATTTTCGGCTCACTTGAAAAAAGAAGATGTGGACAACAGAAATTCAATATGCTTCTTTATGATTATTGTTGAGCCTTTAGATGCCAAATAATCAATCTTCCAAAGTGAATCTGGGCAATGTAATTTAACCCAATGCCAAGGTTATGGCATTTTTAAGACAGCACCACAAGATTATGTTTTTGGTGGAGCTGAATTGGAAATGGTGGTGAGAAAAAAATTGGATATGATGGTGACAACGTGTGGGATGGTGTGTGTATATCAAGGAGGATAAACTCACGTACTATGTGATGAAAACTGAAGAACAAGGATAACCCTAGCACAATGAATAGTTATGGTGATCGATTTGATAACGATTGTGGCAGCTAGGGTTTCGATGGAATGCAGCGGATGGAATAACAAAGTAGGAACAAAACACGATTAAACCAGCAACAAAACACGAACTAGGACACAAATTCAACACTACGGACTCCAAAACAGAATTGTGCAAAAGGCTAAACCTGGTCTGGGATGGGGAAACCTATGACTATATTTTTTTTGGCTTTTTCGTGGATGATAGGACGAGTTCAAGATAAACAAAACTAGGGGAAGGCGAACCTGATGGTGCACCTAAAGCTCTGATACCACTTGATGTGTACAGGGGTCCCGATCTTCCGAAAGGTTCTGATAACTCTCGATTTGGTGGAGACTTGACACAAATCGATCCGGCTTCTGAACAACACATTCTGAACCCTGCAATCGCAGCACCATGTCTCCTCAGGTTATCAACCTATATTGCACGGTTGACCTTGCCAAGAAGGCTAATCCTTGCCTGCAAATCGAAGAACACAAGCAAGAACAAGAAAGAATGCAACAAAATTGCTGAAAGATATGAAGCACTCAAGTTGGGGTCTCACAAACCGATGTACGTCGAAACTGTTCTTGACAGAATAATCTAAGCAAAACCCAGCTGTTTGTGACGGCGGCTAGGGGTATAAAGGAGGTGGAGGATGACCAGGGGGGTGCTTCGGTCGTGACCTAACCCTAATACACCTACATAATGGACTTGGACTCGATACAAGGCCCAATGGCCCAACTAGGTGATGCAACACCCTGATAGACTCTAAACTTTATATTGTTTCGAAGTTTCCAGTCAACTCCAACGTAATTTTGACATGGGGCCAGTTCCATTGGAAATTTTATCCTCTCAGCTTTCCGTGCATATGTAGAACGTCAAAAACGGAGTCCGTATGCCTCCTCTGCATCCATTCTAAGGTGGACTGCTCCTGGGCCCGAGTTGGACTCAAGTTTGAGTTGGGCTCGGTCTCTAACTTCTTGTTGGCGTATTTTCTGGTCCTCCAAGCCTCCAAACCCCTCTCCATGTATCTCCATGTCCTCTCCATGGTTCCTAATCATAATTAATCCATTAGGTAGCAACATACTCTCAAAATTCACATATAAAGAATTGTTCAGGAACCAGCTCACCTCTAAATTCAATTGTCGTGCTCGAGCTCTAGTAATTGGACCTTGCATGTCTACCATGTGAGTGTTGTGTATATCTGCAGGAGTGATGTCCACATCAAGAGATCCGCCGCTAAACTGGCTACGTGGCAGGCTCGGGGCTCGTCCCCACAAGAGGGGAGAGCTCCGACCCCGTGGGAGACGTGTTTCCCCCGGAGCTAGCCTCTGCGGAGGAGCGAGGCCAGCCCCGCAGGACACGGGTCGCCTTCGGAGCTAGACAATGCGGAAATGAGAGGATCAGCCACGCAGGACACGTGTCTCTCTCGGAGCTCACCTCCGAGAGGTCCGGCCCCGCCAGGCACGTATCACCTCCGGAGCTCACCTCCGGGAGGTCCGACACTACTGGACACGTGTCACCTCCGGAGCTTACCTCCGGGAGGTCCGTCACTGTTGGACACGTGTCGACCTCGGAGCTCGTCTATGAGAAGAAAGAAAGTCTGGCGCTACTGGACCCGTGGCATTCTTGGAGCCCACCTCCGAAGAGAGGCTAGGTCCAGCTCTGACACGTGGCATTCTCGGAGCCCACCTCCGAAGAGAGGGGAGGTCCGGCTCTAACACGTGGCACATACGGAGCTACCTCCGAAGAGAGGGGAGGTCCGGCACTGACAGGTGGCATACGCGGAACTCGCCTCTGTTGAGAGGGGAGGTCCCGACCCACTGGACACATGGCGCACGCGGAGCTCGCCTCTGAGGAAGAGGGAGGTCTCGCCCGCCTGACACGCGGCACAACCGGAGCTCGTCTCTGTGGAAAATGGAGACCAGGCCCCTGCTGGACACGTGGAGCCTCTGGAGCTCAGCGCCGTGAAGGTAAGGAGATTTGAAGCGGTTTTTCTTATATACGCGTGGGAATCCCCAGTACTGAGGAAACCGACACGAATTCCATGTTGCTACCGCACCAAATCGATTAGAGATAAGTTGTTAAGATTCAAAAACAATTTGAATAGGACTCTTATTCGAATTCCGATCAGATTAGGACTCTTCTATTCCCGATTATAAATAGAACCCGAAACACCCCTTAGTCGTAACATCTTTTCTAAACTCGACAACTTAGAAGCCCTAGCCCCAAACTCGCCGAGCTAAACCCCTTCGCCGGAGTTTGACCACCGGCGAGACCACCGACGAAGCCAGACACGATCACCATCACCGGAGGAGAGACGACGATCTATTTTTGCTAGAGGAAGGACCCGAAGGAAGTAAGGTAGGTCTCCATTACCACCTTACAACGTCATCGCGTTTTCTTTGCATCTGTTCTCTCGATCCTTGCAAACAGAAGCTTTTTCGTGGACAGATCATGTGTTGATCGGTCTGATCTAGATCTTGAGTCAAGATCATCGCCACGTCCACAATTGATCTTTACCCTTCTGTTCATCGTAAAACCCATGCAAGCCATGCAAGAATACGTACAAACCAATCTAATAAAAACTGCATCATAGGATTAGCATGCATATGCACCATTGCATCTTGAGTAAAGTTTGTGCATAATGATTGATTGCTATGAATCTTGTATGTGCGTGATCATAAATAGAAGGACAAGCTAAGGGGGCTATCTACAAAGGATTTCAGAATCAAAACTTCGAGATCCCAAAGAAACAGAAGCCGCAAGAACAAGGCAAGTGCCCCTTGACCATATTGATCCCATGTTTTTGAAAGACTGTTTTGTTTGCTGAAACGTGTGTGTGCTTGAGTCAACATGATGGGAAACCCTTTCATAGGAGTTACTAGTATTGTTAACCACCCTTGTCGTTGGAAAAGTTAATGAGTCGGGTATGGTTTTTGCTTTTATGCTTCGCCGAGTACATGGGATATGAGAAGCGAGATAGATGTGTCTAGCTAACTGCACTCGTAAGAAAAATGAGAAACTGATGTTGTTAATGAACATGAATCGGAGGGAGATCTAGCCAAGCTTGGTTTGTGGATGAGGTAGAATGAGATGGTGGTTTACTTGCCGTGGATCTATGGACCGGTTCATGCCAGCCATGCCAGGATAACAGTGCCACCACAAGGCCAAATATGGGTGCGTCTTAGCTGACTAATTAGGTAAGTTGCTAGATTGTTATGGACCGTGGAAGGCGCGGAGAATGGGAGTCGAGTGAGGACTGCCCTGGGAACTGCATGGCACAAGAGGGGGCCCGTGGGTGGGAGAATTGGAGATTCTAGCCTACTGGTGAAACCTTAGTGAGCCCATACATCTAGTAACTCCTTTGTAAAGGCTATTTTGTGATCTCTTGGCCATACACCGATGGTTGTGTACTGGTATAATGGAGGTTCTGCAGTCGCCAACGGGTGACGATATCACAAACTTATTGGTAAAGTGGTGCAAACTCTGCAGAGTCTAAAACTATCATGATAGACGAGCTTACGGTCACGAGCGCCTGGACAAATCACATGATTAGATGGGATGGTTTTTGGGATGGATGGTATTTGGTTTGGTTATTGGGATGGTTATGGTTTGGATCTTTTGATTTGGTTTTCGGGACTGTTGAGTCCAGGTAATGAGATTTGTTGCATGACTGTTGAGTCATGGCAATGAGCATTGGTCTCGGTATGAGACGAAATTGAATACGATATGAAATGGTAGTGAATACGAGATGGTATTCATGAGATGGTAGTGAATACGAGATGGTATTCACGAGCTTGAGAAAAGTTGAGAAAGACAAATGTCTGGTTGAGACATGAGAAGTGGTGAATCATGATGGAGGTATGTTGGTGTTTAAAAACATGTTGGGATTACATTCACTTAAAGCTGACTTGCTGTTTTTATTGTGTTGTGAGAAATAAACTTTTCTTTCTGCAATGAGCCTTTTTATACCTGCCTTGCTGTGAGCTACATATCATATTTTCCCGCACTTGCTGGGTACATTATGTACTCAAACTTGCATTATCATACATCATCAGCAACAGGAGAGGAGTACTATGAAGACCACATGGAGTATTAGGAGTGTGATCCACCATCAACTTGCCTGTGTGGATGGAGTAGAGATGGAGCCACTGCTGCTGCTTAGTTTGCTTCCACAATAGTTTAGAAGACTTCCGCTGCTAGAATAAAGATTTCCGTTGCTAGAATAAAGACTTCCGCTGCTAAGATAAGACTTCCGCTGCTAGAATGAGTCCAAGACTCATGAGACATTGTAATAAACCCTGTTATTCGTGGTATTATTCTGAAATTCAGTTTGTGGATTATATGTGTATGTGTGATGAACATCCTGGGCACACATACGCATCAGTCTCGGTTCCGAGCGGTTTCCTCTAAGAACCAGGGCATCACAATCCCACCAGTCAGCGGCTTCTTCCATGAGTTGGTGCGACACAAAGAGAACCTTCTCTCGGTCATTGCACTGAACTATGGCAAGCTTTTTCTCCATGGATTTCAACCAGTCATCGGCCTCCATGGGGTCATTAGCTTGTGAAAAGGTAGGGGGTCGAGTCGTCATGAACTCTCCCAGTCGGTTGTGAGCCGGCGGTGGTGGCGGTGATGGTGGCGGTGGTGCAGGAACGGGGTTGTTGTTGTTGGCTTTTAGGTGATCCAAACTTTGGATCATGGTTTGCATAAGCTGGTTCTGCATGACCATCAACCGTTCCAGGTTGTTCCCACCAGCCTCGTGGTTCACGTTCTCAGGAACCTTAACGTGATCATACTCTTGGTTGCCACGGTCGTTCCTCCCTTGACGGCCGGTGTTTCCTCTCACCATCTATGAGACAGAGTTGGGTAGAATAGAGGTTAGAAGGTCAGATGGGTCCCCCTAACTATATGCATCAAGGTGGGTGGGCTACATATATTAGCCTATATGAGGATGTAAACAAGTGCCGAAGCATCTCACATATCCCTACTATGTGTGGATATGGACAATGCTGAAACGTACCACAACTCACACTAAGCACTCATGCACAAACAATCATCATAGAGTTCAGCACACAACTCCTATTCAAGGCTTATTCAATGGGGGTCCTATGGGGTTTTGGGGTGAAACCAATCTGTGATTACTCTGTGACTTTGTCCTATGGTCAAGGTGGTTCCAATGCCAATCTATGCACTCTACCCAGGCTTGCGTCGTATGGTCAGCGTGGTTTCTAATACCAATCTGTGACTAGGGGTGCATCCTACAGTCAATGTGGCTCTGATACCAACTCGTGACACCCTGGTTCTGAGAGAGAACCTCTCGGAACCGAGACATATGCATATGTATGCCCAGGATGTTCATCACACATACACATATAATCCACAAACTGAATTTCATAATAATACCACGAATAACAGGGTTTATTACAATGTCTAATGAGTCTTGGACTCATTCTAGCAGCAGAAGTCTTGTGGAGCAACCATACCGCGAACAAGCTGTACTCAAATAACCGCGAGGGACGGTGATTGCAATCAGGAGACACCCGGACAAAACTTTGCATACACCCACTTCCAGAAGCGTGATTCCACACCCCTTCCTACTCTGTTGTATGCAACAACCTTTCAAAGGGAACCCAAATGCCGAACCGGTCCATCCGTAACGGGCAGGAGGTCCCCGCGTGGAGCGTGACTGTGCCCACCGGCAGATTTACACCTTGCTACCCTCAACCCACTCCTATTTACAGTTGGGTAAGCCTCGGCACCCAGGTTAACCATTTACATCAGTTTCCTTCTTATGTTAGTATGCCATCCGGTACTGTTCGATACTTGTTCAGCAGGCCCGCACACGACTCAGTCCTCAATCGACACCAACAGGGCTACGCACGTGAGACCTCCGTTCACTGCTTCCTATCCCCCCTGCTGGGTCTCATTTTCTCCACTTTTAAGCCATTTTCTATTCTGATCAACCCGTGTGATAAAACCTCACCTCGCGAGTAGATTCCAACTACTCGACTTCTACCGAGATCCTAAGCAAATTAGCAGGGCCTTGTCTACTTGTCGGGTCTGTAAGCTACCCAACCCTTCATAGGATTTAAAAGGTTATGCATGTGGGGTTTCAATCACCCTAACTCTAATGCAAACATTCACCCTAGACATAAGTGATACAAATAAAGAATTGGCAAAAGTACTTAAATGCAAACCGGGGCTTGCCTGGTTGCGAGTAACACGGGAAGTTAGCTTCAGGTGGAAGGACGTCCAAGGGCTCCGGTGCGTCTTCAACTTCGGTCACTATTATGAAATGTAATAGAATACATGTGTAAGTATTAAGGATTTATGAGAATTGGACTTCTATTCATAGCTATTGCTATTTAGATTCCTTAATTGGCTTTGGGATTTTTACAGTGGATACTAGACTCTCTAAGGATGATCTGAGCAAACTTTGTAGACATGTCATTGCACAATGTAGTCTTTAAAATTCCTACAAGTACAATGCTTCTCTGAATTTTGAGCCCAATTCAGGGGCTTTGACATAGTTAACAGTGGATGATCTGATTAGGGTAAGTCTCCATGGTTCTAACAAAATTTGTTTCACCATTTTTGGAGCTACCAACAGAGAGATATGAATTTTTGAAGTTGGGCAGGAGTTCTAAAAAGTTTCTGTTTAAATTTGAATTTCCAAATAAAGGCTGAACTTTGGAAGGAAGTTAAGCCTAGCAAATGAACTCCAATGAAGCCCAAATTTTTACTGGAGATCAGTAACTATGAAAAGGATTAGCTGCCCAAATTTGGGAATATTTCATAAAGAATTGCTTCTGTAATAAATCCCTAAAGGATTTAATAAAAACAATTCTACAGAAATTCCTTGGCGTTTTCATAGCCTAAAATTGGTTTATCTGTGAATTACTCCTCATGAGGATTCCAACAAAATTGGTCTCACGCTTTTTGGAGTTTTCTACACAAAGTTATGAGTCTCCAAAGTTTGAACTGTATTAGGAAATTCTAGAAATGTTTGAATCCCAGGGGTGGGTCCCACCCGTCAGTTCTTTCTTCTCCCTCGCGCCAAACAGAGGAGCCCGCGATGTTTACTCCAGCAAGGGTGGCGGGAAGGGCTTTCCCGGCCATCTCCCGGGTCCAAACTCGCCGCTCCTCCATTATCGACCCCGCTGAACACTCTGGTGGTGTCGCCGGCGGCTAAAACCCACCGGAAAATGGCGCGCACCGGTGACAGCAAGGTTTCCAACTCCGGTGAGGTCAGGAAACCTCTTTCTTCCACCAAACTATCAGTTTTCAGGCTCTAAAGCACCAGTAGAAGATGTAGGAGCTAGAACGGGCTGCCTAGCTCGATGAAACGGCCGGCAAACTAGGGTTCGATGGTGAGCCGAAGTGTTTTTCCATGGCGGCGCAAAAAAACACAGCCAACACTTGATGGTCTTCCTCGGTTCTTTGTCGAAGAAGGGCGCTAGAGAGTGCAGAAGCTATGGGCACGTGAGCTTGAGGCGTGGTTGATCGTGCAACCCGAATTTGGATGTGAACCGAGCCTCGTTCTTCTACACTAGGGTTCGGGAATCACTGAAATTCGAGCTACTCGATGAACCATTTGCCATACAGCTGGCAGCTACACCATCCATGGCTACCCACGCACCTTTCTTGTATAGGAAGTCGGAGGAGAGGGTGGCCGGATGAGGCTGTTGACAGTGAGCCAAAACGGCGAGGTCCGGGCACCTCAAAGCTTTGGCGCCAATCCGGGTTTTTCGAGGAGCTCTGATCGGTAAACCTTGGAGGAACTCTAGGGGGTGCTACAGCACGTCAAGGCGCTACTCTTTGCTGTGGATGGCTCGAGCAGCCGAGCTCGGAGGGCTGTGGTTGATCGGAAGGAACCGAGCGGCGAGGTAGCTCACGGTTTCAGTCGGTGCTCGGGCAGAGGAACTGAGAAGGCTACGGATGACGGCAGAGAGGAGAAATAGAAGTGTACTGCAGCCCTGCCCGCCCACTTGCACCGGCTTGACCTAGGGGTCAGCGAGGAAGCAGCTCGGTGGAGGCAGCCGTCGATCGGTGGTGCGCGGTGAACAGCCGAGTAAAAACAGGGTCGGTTTGTTTGCTTTGTGTCGCTGACAATTGGGCCCCACCTCCCCCTTTGTTTAGTCAAATTTTCTCTGATATTTTCCATGCAGCAACTCAGAATTAAAGACCTTACTTCACCCCAAAGTTAAGGTTTGACTTTTCTGAATTCAAATGGTCTGAATTCTGGTGTAGAATTTGAATTGTGTTTGATCATTTGAATTTGAAATGGGGTTTGAATTCTCCATTTTGGATTATCCCAAAAACATAGCAAACCAGCTCCAAAGTTTCCAGTTTTTGGCATGGCTGCTCATTCAAATGTGGAGAACACATTTGTAGAACCAAATTTGCAAATTGGGGGAATTGGAATTTGAAACTGAATTTGAAATTCAGATTAGAGGGGTTCTCCTTTTAATTCCAAACAAATATCAAAACTCCTCCAAATGAAATGAAATTTGGAAGGGTGAATATTTGGGTTATGAAGATCCAAGTTATGAATTTAGGTCTCCATGTTTGGAAGTTTTGAGAAATTTAAATCCTCACTTTGAACCTACACAGTTATGATTCAATGTTTAAAATCCCCTCATTTTTCCTAAGTGTACATGAGCTGAATTTTTCTTGCTACCACTTTTTAGGGATTTTACATCCCTCCCCCTTAAAAGAATCTCGTCCCGAGATTCCAAAAGAAATGCAAAATGGGGAAAACATTACCGGGCATATGATGATAGCAAGTCCGGATAATACGTCTGTAGATAGTCCTCGCTTTCCCATGTCGCCTCATCAGCGGTATGGTTGCTCCACAAGACCTTGTAGAACCATAAGGTCCGGTTTCTTGTGGCACGAGTTGTAACACCCCAAAACCTGTTAATAGGGGAATTTAAAAATTTTTTGGACGTATTGCATGTGGTGCAGAAATTCAAATTCAAATTGGAATTCAAATTCAACTCAAAACAGAAAAGAAAAAGAAAAAAACAAAACCCCCGGCCAGTGGGCCAAAACCCACCAGCCGGCCCACCCGCCCCCGCGCCAGCCCGCAGCCGCGCGCTCCCCTCTCTCTCTCACTAACACGTGGGACCCGCGTGTCATCCCTGACCTCCCGCTCGCGCCAACTACCCGGAATCCTCCGCGCGCGGCCGATCGCAACTAACCCGGAAAACCGCACTTTCCCAGCCGAATTCTGGTCCCGGACGACTCTGACTCGATCACAACCGACACGCCGCCCTCCCCCGTCTATATAAACGCCGGCATCGTCCCGTTTTTCCCTCACGATCGGCTGTTTTTCCTCCCGGTGAGAACCGAAGCTCCGATCACCGTTTTCTCTCGATCTCTGCTCAGATTTTCCGATCTAACGTGACGCTCGTGTTCCACCGCCTCCGGGGAGTCACGCAGGTGCAGAAAACTCGGTGGTTTGCGCTCTAGGCACAGCTCTGACGAGCACCGCAGCGATTCCATCTCGGACCTCGTCACCGACCGTCTTCCAGGACCTCCGAGCTCAAGAAAAACCCCGAGGTGAGATCCCCGACCTCCCCTCTACCGATCTATGCCATGAAATCCCAGTTTTAGGAAGAATAGACGAAGATCCGAAGTTTTCCGGCGAGATTGCCGCCTCCCGCCGCCACGCGCACGGTCAGAGCGACGTGGCCGCTTATGCGCCGTCTATTTTAAATCGCACGGTAGAAATAAAACCCCCGCGTACCGGTTCGGCGATCTAATCTCAGCCGTCTATTTTAAATCGGACGGTCCACATCAGCCCCGCATTATAAAGGCCGGGATTCTTACACGCTACCCCCTGGGGATCTCGGAAAATACGAGCTAGCCCCGGAAACTTCTGATGTAGCCCCTGGAACTTCAGAAATTCATGTAAATTCATTTAAAAATTGGTTTTAGCCCCTGGACTTCATAAAAATTTGGAAAACCCCTCTGTTATGTGTAGTTAGACCCCTGGAAATTTATGAAATAATATAATAGACCCTGTAGTGGGGTGAGTTTACCTTTTTAACCCTATATGATATTAAATTCAGGAATTTGAATATGTGATTAGGCTTTAAAATTTAAAAGGTGAGGCAAACACATTGTAAATTCAAATTTAAACTCTCCTAGCACTTGGAAAACTTTAGAATGAATTAAAAATAGATTTTTAGCTGAAATGAATCTGTCTAGTTGATTGTTCATATTTATTAGTTATAGAAACATATTTTAGGCTAGGAAATAATTCTGAAAATTGGAAAAATGAATTTAAATTAGTTCACATCAGAGGAGAAGTTCCAAAATATATTATTTAATATTTTAGATCAGAACCTATTCTGTTTAGATGATATGCCCTACTATTTAATATTAAAACTCACTTTCAGGCATAGAAAATAAATCTGGAAAATATAGGAAAATAGGTATGCATAACTAGAAAATGATAAATGAAGTATCCAAATCCAAAGACTTCAGTTTAGGATTTGGTAGAAGATTCTGAAAACCCATTTGAAGTAGGAAATTACCTTCCATGCAAACTTGGTAGCGAAAGAGTGTATTAAAGAATTTGTTAAATTGGAAATTCATATATAGTGTGCAAACAGAAATCTGAATACAAAAGTCAGAAATATTATACATATGTTTAAAAGTGCATGTAGGCGAAAAAATCAACACATCTAGAGTAACCACAACACTTAGAGATGTGAATGACTATCATATGTATGTATGTGTGGAGTGAAAGTCTGAACTATGTCTTATGGATTGTTGTTTTCTTTTGCTATGTGTGTTGGCGTGAGTAGAACCTGCCCCAGAGCAAGTTCTCCCCTTCCAAGACCAAGACTTTTCATTCCCAGAGCAGCAGGAAGAAGGCAAGTGTCCTTGACCACTTTGTTCCTATACTAGGATGTGTAGATAGAATTATTTGCATTGTCAATTGAAATATGAAACCCATGCTAGGAAGTTTCCTTAGAATTGCATTACCTTGTTTTCCTTGTAACTTGGGTTGGGATTTGCTTTATTATGTCATACATTCATATTACTTGTGCTTGGCCATGATTAGAATGGGATAATTGGGATATGAGATCATCAGTTTATTTACCATACTCTTGAATGAGATGTTATGAGTTATGTAGAGGTAGGGATCAAGGCAAGTTGGATGATTTGGTTGGTGCTGGGTGCACGAGACTCGGGTTTGTGTTTAGTACTTGCCTGGATCCTAAGGACCGGTTCATGGAGCATGTAACCTGGCTTTACCGTGCCAACCACATGCTGAGATAGGGCAGCTTGGCCAATTAATTAGGTGTATCCCCGGCGTAGTATGGGTGTGTTGGATGGTGCGGGGAATAGGTGTCAGCTGGACTACCATATGAACCGCAAGGCTCAAGAGGGGGCCACTGCAGCGGGGTTGGAGCCTCTTGTATGCTGTTAGGGGTGAAACCTCAGTGGGCTCACGCTCGTTGGGAATCCCTTTGTAAAGGCTTCGTAGTGATCTCCTGGCTACACACCTGGGAAGTGTGAATGTGGTTCGTAGCCACTGGCATAATGGAGGTTCTTTTAGTCCACCCGGCAACGGGGGATGAAATCACTACATGTGGGTACAGTGGTACAAACTCTGCAGAGTCAAAACTGTCTTGACAGCCGTGCTCACGGTTAAGAGCGGCCTGGACTTATTCATGATTAGAGGATTGATGGTTTTGGAAGTTGAGCGGGGAGCTTAACATTGGAAATGATGTTATGGTTATTTGGTTATGATGATGGGATGGGAGATTGGGACCATTTCACCTGTGTAGTAACGTAGGTTCTTAAAAAGCTAAGGTGGTAGGCAATAATTGCGTAGCGCTTTAACCATGAGTTCAACCTCTCCTTGTTCTAGCCATGCATGACATAACTTTCCCACACTTGCTGAGTACCCACGGTACTCAACCTTGCATATTTGTTGGTTTAAATTGCTGCTCAGGTCAAGGGGATGAGGTGGTGTTTAATGATCAAGACTTCGGACCCAAAGAAGGATTCTAGGTTCATGGAGTCCCCCGGGCAACGCCTGTGACGGAGCCCACAAGAATAATATTTCCGCTGCTATTTTATTTACATGTTATGAACTTATTATCATCCATCGAGACATATGCTATGTAAGACTTATTTATATTCGACACCTGGCTTGTAATAAATGATGCTTCACTATTTGTCATCACATGTATGAGAAAATGATCCTGTCATACATGTGATATTCACTCGGTTGTTCTTTGGAGAAACCGGGTGTGACACGAGTCTTTTCATCAATAATCCGGATCGGATACTCCGTGTATGTGAGGTCCGGTTGAAGAACTTCTATATCTTCAGTGCGGATTTCAGCGGAGGGTTTGAGGCACTTCCTCAGCTGAGAGATATGGAAGACGTTGTGAATCCCTGCGAGCGACGCCGGTAACTCTAGGCGATAGGCCACGGGTCCGCATCTTTCAATGACATTGAATGGACCAATGAACCGTGGTGCCAGTTTACCCTTCACCCCGAAATGATGAACTCCCTTCATCGGAGATACACGGACATAAACATGGTCCCCGATGTCGAAGTGGAGAGGTCGGCGTCTTTTATCCGCATAGCTCTTCTGACGAGATTGAGCAGCCTTAAGATTGGTTTGTATTACTCGCACTCGTTCTTCAGCTTCATTCACAAGTTCAATGCCATAGATGACGCGCTCACCGGACTCGCACCAGTTAAGGGGTGTGCGGCATTTCCGGCCGTAGAGAGCTTCATACGGCGCCATCTTAATGCTAGCTTGATAGCCATTGTTGCAAGAAATATCCGCCAACGGCAAATGATCGTCTCAATTCTTGCCGTGGTGGATGGCACAAGCGCGTAGCATGTCTTCCAACACTTGGTTCACCCGCTCGATTTGACCATCCGTCTGCGGGTGATACATGGAGCTTCGGATCAGTTTGGTCCCCAATGACGCGTGTAGCTGTTCCCAAAACCGAGAGACGAACAGCACACCGCGATCTGAAATAATGGAGCGGGGAACACCGTGCAAGCACAAGATCCTTGCAATATACAGCTCCGCATATTCCTTGGCCACGTAATTTGTATGTATGGGAATGAAATGAGCCGACTTGGTTAGTCGATCGACTATCACCCAAATCGAGTCATGCTTGTGAGACGTGAGAGGTAACCCGACTATGAAATCCATGCTCATATCTTCCCACTTCCATGCCGGAATGTTCAATGGTTGCAGCTGTCTGGCTTTACGCATATGGTCGGATTTCACATGCCGACACGTATCACATTCGGATACGTACTTTGCGATTTCTCTTTTCATCCGTGTCCACCAAAACCTGGTTTTCAGGTCCTGGTACATCTTGTTTCTGCCCGGATGAATGGAATACTTGGACACATGAGCTTCGTCCAAGATTTTCTTCCGAAGCTTCATGTCACGTGGTACCACTATACGGTCTTTAAACCATAGTGTACCGTTATCATCTCTTTGGAAGCATTTCATTTCGCCATTCTTCATCCTTCTCCTAATGTGCGGCATTCCCACGTCTTTCTTCTGCGCTTCCATAATCTCCTCTCGTATTGTAGGGACGAGAGCAAGATTATACAATGCCCCATATGGAACCAAGTACAGACTCGGCTCCTCCTCTTCAAGCGGGGCGATGGACAGACTGTTGACATGGGATTTGCGGCTTAAGGCATCGGCAACCATGTTTGCCTTACCGAGATGGTAGTGAATTTCGATCTCATAGTCTTTGATCAGTTCTAACCATCTCCGTTGCCGCATATTCAACTCCTTTTGTGTGAATATATATTTCAGACTTTTGTGGTCGGTGTAGAGGTGCACTAAGTTCCCAAGCAAATAGTGCTGCTCGTGGTTACGAAGTTGACTTGAGCCATAGGCGACCACTCTTCCATCTTGCATCAATACAAAGCCAAGGCCGATGCTGGACGCATCAAAATATACGTCAAAGGGCTTGGTTGTATCCGGTTGAGCTAACACCGGGGCTGTGGTAAGATGCTTCACTAATGCCTGGAAAGCTTCTTCACAAGCTGAGCTCCAAACATATTTGATCCCCTTCTTCAACAGTTCAGTCATCGTCTTAGCAAGCTTGGATATGTTGGGTATGAATCTCCGATAATATCCTGCTAACCCGAGGAAACTCCTAACTTCATGGACTAATGTGGGGGACTTCCATTTCAGCACTTGTTTGATTTTGCTTGGATCAACTGCAATGCCTTCTGCAGAAATAATATGACCAAGGAATGGCACTTGGCTGATCCAAAACTCGCACTTGCTGAAATTGGCATAAAGCTTATGGTCTCTTAATCGTCGAAGTACGATATGCATGTGTTTGGCGTGTTCTTCTTCATACTTGGAGTAAACAAAGATGTCGTCTATGAACACCACCACAAACTTGTCCAACTCCAGCATGAACACTGAGTTCATGAGATACATGAAGTGTGCCGGGCGTTGGTGAGACTAAAGGACATGACGAGGTATTCGTACAACCCATATCTCGTCGAGAAGGCCGTCTTTGGAATATCCTCCGCTCGGATCTTGATTTGATGATATCCAGAGCGAAGATCCATCTTCGAAAATACACTCGCACTCACAAGTTGATCGAATAATATATCGACGCGGGGCAGTGGATATTTATTCTTGATGGTGACGGCGTTGAGAGGTTGGTAGTCCACACACAACCTCAAGGTTTCATCCTTTTTCTTCACAAACAGCGCCGAGCATCCCCATGGCGAGGAACTCGGTCGAATGAAACCCTTCTTCATTAAATCATTGAGCTTGTCTTTTAATTCCGCTAGCTCATTTGGAGCCATCTTTTATGGTCTCCGTTATATCGGCGGCGTCCCAGGTACAAGTTCAATCTTGAACTTGACATCTCTTTCGGGTGGCATGCCTGGAAGATCATCCGGAAAGACATCCGGGTATTCACGGACCACACAAATATCCTGAAGTTTTGTGGCTTCCGTGTTATATGTGGCTGGATCTTCTTGAACCGAACGGTCAAGAATAAGAACATGTGGTTCATGAAGTGGAGAGTTTAGACGAACCCCACGTGGAATAATGTCAAGAACAGCACCATGGCGATGTAGCCATGACATTCCTAAAATGATATCAAGTTTTTGACTCTCTAACATGATTAGAGAAGTCGGATATAGATTTCCACCCAACTGTAATGGTGCTCTATAGACCATTCTATCAGCTGTTATTTTCCCACCCGGAGAACATATTAAATATGAATTATTTGTGGGAATGATAGGCAGTTGATATTTAATAACATAAGACTGACTTATGATATTATGGGTGGCACCGGAGTCAAAAATTATGACTACGGGATGATCTAGGTAAGAGAACGTACCCGTGAGGACGGGTTCGCCTTCCGGCACATCTTCGATGGCTAAGTGGTGGACGTTGCCGGATTTTGGTGCTGGTTTCTTGGGCTGATTACGGGGCTGATTAGCACCATGACACAGTGCTGCACCCCTGCCCTGTCGCAGCTCGGGGCAGTCCCTTGAAATATGCCCGACACGGCCACACGTGAAGCACATATAAGGTGTCGGGGTCCCGCCGACTTGAGGACGGAATCCCGGTGCACGCTGTTGAAACTGAGGCGCAGGCGGGACCATCCTTTGCTGCTGCTGTTGCAGTGGTGGATACGTCGGTCGGAAGCCCGGCGCATTATATTGTCGACCGCGGAACTGAGGCGGTCGCGCCGGTGGCTGTCATCTCTGACCGGATGGTGAGCGATACACCGCGCGGTATTTCTGTGGCGTCCAACCACTGCTGCTTGTCAGCGCGTTGCGTTTTCTATTGTCAGAACCGCGTTCGCGCTGAGCATTTTCTTGTAGAATCACGGCATTAACTAGGTCGTTGAATGTGCCGCGATTTCTCTGGGCGAGATGGACCTTCATCTTTGAATTAAGGCCCCGGAAGAACGTGTTTCGCTTGTTGTCTTCCGTCCCCACAAATCCTGGCGCATCCTGCGCCAGTCGGTTGAATAACCTGTCATACTCGTGAGCACTCCTCTCTCCCTGTCGTAGCGCCAGGAACTCCTGGAGCTTCATTTCCATAACCCCGGGAGGTATGTGATAGGCGCGAAACACCTCCCGGTACTCCACCCATGTGACGGCATGACCCATCAGTAAGGAGGCGGTGTAGTTCGCCCACCATGTACCGGCTTCTCCTTGAAGCTGTTGCGCTGCATACAGCACCTTCTGGTGTTCGGTGCATCGTAGCAGCCCGAACTTCGCTTCCAGAGTGCGGATAAAGCTGTCCGCCTCCAACGGCTCTTCTACCTCCATAAAGATCGGTGGATGGGTCACCATGAATTCTGAATACGAACTTTGTTGGGGCTGGCGTTGCCCATTGTCTTGGCGTCCTCCCTGATGGGATGCATTCTGCTGGACCAACATCCGCAGCAGCTCGGTTTGCTCGTCGCGCGAGCTGAGCACTGCAGCGAGAACCTCCGCAAGATTCCTTGGAAGTTCTGGCGGTGGAGGAGGTGGTTGCTGCTGCGTCGTGGTTTGCTCCAGAGGTGGAGACTCATCACCACGAACTTGACCTCGGACCTCCCTCCTCTTGCATTGAACGTGTCCACACCATTCTGCATTCATATCATTCAAACGATCAGCACATGTTGGTTTAGCTCATCCAGTCGATACAATGGTAATGCGAGAATGGAGTAAATAATGCGCATAACAATCAAACATATGGATAAAGTATAAACTTTATGCAAAATATACATCCCTGGACCATGTCACACGATCGAGTTCCAAAGTATTGAACTTTAGGGGTTTAAAAGTTTATTTCGACCATCGGGGTCGCCAAGGGATGTTAAGTGTGTTAGCATGCGTAATTCCTCGCTATTGTACTGGACTCAAACATGTCCTAACTCGAAGTGATATATCGAATGCATACACTTTTCGACTCCAACTCGCTGTTTTACAACAGCCACTGAACGTCGAATTATGAAACTAAGTGTTTTGGTTGAAACACTTCAACGTGGTGCTCTCTGTCCAGCTTCTGGTCCAGCTGACCAGTCTGGATAATTCAACAGTTTTTTACCCCCTTAGAGGCAAAATCTGGTCTAGTGTTCAACAACAAAGTTGTAGCACATTTCCTGCATGTTTCCAACGGTGTCTTACTTGACCCTTAGAAATTTTCTTCTACAGGAAGTTGTGGTCGAAATACAGAAGATTCCAGAGAGCCTTTTGGTCTGCCCTGTTTCTGGACAGTACCTACTCTTCTGAGATTTTCATCCCTTTGGAGTGGAGCTCTACAGAAAAATTGTAGAGGATTTCAAAACCTTTCCAGAATGGTATCCCATACCTCCATTGGTTCAACCAATCTTAAGTTATGCCCTGTTCAAGTTCAGCAAAGTTTCTGCTGAAAATAGGTGAGATTGTTCCTAAGTTCTTGAGATTGAACCTATACTCCCAATTGACTCTTAGTTCAATATAGGAGTTTACTAACCCCTAAATGGAATCCAAAACTTTGTTTTGACTCCTTTCTTTGAAAATAAACTGTTATGCAGTCTCGGTACTACGTTTCCTCACCAAAGAAAAATCCTAAACCGGTATTCCGGCATATACGTGTCAAATGGTGGAACTAAAAATGTCACTCACAAACGGTTACTACACGTCACGAACTAACGTGGTTAATGTACCTGCAGAAGAACACACAATAATTGTGCACACAAGGGTTTTTGACACTTCAGGCAGTTCCATATCATAATAAAAACATGCGGCCCGTATCATTGCCATACGGATCGTCCTTGAGTAAAGCCACGTCTCAAGGTACATGGTCGTGTTTTCACACCACACGACGGGGAACCTGAGTAGAGCGCGAACGGGTCATCACGGTTGAGAATTTTATCAACCTAACGGATACCACCTGCTGCCTCATGACCGTTGAGGCACGCCGATGGCGAGCGCTGCGTATGGCCCTTTGAACATTGAACGTTCAAGAGTTGCATACTATCGTGTTGCTTACCACGCGATGGGGTATTCTCACTTTTGCCTAAAGCACGCTGGAGATCAGCGTTTTCATATGCTCTCGGAACCATAGCGAGGTTTAAAGACTCATATTAACTACCGTGCCAAGCCACGGTATATCCTTTCATACTATTACTCGTATGGTGAGTTACCGCAATTGATTCTCCTGCAGTGGCGTACCTTACCTCTTACCTGACGTTGGAGCGTCGTTACAGAATGTATAACAATTATGATAGCTTTTCCACCATAATATCTACTACTATCATAGACCTTATGTGGGCTTAATGACTAATCCTCACTCGACTACTTCTAAGTTTTCAAAATAGGCTCTTTTCGAGCGTGCTATTCCCAATGCGGCTCTGATACCACGTCTGTGGTGACCACCCCGTGGTTCACCCACTCCAGGATCGCATAGGGTGGTGCCGTGCGATGCGGCACCCAAGAGCACACACGAAAAGATTAAAGAACAACATACAAACTTTTATTTGATATAAAACAGCGGAAGTCTTTCTCCAAACTTAATAAACAGCAGAAGTATTATTTACAGCTAAACTCTCAGCCTAGCTATGGAAAAGTGCAGTCGTCCAGCCCGGGGACGCTACACACTAGCAGCACTCCAACGAAGATCACGGCGGCGTGCAGGGCTCCATCTCGGCCGTATACCCTGCTGGGGGCATCGCCTCATCCTCGGAACCCTCCTCATATCTCTCACCTGCATACAGCTCAAATATTGCACCCGTGAGCACGAGGGCTCAGCAAGGCTTAACCAACAACCCTAAGCATGGAAGTCTACATGCAAGGATGTGTAAGATAGGAAAACGGGACTTGCAATAAAGACACGCCTACATGTTGATCCTTACTTTCAGTTTTATAGCAACAGATTCATGTACCCTAGGAAGCCCTCACATTGGAAGTCCACAATCAAAAAAGAAACGCTTTCCTCCGATATGGTGATGCCCAAAGCGGAAAAATTAAACTTAATTAGCTCTACATCTACAGCAGACATGGTTTCCAAAACATAATTATTTCATCACAGCATATTATCATTCCTATGGCTTATTTTTCTTCTTACTACGTCACAGAACAGTGAACAAGATGTACTCAAATAACCGCGAGGGACGGTGATTGCAATCAGGAGACACCCGGACAACACGTTGCATACACCTACTTCCACAAGCGTGATTCCACACCCCTTCCCACTCTGTTGTATGCAACAACCTTTCAAAGGCAACCCAAATGCCGAACCGGTCCATCCGTAATGGGCAGGAGGTCCCCGCGTGGAGCGTGACAGTGCTCACCGGCAGATTTACACCTTGCTACCCTCAACCCACTCCTATTTACAGTTTGGTAAGCCTCTGCACCCAGGTTAACCATTTACATCGGTTTCCTTCTTATTTCAGTATGCCATCTGGTACTGTTCGATACTTGTTCAGCAGGCCCGCACACGACTCAGTCCTCAATCGACACCAACAGGGCTACGCACGTCAGACCTCCGCTCACTGCTTCCTATCCCCCCTGCTGGGTCTCATTTTCTCCACTCTTAAGCAATTTTCTATTCTGATAAACCCGTGTGATAAAACCTTACCTCGCGAGTAGATTCCAACTACTCGACTTCTAGCGAGATCCTAAGAAAATTAGCAGGGCCTTGTCTACTTGTCGGGTCTGTAAGCTACCCAACACTTCATAGGATTTAAAAGGTTATGCAAGTGGGGTTTCAATCACCCTAACTCTAATGCAAACATTCACCCTAGACATAAGTGATACAAATAAAGAATTTGCAAAAGTACTTAATTGCAAACCGGGGCTTGCCTGGTTGCGAGTCAAACGGGAAGCTACCTTCAGGTGGAAGGGCGTCCAAGGGCTCCGGTGCGTCTTCAACTTCGGTCACTATTATGAAATGTAATAAAATACATGTGTAAGTATTAAGGATTTATGAGAATTGGACTTCTATTCATAGCTATTGCTATTTAGAATCCTTAATTGGCTTTGGGATTTTTTCAGTGGATACTAGACTCTCTAAGTATGATCTGAGCAAACTTTGGAGACATGTCATTGCACAATGTAGTCTTTAAAATTCCTACAAATACAATGCTTCTCTGAATTTTGAGCCCAATTCAGGAGCTTTGACATAGTTAACAGTGGAAGATCTGTTTACGGTAAGTCTCCATGGTTCTAATAAAATTTGTTTCACCATTTTTGGAGCTACCAACAGAGAGATATGAATTTTTGAAGTTGGGCAGGAGTTCTGAAAAGTTTCTGTTTAAATTTGAATTTCCAAATAAAGGCTGAACTTTGGAAGGCAGTTGAGCCTAGCAAATGAACTCCAATGAAGCCCAAATTTTTACTGGAGATCAGTAACTATGAAAAGGATTAGCTGCCCAAATTTGGGAATATTCCATAAAGAATTGCTTCTGTAATAAATCCCTAAAGGATCTAATAAAAAAAATTCTACAGAAATTCCTGGGCATTTTCATAGCCTAAAATTGGATTCTCTGTGAAGTAATCATCATGAGGATTCCAACAAAATTGGTCTCTCATTTTTTGGAGTTTTCTACACAAAGTTATGAGTCTCCAAAGTTTGAACTGTATTAGGAAATTCTGGAAATGTTTGAATCCCAGCGGTGGGTCCCACCCGTCAGTTATTTCTTCTCCCTCGCGCCAAACAGAGGAGGGTGTCGTCGGCGGCTAAAACCTAACGGAAAATGGGGCGCACCGGTGACAGCAAGGTTTCAAACTCCGGTGAGGTCGGGAAACCTCTTTCTTCCACCAAACGATCGGTTTTCAGGCTCTAAAGCACCAGTGAAAGATGTAGGAGCTAGAACGGGCTGCCTAGCTCGATGAAACGGCCGTCAAACTAGGGTTCGACGGTGAGCCGAAGTGTTTTCCCATGGCGGCGCGAAAATTGACTAGAACACAGCCAACACTTGATGGTATTCCTCGGTTCTTTGTTGAGGACGGGCGCTAGAGAGTGCAGAAGCTATGTGCACATGAGCTCGAGGCGTGGTTGATCGTGCAACCCGAATTTGGATGTGAACCGAGCCTCGTTCTTCTACACTAGGGTTCGGGAATCAATGACATTCGAGCTACTCGATGAACCATTTGCCATACGGCTGGCGGCTACACCATCCAGGGCTACCCACGCACCTTTGTTGTATAGGAAGTCAGAGGAGAGGGTGGACGGATGAGGCTGTCGACAGTGAGCCGAAACGGCGAGGTCCGGGCACCTCAAAGCTTTGGCGCCAATCCGGTTTTTTGAGCAGCTCTGATCGGTAAACCCTGGAGGAACTCTAGGGGGTGCTAGAGCACGTCAAGGCGCTACTCTTTGCTGTGGATGGCTCGAGCAGCTGAGATCGGAGGGCTGTGTTTGGTCGGAAGGAACCGTGCGGCGAGGTAGCTCACGGTTTCGGTCGGTGCTCGGGCAGAGGAACTGAGAAGGCTACGGATGACGGCATAGAGGAGAAATAGAAGTGTACTGTGGCCCTGCCCGCCCATGCAGACCGGCTTGACCTAGGGGGCAGCGAGGAAGCAGCTCGGTGGAGGCAGCCATCGATCGGTGGAGCGCGGTGAACAGCTGAGTAAAAACAGGGTCGGTTTGTTTGCTTTCTGTGGCTGACAATTGGGCCCCACCTTATCCTTTGTTTAGTCAAATTTTCTATGATATTTTCCATGCAGAAGCTCAGAATTAAAGACCTTACTTCACCCCAATGTTAAGGTTTGAATTTGCTGAATTCAAATGGTCTGAATTCTGGTGTAGAATTTGAATTGTGTTTGATTATTTGAATTTGAAATGGAGTTTGAATTCTCAATTTTGGATTATCCCAAAAACATTGAAAACCAGCTCCAAAGTTTCCAATTTTTGGCATGGCTGCTCATTCAAATGTGGAGGACACATTTGTAGAACCAAATTTGCAAATTGGGGGAATTGGAATTTGAAACTGAATTTGGAATTCAGATTAGAGGGCTTCTCCTTTTAATTCCAAACAAATATCAAAACTCCTCCAAATGAACTGAAATTTGGAAGGGTGAATATTTGGGCTATGAAGATCCAGGTTATGAATTTAGATCTCCATGTTTGGAAGTTTTGAGAAATTTAAATCCTCACTTTGAACCTACACCGTTATGATTAAAAGTTTAAATTTCCCTCATTTTTCCTATGTGTACATGAGCTGAATTTTTCTTGCTACCACTTTTTAGGGATTTTACAGAGACTCCGGCACCGCAGCCTCCACGGAAACCGCGACGATGCTCCAATCAGGAGAAGACGGCATCTTCGTCGTTCTTGCTTGTGTTCTCGGTTGCACCGGCAGGGATAACCTTCTTGGCGAGGTCAAGCGTGTGAAGCACGGTTGATAACCAACGGAGCAGTGGTGTAGTTATTTCAGGGGTGTTCGGGTCTGCTCGAGTTCCTCGGATCATCTACGTTGAGATCTCCACTTCAATCGACCTACCTTTCGGAAGATCGGGCCTAAACAACTCATCATTTGGTATCAGATTTCAGGTTGCCCGTGAGGTACTTTGATTTCCCACTATATTAGTTTTTGTTTTTCATACCTAGAGTCCACAGAAAAGCCACAAAAAAACATATCGTGTTACCGATTCCTAGACTATAGTGCCTGTAAGTTTTCGTTTTTCAGTTTGCATTCGTGTGGTCGAGTCTTGTTGCTGGTTTAGCTTTGTGTTTTTGGGTCGTAGTTATCGTTTTTTCTTCCTTGTTTTTCTTGCTACTCACCTATTCCACAATCCCTAAACAACAAACCGAGCCACCAAGATCATCGGTTTGCCCTAGCTAGCCGCCTTGCGTGAACTCCCGCATCGCCAGCCCTAGAACAGGTGACAAACCATTGTGCCAGTCCTCCTTGATTCATCACACAATATCCCATCAGCCGTCGTTGCTAAATTGCGATTGTTTTTCACATCCTATTGCGAGATCTTTTCCAAAACCGACTTTGAATCAACATAAAAAACAGTAACTCGGGTAGCCTACCTTAAAACGGCCATAACTTTTGCATACGAACTCGAAATCGGGCGATTTTTTTTTTCAAATTGATCTACTCAAAATTTTGCAACCGATTTCCACGGCTTTTCCGTTTTCAGCGAAATTTGTTTGGACAAATTCCCCTCGGAAGATAGACTATCCGGCCTCTGAAGTTTCAGCACAAATTTTAAAGAATCCTCCTGATTTTCTATAGGCCCCATCTTACATCCAATTGAGCTGCAAAGTTGTGTGCTTCCTATTTTTGTGCTCTCAAGTAAACAAAAAATATCAGACAAGTATTACAAAAAGAAAAAAAATAGTGAACAGAGCACAGATATTAAAGCATTGACAGCACACACTTGAAACAGTTGGCCTACACACTTGTGCTGTACTTGTTACTTATATCTTCCTGATCTTCTATTTGCCTCTCTACCGCCTTGTGTTGTGCTAGGCCTAGAACACTTGTTAACCAGCAACAGTTCCTACATTGAATACTTATTCAACTTTGTTTTGTTGTTAACGATTTTCTTTGCCTATTAGCCACTATATTGTGTCATCCAAGCTCCACTTTTCTTCTTGAGCAGAACAGGTACCTTTGCAATCACTCCACGCTTCATTGGTTCTCACCGTCCACCGTTTACCACCTGCTGTGTCGGTAAGAACACTTGTAAGAACGTGGTAAGACGCGTGAGAGAGAGAGAGAGAGATTGTTTCCTTCCTTCCACTTTTCACATTGCCACTATCCTTTGTAGTTGATAGGGATAACATCTTTTTGTTGTCTTTTGTTTACTACTAACAATGGCGGAAGATAAAAGGGATGATTAATGTGTTCAACATGCTGAGTTGCGTGACATGATGAGGGAAATGACAGATAGGTTCACCAAAACCCAAGCATCGACAGAGGCGTCATTGACGACCTTGAATCGCCAACTTGCTGTTCTTGTTGTTCGGATGGATACTCTTGAGGCGCGGCTGCCTCTCGCTGATGATCATGAAGATGATGCTTATAATATGGAAGGTCATAACAATCAACCACGACTTCCACGTTATCTACGAGATATGGGAGGTAATAATCGTTATAATTACAATGATCGTCATAACAATTTTAATCGCCCTCTTGATGATCCTTTTGCTAAAGTCACATTTACTACCCTATTTTCTGGTGCTTATGATGCTGAGGCATATCTTGATTGGGAGATGACAGTAGAGTAGAAATTTAATGCCCACCTTGTTCCTGAACAACATAGAGTTCGTCAAGCCACTAGTGAGTTTAAGGATTTTGCTATCATATGGTGGAATGAACTTGTAAAAACTAGAACTGATCCTCCAACATGGGATAGATTAAAGGAAGCTATGCATATTCATTTTGTTCCTCCTTCTTTTCAGCGGGACCTTCGCAAAAAATTGCAGCGCTTAGACTAAGGTAACATGTCCGTACAGGAGTATTATCAAGAGTTACAAAAGGGTATGTTGCGCTGTGGGGTAGTAGAGGACATGGATGATAAAATAGCTCGTTTTTATGGGGGGTTGAGGCGTGAAATTCAGGACATTGTTGATTATAAGGAATATGATACTGTTAACAGATTATTTCAGCTGGCTATGTTGGCAGAAAAAGAATTGCAGGGCCGCCAACAGCAGCAGCACCAACGCATGAGGAGCACATTTACACCGCGTTCGACATCTACACCATCCAAAACAGCACCATCTTCGAGTTTTCCTACTGCCACTACACCATCCAATTGTGGCCAACGAGCTTCATCTACTGCTCCATTTCCTCGCGCGCCGGAGGGCAGCAAGACGACATCATTCAAGCCTACGTCTTCCACTCCTTCCACAAGTCGAACTTCCAACATTAAGTGTCACCTCTGCTAGGGAGTTGGTCATGTGATGAAAGATTGCCCTAGCAAACGAGCATACATAGCACGAGATGATGGCGGGTATGATAGTACTTCGGATGTTGAAGATGAATATTCCCTTGCTACTAACGTTGCAGGACGAAAAGATGACCACTATAGCACAGATGAAGAGGTACTTGGTACTGCAGCAACGGAAAATTATAGAAGCATAATTGTGCAGCGTGCTTTGAGCTCCAAAGTTGAGGCGGATGACAAGCTACAATGACACAATCTTTTTCACATGTTTCTCATCGTCAAGGACTGCCGCGTGCACACTATATTTGATGGAGGCAGCTGCAACAACTTGGTGAACACGGATGTGGTCAAGAAACTTGGGTTGACAACAAGAGCACACCCTCATCCATACCACATTCAGTGGTTCAACAACAGCAGTAAGGTTAGGGTAACACAAACAGTGAGGGTACATTTTTCGATTGGTTCTTACCATGATTTTGCTGATTTTGATGCCGTACCTATGGATGCTTGTTCTCTTTTGTTGGGACGTCCTTGGGAATTTGATACGGATGCTATTCATCATGGTAGAACTAATAAATATACTCTGATGCATAAAGGAAAGAAAATCACTTTGCTTCCTATGTCTCCTGCTGAAATTGTACATTTTGAGAAAAGTAAAACACGTGATGATAAGGCAACAAAATCACTAGACTCTGAAAAGCAGCAAATAATTAAGTTAAAATCACCTTCACTGCTCACAACTAAATCTGACCTTGCTGATTTATTTAATACCAAGGGGATGTACTACGCTTTAGTATGCAAAGAAGCCATGTTTTCAATTCATGAAGTGTCCATTGCATTTCCCCCTGCTGTTGCTAACCTTTTGCAGGATTTTGCAGATGTGTTTCCCCCCGAGATACCCCCTGGATTACCACCTATGAGGGGCATTGAACATAAGATCGACTTGATTCCAGGGGCATGTTTGCCAAATTGTGCGGCGTACAGGGCGAATCCGGAAGAGTCAAGGGAAATTCAGCGACAAGTTCAAGATCTTTTGAACCGTGGGTATATTTGTGAAAGCCTTAGTCCTTGTTCTGTTCCTGTTCTTTTGGTTCCTAAGAAAGATGGTAGCTGGCGCATGTGTGTTGATTGTAGAGCGATTAATAACATCACCATTCGATATCGTTATCCTATTCCTCGCTTAGATGACATGCTTGATGAATTGAGTGGTGCTATTATTTTCACAAAAATTGACTTGCGTAGTGGTTACCACCAAATTAGAATGGCACTAGGAGATGAATGGAAAACTGCATTTAAAACCAAGTTTGGACTTTATGAGTGGTTATGCCTTTTGGTTTAACTAATGCACCTAGTACTTTTATGCGATTAATGAACGAGGTATTACGTCCTTTTATTGGAAAATTTGTGGTGGTTTACTTCGATGATATCCTCATTTACAGCAAGTCATATGACGAACATCTTAATCACTTACGTGCTGTTTTCAGTGTCTTGAGAGATGCACGTTTGTTTGGTAACCTCGAAAAGTACGTTTTTTGCACCAATCAAGTTTCATTTCTTGGATATGTCGTTTCATCGCAGGGAATTGAGATGGATGAGCCAAAAATTGTGGCGATCACTAGCTGGCCAACTCCATCGACCGTCACGCAGGTGCGTAGTTTTCTTGGTCTTGCAGGTTTTTATCGACGCTTTGTGTGGGATTTCAGCACCATTGCAGCACCTCTCCATGAACTGACGAAGAAGGGAGTGCAGTTTCGATGGGGCGAACAGCAGCAACAAGCTTTTGATGTTCTCAAATCAAAGCTTACACAAGCACCATTGCTACAACTTCCTGATTTTGATAAGACATTTGAGCTAGAATGTGATGCAAGCGGCATTGGTATTGGAGGTGTTCTCATACAAGGTGGTAAACCCGTTGCATTCTTTAGTGAAAAATTGCATGGCCCTTCTATGAATTATTCTACTTATGATAAGGAATTGTATGACTTAGTGCGAGTTCTACAAACTTGGCAACATTATGTGTGGTCTAAGGAGTTCGTCATACATTCCGATCATGAATCTTTGAAGTATCTTAAGTGTCAAAATAATCTGAATAAACGACATGCTAAATGGATTGAGTTCATAGAATTATTTCCATACATCATTAAGCATAAGAAAGGGAAGGAGAATGTTATTGCAGATGCATTATCTAGACGTTACACCATGCTGTCCCAACTTGATCATAAAATATTTGGTTTAGAAACAATAAAAGGATTATATCCTACAGATTTGGACTTCAAAGATGCCTTTGAAAATTGTAGAGAAGGAAGAACATGGAATAAATGTGATGGCTCTCTAGGATCATAGACTGGCGCCACATACCACCACTCGTCTTTTCTGCGCACTTTGTCCTCACTCGTGTGCACCCGAGAAAACTTCCCGGTCGGTCACCCATCCCCAAATTCCTCCAGGCCAAGCACGCTTAACCCCGGAGTCCTTTGCAGGTGGGCTTCCGGAAAAGAAGGTATAACTTGGTGGTATGAGTACTCTATCAATCCTATTAAGCCAGGAGTCAGGATATCACACAATCCACCCCCCTTAGAAGACCGACGTCCTCGTCGGTCAACACCAAGATAGGTACGTCCCCTCTTAGCCACATTCATACGTTCAGTACTGGAATACGCATACCGTACGTTCGGTTAGCAGCATACGTACCATACCGTGTCCCACACAGAGGACCCACGCGTCATGCATACGCAACCATGTCCCTGACCCGTACGGTACCGTATCCTTCTTACTGACCCGTACGCACCCGTGAAACTACGAGGGTTGGCTCTGATACCATTTGTGATGGCTCTCTAGGATCATAGACTGGCCCCACATACCACCACTCATCTTTTCTGCGCACTTTGTCCTCACTCGTGTGCACCCGGGAAAACTTCCCGGTCGGTCACCCATCCCCAAATTCCTCCGGGCCAAGCACACTTAACCCCGGAGTCCTTTGCAGGTGGACTTTCGGAAAAGAAGGTATACCTTGGTGGTATGAGTACTCTATCAATCCTATTAAGCCGGGAGTCAAGATATCACAATAAATATGTACTACGGGAGGGCCTCCTGTATCGTTCTAACAAGCTATGTGTTCCTGCTAGTTCCATTCGTCTATTACTTTTGCAGGAAGCACATGGAGGAGGTTTGATGGACATTTTGGAGTGAAGAAAACGGAGGACGTGCTGGCCACACACTTCTTTTGGCCAAAGATGAGACGTGATGTCGAGCACTATGTGTCACGATGCACTACTTGCAGTAAAGCTATGTCTCGACTTAACCCACATGATCTTTATATGCCTCTTCCTGTTCCTAGTGTACCTTGGCAGGATATTTCCATGGATTTTGTTTTGTGATTGCCTAGGAGTAAGAGGGGGAGGGATAGTATTTTTGTGGTTGTTGATCGTTTCTCCAAAATGGCACATTTCATACCTTGTCATATGAATGATAATGCCTCACCCATTGCTGATTTGTGTATGACGGAAATTATTCGTTCACATGGTGTGCCAAATACCATTGTTTCTGATCGTGATGCAAAATTTTTAAGTCATTTTTGGAGAATTTTGTGGTATAAATTGGGAACCAAGCTGCTGTTTTCAATCACATGTCACCCACAAACCTATGGACAAACTGAGGTAGTAAATCGTACTCTATCCACTATGTTGCAAGCTGTTTTAAAAACAAATTTAGAGGGTTGGGAGGGTTGTTTACCACATATAGAATTCGCTTACAACAGGTCAGTTCACTCTACTACAAAGGTAAGCCCATTCCAGGTAGTGTATGGTTTCAATCCCCGTGCTCCTATTGATTTATTACCTTTGCCTCCTTCTGAAACTATAAATTTGGATGCTACACAACGATCTGAATTCATTCTTAAGATGCATGAAACTACAAAAAAAAAGTATTGAAAGGATGAATGAGAAGTATAGAATTTCTGGTAGTAAAGGTAGAAAAGAAGTAAAACTTGAACCAGGGGACTTGGTATGGCTACATTGGAGAAAAGAACGATTCTCACTTGAGAAAATCTAAACTTATGCCACGAGCTGCTGGTCCTTTTAAGATTGTTGAAAAGATCAATGACAATGCATATAAGCTTGAGTTGCCTCCCGATTTTGGGGTTAGTCCCACATTTAACATTTCAGATTTACGACCATACTTGGGGGAAGAAGATGATCTTGAGTCGAGGACGACTCCGATTCAAGAGGGGGAGGATGATGAGGACATCACAACAGTGGATACTCACATTGATATACAAGGACCAATCACAAGAGGACGAGCACGGTTACTAAATCAGCAGGTGAACTCGTTCCTAACTTCCTATCCATGTGATTTTGAGAATGGATTGCTATTGAATGATTTAATTGTTATTACGAACCATGGACATGATCAACAAGTAAAGGGAGGAGGATTTGGGGACGTGGAGAATCAGATGGGACGTTCACAAGTTGATGGAAACAGTCACCAACTCGGACTCGAGTTCAACTCGTAGTCCAGGAGCAGTACATATTAAAACGGACGCCCAGGATGCATACAGACTCTATTTTTGACGTTCCACATATGCATGGAAATATGAGAAGATAAACTTTGCAATGGTTCTGGTCCCACGTTAAAATTAGTCCGGAGTCGTTGGGAGTTGTCGAAACAAATTGAATTCAGAGTTGTCAAAGTGTGTAGCAGACACTTCCCCCGGGCCTACTCTGGGCAGCCCGCGGAGGTTCTTTTTTGAAGGGGCTAGTCACTCATGGAGAGCTTACGTGTTAGGGACGATTGAGGGAGAAGCTTGACACAGGGATTTTTAAGTGGTTCAGGCCGCTGGAGCGTAATACCCTACGTCCACGGTGAGCAGAGGTGCTCGTTGTATTGCTTGTTGGTCAGAACCGGAGTCCTGAGCTTGAGGATGAGTCGAACCTAAGGATGCGAATGGCTGGAGTGCGAACCCTTGCTAACGTTGCCTACTCGAGCCTTTTATAGTCCAAGGCTCGGGCGGCTTACAAGGTGGGTCCGGGACCCGACAGGTGGTCCCGGGAAGATTTCCTGCCATCTACCGTATCTGCAGTTACGCCGGTAGTTGTCTCTGGCGAGGGCTTCCGAGTCTTCGTTCTGCCGCCCTGCCCATGCCGCAAGCTAGTCGTAGTGGTTGGCAGGGCGGCAGGGGATGTCTTGTCACTGTGTTTATTGGTGGGCAGGCTCTGACACGGCGCGCCAGTCTGCGATGTTACTGGGCGCAACAGCACCTGACAGAGGCGTGCTCCGCGTCTCCGCGCCTTGGGAAGGCACGGGTCCTGAATACCTTGTACGGGCAAGGTATGGCACGTCTTTACTCCTGCTGTCTACCGCGCGGGGACAGGCAGCGCTGCTCTGCTGGCCAAGTGGTGGGTCCGGAGCTCTCCTCTAAGGAGAGGGAGGACCGGCCCCACGGGAGACGTGGAGCCTTCGGAGCTCTCCCCGCAGAGGGGGGAGGTCCGGCTCTGCTGTCCACGTGGCAGGCCCAGAGCTCCCCTCTGAGGAGAGGGAGGTCCGGCCCTGCTGGACACATGGCGCCTTCGGAGCTCTCCCTACGGAGAAGGCCGAGGTCCTTAGGCAGTTTTCCCTGTGCGCGGGGGTACCCCTTATTGAGGGTACCGATAGTGGCCCCTGGGCCCATCTCGGGGGAGATAGCAAGCCCGAGGTGGGGCCCCAGTCTCTTCCACTCCGCGCACCTTCTCGAAGACCCGCATTGACTGTTGCCGGAACATGAAAAGTTGCGGGATCTTGGGAGCGTGTGCCCCACATGATGGCTGCTTTTACTGTGGCGGTTCCCAAGGCAGCCACTTCTGCACGTCGCCGCGCCTTTTCAGGAACCGCCAAAGTGTCTCGCCGGCTCGTCTCCTTGGGAGACTGACTTCTTGGCCCACCGCTTCAGCCGGATGGCTTGGGTCCACTTATGATCGACGCTTGGTTATGGAGCCGAAGTGGTTGTCCAAGCGGCGTATTCGAAGAGTTTAGAATCTCTTTGAATCACGCCTGGGAAATTTAAAAGGGGATCTCACCCGCATCGCGGCTTCCCTTCGCACTTCCCAACGCTTGCATCTTGCTTGAGCTCTTGCACCCTTGTCTTCCCTGTTCTTGAGATTTCTCCTCCCATGGCTTCCAACTTGCTTCCGGAGAAGAAACGCGCCCGGTCTCCTCCGGCGGTGGCGTTCGCGCCGAGTCAGGGATCCAGGGCGCCTGCGCGCCCTTCTTCTAGAGATGGCGCCTCGTCTGGTGGCGACTCCAAGAGGCCTCGGGCTCATCATCCCGATGGGACTCCTCTTGAGCGGCGACGGACTGATGGTCCCCAGGCATCGCGCCCTCCTTCCTCACGAGGCGGAGCTTCGAGGGGTAGTGCTGGTGCGGCGACGCCCAGGGGCGAGCTAAGAACTCAGGCACCCCGGGCCTCAGGAGTCGGATCGGCGTCTAGGGGGGCTTCAGAAGCATCCCCTTCTCCGCCAGTCCGGGCGACTGTTGGCCAGCCTTCGGCGGCGACGGTGGGCTCTAGTGGACCTACCCCGGCTCGGATGCCGGGGTTCAGAACCCTTTGGAGCGCTCGTGTCTCTCGGTAAGCGACGTCTACCGGATTCTAGAGCCTGTATTGTCTTCTTCTTTTCTTAACTCAGGAGTCTCCCATGTTTGCAGGGACCCCTCGAGTGCCGGTAACGTTCCCGTTTCCCGGCCATCCCCCACTAACGGGGGATCTGCGCCGCATTGCCCGGAAGCCGAAGCGGTCGCAGCGGCCCCCAAGCCAGCCCAAGTTCCTTCTGCGCCGGCCGGCCCGTCTCTTGCGGCAGCGGCGACACCTCCCGTTCATCCCCCTTTACCGGCTCGGGAGCCGGCTGTCGCTGAAAGTTTTGGCGGGACCGGCCGGCGGTGTACCGCCTCCTGTTGCCGAAGCGGAAGAAGCTGCCACGGGCCCTACGGTGGGCAGCGAACCGGGGCGCACCGGGAGCGAGCCTGCCCCAGTGCCAGCTTCTCCTTATCAAAGCCTTATCCCGATTGCCGGAGCATCGACTCCTCCTGAAGACGACGTGATGGAGGAAGTCGTGGGCGCGGCTTCGGCCTCTGCCGCCCCGCTGCCCCTGGCAGACGCTCTTGAGCTCGCCTAGACGAGCGTCCGGCAGGTTCTGGCCACGCTCGGTCGAGAGCGGGAGGGGCAGGCGGTAGAGAGGGATCGCCTCCTCACCTGGGGGCGCCTCTTGAAGGAGCGAACCGAGGAGGTCAGGGAGGAGCTTGACTCGAGGCTGGCGTCGCTCGATGTCATAGAGGCGCTCCTTAACCGTCAGAGGAGGGCCGTCAACCGCCTGGACTCCGAGACTCGGCGGCTCCACCGGGAGGCCCGCGAGTCCCATGCTCAGGCCGATGAGCGTCTCTCCGCCTTGGAGGGGCTGCGTCAGAAGCTGGAGCGCCGTGAGCGCGCCGTTGCGGACAAGGAGCGCACTGTCACGGCTGAGGCAGAGAAGGTCGCCGCGCGGCTGGCGGCTGGCGAAGGCGACCTAAGGGCCCGATCCAAAGAGTTGGAGGCCCGGAAGGCCGATCTGGTCGCAAGGGAGGATCAAGTCTCCCGGGAGCGCCAGGCGGTCCTGGATCGGTAGCTGGCTGCCGACTTCCGGGCTTCGGAGTTGGAGCGACTTGCCCAGAGTCTCTAGCTCCGGGATAACTCTCTGGCGGCCAAGGAGAAGGAATTCTTCGAGGGGAGCCTTGACGCCTTGTTGACAGCCCGCCGTGAGGTGGAGGAGCTCCTGGCCTCGCGGTCCTCCGAGGCCTGGGCGGTCTCGAGCTTCGTCGACCAGGCGAGGTCCGCCCTGGTCCCTCTTGGCTTTAGCCCGGTGAAGGAAGCGGGCCCGACGCAGAAGGTGGCCGAGGTGATCCCCGCGCTCTAGTCTATCAGCACCAAGCTGAACAGGCTTGAAGCGGTGGTCGCCGGCGAGCTCGAGGCAGAGGGACGGGGCCTGGCAATGGAGGTTGCTACGCACGTGTTGGCGTGCTTCCGGAGCCGGGATCCCTCCTTCTCACTGGAGTCAGCGAGATAGGGCCCCGCCGCAGAACGGGGGGAAACCGCCAGTGATGAAGTCGGGGACGTGGCTGCCCTTGCAGCCTCTAGGTTCCGGCGCGAGCCAGGGGAATCCTAGGGCTTGTATCTTTTCTTTTTCTTTTGTTGAGTCTAGTCCAGCTCGTGGAGCCTTGAATGAATAGACTCTTGTTGTTTTCTGTGTCTTTGTGCTCTTATCTTCTTCTTGGCTTGGCCTGGCCGAGTCCTTAGCTCCGCAAGGTACTCAGAGGTCTTCACCAATCTTGAAGCCTTGCACAGACACCTTCCTCCAGTCCTTATCGAGTTAAGGGCCCCAGGGGTCTCCGGAGCTCGCCCCGTGAGAACCGGGAGGTCCGGATCTGCCGACCACGTGGCGGGCCCGGAGCTCTCCTCTGAGAAAATGGAGGTCCGGCCCCGCCGGACATGTGGGGCTTTCGGGGCTCGCCCCTTCGGAAGGGGCAAGACCCTGATCCTCCGGTCTTGCGCTGGAGTAGTCGATATCTCTTTCCCCCCCTTAGTGCGGTCCCCGTAGCTAAAACCTGGAGATCCTGCACACAAGTAGAGGAAGCGTAATTCTCCTCGGGGGCTCTCCCCTCCCCGTCTCTTAGTCTTATTTGGCTTACGGTCCTAGTTCAGCATACGGGGCTTGGGCAATTCTGTGCGCTAGGCGCTAGAGCTCCGGCTCTCTCCGAGGTCAGAGTACGACCGTCCGGCCCCTAGTACCGGACCATACGCCGGGGAAGCAGAGTGCACAGGCTTTCGGTAGGGAACCAGGCAAAGCGGCTGTACTCCCCTGGACCTCCGAAGGACAGGGTGCGCACACTTTGGGTCAGAACCGACAAAGCAGGCTACGCACCCTGGACCCCCCCATGCACAGCGCAGGTCTTTCCTGGAGGTGACCAACTTGCACCGCAATACCTGACTCGCGGAGGCCCGAAAGGCCCCCAGGCCATCGGCAGGTGCCTCAAGCGCAATCGCTTTCGGTAGGATAGCAAATGCTGACTATGGATGAGAGCGGGAAAGGGAAGCTAAATGTACGGTGAGCATACATAGAAAGTGTGGTCATAGAAATTAATGCATAATTTAAATGAGCACATAAGTAAGAGCGTGGTAGAACAAGTTTCTTTGTAAATGCCCATAGGAGGAAGGCAGGCTGAACATGGAGGCAACGACCCGCCCCATTAAGAAGGGAAGCAAGACTCTACGCGCTTGGGGTCAGAACCAGGCCAAGTTGGGCGTAGTCCTGGACCGTCCCCTGAAGCTTAGCTGCTCCGAGCGCTGTTCCTGGAGCCTATGGGATCTATTACAGAAAGGTAAAGGCCTGTTCTACTAATGCTCAGGGGATAGAACTTACTGTAATGTTCCAACTTTCGTGACCCGGAAGGGACCTTTCCGGCTGGGGGAGAGTTTATAGGTCCTTCACGGGAAAGTGTGTGCCGCGGCACCAGGTCGCCCTCTTGTAGCTCCCAGACGCGCTTGGTACTTTGGCGGTAGTGCCGGAGCACCAGCCGGGGCCGTGCGTTGTGGGGTGTTGCTTGTAATCGTGCCTCGTCGACGAGGTCGATATCTTCATACCGGAGATGGTCCTACGCGGCTTCTCCAGGTGGCCCCGGGGTACCTTCCTCTATTGGCTCAGGCCGACAAGAGGTAGGCGGACCCGGACTCTTCTTGGGGGACCCAGGATGTCTTCTTCCATTGGCTCAGGCCAACAGGAGGTTGATGGATCTTGGGCGGCCTCCGGGAGGTGAGACCGAGGCACAGAGACGTGCGCTCGGGTGGAGCTGGCCCAGTTCTGCACCGCCAGGGGCTGGTGCTTGGGCTGCTGCAACTGCTTGGAGCTTCTCCAAGGCTGATACTTGAGCAGTGCAGTCTCCACAGATCTTTTGGGGCAGTCGTAGTCGGCTACCGCCCTGACTCGTCGTCACTGGAGCTGGAGTCCTCATAGTTGTGTACCGCCTTTACGGCGCGCTGAGGCTCCTGGAACCCCACCTGGTGGCCAACGTTGTCTTGGGTGTCGACCTTCTGCTTACCCTCCCTTTGATGGAAGGGAGGGGCGTCAGCACGCGGTTGCTTCCCCTTGCGGAAGCACTCCGCGAGCTTCTGAATCTCCCGGCACTCAGCAGCAGTATGGTTGCTGGTGTCGTGCACGGGGCATGGCTCGCCTTGGTCACCATCTGGAGCTGGTGACCGTCGCTGCCTCTTGTCAGGGCGTGGGCCCCGTGCTCCGCTTGGAGCTGCTGCTGCAGCAACGGGAGCTGCGGTCGGTGGTTTCATCTTGCCACTGCCCCGGTTCTTGATCTTCTTGCCACTTCCATGGGAAGCAGTGCCAGATCCGGGCTGTCCTCCTAATTCAGAGGCTGGCGCTGAATGCCAGTTCCGCCCTTCTGCTGCCCTGGCGCACTTGTCCGCCAGGCTGAAGAGCTCTGAGACGTCGCGAACCTCTCTGGTCGCGAGCTTCTCAAGCATCTTCTTGTCCCGTACACCCTGCCGGAACGCCACCACCACAGAAGCATTTCGGATATGCGGGATGGTGTTCCGTACCTGGGAGAACCGCTGGATGAAGGAGCGGAACATCTCTCCAGGTTGTTGCTGGATGGCGTGGAGGTCGAGCATCGTGCCAGGCCAGGTGTAGGAGCTGCCGAATTTAGCAGTGAACTGCCGGCAGAGCTCTCCCCAGGAGGTTATGGAACCCTGGGGGAGATTCATGAGCCAAGACCGGACTGGGCCGGTCAAGGCGACGGGGAAGTAGTTGGCCATGACGGCCTCATCCCCTCCTGCAGCAAGGACGGCGGTGGAGTAGATCTGGAGGAACTCCGCCGGGTTGACGCTGCCATCGTACTTCTTGGGCAGGTGCGGCCGAAACTTGCGTGGCCACTTTGCAAAGCGAAGGTGTGGCGCCAGGGCTGCACATCCTTCTCCTGTTGCTGCAGGTGTTATTGCTGCGAATGCTTGGTTCGCTGCCGGCACTGTATACCCCGGTATGGGCAAGGCTGCGCCATAGACCAGAGGCACCATTTGCAGGGCATATGGCTGGGGCATATGCTGCGTGGCGTATGCCTGGGGTAGAGATCGCGTGGCGAACGTCTGTGTCTCAGGCAGGGTCGAGGCGGTTGACATGCTGTCATCGGCCTCTTGGTTGCGACGCCTTTCTCTCCGTTGCTCGATGAGTACTCGGGCATCGTCCGACCTCAGGTCCGCTGACGGGAGCCTGGTGGAGCGGGAATCTGCCGTCTGCCCGTCAACCGTTGGCGTGCGCGTCAGCGACACAGCCGATTGACCGGGATGTCATCCCCGCCCAAGTCGAGGTTTGGCGGCGGCGACGACGAGACGGTCTATGTCGCGAATCCACTGCTGGGTCGCTGACTGAGGCGCGTCCCCAGCATGTGGATTGCGCAGTAGCACTCGTGCTGCAGCTAGTGCGCCCCCGTGGGAGACACTCAGCGCTGTAGTGGATCTCACGCTCGCTGGAGCCTGCGCTGCCGGAGTCGGCTGCTGGCTCCCAGCTTGCGCCGACACACTCCATCCTGAGTGTGTCTAGACATAGTCCCCGCTGGTCACTGTTCGTCGTGAACGTGGGCGGGGAGAGCTTGCCGCTGAAGGAAGCTTCGTCATCTTTGTCGGCAGAAGCTCATCACGCAAGGGAAAAGCCCCCTTCCTGGCGCGCCAAATGTCAAAGTGTGTAGCCGACACTTCCCCCGGGCCATCTCTGGGCAGCCCACGGAGGTTCTTTTTCAGAGGGGCTAGTCACTCACGGAGAGCTTACGCGTTAGGGACGATTGAGGGAGAAGCTTGACATAGGGATTTTTACGTGGTTCAGGCCGCCGGAGCGTAATACCCTACGTCCACGGTGAGCAGGGGTGCTCGTTGTATTGCTTGTTGCTCAGAACCGGAGTCCTGAGCTTGAGGATTAGTCGAACCTAAGGATGCGAATGGCTGGAGTGCGAACTCTTGCTAACGTTGCCTACCCGAGCCTTTTATAGTCCAAAGCTCGGGCGGCTTACAAGGTGGGCCCAGGACCCGACAGGTGGTCCCGGGGAGATTGCATGACATCTACCGTATCTGCAGTTACACCGGTAGTTGTCTCTGGCGAGGGTTTTCGAGTCTTCGTTCTGCCGCCCTGCCCATGCCGCAAGCTAGTCGTAGTGGTTGGCAGGGGCGGCAGGGGATGTCTTGTCGCTGTGTTTATTGGTGGACAGGCTCTGACGTGGCGCGCCAGTCTGCGATGTGACTGGGCACAACAGCACCTGACAGAGGCGTGCTCCGCGTCTCCGCGCCTTGGGAAGGCGTGGGTCTTGAATACCTTGTACTGGCAAGGTATGGCGCGTCTTTACACCTGCTGCCTACCGCGCGGGGGCAGGCAGCGCTGCTCTGCTGGCCACGTGGCGGGTCCGGAGCTCTCCTCTTAGGAGAGGGAGGTCCGGCCCCGCGGGACACGTGGAACCTTCGGAGCTCTCCCCACGGAGGGGGGAGGTCCGGCTCTGCTGTCCACATAGCGGGCCCGGAGCTCCCCTCTGAGGAGAGGGAGGTCCGGCCCTGCTGGACACGTGGAGCCTTCGGAGCTCTACCCGCGGAGGGGGGAGGTCCGGCTCAGTTGTCCACGTGGCGGGCCCGGAGCTCTCCTCTGAGAAGAGGGAGGTCCGGCCCCGCTGGACACATGGAGCCTTCGGAGCTCTCCCGCCGGAGGGGGGAGGTCCGGCTCCGTTGGCCACGTGGCAGGCCAGGAGCTATCCTCTGAGGAGAGGGAGGTCCGGCCCCGCTGGACACATGGCGCCTTTGGAGCTCTCCCTGCGGAGAAGGGCGGGGTCCTTAGGCAGTTTCCCCTGTGCGCGGGGGTACCCCTTATTGAGGGTACCGACAGGAGTTTTGTCCGGTGTTGCACCACCGTATTGGGCTTTTGGGCCTTGTATCCCGTATGAGTCCATTAGGGACGCGTCTAAGGGTCTTATGGTCGAACCCTAGCCTTTAAATACTGCAGCCGCTGGACATATTTGATGGGTTTTGCTCAGATTAAACATTTTTGCCGTTCTACGGTTTGTGAGACCCCAATTTTGCAATTTCAGATTGCATCTTCGTCGTTCTTTCTTGTGTTCTCGGTTGCACCTGCAGGGATAGCCTTCTTGGCGAGGTCAAGCGTGTGAAGCACGGTTAATAACCAACGGAGCAGTGGTGTAGTGATTGCAGGGGTGTTCGGGTCTGCTCGAGTTCCTCGGATCATCAATGTCGAGATCTCCACTTCAATCGACCTACCATTCGGAAGATCGCGCCTAAACAACTCATCAGTACGCCCCTAGCTGGTTTCTCGAGCCACGCCCAGTCATCCACAGCAAGAAGATGTGCCGGAAGAGTGTCACCGAGGTGCGCACCCCCACAAACATCTCGTAGAAGTGCACGAAGACGACAGCCAGAGCGAAGGAGTTCATGGAGAGGTGATGAAGCTGGAGGCCATAGGTCTCCAGCAGAGTCACGAAGGAGGAAATCGGCGGGACAAGCCCCGCCAAGGCGTAGGCGGCAAAGAAGACAGTCTCCCCTCTCTCCAGATGCAGGGGGAGAGATCCCCACAGAAGACAATGCCTCTGCTCTTCCGAGTGCCATCCCAGCAGCTTGCGCACCGACCCAAGGTCTTTCGTCTGGGCAATGCGTGGCGAAGGCAAGTTGGAAGCCATCAGAGTCGAAGGGGCAAGAATTTGGAAGGCGGAGAAGGCTTGGGTGCACGGAAGAATCCGGAAGGCTCGGGCTTAGGGAGATGCGCAAAGGGAAGCCTGCGATGCAGAAGGAATCCCCTTTTAACCTCCCAGAAGCGATTCGAAACGCTTCGTGTGCATCGCTCGGGGCAGACACCCCAGGTCCAAGCCCCAGCGATGATGACAAGTGGGCCCAAGCCGTCCTGCAGAAATGGTGGGCCAGGAAGTCAGCCACTCAAGCGGTCAATTCGGAGGTTCCTGGCAAGGCGCTGCAACGTGCAGTAATGGCAGCTAGCCTTGGGAACCGCCGCAGTAAAAGCAACTTTCAAAGCAAGAGTCAAGTCCCCGCGACCTTCCGTTGCCCAAGCAACGGTTCAAAGAAGTTTGAAGAAAGTGCGCGGGATAGAAAAGGTGAAGGCCCCACCTCGGGCTCGTTATCTTCCCCAAGATGGGCCCGGGGGCCACTGTCGGTACCCTCAATACCAGGTACCCCCGCACACAGGACAAAACCGCCTAAGGACCTCGCCCCTTCCGTAGGGGTGAGCTCCGAGGGTGCCACGTGTCCAGCCGGCCCAGAGCTCCCCCTCTCCTCAGAGGAGAGCTCCGGGCCCGCCACGTGGCAAGCAGAGCCGGACCTCCTCCCTCCGTAGAGGTGAGCTCCGAGGGCGCCACGTGTCTAGCGGAGCCGGAGCTCCCCGTCTCCTCAGAGGAGAGCACCGGGCCTGCCACGTGGCCAGAGGAGCCGGACCTGCCCCCCCTCCGCAGGGGAGAGCTCCGAAGGCTCCACGTGTCCCGCGGGGCCGGACCACCCCTCTCCTCACAGGTGAGCTCTGAGCCCACCACGTGGCAAGAAGAGCCGGACCTCCCCCCTCTGCAGGCGAGAGCTCCGAAGGCTCCACGTGTCCAGCGGGGACGGACCTCCCCTTTCCTCAGAGGAGAGCTCCGGGCCCACCACGTGGCCAGCAGAGCAGCGCTGCTCGCCCGGCGTAGTAGGCAGCAGAAGTAAAGACTCGCGCCTTCCCAAGACGCGACATTAAAGACCCGCGCCTTCCCAAGGCGCGGAAACACGGCACACGCCTGTCAGGAAGCACTGTGACTAGTCACGGTCAAGATAGGCGCACAGTGTCAGGAGCAGTAGACCAATAAATGCTGCGACAAGACACGTCCTGCCACCCCTGCCATCATCAACCACTATGCCTAGCTTGCGGTGTGGGCAGGGCGACAGGACAAAGGCTAAGAATCTACCGCCAGAGACAGCAACCGGCATTTACTGCAAGATACGGTAGATGGTAGGATATCACCCCGGGGCCACCTGTCGGGCTCCGGGGCCCCCTTTGTAAGCCGCCCGAGCCTTGAACTATAAAAGGCGCAGGTCGGCAACGTTGCAAAGGGTTCGGATCCATTGGCATTTGACCCTTAGCTCTACCAGACCTTCAAGCTTAGAAATCCGGTTCTAAGCACCAAGCAATACAACGAGCAACTCTGCTCCCGTGGACGTAGGGTTTTACGCTCCGGCGGCCCGAACCACGTAACAACTCTTCTCCCGTGGACGTAGGGTTTTAAGCTCCGGCGGCCCGAACCACGTAAAAATCCCTTTGTCAACCATCTCTTTCCTTCGTCCACTCCGGCGAGACCCTCGTGAGAGGACTAGCCCCTCCGAAAAAGAACCTCCACGGGCTGCCCAGAGCAGGCCCGGAGGAAGTGTCGACCGCAGACGCTTCGACAAAGGTAGATTAGACTAAAATTCTATTTTAACGGTGCGTCAAAGATAAAAATATTATTTTAATGAAGCCCACGACGTTAGTGTTATTTCGTCAAAGCCGCTCGAAACGAGTGCTATAATAGCAATTGACTCCATGGTGAGGTCAGCGTCATCCATTGACGCCACCCCTGAGGGCTCCTTCATCCTCACAGCTGTCGGTACCCATAATACTGGGTACCCCCGCGCACAGGACAAAACTGCCTAAGGACCTCGCCTCCTCCGTAGGGGCGAGCTCCGAAGGCGCCACATGTCCAGTAGGGCCGGGGCTCCCCTCTCCTCAGAGGATAGCTCCGAGCCTGCCATGTGGCCAGGAGAGCCGGGCCTCGCCCCTTCCGCAGGGGCGAGCTCTGAAGCCACCACGTGTCCTGTAGGGCCGGAGCTTCCCTCTCCCTAGAGGATAGATCCGGGCCTGCCACGTGACCAAGAGAGCCGGGCCTCGCCCCCTCCGCAGGGGCGAGCTCCGAAGGCGCCACGTGTCCAGTAGGGCCGGAGATCCCCTCTCCCTAGAGGATAGCTCCGGGCCTGCCACGTGGCCAGGAGAGCCGGGCCTCACCCCCTCCGCAGGGGCGAGCTCCAAAGGCGCCACATGTCCAGTAGGGCCGGAGCTCCCCTCTCCCCAGAGGATAGCTCCGGGCCTGCCACGTGGCCAGGAGAGTCAGGCCTCGCCCCCTCCGCAGGGGCGAGCCCCGAAGGCGCCACGTTTCCAGTAGGGCCGGAGCTCCCCTCTCCTCAGAGGATAGCTCTGGGCCTGCCACATGGCCAGAAGAGCCGGACCTCGCCCCCTCCGCAGGGGCGAGCTCTGAAGGCGCCACATGTCCAGTAGGGCCGGAGCTCCCCTTTCATCAGAGGAGAGCTCCGGGCTTGCCACGTGGCCACGTGCCGTGCTGCCCGCTCCGGCGCGGTAGGCAGCAGAAGTAAAGGCACGCCATGCCTTGACAGGATAAGGCATTCAAGACCCGCACCTTCCCAAGACGAAGAGGCGCGGCGCACGCCTATCAGGAGGCACTGTTACCAGTCACAGTCAAGACAGGCCACAGTGTCAGGAGCAGTAGACCAATAAATGCTGCGACAAGACATTCCCTGCCGCCCCTGCATCATCAGCCGCTACGCCTAGCTTGCGGCATGGGCAGGGCGGCAGGACGAAGACCAAGAAGCCATCACCAGAAGACAGCTAACAGCATTCATTCAAGACATGATAGATGGCAGGAAATCACCTTGGGGCCACCTGTCAGGCCCCGGGCCCCACCTTGTAAGCTGCCCGAGCCTTGAGCTATAAAAGGCTCGGGTAGGCAACGTTATAGGGGGTTCGGACCATTTCGACCCCGAGGAAACACCCAGTTCATCACCAAGCTTAGGACTCCAGTTCTAAGCTTCAAGCAATACATCGAGAAACTCTGCTCCCATGGACGTAGGGTTTTACGCTCCGGCAGCGCGAACCACGTAAAAATCCTCATGTCAATCCTCTTACAACCAACACGAGACCCTCTGAGAGGACTAGCCCCTCCGAAAAAGAACCTACCTGGGCTGCTCCGATCAGGCCCGGGGGAAGTGTCGACCACAGACGCTTCGACATTTGGCGCTCCAGGAAGGGGGCTTTTTGCTCTCGTGACGGGTCTGCGCCAGCGAAGATGTCCAAGCTTTCTTCAATGGCTGGCTCTTCGCACCATCGTTCCCGGCGAACGACAACCTCAAGATCTGCTGCGACGCAGAGTGCCACTCAAGCAAGTGCACTAGCCACCGCGGAAGCGCTCCTGGACAATCCGCCTGCTGCAGACGTGTCACACCCGGTTTTTCCGAAGAACAACCAAGTGAATATCACATGTATGCCAGGATCATTTTCTCATACATGTGATGACAAATAGTGAAGCATCATTTATTACAAGCCAGGTATCGAATATAAGTAAGTCTTACATAGTAAATGTCTCGATGGACAATAATAAGTTCATCACAAGTAAATAAACTAGCAGCGGAATATTATTCTTTAGGGCTCCATCACAGGCGTTGCCCGGGGTCTTCATGAACCTAAAAACCTTCCTCGGGTCCAAAATCTTGGTCATTATACACCACCTCATTATCTTGACCTGAGCAACAATATAAACCAACAAATATGCAAGGTTGAGTACCAATGGTACTCAGCAAGTGTGGGAAAATTTTATCATGCATGGCTAGAACAAGGAGAGGTTGAACTCATGGTTAACGCACTACGCAATTAATACCTATCACATTAGCTTATTAAGCACTTACATTACTACACAGGTGAAATGGTCCCAATCTCCCATCCCGTCATCATAATCCAATAACCATAACATCATTTCCAATGTTAAGCTCCCCGCTTAACTTCCAAAACCATCAATCCTCTAATCATGAATAAGTCCAAGCCGCTCTTGACCGTGAGCACGGCTGTCATGACAGTTTTGACTCTGCAGAGTTTGTACCACTGTACCCACATGTAGTGATTTCATCCCCCGTTGCCGGGTGGACTAAAAGAACCTCCATTATGCCAGTGGCTACGAACCACATTCACACTTCCCAGGTGTGTAGCCAGGAGATCACTACAAAGCCTGTACAAAGGGATTCCCGACGAGCGTGGGCCCACTGAGGTTTCACCCCTAACAGCATACAAGAGGCTCCAACCCCGCTGCAGTGGCCCCCTCTTGAGCCTTGCGGTTCATATGGTAGTCCAGCTGACACCTACTCCCCGCACCATCCAACACACCCATACTACGCCGGGGATACACCTAATTAATTGGCCAAGCTGCCCCATCTCAGCATGTGGTTGGCACTGTAAAGACGGGTTACATGCTCCATGAACCGGTCCTTAGGATCCAGGCAAGTACTAAACACAAACCCGAGTCTCGTGCACCCAGCACACAACCAAAACATCCAACTTGCCTTGATCCCTACCTCTACATAACCCACAATATCTCATTCAAGAGTATGGTAAAATAAACTGATGATCTCATATCCCAAATATCCCATTCTAAGCATGGCTAAGCATATGCATAATAATAAATGACATGATAAAATAAATCCCAACCCAAGCTTCAAGGAAACAAGGTAATGCAATTCTAGGGAAACTTTCCTAGCATGGGTTTCATATTTCATTTGACAATGCAAATAATTCTATCTACACATCCTAGCATAGGATCAAAGTGGTCAAGGACACTTGCCTCCTTCTTGCTGCTCTTGAAATGGGTAGTCCTGATCTTGGAAAGGGTTAACTTGCTCTTGAACAGGTTCTACTTCATACCATCACACATAGCAAAAGAAAAACAACAATCATAAGACATAGTTCACACTTCTACTTTATACAAACCACACATTCATATTTATGAAATTCATTCACCATTATATGTGTTGTGGTTACTTTGTGTGTTGATCTGTGGCTTGCATACACTTTTATTTATATGTGTATGATTCCTACTTTGGTGTTCATATTTATACTTACATACTATATTTATATATATATATATATGTGTGTTTCAGTTTTAAATAAATTCCTTACATTAAACTACCAAGTATGTATGAAAAGTATTTTTCTTCTCCATATGTGCCTTCATAATTTCTATCAACCCTAAACTGAATTCTTTGGATTTTAGAAACTCCATTTATCTTTTACTAGTTGCTATATTTTCAGATTTATATTCCTATGCATAATTGTGTATTTTATTATGAAATTAGTAATACACATCATCTAAACAGTATAGGTTTTGGTCCTAAATAATTGAATAACATATTTTGACCTTGGCCTCTGATGTAAACTATTTCATAATTATTTTCCCTATTTTTCTATAGCTATTCTTTACTTAAAAATGTGTCCCTATACTAAATAATGTGATTAATAAATGAAACAGATTCATTTCAGCCCAAAAATATATTTTTATCTCACTCCAAAATTTTCTAAGTACTGAGAAAGCTTTTAATTAATTTTGACAATTATGTTTGTCCCACTTTTTAATTTTTAAACACTAGTTACATATTCAATTTTCTAAATTAAATACTAAACAGGGCTAAAATAATGAACTCTCCCCATTACAGGGTCTATAATATTATTTTCAAAATTTCCAGGGGTCTAGCTACACTTATCAGAGGTGTTTTACCTAATTTTTATTAAGTCCAGGGGCTAAAACTGATTTTTAAATGAATTTACATGATTTTCTGGAGTTCCAGGGGCTAGATCTGAAGTTTCCGGGGCTAGCTCTCAATTCCAGAGAACCCAGGGGGTAGCACGTAAGAATTCCAGTCTTTATAATGCGGGGCTGACGTGGACCATCCGATTTTAAACCGACGGCTGAGATTATAACATCGAACCGGTACGCGGGGTTTTAAAGTCTACCGTGCGATTTAAAATAAACGGCGCACAAGCGGCCACGTCGCTCTGATCGAGCGCGGGCGGCGCTGCTGGCGGCGCACGGCGGCGGAAAGCGGCGATCTCGCCGGAAAGTTTCGGATCCTAGAGAATTCTGCCTAGAACTGTGATCTTATGGCCTAGATCGGTAGAGGGGAGGTCAGGGATCTCACCTCGGGGGTTTTCTTGAGCTCGGGGGTCCTGGAAAGTGATCGGCGGCGAGGTCCGAGGCAAAACCACGGCGAAGCTCGTCGGCGCTGTGTTGACACCGTAATTCTCCGAGTTTTCTGCACCTGCAAAGCTCCCCGGAGGCGGTGGATCAAGACCAGCGAGTTAGATCAGAGTTTCCGAGCTTAGATCGGCCAGAATTCACCGGCGAAGTCTCGGTGCTCACCGGAGTAAAAATCGGCGATCGCGTGGGAAAAACCGATCGGGGCTGGGGTTTTATAGCCGGGGGAGGGCGGTGGGTCAGTTGTGATCGAGTTTGATTCTTCTGGGACCGGAATTCGGGCTGAGGGACGCGGTATTCCGATCGGTTAAGATCGCGCGCGCGCGGGAGAGTCCGGGGTCGCGGGGTTAGGGATGACAGGTGGGTCCCACCTGTCTGTGAGGGATAGCGCGGGCGCGCGGCTGCGGGCTGGCGCGGGGGAAATTGGGCCGGCTGGCGGGTTTCGGCCCACTGGCCGGTTTTTCCCCGTTTTCTCTTTTTCTTTTTCCATTTCTTTTCTGTTTTGAGTCTAATTTGAATTCCAATTTGAATTTGAATTTTTGCAAAACATGCAACACGTCCAAAAAATTTTTAAATTCCCCCCTGAACATGGTTTAGGGTTTTGAATCAAAATTTGGGGTGTTACAGCTCTACCGCCCTTAAAAGAAATCTCGTCCTCGAGATTGGTGTTTCTAAGAAAACAATTCCGGAAATTGTGCCTTGAGCTCATCTTCCCGTTCCCAGGTGGCTTCCTCTTCTGAGTGATGCTTCCACTGCACCTTGCACATTCGGATTCTTTTATTTCTGGTGAGGCATTCCATTGTCTCCAAAATCTTGTATGGTTGTTCGGCATAAGACAAATCTTCAGCTACATCCACTTCATTCAGGGGTAACACCTCTTCAGGCGTCCTCAGACATTTCTTGAGTTGTGACACATGGAATACATCGTGTACATCCGATAGATGAACCGGTAACTCTATTTGGTACGCCACTTCGCCTTTTCTTTCCAACACTTGAAAGGGTCCGATGTATCGAGGTGACAACTTCCCTTTCACCTTGAACCGACGAAGTCCTCTGATAGGGGACACCTTGAGATAAACATAGTCTCCCACGTTGAAAACGAGCTCTCTTCTTCGTACATCAGCATAACTCTTCTGGCGTGTTTGTGCTATCCTCAAGTTGTTGCGAATCTCCCTCACCTTCGCCTCGGCTTCTTGTAGCACTTCTGGACCAAACACTTTACTTTCTCCTGTTTGGTTCCAAAATAGGGGAGTTCTGCACTTCCTTCCATACAAAGCTTCAAACGGTGACATTTTCATACTAGCTTGATAGCTGTTGTTATAGGAAAACTCCGCATACGGTAAGTTCTTGTCCCAACTCCTATTGTTTTTGAGTGCACATGCCCTTAACATATCTTCAAGGATCTGATTGGTTCTCTCCGTCTGCCCGTCAGTTTGGGGATGATAGGCAGAACTAAAGTTCAGATGGGTTCCCATGGTTTCATGCAACTTCTGCCAGAACCTTGAGGTGAACTGTGTCCCTCGATCCGACACAATCTTCTTTGGCACTCCATGGTAACACACGATCCTTGACAGGTACAACTCTGCCAATTTGGATCCGCTGTAGCTTTTTTTCACAGGAATGAAATGAGCTACCTTGGTTAGCCGATCAATAATGACCCATATTGAATCATACCCGGATTGGGTCCTAGGCAATCCCACGACAAAATCCATGCTGATTTCTTCCCACTTCCATTCAGGCACTTTGAGTGGTTGCAATAATCCCACGGGTCGTTGATGTTCTGCTTTCACCAACTGACATGTGTCACATAGGGCAACATGTTCCGCGACATCTCGCTTAATGCCATACCACCAATACCTGCTCTTGAGGTCCTGGTACATCTTCGTACTCCCAGGATGAATGGAATAGTCAGAATCGTGAGCCTCCTTCAAAATTAATTCACGGATCTCCTTTACTTCTAGCACACAGATCCTTTTCCCGTGCCACACCGTTCCCTGTTCATCCTCTCTAAATCCAGGAGCTTTATTTTCCTTAATGAGCTGTCTAATCTCTTGTATCTTCTCATCATTCTTTTGGCCCTCGCGTATGTCTCGCTCGAGTGTGGAGTCCACTTCCATGACGATGGCTTCACCACTATTTACTAGACATAGATTGAGCCTTATAACCTCGTCCTTCAATTCTGCCGGCATGTCCTTCAAGCTCAACTTATTGACCTGCACTTTCCGACTCAAAGCATCGGCCACGACGTTTGCTTTCCCGGGATGATAGTTGATGCCCACATCAAAGTCATTGATTAGCTCTAACCATCTCCTTTGTCGGAGGTTGAGATCTGGCTGTGTGAATATGTACTTCAAACTCTTATGATCCGTATATATCTCTGTCCTCTTCCCCATCAAATAGTGCTGCCAAATTTTCAACGCGTGTACCACTGCAGTTAGTTCTAGGTCATGTGTAGGATAGTTCTTCTCGTGCTTCTGAAGCTGCCGGGATGCATATGCCACGACATGTCCTTCTTGCATGAGAACACATCCCAACCCATTCCCAGAGGCATCGCAGTACACTGTGAAATTCTTCTGCATATCTGGCATAACCAACACTGGGGCTGTTGTCAATCTCTTCTTTAGCTCCTGAAAGCTCGTATCGCACTGTGGCGTCCAGGTTAATGTGATTCCCTTTTCCAACAGTTTGGTGAGAGGTCTCGAGATCTTGGAGAATCCCTCAATAAACCGTCGATAGTATCCAGCCAATCCCAAAAAGCTTCGAACTTCCCCGACATTTTCAGGGGTCTTCCACTTCTGGATATCCTCGATTTTGGTGGGAGCGACGGAGATTCCTCCCTCCGAGATTATATGTCCTAAAAAGGGAACTCTCTTCATCCAAAACTCACACTTGCTCAACTTGGCATATAGTTGGTGTTCTCTCAGCCTCTGTAACACCAACCTTAGATGTTTCTCATGTTCTTCTTCATCTTTGGAGAAGACGAGAATATCATCTATGAAAACCACCACAAATTTGTCCAGATATTCTATGAATACCTTGTTCATGAGGTACATGAAATATGCCGGGGCATTGGTTAGCCCGAAAGGCATGACAGTGTATTCATACAGTCCGTACCAAGATACGAAAGCTGTCTTGGGAATATCAGATTGCCTTATCTTGAGTTGGTGGTATCCCGACCTGAGATCAATTTTCGAGAACACACAAGCTCCCCTCAACTGATCAAACAAGTCTTCAATGCGAGGCAATGGGTACTTGTTCTTGATGGTTACCTCATTCAAGGCACGGTAATCCACGCATAACCTTTGGGTTCCGTCTTTCTTGGGCACAAATATCACCGGAGCTCCCCATGGTGAGGAACTAGGGCGAATATACCCCTTCTCCGTCAATTCTCTCAAATGATCCTTGAGCTCTTCTAGCTGCTTGGAGTCCATTTGATAAGGTCTCTTGTATATCGGGGCTGTTCCCGGTACTAGCTCAATTGCGAATTCCACGTCACGGTCGGGAGGCATACCTGGCAACTCCTCTGGAAAAACATCTGGATATTCCCTGATGGTCCTGATTTCCTCAACTTTCACCTCCACTTGATTTAATTTAATGTCCCTCCTAGGCTCATGTATCGTTATGAACTTTACTCTGGTACCTATGGGGTGAGTTAGTTCCACCGTTCTGGTCGAACAATGGATGATTCCTTTATGTTTGGTCAACCAATCCATACCCAAAATAATATCTATCCCTTGTGAATCTATCACTATGAGGTTAGCAGTAAATACTACCCCATTAATGTCTAGGTTCACTTTGGGACACACTTGTCTTGTCCTTATTTCTCCACCTGGAGAATTTACAGCTAGCATATGGTTCATTTGTGTGGTTGCTAGGTCATGCTTCTTAACAAACCCTTGAGCAATGAACGAGTGGGTAGCACCAGAATCAAACAGCAGAGTTGCAAGGTGTAAATTGGCAGGAAACTTACCAACTACCACGTCGGGTGCCTCTTGTGCTTCCTCCATAGTGACGTGGTTCACCCGTCCTCTCATTACATTCTGCTGTTGTGGCGGCGCAGGCTTCTTCTTTGGGCATTTATGGGCGTAGTGCCCCACTTCACCACAGCTGAAACATTGCACCCCAATCTTAGATGCTTGGCCCTTGTTGTCTTGGGGTTGGTTTGGGGGTCCTTGCACTGCTGGTCGTGGTGGATATGCGGGGCGAGGCTGCTGCACAAACTGACGTTGCGGCTGTGCTGGTGCTGCGGGAGGCCTGTAGTTTGGGTTGTACCCTCTTGGTGCTGAATAGGGTACCGCAGCACGGCTCGTCTGCCCCGTAGGTTGCTGCATCATACGTGGGCGGGTGTTGCTCCCTGAGGCCTGATGTGACCACCCCGCCTTCCTCTTATTCTCATTTTCCAGGGCCTTTAGCTTCCTTTCCACCACAAATGCTCTGTCCACCATCTTTTGAAAGCTTTCATACTCATTGGAGGACATTGCACACTGCATCTCTGCGGTAAGTCCTTCCACGAAACAATCTTGTTTCTGCTCATCAGTCTCTATATCTCGTGGAGCATAACGGGATAGTTGAGTAAATTTAGTGAGGTATTCCCTCACCGTCATGTTTCCCTGCTGCAGTCCCAGAAACTCCTTCCTCTTGTTTTTGAGTTCACCTCTTGGGATGTAGTGGTTGCGGAAGCTACGCTTGAACTCTTCCCAAGTGATGTTCTCAGGGTCATGATGGGCGGCCACGTAGGCGGTCCACCAATCAGCAGCAGGTCCATGCAATTGATGAGAGGCAAACAGCACCCTCTCATACCCTTGGCATTGTATTATCCTCATCTTACTTTCAATGGTCTTCAGCCAATCATCTGCCTCCAGAGGTTCAGCAGCACTTGCAAACTTTGGAGGTTGAGTTCCTAGAAACTCACTCAACCTTGGTTGGCGTGGTGCAGCTTGTGTAGGTGGAACTTGGTGCAAGTTAGCCACCACTTGAGTCAAGTTCTGGATGAGCTGATTTTGATTCTCCAGCATTTGGTGGAGAGGATCAACTTCTTCACGGCGACCACCCCGGTCCTGGCCTCCAGAAAGATGAGGGTTGCATGCCTCATCATTGTTGTTGGCGGGGTTGGCAGCACGTCCTTTTCCTCTTCTGGCCATCTGGCAGAATCAACAAATGTTAATTTTGATACCATTTAGTATCATCTTACTACTTTCATTTGTTGGTACTTTAAGGTGTTGAGGCTTTGTTAAAATTTTACGAGGGTTCATATCTCACACCAAATAAATGCACTATTATTTCCTGTGGGTTCACACACCAAAGCAAAACAATCTGAAGACGAGGCTGTGGACAATTGCTCATGGCTTCCACAACTCACGTCACACACCAAGCATTATCACACCATTAACTACGTAACGACTCGACTACTCGACCTCTTGCTAGCTAGGGGAAAGACTCTACACTACTCGTCCTCTTGAGCTGGCTCCTCGGGATCTTCCTCCTCATTTCGGCTACCTTCTGACTCTGCTTTGGGTGGGGAGGATGCTGGTGGAGAAGTGCGACGACGCCTGATCGCTCGGCGATCCGGGGAGTCAGGAGTCCATGTATCATTCACGGTGACACACAGTTCATTCCCATCTCCTCTTTCTCTCGCCTTTAAGCAAGCTCGCAGCAACGCCTCCGTTTCCTTCAGGGTGTCTCGGACATCCTGAAGCTCTTGTTGACACTCCTGCAGTCGAGTGTTGAGCATAGCAGCATCCTCCAAGCACAAGTCCATGTGCTCATGGGAAGTCCCTTGCTGCACCGGTGGGTACTTGTACTCCGTGGTACCACTCTCACGTTGGAGGACATACATGTACTCAGTTTTGTCCAAGTGGCGACGATAGATGTGACTCTGGCAGGTGATGGCCTCCCAGGTGACATCTTTCTCCGCGTCAACTTGTGTTGCTCGACAAGCTGGAGAGTGGTGAATCTTAAGCAGCTGATTCTCGTGTATAATCCTCATCTCCGAACTCCATTCTTCCCTCTTCTCACGGATGGTCCTGGTGGAGTTATAGTGGATGATTAGCTTGCCCGTATTGCCGGCGGCTTCGAGCATACGTCGAAGACGGCGCAACAAATCTCCTACTGCCAATCCGTAGGAAAGGTACGTCACTGGACGACTCTCCTCTCTTTCGGCAAGGGCAACTACGGGAACTCTCCCTCCTGTGGACTTACGAGCGGTGCGAATCATGCGAACCATCTAAAAACAAAAGAATTTAAAATTAGGTTAGATAAATTCTCAAACAAAAATCCTATTTTGAATGAAAGTTGGGGTAAGATGAAGAAAATGACTCCTTTAATAACACTTTTCCACCCACACCTTGGAAAATAGTTTTTAAGAAAATAGGGCCCTTAAATACGTCCATTTCTACCTAGGTCCACGTTCCTACGGGCAACCTTGGCTCTGATACCACCTGTCACACCCGGTTTTTCCGAAGAACAACCAAGTGAATATCACATGTATGCCAGGATCATTTTCTCATACATGTGATGACAAATAGTGAAGCATCATTTATTACAAGCCAGGTATCGAATATAAGTAAGTCTTACATAGTAAATGTCTCGATGGACAATAATAAGTTCATCACAAGTAAATAAACTAGCAGCGGAATATTATTCTTTAGGGCTCCATCATAGGCGTTGCCCGGGGTCTTCATGAACCTAAAAACCTTCCTCGGGTCCAAAATCTTGGTCATTATACACCACCTCATTATCTTGACCTGAGCAACAATATAAACCAACAAATATGCAAGGTTGAGTACCAATGGTACTCAGCAAGTGTGGGAAAATTTTATCATGCATGGCTAGAACAAGGAGAAGTTGAACTCATGGTTAACGCACTACGCAATTAATACCTATCACATTAGCTTATTAAGCACTTACATTACTACACAGGTGAAATGGTCCCAATCTCCCATCCCGTCATCATAATCCAATAACCATAACATCATTTCCAATGTTAAGCTCCCCGCTTAACTTCCAAAACCATCAATCCTCTAATCATGAATAAGTCCAAGCCGCTCTTGACCGTGAGCATGGCTGTCATGACAGTTTTGACTCTGCAGAGTTTGTACCACTGTACCCACATGTAGTGATTTCATCACCCGTTGCCGGGTGGACTAAAAGAACCTCCATTATGCCAGTGGCTACGAACCACATTCACACTTCCCAGGTGTGTAGCCAGGAGATCACTACAAAGCCTTTACAAAGGGATTCCCGACGAGCGTGGGCCCACTGAGGTTTCACCCCTAACAGCATACAAGAGGCTCCAACCCCGCTGCAGTGGCCCCCTCTTGAGCCTTGCGGTTCATATGGTAGTCCAGCTGACACCTACTCCCCGCACCATCCAACACACCCATACTACGCCGGGGATACACCTAATTAATTGGCCAAGCTGCCCCATCTCAGCATGTGGTTGGCACTGTAAAGCCGGGTTACATGCTCCATGAACCGGTCCTTAGGATCCAGGCAAGTACTAAACACAAACCCGAGTCTCGTGCACCCAGCACACAACCAAAACATCCAACTTGCCTTGATCCCTACCTCTACATAACCCACAATATCTCATTCAAGAGTATGGTAAAATAAACTGATGATCTCATATCCCAAATATCCCATTCTAAGCATGGCTAAGCATATGCATAATAATAAATGACATGATAAAATAAATCCCAACCCAAGCTTCAAGGAAAAAAGGTAATGCAATTCTAGGGAAACTTTCCTAGCATGGGTTTCATATTTCATTTGACAATGCAAATAATTCTATCTACACATCCTAGCATAGGATCAAAGTGGTCAAGGACACTTGCCTCCTTCTTGCTGCTCTTGAAATGGGTAGTCCTGATCTTGGAAAGGGTTAACTTGCTCTTGAACAGGTTCTACTTCATACCATCACACATAGCAAAAGAAAAACAACAATCATAAGACATAGTTCACACTTCTACTTTATACAAACCACACATTCATATTTATGAAATTCATTCACCATTATATGTGTTGTGGTTACTTTGTGTGTTGATCTGTGGCTTGCATACACTTTTATTTATATGTGTATGATTCCTACTTTGGTGTTCATATTTATACTTACATACTATATTTATATATATATATATATATATGTGTGTTTCAGTTTTAAATAAATTCCTTACATTAAACTACCAAGTATGTATGAAAAGTATTTTTCTTCTCCATATGTGCCTTCATAATTTCTATCAACCCTAAACTGAATTCTTTGGATTTTAGAAACTCCATTTATCTTTTACTAGTTGCTATATTTTCAGATTTATATTCCTATGCATAATTGTGTATTTTATTATGAAATTAGTAATACACATCATCTAAACAGTATAGGTTTTGGTCCTAAATAATTGAATAACATATTTTGACCTTGGCCTCTGATGTAAACTATTTCATAATTATTTTCCCTATTTTTCTATAGCTATTCTTTACTTAAAAATGTGTCCCTATACTAAATAATGTGATTAATAAATGAAATAGATTCATTTCAGCCCAAAAATATATTTTTATCTCACTCCAAAATTTTCTAAGTACTGAGAAAGCTTTTAATTAATTTTGACAATTATGTTTGTCCCACTTTTTAATTTTTAAACACTAGTTACATATTCAATTTTCTAAATTAAATACTAAACAGGGCTAAAATAATGAACTCTCCCCATTACAGGGTCTATAATATTATTTTCAAAATTTCCAGGGGTCTAGCTACACTTATCAGAGGTGTTTTACCTAATTTTTATTAAGTCCAGGGGCTAAAACTGATTTTTAAATGAATTTACATGATTTTCTGGAGTTCCAGGGGCTAGATCTGAAGTTTCCGGGGCTAGCTCTCAATTCCAGAGAACCCCAGGGGGTAGCACGTAAGAATTCCAGTCTTTATAATGCGGGGCTGACGTGGACCGTCCGATTTTAAACCGACGGCTGAGATTATAACATCGAACCGGTACGCGGGGTTTTAAAGTCTACCGTGCAATTTAAAATAAACGGCGCACAAGCGGCCACGTCGCTCTGATCGAGCGCGGGCGGCGCTGCCGGCGGCGCACGGCGGCGGAAAGCGGCGATCTCGCCGGAAAGTTTCGGATCCTCGAGAATTCTGCCTAGAACTGTGATCTTATGGCCTAGATCGGTAGAGGGGAGGTCAGGGATCTCACCTCGGAGGTTTTCTTGAGCTCGGGGGTCCTGGAAAGTGATCGGCGGCGAGGTCCGAGGCAAAACCACGGCGAAGCTCGTCGGCGCTGTGTTTACACCGTAATTCTCCGAGTTTTCTGCACCTGCAAAGCTCCCCGGAGGCGGTGGATCAAGACCAGCGAGTTAGATCAGAGTTTCCGAGCTTAGATCGGCCAAAATTCACCGGCGAAGTCTCGGTGCTCACCGGAGTAAAAATCGGCGATCGCGTGGGAAAAACCGATCGGGGCTGGGGTTTTTATAGCCGGGGGAGGGCGGTGGGTGAGTTGTGATCGAGTTTGATTCTTCTGGGACCGGAATTCGGGCTGAGGGACGCGGTATTCCGATCGGTTAAGATCGCGCGCGCGCGGGAGAGTCCGGGGTCGCGGGGTTAGGGATGACAGGTGGGTCCCACCTGTCTGTGAGGGATAGCGCGGGCGCGCGGCTGCGGGCTGGCGCGGGGGAAATTGGGCCGGCTGGCGGGTTTCGGCCCACTGGCCGGTTTTTTTCCCGTTTTCTCTTTTTCTTTTTCCATTTCTTTTCTGTTTTGAGTCTAATTTGAATTCCAGTTTGAATTTGAATTTTTGCAAAACATGCAACACGTCCAAAAAATTTTTAAATTCCCCCCTGAACATGGTTTAGGGTTTTGAATCAAAATTTGGGGTGTTACAAGACGCTCCCCAGGGGGCCGTCTGTGACACCCTCAATTTCGATTTCTACATGCATTCATATTTTATATAGAGAAAAGCATTTTAAAAGAAGTGGGAACAAATAAAGAATCAAAAAGATAGCCAAAAAGAGCAAATTCCAGTTCACCGAGAGCGCTGAAGACGACTCCCACGGCCCGCTGGCCATGTGGCGCCTTCGGAGCTCATCCCCGCAAAGGGGGAGAGGTCCGCCGCTAAACTTGCTACGTGGCAGGCTCGGAGCTCGTCTCTGCGGAAGGGGCGAGGTCCGACCGTGTGGGACACGTGTTGCCCCCGGAGGTAGCCTCTGCGGAGGAGCAAAGTCCAGCGCCGCAGGACACGTGTTGCCACAGGAGCTAGTCGCTGTGGGGCAGAAAGGCCCAACCGCGCGGGACACGTGTCGCTCTTGGAGCTCACCTCCGAGAGGTCTGGGGCCGCCAGACATGTGTCACCCTCAGAGCTCATCTCTGAGAGGTCCGACACTATGGGACACATGTCGCTCTCGGAGCTTACCTCCAGGAGGTCCGGTCCTACTGGACATGTGTCATCCTCGGAGCTCACTCCCAAGGAAAAGACACTGCAGGACACGCGTCATCCTCGGAGCTCGCCTCCGAGAGGGCCTGCCCTAAGGGAGGTCCGACAGTACTGTACACGTGTCACCTCCGGAGCACACCTCTGGGAGATCCGACGCTGACAGACACGTGTCGACCTCGGAGCTCACCTCCGAAGAGAAGGTATGTCTAGAACGGACATGCGGCACCACCGGAGCCCACCTCCGAAGAGAGGGGAGGTTCGGCACTGACACGTGGCACCCCCGGAGCCACCTCCGAAGAGAGGGGAGGTGTGGAACTAACACTTGGCGTACGTGGAGCTCGTCTCTGGAGTGAGGGGAGGTCCCGACCCACCAGACACGTGGCGCACACGGAGCTCACCTCTGAGGGAGAGGGAGGTCTCGCCCGCTTGAGACATGGCAAAACAGGAGCCCGCCTCTGTGGAAAAGGGAGGCCCGGCCCCCGCAGGACACGTGGAGCTCCGGAGCTCATCACCGTGGAGGTGACGAGATCTGAAGCAGTTTTTTGCTTCTGTACACGTGGGAATAACGACACGGAAGGAAACCAACACGAATTCCACGTTGCTACCGCACCAAATCAATTGAAGATAAGTTGTTAAGATTCAAAAACAATTTGAATAGGACTCTTATTTGAATTCTGATCAGAGAAGGACTCTTCGTTTCCCTCTTATAAATAAAAACACAGAACATTTGGCCGCAACCACGTACTTCTTTTCAACCTACCAAGTCGACGACTTGGAGCCCTAGCCCCAACTCGCCGAGCTAAACCCCTTCGCCGGAGTTTGACCACCGGAGAGACCGCCGACGAGCCCGGACCACGATCGCCATCGCCGGAGGAGAGCCGACGATCTATTTTTCTGGAGGAAGGACTCGAAAGAAGTAAGGTAGGTCTTCATTACCACCTTACGACCTCATCTCGTTTTCTTTGCATCTGTTCTTTGATCCCTTCGAACAGAAGCTTTTTCGTGGACAGATCACGTGTTGATCGGTCTGATCTAGATCTTGAGTCACAATCATCGCCATGTCCACATTTGATCTCTACACCTCCTTTCATCGTAAAACCCCATGCAAACCCATGCAAACATGCAAGAACACGTACAAACCGATCTAATAAAACAGCATCATAGGATTCGCATGCATATGCACCCTTGCATCTTGAGTAAAGTTTGTGTATGATGATTGATTGCTATGAATCTTGGGTGTGCGTGATCATAAATAGAAGGACAAAGTCGGGGAGCTATCTACGACGAAGTACAATGACAAGACTTTGAGATTCTAGGGCAACAGAAGCCACAAGAACAAGGGAAGTGCCCCTTGACCATATTGATCACATGTTTTTGAAAAGCTGTTTTGTTTGCAAAAAACTGTGAATGCTTGAGTCAACTTGATGAGAAACCCTTTGATAGGAGTTTACTAATTTTGTCAACCACCCTTGACGCCATGGAAGTTTATGAGCCGGGTATGGTCGGTTTTTGCTTTTTTCTTCGCTAATCTACAGGATATGGGAAGTGATAGAATGTGTCTAGCTAACTGCACTGGTATGAGTAATGATAAAGAGAACTTGATGTTAATAAACATGAATCGGAGGGAGATCTAGGCAATCTTGGTTTGTGGATCTGGTAGCATGAGATGGTGGTTTACTTTCGGTAGATCTAAGGACTGGTTCATGCGATCAATGCTAGGAATACAATGCCACCACAAGTCCAAATATGGGTGCGGCTTAGCTGACTAATTAGGTAAGTTGCTAGATTGTAATGGACCGTGGAAGGCGCGGGGAATGGGAGTCGAGTGAGGACTGCCTTGGGAACTGCATGGCACAAGAGGGGGCCCGTAGGTGGAACAATTGGAGATTCTAGCCTGCTGGTGAAACCTTGGTGAGTCCATACATCTAGTAGCCCCTTTGTAAAGGCTATTTTGTGATCTTTTGGCCATACACCGATGATTGTGTATTGGTATAATGGAGGTTCTGCAGTCGCCGACACGTGATGAAATCACAAACTTGTGGGTAAAGTGGTGCCACCTCTGCAGAGTGTAAAACTATCATGATAGCCGAGCTTACGGTCACAAGCGCCTGGACAACCCACATGATTAGATGGGATGGTTATTGGGATGGTATTTGGATGGTAATTGGTTTGTCGATGGTTTGGTCTTTGGATTTTGTTTTTGGGACTGTTGAGTCCGGGTAATGAGATTGTTTGCATGACTGTTGAGTCATGGCAACGAGATTTGATCTCGTTTATGAGATGGTATTGAATTTGAGATGAGATGGTAGTGAATACGAGATGGTATTCGTGAGCATGAGAAAAGTTGAGAAAGATAAATGTCTGGAAGAGACATGAAAAGTGGTGAATCATGATGGAGGTATGTTGATGTTTAAATACATGTTGGGATTACATTCACTTAAAGCTAGTTGCTGTTTTTATCATGATTTGTGAAATAAAATTTGCTTTTATTCAATGAGCCTTTTTATACCTACCTTGTTGTAAGCTACATGTCATACTTTCCGCACTTGATGAGTATGTCATGTACTCACCCTTGCATTATCATACAATCATCATCAACAGGAGAGGAGTACTATGAAGACCACGTGGAGTATTAGGCGTGTAATCTACCCTCAACCTTGCCTGTGGAGTAGAGATGGAGCCGCTGCTGCTGCTTAGTTTGCTTATGCTATAGTTTAGAAGACTTCCGCTGCTAGAATAAGACTTCCGCTGCTAGAATGAGTTTGAGACTCATAAGACATTGTAATAAAACCAAATTCATTCGTGGTTATATATATTCTGAATTCAGTTTTTGGATTATACGTGTATGTGTGATGAACATCCTGGGCACACATATGCATCAGTCCAGGTTCCTCACAGAACCGAGGCGTCACAGATTGGTATCAGAGCCACGGTTGATCATAGGTCACACGCCTAGATAGAAATCACAGATTGGTATCAACCTGCAACGGTTGATCGTAGGTCACACGCCTAGATAGAAATCACAGATTGATATTAGAGCTGCCATGCATAGTCACAGATTGGTATAGATACCACGGTTGACTGTAGGTCACGGGCCTAGATAAGATCACAGATTGGTACAATTCACAGATTGGTATCAAGCTACCACGATTGACCGTAGGACGCAGGCCTAGTAACAGATTGATATTATAAGACACGCTGACTGTAGGACGCAAGCCTAGATAGAATGCATAGATGGGCATTGGAACCACCTTGACTATAGGACAAAGTCACAGATTTGTCACAAATTGGTATCACCCCAAACCACATAAGACCCCCATTGAGCAAGCCTTGAATAGGAGTTTTGTGCTGAACTTTTGTGATGATTGTTGTGCTTTAGTGCTTAGTGTGAGTTGTGGGACGTTTCAGCGTTGTCCATATCCACACATAGTAGAGAGATGTGAGATGCTTCGGCATGTGTTCACATCCTCGTATAGGATGATATATAGTCCATCCACCTCGATGCATATAGTTGGGAGGGATCACTCTAAACTTCTAACCTCTATTTTACTCAACTCTCTCTCATAGATGGTGAGAGGAAACGCCAGCCGTCAAGGGAGGAACGTCCATGGCAACCAAGAGGATGACCACGTTGAGGTTCCTGAGAATGACAACCCTGTGGCTGGTGCAAACAACTTAGAACGGTTGATGGCTATGCAGAACCAGCTCATGCAAACCATGATCCAATCTTTGGGTCAGCTGCAAGCCAACAACAACAATAACCCCATTCCTGCACCCCCGCCACCACCACCACCACCACCGGCTCACAACAGGCTGGGAGAGTTCATGAGGACTCGACCACCCACTTTTTCACAAGCTAATGACCCCATGGAGGCCGATGACTGGTTGAAGTCCATGGAGAAGAAGCTTGCCATAGTTCAGTGCAATGTCTGAGAGAAAGTTCTCTTTGCATCGCACCAACTTATGCGAGCTGCCGCTGATTGGTGGGACACTCTATGCAACGCTCAAGTCGACCAGGGGACTATTATTTGGACTGAGTTCAAGGAGAGTTTCCGCTCTCATTACATCCCTGCTGGTATAATGATGCTCAAAAGACAAGAGTTCGAAGGTCTCCGCCAAGGCAGGAAGAGCATGAATGAGTACCTCAACAAGTTCACGCAACTGTCACGGTATGCCCTCGAAGATGTCAACTCGGATCAAAGGAAGCAGTACTTGTTCATGAGAGGGTTGAACAATGAGATCCAGGTTCAGCTCCTCAACAATGACTATGCAAACTTCCAGAAGCTAGTTGACAAAGATATAGTGGTTGAAAGCAAGATCCGAGAGATCGAGCAAGAGGGCAAAAGAAAGATGCCATACCAGCAACGAGGGAGCAACGTACGTCCCCGTTACATGCCCCTGCTGCACCACAGTATGGATCGTCCACTCCTACTTTTCGCCCTAATCAACCACCACAGCAACGTCCTGCCATGCAAGCACCTTGTGTGCCTTTGCCTCCTACGCCCCGACCCAACATGGGCACTCCTGTTTAAAACCCCTGCCCCAACATACCCGCGGCATGGGAAACAAGGCATGCTTTGCATGCGGGGAGACGGGACACTTTGCGAGCCAATGCCCGAAGAGAGGTCCTGGACAACCAGGCAACGTACCCAAGCAGAACCCACGGTTGAACGGAGGGGCCAATCAAGGAAACCGTGGACAGCAGAACTACACTCGCGGCAACGTGAACCATGTCTCTGCTGAGGAAGCGCAACAGGATGAGGACGTCGTGATTGGTATGTTCCTTGCCAACTCCAACCCAGCCACCATTTTATTTGATTCCGGAGCATCGCATTCATTCATGTCATCCAAGTATGTTGCCAAGTATAATCTACCCATATCACACTTGAAATATACTATGTTGGTTAATTCTCTCGGTGGAGAGATGTGGACTAATATAGTATGTGCGAAAGTAAACCTTAAAATAAGGGGGGTAGACTTCCTTGCCAACCTCATTTTCTTGGATTCCCAAGGGCTCTACATAATACTCGGAATGGATTGGTTAAGCAAGCACAACAGAGTAATCCAATGTGCTGAGATGAGCGTGCAGTTGACAAACGAGCACGGTACCTGTATCGAGTTCGAGTGAGCCCAGCCAACAACCGAGAAGGCAACGTTGAACCACGTCGAAGGAGCAACATTGGAAAGCATTCCGGTGGTTCAAGAATTTTCGTACGTGTTCCCGGAAGAACTTCCAGGTATGCCACCTGACCGGGACATTGGGATTTCCATTGACCTAGTACCCGGAACTGCACCTATAGCAAAAGAGACCATATAGGATGCCCGTTAACGAACTAGTGGAGCTCAAGAAGCAAATTCAGGAGCAGCTTGAGAAGGGTTTTATACGCCCAAGTTCGTCACCGTGGGGAGCCCCCGTGCTCTTCGTGGACAAGAAGGATGGGACCCAAAGGATGTGTGTGGATTATAGGTCTCTCAATGAGGTGATGATCAAGAACAAATACCCTCTGCCCCGTATAGAGGACCTGTTTGACCAGATGAAAGGAGCCCGAGTGTTCTCCAAGATTGATCTTCAGTCGGGATACTTCCAGCTGAAGATCAAGCCCTCCGATATACCCAAGACTGCCTTTCGAACATGGTATGGTTCGTATGAATATACCGTTATGTCTTTTGGGTTAACAAATGCACCCGCATACTTCATGTACCTCAAGAACAAGGTCTTCATGGAGTACTTGGACAAGTTCATCGTGGTTTTCATCAACGACATCATGGTGTATTCGAAAAGTGAGGAAGAACATGAGGAACACTTGAGATTGACATTACAGAAGCTGCGAGAGCATCAATTGTATGCCAAGCTCAGCAAGTGTCAATTTTGGCTAAAGGAGATATCATTCCTAGGCCACATCATCTCCGAGGAAGGAGTATCGGTTGATCCTGGAAAAGTGGGAGATGTTCTAAAGTGGAACCAACCACAAAACTTGAGGGATATTCGGAGTTTTCTTGGGATGGTTGGATACTACCGACGGTTCATCAAGGACTTCTCCAAGATAGCAAAACCAATGGCGGAGTTGCTAATGAAGGGGAAGGCGTTCCAATGGACCCCAGCGTGCCAAGAAAGCTTTGAGGAGGTCAAGAAAAGGCTAACCACAGCACCGGATTTGGTATTGCCGGACGTGAGCAAGAGCTTTGACATATATTGTGATGCATCCAGAGAAGGACTTGGATGTGTGCTCATGCAAGAGGGACAAGTGGTAGCCTATGCGTCGAGACAACTCAAGAAACACGAGCTGAATTACCCTACACATGACTTGGAGCTCGCAGCCGTGGTGCATGCATTAAAGATTTGGAGACATTATATCCTTGGCCACCGATGTGAGATCTATAAGGATCATAAAAGCCTCAAGTACATATTCACCCAAACGGATTTGAATTTGAGGCAACGTCGATGGTTGGAACTTATCAAGGATTATGATGTTGGAATCAACTATTACCATAGAAAGGCCAATGTAGTAGCCGATGCATTGAGCCGAAAGGGAACATGTAACACCCCAAATTTTGATTCAAAACTCTAAACCATGTTCAGAGGGGAATTTAAAAATTTTTGGATGTGTTGCATGTTTTGCAAAAATTCAAATTCAAACTGGAATTCAAATTATACCCAAAACAGAAAAGAAATGGAAAAAGAAAAAGGAAAACGGGAAAAAACTGGCCAGTGGGCCGAAACAGCCAGCCGGCCCAGCAACTCCCGCGCCAGCCCGCCCCCGCGCGCGCCGCGCTGCCTCTCACCGACGGGTGGGACCCACATGTCATCCCTAACCCCGCGACCCCGGACTCTCTCCCGCGCGCGCGATCGCAACCGATCGGGAAACCCGTTCCGCCGCCCGAATTCTGGACCCAGAGGACTCCAACTCGATCACAACAGACCCACCGCCCTCCCCCGGCTATAAAAACCCCCGATCCGATCAGTTTTTCTCACGGGATCGCCGATTTTCACTCCGGTGAGCATCGAGACTTCGCCGGTGAATTCTGGCCGATCTAAGCTCGGAAACTCTGATCTAACTCGCTGGTCTTGATCCACCGCCTCCGGGGAACTTTGCAGGTGCAGAAAACCCGAAGACTTACGGTGTAAATCCAGCGCCGACGAGCTTCGCCGTGGTTTTGCCTCGGACCTCGCCGCCGATCACTTTCCAGGACCCCCGAGCTCGAGAAAACCCCCGAGGTGAGATCCCTGACCTCCCCTCTACCGATCTAGGCCATAAGATCACAGTTCTAGGCATAATTCTCGAGGATCCGAAACTTTCCAGCGAGATCGCCGCTTCCCGCCGCCGTGCGCCGCCGGCAGCGCCGCCCGCGCTCGATCAGAGCGACGTGGCCGCATGTGCGCCGTTTATTTTAAATCGCACGGTAGACTTTAAAACCCCGCGTACCGGTTCGATCTTATAATCTCAGCCGTCGGTTTAAAATCGGACGGACCACGTCAGCCCCGCATTATAAAGACTGGAATTCTTACGTGCTACCCCCTGGGGTTCTCTGGAATTGAGAGCTAGCCCCGGAAACTTCAGATCTAGCCCCTGGAACTCCAGAAAATCATGTAAATCCATTTAAAAATCAGTTTTAGCCCGTGGACTTAATAGAAATTAAAAAAAACACCTCTGATAAGTGTAGCTAGACCCCTGGAAATTATGAAAATAATATTATAGACCCTGTAATGGGGTGAATTCATTATTTTAGCCTTGTTTAGTATTTAATTTAGAAAATTGGATATGTAACTAGTGTTTAAAAATTAAAAAGTGGGACAAACATAATTGTCAAAATTAATTAAAAACTTTCTCAGTACTTAGAAAACTTTGGAGTGAGATAAAAATATATTTTTGGGCTGAAATAAATCTGTTTCATCTATTATTCACATTTATTAGTATAGGGACACATTTTTAAGTAAAGAATAGTTATAGAAAAATAGGGAAAATAATTATGAAATAGTCTACATCAGAAGTCAAGGTCAAAAGATGTTAGTAAATTATTTAGGACCAGAACCTATACTGTTTAGCTGATGTATGTTACTAGTTTCATAATAAAATACACAATTATGCATAGGAATATAAATCTGAAAATATAGCAACTAGTAAAAGATAAATGGAGTCTCTAAAATCCAAAGAATTCAGTTTAGGGTTGATAGAAATTATGAAGGCACATATGGAGAAGAAAAATACTTTTCATACATACTTGGCAGTTTAATGTAAGAAATTTATTTAAAACTGAAACACACACACATATATATATATATAAATATAGTATGTAAGTATAAATATGAACACCAAAGTAGGAATCATACACATATGAATAAAAGTGTATGCAAGCCACAGATCAACACATAAAGTAACCACAACACATATAATGGTAAAGAACTTTTATAAATGTGAATGTGTGGTTTGTATAAAGTAGAAGTGTGAACTATGTCTTATGATTGTTGTTTTTCTTTTGCTATGTGTGATGGTATGAAGTAGAGCCTGTTCAAGAGCAAGATAACCCTTTCCAAGATCAGGACTACCCATTTCAAGAGCAGCAAGAAGGAGGCAAGTGTCCTTGACCACTTTGATCCTATGCTAGGATGTGTAGATAGAATTATTTGCATTGTCAAATGAAATATGAAACCCATGCTAGGAAAGTTTCCCTAGAATTGCATTACCTTGTTTCCTTGAAGCTTGGGTTGGGATTTATTTTGTCATGTCATTTATTTACATGCATATGCTTAGCCATGCTTAGAATGGGATATTTGGGACATGAGATCATCAGTTTATATTACCATACTCTTGAAGGAGACATTGTGAATTGTGTAGAGGTAGGGATCAAGGTAAGTTGGATGTTTTGGTTGTGTGCTGGGTGCACGAGACTTGGGTTTGTGTTTAGTACTTGCCTGGATCCTAAGGACCGGTTCATGGAGCATGTAACCCGGCTTTACAGTGCCAACCACATGCTGAGATGGGGCAGCTTGGCCAATTAATTAGGTGTATCCCCGGCGTAGTATGGGTGTGTTGGATGGTGCGGGGAGTAGGTGTCAGCTGGACTACCATATGAACCGCAAGGCTCAAGAGGGGGCCACTGCAGCGGGGTTGGAGCCTCTTGTATGCTGTTAGGGGTGAAACCTCAGTGGGCCCACACTCGTCGGGAATCCCTTTGTAGAGGCTTCGTAGTGATCTCTTGGCCACACACCTGGGAAGTGTGAATGTGGATCGTAGCCACTGGCATAATGGAGGTTCTTTTAGTCCACCCGGCAACGGGGGATGAAATCACTACTTGTGGGTACAGTGGTACAAACTCTGCAGAGTCAAAACTGTCTTGACAGCCGTGCTCACGGTTAAGAGCGGCCTGGACTTATTCATGATTAGAGGAATGATGGTTTTGGAAGTTAAGCGGGGAGCTTAACATTGGAAATGATGTTATGGTTATTTGGTTATGATGATGGGATGGGAGATTGGGACCATTTCACCTGTGTAGTAATGTAGGTGCTTAATAAGCTAAGGTGATAGGTATTAATTGCGTAGTGCTTTAACCATGAGTTCAACCTCTCCTTGTTCTAGCCATGCATGATATAACTTTCCCACACTTGCTGAGTACCATTGGTACTCAACCTTGCATATTTGTTGGTTTATATTGCTGCTCAGGTCAAGATAATGAGGTGGTGTATAATGACCAAGATTTTGGACCCGAGGAAGGCTTTTAGGTTCATGAAGACCCCCGGGAAACGCCTGTGATGGAGCCCTAAAGAATAATATTCCGCTGCTAGTTTATTTACTTGTGATGAAGCATTAGTGTCCATTGAGACATTTGCGGTGTAAGACTTATTTATATTCGACACCTGGCATGTAATAAATGATGCTTCACTATTTGTCATCACATGTATGAGAAAATGATCCTGGCATACATGTGATATTCACTTGGTTGTTCTTCGGAAAAACCGGGTGTGACAGAGGTGGTATCAGAGCCAAGGTTGCCCGTAGGAACGTGGACCTAGGTAGAAATGGACGAATTTAAGGGCCCTATTTTCTTAAAAACTATTTTCCAATGTGTGGGTGGAAAAGTGTTATTAAAGAAGTCATTTTCTTCATCTTACCCAAACTTTCATTCAAAATAGGATTTTTATTTGAGAATTTATCTAACCTAATTTTAAATTCTTTTGTTTTAGATGGTTCGCATGATTCGCACCGCTCGTAAGTCCACAGGAGGGAGAGTTCCCGTAGTTGCCCTTGCCGAAAGAGAGGAGAGTCGTCCAGTGACGTACCTTTCCTACGGATTGGCAGTAGGAGACTTGTTGCGCCGTCTTCGACGAATGCTCGAAGCCGCCGGCAATACGGGCAAGCTAATCATCGACTATAACTCCACCAGGACCATCCGTGAGAAGAGGGAAGAATGGAGTTCGGAGATGAGGATTATACACGAGAATCAACTGCTTAAGATTCACCACTCTCCAGCTTGTCGAGCAACACAAGTTGACGCGGAGAAAGATGTCACCTGGGAGGCCATCACCTGCCAGAGTCACATCTATCGTCGCCACTTGGATAAAACTGAGTACATGTATGTCCTCCAACGTGAGAGTGGTACCACGGAATACAAGTACCCACCGGTGCAGCAAGGGACTTCCCATGAGCACATGGACTTGTGCTTGGAGGATGCTGCTATGCTCAGCACTCGACTGCAGGAGTGTCAACAAGAGCTTCAGGATGTCTGAGACACCCTGAAGGAAACGGAGGCGTTGCTGAGAGCTTGCTTAAAGGCGAGAGAAAGAGGAGATGGGAATGAACTATCTGTCACCGTGAGTGATCCATGGACTCCTGACTCCCCGGATCGCCGAGCAATCAGGCGTCGTCGCACTTCTCCACCAGCAGCCTCCCCACCCAAAGCAGAGTCGGAAGGCAGCCGAAATGAGGAGGAAGATCCAGAGGAGCCAGCTCAAGAGGACGAGTAGTGTAGAGTCTTTCCCCTAGCTACCAAGAGGTCGAGTAGTCGAGTCGTTACGTAGTTAATGGTGTGGTAATGCTTCGTGTGTGACGTGAGATGTGGAAGCCATGAGCAATTGTCCACAGCCTCGTCTTCAGATTGTTTTGCTTTGGTGTGTGAACCCAGAGGAAATAATAGTGCATTTATTTGGAGTGAGATATAAACCCTCGTAAAATTTTAACAAAGCCTCAACACCTCAAAGCACCAACAAATGAAAGTAGTAAGATGATACTAAATGGTATCAAATTAACATTTGTTGATTCTGCCAGATGGCCGGAAGAGGAAAAGGACGTGCTGCCAACCCCGCCAACAACAACGATGAGGCATGCAACCCTCATCTTTCTGAAGGCCAGGACCGGGGTGGTCGCCGTGAAGAAGTTGATCCTCTCCACCAAATGCTGGAGAATCAAAATCAGCTCATCCAGAATTTGACTCAAGTGGTGGCCAACTTGCATCAAGTTCCACCTCCACAAGCGGCACCACGCCAACCAAGGTTGAGTGAGTTTCTAGGAACTCAACCTCCAAAGTTTGCAAGTGCTGCTGAACCTCTGGAGGCAGATGATTGGCTGAAGACCATTGAAAGTAAGATGAGGATAATACAATGCCAAGGGTATGAGAGGGTGCTGTTTGCCTCTCATCAACTGCAGGGACCTGCTGCTGATTGGTGGACCGCCTACGTGGCCGCCCATCATGATCCTGAGAACATCACTTGGGAAGAGTTCAAGCGTAGCTTCCGCAACCACTATATCCCAAGAGGTGAACTCAAAAACAAGAGGAAAGAGTTTCTTGGACTGCAGCAGGGAAACATGACGGTGAGGGAGTACCTCACTAAATTTACTCAACTATCCCGTTATGCTCCACGAGACATAGAGACTGATGAGCAGAAACAAGATTGTTTCGTGGAAGGACTTACCGCGGAAATGCAGTGTGCAATGTCCTCCAATGAGTATGAAAGCTTTCAAAAGATGGTGGACAGAGCATTTGTGGTGGAAAGGAAGCTAAAGGCCCTGGAAAATGAGAATAAGAGGAAGGCGGGGTGGTCACATCAGGCCTCAGGGAGCAACACCCGCCCACGTATGATGCAGCAACCTACGGGGCAGACAAGCCGTGCTGTGGTACCCTATTCAGCACCAAGAGGGTACAACCCAAACTACAGGCCACCCGCAGCACCAGCACAGCCGCAACGTCAGATTGTGCAGCAGCCTCGCCCCGCATATCCACCTCGACCAGGAGTGCAAGGACCCCCGAACCAACCCCAAGACAACAAAGGCCAAGCACCTAAGGTTGGGGTGCAATGTTTTAGCTGTGGTGAAGTGGCGCACTATGCCCATAAGTGCCCAAAGAAGAAGCCTGCGCCGCCACAACAGCAGAATGTAATGAGAGGACGGGTGAACCACGTCACTATGGAGGAAGCACAAGAGGCACCCGACGTGGTAGTTGGTAAATTTCCTGCCAATTTACACCTTGCAACTCTGCTGTTTGATTCTGGTGCTACCCACTCGTTCATTGCTCAAGGGTTTGTTAAGAAGCATGACCTGGCAACCACACAAATGAACCATATGCTAGCCGTAAACTCTCCAGGTGGAGAAATAAGGACAAGACAAGTGTGTCCCAAAGTGAGCCTAGACATTAATGGGGTAGTATTTACAAGTGGAAGTGAAAGTTGAGGAAATCAGGACTATCAGGGAATATCCAGATGTTTTTCCGGAGGAATTGCCAGGTATGCCTCCCGACCGTGACGTGGAATTCGCAATTGAGCTAGTACCGGGAACAGCCCCGATATACAAGAGACCTTATCGAATGGACTCCAAGCAGCTAGAAGAGCTCAAGGATCATTTGAGAGAATTGACGGAGAAGGGGTATATTCGCCCTAGTTCCTCACCATAGGGAGCTCCGGTGATATTTGTGCCTAAGAAAGATGGAACCCAAAGGTTATGCGTGGATTACCGTGCCTTGAATGAGGTAACCATCAAAAACAAGTACCCATTGCCTCGCATTGAAGACTTGTTTGATCAGTTGAGGGGAGCTTGTGTGTTCTCGAAAATTGATCTCAGGTCGGGGTACCACCAACTCAAGATAAGGCAATCAGATATTCCCAAGACAGCTTTCGTATCTCGGTACGGACTGTATGAATACACTGTCATGCCTTTCGGGCTAACCAATGCCCCGGCATATTTCATGTATCTCATGAACAAGGTATTCATGGAATATCTGGACAAATTTGTGGTGGTTTTCATAGATGATATTCTCGTCTTCTCCAAAGATGAAGAAGAACATGAGAAACATCTAAGGTTGGTGTTGTAGAGGTTGAGAGAACACCAACTATATGCCAAGTTGAGCAAGTGTGAGTTTTGGCTGAAGAGAGTTCCCTTTTTAGGACATATAATCTCGGAGGGAGGAATCTCCGTAGATCCCGCCAAAATCGAGGATATCCAGAAGTGGAAAACCCCTGAAAATGTCGGGGAAGTTCGAAGCTTTTTGGGATTGGCTGGATACTATCGACGGTTTATTGAGGGATTCTCCAAGATCTCGAGACCTCTCACCAAACTGTTGGAAAAGGGAATCACATTCACCTGGACGCCACAGTGCGAGATGAGCTTTCAGGAGTTAAAGAAGAGATTGACAACAGCCCCAGTGTTGTTTATGCCAGATATGCAGAAGAATTTCACAGTGTACTGTGATGCCTCTGGAAATGGGTTGGGATGTGTTCTCATGCAAGAAGGACATGTCGTGGCATATGCATCCCGGCAGCTTCGGAAGCACGAGAAGAACTATCCTACACATGACCTAGAACTAGCTGCAGTGGTACACGCGTTGAAAATTTGGCGGCACTATTTGATGGGGAAGAGGACAGAGATATATACGGATCATAAGAGTTTGAAGTACATATTCACACAGCCAGATCTCAACCTCAGACAAAGGAGATGGTTAGAGCTAATCAATGACTTTGATTTGGGCATCAACTATCATCCTGGGAAAGCAAACGTCGTGGCCGATGCTTTGAGTCGGAAAGTGCAGGTCAATAAGTAGAGTTTGAAGGACATGCCTGCAGAATTGAAGGACGAGGTTATAAGACTCAATCTATGTCTAGTAAATAGTGGTGAAGCCATCGCCATGGAAGTGGACTCCACACTTGAGCGAGACATACGCGAGGGCCAAAAGAATGATGAGAAGATACAAGAGATCAGACAGCTCATTAAGGAAAATAAAGCTCCTGGTTTTAGAGAGGATGAACAGGGAACGGTGTGGCACGGAAAAAGGATCTGTGTGCCAGAAGTAAAGGAGATCCGTGAGTTAATTTTGAAGGAGGCTCACGATTCTGACTATTCCATTCATCCTGGGAGTACGAAGATGTACCAGGACCTCAAGAGCAGGTATTGGTGGTATGGCATGAAGCGAGATGTCGCGGAACATGTTGCCCTATGTGACACATGTCAGTTGGTGAAAGCTGAACATCAACGACCCGCGGGATTATTGCAACCACTCAAAGTGCCTGAATGGAAATGGGAAGAAATCAGCATGGATTTTGTCGTGGGATTGCCTAGGACCCAATCCGGGTATGATTCAATATGGGTCATTATTGATAGGATAACCAAGGTAGCTCATTTCATTCCGGTGAAAGAAAGCTACAGCGGATCCAAATTGGCAGAATTGTACATGTCAAGGATTGTGTGTTACCATGGAGTGCCAAAGAAGATTGTGTCGGATAGAGGGACACAGTTCACCTCGAGGTTTTGGCAGAAGTTGCATGAAACCATGGGAACCCATCTGAACTTCAGTTCTGCCTATCATCCCCAAACTGACGGGCAGACGGAGAGAACCAATCAGATCCTTGAAGATATGTTAAGGGCATGTGCACTCAAAAACAATAGGAGTTGGGACAAGAACCTACCGTATGCGGAGTTTTCCTATAACAACAGTTATCAAGCTAGTATGAAAATGTCACCGTTTGAAGCTTTGTATGGAAGGAAGTGCAGAACCCCTCTATTTTGGAACCAAACAGGAGAAAGTAAAGTGTTTGGTCCAGAAGTGCTACAAGAAGCCGAGGCGAAGGTGAGGGAGATTCGCAACAACTTGAGGATAGCACAAACACGTCAGAAGAGTTATGCTGATGTACGAAGAAGAGAACTCGTTTTCAACGTGGGAGACTATGTTTATCTCAAGGTGTCCCCTATCAGAGGACTTCGTCGGTTCAAGGTGAAAGGGAAGTTGTCACCTCGATACATCGGACCCTTTCAAGTTTTGGAAAGAAAAGGCGAAGTGGCGTACCAACTAGAGTTACCGGTTCATCTATCGGATGTGCACGATGTATTCCATGTGTCACAACTCAAGAAATGCCTGAGGACGCCTGAAGAGGTGTTGCCCATGAATGAAGTGGATGTAGCTGAAGATTTGTCTTATGCCGAGCAACCATACAAGATTTTGGAGACGATGGAACGCCTCACCAGAAACAAGAGAATCCGGATGTGCAAGGTGCAGTGGAAGCATCACTCAGGAGAGGAAGCTACCTGGGAAAGGGAAGATGAGCTCAAGGCACAATTTCCGGAATTGTTTTCTTAGAAACACCAATCTCGAGGACGAGATTTCTTTTAAGGGGGGTAGAGCTGTAACACCCCAAATTTTGATTCAAAACTCTAAACCATGTTCAGAGGGAAATTTAAAAATTTTTGGACGTGTTGCATGTTTTGCAAAAATTCAAATTCAAACTGGAATTCAAATTATACCAAAAACAGAAAAGAAATGGAAAAAGAAAAAGGAAAACGGGAAAAAACTGGCCAGTGGGCCGAAACCGCCAGCCGGCCCAGCAACTCCCGCGCCAGCCCGCCCCCGCGCGCGCCGCGCTGCCTCTCACCGACGGGTGGGACCCACATGTCATCCCTAACCCCGCGACCCCGGACTCTCTCCCGCGCGCGCGATCGCAACCGATCGGGAAACCCGTTCCGCCGCCCGAATTCTGGACCCAGAGGACTCCAACTCGATCACAACAGACCCACCGCCCTCCCCCGGCTATAAAAACCCCCGATCCGATCAGTTTTTCTCATGCGATCGCCGATTTTCACTCCGGTGAGCACCGAGACTTTGCCGGTGAATTCTGGCCGATCTAAGCTCGGAAACTCTGATCTAACTCGCTGGTCTTGATCCACCGCCTCCGAGGAACTTTGCAGGTGCAGAAAACCCGAAGACTTACGGTGTAAATCCAGCGCCGACGAGCTTCGCCGTGGTTTCGCCTCGGACCTCGCCGCCGATCACTTTCCAGGACCCCCGAGCTCGAGAAAACCTCCGAGGTGAGATCCCTGACCTGCCCTCTACCGATCTAGGCCATAAGATCACAGTTCTAGGCATAATTCTCGAGGATCCGAAACTTTCCGGCGAGATCGCCACTTCCCGCCGCCGTGCGCCGCCGGCAGCGCCGCCCACGCTCGATCAGAGCGACGTGGCCGCATGTGCGCCGTTTATTTTAAATCGCACGGTAGACTTTAAAACCCCGCGTACCGGTTCGATCTTATAATCTCAGCCGTCGGTTTAAAATCGGACGGACCACGTCAGCCCCGCATTATAAAGACTGGAATTCTTACGTGCTACCCCCTGGGGTTCTCTGGAATTGAGAGCTAGCCCCGGAAACTTCAGATCTAGCCCCTGGAACTCCAGAAAATCATGTAAATCCATTTAAAAATCAGTTTTAGCCCCTGGACTTAATAGAAATTAGAAAAAAACACCTCTGATAAGTGTAGCTAGACCCCTTGAAATTATGAAAATAATATTATAGACCCTGTAATGGGGTGAATTCATTATTTTAGCCTTGTTTAGTATTTAATTTAGAAAATCGGATATGTGACTAGTGTTTAAAAATTAAAAAGTGGGACAAACATAATTGTCAAAATTAATTAAAAACTTTCTCAGTACTTAGAAAACATTGGAGTGAGATAAAAATATATTTTTGGGCTGAAATGAATCTGTTTCATCTATTATTCACATTTATTAGTATAGGGACACATTTTTAAGTAAAGAATAGTTATAGAAAAATAGGGAAAATAATTATGAAATAGTCTACATCAGAAGTCAAGGTCAAAAGATGTTAGTAAATTATTTAGGACCAGAACCTATACTGTTTAGCTGATGTATGTTACTAGTTTCATAATAAAATACACAATTATGCATAGGAATATAAATCTGAAAATATAGCAACTAGTAAAAGATAAATGGAGTCTCTAAAATCCAAAGAATTCAGTTTAGGGTTGATAGAAATTATGAAGGCACATATGGAGAAGAAAAATACTTTTCATACATACTTGGCAGTTTAATGTAAGAAATTTATTTAAAACTGAAACACACACACATATATATATATATATATATATATATATATATATATATAGTATGTAAGTATAAATATGAACACCAAAGTAGGAATCATACACATATGAATAAAAGTGTATGCAAGCCACAGATCAACACATAAAGTAACCACAACACATATAATGGTAAAGAACTTTTATAAATGTGAATGTGTGGTTTGTATAAAGTAGAAGTGTGAACTATTTCTTATGATTGTTGTTTTTCTTTTGCTATGTGTGATGGTATGAAGTAGAGCCTGTTCAAGAGCAAGATAACCCTTTCCAAGATCAGGACTACCCATTTCAAGAGCAGCAAGAAGGAGGCAAGTGTCCTTGACCACTTTGATCCTATGCTAGGATGTGTAGATAGAATTATTTGCATTGTCAAATGAAATATGAAACCCATGCTAGGAAAGTTTCCCTAGAATTGCATTACCTTGTTTCCTTGAAGCTTGGGTTGGGATTTATTTTGTCATGTCATTTATTTACATGCATATGCTTAGCCATGCTTAGAATGGGATATTTGGGACATGAGATCATCAGTTTATATTACCATACTCTTGAAGGAGACATTGTGAATTGTGTAGAGGTAGGGATCAAGGCAAGTTGGATGTTTTGGTTGTGTGTTGGGTGCACGAGACTTGGGTTTGTGTTTAGTACTTGCCTGGATCCTAAGGACCGGTTCATGGAGCATGTAACCCGACTTTACAGTGCCAACCACATGCTGAGATGGGGCAGCTTGGCCAATTAATTAGGTGTATCCCCGGCGTAGTATGGGTGTGTTGGATGGTGCGGGGAGTAGGTGTCAGCTGGACTACCATATGAACCGCAAGGCTCAAGAGGGGGCCACTGCAGCGGGGTTGGAGCCTCTTGTATGCTGTTAGGGGTGAAACCTCAGTGGGCCCACGCTCGTCGGGAATCCCTTTGTAAAGGCTTCGTAGTGATCTCTTGGCCACACACCTGGGAAGTGTGAATGTGGATCGTAGCCACTGGCATAATGGAGGTTCTTTTAGTCCACCCGGCAACGGGGGATGAAATCACTACTTGTGGGTACAGTGGTACAAACTCTGCAGAGTCAAAACTGTCTTGACAGCCGTGCTCACGGTTAAGAGCGGCCTGGACTTATTCATGATTAGAGGAATGATGGTTTTGGAAGTTAAGCGGGGAGCTTAACATTGGAAATGATGTTATGGTTATTTGGTTATGATGATGGGATGGGAGATTGGGACCATTTCACCTGTGTAGTAATGTAGGTGCTTAATAAGCTAAGGTGATAGGTATTAATTGCGTAGTGCTTTAACCATGAGTTCAACCTCTCCTTGTTCTAGCCATGCATGATATAACTTTCCCACACTTGCTGAGTACCATTGGTACTCAACCTTGCATATTTGTTGGTTTATATTGCTGCTCAGGTCAAGATAATGAGGTGGTGTATAATGACCAAGATTTTGGACCCGAGGAAGGCTTTTAGGTTCATGAAGACCCCCGGGCAACGCCTGTGATGGAGCCCTAAAGAATAATATTCCGCTGCTAGTTTATTTACTTGTGATGAAGCATTAGTGTCCATTGAGACATTTGCGATGTAAGACTTATTTATATTCGACACCTGGCTTGTAATAAATGATGCTTCACTATTTGTCATCACATGTATGAGAAAATGATCCTGGCATACATGTGATATTCACTTGGTTGTTCTTCGGAAAAACCGGGTGTGACAGAACATGTCACCAACTCACGGTTCGGGAGCTACCGCCCGAGCTGCGCAAGGAGTTCGAACGGTTACATCTTGGATTTTTGAATGAGATGGAAGTTATGGAACTCCACTCTTCGCTGGAACAAGAGATAAGAGATGGCCAAGCAACGAATGAGGAAATCAAGGAGATCAAGGAGAGAATCCGACAAGGCATAGAAAAGGACTTCAAGGAAGACGAGAAGGGTACACTTTGGTTAGGAAAAAGAATTTGTGTGCCTAATGTGAAGCAGATCCGAGACACGATATTAAAGGAGGTACATGACTCACCTTATTCCATACATCCCGGCAGTACAAAAATGTACAAGGACTTGAAGACTTGTTATTGGTGGGATGGTATGAAGAGGGACATAGCTGAATATGTTGCCCTATGCGACACATGCCAACGGGTGAAGGCTGAACATCAAAGAACCGCTGGACTATTGCAACCATTGAAAGTACCCGAGTGGAAGTGGGAGGACATCAGTATGGATTTCAACGTCAGATTACCACGTACTCGGTCAGGTTACGACTCCATCTGGGTTATTGTGGATCGATTGATGAAAACCGCTTATTTTCTTCCTGTTAGAACCACGTACCGCATGACAGATCTAGCCGAGCTATACATGGAGCAAATTGTGTGCTGTCATGGAGTCCCGAAGAGGATAGTTTCAAACTGAGGTACTCAGTTTACCTCTAGGTTCTGGAAGAAACTACATGAAGCTATGGGTACACTGTAACACCCTCATTTTCGGTTTCTGCATATATTCATGTTTCATGAAGAGAAAACATTTTAAAGGAAGTAGGAACAAAGAAAAATATCAAAGGTAGCCAATAAGAGCCGAATCCAGTTCACCGAGAGCGTCGAAGACAACTCACCACGGCCCGCTGGCCACGTGGCATGTTCGGAGCTCATCCCTGCAAAGTGGGGAGAGGTCCGCCACTAAACTGGCTACGTGGCAGGCTCGGGGCTCAGCTCCGCAAAGGGGGAGAGGTCCGACGCTGTGGGACACGTGTTGCTCGGAGCTAGCCTCTGTGGAAGAAGCAAAGGCATTTCAGCAGGACACATGTCACCTTCGGAGCTAGTCACCGCAGAAATCGGAGGACCAGTCGCGCGGGATACGTGTCGATCTCGGAGCTCACCTCCGAGAGGTCCGGTTCTATCAGACACGAGTCGCCACCGGAGCTTATCTCCGGGAGGTCCACCACTGTTGGACACGTGTTAACCTCGGAGCTCATCTCTGAGAGGAAAGGAAGTCTGGCGCTGGAGCTACCTCCGGAGAGAGGAAAGGTCCGGCACTGACACATGGCGTGTGCGGAGCCACCTCCTAATAAGAGAGGAGGACCTGACCGCCAGGATACGTGGCGCACGCGGAGCTCACCTCCAAAGGAGAGGGAGGTCTCACTCGCTTGACACGCGGCACAACCGGAGCTCGTCTCTGTGGAAAAGGGGGAGACCAGGCCCTGATGGACATGTGGAGCTTCCGGAGCTCATCACCGAGGAGGTAACGAGTTCTGGAGCGGTTTTTGGATTTTGTACGCGTAGAAATACCGGTACGGAGAAGAAACCGACCCGGATTCCACAATGATACCGCACCAAATCAACTAGATATAAGATTAAGATTTGACGACAATCTGAATAGAACTCTTAAATCAAAGTCCAATCAGATTAGGACTCTTTTCTTTCCGATTATAAATAGAACCCAGAACCTCTGGCCAAAACCACAAACTTCTTTTCCAACTCCTAAGCTGACGACTTAGAGCCCTAGCCTCAACTCGCCGAGAAAGCCATCGCCGGAGTTCAGCAAAGAAGATCGCCGGAAGAGAGCCCAACGATCTGAGAAGGACACAAGACCGAGGAGGATGTAAGGTAGGTCTCCAATACCACCTTAAAATCGTTGTGTTTCTTTGCATCTGTCCTTCGATTCCTTACAAGCAGAAGCTTTCTCGTGGACAGATCACTTGATCGGGTTGACCTAAAGACAATGTCATCGCCACGTCCACATATGATCTGAACACCTCTGTTCATCATAGAACCATGCAAGAACACGTACAAGCCGACCTAATAAAACTAAACTGCATTATAGGATAGCATGCATACGCATCATCGCATCTAGTTAAAGTTTGTGCATGATATTGATTGTTATGAATCTTGTATGTGTGCGATCCTGTATAGCAGGACAAGCTCAGGGAGCTGTCTACGATGAGTTGCAACAACAAGGTTTTAAGATCCAAGAGCCACTGGAACCGCAAGAACAAGGCAAGTGCTCCTTGACCATATTGATCCTATGTTTTGGGTAAAACTGTTTTGTTTTGCGAAAAGGTGTGTGTGCTTAGTCAAACATGATGGGAAACCCTTTATTAGGAGTTTACTAGCTTTGGCTAAACCACCCTTGTAGCCTGGGAAGTTTATGAGTCGGGTATGGTTTTACTTTTATGCTTCGCTGAGTCCATGGGATTGGGAAGCGAGATAGATGTGTCTTGCTAACTGCACTCGTAATGATAATAAGAAACTAATGTTGTTAATGGACATGGATCGGAGGGAGATCTAGGCAAGACTGGATTTGTGAATGTGGTAGCATGAGATGGTGGTTTACTTGTCGTAGATCTAAGGACCGGTTCATGCATGCACATGCCAGGATAACAGTGCCACCACAAGGCCATGTTTGGGTGCGGCTTAGCTGAGTAATTAGGTAAGTTGCTAGATTGTTATGGACTGTGGAAGGCGCGAGGAATGGGAGTCGAGTGAGGACTGCCCTGGGAACTGCATGGCACAAGAGGGGGCCCGTGGGTGGGAGAATCGGAGATTCTAGCCTGCCGGTGAAACCTTAGTGAGTCCATACATCTAGTAGCCCCTTTTTAAAGGCTATTTTTTGATCTCTTGGCCATACACCGACGGTTGTGTACTAGCATAATGGAGGTTCTGTAGTCCCCGATGGGTGACGGAATCACAAACTTGTGGGTAAAGAGGTACAAACTCTGCAGGGTTCTTAAAACTATCATGATAGCCGAGCTTACGGTCACGAGCGCCTGGCCAACTGCCATGATTAGTTGGGATGGTTATTGGGATGGTTATTGGTTATGGTTTTGGATGGTTTGGTTATGGTTTGGTTTTGGGACTGTTGAGTCCGGGTGATAAGATGGTTGCATTACTGTTGAGTCATGGCAACAAGGTTGGTCTCGGTGTGAGACGAAGTTGTTTTATGAAATGAAATGGTAGCGAATACAGGATGATATTCGTGAGATGGTAGCGAATACGAGGAGGTATTCGTGAGTAAGAATGAGGTTGATTGATGACTGGTTGTGACATGGAGAGGTAATGAACATAATGGAGGTATGATTGGTATTGTAATACATGTTGGGATTACATTGACTTAAAGATAAGTTGCCGTTTTACCATGGTTTGATAAATAACTTTGCTTTTCTGCAATAAGCCTTTTTATACCTACCTTGTCATGAGCTACATATCATATTTTCCCGCACTTGCTGAGTACATCATTGTACTCAAACTTGCATTATCATTTCATCATCAGCAGCAGGAGAAGATTACTATGAAGAACAAATGGAGCATTAGACGTGTTATCTGTTCTCAACCTTGCCTGTGGGAATGGAATAGATATGGAGTCGTCGCTGCTTAGATTTGCTTCCATATTAGTTAAATTGCTTTCGCATTAGAATAAAGACTTCCACTGCATAGAAATAAAGACTTCCGCTGTGAGCATGAGTCCAAGACTCATGAGACATTGTAATAAACTCTGTTATTCGTGGTTATATATATTCTGAATTCAGTTTGTGGAACATATGTGTATGTGTGATGAACATTCTGGGCACACATATGCATTAGTTCTCGGTTCCATGGTTTTCGACAGAATTGAGGGTGTCACAGATTGGTATCAGAGCCACGGGTTGACAGTAGGTTACACGCCTAGATAGGGATCTCAGATTGATATTAGCACCACGGTTTGACAGTAGGTTACACACCTAGATACAATCACAGATTGGTATTGGACACAGACTGGTAGCTTAGCCACGCTGACCCAAGGAAGCATCCTAGGACGCTTAGATTGGCCTTGAAACTACCTTGACATAGGAAGTCATCCTTGAATAGGAATTGTGTGAGCCCTTGCAATGATTGTTTGTGATTGTGTGCTTAGTGTGAGTTGTGGGACGTCTCAAAACGTTGTCCATATCCACACGTAAGTAGAAAGAGATGTGAGATGTTTCAGCACTTGTTCACATCCTCATATGGGCTAATATATACATATAGTCCAACCCACCTTGACGCATATAGTTGACGAGGGGATCTACCTAAACTATCTAACCTTCAATTCTATTTCATTCTCTCCCACAGATGGTGAGAGGAAACGCTGGCCGAAGGAACATCCGTGACAACCAAGAGGATGACCACGATGAAGTTCCTGTTAACCCCGGAGCTGGTGAGAACAACTTGGAACGGTTAATGGCCATGCAGAATCAGCTTATGCAAACCATGATCCAAACTTTGGGTCAGTTGCAGGCCAACAACAACCCCGTTCTGGCACCACCGCCACCTCCGCCGCCGGCTCACAACAGACTGGGAGAGTTCATGAGGACTCGACCACCCACCTTTTCTCAAGCTAGTGATCCCATGGAGGCCGATGATTGGTTAAAATCCATGGAGAAGAAGCTTGCCATTGTTCAGTGCAATGACCGAGAGAAGGTTCTATTTGCGTTGCACCAACTTATGGGAGCTGCCGCTGACTGGTGGGATGCCCTATGCAACGCCCATGTTGACCCGGAGATGATCACATGGACTGAGTACAAGGAAAGTTTCCACTCTCATTACATCCATGCTGGTGTAATGATGCTTAAGAGGCAGGAATTTGAAGGTCTCCGCCAAGGACAGAGAAGTGTGAATGAGTACCTCAACAAGTTCACACAACTGTCCCGGTATGCCCCCGAAGATGTCAACTAAGACCAGAGGAAGCAATACCTGTTCATGAGAGGGTTGAACAATGAGATCCAGGTTCAGCTCCTAAACAATGACTACGCAAACTTTTAGAAGCTGGTTGACAAGGCTATAGTGGTTGAAAACAAGATCCGACAGATCGAGCAAGAGTGCAAGAGGAAGATGCCATACCAGCCTCAAGGGAGCAACGTACAACCTCGGTACATGCCCCCAGCTGCACCGCAGTATGGATCGACCACTCCTGCATACCGCCCTAGCCAGCCACCATAGCAACGACCTGTTGCACCAGCACCTCGCGTGCCCATGCCTCCTGTGCCCCGACCTAACATGGGCACTCCTGTTCAAAACTGTAACACCCCAAATTTTGATTCAAAACCCTAAACCATGTTCAGAGGGGAATTTAAAAATTTTTGGACGTGTTGCATGTTTTGCAAAAAAATCAAATTCAAACTGGAATTCAAATTAAACTCAAAACAGAAAAGAAATGGAAAAAGAAAAAGAGAAAATGGGAAAAAAACCGGCCAGTGGGCCGAAACCCGCCAGCCGGCCCAGTTTCCTCGTGCCAGCCCGCCCCCGCGCGCCCGTGCTATCCCTCACAGACAGGTGGGACCCACCTGTCATCCCTAACCCCGCGACCCCGGACTCTCCCCCGCGCGCGATCTTAACCGATCGAAAAACCGCGTCCCTCAGCCGAATTCTGGTCCCAGAAGAATCCAACTCGATCACAACTGACCCACCGCCCTCCCCCGGCTATAAAAACCCCAGCCCCGATCGGTTTTTCCCACGCGATCGCCGATTTTTACTCCGGTGAGCACCGAGATTTCGCCGGTGAATTCTGGCCGATCTAAGCTCGGAAACTCTGATCTAACTCGCTGGTCTTGATCCACCGCCTCCGCGGAGCTTGGCAGGTGCAGAAAACTCGGAGAGTTACGGTGTAAACACAGCGCCGACGAGCTTCGCGTGGTTTTGCCTCGGACCTCGCCGCCGATCACTTTCCAGGACCCCCGAGCTCGAGAAAACCCCCGAGGTGAGATCCCTGACCTCCCCTCTACCGATCTAGGCCATAAGATCACAATTCTAGGCAGAATTCTCGAAGATCCGAAACTTTCCGGCGAGATCGCCGCTTCCCGCCGCCGTGCGCCGCCGGCAGCGCCGCCCGCGCTCGATCAGAGCGACGTGGCCGCTTGTGCGCCGTTTATTTTAAATCGCACGGTAGACTTTAAATCCCCGCGTACCGGTTCGATGTTATAATCTCAGCCGTCGGTTTAAAATCGGACGGTCCACGTCAGCCCCGCATTATAAAGACTGGAATTCTTACGTGCTACCCCCTGGGGTTCTCTGGAATTGAGAGCTAGCCCCGGAAACTTCAGATCTAGCCCCTGGAACTCCAGAAAATCATGTAAATCCATTTAAAAATCAGTTTTAACCCCTGGACTTAATAGAAATTAGGAAAAACACCTCTGATAAGTGTAGCTAGACCCCTGGAAATTATGAAAATAATATTATAGACCCTGTAATAGGGTGAATTCATTATTTTAGCCTTGTTTAGTATTTAATTTAGAAAATTGAATATGTAACTAGTGTTTAAAAATTAAAAGGGGGACAAACATAATTGTCAAAATTAATTAAAAACTTTCTCAGTACTTAGGAAACTTTGGAGTGAGATAAAAATATATTTTTTTGGGCTGAAATAAATCTGTTTTATCTATTATTCACATTTATTAGTATAGGGACACATTTTTAAGTAAAGAATAGTTATAGAAAAATAGGGAAAATAATTAGGAAATAGTATACATCATAAGCCATGGTTAAAATATGATTTTAAATTATTTAGGACCAGAACCTAATCTGTTTAGGTGATGTGTATTACTAATTTCATAATAAAATACACAATTATGCATAGGAATATAAATCTGAAAATATAGCAACTAGTAAATGATAAATGGAGTTTTTAAAATCCAAAGGGTTCAGTTTAGGGTTGGTAGAAATTATGAAGGCACATATGGGGAAGAAAAACACTTTTCATACACACTTGGTAGTAAAAAGGTGTAGTAGCTGAATATAAGAAATTTATTGGAAACCCATATAAATAGTATGTAGGTATAAATGTGGACACAAAAGTAGGAATCATATATACATGGTTAAAAGTGCATGCAAGCCACAACATAACACACATAAAGAAACCACAACACATATAATGGTAAAGAACTTCTATAAATATGAATGTGTGGTTTGTATGAAGTCTAAGTGTGAATTATGTCTTATGGATTGTTGTTTTTCTTTTGCTATGTGTGATGATATGAAGTAGAACCTGTTCAAGAACAAGTTATTCATTTCCAAGACCAGGAATACCCAAATCAAGAGCAGCAAGAAGGAGGCAAGTGTCCTTGACCACTTTGATCCTATGCTAGGATGTGTAGATAGAATTATTTGCATTGTCAAATGAAATATGAAACCCATGCTAGGAAAGTTTCCCTAGAATTGCATTACCTTGTTTCCTTGAAGCTTGGGTTGGGATTTATTTTGTCATGTCATTTATTTACATGCATATGCTTAGCCATGCTTAGAATGGGATATTCGGGACACGAGATCATCAGTCTATATTACCATACTCTTGAAGGAGACATTGTGAATTGTGTAGAGGTAGGGATCAAGGCAAGTTGGATGTTTTGGTTGTGTGCTGGGTGCACGAGACTTGGGTTTGTGTTTAGTACTTGCCTGGATCCTAAGGACCGGTTCATGGAGCATGTAACCCGGCTTTACAGTGCCAACCACATGCTGAGATGGGGCAGCTTGGCCAATTAATTAGGTGTATCCCCGGCGTAGTATGGGTGTGTTGGATGGTGCGGGGAGTAGGTGTCAGCTGGACTACCATATGAACCGCAAGGCTCAAGAGGGGGCCACTGCAGCGGGGTTGGAGCCTCTTGTATGCTGTTAGGGGTGAAACCTCAGTGGGCCCACGCTCGTCGGGAATCCCTTTGTAAAGGCTTCGTAGTGATCTCTTGGCCGCACACCTGGGAAGTGTGAATGTGGATCGTAGCCACTGGCATAATGGAGGTTCTTTTAGTCCACCCGGCAACGGGGGATGAAATCACTACTTGTGAGTACAGTACAGTGGTACAAACTCTGCAGAGTCAAAACTGTCTTGACAGCCGTGCTCACGGTTAAGAGCGGCCTGGACTTATTCTTGATTAGAGGAATGATGGTTTTGGAAGTTAAGCGGGGAGCTTAACATTGGAAATGATGTTATGGTTATTTGGTTATGATGATGGGATGGGAGATTGCGACCATTTCACCTGTGTAGTAATGTAGGTGCTTAATAAGCTAAGGTGATAGGTATTAATTGCGTAGTGCTTTAACCATGAGTTCAACCTCTCCTTGTTCTAGCCATGCATGATATAACTTTCCCACACTTGCTGAGTACCATTGGTACTCAACCTTGCATATTTGTTGGTTTATATTGCTGCTCAGGTCAAGATAATGAGGTGGTGTATAATGACCAAGATTTTGGACCCGAGGAAGGCTTTTAGGTTCATGAAGACCCCCGGGCAACGCCTGTGATGGAGCCCTAAAGAATAATATTCCGCTGCTAGTTTATTTACTTGTGATGAAGCATTAGTGTCCATTGAGACATTTGCGATGTAAGACTTATTTATATTCGACACCTGGCTTGTAATAAATGATGCTTCACTATTTGTCATCACATGTATGAGAAAATGATCCTGGCATACATGTGATATTCACTTGGTTGTTCTTCGGAAAAACCGGGTGTGACAAAAACCCCCGCCCCAACGTACCTGCTGCCGTAGGCAACAGGGCATGCTTTGCATGCGGGGAAATAGGACACTTCGCGAACCAGTGCCCGAGGAGAGGCCCTGGAAAGCAAGGCAACGTGCCCAAACAGAACCCGCGACCGAACGGAGGGGAAAATCAAGGGAACCATGGACAGCAGAACTATGCTCGCGGCAACGTGAACCATGTCTCTGGTAAGGAAGCACAATAGGCTGAGAACGTCGTAATTGGTATGTTCCTTGCCAACTCCAACCCAGCCACCATCTTATTTGATTCTGGAGCATCACATTCCTTCATATCATCCAAGTATGTTGCCAAACATCATCTACCCGTATCCCACTTAGAATGTGCTATGTTAGTTAATTCTCCCGGAGGAGAAAAGAGGACTAATATAGTATGTCCGAAAGTAAGCCTTAAAATAAGGGGGGTAGACTTCCTTGCCAACCTTATTGTCTTGGACTCCCAAGGGATTGATATAATACTCGGGATGGATTGGTTAAGCAAGCACAACGGGGTAATCCAATGTGCTGAAAGGAGCGTGCAGTTGACAAATGAGCACGGTATTCGTGTCAAGTTTGAGTCGGTCCAACAAACAACCGAAAAGGCAATCTTAAACCACGTCGAAGGAGCAACATTGGACAGCATTCCAGTGGTTCAGGAATTCTCGGACGTGTTCCAGGAAGAGCTTCCAGGTATGCCCCCTGACCGGGACATTGAGTTTGCCATTGATTTGGTACCCGGAACTGCACCCATAGCAAACAGACCCTATAGGATGCCCGCCAATGAACTAGTAGAACTCAAGAAGCAAATCCAAGAGCAGTTGGAGAAGGGTTTTATACGTCCAAGCTCGTCACCATGGGGAGCTCCTGTGCTCTTCGTAGACAAGAAGGACGGAACCCAAAGGATGTGCGTGGACTATAGGTCTCTCAATGAGGTAACAATAAAGAACAAATACCCTCTGCCCCGTATAGAGGACCTATTCGACCAAATGAAGGGAGCCAGAGTGTTCTCCAAAATTGATCTTTGGTCGGGATATTTCCAGCTGAAGATTAAGCCCTCCGATATACCCAAGACTGCCTTTCGAACATGGTATGGTTCGTATGAATATACCATCATGTCTTTTGGGTTAACAAATGCACCTGCATACTTCATGTACCTTATGAACAAGGTTTTCATGGAGTACTTGGATAAGTTCGTCGTGGTTTTCATCGACGACATTATGGTGTATTCAAAAAGTGAGGAGGAGCATGAAGAACATTTGAAATTGACCTTGCAGAAATTGTGTGAGCATCAATTGTATGCCAATCTTAACAAGTGTCAATTCTGGCTAAAAGAAATATCGTTCCTAGGACACATTTTCTCCAAGGAAGGGGTATCGATTATACCGGAAAAGTGAGAGATGTTCTGAAGTGGGACCAACCGCAAAGCGTGAGGGATATTCGGAGTTTTCTTGGGATGGCTGGATACTATCGACGCTTCATTAAAGACTTCTCTAAGATAGCAAAGTCTATGATGGAGTTTGTGAGACCTATGTATGCTGAATACATTGGCAATTAGGATAAAAGTTAGCATTAACATTCAAAGTTTTGAATATTGCCAAAAACATTCTTCTGTGGCAAGGTCCGACAAGTTCTTTGTTAGGTCCGCCAAGTGTTGGCAAGGTCCGACGCAAGGTCCGGAGAGCTCCTGCAAGGTCCGGAGAGCTTCTGTGAGGTCCGGAGCTTGTTTTTAGGGAGCTTCCGTGAAGTTCAACTCGTAGAACTGCAGTGTCTTGTTTTTGCTTTTAACTCGCATTGTTTCAAACTTGCTTTATGGGAAGGTTTTCTTAGTATTAATTTGCTATGTTTTTGGTGTGTTTTGGTGGTTATGGCTGTTATCATTTGATATGGTTTGCAACATGCTTATGTGACGTGCTCATGTAAGGTGTTGTGGTTTTCGAACTAACATGAGTCAAGTCGAGGACTTGTGCTCGGAAGATGTAAAGGTCCCAAAATTGTGAATACAAAGAAACTCTTGTTTGCAAAAGTTTTGTTTCATATGAGTAAAATTTGGGACTTGTTAAAACTTTTCCCCACATGTGATAACACACATGAGGGTTTTCTGCACACAAGTTCAAATGTTTATTTGAAGACTTGGAACCCTAGTGCGGTTTAAAACAAGGATGGGAAGTTTCCATATGTGTGAGAAAACAAAACTCAGATTTGGAACAAATGTTCAAACTTAAAATTCAAATGAGGACAACACAATGGAATTCAAAACTGTTGTGCTGAAAATCTCATTTTGCAGCAGCCAAAATTTAAATCAGATTTCATATTTGAATTCCTTGGGTCCAAATTAGGGGGTGGGCAAAGTTTCATGATTTATGGAAATGAATTGCAACCCATTTTTCCAAAATGGACTTAAAATGACAAAGAATTCAAATGCATATTTGAATTTGGATGAAACTTGCCCAATTATCCAAATCCATAGCAGATTTAAACTTCCATAATTGAATTCCATCAATATTCAAATTGGGGAGATATTTTGGAGGGGATAAGGGGGACTGACATGTGGGACCCACATGTCATTGGGAGCACTGAAATTGCAAAAGATTTCAGTCCACAGTCTCTGTTTTGCGTACCTCCCACGTGAAGCAATCAGCAGAGCCGACAGCGGCGCTCACCGCCTCGGGCGACCGCCTCCCCGCGGGAACCGCCTCACCCCGGGCTTTATTACCCCCTGTCGGGCTCCTTTTCCCTCTCATCACCGAAGCCCGAAGCCACGCTTTTTTTCCTTTCCTCACGCGAGAAACCAACCGAGAACCGCCGCTGAGCTCTCGGTCGATCGACCACCGCCTAGCGCGTGTGCCAGCCGCAGCTGAGCAGCAAAACTGCACCGCAGAACACCCCACAACATCCCCGAGCCATCACCGAGTGGATTCACGCTCTCTGCACCGAGAACGGCGAGTTTCCACGGCAGCCGCCATAGAACTGAGAGCAAGTGCTCTCGTGGGCAGCTTCAACCGCGGCTTGTCACGACCGAGCTAGGCCATCTCTGGGCGCGCGCGGCGTCCAGGCAACTCACCCCCGAAGCTCAGGATCAACCGTGGATCGTCGGCAGGGAATTTCGAGAATTTCTCCCGAACGGTGCAAACCGACCTTCTGGTATGTTTCCGAGGAATTCCCAGTTGATTGTGGTCTAGATAGCCCGAAACTTCGCACATGAGGGCTAGACGTAAGGACGCACCAGTTTGCTTTTGAAACCCCGCATGAAACAGACTGTGCACGACGTATTTCCAGTCTTTGCGACGGCGGCTATGGCGGAAAGGTTCGGGTGCATGGTGAACCCTAATTTAGAACCGTTTCCGAGCCATTGTATTCCCATGTCGATGTTCCTTAGTGTCCGCCGGTGCTCTAGAGCTTGGAAACTGAAGCCTAGAAGGCTTAGGGCGTCGGGGCGACGTCGCCGGACTTCGTCCGAACCGTTGCGGCGTCGCGGGCTAGTTTGGGGGCCCTACCGGCTCGAGCAAACCCCACCAGCGTGTTCCTCACGTTGAATTAGGGGCTGGCGGCGAGTTTCAGCAGTTGAGAGGGCTGGACGACTGATCCCGGAGCTTCTCCGGCGAGCCCGGCGGCTGGATCGCGCGGGAGCGAGAGGTGGAAGACGACCTCCCTGGGCCCGCGTGTCAGTGACTCGGGGAAAACGGGCCGGATACTCTGTGGTGCGGGATCGGCTGTGACAGCGCGGGAAATAATTATGTAGCCCGTGTGGCACTTCCTCAGCAACTGACATGTGCCCCATGGCCCACAGTCAGGTTTAAACTTTTCCCGGATTTATTCAAATCCCAGATTTTTCCCCAAACTTTAGAAGAGCATAACGTTTGCTAGGAACCTCCAAATTTAGTGATTCAAATTGGGTTAGATTCAGATTGACAAACTCTATCCAAATATGCAACCCAATCTTTATGAAAGTCTTTATTTAATTCTGGAAAATTATTTAAAGCTTTTCAGCAAAAGAATTTTAGAGTGAGTTTGGTTTATCCAAAAATCCTCAAATTTTGCCAGAATATTCTTTAGGGTGTTATTAGACTCCTGTAAAAGTTGCAGCTCATTTGGAGTTGAATTGATCAGGGTAGTTCAGATTGTAAGTTCCTGTATTTAAATGAATACAGAAACATTTTCAGAGAATTTCCAAAACTTGTAAATTCAGTTCTGGGAAATTCTTAGCTCAAAAAATCCTAGGAAAATTCATGTAGACTCTATGAACTATAATTAAAATTGTGGTTCACTGAGTTTGACATGAACATCGGTGTTACCTCAGAATTAATTCGTCTTTTACTAAACCCTTAGAGAATTATTCTGAATGAACCACTCCATGAAATGTGCTAAATTTTGGTCCAGAGGACTTTCTTGTGACAAGGAACTCACATGAAAACTCTCAGATCCATTAGAGCTCTGGATCACCACTATCATGTGTGATCTCTTAAGGTGATCAACACTTAAGTGGGAAGAAGCACTCAACACTGGATCATGGTGTTAAACCCAACCCAAACCACTAGCACCAGTGTCATTTTAAATTCTTAAACAAAGTTCCAGTTTTAAAATTGTCAGTAGATCTTATGAGCAAAAGCTTTTCAATTAAATACATATGCATGATCATATCGTGTAGCATATACGTGAAGAAGGTGAGAAGGACTTGAAGTGAAGATCAAGGAGGGAGGAAAACAAGTGATCAAGCTCCAAGCGATCATCACTAACTGATTGTAACAGTAGTCACCTGCAAAACAGGCAAGCCCCGGTTTGCAATTGAACTGTTTTATAAAGCATTTTCATTTGTAGTTGCATCATTGATTGCATTACGTCTAGATGATATTGAAAACCCCACTTGCATGACCAGAAACACCTAAGAGAGAAAGGGTAAAATAGCAACTCCTCGAGGGAATTTGGCTACCGCTAATGTTAGTAGGAAAGGTCCGGTAGAAGACGAGTGGTTGGAATCTACTCGCGAGTTTAGGGCTGGTGTACTTGGAACGGGTCCAATTTAGAGAAGATGAGGAAAGTTCACACTTAAGAAATGGAGACCGGGCAGGGAGGTTTAGATGCAGCAGGTTGCAGGCCGTGCGTGCATTGCCCTGCCTGTGTCGGTTAAGGCCCGTCCGTGCTTGGCCCTGTTGGACAAGTTTGAGTTGTGTACCGGGCACATACTGGCTATATGTGACCCAGGAAACCGATGTACCTTGGGAGATCCATAGTGGAACTTTTCCAACTGCCTTAGGCTTTCGGCGTCAGGGTAGCAGGAGGTACCTCGCTCAAGAACATACCACAGCGGGTATGTACCTTGAGGGAGCTTGCGTACTCGGGGCAGTTGGACTGCGTCCAATGTGGAAGATCTTGGGAAAGGTGGCCGCGTACAACGTCAGTCGAGGTTGCTGCCGGCAACCTGGAGTACGGGTGTACGTGTCGTGTAGTCCGGGCGTGTACTGATTCGAATCACCGTCGCTCGCGGTTATATGAGCATACTTGCCCACTGCGTCTTGACGTAGTAACAACTGGGATTGTTTATCTTTGAACTTGATAAGGCTGTGCTATAACTTGTATTGCAACCATGATTGAATTAGAGATAGGCTCATTAAAGTTTACTTTCACTTTGTGCAAGGAGCATCGCAACAAAGCGTTTCTTGTTTGATTGTGGAGTTGCGATGCTTTTCGGCTCAAGGTTTGCACAATGAGGCTTAAAATCTGAAAGTTAAGGATCGACTTTAGGCGAGTCCTTTATGCAAAACTAGCCAACCCAATTGCAACCGTCGTGCATGTAGAGTTTCTTGCTTAGGAGAGACGGGTCAGACTTGCTGAGCCTATGTGCTCACGCTTGCTATATAAGTGGTTTTGCAGGTTAACAACGATGCTGAAAAGAGTGTTGTCCGGTGAGACTCGGGGACTCTCGAGTCAGGTAACACATGGAGAACCCAGCCGCTGCTGCTTGTCTTCGTGTTGCTAGCGAGAGGAGTCCGCGGGCTGGACTTCATCTCGGGTGCTCTTAGTTATTCGACGTGAGTTGATATAGACTTCCGCTGTAGTTACTTGTTGTAAAGTATTTACAAAGCAAAACTTGTAAGATTCCGCTATTGTTTTATGTAATACATTGTTCCTCATATGTGTGCTGTTGGGTGCCGCACAACACGGCACAACTGTAAAGGTCCCAAAATTATGAATACAAAGAAACACTTATTTGCAAAAGTTGGTTTCATATGTATGAAAATTGGGACTTGTTAAAACTTTTCCCCACATGTGATAACACACATGAGGATTTTGCTTCACACAAGTCAAATGTTTATCTGAGAACTTGGAACCCTAGAGGGGTCAAAAACAAGGATGGGAAGTTCCCATATGTGTGAGAAAGCAAAAATCAGATTTGGAACAATTTGTTCAAACAAAAATTCAAATGAGAAAAACACAATGGAATTCAAAACTTTTGTGCTAAAAATCTCATTTGCAACAGCCAAAATAAAAATCAGATTTCATATTTGAATTCCTTGAGTCCAAATTAGGGGGTGTGCAAAGTTTCATGATTTATGGAAATAGTTGCAACCCATTTTTGCAATATGGACTTTAAAAGACAAAGAATTCAAATACCTATTTGAATTTGGATGAAACTTGCCCAATTATCCAAATGCATACCAGATTTGAATTCCCACAATTCAATTCACTCAACACTCAAACTTGGGAGATATTTGGAGAGGGGATAAGGAGGACTGATCAGTGGGTCCCATATGTCATTGGGAGCACTGAAATTGCAAAAGATGTCCACAGTCTCTGTTTTGCTTACTTCCCACGTGAAGCAGTCGGCAGAGCCGACAGCGGCGCTCACCGCCTCGGGCGACCGCCTTCCCGCGGGAACCGCCTCACCCAGGGCTTTATTAACCCCTGTCGGGCTCCTTCTCCCTCTCATCGCCGAAGCCCCGAACCCTCGGCCTGTTCTTCCTCCTCGCGCAAGAAAAATCAACCGAGCGCTGCCGCTGAGCTCTCGGTCGATCGACCACCACCTAGCGCTTGTGCCAGCCGCAGCTGAGCAGCAAAACTGCACCGCAGAACACCCCACAGCATCCCCGAGCCATCACCGAGCGGATTCACGCTCTCTGCACCGAGAACATCGAGTTTCCGCGGCAGCCGAACACCCCGGCGGCAACGTGCTCCCATGGACAGCTCCACAGAGCGGCTTTCACGACCAAGAAAGCGGTCCCTGGGACGCGCAAGGTCTCCGTGCAGCTTCCACCCGAAGCACCGAGTCTATCTCGGCCTCTCAACAACGAATTTCAAAGATCCTCTTCGGCCGGTGAAAACTGACCCGCGGGTATGAATCGACGAAATTCTCGAGTTATATTCATTTAGAGCTCTGCAAATTTCGCACATAGAATCTAGACTGGTGTAGCAACTTTTCTTCTTCACAAAACGTCGCAAGAAACCCATGGTAGACGGCTTGTTTCAAGCTTTTCCAACGGCTACCACAATAAGGGGCATCGGGTGCACGATGAACCCTAGGTTGGAGCCGTTTCCATGCCCATATGCGGCCATGCCGAGCAGGGCAAATCTCCACTGGTGCTGTAGAACCTTTCCAGTGGACTTCGGGCAGGCTAGAGCATCGGGGCAACGTTGCCAAACTCCCTCGGAGCCGCTGCACCGGTGCGGGGTAGTTTAGGAACCTCGCCGGTCTGGGGAAGTCCCACCATCATGTTCCTCGGGTTTAAATAGGGCCTAGCGGCGAGTTTCAGCAGCTGCGATGACCGGACGACCGATCCCGGAGCTACTCCGGCGAGCCCGGCGGCGGGATCGCGCGGGAGCGGGAGGTGGAAGAAGACCTCGCCGGCCCCACGCATCAGTCGCACGGCAACAGTGGGCCGGATACCCTGTGGCGCCGGATCAATTGTAACAGCGCGGGAAATAACCCTGTGACCCCGTGTGGCGCACTCCAGGTGACTGACACGTGCCCCATGGCCCACAGTCAGGTTTAAACTTTTCCCCGGATTTATTCAAATCCCAGATTTTTCCCCAAACTTTAGAAGAGCATAACTTTTGCTAGGAACCTCCAAATTTAGCGATTCAAATTGGGTTAGATTCAGATTGACAAACTCTATCCAATTATGCAACCCAATTTGTATGAAATTCTTTATTTAGTTCTGGAAAATTCTTTAAAGCTTTTCAGCAAAAGAATTTTTGAGGGAGTTGGGTTTATCCAAAAATCCTCAAATTTTGCCAGAATATTCTCTAGGGTGTTATTAGACTCCTGTAAAAGTTTCAGCTCATTTGGAGTTGAATTGATCAGGGTAATTCAGATTGTAAGTTCCTGTATTCAAATGAATACAGAAACATTTTCAGAGAATTTCCAAAACTTGTAAATTCAGTTCTGGGAAATTCTTAGCTCCAAAAATCCTAGAAAAATTCATGTAGACTCTATAAACTATAATTGAAATTGTGGTTCAATGAGTTTGACATGAAAATGGATGTTACCTCAGAATTAATTCATCTTTGACTAAACACTTAGAGAATTATTCTGAATAAACCAGTCCATGAAATGTGCTAGATTTTGGTCCAGAGGACTTTCTCGTGACAAGGAACTCACATGAAAATTCTCAGCTCCAGTAGAGCTCTGGATCACCACTGTCAGGTGTGATCCCTTAAGGTGATCAACACTTAAGTGGGAAAAGCACTTAATAAGTGATCTTAGTGTTTAAGCCCAACCCAAACCACTAGCACCAGTGTCATTTTAAATTCTTAAACAAAGTTCCAGTTTTAAAATGGTTGTTAGATCTTATGAGCAAAAGCTTTTCAATTAAATACATATGCATGATCATATCGTGTAGCATATACGTGAAGAAGGTGAGAAGGACTTGAAGTGAAGATCAAGGAGGAAGGAGAACAAGAGATCAAGCTCCAAGTGGTCGTCACTAACTGATTGTAACAGTAGTCACCTGCAAAACAGGCAAGCCCCGGTTTGCACTTGAACCATTTTATAAAACATTTTCATTTGTAGAGATCATAGCTTTGCATCGTTGATTGCATTACGTCTAGATGATATTGAAAACTCCACTTGCATGACCAGAAACACCTATGAGAGACAAGGTAGAATAGCAACTCCTCGAGGGAATTTGGCTACGCTAATGTTAGTAGGAAAGGTCCGGTAGAAGACGAGTAGTTGGAATCTACTCGCGAGTTTAGGGCTGGATTACTCAGAACGGGTCCGAATTAGAAAGAATGATGAAAGTTCACACTTAAGAAATGGAGACCGGGCAGGGAGGTTTAGATGCAGCAGGTTGCAGGCCGTGCGTGCATAGCCCTGCCTGTGTCGGTTAAGGCCCGTCCGTGCTTGGCCCTGTTGGACAAGTTTGAGTTGTGTACCGGGCACATACTGGCTATATGGGACCCAGGAAACCGATGTACCTTGGGAGATCCATAGTGGAACTTTTCCAACTGCCTTAGGCTTTCGGCGTCAGGGTAGCAGGAGGTAACTCGCTCAAGAACATACCACAGCGGGTATGCACCTTGAGGGAACTTGCGTACTCGGGGCAGTTGGACTGCGTCCAATGTGGAAGATCTTGGGAAAGGTGGCCGCGTACAACGTCAGTCGAGGTTGCCGCCGGCAACTCGGAGTACGGGTGTACGTGTCGTGTAGTCCGGGCGTGTACTGATTCGAATCACCGTCGCTCGCGGTCATAAGAGCATACTTGCCCACTGCGTCTTGACGTAGTAACAACTGGAATTATTCTTTTGAACCTGATGAGGATGTGCTATAACTTGTATTGCAATCATGATTGAATTAGAGATAGGCTCATTAAAGTTTACTTTCACTTTGTGCAAGGAGCATCGCAACAAAGCGTTTCTTGTTTGATTGTGGAGTTGCGATGCTTTTCGGCTCAAGGTCTGCACAATGAGGCTTGAAATCTGAAAGTTAAGGATCAACTTTAGGCGAGTCCTTTATGCAAATCTAGCCAACCCAATTGCAACCGTCTTGCATGTAGAGTTTCTTGCTTAGGAGAGACGGGTCAGACTTGCTGAGCCTATGTGCTCACGCTTGCTATATAAGTGGTTTTGCAGGTTAACAACGATGCTGGAAAGAAGGTTGTCCGGTGAGACTCGGGAACTCCCGAGTCAGGTAACACATGGAGAACCGAGCCGCTGCTGCTTATCTTCGTGTTGCTAGCGAGAGGAGTCCGCGGGCTGGACTTCATCTCGGGTGCTCTTAGTTATTCGACGTGAGTTGATAAAGACTTCCGCTGTAGTTACTTGATGTAAAGTATTTACAAAGAAAAACTTTTAAGATTCCGCTATTGTTTTATGTAATACATTGTTCCTCATATGTTTGCTGTTGGGTGCCGCACAACACGGCACCACCCAATGCGATTCCCGGGCGAGAGGCCTGTCTCAGTTGAGCGGGTCGCGTCAGCGTGGTATTAGAGCTGAGCCCTGACTCAGTAGGTACCGCGTCCGTCTCAGCTGGTATCAGAGCCGCATTGGGAATAGCACACGGAATAAGGATGGTATTACGACAAAAATTTAGGTACGGTGAGGATACGGTACTAGGCCCACATAAGGATTACTATTAGCTTAATATGAAGGTGGCAACCTAACTTACTTGTTATGTCGGAAAATCGTGCATCTCGGGACGAGTTATGTCTTGGGGGGTGCACGTAAGCGCTGTCCACCAGTGCGCACAAGCTGAAGGGTGGAGCCCCACGGGTGGCAGGTAACCCGATCCGCTTTAGTATCCTCTACGACTCCTCATGTCGTTTGGGGTACTCGAGCAACGTCTGTCCCAGGCGTGCGTGGTGCAATTTGGGAAACCCCGTCACGTGGTTAGTAACGTGAACACGTAGCTCAAGGCGTGTTTGGCTTGAGAACACCTGTGCGAGTGATGGCGGACGGGTGTAAGAAATGTATGGATACCGGGTTCGGTGTGCAGCCGGACCTGATGGTTGAGTGTGACTTATGCAGGATTAACCACGAAATCGTAGCACGAATAGAACACGTTTGCGAGTGATCGTTTTAGTGCCACCTAAAGATACGTTATACCGGTAAAATCCGGTTAGGATTTTCTTTTGGTGAGGCTACGTAGTACCGACATGCTTCTTACGGTGCATCGACGCCGTACTAAACATAATAACCCCTTTCCTTTGAAGAAATGACTCATGAACTAACTTTCAAAAAAAAATGGAAGTTTGAAACAAATATTAGTTACTGAACTCTTATTTTGAGCTAAGATTCAAATGAGGGGAAGATTAGACTTCAAAGATTTCAAAAAAACAGAGTGCTCTGTTTTCAGCAGAAATTTGTGCTGGACTTCAACAGAGCATAACTCTGAGTAGCTTGACCTAATTAAGGTGTATGATAGAGTTCTGGAAAGATTTTCAAGTGATCTACAACTTCTTTGTAGACCTCCAGAGCTAAATTACATGCTAAATGGGTAGAAAGTTCAGAGTAAGGTAAACTGTCCAGAACCAGGACAGCAACAAAACCTCTCTGGACCTTTCTGTTTTTAAGCCATAACTTCTGTAGATAAACCCTTAAGAAGCCTATGATACACCATTGGATAGGTTATGAAATGTGCAACATTGTTGTAGTTCAAGGTTTGTCAGGTTCTGATTGTATTTACATATACAACTGTGATAAAATCAGCCATGTACAAAGGAGGTGCTGGCAAATTTTATCCAGGAATTCTGTCAACTTTGGAAAAATCATAACTTTTAATCCGGAGATGATCTAAGGGCATATGAGTACTCGTTGGAAAGATACTGAAGTTAACTTTAACTTTGGTATTCAACTTGAGTTATGAAAATGCTCTTAATTAGATCCAAATCTGGAGATAGTGCATAAAAGTCTGTCCTGTACAGATAGGCTGAATAGCTATGCCTGCTAAGGAGTTGTGTAAACATGAATTTTGTTACTGCTTTTATAAAGTTTTGACATATTCATGTTTTCATTAGTTTCACATACTGCTGAGTTCTTGTTTAACTCATCTCAACTACATTTTGCAGTATGGTTCGTAACCGCTCTAGGAGTAGGGCTGGAAGTTCTCGTCGAGGCGGTGATGCTTCCATTCCACCGTCGGAACTACCATCCACGGAATGGATGGATCTTATGACTCGAGTCGTCGAGTCTAACCAAGATAACACTAGGCTACTCCAAGAAGCAACGCAAGAACACACACGCTTACTCCAAGCCTTGGTACAGCAAGGCGTACTCCAGAACACGCAACAAGTCGTTCCGTCTCGGGACGCTTATCTGGACTTCTTGGCGACTCAACCGCCTATCTTTACTGAAGCCACCGAACCGGTGGAAGCAGCTCAATGGCTTCGTGTCATGGAGTCAAAATTTGGAGTATTCCAGTGTGATGATTGCTAGAAGACAAAGTTTGCCGCTCAACAACTCCATGGAGCCGCCGGAAACTGGTGGGTGGAATATCTTGCCACCATTCCGGAGGACCATCAAATAACGTGGAGTGAATTTTGTGAAGCCTTTCGCACTCGTTACATACCATTAGGTATTGTCAAGGCAAAGCGGGAGGAATTTTTGGGCTTAAAGCAAGGGGACATGAGTGTCCTCGAGTATGTCAGGAGATTTAATCTCTTGGCCCAATATGCTCCCGAATATGTGGCGAAAGAAGAAGCACGGTGTGACCTATTTTTCCATGGCCTGAGTGCCATATTACAGGAAAAGCTGTCCGTACATAATAACGGCAGTTACACCGACATGGTCAATGCGGCTTTCATTCAAGAGAAGCCGACACTTGAGTGGCAAGCAGAGAAGAGAAAGATGAGTGAGATCGAGCAGGCTAGCACAAGTTATGTGCCTCAGAAGTACCGTTTGGTGTATCAAACGCCATCCGGTGAAAGATGGAGGCCACCTGTACGATCAACTCCTCAGAGATTGATTGCTGGTCAAGTTTTACAACTTGCACCACCTCCACTGCCGCAGCATCAGACGGTGGTTTATGCTCCATCGCTGCAGCCATATGTACCTAGCAGTCCACCGCAAGTCAACAAAGAACCGGAGAGGCATCCGTGTCTTACTTGTGGGCGTAAGGGCCATTATGCTAGGCAATGTCTGGAGGGAATTCGAGGCTACGGGTCATCGTGTTTACAACAATACGACCCGTACCTCAATCTGCAGATAGGAGGGCAGATAAGGGGCAACATTCACTATACTGTGATTGATGATGTTCCGGAAGGAGAAGCCGCTTTAGCAGGGATGTTTTCTCTGAATCAGATACCGGTTTTAATTCTCTTTGATTCCGGTGCCACACACAACTTCATTAGCCAATCTTTTGTGGCTCAACATCAGCTCCAAACCGTTTATACAAAGAGGCAATACCTCATATCTTCGCCCGGGGGCAGCAGTACCGCAAGCGAGGTTGTCTCCCGAGCACCTCTTTGTTTGGGGGGTAAAATATACCCTACGACTCTCATTATCCTTAAGGGTCTGAAGATCGACATCATTTTGGGGATGTCGTGGTTGAATTACCACAGAGCGGTTCTTAACATCAGCTCCAGGACCGTTGAGCTCAACTCCCCACAGCACGGTCTTCATATATTAGTTCTGGGCGCCAGACGGCAACAGATTGCAACAGTAAACCACACGGAAGTTGTCAAGATAGAGGACATTCCGGTGGTACGTGAGTATCCTGATGTATTTCCCGAGGATTTACCGGGCATGCCGCCCGAACGAGACGTTGAGTTCAAGATTGAACTTATACCGGGAACGACACCGATATCACGAAGGCCGTACAAGATGGCACCCAATGAACTGGCAGAATTGAAGACACAGCTGAATGACCTAATGAGCAAGGGCTTTATACGACCAAGTTCATCACCTTGGGGTTGTTCAGCGTTGTTTGTCAAGAAGAAGGATGAAACACTACGGCTTTGTGTTGATTATCGTCCTTTGAACGCCGTTACCATCAAGAACAAGTATCCACTACCTCGCATTGATATGCTCTTCGATCAATTAGTGGGTGCGAAGGTATTTTCAAAGATGGATCTTCAGTCCGGATATCACCAGATTAAAATCCGGGCAGAAGATATTCCGAAGACGGCATTCTCAACGAGATACGGGCTGTATGAGTATCTCGTTATGTCTTTTGGTTTGACCAACGCCCCGGCACACTTTATGTACCTGATGAATTCAGTGTTCATGCCGGAGTTGGGTAGATTCGTCGTTGTCTTCATCGACGATATCTTGGTGTACTCCAAGTCAGAGGAAGAACATGCTGAACATCTGCATATTGTGCTACAAAGATTGCGAGATCATCAGCTCTATGCAAAATTCAGCAAGTGTGAATTCTGGATTAATCAAGTACCTTTTCTCGGACACATCATTTCAGCGGAGGGCATCGCTGTGGATCCGAGTAAGATTATCCAAGTGCAGAAATGGGAGTCACCAAAGTCAGTACATGAAATCCGAAGCTTCCTCGGTTTAGCGGGTTACTACCGGAGGTTTATTCCGAGTTTCTCCAAGATTGCTAAACCGATGACGGAATTATTAAAGAAGAATACCAGATTTGTGTGGGGTGCTGCGTGTGAACAAGCTTTCAAGACCTTAGTGAAGCATCTCACAACAGCCCCAGTTCTTGCTCAGCCAGATACAACGAAGCCATTCGACGTATATTGCGATGCATCTGGCATCGGTCTTGGCTGCGTGCTGATGCAAGAAAGGCGAGTGGTCGCTTATGGATCTCGTCAACTCAGAACTCACGAGCAGCATTATCCAACTCATGATCTTGAGTTAGCTGCCGTGGTCCTTGCTTTGAAGATGTGGAGGCATTACTTGCTCGGAAATCTTGTACACCTCTACACCGACCACAAGAGCTTGAAGTACATCTTCACTCAAAAAGAATTGAACATGAGGCAACGAAGATGGCTAGAGCTCATTAAGGACTATGAACTAGAGATTCATTATCATCCAGGAAAGGCGAATGTGGTCGCCGATGCGCTCAGTCGTAAGGCGCATATCCATCACCTAACTATTGCTGAAATGGATGATGAAGAACCAAGCCTCCGTGTCATCCCGTATGGAGCTCTCTATAATCTTGCTCTCATTCCTACCATCCGAGAGGAGATCATTGAGGCTCAACGAAAAGACAAGGGTATGTCTCACATACGACGGAGGATAGACAACGGAGAAATGAAGTGCTTCCGGAAGGACGATGAAGGTACCTTGTGGTTCAACGACCGGATTGTAGTACCCCGGGATATGGGACTACGGAAGAAAATTTTGGATGAAGCTCATTTGTCGAAGTTTTCCATTCATCCGGGCAGTAATAAAATGTACCAAGATCTCCGGAAGAAGTTTTGGTGGACACGTATGAAACGTGAAGTTGCAAAATACGTTTCAGAGTGTGATACGTGTCGAAGAGTCAAGGCCGACCATATGAAGAAGTCAGGCCTGTTGCAGCCATTGCAAGTACCGGCATGGAAGTGGGAAGACTTGAGTATGGACTTCATCGTCGGGTTACCGATGACCTCCCACAACCATGATTCGATTTGGGTAATCGTGGACCGATTAACCAAATCAGCACATTTCATCCCTGTGCATACTAGGTACAACGCAAAGCAGTATGCGGAGCTGTACATAGCACGGATCTTGTGCTTACATGGAGTTCCCCGCACCATTGTGTCAGATAGAGGATCGCTATTCGTAGCCCGTTTCTGGGAGCAGCTACATGCATCCTTGGGGACAAAGTTGATTAGAAGCTCTGCATATCACCCTCAAACCGATGGGCAAACTGAGAGGGTGAATCAAATACTAGAGGATATGCTAAGAGCATGTGCCATCCAACACGGTAAGAGCTGGGATGATCACTTACCGCTGGCGGAGTTCTCGTACAACAACGGATATCAGACGAGCATCAAAATGGCACCATATGAAGCTCTATACGGCCGAAAGTGCCGTACACCATTAAATTGGTGCGAATCCGGTGAACGAGTAACGTTCGGGGTTGATCTTGTCAATGAAGCCGAAGAGAGAGTTCGGATAATACAAGAGAACCTCAAAGCTGCCCAATCTCGTCAAAAGAGCTACGCGGACCAGAGACGTCGACCGCTGCATTTCGAAGTCGGAGAGCACGTGTATCTTCGTGTGTCTCCGATGAAGGGGATTCATCGGTTCGGTGTCAAGGGGAAACTTGCTCCCCGATTCATCGGTCCATTTACTATCACGGAGAAGTGTGGAACTGTAGCCTACCGGCTGGGACTACCGGCAAGCCTTGCCGGTATTCACGACATATTTCATGTGTCCCAGCTGCGGAAATGTCTCAAGTTTACCACTACTATCCGCACCGAAGACATTGACGAATTGAAGCCGGATCTCACCTATGTCGAGCAACCTGTGCAGATTATCGACGAAAAGACCCGGACCACTAGAAACCGGACTTTAAAATTTTACAAAGTCCTGTGGAGTAATCATACCCCGGAAGAGGCGACGTGGGAAACCGAAGATTACATCCACAAGAATTATCCGGAGCTTTTGTCATAAACCTTGTAATTACCTCCCACCTCGTTCCTCTTTTGAATCTTGGGACGAGATTCCTTTTAAGGGGGGAGGAATGTAAAGGTCCCAAAATTATGAATACAAATAAACACTTATTTGCAAAAGTTGGTTTCATATGTATGAAAATTGGGACTTGTTAAAACTTTTCCCCACATGTGATAACACACATGAGGATTTTGCTTCACACAAGTCAAATGTTTATCTGAGAACTTGGAACCCTAGAGGGGTCAAAAGCAAGGATGGGAAGTTCCCATATGTGTGAGAAAGCAAAAATCAGATTTGGAACAATTTGTTCAAACAAAAATTCAAATGAGAAAAACACAATGGAATTCAAAACTGTTGTGCTAAAAATCTCATTTGCAACAGCCAAAATAAAAATCAGATTTCATATTTGAATTCCTTGAGTCCAAATTAGGGGGTGTGCAAAGTTTCATGATTTATGGAAATAGTTGCAACCCATTTTTGCAATATGGACTTTAAAAGACAAAGAATTCAAATACCTATTTGAATTTGGATGAAACTTGCCCAATTATCCAAATGCATACCAGATTTGAATTCCCACAATTCAATTCACTCAACACTCAAACTTGGGAGATATTTGGAGAGGGGATAAGGAGGACTGATCAGTGGGTCCCATATGTCATTGGGAGCACTGAAATTGCAAAAGATGTCCACAGTCTCTGTTTTGCTTACTTCCCACGTGAAGCAGTCGGCAGAGCCGACAGCGGCGCTCACCGCCTCGGGCGACCGCCTCCCCGCGGGAACCGCCTCACCCAGGGCTTTATTAACCCCTGTCGGGCTCCTTCTCCCTCTCATCGCCGAAGCCCCGAACCCTCGGCCTGTTCTTCCTCCTCGCGCAAGAAAAATCAACCGAGCGCTGCCGCTGAGCTCTCGGTCGATCGACCACCACCTAGCGCTTGTGCCAGCCGCAGCTGAGCAGCAAAACTGCACCGCAGAACACCCCACAGCATCCCCGAGCCATCACCGAGCGGATTCACGCTCTCTGCACCGAGAACATCGAGTTTCCGCGGCAGCCGAACACCCCGGCGGCAACGTGCTCCCGTGGACAGCTCCACAGAGCGGCTTTCACGACCAAGAAAGCGGTCCCTGGGACGCGCAAGGTCTCCGTGCAGCTTCCACCCGAAGCACCGAGTCTATCTCGGCCTCTCAACAACGAATTTCAAAGATCCTCTTCGGCCGGTGAAAACTGACCCGCGGGTATGAATCGACGAAATTCTCGAGTTATATTCATTTAGAGCTCTGCAAATTTCGCACATAGAATCTAGACTGGTGTAGCAACTTTTCTTCTTCACAAAACGTCGCATGAAACCCATGGTAGACGGCTTGTTTCAAGCTTTTCCAACGGCTACCACAATAAGGGGCATCGGGTGCACGAGGAATCCTAGGTTGGAGCCGTTTCCATGCCCATATGCGGCCATGCCGAGCAGGGCAAATCTCCACTGGTGCTGTAGAACCTTTCCAGTGGACTTCGGGCAGGCTAGAGCATCGGGGCAACGTTGCCGAACTCCCTCGGAGCCGCTGCACCGGTGCGGGGTAGTTTAGGAACCTCGCCGGTCTGGGGAAGTCCCACCATCATGTTCCTCGGGTTGAAATAGGGCCTAGCGGCGAGTTTCAGCAGCTGCGATGACCGGACGACCGATCCCGGAGCTACTCCGGCGAGCCCAGCGGCGGGATCGCGCGGGAGCGGGAGGTGGAAGAAGACCTCGCCGGCCCCACGCATCAGTCGCACGGCAACAGTGGGCCGGATACTCTGTGGCGCCGGATCAATTGTAACAGCGCGGGAAATAACCCTGTGACCCCGTGTGGCGCACTCCAGGTGACTGACACGTGCCCCATGGCCCACAGTCAGGTTTAAACTTTTCCCCGGATTTATTCAAATCCCAGATTTTCCCCAAACTTTAGAAGAGCATAACTTTTGCTAGGAACCTCCAAATTTAGCGATTCAAATTGGGTTAGATTCAGATTGACAAACTCTATCCAATTATGCAACCCAATTTGTATGAAATTCTTTATTTAATTCTGGAAAATTCTTTAAAACTTTTCAGCAAAAGAATTTTTGAGGGAGTTGGGTTTATCCAAAAATCCTCAAATTTTGCCAGAATATTCTCTAGGGCGTTATTAGACTCCTGTAAAAGTTTCAGCTCATTTGGAGTTGAATTGATCAGGGTAATTCAGATTGTAAGTTCCTGTATTCAAATGAATACAGAAACATTTTCAGAGAATTTCCAAAACTTGTAAATTCAGTTCTGGGAAATTCTTAGCTCCAAAAATCATAGAAAAATTCATGTAGACTCTATAAACTATAATTGAAATTGTGGTTCAATGAGTTTGACATTAAAATGGATGTTACCTCAGAATTAATTCATCTTTGACTAAACACTTAGAGAATTATTCTGAATAAACCAGTCCATGAAATGTGCTAGATTTTGGTCCAGAGGACTTTCTCGTGACAAGGAACTCACATGAAAATTCTCAGCTCCAGTAGAGCTCTGGATCACCACTGTCAGGTGTGATCCCTTAAGGTGATCAACACTTAAGTGGGAAAAGCACTTAATAAGTGATCTTAGTGTTTAAGCCCAACCCAAACCACTAGCACCAGTGTCATTTTAAATTCTTAAACAAAGTTCCAGTTTTAAAATGGTTGTTAGATCTTATGAGCAAAAGCTTTTCAATTAAATACATATGCATGATCATATCGTGTAGCATATACGTGAAGAAGGTGAGAAGGACTTGAAGTGAAGATCAAGGAGGAAGGAGAACAAGTGATCAAGCTCCAAGTGGTCGTCACTAACTGATTGTAACAGTAGTCACCTGCAAAACAGGCAAGCCCCGGTTCGCACTTGAACCATTTTATAAAACATTTTCATTTGTAGAGATCATAGCTTTGCATCGTTGATTGCATTACGTCTAGATGATATTGAAAACTCCACTTGCATGACCAGAAACACCTATGAGAGACAAGGTAGAATAGCAACTCCTCGAGGGAATTTGGCTACGCTAATGTTAGTAGGAAAGGTCCGGTAGAAGACGAGTAGTTGGAATCCACTCGCGAGTTTAGGGCTGGATTACTCGGAACGGGTCCGAATTAGAAAGAATGATGAAAGTTCACACTTAAGAAATGGAGACCGGGCAGGGAGGTTTAGATGCAGCAGGTTGCAGGCCGTGCGTGCATAGCCCTGCCTGTGTCGGTTAAGGCCCGTCCGTGCTTGGCCCTGTTGGACAAGTTTGAGTTGTGTACCGGGCACATACTGGCTATATGGGACCCAGGAAACCGATGTACCTTGGGAGATCCATAGTGGAACTTTTCCAACTGCCTTAGGCTTTCGGCGTCAGGGTAGCAGGAGGTAACTCGCTCAAGAACATACCACAGCGGGTATGCACCTTGAGGGAACTTGCGTACTCGGGGCAGTTGGACTGCGTCCAATGTGGAAGATCTTGGGAAAGGTGGCCGCGTACAACGTCAGTCGAGGTTGCTGCCGGCAACTCGGAGTACGGGTGTACGTGTCGTGTAGTCCGGGCGTGTACTGATTCGAATCACCGTCGCTCGCGGTCATATGAGCATACTTGCCCACTGCGTCTTGACGTAGTAACAACTAGAATTATTCTTTTGAACCTGATGAGGATGTGCTATAACTTGTATTGCAATCATGATTGAATTAGAGATAGGCTCATTAAAGTTTACTTTCACTTTGTGCAAGGAGCATCGCAACAAAGCGTTTCTTGTTTGATTGTGGAGTTGCGATGCTTTTCGGCTCAAGGTCTGCACAATGAGGCTTGAAATCTGAAAGTTAAGGATCAACTTTAGGCGAGTCCTTTATGCAAATCTAGCCAACCCAATTGCAACCGTCTTGCATGTAGAGTTTCTTGCTTAGGAGAGACGGGTCAGACTTGCTGAGCCTATGTGCTCACGCTTGCTATATAAGTGGTTTTGCAGGTTAACAACGATGCTGGAAAGAAGGTTGTCCGGTGAGACTCGGGAACTCCCGAGTCAGGTAACACATGGAGAACCGAGCCGCTGCTGCTTGTCTTCGTGTTGCTAGCGAGAGGAGTCAGCGGGCTGGACTTCATCTCGGGTGCTCTTAGTTATTCGACGTGAGTTGATAAAGACTTCCGCTGTAGTTACTTGATGTAAAGTATTTACAAAGAAAAACTTTTAAGATTCCGCTATTGTTTTATGTAATACATTGTTCCTCATATGTTTGCTGTTGGGTGCCGCACAACACGGCACCACCCAATGCGATTCCCGGGCGAGAGGCCTGTCTCGGTTGAGCGGGTCGCGTCAGCGTGGTATTAGAGCTGAGCCCTGACTCAGTAGGTACCGCGCCCGTCTCAACAACCCAATGCGATTCCCGGGCGAGTGGCCTGTCTCGGTTGAGCGGGTCGCGTCAGAAGAATTGGTTGTTTATTCATGTGCAGGTGTTGCTTGAGTTCAAGACATGGCTGGTGACGGGATCCTTGGACTAGTCTCAGGGAGGATATGAGGTTCCAACAACCAAGTTCAGGAGGAGTTGTGGTTGAGTTGATCGGGAGGTCGCGCAGCATGTTTGGATCAAGGGCAGTGCATATGAAGGTTGCGTGTACGTCGTTGGAAGGTGTTTGCACGTGTGCAAGGAGTGCATGGACGTGGCAACATTGTTCCAAGGCATGATGAAGAGAAGTGGACGTAAAGAATTGGTCGGAAAGGTCCAACCGGCTGGATTGCGTACTCAGGCTGAGGCTGAGTCGGATATGGCTCAAATATGGAAGATTTGAGTTGGTTATGATAGGATTTCGTGCTAGGCACAAAGTTGAGTTGTTTTAGGAATGTTTAGGACGTTCCTAAGGTGTTTGGAAGTCTAACGATTGCTTCTATCTGCGAATAGGAGAGTACTGAGCAGTTATGGTAAGTTAGGATACGAGTCCAATTAGGAGTAGGAGTCCTAGATTGGATTGTTTAGACTGAGGGCTGGCTATAAAAGCAAGTGAGGCCAGAGCTCTCGTGGGTAGAGAACTTTGGGCTGTTCCTCTTGTGTTTCTATTGAATAAAGTTCATAGTTTTGAGGAGCTTTTGTGCCTTGTTCGTCCGACTTGTTTTTCGTCAAGTCTTTCTCGCCGAGTTTCTGGACAGACCGACGTTGCTTCGGTGTTTCATTCATAACTCGAGTTTTACAGATCCGATTGACGTGATTCTTTTTGGATTGTCTTCACAACTCAATTATCTATCATCTGTGAAATTTTCACGAGCTTCGGATCTGTAGTTCTTGAGATACACGAGTTTCTTTGCAGCGTTGCAAATCTGTTTTATATCGGGTAGAACAGATTGATCTTCGTTTAATGTTTTGATCGTATCTCAAGTTTTACTTCGTGTTTTCAAGTGATTCTTGTTGCATTAGATCCGTGACTTGATTCTCTACCTCTCTACTTGATTTGTCACGGTTGAACACGTTTGAAAACACTTGCACACACGGTTTCTTTAACCGATTGATTTTTGCTGAGGGGTTTTTGTTGTTTCCGCTGCGAAAAGTTTTAATCTACCATTCACCCCCCTCTGGTAGATTTTCACATGCTCTTCAATCCTACAGAGTTGCTAATAAAGGGAAAAGTCTTCCAATGGACACCAGCATGCCAAGGAAGTTTTGAGGAACTCAAGAAAAGGCTAACCACATCACCGGTCCTGGTATTGCTAGACATAAGCAAGAGCTTTGACATATATTGTGACGCATCCAGACAGGGGCTCGGATGTGTGCTCACACAAGAAGGACAAGTGGTAGCCTATGCCTCACGGCAATTAAAGAAGCACGAGCTTAATTATCCCACACATGACTTGGAGCTAGCAGCAGTAGTGCATGCATTGAAGATTTGGAGACATTATATCCTTGATTATCGATGTGAAATCTATACAGCTCATAAAAGCCTCTAGTACATATTTACACAAATGGACTTGAATTTGAGGCAACATCGATGGCTGGAACTCATCAAGGATTTCGATGTTGGAATCAACTACCACCCTGGGAAGGCCAATGTAGTAGCTGATGCATTGAGCCGGAAGGGGGCATGTCATCAACTCATGACTCGGGAGTTACCACCCAAACTACGTTACGAGTTCGAACTGTTACACCTCGGATTCTTGAACAATATGGAAATGATGGAGATCCACTCTTCATTGGAGCAAGAGATAAGAGATGGCCAAGCAATAGATGAGGATATCAAGGAGATCAAAGAAAGGATCCAACAAGGAATAAAGAAGGATTTCAAGGAGGATGAGAAGGGTACGCTTTGGCTAGGAAAAAGGATTTGTGTGCCTAATGTGAAGCACCTCCGCGACATGATATTGAAGGAGGCATATGATTCACCCTATTCCATACATCCCGGAAGTACCAAAATGTATAAGGACTTGAAGACTTGTTATTGGTGGGATGGTATGAAAAGGGATATAGCCGAATACGTTGCCCTATGTGACACATGCCAACGGGTGAAGGCCGAACATCAAAGACCCACTGGATTGTTGCAACCTCTGAAGGTACCCGAATGGAAGTGGGAGGACATCAGTATGGATTTCATCGTCGGATTGCCACGTACTCAGTCGGGTTATGACTCTATCTGGGTTATCGTGGACCGATTGATGAAAACAGCCCATTTCCTCCCTATAAGGGCCAAGTACAACGTTGCACAACTAGCCGAGTTGTACATGGAGCAGATCGTGTGCCGTCATGGAGTCCCGAGGAGGATAGTCTCAGATCGAGGTTCCCAGTTTACCTCTAGATTCTGGAGGAAGCTGCAGAAAGCTATGGGTACACGACTGGATTTTAGCTCCGCCTATCACCCGCAGACCGATGGGCAAACAGAAAGGATAATTCAAATTTTGGAAGACATGTTGAGAGCTTGCGCATTAAAACGAGGGCGTAGTTGGGATAGGAGTTTACCGTATGCCGAATTCTCCTATAACAACAGCTATCAAGCTAGCTTGAGGATGTCGCCTTTCGAAGCATTGTACGGTAGACGGTGCAGAACACCGCTGTTTTTGAGCGAAACCGGAGAGAACCAGGTGTTTGGACCCGAAGTGCTACAAGAGGCTGAAAAGCAAGTCCAAACGATACGGGAGAACTTAAAGGCTGCTCAGTCATGACAGAAAGGCTTTGCGGACAATAGGCGAAGGAAGTTGACCTTTGAAGTAGGAGACTTCGTATACCTTAAGGTATCGCCTATCTGAGACCAACGACGTTTCAACGTCAAAGGCAAGCTAGCACCTCGCTACATCAGACCATTTAAGATTTTGTACAAGCGAGGAGAAGTAGCCTATCAACTAGAGCTTCCAACATATCGCTCCGACGTACATGACGTGTTTCATGTATCCCAGCTCAAGAAGTGCTTGAGAGTACCCGAGGAGCAAATACCATTGGAAGAGCTTGAACTTCAGGAAGACCTGACTTATGCGGAACACCCTGTCCGAATTTTGGACATAAAGGAAAGGGTCACCAGGAACAAAGTGATCCGATGGTGCAAGGTACAATGGAGCCATCACACCGAAGCTGAAGCCACATGGAAGCGTGAAGAAGACATCAAGGCAGAATTTCCCCATCTGTTCTCTACCAACGAATCTCGAGCGCGAGATTCAATTTAAGGGGGGTAGATTTGTAACACCATCATTTTTGGTTTCTGCATATATTCATGTTTCATGAAGAGAAAACATTTTAAAGGAAGTAGGAACAAAGAAAAATATCAAAGGTAGCCAATAAGAGCCGAATCCAGTTCACCGAGAGCGCCGAAGACAACTCATCGCGGCCCGCTGGCCTTGTGGCATGTTCGGAGCTCATCCCTGCGAAGTGGGGAGAGGTCCGCCGCTAAACTGGCTACGTGGCAGGCTCGGGGCTCATCTCCGCAAAGGGGGAGAGGTCCGACCCTGTGGGACACGTGTTTCTCGGAGCTAACCTCTGCCGAAGAAGCAAAGGCATTTCCACAGGACACATGTCACCTTCGGAGCTAGACACCGCAGAAATCGGAGGACCAGTCGCGCGGGAAACGTGTCGATCTCGGAGCTCACCTCCGAGAGGTCCGGTTCTATCGGACACGAGTCACCACCAGAGCTTATCTCCGGGAGGTCCATCACTGTTGGACACGTGTTAACCTCGGAGCTCATCTCTGAGAGGAAAAGAAGTCTGGCGCTGGAGCTACCTCCGGAGAGAGGAAAGGTCCGGCACCGACACATGGCGTGTGCGGAGCCACCTCCGAATAAGAGAGGAGGTCCCGACCGCCAGGATACGTGGCGCATGCGGAGCTCACCTCCAAAGGAGAGGGAGGTCTAACTCGCTTGACACGCGGCACAACCGGAGCTCGTCTCTGCAGAAAAGGGGGAGACCAGGCCCCGATGGACACGTGGAGCTTCCGGAGTTCATCACCGAGGAGGTAACGAGTTCTGGAGCGGTTTTTAGATTCTGTACGCTTAGAAATACTGGTACGGAGAAGAAACCGACCCGGATCCCACAATGATACCGCACCAAATCGACTAGATATAAGATTAAGATTCCACGACAATCTGAATATAACTCTTAAATCGAAGTCCAATCAGATTAGGACTCTTCTCTTCCCGATTATAAATAGAACCCAGAACCTCTGGCCAAAATCACAAACTTCTTTTCCAACTCCTAAGCCGATGACTTAGAGCCCTAGCCTCAACTCGCCGAGAAAGCCTTCGCCGGAGTTCAGCAAAGAAGATCGCCGGAAGAGAGCCCAACGATCTGAGAAGGACCCGAGACCGAGGAGGACGTAAGGTAGGTCTCCAATACCACCTTACAACATCGTTGTATTTCTTTGCACCTGTTCTTCGATTCCTTTCGAGCAGAAGCTTTCTCGTGGACAGATCACTTGATCGGGTTGACCTAAAGACAAGGTCATCGCCACGTCCACATCTGATCCAAGCACCTCTGTTCATCATAAAACCATGCAAGAACACGTACAAGCCGACCTAATAAAACTAAACTGCATTATAGGATAACATGCATACGCATCATCGCATCTAGTTAAAGTTTGTGCATGATATTGATTGTTATGAATCTTGTATGTGCGCGATCCTGTATAGCAGGACAAGCTCAGGAAGCTGTCTACGACGAGTTGCAACAACAAGGTTTTAAGATCCAAGAGCCACCAGAACCGCAAGAACAAGGCAAGTGCTCCTTGACCATATTGATCCTATGTTTTGGGTAAAACTGTTTTGTTTTGCGAAAAGGTGTGTGTGCTGAGTAAAACATGATGGGAAACCCTTTATTAGGAGTTTACTAGCTTTTATTAAACCACCCTTGTAGCCTGAGAAGTTTATGAGTCGGGTATGGTTTTACTTTTATGCTTCGCTGAGTCCATTGGATTGGGAAGCGAGATAGATGTGTCTAGATAACTGCACTCGTAATGATAATAAGAAACTGATGTTGTTAATGGACATGGATCAGAGGGAAATCTAGGCAAGACTGGGTTTGTGAATGTGGTAGCATGAGATGGTGGTTTACTTGCCGTAGATCTAAGGACCGGTTCATGCATGCACATGCCAGGATAACAGTGCCACCACAAGGTCAAGTATGGGTGTGGCTTAGCTGAGTAAATTAGATAAGATGCTAGATTGTTATGGACTGTGGAAGGCGCGGGGAATGGGAGTCGAGTGAGGACTGCCCTGGGAACTGCATGGCACAAGAGGGGGCCCGTGGGTGGGAGAATTGGAGATTCTAGCCTGCCGGTGAAACCTTAGTGAGTCCATACATCTAGTAGCCCCTTTGTAAAGGCTATTTTGTGATCTCTTGGCCATACACCGACGGTTGTGTACTGGTATAATGGAGGTTCTGCAGTCGCCGATGGGTGACGAAATCACAAACTTGTGGGTAAAGCGGTACAAACTCTGCAGGGTTCTTAAAACTATCATGATAGTCGAGCTTACGGTCACGAGCGTCTGGCCAACTGCCATGATTAGTTGGGATGGTTATTGGGATGGTTATTGGTTATGGTTTTGGATGGTTTGGTTATGGTTTGGTTTTGGGACTGTTGAGTCCGGGTGATAAGATGGTTGCATGACTGTTGAGTCATGGCAACAAGGTTGGTCTCCGTGTGAGACGAAGTTGTTTTATGAAATGAAATGGTAGCGAATACAGGATGGTATTCGTGAGATGGTAGCGAATACGAGGAGGTATTCTTGAGTGAGAATGAGGTTGATTGATGACTGGTTGTGACGTGGAGAGGTAATGAACATAATGGAGGTATGATTGGTATTTTAATACATGTTGGGATTACATTCACTTAAAGATGAGTTGCTGTTTTACCATGGTTTGATAAATAACTTTGCTTTTCTGCAATAAGCTTTTTTATACCTACCTTGTTATGAGCTACATATCATATTTTCCCGCACTTGCTGAGTACATCATTGTACTCAAACTTGCATTATCATTTCATCATCAGCAGCAGGAGAAGATTACTATGAAGAACAAATGGAGCATTAGGCGTGTGATTTGTTCTACACCTTGCCTGTGGGAATGGAATAGAGATTGTAACACCCCAAAATCCTGTCAAGAGGGGAATTTAAAAATTTTTGGACGTGTTGCATGTGTTGCAAAAATTCAAATTCAAACTGGAATTCAAATTAAACTCAAAACAGAAATGAAAAAGAAAAATAAAAAGAAAAAAACAAACCTTCCTGGCCAGTGGGCCGAAATCCACCAGCCGGCCCACAAAACCCCCGCGCCAGCCCGCTGCCGCGCGCCCGCGCCCCCTCTCGCAGACAGGCGGGACCCACCTGTCATCCCTAACCCCCAATCGTCCGAAACCCGGACTGTTCCCCGCGCGCGCACGATCTTAAGAGACCGGATTTCCGCCCGAATTCTGGTTCCGGAGGACTCCTACTCGATCTAAACTAACACGCCGCCTTCCCCCGTCTATAAAAACCCCGGCATCATCCCGTTTTTCCCCACGATCCGCCGTTTCTCTCTCCGGTGAGAACCCGAGCTTCTCCGGCGAATTCTGCTCGATCTACGCTCGGGAATTCTGATCTAACTCGCTGGTTTTGATCGACCGCCTCCGGGGAACCTCGCAGGTGCAGAAATCTCGGTGGTTTGCGGTTCAAACACAGCGCCGACGAGCCTCGTCGTGAATTCACCTCGGACCTCGTCGCCGATCGCTTTCCAGGACCTCCGAGCTCAAGAAAACCCCCGAGGTGAGATCCCCGACCTCCCCTCTACCGATCTATGCCATAAAATCCCAGTTTTAGGAAGAATTGACGAAGATCCGAAACTCTCCGGCGAGATCGCCGCCTCCCGCCGCCGTGCGCCGCCGGGCAGCGCCGCCCGCACTCGATCAGAGCGATGTGGCCGCTTGTGCGCCGTCTATTTTAAATCGCACGGTAGAGTTTAAATCCCCGCGTACCGGTTCGACGTTATAATCTCAGCCGTCTGTTTTAAATCGGACGGTCCACATCAGCCCCGCGTTATAAAGGCCGGGATTCTTACATGCTAGCCCCTGGGGTTCTCGGAAAATAAGAGCTAGCCCCGGAAACTTCTGATCTAGCCCCTGGAACTTCAGAAAATCATGTAAATTCATTTAAAAATCAGTTTTAGCCCCTGGACTTAATAAAAATTAGGAAAACCCCTCTGTTATGTGTAGTTAGACCCCTGTAAATTCCTAAAATAATATAATAGACCCTATAATGGGGTGAGTTTACCTTTTAACCCTATATGATATTAAATTTAGGAATTTGACTATGTGTTTAGTATTTAAAATTTAAAAGATGGGACAAACACATTGCAAATTCAGATTAAAAACTTTCCTAGTACTTGGAAAACTTTGGAGTGAGATAAAAGTAGATTTTTGGCTGAAATGAATCTGTTTAATTGATTATTCACATTTATTAGTTATAGGGATATATTTTAAGTAGAGAATAATTCTGAAAATTAGTAAAATAAATGTAAAATAGTTCACATCAGAGGAGAAGTTCAAAAATATATTATTATATATTTTAGACCCAAAACCTATTCTGTTTAGATGAGGTTTCTTACTATTTTTATAATAAAGTTCACATTTAGGTATAGGAAATAAATCTGAAAGTATAGCAAACTAGTTATGAATAACTAAAAAATGATAAATGCAGTTTCCAAAAATCTAAAGAGTTCAGTTTAGGGTTGGTAGAAGATCTGAAGGCACATATGGAGTAGGAAAATACCTTTCATGCATACTTGGTAGCTAAAAGGTGTAGTAATTGAATATAAGGAATTTATTTAAATTGGAAACTCATATATATATAGTATGCAAACATAAATGTGAATACAAAAGTAGAAATCATATACACATGGTTAAAAGTGCATGTAAGCCAAATTCAACACACATAGAGTAACCACAACACATAGAATTGTGAATGGCTTTCATAAATGTGAATGTGTGGTTTGTATGAAGTGGAAGTGTGAACTATGTCTTATGACTTGTTGTTTTCTTTTGCTATGTGTGATGGTATGAGTAGAACCTGCTCCAGAGCAAGTTTTTCCTTTCCAAGATCAGGACTACCCATTCCAAGAGCAGCAGGAAGGAGGCAAGTGTCCTTGACCACTTTGTTCCTATAATAGGATGTGTAGATAGAATTATTTGCATTGTCAATTGAAAATATGAAACCCATGCTAGGATGTTTCCCTAGAATTGCATTACCTTGTTTCCTTGTAGCTTGGGTTGGGATTCATTTTATCATGTCATTTATTATTATGCATATGCTTAGCCATGCTTAGAATGGGATAATTGGGATATGAGATCATCAATTTATTTACCTTACTCTTGAATGAGAAATTATGAGTTATGTAGAGGTAGAGATCGAGGCAAGTTGGATGTTTTGGTTGGTGCTGGGTGCACGAGACTCGGGTTTGTGTTTAGTACTTGCCTGGATCCAAAGGACCGGTTCATGGAGCATGTAACCTGGCTTTACCGTGCCAACCACATGCTGAGATGGGGCAGCTTGGCCAATTAATTAGGTGTATCCCCGGCGTAGTATGGGTGTGTTGGGTGGTGCGGGGAATGGGTGTAAGCAGGACTACCATATGAACCGCAAGGCTCAAGAGGGGGCCACTGCAGAGGGGTTGGAGCCTCTTGTATGCTGTTAGGGGTGAAACCTCAGTGGGCCCACGCTCGTCGGGAATCCCTTTGTAAAGGCTTCGTAGTGATCTCCTGGCTACACACCTAGGAAGTGTGAATGTGGTTCGTAGCCACTGGCATAATGGAGGTTCTTTTAGTCCACCCAGCAACGGGGGATGAAATCACTACATGTGGGTACAGTGGTGCAAACGGTGCAGAGTCAAAACTGTCATGACAGCCGTGCTCACGGTCAAGAGCGGCTTGGACTTATTCATGATTAGAGGATGATGAATTTGGAAGTTGAGGATGTTAAGCGGGGAGCTTGACATTGGAAATGATATTATGATTACTTGAGTTTTGATGATGGGTTGGGAGATTGGGACCATTTCACCTGTGTAGAAATTGTAGGTGCTTAATAAGCTAAGGTGATAGGTATTAATTGTGTAGTGCTTTAACCATGAGTTTAACCTCTTCTTGTTCTAGCCCAGCATGACATAACTTTCCCACACTTGCTGAGTACCATCGGTACTCAACCTTGCATATTTGTTGGTTTATATTGCTGCTCAGGTCAAGATAATGAGGTGGTGTATAATGATCAAGACTTTGGACCCGAAGAAGGTTTCTAGGATCATGGAGTCCCCCGGGCAACGCCTGTAATGGAGCCCACAAGAATAATATTCCGCTGCTAGTTTATTTATTTGTGATGAACTTATTATTGTCCATCGAGACATATGCTATGTAAGACTTATTTATATTCGACACCTGGCTTGTAATATATGATGCTTCACTATTTGTCATTACATGTATGAGGAAATGATCCTAGCATACATGTGATATTCACTCGGTTGTTCTTCGGAGAAACTGGGTGTGACAGAAGTGGTATCAGAGCCAAGGTTCCCCGTAGGAACGTGGACCTATGTAGAAATGGACGTATTTAAGGGCCCTATTCTCTTAAAAACTATTTTACAAGGTGTGTGTTAAAAAGTGTTATTTAATGAGTCACTTTCTTCATCTTACCCCAACTTTCATTCAAAATAGGATTTTTGTTTAAAAGTTTATCTAACCTAAGTTTAAATGCTTATTGTTTTAGATGGCTTGCATGATTCGCACCGCTCGCAAGTCCACAGGAGGGAGAGTTCCCGTAGTTGCCCTTGCCCAAAGAGAGGAGAGCCGTCCGGTGACGTACCTTTCCTACGGATTGGCAGTAGGAGGCTTGTTGCGCCGTCTTCGACGTATGCTCCAAGCCGCCGGCAATACGGGCAAGCTAATCATACATTATAGCTCCACCAGGACCATCCGTGAGAAGAGGGAAGAATGGAGTTCAGAGATGAGGATTATCCACGAAAATCAGCTGCTCAAGATCCACCCCTCTCCAGCTTGTCGAGCGACACAGGTCGATGCGGAGAAGGATGTCACCTGGGAGGCCATCACCTGCCAGAGTCACATCTATCGTCGACACCTGGACAGAACTGAGTACATGTACGTCCTCCAGCGCGAGAGCGGTACAATGGAGTACAAGTACCCGCCAGTGCAGCAGGGGACTTCCCATGAGCACATGGATCTGTGCTTGGAGGATGCTGCTATGCTTAGCACTCGACTGCAGGAGTGTCAGCAGGAGCTTCAGGATGTTCGTGACACCCTGAAGGAAACCGAGGCGTTGCTTCGAGCCTGCTTGAGGGCGAGAGAAAGAGGAGATGGGAATGAACTGTGTGTCACCGTGAATGATACATGGACTCCTGACTCCCCAGATCACCAGGCGATCAGGCGTCGTCGCACTTCTCCACCAGCAGCCTCCACACCCAAAGCAGAGTCAGAAGGTAGCCGCAATAATGAGGAGGATCCCGAGGAGCCAGCTCAGGAATCCGAGTAGTGTAGAGTCTTTCCCTCAGTAAATGGTGTGTTAATGCTTGGTGTGTGTGTGACGTGAGTTGTGGAAGCCATGAGCAATTGTCCACAACCTCGTCTTCAGATTGTTTTGCTTTGGTGTGTGAACCCACATGAAATAATAGTGCATTTATTTTTGTATGAGATATGAACCCTCAGAAAGTATAACAAAGCCTCAACACTTCAAAGTAAAAACAAGTGAAAGTAGTAAGATAATACGTAATGCTTTAAATTAACATTTGGTTGATCATGCTAGATGGCCGGAAGAGGAAAGGGTCGTGCTGCCAACCCCGCCAACAACAACGATGAGGCCTGCAACCCTCATCTTTCTGGGAGCCAAGACAGGAGTGGACGCCGTGAGGGAGTTGATCCCATCCACCAAATGCTTGAGAATCAAAATCAGCTCATCCAGAACCTGACTCAAGTGGTGGCCAACTTGCATCAAGTTCCACCCCTACAAGCTGCACCACGCCAACCAAGGTTGAGTGAGTTTCTAGGAACTTAACCTCCAAAGTTTGCAAGTGCTGCTGAACCTCTGGAGGCAGATGACTGGCTAAAGATCATTGAGAGCAAGATGAGGATCATACAGTGCCAAGGGTATGAGAGGGTGCTGTTTGCCTCTCATCAATTGCATGGACCTGCTGCTGATTGGTAGACCGCCTAAGTGGCCGCCCATCATGACCCTGAGAACATCACTTGGGAAGAATTCAAGCGTAGCTTCCGCAACCATTACATACCAAGGGGTGAACTCAAAAAAAAAGAGGAAGGAGTTCTTGGGGTTGCAGCAAGGTAACATGACTGTGAGGGAATACCTCACTAAATTTACTCAGCTCTCCCGTTATGCCCCACGGGACATAGAGACTGATGAGCAGAAACAGGATTGTTTCGTGGAAGGACTTACCGCAGAAATGCAGTGTGCAATGTCCTCCAACGAGTATGAAAGCTTCCAAAAGATGGTGGATAGAGCGTTTGTGATAGAAAGGAAGCTGAAGGCCTTGGAAAATGAGAACAAGAGGTAGGCCAGGTGGTCACATCAAGCCTCAGGGAGCAACACCCGCCCACGTCTGATGCAGCAACCTGCAGGGCAGACGAACCGTGCGGCGGTACCCTACTCAGCACCAAGAGGGTACAACCCAAACTACAGGCCTCCGGCAGCACCAATACAGCCACAACGTCAGTTCGTACAGGAGCCTCGCCCTACATATCAACCTCGACCAGCAGTGCAAGGACCCCCAAACCAACCCCAAGACAACAAAGGTCAAGCACCTAAGGTTGGGGTGCAATGTTTTAACTGTGGTCAAGTGGGGAACTACGCCCATAAGTGCCCAAAGAAGAAGCCCACGCAGCCACAACAGCAGAATGTAATGAGAGGACGGGTGAACCACGTCACCATGGAGGAAGCGCAAGAGGCACCTGACGTGGTAGTTGGTAACTTTCCTGCCAATTTACACATTGCAACCCTGTTGTTTGATTCTGGTGCTACCCACTCGTTCATTGCCCAAGGGTTTGTTAAGAAGCATGACCTAGCAACAACACAAATGAACCATATGCTAGCCGTAAACTCTCCAGGTGGAGAAATAAGGACAAGACGAGTGTGTCCCAAGGTGAATCTAGACATTAATGGGGTAGTATTTACTGCCAACCTCATAGTGATAAATTCACAAGGGATAGATATTATTATGGGCATGGATTGGTTGACCAAACATAAGGGAGTCATCCATTGTTCGACCAGAATGGTGGAACTAACTCACCCTAGTGGCACAAGAGTAAAGTTCATAACAATACAAGAGCCTAGGAGGGACATTAAATTAAATAAAGTTGAGGTGAAAGTGGAGGAGATCAGGATCATCAAAGAATACCCAGATGTTTTTCCGGAGGAGTTGCCAGGTATGCCTCCCGATCGTGAAGTGGAATTCGCGATTGAGCTAGTGCCTGGAACAGCTCCAATATACAAGAGACCTTATCGAATGGACTCCAAGCAGCTGGGAGAACTCAAGGATCATCTAAGAGAATTGACGGAGAAGGGGTATATTCGTCCTAGTTCCTCACCATGGGGAGCTCCAGTGATATTTGTGCCGAAGAAGGACGGAACCCAAAGGTTATGCATGGACTACCGTGCGTTGAATGAGGTAACCATCAAGAACAAGTACCCATTACCCCGCATTGAAGACTTGTTCGATCAGTTGAGGGGAGCTTGTGTGTTCTCAAAAATTGATCTCAGGTCGGGATACCACCAACTTAAGATAAGGCAAACTGATATCCCAAAGACAGCTTTCGTATCTCGGTACGGACTGTATGAATACACCGTCATGCCTTTCGGGCTAACTAATGCCCCGGCATACTTCATGTATCTCATGAACAAGGTATTCATGGAATATTTGGACAAATTTGTGGTGGTTTTCATAGATGACATTCTCGTCTTCTCCAAAGATGAAGAAGAACATGAGAAACATCTAAGGTTGGTGTTGCAGAAGCTGAGAGAACACCAACTATATGCCAAGTTGAGCAAGTGTGAGTTTTGGCTGAAGAGAGCTCCCTTCTTAGGACATATAATCTCGGAGGGAGGAATCTCCGTGGATCCCGCCAAAATCGAGGATATACAGAAGTGGAAGACCCCTGAAAATGTCGGGGAAGTTCGAAGCTTCTTGTGATTGGCAGGATACTATCGACGGTTTATTGAGGGATTCGCTAAGATCTCGAGACCCCTCACCAAACTGTTGGAGAAGGGAATCACATTCACATGGACGCCGCAGTACGAGACGAGTTTTCAGGAGTTAAAGAAAAGATTGACAACAGCCCCAGCTAGTTATGCCAGATATGCAGAAGAACTTTATGGTGTACTGCGATGCCTCTGGAAACGGGTTAGGATGTGTTCTCATGCAAGAAGGGCACGTCGTGGCTTATGCATCCCGGCAGCTCCGGAAGCACGAGAAGAACTATCCTACACATGACCTAGAACTAGCCGCAGTGGTACACGCGTTGAAAATTTGGCGGCATTACTTGATGGGGAAGAGGACAGAGATATATAGGGATCATGAGAGTTTAAAGTACATTTTCACACAGCCAGATCTCAACCTCAGACAAAGGAGATGGTTAGAGCTAATCAATGACTTTGATGTGGGCATCAACTATCATCCTGGGAAAGCAAACGTCGTATCAGATGCTTTAAGTTGGAAAGTGCAGGTCAATAAGTTGAGCTTGAAGGACATGCCTGCGGAATTGAAGGATGAGGTTATAAGGCTCAATCTATGCCTTGTGAATAGTGGTGAAGCCATCGCCATGGAAGTGGACTCCACACTAGAGCCAGAAATACGCGAGGGACAAAAGAATGACGAGAAGATACAAGAAATCAGGCAACTCATCAAGGAAAATAAAGCCCCTGGTTTCAGAGTGGATGAACAAGGAACGGTGTGGCACGGGAAAAGAATCTGTGTGCCAGAAGTAAAGAAGATCCGTGAATTGATTTTGAAGGAAGCTCACGATTCTGACTATTCCATTCATCTTGGGAGTACGAAGATGTACTAGGACCTCAAGAGCAGGTATTGGTGGTATGGCATGAAGCGAGATGTCGCGGAACATGTTGCCCTATGTGACACATGTCAGTTGGTGAAAGCAGAACATCAACGACCCGCGGGATTATTGCAACCACTCAAAGTGCCTGAATGGAAATGGGAAGAAATCAGTATGAATTTCATAGTGGGATTGCCTAGGACCCAATCAGGATATGATTCAATATGGGTCATCATCGACAGGCTAACCAAGGTAGCTCATTTCATCCCCGTGAAAGAAAGCTACAGCGGATCCAAATTGGCGGAGTTGTACATGTCAAGGATTGTGTGTTACCATGGGGTGTCAAAGAAGATAGTGTCGGATCGAGGGACACAGTTCACCTCAAGGTTCTGGCAGAAGTTGCATGAAACCATGGGAACCCATCTGAACTTTAGCTCTGCCTATCATCTTCAAACTGACGGGCAGATGGAAAGAACCAATCAGATTCTTGAGGATATGCTGAGAGCGTGTGCACTCAAAAACAATCAGAGTTGGGATAAGAACTTACCGTATGCGGAGTTCTCCTATAACAACAGCTATCAGGCTAGTATGAAGATGTCACCGTTTGAAGCTTTGTACGGGAGGAAGTGCAGAACTCCACTATTTTGGAACCAAACAGGGGAAAGTAAAGTGTTTGGTCCCGAAGTACTACAAGAAGCCGAGGCGAAAGTGAGGGAAATTCGGAACAACTTGAGGATAGCACAGACACGACAAAAGAGCTATGCCGATGTACGGAGAAGAGAGCTCGTTTTCAACGTGGGAGACTATGTCTATCTCAAGGTGTCCCCTATCCGAGGACTTCATCGGTTCAAGGTGAAAGGGAAGTTGTCACCTCGATACATCGGACCCTTTCAAGTTCTGGAGAGGAAAGATGAAGTGGCGTATCAACTAGAATTACCGGCTCGCCTATCGGATGTGCACGATGTATTCCATGTGTCACAGCTCAAGAAATGTCTGAGGACGCCTAAAGAGGTGTTACCCATGAATGAGGTTGACGTAGCTGAGGATTTGTCTTATGCCGAGCAACCATCCAAGATTTTGGAAACAATGGAACGCCTCACAAGAAATAAAAGAATCCGGATGTGCAAGGTGCAGTGGAAGCATCACTCGAAAGAGGAAGCCACCTGGGAGCGAGAAGATGAATTTAAGGCACAATTTCCGGAATTGTTTTCTTAGAACCCCAATCTTGAGGACGAGATTTCTTTTAAGGGGGGTAGAGCTGTAACACCCCAAAATCCTGTCAAGAGGGGAATTTAAAAATTTTTGGATGTGTTGCATGTGTTGCAAAAATTCAAATTCAAACTGGAATTCAAATTAAACTCAAAACAGAAATGAAAAAGAAAAAGAAAAAAAAGAAAAAAAAACAAACCTTCCCAGCCAGTGGGCCGAAACCCACCAGCCGGCCCACCAAACCCCCGCGCCAGCCCGCTGCCGCGCGCCCGCGCCCCCTCTCGCAGACAGGCGGGACCCACCTGTCATCCCTAACCCCCGATCGTCCGAAACCCGGACTGTTCCCACACGCGCGCGATCTTAACAGACCGGATTTCCGCCCGAATTCTGGTTCCGGAGGACTCCTACTCGATCTAAACTAACACGCCGCCTTCCCCCGTCTATAAAAACCCCGGCATCGTCCCGTTTTTCCCCACGATCCGCCGTTTCTCTCTCCGGTGAAAACCCGAGCTTCTCCGGTGAATTCTGCTCGATCTATGCTCGGGAATTCTGATCTAACTCGCTGGTCTTGATCCACCACCTCCGGGGAACCTCGCAGGTGCAGAAAACTCGGTGGTTTGCGGTTCAAGCACAGCGCCGACGAGCCTCGCCGTGAATTCACCTCGGACCTCGTCGCCGATCGCTTTCCAGGACCTCCGAGCTCAAGAAAACCCCCGAGGTGAGATCCCCGACCTCCCCTCTACCGATCTATGCCATAAAATCACAGTTTTAGGAAGAATTGACGAAGATCTGAAACTCTCCGGCGAGATCGCCGCCTCCCGCCGCCGTGCGCCGCCGGGCAGCGCCGCCCGAGCTCGATCAGAGCGACGTGGCCGCTTGTGCGCCGTCTATTTTAAATCGCACGGTAGAGTTTAAATCCCCGCGTACCGGTTCGACGTTATAATCTCAGCCGTCTGTTTTAAATCGGACGGTCCACATCAGCCCCGCGTTATAAAGGCCGGGATTCTTACGTGCTACCCCCTGGGGTTCTCGAAAAATAAGAGCTAGCCCCGGAAACTTCTGATCTAGCCCCTGGAACTTCAGAAAATCATGTAAATTCATTTAAAAATCAGTTTTAGCCCCTGGACTTAATAAAAATTAGGAAAACCCCTCTGGTATGTGTAGTTAGACCCCTGGAAATTAATAAAATAATATAATAGACCCTATAGTGGGGTGAGTTTACCTTTTAACCCTATATGATATTAAATTTAGGAATTTGACTATGTGTTTAGTATTTAAAATTTAAAAGATGGGACAAACACATTGCAAATTCAGATTAAAAACTTTCCTAGTACTTGGAAAACTTTGGATTGAGATAAAAGTAGATTTTTGGCTGAAATGAATCTGTTTAATTGATTATTCACATTTATTAGTTATAGGGATATATTTTTAAGTAGAGAATAATTCTGAAAATTAGTAAAATAAATGTAAAATAGTTCACATCAGAGGAGAAGTTCAAAATATATTATTATATATTTTAGACCCAAAACCTATTCTGTTTAGATGAGGTGTCTTACTATTTTTATAATAAAGTTCACATTTAGGTATAGGAAATAAATCTGAAAGTATAGCAAACTAGGTATGAATAACTAGAAAATGATAAATGAAGTTTCCAAAAATCTAAAGAACTTAGTTTAGGGTTGGTAGAAGGTCTGAAGGCACATATGGAGTAGGAAAATACCTTTCATGCATACTTGGTAGCTAAAAGGTGTAGTAATTGAATATAAGGAATTTATTTAAATTGGAAACTCATATATATATAGTATGCAAACATAAATGTGAATACAAAAGTAGAAATCATATACACATGGTTAAAAGTGCATGTAAGCCAAATTCAACACACATAGAGTAACCACAACACATAGAATTGTGAATGGCTTTCATAAATGTGAATGTGTGGTTTGTATGAAGTGGAAGTGTGAACTATGTCTTATGACTTGTTGTTTTCTTTTGCTATGTGTGACGGTATGAGTAGAACCTGCTCCAGAGCAAGTTTTTCCTTTCCAAGATCAGGACTACCCATTCCAAGAGCAGCAGGAAGGAGGCAAGTCCTTGACCACTTTGTTCCTATAATAGGATGTGTAGATAGAATTATTTGCATTGTCAATTGAAAATATGAAACCCATGCTAGGATGTTTCCCTAGAATTGCATTACCTTGTTTCCTTGTAGCTTGGGTTGGGATTCATTTTATCATGTCATTTATTATTATGCATATGCTTAGCCATGTTTAGAATGGGATAATTGGGATATGAGATCATCAATTTATTTACCTTACTCTTGAATGAGAAATTATGAGTTATGTAGAGGTAGAGATCGAGGCAAGTTGGATGTTTTGGTTGGTGCTGGGTGCACGAGACTCGGGTTTGTGTTTAGTACTTGCCTGGATCCTAAGGACCGGTTCATGGAGCATGTAACCTGGCTTTACCGTGCCAACCACATGCTGAGATGGGGCAGCTTGGCCAATTAATTAGGTGTATCCCCGGCGTAGTATGGGTGTGTTGGATGGTGCGGAGAATGGGTGTCAGCAGGACTACCATATGAACCGCAAGGCTCAAGAGAGGGCCACTGCAGCGGGGTTGGAGCCTCTTGCATGCTGTTAGGGGTGAAACCTCAGTGGGCCCACGCTCGTCGGGAATCCCTTTGTAAAGGCTTCATAGTGATCTCCTGGCTACACACCTGGGAAGTGTGAATGTGGTTCGTAGCCACTGGCATAATGGAGGTTCTTTTAGTCCACCCGGCAACGGGGGATGAAATCACTACATGTGGGTACAGTGGTGCAAACTCTGCAGAGTCAAAACTGTCATGACAGCCATGCTCACGGTCAAGAGCGGCTTGGACTTATTCATGATTAGAGGATGATGAATTTGGAAGTTGAGGATGTTAAGCGGGGAGCTTAACATTGGAAATGATATTATGATTACTTGAGTTTTGATGATGGGTTGGGAGATTGGGACCATTTCACCTGTGTAGTAATGTAGGTGCTTAATAAGCTAAGGTGATAGGTATTAATTGCGTAGTGCTTTAACCATGAGTTTAACCTCTTCTTGTTCTAGCCCAGCATGACATAACTTTCCCACACTTGCTGAGTACCATCGGTACTCAACCTTGCATATTTGTTGGTTTATATTGCTGCTCAGGTCAAGATAATGAGGTAGTGTATAATGATCAAGACTTTGGACCCGAAGAAGTTTTCTAGGATCATGGAGTCCCCGGGCAACACCTGTAATGGAGCCTGCAAGAATAATATTCCGCTGCTAGTTTATTTATTTGTGATGAACTAATTATCGTCCATCGAGACATATGCTATGTAAGACTTATTTATATTCGACACCTGGCTTGTAATATATGATGCTTCACTATTTGTCATTACATGTATGAGAAAATGATCCTGGCATACATGTGATATTCACTCGGTTGTTCTTCGGAGAAACCGGGTGTGACAGAGATGGAGTCATCGCTGCTTAGATTTGCTTCCGCATTAGAATAAAGACTTCCGCTGCATAGAGATAAAGACTTCCGCTGTGAGCATGAGTCCAAGACTCATGAGACATTGTAATAAACTCTGTTATTTGTGGTTATATATTATGAATTCAGTTTGTGTAACATATGTGTATGTGTGATGAACATCCTGGGCACACATATGCATTAGTTCTCGGTTCCATGGTTTTCCACAGAATTAAGGGCGTCACATACACGACTGGATTTTAGCTCTGCTTACCACCCGCATACCGATGGACAAACCGAGTGGACAAACCAAATTTTGGAAGACATCTTCAGAGCTTGTGCCTTGAAACATGGGCGTAGTTGGGATAGGAGCTTGCTGTATGCTGAATTCTCCTATAACAACAGCTATCAAGCTAGCTTGAAGATGTAACCTTCCAAAGCATTATATGGTAGACGGTGTAGAACGCCGCTGTTTTGGAACGAGACCGGAGAGAACCAAGTGTTTGGACCCGAAGTGCTACAAGAAGCTGAGAAGCAAGTCCAAGCAATACAGGAGAACTTGAAGGCTGCTCAGTCACGACAGAAAGGCTATGCGGACAATAGGCGAAGGAAGTTGACTTTCAATGTAGGAGACTTCGTATACCTTAAGGTATCGCCTATCCGAGGCCAACGATGTTTTAATGTCAAAGGCAAGTTAGCACCTCGCTACATCGGGCCATTTAAGATTTTGGACAAGCGAGGAGAAGTAGCCTATCAACTAGAGCTCCCGACGCACCTCTTCGATGTGCATGATGTGTTTCATGTATCCCAGCTCAAGAAGTACTTGAGAGTACCAGAAGAACAAGTACCGATGGATGAGCTTGAGCTTCAAGAGGATCTGGCCTATGTAGAGCACCCTGTCCAAATTTTGGACGTGAAGGAAAGGGTCACGAGGAATAAAGTGATCCGTTGGTGCAAAGTGCAATGGAGACATCACATAGAATCCAAAGCCACATGGGAGCGTGAAGAAGACCTCAAGGCAGAATTCCCTCATCTATTCTCCACTAGCGAATCTCGAGGGCGAGATTCAATTTAAGGGGGGTAGATTTGTGACACCCTCAATTTCGATTTCTTCATGCATTCATATTTTATATAGAGAAAAGCATTTTAAATGAAGTGGGAACAGAGAAAGAATAAAAAAGATAGGCAAAAAGAGCAAATTCCTGTTCACCGAGAGCGTTGAAGACAACTCCCGCGGCCCGCTGGCCACGTGGCGCCTTTGGAGCTCATCCCCACAAAGGGGGAGAGGTCCACCGCTAAACTGGTTATGTGGCAGGCTCGGAGTTCGTCTCTGAGGAAGGGGCGAGGTTCGATCCCGTGGGACACGTGTTGCCCCCGGAGCTTGCCTCTGCGGAGGAACGAAGTCCAGCTCCGCAGGACACGTGTCGCCACCGGAGCTAGTCGCTGCGGGGAAGAAAGGCCCATCCGCGCAGGACACATGTCGCTCTCGGAGCTCACCTCTGAGAGGTCCAGGCCTGCCAGACACGTGTCTCCCTCGGAGCTCATCTCCAATAGGTCCAACACTATGGGACACATGTCACTCTCGGAGCTTACCTCCGGGAGGTCCGGTCCTACTGGAAACTTGTCATCCTCGGAGCTCACTCCCGAGGAAAAGACACTGCAGGACACGCGTCATCCTCGGAGCTCGCCTCCAAGAGGTCCTGCCCAAAGGGAGGTCCGACACTACTGGACACGTGTCACCTCCGGAGCACACCTCCTGGAGGTCCGACGCTGACAAACACGTGTCGACCTTGGAGCTCACTTCTGAAGAGAAGGGAGGTCCAGAACGAACACGCGGCACTACCGGAGCCCACCTTCGAAGAGAAGGGAGGTCCGGCACTGACACGTGGCACCCCCGGAGCTACCTCCGAAGAGAGGGGAGGTCCGAAACTAACACGTGGCATACACGGAGCTCGTCTCTGGAGAGAGGGGAGGTCCCGACCCACCAGACACGTGGCGCACGCGGAGCTCACCTCTGAGGGAGGGGGAGGTCTCCCCGGCCTAACACGCGGCACAATAGGAGCCCGCCTCTACGGAAAAGGGAGGCCTGGCCCCCGCAGGACATGTGGAGCCTCCGAAGCTCATCACCGCGGAGGTGACGAGATCTGAAGCGGTTTTTGCTTATGTACGCACGGGAATAACGACACGGAAGGAAACCGACACGAATTCCACGTTGCTACCGCACGAAATCAATTGAAGATAAGTTGTTAAGATTCAAAAACAATTTGAATTGGACTCTTATTTGAATTCCGATCAGAGTAGGACTCTTCGTTTCCCTCTTATAAATAAGAACCCAGAACCTTTGCCCGCAACCATGTACTTCTTTTCATCCTCCCGAGTCGACGACTTGGAGCCCTAGCCCCTACTCGCCGAGCTAAACCCCTTTGCCCGAGTTTGACCACCGGAGAGACTGCCGATGAGCTCGGACCACGATCGCCATCACCAGAGGAGAGTTGACGATCTGTTTTTCTGGAGGAACGACTCGAAGGAAGTAAGGTAGGTCTTCGTTACCACCTTACAACCTCATCGCGTTTTCTTTGCATCTGTTCTTCCATCCCTTCGGACAGAAGCTTTTTCATGGATAGATCACATGTTGATCGGTCTGATCTAGATCTTGAGTCCAGATCATCGCCACGTCCACATTTGATCTCTACACCTCTGTTCATCGTAAAACCCCATGCAAACCCATGCAAACATGCAAGAACACGTACAAAGCGATCTAATAAAAACAGCATCATAGGATTAGCATGCATATGCACCCTTGCATCTTGAGAAGAGTTTGTGAATGATGGTTGATTGCTATGAATCTTGTGTGTGCGTGATCATAAATAGAAGGACAAGCTCAGGGAGCTATCTACGACGATTTACAACGACAAGATTTTGAGATTCCAGAGCAACAGAAGCCACAAGAACAAGGCAAGTGCCCCTTGACCATATTGATCCCATGTTTTTGAAAAGTTGTTTTGTTTGCAAAAATTGTGAATGCTTGAGTCAACTTGATGGGAAACCCTTTGATAGGAGTTTACTAGTTTTGTTAACCACCCTTGACGCCATGGAAGTTTATGAGCCGGGTATGGTCGGTTTTTGCTTTTTGCTTCGCTAATCTACAGGATATGGGAAGTGATAGAATGTGTCTAGCTAACTGCACTCGTATGAGTAATGATAAAGAGAACTTGATGTTAATAAACATGAATCGGAGGGAGATCTAGGCAATCTTGGTTTGTGGATGTGGTAGCATGAGATGGTGGTTTACTTGTCGTAGATCTAAGGACCGGTTCATGCGAGCCATGCTAGGAATACAGTGCCACCACAAGGCCAAATATGGGTGCGGCTTAGCTGACTAATTAGGTAAGTTGCTAGATTGTTATGGACCGTGGAAGGCGCGGGGAATGGGAGTCGAGTGAGGACTGCCCTTGGAACTACATGACACAAGAGGGGGCCCGTTGGTGGGAGAATTGGAGATTCTAGCCTCCTGGTGAAACCTTAGTGAGTCCATACATCTAGTACCCCTTTGTAAAGGCTATTTTGTGATCTCTTGGCCATACACCAACAGTTGTGTATTGGTATAATGGAGGTTCTGCAGTCGCCAATGGGTGATGAAATCACAAACTTGTGGGTAAAGTGGTGCCACCTCTGCAGAGTGAAACTATCATGATAGCCGAGCTTACTGTCACAAGCGCCTGGACAACCCACATGATTAGATGGGATGGTTATTGGGATGGTATTTGGTTCGGTTATTGGTTTGGTGATGGTTTGGTCTTTGGATTTTGTTTTCGGGACTGTTGAGTTCGGGTAATGAGATTGGTTGCATGACTGTTGAGTCATGGCAATGAGATTTGATCCCGGTTATGAGATGGAATTAAATATGAGATGAGATGGTAGTGAATACGAGATGGTATTCATGAGCATGAGAAAAGTTGAGAAAGATAAATGTCTGGAAGAGACATGAAAAGTGGTGAATCATGATGGAGGTATGTTGATGTTTAAATACATGTTGGGATTACATTCACTTAAAGCTAGTTGCTGTTTTTATCATGATTTGTGAAATAAAATTTGCTTTTATGCAATTATCCTTTTTATACCTACCTTGTTGTAAGCTACATGTCATACTTTCCGCACTTGTTGAGTACGTCATGTACTCACCCTTGCATTATCATACAATCATCATCAACAGGAGAGGAGTACTATGAAGACCACGTGGAGTATTAGGCGTGTAATCTACCCTCAACCTTGCTTGTGGAGTAGAGATGGAGCCGCTGCTGCTGCTTAGTTTGCTTCCGCTATAGTTTAGCAGACTTCCGCTGCTAGAATAAGACTTCCACTGCTAGAATGAGTTTGATACTCATAAGACATTGTAATAAAACCAAATTCATTCGTGGTTATATATATTCTGAATTCAGTTTGTGGATTATATGTGTATGTGTGATGAACATCCTGGGCACACATATGCATCAGTCCAGGTTCCTCACAGAATCGGGGCGTCACAGATTGGTATCAGAGCCACGGTTGATCGTAGGTCACACGCCTAGATAGAAGTCACAGATTAGTATCAACCTGCCACGGTTGATCGTAGGTCACACGCCTAGATAGATATCACATATTGATATTAGAGTTGCCATGCCTAGTCACTGATTGGTATAGATACCACAGTTGACTGTAGGTCACAGGCCTAGATAAGATCACAGATTGGTACAATTCACAGATTGGTATCAAGCTACCACGATTGACCGTAGGACGCAGGCCTAGTAACAGATTGATATTAGAAGCCACGCTGACCATAGGACGCAAGCCTAGGTAGAATGCATAGATTGGCATTAGAACTACCTTGACTATAGGACAAAGTCACAGATTGGTCACAAATTGGTATCACCCCAAACCACATAGGACCCCCATTGAGCAAGCCTTGAATAGGAGTTGTGTGCTGAACTTTTGTGATGATTGTTGTGCTTGAGTGCTTAATGTGAGTTGTGGGACGTTTCAGCGTTGTCCATATCCACACATAGTAGAGAGATGTGAGATGCTTTGGCATGTGTTGACATCCTCGTATAGGATGATATATAGTCCATCCACCTTGATGCGTATAGTTGGGAGGGATCACTCTAAACCCCTAACATCTATTCTACTCAAATCTCTCTCTCACATGTGGTGAGAGGAAACGCCGGCTGTCAAGGGAGGAACGTCTGTGGAAACCAAGAGGATGACCATGTTGAGGTTCCTGAGAATGACAACCCTGGGGCTGGTGCAAACAACTTGGAACGGTTGATGGCAATGCAGAACCAGCTCATGCAAACCATGGTCCAAACTTTGGGTCAGCTGCAAGCCAACAACAACAATAACCCCGTTCCTGCACCCCCACCACCACCACCACCGCCGGCTCACAACAGGCTGGGAGAGTTCATGAGGACTCGACCGTCCACTTTTTCACAAGCTAATGACCCCATGGAGGCCGATGACTAGTTGAAGTCCATGGAGAAGAAGCTTGCCATAGTTCAATGCAATGACCGAGAGAAAGTTCTCTTTGCATCGCACCAACTTATGGGAGCTGCCGCTGATTGGTGGACACTCTATGCAACACTCATGTCGACCAGGAGATTATTACTTGGACTGAGTTCAAGGAGAGTTCCCGCTCTCATTACGTCCCTGCTGGTGTATTGATGCTCAAAAGACAAGAGTTCGAAGGTCTCCGCCAAGGCAGGAAGAGCGTTAATGAGTACCTCAACAAGTTCACGCAACTGTCACGGTATGCCCCCGAAGATGTCAACTCGGATCAAAGGAAGCAGTACTTGTTCATGAGAGGGTTGAACAATGAGAACCAGGTTCAGCTCCTCAACAATGACTATGCAAACTTCTAGAAGCTAGTTGACAAAGCCATAGTAGTTGAAAGCAAGATACGAGAGATCGAGCAAGAGGGCAAAAGAAAGATGCCATACCAGCCACCAGGGAGCAATGTACGTCCCCGTTACATGTCCCCAGCTGCACCACAGTATGGATTGTCCACTCCTACTTTTCGCCCTAATCAACCACCACAGCAACGTCCTTCCATGCAAGCACCTCGTGTTCCTTTGCCTCCTGCGCCCCGACCCAACATGGGCGCTCCTGTTCAAAACCCCCGCCGCAATGTACCCGCTGTCGTGGGCAACAAGGCATGCTTTGCATGCGGGGATACGGGACACTTTGCGAGCCAGTGCCCGAAGAGAGGTCCTGGACAACCAGGCAGCGTTCCCAAGCAGAACCCACGGCCGAACGGAGGAGCCAATCAAGGAAACCGTGGACAGCAGAACTACGCTCGCGGCAACGTGAACCATGTCTCTGCTGAGGAAGCGCAACAGGCTGAGGACATCGTGATTGGTATGTTCCTTGCCAACTCCAACCCAGTCAACATTTTATTTGATTCCAGAGCATCGCATTCATTCATATCATCCAAGTATGTTGCCAAGTATAATCTACCCATATCACACTTGAAATATACTATGTTGGTTAATTCTTTCGGTGGAGAGATGAGGACTAATATAGTATGTCCGAAAGTAAAGCTTAAAATAAGGGGGGTAGACTTCCTTGCCAACCTCATTGTCTTGGATTCCCAAGGGCTCGACATAATACTCGGAATGGATTGGTTAAGCAAGCACAATGGAGTAATCCAATGTGCTGAAAGGAGCGTGCAGTTGACAAACAAGCACGGTACCCGTATCGAGTTTGAGTCAGCCCAGCCAACATCCGAGAAGGCAACGTTGAACCACGTCGAAGGATCAACATTGGAAAGCATTCCGGTGGTTCAAGAATTTTCGGACGTGTTCCCGGAAGAACTTCCAGGTATGCCACCTGACCGGGACATTGAGTTTTCCATTGACCTAGTACCCGGAACTGCACCTATAGCAAAGAGACCATATAGGATGCCCGTTAACAAACTAGTGGAGCTCAAGAAGCAAATTCAGGAGCAGCTAGAGAAGGGTTTTATATGCCCATGTTCGTCACCGTGGGGAGCCCCCGTGCTCTTCGTGGACAAGAAGGATGGGACCCAAAGGATGTGTGTGGATTATAGGTCTCTCAATAAGGTGACGATCAGGAACAAATACCCTCTGCCCCGTATAGAGGACCTGTTTGACCAAATGAAAGGAGCCCGAGTGTTCTCCAAGATTGATCTTCAGTCGGGATACTTCCAGCTGAAGATCAAGCCCTCCGATATACCCAAGACTGCCTTTCGAACACGGTATGGTTCGTATGAATATACCGTTATGTCTTTTGGGTTAACAAATGCACCCACATACTTCATGTACCTCATGAACCAGGTCTTTATGGAGTACTTGGACAAGTTCGTCATGGTTTTCATCGACGACATCATGGTGTATTCAAAAAGTGAGGAAGAACATGAGGAACACTTGAGATTGACATTACAGAAGCTGCGAGAGAATCAATTGTATGCCAAGCTCAGCAAATGTCAATTTTGGCTAAAGGAGATATCATTCCTAGGCCACATCATCTCCGAGGAAGGAGTATCGGTTGATCCCGGAAAAGTGGGAGATGTTCTGAAGTGGAACGAACCGCAAAATGTGAGGGATATTCGGAGTTTTCTTGGGATGGCTGGATACTACCAACGGTTCATCAAGGACTTCTCCAAGATAGCAAAACCTATGACAGAATTGCTAATGAAGTGGAAGGCGTTCAAGTGGACCCAGCGTGCCAAGAAAGCTTTGAGGAGCCCAAGAAAAGGCTACCATAGCACCGGTTTTGGTATTGCCGGACGTGAGCAAGAGCTTTGACATGTATTGTGACGCATCCAGACAAGGGCTTGGATGTGTGCTCATGCAAGAGGGACATGTAACACCCCAAATTTTTAGTCAAGACTCAAATTTTGATTCAGAACCATAAACCATGTTCAGAGGGGAATTTAGAAATTTTTGGACGTGTTGCATGTTTTGCAAAAATTCAAATTCAAACTGGAATTCAAATTTGACTCAAAACAGAAAAGAAATGGAAAAAGAAAAAGGAAAACCGGGAAAAAACTGGCCAGTGGGCCGAAACCCCAGCCGGCCCAGCAAACCCCGCGCAGCCCGCCCCCGCGCGCGCCGCGCTGCCCCTCGCTGACGGGTGGGACCCGCCTGTCATCCCTAACCCGAGCCCCGCGACCCCGGACTTCTTTCCCCGCGCGCGCGCTCGATCTTAACCGATTGGAAACTCGTTCCCGCAGCCGAATTTTGGTCCCAGCGGACTCCAACTCGATCACAACAGACCCACCGCCCTCCCCCGGCCTATAAAAACAACCGATCCGATCAGTTTTCCTCACGCGATCGCCGATTTTCGCTCCGGTGAGCACCGAGACTTCGCCGGTGAATTCTGGCCGATCTAAGCTCGGAAACTCTGATCTAACTCGTTGGTCTTGATCCACCGCCTCCGGGGAACTTTGCAGGTGCAGAAAACCCGAAGACTTACGGTGCAAATCCAGCTCCGACGAGCTTCGCCGTGGTTTTGCCTCGGACCTCGCCGCCGAGCACTTTCCAGGATCCCCGAGCTCGAGAAAACCCCCGAGGTGAGATCCCTGACCTCCCCTCTACCGATCTAGGCCATAAGATCACAGTTATAGGCAGAATTCTCGAGGATCCGAAAGTTTCCGGCGAGATCGCCGCTTCCCGCCGCCGTGCGCCGCCGGCAGCGCCGCCCGCGCTCGATCAGAGCGACGTGGCCGCTTGTGCGCCGTTTATTTTAAATCGCACGGTAGACTTTAAAACCCCGCGTACCGGTTCGATGTTATAATCTCAGCCGTCGGTTTAAAATCAGACGGTCCACGTCAGCCCCGCGTTATAAAGACTGGAATTCTTACGTGCTACCCCCTGGGGTTCTCTGGAATTGAGAGCTAGCCCCGGAAACTTCAGATCTAGCCCCTGGAACTCCAGAAAATCATGTAAATTCATTTAAAAATCAGTTTTAGCCCCTGGACTTAATAGAAATTAAGAAAAACACCTCTGAAAAGTGTAGCTAGACCCCTGGAAATTATGAAAATGATATTATAGACCCTGTAATGGGGTGAATTCATTATTTTAGCTCTGTTTAGTATTTAATTTAGAAAATTGAATATGTAACTAGTGTTTAAATATTAAAAAGGGGGACAAACATAATTGTCAAATTTATTAAAAACTTTCTCAGTACTTAGAAAACTTGGGAGTGAGATAAAAATATATTTTTGGGGCTGAAATAAATCTGTTTCATCTATTATTCACATTTAATAGTATAGGGACACATTTTTAAGTAAAGAATAGTTAAAGAAAAATAGGGAAAATAATTATGAAATAGTATACATCAGAAGCCAAGGTCAAAATATGATCCTAAATTATTTAGGACCAGAACACTAATCTGTTTAGGTAGTGTGTATTACTAATTTAATAATAAAATGCACAATTATGCATAAGAATATAAATCTGAAAATATAGAAACTAGTAAATGATAAATGGAGTTTCTAAAATACAAAGGATTCAGTTTAGGGTTGATAGAAATTATGAAGGCACATATGGAGAAGAAAAATACTTTTCATACATACTTGGTAGTTTAATATATAAGGAATTTATTTAAAACTGAAACACACATATATACATGTATATATATATATATAGTATGTGAGTATAAATATGAACACCAAAGTAGGAATCCTACACATGTAAATGAAAGTGTATGCAAGCCCCAAATCAACACACATAGAGTATCCACAACACATAAAATGGTAAAGAAACTTTCATAAATGTGAATGTGTGGTTTGTATGAAGTAGAAGTGTGAACTATGTCTTATGATTGTTGTTTTTCTTTTGCTATGTGTGATGGTATGAAGTAGAACCTGCTCAGGAACAAGTTATTCAATTCCAAGACCAAGACTACCCATTTCAAGAGCAGCAAGAAGGAGGCAAGTGTCCTTGATCACTTTGATCCTATGCTAGGATGTGTAGCTAGAATTAATTGCATTGTCAATTTAAATATGAAACCCATGCTAGGAAGTTTCCCTAGAATTGCATTACCTTGTTTCCTTGTAGCTTGGGTTGGGATTCATCTTATCATGTCATTTATTATTATGCATATGCTTAGCCATGCTTAGAATGGGATAATTGGGATATGAGATCATCAGTTTATATTACCATACTCTTGAATGAGATATTGTGAGTTATGTAGAGGTAGGGATCAAGGCAAGTTGGATGTTTTGGTTGTGTGCTGGGTGCACGAGACTTGGGTTTGTGTTTAGTACTTGCCTGGATCCTAAGGACCGGTTCATGGAGCATGTAACCCGGCTTTACAGTGCCAACCACATGCTGAGATGGGGCAGCTTAGCCAATTAATTAGGTGTATCCCCGGCGTAGTATGGGTGTGTTGGATGGTGCGGGGAATAGAAGTCAGCTGGACTACCATATGAACCGCAAGGCTCAAGAGGGGGCCACTGCAGCGGGGTTGGAGCCTCTTGTATGCTGTTAGGGGTGAAACCTCAGTGGGCCCACGCTCGTCGGGAATCCCTTTGTAAAGGCTTCGTAGTGATCTCTTGGCCACACACCTGGGAAGTGTGAATGTGGTTCGTAGCCACTGGCATAATGGAGGTTCTTTTAGTCCACCCGGCAACGGGGGATGAAATCACTACTTGTGGGTACAGTGGTACAAACTCTGCAGAGTCAAAACTGTCTTGACAGCCGTGCTCACGGTTAAGAGCGGCCTGGACTTATTCATGATTAGAGAATTGATGGTTTTGGAAGTTAAGCGGGGAGCTTAACATTGGAAATGATGATTATGGTTATTGGTTTATGATGATGGGATGGGAGATTTGGACCATTTCACCTGTGTAGTAATGTAGGTGCTTAAGAAGCTAAGGTGATAGGTATAAATTGCGTAGTGCTTTAACCATGAGTTCAACCTCTCCTTGTTCTAGCCATGCATGATATAATTTTCCCACACTTGCTGAGTACCATTGGTACTCAACCTTGCATATTTGTTGGTTTATATTGCTGCTCAGGTCAAGATAATGAGGTGGTGTATAATGACCAAGACTTTGGACCCGAAGAAGGTTTTTAGGTTCATGAAGACCCCCGGGCAACACCTGTGATGGAGCCCTAAAGAATAATATTCCGCTGCTAGTTTATTTACTTGTGATGAAGCATTAGTGTTCATTGAGACATTTGTGATGTAAGACTTATTTATATTCGACACCTGGCTTGTAATAAATGATGCTTCACTATTTGTCATCACATGTATGAGAAAATGATCCTGGCATACATGTGATATTCACTTGGTTGTTCTTCGGAAAAACCGGGTGTGACAGAGGTGGTATCAGAGCCAAGGTTGCCCGTAGGAACGTGGACCTAGGTAGAAATGGACGTATTTAAGGGCCCTATTTTCTTAAAAACTATTTTCCAAGGTGTGGGTAAAAGAGTGTTATTAAAAGAGTCATTTTCTTCATCTTACCCCAACTTCCATTCAAAAATAGGATTTTTGTTTGAAATTTTATCTAACCTAATTTTAAATTCTTTTGTTTTAGATGGTTCGCATGATTCGCACCGCTCGTAAATCCACGGGAGGGAGAGTTCCCGTAGTTGCCCTTGCTGAAAGAGAGGAGAGTCGTCCAGTGACGTACCTTTCCTACGGATTGGCAGTGGGAGATTTGTTGAGCCGTCTTCGACGTATGCTCGAAGCCGCCGGCAATACAGGCAAGCTCATCATCCACTATAACTCCACCAGGACCATCCGTGAGAAGAGGGAAGAATGGAGTTCGGAGATGAGGATTATACACGAGAATCAGCTGCTTAAGATCCACCACTCTCCAGCTTGTCGAGCGACACAAGTTGACGCGGAGAGAGATGTCACTTGGGAGGCCATCACCTGCCAGAGCCACATCTATCGTCGCCACTTGGACAAAACTGAGTACATGTATGTCCTCCAACGTGAGAGTGGTACCACGGAGTACAAGTACCCACCGGTGCAGCAAGGGACTTCTCATGAGCACATGGACTTGTGCTTGGAGGATGCTGCTATGCTCAGCACTCGACTGCAGGAGTGTCAACAAGAGCTTCAGGATGTCCGAGATACTCTGAAGGAGACGGAGGCATTGCTGCGAGCTTGCTTAAAGGCGAGAGAAAGAGGAGATGGGAATGAACTGTGTGTCACCGTAAGTGATCCATGGACCCCTGACTCCCCGGATCGCCGAGCAATCAGGCGTCGTCGCACTTCTCCACCAGCAGCCTCCCCACCCAAAGCAGAGTCAGAAGGTAGCCGAAATGAGGAGGAAGATCCCGAGGAGCCAGCTCAAGAGGATGAGTAGTGTAGAGTCTTTCCCCTAGCTAGCAAGAGGTCGAGTAGCCGAGTCGTTACGTATTTAATGGTGTGATAATGCTTGGTGTGTGACGTGAGTTGTGGAAGCCATGAGCAAGTGTCCACAGCCTCGTCTTCAGATTGTTTTGCTTTGGTGTGTGAACCCACAGGAAATAATAGTGCATTTATTGGGTGTGAGATATAAAACCCTCGTAAGATTTTAACAAAACTTCAACACTTCAGAGTACAAACAAGTGAAAGTAGATACTAAATGCTTTCAAATTAACATTTGTTGATTCTACCAGATGGCCGGAAGAGGAAAAGGACGTGCTGCCAACCCCGCCAACAACAATGATGAGGCATGCAACTCTCATCCTTCTGGAGGCCAGAACCGGGGTGGTCGCCGTGAAGAAGTTGATCCTCTCCACCAAATGCTAGAGAATCAAAATCAGCTCATCCAGAACTTGACTCAAGTAGTGGCCAACTTGCATCAAGTTCCACCTCCACAAGCTGCACCACGCCAACCAAGGTTGAGTGAGTTTCTAGGAACTCAACCTCCAAAGTTTGCAAGTGCTGCTGAACCTCTGGAGGCAGATGATTGGCTGAAGACCATTGAAAGTAAGATGAGAATCATACAATGCCAAGGGTATGAGAGGGTACTGTTTGCCTCTCATCAATTGCAGGGACCTGCTGCTGATTGGTGGACCGCCTACGTGGCCGCCCATCATGACCCTGAGAGCATCACTTGGGAAGAGTTCAAGCGTAGCTTCCGCAACCATTACATCCCAAGAGGTGAACTCAAAAACAAGAGGAAAGAGTTTTTGGGACTGCAGCAGGGAAACATGACGGTGAGGGAATACCTCACTAAATTCACTCAACTATCCCGTTATGCTCCACGAGACATAGAGACAGATGAGCAGAAACAAGATTGTTTCGTGGAAGGACTTACCGCAGAGATGCAGTGTGCAATGTCATCCAATGAGTATGAAAGCTTTCAAAAGATGGTGGACAGAGCATTTGTGGTGGAAAGGAAGCTGAAGGCCCTGGAAAATGAGAATAAGAGGAAGGCTGGGTGGTCACATCAAGCCTCAGGGAGCAACACCCGCCCACGTATGATGCAGCAACCTACGGGGCAGACGAGCCGTGCTGCGGTACCCTATTCAGCACCAAGAGGGTACAACCCAAACTACAGGCCTCCCGCAGCACCAGCACAGCCGCAACGTCAGTTTGTACAACAGCCTCGCCCTGCATATCCACCTCGACCAGCAGTGCAAGGACCCCCAAACCAACCCCAAGACAACAAGGGCCAAGCAGCTAAGATTGGGGTGCAATGTTTCAGCTGTGGTGAAGTGGGGCACTACGCCCATAAATGCCCAAAGAAGAAGCCTGCGCCACCACAACAGCAGAATGTAGTGAGAGGACGGGTGAACCACGTCACTATGGAGGAAGCACAAGAGGCACCCGACGTGGTAGTTGGTAAGTTTCCTGCCAATTTACACCTTGCAACTCTGCTGTTTGATTCTGGTGCTACCCATTCGTTCATTGCTCAAGGGTTTGTTAAGAAGCATGACCTAGCAACCACACAAATGAACCATATGCTAGCGGTAAATTCTCCAGGTGGAGAAATAAGGACAAGACAAGTGTGTCCCAAAGTGAACCTAGACATTAATGGGGTAGTATTTACCGCTAACCTCATAGTGATCGATTCACAAGGGATAGATATTATTTTGGGTATGGATTGGTTGACCAAACATAAAGGAATCATCCATTGTTCGACCAGAACGGTGGAACTAACTCACCCTAGTGGCACAAGAGTAAAGTTCATAACGATACACGAGCCTAGGAGGGACATTAAATTAAATCAAGTGGAGGTGAAAGTTGAGGAAATCAGGACTATCAGGGAATATCCAGATGTTTTTCCGGAGGAGTTGCCAGGAATGCCTCCCGACCGTGACGTGGAATTCGCAATCGAGCTAGTACCGGGAACAGCCCCGATATACAAGAGACCTTATCGAATGGACTCCAAGCAGCTAGAAGAGCTCAAGTATCATTTGAGAGAATTGACGGAAAAGGGGTATGTTCGCCCTAGTTCCTCACCATGGGGAGCTCCGGTAATATTTGTGCCTAAGAAAGATGGAACTCAAAGGTTATGCGTGGATTACCGTGCCTTGAATGAGGTGACCATCAAGAACAAGTATCCATTACCCCGCATTGAAGACTTGTTTGATCAGTTGAGGGGAGCTTGCGTGTTCTCGAAAATTGATCTCAGGTCGGGGTACCACCAACTCAAGATAAGGCAATCTGATATTCCCAAGACAGCTTTCGTATCTCGGTACGGACTGTATGAATACACTGTCATGCCTTTCGGGCTAACCAATGCCCCGGCATATTTCATGTACCTCATGAACAAGGTATTCATGGAATATCTGGACAAATTTGTGGTGGTTTTCATAGATGATATTCTCGTCTTCTCCAAAGATGAAGAAGAACATGAGAAACATCTAAGGTTGGTGTTACAGAGGTTGAGAGAACACCAACTATATGCCAAGTTGAGCAAGTGTGAGTTTTGGCTAAAGAGGGTTCCCTTTTTAGGACATATAATCTCGGAGGGAGGAATCTCCGTAGATCCCGCCAAAATCGAAGATATCCAGAAATGGAAAACCCCTGAAAATGTCGGGGAAGTTCGAAGCTTTTTGGGATTGGCTGGATACTATCGACGGTTTATTGAGGGATTCTCCAAGATCTCGAGACCTCTCACCAAGCTGTTGGAAAAGGGAATCACATTCACCTGGACGCCACAGTGCGATACGAGCTTTCAGGAGCTAAAGAAGAGATTGACAACAGCCCCCGTGTTGGTTATGCCAGATATGCAGAAGAATTTCACGGTGTACTGCGATGCCTCTGGAAACGGGTTGGGATGTGTTCTCATGCAAGAGGGACATGTCGTGGCATATGCATCCCGGCAGCTTCGGAAGCACGAGAAGAACTATCCTACACATGACCTAGAACTAGCTGCAGTGGTACACGCGTTGAAAATTTGGCGGCACTATTTGATGGGGAAGAGGACAGAGATATATACGGATCATAAGAGTTTGAAGTACATATTCACACAGCCAGATCTCAACCTTAGACAAAGGAGATGGTTAGAGCTAATCAATGACTTTGATGTAGGCATCAACTATCATCCCGGGAAAGCAAACGTCGTGGCCGATGCCTTGAGTCGGAAAGCGCAGGTCAATAAGTTGAGCTTGAAGGATATGCCTGCAGAATTGAAGGACGAGGTTATAAGGCTCAATCTATGTCTAGTAAATAGTGGCGAAGCCGTCGCCATGGAAGTGGACTCCACACTTGAGCAAGACATACGCGAGGGACAAAAGAATGATGAGAAGATACAAGAGATCAGACAGCTCATCAAGGAAAATAAAGCTCCTGGTTTTAGAGAGGATGAACAAGGAACGGTGTGGCACGGGAAAAGGATCTGTGTGCCAGAAGTAAAGGAGATTCGTAAATTAATTTTGAAGGAGGCTCACGATTCCGACTATTCCATTCATCCTGGGAGTACGAAGATGTATCAGGACCTCAAAAGCAGGTATTGGTGGTATGGCATGAAGCGAGATGTCGCGGAACATGTTGCCCTATGTGACACATGTCAGTTGGTGAAAGCAGAACATCAACGACCCGCGGGATTGCTGCAACCACTCAAAGTGCCTGAATGGAAGTGGGAAGAAATCAGCATGGATTTTGTCGTGGGATTGCCTAGGACCCAATCCGGGTATGATTCAATATGGGTCATTATTGATAGGCTAACTAAGGTAGCTCATTTCATTCCGGTGAAAGAAAGCTACAGCGGATCCAAATTGGCAGAATTGTACATGTCAAGGATTGTGTGTTACCATGGAGTGCCAAAGAAGATAGTGTCGGACCGAGGGACACAGTTCACCTCGAGGTTTTGGCAAAAGTTGCATGAAACCATGGGAACCCATCTGAATTTCAGTTCTGCCTATCATCCCCAAACTGACGGGCAGACGGAGAGAACCAATCAGATCCTTGAAGATATGTTAAGGGCATGTGCACTTAAAAACAATAGGAGTTGGGACAAGAACCTACCGTATGCGGAGTTTTCCTATAACAACAGTTATCAAGCTAGTATGAAGATGTCACCGTTTGAAGCTTTGTATGGAAGGAAATGCAGAACTCCCCTATTTTGGAACCAAACAGGAGAAAGTAAAGTGTTTGGTCCAGAAGTGTTACAAGAAGCCGAGGCAAAGGTGAGGGAGATTCGTAACAACTTGAGGATAGCACAGACACGCCAGAAGAGTTATGCTGATGTACGAAGAAGAGAGCTTGTTTTCAACGTGGGAGACTATGTTTACCTCAAGGTGTCCCCTATCAGAGGACTTCGTCGGTTCAAGGTGAAAGGGAAGTTGTCACCTCGATACATCGGACCCTTTCAAGTTTTGGAAAGAAAAGGCGAAGTGGCGTACCAACTAGAGTTGCCGGTTCATCTGTCGGACGTGCACGATGTGTTCCACGTGTCACAACTCAAGAAATGCCTGAGGACGCCTGAGGAGGTGTTACCCATGAACGAAGTGGATGTAGCTGAGGATTTGTCTTATGCCGAGCAACCATACAAGATTTTGGAGACAATGGAACGCCTCACCAGAAATAAGAGAATCAGGATGTGCAAGGTGCAGTGGAAGCATCACTCAGAAGAGGAAGCCACCTGGGAACGGGAAGATGAGCTTAAGGCACAATTTCCGGAATTGTTTTCTTAGAAACACCAATCTCGAGGACGAGATTTCTTTTAAGGGGGGTAGAGCTGTAACACCCCAAATTTTTAGTCAAGACTCAAATTTTGATTCAGAACCATAAACCATGTTCAGAGGGGAATTTAGAAATTTTTGGACGTGTTGCATGTTTTGCAAAAATTCAAATTCAAACTGGAATTCAAATTTGACTCAAAACAGAAAAGAAATGGAAAAAGAAAAAGGAAAACCGGGAAAAAACTGGCCAGTGGGCCGAAACCCCAGCCGGCCCAGCAAACCCCGCGCAGCCCGCCCCCGCGCGCGCCGCGCTGCCCCTCGCTGACGGGTGGGACCCGCCTGTCATCCCTAACCCGAGCCCCGCGACCCCGGACTTCTTTCCCCGCGCGCGCGCTCGATCTTAACCGATTGGAAACTCGTTCCCGCAGCCGAATTTCGGTCCCAGCGGACTCCAACTCGATCACAACAGACCCACCGCCCTCCCCCGGCTATAAAAACAACCGATCCGATCAGTTTTCCTCACGCGATCGCCGATTTTCGCTCCGGTGAGCACCGAGACTTCGCCGGTGAATTCTGGCCGATCTAAGCTCGGAAACTCTGATCTAACTCGTTGGTCTTGATCCACCGCCTCCGGGGAACTTTGCAGGTGCAGAAAACCCGAAGACTTACGGTGCAAATCCAGCTCCGACGAGCTTCGCCGTGGTTTTGCCTCGGACCTCGCCGCCGAGCACTTTCCAGGATCCCCGAGCTCGAGAAAACCCCCGAGGTGAGATCCCTGACCTCCCCTCTACCGATCTAGGCCATAAGATCACAGTTCTAGGCAGAATTCTCGAGGATCCGAAAGTTTCCGGCGAGATCGCCGCTTCCCGCCGCCGTGCGCCGCCGGCAGCGCCGCCCGCGCTCGATCAGAGCGACGTGGCCGCTTGTGCGCCGTTTATTTTAAATCGCACGGTAGACTTTAAAACCCCGCGTACCGGTTCGATGTTATAATCTCAGCCGTCGGTTTAAAATCAGACGGTCCACGTCAGCCCCGCGTTATAAAGACTGGAATTCTTACGTGCTACCCCCTGGGGTTCTCTGGAATTGAGAGCTAGCCCCGGAAACTTCAGATCTAGCCCCTGGAACTCCAGAAAATCATGTAAATTCATTTAAAAATCAGTTTTAGCCCCTGGACTTAATAGAAATTAAGAAAAACACCTCTGAAAAGTGTAGCTAGACCCCTGGAAATTATGAAAATGATATTATAGACCCTGTAATGGGGTGAATTCATTATTTTAGCTCTGTTTAGTATTTAATTTAGAAAATTTAATATGTAACTAGTGTTTAAATATTAAAAAGGGGGACAAACATAATTGTCAAATTTATTAAAAACTTTCTCAGTACTTAGAAAACTTTGGAGTGAGATAAAAATATATTTTTGGGGCTGAAATAAATCTGTTTCATCTATTATTCACATTTAATAGTATAGGGACACATTTTTAAGTAAAGAATAGTTAAAGAAAAATAGGGAAAATAATTATGAAATAGTATACATCAGAAGCCAAGGTCAAAATATGATCCTAAATTATTTAGGACCAGAACACTAATCTGTTTAGGTAGTGTGTATTACTAATTTAATAATAAAATGCACAATTATGCATAAGAATATAAATCTGAAAATATAGAAACTAGTAAATGATAAATGGAGTTTCTAAAATACAAAGGATTCAGTTTAGGGTTGATAGAAATTATGAAGGCACATATGGAGAAGAAAAATACTTTTCATACATACTTGGTAGTTTAATATATAAGGAATTTATTTAAAACTGAAACACACATATATACATGTATATATATATATATAGTATGTGAGTATAAATATGAACACCAAAGTAGGAATCCTACACATGTAAATGAAAGTGTATGCAAGCCCCAAATCAACACACATAGAGTATCCACAACACATAAAATGGTAAAGAAACTTTCATAAATGTGAATGTGTGGTTTGTATGAAGTAGAAGTGTGAACTATGTCTTATGATTGTTGTTTTTCTTTTGCTATGTGTGATGGTATGAAGTAGAACCTGCTCAGGAACAAGTTATTCAATTCCAAGACCAAGACTACCCATTTCAAGAGCAGCAAGAAGGAGGCAAGTGTCCTTGATCACTTTGATCCTATGCTAGGATGTGTAGCTAGAATTAATTGCATTGTCAATTTAAATATGAAACCCATGCTAGGAAGTTTCCCTAGAATTGCATTACCTTGTTTCCTTGTAGCTTGGGTTGGGATTCATCTTATCATGTCATTTATTATTATGCATATGCTTAGCCATGCTTAGAATGGGATAATTGGGATATGAGATCATCAGTTTATATTACCATACTCTTGAATGAGATATTGTGAGTTATGTAGAGGTAGGGATCAAGGCAAGTTGGATGTTTTGGTTGTGTGCTGGGTGCACGAGACTTGGGTTTGTGTTTAGTACTTGCCTGGATCCTAAGGACCGGTTCATGGAGCATGTAACCCGGCTTTACAGTGCCAACCACATGCTGAGATGGGGCAGCTTAGCCAATTAATTAGGTGTATCCCCGGCGTAGTATGGGTGTGTTGGATGGTGCGGGGAATAGAAGTCAGCTGGACTACCATATGAACCGCAAGGCTCAAGAGGGGGCCACTGCAGCGGGGTTGGAGCCTCTTGTATGCTGTTAGGGGTGAAACCTCAGTGGGCCCACGCTCGTCGGGAATCCCTTTGTAAAGGCTTCGTAGTGATCTCTTGGCCACACACCTGGGAAGTGTGAATGTGGTTCGTAGCCACTGGCATAATGGAGGTTCTTTTAGTCCACCCGGCAACGGGGGATGAAATCACTACTTGTGGGTACAGTGGTACAAACTCTGCAGAGTCAAAACTGTCTTGACAGCCGTGCTCACGGTTAAGAGCGGCCTGGACTTATTCATGATTAGAGAATTGATGGTTTTGGAAGTTAAGCGGGGAGCTTAACATTGGAAATGATGATTATGGTTATTGGTTTATGATGATGGGATGGGAGATTTGGACCATTTCACCTGTGTAGTAATGTAGGTGCTTAAGAAGCTAAGGTGATAGGTATAAATTGCGTAGTGCTTTAACCATGAGTTCAACCTCTCCTTGTTCTAGCCATGCATGATATAATTTTCCCACACTTGCTGAGTACCATTGGTACTCAACCTTGCATATTTGTTGGTTTATATTGCTGCTCAGGTCAAGATAATGAGGTGGTGTATAATGACCAAGACTTTGGACCCGAAGAAGGTTTTTAGGTTCATGAAGACCCCCGGGCAACACCTGTGATGGAGCCCTAAAGAATAATATTCCGCTGCTAGTTTATTTACTTGTGATGAAGCATTAGTGTTCATTGAGACATTTGTGATGTAAGACTTATTTATATTCGACACCTGGCTTGTAATAAATGATGCTTCACTATTTGTCATCACATGTATGAGAAAATGATCCTGGCATACATGTGATATTCACTTGGTTGTTCTTCGGAAAAACCGGGTGTGACAGGACAACTGGTAGCCTATGCGTCGAGACAACTCAAGAAACACGAGCTGAATTACCCTACACATGACTTGGAGTTTGCAGCCGTGGTGCATGCATTAAAGATTTGGAGACAATACATCCTTGGACACCGATGTGAGATCTATACGGATCATAAAAGCCTCAAGTACATATTCACCCAAACGGATTTGAATTTGAGGCAACGTCAATGGTTGGAACTTATCAAGGATTATGATGTTGGAATCAACTGTCACCCTAGAAAGGCCAATGTAGTAGCCGATGCATTGAGCCGAAAGGGAGCATGTCACAAATTCACGGTTCGGGAGCTACAGCCCGAGCTGGAAAGGAGTTCGAACGGTTACATCTCGGGTTTTTGAACGAGATGGAAGTGATGGAACTCCACTCTTCTCTGGAACAAGAGATAAGATATGGCCAAGCAACGGATGAGGAAATCAAGGAGATCAAGGAGAGAATCCGACAAGGCATAGAAAAGGACTTCAAGGAAGACGAGAAGGGTACACTTTGGTTAGGAAAAAGAATTTGTGTGCCTAATGTGAAGTACATCCGCGACACGATATTAAAGGAGGCACATGACTCACCTTATTCGATACATCCCTACAGTACAAAGATGTACAAGGACTTGAAGACTTGTTATTGGTGGGATGGTATGAAGAGGGACATAGCTGAATATGTTGCTCTATGCGACACATGCCAACGGGTGAAGGCTGAACATCAAAGACCCGCTGGACTGTTGCAACCATTGAAAGTACCCGAGTGGAAGTGGGAAGACATCAGTATGGATTTCAATGTCGGATTACCACGTACTCGGTCGGGTTATGACTCCATCTGGGTTATTGTGGACCGATTGACGAAAACCGCTCATTTTCTTCCTGTTAGAACCACGTACCGCGTGACAGATCTAGCCGAGCTATACATGGAGCAAATTGTGTGCCGTCATGGAGTCCCGAAGAGGATAGTTTCAGACTGAGGTACTCAGTTTACCTCTAGGTTCTGGAAGAAACTACATGAAGCTATCGGTACACGACTAGATTTTAGCTCCGCTTACCACCCGTAGACCGATGGACAAACCGAGAGGACAAACCAAATTTTGGAAGACATGTTGAGAGCTTGCGCCTTGAAACATGGGCGTAGTTGGGATAGGAGCTTGTCGTACGCTGAATTCTCCGATAACAACAGCTATCAAGCTAGCTTGAAGATGTCACCTTGCGAAGCATTATATGGTAGACGAGACCGGAGAGAACCAAGTGTTTGGACCCGAAGTGCTACAAGAAGCTGAGAAGCATGTCCAAACAATACTGGAGAACTTGAAGGCTGCTCAGTCATGACAGAAAGGCTATGCGGACAATATGCGAAGGAAGTTGACTTTTGAAGTAGGAGACTTCGTATACTTTAAGGTATCGCCTATCCGAGGCCAACGACGTTTCAACGTCAAAGGCAAGTTAGCACCTCGCTACATCGGGCCATTTAAGATTTTGGACAAGCGAGGAGAAGTAGCCTATCAACTAGAGCTCCCGACGCACCTCTCCGACGTGCATGACATTTTTCTTGTATCCCAGCTCAAGAAGTGCTTGAGAGTACCAGAAGAACAAGTACCGATGGATGAGCTTGAGCTTCAAGAGGATCTGACCTATGTAGAGCACCCTGTCTGAATTTTGGGCGTGAAGGAAAGGGTCACGAGGAACAAAGTGATCCATTGGTGCAAAGTGCAATGGAGACATCACACAGAAGTCGAAGCCACATGGGAGCGTGAAGAAGACCTCAAGGCAGAATTCCCTCATCTATTCTCCACTAGCGAATCTCGAGGGCAAGATTAAATTTAAGGGGGGTAGATTTGTGACACCCTCAATTTCGATTTCTGCATGCATTAATATTTTATATAGAGAAAAGCATTTTAAAAGAAGTGGGAACAGAGAAAGAATAAAAAAAGATAGCCAAAAAGAGCAAATTCCAGTTCACCGAGCGCTGAAGACAACTCCCATGGTCTGCTGGCCACATGGCGCCTTCGGAGCTCATCCCCGCAAAGGGGGAGAGGTCCGCCGCTAAACTGGCTACGTGGCAGGCTCGGAGCTCGTCTCTACAGAAGTGGCGTGGTCCGACCCCGTGGGACACGTGTTGCCCCCGGAGTTAGCCTCTGCAGAGGAGCGAAGTCCAGCCCCGCAGGACACATGTCGCCACCGGAGCTAGTCGCTGCGGGGAAGAAAGGCCCAGCCGCGCGGGACACGTGTCGCTCTCGGAGCTCACCTCCGAGAGGTCCGGCCCCGCCAGACACGTCACCCTGGGAGCTCATCTCCGCGAGGTCTGACACTATGGGACACATGTCGCTCTCGGAGCTTACCTCCGGGAGGTCCGGTTCTACTGGACACGTGTCATCCTCGGAGCTCACTCCCGAGGAAAAGACACTGCAGGACACGCGTCATCCTCGGAGCTCGCCTCTGAGAGGTCCCATCCTAAGGGAGGTCCGACAGTACCGGACACATGTCACCTCCGGAGCACACCTCCGAGAGGTCCGACGCTGACAGACACGTGTCGACCTCGGAAAATGTAACAGCCCTAACTTTTGTAAAGTTTGATGTCAACTTATGAAACAAAGTTAAGGCGATAAAAGACTATAGTTATGTCACATAAAATGTTGAACACAAATATGTACATGTGAGGGAGTTAAAAATTTTCTCTAGCCCATGCTCAGCACATGTTAATCTAGGGGAAAGAATTATACTCCCAAAACTCTAATTCATGTGCACCTTCTCTATGAGAAGAGTGGAGGAAATTTAAACAGCATTTTGAATCTTTTAAAAAGGATTCCTATCCAGATTGTATAAATGCATCCAAATGAATTCACCGATGCATTCTCCATGTATCAATGAGGTCATGATCCAAGTTTGGATATTTTTGGAGCCCATATACCAATTTAATCCGAGGAATATTCGAGGGAGAGTTGGAATTCAAATTTGAATTTAAAAACTGAACCAAGCGTGCTCAATTTTAAAATTTGAGTTTAGATTCAAATTACTCACAACATGTTTGGTCTACCATCCAATTTTGGTGGAATTCGGACGAAGCCGGTGCGGGAATATCAAAGCACAGAGGAGGGAGGTATTTGAGCTACTGTGGACCCCACATGTCGTACACACACTGAACCAAACCGACTCGGCTCTGTTCTTCCTCGGCTGAGCGTGCGACAGCAGCTCCTCCCGAGTCCCTGCCAATGCCACCTCCTGCTTCAACCTTCTGCCGGTCCAATCCATGCCCACGAGTGCAACAGCACCGTTTTACTTCTCCCAGCTCGAGCTTGGTCTGCTCCCGTGCGTTTGCTCCTGAGAAGAAAAACAGCAGCCGCCCTCTGTTTCCTCTGATCGCTCAAGCAAACAAAGCACTCTTTGCTCGAGCTCCCTAAAGAGAAAAGCTTCACCCACGAGTTGTCTAGCCGGCTAGCACCTTTCCTCCGTTGATCCGAGCTCACGTGCGCCTAGAAGCAGCAAAGTTTCCACTGCTCCCGAGCTGAAACTGAAGAAACTGGAACTGACCACCGTGGCCAGCCCAAACCAGGAGTGATCACGCCCAAGCAAGCCACCCCATCGGTGCACCCACAAGTCTAGTTGCTCATCTCCGAAGCTCATCCCTAGCCATTGATCACAGAGGGAGAATTTCAAGATTTTCTCCCGGGCGGCAGAAACTGACCTTGAGGTAAGGAATTGCAAAATTCGTCCTCAAATCGTGTTTGTTCAGTTTCAAACTTCACACACAGGATGTTAACTGCCTAGCACACCTCCTCCATCGATTTTAGACCAAGAAATTGAGTGTAGAGTGAGGAATCCGAGTTCTTTTCGAGGGAATAGCGCTGGACCATATCGGGCGCACGGTGCCGATAGGTTTGGAGCTCTCCCCGGCTTGTTTAGACCTCATGTCGGTCTTCTACATGATTCCCTGGTGCTTTAGAGCCCAAGAACCGACCATTTTGTGGAGAATTCACCGTGCACGACCTTGCCGGAGCCCTAGGGTTTGCTGTTGCTGGTGCGCCCTGTTTTCCGGCGAGTTTCAGCCGCCGGCGACCTCACCAACGTGTTCAGCGTGGGGAAAAATGGGGGGCGGCCAGAAGGGGGTCTGGATGTGGCTGGGAAGTGCCTTTCCAGTGACCTCGCCGGAGGGAGCCGCCACTACTCTGTTTGGCGCGAGGCTGAAGGTTAGGGATGATGAGTGGGACCCACTGTCGGCATTTAAACATTTTCCAGATTTTCCCACTTTAGTTCAAACTTTGGAGAGCCATAACTTTGTGTAGGAATGTCCAAAAATTGTGAAACAAATTTTGTTGGATTCCTCTCAAAGAGTAATATCAAGGGATGCAGCCCAATGTTTATGAAAATCCCTGGATTTGGCTCTTTAATTCATTAAAAAAAATATTGTATGAATTTTTACAGGAGTTCTGTTTATTAGAAAATTCCCAAATTTGGACAGGACATTCTTCCAAAATTCCTTGAACTCCAGTAAAACTTTCAGAGGCATTAGACCTCATTTGCTTTGTCAAATGATGTGTTCATTCCTTATGTCTCTGAAAAATGGGAAAAATGAAAAGAGACAATTTCAGCTTTTCTCCAATCCTTGTAAAATCCATATCTCCATGTAGGAAACTCCAAAAATGGTAAAACCAATTCCTATGGACTCAGGACATTTTGTACTTCACAAAAAGTCTACTTTGCAGCCTAGGAAAGCTTAATATCTAGGGGGTAAAGGCAGATTAGTGAAAACAACATAAGGATTTGTTGTGCTCACATCAAGCCATTTCCTGAGCTAAATTTTATCACAGTGCTTAAATACCTTCCATAGAGGCTGTGGTTAAATTTTCAGCTTCATTGGACCTCTGGAACTTGAGCTACCATCTTTAGGTTTAAGTGTTCATATAATGGACTTAATCACATGGTGATTACTAGTATCTCTTTTCCTCCTAGCTTTCATCATCTATAAGGTTGTAGATCCAACAACATAAACCTTTCTGTTGTTTGTCTTTTTAGGTGTGAGTTAACTGGTACAACAGTTTTGAATCATTTTCTAAATTGCTTTTGAATACATGTGCATAAATCATCTTAATAGCACGTGACGTCGACGTTCGACGAGGACTCAACTCCGCAGCGAGGATCTCCATCTCGTGACGAGCTTGGCGGATTCTCCGAGGAAGACTAACTCCTAGCTTCTAACAAAACCGTTGAGCAAGGCAAGCCCCGGTTTGCATATCGTTACCATTTTAAATTTTTCTTTACTTCACCTCATGTGTATTAGAGTTGATATTGTGCATTATGTCTAGGATGCTTGAAACCCACTTGCATTGCTATTACGTCCCTGAGTAGAAGGTTTAGTGTAGGCTTTGCCTCGTCGTAGATGCTAGGCTAATGTTGTAGCTAGCTCGGTAGAAGTCGAGTAGTAAAAAGCTACTCGCAAGAAAGGTCGAGTAATGGAGTTACTCGCGAGAGGTTGATGATAAGAGCACCCTCATGAAAATGAGATGGGGACGGGGATGTTCCTGTAGGATGGAGCGCTCAAGGTTGGTCTCGACCTGCGATGGGTGTGACAATGCTTGAGACCACATTTGGTCTGGACCGGGATGATAAGGCAAATGTGGAGGTTGGTTGTAGCCCCGTCCATGTCGGTTAAGGACCGTATGTATGCGGCCCTGCTAGACAAGATTGAGTTGTACCGGATATATAGTGGGGTATGGGACCCATGAAACCGACATAACTCGATGGACCGTGATATAGAAACTCATCCTTCGCGTAAGAATGGCGTTGAGAAGGCGGGAGGTGTAAATCCTTTAGCGGGCAACTTCGACGTGTCCGCGTAGAGGACCATCCTGCTCGGCATGAAACGTTTTTCTATGTCGGGGTGTCGTGTGAAAGGTTGCTGCATACAACGTAAGAAAGATCTCTTGAGAGAGTCTTTTGAGGCGGGTGCATGTGTCGTGTATTCCGGGTTGTTATTGATTCGAATCACCGTCGCTCGCGGAAGAGGATTGAGCATACTTGCCCACTGCACCGTGACGTAGTAAGAAGAGGAACTAAGTCTCTTAACTTGCTGTCTGTGGATTAATCACTGTATTGGAACCTTGACTGAAGTACATATATAGCCAACTAAATTTCATTTCCACCTTAGGCTAGCAACATCGGGATAAGCGTTTCTTGTTTGATTGTGGACTTCCGATGTTGTGAGGCATGAGGACCACTAAAATGAAGGCTATAAGAATCTGAATATAAGGATCAAGTTTAGTCAAGCTGCATTTTTGCAAATTCCTGTTCCTACTGTCTTACTACCCCTGCATTTAGAGTTACATGTTTAGGAGTGACGGTTAAGTCTTGCTGAGCCTTAGTGCTCACGGTTGCTTCTGAGTTGTTTTTGCAGGTAGCAGGATGCCTGCTATGAAGAGGGTTGTTTGGTGAGACGACAAACCTCACGGTTCATTCAACTCATTGGAAACCTAGCCGCTGCCTTTCTTTGGTGAAGCTAGTAGGAAGCGTTCACGGGCTGAACGACTTCTCTTCGGCGTAGTTAGGGTTGAGAGTGAGTAGTTTGTCCAGCTAGTTTTAATTTCGGCTTCGTATGTACAATATGTTGTAAAAGAAATTATATTGAGTAACAAAATGGTTCCATTATGTTCTTGAGCCTCTTTTCATGCACGCTGTTAGGTGCCGCATCGCACGGCACCACCCACTGTGATTCCCGGGCCTCGACAGGCGTGGTATCAAAGCCGCATTGAGAATAGCATGCATGAAAAGAGAATAATTTCAAAAACTTAGAGGTATACGAGTGAGGAACGTATAGAATGCCCACATAAGGAGTATTATTAGCATAGTTACTTAAGGTGGCAAGCTAACAGTGTGTTATCATTAAGTATTTCAATGTTGTAACGACGCACCTACGTGGAGGTAAGAATGGCAAGGAACACCACCGAAAGCGGATCAATTCGGTTAGCTCACCCATACGAGGAAAGTAGTGTGGGATGTCCCATTCAGCAATGGACGGGAAGTGAATATGTTTTCTAAGACTCTTCATGTCTTAGAGACATATGAATGGCACTAGCCTCAATTGCGCAAACCCAGGGGCAAGAGGAGGAGACCCCATCGTGTGGTTTGTAACACGAAGTGTGTTCTTTACGACTCTTCATGTCCTATGAGGCATACGGAAGCACTGTTCCACTGGTGTGCTTTATTGCAAAGGTGTGGAGCCCCCGTCGGGTGGTGAATAACCCGATCATGTACCTTGAGACGTGGCTTGACTCAAGGACGCCCCGTATGGCAATGATACGGGGCTTATGTTTTTACTATGATATGGACCTGTCTGAAATGATAAACCAATGTGTGCATGATTATTGAGTGATTTTCTGCAGGTACCTTAACCACGAGTAGTACATGCCGTGCAGAAAACGTTTATGAGTGATCGTTTTAGTGCCACCACTTGAGACGTATATGCCGGTACAAATACGGATAGGATTTTAATTTGGTGAGGCAACGTAGTACTGTGATATGTTTTTGAACTGCATGAAAAAGAAGGTTTGAAAAGAAAAAGAGTAAATTCGGAGTCTAAGATTCTATTAGGGGGTAATGAACTCCTATATTGAACTAAGAGTCAATTGGGAGTGTAGACTTCTTCACAAAGACTTAGGAATAACCTCCCCTGTTTTTTGGCAGAATTTTGCTGAAGTTGAACAGGACATAACTTTTGTTTAGTTGAACCAATGGAGGTGAGTGATACATTTCTGGAAAGCTATTGAAGTCTTCTATAACTCTTCAGCAGAACTCTAGATCAGAATCACCCTACAAATGGATGAAATTCTCAGAGGAGTGTGAACTGCCCAAAAACAGGGCAGGCACAAATTGCTCTCTGGAAATTTATGTATTTCGACCATAACTTTCTGTAGAAAAATTTCTAAGGGTCAAGTAATACCCCGTTGGAAAGCTTGTGATATATTCTATGACTTTGTAGTTCAAAGTTTCTCCAGATTTGGAGTTCATTTGTATAAAATCTTGCAGACAAAACAGCCACTTTCAAAGGAGGTGCTGTCAAAATTGTTCCAGATTTCTGTTAACTTTGAAATATCAAAACTTTTGATCCAGAACAGATATGAAGACAAATCAATACTCGTTGAAAAGATGTTGAAGTTGACTATAACTTTGATATTCAACTTGAGATATGAAATTGCCATTTTCATATTCAAATTCTGGGATTAAGACCTATTGGTCATTCTGAACAGAGTAGTGCTGCAATATCTATGTGATGTTTTTTTACGGTTATGTTTTTGAATTCAAGTTGATTTTAAACTCTGAATTTTAAACTTAAATTGCTCACTCTTGCAGCATGGATAGTGCTCATTCCAGGAGTGAGCTTGGTGAGTCGAGTCACGGCGAAAGTAATTCGCCACAACAAGAAGTGCTGACATCATCAACCGGATTGGCGGGAATCTTGGCAAAGATGGCTGAGTCTCTGGATCTGTTGGTGCGACAAAGCATACAACAGGAGACACTACACCAAAATCCCCCGCCAAGCACTTATCTGGATTTCTTAGCAAGACAACCACCGGTTTTCTCGGAAGCAAAAGAACCGTTGGAGTCGGCTCATTGACTCCAATGTATTGAAGCCAAGTTCGATATGCTTGAGTGCAATGAATATCAGAAGACTCTATTTGCCGCTCAATAACTCCACGGAGCCGCTGGAGCTTGGTGGGCGGAGTACATCGCTACTATTCCTGAAGGTCATAGAGTGACGTGGGATGAATTCCGGAATGTTTTCTGGGCACGTCACATTTGTTCGGGAATTCTTCGAACAAAGTATCAAGACTTTCTGGAATTAAAGCAAGGAGAAAGGAGTGCGTACGAGTACTTCGAGGAGTTTGAGGACTTGATGCAATATGCCACTCATATGGTAGACTCGGAAGCATTGAAGTGTGAGTATTTCTTCCGAGGTTTGAATGTCGAACTTCAGGAACAAGTGACCTTGTTCAATAACGGTATTTACAATCAGTTGGTAAATGCCGCTATCATTAAAGAAGACATGCATCTTCGTTGTGAAGCAGAGCTGAAAATAAGTATACCACCATACAGCGATATCGAGGTTCGTCCGAACTATCGAGTGAGGTATTACTCGCCAGTTAGGCAACAAATTCAGCCTGTGGTGCAACTCTCACAACCACAGCTGGAGTTACTCACTTATGAGCCTCCACCTCAACAGCAGTGGTCAGAAATTATTCGTGCAACCATACCGCAACCAGCTACGCACGAATTATCTCCACCTCGTGTTAGTAGAGAGCTGAGGATTTCTGCAGCACGAAACCATCATGGAGCTGAGCAGAGCCACACTTGTGTGTCGTCTCATCAATGCTCATATCAGCACCGTGAACCTTCAAAAAAGAATCTTTCAAAAGCTGGCAGGGTCAATTATACTGCTATTGAGGACATTGCAAAAAGCGAACCAGTTTTAGTGGGCATGTTCACGTTACATGAACAGCCCACTTTCATTTTGTTTGATTCTAGAGCCACCCAAAATTTTATTAGCAGAGACTATGTGCTGAAGAATAATCTTCCATTTAGCACAGTTAAGCATCCGTTTCATATCAGCTCACCCGGAGGCAAGATATCAACAGATGAGATGGTCTCTCGATCACCTTTATGTTTGGGTGGAAACATCTATCCTATGAGCCTTATCATACTCAAAGGCCAAAGGATTGATATTATCTTGGGGATGTCATGGTTGACACATTATGGAGCTATCTTTGACATCAGCTCTCGGACTGTCCAACTGAATTCCCCAATACACGGTTGCAACACATTGAATCTTGTGGATCCATCACAACGAGTTGCAGTGGTGCATCAGATTGAAGCTCCTAAACTTGAGGATATTCCAGTGGTATGTGAATATCCAGATGTGTTTCCTGAAGACTTGTCGGGCATGCCGCCCGAACGTGATGTAGAGTTCAAGATTGAACTCGCACCGGGAACAACACCTATTTCTCGGCGACCATACAAAATGGCACCAAAGGAGCTAGCAGAATTGAAGGAGAAGCTTAATGACCTCATGGACAAAGGTTTTATACGCCCAAGTTCATCACCTTGGGGCTGTTCCGCACTCTTTGTGAAGAAGAAGGATGAGACTTTAAGACTATGCGTAGATTATCATCCACTGAATGCTGTCACTATCAAGAATATGTATCCACTACCGCGCATCGATATTTTGTTCGATCAACTAGTGGGTGCTAAGGTATTCTCCAAGATGGATCTTCGGTCTGGGTATCATCAGATAAAAATCCAGGCAGAAGATGTACCTAAGACGGCGTTCTCAACAAGATATGGTATTTATAAATATCTTGTCATGTCCTTTGGATTGACCAATGCTCCGGCTCATTTTATGTATCTCATGAACTCTGTGTTCATGCCGGAGTTAGACAAGTTCGTCGTGGTTTTCATCGACGACATCTTGGTCTATTCAAAGTCAGAAGAAGAACACGCTGAACATTTGCGTATTGTACTCCAACGCTTGAGAGATCATGAGCTTTATGCAAAGTTCAGTAAATGTGAGTTTCGGATCAGCAAAGTGCCGTTTCTTGGGCATATTATTTCAGCGGAAGGCATCGCTGTGGACCCAAGTAAAATCGAGCAAGTGCTGAATTGGAAATCTCCAACATCTGTTCATGAAGTGAGGAGTTTCATAGGTTTAGCGGGTTATTATTGGAGATTCATTCCAAACTTCTCCAAAGTCGCTAAACCTATGACGGAGTTGTTGAAGAAAAGCACCAAATATGATTGGAGTAATTCATGTGAACAAGCTTTTCAAACATTAGTGAAGCATCTCACTACAGCTCCAGTTTTGGCCCAGCCGGACACAACGAAACCGTTTGATGTTTATTGTGATGCATCCGGCATTGGTTTGGGTTGTGTGTTGATGCAAAAAGGACGTGTGGTCGTGTATGGATCCCAACAACTCAGGGGTCATGAGCAAAATTACCCGACGCATGACCTTGAACTAGCTGCAGTAGTCTTAGCGTTGAAAATGTGGAGACATTATCTACTAGGCAATCTAGTACATCTCTGCACTGACCACAAAAGCTTGAAGTACATCTTCACACAGAAAGAATTGAATAGGAGGCAGCGAACATGGCTAGAATTGATCAAGGACTATGAACATGAAATTCATTACTATCCGGGCGAAGCGAATGTGGTTGCCGACGCACTTAGTCGGAAAGCCCACGTTCACCATTTAGCCAGGGATGCAGATGAAGAAAGAGAACCCAGCTTGCGCTTAGTTCACTACGGATCGCTGTTCAACCTCGCTCTTATTCCTACAATCCGATATAAGATTGTAGAGGCTCAGAAGAGAGACAAGGGTATATCCCACATCCGGAGAAGAGTGGACAGCGGTGAATTGAAGATGTTCCGCAAGGATGAAGAGGGTACTCTATGGTTTAACAACCGCATAGTGGTACCCTGAAACATGAAATTGCGGAGGAAAATATTGGATGAAGCGCATTTATCCATGTACTCCATTCATCCGGGAAGCAATAAGATGTACCGGGACTTGAAATCTAAGTTCAGGTGGACACGGATGAAAAGAGAGATTGGAAAGTACGTATCCGAGTGTGATACGTGTCGGCGGGTTAAATCCGACTATATGAGGAAAGCCGGACCACTTCAACCGCTGAAGATTCCAGCATGGAAGTGGGAAAACATAAGTATGGACTTCATCGTCGGTTTACCCATGACCAGCAACAAGCATGATTCTATTTGGGTAGTCGTCGATCGTTTGACCAAGACAGCTCATTTTATTCCAGTCCATACCAAATATGTGGCAAAGAAGTATGCGTAGCTGTTCATCTCAAGAATCGTGTGTTTACACGGAGTTCCCCGCACCATCGTGTCTGACCGAGGTGCGTTGTTTGTATCCAGATTTTGGGAGCAACTGCATGCTTCCTTGGGAACCAAGTTAATTCGGAGTTCAGCGTATCATCCGCAAACTGATGGTCAAACGGAGAGGATAAATCGGATTCTACAGGATATGCTACGGGCATGTGTCATCAATCATGGGAAGAATTGGGATAACCATCTACCATTAGCAGAATTCTCATATAACAACGGTTATCAATGCAGCATCAAAATGGCCCCGTATGAAGCTCTTTATGGCTGGAAGTGCCGCACACCACTGAATTGGTGTGGGTCCGGCGAGAGAGTAGTCTACAGAATTGATCTTGTGAATGAAGCCGAGGAACGAGTGCGAGTGATTCAAGCCAATTTAAAGGCTGCTCAATCTCGGCAGAAGAGTTATGCAGACAAAAGACGTTGACCTCTTCATTTCGACATTGGGGACCATGTTTATCTTCGTGTCTCTCCGATGAAAGGGGTTCATTGGTTCGGAGTGAAGGGAAAGCTTGCTCCGCGATTCATTGGGCCGTTTGCTGTCACTGAGATATGTGGACATGTGGCCTATCGTCTAGAGTTACTGTAAGGGCCTCAGTTTTTGACACACATTGACAGTGTTCATCACCACACCACACACCTCATTTGAGGAAGGATGATGAACACAAATGAAGAGCAAGTAACAATTATCAACATGCTCATTAGAGAACAAACTCACACATTGCAAAAGTGGTATTTTCCACATGTGATATAGGTGGGCTGGACATATGAAAACTCCTACACTTTACTAAGGATGTCCATGCCAAGTAACACCCAAATTCAAAACCCTTTTGAGGTCATTTTGGGTATAGTTAGGAAGAGGGCAGTTTGAAACCATATTCAAATTCAAACTGTTTTTATCCTATGAATTTAAAAGTGGGAGGCATATTCTTACTCAGCACATTTTTGTGAGCCCACACACCAATTTTCACTCCATTTGGAGTTGATCTTGACATGAACTAAGTGGGGCAAATTCAAACTTCATTTGAATTCAAAACTGCACTTGTGCTGAAATTCACTCAAACCAAACCCAATTCGAATCCTATTCAATTCGTATGGCTCAAGGGTGAATAATCTGAATCACCAGGGGTATTATGGGGTTCACTGTTCACTACAGTGATCAGGAGTAAATTTCAGAGGTTAAAACCCCGGGTGGGACCCACATGTCATAGAGGGAAGAAGGAGAAACTTGCAACCAAAGTCAGAGTCTCGGTGGGAAATTCCACCGAGCAGCTGTCGGCTGTGCCACCGAGCAGCTACCGGCGCCACCAGCTGCTTCCCCCTCCGCGCGCTGGCGCCCAGGGCGGCTTGCTCGCACCCCCACGCGACCGGCACCGCCTCAGCCAAGCAGGAGTCGGCCAGCTTTATCTTCTCGCGGGCAAACCGAGCAGCGGCATTGTCTCTCGCCGCAGCTCTCTGCTCAATCGGGAAAATCAGTAAAACCATCTCCTCCTTCGTTCCTGAGCTGCTAGACAGCCACCTGAGGTCGCGCACCACCCTCCCAACGCCTGAACCACCGGGTTTCGGCCCCTGTTCCCGTGATCAACGACGACCGCCGTAGTTTAGCTGAAGGACGGCGACCGGTCTCACGCGGGCAGCACACTGCAACCACTTCCACGGCCGAGCAAGGGCGGCAACAGGAGCGCACGAACTCCACTTTGCTTCCACCTGAAGCTCAAGCCACGCCGTGAACTCTCGCCGGCGAATTCTCAGTTTTTGCTCCGGCAACCTTAAACCGTACTTCCGGTATGGTTTCTTTAAATTCTCGCTCTATGATCTTTCGGAGGTCATCAAATCTTGCACATAGACGCTGGACTAACCGGCGATCAAGTTCTTTTCTGCATCCGTGGCGTGAAACTGTCTAGGAGTGACGAATTTCGAGCTCGATCGAGGGCGGTCATGGCGAGCACAATCGGTCACACGGTGCCAACCGACTTGCCGCCATTTCTAAACCCTTTTGGCACCTTGTTGAGCTCCCTAGAGGTACACTGATGCTGTAGGACCGTTTGTTCGAGATGTTGGCGGGTTAGGACCCACGGTCGACAGTGCCCAACCTCAACTGAGGCCGCGGCACGTCGCCGGGCTATTTCCGGTCACCCCAGCCCGACCTGACACCACCGACGTGTTCCTCGACGTCGACAACCCCCTGACGGCGAGTTTCAGACCATGGGAGGTTCGGCAGCGGCGAGCCGGCGAGCTCCGGGTCTGCTCCGGCGAGGTCGGCGGCGCGGGCGCGGGAGAACGGCGGGAGGAAGACGAAGCCGGCTGGCCCACGTGTCAGCGGCTAAAGAATTTAAATCGGGATCGGGTGTGGCCGGGGATCGGCTGTACTGGCGCGCCAATACCCTGTGAGCTCCGGTGTGCCGGACACCTCCGCGCTCGACACGTGTGGTAGCTCCGGTGTGCCGGGCACCTCCGCGCTCGACACGTGTCCCCACGGGCCCCCGAGAATTTAAACTTTTCCCCCGATTTTCAGAATTCTTCCAAACTTCAAATCCTCATAACTTTGGCTAGAAAGCTCCAAATCGAGTGAACCAAATTTTGCTTGATTCAGCTCCCTGAGCACTTTCCAGCAAATCAAGTTTCACTTCATGAAAATTCCTAGAACATCCTAAGAGTTCCAATTAAGGTCAAGGACATAATTAATTGTGGAGGGCTCAAATGAGCTTTGCTGCAAATAAAACTTGACCAATTCTTTGTTTAGGTTGTAACCAAGCCACAATAAAAGTTTCACAGTCATTAGGTCTGTCTAGCAAAAGTTATAGACTTCACAACTTCAAACCTAATCCAAATGCATTAAATTGATACATATATTGCTCTTATCATGTAGTCGCTAAGGTCGAGGAGGAACCCGAAGTCCTAGACTTCGTTACTCTGGAGGAACAGCTAGCCTACGACCAAGAGCAGCAAGGCAAGCTCCGGTTTGCATTAACCTTTTTACAATTTTTTATTGTTTTGAGCACATACTTGTTTCCTTTATTCTGTGCATTAGAGTCTTGTTTGGAAGCCCCACTGCATAGCCAAGAGAACCATGGGTTGGGTTTAGGATTTGCAAACCCCGTTAGCTACTGCATTGCTTGGATAGAGTAGGATTCGGTACAAGTCGAGTAGTTGGAACTACTCGCGAGAATAGGCTAGAGGCACATTGCTCGGGTAGAGATAGCACATGATACACATGGCAAGAAAATGAGACCGAGCGGAGAGTAAGGGCAGCAGGACTTTGGGGCCTGTGTGCTGTAGCTCCGCTTGTGTCGATTGAGGACCGAGCCGTGTGCGGGCCTGTTGAACAAGCTAGAACAGTACCGAAGACCTACCGGCTATTTGGGAACCGGGAAACTAATGTAACTCGGGTAGCTGGGTGTTGAGGCATAGCTGGTCGTTCAGAGGGTAGGTTGAGAGCTCGAGGTGTAAATCGGCAGGCGGCACTGAGATGCGCGTGCAGAGACCTCTTGCTCGGGACGATTGGACCGGTTCAACATTTGGCTAACGGGTGAAAGGTAGTCGCGTACGGCGTCCGTGATGGTTGTTGTAGGCAACATCGAGTACGGGCGTACGTGACGGGTTGTTCGGGTAACCCTGCAGGTGTAAATCGATTATAATCGCCGTCCCTCGGGGTCAGTGAGTACCACTTGTTCACTGTACCGTGACGTAGAAAGAACAGGCTAATCACATGTTAAAATGCTGCTGATTGAAAGATGGACATTGATTGTTAATGATATGCTATAGCTTAGAGCTAACTAAAGTTCTTTTCAACTTTGGGCAAAGTACATGAGAGAAATGTGTTTCTTGTTTGATTGCGGCTCTCTCATGTGCCTTAGCGTAAGGTTCTCCACAACCTGCTGCTAAAACTTGAAAGTAAGGTTCTACTAATTAGGCGAGTCCTTGCAACTGATTTTTACCTCATATAACCCATTACCCTCATGTAGAAGTTCCATGTTTAGGTGAGACGGGTCAGACTTGCTGAGCCTTCGTGCTCACTGCTTGCGTTTGAAGCTTTTGCAGGGTTCTATGAGGAAGGCACTCCCGAAGAGGAGACGGAACCCCAGGAGGGGAACCCCGTCGAGTGGGAGTCGTGCACGCCGCAGAGTTAGTGTGCGTGTGTGCTAGCAAGGACATGTTCGAGGGCTGAACGTGCACTTGATGCTTAGTCTACGCCCGCGAGTGTAGACTAAACTTATTTTGATGTAAACAAGTTCATAAATCTGTTTATGTAATAAAATTTCTGCTTCTGCTTTGTACCTTTGACGTGTGTTATATGGTGCTGTGCAACGCAGCACCCCTCGGCGTGATCCTGGCTCGACAGGACCAATGGGGTCGTGTCAGTTACCGATGTCACTTTCGGGTATTCACAATGTTTTCCACGTCTCTCAACTGCGGAAATGTCTTAAGTACCCAGCCGCGGTCATATGGTGAAGATTGAGGATCTTCAACCGGATCTCACTTATTCTGAGTATCCGATACGGATTATTGACGAGAAGACTCACGCCACAAGAAATCAGACATTGCGATTTTACAAAGTCCTGTGGAGCAACCACACTGCTGATGAAGCCACGTGGGAAAGCGGGGAATTTCTCCGTTTAAATTTTCCTAACTTGTTTGTACCATATGTTCAGTAGTCATTCTCCCTTCTTCTTTCTTTTGTAATCTCGGGACGAGATTCTTTTAAGGGGAGAGGAATGTAACAGCCCTAACTTTTGTAAAGTTTGATGTCAACTTATGAAACAAAGTTAAGGCGATAAAAGACTATAGTTATGTCACATAAAATGTTGAACACAAATATGGACATGTGAGGGAGTTCAAATTTTTCTCTAGCCCATGCTTAGCACATGTTAACCTAGGGGAAAGAATTATACTCCCAAAACTCTAACTCATGTGCACCTTCTCTATGAGGAGAGTGGAGGAAATTTAAACACTATTTTGAATCTTTTAAAAAGGATTCCAATCCAGATTGTATAAATGCATCCAAATGAATTCACCGATGCATTCTCCATGTATCAATGAGCTCATGATCCAACTTTCGATATTTTTGGAGCCCGTATACCAATTAATCCGAGGAATATTCGAGGGAGAGTTAGGATTCAAATTTGAATTTAAAAACTGAACCAAACGTGCTCAATTTTAAAATTTGAGTTTAGATTCAAATTCCTCACAACATGTTTGGTCTACCATCCAATTTTGGTGGAATTCGGACGAAGCCGGTGCGGGAATATCAAAGCACAGAGGAGGGAGGTATTTGAGCTACTGTGGACCCCACATGTCATACACACACTGAACCAAACCGACTGGGCTCTGTTCTTCCTCGGCTGACCGCGCGACAGCAGCTCCTCCCGAGTCCCTGCAGATGCCACCTCCTGCTTCAACCTTCTGCCGGTCTAATCCATGCCCACAAGTGCAACAGCACCGTTTTACTCATGGTGCACATACCGACATGAGATGTCATGAGAATGTTCCTCACATACTGCACACCGGCCGTACGCCTGAGGCGACCCGAAAAGGCCCAACGACAGCTTCCCGAGGTACATCGGTTTACTGGGTCCCATAATACCAGCATGAGTCCGGTACACAACTCAAACTTGTTTAATAGGGCCGCATATGGATCGGTCCTTGACCGAGCCGGACAGGTCTATAGCACTCAGGCCCCTATGCCTTGCTGCCCCTACAACCTTCCGGTCTCAACTTTAACTTGCTAATTCATTTTCGAACCAATCCCGTATGCCCCTGTTGTTCCTGAACCTGCGAGTAGCATCTCACCACTCGACTTCTACCGAACCTTAATTAAGCATTGCAGTTCTACACGGTGTAAAGACACCTACCCAATACTCCATGGGTTCATTTGGTTATGCAAGAGGAGTATCAAACACTAGACCTAATGCACAATTCATATCTTAACCGAAAGTGAATACAAAATAAAAACTTAACAGCTGTTAAATGTAAACCGGAGCTTGCCTGTTTTGCAGGGTAGTCGTATATAAGCAGTTAGTATCCTTGCTGATCCACCCTTGATTCTCCGGAGCTTGACCCACTTCAATGAATCACTCCTTTGAATCCCCTTCGTTGTGGTTCCTATTGAAATGCATATGCACATGTTTTATAGAATGTAATGGAAAGAAGTTATAGAATTAATTTCTTAGGAATAGAGGTTGTGTGGAAAAGCCAAGAATGGCTTGGTTTGCCTCTGTTGTGCAGAGGAACAGAAATGAACTAAATTGACCTTAGTGTTGTAGCTACACCCTAACTACTTTCTCTAATAACATAATAGATGAGCTGAGAAGGATTGGATGCACTGAAGAACAAGAACTCCAATAGCCTCAAACTTTTACAGCAGGTCCTATACTACCTAAGAATTTAACTTGCCAGATTGCAGCTAATGTGGAGTCAAATTGTGTTCTCTATAATTCTCACCATGTCTCTCATGTATTTCCACCTATACATAAGTATGGAGAATAAGAACAGGGAGTTCTACAGCTCCACTTGGGCTGATAATTTACATGTGAGCTCTTGGTCACATGAAAGTAATCTGGTCCAAAATTCAGCCCTTTTACTTGAGTAGTTCTTCCAGTACAATTTTTTAAGCATTCCTACTCAAAAGAATTAATTCTCAGGTAATGTGCATTTTCATGCTCAATTAAGTGAACTAAAATTTCAAGTATGTCTCATATAGCTTGCATAAATTTTCCTATGATTTGTGGAGCTATGGATTGCCCAGAATAAATTTTTGAAGTGGGAAACATTTTCTGAAAATGTTTTCTGGACTCTTATGAACACAACAGTTTGTATTTAGCAAATTCCTACGCAAATGATCTTCAAATGAGATGAAACTTTGCTAGAAGGTCAACACTATGCTAAAGAATATTCTGGCAAAATTTTAGGATTTTTGGATAAATAAAACTCCCTCAATAATTTTTTTCAGAAAATCTTCAAAGAATTTTCCAGAATACAATATTGACTTTCATACAAATTTGAGTTCATATTTGGATAGAACTCTGAAATATGAATCCAACCCAATTGGAATCACTCAATTTGGAGGTTTACACAAGGGGCTATGATTTTCTAAAGTTTGAGCCATCACTGGAATTGTTTTCCTACTGAAAACTCCACTAGGCCCGCTTATTTAAATGCCAGCCAATCAGAAATGAGCCACACCCAGGCCACAGCTTTTCAATGCGCCAGCACACTGGATCCTAGCCACAGCCGATCGGGGATTTAAATTTTTGAGCCGCTGACAGCCGGGATGATGTGGACATCACTCCTGCAGATATACACAACACTCACATGGTAGATATGCAAGGTCCAATTACTAGAGATCGAGCACGACAATTTGAATTTAGAGGTGAGCTCGTTCCTGAACAATTCTTTATATGTAAATTTTGAGAGTATGTTGCTACCTAATCGATTAATTATGAGTAGAAACCATGGAGAGGACATGGAGATACATGGAGAGGGGTTTGGAGGCGTGGAGGACCAGAAAATACGCCAACAAGAAGTTAGAGACCGAGCCCAACTCAAACTCGAGTCCAACTCGGACCCAGGAGCAGTCCACCTTAAAATGGATGCACAGGAGGCATACAGACTCCGTTTTTGACGTTCTACATATGCACGGAAAGCTGAGAGGATAAACTTTCCAATGGAACTGGCCCCACATCAAAATTCCGTCGGAGTCGACGGGAAACTTCGAAACAATATAAAGTTTAGAGTCTGTCAGGGTGTTGCATCACCTAGTTGGGCCATTCGGCCTTGTATCGAGTCCAAGTTCATTATGTACGTGTCTTAGGGTTAGGTCACGACCCCAGCACCCCCCTGGTCATCCTCCACCTCCTTTATACCCCCTAGCCACCGTCACAAACAGGTGGGTTTTGCTTAGTTACAATCTGTCATTGAACAGTGTCGCCGATCATCGGTTGTGAGACCACAAATTCGTGATAAATTCAGTTTTGATTGCAACTTCTCTGTTCTTGCTTGTGTTGTTGATTGCGCTTGTAGGGATAAGCCTTCATGGCGAGGTCATTCGTGTGACACGGGTGATAACCAACGGAGCAGTGGTGTAGTGATTGCGGGGTTTCGTTCGTTCGGAGCCTTGGATCATCAACGTCGAGACCACCCAATCAAGTTTACCCTACCTCTCGGAAGATCGGGACTCATCCTGCTATCAATTTGTATCAGATTTCCGGGTTCACCGTGAGGTATACTTGTGTGCCCTTTAGATTTATTTAGTTTTAGTCCTATCGTCCACAAAAAGCCACAAAAAAAATTTAGTTTCCCTGACCTACAACCCCTGCTCAACCTTTTGCACAATTTAGTTTCGGAGTCCGTAGTTCTGAGTTCGTGTCCTAGGTTGAGTCTGGTTGCTGGTTTAGATTTGTTTTGGTTCAGTTTTATTTCTTTCATCCGCTGCCATCTACAAAAAACCAATCTACAAAAAAAATTCCATCCACAGATTCGTTTCTGTTCAGTTTCCACCACCACCAAAACCTGATTCGGGGTATCCTCCTTAAACGGGCATAACTTTTCGCTCGTAACTCCGATGGAGGCGCATTTTTTTCCCAGAAAGGTCTCGAAAAAGTCCACATACGGTGTTTTCAGAAAAAATTACAAAAAAAACTAAGAAGGCCCTCGTTTCGAACTCCGAAGTTCCAGCACCAGTTTTTCCAATCGCTCCTGAATTTGTGCCGATCTCATCTTTCATCAGTTTGAGCTAATACTTGGTGCTGTTTCTATTTTTGTGCCCCTGGTTGAGAAAAAATATCAAAAAAATAAAGAGAAAAAAAAAAGATTTTGATTTCTACTAGTGCTTCAAGACAAAAACAGGAGGCTAAGGGGTTTTCTAGTTGTGCTATTTCTGTGTGAGTGCTGGATACTTGCTGATATTATCCTTGTTGTTCATCATCATTCATCCTTGCCCTTGCTTGTTGCCACAACTGTTCTAATACATTCTTAGGCCAGCAACTAGGTGAAATTCTTTGGACACTTATTCAGCATTGCTATCTGTTACTAACTTGTGTGCCACATACATATACTGCATTTGAGCCTTCCAAGCCCCACCTTCTCTCGAGCAGAACAGGTAACCTTTGCAATCACACCCACTCTCTGCTTGCTCCACACAGGTCACCGTTGGCCACCTGCAGTGCTGTAAGAAACTTGTAAGAGCGGGGTAAGACGCATCTTACTGATCGATTTCCCACCCACTTCGGAGAGCGTAGTAATAGGGTTCTTCACGATCTTTTTGTCTTTGTTTCTGTTTTGTACTAACAATGACAGGAAAGAAGCCTATGGATAAGACCTCTGGTTCTACACCTCTGAATGATGATGAGTGCGTGTCCCATATGGAACTAAAGGACATGATGCGGGCAATGACCGAAGCTTTCAACAATTACCATACCACTACAACAGCCACCTTTCAGAGGCTCCATACAAGTGTTTCTGGTCTGACCACACGGTTGGACGAGATGGAGACTCGTCTTCCCCAACAAGCTACACCCTCTATCATCCTTGATGGTGATGCACATGCTCACTATGACACAGAGGATGACCTCAATAACGATGAGGTTGATGCACAGCAGCGCCGTCGCCCTCGACGAAATCGTCAAGGTATGGGAGGTAGACCTCGTCCTCATGCTCCTGAACAAGATAATGATCCTTATGCTAAGATTAAGTTTTCTATTCCAACATTTTATGGTTATTATGATGCTGAGACTTACTTGGATTGGGAGATGATGGTTGAACAAAAATTTAGCTCTCATCTTGTTTCTGAGCGACATCGAGTTAGACAAGCCACTAGTGAGTTTAAAGATTTTGCTATACTTTGGTGGAATGAACTTGTTAATCCACGTAATGCACCACAGACATGCGCTGCGTTAAAAGAAGAGATGCGCGCTAGGTTTGTTCCTCCTTCATATAGACATGATCTTCTTAAGAAATTGCAACGCTTTGATCAGGGTGACATGACTGTCCAAGAGTACTACCAAGAGTTGCAGAAAGGTATGCTTCATTGTGCGGTAGTTGAGGATCAGGAAGACCAAATTGTTAGGTTTTATGGGGGCTTGCGGCGTGAGATCCAGGACATAGTTGACTACAAGGAATATCATTCTATTCAACGTTTATTTCAACTTGCTATGTTAGCAGAAAAAGAAGTGCAGAGTCGCCAACAGCAGCGGCGGAACAGCACCTTCACGCCACGACAATTTCCGGTGCCATCCAAAGCAGCGCCCTCCTCGAGCGTACGTGCTTCTACACCACCCTCCATGGGTGTTGTACGCAGCAGCATCGCACCTTCTACATCACGGGGACAAGATATCAGCAAGTCCCAGATGCCTCCAGGTGTTGCAGCAAAGGCGGCTGCACCCAACACTTCAATAAGTCGCAGCTCAGACATCAAGTGCCACCGTTGCTAGGGACTTGGCCATATGCAACGAGATTGCCCCAGCAAACGGGCGATCATTGCCAGTGCTGATGGTGGGTATGTTAGTGCTTCTGATATTGAAGATGAAAATATTATTGCGACTAACATTTCAGGTTCGGATGATGGTGCTGAGGAGGTTCTTGGTACATCTGCGACAAACAACTATAGGACTTTGATTGTGCAGCGAGCTTTGAGTGCCACGGTTCGAGAGGACGACAACCGCCAACATCACAACCTTTTCAACATGTTTCTCATCATCAAGGACTGCCGTGTACATACCATCATTGATGGTGGTAGCTACAACAATTTGGTGAATGTTGAGGTGGTCAAGAAGCTTGGCTTGACCACACGAGAGCATCCCCACCCTTATCACATTCAATGGTTTAACAACAATGGTAAGGTTAAGGTAACACAAACAGCAAGGATACATTTTTCCATTGGTTCTTATCATGATTTTGCTGATTTTGATGTGGTACCTATGGATGCTTGTTCTCTTTTGTTGGGACGTCCTTGGGAGTTTGATACTGATGCTATTCACCATGGTCGATCTAATAAGTATACTCTCATGCATAAGGGCAAGAAAATTGTGTTGCTTCCTATGAGTCCCACTGAAATTGTACAATTTGAGAAAGAGAAAAAGAATAATGCTAAGCAAAAGGGTGTTTTCAATTCTGAAATTCAGCAACCTATTTAGTTGAAAAATCCTATTTTCCTTGCAACTAAATCTGATTTTGATGATTTATATGCCTCTAATGGAACTTGCTATGCTTTAGTGTGCAAACATGCTTTATATTCCATTGAGGATAGTCCATTGTCTTGCCACCTGCTGTTGCTAATATATGGATGTTTTTCCATCAGAGATACCCCCCGGATTACCACCTGTGCGAGGCATTGAGCACAAGATTGATTTGGTTCCAGGGGCGAGCTTGCCAAACCGTGCTGCCTACAGGACCAACCCGACGAGACTAAGGAAATTCAGCGACAAGTCGAAGATCTTCTAGACCGCGGGTACATTTGTGAGAGTCTTAGTCCTTGTTCTGTTCCTGTTCTTTTGGTTCCAAAAAAAAGATGGCACTTGGAGCATGTGTGTTGATTGTAGAGCCATCAATAACATTACCATTCGTTATCGCTATCCTATTCCTAGATTGGATGACATGCTTGATGAGTTGAGTCGTTCTGTTATTTTCTCCAAGATTGATTTGCGTAGTGGGTATCATCAGATTCGTATGACTTTAGGTGATGAATGGAAAACTGCTTTTAAAACTAAATTTGGACTTTATGAATGGTTAGTCATGCCATTTGGTTTAACTAATGCGCCCAGCACTTCCATGAGGTTGATGAATGAGGTTTTACGTGCTTTCATTGGTAAATTTGTGGTGGTTTACTTTGATGATATCCTTATTTACAGCAAGTCATATGATGAGCATCTTGAACATTTGCGTGATGTTTTTAATGTCTTGCGTGATGCACGTTTATATGGTAACCTTGAGAAGTGCACCTTTTGCACCGATCGTGTGTCTTTTCTTGGGTATGTTGTTACTTCGCAGGGCATTGAGGTGGACGAGGCAAAGATTGTTGCCATCACGAGCTGGCCACTTCCGACTACGGTCACACAGGTTCGGAGTTTTCTTGGTCTCGCAGGTTTCTACCGGTGTTTCGTGCGGGATTTCAGCACCATTGTGGCACCTCTCCACGAGTTGACAAAGCATGGAGTGCCGTTTCGATGGGGACCAGCACAACAACAAGCTTTTGATGTTCTCAAGTCGAAGCTCACACAAGCACCATTGCTGCAGCTTCCTGATTTTGAGAAGACCTTCGAGCTTGAATGTGACGCGAGCGGCATTGGCAATTGAGGAGTGCTAATTCAAGGAGGTAAACCTGTTGCCTTCTTTAGTGAAAAATTGCATGGGCTTTCGCTGAATTATTCTACATATGACAAAGAACTTTATGCTTTAGTGCGTGTCTTGCAAACTTGGCAACATTACCTATGGTCTAAAGAATTTGTCATACATTCCGATCATGAGTCTTTGAAGTATCTTAAAGGACAAGCTAATCTGAACAAACGTCATGCTAAATGGATTGAGTTCATAGAATCATTTCCTTACATCATTAAACATAAGAAAGGGAAAGACAATGTGATTGCCGATGATTTATCTAGACGTTATACCATACTATCCCAACTTTCTCATAAAATCTTTGGTTTGGAAACCATAAAGAGGTTACATGCTACTGATTTGGACTTCAAAGATGCCTTTGAAAATTGTAGAGAGGGAAGAACGTGGCAAAAATTCCTGCTGCGTGAAGGCCTTCTCTACCGTGCTAACAAGCTGTGTATTCCAGCTAGCTCCGTTCGTCTTTTGTTGTTGCAGGAAGCGCATGGAGGTGGTTTGATAGGACATTTTGGTGTTAAAAAGACAGAGGATGTGCTGGCCGCTCACTTCTTTTGGCCACGAATGAGGCGTGATGTGGAGCGCTACGTTTCACATTGCACGACATGCAACAAAGCTAAGTCTCGACTTAACCCCCATGGTCTTTATATGCATCTTCCGGTTCCTAGTGCACCTTGGGAGGATATTTCTATTGACTTTGTTTTAGGATTGCCTAGAACAAAGAGGGGGAGGGATAGTGTCTTTGTGGTTGTTTATCGTTTCTCTAAAATTGCTCATTTTATACCCTGCCACAAGACCGATAATGCTTCACATGTTGCTGATTTGTTCTTTAATGAGGTTGTGTGTTTGCATGGTGTTCCTAATACTACTGTTTCTGATAGGGATGCTAAGTTTTTGAGTCACTTTTGGAGAACTTTATTGTATAAATTGAGAACAAAGTTGCTGTTTTCTACTACTTGTCATCCACAAACTGATGGGTAAACGGAGGTAGTTAATGGTACCTTATCTACTATGTTGCGGGCTGTTTTGAAAGACAATTTAATGTTGTGGGAGGAGTGTTTGCCACATATTGAGTTTGCTTATAACAGGTCTATTCACTCCACAACCAAGTTATGTCCGTTTATGGTAGTCTATGGTTTCAATCCTCGTGCTCCAATTGATTTGCTACCTTTACCACATACTGAAATTGTGAACTTAGATGCTACACAACGTTCTGAATTTATTCTTAAGTTGCATGAAACTACTAAGTTACAAATTGAAAAAATGAATGAAAAGTATTGCATTGCTGCTAGTAAAGGTAGGAAGGAGGTAAAATTGGAACCCGGTGATTTGGTGTTGGTTCATTTGAGAAAAGATACGTTCCCGGATTTGAGAAAGTCCAAACTCATGCCATGTGCTGCTGGACCTTTTAAGGTTCTTGAGAAGATAAATGACAATTCATATAAACTTGAGTTGCCTCCCGAGTTTGGGGTTAGTCCCACATTTAACATTTCAGATTTGAAGCCATACTTGGGAGAAGAAGATGAGCTTGAGTCGAGGACGACTCCAATGCAAGAGGGGGAGGATGATGTGGACATCACTCCTGCAGATATACACAACACTCACATGGTAGATATGCAAGGTCCAATTACTAGAGCTCGAGCACGACAATTGAATTTAGAGGTGAGCTCGTTCCTGAACAATTCTTTATATGTGAATTTTGAGAGTATGTTGCTACCTAATGGATTAATTATGAGTAGGAACCATGGAGAGGACATGGAGATACATGGAGAGGGGTTTGGAGGCGTGGAGGACCAGAAAATACGCTAACAAGAAGTTAGAGACCGAGCCCAACTCAAACTCGAGTCCAACTCGGGCCCAGGAGCAGTCCACATTAAAATGGATGCACAGGAGGCATACGAACTCCGTTTTTGACGTTCTATATATGCACGGAAAGCTGAGAGGATAAACTTTACAATGGAACTGGCCCCACATCAAAATACCCTCGGAGTCGACGGGAAACTTCAAAACAATATAAAGTTTAGAGTCTGTCAGGGTGTTGCATCACCTAGTTGGGCCATTGGGCCTTGTATCGAGTCCAAGTCCATTATGTACGTGTCTTAGGGTTAGGTCACGACACCAGCACCCCCCTGGTCGTCCTCCACCTCCTTTATACCCCCTAGCCACCGTCACAAACAGGTGGGTTTTGCTTAGTTACAATATGTCATTGAACAGTGTCGCCGATCATCGGTTGTGAGACCCCAAATTCGTGATCAATTCAGTTTTGATTGCAACTTCTCTGTTCTTGCTTGTGTTCTTGATTGCGCTTGCAGGGATAAGCCTTCGTGGTGAGGTCATTCGTGTGACACGGGTGATAACCAAGGGAGCAGTGGTGTAGTGATTGCGGGGTTTCGTTCGTTCGGAGCCTTGGATCATCAACGTCGAGATCTCCACCCAATCAAGTTTACCCTACCTCTCGGAAGATCGGGACTCATCCTCCTATCACGGGACCCATCCCTTCTTCAACCTCCCGCCAGTTCCCAGCGTGCGCACCGCCTCCCCTCGCTGGAGCAGAACTGGTGCTCGCCGGATCGCCGCTGCCGGCCGCCGCATGAGCTGAAGTTCGCCGCCAGAGGGTTATCGACGTCGAGGAACACGGCTGTGGGGTCAGTTTAGGCTGCCGGCGATCGGAGCTACCTCGGCGACGTGCGGCAGCCTCGGTTGAGGTTCGGCGCCGTCGTCCGGGGGTTCTAACCCATCAAAACTTCGACCAAATAGCTCTACAGCATCAGTACACCTCTAGGAAGCTCGACAAGGCCTCGACGGTGTTCAAAAATGGCTGCAAGTTGGTTGGCACCGTGTGACCGATCGTGTCTGCCATGAACGCCTTTGATCGAGCTCAAAATCCATCGCTCCTAGCCGGTTTCATGCAACGGATGCTAAAAGGAAAATGATCGCCGGCTAGTCCAGCATCTATGTGCAAGATTTGATAACCTAAGGAGGATCATAGAGCGGAAATTTTAAGGAACTGTACCGGCCGCTCGGGTGGAACTCGCTGGAGCAAAATTCTGAAATTCGTCGTTGATGTTTCATGGTCCAGCTCGAGCTTCGGTTGAGAGCAGCACCACCACAGCGCGCTCCCTTGGCCGTGCTTGATCGAGCTTGAAAACCACCATAGTGGTCTGTCCACGTGAAGCCGATCGCCGGTTTTGAGTTAGGTCGCGACAGGGAAGCTGTTCTTGGGCAAAGGAGGCCGGAGCTCGCTTGTTTCTGGGTCGGGAAGGTGTGTGCGGAGCTCAGGGTGTGGTTTAGCAGCTCGGGAAGGGAAGGGCGCGAGTCTTTCGCAGTTCTTCCGATCGGGCCGAGCAGCGAAGGTGAAAAGCAGTTTTTCTTGTGCGCTCGCGAGGGGAGGAGAACAACTGAGGCTTTGCTCGGCTGAGGGGACGCGATCACGCCGAGAAGCACGAGGGGCACCGCCTTGGGGAGCCAGTGCGTGGGGGCAGGCAGCAGGAGGTGGCGCCGGGTTCCTCTCGGTGGCACACACTGGTGAGAGCTGCTCGTGGGTGTTGAACAACAGAGACACAGTCAATTGCTTCATATGCAAGTCTCCACTCTCATCTCAATGACATGTGGGTCCTACCCCACATTTCCTCCCCAAAAATATCTCCTCAGGTTAATCCTCCCAAATCCAAAATTCTGAGTTTGAATGGTGGCTAGAATTCGAATTCTCCAAATTCAGTTTGAATTTGAATGACAAATTTTAAGTGGGTTGAAGTTTGGAAAATACTTCCGTAATTCCTTTTTGTAGCGCACCCTAAAAATGAAAAGTTTGGCATCCACTTTTTCCCACATTTCCCACTCTAGGGCTGCATGGTAATTCCAAAGTTTTGTCCACCATTGGGTGAACTTTGAATTTCAAATCTGATTTTTAAACTTGCATGCAAAGAGATATTTAACTCCTTATTGGTTCAACACTTTCAAATAAAAATGTGAGCCTCATTTTGGATGTCATCCATGTATTACTTTGCATGAAGAAAAGTTTTAGCAAGTCCCATTTTTGATGTCTTTGCCACACATATGAACTCAAACTTTAGTTTTATTCATGTACATGTTTTGGGACTTCTACATTCCTCCCCCCTTAAAAGAATCTCGTCCCGAGATTACAAAAGCAGAACGAGACAGGAGAGGTAATTACAAACTGTACAAAGCTAAAAGTTCCAGATAGTTGGTGCGGAGGTAATCTTCACTGTCCCACGTGTGATTACTCCACAGTACTTTGAAAAATCTGATCGTCCGGTTCCGGGTTACCCGGGTCTTTTCATCCAAAATCTTAACCAGTCGCTCGGTGTAGGTCAGGTCCGGTTTCAACTCGTCGATTTCCTCGGTGCGGACAGCAGCGGTGAATTTGAGCCACTTCCGCAGCTGTGACACATGAAATACATCATGAACACCCTCTAGACTTGCCGGTAGTTCCAGCCGATAGGCTACGGGTCCGCACTTCTCCGTGATAGCAAAAGGACCAATAAAACGGGGAGCGAGTTTCCCCTTTACACCAAATCGGTAAATTCCCTTCATCGGAACACAAATACACACGTGCTCTCCGACGTCAAAATGCAATGGCCTACGCCTTTGATCAGCGTAGCTCTTCTGTTGGGATTGTGCAGCCTTCAAGTTCTCTTGTATCAACCGAACTCGGTCTTCGGCTTCATTGACAAAATCAACCCCAAACAGAACTCTTTCGCCGGACTCACACCAATTTAGCGGTGTGCGACACTTCCGGCCGTAGAGAGCTTCATAGGTGCCATTTTAATACTCGCTTGATACCCGTTGTTGTATGAAAACTCCGCCAATGGTAGGTGATCATCCCAATTCCTACCGTTGTGGATGGAACACGCTCTCAACATGTCCTCAAGCCTTTGGTTCACCCTCTCAGTTTGTCCATCGGTTTGAGGGTGATATGCGGAGCTTCTAATCAGCTTGGTGCCCAACGAGGCATGCAGCTGTTCCCAAAAACGAGCAACAAACAGCGCACCTCAATCTGAAATGATGGTCTTTGGAACACCATGTGAGCATATACTTGCTCGATAATGAGTGTTCGCCGGTATGAAATGATCTGACTTTTGTCAACCGGTCGACGATCACCCATATCGAGTCATGCTTCTAGGATGTGAGCGGTAATCCGACGATGAAATCCATACTCACATCCTCCCATTTCCATGCCGGTATCTTCAATGGTTATAGTGGTCTGGCTTTCCGCATGTGATCAGCCTTGATCCGTCTACACGTATCACACTCGGATACGTATTTCGCAATTTCCCTCTTCATCCTCGTCCACCAAAATTTCTGTTTCAAATCTTGGTACATCTTGTTACTTCCGGGATGAATGGAAAACTTAGACAGGTGGGCTTCATCAAAGATCTTCTTCCGGAGTTTCATATTGCGCGGTACCACTATACGGTCGTTAAACCATATTGTACCGTTCTCATCCTTCCGAAAACATTTCACTTGTCCGTTGTCTATCCTTCTCCGTATGTGGGACATACCTCTGTCTCTTCTTTGAGCCTCAACAATCTCTTCACGGATCGTTGGAAGGAGCGCGAGGTTATAAAGCGTGCCATACGGAACGACACGGAGACTTGGTTCTTTCTCTTCCAACTCAGCGATCCCCAAGTTGTGAACGTGGGCTTTCCGACTAAGCGCGTCGGCGACCACATTTGCTTTGCCCAGATAATAGTGGATCTCAATTTCATAATCTTTTATGAGCTCCAACCATCTCCGTTGTCTCATATTCAGCTCCTTCTGCATGAAGATATACTTCAGGGTTTTATGGTTGGTGTAGAGGTGAACAAGATTACCAAGTAGATAATGCCTCCACATCTTTAACGCCAACACCACTGCAGCAAGCTCAAGATCATGAGTTGGATAATGCTGCTCGTGGTTTCTCAGTTGACGAGACCCATAGGCGACTACACGCCTGTCTTGCATCAGAACACAGCTGAGACCGATACCGGATGCATCACAGTATACATCAAATGGCTTCGTCGTGTCCGGCTGAGCAAGAACTGGAGCTCTTGTGAGATGTTTCACCAAAGTTTTGAATGCGGCTTCACATGCTGCATTCCACATATATTTAGTGCCCTTCTTCAGCAGCTCCGTCATTGGTTTAGCAATTTTTGAGAAGCTCGGAATAAACCTCCGATAATACCCCGCTAATCCTAGGAAACTTCGGACCTCGTGGACTGACTTGGGAGATTCCCACTTCAGCACTTGTTCAATTTTGCTGGGGTCCACGGCAATGCCCTCTGCTGAAATAATATGGCCAAGGAAAGGCACTTGATCAATCCAGAATTCACACTTGCTGAACTTGGCATATAATTTGTGCTCCTTCAACCGTTGTAGCACGATACGCAGATGTTCAGCGTGCTCTTCTTCAGATTTGGAGTAAACCAATATGTCATCAATGAATACCACGACGAACTTGTCTAACTCCGGCATGAACACCGAATTCGTCAAATACATGAAGTGTGCCAGAGCGTTGGTTAACCCAAATGACATGACGAGGTACTCATAGAGTCCGTATCTCGTCGAGAAAGCTGTCTTCGGTATGTCCTCCGGCCGGATCTTGATTTGATGATAGCCCGACCGAAGATCCATCTTCAAAAATACCTTTGCACCCACAAGTTGATCGAACAATATATCGATGCGGGGCAAAGGATACTTGTTCTTTATCGTGACAGCATTGAGAGGACGGTAATCAACACATAGCCACAGTGTTTCGTCCTTCTTCTTAATGAACAGCGCAGAGCAACCCCAAGGTGAAGAACTTGGTTGTATGAAACCCTTGCTCATGAGTTCATTTAGTTGCTCCTTCAACTCCGCTAGCTCGTTAGGTGCCATCTTGTAAGGCCTTCGTGAGATAGGTGTTGTTCCGGTGCCAGTTCAATCTTGAACTCGACGTCCCGTTCGGGTGGCATACCCGGTAAATCATCGGGAAATACGTCGGGATAATCACGTATCACCAGAATATCTTCAAGCTTAAGTTCTTCCATGTGGTAGGCCTCAACCATATCTGGACCTTCGCTGTCTAAAAACAGCGTGTGCTGTCCGTGAATCGGCGAGTCAATCTAGACAGTCCGGTTACCGATATTGAGAATGGCACCGTGACGATTTAACCAAGACATCCCCAATATTATGTCTATCTTCTGCCTATCCAACATAATCAGCGATGTTGGGTATATTTTTCCGCCCAAACACAAAGCTGCTCGGGACACAATCTGATTAGCAGAGATATTTCCTCCCGGTGAATGGATAAGATAACTCGTTGCGGGAGTATTGGTGGATAATTGGTTCTGACCCACGCATGATTTGCTGATAAAATTGTGAGTTGCACCGGAATCAAAAAGTACAAGTACAGGCACGTCTTTGAGAGTGAACATGCCCGCTAACACCGGTGCTCCCTCCGGGACATCCTCAATAGCAAGATGTTGCACACTCCCGGATTGCAATGCTGTTATATTCACTTGAGCAGGTGGCGGCATACCACCTGATAATGATGGTTGTCTGGTGTTCAACAACTTCGCCCGGCATTCTTGCCTAAAATGCCTTGAACGGTGGCAATAAGAACACGGAGGTTTCCCCGGTTCTTCGTTGACTTGTGGTTGCGAAGTTGATGTACTTGGTTGCAGCAATGATGCAACAGGTGTTATTCGTTGCTGCGGCAAAGGTGTTGCTTCAAGACAAGATTCTTGAGCAGGAAATATGTACGGAGTTGATCTTACTGGTGCTTGCCATATCTCATCGGATGGTGTGTGATACACCACACGGTACTTACGAGGAACAACTGGTGTGTCTTCTTGCACATCATCACGGTCCCTCTTCTCTGCTTGACACTCAAGTGTCGCTTGTTCTTGCAGCAGGGCAGCACTGATCAACTCGGTGTAACTGCCTTGATTGAACAAAGCTAACTTATATTTCAATATGGCATTCAGGCCATAGAAAAAGTAGTCACATCTCACAGCTTCTCTCATCGCATACGCAGGAGCATATTGTGCCAAAAGGTTGAACCGTTTGACATAATCGAGGACACTCATGCCCCCCTGCTTCAAGTTCCTAAATTCTTTCTGTTGGGTCTTGATAAAACCCATAGGAATGTGACGAGCACGGAATGCTTCACGAAATTCCGTCCATTCCACTTGATGGCCTTCCGGAACGGTGGCGAGATAAGCGAACCACCAATTTCCGGCGGCTCCATGGAGCTGTTGAGCTGCAAATAATGTCTTCTGATACTCATCACACTCAAACACTCCAAACTTGGACTCCATAACCCGAAGCCACTGATCAGCTTCCACTGGTTCATTGGCTTCCGTGAAAATTGGCGGTTGAGTCGCCAAGAAGTCCAAATAGGCGTTCCGAGGTGGAACGACCTGTTGTGTTTGTTGGAGTAAGCCCTGTTGTACCAAGGCTTGGAGTAGTCTTGTATTATCCTGACTTGACTCGACCATCTGAGCCATGACATCCGCCCATACCATTGATGGCGGTGCCCGTGGTGGAGTCGTGTCATCACCGTCTCGACGAGAACCTTCGGCACTACTCGAAGAATGAGTGCGCACTATACTGCAAAAGCATAATTTTGAGGGGAGTCAAAACTTGACCTCAGCAGTAGGTGAAAGTATGTAAAACATGAACATGCTAAAACTTTATGGAAGCATAACAAAAATTCATGTTTACACATCTTCCTAAAGCCAACATAATCAGTCCCCTATTCTGTACGGAACAGACCTTTCTGAACTTAACCCAGATTTTGATCCAGTTACCAGCATTTTCATAACTCAAGTTGAATACCGAAGTTAAATTTAACTTCAGCATCTTTCCAACGAGTACTCACATGTTCCTAGATCATTCCTGGATCAAAAGTTATGATTGTTCAAAGTTGACAGAATTTCTAGATAAAATTTGCCAGCATCTCCTTTGTATGTGGCTGTTTTCATCACAGTTGTACATATAAATGGAGTACAATTCTGAACAAACTATGAACTACAAAATCGTTGCAAATTTCATAACCTTTCCAACGGTGTCTCATATGACCCTTAGAGATTTTTCTACAGACTGTTATGTCTAATTTACAGAAACATCCAGAGAAGGTTGCAGCTGCTCTGTTTTCTGAACAGTTTGCATTCATCTGGACATTCAACCAAGTTGGCGTCTGATTTTGCTCTGGAGGTCTACAGAAAAGTTGTAGAGCACTTAAAAAACTTTCCAAAACTGTATCATGCACCTTCATTGTTTCAATATACACAGAGTTATGCTCTGTCAAAGTCCAGCAAAAATTTCTGCCAGAACAGAGCACTCTGTTTTCGGATCAAAAAAAGTCTAGCAATTCTCTTCTTTGAAACTTAGTTCAAATGAAGAGCTCAGTAACTAATATGTGCTTTCCAACATCAATTTTTAATTTTGAAAGTTAGTCATGAGTGATTTCTTCATCGGAAAGAATACTATCCAGTGTAGTACGGTGGTGATGCACCGTAAGACATATGACGGTACTACGTTGCCTTACCAAAGAAGAACCTAACCGGATTACACCGGCATATACGTATCATTAGGTGGCAATAAAACGGTCACTCGCAAATGTGTTCTATATGAACTAAGGTTTTCATGGTTAGTACCTAACTAAGCCACACTAATCATCAGGTCCGGCTGCACACCGAACCAGGTATCCATACAGTTCATACACCCGGCCGTCATCACTCGCCCGGATGTTCTCAAGCCAAACACGCCTTGAGCTACGTGTTCACGTTACTGACCACGTGATGGGGTCTCCCATACTTGCCGAAGCACGCTAGGGAATGGCGTTGCTCGAATACCCCAAACGACATGAAGTGTCGTAGAGGATACTAAAGCGAGTCGGGTTACCTGCCACCCGTGAGGCTCCACCCTTCAGCTTGTGCGCAATGGTGGACAGCGCTTACGTGCACCCCCCAAGACATAGACGTCATGAGATGCACGATTTTCCGACATAACAAATAGGTTAGGTTGCCACCTTCATCATATGCTAATAGTAGTCCTTATGTGGGCCTAATACCGTTATCTCACCGTATCCTAAGTTTTTTTAACGTAATATAATGCTCAACCCATGTGCTATTCCCAACACAGCTCTGATACCAACTGAAACAGGGGTCTGATACCACTTGTCACAGGTCTGATACCACGCTGTGAGGGACCGACGCCCCGTCGACAACAGGACCTCGTTGGGTGGTGCCGTGATATGCGGCACCCAACAGCACACGGGTCGATGAAACACACCAAATTACATAAATCATTTGCCGAAGCATACAAAAGGGTTTTACAAATACTTATCTCAAAATAAGCTACATCGGAAGACTATAACTCTCACGACTCATTTCTAACTTAGCAACAAAGAAACAGTCCAGCCCACGGACGTTTCTTACTAGCAACACGAAGAACAATCTGCAGCGGCGAGGATGCTCTTGAGTAACCACTCGGAGGTTCCCGAGTCTCATCGGCATCACTTCATAAGCATGAAGTCAAACCTGCAAAACAACTCGGATAGCATCCATGAGCATAACGCTCAGCAAGACTTAACCGTCACCCTAAACATGAAACTTTATGTGAGGTTATGAACCTAAAGTAGGATGATATAAAGAAAATAAACTCGCCTATAAGTGAATCCTTACTTTCAGGTATTATTTGCAGCATTTTTAAGTAACCTTGGGCACGCCACATCGGGAGTCCACAATCAAACAAGAAACGCTTTCCCCCGATGTAAATTGCTCAAGGCATAAAAGAATCGAGTTTGCACTAGCTATTCATCAATGATGCATAACAAAGATAGTATAAACTTCAAATCAATGTGATTAGTTTCTTTCTCATGCAAGTTCTTACTACGTCACGACTGTGAGAACAAGTATGCTTGGTCCATTCCGCGAGCGACGGTGATTCGAATCAATAACACCCATACTACACGACACGTACGCCCGTACTCGACGTTGCCTACAGCAACCATCACTGACGTCGTACGCGGCAGCCTTTCTCCCGTTTCACCCTCGTTGAATCGATCAAGTCGCCCCGTACAGTAGCCACTCTCATGGTGCACCTACCGACATGAGATGTCATGAGAATGTTCCCCACATACTGCACACCAGCCGTCTGCCTGAGGCGACCCGAAAAGGCCCAACGACAGCTTCCCGAGGTACATCGGTTTACTGGGTCCCATAATACCAGCATGAGTCCGGTACACAACTCAAACTTGTTCAACAGGGCCGCATACGGATCGGTCCTTGACCGACATGGACAGGTCTATAGCACCCAGGCCCCTATGTCCTGCTGCCCCTACAACCTTCCGGTCTCAACTTTAACTTGCTAATTCATTTTTGAACCAATCCCGTATGCCCCTGTTGTTCCTGAACCTGCGAGTAGCATCTCACCACTCGACATCTACCGAACCTTAATTAAGCATGGCAGTTCTACACGGTGTAAAGACACCTACCCAATACTCCATGGGTCCGTTTGGTTATGCAAGAGGAGTATCAAACACTAGATCTAATGCACAATTCATATCTTAACCGAAAGTGAATACAAAATAAAAACTTAACAGCTGTTAGATGCAAACCGGAGCTTGCCTCTTTTGCAGGGTAGTCGTATATAAGCAGTTAGTATCCTTGCTGATCCACCCTTGATTCTCCGGAGCTTGATCCACTTCAATGAATCACTCCTTTGAATCCCCTTCGTCGTGGTTCCTATTGAAATGCATATGCACATGTTTTATAGAATGTAATGGAAAGAAGTTATATAATTAATTTCTTAGGAACAGAGGTTGTGTGGAAAAGCCAAGAATGGCTTGGTTTTCCTCTGTTGTGCAAAGGAACAGAAATGAACTAAATTGACCTTAGTGTTGTAGCTACACCCTAACTACTTTCTCTAATAACATAATAGATGAGCTGAAAAGGATTGGATGCACTGAAGAACAAGAACTCCAATGGCCTCAAACTTTTACAGCAGGTCCTATACTACCTAGGGATTTAGCTTGCCAAATTGTAGCTAATGTGGAGTCAAATTGTGTTCTCTATAATTCTCACCATGTCTCTCATGTATTTTCACCTATACATAAGTATGGAGAATAAGAACAGTGAGTTCTACAGCTCCACTTGGGCAAATTCCTACGCAAATGATCTTCAAATGAGATGAAACTTTGCTAGAAGGTCAACACTATGCTAAAGAATATTCTAGCAAAATTTTAGGATTTTTGGACAACCCAAACTCCCTTAATAATTTTTCTCAGAAAATCTTCAAAGAATTTTCCAGAATACAATATTGACTTTCATACAAATATGATTTCTTATTTGGATAGAACTCTGAAAGATGAATCCAACCCAATTGGAATCACTCAATTTGGAGGTTTCTACAAGGGGCTATGATTTTCCAAAGTTTGAGCCATCACTGGAATTGTTTTCCTACTGAAAACTCCACTGGGCCCGCTTATTTAAATGCCAGCCAATCAGAAATGGGCCACACCCGGGCCACAGCTTTTCAGCGCGCCAGCACACTGGATCCTAGCCACAGCCGATCGGGGATTTAAATTTTTGAGCCGCTGACAGCCGGGACCCATCCCTTCTTCAACCTTCCGCCAGTTCCCAGTGCGCGCGCCACCTCCCCTCGCCGGAGCAGAACTGGTGCTCGCCGGATCGCCGCTGCCGGCCACCGCACGAGCTGAAGTTTGCCGCCAGATGGTTATAGACGTCGAGGAACACGGCTGTGGGGTCAGTTTAGGCTGCCGGCGATCGAAGCTACCTCGGCGACGTGCGGCGGCCTTGGTTGAGGTTCGGCGCCGTCGGCCGGGGGTTCTAACCCGTCAAAACTTTGACCAAATAGCTCTACAGCATCAGTACACCTCTAGGAAGCTCGACAAGAACTCAACGGTGTTCAAAAATGGCTGCAAGTTGGTTGGCACCGTGTGACCGATCGTGTCCGCCATGAACGCCTTTGATCAAGCTCAAAATCTGTCGCTCCTAGCCAGTTTCATGCAAAGGATGCTGAAAGGAAAATGATCGCCGGCTAGTCCAGCGTCTATATGCAAGATTTGATAACCTAAGGAGGATCAGAGAGCGGAAATTTTAAGGAACTGTACCGGCCGCTCAGGTAGAACTCGCCGGAGCAAAATTCCGAAATTCGTCATTGATGTTTCACGGTCCGGCTCGAGCTTCGGTTGAGAGAAGCACCACCACAGCGCGCTCCCGTGGCCGTGCTTGATCGAGCTTGAAAACCACCGTAGTGGTCTGTCCAAGTGAAGCCGATCACCGGTTTTGAGTTAGGTCGCGACGGGGAAGCTGTTCTTGGGCAAAGGAGGCCGGAGCTCACTTGTTTCCGGGTCCGGAAGGTGTGTGCGGAGCTCAGGGTGTGGTTTATCAGCTCGGGAAGGGAAGGGCGCGAGTGTTTTGCCGTTCTTCCGATCGGGCCGAGCAGCGGAGGTGAAAAGAAGTTTTTTCTTGTGCGCTCGTGAGGGGAGGAGAACAACTGAGGCTTTGCTCGGCTGAGGGGACATGATCATGCCGAGAAGAACGAGGGGCACCGCCTCGGGGAGCCAGCGCGTGGGGGCAGGCACCAGGAGGTCACACCGGGTTCCTCCCGGTGGCACACACGGGTGAGAGCTGCTCGTGGGTGTTGAACAACAGAGACACAGTCAATTGCTTCATATGCAAGTCTCCACTCTCATCTCAATGACATGTGGGTCCTACCCCACATTTCCTCACCAAAAATATCTCCTCAGGTTAATCCTCCCAAATCCAAAATTCTGAGTTTGAAAGGTGGCTAGAATTCGAATTCTCCAAATTCAGTTTGAATTTGAATGACAAATTTGAAGTGGGTTGAAGTTTGGAAAATACTTCCGTAATTCCTTTTTGTAGCCCACCCTAAAAATGAAAAGTTTGGCATCCACTTTTTCCCACATTTTCCACTAGGGCTGCATGGTTATTCCAAAGTTTTGGCCACCATTAGGTGAACTTTGAATTTCAAATCTGATTTTTAAACTTGCATGCAAAGAGGTATTTAACTCCTTATTGGTTCAACACATTCAAATAAAAATGTGAGCCTCATTTTGGATGGTCATCCATGTATTACTTTGCATGAAGAAAAGTTTTAGCAAGACCCATTTTTTATGTCTTTGCCACACATATGAACTCAAACTTTAGTTTTATTCATGTACATGTTTTGGGACTTTTACAACTCATCTCCGAAGAGAGGGGAGGTCCAGAACGGACACGCGGCACTACCGGAGCCCACCTCCAAAGAGAGGGGAGGTCCAGCACTGACACGTGGCACCTCCGGAGCCACCTCCGAAGAGAGGGGAGGTCCGGAACTAACACGTGGCATACATGGAGCTCATCTCTTGACACAGAGGGGAGGTCCCGACCCACCAGACACGTGGCGCATGCGGAGCTCACCTCTCAGGGAGAGGGAGGTCTCGCATGCCTTACACGCGGCACAACAGGAGCCTGCCTCTGCGGAAAAGGGAGGCCCGGCCCCCGCAGGACACGTCGAGCCTCCGGAGCTCATTACCGTGGAGGTGACAAGATCTGAAGAGGTTTTTGCTTCTGTACATGCGGGAATAACGACACGGAAGGAAACCAACACGAATTCCACATTACTATTGCACCAAATCAATTGAAGATAAGTTGTTAAGATTCAAAAACAATTTGAATAGGACTCTTATTCGAATTCCAATCAGAGTAGGACTCTTCGTTTCCCTCTTATAAATAAGAACCCAGAACCTTTGGCCGCAACCACGTACTTCTTTTCCATCTCCTGAGTCGACGACTTGGAGCCCTAGCCCCAACTCGCCGAGCTAAACCCCTGCGCCGGAGTTTGACCACCGGAGAGACCACCAACGAGCCCGGACCACGATCGCCATTGACACGACCCCACGGGCTTGTCGAGCCAGGATCATGCTGAGGGGTGCTGCGTTGCACAGCACCGGATAACACACATCAAAGGTATAAAGCAGAAGCAAAACTTTTATTACATAAAGTGGTTTATGAACATTTTTACATCAAAATAGGTCCAGTCTACACTCACGGGCGTAGACTACGCATCAAGTTCATGTTCAGCCCGTGAACATGTCCTTGCTAGCACACACGCACACTAACACGGCGGCGTGCACGACTCCCACTCGACGGGGTTCCCTTATGGGATTCCGTCTCTTCCTCGGGAGTCCCTTCCTGATAGAACCCTGCAAAAGCTTCAAACGCAAGCAGTGAGCACGAAGGCTCAGCAAGACTGACCCGTCTCTCCTAAACATGGAACTTCTACATGAGGGGTGATGGGTACATGAGATAAAACAAGTTGCAAAGGACTCGCCTAATTAGTGGAACCTTACTTTCAAGTTTTAGCAGCAGGTTGTGGAGAACCTTACGCTAAGGCACATGAGAGAGCCGCAATCAAACAAGAAACGCATTTCTCTCATGTACTTTGCCCAAAGTTGAAAGGAACTTTAATTAGCTCTAAACTACAGCAAATCATTAACAATCAAGTCCATCTTTCAATCAGCAACATTTTAACATGTAGCTAGCCTGTTCTTTCTACGTCACGGTACTGTGAACAAGTGGTACTCACTGACCGTGAGGGACGGCGATTATAATCGATTTACACCTGCAGGGTTACCCGAACAACCCGTCACGTACGCCCGTACTCGATGTTGCCTACAACAACCATCACGGACGCCATACGCAACCACCTTTCACCCGTCAGCCAAATATTGAACCGGTCCCATCGTCCCGGGCAAGAGGTCTCTGCACGCGCATCTCAATGCCGCCAGCCGATTTACACCTCAAGCTCTCAACCTACCCTCTGAACGATGGGCAATGCCTCAATACCCAGCTACCTGAGTTACATCAGTTTCCCGGTTCCCTTATATCCGGTAGGTCTTCGGTACTGTTCTAGCTTGTTCAACAGGCCCACACACGGCTCGGTCCTCAATCGACACAAGCGGAGCTATAGCACACAGGCCCGAAAGTCCTGCTGCCCTTACTCTCCGCTTGGTCTCATTTTTTTGCCATGTGAATCATGTGCTATCTCTAACCGAGTCGAGTGCCTCTAGCCTATGCTCGTGAGTAGTTCCAACTACTCGACTTGTACCGAATCCTACACTATCTTAGCATCGAAGTAGCTAACGGGGTTTGCAATCCTAAACCCAACCAAGACTCTAATGCAGTTGGGTTTCCAAACAAGACTCTAATGCAAGGAATCATAATACTCAAGTAAGTGCTCAAAACAATAAAAAATTGTAAAAAGGTTAATGCAAACCGGAGCTTGCCTTGCTGCTCTTGGTCGTAGGCTAGCTGCTCCTCCGGAGTAACGAAGTCTAGGACTTTGGGTTCCTCCTCGACCTTACCGACTACATGATATACAAGTATATGTATTAATTTAAATGCATTTGATTGAACTTGAACTTGTGAAGTCTATACTCTTACTAGACAGACCCAATGACTGTGAAACTTTTACTGTGGCTTGGTTACAACCTAAACAGAGACTTGGTCAAGTTTAAGTTGCAGCAAAGCTCATTTGAGCCCTCCACAATTAATTATGTACTTGACCTTAATTGAAGGCTTTTAAGTTGTTCTAAGGATTTTCATGAGACAAACTATGACTTTCTGAAAACTAGATTTTCAGAGGGTTCTAATGGAGTTGGTATCACTTAATTTGAAGGTTCCTAGCTAAAGATATGAGCTAAACAATTTCAGAGAAAATTCTAAAAATGTTTCTGAACATTTTCTATTTTCTCTGGAACAGTTTCACTAATCACACCATTAGGTGGATTAAATGAGCTCAAATGGATATGAAATTTTTATGGTAGTTCAGGGATATTTTGCTGAACATTCCACCAAAATTTCAGAATTTTCCCCTAAAGGATTCTCCAGCTAAAATTCCAAACATTTTAAATTTTGAGGAATTAATTCTGGAGAAATAAGGATTTTCCTGAAGTGAAACTTGATTTGCTGGAAATTACTCAGAGAGCTGAATCCAACAAAATTTGGTTCACTCGATTTGGAGCTTTCTAGCCAAAGTTTTGAGTATTTGAAGTTGGAATGAAATCTGAAAATCAGGGAAAAGTTTAAATCTGCCGGGGGGCACTGGGACACGTGTTGGGCGTGGAGGCGTCAGCACACTGAGGCCCACAGGGTTTTTGCGCGCCAGCACACCAGATCCCAGCCGCAGCCCGATCCCGATTTAAAATATCTGCCGCTGACAGCTGGGGTCCACCCCCTTCGTCTACCTCCCGCCGCCCGCGCTCTGCCGTCGAGGTACCTCGCCGGAGAGCTCACCGGCAGCTTCTGTGGAGTTCCAAAATTCACGATTTTGGCCGCCCCTGCCTACTTTCACTCGGGGAACAAGATTCTGGGCTTAGCTTGTCATGACAATAGCCAGTGCATGGTCGGCGACGAGCCGCCGCCTCGGGAAGACTTCGGCCGTGTCGGCCGACTCCCCTAGCACCCCAATCACTCAAGCAACCGGTCGGGAAGCATCAGTGGACCGTAGGGAAGGTCGGCATGAGCTTGAAGCAGCTCGGGGGAGGCCCAAAGTAGGCCCTCACCTTGCGCCCGATGCCTCCCGCATGTTCCGCCGTCGGAAAACATCGAAATACATCGGTTACAGAGGTTCTCAGACCAAAGGTTGTGAAGGCAACTTGTGCGCTACCGTGTCTAGTTTGTGTGACAATGGATTGAGGACCTCTAATCCTTCTTAGAGTAGGGATTTGGCACAAACGCACCCGAAGGTCGGTCTGCACCCCAAAAGGGGAAAACTGGAAATTTGCCGCCGGTGAGCAAGCACTTGGGCTGTGGCTCGGGGGTGAGCAGCACTGGTCACTAGCGCGTCCAAGGGTGCCTTGGCTTGGGCATGACAACCTCCCAGTTGGGCTGTCCACGGGAGCCCGAAGTGCGGCGGTTTCAGGTCACCGAATTGAACTCTCGGTATAGCCGAGATCGATCGGTTTCAGCTGAGTTCTCGCAACGGGGAAGAAGGAGGAGGGTTCCTAGTACCTTGCCGTAACTCTGGAGGGGACGGGGAGGCTGTGATCGGAGCTCTCCGATCAGTTTGAGCGGCGCAAGAAGTTTTCCGGCGCTGTGTTCTTGCTGGCAGAAAGTGGCGAGGCTTCGGCCGAGGAGGAGGGGGAACGCCTTAAGAAGGCTCTGAACCGACTCGTGCCCGCGCGTGGCCAAGCAGCTGCTGGCGCGGCGGACTCCCTCGGTGACGACCACAGCTGCAGCTCGGGGACCCGAGTGAGAAAGTCTCAGTCGGTTGAATCATCCCTGTGGCTGACATGTGGGCCCCATTTTCATTTTTAACCTCTGAAATTAACTCCTAATCACTGGTGTAAACAGTAAGCCCCAAAATGCCCATGGTGATTCAAATTATTCACCCATGAGCCATTTGAATTGATTAGAATTCAAATTGGGTTTGGTTTGAATGAATTTCAGCACATGTTCAGTTTGAAATTCAAATAAAATTTGAATTTGCCCCACTTAGCTCATGTCAAGATCAACTCCAAATGGAGTGAAAATTGGTGTGTGAGCTCAAAAAAATGTGCTCAATAAGAATATGCCTCCCACTTTTAAATTCATGGGATAAAAACAGTTTGAATTTGAATGTAGTTTCAAACTGCCTCCTTCTAGCTATGCCCAAAATGATCTCAAAAAGGTTTTGAATTTGGGTGAAACTTGACATGGACATCCCTAGCAATGTGTAGGAGTTTTCATATGCCCATCCCCTATATATGACATGTCGGAAATACCACTTTTGCAATATGTGAGTTTGTTCTCTAATGAGCATGTTGATGGTGGTTACATGCTCTTCATATGTGTTCATCAACTTGCTTCAAATGAGGTGTGTGTGTGTGTGTGGTGATGAACGCTTCAAATATGTGTCAAAAACTGAGGCCCTTACATTCCTCCCCCCTTAAAAGAATCTCGTCCCGAGATTATAAGGTGAAAATGAGAGAGAGGACGGTGGAAAATTACCGGATATGCGACGTAAAAAAGTCAGGGTAGTTAGCGCGAAGAAATCCTTCGCTCTCCCATGTCGCTTCGTCCATGGAGTGATTACTCCATAGAACTTTGTAGAACCACAACATGCGGTTGCGTGTGGTTCGGGCCTTCTCGTCAATGATCTGAACCGGTTCCTCCCGATAGGTGAGATCCGGTTGCAGTTCTTCAATGTCCTCCAGCTGAACGGTAGTAGATAGATTGAGACACTTCCTCAGCTGGGAAATGTGAATGACGTCATGTACACCAGAAAGTGCTTCTGGTAATTTCAGCCGGTATGCTACCGATCCACATCTTTCGGTAATCTGGAATGGACCGATGAATCGGGGTGCCAACTTTCCTCTCACCCCGACTCTGTTTACGCCCTTCATTGGAGACACACGTAGATATACGTGATCCCCAACTTCGAATTGTAATGGGCGTCTTCTCCGGTCCGCATACTGTTTCTGCCGGGATTGGGCGGCTTTTAGGTTCGCTTGAATCAGCCGAACCTTTTCTTCCGCGTTCTTGACTAGGTCAATCCCGATATTTAATAGTGTGCGGCATTTTCTTCCGTATAGCGCCTCGTAAGGCGCCATCTTGATGCTGGCTTGGTACCCATTGTTGTACGAGAACTCGGCTAACGGCAAGTGATCATCCCAATTCTTGTCGTGGTTGATAGCGCAAGCTCGTAGCATGTCTTCTAAGATCTGATTTACCCGCTCGGTTTGCCCATCCGTCTGCGGGTGGTACGCTGAACTACGGATCAGCTTCGTCCCCAATGCAGCGTGTAGCTGCTCCCAAAAACGGGACACAAATAAAGTGCCCCGATCCGATATGATGGTACGGGGTACACCGTACAAGCATAGGATCTGTGAGATGTACAGTTCAGCGTACTTCTTGGCGTTGTAGTTGGTGTTGACCGGGATGAAATGGGCAACTTTGGTGAGCCGGTCGACGATCACCCACACAGAATCATGCTTTTGAAGAGTGGTGGGTAAACCGACGATGAAGTCCATGCTCACATCCTCCCACTTCCAGGCAGGAATGCCCAGTGGTTGTAGCAGTCCCGGTTTCCGCATATGGTCTGCCTTCACCCTTCGACATGTATCACACTCGGACACGTACTTCGCGATCTCCCGCTTCATCCATGTCCACCAAAATTTGCTTCTGAGTTCATGATACATTTTGTTGCTGCCAGGGTGAATAGAAAACTTTGACAAGTGAGCCTCATCAAAAAAATTTTCCGTAGCTCCGGGTTACGAGGTACGATGATCCGGTCCTTGAACCATAGGACGCCGGCTCCGTCCTTCCGGAAACATTTTAACTCCACACTGTCTACACGTCTCTGCAGATGCGACATGCCCTTGTCATGTTTCTGAGCTGCCTCTACCTCTTCACGGATGGTGGGGATCAATGCTAAGTTGTAGCGAACCCCATGTGGAATCACATGCTGTGGTGGTTCGCTCTCTTCCAACGGTGTGATGGTCAGATTGTTGACGTGTGACTTGCGGCTCAGCGCATCTGCCACTACGTTTGCCTTGCCCGGATGATAATGGATCTCTATTTCGTAATCCTTTATCACTTCTAACCATCTTTGTTGCCTCATGTTCAGCTCCTTCTGAGTGAATATGTACTTGAGGCTCTTGTGGTCGGTATATAAATGTACGAGGTTACCGAGTAGGTAGTGCCTCCACGTTTTTAGTGCAAGTACCACGGCAGCGAGCTCCAAGTCGTGAGTTGGATAATTTTGCTCATGGTTTATAAGCTGTTGTGATCCATACGCGACCACTCTTCGGTCTTTCATCAGCACACATCCGAGCCCAATGCCGGAAGCATCGCAGTACACATCGAACGGTTTTGTTGTGTTTGGCTGCGCCAAAACCGGTACTGATGTCAGGTGCTTGACTAAAGCCTTGAATGCTGCTTCACATGCCGGACTCCAAATATATTTGGTAGCCTTCTTCAGCAGCTCCGTCATAGGCTTGGCAATCTTCGAGAAGTTCGGAATGAATCTCCGATAATATCCCGCGAGTTCGAGGAAACTCCGTACCCCGTGAACAGTCCTCGGGGATTTCCATTTCAGCACTTGAGTGATCTTGCTCAGGTCTACCGCGATACCCTCCGCTGAGATGATATGCCCGAGAAAAGGCACTTGCGATATCTAGAACTCGCATTTGCTGAATTTCGCGTATAGCTTGTGATCCCGCAGCCATTGCAAGACTATATGCAGATGCTTCTTGTGATCTTCCTCTGACTTGGAATATACCAGAATGTCGTCGATGAAGACCACGACAAACTTGTCCAGCTCCGGCATGAACACCGAGTTCATTAAATACATGAAGTGAGCTGGAGCATTGGTGAGGCCAAAGGACATTACCAGGTACTCATAGAGTCCGTACCTCGTCGAGAAAGCCGTCTTCAGAATATCCTCAGCCCTTATCTTAATCTGATGGTACCCGGATCTTAAGTCCATCTTGGAAAAGATCTTTGCTTCGACCAACTGATCAAACAACATGTCGATCCGTGGCAACGGGTACTTGTTCTTGATGGTTACGGCATTTAATGGACGATAGTCCACGCAAAGCCACAACGTCTCATCCTTCTTCTTCACGAATAATGCCGAACAGCCCCATGGCGAGGAGCTCGGCCTAATAAAACCCTTCTCCAGGAGGTCCATGAGCTGAGTCTTCAGTTCGGCCAACTCCTTGGGCGCCATCTTGTACGGCCTTCGGGATATTGGCATGGTTCCCGGTGCAAGTTCAATCTTGAACTCCACCTCTCTATCAGGTGGCATCCCCGGTAAATCATCCGGGAACACGTCAGGGAATTCTCGGACCACTGGAATGTCTTCCAATCTGATGGTTGTCGACTGATAGATGCTTGGAAGTTTTATTTCTGGACTGTCCAGAAATAAGGAGTGAGATCCGTGCACTTCTGAGTTTAAGTGCACGACTCGAAGGACGGTGTCTAAAACAGCGCCGTGGCGGGTTAACCACGACATCCCTAGGATGACATCGACCTTTTGTCCCTCTAAGATGATGAGAGACGTGGGGTACACTCTACCCGCTAAGCATAATGGTGCTTTGGAAACCATTACACTTGCTGAAATCTTACCACCCGGTGAACAAATTAAATATGGACTATCGGTGGGTAGTATTTGCAAGCTGTGTTTAGCAATGAAAGCTTGGCTAATAAAATTATGCGTGGCGCCTGAATCAAACAATACTATGGCGGGACGCTGGTGGAGTTTGAACATACCCGCAAGGATTGGCTCACCCTCCGGCACGTCCTCTATGGAAAGATGGTGGACAGTGCCGGGCCTAGGGTTTGCCCGCCGCGCAATAGTAGGGTTCCGGGTTGATTCCTCCCCGGAAACGGTGGTGCAACTCCGCCGCCTTGCCTCCCCGGACAACTGCTGGCGAAGTGTCCTGGACGACCATACTTGTAACATGTGGCCGCTGCTGGTGTGGTGCTCGGGGGAAAAAAGCCCGGCATGTGCTGCTGAGGTGCATACGCACGCGGCATCGCCCGTTGCTGCTGTTGTGGTTGCGGAGGTGGTGCTGGCAGTGCCGGCCTGAATGCCGGTGAAGAATACGGCCGACTGCGGAAAGGCATCGACCGCTGTGGTGGCTGCCAGCGTGGACCTGATGGTGGGCGATTCACCATCCAAAACTTCTGAGAAGGACCGCCTCCTTCTCCGCTGCTTTGTGGTGCGCTTCGCTTCCTCTCCGCCGCCGCTAACTCCTTGCCGGAGTCCTCCTGAACAATCGCAGCATCAATGATGTCGTTGAGGCTGCCGCTATTGAACATCGCCAATTTGTCCTTCAGGAGCGGGTTAAGCCCCTGGTAAGTGGTCCCGCCGCTTCTCGTCGGTATCAGCGTGATACGACGCGTAGAGCGCGAGATCGTTGAACGCCCTGGAATATTCCAGCGCGTTCCGGCTCCCTTGCTGCAGGTGTAGGAATTCCTGCGTCTTCCTCTTCATCAGACCCGGCGGTATGTGATAGGCCCTGAAGGCCGTCCGGAACTCCGCCCAGGTCATAACTCGGTCGGTGGACTGTGAAGCACAGAAGTTCGCCCACCACGCGCTCGCAGATCCCTGGAGCTGTTGGACCACGAACTGATTCTTGCGCTGCTCACTTATTTGGAGCAGCCCGAACTTCATCTCTATCGCACGGAGCCAGTTGTCCGCGTCGAGAGGTTCATCCGCCCTTGAGAATACCGGGGGATGAGTCGCTAGGAAGTCGGAGTAGGAGCTCTGTTGACGCTCCTCACGATCTTGACGTCTCTCTGGGCGAGACATATTGGCGATGAGAGTTTGCAGCAACTCCGTGTGCTGCTGATGAGATCCCGCCATTGCCGCGACGATGTCGGCCAGTGTAACCATTGGCAGTGGCGGTGGTGGTGTTTGTTGTTGCTGTTGCTGCTGCTGCTGCTGTCCCGAGGAGTCCTCGGGAGGCTGTTGGGATGTCTCTCCCCCTTGGCTGGTACCCTCAACGTCCGGGTTGGCACGAGTACGAGTCATTCTGAAATTCCACAGCAGCGATTAGCACATGTCATACTTAAAATTCAATATGCAACAGTAGGTATTGAAGTGACACATGAATAATTTGCACAACATTCACGTACATTGATAAAGCATAAACTTTATACAAGATACATTATTCTCGGGTCTCCGAGAAGTCGAGCTCATGTCGTCACTACCTATACATACGCTACTGCCTACACGACATGTCACCGATTACAAAAGTTGGGTTACACTACCCTAGCTGCCCTACTTGGAAACTGTAACCCCCTACTCAGAGTAGAACTCGACCTCCTGCGGGTCGTCCTCCTCCGGTACCTCTGCTGGTGGCTCTGGATCTACCACCTCTTCTCCCATCTCGGGTTCTCCCATTGCCGGGAGACCCAAAACCACTGGTATGCCCAATACAGGAGGTACGAGGTCCGGCAATGCATGCACCTCGTACATGGCCTGGTTGTAGTCCTCTTCCCAGCCTTGCCCTTCCTCAATAGCGTCGTCCCGCTCTTGAGTAAGGTCCTCGTTCTGCTGGGTTAGATTCTTCACCAGTTCCTGCAATGCCGCTATATCAACACGGCTTTTCTTTTTCGCCTTCTTCAGACGATGCAACTGATTATGCTGTTCGTTCTGTCGCTTGATCGTCGGAAGGAGCACATTGCGGAGTGCGCTGTGGGCACTCTCGAAATGGTCTCCACGGCTTGTGCTCTCCTTGAGCTTTGCGGCAAGATGCTCCGCATGAACAGCTTGGCTGTCCATCACGGCCTTCCCCGCCCTCATTTGGACGCTAAGGTTTGCCTCCGCGGGGCTGTACCTTGGGCAACCTGGGTCGGCTGCCTCCCGGTACCTTCCTTCCCACACGTGCTGAGCCCGTCCCTCCACCGGAACGAGCGCGTATGGAGTGCTCTCCATCGCTCTCACGTGTAGTTGGCAGAAACGTGACATGGTGTCACGGGCTGCCACTTGCCACATCCCTTCCGGTTGTCTACCTCTCACCGTGACGGTGAACGGCACCCAACCGGGTGGCGTAGGTCCTGCAGGGACTTCGACATGGATTGTCCACGTCTTGTTCCCCTCTTCGCCTTCTTCCTTGGTGAAGTACTTCGGCATCTGGTTGTATCCGAAATATTGAAGCATCTGCCTCAATGCTTTCGGATAGCCGCTGCGGTGAGAACAGTGAGACACCACCCACCCGTTCTCCAACTGCTCATCTGCTGTCATCTGTAAAAATATATTTGAGAAATGTCAAATATTGATTTGAACAGTAAACCATTGAGTTATAACACAAAATATGTCATTGAAATCATAAAATCTTGGAAACATAGTCAAACTTAAACAAATTTGACTGCTAATCTGCTGCCTGCATGACAGCCCTGACCAGTTTCCATTTCAACCTTATTTAGGACATGCTAAAGCAAAACCAATTCTGGAGCTCAACATCAAAGTTAAAGCTAACCTCAATAGATTTTCAGAAAGTATTTGCTTGGCCTAATATCTGTCATGGTTCAAAAGTTATGAGAGGTCAAAGTTAACAGAATTTCTTGAGAAGGTTGGACAGCACCTCCCTGCTTTAGGTGCTGATTTGATCCAAGAATTCCAGTTAATTCTGTTCCCAACCTGACAAAACATTATGTTACAAAGTTGTAACCCATCTCATAAGCTTTACAGAACTACCTCATTTTCTATTTTTAGAATTTTATGCAGGAAGTTATGCTCAATTTACAGAGAGTTTTTGCTCTGCCCTGTTTTCTAGATAGTTTCAACTCTACTACATTTTTCGATTGGTTAAGGGATGAAACACATCTGGATCTCAACAGAAGAGTTGTAAAGATCTTCCAAAGCTTTCCAGAAATGTATCATATGACCCCAACCTCGAAAGAACTCAACCTCTAACCTCTGATTAACTTCAGCCTTAATTCAGCTGAAAACAGAGTGCTCTGTCCTTAGCAACCTATAAGTTGAAAACTTGTTAACTTTGAATATCCTAATTAAGGGAAGGGGTTACATCAAGTTTTACTACTTTGGATCAAAACCTTCAAGTTTTAACTGAAGTTGCTCATTTAGTGGGGTGTGACGTCGATGCGTCACCAGATTATGTCGGTACTACGTCCTCACAAAGAAAAACCTATACCGGACTTAGCCGGCTTCGTTAGTTCAGTGGCACTAAACGTCCCTCGCACACGGATGCTACACGTCTACCGTTTCGTGGTTAGACTACCTGCAGGAACTCAAACAATCGTCAGACTCGGCTGCACACCGAGCCAGGTATCCATACAGTTCGTACACCCGGCCGTCATCACTCGCCCGGATGTTCTCAAGCCAAACACGCCTTGAGCTATGTGTTCACGTTTCAGACCACGTGACGGGGTCTCCCAAATTGCACCATGCACGCCAGGGACAGACGTTGCTCGAATACACCAAACGACATGAAGAGTGGTAGAGGATACCAAAGCGGGTCGGGTTACCTGCCGCCCGTGGAGCTCCACCCTTCAGCTTGTGCGCACTGGTGGACAGCGCTTACGTGCACCCCCAAGACAATAAACGTCCCGAGATGCACGATTTCTGACATGGACAAATAGTTTAGTATGCCACTGTCGAAGTGTTCGGTCGACACTTCCCCCGGGCCTGCACCGGGAAGCCCGCGGAGGTTCTTTTTTCGGTGGGGCTAGTCCCTTGCGGAGAGCTTGCGCGTATGGACGAGTTAGTAAGAGCTTGACACGGCGAGAGTTTACGTGGTTCAGGCCGTCGGAGCATAAAACCCTACGTCCACGGCGAGCTATGGAGCTCGCTGTATTGCTTGGTGCTGAGAACCGGAGTCCTGAGCTTGAGGATGAGTTACAGCTTGGGAGTGAATGGCTAGCATATGAGTTGCGGGAGTGCGAACCCTCGCCAACGTTGCCTACCCGAGCCTTTTATAGTCCAAGACTCGGGTGGCTTACAAGGGGGGCCCGGGACCCGACAGGTGGTCCCGGGGAGATTGACTGTTATCTACCGTATCTGCAGTTATGCCGGTAGTTGTCTCTGGCGAAGGCTTCTGAGTCTTCGTCTTGCAGCCCTGCCCATGCCGCATGCTAGTCGTAGTGGATGATGACGGCGGGGGCGGCATGGGGTGTCTTGTCGCCAGTCTGTGATGCGACTGGGCGCAACGGCACCTGACAGAGGCGTGCTCCGCGTCTCTGCATCTTGGGAAGACGTGGGCCTTGAATACCTTATACGGGCAAGGTATGGGGCGTCTTTACGCTCGCTGCCTATCGCTCGGGGGCAGGCAGCGCCGTTCTGCTGGACACGTGGCGGGCCCGGAGCCCTCAGAGGAGAGGGGGGATCCGGCCCCGCGGGACGCGTGGGGCCTTTGGACCTCTCCACGCGGAGGGGGAGGTTCGGCTTCTGTCGGCCACATGGCGGGCCCGGAGCTCCTCTCTGAGGAGAGGGAGGTCCGGCCCCGCTGGATACGTGGCACCTTCGGACCTCTCCACCACGGAGGGGGAGGTCCGGCTTCTGTATGCCACGTGGCGGGCTCGGAGCTCTCCTCTGAGGAGAGGAAGGTCCGGCCCCGCCGGACGCGTGGCGCCTTCGGAGCTCTCCCTGCGGAGAAGGGCAAGTTCCTTAGGCATTTTCCTCTGTGCGCGGGGGTACCCCATATCGCGGGTACCGACAGTGGCCCCCGGGCCCATCTCAGGGGAGATAGCGAGCCCGAGGTGGGACCTCCGTCTCTTCTGATCCGCGCACTTTCTCCAAGTCCCGCATTGACTGCTGCCGGAGCACGAACGGCCGCGGGATCGTGGGAGCGTGCGCCCACTTGATGGTTGCTTTTACTGCGGCGGTTCCAAAGACTGCCACTACTGCACGTTGCGGTGCTTTCTTCCGGAGCCGCCGAAGTGCCTTGTCGGCTTGTCTTCTGGGGCGACTGACTCCTCGACCTACCGCTTCAGTTGGGCGGCTTGGGTCCACCTGTCATCGGTGCCCTGTCTCGGAGCCAACGCGGTCGCTGATGCGATGATCTTGAAGATTTTCGAATCACCTCGAATCATCCCTGGAATGTTTTAAAAGGGGATCTCACCCGCATCGCGGCTTCCCTTCGCATTTCCTAGCGCTCGTTCTTCCCTTGAACTCTTGCGCCCCAGCTTTCCTGTCCTTGTGCCCTCTTTCGCCATGGCTTCCAACTTGCTCCCGACGCGCCTCGTTCGTTCTTCCGAGCTTGGGCCAGTGCGCAGGCTGCTGGGCTGGCGCTCAGAAGAACAGAAACACCGGCTTCGCCGAGGATCTCTCCCCCTGATCTTGGAAAAGGGGGAGATGGTCTTCTTCACTGCTTATGCTCTGGCGAGGTTTGTTCTGCCAATTTCATCCTTCTTTGTCACCCTGCTGGAGACATATGGCCTCCAGCTCCACCATCTCTCCCCCAACTCTTTCGCAATGGCTGCTGTTTTTGTCCACTTCTGCGAGATGTTCGTGGGGGTGCACGCTTCCGTGACGCTCTTCCGCTACTTCTTTGTGTTGCGGACGACGGGGCGCGGCTCGAAGACTCAGATGGGGGCATACTACTTCCAGCATTGCTGCAAGGACCCCAAGGTCTCTGGATACCTTCTGCCCTTCAGCGCATCAAGGTGGGAAAACTGGAGGGAGAGCTGGGTGGTAGTGCAGACTGACGAGCACGATCGCCTACAACTCCCAACCGCCAGCCCAACCACCGATCGTCGCTTCTGGGAGGAGATCCCTGAGCTGGAGCAGAAGTACTCCCCGGTCTTGGAGCGGATCCGGTTCTTTGCCAACGAGGGGCTGACTTCTCTGATGGTGCTGATGGACTTTATGTCGCGTCGTATTGCACCCTTGCAGCAGCGCAGTCGCCCAGCGTGGTACTATACTGGCGAGCAGGACTGTACCAGGCTGGAGAGGGGCCCCGGCTCTGACCCTTCCGACGAGGAGCTGAACTAGATGGTGGGCAAGGTGAGCGGTGACTACATTCCCAGTGGCGACCCCGCCCTTCCGCCCTCTGCCACCCCCTCTTCTTGGAGCCACAGAGGAGGTCAGAGCTCCTGCGGAAGATGCCGAACCTTGACGACATCGGGATCGCCGTCCGGCAGGTCGGGGATGCCTTCCGGGGTATCACCATTCCAGGAACCGAGCGTTCTGGGTCAGGGTATGAGGCGTCTGCTGCTGTCAAACCCTCCCCCAGAGCCGACAGAACTCAAGCCGCCGACAAAGGGAAGGGAAAGGAGCCGGCCCCCGGGCATCCAGAGAAGAAACGCGCCCGGTCTCCTCCGAGGGCGCCGCCTGCACGGAGTCAGGGTGCCGGAGCTACCTTGCTCCCATCTCCCGGGGGTGCTGGTCCATCGGGTGGCGACCCGAAGAGGCCCCGGGCGTCCCTCCCCGGCGGGTCTCTCCGCGGACAGCAGCCGTCCGAGTTAGCCCAAGTACCTCGTCATCCCTCCTCAAGCGGAGGGGTTTCCAGGACGGATGCTGGTGGGGCGACGCCGGCGAGTGTGCCAGGGACCCAGGCGTCGCCGTTCCACGACCGTTCCAGCCGCTGGTCCCGGCGGTTCAGCTACAGCCCAGAGGCCAGTGCTGCAAGCCCGTTGGAGCACTCATGCCGCCCAGTAAGTGTTGCTCTTTCTGGCTTGTAGGAGCAGAGCTCTTGTCTCCTCCCTTAGCCTGAGGGCTTTTTCTTCTTGCAGGGAACGACCAGCTGCCGGGGACAGGCCTCTTACCCGGCCGCCTTCAACCGACGGAGGCTCCGCGCCTCAGTACCTGGGGACCGTGGTGGATCCCATGGCCCCCAAATCGACGGGGGCTCCCTCTGCGCCGGCGAGTTTACCCTCCGTGGTGGCCGCACCTTCTCCTATCTGCCCTCCTTCACCAGTCCAGAAGTCCGGTCCTGAGACCGGGAGGGCCGCTGTAGGTGCGCCTGCTGGCCCCCTGGCCTCCTTAGGACAGCGCACCACCCTGGTTGCTGAGGCGCCGGCGCCTCTGCCGGTATTAGACTCGACAGGGGGGTCCAGTGGTGTGACTCCTGTCCCCCCCCCCCGCCCCGGCGCCCGTGTGGGACGCCCTGGAGCGTGTCCAGACCAGCGCCCGGCAGCTCCAATCCGCCTTTGAGCAGGAGCGGGAGGCGCTGGCCGGCGAGAGGGAACGCCTTCTCTGCTGGCAGCAGCGGGCTCAGGAGGCTAAGGCGGACATTGACTCGAGGCAGTCAAGGCTTGAGGCCATGAGTGCTCTGCTTGGCACTCAGAAGAAGGCCATTAGCCGCTTGGAGTCAGAGGCCCGGCGGGTCCATGCCACATATCGCAAGGCTCTGGCCCACTTTGAAGCCAAAGCCGAGGAGCGTTCCGCCGCCGCGGAGGAGTTGCGGCTGCAGGTAGCTCGCCGAGAGTGCGTCGTCGCCGATCGGGAACACGCTGCAGCGGCCGAGGAGGAGAAGGCCACCGCCCGGCTGAGAGCCAAAGTGGGGGAGCTAAGGGCTCGGACCGAGGAGCTAGAGCTCCGTGAGTCGGCTGTTGCCGCAAGGGAGGAGCAGCTCTCCCAGGAGCGCCAGGCGGCTCGTCAAGAGGTAGAGAAGCTCCAGTCCTTGCGGTCTGCCGAGGCCCAGGCAGTCTGGGGCTTTATTGCCAAGGCGGGGTCCGCCTTGGCTCCTCTTGGTTTCAGCCCTGTGCAGATAGAGGCTCCGGCGCGGCCGATGTCCGAAGTGATCCCGGCACTTGAGTCCATCGGCGACGAGCTGGGTCGGCTCGAAGCGGTGATCGCCGACGAGCTTGAAGTGGAAGGTCGGGGCCTTGCGAAGGAGGTCGCTGTGCACGTACTGGCGTGCTTCCGGAGCCGAGACCCTTCCTTTTCTCTGGGGCCAGTCCGTCTAGGACCTATTGCTGATCGTGAGGAAGCTGCCAGGGCTGAGGTCGAGGACGTGGCCGCCCTCGTGGCCTCTAGGTTTCATCGGAAGTCCAGGGACTCTTAGGCACCTGTCCCCGTGGCCACAAGGCCTTGTACTTCCTTTTTTATTTTTGTTGAGTCTGTAGCCCAGCTCGTGGAGCCTTTGGCATGAACAGACTCCTGTTTCTTTCTGTGTCTGCATGTCCTAGTCTTCTCCTGGTTTTTCCTGGCCGAGTCCTTAGCTCCACAAGGTACTCGGAGGCCTTGACCAATCTCGAAGCTCCGCAGACACCTTCTCCGGGTCCTCACTGTATACTAAGGGCCCCGGAGGTCTCCAGGACCCGCCTTACGAGAACAGGGGGATCCGGGCCTGTTGGCCTCTTGGCGGGCCCGGAGCTCCCCCTCTGAGGGAAGGTCCGGGCTTGCGGGGCACGTGGAGTCCTCGGACCTCTTCCCACGGAGGGGAGAAGGTCTGGCTTCTGTAGGCCACGTGGAGGGCCCGGAGCCCCCCCCCCCTCAAGGAGGTGGATGGTCTGGCCCTGCTGGACACGTGGGACCTTCGGGCCTTGCTCCTGCGGAAGCGGTGAGGTCTAGTTCTTTTGATCTTACCTTGGAGTTTCGGTCTTGCGCGATCCCGTAGCGGCCCCCTGGTAGGTGCATTCCATTGGATGGATGCGTACCATACTCCTGCGGGGAGCTGAGGCCGAGAGGTCCTGCACACAAGTAAAGGAAACGTAATTTTCCTTGCTGGCTCCCCCTGCTCTATCTCTTAGTCTTATTTGGCTTACGGTCCCTGTCCACTTATATGGTGCTTGGGAGCTACCGTGCGCGAAGTGCCGGGGGCTTGGGGCCCCCCTGGCTATCGGCCGGTACCTCCAACGCAACCGCCTCTGGTAGGGAAGCAAATGCCGACTAAAGGTGAGAATGAGAAGAGGGAGCTGAGCGCATGGTGAGCCCGCGCTAGTAGTGCAGTCATAATAATTCAATAAGTAAATTAAATGAGCACCAAAGAAGAGCAGCGTGGGGCAGGTTTCTTTTCATATAAATTTCCATAGGAGGAAGGCAGGCTGGGTATGGAGGCCACGACCCGCCTCAAGGGAAGCAAGACTCTACGCGCTTGGGGTCGGAACAAGGCGAAGCTGAACGTAGTCCTGGACCGTCCCCTGAGGCGTAGGTGCTCCGAGCACTGTTTCTGGACTTTATGGAATTTATTATAAAAAGAAGAGTCTGTCCCATTGTTGCTCTAGGGGTAGAACTTACGGAGGTGTTCTGTGTTTCGAGGATTCGGGAACGGGTCCCCATCCTCGGTTCTGGGGAATGGTCCCAGGTCCCAGGATGTCCAGCCTCCGTACGGCAAATGGCCATGTGGGCTGGATCATCTGTACCGTCCAAGCCGGTGTATGGATCTTCTTGGCGTGGAACAGGCACGCCTTGCAGTTCTCGACCTGCTTGACGGCATCCTGGAGTGTTGTCGGCTAGCAGAAGCCATGCCGAAAGGCTTTACCGACAAGCGTGCGTGAGGAAGAGTGACTCCCACATTCGCCTTCATGGATCTCAGCGAGCAAGTCGCAGCCTTCCCCCTGGGTTATGCACCGCAATAGGACGCGGTTGGCGCCGCGTTGGTAGAGATCCCCTTCTACCATCACGTGTCTCTTAGCCATACGCACGATCCGTTCAGCGGATACACGTTCATCAGGGAGGATATTGTCTTTCAAGTAGTCCCGGATCTCCGTGATCCATGCATCGGGTCTGACTTGAGCATCTGGATCTTGAGCGCTGGGTTGCACGGAGTCCCCAGTGACGCTTACGATCCTTGGCGGCGTCCATGGCCGCCGGGACCGCCAGCTTCGAGGTGCTGGTCTAGCCCCCTTCGCCCGGCTCGGCGGGCCGGGCTGTGGGCCGCGGCAACATCCTCTCGAAGCCCCCTTCGGGCACAGGTGCTCCGGTGGGGGTCTCCGTGGAGAGGTCGTCAGCTGCAGCCTTGCTAGCGCGCGGTACGTGGCGTAGGTCCAAGGCGAGGAAGTCTTTGTCCACCATCTTGCTTGATAGCTAGCTGGGAGTCACCCTGTGCCAACGACTGGCGAGCGCCTAGAGACAGGGCTGTCTTTAGGCCAAGGATGAGTGCTTCATACTCTGCCATGTTGTTGGTTGCCTTGGAATTGAGACGCACCATATACCTAGACTGCTCCCCCGATGGCATGAGGAACAGTACGCTAGCACTGGCCCCCTGCTTTCGCAAGGAGCCGTTGAAGGAGAGCATCCAGTGAGGCCCAGTGAAGGCAAGAGCCCGGGGTCCTGGTTCACCCTCTTCGTGGCCCCCTGGGTCAGTCCTGCGTTGGCGTCCACTTGTGGTGGTGGTGCTGATGAAGTAGACAGAACCTCCCGCGGGCCCGGGGAGGCCACCGGGAGCTGATACTCGGAGGTCCCCAAGCTGTCGTGGACCTCCGGGAGGTCCCGCTGATTTCCCGGGAGCTCGGGGGGTCCGCTGGACATCTGGGAGGTTTTGTTGGGCCTCCGGGGGGGTTGCCTTGGAGACCCGGGGGGTCGTCTCGGACCTCCGGGGTTTCCTGGCGCTTGTTTCCCGATACCAAAGCAGGTTGCGGCGATGAGGGGTCCGGCCGCCCTGCGGCGAGGACCGTATTCACCGCTGCAGCCGTCGCCGCGATGTAGAGTAACAGATGCTCTTCGGGCTCGGGGGCTACGATTGCGGGTAGGGTCATCAGGAGCTGATTCAGCTCCTGGGGAGCTTCCTCTGCTTCGTCGGTCCAAGCGAGTGGCCCGGATCTACGTAGGAGCTTAGAGAAGTGGAGCGTTCGCTTTGCTATCCTCGGTATAAACCGACTCAGTGCAGCTAGGCATCCCGTGAATTTCTGGACTCTTTTTTTTTCTTTTTTTAGCGGGCGGAAGGCCGCCTCGAGCCGATGGCTTTGATCCTCCCTGGGTTAGCCTCAGTTCCTCGGCGTGAGGCCAGGAATCCTAAGGGTTTTCCAGAGGGTGCACCGAACTCACGCTAGTAGGGATGAGCTGTGCCTGACCTTAACAACAATGTCTTCAACACACACCTCAACTGAGCCTCATTAGCTCTCCTAAGGTCCTGTGCATTGCACGCACGAAGGTAGGGAGAGCGTCCCTTAGGCCATAAGGCATAGAGGCATAACAGTACAGGCTGACTACTATGACGAAGGAGGTGTGCTCTTCATCTTCTCTAGACATAGGGGTCTGGTGGAAACCCGAGTAAGCATCTAGGAAGCACAGCATATCGCAGCCTGGCATCGAGTCTACTATTTGATCTATCATAGGGAGAGAAAATTGATCTTTAGGACATGCCTTATTGAGACTGGTGTAGTCGATGCGCTTCCGGAGCTTCCCGCCGGCCTTCGGGACGACAGCATGGTTCGCCAAGCACCGGGGGTGGCGGACTTTCCGTCCTGTCGGACTGGCCGGGCGTCGGGAAAGACCTTTAAATAGTGCTCAATCACCTCCCTAGGGATCTCTGGCATACGCGACGGTTGTCATGCAGCACATCGATATTGTGCCGGAGGGAGGTAACGAGCGCGCCTTCCTATTTGCTATCCAGGCCCCCGGCTACCCGGGTGGTCTGGGTGGCATCGGCGCTGATTCGGACGAGCCTCGAGGGGACGTCATCCTCGTCGAGGGGTTGCACATGGGGTGCTGTGGTAGGGGCACGGTGGCGTGCACTTGGGTGGAGCTGGTTTGGTTCTGCACTGCCTGGGGTTGGTGCTCTAGCTGCTGTAAGCGCCTGAAGCTTTTCCAAGGCTAACACTGCGGCAGCACGGTCTCCACAAACCTTGAGGACGCCTGTTGGTGTAGGCATCTTCAAGACAAGGTAGCCGTAGTGGGCTACTGCCATGAATCGGTACAGGGCTGGCCTGCCGATTATAACGTTGAAGGGGAGGTCAATCTCGGCCACGTCGAACAGAATGTACTCTGTCCGGTAGCTGTCCGGTGCCCCAAAGGTCACCGGGAGGCTGATGTGGCCGTAGGGAACGACCTGTCCCGGCCCTACCCCTGAGAACGGGCTCGATGGGGTGAGCATGGCCATCGGGATCTGCAGCTTCTGGAAGGCCGCGCGACTGATGAGGTTCAGTCCAGCCCCGCCATCCACCAAAACGTGGTACATCCTCACGTTGGCGATGGTGGGGGCCACCATGAGCGGTAGTTGGCTGGCCCCAGCCATGTTCCTGGGGCAGTCGGTGGCATCGAAGCTGACGGGGGTTCCCATCCACCTGAGGTGCGGTGCTGCACTCGGGAGAGGAGCCACCGACGCTACCGCTCGGCGCAAGGCTTTAGCCGCGCTTCACGACGAGGGGTCAGCAGACCCGCCGAAGATGACGTAGAGCATCTTCCGGTGCTCGTCATCGCTGGAGCTGGGGCTCTCATGATTGCGCACCGCCTTCACGGCGCGCTGAAGCTCCTGGAACTCCACCTGACGGTCGACGTCGTCTGGGGCGTCGACCTTCTGCTTGCCCTCCCTTTGACAGTAGGGTGGGGCATCAGTTAGGAGCTGCTTCCCTTTCCGGAAGCGCTCAGCGAGTTTCTGGATTTCCCGGCACTCGGCAGCAGTATGGTAACTCGTTCCGTGCACGGGGCATAACTCGCCCCGGTCTCCGCCTGGAGCCGGTGATTGTCGCGGCCTTTTGTCGGGGCGCGGCCCCCGAGCTTCTCTGGGCGCCGCTGTTGCGGCAACGGGGGCCGCGGCTGGCGGCTTCATCTTGCCACCGCCCCTGTTCTTGATCTTCCCGCCGCTTCCGTAGGAAGCGGCGCCAGATCCCGGCTGACCCCCTGGCTTGGAGGCTGGCAGTGAGTGCCAGCTCCGCCCTTCGGCTGCTCTGGCACACTTGTCCGCCAGGCTGAAGAGCTCCGAGACGTCGCGGACTTCCCTCGTCGCGAGCTTCTCGAGCATCTTCTTGTCCCGAACTCCTTGTCGGAACGCCACCACCACAGAAGCGTTTTGGATGTGTGGGATGGTGTTTCGCACCTGGGAGAACCGCTGGATGAAGGAGCGTAGCGACTCCCCTGGTTGTTGCTGGATGGCGTGGAGGTCAAGCTCCGTGCCAGGTCGGGTGTAGGAACTGCCGAAGTTGGCGATGAACTGTCGGCAGAGCTCTCCCCAGGAAGTTATAGAACCCTGAGGTAGGTTCATGAGCCAAGACCGGGCTGGGCCGGTCAAGGTGACGGGGAAATAGTTGGCCATGACGGCCTCGTCTCCTCCTGCGGCAAGCACGGCGGTGGAGTAGATCTGGAGGAACTCTGCCGGGTTGACGCTGCCGTCGTACTTTTCGGGCAGATGTGGCCGAAACTTGCGCGGCCACCTCGCGAAGCGAAGGTGGGGTGCAAGAGCCACGCATCCTGCCCCTGTTGCCGCAGGTATTGGTGCCGCGAATGCTTGGTTCGCACCTGGCACTGTGTACCCCGGTATGGGCAAGGCTGCGCCATAGACCGGAGACGCCGTTTGCAGGGCATATGGTTGTGGCATATGTTGCGCGGCGTTTGCCTGGTGCAGAGCTCTCGTGACGAAGATCTGCCCTTGAGGCTGAGTTGAGACCGACGTCATGCTGTCGCCAGCCTCTTGGATGCGACGCCTCTCTTGACGCCGCTCGAGGAACACTCGAGCATCTTGGCCCAAGTGGCATCGCTCCAGCTCTGTTCTCAGGTCCGTCGTCGGGGGCCTGGTGGAGCTGGGGTCCGCCGTCTGCCTGTCAACCGTGGGCATGCGCGTTAGCGACACTGCCGGTTGACCGGAGTGTCGTCCCCGCCGAAAACGAGGGTTTGCGGCGGCGACGATGAGACGGTCTACCTCGCTTATCCACTGCTGGTTCGCTGCCTGAGGCGCGTCCCCAGCAGGCGGATTGTGCAGTAGCGCTCTTGCTGCAGCTAGCGCACCCCCACCGGGTACGCCCAGCGCTACAGCAGACCTGACACTGGTTGGAGCCTGCATTGCCGGGGTCGCTGCCAGAGCCGGTTGCTGGCTCCGAGCTTGTACCGACACAGACCGTCCTGAGTGTGTTGACATGTACTCCCCCTGGTCGCGGTTCGCCACGGACGCGGGGGAGGAGAGTTTGCCGCTGACGGAAGCTTGGTCATCTTCGTCGGCGGAAACTCGCCGCGCAAGGGAAAAGCCCCCTACCTGGCGCGCCAAATGTTGAAGTGTTCGGTCGACACTTCCCCCGGGCCTGCACCGGGCTGCCCGCGGAGGTTCTTTTTTCGGTGGGGCTAGTCCCTTGCGGAGAGCTTGCGCGTATGGACGAGTTAGTAAGAGCTTGACACGGCGAGGGTTTACGTGGTTCAGGCCGCCGGAGCGTAAAACCCTACGTCCACGGCGAGCTATGGAGCTCGCTGTATTGCTTGGTGCTCAGAACCGGAGTCCTGAGCTTGAGGATGAGTTACAGCTTAGGAGTGAATGGCTAGCGTATGAGTTGCGGGAGTGCGAACCCTCGCCAACGTTGCCTACCCGAGCCTTTTATAGTCCAAGACTCGGGTGGCTTACAAGGGGGGCCCGGGACCCGACAGGTGGTCCCGGGGAGATTGACTGTTATCTACCGTATCTGCAGGTATGCCGGTAGTTGTCTCTGGCGAAGGCTTCTGAGTCTTCGCCTTGCAGCCCTGCCCATGCCGCATGCTAGTCATAGTGGATGATGATGGCGGGGGCGGCATGGGGTGTCTTGTCGCTGCGTTTATTGGCTGGCAAGCTCTGACACCGCGCGCCAGTCTGTGATGCGACTGGGCGCAACGGCACCTGACAGAGGCGTGCTCCGCGTCTCTGCGTCTTGGGAAGACGCGGGCCTTGAATACCTTGTACGGGCAAGGTATGGGGCGTCTTTACGCCCGCTGCCTATCGCTCGGGGGCAGGCAGCGCCGTTCTACTGGACACGTGGCGGGCCCGGAGCCCTCAGAGGAGAGGGGGGATCCGGCCCCGTGGAACGCGTGGAGCCTTCGGACCTCTCCACGCGGAGGGGGAGGTTCGGCTTCTGTCGGCCACATGGCGGGCCCGGAGCTCCTCTCTGAGGAGAGGGAGGTCTGGCCCCGCCGGATACGTGGCACCTTCGGACCTCTCCACCACGGAGGGGGAGGTCCGGCTTCTGTATGCCACGTGGCGGGCCCGGAGCTCTCCTCTGAGGAGAGGGAGGTCCGGCCCCGCCGGACGCGTGGCGCCATCGGAGCTCTCCCTGTGGAGAAGGGCGAGTTCATTAGGCATTTTCCTCTGTGCGCGGGGGTACCCCATATCGTGGGTACCGACAGCCACTTTCTATACACTAATAATATCCTTATACGGGCTACTAACTTGTTCCTCACTGGATTTTTGAAAAATATGACATTTTAGTGCGTTAAACCTCAAGCGAGCTCTGATACCAACGCTGACACGACCCCACGGTGTTGTCGAGCCAGGATCACGCTGAGGGGTGCTGTGTTGCACAGCACCGGATAACACACATCAAAGGTACAAAGCGGAAGCAAAACTTTTATTACATAAAGTGGTTTATGAACATTTTTACATCAAAATAGGTCCAGTCTACACTCACGGGCGTAGACTACGCATCAAGTTCATGTTCAGCCCGTGAACATGTCCTTGCTAGCACACACGCACACTAACACGGCGGCGTGCACGACTCCCACTCGACGGGGTTCCCCTCCTGGGGTTCCGTCTCTTCCTCGGGAGTCCCTTCCTCATAGAACCCTGCAAAAGATTCAAACACAAGCAGTAAGCACGAAGGCTCAGCAAGACTGACCCGTCTCTCCTAAACATGGAACTTCTACATGAGGGGTGATGGGTACATGAGATAAAACAAGTTGCAAAGGACTCGCCTAATTAGTGGAACCTTACTTTCAAGTTTTAGAAGCAGGTTGTGGAGAACCTTACGCTAAGGCACATGAGAGAGCCGCAATCAAACAAGAAAAGCATTTCTCTCATGTACTTTGCCCAAAGTTGAAAGGAACTTTAATTAGCTCTAAACTACAGCAAATCATTAACAATCAAGTCCATCTTTCAATCAGCAACATTTTAACATGTAGCTAGCCTGTTCTTTCTACATCACGGTACAGTGAACAAGTGGTACTCACTGACCACGAGGGACGGCGATTTATAATCGATTTACACCTGCAGGGTTACCCGAACAACCCGTCACGTACGCCCGTACTTGATGTTGCCTACAACAACCATCACGGACGCCGTACGCAACCACCTTTCACCCGTCAGCCAAATATTGAACCGGTCCCATCGCCACGAGCAAGAGGTCTCTGCACGCGCATCTCAGTGCCGCCAGCCGATTTACACCTCGAGCTCTCAACCTACCCTCTGAACGACGGGCAATGCCTCAATACCCAGCTACCCAAGTTACATCAGTTTCCCGGTACCCATATATCCGGTAGGTCTTCGGTACTGTTCTAGCTTGTTCAACAGGCCCGCACACGGCTCGGTCCTCAATCGACACAAGCGGAGCTATAGCACACAGGCCCCAAAGTCCTGCTGCCATTACTCTCCGCTCGGTCTCATTTTTCTTGCCATGTGAATCATGTGCTATCTCTACCCGAGTCGAGTGCCTCTAGCCTATGCTCGCGAGTAGTTCCAACTACTCGACTTGTACCGAATCCTACACTATCTTAGTATCCCAGTAGCTAACGGGGTTTGCAATCCTAAACCCAACCCATGGTTTTCTTGGCTATGCAGTTGGGTCTCCAAACAAGACTCTAATGCAAGGAATCATAATACTCAAGTAAGTGCTCAAAACAATAAAAATTTGTAAAAAGGTTAATGCAAACCGGAGCTTGACTTGCTGCTCTTGGTCGTAGGCTAGCTGCTCCTCCGGAGTAACGAAGTCTAGGACTTTGGGTTCCTCCTCGACCTTAGTGACTACATGATATACAAGTATATGTATTAATTTAAATGCATTTGATTGAACTTGAACTTGTGAAGTCTATACTCTTACTAGACAGACCCAATGACTGTGAAACTTTTACTGTGTCTTAGTTACAACCTAAACAGAGACTTGGTCAGGTTTTAGTTGCAGCAAAGCTCATTTGAGCCCTCCAAAATTAATTATGTACTTGACCTTAATTGAAGGCTTTTAGGGTGTTCTAAGGATTTTCATGAAACAAACTATGACTTTCTGAAAAATAGATTTTCAGAGGGTTCTAATGGAGTTGGTCTCACTTAATTTGAAGGTTCCTAGCTAAAGATATGAGCTAAACAATTTCAGAGAAAATTCTGAAAATGTTTCTGAACATTTTCTATTTTCTCTGGAACAGTTTCACTAATCACACTATTAGGTGGATCAAATGAGCTCAAATGGATCTGAAAATTTTATGGTAGTTCAGGGATATTTTGATGAACATTCCAGTAAAATTTCAGAATTTTCCCCCAAAGGATTCTCCAGCTAAAATTCCAAACATTTTAAAATTTGAGGAATTAATTCTGGGGAAATAAAGATTTTCCTGAAGTAAAACTTGATTTTCTGGAAAGTACTCAGAGAGCTGAGTCCATCAAAATTTGGTTCACTCGATTTGGAGCTTTCTAGCCAAAGTTATGAGGATTTGAAGTTGGAATGAAATCTGAAAATCGGGGAAAAGTTTAAATCCGCCGGGGGCCCACTGGGACACGTGTTGGGCGCGGAGGCGTCAGCACACTGAGGCCCACAGGGTTTTGCGCACCAGCACACCAGATACCAGCCGCAGCCCGATCCCGAATTAAAATATCTCCCGCTGACAGCTGGGGTCCACCCCCTTCGTCTACCTCCCGCCGCCCGCGCTCTGCCGCCGGGGTACCTCACAGGAGAGCTCGCCGGCAGCTTCTGTGGAGTTCCAAACTTCACGATTTTGGCCGCCCCTGCCTACTTTCACTCGGGGAACAAGATTCTGGGCTTAGCTTGTCATGACAATAGCCGGTGCATGGTCGGCGACGAGCCGCCACCTCGGAAAGACTTCGGTTGTGTCGGCCGACTCCCCTAGCACCCCAATCACTCAAGCAACCGGTTGGGAAGCATCAGTGGACCGTAGGGAAGGTTGGCATGAGCTTGAAGTGGCTCGGGGGAGGCCTGAAGTAGGCCCTCACCTTGCGCCCGATGCCTCCCGCATGTTCCGCCGTCAGAAAACATCGAAATACGCCGGTTACAGAGGTTCTCAGACCAAAGGTTGTGAAGGCAACTTGTGCGCTACCGTGTCTAGTTTGTGTGACAGCAGATTGAGGACCTCTAATCCTTCCTAGAGTAGGGATTTGGCAGAACCGCACCCGAAGGTCGGTCTGCACCCCGAAAGGGGAAAACTGGAAATTCGCCGCCGGTGAGCAAGCACTTGGGCTGTGGCTCGGGGGTGAGCAGCACCGGTCACTAGCGCGTCCAAGGGTGCCTTGGCTCGGGCGTGACAACCTCCCAGTTGGGCTGTCCACGGGAGCCCGAAGTGCGGCGGTTTTAGGTCACCGAATTGAACTCTTGGTATAGCCGAGATCGATTGGTTTCAGCTGAGTTCTCGCAACGGGGAAGAAGGAGGAGGGTTCCTAGTACCTTGCCGTAGCTCTGGAGGGGACGGGGAGGCTGTGATCGGAGCTCTCCGATCGGTTCTTAGCGGCGGAAGAAGTTTTCCGGCGCTGTGTTCTTGCGGGGAGAAAGTGGCGAGGCTTCGGCCGAGGAGGAGGGGGAACGCCTTAAGAAGGCTCTGAACCGACTCGTGCCCGCGCGTGGCCAAGCAGCTGCTGGCGCCGCGGCCTCCCTCGGTGGCGACCACAGCTGCAGCTCGGGGACCCGAGTGAGAAAGTCTCAGTCGGTTGAATCATCCATGTGGCTGACATGTGGGCCCCATTTTCGTTTTTAACCTCTGAAATTAACTCCTAATCACTGTTGTAAACAGTAAGCCCCAAAATGCCCATGGTGATTCAAATTATTCACCCATGAGCCATTTGAATTGATTAGAATTCAAATTGGGTTTGGTTTGAATGAATTTCAGCACATGTTCAGTTTGAAATTCAAATAAAATTTGAATTTGCCCCACTTAGCTCATGTCAAGATCAACTCCAAATGGAGTGAAAATTGGTGTGTGAGCTCACAAAATTGTGCTGAATAAGAATATGCCTCCCACTTTTGAATTCATGGGATAAAAAACAGGTTGAATTTGAATGTAGTTTCAAACTGCCCCCTTCTAGCTATGCCCAAAATGACCTCAAAAAGGTTTTGAATTTGGGTAAAACTTGGCATGGACATCCCTAGCAATGTGTAGGAGTTTTCATATGCCCAGCCCCTATATATCACATGTGGGAAATACCACTTTTGCAATATGTGAGTTTGTTCTCTAATGAGCATGTTGATGGTGGTTACTTGCTCTTCATTTGTGTTCATCAACATGCTTCAAATGAGGTGTGCGTGTGTGTGTGTGGTGATGAACACTTCAAATATGTGTCAAAAACTGAGGCCCTTACAGCCATCGCCGGAGGAGAGCCGACGATCTGTTTTTCTGGTGGAAGGACTCGAAGGAAGTAAGGTAGGTCTTCGTTACCACCTTACGACCTCATCACGTTTTCTTTGCATCTGTTCTTCGATCCCTTCGAACAGAAGCTTTTTCGTGGACAGATCACGTGTTGATCGGTCCGATCTAGATCATGAGTCCAGATCATTGCCACGTCCACATTTGATCTCTACACCTCTGTTCATTGTAAAACCCCATGCAAACCCATGCAGACATGCAAGAACATGTAGAAACCGATCTAATAAAAACAGCATCATAGGATTAGCATGCATATGCACCCTTGCATCTTGAGTAAAGTTTGTGCATGATGATTGATTGCTATGAATCTTGTTTGTGCGTGATCATAAATAGAAGGACAAGCTCAGGGAGCTATCTACAACGAACTACAACGACAAGACTTTGAGATTCCAGAGCAACAGAAGCCACAAGAACAAGGCAAGTGCCCCTTGACCATATTGATCCCATATTTTTGAAAAGCTGTTTTGTTTGCGAAAACTATGAATGCTTGAGTCAACTTGATGGGAAACCCTTTGATAGGAGTTTACTAGTTTTGTTAACCACCCTTGACGCCAGGGAAGTTTATGAGTCGGGTATGGTCGATTTTTGCTTTTTGCTTCGCTATTCTACAGGATATGGGAAGTGATAGAATGTGTCTAGCTAACTGCACTCGTATGAGTAATGATAAAGAGAACTTGATGTTAATAAACATGAATCGGAGGGAGATCTAGGCAAGATGGTTTGTGGATGTGGTAGCATGAGATGGTGGTTTACTTGCCGTAGATCTAATGACCGGTTCATGCGAGCCATGCCAGGAATACAGTGCCACCCCAAGGCCACATATGGGTGCGGCTTAGCTGACTAATTAGGTAAGTTGCTAGATTGTTATGGACCGTGGAAGGCGCGGGGAATGGGAGTCGAGTGAGGACTGCCCTGGGAACTGCATGGCACAAGAGGGGGCCCGTAGGTGGAAGAATTGGATATTCTAGCCTGCTGGTGAAACCTTAGTGAGTCCATACATCTAGTAGCCCCATTGTAAAGACTATTTTGTGATCTCTTGGCCATACACAGACAGTTTGTATTGGTACAATGGAGGTTCTGCAGTCGCTGACGGGTGACGAAATCACAAACTTGTGGATAAAGTGGTGCCACCTCTGCACAGTGTAAAACTATCATGATAGCCGAGCTTACGATCACAAGCGCCTGGACAACCCACATGATTAGATGGGATGGTTATTGGGATGGTATTTGATTTGGTTATTGGTTTGGTGATGGTTTGGTCTTTGGATTTTGTTTTCGGGACTGTTGAGTCCGGGTAATGAGATTGGTTGCATGTCTGTTGAGACATGGCAATGAGATTTGATCTCGGTTATGAGATGGAATTGAATATGAGATGAGATGGTAGTGAATACGAGATGGTATTCATGAGCATGAGAAAAGTTGAGAAAGATAAATGTATGGAAGAGATATGAAAAGTGGTGAATGATGATGGAGGTAGGTTGATGTTTAAATACATGTTGGGATTACATTCACTTAAAGCTAGTTGCTGTTTTTATCATGATTTGTGAAATAAACTTTGCTTTTATGCAATGAGCCTTTTTATACCTACCTTTTTGTAAGCTACATGTCATACTTTCCGCACTTTCTGAGTACGTCATGTACTCAACCTTGAATTATCATACAATCATCAGCAACAGGAGAGGAGTACTATGAAGACCACGTGGAGTATTAGGCGTGTAATCTACCCTCAACCTTGCTTGTGGAGTAGAGATGGAGCCGCCGCCGCTGCTTAGTTTTCCTCCGCTATAGTTTAGAAGACTTCCGCTGCTAGAATGAGTTTGAGACTCATAAGGCATTGTAATAAAACCAAATTCATTCGTGGTTATATATATTCTGAATTCAGTTTGTGGATTATATGTGTATGTGTGATGAATATCCTGGGCACACATATGTATCAGTCCAGGTTCCTCACAGAACCGGGGCGTCACACCGCCTAGCAGTGGATTCGCGACGTCAACCCTCCGCTGCGGCGGGGACGATGCTTCGGTCAACCAGCTGTGTCGCTGTCGCGCACACCAACAGTTGACAGGCAGACGGTAGATTCCTGTTCTACCAGACTCTCAACGGCAGACCTGAGGACGGAGCTGGAGCGACGCCGCTTGGGAGAAGATGCTCGCCTGACCATCGAGCGACAGCGGCAAAGGCGCTGCATCCAAGAGGCCGACTACAGCAAGTCGACTACCTCGACTCAACCTGGGTCTCAGACGTTCGCCATGCGACCTCTGCCCCAGGCGTACGCCACACAGCATATGCAGCAACCGTATGTCCTGCAGTTGGCGCCCCCGGTATATGGTGCACCAATGCCCATCCGGGGTACACCGTGCCAGCAGCCGTCCAAGGGTTCGCGGCACCAGGATATGCAGCAGCGGGGATGGGGTGTGCGGCCCTGGTGCCACACCTCCGCTTCGCAGTGTGGCCACACAAATTCTGGCCACACCTGCCAGAGAAGTATGACGGAAGCGTCAACCTGGTAGAGTTCCTACAGATCTACTCTACTGCCGTCCTCGCGGCAGGAGGGGATGAAGCCGTCATGGCCAACTACTTCCCCATCGCCTTGACCGGCCCGGCGCGGTCATGGTTCATGAACCTGCCCCAGGGTTCCATAACCTCCTGGGCGGAGCTGTGCTGACAGTTCACGGCGAACTTTAGCAGCTCCTACACGCGTCCCGGCACGGAGCTCGACCTCCACGCCATGCGACAACAGCCGGGGGAATCACTGCGCTCCTTCATCCAGCGATTCTCCCAAGTACGGAACACCATCCCTTACATCCAGGACACATCAGTCGTGATCGCATTCCGACAGGGTGTGAGGGACAAGAAGATGCTCAAGAAGTTGGCCACCATGGAGGTGTGAGACGTCTCGGAGCTCTTCAGCCTGGCGGACAAGTGCACCAGAGCAGCAGAAGGGCATAGCTGGCACTCATGGCCAGCCTCCGAAGCAGGAGGACATCCCGGAGATGGCGGAGTTCAAGCTGAACTTCCTTCCACGTCATGCAGCCAAGAGCCAAGCACTGGCTGGCTTCGTGGCCGGGTAGACGCCACCACCAAGCAAGCCAGGGGGCCCTGAAGGTGGAGAACTGGAGCTCCGAGCACCGGCCTTCACCGAGCCTCACTGGATGTACTACTCAGACGGCCCCTCGCGGAAGCAGGGGAGCGGTCCGGGTACATGGTGCGCCTCAACTTCAAGGCTACCAACAATGTGGCATTGGACCTGTTCCATGTACCGCGCGCCGACGACACCATCGCCAACAACCTGACAACGAAGGCCTCCACCAGAGCCCCGGAGCCCCAAGGAGCCTTCGAAGGGACGTTGCCGCGATCCACAGCCCGACCTGCCGAACCGGGTGAAGGGGGCGAGACCAGCACCTCGAAGCTGGCGGTCTCGGCAGACCTGCAGCCATGGTGCTCCGCCAAGGATCGTATGCACCATGGCGACTCCGTGCTATCCAGCACCAAAGATCCAAAAGCTCAAGTAGCCCCGATGCATGGACCACGGAGGTCCAGGACTTCTTGAAAGACAACATCCTTCCAGATGAGTGTGCATTCGCTGAACGGATTGTGCAGATGGCTAAGTGCTACTCGCTGGTATCTTTACTGGCATGGCGCCACGGCATCCTATTGCGGTGCATAACTCAGGAGGAAGGCTGCAACCTGGTCGCAGCAATCCACGGAGGTGAGTGCGGGAGCCGCGCATCGTCCCGCACGATTGGCCGGTGAAGCCTTCCGGCATGGCTTCTACTGGCCGACAACCACCTTTATGCCGTCAAGACGGTTAGGAGATGCAAGGCGTGCCAGATCCATGCCGAGCAGACCCACACAACCGGTGCAAACGCTGCAGATGATCCCACCCTCCAGGCCGTTCGCGGCATGGAGGTTGGACGTGCTGGGGCCCTCTCCTCAGAGGCGAGCCTAGGAGCCGTCGGTGGGTACTGGCTCCTCTACATCGGGGGCCAGCGGGACATCCCCGAGCCGGGTTGCGGGAACTACCCTTCTACATGGTATGCGGGGCCAAAGCCATGCCTCCCCCCGAGATCACCATGGGGGTTCCCCCGTGTCCGAGCGCTCAACGAAGCCACGCAAGACCAGATCCTACGTGAGTACATCTACCTCGTCGACGAGGCAAGATGGCAAGCAACGCTCCTAAGCGCACGGCACCAGCGGGAGCTCCGGCGCTACCACCGCAGGTCTGTGCATGGGAGCTCAAGGCAGGCACTCTGGCGCTACCTTTGTAAGTTCTACCTTTAGAACAGTGGTAGGACAGGATTATTCTTTGTGTAACAGATCCCATAGAGTCTAGGAGCAGCACTCGAAGCAGCTAAGCCCCAGGGGGTGGTCCAGAACTACGTCTGGCTTAGCCTGGTCCTGTACCCTAAGCGCGTAGGCTCTGCCCCCCTTCACAATGGGGTGGGTCGTTGCCTCCATGTACGGCCTGTATTCCTCCTATGGACTTACATGAATAAAAAGAACGATGTCCTACCACACTTACTTAGGTGTTCATTTAATTTACACATTAATTTATGTGATCACCTCCCTGTGCTCTATATAGTGTACGCCCATCGTACACTTGGCTCTCCTTTCCTTCTCTCATGTCTAGTCGACATTTGCCATCCTACCGAAGGTGGTAGCGCTTTGGGGCACCTGCCAAAGGCCCGGGGGCCTCTCGGACCTCCCCCTGTTAGGTTACTGTAACGCCAGTTGGTCACCTACAGGAAAAGACCTACGCTATAGCAGGAGGTCCAGGAGCCTGCTTTGCTTGGTCCTGCACCCAAAGCATGTGCACTCTGCCTCCCCAGCGCTACGGTCTGACTACTAGGGGCCGGACGGTTACACCCTGACTTAGGCAGGAGCCGGGCCTCCGGGACCAAGTGCACTGGATTTACCGAGCCCCGTATACCGACTTAGGACTGTAAGCCGAATAAGACTAAGAGACGGATAAGGGGGGACCTCTGACCAGGATTACCGTTTCCTACTCGGGAGCGATGTCGGACATCACCCCCTCCGCAGGGGTGAACTCCGAAGCCGGACCTTGTTTACCTCTCCTCAGAAACGAGCTCTGATGCCGTACCTCTCTCTCTCCACAGGGCTGAGCTCTGATGCTAGACCTCACCCCCTCAGTAGTAGTGACCTCTGATGCCGACCCTCGCCCTCTCCTCAGAGGCGAGCTCCGATGCCGGACCTCATCCTCTCCTCAAAGGCGAGCTCCGATGCTGGACCTCACCCTCTCCTCAGAGGCTGAGCTCCGATGCCTGCCGGCCCTCGCCCTCTCCTTAGAGGAGAGCTCCGATGCCAAACCTCACCCCCTCAGTAGGGGTGACCTCTGATGCCGGTCCTCGCCCTCTCCTCAGAGGCGAGCTCCGATGCCGGACCTCACCCTCTCCTCAGAGGCTGAGCTCCGATGCCTGCTAGCTCTCGCCCTCTCCTCACAGGCGAGCTTCGATGCCGGACCTCACCCTCTCCTCAGAGGCTGAGCTCCGATGCCAGACCTCACCCCCTCAGTAGGGGTGACCTCTGATGCCGGCCCTCGCCCTCTCCTCAGAGGCGAGCTCCGATGTCGGACCTCACCCTCTCCTCAGAGGCTAAGCTCCGATGACCGCCGGACCTCCCCCTTCCACAGGGCTAGGCTCCGATGCCAGACCTCACCCCCTCAGTAGGGGTGACCTCTGATGTTGGCCCTCACCCTATCCTTAGAGGCGAGCTCCGATACCGGCACCCTCTCCTCAGAGGCTGAGCTCCGATGCCTGCCGGCCCTCACCCTCTCCTCAGAGGTGAGCTCCGATGCCGGATCTCACCCTCTCCCTAGAGGCTGAGCTTCGAAGACGGGCCTCACCTCCTCCGTAGGGCTGAGCTCCGAAGCCGACGAGACCCTACAAGCACAGGGAGCACTCAAGACAAGGAAGTGCGCGGTGTAGACAAGGAGAAGGCCCCACCCCGGGGTGGTCATCTCCCCCGAGATGGGCCCGGGGCCACTGTCGGTACCCTCAATACCGGGTATCCCCGCGCACAGGACAAAACTGCCTAAGGACCTCGCCTCCTCTACAGGGGCGAGCTCCGAAGGCGCCACGTGTCCAGTAGGGCCGGAGCTCCCCTCTCCTCAGAGGATAGCTCCAGGCCTGCCACGTGGCCAGGAGAGTCGGGCCTCGCCCCCTCCATAGGGGCGAGCTCCGAAAGCGCCTCGTGTCCAGTAGGGCCGGAGCTCCCCTCTCCCCAGAGGATAGCTCCGGGCCTGCCACGTGGCCAGGAGAGCCGGGCCTCGCCCCCTCCGTAGGGGCGAGCTCCGAAGGCGCCACGTGTCCAGTAAGGCCGGAGCTCCCCTCTCCCCAGAGGATAGCTCTGGGCCTGCCACGTGGCCAGGAGAGCTGGGCCTCGCCTCCTCCACAAGGCCGAGCTCCGAAGGCGCCACGTGTCCAGTAGGGCCGGAGCTCCCCTTTCCCAGAGGATAACTCCGGGCATGCCACGTGGCCAGGAGAGTCGGGCCTCGCCCCCTCCGCAGGGGCGAGCCCCGAAGGCGCCACGTGTCCAATAGGGTCAGAGCTCCCCTCTCCTCAGAGGATAGCTCCGGGCCTGCCACGTGGCCAGAAGAGCCGGACCTCACCCCCTCCGCAGGGGCGAGCTCCGCAGACGCCACGTGTCCAGTAGGGACGGAGCTCCCATCTCCTCAGAGGAGAGCTCCGGGCCTACCACGTGGCCACGTGCCGTGCTGCCCCCCCCCCCCCCCCCCGGCGTGGTAGGCGGCAGAAGTAAAGGCACGCCATGCCTTGACAGGACAAGGCATTCAAGACCCGCACCTTCCCAAGACAAAGAGGCGCGGCGCACGCCTGTCAGGAGGCACTGTGATTAGTCAAGACAGGCGCACAGTGTCAAGAGCAGTAAACCAATAAATGTTGTGACAAGACATGCCCTGCCACCCCTGCCATCATCAGCCGCTACGCCTAGCTTGCGGCATGGGCAGGGTGGCAGGACGAAGACCAAGAAGCCATCACCGGAAGACAGCTACCAGTATTCATTCAAGACATGGTAGATGGCAGGAAATCACCCCGGGGCCACCTGTCGGGCCCCGAGGCCCACCTTGTAAGATGCCCGAGCCTTGAGCTATAAAAGGCTTGGGTAGGCAAAGTTACAAGGGGTTTGGCCCAATTCGACCCCGAGGACACACCCAGTTCATCACCAAGCTTAGGACTCCAGTTCTAAGCTTCAAGCAATACATCGAGCAACTCTGCTCCCATGGACGTAGGGTTTTACACTCCGGTGGCCCGAACCACGTAAAAATCCTCGTGTAAATCCTCTTACAACCAACGCGAGACCCTCCGAGAGGACTAGCCCTTCCGAAAAAGAACCTCCGCAGGCTGCTTCGAGCAGGCCCGGGGGAAGTGTCGACCGCAGACGCTTTGACAACAGCCATCTCTGAGGAAGAGAGCTCCAGCTCCAACTCCCTCGTCAGGTCCGTCGGGCCGAGATACTCCCACATCGGATGCCCTCGAACCCGAAGGGGCTAAATCCTCCACTAGACAAAGATACAGAGAATGGCCTCATCGGTGAGGCCTCTTCCTTGATGATCCTCTAACCGGTCGTAAAGCGGTGCCAGCGTGACCATCTCGCCATCGGAAATGCCTTCACGCTAGGATGCCTTCGGTACCAGAGAATTGCCGGTGAAGCGTGGGAGCTCAGACGTCGCATTCCAGATGTAGAACTGTGACACCCTCATTTTCCATTTCTGCATGTATTCATATTTTATATAGAGAAAACATTTTAAAAGAAGTAGAAACAGAGAAAGAATAAAAAAGATAGCCAAAAAGAGCCAAATCCAATCCATAGAGAGCGCCGAAGACAATTCCCACGGCCCGCTGGCCACGTGGCGCCTTCGGAGCTCATCCCTGCAAAGGGGGGGGGGGGTCCACCGCTAAGCTGGCTACGTGGCAGGCTCGGGGCTCGTCCCTGCGGCAGAGGGCTAGGTCCGACCCCGTGGGACACGTGTTGCCCCTGGAGCTAGCCTCTACGGAAGAAGCGAGGCCAGTCCCGCAGGACACGTGTCATCACCGGAGCTAGTCACCGCGGAAAGGAGAGGACCAGCCACGCGGGACACGTGTCGCTCTCGGGGCTCACCTCCGAGAGGTCCAACCCCGCCAGACACGTGTCGCTCTCGGAGCTCACTTCCGAGAGGTCCGATCCTACTGGACACGTGTCACTTCCGGAGCTCACCTCCAGGAGGTCCGACACTATCGGACACGTGTCATCTCCGAAGAGAAGGGAGGTCCGGCACTAGCACGTGGCACCCCCGGAGCCACCTCCGAAGAGAGGGGAGGTCCGGAACTAACACGTGGCGTTCGCGGAGCTCGCCTCTGTTGAGAGGGGAGGTCCTGACCCACTAGACACGTGGCGCACGCGGAGCTCGCCTCTGGAAGGAGGGAGGTCCCGCCCGCCAGGACGCGTGGCGCACGCGGAGCTCACCTCTGAGTAAGAGGGAGGTCTCGCCCGCCTGATACGTGGCACAACCGGAGCTTGTCTCTGCGAAAAGGGAGCCTAGGTTCCCGCAGGACACGTAGAGCTTCCGGAGCTCATCACCGCGTAGGGACGCGATTCTGAAGCGGTTTTCCTCTGTACCTGTTACTGAGGAAACTGACACGAACTCTTCTACGTTGATACTGCAACCAAATCAATTGAAGATAAGTTGTTAAGATTCAAACCCAAATCAAATAGGACTCCTATTTGAATTCCAATCAGATTAGGACTCTTCTATTCCCGATTATAAATAGAACCGAAAACCTTTGGCCACAACCACGAACTTCTTTTCACCTCCTGAGCTGACAACTTAGAGCCCTAGCCCCCAACTCGCAGAGCTAAACCCCTTCGCCAGAGTTTGACCACCAGAGAGATCGCCGACGAGCCCAGAGACGATTGCCATCGCCAGAGGAGAGCCGACGATCTGTTCTTGCTAAAAGAAGGACCCCGAGACTAAGACGAACGTAAGGTAGGTCTCCAATAGCACCTTACGACATCATCGTGTTTTCTTTGCATCTGTTCTTCGATTCCTTTTGAACAGAAGCTTTTTTGTGGACAGATCACGTGTTGATTGGTCTGATCTAGATCTTGACTGAAGATCATTGCCACGTCCACAATTGATCTGTACACCACTGTTCATCTTAAAACCCATGCAAACATGCAAGAACACGTACAAACTAAACTGCGTCATAGGATTAACATGCATATGCATCATTGCATCTTAAAGTAGAGTTTGTGCATGATGATTGATCGATATGAATCTTGTATGTGCGTGATCGCATATAGAAGGACAAGCTCAGGGAGCTACCTACGACGGACTGCAACAGCAAGGATTTGAGCAACAGGAACCGCAAGAACAAAGCAAGTTCTCCTTGACCATATTGATCCCAAGTTAATGGAAAACTGTTTTGTTTGCGAAAAGGTGTGTGTGCTTGAGTCAACATGATGGGAAACCCTTTCATAGGAGTTTAATAGTTTTGCTAGCCACCCTTGTCACCGGGAAAGCTAATGAGTCGGGTATGGTTTTTGCTTTTATGCTTCGCTGAGTCCATGGGATACGGGAAGCGAGAGAGATGTGTCTAGCTAACTGCACTCGTATGAATAATGAGAAACGGACGTTGTTAATGAACATGAATCGGAGGGAGATCTAGGCAAGCCTCGGTTTGTGAATGAGGTAGAATGAGATGGTGGTTACTTACCGTAAATCTAAGGACCGGTTCATGCGAGCCATGCCAGGATAACAGTGCCACCACAAGGCCAAGTATGGGTGCGGCTTAGCTGAGTAATTAGGTAAGTTGCTAGATTGTTATGGACCATGGAAGGCGCGGGGAATGGGAGTCGAGTGAGGACTTCCCTAGGAACTGCATGGCACAAGAGGGGGCCCGTGGGTGGGAGAATTGGAGATTCTAGCCTGCCGGTGAAACCTTAGTGAGTCCATATATCTAGTAGCCCCTTTGTAAAGGCTATTTTGTGATCTCTTGGCCATACACCGAGGGTTGTGTACTGGTATAATGGACGTACTGCAGTCGCCGATGGGTGACGAAATCACAAACTTGTGGGTAAAGTGGTACAAACTCTGCAGAGTCTAAAACTATCATGATAGCCGAGCTTATCGCCTGGACAACCCACATGATTAGATGGGATGGCTATGGTTTTTGGTTTGGTTATGGTTTGGTCTTTGGTTTGGTTTTCGGGACTGTTGAGTCCGGGTAATGAGATTGGTTGCATGACTGTTGAGTCATGGCAACGAGAATTGGTCTCGGGAAGAGACGGAATTGAATATGAAATGGTAGTGAATACGAGATGGTATTCATGAGATGGTAGTGAATACGAGATGGTATTCATGAGCAAAGTTGATGTCTAGTTGAGACATGGAAAAGGATGAATCATAATGGAGGTATGTTAATGTTGGGATTACATTCACATAAAGCTGAGTTGTTGTTTTTATCATGTTTTGAGAAATAAACTTTGCTTTCTGCAATGAGCCTTTTTATACATTCCTTGCTGTGAGCTACATATCATATTTTTCCGCACTTGCTGAGTACATCATGTACTCAAACTTGCATTATTACTTCATCATCAGCAACAGAAGAGGAGTACTATAAAGACCACGTGGAGGATTAGGCATGTAATCTGTCCTCAACCTTGCCTGTGGAGTAGAGATGGAGCCGTTGCTGCTGCTTAGTTGCTTCCGCAATAGAATAAAGACTTCCGCTGCTAGAGTAGAGACTTCCGCTGCTAAGATAGATTTCCGCTGCTAGCATGAGTCCAAGACTCATGAGACATTGTAAGAAACCCTGTTATTCGTGGTTATATATATTCTGAATTTAGTTTGTGGATATTTGTGTATGGGTGTTGAACATCCTGGGCACACATACGCATCAGTTCTCGGTTCTGTGTTCTACAGAATTGAGGGTGTCACAAGAACCATCCTTGATGCCACCCCTTGAGTGACGATCAGAGGGGGACGGTGACATAGTGTATCAAGTGTGCGCTGAGTTGAACGCACGCGCCACCAAAGTTGGGGAGCCGGGAGTCGTTCGGCGAAGCCCGCACCCAGAAAATGAACCTCCACAAGTTCAGATCTGGCTCGACCCTTAGGAAAGCCTCGCACGGGGTGACGAACACCAGCATGTGGAGGATGTTGTTCGGCATTGGCTGATGGAGTTCGATGCCATACTCCTCAAGGAGCCGCCGGAAGAAGAGGTGCGCCGAGAACGACACGACCTCGTCATCGTGCAGCGCAGGCATGCGCTCTCCGCCGGCGAGGCGGATGGCATGCACCTCCCTTGACAAGAGCATCCCATGCATGGTGTACTCGATCTAGCCGGAGCTCACATGGGATATCGTCCATGCAGACATGGCGGCCGGAGAAGAAGAGGATGAAAGAACAAGCGCTCTGTTGACTCGAGTTGGTCGGGAGAGGGGAGTGCGAGGGAGAAAGCGAAAGGCATATCTGAGGGAGGATGCCCCAGAGGAAGGATATAAGGCTGCGGAAGCAACACGAGACCCGACAACCGTTAGGGACCAGGCAACCGTTCGTGCCCCCTCAGAATCGACGCCACTTCAGCTTGCTCAACTGCTGTCGGAGATTAAGGGCGTGTTTCGCATGGATCCAATCCACCGCAAAGCAGCTCTGCTCCAAAACTCTGTGATGGAGCAACTCTAGTGTGGAGTTAGAGCTGTTGAAGGTGGTATTTAGCTAGAAAATCGTTCATAGCTCCACGAAAGAGAGTTTTGAGAGTGTAATACCATTCTTACCCCTATTATGCTGATTGTATATATTTTGAGAATAATAAAGTGTATGTAATTTGAAAAATGATATAAGTTTACATTATTTAGAAAAAAGAGATTTTCTCATACAGTCACTTGAAATCATTTATTACCTTAAAATATTACATAAATATTAGGTACTAATTGACGTCTGTGTTATTGTGGCGTGTGTTATAATAGTGTTTAAGATTTACTGTGCTTTGGGATGAAGACCGAAGTTTTTAACTCGCGCGTCTTGTGTTGTTTAGCCCATAACTGGCTGTTAACATCCGTATTAAAGTAACTGCGTCTAGTGAGACAACAAACGGTCTGATTTATTTCCTAGCGTGTCAAAGAGGGTAACAAACGGACAAGCCTCTGCACGTGTCAGTACATCGGCCACTGGACTGAACTGATCCGCCCGCCCCCGCTCGGATCGTCCTGCTCAGCATAGCTCCAAATAAAACAAACCAGACACAGGGATGAGCGATGGCCGGCCCCATGGAGCGAGAGGATCAAGAAGCCAGGACGAAGCCTCTCCTGGTTACAGTGATGGAGGGGAGCAGGGGCGATGATGATCGTGAAAGCGCTGCTCCCTCCTCCTCCTCGTCGTCGTCTTCCTCCATTGCGGCGGTGGTCGCTAGCACCACCGTCGCCGTCGCTGGGTCCTTCGAGTTCGGCATCTCGGTAAGAGGAGCCCCTCCCTGCACAGGCCAGTAGACCACCACGCACGCAACTGAGCACAAAACTGTCTTCTGCCGCGTCATCTCCACCTCTCCATAGCCGAGGTCTGTCAAAGGTTGTCCATCCTGCCGACACAGCTGGACGCATGAGCCTTCTATCTCTAAGCATGTCGAACGATCAGCTCTGTTCTGTTCAGCTTGTCTACAGCTCACTCCCATTGCTGCGGATTGAAGGAGCGGTGGGCAGAGGCAAGGTGCGGCAGGCAGAGGGCGGCGCGGCGTGCGATGCGTTGGTCGACGGAAGATGCAGCGGCGGAGAGTGTCGCGGCGGGCGACGCGGTGGTCGGCGCGGTGTGCGGAGGAAGGCGCGATGTGAGGAGAAAGGCCCGGCGGCCGGCGCGGTGGGCGAAGAATGGAGATGCGGGCGGACAAAGCCCCGGCGAGCGGCGCGGTGGGCGAGGGTCACGCGCGGCGGCCGGTGCGCGTAGGGTTCGGGCGCGGGTTTCAGAGGCTGGTGGGGGTGGAAAAGAAAAGAGACCGAACCTTTTTTTTTAACCAGTGTCAATTGTGGGTAAATCGTTTCCAACTCCACGCCTATTTTCATGTAAACTGATTTAGGAGCAAAAAAATAGGTACTCTAAAAAAATGAACTAGAACTCCACCAACTCCGTGGAGTTGGTTAAGTCCACCAATTTGTAGGGTTGGGATGTTTGGCTGCATTTCTTCAGCTGTAAAACTGGAGTTGGACTATGGAGCCATGCCAAACACGCCCTAAAACTACCACCGCAGCGTGGGAACCGAGTCGAGCGACGCCTCCTCAACCTCCGGAATTAAAACCACCCTGATGGCATTGGGGTCGAGTCGAGCGGCGTCTCCTCAGCTCCATGAATTAAAGTCGCCACCGCGGCATGGGAGTAGAGTTGAGCGACGTCTCCTCAACTCCTGAAAACGTGGGCGTAAGTTCGACCAAGGTAAGGGAGGTAAGTCTCCGGACCACCTTCAGGGCCCGATAAGCCGTGGGTTCGAAGGCTGGCCCCATAGGGATACGAGGCCACCTGGGGCGCCCATGAGTGAGGAACGGACGATGCGAGGTGGTCCACGATAGAGACTATGTCGGGAAGGGTGAATCCCCTCGACACCTCTATGTCTGTAGCTGAGACCCAGCCCTGTGAGCATCAAGGTAGTCCTCTGAGGGGTCGACATCGAGTAGCCCGAGCCTACGATAGGATCGGGAACCACACGCTCGCCTCGAGCAAGGATCTAATGAAATGAGGGCACCGAGTCCCGACTAGGAAACCCTCACGAAATAGGGTAAATGGTTTTGACCGCTTATAGGAACAGGGTGGGCGGGTTTCACTCAGTTCTACCCGATATCCAACTCACCGGGCCAAGGGGCTCGACCGCTAAGGAAAGCCCTCGATTGGCCCGACCCCTCCGAGTTACGAACGGCTCATGGATGGGGGCGGAACAAAACCACCATAACAACAACCCGACCCCCGAAACGAGGGTCGAGGGCTCACCGCAGGTCCCTGGTGGGAGCGACCGAAGGTCACGACGGGCCACCGGAGGCCCGTTTGTCACGGTCGCAATGGTCAAGCTAAGCACTTATGATATTTTCCTAACTATACAGGTCGACATTACGATCGATCGGAGGCTCGGGAGCTACTAACGGGGTTCCCGACCCCGACCTCCAGGAGGAGCGACATCCTTCCCCCCCTCTGTGTAGACGGTGAACGGGGCTGGAGGGGGAGCCCAGAGTGCCAGAGGGGGCAGCGCCGCCACGACCAAGTTGGGAGCACTTTAGTGCTCCCCTAACGTTGAAGCCCCGTCACGTCCGATGGAACGGAGGAGGAGGAGGAGTGCGTAGGGGGGGCGTGCTCTCCGGTACGGCTCACACCAGCGACAAGACGGGGCCAGGCGGAACAAAGACCTCCCGATACAGCGGCCTTGTCGAGCGCTCCGGCCGACGTACGACAAGACAGACGTATCTGTAACCACGGCTCCCTCCACTTGCAAAGAGTTAAGAAGGGGTCGACGGAAAAGGGTATAAAAGGGGGATCGATCGTCCCCCTCAGTTGAGAGAGGCACCACACTTGTAAGAGAACCACCCCCATTTTCATCAAAGAACAGCGAGACACTCGAACTGACCAAGGGCACCTTTCCTGAACCAGTATAAATCCTTTGTCTTCATAGCTAGGCCACCTCAAGGACGAACACGCGAAATCAATATTACATGGAAATCCAAACATCGACACCAGCACTTTTCAGCAACACCATTTAATTGGTATGAATTCACTTGAATTTTCTCCATAATTTCATTAATTTAGATCTTTGAGAATTAATTCCAGATGATGTACTTTATTGATAAATCCCAATTTTGGCCACAACATTTGTTTTAATATCTTTGATCTTCAGTCCAAATTTCAGCTTTATTGGCCCTATCTAAGTAGGGTAAATAATGGAACTTTGCCCTATGACCCTGAAAATTCCAAAAACCCATAGAAAGAAATTTAGAAAATCATAGAAAATTGTAAAATTCATGTCTATCTGTAGAAAGCTCATAAAAATATGAAACCAATTTTGTTGGACTCCTTAAGACCAGCACTGTATGAAAAACCTACTTTGCTGCATGTCAAAGCCCCAAATTTTTCTCTAGAATATCAAAGAATATTAAGGCCTTAAGGATTTAATGTAAACATATACTTGCTTAAGAAATTATAAAACATGGCTAACAGGTCATCTATGATCTATGTTAGCTACTATAAAAATCTGAGGGGCATTGGAGTCCATATATTATAAATCAAATTAAATACAAAAATTGTATTCATATAGTGGTTAACAATGTCATTTGCATTCTTTGCATATTGATTAGTCACCAAGCTTGAGGAGACTCCAGAGCCCATCGACATCATCACTCCGGACATTGACTTTAGTCCCCAATAGGAACAAGTCAAGCCTTGGTTGGCATTTAACAACGGTTTATAAAGTTTTTCTTTGTCTCACATATAATTAGACTATGAATATGCATTAGGTCTATCCTGTTTGATACTCCAATTGCATGACTAGAAAATCCTAGGGAGAGTGTGGTTAGTTATTAAGTCCTCGAGCAGATCATGGCATGCTAATTATGTATCGGAATCGGTACAAGTCGAGTAGTTGAAATCTACTCGCAAGGATAGGAATGAGGATCACACGGGTTTGGTTCGAGAGTGAGATTCACTAAATGGAAAGTTGAGATCAGGCAGGGGTTAGGAGCAACAGGACGTAGGGGCCTCTGAGCCATAACTCCGCCTGTGTCGGTTAAGGACTGAGCCATGTGCAGCCCTATTGTGCAAGTTTGAATGTACTGAAGGCATACTGGATATATGGGACCTAGTAAACCAATGTAACTTGAGTCCCTTAGTGTCGAGGCATAACCCACCATCTTATAGGTTTAGATTGAGGGCATCAAGGTGTAAATTTGTTAACGGCAATGTCGAGGATGGGTGCTTCATGTAGTGACCTCCTGTCCATAAAGGTGGGACCGATTCGACGTGTAGGTGTCTTGTGAAAGGTTGTCGCGTACGGCATAAGGGGAGTGTGCTTTGCAACTCTGAGTATAAAGTGTATGTTACATGCTATTCGAGTATCCCTGCAGGTGTATATCGATTCGAGTCGCCATTCCTCACGGTTATGGAGTACCACTTGTTCGCTGCACCGTGATGTAGTAAATACTTGTATTTGGAAAGTACTTAATCAATGTTGTCATGAATAATCTTTGTATTGCAATGTGAATGCCACTGAAATATTGCTCACTAAATTTATGATTCCTGAACTATTAACCTACTACTAAATTTTAAATTAAGAATGAATGATTAGGCGAGTCCATTTATGCAAACTGCTGTCCAACCTTATGGTTTTATCCAGCATATAGCGTGTCATATTAGGGAAGAGATTAAGACTTGCTGAGTCTTTGTTCTCACAGTTGCTGCATAAGATTTTGCTGCAGGTCATCTTGACTTTGAGGTTGGGGAGGATGAAGGGTTCAGGAACGAGGCGTACCCCCTTCAGGGTACACGATCGAGTAGGAACCCTACACGCCACCATGAATGTCTTCGGTGATGCTAGTGGGGATCGTCCTAGGGTTGGGCGGTTCCAGTTTGCTTAGATTAGGCTTAGGTCCATGAGCTATAAACAAGACTCCCGCTGTAGATAAATTTTGATGTAATCTATTTTTTACACTTGACTATGTAAATTCAAGTTTATGTTATGTAATATGGTTTCCTTTTGTGGTGTGTTGTTGGGTGTCGCATCGCATGACACCGCCCGATGTGATTCCTAGAATGTCAGGACTCTAGATCCTCACATCGTGGTATCAGAGCCGCATTGGGAATAGAGCACTTTAAAAGGTTCATATTTCTAGAGGAGTTAGGTTTAAGGTGAGGTATCGATAGTATGCCCGTGTTGACGGTCATTAAATACCAATTTCGCCTGTCAATGTTACTCAATTATGTGAAGGAATAATATTTCTTGCATGCATTATCCTTAGAAATAACATAGTTCCACTTGTACTTGGAAAGAATTGTGCATGCAGTGAATATATGTAGAATTGAGGAGAATTTAGGGGAGCAATCCTAAATTATACACTTCCAGCCATTAGAAGCTGACATGTGGCAGTCCATGGATCCAATGGACCACCTACAGGAGTATTGTAACAGCCCTAACTTTTGTAAAGCTTGATGTCAGCTCATAAAACAAAGTTAAGGCAACAAAAGACTATAATTGTGTCACATGAAATGATGAACACATAAATGAACATGTGAGGGACTTAAAAATTTTCTCTAGCCCATGCTCAACACATGTTAACCTAGGGGAAATAATTACACTCCTAAAACTCTAACTCATGTGCACCTTCTCTATGAGTAGAGTGGAGGAAATTTAAATGCAATTTGAATTCTTTTAAAAGGATTCCTATTCAGATTGTACAAAGGCCCATATGTGAGAGCATAGATGCATTTCTCATGTATTCAAGAGCCTAAGTTCCAAGTTTGGAGAATTTTGGAGCTCATCTACCATTTATTCGAAGGAATATTTGTGAGCACATTTAAATTCAAATTTGAATTTGAAAACTGAACCAAATGTGCTCAATTTTGAAATCAGATTTCATATTCAAATTTCTCACATTATGTTTGGCCTATCCTCCAAATTTGGTGATATTTGGGCAACGTTTGCGTGGGAATCTCAAAGCACAGTGGGGAAATCAAATAAAAGGGGCCGGACCCACATGTCATAGACCCGGTGCAGTGAACCGCCTCTGTTTCTCTCGGTGGCACGCACGCGACAGCGCATGCGCGCCACCTTCGGCCGGCCGATGCCAGCTCCTGGTTGCTCACCTTCTGCTCGTCCTGATCATGACAGCATGAGTGCAACAACGTTTCTTCGCTTCTTCCTCAGTCTCCCTCGTTCCCGTGCATCTGCTCCTGAGAAGAAAAACAGCAGCCACTTTCCCTCTGTTTTCTCTGATCGCCCCAGCAAACCAGCAGCCTTTGCTCGAGCTCCCCACAGAGAAAACCTTCTTCCCTGAGTGCTCTAGCCGGCTATGAACTTCCCTCCGCTGTTCCATGCTTGCTGGCGCCTAGAAGCAGAAAAGTTTCTCTGCTCCCGAGTTCAAACTCAGGCAACCAAAAACTGGACGCCGTGGACAGCACAAACCAGAAGGGATCACGCCCAAGCAAGCCACCCCATCTGTGCACCAACAAGTCTAGTTTCTCACCTCCAAAGCTCAGCCCTGGCCATTGATCACAGAGGGAGAATTTCAAGTTTTCCTCCCGGGCGGCAGAAACGGACCTTGAGGTAAAAAATTGTAAAATTCGTCCTCAATTCATGTTTGTTGGGTCTCAAACTTCACACACAGGTTGTTAACTGCCTAGCACACCTCCTACATCGATTTTAGACCAAGAAATTGAGTGTAGGGTGAGCAGTCCGAGCTCTTTTAGAGGGTATGCCGCTGGACCCTATCGGGTGCACGGTGCGAATAGGTTTACAGCCATCTCCAGCTGGTTTAGACCTCATGCCGGTCTTCTACATGATCCCCTGGTGCTGTAGAGCCCAAGAACCGACCATTTGGTGGAGAATTCACCGTGCAAGACCTCGCCGGAGCTCTAGGGTTTGCTGTGGCCGGTGCGCCCTATTTTCCGGCGAGTTTCAGCCGCCGGGGACCTCACCAACGTGTTCAGCGTGGGGAAATATGGGGGGCTGCCAGCAGGGGGTCTGGAGGTGGCTGGGAACTTGTTTTCCGGCGACCTCGCCGGAGTGGGCCGCCACTGCCCTGTTGGGCGCGAGTCTGGAGGTTAGGGATGACAGGTGGGACCCACTGTCAGCATTTAAACATTTTCCAGATTTTCCCACTTTAGTTCAAACTTTGGAGAGCCATAACTTTGTGTAGGAGTGTCTAAAAATTGTGAAACAAATTTTGTTCGATTCCTCTCAAAGAGTACTATGCAGGGGTGCAGGCCAAAGTTTATGAAAATCCCTGTATTTGGCTCATTAATTCATTTAAATAAAGCCTTGTATGAATTTTTACAGGAGTTCTGTTTATTGGAAAATTCCCAAATTTTGACAGGACATTCTTCCAAAATTCCTTGAACTCCAGTAAAAATTTCAGAGGCATTGGACCTAATTTTCTTGGTCAAATAATGTGTTCATTCCTTATGTCTCTGAAAAATAGGAAAATAAACAGAGACAATTTCAGCTTTTCACCATTCTTTGAAAAATCCATATCTCCATGTAGGAAACTCCAAAAATGGTAAAACCAATTCCTATGGACTCAGGACATTTTTTACTTCACAAAAAGTCTACTTTTCAGCATAGGAAAGCTTAATATCTAGGGGGTAAAGGCAGATTAGTGAAAACCACATAAGGATTTGTTGTGCTCACATGAAGCCATTTCATGAGCTCAATTTTTGCACACTGCCTGAATACCTTCCATAGAGGCTGTGGTTAAATTCTCAGCTTCATTGGACCTCTGGAACTTGAGCTACCATCTTTTAGGTTGAAGTGTTCATATAATGGACTTAATCACATGGTGATTATTAGTATCTCTTTTCACCCTAGCTTTCATCTTCTCTAAGGTTTAGATCCAACAACAGAAACCTTGCTGTTGTTTATCTCTCATATGCGTGAGTTAACTTGAACAACAGTTTTGAAACAGTTTCTAAATTGCTTTTGAAATATATGTGCATTGCAATATAATAGCTCACGTGACGTCGACGTTCGACGAGGATCCGACTCTACAGCGAGGATCTCCATCTCGTGACGAGTTTGGCGGATTCTCCGGAGGAAGACTAACTTCTAGCTTCTAACAAAAACCGTTGAGCAAGGCAAGCCCCGGTCTGCATATCGTTACTGTTTTAAATTTTACTTTACTTCACATCATGTTTATTGGACTTGAGTGCATTATGTCTAGGATGATTGAAACCCACTTGTATGCCTATTACATCCCTCATTAGAAGGTTTAGTGTAGGCTTTGCCTCGTTGTAGATGCTAGGCTAATGTTGTAGCTAGCTCGGTAGAAGTCGAGTAGTAAAAAGCTACTCGCGAGAAAGTTCGAGTAATGGAGTTACTCGCGAGAGGTTAATGATAAGAGCACCCTCATGAAAATGAGATGGGGACGGGGATGTTCCTGTATGATGGAGCGCTCAAGGTTGGTCTCGACCTGCGATGGGTGTGACAATGCTTGAGACCACATTTGGCCTGGACCGGGATGGTAAGGCAAATGTGGAGGTTGGTTGTAGCCCCGTCCGTGTCGGTTAAGGACCGTATGTATGCGGCCCTGCTGGACAAGATTGAGCTGTACCGGATATATAGTGGGGTATGGGACCCATGAAACCGATGTAACTCGATGGACCGTGATATAGAAACTCATCCTTCGCGTGGGAATGGCGTTGAGAAGGCGGGAGGTGTAAATCCTTTAGCGGGCAACTTCGACGTGTCCGTGTAGAGGACCATCCTGCTCGGCGCGAAGCGTTTTTCTATGTCGGGGTGTCGTGTGAAAGGTTGCTGCATACAACGTAAGAAAGAGCTCTTGAGAGAGTCTTTCGAGGCGGGTGTATGTGTCGTGTATTCCGGGTTGTTGTTGATTCGAATCACCGTCGCTCGCGGAAGAGGATTGAGCATACTTGCCCACTGCGCCGTGACTTAGTAAGAAGAGAAACTAAGTCTCTTAACTTGCTGTTTGTGGATTAATCACTGTATTGGAACCTTGACTGAAGTAGTTATAGAGCCAACTAAATTTCATTTCCACCTTAGGCTAGCAACATCGGGATAAGCGTTTCTTGTTTGATTGTGGACTTCCGATGTTGTGAGGCGTGAGGACCACTAAAATGAAGGCTATAAGAATCTGAATATAAGGATCAAGTTTAGTCAAGATGCATTTTGCAAATTCCTATGCCTACTCTTTTACTACCCCTGCATGTAGAGTTGCATGTTTAGGAGTGACGGGTAAGTCTTGTTGAGCCTTAGTGCTCACGGTTGCTTCTGAGTTGTTTTTGCAGGTAGCAGGATGCCTGCTATAAAGAGGGTTGTTCGGTGAGACGATGAACCTCATAGTTTGTTCAACTCATCGGAAACCTAGCCGCTGCCTTTCTTTGGTGAAGCTTGTAGGAAGCGTTCACGGGCTGAACGGCTTCTCTTCGGCGTAGTTAGGGTCGAGAGTGAGTAGTTTGTCCAGCAAATGTTAATTTCCGCTGCGCGTGTACATTATGTTGTAAAAGATCTTATCTTGAGAAAAAAAAATGGTTCTGTTATGTTCTTATCGTCTTTTCGTGCATGCTGTTGGGTGCCGCATCGCACGGCACCACCCACTGCGATTCCCGGGCTGGGCCTTCACAAGTATCTTAAGGAATCCAAAAGTGAATCACCTGGGAAACACCTCAGGGCCTACCTAGAAGCCACCCAGAGGAAACACACCGAGTTTGCGACCACCCAAGTCGGCCAAGCCAGGGGTTCGGCCGAGCTGGTCCTGCCCCCAAACTCGGTCATATTCCACGTGTCGACTCCCTGTGGCTACCTAAAAAGGCGGTTCTGATTGATTCGCACGAATATTCTAGCAGGAACCGACCTCAACTCATGTATAAGTAGGACAACATACCACTCACTTCACCACACACAACTTGAGCAATTACTCTTCTGTATACACACTTTGTAGAGTATAGGTTGTAGGAGGGAGCGTCTAGTTTCCAAGTCCATGTTGAAAAAGGTATGGCTCATTTATATTTTCTTTTTTTGTGACTTTATTCTTATTAATAGTATTAGTCTTCTTTTATTCATATGCTTAGGTGAAGCATTTCTTGTTTGATTGTGGAATCCATGCATGTGGTAGGTTTAATTGTTCTTATGATAGTGTAGTAACTATGTTATTATGTTATCATAAATACCATAGGCCTTCACTATAGTCTAATTAGGTATTAAATGAATATGTTAGCATGAGTAATATAGTGCTTGGTTCTAGCATTGGTTCAATGATGTTTAGGTTAGTCATTGCCTTAGGATGGTAATTGTACTATAGCTTCTAAGATATTTACTTAGCATTCAAGTGTGGTGCTTGGATAGTTAAGTAGCGTTGGATGTCTAGTAGACCCATGGATTGTAGGGTAGGCGACAGGTGGTGACAACCCTGTTTGTCCTCTATACTCCCTCACGTTCGGCTACGCCACAGGCTCTTAGCAAGAGTCGATTATTACCAGGGGTAAACCCGTGCCCGATATGTTAAACTACTAAGCCCTAGTATCTACTACTAGCATATCCATATGTACACTATTAGTCTATGCATATGCATACTAGAAGCACATTAGGAACAAGCCTTTATCTTAACTTAACTCTCTCTAGGACTATCTTACCTTTAGAGTAGATTGTTTCAGTGTGTGTCACAGTACCCCTTGATATCTTTTTATCCATCCTACTTGGCTTCCTACTAGAACACCCTATCCTATCCATCATCTTGTCACACTTCACCTTCCTTTATGAAAATACGATACCTTAGGAAATATTCTCTTGGGTGAAATGCGACAACGGTATTTTCCGTGAGCTTGCGGAACTCATCTTGCTTTGACTCTAGGGGTATGTTTGGTTCGGGACAAGGTGGGATGGGTTGGATCCATCCCAGTTTTCAGCGATGGGATGGTCCCATTTTTTGCTTGTCTTGTGGGATGCGATGGTCCCTGTTTTCTGTTTGGTTTGGGGGATAATATGAGATGAAATGGTCCCGTCTCCTGTTTGAATGAAGGGATATGGACATATGGGTATGATTATTTTCAGTAAACAGCAGCAATAGAAAATGCAATATGTTACTTGATAACACAAGTTCCATAAAGAAAATAATTTCAATGACACACAACATGATAACACAAGTTCTGCCTACAGGTTGTGTTTTTTTCCTCAGACTCATGCATGGTGGAGGCTCGCCGGAGGTGGGATAGATTCATCCGCACAACTTCAAAGAGATGGTTACGTCCTGGATCTGAGAGGAATATTCCTCTAAGAGGATGACCCCATCCCACCTGTCTCCCAAACAAACACTATCAAAAGTAGGCTCGCTCCGTCCCGTCCCACCATACCACTCAAACCAAACATACCCTAGGTTAACCTAGTTGTCAAAAGAATTGATGGCATCCATTGCCAGGATAAACTGTATCGTTAAGAAATCCAACATGTAGAGATCCGGTTACCTAACCCAGATCTTCATTTATATAAGTGTCGGGATCTAACCATTGCTCTTCGGCCTCTCAAAGAATCCCGTAGGAGTAATGTTTCTGGCAGTATCACAAGGAGTCGCTGTGAGGACCCCGCCGTCCCGATCACTCACGGGAACGGGGCACCTCGCCCGGGATCACATTGGGTGGTGCCGTGCGATGCGGCACCCAACAGCACACATAATAAAGCATCATATTACATGAATCAGGCGGAAGCTTACAAAGTGTTGATTTTACAAATACTTCTCAAAATATTCCACAGCGGAAGACTAATACAACTCACGTCTCATACCTATGATAAGCAACAGAGAAGGTGTCCAGCCCGCGGACCCTTCTCGCTAGCAACACTGTCATAATAGCAGCGGCAGGGGTTACCCTGAGTTCATCCCTCGGAGAGCTCCGAGTCTCATCAGGTATCCGTATATCTCAGCGTACAGTTATTACCTGCAAAACAACTTATGCAGTATCTGTGAGCACGAAGCTCAGCAAGACTGACCCGTCGCCCTAGTCATGAAACTCTACATGATGGAAATAGAGGGCTGATTATAGAATTTTGCATAAACGATGAACTTGAGCTAAAGGAGAGTCCTTATTTCCAGTTTTAATCAACTTTTATAGACCTCGCACAACGTACATCGAGACTCCACAATCAAACAAGAAACGCTTCATCTCGATGTCACTTGCCCGAGGTGAAAGTAACTTTAGTGAACTACCCTAGACTCATACAGACCTTGCGCCATCAACGTCGAGACTCCACAATCAAACAAGAAACGCTTTGCCTCGACGCTACTGGCCCAAGGTGGAAAATAAATTTAGTGAAAGTGTTGATCATTCCTCATCTCCATTATGAGGATTACTCACGAAGCATTATTAACTTTTTCCAGTTTATTACTACGTCACGACGCAGAGAACAAGTATGCTCACTACCGCGAGCGACGGTGATTGCAATCAAAAGCACCCGGCTGACACGACACGTACGCCCGTACTCGACGTTGCACACAGCAACCGTCACTGATGTCGTACGTGGCAACCTTTCACACGACACCCGAATGTCGAACCGGTCCCACCGACTGGGATTAAGTCTCTCTACGGCAAACCCTCGTAGAGCAGACTTCTCTATCCTTTCAGCATCGGCATCAGACGGTGAGGTATGCCTCGACACCCAGGTTAACATGTTACATCGGTTTCCTGGGTCCCATATAGCCAGTATGCATCCGGTACACAACTCAAACTTGCCCAACGGGCCGCACACGAGAACAGGCCTTAATCGACTCAGACATAGACTAGGCTCACAGGACCACGTCCTTGACCTTCCATCCACTGCCCGGTCTCCATTCCCAACTATGAGGGTCAATTCCCAACTCTTCCGATTGATCCCCCTAAATCCCTGTTCACGAGTAGGAATCTGCCCACTCGAGTTTTTGCTTCTTTTAACCCACTTTTGTTGAGATCAGCAGTTATAATTAATTGATAACATATCCTACAATAAACTCCAGGGTTTTCTGGGTCATGCATTTTGAGTGTCATACCACCTAGACTTAATGCAATAAACAAAAATGCTAGACATAATAAGTGAATACAAATAGAAACTTGTAATGTTTTGATGCAAACCGGGGCTTGCCTTTGTTTTGCAGGTGACTTATATATATATGCAGTTAGTGAAGATCACTTGGTGCTTGATCAACCTCTTTCCTCCTTCCTTGATTTCTACTCCGATGATTTCAACTCCTCCACGTAGATACTACACGTGAAGAATATGCATATTGTTTAATTGTAAAGACTTTGCTACAAATTCGAACAACGAGTTTCAAAACTGGAATTCTGTTTAAGAATTTAAAATGAAACTGGTGCTAGTGGTTTGGGTTTGTGTTTAAGCACTAGGATCAAGTGATGAGTGGGCTTTCATCACTTGGGTGAGGATTAACTAATGAGGTTGAACAGGACACCACGATCCAAGGCTTCAATGGAGCTGGAAATTTTCTTGTGAGTTCCCTGTCACAAGAAAGCCCTCTGGACCAAAATTCAGAATGTTTCACTGATTAGGTCACCCAGAACAATTCCCTAAGCATTTAGGCATAAAGGAATTAATTCTTATTAAACTTGCACTTTCATGCAAATTCAAGTGAACTATAATTCATACATGGCTCAGGGTGTCACTCGCTGAGGCAAGCCACACGGGGCTATAGGGTATTTCCCGCGCCGCCACACCAGATCCCTGCGCCACAACCGATCAAATATTTGAAAAAACCGTCGCTGACGGGCGGGACCCACCGGGTCGTCTTCTACCTCCGGCCACCCGCGCCCGCGCGCCGCCGGGCTCGCCGGAGTTCGACGGATTCCGGCCTCCCGGCCATCCCCCGAGCTCTCCCTCGCCGTTAGGGCCTAATTTCCCGTGCTGAACACGATGGAACCCTCTTCCCTGGTTGGCGATGGCTCTAACCTAGCTGGCCACGGCACGGCGGCTCTAGACCGGTTCGGCAACGTCGCCCGGTCATCCTAGCCTGCCCAGACCTCGGTGGAACGGCGCTACAGCACCAGTGGACTATGGGGATGCTCGACCTAGCCTCAAAACTGATCGGGACCGGCGGCTAATGGTGTCTCACCGTGCACCCGAAACCTCCTCCGCGTTTGAGGTCGGAAATTCTGGATTTCATGCGGCCTATGTGCATCTTTCCAACTAGGGTTGTGAAGGACTACTGATCGCCGGTTAGTGGCGGTCCTGTGTGCAAGGTGCCCGACGGCGATCTTTTCCCAAATTCGAGCCCGGTAGATCATCTCATGGCTTGAGCTTCGGGGACGAGCATCAGGGGCTCCCAGCGCATCCGAGGGCGCTCTAGCTCGGGCCTGAGAAGCTCTCGGTGGGGCTGTCCACGTGAGACCAGCTCGGTTTCCCGATGGTGAGCCTCGGTGCCCGGTGGAATACGTCAAATTGTGATCAAACGATGGGGCAACGCCACGGAGTAGAGCGATAGGTCGCTAGAGCACACGCTGGCGCTCACTTCTTCCGTGGATCACTCGGGCAGTGGAGGGGGCGACGCGGTTTGCAACAGGCAGAACGAGAAACGGCGCCGGGAGGTTCCTGTTGTGCGCGCGAGAGTGGGAACCAAGGACAATGCGCGAGCTGAGTGATAAGGAGGGGGGAAACCAGCTCGCCAGCACAGAGGTCGCGAGGGAGAGGTGGTGTCGGCCTTGCCCCGGTGTTGCACGGTGAGAAGGACCGAGGCGGTCTCGGTGGCGCGATGACTTCGCGAGGAGGAGAAAAACAGAGACCGTGCACTGCCTGAGCTGAAGATCTTTTGCACACTCATTTCCCCCAATGACATGTGGGCCCCACAATTCAGTACCTCTTTTCCTCAAAATATCTCCAAAGTTTGACAATTATCCAACCCAATTGTTTGGAAATTGGAAACTGAGCTCATTTGACAAGTTTGGACAAAACCCATGCAAATTCAATTGTTCATTTGAATTCTTTGCACATTTGACTCCCTTTGGAAAAATGGGCAGCAAATCTTTTCAAAAATTAATGAAACTTTGCCTCCCCACTAATTTGGACCTAAGGAATCCAAATATGCCACTTGATTCTTGTGTTAGCTGCTGCAAACAATAGTTTGGACACAAACAGTTTTGAATTTCCATTGTGTCTTCCCCTCACTTGAAGTTTGAATCTACATTTAGTTCATCACTGATTTTTAAACCCTTCCCTTGCACTTGAGCTCTTCATTTCTGGGGTTTTAATATACATGAGGTCCATCCATGCAGTAACCCTAAGTTTGTTTAGAAGAAATCTCACCTATGTCATCATATGTGGGAAAAAGTTTCAACTAAGCCCCTTTTTCATACACATGACTCCAACATTTGTGCAAACTCATGTTTCTTTGTATTCACATTTTGGGACCTTTACAATCCTCCCCCCTTAAAAGAATCTCGTCCCGAGATTACAAAAGAAAGATGAGACGGAAGGTAATTACAACAACTGCGACAGAAGTTCCGGATAGTTCTTGTGGAGGTAATCTTCACTTTCCCAAGTCGCCTCTTCCGGTGTGTGATTACTCCACAGGACTTTGTAAAATTTCAAAGTCCGATTTCGAGTGATCCGGCTCGTTTCGTCGATAATCTTGATGGGCTTCTCGGTGTAGGTGAAGTCCGGTTGCAGTATTTCCATGTCTTCTGAAAGGATGTCCGCCGGCTTCTTCAAACACTTTCTCAACTGTGAGACATGGAAGATGTCGTGGATGCCCGATAAGGATGGCGGCAGCTCCAAACGGTAGGCTACCGGCCCACACCGTTCTGTAATAAGGAACGGACCCACAAAGCGAGGAGCTAGCTTTCCCTTGACCCCGAATCGATGAATTCCCTTCATCGGGGATACTCAGAGATAGACGTGATCTCCGACTTCAAAACACAAGGGTCGGCGTCGCTGGTCCGCATAGCTTTTCTGGCGAGATTGAGCGGCCCTAAGGTTTTCTTGAATCAGCTGGACCCGCTCTTCGGCATCTTTTACAAGATCAATGCCGAAAATCACCCTCTCGCCCGATTCACACCAATTGAGTGGTGTGCGGCACTTCCTGCCATAAAGTGCTTCGTATGGTGCCATTTTAATACTGGATTGGTAACCACTGTTGTAGGAGAACTCTGCTAATGGCAAATGGTTATCCCAGTTCTTTCCATGATCTATGGCACATGCCCTCAGCATATCTTCCAAAATCTGGTTCACCCTCTCCGTTTGACCGTCAGTCTGGGGATGGTATGCTGAGCTTCTGATTAATTTTGTTCCTAGAGATTCATGTAGTTGCTCCCAGAAACGAGCAACAAATATTGAACCTCGGTCCGATATGATGGTCTTGGGGACTCCATGTAAGAACACAATCCTTGAAAGATACAACTCTGCATATTGCTTAGTTGAAAATCTTGTACTCACTGGGATGAAGTGGGCTGATTTTGTTAAGCGATCAACAATCACCCAAATGGAGTCATGCTTTCTGGATGTGAGAGGTAGTCCAACAATAAAGTCCATGCTGATGTCCTCCCACTTCCATGCCGGAATACTTAATGGTTGTAGCATTCCTGCTTTCTTTATGTGGTCAGCTTTGACTCGCCGACATGTATCACACTCGGATACATACTTGGCAATTTCTCGCTTCATCCGAGTCCACCAAAATTTTGTCTTCAGGTCTTGATACATCTTATTGCTCCCTGGATGTATCGAATACTTGGACGTATGAGCTTCATCGAGGATTTTCTTCCTTAGCTTCAGGTTCCGGGGCACCACGATACGGTTGTTAAACCATAACACACCTTGTTCATCTTCCCGGAAACATTTCATTTTATCCTCATTGATTCTTGCCCGGATTTTCCGCATTCCATTATCCCTCTTCTGGGCTTGTACAATCTCTTCTCTAATGGTAGGCACCAGAGCAAGATTATACAACGCTCCATACGGAATCACCCGCAAGCTTGGTTCTTCATCCTCATCCGGAACAACTGACAAGTTATTTACGTGGGAGTTACGACTGAGTGCATCAGCCACCACGTTAGCTTTGCCCGGATGGTAATGGATCTCGAGCTCATAGTCTTTAATTAATTCCAGCCATCTCCGCTGCCTCATATTAATATCCTTCTGAGTGAATATATATTTGAGGCTCTTGTGGTCGGTGTAGAGGTGCACTAAATTTCCAAGTAAATAGTGCCTCCACATCTTCAACGCAAGCACCACCGCAGCAAGCTATAGGTCATGAGTGGGGGAGTGCTGCTCGTGGTTGCAGAGTTGACGAGACCCATACGCGATCACGCGTCTATCTTGCATTAAGACGCAGCCAAGTCCAATGCCTGAGGCATCGCAATAAACATCAAATGGCTTTGTTGTATCCGGTTGGGCTAACACCGGTGCCGTTGTGAGATGTTTCTTTAGAGTTTGAAATGCCTCTTCACAGGCCTCTGTACACACATATTTGCTGCTTTTCTTCAATAACTCTGTCATTGGTTTAGCCACCTTCGAGAAGCTGGGAATAAATCTCCGATAATAACCCGCTAGTCCAAGAAAACTGCGGATTTGATGAACCGATGTTGGAGACTCCCACTTCAAGACTTGCTCAATTTTTGTTGGATCCACGGCCACACCCTCTGCTGAAATAATGTGGCCTAAGAATGGTACTTTGCCGATCCAAAATTCACACTTGCTGAATTTGGCATACAGCTTATGTTCTCGTAGGCGTTGGAGCACAATATGGAGATGTTTGGTGTGCTCCTCCTCCGATTTGGAGTATACGAGAATGTCGTCGATGAAAACCACGACGAACTGATCCAACTCTGGCATGAATACAGAATTCATGAGATACATGAAGTGTGCGGGTGCATTTGTTAGCCCGAAAGATATGACTAGATACTCATAGAGCCCGTATCTAGTCGAGAAGGCCGTCTTCGGTATATCCTCCGCTCTGATCTTTATCTGATGATAACCAGACCGTAAGTCCATCTTGGAGAATACCTTGGCACCCACTAACTGATCAAATAATATATCGATCCGCGGCAACGGATATTTATTTTTGATTGTCACTGCATTCAGCGGCCGATAATCCACACATAATCGAAGTGACTCATCCTTTTTCTTCACAAAAAGAGCTGAACAGCCCCATGGCGATGAGCTTGGTCGGATGAACCCTTTGTCCATTAAGTCCTTTAGCTGTTCTTTTAGTTCAGCTAATTCCTTCGGAGACATTTTGTACGGCCTCCAAGATATTGGTGTGGTTCCCGGTGCTAACTCGATCTTGAATACCACATCCCTCTCAGGCGGCATCCCTGGAAGATCGTCGGGAAACACATCTGGGTACTCACGGACCACTGGAATATCCTCCAGTTTCGTGGTCACACTGTGGTATACCACTGGATTTTTAGAATCCACGGCTTCAAGTATGAGCGTTTGGAGACCGTAGATTGGAGAGTCCAAACTAACAATCCGTGGACCAATATCAAGAACAGCCCCGTGGTAGTTCATCCACGCCATTCCTAGAATCACGTCGATCTTCTGTCCCTCTAATACAATGAGGGTTGTGGGGTATAAGTTTCCACCTAAGCACAAGGGTGCTTTGATCACTACTTCATTAGCAGCTATATTTCCACCCGGTGAGCGGATAAGGTAGTGATCCTTCGGTGTAGAGGTGGAGAGCTCAGCTTTGCACACAAACAACCTGCTTATGAAATTGTGTGTAGCTCCAGAGTCAAATAATATTAACACGGGCAGTCCATTGAGGGTGAACATTCCCGCTAGTACAGGTGCCCCATCTGGCACATCCTCTAGAGCTGTATGATAAATGCACCTGGATTTTGGTGCTGTTCCTTGAAGCTGAGCACGGGGTTGATTTATACCCCGCTTTGGTGTAGTTTCTTTGTGGCGTATCCTTTCTGGACACTTTCTGCTGATGTGACCCAAGTACCCGCACGTGAAGCACGGTTTCTCAGCCGGTTCCTGGTTGCTCTGTGCATGGACATTGGTGGTATTCTGCTGCGGCGAGAACACTTGAGGAGCAGAATAACGTGGCTGCCTATACCGTTGTTGCAGCTGTCCGAAATCAGAGTATTGGGATGATCGACTGGAATATTGCTGGAGTCGTCGAGCCGGCTGCATCAGCTGACAGTTCAAGGTACTGTCTACCACCCGGTATTTCTGAGGAGCACTACTGCTACCCTCCGGTGGTATATGGTTCTTTCTTTTCTCAGCCTGAGCTTCCCGCTGAGCATCTTCAACCATGATGGCAGCACTCATCAATTCGTTGAAGTTCTTTCGATCAGCTAAAACGAGTCTCTCCTTTAGCTTGGGATTGAGGCTGCGGAAGAACCATTCACACTTTTGTGCTTCGGTGTTCACATATTGAGGCGCATACTGCGCCAGCTTGTTGAACACTCGCGAATGCTCGTATGCACCCCTCCCTCCTTGTTTTAAGGCCAGAAACTCCTCGAGTTTCCGCTGAATTATTCCGGAAGGAACGTGATACGGGAGAAACGCCTTCCGGAATTTTTCCCATGAAACGTCATGTCCATCTGGTAAGGAGGTGAGTTGATTTGCCCACCATGCACTGGCGGACCCGCGAAGTTGTTGCGCTGCGTATAAAACCTTCTGCTGTTCGGTGCATTGAAGCAACCCGAACTTAGACTCAATGGTACGGATCCAGCTATCCGCCACCAGAGGATCCTCAGATTCAATGAAAACCGGTGGTTGAGTTGCCAAGAACTCAACATAGGAATTCAGTTGAGGTTGGCGCAAGTCTTCGTCTTGACATCCCCCTTGACGGGATGTATTCATCACCAGGGTGCGGAGCAAGTCGGTTCACTCATCGCTTGCACCCGTCATGGCAGCCAGAATGTCCGCCATTGTGACCGTGGGTGAAGGCCCTGGTGGAGGCTGCTGTTGCGGAGCTCGCTGCTCCCGCTGTGGAGAGTTATCACCACGACCACCACTGGAACCACCCACCTCACTCATGGAACGAGTTCGCACCATTCTGCAATTGCAAGAGTTCATTATCAGTTCAACACTATCACTTGATTTATTCCATAAAAAAGTAGTGTAACACTGATAATGAAACCTCAACATGTAAGCAAAATGATTTAGGCGCAAACTGATGTATCTACAGCAAGGATTTACAAGCCGACTGATTGGTCCTTAAACAGATCAGATTCTGATCCAGTTAAAAGCACTTTCGTAACTCAAGTTGAATATGAAAGTTAAAGTTAACTTTAATATCTTTCCAACGAGTATCCAAAGGCCCCCTAGGGATTTTTCTACAGGAAGTTGTGGCTTAAAAACAGAAAGGTTCAGAGAGGCTTTGTTACTGTCGTGGTTCTGAACAGTTTGCCTTCAACTGAACTTTTCACCAACTTAATCTGTGATTTTGCTCTGGAGGTCTACAAGAAAGTTGTAGAGCACTTGAGAATCTTTCCAGAACTGTATCATACACCTTAATTGGTTAAAGCTACTCAGAGTTATGCTTTGTAAAAGTCCAGCAAGAATTTCTGCTAGAAACAGAGCACTCTGTTTTTGAAATCTTTGAAACCTAGACACTCTCTCATTTGAATCTTAGTTCAAAATAAGAGTTCAGTAACTAATATTTGTTTCAAACTTCCATTTTTAGTTGAAAGTTAGCTCATGACTCATTTCTTCATAGGGAAGGAGTTATTAAGTGTAGTACGGTGTCGATGCACCGTAAGAAGCATGTCGGTACTACGGTACTCACCAAAAGAGAATCCTAAACCAGCTTATACCGGCATATGCGTATGATCAGTGGCACTAAGACGGTCTCTCGCACACGTGTACTACACGGGATACGTACGTGGTTAGTACCTGCAAAAAAAATCACTCAATAGTGGTGCACTCAAGGGTTGTTTCATTCCAGGCAGTTCTAGTGTTGAAAGTAAATACAAACGCCCGTATCATTGTCATACGGCCATCCTTGAGTTAAGTCACGTCTCAAGGTACATGATCGTGTTTCAACACCACACGACGGGGAACCCGAGTATGTCATGAACGGGTCGTCACGATTGGGAATGTTATCAACCCAACGGATACCACCTACTGCCCTGCAGGGCACGCCGATGGCAAGCGCTGCGTATGTCCTCCTGGGCTATTTCCAGCAGACCATACTATCGCGTTACTGACCACTCGGTGGGGTCTCCACTTACTTGCCTAATGCACGCTAGGGATCAGCGTTTCATATGAACTCAGGAACATGAAGAGTCCAAGAGTTCATATTAACGTCTCACACCAAGCTGTGAGACCTTTCCCTGAACCACTTTCCTCGTCAGGGGAGCTATCCGAAATTGAACCGCTTTCGGTGGCGTTTCTTACCATTCTTACCAGAACGTAGGTGCGTCGTTACAGAATCAAAATTCAGAATTATACCACATAAGTTAGTTATGCCACTTTAAGTAACTATACTACTATAGTCCTTATGTGGGCCTACTATCGTTTCCTCACCGTATCCTAAGTTTTTGTCGTAATACAATCCTTATTCCGTGTGCTATTACCAATGCGGCTCTGATACCACGCTGTGAGGACCCCGCCGTCCCGATCACTCACGAGAACGGGGCACCTTGCCCGGGAATCACATTGGATGGTGCCGTGCGATGCGGCACCCAACAGCATACATAATAAAGCATCATATTACATGAATCAGGCGGAAGCTTACAAAGTGTTGATTTTACAAATACTTCTCAAAATATTCCACAGCGGAATACTAATACAACTCACGTCTCATACCTATGCTAAGCAACAGAGATGGTGTCCAGCCCGCGGACCCTTCTCGCTAGCAACACTGTCATAATAGCAGCTGCAGGGGTTACCCTGAGTTCATCCCTCGGAGAGCTCCGAGTCTCATCAGGTACCCGTACATCTTAGCGTACAGTTATTACCTGCAAAACAACTTATGCAGTATCTGTGAGCACGAAGCTCAGCAAGACTGACCCGTCGCCCTAGTCATGAAACTCTACATGATGGAAATAGAGGGCTGATTATAGCATTTTGCATAAACGATGAACTTGAGCTAAAGGAGAGTCCTTACTTCCAGTTTTAATCAACTTTTATAGACCTCGCACAACTTACCTCGAGACTCCACAATCAAACAAGAAACGCTTCATCTCGATGTCACTTGCCCGAGGTGAAAGTAACTTTAGTGAACTACCCTAGACTCATACAGACCTTGCGCCATCAACGTCGAGACTCCACAATCAAACAAGAAACGCTTTGCCTCGACGCTACTGGCCCAAGGTGGAAAATAAATTTAGTGAAAGTGTTGATCATTCCTCATCTCCATTATGAGGATTACTCACGAAGCATTATTAACTTTTTCCAGTTTATTACTACGTCACGACGCAGAGAACAAGTATGCTCACTACCGCGAGCGACGGTGATTGCAATCAAAAGCACCCGGCTGACACGACACGTACGCCCGTACTCTACGTTGCACACAGCAACCGTCACTGACGTCGTACGTGGCAACCTTTCACACGACACCCGAATGTCGAACCGGTCCCACCGACTGGGATTAAGTCTCTCTACAGCAAACCCTCGTAGAGCAGACTTCTCTATCCTTTCAGCATCGGCATCAGACGGTGAGGTATGCCCCGACACCCAGGTTAACATGTTACATCGGTTTCCTGGGTCCCATATAGCCAGTATGCATCCGGTACACAACTCAAACTTGCCCAACGGGCCGCACACGAGAACGGGCCTTAATCGACTCAGACATAGACTAGGCTCACAGGACCACGTCCTTGACCTTCCATCCACTGCCCGGTCTCCATTCCCAACTATGAGGGTCAATTCCCAACTCTTCCGATTGATCCCCCTAAATCACTGTTCACGAGTAGGAATCTGCCCACTCGAGTTTTTGCTTCTTTTAACCCACTTTTATTGAGATCAGCAGTTATAATTAATTGATAACATATCCTACAATAAACTCCAGGGTTTTCTGGGTCATGCATTTGGAGTGTCATACCACCTAGACTTAATGCAATAAACAAAAATGCTAGACATAATAAGTGAATACAAATAGAAACTTGTAATGTTTTGATGCAAACCGGGGCTTGCCTTTGTTTTGCAGGTGACTTATATATATATGCAGTTAGTGAAGATCACTTGGTGCTTGATCAACCTCTTTCCTCCTTCCTTGATTTCTACTCCGATGATTTCAACTCCTCCACGTAGATACTACACGTGAAGAATATGCATATTGTTTAATTGTAAAGAGTTTGCTACAAATTCGAACAACAAGTTTCAAAACTGGAACTCTGTTTAAGAATTTAAAATGAAACTGGTGCTATTGGTTTGGATTTGTGTTTAAGCACTAGGATCAAGTGATGAGTGGGATTTCATCACTTGGGTGAGGATTAACTAATGAGGTTGAACAGGACACCACGATCCAAGGCTTCAATGGAGCTGGAAATTTTCTTGTGAGTTCCCTGTCACAAGAAAGCCCTCTGGACCAAAATTAAGAATGTTTCACTGATTAGGTCACCCAGAACAATTCCCTAAGCATTTAGGAATAAAGGAATTAATTCTGATTAAACTTGCACTTTCATGCAAATTCAAGTGAACTCTAATTTCATACATGGCTCAGGGAGTCTGCCTGAATTTTCCTAGGATTTTTGGAGCTAAGGAATGGCTAGAACTGAATTTCCAAGTTTTTGGAAATTCTCTGAAAATGTTTCTGTATTCATTTGAATACAGAAACTTAAAATCAGAATTAAACTAAATAAATCAACTCCAAATGAGTTGAAACTTTTACAGGTGTTCACTAATACCCTAAAGACTATTCTGGCAAACTTTGAGGATTTTTGGATTAACCAAACTCCCTCTAAAATTCTTTTGCTAAAATTTGGGTTCTGCATTTGGATAGTACTCGATCAGAGGAATCCAACAAAATTTGTTTCTCAATTTTTGGATTCTCCTACCCAAAGTTGTAGCTATTCAAAATTTGAACTGAAAACTGAAATTCCCAAAAATGTTCAAATACTGTCTGTGGGTCCGGGGACAGGTGTCACTCGCTGAGGCAAGCCACACGGGGCTACAGGGTATTTCCCGCGCCGCCACACCTGATCCCTGCGCCACAACCGATCAAATATTTGAAAAACCGTCGCTGACGGGCGGGACCCACCGGGTCATCTTCTACCTCCGGCCACCCGCGCCCGCGCGCCGCCGGGCTCGCCGGAGTTCGACGGATTCCGGCCTCCCGGCCATCCCCCTGTGACGCCCGGCCTTTGAATCGCAGTTGGTGGTGCCGTGCGATGCGGCACCCAACAGCAAGCACGAAAAGAGGAGTAAGAACATAACGACACCATTTTGATACTCAAGATAATTTCTTTTACAACATAATGTACACACGCAGCGGAAATTTAAATTTGCTGGACAAACTACTCACTCTCGACCCTAACTACGCCGAAGAGAAGTCGTTCAGCCCGTGAACGCTTCCTACTAGCTTCACCAAAGAATGGCAGCGGCTAGGTTTCCGGTGAGTGGAACGAACCATGAGGTTCGTCGTCTCACCGAACAACCCTCTTCATAGCAGGCATCCTGCTACCTGCAAAAACAACTCAGAAGCAACCATGAGCACTAAGGCTCAACAAGACTTACCCGTCAATCCTAAACATGCAACTCTACATGCAGGGGTAGTAAGACAGTAGGCATAGGAATTTGCAAAATGCAGCTTGACTAAACTTGATCCTTATATTCAGATTCTTTTAGCCTTCCTTTTAGTGGTCCTCATGCCTCACAACATCGGAAGTCCACAGTCAAACAAGAAACGCTTATCCCGATGTTGCTAGCCTAAGGTGGAAATGAAATTTAGTTGGCTCTATATCTACTTCAGTCAAGGTTCCAATACAGTGATTAATCCACAAACAGCAAGTTAAGAGACTTAGTTCCTCTTCTTACTAAGTCACGGCGCAGTGGGCAAGTATGCTCAATCCTCTTCTGTGAGCGATGGTGATTCGAATCAATAACAACCCGGAATACACGACACATACACCCGCCTCGAAAGACTCTCTCAAGAGCTCTTTCTTTCGTTGTATGCAGCAACCTTTCACACGACACCCCGACATAGAAAAACGTTTCGCGCCGAGCAGGATGGTCCTCTACGCGGACACGTCGAAGTTACCCGCTAAACGATTTACACCTCCCGCCTTCTCAACGCCATTCCCACGCGAAGTATGAGTTTCTATATCACGGTCCATCGTGTTACATCGGTTTCATGGGTCCCATACCCCACTATATATCCGCTACAGCTCAATCTTGTCCAGCAGGTCCGCATACATACGGTCCTTAACCGACACGGACGGGGCTACAACCAACCTCCACATTTGCCTAACCATCCCGGTCCAGGCCAAATGTGGTCTCAAGCATTGTCACACCGCAGGTCGAGACCAACCTTGAGCGCTCCATCCTACAGGAACATCCCCGTCCCCATCTCATATTCATGAGGGTGCTCTTATCATTTATCTCTCGCGAGTAACTCCATTACTCGAACTTTCTCGCGAGTAGCTTTTTACTACTCGACTTCTACCGAGCTAGCTACAACATTAGCCTAGTATCTACAACGAGGCAAAGCCTACACTAAACCTTCTAATGAGGGATGTAATAGGCATGCAAGTGGGTTTCAATCATCCTAGACATAATGCACTCAAGTCTAATAAACATGATGTGAAGTAAAGCAAAATTTAAAACGGTAACGATATGCAAACCGGGGCTTGCCTTGCTCAACGGTTTTGTTAGAAGCTAGAAGTTAGTCTTCCTCCGGAGAATCCGCCAAACTCGTCACGAGATAGAGATCCTCGCTGCAGAGTCGAGTCCTCGTCGAACGTCGACGTCACGTGCTATTAAGATGATTTATGCACATGTATTCAAAAGCAATTTAGAAAATGATTCAAAGATTTTGTACAAGTTAACTCACACATAAGAGAGGTAAACAACAGAAAGGTTTCTGTTGTTGGATCTAAACCTTAGAGAAGATGAAAACTAGGGTGGAAAGAGATACTAGTAATCACCATGTGATTAAGTCCATTTTATGAACACTTAAACCTAAAAGATGGTAGCTCAAGTTCCAGAGGTCCAATGAGGCTGAAAATTTAACCACAGCCTCTATGGAAGGTATTTAGGCAGTGTGCAAAAATTGAGCTCATGAAATGGCTTCATGTGAGCACAACGAATCCTTATGTGGTTTTCACTAATCTGCCTTTACCCCCTAGATATTAAGCTTTCCTATGCTGCACAATAGACTTTTTGTGAAGTACAAAATGTCCTGAGTCCATAGGAATTGGTTTTATCATTTTTGGAGTTTCCTACATGGAGATATGGATTTTTCAAAGAATGGGGAAAAGCTGAAATTGTCTCTGTTCATTTTCCTATTTTTCAGAGATATAAGGAATGAACACATCATTTGACCAAGCAAATGAGGTCCAATGCCTCTGAAATTTTTACTGGAGTTCAAGGAATTTTGTAAGAATGTCCTGTCCAAATTTGGGAATTTTCGAATAAACAGAACTCCTGCAAAAATTCATACAATGTTTAAATTAAATGAATTAATGAGCCAAATCCATGGATTTTCATAAACGTTGGCCTGCGCCCCTGGATAGTACTCTTTGAGAGGAATCCAACAAAATTTGTTTCACAATTTTTGGACACTCCTACACAAAGTTATGGCTCTCCAAAGTTTGAACTAAAGTGGGAAAATCTGGAAAATGTTTAAACGCTGACAGTGGGTCCCACCTGTCATCCCTAACCTCCAGACTCGCGCCAAACACACCAGTGGCGGCCCCCTCCGGTGAGGTCGCCGGAAAACCAGTTTCCAGCCACCTCCAGACCCCCTGCTGGCCGCCCCCCATATTTCCCCACGCTGAACACGTTGGTGAGGTCGCCGGCGGCTGAAACTCGCCGGAAAACAGGGCGCACCGGCCACAGCAAACCCTAGAGCTCCGGCGAGGTCTTGCACTGTGAATTCTCCACCAAATGGTCGGTTCTTGGGCTCTACAGCACCAGGGGATCATGTAGAAGACCGGCATGAGGTCTAAACCAGCTGGAGATGGCTCTAAACCTATCGGCACCGTGCACCCGATAGGGTCCAGCGGCATACCCTCTAAAAGAGCTCGGATTGCTCACTCTACACTCAATTTCTTGGTCTAAAATCGATGGAGGAGGTGTTCTAGGAAGTTAACATCCTGTGTGTTAAGTTTGAGACCCAACAAACACGAATTGAGGACGAATTTTACAATTCCTTACCTCAAGGTCCGTTTCTGCCGCCCGGGAGAAAAACTTGAAATTCTCCCTTTGTGATCAATGGCTGGGGCTGAGCTTTGGAGGTGAGCAACTAGACTTGTTGGTGCACAGATGGGGTGGCTTGCTTGGGCGTGATCCCTTCGGGTTTGGGCTGTCCACGGTGATCAGTTTCGCTCCTTCAGTTTCAACTCGCGAGCAGCAGAAGCTTTGCTGTTTCTAGGCGCCTGTGAGCTCGGGACGGTGGAGGGAAGTTGCCAGCCGGCCAGAGCACTCATGGGCGAAGGTTTTTGCTGTGGAAAGCTGGGGCAAAGATTGCTTGGTTTGCTCTGTTGTTCAGAGAAAGCAGAGAGCGACAGGTTCTGTTCTTATCGGGATGAAAACAAGCGAGCCAGCGCTCGGGCTGGGAGGAAACGAAACAGCTTTGCTGCACTCCTGGGCGTGTTGATCAGACCGGGAACCACCACGCAAGCAGGAGCTGGAGCTGAGCCACCGAGCGTGCCCAGCTGCTGCTGTCGAGCGTGTGTGCCTCCCGGAGGAAATAGAGTCTGCTGTTCAATTGTGGTGTATGACATGTGGGGTCCACAGCCACAATTCTCCCTCTTATCCCCCATTTCGATTTAAATTAGCAAACGAGCTCCGAATTTGATCAAACTTGGAGGATAGGTCAAAAGAATTACGAGGAACTCAAATCTGAAATCAGATTTTGAAATTGAGTACGTTTGGTTCAAAATTCAAATTTAAGTTTGAATTTGAACGTGCCCTCATTTAATCCTCGGAATAAATAGTATATGAAAACTAAAATTCTCCAAATTTGAAACTTAGGCTGTTGAATACATGAGAAATGCATCTATGCTCTCACATATGGGCCTTTGTACAATCTGAATAGAAATCCTTTCAAAAGATTCAAATTGCATTTAAATTCCCTCCACTCTACTCATAGAGGAGGTGCACATGAGTTAGAGTTTTAGGAGTGTAATTATTTCCCCTAGGTTAACATGTGTTGAGCATGGGCTAGAGAAAATTTTTAACTCCCTCACATGTCCATTTATGTGTTCATCATTTCATGTGACACAATTATAGTCTGTTGTTGCCTTAACTTTGTTTTATGAGCTGACATCAAACTTTACAAAAGTTAGGGCTGTTACATTCCTCCCCCTTAAAAGAATCTCGTCCCGAGATTACAAAAAGAAAGAAGAAGGGAGAATGACTACTGGACATATGGTACAAACAAGTCTGGAAAATTTAAACGGAGAAATTCCTCACTTTCCCACGTGGCTTCATCAGCGGTGTGGTTGCTCCACAAGACTTTGTAAAAGCGCAATGTCCGATTTCTTGTGGCGCGAGTCTTCTCGTCAATAATCTGTATCGGATACTCAGAATAAGTGAGATCCGGTTGAAGACACTCAATGTTCTCCATATGAACTACGGTTGGGTATTTAAGACATTTCCGCAGCTGAGAGACGTGGAAAACATTGTGAATACCCGAAAGTGACGTCGGTAACTCCAGACGATAGGCCACGGGTCCGCATATCTCAGTGACAGCAAACGGCCCGATGAATCGCGGAGCAAGCTTTCCCTTCACTCCGAAATGATGCACTCCTTTCATCGGAGAGACACGAAGATAAACGTGGTCCCTGATGTCAAAGTGAAGAGGTCGACATCTTTTGTCTGCATAGCTTTTCTGCCGAGATTGAGCAGCCTTTAAATTGGCTTGGATCACTCGCACTCGTTCCTCGGCTTCATTCACAAGATCAATCCCGTAGACCACTCTCTCGCCGGACTCACACCAATTAAGTGGTGTTCGGCACTTCCGGCCATAAAGAGCTTCATACGGGGCCATTTTGATGCTGGATTGATAACCATTATTATATGAGAATTCTGCTAACGGTAGATGGTCATCCCAATTCTTCCCATGATTGATGACACATGCCCGTAGCATATCCTCCAGAATCTGATTTACTCTCTCTGTTTGACCATCAGTTTGCGGATGGTACGCTGAACTCCTGATTAACTTGGTTCCCAAGGAAGCATGCAGTTGCTCCCAAAATCTGGATACGAACAACGCACCTCGATCAGACACGATGGTGCAGGGAACCCCGTGTAAACACATGATTCTTGAGATGAACAGCTCCGCATACTTCTTTGCCACATATTTGGTATGGACTGGAATAAAATATGCTGTCTTGGTCAAACGATCGACGATTACCCAAATAGAATCATGCTTGTTGCTGGTCATGGGTAAACCGACGATGAAGTCCATACTAATGTCTTCCCACTTCCATGCTGGAACCTTCAGCTGTTGAAGTGGTCCGGCTTTCCGCATATGGTCGGATTTAACCCGCCGACACGTATCACACTCGGATACGTACTTTGCAATCTCTCTTTTCATCCGTGTCCACCAGAACTTAGATTTTAAGTCCTGGTACATCTTGTTGCTTCCCGGATGAATGGAGTACTTGGATAAATGCGCTTCATCCAGTATCTTCCTCCGCAATTTCATATTCCGGGGTACAACTATGCGGTTGTTAAACCATAGAGTACCCTCTTCATCCTTGCGGAACATCTTCAATTCACCGCTGTCCACTCTCCTCCGGATATGAGACATACCCCTGTCTCTCTTCTGAGCCTCTACAATCTCATCTCGGATTGTAGGAATAAGAGCGAGGTTGAACAGCGATCCGTAGGGAACTAAGCGCAGGCTTGGTTCTCCTTCTTCATGTGCAGCCATGGCTAAATGATGAACGTGGGCTTTCCGACTAAGTGCGTCGGCAACCACATTCGCTTTGCCCGGATGGTAATGAATTTCAAGTTCATAGTCCTTGATCAATTCGAGCCATCTTCGCTGTCTCATATTCAGTTCCTTCTGTGTGAAGATGTACTTCAAGCTTTTGTGGTCAGTGTAGAGATGTACTAGATTGCCTAGTAGATAATGTCTCCACATTTTCAATGCTAAGACCACTGCAGCTAGTTCAAGGTCGTGCGTCGGGTAATTCTGCTCATGACCCCTGAGTTGTCGGGATCCATACGCGACCACACGTCCTTCTTGCATCAACACACAACCCAAACCAGTGCCGGATGCATCACAATAGACATCAAAAGGCTTCGTGGTGTCCGGCTGGGCCAAAACTGGAGCTGTAGTGAGATACTTCACTAAAGTTTGAAAAGCTTGTTCGCATGAATTGCTCCAATCATACTTGGTGCTTTTCTTCAACAGCTCCGTCATAGGTTTAGCGACTTTGGAGAAGTTTGGAATGAATCTCCGGTAATAGCCCGCTAAACCTAGGAAACTCCTCACTTCATGAACAGATGTTGGAGATTTCCAATTCAGCACTTGCTCGATTTTACTTGGGTCCACAGCGATGCCTTCCGCTGAAATAATATGCCCAAGAGACGGCACGTTGCTGATCCAAAACTCACATTTACTGAACTTTGCATATAGCTTGTGATCCCTCAAGCGTTGGAGTACAATACGCAAATGTTCAGCGTGTTCTTCTTCTGACTTTGAATAGACCAAGATGTCGTTGATGAAAACCACGACGAACTTATCTAACTCCGGCATGAACACAGAGTTCATGAGATACATAAAGTGAGCCGGAGCATTGGTCAACCCAAATGACATGACAAGATATTCATAAAGACCATATCTTGTCGAGAACGCCGTCTTAGGTACGTCTTCTGCCCGGATTTTTATCTGGTGATACCCGGACCGAAGATCCGTCTTGGAAAATACCTTAGCACCCACTAGTTGATCGAACAAAATGTCAATGCGCGGTAGTGGATACTTATTCTTGATAGTGACAACATTCAGTGGACGATAATCTACGCATAGTCTCAAAGTCTCGTCCTTCTTCTTCACGAAGAGTGCGGAACAGCCCCAAGGTGATGAACTTGGGCGTATAAAACCTTTGTCCATGAGGTCATTAAGCTGCTCCTTCAATTCTGCTAGATCCTTTGGTGCCATTTTGTATGGTCACCGAGAAATAGGTGTTGTTCCCGGTGCTAGTTCAATCTTGAACTCAACATCCCATTCGGGTGGCATGCCCGGCAAGTCTTCGGGAAACACATCTGGATATTCACATACCACTGGAATATCCTCAAGCTTAGGAGCTTCAATCTGATGCACTGCTGCAACACGTTGTGATGGATCCACAAGATTCAATATGTTGCAACCATGTATTGGGGAATTCAGTTGGACAGTCCGCGAGCTGATGTCAAAGATAGCTCCATAATGTGTCAACCATGACATCCCCAAGATAATATCAATCCTTTGGCCTTTGAGTATGATAAGGCTCGCAGGATAGATGTTTCCACCCAAACATAAAGGTGCCCGTGAGACCATTTCATCTGTTGATATCTTGCCTCCGGGTGAGCTGATATGAAACGGATGCTTAACTGTGCTAAATGGAAGATTATTCTTCAGCACATAGTCTCTGCTAATAAAATTGTGGGTGGCTCCGGAATCAAACAACACGAAAGTGGGCTGTTCATGTAAAGTGAACATGCCCGCCAAAATTGGTTCGCCTTTTGCAATGTCCTCAATAGCAGTACAACTAACCCTGCCAGCTTTTGAAAGATTCTTCTGTGAAGGTTCACGATGCTGATCTGAGCATTGACGAGGCAACACACGAGTGTGACTCTGCTCAGCTCCACGAGGGTTTCGTGTTGTAGAAATCTTCAGCTCTCTACTAACACGAGGTGGAGATAATTCATGCGTAGCTGGTTGCGGTAGGGTTGCACGAATAATTTATGTCCGCTGCTGTTGAGGTGGAGGCTCATAAGTGATCAACTCCAGCCGTGGTTGTGAGAGTTGCACCACAGGCTGAATTTGTTGCCTAACTGGCGAGTAATACCGCACTCAATAGTTCGGACGAACCTCGATGTCACTGTCCGGCGGTATACTTCTTTTCAGTTCCGCTTCGCAACGAAGATGCATGTCTTCCTTAATGATAGCGGCATTTACCAACTCATTGTAAATACCGTTATTGAACAAGGTCACTTGTTCCTTAAGTTCGACATTCAAACCTCGGAAGAAATACTCGCACTTCAACGCTTCCGAGTCAACCATATGAGTTGCGTATTGCATCAAGTCCTCAAACTCCTTGAAGTACTCGTATGCACTCCTTTCTCCTTGCTTTAATTCCAGAAAGTCTTGATACTTTGTTCGAAGAATTCCCGAACAAACGTGACGTGGCCGGAAAACATTCCGGAATTCATCCCACGTCACTCGATGAACTTCAGGAAGAGTAGCGATGTACTCCGCCCACCAAGCTCCAGCGGCTCCGTGGAGTTGTTGAGCGGCAAATAGAGTCTTCTGATATTCATCGCACTCAAGCGTATCGAACTTGGCTTCAATACATTGGAGCTAATGAGCCGACTCCAACGGTTCTTTCGCTTCCGAGAGGACCGGTGGTTGTCTTGCTAGAAAATCCAGATAAGTGCTTGGCGGGGGATTTTGCTGTAGTGTCTCCTGTCGTATGCTTTGTCGCACCAACAGATCCAGAGATTCAGCCATCTTTGCCAAGATTCCCGCCAATCCGGTTGATGATGTCGGCACTTCTTGTCGTGGCAAATTACTTTCGCTGTGACTCGACTCACCAACCTCACCCCTGGAATGAGCACGACCCATGCTGCAAGAGTGAGCAATTTACGGTTAAAATTCAAAGTTTAAACTCAACTTGAATTGAAAATATAACCGTAAAAGCATCACATCAATATTGCAACATTACACAAGCTAACTAGGGTTTCGACAATACTGAAATCTATCAAATGTGAGAAAGTTTGTCCAAACCCTTAATTCCAACAGTAGGACAAACTGGAAAAATAACTCAAGAACATGCTATAGAACTTAGAGAAGTCTAAGACATTCCTGTCCACAACAAGTCTTAAGTTAGATAGGCAATAAGCACTACTCTGTTCAGAATGACCAATTGGTCTTAACCCCAGAATCTGAATATGACAATGGCAATTTCATGTCTCAAGTTGAATATCAAAGTTATAGTTAACTTCAATATCTTTCCAACGTGTATTCATTTGCCTTCATATCAGTCCTGGATCAAAAGTTGTGATATTTCAAAGTCGACAGAAATCTGGAACAATTTTGACAGCACCTCCTTTAAAAGTGGCTGTTTTGTCCGCAAGATTTCATACAATTAAACTCCAAATCTGGAGAAACTTTGAACTACGAAGTCATAGCATATATCACAAGCTTTCCAACGCTGTATTACTTGACCCTTATAAAATTTTCAACAGAAAGTTATGGTCGAAATACAGAAATTTCCAGAGAGCAATTTGTGCCTGCCCTGTTTTTGGACAGTTCACACTCATCTGAGAATTTCATCCATTTGGAGGGTGATTCTGGTCTGGAGTTCTAATGAAGAGTTGTAGAATACTTCAATAGCTTTCCAGAAATGTATCACTCACCTCCATTGGTCCAACCAAATAATAGTTATGTCCTGTTCAACTTCAGCAAAAAAAAAAATTGCTGAAAACAGGGGAGGTTATTCCTAAGTCTTTGTGAATGAATCTATACTCCCAATTGACTCTTAGTCCAATATAGGAGTTAATTAACCCTTAATGAAATCCTAGACTCCAAATTTCCTCTTTTTCTTTTCAAACCTTCATTTTCTTGCAGTTCAAAACACATCACGGTACTACGTTGCCTCACCAAATTAAAATCCTATCCGGCTTTATACCGGCTTATACGTCTCAAGTGGTGGCACTAAAACGATCACTCACAAACGTTTTCTACATGACATGTTCTAACGTGGTTAAGGTACCTGCATAAAATCACTCAATAATGATGCACACATTGGTTTATCATTTCAGGCAGGTCCATATCATAGTAAAAACATACGCCCCGTATCGTTGCCGTACGGGCCGTCCTTGAGTCAAGCCACGTCTCAAGGTACATGATCGGGTTATTCACCACCCGACGGGGGCTCCACACCTTTGCAATAAAGCACACCGGTGGAACAGCGCTTTCGTATGCCTCATAGGACATGAAGAGTCCTAGAGAACACACTTCGTGTTACAAACCACATGATGGGGTCTCCTCCTCTTGCCCCTGGGTTTGCGCACTGGAGGCTAGTGCCATTCATATGTCTCTAAGACATGAAGAGTCTTAGAAAACATATTCACTCCCCGTCCATTGCTGAACGGGACATCCCACACTACTTTCCTCGTATGGGTGAGCTAACCGAAATTGATCCGCTTTCAGTTGCGTTCCTTACCATTCTTACCTTCGCGTAGGTGCGTCGTTACAGAATTGAAATACTGAATGTTAACACACTGTTAGCTTGCCACCTTAAGTACTATGCTAATAATAATCCTTATGTGGGCATACTATACGTTCCTCACTCGAATACTCCTAAGTTTTCAAAAATATGTTCTTTTCATGCGTGCTATTCCCAATGCGGCTCTGATACCACGCCTGTGACGCCCGGCCCGGGAATCGCAGTGGGTGGTGCCGTGCGTTGCGGCACCCAACAGCAAGCACGAAAAGAGGAGTAAGAACATAACGACACCATTTTGTTACTCAAGATAATTTCTTTTACAACATAATGTACACACACAGCGGAAATTAAAATTTGCTGGACAAACTACTCACTCTCGACCCTAACTACGCCGAAGAGAAGTCGTTCAGCCCGTGAACGCTTCCTACTAGCTTCACCAAAGAAAGGCAGCGGCTAGGTTTCCGATGAGTGGAACGAACCATGAGGTTCGTCGTCTCACCGAACAACCCTCTTCATAGCAGGCATCCTGCTACCTGCAAAAACAACTCAGAAGCAACCGTGAGCACTAAGGCTCAACAAGACTTACCCGTCAATCCTAAACATGCAACTCTACATGCAGGGGTAGTAGGACAGTAGGCATAGGAATTTGCAAAATGCAGCTTGACTAAACTTGATCCTTATATTCAGATTCTTTTAGCCTTCCTTTTAGTGGTCCTCATGCCTCACAACATCGGAAGTCCACAATCAAACAAGAAACGCTTATCCCGATGTTGCTAGCCTAAGGTGGAAATGAAATTTAGTTGGCTCTATATCTACTTCAGTCAAGGTTCCAATACAGTGATTAATCCACAAACAGCAAGTTAATAGACTTAGTTCCTCTTCTTACTAAGTCACGGCGCAGTGGGCAAGTATGCTCAATCCTCTTCCGCGAGCGACGGTGATTTGAATCAATAACAACCCGGAATACACGACACATACACCCGCCTCGAAAGACTCTCTCAAGAGGTCTTTCTTACGTTGTATGCAGCAACCTTTCACATGACACCCCGACATAGAAAAACGCTTCGCGCCGAGCAGGATGGTCCTCTAGGCGGACACGTCGAAGTTGCCCGCTAAAGGATTTACACCTCCCGCCTTCTCAACGCCATTCCCACGCGAAGGATGAGTTTCTATATCACGGTCCATCGTGTTACATCGGTTTCATGGGTCCCATACCCCACTATATATCCGGTACAGCTCAATCTTGTCCAGCAGGGCCGCATACATACGGTCCTTAACCGACACGGACGAGGCTACAACCAACCTCCACATTTGCCTTACCATCCCGGTCCAGGCCAAATGTGGTCTCAAGCATTGTCACACCGCAGGTCGAGACCAACCTTGAGCGCTCCATCCTACAGGAACATCCCCGTCCCCATCTCATATTCATGAGGGTGCTCTTATCATTTATCTCTCGCGAGTAACTCCATTACTCGAACTTTCTCGCGAGTAGCTTTTTACTACTCGACTTCTACCGAGCTAGCTACAACATTAGCCTAGCATCTACAACGAGGCAAAGCCTACACTAAACCTTCTATTGAGGGATGTAATAGGCATGCAAGTGGGTTTCAATCATCCTAGACATAATGCACTCAAGTCTAATAAACATGATGTGAAGTAAAGCAAAATTTAAAACGGTAACGATATGCAAACCGGGGCTTGCCTTGCTCAACGGTTTTGTTAGAAGCTAGAAGTTAGTCTTCCTCCGGAGAATCCGCCAAACTCGTCACGAGATGGAGATCCTCGCTGCAGAGTCGAGTCCTCGTCGAACGTCGACGTCACGTGCTATTAAGATGATTTATGCACATGTATTCAAAAGCAATTTAGAAAATGATTCAAAGATTTTGTACAAGTTAACTCAAACATAAGAGAGGTAAACAACAGAAAGGTTTCTGTTGTTGGATCTAAACCTTAGAGAAGATGAAAACTAGGGTGGAAAGAGATACTAGTAATCACCATGTGATTAAGTCCATTTTATGAACACTTAAACCTAAAAGATGGTAGCTCAAGTTCCAGAGGTCCAATGAGGCTGAAAATTTAACCACAGCCTCTATGGAAGTTGTTTAGGCAGTGTGCAAAAATTGAGCTCATGAAATGGCTTCATGTGAGCACAACAAATCCTTATGTGGTTTTCACTAATCTGCCTTTACCCCCTAGATATTAAGTTTTCCTATGCTGCACAATAGACTTTTTGTGAAGTACAAAATGTCCTGAGTCCATAGGAATTGGTTTTATCATTTTTGGAGTTTCCTACATGGAGATATGGATTTTTCAAAGAATGGGGAAAAGCTGAAATTGTCTCTGTTCATTTTCCTATTTTTCAGAGACATAAGGAATGAACACATCATTTGACCAAGCAAATGAGGTCCAATGCCTCTGAAATTTTTACTGGAGTTCAAGGAATTTTGGAAGAATGTCCTGTCCAAATTTGGGAATTTTCGAATAAACAGAACTCCTGTAAAAATTCATACAAGGTTTTACTTAAATGAATTAATGAGCCAAATCCATGGATTTCATAAACATTGGCCTGCACCCCTGGATAGTACTCTTTGAGAGGAATCCAACAAAATTTGTTTCACAATTTTTGGACACTCCTACACAAAGTTATGGCTCTCCAAAGTTTGAACTAAAGTGGGAAAATCTGGAAAATGTTTAAACGCTGATAGTGGGTCCCACCTGTCATCCCTAACCTCCAGACTCGCGCCAAACACACCAGTGGCGGCCCCCTCCGATGAGGTCGCCGGAAAACCAGTTCCCAGCCACCTCCAGACCCCCTGCTGGCCGCCCCCCCCCATATTTCCCCACGCTGAACACGTTGGTGAGGTCGCCGGCGGCTGAAACTCGCCGGAAAACAGGGCGCACCGGCCACAGCAAACCCTAGAGCTCCGGTGAGGTCTTGCACGGTGAATTCTCCACCAAATGGTCGGTTCTTGGGCTCTACAGCACCAGGGGATCATGTAGAAGACCGGCATGAGGTCTAAACCAGCTGGAGATGGCTCTAAACCTATCGGCACCGTGCACCCGATAGGGTCCAGCGGCATACCCTCTAAAAGAGCTCGGATTGCTCACTCTACACTCAGTTTCTTGGTCTAAAATTGATGGAGGAGGTGTTCTAGGAAGTTAACATCCTGTGTGTGAAGTTTGAAACCTAACAAACACGAATTGAGGACGAATTTTACAATTCCTTACCTCAAGGTCCGTTTCTGCCGCCCGGGAGAAAAACTTAAAATTCTCCCTCTGTGATCAATGGCTGGGGCTGAGCTTTGGAGGTGAGCAACTAGACTTGTTGGTGCACAGATGGGGTGGCTTGCTTGGGCGTGATCCCTTCGGGTTTGGGCTGTCCACGGTGATCAGTTTCGCTCCTTCAGTTTCAACTCGCGAGCAGCAGAAGCTTTGCTGTTTCTAGGCGCCGGTGAGCTCGGGACGGTGGAGGGAACTTGCCAGCCGGCCAGAGCACTCACGGGCGAAGGTTTTTGCTGTGGAAAGCTGGGGAAAAGATTGCTTGGTTTGCTCTGTTGTTCAGAGAAAGCAGAGAGCGACAGGTTCTGTTCTTATCGGGATGAAAACAAGCGAGCCAGCGCTCGGGCTGGGAGGAAACGAAACAGCTTTGCTGCACTCCTGGGCGTGTTGATCAGACCGGGAACCACCACGCAAGCAGGAGCTGGAGCTGAGCCACCGAGCGTGCCCAGCTGCTGCTGTCGAGCGTGTGTGCCTCCGGGAGGAAATAGAGTCTGCTGTTCAATTGTGGTGTATGACATGTGGGGTCCACAGCCACAATTCTCCCTCTTATCCCCCATTTCGATTTAAATTAGCAAACGAGCTCCGAATTTGATCAAACTTGGAGGATAGGTCAAAAGAATTATGAGGAACTCAAATCTGAAATCATATTTTGAAATTGAGTATGTTTGGTTCAAAATTCAAATTTAAGTTTCAATTTGAACGTGCCCTCATTTAATCCTCGGAATAAATAGTATATGAAACCTAAAATTCTCCAAATTTGAAACTTAGGCTGTTGAATACATGAGAAATGCATCTATGCTCTCACATATGGGCCTTTGTACAATCTGAATAGAAATCCTTTCAAAAGATTCAAATTGCATTTAAATTCCCTCCACTCTACTCATAGAGGAGGTGCACATGAGTTAGAGTTTTAGGAGTGTAATTATTTTCCCTAGGTTAACATGTGTTGAGCATGGGCTAGAGAAAATTTTTAACTCCCTCACATGTCCATTTATGTGTTCATCATTTCATGTGACACAATTATAGTCTGTTGTTGCCTTAACTTTGTTTTATGAGCTGACATCAAACTTTACAAAAGTTAGGGCTGTTACACCCCCGAGCTCTCCCTCGCCGCTAGGGCCTAATTTCCCGTGCTGAACACGATGGAACCCTCTTCCCTGGTCGGCGATGGCTCTAACCTAGCTGGCCACGGCGCGGCGGCTCTGGACCGGTTCGGCAACGTCGCCCGGTCATCCTAGCCTGCCCAGACCTCGGTGGAACGGCGCTACAGCACCAGTGGCCTATGGGGATGCTCGACCTAGACTCAAAACTGCTCGAGACAGGCGGCTAATGGTGTCTCACCGTGCACCCGAAACCTCCTCCGCGTTTGAGGTCGAAAATTCTGGATTTCATGCGGTCTATGTGCATCTTTCCAACTAGGGTTGTGAAGGACTACTGATCGCTGGTTAGTGGCGGTCCTGTGTGCAAGGTTTCACGGCTTAAGAACGAGAGGGACGATCGAATTTGGTATTACCGTATCAGAAGGTTGGAAGGTGCCCGACGGCGATCTTTTCCCAAATTCGAGCCCGGTAGATCATCTCATGGCTTGAGCTTCGGGGACGAGCATCAGGGGCTCCCAGCACATCCGAGGGCGCTCTAGCTCGGGCCTGAGAAGCTCTCGGTGGAGCTGTCCACGTGAGACCAGCTCGGTTTCCCGATGGTGAGCCTCGGTGCCCGGTGGAATTCGTCAAATTGTGATCAAACGATGGGGCAACGCCACGGAGTAGAGCGATGGGTCGCTAGAGCACACGCTGGCGCTCACTTCTTCCGTGGATCACTCGGGCAGTGGAGGGGGCGACGCGGTTTGCAACAGGCAGAACGAGAAACGGCGCCGGGAGGTTCCTGTTGTGCGCGCGAGAGTGGGAACCAAGGACAACGCGCGAGCTGAGTGATAAGGAGGGGGGGAAACCAGCTCGCCAGCACAGAGGTCGCGAGGGAGAGGTGGCGTCGGCCTTGCCCCGGTGTCGCACAGTGAGAAGGACCGAGGCGGTCTCGGTGGCGCGATGACTTCGCGAGGAGGAGAAAAACAGAGACCGTGCACTGCCTGAGCTGAAGATCTTTTGCACACTCATTTCCCCCAATGACATGTGGGCCCCACAATTCAGTACCTCTTTTCCTCAAAATATCTCCAAAGTTTGACAATTATCCAACCCAATTGTTTGGAAATTGGAAACTGAGCTCATTTGACAAGTTTGGACAAATCCCATGCAAATTCAAATGTTCATTTGAATTCTTTGCACATTTGACTCCCTTTGGAAAAATGGGCAGCAAATCTTTTCAAAAATTAATGAAACTTTGCCTCCCCACTAATTTGGACCTAAGGAATCCAAATATGCCACTTGATTCTTGTGTTAGCTGCTGCAAACAATAGTTTGGACACAAACAGTTTTGAATTTCCATTGTGTCTTCCCCTCACTTGAAGTTTGAATCTACATTTAGTTCATCACTGATTTTTAAACCCTTCCCTTGCACTTGAGCTCTTCATTTCTGGGGTTTTAATATACATGAGGTCCATCCATGCAGTAACCCTAAGTTTGTTTAGAAGAAATCTCACCTATGTCATCATATGTGGGAAAAAGTTTCAACTAAGCCCCTTTTTCATACACATGACTCCAACATTTGTGCAAACTCATGTTTCTTTGTATTCACATTTTGGGACCTTTACAGTCGATCAATAAATGCAGCCATGGTGATGCCAGCATGATATACTCCTGCCCATGAATACCAAGAGGAAGTGGATCCATCAGGAGATACACCTGGATTGACCCAATCTCAACCGTACGAGGCAGGAGGATCATCATGGTAATCTGCATCAAGTGACCAATGGGCCACTAGAAGAGGATGGGAACCATACGGTTCTAACTCAAGTTCAAGTAGCTTGCCTCCTCCACCAATGAGTGCCTGACATTCCTTTTCGGCTAGAGGTTGTTGTGACCTTAGCCAAGTAATGACGGATCTCAGTCAGCAGATGGACACCTTGAAATGAGGATGGGAGACATCCTCAACACACTTCAAGATCACATTCAAGGCACCATGATTGGCAACAACAAATCGGCATTCAGTTCAACAACATCAACGCAACGCTGCAACAACAACAGGCCGACCTCCTGGCCTATTTCCGTCATCAAGGGTTCAACCATTATCACGGGAATTAATGAAGAACAAGCTTGGGGAAGGACCCCCACTTGCGATAACTTGTACCACACTGCATTTCATATCATTTCCCTTTCCACATTGCATTTTTTTAAAAAACAAAAACTTAGAATATGATTTGAATTGAATAAAAGATGTGCGGTAAGGATGGTATACCTTTGTGTATGTTGGAAGATGAATAGTTGCTCTGTTTTATTTTTCTTTATTTCATAATATACAACTTAGTATTCTCCAACTATCGAGTTTATTGATTTTGAGTAACTTTGCCTTGAACTTAGAATTTGTGGGTTGCATAAGATTACATCTAATTCCAGGTTGTTGTGAGATATGAGATAGCAATTAGAGCTGCTAAATCCTAATCAAAGTAAAACTTAATATCCTCAGAAATACAAAATGGTTCAAATTTGAAAGTTCCCTCACTTGATTAGAACTTTCTACCAAAACCATACGATATTATCAATCGATAAAACCTTATTCATATGCTATTTGATTTCACATTGAGCCCAGTCAAACTAGTATAGACCTATATGAGATTCTTTTTATAATTCTATGATCAAGATATCACGTGCACATACTAAACTTCTACACTAGAAGTTAGCAAATGTATCCATCATACCACTCCACAACAAAACATACTCAATATTTTTCATGTCTGATACTCCCTTAGAGGAAACTGAAAAAAGGAGTAGAAGACATGGCTACAAGAAAAAGAAAAATGCATGCTCACAATAATGAGCATGAGAAAAAAAGAGAAAAATAAAATAAGCAGCAATGTTTCATCCTTACAATAAAGATATTTCCCAAAAAGGAGTCATCTTCCACCTCCACATATTATCCATCACATATGGACATCTTGATCTAGAGTGTGATTTATTTTCTCATAAGGCTTACTCTTTTGACTTAGCAAAATATGCGATGCAAATATGCCTACTCTTGTCCCTTCCAAGCTCTACAAAGGCCATACTTAGAGGTAAGATAAAAAGAGGCAATGCCTTGGTGAGGAAAGTTCCACACACAAATTTGAGTTATTGAGAGTTATAATTTGAAGAACTTAAAAAATTAAAAACCATTTGAAACTCTCCGGAATGTAAGTGGAACTTAGTATTTAGGTGATGCATGCTTGGTTCGCTGTTATATCTTTCAACCACCCAAGAAGAGGAGAAGGCATACCCCCCCCCCCCCCCCCCATATTGACTAAGGTAAAGGGTGAGTACCGTTGCCAATTTATTCAATACAATGTAGAATATTTTGTTGTGCACTTGGTACTATTAAAAAGTAGAACATTGTAGCAACTCCTGATCAACAACCTAAGTCTTGATCTTTGCTTTGGGACTAGCAAAGGTTAAGCTTTGGGAAGTTTGTTGACTGTGTTTAAGTACCAATTTTAACCGTAAACATTACTCAATTATGTAAAGGACTAAACATTTCTTGTACGCATCATCCTTAGAAATAACGTAGTTCTACTTGTACTTTGAAAGAATTGTGCATTCACGGAATATATACAGAATTGAGCAGGATTTAGGGGAGCAGTCCTAAGTTATACACTTCCAGCCAATCAGAGGATGACACATGGCATTCCATGAATCCAATGGCCCACCTACAGGGGTATCCGAGGTAATCCAATGGTGAATCACCTGAGAAGCACCTGAGGGCCCACCTGGAAGACACCCGGAGGAAACACAACGAGTTTGGGGCCACCCCAGGGTCGTGGTTCGGCATACCTGGTCCTACCCCCAAACTCGGTCATCTTCCGCGTGTCGACTCCCTGTGGTGCCCTGAAGGTGGTTAGGTCACCCACCCAAGAATGTGGTATGGGATGTCCCGTTTGGAAATGAAACGGAAAGTGAATATGTTTTCTAAGACTCTTCATGTCCTAGAGACATATGAAATGCACTAGCCTCTAGAGCGCGTACCCAGGGGCAAGAGGAGGAGACCCCGTCGTGTCGTTTGTAAGACAATAGTGTGTTCTCTATAAGTCTTCATGTTCTACGAGACATTTGAAAACACTGGTCCACCGATGTGCTTAATTGCAAAGGTGTGGACCTCTCCTTCGAGTGGTGAATAACATGATCATGTACCTCGAGACGTGGCTTAACTCGAGGATGACTCGTATGGTGTTAAAGGCCACTTTTACACATATGGATCAGTACAAAAATTTGAAAGAAATTCAAATTTTCAATGGAATTTGCAGCAAGCCATGCATGAATGTCAATAGTGCAAATTCAAATATGAATAGTTCTTTAAATCTTGCCAAATTTAAAATTTGACTTCATTAATGTTCACCATATTTTAATTAGCATCTCTGTCAAAAGTTATCCACTTTCGACTTTGTTTACTATTTATTTGGATCAATTGAAGAGAAGGGATTCAAATCCAAATCAATTTGATCTCCCCATCTGTTGAGTCAAATCTTTTCAAATATTTCGAACTGGACTTAACCAGCAAGTATAGCAATCAATTTTCAGTGGTTGGGAGAGAAATATCAGTGGGAGTGGATTGGTATGGCCAGTGGGACCACTGGTCAGTGGCTCTTTGAGCTGAAATATAGCACTCTAGTGCATCTATCTTCTGCTCTCTCTCCCAATGACACCTAACCACATGCAAATTCCACCCAGCAGCTTGCTTGCTATAAAGCTGAATCCAGTGCTCATCCATCTGCTGCCCACGCACTCCTCTCCTTCCTCTCTCTTCCCCAGCTCAGTTTTTCCAGCAAGAAGTAGAAAAACTGCTGCTGCTACGTTCTTCAGGCCAGCCACCCAAGCACACCTTGTTTTGATCCTCTGCAAAGAAGAAAAACTGGCGCCAAGATCTCCTCTTCATTTTCCTTTGCGAACTTCATCAGTTCTTGGCCTGACTTGCTTTTATTTCGAAGGTTCGTCGCCGCCGCTCGGTGGAGCAAGTGATTGCGGCCCCTCTGCTCCCCGTGGCGCAGGTGCTCCAGATCCTTTCATGCAACGACTTCCACAGCAAAAAGGTGCACCTTAGAGTCCTTTAAGCGTGCCTGAAGTTCTCGTCGAGTTTCATTCACCATAGCTTGAGTAATATTCAGTTTTCCAACAGCATGTCTTAGTGAATAGTGCTAGGTTTTGATCACAATTCGTTTTCCAGAATTTGGACAAACTTTGAATAGCCATAACTTCCTGTAGAGTTATCCAAAATATGTGAAACAAATATTGTTAGATTCCTTTCAACCAGTAATTTGCAGTAGTGCAAATTAATTGGTACAAAAATTCTTGGAATTTCCTCCACAATTCTTCAAATCTTTGGGATTTAATTCCAGGTGATCCTTGTAATGGAACACGCCAAATTTTGGCCAGCATGTCCTTCATAAATCCACTGATCTTCAGTAAAAATTTGAGCAACATTGGACTTAATTTACTAGGTCTAATGGTGTTCCAATTGCTTCTGTTCTAAAAAAATTAGAAAAAGAACAGAGAGCAATTTTAGTTTTTATCCAAACATAGAAATTCCATATCTAACTGTAGAAAGCTCCAAAATTTGTGAAACCAATTCTCAGGGACTCAGAAAATTTTGATGTTTCTGAAAAGTCTAGTTTTCTGCATGAAAAACTTTCAGATTTGGCTTATTAATTCAGAGAAGGAAAATAACTTACGGAATTCTTTAGAGCACACACTTAATTAACATTCTTTGAATTTTGGCTAGCAGTACCTGAGTGCCATATGTGAATTTTTGTAAAAATCCCACGTCCACTAGAGTTCATTTTATATAAATTTCATTCAAATCTTTATAACTGCTCATACACGTTTAAGAACTTAGTCATTTGCATTTTTGGTCATTATGATTAGTTGCCAAGCTCGAAGAGGAAACGGAGGCCCTTGAAGTAATTCATCCAGAAATTCACTTCACTTACCTACAACAACAAGGCAAGCCCCAGTTTCATTTAACAAACTTTAGCAAATTTTTGATTTGTATCACTAGAGTATGAGGTTCATATGTGCATTAGGTCTATAATGTTTTGATACCCCACTTGCATAACCATATTATCCCAGGCAGAGTGATGGTAGTGATTAAGTCCTTGAGTAGTATATGCAAAGCTTAATATTTATAGGCTTCGGTACAAGTCGAGTAGTTGAAATCTACTCGCGAGGTTAGGATTGGCTACATACGGGATTGGTTCAAGACGTGAGGTTTACCTAATCTGAAAATTGAGACTGGGCAGGGGTGTAAGATGCAGCAAGATGGAGTCTTCAAGCGTAGTCCTGCTTGTGTTGATTGAGGACCGATCCGTGTGTGGCCCCGCTGAACAAGTTTGAATGTACCGAAGGCATATCGGATATATGAAGTCCGATAAACTGATGTAGCCTATACCTCCAGGCGTCGAGGCATAACACACCGATTTATAGGTGTAGGTTGAGAGCAGCAAGGTGGAAATCCACTAACGGGCACAGAGTTGCTCCATGTAGGGAAATCCTGCCCGTTTCGGTGCGACCGGTTCGATGTTTGGGCTATTGGGTGAAAGGTTGTCCCGTACGATATCGGTTGAGTGTGCCGTCGCAGCTCCGAGGACGGGCGCACATTACGTGCTATTCGGGTATCCCTGCAGGTGTATATCGAGTTGATTCATCGTCCCTCATGGTCATGAGTACCAATTGTTTACTGTGTCGTGACGTAGTAAATATTGGAGATGAATGTGCTGATATAATTGTTGTTATGCTTTAATTGTATTGCAACTTGGTAGCCACAAGATATTGCTCACTAAATTTCAGATTCTTGAACCCTTAATCTGTTGCTAAAAGCTGAACTAAGGACGAACATTAGGCGTGTCCTTGGGCGAAATTTACTGTCCTATTATCAGTACACTTGCATGTTGAGTTTTATGCCTAGGAAGTCGGTTAAGACTTGCTGAGCCATTGTGCTCATGGTTGCTGTTAGAAGTGTTTGCAGGTGAGGAGTACCCCACTTCTATGAAGTACGGGTTCACCGGAGAGGTTTACCCCCCTTCCGGAACTACGGCCAAGTCGGAGTCATGCACGCCGCCGTGATCTACATGGATGTTGCTAGCGTGAACCATCCCTAGGGCTGGATGAGTTCCCTTTTGCTTAGCTAGGCGATAGGCGTGAGTTGTGTAATTATCTTTCACTGCAGTAGTAATTATGTAAATTAGATGGAAACTGAATGGTTTGTACCACTTTTGTACAAATTCAACAAGTTTTATGTAATACATATGTTTCTTATTGTGTGTGCTGTCGGTTGTCGCATCGTATGACACCATCCTATGCGATCCTAGAATGTACGGATTCAGTCCGTCACAGCCTGATATCAGAGCTGCTTTTGGGGATAGCGCACTAAATAAGGATCGTACTACGAGAAAACTTAGGATTACGGTGAGGAGTCGATAGTATGCCCACATAAGGACTATTAATAGTACAGTTACTTAAAGTGGCAGTGCTAACATAATTGTTAACTTTCTGTATTTTGAGTATGTAACGATGCACCTACGTGCAGTTAAGAGGTAGGTACACCACCAAAAGCAGTTCAATTTTGGTTAGATCCCTCATGCGATGAAAACGCTGGTCCACCGGTGTGCTTAATTGCAAAGATGTGGAGCCCTTCGTCGGGTGGTGAATGAACCGGCCATGTACCTCGAGACGTGGCTTCACTCAAGGACGACCGTATGACAATGATACGGGCGTATGTCTTTAATTTCAAATATGGACCTGTCTGAAATGATAAACCCATTGAGTGTGTTGTTATTGAGTGTTCTTGACACGACCCCACTGGTCCTGTCGAGCCAGGATCACGCTGAGGGGTGCTGCGTTGCACAGCACCGTATAACACACGTCAAAGGTACAAAGCGGAAGCGGAAATTTTATTACATAAATAAGTTTATGAATATGTTTACATCAAAATAAGTTCAGTCTACACTCGCGGGCGTAGACTAAGCATCAAGTACCCGTTCAGCCCTCGAACGTGTCCTTGCTAGCACACACGCACACTAACTCTGCGGCGTGCACGACTCCCACTCGACGGGGTTCCCCTCCTGGGGTTCCGTCTCCTCTTCGGGAGTCCCTTCCTCATAGAACCCTGCAAAAGATTCAAACACAAGCAGTGAGCATGAAGGCTCAGAAAGTCTGACCCGTCTCACCTAAACATGGAACTTCTACATGAGGGTAATGGGTTACATGAGGTAAAAATCAGTTGCAAGGACTCGCCTAATTAGTAGAACCTTACTTTCAAGTTTTAGCAGCAGGTTGTGGAGAACCTTACGCTAAGGCACATGAGAGAGCCGCAATCAAACAAGAAACGCATTTCTCTCATGTACTTTGCCCAAAGTTGAAAAGAACTTTAGTTAGCTCTAAGCTACAGCATATCATTAACAATCAATGTCCATCTTTCAATCAGCAACATTTTAACATGTAACTAGCCTATTCATTCTACGTCACGGTACAGTGAACAAGTGGTACTCACTGACCACGAGGGACGGCGATTATAATCGATTTACACCTGCAGGGTTACCCGAACAACCCGTCACGTACGCCCGTACTCGATGTTGCCTACAACAACCATCACGGACGCCGTACGCAACTACCTTTCACCCGTCAGCCAAATATTGAACCGGTCCCATCGTCCCGAGCAAGAGGTCTCTGCACGCGCATCTCCGTGCCGCCAGCCGATTTACACCTCAAGCTCTCAACCTACCCTCTGAACGACGGGCAATGCCTCAATACCCAGCTACCCGAGTTACATCAGTTTCCCGGTTCCCATATAGCCGGTAGGTCTTCGGTACTGTTCTAGCTTGTTCAACAGGCCCGCACATGGCTCGGTCCTCAATCGACACAAGCGGAGCTACAGCACACAGGCCCCAAAGTCCTGCTGCCCTTACCCTCCACTTGGTCTCATTTTCTTGCCATGTGTATCATGTGCTATCTCTACCCGAGCAATGTGCCTCTAGCCTATTCTCGCGAGTAGTTCCAACTACTCGACTTGTACCGAATCCTACTCTATCCTAGCAATGCAGTAGCTAACGGGGTTTGCAAGCCTAAACCCAACCCATGGTTCTCTTGGCTATGCAGTGGGGCTTCCAAACAAGACTCTAATGCACAGAATAAAGGAAACAAGTATGTGCTCAAAACAATAAAAATTTGTAAAAAGGTTAATGCAAACCGGAGCTTGCCTTGCTGCTCTTGGTCGTAGGCTAGCTGTTCCTCCGGAGTAACGAAGTCTAGGACTTCGGGTTCCTCCTCGACCTTAGTGACTACATGATAGAAACAATACATTTATTAATTTAATGCATTTGGATTAAGTTTGAAGTTGTGAAGTCTATAACCTTTGCTAGAAAGACCTAATGACTGTGAAACTTTTATTGTGGCTTGGTTACAACCTAAACAGAGGATTGGTCAAGTTTTAGTTGCAGCAAAGCTCATTTGAGCCCTCCACAATTAATTATGTCCTTGACCTTAATTGGAACTCTTAGGGTGTTCTAGGAATTTTCATGAAGCAAACTATGACTTTCTGAAAACTAGATTTTCAGAGGGTTCTAATGGAGTTGGTCTCACTTAATTTGAAGGTTCCTAGCTAAAGTTATGAGCTAAACAATTTCAGAGAAAATTCTGAAAATGTTTCTGAACATTTTCTATTTTCTCTGGAACAGTTTCACTAATCACACCATTAGGTGGATTAAATGAGCTCAAATGGATCTGAAATTTTTATGGTAGCTCAGGGATATTTTGGTGAACATCCCAGCAAAATTTCAGGATTTTCCTCCAAAGGATTCTCCAGTTAAAATTCCTAACATTTTAAACTTTGAGGAATTAATTCTGGAGAATTAAGGGTTTTCATGAAGTGAAACTTGATTTGCTGAAAAGTGCTCAAAGAGCCGGATTCAACAAAATTTGGTTCACTCGATTTGGAGCTTTCTAGCCAAAGTTATGAGGATTTGAAGTTTGGAAGAATTCAGAAAATCGGGGGGAAAAGTTTAAACTCTCGAGGCCCGCGGGGACACGTGTCGAGCGCGGAGGTGTCCGGCACACCGGGGATACCACACGTGTCGAGCGCGGAGGTGTCCGCCACACCGGAGCTCACAGGGTATTTGCGCGCCAGCACAGCCGATCCCCGGCCACACCCGATCCCGATTTAAATTCTTCAGCCGCTGACACGTGGGCCAGCCGGCTTCGTCTTCCTCCTGCCGTTCTCTCGCGCCCGCGCCGCCGACCTCGCCGGAGCAGATTCGGAGCTCGCCGGCTCGCCGCTGCCGGACCTCACATGTGCTGAAACTCGCCGCCAGGGGGTTGTCGACGTCGAGGAACACGTCGGTGGTGTCAGGTCGGGCTGGGGGTGACCGGAAATAGCTCGGCGACGTGCCGCGGCCTCGGTGGAGGTTCGGCGCTGTCGACCGTGGGTCCTAACCCGCCAACACCTCGAACAAATGGTCCTACAGCATCAGCGTACCTCTAGGAAGCTCGACAAGGTGTCAACAGGGTTCAGGGATGGCGGTAAGTCGGTCGGCACCGTGTGACTGATCGTGCCCGCCATGACCGCCCTCGATCGAGCTCGAAATTCGTCACTCCTAGAAAGTTTCACGCTACGGATGAAGAAAAGAACTTGATCGCCGGCTAGTCCAGCGTCTATGTGCAAGATTTGATGACCTCTGAAAGATCATAGGGCGAGAATTTAAAGAAACCGTACCGGAAGCTCGGGTTATGGTCGCCGAAGCAAAAACTAGAAATTCTCTGCGGATTCTTCACGGTTGGCTTCCAAACTTGGAGGAGAGCAGCACGGTGGTCGCGCGCTCCTGTTGCCTCTCTTGCTGGACCGTGTAAACGCCTGTGGAACGCTGTCCACGGGTGCCTGACTCTCGGCTGAGGCTAGGTCGCCGCGGTGGCGATCGCTCTTGGGCAAAGGAGGTCGGAACTCGGGGTTTCTGGTGTTGGGGAGGTGAAGTGCGACCTCAGTTGGCTGTCTAGCAGCTTAGGAACGAAGGAGATTGTTTTGCTGGTTTTCCCGATTGAGCAGAGAGATGTGGCGAGAAACAATGCCGCTGCTCGGTTTTTGCCCGCGAGAAGATAAAGCCGGCCGACTCCTGCTCAGTGGAGGCGGTGCCGGTCGCATGGGGGCGCGAGCGAGCTGCCCTGGGTGCCAGCACGCAGGGAGGGAAGCAGCTGGTGGCGCCGGTAGCTGCTCGGTGGCACAGCCGACAGCTGCTCGGTGGAATTTCCCACCGAGACTCTGACTTTGGTGGCAAGTTTCTCCTTCTTCCCTCTGTGACATGTGGGCCCCACCCGGGGTTTTAACCTCTGAAATTTACTCCTGATCACTGTAGTGAACAGTGAACCCCATAATACCCCTGGTGATTCAAATTATTCACCCTTGAGCCATTCGAATTGAATAGGATTCGAATTGGGTTTGGTTTGAGTGAATTCCAGCACAAGTTCAGTTTTGAATTCAAACATAGATTGAATTCGTCCCACTTAGCTCATGTCAAGATCAACTCCAAATGGAGTGAAAATTGGTGTGTGAGCTCACAAAAATGTGCTGAGTAAGAATATGCCTCCCACTTTTAAATTCATGGGATAAAAACAGTTTGAATTTGAATATGGTTTCAAACTGCCCTCTTCCTAACTATACCCCAAAATGACCCCAAAAAGGTTTTGAATTTGGGTGAAACTTGGCATGGACATCCTTAGTAATGTGTAGGAGTTTTCATATGTCCAGTCCATCTATATCACATGTGGGAAATACCACTTTTGCAATGTGTGAGTTTGTTCTCTAATGAGCATGTTGACAATTGTTACTTGCTCTTCATTTGTCATCATCCTTCCTCAAATGAGATGTGTGGTGTGGTGATGAACACTGCAAATATGTGTCAAAACTGAGGCCCTTACATTCCTCCCCCCTTAAAAGAATCTCGTCCCGAGATTATAAGGTGAAAATGAGAGAGAGGACGGTGGAAAATTACCGGATATGTGTCACACCCGGTTTTCCATAAGAAACACCGAGCGTATTCTCACATGTATGCCAGGATCAGTTGATTGATACATGTGCCGACAATAGTGTAATATCATTATATTACAAGCCAAGTTTAACGTACATAATAATATTACATAATTGTTCATAAAATATCAACTATTAGTACCAATACATTAAGCACAACAGCGGAGACTATGTCATGGTTGCTCCATCTCCACAGGCGTTGCCCGGGGGTTACGGCAACCTAGAACAACTCCTCGGGATCGAAGTATTCCTCGTCAAAGTCTACGTCTTCATTTGCACCTGAGTCAACATATGTTATCCAACAAAAGCAAGTTTGAGTACCATAGGTACTCAGCAAGTGTAGGAAAGAATGTTATGAAGGCCAACAACAAGGGAAGGCTAACATGGTTAAGCACTATGCATTAATCCTAAGCCTTAGCTTTGATTAGCAACCTATATTACTAAGTGATAATTCCACCATCATCATAATTAAGTCATTAATGTTAGGTTACACCACCCAACAACCTCTTAAGACTCACATCCATGTTTCTCTAATCATGGACAAGTCCAAGCCGCTCTTGACCGTGAGCACGGCTGTCATGACAGTTTGGTTCTCTGCAGAGATTGTACCACTTTACCCACAAGTAGTGATTTCATCCACTGTTGCCAGGTGGACTAAGAAACCTCCCTGATATCCGTGGTTGCAAGCCACATTACACACTTCCTTTGGTGTGCGATCAGGAGATCACTACATGGCCTTTACAAAGGGTCTACCGGCAAGTACAAGCCCACTGAGGTTTCACCGCTGTAGTTCCTGGGAGTAACCCTCCCCTACAGAAGCCCCCTCTTGAGCCTTGCAGTTCCCAGGGCAGTCAAAAATGGACTCCCATTCCCCGCACCATCCAAACACTCATACTATACCGGCAAACTCCTAATTAATTGGCCAAGCTGCCCCATCTCAGTCTTGTGGTGGCACTGTAAAGCCGGGTTAACTGTTCCATGAACCGGTCCTTAGAATCTAAGACAGGCACTAACTCATTCCCGAGTCTCGTGCACGAAGCACCAACCAAACAACCAGCCTGTCTAGATTCCTATTACCATGACACACTCTTGTGTCTTTCATATAATACCACAAGACGAGTATCATCAATGTTCATTCATTCTCTAAGTTCTAAGTATGCATGGCTAAGCACATAAAATGATAACCATCAAATATCAACTAAGTCCCTCCATGGTTCAACAAGGAATCATAAAGGAAATAAACTAGGGAAACACCCTAAGTTAGGTTTCATGTTAATGACATCATGCAAATAATCTAACTATTCATCCTAGAATAGGAACAAAGTGGTCAAGGAACACTTGCCTTTGAGTGAATGGTGATGCACTTCAAACTCTTGCTCTTGAAGATTTGGAACTAGTTCTTGGGTTGGTTCTATCCATGCATTTGCACCCACAAAACAGTAACAAACATGCCATAAGAATCATACCAAGTCATTTCAATCACATAGGTTTGGTTACACACATGCAACTATTGATTTCTTGTCATTTTATGTGAGTTAGGAGGAAAATATGTTTCAATTGGCTACCTATATCCTTTTATTTTACTATTGCCACATCCAAACACTCATTTTCAGTTTGTGAGATGATTTGAATAAATTTTTAGAATTTTATAAATATATATGTGAATTCTTATAATTAATTAAATCCTAAAAATCATTTAAATTATTACTATAATAATTTTCAGAACCCATATTTCTATTTTTCTGCAATTCAGAACCTATTTAAGCATTTAGAACAGTTTCCAAAATTTTTCTTTAATATATACTATTTTTATCTATTTTTCAGTATTTATTTAATACTTAAAAATACATTTTCAGTTGTTTAAATAATTATTCTGGACTACAGAAAATTTAAAATGAATAAAAACCCAAAACAGAATATTATTGTGCTGTTTAATAAATTCCTACAATTTTTCTGATATTTATATTATTTTTATTTAAATTTTCAGAATTATTTGTTACTATATAATTAACTTCAGTCCTTGAAATTATTTAATTTCAGTTTCAGATTTAATATTCTGGTCAGAATGTTTAAACATGGTTTTTTAATAGTTTTCTAACATTTTTCAGAAACTATTTAGCCCTAATTTGAATAATTACATAATTAAAACCCACTTTTAAACTGTTTTGGGCCAATTTGTAATATTTTCAGACTTCCTAGGGTTCAAATGGAATTTTACAGAACTATATTATCAATTTCTAAAATGTGCAGGGGTGGTTTAGTTATTTTAAATTGAATTTACAAATTTCTAATAGTCCTAGGGTTAATTCTGCAAGAATTAGGGGCTATTTCCTATTTGTTTGAATCCACAGGGACCCCTTTGCTAAATTTCCAACGGTTACGGCTTATTTTAAATATGGGCCGTTGGATCTGAGATCAACGGCCCAGATTAAAAGAATCGAACCGGTATCGGTTCTTTTAATTTTAACCGTTCAATTCAGATCCGAGGGCTGAGAGGCGGCCACGTCGCCTCCCCCCTTCTCCTTCGCGGCCGGCGGCTGCGCGCGCCGGCGAGCGGCGGCGGCCTCGCCGGAAGTTTCGGTTTTCGCCGTTTCTCTACTATTTCACGATCTACTCGCACCAGAAGAGAGAGGGGAGAGTGGGGAACTCACCTAGGGTGGTTTCGGGGACTGAACTTGGCCGGAGAAATGTGTTTGATGGTGACCGAAGGAGATCTCCGGCGATCTTCGATGTCAGCGCTTCCCAGGCGTTTTCCTTCAAAGATTTTCATCGGGATCGGTCTCTGGTGCTCGGGGAAAGGCTCAAAGGGTGTTAGATCCGAAAATCGACGTGTGTTTGTGGAGAATTGAAGAGGAGGGTGGTTTTCCCGATCGGTGGAGTTGAGAGCAGTTCCAGTGGGGAAAAATGACCGGGGTCGGGGGTATTTGTAGAGGAGGAAGAGGAGCGGTTGCTGGGGCGCCGGTTGAGGAAGGGGCGCGGCAAATTTGGCACATGGCTGAATTCTTTCCCACATGTGATATTGAAACGAAATTGAGAGAGGGAGAGAGAAGGGCTGCGGTTAGGGTGAAAGAAACTGACCCGTGGGGCTCTGTTGGCAGCGAGAGAGAAGGGAAGGGGCGGTTTTGATCCGTTTGTGGATAATTCGGGTGTTACAATATGCGACGTGAAAAATTCGGGGTAGTTAGTGCGAAGGAATTCTTCACTCTCCCATGTCGCTTCGTCCATGGAGTGATTACTCCATAGAACCTTGTAGAACCACAACGTACGGTTGCGTGTGGTTCGGGCCTTTTCATCAATAATCTGCACCGGTTCCTCCCGATAGGTGAGATCCGGTTGCAGTTCTTCAATGTCTTCCAGCTGAACGGTAGTTGATAGCTTGAAACACTTCCTCAGCTGGGAAATATGAAAGACGTCGTGCACACCGGAAAGTGCTTCTGGTAATTTCAACCGGTATGCCACTGATCCACATCTTTCGGTAATCTGTAATGGACCGATGAATCGGGGTGCCAACTTTCCTCTCACCCCAAATCTGTTTACGCCCTTCATTGGAGATACCCGTAGATATACGTGCTCTCCAACTTCGAATTGTAATGGGCGCCTTCTCCGGTCCGCATACTGTTTCTGTCGGGATTGAGCGGCTTTTAGGTTCGCTTGAATCAGTCGAACCTTTGCTTCCGCATTGTTGACAAGGTCAACCCCGAAGGTAACCCTTTTGCCAGATTCACACCAATTCAGTGGTGTGCGGCATTTCCGCCCGTATAGCGCCTCGTAAGGTGCCATCTTGATGCTGGCTTGGTACCCATTATTGTACGAAAACTCGGCTAACGGCAAGTGATCATCCCAATTCTTGCCGTGGTTGATAGCGCAAGATCGTAGCATGTCTTCTAAGATTAGATTTACCCGCTCCGTTTGCCCATCAGTTGGTGTTGACCGGGATGAAATGGGCAACTTTGGTGAGCCGATCGATGATCACCCACACAGAATCATGTTTCTGTAAGGTGGTGGGTAAACCGACGATGAAATCCATGCTCACGTCCTCCCACTTCCAGGCAGGAACGCCCAGTGGTTGTAGCAGTCCCGGTTTCCGCATGTGATCTGCCTTCACCCTTCGACATGTATCACACTCGGACACGTATTTTGCAGTCTCTCGCTTCATCCGTGTCCACCAAAACTTGCTTCTGAGTTCTTGATACATCTTGTTGCTGCCGGGGTGAATAGAGAGCTTTGATAAGTGAGCCTCATCAAAGATCTTCTTCCGTAGTTCCGGGTTACGGGGTACGACGATCCGGTCCTTGAACCATAGGACGCCGTCTCCGTCTTTCCGGAAACATTTCAGCTCCCCACTATCTACACGTCTCCGCAAATGTGACATGCCCTTGTCATTCTTCTGGGCTGCCGCTATCTCTTCACGGATGGTGGGGATCAAAGCTAGGTTGTAGAGAGCTCCGTATGGAATCACACGTAGTGGTGGTTCGCTCTCTTCCAACGGTGTGATGGTCAGATTGTTGACGTGTGAATTGCGGCTCAGCGCATCTGCCACAATGTTTGCCTTGCCCGGATGATAATGGATCTCTATCTCGTAATCCTTTATCAGTTCTAACCATCTTCGTTGCCTCATGTTCAGCTCCTTCTGAGTGAATATGTACTTGAGGCTTTTGTGGTCGGTATATAAATGTACGAGGTTACCGAGTAGGTAGTGCCTCCACATTTTTAGTGCAAGTACCACGGCAGCGAGCTCCAAGTCGTGAGTTGGATAATTCTGCTCATGGTTCCTAAGCTGCCGTGATCAATACGCGACCACTCTTCGGTCTTGCATCAGCACACATCCGAGCCCAATGCTGGATGCGTCGCAGTACACATCAAACGGTTTTGTTGTGTCTGGCTGCGCCAAAACCGGTGCTGATGTCAGGTGCTTGACTAAAGCCTTGAATGCTGCTTCACATGCTGGACTCCAAACATATTTGGTATCCTTCTTCAGCAGCTCTGTCATTGGCTTGGCAATCTTCGAGAAGTTCGGAATGAACCTTCGATAATATCCCGCGAGTCCGAGGAAACTCCGTACCTCGTGAACAGTTCTCGGGGATTTCCAATTCAGCACTTGAGTGATCTTGCTCGGGTCCACAGCGATACCCTCCGCTGAGATGATATGCCCGAGGAAAGGCACTTGCGATATCCAAAACTCGCATTTGCTGAATTTTGCGTATAACTTGTGATCCCGCAGCCGTTGCAAGACTATACGCAAATGTTTCTTGTGATCTTCCTCCGACTTGGAATATACCAGGATATCATCGATGAAGACCACGACAAACTTGTCCAGCTCCGGCATGAATACCGAGTTCATTAAGTACATGAAGTGAGCTGGAGCATTGGTGAGGCCGAAGGACATGACCAGGTACTCATAAAGTCCGTACCTCGTCGAGAAAGCCGTCTTCGGAATGTCCTCAGCCCTTATCTTAATCTGATGGTACCCGGATCTTAAATCCATCTTGGAAAAGATCTTTGCTTCGACCAACTGATCAAACAACATGTCGATCCGTGGCAACGGGTACTTGTTCTTGATGGTTACGGCATTTAATGGACGATAGTCCACGCAAAGCCGCAACGTCTCATCTTTCTTCTTGACAAATAGTGCTGAACATCCCCATGGTGAGGAGCTCGGCCTAATAAAACCCTTCTCCAGAAGGTCCGTGAGCTGAGTCTTCAGTTCAGCCAACTCCTTGGGCGCCATCTTGTACGGCCTTTGGGATATTGGCATGGTTCCCGGTGCAAGTTCAATCTTGAACTCCACCTCTCTATCGGGTGGCATTCCCGGTAAATCATCCGGGAATACATCAGGGAACTCTCGGACCACTGGGATGTCTTCCAATCTGATAGTTGTGGACTGATAGACACTTGAAAGTTTTATTTCTGGACTGTCCAGAAATAATGAGTGAGAACCGTGCACCTCTGAGTTTAAGTGCACGACTCGAAGGACGGTGTCTAAAACAGCGCCGTGGCGGGTTAACCACGACATCCCTAGGATGACATCGACCTTCTGTCCCTCTAAGATAATGAGAGACGTGGGGTACACTCTACCCGCCAAGCATAATGGTGCTTTGGAGACCATTACGCTTGCTGAAATCTTCCCACCCGGTGAACAAATTAAATATGGACTATCGGTGGGTAGTATTGGCAAACTGTGTTTAGCAATGAAAGCTTGGCTAATAAAATTATGCGTGGCGCCTGAATCAAACAGTACTATAGCGGGATGCTGGTGGAGTTGGAACATACCCGCAAGGATTGGCTCGCCCTCCGGCACGTCCTCAATGGCAAGTTGGTGGACAGTGCCGGGCCTAGGGTTTGCCCGCCGCGCATTAGTAGGGTTCCGGGGTTGATTCCTCCCCGGAAACTGTGGTGCCACTCCGCCGCCTTGCCTCTCCGGGAAACCGCTTGCGAAGTGTCCTGGACGACCACACTTGTAACATGTGGCCGCTGCTGGTGGTGTGCTCGGTGGACGAAAGCCCGGCATGCGTTGCTGAGGTGCAAACGCACGCGGCATCGTCCGCTGCTGCTGTTGTTGTTGCGGTGGTGCTGGCAGTGCCGGCCGGAATGCCGGTGAAGAGTATGGCCGACTGCGGAACGGCATCGGCCGCTGTGGTGGCTGCCAGCGTGGACCTGATGGTGGGCGATTCACCATCCGAAACTTCTGAGAAGGACCGCCTCCTTCTCCGCTGCTCTGCGGTGCGCTTTGCTTTCGCTCTGCCGCCGCCAACTCCCTGCCGGAGTCCTCCTGAACAATCGCAGCATCAATGATGTCGTTGAGGCTGCCGCGATTGAACATCGCCAACTTGTCCTTCAGGAGCGGATTAAGCCCCTGTTAAAAATGGGTCCGCCGCTTCTCGTCGGTATCAGCATGATACGATGCATATAGCGCGAGATCGTTAAACGCCCTGGAGTATTCCAGCGCGTTCCGGCTCCCTTGTTGCAGGTGTAGGAACTCCTGCGTCTTCCTCTTCATCAGACCTGGCGGTATATGATAGGCCCTGAAGGCCGTCCGGAACTCCGCCCAGGTCATCACTCGGTCGGTGGGCTGTGAAGCACAGAAGTTGGCCCACCACGCGCTCGCGGATCCTTGGAGCTGCTGGACCGCGAACTGAGTCTTGCGCTGCTCGCTGATTTGGAGCAGCCCGAACTTCATCTCTATGGCGCGGAGCCAGTTGTCCGCGTCAAGTGGTTCATCCGCCCTTGAGAATACCGGGGGATTAGTTGCCAGGAAGTCGGAGTAGGAGCTCTGTTGACGCTCCTCACGGTCTTGACGTCTCTCTGGGCGAGACGTATTGGCGATAAGAGTCTGCAGCAACTCTGTGTGCTGCTGATGCGAGCCCGCCATTGCCGCGACGATGTCGGCCAATGTAACCGTTGGCAGTGGCGGTGGCAGTGTTTGTTGTTGCTGTTGCTGCTGCTGTCCCGAGGAGTCCTCTGGAGGTGGTTGGGAGGTCTCTCCCCCTTGACTGGTACCCCCAACGTCAGGGTTGGCACGAGTACGCGTCATTCTGAAATTCAAAACAGCAGCGATTAGCACATGTCTTACTTAAAATTTCCATAAGCAACAGTAGGTATTGAAGCGACGCATGATTAATTTGCACAACATTCACATATATTGATAAAGCATAAACTTTATACAAGATACATTATTCTCGGATCTCTGAGAAGTCGTGCTCATGTCGTCACTACCTATACATACGCTACTGTCTACACGACATGTCACCGATTACAAAAGTTGGGTTACACTACCCTGGCTGCCCTACTTGGCAACCGTAACCCCCTACTCGGAGTAGAACTCGACCTCCTGTGGGTCGTCCTCCTCCGGTACCTCTGCTGGTGACTCTGGGTCTACCACCTCTTCTCCCATCCCGGGTTCTCCCATTGCTGGAAGACCCAAGACTACCGGTACGCCTAACACCGGGGGTACGAGGTCCTGCAACGCATGCACCTCGTCCATAGCCTGGTTGTAGTCCTCTTCCCAGCCTTGTCCTTCCTCGATAGCGTTGTCCCGCTCTTGAGCAAGGTCCTCATTCTGCTGGGTTAGGGTCTGCACCAGCTCTTGCAACGCCGCGATGTCAACACGGCTCTTCTTCTTTGCCTTCTTCAGATGACGCAACTGATTGTGTTGTTCATTCAGTCGCTTGATCGTCGAAAGGAGCACATTGCGGAGTGCGCTGTGAGCACTCTCGAAATGATCTCCACGGCTTGTGCTCTCCTTGAGCTTGGTGGCGAGATGCTCCATATGAACAGCTTGGCTGTCCATCACAGCGTTTCCCGCCCTCATTTGGAGGCTGAGATTTGCCTCCGCGGGGTTGTACCTTGGGCAACTCGGGTCTGTTGCCTCCAGGTACCTCTCTTCCCACACATGCTGAGCTCGTCCCTCCACCGGAACGAGTGTGTATGGAGTGCCCTCCATAGCCTGCACGTGTAGTTGACAGAAACGTGACATAGTGTCACGGGCTGCCACCTGCCACATCCCTTCCGGTTGTCTTCCTCTCACCGTGACGGTGAATGGCACCCAACCGGGTGGCGTAGGTCCTGCAGGAACCTCGACATGGATCGTCCACGTCTTGTTCCCCCCTTCGCCATCTTCTTTGGCGAAGTACTGCGGCATCTGATTGTACCCGAAATATTGGAGCATTTGCCACAATGCTTCCGGGTAGCCGCTACGGTCAGAACAGTGGGAAACTACCCACCCGTTCTCCAACTGTTTATCTTCTGCCATCTGTAAAAATATATTTGAGAAATGTCAAATATTTATTTAAACAGTAAACCATTGAGTTATAAAATAAGACATGTCATTGAACCCATAAAACTCGGAAACATAGTTCAAATTTTAAACAAATTTGACTGCTGATCTGCTGTTCCCATGACAGCCCTGACCAGTTTCCATTTCAACCTGATTTAGGCCATGTTAAAGCAAAACTAATTATGGAGCTCAACATCAAAGTTAAAGCTAACTTCAATAGCTTTCCAGCCAGTATTTGCTTGGCCTAAGATCTGTCCTGGTTCAAAGGTTATGAGATGTCAAAGTTAACAGAATTTCTGGAAACAATTGGACAGCACCTCCCTGCCTTAGGTACTGATTTGATCCAAGAATCCCAGTTACTTCTGTTCCTAATCTGACAAAACTTTCTGTTACAAAGTTGTAACCCATCTCATAAGATTTCCAGAACTACCTCATTTTCTATTTTTGGATTTTTATGCAGGAAGTTATGCTTAATTTACAGAGAGTCTACAGAGAGTCTTTACTCTGTCCTGTTTTCTGGACAGTTTCAACTCTACTGCATTTTTCGAGTGGCTAAGGGATGAAACACCTCTGGACCTCAACAGAAAAGTTGTAAAGTTCTTCCAAAGATTTCCAGAAAATGTATCATACAACCCCAACCTCGAAAGAACTCAACCTCTAACCTCTGATTAACTTCAGCCTTGATTCAGCTAAAAACAGAGTGCTCTGTCCTTAACAACCTATAAGTTGAAAACTTGTTAACTTTGAATATCCTGTTCAAGGGAAGGAGTTACATCAAGTTTTACTACTTTGGGTCAAAACTTTCAAGTTTTAATTGAATTTTATCATTTAGTTGGGTGTGACGTCGATGTGTCACCAGATCATGTCGGTACTACGTCCTCACAAAGAAAAACCTATACCGGACTTAGCCGGCTTCGTTATTTCAGTGGCACTAAACGTCACTTGCACATGGATGCTACACGTCTACCGTTTTGTGGTCAGGCTACCTGCAGAAACTCAAACAATCATCAAACTCGGCTGCACACCAAGCCCGGAATCCATACAGTTAGTACACCCGGCCGTCATCACTCGCCCGGATGTTCTCAAGCCAACCACGCCTTGAGTTACGTGTTCACGTTTTAGACCACGTGACGGGGTCTCCCAAGTTGCACCACGCACGCCAGGGACAGACGTTGCTCGAATACCCCAAACGACATGAAGAGTCATAGAGGATATCAAAGCGGGTAGGGTTACCTGCCACCCGGGGGGCTCCACCCTTCAGCTTGTGCGCACTGGTGGACAGCGCTTACGTGCACCCCCCAAGACATGAATGTCCCGAGATGCACAATTTTCTGACATAACAAATAGGTTAATATGCCACTTTCTATATACTAATAACATCCTTATACGGGCTACTAACTCGTTCCTCACTGGATTTTTGAAAAAGAAGACCTTTGTACTGTGTTAAACCTCAAGCGAGCTCTGATACCACGCTGACACGACCCCACTGGTCCTGTCGAGCCAGGATCACGCTGAGGGGTGCTGCGTTGCACAGCACCGTATAACACACGTCAAAGGTACAAAGCGGAAGCGGAAATTTTATTACATAAACAAGTTTATGAACATGTTTACATCAAAATAAGTTCAGTCTACACTCACGGGCGTAGACTAAGCATCAAGTACCCGTTCAGCCCTCGAACGTGTCCTTGCTAGCATACACGCACACTAACTCTGCGGCGTGCACGACTCCCACTCGACGGGGTTCCCCTCCTGGGGTTCCGTCTCCTCTTCGGGAGTCCCTTCCTCATAGAACCCTGCAAAAGCTTCAAGCACAAGCAGTGAGCACGAAGGCTCAGCAGGTCTGACCCGTCTCACCTAAACATGGAACTTCTACATGAGGGTAATGGGTTACATGAGGTAAAAATCAGTTGCAAGGACTCGCCTAATTAGTAGAACCTTACTTTCAAGTTTTAGCAGCAGGTTGTGGAGAACCTTACGCTAAGGCACATGAGAGAGCCGCAATCAAACAAGAAACGCATTTCTCTCATGTACTTTGCCCAAAGTTGAAAAGAACTTTAGTTAGCTCTAAGCTACAGCATATCATTAACAATCAATGTCCATCTTTCAATCAGCAACATTTTAACATGTAACTAGCCTATTCATTCTACGTCACGGTACAGTGAACAAGTGGTACTCACTGACCGCGAGGGACGGCGATTATAATCGATTTACACCTGCAGGGTTACCCGAACAACCCGTCACGTACGCCCGTACTCGATGTTGCCTACAACAACCATCACGGACGCCGTACTCAACTACCTTTCACCCGTCAGCCAAATATTGAACCGGTCCCATCGTCCCGAGCAAGAGGTCTCTGCACGCGCATCTCCGTGCCGCCAGCCGATTTACACCTCAAGCTCTCAACCTACCCTCTGAACGACGGGCAATGCCTCAATACCCAGCTACCCGAGTTACATCAGTTTCCCGGTTCCCATATAGCCGGTAGGTCTTCGGTACTGTTCTAGCTTGTTCAACAGGCCCACACATGGCTCGGTCCTCAATCGACACAAGCGGAGCTACAGCACACAGGCCCCAAAGTCCTGCTGCCCTTACCCTCCACTTGGTCTCATTTTCTTGCCATGTGTATCATGTGCTATCTCTACCCAAGCAATGTGCCTCTAGCCTATTCTCGCGAGTAGTTCCAACTACTCGACTTGTACCGAATCCTACTCTATCCTAGCAATGCAGTAGCTAACGGGGTTTGCAAGCCTAAACCCAACCCATGGTTCTCTTGGCTATGCAGTGGGGCTTCCAAACAAGACTCTAATGCACAGAATAAAGGAAACAAGTATGTGCTGAAAACAATAAAAATTTGTAAAAAGGTTAATGCAAACCGGAGCTTGCCTTGCTGCTCTTGGTCGTAGGCTAGCTGTTCCTCCGGAGTAACGAAGTCTAGGACTTCGGGTTCCTCCTCGACCTTAGCGACTACATGATAGAAACAATACATGTATTAATTTAATGCATTTGGATTAAGTTTGAAGTTGTGAAGTCTATAACCTTTGCTAGACAGACCTAATGACTGTGAAACTTTTATTGTGGCTTGGTTAGAACCTAAACAGAGGATTGGTCAAGTTTTAGTCGCAGCAAAGCTCATTTGAGCCCTCCACAATTAATTATGTCCTTGACCTTAATTGGAACTCTTAGGGTGTTCTAGGAATTTTCATGAAGCAAACTATGACTTTCTGAAAACTAGATTTTCAGAGGGTTCTAATGGAGTTGGTCTCACTTAATTTGAAGGTTCCTAGCTAAAGTTATGAGCTAAACAATTTCAGAGAAAATTCTGAAAATGTTTCTGAACATTTTCTATTTTCTCTGGAACAGTTTCACTAATCACACCATTAGGTGGATTAAATGAGCTCAAATGGATCTGAAATTTTTATGGTACCTCAGGGATGTTTTGGTGAACATCCCAGCAAAATTTCAAGATTTTACTCCAAAGGATTCTCCAGTTAAAATTCCTAACAGTTTAAACTTTGAGGAATTAATTCTGGAGAATTAAGGGTTTTCATGAAGTGAAACTTGATTTGCTGAAAAGTGCTCAAAGAGCTGGATTCAACAAAATTTGGTTCACTCGATTTGGAGCTTTCTAGCCAAAGTTATGAGGATTTGAAGTTTGGAAGAATTCAAAAAATCGGGGGGAAAAGTTTAAACTCTCGGGGCCCGCGGGGACACGTGTCGAGCGCGGAGGTGTCCGGCACACCGGGGATACCACACGTGTCGAGCGCGGAGGTGTCCGCCACACCGGAGCTCACAGGGTATTTGCGCGCCAGCACAGCCGATCCCCGGCCACACCCGATCCCGATTTAAATTCTTCAGCCGCTGACACGTGGGCCAGTCGGCTTCGTCTTCCTCCCGCCGTTCTCTCGCGCCCGCGCCGCCGACCTCGCCGGAGCATATTCGGAGCTCGCCGGCTCGCCGCTGCCGGACCTCCCATGGGCTGAAACTCGCCGGCAGGGGGTTGTCGACATCGAGGAACACGTCGGTGGTGTCAGGTCGGGCTGGGGGTGACCGGAAATAGCTCGGCGACGTGCCGCGGCCTCGGTGGAGGTTCGGCGCTGTCGACCGTGGGTCCTAACCCACCAACACCTCGAACAAACGGTCCTACAGCATCAGCGTACCTCTAGGAAGCTCGACAAGGTGTCAACAGGGTTCAGGGATGGCGGTAAGTCGGTCGGCACCGTGTGACCGATCGTGCCCGCCCTGACCGCCCTCGATCGAGCTCGAAATTCGTCACTCCTAGACAGTTTCACGCTACGGATGCAGAAAAGAACTTGATCGCCGGCTAGTCCAGCGTCTATGTGCAAGATTTGATGACCTCTGAAAGATCATAGGGCGAGAATTTAAAGAAACTGTACCGGAAGCTCGGGTTACGGTCGCCGAAGCAAAAACTAGAAATTCTCTGCGGATTCTTCACGGTTGGCTTCCAAACTTGGAGGAGAGCGGCACGGTGGTCGCGCGCTCCTGTTTCCTCTCTTGCTGGACCGTGTAAACGCCTGTGGAACGCTGTCCACGGGCACCTGACTCTCGGCTGAGGCTAGGTCGCCGCGGTGGCGATCGCTCTTGGGCAAAGGAGGTCGGAACTCGGGGTTTCTGGTGTTGGGGAGGTGAAGTGCGACCTCAGGTGGCTGTCTAGCAGCTTAGGAACGAAGGAGATTGTTTTGCTGGTTTTCCCGATTGAGCAGAGAGCTGTGGCGAGAAACAATGCCGCTGCTCGGTTTTTGCCCGCGAGAAGATAAAGCCGGCCGACTCCTGCTCAGTGGAGGCGGTGCCGGTCGCATGGGGGCGCGAGCGAGCTGCCCTGGGCGCCAGCGCGCGGGGAGGGAAGCAGCTGGTGGCGCCGGTAGCTGCTCGGTGGCACAGCCGACAGCTGCTCGGTGGAATTTCCCACCGAGACTCTGACTTTGGTGGCACGTTTCTCCTTCTTCCCTGTGTGACATGTGGGCCCCACCCGGGGTTTTAACCTCTGAAATTTACTCCTGATCACTGTAGTGAACAGTGAACCCCATAATACCCCTGGTGATTCAAATTATTCACCCTTGAGCCATTTGAATTGAATAGGATTCGAATTGGGTTTGGTTTGAGTGAATTCCAGCACAAGTTCAGTTTTGAATTCAAACAAAGTTTGAATTCGTCCCACTTAGCTCATGTCAAGATCAACTCCAAATGGAGTGAAAATTGGTGTGTGAGCTCACAAAAATGTGCTGAGTAAGAATATGCCTCCCACTTTTAAATTCATGGGATAAAAACAGTTTGAATTTGAATATGGTTTCAAACTGCCCTCTTCCTAACTATACCCCAAAATGACCCCAAAAAGGTTTTGAATTTGGGTGAAACTTGGCATGGACATCCTTAGTAATGTGTAGGAGTTTTCATATGTCCAGTCCATCTATATCACATGTGGGAAATACCACTTTTGCAATGTGTGAGTTTGTTCTCTAATGAGCATGTTGACAATTGTTACTTGCTCTTCATTTGTGTTCATCATCCTTCCTCAAATGAGATGTGTGGTGTGGTGATGAACACTGCAAATATGTGTCAAAACTGAGGCCCTTACAGTTCTTGTGCAGATGCTAACCACGTTTGTGTATCTCGTGTAGCACACGTTTACGAGAGACCCTTTTTAGTGACACGGATTGACTCGTATATGCCGGTAATAATCCGGTTACGATGTAACACCCCAAAACCTGTTAAGAGGGGAATTTAAAAATTTGTGGACGTATTGCATGTGGTGCAGAAATTCAAATTTAAATTGGAATTCAAATTCAACTCAAAACAGAAAAGAAAACGAAAAAGAAAAAGAAAAAAACAAAACCCCGGCCGAAACCCACCAGCCGGCCCACCCGCCTCCGCGCCAGCCCGCAGCCACGCGTTCCCCTCTCTCTCTCTCACTGACACGCGGAACCCGCGTGTCATCCCTCACCTCCCGCTCGCGCCAACAGCCAGACTCCTCCGCGCGCGCCCGATCACAACCGACTCCGGAATCCGCGTCCCCAGCTCGACTCCCAGTCCCGGACGACTCAGGCTCGATCCAAACAGACACGCCACCCTCCCTCGTCTGTAAAAACGCCGGCATCACCCCGTTTTTCCCCCACGATCGGCTGTTTTTCCTCCCGGTGAGAACCGAAGCTCCGATCACCGTTTTCTCTCGATCTGTGCTCGGATTTTTCGATCTAACGCGCCGATCGTGTTCCACCGCCTCCGGGGAATCACGCAGGTGCAGAAGACTCGGTGGTTTGCGCTCTAGGCACAGCTCCAACGAGCACCGCAGCGATTCCATCTCGGAACTCGCCGCCGACCGTCTTCCAGGACCTCCGAGCTCAAGAAAAACCCCGAGGTGAGATCCCCGACCTCTCCTCTTACGATCTATGCATTGAAATCCCAGTTTTAGGAAGAATAGACGAAGATCCGAAGTTTTCCGGCGAGATCGCCGCCTCCCGCCGCCGCGCGCCGCCGCCCGCGCACGGTCAGAGCGACGTGGCCGCTTATTCTATTTTAAATCGCACGGTAGAATTAAAACCCGAGCGTACCGGTTCGATGATCTAATCTGAGCCGTCCACTTTAAATCAGATGGTCCACATCAGCCCCGCATTATAAAGGTCGGGATTCTTACGCGCTACCCCCTGGGGATCTCAGAAAATACGAGCTAGCCCCGGAAACTTCTGATCTAGCCCCTGGAACTTCAGAAATTGATGTAAATTCATTTAAAAATCAGTTTTAGCCCTGGACTTAATAAAAATTAGGAAAACCCCTCTGTTATGTGTAGCTAGACCCCTTGAAATTTATGAAATAATATAATAGACCCTGTAGTGAGGTGAGTTTACCTTTTTAACCCTATATGACATTAAATTTAGAAATTTGGATATGTAATTCAGATTTAAATTTAAAAGGGTGAGACAAACACATTGTAAATTCAAATTTAAACTCTCCTAGCATTTGGAAAACTTTAGAATGAGTTAAAAATAGATTTTTAGCTGAAATGAATCTGTCTAGTTGATTGCTCATATTTATTAGTTATAGAAACATATTTTAGGCTAGGAAATAATTCTGAAAATTGGAAAAATGAATTTAAATTAGTTCACATCAGAGTGGAAGTTCCAAAATATATTATTTAATATTTTAGATCAGAACCTATTCTGTTTAGATGGTATGCCCTGCTATTTAATATCAAAACTCACTTTTAGGCATAGAAAATAAATCTGGAAAATATAGGAAAATAGGAATGCATAACTAGAAAATGATAAATGAAGTCTTCAAATCCAAAGACTTCAGTTTAAGATTTGGTAGAAGATCTGAAAACCCATTTGGAGTAGGAAATTACCTTTCATGCAAACTTGGTAGCTAAAGAGGGTATTAAAGAATTTGTTTAATTGGAAATTCGTATATAGTGTGCAAACAGAAATCTGAATACAAAAGTTAGAAATAATATACATATGATTAAAAGTGCATGTAGGCCAAAAATCAACATACATAGAGTAAACACAACCCTTAGAAATGTGAATGACTTTCATAGGTGTGAATGTGTGGTTTGTATGAAGTGAAAGTGTGAACTATGTCTTATGGATTGTTGTTTTCTTTTGCTATGTGTGTTGGCATGAGTAGAACCTGCCCCAAAGCAAGTTCTTCCCTTCCAAGACCAAGACTTTCCATTCCCAGAGCAGCAGGAAGAAGGCAAGTGTCCTTGACCACTTTGATCCTATGCTAGGATGTGTAGATAGAATTATTTGCATTGTCAATTGAAATATGAAACCCATGCTAGGAAGTTTCCCTAGAATTGCATTATCTTGTTCCTTGTAGCTTGGGATTGGTATTTATTTTATCATATCATTTATTTACATGCTTATGCTTAGCCATGCTTAGAATGGGATAATTGGGATATGAGATCATCAGTTTATTTACCATACTCTTGAATGAGATGTTATGAGTTATGTAGAGGTAGGGATCAAGGCAAGTTGGATGATTTGGTTGCTGCTGGGTGCACGAGACTCGGGTTTGTGTTTAGTACTTGCCTGGATCCTAAGGACCGGTTCATGGAGCATGTAACCTGGCTTTACCGTGCCAACCAAATGCTGAGATGGGGCAGCTTGGCCAATTAATTAGGTGTATCCCCGGCGTAGTATGGGTGTGTTGGATGGTGTGGGGAGTAGGTGTCAGCTGGACTACCATATGAACCGCAAGGCTCAAGAGGGGGCCACTGCAGCGGGGTTGGAGCCTGTTGTATGCTGTTAGGGGTGAACCTCAGTGGGCCCATGCTCGTCGGGAATCCCTTTGTAAAGGCTTCGTAGTGATCTCCTAGCTACACACCTAGGAAGTGTGAATGTGGTTCGTAGCCACTGGCATAATGGAGGTTCTTTTAGTCCACCCGACAACGGGAGATGAAATCACTACATGTGGGTACAGTGGTGCAAACTCTGTAGAGTCAAAACTGTCATGACAGCCGTGCTCACGGTCAAGAGCGGCTTGGACTTATTCATGATTAGAGGATGATGACTTTGGAAGTTGTGGATGTTAAGCGGGGAGCTTAACATTGGAAATGATGTTATGGTTATTTGATTATGATGATGGGATGGGAGATTGGGACCATTTCACCTGTGTAGTAATGTAGGTGCTTAATAAGCTAAGGTGGTAGGCAATAGTTGCGTAGTGCTTTAACCATGAGTTCAACCTCTCCTTGTTCTAGCCATGCATGACATAACTTTCCCACACTTGCTGAGTACCAACGGTACTCAACCTTGCATATTTGTTGGTTTAAATTGCTGCTCAGGTCAAGGGGATGATGTGGTGTTCAATGACCAAGACTTTGGACCCGAAGAAGGATTCTAGGTTCATGGAGTCTCCCGGGCAACGCCTGTGACGGAGCCCACAAGAATAATATTCCGCTGCTATTTTATTTGCATGTTATGAACTTATTATCGTCCATCGAGACATATGCTATGTAAGACTTATTTATATTCGACACCTGGCTTGTAATAAATGATGCTTCAGTATTTGTCATCACATGTATGAGAAAATGATCCTGGCATACATGTGATATTCACTCGGTTGTTCTTCGGAGAAACCGGGTGTGACAGAAGTGGTATCAGAGCCAAGGTTGCCCGTAGGAACGTGGACCTAGGTAGAAATGGATGTATTTAAGGACCCTATTTTCTTAAAAACTATTTTTACAAAGGTGTGGGCTGAAAAGTGTTATTTAATGGGTCACTTTATTCATCTTACCTAACTTTTATTCAAAATAGGATTTTTGTTTAAAATCTTATCTAACTTAAGTTTAAATGCTTTATGTTTTAGATGGTTCGCATAATCGGCACCGCTCGCAAGTCCACCGGAGGGAGAGTTCCCGTAGTTGCCCTTGCCCTGAGAGATGAGAACCGTCCGGTGACGTACCTCTCCTACGGATTGGCAGTAGGAGGCTTGTTGCGCCGTCTTCGACGTATGCTCCAAGCCGCCGGCAATACGGGCAAGCTAATCATACACTATAGCTCCACCCGGACCATCCATGAGAAGCGGGAAGAATGGAGTTCGGAAATGAGGATTATCCATGAAAATCAGCTGCTTAAGATCCACCGCTCTCCAGCTTGTCGAGCGACACAGGTCGATGCGGAGAAGGATGTCACCTGGGAGGCCATCACCTGAGAGTCACATCTACCGTCGCCACCTGGACAGGACTGAGTACATATATGTTCTCCAGCGTGAGAGTGGTACGACGGAGTACAAGTACCCACCAGTGCAGCAGGGGACTTCCCATGAGCACATGGACCTGTGCTTGGAGGATGCTTCTATGCTCAGCACTCGATTGCAAGAGTGTCAGCAGGAGCTTCAGGATGTTCGTGACACCTTGAAGGAGACTGAGGCGTTGCTTCGAGCCAGATTGAGGGGAGAGAAAGAGGAGATGGGAATGAACTGTGTGTCACCGTGAATGACACATGGACTCCTGACTCCCCAGATCACCGGGCGAGCAGGCGTCGCCGCACTTCTCCACCAGCAGCTTCCCAACCCAAAGCGGAGTCAGAGGGCAGCCGCAATAACGAGGAAGATCCCGAGGAGCCAGCTCAGTGATACAAGTAGTGTAGAGTCCTTTCCCTTAGTTTAGCAGATGTCGAGCAGTCGAGTCGTTACCTTAGTTAATGGTGTGATTATGTTTGGTGTGTGACGTGAGTTGTGGAAGCCATGGGCAATTGTCCACAACCTCGTCTTCAGGATTGTTTTGCTTTGATGTGTGAACCCTATGAAATTTTAAGTTTAAACAAGCAAATTGAGAAGTTAATACGTAATGCCTTAAATTGACATTTGGTTGATCATGATAGATGGCCGGAAGAGGAAAGGGTTGTGGTGCCAACCCCGCCAACAACAACGATAAAGCCGGCAACCCTCACCTTTCCGGAGGGCAAGACAGGGGTGGTCGTCAGGAAGGAGTTGATCCCATCCACCAAATGATTAAAAATCAGAATCAGCTCATCCTGAGCCTGACTCAAGTGGTGGCCAACTTGCACCAAGCTCCACCTCCACATGCTGCACCACGCCACCCAAGGTTGAGTGAGTTTCTAGGGACTCAACCTCCAAAGTTTGCAAGTGCTGCTGAACCTCTGGAGGCAGATGATTGGCTAAAGACCATTTAGAGCAAGATGAGGATCATACAATGCCAAGGGTATGAGAGGGTGCTGTTTGCCTCTCACCAATTGCATGGACCTGCTGCTGATTGGTGGACCGCTTACGTGGCAGCCCATCATGACCCTGAGAACATCACTTGGGAAGAGTTCAAGCGTAGTTTCTGCAACCATTACATACCAAGGGGTGAACTTAAAAACAAGAGAAAGGAGTTCTTGGGGCTGCAGCAAGGAAACATGACGGTGAGGGAATACCTCACTAAATTCACCCAACTATCCCGTTATGCACCACGGGACATAGAGACTGATGAGCAGAAACAGGACTGCTTTGTGGAAGGACTTACAGCGGAAATGCAGTGTGCAATGTCCTCCAACGAGTATGAAAGTTTCCAAAAGATGGTGGACAGGGCATTTGTTGTAGAAAGGAAGCTGAAGGCCTTGGAAAATGAAAACAAGAGGAAGGCGGGATGGTACAACCAAGCCTCGGGTAGCAACAGCCGCCCACGTCTGATGCAGCAACCCGCAGGGCAGACGAGCCGTGCTGCGGTACCCTACTCCGCACTGAGAGGGTACAACCCGAACTTCAGGCCTCCGTCAGCACCAACACAGCCACAATGTCAGTTTATACAGCAGCCTCGCCCCACATATCAACCTCAACCAGCAGTACAAGGACCCCCGAACCAACCCCAAGACAACAATGGCCAGGCACCTATGGTCGGGGTGCAATGCTTTAACTGTGGTGAAGTGGGGCACTACGCCCATAAGTGCCCAAAGAAGAAGCCCGTGCTGCCGCAACAGCAGAATGTGATGCCAGGACGGGTGAACCACGTGACCATGGAGGAAGCGCAAGAGGCACCCGACGTGGTAGTTGGTAAGTTTCCTGCCAATTTACATATTGCAACCCTGTTGTTTGATTCTGGTGCTACCCACTCGTTCATTGCCCAAGGGTTTGTTAAGAAGCATGATCTAGCAACAACACAAATAAACCATATGCTAGCCGTAAACTCTCCAGGTGGAGAAATAAGGACAAGACAAGTGTGTCCCAAGGTGAATCTAGACATTAATGGGGTAGTATTTACTGCCAACCTCATAGTGATAGATTCACAAGGGATAGATATTATTTTGGGTATGGATTGGTTGACCAAACATAAAGGAATCATCCATTGTTCGACCAGAACGGTGGAACTAACTCACCCTAGTGGCACAAGAGTAAAGTTCATAACAATCCAAGAGCCTAGGAGGGACATTAAATTAAATCAAGTTGAGGTGGAAGTGGAGGAGATAAGGATCATCAGGGAATGTCCTGATGTTTTTCCGGAGGAGTTGCCAGGTATGCCTCCTGATCGTGAAGTGGAATTCGCGATTGAGCTAGTGCCTGGAACAGCTCCGATATACAAGAGACCTTATCGGATGGATTCCAAGCAGCTGGGAGAACTCAAGGATCATTTAAGAGAATTAACAGAGAAGGGGTACATTCATCCTAGTTCCTCACCATGGGGAGCTCCAGTGATATTTGTGCCCAAGAAGGACGGAACCCAAAGGTTATGCGTAGACTACCGTGCCTTGAATGAAGTAACCATCAAGAACAAGTACCCATTACCCTGCATTGAAGACTTGTTTGATCAGTTGAGGGGAGCTTGTGTGTTCTCGAAAATTGATCTCAGGTCGGGATACCACCAACTTAAGATAAGGCAAACCGATATTCCCAAGACAGCTTTCGTATCTCGGTACGGACTGTATGAATACACCGTCATGCCTTTCGGGCTAACTAATGCCCCAGGATACTTCATGTATCTCATGAACAAGGTATTCATGGAATATCTGGACAAATTTGTGGTGGTTTTCATAGATGACATTCTCGTCTTCTCCAAAGATGAAGAAGAACATGAGAAATATCTAAGGTTGGTGTTGCAGAAGCTGAGAGAACACCAACTATATGCCAAGTTGAGCAAGTGTGAGTTTTGGCTGAAGAGAGTTCCCTTTTTAGGACAAATAATCTCAGAAGGAGGAATCTCCGTAGATCCCGCCAAGATCAAGGATGTACAGAAGTGGAAGACCCCTGAGAATGTTGGGGAAGTTTGAAGCTTCTTAGGATTGGCTGGATACTATCGACGGTTTATCGAGGGTTTCTCCAAGATTTCGAGACCCCTCACCAAACTGTTGGAGAAAAGAATCACATTCACATGGACGCCGCAGTGCGAGACGAGTTTTCAAGAGCTAAAGAAAAGATTGACAACAGCCCCAGTGCTAGTTATGCCAGATATGCAGAAGAACTTTTCGGTGTACTGGGATGCCTCTGGAAACGGGTTGGGATGTGTTCTCATGCAAGAGGGGCATGTTGTGGCTTATGCGTCCCGGCAGCTCCGGAAACACGAGAAGAACTATCCTACACATGACCTAGAACTAGCCAAAGTGGTACACGCGTTGAAAATTTGGTGGCACTACTTGATGGGGAAGAGGACAGAGATATATACGGATCATAAGAGCTTAAAGTACATTTTCACACAGCCAGATCTCAACCTCAGACAAAGGAGATGGTTAGAGCTAATCAACGACTTTGATGTGCGCATCAACTATCATCCTGGGAAAGCGAACATCGTGGCGGATGCTCTAATCTGGAAAGTGCAGGTCAATAGGTTGAGCTTGAAGGACATGCCTACAGAATTGAAGGAAGAGGTTATAAAACTCAATCTATGTCTGGTGAATAGTGGTGAGGCCATCGCCATGGAAGTGGACTCCACATTAGAGAAAGACATCCGAAATGGTCAGAAGAAGGACGAGAAGGTACAAGAGATTAGAGAACTCATCAAGGAAAATAAAGCCCTTGGTTTCAGAGAGGATGAACAAGGTACGGTGTGGCACGGGAAAAGAATCTGTGTGCCTGAAGTAAAGGAGATCCGTGAATTGATTTTGAAGGAGGCTCATGATTCCGACTATTCTATTCATCCTGGGAGTATGAAGATGTACCCGGACCTCAAGAGCAGGTATTGGTGGTATGGCATGAAGCGAGATGTCGCGGAACATGCTGCCCTATGTGACACATGTTAGTTGGTGAAAGCGGAACATCAACGACCCGCGGGATTATTGCAACCACTCAAAGTGCCTGAATGGAAATGGGAAGAAATCGATATGGATTTCATAGTGGGATTGCCTAGGACCCAATTAGGATATGATTCGATATGGGTCATCATCGACAGGCTAACCAAGGTAGCTCATTTCATCCCCGTGAAAGAAAGCTACAGCGGATCCAAATTGGCAGAATTATACATGTCAAGGATCGTGTGTTTCCATGGAGTGCCAAAGAAGATAGTGTCAGATCCAGGGACACAGTTCACCTCAAGGTTCTGGCAGAAGTTGCATGAAACCATGGGAACTCATCTGAATTTTAGTTCTGCCTATCATCCCCAAACTAACGGGCAGACGGAAAGAACCAATCAGATCCTTGAGGATATGCTGAGAGCGTGTGCACTCAAAAACAATCGGAGTTGGGATAAGAACTTACCGTATGCGGAGTTCTCCTATAACAACAGCTATCAGGCTAGTATGAAGATGTCACCGTTTGAAGCTTTGTATGGGAGGAAGTGCAGAACTCCCCTATTTTGGAACCAAACGGGGGAAAGTAAAGTGTTTGGGCCCGAGGTACTACAAGAAGCCGAGGCGAAAGTGAGGGAAATCTGCAACAACTTGAGGATAGCACAAACATGACAAAAGAGCTATGCCGATGTACGGAGAAGAGAGCTCGTTTTCAACGTGGGAGACTATGTCTATCTCAAGGTGTCCCCTATCCGAGGACTTCGTCGGTTCAAGGTGGAAGGGAAGTTATCGCCCCGATACATCGGACCCTTTCAAGTTCTGGAGAGGAAAGGCGAAGTGGCATATCAACTAGAACTACCGGCTCGCCTATCAGATGTGCATGACGTATTCCATGTGTCACAGCTCAAGAAATGTCTGAGGACGCCTGAAGAGATGTTACCCATGAATGAGGTTGACGTAGCTGAGGATCTGTCTTATGCCGAGCAACCATTCAAGATTTTGGAGACAATGGAACGCCTCACAAGAAATAAAAGAATTCAGATGTGCAAGGTGCAGTGGAAGCATCACTCGGAAGAGGAAGCCACCTGGGAGCGAGAAGACGAGCTTAAGGCACAGTTTCCGGAATTGTTTTCCTAGAACCACCAATCTCGAGGACGAGATTTCTTTTAAGGGGGGTAGAGCTGTAACACCCCAAAACCTGGTAAGAGGGGAATTTAAAATTTTTTGGACGTATTGCATGTGGTGCAGGAATCCAAATTTAAATTGGAATTCAAATTCAACTCAAAACAGAAAAGAAAATGAAAAAGAAAAAGAAAAAAACAAAACCCCGGCCAGTGGGCCGAAACCCACCAGCCGGCCCACCCGCCCCCGCGCCAGCCCGCAGCCGCGCGTTCCCCTCTCTCTCTCACTGACACACGGGACCCGCATGTCATCCCTCACCTCCCGCTCACGCCAACAGCCGAATTCCTCCGCGCGCGCCCGATCACAACTGACTCCGGAAATCCGCGTCCCCAGCCCGACTCCCGGTCCCGTGCGACTCCGGCTCGATCCAAACAGACACGCCGCCCTCCCCATCTATAAAAACGCCGGCATCGCCCCGTTTTGCCCCCACGATCGGCTGTTTTTCCTCCCGGTGAGAACCGAAGCTCCGATCACCGTTTTCTCTCGATCTCTGCTCGGATTTTTCGATCTAACCCGCCGATCGTGTTCCACCGCCTCCGGGGAATCACGCAGGTGCAGAACACTCGGTGGTTTGCGCTCTAGGCACAGCTCCGACGAGCACCACAGCGATTCCATCTCGGACCTCGTCGCCGACCGTCTTCCAGGACCTCCGAGCTCAAGAAAAACCCCGAGGTGAGATCCCCGACCTCCCCTCTACCGATCTATGCCATGAAATCCCAGTTTTAGGAAGAATAGACGAAGATCCAAAGTTTTCCAGCGAGATCGCCGCCTCCCGCCGCTGGGCAGCGCCGCCCGCGCACGGTCAGAGCGACGTGGCCGCTTGTGCGCCGTCTATTTTAAATCGCACGGTAGAATTAAAACCCGAGCGTACCGGTTCGATGATCTAATCTAAGCCGTCCACTTTAAATCGGACGGTCCACATCAGCCCCGCATTATAAAGGTCGGGATTCTTACGCGCTACCCCCTGGGGATCTCGGAAAATTCAAGCTACCCCAGAAACTTCTGATCTAGCCCCTGGAACTTTAGAAATTCATGTAAATTCATTTAAAAATCAGTTTTAGCGCTGGACTTACTAAAAATTAGGAAAACCCCTCTGTTATGTGTAGCTAGACCCTTGGAAATTTATGAAATAATATAATAGACCCTGTAGTGAGGTGAGTTTACCTTTTTAACCCTATATGACATTAAATTTAGAAATTTGAATATGTAATTCAGATTTAAATTTAAAAGGGTGAGACAAACACATTGTAAATTCAAATTTAAACTCTCCTAGCATTTGGAAAACTTTAGAATGAGTTAAAAATAGATTTTTAGCTGAAATGAATCTGTCTAGTTGATTGCTCATATTTATTAGTTATAGAAACATATTTTAGGCTAGGAAATAATTCTGAAAATTGGAAAAATGAATTTAAATTAGTTCACATCAGAGGAGAAGTTCCAAAATATATTATTTAATATTTTAGATCATAACCTATTATGTTTAGATGGTATGCCCTGCTATTTAATATCAAAACTCACTTTTAGGCATAGAAAATAAATCTGGAAAATATAGGAAAATAGGAATGCATAACTAGAAAATGATAAATGAAGTCTTCAAATCCAAAGACTTCAGTTTAGGATTTGGTAGAAGATCTGAAAACCCATTTGGAGTAGGAAATTACCTTCCATGCAAACTTGGTAGCTATAGAGGGTATTAAAGAATTTGTTTAAATTGGAAATTCATATATAGTGTGCAAACAGAAATCTGATTACAAAAGTTAGAAATAATATACATATGTTTAAAAGTGCATGTAGGCCAAAAATCAACATACATAGAGTAAACACAACCCTTAGAAATGTGAATGACTTTCATAGGTGTGAATGTGTGGTTTGTATGAAGTGAAAGTGTGAACTATGTCTTATGGATTGTTGTTTTCTTTTGCTATGTGTGTTGGCATGAGTAGAACCTGCCCCAAAGCAAGTTCTTCCCTTCCAAGACCAAGACTTTCCATTCCCAGAGCAGCAGGAAGAAGGCAAGTGTCCTTGACCACTTTGATTCTATGCTAGGATGTGTAGATAGAATTATTTGCATTGTCAATTGAAATATGAAACCCATGCTAGGAAGTTTCCCTAGAATTGCATTATCTTGTTCCTTGTAGCTTGGGATTGGGATTTATTTTATCATATCATTTATTTACATGCTTATGCTTAGCCATGCTTAGAATGGGATAATTGGGATATGAGATCATCAGTTTATTTACCATACTCTTGAATGAGATGTTATGAGTTATGTAGAGGTAGGGATCAAGGCAAGTTGGATGATTTGGTTGGTGCTGGGTGCACGAGACTCGGGTTTGTGTTTAGTACTTGCCTGGATCCTAAGGACCGGTTCATGGAGCATGTAACCTGGCTTTACCGTGCCAACCACATGCTGAGATGGGGCAGCTTGGCCAATTAATTAGGTGTTTTCCCGGCGTAGTATGGGTGCGTTGGATGGTGCGGGGAGTAGGTGTCAGCTGGACTACCATATGAACCGCAAGGCTCAAGAGAGGGCCACTTCAGCGGGGTTGGAGCCTCTTGTATGCTGTTAGGGGTGAAACCTCAGTGGGCCCACGCTCATCGAGAATCCCTTTGTAAAGGCTTGGTAGTGATCGCTTGGCTACACACCTGGGAAGTGTGAATGTGGTTCGTAGCCACTGGCATAATGGAGGTTCTTTTAGTCCACCCGGCAACGGGGGATGAAATCACTACATGCGGATACAGTGGTGCAAACTCTGCAGAGTCAAAACTGTCATGACAGCCGTGCTCACGGTCAAGAGCGGCTTGGACTTATTCATGATTAGAGGATGATGACTTTGGAAGTTGTGGATGTTAAGCGGGGAGCTTAACATTGGAAATGATGTTATGGTTATTTGATTATGATGATGGGATGGGAGATTGGGACCATTTCACCTGTGTAGTAATGTAGGTGCTTAATAAGCTAAGGTGGTAGGCAATAGTTGCGTGGTGCTTTAACCATGAGTTCAACCTCTCCTTGTTCTAGCCATGCATGACATAACTTTCCCACACTTGTTGAGTACCAACGGTACTCAACCTTGCATATTTGTTGGTTTAAATTGCTGCTCAGGTCAAGGGGATGATGTGGTGTTCAATGACCAAGACTTCGGACCCGAAGAAGGATTCTAGGTTCATGGAGTCTCCCGGGCAACGCTTGTGACGGAGCCCACAAGAATAATATTCCGCTGCTATTTTATTTGCATGTTATGAACTTATTATTGTCCATCGAGACATATGCTATGTAAGACTTATTTATATTCGACACCTGGCTTGTAATAAATGATGCTTCACTATTTGTCATCACATGTATGAGAAAATGATCCTGGCATACATGTGATATTCACTCGGTTGTTCTTCGGAGAAACCGGGTGTGACATACGATTTTCTATTTTGTGAGGAACTTAGTACTGCAATGTAAATCATTTTTGCATTAAAAAATTTGTGAAAGGGACTAAAAAATGACTCAAGGACATTTATATTAGTCTCTAGTACTCAGGTTTTGAACTAAGATTCAAAATTGGAGTAGTTCATCCCATGTGGTTTGAAAAACAGAGTGCTCTGATTTCTGGCAGAAACTCTGCTGGAATTTGACAGAGCATAACTCTTAGTAGATTTAACAAATGAAGGTGTATGATATAGTTCTGGAAAGGTGTTGAAATGCTCTACAACTTTGCCGTAGAGTTCCAGAACAGAATCAGAGGCCAAACTGGTTGAAATTCCAGATGAGTGCAGACTGTCCAGAACCAGGACAAACTCAAAAACCTCTCTGGACTGTTCTGTTTTTCAATCATAACTTTCTGTAGAAAAATTTCTAATGATCATAGGATGCATTTTTGGAAAGGTTATGAGATATATTACATCTTTGTGATTCTATGTTTTTTATGTTTCAGTACAGAATGATGTGGAAGTTTGAGTTGAAAACAACAACTTTCAAAGGAGGTGCTGTTGAAATTCTTCCAGCAATTCTGTCAAATTTGAATTATCATAAATTTTTATCTATATCTGATCTAGGGACAAATAAATACTCATTAGAAATATATTGAAGTTGATCTCAACTTTGGTATTCAACTTGAGTTATGAAAATGCCAATTACTGGATCAAAATCTGGAATAAGTAGAAACTGGTCAGTTCTGAACAGAGAAGTGGACAGTTGAACTCATTTGAGAAGTTGTTGTACCTATGGGTGTTTAAAGACCATCTATTGTATGACATACTCATAAGTTATATTCTTCAATTAGTGAAGGATTTTGGTATTTTATCTACTCAACTTCTTTTTACTAGTGACCATGTTTGTGTCATATTGAAGATAAAAGGGTAGTATACATGATGACGAAACGATATTAACGTCTCGTAGTGACCAAATATAGTTGAGATGAACTTCTAAAGAGGAAGTCCATCAATTTATATTTCACTATTGTGTACTTGGTATGGTAATGGTGTAGCTTGTACAAAGTTATTGCATTATCCATGTACGAGATGTATCACATTTTTACTGTCATTGTGCTTTACTACTGTTTTATTGACTGAATGGAGTTTATGCTGTGTGGCTGATTTGCTTGTCATCATGGTCAGGAGTTCGAGTCAACAGAGAGGTGATGACTCCCAGCAGCCCACCTACGACTACATCCCGCAGCAGCAACCACCGCCTCCACCTCCGCTTACGTTGGCGAATGTGATCACGGCGCTGGTTGTCTCACGTGAGGAGCACACCGATCTGCTCCGCACGATAGTCCAACATACGTCCCAGGCGGGGACGCGTTCAGACGTGGGGTATCGTCAGCCTCACACCAGCATGTACTTGGATTTAATGAGTATGCACCCTCTGGTGTTCACTGAGGCGGATGAACTGCTGGAGGCAGATAATTGGCTGCGAGCAATAGAGTCTAAATTTGGGCTGCTCCAATGCACCGAGCAGCACAAGACTCTATTTGCGGCACAGAAATTGCACGGTGCCGCCGGTGCGTGGTGGGCAATTCATCTTGCCTCACTACCTGCTGGCCATGCCGTGGCATGGAAGGATTTCCGGGAGGTGTTCTGTGCCTATCATATACTCCCCAAAATCATGAAGAGAAAATTCCAATAATTCATGGAATTGAAACAAGGTGGGAGGAGTGCTCATGAGTACTCCCGGTATTTCAACCATCTGGCGCAATATGCGTCTGATTGCATCTCCACGGAGGAGAAGAAGTGCGAGCACTTCTACCGGGGTTTGAATCCCGAGATGAAGGCTCATTTGGCGCAATTCAATCGCGGCACCTTCAATGACATTGTCAATGCTGCGATGTCTAAGAAGATTCTCTGTGTGAGCTTGTTTCTGATAAGAGGAAACGGAGTGCTCCGCGGAGCTGCGGGAGTGGAGCTCCCCAGAAGTCGCATGGTGCATCGGACACCATCCGGTCAACAGTGGCAACCACCGGCACGACAGCCGCAGTTCAGTAGTCATGCATTCAACCCACCACCATTCTGACCACTGATGCCACCACCACGACCGTAGCAACAGCAGCAGATGGTACCCCATGCGTTTCAGCAGCAGCAACGCGCACCGGGATTCCGTGCACCGGTTAGCAGAGGACCGCCTAGCTATACGTGTTTCATATGTGGACAAGTCGGCCATTTTTCGAGGGACTTCCCACAGAAGCAGCAGGGCAGCGGGCAAGCCAGTCTCATGGCAGTGCTCGGGGCCGACCACAGGCCAAGAAGGGAGGTCAGAGACCCGGGAACGTTCACTACAACGACAAAGAGAACGTATCGAAGAGAGAGGCCGTACTGGCAGGTACACTCACTCTCAATGATTGCCCAATCATCATTTTATTTGATTTTGGTGCAACCCACAATTTTATAAGAACATCATATGTGGTCAAGCATCAACTACAAGTCTTTCCGACCGATTGCTCATATATGATTTGCTCACCGGGAGAGAAGATTTCAGCTAATATGGTGATACCGAAAGCATCCTTGTGCTTGGATGGGAAAATATACCCCACTACAATGATTATCCTTGAGGGACAGAAGATTGATGCAATCTTAGGAATATCATGGCTAAGTTACCATGGTGCTGTCCTGGAAACTCTATCTTAGACTCTTCACCTAAATTCTCCACTCCACAGTCCGCATTCAATCGTTTTGGGCAGTCCTGTCCTGGAAGTTTCAGCAGTTAATCACGCTGAAACTCTAAAGTTGGAGGACATTCCTGTAGTTCGTGAATACTCTGACATGTTTCCTGACGATCTACCGGGCATGCCGCCCGAATAGGAGGTCGAATTCAAGATCAAACTTGCACCCGGGACGACACCGACATCACAGAGACTGTATAAGATGGCTCCAAATGAGATGGCTGAATTGAAGGAACAGCGCAATGGCTTATTGAGTAAAGGTTTCATTCGACCGAGTTCCTCACCATGGGGTTTCTTGGCGCTATTCGTGAAGAAGGATGAAACATTGAGGTTGTGTGTTGATTACCGACCGCTCAACACCGTCACCATCAAGAATAAATATCCGCTGCCCCACATTGATATTTTGTTCGATCAATTTGTGGGTGCAAGGGTATTTTTGAAGATGGATCTTCACTTCGGATATCATTAAATAAAAATCCGGGCAGAGGATATTCTGAAGACGGCATTTTCAATGAGATATGGACTATATGAATATATGGTCATGTCTTTTAGTCTCACCAATGCCCAAGTATACTTTATGAATCATATGAACTCAGTGTTCATGCCGGAGTTTGATAAGTTCGTTGTAGTGTTCATTGATTACATATTGGTTTGTTACAAGTCAGAGGAAGAACACGTCGAGCACTTGCATATAGTGCTTCAACGACTGCGGGACCATAAGTTCTATGCCAAGTTCAGGAAATGCGAGTTTTGGACCACCTAAGTGCCATTTTTGGGACATATTATCTCAGCGGAAGGCATTGCGGTAGATCCAAGCAAACTTGAGCAGGTGCTGAAATGGAAGTCCTCTAAGTCTGTCCACGAAGTCTGCAGCTTCTTGCATTTAGCGGGATATTACAGGAGGTTCATCCCGAGCTTCTCCAAGATTGCTAAACCGATGACTGATTTTCTGAAAAAGGGACCAAATATGTTTGGAGTTCAACGTGTAAAGAAGCATTCCAAACATTAGTGAAGCATCTCACAACAGCCCTGGTCTTAGTTCAGCCGGATACGACCAAGCCTTTCGACGTATATTGTGATGCGCCAGGTATTGGGCTTGGCTGCGTGTTGATGCAAGAAGGACGGGTGGTCGCGTATGGCTCACGTCAACTTCGAAACCACGAGTAGCACTATCCGACTCATGATCTTGAGCTCGCTGCTGTGGTATTAGCATTGAAAATGTGGAGACACTATCTACTCGGAAACTTAGTGCATCTCTACACCGACCACAAGAGTTTGAAGTATATCTTCACTCAGAAGGAGCTGAATTTGAGGCAAAGGACGTGGTTAGAACTGACCAAAGATTATGAGATTAAGATTCATTACCACCCTGACAAGGCAAATATGGTTGCCGACGCACTGAGTCGGAAATCACATGTCCATAACCTCACTATTACACCATAGAAGAGGAAGAAGCGAGTTTGTACTTGGTTCCATATGGATCATTATACAACCTTGCCCTCATTCCTACCATCAAGGATGATATTATTGCAGCTCATAAGTTAGATAAATGCATGGCACATCTCTGGAAATGAGTGAACAGCAGTGACATCAAATGTTTCCGGAAAGATGAAGACGGTACGCTATGGTTCAATGACCGTATAGTCATACCCCGAGATATGGACTTGAGGAAGAAAATCTTAGATGAAACCCACTTGTAAAAATTTTCCATTCATCCAGTCAGCAACAAAATGTACCAAGATTTGAAGAGTAAATTTTGGTGGACACGGATGAAGCGGGAAATTGTAAAGTATGTATCCGAATGTGATACATGTAGGCGAGTGAAGGCAGATCACATGAGGAAATCAGGGCTCCTACAACCCCTCAAAATTCCAGCATGGTAGTGGGAAGATGTGAGCATGGACTTCATTGTTGGATTGTCTATGACCTTTCATAAGCATGATTCCATTTGGGTAATCGTTGACCGGTTAACCAAGTCAGCTCACTTTATTCCCGTTCAAACCAACTATCATGCCAACATGTATGCGGAGCTGTATATTGCAGGGATCTTGTGCCTACACGAAATGTCCAAGACCATAATCTCAGATCACTGTGCACTGTTCATAGCTCGTTTCTGGGAGCAGTGGCACGCTTTATTGGGTACCAAGCTGATTAAAAGCTCCGCATATCACCCACAGATAGATGGGCAAACTGAAAGGGTGAATCAAGTGTTAGAAGATATGTTAAGAGCGTGTGCCATCCACCACGGTAACAATTGGAATGATCATTTACCGTTGGTGGAATTCTCATATAGCAATGGCTATCAAGTGAGTATCAAGATGGCACGATATGAGGCTCTCTATAGCAGCAGATGTCACACCCCTTTGAATTGGTGCGAATCCGGTGAAAGGGTCACATTCGGGATTGATCTCGTTAACGACGCTGAAGAACGAGTTTGGGTTATTCAAGCAAACTTGAAGGCAGCCGAATCCCAACAGAAAAGTTGCACTGATAAGAGGCGTCGACAGCTGCATTGCGATGTCGGAGAACACGTTTATCTCCGTGTGTCTCCGATGAAAGGAGTTCACCGATTCGGCGTGAAGGGAAAACTCGCTCCCCGATTTATCGGACCTTATGCAAATATGGAAAAATGTGGACCAATGGCATATCGGCTGGAACTACCGGCGTCTCTCACTAGGGTCCATGACATTTTCCATGTCTCGCAGCTCTGGAAATGTCTAAAGTACAATGCTGCTGTCCATTCCGAAGATATTGGCGAATTGCAATGGATTTGACATATGCTGAATATCCGTTGGTATTATCGATGAGAAGACTTGAACCACACGTAACAGAACGCTGTGGTTCTATAAGGTCTTGTGGAGCAACCACACCACTGAGGAAGCGACGTGGAGGAGCAAAGGTTTCCTTTGCTCAAACTATCCAGATTTTTTAGCTTCTCATATCGGGTACTTCCTCTCCTATCTTCGTCTCTTCTTTTTAATCTCGAAACAACATTCTTTTAAGAGGGGAGAGATGTGAAAGCCCACTCTTGCACATATGGATCAGTACAAAAATTTGGAGGAAATTCAAATTCTCAATGGAATTTGCAGCAAGCCATGCATCAATGTCAATAGTGCAAATTCAAATATGATTTTTTCTTCAAATCTGTCAAATTTAAAATTTGACTTCACTAATGTGTTTATCACATTTAATTAGCATCTGTGCTAAAAGTTATCCATTTTGGGCTTTGTTTGCTATTTATTTGGATCGATTGAAGAGAAGGGATTCAAATCCAACTCAAATTCAAATCAATTTGATCTCTCCAATCTGTTGAGTCAAATCTGTTAAAATATTTTGAATTGGACTTAACCTGCAACTATAGAAATCATTTTGAGTGGTTGGGAGAGAAATATCAGTGAAAGTGGATTTGTATGGCTAGTGGGACCTACTGGTCAGTGGCTCTTTGAGCTGAAACAGAGCACTCTAGTGCATCTGTCTTGTGCTCTCTCTCCAAATGACACCTAACCACATGCAAATTCCACCCAGCAGCTTGCTTGCTTGCAAGCTGAATCAAGTGCTCATCCATCTGCTGCCCATGCACTCCTCTCCTCTCTCTCTTTCCCAGCTCAATTCTTCTTGCAAGAAGTAGAAAAACTGCTGCTGCTCCGTTCTTCAGGCCAGCCACCCATGCCCACCTTGTTTTGATCCTCTACAAAGAGTAAAAAATAGTGCCAAGATCATCTCTTAATTTTCCTTTGATCACTTCATTAGTTCTTGGCCTGACTCGCCGCTCGGTGGAGAAGTGATTGCCGCCTCTCCTCTCCCAGTGGCGCAGGTGCTCTAGATCCTTTCACGTGACGACCTCCACAGCAAAAAGATGTGTATTAGAGTCCTTTAACCGTTCCTTAAGATCTCGTTGAGTTTCATCCACCGTATCTTGAGTAATATTCAGTTTTCCGACAGCATGTCTTAGTGAATAGTGCTAGGTTTTGATCACAATTCGTTTTCCAGAATTTGGGCAAACTTTGAATTGCCATGACTTCCTATAGGATTGTCCAAAAACTGTGAAACAAATCTTATTGGATTCTTTTCAACTAGTACTTTGCAGTAGTGGAAATTAATTGGTATTAAAATTCCTAGAATTTCCTCCATAATTCTTCAAACTTAAGTATTTGGGATTTAGTTCCAGGTGATCCCTGTTATGGAACATGCCCAATTTTGGCCAGCATGTCCTTCATAAATCTACTGATTTTCAGTAAAAATATGAGCATCATTGGACTTGATTTACTGGGTCTAATGGTGTTCCAATTGCTTCTGTTTCAGAAAAATTAGAAAAAGAACAGAGAGCAATTTCAGTTTTTATCCAAGCTTAGAGATTCCATATCTCACTGTAGAAAGCTCCAAAATTAGTAAAACCAATTCTCAGGGACTCAGGAAATTTTGAAGTTTCTGAAAATTCTAGTTTGCTGCATGACAAACTTTCAGGTTTGGCTTATTATTTCAGAGAAGGAAAATGACTTAGGGAATTCTTTAGAGCACACAATTAACTTTCTCTGAATTTGGCTAGCAGTACCTGAGTGTCATGTGTGGATTTCTGTAAAAACCCCAAGTCCATTAGAGTACATTTTATACAGATTTCACTTAAATCACTGCTCATACACGTTTAATAGCTTAGTCATTTGCGTTTTTGGTCATTTGGATTAGCTACTGAGCTTGAAGAGGCACCGGAGGCCCTTGAAGTAATTCCTGCGGAAACTGACTTCAATGACCTACAGCAACAAGGCAATCCCCTGTTTCATTTAACAAACTTTAGCAAGTTTTTTATTTGTATCACTAGAGTATGGAGTTCATATGTGCATTAGGTCTATAATGTTTTTATACTTCACTTGCATAACCAGATCATCCTAGGGAGAGTGATGGTACTGGTTAAGTCCTCGAGTAGTATATGCAAAGATTAATGTTTATAGGCTTCAGTACAAGTCGAGTAGTTGGAATCTACTCGCGAGGTTAGGATTGGCTACATACGGGATTGGTTCGAGATATGAGGTTTACCTAATCTGAAAACTGAGACTGGGCAGGGATGTAGGATGGAGCAAGGTGAAGTCTTTTGTGCGTAGCTTTGCCCGTGTTGATTAAGGACCAATTCATGTGTGGCCCCGCTGAACAAGTTTGAATGTACCGAAGGCATATCGGATATATGGGGTCCGATAAACTATTGTAGCCTATACCTCTGGGCATTGAGGCATAACGCATCGATTTATTGGTGTAGGTTGAGAGCAGCAATGTGAAAATATGCTAACGGGCACATAGTTGCTCCGTGTAGGGAACCTCCTGCCCGTTTCGGTGCGACCGGTTTGACGTTTGGGTGGTCGGGTGAAAGGTTGTCCCGTACGACATCGGTTGAGCGTGCCGTCGCAGCTCCAAGGACGGGCGTACATGACGTGCTATTCGAGTATCCCTGCAGGTGTATATCGAGTCGATTCGCCATCTCTCACGGTTATGAGTACCGCTTGTTCACTGTGTCATGATGTAGTAAATATTGGAGATGAATGTGCTGATATAATTGCTGTTACGATTTAGTTGTATTGCAACGTGATTGCCACCAAATATTGCTCACTAAATTTAAGATTCTTGAACCCTTAATCAGTTGCTAAAAGCTGAACTAAGGATGAACCATTAGGCGTGTCCTTGGCTGAAATTTACTATCCTATTATCGGTACACTTGCATATAGAGTTTTATGACTAGGATGTCTGTTAAGACTTGCTGATCCATTGTTCTCACCGTTGCTGTTATAAGTGTTTGCAGGTGAGGAGTACCCCACTGCTATGGAGTATGGGTTCACCGAAGAGGTTTACCCCCCTTCGGAAACAACGGCTGAGTGGGAGCTGTGCACGCCTCTGTGATCTACTTGGATGTTGCTAGCGTGAAGCATCCCTAGGGTTGGATGAGTTCCGTTTTGCTTAGCTAGGTGATAGGCATGAGTTGTGTAATTATCTTTGGCTGCAGTAGTAATTTTGTAAATTAGATGGAAACTGAATGGTTTGTACCACTTTTGTACAAATTCAGCAAGTTTTTATGTAATATGTATGTTTCTTATTGTGTGTGTTGTCGGGTGTCGCATCGTACGACACCACCCTCTGCGATCCTGTAATGTACGGATTCAGTCCGTCACATAAGGCAATAGTACGGGGCGTATGTAATTACTTCAATATGGCCTTTGAGTGCATCTCCATTGAGTGGTCTTCTGCAGGTACACTGACCACGTTAACGTATTAAGTCTAGAAAACATTTGCGAGTGACCAGTTTTAGTGCCACCTTTTGACAAGTATATGTCGGTATAATATGCTTAAGAATTTTCAGTTTTGGTGAGGAAAAACGTAGTACCTACATATGTTCTTGATGCAATAACCCAAATAATCTAAAAATGTAGTAAATTGGTTCAGGATTCAAATCTTAGTTACTGAACTCCTATTTTGTACTTAGATTCAAAGGGAGTATATGTTCATTCTAAAACATGTAGAAACATCATCCCCTGTTTTTGGTAGAAATTTTTTTGGATTTTGACAGGGCATATGTTTCGTTAGGTTGGACCAATGGAGATGTATGATACATTTCTGGAAAGGTTTGTAAGTCCACAACTTTTCTGTAGAGCTCTAGAACAGAATCATACTCCAAATGGATGGAAATACCAGATTAGTGCAAACTTTCCAGAACCTGTACAGTGTAAAAACCCCTGTGGAATTTTCTGTTTTCAATCATAACTCTTGGTACAAAATTTTCCAAGGGCCATATGATACACCGTTGAAAATGTTATGATATATGTTACAACTTTTACTTTATTTCATGGAAAGAATTAATTGAGCACCTAGGTTTCCATAGGCATTGTTTACTAGTTTGGACTACATGTATAAATTTAATAAACAAAGCTTTTGTCAAGAAATAACTAATTAAGAAGCATGTAGGGCTCCTAGTAGTAGCCATATAAAAAATTCGACTTTACGCTTCATGCATAGATGGGTGGCTACGACTATGTTCCCTAGAGGTGATACTAGGATTGTTTGAGAAGATGACTAAGGATCCTTTATGTCATGGTTAAAAAGATAAAGATTGCTCCCATTAAGGCTATGATTCATCAATGTTAGAATATTTTGAGACCATGAGTCCTAAGAGTGCACATCAGTAGTCACCCGCATTGCTATAGGAATAGGAGCTTTAGATAATGCATATATCACTTACATCCCAACAGCTCGCTATCTTATCAATGAGGATTAGCTTGTTCAAGGACACACTCTAACACATGGACCTGATGGCTCTTTATTGTTTTTCTTCCCATACTATGTAAATTAAATTCGGTTACCTAACTCCAATCTTCATTTATATAAGTGTCGGGAGCTAACCATTGCTCTTCGACCTCTCGAAGAAACCCGTAGGAGTAATGCTTCTAGCAGTATCACAAGGAGTCCATCAATAAATGCAGGCATGGTGATGCCACCACGATATACTCCTGCCCATGAATACCAAGGGGAAGTGGATCCGTCAGGGGATACACCTGGATGGACCCAACCTCAACCGTATGAGGTAGGAGGATCATCGTGGCAATCTGCATCCAGTGACCAATGGGCCACAGGAGGAGGATTGGAACCATACGGTTCTATCTCAAGCTCAAGTAGCTTTCCTCCTCCACCAGTGAGTGCTTGACTTTCCTTTTCAGCTAGAGGTTATCGTGACCATAGCGAAGAAATGACAGATCATAGTTAACGGATGGGAGACCTTGAAGTGAGGACAGGAGACATCCTCAACACACTTCAAGATCACATTCAATGTACCCATGATTGGCAGCAACAAATAGACACTTAGTTCAACAACGTCAATGCCACGCTGCAACAACAATAGGCCGACCTCCTGGCCTATTTCCGTCATCAAAGGTTCAACCCTTATCACAGGAATTGATGAAGAACAAGCTTGGGGAAGGACCTCCACTTGAGGTAACTTGTATCACATTGTATTTCATATCTTTTGCCTTTTCACATTGCATTTTAAAAAATAAAACTTAGAATATAATTTGAATTGAATAAAAGATGTGTGGTAAGAATTTCATACCTTAGCATAAGATGAAATGATGAATAGTTGCTCCCTTTCTTTCTTTAGTCCGTAGTACACAACTTAGTATTCCCCAACTATTTAGTTTGTTGGTTTTTAGAAACTTTTCCTTGAACTTAGAATTTGTGGGTAGCATAAGCTTACATCTAATTCTACGTTGTTGTGAGATATGATATAGCAAATGGAGCTGCTAAATCATAATCATAGTAAACATAATATCTGAAGAAATACAAATCGGTTCAAATTTGAAAGTTTTCTCACTTGATTAGATTTTCCTACCAAAGCCATATGATATAATCAATAGATAAAACCTTATGCATATGCTATTTGCTTTCACATTAAGCCTAGTCAAATTAGTATAAACCTATGTGACATTCTTTTCATACTTCTATGATCAAGATATCACGTGCACATCTAAACTTCTACACTAGAAGTTAGCAAATGTATTCATCATACCACTCCACAACAAAAGATGCTCCATATTTTTATGTCTGATACTCTCTTAGAAATAATTGAAAAATGAGTAGAAGACATGGCTACAAGAAAAAGAAAAATGCATGCTCACAATACATGAGCATGAGAAAAAAAAAGAGAAAAAGAAAATAAGTAGCCATGTTTCATCCTTACAATAAAGAGAGTTCACAAAAGGAGTCATCTTCCACCTCCACATATTGATATAGAATATGATTTATTTTCTCTTAAGGCTTACTCTTTTGATTTAGCAAAATATGTGATGCAAATATGCCTACTCTTGTCTCTACGAAGCTCCATAAAGGTCATACTTAGAGGTAGGATCAAAAGATGCAATGCCTTGGTGAGAAAAGTTCCACACAGAAATATGAGTGATAATAGTTATCATTTGAGGAACATCAAAATTAAAAACCATTTGAAACTCTCTAGAATTTAAGTGGAACTTAGTGTTTAGGTGATGCATTCTTGATTTGATGTTCTATCTTTCTATCACCTTAGATGAAGAGAAGGCATATGCCCCATATTGATTAAGGTAAAGGGTGAGTACCATTGCCAATTTATTCAATACAATATAGAGTATTTTGTTGTGCACTTGGTACTATTGAAAAGTATAACATTGTAGCAACTCCTGATCAACAACCTATGTCTTGATTATAGCTTCGGGACGAGCAAAGGTTAAGCTTGGGAGAGTTTGTTGACAATCGTTAAGTACCAATTTTGAACGTCAATATTACTCAATTATGTGAAGAAGTACACATTTCTTGCACGCGTTATCCTTAGAAATAACATAGTAACACTTGTACTTGGAAAGAATTGAGCATGTAGGGAATACAATAAACAATTGAGCAGGATTTAGTAGAGCAATCCTAAATTATACATTTCCAGCCAATCAGATGATGACATGTGGTAGTCCATGGATACAATGGCCCATCTACAGAGGTATCCAAGGGAATCCAACGGTGAATCATCTGGAAACACCTGAGGGCCCACCTGGAAGCTACTCAGAGGAAACACACCGAGTTTGGGGCCATCCCAAGGTTGGCTGAACTAGGGGTTCGGCCGACTTGGTTCTGCCCCCAAACTTGGTCATCTTCCACGTGTCAAGTCCCCGTGGCTCCCTAAAGGCAGTTCCGATTGATTCACGCGAATATTCTACGGAACTAACCTCAACTCGTATATAAATAGGATCCCATACCCCCCACTTCACCACAAACCACTTGAGTAATCACTCTCCTGTATACACACTCTATCAATGTCCTTAGTGGAGTATAGGCTGTAGGAAGGAGCCTCTAGTTCCCAAGTTCAAGTTGGAAAAGGTGTGGCTCATGTATCTTTTTTTTATTTGTGACTTTATTCTTATTAATAGTATTAGTCTTCTTATATTCATATGCTTGGGTGAAGCATCTTGTTTGATTGTTGAATCCATGCTTTTGGTAGGTTTAGTTGCTCTTATGATAGTGTAGTAACTTTGTTACTATGTTATCATAAACACCATAGGCCTCCACTATAGTCTAATCTAGTATTATATGACTATGTTAGTATGAGTAATATAGTGGTTAGTCCTAGCATTGATTCAACGATGTTTAGGTTAGTCATTGCCTTGGGATGGTAATTGTACTGCAGCTCATAAGTTGTTTACTTAGCATGCAAGTGTGGTGCTTGGATAGTTAAGTAGCGTTGGATGTCTCGTAGACGCACGGATTGTAGGGGGTAGGTGGTAGGTGGTGACAGCCCTGTCCGTCGTTTGTACTCCCCCACATTGGGCTATGCCACAGACTCTTAGCGGGAGTCGCTCTGGTATTACTAGGGGTAAGCCCGTGTTCGATATGTTGGACCACTAAACCCTAGTATCTACTACTACATACCCATATGTACACTATTAGTCTATGCATATGTATACTAGAAGCACATTAGGAACAACCCCTTACCTTAACTCTCACTAGGACTATCTTACCTTGAGAATAGATTGCTTTAGTGTGTGTCACACTAGCCCTTGATATCTTTTTATCTATCCTACTCGACTTCCTACTAGTACACCCTATCCTATCCAACATCTTGTCACACTTCAACATCCTTTGGGAAAATACGATACCCTAGGGAATACTCTTGGGTGAAATGTTACAGAGGTATTTTCCATGCGCTTGCGGAACTCATCTTGCTTTGACCCTAGGTTAGCCTAGTTGTCACAAGCCTTGCTGGCATCCATTGTCAGTATGAACTGTAGTCGTTAAGAAATACTAACGACTCACATAAGGAATACTATTAGCATAGTTACTTAAGGTGGCAATGCTAACATATGTGTTACTTATTTTGCATTTGAATTGTGTAACGATGCACCTACGTGGAGGTAAGAATGGTAAGGAACGCCAGAAAGCGGATCAATTTGGGTTAGCTCACCCACCTGAGGAATGTGGTATTGGATGTCCCGTTTGGAAACAAACCAGGTAGTGAATATATTTTCTAAGACTCTTCATATCTTAGAGACATATGAAATGTACTAGCCTCCAGTGCGCATACCTAGGGGCAAGAGGAGGAGACCCCATCGTGTGGTTTGTAACACGATAGTGTGTTCTCTAGGACTCTTCATGTTCTATGATGCATATGAAAATGCTGGTCCACAGGTGTTCTTAATTGCATAGGTGTGGAGCCCTCCTTCGGGTGGTGAATAACCCGATCATGTACCTCGAGACGTGGCTTAACTTGAGGACGACCCGTATGGCAATGATATGGGGCGTATGTAATTACTTCAATATGGAACTGCTTGGAATGAACAACCTTTGAGTGCATCACTATTGAGTGGTCTTCTACAGGTACACTGACCACGTTATCATCTTGTGTCTAGAAAACGTTTGTGAGTGACCGTTTTTAGTGCCACCGTTTGACACGTATATGTAGGTATAATCCGGTTAGGAATTTTCAGTTTTGGTGAGGAAAAACGTAGTACCGACATATGTTCTTGATTCATAAACCCAAATAATCAAAGAATGTAGTAAATTGGGTTCAGAGTTCAAATCCTAATTATTGAACTCCTATTTTGAACTGAGATTCAAATGGGAGTATAAGTTCATTTTAAAACATGTAGCAACATTATCCCTTGTTTCCAGCAGAAATTTTGCTGGATTTTGACAGGGCATAACTTTCGTTAGGTTGAACCAATGGAGATGTGTGATACATTTATAGAAAGGTTTGGAAGGGCTCTACAACTTTTCTGTAGAGCTCCAGAACAGAATCACCCTCCAAATAGATGGAAATCCTAGATGAGTGCAAACTTTCCAGAACCTGGACAGTGTAAAAACCTCTCTGGAATTTTCTGTTTTTCAATCGTAACTCTTGGTACAAAATTTTCCAAGGGTCATATGATACACAGTTATAAATCTTATGATATATGTTACAACTTTGTAAATCAAATTTTCCAGATTTGGAACAGAGGGTTGTGGAAATTGGGGATCAAATCAGCCTCTTGAAAAGAAGTGCTGTTTAAATTAACCATACCTCTGTCAACATTGAATTGTCATAAATTTTTCTCCAGAACTGATATGTGAAAATAAATACTCGTTTGGAAACATATTTAAGTTAACATTAACTTTGGTATTCAACTTGAGTTATGAAAATGCTGTTAACTAGATCAAAATCTGGATTATGGGCAGACTGGTCAATGCTGTCTGAAAGTTGATCGGTTAAACTTGTAATCTTGGATTTGTGTGGTCTTGGACTTGATTATGGTTCCTTGTTATACTTAGGCCCTGTTTGGTACAGCTTTTGAACCAGCTTTTTTATAAAAATAAGTTACGGGTGTACCAAACAGTCAACTTCTCCAGCAGCTTATTAGTTCAGTTGCTTCTCAGAATGAACTAAAAGCAGGATATAAGTTTAAGCTGCTGTTCACCAGCTTTTCAGACAAGCTGCTTTTTTAACAAGTTTAAGCCATGCCAAACAGGGCCTTAAGAAGTCCTGCGACAATTGTTATCATCTTGCTGTTAGAATTGAGCATTTGATGTAATCAGATCTCTTTTTATCTCAAGATGATGGATTCTGGAATCAGATTGGAGAATGGTTGGGTCCATTTCTTCTGCCCTCAGCTTCCGGGTTTTCCTGCAATGTTGCAACAGCTCTTGCAGCATTTTGGATATGTTGAAGCCCCACATTATTGGACGTCGTGCATTATGCATTTGGATGTTTTCGCTGGTCCTGATCCATCGGGTTGGGCTCTGTTTACTGTCATCGTGAAGGGGCATTGTATGGATGACTTGTGGGAAATGACGTCCCGCGAAGCCATCACTCATTTTTGCCAGCTACATGCAAAGGAAATTGAGATGACGACTTTCGCGCTTATTCCTGTCACGGGTATAACCAACCGTGTATGGGAAAGACGGTATATAGTGAACTAAATGAGTTATTCAACCCAAGATTCAACTTGAGTTTGTCCACCACCAGCTTTTATGACGCAGCAAACCAAATGGTGATCAATGGTCAAGCCAGGACCATTGAACAACTGATGAGAGAGCTGAACCAGGCGAACACATGTGGTGATCAATTGAAGCATGAAAAGAACTCGCTGCGTGCACATCTTGCTCTGGCAATTCATCAACTCATGTTGAGAGAGAATGAGCTGCAACAAACTCGAGATTAATTGCAACAAGTTCGTGATGAGCTGTAAGTAAGTCAGCACATGGTGGATGCTCAAATGCAGCACATAAATGTGCTCACTCTCACGGAAGAAAGAGATGAGGCTATTGATGTAGCACAGAATTAGGAGCAAGACTGGATTAATGCTCAGGGTGACTTGGAGGCATGACAACAAAACATGCTTCCTGTAGTTGTCCAACCAGCAGAAATTGCAGCTCCAGTAGCACCTGAATCAGAACCCGAAGCTGCTGATTGATGCCGAGCCTGATCCTGAGCTCATAGTACAAGCTCCAGAAACTGAGGAGGAAGATCTGTAGGTAGTTGAATCTGAACCTTAGGAAGATCCGGAGGAGGTTGAACCAGCCTAGGAAGAGGAGTAATCACCGTTGGTCGGATAGGACAACGAGTAGTGTAGTAACTACTACTTTGTATTTTGTGACTATGTTTGTGTCATATTTTAAATAGTAGTGGGTATAGAACTGACGAGGACATAACAACAGTGGATACCCATATTCCTTTTATTGATATACAAGGATCAATCATAAGAGCAAGAGCACGATTAGTAAATCATCAGGTGAACTCATTCCTAAATTCCTATCCATGTGAATCTGAGAATGAATCACTATTTAATGATTTAATTGTGATTAGGAACCATGGAGAGGATTAAAAAAATAAGAGAAGGTTCTAGGATCGTGGAGAGCCAGCAAGGACATCCACAAGATGCTAGGGGTAGACTCCAACTTGAACTTGATTTCAACACGGGGTCCAGGAGCAGTCCACGATCAAACGGACGTTCAGGATGCATACGGACCCTATTTTCGACGGTGTACATATGCACTGAAAGCTGAGTAGATAAACTATCCAATGGATCCCGTCCCATGTCAAAATTTCTCTGGAGTCATTGGAAATCATCAAAACAATTTCGAGTTTAAAGTCTGTCCATTGCTGCGCCACCATATTAGGGACGTGTCCAAGGGTCTTTTGGCCGAACCCTAGACTTCAAATACTGCAGCCACCGGCCATGATTCATGGGTTTTTCTTAGATTAATCTGTTCTAAACAGTTTAACTGTTCTAAGGTTTGTGAGACCCCATTTTCGCAATTTCGGATTGTATCTTCGTCGTTCTTACTTGTGTTCTTGGTTGCACTTGCAGGGATTAGCCTTCTTGGCAAGGTCAAGTCTGTAAAGCACGGTTGATAACTAACAGAGCAGTGGTGTAGTGATTGCAGCGTTGTTCTGGTTCTGCTCGAGTGCCTGAGATCATCAACGTCGAGTTCCCCACTTCAACCGACCTACATTTTGAAAGATCGGGCCTGCTCTTCCTCATCAAATTGTATCAAATTCCAGGTTGCCCGTTAGGTAATTTCATTTTCCATTAGTTTAGTTTTGCTTTCATACCTAGAGTCTATAGAAAAAGCCAAAAAAATATCATGTTTACCATATCCTAGCCCGTAGTGCCTACAATTTCGTTTTTTAGTCTGCATTATTGAGTTTGTGTTGGTGTGGTCGAGTTTTGTTGCTGGTTTAGATTAGTGTTTTGGGTAAGTTGAGATTAACGTTAACAATCTCTCTTCTAATCTTGACTTGGACTTATTAAACTACAACACAACGACTTCCATCCGTCTTCTGATTCATAATCAACGTCGACGAGGAGAGCCTTCTCTTTCTTATTCGCGCGGCAGTCTCTTGCAATGTGCCTGCGTTCGACGCATTCGAAGCACCACCCTCGATAGAGGCACTTGGCACGTCTGCTGCTCCAAGAGACCATGCTGCTGCCGTCATCATCCGAGTCATCGTCGCTGTGGTCGCTGCTTTCCTCGCTGCTGCCACACCATTCATCACCGCCGTGCATACGATTCTTCTTGCCTTGCTGACGCTGATCCTTGCTGTGCTAACGCCGACACGCCTCACCGCTTCTCAGTGAGCAGCAAGTGCTTGACACGTTCTGCAGCCACCTTAACACCGCAAAAATCTTCCGCAATCCGCAATCGATCAATGAGCTCCTCCACCGTCATCTTGAACAAGCAATTTGGTTGTACCTTGATGGAAGCATGCACAGGATCTTCTTCACCACGCGACTCTCAATCTTTTTGCCTAATTCACGCAGGTTGCCGACGAGCCCGGTGATGCGCACGACAAATTCGTCCACGAACTCACCATCGCCGAACGCGATGGTCTCGTACTGCTTCAAAAGCAGCTGCGCATTCGCCTCCTTCACGCGCACATCACCTATTCTCATCCTCTTCACCGCATCCCATGCCTCCTCGGTGGTCTTCTTCACTGCAAGCCCGGCCCTTAAGTGCGCCGGCACCGCGCACAGGATGGCGGCCAAAACCAGCCGGTCCTCTCGTGACGATCGGCAGAGACGGTCTCCACTGCAACCTACAGCCCAAGTGCCTCCAAGCTCATCTATATGACAAGCGACCACTCATGATAGTTTGTCTTGGTTAGCAGGGGTAGCTCTACTGAGCTGAGTTGGGGAGGAGCTATTCAGCCACGTCGAGGCTGCCGGAGCTTGGTGCTCCATTCTTCTACGGTGGAGTCTGACATCTCTCTCTTTTGAAACATGCCTTTATTTTATTCTCACTAGACTCACCTGATCTCGGCTGTCTAAGCACACAAGTTACATAACAGTTTTATACACCATGCTGGCGTAGCGCTCAAGCAACCAGCTCCCGCGATCTTTGATGCACACGTACGCATGATCTCGGCGACTCGGCCTGCCCTCGATTATGAGCCACTCACTCATCGGTGAAAACCGGATGTCTGGTATTGACCGCTTAGTCACCCTCCGTCCATGACGCTTGCCAACAACCCGCCGAATTACCTCACCGAGCTAACACCAGCTAATGGACTAACATTAGACGTTAACAAACCATGTTCTACACCTACATGCAAACTAAGTCAAGATTAACGGTAACATTTTCCTTCTACATACGTAGATCTATTAGATGTTGAGCTTTTTCAAAAGTGTCTGTTTCTAATGTTACAAATAGTGTGCCAAAAGTTGTAGGAGTTAAACACACGAAAGACAAAAGAAAGCAAACAAAGCGGTGACAACTGGCCTACCCATAAACTGAGGTCGAAAATGACTTGGGGCAAAATATTTCAACGTACTACTGACTTGCCAGAACTCAGAAAGGTCGTTCTTCCTGCAGGGGTATATGACTTAGCGGAAGAAGTCAGAAAGGTCAAGTAAATAAATCTGTGCAGTACCTACTCCTTAGGTGTGGGCACCATTAACTCTAAACCACAAAACTGAAACAAATGGAACTGCACCGAAATATGTTATTAACTAAATTTTTTGGTTAAATTCAGTTTTTATTTTTGTGTCTTCAGTTAACCGAACTACTAATTCAGTTTTCATTTTTGTGTCCCTGCTACTGCTAGTGCTGGACTCTCTGAATCTAAAGTCCGCTCTGAGTAAACATTGTAAGTTGGTAAAATTAAATACAGGAAGTCTTATCGGAACCGGTTCCAAACAACCAGTTCTGGTACTGGTCATTTATACTGGTTCTTGTTAAGAACCGGTTCTGGTACTTCTCATATATACCTGGTATGCATGTAAACCCGTTTGTTCTGATAATGCTTCCAACGATTTCTGAATCTGATGGCTCTTCAACTTTAGGATATTAACACCATAAAACCTTATCATAAGCAAATGGGATACCCATTTTGCATATCAGGAGAGAGGATAGCTAAAATGGGGATTCTCTCTCCTCATATGCATTTATGTATGTCTCATCTATTAGTGAGATAAAATACATATTCTGTTAGGCATATCAAATATTCATCTTCACTATTTATTTAGCCTTTCTAGTTTTGCCTCTCTACAATGCATATCATTGTTGAGGATAGCCTTAGCAGACATCGATTTGCTTGTAATAATTGATTTTTATTGCAGTTCTGGAGACAGCAAAGACCATTCGTCTCCCCCTCTCACTCATACTCTTTCCAAGAAGTGGTTCGTATTTAGAAGCGGTATAGAAAGTTTGATTAGGTGTCAGTTCTAATTGTGAACCGGTACTGATAACTACTTTGGGCACCGGTTCTTCATGTCTCATTGAATGATGTGGCCATAGATGGCAAGAACCGGTACTGATAATCTTTTTTTTGAACCGGTTTTGATGAGGCGATATGAATGGTTATTTCTGTTATAGTGGACTGTATTTTTTAATAATGGAAAAAGGTTTCCGGCCTCTATAATATAGGCATCCTCTAGACTATTACACCAACATCCTCATTGCTGTTTACAGCTAAGAATCAAAATCAAATAAATATTCAGAATGACATGATCTATAATGAGATTCCCAACCAAATTTGGCAAACAAATCTAATGCAGCTGCCTCCATAGATCTGCTGGCGTTGTCTAACATCTCATTTTTGTTGTCATCGTTCTGCAACACCGCCCATAGCGGCAGCCAATACCTTCCTCTGAAAACAGCCTGCCACTACTACGAAAAACATTTTCACAGGCGTGTCTCCTATTTCTTGTACAGGTGGTCCATTTAAAAAAACGCCTATGATGTTCAATTAATTAAAAGTCGCTTGTGATAATTTAATATCACAGGCGGCCTATAAACAAAAACTACATGTGAAAAGATATGAATTTTCATAGCGGACGTACTTACAAACTGTCTGTGAAAATGGACAATATCGCAGGTGGTTTTATTTCAAAGTCCATCTGTGAAAATACACTTATTTTCACAAGCGGTCGGTATAAAAAACCGCCTGTGATAATGTACACTATCTCATGTGGTTTTCTGATATGGACCACCTGTGAAAATATACTTGTTTTCACAAGCGGTTTGTGTTGGGAACCGCCTGCGATATTGTAGTCATCACATGCGGTTCCCTATACCGTCCGTCTGTGAAAATAAGTGTATATATAACCTTCACGGGTTCTTGTCCGAGCGCGACTACAGTCGCGGAGGAGGATAGTTTTGCAAAAATGGGTGGGCGGTTTTGTTTCTAAATCTTTTTAGAGGTATGTCTTTTTTATTGATATTCTGTTCTTTTGGTTCCCTTTTCCCTTCTTTTTGATGTGATTTTGATGCCTCAAATTTGTAATAGGTTTTGCACAAAATTTTGAGTATTTTGTAGATCTGGACATGGGAATGAGTTAAATTGGAGATTATTTCAAACATTTTTCTCTCCATAAGGTAAGCCTATGATCTTGCTTCGTTTTTTCTCCTTTTGGTGCGATTTGAGGTCTTAATTTTTGAATTTAGGTTCTGCACAATTTTTTTAAGGATTTTGAAGATTTGGAAATATAATTAAGCTAAATTCATAATCTTTTTAAAGATTTCTCTTTCCAAAAGGTATGCTTGCTACATTGTATATATCCTACATTTTCAAATTTAAATTTAGAGTTTCTTAAATTATTTTTGAATTTTTAATTTTAGACGTGGAAATAGATGAGCATATAACATTTTCACAGGCGGTCCATAGTTTAGAACCGCATGTGAAAATTCTTTCCTCACAGGCGATTTTTTCCGCCGCTTGTGATAATAGGCCATTTTCACAGACGCTTTGGCAGAGGCGGTTTTCAAAACCGCATGTGATAATATGTTTATAGCCGCCTGTGAAAATATTTTTTGTAGTAGTGTGCGTAAATGAGGAACAATTGATATTATAAAAAATTATATCATTCCCACCACTACAAGAAACATGTTGACTTACGACAGCTAAACACTCGTAATTAAGGCATAGACCGTTGTAAACAACTTAATTACGATGGTTATGCCCTATTTACGATGGTCGCCGTCCGTCACAAGTGTGGAGCCGTAAATAACATAATTTACGACTGTCCGACCCGGTCGTCGCAACTTATGAAGACGTGCCAGGTGGCACCCTCTAGAACCTTTGGCCCGTGACCTGACCGTCATAAACCGTGCAGGATTATTTACGACGGCCAGGACCAGACCGTCGTAAGTTATACAGTCTTATTTACGACGGCCAACTCCAAACCATGGTAAATAGTGTAGGCTTATTTACGACAGTTTGGTCCAGGCCGTCGTAAATAAGTAATTTCATTTTTTAAATAGAAAACTGCTAACCTGGCACGATATCACACTCACAGGCAGATACATAACAATATAGATAAGAACACAGGCAGTCCAGATTACAATAATATATAAATAAGACACGACACTACACACTCCCCTGTCCGCTACCTCTGGAACTAGGAATGTCTTCCTCACGTCGTGCTCCAGGTCCCCGTAGCTGCAGCAATGGAGTCTGAGCCTCCGCCGCTTATCCCTATTTTGTACAAGTGTAGTTAGACAAGTTTTATCTGAAAAATGTATGTTTCACTAACTTTACTTATCACGGGGTAGAACTGAGCAATTGTGGCTATGTTTGGCAATATTTTGCTAAATATCCTAGTTGTAGCTATGTTTGCCAATGATTGACTAATTTTGGCTAAGTTTGGCCATTTTTGAGCAATTATGTCTAAGTTTTGGGTATGTTTGACTAATTTTAGCTCAGTTTGCTATAGTAATCTAATTTATGTTGATTTTAAGAAGTGTTGCTTAACTGTGCCACTTGTGGGGGAACTGCCGCCAAACAACGCCCCGCCAATACCTCGTCGGGTGGTGCCATGATATGCGGCACCCAATAGCACACGGGTCGATAAGACACATCACATTACATAAATCATTTGTAGAAGCGTACAAAAGTGTTTTACAAATACTTATCTCAAAATAAGCTACAGCGGAAGACTTTAACTCTCACGACTCATTCCTAACTTAGCAACAAAGAAACCGTCCAGCAAGCAGACGTTTCTTACTAGCAACACGAAGAACAAACCGCAACGGCGAGGATGCTCTTGAGTAACCACATGGAGGTTCCCGAATCTCATCGGCATCCCTTCATAAGCATGAAGTCAATCCTGCGAAACAACTCGGATAGCATCCGTGAGCATAACGCTTGACAAGACTTAACCGTCAGCCTAGTCATAAAACTCTACATGAGGGTATGGACATAAAGTAGGATAGCATAATGCATAATAACTCGCCTAATAGTGAATCCTTACTTTCAAGTATTATTTGCAGCAAATTAAGAGTATCCTTCGGCACGCCACATCAGGAGTTCACAATCAAACAAGAAATATTTTCCCCCGATGTAATTTGCTCACGGCATAAAAAATCGAGTTTGCACTAGCTATTCATCAAAGATACATCACAAAGATAGTATAAACTTCAAACCAATGTGATTAGTTCCTTTCTCATGCAAGTTCTTACTACGTCACGACTGTGAGAGCAAGTATGCTCGGTTCATTCCATGAGCGACAGTGATTCGCATCAATAACATCCGGACTACATGACACGTACGTCCGTACTCGACATTGCCTACAGCAACCATCACTGACGTCGTACGTGGCATACTTTCTCCCGTTTCACTCCCGTTGAATCGATCAAGTCGCCCTGTACAGTAGCCACTCTCATGATGCATCTACCGACATGAGATGTCATGAGAATGATACCCACATACTGCAAACCGGCCGTCTCGCCTGAGGCGACCCGAAAAGGCTCAACGCAAGCTTCCCGAGGTACATCGGTTTACTGGATCCCATATAGCTACCATGAGTCCGGTACACAATTCAAACTTGTTCAACAGGGCCGCATACGGATCGGTCCTTGACCGACACAAACAGGTCTATAGCACCCAGGCCCCTATGTCCTGCTGCCCCTACAACCTTCCAGTCTCAACTTTAACTTGCTACACATTTTCTGAACCAATCCCGTATTCCCGTGTTGTCCTGATCATGCGAGTAGCATCACACCACTCGACTTCTACCGAACCTTACTTAAGCATGGCAGTTCTACACGATGAAAGACACCTACCCAATACTCCATGGGCTCATTTGGTCATGCAAGAGGAGTATCAAAGCACTAGACCTAATACACATATCATAACTTAACCGAAAGTGAATACAAAGTACAAACTTAAAAGCTGTTAAATGCAAACCGGAGCTTGCCTGTTTTGTAGTGTAGTAGTATATATGCAAGTAATGATCCTTGCTGATCAACCCTTGATTCTCCGGAGCTTGATCGACTTCAATGAATCGCTCCTTCGAAACCCCTTCGTCGTGAATCCTATTGAAATATATATGCCCAAGTTTTATAGAATGCAATGGAAAGAAGTTAAGACTTGATTTCTTATGAACAGCGGTTGTGTGCAAATGCCAAGAATGGCTTGGTTTGCCTCTTTGTGTAAAGAAACAGAAATGAACTAATTTGGTCTTAGTGTTTTAGCTATACACTAACTAGCTTTCCTAATGACCATAAGAGATGAGCTAAAAAGATTTGAATGCAACTGAAGAACAAGAACTTCAATGGCCTCGAAACTTTTACAGCAGGTTATATACTAACTAGAGATTTAGCTTGCCAAATTGCAGATAATATGGAGTCAAATGGTGTTCTCCATAATTCCTACAATGTCTCTTATGTATTTCCCCATATACATAAGTATGGAGAACAAGAACAGGGAGGTCTAAGGCTCAACTTGAGCTGATAATTTACATGTGAGCTCCTGGTCACATGAAAGTAATTTGGTCCAAAATTCAGACCTTTTACTTGAGTAGTTCCCCCAGAACAATTCTTTAAGTATTTCTACTCAAAAGAATTAATTCTAAAGTACTATGCATTTTCATGCCCAATTTAGTGAACTAAAACTTCAAGTATGCTTCATAGAGCTTGCCTAAATTTTCCTATGATTTTTGGAGCTATGAATTGCCTAGAATAGATTTTATAATTGGGAAATATTTTCTGAAAATGTTTCTGGACTCTTATGAACACAGCAGTTTGTATTTAGCAAATTCCTACTCAAATGGTCTTCAAATGAGCTGCAAATTGCTGGAAGGTCAACAATATGCTAAAGAATATTCTGGCAAAATTTGAAGATTTTTGGATAAACCAAACTCCCTCAATAATTCCTTTTCAGAAAAACTTCAAAGAATTTTTCAGAATTTAATATTGACTTTCATACAAACTCGAGTTCATATTTGGATAGATCTTTGCAAAAGGAATCCAACCCAATTTGAGTCACCTAATTTAGAGATTTCTATAAAAAGATATGATTTTCCAAAGTTGGAACAATCTCTGGAATTGTTTTTCTTATTAAAATTCAACTGGGCCCGCTATTTAAATTCCAGCCAATAAGAAATGGGCTACACCGGGTTCACATGGTTCCAGCGCGTCAGCACAGCGGATCCGGCCACAAAAGATCACCGATTTAAATCCTACCGCCGCTGACAGCTGGGGCCCACGCCTCCTTCTTCCTCGGGCTGCTTTCCCGCGCCCGCGCGCTTCCCCTCGCCGGAGTGAACTGGTGCTCACCGGACTGACGTTTCCGGCCGCTGCCCGGGCTGGGGCTCGCCGCTAGGGCGTTATGGAGGCCGGGGAACACGACTGTGAGGTTTGCTAGGGCTGCCGGTGACCGGAAATACCTCGGCAACGTGCGGCGGCCTCGGTTGGAGTTTGGCGCCGTCGGCCGAGGTTTCTAGCCCGCCAAACACTCAACAAATTAGCTCTACAGCACTTGTGAATGATCGCAAGGCTCGGCATGACCTCGAACTGGCTCAGAAACAGCGGCAAATGGATCGGCACCGTGCGCCCGATCGGTCCTGCCGAAGAAGTGTTCGGTAGACCTCAAAATCCACCGCTCCGAGGTTTTTTCATGCGACGGTTACTAAAGGAGAATTGATCGCCGGCTAGTCCAGCTTCTATGTGCAAAGTTTGACGCGCTAAAAACAAATAGAGGAGGAGAATTCGGGGTTCCCGTACCGGATGCTCGGGTTGAAGCCGCCGGAGCAAAATCCCGAAATTCGCCGTCGATACCTCACGGCTCGGCTTGAGCTTTGGGTGAGAGCAGCTCGGTGGCCGTGCGCTTCCGTTGCCGTGCTTGCTCGGCCGTGAAAACCACCATGGTGGTCTGTCCACGTGAAGCCGATCGCCGGCTTGAGTTATGTCGTGGCGGGTGATGTTGATCACGGGGAAAGGAGGCCGGAGCTCGCTAGTTTCTGGGTCGGGGAGGTGAGAACTGAACTCGTGGTGCTGTCTAGCAGCTCGGGGTGGAGAGGGCATGAGTGGTTTTTGGTTTTCCGAAGGATTACCAAGGAGCGGAGAGTGAGGAGTCTCTGTTCGTGCGCTCGCGAGGAGGTGGAAACAAAAGCCGGTTTGCTCGGTCTGAGAGGAGTAGATCACGCCAAGGCAACGAGTGAAACAGACCCCTGGGTGCCAGCGCGTGGGAGAGGGAGCGGGAGGTGGCGGCAACCCCCTCTGTGGCACAGGTGAGAAGCTACTCATGGAGTTGAAAACAGAGAGCATTTGCTTCCTTTGCAAGTCAGAATTAGCTCACTGACATGTGGGTCCCACCCCACCTTTTCCTCCCAAAATATCTTCTCATGTTGATCTCTCAAATTCCAAAGTTTTGAAGTTTAAAAGTGGGCTAGCATTTGAATTTCCCCAAAATAAGTTTGAATTTGCATAGCAAATTTGAATTTGGTTGAAACTTGAAAATGCTTCTATTTAACTCCTTTTTGAGCCCACCTCCAAATGAAAAGTTTATCATCCAACTTTTTCCATAATCTCCAAACTATATGGATGCATGAGTATTCAAAGTTTTGGTCCACCATTTGTGTGAACTTTGAAATTAAAATATGATTTTTAAACTTTCATGCAAAGAGGTATTCAAATCCTTATTGGTTCAACACCTTCAAATAAAATTGTGAGCCTCATTTTGGATGATCATACATGTATCACTTTGCATGAAGAAAAGTTTTAGCAAGTCCCATTTTTCATGATTTTTTCCACACATATGAATTCAAACCTCGGTTTTTATTCATATACATTTTTGGGAATTTTGCATTCCTCCCCCTTAAAAGAATCTCGTCCCGAGATTACAAAAGAAGAACGAGACAGGAGAGGTAATTACAAACTGTACAAACCTAAAAGTTCCGCATAGTTGGTGCGGAGGTAATCTTCACTTTCCCACGTCGCCTCTTCCACAGTATGATTACTCCACAACACCTTGTAAAATTTGATCGTCCGGTTCCGGGTTACCCGGGTTTTTTTATCTATAATCTGAACCGGTCGCTCAGTGTAGGAAAGGTCCGGTTTCAACTCGTCAATTTCTTCGGTGCGGACAGCAGCGGTAAATTTGAGGCACTTCCGCAGCTGTGACACATTAAATACATCATGAACACCCGCCAGACTTGCCGGTAGTTCCAGCCGGTAGGCTACGGGTCCGCACTTCTCCATGATGGCAAAAGGACCTATAAAGCGAGGAGCGAGTTTCCCCTTTACACCGAACCGGTGAATTCCCTTCATCGGAGACACACGAAGATAAACGTGCTCTCCGTCGTCAAAGTGCAATGGCCTACGCCTTTGATCGGCGTAGCTCTTCTGTCGGGATTGGCAGCCTTCAAATTTCATTGTATCGACCGAACTCGGTCTTCGGCTTCGTTCATAAGATCGACCCCGAACAGAACTCTTTCACCGGACTCACACCAATTCAGCGGTGTGCGACACTTCCGGCCGTAGAGAGCTTCATACGGTGCCATTTTAATACTCGGTTGATACCCGTTGTTGTATGAAAACTCCGCCAACGATAAGTGATCATCCCAATTCTTACCGTGGTGGATGGCACACGCTCTCAACATATCTTCTAGTACTTGGTTCACCCTCTCAGTTTGTCCATCAGTTTGAGGGTGATATGCGGAGCTCCTAATCAGCTTGGTGCCCAACGAGGCATGCAGTTGCTCCCAAAACCGAGCAACGAACAGCGCACCTCGATCTGAAATGATGGTCTTCAGGACACCATGTGAGCATATAATCCTAGAGATGTATAACTCTGCATATTGCTTGGCCCGATAATGAGTGTTCACCGGTATGAAATGAGCTGATTTCGTCAACCGGTCGACAATCACCCATATCGAGTCATGCTTCCAGGATGTGAGTGGTAATCCGACGATGAAGTCCAGACTCACATCCTCCCATTTCCATGCCGGTATCCTCAGAGGTTGTAGCGGTCTGGCTTTCCGCATATGATCAGCCTTGACCCGTCTACACGTATCACACTCGGATACGTATTTAGTGATTTCCCTCTTCATCCTCATCCACCAAAATTTCTGTTTTAAATCTTGGTACATCTTGTTACTGCCGGGATGAATGGAAAACTTAGACAGGTGGGCTTCATCCAAGATCTTCTTCCGGAGTTTCATATTACGCGGTACCACTATACTGTCGTTAAACCATATCGTACCGTTCGCGTCCTTACGGAAACACTTCACCTCTCCATTGTCTAGTCTTCTCCGTAAATGAGACATACCCCGTCTCTTCTTTGAGCCTCAACAATCTCTTCACAGATCGTTGGAATGAGAGCAATATTGTAAAGTGCTCCATACGGAATGACACGGAGACTGGGTTCTTCATCTTTTAACTCAGCAATCGCCAAGTTGTGAATGTGGGCTTTCCGAATAAGCGCGTCGGCAACCACGTTTGCTTTCCCCAGATGGTAGTGGATCTCGATTTCATAATCTTTTATAAGCTCCAACCATCTCCGTTGTCTCATATTCAGCTCCTTCTGCGTGAAGATATACTTCAAGCTTTTATGGTCGGTGTAGTGGTGAACAAGATTACCAAGTAGATAATGCCTCCACATCTTTAACGCCAACACCACAGCAGCAAGCTCAAGATCGTGAGTTGGATAATGCTGCTCGTGGTTTCGTAGTTGATGAGACCCATAGGCGACTACACGCCCTTCTTGCATAAGAACACAGCCGAGACCGATGCCGGATGAATCACAATATACATCAAATGGCTTCGTATTGTCCGGCTGAGCAAGAATTTGAGCTGTTGTGAGATGTTTCACCAAAGTTTTGAATGCGGCTTCACATGCTGCATTCCACATGTATTTAGTGCCCTTCTTCAGCAGCTCCGTCATTGGTTTAGAAATTTTTGAGAAGCTCAGAATGAACCTCCGATTATACCCCGCTAAACCTAGGAAACTTCGGACCTCGTGGACTGATTTTGGAGGTTCCCACTTCAGCACTTGTTCAATTTTGCTGGGGTCCACGGCAATGCCATCTGCTGAAATAATATGGCCTAGTAAAGGCACTCGATCAATCCAGAACTCGCACTTGCTGAACTTGGCGTATAATTGGTGCTCCCTCAGCCGTAGTAGCACGATACGCAAATGTTCAGCGTGCTCTTCTTCTGACTTGGAGTAAACCAAAATGTCGTCGATGAATACCACGACGAACTTGTCTAACTCCGGCATGAACACCGAATTTATTAAGTATATGAAGTGTGCCAGAGTGTTGGTTAACCCAAATGACATGACGAGGTACTCATGGAGTCCGTATCTCGTCGAGAAAGCTGTCTTCGGTATGTCCTACGGTCGGATCTTGATTTGAGGATATCCCGACCGAAGAACCATCTTAGAGAATACCTTTGCACCCACAAGTTGATCGAACAAGATATCGATGCGGGGCAAAGAATACTTGTTCTTTATCGTGACAGCATTTAGAGGATGGTAATCAACACATAGCTGCAGTGTTTCGTCCTTCTTCTTAACGAACAGCGCAGAGCAACCCCAAGGTGAAGAACTTGGTCGTATGAAACCCTTGCTCATGAGTTCATTTAGTTGCTCCTTCAACTCCGCTAGCTCGTTAGGTGCCATCTTGTAAGGCCTTCGTGAGATAGGTGTTGTTCCCGGCGCCAGTTCAATCTTGAACTCGACGTCCCGCTCGGGCGGCATTCCCGGTAAATCATCGGGAAACACATTGGGATAATCACATACCACCAGAATATCTTCAAGTTTAAGCGCTTCCGTGTGGTAGGCCTCTACCACATCTGGGTCTTCGCTGTCTAAAAACACCGTGTGCTGTTCGTGAATCGGCGAGTCAATCTGTACAGTCCGGTTACCGATATTGAGAACGGCACCATGACGATTTAACCAAGAAATCCCCAATATTATATCTATCTTCTGCCTATCCAACATAATCAGCGATATTGGGTATATTTTTCCTCCCAAACACAAAGCTGCTCAGGACACAATCTGATTAGCAGAGATATTTCCTCCCGGTGAACGTATAAGATAACTCGTTGTGGGAGTATTGGTGGATAATTGGTGCTGATCCACGCCTGTCTTGCTGATAAAATTATGGGTTGCACCGGAATCAAAAAGTACAAGCATGGGAACGTCTTTGAGAGTGAACATGCCCGCTAACACCGGTGCTCCCTCCGGGACATCCTCAATAGCAAGATGTTGCACACTCCCGGATTGCAATGCTGTTATATTGACTTGAGCATGTGGCGGCATACCACCAGAAAATGATGGTTGTCCGCTGTTCAACAACTTCTCCCGGTATTCTTGTCTAAAATGCCCAAAACGGTGGCAATAAGAACACCGATGTTTCCCCGGTTCTTCGTTGATTTGGGATTGAGAAGTTGATGTACTTGGCTGCAGCAATGATGCACCAGAATTCAATCGTTGCTGTGGCCATGGTGTTGCTTCAAGACATGAATCTTGAGCAGGAAATCTGTATTGAGTTGACCTTACTGGTGCTTTCCATAGTTCATCGGATGGGGTGTGATATGCCACCCGGTATTTTCGAGGAACAACTGGTGTGTCTTCTTGCACATCATCCCGGTCCCTCTTCTCTGCTTGACACTCAAGTGTCGCTTGTTCTTGCAGCAGGGCAGCACTGATCAACTCGGTGTAATTGCCTATTGAACAAAGCAAGCCTATCTTTTAATATGGCGCTCAGGCCATGGAAGAAGTAGTCACACCTTGCAGCTTCGCTCGTCGCATAAGCCGGAGCATATTGTGCCAAATGGTTAAACCGTTTGACATAATCGAGGACACTCATGTTCCTATGCTTCAAGTTCCTAAATTCTTACTGCTGGGCCTTGATAAAAACCCATAGGAATGTGAAGAGCATGGAATGCTTCACGAAATTCTGTCCATTCCACTTGATGGCCCTCCGGAATGGTGTCGAGATAAGCGAACCACCAATTTCCGGCGGCTCCATGGAGCTGTTGAGCTGCAAATAACATCTTCTGATATTCATCACACTCGAACGCTCCAAACTTGGACTCCATAACCCGAAGCCACTGATCCGCTTCCACTGGTTCGTGGGCTTCCGTGGAAATTGGCGGTTGTGTCGCCAAGAAGTCCAAATAGGCGTTCCGAGGTGAAACGACCTGTTGTGTACGTTAGAGTAAGCCCTGTTGTACCAAGGCTTGGAGTAGTCTTGTGTTCTATTGACTTGAATTGACCATCTGAGCCATGACATCCGCCCATACCATTGATGGTGGTGCCCGTGGTGGAGTCGAGTCATCGCCGTCTCGGCGAGAACCTTCAGTCCTACTCGGAGAATGAGTACGTACCATACTGCAAAAGAATAATTTTGAGGGGAGTCAAAACATGATATCAGCAGTATGTGAAAGTATGTAAAACATAAACATGCTAAAACTTTATGAAAGTATAACAAAGTTTCATGTTTACACATCTTCCTAAAGCCAACAGAATCAGTCCCCTATTCTGTACAGAACAGACCTTCCTGTACTTAACCCAGATTTTGATCCGGTTATCAGCATTTTCATAACTCAAGTTGAATGTCAAAGCTAAAGTTAACTTCTGTATGTTTTCAACTAGTACTCATATGCCCCTAGATAATTTCTGGATCAAAAGTTATGACTGTTCAAAGTTGACAGAATTTCTGGATAAAATTTGCCAGCATCTGCTTTGTATGTGGCTGGTTTCATCACAGTTGTACATAAAAATGGAGTACAATTCTGAACAAACTATGAACTACAAAATTGTTGCAAATTTCATAACCTTTCCAATGGGGTATCATATGACCCTCAGAATGTTTTCTACAGAATGTTATGGTTAATTTACAGAAACATCCAGAGAAGGTTGCAGCTGTTCTGTTTTTTGAACAGTTTTCATTCATCTGGACATTCAACCAAATTGATACAGAAAAGTTGTAGAGAACTTAAAAACCTTTCCAGAACCATATCATACACCTCCATTGGGTCAAGCTACTCAGAGTTATGCTCTGCCAAAGTCCAGCAAAAATTTCTGCCATAACAGAGCACTCTGTTTTTGGGTCAAATGAAGCCTAGCAAGTATCTTCTTTGTTGCTTAGTTCAACTGAAGAGCTCAGTGACTAATATGTGATTTCCAACATCCATTTTTAGTTTGAAAGTTAGTAATAATGATTTCGTAATAGGAAAGAAGACTATCCAGTGTAGTACGGTGGCGATGCACCGTAAGACATATGACGGTACTACGTTGCTTCACAAAAGAAAAAACCTAATCGGATTACACCGGCATATACGTATCATTAGGTGACACTAAAACGGTCACTCGCAAATGTGTCCTACTCGTACTATGGTTTTCGTGGTTAGTACCTATATAAAACACACTCAATCATTAGGTTCGGCTGCACACCGAACTCGGTCCCAATACAGTTTGTACACCCGTCCGTCGTCACTCGCCCAGGTGTTCTCAAGACAAACATGCCTTGAGCTACGTGTTCACGTTAATTACCAAGTGACGGGGTATCCCATACTTGCCCGAAGCATGCCAGGGAATGGCGTTGCTCGAATACCCCAAATGACATGAAGAGTCGTAGAGGATACTAAATCGAGTCGGGTTACCTGCCACACGAGGGGCTCCACCCTTCAGCTTGTGCGCACTGGTGGACAGAGCTTACGTGCACCCCCCAAGACATAGAACATCCCGAGATGCAAGATTTTCCGACATAACAAATAAGTTAGATTTCCACCTTCATAATATGCTAATAGTAGTCCTTATGTGGGCCTAATACCGTTATCTCACCGTATCCTAAATTTTTAATGTAATATGATGCTCAATCCGTGCGCTATCCCCAATGCAGCTTTGATACCACGCTGTGGGGGAACCGCCGCCGAACGAAGCCCCGCCAGGACCTCGTCGGGTGGTGCCGTGAGATGCGGCACCCAACAGCACACGGGTCGATAAAACACATCACATTACATAAATCATTTGTGGAAGCGTACAAAAGCGTTTTACAAATACTTATCTCAAAATAAGCTACAGCGAAAGACTATAACTCTCACGACTCATTCCTAACTTAGCAACAAAGAAACCGTCCAGCCCGCGGACGTTTCTTACTAGCAACACGAAGAACAAACCGCAGCGGCGAGGATGATCTTGAGTAACCACACGGAGGTTCCCGAGTCTCATTGGCATCCCTTCATAAGCATGAAGTCAATCCTGCAAAACAACTCGGATAGCATCCGTGAGCATAACGCTCAGCAAGACTTAACCGTCACCCTAGTCATGAAACTCTACATGAGGGTATGGACATAAAGTCGGATAACATAATGCATAATAACTCGCCTAACAGTGAACCCTTACTCTCGAGTATTATTTGCAGCAAATTAAGAGTAGCCTTGGGCATGCCATATCGGGAGTCCACAATCAAACAAGAAACGCTCCCCCCCATGTAATTTGCTCCCGACATAAAAGAACAGAGTTTGCACTAGCTATTCATCAAAGATACATCACAAAGATAGTATCACTACAGGAATCCCGGCGATTTGTGACGGCCAAGGCCGTCGCAAATAAGTGTAAAACCGTCGCAAATAATAAAATTGCGACGGCTTTACTTTTTTGCGACGGTTTGTAGCTATCGCTTGTTTTTCGTCGCAATTAACATTATTTGGGATGGCGGCCGTCACAAATAAACTTGTTTGCGACAGCTTAGACCGGCCGTCGCAAACAAGAGCCCTGGCCAAGCCGATGGTCCCGACTCGACAATTTGCGACGGCCAGCGGTGGCCGTCGCAAGTAAGTACTTAATTTGCGACGGCCAGCGGTGGCCGTCGCAAATTACGTAGGTTAATTTGCGACAGCTGCACACTTATTTGCGACGGTACTGTATAAAAAGCCGTCGCAAATAAGTTTCTTTATTTTTAAAAAAACTGAACATCCTGCCCGGCTTGATGGCCAGAAATACAATAGACATAACAGCGGATAAATAAGGAATAGAAAAATACAACATTCTCGCCGCTCCATCGATCACAACACAAAAGTCTCACATCTCATCACAAGAATACGAAAATAAGGAAGAGAGGCTCTCCGCTAGCGTCCACTTCCTCCAGAGCCACCAACATCCTCGCCGCGCGTCAGTCCAAGCGCCGGTATAGACGGCGACGGAGTTTGAGGCTCCTTCGCCGATCCCTGCAACACATAGAAGTTGTTGGACATATTAATTTGTTTAGAACTTCATTTTTGACTAGAATTGATTAAACAAGCTAGAATTGATCATATTGAACTTAGTTTATTTAATTTGAGTTAGATTTGCTATATGTTTGATTATGTAAGACTAAGTAAGGCTACCATACCTAAGTAAGATTACAATTTGTTTGGCATGAAAGTAAGACTAAATTTTATGAATTAAGACTAAGTAATAACATTTTTTATTACCTGAGCACCCAGAGAAACGTGCACCGGCGGCGGTAGCTCTAGTTCCGGTGGTGGAATTGGCGGTGGCAGTGGAGGAAGTTGGAGGTGCAACCCCTGGACATCGCAGCCTTGAAAGAAACTCTGTGGTTGCAAAAGTTGCAGATTATTACATATTATTAAGAATGCGCCAAATTTAAATTACTTTAGCTTATCGTCATCGCTTGTTGCTGCATCTCCATCGTCTGTCGCATTTGCTCCATGCAGGCTCGCTTGTAGGAGATGGTGGCCTCCATCGCTGCCCTCTGCGCCGCCATTGCCACCCTCTGCACCTCAAGGTCGACTGAAACTGCTCGCGACTCTCCTGGACCTGACAGGCGAGAGTCTCCACCTACGAGACACGGTGACTCGGGCCCACCACCGAAGACTGTGTAGAGCTGCCTCTCACAGGTCTCGCCGCCCGTGAGTCGACAACTCCATCGAATATGGCGAGCCTATAAAAACAGAATCAGTAATATGGAACTGAGATATCTTTAATATTTTAAATTGAAAACGATAAAATAACTTATGAACTCACCTTCCATGGGCTTTCCCACCTCCGGTTGCATACGCGGCTTGAGGATCGATTGGTTCATGTTCCCAATCGAAATCTGCACCGTGTATCCTCCTAGCCTCCTCCCCGTACGTAGCCTGAAAAACAAGAAAACCGTGTAAGTTCATCAATCCATATAGTTATATTTACTATGAATGATTTCTATACTTACCAACCGCTCGGCTGCGGCCTGACTGCACCCCTGGGGCTGAGAAGGGTCCTTGTGACCTCTCTTCCAGATCTCAGCAGGAGTCGGCGGCACCACCGTCTCGCGCTCCTGTCAATATGTGTTAGTACGTACAATATATTATGAATACATAAATATAAGTTAGATACACTTACCATGCGTTTAGCTAAATGCAAGTGGTTATCTTGACCGTGTTTGTGCTTCCCCTCGACCCCTCTGCACCCTCGAGCCCTCTAGGACTTAGCCGTAAACTCATCGCTAGCCCAGTACCGACAAAGGACCCGGTATGCCTCGGACCGACCCTGCAACCAGCTCACGTGGCCCTGCACATAGTTGTAGGTCGTTAAAAATATCATTGATGTATTTTCTCCATGCTCAGAAAAAAATATTTACTACACCCACCGTACCTTTGCGTACTCTTCCTCCGTCAGGTGCCTCTCGCTCTCCTACCGGAAGTGTAGCACATGGTGTTGGTTTTCCTTCAAGTGCTCGTTGATAACTTGAATACGAGCGTTCGACAAAGCTTGCCGAACTGCCTTTGCAGCATTGACATGAAACACTTTCCTCACATCCTCCAACATGTGAGGGTCGTCCGGGTCCTCTAAAATATATCTTTCCTGTGATAAATATTGAAAGATATGTACATTAAAAGAGTTTCAGAGTTAAAACTTAGGAACTTTATTTAACACACTTACCATAAAATCAGCCCATACAGCCTCCTGAACGTTGCCGTGCTCCTGGTGATGGGTGCGTGCGTAATCCTCCCAGGATGTAGCAGGCACCCCGTCGATGACCTCGGGATAGTGCAAACGCACTAAGGACCCAAGGACACTGTTCACCGGTCTGTGGTGTCTCTCACCGGTGAAAGACACGTCATACCAAGCGTTGCAAGACATTTATTAATTCATTACTTAAATAACAAAAAGAAACCAGAATTTAACACTACGATTTTATTACCTGTCTCCGACCGGACGAATCACGATCCTCTGTGAAGAGACCACAGGAGGACTAACAAAGTGAGTCCTCCTTGTCCTCCGCGTCTGCTGGGGCACCACATCTGGTGACCCAGAAGGCTCAGGAACAGAAGGCTGAGGAGTAGACGTCTCTGGAACAGAAGGCTCGTCAGCCAAGGGCTGGCTGGCCGAGGGCTGGCTCACCGAAGGGTAGCCAAGCTCAACTGGCGCCGTAGCCACTGAGTCAGTCGGTGAGGACTACAACATTCAAATGATTCATAAGTAAGTTTAATTGGAAATTGAATGTGAAGAATTCATCAAAGAATACTGAAATTTACCTGTGTGGACTGCTGTGACGAAGCCCTAGAGCTGCTCCGAACGTACCCCAGCAGCTCAGAGCGTCTGCTCCCGGTCGACAAGGCACCAGAGAAAGCGTCCTCAGGTCTAGAGGGGAAGAACCCCCTCGTCGCCTCCATCTTCTTACTCTTCTTTGACGCTATCCTGTTTTAATAGATAATCAGTGTCCTACTCCTTAAACATCTAAAAGATATACATAATTCATGTTACTATCTAAAAGAAAACGTTACTTGTAATCACTTTCAAAATTCATCAACATCATTATCATCTGCCCTACTCCTTAAACCAGCCCAATGATCTTCCATCGTGACCTCGGGGTGTGTGAGTCGGGGCCGGGTATATCCCGTTTAGGGTTGGCCATCGCAATTTATTTTACTTACGACGGCTTTTTGTTTGGCCATCGCAATTTATTTTACTTGCGACGGGAGGCGGGGGAGGCGGGGCGCAGCGGCGGGAGGCGGGGGAGGCGGGGCGCGGTGGCAGGAGGCAGGGCGGCGGGGCGTGGCGGCGGGAGGCGGGAGTCGGGGGCGGCGGGAGGGAGGAGGCGAGAGGCGGGAGGCGCATGTGGCGAGAGGCGCGCGGCGCGGAATGCAGCGCGACGGCGACGGGATGCGGGCGCGGCGGGGCGCAGCGGCGGGAGGCGGGAGAGGCGGGGCGCGGTGGCGGGAGGGGTGGCGGGTAAGCCGTCCCTCCTTAATTTATTCGTGACGGTCGGCCGTTGCAAATAATCCTAGCCGTCATAAATCATCGTGTTTCCTGTAGTGTTGGGTCGGGCCCTAAATGGACCATGTCGAGCCAGACACTAAATAGCTTGTGCCAGGCTGGGCGGGCCCGACTATTTATATAATAATTTAGCACTTCATCAATCAAAGTAATATTTAAACAATTACGCTACTAATCAAATAATTAATATATAAAACTACAAATTAAACAAGAAATAAAGTAATTAAACAATTTGAACAACTAATTAAACGATGTAAATGATTTGAACAACTCGTCGGCCTCAGTGTCATCGAGGGGCAGCTGGACCTGCACGAGCATCAGGTAGTTGTGCTCGTCGTCGGAAGTGTGCGTGCCAAGCACCATCTTCTGGACGAAGTGGTCCTTGCCGGGCGGCTTGACAAGGTCGGGGAGCCATTGCATGGTGAGGGAGGGCCACTCGAGCACGTCCGTGATGACGAGATCGTAGAGGAAGGGTGTGTTCTTCTAACAGATCTTGTACTCCTCATTGATGAGGCGCTCCTCCACCTCCGCGCGGAAGTCATCCTCGTCTGCCGCGCCACCGCCGCTGGCCTTCGGCATCTCATTGGTCGGTCGGCTAGGATTTGGGTTTAATAGAGGGAGGAGGGTTTGGATCGGTGCTCGGGGGTGAAATGGCGGGAGGGGTGCCGTACAGTGCAGAGCAGAAGAGAAATTTAGCAAGGGACTTAGAACTATATAGCCTTGTAGGGAAGAGAGCGTGGCTGGGCCTATCGTTAACTGTTGTGTCTGGTGGCCCAAGTGTCAGCCCATGGGAACAAGCGAAATAGCAGCGTGTGATGTTGTCAGTTGTCAAGGACCATTAGATCCTCGCCGCAGTGGCGGGAGGCGAGGGAGGCGGGCCGCGGTGGAGGGAGGCGGGTGGCGGCAGGGCGCAGCGGCGGGAGGGGGGGCGACGGGAGGGAGGAGGCGAGGAGGCACGTGTGGCAGGAGGCGTGCACGGCGGAAGGCGGCGCGGCGGGCCGGTCGTCGCAATTAACTAGGGACGACCGGCCTGCCGCGCCCCGCCGTGCCGCCTTTTGCCGCAAATCAATCTAATTACCAACTTAAAATATAAACACCCTAGTTAATTGTCAACTTAAACTACAACTACAAAACTATAAACTAACTACAAAAAATAATTTAATTGACAAATTAATTACAAATTACTCTAAAACAATATTCAATTAACTCTACTCTAACTAAATCTAACTAACAACAAGAAAAAATTTAAAAAATGCATGAACATAGGTTACCGAGAGGCGCCGTGCGCCGGAGGCGGGAGGCGGGGGCGGCCAGGCGCGGGAGCCAGGAGGCAGGGGGCGGCCGGGCGCCGGAGCAGGGAAGCGGCAGGTGGCCGGGCGCCGGAGCCGGAGCAGGGAGGCGACGGTGACGGCGGCGGGCGCGGCGGGAGGCTGCAGGAGGCAGCATGCACGACGGGAGACGGCGACGGCGGCGGGCGCGGCGGGAGGCTGCGGGAGGCGGCGTGCGCGGCGCGGCAGCGAGAGGCGGCAGGAGCGGCGGGGCGTGGCAGCGGGCTGCAGGCCGGAAAATGAAGGCAGGGGCGGCCGGACGCGGGCGGCGAGGGCCAGGCGTCGGCCGGCGGACGGTGGCGCAGTGGGGCCCGGCCGTCGGCCGAGGGAGCCGATCGGGGGGCGTGGCGAGCAAGGGAGGGGCGCCGGCGGCTGATGGAGCCGAGTGGGGTGCGGCGGGCGGCCGATGGTGCGGGGTGGCGGGCGGCCGATGGAGCAGGGCGGCGGGAGACGGCACGGAAGGCGGCGGGGCGGCACGGGCGCGGGAGGGGGTGGCACGGCACGGTTCGGCGGCGGCTACAATTGTGTGAACTGGGAGGTGCCCGGTCGACTATATCGGGGTAATTTGCAACGGCTTCCGTAATTGCGACGGCATTTCCTTCAGCCGTCGCAAACAAGCTTTTAATTGCGATGGTTGCTTAATTTATGATGGCCACAGGTCCGGCCGTCGCAAACTAATGCTATTTGCGACGGCTACAGTCGTAGCCGTCACAAATAGGGTACTATTTGCGACGGCTCCGGTATTTGCGACGGCCTAGGGTTAGCCGTCGCAATTTACTTTATTTGCGACGGGACGCCATCGCAAATAATTCTAGCCGTCGCAAATGATCGGGTTTCCTGTAGTGTATAAACTTCAAACCAATGTGATTAGTTCCTTTCTCATGCAAGTTCTTACTATGTCACGACTGTGAGAACAAGTATGCTCGTCCATTCCGCGAGCGATGGTAATTCGAATCAATAACACCCGGACTACAGGACACGTACGCCCATACTTGACGTTGCCTACAGCAACCATCACTGACGTCGTACGTGGCAGCCTTTCTCCTGTTTCACTCCTATTGAATCGATCAAGTCGCCCCGTACAAAAGCCACTCTAATGGTGCACCTACAGACATGAGACGTCATGAGAATGTTACCCACATACTGCACATCGGCCGTCTCACCCGAGGTGACCCGAAAAGGCTCGACGCAAGCTTCCCGAGGTACATCAGTTTACTGGGTCCCATATAGCCAGCATGAGTCCGGTACACAACTCAAACTTGTTCAACACGACCTCATATGGATCGGTCCTTGAACGACACGGACAGGTCTATAGCACCCAGGACCCTATGTCCTGCTGCCCCTACAACCTTCCGGTCTCAACTTTAACTTGCTACACATTTTCTGAACCAATCCCGTATGCCCCTGTTGTCCTGATCATGTGAGTAGCATCACACCACTCGACTTCTACCGAACCTTACTTAAGCATGGCAGTTCTATACGATGAAAGACACCTACCCAATACTTCATGGGTTCATTTGGTCATGCAATAGGAGTATCAAAGCACTAGACCTAATGCACATATCATAACTTAACCGAAAGTGAATACAAAGTAAAAACTTAAAAGTTGTTAAATGCAAACTGGAGCTTGCCTGTTTTGCAGTGTAGTAGTATGTATGCAGTTAGTGATCCTTGCTGATCAACCCTTGATTCTCCGGAGCTTGATCCACTTCAATGAATCGCTCCTTCGAATCCCCTTCGTCGTGAATCCTATTGAAATGTATATGCCCAAGTTTTATAGAATGCAATGGAAAGAAGTTAAGACTTGATTTCTTAGGAACAGAGGTTGTGTGGAAATGCCAAGAATGGCTTGGTTTGCCTCTGTTGTGTAAAGAAACAGAAATGGACTAATGTGGTCTTAGTATTTTTGCTATATACTAACTAACTTTCCTAATGACCATAACAGATGAGCTGAAAAGATTTGAATGCAACTGAAGAACAAGAACTTCAATGGCCTCAAAACTTTTACAGCAGGTTCTATACTAACTAGAGATTTAGCTTGCCAAGTTGCAGCTAATGTGGAGTCAAATGGTGTTCTCCATAATTCCTACAATGTCTCTGATGTATTTCCTCATATACATAAGTATGGAGAACAAGAACAGGGAGATCTAAGGCTCAACTTGAGCTGATGATTTACATGTGAGTTCCTGGTCACATGAAAGTAATTTGGTCCAAAATTCAGAACTTTTACTTGAGTAGTTCCCCCTAGAACAATTCTTTAAGCATTTCTACTCAAAAGAATTAATTCTGAAGTACTATGCATTTTCATGCCCAATTTAGTGAACTAAATTTTCACGTATGCTTCAGAAATCTTGCCTAAATTTTCCTATGATTTTTGGAGCTATGAATGCCTAGAATAGATTTTATAAGTGGGAAACATTTTCTGAAAATGTGTCTGGACTCTTATGAACACAACAGTTTGTATTTAACAAATTCCTACTCAAATGGTCTTCAAATGAGCTGAAAATTTGCTGGAAGGTCAACAATATGCTAAAGAATATTCTGGCAAAATTTGAGGAGTTTTGGATAAACTAAACTCCCTCAATAATTCTTTTGCAGAAAAGTTTTTAAAGAATTTTCCAGAATTGAATATTGACTTTCATACAAATTCGAGTTCATTTTGGATAGATCTTTGCAAAAGGAATTCAACCCAATTTGAATCACCTAATTTGGAGATTACTACACAAAGATATGATTTCCAAAGTTGGAACAATCTCTAGAATTGTTTTTCTTATTGAAATTCAACTGGGCCCGCTATTTAAATTCCAGCCAATAAGAAATAGGCCACACCGGGTTCACATGGTTCCGGCGCGCCAGCACAGCTGATCCGGCCACAACAGATCACCGATTTAAATCCTACAGCCACTGACAGCCGGGGCCCACGCCTCCTTCTTCCTCGGGCTGCTTTCCTGCGCCCGCACGCTCCCCCTCGCCGGAGCGAACTGGTACGCGCCGGACCAACGTTTCCGGCCGCCACCCGGGCTGGGGCTCGCCGCTAGGGCGTTATGGAGGCCGGGGAACACGACTATGGGGTTTGCTAGGGCTGTCAGTGACCGGAAATACCTTGGCAATGTGTGGCGGCCTCGGTTGGAGTTTGGCGCCGTCGGCCGAGGTTTCTAGCCCGCCAAACACTCAACCAATTAGCTCTACAGCACCTGTGAATGTTCGCAAGGCTCGGCATGACCTCGAACTGGCTCAGAAATGGCGAAAAATGGATCGGCACCGTGCACCCGATCGGTCCCGCCGAAGAAGTGTTCGGTAGACCTCAAAATCCGTCGCTCCGAGGTGTTTTCATGCGACAGTTACTAAAGGAGAATTGATCGCTGGCTAGTCCAGCTTCTATGTGCAAAGTTTGACGCGCTACAAACAAATAGAGGTGGAGAATTCGGGGTTCCCGTACCGGATGCTCGGGTTGAAGCCGCCGGAGCAAAATCCCGAAATTCGCCGTCGATACCTCACGGCTCGGATTGAGCTTTGGGTGAGAGCAGCTCGGTGGCCGTGCGCTCCCGTTGCCGTGCTTGCTCGGCCGTGAAAACCACCATGGTGGTCTGTCCACGTGAAGCCGATCGCCGGCTTGAGTTAGGTCGCGGCGGGTGATTTTGATCACGGGGAAAGGAGGCCGAGCTTGCTTGTTTTTGGGTCGGGGAGGTGAGAACTGAGCTCGTGGTGCTGTCTAGCAGCTCGGGATGGAGAGGGCGTGAGTGGTTTTCGGTTTTCCGGAGGATCACCGAGGAGCGGAGGGTGAGGAGTCTCTGTTCATGCGCTCGAGAGGAGGAGGAAACAAAAGCCGGTTTGCTCGGTCTGAGAGGAGTAGATCATGCCGAGGGTATGGGTGAAACAGTCCCCTGGGCGCCAGCGTGTGGGAGAGGGAGCAGGAGGTGGCAGCAGCCCCCTCTGTGGCACACGGTGAGAAGCCACTCGTGGAGTTGAAAACGGAGAGCATTTGCTTCCCTTGCAAGTCACAATTAGCTCACTGGTATGTGGGTCCCACCCCACCTTTTCCTCCCAAAATATCTTCTCATGTTGATCTCTCAAATTCCAAAGTTTTGAAGTTTAAATGTGGGCTAGCATTTGAATTTCCCCAAATTCAGTTTGAATTTGCATAGCAAATTTGAATTTGGTTGAAACTTGAAAATGCTTCTATTTAACTCCTTTTTGAGCCCACCTCCAAATGACAAGTTTATCATCCAATTTTTTCCATAATCTCCAAACTAAATGGCTGCATGAGTATTCAAAGTTTTGGGCCACCATTTGTGTGAACTTTGAATTTAAAATCTGATTTTAAACTTTGTGCAAAGAGGTATTCAAATCCTTATTGGTTCAACACATTCAAATGAAAATGTGAGCCTCATTTTGGATGATCATCCATGTATCACTTTGCATGAAGAAAAGTTTTAGCATGTCCCATTTTTCATGATTTTTGCCACACATATGAATTCAAACCTCAGTTTTTATTCATATACATTTTGGGACTTTGCACCACTGAAGAAGGCACCTGTGGCTCTATCGGCGGCTGCCATGAGGGAATGGCAACCTGCTGCCCATGTTGCTGGGCTAAGACCTGTGATAGCAAAGCATTAGCACATGAATAGTAATGAAACGATACGATTGATTTGTATTTTAAGTTATCACCTGTATCGCCGCTTGTTTCTGTGCATTGTAGCTGACTTTATACTCCTGTTAGGCATTCAATAGAGCTTCTTGCTTCTGGAGCTTCTCTCGTGTCAGCTGTAGCTCCTCCTAGATACTTTGGAGCTCTAGATCCCTCTACAACATCCGCCGACTGGGTCCAACAGACGAAGACTGCGAGGAGAAGCCCCTCGAAGGTCTTGCCTCCCTCGGGTCAACCACTCCATCGAAAATGACAAAACTACAAAAAAGATTAAGAGTAAGATTACGTAACTCAAATTGACAGAAAATAGAAACAACTAAGACCTCACCGTCCATTTCCTTTTCAGCCCCTGCTCGCATACATGACATGACGTCGATTGGTGCATTCTGCCAATCGTAGTCTTCGCCATGAATCTCCTCCCCATAATTCTCCTACAAATACAAGCAATACATGAAAACATGTCAATAGTAATATTAGTTACAAATAACTTGAACCAACTCAAAGACTCACTAGTCGAGGTGTCGCCACCTGAGTGCACAGCTGGCCGGGCTATGAAGGTTCATTTTCTTTGTGACCTCTCTTCCACACCTGAACATCGCTCGATCGTTCACCAAGCTCATTTTCCTGTAAGTACGAGTCAGTAGCATAAATATACTATAAATATAGTTTCATAGGTATTTTCCTTACTATTCATTTAGCTAGACGTAGATGTCCATCCGGACCGTACGTATGGTGTCCGATAGACCCTTTGCACTGTTGGGCCCTCTTGGACTTGGCGACGAAGTCCACGCTGGACCACAGCCGACAGAGGCCCCGTAAGCCTCCGGACGGTCCTCCAACCAAGAAGTCCCCAGTACATGAATTTAGTAATTGATTGAAATAACATTGACATTACAAAATAAGAGCCATATTTAAAACACAACTAGTTTCCCTCCGCCTACTGCTCCTCCGTCAAGTACGTGTCGGAGCCATCTCTGAACACCGCTAGATCCCGCACTTGATGTCTCTTCAAGTAGTTGTTCGTTGCTTGAATCCGGCTTCCGTAACAAGCTTCCTCATGTTCTTGTTGAAGACGGCTTGCTCGTCATCCGCTGGATCCGCCAAATGGAACTGTCTCTACAAGCAGACATAAACATAAGTGTTATTAAACATCCTAGTTATTGAAGTAGTAAAATTCAAATAATGTATTAAACATACTTACCCAGAAGTTGGCCCACACTGCACCCTCAGCAGTCCCGTACGTCAGGTCTGTAGCACGAGCATAATCATCCATGACTTAGCAGGGATACACTCGTCACTGCTGCTAGGGATCTCATAAGGGTAGTGCAAACACACGAGGTTCCCTAAGACAATGTTGACCTGTCTCTGATGTCCTCTACCGTTGAAGATAGTATCCTTCCATCCGCTGCAAGAACAATTGTGCATGAAAGAGTTTTAGCACTACGTAATTTTCTAAAGCTACAACGTAAGGACTTCTTACCTATCGTCAACAGGGCGAATAGCCGGTAGTGTTGCTTCGTCTCTAGGAAACGGAGGAGGAGTTGCATAGTGGATACTCCTAGTCCGTCACCTTCACTGCACCTCTGTGTCCTCGGACAACCCGTTAGGGTGGTCCGCCGACCCGAAAGGGTGGTCAGCCGACTGTGGCTCAGGAGGCGCCTCAGTCTCATCCCTGACTCTGACTCTGAGTCATCCTGCAATATTATAATAGTTTTAAGATATATAAATAGATTAATGAAAAATGTAATAGAATATAATTGGTAAGTCAAATTACCTTGGTCCGCTATAAGCCAACAGGTCTGCCTGCCAAATCTAAGGGCACGTGTCTCAACAACTGAGACCGTTTGCTCTCTCCTGAGCTACTACCCCCAAAATAGGTGTCCTCCACGTCCCGTGTGTGAGCCATCCCGCTCGCACTGCTAAGAAACCTCTTCACGGTCCACTTGACCCCCTTACCCTTGTATGCGACATCCTATTTCAGCGATTTATTGATAAGTACAATTATTTCAAAATATACAACATGAAATAATAAATGAACAAAATATTACTTGTATTCATTTCTAAAATTTATCAGAATCTCAATCATTTACTCTACTTCTTAAACTAGACCATCAAACTATTTCAGTGACTGGTTTTCGTTTACGCTTGTCACGAGTTTGTACATCATTGGCGTCTCCAACTAAGTCATCGAGTTCTTCACCAGGCCCAACGACAAATGAGGCTGGCAAGTCTTCTTCTTGGTGACTATCATCAATCTCATGAACCAACGTCAGAGTATCATGGTACCCAACATCGACTGTGGTATATAACCGTTCATGATGATTGACCTTATGTACAACCCACCAAGCACTCAACTTCTCTCAACGATAAGGTAGTACGCTTGCTCAACTTGATCTGCAAGGACAAAAGTGTCATACCCTCACAGTCTTTCGTTGTGTTTCACTTCAACCATGCCAAATTGGTTTTGTTGGTTCCATGATGGTTATCAAACCAATCAAAATAAAAGAAAACTACTTTAAGTTTCTTATTACCAGAAAAATTGAATTCGAGGATTTTATTAATGATCCCATAATAATTAATTTCCAGTTCTTCAACATCAATTGCTCTCGTCACAACTCTAATATTAGTCGTTGCCATAAGAAGACAAAGAACTTTAAATTGAGTCAATCGGAATTAGAACCCATTGACATTGTACCGACCATAGATTCTAACTTTCAGTATTTCGTAAGATAGTTCTCGCAAGTCTCGATGGACGTTAGCATCTTTTACACACTGTCCAAATATGAACTTATAAGAACATTTTTTACATATTACTATATAATTCAAGATAGAGAAGTGATAAAAAAGTGTTACTTAAGCTCAAAAACAAGACAGAAAATTAGACCCTCTTTTAATTCTATCTCGTCGCATCGTCTCTACCTGCTTGTTCGTAGGTTGATGTCTAACTATCCAATTTTATTTATAAAACTCACTGTTCGAAAACAAGATTATTATCATAGAGGTATAGTAAAGAATGCTACGTAGCATAGATGTAGAACAAATACTTACTCGAAATATTTGTCCATCCCATCTATAGCATACATATACAACAAAATAGCCTTCCTTTCTTCTGCGGTACAATTGTAGCTCGTGCTACTACCAACAAGGGTGCCCCTTGTCGCAAAAATGTATAGGTCACTACAAGGAGGATCTCCATCCACATTGTACCACATCGTAGAAGCATTGACATTGTGTTCCTCTACAAAGTAAAGACTTGAAAAGTATCGTACCTCCTTAAGAGTAAATGCTTCAGCTATGCACCGTTCAACTCTAGCCCTATTGCCAACCATTAGTTTAAGATATCTGAGTGCTCTTTCAATGTGATACATCCACTTATATTGCACAGGGCCTCCCAATTTATCTTCATACGGAAGATGGATAAGGAAATGTTGCATTGGATTAAAAAACCCTGTAGGAAAAGTTTTCTCCATCTTACATAAAATAATTGGTATCTCCTTCTCCAACTTCTCCATCACCTCTTTCGTGATTTCTTTAGCACGGAGGTGTCTATAAAAATAGCCAAGCTCGGTTAACACTTTCCAAACCACATCATTAAGGTAGCCTCGAAACATAATGGACGGGAGTCTTTCCATGATTGTGTGATAATCATGACTCTTTAACCCACTTAGTTTTTGCGACTTTATATTAATGGCTCGTCTCAAGCTAGCAACATAACTATCGGGGAATTTCAACCCTTCCAACCATTTTAAAACTTCTTTTTTCTCATTAGGTTTAAGACAAAAAGAGCACGTGGCTTACCACCACTTTGAGAGAGCCCAAGAGTTGGACGATTACAATGCTCTGCCAAATACTTTGAAGCCTTTATATCGTCTTTTGTTTTGCTAGACATATCCATACACGTGCTTATGATGCATTCGCTCATGTTACTCTCCTGGTGCATGACATCAATATTGTGCATTAAAATCAATGACTTGACATAAGGTAGGTCTCATAATCCACATCTATGAGTCCAATTGTGTACCTCTCCGTAACCTATAAAAAATCCAGAACAATCTTTATCTACCATAAGTTTTTCTAACATATCAGCAATTTTTGACTCACTTAAACGCTTTGGCGGTCTCTTCGTCATAGTATTGTTTGTTTTGAAAGCATTCTTCTGTTGCCTAAACACGTGATTCTAGGGCAACCTATGTCTATGACAATCAAAGTAGGAGATCTTGCCACCATGAGTAAGACGAAAAAACAATCCGTGTATGAAGCACATATCAAACGTGTCAAACGTCCGTGGATGCTCCAGCCAGCAAACATGTGGTATGACGAGAAATTATAGACCGACCACAAGTACGCAACTCGAATATTGAATTTCTGCTTCTTGTATCAGTCGTATGCTTCGACTCCTATCCACAACCATTTCAACTCTTTGATTAGCGGTTGCAACATCACGTTCAGGCGTTGACCAGGATGATCCGATCCAGGTAGAATGAGGAAAAGGAACATGAGCTCACATTTCATACAAAGAGCAGGCGGTAGGTTGTACGGAATAGTAAAAACGGGCCAACATGAGTAAGGTGTGGTGTTTGTACTGAAAGGTGAGAAGCCATCTGTCGCTAACCCGATGCGAAGATTTCTCGCGTCACTGGTGAAGTCTGCATTGAAGTTGTCCAGCGCCATCTATGCCTAACCATCAGATGGTGTGCACCATGACTCAATCGTTGTCATGCACACCTTTGTGCCACCTCATGTGCATGGAAGTTCTTTTAGAGAAGAACAATCGCTTCAACCGAGGTGTGACGGGCAAGTAACGAAGTTGCTTATGTGTGACTTATGTCGTCACCGTAGTCGTTAACAACTTTGACAAACCATGATGTACCACACTTTACGCACTTGATCTCTTTTCAATGCTATTTCTAAAAAAGCATGCAGTTATCTGGGCACATATCAATCTTCTCATATTTCATACCAAGATCTGAAAATTTTTTCTTTGACTAGTACATGTCTCTAGGCACTTTATGGGGCTCTGGAAGAATATCGCTGATCAATTTGACAAGGTCGTTGAAGCAGTTATTTGAGAAAAAAAGTACTTAGACTTAGTTGACATTTGTCGTGTCATTAAAGAAAGAAGGGTAACTTTTGTGTGCTCATGTAGCGGCTCTTCTGAGGCTTACAGAAGCTTAAAGAACGCTTCAACCTCCATCGTAGGAGAATCTTCGTTAAAGTATGGTTGTATAGTTTCAAGCATCTCGTGCATCCTATCAACCCCCATGCTATAAACATCATATTGCTCTTCTTCTATGTATCCGGGCGTTGATTCGCCGTGAAAGACCCACACCTCATAATGTGACACGAAACCGTATCAGCAAAAGTCTATTGAAAGCATTTTCTTTTCCAAACACCTCATATTCTAACATCTGCTACATGGACACAGCACTTTATTTATCTTGGACAATGAAAAAGCATAGTCGACAAAAGCCGTAGTATTGGTCAACCACTAATCTGAATAATTTCTATTCTTGTTCCAACCAGTATACATCCAACTATGGTCTTCACCCATATTTGAGCCTATAAACCAAATGCAAACAAGTCAATATCAGCTATCACGCGTCTACATCTATTAGGAAGGATGTTTCCTAAACCGACCCAAGAGTGACTGAGAGAGCTTGCTTACAATGAGACGCGGGGTCTAGATCCTGATAAAATTTCAGTAGCATAACACCACAGTTCTCTAACCGCACGCCCTGAAATGGTGTAGCAGAGAACATCAGGGTTACACAACCAAAATTTCAATCAGATCTGAACCTCGCGTCTCGTTATATAAGAGCTCTCGGACACCCCAAGGCTTTCCAAAAAGGGACAATTCCAAACCTACACTTGTCATGTGCGTAGCGCAAGTGACACGTGCCGGTTCGAAATGTGTGACACATATGTTGTGTTACTCATTTTTTATTCATTCAATGCCGTCATAAAAATCTTATTTATCACGGTTTTCATGTGTTCCAATGAGAGAGAGGAAAAAATAAAGAAAGAGAGGGAATGGTTACGAGATGGCCATGAAATCTTGGCAGTTAACATATCGTGGCCAACCCGATGTTCCAACGAGTGCTTCGTGTGCGTGCGCGAGGGGACAGAGCTGCGTGCGCTATGGAGGGACTCAGGTGCACTGCGTGGGGGTGTGTCACAGGGGGATGGGGGGAGAGGGCGACCAAGCTACGCGTGGGCGGTGGCCAAGGGTGGCCTAATTCGAATGCGAGCCAAGGGGACGCGGGCGTAATTGGTGGCAGTGAATCACAGGAAGCAATAGGAGTCTTCGACTGCGTGCAGCTTAATGGGTAGAAAGAACCTGGTTCAAACATTTTACTTCACCTAAACGGGTCAAAACACGTTTAAACACTAATAGAAACCGTTTTTTAATCCGTTTACACCGTTTAAGCGGCCTTTAACCTGTTAAAACAGGTCAACCATTTAAATGTCTGTTTAGGGTTTAAACTACACAACAAGTGTCTTTTTACAGTTTAGACACGTTTAAACGGCCGTTTAATCCCGTTTAGGAGAACACTAAATAAACTAAATACTAAAATAACTAAATAATGAACTAATTAAGCAAACATAATAACTAATTAAAAATAAACCAAATTAAATCATAAACTAGGAAATTAAACAACTAATCAAACACCTAAATTAATTATATAACTAAATATAGAACTAAATACTAAAATGAACCAAATAATTAACAATTTTCATCTAACACAATTTTTTTATCAAACCAAATGTTGTCTAACACATTTTTCATCTATCCTAATTATCAACTAATTACACAAACAAAAGATTACTTGCTTTTGTCTCGAGGCGGCGACGGCGGCATTGGAGGCGGCGGTGGGCCGCAGGAAGGCTGGCGGCGGGGGCTGGGGCCGAGCGCCACGAGGGCCGGGGTGGCAGCGGTGGCGGCGGCGAAAGCTCTTGGGCTCGGGGTCGGCGCGGGCAAGAATGCCCGCGCCGGCCTTGGGCCCGGGTATAAGAGCTTTATTTACGATGGCCAAGATGAGGTCATCGTAAATAAGGACTTATTTACGACGGCTGAACACAGTCGACGTAAATAACCTTAATTACCACAACCAACTCTAAAACTGTTGTAATAAAGTTGGTGGCGTAAATGTTGTGCTTTACTGTAGTGCACATCGCCAAATTGCCCAACATAATTATGCTGTCCTAACCAATATGATCCTCTTGTCTTTCACATTATATGCTTGTAACCAGTTTCCTAACATGAGACACCGATCGTGGTCATTGTAGCTCGGTAGCAATATGTACAGTTTTCCAAATTGCATTTGCATTTTGACAATTAAAAAAGAGATGATTAATTGTCATGTTACCATTACAAAAACAACATTTTTTGCTATACACCCTTTATTATTAAGTTGTTATCATTAATATAATAATTTTATGTCAATTTTGAAGTGTATTTTCGTTAACAATATTAATTCAACAAGGAGGGGGCATATCATTGCAGCATTGATTGAGTGCATTGAAATATACATATCTCATACATGCATGCAAGCTATTATATTTTAATGTAGTTTAGACATGCATGCTGAAGTGATCAGTCTGTCAAATATCTGAACTCTATGAGACTTAGATCTCATAGGTAACGCCGACCTTGAGCAGTTTGCCTCGTGGAATAGATAACATATTCTCTCTATTCCTTGAGTTTTTCCTTAGAAAGTCGTAAAAGTTATTCACAATAATCTTCTTGAACAGGTTTGAGTAAGGCTTGGCTACCATTTCAGTCTCCCCAACTATATAAACAACACCATTGTCCATCTCACGCTGGATGGTCTTTTGGTCTTCCTCAATCTTTAACATCTCTTCTAGGTTCATTTTCCCTGCCTGTTATGAGAACAAGTATACAGTTATTAGCATTATACCATACTACAATAAATAATACAATTTATTAAAAACACTTCTGAACAAACAGTTCCATTCATGTGTCAATTAGTGACCTGAAAATGTAGCCGTCTGCTGCTCATGTCTGTTGGATGCATTGTGAGTTCCGAGAATGATTGTATCGGTGTATGCATTTCTTCAGCATAGACAGCATGTCCTGGTGATTTTTCCCGAGAAAAACTATCAATGCGTGCGCTGTGGTAGACAACTTTGAGTTGCTCCCCTGCTCCATTGAGGTTGAGGTCCCGCACATAGTATTGGAGGTACTCTACTAGTATTTGTACAAAGTCGGTGGCGATCTCAAGGGTGTCACGGTAGCCATATCGCGCCACACAACGAAAGACCAAGAACTCTTTAGGCTCCACTTGTCGGAATAGGAAGCGATCTGTGACATCAACCTGGGGAATTGGCAAACGCTTCACCGTGATAAAGATGATCACCGAGTGAATGGTAGGGATTTTCTTAATGAGGTGAGGGAATATAGGCGGTATGCCTTGCACCAACTCAGTGTAGAAGAGCCCTAGTCCAGGAACCCTCTTTAGGTCCTGACGCTCAAGGAGTTGTTTCACCTCATCACGTGAGACAGTATGCTCGAGCTCGTACTTGTACCGTTTGACGTGCACGTAGTGCCACACAATCATGATTACCATGAGAAAGGCTGACATGGCCAGTGGCACGTATGGTCCTTTTGTGAACTTATATAGGACGGCACCTGTGTAAATGCACTCCGTTGACATGAAAACAATGAAGAAGACAGCGATCCACAAGATGTTCACTCTCCAGACGAGGAGCATCACTATTGTCATTAAGATAGTTGTGATGACCATAACAAGGACCACACAAATTTCTGTTTGGGTATATTATTCAGGATAAAAACATAGTCAGCGATGTCAGATTGAGAGCACAACGAAGTTCATAGAAGTTTTTTATTCTTACCATGTGCTTTGGCAATGAAACCAGTCGTCCTGAAGCTTATTGTCACTACACAGGCTGCTAGGCAAAGGAAGAAGTTAACTTCTGGGATATACAGCTGGCCTGAATAACGTCTTGATGTATGCAGTATTTTAACCCTCGGGAAGCAGTTCAGTGCTTGTAAGTGCGAAAAGGTCGCAAAGGCACACGATACCATAGCTTGGCTTCCGATGACTGATACGATTAGAGCTAGGACGAAAGTTGGCCAAAACAAAGTGCCTACATAATAAAGAGAATATAATTTCCATTTAGTTTTACAACAAATACGCATAAATTGTTGCCGGAACATTTTCTCAGTCACATACTTGGAATCGAATTGAAGAAAGCGTTGGATATAATTTCCATTTGCATGTGTTTCCTCAGATATGCTGCTTGCCCGATATAGATAAGTAGCACCGAAGGGAGTAAGCCAATTGTGAAGCTCAGCTGAGAGATAAAAACGCAATAGCCTTATTTTAGTTCTAACCAAGTGCCGAAAGAAGATAACAATGTAAGTTAATGTATTTTACTAACATATCCATTATAATTAACCCTAAGCATCAGAGAAAATCATATATACTTCTCTCCTTTTACCTCAAACTCAACCAGTCAAAATAGATGAGAAGAATAGAGCGTGATATTCTCTTGTACCTGAATTGATCTGATGCTGAAATATCCCATATCAGCAAAAAGAGCTTCCGTTCCTGTAACATAGCACAGGCTAGTTTAGCTATGGATATTTTCAACCCTAAACAAAAGCATTGAGGTATCGTTAATATTCGGATATTCTCTGTCAAATTAATGTACACATGTTTATTGAATTCCACGATTTCAATAAACTGAGTGATGGACAATGGGTACGCTTATGAAAAGAATGATTTAGTGTTCGTATTTTCAGGACTCATTTGTTCTAGAGTAATTATCATTTGTTTCTTGCTTTCATCCCTACTTATTAAAGCAGCTAGGGATGCTTTTGCTGAGTCATGAGAATAACTATAAGTGTGTCATAAGAAATTTACAACATTTTTCTTGCTGGATAATGTAGGCCTACCTGTGAAGCAAAGCAGGATTTCACCAAGTGAGACCCATCCTTCCTTCTTGTTCCTTCGGAAATAATCGATTATATATTTGGGGTTAAAAGCCCTCAAGGTGCCAATATCGTACTTCACCGTGTTGTAGATGCCAATTCCAGAGATGAGGAGCAGCCATACAAAAACAAGGGGTGCAAATGTGTAACCAATGTTATTGGTCCCAAAGCACTGAACCGTGAAGAAAACCACTAGAATACCTACTGTTATCCATACTATATGATCTGCTTGGAAGTAACATTATATTAGGAAAAAATATGAGAGTTGCTAATTTTCAGATGTTTAAAATTAGCATCATCCCTTTTCGACTCACGCCATGAATCGTTAGATCTATATTGAAGGGCTACAACCTATTGTTTTTTATAGTCAATACATAAACAATTTGTTTCCTATAGTTAATATATAATCCTATAAAAATAGAAAACAACTGACAATAAGCACGCAAGTCATGAAATAGATCTGGTAACTCAGGTTGAAAGGAGATGATAGTTTCAGGAACCTGAAAATCAGCATTCCCGAAAAATCATTTAAAGCAACACATACCCCTTTCTGCATGCATGAGTGTTTTGTATAGCAAGAAATCTGGAACCCGTGATATTGTGGACTCATTAATCATGTAAAATATGCATTATAATAAAGATGCATGCAGCTTTTATTGTACCTGTTGTCAGATAATGTGCTCTCAATTTCAAGCCGTTGACTGCCGCTAGTACTGAACATGCAAAGCCATGTCATCAGCTTATGAAAATGTCAGCAAGAACTGTTTTGTATGTATGCAGGTATGAACATAGTACCGGTGATTGGGGGGGTGAGCATGCTGTCGCTGATGGCCAGAGCTGTCGCCAAGATTGTGAGAAAGAAGAGTGTAATCTTCGCTGCCTTGCTTGTCTCGAGCAGGTTCTTCATCCACAGAGCTCTCCTAAGCGTCGCAGATGGCTTGGAGTGATGTTTGTATCTTGACACGAGCTCGTCTTCTGCCTGTTGGTTCGGGATGAGGCACACCTTCGCATACCGTGAGATCAACGAGTAGAGAGCAAACGTGCCACCTAGTAGCGCCATGTCAATGTTAGCATCTATCCTTTCCATGTCAACGAGCAATATTGCTGCACGTAATAAATTCTTTTGGGACAATAATGTCAAATGAGTTGAGTGAACCATTGTGTGGAAGACCATCTCACCGTCGCCTTCGTCGTTGGCGTAGAGGGCTATAAAGACAATCTTGATCACGGTGAAGAGCACGAAGCTATAGATGATGACTGAAAGGACACCGAGGACATCGTCCTGATGCTTGATGCCATACTTGAAAGTGTTGGAGTACACATAGAGCGGCGACGTGCCAAGGTCAGCGTACAGAATCCCGACGCACTGGAACGCCAGCCGCAGCGTCCGAACCCAGCTCTCCTGCCAATAGTAGCCATTCATGAACCGATCGCAATGATCCAGGAAACACTAGAGAGAAAGACGCACATGCTACGTATATCGATGTGTATACCTGTCCATGGTGGCCGCCGAGAGCTGGCCTGGTGGCGTCGCGGTAGAGAGAGTCCTGTCGCTGCACTTCCACGGCCGGCAGCTCCAGGTCGCCGCTGTGCGGCACGATCTCCATGCTGCTGCATCCGGCACGCGGCGGTGCCATCTTCGGGCCTGCGTCGTGTGTACCCTTCTGTAAGTTCCGTGCAGCTATGTAATCACCCTTGCTTGTACGACGAAAAGGCTCGCCACTTGCGCCGTACTTTTATAACCAGCTCTCTAGATAAATCTGCAGTGTGGTGTATAAACAGTGTCGATCTGGCTGTGTGCCTCCTGGCAGCTCATGTCACCCGTGAGGTGTCTTTTATAACTAACCTACCCAGATCTTATGTGTGTCTCGTGCTCTGTTTCTTTCTTTCAGCGTCGTTGCAGCGTGGGAACATCTTAATTAATTCTGGACACAACCTTGACTGAACCTTACTTGCCATGGCAAACAACGTGCGGCTGCTCTTTACTTTCCATAATTTCCGTTGATTCCACTTCATCAAACCTTGACTCACTCCAGTGATCACAAATGGGAACGCCGAGGTCAGTGCGGTGTGAAGCCGGAGAGATGTCCGTCGTGACGTGTTCGCCGCTCCGACGAGGTTGGACTGACCGAGTCAAGTGAGATTTTGAACAATAGGATACCTAATTTTTTTCGATTTCTGTCGTTAGCAGCCGCGTGGTACTTTTGAACGAAGGAACCATCGCTTTCAAGACAGCAGTGACACAACGCTTTGTACGAGTTCGACATTTTCAACGATCTCTAAATCCATTGGCTTTGAGGAGATACGATCAGCCGTTGCCCTGGACTTTGGCGATAAGCACACGTATTTGCATGCGTGCTGTCACCGGAGATGAGAATGGTAATAGTTTTGCTTCTGCCATGTCGCTGGCTAATATATGTATCTTTTAAACACGTTCAACAAGTATATTTCGAAGGCAGCGGTCAAAAACGTCTTTGACGAAAGAACTGCTAAAGAGGAATCTGCTAGCAGTTGTAGTTTTTTCTTTTCAAGAGATTCCTTGTGTTTAACCTGTCCACACACAGCAGCCAGCTGGCAAATTCTTTCAGCTTCGGTACCCATTTTGACTTCCAGATTCTAGTAAGTACATTGGGACATGCGTGAATGATGAGTAATAGCATAGGTTATCTAAAAGGAATATTTATCTCAGCCCCATCAAGTGAGCATCATTCTCCATTGTAAATATCACCGGCGGTTTTTTACGCTGACCGCTTGTGAGTATGTCATCATATAATGCTTCTCAACGCACCCGCAAATCTTAACTCACTGGTGTTTGTGTTGTGTGAATGTGTATTTAAATTTGAGGTGAAAACTAGAAATAACAGCATATAGTGTCGTATAGGGTATATATCTTCACACGCGATTGACGGTAAAGCAGATCCTATGATAAGGCACTACCACAGGCGGTCCGTGTTTAATAACCGCGTTGATAAGTAATTATCACAGGCCATTTGTGGTAACAAGCCGCCTGTGTAAGGCATTATCACCGGCAGTTTCACAGGTGGTCAGTTGTAAAGAACCGCTAGCGATAATACTTTTTCACATGCGGTCGGCTGCGAAGAACTATGGTAATATATTTTTACAGTCTGTTTTTCCTGCCGCCTGTGATAACTGGCCATTTTCACAGGCGGTTTTCAAAACCACATGTGATAATATGTTTAGAGCCGCGTGTGAATACACTTTTTCTATGTAACACTCTGTTTTACATCTAGGTCTAGAGGAGAATTTAAAACTTTGAAACACGTTTGAAACTCATTTGAAGTCGGATTTGAAGTCGGAAACAATAAAATCAAATTGAAAAGGAAAATCGATATAAACAACCAACTTGGGCCGAAACCCATTTTCTTCCCCAGCAGCCCAAGCCCACCCGTGCATTGGATTCCTTCTCTTTTCACTGACCGATGGGATCCACACATCAGCCTCTACCATTTTTTTCTTTCTTCTTTCCCCTCCCTCCCCAAATCGGGCTCTCCTTTCCTTGCCAGAACCTAACCCCAACCGCCACCTCGCTCTCCTTCCCGGAGCGCCGACCGCTCCCGTCGCCCCCATCGCCGCCGTCCGAGCGCTCCTCCATGGCTGCCTCCTCCACCCCCTCCGGCACCTCCCTCCCTCTTCAACCCCGTCGTCGCCCACCGCCACGGCCGAGCTCCTCCGCCGCCGCCTTCTCCGCACGGCGCCCGCTCCCTCGCCGCCCACCTCTGCCCCCTCAGCCACGCTCCCCCTCGTAGCGCCACCCTGACCCCGTCGCCTATCCCACCTCCGCACCCCGCACCCGATCCCCTCTGGCCCGACGCCCTACCCGCCTCCTCCTCCTCGTCCTCTGCAACCGCCACCCTCGCCGGCCCCTGCTTGCTCCTCCATCGTTTCCTCGACGGTCACCTCCTGCTGCGACACCTCGTCGTGGAACACCGTGCTTGCCAGCCTCGTCGAGCTAGGGGGCACGATGAGGCGTTTGAGCTGTTCAGCGTAATGCGCGCAACCGGTTTGCGCCCCGACACGTTCATCCTGTCATCACTCCTGGCCGCAGCCATCGAGGAGTTCGGCCTGCCTGAGGGAGGGGTCGTGCACCGTTGTCGCTCAAGTCAGGGCTAGAGATGGAATAGAGCGTGGACAATGTGCTCATTGGGTTCTACGCGGAGCACAGCGACTCTATTGACGACGTGGTGAACGTGGGAATGCCGCTGAAGGACGTGATTTCATGGACAGGGCTGCTCAACGGGTGCATGGAGTTCGGTTTGGTCGACATGGCGCTTGACGTGTTAGATCAGATGCCAGAGAGGAACTTTGTTACTTACAACGCGGTTCTCACTGGGTTCTGTCAGAACAAGGAAGGTGAGTGAGTAGGTCCATGCTTTTGTGGTTAAATGTGGTTGTGGATCTAGTCCTTGGATTGATGTTTCGTTGATAGACATGTGCGTTAAGTGTGGCCGGTCTGGAGACGCACATCTGCTATTTGAGCAATGGCGGCATGTGGAAAGCTTTCACATCGCATGGAGTTCTTTGCTGCTGGCTATTGCCAGAGATGGGGAAGGGGAGTGCTGAGGAGAAGCTAGACAGGGTTGGACTGTTGTTTGGATTCAGCAAGAGGTTCCTTGATATTGGGGCGAAGACAAAGACATTGCAAGCGAACCAGAAGGTGGTATTTGGGTTGAGGGATGCATTTGTTAGTGTTGAGAAGGGGTTCCAGCTATCTGGAATTGAGGTTCCTATTCTGGATTTGAGGATCTTGAGGTCCCCATGGCGGCAACAACGCAATGTGGTATGGATTTGGGTGAGGCAAAGGTGGAAAAGAAGAAGAAAAGAAGCAAAGAAAGCTGCATTGGTTGAAGGTGAGAAGGAAGGGGCCAAGGCTTCCAAGCATGAGAAGAAGGTAAAGAAGGACAAGAAGGAAAAGGAGAAGACCCATGGCTACCTCATTAAGCCCCAGTCCCTGGTGCTATCGCTTGACACCTCCACCTGGCCGCTCCTCCTCAAGAACTATAACCGCCTTAGCGTTCGCACCGGGCACTACACCGTGTTCCCCCTCTGGCCCCTCGTCGAGCACCTTCGCTACAGCTTCATCAACCTCGACAAGCCCTCCAACCCCATATGCGATGAGCTCCAATGAGATCCTCTTCCTTTCGTGGTGTTCCACCCCTTGCGTTTGTCTCCTCCGAGTTCTCACCCCGTCAGTGTCTACCCTTCGCGCCAGTGAGCATCTCCGACCTGTTAGACTCAAAGAAACGACACCTCATCGACCATCCCGACAAGCACCGAAGGATTTCGCCGCTGACAGGGCCCGGCCACCCGTTCACGGGGCCGTGCCGCTCGCCCGGGAATCGCATTGGGTAGTGCTGTGATATGCGGCACCCAATAGCACACATATAAGGACAATGTATTACATAAATCAAAAGCGGAAGCTTACAACTGTTCTTTGTAAATAATTTACCTCAAATAACTACAGTGGAAGACTATAATCATCTCACATTGAATAACTACTAAGTACTCGAGAAGATGTCCATCCCGCGGACTCTTCTCGCTAGCAACATGAAGACAACTGCAGCGGCTGGTTTATCTATGTGTTAAATGACTCGGAAGTCTCTGAGTCGCACCGGACAACCTCCTCATAGAGTTGATATTAACCTGCAAAACCACTCATATAGCAAGCGTGAGCACATAGGCTCAGCAAGATTGATCCGTCTCCTCTAATCAAGAAACACTACATGCACGACGGATTGAAAAGGGTAGCTGAGTTTGCATAAAGGACTTGCCTACAGTTGATACTTAACTTTCAGAGTTTAAGCCTCATTTTAAAGACCTTGAGCCGATCAGCATTGCAACTCCGCAATCAAACAAGAAATGCTTTGTTGCGATGCTTCTTGCACAACGTGAAGTAAAGTTTAATTACCACTATCTCTACTTCAAGCATGATTCCAATACAACTTAAATCACAAGCCTTATCAAATTCAAAGGAAATCACTTCAGTTCTTACTACGTCAAGACACAGTGGGCAAGTATGATCATATGACCGCGAGCGATGGTGATTTGAATCAGTACACGCCCAGACTGCACGACACGTACACCGATACTCTGAGTTGCCGGCAGCAACCTCGAGTGATGTTGTACGCAGCCACCTTTCCCATGTTCTTCCACACAGGATGCAGTCCAATCGCCCCGAACAGCAAGCTCCCTCAAGATACATACACGTAGTGATATGTTCATGAGAGAGTTACCTCCTGCTGTACTGACACCGAAAGCCTAAGCCAATTAGAAAAGTTCCAATGTGGATCTCATAAGGTACATCGGTTTCCTGGGTCCGATATAGCCAGTATGTGCCCAGTACAAACCTCACACTTGTCCAACAGGGCCAAGTACGTACGGGCCTTAACCGACACAGGCAGGGCTATGCACGCACGGTCCACAGCCTACTGCATCTAAACCACCCTGCTCGGTCTCCATTTTTTACTTGTGAACTTTCCTCAATGATTCTATTAACGACCCGCAATGAAGAAACCAAGCCCTAAACTCACGAGTAGATTCCAACTACTCGACTTCTACCGGTTCTTCCAAAGTACATTTAGTGTAGCCTAAATCCACTTGAGGAGGTGCTAATCTACCCATTCTCTCTTTGATTAATCTAGTCATGCAATTGGGTTTTCAATATCATCTAGACCTAATGCAATCAATATACATAGCTATGATCTCTAGAAATGGAAAGACTTAATAAAATTGCTTGAATGCAAACTGGGGCTTGCCTGTTTTGCAGGTGACTAGTATATAATAAGTTAATGATGATCACGTGAGGCTTGATCACCTTGCTCCTTTATCCAACTCTCCTTTGCTTCACAATCTCCCACGTCGATGCTACACGTTATGAATATGCACAAGTATTTAATTGTAAGGCTTTTGCTAACAAGGTCTAATGATAAGTTAGAAACAAGGAATCTGTTTAAGAATTTAAAATGACACTGGTGCTAGTGGTTGGGTTTGGGTTAAGCAAGATGATCAAGTGATAAGTGCATTCCTCACTTGTGTTTTGATCACCTAAAGAGGATATACAGAAAAGTGAGGATACAAAGCTCCAGTGGAGTTGAAAATTTTCATGTGAGTTCCTTGTAACAATAAAGTTTTTGGACCAAAAATTAGCACTTTTCATTAAGTGGTTTATTCAAAACAATTCCCTAAGCAATTAAGCAAAAAGGAATTAATTCTGAAGTAACTCACATGTTCATGTCAAACTTAGTGAGCTACAATTTTGATTATAGTTCATAGAGCCTGCATGAGTTCTCGTAGGATTTTTTGAGCTAATAATTGCCCAGAACTGAATTTTTAAGTTTTGGGAATTCTCTGAATAAGTTTATGTATTCAGTTCAACACAGCAACTTGAAATCTGAATTCTCCTAATCAAATCAACTCTAAATGAGTCGAAAATTTTACAGGAGTTCAATAACATCCTAAGGATTACTCTGGAAAAATTGAGGATTTTTGGATGAACCAAACTCCCTCTAAAGTTCTTTTGCTCAAAACCTTTAAAGAATTTTCCAGAATTATTTATTAACTTCCATACAAATTGGGTTGCATATTTGGATAGAGTTTTTCAACCAGGATCTAACTCAATTTGAATCACTAAATTTGGAGTTTCCTAACAAACGATATGGCCTTCTAAAATTTGGAGGAAATCTGAACTTTGAATTAAACCGGGAAAAGTTCAAATCCTGACTGTGGATCCATGGCAACGTGTCACTTGCTAAGACAAAGGCACATGGAGCCACAGGGTCTGTTGCTCACAGCCACGAACCGATCCAGGGCAACAGAAGGTCCAGCCCTCTCGGTACAGTGACTGACGCGTGGGCCCTCCAGCTCCTTCATCTACCTCCGGCTCCCGCACGCCCGTGCCGCCCGAGCTCGCCAGAGCTCACCGGATCTCACTATCCCGGCCTTCTCCCGAGCTCCTGCTCGCCGCCAGCCCCTAACCCGTCACGCTGAGCACGATGGTGAGGCTTCCCCGAGCCGGCAAGGCCTCTACCATGGCTAGCGACGGTGCGGCGGCTCGGTACACCTTCGGCGCCCTCGTCCGGCCGCTCTAGCACCCTAACCGCTCGAGCAAAGGGCTCTACAGCACCAGTGGAACATGGTTGAGCTCAACATTTATTCCAAACAGACCGGGAATGGCTCTAATTAGGTTCTCACCGTGCGCCCGAAGCTCCCCGCTACGGTCGCCGTCGAAAAACCTCAAAATAGTCCAGCTACGTGTGGTTTCGTGCTAGGGTTGCGAAGAGAAGATGTTGCCTACCTAGTCTAGCTTGTGTGAACGCAGTTTGGTGCACTAAAAATGAATAACGATCAGGAATTTCAGGGTTTCATATACGCGGGTCGGTTTGCACTGATCGGAGGAAAACTTCAAAATTCACCATCGAAGATCACCCACTCAGCTTGAGCTTTGGAGGTGAGCAGCATGGAGGTCGTGCTCCTCCAAGGGTACTCTTACTCGGCCGTGAAAGGTTCTGGGTGAGGATGTCCACGAGAGCACCCCGTCGCTTTTTCTTTCGGCCGCCGTGGGAACACTTGGTTCTCAGTGTGGGGAGGCCTAGCACACTCGGTGGCGCGTCGAGGAGGTAGAAGGTGAGTTCTCAGTGCCGTTTTGCTACTTTGCTGAGGCTTTGCACGCGAGCTCGTGGGTGCCCGAGTGATCAAAGCAGTGGTGGCGGTGGCTTCTGTTCTTGTGCGTGAGAGAGAGGAACAGAGCGAGTCTTCGGTGCTGTGGCAAAAAGGAGCACGGCTAGAGGTGAAGAACCACACACCCAGCTCGCCAGCGCAACGGAAGCAGCCGGAAGGTGGCTCACGCCGTGTCTCGGTGTCCGCCTGTGCCCTGTCTCGGTGGCTATCGAGTGGAGAAGCAAAACAGAGACTGAATACTTCATTTGCAAGTCACTGCCGCAATGACATGTAGGTCCCACAATTCAACTCCCTCTTATCATCTAAAATATCTTCCATTTTGACAAATGACCAATTCAATTGTTTGGAGTTGAAATCTGAACTGCATTTGGATAATTGGGCAAGTTTCATCCAAATTCAAATTTGTATTTGAATTCATTGCAATTTAAAGTCCTTTTGGAAAATGAATAGCATAACATTTCAAAAATTCATGAAACTTTGCATACCACTAATTTGGACCTAAGGAATTCAAATATGAAACCTGATTTTAAAATTAGGTGCTGCAAATGAGAGTTTGAACACAACAGTTTGCATTTCCATTGTGTTGCCATCATTTGAAATTTGAGTTGAACAATTTAGTTCCAAAATCTGATTTTAACTTTCTCACACACATGAGAACTTGCCACCTTGGGTTCAAATCCCCTTTGGCTCCAAGCATTCAAATAAATAATTGAACTTGTGTGGAGAGAGCTCCCATGTGCATCATCACATGTGAAAGTTTAAATAAGTCCCATTTTTCATACACATGAAACCAAATGCTTCATCAAACTTGAGTTTCTTTATATTCATATTTTTGGGACCTTTACATTTCTCCCCCCCTTAAAAGGAATATCGTCCCGAGATTACAAAAGATGAACGAGACAGGAGGTAATTACAAAGTCTATTACAAAAGTTCCGGATAATTATTATGGATGTAATCTTCACTTTCCCACGTCGCCTCTTCCAGGATATGATTACTCCACAGGACTTTGTAAAATTTCAAAGTCCGATTCCGGGTGATCCGGGTCTTTTCATCGATAATCTGAATGGGATGCTCGGTGTAGGTGAGATCCAGCTTCAACTCGTTGATGTCTTCGGTGTGGACAGCAGCGGTAAACTTGACACTTCCGCAGCTGGGACACGTGAAATTTGTCGTGAATACCAGCAAGGCTTGCCGGTAGTTCCAGCCGGTAGGCTACGGTTCTGCACTTCTCTGTGATGGAAAACGGACCGATGAATAAGGGAGCAAGTTTCCCCTTGACACCGAACCGATGAATTCCTTTCATCGGAGATACACGAAGATAAACAAGCTCTCCGACATCGAAATGCAGCGGTCGACGCCTCTGATCCGCGTAGCTATTTTGATGATATTGAGCAGCTTTTGAGGTTCTCTTGTATTGTCCGAACTCTCTCTTCGGCTTCGTTGACAAGATCAACCCCGAATGTTACTCGTTCACCGGACTCGCAGTAATTTAATGGTTTACAGCACTTCCATCCGTATAGAGCTTCATAGGGTGAAATTTTGATGCTGTTTGATACCCGTTGTTGTACGAGAATTCCACCAACGGTAAGTGATCATCCAAATTCTTACCATGGTGGATGGCACACGCTCTTAGCATATCTTCAAGTATTTGATTCACCCCCTCAGTTTGCCCATCGGTTTGAGGTTGATACGCGAAGCTTCGAATCAATTTGGTTCCCAAGGATGCATGTAGCTGCTCCTAGGAATGGGATACAAACAGCGATCCTCTGTCGGACACAATGGTACGGGGAACTCCATGTAAGCACAAGATTCGTGCTATGTACAACTCCACATACTGCTTTGCGTTGTATCTAGTATGCACAAGGATGAAGTGTGCTAAATCGAATTATGGTTGTGGGAGGTCATCGGCAACCCGACGATGAAATTCATACTCAAGTCTTCCCACTTCCATGCCGGTATTTGCAGTGGTTGCAGCAGGCCTGACTTCTTTACATGGTCGGCGTTGACTCTTTGAGATGTATTACATTCCAATACGTACTTTGCACCTTCAGGTTTCATACGTGTCCACAAAATTTTTTTTCTGGAGATCTTGGTACATTTTATTGCTGCCCGAATGAATGGAAAATTTTGACAAATGGGCTTCATCCAAAATTTTCTTCCGTAGTCCCATATCCCGGGGTACTACTATCAGGTCGTTGAACCACAACGTACCCTGTTCATCTTTCCGAAAGCACTTCATCTCTCCGTTGTCTATTCTTCACCGTATGTGAGATATACCCTTGTCTTTTTGTTGAGTCTCAATGATCTACTCTCAGATTGTAGGAATAAGAGCAAGATTATAGAGTGCTCCATACGGGATGACATGGAGGCTTGGTTCTTCATCATCCATTTCAGCAATAGTCAAGTGGTGAACATGCGCCTTACGACTGAGCGCATCGGCGACCACATTTGCCTTTCCCAGATGATGATGGATCTCAAGTTCATAATCTTTAATGAGCTCTAGCCATCTTCGTTGTCTCATGTTCAGTTGTCTCTGAGTGAAGATGTATTTCAAGCTCTTGTGGTCGGTGTAGAGGCGTACAAGATTTCCGAGCAAGTAATGCCTCCACATCTTCAAAGAAAGGACCACGGCAGCTAACTCAAGATCATGAGTCGGATAATGTTGCTCATGGTTTCTGAGTTGAAGAGATCCATAAGCGACCACTCGTCCTTCTTGCATCAGCACGTAGCCAAGTCCGATGCCAGATGCATCGCAATAAACGTCGAATGGCTTCATCGTATCCGGCTGAGCAAGAACTGGGGCTGTTGTGAGATGCTTCACTAGAGTCTTGAAGGCTTGTTCACACGCAGCACCCCACACAAATCCGATACTCTTCTTTAATAATTTCATCATCGGTTTAGCGATCTTGGAGAAGCCCAAAATAAACCTCCAGTAATAACCCGCTAAACCGAGGAAGCTATGGATTTCATGCACAGACTTTGGTGACTCCCATTTATGGACTTGGATAATCTTACTCAGATCAACAGCGATGCCGTCCAAGAAAATGTACTTGATTAATCCAGAATTCACACTTGCTGAATTTTGCATAGAGCTGGTGATCTCTCAATCTTTGTAGCACAATATGCAGATGCTTAGCATGTTCTTCCTCTGACTTTAAGTACACCAAGATATCGTCGATGAAGACCATGACGAATTTATCCAACTCCGGCATAAACACTGAATTCATCAGATACATAAAGTGTGTCGGGGCGTTGGTCAAACGTAAAGACATAACGAGATACTCATATAACCCATATCTCGTTGAAAATGTCGTCTTCGGAATATCTTCTACCCGGATTTTAATCTGATGATATCCGGACCGAAGATCCATCTTCGAGAATACTTTATCATCCACTAATTGATCGAAGAGCATATCAATGCGAGGTAGTGGATACTTGTTCTTGATGGTCATGGTGTTAAGAGGATGATAATCAACACAAAGCCGTAGTGTTTCGTCCTTCTTCTTGACAAACAATGCTGAACAACCCCAAGGTGACGAACTCGGTCGTATGAAACCCTTGCTCATTAGGTCATTCAGCTGTGTCTTTAATTCTGCCAGTTCATTGGGTGTCATCTTGTACGATCTTTGTGATATCGTTGTTGTTTCCGGCGCAAGTTCAATCTTGAACTCTACGTCCCGCTCGGGCGGCATGCCCGGTAAATCATCGAGAAACACATCTGGATATTCACGTAGCACCAGAATGTCCTCTATCTTCACAGTATCCGAGTGGTTCAATGTTGCAATCTGCTGCTGACTGGCGCCTAGAATTAATATATGAAGAGCGTGCTGTGGGGAGTTCAGCTCAACGGTTCTAGAGCTGATGTTAAGAACCGCACTGTGGTAATTCAACCACAACATCCCCAAAATGATGTCGATCTTCAGACCCTCAAGAATAATGAGAATTGTGAGGTATATTCTATCCCCCAAACAAAGAGGTGCTCGGGAGACAATCTCACTTGTGGTACTGCTGCCCCCGGCGAAGATATGAGGTATTGGCTCTTTGTAGAAATGGTTTGGAGCTGATGTTGAGCCACAAGAAATTGGCTAATGAAGTTGTGTGTGGCAACAGGAATCAAAGAGAATTGAAACCAGTAGCTGATTCAGAGAAAACAGCCCTGCTAAAGCGGCTTCTCCTTCTGGAACATCATCCATCACTGTGTAGTGAATACTGCCCCTTGTCTGTCCTCTTTTCTGCAGATTTAGGTACAGGTCTGAATATTGCAAATATGATGACCCGCAATTCCGTCCGGACAATACCTAGCATAATGACCCATACGTCGACAAGTAAAACATGGATATCTTTCCAGTTCTTCGCTGACTTGCGGTTGGATGCTAGGTACACATGGCTGCAGCGATGGAGCACAAACTACCGTCTGATGCTGCTGCTGTGGACGTGGTGCAAGTTGGGGTACTTGACCCGCAATCAACCTCTGAGGAGTTGATCGTACAGGTGGTCTCCATCTTTCACTGGATGGCGTTCGGTACACCAAATGGTATTTTTTTGGGTACATAACTTGTGCTGGCCTGCTCGATATCACTCATTTTTCTTTCCTCTGCTTTCCACTCTAATGTCGGATTTTCTTGGATGAGAGCTGCATCGACCATGTCGGTGTAATTGCCTTTGTTAAACACGACCAACTTCTCCTGTAATATGGAACTTAGTCCATGGAAGAATAAATCACACCGTGCCCTTCTATCACCACATATTCAGGAGCATATTGAGCCAAATGGTTGAACCTTTTGACATACTCAAGGACACTCATGTACCCTTACCTCAACATCATAAATTCCTCCCGCTTCGTCTTGATAATACCTATTGCTATGTGACGAGTATGAAAGCCGTCACAGAACTCACTCCATGTTACTTGATGGCCTTCTGGAATGGTGGCGATATGTTCAAAACACCAGTTTCCGGCGGAAAACATTGTCTTCTGAACTTCATAACACTCGAATACTCTGAATTTAGACTCCATGACACGAAGCCACTGATCCGCTTCCACGGGTTCGGTAGCTTCTGTAAAGATTGGCGGTTGAGTTGCCATGAAATCCAGATAAGCGTTCCGAGGTGGAACAACTTGTTGCGTGTTCTGGAGTACGCCTTGCTGTACCAAAGCTTGGAGTAAGTGTGTGTTCTCTTGAGTTGCTTCTTGGAGTAGCCTGGTGTTCTCTTAGTTAGACTCAACAACTCGAGTCATAAGATCCATCCATCCCACAGATGGAGGTTCCGACAGTGGAATAGATTCATCAACTCCTCGGCGAGAACTCCCGGCCTTACTCGAGGAACGCGTACGACCCATACTGCAACATACATTTCGAGATGATTTAAACATGAACTCAGCAGTATGTGAAACTAATGAAAACATTAATATGTCAAAACTTTATGAAACCAGTAACAAAATCCATGTTTACACGACTCCTTAGAGTAGGCATAGCTAACCAGCCTATCTGCACAGAACAGACCTTTATGCACTAAATCCAAATTTTTATCCAGTTAACAGCATTTTCATAACTCATGTTGAATACCAAAGTTAAATTTAACTTCAATATCTTTCCAACAAGTATTCATATGCCTCCAGATCATATCTGGATCCAAAGTTATGATTTTCTAAAGTTGACAGAATTCCCGGATAAATTTTGCCAGCATCTCCTTTGTATGTGGCTATTTTTATCACAGTTGTATATGCAAATACAATAAGAATATGAACAAACTTTTAACTAAAACAACATTGCACATTTCATAACCTTTCCAATGGTGTATCATACGGTTCTTAGGGATTTTTCTACAGTTACGGCTGAAATACAGAAATATCCAGAGAGGTTTTGCTGCTGTCCTGGTTCTGGACAGTTTGCCTTCAACTGGAATTTTTACCAATTTGGCTTGTGATTTTGCTCTGGGGGTCTACAGATAAGTTGTATAGCAGTTAAAAATCTTTCCATAACTGTATCATACACCTTAATTGGGTAAATCTACTCAGAGTTATGCTCTGTCAAAGTCCAGCAAGAATTCCTACCAGAAACAGAGCATTCTGTTTTTTTTTTGAAATCTTTGAAGCCTAGTCATTCTCTCATTTGAATCTCAGCTCAAAATAAGAGTTCAGTAACTAATATTTGTTTTAAACTTCCATTTTCAGTTGAAGGTTAGTTCATGAATCATTCATAGGGAAGAGGTTATTAAGTGTAGTACGGTGTCGATGCACCGTAAGAATCATGTCGGTACAACGTAGGCTCACCAAAAGAAAAACCTAACCTGATTATACCGGCATATCTGTATCATGGCACTAAAATGGTCACTCGCAATTATGTGCTATTCATACTACAGTTTCGTGGTTAAACCTGCATAAATCACACACAATCATCAGGTTCGGCTGCACACCGAACCCGGCCCCAATACAGTTTCATACACGCGTCCGTCATCACTCGCACGGGTGTTCTCAAGCCAAACACGCCTTGAGCTATGTGTTCACGTTACTAACCATGTGAAGGGGTATCCCCTACTTGCCCTTAGCATGTCAGCGAAGGGCGTTGCTTGAATACCCCAAACTACATGAAGAGTCGTAGAGGATACTAAAGCTGGCCGGGTTACCTGCCACCCGTGAGGCTCCACCCTTCAGCTTGTGCGCACTGGTGGACAGCGCATACATGCACCCCAAGACATAGAACGTCCCGAGATGCATGATTTTCCGACATAGCACATAAGTTAGGTTGCCACCTTCATATTAAGCTAATATAGTAGTCCTTATGTGGGCCTAGTACCGTTTCCTCACCGTATCCTAAGTTTTTATCGTAATACGATCCTTATACCATGCGCTATTCACAATGCGGCTCTGATACCACACTGACAGGGCCCGGACAGCCATTCAAGGGGCCATGCTGCTCGCCCGGGAATCGCATTGGGTGGTGCCGTGATATGCGGCACCCAACAGCACACATATGACACGACCCCACGGTCTTGTCGAGCCAGGATCACGCTGAGGGGTGCTACGTTGCACAACACCGTATAACACACATCAAAGGTACAAAGCAGAAGCAAAGTTTTATTACATAAAAAGGTTTATGAACATTTGTACAACAAAATAGGTTCATCCTACACTCACGGGCATAGACTACGCATCGAGTTCACGTTCAGCCCGTGAACGTGTCCCCGCTAGAACGCACACACACTAACACGGCGGCGTGCATGACTCCCACTCGACGGGGTTTCCCTCCTGGGGTTCCGTCTCCTCCTCTAGAGTCCCTTCCTCATAAAACCCTGCAAAAGCTTCAAACACAAGCAGTGAGCATGAAGGCTCAGCAAGACTGACCCATCTCTCCTAAACATGAAACTTCTACATGAGGGTGATAGGTGCATGAGGTAAAATAAGTTGCAAAGGACTCGCCTACTTAGTGGAACCTTACTTCCAAGTTTTAGCAGCAGGTTGTGGAGAACCTTGCGCTAAGGCACATGAGAGAGCCGCAATCAAACAAGAAACGCATTTCTCTCATGTACTTTGCCCAAAGTTAAAAAAAACTTTATTTAGCTCTAGGCTACAGCAAATCATTAACAATCAAAGTCCATCTTTCAATCAGCAACATTTTAACATGTATCTAGCCTGTTCTTTCTACGTCACGGTACAGTAAACAAGTGGTACTCACTGACCGTGAGGGACGACGATTATAATCGATTCACACCTGCAGGGTTACCCGAATAACCCGTCACGTACGCCCGTACTCGATGTTGCCTACAGCAACAATCACGGACGCCGTACACAACTACCTTTCACCCGTTAGCCAAATATTGAACCGGTCCTATTGTCCCGAGCAAGAGGTCTCTGCACGCGCATCTCAGTGCCGCCAGCCGATTTACACCTCGTGCTCTCAACCTACCCCCTGAACGACAGACAATGCCTCAATACCCAGCTATCCGAGTTACATCGGTTTCCCGGTTCCCATATAGCCGGTAGGTCTTCGGTACTGTTCTAGCTTGTTCAACAGGCCCGCACACGGCTCGGTCCTCAATCGACACAAGTGGAGCTATAGAACACAGGCCCCAAAGTCCGGCTGCCCTTACTCTCCGCTCGGTCTCATTTGTCTCGCCATGTGTTTCATTTGCTATCTCTACCCGAGCAATGTGCTTCTAGCCTATTCTCGCGAGTAGTTCCAATTACTCGACTTGTACCGAATCCTACACTGTCTTAGCATTGCATTGGCTACGAGGTTTTCAATCCTAATCCCAACCCATGGTTTTATTGGCCATGCATTTGGGTTTCAAACAAGACTCTAATGCAAGAGGTAAATGGTACTCAAGGAAAGTGCTCAAAACAATAAAATTTTGTAAAGAGGTTAATGCAAACCGGAGCTTGCCTTGCTGCTCTTGGTCGTAGACTAGCTGCTCTTCTGGAGTAAAGAAGTCTAAGACTTCGGGTTCCTCCTCAACCTTAGCGACTACATGAGATAACAAGTATATGTATTAATTTAAATGCATTTGAATTGAATTTAAACTTGTGAATATTATAAGTATTAATAGACAGACCCCATGACTCTGAAATTTTTACTGTGGTTTGGTTACAACCTAAACAGAGAGTTGGCCGAGTTTTATTTGCAGCAAAGCTCTCTCCACAAATAATTATGTACTTGACCTTAATTGGAGCTCATAGGGTGTTCTAGGGATTTTCATGGAGCCAGACATGACTTTATAAAAACTAGATTTTCAGAGGGTTCCAACGGATTTGGTCTCACTTAATTTGAAGGTTCCTAGCTAAAGATATGAGCTAAACAATTTCAGAGAAATTCTGAAAATGTTTCTGAACATTTTCTATTTTCTCTGGAACAGTTTTATTAATCACACCATTAGGTGGATAAAATGAGCTCAAATGGATCTGAAATGTTTATGGTACCTCAAGGATATTTTGGTGAACATCCCAGCAAAATTTCAGAATTTTCCTCCAAAGGGTTCTCCAGTTAAAATTCTAAACAGCTTAAATTTTGAAGAATTAATTCTGGAGAATTAAGGATTTTCATGAAGTGACACTTGATTTGCAGGAAAGTACTCAGAGAGCTGAATCCAACAAAATTTGGTTCACTTTATTTGGAGTTTCCTAGCCAAAGTTAAGAGGATTTGAAGTTTGAACTAAATCCGAAAATCGGGAAAAGTTCAAATCACTGCACGTGGGACCCGGGGCTACGTGTCAGCTCCTCATCGGTCGACACACGGGGCTACGGATTCTTTCGCGTGCAGCCACACCCGATGCGTGCCACAGCGAATCCCAGGGTTTAAAATATCTTCCGCTGACGTGTGGGGCCGGGGGCTTCGTCTACCTCCCGCCTCCCGCGCTTGGCCACCGCGACACCTCGCCGGAGAGCTCGCCGGTGGCCTCTGTGGTGCGTCAAACTCCATGATTCTGGCTGCCTCTGCCTAAATCCATCCGGCGAACATGATGCTGGGCTCAGCTCGTCATGAAAATCACCGGCACATAGTCGGCGATGAGCGGCGGCTGCGGAAGGACTTCGGCCGTGTCGGCCGACCTTCCTAGCACCCCAACCGACCGAGCAGAAGGCCGGAAAGCATGAGCGGTCTCTACGGAAGCTCGGCATCGGCTCGGAACACCTCAGGAGAGGTCCGAAGTAGGCTCTCACCGTGCGCCCGATGTTTCCCGCATGATCCGCCGTCGGCAAGCTTTGAAATACCCTGTGCACAGGGGTTCTCATGCTAGAGGTTGTGAGAGCAACTTGTGCGCCACTAAGTCTAGTTGGCGTAGGAACGGATTGAGCCTCTCTAAATCTTTCTGGGGTGTGAATTCGGCGGAGCCGCACCCGAAGGTAGGTCTGCACCGAGTGAAAGGGAAAATGGAAATTCATCGCCGGCGATCAAGCACTTGGGCTGTGGCTCAGGGGTGAGCAGCACCGGTTCCTAACGCGTCCAGGGACGCCTTATCTTGGGCGTAACACCCCCCGTTTGGGCTGTCCACAGGAGCCCGAAGTGTGGCGGACTTAGGTCACCGAAAAGAACCCTTGGTAGGGGCGACATCAACCGAGTTCAGCCAGTTTCCAGCAACGGGGAAGAAGAAGGGGATCCTCTCGTACCGTTTTGCAGCTTGGAGGGAGTGGAGCGGCTGTGATCACGGGCTTTTCCGATCAACCGAGAGGGTGGTGGCAGGAGCTGCTTTTCTTGCGCGAGGGAGCAGAGAAGCGAGCGGTTCTGCCTCCGATCAGGTTGGCTGCGGGGATAAGAAGTCCGCGAGGCGGTTCAGCGGGTCGGGGCGGCAAGCATCTGCTGTCCCGATCGATCCCTCGCCGTGGAGGTAGCCCAAGCCGGCACAAGAAACCGGGCCGAGTCCCTCAGTCGGTTGCTTTTGCCTCAGTGGCTGACAGGTGGGTCCCACGGGGGGGTTTAACCTCTGAAATTAACTTTTCTCCACTGCTCTAAACAGTAGAGCCCAAATTAACCTCAGGCGTTTTAATTATCTACCCCTGGACCATTTGAATGGGATAGAATTCAAATTGGTTTATGTTTGACTAAATTTCAGCACATATGCAGTTTGAAATTCAAATAAAGTTTGAATTTGCTAAACTTAGCTCATGTCAAGATCAACTCCAAATGGAGTGAAAATTGGTGTATGAGCTCACAAAAATGTACTGAGTAACAATACGCCTCCCACTTTTGAATTCATGGAATGAAAACAGTTTGAGTTTAAATTTGAGTTCAAACCACCCTCTTTCTAGCTATACCCAAAAGGACTTCAAAAAGTTTCTGAATTTGGGTGAAACTTGGCATGGACATTCTTAGCAAGGTGTAGGAGTTTTTCATATGTCCAGCCCATAGATGATGCATGTGGGAAATGCCACTTTTGCATTGTGTGAGTTTGTTCTCTAGTGATCATGTTGATGGTGGTTACTGGCTCTTCCAATGTGTTCCTCAACTTTCTTCAAATGAAGTGTGTGTGGGGTGTGATGAAAACTTTGAGTATGTGCCAAAAACTTAGGCCCTTACATTCCTCCCCCCTTAAAAGAATCTCGTCCCGAGATTATAAGGTGAAAATTGAGGGGGCCCGACCCCGATCACGGGGCCGTGCCGCCTTGCCCGAGGAATCGCATTGGGTGGTGCCGTGTTATGCGGCACCCAACAGCACACATATAATGAACACAGTATTACATAAATCAAAAGCGGAAGCTTACAATTATTCTTTGTAAATGATTTACATAAAATAGCTACAGCGGAAGTCTATAAACAGCTCACGATGAATATCTAAGAAGCACTCGAGAAGAGGTCCAGCCCGTGGACTCCTCCCGCTAGCAACACAAAGACATGGCAGCGGCTAGGTTCTTCAAGTGTGACATGACTTGGAAGTTTCTGAGTCTCACCGGACAACCCTCTTTATAGCGTCGATGCTTACCTGCAAAACCACTTATATAGCAAGAGTGAGCACAAGGCTCAGCAAGACTTAACCGTCTCTCCTAAGACATGAAACTCTACATGAAAGTAACCTAAGACCTAAGCCTGTCATTTGCGAAAAGATTCGCCTACGAGTTCATCCTTAACTTTCAAATTTTAGCCATAATAATAATGACCTTGCGATCAGCAACATTGGAACTCCACAATCAAACAAGAAACGCTTCATTCCAATGTTACTTGCCCCAAGGTACAAAATAACTTTAGTTAGCTCTATCTCTACTTCAAACATGGTTTTCATGCTACTTAACATAATCATAGCAGCAATTATACTTTTGCAAACTGTTTCCACACAAGTTGATTAACTATGTCACAACATGGAAGCAAGCGGTACTCAATAACCGCGAGGGACGGTGATTCGAATCAAACACTACCCGGATAACTCGACACATACGCCCGCCTCTGAAGACCCAACTCTGGCGTCCTTCATTACGTCGTATGTGGCAACCATTCTCAGGACACTAAACTGTAGAACCGGTCGCGCCGTCTCGGGCTCATAGGTCTAACGAGACGATGTGGTATGCCTCTACAATCCAGTGAACCTGGTACATCGGTTTCCTGGTTCCCATATATCAGTAAGCATCCGGTACACAACTCAATACTTGCTCCTGGACGCGGCATACGCATCGGTCCTTAACCGACACAGGCAGAGCTACTCGACCAAGACCTCGTCTTGTCGCAGCCTAACCCCTCTGCCCGGTCTCATCTTTTAGAAACGTAAACTTTAGTTTGCTTCCTTCCCCAACCACACTTATGATATTCTGAACTATAGCTCGCGAGTAGTTTCCAACTGCTCGTCTTCTACCGGATGCCCTAGTCTATTTAGCATGGCCTTATTCTACATCGATGACACAATTCTACCCTCGACCTCAGGGTTCATTTTTGGGTATGCAAGTGGAGTATAAAACATCCTCGATCTAATGCACATACAAACTGAGACCCATAGTAGTGAACAAAGTAAAAACTTTAGAAAATAACTTAAGTGCAAACCGGGGCTTGCCCTTGTTTTGCAGGTGACTTATGTCAGATAAGATGAAGTTAGTTGCTGATGATGGCTTGAAGCTTAAACCTTGCCTTCTTGCTCCTTGATCAAATCTTCACTTATCCACGTTTAACCACTACACGTTAAGAATATGTATACATATTTAATTATAAATTTTTTGCTAAACAGTGCTAAATACAAGTTTTAAAACTGGAACTCTGTTTAAGAATTTAAATGAAATTGGGGGTGGTGGTTTGGGTGTGTGTTTAAGCACTATCATCAAGTGATGAGTGAAGTTTCATCACTTGGGTGGGGATCAACTAATGGTTGCACAGAACACTAATGATCCAGGGCTCCAATGGAGCTGGAAATTTTCTTGAGAGTTCCTTGTCACAAGAAAGTCTTCTGGACCAAAATTCAGAACATTTCACTAAGTGGATCACCCAGAACAATTCCCTAAGCATTTAGGCAAAAAGGAATTAATTCTGATTAAATTTGCACTTTCATGCAAATTCAAGTGAACTATAATCTCATACATAGCTCAGGGAGTATGCATGAATTTTCCTAGGATTTTTGGAGCTAAGGAATGGCTAGAACTGAATTTCCATGTTTTGGAAATTTCCTGAAAATGTTTCTATATTCATTTGAATACAGAAACTTGGAATCAGAATTACTCTAACAAAATCAACTCCAACTGAGCTGAAACTTTTACAGGAGTCTCCTAATATCCTAAAGACAATCCTGGCAAAATTTGTGGATTTTTGGATGAACCAAACTCCCTCTAAAAATTCTTTTGCTGAAACGCTTTAAAGAATTCTCCAGAATTTTCTATTGATTTTCATGCAAATTGGGTTGCATATTTGGATAGAGTTTTACCTCCTGAATCCAACCCAATTTGAATCACTAAATTTGGAGCTTCCTAGAAAAAGTTATGCAGTTCTAAAGTTTGAACTAAATCTGGAATTCAAATTAATTCGGGAAAAGTTCAAACTCTACCTGTGGGTCCACCCCACACGTGTCAGCCGCCGGAGTCACGCCACACGGGGCTACAGGACCCTTCCCGCGCCACCACACCAGATCCCGGGGCCACAGCGGATCGGAGATTTAAAATATCGCCACTGACAGGTGGGACCGACCGGTCGTCTTCAACCTCGGGCCGTTCTCCTTTTCCCGTGCCGCCCCCTCGCCGGAAGATCGTCGGGACTCGCCGGAGTCGGCTTCCCGGCCGTCTCCCGGCTCGGTACTCGCCGCCTGGGGGTTTTCAGGGGCGAGCAACTCGTCTACGGGGTCAGTACAAGCTAACGGCGCTCGGAACTAGGTCGGCGACGTGCGCACCCTTCGGTGAAGCTTCGGCGCCGTGGTCCGAGCATCCTAGCCCGCCAAAAGCTCGGGGAATTCGCTCTAAGGCACCAGTGAAGGTCAGGCAAGCTCGGCATGGCCTCAAACTGGCTAGGAAATGGCGGCAACTCGGTTGTCACCGTGCGCCCGAGGGTCCCCACCATGATCGCCGCTCGGAAAGCTTGGAATTCGTCGCTAACCTGAGGTTTCTAGATGGGGTTGTGAAGGGGAGTTAACCGCTAGCCAGTCTAGTGCTCATGTGCACGATTTGGTGGCCTAAAAACAACAATTACGATTGAATTTTTGAGGATTTCTTACCCGGGGTCTCTTCGCACGTGCCGAGAGCAAGTCACCAAATTTTTGCTCAGGAGGTCATGGCTCGAGTGGAGGTTTGGCGAGGAGCAGCAGGGAACTCCGGCGCTCCTCTGGGTGTCCCAGCTCAGCCGTGAAAGCCCCTTGGTTGCGCTGTCCACGTGCGTCCATTTGTGGTCCGATTTCGGGTCACTGCACGCACAAGCCGCTCTTGGTCGGGGTAGCCGAAAATCCCCCGGTCTAGTGCTGAGGAGGGAGCAGCGGACCCTTCTGTGCCGTTTTGCAGCTTGGGGAGCTCTGTGGAATGGTTTTGGCTGCCTCCCGATCGAGTTCTCTGAGATGGCGGCGAGCGGCTGGTTCCGGTTCTCTTGCCGCGCGAGGGAATGAGCTGAGCCCGAGTGGAGTCGGTTGACGGTAAAGGATCACGCTGAGACGTGAGGGAGACACCAGAAGGTCGCCAGCACGAGGGAAAAGGCATGAGGAGGTGTCCCGATCAACCCTCGGTGTCACCCAGAGCTCACTCGGCGCGGTTACTTCGGGCGTGTTACAAGCGAGGGCAAACGGTACACGGGTGGCTCAGCTGTGGCGAGTGGATCGTGCTGAGCGTGCGGGAGCAGTGAAGCTGGTCGCCAGCGTGAAGAGAAAACGGGGCGGTGGCGCCCGGAGAGGAGCCCCGGCTGCTCGAGTGAAATAGAGAGATTGCTTTGAGGGTAAGTTTCAATGTCACTATGACAGGTGGGGTCCACCCCCCTTCTTATCCCCAAAACTCTCACAAATATCTCCAAATCTTGGCATATTGCAAATTCAGTCATGAAGAGCTCGAATTCAAAAGCCAATTGGAAGTTTGGAATTTTTTACTTCAGTTTCTAATTCGAATTCAAATTTCAATGACAATTCACAAGTATCTTTGATACACATATCAAAGCACCTCCAAATTCTCTCAAAATTTGCCTTCTTCATAATTTGAACCTGGAGGGTTTGGATATGCCCTCTGATCTTTGAGTTGGCCACTGCAAATACAAATTTTCAAACCACAGTTTGAATTCCCTTTTTGGAAAGGGGCTTCTTCTCTTTGAAGTAACTCCTTTAATTCAAACTGAACATTTAAGTCCTCTTTGGTGATGACCCATCTGAATTTGGGTGAAACACTTTGGTTTGCTCCTAGCCCATGCTTGATCAATCTTGGTCCCAAGCTGATCCTCACAAGTTCAGTTTGGTTATGCCCCTCAAGTTTGAATTCGAGGTGATCTCAAACAAGGCTTTGAACAATTGGTATATGAGCTCAAACACACTCCAATTTTGGAACTTAAGCTCTTTAATACCTGAGGACTGCAATGGTCATCTCATATATATGCTTTTGGACCATCTGACCATGAATGCTTTGCAAGGGTTCAAAAATGGGGTTTAAACTTCCCTCCCCTCTACTCACAGGGAATGTGCATATGAGTTAGATTTTTGGGAGTGAAATCCTTTCCCGGGTTAACATGTGTTCAACAGGAGTTAAAGAAGATTTTTGCTCTTCCCACATGTCCATGTTTGAGTTTATCATTTTATGTGACATAACTCAAGTCATTCCCTTGTCTTAGCATGTTTGAATTCAGCATGAACTCAACATGATCATAGTCCATTCCCCTTTTTGGCTTACCCTCAAATCAGAAAGTTGCCACCATAATTCTCTTCACCTCCAACTGTGTGAGGTTCCATGTGTGTTAAAAAATTTGGCAACACTTTGAGGTGAGCATTTGAGACTAAAGACCTTATTTTTGTTCTTTCTCATGTACATGTATGATTACACATGAGTTTAGCTCCACCCTGATCCAACACCTTCAAAGGCATGCTTGAACCCATGTGGTTGCACCTCATGCATACCATCACATGTGAGAAAGTTTTTGTAAGTCCCATTTTTCATGAACCAGAAACACGATGACGTTCAATCACACGTTTCTTTACATTCACGTTTTTGGGACTTTTACATTCCTCCCCCCTTAAAAAGAATCTCGTCCCGAGATTCTAATAGGAGAACGAGACGGGAGAGGTAATGCCAAGCGGTATGATGATAAAAACTCCGGATAATTCATGCGGAGGTAATCTTTGCTCTCCACGTTGTTCCTTCCATGGCATGATTACCCCACAGCACCTGGTAAAATCTTAATATCCGATTCCAGGTGTTCCGGATTCTTCTCATCGATAGTCTGAACCGGTTGCTTGGTGTAGGTACGATCCAGCTTCAACTAGTCAAGTTCTCCGGTGTGGACGGCAATGGTAGCTTTAAGACACTTCCATAGCTGTGACATATGAAATATGTCGTGAACACCAGCAAGGCTTGCCGGTAGTCCCAGCCGGTAAGCTACGGGTCCACACATCTCCATGGTAACAAGTGGATCTATGGCTTGGGGAGCAAAATCCCCCCTTTACATCGGACCGGTGAATTCCTTTCATCGGAGACACGCAAAGACAATGTGTTCTCCTCCGTCGAAATGCAACGGTCTATGCCTTTGACCATCGTGACTTTTCTTTCGGGATTGAACAGCCTCCAAGTTCGCTTCTACCGTTCAAACTCAGACATTATCTTTGTTGACTAACCAACCCCGATCCGTACTCTTCTGCCGTACTCACACCACTTTAGTGGTGCGCGACATTTCCGGCAGTCTAGAGCTTCATATTACGAGGTATCACTATATGGTCTTTAAACCATAGAGTATCCTCATTGTCCATTATAGTGACGGCATTGAGTGAATGAAAATCAACACTTAATCTTAGTGTCTCATCGTTCTTCTTAACGAACAGCGCAGAGCAACCCCATGGTGATGAGCTTGGTCATATAAAACCTTCGCTCATCAGTTCACTTAGTTGCTCCTTCACTCCGCTAGTTCATTGGGTGCCGTCTTATACAGCCTTCGTGAAATCGGTGTTGTTTCTGGCGTCAGTTCAATATTGAACTTGACGTCCCGTTAGCCAGCATGCCCGGTAACTCATTGGAAACACATCGGTTCTTCACGTCCCACCGGAAACTCCTCGAGTTTAATCACTTCCATGGGATAGGCCTAGCCAGTCCTCTTTTCTGCACAGAACAGACTTTTCTGCACTTAACCCATATGTGGATCCGTTTAACAGCATTTTCATAACTCAAGTTGAATACCAAAGTCAAAGTTAACTTCAGAATCTTTCCACGAGTATTCAAATGCTTCCAGATCATCTCTGGATCAAAATTTATGATTTCTCAAAGTTGACAGAATTCCTGGATAAAATTTGCCATCATCTCCTTTGTATGTGGCTACTTTTATCACAGTTGTATATGAAAATACAATAAGAATCTGCGCAATCTTTGAACTACAACAATGTTGCAAATTTCATAACCTTTCCAACGGTGTATTATAGGCTTCTTAAGGATTCTTCTACAGGAAGTTATGGCTTAAAAACAGAAAGGTCCAGAGAGGTTTTTGCTACTGTCCTGGTTCTGAACAGTTTGCCTTCAACTGGACTTCTCACCAACTTAACATGTGATTTTGCTCTGGAGGTCTACAAAGAAGTTGTAGAGCACTTAAAAATATTTCCTGAACTGTATCATACACCTTAATTGGTTAAATATACTCAGAGTTATGCTCTGTTAAATCCCAGCAAGAATTCCTGCCAGAAACAGAGCACTCTGTTTTTTGAAAACTTTGATACCTAGTTATACTCTCATTTGAATCTTAGCTCAAAATAAGAGTTCAATAACTAATACTTGTTTCAAACTTCCGTTTTTAGTTGAAAGTTAGCTCATGACTCATTTCTTAATAGGGAAGAGGATTATTAAGTGCAGTACGGTGTCGATGCACCGTAAGACACATGCCGGTACTACGTAGCCTCACCAAAAAAAAAATTCTAAACCGGATTATACCGGCACATACGTATTATCAGTGGCACTAAGACGGTCTCTCGCACACGTGTACTACACGGATACGTACGTGGTTAGTACCTGCAGAAGAACACTCAATAGTGGTGCACTCAAAGGTTGTTTCATTTCAGGCAGTTCCATAATTCAAAGTAAATACAAACGCCCGTATCATTGTCATACGGCCGTCCTTGAGTTAAGCCACGTCTCAAGGCACGTGATCGTGTTTCAACACCACACGACGGGGAACCCGAGTATGTCATGAACGGGTCGTCACGGTTGGGAATGTTATCAACCCAATGGATACCACCTACTGCCCTGCAGGGCACGCCGATGGCAAGCGCTGCGTATGTCCTCCTCGGCTAGTTCCAGACGAACACACTATCGCGTTACTGACCACATGATGGGGTCTCCACTTACTTGCCTAATGCACGCTAGGGATCAGCGTTTCATATGAACTCAGGAACATGAAGAGTCCAAGAGTTTCATATTAACATCTCACACCAAGCTGTGAGATCTAACCCTGAACCACTTTCCTCGTCAGGGGAGCTAACCAAAATTGAACCGCTTTCGGTAGCGTTCCTTACCATTCTTACCTGAACGTAGGTGCGTCGTTGCATAATGAAAATTCAGAATTATGACACATATGTTAGTTCTGCCACATTAAGTAACTATACTACTATAGTCCTTATGTGGGCCTAATATCGTTTCCTCACCGTATCCTAAGTTTTTGTCGTAATACGATCCTTACTCCGTGTGCTATTACCAATGCGGCTCTGATACCACGCTGAGGCCTGACCCCGATCACGGGGCCGTGCCGCCTTGCCCGAGGAATCACATTGGGTGGTACCGTGTTATGCGGCACCCAACAGCACACATATAAGGAACACAGTATTACATAAATCAAAAGCGGAAGCTTACAATTATTCTTTGTAAATGATTTACATAAAATAGCTACAGCGGAAGTCTATAAACAGCTCACGATGAATATCTAAGAAGCACTCGAGAAGATGTCCAGCCCGCGGACTCCTCCCGCTAGCAACACGAAGACATGGCAGCGGCTAGGTTCTTCAAGTGTGACATGACTCGGAAGTTTCCGAGTCTCACCGGACAACCCTCTTTATAGCGTCGATGCTTACCTGCAAAACCACTTATATAGCAAGAGTGAGCACAAGGCTCAGCAAGACTTAACCGTCTCTCCTAAGACATGAAACTCTACATGAAAGTAACCTAAGATCTAAGCCTGTCATTTGCGAAAAGACTCGCCTACGAGTTCATCCTTAACTTTAAAATTTTAGCCATAATAATAATGACCTTGCGATCAGCAACATTGGAACTCCACAATCAAACAAGAAACACTTCATTCCAATGTTACTTGCCCCAAGGTAGAAAATAACTTTAGTTAGCTCTATCTCTACTTCAAACATGGTTTTCATGCAACTTAACGTAATCATAGCAGAAATTATACTTTTGCAAACTGTTTCCACACAAGTTGATTAACTACGTCACAACATGGGAGCAAGCGGTACTCAATAACCGTGAGGGACGGTGATTCGAATCAAACACTACCCGGATAACTCGACACATACGCCCGCCTCTGAAGACCCAACTCTGGCGTCCTTCATTACGTCGTATGTGGCAACCTTTCTCAGGACACTAAACTGTAGAACCGGTCGCGCCGTCTCGGGCTCATAGGTCTAACGAGACGATGTGGTATGCCTCTACAATCCAGTGAACCTGGTACATCGGTTTCCTGGTTCCCATATATCAGTAAGCATCCGGTACACAACTCAATACTTGCTCCTGGACGCGGCATACGCATCGGTCCTTAACCGACACAGGCAGAGCTACTCGACCAAGACCTCGTCTTGTCGCATCCTAACCCCTCTGCCCGGTCTCATCTTTTAGAAACGTAAACTTTAGTTTGCTTCCTTCCCCAACCACACTTATGATATTCTGAACTATAGCTCGCGAGTAGTTTCCAACTGCTCGTCTTCTACCGGATGCCCTAGTCTATTTAGCATGGCCTTATTCTACATTGATGACACAATTCTACCCTCGACCTCAGGGTTCATTTTTGGGTATGCAAGTGGGGTATAAAACATCCTCGACCTAATGCACATACAAACTGAGACCCATAGTAGTGAACAAAGTAAAAACTTTAGAAAATAACTTAAGTGCAAACCGGGGCTTGCCTTGGTTTTGCAGGTGACTTAAGTCAGATAAGATGAAGTTAGTTGCTGATGATGACTTGAAGCTTAAACCTTGCCTTCTTGCTCCTTGATCAAATCTTCACTTATCCACGTTTAACCACTACACGTTAAGAATATGTATACATGTTTAATTATAAAAATTTTGCTAAACAGTGCTAAAGACAAGTTTTAAAACTGGAACTCTGTTTAAGAATTTAAAATGAAACTGGGGGTGGTGGTTTGGGTGTGTGTTTAAGCACTATCATCAAGTGATGAGTGAAGTTTCATCACTTGGGTGGGGATCAACTAATGGTTGCACAGAACACTAATGATCCAGGGCTCCAATGGAGCTGGAAATTTTCTTGAGAGTTCCTTGTCACAAGAAAGTCTTCTGGACCAAAATTCAGAACATTTCACTAAGTGGATCACCCAGAACAATTCCCTAAGCATTTAGGCAAAAAGGAATTAATTCTGATTAAATTTGCACTTTCATGCAAATTCAAGTGAACTATAATCTCATACATAGCTCAGGGAGTATGCATGAATTTTCCTAGGATTTTTGGAGCTAAGGAATAGCTAGAACTGAATTTCCAAGTTTTGAAAATTTCCTGAAAATGTTTCTGTATTCATTTGAAGACAGAAACTTGGAATCAGAATTACTCTAACTAAATCAACTCCAAATGAGCTGAACTTTTACAGGAGTCTCCTAATATCCTAAAGACTATCCTGGCAAAATTTGGGGATTTTTGGATGAACCAAACTCCCTCTAAAAATTCTTTTGCTGAAAAGTTTTAAAGAATTCTCCAGAATTTTCTATTGATTTTCATGCAAATTGGGTTGCATATTTGGATATAGTTTTACCTCCTGAATCCAACCCAATTTGAATCACTAAATTTGGAGCTCCCTAGCAAAAGTTATGCAGTTCTAAAATTTGAACTAAATCTGGAATTCAAATTAATTCGGGAAAAGTTCAAACTCTGCCTGTGGGTCCACCCCACACGTGTCAGCCACCGGAGTCACGCCACATGGGGCTACAGGACCCTTCCCGCGCCACCACACCGGATCCCGGGGCCACAGCAGATCGGAGATTTAAAATATCGCCACTGACAGGTGGGACCGACCGGTCGTCTTCAACCTCGGGCCGTTCTCCTTTTCCCGCGCCGCCCCCTCGCCGGAAGTTCATCGGGGCTCACCGGAGTCGGCTTCCCAGCCGTCTCCCGGCTCGGTACTCGCCGCCTGGGGGTTTTCAGGGGCGAGCAACTCGTCTACGGGGTCAGTACAAGCTAACGGCGCTCGGAACTAGGTCGGCGACGTGCGCACCCTTCGGTGAAGCTTCGGCGCCGTGGTCCGAGCATCCTAGCCCGCCAAAAGCTCGGGGAATTTGCTCTAAAGCACCAGTGAAGGTCAGGCAAGCTCGGCATGGCCTCAAACTGGCTAGGAAATGGCGGCAACTCGGTTGTCACCGTGCGCCCGAGGGTCCCCGCCATGATCGCCGCTCGAAAAGCTTGGAATTCGTCGCTAACCTGAGGTTTCTAGATGGGGTTGTGAAGGGGAGTTAACCGCTAGCCAGTCTAGTGCTCATGTGCACGATTTGGTGGCCTAAAAACAACAATTACGATTGAATTTTGAGGATTTCTTACCCGGGGTCTCTTCGCACGTGCCGAGAGCAAGTCGCCAAATTCTTGCTCAGGAGGTCGTGGCTCGAGTGGAGGTTTGGCGAGGAGCAGCGGGGAACTCCGGCGCTCCTCTGGGTGTCCCAGCTCGGCCGTGAAAGCCCCTTGGTTGCGCTGTCCACGTGCGTCCATTTGTGGTCCGATTTCGGGTCACTGCACGCACAAGCCGCTCTTGGTCGGGGTAGCCGAAAATCCCCCGGTCTAGTGCTGAGGAGGGAGCAGCGGACCCTTCTGTGCCGTTTTGCAGCTTGGGGAGCTCTGTGGAACGGTTTTGGCTGCCTCCCGATCGAGTTCTCTGAGATGGCGGCGAGCGGCTGGTTCCGGTTCTCTTGCCGCGCGAGGGAATGAGCTGAGCCCGAGTGGAGTCGGTTGACGGTAAAGGATCACGCTGAGACGTGAGGGAGACACCAGAAGGTCGCCAGCACGAGGGAAAAGGCGTGAGGAGGTGTCCCGATCAACCCTCGGTGTCACCCGGAGCTCACTCGGCGCGGTTACTTCGGGCGTGTTACAAGGAGGTCAAACGGTACACGGGTGGCTCAGCTGTGGCGAGTGGATTGCGCTGAGCGTGCGGGAGCAGTGAAGCTGGTCACCAGCGTGAAGAGAAAACGGGGCTGTGGCCTCGGGGCTGCGTGCGGTGGCGCCCGGAGAGGAGCCCCGGCTGCTCGAGTGAAACAGAGAGATTGCTTTGAGGGTAAGTTTCAATGTCACTATGACAGGTGGGGTCCACCCCCTTTTTATCCCCAAAACTCTCACAAATATCTCCAAATCTTGGCATATTGCAAATTCAGTCATGAAGAGCTCGAATTCAAAAGCCAATTGGAAGTTTGGAAATTTTTACTTCAGTTTCTAATTCGAATTCAAATTTCAATGACAATTCACAAGTATCTTTGGTACACATATCAAAGCACCTCCAAATTCTCTCAAAATTTGCCTTCTTCATAATTTGAACCTGGAGAGTTTGAATATGCACTCTGATCTTTGAGTTGTCCACTGCAAATACAAATTTTCAAACCACAGTTTGAATTCCCTTTTTGGAAAGAGGCTTCTTCTCTTTGAAGTAACTCCTTTAATTCAAACTGAACATTTAAGTCCTCTTTGATGATGACCCATCTGAATTTGGGTGAAACACTTTGGTTTGCTCCTAGCCCATGCTTGATCAATCTTGGTCCCAAGCTGATCCTCACATGTTCAGTTTGGTTATGCCCCTCAATTTGAATTTGAGGTGATCTCAAACAAGGCTTTGAACAATTGGTATATGAGCTCAAACACACTCTAATTTTGGAACATAAGCTCTTTAATACCTGAGGACTGCAATGGTCATCTCATATATATGCTTTTGGAGCATCTGACCATGAATGCTTTGCAAGGGTTCAAAAATGGGGTTTAAACTTCCCTCCCTCTACTCATAGGGAATGTGCATATGAGTTAGATTTTTGGGAGTGAAATCCTTTCCCGGGTTAACATGTGTTCAACAGGAGTTAAAGAAGATTTTTGCTCTTCCCACATGTCCATGTTTGATTTTATCATTTTATGTGACATAACTCAAGTCATTCCCTTGTCTTAGCATGTTTGAATTCAGCATGAACTCAACATGATCATAGTCCATTCCCCTTTTTGGCTTACCCTCAAATCAGAAAGTTGCCACCATAATTCTCTTCACCTCCAACTGTGTGAGGTTCCATGTGTGTTCAAAAATTTGGCAACACTTTGAGGTGAGCATTTGAGGCTAAAGACCTTATTTTTGTTCTTTCTCATGTACATGTATGATTACACATGAGTTTAGCTCCACCTTGATCCAACACCTTCAAAGGCATGCTTGAACCCATGTGGTTGCACCTCATGCATACCATCACATGTGAGAAAGTTTTTGTAAGTCCCATTTTTCATGAACCAGAAACACGATGACGTTCAATCACACGTTTCTTTACATTCACGTTTTTGGGACTTTTACAAAAATGAGAGAGGACGGTGGAAAATTACCGGATATGCGACGTGAAAAAGTAGGGGTAGTAAGCGCGAAGAAATCCTTCGCTCTCCCATGTCGCTTCGTCCACGGAGTGATTACTCCACAGAACTTTGTAGAACCACAACGTACGGTTGCGTGTGGTTCGGGCCTTTTCATCAATAACCTGAACTGGTTCCTCCCGATACGTGAGATCCGGTTTCAGTTCTTCAATATCCTCCAGCCGAACGGTAGTTGATAGCTTAAGACACTTCCTCAGCTGGGAGATGTGAAAGACGTCGTGCACACCGGAAAGTGCTTCTGGTAATTTCAGCCGGTATGCTACCGATCCACATCTTTCTGTAATCTGAAATGGACTGATGAATCGGGGTGCCAACTTTCCTCTCACCCTGAATCTGTTTATGCCCTTCATTGGAGACACACGTAGGTATACGTGATCCCCGACTTCGAATTGTAGTGGGCACCTTCTCCGGTCCGCATATTGTTTCTGTCGGGATTGGGCGGCTTTTAGATTCGCCTGAATCAACCGAACCTTTTCTTCTGCGTTGTTGACAAGATCAATCCCGAAGGTGACCCTCTCACCAGACTCACACCAATTAAGTGGTGTGCGACATTTTCTCCCGTATAGCGCATTGTAAGGCGCCATTTTGATGCTGGCTTCGTACCCATTGTTGTACGAGAACTCGGCCAACGCCAAGTGATCATCCCAATTCTTGCCGTGGTTGATAGCGCAAGCTCGTAACATATCTTCCAAAATTTGATTTACCCGCTCGGTTTGTCCATCCGTTTGCGGGTGGTATGCTGAACTACGGATCATCTTCTTTCCCAACGCAGCGTGTAGCTGCTCCCAAAAACGAGACACAAATAAAGTGCCCCGATCTGATATGATGGTACGGGGTACACCGTACAAACATAGGATCCGTGAGATATACAGTTCAGCATACTTCTTGGCATTGTAGTTGGTGTTGATCGGGATGAAATGGGCAACTTTGGTGAGCCAGTGGACGATCACCCACACAGAATCATGTTTATGAAAGGTGGTGGGTAAACCGACGATGAAGTCTATGCTCACATCCTCCCACTTCCAGGCAGGAACGCCCAGTGGTTGTAGCAGTCCCGGTTTCCGCATATGATCTGCCTTCACCCTTCGACATGTATCACACTCGGACACGTACTTTGCGATCTCCCGCTTCATTCGTGTCCACCAAAACTTACTCCTGAGTCCTTGATACATTTTGTTGCTGCCGCGGTGAATAGAAAACTTTGACAAGTGAGCCTCATCAAATATTTTCTTCCGTAATTCCAGGTTTCGGGTTACGACGATCCGGTCCTTGAACCATAGGACGCCATCTCCGTCTTTCCGAAAACATTTCAACTCCCCACTGTCTATGCGTCTCCGTAAATGTGACATGCCCTTGTCATTTTTCTGGGCTGCCGCTATCTCTTCACGGATGGTGGTGATCAAAGCTAAGTTGTAGAGAGCTCCATGTGGGATCACATGCAGTGGTGGTTTGCTCTCTTCCAACGGTGTGATGGTCAGATTGTTGACGTGTGACATGCGACTCAGCGCATCCGCCACTACGTTTGCCTTGCCGGGGTGATAATGGATCTCTACTTCGTAATCCTTTATCAACTCTAACCATCTTTGCTGCCTCATGTTCAGCTCCTTCTGAGTGAATATGTACTTGAGGCTTTTGTGGTTGGTATATAAATGTACGAGGTTACCGAGTAGGTAGTGCCCCCACATTTTAAGTGCGAGTACCACGGCGGCGAGCTCCAAGTCGTGAGTTGGATAATTCTGCACATGGTTTCTGAGCTGCCGTGATCCATATGCGACCACTCTTCGGTCTTGCATCAGCACACATCCGAGCCCAATGCCGGATGCATCGCAGTACACATCGAACGGTTTTGTTGTGTTTGGCTGCACCAAAACCGGTGCTGATGTTAGGTGCTTGACTAAAGCTTTGAATGCTGCTTCACATGCTGGACTCCAAACATATTTGGTAGCCTTATTCAGCAGCTCCGTCATAGGCTTGGCAATCTTCGAGAAGTTCGGAATGAACCTCCGATAATATCCCGCGAGCCCGAGGAAACTCCGTACCTCGTGAACTGTTCTCGGGGATTTCCAATTCAGCACTTGTGTGATCTTACTCGGGTCTACAGCGATGCCCTCTGCTGAGATGATATGCCCGAGAAAAGGCACTTGCGATATCCAAAACTCGCACTTGCTGAATTTCGCGTATAGCTTGTGATCCCGCAGCTGTTGCAAGACTATACGCAGATGCTTCTTATGCTCTTCCTCCGACTTGGAATATACCAATATGTCATCGATGAAGACCACGACAAACTTGTCCAGCTCCGGCATGAATACCGAGTTCATCAAATACATGAAGTGAGCTGGAGCATTGGTGAGGCCGAAGGACATGACCAGGTACTCATAAAGTCCGTTCCTCATCGAGAAAGCCGTCTTCGGAATGTCCTCAGCCCGTATTTTAATCTGGTGGTACCCGGATCTTAAGTCCATTTTGGAAAAGATCTTTGCTTCGACCAACTGATCAAACAACATGTCGATCCGTGGCAACGGGTACTTGTTCTTGATGGTCACGGCGTTTAATGGACGATAGTCCACGCAAAGCCGCAACGTCTCATCCTTCTTCTTCACAAATAATGCCGAACAGCCCCATGGCGAGGAGCTCGGCCTAATAAAACCTATCTCCAGCAGGTCCATTAGCTGGGTCTTCAGTTCAGCCAACTCCTTGGGAGCCATCTTGTACGGTCTTCGGGATATTGGCATGGTTGCCGGTGCAAGTTCAATCTTGAACTCCACCTCTCTATCGGGCGGCATCCCCGGTAAATCATCCGGTAACACGTCAGGGAACACTCGGACCACTGAAATGTCTTCCAATCTGATGGTTGTGGATTGATAGACAATTGGAAGTTTTGTTTCTGGACTATCCAGAAATAAGGAATGAGATCCGTGCACAATCCGGAGGACGGTGTCTAAAACAGCGCCGTGGCGGGTTAACCACGACATCCCTATGATGACATCGACCATCTATCCCTCTAAAATTATGAGATACGTAGGGTACACTCTACCCGCTAGCATAATGGTGCTTTGGAAACCATTACGCTTGCTGAAATCTTCCCACCCGGTGAACAAATCAAATATGGACTATCGGTGGGTAGTATTTGCAAGCTGTGTTTAGCAATCAAAGCTTGGCTAATAAAATTGTGTGTGGCACCTGAGTCAAACAATACTATGGCGGGATGCTGGTGGAGTTGGAACATACCCGCAAGGATTGGCTCACCCTCCGGCACGTCCTCTATGGCAAGTTGGTGGCAGTACCGGGCCTAGGGTTTGCCCGCCGCACATTAGTGGGGTTCCGGGGCTGATTCCTCCCCAGAATCTGCGGTGCAACTCCGCCGCCTTGCCTCTCCGTACAACTGCTGGCGAAGTGTCCTAGACGACCATATTTGTAACATGTGGCTGCTGCTTGGCCGGTGCTCGGGGGACCAAAGCCCGGCATGCACTGCTGAGGTGCATACGCACGCGGCATTGTCCGCTGCTGCTGTTGTTGTTGCGGAGGTGGTACTGGCAGTGCCGGCCTGAACGCCGGTGGAGAATAGGGCCGACTGCAGAATGGCATCGACCTCTGTGGTGGCTGCCAGCGTGGACCCGATGGTGGGCGATTCACCATCCGGTATTTTTGAGAAGGATCACCTCCTTCTCTGCTGCTCTGCGGCGCGCTTCGCTTCCTTTCCACCGCCGCTAACTCCTTGCCGTAGTCCTCCAACAATCGCAGCATCAATTATGTCGTTGAGGCTGCCGCGATTGAACATCGCCAACTTGTTTTTCAGGAGCGGGTTAAGCCCCTGGTAGAAGTGATCCCGCCGCTTCTCATTGGTATCGGCGTGATACGACGCGTAGAGCGCAAGATCATTGAACGCCCTGGAATATTCCAGCGTGTTTCGGCTCCCTTGCTGCAGGCGTAGGAATTCCTGCGTCTTCCACTTCATGATACCCGGCGGTATGTGATAGGCCCTGAAGGCCATCCTGAATTCCGTCCAGGTCATAACTCGGTCGGTGGGCTGTGAAGCACTGCAGTTCACCCACCACGCGCTCGCGGATCCCTGGAGCTGTTGGAACACGAACTGAGTCTTGCGCTGCTCACTCACTTGGAGCAGCCCGAACTTCATTTCCATCGTGCGGAGCCAGTTGTCCGCATCGAGGGGTTCATCCGCCCTTGAGAATACCGGGGGATGAGTCGCTAGAAAATCGGAGTAGGAGCTCTGTTGACGCTCCTCACGATCATGTCGTCTCTCTGGTCGAGACGTATTTGCAATAAGGGTCTGCAGCAACTCCGTGTACTGCTGATGAGAACCCGCCATTGCCGCAACGATGTCGGCCAATGTAACCGTTGGCGGTGGTGGTGGCGGCGTTTGTTTTTGCTGTTGCTGTCCCGAGGAGTCCTCGGGAGGCTATTGGGAGGTTCCCCCCCTTGACTAGAACCCCCAACGTCCGGGTTGGCACGAGTACGAGTCATTCTGAAATTCAAAACAGCAGCGATCAGCACATGTCATACTTAAAAATTCCATATGAAACAGTAGGTATTGAAGTGACGCATGAATAATTTGCACGACATTCACATATATTGATAAAGCATAAACTTTATACAAGATACATTATTCTTGGGTCTCCGAGAAGTCGTGCTCATGTCGTCACTACCTATACATATGCTACTGCCTACACGACATGTCACTGGTTACAAAAGTTTGGGTTACACCACTCTGGTTCGGTAACCTCCTACTCGGAGTAGATCTCAACCTCCTGTGGGTCGTCCTCCTCCGGCACCTCTGCTAGTGGCTCTGGATCTACAACCTCCTCTCCCATCTCGGGTTCTCCCATTGCCGAAAGACCCAAGACCACGGGTACGGCACCTACCACCGGTATGCCCATTACCGGAGGTACGAGGTCCTGCAACGCGTGCACCTCCTCCATGGCTTGGTTGTAGTCCTCTTCTCAGCCTTGCCCCTCATCAATAGCATCGTCCCGCTCTTGAGTAAGGACCTCGTTCTGCTGGGTCAGAGCCTCCACCTGCTGTTGCAAAGCCGTGATATCGACACGGCTTTTCCTCTTCGCCTTCTTCTGACAATGCAACTGATTATATTGTTCATTCAGCCGCTTGATCGTCGGAAGGAGCACATTGCGGAGTGCACTGTGAGCACTCTCGAAATGGTCTCCATGGCTTGTGCTCCCCTTGAGCTTCATGGCGAGACACTCCGTATGAACAGCTTGGCTGTCCATCACGGCCTTTCCCGCCCTTATCTGGAGACTGAGGTTTGCCTCCACGGGGTTGTACCTTGGACAACCCAGATTGGTTGCCTCCATATACCTCCCTTCCCACACGTGATTAGCCTGTCCCTCCACCGGAACGAGCGTGTATGGAGTGCCCTCCATAGCTCTCACGTGCAGTTGGCAGAAACGCGACACGGTGTCGTGGGCTGCCACTTGCCACATTCCCTCCGGTTGTCTGCCCCTCACCGTAACGGTGAACGACGCCCAACCGGGTGGCGTAGGTCCTGCAGGAACTTCGACATGGATCGTCCACGTCTTGTTCCCATCCTCGCCTTCTTCTTTGGCGAAGTACTGCATCATCTTGCTGTACCCGAAATATTGAAGCATTTGCCTCAATGCTTCCGGATAGCCGCTGCGGTGAGAACAGTGGGACACTACCCACCCGTTCTCCAATTGTTTATCCGCTGTCATCTGTAAAAACATATTTGAGAAATGTAAAATATTTATTTGAACAGTAAACCATTGAGTTATAACATAAAACATGTCATTGAACTCATAAAATTTGGAAACATAGTTCAAATTTAAACAAATTTGACTGCTGATATGCTGTCCAACATGACAGCCCTGACCAGTTTCCATTTCGACCTAATTTAGGCCATGCTAAAGGCAAAACCAATTCTGGAGCTCAACATCAAAGTTAAAGCTAACTCCAACAGTTTTCTATAAAGTATTTGCTTGGCCTAAGATCTGTCCTGGTTCAAAAGTTATGAGATGTCAAAGTTGATAGAATTTCTGGAGAAAATTGGGCAGCACCTCCCTGCTTTAGGTACTGATTTGATCCAAGAATTCCAGTTAATTCTTCTCCCAATCTGACAACATTTTCTGTTACTAAGTTGTAACCCATCTCTTAAACTTTTCAGAACTACCTCATTTTCTATTTTTGGATTTTTATGCAGGAAGTTATGCTCAATTTACAGAGATTTACAGAGAGTGTTTGCTCTGCCCTGTTTTCTGGACAGTTTCAACTCTACTGCATTTTTCGGTTGGTTATGGGTTGAAACACCTCTGGACTTTAACAGAAAAGTTGTAAAGCTCTTCCAAAGATTTCCAGAAATGTATCATATGACCCTAACCTCGAAATAACATAACCTCTAGCCTCTGATTAACTTCAGCCTTAATTCAGCTGAAAACAGGGGACTCTGTCCCTAGTATCCTATAAGTTGAAAACTTGTTAACTTTGAATATCCTGATCAAGGGAAGAGGTTACAGAAAAGTTTTAATGCTCTAGATTAAAAACTTCAAGTTTTACCATGAAATTGATCATTTAGTGGGGTGTGACGTCGATGCGTCACCAGATCATGTCGGTACTACGTCCTCACAAAGAAAAACCTATATCGGACTTAGCAGGCTTCGTTAACTCAGTGACACTAAACGTCTCTCGCACACGGATTCTACACGTCTACCATTTTGTGGTCAAACTACCTGCAGATAACTCACACAATCGTCAGACTCGGCTGCACACCTAGCCCGGTATCCATACAGTTCGTACACCCGGCCGTCATCACTCGCCCGGATGTTCTCAAGCCAAACACGCCTTGAGCTTCGTGTTCACGTTACTGACCACGTGACGGGGTCTCCCAAATTGCCCGAAGCACGCCAGGTACAGACGTTGCTCGAATACCCCAAAGGACATGAAGAGTCGTAGAGGATATTAAAGCGGGTCGGGTTACCTGCCACCCGTGGGGCTCCACCCTTCAGCATGTGCGCACTGGTGGACAGCGCTTACGTGCACCCCCCAAGACATAAAGCGTCCTGAGATGCACAAATAGGTTAGTATGCCACTTTCTATACACTAATAACATCGTTATATGGGCTACTAACTCGTTCCTCACTGGAATTTTGAAAAAGATGACCTTTGTAGTGCGTTAAACCTCAAGCGAGCTCTGATACCATGCTGGCACGACCCCACGGTCTTGTCGAGCCAGTATCACACTGAGGGGTGCTGCGTTGCACAGCACCGTATAACACACATCAAAGGTACAGAGCGGAAGCAAAGTTTTATTACATAAAAAGGTTTATGGACATTTGTACAACAAAATAGGTTCAGCCTACAATCACGGGCGTATACTACGCATAGAGTTCACGTTCAGCCCATGAACAAGTCCCTGCTAGCACGCACACACACTAACACGGTGGCGTGCACGACTCCCACTCGACGGGGTTTCCCTCCTGGGGTTCCGTCTCCTCCTCGGGAGTCCCTTCCTCATAAAACCCTGCAAAAGCCTCAAACACAAGCAGTGAGCACAAAGGCTCAGTAGGACTGACCCGTCTCTCCTAAACATGAAACTTCTACATGAGGGTGATAGGTGCATGAGGTAAAATAAGTTGCAAAGGACTCACCTACTTAGTGGAACCTTATTTCAAGTTTTAGCAGCAGGTTGTGGAGAACCTTGCGCTAAGGCACATGAGAGAGCCGCAATCAAACAAGAAATGCATTTCTCTCATGTACTTTGCCCAAAGTTGAAAAGAACTTTAATTTGCTCTAGGCTACAGCAAATCATTAACAACCAAAGTCCATCTTTCAATCAGCAACATTTTAACATGTATCTAGCCTGTTCTTTCTACGTCACGGTACAATGAACAAGTGGTACTCACTGACCGTGAGGGACAGCGATTATAATCGATTTACACCTGCAGGGTTACCCGAATAACCCGTCACATACGCCCGTACTTGATGTTGCCTACAGCAACCATCACGGACGCCGTACGCAACTACCTTTCACCCGTTAGCCAAATATTGAACTGGTCCTATCATCCCGAGCAAGAGGTCTCTGCACGTGCATCTTAGTGCCGCCAGCCAATTTACACCTCGAGCTCTCAACCTACCCTCTGAACGACAGGCAATGCCTCAATACCCACATACCCGAGATACATCGTTTTCCCGATTCCCATATAGCCGGTAGGTCTTTGGTACTGTTCTAGCTTGTTCAACAGGCCCGCACACGGCTCGGTCCTCAATCAACACAAGCGGAGCTATAGCACACAGGCCCCAAAGTCCTGCTGCCCTTACTCTCCGCTCGGTCTCATTTGTCTCGCCATGTGTTTCATTTGCTATCTCTACCCGAGCGATGTGCTTCTAGCCTATTCTCGCGAGTAGTTCCAATTACTCGACTTGTACCAAATCCTACACTGTCTTAGCATTGCATTGGCTACGAGGTTTTAAATCCTAATCCCAACCCATGGTTTTCTTGGCTATGCATTTGGGTTTCAAACAGGACTCTAATGCAAGAGATAAATGGTACTCAAAGAAAGTGCTCAAAACAATATAATTTTGTAAAGAGGTTAATGCAAACCGGAGCTTTCCTTGCTGCTCTTGGTCGTAGGCTGGCTGTTCTTCCAGAGTAACGAAGTCTAAGACTTCGGGTTCCTCCTCAACCTTAGTGACTACATGAGATAACAAGTATATGTATTAATTTAAATGCATTTGAATTGAATTTAAACTTGTGAAGATTATAAGTCTCACTGACAGACCCCATGACTCTGACATTTTTACTGTGGTTTGGTTACAACCTAAACAGAGACTTGGCCGAGTTTTATTTGCCGCAAAGCTCATTTGGGCTCTCCACAAATAATTATGTACTTGACCTTAATTGGAGCTCTTAGGGTGTTCTAGGGACTTTCATGGAGCAAGCCATGACTTTCTGAAAACTAGATTTTCAGAGGATTCTAACGGATTTGGTATCACTTAATTTGAAGGTTCCTAGATAAAGCTATGAGCTAAACAATTTCAGAGAAATTCTGAAAATGTTTCTGAACATTTTCTATTTTCTCTGGAACAGTTTTATTAATCACACCATTAGGTGGATCAAATGAGCTCAAATGGATATGAAATTTTTATGGTACCTCAGGGATATTTTGGTGAAAATCCCAGCAAAATTTCAGCATTTTCCTCCAAAGGGTTCTCCAGTTAAAATTCTAAACAGTTTAAACTTTGAAGAATTAATTCTGGCGAATTAAGGATTTTCATGAAGTTACACTTGATTTTCTGGAAAGTACTCAGAGAGCTGAATCCAAAAAAATTTGATTCACTTGATTTGGAGTTTCCTAGCCAAAATTATGAGGATTTGAAGTTTGAACTAAATCTGAAAATCGGGAAAAGTTCAAATCACTGCGCGTGGGACCCGGGGCTACGTGTCAGCTCCTCATCGGTCGACACACGAGGCTACGGATTATTTCGCGCGCAGCCGCACCCGATCCGTGCCACAGCGAATCCCGGGGTTTAAAATATATGCTGCTGACGCGTGGGGCCGGGGAGACCTCTACCTCCCGCCTCCCGCGCTCGGCCGCCGCGACACCTCGCCGGAGAGCTCGCTGGTGGCCTCTGTGGTGCGCCAAACTCCATGATTATGGCCACCTCTGCCTAAATCCATCCGGGGAACATGATGCTGGGCACAGCTCGTCATGAAAATCACAGGCACATAGTCGGCGACGAGAGGCGGCTGCGGAAGGACTTCGGCCGTGTCGGCCGACCTTCCTAGCACCCCAACCGACCGAGCAGAAGGCCGGAAAGCATCAGTGGTCCCTACGTAAGCTCGGCATGGGCTCGTAACAGCTCGAGAGAGGTCCGAAGTAGGCTCTCACTGTGCACCCGATGTTTCCCCCATGATCCACCGTCGGCAAGCTTTGAAATACGCCATGTACAGGGGTTCTCATGCGAGAGGTTGTGAGAGCAACTTGTGCAACACTAAGTCTAGTTGGTGTAGGAACGGATTGAGATTTTCTAAACCTTTCTGGGGTGTGAATTCTGCAGAGCCACACCCGAAGGTCGGTCTGCACCGAGTGAAAGGGAAAATGAAAATTCGTCGCCGGCGATCAAGCACTTGGGCTGTGGCTCGGGGATGAGCAGCACCGGTCCCTAACGCGTCCAGGGACGCCTTAGCCTGGGTGTAACACCCTCCCATTTGGGCTGTCCACCGGAGCCCGAAGTGCAGCGGACTTAGATCACCGAAAAGAACCCTCGGTAGGGGCGAGATCAACCGAGTTCAGCCAGTTTCCAGCAACGGGGAAGGAGAAGGGGATCCTCTCGTACCGTTTTGCAGCTTGGAGGGAGGGGAGCGGCTGTGATCATGGGCTTTTCCGATCAACCGAGAGGGCGGCGGCAGGAGCTTCTTTTCTTGCGAGAGGGAGCAGAGAAGCGAGCGGTTCTGCCTCTGATCAGGTCGGCTGCGGGGATAAGAAGGCCGCGAGGCGGTTCAGCGGGTTGGGGCAGCAAGCAGCTGCTCTCCCGATCGATCCCTCACCGTGGCGGTAGCCCAAGCCGGCACAAGAAACCGGGCCGAGTCCCTCAGTCGGTTGTTTTTGCTTCAGTGGCTGACAGGTGGGTCCCACCCGGGGTTTTAACCTCTGAAATTAACTTTTCTCCACTGCTCTAAACAGTAGAGCTCAAATTAACCTCAGGCATTTGAATTATCTACCCCTGGACCATTTGAATGGGATAGAATTGAAATTGGTTTGTGTTTGACTAAATTTCAGCACATATGCAGTTTGAAATTCAAATAAAGTTTGAATTTGCTAAACTTAGCTCATGTCAAGATCAACTCCAAATGGAGTGAAAATTGGTGTCTGAGCTCACAAAAATGTACTGAGTAAGAATATTCCTCCCACTTTTGAATTTATGGGATGAAAACAGTTTGAATTTAAATTTGAGTTCAAACCACCCTCTTTCTAACTATACCCAAAAGGACTTCAAAAAGTTTCTGAATTTGGGTGAAACTTGGCATGGACATTCTTAGCAAGGTGTAGGAGTTTTTCATATGTCCAGCCCCTAGATGATGCATGTGGGAAATGCCACTTTTGCATTGTGTGAGTTTGTTCTCTAGTGATCATGTTGATGGTGGTTACTGGCTCTTCCAATGTGTTCCTCAACTTTCTTCAAATGAAGTGTGTGTGGGGTGTGATGAACACTTTGAGTATGTGCCAAAAACTAAGGTCCTTACAACATATAAGGAAAATGTATTACATAAATCAAAAGTGGAAGCTTACAACTGTTCTTTGTAAAAAATTTACATCAAATAACTACAGCGAAAGACTATAATCATCTCACGTTGAATAACTATTAAGCACTCGAGAAGATGTCTAGCCCGCGGACTCTTCTCGCTAGCAACACGAAGACAACTGCAGCGGCTGGGTTTTCCATGAGTTAAACAACTCAGAAGTCTCCGAGTCTCACCGGACAACCTCCTCATAGCGTCGATGTTAACCTGCAAAACTACTCATATAGCAAGAGTGAGCACATAGGCTCAGAAAGACTGATCCGTCTCCTCTAAACAAGAAACTCTACATGCACGACGGATTGAAAAGGGTAGTGGAGTTTGCATAAAGGACTCGCCTACAATTGATCCTTAAGTTTCAGATTTTAAGCCTCATTTTAAAGACCCTGAGCTGATCAGCATCGCAACTCCACAATCAAACAAGGAACGCTTTGTTGCGATGCTTATTACACAACGTCAAGTAAAGTTTAATTAGCACTATCTCTACATCAAGCATGGTTCCAATACAACTTAAATCAAAAGCATTATCAAATTCAAAGGAAATTGTAAAGGTCCCAAAATATGAATACAAAGAAACTCTTGTTTGCTCCAAGTTGGTTTCCTATGTATGAAAAATGGGACTTGTTTAAACTTTTTCACATGTGATAATACACATGAGAGCTCTCTTCACACAAGTTCTAATCTTTATTTGAAAACTTGGAACCCAAGTGGGATCCAAAAACAAAGGTGGGATGTTCCCATATGTGTGGGACAGCTAAAGTCAGATTTTGGAACAAATTGTTCAACTCAAATTCCAAATGAGGGAGGACACAATGGTAATTCAAATGGTTGTGTCCAAACTCTTGTTTGCAGCAGCTAACACAAGAATCAAATTGCATATTTGGGTTCCTTAGGTCCAAATTAGGGGGTAGGCAAAGTTTCATGAATTTTTGGAAATGTTTCCTACCCATTTTTCAAATGGACTTTTAATTGCATAGGAATTCAAATTCAAATATGGAAATTCTTCAAATTCCATTCAGATTATATATTTCCACATTTGAATGGAGTTGTTTGCCAAAGTGTGGAGATATTTGTGAGAAAAATTGGAGGGGATAAGAAGGACAGTGGGGCCCACATGTCATAGGGCTAAATTGACTTGCACCCTAAGTCTTGTGCTCTGCTTTTCACTCCACCGAAGAATTTGTCCTGGGCGACTCCGAGCTGCTCGCGCCACCTCTCGGTTCCACCTCCTGCTCGGACGTGCGCTCGGCCTGATCCTTACACCCGGAGCAAACCGAAGCATGCAGCCTCCCTCACTCGATCGCGCTCTCAGGTTTCCTCACGCGAGAACAGAACCGGCAGACTCATCGCCGCACTCTGCGTTTTCCTGATCGCCGGCCCCAACCGAGCCTCGGTTGCTCGCACCGGCAGCACTGAAAAGCAGCGCCCGTGCATGCTCTGCCACGCTAGCCCCACAACGCCGAGGCTTCTAGCCCGTGGCGCGAGCAAATCAGCAACTGGCGCCAAGGAACGGAGCTCACCGGCGGAAGCCAAGTCGGGTCACCGTGGACAGCGGGCTAGGGCTCTCTTCACCGTCCCTCCTCTACACGAAAAAGGTGCACCATACTCCCTGGTTCGTGTAGCTGCAAGCTATTTAGAGATTGATCAACCGGGTGAAGGAAATTTCCATATTTTCCGAAACATGGTGTGTTTGGGTAGAGCTCGGTCTACCCCGAAATTCATGTTACTCGGGTAGCTACTGGCCGAGCAAACTTGCAAGCACCTTCCTCACGTCCTAGCGCTCCTCCTCGAACCAGAATCGAGCTAAATGATCCAGCAACTACAGAGTTCTTGCTGTTTTTCGGCCGCCATGGAAAAACCATCTCGGGTCACCGTGGAGCTCAATGTTGCATTGCCAGCCTTTTCACGAGGTTTGGCGTCCATTTTCGACATCCTCGTCCAATGTTGCGGCGAGTTGGAGGTTGGGAGATGGCCGGTAAGGCTGTTCTGGCGACGCTCGCCGGAGGCGGCCGCCGCTGCCTCTGTTTGGCGCGAGGAAGAAGATGACCTGTCAGGTGGGACCCACTAGCAGACTTTGGAGAGCCCTAACTTTGTGTAGGAATGTCCAAAAATTGTGATACAAATTTTGTTGGATTCCTATAAAAGAGTAGTATCCAGGGGTACATACCAATGTTTTTGAAAATACCTGGATTTGGCTCATTAATTCATATAAGGAAAATCTTGTAGGGATTTTACAGGAATTCTGTGTATTGGAAAATTCCCAAATTCGGGCAGGAGATTCTTCCAAAAACACTTGAACTCCAGTAAAGATTTCAGAGGTATTGGACCTCATTTGCTTGGTCAAATGTGGTGTTAATTCCTTATGTCTCTGAAAATTGGAAAATAGAACAGAGTTCATTTTCAGATTTTTCCCAATTCTTGTAAAGGTCATAGCATGAGGTAGGAAGATCCAAATTTAGTGATTAAAATTGGGTTGGATTCAGGTTTGAAAACTCTATACAAATATACAACCCAATTTGTATGAAACTCATTATTTAATTCTGGAAAATCCTTTAAAGCTTTTCAGCAAAAGAATTTTAGTGGGAGTTTGGTTCATCCAAAAATCCTCAAATTTTTCCATAATACTCCTTAGGATGTTAGAACTCCTTTAAAAAATTTCAGCTCATTTGGAGTTGATTTGATTGAGGAAATTCAGATTTGAAGTTGCTGTGTTCAATTGAATGCAGAAACATTTTCAGAGAATTTCCAAAACTTGGAAATTCAGTTCTGGGTAATTCTTAGCTCCAAAAATCCTAGTAAAATTCATGCAAGTCCTATGAGCTGTAATTGAAATTTTAGTTCACTAAGTTTGGCATGAACATGGAAGTTACTTCAGAATTAATTCCTTTTTGCTTAATTGCTTAGAGAATTTTTCTGAACAAACCACTCAAGGAAAAGTGCTAATTTTTTGTCCAGAGGACTTTCTTGTGACAAGGAACTCACATTAAAATTTTCGGCTCCATTGGAGCTCTGGATCACCCCTGTTCTGTTTAAACCTTTTTAAGGTGATCAACATAGAAGAGGGGGAAACACTTAGCACTTAATCATGTTGCTTAGACCCAAACCCGAACCACTAGCACCTGTGTCATTTTAAATTCTTAAACAGAGTTCCAGATTTGAATCTTGTCATTAGAACTTGTTAGCATTTAAATCCATATGCATATTAATTACGTGTAGTATCTACGTGGAGATTTTGAAGTCATCGGAGTAGAGATCAAGGAAGGGGGAAAGCAACTGATTAAGCCTCAAGTGGTCTTCATTAACTGAACTCCATATATATATAAGTCCCCTGCAAAACAAAGGCAAACCCCGGTTTGCATAAAAACTTACACGTTTTTATTTGTATTCACTTTATAATGTCTAGCCTTTTGTTTATTGCATTAAGTCTAGGTGGCATGACACTCAAAATGCATGACCCAGAAAATCCAGGAGTAAAATGTAGAATAGGTTATCGATTGATTATAACTGCTGATCTCAAGTTAACAAAAGTGGATTAAAAGAGGCATAACTCGAGTAGGCAATTTCCTACTCGTGAACCGGGATTTAGGGGGATTAATCGGAAGAGTTGGGAATTGATCCTCATTGGTTGGAATGGAGACCGGGCAGTGGATGGAAGGCTCAAGGACGTGGTCCTGTGAACCTAGTCTATGTTTGAGTCGATTAAGGCCCGTTCTCATGTGCGGCCCTGTGAGACAAGTTTGAGTTGTGTACCAGATGCATACTGGCAATATGGGACCAAGGAAACTGATGTAACACGTTAACCTGGGTGTCGAGGCATACCTCACCGTCTGATGGCGATGCTGAAAGGATAGAGAAGTCGGCTCTATGAGGGTTTGCCGTAGAGAGACTTAATCCCAGTCGGTGAGACCGGTTCGACATTTGGGTGTCATGTGAAAGGTTGCCACGTACGACGTCAGTGATGGTTACTGTGTGCAACATCGAGTACGGGCGTACGTGTCGTGTCAGCCGGGTGTTTTTTATTGCAATCACCGTCGCTCGTGGTAGTGTGCATACTTGTACACTGAGTCGTGACGTAGTAATAAACTGGGAAAACATTTAATGTGCTTCGTGAGTAATGGAGATGAGGAATGATCAACACTCTCACCAAATTTATTTTTCCACCTTGGGCTAGTAGCGTCGAGGCAAAGCGTTTCTTGTTTGATTGTGGAGTCTCAACAGTAATGGCGCAAGGTCTGTATAAGTCTAGGGTAGCTCACTAAAGTTACTTTCACCTCGGGCAAGTGACATCGAGATGAAGCGTTTATTGTTTGATTGTGGAGTCCCGATGTAAATTGCGCGATGGCTATAAAAGTTGCTTAAAACTTGAAGTAAGGATTCTCCTTTAGCTCAAGAGCATCCTTTGTGCAAACTGCTATATTCAGCCCTCTATTTTCAGCATGTAGAGTTTCATGACTAGGGTGACGGTTAAGTCTTGCTGAGCTTCGTGCTCACGGATACTGCATAAGTAGTTTTGCAGGTAATAACTATATGCTGATATGTACGGGTGTCGGATGAGATTCGGTGCTCTCCGAGTGGTGAACTCATGACAATCCCTGCCGCTGCTATTGTGAAAGTGATGCTAGCGAGAAGGGTCCGCGGGCTGGACACTTTCTCCGTTGCTTAGCATAGGTAGGAGACGTGAGATGTAATAGTCTTCCGCTGTAGATTATTTTGAGAAGTATTTGTAAACTTTACACTTTGTAATCTTCCGCTTGATTTATATAATATGATGCTTTATTATGCGTGCTGTTGGGTGCCGCATCGCACGACACCACCCAATGCGATTCCCGGGCGAGCGGCACGGCCCCGAGATCGGGACCGGGCCCCCACAGAAATCACATCAGTTCTTACTACGTCAAGACGCAGTAGGCAAGTATGCTCATATGGCCGTGAGCGACAGTGATTCAGATCAGTATACGCCCAGACTACACGACATGTACACCCATACTCTAAGTTTCCAGCAGCAACCTCAACTAATGTTGTACGCAGCCACCTTTCCCAAGTTCTTCCACACAGGACGTAGTCCAATCGCCCCGAACAGCAAGCTCCCCCAAGGTACATACCTGCAGTGATATGCTCTTGAGCGAGTTACCTCCTGCTGTACTGACGCCAAGAGCCTAAGCCAATTAGAAAAGTTCCAATGTGGATCTCACAAGTTACATCGGTTTCCTATGTCCCATATAGCCAGTATGCGCCCGGTACACAACTCAAACTTGTCCAATAGGGCCAAGTATGGACGGGTCTTAACCGACACAGGCAGGGATATGCACACACGGTCCGCAGCCTGTTGCATCTAAACCTCCCTGCCCGGTCTCCATTTCTTACTTGTGAACTTTCCTCAATGATTCTATTCACGACCCGCTCCGAAGAAACCAAGCCCTAAACTCACGAGTAGATTCAAACTACTCGACTTCTACCGGTGTTAATCTACTCGAGGAGGTGCTAATATACTCATTCTCTCTTGGTTTAATCTGGACATGCAATTGGGTTTTCAATATCATCTAGACCTAATGCAATCAATATTCATAGCTATGATCTCTAGAAATGGAAAGACTTTATAAAATTGCTTGAATGCAAACCGGGGCTTGCCTGTTTTGCAGGTGACTAGTATATAATCATTTAGTGATGATCACTTGAGGCTTGATCACCTTGCTCCTTTATCCAACTCTCTTTTGCTTCACAATTTCCCACGTCGATGCTACACGTTATGAATATGCAAAAGTATATAATTGTAAAGCTTTTTCTAACAAGGTCTAATGACAAGTTAGAAACAGGAACTCTGTTTAAGAATTTAAAATGACACTGGTGCTAGTGGTTGGGTTTGGGATAAGCAAGATTATCAGGTGATAAGTGCATTTCTCACTTGTGTTTTGATCACCTAAAAAGGATAGACAGAAAGAGCTCCAATGGAGCTGAAAATTTTCATGTGGGTTCCTTGTCACAAGAAATTGTTCTGGACCAAAAAATTAGCACTTCTCACGTTACTAACCATGTGACGGGGTATCCCCCTACTTGCCCGTAGCATGTCAGGGAAGGACGTTGCTCGAATACCCCAAACGACATGAAGAGTCATAGAGGATACTAAAGCTGGACGGGTTACCTGCCACCCGTGAGGCTCCACCCTTCAGCTTGTGCGCACTGGAGGACAGCGCATACACGCACCCCAAGACATAGAATGTCCGAGATGCATGATTTTTTGACATAGCACATAAGTTAGGTTGCCACCTTCATATTAAGCTAATATAGTAGTCCTTATGTGGGCCTAGTACCGTTTCCTCACCATATCCTAAGTTTTTGTCGTAATCCGATCCTTATTCCATGCGCTATTCCCAATGTGGCTCTGATACCACACTGAAAGGGCCCGGCCACCCATTCACGGGGCCGTGCCGCTCACCCGGGAATCGCATTGGGTGGTGCCGTGATATGCAGCACCCAACAGCACACATATAAGGAAAATGTATTACATAAATCAAAAGTGGAAGCTTACAACTGTTCTTTGTAAATAATTTACATCAATAACTATAGCGGAAGACTATAATCATCTCACATTGACTAACTATTAAGCACTCGAGAAGATGTCCAGCACGCGGACTCTTCTCGCTAGCAACACGAAGACAACTGCAGCGGCTGGGTTTTCCATGAGTTAAATGACTCAGAAGTCTCCGAGTCTCACCGGACAACCTCCTCATAGATTTGATGTTAACCTGGAAAACCACTCATATAGCAAGCGTGAGCACATAGGCTCAACAAGACTGATCCGTCTCCTCTAAACAAGAAACTCTACATGCACGACGGATTGAAAAGGGTAGTTGAGTTTGCATAAAGGACTTGACTACAATTGATCCTTAACTTTCAGATTTTAAGCCTCATTTTAAAGACCTTGAGCTGATCAGCATCGCAAATCCATAATCAAACAAGAAACGCTTTGTTGCGATGCTTCTTGCACAACGTGAAGTAAAGTTTAATTAGCACTATCTCTACTTCAAGCATGGTTCCAATACAACTTAAATCACAAGCCTTATCAAATTCAAAGGAAATCACTTTAGTTCTTACTACATCAAGACGCAGTGGGGAAGTATGCTCATATGACCGTGAGCGACGGTGATTCAAATCAGTATACACCCGAACTACACGACATGTACACCCATACTCTAAGTTTCCAGCAGCAACCTCGACTAATGTTGTACGCAGCCACCTTTCCCAAGTTCTTCCACACAGGACACAGTCCAATTGCCCCGAATAGCAAGCTCCCTCAAGGTACATACCTGTAGTGATATGTTCTTGAGTGAGTTACCTCCTGCTGTACTGACGCCGAAAGCGTAAGCCAAATAGAAAAGTTCCAATGTGGATCTCACAAGGTACATCGGTTTCCGAGGTCCCATATAGCCAGTATGCGCCCGGTACACAACTCAAACTTGTCCAATAGGGCCAAGTACAGACGGGCCTTAACTGACCCAGGCAGGGCTATGCACACACGGTCCGCAGCCTGCTGCATCTAAACCTCCCTGCCCGGTCTCCATTTCTTACTTGTGAACTTTCCTCAATGATTCTATTTACGACCCGCTCCGAAGAAACGAAGCCCTAAACTCACGAGTAGATTCCAACTACTCGACTTCTACCGGTTGTTAATCTACTCGAGGAGGTGCTAATCTACTCATTCTCTCTTGGGTTAATCTGGTCATGCAGTTGGGTTTTCAATATCATCTAGACCTAATGCAATTTACATTCATAGCTATGATCTCTAGAAATGGAAAGACTTTATACAATTGCTTGAATACAAACCGGGGCTTGCCTGTTTTGCAGGTGACTAGTATATAATAAGTTAGTGATGATCACTTGAGGCTTGATCACCTTGCTCCTTTATCCAACTCTCTTTTGCTTCACAATCTCCCACGTCGATGCTACACGTTATGAATATGCACAAGTATTTAATTGTAAATCTTCTGCTAACAAGGTCTAATGACAAGTTAGAAACAGGAACTCTGTTTAAGAATTTAAAATGACACTGGTGCTAGTGGTTGGGTTTGGGTTAAGCAAGATGATCAAGTGATAAGTGCATTCCTCACTTGTGTTTTGATCACCTAAAAAGCATAGACAGAAAGAGCTCCAATGGAGCTGAAAATTTTCATGTAAGTTCTATGTCACAAAAAATTGTTCTGGACCAAAAATTAGCACTCCTCATCGAGTGGTTTATTAAGAACAATTCCCTAAGCAATTAAGCAAAAAGGAATTAATTCTGAAGTAACTCACATGTTCATGTCAAACTTAGTGTGCTACAATTTCAATTATAGTTCATAGAGCCTGCATGAGGTTTCCTAGGATTTTTGGAGCTAATAATTGCGCAGAACTGAATTTTCAAGTTTTGGGAATTCTCTGAAAAAGTTTCTATATTCATTTGAACACAGCAACTTGAAATCTGAATTCTCCTAATCAAATCAACTCTAAATGAGTTGAAAATGTTACAGGAGTTCAAGAACATCCTAAGGATTATTCTGGCAAAATTTGAGGATTTTTGGATGAACCAAACTCCCTCTAAAGTTCTTTTGCTGAAAAGCTTTAAAGAATTTTCCAGAATTATTTATTAACTTTCATACAAATTGGGTTGCATATTTGGATAGAGTTTTTCAACTTGGATCTAACCAAATTTGAATCACTAAATTTGGAGTTTTTTAGCAAAAGATATGGCCTTCTAAAATTTGGAGGAAATCTGAACTTTGAATTAAACCGGGAAAAGTTCAAATCCTGACTGTGGCTCCAGGGCTACATGTCACTTGCTGAGACAAAGGCACACGGAGCCACAGGGTCTGTTGCGCACAGCCACAAACCGATCCGGGGCAACAGAAGATCCAGCCCTCTCGGTACAGTGACTGACGCATGGGCCCTCCAGCTCCTTCGTCTACCTCCGGCTCCCGCGCGCCCGTGCCGCACGAGCTCGCCGGAGCTCACTGGATCTCACTATCCCGGGCTTGTCCCGAGCTCCTGCTCGCCACCAGCCCCTAACCCGTCACGCTGAGCACAATGGTGAGGCTTCCCCGAGCCGGCAAGGCCTCTACCATGGCTAGCGACGGGGCGGCGGCTCGGTACACCTTCGGCGCCCTCGTCCGGCCACTCTAGCACCCTAACCGCTCGAGGAAAGGGCTCTACAGCACCATTGGAACATGGTTGAGCTCAACATGGATTCCAAACGAACCGGGAATGGCTCTAATTAGGTTCTCACCATGCGCCCGAAGCTCAAAATGGTCCAGCTACGTGTGGTTTCGTGCTATGGTTGCGAAGACAAGATGTTGCATACCTAGTCTAGCTTGTGTGAGCTCAGTTTGGTGCCCTAAAAATGAATAACTTTCAGGAATTTTGGGGTTTCATACCCTCGGGTCGGTTTCACCGATTGGAGGAAAACTTCAAAATTCGCCGTCGACGATCACCCACTCGGCTTGAGCTTCGGAGGTGAGCAGCGTGGAAGTCGTGCACCTCCAAGTGTACTACTCAGCCATGAAAGGTTCTGGGTGAGGCTGTCCACGGGAGCACCCCATCGCTTTTTCTTTCGCCGCCGCGGGAGCACTTGGTTCTCAGTGTGGGGAGGCCTAGCACACTCGGTGGTGCGTCGAGGAGGTAGAAGGTGAGTTCTCAGTGCCGTTTTGCTACTTTGCTGAGGCTTTGCACGCGAGCTCGTGGGTGCCCGAGTGATTGAAGCAGTGGCGGCGGTGGCTTCTGTTCTTGTGCGCGCGAGAGAGGAACAGAGCGAGTCTTCGGTGCTGTGGCAAAAAGGAGCACGGGTAGAGGTGAAGAACGACACCCAGCTCGCCAGCGCAAGGGAAGCAGCCAGGAGGTGGCTCGCACCATGTCTCGGTGTCGGCCTGTGCTCTGTCTCGGTGGCTATCGAGTGGAGAAGCAAAACAGAGACTGAATACTTCATTTGCAAGTCACTGCCCCAATGACATGTAGGTCTCACAATTCAACTCCCTCTTATCCTCTAAAATATCTCCCATTTTGATAAATGACCAATTCAATTGTTTGGAGTTGGAATCTGAACCGCATTTGGATAATTGGGCAAGTTTCATCCAAATTCAAATGTGTATTTGAATTCATTGCAATTTAAAGTCATTTTGGAAAATGAATAGCAAAACATTTCAAAAATTCATGAAACTTTGCATACCCACTAATTTGGACCTAAGGAATTCAAATATGAAATCTGATTTTAAGTTTAGCTGCTGCAAATGAGAGTTTGAACACGAAAGTTTGCATTTCCATTGTGCTGCCATCATTTGAAATTTGGGTTGAACAATTTAGTTCCAAAATCTGATTTTAACTTTCTCACACACATGAGAACTTATCACCTTGGGTTCAAATCCCCTTTGGATCCAAGCATTCAAATAAATAATTGAACTTCTCATGTGCATCATCACATGTGAAAGTTTAAACAAGTTCCATTTTTCATACACATGAAACCAAATGCTTGATCAAACTTGAGTTTCTTTGTATTCATATTTTTGGGACCTTTACAGCCGCCCTCCCTCTCGGGTTGTCGGAAAGCTCTCCCAGAAGATCCCTGGCGCGGATCAACGCCCCAACCCCGTTTACAGCCGCCCTCCCTCTCCGCCCTTGCCGACGTCCTCTCGTTTCATTCGCCTCTCCTAGCCCCTGACGATGCTAACGTCTTTGCCATTCACCACAACACGTCTCAGGCCCGAAGGATGCACGGAAAGGATATCCCAACGGCGATCCCAACGACACCCGAAGAACGTCACCACTCCTCCACTTCGCGAGCCGTCTTCCCCTCTTCCGTGCCACACAAACCCTCTAGGGTATGCGTGTACAAGTGACGATCAAGATACAACGCGAAGACTTTGAGGATCAATAGTTTGACCAGTGGACTGAGCAACGCTATAAGAAAAAGGCAAGTGTCCTTGACCACTTTGATCCTAAGCTAGGATGATTAGTCAGAATTAATTGCATTGAGTTATGAATTATGAAACCCATGCTAGGATGTTTCCCTAGTTTTTCATGCCTTATTCCTTGTAGCCTGGGTTGGGAATTTCTCATTATGTTGTTTGTTTATATTATTCATGCTTAGCCATGCTTAGAGTGGAATAATTGGGATATGAGATTCACAACCTTGATTATTTTCCTTTGAATGGAATATAATGAATTATGATAGAGATGGGAATCTAGGAAAGCTGGATGTTTTGGTTGGTGCTGCGTGCACGAGACTTGGATTTGTGTTTAGTGCTTTCCTGGGTTCTAAGGACCGGTTCATGGAGCATGTAACCTGGCTTTACCGTGCCGATCACATTCTGAGATGGGGCAGCTTGGCCAATTAATCAGGTGTATTTCCGACTGGTGTGGGTGTTTGGATGGTGCGGGGAATAGGTGTCAACTGGACTACCATAGGAACCGCAAGGCTCAAGAGGGGGCCACTATAGCGGAGGTTGGAACCTCCTGGATGCTGTTTGGGGTGAAACTCAGTGGGCACATACTCGCCGAGAACCTCTTTGTAAATGCCTCGTAGTGATCTCTTGGCTGGACACCTGGGAAGTGTGAACGTGGTTCGTGGCCACAAGCATAATGGAGGTTCTTAGTACACTCGGTAACGGGGATGAAATCACTACAAGTGGGTAATGTGGTGCAAACTCTGCAGAGTCAAAACTGTCATGACAGCCGTGCTCACGGTCAAGAGCGGCTTGGACTTATTCATTATTAGAGGATGATGAAGTGAGAGGTTGAGGATGTTAAGCGGGGAGCTTAACAATGGAAATGAAGTTATGGGATTGGGATTACTTCACTCATGTAGTAAAATAGGTGCTTAATAAGCTAAGATGATAGTACTTAATTGCGTAGTGCATTAACCATAGTTTCGGCCTTTCCTTGTTAAATGCCTGCATGTCATCTAATTTTCACACTTGCTGAGTACTCTATGTACTCAGGCATTTTCCTTTTCCTTTATCATAAATGTTGTTCAGTGTAAAGAAGATAAATTGAAGACGGTATGAAAAAGGTCACGTAGCTACCAGTCGATTTGACTGTGGACAGCCCTATAAGTTGTTCCTCATCCGCTGCAATTCGAAATGTGTTTAAGGTATAAATGTTGTTTATATTCGATATATAACTGCTTATCACTATTTGTCCTACATGTATGATTAAGCTGATCCTGACATACATGTAGATTGCGGTCGATTTTACTTTATATAAAACCTAGCATGACATTCTAGTATTGATTCTCCATTGGTTCATAGTTCAGCTGATGTACATGCTCTTGAAAAACTAATAAATTCCTAATATGTTTAATGTTGCTGAGTCACATGGAGCTTGAAGAGATCGGCAAGGGGTTTCATTGTTCGGTACCCCTTCAACAGAGATCTTTTGGTTTTCTGCGGTTGTGAAAAGGTTTCAATATTTTAATGTCATGATATTCTCATCCTAATGGTCATCCCATAAAAGAGCTGTCTTACCGATTCCAATTTGGCTATGCCTCTGTAGATTGTATTAAGCCTTAGTACATCTTTCCCCCAAAATGACCCCACTTACCTTGAAGTACAAGGAACTTTGCCTTCATACTGTGCAGAGCAGACTAGATTGACCCGTGGGATTTTCTGCTTAGAATAGAATTATGCAACTCAAGCAGCAAGGAACATTTGGAGCACTAAAATTACCCCAATTGAAGCTATGTCTCCAAGTTCGAATAAATATTTGACATATAGGAAGGGTATGAGAAATTATTAGTTTTTGAGTAAACCTATCTGCAAATCCTGGCCCTGAGGTTTAATAGTCACTGTGTATAGGTATACATTGAAATAAATTGTCATTTTTATGAACGTGCAGGTGCACTACAAGAAACATGGACATTTACGATGGCCAAAACCGTCGTAATTAAGCCACTAACTGTCGTATTTAATTTATTTACGATAGTGACGGCTTATTTACGACGGCAACCGGTCGTCACAAGTGTGTGGTCATAAATAACATTATTTACGATGACAACCGTCATAAATAAGTTATTTACTGCACCGGATGTCGTAACATATGAAGACGTGTCAGCTGGCACCCTTTGGAAGGCATCTCCAGGCCGTCGTGAATAAGTTTGGCTTATTTACGACGGCCGCCTCCAGATTGTCGTAAATAAGGGATTTATTTAAAAAATAGAAAAATGCTAACCTGACACGATGGCTAGCTCACAGGCACATACAAAAATATATATATATTACATCACAGGCAGTTCACAACACAATAGTATCAAATATAAGACACGACACTACACACTCCCACGTCCGCTACCTCCGGAGCCCGAAATATCGTCCTCGCGTCGTGCTCTAGGTCCCGGTAGGTGCGACGATGGATTTTAAGCCTCCGTCGCTGATCCATGTGACGTAAAATTGTAGTTAGAGCATATATGGCTATGTTTGAGCAATTATGGCTAAGTGTGGCTATGTTTGAGCAATTATGGCTAACTTTGACTATGTTTGAGCAATTATGGCTAAGTTTGACTATATTTGAGCAATTATGTCTAAGTTTGGCTACGTTTGGGCAATTATGGTTGAGTTTTGCTATGTTTGACTAATTTTGGCTCAGTTTGATATAGTAATCTAATTTATGTTAATTTCAAGAAGTGTTGTTTACCTGTGCCGCTGTAGAAGGCATTTGTGACTCCGCCGGGACATGTGGCTCCATCGGCGGCTACCATGAAGGAATGACAACATGCTGCCCATGCTGCTGGGCTAAGGCCTGTGATAGCAAAGCATTAGCATATTAACAATAATTAAATGATATAGGTGTTTAATATTTTAAGTTCTTACCTATATCGCTGCTTGCTTTTGTCCCAAGTAGCTAGCTTGATACTCCTCTCTGGTCTTGTCAAGCACTTCTTGCTTCTGGAGCTTCTCCTGTGTCAGGCGTAGCTTCTCCTGGACAATCTAGAGCTCCAGGTCCCTCCGCGACTTTCGTCGGCTGGGTCCAATGGACGAAGACTGCGAGGAGAAACCCCTCGAAGGCCTTGGCTCCCTTGAGTCAACAACTCCATCAAAAATGACAAAACTACAAAAAGATTAAGAGTAAGATAATGTAGCTCGAACTGACAGGAATAAAAATAGCTAACATCTCACCGTTTATGGGCTTTACTGCCATCGCTTGCATACATGACGTTGAAATTGATTGGTGCGTTTTGCCAATCGTAGTCTTCACCGTGAATCTTCATCGTCTCCTCCCTATACTTCTCCTGTAAATACAAGCAATACATGACAACGTGTCAATATCGATTACTCTCGTCATAACTCCGGTATTAGTCGTTGCCATAAGAGGACGAAGAGCTTCAAATTGAGTCAAATGAAATTGGAACCCATTGACTTCGTACCGTACATAGATTCTAACTTTCAATATTACGTTAGATAGTTGTCGCAAGTCTTGATGGACGTCAACATCTTTTATGCACTGACCAAAATATAAACTTATAAGAATATATTTTACGTACTACTATATAATCAATATAGAGAAATGACAAGAAAATGTTACTGATCCTGAAATTAAGATAGAAAATTAGGCTCTTCATTAATTCCATCTCGTCGCATCATTTCTACCTGCTTTCTCATAGGCTGATCAATTTGACAAGATCGTTGTAGCAGTTATTTGAGAAAAAATACTTAGACTTTATTGCCATAAGTCGTGTCATGAAAGAAAAGATGGTCATTTTTGTGTGCTCATGTAGCGGCTCTTCTAAGGTTATGAGAAGATTAAAGAACGCTTCAACCTCCAGTGTAGGAGAGTCTTCGTTAAAATCTTGGTATTATCCAAGCTCGGCACGACAGACGTCCTACTAATAATTATCATACTACATGCTCTCACGATTGTGTATATAGCTAACCGTCGTGAAACGAATAATTAACACTCAATATTCAAACAATTTTCAACTAAATAATCAAATAAAACAAATAATGAACAATTAAACTAACAACATAATACATTACTTAATATAACTTCTAATTAACACCTAAAATAGAACTCATTAACAAACTAAATACAATTTAAAACTAAATGAACATATAAAACATATAATTAACAATTAAACTAACTAATACACCTAATTATTCAAGTAATTAAACAAAAAATTAAATTAAATCAATTTACAACAAAAAGAATACTAATAATAAAACTAATTGTTGCGTTATCACGTGCTTCCTTTATTTTCAAATTGTAGCCGTTAACTAAATAATGAATTAATTAAACAAAGGTAACAATTAATAAACTAGGAAATTATCTAACCAAATATTATCTAACACATTATTCATCTATTCTAATAATCAACTAATTAACAAATAAAAAACATACTTGCTTTTCTGGTGGGGCAGCGACGGCGGCGTCAGAGGCGGTCGGGCCGTGGGAAGGCCAGGTCCGGGGGCCGAGGGCGGCGGCTCGGCGCCGGGCGGCGGTGGCTAGGCGCAGTGGGGGTGGTGGCGGCTGTGGGGACCGAGGGTGGGCAGGGGCGGCGGCTCGGGTGTGAATGCCCGTGCCGACCTCGTGCCCGCGTGGTATATAGTCCTCATTTATGACGGTTGGGGTACGACCGTTGTAAATAAGGTCTTATTTACGACGGCTAGTGCGTGGCTGTCGGTACCCTTGATACGGGGTACCCTCGTGCACAGGGGAAAATGCCTAAGGACCTCGCCCTTCTCCGCAGGGAGAGCTCCGAAGGCGCCACGTGTCCAGAGGGGCCGGACCTCCCTCTCCTTAGAGGAGAGCTCCGGAATCGCCACGTGGCCAGCAGAGGCCGGACCTCCCCCCTCCGTGGGGGAACTCTGAAGGCTCCACGTGTCCCGCGGGGCCGGACCTCCCTCTTCTCAGAGGAGACCTCTGGGACCGCCACGTGGCCAGCAGAAGCCGGACCTCCCCCCTCCGCGGGGAGAGCTCCAAAGGCTCCACATGTCCTGCGGGGCCGGACCTCCCTCTCCTCAGAGGAGAGCTCCGGGCTCGCCACGTGGCCAGCAGGACGGCGCTGCCTGCCCCCGCGCGGTAGGTAGCTAGCGTAAAGACGCACCATACCTTTCCCGTACAAGGCATTCAAGGCCCGCGCCTTCCCAAGACGCGGAGACGTGGATCACGCCTCAGTCAGGTGCCGTTGCGCCCAGTCACATCACAGACTGGCGCGCCATGTCAGAGCCTGCCCGCCAATAAACATAGCAACAAGACATCCCCTGCCGCCCCTGCCTTCATCAACCACTATGACTAGCTTGCGGCATGGGCAGGGCGGCAGAACGAAGACTCGGAAGCCTTCGCCAGAGACAACTACCTGCATAACTGCAGATACGGTAGTCGGCAGGCAATCTCCCCGGGACCACCTGTCGGGTCCCGGACCCCCCTTGTAAGCCACTCGAGCCTTGGACTATAAAAGGCTCGGGTAGGCAATCTTAGCAAGGATTCGAACCCTGTGAACTCGCGCGCTAGACATTACTCACCCTCAATCTCAGGAATCCGGTTCTGAGCAGCAAGCAATACATCGAGCACCTCTGCTCGCCGTGGACGTAGGGTTTTCCGCTCCGGCAGCCTGAACCACGTAAAACTCGCCGTGTCAAGCTTCTCCCTCACTCGTCCCTAACGCTGAAGCTCTCCGCAAGCGCCTAGCCCCTCCGAAAAAGAACCTCCGCGGGCTGCCCAGAGCAGGTCTGGGGGAAGTGTCGACCACACACTTCGACATTTGGCGCGCCAGGTAGGGCGCTTTTCCCTTGCGCGACGAGCTTTTGCCGGCGAAGATGACCAAGCTTCCTTCAGCGGCAAGCTCTCCTCCCCCGCGTTCACGACAGACCATGACTAGCGGGGACTACATATCGACACACTCTGGACGGAGTGTGTCGGCGCAACCTGGAAGCCAGCAGCCGACTCCGGCAGCGCCGATTCCGGCAACGCAGGCTCCAGCGAGCGTGAGATCCTCTGCAGCGCTGAGCGTCCCCCACGGGGGCGTACTAGCTGCAGCAAGAGCGCTACTGCACAATCCACCTGCAGGGGACGCGCCTCAGTCAGCGACCCAACAGTGGATTCGCGAGGTAGACCATCTCGTCATCGCTGCCGCAAACCCTTGACTTCAGCAGGGACGACGTTCCGGCCAACCGGCTGTGTCGCTGACGCGCACGCCAACGGTTTACGGGCAGACGGAAGATTCCAGCTCCACCAGGCTCCCATCGACGGACCTGAGGACAGAGATGGAACGATGCCACTTGGGCCAAGATGCCCGAGTGTTCCTCGAGCGATGATGAGAAAGGCATCGCAACCAAGAGGTCGGCGACAGCATGACGTCTGCCTCAACCCTGCCTGAGGCGCAGACTTTCGCCACGCGATCTCTGCCCCAGGCATACGCCACGCAGCATATGCCACAGCCATATGCCCTGCAAACGGCGCCCCCGGTCTATGGTGCAGCCTTTCCCATACCGGGGTACACTATGCCAGCACCGAACCAAGCGTTCGCGGCACCAACGCCAGCGGCAAAAGGAGCAGGATGTGCGGCCCTGGCGCCCCACCTTCGCTTTGCGAGGTAGCCGCGCAAGTTTCGGCCGCACCTGCCCGAGAAGTACGACGGTAGCGTCAACCCGGTGGAGTTTCTCCAGATCTACTCCACCTCCGTCCTTGCTGCAGGAGGGGATGAGGCCGTCATGGCCAACTACTTCCCCGTCGCCTTGACCGGCCCAGCCCGGCCTTGGCTCATGAACCTCCCCCAGGGTTCCATAACCTCCTGGGGAGAGCTCTGCCGGCAGTTCACCACCAACTACGGCAGCTCCTACACCCGGACTGGCACGGAGCTCAACCTCCACTCCGTCCAGTAACAGCCTGGAGAGACGCTGCGCTCCTCCATCCAGCGGTTCTCCCAGGTACGCAACACCATCCCGCATATCCGAAATGCTTCTGTGGTGGTGGCATTCCGGCAGGGTGTACGGGAAAAGAAGATGCTCGAGAAGCTCGCGACCAGAGAGGTTCGCGACGTCTCAGAGCTCTTCAGCCTGGCGGACAAGTGTGCAAGGGCAGCAGAAGGGCGGAACTGGCACTCATTCCCAGCCTCCGAGTCAGGAGGACAGCCCGGATCTGGCGCTGCTTCCTATGGAGGCAGCAAGAAGACCAAGAACCGGGGCGGTTGCAAGATGAAGCCACAGGCCGCGGCTCCCGTTGCCGCAGCAGCGGCACCCAGTGGAGCTCGGGGGCCACGTCCCGACAAAAGGCAGCGACAGTCACCGGCTCCAGATGGTGACCAAGGCGAGCTATGCCCCATGCATTGCACCAGCCAGCATACTGCTGCCGAGTGCTGGGACATCCAGAGGCTCGCGGAGCGCTTCCGCAAAGGGAGGCAGCTACGAGCTGATGCTCCGCCCTTCCGTCAAAGGGAGGGCAAGCAGAAGGTCGACGCCTCAGTCAGCGCTGGCCACCAGGTGGGGTTTCAGGAGCCTCAGCGCGTCATAAAGATGGTGCACAACGGTGAGGACTCCAGCTCCGGTGATGACGAGCCGGGGCAGTAGCCGACTGCGGCTGCCCCGAAAAGTCAGTGGAGACTGCACTGCTGCGATATAAACCTTGGAGAAGCCCCAAGTAGTTGCAGCAGCCCAAGCACCAGCCCCGACGGTGCAGAATCGGGCCAGCAACATCCGAGTGCACGTCTTTGTGCCTCGACCTTACCTCCTGGGGGCCGCCCAAGGTCTGTCAACCTCTTGACGGCCCTAGCCAGAAGGGGAAAGACGCCTTGGGTCTCCCAAGAAGAGTCCGGATCCTCCTACCCCCGGCCTTAGCCAGAAGGGAAGGGTACCCCGGGGCTCCCGGGAGAAGCCGCGCAGGACCCGCCCCAGAGTGAAGATAATGACCTCACCCGAGTGCACGACTCTGTGCCTCGACCTTACCTCCTTGGGCCGCCCAGGGTCTGTCAATCTCTTGACGGCCTTAGCCAGAAGGGGAAAGACGCCTTGGGTCTCCCAAGAAGAGTCCGGGTCCTCCTACCTCTTGACGGCCTTAGCCAGAAGGGGAGGGTACCCCGGGGGTCCCGGGAGAATCCGTGCAGGACCCGCTCCAGCGTGAAGATAACGACCTCGTCAACGAGGCCCGGCTGCAGGTGACACCCCACAACGCACGGCCTCGGCTGGTGCTCTAGCACTACCGCTAAAGGACCAAGCGCGTCAGGGACCTGCAAGAAGGCAACCTGGTGCAGCGGCACACACTTTCCCGCGAAGGACCTATAAACGCTCCCCCAGCCAGGAAGGTCCCTTCCGAGTCACGAAAGTTGCCGTCCCAGGTACACATGCCTTTCAACCAATGATGGGATCCGTTCCCGAACCCTTAGCATGGAACAACACTGTAAGTTCTACCTTCTGAGCATTAGTAGAACAGGACCATACTCTTCTGTAATAAATCCGATAGAGTCTAGGAACAGCGCTCGGAGCAGCTAAGTCTCAGGGGACGGTCCAGCACTATGTTTAGCTTGGCCTGGTTCCGACCCTAAGCGCGTAGAGTCTTGCTTCCCTTCTTAATGAGGCGGGTCGTTGCCTCCATGTACAGCCTGTCTTCCTCCTATGGGTATTTACACAGAAACCTGTTCTACCTCACTCTCTCTCATGTGCTCATTTAAATTACGCATTAATTTTGATGACCGCACTTTCTATGTATGCTCACCGTACGTTTAGCTCCCCTTTTCCCGCGCTCATCCATAGTCAGCATTTGCTATCCTAGCGAAGGCGGTTGCGCTTGAGGCACCTGCCGATGGCCAGGGGGCCTCTCGGGCATCCCCCAATCAGGTGTTGCGGTGCCAGTTGGTCACCTCCAGGAAAGGCCTGCGCTGTGCATGGGCGGTCCAGGGTGCGTATCCCGCTCAGCCGGCTCTGTACCCAAAGCGTGTGCACCCTGCCCTCCGGAGGTCCAGGGGAGTACAACCGCTTTGCCTGGTTCCATACCCAAAGCCTGTGCACTCTGCTTCCCTGGCGTACGGTCCGGTACTAGGGGCCGGACGGCCGTACCCAGACCTTGGAGGGAGCCGGAGCCCCGGTGCCTCGCGCATAGAATTGCCCAAGCCCCGTATACCGGACTAGGACCGTAAGCCGAATAAGACTAAGAGACGGGGAGGGGAGGACCCCCCGAGGAGAATTACGTTTCCTCTACCTGTGTGTAGGACCTCTAGGTTATAGCTATGGGGGCTGCATGAGGTGGGGGGCAAGAAGCTATTTACTACTCCAGCACAGGATCGGAGGATCCGGGTTTCGCCCCTTCAACAGGGACGAGGCCCGAAGGCCCCACGTGTCCAGCGGGGCCAGAGCCCTCGCCTCCTTAGGGGGGGGCTCCAGACCCGCAACGTGACCGGCAGAAGCCGGACCTCCCCCTCCGAGGGGAGAGCTCCGAAGGCTCCACGTGACCCGTGGGGCCGGACCTCCCTCTCCTCAGAGGGGAGCTCCGGGCCCGCCACGTGGCCGGCAGATCCGGACCTCCCCATCCTCATGGGGCGAGCTCCGGAGACCTCCGGGGCCCTTAATACAATCAGGACCCGGGGGAGGGTGTCTGTGCAGGGCTTCGAGATTGGTGAAGGCCTCTGAGTACCTTGCGGAGCTGAGGACTCGGCCAGGCAAAACAAAGAAGAAGACAAAAGCATAACAGGCACAAAAGGTCACAAGAGTCTATTTATTCATGGCTCCATGAGCTGGACTACAGACTCAATAAAAAGAAAAAGAGGGAGATACAAGCCCTAGGGCACCCCCTGGCTCGCGCCGGAACCTAGAGGCTACAAGGGCGGCCACATCCCCGACTTCAGCCCTGGCGGTCTCCTCCCGCTCCGAGGCAGGGCCCTGTCTCGTTGGCTCCAGTGAGAAAGAAGGGTCCCGGCTCCTGAAGCATGCCAGCACATGCGTGGCAACCTCCAAGGCCAGGCCCCGTCCCTCTGCCTCAAGCTCGCTGGCGACCACCGCGTCTAGCCTGCTCAGCTTGGCGCCGATTGACTCCAGCGCGGGGATCAATTCAGCCACCTTCAGCGCAGGAGCCGCCGCCTTCACCAGGCTGAAGCCAAGGGGGACCAAGGCGGACCCCGCCTGGTCAACGAAGCTCGAGACCGCACAGGCCTCAGAGGACCGCGAGGCCAAGAGCTCCTCTACCTCGCGGCGGGCTGCCCGCAGGGCGTCGCGGATTCCCTCGGAGAATTCCTTCTCCTTGGCCACCAGGGAGCTTTCCCGAAGGCAGAGAGTCTGAGCGAGCCGCTCCAACTCTGAAGCCCGGAAGTCGACAGCCAACTCCCGATCCAGGATCGCCTGGCGTTCCCGGGAGACCTGCTCTTCCCTCATGGCAAGGTCTGCCTTCCGGGCCTCTAGCTCCCTGGCCTGAGCTTGCAGGTCGCCCTCGCCTGCCGCCAGCCGCGCAGCGACCCTCTCCGCCTCGGCCGCCACGGAGCGCTCCTGGTCCTCAATGGAGCACTTACGACGCTCCAGCCTCTGCCGTACCTCCTCCAGGGTAGAGAAATTCTCCTCGGCCCGGGCATGCGCCTCAAGGGCCTCCCTGTGGAGCCGCCGCGTCTCGGAGTCCAGACGGTCGATAGCCCGCTTTTGGCGGTCGAGGAGCGCCTCCATGATGTCAAGCGACTCCCGCCTCAAGTCGATCTCGCCCTTGACCTTCGCGGTCCGCTCCCGCAAAAGGTTCCCCCAGGTGAGGAGGCGATCCCTCTCAACCACCTGCTCCTCTCGCTCACGACCGAGCGCGACCAAGACCTGTCGGACGCTTGCTTGTGCGAGCACGAGGGCGTCCGCCAGGGGCAGTGGGGCAGCAGAGGCTGGAGCGGCACCCCCGACCTCCTCCATCACATCGTCCTCAAGAGAAGACGACGCACCGACGTCCGGGATGAGACGCCGGTCAGGAGAAGCCGACACCGGAACTTTGATAGCCGGACCCGCCGAACCCTCACTGACAGCTGGCTCCTCAGCCGGTGGAGAGGGACGAGTGGAGAGAGTCGACGCTGAAATAGAAGCCGGGCCGCCTGGTATAGGGCGAACCTGCGCTGGCTTGGAGGCTGCGGCAACTGTCTTGGCAGGGGGAATCGACGCTGCCATAGAATCCATGCAGACCGGTATAGGAGAAACTCGCGCCGGCTTGGGGGCCGCGGCAGCTGTCCCGGTTTCCAAGCGCTGCGGCGCAGACTCCCCAACAGTCGGGGACGGCTGAGAAACGCGAGCACTCCAACGGGCTCTGAACCCCGGCTTCCGAGCCGGGGTAGGACCACTAGAGCCTGCTGTCGCCGCCGACCCCCGCTCTGCAGTCGTCCGGACTGACGGAGCAGGGGATGCTCCTGAAGCTCCCCTCGACACATCAGTAGTATCCATGGAGACTCCACCGCCTGAGGAGGGAGGACGCGACGCCTGGGAACCTTCAGCCTGCCGTCGCTCAAGAGGAGTCATGTTGGGATGATGAGCCTGAGACCTCTTGGGGTCGCCACCGGATGAAGTGCCATCTCTAGAAGCAGGCCGTGCAGGCGTCCTGGTTCCTTGACTTGGCACAGACACAACCACCGGAGGAGATCGAGCGCGCTTCTTCTCTTGAGGCGGGTTGGAAGCCATGGCAAGACAAAGGCGCAAGAGTTCAAGGAAGGTGCAAGCGCTGGGAGGTGCGAAGGGAAGCCACGATACGGGTAAGATCCCCTTTTAAAAAAAACTTCCCAGGTGCGATTTGAAGCAATTCGAAACTCTTTGAATACGCCGCATGGACAACCGCTTCGGCTCCAAGACTGAGCGCCGATGACAAGTGGGCCAAAGTCGTCCATCTGAAGTGGTGGGCCAAGAAGTCAGTCTCCCAAGGAGACGAGCCGGCAAGGCGCTTCGGCGGTTCCCAAAAAAAGCGCCGCAACGTGCAGAAGTGGCAGCCTTGGGAACGGCCGCAGTAAAAGCAACCATCAAATGGGAGCACGCTCCCATGATCCCGCGACTGTTCGTGCTCTGGCAACGGTCAACGCGGGACTTAGAGAAAGTGCGCGGAACAGAAGAGACGTAGGCCCCACCTTGGGCTCGCTATCTCCCCCGAGATGGGCCCGGGGGCCACTGTCGGTACCCTCGATACGGGGTATACTCGTGCACAGGGGGAAATGCCTAAGGACCTCGCCCTTCTCCGCAGGGAGAGCTCCGAAGGCGCCACGTGTCCAGCAGGGCCGGACCTCCCTTTCCTCAGAGGAGAGCTCCGAACTCGCCACGTGGCCAGCATAGGCCGAACCTCCCCTCTCCGTGGGGGAGCTCCAAAGGCTCCACGTGTCCCGCGAGGCCGGACCTGCCTCTTCTCAGAAGAGACCTCCGGGCCCGCCACGTGGCCAGCAGAAGCCGGACCTCCCCCCTCCGCGGGGAGAGCTCCGAAGGCTCCACCTGTCCCGTGGGGCTGGACCTCCCTCTCCTCAGAGGAGAGCTCTGGGCCCGCCACGTGGCCAGCAGGACGGCGCTGCCTGCCCCCGCGCGGTAGGTAGCGGGCGTAAAGACGCACCATACCTTGCCCGTACAAGGTATTCAAGGCCCGCGCCTTCCCAAGGCGCGGAGATGCGGAGCACGCCTCTGTCAGGTGCCGTTGCGCCCAATCACATCACAGACTGGCGCGCCGTGTCAGAGCCTGCCCGCCAATAAACACAGCAACAAGACATCCCCTGCCGCCCCTGCCATCATCAACCACTACGACTAGCTTGCGGCATGGGCAGGGCGGCAGAATGAAGACTCAGAAGCCTTCGCCAGAGACAACTACCGGCATAACTGCAGATACGGTAGTCGGCAGGCAATCTCCCCGGGACCACCTGTTGGGTCCCGGGCCCCCCTTGTAAGCCACTCGAGCCTTGGACTATAAAAGGCTCGGGTAGACAACGTTAGCAAGGGTTCGGACCCTGTGAACTCGCACGCTAGACTTTACTCACCGTCAAGCTCAGGACTCCGGTTCTGAGCAGCAAGCAATACATCGAGCACCTCTGCTCGCCGTGGACATAGGGTTTTACGCTCCGGCGGCCTGAACCACGTAAAACTCGCCGTGTCTAGCTTTTCCCTCACTCGTCCCTAACGCTGAAGCTCTCCGCAAGCGTCTAGCCCCTCTGAAAAAGAACCTCCGCGGGCTGCCCAGAGCAGGTCCGGGGGAAGTGTCGACCTCACACTTCGACAGTGGCCGTCATAAATAATCTCTTATTTACGACTGCTTGATCTAGCTGTCGTAAATAATTTTAATTATGACGACCAACCCTAAAATCGTCGTAATTTAACATAGCCGTCATAAATGTGGCAGTTTGCCGTAGTGGTGGTAGGTATCCTCACAAAAATAGTTAGGTGGTACATGAGAGCCTGAATCAGAACCTAGAACCTGTAGAACTGTAGGATTGCTGTCTGCATTTACAAAACTTTCAGCGGACTAGCGGCCAATCTGACTTATCTAGATAATCCATTTTCCTTCTACATACGTAAATCTATTAGATGTTGAGCTTTTCCAAAAGTGTATGTTTCTAAAGTTACAAATAGTATGCCAAAAGTCGTAGGAGTTAAACACACTAAGGACAAAAGAAAGCAAAAAAAGCGGTGACAACTGGCCTACCCATAAACTGAGGCCAAAAATGACATGGGGCAAATATTTCAATGTACTACTAACGTGTAAAAGGTCGTTCTTCCTGCAGGGATGACTTAGCGGAAGAAGTCAGAAAGGTCAAGTAAATAAGTCTTTCCAGTACCTACTCCTTAGGTGTGGGCACTATTAACTCTAAACTGCAAAACTGAAACAAATCGAACCGCACCGATATATGTCATTAACTAAAATTTTTAGTTAAATTCAGTTTTTATTTTTGTGTCTTTCAGTTAACCGAACTACAAAATAACTGATATTTTTAACCCATACGCTCCACAACCCATAAAAATAAAGCCCAATAATACTAATATTGTTACTTAACCAATTTTTTCTCGCGTCCCAATCCAATCTTAATCGTTTTCAATCACTACCGGCACATACATGTTATTTTTTTGTATGTTTATTGATATTTTTTATGTTTATTATTATTTTGTCCAATAAATTTGATTGTACACTGATATGCGGTTAACCGCAAAACGGAACCGAATTAACTACAACCGAATTATATGGTTATGACTTTTTTAGATCACGTGTAGTTATCAAATCTTCATAAAAAATTTAATTAATCGAATTAACAAACTACGAAGCTTATGAGTTATACTATAAAGCTTTGGGAGAGGGTGATTGAACACCTTTTGAAGAGAGTGACCAATGTCACTAAAAACCAGTTTAGTTTTATGTCTGGAAGGTCTACTATGGATCCTATTTTATTGCTTCGTCATCTTATGGAGAGATATAAGGAGCAGAAGAATGACCTACATTTGGTGTTCATTGACTTGAAGAAGGTGTATGACAAGATACCAAGGCCGGTCATGTGGTGGGCTTAAAGAAACATAAAGTTCCAACAAAGTACATTACCATTATCAAGGATATGTACAATAATGTTGTGACAAGTGTGCGCATAAGTGATAGTGAGACTGATACATTTCCTATAACGATAGGACTACATCAAGGATCAGTTTTGAGCCCATACATCTTTTTCTTAGTGATGGATGATGAGGTGTCGAAGGATATACAAGGAGATATCACTTGGTGTATGCTCTTTGCCGATTATGTAGTGCTGGTAGATGAAACTAAAGATGGTGTTGATAAGAAACTAAAGTTATGGATACAAATCTTAGAGTCAAAGGTATTTAGACTTAGTAGGACCAAGATCGAGTATATGAGGTGTGACTTTAGTGGTGTTGGTCGTGAAGAGGGAAATGCTAGTCTACAAGGACAAATAATACCTAAGAGGGACTCTTTGTGATACTTAGGATCAATGTTACAAAGCAACGACGGTATTGATGAGGATGTTTGCCACATGATCAACGTAGGGTGGATGAAATAATGACAAGCCTTTGGAATCGTATGTGATAGAAAGGTCCAAAAGAAGCTAAAAGGGAAGTTCCATAGGAAGGTGATCAGACCCGCGATACTATATGGGACGGAATGTTAGCCGACTAAATGGCAACATGTCGAACAAATGAGTGTCGCGGAGATGCGAATGCTATGGTGGATGTGTGGGCACACAAGAAGAGACTGGATTAGGAATGAGACAATTCGTGATAGGGTGGGGGTGGCACCGATTGAAGAAAAGTAAGGTCAACATCGACTAAGGTGATTTGGAAATATCCAGCGGAAACCTCCAAAAGCATAAGTTAATAGTGAGATTTTAAGAGGTAGATAATATTAGGAGGGGTAGCGGACGATCAAGGTTCACTTGGGAGGAGGCGGTAAAACGAGACTTGAGAGATTGGAATGTATCTAGAGACTTAGCTCATGATAGGATTGCATGAAAAGTAGCAATCCATGTGCCAGAATCTTAGTTTTTATATTACTCATATATCTCTTCCTCTCTTTTAATTCATTTAAAAAATAATATTAAAAATTGTTTGATTTCATGTCTAGCCTACCTCAACATGCTTGGGACAAAGGCTTTGTTGTTCTTGTTGTTGAATTAACAAACTAAATTAAGCAGAGTAACCAAATGGCCACCCTACCTATTCGTACTATTGCACATCTCAATCAGTCGTTATCTGTAGAACTTTCTCAATTATCGAGTATGTTGTGTTAAAAATTTTATGTGCTTATGATTAATTAATTTTTGTGTGCTTATAAACACTCAGTTTTTTGTGTGCTTATAAACAGTCGAACTTTTATGTGCATATGAAATTTAATTGAGTACTCACATACAGAGGAAAGTAGTTCCAAAGTAAACTGTTCCATGAGAATCGCACAAGCTTTGAAATTTGAATTATTGTGGAACAGTTTTTGACGATCCTCATCTAGGATTCCATATCAAATTATTCTCTAGTTCGATACATGAATGAGTTGTTCCATTGTTCTCATATATATTCCGATATTACTGGAAATAGGTGTCAGTTGTGGACTTTGTCTCATGAAAAACGCCAACACATGCAATTCGAGAATGCTGGGTATAACAATTGTGCGGTGCACTGCGACATAACGTATCTAGGTGGCGCTTATGTCAGCAGACCTTTTTGGACGACGGCTTTAGAATTGATCCCTTATCGGTTCACGTATCATGCATTTAGTACAATATCACTATTAAAGCTGAATATCACCTCAGATACACCATGTTCCACGTGCTCCTATATTTGTCCTTTTGTCACTCGCAAAAGCAGTTATCGTCTGACGGATAGGGGAAATCAATAATTTTAGATAATGGAAAATTTAATTTTCGGCCTCTGTAATGTATATAGCCCTGAATTATTGCAAGCGTATACCATCTCAACATTTGATAACATAAATATCTTCAGCACAATTACTCACGTCCAAAATTGACTAACACAATCTATTCTGGTGTTTCCACCCAAACCTTGCAAACAGTTCAAATGCAGCTGATTCCATTGTTCTACTCACCACATAGAAGCTCTCCTGTCTTTTCATCAACTTGCAGCAGCGCCCAAACCCGTATGGAGAAGAAAATTTGATATTATTTAATACTATATCATTTCAACATCTCAAAATTGTCAAACATATATATGGCTGCAGCCCCCTCCATATGACTTTTTTCTCTTTGTTTATAATTCTGGAGCCAATTGTCAAACATATGTGACACTGCTATTGGTGTTAGTAACCGAATACAAAACAATCCCCCATATTGCTTTTGCATTATACCAGTCAAAAAACAAATGCTTAATTTTTTCACTACAGTTATGAAAACAGCATTTTACACTCCCCTTGCAATTCATCCTAACCAAATTGTCTTTGGTTAAAGTTACGCCTTTTGTATTTGATGACCGAGGTCCCAACTTTCTAAAAATCGCATTGGATGGTGTCGTGCGATGCGACACACCAGACAACACACACCAAAAGAAAATCATATTACATAACATAAGCTTGAATTTATATGGTCAAGTGTACCGAAATAGATTACATCAAAATTTATCTACAGCAAAAGTCTTGTTCATAGCTCACGTTCTCAAGCCTAAACTAAGCAAAAATGGAACCATTCAGCCATAGGATGATTCACACTAGTAGCACTGAAACCTTCACGACGGCGTGCAGGAACCCCACTCGGCCGTGTACCCCGAAGAGGGTAACGCCTCATACTTGAACCTGTCATCATACGCAGCATCAAAGTCAGTATGACCTGCAACAAACACTTATACAGCAACCATGAGCACGATGGCTCAACGAGTCTTAACTGTCTCTACTAAAATGAACCCTATATATTGGATAAACCGAGAAACTAGGACAACAGTTTGCATAAAAGGACTCGCCTAATAGTATATCCATGATTTCAGTTTTAGCAGTAGATTATTGGTTCATGAATCATAAATTTAGTGAGCAATATTTCAGTGGCACACAAGTTGCAATACAAAGATTGTTCGTATCATCATTGCTTCCATAATTACAGGTACAAGTATTTACTATGTCACGACTCAGTAAACAAGCGGTACTCATAACTGCGAGGGACAACAATTCAAATTGATATACACCTGCAGGGATACCCGAATAGCACATCACGTACAACCATGCTCAGAGTTGCATAGCACGCTCCATTGATGTCATACGAGACAACCTGAAACCCGACAGCCCAAACGTTGAACCGGTCCCACCATTACGGGCAAGAGGTCATGCTACACGGAGCACCCGTCCTCAACGTTGCCCGTTAGTGGATTTCCCCTTTTCCACCCTCAACCAACACCTATAAGACGGTGGGTTATGCCTCAACGCCCATAGGTACAAGTTACATCAGTTTACTAGGTCTATATATCTAGTATGCTTTTGGTACACTTAAACTTGCTCAGCGGGGCCGCACACGGCTTGACCCTTGACCGACACAGGCGGATCTACAGACCCCTACATCCTACTGCTCCTAACCCCTGCTCGGTCTCAAATTTACATTTAATGAATATCGCTGTCGAACCAAACCCGTGTGAGTCAAATATCTACACGTGCGAGTAGATTCGAACTACTCAACTTGTACCGATTCATATATAATATTTAGCATGGCATAAGCTACCCAATGACTTAACAACTATCCGTACTCTCCATGGTATTCTCTGGTCATGTAATTAGGGTATCAAACAAATAGTCCTAATGCACATTCCTATACTAAACCACAATGAGATATAAAGCAAAGTTTATAAAATGCTATTAAATGTAAACCGGGGCTTCTCTTGTTGCTGTTGGGTACTAAGGTCAGTGTCCGGAGTGATGATGTCGATGGGCAATGAAATCTCCTCGAGCTCGATGACTAAACGATATGTAAACAAATGAAAATCTGAAATTAGCAACTATATGAATACAAGTTATGTATATAACTGAACTTTGTTGTAAATGAACTCCAATGCCCCCACAGATTTTTACAATATCTAACATAGATAAAAGATGACCTGCTAGATAGGTTTCATGAATTCTTAAGCAAGTAAATTTTCCATACAATGTTGGTCTTAAGGAGTCCAACAAAATTAGTTTCATATTTTTTCTAAGCTTTCTACATAAAGTTATGGATTTTACAAGTTTTTACTATTTTCTAAAATTGTTTCTGTTATTTATATAACTTTCGAGCAAACTTACTCCATTTACTTAAGTTAAACCCATCCAATGGGTCTGAAATTTTTTCTAGAGATCCTAGGGCTAGAGGATACTCTGGCAAAATTTGAGATTTTTCTATAACAGAAATCTCCTGGAATTAATCCTCACAAATTAGAATTAAGGAATTGTTGAGCAAGTTCCAGAGACTTTCATACTAAATAAATTGTATTGCTGGATGGTACTGTTCATAAGGATTCTAACAAAATTGGTTTGAGGATTTTCTAACAATCCTACTAAAATTTAAGAATTTCCAAACTTTAGCCTCAAACTAGAATTATTTTTCTATTAGAAATGTTTAAACTGACGTTGGGCCTACGGGGTTTAAATGGGCCAGTCAGAGAGAGGCAACACGGTGGCCCACTGAATTAACTGCCACACGAGATCCCACAGACACAACAAATCCCGAGCCCTCTGATTAGACGCTGACATGTGGGCCCACTGTCTTCGTCTAGCTCTCGCCAGCTGACAGCGCCATCGGTGGAGCTCAATGGTGAGCTCACCGCCGAAGCTTTCCCGGCCCCTTGGATAATCCAAACTCGCCGCCACGGCCTAATTCAGTGTGCTGAACACTCCATTGCACTCAGCTCATCCCGGCGGTGGCCGGAACAGTGCTCGCAACGGCGACGACGGCTAGAAGCTCACCGGTGACGGCGTTCTAGCTCAGGAAGCCCTTATTTCGATTTGGTCAAACAACATCACTAGATCATCTAGAACATGAAAATGAATCAAATACGATGAAAACGACCTGAACCTAGAGTTGATTGGCGACCCGAGAGTTTTCACCGATGGCAGCAAAAACTCGGTAAACTACATGGTTACTGAGTCTTTTCTTGTTCTTTTTCTTCCTACAGCTCTGCAAAGATGTCTAGAACAAGTTTCTTAATGCACACGATCTTCCACAAAGTGTGTGCGACGAATTCTACCCTGAAGCCACTTCGATTCTTCAGAACTATCGAGAGGAAAACAAGCAATACTCTATGTACGATGACGAAAATGAAAAATGGTTTGCATCGTGAGCACCAGCAAGCTACAGCGCACCTTTTTGCTTCAGTGAGCGGCGCGAGCCAACGGCTGGATCGCCAGGGCGGTGGTGAGCCGATCAAGGGGCGCGGCGGTGAGGAGTTCGGTTGATTGGGTGAAGAATCGAGTGTTCAAATGGATTTTTTCACTCCGTGAAGATAACACACAATGACTTTAGTCGATTTGAATGATTTGCAACAGCTCTACACCAGTTGCTCATGCAGCGATCGATCAGCGCGCGCGAGAGAAAGGAAAACAGAACACTCAGTGCTGACATGTGGGTCCCATCTCTCCTTTTATCAACTTTGAAAATTCAGTTTAAAATAGTGAACTAATTCTGTGAGGACCGAGGACCCAACATTCCAGGAATCATATTGGGTGGTGTCGTGCGATGCAACACCAACAACACACCTCAAAAGGAAACCATGTTACATAACATAAGCTTGAATTTACATAGTGATGTGTACAAATTAGTTCACATCCAAAATCTATCTATGGAAGAAGTCTTTTGTTCTTAGCTCATGCTCTCAAGCTTAAGCTAAGCAAAATGAATCCGTCCAGTCCATGGACGGTCAACACTAGCAGCATCCATGTCTCATGATGGCGTGCAGGGTTCCCACTCAACCGTATTACCCCGAAGGGGGTACGGCTTCCATCATACACTCTTCCTTGTATGAGGCCATGTACGGCCACTCACCAGCAGCAACAACTTATTTAGCAACTATGAGCATAAAGGCTCAGCAAGACTTATCCGTCTCAATCTAACATGAAACTCTACATGCTGGGAACATAGACATGAAAAGGTAAGCAATTCATAACGAAACATGCCTACATGTAGATCCTTAGTTCTCAATTTTTAGCCACAATTTCATGTTCCTGAAATATGAACTTACTGGGCACTATCACTACCACACACAAGTTGCAATAGAATACTTAAGCATAATGGCAATGTTTCTCATTGTTCCAACTACTATTTCTTACTACGCCACAGTGCAGTGACAAGTGGTACACATATAACCGTGAGGGAAGGTGATTCGAATGAGGAAACACCCGGTATACATGACATATATGCCGATACTCAAAGCTGCTCGATGCACGCTCCCTTTCCGCCATACATGGAAACCCTGCATAGGACACTGTTGACGATCGTTAAGTACCAACTTCGACCGTCAATATTACTCAATTATGTGAAGGCATGAACATTTCTTGCATGCATTATCTTTAGAAATAACGTAGTTCCACTTGTACTTGGAAAGAATTGTGCATGCAGGGAATATATGCAGAATTGAGGAGGATTTACGGGAGCAATCTTAAATTATACACTTCCAGCTAATCAGAGGACGACACGTGGCACTCCATGGATCCAGTAGCCCATTTACAGGAGTATCTGAGGGAATCAGACGGTGTATCACCCGGTAAATACCTAAGGGCCCACCTGGAAGCCACCCAGAGGAAAACTAGGGTAAAGGGGACCAAGCCAGGTCATCTTCCAGGTGTCGAATTCCTGTGGCTCCCTGAAGGCAGTTCTGACAGATTCACGGGAATATTCCGGCAGGATTCAACCTCAACTCGTGTATAAATAGGACCCCATACCCCTCACTTCTCCACACACCACTTGAGTAATACTCTCTTGTATACACACTCTATCCATGTCCTTAGTGAAGTATAGGCTGTAGTAAGGAGCCTCTAGTTCCCATGTCTACTTTGGGAAAGGTATGGCTCATGTATCTTTTCCTTTGTTTATGACTTTACTCTTATTAATTATATTAGTCTTCTTCTATTCATATGATTGGATGAAGCGTTTCTTGTTTGATTGTGGAATCCATGCATGTGGTAGGTTTAGGTGTAATTATGATAGTATAGTAACCTTGTTATTATGTTATCATAAATATCATAGGCCTCCACAATAGTCTAATTAGGTATGATATGGATATATTAGTATGAATAACATAGTGCTTGGTCCCAACATTGATTAAATGATGTTTAGGTTAGTCATTTCCTAAGTGTGATATTTGTATCATGACTCTTAAGGTATTTACTTAGCATGCAAGCGTGGTGCTTGGATAGTTAATTAGCGTTGGATGTCTCATAGACCCACAGATTGAAGGGGTATTCGGCAGGTGGTGACAGACCTATCCGTCCATTGTAATTCCCACGTTCGGCTATGCCACAGACTCTTGGCGGGAGTCTCTCTGGTGTTACCAGAGGTAATCCCGTGCTCGATATGTTGGACCACTAAGCCCTAATATTAACTATTAGCATACCCATATGTACACTTTTAGGCTATGCATATCTATATTAGAAGCGCATTAGGAACAACCCCTTACCTTTGCTTAACTCTCACTAAGACTATCCTACCTTTAGGAGTAGATTGCTCACACTACCTTTGCTATCCTTTTTATACATCCTACTTTGCTTCCTACTAGAACAACTTATCCTATCTATCATCTTGCGACACTTTACCTTCCTTTGGGGTTGCACACCCTGGAGAATACTCTTGGGTGAAATGCTACAACAGTATCTTTTGTGCGCTTGCGGAACTCATCTTGCTTTTGCCCTAGGTTAGCCTCGTTGTCATTAGCATTGCTGGCATTCATTGCTAGGATGACCTATAGTCGTAAGAAATACCAACAAACATTTCTGGCATAGTTGTCGGGAAAGGAGTAGAAGTATTGCAGAATTTGTTACAATAGTTAGGATTCTAGTAGAGACTTAGTAGGATAACCCAACTTATTTTTGCATTCCTTTGATGCGAAAACGGAGTAGTGTATGACTGGTTTCCAATTGCCAACAAACTATGTTGAAAATACTGAATCACCTTTAAGAAGAGTTCGACCTCGTCTTGTTCTACCTCAAGTGATCCTTTCGCGAAGTATCATCTCTGAAAAATCAAGTTTCACGCCAATGGCTTAGAAGACCCTTCGTGATTTTTTAGCTCTCTCTGCTGACAATGTGCTTGTTGGGCCCACTGTCAACACGAGAGACGCAAACTTCAAAATTAAAATGGGCCTTATCACTATGATGCAGGCTAATCCCTTCTATGGGAAAACCAACGAGGACGCAAGTGCTCAACTACAAAAGTAATTCAAGTGGTTCCTTGACAAATTCTTTTTCCTAGGCAACACCATTGCCCTTTTGCAAAATAATTTCAGGTTCCAGCAGGAGCCAAAGACATCTATCCCCAAAGCTTGGGGGAGGCTCAACGATTGTATCTTGGTTTGCCTTCACCATGGGGTCGATAGTGGCTCATCGTCCAACAATCCTACAATGGGTTGATTCCATCGACCCGTGATCGCATTCATGCTGAAGCTGGAGGAGCTTTCTTCTTATAGACCATGAGCAAGTTAAAAATCTGGTGTGAGAAGATGGTCATCAATCACAGGGTGGATCTATGAATGACTCTAGTTCTGTTAGTTTTTCATTCACACCATTAACAAGGTGGACATGCTAACCACAAAACTTGATCTATATAAAGTATCAAGACGATCAAGCCAACGAAGAAGTGATGGGATGATCCAAGTCATGGATATTCAACTAATGTATGAAGGTACATGAAAGTGCATCTAGGCATCCTTTGTGGGTTTTGGTTGATTTATGACAAACAAATGAGAGCCTAACAAAATCATTGAGATGAGCGCAGGTTTTTAAAGAAATTAGGAAGAAAGCGCAAAAAGAAAGGAGAATGAGGATCTAAACTGATAAGAGCTCAGGAGCTGAAAAGATTAGATTACTTAGTATGGAGTGTGTTGGAGAAACAGACCCCAATAGCTCAAGTGAAAGAAATCACACTAACTGCACAAAAATCAGCATGTGCGGACTAGTCCGATATCAGTCGGACTAGTCCGATTTCTCTCTGACTAGAAAACGGACTAGTCTAGTATGGACCGGACTAGTCCGATTTGTCTTTGGATAGACAACGGACTAGTCCGCACTCTTATGGACTAGTCCGATATATCACAACACTTAGGGCTTTCCACACGCCGCACACCGGCTAGTCCGGAGTCCACCACGGACTAGTCCAGACATCACAAACCCTAACGGTAACCTTTGGAAACCCTAGTATAAATAGATGTGTACGACCATACTACCAAAACTCTCGACCCCCTGCGCCGTCACACCTTCCAAGAGCCTAAAATTCTCATCTCGTCACACATTCTAACCCCAAAAGGATCAAATCTTTGAGGATTAGCAATTCATCAAAGGAGAGACTTGTTCTACACATCTTGATCTCTTGGGTTTGATATCTCGCACACTCTCGTTCATTTATTGTACATCTTTTGAGTGTTCTTGGTGGTATTCATTCATTGTAATTCTTGGGGAGCCCTCAACTTGTGAGAAGGCCAGTTGAACAATTTATTTGCCCTTTGTGATTAGTGGAAGAGAATCGACCTCTGTGGCGATTCGAAGAGGGTAGGGATAGTGAAGACCCGATCCTTCGTGGACTCCTCAACGTCGATGTTGATTTACTTCGTGGAATCGAACCTCGGGATAAAATCTTGTCTCTTGCTCTTGTGTTTTATTATTCATCATATTCTAGGGTTTACTTAATCTTTTGTAATTCACATTGAAACATTGAAACTAAAGTTGATCTCTATCATTCATTGTTTCACTGTTGTAATACGTCTAAGTTCCCAATTAATTTCCGCTGCGTAGGGTACTAGAAGTGAAAATATTGATCAACCTTGACCTTTCTAGTCCACACATACCGGACTAGTCCGCACAGTACCGGACTAGTCTGATTTCCCTGTATTTGATAAATCTATTAAGTGTTTCAGGGATTAACAAAGAATCAAAAAGCCTTTCACCCCCTAGGCTACATTCAATTGGTATCAGAGCCAAACTCTTCAAAAGAGACTCACCGCTCGAAGAGGCGATGTCGGACATCAAGGATGTACACAAGAAGATCGACGATGAAAAGGGTGATGATGAAAGGACTCAAAAGATAAAGAAGCTACTCGACGCAATTCAAGATAGTGAGGATGATGATGAGGAGGTGCTCCAACTTAACGCTCTTCTACGGAAGAAGGCACTCTCCCCAAAAGGGAAGAAGAAGATCGATGATGAAAAGAAGAAGAAAGGGGATAGTCACACAGACTACTCCCGATATCCTTTTGACTATGAACGTTTGAATTCTAACAATAGTATTTACTTATCAATTCCTCTAGGGAAAGCACCTTACTTTGATGGCAATGACTATTGAACGTGGAGACAAAACAATGAAATGCACCTTATATCACTTAACCCAAGTTTGTGGCATATAGTGTGTACAGGGATAGATATCCCGGATGATGATGCAGAGCTGACTCCAAGCAAGAACAAGCCGTTCATCGGAACGCTCAAGCTTTAGCTGTGATCACGTCATCACTGAGCCAAGACGAGTTCACCAAGGTGGATGGACTCGAAATTGCCAAGGAGATATGGGACACACTACAAACCGCACATGAAGGTGACCGTCATGTACGCGAAGGCAAGATAGAAATGATTGAAGGTGAATTGGGAAGATTCATGATAGAAGAAGATGAATCACCACAAGATATGTACAATCGACTGAAGAATCTTATCAACAAAATCCGAGCTTATGGCAGCAAAAAGTGGAATGATCATGAGGTTGTGAAGTTTATTCTCAGAGCATTCATGCCTCGCAACGTGACTCTTTGCTCTATGATTAGAGAAAGCCCCGGGTATCAGAAAATGACCGAGACGAACATCTTGGCAAGATCATCAACTTTGAAATGATGGAGAAGCAAGCCAAGCATGTCAAGGAAATTGCTGATCTCACCTCGGCAAAGAAGAAAGGAGTTTCTTGGAAGTCAACTTGTAAACACGTATCAAAAGAAGCTCGAGAAGCTCATGGAAAAGACGACAGTGATGATGAATGTAGTGATATCGATGAAGAAGACATGATCTCGTTCATAAAGATGTTCAATAAAATGATGAGAACAAGAAAGGGTAGCAGCTCAAATGAAGGAAGACAAAGGGACAAACAAAGACCCAAGATGATACGGGCGTTCTACAACTGCGGAGAATATGATCATTTCATAGTAGATTGTGCATATGAAGAAAATAAGAGGAAGACTAAAGACAACAAGCCTCAACCAAAAAAAATGTTCAAGAAGAAGAAGCAATATGGCCAAGCGCATCTAGGGAAGGAGTGGGACTCCATTGATGAAACCTCATTTGAAGAAGAAAAGGAGATGGCCACGATAGCCATAAAGAATACTACCAAGCAATCCACTCTCTTCCAAACCATGGGCGCATGGAAGGACACCAACAACACTTGTCTAATGGTAAAGGAAGGTAAAAGAAAGGTAACAACTAAATTTTCCTTCTCGCATTCTTTTACTAGTGATAGTGATAATTCTAGTGAGGATGATAGCAGTGATGAAAATGAATATATGCTTAGGGGTTTAGACAAAAAGACAGCTGCTAAGATGAATTTTCTATTTGATAAGCTTGTTGATATGGAGAAGTTAGTCAATCGTCAGGAAGATATGATTATCTCCCAAAAGGAGGAAAATCTTGAGATTGACAAGCTTCTTGAACTTGAAAAGGGGCGAAGTAAATCACTAGAACTTGAGTTAGCTTCAAGCAAGGAAGCTTGCTTGAAGTTAAAAGACTCAAACGCCACCATCAAGGATGAACTTGCTAACTTAACCAAAGTTAACAAGATCCTTGAGATACAAGTTGAGTCACTCAAGTGAGACAGCCAGGACCTCGTCGGGTGGTGCCGTGTTATGCGACACCCAACAGTACACGGGTTGCAGAAACACATCATATTACATAAATAGTTTGCGGAAGCGTACAAGATTGTTTTACAAAGAAGTATATCAGAGTAAACTACAGCGGAAGATTATCACTCTCACGACTCATATCTAAACTAGCAACAAAGAAACGGTCCAGCCCGCGGATGTTTCTTACTAGGAACACGAAGTCAATCTGCAGCGGCGAGGATACTCTTTGAGTAAGCACTCGGAGGTTCCCGAGCCTCATCGGCATCCCTTCTCATAAGCATCGAGTCAACTACCTGCAAAACAACTCGGATAGCATCCGTGAGCATAACACTCAGCAAGACTTAACCGTCACCCTAAACATGAAACTCTAAGTGAGGTTATGAACCTAACATAGGATGGCATAAGCATAATTAAACTCGCCTATAAGTGAATCCTTACTTTCAGTATTAATTGCAGCATTTTAAGTAAACCTGGGCACGCCACATCGGGAGTCCACAATTAAACAAGAAACGCTTTCCCCCGATGCAATTTTTGAGAAGCTCGGAATAAACCTCCGATAATACCCTGCTAAACCTAGGAAACTTCGGACCTCGTGGACTGATTTGGGAGATTCCCACTTCAGCACTTGATCAATCTTGATGGGGTCCACGGTGATACCTTCTGCTGAAATAATATGGCCTAGGAAAGGCACTTGATCAATCCAAAATTCGCACTTGCTGAACTTGGCATATAATTGGTGCTCCCGCAACCGTTGTAGCACGATACGCAGATGTTCAGCGTGCTCTTCTTCAGATTTGGAGTAAACCAATATGTCGTCGATGAATACCACGACGAACTTGTCTAACTCCGGCATGAACACAGAATTCATCAAGTACATGAAGTGTGCCGGAGCGTTGGTTAATCCAAATGACATGACGAGGTACTCGTAGAGTCCGTATCTCGTCGAGAAAGCTATCTTCGGTATGTCCTCCGGTCGGATCTTGATTTGATGATACCCTGACCGAAGATCCATCTTCAAAAATACCTTTGCACCCACAAGTTGATCGAACAGGATGTCGATGCGGGGCAAAAGGATACTTGTTCTTGATCGTGACAGCATTTAAAGGACGGTAATCAACACAGAGCCATAGTGTTTCGTCCTTGTTCTTAACGAACAGCGCAGAGCAACCCCAAGGTGAAGAACTTGGTTGTATGACACCCTTGCTCATGAGTTCATTCAGTTGCTCTTTCAACTCCGCTAGCTCGTTAGGTGCCATCTTGTAAGGCCTTCGTGAGATAGGCGTCGTTCCCGGCGCCAGTTCAATCTTGAACTCGACGTCCCGTTCGGGCGGCATGTCCGGTAAGTCATCGGAAAAAATGTCGGAATAATCCCGTACCACCGGAATATCTTCAAGCTTCGGCGCTTCCGTGTGGTAGGCCTCTACCATGTCTGGATCTTCGCTGTCTAAAAACAGCGTGTGCTGTCCGTGAATCGGCGAGTCAATCTGGACAGTCCGGTTACCGATATTGAGAACGGCACCGTGACGATTTAACCAAGACATCCCCAATATAATGTCTATCTTCTGCCTATCCAACATAATCAGCGATGTTAGGTATATTTTTCCGCCCAAACACAAAGCTGCTCGGGACACAATCTGATTGGCAGAGATATTTCCTCCCGGGGATCGTATGAGAAAACTCGTTGTGGGAGTATTGGTGGATAATTGGTGCTGATCCACGCATGATTTGCTGATGAAATTGTGGGTTGCACCGGAATCAAAAAGTATGAGCACGGGCACGTCTTTGAGAGTAAGCATGCCCGCTAACACCGGTGCTCCCTCCGGGACATCCTCAGTAGCAAGATGTTACACACTCCCGGATTGCAATGCTGTTATGTTGACTTAAGCAGGTGGCGGCATACCACCTGACGATGATGGCTGTCTGGTGTTCACCAACTTCTCCCGGCATTCCTGCCTAAAATGCCCAGAACGGTGGCAATAAGAACACGGAGGTTTCCCTGGTTCTTCGTTGACTTGTGGTTGAGAAGTTGATGTACTTGGTTGCAGCAATGATGTGACAGGTGTCATTCGTTGCCGCGACAAAGGTGTTGCTTCAAGACATGATTCTTGAGCAGGAAATCTATACGGCGTTGATCTTACTGGTGCTTGCCATATTTCATCGGATGGTGTGTGATACACCACACGGTATTTGCGAGGAACAACTGGTGTGTCTTCTTGCACATCATCCCGGTTCCCCTTTGTGAGACACTCAAGTGTCGCTTGTTCTTGCAGCAGAGCAGCACTGATCAACTCGGTGTAACTGCCTTGATTGAACAAAGCTAACTTATCTTTTAGTATGGCGCTCAAGCCATAGAAAAAGTAGTCACACATTGCAGCTTCGCTCGTCGCATAAGCAGGAGCATATTGTGCCAGAAGATTGAATCGTCTGACATAATCGAGGACACTCATGTCCCCCTGCTTCATGTTTCTGAATTCTTGCTGTTGGGCCTTAATAAAACCCATAGGAATGTGACGAGCGCGGAATGCTTCACGAAATTCCGTCCATTCCACTTGATGGCCTTCCGGAACGGTGGCAAGATAAGCGAACCACCAATTTCTGGCGGCTCCATGGAGCTGTTGAGCTTCAAATAGTGTCTTCTGATATTCGACTCACTCAAACACTCCAAACTTGGACTCCATAACTCGAAGCCACTGATCAGCTTCCACTGGTTCATTGGCTTCCGTGAAAATTGGCGGTTGTGTCGCCAAGAAGTCCAAATAGGCGTTCCGAGGTGGAACGTCCTGTTGTGTACGTTGGAGTAAACCTTGTTGTACCAAGGCTTGGAGTATTCTGGTGTTCTCTTGACTTGACTCGACCATCTGAGCCATGACATCCAGCCATACCGTTGATGGCGGTGCCCCCTGGTGGAGTCGAGTCATCATCTTATCGGCGAGAACCTTCAGCCCTACTCGGAGAATGAGTACGCACCATACTGCAAAATAATCATTTTTGAAGGGAGTCAAACTTGATCTGTGCAGTATGTGAAAGTATGTAAAACATGAACATGCTAAAACTTTATGAAAGCATAACAAAATTTCATGTTTACACATCTTTCTAAAGCCAACATATTCAGTCCCTCCTTCTGTACAGAACAGACCTTTCTGTACTTAACCCAGATTTTGATCCAGTTACTAGCATTTTCATAAATCAAGTTTAATACCAAAGTTAAAGTTAACTTCAGTATCTTTTCAATGAGTACTCACATGCCTCTGGATCATCCCTTAATCAGAAGTTATGATCGTTCAAAGTTGACAGAATTTCTGGATAAATTTTGCCAGCACCTCCTTTGTATGTGGCTGTTTTCATCACAGTTTTACATACAAATGGGGTAAAATTCTGAACAAACTATGAACTACAAAACTGTTGCAAATTTCCCCACCTTTCCAACAGTGTATCGTATGACCCTTAGAAATTTTTCTACAGACTGTGACGGCTAATTTACAGCAACATCCAGAGAAGTTTGCAGCTGCTCTGTTTTCTGAACAGTTTGCATTCATCTGGACATTAAACCATGTTGGTGTCGGATTTGGCTCTGGAGTTCTACAGAAAAGTTGTAGAGAACTTAATAACCTTTCCAGAACTGTATAAAACACCTCCATTGGGTCAAGCTAATCAGAGTTATGCTCTGTTAAAGACCAGAAAAAATTATGTCTGAACAGAGCACTCAGTCTTTGTGATCAAAAGAAGCCTAACAAGTCTCTTCTTTGAACTTAGTTCAAATGAAGAGCTCACTAACTAATATGTGCTTTATCACATCCATTTTTAGTTTGGAAGTTAGTCATGAATGATTTCTTCATAGGTAAGAATACTATCCGGTGTAGTACGGTGACGATGCACCGTAAGACATATGTCGGTACTACGTTGCCTTACCGAAGAAAAACCTAACCGGATTACACCGGCATATACGTATCATTAGGTGGCACTAAAACGGTCACTCGCAAATGTGTTCTACACGTACTAAGGTTTTCGTGGTTAGTACCTACATAAGCCACACTCAATCATCAGGTTCGGCTGCATACCGAACCCGGTATCCATAACAGTTTGTACACCCGGCCGTCATCACTCGCCCAGGTGTTCTCAAGCCAGACACGCCTTGAGCTACATGTTCACGTTACTGACCACGTGAAGGGGTCTCCCAAATTGCACCACGCACGCCAGGGAAGACGTTGCTCGAATACCCCAAACGACATGAAGAGTCGTAGAGGATACTAAAGCGGGTCGGGTTACCTGCCACCCGTGGGGCTCCACCCTTCAGCTTGTGCGCACTGGTGGACAGCGCATACGTACACCCCCAAGACATAGACAGTCCCGAGATGCACGATTTTCTGACATAACAAATTAGTTAGGTTGCCACCTTCATCATATGCTAATAATAGTCCTTATGTGGGCCTAGTACCGTTAACTCACCGTATCCTAAGTTTTTGACATAATATGATGCTCAATCCATGCTCTGTTCCCAACGCAGCTCTGATACCAGCTGAGATAGCCAGGACCTCGTCGGGTGGTGCCGTGTTATGTGGCACCATACAGTACACGGGTTGCAGAAACACATCATATTACATAAATAGTTTGTGGAAGCATACAAGATTGTTTTACAAAGAAGTATATCAGAGTAAACTACAGTGGAAGACTATCACTCTCACGACTCATATCTAAACTAGCAACAAAGAAACGGTCCAGCCCGCAGACGTTTCTTACTAGCAACACGAAGTCAATCTGCAGCGGCGAGGATACTCTTTGAGTAAGCACTCGGAGGTTCCCGAGCCTCATCGGCATCCCTTCTCATAAGCATCGAGTCAATTACCTGCAAAAGAACTCGGATAGCATCCATGAGTATAACGCTCAGCAAGACTTAACCGTCACCCTAAACATGAAACTTTAAGTGAGGTTATGAACCTAACATAGGATGGCATAAGCATAATTAAACTCACCTATAAGTGAATCCTTACTTTCAGTATTAATTGCAGCATTTTAAGTAACCCTGGGCACGCCACATCGGGAGTCCACAATTAAACAAGAAACACTTTCCCCCGATGTAAATTGCTCATGGCATAAAAGAATCGAGTTTGCACTAGCCTATTCATCAAGATCCAATACAAAGGTAGGATAATACTTCACATCAAAATGATTAGTTCCTTTCTCATGCAAGTTCTTACTACGTCAAGACTGTGAGAACAAGTTTGCTCGGTCCATTTCGCGAGCGACGGTGATTCGAATCAATAACACCCGGACTACACGACACGTACGCCCGTACTCAACGTTGCCTACAACAACCATCACTGACGTCGTACGTGGCAGCCTTTCCCCCGTTTCACCCCCGTTGAATCGATCAAGTCGCCCCGTACAGTAGCTACTCTCATGGTGCACCTTCCGACGTGAGATGTCATGAGAATATTCCCCACATACTGCACACCGGCCGTCCGCCTGAGGCGACCCGAAGAGTCCCAACGACAGCTTCCCGGGGTACATCGGTTTACTGGGTCCCATATAGCCAGCATGAGTCCGGTACACAACTTAAACTTGTTCAACAGGGCCGCATACGGATCGGTCCTTGACCGACACGAACAGGTCTATAGCACCCAGGCCCCTATTTCCTGCTGCCCCTACAACCTTCCGGTCTCAACTTTAACTTGCTACCTCATTTATGAACCAATCCCATATGCCCCCATTGTTCCTGAAACTGCGAGTAGCATCTCACCACTAGACTTCTATCGAACCGTAATTAAGCATCACAGTTCTACACGGTGAAAGACACCTACCCAATACTCCATGGGTCATTTGGCTATGCAAGAGGAGTATCAAACACTAGACCTAATGCACAGTTCAATTCTTAACCGAAAGTGAATACAAAATAAAAACTTAACAGCTGTTAAATGCAAACCGGAGCTTGCCTGTTTTGCAGGGTAGTCATATATAAGAGTTAGTGTCCTTGCAGATCCACCCTTGATTCTCCGGAGCTTGATCCACTTCGATGAATCGCTCCTTTGAATCCCCTTCGTTGGGGTTCCTATTGAAATGCATATGCATATGTTTTATAGACTGTAATGGAAAGAAGTTATAGAATTCATTTCTTAGGTACAGAGGTTGTGTGGAGAAGCCAAGAATGGCTTGGTTGCCTCTGTTGTGCAAAGAACAGAAATAAACTAAATTGACCTTAAGGCCTTAGCTATCCACTAATCATTTTCCCTAATGATCATAATAGACAAGCTGAAAAGATTTGAGTGCAACTGAAAAATAAGAACTCCAATGGCCTCAAAACTTTTACAGCAGGTTCTATACTACCTAAGGATTTAGCTTGCCAAATTGCAGCTAATGTGGAGTCATATTGTGTCCTCCCCAATTCTCACAATATCTCTTATGTACTCCCACATATACACAAGTATGGAGAACAAGAACAGGGAGTTCCAGGACACATCTTGGGCTGATAATTTACATGTGAGTTCTTGATCACATGAGGGTCATCTGGTCCAAAATTTAGCCCTTTTACTTGGGTAGTTCTCCCAGAACAATTCTTTAAGCATTTGTACTCAACAGAATTTATTCTGTAGTTATGTGCATTTTCATGCCCAATTAAGTGAACTAAAATTCCAAGTATGTCTCAGAGAGCTTGCCTAAATTTTCCTATGATTTTTTGGAGCTATGGATTGCTCAGAACATATTTTAGAAGTGGGAAACATTTTCTGAATATGTTTCTGGACTCTTTTGAATACAGCAGTTTGCATTTAGCAAAATCCTACTCAAATAATTTTCAAATGAGCCGAAAATTTGCTAGTAGGTCAACAATATGCTAAAGAATATTCTGGCAAAATTTGGGGATTTTTGGACAACCAAACTGCCTCAATAATTCTTTTTCAGAAAACATTCAAAGAATTTTCCAGAATATAATATTGACTTTCATACAAAGATGAGTTCATATTTGGATAGAACTCAGAGAGATGAATCCAACCCAATTGGAATCACTCAAATTGGAGTTTTCTACAGGGAGATATGAATTTCCAAAGATTGAGCTAACCCTGGAATTATTTTCCTATTGAAAATGCGGCTGGACCCACTGTTTTGAATTCCAGCCAATAGAAGCGAAGCCACACCGGGCCACAGCGTCTCTGCGCGCCAACACACGGGATCCCGGCCACACCCGATCTCGGGTTTAAAATTTGAGCTGCTGACAGGCGGGGCCCATGCTTCGTCTTCTTCCTCCAGCTTCCTCCCCGCGCCTGCGCTGCCCGTCGCCGGCCCGACGCCGGAGCTCGCCGGCTCGCCGTTTCCGGCCACCGCCTGAGCTGAAACTCGCCGCCAGGGAGTTTGTGACACCGAGGAACACGGCTGTGGGGTTTGCTAGGGCTGCCAACGACCGGAACATGGCCTGCGACGTGCAACAGCCACTGTGGAGGTTCGGTATCGTTGCCTAGGGTTTCCAGCCCGCCAAAACCTGCGCCGACGCGCCCTACAGCACCAGCGCAGCTCTAGGAAGATCAGCACGACCTCAAAATGGCTCGGGAGTGGCTGTAAATAGGTTGTCGCCATGCGACCGAATGGGATCCTCCATGAACACCTCTAGTCGAGCTCGAATTCCGTCGTGCTGAGGCGTTTTCATGCGCTGGATCCTAAAGGAGAAATGACCGCCGGCAAATCCAGCGTCTATGTGCCAAATTTGATGACTTAAGGAGGATCAGAGGGCAAGAATTTGAAAGAATCATACCGGAAGCTCGGAATGAGGTCGCCGGAGCAAAACCTCAAAATTCACCGCCGATAGCTTGCGGCACGGCCTGAGCTTGGGCTGAGAGCAGCACCGCACCCGTGCGCGTCCGTAGGTGTGATTGCTCGGCCGTGAAACCCGCTGTGGAGGGCTGTCCACGAGCGCCCGATCACTTTCTCGGATTAGGTCACCGCGGCGGCGGCCGTTCTCGGGCACCGGAGGCAGCAGCTCACTTGCTCGTGGGTCAGGGAGGTGGAGGTTGAGCTTGTGGGAGTGTTTAGCAGCTCGGGGGAGGAGGAGGCGCGAAGATTCCTTCAGTTTCACGATCGACCGAGAGGGCGGAGGGGGAGAATGTCTGCTGTACGTGCGCTCGCGAGGAGGAGAAGATGGATGACCCTTGCTTCGTCCGGGGGGGGGGGGGGGTGATCAGGCCGCGAACCGCCTCTGGGCGCCGTGCGTGGGGAAAGGCAGCAGCTGGTGGCGCTGCCGAGCCTCCCAGTAGCTCCACGGTGGGAGCTGCTCGTGGCCCACGTGCTGCTCGACGAATTTCCGCACTGGGGCTAAGACTTAAGGTGCAAGGATCCTCTTTTAGATCTATGACATGTGGGTCACACTCCACATTTCCTCCCCAAATATCTTCTCAAGCTGATCCTCTTAATTCCCACAATTCCGAGTTTTAAAATGTGGGTAAGAATTTGAATCCCTCTAATTCAGTTTGAATTTGCTTGCCAAATTTGAATTTGGTTGAAGTTTGCAAATTCTTCTCTTTAACTCCTTTTTTGAGCCCATCCTACAAATAGAAAGTTGGTGATCAAACTCCTCCCTATAATTCCATCTATATGGCTGCATGTTTATTCAAAGTTTTTGGTCACTACATGTGTGAACTTTGAATTTCAAATCTGATTTTTAAACTTACATGCAAAGAGGTATTTGATCTCCTTATTGGTTCAACACTTTTAAATAAAAAGGTGAACCTCATGTTGGATGTTCATCCATGTATTACCTTGCATGAAGGAAAAGTTTTAGCAAGTCCTATTTTTCATGTCTTTGCCACACATATGAACTCAAACCTTGGTTTTTTATTCATACACATTTTTGGGACTTTTACATTCCTCCCCCTTAAAAGAATCTCGTCCTGAGATTACAAAAGAGGAACAAGACGGGAGAGGTAATTACAAGCTGTACAAAGCTAACATTTCCGGATAGTTGGTGCGGAGGTAATCTTCACTTTCCCACGTCGCCTCTTCCGTGGTATGATTACTCCACAGCACCTTGAAAAATCGGTTCGTCCGGTTCCGGGTTACCCGTGTCTTTTCATCCATAATCTGATCCGGTCGCTCGGTGTAGGTCAGGTCCGGTTTCAGTTCGTCGATGTCCTCAGTGCGAACAGCAGTGGTGAATTTGAGGCACTTCCGCAGCTGTGATACATGAAATACATCATGAACACCCGCTAAACTTGCCGGTAATTCCAGCAGGTAGGCTACGGGTCCGCACTTCTCCGTGATAGCAAAAGGACCAATAAAACAGGGAGCGAGTTTCCCCTTTACACCGAACCGGTGAATTCCCTTCATCGGAGATACCCGAAGGTACACATGCTCTCCGACGTCAAAATGCAAAGGCCTACGCCGTTGATCAGCGTAGCTCTTCTGTCGGGATTGTGCAGCCTTTAAGTTCTCTTGTATCAACCGAACTCGGTCTTCGGCTTCGTTGACAAGATCAATCCCAAACAGAACTCTTTCGCCGGACTCACACCAATTTAGCGGTGTGTGATACTTCCGGCCGTAGAGAGCTTCATACGGTGCCATTTTAATACTCGCTTGATAACCGTTGTTGTATGAAAACTCCACCAGCGGTAGGTGATCGTCCCAATTCCTACCGTGGTGGATGGCACACGCTCTCAACATGTCCTCGAGCACTTGATTCACCCTCTCGGTTTGTCCATTGGTTTGAGGGTGATATGCGGAGCTCCTAATCAGCTTGGTGCCCAACGAGGCATGCAGCTGCTCCTAAAAACGAGCAACGAACAGCGCACCTCAATCTGAAATGATGGTCTTCGGGACACCATGTGAGCAAATAATTCTGAAGATGAATAACTCCGCATATTGCCTTGCTCGATAATGAGTGTTCACCGGTATGAAATGAGCCGACTTCGTCAACCGGTCGACGATCACCCATATCGAGTCATGCTTCCTGGATGTGAGCGGTAATCCGACGATGAAGTCCATACTCACATCCTCCCATTTCCACGCCGGAATTTTCAAAGGTTGTAGCGGTCCGGCTTTCCGCATATGATCAGCCTTGACCCGTCTACACGTATCGCATTCGGATACGTATTTAGCAATCTCCCTCTTCATCCTCGTCCACCAAAATTTCTGTTTCAAATCCTGGTACATCTTGTTACTTCCGGGATGAATGGAAAATTTAGACAGGTGGGCTTCATCCAAGATCTTCTTCCGGAGTTTCATATTACGCGGTACCACTATACGGTTGTTAAACCATATCGTACCGTTCTCATCCTTCCGGAAACATTTCACCTCTCCGTTGTCTAGTCTTCTCCGTATGTGAGACATACCTCTGTCTCTTCTTTGAGCCTCAACAATCTCTTCACGGATCGTTGGAATGAGCGCGAGATTATAAAGCGCGCCATACGGAATGACACGGAGGCTTGGTTCTTCATCTTCCAACTCAGCAGCCGCTAAGTTGTGAACGTGAGCTTTCCGACTAAGTGCGTCGGCTACCACGTTAGCTTTTCCCGGATGATAGTGGATCTCAATTTCATAATCTTTGATGAGCTCCAACCATCTCCGTTGTCTCATATTCAGCTCCTTCTGCGTGAAGATATACTTCAGGCTTTTATGGTCGGTGTAGAGGTGAACAAGATTACCCAGTAGGTAATGCCTCCACATCTTTAACGCCAACACCACAGCAGCAAGCTCGAGATCGTGAGTTGGATAATGCTGCTCGTGGTTTCGCAGTTGACGAGACCCATAGGCGACTACACGCCCTTCTTGCATCAGAACACAGCTGAGACCGATGCCGGATGCATCACAGTATACATCAAATGGCTTCGTCGTGTCTGGCTGAGCAAGAACTGGAGCTGTGGTGAGATGTTTCACCAAAGTTTTGAATGAGGCTTCACATGCTGCATTCCACATGTATTTAGTGCCCTTCTTCAGCAGCTCCGTCATTGGTTTAGCAATTTTTGAGAAGCTCAGAATAAACCTCCGATAATACCCTGCTAAACCTAGGAAACTTCGGACCTCGTGGACTGATTTGGGAGATTCCCACTTCAGCACTTGATCAATCTTGATGGGGTCCACAGCGATACCTTCTGCTGAAATAATATGGCCTAGGAAAGGCACTTGATCAATCCAAAATTCGCACTTGCTGAACTTGGCATATAATTGGTGCTCCCGCAACCGTTGTAGCACGATACGCAGATGTTCAGCGTGCTCTTCTTCAGTTTTGGAGTAAACCAATATGTCGTCGATGAATACCACGACGAACTTGTCTAACTCCGGCATGAACACAGAATTCATCAAGTACATGAAGTGTGCCGGAGCGTTGGTTAATCCAAATGACATGACGAGGTACTCGTAGAGTCCGTATCTCGTCGAGAAAGCTATCTTCGGTATGTCCTCCGGTCGGATCTTGATTTGATGATACCCCGACCGAAGATCCATCTTCAAAAATACCTTTGCACCCACAAGTTGATCGAACAGGATGTCGATGCGGGGCAAAAGGATACTTGTTCTTGATCGTGACAGCATTTAGAGGACGGTAATCAACACATAGCCATAGTGTTTCGTCCTTCTTCTTAACGAACAGCGCAGAGCAACCCCAAGGTGAAGAACTTGGTCGTATGAAATCCTTGCTCATGAGTTCATTCAGTTGCTCTTTCAACTCCGCTAGCTCGTTAGGTGCCATCTTGTAAGGCCTTCGTGAGATAGGCGTCGTTCCCGGCGCCAGTTCAATCTTGAACTCGACGTCCCGTTCGGGCGGCATGTCCGGTAAGTCATCGGGAAAAATGTCGGGATAATCCCGTACCACCGGAATATCTTCAAGCTTCGGTGCTTCTGTGTGGTAGGCCTCTACCATGTCTGGATCTTCGCTGTCTAAAAACAGCGTGTGCTGTCCGTGAATCGGCGAGTCAATCTGGACAGTCCGGTTACCGATATTGAGAACGGCACCGTGACGATTTAACCAAGACATCCCCAATATAATGTCTATCTTCTGCCTATCCAACATAATCAGCGATGTTGGGTATATTTTTCCGCCCAAACACAAAGCTGCTCGGGACACAATCTGATTGGCAGAGATATTTCCTCCCGGGGATCGTATGAGAAAACTCGTTGTGGGAGTATTGGTGGATAATTGGTGCTGATCCACGCATGATTTGCTGATGAAATTGTGGGTTGCACCGGAATCAAAAAGTATGAGCACGGGCACGTCTTTGAGAGTAAGCATGCCCGCTAACACCGGTGCTCCCTCCGGGACATCCTCAGTAGCAAGATGTTACACACTCCCGGATTGCAATGCTGTTATGTTGACTTAAGCAGGTGGCGGCATACCACCTGACAATGATGGCTGTCTGGTGTTCACCAACTTCTCCCGGCATTCCTGCCTAAAATGCCCAGAACGGTGGCAATAAGAACACGGAGGTTTCCCCGGTTCTTCGTTGACTTGTGGTTGAGAAGTTGATGTACTTGGTTGCAGCAATGATGTGACAGGTGTCATTCGTTGCCGCGACAAAGGTGTTGCTTCAAGACATGATTCTTGAGCAGGAAATCTATACGGCGTTGATCTTACTGGTGCTTGCCATATTTCATCGGATGGTGTGTGATACACCACACGGTATTTGCGAGGAACAACTGGTGTGTCTTCTTGCACATCATCCCGGTTCCCCTTTGTGAGACACTCAAGTGTCGCTTGTTCTTGCAGCATAGCAGCACTGATCAACTCGGTGTAACTGCCTTGATTGAACAAAGCTAACTTATCTTTTAGTATGGTGCTCAAGCCATAGAAAAAGTAGTCACACATTGCAGCTTCGCTCGTCGCATAAGCAGGAGCATATTGTGCCAAAAGATTGAATCGTCTGACATAATCGAGGACACTCATGTCCCCCTGCTTCATGTTTCTGAATTCTTGCTGTTGGGCCTTAATAAAACCCATAGGAATGTGACGAGCGCGGAATGCTTCACGAAATTCCGTCCATTCCACTTGATGGCCTTCCGGAACGGTGGCAAGATAAGCGAACCACCAATTTCTGGTGGCTCCATGGAGCTGTTGAGCTGCAAATAGTGTCTTCTGATATTCGTCTCACTCAAACACTCCAAACTTGGACTCCATAACTCGAAGCCACTGATCAGCTTCCACTGGTTCATTGGCTTCCGTGAAAATTGGCGGTTGTGTCGCCAAGAAGTCCAAATAGGCGTTCCGAGGTGGAACGTCCTGTTGTGTACGTTGGAGTAAACCTTGTTGTACCAAGGCTTGGAGTATTCTGGTGTTCTCTTGACTTGACTCGACCATCTGAGCCATGACATCCAGCCATACCGTTGATGGCGGTGCCCCCTGGTGGAGTCGAGTCATCATCGTATCGGCGAGAACCTTCAGCCCTACTCGGAGAATGAGTACGCACCATACTGCAAAATAATCATTTTTGAAGGGAGTCAAACTTGATCTGTGCAGTATGTGAAAGTATGTAAAACATGAACATGCTAAAACTGTATGAAAGCATAACAAAATTTCATGTTTACACATCTTTCTAAAGCCAACATATTCAGTCCCTCCTTCTGTACAGAACAGACCTTTCTGTACTTAACCCAGATTTTGATCCAGTTACTAGCATTTTCATAAATCAAGTTGAATACCAAAGTTAAAGTTAACTTCAGTATCTTTTCAATGAGTACTCACATGCCTCTGGATCATCCCTTAATCAGAAGTTATGATCGTTCAAATTTGACAGAATTTCTGGATAAATTTTGCCAGCACCTCCTTTGTATGTGGCTGTTTTCATCACAGTTTTACATACAAATGGGGTAAAATTCTGAACAAACTATGAACTACAAAACTGTTGCAAATTTCCCCACCTTTCCAAAAGTGTATCGTATGACCCTTAGAAATTTTTCTACAGACTGTGACGGCTAATTTACAGCAACATCCAGAGAAGTTTGCAGCTGCTCTGTTTTCTGAACAGTTTGCATTCATCTGGACATTAAACCAAGTTGGTGTCGGATTTGGCTCTGGAGTTCTACAGAAAAGTTGTAGAGAACTTAATAACCTTTCCAGAACTGTATCAAACACCTCCATTGGGTTAAGCTAATCAGAGTTATGCTCTGTTAAAGACCAGAAAAAATTATGTCTGAACAGAGCACTCAGTCTTTGAGATCAAAAGAAGCCTAACAAGTCTCTTCTTTGAACTTAGTTCAAATGAAGAGCTCAGTAACTAATATGTGCTTTATCACATCCATTTTTAGTTTGGAAGTTAGTCATGAATGATTTCTTCATAGGTAAGAATACTATCCAGTGTAGTACGGTGACGATGCACCGTAAGACATATGTCGGTACTACGTTGCCTTACCAAAGAAAAACCTAACCGGATTACACCGGCATATACGTATCATTAGGTGGCACTAAAACGGTCACTCGCAAATGTGTTCTACACGTACTAAGGTTTTCGTGGTTAGTACCTACATAAGCCACACTCAATCATCAGGTTCGGCTGCATACCGAACCCGGTATCCATAACAGTTTGTACACCCGGCCGTCATCACTCGCCCAGGTGTTCTCAAGCCAGACACGCCTTGAGCTACATGTTCACGTTACTGACCATGTGACGGGGTCTCCCAAATTGCACCACGCACGCCAGGGAAGACGTTGCTCGAATACCCCAAATGACATGAAGAGTCGTAGAGGATACTAAAGCGGGTCGGGTTACCTGCCACCCGTGGGGCTCCACCCTTCAGCTTGTGCGCACTGGTGGACAGCGCATACGTACACCCCCAAGACATAGACAGTCCCGAGATGCACGATTTTCCGACATAACAAATTAGTTATGTTGCCATCTTCATCATATGCTAATAATAGTCCTTATGTGGGCCTAGTACCGTTAACTCACCGTATCCTAAGTTTTTGACATAATATGATGCTCAATCCATGCTCTGTTCCCAACGCAGCTCTGATACCAGCTGAGACAGCCAGGACCTCGTCGGGTGGTGCCGTGTTATGTGGCACCATACAGTACACGGGTTGCAGAAACACATCATATTACATAAATAGTTTGTGGAAGCATACAAGATTGTTTTACAAAGAAGTATATCAGAGTAAACTACAGCGGAAGACTATCACTCTCACGACTCATATCTAAACTACCAACAAAGAAACGGTCCAGCCCGCAGACGTTTCTTACTAGCAACACGAAGTCAATCTGCAGCGGCGAGGATACTCTTTGAGTAAGCACTCGGAGGTTCCCGAGCCTCATCGGCATCCCTTCTCATAAGCATCGAGTCAATTACCTGCAAAACACCTCGGATAGCATCCATGAGCATAACGCTCAGCAAGACTTAACCGTCACCCTAAACATGAAACTTTAAGTGAGGTTATGAACCTAACATAGGATGGCATAAGCATAATTAAACTCGCCTATAAGTGAATCCTTACTTTCAGTATTAATTGCAGCATTTTAAGTAACCCTGGGCACGCCACATCGGGAGTCCACAATTAAACAAGAAACGCTTTCCCCCGATGTAAATTGCTCATGGCATAAAAGAATCGAGTTTGCACTAGCCTATTCATCAAGATCCAATACAAAGGTAGGATAATACTTCACATCAAAATGATTAGTTCCTTTCTCATGCAAGTTCTTACTACGTCACGACTGTGAGAACAAGTATGCTCGGTCCATTCCACGAGCGACGGTGATTCGAATCAATAACACCCAGACTACATGACACGTACGCCCGTACTCGACGTTGCCTACAACAACCATCACTGACGTCGTACATGGCAGCCTTACCCCCGTTTCACCCCCGTTGAATCGATCAAGTCGCCCCGTACAGTAGCTACTCTCATGGTGCACCTTCTGACATGAGATGTCATGAGAATATTCCCCACATACTGCACACCGGCCGCCCGCCTGAGGCGACCCGAAAAGTCCCAACGACAGCTTCCCGGGGTACATCGGTTTACTGGGTCCCATATAGCCAGCATGAGTCCGGTACACAACTCAAACTTGTTCAACAGGGCCGCATACGGATCGGTCCTTGACTGACACGGACAGGTCTATAGCACCCAGGCCCCTTTGTCCTGCTGCCACTACAACCTTCCGGTCTCAACTTTAACTTGCTACCTCATTTATGAACCAATCCCGTATGCCCCCGTTGTTCCTGAAACTGCGAGTAGCATCTCACCACTCGACTTCTACCGAGCCGTTCTTAAGCATCACAGTTCTATACGGTGAAAGACACCTACCAATACTCCATGGGTCATTTGGCTATGCAAGAGGAGTATCAAAAAATAGACCTAATGCACAGTTCAATTCTTAACCGAAAGTGAATACAAAATAAAAACTTAACAGCTGTTAAATGCAAACCGGAGCTTGCCTGTTTTGCAGGGTAGTCGTATATAACAGTTAGTGTCCTTGCAGATCCACCCTTGATTCTCCGGAGCTTGATCCACTTTGTTGAATCGCTCCTTTGAATCCCCTTCGTTGGGGTTCCTATTGAAATGCATATGCATATGTTTTATAGACTGTAATGGAAAGAAGTTATAGAATTCATTTCTTAGGTCCAGAGGTTGTGTGGAGAATCCAATAATGGCTTGGTTGCCTCTGTTGTGCAAAGAACAGAAATAAACTAAATTGACCTTAAGGCCTTAGCTATCCAGTAATCATTTTCCCTAATGATCATAATAGACAAGCCGAAAAGATTTGAGTGCAACTGAAAAATAAGAACTCCAATGGCCTCAAAACTTTTACAGCAGGTTCTATACTACCTAAGGATTTAGCTTGCCAAATTGCAGCTAATGTGGAGTCATATTGTGTCCTCCCATATTCTCACAATATCTCTTATGTATTCCCACATATACACAAGTATGGAGAACAAGAACAGGGAGTTACAGGACTCATCTTGGGCTGATAATTTACATGTGAGTTCTTGATCACATGAGGGTCATGTGGTCCAAAATTTAGCCCTTTTACTTGGGTAGTTCTCCCAGAACAATTCTTTAAGCATTTGTACTCAACAGAATTTATTCTGTAGTAATGTGCATTTTCATGCCCAATTAAGTGAACTACAATTCCAAGTATGTCTCAGAGAGCTTGCCTAAATTTTCCTATGATTTTTTGGAGCTATGGATTGCTCAGAACAGATTTTAGAAGTGGGAAACATTTTCTGAAAATGTTTCTGGACTCTTTTGAACACAGTAGTTTGCGTTTAGCAAAATCCTACTCAAATGATCTTCAAATGAGCTGAAAATTTGCTAGTAGGTCAACAATATGCTAAAGAATATTCTCGCAAAATTTGGGGATTTTTGGACAACCAAACTCCGTCAATAATTCTTTTTCAGAAAACATTCAAAGAATTTTCCATAATATAATATTGACTTTCATACAAAGATGAGTTCATATTTGGATAGAACTCAGAGAGATGAATCCAACCCAATTGGAATCACTCAAATTGGAGTTTTCTACAGGGAGATATGAATTTCCAAAGATTGAGCTAACCCTGGAATTATTTTCCTATTGAAAATCCGGCTGGACCCACTGTTTTGAATTCCAGCCAATAGAAGCGAAGCCACACCGGGCCACAGCGTCTCTGCGGGCCAACACACGGGATCCCGGCCACACCCGATCTCGGGTTTAAAATTTGAGCTGCTGACAGGCGGGGCCCATGCTTCGTCTTCTTCCTCCAGCTTCCTCCCCGCGCCCGCGCTGCCCCTCGCCGGCCCGACGCCGGAGCTCGCCGGCTCGCCGTTTCCGGGCACCGCCTGAGCTGAAACTCGCCGCCAGGGAGTTTGTGACACCGAGGAACACGGCTGTGGGGTTTGCTAGGGCTGCCAACGACCGGAACATGGCCGGTGACGTGCGACAGCCACTGTGGAGGTTCGGTAGCGTTGCCTAGGGTTTCCAGCCCGCCAAAACCTGCGCCGACGCACCCTACAGCACCAGCGCAGCTCTAGGAAGATCGGCACGACCTCAAAATGGCTCGGGAGTGGCTGTAAATAGGTTGTCGCCGTGCGACTGAATGGGTCCGCCATGAACACCTCTAGTCGAGCTCGAATTGCGTCATGCTGAGGCGTTTTCATGTGCTGGATCATAAAGGAGAAATGACCGCCGGCAAATCCAGCGTCTATGTGCTAAATTTGATGACTTAAGGAGGATCAGAGGGCAAGAATTTGAAAGAATCATACCGGAAGCTCGGAATGAGGTCGCCGGAGAAAAACTTCAAAATTCACCGCCGATAGCTTGCGGCACGGCCTTAGCTTGGGCTGAGAGCAGCACCGCACCCGTGCGCGTCCGTAGGTGTGATCGCTCGGCCGTGAAACCCGTTGTGGAGGGCTGTCCACGAGCGCCCGATTACTTTCTCGGATTAGGTCACCGCGGCGGCGGCCGTTCTCGGGCACCAGAGGCCGCAGCTCACTTGCTCGTGGGTCAGGGAGGTGGAGGTTGAGCTCGTGGGAGTGTTTAGCAGCTCGGGGGAGGAGGAGGCGCGATGATTCCTTCAGTTTCCTGATCGACCGAGAGGGCGGAGGGGGAGAACGTCTGCTGTACGTGCGCTCGCGAGGAGGAGAAAATGGATGGCCCTTGCTTCGTCCAGGGGGGTGATCAGGCCGCGAACCACCTCTGGACGCCGTGCGTGGGGAAAGGCAGCAGCTGGTGGCGCTGCCGAGCCTCCCAGTAGCTCCACGGTGGGAGCTGCTCGTGGCCCACGTGCTGCTCGACGAATTTCCCCACTGGGGCTGAGACTTAAGGTGCAAGGCTCCTCTTTTAGCTCTATGACATGTGGGTCACACTCCACATTTCCTCCCCAAATATCTTCTCAAGCTGATCCTCTTAATTCCCACAATTCCGAGTTTTAAAATGTGGGTTAGAATTTGAATCCCTCTAATTCAGTTTGAATTTGCTTGCCAAATTTGAATTTGGTTGAAGTTTGCAAATTCTTCTCTTTAACTCCTTTTTTGAACCCACCCTACAAATAGAAAGTTGGTGATCAAACTCCTCCCTATAATTCCATCTATATGGCTGCATAGTTATTCAAAGTTTTTGGTCACTACATGTGTGAACTTTGAATTTCAAATCTGATTTTTAAACTTACATGAAAAGAGGTATTTAATCTCCTTATTGGTTCAACACTTTTAAATAAAAAGGTGAACCTCATGTTGGATGTTCATCCATGTATTACCTTGCATGAAGGAAAAGTTTTAGCATGTCCCATTTTTCATGTCTTTGCCACACATATGAACTCAAACCTTGGTTTTTTATTCATACACATTTTTGGGACTTTTACATCAAGCAAAGTGGTTCTTCATCCACTGCAAGCCCACCTTCTCAACATATAAAATATGAAACTAGTATTACTTGTGCTTGTGCCAAAAGTGACACTAACTTGAAGAAAAAGCCAAACTCGACAAAGGACAAGCAATCTTCTCAAAGTGGCATATTTGACAAGGAGAAGATCAAGTATGCATGCAGTGCATACTCGGTCACAAGACCTCCTAATGTCAAATATGTCATTGTATATTCTTATGGTGAAAAGCAAAACGCTAGAAGCCACAAGAATAACAAGGGTTGCATTGCCTTTGTCAAGGGAAACTCTTCTCAAGTTAGAAAACTTAATAACGTTGATAAATTTAATACTGTGAACACATATGAACAACAACTTCTATGTAGAACTTTTGATGCTTCATATGTACTTATGAAAAGTAATCTTGGAAGAGTTTATGCTAAATATGTTGGGCCACACCATGGGAACACCAAGTCTCATGTGTGGGTACCCAAATCACTTGTGACTAGCCTCAAAGGACCCAAGCAAGCTTGGGTACCTAAGACCAAGGCATAATTTGTCTTTTGAAGACTTATTCATCCGGTGGAGCAAAATGGGTGCTAGATAGTGGATGCACCAATCACATGACCGGAGAAAGAAGAATGTTCGTGGAATATGAAGAAAATGAAGATCCAATCGAAGGCATTTACTTTGGTGATAATAGTCAAGGAAGAGTGCTTGGTACCGGTAAAATTGCAATTTCATCATAACATACTCTCTCTCATGTTTTATACGTTGACTCCTTGGGTTATAACATTTTGTCCATATCTCAATTTTGTGACAAGGGTTATAATTGTTTATTCACTAATGAGGGTGTGACTGTCTCTAGAAGGAGTGATAACTCAATTGCATTCAAGGGTGTGTTAAAGGGAAAAGTTTATCTAGTTTACTTCAACAAGATAAAGCCGAACTTGACACATGCTTGATTGCAAAGACCAACATGGGTTGGCTGTGACACAGACGGCTAGCACATGTTGGTATGAGGAATCTTCAAAAACTCCTTAAAGGTGATCACATCTGAGGTTTAAAGGATGTTGTTTTTGAGAAAGACATGCCTTGTAGAGCGTGCCAAGCAGGGAAGCAAGTAGGAGCACCCCATCCCGTGAATAATGTCATGACTACAACAAGACCACTTGAGCTCCTCCACATGGATCTATTCGGTCCAATTGCTTACATAAGCATCGGCGGTAATAAATACGATCTAGTCATTGTTGATGATTTTTCATGCTTCACGTGGGTTTTCTTTTTGCATGATAAGACAAAAACTCAAGGAACCCTCAAGAAGTTCATCAAGCGTGCCCAAAATGAATTCTCATTGAAGATCAAGAACATACGAAGTGACAATGGGACAGAATTCAAGAACACCCAAGTTGAGGAGTATCTAGACGAATAAGTGATAAAGCATGAATTTTCAGCACCATATACTCCTCAACAAAACGGAGTAACTGAAAGGAAGAACAGAACTCTCATTGAGATGACGAGGACAATGCTCGATGAATACAAGACTTCGGACATGTTTTGGGCTGAAGCGGTTAACACCGCTTGTCACGCCATAAACCGACTATATCTTCATCGGTTACTCAAGAAAACTTCATATGAACTACTCACGGAAGAGCAAGTTGATCAATGTGTGCTAGATCAAGAAGAAGCTCCATGTCAAGCATTGAGAAGAATGACATTTGATGATGTTCGACCAAAAGTGCCACCTTCAAATGCGAATGAAGAAAATGAACCCCAGGAGAAGGAAAATGATCAATGTGGAGCTTCCATACAAAATCAACCTCAAGAAAATCAAGAAGATCAAAACATCAATGAGGGCAACTACCCAGGGGGAGAAGAAGATGATAATGAAGATTCAAGACCACAAGTGCCACATCCAAGAGTACACCAAAGCATCCAAAGTGATCACCCCGTCGACAACATAATCGGTGACATCCAAAAGGGAGTAATAACTCGATCTCGCGTAGCTAATTTTTGTGAACACTATTATTTTGTATCTTCTTTGGAACCATACAGTGTTGAGGATGCATTAAAAGATCCGGATTGGGTGATGGCGATGCAAGAAGAATTGAACAACTTCAAAAGGAACGAAGTGTGGGAGCTTGTTGAAAGACCTAAGTCCAACGTCGTCGGCACTAAATGGGTCTTCCGCAACAAGCAAGATGAACATGGAGTGGTGACAAGGAACAAGGCATGACTTGTGGCAAAAGGGTACTCACAAGTCGAAGGTTTGGATTTCGACAAGACTTTTGCTCCCGTAGCTAGGCTTGAATCGATTCGTATATTACTTGCATATGCTACTCACCATGATTTCAAGCTTTATCAAATGGACGTGAAAAGCACCTTTCTCAACGGACCGATCAAGGAGGAGGTGTACGTGGAGCAACCACCCGGTTTTGAAGATCAAGAGTACCCCGAATAAGTGTTCAAACTGCGTAAGGCTCTCTATGGCCTCAAACAAGCTCCTAGAGCTTGGTATGAGTGCCTTAGAGATTTTTTATTGGAAATGACTTCAAGATTGGAAAAGCTGATTAAAATTTGTTTACTAAACACTTTGATGATGATCTCTTCATTTGCCAAATCTATGTTGATGATATTATATTTGGTTCAACTAACAAATCCTTTTGTCAAGAATTTAGTAAGATTATGACAGATAGATTCAATATGTCCATGATGGGATAGTTGAGGTACTTTTTGGGATTTCAAGTGAAGCAACAAAAGGACGGGATGTTCATAAGCCAAACAAAGTACACTCAAGACATTCTCAGGAAGTTTGGAATGGACAAAGCAAAGCCCATAAAGACTCCCATGGCGACAAATGGACACTTGGATCTCAATGAAGACGGACCAAATGTGGATCAAAAGGTATATCATTCCATGATTGGCTCCTTACTTTATTTATGTGCATCTAGGCCTGATATCATGTTGAGTGCATGTTTGTGTGCAAGGTTTCAAGCCAATCCTAAGGAACGTCATTTGACAGCCGTTAAAAGGATCTTGAGATATTTAGTTCATACACCCAACCTAGGCCTTTGATATTCCAAAGGTTCAAAATTCAATCTCATTGGATACTCCAATGCAGATTATGCCAGATGCAAGGTAGATAGACAAAGTACTTCCGGTACTTGCCAATTCCTAGGTAGATCCTTAGTTTCTTGGTCCTCCAAGAAACAAAATTCAATTGCCTTATCTACGGCCGAAGCAGAGTATGTTGCAGCCGGGAGTTGTTGTGCACAACTCCTTTGGATGCGACAAACTCTAAGGGATTACGGTTACAATATGAGCCGTATTCCACTCCTTTGTGACAATGAGAGTGCAATTAAAATTGCCCATAACCCTGTTGAGCACTCTAGAACCAAACACATAGATATCCGGCATCATTTTTATGAGAGATCACTCAATGAAAGGAGACATAGCCATTTCCCATGTCAACACTTAAAAACAACTAGCCGATATCTTTACCAAGCCACTTGATGAAAAACGCTTTTGTGAGCTCCGAAATGAACTAAATATCCTTGATGCTCAAAATGTGGGTTCAGAACTTGCATACCTGTATGCCATCCTCAAAATCATGTTAATTGTGTTGAAAAATCAACTCTCTCATTTTTCTCCTAAAAACTATGTTAGTTACTTGATCTTGATGAATTATGGTCATAGCTTGATTGTTGTATGTTTATTGATCATATTCATCAAGAATATATGTGTGTCTTTGTCCCCTATTCCTTATTAGGAACCATTGAATCCATATATATAAGTGTTTTGTACTTTTCTGTACAAGGGACCATGGACTAGCGGACTAGTCTGCACATGGATCCAAGTACACAATTTCCTATGTTGAGTTTGCCAGACTGCTGCACCTTGAGGACACTGGCAGTAATGAGATTGTGATTCACAATCTTGGTGTTGTGGAGAAGGACAAGATGGAATTCCTCTATGATACTCGACTCCCATACAATCCTCCCAAAACCAAGAATATGAAGCCCTTCTTCATTGTTCTCAACAGAGTGCTCCGGAAGACCATTGCTCCAAAGGATGGAGATGCCGGGAGTGTCGAAGGTTAATTGAGAACCTTGATGAAAGTATTCAGTGGGAGGAGAAAATTTGATATCTTCGATTACATTTGGAATGACATGGTAAACATATACTGCACACCAAATCATTCATGTGGCTATGCACCATACTTGATGTTCATGATTGAAAAAGTCACAGGAATTGAGTTTGTGAAGGATGTGGAGCACACTGCTCTAAGGCCTCAGAAGCCTCCTCAAGCCTCCCTCCCAGCTGCTCCCTCACCTGGCTCACCTGAAGAACATCTAGAGAGAGCTCAAGAAGATGAAAGGTCTTCATCCAAGACTAGGGCCCCTCCTCACAAAGGGTCCCCTAGTGGGATTATGAAGTATTTGGCTGCTATTGGTTCTTGCCGCAAAACTGAGGTGAAGCTTCATAAGATGAACAAGGAAAGAAAAGAAGAAATGATATACATGAAGGCCAATGTCAAAACAATATGCCAAAAACTGAAGATTGAGCCTATTGGATCTCCAGTCATCTCAAAGGACTCTGCATCTGACTTCACAGAGCTTCCTCCTCTCTCTCCATCAGAGCGTGCCTACTTTGGCTCCCAGTGGTTCTTCGTCTCCTCCTCCTCCTCCTCAGCCTGATGATGAAGACGAAGAAAGGACCGACAACGAGGAGTGAGCCGGCGACGACAAGTAGATCCCTCCTCTCCTTATTTTTGGTGACTTGATGCCAAAGGGGGAGAGATTGAGGGGGAGTCTTAGGTCGTAGGTTCTTCTTTTTGCGTCCTAGTTTAAGAAGTGGGCTTTTGTAAGACTTATACTATCATTATGCTTTTGGACATGTGCTGTGAAATGATGACTATGTTATGCCTTTGATTAATGGTGTATTTTTGAAACTGCTATGTAGGCTTGAGACTCTTGATGATATTATGATTATGCTTATTATGATATTCACATAAAAATTATTGCTCATACACATAGTTTTGCACCCCACCATAAAGAGTGCACATATGTCTTATGTCTACATTGCCTATTTTGCTCAAAGCTCATATGTGCACACTTTATAAAAATCTGAATTTTTTATCATATTTGTGTGATCTCAATTGGTTGTCATCAATCACCAAAAAGGGGGAGATTGAAAGTGCATCTAGGCATCCCTTGTGGGTTTTGGTTGATTTATGATAAACAAATGAGACCCTAACAAAATCGTTGAGATGAGCGCAGGTTTTTAAAGAAATTCGGAAGAAAGCACAAAAAGAAAGGAGAATGAGGATCTAAACTGATAAGAGCTCAGGAGCTCAAAAGATTAGATTACTTAGTATGGAGTGTGTTGGAGAAACACACCCCAACAGCTCAAGTGAAAGAAATCACACTAACTGCACAAAAATCAGCATGTGCGGACTAGTCCGATATCAGCTGGACTAGTCCGATTTCTCTCTGACTAGAAAACGGACTAGTCCGATATGGACCGGACTAGTCCGATTTGTCTCTGGATAGACAACGGAATAGTCCGGTATCTCACAACACTTAGGGTTTTCCACACGCCGCACACCGGACTAGTCCGGAGTCCACCATGGACTAGTCCGGACATCGCAAACCCTAACGGTAACCTTTGGAAACCCTAGTATAAATAGAGTTGTACGGCCATACTACCAAAACTCTCGACCTCCTGCGCCGTCACACCTTCCAAGAGCCCAAAATTCTCATCTCTTCACACATTCTAACCCCAAAAAGGATCAAATCTTTGAGGATTAGCAATTGATCAAAGGAGAGACTTGTTCTACACATCTTGAGCTCTTGGGTTTGATGTCTCGCACACTCTCGTTCATTTATTGTACATATTTTGAGTGTGCTTGGTGGTATTCATTCATTGTAATTCTTGGGGAGCCCTCAACTTGTGGGAAGGCCCCTTGAACGATTTTATTTGCCCTTTGTGATTAGTGGAAGAGAATCGGCCTCCGTGGCGATTCGATGAGGGTAGGTTTGGTGAAGACCCGGTCCTTCATGGACTCCTCAACGGGGACGTAGATTTCCTTCGTGGAATCAAACCTCGGGACAAATTCTTGTCTCTTGCTCTTGTGTTTTATTGTTCATCATATTCTAGGGTTTACTTAATCTTGTGCAGTTCACATTGAAACATTGAAACTAAAGTTGATCTCTGTCATTCATTGTTTCACTGTTGTAATACATTGTAAAGGCCTCAGTTTTTAACACATATTTAAAGTTTTCATCACCACACACACACCTCCTTTGAAGAAAGTTATTGAACACATTTGAAGAGCAAGTAACCACCATCAACATGCTCATTAGAGAACAAACTCACAAAATGCAAAAGTGGCATTTCCCACATACATCATATAGGGGCTAGGCATGTGAAAAACTCCTACACCTTGCTAGGAATGTCCATGCCAAGTTTTACCCAAATTCAAAACCTTTTGAGGTCCTTTTGGGTATAGCTAGAAAGAGGGTACTTTGAACTCAAATTCAAATTCAAACTGTTTTTATCCCATGAATTCAAAAGTGGGAGGCATATTCTTACTCAGCACATTTTTGTGAGCTCACACACCAATTTTCACTCCATTTGGAGTTGATCTTGACATGAGCTACGTGTAGCAAATTCAAACTTTATTTGAATTTCAAACTGAATATGTGCTGAAACTTAGTCAAACCAACCCAATTTGAATTCTAACCAAGTCGAATGGCTCAGAGGTGAATAATTCAAATCACCATGGGCATTGTACGGCTTACTGTTTACAACAGTAATATGGAGTTAAGTTCAGAGGTTAAAAGGGGAGTGGGACCCACATGTCAGCCACTGAAGTGATTCAACCGACTGAAAACTTTCTCACTCGGGTCTCCGGGCTTCAGCAGAGATCGCCACCGAGGGGAGGCTACCGCGCCACCAGCTGCTTGGCCATGCGCGGGCGCAGGGCGGTTCTGAGCCTTCTTAAGGCACTCCTCGCTTCTGCCGAGGTCTCCTCACCCGTTCTCCCCCCCCCCCCCCCCCCCCGCAAGAACACAGAACCGGAATTCTTCCCTCCGCCGCTCGGAACCGATCGGAGAGCCGCGATCACAGCCTCCCCGCTTCCTCCAGAGCTACAACAAGGTACTAGGAACCTTCCTTCTTCTTCCCCGTCGCTAGAAATCGGCTGAACTCGGGTGATCTCGGCTATACCGAGAGTTCCGTTCAGTGACCTAAACCCGCCGCACTTCGGGCTCCCGTGGACAGCCCAACCGGGAGGTTGTCACGCCCGGGCTAAGGCGTCCCTGGACGCGTTGGTGACCGGTTCTGCTCACCCCCGAGCCACCGCCCGAGGGCTTGATCGCCAGCGGTGAATTTCCTGTTTTTCCCTTTCTCGGTACAGACCGATCTTCGGGTGCGGTTCTGTCAAATTCACACTATAGGAAAGGTTAGAGGGTCTCAATCCGTTCCTACACAGACTAGACTTGGTAGCGCACAAGTTGCCTTCATAACCCTTAGCCTGGGAACCCCGGTACCCGGCGTATTTCAAAGCTTGCCGGCGGCGGCTCCTGCGGGAAGCATCGGGCGCACGGTGGGAGCCTACTTCGGACCTCCCCTGAGCTGCTTCGAGCCCATGCCAAGGTTCCTGAGGGACCACTGATGCTTTCCGGACGTTTGCTCGGTCGGTTGGGGTGCTAGGGAGGTCGGCTGACATGGCCGAAGTCCTTCCGGAGCTGTCGCTCGTCGCCGACCATGTGCCAGCTATTTTCATGACGAACTGGGCCCGTAATCATGTTCCCCGAGTGGAATTAGGCAGCTGCGGCCAGAATCGTGAAGTTTAGAGCACCACAGAAGCTGCCGGCGAGCTCTCCGGCGAGGTGTCGCGGCGGCCGGACGCGGGCGTCGGGAGGTAGACGAAGCCGGGTGGCCCACGTGTCAGCGGCTCAGATTTAAATCTGGGATCGGTCTGCGGCTCGGATCTGGTGTGCTGGTGCGCAAAAACTCCATGGATACCGGTGTGCCATCGCTCCAGCGCCCAACACGTGTCCCCGTGGACCCACAGGCAGATTTAAACTTTTCCCGATTTTCAGATTTCATTCAAACTTCAAATCCTCATAACTTGGGCTAGGAAACTCCAAATAAAGTGAACCAAATTTTGTTGGATTCAGCTCTCTGAGTACTTTCTAGAAAATCAGGTTTCACTTCATGAAAATCCCTAATTCCCCAGAATTAATTCTTCAAAGTTTAAACTATTTAGAATTTTAACTGCAGAACCCTTTGGAGGAAAACTCTGAAATTTGGCTAGGATGTTCACCAAAATATCCCTGAGCTACCATAAAAATGTCATATCCATTTGAGCTAATTTGATCCACCTAATGGTGTGATTAATAAAACTGTTCCAGAGAAAAATAGAAACTATCCAGAAACATTTTCATAATTTCTCTGAAATTGTTTAGCTCATATCTTTAGCTAGGAACCTTAAAATTAAGTGAGACCAACTCCATTAGAACCCTCTGAAAATCTAGTTTTCAGAAAGTCATGGCTTGCTCCATGAAAATCCTTAGAACACCCTAAGAGTTCCAATTAAGGTCAAGGACATAATTATTTGTGGAGAGCTAAAATGAGCTTTGCCGCAACTAAAACTTGACCAAGTCTCTGTTTAGGTTGTAACCAAGCCACAATAAAAATTTCAGAGTCATTGGGCCTGTCTAGTGAGACTTATAAACTTCACAAGTTGAAATTCAATTCAAATGCATTTAAATTAATACCTGTACTTGCTAAGGTCGAGGAGGAACCCGAAGTCTTAGACTTCGTTACTCCGGAGGAGCAGCTAGCCTACGACCAAGAGCAGAAAGGCAAGCTTCAGTTTGTATTAACCTTTTTTACAAATTTTTATTGTTTTGAGCACTTACTTGAGTATTATTATTTCTTGCACTGGAGTCTTGTTTGAAAACCCAATTGCATAGCCAAGAAAACCATAGGTTGGGATTAGGATTGAAAACCCCGATTAGCTACTGCAATGCTAGGATAGTGTAGGATTCGGTACAAGTCGAGTAGTTGGAACTACTCGCGAGCATAGGCTAGAGGCACTCGACTCGGGTAGAGATAGCACATGATACACATGGCAAGAAAAATGAGACCGAGCGGAGAGTAAGGACAGCAGGACTTTGGGGCCTGGGTGCTATAGCTCCGCTTGTGTCGATTGAGGACCGAGCCGTGTGCGGGCCTGTTGAACAAGCTAGAACAGTACCGAAGACCTACCGGCTATATGGGAACCGGGAAACTGATGTAACTCGGGTAGCTGGGTATTGAGGCATTGCCTGTTGTTCAGAGGGTAGGTTGAGAGCTTGAGGTGTAAATCGGCTGGCGGCACTGAGATGCGCGTGCAGAGACCTCTTGCTCGGGACGATTTGACCGGTTCAATATTTGGCTAGAGGGTGAAAGGTGGTTGTGTACGGCGTCCGTGGTGGTTGCTGTAGGAAACATCGAGTACGGGCGTACATGACGGGTTATTCGGGTAACCCTGCAGGTGTAAATCGATTATAATCGCCGTCCATTGCGGTCAGTGAGTACCACTTGTTCACAGTACCGTGACGTAGAAAGAACAGGCTAGTTACATGTTAAAATGTTGCTGATTGAAAGATGGACTTTGATTATTAATGATTTGGTGTAGTTTAGATCTAACTAAAGTTCTTTTCAACTTTGGACAAAGTACATGAGAGAAATGTGTTTCTTGTTTGATTGCGGCTCTCTCATCTGCCTTAGCGTAAGGTTCCCCACAACCTGCTGCTAAAACTTGAAAGTAAGGTTCCAATAATTAGGCGAGTCCTTTGCAAATTGTTTTATCTCATGTACCTATCAACCCTCATGTAGAAGTTCCATGTTTAGGAGAGACGGGTCAGTCTTGCTGAGCCTTCGTGCTCACTGCTTGTGTTTGAAGATTTTGCAGGGTTCTATGAGGAAGGGACTCCCGAGGAGGAGACGGAACCCCAGGAGGGGAACCCCGTCGAGTGGGAGTCGTGAACGCCGCCGTGTTAGTGTGTGTGCGTGCTCGCGGGGACACGTTCACGGGCTGAACGTGAACTCGATGCGTAGTCTACGGCCGTGAGTGTAGACTGAACATATTTTGTTGTACAAATGTTCATAAACCTCTTTATGTAATAAAATTTTGCTTCCGCTTTGTACCTTTGATGTGTGTTATCTGGTGCTGTGCAATGCAGCACCCCTCAGCGTGATCCTGGCTCGACAAGACCGTGGGGTCGTGTCAGCGTTGGTATCAGAGCTCGCTTGAGGTTTAACGCACTACAAAGGTCATCTTTTTCACAAATCCAGTGAGGAACGAGTTATTAGCCCATATAAGGATGTTATTAGTGTATAGAAAGTGGCATACTAATCTATTTGCTTATGTCGGAAAATCGTGCATCTCGGAACGCTTTATGTCTTGGGGGTGCACGTAGGCGCTGTCCACCAGTGCGCACAAGCTGAAGGGTGGAGCCCCACGGGTGGCAGGTTACCCGACCCGCTTTGATATCCTCTATGACTCTTCATGTAGTTTAGGGTATTCGAGCAACGTCTGCCCCTGCCGTGCGTGGTGCAATTTGGGAGACCCCGTCATGTGGTCAGTAACGTGAACACGTAGCTCAAGGCGTGTTTGGCTTGAGAACATCCGGGCGAGTGATGACGGCCGGGTGTATGCACTGTATGGATACCGGGCTCGGTGTGCAGCCGAGTCTGACGATTGTGTGAGTTATCTACAGGTAGACTAACCACAAAACGCTAGACGTGTAGCATCCATGTGCGAGAGACGTTTAGTGCCACGGAACTAACGAAGCCGGCTAAGTCCGGTATAGTTTTTTCTTTGTGAGAACGTAGTACCAACATGATCTGGTGACGCATCGACATCACACCTCATTAAATGGACAACTTCATTGAAAAACTTTAAAGTTTTTACCCAGAGCACTAAAACTTGATGTAACTCCTTCCCTTAATCAGGATACTAAGGACAGAGTCCCCTGTTTTCAGCTAAAAGATGGCTGAAGTTAATCAGAGGTTAGAGGTTGAGTTCTTTCGAGGTTGGGGTCATATGATACATTTCTGGAAAGATTTGGAAGATCTTTATAACTTTTCTGTTGATGTCCAGAGGTGTTTCAACCCTTAACCAATCGAAAAATGCAGTAGGGTTGAAACTGTCTAGAAAACAGGGCAGAGCAAGCACTCTCTGTTAACTCTCTGTAAATTGAGCATAACTTCCTGCATAAAAATCTAAAAATAGAAAATGAGGTAGTTCTGGAAATCTTGTGAGATGGGTTACAACTTTGTAACAGAAAGTTTTGTTAGATTGGGAGCAGAATTAACTGGAGTTCTTGGATCAAAGCAGTACCTAAAGCAGGGAGGTGCTGTCCAGTTTTCTCCAGCAATTCTGTTAACTTTGACATCTCATAACTTTTGAACCAAGACAGATCTTAGGCCAAGAAAATACTTTCTGGAAAGCTATTGAAGTTAGCTTTAACTTTGATGTTGAGCTCCAGAATTGGTTTTGCCGTTAGCATGGCCTAAATGAGGTTGAAATGGAAACTGATCAGGGCTGTCATGTTGGGCAGCAGATCAGCAGTCAAATTTGTTTGAATTTGAACTATGATTCCAAGTCTTATGAGTTCAATGAAATGTTTTATGTTATAACTCAATGGTTTACTGTTCAAATAAATATTTGACATTTCTAAAATATATTTTTACAGATGACAGCGGATAAACAGTTCGAGAACGGGTGGGTGGAATCTCACTGTTCTCACCACAGTGGCTATCCGGAAGCATTGAGGAAGATGCTTCAATACTTCGGATACAACCAGATGCTGCAGTACTTTACCAAGGAAAAAGGCGAGGAGGGGAACAAAACATGGACAATCCATGTCGAGGTTCCTGCAGGACCTACGCCACCCGGTTGGGCGCCGTTCACCGTCACGGTGAGAGGTAGACAACCCGAGGGAATGTGGCAAGTGGCAGCCCGTGACACCATGTCATGTTTCTGCCAGCTACACGTGAGAGCGATTGAGGGCACTCCATACGCGCTCGTTCTGGTGGAGGGATGGGCTCATCATGTGCGGGAAGGGAGGTACAGGGAGGCAACCTATCCGGGTTGCCCAAGGTACAGCCCCGCGGAGGCGAACCTCAGCCTCCAAATGAGGGCGGGAAAGGCCGTGATGGACAGCCAAACTGTTCATGCGGAGCATCTCGCCGCAAAGCTCGAGGAGAGCACAAGCCATGGAGACCATTTCGAGAGTGCTCACAGCACACTCTGCAATGTGATCCTTCCGACGATCAAGCGACTGAACGAACAGCATAATCAGTTGCATCGTCTGAAGAAGGCGAAAAAGAAAAGCCATGTTGACATCGCGGCGCTGCAAGAACAGATGCAGGCTCTGACCCAGCAGAATGAGGTCCGTACTCAAGAGCGAGATGATGCCATTGAGGAAAGGCAAGGCTGGGAAGAAGACTACAACCAGGCCATGGACGAGGTGCACGCGTTGCAGGACCTCGTACCTCCGGTATTGGGCATACCGGTGGTCTTGGGTCTTCCGGCAATGGGAGAACCAGAGATGGGAGAAGAGGATGTAGATCTGGAGCCACCAGCAGAGGTACTGGAGGAAGACGAACCACAAGAGGTCAAGTTCTACTCCGAGTAGGGGGTTACCGTTGCCAAGTAGGGCAACCAGAGTGGAGTAACCCAAACTTTTGTAACCAGTGACATGTCGTTTAGGCAGTAGCGTATGTATAGGTAGTGACGATATGAGCACGACTTCTCGGAGACCGAGAATAATGTATCTTGTATAAAGTTCATGCTTTATCAATATATGTGAATGTTGTGCAAACTATTCATGCGTCGCTTCAATACCTACTGTTTCATATGGAATTTTTAAGTATGACATGTGCTGATCGCTGCTGTTTTGAATTTCAGAATGACTGGTACTCGTGCCAAGCCGGACGTTGGGGGTTCTAGTCAAGGGGGACAAACCTCCCAATAGCCTCCCGATGACTCCTCGGGACAGCAGCAGCAACCGCAGCAACAGCAACAGCAAACACCGCCACCGCCAACGGTTACTTTGGCGGATATTGTAGCAGCAATGGTGGGATCTCATCAGCAGCATACGGAGTTGCTGAAGACCCTCATTGCCAATACGTCTCGACCAGAGAGACGTCAAGATCGTGAGGAGCGTCAACATAGCTCCTACTCTGACTTCTTAGCCACCCATCCTGACACGACCCCATTGGTCCTGTCGAGCCAGGATCACGCTGAGGGGTGCTGCGTTGCACAGCACCGTATAACACACGTCAAAGGTGCAAAGCGGAAGCGGAAGTTTCATTACATAAACCGTTTTATGAACATGTTTACATCAAAATAAGTTCAGTCTACACTCGCGGGCGTAGACTAAGCATCAAGTACACGTTCAGCCCTCGAACGTGTCCTTGCTAGCACACACGCACACTAACTCTGCGGCGTGCACGACTCCCACTCGACGGGGTTCCCCTCCTGGGGTTCCGTCTCCTCTTCGGGAGTCCCTTCCTCATAGAACCCTGCAAAAGCTTCAAACACAAGCAGTGAGCACGAAGGCCCAGCAAGTCTGACCCGTCTCACCTAAACATGGAACTTCTACATGAGGGTAATTGGTTGCATGAGGCAAAAATCATTTGCAAGGACTCGCCTAATTAGTAGAACCTTACTTTCAAGTTTTAGCAGCAGGTTGTGGAGAACCTTACGCTAAGGCACATGAGAGAGCCGCAATCAAACAAGAAACGCATTTCTCTCATGTACTTTGCCCAAAGTTGAAAAGAACTTTAATTAGCTCTACGCTACGGCATATCATTAACAATCAATGTCCAACTTTCAATCAGCAACCTTTTAACATGTAACTAGCCTGTTCTTTCTACGTCATGGTACAGTGAACAAGTGGTACTCACTGACCGCGAGGGACGGCGATTATAATCGATTTACACCTGCAGGGTTACCCGAACAACCCGTCACGTACGCCCGTACTCGATGTTGCCTACAACAACCATCACGGACGCCGTACGCGACTACCTTTCACCCGTCAGCCAAATATTGAACCGGTCCCATCGTCCCGAGCAAGAGGTCTCTGCACGCGCATCTCCGTGCCGCCAGCCGATTTACACCTCGAGCTCTCAACCTACCCTCTGAACGACGGGCAATGCCTCAATACCCAGCTACCCGAGTTACATCAGTTTCCCGGTTCCCATATAGCCGGTAGGTCTTCGGTACTGTTCTAGCTTGTTCAACAGGCCCGCACACGGCTCGGTCCTCAATCGACACAAGCGGAGCTACAGCACACAGGCCCCAAAGTCCTGCTGCCCTTACTCTCCGCTCGGTCTCATTTTCTTGCCATGTGTATCATGTGCTATCTCTACCCGAGCAATGTGCCTCTAGCCTATTCTCGCGAGTAGTTCCAACTACTCGACTTGTACCGAATCCTACTCTATCCTAGCAATGCAGTGGCTAACGAGGTTTGCAATCCTAAACCCAACCCATGGTTATCTTGGCTGTGCAGTTGGGTTTCCAATCAAGACTTCTAATGCAAAGAACAATATTCAAAGATGTGCTCAAAACAATAAACATTTGTAAAAAGGTTAATGCAAACCGGGGCTTGCCTTGCTGCTCTTGGTCGTAGGCTAGCTGTTCCTCCGGAGTAACAAAGTCTAGGACTTCGGGTTAATCCTCGACCTTAGCGACTACATGATAGAAACAATACATGTATTAATTTAATGCATTTGTATTAAGTTTGAAGTTGTGAAGTCTATAACCTTTGCTAGATAGACCTAATGACTGTGAAACTTTTACTGTGGCTTGGTTACAACCTAAACAAAGACTTGGTCAAGTTTTAGTTGCAGCAAAGCTCATTTGAGCCCTCCACAAATAATTATGTCCTTGACCTTAATTGGAACTCTTAGGGTGTTCTAGGAATTTTCATGAGACAAACTATGACTTTATGAAAACTAGATTTTCAGAGGGTTCTAATGGAGTTGGTCTCACTTAATTTGGAAGTCTCTAACTAAAGATATGAGCTAAACAATTTCAGAGAAAATTCTGGAAATGTTTCTGAACATTTCCTATTTTCTCTGGAACAGTTTTGCTAATCACATAATTAGGTGGATTAAATGAGCTCAAATGGATCTGAAATTTTTATGGTAGTTCAAGGATATTTTGGTGAACATCTCAGCAAAATTTTAGGATTTTCCTCCGAAGGATTCTCCAGTTAAAATTCCTAACATTTTAAATTTTAAGGACTTAATCCTGGAGAATTAAGGAATTTCATGAAGTGAAACTTGATTTTCTGGAAAGTACTCAGAGAGCTGAATCCAGCAAAATTTGGTTCACTCAATTTGGAGCTTCCTAGCCAAAGTTATAAGGATTTGAAGTTTGAAGGAAATCTGAAAATCGGGAAAAAGTTTAAACTCGCGCGTGGGCCAGGGTACACGCGTCGCACGCCTAGGCGATGGCACACCGCGGCCCACAAGGATTTTGCACGCCAGCTCACCCGATCCCGGCCGCAGCTGGATCCCGATTCAAAATATCGGCCGCTGACAGCTAGGGTCCACCCCCTTCTTCAACCTCGCGACACCCGCGCACCGCCGTCGAGGGATCTCGCCAGAGAGCTCGCCGCCGGCTGCTGTACAGCTCCAAACTTCTTGATTCTGGCCGCCCCTGCCTACTTTTACTTGGGGAACAGGATCCGAGGGTCAGCTGCTCATGACAACGGCCGGAGCATGGTCGGCGACGAGCCGCCATATCGGAATGACTTCGGCCATGTCGGCTGACTCCCCTAGTACCTCAGCTACTTGGGAAATCGGTCGGGGAGCATCAGTGGACCTCAGAGAAGGTCGACATGAGCTCGAGGCAGCTCGGGGAAGGCCCGAAATAGGTCCTCACCATGCGCCCGATACCCCCCGTTCGTTCCGCCATTAGTAGACCTTAAATTACGCCGGGCACAGAGGTTCTCCGGCCCAGAGTTGTGAAGGCAACTTGTGCGTTACCGTGTCTAGCTCGTGTGGGAGTGGCCTGAGGCCCTCTAATCCTTTCTAGAGCACGAATTAAACAGAATCGTACCCGAAGGTCGTTCTGCACACAGAAAGGGGAAAAGTGGAAATTCGCCGCCGGTGAGCAACCACTCGAGCTGTGGCTCGGGGATGAGCAGCACCGGTCACCTGCGCGTCCAAGGGTGCCTTGGCTCGGGCGTGACAACACCCAGGTTGGGCTGTCCACGAGAGCCCGAGGTGTGGCGGTTCCAAGTTCCGAGTTTGATCTTTCGGCACAGCCGATATCAATCGGTTCCAACCGAATTCTAGCAATGGGAAGGATGGAGGAGGGTCTCTAGTACCTTGCTGGGACTCTGGAGTGGAAGGAGGGAGCTGCGATCGGCGTTCTCCGATCAAGTCCGAGCTGCGGAAGTTCTCGGCCGGCGCTGAGTTCTTGCGGGAGAGAACTGTGGTGCCTCGGCCGAGGAGGGGGCAGGCGCCTTAAGAAGGCTCTGCACCGCCTCATGCCCGCGCGTGGGCAAGCAGCTGGTGGCGCGGTGGCTGGCCTCGGTGGCGATCACCGCTGCGGCTCGGCGACCCGAGTGAAAAGTCTCAGTCGGTTTGTGTTGAAGTAGAGGCTGACATGTGGGTCCCACCCTTCTTTTTAACCTCTGAAATTTACTTCTAATCACTGTTGTAAACAGTGAACCCCATACTACCCTTGGCAATTCAAATTATTCCCCCATGAGCCATTTGAATTGATCAAAGTTCAAATGAGGTTTGGTTTGAATGAATTTCAGCACAAGTTCAGTTTGAAATTCAAATAAAGTTTGAATTTCTCCCCCTTAGCTCATGTCAAGATCAACTCCAAATGGAGTGAAAATTGGTGTGTGAGCTCACAAAAATGTGCTGAGTAAGAATATGCCTTCCACTTTCAAATTCATGGTATAAAAACAGTTTGAATTTGAATATGTTTTCAAACTGCCCCCTTCCTATCCATACCCAAGATGACCTCAAAAAGGTTTTGAATTTGGGTGAAACTTGGCATGGACATCCTTAGCAAAGTGTAGGAGTTTTTCCTATGTCCAGCCCATCTATATCACATGTGGTAAATACCACTTTTGCAATGTGTAAGTTTGTTCCCTAATGAGCATGTTGATAATTGTTACTTGCTCTTCATTTGTGTTCATCATTCTTCCTCAAATGAGGTGTGTGGTGTGGGGATGAACACTACAAATGGGTGTCAAAAACTGAGGCCCTTACATTCCTCCCCCCTTAAAAGAATCTCGTCCCGAGATTATAAGGTGAAAATGAGAGAGAGGACGGTGGAAAATTACCGGATATGCGACGTGAGAAAGTCGGGGTAGTTAGTGCGAAGGAATTCTTCGCTCTCCCATGTCGCTTCGTCCATGGAGTGATTACTCCACAGAACCTTGTAGAACCACAACGTACGGTTGCGTGTGGTTCGGGCCTTCTCATCAATAATCTGCACCGGTTCCTCCCGACAGGTGAGATCCGGTTGCAGTTCTTCAATGTCTTCCAGCTGAATGGTAGTTGATAGCTTGAGACACTTCCTCAGCTGGGAAACGTGAAAGACGTCGTGCACACCGGAAAGTGCTTCTGGTAATTTCAGCCGGTATGCTACCGATCCACATCTTTCGATAATCTGGAATGGACCGATGAATCGGGGTGCCAACTTTCCTCTCACCCCAAATCTGTTTACGCCCTTCATTGGAGTACTCGTAGGTATACGTGATCTCCAACTTCGAATTGTAATGGGAGCCTCCTCCGGTCCGCATACTGTTTCTGTCGGGATTGAGCGGCTCTTAGGTTCGCTTGAATCAGTCGAACCTTTTCTTCCGCGTCGTTGACAAGGTCAATCCCGAAGGTAACTCTCTCGCCAGACTCACACCAATTCAATGGTGTGCGGCATTTTCTTCCGTATAGCGCCTCGTAGGGCGCCATCTTGATGCTGGCTTGGTACCCATTGTTGTACGAGAACTCGGCTAATGGCAAGTGATCATCCCAATTCTTGCCGTGGTCGATAGCGCAAGCTCGTAGCATGTCTTCTAGGATTTGATTTACCCGCTCAGTTTGTCCATCCGTCTGCAGGTGGTAGGCTGAACTACGGATCAGCTTCGTCCCCAAGGCAGCGTGTAGCTGCTCCCAAAAACGGGACACAAATAAAGTGCCCCGGTCCGATACGATGGTACGGGGTATGCCGTATAAGCATAGGATCCGTGAGATGTACAGTTCAGCGTACTTCTTGGCGTTGTAGTTGGTGTTGACCGGGATGAAATGGGCAACTTTGGTGAGCCGATCGACGATCACCCACACAGAATCATGTTTCTGTAAGGTGGTGGGTAAACCGACGACGAAATCCATGCTCACGTCCTCCCACTTCCAGGCAGGAATGCCCAGTGGTTGCAGCAGTCCCGGTTTCCGCATGTGGTCTGCCTTCACCCTTCGACATGTATCACACTCGGACACGTATTTTGCCGTCTCTCGCTTCATCCGTGTCCACCAAAACTTTCTTTTGAGTTCTTGATACATTTTGTTGCTGCCGGGGTGAATAGAAAACTTTGATAAGTGAGCCTCATCAAAGATTTTCTTCCGTAACCCCGGGTTTCGGGGTACGACGATCCGGTTCTTGAACCATAGGACGCCGTCTCCGTCCTTCCGGAAACATTTTAACTCCCCACTATCTACACGTCTCCGCAAATGTGACATGCCCTTGTCATTCTTCTGGGCTGCCGCTATCTCTTCACGGATGGTGGGGATCAAAGCTAGGTTGTAGAGAGCTCCATGTGGAATCACATGTAGTGGTGGTTCGCTCTCTTCCAACGGTGTGATGGTCAGATTATTGACGTGTGACTTGCGGCTCAGCGCATCTGCCACAACGTTTGCCTTGCCCGGATGATAATGGATCTCTATCTCATAATCCTTTATCAGTTCTAACCATCTTTGTTGCCTCATGTTCAGCTCCTTCTGAGTGAATATGTACTTGAGGCTTTTGTGGTCGGTATATAAATGTACGAGGTTACCGAGTAGGTAGTGCCTCCACATCTTCAGTGCAAGTACCACGGCAGCGAGCTCCAAGTCGTGAGTTGGATAATTTTGCTCATGGTTCCTAAGCTGCCGTGATCCATACGCGACCACTCTTCGGTCTTGCATCAGCACACATCCGAGCCCAATGCCGGATGCATCGCAGTACACATCGAACGGTTTTGTTGTATCTGGCTGCGCCAAAACCGGTGCTGATGTCAGGTGCTTGACTAAAGCCTTGAATGCTGCTTCACATGCTGGACTCCAAACATATTTGGTAGCCTTCTTCAGCAGCTCTGTCATTGGCTTGGCAATCTTCGAGAAGTTCGGAATGAACCTCCGATAATATCCCGCGAGTCCGAGGAAACTCCGTACCTCATGAACAGTTCTCGGGGATTTCCAATTCAGCACTTGTGTGATCTTGCTCGGGTCCACAGCGATACCCTCCGCTGAGATGATATGCCCGAGGAAAGGCACTTGCGATATCCAAAACTCGCATTTGCTGAACTTTGCGTATAACTTGTGATCCCGCAGCCGTTGCAAGACTATACGCAGATGTTTCTTGTGATCTTCCTCCGACTTGGAGTATACTAGGATGTCGTCGATGAAGACCACGACAAACTTGTCCAGCTCCGGCATGAAAACCGAGTTCATTAAGTACATGAAGTGAGCTGGAGCATTGGTGAGGCCGAAGGACATGACCAGGTACTCATAAAGTCCGTACCTTGTCGAGAAAGCTGTCTTTGGAATGTCCTCCGCCCTTATCTTAATCTGATGGTACCCGGATCTTAAATCCATCTTGGAAAAGATCTTTGCTTCGACCAACTGATCAAACAACATGTCGATCCGTGGCAACGGGTACTTGTTCTTGATGGTTACGGCATTTAATGGACGGTAGTCCACGCAAAGCCGCAACGTTTCATCCTTCTTTTTGACAAATAATGCCGAACAGCCCCATTGCTAGGAGCTCGGCCTAATAAAACCCTTCTCCAGAAGGTCCGTGAGCTGAGTCTTCAGTTCAGCCAACTCCTTGGGCGCCATCTTGTACGGCCTTCGGGATATTGGCATGGTTCCCGGTGCAAGTTCAATCTTGAACTCCACCTCTCTATCGGGTGGCATCCCCGGCAATTCGTCCGGGAATACATCCGGGAACTCTCGGACCACTGGAATGTCTTCCAATCTGATGGTTGTGGCTTGATAGACACTTGGAAGTTTTATTTCTGGACTGTCCAGAAATAATGAGTGAGAACCGTGCACCTCTGAGTTTAAATGCACGACTCGAAGGACGGTGTCTAAAACAGCGCCGTGGCGGGTTAACCACGACATCCCTAGGATGACATCGACCTTCTGTCCCTCTAAGATAATGAGAGACGTGGGGTACACTCTACCCGCTAAGCATAATGGTGCTTTGGAGACCATTACGCTTGCTGAAATCTTCCCACCCGGTGAACAAATTAAATATGGACTATCGGTGGGTAGTATTGGCAAACTGTGTTTAGCAATGAAAGCTTGGCTAATAAAATTATGCGTGGCGCCTGAATCAAATAGTACTATAGCGGGATGCTGGTGGAGTTGGAACATACCCGCAACGATTGGCTCGCCCTCCGGCACGTCCTCAATGGCAAGTTGGTGGACAGTGCCGGGCCTAGGGTTTGCCCGCCGCGCATTAGTAGGGTTCCGGGGTTGATTCCTCCCCGGAAACTGTGGTGCCACTCCGCCGCCTTGCCTCTCCGGGCAACTGCTCGCGAAGTGTCCTGGACGACCACACTTGTAACATGTGGCCGCTGCTGGTGGAGTACCCGGGGGACGAAAGCCCGGCATGCGTTGCGGAGGTGCAAACGCACGCGGCATCGCCCGCTGCTGCTGTTGTTGTTGCGGTGGTGCTTGCAGTGCCGGCCGGAATGCCGGTGAAGAGTACGGCCGACCGCGGAACGGCATCGACCGCTGTGGTGGTTGCCAGCGTGGGCCTGATGGTGGGCGATTCACCATCCGAAACTTCTGAGAAGGACCACCTCCTTCTCCGCTGCTCTGCGGCGCGCTTCGCTTTCGCTCTGCCGCCGCCAACTCCTTGCCGGAGTCCTCCTGAACAATCACAGCATCAATTATGTCATTGAGGCTGCCGCGATTGAACATCGCCAGCTTGTCCTTCAGGAGCGGGTTAAGCCCCTGGTAAAAGTGGTCCCGCCGCTTCTCGTCCGTATCTGCGTGATACAACGCGTAGAGCGCGAGATCGTTGAACGCCCTGGAATATTCCAGCGCGTTTCGGCTCCCTTGTTGCAGGTGTAGGAACTCCTGCGTCTTCCTCTTCATCAAACCGGGCGGTATATGATAGGCCCTGAAGGCCGTCCGGAACTCCGCCCAGGTCATCGCTCGGTCGGTGGGCTGTGAAGCACAGAAGTTGGCCCACCACGCGCTCGCGGATCCTTGGAGCTGCTGGACCGCGAACTGAGTCTTGCGCTGCTCGCTGACTTGGAGCAGCCCGAACTTCATCTCTATGGCGGGGAGCCAGTTGTCCGCGTCAAGTGGTTCATCCGCCCTTGAGAATACAGGGGGATGAGTCGCCAGGAAGTCGGAGTAGGAGCTCTGTTGGCGCTCCTCACGATCTTGACGTCTCTCTGGGCGAGACGTATTCGCAATTAACGTTTGCAGCAGCTCTGTGTGCTGCTGATGTGAACCCGCCATTGCCGCGACAATGTCGGCCAATGTAACCGTTGGCAGTGGCGGTGGCGGTGTTTGCTGTTGCTGTTGCTGCTGCTGTCCCGAGGAGTCCTCGGGAGGCGGTTGGGAGGTCTCTCCCCCTTGGCTAGTACCTCCAACATCAGGGTTGGCACGAGTACGCGTCATTCTGAAATTCAGCACAGCAGAAATTAGCACATGTCTTACTCAAAATTCCATAAACAGCAGTAGGTATTGAAGCGACGCATGATTAACTTGCACAACATTCACATATATTGATAAAGCATAAACTTTATACAAGATACATCATTCTCGGGTCTCCGAGAAGTCGTGCTCATGTCGTCACTACCTATACATACGCTACTGTCTACACGACATGTCACCGATTACAAAAGTTGGGTTACGCTACCCTAGCTGCCCTACTTGGCAACCGTAACCCCCTACTCGGAGTAGAACTCGACCTCCTGTGGGTCGTCCTCCTCCGGTACCTCTGCTGGTGGCTCGGGGTCTACCACCTCTTCTCCCATTCCAGGTTCTCCCATGGCTGGAAGACCCAAGACTACCGGTACGCCCAATACCGGGGGCACGAGGTCCTGCAATGCATGCACCTCGTCCATAGCCTGGTTGTAGTCCTCTTCCCAGCCTTGCCCTTCCTCAATAGCGTCGTCCCGCTCTTGAGCAAGGTCCTCATTCTGCTGGGTTAGGGTCTGCACCAGCTCTTGCAACGCCGCGATGTCAACACGGCCCTTCTTCCTTGCCTTCTTCAGACGACGCAACTGATTGTGTTGCTCATTTAGTCGCTTGATCGTCGGAAGGAGCACATTGCGGAGTGCACTGTGAGCACTCTCAAAATGATCTCCACGGCTTGTGCTCTCCTTCAGCTTGGCGGCGAGATGCTCCGTATGAACAGCTTGGCTGTCCATCACAGCGTTTCCCGCCCTCATTTGGAGGCTGAGGTTTGCCTCCGCGGGGTTGTACCTTGGGCAATTCGGGTCTGTTGCCTCCAGGTACCTCTCTTCCCACACATGCTGAGCTCGTCCCTCCACCGGAACGAGTGCGTATGGAGTTCCCTCCATAGCCTGCACGTGTAGTTGGCAGAAACGTGACATAGTGTCACGGGCTGCCATTTGCCACATCCCTTCCGGTTGTCTTCCTCTCACCGTGACGGTGAATGGCACCCAACCAGGTGGCGTAGGTCCTGCGGGAACCTCGACATGGATCGTCCACGTCTTGTTCCCCTCTTCGCCTTCTTCCTTGGCGAAGTATTGCGGCATCTGGTCGTACCCGAAATATTGGAGCATTTGCCACAATACTTCCGGGTAGCCGCTACGGTAAGAACAGTGGGAAACTACCCACCCGTTCTCCAACTGTTTATCTGCTGCCATCTGTAAAATATATTTGAGAAATGTCAAATATTTATTTTTAACAGTAAACTTCTGGGCTATAACATAAGACATGTCATTGAACCCATAACACTTGGAAACATAGTTCAAATTCTTAAACAAATTTGACTGCTGATCTGCTGTTACCATGACAGCCCTGACCAGTTCCCATATCAATCTGATTTAGGCCAGGTTAAAAGCAAAACCAGTTCTGGAGCTCAACATAAAAGTTAAATTTAACTTCAATAGCTTTCCAGAAAGTATTTGTTTGGCCTATGATCTGTCCTGGTTCAAAAGTTATGAGATGTCAAAGTTAACAGAATTTCTGGAGAAAATTGGACAGCACCTCCCTGCTTTAGGTACTGCTTTGATCCAAGAATCCCGGTTAATTCTATTCCTAACCTGACAAAACTTTCTGTTACAAAGTTGTAACCCATCTCATAAGCTTTCCAGAACTACCTCATTTTCTATTTTTGGATTTTTAAGCAGGAAGTTATGCTTAATTTAGAGAGAGTTTACAGAGAGTCTTTGCTCTGTCCTGTTTTCTGGACAGTTTCAACTCTACTGCATTTTTCGAGTGGTTAAGGGATGAAACACCTCTGGACCTCAACAGAAAAGTCGTAAAGCTCTTCCAAAGCTTTCCAGAAATGTATCATACGACCCCAACCTCGAAAGAACTCGACCTCTAGCCTCTGATTAACTTCAGCCTTGATTCAGCTGAAAACAGAGTGCTCTGTCCTTAACATCCTATAAGTTGAAAACTTGTTAACTTTGAATATCCTGTACAAGGGAAGGAGTTACATCAATTTTACTACTTTGGATCAAAACCTTCAAATTTTTAAATGAAGTTGTTCATTTAGTTGGGTGTGACGTCGATGCGTCACCAGCTTATGTCGGTACTACGTCCTCACAAAGGAAAAACCTATACCGGACTTAGCCGGCTTCGTTAGTTCAGTGGCACTACTCGTCACTCGCACACGGATGCTACACGTCTAACGTTTCGTGGGAAGGCTACCTGCAGAAATTCAACCAATCATCAGACTCGGCTGCACACCGAGCCCGGAATCCATACAGTTGGTACATCCGGCCGTCATCACTCGCCCGGATGTTCTCAAGCCAAACACGCCTTGAGTTACGTGTTCACGTTTTAGACCACGTGACGGGGTCTCACATGTTGCACCACGCACGCCAGGGACAGACGTTGCTCGAATACCCCAAACGACATGAAGAGTCGTAGAGGATGCTAAAGCGGGTCGGGTTACCTGCCACCCGTGGGGCTCCACCCTTCAGCTTGTGCGCACTGGTGGACAGCGCTCACGTGCAACCCCCAAGACATGAACGTCCCGAGATGCACGATTTTCCGACATAACAATTAGGTTACTAAGCCACTTTCTATATACTAATAACATCCTTATACGGGCTACTAACTCGTTCCTCACTGGATTTTTGAAAAAGAAGACCTTTGTACTGTGTTAAACCTCAAGCGAGCTCTGATACCACGCTGACACGACCCCATTGGTCCTGTCGAGCCAGGATCACGCTGAGGGGTGCTGCGTTGCACAGCACCGTATAACACACGTCAAAGGTGCAAAGCGGAAGCGGAAGTTTCATTACATAAACCATTTTATGAACATGTTTACATCAAAATAAGTTCAGTCTACACTCGCGGGCGTAGACTAAGCATCAAGTACACGTTCAGCCCTCGAACGTGTCCTTGCTAGCACACACGCACACTAACTCTGCGGCGTGCACGACTCCCACTCGACGGGGTTCCCCTCCTGGGGTTCCGTCTCCTCTTCGGGAGTCCCTTCCTCATAGAACCCTGCAAAAGCTTCAAACACAAGCAGTGAGCACAAAGGCCCAGCAAGTCTGACCCGTCTCACCTAAACATGGAACTTCTACATGAGGGTAATGGGTTGCATGAGGCAAAAATCATTTGCAAGGACTCGCCTAATTAGTAGAACCTTACTTTCAAGTTTTAGCAGCAGGTTGTGGAGAACCTTACGCTAAGGCACATGAGAGAGCCGCAATCAAACAAGAAACGCATTTCTCTCATGTACTTTGCCCAAAGTTGAAAAGAACTTTAATTAGCTCTACGCTACGGCATATCATTAACAATCAATGTCCAACTTTCAATCAGCAACCTTTTAACATGTAACTATCCTGTTCTTTCTACGTCACGGTACAGTGAACAAGTGGTACTCACTGACCGCGAGGGACGGCGATTATAATCGATTTACACCTGCAGGGTTACCCGAACAACCCGTCACGTACGCCCGTACTCAATGTTGCCTACAACAACCATCACGGACGCCGTACGCGACTACCTTTCACCCGTCAGCCAAATATTGAACCGGTCCCATCGTCCCGAGCAAGAGGTCTCTGCACGCGCATCTCCGTGCCGCCAGCCGATTTACACCTCGAGCTCTCAACCTACCCTCTGAACGACGGGCAATGCCTCAATACCCAGCTACCCGAGTTACATCAGTTTCCCGGTTCCCATATAGCCGGTAGGTCTTCGGTACTGTTCTAGCTTGTTCAACAGGCCCGCACACGGCTCGGTCCTCAATCGACACAAGCGGAGCTACAGCACACAGGCCCCAAAGTCCTGCTGCCCTTACTCTCCGCTCGGTCTCATTTTCATGCCATGTGTATCATGTGCTATCTCTACCCGAGCAATGTGCCTCTAGCCTATTCTCGCGAGTAGTTCCAACTACTCGACTTGTACCGAATCCTACTCTATCCTAGCAATGCAGTGGCTAACGAGGTTTGCAATCCTAAACCCAACCCATGGTTATCTTGGTTGTGCAGTTGGGTTTCCAATCAAGACTTCTAATGCAAAGAACAATATTCAAAGATGTGCTCAAAACAATAAACATTTGTAAAAAGGTTAATGCAAACCGGGGCTTGCCTTGCTGCTCTTGGTCGTAGGCTAGCTGTTCCTACGGAGTAACGAAGTCTAGGACTTCGGGTTCCTCCTCGACCTTAGCGACTACATGATAGAAACAATACATGTATTAATTTAATGCATTTGTATTAAGTTTGAAGTTGTGAAGTCTATAACCTTTGCTAGATAGACCTAATGACTGTGAAACTTTTACTGTGGCTTGGTTACAACCTAAACAAAGACTTGGTCAAGTTTTAGTTGCAGCAAAGCTCATTTGAGCCCTCCACAAATAATTATGTCCTTGACCTTAATTGGAACTCTTAGGGTGTTCTAGGAATTTTCATGAGACAAACTATGACTTTCTGAAAACTAGATTTTCAGAGGGTTCTAATGGAGTTGGTCTCACTTAATTTGGAAGTCTCTAACTAAAGATATGAGCTAAACAATTTCAGAGAAAATTCTGAAAATGTTTCTGAACATTTCCTATTTTCTCTGGAACAGTTTTGCTAATCACACCATTAGGTGGACTAAATGAGCTCAAATGGATCTGAAATTTTTATGGTAGTTCAAGGATATTTTGGTGAACATCTCAGCAAAATTTCAGGATTTTCCTCCAAAGGATTCTCCAGTTAAAATTCCTAACAGTTTAAATTTTAAGGAATTAATCCTGGAGAATTAAGGAATTTCATGAAGTGAAACTTGATTTTCTGGAAAGTACTCAGAGAGCTGAATCCAGCAAAATTTGGTTCACTCAATTTGGAGCTTCCTAGCCAAAGTTATAAGGATTTGAAGTTTGAAGGAAATCTGAAAATCGGGAAAAAGTTTAAACTCGCGCGTGGGCCCAGGGTACACGCGTCGCACGCCTAGGCGATGGCACACCGCGGCCCACAAGGATTTTGCGCGCCAGCTCACCCGATCCCGGCCGCAGCTGGATCCCGATTCAAAATATCGGCCGCTGACAGCTGGGGTCCACCCCCTTCTTCAACCTCGCGACACCCGCGCACCGCCGCCGAGGGATCTCGCCGGAGAGCTTGCCGCCGGCTGCTGTACAGCTCCAAACTTCTTGACTCTGGCCGCCCCTGCCTACTTTTACTTGGGGAACAGGATCCGAGGGTCAGCTGCTCATGACAACGGCCGGAGCATGGTCGGCGACGAGCCGCCATATCGGAATGACTTCGGCCATGTCGGCTGACTCCCCTAGTACCTCAGCTACTTGGGAAATCGGTCGGGGAGCATCAGTGGACCTCAGAGAAGGTCGACATGAGCTCGAGGCAGCTCGGGGAAGGCCCGAAATAGGTCCTCACCGTGCGCCCGATACCCCCCGTTCGTTCCGCCATTAGTAGACCTTAAATTACGCCGGGCACAGAGGTTCTCCGGCCCAGAGTTGTGAAGGCAACTTGTGCGTTACCGTGTCTAGCTCGTGTGGGAGTGGCCTGAGGCCCTCTAATCCTTTCTAGAGCACGAATTAAACAGAATCGTACCCGAAGGTCGTTCTGCACAGAGAAAGGGGAAAAGTGGAAATTCGCCGCCGGTGAGCAACCACTCGAGCTGTGGCTCGGGGATGAGCAGCACCGGTCACCTGCGCGTCCAAGGGTGCCTTGGCTCGGGCGTGACAACGCCCAGGTTGGGCTGTCCACGAGAGCCCGAGGTGCGGCGGTTCCAAGTTCCAAGTTTGATCTTTCGGCACAGCCGATATCAATCGGTTCCAACCGAATTCTAGCAATGGGAAGGATGGAGGAGGGTCTCTAGTACCTTGCTGGGACTCTGGAGTGGAAGGAGGGAGCTGCGATTGGCGTTCTCCGATCAAGTCCGAGCTGCGGAAGTTCTCGGCCGGCGCTGAGTTCTTGCGGGAGAGAACTGTGGTGCCTCGGCCGAGGAGGGGGCAGGCGCCTTAAGAAGGCTCTGCACCGCCTCATGCCCGCGCGTGGGCAAGCAGCTGGTGGCGCGGTGGCTGGCCTCGGTGGCGATCACCGCTGCGGCTCGGCGACCCGAGTGAAAAGTCTCAGTCGGTTTGTGTTGAAGTAGAGGCTGACATGTGGGTCCCACCCTTCTTTTTAACCTCTGAAATTTACTTCTAATCACTGTTGTAAACAGTGAACCCCATACTACCCTTGGCAATTCAAATTATTCCCCCATGAGCCATTTGAATTGATCAAAGTTCAAATGAGGTTTGGTTTGAATGAATTTCAGCACAAGTTCAGTTTGAAATTCAAATAAAGTTTGAATTTCTCCCCCTTAGCTCATGTCAAGATCAACTCCAAATGGAGTGAAAATTGGTGTGTGAGCTCACAAAAATGTGCTGAGTAAGAATATGCCTTCCACTTTCAAATTCATGGTATAAAAACAGTTTGAATTTGAATATGTTTTCAAACTGCCCCCTTCCTATCTATACCCAAGATGACCTCAAAAAGGTTTTGAATTTGGGTGAAACTTGGCATGGACATCCTTAGCAAAGTGTAGGAGTTTTTCCTATGTCCAGCCCATCTATATCACATGTGGGAAATACCACTTTTGCAATGTGTAAGTTTGTTCCCTAATGAGCATGTTGATAATTGTTACTTGCTCTTCATTTGTGTTCATCATTCTTCCTCAAATGAGGTGTGTGGTGTGGGGATGAAGACTACAAATGGGTGTCAAAAACTGAGGCCCTTACACATCCCCCGGTATTCTCAAGGGCGGATGAACCCATCGATGCGGACAACTGGCTCCGCACGATGGAGATGAAGTTCGGGCTGCTCCAAGTGAGTGAGCAGCGCAAGACTCAGTTCGCGGTCCAACAGCTCCAGGGATCCGCGAGCTCGTGGTGGGCAAACTTCTGTGCTTCACAGCCCACCGACCAAGTTATGACCTGGGCGGAGTTCCGGACGGCCTTCAGGGCCTATCATATACCGCCGGGTCTCATGAAGAGGAAGACGCAGGAGTTTCTACACCTGCAGCAAGGGAGCCGGAACGCGCTGGAATACTCCAGGGCGTTCAACGATCTCGCGCTTTACGCGTCGTATCACGCCGATACTGACGAGAAGTGGCGGGACCACTTCTACCAGGGGCTTAACCCGCTCCTGAAGGACAAGCTGGCGATGTTCAATCGCGGCAGCCTCAGTGACATAATTGATGCTGCGATTGTTCAGGAGGACTCCGGGAAGGAGTTAGCGGCGGCGGAAAGAAAGCGAAGCGCGCCGCAAAGCAGCGGAGAAGGAGGCGGTCCTTCTCAGAAATTTTGGATGGTGAATCGTCCACCATCAGGTTCACGCTGGCAGCCACCACAGAGGTCGATGCCATTCCGCAGTCGGCCCTATTCTTCACCGGCGTTCAGGCCAGCACTGCCAGCACCACCTCCGCAACACAACAGCAACAGCGGGCGATGCCGCGTGCGTATGCACCTCAGCAGCGCATGCCGGGTTTTCGTCCCCCAAGCATCGGACAAGCAGCGGTCACATGCTACAAATGTGGTCGCCCAGGACACTTCGCCAGCAGTTGTCCGGAGAGACAAGGTGGCGGAGTTGCACCGCAACTTCCGGGGAGGAATCTGCCCCGGAACCCTACTAATGCGCGGCGGGCAAACCCGAGGCCCGGCACTGTCCACCAACTTGCCATAGAGGACGTGCCGGAGGGTGAGCCAATCCTTGCGGGTATGTTCCAACTCCACCAGCATCCCGCCACAGTATTATTTGATTCAGGCGCCACACATAGATTCATTAGCCAAACTTTATTGATAGATATAGCTTGCAAATACTACCCACCGATAATCCTTATTTGGTTTGTTCACCGGGTGGGAAGATTTCAGAAAGCATGATGGTTCCAAAAGCGCCATTATGCTTAGCGGGTAGAGTGTACCCTACATCTCTCATAATTTTAGAGGGACAAAAGGTCGATGTCATCTTAGGGATGTCGAGGTTAACCCGCCACGGCGCTGTTTTAGACACCGTCCTCCGAGTTGTGCACTTGAACTCAGAAGTGCACGAATCTCATTCCTTATTTCTGGACAGTCCAGAAATAAAACTTCCAAGTGTCTATCAATCCACAACCATCAGATTGGAAGATATTCCAGTGGTCCAAGAGTTCCCTGACATGTTCCCGGATGATTTGCCGGGGATGCCGCCCGATAGAGAGGTGGAGTTCAAGATTGAACTTGCACCGGGAACCATGCCAATGTCCCGGAGGCCGTACAATATGGCGCCCAAGGAATATGCTGAATTGAAGACCCAGCTAACGGACTTGCTGGAGAAGGGTTTTATTAGGCCGAGCTCCTCGCCATGGGGCTGTTCGGCATTATTTGTGAAGAAGAAGGATGAGACGTTGCGGCTTTGTGTGGACTCTCATTCACTAAACGCCGTAACCATCAAGAACAAGTACCCGTTGCCACGGATCGACATGTTGTTTGATCAGTTGGTCGAAGCAAAGATCTTTTCCAAGATGGATTTAAGGTCCGGGTACCACCAAATTAAAATACGGGCTGAGGACATTCGGAAGACAGCTTTCTCGACGAGGTACGGACTTTATGAGTACCTGGTCATGTCCTTTGGCCTCACCAATGCTCCAGCTCATTTCATGTATTTTATGAACTCGGTATTCATGCCGGAGCTGGACAAGTTTGTAGTGGTCTTCATCGACGACATACTGGTATACTCCAAGTTGGAGGAAGATCACAAGAAGCATCTGTGTATAGTCTTGCAACGGCTGCGGGATCACAAGCTATACGTGAAATTCAGTAAATGCAAATTCTGGATATCGCAAGTGCCTTTTCATGGGCATATCATCTCAGCGGAGGGTATCGCTGTAGACCCGAGCAAGATCACACAAGTGCTGAATTGGAAGTCCTCGAGAACTGTTCACGAGGTACGGAGTTTCCTCTGGCTCGTGGGATATTATCGGAGGTTCATCCCGAACTTTTCAAAGATTGCCAAGCCTATGACGGAGCTGCTGAAGAAGGCTACCAAATATGTTTGGAGTCCAGCATGTGAAGCATCGTTTAAGGCATTAGTGAAGCACCTGACATCAGCACCGGTTTTGGCGCAGCCAGACACAACAAAACCGTTCGATGTGTACTGCGATGCATCCGGCATTGGGCTCGGATGTGTGCTGATGCAAGACCAAAGGGTGGTCGCGCATGGGTCACGGCAGCTTAGAAACCATGAGCAGAATTATCCAACTCACAACTTGGAGCTCGCTGCCGTGGTACTTGCACTGAAAATGTGGAGGCACTACCTACTCGGTATCCTCGTACATTTATATACCGACCATAAGAGCCTCAAGTACATATTCACTCAGAAGGAGCTGAACATGAGGCAGCGAAGATGGTTAGAGTTGATAAAGGATTACGGCGAAAGGGTTACCTTCGGGATTGATCTTGTCAGTAACGCGGAGGAAAAGGTTCAATTGATTCAAGCAAACCTAAAAGCCGCCCAATCCCGACAAAAGCAATATGCGGACCGGAGAAGGCGCCCATTACAATTTGAAGTCGGGGATCACGTATACCTACGTGTGTCTCCAATGAAGGGCGTGAACAGATTCGGGGTGGGAGGAAAGTTGGCACCCCGATTCATCGGTCCATCCCAGATTACCGAAAGATGTGGGTCAGTAGCATACCGGCTGAAATTACCAGAAGCACTTTCTGGTGTGCACGACGTCTTTCATATTTCCCAGCTGAAGAAGTGTCTCAAGCAATCAACTACCGTTCAGCTGGCGGACATTGAAGAACTGAAACCGGATCTCACCTATCGGGAGGAACCGGTTCAGATCATTGACGAGAAGGCCCGAACCACACGCAACCGTACGTTGTGGTTCTACAAAGTTCTGTGGAGTAATCACTCCGTGGACAAAGAGACATGCGAGAGTGAAGGATTTCTTCGTGCTAACTACCCCGACTTTTTCATGTCGCATATCTGGTAATTTTTTACCGTCCTCTCTCTCATTTTCACCTTATAATCTAGGGACGAGATTCTTTTAAGGGGAGAGGAATGTAAAGGCCTCAGTTTTTGACACATGTTTAAAGTGTTCATCACCACACAACACACCTCATTTGAAGAAAGTTGATGAACACATTTGAAGAGCAAGTAACCATTATCAACATGCTCATTAAAGAATAAACTCACAAAATGCAAAAGTGGTATTTCCCACATGCATCATTTAGGGGCTGGGCATATGAAAACTCCTACACCTTGCTAGGGATGTCCATGCCAAGTTTCACCCAAATTCAAAACCTTTTTGAGGTATTTTTGGGTATAGCTAGAAAGAGGGTGGTTTGAACTCAAATTCAAATTCAAACTGTTTTTACCCCATGAATTCAAAAGTGGAAACATATTCATAGTCAGCACATTTTTGTGAGCTCACACACCAATTTTCACTCCATTTGGAGTTGATCTTGACATGTGCTAAGTGTAGCAAATTCAAACTTTATTTGAATTTCAAACTGAACATGTGCTGAAATTTAGTCAAACCAAACCCAAATTGAATTCTAACCAATTCAAATAGCTCAGGGGTGAATAATTCAAATCACCATGGGCATTGTGGGGATTACTGTTTACAACAGTAATGTGGAGTTAAGTTCAGAGGTTAAAAATGAAAGTGGGACCCACATGTCAGCCACTAAAGTGATTCAACCGACTGAAACTCCCTCACTCGGGTCTTCGGGCTTCAGCAGCGATCGCCACCGGGGGAGGCTTCCGCGCCACCAGCTGCTTTGCCACGCGCGGGCACAAGTCGGTTTGGAGCCCTTCTTAAGGCGCCCCACTCCTCGGCCGAAGCCCCCTCGCCATTTTCCCCTCGCAAGCACACAGAACCGGATTCTTCCCTCCACCGTTCGGAACTGATTGGAGAGCCCCGATCACAGCCACCCTGCTCCTTCCGGAGCTACGACAAGGTATTATGAAACTTCCTTCTTCTTCCCCGTCGTTAGAAATTGGCAAAAAACCGGTTGATCTCGGCTATACCGAGAGTTCCATGCAGAGACCTAAAGCCGCCGCACTTCCGGCTCCCGTGGACAGCCCAACCGGGAGGTTGTCACACCCAAGCTAAGGCGTCCCTAGACGCGTTGGTGACCGGTGCTGCTCACCCCAGAGCCACAGCCCGAGTGCTTGATCGACGGCGGTGAATTTCAAGTTTTTCCCCTTTCACGGTATAGACCGACCTTCGGGTGCGGTTCTGGCAAATTCACACTCTAGGAAGAGTTAGAGAGTCTCAATCCGCTCCTACACAGACTAGACCTGGTAGCGCACAAGTTGCCTTCACAACCTTTAGCCGGAGAACTCCTGTACACGGCGTATTTCGCAGTTTGCCGTCGGCGGAGCATACGGGAAGCATCGGGCGCACGGTGAGGGACTACTTTGGACCTCCCCCGAGCTGCTTCAAGCTCAGGTCGACCTTCCCTAAGGTCCACTGATGCTCCCCGACCATTTGCTCGATCGATTAAGGTGCTAGGGAGGTCGGCCGACATGGCCAAAGTTCTCCCGAGGCAGCCGCTTGTCGTCGACCATGGCCGAACACAGGAGTTGGGAGGTAGACGAAGGGGGTGGGTCCCGGCTGTCAGCGGCTCTCTGCGGCTCGTATCTGGTGTGCTGGCGCACAAAAACTCCGTGGACCCCGGTGTGCCGTCGCTCCAGCGCCCAACACGTGTCCCTGTGGACCCACCGGCAGATTTGAACTTTTCCCGATTTTCAGATTCCATTCAAACTTCAAATCCTCATAACTTGGGCTAGGAACATCCAAATCGAGTGAACCAAATTTTGTTGGATTCAGCTCTCTTTGTACTTTCCAGCAAATCAAGTTTCACTTCATGAAAATCCGTATTTCTCCAGAATTAATTCCTCAAAATTTAAACTGTTTGGAATTTTAACTGGAGGATCCTTTGGAGGAAAAGTCTGAAATTTTGCTAGGATGTTCACCAAAATATCCCTGAACTACCATAAAAATTTCAGATCCATTTGAGCTTATTTGATCTACCTAATGGTGTGATTAATGAAACTGTTCCAGAGAAAATGGAAAATGTTCAGAAACATTTTTCAGAATTTCTCTGAAACTGTTTGGCTCATATCTTTATCTAGGAACCTTAAAAGTAGGTGAGACCAACTCCATTAGAATCCTCTGAAAATCTAGTCTTAAGAAAGGCATGGCTTGCTCCATGAAGATCCCTAGAACACACTAAAGGCTCCAATTAAGGTCAAGTACATAATTATTTGTGGAGGGCTCAAATGAGCTTTGCTGCAACTAAAACTTGGCCAAATCTCTGATTAGGTTGTATCCAAACCACAGTAAAAACTTAAGAGTCATTATGTCTAGTGGGACTTACAGCTCCAAACTTCTTGATTCTGGCCGCCCCTGCCTACTTTTACTTGGGGAACAGGATCCGAGGGTCAGCTGCTCATGACAACGGCCGGAGCATGGTCGGCGACGAGCCGCCATATCGGAATGACTTCGGCCATGTCGGCTGACTCCCCTAGTACCTCAGCTACTTGGGAAATCGGTCGGGGAGCATCAGTGGACCTCAGAGAAGGTCGACATGAGCTCGAGGCAGCTCGGGGAAGGCCCGAAATAGGTCCTCACCGTGCGCCCGATACCCCCCGTTCGTTCCGCCATTAGTAGACCTTAAATTACGCCGGGCACAGAGGTTCTCCGGCCCAGAGTTGTGAGGGCAACTTGTGCGTTACCGTGTCTAGCTCGTGTGGGAGTGGCCTGAGGCCCTCTAATCCTTTCTAGAGCACGAATTAAACAGAATCGTACCCGAAGGTCGTTCTGCACACAGAAAGGGGAAAAGTGGAAATTCGCCGCCGGTGAGCAACCACTCGAGCTGTGGCTCGGGGATGAGCAGCACCGGTCACCTGCGCGTCCAAGGGTGCCTTGGCTCGGGCGTGACAACGCCCAGGTTGGGCTGTCCACGAGAGCCCGAGGTGTGGCGGTTCCAAGTTCCAAGTTTGATCTTTCGGCACAGCCGATATCAATCGGTTCCAACCGAATTCTAGCAATGGGAAGGATGGAGGAGGGTCTCTAGTACCTTGCTGGGACTCTGGAGTGGAAGGAGGGAGCTGCGATTGGCGTTCTCCGATCAAGTCCGAGCTGCGGAAGTTCTCGGCCGGCGCTGAGTTCTTGCGGGAGAGAACTGTGGTGCCTCGGCCGAGGAGGGGGCAGGCGCCTTAAGAAGGCTCTGCACCGCCTCATGCCCGCGCGTGGGCAAGCAGCTGGTGGCGCGGTGGCTGGCCTCGGTGGCGATCACCGCTGCGGCTCGGCGACCCGAGTGAAAAGTCTCAGTCGGTTTGTGTTGAAGTAGAGGCTGACATGTGGGTCCCACCCTTCTTTTTAACCTCTGAAATTTACTTCTAATCACTGTTGTAAACAGTGAACCCCATACTACCCTTGGCAATTCAAATTATTCCCCCATGAGCCATTTGAATTGATCAAAGTTCAAATGAGGTTTGGTTTGAATGAATTTCAGCACAAGTTCAGTTTGAAATTCAAATAAAGTTTGAATTTCTCCCCCTTAGCTCATGTCAAGATCAACTCCAAATGGAGTGAAAATTGGTGTGTGAGCTCACAAAAATGTGCTGAGTAAGAATATGCCTTCCACTTTCAAATTCATGGTATAAAAACAGTTTGAATTTGAATATGTTTTCAAACTGCCCCCTTCCTATCTATACCCAAGATGACCTCAAAAAGGTTTTGAATTTGGGTGAAACTTGGCATGGACATCCTTAGCAAAGTGTAGGAGTTTTTCCTATGTCCAGCCCATCTATATCACATGTGGGAAATACCACTTTTGCAATGTGTAAGTTTGTTCCCTAATGAGCATGTTGATAATTGTTACTTGCTCTTCATTTGTGTTCATCATTCTTCCTCAAATGAGGTGTGTGGTGTGGGGATGAAGACTACAAATGGGTGTCAAAAACTGAGGCCCTTACACATCCCCCGGTATTCTCAAGGGCGGATGAACCCATCGATGCGGACAACTGGCTCCGCACGATGGAGATGAAGTTCGGGCTGCTCCAAGTGAGTGAGCAGCGCAACACTCAGTTCGCGGTCCAACAGCTCCAGGGATCCGCGAGCTCGTGGTGGGCAAACTTCTGTGCTTCACAGCCCACCGACCAAGTTATGACCTGGGCGGAGTTCCGGACGGCCTTCAGGGCCTATCATATACCGCCGGGTCTCATGAAGAGGAAGACGCAGGAGTTTCTACACCTGCAGCAAGGGAGCCGGAACGCGCTGGAATACTCCAGGGCGTTCAACGATCTCGCGCTTTACGCGTCGTATCACGCCGATACTGACGAGAAGTGGCGGGACCACTTCTACCAGGGGCTTAACCCGCTCCTGAAGGACAAGCTGGCGATGTTCAATCGCGGCAGCCTCAGTGACATAATTGATGCTGCGATTGTTCAGGAGGACTCCGGGAAGGAGTTAGCGGCGGCGGAAAGAAAGCGAAGCGCGCCACAAAGCAGCGGAGAAGGAGGCGGTCCTTCTCAGAAATTTTGGATGGTGAATCGTCCACCATCAGGTTCACGCTGGCAGCCACCACAGAGGTCGATGCCATTCCGCAATCGGCCCTATTCTTCACCGGCGTTCAGGCCAGCACTGCCAGCACCACCTCCGCAACACAACAGCAACAGCGGGCGATGCCGCGTGCGTATGCACCTCAGCAGCGCATGCCGGGTTTTCGTCCCCCAAGCATCGGACAAGCAGCGGTCACATGCTACAAATGTGGTCGCCCAGGACACTTCGCCAGCAGTTGTCCGGAGAGACAAGGTGGCGGAGTTGCACCGCAACTTCCGGGGAGGAATCTGCCCCGGAACCCTACTAATGCGCGGCGGGCAAACCCGAGGCCCGGCACTGTCCACCAACTTGCCATAGAGGACGTGCCGGAGGGTGAGCCAATCCTTGCGGGTATGTTCCAACTCCACCAGCATCCCGCCACAGTATTATTTGATTCAGGCGCCACACATAGATTCATTAGCCAAACTTTATTGATAGATATAGCTTGCAAATACTACCCACCGATAATCCTTATTTGGTTTGTTCACCGGGTGGGAAGATTTCAGAAAGCATGATGGTTCCAAAAGCGCCATTATGCTTAGCGGGTAGAGTGTACCCTACATCTCTCATAATTTTAGAGGGACAAAAGGTCGATGTCATCTTAGGGATGTCGAGGTTAACCCGCCACGGCGCTGTTTTAGACACCGTCCTCCGAGTTGTGCACTTGAACTCAGAAGTGCACGAATCTCATTCCTTATTTCTGGACAGTCCAGAAATAAAACTTCCAAGTGTCTATCAATCCACAACCATCAGATTGGAAGATATTCCAGTGGTCCAAGAGTTCCCTGACATGTTCCCGGATGATTTGCCGGGGATGCCGCCCGATAGAGAGGTGGAGTTCAAGATTGAACTTGCACCGGGAACCATGCCAATGTCCCGGAGGCCGTACAATATGGCGCCCAAGGAATATGCTGAATTGAAGACCCAGCTAACGGACTTGCTGGAGAAGGGTTTTATTAGGCCGAGCTCCTCGCCATGGGGCGGTTCGGCATTATTTGTGAAGAAGAAGGATGAGACGTTGCGGCTTTGTGTGGACTCTCATTCACTAAACGCCGTAACCATCAAGAACAAGTACCCGTTGCCACGGATCGACATGTTGTTTGATCAGTTGGTCGAAGCAAAGATCTTTTCCAAGATGGATTTAAGGTCCGGGTACCACCAAATTAAAATACGGGCTGAGGACATTCGGAAGACAGCTTTCTCGACGAGGTACGGACTTTATGAGTACCTGGTCATGTCCTTTGGCCTCACCAATGCTCCAGCTCATTTCATGTATTTTATGAACTCGGTATTCATGCCGGAGCTGGACAAGTTTGTAGTGGTCTTCATCGACGACATACTGGTATACTCCAAGTTGGAGGAAGATCACAAGAAGCATCTGTGTATAGTCTTGCAACGGCTGCGGGATCACAAGCTATACGTGAAATTCAGTAAATGCAAATTCTGGATATCACAAGTGCCTTTTCATGGGCATATCATCTCAGCGGAGGGTATCGCTGTAGACCCGAGCAAGATCACACAAGTGTTGAATTGGAAGTCCTCGAGAACTGTTCACGAGGTACGGAGTTTCCTCTGGCTCGTGGGATATTATCGGAGGTTCATCCCGAACTTCTCAAAGATTGCCAAGCCTATGACGGAGCTGCTGAAGAAGGCTACCAAATATGTTTGGAGTCCAGCATGTGAAGCATCGTTTAAGGCATTAGTGAAGCACCTGACATCAGCACCGGTTTTGGCGCAGCCAGACACAACAAAACCGTTCGATGTGTACTGCGATGCATCCGGCATTGGGCTCGGATGTGTGCTGATGCAAGACCAAAGCGTGGTCGCGCATGGGTCACGGCAGCTTAGAAACCATGAGCAGAATTATCCAACTCACAACTTGGAGCTCGCTGCCGTGGTACTTGCACTGAAAATGTGGAGGCACTACCTACTTGGTATCCTCGTACATTTATATACCGACCATAAGAGCCTCAAGTACATATTCACTCAGAAGGAGCTGAACATGAGGCAGCGAAGATGGTTAGAGTTGATAAAGGATTACGGCGAAAGGGTTACCTTCGGGATTGATCTTGTCAGTAACGCGGAGGAAAAGGTTCAATTGATTCAAGCAAACCTAAAAGCCGCCCAATCCCGACAAAAGCAATATGCAGACCGGAGAAGGCGCCCATTACAATTTGAAGTCGGGGATCACGTATACCTACGTGTGTCTCCAATGAAGGACGTGAACAGATTCGGGGTGGGAGGAAAGTTGGCACCCCGATTCATCGGTCCATCCCAGATTACCGAAAGATGTGGGTCAGTAGCATACCGGCTGAAATTACCAGAAGCACTTTCTGGTGTGCACGACGTCTTTCATATTTCCCAGCTGAAGAAGTGTCTCAAGCTATCAACTACCGTTCAGCTGGAGGACATTGAAGAACTGAAACCAGATCTCACCTATCGGGAGGAACCGGTTCAGATCATTGACGAGAAGGCCCGAACCACACGCAACCGTACGTTGTGGTTCTACAAAGTTCTGTGGAGTAATCACTCCGTGGACAAAGAGACATGCGAGAGTGAAGGATTTCTTCGTGCTAACTACCCCGACTTTTTCATGTCGCATATCTGGTAATTTTTTACCGTCCTCTCTCTCATTTTCACCTTATAATCTAGGGACGAGATTCTTTTAAGGGGGGAGGAATGTAAAGGCCTCAGTTTTTGACACATGTTTAAAGTGTTCATCACCACACAACACACCTCATTTGAAGAAAGTTGATGAACACATTTGAAGAGCAAGTAACCATTATCAACATGCTCATTAAAGAATAAACTCACAAAATGCAAAAGTGGTATTTCCCACATGCATCATTTAGGGGCTGGGCATATGAAAACTCCTACACCTTGCTAGGGATGTCCATGCCAAGTTTCACGCAAATTCAAAACCTTTTTGAGGTATTTTTGGGTATAGCTAGAAAGAGGGTGGTTTGAACTCAAATTCAAATTCAAACTGTTTTTACCCCATGAATTCAAAAGTGGAAACATATTCATACTCAGCACATTTTTGTGAGCTCACACACCAATTTTCACTCCATTTGGAGTTGATCTTGACATGTGCTAAGTGTAGCAAATTCAAACTTTATTTGAATTTCAAACTGAACATGTGCTGAAATTTAGTCAAACCAAACCCAAATTGAATTCTAACCAATTCAAATAGCTCAGGGGTGAATAATTCAAATCACCATGGGCATTGTGGGGATTACTGTTTACAACAGTAATGTGGAGTTAAGTTCAGAGGTTAAAAATGAAAGTGGGACCCACATGTCAGCCACTAAAGTGATTCAACCGACTGAAACTCCCTCACTCGGGTCTTCGGGCTTCAGCAGCGATCGCCACCGGGGGAGGCTTCCGCGCCACCAGCTGCTTTGCCACGCGCGGGCACAAGTCGGTTTGGAGCCCTTCTTAAGGCGCCCCACTCCTCGGCCGAAGCCCCCTCGCCATTTTCCCCTCGCAAGCACACAGAACCGGATTCTTCCCTCCACCGTTCGGAACTGATTGGAGAGCCCCGATCACAGCCACCCTGCTCCTTCCGGAGCTACGACAAGGTATTATGAAACTTCCTTCTTCTTCCCCGTCGTTAGAAATTGGCAAAAAACCGGTTGATCTCGGCTATACCGAGAGTTCCATGCAGAGACCTAAAGCCGCCGCACTTCCGGCTCCCGTGGACAGCCCAACCGGGAGGTTGTCACACCCAAGCTAAGGCGTCCCTAGACGCGTTGGTGACCGGTGCTGCTCACCCCAGAGCCACAGCCCGAGTGCTTGATCGACGGCGGTGAATTTCAAGTTTTTCCCCTTTCACGGTATAGACCGACCTTCGGGTGCGGTTCTGGCAAATTCACACTCTAGGAAGAGTTAGAGAGTCTCAATCCGCTCCTACACAGACTAGACCTGGTAGCGCACAAGTTGCCTTCACAACCTTTAGCCGGAGAACTCCTGTACATGGCGTATTTCGCAGTTTGCCGTCGGCGGAGCATACGGGAAGCATCGGGCGCACGGTGAGGGACTACTTTGGACCTCCCCCGAGCTGCTTCAAGCTCAGGTCGACCTTCCCTAAGGTCCACTGATGCTCCCCGACCATTTGCTCGATCGATTAAGGTGCTAGGGAGGTCGGCCGACATGGCCAAAGTTCTCCCGAGGCAGCCGCTCGTCGTCGACCATGGCCGAACACAGGAGTTGGGAGGTAGACGAAGGGGGTGGGTCCCGGCTGTCAGCGGCTCTCTGCGGCTCGTATCTGGTGTGCTGGCACACAAAAACTCCGTGGACCCCGGTGTGCCGTCGCTCCAGCGCCCAACACGTGTCCCTGTGGACCCACCGGCAGATTTGAACTTTTCCCGATTTTCAGATTCCATTCAAACTTCAAATCCTCATAACTTGGGCTAGGAACATCCAAATCGAGTGAACCAAATTTTGTTGGATTCAGCTCTCTTTGTACTTTCCAGCAAATCAAGTTTCACTTCATGAAAATCCGTATTTCTCCAGAATTAATTCCTCAAAATTTGAACTGTTTGGAATTTTAACTGGAGGATCCTTTGGAGGAAAAGTCTGAAATTTTGCTAGGATGTTCACCAAAATATCCCTGAACTACCATAAAAATTTCAGATCCATTTGAGCTTATTTGATCTACCTAATGGTGTGATTAATGAAACTGTTCCAGAGAAAATGGAAAATGTTCAGAAACATTTTTCAGAATTTCTCTGAAACTGTTTGGCTCATATCTTTATCTAGGAACCTTAAAAGTAGGTGAGACCAACTCCATTAGAATCCTCTGAAAATCTAGTCTTAAGAAAGGCATGGCTTGCTCCATGAAGATCCCTAGAACACACTAAAGGCTCCAATTAAGGTCAAGTACATAATTATTTGTGGAGGGCTCAAATGAGCTTTGCTGCAACTAAAACTTGGCCAAATCTCTGATTAGGTTGTATCCAAACCACAGTAAAAACTTAAGAGTCATTATGTCTAGTGGGACTTATAGCCTTCACAAATTTAAAACTCAATTCAAATAAATTTAAATTAATACATGTACTTGTTACCTCATGTAGTCGCTAAGGTCGAGGAGGAACCCAAAGTCCTAGACTTTGTTACTCCGGAAGAGCAGCTAGCCTACGACCAAGAGCAGCAAATCAAGCTCCAGTTTGCATTAACCTTTTTACAAACTTTTATTGTTTTGCGAACTTACTTGAGTATCATTATTTCTTGCACTAGAGTCTTGTTTGAAACCCAAATGCGTAGCCAAGAAAGCCATGGGTTGGGATTAGGATTGAAAACCCCGTTAGCTACTGCAATGCTAAGATAGTGTAGGATTCGGTACAAGTCGAGTAGTCGGAACTACTCGCGAGCATAGGCTAGAGGCACTCAACTTGGGTAAAGATAGCAAATGAAACACATGGAAAGAAAAACGAGACTGAGTGGAGAGTAAGGGCAGCAGGACTTTGGGACCTGTGTGCTATAGCTCCGCTTGTGTCGATTGAGGACTGAGCCATGTGTGGACCTGTTGAACAAGCTAGAACAGTACCGAAGACCTACCGGCTATATGAGAACCGGGAAACCGATGTAACTCGGGTAGCTGGGTGTTGAGGCATAGCTGGTCGTTCAGAGGGTAGGTTGAGAGCTCGAGGTGTAAATCGGCTGGCGGCACTGAGATGCGCGTGCAGAGACCTCTTGCTCGGGACGATTGGACCGGATAACATTTGGCTAACGGGTGAAAGGTGGTTGCGTACGGCGTCCGTGATGGTTGCTGTAGGCAACATCGAGTACGGGCATACGTGACGGGTTATTCGGGTAACCCTGCAGGTGTAAATCGATTGTAATCGCCGTCCCTCGCGGTCAGTGAGTAGCACTTGTTCACTGTACCGTGACGTAGAAAGAACTGGCTAGTTACATGTTAAAATGTTGCTGATTGAAAGATGGACTTTGATTGTTAATGATTTGCTGTAGTTTAGAGCTAAATAAAGTTTCTTTCAACAATGGGCAAAGTACATGAGAGAAATGTGTTTCTTATTTGATTGCGGCGCTCTCATGTGCCTTAGCGTAAGGTTCTCCACAACCTGCTGCTAAAATTTGAATGTAAGGTTCCACTAATCAGGCGAGTCCTTGAAACTTGTTTTATCTCCTGTACCTATCACCCCTCATGTAGAAGTTCCAAGTTTAGGAGAGACTTCGTGCTCACTGCTTCTGTTTGAAGCTTTTGCAGGGTTCTATGATAAGGGACTCCCGAGGAGGAGACGGAATCCCAGGAGGAAACCCTGTCGAGTGGGAGTCATGCACGCCGCCGTGTTAATGTGCGTGTGTGCTAGCAAGGACATGTTTACGGGCTGAACGTGAACTTGATGCGTACTCTAAGCCCGTGAGTGTAGACTGAGCATATTTTGTTGTAAAAATGTTCATAAACCTCTTTATGTAATAAAACTTTGCTTCCGCTTTGTACCTTTGATGTGTGTTATCCGGTGCTGTGTAACGCAGCACCCCTCAGTGTGATCCTGGCTCGACAAGACCGTGGGGTCGTGTCAACTAACTTATTTGATTATGTCGGAAAATCGTGCATCTCGGGACGCTTTATGTCTTGAGGGATGCACGCAAGCGCTGTCCACCAGTGCGCACAAGCTGACGGGTGGAGCCCCACGGGTGGCAGGTAACCCGACACGCTGTTCTATCCTCTATGACTCTTCATGTCGTTTGGGGTATTCAAGCAACGTCTGTCCCTGGCATGCTTCAGGCAATTTGGGAGAGCCCATCACGTGGTTAGTAACGTGAACACGTAGCTCAAGGCGTGTTTGGCTTGAGAACATCCGGGCGAGTGATGACGGCCGGGTGTACGAACATTATGGATACCGGGCTCGGTGTGCAGCAAAGTCTGATGATTGTGTGAGTTATCTGCAGGTAGTCTAACCACAAAACGGTAGACGTGTAGCATCCGTGTGCGAGTGACGCTTAGTGCCACTGAAATAACGAAGCCGGCTAAGTCCGGTATAGGTTTTTCTTTGTGAGGACGTAGTACCGACATGATCTAGTGACACATCGACGTCACACCCCACTAAATGAGCAACTGCATTGTAAAACTTGAAAGTTTTAATCCAGAGTATTAAAACTTTGCTGTAACCTCTTCCTTTAATCAGGATATTCAAAGTTATCAAGTTTTCAACTTATAGGATATTAAGGACAGAGTCCCCTGTTTTCAGCTGAATTAAGGCTAAAGTTAATCAGAGGTTAAAAGTTGAGTTCTTTCGAGGTTGGGGTCATATGATACATTTCTGTAGAGCATTGGAAGAGCTTTACAACTTTTCTGTTGAGGTCCAGAGGTGTTTCACCCCTTAACCAAACGAAAAATGCAGTAGAGTTGAAACTGTCCAGAAAACAGGACAGAGCAAACATTCTCTGTAACTCTCTGTAAATTGAGCATAACTTTCTTCATAAAAATCCATAAATAGAAAATGAGGTAGTTCTGGAAATCTTATGAGATGGGTTACAATTTTGTAACAGAATGTTTTTGTCAGTTTGGGAGTAGAATTAACTGGAATTCTTGGATCAAATCAGTACCTAAAGCAGGGAGGTGTTGTCCAATCTTCTCCAGAAATTCTCTCAACTTCAACATCTCATAACTTTTGAACCAGGACAGATCTTAGGCCAAGAAAATACTTTCTGTAAATCTAATGTAGTTAGCTTTGACTTTGATGTTGAGCTCCAGAATTGGTTTTGCGTTTAGCATGGCCTAAATCAGGTTGAAATTGAAACTGGTCAGGGCTGTCATGTTGGACAGCAGATCAGCAGTCAAATTTGTTTAAATTTGAACTATGATTCCAAGTCTTATGAGTTCAATGACATGTTTTATGTTATAACTCAATGGTTTACTGTTAAAATAAATATTTGACATTTCTCAAATATGTTTTTTACAGATGACAGCGGATAGACAGTTGGAGAACGGGTGGGTGGTGTCCCACTGTTCTCACCGCAGCAGCTATCCGGAAACATTGAGGCAAATGCTTCAATATTTCGGGTATGACAAGATGCCGCAGTACATCACCAAAGAAGAAGGCGAGGAGGGGAACAAGACGTGGATAATCCATGTCGAGGTTCCTGCAGGGCCTACGCCACCCGGTTGGGCGCCGTTTACCGTCACGGTGAGAGGTAGACAACCGGAGGGAATGTGGCAAGTGGCAGCCCGTGACACCATGTCGCGTTTCTGCCAGCTACATGTGAGAGCTATGGAGGGCACTCCATACGCGGTCGTTCCGGTGGAGGGACGGGATAATCACGTGTGGGAAGGGAGGTACATAGAGGCAACAGATCCGGGTTGCCCAAGGTACAATCCCATGGAGGCGAACATCAGCCTCCAGATAAGGGCGGGAAAGGCCGTGATGGACAACCAAGCTGTTCATACAGAGTGTCTCGCTGCAAAGCTCAAGGAGAGCACAAGCCGTGGAGACCATTTCGAGAGTGCTCACAGCGCACTCCGTAATGTGCTCCTTCTGACGATTAAGCGACTGAACGAACAACATAATCAGTTGCATCGTCTGAAGAAGGCGAAGAGGAAAAGCTGTGTCGACATCACGGCTTTGCAACAGCAGGTGGAGGCTCTAACCCAGAAGAATGAGGTCCTTACTCAAGAGCAGGAAGACGCTATTGAGGAAGGGCAAGGCTGGGAAGAGGACTACAACCAGGCCATGGACGAGGTGCACGCATTGAAGGACCTCGTACCTCCGGTAATGGGCATACCGGTGGTAGGCGCTGTACCCGTGGTCTTGGGTCTTCCGGCAATGGGAGAACCTGAGATGGGAGAGGAGGCTGTAGATCCAGAGCCACCAGCAGAGGTACCGGAGGAGGACGACCCACAGGAGGTCGAGTTCTACTACGAGTATGAGGATACCGTTGCCAAGTAGGGCGACCGGAGTAATGTAACCCAAACTTTTGTAACCAGTGACATGTCGTGCAGGCAGTAGCGTATGTATAGGTAGTGACGACATGAGCACGACTTCTCGGAGACCCGAGAATAATGTATCGTGTATAAAGTTTATGCTTTATCAATATATGTAAATGTTGTGCAAATTATTCATGCATCACTTCAATACCTACTGTTTCATATGGAATTGTTAAGAATGACATGTGCTGATCGCTGCTGTTTTGAATTTCAGAATGACTCATACTCGTGCCAACCCGGACGTTGGGGGTTCTAGTCAAGGGGGAGAAACCTCCCAACAGCCTCCCGAGGACTCCTCAGGACAGCAGCAGCAACAGCAACAGCAAACACCGGCACCGCCACCGCCAACGGTTACATTGGCCGACATCGTTGCGGCAATAGCGGGTTCTCATCAGCAGCACACGGAGTTGCTGCAGACCCTTATTGCAAATACGTCTCGACCAGAGAGGCGTCATGATTGTGAGGAGCGTCAACCGAGCTCCTACTCCGACTTCCTAGCGACTCATCCCCTGGTATTCTCAAGGGCGGATGAACCCCTCGATGCGGACAACTGGCTCCGCATGATGGAGATGAAGTTCGGGCTGCTCTAAGTGAGTGAGCAGCGCAAGACTCAGTTCACGGTCCAGCAGCTCCAGGGATCCGCGATCGTGTGGTGGGCGAACTACTGTGCTTCGCAGCCCACCGACCGAGTTATGACCTGGGCGGAGTTGCGGACGGCCTTCAGGGCCTATCACATACCGCCGGGTCTTATGAAGAGGAAGACGCAGGAGTTCCTACGCCTGCAACAAGGGGGCTGAAACACGCTGGAATACTCCAGGGCGTTCAATGATCTTGCGCTACGCGTCGTATCATGCCGATACTGATGTGAAGAGGCGGGATCACTTCTACCAGGGGCTTAATCCGCTCCTGAAGGACAAACTGGCGATGTTCAATCGAGGCAGCCTCAACGACATAATTGATGCTGCGATTGTTCAGGAGGACTCCGGCAAGGAGTTAGCTTCGGCGGAGGGGAAGCGAAGAGCACCGCAAAGCAGCGGAGAAGAAGGTGGTCCTTCTCAAAAATACCGGATGGTGAATCGCCCACCATCGGGTCCACGCTGGCAGCCACCACAGAGGTCGATGCCATTCCGCAGTTGCCTTACTCTCCACCGACGTTCAGGCCGGCACTGCCAGTACCACCTCCGCAACAACAACAGCAGCAGCGGGTGATGCCGCGTGCGTATGCACCACAGCAGCGCATGCCGGGCTTTCGTCCCCCAGGCACCGGACAAGCAGCGGCCACATGCTACAAATGTGGTCGTCCAGGACACTTCGCCAGCAGTTGTCCAGAGAGGCAAGGCGGCGGAGTTGCACCGCAACTTCCAGGGAGGAATCAGCCCCGGAACCCTACTAATGCACGGCGGGCAAACCCTAGGCCTGGCACCGTCCACCAACTTGCCATAGAGGACGTGCTGGAGGGTGAGCCAATCTTTGCGGGTATGTTCCAACTCCACCAGCATCCCGCCATAGTGTTGTTTGATTCGGGCGCCAGGCATAATTTTATTAGCCAAGCTTTCATTTCTAAACACAGCTTGCAAATACTACTCACCGATAGTCCATATTTGATTTGTTCAACGGGTAGGAAGATTTCAGCAAGCGTAATGGTTTCCAAAGCACCATTATGCTTAGTGGGTAGAGTGTACCCTACGCCTCTCATAATCTTAGAGGGACAGAAGGTCGATGTAATCCTAGGGATGTCGTGGTTAACCCACCACGGCTCTGTCTTAGACACCGTCCTTCGAATCGTGCACTTGAACTCAGAAGTGCACGGATCTCACTCCTTATTTCTGGACAATCCAGAAATAAAACTTCCAAGTGTCTATCAATCCACAACTATCAGATTGGAAGATATTCCAGTGGTCCGAGAGTTCCCTGACGTGTTCCCGGATGATTTACCGGGGATGCCGCGCGATAGAGAGGTGGAGTTCAAGATTGAACTTGCACCGGGAACCATGCCAATATCCCGAAGGCCGTACAAGATGGCGCCCACGTTGTTGGCTGAACTGAAGACCTAACTAACGGACTTGCTGGAGAAGGGTTTTATTAGGCCGAGCTCCTCGCCATGGGGCTGTTCGGCATTATTTGTGAATAAGAAGGATGAGACGTTGCGGCTTTGCGTGGACTATCGTCCATTAAACGCTGTAACCATCAAGAATAAGTACCCGTTGCCACGGATCGACATGTTGTTTGATCAGTTGGTCGAAGCAAAGATCTTTTCCAAGATGGACATAAGATCCAGGTACCATCAGATTAAGATCTGGGCTGAGGACATTCCGAAGACAGCTTTCTCGACGAGGTACGGACTTTATGAGTACCTGGTCATGTCCTTTGGCCTCACCAATGCTCCAGCTCACTTCATGTATTTGATGAACTCGGTATTCATGCCGGAGCTGGACAAGTTTGTCGTGGTCTTCATCGATGACATATTGGTATATTCCAAGTCGGAGGAAGATCACAAGAAGCATCTGCATATAGTGTTGCAATGGCTGTGGGATCACAAACTATACGCGAAATTCAGCAAATGTGAATTTTGGATATCGCAAGTGCCTTTTCTCGGGCATATCATCTCAGCGGAGGGTATTGCTGTAGACCCGAGTAAGATCACACAAGTGCTGAATTGGAAGTTGCGACGCCCTCAATTCTGTGGTAAAAACCACGGAACCGAGAACTAATGTATATGTGTGCCCAGGATGTTCATCACACATACACATATGTTCCACAAACTGAATTCAGATTATATATTACCACGAATAACAGAGTTTATTACAATATCTCATGAGTCTTGGACTCATGCTCACAGCGGAAGTCTTTATTTCTATGTAGCGGAAGCAATTCTAACTAATGTGGAAGCAAATCTAAGCAGCGGTGACTTCATTTCTATTGCATCCCACAGGCAAGGTTGAGAACAGATCACACGCCTTAATGCTCCACTTGATCCTCATAGAAATCTTCTCTTGTTGTTGATGATGAAATAATACAAGTTTGAGTATATTGATGTACTCAGCAAGTGCGGGAAAACATGATATGTAGCTCATAACAAGGCAGGTATAAAAAGGGCTTATTTGCAGAAAAGCAAAGTTATCGAAACCACGATAAAACAAAAACTTACTTTGGGTGAATGTAATCCCAGCATGTAATAAATTACCAACATACCTCCATTACTTTCCATGTTCCACCCGAACATACCAACTTCATTCTTGCTCACAAATACCTCCTCGTATTTGCTACCATCTCACGAATACCTCCTCGTATTCGCTACCATCTCATCTCATAATCAACATTGCCTCACACTGAGACCAATCCCGTTGTTATGACTCAATAGTCATGCAACCATATTGTCACCCGGACTCAACAGTCCCAAAACCAAACCTTAACCATAATCAATAACCATAACCAAGAACCATCCCAATAACCATCCCAACTAATCATGGTAGTTGGCCAGGCGCTCGTGACCGTAAGCTCGGCTATCATGATAGTTTTAAGACTCTGCAGAGTTTGCACCTCTTTACCCACAAGTTTGTGATTTCGTCACCCATCGGCGACTGCAGAACCTCCATTATACCAGTACACGACCATCGGTGTATGGTCAAGAGATCACAAAATAGCCTTTACAAAGGGGTTACTAGATGTATGGACTCACTAAGGTTTCACCGGCACGATAGAATATCCAATTCTCCCACCCACGGGCCCCCTCTTGTGCCATGCAGTTCCAAGGGCAGTCCTCACTCGACTGCCATTCCCCGCGCCTTCCACAGTCCATAACACTCTAGCAACTTACCTAATTACTCAGCTAAGCTGCACCCATACTTGGCCTTGTGGTGGCACTGTTATCCTGGCATGTGCATGCATGAACCGGTCCTTAGATCTACGGCAAGTAAACCACCATCTCATGCTACCTCATTCATGAACCCAGGCTTGCCTAGATCTCCCACCGATCCTTGTTTATTAATGTCATCAGTTTCTCATTATCATTACGAGTGCAGTTAGCTAGACACATCTATCTCGCTTCCCAATCCCATGGACTCAGCGAAGCATAAAGCAAAACCATACCCGAGTCATAAACTTCCCTGGCGACAAGGGTCGTTTAACCAAAGCTAGTAAACTCCTATAAAAGGGTTTCCCATCATGTTTGACTTAGCACACACACCTTTTCGCAAAACAAATCAGTTTTACCCAAAACTTAGGATCAATATGGTCAAGGAGCACTTGCCTTGTTCTTGCGGTTCCGGTTGTTCTTGGATCTCAAAACCTTGTTGCTGCAGCTCATCGTAGACAGCTCCCTGAGCTTGTCCTGCTATGTAGGATTACGTGCATACAAGATTCACAGCAATCAATATCATGCACAAACCTTAAACTAAATGCGATGATGCATATGCATGCTATCCTATGATTAGTTTTATTAGATTGGTTTGTACTTGTTTTTGCATGGCTTGCATGGATATTATGATGAATAGAGGTGTTCGGATCAAAGGTGGACGTGGCGATGATCTTGTCTTTAGATCAACCTGATCATCAAGTGATCTGTCCATGAGAAGGCTTCTGTTTGAAAGGAATCAAAGAACAGATGCAAAGAAAACACAACGATGTCGTAAGGTGGTATTTGGAGACCTACCTTACGTTCTTCTCGGTCTCGAGGTCCTCCTCAGATCGTTTGGTTTTCCTCCGGCGATCTTCCTTGCTGCACTTCGGCGATGGTTTACTCGGCGGGTTGGGACTAGGGCTCTAAGTCGTCGGCTCAGGAGTTGGAAAAGAAGTTCGTGGTTTCGGCCAATGGCTCTGGGTTCTATTTATAACCAGGAGAAGAAGAGTCCTAATCTGATTGGACTTCGAATAAGAGTTCTATTCAGATTTTCATTGAATCTTACCATCTTATCTTTAGTTGATTTGGTATGGTAACATTGTGGAATTCAGGTCGGTTTCTTTCCCGGTATTTCTACGTGTACAGAACCCAAAAACCGCTCTTAGAACTTGTTACCTCCTCGGTGATGAGCTCCGGAGGCTCCACGTGTCCACCGGGTCTTGGTCTTTCCCTCTCCGCAGGGACGAGCTCCGGTTGTGCCGCGTGTCAAGCGAGCGAGACCTCCCTTTTCCTTCGGAGGTGAGCTCCGCGTGCGCCACGTATCGGTCGGAACCTCCTCTCTTACTCGGAGGTGGCTCCGCGCACGCCACGTGTTAGTGCCGGTCTTTCCCTCTTTCCTCAGAGACGTGCTCCAAGGTTGACACATGTCCAACAGTGACGGTCCTCCCGGAGATAAGCTCTGGTGGCGATATGTGTTCAATGAAACCGGACCTCTCGGAGGTGAGCTCCGAGATCGACACGTATCCCGCGCGATCGGTCCTCTGATTTCCATGATGACTAGCTCCGGGGACAACACGTATCCCACAGGGTCGGACCTCTCCCTCTTAGCGGAGATGAGCCCCGATCCTGCCACGTAGTCAGTTTAGCGGCGGACCTCTCCCTACTTCGCAGGGATTTGCTCCGAACACGCCATGTGGCCAGCGGGCCGCGGAAGTTGTCTTCGGTGCTTTCTGTTAACTGGATTCAGCTCTTACTGGCTATCTTTTTGATAATTTCTATGTTCCCACTTCTTTTAAAATGTTTTCTCTACATGAAATATGAATACGTGCAGAAACCAGAGATGAGGGTGTCACAGAAGTCCCCGAGAACTGTTCACGAGGTACGGAGTTTCCTCAGACTCGCGGGATATTATTGGAGGTTCATTCTGAACTTCTCGAAGATTGCCAAGCCTATGACGGAACTGCTGGAGAAGGTTACCAAATATGTTTGGAGTCCAGCATGTGAAGCATCATTCAAGGCTTTAGTGAAGCACCTGACATCAGCACCGGTCTTGGCGCAGCCAGACACAACAAAACCGTTCGATGTGTACTGCGATGCATCCGGCATTGGGCTCGGATGTGTGCTGATGTAAGACCGAAGAGTGGTCGCGTATGGGTCACGGCAGCTTAGAAACCATGAGCAGAATTATCCAACTCACGACTTGGAGCTCGCTGCCGTGGTACTTGCACTGAAAATGTGGAGGCACTACCTACTCGGTAACCTCGTACATTTATATACCGACCACAAGAGCCTCAAGTACATATTCACTCAGAAGGATCTGAACATGAGGCAGTGAAGATGGTTAGAGTTGATAAAGGATTACGAAATAGAGGTCCATTATCACCCCGGCAAAGCAAACGTAGTGGCAGACGCGCTGAGCCGCAAGTCACACGTCAACAACCTGACCATCACACCGTTGGAAGAGAGAGAACCACCACTGCATGTGATTCCACATGGAGCTCTCTATATCTTAGCTTTGATCCCCACCATCCGTGAAGAGATAGCGGCAGCCCAGAAGAATGACAAGGGCATGTCACATTTGCGGAGACGCATAGACAGTGGGGAGCAGAAATGTTTCCGGAAAGACGGAGACGGCGTCCTATGGTTCAAGGACCAGATTGTCGTACCCCGTAACCCGGAGTTACGGAAGAAAAACTTTGATGAGGCTCACTTGTCAAAGTTTTCTATTCACCCCGGCAGCAACAAAATGTATCAAGAACTCAGAAGCAAGTTTTGGTGGATACGGATGAAGCGGGAAATCGCGAAGTACATGTCCGAGTGTGATACATGTCAAAGGGTGAAGGCAGATCATATGCGGAAACCGGGACTGCTACAACAACTGGGCGTTCCTGCCTAGAAGTGGGAGGATGTGAGCATGGACTTCATCGTCGGTTTACCCACCACCTTTCAGAAACTTGATTCTGTGTGGGTGATCATGGACCGGCTCACCAAAGTCATCCATTTCATCCCGATCAACACCAACTACAACGCCAAGAAGTACGCTGAACTGTACATCTCACGGATCATATGCTTATACGGCGTACCCCGTACAATTATATCGGACCGGGGCACTTTATTTGTGTCCCGTTTTTGGGAGCAGCTACACGCTGCATTGGGGACGAAGCTGATCCGTAATTCAGCATACCACCCGCAGACGGATGGGCAAACCGAGCGGGTAAAATAAGATTCTAGAAGACATGCTACGAGCTTGCGCTATCAACCACGGCAAGAATTGGGATGATCACTTGCCGTTAGCCGAGTTCTCATACAACAATGGGTACCAAGCCAGCATCAAGATGGCACCTTACGAGTTGCTATACTGGAGAAAATGCCGCACACCATTGAACTGGTGTGAGTCTGGAGAAAGGGTTACCTTCGGGATTAATCTTGTCAACAACGCGGGGGAAAAGGTTCGGCTGATTCAAGCGAACCTCAAAGCTGCCCAATCCCGACAGAAACAATATGCGGACCGGAGAATACGCCCCTTACAATTTGAAGTCGGGGATCACGTATACTTACGTGTGTCTCCAATGAAGGGCGTAAACAGATTCGGGGTGAGAGGAAAGTTGGCACCCCGATTCATCGGTCCATTTCAGATTACAGAAAGATGTGGCTCGGTAGCATGCCGGCTGAAATTACCAGAAGCACTTTCCAGTGTGCACGACGTCTTTCATATTTCCCAGCTGAGGAAGTGTGTTAAGCTATCAACTACCATTCAACTGGAGAACATAGAAGAACTGAAACCGGATCTCATGTATCGGGAGGAACCGATTCAGGTTATTGACGAAAAGGCCCGAACCACACGCAACCGTACGTTGTGGTTCTACAAAGTTCTGTGGAGTAATCACTCCATAGATGAAGTGACATGGGAGAGCGAAGGATTTCTTCGCGCTAACTACCCCGACTTTTTCACGTCGCATATCCAGTAATTTTCCACCGTCCTCTCTCTCATTTTCACCTTATAATCTCGGGACGAGATTCTTTTAGGGGGGGAATGTAAAGGCCTCAGTTTTTGACACATATTTAAAGTGTTCATCACCACACACGCACCTCCTTTGAAGAAAGTTGATGAACACATTTGAAGAGCAAGTAACCACCATCAACATGCTCATTAGAGAACAAACTCACAAAATGTAAAAGTGGCATTTCCCACATACATCATATAGGGGCTGGGCATGTGAAAAACTCCTACACCTTGCTAGGAATGTCCATGCCAAGTTTCACCCAAATTCAAAACCTTTTTGAGGTCCTTTTGGGTATAGCTAGAAAGAGGGTAGTTTGAACTCAAATTAAAATTCAAACCGTTTTTATCCCATGAATTCAAAAGTGGGAGGCATATTCTTACTCAGCACATTTTTGTGAGCTCACACACCAATTTTCACTCCATTTGGAGTTGATCTTGACATGAGCTAAGTGTAGCAAATTCAAACTTTATTTGAATTTCAAACTAAATATGTGCTGAAACTTAGTCAGACCAACCCAATTTAAATTCTAACCAAGTCAAATGGCTCAGAGGTGAATAATTCAAATCACCATGGGCATTGTAGGGCTTACTGTTTACAACAGTAATATGGAGTTAAGTTCAGAGGTTAAAAGGGGAGTGGGACCCACATGTCGGCCACTGAAGTGATTCAACCGACTGAAAACTTTCTCACTTGGGTCTCCGGGCTTCAGTAGCGATCGCCACCGAGGGGAGGCCGCCATGCCACCAGCTGCTTGGCCACGCGTGGGCGCAGGGTGGTTCTGAGCCTTCTTAAGACGCTCCTCGCTTCTGCCAAGGTCTCCTCACCCGTTCTCCCCCTCGCAAGAACACAGAACCGGAATTCTTCCCTCCGCCGCTCGGAACCGATCGGAGAGCCGCGATCACAGCCTCCCTGCTTCCTCCAGAGCTACGACAAGGTACTAGGAACCTTCCTTCTTCTTCCCCGTCACTAGAAATCGGCTGAACTCGGGTGATCTCGGCTATACCGAGAGTTCCGTTCAGTGACCTAAACCAGCCGCACTTCGGGCTCCCGTGGACAGCCCAACCGGGAGGTTGTCACGCCCGAGCTATGGAGTCCCTGGACGCGTTGGTGACCGGTGCTGCTCACCCCCGAGCCACCGCCCGAGGGCTTGATCGCCGGCAATGAATTTCCAGTTTTTCCCTTTCTCGGTACAGACCGACCTTCGGGTGCGGTTCTGTCAAATTCACTCTCTAGGAAAGGTTAGAGGGTCTCAATCCGTTTCTACACAGACTAGACTTGGTAGCGCACAAGTTGCCTTCACAACCCTTAGCCTGGGAACCCCGGTACCCGGCGTATTTCGATGCTTGCCGACGGCGGCTCCTGCGGGAAGCATCGGGCGCACGGTGGGAGCCTACTCCGGACCTCCCCTGAGCTGCTTCGAGCCCATGCCGAGGTTCCTGAGGGACCACTGAAGCTTTCCGGACGTTTGCTCGGTCGGTTGGGGTGCTAGGAAGGTCGGCCAACACGGCCGAAGTCCTTCCAGAGCTGTCGCTTGTCGCCGACCATGTGCCAGCCATTTTCATGACGAACTGGCCCTGGAATCATGTTCCCCGAGTGGACTTAGGCAGGGGCGGCCAGAATCGTGAAGTTTCGAGCACCACAGAAGCTGCCGGCGAGCTCTCCGGCGAGGTGTCCCGGTGGCCGAACATGGGCGTCGGGAGGTAGACGAAGCCGGGTGGCCCACCTGTCAGCTGCTCACATTTAATTCTGGGATCGGTCTGCGGCTCGGATCTGGTGTGCTGGCGCGCAAAAACTCCGCGGATCCTGGTATGCCATCGCTCCAGAGCCCAACACGTGTCCCCGTGGACCCAACGGCAGATTTAAACTTTTCCCAATTTTCAGATTTCATTCAAACTTCAAATCATCATAACTTGGGCTAGGAAACTCCAAATCAAGTGAACAAAATTTTCTTGGATTCAGCTCTCTGAGTACTTTCCAGCAAATCAAGTTTCACTTGAAAATCCCTAATTCTCCATAATTAATTCTTCAAATTTTAAAACGTTTAGAATTTTAACTGGAGAACCCTTTGGAGGAAAACTCTGAAACTTGGCTAGGATGTTCACTAAAATATCCCTGAGCTATCATAAAAATTTCAGATCCATTTGAGCTCATTTGATCCACCTAATGGTGTTATTAATAAAACTGTTCCAGAGAAAATAGAAACTGTCCAGAAACATTTTCAGAATTTCTCTGAAATTGTTTAGCTCATATCTTTAGCTAGGAACCTTAAAATTAAGTGAGACCAACTCCATTAGAACCCTCTGAAAATCTAGTTTTCAGAAATTCATGGCTTTCTCCATGAAAATCAATAGAACACCCTAAGAGTTCCAATTAAGGTCAAGTACATAATTATTTGTGGAGAGCTCAAATGTGCTTTTCCGCAACTAAAACTTGACCAAGTCTCGGTTTAGGTTGTAACCAAGCCACAATAAAATTTTCAGAGTCATTGGGTCTGTCTAGTGAGACTTATAAACTTCACAAGTTGAAATTCAATTCAAATGCATTTAAATTAATACCTGTACTTGCTATATCATGTAGTCGCTAAGGTCGAGGAACCCGAAGTCTTAGACTTTGTTACTCCGGAGGAGCAGCTAGCCTACGACCAAGAGCAGCAAGGCAAGCTCCGGTTTGCATTAACCTTTTTACAAATTTTTATTGTTTTGAGCACTTACTTGAGTATCATTATTTCTTGCACTGGAGTCTTGTTTGAAAACCCAATTGCATAGCCAAGAAAACCATGGGTTGGGATTAGGATTGAAAATCCTGATTAGCTACTGCAATGCTAGGATAGTGTAGGATTCGGTACAAGTCGAGTAGTTGGAACTACTCGCGAGCATAGGCTAGAGGCACTCGACTCGGGTAGAGATAGCACATGATACACATGGCAAGAAAAAATAGACTGAGCGGAGAGTAAAGGCAGCAGTACTTTGGGGCCTGGGTGCTCCGCTTGTGTCGATTGAGGACCGAGCCGTGTGCGAGCCTGTTGAACAAGCTAGAACAGTACCGAAGACCTACTGGCTATATGGGAACCGGGAAATTGATGTAACTCGGGTAGCTGGGTATTGAGGCATTGCCCGTCGTTCATAGGGTAGGTTGAGAGCTTGAGGTGTAAATCGGCTGGCGGCACTGAGATGCGCGTGCAGAGACCTCTTGCTCGGGACGATGGGACCGGTTCAATATTTGGCTGGTGGGTGAAAGGTGGTTGCGTACGGGGTCCGTGATGGTTGCTGTAGGCAACATCGAGTACAGGCATACGTGACGGGTTATTCAGGTAACCCTGCAGGTGTAAATCGATTATAATCACCGTCCCTCGCGGTCAGTGAGTACCACTTGTTCACTGTACCGTGACGTAGAAAGAACAGGCGAGTTACATGTTGAAATGTTGCAGATTGAAAGATGGACTTTGATTATTAATGATTTGGTGTAGTTTAGAGCTAACTAAAGTTCTTTTCAACTTTGGGAAAAGTACATGAGAGAAATGCATTTATTGTTTGATTGCGGCTCTCTCATGTGCCTTAGCGTAAGGTTCTCCACAACCTGCTGCTAAAACTTGAAAGTAAGGTTCCAATAATTAGGCGAGTCCTTTGCAAATTGTTTTATCTCATGTACCTATCACCCCTCATGTAGAAGTTACATGTTTAGGAGAGACGAGTCAGTCTTGCTGAGCCTTCGTGCTCACTACTTGTGTTTGAAGCTTTTGCAGGGTTCTATGAGGAAGGTTCTCCCGAGGAGGAGACGGAACCCCAGGAGGGGAACCCTGTCGAGTGGGAGTCGTGCACGCCGCCGTGTTAGTATGTGTGCGTGCTAGCAGGGACACGTTCACGGGCGGAATGTGAACTCGATGTGTAGTCTATGCCCGTGAGTGTAGACTGAACATATTTTGTTGTACAAATGTCCATAAACCTCTTTATGTAATAAAACTTTGCTTCCGCTTTGTACCTTTGATGTGTGTTATACGGTGCTGTGCAACGCAGCACCCCTCAGCGTGATCCTGGCTCGACAAGACCGTGGGGTCGGTTCATACATCTAAGTTCCCAATTAATTTCCGCTGCATAGGGTACTAGAAGTGAAAATATTGATCAACCTTGATCTTTCTAGTCCACGCATAACGGACTAGTCTGTACAGTACCGGACTAGTCCGATTTCCCTGTATTTGATAAATCTATTAAGTGTTTCAGGGATTAATAAAGAATAAAAAAGCCTATTCATCCCCCCTCTAGGCTACATTCAGTCCATGTCAACACGGTACACTTAGGGAATTATTTCTCTAGGACCCATGAGATCCATTTTTCCTAACAACAACTCCAATGGCTACCATCCACAAGGAGGTCAAGGGTGGAATCAACACCACCCTTACATCAAGGAGGCAATAGGGATTTCAACAATTCCAAAGGATTCCACTTAGACAAGCCTACCTTTAAGTATCTTGTCCATAGCCGAGCAAAAATCAATGACAACACACTCAAGACGCTATTGGCCAGTGGCAAGACACTTGAAAGCATTCAAGATCCAAGGTGTCCCACAATCATTTGTCGGGACCCTACACTTAGGACAAGTGTAACACCCTCAAATTCAATTTCCATGCGTTGCACATCTTTCACATAGAGAAACCTTATAAAAGAAATTGAAATGGAGAAAGAGTTGTAAAAATGGAGGGGAATTGTAAAAAGATAGCTGAAATGAGCCAATTCCAATTTGCCGAAGGGCGCTGTCGACATTTTCCCCGGCCCGCTGGAAGCGTGGCGCCCGCGGAGCTCACCCCTGCGAGGGGGTGAGGTCCGGCACCGCGAGAAGCGTGGCACCCTCAGAGCTCACCCCTACGGAAGGGATGAGGTCCGGCCCCGCCAGACACGTGTCGACCTTGGATCTCTCCTCTGCGGAAGGGATGAGGTCCGGCCCCGCCAGACACTTGTCGACTTCAGAGCTCACCCCTGCGGAAGCGATGAGGCCCGGCCCCTTGGGACACGTGTCACCACCAGAGCTCTCCTCTGAGGAGAAGAGAGGCCCCGGCCCTGCTGGACACGTGTCACCACCAGAGCTCACCTCTGAGGAGAGGAGAGGCCCTGACCCCGTTGGACAAGTGTCACCACGGGAGCTCGCCTCTGAGGAGAAGGGAGGTCCGGCCCCTAGACATGTGTCGCCACCGTAGCTCGCCTCTGAGGAGAGGAGAGGCCCCGGCCCGCTGGACACGTGTCACCACGGGAGCTCGCCTCTGAGGAGAGGGGAGGTCCGGCGCCGCCGGACACATGGCACCCTTGGAGCTCGCCTCTGAGGAGAGGGGAGGCCCAGTCCCGCTGGACACTTGGTGCCTTCGGAGCTCACCTTGGCAGTGGCCACATGGCAGGTCCAGAGCTCGCCTCTGAGGGGAAACAAGGACCAGTCCCCGCTGGACACATGGCGCCTACGGAGCTCACCACTGCAGAGACGCGAGGTCCTTAAGCGGTTTTTCCTCCTGTGCGCGGGAGTACCCGGTACAGAGGGTATCGACACAATCTTCCCCAAATTTTTCCCACATTTGGGGGGACAAAATCCCCAAGGCTGCCGCACCTAACTGAAAAGATAAGTTGTTAAGATCCAAAACAAATTGAATTGGACTCTTATTGGAGCTCCAATTGGAGTAGGACTCCTCTTTTTCCCCAAAACCCCCTTGGCCGCAACCACATACTTTTTTTCTTCTCCCGAGTCGGCCACTTGGGGGTCCTAGCCCCAACTCGCCGAGTTGGACACACCCCTCGCCGGAGTTCAGTCACCGGTGAGCCGCCGACGAGCCCCGTCACGCCACGCCATCGCCAGAAAAGAGCCAACGATCATAAGGGAAGCGAGGTAGGTCTCCAATACCCATCCTACGACATCGTCGCTGTTTCTACGCATCTGTTTTCTTCGCTACCTTTGGACATAAACTTTTTCGTGTGGACAGATCTCGTTTTGATCGGTTTTTGACGGTGGAATTGATCTAGATCTTGAGTCAAAATCATCACCACGTCCACACTTGATCCCTACACCCCTGTTCATCATAAAACCCCATGAAAGCCCATTAAAACATGCAAGAACACGTACAAACTGGTTTAATAAAACAGCACCATTGGATTTGCACCCATCTACACTATTGCATCTTGAGTAAAGTTTGTGCATGATGTTTGATTACTGTAAATTTTGTATGGGTGTGGTCGTGAGTAGAAGGACAAGCTCAGGAAGCCATCTACGAAGAACTACAGCGCCAAGACTTCGGAACGCTTGAGCAACAAGAGCCACGGGAGCAAGGCAACTGCCCTTGACCATATTGATCCCATGTTTTGAAACTGTTTTGTTTGTAAAAACGTGTATGCTTGAGTCAACTTGATGGGACACCCTTTCATAGGAGTTTACTAGTTTTGTTAAACCATTCTTGTCGCCGGGTAAGTTGGTGAGTCGGGTATGGTCGTTTTTCCTTTTTGCTTCGCTTAATCCACGGGATACGGGAAGCTGAATTGAAACATGTCTATCTACTGCACTCATATGAATAATGATGATGAAAACTTGATGATTATAATGAGCATGGAATCGGGGGAGATCTAGGCAATCTTGGTTTGTGGATGTTGATGAATGAGATGGTGGTTTACTTGCCGTAGATCTAAGGACCAGTTCATGCCAGCACATGCCAGGAAAACAGTGCCACCACAAGGCCAAATATGGGTGCGGCTTAGCTGACTAATTAGGTGTGTTGCTAGCTTGTTATGGACCATGGAGGGCACGGGGAATGGGAGTCGAGAGAGGACTGCCCTGGGAACTACACGGCACAAGAGGGGGCCCGTAGGTGGGAGAATGGTGATTCGAGCCTGCTGGTGAAACCTTAGTGAGTCCATACATCTAGTAGCCCCTTTGTAAAGGCTATTTTGTGATCTCTTGGCCATACACCGACGGTTGTGTACTGGTATAATGGAGGTTTTGCAGTCGCCAATGGGTGACGAAATCACAATCTTCTGGGTGAAGTGGTGCCACCTCTACAGAGTGTAAAACTATCATGATAGCCGTGCTTCCGGTCACAAGCACCTGGCTAACTCACATGATTAGAGGGAAAACTTGGGATGGATGTTCGGTATGGTTATGGTGTGGTCATTGGCATTGGTTTGGGACTGTTTTGAGTCATGACAATGAGTTTTTGTTTCGGTTATATGAGTATGAGACAGTTATGAATAATTATGAGTATGAGATGAACTTGAGAAAAGTTAATGGCTGGATGAGACTTGACAAGTGATGAATTATGATGGAGGTATGTTGCTGTTTTACTTAGATATATATTGGGATTAAACTCACCTAGAAATAGTTGCTGTCTTTACCATGTTTGTGAAACAAAATTTGCTTGCTGCAAATGAGCCTTTTTATTCCATACCTTGTTGTAAGCTACATGTCATACTTTTCCCGCACATGCTGAGTACGACATGTACTCACCCTTGCATTATCATATAAACATCAGCAAAAGGAGAAGAGTACTTCAAGGACCATGTGGAGTACTAGGCATGTGAACTACCGTCAACTTGCCTGTGGTGTTGAAGATGGAGTCGCTGCTGTTTAGTTGTTTTCGCTATCGTTTAGAGACTTCCGCTGCAAGAATAAGATAGATAATCAAGAGTGAGACAATTAGTCGATGTAATAAAGTACTTAAACACTATTTTTTTCGTGGTTATATTCTGAATTCAGTTTGTGGATTACATGTGTATGTGTGATGAACATCCTGGGCACACATATGCATTAACTTGGTTCTGTTTTCGGAACCGGGTGTCACACCAAGCCTATCCAACCTTGGGCAAGTGACATCATGGATGAAGCATTTCTTGTTTGATTGTGGATTCCACACATCGTCATGCCCAAGAAACTCTTTGGTCTAAGATCAAGTATGGACTGACACAAAAAACATCAAGAAGGTCAAAGTGACACTCTAAAGAAGGACAAGCATCACCTAGCTCATGAAGAAGTATCTTCAATACCGTTATAATACCATCAAGTCTACATCAAGATGATGGAGAGGCTAGGGCCACACGTGCCCCACTATCCAGTGGAGGCAAGAGAAGTCGGCTACACCTTCATCTCCAGGTATGGAGACACATCATCACGCTAAACAGGACGGAGGTAAGTCCCGCTCATCGGACTTCAAAAATTTGGTGAGTTCTTGCCAATAGGTCGATTGATAGTTATCTCATATTTATTTTTCCAATATCATACTTGAACTTTCCACCAAATCTTTCATTTGTATTTAGTATGTTTGAATTTCCACATTTGCATGTTGAAAACTAAAATTTTCTAATCAACATAAAAAAATTTGGATTAGGAAGGAAATTAATTTGGATATGAACTTTGTGCATAACCACTTGAATTTGTTATCTTAACTCAACCTAAAAAGATTACCCTTATTACTCATTGCATTTACAAGATGTTTCAAGTTGAGCAAGACAATTTGAGGCGGATCAGTTTGCTTTTGCTAACTTAACCCATTTTCGAGTTGTTTTGTTTGTTCTTGATCGAATTGCAGACAGTATGAAAAATACGTAGAGGTTGTCCGGCAAGAAGAAGGGGAGCCTAATCAAGCTCAAGCCACCATCAGGACTCAAGTGCATATCCTTCCACCGAACTCATCTCAAGTCCGAGGGGGAGGAATGCTCAAGATGGCGACCCGATGGAGCAGCAAGGTGAAGCTTCACCCACATTCATTGTCGACTCCAACCTCGACTTGGCAAGTGACACCGAACATCAAGGCTACACTCCAAGGCCATGTGTTTCTCACACAAGGGCCTTCGACCCTGAACCACTCTTCAGAAGAGGTATGAATTTAGAATTTTCCATCGTTTGGATTACATTAAGATTGAATGCCTTGCTTGCATTGATAAGGTAGGATTCCACCTCATGCTCATTCAATCCCTATGCACCCTTTACAAAGAACAATACTGAAAGGATGAATGAGAAGTATAGAATCGCTGGTAGTAAAGGTAGAAAAGAAGTAAAACTTGAACCGGGAATTTGGTTTGGGTACATTTGAGAAAAGAACGATTCCCTGTTTTACCAGACTAGAACAAACGAATTAGCTTGTTTTAACTAAAAAGCACAGTTGAGCAGGAACAAAGTGTGAACATAGGCACAAAAACAACGAGCCCGGAATCAATGAAAGAGTTCATGCAGCACCGAGCCGAGCTAGCATAGATTCAATATGTTGATTGTACTGAACGAAGGATTTTCCTTATCACGAAAGCCACATTCGTTTTGTTTGAGGAAGTCACACGTCCTGTTCCCTAAGGGGATTCATTATTTTTTTAGAAATCCCCTCTTCTTCCAGCCCATGCTAAAGTCTCAATTAATTCCTGCCAATATCCACGCCAGGAAATTAAGAACATCCAAATAAGAACATCCAGGCCCATACCGATAAACTATTCATCCCAAAAGGATTATATCCATTGATAAGTTGTGAAGAGTTTAACCATAGGTAATCTCTTAACCATCCCATCAAATAAGTGGAAGATTCATTAAATTGTCGCATCTCAGGCCTCCCCGACGGGTTCTACCATAGAGGCCAACAATAGGCAATAACTCCCCCCCCCCCCGAACACAGCTTACAACTTTCATCGTACTGTGCTCTCCAAAGAGCAACTCTTCTCAAAATCTCAAAACAAAAGGTGCTGAGTTGGAATCCAATTATAAGGATTCTTGTGGTTCCGGGGAATCCAGCTACAGGAGAACCTGGAACGGTCAGAAGTAAGAAGAATGGATTTGATTACTCATATTATGTTAGTCTCATATGTGGCAAGCAGTGCAGTCAGTTTCGAATAGTTTGAAAGCTGTTTTCATGCCAGATGCTCAAGGGTAAAGTCGTAAGGTGCTCTCCAGCTTTTCTTTCGAGTTCTCCTTCTTAAACCAAGTGAAAGAAGAAGTGCTAAACAGCACACCCACTGTATGGCAGTGAACAGCATCTATCTATCAATGAAAGATCAGCAAGAGAAGAAAGGACCAGGGACGGAAGAACCGGGCTGATTCTTCCTACCTGACTCCCCTGTTTGTTACAACTGATGCCTGGCGTTCAACAGGCAGTCTCACGATCGGGCATGAGTGTCCTGAAGAAAAAAATGTGTACTCCCTTTGGTCGGAAGGCGGCGGGGGAAGGAAGGGGACACTGGGCTGGACCCGTGCTGCGGCGGCAGCTTCCCTCCGTTCCTCTGCATCGGCGCTGCCAAACTCCTTACTCTTCCTCGTCAATTTCATTGCCTTAATGGCAGCAGTCTGATCCCTTTCTTTGATAAATGGAGACGTGTGACAGCGCAGGTAGTCGCTTAGTTTCTTTCCCTGGTTGGCTAATGCTTAACACAGGTCAGATACCATAAGTTATGGTTGTGCTCACTCGGCAAATCCTATCGGTTCAGTAGCGTCCTTAGTAGGAGCAGAAGCTTTGTGAACTTCAGTTCAAGTTGCAGTTGCAGTAGGCCATGGTTTGAGTTAAGTTGCAGTTGAAGCAGGGGTCGTTCTGTTAGGCGCTATGAATTACAGGAAATTCAGTGGTTGACTTGGACAGCAGGCGGGTTACATGTTCTACTGTGCCGAGATGTGAGGTGCAGGTGGTGATGAAGGGAGTGTCAACAGTCTTCTCACCATTGAGTTGAGCTCGAGTGATCAAGTCATGACGTTATTTGATCTGAGATACCAAATATCCACGAGGAGAATGTGCGACCTCCAAGCCAAGAAAAGGCTTAGGGCGCGTCAGCGCCTTCATACCAAATAATTGATGAAGGCGACACTGGATCAGCGATATGGTAACGGAGTAATCACCAGTCCATCTTGTTTGGTAAACGGAATTTTTACCCAGGCGCCAAGTACCAGCCGTTGAGGTCTGTTGAATTGGTTGATGAGCTCATTAAATCTCTGGAGATTCCAGCTCAGGAAGAAGCCGCCCCATCGGCTGTGGTTCAGAAGTGGACTCGACCTGCTTTGGCACACTCAGAACGCACTGTTCTTATAGAGAGAAAGGCGCTTTCCCATCTTCTTAACCCGAAATGAAATGTCTGAGGAGAAGAAGGTTCCTTTTGGGAGGGGTGGCCAATATGTTCCTTGCCATTAATTCAATATCTTTATAACAGGTTGACGAGATAAAATAATTCAAATGAAGAGATAAGCAGATGAGGAGATACGATGATTCAAAGGAGAAGTACATGATCTGCATGCAGGACGCAAACCAACCTGAGGCCTGATCGAAAGGATCACGTCTCTGCTGTTTTGTTACGAATAGATGTACAAGCAGCATGCAGCTTCAAATTCCCTGAGTCCAATTAGCTCACGTTTCCATATCAGGACCGAAGTGAAAAGAAAGGGGGCTCAGCATGAAGAGGATTGTACCATGAGAGAAGCACAGAGGCCATCCATACAGACAGCCTGCGGGGAGGATGGCACTACTGGCAAAGACCGTCTGGCGAAAATGCCGCAGGCGCGAAGCGTGGTGGGCCTGCGCCGGGGGAGCATAGGGAGGAAAGGGAGCCCGGGATGGTAGTTAGTTAGAATAAGTACTCGACAGCCAGGCCAACTATATACCGAACCAAGCCGGCTCTGTCCATTACCCTTCGCGAGCCAAGCTTTTTCCGTTGCCTGATCTTATCAAGATACGTACCTTGAATATCATTACTGTTAGTAAGTATGAACAGGCCAGGCACTGAAAGCCAGAAAGCTCCCCACAATTTCTTGATTTGAAGCACAGTTTTCCGCCGGACGAGCTTGCCAAACAAACGCTAATAAAAAAAGAATACAGGTATGACAGGCATAACATCCACGATTGGGTTGGAAATGGCTGATAAGTTTTAAGAAGTCGATCGCTCATCGCTTCGGCTCGTCGTACCGTCTCATCATCTTTGGTTTCTTACTTGTTCCAATAGATATATACCAGAGGCCAGTGGTTGTTGATTCGGGAGAAAATCTAAACTCATGCCACTAGCTGCTGCTCCTTTTAAGAATGTTGAAAAGATTAATGACAATGCGTACAATCTTAATTGCCTCCTGTTTTTGGGGTTAGTCCCACGTTTAACATTTCAGATTTGCGACCATACTTGGGAGAAGAAGATAAGCTTGAGTCGAGGATGATTCGAATTCAAGAGGGGGAGGATGATGAAGACATCACAACAGTAGATACTCACATTCCTTCTATTGATATACAAGGACCAATCATGAGAGCAAAAGAACAATTACTAAATCATCAGGTGAACTCAATCGTAAATTTATATCCATGTCAATTGCTATGAATCACTATTTGATGATTTAATAGTGATTAGGAACCATGGAGAGGATCAGAAAATGATAAGAGGAGGTGCTATGATCGTGGAGAGACAGCAGGGACGTTCACAAGATGCTAGGAGCAGACTCCAACTCAAACTTGAGTCCAACTCAGAGTCCAGGAGCGTCCACCTTCAAAAGGACGCCTAGGATGCATACAGACTCCACTTTTGACGTTCTATATATGCACGGAAAGCTGATGAGATAAACTTTCTAATGGATCCAGTGCCATGTCAAAATTCTTGTGAGTGTTTGGGAATCGTCGAAAGAATATCGAGTTTAGAGTCTGTCCGGTGCTGCGCCACCATATTGGGCTTTCAGGCCTTGTATCTCATCCGAGTACATTAGGGACAAATCCAAGGGTCTTTTGGCTGGACCCTAGACTTTAAATACTGTAGCCGCCGGCCATTTTTCGTGGGCCTTTCTTAGATCAATCTGTTCTAAACAGTTTCACTGTTCTACGGTTTGTGAGACCCCAATTTCGCGATTTCAGATTGCATTTTCGTCATTCTTGCTTGTGTTCTCAGTTGCACTTGCAGGGATTATCCTTCTTGGAAAGATCAAGCGTGCGAAGCACGGTTGATAACAAACGGAGAAGTGGTGTTGTCATTGCAGGGGTTGTTTGGGTTCTGCTTGAGTGCCTCGGATCATCAACGTCGAGTTCTCCACTTCAAGCGACCTACCTTTCCGAATATCGGGCCTGCTCTTCCTCATCAAGAACGGATGATGATGCGGACATGACATCTCGCAGTGACCAAAGTCATGAAGATGAACTTCCATAATGGGAGTCCATCATTTTGAGTTGCTATTGTAAAATTGGTCCCATGAGAATAGATTGTGTATATAGTTTGTGCTTTTATCAATATATGTGCATGCTATGGAAAAATTCAGTTGTCATTAGGATTCTTCACTATTATTTATTGAGAGGATGAAGTTGAGGCAAAGTTGCTCATGTGGTGTTTTTGTTGTGGCTGCAGAATGGCTTGCACAGGGTCCACGCATGAGGTCGGTGGTACGAATCAGGGAGGGGAGGACTCCCAGTAGCACGAGCATGAGACACCACAGCCGCAGCAACCACCGCCTCTACCTCCGATTACGTTGGAGGATGTGCATGCTGCCATGGCGGGTTCGTGCAACGAACAGACGAACTACTGCGAACCCTAGTGCAGAATACATCCCGTCAAGGGGGATGTCAAGACGGAAGAAATTGCCATCCTCCACAAAGAACATATTCAGATTTCTTGGTGACACATCCACCAATCTTCACGGAGGCCGATGAACCTCTCAAGGTGGATAACTGGCTCCACACAATCTAGGCAAAGTTCGGGTTGCTCTAATGCACAGAACAACAGAAGGCGTTGTTCACGGCGCAACAGCTCCACGGCTTTGCACTGTGCTTGGTGGGCGAACAACATGGCCTCCCTGCCGGCTTGTCATGCCGTAACATGGACCGAATTCTGGGAGGCATTCCATGCCCACCATATACCTCCCGGGATCAAGAAGCAAAATCTCCAGGAGTTTCTATAGTTGAAGCAAGGCAGAAGGAGTTCTCACGAGTACTCCAAGGCCTTCAACCATCTGGTGCAGTACGCATCGGATTTTGAGAACACAGAGGACAAGAAGCGTGATAGCTTCTATTGGGGTCTTAACCCCAAATTAAAGGACAACCTTGCACAATTCAACCACTGCACATTCAATGATATTGTCAATGCTGCAATCGTGCAAGAGGATGCTACCTGTGAGCTGTCCACAGAGAAAAAGAAGACGAGCGCCCTGCAGGGCAGCGGAGGTGGTGCTCCTAAAATATATCGTATGGTGTACCGATCACCATCTGGTCAGAGGTGGCAACCACCGGCATAATCGCCGATGTTTCGGGGTCATCCTTTTAATGCACCCAGCAACAACAACTGTAAAGGGGGATTCCGCGTGCATACCACAGCAACAGTGTGCACCTGATTCTGTCCTCAAGTTAGTGGGGGACTGACAAAGTACACGTGCTTTATGTGTGGCTGTGTCGGTCATTTGTCAAGGGTAAGTCCGCAGAAGCAGCAGGGCAACGGACAAACAACGCACCAGAGAGCAAATCAGCCCCGACCCCAGCTTAAGAGGGCAGTCCAGAAACATGGCAACGCCCACCACCTTGCCATTGAGGACGTACCAGAAGGAGAGCTCGTACTCGTGGGTTTGTTCACTGTCATTGATCGTCCTATTATCATCCTTTTTTATTCCGGTGCCACCCATAGTTTTTATTAGCAATTCATATGTTGTCAAGCATCAGTTACCAATAATACCAACGGAATGCCCATATTTGATTTGCCCACCAGGAGGAAGATTAGAAGCTAATAGAATGGTTCCTAAAGCACCATTGTGTTTGGGTGGAAAATTATGTCCTACCACTCTCATTCTTTTAACAAGGCAAAAGATCGATGTCATATTGGGGATGTCGCGTTTACATTACCACGGTGCTGTTCGACATCGGTTCTCCGAACCATTCACCTTGATTCTCCACTACATAGCCCACACACTCTGATTCTTGACAGCCCTACTCAAGAAATGACAGCAGCATATCACTCGGAATCCATCAAGTTGGAAGACATTCCATTGATTCGTGAGTATCCCGATGTGTTTCCCAACTATCTACCGGGCATGCCCCCTGAATGGGATGTGGAGTTGAAAATTGAACTAGCAACGAGAACTACACCAATCTCCTGGAGGCCGTATAAAATGGCCCCAAATGACCTTGCAGAATTGAAGGAGCAGCTGAATGACCATATGCGTAAGAGTTTTATTCGACCGGGTTCATAATCGTGGGGATGCTTGGCGCTGTTCGTAAATAAGAAAGACAAGACACTAAGATTATGTGGTGATTATTGTCCTCTAAATGTCGTGACTATGAAGAATAAGTACCCACTACCTCGTATCGATATTCTGTTCGATCGACTAGTGGGTGCTAAAGTATTCTTGAAGATGGATCTTCGGTACGAATATCATTAAATGAAAATCCGAGCAGAAGACATTACAAAGACGACATTCTTAACCAGATGCAAACTATATGAATATCTTGTCATGTCTTTTGGTCTAACCAACGCTCCGGCTCACTTCAAGTATCTCATGGATTCATTGTTCATGCTAGAGTTGGACAAGTTCGCCGTTGTCTTCATCGATGACATTTTGGTTTATTCCAAATTGGAAGAAGAACACGCTGAACACTTGCATATCGTACTCCAATGATTGCGAGACCATGAGCTTTATGCGAAGTTCAGCAAATGCAAGTTTCAGATCAGCCAAGTGTCGTTTATTGGGCACATTATTGTTGATCCAAGCCAAATCGAGCAAGTGCTGAAATGGAAGTCCTCCAAGTCCGTACATGAAATTTGCTGTTTTCTATGTTTAGCGGGCTATTACCAGAGGTTCATTCCGAGCATCTCAAAAATTGCTAAACCAATGACGGAGCTGCTGAAAAAAGGGATCAAATATGTTTGGAATGCAGCATGTGAAGAAGCCATCCAAACCTCAGTGAAGCATCTCGATAGCCCCGGTTCTAGCTCAACCGGATAATGATGAAATCTTTAAACGTATATTGTGATGCGTACGGAATTGGACTTGGCTGTGTGCTTATGCAAGAACAACGGGTGGTCATGTATGGATCACAACAACTAAGAAATCATGAGCAACACTATCCATCTCATGATCTTGAACTTGCTGTTGTGGTACTTAAATTGAAAATGTGGAGACATTATCTACTAGGAAACCTAGTACATCTCTACACTGATCAAAGAAGCTTAAAATACATATTCAATCAAAAGGAGTTGAATACACGACAATGGAGATGGTTAGAGCTAATCAAGGACTATGAGATTGAGATTTAATATCATCGGAGCAAGGCAAATGTGGTTGTCGATACACTGAGTCGGAAATATCATATTCAACAACATAACCATTACTCCAATGGAAGAGGAAGAACTAAGTCTTTACATGGTTTCATATGTAGCTTTATACGATCTTGCTCTTAAAGAAATACAAGGGTATGTCTCATATTAGGAGGAGGATGGAAGATGGGGAAATGGAATGCTTCCAAAAGATGATCAAGGAATCTTATGGTTCAAGTACCTGATAATAGTACCCCTTCATATGAGACTACAGAAGAAAATCTTAGATGGGGCTCACTTATCCAAATTTTCTATTCGTACATACAGTAACAAAATATTCCAAGATTTAAATACTAAATTCTGATGGGCTCTGATGAAACGGGAGATAGCTAAATACGTAACCGAATGTGATACGTGTTGGCAAGTTAAAGCCGATCACATGAAGAAAGCAGGAACACTCTAACCGCTGAATATTCCAGCATGGAAATGGGAAGATATTACTATGGACTTTATCGTTGAGTTGCCTCTCACATTTCAGAAGAAGGATTCAATTTGGGTAATCATTGATGATTAACCAAAACAACCCACTTCATTCCGGTCCATACAAAGTACAATGCCAAGAAATATGTGAAGTTATATATTGCACGGATGGTGTGTTCACACGGGGTTCCCCGCACCGTCATATCCGGTCGTGATGCGCTGTTCGTTGCTCGATTTTGGGGGCAACTGCAAGCGTCATTGGGGACCAAGTTAATTAGATGCTCCGCATATCACCTGTAGACTGATGGTCAAACTGGACGGATAATGAGGACATCACAACAGTGGATACTCACATTTCTTCTTTTGATTTACAAGGACCAATCAAAAGAACAAGATCACTATTACTAAATCATCACGTGAACGCATTCCTATATCCCTATCCATGTGAAATTGAGAATAGATCACTATTTAATAATTTAATTGTAATTAGGAACCATGGAGAGGGTCAACAAATAATAAGAGGAAGTTTTAGGAACGTGGAAAGACAGCAGAGACGTCCACAAGATGCTAGGAGTATACTCCAACTCGAACTTGAGTCCAACTTGCAGTGAAGGAGCAGTCCACCTTCAAACGGACGCCCAGGATGCATAGGGACTATGTTTTCGACGTCTACATATGAACAGAAAGCTGAGAAGATAATCTTTCCAGTGGATCCAGTCCCATGTCAAAATCCCTCGAGAGTAATTCGGAATTGTTAAAACAATATTGGGTTTAGAGTTTGTTCGGTGCTGCGCCACCATATTGGGCATTCAGGCTTTGTATCTCGTCCGAGTTCATTAGGGATGTGTCCAAGGGTCTTTTGGACGAACCCTAGACATTAAATACTACAACCTTTGGCCATGTTTCATGGGTTTTGCTTAGATTAATATGTTCTAAACAGTTTCACCGTTCTACAGTGTGTGAGACTCCAATTTCACGATTTCAGATTGCATCTTTATCGTTCTTGTTTGTGTTCTCGGTTGCAATTGCAAGGATTAGCCTTCTTGGCAAGGTCAAGTGTGTGAAGCACAGTTGAAAAACAACGGAGCAGAGGTCTAGTGATTGCAGGGGTTGTTCGGGTTCTGCTCGAGTCCCTCGGATCATCAACGTTGAGTTCTCCACTTCAACCGACCTACCTTTCGGAAGATCGGGCCTGCTTTTACTTATCGATTGGTATCAGATTCCAGGTTGTCCATTAGTTAATTTCATATTCTATTAGATTAGTTTTGTTTTCATACCTAGAGTCTACAGAAAAAGCCAAAAAAATCATGTTTATCGTATCCTAGACCATAGTGCCTGCAATTTCATTTTTTAGTTTGCATTGTTGAGTTTGTGTTCGTGTGGCCGAGTCTTGTTGCTGGTTTAGATTAGTGTTTTTGGGTCTTAGTTTATCGCTTTTGTCTTGTTTTCTGCTACTCACCTATTCCACCATCCCTAAATAACAAGCCGATCCACAACGATCATCGGTTTGCCCTAGCTAGCCGCCTCTGTGAACTCCCCGCATTGCCAGCCCTAGCTAGATAGGCGAAAAACTGTTGTGCCAGTCCTCCTTGCACCACCATATGCCTTCCCATCGGTTGCTCGAAATCCTGGTCGTTTTTTACGTCCGATTGCAAGATCAATTCCAAACCCGAGTTGGGAACAACCTCAGAGAACACTAACTCAGACAACCTACCTTAAAATGGTCAAAACTTTCGCATACGAACTCGAAAATTTCCCATCCATTTTTCCACCGCTTTGCCGCGTTAGTCAAAATTTGATTGCCATATTCCCTTCGGAACATAGGCTATCCTGACGACGACGAGGTTGCAGCACAAATTTTACAGAATATTTTTGAAGTTCTGTAGACTGCATCTTACATCCAATTGAGCTGAAATTTTGTGTGATTCCTATTTTGTGGACCCAGAGTAAAAGAAAATATCATAAAAATATTAAAAAAGAAAAAAATAGTGAAGAGAGATCACACATTATAAAGCAATTGGGCTGTACCACTTGCGCTGCACTTGTTGGTTATATCATTCTGTGTTTCTATTTGTCTTTCTATTTTCCTGTGTTGTGCTATACCTAGAACACTTGTTTACCAGCAACTGCTCCTACATTGAATACTTATTTAACTTTGTTTCGATGTTAACGCTTTTTTCTCATCATTAGCCACCATATTGTGCCATCCAAGCTCCATTTTTTCTCTTGAGCAGGACGGATACACTTTTGCAATCACTTCGAGCTTCATTGGTTCTTTTAACCGTCCACCATTTACCACCTGCTGTGTCGGTAAGAACACTTGTAAGAGCGTGGTAAGAAGTTTGAGAGAGAGTGCTCGCTTCCACCTGTCATATTTCCACTCTATTTTATAGTTGTTAGGGATAACATTTTTTGTTGTCCTTCGTTTCCTACTAACAATGGCAAGAGAAAACAATGATGATGAATGTGTTCAACATGCTGAGTTACATGACATGATGAGGACGATGCAGATATGTTCTCCAAAACACACGCATCAATGGAGGACTTATTGATGACCTTGAGTCGCCAAGTTGCTGATCTCGTGGGACGTATAAATGCTCTGGAAGCTCGGCTGCCTCCCGTTGAAGGACAAGAAGACAATGCTTATGGTATGGACGAACATAGTAATCAGCCACGGCTGCCGCATAATCGTCGAGGTATGGGAGTTCATAATCGTTATAATAACAATTTTAATCGTTCTCATGATGATCCTTTGCTAAGGATAAATTTACTATACCCTCATTTTCTGGTGCCTATGATGCTGAGGCTTATCTTGATTTGGAGATGATGGTAGAGAAAAAATTTAATTCTCACCTTGTTTCTGGACGACATAGAGTTCGCCAAGCTGCTAGTGAGTTTAAGGATTTTGCTATCATATGGAATGAACTTGTTAAAACTAGGACTGATCCACAAACATGGGACAGATTAAAGGAAGCTATGTGTGTTAGATTTGTTCCTCCTTCCTTTCAGCAGTACCTTCACAAAAAATTACAGCGCTTAGACCAAGGTAACATGTCTGTAGATGAGTACTACCAAGAGTTCCAAAAGGGTATGTTGTGCTGTGGGGTAGTAGAGGATATGGATGATAAAATAGCTAGGTTCGATGGATGCTTGAGGCTTGAAATTCATGACATTGTCGATTATAAAGAACACGATACTGTTAACAGATAGTTTTAGCTTGTTATGTTGGCCGAAAAAGAATTGCAGGGCCGCCAACAGCAGCAAAAATGTACGAGGAACACCTTCACGCCTCGACCGATGTCTACACCATCCAAAACAGTACCATCTTCGAGCTTTCATGCAGCCACTACACCATCCAATGGTGGCCCACATTCTACTTCTTCTGCTCCATTGTCTCGCGCACCAGAGGGCAGCAAGTCGACACCATCCAAGAATCTGAACAGACCCACTGCTTCCACGAGTCACACTTCCGATATTAGGTGTCACCGCTGCCAGGGGCTTGGTCATGTGATGAAAGATTGCCCAAGCAAACGAGCATACGTAGCATGCAAAGGTGGTGGGTACTATACTACTTCAGATGTTGAACATGAATATTCTCTTGTCACTAACGTTGCAGTGCCAAGTGATGAACAGTACAGCATCGACGAAGAGGTCATTGGGACAACAGCGATGGAGAACTACAGAGGCATAATTGTGCAGCATGCTTTGAGCTCAAAACTTGAGGCGGATGACAAGCTACAACGACATAATCTCATTTACATGTCCCTCGTCGTCAAGGACTGCCGTTTACACACCATCATTGTTGGAGGTAACTACAATGATTTGGTGAACACGAACGTCGTCAAGAAACTTGGGTTGACAACAAGAGCACACCCCCATCCATACCACATTTAATGGTTCAACAGTGGTAAAGTTCAGGTAACACAAACAACAAGAGTGCATTTTTCTATTGGTTGCTACCATGATTTTGCTGATTTTGATGTTGTACCTATGGATGCTTGTTCTTGTTTGTTGGGACGTCCTTGGGAATTTTATATGGATGCTATTCACCATGGTAGAACTAATACATATACTTTCATGCATACAGGAAAGAAAATTACATTGCTCCCTATGACTCTTGCTGAAATGGTGCATTATGAGAAAAGTAAACCACGTAATGATAAGACAACAAAGTCACAAGAGTCTGAAAAACAGCAAGTAATTAAATTAAAATCGCCTACCTTTTTTGAGGTGAAATAGTAGGGGAATCCCCGACTGTGTTATGTATATATTGATAAGCAAGAAGCAGGTTACAAGCTGGCATTCCGTGCCACAACACACACTATTCACGTGAAACTAGTCTGGGCTTCTCGAGCTAAGAAGAACCCGGATCTAGTTCCGTGATCCATGCAGTCAGGCACTCACGCACTGGAGTCTTGAACCTTGTACTCTATAATGTTAAGGTGGTACAAAATGCCTCTCGCAAGGACTGTATTGAGGGAGGCTCTCCCCTGAAGATGATAACATTTCTGAGTTTCCATATTTCCCAAGTCGGCGATGAAAAAAGTTTCCATGAATCCCGGACGGAGCCATTGCCTTTTCGCTGCTTCCAGTGTACGAAAGAAGTGGAGACTATGATCCCACTATATTCCAATTATTGCCCAGCACTCTGCACTGAAGGGGCACTGGAAGAAGAGGTGATAGGTGATCTCTTCAGTGTTGGCATCAAACAGGACGCAGGAGTAGTCGTCATTTCCAATGGAAAAGTTCTTCCTTTTGAGAAGATTTCTAGAATTCAGCCAAACGCCTTTGGTGGTATTCACTTTCCATATCCAGTCAAACGGCTTTGGTGGCACAATGTGTTCAAAGTGACGTTTGTAGATCATGCTGGTCAGGATGGTCAGCGAGCTGTTGTTGTTATATATATCCACTGGTCCCTGTTGAGTGGGCGCTCATCGAGATTGCCCAGGATCACCTGAAGTTGCTCGTACTCAACCATCGCTTGCTCTGTCACTGGGGTATAAAATAGGTTCTGGAAGGATTGCTCGCCCCTGTATTGAGATGGATATGAACGTTTTTTTGGTGAATGAGAATATGTGTGGCAGTTCTATCTTGAGAAGTCGGTTATTCATCTGTCTTTCCAGAGAAGAACTGTATCTCCTACCTCCACTCGAACTGTTGCATGATCCTTGTACTGTTCCCATAGACTCAAGATGTCTCGAAGCCAGAATGAACCCTTGTTGGGGAGCTTGTGAGGGGGATTCCCTTCTGTATAATATGCATTGTAAACCGACTGGACCCAGGGTGTATCCACTTTGTTGTATAGTTTGTCCAGGAATTTTTGCATGAGAGCTAGGTTCATTCAATGCAGATCCTTCAGTCCCAAGCCTCTCCTCTGGCGAGGAGATGTCACTCGGCTCTATTTTACTAATGGCCTCCCTTTGCTTGTCACCTCACTACCATTCCAAAGACAAGCTTTCCTTGTTTTATCAATTGCTTGGATGACCTGAGATGTAGTTTTAAAGTGCACATGCTATAAATCGTGATGGTAGACAGAAGACAATTCACCATGGTGCATTTTCCTACCATTGAGAGAAATGTGGATGTGGTTGAGAATTTCCTCTCAATCTTTGCCGTCAAGTAGGCAAAGTATGTCACCAATGGCTTGCGAATTCCTATATATTGGGAAGCCCAAGGTACGTGAAGGGGAAGGAGCCGACTTGACAACCCAATGTGCGAGCCATGATTTTTGCTATTTTTGTAGTAAATTTATGGGAATCATGGCTGACTTGCTGAAATTTACCTTTAAGCCCGTGGCTGCCCCGAACGAACCAAGCAGCACCTTGTGTTAGAATCAGACGACAAGAAAGTGTAGATCGAAATAGAGGAGACACAGATTTTAACGTGGAAAACCCCTCCAAGTCGAAGGGGGAAAAACCACTGGCGCCGGCCGGCAAATATCACTATATCAGGAGGTTTACAATCGTGGGAGATTACACTCCTTTTTCATGCCTCTCCCGGCGGCTCACAAGGGATATTTATAGGTGGCAACTTAGAGTCCTAACCCTAGACGATCCATACCGCGGGGGGAACCCCCCCCCCCCCCCCCCGCACCCCCGGCGTCCCGAGAGGCCTTGGCTGCTGCGTAGCCCACCATACGGGCTGATTTCCTCCACTTCGCTACGGCCCAAGCCTCCCGGCGACGGGCCTCCACTTCGCTACGGAAATCTTGCCTCTTTTATCTTCATTAGAATTTGGATCATCAATCAACACCTTGAAGAAGAACAGTTCTCTCTAGGAGGCATTCCGCGCTACAATGGTGTCATCCGCATATTGCACGATGGGGAGCTGGGTTCCAGCCATTGTATCCAGTGGGTGGCTGATCATCCCCAAGACTGCAGCAGCTTTGTTAACTATGTGCTGGAGCAAGTCAGCTGCAATGAAAACTAGGGTCACCTTGTCTTACCCCTCTTTTGCAGTGAAAGAACTTCCCAAGGACTTCATTGAGAAGGACTGCCGAGATAGCCGAGTCAAGGATATCTTGGATCCGGTTCAGCCAAGCGAGCGGGGTACCTAGTAGTGACAACATCCTGATGATAGCTGAGTGCTCTACCATGTCAAATGCCTTCTCAAAATCCAGCTTGATAATAACAATGGGCTTCCTGGATGTTTTGCACTGATGGATGTACTTGTTAAGCTACTATGCACCAACCAGTTGAACCCATCAGCTTAAGCTTATGGGAAGGGTGGGCAATTCACTTATATTTAAACACTCCCCCTCACGTGCAAGCTCTCTTGGGCTGCAAACGTGGAATAGGAGTCGGCTGCAATTTATTTTAATAAATCGCGCCCGCCAGGCTTCGAACTCGAGACCTCTGGCTCTGATACCATGTTAAGCTACTATGCACCAACCAGTTGAACCCATCAGCTTAAGCTTATGGGAAGGGTGGGCAATTCACTTATATTTCAACAGTACTCATAGTTCCAAGCTAGGCAGTCCTGGATGGTCCGACCTTTAGCAGTGACATGGGTCTGTAAGCTTGCCCATAAGCTTGGTGATCAGCTTGACACTCGAATTTAGCAGTGAGATGGGTCTGTAATACGTTGATCTTACCGGTGTGGGGGTCTTTGGTATCAACATGATGAAAGATGCATTGATTGGCTGCAAGCTGATGTTCCCAGTGAAGAATTCATTGCGGAGATGGTAGACATCATCCTTGATCAACATGTCTTGTAAAATCTGTTATTGAAACCATCCGGACACGGAGCTTTGTCAGACGACATTGCTTTGATACTACTGTCAATCTCCTCATTGGTGGAAGGCAAGTCCAGGTCTTGAAGACCGGGGACATTGTACACTAGGTGATCCAGCTCTGCCCAGGGTTGTGTTCATTGAGCTTGCCCTAGACGCGTGCTGAAATCAAGAGAAGAGCACCTTTGGCTGAATGCTCTGTTCTGTCAATTCCTGAGCTGTCTTGGTTTCTGGTGATGACGTTGCGCCAGTATCTTTCTGTGGCAACAGACATGAAGAATCTTGTGCATTCGTCCCCCAATTTTATCCACATTTCTGTGAATCTTTGTCTACAGTACTCATTCTTTAGCTTCAGAACTGCCTCGTGGTTTTCACTGAGAAGTAGCCTGAGCGCTCTTTCCTCATTGGACAACATCCTTTGTTCCTCTAATTTGTCCAGAATTTCTATAGCCTCACTGGGCCGGAAGAGCTGCTGAGTTAGGCCCCCTGCTGCTTGCTCCAACGCTTAAGGGCCAATCGTAGAGCTTTGAATTTGGCCGAGATTGTTTTGACAGCATTTGTGGAATTGGGGGCAGAGTTCCAGGAGTTTTGTACTACCTCGCTGAATCCCGAAAGGGTGGCCCAGTAATTCTCCACTCGGAAGCACTGCACTTGGGAATACTTGTGCCCACCTGAACCATACAGGGAGTATGATTTGAAGTGATCTTAGATAAAGGAAGCAAGAGTGTGAGAGGGAAATATAGCATCCTGTTGACCGAGGTGAAGCACCAATCAAATTGTTCTAGCAGAGGGAAGGAATGCATATTGCTCCAGGTGAATCTACGACCCTTGAGGAGAATTTCAGTCAGATTTAGATGGGTGATGATGCCATTAAATGTCTGCATGTCCGAAGAGTTTGCCCCATGCCTGTTCTGATCTTCCGGCAATCTGTATAAGTTTAAATCCCTCAAAATCATTCAATTTGCATCTGTCGCGGCCACCCCCTTACGGGGTCGCACGCTGTCCCGTGAATCGCATGGGGTGGTGCCGTGCGATGCGGCACCCAACAGCACACATATAAGGAACTCATATCACATAAAAAATGCGGAAGCTTACAAATTCAGTTGTAAATAATTTACATCAAATAACTACAGCGGAAGACTATAATCATCTCACGTTTAATATCTACTAAGCACTCGAGAAGATGTCCAGCCCACGGACTCTTCTCGCTAGCAACACGAAGGCATACGGCAGCGGCAGGGGTTTTCATGAGTTAAACAACTCGGATGGCTCCGAGTCTTACCAGACAACCTCTTCATAAGCATAGGTGTTAACCTGCAAAATCACTCATATAGCAAGCGTGAGCACATAGGCTCAACAAGACTGATCCGCCTCCTCTAAACAAGAAACTCTACATGCATGAGGAATTGAACATGGTAGCTGAAATTTGCATAAAGGACTCGCCTACAGTTGACCCTTAACTTTTAGATTTAAGCATCATTTTAAGACCTTGAGCCGAGCAGCATCACAACTCCACAATCAAACAAGAAACACTTTGTTACGATGCTTCTTGTACAACGTGAAGTAAACTTAATTGGTATATCTCTAATTCAAACATGGGTGCAATACAATTTAGAGCACGAGCCTTATAAATTCATAGTAATTCACTTAACTTCTTACTACGTCAAGACTCAGTGTTCAAGTATGCTCATATAACCGCGAGCGACGGTGATTCGAAACAAGACACGCCTGGACTGCACGACACGTACACCCATCTTCGAGTTGCCGGCAGCAACGTCGACTGATGTTGTACGCAGCCACCTTTCCCAAGTTCATTCACACCAGACGAGGTCCCATCGACCTGAACAGCAAGCTGCCTCAAGGTACATACCCGCAGTGATATGTTCTTGAGCAAGTTAGCTCCTGCTGTACTGACGAGGAAAGCCTAAGACGATTGGAAAAGTTCCAATATGGATCTCACGAGGTACATCGGTTTCCTGGGTCCCATATAGCTAGTATGTGCCCAGTACAGAATCCAACTTGTCCAACAGGGCCAAGTACGAACGGGCCTTAACCGACACAGGCCAGGGCTATGCACGCACGGACCTCAGTCTGCTGCATCTCTATCTCCCTGACTGGTATCAATTTCTCATCTGTGAATTTTCCTCAATGTTCTAGTCATAAGTCCGTACCGAGATCATCCGAAGCCCTAAGCTCCCGAGTAGATTCCAACTACTTGTCTTTTACTGGTCCATCCAAAGTAATAAATACCGTAGCCTAATTCACCCGGCGAGGAACTAATCTACCCATTATCTCTTGGATTAAATATGGTTATGCAATTGGGTTTCAAACATCTAGACCTAATGCACAATATGACGTTATAGCTATAATCTCTATAAATGAAAGACTTTATAAAAACTTGCTTTAATGCAAATCGGATCTTGCCTGTTTTGCAGGTGACTAGATTATACAATCAGTTAGTTTCTGATCCCTTGAGGCTTGATCACTTGATCACCTTGTTCCTTGATTCCCACTTCAATTTCTTCACAATTCTTCACGTCGATAACTATACGTTATGAACATGCATATGTATGTAATTGTAAAACTTTTGCTATCAAGGTCTAATGACAAGTTAAAAACTGGAACTCTGTTTAAGAATTTAAAATTGAACTTGTTCTAGTGGATGGAGTGAAATCTTAGCAAAAAGGAATTAAGCACTAAGTGTTTCTCACACTTGTGGTTTGTTCACCTATGGAGGATAAACATAAAAGTGATGATCCAGAGCTCCAATGGAGCTGAAACTTTTCAGGTCAGTTCCTTGTCACAAGAAAGTATTCTGGACCAAAAATTAGAACATTTCATTGAGTAGTTTTTCTAGAACAATTCCCTAAGCATTTAGGCTAAAAGGAAATAATTCTGAAGTAACTTACATGGTCATGCAAAACTAAGTGATCTACACTTTCAAGTATAATTCTTGGAGCATGCATGAATTTTCCTAGGATTTTTGGAGCTAAGAATTGCCCAGAACTGATTTTTCAAGTTTGGGACTTTTTCTGAAAAACGTTTCTGTATACATATTAATTCAGCAGTTTGTATTCCGAATTATCCTACTCAAATCAACTCCAAATGAGATGACAATTTTACAGGAGTTCAATAATATCCTAAGGAACATCCTGGCAAAATTTGGGGATTTTTGGATGAACCAAACTCCCTCTAAAATTCTTTTTCTGAAAAGTTTCAAAGAAATTTCCAGAATTTATTATTGACTTCATACAAATTGGGTTGCACATTTGGATAGAGTTTGATGGAAATCTGTAATTAAAATTTGAATCACCTAATTTGGAGTTTCCTAGCAAAAGTTATGAGCTACTAAAGTTTGATGGAAATCTATAATTCAAATTAAATCGGGGAAAAGTTTAAAGTATGACAATGGGGTCCGGGGCTACGTGGCGCCTCCTCAGACAAAGACACACGGGGCTACTGATTTAACTCACACAGCTACAAAGTGATCCGGTGCCACAGAGGATCCAGCTCATTTTAAACTGACACTGACGCGTTGGCCCGGCGTGTCATCATCTTCTTCCTCCCGCCAGCTCTCGCGCGCCCAAGCCCGATTCACGCCGGAGCTCATCGGAGCTCGATCTCCCGGCCTTCTCCCATGCTCCAGTCGCCACCAGCCCCTAAACGCACGTGTTGAACACGTTGTATCAATTTCCTCAGGCCGGCGACGGCTCTAACCTATCTTGCGATGAGCGGCGGCTCAAACCGGACTCTGGCAATGTCGCCCGCTCTGCCTAGCTCTCCAAACACTTGGTTTCCAAGCTCTACAGCACCGGAGAAACATGTAGAAGCTCGATCTAAATGCCCACTAGCTCGGGAGAGGCTCTAAAGGTGATCTCACCGTGCGCCCGAGAGTTCCTGCTATGGTCGCCGATGAGAAAACGTGAAATTGGGCCGGCTACATGCAGTTTCGGTTAGGTTTGCAAAGAAGAATTGTTCCCTATCAAATCTAGCTTGTGTGTGCACAGTTTGGTGAACTGCAAACTAACACGATCTGTAATTTCATGATTTCTTACCAGCGGTTCGGTTTTAACCGGCCGGAACAAGAATCTGAAATTCGCCGGCGATGATCAATGGTTCGGCTTGAGCTTTGGGGAGGAGCAGCGTGAGGTCCTAGTGCGTCCAAGGGTGCTCTTGCTCGGCCTGTCCATGTGAGCCTCAACTTTGGTTGTTGTCCAGTTGCCGCGCGAGGACGAGGTACTTGGGGTTGGGGAGGCCGAGCTCGCTCTGTGGCACATCGAGGAGGTAGAGGAAGATGCCCTGGTTCCGTTTTCCTACTCAGGACGCTTTGTTCACGTGAGAATGGTCGACTCCCGAGTGGAACCGAGGTGGCGGCGATGGGGTGCCCTGTTTGGCGCAAGGGAGAAGGCAGAGCTTCGGTGTTTCTGTTCGTGGTCAAAAAGGAACACACCAAAGATGATAAGGGCGACGCTGAGGCGGTTTGGGTGAGCTGGGGTCGACCGAGACGTCGAGAGCGTGCTGGCGCGGCTTCCCCCCTGCTGTCGAGTGCTCGGTAAAAGCGAAACAGAAACTCGGTTCTCCACTGAAGATCTTTTGGGTGCATATGACAACTGGGTCCCACACTCCCCCTTATCTCCCCAAAACTATCTCGAATTTGGTAAATGATCCAATTAAATTGTGAGAAGCTCAAATCTGAACTTAATTTAGATAATTGGTCATGTTTCATTGAAATTCAAATTTGAATTTGAATTCTCATGCAAATTAGAATCCTCTTTTAAATGGTTAGCAAAGTACCTCCAAAAATCATTAAACTTTGCATCCCCACTAATTTGGACCTGAGGAATTCAAAGATGAAATCTGATTTTTAGTTTAGCCATTGCAAATGAGGTAGTTACCACAACAGTTTGCATTCCAATTGTTCTACCCCCATTTGAAATTTGAGTTGAACAAATTGAGTTCCAAAGCTGAATTTTTAAACTTCCTCTTACACATAAGAACTTCACACATGAGGCTTAAATCAACTTTGTATACAGGCATTCAAATAATCAATTGAGCTTGACCGGACCTGACCTCTGGCACCATACGACCCCATAAAAAGAAACACATATAGGGAAACACCGCACGACAGAAGGAATGAACCAACCCTCGCATGGTGCTCGGGGGCTACCCATCCATCTAGAAGCTCAAACACAACATTAAAAAAAATCCAATCTTCATCACAACCCACAACCAAGATACCGAAAGCCTTTTCTTTATACAACCAAAAGGAGAAGTTACAGTGTAAACAAATCACAAGGACAAAATGGAAATCAAGAAGGATCCCCTAGCTACGAAGAAGGACCGCTTGGCCTCCGACTCCTATCCGCCTCTTCCTTGATCGCCCTTCTCGGAACAAGCTCTGCCAAGGAGAACACGACCGAAGCAATCGCGTCGCTGAGCTCCCTAGAGTCCACGGCTAGCCCGCCTCCGCGAAGACCATGAAGAAGCTGAAGGTTGAGGGCAAGGTAGTGAGATAGCACAACGCCCAGCGCAACCCAGGCCCTGTAGAAGACCCCGGTGTCCTCGACGGCCAGCCACCGACCGTCCACCTGGCCAGGCACACGAGCCAGGCGGTCGGCAAGCTCGACTCCAGATCAGTCCCTGAGAACCAGGTAGCATATCGACCGCCCATCGTCCTGGAGCCTGGCGAGCTCCGACTGAAGTGTTGCAACACGCTCGAGAACCTGCCGAAGCCGAGACTCCGTGGAAGCGAACCCGCCGAAGTGGTCACCAGCATCGGACCCAGCATACTGTCACGAGATGCGGCCACCAAACACCGAGTCTTCTCCAGCTTCCGCTCCATAGAGGAAAGACGAGCACGGAGGTCTTTGATGTCTCCCTCCCGAGGCTCGACCAAATCTCCAGCGACCGTGATGCACCCCCGCATTTCTACACAGAACGTACCTCAAGGGTGTCAGATCAGCGCAGATTTATGAAGCCAGAAGAAGGATAAGATGAAAGGACAAACCTGCAACCTGGTCCCTCATATTCTCCACATGGACCAAGGCTTCCCGAACTTTCTGACCATGGTCCGCCAGCTCCTCTGCAGCTTGGGCCGCTCCCCCTCGTGCGGCCTCGATGACAGCACAGAGAAGGGCAAGGTCGGAGGACGACAACGCCGCCCCCTCAACCGCGATCGCAGCAGCTCGAGCTGCTTCCTCTGCAGTCGCCCGGGCCCTCTTGAGCTCCACCTGCACCTCAGCCAGCTCGGCCTCCGCGAGACGTCGACGATCCTCGTTCTCGCGAAGAAGCCGCAACTCTTCAGCAGCTCGGCGAACCAGTTCCTGCCGAAGAAGGGAACCCCTTGTCAAAATCCGAGAGCTCAAATCAAGAGAAAGGAGAGAAGAAAAGTCTTACAAGCCCGTTCGAAGGTACCCATCACAATCGCTCGAGCACGGCTTCCAGACGCTCACACTCCACCGAGAGACTCGAGTGAATGCCAACAAGCTGGGAATAAAAGAAATCCAGGCCTTCTTCCACTCGCTTCTGCTCATCCAACCCCGAGGCACCACCAGCCTCCGCTCCAGCACCCCCGCGCCCAGGGTCGATGGGCGCTCCGGTGTTGGAAAGCGATGTAAGGCGTATGAGTTCAGACCCCTCAAGGAGGGACCGAGATCGACACAACTGATGTCCGTCATCGTCACTCAACCTTCATTGACGACAGGACCAGGAACTGCCACCGGACCGGAGACCTGTACAGGCCCTCCCCCTGCCGGCTTACTCACCAGCGAGGCGGACTTCCTCACCAAGCCCTCGGCCGGAGCTGCGGCACCTGGAGAAGGGACAAGCACGGAGACGGACCTCCTACTCGAAGACAAGGGTCAAAAAACTAACGGAAAAGAAGACAACACAGCAGGAAAAAGCAGAAAGCTACCCCCCCCCCCACTGCTGAAGAATGGTGCACGACTCACACAGCGAAGTCGCACCGTCCGGAGAATGGGAAACAGCAAGCGGTGGCTGAACGAGAGCCGGAGCTGCCACTGTGACTGCGGTGGGAGCTGGAATGCCCCGAACCTCCGAGCTTCGAGCACCCAAGGACGTGGAGACATGCTCGATGAGAGCCGTCGGTCCGGGCTCGGCACCCAACTGACCTCCCTCCAACGCTCGACCTCCCATCGCCGTGACTTCTCGCCAAAAGGTAAGGACCCTTGCCCTCCCCCCCAGCGCCCCAAGCGTCCAGCGCCTGAGCACCTGAAAGGCTATGTCGTGCTCCTGGCAGGAGCGCTTGGTGGGGTCGGTGCTCGGCCGCCCGCTTCCCCATCACCCGAGCAGCCGAGCCAGACTATCAGCCGGTCCATTGCCGCTCTCTTCCGAGTCGCTGTCATCCTCCGACGATGACTCCGGGGTAGTTTCACCGGCTGCCCGTGCTGCACGCCTTTGCTTCTCGCGCCGGATCTGACGAATTTTCGCTTCATCCTTCTTCTGTTTCTTGGCAGCCTCCAAAGCGGCCCGCAACGCCCGCCTCTCCCAGTCCTCGGGGACTTTGGGAAGACTGACAGAGCCCCACAGCCCGCGAAGATATGGAGAAGCCGCGTTGAGAGGGGGCAGCCTGGGGGAGCTAGGCTCGCCAGCATCTGGTACCAGGATCATCCAGAAGCGCTAGGACATCTCCTCCTGGGAAAGTTCTTCACCCGACTCCCGGGACGGATTACTTGGCCCCTTGTAGAAGTTCAGGGTGTGCGGTCGATCTCGAATAGGCAACACCCTCCGCTGGAGGAAGGTCTGTAGAAGATGGGTGCCCGAAAGGTCGCTGTTCTTGAGGCCCCTGACGTGCCAGAGGATTGGATTGAGCTTGCCCATCCCCCTCCTCGGTGTCCCCCACTTCCAAGAATCTTGCTCCTGGGGAGACCTGCCCGGGAAGGGTGAAAGGACGGGAGCGTTGTTCTTGATGTAGAACCACTGACGCTCCCACCTGATCGGAAGAGGGGGTTGGCGTGTGCTGATGAACTCCATCCACCCCGACGCAATTCGACGACGGCCTCCCCACGGATGGAAGCGCAACTTGATCAGACGGCAGCCGCACATGGAAGAAGTACCTCCACAGCCTGAAGTGAGGAATCATCCTCAGATAAGCTTCACAAAAGACGATTAACAGCGCCACTTGAAGCACGCCGTCCGGCATCACGTGGTGAAACTTCAACCCATACTCGTATAGTAGGCCCCAGAAGAAGTGCTGCGCCGGCAGTCCAAGCCCGCACAGGTGAAATGCGCTCAACGACACCACCTCGTCGGCCTGAGGAGCGGGAAACGACTCCACTTTGGGAATGCGGATGGCGCGGGCATCATGCTCCGACAACAGTTCCATCTCCTGGAGGAAGGCGATGCGGCTCCGACGGAACTCCGACTTCGTCCATGAAAGCATCTTGCTGAGAAAACAAAAGAAGAGCCGCTCGAGGAGTTGTGCTCTTTTCTATCTCCCTCTGGCAAAAGCATTGAAGAGGAGGAACAATGGTGAAGCAAAAGCAAAAGGCAAAAAGCAAGGCGCACTGCACAGAGCGGAGAAGCGCAGAAGCAATACAGGCGAACCCGCAGGTGGCGCGTGAGGAAAAAGGAAATATAAAGCCATCGAAGCGACGCCAATCTGACAACCATCAGAGGGCAAGCGACCATTTCGCGTCATATCAAAGAAACCGTTGCCTTAATGCCACCCAATTGCCTCCGTATTAAAACCGTCTAGGCGGCTAGGGAGTTGATTCGAGCGGCGCCTTATCGATTTCCCACGACGTAACCATCTCTAAGGCGTGGAGGTCCCATTGAATAGTGACTATTTGGCTTCATGACGCAAGACCACAATCACGACGTGGGGGCTGAGTCGATCGCTGCCTCCTCAGCCCCGGGAGGAAGGTAAGTCTCCATCCCACATTATGGGCTCAATAAGCCCCGGGTTAGTAGGCTGGCCTGCGAAAGGCTCAGAGGTCGCCCGGGACGCCCCCGAGTGAGGGGCTGGCTATGTGAGGTGGTTCGCGATAGAGACAACCTATGGCAGGGTGAATTCACCTGACTCCTCTAAGCTTGTGGCCGTATCCCAGCCCCGTGAGCACCGAGGTAACCCCTCAAAGGGTCGGCAGTGAGCCGTCCGAGCCAGCGTCAAACTCGGAAACCACGCGCACACCTCGAGTAGGGATCTAATGAAACGTGGGCACACAGCCCCGACCAGGAAGGCCCTCAGCGCGAAGCAGGGAGAATGGTTCCATCTGTCCAAAATGAACAGGACGGGAGGGTTTCACTCGGCTCTATCCAGTAGGCAACTCATCGGGCTTGAGGACTCGACCATCGAGGAAACCCCCGACTGAACTGACCCCTTCGGATCACGAACGGTTTCCGGAAGGAGGGTGAGGCAAACACGCCATAACAACAACCTGGCTCCTCGAAAAAGGGTCCGAGGGCTTGCCGCAAGATCCCAGCGGGAACGACAAAAAATCACGACCGGCCGCTGGAGGTCCATTCATCTCGGCTGTGTAAGTTAAACCAGGTACTAACGATCTTTTCTTTGTTTTTAGTTGTGCAGGATCGAAGCCGACCGGTGTTCACCCCCTGATCGATGGACGAGATCGATCAGAGGCTCAGGGGCTACAGATGGGGTTCTCGACCCCGACCCCCTAAAGGGAGATGACGATCCTCCCCATGAGGGGCGAAGAAGGAGCAAGCCCGAGCCTGAGTTCTGAAGAAGATGGAGCGAGTAGGATAGGGGTCCCGGTCCCGACTGCTGGGAAGAGCCGCAAGAAACCGGATGGATCTGAAATTTGGCATGTGACTCAAGGATATTAAACATAATATCCTGACCAAATTTGAGAATTTTCCACAAAGTGGATCTCCAGTTAAATTTTCTAACAATTGAAAATTTAGGGATTTAAGTCTGGAAAAAGGACTTTAAAGGTATGAAATTTGTTCTGATGGATAGTACTCAGAGAGAGGAATCCAAAAAAAATATGTTTGACAAAATTTGGACATTCCTACAGAAAGTTATGTGGGTTTGAAGTTTGGAGAGAAACCTGGAAAAACACAAAGAGAAAAGTTTAAGCTTCTACCAGCGGGGCCCACTGGACAGGTCCTTCTTCTACCTCCCGCCGAGGCATGGCGCACGCTGGACAGCGTGGCACACCTCATTCTCATCCAACTCTTGCTCATTTTCACGCGGTTTTCACCTACATGGCGCAGCCGCCGGGCACCCCCTCGGAGCTCGACATCGCCGGAAAAGTGGTCAGCGACGACAGCGGTGGCTTTGAGCTCGGCGACGACGGTGAACATGTGACTCAGAGCCTAACACGATGAAAGGAATGGCCGTACAGCACCACTAAGGTGTGGGGAAGCTGATCCTACACCCCGCTTGATCTGAAAGCACTGGGAAAGTAGACTTCACCGGCGACCCGACATGTTTGAGCCGGCGGCGACGAAATCGCGGAGTACAGCTCCAAGAATGGATGGTTTTCTCTAGGTTTGGTCCGAGGTGGTTGTTAGGAGCTCTAGTTGCTCTAGCTTGATCAGAATTTTGGATGATCAATCGTGTGGGATGAATTTCACAATTTGCTTTCTATCGTTTCTACACTACACTGATGCAAGAATTTAAATTCCGGCTCACCGTCGTCGAGAGAGGTCAAGAGGGTCTAGGATGATGAACTAGGATTCGTTGCTAACCTCTGTGCGTGTTTGATCAGGCCGGAGAGTCCACGGTTTGGCAGGGTGATGAAGAATCCCGCCGGCAACTTGCTCTGTCCCGAGGAGAGGAAAGCTTCGTGGTGCAGCTCGGAGAAAGCCTGGAACACCGAGCTGAGGCGTCAAGGACATCGAGGAGGTTCAGGCGATCCTTTCCCCGGCCTAAGTTATGTGTGAAAGTCTAGGAAGCGGCTGGTCGACGGTAGGGGTGGTGGTGTGACCGAGTGGCGAGTGTGGCGGCTGTTTTTCTGTGTGAGGGAAGCAACGGGCGCGTGAGCTGATCTTTTGGACGCTCAGGACTCGTGGATTAGAGAACTTGGGCGCTGATCGGCGCAAGAATCGAGGAGCAGGTGGTGCCAGCAGCTCATCGCGGTGGCTGTCGCGCGTTCAGCCTGAAGAACCGAGCTGCTCGGCTGTGAGGCGGTTAAATTCACTTGTGTGGCTGACAGAGGGGCCCCACAACTCAAATTTGTCCTCTGAAATTGAATTCTACACTGTTACAAATAATTGGGACACAAATACCCTGTTTGATTTACTCAAACCACAGAATTGGAATTTGCGTTTTGAATGAATCAAAGCGTAGAATTGGTTTGGATGAATTTGAATCAAACATGAATATGAATTTGAAATTCAGTTTTGAATTGACCCAATTAGCTACCGTCAAGATTAATCCCAAATGAGATGAAACTTGGTGGAGTAGCTCAGAAAAATTTGCTGAGTTTGAATATGAAGAATTCTTTTGAATCCATGTGATGAAAGTAGTTTGGATTTGAATCTGAATTCAAACTATCCCTTTTAATAATTGTATCCAAAAGTACCCCATACATGTTTTGATTTGCATGAAATTTGGAATGAACATTCCTAATAATGTTTAGGACTTAATAGGGAGCTCAGTCTCTAAAGATGACATGTTGGAATTCCCACTTTTGGATGGTGTTGCTTCTTCCTCTAATCAATATATTAATGGTGGTTACTTGCTCTTCAATCATGTTCATCTGATTGCTACAAAGTGAGATGTGGTGTGTGAGGTGATGAACATTTTAGCAAGCCAAAAACTTGGTCCTTTACAATGGTATGCCAAATACTTTTGTTTCGGATCATGATGCAAATTTTTGAAGTCATTTTTTGGAGAACTTTTTGGTATAAATTAGGAACAAAGTTGTTTTTTCACTACATGTCACCCACAAACCGATGGACAAACTGAGTTAGTTAAAAAATACTTTATCCACTATACTGCAGGCTGTTTGAAAACAAATTTAAAGTTGTGGGAGGAGTGTTTACCACAAATAGAATTTGCTCACAACAGGTCTATTCACTCTACCACAAAGTTAAGTCCATTCCAGATAGTGTATAGTTTTTATTCCCGTGCTCCTATTGATCTGTTTACCTTTGCCTCTTTCTGAAACTATAAATATGGATGCTACATGAAGATCTGAATTTTTTTCTTAAGATGCATGAAACTACAAAACGATATTGAAAGGATGAATAAGAAGTGTAGAATTGCTGGTAGTAAAGGTAGATAGGAAGTAAAACTTGAACCGGGGGATTTGGTGTGGGTACATTTCAGAAAAGAATGATTCCCTGACATGAGAAAATCTAAACTCATGCCACAAGCTGCTTGTCCTTTTAAGATTGTTGAAAAGATTAATGACAATGCATATAAGTTTGAGTTGCCTCCTGATTTTGGGGTTAGTCCCACATTTAACATCTTAGATTTGCGATCATGTTTGGGAGAGTAAGATGAGCTCTAAGTCGAGGATGACTCCGTTTCAAGAGGGGGAGGATGATGAGGACATCACAACAGTGGATACTCACATTCCTTCTATCGATTTACAAGGACCAATCACAAGAGCAAGAGCATGATTACTAAATCATTAAGTGAACTCATTCCTGAATTCCTATCCATGTAAAATTGAGAACGGATCGCTATTTAATGATTTAATTGTGATTAGAAACTATGGAGAGGATCAACAAATAATAAGAGGAGGTTTTAGGAATGTGGAGAGCCAGCAGGGACGTCCCCAATATGCTAGGAGCAGACTCCAACTTGAACTAGAGTCCAACTGTGTTGGTGTTTCAGATTTCTGACTAGTAATCGAATATACCGCACATTCTATCTCGAGGCCTAGCTAACAATATGCAAAGTATTATCCTGGTTCGGGCAAGAATGCCCTACATCCATACGGGGTGTCTAGCTTGTTCTTATTCAAGAACGGGGGTTGTTCTTACAGGTGCGTGAGCCTGCCTTCTCGAACCGACAGGTCTCTCTATTTATTCTCTCTCTCTCCTTCGTCCTGGATCACCCCTCCACTCGGCTGGGGTGGCACCTGCCCTGCATTGAAGGCCACCTGCTTCTCTCCTACCCGAGGTTGGGCTCGGGTTCTCTCACGGGGGCTCGGGCTTTCTTTTTGGATCGCCTAGGGTATGAGTTGTACATCCTTCCTAGGGGTCGGCCCCGGGCTCCTCATCGCGCCTCCTCATGAGTCCAGGCTCGATCCTGCTCTGTCAAACCTCGTGGGGCGCTCCCTCGCCACTTCCCCAGGGTTCAGGGCCTAGAACCCATCAGTAGCCCCCGAGCCCCTAAACGACCTCGGTGGTTGGTCGGGGGTGAACTCCAATGGGCCTCGCACCCGCATAACAAAAAACAAAGCAACAATAGAGATCATTAGTACTTGACTTAACTAGATTGCCACGACGTGTGAACCTCCAGCGGTCAGTCTTGACCGTGGGTCATCCCCGTCAGGATCCTGCGGCGATTCCCCGGGCCCCTCTTTTGAGAGGCAAGGTTGTCGTTTATGACGAGTCCGCCTCGACCCTCATCTGCGAACCATTCATGGTTTGGAGTTGTCGGGTCGATCGGGGGCTTACCTCGATGGCCGAGCCCCCAAGCCCAGTGACCTGCCTAGCGGGTGGAGCTGAGTGAAACCCATTTGTCCTGCTCTTTTTGGAAGGCCGAAACCATCGGCCCTGCTTCGGTCTGAGGCGCTTTCTGGTCGAGGCTTCCTTGCCCGTGTTTCATTGATTCCCAGCTCGAGTCGTGCACGTGTTTTCCGAGCTCTTTCGTTGGCTCAGGCGGTTCACTGCCAACCAGTCAGGAGATTACCTTGAAGCTTGCGGTGTTGGGGATTGGCTGCAAGCTTAGAAGCATTGGGGGATTCATCCCACCTGAATTAATCTTTTTGCAGACTGCCTCGCATCGCTTGCCCCTCGCTCGGGGTCTTCCCGGTCGGCTCCTGAGCCGTCTGTTGGCCGACCTTTGAACCCGGTACTTTTGAGCCCATTATGCGGGCTGAAGACTTACCTTCCTCCCACGATCATGTTGCCCACCATCTCCTCCGGGTTCTACCGGGGCTGAGGAGGCACCGCTCGACTCTGCTCCCGTGCCAGGTTTATGACTTCACACCATGAAGTCAGGCGGTCGCTATCTGGTGGGACCTCTCCACTCCCTGGGTTAACTCCTCCGTGGGAAAAACGAGGAGGCGCTGCTCATATCGATTCCCCAGTCGCTTCAAACGGCTTTAGTCTGGGGCAAACAGGCGGCCTTACGGCAGTTACCCCCTCGGAGCGGTTTGAAACGCCGTTCGTGCCCTGACAGTTGCCAGATCGGGCGTAGCTTTGGTGTCCTTATATCTCCTTCCTTTGGGATACCCCACACGAGCTCGCTTGTATTGCTTCTGCGTTTCTTGTCTCGTGCTGCGCTCTTACTTTTCTCTGCTTCCACCCAAGGAATAAGACCCACCCTCCTTTCACCATGTCTGTGTGGGTTTCCTCTCGTGCGAGCTCGAGTCAGATCTCTGAGTTTGCCGCTCGTGGGTTGTTTTCGTCGAGGGAGGCATATTCCGTCCAGCTTGCTGAGGGGGAGAGTGCCCTTGCACCATGCGATGATGAAGTTATCTCCTTTCTCGCGTTCCACGCGTGAGGATTTGGGGTCCCGGCACACCCCTTCTTCCGGTGGCTCCTCGACAAGTACGACGTTAGACTTCATTAACTATCACCGAACGAAATCCTGCATATGTCGATGTTCATCACTTGTTTCGAGGCTTTCCTGAAGGTGGAGCCGGATCTCAACCTATGGAAGTTTTTTCTTCTGGATGTGTGCCTCGGCGAACGATTCCCCGTTTCCTGATCTCGGCGGCACCTGTCTTCAACTTCGCGTGCAGCAGACGTGCTACTTTTCCATTCCCCTTCAGTCCTCACTCAAAGGGTGGCATCATGGATCATTGTATATCCAAAACCCGTCTCCGGCGCTCCCGCGCTTTTTCGGCAACCCTCCGGTACCAAAGCCCTCCTGGCGTGAGGGTTCTTCTGACAGTGAGGTAGCAGCGCTGAGGCTGCTACTCGCCCGGCTGGGCGATCTCCAGGGGAGGGGCCTCATCGGTGCTGCCCTTCTTCATGTCTTCGTGGAGCAGAGGATCCAGCCCCTCTGGGTCCGCGGGCACCCGATGTGGGGATATTTGGGTCCCTTGGATCCCACGAGGTAGTCTTAAGGTGGAGCTCTCATCCTCTGAGGTGGTAGCGAGGATGAAGGACCTTACCAGGATGGCTCCTGTGGATGATGTCATCCCCGCCGTGCTTCCCCTGGCCGCAACCGCGCTCTTTGTGCGTCTGTGCGTTGATCCGCGGAGTGTCCGGCCGCGCGCACGACCAGGTGTTGAGAAAGTGGAACGTGAAGGGGGGACCGGCCACCCTTTCAGGTTCGACTCTATCCATTAAGGTCGGGGCAATATTGCATAGCTCCAAGAGGTATTGGCCTTTTCGTGTTGTGTCGGTGTGGGTTAGCACGAGTGAGTGAATTTCTTACTCTCCTTCATGGCGCACGATAACTAAATCATTAAGTGAACTCATTCCTAAATTCCTATCCAAGTGAAATTGAGAATGGATCACTATTTAGTGATTTAATTGTGATTAGAAACCATGAAGAGGATCAACAAATAATAAGAGGAGGTTTTAGGAATGTCGAGAGCCAGCAGGGACGTCCACAAGATGCTAGGAGTAGACTCCATCTTGAACTAGAGTACAACTGTGTTGGTGTTTCAGATTTTCGACTAGTAATCAGATGTACGACACATTATACCTTGAGGTGGCCTAGCTTAGAACACGTAAAGGATTATCCTAGTTCGGGCAAGAATGCCCTACGTCCATTCAGGGTGTCTCGCTTGCTCTTACTCAAGAATGGGGGTTGTTCTTACAGGTGTGAGAGCCTGCCTTCTCAAACTAGCATGTCTCTCTTTTTACTCTCTCTCTCTCTCTCTCTCTCTCTCGTCCCCTCTCTGTGTTGCTGAGGGGCAGGCGGGTCGTGGGCACAGGATGACTTGTCTCTTCATTCGTCTGGCAGGGCACTCGATGGTGCCGCCGTACTCATGGCCTTATATCTCTCCTGCTCCCGTCCCGTCGATGGGAGTGGCCCATATCGAGGCGAACGCATGCCCCTGCTCCACTCCTCTTTGGTCCCGTTGGTAGTGACGGGCTGTCAATGCTGGGGGGGGCAGGGGGGTACTCGATCACCCCTCCACTCGGCTGGGGCAGCACCTGCCCCGCATTGACGGCCACCTGCTTCTCTCCTACGTACCCGAGGTCAGGCTCAGGTTCTCCCACGAGGGCTAGGGCTTTCTTTCCGGATCGCCTTAGGGATGAGTTGTATGTCCTGCCCAGGGGTCAGCCCTGGGCTCCTTTTCACGCTCGGGCCTGCTCTGTCATACGTCGTGGGACGCTCCCTCGCTACTTCCCCGGGGTTCAGGGCCCAGAACCCCCACAAACTGTCATACCACAAATTATGAAATCAAATGAAAAATCCGTCAGAACAAAAAATTAGAAAATCTTAAACATAAGTTAATTTCTGAATATGGATAAAACTTATATATGTACATATGTTGTGACAGCTACAAAAACTTGCACTTAAGCAAGAGTGTGTAACCCAAATCTTAGACAAAATCTGAATTGCAGTAATATATATATATATATATATATATATATATATATATATACATATGCACTACAAACCACCTAGTTTACTTTAATTGCTGCTGATGGATTTCCCTCTTTCTTTCCCTATTAAAAGGTAGTCTATCTCAGAAAAAGGAAGGGAATAAGGGACATCACGTCCTACCTTTGTTGCTGGACAAATTTCTCTCTTCCCTCCCCTATTTAAGTAGGCCAAGAGCTCCTTGAGAGGGCGGGTTTTCTGTAGATTAAAGTTTGCCATAGCTGCAACTCGCATATCTCGTTTGTGTCCAACGACCAGACCAGGACGTTTCACAACACCACTTCCATCAATAAAGTTTTCTTCTTAAATTCGAAATAGCAGGATTGCAATCCCAGTTTCTTGCTTATTCTTTGTCGCCTGCGGGAAATAGACCCTCGTGGTCAGGTTGATCGTTCTCCGGCGTGGTTAATAACCTCTTGGAGTTGGTTTAGCTATTGCTAAGGCGCGACGTCCTCACACATTCATAGTCGGATCGTCAAAGTCTACTCCACCAAAAACTATAGTTACCATCTCATCGAAAGACGGGACACCTTCGTCTCTATCAAGTGGTATCAGATTTCTAGGTTGCTCGGTGAGATTTTACCATATTTTTGTAGTCTAGATCATATCTGTTCCTTCATACCTATAGTCCATGAAAAATCCAAAAAAATAGGGTTAGATCATCATATCCCAACCAATTTGTTCCTTTCGCAATTTCCTTTTTAGTTTTTTTGCTTTATTGAATAGTCGGTTGCATCATCGTGGCAAGTTGCTGGTCTTAGTGTTTAGTCCTTCAGAGTTTTGAGTTTCAGTCACGTTTGATCTGCATTAAAAAAACACCATCATCACCACCATCACAAAATTAGAGAGATATTCACTTCCTAATTTGCATATCTAAAAGAGGAAATAATCAGATCAGATCTGATTTTGAATATCTTTTCGGTTTTGGAAAAAAAGGTCATAACTTCTTCATCCGTTGTCCATTTGGAAAGTGTAAGCACAATCTAGAAAGGTTATCTAGCCATCTTTCCAACGGATCCAACCTTGCCTGAAAATCGCATTTTTGCGCACCGCAATCACCAAAGAGATTTCAAGATCTCATGTGTATCTTTTTCTTTGGGAAAGCAATATCTACAAGACCTGCAAAGAACATGCGAAAATAAGTGTGTTATCTGTGGTATTTGGTAGCTTATCATCTGATCCCTGTGTAATCCTGTACAACTGTGGGACTTTGTAAGGAAAAGAAAGAAAGAAAAGATAGAAAAGGAAGAAAGAAAGAAAAATAAAATAATAGGAAAAGTACAAAAAAGTGAGCTTTAGTTGCTTCTATTGTAGTCTATTGTGTTATTGGTGTGAATTCCTTTGTGTCTAGCCTCGTATCTCTAGTATGGTCTAGCCTAGGACCAGCACAGTACCGTCGTTGAACGTTTATTCAACTTTGCATCTCTGAATTGATTATTGCTGACATTTTTGCTGCCATATTTAAGTCTTCCCAGCTCCACATACATCTACATCGTGCGTTTGACACCACCTGGCAATTTCTTTATCCAATCTTTGAGAGTCTGACTAAACGGTTGCCGATCACCACCTGCTGGTTGGTAAGAACGGGTATGAATTTGTGATTCGCATGACGGACTTGTGACTTTCTACAACATCTCGTCCTATTAGTAGTCAGTAGGACCATATTCTTGTGTGTTTCTATTTCTGCTAACCATGAAATGATCATAAGCCAACAAGCTGGATTGGGAGAGTATGACGAACAAGGAGCTACATGATAAATTTCAACAAATGATGGGTGAACAGGTGCAAGACGTGCTGAACAGATTTGGAGAGGCCATGGAGAAGCTAGATGGCTTTGAGAAGACATTCAACACCAAGCTGGAGGCCAAGTTTAATGAAGTGCTCGCGCGTCTACCACCACCACCAGCTGCACGTGTTGCACCTTGGCAGCAATAACAACAACAACAACGCCTCCTTCCGAATCAAATGGGACGCGCACAGCATGTACCTCTCGACCAAGGCCAACATTCTGGTGCCGCCGCTACTCCTGCTGCTTCTGCGGATCCTGCTAATACTGTTGATCAGTACAATGACTACGAGGGCGAGTAAGAGGATGATGACATTGCTCCACATCAGAACTACGTACAACATCCCAGTCGTCCACACACCTACAATCAAAACGGTGGGGCTGCACCACCCCCTCAGTTATGAGATAATGACCATGTCCCTAAACTGAAATTGAATATTCAACCATTTGAGGGTAGATACATTCCTGATGTATATCTTACATGGGAGTTAGAAACTGAACAACATTTTACATGCTTACAATATCCTGAGGATAGAAGGGTTGCTGCTGATGTTTGTGAATTCACTAGTTTTGCTTCTGTTTGTGTCACACCCAGTTTCTCCAAAGAACGACCTGTAAAAGCCCCAAAAACGTGAATGCAAAGAAACGGGTGATTGAACGTCATGGTGTTTCTCGTTCATGAAAAATGGGACTTACAAAAACTTTCTCACATGTGATGGTATACATGAGGTGCAACCACAAGGGTTCAAGCATGCCTTTGAATGTGTTGGACCAAGGTGGAGTTAAACCCATGTGTAAATCCGACATGTGCATGAGAAAGAATAAAAATATGGTCTTTAGACTCAAATGCTCACCTCAAAGTGCCGCCAAATTTTTTAATACACATGGAGCCTCATACATTGAAATTGAGGAGAATATGGTGGTAAACTTCTGATTTGAGGGTGAGCTAAAAAAGGAGTGGATTATGATCATGTTGAGTTCATGCCGAATTCAACATGTTAAGACAAGGGAATGACTTGAGTTATGTCACATAAAATAATAAACTCAAACATAGACATGTGGGAAGAGCTAAAATCTCCTTTAACTCTTGTTGAACACATGTTAACCCGGGAAAGAATTTCACTCCCAAACACCTAACTCATATGCACATTCCCTATGAGTAGAAGGGAGGGAAGTTTAAACCCCATTTTTGAACCCTTGCAAAGCATTCATGTTCAGATGGTCCAAAGGCCTATATGTGAGATGACCTTTGCAGTCCTCAGCTATAAAAGAGCTTAAGATCTAAATTTGGAGAAATTTTGAGTTCATATACCATGTGTTCAAGGCATTATTTGAGATCACCTTCAAACTCAAAGTTGAGGGGCCTAGTCAAACTGAACTTGTGAAGTTCAGATTAAGACTAAGGTTGATCAAGCATGGGCTAGAAGCAAACCAAAGTTTTCTACCCAAATTCAAATGGGTCTTCACAAAAGAAGACTTAAATATTCAGTTTGAATTAAATGGTTTACTTCAAGGCGAAGAAGGCCCACTCCAAAAAGCAAATTCAAACTGTTGTCTGAAAATTTGTATTTGCAATGGCCAACTCAAGAATCAGAGGGCATATTTGGATTCCTCAGGTCCAAATTATGAGGTAGGCAAATTTTGAGGAAATGTGGAGGTACTTTGATATGTATATCAAAAGGACTTGTAAATTTCACCAAAATTTAAATTCAAATTTGAAACTGAGGAAAAACTGGTCAAATTGCCAAATGACTTTTGGATTTGAGTAGTCATAGCTGAACTTGCAAGGTGCAAAATTTGGAGATATTTGTCAGAGTTTTGGGGGATAAGAAGAGGGGTGGACCCCACATGTCATAGAAATGAGTAGACTTAATCCCTAAGTCTGTGCTCTCTGTTCCTCACTCCACCGAGGCCTTGCCTCCGGGCGACACCGAGCGGCCGCTCCATCGCCCAAGGCTCCACCTCCTGCTCCCATTTTGCGCCGGCCTGATCTTTACCTCGGGGCCAACTTCAGCGCGTTGCCTCCCTCATGTCGATCGCGCGCTCGCGGTGCTTCTCACGCGCGAACAGAAACAGGCGCCCACCGCCGCCTTGTCTCTTCCCCGATCGCCGGCCCCCAACCAAGCCCCCGTTGCTCGCGCCGGCAACACAGAAAACCAATGTCCGTGCATGCTCTACCACACCAGCCCCGCAACACCGAAGCCCCTAGCCTGTGGCGCGCACAATTCAGCAAACGGCGCCAAGAAAAGAGCTCCCTGGCGGAAGCCAACTCGGGTCACCGTGGACAGCGAGCTACGGCTCTCCTCACAATTCCTCCTCAAAACGAAAAAGGTGCGCCATGATCCCTAGTTGGAGTAGCTGCAAACCGTGTAGCGTTTGATCGACCGAGCTCAGAGAATTTCCAAAGTTCCCGAAGAACGGTGCTTGGGGTTAGGGGTCGTTCTAACCTGAAATTCTAGCGGCACAGGCCACCCAAGCTCGGGCGAGCTTGCACACAGCCTCTATACCTCGTAGCGGTCCTACTCGAAGAAGAACCGAACAAAAATACCTAGAATGGACCGAGTTATAGCTGTTTTTCTTGCCGCCATAAAGAAATTGTCTCGGGTCGCCGTGGAGCTCTATGCTGCCGGCCTTTTCACGAGGTTTGGCGCCCATTTCCAACACCCTCAAGCTCCCACGGTACTCTCCGAGCTATTCCCGACCATTTTGACGCCGTGTAGGCGACTTCCGAGTTCACCGGAACCCTAATGGTTGCTGACCCTGGTGCGCAAGGTTTTCCGGCGATCTATGGCCGCCGGCGAGCCTCCCAACGTGTTCAGCAAGTCAGAATATGGAGGGGCAGCGAGCAGGGGGCCGGGAGGTGACCGGTAAGGTCGTTCCGGCGACGCTCGCCGGAGGGCGCCGCCGTGGGTTCTGTCCGGCCGAAAGTAGGAGACAACACGGTGGGTCCCGCCTGTCAGCGACGGTATTTCAAATTTTTGATCGGCTGTGGCGCGGGGATCTGGTGTGGCCGCACGGTAAATAACCAGTAGCCCCGTGTGGCTTGCCTCAGCGAGTGACACCTGTCCCCTGGACCCACTGACAGCATTTGAACATTTTGGGGAATTTCAGATTTCAGTTCAAATTTAAACAGCCACAACTTTGGGTAGGAGAATCCAAAAATTGTAAAACAAATTTTGTTGGATTCCTATGATAGAGTAATATCCAAATATGAAACCCAATTTGTATGAAACCCTTTATTTAATTCTGTAAAATTCTTTAAAGCGTTTTAGCAAAAGAATTTTTGAGGGAGTTTGGTTAATCCAAAAATCTTCAAATTTTGCCAGAATAGTCTTTAGGGTATTAGTGAACCCCTGTAAAAGTTTCAGCTCAATTGGAGTTGATTTGGTCAGGGAAATTTAGATTTGAAGATGCTGTGTTCAATTGAATACAGAAATATTTTCAGAGAATTTCCAAAACTTGGAAATTCAGTTCTGGGCAGATATTAGCTTCAAAAATGCTAGGAAAATTCATGCAAACTATACGAGCTATAATTGAAATTGTAGTTCACTAATTTTGGCATGAACATGGGTGTGATCTCAGAATTAATTCTTCTTTGCTTAATTGCTTAGAAAATTATTCTGAACAAACCACTTAATGAAAAGTGCTAATTTTGGGTCCATAGGACTTTCTTGTGACAAGGAACTCACATGAAAATTCTCAGCTCTATTGGAGCTCTGGATCACCCCTGTTCTGTTTAACCACTTAAGGTGATCAAAATAGAAGAGGGGAGAAACCACTTAGCACTTAATCATGTTGCTTAGACCCAAGCCCATACCACTAGCACCAGTGTCATTTTACATTCTTAAACAGAGTTCCAGTTTCTAAAAACTTGTTATTAGAACTTGTAGCAAAGTCTTTACATTAAACAATTGTGCATATTCATTACGTGTAGCACCTACGTGGAGATCTTGAAGTCATTGGAGTAGAGATCAAAGGAGGGAGGCAACAGATCAAGCCAAGTGGCCTACTTTTATATATATATATATATATATATATATATATATATATATATATATATATATAAGTCCCCTGCAAAACAAAGGCAGGCCCCGGTTTGCATCAAAACTTACAAGTTTTTATTTGTATTCACTTTATACGTCTAACTTTTTATTTATTGCATTAAGTCTAGGGGGTATGACACTCCAAATGCATGAACCAGAAAACCCGGGAGTTTAATGTAGGATATGTTATGTTATCAATTAATTATAACTGCTGATCTCAACAAAAAGTGGATTAAAAGAGGCATAACTCGAGTACGCAGATTCCTACTCGTGAAACGGGGTTAAGGGGGATCAATCGGAAGAGTTGGGAATTGATCCTCATAGTCTGGAATGGAGACCGGGCAGTGGATGGAAGGTCAAGGACGTGGTCCTGTGAGCCTAGTCTATGTCTGAGTCGATTAAGGCCCGTTCTCGTGTGCGGCCCCGCTGGACAAGTTTGAGATGTGTACCGGATGCATACTGGCAATATGGGACCTAGGAAACCGATGTAACATGTTAACCTGGGTGTCGAGGCATACCTCACCGTCTGATGCCGCTGCTGAAAGGATAGAGAAGTCGGCTCTACGAGGGTTTGCCGTAGAGAGACTTAATCCCAGTCGGTGGGACCGGTTCGACATTTGGGTGTCTTGTGAAAGGTTGCCACGTACGGCGTCAGTGACGGTTGCTGTGTGCAACGTCGAGTACAGGCGTACGTATCGTGTCAGCCGGGTGTTTTTGATTGCAATCACCATCGCTCGCGGTAGTGAGCATACTTGTACACTGAGTCGTGACGTAGAAATAAACTTGGATACGTTTAAAAGGCTTCGTGAGTAATCCTCATAATGGAGATGAGGAACGATCAACACTTCACTAAATTTAATTTCCACCTTGGGCTAGTAGCGTCGAGGCAAAGCGTTTCTTGTCTGATTGTGGAGTCTCGACAGTAATGGCGCAAGGTCTGTAAGAGTCTAGGGTAGCTCAATAAAGTTACTTTCACCTCGGGCAAGTGACATCGAGATGAAGCGTTTCTTGTTTGATTGTGGAGTCTCGATGTAAATTGCGTGAGGACTATAAAAGTTGCCTAACATTTGAAGCAAGGACTCTCCTTTAGCTCAAGTTGGTCGTTTGTGCAAATTTCTATAACCAGCCCCCTATTTTCATCATGTAGAGTTTCATGACTAGGGTGACGGGTCAGTCTTGCTGAGCTTCGTGCTCACAGATACTGCATAAGTTGTTTTGCAGGTAATAACTGTAGGCTGATATGTACGGGTGACTGATGAGACTCGGAACTCCCCGAGTGGTGAACTCGTGGCAACCCCTGCCGCTGCTATCATGACAGTGTTGCTAGCGAGAAGGGTCCGCGGGCTGGACACATTCTCTGTTGCTTAGCATAGGTATGAGACGTGAGTTGTAATAGTCTTCCGCTGTAGCATAATTTTTTAGAAGTATTTGTAAAATCAATACTTTGTAAGATTCTGCTTGTTTTATGTAATATGATGCATTATTATGTGTGCTGTTGGGTGCCGCATCGCACGACACCACCCAATGCGATTCCCGGGCAAGGTGCCCCGTCCCCGTGAGTGATCGGGACGGCGGGGTCCTCACACGACCGAGTGAATATCACATGTATGCCAGGATCATTTTCTCATACATGTGACGACAAATAGTGAAGCATCATTATATTACAAGCCAAGTATTCGAATATAAATAAGTCTTACATCAAATAACGTCTCGATGGACGATAATATGTTCATAACATGTAAATAAAACATCAGCGGAAGATAAGTCTTGTGGGCTCCGTCACAGGCGTTGCCCGGGGGACTCCGTGAACCTAGAATCCTTCTTCGGGTTTGATGTCTTGGTCGTTGTACAACTTGTCATTCCCTTGGCCTGAGCAGCAATTTAAAACCAACAGAATAACAAGCTTGAGTACCGTAGGTACTCAACAAGTGTGGGAAAGATTATGTCATGCATGGCTAGAGCAAGGAGAGGTTGAACTCATGGTTAAAGCACTACGCAATTAATACCTATCACCTTAGCTTATTTAGCACCAACATTACTACATAGGTGAAATGGTCCCAATCCCCTAACCCATCATCAATATCAAGTAACCATAACATCATTTCCAATGTTAAGCTCCCCGCTTAACATCCTCAACTTCCCAATTCCTCATCCTCTAATCATGAATAAGTCCAAGCCGCTCTTGACTGTGAGCACGGCTGTCATGACAGTTTTGACTCTGCAGAGTTTGCACCACTGTACCCACATGTAGTGATTTCATCCCCCGTTGCCGGGTGGACTAGAAAACCTCCATTTTGCCAGTGGCCGCGAACCATGTTCACACTTCCGAGGTGTGTAGCCAGGAGATCACTACGAGACCTTTACAAAGTTATTTCCGACGAGTGTGGGCCCACTGAGGTTTCACCCCTAACAGCATCCAAGAGGCTCCATCCCCGCTGCAGGGGCCCCCTCTTGAGCCTTGCGGTTCATATGGTAGTCCAGCTGATACCTATTCCCCGCACCATCCAAACACCCATACTACGCCGGGGACGCACCTCATTAATTGGCCAAGCTGCCCCATCTCAGCATGTGGTTAGCACGGTAAAGCCAGGTTACATGTTCCATAAACCGGTCCTTAGGATCCAGGCAAGTACTATACACAAACCCGTGTCTCGTGCACGCAACACCAACCAAAGCATCCAACTTGCCTAGATCACTACCTCTACATGATTCATAATATCTCATTCAAGGGTAAAGTAAACAAGTTGATGATCTCATATCCCATTTATCCCATTCTAAGCATGGCTAAGCATGAGTAGTATTAATGAATGACATAATAAAGTAACTCCCAACCCAAGGCTACAAGGAAACAAGATAATGCAATTCTAAGGAAACTTTCTAGCTTGGGTATCATATTCCAAATTGACAATGCAATTAAATTCTAACTACACATCCTAGTATAGGATCAAAGTGGTCAATGACACTTGCCTTCTTCCTGCTGCTATGGGAATGGAAAGTCTTGATCTTGAAAGGTGAGAACCTGCTCTGGGGCTGGTTCTACTCATGCCAATACACATATAAAAAAAGAAAACAGCATTCCATAAGCCATAGTCCACATTTCCACTCATGCAAACCACACATACATACATATGAAAGTCATACACATATTTAAGTGTGGTGTTTACCCTAGATATGTTGATTCTAAGCACACATGCACTTTTAAACATATATATTATCGCTAGCTTTAATAGTTAGATTTCTAAGTGTACAATATATATGAATTTCCAATTTGAACAAATTTTGTATATTGGGTAATACACTTCATAGCCACAAAATTTGCATAAAAGATGATTTCCTACTACAAATAGGTCTTCAGATCCTCTACAAAGTCTCAATTTGAAGTTTTGGATTTTGGGGAGCTCATTTAACATTTTCTAATTATGCATACCTATTTTTCCTATATTTTCAGATTTATTTTCCATACCTCAAAGTGAACTTTAATATTAAAATAGCAAGACATATCACCTAAACAGAATATGTTCTGATCTAAAATGTCCAATAAAATATATTTTGACTTCCTCTCTGATGGGACTCAATTTAAATTTATTTTTACCCATTTTCAGAATCATTTTCTAGCCTAAAAATGAATTTCCAGCAATAAAACATCAACCTAAATTCATACAAAAATTTCTACTATTCCAATTACCTAAACAGAACCTTTATACATTTTTCCTACCCTTTTTGGTCACTTAAATTCATTTTCCACATATTTAAATTTGTTTTCTGCCCAAAGGGTATATTTAAGAGATAAATTATAAAAAAGCAATCTTATTTAGTTTAAAAGTTTATTTCCCTTCTAAATTCAGATCTCAGTTTGTTATACCAATTTTCAACATGGTTAGAATACTTCAACTGAACCTATACCTATGTTTAAATTTAAATCCTATTCACATATTCAATTTCCTGAAATTAATAACCCTTAGGGGCTGATATGCAAATTCACACTGCAGTGGGGCCCCATTTCTCATTTCCTAAATTTTCAGGGGTCTAAGTGTGCAAAATAGGGAGGTCTTCCTAATTCTTATGAAGTCCAGGGGTTGAAACTGATTTTTAAATAAATTTACATGAATTTCTGAGGGTCCAGGGGCTAGATCAGAAGTTTCCGGGGCTAGCTCGTGTTTTTTGGGATCCCCAGGGGGTAGCGCGTAAGATTCTCAGCCTTTATAACGAGGGGCAGATGTGGGCCGTTGGATTTAAAATGGAGGGCTGAGATTAGATCGTGAAGCGGTACGGGTTAAATCTATTCGGGACCACACGATTTAAAATAGACGGGCCACAGGGGGCCACGTCGCCCTGGCCGGAGCCAGCCCGCACGCGCGGCGGCGCGCGGGGGCGGCGATCTCGCTGGCGCAGCCTCGGTTCTTTGCCTCTACACGCTAGAACTTGCATCCTTTCGCACTGATCGGCTGCGGAGGGGTAGGGGAAGCTCACCTAGGGGTTTCTCAGGCTTGGAGAGGTCAGAATCCGGCTCTGCGACGACGGTGGGTGGTGAAGCTCGTCGGTGCTCGTCGAAGCCGTAGCTAGGGTGCAAGACACGTCGTTTCCTTCACCTGTAGGGCTCCCCAGCGGCGGTGGAACATGACAAGCCCGTTAGATCAGAGAAATCGGGAAGAGTTCGGAAGAAACGGCAGTGTAGACGTCGGTTCTCACCGGATGAGAAAACTGAGCGGGCGGGGGAGGACTAGGGAGTTTGCTTGGCGTTTTAAAAGGACGAGGGAGGGTGGCATTCGTTGAGATCGTTCTGGAGTGCCCGGGACCGAAGATTTTGGCTTGTGGCGTGGAATTCGGGCGAGGCAGCGGCGATCGGCGCGGGAGGATCGGTGGCGGTTGGGGGCGCGCAGAGGAAGGGGATGACACACGAGCCCCGCGCGTCAGAGAGAGGGGGAGGGGAAAAACAGCCGCGGGCTGTTGGGCTGGCTGAGGTGGGTTTCGGCCCATTGGCCATTTTCCCTTTTTTCTTTTTCCTTTTTCTTTTCTGTTTTGATTCAAATTTGAATTCCAGTTTGAGTTTGAATTTTTCTCCACATGCATTTCGTCCAAAAATTTTAAATTCGCCTCTTTAACAGATTTTGGGGTGTTACAACTCTAAAACCCCTTAAAAGAAATCTCGTCCTCGAGATTGGTGACTCTAGGAAAACATATCCGGGAACTGTGCCTTGAGCTCGTCTTCTCGCTCCCATGTGGCTTCTGCTTCCGAGTGGTGCTTCCACTGCACTTTGCACATTCGGATTCTTTTATTCCTTGTGATGCGTTCCATTGTCTCCAAGATCTTGACCGGTTGCTCGGCATATGATAGATCCTCTCGTACGTCCACCTCATTCATGGGTAACATCTCTTCGGGTGTTCTTAAACATTTCTTGAGTTGTGACACATGGAATACATCGTGCACATCTGATAGGCGAGCCGGTAGTTCTAACTGATATGCCACTTCGCCTTTCCTCTCCAGAATCTGGAAGGGTCTGATGTATCTAGATGATAACTTCCCTTTCACCTTGAACCGACGAAGCCCTCGGATAGGGGACACCTTGAGATAAACAGTCCCCCATGTTGAAAATGAGCTCTCTTCTCCGTATATCGGCATAGCTCTTTTGTTGGGTCTGGGCTATCCTTAGGTTGTTGCGGATTCTTGTAGTACCTCAGGCCCAAACACTTTGCATTCCCCAGTTTCGTTCCAAAACAATGGGGTCCTGCACTTCCTCCCATACAATGCCTCAAAGGGTGACAGCTTCATACTAGCCTGATAACTGTTGTTGTAGGAGAACTCCGCATATGGTAAGTTCTTATCCCAACTCCTATTGTTCTTGAGTGCACAAGCTTGCAGCATATCCTCAAGGATTTGATTGGTTCTTTCGGTCTGCCCGTCAGTCTAGGGGTGATAGGCAGAACTAAAATTTAGATGAGTTCCCATGGTTTCATGTAACTTCTGCCAGAACCTTGAGGTGAACTGTGTCCCTCGATCTGACACTATCTTCTTTAGCACTCCATGAAAACACACAATTCTTGAAATGTACAATTCTGCCAATTTGGATCCGCTGTAGCTTTCTTTCACGGGGATGAAATGAGCTACCTTAGTCAGCCTGTCGATGATGACCCATATCAAATCATATCCCGATTGGGTCCTAGGCAGTCCCACTATGAAGTCCATACCTATTTCTTACCATTTCCATTCAGACACTTTGAGTGGTGCAACAGTCCCGCGGGTCTTTAATGTTCCGCTTTTACTAGCTGACATGTGTCACATAGGGCAACATGTTCCGTGACATCTCGCTTCATGCCATACCACAAATATCTGCTCTTGAGGTCATGATACATCTTCGTACTCCCAGGATGAATGGAATAGTCGGAATCATGAGCCTCCTTCAAAATCAGTTCACGGATCTCCTTCACCTCAGACACACAGATTCTCTTCCCATGCCACACCGTACCTTGTTCATCCTTTCTGAACCCAGGAGCTTTATTGTAAAGGTCCCAAAATTATGAATACAAAGAAACACTTGTTTCCAAAAGTTGGTTTCATATGTATGAAATTTGGGACTTGTTAAAACTTTTCCACATGTGATAACACACATGAGGGTTTTCTTCACACAAGTTCAAATGTTTATTTGGAAACTTGGATCCCAAGAGGGGTCAAAAACTAAGATGGGAAGTTCCCATGTGTGTGAGAAAACTAAAGTCAGATTTGGATCAAACTTGTTCAAACTCAAAATTCAAATGAGAGCAACACAATGGAATTCAAAACTGTTGTACTACAAATCTCATTTGCAGCAGCCAAAATAAAAATCAGGTTTCATATTTGAATTCCTTGGGTCCAAATTTGGGGGTGTGCAAAGTTGCATGATTTATGGGAATCAATTGCAACCAATTTTCCAAAATGGACTTTAAATAACAAAGAATTCAAACACCCATTTGAATTTGGATAAAACTTGCCCAATTATCCAAATGCATACCAGATTTGAATTCCCACAATTGAATTCTATCAATATTCAAACTTGGGGGATATTTTGAAAGGGATAAGGCGGGACTGAACAGTGGGTCCCACATGTCATTGGGAGAACTGAAATTTGCTAAAGATCTTCAGTACACGGTCTCTATTTGTTTTCCTCCCACGCGAAGCGACGGCAGAGCCGACTTCTCTCCGATCGACATCGAGAGTCAGCCGGCAGCCACCTCCTGTTGGATTTTCATCACGCTGCAGAGCTGCCCGGCCGTCTATACCGTCTCCCGACCTCCCGTTTGCCTTATCACCGAGGACCCGGCGTTGTTCCCACCTCCTCGCGCGAGAAACAGGACAGAGCGGCCGAAGATCGAGCAATTCGATCGGCCACCGCCTAGCTCGTGTGCCAGCCTCAGCTGAGCAGCAAAACCACACCGCAGAACACCCCATGACATCCTCGAGCCATCACTGAGCGGGTTCACGCCCTCAACACCGAGTTTCCGTGGCGGCCGAACCCATCGGCGACAAGGTGCGCCCGCGGACAGCTCCACAGAGGGCTTTCACGACCAAGCAAGAGGGCCCTGGGACGCGCAGGAGCTCCCTGCAGCTTCCAACCGAAGCACAGAGCTTGTCTCTACCTCTCGACGACGAATTTCGGAGATCCTCTCCGGCCGGTGTAAACTGACCTGCGGGTATGATTCTGCAAAATTCCCGATTGATTTATGTTTAGACACCAAGAAACTTTGCACACACAGGCTAGACTTGAGGGCGCACCATTTCTCTATTGAAACCTCACATGAAACACACTGTGCACGGTGCAATTTCGATCTTTCCGAAGGCGGCTATGGCAGGAAGGTGCGGGTGCACGATGAACCCTAACTTGGAGCCATTCCCGAGCCCATGTGCGACCATGCCTAGCTTTGCCAACCTCCACTGGTGCTGTAGAGCCCTTCCAGAGAGCTTTTTGCGGGCTAAAGCATTTGGGCGACGCCGCCGAACTCCCTCAGAGCCGCTGCACCGGTGCGGGATGGGTTAGGGACTTCGCCGGTCCATAAAACTCCTTCCATAGTGTTCCTTGGGTTAAATAAGGGCCTGGCAGCGAGTTTGAGCAGTTCAGATGGCCGGACGACCAAATCCGAAGCCGCTCCGGCGAGCCCGGCGGCGGTATCGCGCGGGAGTGCAAGGTTGAAGACGACCTCGCCGGTCCCGCCTGTCAGTGACTCGGGAGAGAGGGGGTCGGATACTCTGTGGCGCGGGATCAGCTGTGACAGCGCGGGAAATAACCCTGTGACCCCGTGTGGCGCGCTCCCGGTAACTGACACGTGCTCCCTTGGTCCCACAGTCAGGTTTAAACATTTCTCGGATTTATTCAAATTCCAGAATTTCCCCAAACTTTAGAAGAGCATAACTTTTGCTAGGAACCTTTAAATATTGTGATTCAAATTGGGTTAGATTCATATTAACAAACTCTATCGAAATATGGAACCCAATTTCTATGCAAGTCTTTATTTAATTCTGGAAAATTCTTTAAAGCTTTTCAGCAAAAGAATTTTAGAGGGAGTTTCGTTTATCCAAAAATCCTCAAATTTTGCCAGATTATTCTTTAAGGTGTTATATAACTCCTGTAAAAGTTTGAGATCATTTGGAGTTGATTTGGTCAGGATAATTCAGATTGTAAGTTACTGTGTTCAAATGAATACAGAAACATTTTCAGAGAATTTCCTAAACTTGTAAATTCAGTTCTGGGCATATTAGCTCCAAAAATCCTAGGAAAATTAATGTAGACTCTAGGAACTATAATTGAAATTGTGGTTCACTGAGTTTGACATGAACATGGGTGTTACCTCAGAATTTATTCATCTTTGATTAAACACTTAGAGAATTGTTCTGAATAAACCACTCCATGAGAAGTGCTAAATTTTGGTCCAGAGGACTTTCTTGTGACAAGACTCACATGAAAATTCCCAGCTCCATTGGAGCTCTGGATCACCACTGTTATGTGGAACCTCTTAAGGTGATCAACACTTAAGTGGGAAAGGCACTCAACATTTTGTCATAGTATTTAAACCCAACCCAAACCACTAGCACCAGTGTCATTTTAAATTCTTAAACAGAGTTCCAGTTTTTAAACTGTCATTAGATCTTATTAACAAAAGCTTTCAATTAAATACATATGCATGAACATATCGTGTAGCATCTACGTGAAGAACGTGAGAAGGACTTAAAGTGAAGATCAAGGAGGAAGGAAAAACAAGTGATCAAGCTCCAAGTGATCGTCACTATCTGATTGTACCCTTAGTCACCTGCAAAACAGGCAAGCCCCGGTTTGCATTTGAACAGTTTTATAAAGCATTTCCATTTTTAGAGATCATAGCTTTGCATCATTGATTGCATTAAGTCTAGATGATATTGAAAACCCCACTTGCATGACCAGAAATACCTAAGAGAGAAAGGGTAGAATAGCACCTCCTCGAGTGGATTTGGCTACGCTAAATGTTAGTAGGAAATGTCCTGTAGAAGTCGAGTAGTTGGAAGCTACTCGCGAGTTTAGGGATGGTTTACTCGGAACGGGTCCGAATTATAAAAGATGGGGAAAGTTCACACATAAGAAATGGAGACCGGGCAGGGAGGTTTAGATGCAGCAGGTTGCAGGCCGTGCGTGCATAGCCCTGCCTGTGTCGGTTAAGGCCCGTCCGTGCTTGGCCCTGTTGGACAAGTTTGAGTTGTGTACCGGGCGCATACTGGCTATATGGGACCCAGGAAACCGATGTACCTTGGGACATCCATTGTGGAACTTTTCCAACTGCCTTAGGCTTTCGGCGTCAGGGTAGCAGGAGGTAACTCGCTTAAGAACATACCACTGCGGGTTTGTACCTTGAGGGAGCTTGCGTACTCAGGGCAGTTGGACTGCGTCCAATATGGAAGATCTTGGGAAAGGTGGCCGTGTACAACGTAAGTCAAGGTTGCTGCCGGCAACTCGGAGTACGGGTGTACGTGTCGTGTAGTCCGTGCTTGTACTGATTCGAATCACCGTCGCTCGCGGTCATATGAGCATACTTGCCCACTGCGTCTTGACGTAGTAACAACTGAAATTGGTTATCTTTTGAACTTGATACGACTGTGATGTAATTTGTATTTCAACCATGATTGATTTAGAGATAGGCTCATTAAACATTACTTTCACTTTGTGCAAGGAGCATCACAAAAAAGCGTTTCTTGTTTGATTGTGGAGTTGCGATGCTTTTCGGCTCATGGCAACTTTAGGCGAGTCCTTTATGCAAATCTAGCTAACCCAATTGCAACCGTCGTGCATGTAGAGTTTGTTCTATAGGAGAGACGGATCAGCCTTGCTGAGCCTATGTGCTCACGCTTGCTATATAAGTGGTTTTGCAGGTTAACATAGATGCTAAGATGGAGGTTGTCCGGTGAGACTCGGAGAATTCCAAGTCAGGTAACACATGGAGAACCCAGCCGCTGCTGCTTGTCTTCGTGTTGCTAGCGAGAGGAGTCCGCGGGCTGGACTTCATCTCGAGTGCTCTTAGTTATTCGACGTGAGTTGTTATAGCCTTCCGCTGTAGCTATTTGATGTAAATTATTTGCAAAGAAAAACTTGTAAGCTCCCGCTATTTGTTTTATGTAATACATTGTTCCTCATATGGGTGCTGTTGGGTGCCGCACAACACGGCACCACCCAATGCAATTCCCGGGCGAGTGCCCCGTCCCCGTGACTAAACGGGCGGCGTCGGGGCCGTGTCAGCGTGGTATCAGAGCGGCATTGGAAATAGCACACGGAATAAGGAAGGTATTACGACAAAAATTTAGGTTACGGTGAGGATACGGTACTAGGCCCACATAAGGATTACTATTAGCTTAATATGAAGGTGGCATACTAACTTAATTGTTATGTCGGAAAGTCGTGCATCTCGGGACGATTTATGTCTTGGGGGGTGCACGTAAGCGCTGTCCACCAGTGCGCACAAGCTGAAGGGTGGAGCCCCACGGGTGGTAGGAAACCCGACCCGCTTTAGTATCCTCTACGACTCTTCATGTCGTTTGGGTACTCGAGCAACGCCCTTCCCTGGCGTGCTACGGGCAAGTTTGGGAAACCCCGTCACGTGGTTAGTAACGTGAACACGTAGCTCAAGGCGTGTTTGGATTGAGAACACCTGTGCGAGTGATGACGGACAGGTGTAAGAACTGTGTGGATACCAGGTTCGGTGTGCAGCCGGACCTGACGATTGAGCGTGACTTATGCAGGATTAACCACGAAACCGTAGTACGAATAGTACACGTTTGCGAGTGACCGCTTTAGTGCCACCTAAGATACGAATACGCCAGTATAACCTGGTTAGAATTTTCTTTTGGTGAGGCTACGTAGTACCGACATGCTTCTTACGGTGCATCGACGCCGTACTAAACTTAATAACCCCTTTCCTTTGAATAAATGACTCATGGACTAACTTTCGATTAAAAATGGAAGTTTGAAACAAATATTAGTTACTGAACTCTTATTTTGAGCTAAGATTCAAATGAGAGGAAGATTAGGCTTCAAAGATTTCAAAAAACAGTGCTCTGTTTTCGGCAAGAATTCTTGCTGGACTTTAACAGAGCATAACTATGAGTAGCTTGACTCAATTAAGGTGTATGATACGGTTCTGGAAAGATTCTCAAGTAATCTACAACTTTTTGTATAGCTCCAGAGCAAAATCACGCGCTAAATGGGTAGAAAGTTCAGAGGAAGGTAAACTGTCCAGAACCAGGACAGCAGCAAAACCTCTCTGGACCTTTCTGTTTTTAAGCCATAACTTTCTGTAGAAAAAGCCCTTAAGAAGCCTATGATACACCTGTGGAAGGTTATGAAATGTGTAAAATTATTGTAGTTCAAAGTTTGTTCAGATTCGTATTGCATTTACACATACAACTGTGATAAAATCAGCCACACACAAAGGAGGTGCTGGCAAATTTTATCCAGGAATTCTGTCAAATTTGGAAAATCATAACTTTTAATCCAGAAATGATCTGAGGGCATACGAGTACTCGTTGGAAAGATACTAAAGTTAACTTTAACTTTGGTATTCAACTTGAGTTATGAAAATGCTCTTAACTAGATCAAAATCTGTGGATAGTGCATAAAGGTCTGTTCTGTACAAATAGGCTGGGTAGCTATGCCTACTAAGGAGTTGTGTAAACATGAATTTTGTTACTGCTTTCATAAAGTTTTGACATAATCATGTTTTCATTAGTCTCACATATTTCTGAGTTCTTGTTTAACTCTTTTTAACTACATTTATGCAGTATGGTTCGTACTCGCTCTAGGAGTAGGGCCGGAAGTTCTCGTCGAGGTGGTGATGCTTCTATTCCACCATCGGAAACACCATCCACAGGATGGATGGATCTTATGACTCGAGTCGTCGAGTCTAATCAAGAGAACACTAGGATACTCCAAGAAGAAACGCAAGAACACACACGCTTACTCCAAGCTTTGGTACAGCAAGGTGTACTCCAGAACATGCAACAAGTCGTTCCACCTCGGAACGCTTATCTGGACTTCTTGGCAACTCAACCGCCAATTTTTACTGAAGCCACCGAACCTGTGGAAGCAGATCAATGGCTACGTGTCATGGAGTCAAAATTCGGAGTATTCAAGTGTGATGAATACAAGAAGACCAAGTTTGCCGCTCAGCAACTCCATGGGGCCGCCAGAAACTGGTGGGTTGATCATCTTGCCACCATTCCGGAGGACCATCAAGTAACATGGAGTGAATTTTGTGAAGCCTTTCATACTCGTTACATACTGCTAGGTATTGTCAAGGCAAAGCGGGAGGAATTTTTGGTCTTGAAGCAAGGGGACATGAGTGTCCTTGAGTATGTCAGGAGGTTTAACCTTTTGGCCCAAATTGCTCCCGATTATGTGGCGAAAGAAGAGGCACGGTGTGACCTATTCTTCCATGGCCTGAGTGCCATATTACAGGATAAGTTGGCCGTACACAATAACGGCAGTTACACCGACATGGTCGATGCGGCTTTCATCCAAGAGAAGCCGACACTTGAGTGGCAATCTGAGAAGAGAAAGATGAGTGAGATCGAGCAGGCCAGCACACGTTATGTGCCTCAAAAGTACCGTTTGGTGTATCAAGCGCCACCAGGTAAAAAATGGAGGCCACCTGTGCGATCAACTCCTCAGAGATTAATTACTGGTCAAGTTCTACAACTTGCACCACCTCCACAGCCGCAGCATCAGACGGTGGTTTGTGCTCCATCGCTGCAGCCATATGTACCTAGCAGTCCACCGCAAGTCAACGAAGAACCGGAGAGACATCCGTGTTTTACTTGTGGGCGTATGGGCCATTATGCTAGGCAATGTCCGGAGGGAATTCAAGGATGCGGGTCATCATATTTACAACAATACGACCCATACCTTAATCTGCAGATAGGAGGGCAGATAAGGGGCAATATTCACTATACTGTGATTGATGATGTTCCGGAAGGAGAAGCCGCTTTAGCAGGGATCTTTTCTCTGAATCAGCTACCGGTTGTAGTTCTCTTTGATTCCGGTGCCACACATAACTTCATTAGCCAATCTTTCGTGGCTCAACATCATCTCCAAACAGTTTATACAAAGAGGCAATAGCTCATATCTTCGCCCGGGGGCAGCAGTACCGCAAGCGAGGTTGTCTCCCGAGCACCTCTTTGTTTGGGGGGTAAAATAGACCCTACGACCCTCATTATTCTTGAAGGTCTGAAGATCGACATCATTTTGGGAATGTCGTGGTTGAATTACCACCAGGCGGTTCTTAACATCAGCTCCAGGACCGTTGAGCTCAACTCCCCACAGCACGGTCTTCACATATTAATTCTGGGTGCCAGACGGCAGCAGATTGCAACAGTGAACCACACGGAAGCTGTTAAGATAGAGGACATTCCGGTGGTACGTGAGTATCCGGATGTGTTTCCCGACGATTTACCGGGCATGCCACCCGAGAAAGACGTTGAGTTCAAGATTGAATTTATACCGGGAACAACACCGATATCACGAAGGCCGTACAAGATGGCACCCAATGAACTGGCAGAATTCAAGACACAGCTGAATGACCTAATGAGCAAGGGCTTTATACGACCGAGTTCGTCACCTTGAGGTAGTTCAGCATTGTTTGTCAAAAAGAAGGACGAAACACTACGACTTTGTGTTGATTGTCATCCTTTGAACGCCGTTACCATCAAGAACAAGTATCCACTACCTCGCATGATATGCTCTTCGATCAATTAGGGGGTGCGAAGGTATTTTCGAAGATGGATCTTCGGTCCGGATATCACCAGATTAAAATCCGGGCAGAAGATATTCCGAAGACGGCATTCTCAACGAGATACGGGCTGTATGAGTATCTTGTTATGTCTTATTGTTTGACCAACGCCCCGGCACACTTTATGTACCTGATGAATTCAGTGTTCATGCTGGAGTTGGATAAATTCGTCGTGGTCTTCATCGACGATATCTTGGTGTACTCCAAGTCAGAGGAAGAACATGGTGAACATCTGCATATGGTGCTACAAAGATTGCGGGATCATCAGCTCTATGCAAAATTCAGCAAGTGTGAATTCTGGATTAATCGAGTACCTTTTCTCGGACACATCATTTCAGCGGAGGGTATCGTTGTAGATCCGAGTAGGATTATCCAAGTACAGAAATGGGAGTCACCAAAGTCAGTACATGAAATCCGTAGCTTCCTCGGTTTAGCGGGTTATTACCAGAGGTTCATTCCGGGTTTCTCTAAGATCGCTAAACCGATAACGGAATTATTAAAGAAGAATACCAGATTTATTTGGGGTACTGCGTGTGAACAAGCTTTCAAGACTTTAGTGAGGCATCTCACAACAGCCCCAGTTCTTTCTCAGCCGGATACGACAAAGCCATTCGACGTTTATTGCGATGCATCTGGCATCGGTCTTGGCTGCGTGCTGATGCAAGAAAGACGAGTGGTCGCTTATGGATCTCATCAACTCAGAACTCACGAGCAGCATTATCCAACTCATGATCTTGAGTTAGCTGCCTTGCTCCTTGCTTTGAATATGTGGAGGAATTACTTGCTCGGAAATCTTGTACACCTCTACACCGACCAAAAGAGCTTGAAGTACATCTTCACTCAGAAAGAACTGAACATGAGGCAACGAAGATGGCTAGAGCTCATTAAAGACTATGAACTTGAGATTCATTATCATCCAGGAAAGGCGAATGTGGTCGCCGATGCGCTCAGTCGTAAGGCGCATATCCATCACCTAACTATTGCTGAAATGGATGATGAAGAACCAAGCCTCCGTGTCATCCCGTATGGAGCTCTTTATAATCTCGCTCTCATTCCTAACATCCGGGAGGAGATCATTGAGGCTCAACGAAAAGACAAGGGTGTGTCTCACATACAGCGAAGATTAGATAACGGAGAAATGAAGTGCTTTCAGAAGGACGAGGATGGTACCTTGTGGTTCAACGACCGGATTGTAGTACCCCAGGATATGGGACTACGGAAGAAAATTTTGGATGAAGCTCATTTGTCCAAATTTTCCATTCATCCGGGCAGTAATATAATGTACCAAGATATCCGGAAGAAGTTTTGGTGGACACGTATGAAACGTGAAGTTGCAAAATACGTTTCAGAGTGTGATACAGGTCAAAGAGTCAAGGCCGACCATGTGAAGAAGTCAGGCCTGTTGCAGCCATTGCAAGTACCGGCATGGAAGTGGGAAGCCTTGAGTATGGACTTCATCGTCGGGTTGCCAATGACCTCCCACAACCATGATTCGATTTGGGTAATCGTGGACCAGTTAACTAAGTCAGCACATTTCATCCCTGTGCATACTAGGTATAACGCAAAGCAATATGCGGAGCTGTATATAGCACGGACCTTGTGCTTACATGGAGTTCCCCGTACCATTGTGTCAGATAGAGGATCGCTGTTCGTAGCCCGTTTCTGGGAGCAGGTACATGCATCCTTGGGGACGAGGTTGATTAGAAGCTCTGCGTATCACCCTCAAACCGTTGGGCAAACTGAGAGGGTGAATCAAATACTGGAAGGTATGCTCAGAGCATGTGCCATCCACCACGGTAAGAGCTGGGATGATCACTTACCGCTGGCGGAGTTCTTGTACAACAACGGATATCAGACGAGCATCAAAATGGCACCATATGAAGCTCTATACAGCCGGAAGTGCCGTACACCCTTGAATTGGTGTGACTCCAGTGAGCGAGTAACGTTTGGGGTTGATCTTGTCAATGAAGCCGAAGAGAGAGTTCGAATAATACAAGAGAACCTCAAGGCTGCCCAATCTCGTCAAAAGAGCTACGCGGAGCAGAGACGTCGACCGCTGCATTTCGATGTCGGAGAGCACGTGTATCTTCGTGTGTCTCCAATGAGAGGGATTCATTGATTTGGTGTCAAGGAGAAACTTGCTCCCCGATTCATCGGTCTGTATGCCATAATGGAGAAGTGCGGGACGGTAGTGTCGCGGAACGGGATCCGCTCATCCAGGATCATAGAGGGTGGTGCCGCGCGATGCGACACCCGACAGCACACGTCATAAGAATACAATATATTACATGGGAAAACAACTGAACTGTACAAGCAGGTACAAACTTCAGTTACAACTATTGTTATTATTACACAGCGGAAGTCTACACTATACAACTCACGCCCGCCTATCTAGCAAAAGTCAGCTGCCCAGCCCTAGGGCAGCCAACACTGGCTGCACTCCTCAGCTCAGCGCGGTGTGCGGCTCCCACTCAGCCGTGGCCCCGACGGAGGGTAACCCTCGCCGGTGGACTCGTACTCCGAGTCCGTGGGTGGCTCCTCACCTGAAATACACTTAAGCAGCAACCGTGAGCACTATGGCTCAACAAGACTTAACCGACTCACCTAAGCATGAAACTATACATGTAGGGTACAAAGAACATATGATAGTAGCATTGCAGCAAATGGACACGCCTACAAGTTCATCCTTAATTCCTCTTTTTAGCATCAAGTTAACAGTTCGGGAATCTGAAATTTTGTAAGCAATATTTGGTGGCACACACGTAACAATACAATTATATCATAACAGCAATATTGAATCATCACATTCCATAAATTATCTACGTTAGGATGCAGTGAACAAGCGGTACTCGTCACCGCGAGGGACGGCGAATCGACTCGATATACACCTGCAGGGAAACCCAAAGAGCACGTCACGTACGCCCACCCGTGGAGCTGCACAGCACGCTCACTCGATGTCGTACGAGACAACCTTTCACCCAACAGCCCAAATGTCGAACCGGTCACACCGAAACGAGCAGGAGGTTCCCCACACGGAGCATCTCTATATGCCCGTTGGCAGATTTCCACCTTGCTGGCCTCAGCCTACACCTATAAATCGGTGTGTTATGCCTCGACGCCCGGAGGTTTAGGCTACATCGGTTTATCGGGGCCCATATATCTGATATGCCTTCGGTACGTTCAATACTTGTTCAGCAGGGCCGCACACAGATCGGTCCTCAATCGAAACGGACAGGGCTGCGCACACAAGACTTCCTCTTGCTGCGCCCTAGCCCCTGCCTAGTCTCATTTTCATTACTAAAGTGATCTCACATCACTCGAATCAATCCCGTGTGTCCCAATCCTAACTCGCGAGTAGATTCCAACTACTCGACTTGTACCGAAGTCCTATGAATTATTAAGCATAGCCTGTCTACTCGAGATCTTAGACACTACCCTCACTCTTATGGAAAAATTCTGTTCATGCAAGTGGGGTATTCATCCATCCTACACCTAATGCACATAAACACTTCACTCTACGTATGTAAACAAAGTAAAAACTTTATAAAAGGCTTAATGAAAACCAGGACTTGCCTTGTTGCTCCTGGTCAGGGGTTAGTTCTTCTTCCGGATCTTCCTCGCCTTCAGCGACTACACGTTAATGAGATACTACATGTCAATTTAAATGCAATGCATGAACTGGAATACTTATTTACTAATAACTCTAGCTAGCCCTCCCCTTTGGTTCTGAAATTTGTATGGTGGCTTGGTAGGGTCCTAACCAGAGTCTCGACCAAGTTTCATTTGAAACAAAGTTCCTTTGAACCTTATACAAATAAAAGCCCATTTGATCAATATTTGAGCCGCTATGTAATTCCAGGGGTTTTCATGGCTCCAACCATCACTTTCTGGAAACTAGAAGTCAAGATGGTTCTTATGGAATTGGTTTCATGTCATTTGAAGAATTCTACCGAAAGTTATGCCCTAATTAAGATTTGAGAAAATCTGAAAAATGTTTCTGTACATTTTTCTATTTTCTCAGGGCTGTTCTCTTAATCACCCAATTAGGGGAAATAAATGAACTTGGATGAGTCTGAAAATTTTACTGTGACTCAAGAATTTTCCAATGAACCCCTCAGCCAAATTTCAGCATTTTTCATAAAGTAATTCTCCAGATAAAATTCCCAACAGTTTGAATTTTAGGGATTTAATTCTGGAAAACTATTCACTTTCATGAGCTGAATTTGGTATTGCTGGAAAGTACTCAGAATTCTGAGTTCATCAAAAATTGGTTCATCGAATTTGGAGTTTCCTAGCCAAAGTTCTATTCATTTGAAGTTTGAACTAAAACTGGAAATTTCCAAAATGTTTAAATTCTGCGGATGGGGCCCACTCCTTGAGCCGGCCCACTCAGAATGCGGCCACACCGTGGCCCATGGGGTTTTACCCGCGCTGCCGCACCGAATCCCGGCCGCAAACCGATCCCCGCGTGAGATCAGAGGCTGACCGGTGGACCCGGCCCCCCCTTCGTCTACCTCGCGCTCTCCCGCAGCTCCCGCGGCGGCGCTTCGCCGGAGCGCTCGCCACCGGGCGTTTCACCGCCCGACCTTCGACGAAACTTGCCGCCTGTGCCTAACTCAACTCGGAGAACACGCTGGTGCCCTCACCGGAGCTCGGCAATTGCCGGAACTATGCCCGCGACGGTGACAGAGCTCCTCTCTACTCCGGCGATGTCGCCCGGGCTACTCAGGGCCTTATTCTTCCAACGGTTTGCTCCTACAGCTCTGCTGTGGCATGCTGAGCATGAATATGAGCTCGGTTGGCCATGGAAATAGCCGGAACTAGGACCTCACCGTCGACCTAGGCCCGATATCGGCTGTTGATTGAAAAACTCGGATAACCGCAACCCTAGCCCATGATTCTTGCTGGTTTTCAATCCTAGGTGGTCGTGGCAGGGTGTAGATCATGTGTTTAGCTCGGTACGCCCGGTGATAAGCCAACACCCGTGAATTTCAGGATTTGGTGTAGCTCGGCCTTAAGAACACCGAAACGTTCCCGGGAGAAATTCTCCCCCGACAGTGCATGAAATGCCGAACGGTAGGGACAAGCAGAACCAGCACCTTATGGCGGTCGTTTCTTGTGTTTAGCGTTGGGCACGAGAAAGCCTGTGCTGTCCGGGCGCCGGCGATCAGAGGGCGGCGACTCCAGGTGCGCCGCTTCGGATGTGTGCGGGTGGAACCGAGAAAATGGGGAGGGAATTCACGCAGACCAGGGTGCGATCGAGTGTATTGTAGCCGACGTCCTCATCCCCCGAGCAGGAGGAGGCGCGGTGGCCGCGTTGGGACGGGGTCGACCCCGTGCGCTGTCGCCCGCAGAGGTGTTCGACCGCGTGCCTGAGTCGGTTTGATCCCCGGGTGGATGACCAGTGGGCCCTCTTCTCCCCTCGAATTCTTTCTCCCCCTTCTGCTGTAAAATATCCCCAGCTACTAAACATTGAATGAGAGACTTAGCCCCCAAGTCTTTGTTTGAATTTGAGTTCTCAAATTTAAACTTTGTTTGGCTAAATTTGCTTCATGTTTGAACTGAAATTCAAATTCAGTTTTGAATTCTTGCAAATTTAGCTCCCGACAAGATGAACTACAATGGGGGTGAAAATTGGTGGGCTAACTCAGAAAAATGTGCTGAGTTTGAATATGAAGCTAACTTTTGAATTTGAGTGATGAAAGTTGCTGCCATTTGAATTTACATTCAAATTGGCCTCTTTTTCGAATACATCCAAAAGTGCCTCAAAAAGTGTTGGATTTACATGAAACTTGGACTGAACCTTCCCAATACTTTTTAAGTTCTAGGGGTGAGCTCAACCTCTCATGTTCATGTGTAGAAATCCTACTTTGTGAAGGTGAAGGCTTTCCCCTCTAATCACTCTTTTGATGGAGGTTACTTGCTCTTCACAATATTTCCTAAGATATCCACAACAAAAACTGTGGTGTTGTGAGGTAAAGGAAAGTTTTTGCAAGTCCCTTTTCTTGGGCTTTTACATCCCTCCCCCCTTAAAAGAATCTCTTCCCGAGATTGTAAAAGAAGAGATAGTGATGTAATAGGGACTTACCCGTGCTGAGATGCCATGAACTCCGGGTAATTTGAGCAAAGGAATTCCTCGCTCTCCCACGCCGCTTCTTCGGCGGTGTGGTTGCTCCAGAGTATTTTGTAGAACCACAACGTTCTGCTACGCGTGGTCCGGGCTTTCTCATCAAGAATTGCCACCGGATATTCATCATATGTCAAGTCCGGTTGCAACTCGCCGATGTTTTCTGTAGTAACAGCAGCGTTATGTTTCAGACATTTTCTCAGCTGGGAGACATGGAAAATGTCATGGACACCAGCAAGAGATGCCGGTAACTCCAATCTATACGCCACTGGTCCACACTTCTCGGTGATAGCATAGGGTCCAATGAAACGGGGAGTGAGCTTCCCCTTCACACCGAACCGGTGCACGCCCTTCATCGGAGACACGCGGAGGTACACGTGTTCACCGACGTCAAAGTGCAACGGTCTACGCCTCTTATCAGCGTAGCTCTTCTGCCGGGATTGAGCGGCCTTCAAATTACCTTGGATCGTTTGAACGCGCTCTTCGGCGTCGTTCACCACATCAACCCCGAATGTGACCCTCTCACCGGACTCGCACCAGTTTAATAGGGTGCGGCATTTTCGACCGTAGAGAGCTTCGTAGGGTGCCATCTTGATACTCGCCTGATAGCCGTTGTTGTACGAGAATTCCGCCAACGGTAGGTGATCATCCCAGTTCCTACCGTGGTGGATGGCACATGCTCTCAACATGTCTTCTAATACTTGGTTCACCCTCTCTGTTTGGCCATCGGTCTGAGGGTGATAGGCGGAGCTCCTGATCAGCTTAGTACCCAATGCAGCGTGTAGCTGCTCCCAAAAGCTAGATACAAATAATGCACCTCGACCCGATACAATGGTCTTGGGTACCCCATATAAGCACATAATCTTCGCTATGTACAGCTCCGCATATTTGCCAGCACTGTAACGTGTATTCACCGGGATGAAGTGAGCCGTCTTGGTTAACCTATCGACGATTACCCAGAGGGAATCATGTTTGTTGGAAGTTAGGGGCAATCCCACAATGAAATCCATGCTCACATCTTCCCATTTCCATGCCGGGATCTTCTGGGGTTGCAATAGCCCTGATTTCTTCATGTGATCAGCTTTAACTCGTCTACACGTATCGCACTCGGATACGTACTTCGCTACCTCCCGCTTCATCCGTGTCCATCAAAATTTCTTTTTCAAATCTTGGTACATTTTGTTGCTGCCCGGATGAATGGAGTATTTAGACAAGTGAGCTTCATCGAGGATCTTTTTCCTCAATTCCATATCCCGGGGTATGACTATGCGGTCATTGAACCATAGCGTCCCCTCATCATCCTTCCGGAAACATTTGATCTCCCCGTTGTCTATCTGTCTCCGGAGATGTGCCATGCCTTTATCATCTTTCTGAGCTGCAATGATGTCCTCCCTAATAGTAGGGATGAGGGCAAGGTTGTATAGAGACCCATGAGGAACCAAGTATAAACTCGGTTCTTCCTCCTCCACCGGTGTAATGGTGAGGTGATGGACATGTGATTTCCGACTCAGTGCGTCGGCAACCACATTCACCTTGCCGGGGTGGTAATGAATCTCGATCTCATAATCCTTGATCAGTTCTAACCACCTCCTTTGCCTCATGTTCAGCTCCTTCTGGGTGAAAATGTATTTCAAGCTCTTGTGGTCGGTGTAGAGATGCACCAGATTCCCCAGGAGATAGTGCCTCCACATTTTTAGCGCCAACACCACGGCAGCAAGCTCAAGATCATGAGTGGGATAATGCTGCTCATGGTTCCGAAGTTGGCGTGAACCATATGCGACCACACGTCCTTCCTGCATCAACACGCAGCCGAGCCCAATACCGGACGCGTCACAATACACGTCGAAGGGCTTTGTTGTATCCAGCTGAGCTAAGACCGGGGCTTTGGTGAGATGCTTCACCAATGCTTGGAACGCTCCTTTACACGCCGTGTTCCAAACATATTTTGTCCCTTTCTTCAGCAATTCTGTCATCGTCTTAGCGAGCTTGGAGTAGCTTGGAATGAATCTCCGATAGTATCCTGCTAACCCGAGGAAGCTTCTGACTTCATGAACTGAAGTGGGAGCTTTCCATTTCAGCACTTGCTCTATTTTGCTTGGGTCAACCGCAATGCCTTCAGCTGAGATGATATGTCCCAAGAATGGCACTTGGCTGATCCAAAACTCGCATTTACTGAACTTGGCGTAGAGCTTGTGGTCTCGCAATCGTTGAAGAACGATCCTCATGTGTTCTGCATGTTCGGCTTCTGTCTTGGAGTAAACCAAGATATCATCGATGAACACTACCATGAACTTGTCCAGCTCCGGCATGAACACCGAGTTTATGAGATACATGAAATGATCTGGAGCGTTTGTGAGATCAAAGGACATGATGAGATATTCATATAATCCGTATCTCGTCGAGAAAGCCGTCTTTGGGATATCCTCCGCCCGGATCTTTATCTGATGATATCCAGAGCGAGGGTCCATCTTGGAGAATACACTTGCACCCACAAGTTGATCAAACAATATGTCGATGCGGGGCAGTGGATACTTATTCTTGATGGTGACGGCGTTGAGCGGCCGGTAGTCCACACACAGCCTCAAGGTTTCATCCTTTTTCTTCACGAACACCGCCGAGCATCCCCCAAGGCGAGGAACTCGGCCTAATGAAACCCTTACTCAACAGATCATTGAGTTGTTCCTTCAGTTCAGCCAGCTCATTTGGAGCCATTTTATATGGTCTGCGTGATATGGGCGTAGTCCCGGGTGCAAGTTCAATCTTGAACTCGACGTCCCGCTCGTGTGGCATGGCCGGAAGATCATCCGGGAACACGTCGGGGTACTCCAGAGCTTCAGTATTGTTGATCGCTGAAATCTCCCGGACTGGATTATCTAATAGGAGGGACTGCGGACGGTGTAATGGGGAGTTGAGGTGAACCGTCCGTGATAGGGTTTCCAGGACAGCGCCATGGTATCTTAACCATGACATTCCCAAGATTGTATCAATCTTCTGCCCCTCAAGGATAATCATAGTGGTGGGATATATCTTCCCACCTAAGCACAGTGGTGCTTTTGGAACCATCATCGTTGCTGAAATCTTTCCTCCCGGTGAGCAGATCATATAAGAACACTCGGTTGGAAAGGCTTCCAGCTGATGCTTAACCACATATGATGCGCTTATAAAGTTGTGGGTTGCACCAGAATCAAAAAGTATGATGATGGCTTGATGGTTGAGAGTGAACGTACCCGCCAGCACGTTGTCTCCCTCTGGGGCGTCCTCATTGTCGAGGTTGCGAACGCCCCCAGTCCGCTGACCAACCTTCTTGACCGGAGGTCGGCCTCGAGCACCGCCCTGGAACTGGGCTTGCCCGCTGCTTTGCTGCCCCTGGGGACAGTCCTTCGCGAAGTGGCCCGCCTGGCCACACGTGAAGCAGGTGAAACGGGGCGGTCCCCCACTGATCGGTGGACGGAATCCCGGGGCGCATTGTGGCGGTGGAAACGCCCGGGGTACCGTCTGCTGCTGCTGCTGTCTTGGTGGTGGCATCGGCGGACGTAACGGAGGTGACTGAAAGGGACGTCCCCCGAACCACTGAGGTCGCGCCGGTGGGTGCCACTGCTGCCCGGATGGTGTCTGATACACCATGCGGTACTTCTGGGGAGCGCCACTCCCACCGCTGGGTGGAGCACAGCGCTTCCGCTGCTCAGCTGCCAACTCCCGCTGAGCGTCCTCTTGCATGATCGCGGCATTGACCAGGTCATTGAAAGTGCCGCGATTCCACTGAACGAGATGTTTCTTCATTTCGGGGTGTAACCCCCGATAGAAGTGCTCCCGCTTCTTATCCTCAGTGGAGATATAGTCTGACGCGTATTGCGCCAGATGGTTGTAGGCACGGGAGTAGTCATGGGCACTCCTCCCGCCCTGCTTCAGATCCAAGAATTCTTGGAACTTCCTCTTCATGATCCCGGGAGTAATATGATAGGCGCGGAACACCTCCCGGAACTCTTCCCATTCCACGGCATGGCCGGCCGGACGTGAGGCGACATAGTTCGCCCACCACGCGCCAGCGGCACCGTGAAGTTGCTGTGCTGCGAACAAAGTCTTTTGCCGCTCCGTGCATTGGAGCAGACCGAACATGGACTCGATGGTCCGCAGCCAGTTGTCGGCCTCCAGAGGTTCTTCGGCTTCTGTGAACACTAGAGGGTGCATACTCATGAAATCCGAGTACGACACCTCGCGGGGCTCACAAGGCCCTCTGTCTTGACGCCCCCCGCCTGGGACGTATTCTGCACGATCGTGCGGAGCAGGTCGGTCTGCTCCTCACGACCTCCCACCAGTGCCGCTATCACATCCGCTAGAGTAAGTGGAGGCGGCGGTGGTGGCTGCTGCTGTGGGGTGCTGTCGTAGGCCGGTGGCTGGGAGTCATCACCTCCCTGTTGGCTACAGCCACCAACCTCGTACGTGGTCCTAGTACGAACCATCTGCAACCAAACGACAATAAACATCAGTCCCGCAACATATTGCATGCAGTCAAATAAAATTAGGAGTAAAAACATAATGACAATAAAACATGCGATACATCTCGTGTGTAGATAATGTAATAACTTTGCACAAGCTACACCATTACCAGACCAAATACAAGCTAGTTTAATCCAAATTGATGAACCCCCTCTTTGGAAGCTCACCACAACTAGGTTTGGTCACTACGAGACGTTACTATCGCGTTGTCATCACGTAGACCACCCTTTTATCTTCGATACGACACAAACATGGTCTCTAGTAAACGAAACTTGAGTGAGACCTATACTTAAATCTTTTACTAGTTGAAGATAACCTCTCATGAGTATGTTCTACCCCATTGGGAGTACTCAAACCCCGTCTAGGGTACCACAATCTCTCACATGAGTTCAACTGTCATTTCTCTGCCAGAATAACCAGTTTCTATACATTCCAGATTAAGACCTGGTTCTGGGCATTTTCATGACTCAAGTTGAATACCAAAGTTAAAGTTAACTTCAGTATATTTCCAACGAGTACTTATATGCCCTCAGATCAGCTCTGGTTACAAAGTTATGGTAATTCAAAGTCAACAAAATTCCTGGAAGAATTTCAACAGCACCTCCTTTGGGAAGTTGCTGTTTTCAACCCTGATTTCCACTGAATTCTGTGCTGAAATTTCAGAAACTTTGAATTGCAAAGATGTAACACATCTTCTACCCTTTATAAAGATGTATCCTATGAAAATTTTTTATTTTTCTACTAGGAGTTATGTTTGAAAAACAGAACAGTCCAGAGAGTGTTTAACTCTGCCCTGATTCTGGACAGTTTACATTCCTCTAGGATTTAAGCCATCTTAAGGTGGGTTTCAGCTCTGAAAATCTGCAACAAAGTTGTAGAGTACTTATATATCTTTCCAGAACTATTTACCACACCTCTCTGGGCTAAAATACCTGTGAGTTATGCCCTGTTGAAGATCAGCAAACTTGCTGCCCAAAACAGAGCACTCTGTTTTTCAGTCTTTGAGAACTACACTCATCACTATCCAATTTGTCTACCCAACCAGGGTCCTAAATGTTAAACATAGTGATTTTAATTACTTGTTATCATTATTTTGCATGCATATGCCTATGATATCTTGGTACTACGTTCCTCACAAAAGAAAATCCTAACCGGATTATACCGGCATATACGTCTCAAATGTGGCACTAAACGGTCTCTCGCACACGTTTACTACACGAATACATACGTGGTTAGTACCTGCAGAAGAACACACAATAATGGTGCACTCAAGGGTTGTTTTCATTTCAGGCAGGATCATATTTAAAAGTAAATACAAACGCCCGTATCATTGCCATACGACCGTCCTTGAGTTAGGTCACGTCTCAAGGTACGTGATCGTGTTTCAACACCACACGTCGGGGAACCCGAGTATGTCATGAACGGGTCGTCACGGTTGGGAATGTTATCAACCCAACAGATACCACCTACTGCCCTGCAGGGCACGCCGATGGCAAGTGCTGCGTATGTCCTCCTGGACTACTTCCAGACGAACACACTCTCGCGTTACTGACCACGCGATGGGGTCTCCACTGCCTAATGCACACTAGGGATCAGCGTTTCATATGAACTCAGGGACATGAAGAGTCCAAGAGTTTCATATTGACGTCTCACACCAAGCTGTGAGACCTATCTCTGAACCACGTTCCTCGTCAGGAGAGCTAACCGAAATTGAACCGCTTTCGGTGGCTTTCCTTACCATTCTTACCAGAGCGTAGGTGCGTCGTTACATAACTAAAATTCAGAATTATAGCACATAGGTTAGTCTTTGCCACTTTAAGTAACTATGCTAATATAGTCCTTACTTGGGCAACTACCGAATTCTCACCGTAATCCTATGTTTTCCCATAATACAGTCCTTAAGTACTATGCTATCCCCAATGCAGCTCTGATACCAGGCTGTGGTGGACCGGGATCCGCTCATCCAGGATCGCAGAGGGTGGTGCCGCGCGATGCGACACTCGACAGCACATGTCATAAGAACACAATATATTACATGGGAAAACAACTGAACTGTACAAGCAGGTACAAACTTCAGTTACAACTATTGTTATTATTACACAGCGGAAGTCTACACTATACAAATCACGCCCGCCTATCTAGCAAAAGTCGGCTGCCCAGCCCTAGGGCAGCCAACACTGGCTGCACTCCTCAGCTCAGCGCGGCGTGTACGGCTCCCACTTAGCCGTGGTCCCCGACGGAGGATAACCCTTGCCGGTGGCCCTCGTACTCCGAGTCCGTGGGTGGCTCCTCACCTGAAAAACACTTAAGCAGAAACCGTGAGCACTATGGCTCAACAAGACTTAACCGACTCACCTAAGCATGAAACTCTACATGTAGGGTACAAAAAACATAGGATAGTAGCATTGCAGCAAATGGACACGCCTACAAGTTCATCCTTAATTCCTCTTTTTAGCATCAAGTTAACAGTTCGGGAATCTAAAATTTAGTAAGCAATATTTGGTGGCACACATGTAACAATACAATTATATCATAACAGCAATATTGAATCATCACATTTCATAAATTATCTATGTTACGATGCAGTGAACAAGCGGTACTCATCACCACGAGGGACGGCGAATCGACTCAATATACACCTGCAGGGAAACTCAAAGAGCACGTCACGTACGCCCACCCGTGGAGTTGCACAGCACGCTCACTCGATGTCGTATGGGACAACCTTTCACCCAACAGCCCAAACGTTGAACCGGTCTCACCGAAACGAGCAGGAGGTTCCCCACACGAAGCATCTCTCTATGCCCGTTAGCAGATTTCCACCTTGCTGCCCTCAGCCTACACCTATAAATCAGTGTGTTATGCCTCGACGCTCGGAGGTTTAGGCTACGTCGGTTTATCGGGGCCCATATATCCGATATGCCTTCGGTACGTTCAATACTTGTTCAGCAGGGCCGCATACGGATCGGTCCTCAATCGATACGGACAGGGCTGCGCACACAAGACTTCCTCTTGCTGCGCCCTAGCCCCTGCCTAGTCTCATTTTCATTACTAAAGTTATCTCACATCACTTAAACCAATCCCGTGTGTCCCAATCCTAACTCGCGAGTAGATTCCAACTACCCGACTTGTACCGAAGTCCTATGAATTATTAAGCATAGCTTGTCTACTCGATATCTTAGACACTACCCTCACTCTTATGGAAAAATTCTGGTCATGCAAGTGGGGTATTCATCCATCCTACACCTAATGCACATACACACTTCACTCTTCGTATGTAAACAAAGTAAAAACTTTATAAAAGGCTTAATGCAAACCGGGGCTTGCCTTGTTGCTGCTGGTCAGGGGTTAGTTCTTCTTCCGGAAGTAGGAAGTCGAGTACCTCCGGATCTTCCTCGCCTTCAGCGACTACACGTTAATGAGATACTACATGTCAATTTAAATGCAATGCATGAACTGGAATACTTAATTACTAATAACTCTAGCTAGCCCTCCCCTTTGGTTCTGAAATTTTTATGGTGGCTTTGTAGGGTCCTAACCAGAGTCTCGACCAAGTTTCATTTGAAACAAAGTTCCTTTGAACCTTGTACAAATAAAAGCCCATTTGATCAATATTTGAGCCTCTAAGTAATTCCAGGGGTTTTCATGGCTCCAACCATCACTTTCTGGAAACTAGAAGTCAAGATGGTTCTTATGGAATTGGTTTCATGTCATTTGAAGAATTCTACCGAAAGTTATGCCCTAATTAAGATTTGAGAAAATCTGAAAAATGTTTCTGTACATTTTTCTATTTTCTCAGGACAGTTCTCTTAATCACCCAATTAGGGAGAATAAATGAACTTGGATGAGTCTGAAAATTTTACTGTGACTCAAGGATTTTCCAATGAACCTCTCAGCCAAATTTCAGCATTTTTCATAAAGTAATTCTCCAGATAAAATTCCCAACAGCTTAAACTTTAGGGATTTAATTCTGGAAAACTATTCACTTTCATGATCTGAATTTGGTATTGCAGGAAAGTACTCATAATTCTGAGTTCAGCAAAATTTGTTTCATCGAATTTGGAGTTTCCTAGCCAAAGTTCTATTCATTTGAAGTTTGAACTAAAACTGGAAATTTCCAAAATGTTCAAATTCTGCGGATGGGGCCCACTCCTCGAGCCAGCCCACTCAGAATGCGGCCACACCGCGGCCCACGGGGTTTTACCCGCGCTGCCGCACCGAATCCCGGCCGCAAATTGATCCCCACGCGAGATCAGAGGCTGACCGGTGGACCCGGCCCCCCTTTCGTCTACCCCGCGCTCTCCCGCAGCTCCCGCGGCGGCGCTTCGCTGGAGCGCTCGCCGCCGGGCGTTTCACCGCCCGACCTTCGACGAAACTTGCCGCCTGTTCCTAACTCGACTCGGAGAACACGCTGGTGCCCTCACCGGAGCTCGGCAATGGCCGGAACTATGCCCGCGACGGTGACAGAGCTCCTCTCTACTCCGGCGATGTCGCCCGGGCTACTCAGGGCCTTATTCTTCCAACGGTCTGCTCCTAGAGCTCCGCTGTGGCATGCTGAGCTCGAATATGAGCTCGGTTGGCCATGGAAATGGCCGGAACTAGGACCTCACCGTCGACCTAGGCCCGATATATGTTGTTGCTCGAAAAAACTCGGATAACCGCAACCCTAGCCCATGATTCTTGCTGGTTTGCGATCCTAGGTGGTCGTGGCAGGGTGTAGATCGTGTGTTTAGCTCGGTACGCCCGGTGATAAGCCAACACCCGTGAATTTTAGGATTTGGTGTAGCTCGGCCTTAAGAACACCAAACGTTCCCGGGAGAAATTCTCCCCCGATGGTGCATGAAATGCCGAACGGTAGGGACAAGCAAAACCAGCACCTTATGGCGGTCGTTTCTTGTGTTGAGTGTCGGGCACGAGAAAGCCTGTGCTGTCTGCGCGCCGGCCATCAGACGGCGGTGACTCCAGGTGCGCCGCTTCGGATCTGTGCGGGTGGAACCGAGAGAATGGGGAGGGAATTCACGCAGACCAGGTTGCGATCGAGTGTATTGTAGCTGGCGTCCTCATCCCGCGAGCAGGAGGTGGCGCGGTGGCCGCGTTGGGACGGGGTCAACCCCGTGCGCTGTTGCCCGCAGAGGTGTTCGACCGCGTGCCTGAGTCGGTTTGATCCCCGGGTGGCTGACCAGTGGGCCCTCTTCTCCCCTCTAATTCTTTCTCCCCTTCTGCTGTAAAATATCCCCAGCTACTAAACATTGAATGAGAGACTTAGCCCCCAATTCTTGGTTTGAATTTGAGTTCTCGAATTTAAACTTTATTTGGCTAAATTTGCTTCATATTTGAACTGAAATTCAAATTCATATTTGAATTCGTGCAAATTTAGCTCCCGACAAGATGAACTCCAATGGGGTGAAAATTGGTGGGCTAACTCAGAAAAATGTGCTGAGTTTGAATATGAAGCTAACTTTTGAATTTGAGTGATGAAAGTTGCTGCCATTTGAATTTACATTCAAATTGGCCTCTTTTTCAAATACCTCCAAAAGTGCGTCAAAAAGTGTTGGATTTACATGAAACTTGGACTGAACCTTCCCAAGACTTTTTAAGTTCTATGGGTGAGCTCAACCTCTCATGTTCATGTGTAGAAATCCTACTTTGTGAAGGTGAAGGCTTTCCCCTCTAATCACTCTTTTGATGGAGGTTACTTGCTCTTCACAATATTTCCTAAGATATCCACAACAAAAACTGTGGTGTTGTGAGGTAAAGAAAAGTTTTTGCAAGTCCCTTTTCTTGGGCTTTTATAGGTAGCCTACCGGCTGGAACTACCGGCAAGCCTTGCCGGTATTCACGACATATTTCACGTGTCCCAGCTGCAGAAATGTCTCAAGTTTACCGCTGCCATCCGCACCGAAGACATCGACGAGTTGAAGCCGGATCTCACCTACGTCGAGCAACCTATACAGATTATAGACGAAAAGACCCGGACCACCCGAAACCGGACTTTGAGATTTTACAAAGTCCTGTGGAGTAATCATACCCCGGAAGAGGCGACGTGGGAAACCGAAGATTACATCCACAAGAACTATCCGGAGCTTTTGTCATAAACTTTGTAATTACCTCCCGTCTCGTTCTTCTTTTGAATCTCGGGACGAGATTCCTTTTAAGGGGGGAGGAATGTAAAGGTCCCAAAATTATGAATACAAAGAAACACTTGATTGCAAAAGTTGGTTTCATATGTATGAAATTTGGGACTTGTTAAAACTTTTCCACATGTGATAACACACATGAGGGTTTTCTTCACACAAGTTCAAATGTTTATTTGGAAACTTGGATCCCAAGAGGGGTCAAAAACTAAGACGGGAAGTTCCCATTTGTGTGAGAAAACTAAAGTCAGATTTGGAACAAACTTGTTCAGACTCAAAATTCAAATGAGAGCAACACAATGGAATTCAAAACTGTCGTGCTACAAATCTCATTTGCAGCAGCCAAAAAAAAAATCAGGTTTCATATTTGAATTCCTTGGGTCCAAATTAGGGGGTGTGCAAAGTTGCATGATTTATGGGAATGAATTGCAACCCATTTTCGAAAATGGACTTTAAATAACAAAGAATTCAAACACCAATTTGAATTTGGATAAAATTTGCCCAATTATCCAAATGCATACCAGATTTGAATTCCCACAATTGAATTCTATCAATATTCAAACTTGGGGGATATTTTGAAAGGGATAAGGAGGGACTGAACAGTGGGTCCCACGTGTTATTGGGAGAACTAAAATTTGCTAAAGATCTTCACTACACGGTCTCTATTTGTTTTCCTCCCACGCGAAGCGATGGCAGAGCCGACTTCTCTCTGATCGACACCGAGAGTTAGCCGGCAGTCACCTCCTGTTGGAATCTCATCGCGCTGGAGAGCCGCCCGGCCGTCTATACCCTCTCCCGACCTCCCGTTCGCCTTATCACCGAGGACCCGGCGTTGTTCCCTCCTCCTCGCGCGAGAAACAGGACAGAGCAGACGATGCTCGAGCAATTCGATCGGCCACCACCTAGCTCGTGTGCCAGCCTCAGCTGAGCAGCAAAACCACACCGCAGAACACCCCACGACATCCTCGAGCCATCACTGAGCGGGTTCACGCCCTCAACACCGAGTTTCCGTGGCGGCCGAACCCATCGGCGACAAGGTGCGCCCGCGGACAGCTCCACAGAGCGGCTTTCACGACCAAGCAAGATGGTCCTGGGACGCGCAGGAGCTCCCTGCAGCTTCCAACTGAAGCACAGAGCTTGTCTCTACCTCTCGACGATGAATTTTGGAGATCCTCTCCAGCCGGTGTAAACTAACCTGCGGGTATGATTCTGCAAAATTCCCGATTGATTTATGTTTAGACACCACGAAACTTCGCACACACGGGCTAGACTTGAGGGCGCACCAGTTCTCTATTGAAACCTCGCATGAAACACACTGCGCACGGTGCAATTTCGATCTTTCTGAAGGCGGCTATGGCGGGAAGGTGCGGGTGCACGATGAACCCTAACTTGGATCCATTCCCGAGCCCATGTGCGGCCATGCCTAGCTTTGCCAACCTCCACTGGTGCTGTAGAGCCCTTCCAGGGAGCTTTTTGCGGGCTAAAGCATTTGGGCGACGCCGCCGAACTCCCTCAGAGCCGCTGCACCGGTGCGAGGTGGGTTAGGGACTTCACCGGTCCATAAAACTCCTTCCATCGTGTTCCTCGGGTTAAATAAGGGCCTGGCGGCGAGTTTGAGCAGTTGAGATGGCCGGACGACCAAGTCCGAAGCTGCTCCAGCGAGCCCGGCGGCGGTATCGCGCGGGAGCGCGAGGTTGAAGACGACCTCGCCGGTCCCACCTGTCAGCGACTCGGGAGAGAGGGGGCCGGATACTCTGTGGCGCGGAATCTCCTGTGACAGCGCGGGAAGTAACCCTGTGAACCAGTGTGGCGCGCTCCCGGTAACTGACACGTGCCCCCTTGGTCCCACAGTCAGGTTTAAACATTTCTCGGATTTATTCAAATTCCAGAATTTCCCCAAACTTTAGAAGAGCATAACTTTTGCTAGGAACCTTCAAATTTAGTGATTCAAATTGGGTTAGATTCAGATTGACAAACTCTATCCAAATATGCAACCCAATATCTTTGAAAGTCTTTATTTAATTCTGGAAATTATTTAAAGCTTTTCAGCAAAAGAATTTTAGAGGGAGTTTTGTTTATCCAAAAATCCTCAAATGTTGCCAGAATATTCTTTAAGGTGTTCTTAAACTCCTGTAAAAGTTTCAGCTCTTTTGGAGTTGATTTCGTCAGGAGAATTCAGATTGTAATTTACTGTGTTCAAATGAATACAGAAACATTTTCAGAGAATTTCCAAAACTTGTAAATTCAGTCTGGGCAATTCTTAGCTCCAAAAATCTTAGGAAAATTCATGTAGACTCTAGGAACTATAATTGAAATTGTGTTCACTGAGTTTGACATGAACATGGGTGTTACCTCATAATTAATTCAGCTTTGATTAAACACTTAGAGAATTGTTCTGAATAAACCACTCCATCAGAAGTGCTAAATTTTGGTCCAGAGGACTTTCTTGTGACAAGAAACTCACATGAAAATTCCCAGCTCCATTGGAGCTCTGGATCACCACTGTTATGTGGAACCTCTTAAGGTGATCAATACTTAAGTGGGAAAGGCACTCAACATTTTGTCATAGTATTTAAACCCAACCCAAACCACTAGCACCAGTGTCATTTTAAATTCTTAAACAGAGTTCCAGTTTTTAAACTGTCATTAGATCTTATTAGCAAAAGCTTTCAATTAAATACATATGCATGAACATATCGTGTAGCATCTACGTGAAGAACGTGAGAAGGACTTAAAGTGAAGATCAAGGAGGAAGGAAAAACAAGTGATCAAGCTCCAAGTGATCGTCACTAACTGATTGTAACCTTAGTCACCTGCAAAACAGGCAAGCCCCGGTTTGCATTTGAACAGTTTTATAAAGCATTTCCATTTTTAGAGATCATAGCTTTGCATCATTGATTGCATTAACTCTAGATGATATTGAAAACCCCACATGCATGACCAGAAATACCTATGAGAGAAAGGGTAGAATAGCACCTCCTCGAGTGGATTTGGCTACGCTAAATGTTAGTAGGAAGGGTCCGGTAGAAGTCGAGTAGTTGGAAGCTACTCGCGAGTTTATGGCTGGTTTACTCAGAACGGGTCCGAATCAGAAAAGATGAGGAAAGTTCACACATAAGAAATGGATACCAGGCAGGGAGGTTTAGATGCAGCAGGTTGCAGGCCGTGCGTGCATAGCCCTGCCTGTGTCGGTTAAGGCCCGTCCGTGCTTGGCCATGTTGGACAAGTTTGAGTTGTGTACCGGGCGCATACTGGCTATATGGGACCCAGGAAATCGATGTACCTTGGGAGATCCATAGTGGAACTTTTCCAACTCCCTTAGGATTTCGGCGTCAGGGTAGAAGGAGGTAACTCGCTTAAGAACATACCACTGCGGGTATGTACCTTGAGGGAGCTTGCGTACTCGGGGCAGTTGGACTGCGTCCAATGTGGAAGATCTTGGGAAAGGTGGCCGCGTACAACGTCAGTCGAGGTTGCTGCCGGCAACTCAGAGTACAGGTGTATGCGTCGTGTAGTCCGGGCGTGTACTGATTCGAATCACCGTCGCTCGCGGTCATATGAGCATACTTGCCCACGGCGTCTTGACGTAGTAACAACTGAAATTGGTTATCTTTTGAGCTTGATGAGACTGTGATGTAATTTGTATTTCAACCATGATTGATTTAGATATAGGCTTGTCGAAGTGTGTGGTCGACACTTCCCACGGACCTGCTCTGGGCAGCCCGTGGAGGTTCTTTTTCGGTGGGCCTAGTCGCTTGCGGAGAGCTTCAGCGTTAGGGACGAGTGAGGGAGAAGCTTGACACGGCGAGTTTTACGTGGTTCAGGCCACCGGAGCGTAAAACCCTACGTCCACGGTGAGCAGAGGTGCTCGCTGTATTGCTTGTTGCTCAGAACCGGAGTCCTGAGCTTGAGGGTGAGTGATGCCTAGGATGCGAGTTCACATAGTTCGAACCTAAGGGTGTGAATGGCTGGAGTGCCCCCCTGCTAACGTTGCCTACCCGAGCCTTTTATAGTCCAAGGCTCGAGCGGCTTACAAGGTGGGTCCGGGACCTGACAGGTGGCCCCGGGGTGATTTCCTACCAGCTATTATGTCTTGGCACTGGCGTCGAAGTCCTCGTCCTGCATCCCTGCCCATGCCGCAGGCTAAGTGTAGCGTGTAGTCGTTGGCGATGGCAGGGGCGGAAAGGCATGTCTTGTCCAGTCTTGTCGCTGCCTTCAACGGCCTGCAGCTTCAGACACTGTACGTCTGTCCTGACCGTGATTGGTCACAGCGCCTCCTGACAGGCGTGCGCTGCGCCTCTTCGTCTCGGGAAGGCGTGAGTCTTGAATGCTTTGTACCATAAAGGCATGGCGCGCCTTTACTCCCGCTGCCTACCGCGCCGGGCGGCAGCACTGCTCTGCTGGCCACGTGTCGGACCCGGAGCTCTCCTCTGAGGAGAGGGGGAGCTCCGGCTCCGCTGGACACATGGAGCCTTCGGAGCTCACCCCCGCGGAGGGGGCGAGGTCCGGTCTTCTGGGCCACGTGGCAGGCTCGGAGCTATCCTTTGAGGAGAGGAGAGCCCCGGCCCTGCCGGACACGTGGCGCCTTCGGAGCTCGCCCTTGCGGAGGGGGCGAGGTCCGGCCTCCTGGGCCACGTGGCAGGTCCAGAGCTATCCTCCAAGGGAAGAGGGGCTCCAGCCCCGCTGGACACGTGGCGCCTTCGGAGCTCGCCCCTACAGAGGGGGGTGAGGTCCGGCCTCCTGGGCCACGTGGCAGGCTCGGAGCTATCCTCCGTGTCGAGGGGAGCTCTGGCCCAGCTCGGAGCTATCCTCCGTGGGGAGGGGAGCTCTGGCCCCGCTGGACACGTGGCGCCTTCAAACCTCAGCCTGGAGAGGGAGCGAGGTCCTTAGGAAGATTTACACTGTGCGCGGGGGTACCCGGTATTGAGGGTACTGACAGTGGCCCCCGGGCTCACCTCGGGGGAGGTAACGAGCCCGAGGTGGGGCCTTCTCCTACCCACGCACTTTCTTGTCTTGAGTACTCCCTGTGCTAGCAGGGTCTTGACGGCTTCAGAGTTCAACCTCTGAGGAGAGGGTGAAGCCTGGCATCGGAGCTCAGCCCCTGTAAAAGGGGGAGGTCCGGCTTCGGAGCTCGCCTCTGAGAAGAGGGGTGGTCCGGGAAGTCATCGGAGCTCAGGCCCACGGAGGGCGTGAGGTCCGGCATCAGGGCTCGCCTCTGAGAAGAGAGCGAGGGCTGGCATCGGAGCTCGGCCCAGCTGTGGGGGCGGAGGTCCGGAAGTCATCGGAGCTCAGGCCCATGGAGGGCGTGAGGTCCAGCATCAGGGCTCGCCTCTGAAAGGAGGGCGAGGGCTGGCATCGGAGCTCGGCCCGGCTGTGGGGGCGGAGGTCCGGAAGTCATCGGAGCTCAGGCCCACGAAGGGCGTGAGGTCCGGCATCAGGGCTCGCCTCTGAAAGGAGGGCGAGGGCTGGCATAGGAGCTCGGCCCGGCTGTGGGGGCGGAGGTCCAGAAGTCATCGGAGCTCAGGCCCACGAAGGGCGTGAGGTTCGGCATCAGGGCTCGCCTATGAAAGGAGGGCAAGAGCTGGCATCGGAGCTCGGCCCAGCTGTGGGGGCGGAGGTCCGGAAGTCATCGGAGCTCCGGCCCACGGAGGGCGTGAGGTCCGGCATCAGAACTCGCCTCTGAAAGGATGGCGAGGGCTGGCATCGGAGCTCGGCCCAGCTGTGGGGGCGGAGGTCCGGAAGTCATCGGAGCTCAGGCCTACGGATGGCCTGAGGTCCGGCATCAGAGCTCACCCCTACGGAGGGGTGATGTGCGTCTTCATGGCTCAGCCCAGTGTAGGGCGCAAGGTCCGACTTCGGTGTTCATCCCTGGGGTGGCGACCGGCTTCGGAGATCACTCCTGCGATAGGGGTGTCGTCCGGCATCGGACCTTAGCCCAGTGTAGGGCACATGGTCCGGCTTTGGTGTTCACCCCTGTGGGGTGGCGACCGGCTCCGGAGATCACACCTGCGATAGGTGTGTCGTCCGGCATCGGACCTTAGCCCAGTGTAGGGCACACGGTCCGGCTTCGGTGTTCACCCCTGTGGGGTGGCGACCGGCTTCGGAGATCACACCTGCGATAGGTGTATCGTCCGGCATCGGACCTTAGCCCAGTGTAGGGCGCACGGTCCGGATTCGGTGTTCACCCCTGTGGGGTGGCGACCGGCTTCGGAGATCACACCTGCGATAGGTGTGTCGTCCGGCATCGGACCTTAGCCCAGTGTAGGGCACACGGTCCGGCTTCGGTGTTCACCCTTGTGGTGTGGCGACCGGCTTCGGAGATCACACCCGCGATAGGTGTGTCGTCCAGCATCGGACCTTTAGCCCAGTGTAGGGCACACGGTCCGGCTTCGGTGTTCACCCCTGTGGGGTGGCGACCGGCTTCGGAGATCACACCTGCGATAGGTGTGTCGTCCGGCATCGGACCATAGCCCAGTGTAGGGCACACGGTCCGGCTTCGGTGTTCACCCCTGTTGAGGGGGTGAGGTCTGGCGCTGCTCAGGGGCCCTCCCTTTCCTGTCCCTTAGTCTCATTTGTCTTACTGTCCCGGGCCAGAATACGGGACTTGGATAATCCAGTGCACTCGGTCCCGGAGGTCTGGCCCCTAGCCCTAGTCAGGGTGTAACCGTCCAGCCCCCTAGTACTCAGACCATAGAGCTGGGGGGGCAGAGTGCGCATGCTTTGGGTGCAGGACCGGGCAAAGCAAGGCTCCTGGCCCCCCGGTCTGGCGTAGGTCTTTTCCTGGAGAAGACCAACTGGTGTTACAGTACCCTTACAGGGAGAGGTCCAAAAGGCCCCCGGGCCTCTGGCAGGTACCCCAAGCACTACCACCTTCAGCAGGATGGCAAATATCGACTATGGGTGAGAGCAGGAAAGAGGAACCGAGTGTACAATGGATGTACACTGTCTAGAGCGTGGGGAGGTGATCATATAAATTAATGTGTAATTTAAATAAACACCTAAGTAAGCATGGTGAACTTACTAGGGTAGCGTCGGAGCGCCTGTCTTGGGCTCCCATGCACGGACCGGTGGCGCCAGGGCGTCTGCCGGTACCGCGCGATCTGGAGCGGAGGATTGACGGCAGCAGCGTTGAGGTCGTTGACGTCGCGGATCCACTGCTGGGTGGCCCCCTGGAGGGCGTCTTCAGCAGGCAGATTGTCCAGGAGCGCTTCTGCGGCGGCTAGCGCCTTGCTTGAGCGGCACTCTGCGCCGCGGTCGACCATGAGGTCGATGAAGTTCGTGTTGTCGGAGTCGGCTGCTGGCTTCCAGCTCGCACCGACACACTCCGTGCTGAGTGTGTCGAGACGTAGTTCTCGCTGGTCACCGTTCGTCGAGAACGTGGGCGAGGAGAGCTTGTCGCTGAAGGAAGCTTCGTCATCTTTGCCGGCAAAAGCTCGTCGCGCAAGGGAAAAGCCCCCTTCTTGGGGCGCCAAATGTCGAAGTGTGTGGTCGACACTTCCCCCGGACCTGCTCTGGGCAGCCCACGGAGATTCTTTTTCGGTGGGGCTAGTCACTTGCAGAGAGCTTCAGCGTTAGGGACGAGTGAGGGAGAAGCTTGACATGGCGAGTTTTATGTGGTTCAGGCCGCCGGAGCGTAAAACCCTACGTCCACGGTGAGCAGAGGTCCTCGTTGTATTGCTTGTTGCTTAGAACCGGAGTCCTGAGCTTGAGGGTGAGTGATGCCTAGGATGCGATTTCACAGAGTTCAAACCTAAGGGTGTGAATGGCTGGAGTGCGCCCCCTGCTAATGTTGCCTACCCAAGCCTTTTATAGTCCAAGGCTCGAGCGGCTTACAAGGTGGGCCCGGGACCCGACAGGTGGCCCCGGGGTGATTTCCTACCATCTATTATGTCTTGGCGCTGGCGTCGAAGTCCTCGTCCTGCCGCCCTGCCCATGCCGCAGGCTAAGTGTAGCGTGTAGTCGTTGGTGATGGCAGGGGCGGCAGAGCATGTCTTGTTCGGTCTTGTTGCTGCCTTCAATGGCCAGCAGCTTCAGACACTGTACGCCTTTCCTGACTGTGATTGGTCACAGCGCCTCCTGACAGGCGTGCGCTGCGCCTCTTCGCCTCGGGAAGGCGCGAGTCTTGAATGCTTTGTACGGTAAAGGCATGGCGCGCCTTTACTCCCGCTGCCTACCGTGCCGGGCGGCAGCACTGCTCTGCTGGCCACGTGTCGGACCCGGAGCTCTCCTCTGAGGAGAGGGGGAGCTCCGGCTCCGCTGGACACGTGGAGCCTTCGGAGCTCACCCCCGCGGAGGGGGCGAGGTCCGGTCTTCCGGGCCACGTGGCAGGCTCGGAGCTATCCTTTGAGGAGAGGAGAGCCCCGGCCCTGCCGGACACGTGGCGCCTTCGGAGCTTGCCCTTGCGGAGGGGGCGAGGTCCGACCTCCTGGGCCGCGTGGCAGGCCCGTAGCTATCCTCCAAGGGAAGGGGGGCTCCGGCCCCGCTGGACAAGTGGCGCCTTCGGAGCTCGCCCCTGCAGAGGGGGTGAGGTCCGGCCTCCTGGGCCACGTGGCAGGCTCGGAGCTATCCTCCGTGGGGAGGGGAGCTCCGGCCCCGCTGGACACGTGGCGCCTTCAAACGTCGCCCTGCAGAGGGAGCGAGGTCCTTAGGAAGTTTTACTCTGTGCGCGGGGGTACCCGGTATTGAGGTTACTGACAAGGCTCATTAAACTTTACTTTCACTTTGTGCAAGGAGCATCGCAACAAAGCGTTTCTTGTTTGATTGTGGAGTTGCGATGCTTTTTGGCTCAAGGTCTGCACAATGAGGCTTAAAATCTGAAAGTTAAGGATACTTTAGGTGAGTCCTTTATGCAAATCTAGCTAACCCAATTGCAACCGTCGTGCATGTAGAGTTTCTTGTTTAGGAGAGAAGGATCAGTCTTGCTGAGCCTATGTGCTCACGCTTGCTATATAAGTGGTTTTGCAGGTTAACATCGATGCTAAGATGGAGGTTGTCTGGTGAGACTCGGAGACTTCCGAGTCAGGTAACACATGGAGAACCCAGCCGCTGCTGCTTGTCTTCGTGTTGCTAGCGAGAGGAGTCCGCGGGCAGGACTTCATCTCGAGTGCTCTTTCTTATTCGACGTGAGTTGTTATAGCCTTCCGCTGTAGCTATTTGATGTAAATTATTTGCAAAGAAAACTTGTAAGCTTCCGTTATTTGTTTTATGTAATACATTGTTCCTCATATGTGTGCTGTTGGGTGCCGCACAACACGGCACCACCCAATGCGATTCCCGGGCGAGTGCCCCGTCCCCGTGACTAAACGGGCGGCGTCGGGGCCGCGTCATTTATTCTCTTTGACGAGTTCTCTGATTTCTTGTATCTTCTCAAAATTCTTCTGACCGTTGCGTATGTCTTGCTCCAATGTGGAGTCCACCTCCATGGTGATGGCCTCACCACTATTCACCAGGCATAGATTGAGTTTTGCAATCTCTTCCTTCAATTCCATAGGCGTGTCCTTTAAGCTCAACATGTGGACATGCACCTTCTGGCTTAAAGCATCTGCCACAACGTTCACTTTCCCAGGATGATAGTTGATGCCCACATCAAAGTCGTTGATTAGCTCTAACCATCTCCTTTGTCTGAGGTTGAGATTGGGCTGTGTGAAAATGTACTTTAAGCTCTTATGGTCTGTATATATCTCTGTCCTCTTTCCCATCAAGTAATGCCTCCAAAGCTTCGGTGCGTGGGCCACTGCGGCTAGCTCGTGGTCATGCGTAGGATAGTTCTTCTCATGTTTTCGGAGCTGCCGGGATGCATAGGCAATGACATGCCCCTCTTGCATGAGAACACATCCCAACCCGTGTCCAGAAGCATCGCAATACACCAAAAAAATTTTCTGCATGTCTGGCATAACTAGCACTGGGGCTGTTGTCAATCCTTTCTTCAGCTCTTGGAAACTTGTCTCACACTCCGGTGTCCACGTGAATTTGATTCCCTTCTCTAACAATTTGGTGAGGGGTCTCGAGATCTTGGAGAAGCCCTCAATGAACCGTCAATAATACCCAGCCAATCCTATGAAGCTTCGAATTTCCCCGACATTTTCAGGGGTCTTCCACTTCTGCACATCCTCGATCTTGGCGGGATATACGGAGATTCCTCCCCCCGAGATTATGTGTCCTAAGAAGGGGACTCTTCTCATGCAAAACTCGCATTTGCTCAGCTTGGCATATAGTTGGTGTTCTCTCAACTTTTGCAACACCAGCCTTAGACGCCCCTCATGTTCTTCTTCATCTTTGGAGAAGATGAGAATGTCATCAATGAAAACCACCACAAATTTGTCCAAATACTCCATGAATACCTTGTTCATGAGATACATGAAGTACGCCAGGGCATTAGATAGCCTGAACGGCATGACAGTGTACTCATACAACCTGTACCGAGATACGAAGGCCGTCTTGGGAATGTCGGTTGATCTTATCTTCAGTTGGTGATATCCCGACCTGAGATCAATTTTTGAGAATACACAAGCTCCCCTCAACTGATCAAATAGGTCTTCAATGTGGGGTAATGGGTACTTGTTCTTCATGGTCACCTCATTCAACGCACGGTAGTCTATGCATAGCCTTTGGGTTCCGTCCTTCTTGGGCACAAATATTACTGGAGCTCCCCATGGCGAAGAACTAGGGCGAATATACCCTTTCTCCGTCAATTCCCGGATATGTTCTTTGAGCTCTTCTAGTTGTTTAGAATCCATCCGGTAAGGCCTCTTGTATATCGGGGCTGTTCCAGGCACTAGTTCAATCGCGAATTCCACTTCACGATCTGGGGGCATACCTGGCAACTCCTCAGAAAAAACGCCGGGATATTCCTTGATAACCCTTATCTCTTCCACTTCCACTTCCACTTGATTGAGTTTAATGTCACTCTTAGGTTCTTGTACGGCTATGAACTTCACTTTTGTGCCACTAGGGTGAGTTATTTCCACCGTTCTAGTCGAACAATGGATCATACCTTTATGTTTGGTCAACCAATCCATACCCAAAATAATATCTATCCCTTGTGAGTTTGTCACTATGAGGTTTGCAGTAAATACTACCCCATTAAGGTCTAGATTCACCTTGGGACACACTTGTCTTGTTCTTATTTCTCCCCCTGGAGAGTTCACTGCTAACATATGATTCATTTGTGTTGTTGCTAGATCATGCTTCTTAACAAATCCTTGAGCAATGAACGAGTGGGTAGCACCAGAATCGAACAAAATGGTTGCAATGTGTAAATTTGCAGGGAACTTACCAATCAACACGTCCGGTGCCTCTTGCGCTTCCTCCATGGTCATGTGGTTCACCCGTCCTCGCATCACATTCTGCTGCTGTGGATGCATAGGCTTCTTCTTTGGGCACTTATGAGCGTAGTGTCCCACTTCACCACAGTTGAAGCATTGCACCCCGAATTTAGGTGCCTGGCCTTTGTTATCTTGGGGTTGGTTCTGTGGCCCTTGTCCTGCTGGTCAAGGTTGATAGGTGGGGCGTGGCTGGTGCACAAACTGACGCTGCGGCTGTACTGGTGCTGATGGGGGCCTGAAGTTCGGGTTGTACCCTCTCGATGTCGAGTAGGGTACTACAGCACGGCTCGTCTGCCCTGCAGGTTGCTGCATCAGACGTGGACGTGTGTTGCTGCTTGATGCTTGGTGTGACCATCCCATCTTCCTCTTGTTTTCATTCTCCAAGGCCTTCAGCTTCCTCTCCACAACAAACGCCCTGTCCACCATCTTTTGGAAACTTTCATATTCGTTGGAGGACATTGCACATTGCATTTCCATGGTAAGTCCTTCCACAAAACAGTCCTGTTTCTGCTCATCCGTTTCGATGTCCCGTGGTGCATAACGGGACAGTTGGGTGAATTTGGTGAGGTACTCTCTCACAGTCATGTTGCCCTGCTGCAGTCCCAAGAACTCCTTCCTCTTGTTCTCGAGTTCTCCCCTTGGTATGTAGTGGTTACGGAAACTGCACTTGAACTCTTCCCAAGTTATGTTCTCGGGGTCGTGATGAGCTGCCACGTATGCGGTCCACCAATCAGCAGCGGGTCCATGCAATTGATGAGAGGCAAACAGCACCCTCTCATATCCTTGGCATTGTATGATGCTCATCTTGTTCTCAATGGTCTTGAGCCAATCATCTGCCTCTAGAGGTTCAGCAGCACTTGCAAACTTTGGGGGTTGAGTTCCAAGAAACTCACTCAACCTTGGTTGACGTGGTGCAGCTGTGGGGGTGGAGCTTGGTGTAAATTGGCCACCACTTGAGTCAAATTCTGAATGAGCTGATTTTGATTGTCGATCATTTGGTAGATGGGATCAGCTCTTTCTCGGCGACCACCCCTGACTTGCCCTCCAGGAAGTTGAGGATCGGCTGCCTCATTGTTGTTGTTGTTGGAGTTGGCACCACGACCTCTTCCTCTTCCAGCCATCTATCATGATCAACCAAATGTCAACTTTAATCATTACACATTAACTTCCCAAATTGCTTGTTTAAACTTAAACTTGAGACCTTAATATTTAGACAATTTCTGAAGATTTCACATAGATCTTTGGGCGTCATGTCTCACGCAAAAATAAATGCACTATTGATTCATAGGGGTTCTGTGATATCCTGACTCCCGGCTTAATAGGATTGATAGAGTACTCATATCATCAAGGTATACCTTCTTTTTCGGAAGCCCACCAGCAAAGAACTCCGGGGTTAAGCGTGCTTGCCCCGGAGGAATTTGGGGATGGGTGACCGACCAGGAAGTTTTCCCCGGTGCGCACGAGTGAGGATAAAGTGCGCAGAAAAGACGAGTGGTGGTATGTGGGGCCAGTCTATGATCCTAGAGAGCCATTACAAATGGTATCAGAGCTGACCCTCGCAGTTTCACGGGTGCGTATGGGTCAGTGACAAGGATACTGTAGCGTACGGGTCAGGGACGCAGGTACGTAGGCATGACGCGTGGGTCCTCTGTGTGAGACACGGTATGGTATGTATGCTGCTAACCGGACGTACGGTATGGGTATGCCAGTACTGAACGTACGGACGTGGCTAAGAGGGGATGTTCCTGTCTTGTTGTTGACCGACGAGGACGTCGGTCTTCTAAGGGGGGTGGATTGTGTGATATCCTGACTCCCGGCTTAATAGGATTGATAGAGTACTCATATCATCAAGGTATACCTTCTTTTCCGGAAGCCCACCTGCAAAGAACTCCGGGGTTAAGCTTGCTTGGCCCGGAGGAATTTAGGGATGGGTGACCGACCGGGAAGTTTTCCCGGGTGCGCACGAGTGAGGATAAAGTGCGCAGAAAAGACGAGTGGTGGTATGTGGGGCCATTGTATGATCCTAGAGAGCCATTACAAGTTCACACACCAAAGCAAATGCAAACTTAAAGACGAGGCTGTGGACAAGTGCCCATGGCTTCCACAACTCATGTCACACAACAAACACTAACAAACAAATAGATAGGTTCTTGACTCGACTACTCGATAACATGCAGAAATAAGGGAAATGATACTAACAACTCGTATCACTGAGCTGGCTCGTCGGGGTCTTCCTCATCATTGCAGCTACCCTCTGATTCCACTTTAGGGGGGAAGCTGCTGGTGGAGAAGTGCGGCGATGCTGTAAAGGTCCCAAAAATGTGTATGAATAAAGACTAAGGGTTGAGTTCATATGTGTGGCAAAGGCATGAAAAATGGGACTTGCTAAAACTTTTCTTCATGCAAAGTAATACATTGATGACCATCCAAAATGAGGCTCACCTTTTTATTTAAAAGTGTTGAACCAATAAGGAGTTAAATACCTCTTTGCATGTAAGTTTAAAAATCAGATTTGGGATTGAAAGTTCACACATGTGGTGAACAAGAACTTTGAATAAACATGCAGCCATATAGTTGGATTTAGAGGGAAAAGTTTTATCACTAACTTTGCATGTGTAGGGTGGGCTCAAAAAGGAGTTAAAGAGAAGAATTTGCAAACTTCAACCAAATTCAAATTTGGCAAGCAAATTCAAATTTAATTGAAAGAGCTCAAATTCTAGCCACCCTTTTTAAACTCAGCATTAGGGTGATTGAGAGGATCAGCTTGGGAAGATATTTGGGAGGAAATATGGAGTGGGACCCACATGTCATAGAGCTAAAAGAGGAGTCTTGCACCCTAAGTCTCAGCCCCAGTGGGGAAATTCGTCGAACAGCACGTGGGCCACGAGCAGCTCCCACCGTGGAGCCACTGGGTTCTCGGCAGCGCCACCAGCTGCTCCCTTTCCCCACGCACGGCGCCCAGAGGCGGTTCGCGGTCTGATCACCCCCCTCTGGACGAAGCAAGGGCCATCCATCTTCTCCTCCTCGCGAGCGCACGAACAGCAGACGTTCTCCCCCTCCGCCCTCTCGGTCGATCGGGAAACCGAAGGAATCATGATGCCTCTTCCTCCCCTGAGCGGCTAAACACTCCCACGGACTTAACCTCCACCTCCATGACCTAAAACCAAGCGAGCGTCGGCGTCCGTTGCCCGAGAACAAATGCCGCCGCGGCGACCCAGCTCGAAAGCGTGATCGGGCGCTTGTGGACAGCCCTCCACAGCGGGTTTCACGGCCGAGCGATCACAGCTACGGACGCGCATGGGTGCGGTGCTGCTCTCAGCCCAAGCTTAGGCCATACCGTGAAGCATCACCGGCGAATTTTGAAGTTTTGCTCCGGCGGTTTCAACCCGAGCATCCGGTATGGGAATCCAAAATTCTCCACTTCTATTCGTTCATAGCTAATCAAACTTTGCACGTACGAGCTGGACTAGCCGGCGATCATGTTCTCTTTAGCATCCATCGCATGAAAACCCTTTGGGGCGACATATTTTGAGGTCTACCGAGCACTTCTCCGGCGGACCGAATCGGGCGCACGGTGACGACCGACTTGCGGCTGTTCCCAAGCCATTTAGGGGCCATGCCGAGCCTTGCGATCATCCACTGGTGCTGTAGGGCTCGTCGGCACAGGTTTCGGCGTGCTGGATACCTCAGGCAACGCCGCCGAACCCCCACAGTAGCTGTCGCACGTCGCCGGCCATGTTCCGGTCGTCGGCAGCCCTAGCAAACCCCACAGCCGTGTTCCTCAGTGTCACAAACTCCCTGGTGGCGAGTTTCAGCTCAGGCGGTTAACGGAAACGGCGAGCCGGCGAGCTCCGGCGTCGGGCCGGCGAGGGGCAGCGCGGGCGCGAGCGAGGAGCCGGAGGAAGAAGACGAGGCGTGGGGCCCGCCTGTCAGCAGCTCAAATTTTAAACCCGGGATCGGGTGTGGCCAGGATCCCGTGTGTTGGCGCGCAGAGACGCTGTGGCCCGTTGTGGCTTCGTTTCTATTGGCTGGAATTCAAAACTGTGGGTCCAGCCGAATTTGCAGTAGGAAAATAATTCCAGACTTAGCTCAATCTTTGGAAATTCATATCTTCCTGTAGAAAACTCCAATTTGAGTGATTCCACTTGGGTTGGATTCATATTTCAGAGTTCTATCCAAACATGAACTCAGATTTGTATGGAAGTTAATATTATATTCTGGAAAATTCTTGGAAGGTTTTCTGAAAAAGAATTATTGAGGGAGTTTGGTTTATCCAAAAATCCCCAAATTTTGCCAGAATATTCTTTAGCATAGTATTGATCTAATAGCAAATTTTCAGCTCATTTGAAGATCATTTGTGTAAGAATTTGCTAAATGGAAACTACTGTGTTCAAAAGAGTCCAGAAACATTTTCAGAAAATGTTTTCCACTTCTAAAATCTGTTCTGAGCAATCCATAGCTCCAAAAATCATACGACAATTTAGGCAAGCTCTCTGCGACATACTTGGAATTGTAGTTCACTTAATTGGGCATGAAAATGCACATTACTACAGAATTAATTCTTTTGAGTACAAATGCTTAAAGAATTGTTATGGGAGAACTACTCAAGTAAAAGGGCTGAATTTTGGACCAGTTTACTCTCATGTGATAAAGAATTCACATGTAAATTATCAGCCCAATATGAGTCCTTGAACTCCCTGTCCTTGTTCTCCTTACTTGTGTATATGTGGGAATACATAGGAGATATTGTGAGAATTATGGAGGACACAATATGACTCCACATTAGCTGCAATTTGGCAAGCTAAATCCTTAGGTAGTATAGAACCAGCTGTAAAAGTTTTGAGGCCATTGGAGTTCTTGTTCTTCAGTTGTACTCAAATCTTTTCAGCTTATCTATTATGTTCATTAGGGAAAATGATTAGTGTATAGCTAAGGCCTTAAGGTCAATTTAGTTTATTTCTGTTCTTTGCAAAACAGAGGCAAACCAAGCCAGGCTTGGCTCTTCCACACAACCTCTGTTCCTAAGAGATAAATTCCATAACTTCTTTCCATTACATTCTATAAAACATGTGCATATGCATTTCAATAGGAACCACAACGAAGGGAATTCAAAGGAGTGATTCATCGAAATGGATCAAGCTCCGGAGAATCAAGGGTGGATCTGCAAGAACACTAACTGTCTATATACGACTACCCTGCAAAACAGGCAAGCTCCGGTTTGCATTTAACAACTGTTAAGTTTTTGTTTGGTATTCATTTTCGGTCAGGATATGAATTATGCATTAGGTCTAGTGTTTGATACTCCTCTTGCATAGCCAAATGACCCATGGAGTATTGGGTAGGTGTCTTTCACCGTGTAGAACTGCCATGCTTAAGTACGGTTTGGTAGAAGTCGAGTGGTGAGATGCTACTCGCAGTTTCAGGAACAATAGGGGCATACAGGATTGGTTCATAAATGAGGTAGCAAGTTAAAGTTGAGACCAGAAGGTTGTAGGGGCAGCAGGACATAGGGGCCTGGGTGCTATAGACCTGTCCATGTCGGTCAAGGACCGATCCGTATGCGGCCCTGTTGAACAAGTTTGAGTTGTGTACCGGACTCATGCTGGCTATATGGGACCCAGTAAACCGGTGTACCTCGGGAAGCTGTCGTTGGGACTTTTCGGGTCGCCTCAGGCGGACGGCCGGTGTGCAGTATGTGTGGAATATTCTCATGACATCTCACGTCGGAAGGTGCAACATGAGAGTAGCTACTGTACGGGGCGACTTGATCGATTCAGCGGGGGTGAAACGGGGGAAAGGCTGCCACGTACGACGTCACTGATGGTTGTTGTAGGCAACGTCGAGTACGGGCGTACGTGTCGTGTAGTCCGGGTGTTATTGATTTGAATCACCGTCGCTCGCGGGATGGACCGAGCATACTTGTTCTCACAGTCGTGACGTAGTAAGAACTTGCATGAGAAAGGAACTAATCATTTTGATGTTAAGTATTATCCTACCTTTGTATTGGATCTTGATGCATAGGCTAGTGCAAACTCGATTCTTTTATGCCATGAGCAATTTACATCGGGGGAAAGTGTTTCTTGTTTTTGTATTGTGGACTCCCGATGTGGCGTGCCCAAGGTTACTTAAAATGCTGCAATTAATACCTGAAAGTAAGGATTCACTATTAGGCGAGTTTAATTATTCTTATGCCATCCTACTCTAGGTTCATAACCTCACATAGAGTTTCACGTTTAGGGTGACGGTTAAGTCTTGCTGAGTGTTATGCTCACGGATGCTATCCGAGTTGTTTTGCAGGTATTTGACTTCGTGCTTATGAGAAGGGGTGCCGATGAGACTCGGGAACCTCCGAGTGCTTACTGAAAGAGCATCCTCGCCGCTGCAGATTGTCTTCGTATTGCTAGTAAGAAACGTCCGGGGGCTGGACTGTTTCTTTGTTGCTAGTTTAGATATGAGTCGTGAGAGTGATAGTCTTCCGCTGTAGCTTACTCTGATATAAGTATTTGTAAAACTTTCTTGTACGCTTCCGCAAACTATTTATGTAATATGATGTGTTTCCATCGACCCGTGTGCTGTTGGGTGCCGCATAACACGGCACCACCCAACGAGGTCCTGTGGTCCCTCACAAACGCTTGCTCGCCCGGCGGTCTGGGAAGTCGGGAGTCCAGGTGTCATTATCGGTGACACACAGTTCATTCCCATGTCCTCTCTCCCTCGCCCTCAAGCTGGCGCGAAGCAACGCCTCAGTCTCCTTCAGGGTGTCATGGACATCCTGAAGCTCATGTTGGCACTCCTGTAGTCGAGTGCTGAGCATAGCTGCATCCTCAAAGCACAGGTCCATGTGCTCATGGGAAGTCCCCTGCTGCACCGGCGGGTACTTGTACTCCGCGGTGCCACTCTCACGCTGGAGGACATACATGTACTCAGTCCTTTCCAGGTGGCGACGATTGATGTAACTCTGGCAGGTGATGGCTTCCCAGGTGACATCCTTCTCAGCATCGGCCTGAGTCGCCCGACAAGCTGGAGAGCGGTTGATCTTGAGCAACTAGTTGTCATGGATAATCTGTCACACCCGGTTTCTCCGAAGAACAACCGAGTGAATATCACATGTATGCCAGGATCATTTTCTCATACATGTGACGACAAATAGTGAAGTATCATCATATTACAAGCCAGGTGTCGAATATAAATAAGTCTTAGATAGCATACGTCTCGATGGATGATAATAAGTTCATGGCATGTAAATAAAACAGCAGCGGAATATAGATCTTGTGGGCTCCGTCACAGGCGTTGCCCGGGGGACTCCATGAACCTAGAATCCTTCTTTGGGTCTGAAGTCTTGGTCATTGAATACCACATCATCCCTTTGACCTGAGCAGCAATTTAAAACAACAGAAATGCAAGTTTGAGTACCGTTGGTACTCAGCAAGTGTGGGAAAGTTATGTCATGCATGGCTAGAGCAAGGAGAGGTTGAACTCATGGTTAAAACAGTACGCAATTAATACCTATCACCTTAGCTTATTAAGCAACTACATTACTACATAGGTGAAATGGTCCCAATCCCTCAACCCATCATCAATATCAAGTACACATAGTCTCAACTCCAATGTTAAGCTTCCCACTTAACATCCTCAACTTCCCAATCCATCATCCTCTAATCATGAATAAGTCCAAGCCGCTCTTGACCGTGAGCACGGCTGTCATGACAGTTTTGACTCTGCAGAGTTTGCACCACTCTACCCACATGTAGTGATTTCATCCCCCGTTGCCGGGTGGACTAAAAGAACCTCCATTATGCCAGTGGCCGCGAATCACATTCACACTTCCCAGGTGTGTAGCCAGGAGATCACTACGAGGTCTTTACAAAGGGATTCCCGACGAGCATGGGCCCACTGAGGTTTCACCCCTAACAGCATACAAGAGGCTCCAACCCCGCTGCAGTGGCCCCCTCTTGAGCCTTGCGGTTCATATGGTAGTCCAGCTGACACCTATTCCCCGCACCATCCAAAACACCCATCCTACACCGGGGATACATGTAACACCCCAAAATCCTGTTAAGAGGGGAATTTAAAAATTTTTGGATGTGTTGCATGTTTTGAAACAATTTAAATTCAAACTGGAATTCAATTTAAACTCAAAACAGAAAAGAAATAGAAAAAGAAAAAGGAAAACAGAAAAAACCGGCCAGTGGGCCGAAACCCACCAGCCAGCCCACCCTGCTCCGCGCCAGCCCGAGGCCGCGAGCGCCCCCTTCCTCCCACTGACAGGCGGGGCCCGCCAGCTTTTTTTCTTCCTCGCGCCCGCGCCGCGATCGGCCGGACTCTCTCACCCGAATCAAAACCGATCGGGAATTCTCACGTATCCCAGCCGATTTCCGGACCCCGAAGACTCCAGCTCGATCTAAACCAACCCGCCGCCCTCCCCCGTCTATAAAAACCCCGGCCTTGTCCCGTTTTTCCAACACGATCCGCCGATTTTACTCCGGTGAGAACCCGAGCCCCTCCGGCGAATTCTGCCCGATCTACGCTCGGGAATTCCGATCTAACTCGCTGGTCTTGATCCACCGCCTCCGGGGAACCTCGCAGGTGCAGAAAACTCGGTGGTTTACGGCTCAAACACAGCGCCGACGAGCCTCGCCATGAATTCACCTCTTACCTCGTCGCCGATCGCTTTCCAGGACCTCTGAGCTCAAGAAAACCCCCGAGGTGAGATCCCCGACCTCCCCTCCACCGATCTATGCCATAAAATCACAGTTCTAGGAAGAATTCCCGAAGATCCGAAAATCTCCGGCGAGATCACCGCCTCCCGCCGCCGTGCGCCGCCGGCAGCGCCGCCGCGATCGATCAGAGCGACGTGGCCGCTTGTGCGCCGTTTATTTTAAATTGCACGGTAGAATTTAAACCCCCGTGTACCGGTTCGATGTTATAATCTCAGCCGTCTGTTTTAAATCGGACGGTCCACGTCAGCCCCGTGTTATAAAGACTGGAAATCTTACGTGCTACCCCCTGGGGTTCTCGGGAAATAAGAGCTAGCCCCGAAAACTTCTGATCTAGCCCCTGGAACTTCAGAAAATCGTGTAAATTCATTTAAAAATCAGTTTTAGCCCCTGGACTTAATAAAAATTAGGAAAAACCCCTCTGTTATGTGTAGCTAGACCCCTGAAAATTCTTAAAATAATATTATAGATCCTGTAGTGGGGTGAGTTTACCTTTTTAACCCTGTTTGATATTAAATTTAGGAAATTGAATATGTGGCTAGTATTTAAAATTTAAAAAGTGGGACAAACATATTGTCAAATTTAAATTAAAAACCTTCTCAGTACTTAGAAAACTTTGGAGTGAGATAAAAATAGATTTTTGGCTGAAATGAATCTGTTTAATTTATTATTCACATTTATTAGTTATAGGGACACATTTTTAAGTGAAGAATAGTTCTGAAAATTAGGAAAAATAAATGTAAAATAGTTTACATCAGAGGAAAAGGTCAAAAATATGTTATTAAATATTTTAGATCAGAACCTATTCTGTTTAGATGATGTCTCTTGTTATTTTCATAATAAAGTTCACATTTAGGCATAGGAAATAAATCTGAAAATATAGCAACTAGTAAATGATAAATGAAGTTTCTAAAATCCAAAGAATTCAGTTTAGGATTGGTAGAAATTCTGAAGACACATATGGAGAAGGAAAATACCTTTCATGCATACTTGGTAGCTAAAAGGTGTAGTAATTAAATATATGGAATTTATCTAAATTGGAAACTCATATATATAGTATGTAAGCATAAATGTGAATACAAAAGTAGGAATCAAATACACATTATTAAAAGTATATGTAAGCCAAAGATCAACACACATAGAGTAACCACAACACATATAATTGTGAATGACTTTCATAAATGTGAATGTGTGGTCTGTTTGAAGTGGAAGTGTGAACTATGTCTTATGGGTTGTTGTTTTCCTTTTGCTATGTGTGATGGTATGATGTAGAACCTGCTCCAGAGCAAGTTCTCCCATTCCAAGATCAGGACTACCCATTTCAAGAGCAGCAGGAAGGAGGCAAGTGTCCTTGACCACTTTGATCCTATACTAGGATGTTTAGATACAATTATTGCATTGTCAAGTTAAATATGAAACCCATGATAGGAAGTTTCCCTAGAATTGCATTACCTTGTTTTCTTGTAGCTTGGGTTGGGATTTATTTTATCATGTCATTTATTATTATGCATATGCTTAGCCATGCTTAGAATGGGATATGAGATCATCAGTTTATTTTACCATACTCTTGAATGAGATATTGTGAGATTTGTAGAGGTAGGGATCAAGGCAAGTTGGATGTTTTGGTTGTGTGCTGGGTGCACGAGACTCGGGTTTGTGTTTAGTACTTGCCTGGATCCTAAGGACCGGTTCGTGGAGCATGTAACCTGGCTTTACTGTGCCAACCACATGCTGAGATGGGGCAGCTTGGCCAATTAATTAGGTGTATCCCCGGCGTAGTATGGGTGTGTTGGATGGTGCGAGTAGTAGGTGGCAGCTGGACTACCATATGAACCGCAAGGCTCAAGAGGGGGCCACTGTAGCAGGGTTGGAGCCTCTTGTATGCTGTTAGGGGTGAAACCTCAGTGGGCCCACGCTCGTCGGGAATCCCTTTGTAAAGGCTTCGTAGTGATCTCCTGGCTACACACCTGGGAAGTGTGAATGTAGTTCGTAGCCACTGGCATAATGGAGGTTCTTTTAGTCCACCCGGCAACGGGGGATGAAATCACTACATGTGGGTACAGTGGTGCAAACTCTGCAGAGTCAAAACTGTCATGACAGCCGTGCTCACGGTCAAGAGCGGCTTGGACTTATTCATGATTACAGGATTGATGGTTTTGGAATTTTTGGATGTTAAGCGGGGAGCTTAACATTGGAAATGATGTTATGGTTATTTGATTATGATGATGGGATGGGAGATTGGGACCATTTCACCTGTGTAGTAATGTAGGTGCTTAATAAGCTAAGGTGATAGGTATTAATTGCGTAGTGATTTAACCATGAGTTCAACCTCCCCTTGTTCTAGCCATGCATGACATAACTTTCCCACACTTGCTGAGTACCATCGGTACTCAACCTTGCATATTTGTTGGTTTATATTGCTGCTCAGGTCAAGATAATGAGGTGCTGTATAATGACCAAGACTTTGGACCCGAAGAAGGTTTCTAGGTTCATGGAGACCCCCGGGCAACACCTCTGACGGAGCCCTCAAGAATAATATTCCGCTGCTAGTTTATTTAATTGTGATGAACTTATTATTGTCCATCGAGACATTTGCTATGTAAGACTTATTTATATTCGACACCTGACTTGTAATAAATGATGCTTCACTATTTGTCATCACATGTATGAGAAAATGATCCTGGCATACATGTGATATTCACTTGGTTGTTCTTCGGAAAAACCGGGTGTGACAGAAGTGGTATCATAGACAAGGTTGCCCGTAGGAACGTGGACCTAGGTAGAAATGGACGTATTTAAGGGCCCTATTTTCTTAAAAACTATTTTTACAAGGTGTGTGTTGAAAAGTGTTATTTAATGAGTCACTTTCTTCATCTTACCCCAATTTTCATTCAAAATAGGATTTTTGTTTAAAAAGTTTATCTAACCTAAGTTTAAATGCTTTTTGTTTTAGATGGTTGCACCGCTCGCAAGTCCACAGGAGGGAGAGTTCCCATAGTTGCCCTTGCTGAAAGAGAGGAGAGCCGTCCGGTGACGTACCTTTCCTACGGATTGGCAGTAGGAGGCTTGTTGCACCGTCTTCGACGTATGCTCGAAGCCGCCGGCAATACGGGCAAGCTAATCATCCACTATAACTCCACCAGGACCATCCGTGAGAAGAGGGAAGAATGGAGTTCAGAGATGAGGATGATACACGAAAACCAGCTGCTTAAGATCCACCGCTCTCCAGCTTGTAGAGCGACACAGGTCGATGCGGAGAAGGATGTCACCTGGGAGGCCATCACCTGCCAGAGTCACATCTATCGTCGACACCTGGACAGGACTAAGTACATGTATGTCCTCCAGCGCGAGAGTGGTACATCGGAGTATAAGTACCCGCCAGTGCTGCAAGGAACTTCCCATGAGCACGTGGATTTGTGCTTAGAGGATGCTGCCATGCTTAGCACTCGACTGCAGGAGTGTCAGCAAGAACTTCAGGATGTTCGGGACACCCTGAAAGAAACGGAGGCATTTCTGCAAGCCTGCTTGAGGGCGAGAGAAAGAGGAGATGGGAATGAACTGTGTGTCACCGTGAATGATACATGGACTCCTGACTCCCCAGATCGCCGAGCGATCAGGCGTCGTCGCATTTCTCCACCAGCAGCCTCCCCACCCAAAGCAGAGTCAGAAGGCAGCCCAAATGATGAGGAAGATCCCGAGGAGCCAGCTCAAGAAAACGAGTAGCGTAGAGCCTTTCCTTTAAAATTAGAAGGATGTCGAGTAGTCGAGTCGTTACGTTAGTTAATGGTGTGTTAATGCTTGGTGTGTGACATGAGTTGTGGAAGCCATGAGCAATTGTCCACAGCCTCGTCTTCAGATTGTTTTGCTTTGGTGTGTGAACCCACATGAAATAATATTGCAGTTATTTTTGTGTGAGATATGAACCCTCAGAAAAGTATAACAAAGCTTCAACACTTCAAAGTACAAACAAGTGAAGGTAGTAAGATAATATGTAATACTTTAAATTAACATTGGGTTGATCATGCTAGATGGCCGGAAGAGGAAAAGGTCGTGCTGCCAACCCCGCCAACAACAATGATGAGGCCTGCAACCCTCATCTTTCTGGAGGCCAAGACAGGGGTGGACGCCATGAAGGAGTTGATCCCCTCCACCAAATGCTGGAGAATCAAAATCAGCTCATCCAGAACCTGACTCAAGTGGTGGCCAACTTGCATCAAGTTCCACCTCCACAAGCTGCACCACGCCAACCAAGGTTGAGTGAGTTTCTAGGAACTCAACCTCCAAAGTTTGCAAGTGCTGCTGAACCTCTGGAGGCAGATGATTGGCTTAATACCATTGAGAGCAAGATGAGGATCATACAGTGCCAAGGGTATGAGAGGGTGTTGTTTGCCTCTCATCAATTCCATGGACCTGCTGCGGATTGGTGGACCGCCTACGTGGCTGCCCATCATGACCCTGAGAACATCACTTGGGAAGAGTTCAAGCGTAGCTTCCACAACCATTATATCCCGAGAGGTGAACTCAAAAACAAACGGAAGGAGTTCTTGGGACTGCAGCAGGGAAACATGACGGTGAGGGAATACCTCACTAAATTTACTCAACTATCCTGTTATGCCCCACGAGACATAGAGACTGATGAGCAGAAACAAGATTGTTTCATGGAAGGACTTACCGCAGAAATGCAGTGTGCAATGTCTTCAAATGAGTATGAAAGCTTCCAAAAGATGGTGGACAGAGCATTTGTGGTAGAAAGGAAGCTGAAGGCCTTGGAAAATGAGAACAAGAGGAAGGCCGGGTGGTCACACCAAGCCTCAGGGAGCAACACCCGCCCACGTCTGATGCAGCAACCTGCAGGGCAGACGAACCGTGCCGCGGTACCCTACTCAGCACCAAGAGGGTACAACCCGAACTACAGGCCTCCCACAGCACCAGCACAGCCACAACGTCAGTTTGTACAGCAGCCTCGCCCCGCATATCCACCTCGACCAGCAGTGCAAGGACCCCCAAACCAACCCCAAGACAACAAAGGCCAGGCACCTAAGGTTGGGGTGCAATGTTTTAGCTGTGGTGAAGTGGGGCACTACACCCATAAGTGCCCAAAGAAGAAGCCCACGTAGCCACAACAGCAGAATGTAATGAGAGGACGGGTGAACCACGTCACTATGGAGGAAGCACAAGAGGCACCCGACGTGGTAGTTGGTAAGTTTCCTGCCAATTTACACATTGCAACCCTGTTGTTTGATTCTGGTGCTACCCACTCGTTCATTGCCCAAGGGTTTGTTAAGAAGCATGATCTAGCAAAAACACATGAACCATATGCTAGCAGTAAACTCTCCAGGTGGAGAAATAAGGACAAGACAAGTGTGTCCCAAAGTGAACCTAGACATTAATGGGGTAGTATTTACTACTAACCTCATAGAGATAGATTCACAAGGGATAGATATTATTTTGGGTATGGATTGGTTGACCAAACATAAAGGAATCATCCATTGTTCGACCAGAACGGTGGAACTAACTCGCCCTAGTGGCACAAGAGTAAAGTTCATAACAATACACCAGCCTAGGAGGGACATTAAAATAAATCAAGTTGAGGTGAAAGTTGAGGAGATCAGGACCATCAGGGAATATCCAGATGTTTTTCTGGAGGATTTGCCAGGTATGCCTCCCGATCGTGAAGTGGAATTCGCAATTGAGCCTAGGAGGGACATTAAAATAAATCAAGTTGAGGTGAAAGTTGAGGAGATCAGGACCATCAGGGAATATCCAGATGTTTTTCTGGAGGATTTGCCAGGTATGCCTCCCGATCGTGAAGTGGAATTCGCAATTGAGCTAGTGCCTGGAACAGCCCCGATATACAAGAGACCTTATCGGATGGACTCCAAGCAGCTAGAAGAACTCAAGGATCATTTGAGAGAATTGACGGAGAAGGGGTAGTTCCTCACCATGGGGAGCTCCGGTGATATTTGTGCCCAAAAAGGACGGAACCCAAAGGTTATGCGTGGATTACCGTGCATTGAATGAGGTAACCATCAAGAATAAGTACCCATTACCGCGCATTGAAGACTTGTTTGATCAGTTGAGGGGCGCTTGTGTGTTCTCGAAAATTGATCTCAGGTCGGGATACCACCAACTCAAGATAAGGCAATATGATATTCCCAAGACAGCTTTCGTATCTCGGTACGGACTGTATGAATACACCGTCATGCCTTTCGGGCTAACTAATGCCCCGGCATACTTCATGTATCTCATGAACAAGGTATTCATGGAATATCTGGACAAATTTGTGGTGGTTTTCATAGATGACATTCTCGTCTTCTCCAAAGATGAAGAAGAACATGAGAAACATCTAAGGTTGGTGTTGCAGAGGCTGAGAGAACACCAACTATATGCCAAGTTGAGCAAGTGTGAGTTTTGGCTGAAGAGAGTTCCCTTCTTAGGACATATAAACTCGGAGGGAGGAATCTCCGTAGATCCCGCCAAAATCGAGGATATACAGAAGTGGAAGACCCCTGAAAATGTCGAGGAAGTTCGAATCTTTTTGGGATTGGCTGGATACTATCGACGGTTTATTGAGGGATTCTCTAAGATCTCGAGACCCATTACCAAACTGTTGGAGAAGGGAATCACATTCACATGGACGCCACAGTGCGAAACGAGTTTTCAGGAGTTAAAGAAAAGACTGACAACAGCCCCAGTGCTGGTTATGCCAGATATGCAGAAGAACTTCACGGTGTACTGCGATGCCTCTAGAAACGGGTTGGGATGTGTTCTCATGCAACAAGGGCATGTCGTGGCTTATGCATCCCGGCAGCTTCAAAAGCACGAGAAAAACTATCCTACACATGACCTAGAACTAGCCGCAGTGGTACACGCGTTGAAAATTTGGCGGCACTATTTGATGGGGAAGAGGACAGAGATATATACGGATCATAAGAGTTTGAAGTACACTTTTACACAGCCAGATCTCAACCTCAGACAAAGAAGATGGTTAGAGCTAATCAATGACTTTGACGTGGGCATCAACTATCATCCTAGGAAAGCAAACGTCGTGGCCGATGCTTTAAGTCGGAAAGTGTAGGTCAATAAGTTGAGCTTGAAGGACATGTCTGCAGAATTGAAGGACGAGGTTATAAGGCTCAATCTATGTCTGGTAAATAGTGGTGAAGCCATCGCCATGGAAGTGGACTCCACAATCAAGCGAGACATACGCGAGGGTCAAAAGAATGATGAGAAGATACAAGAGATCAGACAACTCATCAAGGAAAATAAAGCTCCTGGTTTTAGAGAGGATGAACAAGGAACGGTGTGGCACGGAAAAAGAATCTGTGTGCCAGAAGTAAAGGAGATCCGTGAATTGATTTTGAAGGAGGCTCATGATTCTTACTATTCCATTCATCCTAGGAGTACGAAGATGTACCAGGACCTCAAGGGCAGGTATTGGTGGTATGGCATGAAGCGAGATGTCGCGGAACATGTTGCCCTATGTGACACATGTCAGTTGGTGAAAGCAGAACATCAATGACCCGCCGGATTATTGCAACCACTCAAAGTGCCTGAATGGAAATGGTAAGAAATCGGCATGGATTTCATCGTGGGATTGCCTAGGACCCAATCAGGATATGATTCGATATGGGTCATCATTGACAGGTTAACCAAGGTTGCTCATTTCATCCCCGTGAAAGAAAGCTACAACGGATCCAAATTTGCAGAGTTGTACATGTCAAAGATCGTGTGTTACCATGGAGTGCCAAAGAAGATTGTGTCGGATCGAGGGACATAGTTCACCTCAAGGTTCTGGTAGAAGTTGCACGAAACCATGGGAACCCATCTGAACTTTAGTTCTGCCTATCATCCCCAAACTGATGGGCAGACGGAAAGAACCAATCAGATTCTTGAAGATATGCTTAGGTCATGTGCACTCAAAAACAATCAGAGTTGGGATAAGAATTTACCGTATGCGGAGTTTTCCTATAACAACAGCTATCAAGTTAGTATGAAGATGTCACCGTTTGAAGCTTTGTATGGGAGGAAGTGCAGAACTCCCCTATTTTGGAACCAAACAGGGGAAAGTAAAGTGTTTGGTCCAGAAGTACTACAAGAAGCCGAGGCGAAGGTGAGGGAAATTCGCAACAATTTGAGGATAGCACAGACACGCCAAAAGAGCTATGCCGATATACAAAGAAGAGAGCTCGTTTTCAACGTGGGAGACTATGTCTATCTCAAGGTGTCCCCTATCAGAGGACTTCGTCGGTTCAAGGTGAAAGGGAAGTTGTCACCTCGATACATCGGACCCTTTCAAGTTCTGGAAAGGAAAGGCAAAGTGGCGTATCAACTAGAGTTACCGGCTCGTCTATCGGATGTGCACGATGTATTCCATGTGTCACAACTCTAGAAATGCCTGAGAACGCCTGAAGAGGTGTTACCCATGAATGAAGTGGACGTAGCTGAGGATTTGTCTTATGCTGAGCAACCATACAAGATTTTGGAGACAATGGAACGCCCCACCAGAAATAAAAGAATCCGGATGTGCAAGGTGCAATGGAAGCATCACTCAGAAGAGGAAGCCACATGGGAACGGGAAGATGACTCAAGGCACAATTTCCGGAATTGTTTTCTTAGAACCTCCAATCTCGAGGACGAAATTTCTTTTAAGGGGGGTAGAGCTGTAACACCCCAAAATCCTGTTAAGAGGGGAATTTAAAAATTTTTGGACGTGTTGCATGTTTTGAAACAATTTAAATTCAAACTGGAATTCAATTTAAACTCAAAATAGAAAAGAAATAGAAAAAGAAAAAGGAAAACAGAAAAAAACCGGCCAGTGGGCCGAAACCCACCAGTCGGCCCACCCTGCTCCGCGCCAGCCCACGGCCGCGAGCGCCCCCTTTCTCCCACTGACGGGCGGGGCGCGCCAGCTTTTCTTCTTCCTCGCGCCCGCACCGCGATCGGCCGGACTCTCTCACCCGAATCAAAACCGATCGGGAATTCTCGCGTATCCTAGCCGATTTCCGGACCCCGAAGGCTCCAGCTCGATCTAAACCAACCCGCCGCCCTCCCCCGTCTATAAAAACCCCGGCCTTGTCCCGTTTTTCCCAGGCGATCCGCCGATTTTACTCCGGTGAGAACCCGAGCCCCTCCGGCGAATTCTGCCCGATCTACGCTCGGGAATTCTGATCTAACTCGCTGGTCTTGATCCACCGCCTCCGGGGAACCTCGCAGGTGCAGAAAACTCAGTGGTTTGCGGCTCAAACACAGCGCCGACGAGCCTCGCCGTGAATTCACCACGGACCTCGTCGCCGATCGCTTTCCAGGACCTCCGAGCTCAAGAAAACCCCCGAGGTGAGATCCCCGACCTCCCCTCCACCGATCTATGCCATAAAATCACAGTTCTAGGAAGAATTCTCGAAGATCCGAAACTCTCCAGCGAGATCGCCGCTTCCCGCCGCCGTACGCCGCCGGCAGCGCCGCCCGCGCTCGATCAGAGCGAGGTGGCCGCTTGTGCGCCGTTTATTTTAAATCGCACGGTAGAGTTTAAACCCCCGCGTACCGGTTCGATGTTATAATCTCAGCCGTCTGTTTTAAATCGGACGGTCCACGTCAGCCCCGCGTTATAAAGACTGGAAATCTTACGTGCTACCCCCTAGGGTTCTCGGGAAATAAGAGCTAGCCCCGGAAACTTCTGATCTAGCCCCTAGAACTTCAGAAAATCGTGTAAATTCATTTAAAAATCAGTTTTAGCCCCTGGACTTAATAAAAATTAGGAAAAACCCCTCTGTTATGTGTAGCTAGACCCCTGAACATTCTTAAAATAATATTATAGACCCTGTAGTGGGGTGAGTTTACCTTTTTAACCATGTTTGATATTAAATTTAGGAAATTGAATATGTGGCTAGTATTTAAAATTTAAAAATTGGGACAAACATATTGTCAAATTTAAATTAAAAACCTTCTCAGTACTTAGAAAACTTTGGAGTGAGATAAAAATAGATTTTTGGCTGAAATGAATCTGTTTAATTTATTATTCACATTTATTAGTTATAGGGACACATTTTTTAGTGAAGAATAGTTCTGAAAATTAGGAAAAATAAATGTAAAATAGTTTACATCAGAGGAAAAGGTCAAAAATATGTTATTAAATATTTTAGATCAGAACCTATTCTGTTTAGATGATGTCTCTTGTTATTTTCATAATAAAGTTCACATTTAGGCATAGGAAATAAATCTGAAAATATAGCAACTAGTAAATGATAAATGAAGTTTCTAAAATCCAAAGAATTCAGTTTAGGGTTGGTAGAAATTCTGAAAACACATATGGAGAAGGAAAATACCTTTCATTCATACTTGGTAGCTAAAAGGTGTAGTAATTAAATATAAGGAATTTATCTAAATTGGAAACTCATATATATATATATATAGTATGTAAGCATAAATGTGAATACAAAAGTAGGAATCATATACACATGATTAAAAGTATATGTAAGCCAAAGATCAACACACATAGAGTAATCACAACACATATTGTGAATGACTTTCATAAATGTGAATGTGTGGTTTGTTTGAAGTGGAAGTGTGAACTATGTCTTATGGATTGTTGTTTTCCTTTTGCTATGTGTGATGGTATGATGTAGAACCTGCTCCAGAGCAAGTTCTCCGTTTCCAAGATCAGGACTACCCATTTCAAGAGCAGCAGGAAGGAGTCAAGTGTCCTTGACCACTTTGATCCTATACTAGGATGTTTAGATAGAATTATTGCATTGTCAAGTTAAATATGAAACCCATGCTAGAAAGTTTCCCTAGAATTGCATTACCTTGTTTCCTTGTAGCTTGGGTTGGGATTTATTTTATCATGTCATTTATTATTATGCATATGCTTAGCCATGCTTAGAATGGGATATCTGGGATATGAGATCATCAGTTTATTTTACCATACTCTTGAATGAGATATCGTGAGATTTGTAGAGGTAGGGATCAAGGCAAGTTGGATGTTTTGGTTGTGTGCTGGGTGCACGAGACTCGGGTTTGTGTTTAGTACTTGCCTGGATCCTAAGGACCGGTTCATGGAGCATGTAACCTGGCTTTACCGTGCCAACCACATGCTGAGATGGGGCAGCTTGGCCAATTAATTAGGTGTATCCCCGCCGTAGTATGGGTGTGTTGGATGGTGCGGGGAGTAGGTGTCAGCTGGACTACCATATGAACCGCAAGGCTCAAGAGGGGGCCACTGCAGCGGGGTTTGAGCCTCTTGTATGCTGTTAGGGGTGAAACCTCAGTGGGCCCACGCTTGTCGGGAATCCCTTTGTAAAGGCTTCGTAGTGATCTCCTGGCTACACACCTGGGAAGTGTGAATGTGGTTCGTAGCCACTGGAATAATCGAGGTTCTTTTAGTCCACCCGGCAACGGGGGATGAAATCACTAGATGTGGGTACAGTGGTGCAAACTCTGCAGAGTCAAAACTGTCATGACAGCCGTGCTCACGGTCAAGAGCGGCTTGGACTTATTCATGATTAGAGGATTGATGGTTTTGGAAGTTGTGGATGTTAAGCGGGGAGCTTAACATTGGAAATGATGTTATGGTTATTTGATTATGATGATGGGATGGGATATTGGGACCATTTCACCTGTGTAGTGATGTAGGTGCTTAATAAGCTAAGGTGATAGGTATTAATTGCGTAGTGCTTTAACCATGAGTTTAACCTCCCCTTGTTCTAGCCATGCATGACATAACTTTCCCACACTTGCTGTGTAATCGGTACTCAACCTTGCATATTTGTTGGTTTATATTGCTGCTCAGATCAAGATAATGAGGTGGTGTATAATGACCAAGACTTTGGACCCGAAGAAGGTTTCTAGGTTCATGGAGACCCCTAGGCAACGCCTGTGACGGAGCCCTCAAGAATAATATTCCACTGCTAGTTTATTTACATGTGATGAACTTATTATTATCCATCGAGACATTTGCTATGTAAGACTTATTTATATTCGACACCAGGCTTGTAATAAATGATGCTTCACTATTTGTCATCACATGTATGAGAAAATGATCCTGGCATACATGTGATATTCACTTGGTTGTTCTTCGGAAAAACCGGGTGTGATAATACACCTAATTAATTGGCCAAGCTGCCCCATCTCAGCATGTGGTTGGCACGGTAAAGCCAGGTTAAATGCTCCATGAACCGGTCCTTAGGATCCAGGCAAGTACTAAACACAAACTCAAGTCTCGTGCACACAGCACCAACCAAATCATCCAACTTGCCTCGATCCCTACCTCTACATAGCTCATAATATCTCAATCAAGAGTAAGGTAAATAAGTTGATGATCTCATATCCCACTTATCCCATTCTAAGCATGGCTAAACATAAGTAATATGAATGAATGACATAGTAAAATAAATCCCAACCCAAGCTTCAAGGAAACAAGATAATGCAATTCTAGGGAAACTTCCTAGCATGGGTATCATATTCCAAATTAACCATGCAAATTAATTCTAACTACACATCCTAGTATAGGATCAAAGTGATCAAGGACACTTGCCTTCTTCCTGCTGCTGTGGGAATGGAAAGTCTTGGTCTTGGAAGGGGAGAACTTGCTCTGGGGCAGGTTCTACTCATGCCAATACACATAGCAAAAGAAAACAACAATCCATAAGCCATAGTTCACACTTTCACTCATGCAAACCACACCTACATACATATTAAAGTCATTCACATGTTTAAGTGTTGTGGTTACCCTAGATGTGTTGATTTTAGACCTACATACACTTTTAAACATATATATTATTTCTAACTTTTGTATTCAGATTTCTATTTCCACACTATATATGAATTTCCAATTTGAACAAATTCTTTATATTAAATTAATACACTTCTTAGCCACAAAGTTTGCATGAAAGGTAATTTCCTACTCCAAACAGGTTTTTAGATCTTCTACAAAATCATAATTTGAAGTTTTTGAAAATAAAGACCTGATTTAACATCTTCTAATCATGCATACTTATTTTCCTATATTTTCAGATTTAATTCCTAAAAGTGAATTTTAATGTTAAAATAGTAAGACATATTATCTAAACAGAATAGGTTCTGATCTAAAATGTTCAATAATATATTTTTGAACATCCTCTCTGATGTGAACAAATTTAAATTTATTTTACCAGTTTTCAGAATTATTTCCTAGCCCAAAAATATGTTTCTAGAAACAATAAAAATGAGCAACACTTAGGCAGATCTCATTTCAGCCGAAAATAAATTCTTAACTCATTCTAAAGGTTTTCCAAGTGCTAGGAGAGTTTAAATTTGAATTTGCACATGTGTTTGCCTCGCCTTTTAAATTTAAATCCTAGTCACATATTCAAATTTCTGAATTTAATATCCTATAGGGTCTAAAAGGCAAATCCACCCTACTGCAGGGTTTAATTTACTATTTCCTAAATTTTCAGGGGCCTAATTACACATAACAGAGGGGTTTTTCCAAATTTTTATTAAGTCCAGGGATTAAAACTGATTTTTAAACGAATTTACATGAATTTCTGAAGGTCCAGGGGCTAGATCAGAAGTTTCTGGGGCCAGCTCGTGTTTTCCGAGATCCCCAGGGGGTAGCACGTAAGAATCCCGGCCCTTATAATGCGGGGCTGATGTGGGCCGTTGGATTTAAAACAGACGTCTTAGATTAGATGGCCGAAGCGGTACGCGTCGGTTTTATTTCTACCGTGCGATTTAAAATAGACGGCCCTCAAGGGGCCACGTCGCCCTGGCCGGAATTCGCCAGCGCGCGCGGCGGCGCACGGCGGCAGAGGCGCGATCTCGCCGGCGAGGTTGCGGATCTTCATCTACAGACGCTAACATCCGCCTTTTTTGGTAGCAAACGGCAGAGGGGAGGAAGGGGGCCTCACCTCAGTGATTTTCTTGATCCATACGTGGCTAGATGGGGTCGGCGGCGAGCTTCAACGGCGATGGTCTTTGGTGCACGTCGAAGTGGCAGTTCGGGCGGTGATCCCTTCGAGCTCTCGGGTTGTAACGCTTCACTGGGGTCTAGAGATGGCACACCGATGATTAGGGTGGGTCGATACCGTGTAATTCGAAGGTTTCACCGGCGGGCGGCGGTGGTACTCACCGGCGAGTGTCGGGTTGGTCGTTCTCGGCGGTGTTTCCATCCGGGATCGGTGTCTACAGCTTGTACGCGGTGCTGCGGGGTCACTAGATCGGTTGGACAGAGGGAAGCGGCGATGCCCTCGGGAATTTCTAAACACAATGGCGGCGGCGCTCACCGGGAGAGAAACTGCTCGTGCGAGGGGTGGCAGCGGGGACATTTGTTTTTATCAGCGCCGGGGGCGTGGGGGTTTGTTGCGATCGAGCAGGACGGCGCGAGGGATTCGGGGTTGGGTCGAGCGCGAGGAATCCGGGAGCATCGGGTGTAATCGGCGCGAAGGAACCGGAGCGGTTGGGGGGCGCGCGATGAGAGGGATGACACGCGGGCCCCGCGTGTCAGTGAGAGGGAGAGAGGGGGGTGCGGGTTGGGCTGGCTGGCACGGGGTCTTGGGCCGGCTGGCGGGTTTCGGCCCACTGGCCAGTTTCGGTTTTCTTTTTCTTTTTCCTTTTCTGTTTTGATTTGAATTTGAATTCCAGTTTGAATTTGAATTGCTTTATCACATGCATTACATCCAAAAAATTTTAAATTCCCCTATTTAGCAGGTTTTTGGGTGTTACAGCTCTACCCCCCCTTAAAAGAAATCTCGTCCTCGAGATTGGTGATTCTACGAAAACAAATCCGGAAACTGTGCCTTAAGCTCGTCTTCTCGCTCCCATGTGGCTTCCACTTCCGAATGATGCTTCCACTGCACCTTGCACATCCGGATTCTTTTATTTCTTGTGAGGTGTTCCATTGTCTCCAAAACCTTGACCGGTTGCTCGGCATAAGAAAGATCCTCTTGTATGTCAACCTCATTAATGGGTAACATCTCTTCGGGCGTCCTTAGACATTTCTTGAGCTGTGACACATGGAATACGCCGTGCACATCCGATAGGCGAGCCGGTAGTTCTATATGATATGCCACTTCGCCTTTCCTCCCTAGAATCTGAAAGGGTCCGATGTATCGAGGTGATAACTTCCCTTTCACCTTGAACCGACGAAGTCCTCGGATAGGGGACACCTTGAAATAGACATAGTCCCCCACATTGAAAACGAGCTCTCTTCTCCGTACATCGGCATAGCTCTTTTGTCGGGTCTGTGCTATCCTCAAGTTGTTGCGGATTTCCCTCACTTTCGCCTCGGCTTCTTGTAGTACCTCAGGCCCAAACACTTCACTTTCATCTTTTTGGTTTCAAAATAGTGGAGTCCTGCACTTCCTTCCATAAAACGTCTCAAATGGTGACATCTTCATACTAGCCTGATAGCTGTTGTTATAGGAGAACTCCGCATACGGTAAGTTCTTATCCCAACTCCTATTGTTCTTGAGTGCACACGCTCTCAGCATATCCTCAAGGATCTGATTGGTTCTTTCCGTCTGCCCGTCAGTCTGGGGGTGATAGGCAGAACTAAAATTTAGATGAGTTCCCATGGTTTCATGTAACTTCTGCCAGAAACTTGAGGTGAACTGTGTCCCTCGATCCGACACTATCTTCTTTGGCACTCCATGGAAACACACGATCCTTGACATGTACAATTCTGCCAATTTGGATCCACTGTAGCTTTCTTTCACGGGGATGAAATGAGCTACCTTGGTTAGTCTGTCGATGATGACCCATATCAAATCATATCCCGATTGGGTCCTGGGTAGTCCCACTATGAAATCCATACCAATTTCTTCCCATTTCCATTCAGGCACTTTGAGTAGTTGCAATAGTCCCGCGGGTCGTTGATGTTCTGCTTTCACCAACTGACATGTGTCACATAGGGCAACATGTTCCGCGGCATCTCGTTTCATGCCATACCACCAATATCTACTCTTGAGGTCACGATACATCTTTGTGCTCCCAGGATGAATGGAATAGTCGGAATCATGAGCCTCCATCAAAATCAATTCACGAATCTCCTTCACCTCAGGCACACAGATCCTTTTCCCATGCCACACCGTACCTTGTTCATCTTCTCTGAACCCAGGGGCTTTATTTTCCTTGATGAGTTCTCTAATCTCTTGTATCTTCTCGTCATTCTTCTGACCGTTGCGTATGTCTTGCTCTAATGTGGAGTCCACTTCCATTGCGATGGCCTCACCACTATTCACCAGACATAGATTGAGTTTTGCAATCTCTTCCTTCAATTCTGTAGGCATGTCCTTCGAACTCAACATGTTGACCTGCACTTTCCGGCTTAAAGCATCCCCCACAACGTTCGCTTTCCCAGGATGATAGTTGATGCTCACATCAAAGTCATTGATTAGCTATAACCATCTCCTTTGTCTGAGGTTGAGATCTGGCTGTGTGAAAATATACTTTAAGCTCTTATGATCCGTATATATCTTTGTCCTCTTCCCCATCAAGTAATGCCACCAAATCTTCAATGCGTGTACCACTGCGGCTAGATCTAGGTCATGCGTAGGGTAGTTCTTCTCGTGTTTTCAGAGCTGTTGGGACGCATAAGTCACGACATGCCCCTCTTGCATGAGAACACATCCCAACCCGTGTCCAGATGTATCGGAGTACACCGAAAAATTCTTCTGCATATCTGGCATAACTAGCACTGGGGCTGTTGTCAATCTTTTCTTCTGTTCTTGAAAACTCGTCTCACACTCCGGTGTCCATGTGAATGTGATTCCCTTCTCTAACAATTTGGTGAGGGGTCTCGAAATCTTGGAGAAACCCTCGATAAACCGTCGATAATACCCAGCCAATCCTAAGAAGCTTCGAACTTCCCCGACATTTTCAGGTGTCTTCCACTTCTGCACATCCTCGATCTTGGCGGGATCTACCGAGATTCCTCCCTCCGAGATTATATGTCCTAAGAAGGGAACTCTCTTCAGCCAAAATTCACACTTGCTCAGCTTGGCATATAGTTGGTGTTCTCTCAACTTTTGCAACACCAATCTTAGATGTCCCTCATGTTCTTCTTCATCTTTGGAGAAGACGAGAATGTCATCAATGAAAACCACCACAAATTTATCCAGATATTCCATGAATACCTTGTTCATGAGATACATGAAGTATGCCGGAGCATTAGTTAGCCCGAACGGCATGACGGTGTATTCATACAGCCCATACCGAGATACGAAAGCTGTCTTTGGAATGTCGGTTTGCCTTATCTTCAGTTGGTGGTATCACGACCTGAGATCAATTTTTGAGAACACACAAGCTCCCCTCAACTGATCAAATAAGTCTTCAATGCGGGGTAATGGGTACTTGTTCTTGATGGTTACTTCATTCAACGCACGGTAGTCTACGCATAACCTTTGGGTTCCGTCCTTCATGGGCACAAATATCACTGGAGCTCCCCATGGTGAGGAACTAGGACGAATATACCCCTTCTCTGTCAATTCTGTTATATGCTCCTTGAGCTCTTCCAGCTGTTTGGAGTCCATCCGATAAGGCCTCTTGTATATCGGGGCTGTTCCAGGCACTAGTTCAATCGTGAATTCTACTTCACGATCGGGGGGCATACCTGGCAACTCCTCCGGAAAAACGTCTGGATATTCCCTGATAATCCTGATCTCTTCCACTTCCACCTCAACTTGATTGAGTTTAAGGTCCCTCCTAGGTTCTTGTACGGTTATGAACTTCACTTTTGTGCCACTAGGGTGAGTTTGTTCCACCGTTCTTGTCGAACAATGGATGATTCCTTTAGGTTTGGTCAACCAATCCATACCCAAAATAATATCTATCCCTTGTGAGTCTATCACTATGAGGTTTGCAGTAAATACTACCCCATTAATGTCTAGATTCACCTTGGGACACACTTGTCTTGTCCTTATTTCTCCCCCTGGAGAGTTCACTGCTAACATATGGTTCATTTGTGTTGTTGCTAGACCGTGCTTCTTAACAAACCCTTGAGCAATGAACGAGTGGGTAGCACCAGAATCGAACAACAGGGTTGCAATGTGTAAATTGGCAGAAAACTTACCAATTACCACGTCAGGTGCCTCTTGCGCTTCCTCCATGGTCACGTGGTTCACTTGTCCTCGCATCACATTCTGCTGTTGTGGCTGCAGGGGCTTCTTCTTTGGGCACTTATGGGCATAGTGCACCACTTCACCACAGTTGAAGCATTGCACCCCAACCTTAGGTGCCTGGCCTTTGTTGTCTTGGGGTTGGTTCGGTGGTCCTTGTCCTGCTGGTCGAGGTTGATATGTGGGGCGAGGCTGCTGCAAAAACTGACGCTGCGGCTGTGCTGGTGCTGACGGAGGACTGAAATTCGGGTTGTACCCCCTGGGTGCTGAGTAGGGTACCACAGCACGGCTCGTCTGCCCTGTGGGTTGCTGCATCAGACGTGGGCGTGTGTTGCTCCCTGAGGCTTGGTGTGACCATCCCGCCTTCCTCTTGTTTTCATTCTCCAAGGCCTTTAGCTTCCTCTCCACGACAAATGCCCTGTCTACCATCTTTTGGAAGCTTTCATACTCGTTGGAGGACATTACACATTGCATTTCCATAGTAAGTCCTTCCACAAAACAGTCCTGTTTTTGCTCATCAGTTCCGATGTCCCGTGGTGCATAACGGGATAGTTGCGTGAACTTGGTGAGGTATTCCCTCACAGTCATGTTGCCTTGCTGCAGTCCCAAGAACTCCTTTCTCTTGTTTTTGAGTTCACCCCTTGGTATGTAATGGTTGCGGAAACTGCGCTTGAACTCTTCCCAAGTGATGTTATCGGGGTCATGATGGGCTGCCACGTAAGCGGTCCACCAATCAGCAGCAGGTCCATGCAATTGGTGAGAGGCAAACAGCACCCTATCATACCCTTGGCATTGTATGATCCCCATCTTGCTCTCAATGGTCTTTAGCCAGTCATCTGCCTCCAGAGGTTCAGCAGCACTTACAAACTTTGGGGGTTGAGTCCCCAGAAACTCACTCAACCTTGGTTGGCGTGGTGCAGCTTGTGGGGTGGAGCTTGGTGCAAGTTGGCCACCACTTGAGTTAGACTCTGGATGAGCTGATTCTGATTTTCAAGCATTTGGTGGATAGGATCAGCTCCTTCATGGCGACCTCCCCTGTCTTGTCCTCCAGAAAGATGAGGGTTCCCGGCCTCATCGTTGTTGTTGGTGGGGTTGGCACCACGACCCTTTCCACTTCCTGCCATCAATCATGATCAACCAAATGTTAACTTAAAGCATTACGTATTAACTTCCCAATTTGCTTGTTTAAACTTAAACTTTTGAGGCCTTAATATATTAAACATTTTCTGAGGGTTTCACGTAGATTTTTGGGAGTCACGTCTCACGCGAAAATAAATGCACTCTTAATTCATGGGGGTTCACACATCAAAGCAAAGCAACCTAAAGATGAGGTTGTGGACAAATGCCCATGGCTTCCACAACTCGCGTCACACACCAAACATTAACACACATATAACTAAGGTATTGACTCGACTACTCGATAACCTGCTGAAATAAGGGAAAGGACTCTAAACGACTCGTATCACTGAGCTGGCTCTTCGGGGTCTTCCTCATTATTGCGGCTGCCCTCTGATTCCGCTTTGGGTGGGGAAGCTGGTGGTGGAGAAGTGCGGCGACGCTTGCTCGCCCGGCGGTCTGGAGAGTCAGGAGTCCATGTGTCATTCACGGTGACACACAGTTCATTCCCATCTCCTCTTTCTCTCGCCCTCAGGCTGGCGTGAAGCAATGCCTCAGTCTCCTTCAGGGTGTCACAAACATCTTGAAGCTCCTGCTGGCACTCCTGCAGTCGAGTGCTGAGCATAGAAGCATCCTCCAGGCACAGGTCCATGTGCTCATGGGAAGTCCCCTGCTGCACTGGCGGGTACTTGTACTCCACGGTGTCGCTCTCACGCTGGAGGACATACCTGTACTCAGTCCTGTCCAGGTGGCGACGGTTGATGTAACTCTGGCAGGTGATGGCCTCCCAGGTGACATCCTTCTCAGCATCGACCTGTGTCGGCCGACAAGCTGGAGAGCGGTGGATCTTGAGCAGCTGATTTTCATGGATAATTCTCATTTCTGAACTCCATTCTTTCCGCTTCTCACGGATGGTTCTGGTGGAGCTGTAGTGTATGATCAGCTTGCCCACATTGCCGGCGGCGTGGAGCATTCGCCGAAGACGGCGCAACAAGCATCCTACTGCCAACCCGTAAGAGTGGTATGTCACCGGACGGTTCTCCTCTCTCAAGGCAAGGGCAACTACAGGAACTCTCCCTCCGGTGGACTTGCGGGCGGTGCAGATCATACGAACCATCAAAAAACATAAAGCATTTAAAACTAAGTTAGATAAGAGTTAAACAAAAATTGTATTTTGAATAAAAGTTGGGGCAAGATGAATAAAATGACCCCATTAAATAACACTTTCAACCCACACCTTTGTAAAATAGTTTTTAAGAAAATAGGGTCCTTAATTACGTCCATTTCTACCTAGGTCCACGTTCCTACGGGCAACCTTGGCTCTGATACCACTTCTGTCACACCCGGTTTCTCCGAAGAACAACCGAATGAATATCACATGTATGCCAGGATCATTTTCTCATACATGTGACGACAAATAGTGAAGCATCATCATATTACAAGCCAGGTGTCGAATATAAATAAGTCTTACATAGCATACGTCTCGATGGACGATAATAAGTTCATGACATGTAAATAAAACAGCAGCAGAATATAAATCTTGTGGGCTCCATCACAGGCGTTGCCCGGGGGACTCCATGAACCTAGAATCCTTCTTTGGGTCCATAGTCTTGGTCATTGAATACCACATCATCCCTTTGATCTGAGCAGCAATTTAAACCAACATAAATGCAAGTTTGAGTACCGTTGGTACTGAGCAAGTGTGGGAAAGTTATGTGTTGCATGGCTAGAGCAAGGAGAGGTTGAACTCATGGTTAAAGCACTATGCAATTAATACCTATCACCTTAGCTTATTAAGCACCTACATTACTACACAGGTGAAATGGTCCCAATCCCTCAACCCATCATCAATATCAAGTTCACATAGTCTCAACTCCAATGTTAAGCTTCCCGCTTAACATCCTCAACTTCCCAATCCATCATCATCTAATCATGAATAAGTCCAAGCCGCTCTTGACCGTGAGCACGGCTGTCATGACAGTTTTGACTCTGTAGAGTTTGCACCACTGTACCCACATGTAGTAATTTCATCCACCGTTGCCGGGTGGACTAAAAGAACCTCCATTATGCCAGTGGCCGCAAACCACATTCACACTTCCCAGGTGTGTAGCCAGGGGATCACTACGAGGCCTTTACAAAGGGATTCCCGACGAGCGTGGGCCCACTGAGGTTTTAACCCTAACAGCATACAAGAGGCTCTAACCCCGTTGCAGTGGCCCCCTCTTGAGCCTTGCGGTTCATATGGTAGTCCAGCTGACACCTATTCCCCGCACCATCCAAAACACCCATACTACGTCGGGGATACACCTAATTAATTGGCCAAGCTGCCCCATCTCAGCATGTGGTTGGCACGGTAAAGCCAGGTTACATGCTCCATGAACCAGTCCTTAGGATCCAGGCAGGTACTAAACACAAACCCAAGTCTCGTGCACACAGCGCCAACCAAATCATCCAACTTGCCTCGATCCCTACCTCTACATAGCTCATAATATCTCAATCAAGAGTAAGGTAAATAAGTTGATGATCTCATATCCCACTTATCCCATTCTAAGCATGGCTAAGCATTAGTAATATGAATGAATGACATAGTAAAATAAATCCCAACCCAAGCTACAAGGAAACAAGATAATGCAATTCTAGGGAAACTTCCTAGCATGGGTATCATATTCCAAATTGACCATGCAAATTAATTCTAACTACACATCCTAGTATAGGATCAAAGTGGTCAAGGACAGTTGCCTTCTTCCTGCTGCTCTGGGAATGGAAAGTCTTGGTCTTGGAAGGGGGAACTTGCTCTGGGGCAGGTTCTACTCATGCCAATACACATAGCAAAAGAAAACAACAATCCATAAGCCATATTTCACACTTCCACTCATGCAAACCACACCTACATACATATTAAAGTCATTCACATGTTTAAGTGTTGTGGTTACTGTCACACCCGGTTTTTCCGAAGAACAACCAAGTGAATATCACATGTATGCCAGGATCATTTTCTCATACATGTGATGACATATAGTGAAGCATCATTTATTACAAGCCAGGTGTCGACTATAAATAAGTCTTACATCACAAATGTCTCAATGAACACTAATGCTTCATCACAAGTAAATAAACTAGCAGCGGAATATTATTCTTTAGGGCTCCATCACAGGTGTTGCCCGGGGGTCTTCATGAACCTAAAAACCTTCCTCGGGTCCAAAATCTTGGTCATTATACACCACCTCATTATCTTGACCTGAGCAGCAATATAAACCAACAAATATGCAAGGTTGAGTACCAATGGTACTCAGCAAGTGTGGGAAAAATTATATCATGCATGGCTAGAACAAGGAGAGGTTGAACTCATGGTTAAAGCACTACGCAATTAATACCTATCACCTTAGCTTATTAAGCACCTACATTACTACACAAGTAAAATGGTCCAAATCTCCCAACCCATTATCATAATCCAATAACCATAACATCATTTCCAATGTTAAGCTCCCCGCTTAACTTCCAAAACCATCAAAAACCATCACTCCTCTAATCATGAATAAGTCCAGGCCGCTCTTAACCGTGAGCACGGCTGTCAAGACAGTTTTGACTCTGCAGAGTTTGTACCACTGTACCCACAAGTAGTGATTTCATCCCCCGTTGCCGGGTGGACTAAAAGAACCTCCATTATGCCAGTGGCTACGATCCACATTCACACTTCCCAGGTGTGTGGCCAAGAGATCACTACGAAGCCTTTACAAAGGGATTCCCGACGAGCGTGGGCCCACTGAGGTTTCACCCCTAACAGCATACAAGAGGCTCCAACCCCGCTGCAGTGGCCCCCTCTTGAGCCTTGCGGTTCATATGGCAGTCCAGCTGACTCCTATTCCCCGCACCATCCAACACACCCATACTACGCCGGGGATACACCTAATTAATTGGCCAAGCTGCCCCATCTCAGCATGTGGTTGGCACTGTAAAGCCGGGTTACATGCTCCATGAACCGGTCCTTAGGATCCAGGCAAGTACTAATCACAAACCCAAGTCTCGTGCACCCAGCACACAACCAAAACATCCAACTTGCCTTGATCCCTACCTCTACATAACTCACAATATCTCATTCAAGAGTATGGTATAATAAACTGATGATCTCATACCCCAAATATCCCATTCTAAGCATGGCTAAGCATATGCATGCAAATAAATGACATGACAATATAAATCCCAACCCAAGCTACAAGGAAACAAGGTAATGCAATTCTAGGGAAACTTCCTAGCATGGGTTTCATATTTCATTTGACAATGCAAATAATTCTATCTACACATCCTAGCATAGGATCAAAGTGGTCAAGGACACTTGCCTCCTTCTTGCTGCTCTTGAAATGGGTAGTCCTGATCTTGGAAACTGATAGCTTGCTCTTGAACAGGTTCTACTTCATACCATCACACATAGCAAAAGAAAAACAACCATCATAAGACATAGTTCACACTTCCACTTCATACAAACCACACATTCATATTTATGAAAGTTCTTTACCATTATATGTGTTGTGGTTACTTTATGTGTGTTGATTTGGGGCTTGCATACACTTTTATTTATAGGTGTATGATTCTTACTTTGGTGTTCATATTTATACTCACATACTATATATATATATATATATATATATATATATATATATATGTATTTCAGTTTTAAATAAATTCCTTATATATTAAACTACCAAGTATGTATGAAAAGTATTTTTCTTCTCCATATGTGCCTTCATAATTTCTATCAACCCTAAACTGAATTCTTTGTACTTTAGAAACTCCATTTATTATTTACTAGTTTCTATATTTTCAGATTTATATTCTTATGCATAATTATGCATTTTATTATTAAATTAGTAATACACACTACCTAAACAGATTAGGTTCTGGTCCTAAATAATTTAAGATCATATTTTGACCTTGGCTTCTGATGTATACTATTTCATAATTATTTTCCCTATTTTTCTTTAACTATTCTTTACTTAAAAATGTGTCCCTATACTATTAAATGTGAATAATAGATGAAACAGATTTATTTCAGCCCAAAATATATATTTTTATCTCACTCCAAAGTTTTCTAAGTACTGAGAAAGTTTTTAATAATTTTGACAATTAGGTTTGTCCCCCTTTTTAATATTTAAACACTAGTTACATATTCAATTTTCTAAATTAAATACTAAACAAGGCTAAAATAATGAATTCACCCCATTACAGGGTCTATAATATTATTTTCATAATTTCCAGGGGTCTAGCTACACTTTTCAGAGGTGTTTTTCTTAATTTCTATTAAGTCTAGGGGCTAAAACTGATTTTTAAATGAATTTACATGATTTTCTGGAGTTCCAGGGGCTAGATCTGAAGTTTCCGGGGCTAGCTCTCAATTCCAGAGAACCCCAGGGGGTAGCACGTAAGAATTCCAGTCTTTATAACGCGGGGTTGACGTGGACCGTCTGATTTTAAACCGACGGCTGAGATTATAACATCGAACCGGTACGCGGGGTTTTAAAGTCTACCGTGCGATTTAAAATAAACGGCGCACAAGCGGCCACGTCGCTCTGATCGAGCGCGGGCGGCGCTGCCGGCGGCGCACGGCGGCGGGAAGCGGCGATCTCGCCGGAAAGTTTCGGATCCTCGAGAATTCGGCCTAAAACTGTGATCTCATGGCATAGATCGGTAGAGGGGAGGTCAGGGATCTCACCTCGGGGGTTTTCTCGAGCTCGGGGGTCCTGGAAAGTTCTCGGCGGCGAGGTCTGAGGCAAAACCACGGCGAAGCTCGTCGGAGCTGGATTTGCACCGTAAGTCTTCGGGTTTTCTGCACCTGCAAAGTTCCCCGGAGGCGGTGGATCAAGACCAACGAGTTAGATCAGAGTTTCCGAGCTTAGATCGGCCAGAATTCACCGGCGAAGTCTCGGTGCTCACCGGAGTGAAAATCGGCGATCGCGTGAGAAAAACTGATCGGATCGGTTGTTTTTATAGTCGGGGGAGGGCGGTGGTTCTGTTGTGATCGAGTTGGAGTCCGCTGGGACCGAAATTCGGCTGCGGGAACGAGTTTCCATTCGGTTAAGATCGAGCGCGCGCGCGGGGAAAGAAGTCCGGGGTCGCGGGGCTCGGGTTAGGGATGACATGCGGGTCCCACATGTCAGCGAGGGGCAGCGCGGCGCGCGCGGGGGCGGGCTGCGCGGGGGTTAGCTGGGCCGGCTGGGGTTTCGGCCCACTGGCCAGTTTTTTCTGGTTTTCCCTTTTTCTTTTTCATTTCTTTTCTGTTTTGAGTATAATTTGAATTCCAGTTTGAATTTGAACTTTTGCAAAACATGCAATACGTCCAAAAATTTCTAAATTCCCCTCTGAACATGGTTTATGGTTCTAAATCAAAATTTGTGTCTTGACTAAAAATTTGGGGTGTTACAGTTACCCTAGATGTGTTGATTTTAGACCTACATACACTTTTAAACATATATATTATTTCTAACTCTTGTATTCAGATTTCTATTTGCACACTATATATGAATTTCCAATTTGAACAAATTCTTTATATTTAATTAATACACTTCTTAGCCACAAAGTTTGCATGAAAGGTAATTTCCTACTCCAAACAGGTTTTTAGATCTTCTACAAAATCTTAATTTGAAGTTTTTGAAAATAAAGACCTGATTTAACATCTTCTAATCATGCATACTTATTTTCCTATATTTTCAGATTTAATTCCTAAAAGTGAATTTTAATGTTAAAATAGTAAGACATATTATCTAAACAGAATAGGTTCTGATCTAAAATGTTCAATAATATATTTTTGAACTTCCTCTCTGATGTGAACCAATTTAAATTTATTTTACCAGTTTTCAGAATTATTTCCTAGCCCAAAAATATGTTTCTAGAAACAATAAAAATGAGCAACACTTTGGCAGATCTCATTTCAGCCGAAAATAAATTCTTAACTCATTCTAAAGGTTTTCCAAGTGCTAGGAGAGTTTAAATTTGAATTTGCACATGTGTTTGCCTCACCTTTTAAATTTAAATCCTAGTCACATATTCAAATTTCTGAATTTAATATCCTATAGGGTCTAAAAGGCAAATCCACCATACTGCAGGGTTTAATTTACTATTTCCTAAATATTCAGGGGCCTAATTACACATAACAGAGGTTTTTTTTCCAAATTTTATTAAGTCCAGGGGTTAAAACTGATTTTTAAACGAATTTACATGAATTTCTGAAGGTCCAGGGGCTAGATCAGAAGTTTCCTGGGCTAGCTCGTGTTTTCCGAGATCCCCAGGAGGTAGCGCGTAAGAATCCCGGCCCTTATAATGCGGGGCTGATGTGGGCCATTGGATTTAAAATAGACGGCTTAGATTAGATGGCCGAAGCGGTACGCGTCGGTTTCATTTCTACCGTGCGATTTAAAATAGACGGCACTCAAGGGGCCACGTCGCCCTGGCCGGAATTCGCCCGCGTGTTCGGTGGCGCACGGCGGCAGAGGCGCAATCTCACCGGCGAGGTCGCGGATCTTCATCTACAGACGCTAACATCCGCCATTTTTGGTAGCAAACGGCAGAGGGGACGAAGGGGGCCTCACCTCAGTGATTTTCTTGATCCCTACGTGGCTAGATGGGGTCGGCGGCGAGCTTCAACGGCGATGGTCTTCGGTGCATGTCGAAGTGGCAGTTGGGGCGGTGATCCTTTCGAGCTCTCGGGTTGTAACGCTTCACTGGGGTCTAGAGATGGCACAACGATGATTAGGGTGGGTCGATACCGTGTAATTCGAAGGTTTCACCGGCGGGCGGCGGAGGTACTCACCGGCGAGTGTCGGGTTGGTCGTTCTCGGCGGTGTTTCCTTCCATGATCGGCGTCTACAGCTTGTACGCGGTGCTGCGCGGTCGCTAGATCGGTTGGACAGAGGGAAGCGGCGATGTCCTCGGGAATTTCTAATCTCAACGGTGGCGGCGCTCACCGGGAGAGAAACTGCTCGTGCGAGGGGTGGGAGGTGGGGACATCTGTTTTTATCAGGGTCGGGGGCGCGGGGGTTTGTTGCGATCGAGCAAGACGGCACGAGGGATTCGGGGTTGGGTCGAGCGCGAGGAATCCGGGAGCGTCGGGTGTGATCGGCGCGAAGGAACCGGAGCGGTTGGGGGCGCGCGCGAGGAGAGGTATGACACGCGGGCCCCGCGTGTCAGTGAGAGGGAGAGAGGGGGGTGTGGGTGTGGCTGGCTGGCGCGGGGTCTTGGGCCGGCTGGCGGGTTTCGGCCCACTGGCCGGTTTCGGTTTTCTTTTTCTTTTTCCTTTTCTTTTTCTGTTTTGATTTGAATTTGAATTCCAGTTTGAATTTGAATTGCTTTATCACATGCATTACGTCCAAAAAATTTTAAATTCCCCTCTTTAGCAGGTTTTAGGGTGTTACATAATCCTCATCTCTGAGCTCCATTCCTCACGCTTCTCACGGATGTTCCTGGTGGAGCTGTAGTTTATGATCAGCTTGCCAACATTGCCGGCGGCGTGGAGCATACGTCGAAGACGGCGCAACGAGCCTCCTACTGCCAACCCGTAGGAGTGGTACGTCACTAGGCGGTTCTCCTCCCTCAAGGAAAGGGCAGCTACAGGCACTCTTCCTCCGGTGGACTTGCGAGCGGTGCGGACCATGCGAACCATCTAAAATATAAAGCATTTAAAATCAAATTATATAAGAATTAGATGAAGACTGCATTTTGAATAAAAGTTGAGACAAGATGAACAATTAAAGTGACCACATTAAATAACACTTTCACCCCACACCTTTTGTAAAATAGTTTTTAAGAACATAGGGTCCGTAAATACGACCATTTCTACCTAGGTCCACGTTCCTACGGGCAACCTGGCTCTGATACCACTTCTGTCACACACGGTTCTCCGATGAACGACCGAGTGAATATCACATGTATGCCAGGATCATTTTCTCATACATGTGATGACAAATAGTGAAGCATCATTATATTACAAGCCAAGTATTCGAATATAAATAAGTCTTACATCGCATAACGTCTCGATGGACGATAATCAGTTCATAACATGCAAATAAAACAACAGCAGAATATAAGTCTTGTGGGCTCCGTCATAGGCGTTGCCCAGGGGACTCCGTGAACCAAAAATCCTTCCTCGGGACCAAAGTCTTGGTCATTAAACACCACATCATTCTCTTGACCTGAGCAGCAATATAAACCAACAGAAAAACAAGTTTGAGTACCGTTGGTACTCAGCAAGTGTGGGAAAGTTATGTCATGCATGGCTAGAGAAAGGAGAGGTTGAACTCATGGTTAAAGCACTACGCAATTAATACCTATCACCTTAGCTTATTAAGCACCTACATTACTACACAGGTGAAATGGTCCCAATCCCCTAACCCATCATCAATATCAAGTAACCATAACATCATTTCCAATGCTAAGCTCCCTTCTTAACATCCTCAACTTCCCAATTCCTCATCCTCTAATCATGAAGAAGTCCAAGCCGCTCTTGACCGTGAGCACGGCTGTCATGACAGTTTTGACTCTGCAGAGTTTGCACCACTGTACCCACATGTAGTGATTTCATCCCCCGTTGCCGGGTGGACTAGAAAACCTCCATTTTGCCAGTGGCCGCGAACCACGTTTACACTTTCGAGGTGCGTAGCCAGGAGATCACTATGAGGCCTTTACAAAGGGATTCCCGATGAGTGTGGGCCCATTGAGATTTCACCCCTAACAACATCCAAGAGGCTCCAACCCCGCTGCAGTGGCCCCCTCTTGAGCCTTGCGGTTCATATGGTAGTCCAGCTGACACCTATTCCCCAGACCATCCAAACACCCATACTACACCGAGGACACACCTAATTAACTTGCCAAGCTGCCCCATCTCAGCATGTGGTTGGCACGGTAAAGGCAGTTTACATGCTCCATGAACCGGTCCTTAGGATCCAGGCAAGTACTATACACAAACCCGAGTCTCGTGCACGCAGCACCAACCAAAGCATCCAACTTGCCTAGATCCCTACCTGTACATGATTCATAATATCTCATTCAAGGGTAAAGTAAACAAGTTGATGATCTCATATCCCATTTATCCCATTCTAAGCATGGCTAAGCATGAGTACTATTAATGAATGACATAATAAAGTAACTCCCAACCCAAGGCTATAAGGAAACAAGATAATGCAATTCTAAGGAAACTTTCTAGCTTGGGTATCATATTCCAAATTGACAATGCAATTAAATTCTAACTACACATCCTAGTATAGGATCAAAGTGATCAAGGACACTTGCCTTCTTCCTGCTGCTCTGGGAATGGAAAGTCTTGATCTTGGAAGGTGAGAACCTGCTCTGGGGCTGGTTCTACACATAGCAAAAAGAAAACAACATTCCATAAGCCATAGTCCACATTTCCACTCATGCAAACCACACATACATACATATGAAAGTCTTACACATATTTAAGTGTGGTGCTTACCCTAGATATGTTGATTATAAGCACACATGCACTTTTAAACATATATATTATCTCTAGCTTTAATAGTTAGATTTCTAAGTGTACAATATATATGAATTTCCAATTTGAACAAATTTTCTATATTGGGTAATACACTTCTTAGCCACAAAAATTTGCATAAAAGATGATTTCCTACTACAAATAGGTTTTCAGATCCTCTACAAAGTCTCAATTTGAAGTTTTGGATTTGGGGACCTCATTTAACATTTTCTAATTATGCATACCTATTTTTCCTATATTTTCAGATTTATTTTCCATACCTCAAAGTGAACTTTAATATTAAAATAGCAAGACATACCACCTAAACAGAATATGTTCTGATCTAAAATGCCCAATAAAATATCTTTTGACTTCCTCTCTGTTGGGACTCAATTTAAATTTATTTTTACCCGTTTTCAGAATCATTTTCTAGCCTAAAAATGAATTTACAGCAATAAAATATCAACCTAAATTCATACAAAAATTTCTACTGTTCCAATTACCTAAACAGAACCTTTATACATTTTCCCTACCCCTTTTTGGTCACTTAAATTCATTTTTCAACATATTTAAATTTGTTTTGTGCCTAAAGGGTATATTTCAGAGATAAATTATAAGACAACAATCTTATTTATTTTAAAAGTTTATTTCCCTTCTAAATTCAGACCTCAGATTGTTGTACCAATTTTCGACATGGTTAGAATACTTCAACTGAACCTATACCTATGTTTAAATTTAAATCCTATTCACATATTCAATTTCCTGAAATTAATAACCCTTAGGGGCTGATATGCAAATTCACACTGCAGTGGGGCCCCATTTCTCATTTCCTAAATTTTCAGGGGTCTAAGTGTGCAAAATAGGGAGGTCTTCCTAATTCTTATTAAGTCCAGGGGCTAAAACTGATTTTTAAATGAATTTACATGAATTTCTGAGGATCCAGGGGCTAGATCAGAAGTTTTCGGGGCTGCTCGTGTTTTCCGAGATCCCCAGGGGGTAGCGCGTAAGATTCTCGGCCTTTATAACGCGGGGCGGATGTGGGCCGTTTAATTTAAAATGGAGGGCTGAGATTAGATCGGAAGCGGTACGGGTTAAATCTATTCGGGACCGCACGATTTAAAATAGACGGGCCACAGGGGGCCACGTCGCCCTGGCCGGAGCCAGCCCGCACGCGCGGCGGCGGGGGCGGCGATCTCGCCGGCGCAGCCTCGGTTCTTTGCCGCTACACGCTAGAACTTGCATCTTTTCGCACGGATCGGCTGCGGAGGGGTAGGGGAAGCTCACCTAGGGGTTTCTCGGGCTGGGAGAGGTCGGAATCCGGCTCTGCGACAACGGTGGGTGGTGAAGCTCCTCGATGCTCGTCGAAGCCATAGCTAGGGCGCAAGACACGTCGTTTCCTTCACCTGCAGGGCTCCCCGGCGACGGTGGAACATGACAAGCCCGTTAGATCAGAGAAATCGGGAAGAATTCGGAAGAAACGGCGGTGTAGACGTCGGTTCTCACCGGATGAGAAAACTGACCGGGCGGGGGAGGACTGGGGAGTTTCATTGGCGTTTTAAACAGACGAGGAAGGGCGGCATTCGTTGAGATCGTGCTGGAGTGCCCGGGACCGAAGATTTTGGCTTGTGGCGCGGAATTCGGGCGAGGCAGCGGCGATCGGCGCGGTAGATCGGTGGCGGTTGGGGGCGCGCGGAGGAAGGGGATGACACGCGGGCCCGCGCGTCAGAGAGAGGGGGAGGAGAAAAACAGCCGCGGTCTGTTGGGCTGGCTGAGGTGGGTTTCAGCCCATTGGCCATTTTTCCTTTTTTCTTTTTCCTTTCTGTTTTGATTCAAATTTGAATTGCAGTTTGAGTTTGAATTTTTCTCCACATGCATTTCGTCCAAAAATTTTAAATTCACCTCTTTAACAGATTTTGGGGTGTTACAGTTTGGTGGTCTGAACATTGTAGATTATATCATAATAATATCCCAACTACTTGGGCTGCATTGAAAAATGCTATGCGTACTCGTTGGGTTCCACAATATTATCAACGTGAATTACTTCAAAAATTACAGTGTTTAAGACAAGGGAAAAATCTGTAGAGGAATATTATCAGGAATTACAAACTGGGTCGATTCGATGTGGTATTGTTGAGTATAATGAAGCTATGCCTGCGCGATTTTTGGGTGGCCTAAACAGAGAAATTCAAACTATCTTAGAGTATAAGGAGTATAACAACATCACTCGTTTATTCCATCTTGCTTGCAAAGCTGAATGTGAAGTGTAGGATCGACAGGACATGGCGTGGACTAACTTTTCTACAGGTCGATCTTCATCATGGACACCACATGCATCTTCTACTTCCACACGTCCTACTGCACCACCGCCTACTTCAGACACCAACAACAACTGCAATACAAGAAAATAGGAACCACCACCACCATCTGCCAAGAGCACACCTTCGGGTCCCGCATGGAGCTCTTCTTCATGCATGACATTAACCGGGCAAACACATGATATTATATGTCATCGTTGCAAGGGTGGAGGTCACTATGCGAGCCAATGCCCATCCAAGCGTGTGATGATGGTTACTGAGAATGGTGGGTATGAGTCCGCTAGTGACTATGATGAGGAGATTTTGGCTCTTAATGCAAGTGAAAAACAGGGTGGCGCTGATTCTGAACAAGAGACACAATACATGGCTGCTAAAGACGCTGAGAGGTATGAAAGTTTAGTAGCTCAACGTGTTTTGAGTGTGCAGGTAACACTTGCTGAGCAAAATCAGAGGCACAATTTGTTCCATACAAATTGAGTTGTTAAGGAACAGTGTGTCCGCATCATCATCGATGGTGGGAGTTGTAACAACTTAGCTAGTATAGACATGGTGGAGAAGCTGTCTCTCACCACGATACCACATCCTCATCCTTACTACATACAATGGTTTAACAACAGCGGCAAGGTTAAGGTAACACGTATTGTTTGTGTACATTTTAGTATCGCTACATATGCGGATTATGTTGATTGTGATGTGGTACCCATGCTAGCATGCTCTCTTTTACTTGATAGCCCATGGCAATTTCATAAAAATTTTGTACACCATGGCAGGAAAAATCAGTATACTCTTGTTCATAAGGATAAAAATATTACTTTGCTTCCTATGTCTCCGGAACATATTTTGAAAGATGATCTTACTAGCGCTGGTAAGGCAAAGTAGGAACAAAATAAAGAGTGAAAATCAGATTGTGCAAAAGAATTTAAGCAACAACATAAGCTTACTAATAAACCACCATCTAGTGTTGCCTCTGAAATAAAATTGAAAAGTGGTTGTTTACTTGCCACCAAATTTGATATTACTATCCGGATTTAGCAAATCTGTTTGCTATGCTTTTGTGAGCAAAAAGGCATTATTTTCATCCGAGGACGTGCCTCCCTCTTTGCCTCCTGCTGTCACTAAGATTTTGCAGGAGTTTGCTGATGTCTTTCCACAAGAGGTGCCACCGGGATTACCAGCTATTCGCGGGATTGAGCATCAGATTGTCTTAATTCCCGGTGCCTCGCTGCCCAATCGTGCGTCATACTGTACTAATTCTGATGAGACGAAGGAGATTATGCGTCAAGTTCAGGAGCTACTTGACAAAGGTTATATACTCGAATCCCTTAGTCCTTGTGCTGTTCCTGTTATACTAGTACCAAAAAGGATGGTACATCACGTATCTGCGTTGATTGTAGAGCCATTAATAATATTACTATTTGATATCATCATCCTATTCCTAGGCTCGATGATATGCTTGATGAATTAAGTGGCTCTACCATATTCTCCAAAGTTGATTTGCGTAGTGGATACCATCAAATTCATATAAAATTGGGAGATGAATGGAAAACAGCATTTAAAACTAAGTTGGCCGCAGCCCAAAACGGTCACACAAGTGAGGAGTTTTCTTGGTCTTGATGGTTTCTACAGGCGTTTTGTGAGAGATTTCAGCACCATTGCTGCACCTCTCAATGAGCTTACAAAGAAGGATGTGCCTTTTGTTTGGGGTACCACACAGGAAGAAGCCTTCACGGTATTGAAAGATAAGTTGACACATGATCCTTTACTCCAACTTCCTGATTTTAATAAGACTTTTGAACTTGAATGTGATGCTAGTGGAATTGGATTAGGAGGTGTGTTATAATAAGGTGGTAAACCTGTTGCATACTTTTCTGAAAAATTGAGTGGGCCTAGTCTGAATTATTCTACTTATGATAAGGAATTATATGCTCTTGTTCGAACTTTGGAAACATGGCAACATTATTTATGGCCCAAAGAATTTATTATACATTCTGATCATGAATCTTTGTAACAGATTAAAAGTCAAGAAAAACTGAACCATAGACATGCTAAACGGGTTGAATTCATTGAGAGGTAAAGAAAATGTTATTGCTGATGCATTGTCTCGATGTTATACTATGCTTTCACAACTTGACATTAAAACATTTGGTTTGGAGGCCATCGAAGATCAATATTTGCATGATGCTGAATTTAACGATGTAATGCATAATTGTAAGGAAGGAAGAACATGTAACAAGTTTGTCTGTAATGATGGATTTGTGTTCCATGCTAACAAGCTATGCATTCCAGCTAGCTCCGTTCACCTTTTGTTGTTGCAGGAGGCACGTGGAGGAGGATTAATGAGACACTTTGGTGTGAAGAAAACGAAGGATGTACTTGCTACACATTTCTTTTGGCCAAAGATGAGACGAGATGTTGAGCGTTTTGTTGCTCGCTGTACTACATGTCAAAAAGCCAAGTCACGACTCAATCCTCATGGTTTATATATGCCTTTTCCTGTACCTAGTGTTCCATGGGAGGACATCTCCATGGACTTTGTTTTAGGGCTACCTCAAACAAAGAAGGGGAGGGATAGCATATTTGTTGTCGTGGATAGATTTTCGAAATTGCACACTTTATACCATGTCATAAAAGCGAGGATGCTACTAATGTTGCTGATTTGTTCTTTCGTGAAATTATTCGTTTGCATGGTGTGCCAAATATAATTGCTTCAGATTGTGAAACTAAATTTCTTAGCCGCTTTTGGAGATGTTTATGGGCTAAGTTGGGGACTAAACTGCTTTTTAGTACTACATGTCTGTAAAATCCCTAAAAGTGGTAGCAAGAAAATTCAGCTCATATACACTTATGAAAAATGAGGGGAATTAAAACTTTGAATTATAACAAGTGTGAGTTCAAAGTGAGTGTTTAGACTTCCCAAAACTTCCAAACATGGAGATCTAAATGCACAACTTGGATCTTCATAGTCCAAATATTCAACCTTCCAAATTTCAGCTCATTTGGAAGAGTTTTAATATTTGTTTGGGGATTAAAAGGAGAAGCCCTCTAATCTGAATTTCAAATTCAGTATCAAATTCCAATTCCCTCAATTTCAAAATTTGGGTTCACAAATGTGTTCTCCACCTTTGAATGAGCAGCCATGCCAAAAGTTGGAAATTTTGGAGCTGGTTTGCTATATTTTTGAGGCAATACAAAGTGGAGAATTCAAACTCCTTTTCAAATTCAAATGATCAAACCACATCCAAATTTTACACCAAATTCAAACCCTTTGAATTCAGCAAATTCAAACTTAACTTGGGGTGAAAGTCTAGCCCTAAATTTTGAGTTGCTGGATGGAAAAGATCAGAGAAAGTTTGAATAAACAAAGGGGGGAGGTGGGGCCCATTTGTCAGCCACCCACAGGAGCTACCGCCTTTGCTCCATTCGGTCGAACAGCAGGGGCACGACAGCTCCCGTCTCCGACCCACTCCCGAGGTGTGCCGCGCCACCTCCTGTTTCTGCCGCCTACTTGATCATCCGCGCGTGCCACAGTCCCAGCACAACCCCCCTTGCTCTCTCGGCCGTCCACCGATGTGTTTTCCCTTTTCCCTGCTCAGTTCGCGTAGCCTCGGCCGCTGCTCGGTTGATCCGCGTCGCCTGTCCGTCATCGACACCACTCCGACGTTGTCACGACCTGTTGAGGTCGTAGGAAGGTGCACAAGGCCCTCTAGATCCTCTCTGACGACAGCCCCTGTCGTTCCTTCAAGCTGGTCCCGAGAACTGAGCCTAAGTTCATCGTTCCACTTTCCAGCTTGCCGCCACGACGCCGCACCGTCGACCGGCCTTTGCCGGCTCGTTCACGCTCAACCAACCGGTGTTCTAGGTGCGTTGTGTACCTTTCTTGCTGTCATCCCAGTTTGCAGCTAGGTCATAGCCTAGGTTGGCCGGAATTTGAAGTTTGTCACAGGCGGTTCCTTGTAACCGAGTTGAAAGAAAACAGGAAATTCCAGGGCCATATTGGGTTGGGGCTCACAAGAGTGTAGGCATAGGTTCTCCAAGCCATGACGACCCTTCTCGAGCAAACGGCAAGCAATACCATGCAGAGTCCGAAGAGTTCTCCGTGTTTTTCCTCACGGCGGGGAAGAACCACTTCGGTCGCACGGTGAGCTCATGTTTCCAGCCGTTTTCCGAGGGATCAGGGTAGTGTTCCGAGCTCCCCAGGTCACGGTGGTGCTGTAGGACCCAACCGCGGTCGGTTTCCGGGCTTGCCGGGTGAACACCACGTCGCCCGAGTTACTGCCACCGTCGGGGAGGTATTCCCGGCCAGTTAGCGCCGCCACCGAGCTCACCAAAGTGTTCCTCGTCGGGTTTTAGGTACAGGCGGCGAGGGTGGAGCCGTTTAAGGCACGGGACAGCCGTTCCGACGAGGCATGGTCGCTTCTCCGGCGAGGAGGCCGGCTGGGCGCGAGGTTGAAGAAGGTGGGGGCCTGCCCCACCTGTCAGTGGCACCAGGAAGGCGCCGGATCGGCTTGTGGCGCCGGATCTGGTGCGGCTGCACGGGAATAACCCCGTAGCCTCCAGTGTTGCCAAGATTTGACTGGTCCGAATTAAAACAGTGGGCCCAGTTCCAATTATTTGAAGTTTCTATTAGGGAAATAATTCCAGAAATTAGCTGATCTTTGCAAGCCCATAACTTCGTGTAGAAAACTCCAAAAATAGTGAGACCAATTTTGTTGGATTCCTCATGAGGAGTACTTCACAGAGAAACTAATTTTAGGCTATGAAAATGCCCAGGAATTTCTGTAGAATTGTTTTTAATAAATAATTTAGGGATTTATTACAGGAGCGATTCTTTATGAAATATTCTCAAATTTGGGCAGCAAATCCTCTTCATAGATACTGATCTCCAGTAAAAATTTGGGCTTCATTGGAGTTCATTTGCTAGGTAAAATTACCTTCCAAAATTCAGCTTTTATTTGGAAATTCAAATTTATACAGAAACTGTTCAGCACTCCTGTCCAAACTTCAAAAATTCATATCTCTCTGATGGTAGCTCCAAAAATGGTGAAACAAATTTTTTTAGAACAAGGGAGACTTACCCTAATCAGATCCTCTATTTCTAGCTATGTCAAAGCTCCTGATTTGGGCTCAAAATTCAGATAAGCATTGTACTTTGTAGGAATTTTAAAGACTACATTATGCAATGACATGTCTCCAAATTTGGCTCAAATCATCCTTAGAGGGTATAGTATCCACTGTAAAATTCCCAAAGCCAATTAAGGATCCTAAATAGCAATAGCTATGAATAGTAGTTCAATTCTTATAAAGCCTTAATACTTATACATGTATTTTATTACATTTCATAATAGTGACAGAAGTTGAGGATACGCCGGAGCCTTTGGACGTCCTGCCACCAGAACCTGACTTTCCGTTTAACTCGCAACCAGGCAAGCCCCGGTTTGCACTTAAGTATCTTTTATAAAGTTTTTCATTTGTATCACTTATGTCTAGGTTGAAATGTATGCATTAGAGTTAGGGTGATTGAAACCCCAATTGCATAGCCTCTTGACTCCTATGGTGGGTTGGGTAGTTTACAGACTCGATGAGTAGAGAATGCCATGCTAATGTTTAGGATCTCGGTAGAAGTCAAGTGGTTGGAAGCTACTCGCAAGATAGTACTTATTACATGGGATGAAAAGAGGTAGCAAATGGCTTAAGATATGAAAATGAGACCCAGCAGGGGGATAGGATGCAGTGAGCAGAGGTCTCACGTGCGTAGCCATGTTGGTGTCGGTTGAGGACCGTCCGTGTGCGGCCCTGCTGGACAAGTATCGAACAGTACCGGATGCATACTGGCATATGGGAACCAGGAAACCGATGTAATTGGTTAACCTGGGTGCCGAGGCTTACCCAACCGTAAATAGGAGTGGGTTGAGGGTAGCAAGGTGTAAATCTGCCGGTGGGCACAGTCACACTCCACGCGGGGACCTCCTGCCCGTTACGGATGGACCGGTTCGGAATTTGGGTTGCCTTTGAATGGTTGTTGCATACAACAGAGTAGGAAGGGGTGTGGAATCACGCTTCTGAAAGTGGGTGTATGTGACGTATTATCCGGGTGTGTCTTGATTGCAATCACCGTCCCTCGCGGTTATTTGAGTACCCGCTTGTTCACTGTGCTGTGACGTAGTAAGAAGTGAAACAGGCCAACTGAAAATGCTTTATTGAACTCTTAATGTCTTGAATACCTTGATTGCTATAGATATAGAGCTAATTAAGTTTATATTCCACTTTGGGCATCACCACATCGGAGGAAAGCGTTCTTGTTTGATTGTGGACTTCCGATGTGAGGGCTGCGTAAGGCACATGAATTTGCCGCTATAAAACTGAAAGTAAGGATCAACTTATAGGCGTGCCTTTGTCGCAAATTCCTTTTCCTATCATACACCTCCCTGCATGTAGAGTTACATGCCTAGGTCAGACGGTTAAGCCTTGCTGAGCCATCGTGCTCACGGTTGCAATATTTGAGCTGTATGCAGGTGAGAGCTATGAGGAGGGTTCCGAGGACGAGGCGATGCCCCCGTCAGGGTACACGGCCGAGATGGAGCCCTGCACGCCGCCGTGATCTCCGGTTTCATGCTGCAAGTGTGTAGCGTCCCCGGGCTGGACGGCTGCACTTTTGCATAGCTAGGATGAGAGGCCATATATGTACATTACTTCCGCTGTATTAATAGGTTTTGTAAAAAGACTTCCCCTGTTTTATATTCAATAAAAGTTTGTATGTTGTTCTTTATTCTTTTCGTGTGTGCTGTTGGGTGCCGCATCGCACGGCACCACCCTATGCAATCCTGGAGTGGGTGAACCACGGTGTGGTCCCCACAGTCGTGGTATCAGAGCCGCATTGGGAATAGCACGCTCGAAAAGAGCTTATTTTGAAAACTTAGGAGTAGTCGAGTGAGGATTAGTCATTAAGCCCACATAAGGTCTATAATAGTAGTAGTTACTAAGGTGGAAAAGCTAACTTATGTGTTATACATTCTGTAACGACGCTCCGACGCCAGGTAAGAGGTAAGGTACGCCACCGCAGGCGGATCAATTGCGGTAACTCCCCATACGAGTAATAGTATGGAAGGATATACCGTGGCTTGGCACGGTAGTTAATATGAGTCTCTGAACCTCTCAATGGTTTTGAGAGCATATGAAAACGCTGTTCTCCAGCGTGCTTTAGGCAAAAGTGAGAATACCCCATCGTGTGGTAAGCAACACGATAGTATGCAACTCTTGAACGTTGAATGTTCAAAGGGCCATACGCAGCGCTCGCCATCGGCGTGCCTCAACGGTCATGAGGCAGTAGGTGGTATCCGTTGGGTCGATAAAATTCCCAACTGTGACGACCCATTCGCGCTCTACTCGGGTTCCCCGTCGTGTGGTGTGAAAACATGACCATGTACCTTGAGACGTGGCTTGACTCAAGGACGATCCGTATGGCAATGATACGGACCGTATGTTTTTACTATGATATGGAACTGCCTGAAATGTCATAAACCATTGAGTGCACCATTATTGTGTGTTTTTCTGCAGGTATACTAACCACGTAAGTGCATGACGTGTAGAAACCGTTTGTGAGTGACGACTTTAGTTCCACCATTTGACACGTATATGCCGGAATACCGGTTTAGGATTTTTCTTTGGTGAGGAAATGTAGCACCGACTGCATAAAAGTTTATTTTCAAAGAAATGAATCACAATGAAGTATAGGAATTCATTTAGGGGTTAGTAAACTCCTATATTGAACTTGTACCTGGGACGACGCCGATATCACGGAGACCATATAAAATGGCTCCGAATGAGCTGGCTGAACTGAAGGAGCAGCTCAACAATTTGATGAAGAAGGGTTTCATTCGACCGAGTTCCTCGCCATGGGGATGCTCAGCGCTGTTTGTGAAGAAAAAGTATGAAACCTTGAGGTTGTGTGTGGACTACCGACCTCTCAACGCCTTCACCATCAAGAATAAATATCCACTGCCCCGCATCGATATATTATTCGATCAACTTGTTGGTGCAAGTGTGTTTTCAAAGATGGATCTTCGCTCAGGGTATCATCAAATCAAGATCCGAGCGGAAGATATTCCAAAGACGGCCTTCTCGACGAGATATGGGTTGTATGAATACCTCGTCATGTCCTTTGGTCTCACCAACGCCCCGGCACACTTCATGTATCTTATGAACTCAGTGTTCATGCCGGAGTTGGACAAGTTTGTGGTGGTGTTCATAGACGACATATTGGTCTACTCCAAGTCCGAAGAAGAACACGCCAAACACTTGCATATCGTACTTCAACGACTAAGACACCATAAGCTTTATGCCAAGTTCAGCAAGTGCGAGTTTTGGATCAGCCAAGTGCCATTCCTTGGTCATATCATTTCTGCAGAAGGCATTGCAGTTGATCCAAGCAAGATCGAACAAGTGCTGAAATGGAAGTCCCCCACATCAGTCCATGAAGTCAGGAGTTTCCTCGGGTTAGCAGGATATTATCGGAGATTCATACCAAATTTCTCCAAGCTTGCTAAGCCGATGACTGAACTGTTGAAGAAGGGGATCAAATATGTTTGGAGCTCAGCTTGTGAAGAAGCTTTCCAGGCATTAGTGAAGCATCTTACAACAGCCCCGGTGTTAGCTCAACCGGATACAACCAAGCCATTCGACGTATATTGTGATGCGTCCGGTATTGGGCTTGGCTGTGTATTGATGCAAGGAGGAAGAGTGGTCACCTATGGCTCACGTCAACTTCGTAACCACGAGCAGCACTATCCGACTCATGATCTTGAGCTTGCTGCTGTGGTGTTGGCATTGAAGATGTGGAGGCACTATTTGCTTGGGAACTTAGTGCACCTCTACACCGACCACAAAAGTCTGAAATATATATTCACTCAAAAGGAGTTGAATATGCGGCAACGGAGATGGCTAGAACTGATCAAAGACTATGAGATCGAGATTCACTACCATCCCGGTAAGGCAAACGTGGTTGCCGATGCCTTAAGCCGCAAATCCCATGTCAACAATCTGTTAATCACCCCACTTAAAGAGGAGGAGCCGAGTCTGTACTTGGTTCCATATGGGGCGTTATATAATCTTGCTCTCATCCCAACCATAAGAGAGGAGATTATGGAAGCTCAGAGGAAGGACATGGGAATGTCGCACATTCGGAGAAGGATGGAGAATGGCGAAATGAAATGCTTCCGAAGAGATGAACACGACACGCTATGGTTTAAAGTCCGTATAGTGGTACCCCGTGACATGAAGCTTCGGAAGAAAATCTTGGACGAGGCTCATTTGTCCAAGTATTCTATTCATCCGGGCAGCAACAAGATGTACCAGGATCTGAAAACCAGGTTTTGGTGGACACGGATGAAAAGAGAAATCGCGAAATACGTATCCGAATGTGATACGTGTCGGCGTGTGAAGGCGGACCATATGCGAAAATCCGGACAGCTGCAACCCTTAAATATTCCGGCGTGGAAGTGGGAGGATATCAGCATGTACTTCATAGTCGGATTACCTCTCACATCTCACAAGCATGACTCGATTTGGGTAATAGTCGATCGACTAACCAAGTCAGCTCATTTCATCCCCGTACATACAAAGTACATGGCCAGGCAATATGTGGAGCTGTACATTGCAAAGAACTTATGTTTGCACGGTGTTCCCCGCTCCGTCATTTCAGATCGCGGTGCGCTGTTCGTCCCTCGGTTTTGGGAGCAGTTGCACGCATCCTTGGGGACCAAACTGATCCGAAGTTCCGCGTATCACCCGCAGACGGATGGTCAAACCGAACGGGTGAACGAAGTGTTGGAAGACATGCTACGCGCTTGTGCCATCCACCACGGCAAGAATTGGGACGATCATTTGCCATTGGCGGAGTTTTCTTACAACAATGGATATCAAGCTAGCATCAAGATGGCGCCGTATGAAGCTCTCTACGGCCGGAAATGTCGCACACCGCTCAATTGGTGTGAGTCCGACGAGCGAGTCATCTACGGCATTGAACTGGTGAATGAAGCTGAAGAACGAGTGCGAGTGATACAAGCCAACCTCAAGGCTGCTCAATCTCGTCAGAAAAGCTATGCGGATAAAAGACGCCGTCCTCTCCACTTCAACATCGGGGACCATGCGTATGTCCGTGTGTCTCCGATGAAGGGAGTTCACCGTTTTGGAGTGAAGGGCAAGCTTGTGCCGTGATTCATTGGTCCATTCGCCGTCATTGAAAAATACGGACCCGTGGCCTATCGCTTGGAGTTACCGGCGTCACTCACAGGCATTCACAATGTCTTCCACATCTCTCAGCTGAGAAAATGACTCAAACCTTCAGCTGAAATCCGCACTGAAGACATAGAAGTTCTTCAACCGGACCTCACGTACACGGAGTATCCAATCCGGATCATCGATGAAAGGACTCGCGCCACAAGAAACCGGACCTTATGGTTCTACAAGGTCTTGTGGAGTAACCATACCGCTGATGAGGCGACATGGGAAAACGAGGATTATCTATGCACGTATTATCCGGACTTGCTATCATCATATACCTGGTAAAGTTTTCCCCACTTTGCTTTTCCTTTGGAATCTCGGGACGAGATTCTTTTTAAGGGGGGAGGGATGTAAAATCCCCAAAAGTGGTAGCAAGAAAATCCACGCGGGGACCTCCTGCCCGTTACGGATGGACCGGTTTGGCATTTGGGTTGCCTTTGAAAGGTTGTTGCATACAACAGAGTAGGAAGGGGTGTGGAATCATGCTTCTGAAAGTGGGTGTATGTGACGTGTTATCCGGGTGTGTCTTGATTGCAATCACCGTCCCTCGCGGTTATTTGAGTACCCGCTTGTTCACTGCGCTGTGACATAGTAAGAAGTGAAATAAGCCAACTGAAAATGCTGTATTGAACTCTTAATGTCTTGAATACCTTGATTGCTATAGATATAGAGCTAATTAAGTTTATATTCCACTTTGGGCATCACCACATCGGAGGAAAGCGTTTCTTGTTTGATTGTGGACTTCCGATGTGAGGGCTGCCTAAGGCACATGAATTTGCCGCTATAAAACTGAAAGTAAGGATCAACTTATAGGTGTTTCTTTGTCGCAAATTCCTTTTCCTATCATACACCTCCCTGCATGTAGAGTTCCATGCCTAGGTCAGACGGTTAAGCCTTGCTGAGCCATCGTGCTCACGGTTGCAATATTTGAGCTGTATGCAGGTGAGAGCTATGAGGAGGGTTCCGAGGACGAGGCGATGCCCCCGTTAGGGTACACGGCCGAGATGGAGCCCAGCACGCTGCCGTGATCTCTGGTTTCATGCTGCTAATGTGTAGCGTTCCCGGGCTGGACGGCTGCACTTTGGCATAGCTAGGATGAGAGGCCGTATATGTACATTACTTCCGCTGTATTAATAGGTTTTGTAAAAAGACTTCCCCTGTTTTATATCAAATAAATGTTTGTATGTTGTTCTTTATTCTTTTCGTGTGTGCTGTTGGGTGCCGCATCGCACGGCACCACCCTATGCGATCCTGGAGTGGGTGAACCACGGGGTGGTCCCCACAGTCGTGGTATCAAAGCCGCATTGGGAATAGCATGCTCGAAATGAGCTTATTTTGAAAACTTAGGAGTAGTCGAGTGAGGATTAGTCATTAAGCCCACATAAGGTCTATAATAGTAGTAGTTACTAAGGTGGAAAAGCTAACTTATGTGTTATACATTCTGTAACGACGCTCCGACACCAGGTAAGAGGTAAGGTACGCCACCGCAGGCGGATCAATTGCGGTAACTCCCCATACGAGTAATAGTATGGAAGGATATACCGTGGCTTGGCACGGTAGTTAATATGAGTCTCTGAACCTCTCAATGGTTTTGAGAGCATATGAAAACGCTGTTCTCCAGCGTGCTTTAGGCAAAAGTGAGAATACACCATCGTGTGGTAAGCAAGACGATAGTATGCAACTCTTGAACGTTCAATGTTCAAAGGGCCATACGCAGCGCTCGCCACCGGCGTGCCTCAACGGTCATGAGGAAGTAGGTGGTATCCGTTGTGTTGATAAAATTCCCAACCGTGACGAGAGGCAGCCGCGCCTCAAGAGTATCCATCCGAACAACAAAATCAGCAAGTTGGCGATTCAAGGTCGTCAATGACGCCTCTGTCGATGCTTGGGTTTTGGTGAACATATCTGTCATTTCCCTCGTCATGTCACGCAACTCAGCATGTTGAACACATTCATCATCCCTTTTATCTTCTACCAATGTTAGTAGTAAACAAAAGACAACAAAAAGATGTTATCCCTATCAACTACAAAGGATAGTGGCAATGTCAAAAGTGGAAGGAAGGAAACAATCTCTCTCTCAAGCGTCTTACCACGTTCTTACATGTGTTCTTACCGACATGGCAGGTGGTAAACGGTGGACGGTGAGAACCAATGAAGCGTGTAGTGATTGCAAAGGTATCTGTTCTGCTCAAGAGGAAAAGTGGAGCTTGGATGGCACGATATAGTGGCTAATAAGCAAAGCAAATCATTAACAGCAAAACAAAGTTGAATAAGTATTCAATGTAGGAACTGTTGCTGGTTAACAAGTGTTCTAGGCCTAGCACAACACAAGGCGGTAGAGAGGCAAATAGAAGATCAGGAAGATGTAAGCAACAAGTACAGCACAAGTGTATAGGCCAACTGTTTCAAGTGTGTGCTGTCAATATTTTAATATTTGTGTTCTCTTCACTATTTTTAATATTTTTCTGATATTTTTTGTTTACTTGAGAGCACAAAAATAGGAAGAACACAACTTTGCAGCTCAATTGGATGTAAGATGTGGCCTATAGAAAATAAGGAAGATTCTTTAAAATTTGTGCTGAAACTTTGGAGGCCGGATAGTCTATCTTCCGAAGGGAATTTGGCCAAACAAATTTGGCCGAACACGGCAAAGCGGTGGAATATCGGTTGCGAAATTTCGAGTAGATTAATTTGAAAAAGAAAATCGCCCGATTTCGAGTTCGTATGCAAAAGTTATGGCCGTTTTAAGGTAGGCTACCCGAGTTACTGTTTTTTATGTTGATTCAAACTCGGTTTTGAAAAAGATCTTGCAATAGGATGTGAAAAAACAATCGAAATTTAGCAACGACGGCTGATGGGATGTTTTGTGATGTATCAAGGAGGACTGGCACAATGGTTTGTCACCTGTTCTAGGGCTGGCGATGCGGGAGTTCACGCAAGGCGGATAGCTAGGGCAAACCGATGATCTTGGTGGCTCGGTTTGTTGTTTAGGGATTGTGGAATAGGTGAGCAGCAATAAAAACAAGGAAGAAAAACGATAACTACGACCCAAAAACACAAAGCTAAACCAGCAACAAGACTCGACCACACGAATGCAAACTCAACAATGCAAACTAAAAAATGAAAACTTGCAGGCACTATAGTCTAGGAATCTGTAACACGATATGTTTTTTTGTGGCTTTTTCTGTGGACTCTAGGTATGAAAAACAAAAACTAATCTAGTGGGAAATCAAATACCTCATGGACAACCTGAAATCTGATACCAAATGATGAGTTGTTTAGGCCCGATCTTCCGAAAGGTAGGTTGATTTAAGTGGAGATCTCGACGTTGATGATCCGAGGAACTCGAGCAGACCCGAACACCCCTGCAATCACTACACCACTGCTCCGTTGGTTATCAACCGTGCTTCACACGCTTGACCTTGCCAAGAAGGCTATCCCTGCAGGTGCAACCGAGAACACAAGCAAGAACGATGAAGATGCAATCTGAAATTGCGAAACTGGGGTCTCACAAACCGTAGAACGGCGAAAGTGTTTAATCTAAGCAAAACCCACCAAATATGGCCAGCATCTGCAGTATTTAAAGGCTAGGGTTCGACCATAAGACCCTTAGACGCGTCCCTAATGGACTCATACGGGATACAATGCCCAAAAGCCCAATACGGTGGTGCAACACCGGACAGAACTCTGAATTCAACTTGTTTCGACAACTCCCAACGACTCCCGGCAAATTTTAATGTGGGACAAGAACCATTGGAAAGTTTATCTTCTCATCTTTCCATGCATATGTAGAACGTCAAAAACAGAGTCCGCATGCATCCTGGGCGTCCGTTTTAAGATGTACTGCTCCTGGACTCCGAGTTGAACTCGAGTCCGAGTTGGTGACTGTTTCCATCAACTTGTGGATGTCCCATCTGATTCTCCATGTCCCCAAATCCTCCTCCCTTTACTTGTTGATCATGTCCATGGTTCCTAATAACAATTAAATCATTCAATAGCAACCCATTCTCAAAATCACATGGTAGGAAGTTAGGAACGAGTTCACCTGCTGATTTAGTAACCGTGCTCGTCCTCTTATGATTGGTCCTTGTATATCAATGTGAGTATCCACTGTTGTGATGTCCTCATCATCACGCACGCCAGTTAAATTATCAGGTAGTTTCATTTCTTGGTAATGCTTCTAATGTTCATGAGAATATGATGCTGCCTAAATTGGGTACATTTGTGTTGCTTATAAATGAAGGGCTTAGCATGGACAAGAGGAATGAACATGGGAGCATCATCAAGCAGGTAGATGAAGGTGCACGAGAAGGGAACCAGAACGGAGTTTCCAGTGGAGTTTTCAGCACTTTGAAGCCACCATGATGACATACAAGGACATGGACGAAATATACAAGCTGGCGAACCAGAATAAAGTCAAGTGGATGAATAGGGACTGTGCACTAAATCTTGAGACTGGGGCCATGTAATAAAGAGAGATTTCGACAAATAAGGAAAGGAATAAGGGAAATCTTATCCAACCTTTGCTGCTGGATGAAATTTCCCTCCTTTTTCCCCCATTAAAAGATAGATGTACTATAATAAGGAAAGAAATAGAGGAAATCATATCCTGCATTGCTGCTGGATGGATTTCCCTCTTTCTTTCCATATAAAAAGGTAGTGTATCTCAAAAAAAGGAAGGGAATAAGGGAGATCACGTCCTACCTTTCTTGCTGGACGAATTTCCCTCTTCCCTCCCCTATTTAAGTAAGCCAAAAGCTCCTTGAGAGTGCAGGTTTATTTAGATTAAAGTTTTCCATAGCTGCAACTCGCGTACCTTGTTTGTGTCCAATGACCAGGTCAAGTTGATCGTGCTCCAGCGTGGTCAATAACCGCTTGGAGTTGGTTTAGCGATTGCTAAGGCGCGACGTCCTCGCACGTTCGTAGTCGGATCGTCAAAGTCTACTCCACCAGAAACGATAGTTACCATCTCATCGGAAGACGGGACACCTTCGTCTCTATCATAGTTAGAGTCACTATATCCTTTCAATTATGGTAGGATGCCTTGAATAGTGAATCACATAACTGATTGTACCTCTTAGGTAGCACATGACCCTTTTAATTCTATGCCAATAATCAATACCCGGATTTGACATGAACCTACGCAATTTGCTCACAACAAAAGATATATCAGGTCGGGTCATGCTCGCTAAGTACATGACTGAATTGATCATTTGAGAGTATCTTAATTGATCTATATTATTTAGAAGTGTCACATTGGGATCATAAGGTGTTGGAGAAATCATGTTGTCCATAAAGCCAAAACCAGCTGAAGATCTTCTCAATATAGTGATATCACAATAAAATAATCCCACTCTCATTCCTTTTTAGCTGGATGTTTATAGTAGCAACGACATCCCCAAATCTTTCATATCAAAGCATTTTTATAGAAAAAGTAAGCTCATTGATTATATTAATACTTGTATAAAAATGGGCATGTCGTACATATACAAGCATAATATACGACTACCACTCCCACCATAGTTGATAATATATCAACCTAAATAATGATAAAGTATGTAATCGTTAGTGTTCCGTTGAATTTTTCATGTCATTTTAACTGTTTTTTAGATCATACAAATATTCTAACAACTTAACCACCTTTCTCCCTCACCCTTTACCTCAAACCCATCAAACGGTTTCATATAGATTTTCAATTCTAACTCTTCACTAAAAGGCTATCTTTACGTCGATTTGATAAACAATCAGGTCATAAAAGGCAACACTAAAAAGTAGTACCCGAATAGTTGTGTGTCTAGCGACGGGCGAATAGGTGTCAAATTAATTTTCACCTTCCCTATGAGTTATCCTTTGGCAACAAGCCATGCCTAGTGACATCAGTCCCAAGCTTCTCTTTAAACACAAATTTACAGCATACAGATTTACATCCATAGAGTCATTTAATTAATTTCTAACTTTCATTATAAAGAATTGAGATCATCTGTAAGGACCCACCTTTACTGAGGTCCACTTGTGCTTCCTGTACCAATCCCTGGATCAGTAGTTGGTATGCACAACAGAATGTACCGAGTTCCATATAATGTTTTATTCCAAATAGGATCGGTATGGTCTTACAAGCATATGTTAGATTACATCCATGTGGCCTGCAAGGCCACCAAAAACAAAAGAGTTGAATAGCAGCGGAACAAGTGGCACCCTGCCCCTTAGTCTGCCTTGGGCGTAGGACTAAACCAACTCGTCATCGATACGCTGATTCGCCGTGAAATACCCACTCCTGATAATGTGGCACGAAACCGTATCAACACAAGTCTATTGAAAGCGTTTTCTTGTCCAAACACCTCATATTCTGGTATCTTCTACTTGGACACCGCATCTTATTTATCTTCGACAACAAAAAAGCATGGTCCATAAAAGTTGTAGTCTTAGTCACCCACTCATCTGAGTAAGTTCCATTCTTGTTCTAATCAATATACATCCAACTACGGTCTTCACCCATATTTGAGCCTACAAATCAAATACAGACAAATCAACATCAGTTATCACGCATCTACATCTATTAGAAAGGATGTGTGCTAAACCCACCCAGGAGCGACCAAGAGAGCTTGCTTACAACGAGAGGCGGGGTCCGAATCCTGATTAGATTTCGGCAGCATAACCCCGCGGTTCTCTAATGTGACGTCCGGTCCCGTAGAACACGGAACCCAGCTAATTCATATGTGTGCCCAGGATGTTCATCACACATACACATGTAATCCACAAACTGAATACAGAATATAACCACGAACAATAGGGTTTAAGAACTTTTTTACATCAATCTCTAGCTCATTCTTGCAGCGGAGGTCTCTATCTTAATCTAGCAGCGGAAGTCTCTAAGCAATAGCGGAAGCAAACTAAACATGGCAGCGGCTCCATCTCAAACTCCATCCCCAAAGGCAAGTTGACGGTAGATCACACGCCTAGTACTCCACATGGTCTTTGATGTACTCCTCTCCTGTTGCTGATGTGTATGTGATAATGCAAGGGTGAGTACATGTCGTACTCAGCAAGTGCGGGAAAAGTATGACATGTGGCTTACAACAAGGTAGGAATAAAAAGGATCATTGCAGAAAGAAAAGTTTATTTCACAAAACATGATAAGAACATCAACTACCTTTAAGTGAATTTAATCCCAACATGTATCCAATTAAAACATCAACATACCTCCATCATGATTCTCCTCTTTTCATGTCCCATCCAGACATTTATCTTTCTCAACTCTTTCTCATGCTCATAATGACCATCTCATATCCAAAACCAAAGTTCATTGTTTCGACTAAACAGTCCGAAACCATTCTCATTACCAGGACTCAACAGTCCCGAAACCAAATTCCAAAGACCAAACCATACCAATAACTAAACCGATGACCATACTAATGACCATCCCAAACCATACCATGACCAAACCATACATCCATCCCAAAAACCATCCCATCTAATCATGTGAGTTGGCCAGACGCTTGTGACCGGAAGCACGACTATCATGATAGTTTTACACTCTTAAGAGGTGGCACCACTTTATCCACAAGTTTGTTATTTCGTACCCCTCGGTGACTGCAGAACCTCCATTATACCAGTACACAACCGTTGTTGTATGGCCACGAGATCACAAAATAGCCTTTAAAAAGGGGCTACTAGAAGTATGGACTCACTAAGGTTTCACCAGAAGGCTCGAATCACCATTCTCCCACCTACGGGCCCCCTCTTGTGCCATGCAGTTCCCAGGGCAGTCCTCTCTCGACTCCCATTCTCCGTGCCTTCCATGGTCCATAACAATCTAGCAACTTACCTAATTAGTCAGCTAAGCCGCACCCATATCTGGCCTTGTGGTGGCACTGTATTCCTGGCATGTGCTGGCATTAACCGGTCCTTAGATCTACGGCAAGTAAACCACCATCTCATTCTACCACATCCTCAAACCAAGCTTGCCTAGATCTCCCCCGATTCATGTTCATTATCATAATCAAGTCCTCATTAATATTATTCATATGAGTGCAGTAGCTAGACACATTCTATCTCGCTTCCCATAACCCGTAAGCTAAGCGAAGCGAAAAGCAAAAATGACCATACTCGACTCATCAACTTTCCCGGCGAAAAGGGTGGTTAACAAAACTAGTAAACTCCTATAAAAGGGTTTCCCATCAAGTTGACTCAAGCATACATGTTTTCTCAAATAAAATAGTTTCAAAACATGGGATCAATATGGTCAAGGGGCACTTGCCTTGTTCCTGTGGCTTCTGTTGCTCACTGATCTCGAAGTCTTGGTGTTGTAGTCCTTCGTTGATAGCTCCCTGAGCTTGTACTTCTACTCACGACCTTACACATACAAGATTTACAGCAAGCAAACAGCATGCACAATCCTTTACTCAAGATGCAATGGTGCATATGCATGCTAATCCTATGGTGCTATCAGTTTTTTTATGTGTTCTTACATGTTTTAATGGTTTGCATTGGATTTTGCGATGAACAAATGTGTAAAGATCAAGTGTGGATGTGGCGATGATCTCGACTCAAGATCTAGATCAATTCCACCGTTAGGAACTGATCAACACGTGATATGTCCAAACGGAAAAGCTTCTGTTCAAAGGAATCGAGGAAAACAGATGCGAAGAAAACCGCGATGATGTCGTAAGGTGGTAACAAAGACCTACCTCACTTCTCCTCCTAGCAATGGCAGCAAGACAGTTCATCGGCTCTCTTCCGGTGACGGTGAACGTGACGGGGCTCGTCGGCGGTCTCACCGGTGGCTGAACTCCGATGAAGGGTGTTAACTCGGCGAGTTGGGGGCTAGGGCCTTTAAGTTGTCGACTTGAGAAGGTGTTACGGCCAAGGGGGTGTTTCGGGTTCTATTTATAAGGGGATAAAAAAGAGTCCTACTCCGATTGGATTTCAAATAAGAGTCCTATTCAATTTGTTTCTGGATCTTAACAACTTATCTTCAGTCAATTTGGTACGGTAGCACCGTGGAAGAAATCATGTCGGTTTCCTCAGTACCGAATACTCGCGTACAAGGGAAAACTGCTTAGAGATCTCGTCCTTCCGCAGTGGAGAGCTCCAGAGATGCCATGTGTCCAGCGGGGGCCGGGCCTCCTTTTCCGCAGAGGCGAGCTCCGGTTGCACCGCGTGTCTGGCGGATGGGACCTCCCTCTCCCTCAGAGTCAAGCTCCGCGTGCGCCACGTGTCTGGCGGGCGGGACCTCCCCTCTCCCTCAGAGGCGAGCTCCGCGTGCGCCACGTGTCAGTGCCGGACCTCCCATCTCCTCGGAGGTGGGCTCCGAGAATGCCACATGTCCAGTAGCGCCAGACCTCCTTTCTCCTCAGAGACGAGCTCCGAGGTCGACACGTGTCCAGCGGGGCAGACCTCTCGGAGGCGAGCTCCGAGAGCGACACGTGTCCAACAGTGTCGGACCTCCTTGAGGCAAGCTACGAGGGTGACACGTGTCCCGTGGGATCGGACCTCTTGGAGGTGAGCTCCGAGCCTGCCACGTGTCCCGTGGGGCGGGCCTCATCCCTTCCGTAGGGTGAGTTCCGAAGTCGACACGTGTCCTGCAGGGATGAGCCCCTCTTCTCCACAGAGACTATCTCCAAAGGCGACATGTGTCCCGCGGGGCTGGACCTCGCATTTCCGCAGTGACAAGCCCCGAAGGCAACACGTGTCCAGCGGGCCGGACCTTGCCCCCTTCAGTAGAGGCGAGCTCCTAGCCTGCCACGTGGCCAACGGTGCCGGACCTCACCCCCTCTGCAGGGATGAGCTCCGAAGGTGCCACATGGCCAGCGGGCCGCGGGAAGTGTTGACGACGTTCCTCGGTGAACTGGATTTGGCTCTTTTTGGCTATCTTTCTGATTCTTTCTCCCATTCTAATTCTTTTAAAATGTTTAACTATATGAAATATGAATGCATGCATGGATACGAAATTGAGGGTGTCACAAATCTACCCCCCTTAAACTGAATCTCGCCCTCGAGATTCGTTAGAGTTGAGAATAGATGAGGGAAGTCTGCATTGAGGTCTTCCTCACGCTCCCATGTAGCCTCGGCTTCCGTCCACTGTACCTTGCACCATCGGATCACTTTGTTCCTCGTGACCCTTTCCTTTACGTCCAAAATTTGGACACGGTGCTCTACGTAGGTCAGATCCTATTGAAGCTCAAGCTCATCCATCGGTACTTGTTCTTCTGGTACTCTCAAGCACTTCTTGAGCTGGGATACATGAAACACGTCGTGCATGTCGGAGAGTTGCGTTGGGAGCTCTACTTGATAAGCTACCTCTCCTCGCTTGCCCAAAATCTTAAATGGCCCGATGTAGTGAAGTGCTAACTTGCCCTTGACGTTGAAACGTCATTGGCCACGGATAGGCGATACCTTAAGGTACACGAAGTCTCCTACTTCAAAAGTCAACTTTCTTCGCCTAGTGTCCGCATAACCTTTCTGTCGTGACTGAGCAGCCTGCAAGTTCTCCCGTATTGTTTGGACTTGCTTCTCAGCTTCTTGCATCACTTCGGGTCTCATTCCAGAACAGCGGCGTTCTACACCGTCTACCATACAATGCTTCGAAAGGTGACATCTTCAAGCTGGCTTGATAGCTGTTATTGTATGAGAACTCAGCATACGGCAAGCTCCTATCCCAACTATGCCCATGTTTCAAGGCGCAGGCTCTCAACATGTCATCTAAAATTTGGTTTGCCCTCTCAGTTTGCCAATCAGTCTGCGGATGGTAAGCGGAGCTAAAATCCAGTCGTGTACCCATAGCTTCATGCAGCTTTTTCCAGAACCTAGAGGTAAATTTGTTACCCCGATCTGAATCTATCCTCTTCGGAACTCCATGATGGCACACAATTTGCTCCATGTACAGCTCGGCTAGTTCTACGACGCGGTACGTGCTTTTAACAGGAAGAAAATGAGATGTTTTCATCAATGTGTCCACAATAACCCAGATGGAGTCGTAACCCGACCGAGTACGTGGTAATCCGACGATGAAATCCATGCTGATGTCTTCCCACTTCCACTCGGGTACTTTCAATGGTTGCAACAGTCCAGTGGGTCCTTGATGTTCGGCCTTCACCCGTTGGCATGTATCACATAAGGCAACATACTCAGCTATGTCCCTTTTCATACCATCCCACCAATAACAGGTTTTCAAGTCATTGTACATCTTTGTACTGCCGGGATGTATAGAATAAGGTGAGTCATGTGCCTCCTTTAATATCGTGTCGCGGATGTGCTTCACATTAGGCACACAAATCCTTTTTCCTATCCAAAGTGTACCCTTCTCGTCTTCCTTGAAGTCCTTTTCTATGCCTTGTCGGATTATTTCCTTGATCTCCTTGATTCACTCATCCGTTGCTTGGTCATCTCTTATCTCTTGTTCCAGCGAAGATTGGAGTTCCATCACTTCCATCTCGTTCAAGAACCCGAGATGTAACCATTCGAACTCCTTACGAAGCTCGGGCGGTAGCTCCCGAACCGTGAGTTGGTGACATGCTCCCTTTCAGCTCAATGCATCAGCTACTACATTAGCCTTTCCGGGGTGATAGTTGATCCCAACATCATAATCCTTGATGAGTTCCAACCATCGACGTTGCCTCAAATTCAAATCCATTTGGGTGAATATGTACTTGAGGCTTTTGTGATCCGTATAGATCTCACATCGGTGGTCAAGGATATAATGTCTCCAAATCTTCAATGCATGCACAACGACTGCGAGTTCCAAGTCATGTGTGGGGTAATTCAGCTCGTGTTTCTTTAGTTGTCTTGACGCATAGGCTACCACTTGTCCTTCTTGCATGAGCACACATCCAAGCCCTTGTCTTGATGCGTCACAATATATGTCAAAGCTCTTGCTCACGTCGGACAATACCAGAACCAGCGCAGTGGTTAGCCTTTTCTTGAGCTCCTCAAAGCTTTCTTGACACATGGGTGTCCACTGAAATGCTTTTCCCTTCATTAGCAATTTAGTCATAGGCTTTGCTATTTTGGAGAAATCCTTGATGAACCGGCTGTAGTATCCACCATCCCAAGGAAACTCTGAATATCCCTCACATTCTGTGGTTGGTTCCACTTCAGAACATCTCCCACTTTTCTGGGATCAACCGATACTCCTTCCTCGGAGATGATGTGGCCTAGGAACGATACCTCATTTAGCCAAAATTGACATTTGCTGAGCTTGGCATACAATTGATGCTCTCGCAGCTTCACCATGATATCATCGATGAAAACCACGACGAACTTTTCCAAGTACTCCATGAAGACCTTATTCATGAGGTACATGGAATATGCGGGTGCATTTGTTAACACAATAGACATAACGGTATATTCATACAAACCATACCGTGTTCGAAAGGCAGTCTTGGGTATGTCAGAGGGTTTAATATTCAGCTGGAAATATCCCGACCGAAGATCAATCTTGGAGAAAACTCGGGCTCCCTTCATTTGGTCGAATAGGTCCTCTATACGGGGCAGCAGGTATTTATTCTTGATTGTCACCTCATTGAGAGACCTATAATCCACACGCATCCTTTGGGTCCCATCCTTCTTGTCTACGAAGAGCACGGGGGCTCCCCATGGTGACGAGCTCGGACAAATAAAACCCTTTTCTAGCTGCTCCTGAATTTGCTTCTTAAGTTCCACTAGTTCATTAACGGGCATCCTATATGGCCTCTTTGCTATCGGTGCAGTTTTGGGTACCAAATCAATGGCAAACTCAATGTCCCGGTCAGGTGGCATACCTGGAAGTTTTTCCGGGAACACGTCTGAATATTCTTGAACCACCGGAATGCTCTCCGATGTTGCTTCTTCGACGTGGTTCAACGTTGCCTTCTTGGTTGTTGGTTGGGCTGACTCAAACTCAATACGCGTACCGTGCTCGTCTGTTAACTGCACGCTCCTCTCAGCACATTGGATTACCCCATTGTGCTTGTTTAACCAATCCATTCCAAGTATTATATCAAGCCCTTGAGAATCCAAGACAATGAGGTTGGCAAGGAAGTCTACCCCCCTTATTTAAGGTTTACTTTTGGACATACTATATTAGTCCTCATCTCTCCACCGGGAGAATTAACTAACATAGTATATTTCATGTGTGATATAGGCAGATTATACTTGGCAACATACTTGGATGATATGAATGAATGTGATGCTCCAGAATCAAATAAAATGGTGGCTGGGTTGGAATTGGCAAGGAACATACCAATCACGACGTCCTCAGCCTGTTGCGCTTCCTCAGCGGAGACATGATTCACGTTGCTACGAGCGTAGTTCTGCTGTCCACGGTTACCTTGATTAGCTCCTTTGTTCGGCTGTGGGTTCTGCTTGGGCGCGTTGCTTGGCTGTCCAAGGCCTTTCCTCGGGCACTGACTTGCAAAGTGTCCCGCTTCTCTGCATGCCTTGTTTCCCAAGACAGCAGGAATATTAGGGCGGGGTGGTTTTGAGCATAAGCACCCATGTTGGGGCGGGGTGCAGGATGCAAAGGCACACGAGGTGCTTGCATGACAGGACGTTGCTGCGGTGGTGGATTAGGGTGAAAAGTAGAAGCGGACGAGCCATACTGCGGTGCAGCTAGGGGGCATGAAACGGGGACGTACATTGCTCCCTTGTGGCTGGTATGGCATCTTTCTCTTGCCCTCTTGCTCGATCTCACGGATCTTGCTCTCAACCACTATAGCTTTGTCAACAAGTTTCTGGAAGTTTGCATAGTCATTGTTGAGCATCTGAACTGGATCTCATTGTTCAACCTTCTCATGAACAAGTACTGCTTCCTTTGGTCCGAGTTGACATCCTCGGGGGCATTCCTTGACAGATGCGTGAACTTGTTGAGGTACTCATTCACACTCTTCCTGCCTTGGCGGAGACCTTCGAACTCTTGCCTTTTTAGCATCATGACTCCAACAGGGACGTAATGAGGGTGGAAACTCTCCTTGAAATCCGCCCAAGTGATAGTCTCCTGGTTGACATGAGTATTGCAGAGAGCGTCCCACCAGTCTGCGGCTGCTCCCATAAGTTGGTGCGATGCGAAGAGAACTTTCTCCCGATCATTGTACTGAACAGTAGCAAGCTTCTTCTCCATGGACTTCAACCAATCGTCGGCCTTCATGGGATCATTAGCTTGTGCAAAAGTAGGCGGTCGAGTCCTCATGAACTCTCCCAGTCGGTTGTGAACCGGCGGTGGTGGTGGTGGTGGTGGTGGTGGTGGTGGTGGTGGTGGTGGTGGCGGTGGTGGTGGTGCAGGAACGGGGTTAGGATTGTTGTTGTTGGTTTGCAGCTGACCCAAAGTTTGGATCATAGTTTCCATAAGCTGGTTCTGCATAGCCATCAAGGTTGTTTTCACAAGCCCCGGGTTAACATTCTCAGGAACTTCATCGTGGCCATCCTCTTGTGGTTCCTGGTTGCCACGAATGTTCCTCCTTTGACGGCTGGCGTTTTCCCTCACCATCTGTGAGAGAGAGTTGGGTGGAGTAGAAGTTCGAAGTTTAGATGGATACCCCCCCAACTATTTGCATCAAGGTGGATGGACTAAATATATTTACTTTTATATGAGGATGTGAACAAGTGCCGAAACACCTCAAATCTCTCTACTATGGCCCTATTTGGCATGGCTTAAAGTTGTTAAAAAAGCAGCTTATCTGAAAAGCTGGTGAACAGCAGCTTAAACTTATATCCTACTTTTAGTTCATTCTGAGAAGCAGCTGAACTAATAAGCTGCTGGAGAAGCTGACTGTTTGGTACACCCACAATTTATTTTTATAAAAAAGCTGATTCAGAAGCTGTGCCATACAGGGCCTATGTGTGGATATGGACAACGCTGAAGCGTCCCACAACTCACACTAAGCACTCAAACAAAAGCAATCATCACAAAAGTTCAACACACCACTCCTATTCAAGCTTCTATGGTTTAAACGTTCCTATGGGTTTTAGGGTGTCCATTCTGCCTAGGCTTGCATCCTACGGTCAAGGTGGTTCTGATGCCAATCTATGCATTCTACCTAGGCTTGCATCCTACGGTCAATGTGGCTCTAATGCAAATTTGTGACTTCTACCTAGGCTTGCATCCTACGGTCAATGTGCTTCTAATGCTAATCTGTGACTAGGCCTGCGTCCTACAGTCAACGTGGCTCTGATACCAATCTGTGACGCCTGGTCCCATAGAACACGGAACCCAGCTAATGCATATGTGTGCTCAGGATGTTCATCACACATACACATGTATTCCACAAACTGAATACAGAATATAACCACGAATAATAGGGTTTAAGTACTTTATTACATCAATCTCTAGCTTATTCTTGCAGCGGAGGTCTCTATCTTAATCTAGCAGCGAAAGTCTTATTCTAGCAGAGGAAGTCTCCAAGCAATAGCGGAAGCAAACTAAACACGGCAGCGGCTCCATCCTCAACTCCATCCCCACAGGCAAGTTGACGGTAAATCACACGCCTAGTACCCCACATGGTCTTAGAAGTACTCCTCTCCTGTTGCTGATGTGTATGTGATAATGCAAGGGTGAGTACATGTCGTACTCAGCAAGTGCGGGAAAAGTATGACATGTAGCTTACAACAAGGTAGGAATAAAAAGGCTCATTGCAGAAAGCAAAGTTTATTTCATAAAACATGATAAAAACAGCAACTACCTCTAAGTGAATTTTATCCCAACATGTATCCAATTAAAACATCAACATACCTCCATCATGATTCTCCTCTTTTCATGTCTCATCCATACATTTATCTTTCTGAACTCTTTCTCATGCTCATAATAAGCATATCATGATCATATCCATCTCATATCCGAAACCAAAGCTCATTGTTTTGACTCAACAGTATGAAACCATTCTCATTACCAGGTCTCAACAGTCCCGAAACCAAATTCCAAAGACCAAACCATACCAATAACCAAACCGATGACCATACCAATGACCATCCCAAACCATACATGACCAAACCAAACATCCATCCCAAAAACCATCCCATCAAATCATGTGAGTTGGCCAGGTGCTTGTGACCGGAAGCACGGCTATCATGATAGTTTTACACTCTTAAGAGGTGGCACCACTTCACCCACAAGTTTGTGATTTCATCACCCGTCGGCGACTGCAGAACCTCCATTATACCAGTACACAACCGTTGTTGTATGGCCAATAGATCACAAAGTAGCCTTTACAAAGGGGCTACTATATGTATGGACTCACTAAGGTTTCACCAGCAGGCTCGAATCACCATTCTCCCACCTACGGGCACCCTCTTGTGCCATGCAGTTCCCAGGGCAGTCCTCTCTTGACTCCCATTCCCCGCGCCTTCCACGATCCACAATAATCTAGCAACTTACCTAATTAGTCAGCTAAGCCGCACCCATATTTGGCCTTGTGGTGGCACTGTATTCCTATCATGTGCTGGCATGAACCAGTCCTTAGATCTACGGCAAGTAAACCACCATCTCATTCTACCACATCCTCAAACCAAGCTTGCCTAGATCTCCCCTGGTTCATGTTCATTACATCATCAAGTTCTCATTAACATTATTCATATGAGTGCAGTAGCTAGACACGTTCTATCTCGCTTCCCATAACCCGTAAGCTAAGCGAAGCGAAAAGCAAAAACGACCATACTCGACTCATCAACTTTCCCAGCGACAAGGGTGGTTAAAAAAACTAGTAAACTCCTATAAAAGGGTTTCCCATCAAGTTGACTCAAGCGTACATGTTTTCACAAACAAAACAGTTTCAAAACATGGGATCAACATGGTCAAGGGGCACTTGTCTTGTTCCTGTGGCTTCTGTTGCTCACCGATCTCGAAGTCTTTGTGTCATAGTCCTTCATATATAGCTCCAAGAGCTTGTCCTTCTACTCACGACCACACACATACAAGATTTACAGCAATGAAACATAATGCACAATCCTTTACTCAAGATGCAATGGTGCATATGCATGCTAATCCTATGGTGCTATCAGTTTTTTACGTGTTCTTACATGTTTTAATGGTTTGCATTGGATTTTACGATGAGCAAAGGTGTAAAGATCAAGTGTGGGTGTGGCGATGATATCGACTCAAGATCTAGATCAATTCCACTGTTAAAAAATGATCAACACGTGATCTGTCCACACGGAAAAGCTTCTATTTGAAGAGATCGAGGAAAACAGATGCAAAGAAAACCGCGATGATGTCTTAAGGTGGTAACAAAGACCTACCTTACTTCTCCTCCTAGCAATGGCAGCAAGACAGTTTGTCGGCTCTCTTCCGGCGACGGCAAACGTGATGGGGCTCGTCGGCGGTCTCACCGGTGGCTGAACTCCGATGAAGGGGGTTAACTCGGCGAGTTGGGGTCTAGGGCCTCTAAGTTGTCGACTTGAGAAAGTGTTACGGCCAAGGGGGTGTTTCGGGTTCTATTTATAAGGGGATAAAGAAGAGTCCTACTCCAATTGGATTTCAAATAAGAGTCCTATTCAATTTATTTTTGGATCTTAACAACTTATCTTCAATCAATTTGGTGTGGTAGAAGCATGGATGAAATCGTGTCGGTTTCCTCAGTACCGAATACTCGCGTAGAGGGGAAACCCGCTTTAGGATCTCGTCCTTCCGCAGCGGAGAGCTCCGGAGATACCAGGTGTCCAGTGGAGGCCGGGCCTCCCTTTTCCGCAGAGGCGAGCTTCGGTTGTGCCGTGTGTCTGGCGGACGGGACCTCCCTGTCCCTCAGAGGCAAGCTCCGTGTGCGCCACGTGTCTGGCGGGCGGGACCTCCCCTCTCCCTCAGAGGTGAGCTCCACGTGCGCCACGTGTCAGTGCCGGACCTCCCCTCTCCTCGGAGGCGGGCTACGAGAATGCCACGTGTCCAGTAGCACCAGACCTCCTTTCTCCTCAGAGACGAGCTCCGAGGTCGACACGTGTCCAGCGGGAGAGATCTCTCGGAGGCGAGCTCCGAGAGCGACACGTGTCCAACAATGTCGGACCTCCCGGAGGCGAGCTCTGAGGGTGACACGTGTCCCGCGGGATTGGACCTCTCGGAGGCGAGCTCCGAGCCTGCCACATGTCCTGTGGGGTGGGCCTCATCCCTACCGCAGGGTGAGTTCCAAAGTCGACACGTGTCCTGCGGGGCTGAGCCCCTCTTCTCCGCAGAGACTAGCTCCGAAGGCGACACGTGTCCCGCGGGGCTGGACATCGCCTTTCCGCAGCGACAAGCCCCAGAGGCAACATGTGTCCAGGGGGCCGGACCTCGCCCCCTTCCATAGAGGCGAGCTCCTAGCCTGCCACGTGGCCAACGGTGCCGGACCTCACCCCCTCTGCAGGGATGAGCTCCGAAGGCACCACGTGGCCAGCGGGCCGCGGGAAGTGTCGATGGCGTTCCTCGGTGAACTGGATTTGGCTCTTTTCGGCTATCTTTCTGATTCTTTCTCCCATTCTAATTCTTTTAAAATGTTTCTCTATATGAAATATGAATGCATGCATGGATACGAAATTGATGGTGTCACATCTAACTGCACGTCCTAAAATGGTGCAGCAGAGAACATCAGGGTTATACAACTAAAATTTCAATCAGATCCGGGTCTTGCGTCTCGTCATAAGCAAGCTCTCACTGACACTCCGAGGCTGTCCAAAAAGGGACAATTTTTAATCTACATGCGTCACATGCATAGCATAAGTGACACATGTCTGATCGAAATGGGTGACACATAGGTTACGTTACTCATTTATGTTTCATTCAATACCGTCGTAAAAAAGCTTATTTACCACGGTTTTCATGTGTTCCAATGAGGAAGAGATGAAAGAAATAGGGAAAGAGAGGGAAAAATTACGAGATTGCTGTGAAATCTTGGCAGCGAACGTATCGTATACAACCTGATGTTCCAACGAGTGTTTGGCATCCGCAACTCTACCGTTCGACTCCGTGCCTGGCTTGACGGTTGTCCTACTAACCATTGTCGTACTACTAATGACAACCCAGTCATGAGCCGTCGTAAATAACATATTATACATTCTCTCACAACGGTGTATATAGGTAACCGTCGTGAAGCAAATAATTAACACTCAAATTTCTAATAACTAAGTTACTCAATCAATTAAACTAATGCAACTTCTTAATTATTCAAATAATTATATCAATTAAGCATTTATATTAACTAATTAAATCTAAACTAATTTGAAACTGTACTAAACAGGACCTTATCCAACCAAATGATAGTCATTAAAACAAATGAAGTGTCACTTAGTTAGGTTTATTATTGTGGGAACTACCCATCCAGATAAATAGTCCTAAACATGAGTGTTATATTTAAGACTATTTACCTTTTTAGTGAGAGATCGTCCGTGATTACGAGACGCTTATGGTGATTTCATTAATCTCAATATTATCTAACAAAGCTTTAAAGATGCTCATAAGGTATGGTGCGTGTGTGTGTTCATAAATTTAAGTACTTGTGTATTTATATTTGTCGGAGTGTGAGCTCCGACACTCCTCCCGGCCTGCTCGGAAGCAGCCCGCGAGGTTCTTTTTTCCGGAGGGGCTTGGTGCCCTTCGTGACCAGGGCTCGAGGGAGCGGATGAACACAGAGATTTACGTAGTTTGGGCCGCTGAAGCGTAATACCCTAGGTCCACGGGGGTGCTTGTTCTATTTCCTGAGCGTGAGCGCTTGTGCGTTGTGTGATCTCGAGAGCGTGGAATTGGAACCCCCTACAGGGTGGTCACCCCGGTCCTTTTATAGTTCAAGGCCAGGGTGGTTACAATGTGGCCTAGGGCCCGACAGGTGGCCCCAGAGCTAAGTGAACCCTATACACCATCTAGGGCTTCGTCCTCTGAGTAGAGTGGCCGGCGGGAGAGTTAAGTCCCTCCGTTCGGCGCGCTAAGCACCACTGATGTAACACCCCAAAACCTGTTAAGAGGAGAATTTAAAAATTTTTGGACGTATTGCATGTGGTGCAGAAATTCAAATTTAAATTGGAATTCAAATTAAAATCAAAACAAAAAAGAAAAAGAAAAAGAAAAAACAAACCTCCCCGGCCAGTGGGCCGAAACCCACCAGCCAGCCCACCTCACCCCCCGAGACAGCCCGCAGCCGCGCGCCCGCTTCCCTTCCACTGACATGCGGGGCCCGCCTGTCATCCCCGACCTCCCGCTCGGGCCAACCCCGGACTCTTCCGCGCGTGCGTGATCGTAACCAACCCGGATTTCCGCGTCCCTCAGCCCGACTCCTGGTCCCAGACGACTCAAACTCGATCTAAACAAACCTGCCGCCCTCCCTTGTCTATAAAAACGCCGGCATCGCCCCGTTTTCTCCAATCAGCCATTTTTCCTCCCGGTGAGAACCAGAGTTTCTCCGGCCAATTTTGCTCGATCTTCGCTCGGGATTTCTGATCTAACGCGCTGATCTTGATCCACCGCCTCCGGGGAATCACGCAGGTGCAGAAAACTCGGTGGTTTGCGCTTCAAACACAGCGCTGACGAGCATCGCCGTGAATTCACCTCGGACCTCTTCGCCGACCGCTTTCCAGGACCTCCGAGCTCAAGAAAAACCGCGAGGTGAGATCCCCGACCTCCCCTCTACCGATCTATGCCAGGAAATCCCAGTTTTAGGAAGAATTGACGAAGATCCGAAGTTTTCCGGCGAGATCGCCGCCTCCCGCCGCCGCGCGCCGCTGGGCAGCGCCGCCCGCGCTCAGTCCGAGCGACGTGGCTGCTTGTGCGCCGTCTATTTTAAATCGCACGGTAGAATTTAAATCCCTGTGTACCGGTTCGACGTTATAATCTCAGCCGTCTGTTTTAAATCGGACGGTCCACTTCAGCCCCGCGTTATAAAGGCCGGGATTCTTACGCGCTACCCCTGGGGTTCTCGGAAAATACGAGCTAGCCCCGGAAACTTCAGATCTAGCCCCTGGAACTTCAGAAATTCATGTAAATTCAATTAAAAATCAGTTTTAGCCCCTGTACTTAATAAAAATTAGGAAAACCCCTCTGTTATGAGAAGTTAGACCCCTGGAAATTTATAAAATAATATCATAGACCCTTTAATGGGGTGAGTTTGCTTTTTTAACCTTATATAATATTAAATTTAGGAATTTGAGTATGTAATTAAGATTTAAATTTAAAAGGGTGAGACACACACATTGTAAATTCAAGTTTAAACTCTACTAACAATTGGAAAACTTTAGAATGAGCTAGAAATAAATTTTAGGCTGAACTGAAATCTGTTTGGGTGTGTTCATGTTTATTAGATCTAGAAACCCATTTTAGGCTAGGAAATAATTCTGAAAATTGGTAAAATAAATGTAAAATAGTTCACATCAGAGGAGAAGTTCAAAAATATATTATTTACTATTTTAGATCAGAACCTATTCTTTTTAGATGATGTGTCTTACTATTTTCATAATAAAGTTCACAATTAGGTATATAAAATAAATCTTAAAATATAGGAAGATAGGTATGCATAACTAGAAAATGATAAATGAAATCTCCAAAATCCAAAGATTTCAGTTTAGGTTTTGGTAGAAGATCTGAAAACCCATTTGGAGTAGGAAAATACCTTCCATGCATACTTGGTAGCTAAGATGTGTATCAATTGAATATAAGGAATTTGTTTAAATTGGAAATTCATATATAGTATGCAAACATAAATCTGAACACAAGAAGTTAGAAATCATATGCACATGTTAAAAGTGCATGTAAGCCCAAAATCAACACACATAGAGTAACCACAACACATAGAAATGTGAATGACTTTCATAGATGTGAATGTGTGGTTTGTATGAAGTGAAAGTGTGAACTATGTCTTATGGACTGTTGTTTTCTTTTGCTATGTGTGATGGTATGAGTAGAACCTGCTCCAGAGCAAGTTCTTCCTTTCCAAAATCAGGACTATCCATTCCCAGAGCAGCAGGAAGAAGGCAAGTGTCCTTGACCACTTTGTTCCTATGCTAGGATGTGTAGATAGAATTTATTGCATTGTCAATTGAAATATGAAACCCATGCTAGCAAGTTTCCCTAGAATTGCATTACCTTGTTTCCTTGTAGCTTGGGTTGGGATTTATTTTATCATGTCATTTATTGTTATGCTTAGCCATGCTTAGAATGGGATAATTGTGATATGAGATCATCAACTTATTTACCTTACTCTTGAATGAGATGTTATGAGTTATGTAGAGGTAGGGATCAAGGCAAGTTGGATGATTTGGTTGGTGCTGGGTGCACGAGACTCGGGTTTGTGTTTAGTACTTGCCTGGATCCTAAGGACCGGTTCATGGAGCATGTAACCTGGCTTTACCGTGCCAACCACATGCTGAGATGTGGCAGCTTGGCCAAATAATTAGGTGTATCCCCGGCATAGTATGGGTCTGTTGGATGGTGCGGGGAATAGGTGTCAGCTGGACTACCATATGAACCGCAAGGCTCAAGAGGGGGCCACTGCAGCGGGGTTGGAGCCTCTTGTATGCTGTTAGGGGTGAAACCTCAGTGGGCCCATGCTCATCGGGAATCCCTTTGTAAAGGCTTCGTAGTGATCTCCTGGCTACACACCTGGGAAGTGTGAATGTGGTTCGTAGCCACTGGCATAATGGAGGTTCTTTAGTCCACCCGACAACGGGGGATGAAATCACTACATGTGGGTACAGTGGTGCAAACTCTGCAGAGTCAAAACTGTCATGACAGCCGTGCTCATGGTCAAGAGCGGTTTGGACTTATTCATGATTATAAGATGATGACTTTGGAAGTTGTCGATGTTAAGCGGGGAGCTTAACATTGGAAATGATGTTATGGTTATTTGATTATGATGATGGGCTGGGAGATTGGGACCATTTCACCTGTGTAGTAATGAAGGTGCTTAATAAGCTAAGGTGGTAGGTAATATTTCGGAAGTGCTCTAACCATGAGTTCAATCTCTCCTTGTTCTAGCCATGCATGACATAACTTTCCCACACTTGCTGAGTACCATCGGTACTCAACCTTGCATATTTGTTGGTTTACATTGCTGCTCAGGTCAAGAGAATGATGTGGTGTTTCATGATCAAGACTTTGGACCCGAAGAAGGTTTCTAGGTTCATGGAGCCCCGGGCAACGCCTGTGATGGAGCCCACAAGAATAATATTTCCGCTGCTATTTTATTATGAACTTATTATCGTCCATTGAGACGTATGCTATGTAAGACTTATTTATATTCGACACCTGGCTTGTACAAATGATGCTTCACTATTTGTCATCACATGTATTAGAAAATGATCCTGGCATACATGTGATATTCACTCGGTTCTTCTTCGGAGAAACCGGGTGTGACAGAAGTGGTATCAGAGCCATGGTTGCCCGTAGGAACGTGGACCTAGATAGAAATGGACGTAGTTAGGGACCCTATTTTCTTAAAAACTATTTTACAGAGGTGTGGGTTGAAAAGTGTTATTTAATGGGCCACTTTATTCATCTTACCCCATCTTTTATTCAAAATAGGATTTTTGTTTAAAATCTTATCTAACTTAATTTTAAATGCTTTATGTTTTAGATGGTTCGCATGATCCGCACCGCCCGCAAGTCCACCGGAGGGAGAGTTCCCGTAGTTGCCCTTGCCCTGAGAGAGGAGAACCGTCCGATGATGTATCTCTCCTACGGATTGGCAGTAGGAGGCTTGTTGCGCCGTCTTCGCCGCATGCTCCAAGAAGCCGGCAATACGGGCAAGCTGATCATACACTATAGCTCCACCAGGACCATCCGTGAGAAGAGGGAAGAATGGAGTTCAGAGATGAGGATTATCCACGAAAATCAGCTGCTCAAGATCCACCGCTCTCCAGCTTGTCGAGCGACACAGATCGATGCGGAGAAGGATGTCACCTGGGAGGCAATCACCTATCAGAGTCACAACTATCGTCGTCACCTGGACAGGACTGAGTACATGTATGTCCTCCAACACGAGAGTGGTATAACGGAGTACAAGTACCCGCCAGTGCAGCAGGCGACTTCCCATGAGCACATGGACTTGTGCTTGGAGGATGCTGCTATGCTCAGCACTCGACTGCAGGAGTGTCAGCAGGAGCTTCAGGATGTTCGTGACACCCTGAAGGAAACCGAGGCGTTGCTTCGAGCCTGCTTGAGGGCGAGAGAGAGAGGAGATGGGAATGAACTGTGTGTCACCGTGAATGACACATGGACTCCTGACTCCCCAGATCGCCGGGCGATCAGGCGTCGTCGCACTTCTCCACCAGCAGCTTCCCCACCCAAAGCGGAGTCAGAAGGCAGCCGCAATAATGAGGAAGATCCCGAGGAGCCAGCTCAGTGATACGAGTAGTGTAGAGTCATTCCCTTAGTTTAGCAGGAGGTCGAGTAGTCGATTCGTTACCATAGTTAATGGTGTGTTAATTCTTGGTGTGTGACGTGAGTTGTGGAAGTCATGGGCGTTTGTCCACAACCTCGTCTTCAGGTTGTTTTGCTTTGGAGTGTGAACCCATATGAATTAAGAGTGCATTTATGTTCACGTGAGATATGAAATCCTCAGAAAATATAAATGAAATAAGTTCTCAAAATCTTAAAGTTAAAACAAGCAAAAACTGATAAGTAATACGTAATGATTTAAAGTGACATTTGGTTGATCATGATAGATGGCCGGAAGAGGAAAGGGTCGTGCTGCCAACCCTGCCAACAACAACGATGAGGCAGGCAACCCTCATCTTTCTGGAGGCCAAGACATGGGTGGTCGCCGTGAAGGAGTTGATCCCATCCACCAAATGCTTGAGAATCAAAATCAGCTCATCCAGAACCTGACTCAAGTGGTGGCCAACTTGCACCAAGCTCCACCTCCACAAGCTGCACCACGCCAACCAAGGTTGAGTGAGTTTCTAGGAACTCAACCTATGAAGTTTGCAAGTGCTGCTGAACCCCTGGAGGCAGATGACTGGCTAAAGACCATTGAGAGCAAGATGAGGATCATACAGTGCCAAGGGTATGAGAGGGTGCTGTTTGCCTCTCACCAATTGCATGGACCTGCTGCTGATTGGTGGACCGCTTACGTGGCCGCCCACCATGACCCTGAGAACATCACTTGGGAAGAGTTCAAGCGTAGCTTGCGCAACCATTACATACCAAGGGGTGAACTCAAAAACAAGAGGAAGGAGTTCTTGGGATTGCAGCAAGGAAACATGACTGTGAGGGAATACCTCACTAAATTCACTCAACTCTCCCGTTATGCCCCACGGGACATAGAGACTGATGAGCAGAAACAGGATTGTTTCGTGGAAGGACTTACCGCAGAAATGCAGTGTGCAATGTCCTCCAACGAGTATGGAAGCTTCCAAAAGATGGTGGACAGAGCATTTGTTATAGAAAGGAAGCTGAAGACCTTGGAAAATGAAAACAAGAGGAAGGCGGGATAGTCACACCAAGCCTCGGGTAGCAACACACGCCCACGTCTGATGCAGCAACCCGCAGGGAAGACGAGCCGTGCTGCAGTACCCTACTCAGCACCCAAGGGGTACAACCCGAACTTCAGGCCTCCGTCAGCACCAGCACAGCCACAACGTCAGTTTGTACAGCAGCCTCGCCCCACATATCAACCTCGACCAGCAGTACAAGGACCCCCAAACCAACCCCAAGACAACAAAGGCCAGACACCTAAGGTAGGGGTACAATGCTTTAACTGTGGTGAAGTGGGGCACTACGCCCATAAGTGCCCAAAGAAGAAGCCCGTGCAGCCGCAACAGCAGAATGTGATGCGAGGACGGGTGAACCACGTGACCATGGAGGAAGCGCAAGAGGCACCTGACATGGTAGTTGGTAAGTTTCCTGCCAATTTACACATTGCAACCCTATTGTTCGATTCTGGTGCTACCCACTCGTTCATTGCCCAAGGGTTTGTTAAGAAGTATGATTTAGCAACAACACAAATGAACCATATGCTAGCCGTAAACTCTCCAGGGGGAGAAATAAGGACAAGACAAGTGTGTCCCAAGGTGAATCTAGACATTAATGGGGTAGTATTTACTGCCAACCTCATAGTGATAGATTCACAAGGGATAGATATTATTTTGGGCATGGATTGGTTAACCAAACATAAGGGAATCATCCATTGTTTGACCAGAACGGTGGAACTAACTCACCCTAGTGGCACAAGAGTAAAGTTCATAACGATACAAGAGCCTAGGAGGGACATTAAATTAAATCAAGTTAAGGTGAAAGTGGAGGAGATCAGGATTATCAGGGAATACCCAGATGTTTTTCCGGAGGAGTTGCCAGGTATGCCTCCCGATCGTGAAGTGGAATTCACGATTGAGCTAGTGCTTGGAACAGCTTCGATATACAAGAGACCTTATCGGATGGACTCCAAGCAGCTGGGAGAACTCAAGGATCATTTGAGAGAGTTGACAGAGAAGGGGTACATTCGTCCTAGTTCCTCACCATGGGGAGCTCCAGTGATATTTGTGCCCAAGAAGAACGGAACCCAAAGGTTATGCGTGGACTACCATGCGTTGAATGAGGTAACCATCAAGAACAAGTACCCATTACCCCGCATTGAAGACTTGTTTGATCGGTTGAGGGGAGCTTGTGTGTTCTCAAAAATTGATCTCAGGTCGGGATACCACCAACTTAAGATAAGGCAAACTGATATTCCAAAGACAGCTTTCGTATCTCGCTACGAGCTGTATGAATACACTGTCATGCCTTTCGGGCTAACCAATGCCCCGACATACTTCATGTATCTCATGAACAAGGTATTCATGGAATATCTGGACAAATTTGTGGAGGTTTTCATAGATGACATTCTCGTCTTCTCCAAAGATGAAGAGGAACATGAGAAACATCTAAGGTTGGTGTTGCAGAAGCTGAGAGAACACCAACTATATGCCAAGTTGAGCAAGTGTGAGTTTTGGCTGAAGAGAGTTCCCTTCTTAGGACATATAATCTCGGAGGGAGGAATCTCCGTAGATCCCGCCAAGATCGAATATATACAGAAGTGGAAGACCCCTGAGAATGTCGGGGACGTTCGAAGCTTCTTGGGATTGGCTGGATACTATCAACGGTTTATTGAGGGATTCTCCAAGATCTCGAGACCCCTCACCAATCTGTTGGAGAAGGGAATCACATTCACATGGACGCCGCAGTGCGAGACGAGTTTTCAGGAGCTAAAGAAAAGATTGACAACAGCCCCAGTGCTAGTTATGCCAGATATACAGAAGAACTTTTCGGTGTACTGCGATGCCTCAGGAAATGGGTTGGGATGCGTTCTCATGCAAGAAGGGCATGTCGTGGCTTATGCATCCCGGCAGCTCCGGAAACATGAGAAGAACTATCCTACACATGACCTAGAGCTAGCCGCAGTGGTACACGCGTTGAAGATTTGGTGGCACTACTTGATGGGGAAGAGGACAGAGATATATAAGGTTCATAAGAGTTTAAAGTACATTTTCACACAGCTAGATCTCAACCTCAGACAAAGAAGATGGTTAGAGCTAATCAACGACTTTGATGTGGGAATCAACTATCATACTGGGAAAGCAAACATCATGATAGATGCTTTAAGTCGGAAAGTGCAGGTAATAGGTTGAGCTTGAAGGACATGCCTGCAGAATTGAAGGACGATGTTATAAGACTCAATCTATGCCTGGTGAATAGTGGTGAAGCAATCACCATGGAAGTGGACTCCACACTAGAGCAAGACATACGCGATGGTCAAAAGAATGATGAGAAGATACAAGAAATCTGACAACTCATCAAGGATAATAGAGCCCCTGGTTTCAGAGAGGATGAACAAGGTACGGTGTGGCACGGGAAAAGAATCTGTGTGCCTAAAGTAAAGGAGATTCGTTAATTGATTTTGAAGGAGGCTCACGATTCTGACTATTCCATTCATCCTTGGAGTACGAAGATGTACCAGGACCTCAAGAGCAGGTATTGGTGGTATGGCATGAAGCGAGATATCGCGGAACATGTTGCCCTATGTGACACATGTCATGTAACACCCCAAATTTTTAGTCAAAACTCAAATTTTGATTTAGAACCATAAACCATGTTCAGAGGGGAATTTAGAAATTTTTGGACGTGTTGCATGTTTTACAGAAATTCAAATTCAAACTGGAATTCAAATTAGACTCAAAACAGAAAAGAAATGGAAAAAGAAAAAGGAAAACCGGAAAAAAACTGGCCAGTGGGCCGAAACCCCAGCCGGCCCAGCAAACCCCCGCGCAGCCCGCCCCCGCGCGCGCCGCGCTGCCCCTCGCTGACGGGTGGGACCCGCCTGTCATCCCTAACCCCGCGACCCCGGACTTCTCCCCCGCGCGCGCGATCGCAACCGATCGGGAAACCGCGTCCCGCAGCCGAATTCTGGACCCTGAGGACTCTAACTCGATCACAACAGAACCACCGCCCTCCCCCGGCTATAAAAACAACCGATCCGATCAGTTTTTCTCACGCGATCGCCGATTTTCACTCCGGTGAGCACCGAGACTTCGCCGGTGAATTCTGGCCGATCTAAGCTCGGAAACTCCGATCTAACTCGTTGGTCTTGATCCACCGCCTCCGGGGAACTTTGCAGGTGCAGAAAACCCGAAGACTTACGGTACAAATCTAGCTCCGACGAGCTTCGCCGTGGTTTTGCCTCGGACCTCGCCGCCGAGCACTTTCCAGGACCCCCGAGCTCGAGAAAACCCCCGAGGTGAGATCCCTGACCTCCCCTCTACCGATCTAGGCCATAAGATCACAGTTCTAGGCAGAATTCTCGAGGATCCAAAAGTTTCCGGCGAGATCGCCGCTTCCCGCCGCCGTGCGCCGCCGGCAGCGCCGCCCGCGCTCGATCAGAGCGACGTGGCCGCTTGTGCGCCGTTTATTTTAAATCGCACGGTAGACTTTAAAACCCCGCGTACCGGTTCGATGTTATAATCTCAGCCGTCGGTTTAAAATCAGACGGTCCACGTCAGCCCCGCGTTATAAAGACTGGAATTCTTACGTGCTACCCCCTGGGGTTCTCTGGAATTGAGAGCTAGCCCCGGAAACTTCAGATCTAGCCCCTGGAACTCCAGAAAATCATGTAAATTCATTTAAAAATCAGTTTTAGCCCCTAGACTTAATAGAAATTAAGAAAAACACCTCTGAAAAGTGTAGCTAGACCCCTGGAAATTATGAAAATAATATTATAGACCCTGTAATGGGGTGAATTCATTATTTTAGCCCTGTTTAGTATTTAATTTAGAAAATTGAATATGTAACTAGTGTTTAAATATTAAAAAGGGGGACAAACCTAATTGTCAAAATTATTAAAAAGTTTCTCAGTACTTAGAAAACTTTGGAGTGAGATAAAAATATATTTTTGGGGCTGAAATAAATCTGTTTCATCTATTATTCACATTTAATAGTATAGGGACACATTTTTAAGTAAAGAATAGTTAAAGAAAAATAGGGAAAATAATTATGAAATAGTATACATCAGAAGCCAAGGTCAAAATATGATCTTAAATTATTTAGGACCAGAACCTAATCTGTTTAGGTAGTGTGTATTACTAATTTAATAATAAAATGCACAATTATGCATAAGAATATAAATCTGAAAATATAGAAACTAGTAAATGATAAATGGAGTTTCTAAAGTACAAAGAATTCGGTTTAGGGTTGATAGAAATTATGAAGGCACATATGGAGAAGAAAAATACTTTTCATACATACTTGGTAGTTTAATATATAAGGAATTTATTTAAAACTGAAACACACATATATACATGTATATATATATATAGTATGTGAGTATAAATATGAACACCAAAGTAGGAATCCTACACATGTAAATGAAAGTGTATGCAAGCTCCAAATCAACACACATAGAGTATCCACAACACCTAAAATGGTAAAGAAACTTTCATAAATGTGAATGTGTGGTTTGTATGAAGTAGAAGTGTGAACTATGTCTTATGATTGTTGTTTTTCTTTTGCTATGTGTGATGGTATGAAGTAGAACCTGTTCAAGAGCAAGCTATCAGTTTCCAAGATCAGGACTACCCATTTCAGGAGCAGCAAGAAGGAGGCAAGTGTCCTTGACCACTTTGATCCTATGCTAGGATGTGTAGATAGAATTATTTGCATTGTCAAATGAAATATGAAGCCCATGCTAGGAAAGTTTCCCTAGAATTGCATTACCTTGTTTCCTTGTAGCTTGGGTTGGGATTTATTTTGTCATGTCATTTATTTACATGCATATGCTTAGCCATGCTTAGAATGGGATATTTGGGATATGAAAGCATCAGTTTATTATACCATACTCTTGAATGAGCTATTGTGAGTTATGTAGAGGTAGGGATCGAGGCAAGTTGGATGTTTTTGTTGTGTGCTGGGTGCACGAGACTTGGGTTTGTGTTTAGTACTTGCCTGGATCCTAAGGACCGGTTCATGGAGCATGTAACCCGGCTTTACAGTGCCAACCACATGCTGAGATGGGGCAGCTTGGCCAATTAATTAGGTGTATCCCCGGCGTAGTATGGGTGTGTTGGATGGTGCGGGGAATAGGAGTCAGCTGGACTGCCATATGAACCGCAAGGCTCAAGAGGGGGCCACTGCAGCGGGGTTGGAGCCTCTTGTATGCTGTTAGGGGTGAAACCTCAGTGGGCCCACGCTCGTCGGGAATCCCTTTGTAAAGGCTTCGTAGTGATCTCTTGGCCACACACCTGGGAAGTGTGAATGTGGTTCGTAGCCACTGGCATAATGGAGGTTCTTTTAGTCCACCCGGCAACGGGGGATGAAATCACTACTTGTGGGTACAGTGGTACAAACTCTGCAGAGTCAAAACTGTCTTGACAGCCGTGCTCACGGTTAAGAGCGGCCTGGACTTATTCATGATTAGAGAATTGATGGTTTTGGAAGTTAAGCGGGGAGCATAACATTGGAAATGATGATTATGGTTATTGGTTTATGATGATGGGATGGGAGATTTGGACTATTTCACCTGTGTAGTAATGTAGGTGCTTAATAAGCTAAGGTGATAGGTATTAATTGCGTAGTGCTTTAACCATGAGTTCAACCTCTCCTTGTTCTAGCCATGCATGATATAATTTTTCCACACTTGCTGAGTACCATTGGTACTCAACCTTGCATATTTGTTGGTTTATATTGCTGCTCAGGTCAAGATAATGAGATGGTGTATAATGACCAAGATTTTGGACCCGAGGAAGGTTTCTAGGTTCATGAAGACCCCCGGGCAACACCTGTGATGGAGCCCTAAAGAATAATATTCCGCTGCTAGTTTATTTACTTGTGATGAAGCATTAGTGTTCATTGAGACATTTGTGATGTAAAACTTATTTATATTCGACACCTGGCTTGTAATAAATGATGCTTCACTATTTGTCATCACATGTATGAGAAAATGATCCTGGCATACATGTGATATTCACTTGGTTGTTCTTCGGAAAAACCGGGTGTGACAGAGGTGGTATCAGAGCCAAGGTTGCCCGTAGGAACGTGGACCTAGGTAGGAATGGACGTATTTAAGGGCCCTATTTTCTAAAAAAAAAATATTTTCCAAGGTGTGGGTGAAAAAGTGTTATCAAAAGAGTCATTTTCTTCATCTTCCCCCAACTTTCATTCAAAAATAGGATTTTTGTTTGAAATTTTATCTAACCTAATTTTAAATTCTTTTGTTTTAGATGGTTCGCATGATTCGCACCGCTCGTAAATCCACGGGAGGGAGAGTTCCCGTAGTTGCCCTTGCTGAAAGAGAGGAGAGTCGTCCAGTGACGTACCTTTCCTACGGATTGGCAGTGGGAGATTTGTTGCGCCGTCTTCGACGTATGCTCGAAGCCGCCGGCAATACGGGCAAGCTCATCATCCACTATAACTCCACCAGGACCATCCGTGAGAAGAGGGAAGAATGGAGTTCGGAGATGAGGATTATACACGAGAATCAGCTGCTTAAGATCCACCACTCTCCAGCTTGTCGATCAACACAAGTTGACGCGGAGAGAGATGTCACTTGGGAGGCCATCACCTGCCAGAGCCACATCTATCGTCGCCACTTGGACAAAACTGAGTACATGTATGTCCTCCAACGTGAGAGTGGTACCACGGAGTACAAGTACCCACCGGTGCAGCAAGGGACTTCCCATGAGCACATGGACTTGTGCTTGGAGGATGCTGCTATGCTCAGCACTCGACTGCAGGAGTGTCAACAAGAGCTTCAGGATGTCCGAGATACTCTGAAGGAGACGGAGGCATTGCTGCGAGCTTGCTTAAAGGCGAGAGAAAGAGGAGATGGGAATGAACTGTGTGTCACCGTAAGTGATCCATGGACCCCTGACTCCCCGGATCGCCGAGCGATCAGGCGTCGTCGCACTTCTCCACCAGCAGCCTCCCCACCCAAAGCAGAGTCAGAAGGTAGCCGAAATGAGGAGGAAGATCCCGAGGAGCCAGCTCAAGAGGATGAGTAGTGTAGAGTCTTTCCCCTAGCTAGCAAGAGGTCGAGTAGTCGAGTCGTTACGTAGTTAATGGTGTGATAATGCTTGGTGTGTGACGTGAGTTGTGGAAGCCATGAGCAAGTGTCCACAGCCTCGTCTTCAGATTGTTTTGCTTTGGTGTGAACCCACAGGAAATAATAGTGCATTTATTGGGTGTGAGATATAAAACCCTCGTAAGATTTTAACAAAACTTCAACACTTCAAAGTACAAACAAGTGAAAGTAGTAAGATGATACTAAATGCTTTCAAATTAACATTTGTTGATTCTACCAGATGGCCGGAAGAGGAAAAGGACGTGCTGCCAACCCCGCCAACAACAATGATGAGGCATGCAACTCTCATCTTTCTGGAGGCCAGAACCGGGGTGGTCGCCGTGAAGAAGTTGATCCTCTCCACCAAATGCTGGAGAATCAAAATCAGCTCATCCAGAACTTGACTCAAGTAGTGGCCAACTTGCATCAAGTTCCACCTCCACAAGCTGCACCACGCCAACCAAGGTTGAGTGAGTTTCTAGGAACTCAACCTCCAAAGTTTGCAAGTGCTGCTGAACCTCTGGAGGCAGATGATTGGCTGAAGACCATTGAAAGTAAGATGAGGATCATACAATGCCAAGGGTATGAGAGGGTGCTGTTTGCCTCTCATCAATTGCAAGGACCTGCTGCTGATTGGTGGACCGCCTACGTGGCCGCCCATCATGACCCTGAGAGCATCACTTGGGAAGAGTTCAAGCGTAGCTTCCGCAACCATTACATCCCAAGAGGTGAACTCAAAAACAAGAGGAAGGAGTTTTTGGGACTGCAGCAGGGAAACATGACGGTGAGGGAATACCTCACTAAATTCACTCAACTATCCCGTTATGCTCCACGAGACATAGAGACAGATGAGCAGAAACAAGATTGTTTCGTGGAAGGACTTACCGCAGAGATGCAGTGTGCAATGTCCTCCAATGAGTATGAAAGCTTTCAAAAGATGGTGGACAGAGCATTTGTGGTGGAGAGGAAGCTAAAGGCCCTTGAAAATGAGAATAAGAGGAAGGCTGGGTGGTCACATCAAGCCTCAGGGAGCAACACCCGCCCACGTATGATGCAGCAACCTACGGGGCAGACGAGCCGTGCTGCGGTACCCTATTCAGCACCAAGAGGGTACAACCCAAACTACAGGCCTCCCGCAGCACCAGCACAGCCGCAACGTCAGTTTGTACAACAGCCTCGCCCCGCATATCCACCTCGACCAGCAGTGCAAGGACCCCCAAACCAACCCCAAGACAACAAGGGCCAAGCATCTAAGATTGGGGTGCAATGTTTCAGCTGTGGTGAAGTGGGGCACTACGCCCATAAGTGTCCAAAGAAGAAGCCCACGCAACCACAGCAGCAGAACGTAATGAGAGGACGGGTGAACCACGTCACTATGGAGGAAGCACAAGAGGCACCCGACGTGGTAGTTGGTAAGTTTCCTGCCAATTTACACCTTGCAACTCTGCTGTTTGATTCTGGTGCTACCCATTCGTTCATTGCTCAAGGGTTTGTTAAGAAGCATGACTTAGCAACCACACAAATGAACCATATGCTAGCGGTAAATTCTCCAGGTGGAGAAATAAGGACAAGACAAGTGTGTCCCAAAGTGAACCTAGACATTAATGGGGTAGTATTTACCGCTAACCTCATAGTGATCGATTCACAAGGGATAGATATTATTTTGGGTATGGATTGGTTGACCAAACATAAAGGAATCATCCATTGTTCGACCAGAACGGTGGAACTAACTCACCCTAGTGGCACAAGAGTAAAGTTCATAACGATACACGAGCCTAGGAGGGACATTAAATTAAATCAAGTGGAGGTGAAAGTTGAGGAAATCAGGACTATCAGGGAATATCCAGATGTTTTTCCGGAGGAGTTGCCAGGAATGCCTCCCGACCGTGACGTGGAATTCGCAATCGAGCTAGTACCGGGAACAGCCCCGATATACAAGAGACCTTATCGAATGGACTCCAAGCAGCTAGAAGAGCTCAAGGATCAATTGAGGGAATTGACGGAAAAGGGGTATGTTCGCCCTAGTTCCTCACCATGGGGAGCTCCGGTAATATTTGTGCCTAAGAAAGATGGAACTCAAAGGTTATGCGTGGATTACCGTGCCTTGAATGAGGTGACCATCAAGAACAAGTATCCATTACCCCGCATTGAAGACTTGTTTGATCAGTTGAGGGGAGCTTGCGTGTTCTCGAAAATTGATCTCAGGTCGGGATACCACCAACTCAAGATAAGGCAATCTGATATTCCCAAGACAGCTTTCGTATCTCGGTACGGACTGTATGAATACACTGTCATGCCTTTCGGGCTAACCAATGCCCCGGCATATTTCATGTACCTCATGAACAAGGTATTCATGGAATATCTGGACAAATTTGTGGTGGTTTTCATAGATGATATTCTCGTCTTCTCCAAAGATGAAGAAGAACATGAGAAACATCTAAGGTTGGTGTTACAGAGGCTGAGAGAACACCAACTATATGCCAAGTTGAGCAAGTGTGAGTTTTGGCTAAAGAGAGTTCCCTTTTTGGGACATATAATCTCGGAGGGAGGAATCTCCGTAGATCCCGCCAAAATCGAAGATATCCAGAAATGGAAAACCCCTGAAAATGTCGGGGAAGTTTGAAGCTTTTTGGGATTGGCTGGATACTATCGACGGTTTATTGAGGGATTCTCCAAGATCTCGAGACCTCTCACCAAACTGTTGGAAAAGGGAATCACATTCACTTGGACGCCACAGTGCGATACGAGCTTTCAGGAGCTAAAGAAGAGATTGACAACAGCCCCCGTGTTGGTTATGCCAGATATGCAGAAGAATTTCACGGTGTACTGCGATGCCTCTGGAAACGGGTTGGGATGTGTTCTCATGCAAGAGGGACATGTCGTGGCATATGCATCCCGGCAGCTTCGGAAGCACGAGAAGAACTATCCTACACATGACTTAGAACTAGCTGCAGTGGTACACGCGTTGAAAATTTGGCGGCACTATTTGATGGGGAAGAGGACAGAGATATATACGGATCATAAGAGTTTGAAGTACATATTCACACAGCCAGATCTCAACCTTAGACAAAGGAGATGGTTAGAGCTAATTAATGACTTTGATTTAGGCATCAACTATCATCCCGGGAAAGCAAACGTCGTGGCCGATGCCTTGAGTCGGAAAGTGCAGGTCAATAAGTTGAGCTTGAAGGACATGCCTGCAGAATTGAAGGACGAGGTTATAAGGCTCAATCTATGTCTAGTAAATAGTGGTGAAGCCATCGCCATGGAAGTGGACTCCACACTTGAGCGAGACATACGCGAGGGACAAAATAATGATGAGAAGATACAAGAGATCAGACAGCTCATCAAGGAAAATAAAGCTCCTGGTTTTAGAGAGGATGAACAAGGAACGGTGTGGCACGGGAAAAGGATCTGTGTGCCAGAAGTAAAGGAGGTTCGTAAATTAATTTTGGAGGAGGCTCACGATTCCGACTATTCCATTCATCCTGGGAGTACGAAGATGTATCAGGACCTCAAAAGCAGGTATTGGTGGTATGGCATGAAGCGAGATGTCGCGGAACATGTTGCCCTGTGTGACACATGTCAGTTGGTGAAAGCAGAACATCAACGACCCGCGGGATTGCTGCAACCACTCAAAGTGCCTGAATGGAAGTGGGAAGAGATCAGCATGGATTTTGTCGTGGGATTGCCTAGGACCCAGTCCGGGTATGATTCAATATGGGTTATTATTGATAGGCTAACTAAGGTAGCTCATTTCATCCCTGTGAAAGAAAGCTACAGCGGATCCAAATTGGCAGAATTGTACATGTCAAGGATTGTGTGTTACCATGGAGTGCCGAAGAAGATAGTGTCGGATCGAGGGACGCAGTTCACCTCGAGGTTTTGGCAAAAGTTGCATGAAACCATGGGAACCCATCTGAATTTCAGTTCTGCCTATCATCCCCAAACTGACGGGCAGACGGAGAGAACCAATCAGATCCTTGAAGATATGTTAAGGGCATGTGCACTCAAAAACAATAGGAGTTGGGACAAGAACTTACCGTATGCGGAGTTTTCCTATAACAACAGTTATCAAGCTAGTATGAAGATGTCACCGTTTGAAGCTTTGTATGGAAGGAAGTGCAGAACTCCCCTATTTTGGAACCAAACAGGAGAAAGTAAAGTGTTTGGTCCCGAAGTGCTACAAGAAGCCGAGGCAAAGGTGAGGGAGATTCGCAACAACTTGAGGATAGCACAGACACGCCAGAAGAGTTATGCTGATGTACGAAGAAGAGAGCTCGTTTTCAACGTGGGAGACTATGTTTATCTCAAGGTGTCCCCTATCAGAGGACTTCGTCGGTTCAAGGTGAAAGGGAAGTTGTCACCTCGATACATCGGACCCTTTCAAGTTTTGGAAAGAAAAGGCGAAGTGGCGTACCAACTAGAGTTGCCGGTTCATCTGTCGGACGTGCACGATGTGTTCCATGTGTCGCAACTCAAGAAATGTCTGAGGACGCCTGAGGAGGTGTTACCCATGAATGAAGTGGATGTAGCTGAGGATTTGTCTTATGCCGAGCAACCATACAAGATTTTGGAGACAATGGAACGCCTCACCAGAAATAAGAGAATCAGGATGTGCAAGGTGCAGTGGAAGCATCACTCAGAAGAGGAAGCCACCTGGGAACGGGAAGATGAGCTTAAGGCACAATTTCCGGAATTGTTTTCTTAGAAACACCAATCTCGAGGACGAGATTTCTTTTAAGGGGGGTAGAGCTGTAACACCCCAAATTTTTAGTCAAAACTCAAATTTTGATTTAGAACCATAAACCATGTTCAGAGGGGAATTTAGAAATTTTTGGACGTGTTGCATGTTTTGCAGAAATTCAAATTCAAACTGGAATTCAAATTAGACTCAAAACAGAAAAGAAATGGAAAAAGAAAAAGGAAAACCGGAAAAAAACTGGCCAGTGGGCCGAAACCCCAGCCGGCCCAGCAAACCCCCGCGCAGCCCGCCCCCGCACGCGCCGCGCTGCCCCTCGCTGACGGGTGGGACCCGCCTGTCATCCCTAACCCCGCGACCCCGGACTTCTCCCCCGAGCGCGCGATCGCAACCGATCGGGAAACCGCGTCCCGCAGCCGAATTCTGGACCCTGAGGACTCTAACTCGATCACAACAGAACCACCGCCCTCCCCCGGCTATAAAAACAACCGATCCGATCAGTTTTTCTCACGCGATCGCCGATTTTCACTCCGGTGAGCACCGAGACTTCGCCGGTGAATTTTGGCCGATCTAAGCTCGGAAACTCCGATCTAACTCGTTGGTCTTGATCCACCGCCTCCGGGGAACTTTGCAGGTGCAGAAAACCCGAAGACTTACGGTGCAAATCCAGCTCCGACGAGCTTCGCCGTGGTTTTGCCTCGGACCTCGCCGCCGAGCACTTTCCAGGACCCCCGAGCTCGAGAAAACCCCCGAGGTGAGATCCCTGACCTCCCCTCTACCGATCTAGGCCATAAGATCACAGTTCTAGGCAGAATTCTCGAGGATCCGAAAGTTTCCGGCGAGATCGCCGCTTCCCGCCGCCGTGCGCCGCCGGCAGCGCCGCCCGCGCTCGATCAGAGCGACGTGGCCGCTTGTGCGCCGTTTATTTTAAATCGCACGGTAGACTTTAAAACCCCGCGTACCGGTTCGATGTTATAATCTCAGCCGTCGGTTTAAAATCAGACGGTCCACGTCAGCCCCGCGTTATAAAGACTGGAATTCTTACGTGCTACCCCCTGGGGTTCTCTGGAATTGAGAGCTAGCCCCGGAAACTTCAGATCTAGCCCCTGTAACTCCAGAAAATCATGTAAATTCATTTAAAAATCAGTTTTAGCCCCTAGACTTAATAGAAATTAAGAAAAACACCTCTGAAAAGTGTAGCTAGACCCCTGGAAATTATGAAAATAATATTATAGACCCTGTAATGGGGTGAATTCATTATTTTAGCCCTGTTTAGTATTTAATTTAGAAAATTGAATATGTAACTAGTGTTTAAATATTAAAAAGGGGGACAAACCTAATTGTCAAAATTATTAAAAACTTTCTCAGTACTTAGAAAACTTTGGAGTGAGATAAAAATATATTTTTGGGGCTGAAATAAATCTGTTTCATCTATTATTCACATTTAATAGTATAGGGACACATTTTTAAGTAAAGAATAGTTAAAGAAAAATAGGGAAAATAATTATGAAATAGTATACATCAGAAGCCAAGGTAAAAATATGATCTTAAATTATTTAGGACCAGAACCTAATCTGTTTAGGTAGTGTGTATTACTAATTTAATAATAAAATGCACAATTATGCATAAGAATATAAATCTGAAAATATAGAAACTAGTAAATGATAAATGGAGTTTCTAAAGTACAAAGAATTCGGTTTAGGGTTGATAGAAATTATGAAGGCACATATGGAGAAGAAAAATACTTTTCATACATACTTGGTAGTTTAATATATAAGGAATTTATTTAAAACTGAAACACACATATATACATGTATATATATATATAGTATGTGAGTATAAATATGAACACCAAAGTAGGAATCCTACACATGTAAATGAAAGTGTATGCAAGCTCCAAATCAACACACATAGAGTATCCACAACACCTAAAATGGTAAAGAAACTTTCATAAATGTGAATGTGTGGTTTGTATGAAGTAGAAGTGTGAACTATGTCTTATGATTGTTGTTTTTCTTTTGCTATGTGTGATGGTATGAAGTAGAACCTGTTCAAGAGCAAGCTATCAGTTTCCAAGATCAGGACTACCCATTTCAGGAGCAGCAAGAAGGAGGCAAGTGTCCTTGACCACTTTGATCCTATGCTAGGATGTGTAGATAGAATTATTTGCATTGTCAAATGAAATATGAAGCCCATGCTAGGAAAGTTTCCCTAGAATTGCATTACCTTGTTTCCTTGTAGCTTGGGTTGGGATTTATTTTGTCATGTCATTTATTTACATGCATATGCTTAGCCATGCTTAGAATGGGATATTTGGGATATGAAAGCATCAGTTTATTATACCATACTCTTGAATGAGCTATTGTGAGTTATGTAGAGGTAGGGATCGAGGCAAGTTGGATGTTTTGGTTGTGTGCTGGGTGCACGAGACTTGGGTTTGTGTTTAGTACTTGCCTGGATCCTAAGGACCGGTTCATGGAGCATGCAACCCGGCTTTACAGTGCCAACCACATGCTGAGATGGGGCAGCTTGGCCAATTAATTAGGTGTATCCCCGGCGTAGTATGGGTGTGTTGGATGGTGCGGGGAATAGGAGTCAGCTGGACTGCCATATGAACCGCAAGGCTCAAGAGGGGGCCACTGCAGCGGGGTTGGAGCCTCTTGTATGCTGTTAGGGGTGAAACCTCAGTGGGCCCACGCTCGTCGGGAATCCCTTTGTAAAGGCTTCGTAGTGATCTCTTGGCCACACACCTGGGAAGTGTGAATGTGGTTCGTAGCCACTGGCATAATGGAGGTTCTTTTAGTCCACCCGGCAACGGGGGATGAAATCACTACTTGTGGGTACAGTGGTACAAACTCTGCAGAGTCAAAACTGTCTTGACAGCCGTACTCACGGTTAAGAGCGGCCTGGACTTATTCATGATTAGAGAATTGATGGTTTTGGAAGTTAAGCGGGGAGCTTAACATTGGAAATGATGATTATGGTTATTGGTTTATGATGATGGGATGGGAGATTTGGACTATTTCACCTGTGTAGTAATGTAGGTGCTTAATAAGCTAAGGTGATAGGTATTAATTGCGTAGTGCTTTAACCATGAGTTCAACCTCTCCTTGTTCTAGCCATGCATGATATAATTTTTCCACACTTGCTGAGTACCATTGGTACTCAACCTTGCATATTTGTTGGTTTATATTGCTGCTCAGGTCAAGATAATGAGATGGTGTATAATGACCAAGATTTTGGACACGAGGAAGGTTTCTAGGTTCATGAAGACCCCCGGGCAACACCTGTGATGGAGCCCTAAAGAATAATATTCCGCTGCTAGTTTATTTACTTGTGATGAAGCATTAGTGTTCATTGAGACATTTGTGATGTAAAACTTATTTATATTCGACACCTGGCTTGTAATAAATGATGCTTCACTATTTGTCATCACATGTATGAGAAAATGATCCTGGCATACATGTGATATTCACTTGGTTGTTCTTCGGAAAAACCGGGTGTGACATGTCAGTTGGTGAAAGCGGAACATCAACGACCCGCGGGATTATTGCAACCACTCAAAGTGCCTGAATGGAAATGGGAAGAAATCGGTATGGATTTCATAGTGGGATTGCCTAGGACCCAATCAGGATATGATTCGATACGGGTCATCATCGACAGGCTAACCAAGGTAGCTCAAATCATCCCCGTGAAAGAAAGCTACAGCGGATCCAAATTGGCGGAGTTGTACATGTCAAGGATCGTGTGTTACCATGGAGTGCCAAAGAAGATAGTGTCGGATCGAGGGACACAGTTCACCTCAAGGTTCTGGCAGAAGATGCATGAAACCATGGGAACCCATCTGAATTTTAGTTTCTGCCTATCATCCCCAAACTGACGGGCAAACGGAAAGAACCAATCAGATCCTTGAGGATATGCTGAGAGCGTGTGCACTCAAAAACAATCGGAGTTGGGATAAGAACTTACCGTATGCGGAGTTCTCCTATAACAACAACTATCAGGCTAGTATGAAGATGTCACCGTTTGAAGCTTTGTACGGGAGGAAGTGTAGAACTCCATGATTTTGGAACCAAACAGGGGAAAGTAAAGTGTTTGGACCCGAGGTACTACAAGAAGCCGAGGCGAAAGTGAGGGAAATCCGCAACAACTTGAAGATAGCATAGACACGACAAAAGAGCTATGCCGATGTACGAAGAAGAGAGCTCGTTTTCAACGTGGGGGACTATGTCTATCTCAAGGTATCCCCTATCCGAGGACTTCGTCGGTTCAAGGTGAAAGGGAAGTTATCACCTCGGTATATCGGACCCTTTCAAGTTCTGGAGAAGAAAGGCGAAGTGGCGTATCAACTAGAATTACCGGCTCGCCTATCGGATGTGCATGACGTATTCCATGTGTCACAGCTCAAGAAATGTCTGAGAACACCTGAAGAGATGTTACCCATGAATGAGGTTGACGTAGCTGAGGATCTGTCTTATGCCGAGCAACCATCCAAGATTTTGGAGACCATGGAACGCCTCACAAGAAATAAAAGAATCCAGATGTGCAAGGTGTAGTGGAAGCATCACTCGGAAGAGGAAGCCACATGGGAGCGAGAAGACGAGCTTAAGGCACAGTTTCCGGAATTGTTTTCTTAGAACCACCCATCTCGAGGACGAGATTTTTTTTAAGGGGGGTAGAGCTGTAACACCCCAAAACCTGTTAAGAGGAGAATTTAAAAATTTTTGGACGTATTGCATGTGGTGCAGAAATTCAAATTTAAATTGGAATTCAAATTAAACTCAAAACAGAAAAGAAAAAGAAAAGAAAAAGAAAAAACAAACCTCCCCGGCCAGTGGGCAGAAACCCACCAGCCGGCCCACCTCACCCCCCCACGCCAGCCCGCAGCCGCGCGCCCGCTTCCCTCTCACTGACATGCGGGGCCCGCCTGTCATCCCCGACCTCCCGCTCGCGCCAACCCCGGACTCTTCCGTGCGGGCGCGATCGTAACCAACCCGGATTTCCGCGTCCCTCAGCCTGACTCCCGGTCCCAGACGACTCAAACTCGATCTAAACAAACCTGCCGCCCTCCCTCGTCTATAAAAACGCCGGCATCGCCCGGTTTTCCCCCACGATCAGCCGTTTTTCCTCCCGGTGAGAACCAGAGTTTCTCCGGCCAATTTCGCTCGATCTTCACTCGGGATTTCTGATCTAACGCGCTGATCTTGATCCACCGCCTCCGGGGAATCACGCAGGTGCAGAAAACTCGGTGGTTTGCGCTTCAAACACAGCGCCGACGAGCATCGCCGTGAATTCACCTCGGACATCGTCGCCGACCGCTTTCCACGACCTCCGAGCTCAAGAAAAACCCCGAGGTGAGATCCCCGACCTGCCCTCTACCGATCTATGCCAGGAAATCCCAGTTTTAGGAAGAATTGACGAAGATCCGAAGTTTTCCGGTGAGATCGCCGCCTCCCGCCGCCGCGCGCCGCCAGGCAGTGCCGCCAACGCTCGTTCCGAGCGACGTGGCTGCTTGTGCGCTGTCTATTTTAAATCACAAGGTAGAATTTAAATCCCTGCGTACCGGTTCGACGTTATAATCTCAGCCGTCTGTTTTAAATCGGACAGTCCACGTCAGCCCCGCGTTATAAAGGCCGGGATTCTTACGCGCTACCCCCTGGGGTTCTCGGAAAATACGAGCTAGCCCCGGAAACTTCAGATCTAGCCCCTGGAACTTCAGAAATTCATGTAAATTCAATTTAAAATCAGTTTTAGCCCCTGGACTTAATAAAAATTAGGAAAACCCCTCTGTTATGAGAAGTTAGACCCCTGAAATTTTATAAAATAATATCATAGATCCTTTAATGGGGTGAGTTTGCCTTTTTAACCATATATAATATTAAATTTAGGAATTTGAGTATGTAATTAAGATTTAAATTTAAAAGGGTGAGGCACACACATTGTAAATTCATGTTTAAACTCTACTAACAATTGGAAAACTTTAGAATGAGCTAGAAATAAATTTTAGGCTGAACTGAAATCTGTTTGGGTGTGTTCATGTTTATTAGATCTAGAAACCCATTTTAGGCTAGGAAATAATTCTGAAAATTGGTAAAATAAATGTAAAATAGTTCACATCAGAGGAGAAGTTCAAAAATATATTATTTACTATTTTAGATCAGAACCTATTCTGTTTAGATGATGTGTCTTACTATTTTCATAATAAAGTTCACAATTAGGTATAGAAAATAAATCTTAAAATATAGGAAAATAGGTATGCATAACTAGAAAATGATAAATGAAATCTCCAAAATCCAAAGATTTCAGTTTAGGATTCGGTAGAAGATCTGAAAACCCATTTGGAGTAGGAAAATACCTTCCATGCATACTTGGTAGCTAAGATGTGTATCAATTGAATATAAGGAATTTGTTTAAATTGGAAATTCATATATAGTATGCAAACATAAATCTGAACACAAGAAGTTAGAAATCATATGCACATGTTAAAAGTGCATGTAAGCCCAAAATCAACACACATAGAGTAACCACAACACATAGAAATGTGAATGACTTTCATAAATGTGAATGTGTGGTTTGTATGAAGTGAAAGTGTGAACTATGTCTTATGGACTGTTGTTTTCTTTTGCTATGTGTGATGGTATGAGTAGAACCTGCTCCAGAGCAAGTTCTTCCTTTCCAAGATCAGGACTATCCATTCCCAGAGCAGCAGGATAAAGGCAAGTGTCCTTGACCACTTTGTTCCTATGCTAGGATGTGTAGATAGAATTTATTGCATTGTCAATTGAAATATGAAACTCATGCTAGGAAGTTTCCCTAGAATTGCATTTACTTGTTTCCTTGTAGCTTGGGTTGGGATTTATTTTATCATGTCATTTATTGTTATGCTTAGCCATGCTTAGAATGGGATAATTGGGATATGAGATCATCAATTTATTTACCTTACTCTTGAATGAGATGTTATGAGTTATGTAGAGGTAGGGATCAAGGCAAGTAGGATGATTTGGTTGGTGCTGGGTGCACGAGACTCGGGTTTGTGTTTAGTACTTGCCTGGATCCTAAGGACCGGTTCATGGAGCATGTAACCTGGCTTTACCGTGCCAACCACATGCTGAGATGGGGCAGCTTGGCCAATTAATTAGGTGTATCCCCGGCGTAGTATGGGTGTGTTGGATAGTGCGGGGAATAGGTGTCAGCTAGACTACCATATGAACCGCAAGGCTCAAGAGGGGGCCACTGCAGCGGGGTTGGAGCCTCTTGTATGCTGTTAGAGGTGAAACCTCAGTGGGCCCACGCTCGTCGGGAATCCCTTTGTAAAGGCTTCGTAGTGATCTCCTGGCTACACACCTGGGAAGTGTGAATGTGGTTCGTAGCCACTGGCATAATGGAGGTTCTTTAGTCCACCCGACAATGGGGGATGAAATCACTACATGTGGGTACAGTGGTGCAAACTCTGCAGAGTCAAAACTGTCATGACAGCCGTGCTCACGGTCAAGAGCGGCTTGGACTTATTCATGATTAGAGGATGATGACTTTGGAAGTTGTGGATGTTAAGCGGGGAGCTTAACATTGGAAATGATGTTATGGTTATTTGATTATGATGATGGGATGGGAGATTGGGACCATTTCACCTGTGTAGTAATGTAGGTGCTTAATAAGCTAAGGTGGTAGGTAATATTTGCGTAGTGCTTGAACCATGAGTTCAACCTCTCCTTGTTCTAGCCATGCATGACATAACTTTCCACACTTGCTGAGTACCATCGGTACTCAACCTTGCATATTTGTCGGTTTACATTGCTGCTCGGGTCAAGAGAATGATGTGGTGTTTCATGATCAAGACTTTGGGCCCGAAGAAGGTTTCTAGGTTCATGGAGCCCCGGGCAACGCCTGTGACGGAGCCCACAAGAATAATATTTCCGCTGATGTTTTATTATGAACTTATTATCGTCCATTGAGACGTATGCTATGTAAGACTTATTTATATTCGACACCTGGCTTTTAATAAATGATGCTTCACTATTTGTCATCACATGTATGAGAAAATGATCATGGCATACATGTGATATTCACTCGGTTTTTCTTCGGAGAAACCGGGTGTGACAACTGACTGTGTGTCAGGTGATGATGAAGATGTCGTCTTGTCACCACGTCCTCTCGCTCTTCTTGGGTGGCTTCGTGCCGTTGGGTGGCACTGTACCGCTGTCACGCCTTCACCCTGTCTTGTCACCATAATGGCGAACAGGCAAAGGACAGAGGCGTGTGCAGCGTGCCATGCTTTTGGGGAAGGCGTGAGTCTTGAATGCGAAGCCTGACAGCGCACTTCCTTATTGACTTTGTCGACCCCCGGCCCATGACTGGTCGTGGGACACGTGGCGGCTCTGGAGCTCTTGTCGACGGGCTTGTTACCTGGGGACACATGGCTGCTCCAGACCTCACCTCAGCTGGGAGGTTCAGGCCGAGTCCCAGGGCACGTGTCTGCACCAGAGCTGTCCTTGGTGGGGAGGCAGCTCAGAGCCATGGGACATGTGGCAGCTCCGGATCTCACCTCAGCGGGGTGGCTCAGACCGCAGCCTGGGACACGTGTCAGCACCGGAGCTCTCCTCAGCAGGGAGGCGGCTTGGAGCCATGGGACACGTGGCAGCTCCGGACCTCACCTCAGCGGGGAGGCTCGGACCGGAGCCCAGGGCACACATCAGTTCCGGAGCCCAAGCGCATGTGGTAGCCCTAGGGCTGACCATGAGGCCAAGGGCACGTGGCTAATGCTGCTGCTCACCTCAGCTGGGAGGCGGGGCCCAGGCTATCTTTTACCCACTACGCGGGGGTACCCGGTCTGCAGGGTACCAACAGTGGCCCTCGGGCCCATCTTGGAAGAGGCATCGAGCCTGCAGGTGGGGCCCCCATCTCCTCCGCGTGGTGGTTTTAAACCTATGCTTTGGAAACCGAAGTGGTGGCGAGATTTTCACGTAGTGGACGAGTGGTTGCACCTAGGAGATAAAAAGGTTGCACGTCCTTTGCTTAGTGGGCACATTCAGTAAAAGCAGCAGCGCGTCATCGTGTCTACTCCTGATTTGATGGGTCATGACGATGCACTCGAGGGGTTGCCTTGGGGTCATTACTGCGACAGCCCATGGGCCGCAGGAATACTGCGCTGCTTCCCTCGAGAACCGCTAGATGTTCCCGAGTTTTTACTTGCCTGTCTTGCCAGTGTCTGACTGATGGACCTGGGTCCTACCTGTCATGGGTGGGAGCGAGTGCTAAGGCGACGTGCTCGAGGGGTTGCCTCGGGGCACTTACTGTGGCAACCAACAGGTTGGTTGCTGCAGTTCCACCGCGCCTCTTTTCTCGGGGACCGCCGGGCGTACCCAATATGTTACTCACCTAGCCCTCGATGTCTGACGGGTGGACCTGGGTCCTACCTATCAACGGGGGAGGTGAGTGTCAAGGCATCGTGCCCAAGGGGTTTCCTTGGGTCATTTACTGCGACAACCAATGAGTTGGTCGCACCGCTCTCCTCGGGAACCATCGGACATTCCCGAGAGGTTATCCTCCCGGCCCCTAGTGTCTGACGGGTGGAACTGGATCGAGCCCATCGTTGGTGGAGGCGAATAACCCGCGGCGTGCAGAGGTGGAAACCCAATCGCCATGCCTGGTGCCCTGCCAGAGGCTGTGGTTGAGTATAAAAGGAGGCCTTCCAATGTGCCCTCCCTCATCATGTGGCCTTTGTTCTCCTCTTGCACGCTGGAAGTCTCTACTTCCAGGAATTTTCGCCCACCAGATGCTTTCTCACTGGTAGCCGTCTTTGTCCACTTCTGCGAGATGTTTGTGTGTGTGCGGCCTTCGGTGAGGCTCTCTGGGGCATCCCTCTCCTTGACAGCCTCGGATAGAATCACAAGCCATCCTGATGGTGTGCCGGTGGTAGGGGAGGCCGTCAGGGATAGGGTCCTCGACTCGCAGTGAGTCCCTACACCAGTGTCGAGTGGGGCATGTCCTCTAGGCGCCACGTCGAAAGAGGGCTACCTGTTGGTACCGGTGGAAGGTTAAGTGCAGAGTGATCAAGCCTTCCTCCAGGTACTGTTGTGGACAACAAAATCTGCCATACATGGCATTGGCCTGCACGACACTAGATGTCACTGTTGCCTCGGTCCAGCATGAGTTGCTGTCGTCCTCGGTCTTATAGCAGGTGACCGTCCCACTGTGCAGAGATCGGCTTGGGGGACAACCAAGCAGGCCACGAAGCAGGAGATTACTCGACTTGTAGCTGCTTAGTTCCTTAGTTGTCTTGTATCCCCTTTTGTATGCCAGAACTCTATTATTAATGAAAGCATCTTTATTTCAAGTCTTTCATTGTTCTATGTTGTCGATGTAGACTTCGGACCCTTAGCAGCGCAAGGGTCCGGGATAACTTAGCCAATGTGGACAGCTCTTTGTCGATGCCTCGAGCTTGTTCCTTTGGGTCCTTAGCGGCATAAGGACCCAGGGTGCTCCGGTACTGTGGCTACCAGTCCTTCTAGATCCTCGGCAGCGCAAAGATTTGAAGGAAATTCGGCCCTTGTCTCCAACTCTTTCCAGGGAGACTCATGGCAGCTCCAGACTTTTCCTCAGAGGGGAGACTCTGCCCGGAGCCCGGGGCACGTGTCTACGCCGATGTTGTCCTCAGCGGGGAGGCGGCTCGGAGCCTAAGGACACGTTGTAGCTCCGGACTCCACCCAGCGGGAAGGCCCAGACCAGAGCCCGGGGCACGTGTCAGCACCGGAGCTGTCCTTAGCGGGGAGGCGGCTTAGAGCTTGGGGACACGTGGTAGTTCCGGACTTCACCCAGCAGGAAGTCTTAGGACCGGAGCCCGGGGCACGTGTCACCACCGGAGCTCAAACACACGTGGCAGCCCCAGGGCTGACCTTGGGGCCTAGGACACATGGTTTGCTTGTTTACAGTTCATATGCTTGAGGAAGCACAACTGTAAAGAGGGTATGCTGGCAGCACATGTGTGCTCCAGGGCTTCCCTCAGCTGGGTGGTGGTTCCGAGCCAGGTGACATGTGGAAGCTCCAGGTTTCACCTCAGCAGGGAGGCTTCGGATCGGAGCCCAAGGCCCACGTCGGCTCTGGAACTCAGAAGCATGTGGCAGCCCAAGGGCTGATCTTAGGGCCAAGGACACGTGGCTTTGCCCATTTACAGTTGATGTGCTTGAGGAAGCACAAACTGTAAAGGGAGAATGCACAGGACAAAGCAAAATTTTCTCACTTTAGGCTCTTCTTCATAGGAGGAAACAGGACGTACTAGAAGGCAGCGACCCATCCCAGATTTGAGAGTGGCAGGACTCCTATGGGACTTAGCTGTTCTAAGCTGCTACTGGACACTATGACATCCTTTTGGAGAAAACAGAACCCTACTACTATGCTAAGGATAGAACTTACGGAGATGTTCTATATTCCATGGATTGGGTTGAGATACCCCATCCTCTGTTGCTAGGCGCACGCACCCGGGGCAGCATACTTGTGTCACTCGGAAGGGGCCCTCCCAGCTGGGGGAGAGTTTGTTCCCCCTTCTCGAGAAAGTATCCATCGTAACACCAGGTCGCACACCTCGAGCAGTCTACTCTGCACGAACCGCTGCTGACAACGCCAGAGCACTTGACGGTACCGAGTGTTTCAGAAAGCTGCTTGCACCTTTGCTCATCGACAAGGTTGATATCTTCACGCCGGAGCTGGTCCTGCATGGCTTCGTCGTACGCTCGGACACTGTAAATGTCCCAAAAACGTAAATACAAAGAAACGGATGTTTGAACATCATTGTGTTTCTGGTTCATGAAAAATGGGACTTACAAAATACTTTCTTACACGTGATGTGTAACACCCTCAATTTCATAATCATGCATTGCATATAGAAAACATTATAAAAGAAATAGAAATGGGAAGAATCATAAAAATGGGAGAAAGATAGCTGAAAAGAGCCAATTTCAATTTGCCGAGTAGCGCTGCCGACACTTCCCGCGGCCTGCTGGCCACGTGGCGCCTTCGGAGCTCATCTGTGACGCCCCGGTTCTGTGGAAAACCCACGGAACCCGGACTGATGCATATGTGTGCCCAGGATGTTCATCACACATACACATGTATTCCACAAACTGAATTCAGAATATATAACCACGAATAACAGGGTTTTATTACAATGTCTCATGAGTCTCCAACTCATTCTAGCAGCGGAAGTCTTATTCTAGCAGCGGAAGTCTTTATTCTATTGTGGAAGCAAACTAAGCAGCAGCGGCTCCATCTCCTACTCCATCCCCACAGGCAAGTTGACGGTGGATCACACGCCTAATACTCTACATGGTCTTCGAAATACACTTCTCCTGTTGCTGATGATGAAGTAATAATGCAAGTTTGAGTATATAACGTACTCAGCAAGTGCGGGAAAATATGATACGTTGCTCACAGCAATGTAGGTATAAAAAGGCTCATTGCATAAAAGCAAAGTTTATTTCACAAAACATGATAAAACAGCAACTAACTTTAAGTGAATTTAATCCCAACATGTATCCAATTAAAACATCAACATACCTCCATTTTGTTTCACTTTCCATGTCTCATCCAGACATTAATCTTTCTCATTTTTCATCTCATGCTCATGAATACCATCTCGTATTCACTACCATCTTTATCTCATATTCAATTTTTCATCCCATAACCGAGACCAAAGCTCATTATCACGACTCAACAGTCCAAATTTCATTACCAAGACTCAACAGTCCCGAAAAAACCAAATCTAAAGACCATCCATGACCAAACCAAATATCCATCCCATCTAATCATGTGAGTTGGCCAGGCGCTTGTGACCGTAAGCACGGCTATCATGATAGTTTTATACCCTGCAGAGTTTGCACCACTTTACCCACAAGTTTGTGATTTCGTCACCCGTCGGCGACTGCAGAACCTCCATTATACCAGTACACAACCATCGGTGTATGGCCAAGAGATCACAAAATAGCCTTTACAAAGGGCTTCCTAGATGTATGGACTCACTAAGGTTTCACCAGCAGGCTCGAATCCCCATTCTCCCACCTACGGGCCCCCTCTTGTGCCATGCAGTTCCCAGGGCAGTCCTCTCTCGACTCCCATTCCCCGCGCCTTCCACGGTCCATAACAATCTAGAAACTTACCTAATTAGTCAGCTAAGACGCACCCGTATTTGGCCTTGTGGTGGCACTGTATTCATGGCATGTGCTGGCATGAACCGGTCCTTAGATCTACGGCAAGTAAACTACCATATCATGCTACCACATCCACAAACCAAGCTTGCCTAGATCTCCCTCCGATTCATGTTCATTAACATCAAGTTCTCATTATCATTATTCTCATACGAGTGCAATCAGCTAGACACATTCTATCGCTTCCCATATCCCATAGATTAGCGAAGCAAAAAGCAAAAACCGACCATACCTGACTCATTAACTTTCCCGGCAACAAGGATAGTTAACAAAACTAGTAAACTCCTATGAAAGGGTTTCCCATCAAGTTGACTCAAGCACACACACGTTTTCGCAAACAAAACATCCAAAACATGGGACCAATATGGTCAAGGGGCACTTGCCTTGTTCCTGTGGCTTCTGTTGCTCTTGGATCTCAAAGTCTTGGTGTTGTTGCTCATCGTAGATAGCTCACTGAGCTTGTCCTTCTAATCACGATCACGCATATACAAGGTTCACAACAATCAATTATCATGCACAAACTTTACTCAAGATGCAATGATGCATATGCATGCTAATCCTATGGTGCTGTTTTACTAGATCAGTTTGTACGTGTTCTTGCGTGGCTTGCATGGGTTTGCATGGGGTTTTACGATGAACAGAAGTGTAGGGATCAAATGTGGCGATGATCTGGATTCAAGATCTAGATCAAACTGATCAACACATGATCTGTCCACGAAAAATCTTCTGTTCGAAGGGATCGAAGGAAAAATAGATGCAAGAAAACCGCGATCTCGTCGTAAGGTGGTAATGGAGACCTACCTTACTTCCTTCGGGTCCTTCCTCCTAGCAAAAATAGATCGTCGGCTCTCTTCCGGCGATGGCGATCGTGTCTGGGCTCGTCAGCAGTCTCTCCGGTGGTCAAACTCGGGCGAAGGGGTTTAGCTCGGCGAGTTTGGGGGCTAGGACTTCTAAGTTGTCGGCTTAGAATAGATGTTACGATCAAGGGGTGTTTCGGGTTCTATTTATAACCGGAAAATGAAGAGTCCTAATCTGATTGGATTTCAAATAAGAGTCCTCTTTGATTTATGTGTGGATCCTAACAAATTATCTTTCAATCGATTTGGTTGCAGTATTCAACGTAGAAGAGTTCGTGTCGGTTTCCTCAGTAACGGGTACTCACGTACAGAGGAAAACCGCTTCAGAATCGCGTCCTTCTACAGGGATAAGCTCCGGAGGCTCCACTTGTCCAGCGGGGGCCTGAGCTTCCCTTTTCCTCAGGGGCGAGCTCTGGTTGTGCCGCGTGTCAGGCGGGCACGACCTCCCCTCTCCTCGGAGGTGAGCTCCGCGTGCGCCACGTGTCCTGGCGGGCAGGACCTCCCTCTCCCTCAGAGGCGAGCTCCGCGTACGCCACGTGTCAGGTGGGTCGGGACCTTGTGACACCCTCATTTTTTGTTTCTGCATTTATTCATATTTCATGCAGAGAAAACATTTTAAAGGAAGCGGGAACAGAGAGAGAATTAAAAAGATAGCCAAAAAGAGCCGAACCCAGTTCACCGAGAGCGCTGAAGACAACTCACCGCGGCCCGCTGGCCACATGAAGTGTTCGGAGCTCATCCCTGTGAAGTGGGGAGAGGTCCACCGCTAAGCTGGCTACGTGGCAGGCTCCAGGCTCATCTCTGCAAAGGGGGAGAGGTCTGACCCTGTGGGACACGTGTTGCCCCCTGAGCTAGCCTCTGCGGAGGAAGCAAAGGCATTTCCGCATGACACATGTCACCTTCGGAGCTAGTCACCATGGAAATCAGAGGACCAGTCGCGCGGGATACGTGTCGATCTCAGAGCTCACCTCCGAGAGGTCCGGTTCTATAGGACACGTGTCGCCACCGGAGCTTATCTCCGGAAGGTCCATCACTGTTGGACACGTGTTAACCTCGGAGCTATCTCTTAGAGGAAAGGAAGTCTGGCGCTGGAGCTACCTCCGGAGAGAGGAATGGTCTGGCACTGACACGTGGCGTGTGCGGAGCCACCTCCGAATAAAAGAGGAGGTCCCGACCGCCAGGATACGTGGCTGTAAGGGCCTCAGTTTTTGACACCTATTTGAAGTGTTCATCACCACACCACACACCTCATTTGAAGTAAGTTGATGAACACAAATGAAGAGCAAGTAACCACCATCAACATGCTCATTAGAGAACAAACTCACATATTGCCAAAGTGGTATTTCCCACATGTGATATAGAAGGGCTGGGCATATGAAAACTCCTGCACATTGCTAAGGATATCCATGCCAAGTTTCACCCAAATTCAAAACCTTTTTGAGGTCATTTTGGGTATAGCTAGAAAGAGGGCAGTTTGAAACCATATTTAAAATTCAAACTGTTTTTATCCCATGAATTCAAATGTGGGAGACATATTCTTATTCAGCACATTTTTGTGAGCTCACCCACCAATTTTCACTTCATTTGGAGTTGATCTTGACATGAGCTAAGTGGGGCAAATTCAAACTGTATTTGAATTTCAAACTGAACATGTGCTGAAATTCATTCAAACCAAACCCAATTTGAATTCTAACCAATTCAAATGGCTCATGGGTGAATAATTTGAATCGCCATGGGTATTTTGGGGCTCACTGTTTACAACAGTGATTAGGAGTAAATTTCAGAGGTTAAAATTGGAAGTGGGACCCACATGTCAGCCACTACTCCAAATCAAACCGACTGAAAACCCAGCTCGGGTTCTTGCGCCGGACTGAGCAGCCGCCACGGCGAAGAGGCGACCGGGACACCACCTGCTTGCCGCCCCGACGTGCTGAACCGCATCACAGCCCCCTTATCTACGCCACCGCCCTGATCGGAGTGATCACCGCACACTCTGCTGCTTCCTCGCATCAGAACCGCGCCATCGCTGCCGATCACTCGGAGCTGATCAGGGAAGCTTGATCACCGCCTCTCCGTCCCCTCCAGAGCCACGGCAAGGTACTAGAAACCTTCCTCCGTCTTCCCCGCTGCTAGAATTCAGCTGAAACCGGTCAATCTCGGCTATACCGAGAGTTCAATCCGGTGACCTAACGCCGCCGCACTTCGGGCTCCCGTGAACAGCCCAACCGGGGCATTGTCACGCCCGAGGCAAGGCACCCTTGGACGCGCTGGTGACCGGTGCTGCTCACCCCCGAGCCACAGCCCGAGTGTTTGCTCACCGGCGGCGAATTTCCAGTTTTCCCCTTTCTGTGTGCAGAACGACCTTCGGGTGCGGTTCCGTCGAATTCGTACTCTAGAAAGGATTAGAGGGCCTGAATCCGCTCTCACACGAACTAGACACGGTAACGCACGAGTTGCCTTCACAACCTTTGGCCGGAGGACCTCTGTACCCGACGTAATTCGAAGTTTACCGACGGCGGAACAAACGGGAGGCATCGGGCGCATGGTGAGGACCTACTTCGGGCCTCCCCCGAGCTACCTCGAGCTCGTGTCGATCTTCCCTGAGGTCCACTGATGCTTCCCGACCGGTTGCTCGAGTAGTTGCGGTGCTAGAAAAGTCAGCCGACAAGGCCGAAGCCTTTCCGAGGCGGCGGCTCGTCGCCGACCATGCACCGGCCATTGTCATGACGAGCTGAGACCAGAATCCTGTTCTCCGAGTAAAAGTAGGCAGGGGCGGCTGAGATCGTGAAGTTTGAAGCTCCACAGAAGCTGACGGCGAGCTCTCCGGCGAGGTCCCCCGGCGGCAGAGCGCGGGCAGCGAGAGGTTGACGAAGGGGGTGGACCCCAGCTTTCACCCGGAGATATTTTGAATTGGGAACGGGCTGCGGCCGGGATCGGGTGTGCTGGCACGCAAAAACCTTGTGGGCCGCCGTGTGCTGTCGCCTCGGCGCTCAACACGTGTCCCTGCGGGCCCCGGCAGATTTAAACTTTTCCCCCGATTTTCAGATTCCATTGAAACTTCAAATCCTCATAACTTTGGCTAGGAAGCTCCAAATCGAGTGAACCAAATTTTGTTGGATTAAGCTATCTGAGCACTTTCCAGAAAATCAAGTTTCACTTCATGAAAACCCTTATTTCTCCAGAATTAATTCCTCAAATTTAAACTGTTTGGAATTTTAGCTGGAGAATCCTTTGGAGGAAAATCCTGAAATTTTGCTGGAATATTCACCAAAATATCCCTGAACTACTATAACAATTTCAGATCCATTTGAGCTCATTTGATCCACCTAATGGTGTGATTAGTGAAACTGTTCCAGAGAAAATAGAAAATGTTCAGAAACATTTTCACAATTTTCTCTGAAATTGTTTAGCCCATATCTTTAGCTAGAAACCTTCAAATTAAGTGAGACCAACTCCATTAGAACCCTCTGAAAATCTAGTTTTCATAAACTCATAGTTTGTTTCATGAAAATCCTTAGAACACCCTAAAAGCCTTCAATTAAGGTCAAGTACATGATTAATTGTGGAGGGCTCAAATGAGCTTTGCTGCAACTAAAACTTGACCAAATCTCTGTTTAGGTTGTAACCAAGCCCCAGTAAAAGTTTCACAGTCATTGGGTCTGTCTAGTAAGGGTTATGGACTTCACAAATTTAAATTCAATCAAGTGCATTTAAATTAATACATATACTTGTATATCATGTAGTCGCTAAGGTCGAGGAGGAACCCGAAGTCTTAGACTTTGTTACTCCGGAGGAGCAGCTAGCCTATGACCAAGAGAAGCAAGGCAAGCCCCGGTTGGCTTTAACCTTTTTATAAAATTTTTATTGTTTTGAGCACATACTTGAATATTATTATTCCTTGCATTAGAGTCTTGTTTGGAAACCCAATTGCATAGCCAACAGAACCAAGTGTCGGAATTAGGATTACAAACCCCGTTAGCTACTGCAATGCTAAGATAGAGTAGGATTCGGTACAAGTTGAGTAGTTGGAACTACTCGCGAGCATAGGCTAGAGGCACTCGACTCGGGTAGAAAATAGCACATGAAACACATGGCAAGAATATGAGACCAAGCGGAGAGTAAGGGCAGCAGGACTTTAGGGCCTGTGTGCTATAGCTCCGCTTGTGTCGATTGAGGACGGAGCCGTGTGGGGATCTGTTGAACAAGCTAGAACAGTGCCGAAGACCTACCGGCTATACGGGAACCGGGAAACCGATGTAACTCGGGTAGCTGGATGTTGAGGCATAGCTGGTCGTTCAGAGGGTAGGTTGAGAGCTCGAGGTGTAAATCGGCTGGCAGCACTGAGATGCGCATGCAGAGACCTCTTGCTCGGGACGATTGGAGCGGTTCAACATTTGGCTAACGGGTGAAAGGTAGTCGCGTACGGCGTCCGTGATGGTTGTTGTAGGCAACATCGAGTACGGGCGTCCGTGACGGGTTGTTCGGGTAACCCTGCAGGTGTAAATCGATTATAATCGCCGTCCCTCGTGGTCAGTGAGTACCACTTGTTCACTGTACCGTGACGTAGAAAGAACAGGCTAGTTACATGTTAAAATGTTGCTGATTGAAAGATGGACTTTGCTTGTTAATGGTTTGTTGTAGTTTAGAGCTAAGTAAAGTTCCTTTTAACTTTGGGCAAAGTACATGAGAGAAATGCGTTTCTTGTTTGATTGCGGCTCTATCATGTGCCTTAGCGTAAGGTTCTCCACCACCTGCTGCTAAAACCTGAAAGTAAGGTTCCACTAATTAGGCGAGTCCTTTGCAAATGATTTTACCTCATGTACCCATCACCCCTCATGTAGAAGTTCCATGTTTAGGTGAGACGGGTCAGACTTGCTGAGCCTTCGTGCTCACTGCTTGTGTTTGAAGCTTTTGCAGGGTTCTATGAGGAAGGGACTCCCGAGGAGGAGACGGAACCCCAGGAGGGGAACCCCGTCGAGTGGGAGTCGTGCACGCCACAGAGTTAGTGTGCGTGTGTGCTAGCAAGGACACGTTCAAGGGCTGAACGTGAACTTGATGCGTAGTCTACGCCGTGAGTGTAGACTGGACTTATTTTGATGTAAACATGTTCATAAACCACTTTATGTAATATAAACTTTGCTTCCGCTTTGTGCCTTTGACGTGTGTTATCTGGTGCTGTGCAACGCAGCACCCCTCAGCGTGATCCTGGCTCGATAAGACCGTGGGGTTGTGTCAGCGTTGGTATCAGAGCTCGCTTGAGGTTTAACGCACTAAAAAGGTCATCTTTTTTGAAAATCCAGTGAGGAACGAGTTAGTAGCCCGTATAAGGATGTTATTAGTATATAGAAAGTGGCATATTAACTTATTTGATTATGTCGGAAAATTGTGCATCTCGGGACGTTCATGTCTTGGGGGGTGCACGTAAGCGCTGTCCACCAGTGCGCACATGCTGAAGGGTGGAGCCCCACGGGTGGCAGGTAACCCGACCCGCTTTGATATCCTCTACGACTCTTCATGTCGTCTGGGGTATTCGAGCAACGTCTGTCCCTGGCGTGCGTGGTGCAACTTGGGAGACCCCATCAAGTGGTCTGAAACGTGAACACGTAACTCAAGGCGTGTTTGACTTGAGAACATCCGGGCGAGTGATGACGGCCGGGTGTACGAACTGTATGGATTCCGGGCTCGGTGTGCAGCCGAGTCTGATGATTGTTTGAGTTTCTGCAGGTAGCCTCACCACGAAACGGTAGACGTGTAGCATCCGTGTGCGAGTGACGTTTAGTGCCACTGAATTAACGAAGCCGGCTAAGTCCGGTATAGGTTTTTCTTTGTGAGGACGCAGTACCGACATAATCTGGTGACGCATCGACGTCACACCCCATTAAATGAACGACTTCATTTAAAACTTGAAGGTTTTGATCTATAGTATTAAACTTGATGTGACTCCTTTCCTTGAACAGGATATTCAAAGTTAACAAGTTTTCAACTTATAGGTTGTTAACGACAGAACACTCTGTTTTCAGCTGAATTAAGGCTGAAGTTAAACAGAGGTTAGAGGTTGAGTTCTTTCGAGGTTGGGGTCATATGATACATTTCTGGAAAGCTTTGGAAGAGCTTTACAACTTTTCTGTTGAGGTCCAGAGGTGTTTTATCCCTTAACCAATCGAAAAATGCAGTAGAGTTGAAACTGTCCAGAAAACAGGACATAGTAAAGACTCTCTGTAGACTCTCTGTAATTTAAGCATAACTTCCTGCTTAAAACTCCAAAAATAGAAAATGATGTAGTTCTGGAAAGCGTATGAGATGGGTTACAACTTTGTAACAGAAAGTTTTGTCAGATTAGGAACAGAATTAACGGGGATTCTTGGATCAAATCAGTACCTAAAGCAGGGAGATGCTGTCCAATTTTCTCCAGAAATTCTGTTAAATTTGACATCTCATAATTTTTGAACCAGGACAGATCTTAGGCCAAGCAAATACTTTCTGGAAAGCTATTGAAGTTAGCTTTAACTTTTATGTTGAGCCCCAGAACTATTTTTGCATTTAGCAAGGCCTAAATCAGGTTGAGATGGAAACTGATCAGGGTGGTCGTGTTGAACAGCAGATCAGTAGTCAAATTTGCTTGAAATTTGAACTATGTTTCCAAGTTTTATGGGTTCAATGACATGTCTTATGTTATAACTCAATGGTTTACTGTTTAAATAAACATTTGACATTTCTCAAATATATTTTTACAGATGACAGCAGATAAGCAATTGGAGAACGGGTGGGTGCTGTCCCACTGTTCTCACCGCAGCGGCTATCCGGAGACATTGAGGCAGATGCTTCAATATTTCGGATAAACCAGATGCCGCAATACTTCGCCAAGGAAGAAGGCGAAGAGGGCAACAAGACGTGGACAATCCATGTCGAAGTCCCTGCAGGACCTACGCCACCTGGTTGGGTGCCGTTCACCGTCACGGTGAGAGGTAGGCAACCGGAAGGGATGTGGCAAGTGGCAGCCCGTGACACCATGTCACGTTTCTGCCAACTGCACGTGCAGGCTATGGAGGGCACTCCATACGCGCTCGTTCCGGTGGAGGGACAGGCTCAGCATGTGTGTAAAGGGAGGTACCTGGAGGCAACATGTGGCGGACCGGAATCCGCTCATCCAGGATCACAGAGGATGGTGCCGCGTGATGCGACACCCGACAGCACACGTCATAAGAATACATTATATTACATGGGAAAAACAAACTGAATGTACAAAGTACTACACTTCTCAGTTACAAACTAGGGTCTTTATTACATAGCGGAAGTTTCTTTTGTACAACTCACGCCCGCCTATCCAGCAAAAGTCGGTTGCCCAGCCCTAGGGCGACCCACACTAGCTGCACTCTTCAGCTCAGCGCGGCGTGTACGGCTCCCACTCAGCCGTGGTCCCCGACGGAGGGTAACCCTCGCCGGTGGACTCGTACTCCGAGTCCGTGGGTGGCTCCTCACCTGAAAAACACTTAAGATACAACCTTGAGCACGAAGGCTCAGCAAGGCTTAACCGACTCACCTAAGCATGAAACTCTACATGAGGTGTACCATGACATAGGATAGCAATGTTGCAGCAAATGGACACGCCTACAAGTTCATCCTTAGTTCATTTTTTAGCAACAAGTTCACGGTTCATGAAGCTGAAATTTAGTGAGCAATAAATGGTGGCACACATGTAACAATACAATTATCTCATAACAGCAATATTGAATCATAAATTTCACTCATTAGTCTACGTTACGATGCAGTGAACAAGCGGTACTCGTCACCGCGAGGGACGGCGAATCGACTCGATGTACACCTGCAGGGAAACCCAAAGAGCACGTCACGTACACCCACCCGTGGAGCTGCACAGCACACTCACTCGATGTCGTACGGGACAACCTTTCACCCAACAGCCCAAACGTCGAACCGGTCGCACCGAAACGGACAGGAGGTTCCCCACACGGAGCATCTCTCTATGCCCGTTGGCAGATTTTCACCTTGCTGCCCTCAACCTAAACCTATAAATCGGTGTGCTATGCCTCGACGCCTGCAGGTTTGGGCTACATCGGTTTATCGGGCCCATATATCCGATATGCCATCGGTACGTTCAATACTTGTTCAGCAGGGCCGCACATGGATCGGTCCTCAATCGACACGGGCAGGGCTTCGCACACAATACTTCCTCTTGCTGCGCCCTAGCCCCTGCCTAGTCTCATTTTCAATACTACAGTGATCTCACATCACTCAACCGAACCCGTGTGTCCGAAGCCTATCTCGCGAGTAGATTCCAACTACTTGACTTGTACCGAAGCCCTATGAATCTTTAAGCATAGCCTTTCTACCCGAGGTCTTAGACACTACCCTGACTCTTTTAGGAACCTTTGGTTATGCAAGTGGGGTTCCATTCATCCTACACCTAATGCACAATCATACTTCACATGACTCATGTAAACAAAGTAAAACTTATAAAAGGGTTAATGCAAACCGGGGCTTGCCTTGTTGCTGCTGGTCAGGGGTTAGTTCCTCTTCCGGAAGTAGGAAGTCGAGTACTTCCGGAGCCTCCTCGCCTTCAGCGACTACACGTTAATAAAATACTACATGTTAATGAATATGCATATGAGTTTAGGGTAATACTTCTGTTATTAGTTCTAATAACCAGTCTCTAACAACTGGAACTCTGTTTAAGAATTTAAGGATGAACTGGGTGTTGGTGGCTTGGGCTTAGACCTAAGCACATGGGTAAGTGCTAAGTGGTTTCCCCCCTTTTCCATATTAATCCCTCAAGTGGTTAAACAGGACAGGGTGATCCAGAGCTCCAATGGAGCTGAGAATTTTCGTGTGAGTTCCTTGTCACAAGAAAACACTCTGGACCAAACATTAGCACTTTTCATGGAGTGGTTTGCTCAGACTAATTCTCTTAGCAAATAAGCAAAGAAGAATTAATTCTGAGGTAATACCCCTGTTCATGCCCAACATAGTGAACTACAATTTCAATTATAGCTCATATAGTTTGCATGAATTTTCCTAGCATTTTTGGAGCTAAGATTTGCCCAGAACTGAATTTCCAAGTTTTGGAAATTCTCTGAAAATGTTTCTGTATTCAAATGAACACAGCACCTTCAAATTTGAATTGCTCTGACAAATTCAACTCCAAATGGTCTGAAACTTTTACAGGGGTTCAATAATGTCCTAAAGAACATTCTGGCAAAATTTGGGAATTTTTGGATGCACCAAACTCCCTCTAAAATTCTTTTGCTGAAAAGATTTAAAGAATTTTCCAGAATTAATTAATGGGTTTCATACAATTTGGGTTTCAGATGTGGATTGTAATCTGTTAGAGGAATCCAACAAAATTTGTTTCATAACTTTTGGATTCTCCTACCCCAAGTTGTGGTCCTCCAAAGTTTGAACTACAAACTGGACATTTCAAAATGTTTAAATGTCTGCCAGTGGGTCCCACCCGGCAGTCTTCTCCTTCCTCGCGCCAAACAGGGGTCCGCGGCGGCACATTCCGGCGAGCATTGCTGGAACCGCTTTCCTGGCCGTCTCCCGACCCCAAACTCGCGGCCCCGCCCTAAGTCATGACGCTGAACTCATCTCGGTGTTCGCCGGCGGCCGTAGCTCACCGGAACAGGGCTCCCGACGGGGACAGCGGCGGTTAGGGTTCCGGCGTGGTCAGGAATGTGTTACAACGCATCAAAACGTTCGGCAAAGGGTCGGAGAGCACCACGGAAGCTCGAGGGTGATGAAAATGGCCGCCACATCCCATGAAACGGTCGGCAACCTAGGGCTCCGCGGTGACCCGAGCTATTATTCCATGGCGGCCCGAAAAACAGAGAGAACCTGGCCATTTCTGGACCATACCGCTTGATTCTTGGTCGAGGAGGGCCGCTAGGGAGTAAGGAAGGTGCTGACAAGCCTGCGGGGCCAATAGCTAAACGAGTAGCATGAATTTTTGGGTAGACCGCGCCCTACCTGAACACACTACGTTTCGGAAGAACTGGAAATACTCTTCATCCGGTGGATCAACCGCTATACGGCTTGCATCTACACGACCAAGAGAGCACGGCACACCCTTTTCGTGTAGGAGAGGATCGGTGAAAACGGCTGTGGAGCGCTGCCCACGGTGAGTCAGTTGCGGTTCCGCCGGTTGCACCTCGGTCCTCAGCTGCTATCGTCGATTGGTGGCCAAATGAAGTGCTAACGCCGCAAGGTGGTGAGATGGTTAGCTAGAGCACACACAGGCGCTCCCTTTTTGTGTTGGGAGCTCGGGCAAGGGCCGAGCAGACGTCGGCGTGCAGGGGAGAATCGGGGGAGCAGCGCCGGTGACCGAACAGAGCCGGGGCTCGCTGTTTTGCAAAGAAGCACGCGTACGTCTCGGTGGCTTGGCGAGGGGGTCACGTAGAGGAGAGGGCGCGCTGTTTCCCGGCTGCCAGCATGAGCGAAGGGAACCAGGAGGTGGCCGTTCGGCCGGTGGCGCGCGCGATGCGGCTGGCTGCGCTCGGTTGACTGAGAAAACAGAGAGAAGACTTGGGGGCTAAGTCTATTCCACCCAATGACATGTGGGCCCCACTGGTCAGGGCCCTCCCACCCCTCAAAAGATCTCCAAAACTTGGCAAGAGATGAATTCACATGTTTGGAGTTTCAAACTGACCTACATTTGTATGGTTGGGCAAATATCCCCCAAATTCAAATGTATATTTGAATTTTTGCACATTTGGATCCTTTTTGGACAAATGGGGAGCAAACCTTTTCAAAAATTATTGAAACTTTGCCTCCCCACTAATTGGGACCTGAGGAATCCAATTATGCACTTTGATCTTCGTTTTAGCTGCTGCAACCATGAGTTTGAATGCAACAGTTTTGAATCACCCCCTCATGTGTCATGTGTAAAATTCCCACGTTGTGAAAGTGAAGGCTTTCCCGTCTAATCACTCTTTTGATGGAGATTACTTGATCTTCCCAATATTTCCTAAGATATCCACAACAAAAGCTGTGGTGTTGTGAGGTGAAGAAAATTTTTTGCAAGTCCCTTTTCTTGGGCTTTTACATCCCTCCCCCCTTAAAAGAATCTCGTCCCGAGATTATAAAAGAAGAGACAGCGATGTAACAGGGACTTACCCGTGTGGAGATGCCATGAACTCTGGGTAATTTGAGCGAAGGAACTCCTCGCTCTCCCACGTCGCTTCTTCAGCGATGTGGTTGCTCCAGAGGATCTTGTAGAACCACAACGTTCTGCTACGCGTGGTTTGGGCTTTCTCATCAAGAATTTCCACCGGATACTCATCATATGTCAAATCCGGTTTCAGCTCGCCGATATCTTCGGTAGTAACAGCAGCGGTATGTTTCAGACATTTTCTCAGCTGGGAGACATGGAAAATATCATGGACACCAGCAAGAGATGCCGGTAGCTCCAATCTATACGCTGCTGGTCCACACTTCTCGGTGATAGCGTAGGGTTCAATGAAACGGGGAGCGAGCTTCCCCTTCACACCGAACCGGTGCACGCCCTTCATCGGAGACACGCGGAGGTACATGTAGCTCTTCTGCCGGGATTGAGCGGCCTTCAAATTGGCTTGAATTGTCCGAACGCGCTCTTCAGCGTCGTTCACCACATCAACCCCGAATGTGACCCTTTCACCGGACTCGCACCAATTTAATGGGGTGTGGCATTTTCGACCGTAGATAGCTTCGTAGGGTGCCATCTTGATACTCGCATGATATCCGTGGTTGTACGAGAATTCTGCCAATGGTAGGTGATCATCTCAGTTCCTACCATGGTGGATGGCACATGCTCTCAACATGTCTTCTAATACTTGATTCACCCTCTCTGTCTGGCCATCTGTCTGAGGGTGATAGGCGGAGCTCCTGATCAACTTAGTGTCCAATGCAGCGTGTAGCTGCTCCCAAAAGCGAGATACAAATAATGCACCTCGATCCGAGGCAATGGTCTTGGGTACCCCGTATAGGCATAGAATCTTCGCTATGTATAGCTCCGCATATTTGCCGGCATTGTAACGTGTATTTACCGGAATGAAGTGAGATGTCTTGGTTAACTGATCAATGATTACCCATATGGAATCATGCTTGTTGGATGTTAGGGGTAATCCCACAATGAAATCCATGCTCACATATTCCCATTTCCATGCCAAGATCTTCAGGGGTTGCAAGAGCCCTGATTTCTTCATGTGATCAGCTTTCACTCCTCGGCACGTATCACACTCGGATACGTACTTCGCTACCTCCCGCTTCATCCGTGTCCACCAAAATTTCTTTTTCAAATCTTGGTACATTTTGTTGCTGCCCGGATGAATGGAGTATTTAGACAAGTGAGCTTCATCGAGGATCTTCTTTCTCAACTCCATATCCCGGGGTACGACTATGCGGTCATTGAACCACAGCGTCCCCTCATCATCCTTCCGGAAATATTTGATCTCCCCGTTGTCTATCCGTCTCCGGAGATGTGCCATGCCTTTATCATCTTTCTGAGCTGCAATGATATCCTCCCTGATGGTAGGGATGAGGGCAAGGTTGTACAGCGATCCATAAGGAACCAAGTATAAACTTGGCTCTTCCTCCTCCACCGGTGTAATGGTGAGGTGATGGACATGTGATTTCCGACTCAGCGCGTCGACGACCACATTCGCCTTGCCGGGGTGGTAGTGAATCTCAATTTCATAGTCCTTAATTAATTCTAACCACCTCCTTTGCCTCATATTCAGCTCCTTCTGGGTGAAAATGTATTTCAAGCTCTTGTGGTCGGTGTAGAGGTGCACCAAACTCCCCAGGAGATAGTGCCTCCACATTTTTAGCGCCAACACCATGGAAGCAAGCTCAAGATCATGAGTCGGATAATGCTGCTCATGGTTCCGAAGTTGGCGTGAGCCATAGGCGACCACACGTCCTTCCTGCATTAACATGCAGCCAAGCCCAATACCGGACGCGTTACAATACACGTCGAAGGGCTTTGTTGTATCCGGCTGAGCTAAGACCGGGGCTGATGTGAGATGCTTCACCAATGCTTGGAACGCTCCTTCACACGCCGTGTTCCAAACTTATTTCATCCCTTTCTTCAGCAATTCTGTCATCGGTTTAGCGAGCTTGGAGAAGCTTGGAATGAATCTCCGGTAGTATCCCGCTAACCCGAGGAAGCTTCTGACTTCGTGAACTGAAGTGGGAGCTTTCCATTTCAGCACTTGCTCTATTTTGTTTGGGTCAACCGCAATGCCTTGTGCTGAGATGATATGTCCCAAGAATGGCACTTGGCTGATCCAAAACTCGCACTTGCTGAACTTGGCGTAGAGCTTGTGGTCTCGCAATCGTTGAAGAACGATTCATAAGTGTTCGGCATGTTCGGCTTCTGTCTTGGAGTAAACCAAGATATCGTTGATGAACACTACCACGAACTTGTCCAGCTCCGGCATGAACACCGAGTTCATGAGATACATGAAATGGGCTGGAGCATTTGTGATACCAAAGGACATGACGAGATATTCATATAAGCCGTATCTCGTCGAGAAAGCCGTCTTCGGGATATCCTCCGCCCGGATCTTTATCTGATGATATCCAGAGCGAAGGTCCATCTTCGAGAACACACTTGCACCCACAAGTTGATCAAACAATATGTCGATGCGGGGCAGTGGATACTTATTCTTGATGGTGACGGCGTTGAGCGGCCGGTAGTCCACACACAGCCTCAGGGTTTCATCCTTCTTCTTTACAAATAGCGCCGAGCACCCCCAAGGCGAGGAACTCGGCCTAATGAAACCCTTGCTCAACATATCATTGAGCTGTTCCTTCAGTTCAGCCAGCTCATTTGGAGCCATTTTGTATGGTCTCCGTGATATGGGCGTAGTCCCGGGTGCAAGTTCAATCTTGAACTCGACATCCCGCTCAGGTGGCATGCCCAGAAGATCATCCGGGAACACGTCAGGATACTCCCGGACTACGGGGATGTCTTCTAACTTGAGAGCTTCAGCATTATTAACTGCTAAAACTTCCCGGACTGGAGTGTCTAATACCATGGAACGCGGACGGTGGAATGGGGAATTTAAGTGAACCGTTCGTGTCCGAGTCTCTAGGATAGCGCCATGGTATTGTAGCCATGACATCCCTAAGATTGCATCAATCTTTTGCCCCATAAGGATTATCAAGGTGGTGGGATATAGTTTCCCACCTAAGCACAGAGGTGCCTTTGGAATCATCATATTAGCTGAAATCTTCCCTCCCGGTGAGCAGATCATATAAGTGCAGTCGGTTGGGAAGACTTGCATTTGATGCTTAGCCACATAGGATGCACTTATAAAGCTGTGGGTTGCACCAGAATCAAACAATATGACGATGGCTTGATTGTTGAGAGTAAACGTACCCACCAGCACGTTGTCTCCCTCTGGGGCGTCCTCATTGTCGAGGTTGCGGACGCCCCCAGTCCGCTCACCAACCTTCTTCACCGGAGGTCGGCCTCGAGCACCACCCTGAAACTGGTGTTGCCTGCTGCTCTTCTGCCCCTGGGGACAGTCCTTCCCGATGTGGCCCGCCTGGCCACACGTGAAGCAGGTGAAATGGGGCGGTCCCACGCTGATCGGTGGACGGAAACCCGGGGTGCGTTGTGGCGGTGGAAACGCCCGGAGTACCGTCTGCTGCTGCTGCTGCTGTCTTGGTGGTGGCATCGGCGGACGGAACGGAGGTGCCTGAAAGGGACGTCCCCCGAACCATTGAGGTCGCGCCGGTGGTTGCCACTGCTGCCCGGATGGCGTCCGATACACCATCCGGTACTTCTGGGGCACGCCACCACCGCTGCTAGGTGGAGCGCTGCGCTTCCACTGCTCAGCTGCCAACTCCCGCTGAGCATCCTCTTGCATAATTGCGGCATTGACTAGGTCGTTGAATGTGCCGCGATTCCACTGAACGAGATGGGTCTTCATTTCGGGGTGTAACCCCCGATAGAAATGTTCCCGCTTCTTCTCCTCCGTGGAGATATAGTCTGACGCGTATTGCACCAGATGGTTGAAGGCACGGGAGTAGTCATGGGCACTCCTCCCGCCCTTCTTCAGTTCCACAAATTCTTGGAACTTTCTCTTCATGATCCCGGTAGGAATGTGATAGGCGCGGAACGCCTCCCGGAACTCTTGCCATTCCACGGCATGGCCAGCCGGATGTGAGGCGACATAATTCGCCCACCACGCACCAGCGGCAACGTGGAGTCGCTGCGCTGCGAACAGAGTCTTCTGCCGCTCCGTACATTGGAGCAGCCTGATCTTGGACTCGATGGTCCGCAGCCAGTTGTCGGCCTCCAGTGGTTCTTCAGCTTCGGTGAACACTGGAGGGTGCGTACTCATGAAATCCGAGTACGACACTTCCCGGGGCTCACGAGGCCCTCTGTCTTGACGCCCCCCCCCCCCCCCCCCCGCCCGGGACGTATTCTGCACGATCATGCGGAGCAGGTCGGTCTTCTCCTCACGACCACCCACCAGTGCCGCAATCACATCCGCTAGAGTAAGCGGAGGCGGCGGTGGTGGCTGCTGCTGCGGGGTACTGTCATAGGCCGGTGGCTGGGAGTCATCGCCTCCCCCTTGGCTAGAGCCACCAACCTCGCGCGTGGTCCTAGTGCGAACCATCTGCAACCATACGACAATAACATCAGTCCCGCAACAGATTGCACACAGTCCAATAACCATAGGCGTAACAACATAATGACAATTGAAACATGCGATACATCTCGTAAGTAGATAATGTAATAACTTTGCACAAGCTACACCATTACCAGACCAAACACAAGCTAGTTTAATCCAACTTGATGAACCTCCACTTTAGAAGCTCACCACAACTAGGTTTGGTCACTACGAGACATTACTATCGCGTTGTCATCACGTATACCACCCTTAGGGTACAACACCCTCTCCAATGAATTCAACTGTCATTCTTCTGTAAGAATGACCAGTATCTACCTATTCCAAGTTTTGATCTGGTTCTGGGCCTTTTCATGACTCAAGCTGAATACCAAAGTTAAAGTTAACTTTAGTATCTTTCTAACGGGTATTCATTGCCCCCAGATCAGCTTTGGTTAAAAAGTTATGCTAATTCAAAGTCAGCAGAATTTCTGGAAGAATATTAACAGCACCTCCCTTGGAAACTTGCTGTTTTCAACTCCGGTTTCCACTGAAATCTATGCTGAAATTTCAGAAACTTTGAATTGCAAAGATGTAACACATATTCTACCCTTGCTAAGGATGTATCATATGAAAATTTTTGGTTTTGCTACTGGGAGTTATCATTGAAAAACAGAACAGTCCAGAGAATGTTCCACTCTGTCCTGGTTCTGGACAGTTTACATTTCTCTGCTTTTTAAGCCATCTTACGTTGGGTTTCCGCTCTGAAAATCTACAACAAAGTTGTAGGGTACTCCATTACCTTTCCAGAACTATATACCACACCTCCCTGGGCTAAAAGACCTGTGAGTTATGCCCTGTTGAAGATCAGCAACTTGCTGTCCAAAACAGAGCACTCTGTTTTATGTTTTTCAGTCTTTTGGAACTACACTCATCACTATCCAATTTTTCTACTCAACCAGGGTCCTAAATGTTGAACCTAATGATTTTAATTCTCTGTTATCAATATTTTCATGCATATGCCTACAATATCACGGTACTACGTTCCTCACAAAAGAAAATCCTAACCGGATTATACCGGCATATACGTCTCAAGTGTGGCACTTAACAGTCTCTCGCACACGTTTTCTACACAGATACATACGTGGTTAGTACCTGCAGAAGACCACACAATAATGGTGCACTCAATGGTTGTTTTCATTTCAGGCAGGATTCATATTTAAAAGTAAATACAAACACCCGTATCATTGCCATACGGCCGTCCTTGAGCTTTGTCACGTCTTAAGGTACGTGAGCGTGTTTCAACACCACACGACGGGGAACCCGAGTATGTCATGAATGGGTCGTCACGGTTGGGAATGTTATCAACCCAACAGATACCACCTACTGCCCTGCAGGGTACGCCGATGGCAAGCGCTGCGTATGTCCTCCTGGGCTATTTCCAGACGAACACACTCTCGCATTACTGACCACGCGATGGGGTCTCCACTTATTTGCCTAATGCACGTTAGGGATCAGCGTTTCATATGAACTCAGGAACATGAAGAGTCCAAGAGTTTCATATTGACGTCTCACACCAAGCTGTGAGATCAATCCCTGAACCACGTTCCTCGTCAGGGAGAGCTAATCGAAATTGAACCGCTTTCGGTGGCGTTCCTTACCATTCTTACCAGAGCGTAGGTGCGTCGTTATATAATTAAAATTCAGAATTATAACACATAGGTTAGTCTTGCCACTTTAAGTAACTATTCTAATATAGTCCTTACTTGGGCAACTACCGAATCCTCACCGTATACCTAAGTTTTCCCATAATACAGTTCTTAAGTACTATGCTATCCCCAATGCAGCTCTGATACCATTTGTGATGGCTCTCTAGGATCATAGACTGTCCCCACATACCGTCACTCGCCTTTTTTGCGCACTTTATCCTCACTTGCGTGCACCCGGGAAAACTTCCCGGTCGGTCACCCATCCCCAAATTCCTCCGGGCCAAGCACGCTTAACCCGGGAGTCCTTTGCAGGTGGGCTTCCAGAAAAGAAGGTATACCTTGGTGGTATGAGTACTCTATCAATCCTATTAAGCCGGGAGTCAGGATATCACACCATCCACCCCCCTTAGAAGACCGACGTCCTCGTCGGTCAACGCCAAGAAAGGAACGTCCCCTCTTAGCCACGCCCGTACATTCAGTACTGGCATACGCATACAGTACGTCCGGTTAGCAGCATACGTACCATACCGTGTCCCACACAGAGGACTCACGCGTCATGCGTACGTACCCACGTCCCTGACCCGTATGCTACCGTATCCTTCTCACTGACCCATACGGACCCGTGAAACTGCGAGGGTCGGCTCTGATACCATTTGTGATGGCTCTCTAGGACCATAGACTGTCCCCACATACCGCCACTCGCCTTTTTTTGCGCACTTTGTCCTCACTCGCGCGCACCCGGGAAAACTTCCCGGTCGGTCACCCATCCCCGAATTCCTCCGGGCCAAGCACGCTTAACCCGGGAGTCCTTTGCAGGCGGGCTTCCAGAAAAGAAGGTATACCTTGGTGGTATGAGTACTCTGTCAATCCTATTAAGCCGGGAGTCAGGATATCACACCTTACCAGGCTGTGGCGGACCGGAATCCGCTCATCCAGGATCGCAGAGGGTGGTGCCGTGCGATGCGACACCTGACAGCACAAGTCATAAGAACACATTATATTACATGGGAAAAACAAACTGAATGTACAAAGTAGTACACTTCTCAGTTACAAAGTAGGGTCTTTATTACACAGCGGAAGTTTCTTTTGTACAACTCACGCCCGCCTATCCAGCAAAAGTCGGTTGCCCAGCACTAGGGCGACCCACACTAGCTGCACTCCTCAGCTCAGCGTGGCGTGTACGGCTCCCACTCAGCCGTGGTCCCCGACGGAGGGTAACCCTTGCCGGTGGACTCGTACTCCGAGTCCGTGGGTGGCTCCTCACCTGAAAAACACTTAAGCAGCAACCGTGAGCACGAAGGCTCAGCAAGGCTTAACCGACTCATCTAAGCATGAAACTCTACATGAGGTGTACCATGACATAGGATAGCAATGTTGCAGCAAATGGACACGCCTACAAGTTCATCCTTAGTTCGTCTTTTAGCAACAAGTTAACGGTTCATGAAGCTGAAATTTAGTGAGCAATATTTGGTGGCACACATGTAACAATACAATTATCTCATAACAGCAATATTGAATCATAACATTTCACTCATTAGTCTATGTTACGACGCAGTGAACATGCGGTACTCGTCACCGCGAGGGACGGCGAATCGACTCGATGTACACCTGCAGGGAAACCCAAAGAGCACGTCACGTACGCCCACCCGTGGAGCTGCACAGCACGCTCACTCGATGTCGTACGGGACAACCTTTCACCCAACAGCCCAAACGTCGAACCGGTCGCACCGAAACGGACAGGAGGTTCCTCACACGGAGCATCTATCTATGCCCGTTGGCATATTTCCACCTTGCTGCCCTCAACCTACACCTATAAATCGGTGTGCTATGCCTCGACGCCCGGAGGTTTAGGCTACATCGGTTTATCGGGGCCCATATATCCGATATGCCTTCGGTACGTTCAATACTTGTTCAGCAGTGCTGCACACGGATCGGTCCTCAATCGACATGGGCAGGGCTGCGCACACAGGATTTCCTCTTGCTGCGCCCTAGCCCCTGCCTAGTCTCATTTTCATTACTACAGTGATCTCACATCACTCAACCGAACCCATGTGTCCCAAGCCTATCTCGCGAGTAGATTCCAACTACTCGACTTGTACCGAAGCCCTATGAATCTTTAAGCATAGCCTTTCTACCCGAGGTCTTAGACACTACCCTCACTCTTTTAGGAACCTTTGGTTATGCAAGTGGGGTTCCACTCATCCTACACCTAATGCACAATCATACTTCACATGACTCATGTAAACAAAGTAAAACTTATAAAAGGGTTAATGCAACCCGGGGCTTGCCTTGTTGCTGCTGGTCAGGGGTTAGTTCTTCAGGAAGTAGGAAGTCGAGTACTTCCGGAGCCTCCTTGCCTTCAGCGACTACACGTTAATAAAATACTACATGTTAATGAATATGCATATGAGTTTAGGGTAATACTTCTGCTATTAGTTCTAATAACCAGTCTCTAACAACTGGAACTCTGTTTAAGAATTTAAAGATGAACTGGGTGTTGGTGGCTTGGGCTTAGACCTAAGCACATGGGTAAGTGCTAAGTGGTTTCCTCCCTTTTCCATATTAATTCCTCAAGTGGTTAAACAGGACAGGGTGATCCAGAGCTCCAATGGAGCTGAGAATTTTCATGTGAGTTCCTTTTCACAATAAAACTCTCTGGACCAAACATTAGCACTTTTCATGGAGTGGTTTGCTCAGACTAATTCTCTTAGCAAATAAGCAAAGAAGAATTAATTCTGAGGTAATACCCCTGTTCATGCCCAACTTAGTGAACTACAATTTCAATTATAGCTCATAGAGTTTGCATGAATTGTCCTAGCATGTTTGGAGCTAAGATTTGCCCAGAACTGAATTTCCAAGTTTTGGAAATTCTCTGAAAATGTTTCTGTATTCAAATGAACACAGCACCTTCAAATTTGAATTGCTCTGACCAATTCAACTCCAAATGGTCTGAAACTTTTACAGGCGTTCAATAATGTCCTAACGAACATTCTGGCAAAATTTGGGGATTTTTGGATGCACCAAACTCTCTCTAAAATTCTTTTGCTGAAAAGTTTTAAAGAATTTTTCAGAATTAATTAATGGGTTTCATACAATTTGGGTTTCAGATGTGGATTTTACTCTGTTAGAGGAATCCAAAAAAATTTGTTTCATAATTTTTGGATTATCGTACCCCAAGTTGTGGTCCTCCAAAGTTTGAACTACAAACTGGACATTTCAAAATGTTTAAATGTCTGCCAGTGGGTCCCACCCGGCAGTCTTCTCCTTCCTCGCGCCAAACAGGGGTCTGCCGCGGCGCACTCCGGCGAGCGTCACCGGAACCACTTTCCCGGCCGTCTCCCGACCCCAAACTCGCCGCCCCACCCTAAGTCATGATGCTGAACTCATCTCGGGGTTCGCCGGCGGCCGTAGCTCACCGGAACAGGGCTCCCGATGGGGACAGCGGCGGTTAGGGTTCCGGCGTGGTCAGGAATGCGTTACAACGCATCAAAACAATCGGCAAAGGGTCGGAGAGCACCACGGAAGCTCGAGGATGATGAAAATGGCCGCCACATCCCATGAAACGGTCGGCAACCTAGGGCTCCGAGGTGACCCGAGCTATTATTCCATGGCGGCCTGAAAAACATCGAGAACCTGGCATTTCTGGACCATACCACTTGATTCTTGGTCGAGGAGGGCCGCTAGGGAGTAAGGAAGGTGCTGACAAGCCTGCGCGGCCAATAGCTAAACGAGTAGCCTGAATTTTTGGGTAGACCGCGCCCTACCCGAACACACTACGTTTCGGAAGAACTGGAAATACTCCTCATCCGGTGGATCAACCGCTATACGGCTGGCATCTACACGACCTAGAGAGCATGGCACACCTTTTTCGTGTAGGAGAGGATCGGTGAAAACGGCTGTGGAGCGCTGCCCACGGTGAGTCAGTTGCGGTTCCGCCGGTTGCACCTCGGTCCTCAGCTGCGATCGTCGATTGGTGGCCAAATGAAGTGCTAACGCCGCAAGGTGGTGAGATGGTTAGCTATAGCACACACAGGCGCTCCATTTTTGTGTTGGGAGCTCGTGCAAAGGCCGAGCAGACGTCGGCGTGCAGGGGAGAATCGGAGGAGCGGCGCCGGTGACCGAACAGAGCCGGGGCTCGCTGTTTTGCAAAGAAGTACGCGTACGTCTCGGTGGCTTGGCGAGGGGGTCACGTAGAGGAGAGGGCACGCTGTTTCCCGGCTGCCAGCGCAAGCGAAGGGAACCAGGAGGTGGCCGCTCGGCCGGTGGCGCGCGCGCGGCAGCTGGCTGCGCTCGGTTGACTGAGAAAACAGAGAGAAGACTTGGGGGCTAAGTCTATTCCACCCAATGACATGTGGGCCCCACTGGTCAGGGCTCTCCCACCCCTCAAAAGATCTCCAAAACTTGACAAGAGATGAATTCACATGTTTGGAGTTTCAAACTGACCTACATTTGTATGGTTGGGCAAATCTCCCCCAAATTCAAATGTATATTTGAATTCTTGCACATTTGGATCCTTTTTGGACAAATGGGGAGCAAATCTTTTCAAAAATTATTGAAACTTTGCCTCCCCACTAATGGGGACCTGAGGAATCCAATTATGCACTTTGATCTTCGTTTTAGCTGCTGCAACCATGAGTTTGAATGCAACAGTTTTGAATCACCCCCTCATGTGTCATGTGTAAAATTCCCACTTTGTGAAAGTGAAGGCTTTCCCCTCTAATCACTTATTTGATGGAGGTTACTTGCTCTTCCCAATATTTCCTAAGATATCCACAACAAAAGCTGTGGTGTTGTGAGGTGAAGAAAAATTTTTGCAAGTCCCTTTTCTTGGGCTTTTACACAACGGACCCGAGTTGCCCAAGGTAAAACCCCGCGGAGGCAAACCTTAGCCTCCAGATGAGGGCGGGAAACGCCGTGATGGACAGCCAAGCTGTTCATACAGAGCATCTCGCCATGAAGCTCAAGGAGAGCACGAGCCATGGAGACCATTTCGAGAGTGCTCACAGCGCACTCCGTAATGTGCTCCTTCCGACGATCAAGCGACTGAATGAACAGCACAATCAGTTGCATCGTCTGAAGAAGGCAAAGAAGAAGAGCCGTGTCGACATCGCGGCGTTGCAGGAACTGGTACAGAATCTGACCCAGCAGAACGAGGACCTTACTCAAGAGCGAGACGACGCTATTGAGGAAGGGCAAGGCTGGGAAGAGGACTACAACCAGGCTATGGACGAGGTGCATGCATTGCAGGACCTCGTACCTCCGGTATTGGGCGTACCGGTGGTCTTGGGCCTTCCAGCAATGGGAGAACCCGAGATGGGAGAAGAGGTGGTAGATCCGGAGCCACCAGCAGAGGTACCGGAGGAGGACGACCCGCAGGAGGTCGAGTTCTACTCCAAGTAGGGGGTTACAGTTGCCAAGTAGGGCAGCTAGGGTAGTATAACCCAACTTTTGTAATCGGTGACATGTCGTGTAGACAGTAGCATATGTATAGGTAGTGACGACATGAGCACGACTTCTCGGGGACCCGAGAATAATGTATCTTGTATAAAGTTTATGCTTTATCAATATATGTGAATGTTGTGCAAATTATTCATGTGTCACTTCAATACCTACTGTTGCATATGGAATTTTAAGTAAGACATGTGCTAATTGCTGCTGTTTTGAATTTCAGAATGACGCGTACTCGTGCCAACCCGGACGTTGGGGGTACCAGCCAAACGGGAGAGACCTCCCAACAGCCTCCCGAGGACTCCTCGGGACAGCAGCAGCAACAGCAGCAACAGCAACAGCAAACACTGCCACTGTCAACGGTTACACTGGCCGACATCGTCGCGGCAATGGCGGGTTCACATCAGCAGCACACGGAGTTGCTGCAAACGCTTATCGCCAATACATCTCACCCAGAGAGACGTCAAGATCATGAGGAGCGTCAACCAAGCTCCTACTCCGACTTCCTGGCGACTCATCCCCCGGTATTCTAAAGGGCGGATGAACCTCTTGACGCGGACAACTGGCTCCGCGCGATAGAGATGAAGTTTGGGCTGCTCCAGATAAGCGAGCAGCGCAAGACTCAGTTCGCGGTCCAGCAGCTCCAAGGATCCGCGAGCGCGTGGTGGGCCAACTTTTGTGATTCACAGACCACCGACCGAGTGATGACCTGGACGGAGTTCCGGACGGCCTTCAGGGCCTACCATATACCGCTAGGTTTGATGAAGAGGAAGATGCAGGAGTTCTTACACCTGCAACAAGGGAGCTGGAACGCGCTGGAATACTCCAGAGTGTTCAACGATCTCGTGCTATACGCGTCGTATCACGCAGATACTGACGAGAAGCGGCGGGACCACTTTTACCAGGGTCTTAACCGGCTCCTGAAGGACAAGTTGGCGATTTTCAATCACGGCAGCCTCAACGACATCATTGATGCTGTGATTGTTCAGGAGGACTCCGGCAAGGAGTTAGCGGCGGCGGAGAGAAAGCAAGCGCGCCGCAGAGCAGCAGAGAAGGAGGCGGTCCTTCTCAGACGTTTCGGATGGTGAATCGCCCACCATCAGGTCCACACTGGCAGCCACCACAGCAGTCCATGCCTTTCCGCAGTCGGCCGTACTCTTCACCGGCATTCCGGCCGGCACTGCCAGCACCACCTCCACAACAACAGCAGCAGCAGCGGGCGATGCCGCGTGCGTATGCACCTCAGCAACGCATGCCGGGCTTTCGTCCCCCGAGCACTACACAAGCAGCGGACACATGTTACAAGTGTGGTCGTCCAGGACACTTCGCGAGCAGTTGCCCGGAGAGGCAAGGCGGCAGAGTGCCACCGCAGTTTCCGGGGAGGAATCAACCCCGGAACCCTACTAATGCGCGGCGGGCAAACCCTAGGCCCAGCACCGTCCACCAGCTTGCCATAGAGGACGTGCCGGAGGGCGAGCCAATCCTTGCGGGTATGTTCCAACTCCACCAGCATCCCTCTATAGTACTGTTTGATTCGGGCGCCACGCATAGCTTCATTAGCCAAGCTTTCATTGATAAATATAGCTTGCAAATACTACCCACCGATAGTCCTTATGTGATCTGTTCACCGGGTGGGAAAATTTCAGCAAGCATGATGGTCCCAAAAGCGCCATTGTGCTTAGAGGGTACAGTCTACCCGACGTCTCTCATAATCTTAGAGGGACAAAAGGTCGATGTCATCCTAGGGATGTCGTGGTTAACCCGCCACGGCGCTGTTTTAGACACCATCCTCCGAGTTGTGCACTTGAACTCAGAAGTGCACGAGTCTCACTCCTTATTTCTGGACAGTCCAGAAATAAAACTTCCAAGTGTCTATCAAGCCACAACCATCAGATTGGAAGATATTCCAGTAGTCCGAGAGTTCCCTGACGTGTTCCCGGAAGATTTACCGGGATGCCGCCCGATAGAGAGGTGTAGTTCAAGATTGAACTTGCACTAGGAACCATGCCGATATCCCAAAGGCCGTACAAGATGGCGCCCAAGGAGTTGGCTGAACTGAAGACTCAGCTCATGGACCTTCTGGATAAGGGTTTTATTAGGCCGAGCTCCTCGCCATGGGGCTGTTCGGCATTATTTGTAAAGAAGAAGGATGAGACGTTGCTGCTGTGCGTGGACTATCGTCCATTAAATGCCGTAACCATCAAGAACAAGTACCCGTTGCCACGGATCGACATGTTGTTTGATCAGTTGGTCGAAGCAAAGATCTTTTCCAAGATGGATTTAAGATCCGGGTACCATCATATTAAGATAAGGGCTGAGGACATTCCAAAGACAGCTTTCTCGACAAGGTATGGACTTTATGAGTACCTGGTCATGTCCTTCGGCCTCACCAATGCTCCAGCTCACTTCATGTACTTGATGAACTCGGTATTCATGCCGGAGCTGGACAAGTTTGCCGTGGTCTTCATCGACGACATCCTGTTATGTTCCAAGTCGGAAGAAGATCACAAGAAGCATCTGCGTATAGTCTTGCAACGGCTGCGGGATTACAAGCTATACGCGAAATTCAGCAAATGCGAGTTCTGGATATTGCAAGTGCCTTTTCTCGGGCATATCATCTCAGCGGAGGGTATCGCTGTGGACCCGAGCAAGATCACTCAAGTGCTGAATTGGAAATCCCCGAGAACTGTTCACGAGGTACGGAGTTTCCTCGGACTCGCGGGATATTATCGGAGGTTCATTTCGAACTTCTCGAAGATTGCCAAGCCTATGACAGAGCTGCTGAAGAAGGCTACCAAATATGTTTGGAGTCCAACATGTGAAGCAGCATTCAAAGCTTTAGTCAAGCACCAGACTTCAGCACCGGTTTTGGCGCAGCCAGACACAACAAAACCATTCGATGTGTACTGCGATGCATCCGGCATTGGGCTCGGATGTGTGCTGATGGAAGACCGAAGAGTGGTCGCGTATGGACCACGGCAGCTTAGAAACCATGAGCAGAATTATCCAACCCACGACTTGGAGCTCGCTGCCGTGGTACTTGCACTGAAAATTTGGAGGCACTACCTACTCGGTAACCTCGTACATCTATATATCGACCACAAAAGCCTCAATTACATATTCACTCAGAAGGAGCTGAACATGAGGCAACGAAGATGGTTGGAACTGATAAAGGATTACGAAATAGAGATCCATTATCATCCGGGCAAGGCGAACGTAGTGGCAGATGCGCTGAGCCGCAAGTCACACGTCAACAATCTGACCATCACACCGTTGGAAGAGAACGAACCACCACTACATGTCATTCCACACGGAGCTCTATACAACCTAGCTTTGATATCCACCATCCGTGAAGAGATAGCAACAGCTCAGAAAAATGACAAGGGCATGTCGCATTTGCGGAGACGTGTAGACAGTGGGGAGCTGAAATGTTTCCTGAAGGACGGAGACGGCGTCCTATGGTTCAAGGACCGGATCATCGTACCCCGTAACCTGGAATTACGGAAGAAGATCTTTGATGAGGCTCACTTGTCAAAGTTTTCTATTCACCCCGGCAGCAACAAAATGTATCAAGAACTCAGAAGCAAATTTTGGTGGACATGGATGAAGCGTGAGACTGCAAAATACATGTCCGAGTGTGATACATGTCGAAGGGTGAAGGCAGACCATATGCGGAAACAGGGACTGCTGCAACCACTGGGCATTCCTGCCTGGAAGTGGGAGGACGTGAGCATGGATTTCATCGTCGGTTTACCCACCACTCTTCAAAAGCATGATTCTGTGTGGGTGATCGTCGACTGGCTCACCAAAGTTGCCCATTTCATCCCGGTCAACACCAACTACAACGCCAAGAAGTACGCTGAACTGTACATCTCACGGATCCTATGCTTGTAAGGCGTACCCCATACCATTATATCGGATCGGGGCACTTTATTTGTGTCCCGTTTTTGGGAGCAGCTACACGCTGCCTTGGGGACGAAGCTGATCCGTAGTTCAGCATACCACCCGCTGACGGATGGGCAAACCAAGCGGGTAAATCAGATCTTAGAAGACATGTTACGAGCTTGCGCTATCAACCACGGCAAGAATTGGGATGATCACTTGCCGTTAGCCGAGTTCTCGTACAACAATGGGTACCAAGCCAGTATAAGGATGGTGCCCTACGAGGCGCTATACGGAAGAAAATGCCGCACACCATTGAACTGGTGTGAGTCTGGCGAAAGGGTTACCTTCGGGATTGACCTTGTCAACAACGCGGAAGAAAAGGTTCGACTGATTCAAGCGAACCTAAAAGCCACCCAATCCCGTCAGAAACAGTATGCAGACCGGAGAAGTCGCCCATTACAATTAAAAGTTGGAGATCACGTATATCTACGGGTGTCTCCAATGAAGGGCGTAAACGGATTCGGGGTGAGGGGAAAGTTGGCACCCCGATTCATCGGTCCATTTCAGATTACCGAAAGATGTGGATTGGTAGCATACCGGCTGAAATTACCAGAAGCACTTTCCGGTGTGCACGACGTCTTTCACATTTCCCAGCTGAGGAAATGTCTCAAGCTATCAACTACCATTCAGCTGGAAGACATTGAAGAACTGCAACCGGATCTCACCTATCGAGAGGAACCGGTGCAGATTATTGATGAAAAGGCCCGAACCACACGCCACCGTACGTTGTGGTTCTACAAGCTTCTATGGAGTAATCACTCCGTGGATGAAGCGACATGGGAGAGCGAATGATTTCTTCGCGCCAACTACCCCAACTTTTTCGCGTCGCATATCCGGTAATTTTCCACCATCCTCTCTCTCATTTTCACCTTATAATCTCGGGACGAGATTCTTTTAAGGGGGGAGGAATGTAAGGGCCTCAGTTTTTGACACCTATTTGAAGTGTTCATCACCACACCACACACCTCATTTGAAGTAAGTTGATGAACACAAATGAAGAGCAAGTAACCACCATCAACATGCTCATTAGAGAACAAACTCACATATTGCAAAAGTGGTATTTCCCACATGTGATATAGAAGGGATGGGCATATGAAAACTCCTAGACATTTGTCACACCCGGTTTTTCCGAAGAACAACCAAGAGAATATCACATGTATGCCAGGATCATTTTCTCATACATGTGATGACAAATAGTGAAGCATCATTTATTACAAGCCAGGTGTCGAATATGAATGTCTTACATAGCAAATGTCTCGATGGACAATAATAAGTTCATCACAAGTAAATAAACTAGCAGCGGAATATTATTCTTTAGGGCTCCGTCACAGGCGTTGCCCGGGGGTCTCCATGAACCTAGAAACCTTCTTCGGGTCCAAAGACTTGGTCATTATACACCACCTCATTATCTTGACCTGAGCAGCAATATAAACCAACAAAATATGCAAGGTTGAGTACCGATGGTACTCAACAAGTGTGGGAAAGTTATGTCATGCATGGTTAGAACGAGGGAAGGTTGAACTCATGGTTAAAGCACTACGCAATTAATACCTATCACCTTAGCTTATTAAGCACCTACATTACTACATAGGTGAAATGGTCCCAATCTCCCATCCCATCATCATAATCCAATAACCATAACATCATTTCCAATGTTAAGCTCCCCGCTTAACATCCACAACTTCCAAAACCATCACTCCTCTAATCATGAATAAGTCCAAGCCGCTCTTGACCGTGAGCACGGCTGTCATGACAGTTTTGACTCTGCAAATTTTGTACCACTGTACCCACATGTAGTGATTTCATCCCCCGTTGCCGGGTGGACTAAAAGAACCTCCATTATGCCAGTGGCCACGAATCACATTCAAACTTCCCAGGTGTGTAGCCAGGAGATCACTACGAAGCCTTTACAAAGGGATTCCCGACGAGCATGGGCCCACTGAGGTTTCACCCCTAACAGCATACAAGAGGCTCCAACCCCGCTGCAGTGGCCCCCTCTTGAGCCTTGCGGTTCATATGGTAGTCCAGCTGACACCTACTCCCCGCACTATCCAACACACCCATACTACGCCGGGGATACACCTAATTAATTGGCCAAGCTGCCCCATCTCAGCATGTGGTTGGCACGGTAAAGCCAGGTTACATGCTCCATGAACCGGTCCTTAGGATCCAGGCAAGTACTAAACACAAACCCGAGTCTCGTGCACCCAGCACACAACCAAAACATCCAACTTGCCTTGATCCCTACCTCTACATAACTCACAATATCTCATTCAAGAGTATGGTAAAATAAACTGATGATCTCATATCCCAAATATCCCATTCTAAGCATGGCTAAGCATATGCATAATAATAAATGACATGATAAAATAAATCCCAACCCAAGCTACAAGGAAAACAAGGTAATGCAATTCTAGGGAGACTTCCTAGCATGGGTTTCATATTTCATTTGACAATGCAAATAACTCTATCTACACATCCTAGTATAGGATCAAAGTGGTCAAGGACACTTGCCTCCTTCCTGCTGCTCTTGAAATGGGTAGTCCTGATCTTGGAAAGGAATAACTTGCTCTTGAGCAGGTTCTACATCATACCATCACACATAGCAAAAGAAAAACAACAATCCATAAGACATAGTTCACCCTTCCACTTCATACAAACCACACATTCACATTTATGAAAGTCATTCACAATTATATGTGTTGTGGTTATTCTATGTGTGTTGATTTGTGGCTTGCATGCACTTTTGATCATATGTATATGATTCCTACTTCTGTGTTCACATTTATACTTACATACTATATATATGAGTCTCCAATTTAAATAAATTCATTATATTCAATTACTACACCTTTTAGCTACCTAGTATGCATGAAAGGTATTTTCCTTCTCCATATGTGTCTTCATAATTTCTACCAACCCTAAACTGAATTCTTTGGATTTTAGAAACTCCATTTATCATTTATTAGTTGCTATATTTTCAGATTTATTTCCTATGCCTAAGTGTGAACTTTATTATAAAAATAACAAGATACATCATCTAAACAGAATAGGTTCTGATCTAAAATATTTGCTAATATATTTTTGACCTTTTCCTCTGATGTAAACTATTTCACAATTATTTTCCTTATTTTCTAGAACTATTCTTTACTTAAAATGTGGTCCTAAATGTGAATAATAAATTAAACAGATTCACTTCAGCCCAAAATATGTTTTTATCTCACTCCAAAGTTTCCTAAATACTGAGAAAGTCTTTAATTTAATTTTGACAATATGTTTGTCCCACTTTTTAAGTTTTAAACACTAGCCACATATTCAATTTCCCAAATTAAATATTAAACAGGGCTAAAAAGGTAAACTCACCCCACTACAGGGTCTATACTATTATTTTAAGAATTCTCAGGGGTCTAACTACTCATAACAGAGGAGTTTTTCCTAATTTTTATTAAGTCCAGGGCTAAAACTGATTTTTAAATGAATTTACATGATTTTCTGAAGTTCCAGGGGCTAGATCAGAAGTTTCCGGGGCTAGCTCTTATTTCCCGAGAACCCCAGGAGGTAGCACGTACGATTTCCAGTCTTTATAACGTGGGGCTGACGTGGACCGTCCGATTTTAAACCGACGGCTGAGATTATAACGTCGAACCGGTACGCGGGGATTAAAACCCTACCGTGCGATTTAAAATAAGCGGCGCACAAGCGGCCACATCGCTCTGATCGAGCGCGGGCGGCGCTGCCGGCGGCGGGAAGCGGCGATCTCGCCGGAGATTTTCGGATCTTCGAGAATTCTTCCTAGAACTGTGATTTTATGGCATAGATCGGTGGAGGGGAGGTCGGGGATCTCACCTCGGGGGTTTTCTTGAGCTCGGAGGTCCTGGAAGGTGATCGGCGACGAGGTCCGAGGTGAATTCACGGCGAGGCTCGTCGGCGCTGTGTTTACACCGCAAGTCACCGAGTTTTCTGCACCTGTAAGGTTCCCCGGAGGCGGTGGATCAAGACCAGCGAGTTAGATCGGAATTTCCGAGCGTGGATCGGCCAGAATTCGCCGGAGAAGGCTCGGGTTCTCACCGGAGGAAAAACAGCAGATCGCGTGGGAAAAACAGAACGAGGCCGGGGTTTTTATAGACGGGGGAGGGCGGCAGGGTGGTTTAGATCGAGTTCGCGTCGCCCCCGAGCAAAATTCGGCTGGGATTCGCAGAAATCCGGATCGGTTTGGATTCGGGGTGAGAGAGTCCGGCGCGGGCTCGAGGTAGACGAAGAACTTGTGGGCCCCGCCTGTCAGTGGGAGGAAAGGGGCGCGCGCGGCTGCGGGCTGGCGCGGGTTCTAGTTGGGCCGGCTGGTGGGTTGCGGCCCACTGGCCGGTTTTTTTTCTGTTTTCTTTTTTTCTTTTTCTATTTCTTTTCTGATTTGAGTTTAATTTGAATTCCAGTTTGAATTTGAATTTTTGCAAAACATGCAACACGTCCAAAAATTTTTTAATTTCCCTCTTAACATGATTTAGGGTCTTAACAAGAATTTTTGGGGTGTTACAGCTCTACCCCCCTTAAAAGAAATCTCGTCCTCGAGATTGATGGTTCTAAGAAAACAATTCCGGAAATTGTGCCTTTAGCTCATCTTCCCGCTCCCAGGTGGCTTCCTCTTCTGAGTGATGCTTCCACTGCACCTTGCACATCCGGATTCTTTTATTTCTGGTGAGGCATTCCATTGTCTCCAAAATCTTGTATGGTTTCTCGGCATAAGACAAATCCTCAGCTACGTTCACTTCATTTATGGGTAACACCTCTTCAGGCGTCCTCAGGAATTTCTTGAGTTGTGACACATGGAATACATCGTGCACATCCGATAGATGAGCCGGTAATTCTAGTTGATACGCCACTTCGCCTTTCCTCTCCAAAACTTGAAACGGTCCGATGTATCGCGGTGACAACTTCCCTTTCACCTTGAACCGACGAAGTCCTCTGATAGGGGACACCTTGAGATAGAAATAGTCTCCCACGTTGAAAATGAGCTCTCTTCTTCGTACATCGGCATAGCTCTTTTGGCGTGTCTGTGCTATCCTCAAGTTATTGCGAATTTCCCTCACCTTCGCCTCGGCTTCTTGTAGTACTTCTGGACCAAACACTTTACTTTCCCCTGTTTGGTTCCGAAATAGGGGAGTTCTGCACTTCTTCCCGTACAAAGCTTCAAACGGCGACATCTTCATACTAGCTTGATAGCTGTTGTTATAGGAAAACTCCGCATACGGTAAGTTCTTGTCCCAACTCCTATTGTTTTTTAGTGCACATGCCCTCAGCATATCTTCAAGGATCTGATTGGTTCTCTCCGTCTGCCCGTCAGTTTGGGGATGATAGGCAGAACTAAAGTTCAAATGGGTTCCCATGGTTTCGTGCAACTTCTGCCAGAACCTTGAGGTGAACTGTGTCCCTCGATCCGACACAATCTTCTTTGGTACTCCATGGTAACACACGATCCCCGACATGTACAGCTCTGCCAACTTGGATCCACTGTAGCTTTCTTTCACAGGGATGAAATGAGCTACCTTGGTTAGCCTATCAATGATGACCCATATCAAATCATATTCTGATTGGGTCCTAGGCAATCCCACGATGAAATCCATGCTGATTTCTTCCCATTTCCATTCAGGCACTTTGAGTGGTTGCAATAATCCCGCGGGTCGTTGATGTTTTGCTTTCACCAACTGACATGTGTCACATAGGGCAACATGTTCTGCAACATCTCGCTTCATGCCATACCACCAATACCTGCTCTTGAGGTCCTGGTACATTTTCGTACTCCCAGGATGAATGGAATAGTCAGAATCATGAGCCTCCTTCAGAATCAATTCACGGATCTCCTTTACTTCTGGCACATAGATTCTTTTTCCGTGCCACACCGCTCCTTGTTCATCCTCTTTAAAACCAGGAGCTTTATTTTCCTTGATGAGTTGTCTGATCTCTTGTATCTTCTCGTCTTTCTTTTGACCCTTGCGGATGTCTCGCTCGAGTGTGGAGTCCACTTCCATGGCGATGAATTCACCACTATTTACCAGGCATAGATTAAGCCTCATAACCTCGTCCTTCAATTCTGCAGGCATGTCCTTCAAGCTCAACTTATTGACCTGCACTTTCCGACTTAAAGCATCGACCACGACGTTTGCTTTCCCAGGATGATAGTTGATGCCCACATCAAAGTCATTGATTAGCTCTAACCATCTCCTTTGTCTGAGGTTGAGGTCTGGCTGTGTGAAAATGTACTTCAAACTCTTATGATCCGTATATATCTCGGTCCTCTTCCCCATCAAATAGTGCCGCTAAATTTTCAACGCATGTACCACTGCGGCTAGTTCTAAGTCATGTGTAGGATAGTTTTTCTCGTGCTTCCGAAGCTGCCGGGATGCATATGTCACGACATGCCCTTCTTGCATGAGAACACATCCCAACCCGTTTCCAGAGGCATCGCAGTACACCTTGAAGTTCTTCTGCATATCTGGCATAACCAGCACTGGGACTGTTGTCAGTCTTTTCTTTAACTCCTGAAAACACGTTTCGCACTGTGGCGTCCATGTGAATGTGATTCCCTTCTCCAACAATTTGGTAATGGGTCTCGAGATCTTAGAGAATCCCTCAATAAACCGTCGATAGTATCCAGCCAATCCCAAAAAGCTTTGAACTTCCCCGACATTTTCAGGGGTCTTCCACTTCTGTATATCCTCGATTTTGGCGGGATCTACGGAGATTCCTCCCTCCGAGATTATATGTCCTAAGAAGGGAACTCTCTTCAGCCAAAACTCACACTTGCTCAGCTTGGCATATAGTTGGTGTTCTCTCAGCCTCTGCATCACCAACCTTAGATGTTTCTCATGTTCTTCTTCATCTTTGGAGAAGACGAGAATGTCATCTATGAAAACCAACACAAATTTGTCCAGATATTCCATGAATACCTTGTTCATGAGATACATGAAGTATGCCGGGGCATTAGTTAGCCCGAAAGGCATGACGGTGTATTCATACAGTCCGTACCGAGATACGAAAGCTGTCTTGGGAATATCAGTTTGCCTTATCTTGAGTTAGTGGTATCCCGACCTGAGATCAATTTTCGAGAACACACAAGCGCCCCTCAACTGATCAAACAAGTCTTCAATGCGTGGTAATGGGTACTTGTTCTTGATGGTTACCTTATTCAAGGCACGGTAATCCACACATAACCTTTGGGTTCCGTCCTTCTTGGGCACAAATATCACCGGAGCTCCCCAAGGTGAGGAACTAGGGCGAATATACCCCTTCTCCGTCAATTCTCTCAAATGATCCTTGAGTTCTTCTAGCTGCTTGGAGTCCATCCGATAAGGTCTTTTGCAAATCGGGGCTGTTCCAGGTACTAGCTCAATTGCGAATTCCACTTCACGATCGGGAGGCATACCTGGCAACTCTTCCGGAAAAACATATGGATATTCCCTGATGGTCCTGATTTCCTCAACTTTCACCTCAACTTGATTTAATTTAATGTCCCTCCTAGGCTCGTGTATTGTTATGAACTTTACTCTTGTGCCACTAGGGTGAGTTAGTTCCACCGTTCTGGTCAAACAATGGATGATTCCCTTATGTTTGGTCAACCAATCCATACCCAAAATAATATCTATCCCTTGTGAATCTATCACTATGAGGTTAGCAGTAAATACTACCCCATTAATGTCTAGGTTCACCTTGGGACACACTTGTCTTGTCCTTATTTCTCCACCCGGAGAGTTTACGGCTAGCATATGGTTCATTTGTGTTGTTGCTAGGTCATGCTTCTTAACAAACCCTTGGGCAATGAACGAGTGGGTAGCACCAGAATCAAACAGCAGGGTTGCAATGTGTAAATTGGCTGGAAACTTACCAACTACCACGTCGGGTGCCTCTTGTGCTTCCTCCATAGTGACGTGGTTCACCCGTCCTCTCATTACATTCTGCTGTTGTGGCTGCGTGGGCTTCTTCTTTGGGCACTTATGGGCATAGTGCCCCACTTCACCACAATTAAAACATTGCACCCCAACCTTAGGTGCTTGGCCTTTATTGTCTTGGGGTTGGTTTGGGGATCCTTGCACTGCTGGTCGAGGTGGATATGCGGGGCACGGCTGCTGTACAAACTGACGTTGCGGCTGTGCTGGTGCTGCCGGAGGCCTGTAGCTCAGGTTGTACCCTCTTGGTGCTGAGTAGGGTACCGCAGCACGGTTCGTCTGCCCTGTAGGTTGCTGCATCAGACGTGGGCGGGTGTTGCTCCCTGAGGCTTGATGTGACCACCCGACCTTCCTCTTATTCTTATTTTCCAAGGCCTTCAGTTTCCTTTCCACCACAAACGCTCTGTCCACCATCTTTTGGAAGATTTCATACTCATTTGAGGACATTGCACACTACATCTCCGCGGTAAGTCCCTCCACGAAACAATCTTGTTTCTGCTCATCAGTCTCTATGTCCCGTGGGGCATAACGGGATAGTTGAGTAAATTTAGTGAGGTATTCCCTCACCGTCATGTTCCCCTGCTGCAGTCCCAAAAACTCCTTCCTCTTGTTTTTGAGTTCACCTCTTGGGATATAATGGTTGCGGAAACTACGCTTGAACTTTTCTGAAGTGATGTTCTCAGGGTCATGATGGGCAGCCACGTAGGCGGTCCACCAATCAGCAGCAGGTCCATGCAATTGATGAGAGGCAAACAGCACCCTCTCATACCCTTGGCACTGGATGATCCTCATCTTGCTTTCAATGGTCTTTAGCCAATCATCTAGCTCCAGAGGTTCAGCAGCACTTGCAAACTTTGGAGGTTGAGTTCCTAGAAACTCACTCAACCTTGGTTGGCGTGGTGCAGCTTGTGGAGGTGGAACTTGATGCAAGTTGGCCACCACTTGAGTCAAGTTCTGGATGAGCTGATTTTGATTCTCCAGCATTTGGTGGAGGGGATCAACTCCTTCACGGCGACCACCCCGGTCCTGGCCTCCAGAAAGATGAGGGTTGCATGCCTCATCGTTGTTGTTGGTGGGGTTGGCAGCACGTCCTTTTCCTCTTCCGGCCATCTGGCAGAATCAACCAATGTTAATTTGAAAGCATTTAGTATCATCTTACTACTTTCATTTGTTTGTACTTTGAAGTGTTGAGGCTTTGTTATACTTTTCTGAGGGTTCATTTCTCACACAAAAATAAATGCAATATTATTTCATGTGGGTTCACACACCAAAGCGAAACAATCTAAAGACGAGGCTGAGGACAATTGCTCATGGCTTCCACAACTCACGTCACACACCAAGCATTAGCACAACATTAACTTAACGTAACAACTCGACTATTCGACATCTTGCTAACTAAGGGAAGGACTCTACACTACTCGTTTTCTTGAGCTGGCTCCTCGGGATCTTCCTCATCATTTCGGCTGCCTTCTGACTCTGCTTTGGGTGGGGAGGCTGCTGGTGGAGAAGTGCGACGACGCCTTATCGCCCGACGATCTGGGGAGTCAGGAGTCCATGTATCATTCGCGGTGACACACAGTTCACTCCCATCTCCTCTTTCTCTCGCCCTCAGACAGGCTCGCAGCAACGCCTCCGTTTCCTTCAGGGTGTCCCGAACATCCTGAAGCTCTTGCTGACACTCCTGCAGTCAATTGTTGAGCATAGCAGCATCCTCCAAGCACAAGTCCATGTGCTCATGGGAAGTCCCTTGCTGCACTGGCGGGTACTTATACTCCGTTGTACCACTCTCACGCTGGAGGACATACATGTTTTCAGTCCTGTCCAGGTGGCGACGATAGATGTGACTCTGGCAGGTGATGGCCTCCCAGGTGACATCCTTCTCCGCATCGATCTGTGTCGCTCGACAAGCTCGAGAGTGGTGGATCTTAAGCAGCTGATTTTCATGTATGATCCTCATCTCTGAACTCCATTCTTCCCTCTTCTCACGGATGGTCCTGGTGGAGTTATAGTGGATGATTAGCTTGCACGTATTGCCGGCAGCTTCGAGCATACGTCGAAGACGGCGCAACAAGCCTCCTACTGCCAATCCGTAGGAAAGGTACGTCACCGGACGGCTCTGCTCTCTTTCGGCAAGGGCAACTACGGGAACTCTCCCTCCTGTGGACTTGCGAGCGGTGCGAATCATGCGAACCATCTAAAAACAAAACGCATTTAAACTTAGGTTAGATAAACTTTTTAAACAAAAATCCTATTTTGAATGAAAATTGGGGTAAGATGAAGAAAGTGACTAATTAAATAACACTTTTCAATAAACATCTTGTAAAAATAGTTTTTAAGAAAATAGGGCCCTTAAATACGTCCATTTCTACCTAGGTCCACGTTCCTACGGGCAACCTTGGCTCTGATACCACTTCTGTCACACCCGGTTTTTCCGAAGAACAACCAAGTGAATATCACATGTATGCCAGGATCATTTTCTCATACATGTGATGACAAATAGTGAAACATCATTTATTACAAGCCAGGTGTCGAATATGAATAAGTCTTACATAGCAAATGTCTCGATGGACAATAATAAATTCATCACAAGTAAATAAACTAGCAGCGGAATATTATTCTTTAGTGCTCCGTCACAGGCGTTGCCCGGGGGTCTCCATGAACCTAGAAACCTTCTTCGGGTCCAAAGTCTTGGTCATTATACACCACCTCATTATCTTGACCTGAGCAGCAATATAAACCAACAAAATATGCAAGGTTGAGTACCGATGGTACTCAGCAAGTGTGGGAAAGTTATGTCATGCAGGGTTAGAACGAGGGGAGGTTGAACTCATGGTTAAAGCACTACGCAATTAATACCTATCACCTTAGGTTATTAAGCACCTACATTACTACACAGGTGAAATGGTCCCAATCTCCCATCCCATCATCATAATCCAATAACCATAACATCATTTCCAATGTTAAGCTCCCCGCTTAACATTCACAACTTCCAAAACCATCACTCCTCTAATCATGAATAAGTCCAAGCCGCTCTTGACCGTGAGCACGGCTGTCATGACAGTTTTGACTCTGCAGAGTTTGTACCACTGTACCCACATGTAGTGATTTCATCCCCCGTTGTCGGGCGGACTAAAAGAACCTCCATTATGCCAGTGGCCATGAACCACATTCACACTTCCCAGGTGTGTAGCCAGGAGATCACTACGAAGCCTTTACAAAGGGATTCCCGACGAGCATGGGCCCACTGAGGTTTCACACCTAACAGCATACAAGAGGCTCCAACCCTGCTGCAGTGGCCCCCTCTTGAGCCTTGCGGTTCATATGGTAGTCCAGCTGACACCTACTCCCCGCACTATCCAACACACCCATACTACGCCGGGGATACACCTAATTAATTGGCCAAGCTGCCCCATCTCAGCATGTGGTTAGCACGGTAAAGCCAGGTTACATGCTCCATGAACCGGTCCTTAGGATCCAGGCAAGTACTAAACACAAACCCGAGTCTCGTGCTCTGACGCCCTAAATTCTGTGGAAAACCACAGAACCGAGAACTAATGCATATGTGTGCCCAGGATGTTCATCACACATACACATACGTTCCACAAACTGAATTCAGATTATATATTACCACGAATAACAGAGTTTATTACAATACCTCATGAGTCTTGGACTCATGCTCACAGCGGAAGTCTTATTCTAAAGCGGAAGCAATTTTAGCTAATGCGGAAGCAAATCTAAGCAGAAGTGACTCCATCTCTACTCCCTCCACAGGCAAGGTTGAGAACAGATCACATGCCATAACGCTCTACTTGATCTTCATAGTAGGCTTCTCCTGCTGCTGCTGATGAAATAATAATGCAAGTTTGAGTACAACGATGTACTCAGCAAGTGCGGGAAAAACACATGATATGAAGTTTATAAACAAGGTAGGTAATAAAAGGGCTTATTTGCAGAAAAGCAGATTTATAAAACCATGATAAAACAGCAACTTAACTTTAGGTGAATGTAATCCCATCATGTATTAAATTACCAACATACCTCCATCACTTCCCGTGTTCCATCCGAACATTAACCAATCCTTTATCCATACTCACGAATACCTCCTCGTATTCGCTACCATCCCATCTCATAAAACCACCTCGTCTCACACCGAGACCATTCTCATGTCAAGACCCAACAGTCATGCAACCATCATATCACCCGGACTCAACAGTCCCAACATCCCAACCAAACTCAGTAACCATAACCAGAACCTTCACAATAATCATCCCAAAAACCATCCCAACTAATCATGGCAGTTTAGCCAGGTGCTCGTGTCCGTAAGCTCGGCTATCATGATAGTTTTAGACTCTGCAGAGTTTGCACCTCTTTACCCACAAGTTTGGGATTTCGTCACCCGTCGGCGACTGCAGAACCTCCATTATACCAGTACACAACCGTCGGTGTATGGTCAAGAGATCACAAAATAGCCTTTACAAAGGGGTTACAAGATGTATGGACTCACTAAAGTTTCACCGGCAGGCTAGAATCTCCAATTCACCCACCCACGGGCCCCCTCTTGTGCCATGCAGTTTCCAGGGCAGTCCTCACTCGACTCCAATTCCCCGCGCCTTCCACAGTCCATAACACTCTAGCAACTTACCTAATTAATCAGCTAAGCCGCACCCATACTTGGCCTTGTGGTGGCACTGTTATCCTGGCATGTGCATGCATGAACCGGTCCTTAGATCTACGGCAAGTAAACCACCATCACACGCTACCTCATTCACAAACCCAGTCTTGCCTAGATCTCCCTCCGATCCATGTCCATCATTAACATCAGTTTCTCCTTATCATTACGAGTGCAGTTAGCTAGACACATCTATCTCGCTTCCCAATCCCATAGACTCAGCGAAGCATAAAGCAAAAACCATACCCGACTCATCAAACTTCCCAGGCGACAAGGGTGGTTTAATTAAAACTAGTAAACTCCTATAAAAGGGTTTCCCATCATGTTTGACTCAGTACGCACACCTTTTTCGCAAACAAACAGTTTTTCCCAAAATATAGGATCAATATGGTCAAGGAGCACTTGCCTCGTACTTGCGGTTCCGGTTGTTCTTGATTCTCAAAACCTTGTTGCTGCAGCTCATCGTAGACAGCTTCCTGAGTTTGTCCTGCTATGTAGGATTCACGTGCATACAAAATTCACAGCAATCAATATCATGCACAAACCCTAAACTAGATGCGATGATGCACATGCATGCTATCCTATGATTAGTTTTATTAGATTGATCTGTTGTTCTTGCATGGCTTGCATGGTCAGAGGTGTTCGGATCAAAGATGAATGTGGCGATGATCTTGTCTTTAGATCAAACTAATCATCGAGTGTTCTGCCCACAAAAAGGCTTCTGTTCGAAAGGAATCGAAGAACAGATGCAAAGAGATGAACACAATGATGTCGTAAGGTGGTATTGAAGTCCTACCTCACGCTCTTCTTGTCTTTGGGGTCCTCTTCAGACCGCTTGGTTCTCCTCCGATGATCTCCCTTGTTGCGCTTCAGCGATGGTTTGCTCGGCGAGTTAGGGCTAGGGCTCTAAGTCGTCGGCTCAGGAGTTGAAAGAGAAGTTTGTGGTTTCGGCCAGAGGTTTTGGGTTCTATTTATAATCGGGAAGAGAAGAGTCCTAATCTGATTGGATCCCGAATAAGAGTCTTATTCAGATCTTCGTTAGATCCTGACGTCTTATCTTCGGTAACATCGTGGAGTTTAGATCGGTTTCCGTTGCGTACCGGTATCTTTACGCGTAAAAACCGCTCCAGACTCGTTACCTCCGCGGTGATGAGCTCCGGAAGCTCCACGTGTCCTTCCGAGCCTGGTATCTCTTCTCCCACAGAGACGAGCTCCGGTTGTGCCGCGTGTCAATTGATCGAGACCTCCCTCTTCTTTGGAGGTGAGCTCCGCGCACGCCACGTGTGGGTGCCGGTCTTTCCGCTCTCCTTTCCTCAGGGACATGCCCCGAGGTCGACACGTGTTTAGCTGCGACGGACCTTCCGGAGATAAGCTCCGGTGGCGACACGTGTTCGATAGATCCGGACTCCTCTGAGATGAGCTCTGAGATCGACACATATCCCGGCGACGGGTCCTCTGATTTCAGCGAGGACTAGCTCCGAGGATGACATGTGTCCCACGAAAAATGCCTTTGCTTCTTCCGCAGAGGCTAGCTCCGTGGGCAACACGTGTCCCACAGGGTCGAACCTTTTTCCAATTGCGGAGGTGAGCCCCGAGCCTGCCACGTAGCCAGCTTGGCGGCGGACCTCTCTTCACCTCGCAGGGCGAGCTCCGAACACGCCACGTGGCCTGCTGGCTGCGGAGGTTGCCTTCGGTGCTCTCTGATGGCTTTATTGGCTATCCTTTTGATATTTGTCATTGTTCCATCTTTTCTTAAATGTTTTTCTTCTTCATAACACATGAACATATGCTGACACACGAGATGAGGGTGTCACAAATCTACCCCCCTTATATTGAATCTCGTCCTCGAGATTCGTTAGTAGGAAATAGATGGGGAAATTCTGCCTTAATATCCTCTTCACGCTCCCATGTGGCTTCAGCTTCAGTGTGATGGTTCCATTGTACCTTGCACCATCGAATCACCTTGTTTTGGGTGACCCTTTCCTTTACGTCCAAGATTCGGACAGGGTGTTCTGCGTAAGTCAGGTCCTCTTGAAGTTCAAGTTCTCCCATTGACACTTGTTCCTCTGGTACTCTCAAGCACTTCTTGAGCTGGGATACATGAAACACGTCATGTACGTCGGAGAGGTGGTTTGGGAGCTCTAGTCGATAGGCTACTTCTCCTCGCTTGTCCAAAATTTTAAAGGGTCCGATGTAGCAAGGTGCTAGCTTGCCTTTGATGTTGAAACGTCGTTGGCCTCGGATAGGCGATACCTTAAGGTATACGAACTCTCCTATTTCAAAGGTCAATTTCCTACGCCTATAATCCGCATAGCCTTTCTGTCGTGACTGAGCAGCCTTTAAGTTCTCCCGTATCGATTGGACCTGCTTTTCAGCTTCTTGTAGTACTTCGCGTCCAAACACCTGGTTCTCTCCAGTCTCGTTCCAAAACAGTGGCGTTCTACACCGTCTACCATATAAGGCTTCGAAAGGCGACATCTTCAAACTAGCTTGATATCTGTTGTTATAGAAGAACTCGGCATACGGTAAACTCCTATCCCAACTACGCCCATGTTTCAAGGCGCAAGCTCTCAACATGTCCTCCAAAATTTGGTTCGTCCTTTCGGTTTGTCCATCTGTTTGTGGGTGATAGGCGGAGCTAAAATCCAGTCGTGTACCCATGGCTTTCTGCAGCTTCCTCCAGAATCTAGAGGTAAACTGAGAACCTCGATCTGAGACTATCCTCTTCGGAACTCTGTGACGGCACATGATCTGCTCCATGTACAATTCTGCCAATTGTGCAACGTTGTAACTGGTCTTTACCGGAAGAAAATGGGCGGTTTTCGTCAACCGGTCCACAATGACCCAGATGGAGTCGTATCCTGACTGAGTACGTGGTAATCCGACGATGAAGTCCATACTGATGTCCTCCCATTTCCATTCCAGTATTATCAAGGGTTGCAGCAATCCAGCGGGTTTTTGATGTTCGGCTTTTACCCGTTGGCATGTGTCGCATAGGGCAACGTATTCGGCTATATCCCTCTTCATACCATCCCACCAATAGCAAGTTTTCAAATCCTTATACATTTTGGTGCTCCCTGGATGTATGGAATAGGGTGAATCATGTGCCTCCTTCAATATCATGTCGCGAAGGTGTCTTATGTTTGGCACACAAATCATTTTTCCTAGCCAAAGCGTACCCTTTTCATCCTCCTTGAAATCCTTCTCTATCCCTCGTCGGATTCTTTCCTTGATCTCCTTGATCCCCTCGTCCGTTGCTTGGCCCTTTCTTATTTCTTGCTCCAATGAGGAGTGGATCTCTATTATCTCCACGTTATTCAAGAATCCGAGGTGTAACTGTTCAAACTCCTTCCGTAGTTCGGGTGGTAGCTCCCGAACCGTGAGTTGGTGACATGCTCCCTTTCTGCTCAATGCGTCCGCTACTACGTTGGCCTTCCCGGGGTGGTAGTTGATTCCCACATCATAATCCTTGATGAGTTCTAACCATCGATGTTGCCTCAAATTGAAGTCCGTTTGTGTAAATATGTACTTGAGGCTTTTATGATCCGTATAGATCTCACATCGATGTCCAAGGATATAATGTCTCCAAATCTTTAATGCATGCACCACTGCTGCTAGCTCCAAGTCGTGCGTAGGATAGTTAAGCTCGTGCTTCTTTAGTTGTCGTGAGGCATAGGCTACCACTTGTCCTTTCTGCATGAGTACACACCCGAGCCCTTGTCTGGATGCGTCACAATATATGTCAAAGTTCTTGCTTACGTCTGGCAATACCAGAACCGGTGCTGTGGTTAGCCTTTTCTTGAGTTCCTCAAAACTTTCTTGGCAAGCGTGTGTCCATTGAAAGACTTTTCCCTTCATTAACAACTCCGTCATAGGTTTTGCTATCTTAGAGAAGTCTTTAATGAAGCGCCGATAGTATCCTGCCATTCCAAGGAAACTTCGAATATCCCTCACGCTCTTCGGTTGGTCCCACTTTAGAACATCTCTCACCTTTCCAGGATCAACCGATACCCCTTCCTTGGAGATAATGTGGCCTAGGAAGGATATTTCCTTTAGCCAAAATTGACACTTGTTGAGCTTGGCATACAACTGGTGCTCGCGCAACTTCTGCAAGGTCAATCTCAGATGTTCTTCATGCTCCTCCTTACTTTTTTAATACACCATAATGTCATCGATGAAAACCACGACGAACTTGTCCAGGTACTCCATGAAAACCTTGTTCATAAGGTACATGAAGTATGCGGGTGCATTCGTCAATCCAAAAGACATAACAGTATATTCATATGAACCATACCGTGTTCGAAAGGCTGTCTTAGGTATATCGGAGGGCTTAATCTTCAGCTGGAAACATCCCGACGAAGATCAATCTTGGAGAATACTTGGGCTCCTTTCATTTGATCGAACAGGTCCTCTATACGGGGCAGAGGGTATTTATTCTTGATTGTCACCTCGTTGAGTGACCTGTAGTCCACGCACATTCTTTGGGTTCCGTCCTTTTTGTCCACGAAGAGTACCGGAGCTCCCCATGGTGACGAGCTTGGACGGATAAAACCCTTCTCCAACTGTTCTTGAATTTGCTTCTTGAGTTCAACTAACTCGTTGACGGGCATCCTATATGGTCTCTTAGCTATAGGTGCAGTTCCGGGTACCAAATCTATGGCAAACTCAATGTCCCGGTCAGGCGGCATTCCCCGGAGCTCTTCCGGGAACACGTCCCAAAATTCCTGAACCACTGGAATGCTGTCTAATGTTGTTCCTTCGACATGGTTCAAATCTGCCCATTCGGTTGCTTGCTGGGCTGACTCAAACTCGACACGAATACCGTGTTCGTTTGTCAACTGCACGCTCCTTTCAGCACATTGGATTACTCCATTGTGCTTTCTTAACCAATCCATTCCGAGTATGATGTCAATCCCGTGGGAGTCAAAAACAATAAGGTTGGCAAGGAAGTCTACCCCCTTATTTTAAGGCTTACTTTAGGGCATACTACATTAGTCCTCATTTCTCCTCCGGGAGAATTAACTACCATAGCCCATTCTAAGTGGGATACGGGTAGATGATGTTTGGCAACATATTTGGATGATATGAAGGAATGTGATGCTCCGGAGTCAAATAAAATGGTGGCTGGGTTGGAGTTGGCAAGGAACATACCAATGGCGACGTCCTCAGCCTGTTGTGCTTCCTCAGCAGTGACATGGTTAACGTGGCCACGAGCATAGTTCTGCGGTCCACGGTTCCCTTGGTGGTCCCCTCTGTTTGGTCGCTGGTTCTGCTTGGGCACGTTACCTTGCTGTCCAGGGCCTCTCCTCGGGCACTGGTTAGCGAAGTGGCCTACTTCCCCGCATGCAAAGCATGCCCTGTTGCTTACGGCAGCAGGTACGTTGGGGCGGGGGTGTTGAACAGGAGCGCCATTGTTAGGCCGGGGTGCAGGAGGCATGGGCACACGAGGTGCCGGTGCAACGAACCGTTGCTGTGGTGGCTGACCAGGGCGGTACGTGGGAGTGGTCGATCCACACTGCGGTGCAGGAGGCATGTACCTAGGTCGTACGTTGCTCCCTTGGGGCTGGTATGGCATCTTCCTTTTGCACTCTCGCTCGATCTCTAGGATCTTGTTTTCCACCACAATAGCCTTATCAACTAGCTTCTGGAAGATTACGTAGTCATTGTTGAGGAGCTGAACTTGGATCTCATTGTTCAACCCTCTCATGAGCAGGTACTGCTTCCTCTGATCTGAGTTGACATCTTCGGGGGCATACCGGGACAGTTGTATCAACTTGTTAAGATATTCATTCACACTTTTCTGTCCTTGGCGGAGACCTTCAAACTCCTGCCTCTTAAGCATCATTACACCAACAGGGATGTAGTGGGTGCGGAAACTTTCCTTGAACTCAGTCCAAGTGATTGTCTCCGGGTTGGCATGGGCGTTGCCCAAGGCATCCCACCAGTCAGCGGCAGCTCCCATAAGTTGGTGCGACGCAAAGAGAACCTTCTCTCGGTCGTTGCACTGAACAATGGCAAGCTTCTTCTCCATGGATTTCAGCCAATCATCAGCCTCCATGGGGTCGCTTGCTTGAGCAAAGGTGGGTGGTCGAGTCCTCATGAATTCTCCCAACCTGTTATGAGCCGGCGGTGGTGGTGGCGGTGGTGCCGGAACGGGGTTTTGGTTGGCCTGCAACTGACCCAAAGTTTGGATAATGGTTTGCATAAGCTGGTTTTGCATGGCCAGCAGCCGTTCCAGGTGATTTTCACCAGCTCCGGGGTTAGCAGGAACTTCCTCATGGTGATCCTCTTGGACGTTCCTTCGGCTGGCGTTTCCTCTCACTATCTGTGAGAGAGAACGAAATAGAATAGAAGGTTAGAAGGTTAGGTAGGTCCTTTCAACTATATGCATCAAGGTGAGTTGGACTATATATATTAGTCCTTATGAGGATGTGAGCAAGTGCCGAAACATCTCACACCTCTTCCTTCTTACGTGTGGATATGGACAACGTTTTTGAGACGTCCCACAACTCACACTAAGCACATATTCACAAATAATCATCACAAGGGCCCACACAACTCCTATTCAAGGATGGTTTCCTAGGTCAAGGTGGTTTTAAAGGCCAATCTAAGCTATTCACCCTAGGGCGCTTGCAACTCCTTCTTGGGGGTTAACCCGTAGCTCTATTATCTATCTAAGGTTTTCTATCTAGGCGTGTAACCCCTTGTCAACCTGTGGCTCTGATACCAATCTGTGACGCCCTCAATTCTGTGGAAAACCACGGAACCGAGAACTAATGCATATGTGTGCCCAGGATGTTCATCACACATACACATACGTTCCACAAACTGAATTCAGATTATATATTACCACGAATAACAGAGTTTATTACAATACCTCATGAGTCTTGGACTCATGCTCACAGCGGAAGTCTTATTCTAAAGCGGAAGCAATTTTAGCTAATGCGGAAGCAAATTCTAAGCAGAAGTGACTCCATCTCTACTCCCTCCACAGGCAAGGTTGAGAACAGATCACACGCCATAACGCTCTATTTGATCTTCATAGTAGGCTTCTTCTGCTGCTGATGATGAAATAATAATGCAAGTTTGAGTACAACGATGTACTCAGCAAGTGCGGGAAAACACATGATATGCAGTTCATAAACAAGGTAGGTAATAAAAGGACTTATTTGCAGAAAAGCAGATTTATAAAAACATGATAAAACAGCAACTTAACTTTAGGTGAATGTAATCCCATCATGTATTAAATTACCAACATACCTCCATCACTTCCCGTGTTCCATCCGAACATTAACCAATCTTTTATCCATACTCACGAATACCTCCTCGTATTCGCTACCATCTCATCTCATAAAACCACCTCATCACACACCGAGACCATTCTCATGTCATGACCCAACAGTCATGCAACCATCATATCACCCGGACTCAACAGTCCCAACATCCCAACCAAACTCAGTAACCATAACCAGAACCTTCACAATAATCATCCCAAAAACCATCCCAACTAATCATGGCAGTTTAGCCAGGTGCTCGTGTCCGTAAGCTCGGCTATCATGATAGTTTTAGACTCTGCAGAGTTTGCACCTCTTTACCCACAAGTTTGTGATTTCGTCACCCGTCGGCGACTGCAGAACCTCCATTATACCAGTACACAACCGTCGGTGTATGGTCAAGAGATCACAAAATAGCCTTTACAAAAGGGTTACTAGATGTATGGACTCACTAAAGTTTCACCGGCAGGCTAGAATCTCCAATTCTCCCACCCACGGACCCCCTCTTGTGCCATGCAGTTCCCAGGGCAGTCCTCACTCGACTCCCATTCCCCGCGCCTTCCACAGTCCATAACACTCTAGCAACTTACCTAATTAATCAGCTAAGCCGCACCCATACTTGGCCTTGTGGTGGCACTGTTATCCTGGCATGTGCATGCATGAACCGGTCCTTAGATCTACGGCAAGTAAACCACCATCACACGCTATCTCATTCACAAACCCAGTCTTGCCTAGATCTCCCTCTGATCCATGTCCATCATTAACATCAGTTTCTCCTTATCATTACGAGTGCAGTTAGCTAGACACATCTATCTCGCTTCCCAATCCCATAGACTCAGCGAAGCATAAAGCAAAAACCATACCCGACTCATCAAACTTCCCAGGCGACAAGGGTGGTTTAATTAAAACTAGTAAACTCCTATAAAAGGGTTTCCCATCATGTTTGACTCAGTACGCACACCTTTTTCGCAAACAAACAGTTTCTCCCAAAATATAGGATCAATATGGTCAAGGAGCACTTTTCTTGTACTTGCGGTTCCGGTTGTTCTTGATTCTCAAAACCTTGTTGCTGCAGCTCGTCGTAGACAGCTTCCTGAGTTTGTCCTGCTATGTAGGATTCACGTGCATACAAAATTCACAGCAATCAATATCATGCACAAACCCTAAACTAGATGCGATGATGCACATGCATGCTATCCTACGATTAGTTTTATTAGATTGATCTGTTGTTCTTGCATGGCTTGCATGGTCAGAGGTGTTCGGATCAAAGATGAACGTGGCGATGATCTTGTCTTTAGATCAAACTGATCATCGAGTGTTCTGCCCACGAAATGGCTTCTGTTCGAAAGGAATCGAAGAATAGATGCAAAGAGATGAACACAATGATGTCGTAAGGTGGTATTGAAGTCCTACCTCACACTCTTCTTGTCTTCGGGGTCCTCCTCAGACCGCTTGGTTCTCCTCCGATGATCTCCCTTGTTGCGCTTCAGCGATGGTTTGCTCGGCGAGTTAGGGCTAGGTCTCTAAGTCGTCGGCTCAGGAGTTGAAAGAGAAGTTTGTGGTTTCGGCCAGAGGTTTTGGGTTCTATTTATAATCGGGAAGAGAAGAGTCCTAATCTGATTGGATCCCGAATAAGAGTCTTATTCAGATCTTCGTTAGATCCTGACGTCTTATCTTCAGTAACATCGTGGAGTTTAGATCGGTTTCCGTTGCGTACCGGTATCTTTACGCGTAAAAACCGCTCCAGACTCGTTACCTCCGCGGTGATGATCTCCAGAAGCTCCACGTGTCCTTCCGAGCCTGGTATCTCTTCTCCCACATAGACGAGCTCCGGTTGTGCCGCGTGTCAATCGATCGAGACCTCCCTCTTCTTCGGAGGTGAGCTCCGCGCACGCCACGTGTGGGTGCCGGTCTTTCCGCTCTCCTTTCCTCAGGGAATGCCCCGAGATCGACACGTGTTTAGCTGCGACGGACCTTCCGTAGATAAGCTCCGGTGGTGACACGTGTTCGATAGATCCGGACTCCTCTGAGATGAGCTCCAAGATCGACACATATCCCGGCGATGGGTCCTCTGATTTCCGCGAGGACTAGCATCGAGGATGACATGTGTCCCACAAAAAATGCCTTTGCTTCTTCCGCAGAGTCTAGCTCCGGGGGCAACACGTGTCCCACAGGGTCGAACCTTTTTCCAATTGCGGAGGTGAGCCCCGGGCCTGCCACGTAGCCAGCTTGGCGGCGGACCTCTCTTCACCTCGCAGGGGCGAGCTCCGAACACGCCACGTGGCCTGCTGGCTGCGGAGGTTGCCTTCGGTGCTCTCTGAGGGCTTTATTGGCTATCCTTTTGATATTTGTCATTGTTCCATCTTTTCTTAAAATGTTTTTCTTCTTCATAACACATGAACATATGCTGACACCCGAGATGAGGGTGTCACACGTGCACCCAGCACACAACCAAAACATCCAACTTGCCTTGATCCCTACCTCTACATAACTCACAATATCTCATTCAAGAGTATGGTAAAATAAATTGATGATCTCATATCCCAAATATCCCATTCTAACCATGGCTAAGCATATGCATAATAATAAATGACATGATAAATAAATCCCAACCCAAGCTACAAGGAAAACAAGGTAATGCAATTCTAGGGAAACTTCCTAGCATGGGTTTCATATTTCATTTGACAATGCAAATAATTCTATCTACACATCCTAGTATAGGATCAAAGTGGTCAAGGACACTTGCCTCCTTCCTGCTGCTCTTGAAATGGGTAGTCCTGATCTTGGAAAGGAATAACTTGCTCTTGAGCAGGTTCTACATCATACCATCACACATAGCAAAAGAAAAACAACAATCCATAAGACATAGTTTACCCTTCCACTTCATACAAACCACACATTCACATTTATGAAAGTCATTCACAATTATATGTGTTGTGGTTACTCTATGTGTGTTGATTTGTGGCTTGCATGCACTTTTGATCATATGTATATGATTCCTACTTCTGTGTTCACATTTATACTTACATACTATATATATGAGTGTCCAATTTAAATAAATTCCTTATATTCAATTACTACACCTTTTAGCTACCTAGTATGCATGAAAGGTATTTTCCTTCTCCATATATGTCTTCATAATTTCTACCAACCGTAAACTGAATTCTTTGGATTTTAGAAACTCCATTTATCATTTATTAGTTGCTATATTTTCAGATTTATTTCCTATGCCTAAGTGTGAACTTTATTATAAAAATAACAAGATACATCATCTAAACAGAATAGGTTCTGATCTAAAATATTTGCTAATATATTTTTGACCTTTTCCTCTGATGTAAACTATTTCACAATTATTTTCCTTATTTTCTAGAACTATTGTTTACTTAAAAATGTGTCCCTAAATGTGAATAATAAATTAAAAAGATTCACTTCAGCCCAAAATATGTTTTTATCTCACTCCAAAGTTTCCTAAATACTGAGAAAGTCTTTAATTTAATTTTGACAATATGTTTGTCCCACTTTTTAAGTTTTAAACACTAGCCACATATTCAATTTCCCAAATTAAATATTAAACAGGGCTAAACACGTAAACTCACCCCACTACAGGGTCTATACTTTTATTTTAAGAATTCTCAGGGGTCTAGCTACTCATAACAGAGGAGTTTTTTCCTAATTTTTATTAAGTCCAGGGGCTAAAACTGATTTTTAAATGAATTTACATTATTTTCTGAAGTTCCAGGGGCTAGATCAGAAGTTTCCGGGGCTAGCTCTTATTTCCCGAGAACCCCAGGGGGTAGCACGTACGATTTCCAGTCTTTATAACGCGGGGCTGACGTGGACCGTCCGATTTTAAACCGACGGCTGAGATTATAACGTCGAACCGGTACGCGGGGATTTAAACCCTACCGTGCGATTTCAAATAAGCGGCGCACAAGCGGCCACGTCGTTCTGATCGAGCGCGGGCGGCGCTGCCGGCGGCGCACGGCGGCGGGAAGCGGCGATCTCGCCGGAGATTTTCGGATCTTCGAGAATTTATCCTAGAACTGTGATTTTATGGCATAGATCGGTGGAGGGGAGGTCGGGGATCTCACCTCGGGGGTTTTCTTGAGCTCGGAGGTCCTGGAAGGTGATCGGCGACGAGGTCCGAGGTGAATTCATAGCGAGGCTCGTCGGCGCTGTGTTTACACCGCAAGTCACCGAGTTTTCTGCACCTGCAAGGTTCCCCGGAGGCGGTGGATCAAGACCAGCGAGTTAGATCGGAATTTCCGAGCGTGGATCGGCCAGAATTCGCCGGAGAAGGCTCGGGTTCTCACCGGAGGAAAAACAGCAGATCGCGTGGGAAAAACAGAACGAGGCCGGGGTTTTTATAGACGGGGGAGGGCGGCGGGGTGGTTTAGATCGAGTTCGCGTCACCCCCGAGCGAAATTCGGCTGGGATTCGCAGAAATCCGGATCGGTTTGGATTCGGGGTGAGAGAGTCCGGCGCGGGCTCGAGGTAGACGAAGAACTGGCGAGCCCCGCCTGTCAGTGGGAGGAAAGGGGCGCGCGCGGCTGCGGGCTGGCGTGGGTTCTGGTTGGGCCGGCTGGTGGGTTGCGGCCCACTGGCCGGTTTTTTTCTGTTTTCTTTTTTTTTCTATTTCTTTTCTGATTTGAGTTTAATTTGAATTCCAGTTTGAATTTGAATTTTTGCAAAACATGCAACACGTCCAAAAATTTTTAAATTCCCCTCTTAACATGATTTAGGGTCTTAACAAGAATTTTTAGGGTGTTACAACATTGCTAAGGATGTCCATGCCAAGTTTCACCCAAATTCAAAACCTTTTTGAGGTCATTTTGGATATAGCTAGAAAGAGGGCAGTTTGAAACCATATTCAAACTTCAAACTGTTTTTATCCCATGAATTCAAAAGTGGGAGACATATTCTTATTCAGCACATTTTTGTGAGCCGACCCACCAATTTTCACTTTATTTGGAGTTGATATTGACATGAGCTAAGTGGGGAAAATTCAAACTTTATTTGAATTTCAAACTGAACATGTGCTGAAATTCATTCAAACCAAACCCAATTTGAATTCTAACCAATTCAAATGGCTCATGGGTGAATAATTTGAATCACCATGGGTATTTTAGGGCTCACTGTTTACAACAGTGATTAGGAGTAAATTTCAGAGGTTAAAATTGGAAGTGGGACCCACATGTCAGCCACTACTCCAAATCAAACCGACTTAAAACCCAGCTCGGGTTCTTGCGCCGGACTGAGCAGCCGCCACGGCGAAGAGGCGACCGCGACACCACCTGCTTGCTGCCCCGACGTGCTGAACCGCCTCACAGCCCCCTTATCTACGCCACTGCCCTGATCGGAGTGATCACCGCACACTCTGCCGCTTCCTCGCATCAGAACCGCGCCATCGCTGCCAATCACTCGGAGCTGATCAGGGAAGCTTGATCACCGCCTCTCCGGCCCCTCCAGAGCCACGGCAAGGTACTAGAAACCTTCCTCCGTCTTCCCCGCTGCTAGAATTCAGCTGAAACCGGTCGATCTCGGCTATACCGAGAGTTCAATTCGGTGACCTAACGCCGCCGCACTTCGGGCTCCCGTGGACAGCCCAACCGCGGCGTTGTGACGCCCGAGCCAAGGCACCCTTGGACGCGCTGGTGACCGGTGCTGCTCACCCCCGAGCCACAGCCCGAGTGTTTGCTCACCGGCGGCGAATTTCCAGTTTTCCCCTTTCTGTGTGCAGAATGACCTTCGGATGCGGTTCCGTCGAATTTGTACTCTAGAAAGGATTAGAGGGCCTCAATCCGCTCTCACACAAACTAGACACGGTAACACACGAGTTGCCTTCACAACCTTTGGCCGGAGGACCTCTGTACCCGGCGTAATTCGAAGTTTACCGACGACGGAACAAACGGGAGCCATCGGGCGCACGGTGAGGACCTACTTTGGGCCTCCCCCGAGCTGCCTCGAGCTCGTGTCGACCTTCCCTGAGGTCCACTGATGCTTCCCGACCGGTTGCTCGAGTAGTTGTGGTGCTAGAGAAGTCAGCCGACACGGCCGAAACCTTTCCGAGGCGGCGGCTCGTCGCCGACCATGCACCGCCCATTGTCATGATGAGCTGACCCCAGAATCCTGTTCTCCGAGTAAAAGTAGGCAGGGGCGGCCAAGATCGTGAAGTTTGAAGCTCCACAGAAGCTGCCGGCGAGCTCTCCGGCGAGGTCCCCCGGTGGCAGAGCGCGGGCGGCGAGAGGTTGACGAAGGGGTGGACCCCAGCTGTCAGCGGGAGATATTTTGAATCGGGATCGGGGTGCGGCCGGGATCGGGTGTGCTGGCATGCAAAAACCTTGTGGGCCGCCGTGTGCTGTCGCCTCAGCGCTCAACACGTGTCCCTGCGGGCCCCGGCAGATTTAAACTTTTCTCCCGATTTTCAGATTCCATTTAAACTTCAAATCCTCATAACTTTGGCTAGGAAGCTCCAAATTGAGTGAACAAAATTTTGTTGGATTCAGCTCTCTGTGCACTTTCCAGCAAATCAAGTTTCACTTCATGAAAACCCTTATTTCTCCAGAATTAGTTCCTCAAAATTTAAAATGTTTGGAATTTTAACTGGAGAATTCTTTGGAGGAAAATCCTGAAATTTTGCTGGAATGTTCACCAAAATATCCCTGAACTACCATAAAAATTTCGGATCCATTTGAGCTAATTTGATCCACCTAATGGTGTGATTAGTGAAACTGTTCCAGAGAAAATAGAAAATGTTCAGAAACATTTTCAGAATTTTCTCTGAAATTGTTTAGCCCATATCTTTAGCTAGGAACCTTCAAATTAAGTGAGACCAACTCCATTAGAACCCTTTGAAAATCTAGTTTTCAGAAAGTCATAGTTTGTTTCATGAAAATCCTTAGAACACCCTAAAAGCCTTCAATTAAGGTCAAGTACATGATTAATTGTGGAGATCTCAAATGAGCTTTGCTGCAACTAAAACTTGATCAAATCTCTGTTTAGATTGTAACCAAGCCCCAGTAAAAGTTTTACAGTCATTGGGTCTGTCTAGTAAGGGTTATAGACTTCACAAATTTAAATTCAATCAAGTGCATTTAAATTAATGCATATACTTGTATATCATGTAGTCGCTAAGGTCGAGGAGGAACCCGAAGTCCTAGACTTTTGTTGGTACCCGCGATATGGGGTACCCTCGCGCACAGGGGAAAATGCCTGAGGATCTCGCCCTTCTCCGCAGGGAGAGCTCCGAAGGCGCCACGTGTCCGGCGGGGCCGGACCTCCCTCTCCTCAGAGGAGAGCTCCGGGCTCGCCACGTGGCCGGCAGAAGTCGGACCTCCCCCCTCCGCAGGGGAGAGGTCCGAAGGTGCCACGTGTCCAGCAGAGCTGGACCTCCCTCTCCTCAGAGGAGAGCTCCGGGCTCGCCACGTGGCCGACAGAAGCCGGACCTCCCCCTCCGCGGGGAGAGGTCCGAAGGCTCCACGTATCCTCCGGGGCCGGACCTCCCTCTCCTCAGAGGAGGGCTCCGGGCCCGCCACGTGTCCAGCAGAACAGCGCTGCCTGCCCCCGAGCGGTAGGCAGCGGGTGTAAAGACGCGACATACCTTGTCCGTACAAGGTATTCAAGGCCTGCGCCTTCCCAAGACGCAGAGACGCGGAGCACGCCTCTGTCAGGTGCCGTTGTGTCACACCCGGTTTTTCCGAAGAAACAACCAAGTGAATATCACATGTATGCCAGGATCATTTTCTCATACATGTGATGACAAATAGTGAAGCATCATTTATTACAAGCCAGGTGTCGAATATAAGTAAGTCTTACATAGTAAATGTCTCGATGGACAATAATAAGTTCATCACAAGTAAATAAACTAGCAGCGGAATATTATTCTTTAGGGCTCCATCACAGGCGTTGCCCGGGGGTCTTCATGAACCTAAAAACCTTCCTCGGGTCCAAAATCTTGGTCATTATACACCACCTCATTATCTTGACCTGAGCAGCAATATAAACCAACAAATATGCAAGGTTGAGTACCAAGGGTACTCAGCAAGTGTGGGAAAATTATATCATGCATGGCTAGAACAAGGAGAGGTTGAACTCATGGTTAAAGCACTACGCAATTAATACCTATCACCTTAGCTTATTAAGCACCTACATTACTACACAGGTGAAATGGTCCAAATCTCCCATCCCATCATCATAACCAAATAACCATAACATCATTTCCAATGTTAAGCTCCCCGCTTAACATCCACAACTTCCAAAAACCTTCACTCCTCTAATCATGAATAAGTCCAGGCCGCTCTTAACCGTGAGCACGGCTGTCAAGACAGTTTTAACTCTGCAGAGTTTGTACCACTGTACCCACAAGTAGTGATTTCATCCCCCGTTGCCGGGTGGACTAAAAGAACCTCCATTATGCCAGTGGCTACGATCCACATTCACACTTCCCAGGTGTGCGGCCAAGAGATCACTACGAAGCCTTTACAAAGGGATTCCCGACGAGCGTGGGCCCACTGAGGTTTCACCCCTAACAGCATACAAGAGGCTCCAACCCCGCTGCAGTGGCCCCCTCTTGAGCCTTGCGGTTCATATGGTAGTCCAGCTGACACCGACTCCCCGCACCATCCATCACACCCATACTACGCCGGGGATACACCTAATTAATTGGCTAAGCTGCCCCATCTCAGCATGTGGTTGGCACTGTAAAGCCGGGTTACATGCTCCATGAACCGGTCCTTAGGATCCAGGCAAGTACTAAACACAAACCCAAGTCTCGTGCACCCAGCACACAACCAAAGCATCCAACTTGCCTTGATCCCTACCTCTACATAACTCACAATAGCTCATTCAAGAGTATGGTATAATAAACTGATGATCTCATGTCCCAAATATCCCATTCTAAGCATGTAAATAAATGACATGGTAAAATAAATCCCAACCCAAGCTTCAAGGAAATAAGGTAATGCAATTCTAGGGAAACTTCCTAGCATGGGTTTCATAATTAACTTGACAATGCAAATAATTCTATCTACTCATCCTAGCATAGGATCAAAGTGGTCAAGGACACTTGCCTCCTTCTTGCTGCTCTTGAAATGGGTAGTCCTGATCTTGGAAATGAATAACTTGTTCTTGAACAGGTTCTACTTCATACCATCACACATAGCAAAAGAAAAACAACAATCCATAAGACATAGTTCACACTTACACTTCATACAAACCACACATTCACATTTATAAAAGTTCTTTACCATTATATGTGTTGTGGTTACTTTATGTGTGTTGAGTTGTGGCTTGCATGCACTTTTAACCATGCATATATATGATTCCTACTTTTGGTGTCCACATTTATACTTGCATACAATGTGCCTTCACAATTTCTATCAACCCTAAACTGAATTCTTTGTATTTTAGAAACTCCATTTATCATCTACTAGTTGCTATATTTTCAGACTTATATTCCTATGCATAATTGTATATTTTATTATTAAATTAGTAATACACATCACCTAAACAGATTAGGTTCTGGTCCTAAATAATTTGAAATCATATTTTGACCATGGCTTATGATGTATACTATTTCATAATTATTTTCCCTATTTTTCTTTAACTATTCTTTACTTAAAAATGTGTCCCTATACTAATAAAATGTGAATAATAGATAAAACAGATTTATTTCAGCCCAAAAATATATTTTTATCTCACTCCAAAGTTTTCTAAGTACTGAGAAAGTTTTTAATTAATTTTGACAATTATGCTTGTCCCCCTTTTAATTTTTAAACACTAGTTACATATTCAATTTTCTAATTAAATACTAAACAAGGCTAAAATAATGAATTCACCCCATTACAGGGTCTATAATATTATTTTCATAATTTCCAGGGGTCTATCTACACTTATCAGAGGTGTTTTTTCCTAATTTCTATTAAGTCCAGGGGTTAAAACTGATTTTTAAATGGATTTACATGATTTTCTGGAGTTCCAGGGGCTAGATCTGAAGTTTCCGGGGCTAGCTCTCAAATCCAGAGAACCCCAGGGGGTAGCACGTAAGAATTCCTGACTTTATAATGCGGGGTTGACGTGGACCGTCCGATTTTAAACCGACGGCTGAGATTATAAGATCGAACCGGTACGCGGGGTTTTAAAGTCTACCGTGCGATTTAAAATAAACGGCGCACATGCGGCCACGTTGCTCCGATCGAGCGCGGGCGGCGCTGCCGGCGGCGCACGGCGGCGGGAAGCGGCGATCTCGCCGGAAAGTTTCGGATCCTCGAGAATTCTACCTAGAACTGTGATCTTATGGCCTAGATCGGTAGAGGGGAGGTCAGGGATCTCACCTCGGGGGTTTTCTCGAGCTCGGGGGTCCTGGAAAGTGATCGGCGGCGAGGTCCGAGGCAAAACCACGGCGAAGCTCGTCGGCGCTGCGTTTACACCGTAACTCTCCGAGTTTTCTGCACCTGCAAAGTTCCCCGGAGGCGGTGGATCAAAACCAGCGAGTTAGATCAGAGTTTCCGAGCTTAGATCGGCCAGAATTCACCGGCGAAGTGTCGGTGCTCATCGGAGTGAAAATCGGCGATCGCGTGGGAAAAACTGATCGGATCGGGGGTTTTTATAGCCGGGGGAGGGCGGTGGGTCTGTTGTGATCGAGTTGGAGTCCAATGGGACCAGAATTCGGGCGACGGGACGGGTTTCCCGATCGGTTGCGATCGCGTGCGCGGGAGAGAGTCCGGGGTCGCGGGGTTAGGGATGACATGTGGGTCCCACCCATCGGTGAGAGGCAGCGCGGCGCGCGCGGGGGCGGGCTGGTGCGGGGGAGACTGGGCCGGCTGGCGGGTTTCAGCCCACTGGCCGGTTTTTTTCCCGTTTTCCTTTTTCTTTTTCCATTTCTTTTCTGTTTTGAGTATATTTTGAATTCCAGTTTGAATTTGAATTTTTGCAAAACATGCAATACGTCCAAAAATTTTTAAATTCTCCTCTGAACATGGTTTAGGGTTTTGAATCAAAATTTGGGGTGTTACATGTGATATTCACTTGGTTGTTTCTTCGGAAAAACCGGGTGTGACAGAGGTGGTATCAGAGCCAAGGTTGCCCGTAGGAACGTGGACCTAGGTAGAAATGGACGTATTTAAGCGCCCTATTTTCTTAAAAACTATTTTCCAAGGTGTGGGTGGAAAAGTGTTATTAAAGGAGTCATTTTCTTCATCTTACCCCAAATTTTCATTCAAAATGGGATTTTTGTTTAAAAAGTTTATCTAACCTAAGTTTTAATTCTTTTTGTTTTAGATGGTTCGCATGATTCGCACCGCTCGTAAGTCCACAGGAGGGAGAGTTCCCGTAGTTGCCCTTGCCGAAAGAGAGGAGAGTCGTCCCGTGACGTACCTTTCCTACGGATTGGCAGTAGGCGATTTGTTACGCCGTCTTCGACGTATGCTCGAAGCCGCCGGCAATACGGGCAAGCTCATCATCCACTATAACTCCACCAGGACCATCCGTGAGAAGAGGGAAGAATGGAGTTCGGAGATGAGGATTATACACGAGAATCAGCTGCTGAAGATCCACCATTCTCCAGCTTGTCGAGCAACACAAGTTGACGCAGAGAGAGATGTCACCTGGGAGGCCATCACCTGCCAGAGTCACATCTATCGTCACCACTTGGACAAAACTGAGTACATGTATGTCCTCCAACGTGAGAGTGGTACCACGGAGTACAAGTACCCACCGGTGCAGCAAGGGACTTCCCATGAGCACATGGACTTGTGCTTGGAGGATGCTGCTATGCTCAGCACTCGACTGCAGGAGTGTCAACAAGAGCTTTAGGATGTCCGAGACACCCTGAAGGAAACGGAGGTGTTGCTGCGAGCTTGCTTAAAGGCGAGCGAAAGAGGGGATGGGAATGAACTGTGTGTCACCGTGAGTGATCCATGGACTCCTGACTCCCCGGATCGCCGAGCAATCAGGCGTCGTCGCACTTCTCCACCAGCAGCCTCCCCACCCAAAGCAGAGTCAGAAGGTAGCCGAAATGAGGAGGAAGATCCCGAGGAGCCAGCTCAAGAGGACGAGTAGTGTAGAGTCATTCCCCTAGCTAGCAAGAGGTCGAGTAGTCGAGTCGTTACGTAGTTAATGGTGTGATAATGCTTGGTGTGTGACGTGAGTTGTGGAGGCCAAGAGCAATTGTCCACAGCCTCGTCTTCAGATTGTTTTGCTTTGGTGTGTGAACCCACAGAAAATAATAGTGCATTTATTTGGTGTGAGATATAAACCCTCGTAAAATTTTAACAAAGCCTCAACACCTCAAAGTACCAACAAATGAAAGTAGTAAGATGATACTAAATGGTATCAAATTAACATTTGTTGATTCTGCCAGATGGCCGGAAGAGGAAAAGGACGTGCTGCCAACCCCGCCAACAACAACGATGAGGCATGCAACCCTCATCTTTCTGGAGGCCAGGACAGGGGTAGTCGCCGTGAAGAAGTTGATCCTCTCCACCAAATGCTGGAGAATCAAAATCAGCTTATCCAGAACTTGACTCAAGTGGTGGCCAACTTGCATCAAGTTCCACCTCCACAAGCTGCACCACGCCAACCAAGGTTGAGTGAGTTTCTAGGAACTCAACCTCCAAAGTTTGCAAGTGCTGCTGAACCTCTGGAGGCAGATGATTGGCTGAAGACCATTGAAAGTAAGATGAGGATTATTCAATGCCAAGGGTATGAGAGGGTGCTGTTTGCCTCTCATCAATTGCAGGGACCTGCTGCTGATTGGTGGACCGCCTACGTGACCGCCCATCATGACCCTGAGAACATCACTTGGGAAGAGTTCAAGCGTAGCTTCCGCAACCATTACATCCCAAGAGGTGAACTCAAAAACAAGAGGAAGGAGTTTTTGGGACTGCAGCAGGGAAACATGACGGTGAGGGAATACCTCACTAAATTTACTCAACTATCCCGTTATGCTCCACGAGACATAGAGACCGATGAGCAGAAACAAGATTGTTTCGTGGAAGGATTTACCGCTGAAATGCAGTGTGCAATGTCCTCAAATGAGTATGAAAGCTTTCAAAAGATGGTGGACAGAGCATTTGTGGTGGAAAGGAAGCTAAAGGCCCTGGAAAATGAGAATAAGAGGAAGGCGGGGTGGTCACATCAGGCCTCAGGGAGCAACACCCGCCCACGTATGATGCAGCAACCTACGGGGCAGACAAGCCGTGCTGCGGTACCCTATTCAGCACCAAGAGGGTACAACCCAAACTACAGGCCACCCGCAGCACCAGCACAGCCGCAACGTCAGTTTGTGCAGAAGCCTCGCCCCGCATATCCACCTCGACCAGCAGTGCAAGGACCCCCGAACCAACCCCAAGACAACAAAGGCCAAGCACCTAAGGTTGGGGTGCAATGTTTTAGCTGTGGTGAAGTGGGGCACTATGCCCATAAGTGCCCTAAGAAGAAGCCCGCGCAGCCACAACAGCAGAATGTAATGAGAGGACGGGTGAACCACGTCACTATGGAGGAAGCACAAGAGGCACCCGACGTGGTAGTTGGTAAGTTTCCTGCCAATTTACACCTTGCAACTCTGCTGTTTGATTCTGGTGCTACCCACTCGTTCATTGCTCAAGGGTTTGTTAAGAAGCATGACCTAGCAACCACACAAATGAACCATATGCTAGCGGTAAACTCTCCAGGTGGAGAAATAAGGACAAGACAAGTGTGTCCCAAAGTGAGCCTAGACATTAATGGGGTAGTATTTACTGCTAACCTCATAGTGATAGATTCACAAGGGATAGATATTATTTTGGGTATGGATTGGTTGACCAAACATAAAGGAATCATCCATTGTTCGACCAGAACGGTGGAACTAACTCACCCCAATGGCACCAGAGTAAAGTTCATAACGATACACGAGCCTAGGAGGGACATTAAATTAAATCAAGTGGAGGTGAAAGTTGAGGAAATCAGGACTATCAGGGAATATCCAGATGTTTTTCCGGAGGAGTTGCCAGGTATGCCTCCCGACCGTGATGTGGAATTCACGATTGAGCTCGTACCGGGAACAGCCCCGATATACAAGAGACCTTATCGAATGGACTCCAAGCAGCTAGAAGAGCTCAAGGATCATTTGAGAGAATTGACGGAGAAGGGGTATATTCGCCCTAGTTTCTCACCATGGGGAGCTCCGGTGATATTTGTGCCCAAGAAAGACGGAACCCAAAGGTTATGCGTGGATTACCGTGCCTTGAATGAGGTAACCATCAAGAACAAGTACCCATTGCCTCGCAAGGAAGACTTGTTTGATCAGTTGAGGGGAGCTTGTGTGTTCTCGAAAATTGATCTCAGGTCGGGATACCACCAACTTAAGATAAGGCAATCAGATATTCCCAAGACAGCTTTCGTATCTCGGTACGGACTGTATGAGTACACTGTCATGCCTTTTGGGCTAACCAATGCCCCGGCATATTTCATGTACCTCATGAACAAGGTATTCATGGAATATCTGGACAAATTTGTGGTGGTTTTCATAGATGATATTCTCGTCTTCTCCAAAAATGAAGAAGAACATGAGAAACATCTAAGGTTGGTGTTATAGAGGCTGAGAGAACACCAACTATATGCCAAGTTGAGCAAGTGTGAGTTTTGGCTGAAGAGAGTTCCCTTTTTAGGACATATAATCTCGGAGGGAGGAATCTCCGTAGATCCCGCCAAAATCAAGGATATCCAGAAGTGGAAAACCCCTGAAAATGTCGGGGAAGTTCGAAGCTTTTTGGGATTGGCTGGATACTATCGACGGTTTATTGAGGGATTCTCCAAGATCTCGAGACCTCTCACCAAACTGTTGGAGAAAGGAATCACATTCACCTGGACGCCACAGTGCGAGACGAGCTTTCAGGAGCTAAAGAAAAGATTGACTACAGCCCCAGTGCTGGTTATGCCAGATATGCAGAAGAATTTCACAGTGTACTGCGATGCCTCTGGAAATGGGTTGGGATGTGTTCTCATGCAAGAAGGACATGTCGTGGCATATGCATCCCGGGAGCTTCGGAAGCACGAGAAGAACTATCCTACACATGACCTAGAACTAGCTGCAGTGGTACACGCGTTGAAAATTTGGCGGCACTATTTGATGGGGAAGAGGACAGAGATATATACGGATCATAAGAGTTTGAAGTACATATTCACACAGCCAGATCTCAACCTCCGACAAAGGAGATGGTTAGAGCTAATCAATGACTTTGATGTGGGCATCAACTATCATCCCGGGAAAGCAAACGTCGTGGCCGATGCTTTGAGTCGGAAAGTGCAGGTCAATAAGTTGAGCTTGAAGGACATGCCTGCAGAATTGAAGGACGAGGTTATAAGACTCAATCTATGTCTAGTAAATAGTGGTGAAGCCATCGCCATGGAAGTGGACTCCACACTCGAGCAAGACATACGCGAGGGCCAAAAGAATGATGAGAAGATACAAGAGATCAGACAGCTCATTAAGGAAAATAAAGCTCCTGGTTTTAGAGAGGATGAACAGGGAACAGTGTGGCACGGGAAAAGGATCTGTGTGCCAGAAGTAAAGGAGATCCGTGAATTAATTTTGAAGGAGGCTCACGATTCCGACTATTCCATTCATCCTGGGAGTACGAAGATGTACCAGGACCTTAAAAGCAGGTATTGGTGGTATGGCATGAAGCGAGATGTCGCGGAACATGTTGCCCTATGTGACACATGTCAGTTGGTGAAAGCAGAACATCAACGACCCGCGGGATTATTGCAACCACTCAAAGTGCCTGAATGGAAGTGGGAAGAAATCAGCATGGATTTTGTCGTGGGATTGCCTAGGACACAATCCGGGTATGATTCAATATGGGTCATTATTGATCGGCTAACCAAGGTAGCTCATTTCATTCCTGTGAAAGAAAGCTACAGCGGATCCAAATTGGCAGAATTGTACATGTCAAGGATTGTGTGTTACCATGGAGTGCCAAAGAAGATAGTGTCGGACCGAGGGACACAGTTCACCTCAAGGTTTTGGCAAAAGTTGCATGAAACAATGGGAACCCATCTGAACTTTAGTTCTGCCTATCATCCCCAAACTGACGGGCAGACGGAGAGAACCAATCAGATCCTTGAAGATATGTTAAGGGCATGTGCACTCAAAAACAATAGGAGTTGGGACAAGAACCTACCGTATGCGGAGTTTTCCTATAACAACAGTTATCAAGCTAGTATGAAGATGTCACCGTTTGAAGCTTTGTATGGAAGGAAGTGCAGAACTCCCCTATTTTGGAACCAAACAGGAGAAAGTAAAGTGTTTGGTCCAGAAGTGCTACAAGAAGCCGAGGCAAAGGTGAGGGAGATTCGCAACAATTTGAGGATAGCACAAACACGCCAAAAGAGTTATGCCGATGTACGAAGAAGAGAGCTCGTTTTCAACGTGGGAGACTATGTTTATCTCAAGGTGTCCCCTATCAGAGGACTTCGTCGGTTCAAGGTGAAAGGGAAGTTGTCAGCTCGATACATCGGACCCTTTCAAGTTTTGGAAAGGAAAGGCGAAGTGGCGTACCAACTAGAGTTACCGGTTCATCTATCGGACGTGCACGATGTATTTCATGTGTCACAACTCAAGAAATGTCTGAGGACGCCTGAAGAGGTGTTACCCATGAATGAAGTGGATGTAGCGGAAGATTTGTCTTATGCCGAGAAACCATACAGGATTTTGGAGACAATGGAACGCCTCACCAGAAACAAGAGAATCCGGATGTGCAAGGTGCAGTGGAAGCATCACTCAGAAGAGGAAGCTACCTGGGAACGGGAAGATGAGCTCAAGGCACAGTTTCCGGAATTGTTTTCTTAGAAACACCAATCTCGAGGACGAGATTTCTTTTAAGGGGGGTAGAGCTGTAACACCCCAAATTTTGATTCAAAACCCTAAACCATGTTCAGAGGAGAATTTAAAAATTTTTGGACGTATTGCATGTTTTGCAAAAATTCAAATTCAAACTGGAATTCAAAATATACTCAAAACAGAAAAGAAATGGAAAAAGAAAAAGGAAAACGGGAAAAAAACCGGCTAGTGGGCCGAAACCCGCCAGCCGGCCCAGTCTCCCCCGCGCCAGCCCGCCCCCGCGCGCGCCGCGCTGCCTCTCACCGACGGGTGGGACCCACATGTCATCCCTAACCCCGCGACCCCGGACTCTCTCCCGCGCACGCGATCGCAACCGATCGGGAAACCCGTCCCGTCGCCCGAATTCTGGTCCCAGAGGACTCCAACTCGATCACAACAGACCCAGCGCCCTCCCCCGGCTATAAAAACCCCCGATCCGATCAGTTTTTCCCACGCGATCGCCGATTTTCACTCCGGTGAGCACCGAGACTTCGCCGGTGAATTCTGGCCGATCTAAGCTCGGAAACTCTGATCTAACTCGCTGGTTTTGATCCACCGCCTCCGGGGAACTTTGCAGGTGCAGAAAACTCGGAGAGTTACGGTGTAAACGCAGCGCCGACGAGCTTCGCCGTGGTTTTGCCTCGGACCTCGCCGCCGATCACTTTCCAGGACCCCCGAGCTCGAGAAAACCCCCGAGGTGAGATCCCTGACCTCCCCTCTACCGATCTAGGCCATAAGATCACAGTTCTAGGTAGAATTCTCGAGGATCCGAAACTTTCCGGTGAGATCGCCGCTTCCCGCCGCCGTGCGCCGCCGGCAGCGCCGCCCGCGCTCGATCGGAGCAACGTGGCCGCATGTGCGCCGTTTATTTTAAATCGCACGGTAGACTTTAAAACCCCGCGTACCGGTTCGATCTTATAATCTCAGCCGTCGGTTTAAAATCGGACGGTCCACGTCAACCCCGCATTATAAAGTCAGGAATTCTTACGTGCTACCCCCTGGGGTTCTCTGGATTTGAGAGCTAGCCCCGGAAACTTCAGATCTAGCCCCTGGAACTCCAGAAAATCATGTAAATCCATTTAAAAATCAGTTTTAACCCCTGGACTTAATAGAAATTAGGAAAAAACACCTCTGATAAGTGTAGATAGACCCCTGGAAATTATGAAAATAATATTATAGACCCTGTAATGGGGTGAATTCATTATTTTAGCCTTGTTTAGTATTTAATTAGAAAATTGAATATGTAACTAGTGTTTAAAAATTAAAAGGGGGACAAGCATAATTGTCAAAATTAATTAAAAACTTTCTCAGTACTTAGAAAACTTTGGAGTGAGATAAAAATATATTTTTGGGCTGAAATAAATCTGTTTTATCTATTATTCACATTTTATTAGTATAGGGACACATTTTTAAGTAAAGAATAGTTAAAGAAAAATAGGGAAAATAATTATGAAATAGTATACATCATAAGCCATGGTCAAAATATGATTTCAAATTATTTAGGACCAGAACCTAATCTGTTTAGGTGATGTGTATTACTAATTTAATAATAAAATATACAATTATGCATAGGAATATAAGTCTGAAAATATAGCAACTAGTAGATGATAAATGGAGTTTCTAAAATACAAAGAATTCAGTTTAGGGTTGATAGAAATTGTGAAAGCACATTGTATGCAAGTATAAATGTGGACACCAAAAGTAGGAATCATATATATGCATGGTTAAAAGTGCATGCAAGCCACAACTCAATACACATAAAGTAACCACAACACATATAATGGTAAGGAACTTTTATAAATGTGAATGTGTGGTTTGTATGAAGTGTAAGTGTGAACTATGTCTTATGGATTGTTGTTTTTCTTTTGCTATGTGTGATGGTATGAAGTAGAACCTGTTCAAGAACAAGTTATTCATTTCCAGGATCAGGACTACCCATTTCAAGAGCAGCAAGAAGGAGGCAAGTGTCCTTGACCACTTTGATCCTATGCTAGGATGAGTAGATAGAATTATTTGCATTGTCAAGTTAATTATGAAACCCATGCTAGGAAGTTTCCCTAGAATTGCATTACCTTGTTTCCTTGAAGCTTGGGTTGGGATTTATTTTACCATGTCATTTATTTACATGCATATGCTTAGCCATGCTTAGAATGGGATATTTGGGACATGAGATCATCAGTTTATTATACCATACTCTTGAATGAGCTATTGTGAGTTATGTAGAGGTAGGGATCAAGGCAAGTTGGATGCTTTGGTTGTGTGCTGGGTGCACGAGACTTGGGTTTGTGTTTAGTACTTGCCTGGATCCTAAGGACCGGTTCATGGAGCATGTAACCCGGCTTTACAGTGCCAACCACATGCTGAGATGGGGCAGCTTAGCCAATTAATTAGGTGTATCCCCGGCGTAGTATGGGTGTGATGGATGGTGCGGGGAGTAGGTGTCAGCTGGACTACCATATGAACCGCAAGGCTCAAGAGGGGGCCACTGCAGTGGGGTTGGAGCCTCTTGTATGCTGTTAGGGGTGAAACCTCAGTGGGCCCACGCTCGTCGGGAATCCCTTTGTAAAGGCTTCGTAGTGATCTCTTGGCCGCACACCTGGGAAGTGTGAATGTGGATCGTAGCCACTGGCATAATGGAGGTTCTTTTAGTCCACCCGGCAACGGGGGATGAAATCACTACTTGTGGGTACAGTGGTACAAACTCTGCAGAGTTAAAACTGTCTTGACAGCCGTGCTCACGGTTAAGAGCGGCCTGGACTTATTCATGATTAGAGGAGTGAAGGTTTTTGGAAGTTGTGGATGTTAAGCTTGGAGCTTAACATTGGAAATGATGTTATGGTTATTTGGTTATGATGATGGGATGGGAGATTTGGACCATTTCACCTGTGTAGTAATGTAGGTGCTTAATAAGCTAAGGTGATAGGTATTAATTGCGTAGTGCTTTAACCATGAGTTCAACCTCTCCTTGTTCTAGCCATGCATGATATAATTTTCCCACACTTGCTGAGTACCCTTGGTACTCAACCTTGCATATTTGTTGGTTTATATTGCTGCTCAGGTCAAGATAATGAGGTGGTGTATAATGACCAAGATTTTGGACCCGAGGAAGGTTTTTAGGTTCATGAAGACCCCCGGGCAACGCCTGTGATGGGGCCCTAAAGAATAATATTCCGCTGCTAGTTTATTTACTTGTGATGAACTTATTATTGTCCATCGAGACATTTACTATGTAAGACTTACTTATATTCGACACCTGGCTTGTAATAAATGATGCTTCACTATTTGTCATCACATGTATGAGAAAATGATCCTGGCATACATGTGATATTCACTTGGTTGTTTCTTCGGAAAAACCGGGTGTGACACATTGCGCCCAGTCGCATCATAGACTGGCGCGCGGTGTCAGAACCTGCCAGCCAATAAACACAGCGTCAAGACATCCCCTGCCGCCTCCGCCGTCATCAACCACTACAACTAGCATGCGGCATGGGCAGGGCGGCAAGACGAAGACTCACAAGCCTTCTCCAGAGACAACTACCGACATAACTGCGGATACGATAGTCGGCAGGCAATCTTCCCGGGACCACCTGTCGGGTCCTGGGCCCCCCTTGTAAGCCACACGAGCCTTGGACTATAGAAGGCTCGGGTAGGCGACGTTAGCAAGGGTTGGCACTCCAGCAACTCATACCCTAGACGTAACTCATCCTCAAGCTCAGGACTCCGGTTCTGAGCAACAAGCAATACAGCGAGCACCTCAGCTCACCGTGGACGTAGGGTTTTACGCTCCGGCGGCCCGAACCACGTAAAACTCGCCGTGTCAAGCACCTCCCTAACTCGTCCCTACGCTCAAGCTCTCCGCAAGTGACTAGCCCCTCCGAAAAAGAACCTCCAAGGGCTGCCCAGTGCAGCTCCGGGGGAAGTGTCGACCACACACTTCGACATTTGGCGCGCCAGGTAGGGGGGTTTTCCCTTGCGCGACGAGCTTCTGCCGATGAAGATGACCAAGCTTCCTTCAGCGGCAAGCTCTCCTCCCCCGCGTTCACGACGAACCGTGACCAGCGGGGAATACGTGTCGACGCACTCAGGACGGAGTGTGTCGGCGCAAGCTGGAAGCCAGCAGCCGACTCCGGCAACGCCGACTCCGGCAATGCAGGCTCCATCTAGCGTGAGATCTTCTGCAGCGCTGAGCGTTCCCCACGGGGATGCGCTAGCTGCAGCAAGAGCGCTACTGCACAATCTGCCTGCTGGGGACGCGCCTCAGGCAGCGACCCAGCAGTGGATTCGCGAGGTAGACCGCCTCGTCGTCGCAGCCGCAAACCCTCGACTTTGGCGGGGACGACGCTCCGGCCAACCGGCTGTGTCGCTGACGCGCACGCCAACGGTTGACGGACAGACGGCGGATTCCAGCTCCACCAGGCTTCAGTCAACGGACCTGAGGACAGAGCTGGATCGGTGCCACTTGGGCCAGGATGCCCGGGTGTACCTCGAGCGACATCGAGAAAGGCGTCGCAACCAAGAGGCTAGCAACAGCATGATGTCAGCCTCGACCCAGCCTGAGGCGCAGACCTTTACCACGCGATCTCTGCCTCAGGCGTACTTCACGCAGCATATGCCACAGCCATATGCCCTGCAAACGGCGTCCCCGGTCTATGGCGCAGCCTTGCCCATACCGGGGTACACTGTGCCAGCGGCGAACCAAGCGTTCGCGGCACCAACGCCTGCAGCAGCAGGGGCAGGATGTGCGGCCCTGGCGCCCCACCTTCGCTTCGCGAGGTGGCCGCGCAAGTTTCGGCCGCACCTGCCCGAGAAGTACGACGGCAGCGTCAACCCGGTGGAGTTTCTCCAGATCTACTCCACCGCCGTACTTGCCGCAGGAGGGGATGAGACCTTCATGGCCAACTACTTCCCCGTCGCCTTGACCGGCCCAGCCCGGTCTTGGCTCATGAACCTCCCCCAGGGTTCCATAACTTCCTGGGGAGAGCTCTGCCGGCAGTTCACTGCCAACTTCGGCATTTCCTACACCCGGCCTGGCACGGAGCTCGACCTCCATGCCATCCAGCAACAACCTGGGGAGTCGCTGCGCTCCTTCATCCAGCGGTTCTCCCAGATGCGGAACACCATCCTGCACATCCAGACTGCTTCTGTGGTGGTGGCGTTCCGGCAAGGCGTTCAGGACAAGAAGATGCTCGAGAAGCTCGCGACAAGAGAGGTCCGCGACGTCTCAGAGCTCTTCAGCCTGGCGGACAAGTGCGCCAGAGCAGCCGAAGGGCGGAACTGGCACTCACTACCAGCCTCCGAGCCAGGGGGACAGCCAGGATCTGGCGTCGCTTCCTATGGAAGCGGCAGGAAGATCAAGAACAGGGGCGGTGGCAAGATGAGACCGCCAGCCGCGGCCCCCGTTGCCGCAGCAGCGGCACCCAGTGGAGCTCGGGGGCCGCGCACCGACAAAAGGCCGCAACAGTCACCGGCTCCAGACGGGGGCCAGGGGGAGCTATGCCCCGTGCACGGCACCAGTTACCATACTGCTGCCGAGTGCCGGGAAATCCAGAAGCTCGTGGAGTGCTTCCGGAAAGGGAAGCAGCTTCTAACTGATGCCCCACCCTACCGTCAAAGGGAGGGCAAGCAGAAGGTCGACGACCCAGACGACGTCGACCACCAGGTGGAGTTCCAGGAGCCTCAGCACGCCGTGAAGGCGGTGCACAATCATGAGAGCTCCAGCTCCAGTGATGACGAGTGCCAGAAGATGCTCTACGTCATCTATGGTGGGTCCGCTGACCCCTTGTTCCGAAGCGCGGCTAAGACCTTGCGCCGAGCGGTAGCATCGGTGGCTCCCCTCCCGAGTGCCGCACCGCACCTCAGGTGGATGGGAACCCCCATCAGCTTCGATGCCACCGACTGCCCCAGGAACATGGCTGGGGCCGGCCAACTACCGCTCTTGGTGGCCCCCACCATCGCCAACGTGAGGATGTACCATGTTTTGGTGGATGGCGGGGCTGGACTGAACCTCATAAGTCGTGCAGCTTTCCAGAAGCTGCAGATCCCGATGGCCAAGCTCACCCAATCGAGCCCGTTCTCAGGGGTAGGGCCGGGACAGGTCGTTCCCTATGGCCACATCAGCCTCCCGGTGACCTTTGGGGCACCGGACAGCTATCGGACAGAGTACACTCTGTTTGACGTGGCGGAGATCGACCTCCCCTTCAACGCCGTAATTGGCAGGCCAGCCCTGTACCGATTCATGGCAGTAGTCCACTACGGCTACCTTATCTTGAAGATGCCTACACCAACAGGCGTCCTCAGGATTCGTGGAGACCGTACTGCCACAGTGTCAGCCTTGGAAAAGCTCCAAGCGCTTACAACAGCTAGAGCACCAACCCCAGGCAGTGCAGAACCAAACCGGCTCCACCCGAGTGCACGCCACCGTGCCTCTACCACAGCACCCCGTGTGCAACCCCTCGACGAGGGCGACGTCCCCTTGAGGCTTGTCCAAATCGGCGCCGATGCCACCCAGACCACCCGGGTAGCCGGGGGCCTGGATAGCAAATAAGAAGGCACGCTCGTCACCTTCCTCCGGCACAATGTCGACGTGTTTGCATGGCAGCCGTCGCAGATGCCGGGGATCCCTAGGGAGTTGATCGAGCACCACCTAAAGGTCTTCCCCGACGCCCGGCCAGTCCAACAGAAGCCCCGCAAGCAGTCCATCGATCGGCAAAGCTTCATCCGCGAAGAAATCAAGAAGCTGCTGGATGCTGGCTTCATACGGGAAGTCCACCACCCCCGGTGGTTGGCGAACCCTGTTGTTGTCCCAAAGGCCGGCGGGAAGCTCCGGATGTGCATCGACTACACCAGTCTCAATAAGGCATGTCCTAAAGATCCATTCCCTCTCCCTAGAATAGATCAAATAGTAGACTCGACGTCAGGCTGCGATATGCTGTGCTTCCTAGACGCTTACTCGGGTTTCCATCAGATCCCTATGTCTAGAGAAGATGAAGAGCACACCTCCTTCATCACAGTAGACGGTCTGTACTGTTATGTCTCTATGCCTTATGGCCTAAAGAACGCTCTCCCTACCTTCGTACGTGCAATGCACAAAACCTTCGGGGAGCTGATTAGAGACTTAGTTGAGGTGTATGTCGATGACATTGTTGTTAAGGTCACGCAGAGTTCATCCCTACTAGATAACCTGGCCTCAGTCTTCGATAAACTGCGCTCTACGCGTGCCAAGCTGAACCCTGACAAGTGTGAGTTCGGTGTATCCTCTGGAAAACTCTTAGGATTCCTGGTCTCACACCGAGGAATTGAGGCTAACCCAGAGAAGATCAAATCCATCGACTTGAGGCGGCCCCCCGCCCGCATCAAAGAAGTCCAGAAACTCACGGGATGCCTAGCCGCGCTGAGTCGGTTTATACCGAGGTTAGCAGAGTGAGCGCTCCCCTTCTTTAAGCTCCTGCGCAAATCCGGCCCATTTGCTTGGACCGACGAAGCAGAAGAAGCTCTCCAGGAGCTGAAGCAACTCCTGACGACCCTACCCGTAATGGTAGCCCCCGAGCCCGAAGAGCATCTGTTGCTCTACATCACGGCGACAGCTGAAGTGGTGAGTATGGTCCTCATCGCAGAGCGGCCGGACCCCTCATCGCCACAGCCTGCTCCGGTATCGGGAGACAGGCGCCAGGAAACCCCGGAGGTCCAAGACGACCCCCCGGGTCTCCGAGGCAACCCCCCGGAGGTCCAAAACGGTCCCCCGGACCCCCAAAACAACCTCCCGGAGGACCAGCAGGACCTCCCGGAGGTGCAACGGGACCCCCCGGAGGTCCAACGGAACCTCCCAGATCTCCAACGGGACCTCTCGGAGCGCCCGGGAAATCAGCGGGACCTCCCGGAGGTCCAAGACAGCCCGGGAGCCTTTGAGTATCAGCTCCCGGTAGCCTCCCCGGGCCCACCCACCTCCCGCGGGCCTGAGCCACGGATGAAGATATCTCTGACCTAGGAGGGAGGGTCCGGACCATCCAGAGGCCTGCCTACTACATCGGTGAGGTCCTCCATGACGCCAAGACAAGGTACCTGGAGGTCCATAAGCTGCTGTATGCAGTGCTCGTGGCGTCCAGGAAGCTCCGCCACTACTTCCAAGCCCACCGGGTCTCGGTGGTCACCTCCTATCCGCTGAAGGCTGTCCTCCACAGCCCCCACGCGCGACTGGCAATGTCGCCAAATGGGCAGCGGAGCTGGTGGAGTTTGAGCTGGACTTCCTTCCTCGTCACGCAGTCAAGAGCCAAGCACTGGCTAACTTCGTGGCTGAGTAGACGCCAACGAAGGCTTACCCAGGGGGCCATGAAGACAGTGAACCAGGGCCCCGAGCTCCGGCCTTCACCGGGTCTTACTGGATGCTCTTCTTCGACGGCTCCTCGCGAAAGCAGGGGGCCGGTGCTGGCGTACTGCTTCTCATGCCATCGGGGGAGCAGTCTGGGTATATGGTGCGTCTCAATTTCAAGGCAACCAACAACATGGCAGAGTATGAAGCACTCATCTTTGGCCTAAAGAAAGCCCTGTCTCTAGGCGCTCACCAGTTGTTGGCACAGGGCGACTCCCAGCTAGTTATCAAGCAAGTTAAGGGTGAATGCTCCTGCAATAACCCACAGCTAGCTGCTTATTTGCTCTATGTGCAGATGTTGGAGAAAGACTTCCTCGTCTTGGACCTGCGCCACGTACCGCGCGCTGGCAATGCCGCAGCTGACGACCTCTCAACGAAGGCCTCCACTGGAGCCCCTGTGCCCGAAGGAGTCTTCGAGAGGACGTTGCTGCGGCCCACAGCCCGGCCTGCCGAGCAGGGCAAAGGTGGCTAGACCAGCACCTCGAAGCTGGCGGTCCCGGCGGCCCTGCAGCCATGGACGCCGCCAAGGATCGTAAGCGTCACTGGGGACTCCGTGCAACCCAGCGCTCAAGATCCAGACGCTCAAGTCAGACCCGATGCATGGATCACGGAGATCCGGGACTACTTGAAAGACAATATCCTCCCTGATGAACGTGTATCCGCTGAACGGATCGTGCGCATGGCTAAGAGATACGCGTTGGTAGAAGGGGATCTCTACCAACGTGGCGCCAACCGCGTCCTATTGCGGTGCACAACCCAGGGGGAAGGCTGCGACTTGCTCGCTGAGATCCATGGAGGCGAATGTGGGAGTCACTCTTCCTCACGCACGTTTGTCGGTAAAGCCTTCCGGCATGGCTTCTACTAGCCAACAGCACTCAAGGATGCCGTCAAGCTGGTCGAGAGCTGCAAGGCGTGCCTGTTCCACGCCAAGCAGATCCATACACCAACTTGGACGGTACAGATGATCCCGCCCACATGGCCATTTACCGTATGGGGGCTGGACATCCTGGGACCATTCCCCAGAGCCGAGGATGGGGACCCGCTCCCGAACCCTTGGAACACAGAACACCTCCGTAAGTTCTACCCCTAGAGCAACAATAGGACAGACTCTTCTTTTTGTAATAAATTCCATAAAGTCCAGGAACAGTGCTCGGAGCAGCTAAGCCTCAGGGGACAGTCCAGGACTACGTTCAGCTTCGCCTGGTTCCGACCCCAAGCGCGTAGAGTCTTGCTTCCCTTCTTAATGGGGCGGGTCGTGGCCTCCATACTTAGCCTGCCTTCCTCCTATGGAAATTTATATGAAAAGAAACCTGTCCTAGTTGCTCTTCCTTGGTGCTCATTTAATTTACACATTAAATTTTTATGACTGCACTTCTGGCGCATGCTCACCATGCGCTCAGCTCCCTCTTCTCATTCTCAACTTTAGTCGGCATTTGCTGCCCTACCAAAGGCGGTTGCGTTGGAGGTACCTGCCGATAGCCAGGGGGACCCCGAGCTCCCGGCACTTCGCGCACGGTAGTCCCCAAGTACCGTATAAGTGGATGGGGACCGTAAGCCAAATAAGACTATGAGATAGAGGAGGGGGAGCGCCCAAGGAGAATTACGTTTCCCTTACTTGTGTGCAGGATATCTCGGCCTCAGCTCCCCGCAGGAGTATGGTAGGTACACCCATCAAATGGAACGCACCTACCAGGGGGCCGCTACGGGATCGTGAAAGACCAAAACTCCAAGGTAAGACTGAAGAATCCAGACCTCACCACTTCCACAGGGGCGAGACCCGAAGGCCCCACGTGTCTAGCGGGCCAGGAGCCCCCACACAGAGGGGGGCTCTGGACTCGCCACGTGGCTGGCGGAACCCGGACCTCCCCCTCTGGGGGGGGCTCCAAAGGCCCCACGTGTCCGGCCGGATCACCCTCTCCTGGGGGGGAGCTCCAGGCCCGCCACGTGACTTACAGAAGCCGGGCCTCCCCCCTCCGCGAGGAGAGGTCCAAAGGCTCCACGTGCCCCGCAAGCCCGGACCTCCCTCTCATCAGAGGGGAGCTCCGGGCCCGCCATGTGGCTAGCAGGCCCGGACCCCCCCATTCTCATGGGGCAAGTACTGGAGACCTCCGGGGCCCTTAATATAGTAAGGACCCGGGGAAGGTGTCTGTGCAGAGCTTCGAGATTGGTCAAGGCATCCGAGTACCTTGCGGAGCTAAGGACTCGGCCAGGTAGAACCAAGAAGAAGACTAAAACATGCAGACACAGAAGAAAACAAGAGTCTGTTCATACAAGGCTCCATGAGCTGGGCTACAGACTCAACAAAAATAAAAAAGGAAGTACAGGGCCTTGTGGCCACGAGGGCAGATGCCTAAGGGTCCCCGGACTCCCGTTGGAACCTAGAGGCCACAAGGGCGGCCACGTCCTCGACCTCGGCCCTGGCAGCTTCCTCCCGCTCGGCAACGGGTCCTAGACGGACTGGCTCCAGAGAGAAGTAAGGGTCTTGGCTCCGGAAGCACGCCAGTACGTGCATAGCGACCTCCTTCACCAGGCCCCGTCCTTCCACCTCAAGCTCGTCGGTGATCACCGCTTCGAGCCGGCCCAGCTTGTCGCCGACGGACTCAAGTGCCGCGATTGCTTCGGACATCTCCTGCACCAGAGCCTCCATCCGCACCGGGCTGAAACCAAGAGGAGCCAAGGTGGACCCCGCCTTGGCAATAAAGCCCCAGACCGCCTGGGCCTCGGTAGACCGCAAAGACTGGAGCTTCTCTACCTCTTGGCGAGCCGCCAGCTCGCGATCCAACGCCGCCTGGTGCTCCTGGGAGAACTGCTCCTCCCTCGCGGCAGCAGCCGACTCACGGAGCTCCAGCTCCTCGGTCCGAGCCCTCAGCTCGCCCTCTTTGGCCTTCAGCCTTGTGGCGATCTTCTCCTCCTTGGCTGCTGCAGCACGTTCCCGATCGGCGATGGCGCACTCTCGACGAGCTACATGCAGCCGCAACTCCTCCGCGTCGGCAGAACGCGCCTCGGCTTTGGCTTCAACATGGGCCAGGGCCTCGCGGTAGGAAGCACGAAGCCGCCGGGTCTCTGACTCCAGGCGGCTAAGGGCCTTCTTCTCAGTGTCAAGCAGAGCACTCATGGCCTCAAGTCTTGACTGCCTCGAGTCAAGATCCGCCCTGGCCTCCTGGGCCCGCTGCTGCCAGCTAATAAGGCGTTCCCTCTCTCCGGCCAGCGCCCCCCGCTCCCGCTCGAAGGCGGCATGGAACTGTCGGGCGCTGGTCTGGACACGCCCCAGGGCATCCCACATGGGCGCCGGGACAGAGGGGACAGGAGTCACGGCCCTAACCCCCCCTGTCGAGTCTAAGACCGGCGGAGGCGCCAGTGCCTCAGCAACCGGAGTGGGACGCTGACCTAAGGGAGCCAGGGGGCCAGCAGGTGCGCCTACAGCGGCCCTCCCAGTCTCAGGACCGGATTTCTGGGCTGGTGAAGGAGGGTGGACAGGTGCGGATGCGGCCACCGCGGAGGGTGAACTCGCCGGCATAGAGGAAGCCCCCGCCGACTTGGGGGCCATGGGAGCCACCGCGGTTCCCTGATTCTGTGGCGCGGAGCCTCCGCCAGTTGGAGATGGCCGGGTAAGAGGCCCGCCCCCGGCAGCCGGTCGGTCCCTGCAAGAAAAGAAAGCTCTCAGGCTAAGAGAGGGGACGAGAACGCTGCTCCTACGAGCCAGAAGGAGCAACACTTACTGGGTGACATGAGCGCTCCAACGGGCTTGTAGCCCCGGCCTCTGGTCCGTAGTTGAACCGCCAGGACCTGCGGCTGGAACGGTCATGGGACGTGGTGTCCGGACCCCCGGCACACTCCCCGGTGTCACCCCACCAGCATCCGTCCTAGAAGCCCCTACGCTTGAGGAAGGATGACGAGGCGCTTGGGGTTCTTCGGACTGCCGCTGTCCGGGAAGAGACCCGCTGGGGTGGGACACCCGGGGCCTCTTCGGGTCGCCACCCGACGGACCAGCACCCCCGGGAGATGGGAGCAAGGGTGCTCCGGCTCCCTGACTCGGCGCAGGCAGCGCCCTCGGAGGAGACCGGGCGCGTTTCTTCTCTGGATGCCCGGGGGCCGGCTCCTTCCCCTTCCCCTTGTCGGCGGCTTGAGTTCCGTCGGCTCTTGGGACGGGTTGGGCAGCAACAGACGCCTCGCGCCCTGATCCAGAGCGCTCGGTTCCTGGGATCGAGATACCCCAGAAGGCGTCCCCAACCTGCCAGACGGCGATCCCGATGTCGTCGAGGTTCAGCATCTTCCGCAGGAGCTCTGACCTCCTCTGTGGATCCAAGAAGAGAGGGTGGCAGAGGACGGAAGGGCGGGGCCGCCACTGGGAATGAAGTCGCTGCTCACCTTGCCACCATCTCGTACAGCTCCTCGTCGGAAGGATCAGAGCCGGGGCCCCTCTCCAGCCTGGTACAGTCCTGCTCGCTAGTATAGTACCACACTGGGCGACTGCGCTGCTGCAAGGGCGCAATACGGCGCGACATGAAGTCCATCAGCACCATCAGGGACGTTAGCCCCTCGTTGGCCAAGAACCGGATCCGCTCCAAGACCGGGGCGTACTCCTGCTCCTACTCTGGGACCTCCTCCCAGAAGCGACGCTCGGTGGTTGGGCCAGCGGTCAGGAGTTGTAGGCGATCGTGCTCGTCGGTCTGCACTACCACCCAGCTCTCCCTCCAGTTTTCCCACCTTGACGCGCTGAAAGGCAGAAGGTACCCAGAGACCTTTGGGTCCTTACAGCGATGCTGGAAGTAGTACGCCCCCATCTGGGTCTTTGAGTCGCGTCCAGTCGTTCGCAACACGAAGAAGTAGCAAAAGAGCGTCACAGAAGCGTGCACCCCCACGAACATCTCACAGAAGTGGACGAAGACATCGGCCATTGCGAAGGAGTTGGGAGAGTGGTGGTGATGCTGGAGCCCATACGTCTCCAGCAATGTACAAAGAAAGAAGAAATTGGCGGGACGAACCCCGCCAGAGCATAGGCAGTGAAGAAGACCATCTCCCCCTTTTATAGGAGCAGGGGGAGAAATCCCCGGCGGAGCCGGCGTTTCTGTTCCTCCGTATGCCAGCCCAGCATCCTGCGCACTGGCCCAAGCTCAGCAGAACAAACGAGGCGCGTCGGGAGCAAGTTGGAAGCCATGGCGGAGGAGAGCTCAAGGACCGGAAGACCAAGGCGCAAGAGTTCAAGGAAAGAGCGAGCGCTAGGAAATGCGAAGGGAAGCCACGATGCGGGTAAGATCCCCTTTTAAACTTTCCAGGAACGATTCGAGGTGATTCAAAAACCTTCGAATACTCCGCAACGGCAACCACATTGGCTCCCAGACCGAGCGCCGGTGACAGGTGGACCCAAGCGGCCCAGCTGAAGCGATGGGTCATGGAGTCAGTCACCCAAGAAGATGAGCCGGCAAGGCGCTTCGGCAGTTCCCGAAGAAAGCGCCGCGACGTACAGAAGTGGCAGCCTTGGGAACCACCGCAGTAAAGGCAACCATCAAGTGGGCGCGCGCTCCCATGATCCCGCGACTGTTCGTGCTCCGGCAGCGGTCAATGCAGGACTTAGAGAAAGTGTGCAAAACAGAAGAGACGGAGGTCCCACCTCGGGCTCGCTATCTCCCCGAGATGGGCCCAGGGGCCACTGCCGGTACCCGCGATATGGGGTACCCCCGCGCACAGGGGAAAATGCCTGAGGATCTTGCCCTTCTCCGCAGGGAGAGCTCCGAAGGCGCCACGTGTCCGGCGGGGCCGGACCTCCCACTCCTCAGAGGAGAGCTCCGGGCTCACCACGTGGCCGGCAGAAGCCGGACCTCCCTCCTCCGCGGGGGAGAGGTCCGAAGGCGCCACGTGTCCAGCAGAGCCGGACCGCCCTCTCCTCAGAGGAGAGCTCCGGGCTCGCCACATGGCCGACAGAAGCTGGACCTCCCCCTCCGAGGGGAGAGGTCCGAAGGCTCCACGTATCCTCCGGGGCCGGACCTCCCTCTCCTCAGAGGAGGGCTCCGGGCCCGCCACATGTCCAGCAGAACAGCGCTGCCTGCCCCCGAGCGGTAGGCAGCGGACGTAAAGACGCTCCATACCTTGTCCGTACAAGGTATTCAAGGCCCGCGCCTTCCCAAGACGCGGAGACGCGGAGCACGCCTCTGTCAGGTGCCGTTGCGCCCAGTCGCATCATAGACTGGCGCGCGGTGTCAGAACCTGCCAGCCAATAAACACAGCGACAAGACATCTCCTGCCGCCTCCGCCATCATCAACCACTACAACTAGCATGCGGCATGGGCAGGGCGGCAAGACGAAGACTCAGAAGCCTTCTCCAGAGACAACTACCAACATAACTGCTGATACGATAGTCGGCAGGCAATCTCCCCGGGACCACCTGTCGGGTCCCGGGCCCCCCTTGTAAGCCACACGAGCCTTGGACTATAAAATGCTCGGGTAGGTGACGTTAGCAAGGGTTGGCACTCCAGCAACTCATACCATAGACGTAACTCATCCTCAAGCTCAGGACTCCGGTTCTGAGCAACAAGCAATACAGCGAGCACCTCAGCTCACCGTGGACGTAGGGTTTTACGCTCCGGCGGCCCAAACCACGTAAAACTCACCGTGTCAAGCTCCTCCCTAACTCGTCCCAACGCTCAAGCTCTCCGCAAGTGACTAGCCCCTCCGAAAAAGAACCTCCGCGGGCTGCCCAGTGCAGGTCCGGGGGAAGTGTCGACCACACACTTCGACAACTTTGTTACTCCGGAGGAGCAGCTAGCCTACGACCAAGAGAAGCAAGGCAAGCCCCGGTTGGCATTAACCTTTTTATAAAAATTTTATTGTTTTGAGCACATACTTGAATATTATTATTCCTTGCATTAGAGTCTTGTTTGGAAACCCAATTGCATAGCCAAGAGAACCATGGGTGGGAATTAGGTTTGCAAACCCCGTTAGCTACTGCAATGCTAATATAGAGTAGGATTCGGTACAAGTCGAGTAGTTGGAACTACTCGCGAGCATAGGCTAGAGGCACTCGACTCGGGTAGAAAATAGCACATGAAACACATGGCAAGAATATGATACCAAGCGGGGAATAAGGGAAGCAGGACTTTGGGGCCTGTGTGCTATAGCTCCGCTTGTGTGGATTAAGGACCGAGCCGTGTGCGGGCCTGTTGAACAAGCTAGAACAGTACCGAAGACCTACCGGCTATATGGGAACCGGGAAACCGATGTAACTCGGGTAGCTGGATGGTGAGGCATAGCTGGTCGTTCAGAGGGTAGGTTGAGAGCTCGAGGTGTAAATCGGCTGGCGGCACTGAGATGCGCGTGCAGAGACCTCTTGCTCGGGACGATTGGACCGGTTCAACATTTGGCTAACGGGTGAAAGGTAGTCGCGTACGGCGTCCGTGATGGTTGTTGTAGGCAACATCGAGTACGGGCGTACGTGACGGGTTGTTCGGGTAACCCTGCAGGTGTAAATCGATTATAGTTGCCGTCCCTCGTGGTCAGTCAGTACCACTTGTTCACTGTACTGTGACGTAGAAAGAACAGGCTAGTTACATGTTAAAATGTTGCTGATTGAAAGATGGACTTTGCATGTTAATGGTTTGTTGTAGTTTAGAGCTAACTAAAGTTCCTTTTAACTTTGGGCAAAGTACATGAGAGAAATGGGTTTCTTGTTTGATTGCGGCTCTCTCATGTGCCTTAGCGTAAGGTTCTCCACCACCTGCTGCTAAAACCTGAAAGTAAGGTTCCACTAATTAGGCGAGTCCTTTGCAAATGATTTTACCTCATGTACCCATCACCCCTCATGTAGAAGATCCATGTTTAGGTGAGACGGGTCAGACTTGCTGAGCCTTCGTGCTCACTTCTTGTGTTTGAAGCTTTTGCAGGGTTCTATGAGGAAGGGACTCCCGAGGAGGAGACGGAACCCCAGGAGGGGAACCCCGTCGAGTTGGAGTCGTGCACGCCGCAGAGTTAGTGTGCGTGTGTGCTAGCAAAGGACACGTTCAAGGGCTGAACGTGAACTTGATGCGTAGTCTATGCTCGTGAGTGTAGACTGGACTTATTTTGATGTAAACATGTTCATAAACCACTTTATATAATATAAACTTTGCTTCCGCTTTGTGCCTTTGACGTGTGTTATCTGGTGCTGTGCAACGCAGCACCCCTCAGCGTGATCCTGGCTCGACAAGACCGTGGGGTCGTGTCAATGGCGCACGCGGAGCTCACCTCCGAAGGAGAAGGGAGGTCTCGCTCGCTTGACACGCGGCACAACTGGAGCTCGTCTCTGCGGAAAGGGAGAGACCAGGACCCGGTGGACACCTGAAGCTTCCGGAGCTCATCACCGCGGAGGTAATGAGTTCTGGGGAGGGTTTTTGAATTCTGTACGCGTCAAAATACCGGTACGGAGGAGAAACCGACCTGAATTTCACAATGTTACCGCACCAAATCGACTAAAGATAAGTTGTTAATATTCAACGACGATCTGAATAGAACTCTTATTCGATGTCCAATCAGATTAGGACTCTTCTCTTCCTGATTATAAATAGAACCCAGAACCATTGGCCGAAACCACAAACTTCGTTTCCAACTCCTAAGCCGACGACTTAGAGCCCTAGCCCCAACTCGCCGAGTAAGCCATTGCTGGAGATCAGCGAGGAAGATCGCCGGAAGAGAGCCCAAATGATCTGTCTGATCAGAGAAAGACTACGAGACCGAAAAGAACGTAAGGTAGGTCTCCAATACCACCTTACGACATCGTCGTGTTTTCTTTGCATCTGTTCTTCGATTCCTTTCAAACAGAAGCTTTCTCATGGACAGATCACTTGTTGATCGGGTTGATCTAAAGACAAGGTCATCGTCACGTCCACATCTGATCCGAACACCTCTGTTCATCATAAAACCATGCAAGAACACATACAAACCGACCTAATAAAACTAAACTGCATTATAGGATAGCATGCATACGCATCATCGCATCTAGTTTAAAGTTTGTGCATGGTATTGATTGTTATGAATCTTGTATGTGCGTGATCCTGTATAGAAGGACAAGCTCAGGGAGCTGTCTACGACGAGCTGCAACAACAAGGTTTCGAGATCCAAGAGCAACAGGAACCGCAAAAACAAGGCAAGTGCTCCTTGACCATATTGATCCTATGTTTTGGGAAAACTGTTTTGTTTTGCGAAAAGGTGTGTGTGCTGAGTCAAACATGATGGGAAACCCTTTTATAGGAGTTTACTAGCTTTGGTTAAACCACCCTTGTCGCCAGGGATGTTTATGAGTCGGGTATGGTTTTTACTTTTATGCTTCGCTGAGTCCATGGGATTGGGAAGCGAGATAGATGTGTCTAGCTAACTGCACTCGTAATGATAATGAGAAACCGATGTTAATAATGGACATGGATCAGAGGGAGATCTAGGCAAGCCTGGGTTTGTGAATGAGGTAGCATGAGATGGTGGTTTACTTGCCATAGATCTAAGGACCGGTTCATGCATGCACATGCCAGGATAACAGTGCCACCACAAGGCCAAGTATCGGTGCGGCTTAGTTGAGTAATTAGGTAACTTGCTAGATTGTTATGGACTGTGGAAGGCACGAGGAATGGGAGTTGAGTGAGGACTGCCCTGGGAACTGCATGGCACAAGAGGGGACCCGTGGGTGGGAGAATTGGAGATTCTAGCCTTCCGGTGAAACCTTAGTGAGTCCATACATCTAGTAGCCCCTTTGTAAAGGCTATTTGTGATGTCTTGGCCATACATGACGGTTGTGTACTGGTATAATGGAGGTTCTGCAGTCGCCGACTGGTGACGAAATCACACACTTGTGGGTAAAGAGGTGCAAACTCTGCAAAGTTTTTAAAACTATCATGATAGACGAGCTTACGGTCATGAGCGCTTGGCCAACTGCCATGATTAGTTGGGATGGTTATTGGGATGGTTACTGGTTATGGTTTTGATGGTTTGGTTATGGTTTGGTTTTGGGACTTTTGAGTCCGGGTGATAAGATGGGTTGCATGACTGTTGAGTTATGGCAACAAGATTGGTCTCGGTGTGAAACTCAGAGTTGTTTATGAGATGAGATGGTAGCGAATTCTAGATGGTATTCGTGAGATGGTAGCGAATACGAGATGGTATTCGTGAGATGGTAGCGAATACGAGGAGGTATTCGTGAGCAAGAATGAGGTTGATTGGTTGTGACATGGAAGGTATCGAGCATAATGGAGGTATGATTGGTATTTTAATATAAGTTGGGATTACATTCACTTAAGATGAGTTACTGTTTTATCATGGTTTTGATAAATAACTTTGCTTTCCGCAATGAGCCTTTTTATACCTACCTTGTTGTGAGCTACATATCATATTTTCCCGCACTTGCTGAGTACATCATTGTACTCAAACTTGCATTATCATTTCATCATCAGCAGCAGGAGAAGATTACTATGAAGAACAAATGGAGCATTAGGCGTGTAATCTGTTCTCAACCTTGCCTGTGGGGATGGAATAGAGATGGAGCCATTGCTGCTTAGATTTGCTTCCGCATTAGTTAAATGGCTTCCGCATTACAATAAAGACTTCCGCTGCATAGAAATAAGACTTCCGCTGTGAGCATGAGTCCAAGACTCATGAGATATTGTAATAAACTCTGTTATTCGTGGTAATATATAATCTGAATTCAGTTTGTGGAATATATGTGTATGTGTAATGAACATCCTAGGCACACATATGCATTAGTTCTCGGTTCCCTGGTTTTCCACAGAATTGAGGGTGTCACAGATTGGTATCAGAGCCACGGTTGACAATGGGTTACACGGCTAAATAGGAAACACAGATTGGTATCAAAAGCCACAGATAGGGGTAGATTACACACCTAGAAACAATCACAGATTGGTATTAGACACAGATTGGTAGCTAAGCCACGCTGACCAAAGGAAGCACCCTAGGATGCTTAGATTGGCCTTGAAACTACCTTGACATAGGAAGCCATCCTTGAATAGGAGTTGTGTGAGCCCTTGTGATGATTGTTTGTGATTATATGCTTAGTGTGAGTTGTGGGACGTCTCAAAACGTTGTCCATATCCACACGTAAGTAGAAAGAGGTGTGAGATGTTTCAGCACTTGTTCACATCCTCATATGGGCTAGTATATATATATAGTCCAACTCACCTTGATGCATATAGTTGAGGAAAACTACCTAACTTTCTAACCCTTATTCTATTTCAATCTCTCTCACAGATGGTGAGAGGAAACGCCGGCCGAAGGAACGTCCGTGACAACCAAGAGGGTGGTCACGAGGAAGTTCCTGTTAACCCCGGAGCTGGCGAGAACCACCTAGAACGGTTGATGGCCATGCAGAATCAACTTATGCAAACCATGATCCGAACTTTGGGTCAGTTGCAGGCCAACAACAACAACCCCATTCCGACACCACCGCCACCACCACCACCGGCTCATAACAGGCTGGGAGAGTTCATAAGGACGCGACCACCCACCTTTGCTCAAGCTAACGACCCCATGGAGGCCGACGACTGGTTGAAATCCATGGAGAAGAAGCTTGCCATAGTAAAGTGCAATGACCGAGAGAAGGTTCTCTTTGCGTCGCACCAACTTACGGGAGCAGCCGCTGACTGGTGGGATGCCCTAAGCAACGCTCATGTCGACCCGGAGACGATTACTTGGACTGAGTTTAAGGAAAGTTTCCGCTCTCATTACATCCCTTCTGGTGTAATGATGCTCAAGAGATAGGAGTTCGAAGGTCTCCGCCAAGGACAGAGAAGTGTGAATGAGCACCTCAACAAGTTCACACAACTGTCCCGGTATGCCCCCGAAGACGTCAACTCAGACCAGAGGAAGCAATACCTGTTCATGAGAGGGTTGAACAATGAGATTCAGGTTCAGCTCCTCAACAATGACTACGCAAGCTTTCAGAAGCTGGTTGAAAAGGCTATAGTGGTTAAAAACAAGATCCGAGAGATCGAGCGAGAGTGCAAGAGGAAGATACCATACCAGCCTCAAGGGAGCAACGTACGACCTCGGTACATGCCCCCAGCTGCACCGCAGTATGGATCGACCACTCCTGCATACCGCCCTAGTCAGCCACCACAGAAATGACCCATTGCACCAGCACCTTGTGTGCCCATGCCTCCCGTGCCCCGGCCTAACATGGGTGCTCCTGTTCAAAACCCCCGCCCCAACGTACCTGCTGCTGTAGGCAACAGGGCATGCTTTGCATGCGGGGAAACAGGACACTTCACGAACCAGTGCCCGAGAAGAGGCCGTGGACAGCAAGGCAACGTGCCCAAGCAGAACCCGCGAACAAACGGAGGGGACAATCAAGGAAACCGGGGACAGCAGAACTATGCTCGCGGCAACGTGAACCATGTCTCTGCTGAGGAAGCACAACAGGCTGAGGACATCATAATTGGTATGTTCATTGCCAACTCCAACCCAGCCACCATCTTATTTGATTCTGGAGCATCACATTCCTTCATATCATCCAAGTATGTTGCCAAGCATAATCCACCCATATCCCACTTAAAATGTGCTATGTTAGTTAATTCTCCCGGAGGAGAAATGAGGACTAATATAGTATGTCCAAAAGTAAGTCTTAAAATAAGGGGGGTAGACTTCCTTGCCAACCTTATTGTCTTGGATTCCCAAGGGATTGACATAATACTCGGGATGGATTGGTTAAGCAAGCACAACGGGGTAATCCAATATGCTTAAAGAAGCGTGCAGTTGACAAATGAGCACGGTACCCGTGTCGAGTTTGAGTCAGCCCAACAAACCACTGAGAAGGCAATCTTGAACCACGTCGAGGGAGCAACATTGGACAGCATTCCAGTGGTTCAAGAATTCTCGGACGTGTTTCCAGAGGAGCTTCCAGGTATGCCCCCTGATTGGAACATTGAGTTTGCCATTGATTTGGTACCCAGAACTGCACCCATAGCAAAGAGACCCTATAGGATGCCTGTCAATGAACTGGTAGAACTCAAGAAGCAAATTCAAGAACAGTTGGAGAAGGGTTTTATACGTCCAAGCTCGTCACCATGGGAGCTCCTGTGCTCTTCGTAGACAAGAAGGATGGGACCCATAGGATGTGTGTGGACTATAGGTCTCTCAACGAGGTGACGATCAAGAACAAATACCATCTGCCCCGTATAGAGGACCAATTCGACCAAATGAAAGGAGCCCGAGTGTTCTCCAAGATTGATCTTCGGTCGGGATATTTCCAGCTGAAGATTAAGCCATCCGATATACCCAAGACTGCCTTTCGAACACGGTATGGTTCGTATGAATATACCGTCGTGTCTTTTGGGTTAACAAATACACCCGCATACTTCATGTACCTCATGAACAAGGTGTTTATGGAGTACTTGGATAAGTTCGCCGTGATTTTCATCGACGACATTATGGTGTATTCAAAAAGTGAGGAGGAGCATGAAGAACATTTGAAATTGACCTTCCAGAAAATGCGTGAACATCAATTGTATGCCAAGCTTAACAATTGTCAATTTTGGCTAAAGGAAATATCGTTCTTAGGCCACATTATCTCCGAAGAAGGGGTATCGGTTGATCCCGAAAAAGTGAGAGATGTTCTGAAGTGGGACCAACCGCAAAACTTGAGGGATATTCGGAGTTTTCTTGGGATGGCTGGATGCTACCGACGCTTCATTAAGGACTTCTCTAAGATAGCAAAGTTTATGACGGAGTTGCTAACGAAGGGGAAAGCCTTTCGATGGACACCAGCATGCCAAGAAAGTTTCGAGGAGCTCAAGAAAAGGCTAACCACAGCACCGGTTTTGGTATTGCCGGATGTAAGCAAGAGCTTTGACATATATTGTGACGCATCCAGACAGGGGCTCGGATGTGTGCTCATGCAAGAAGGACAAGTGGTAGCCTATGCCTCACGACAATTAAAGAAGCACACGCTTAATTATCCTACACATGACTTCGAGCTAGCAGCAGTAGTGCATGCATTGAAGATTTGGAGACATTATGTCCTTGGTCATCGATGTGAGATCTATACGGATCATAAAAACCTCAAGTACATATTTACCCAAACGGACTTGAATTTGAGGCAACGTCGATGGTAGAACTCATCAAGGATTACGATGTTGGAATCAACTACCACCCCGGGAAGGCCAATGTAGTAGCTGATGCATTGAACCGGAAGGGAGCATCACCACCTCACGGCTCGGGAGCTACCACCCGAACTACGTAAGGAGTTCAAACGGTTACACCTCGGATTCTTGAACAACATGGAAATGATGGAGATCCACTCTTCATTGGAGCAAGAGATAAGAGATGGCCATGCAACGGATGAGGAGATCAAGGAGATCAAGGAAAGGATCCGACAAGGAATAGAGAAGGATTTCAAGGAAGATGAGAAGGTTACGCTTTGGCTAAGAAAAAGGATTTGTGTGCCTAACGTGAAGCACCTCCGCGACATGATATTGAAGGAGGCACATGATTCACCCTATTCCATACATCCCGGAAGTACCAAAATGTACAAGGACTTGAAAACTTGTTATTGGTGGGATGGTATGAAAAGGGACATAGCCGAATACGTTGCCCTATGCGACACATGCCAACGGGTGAAGGCCGAACATCAAAGACCCGCTGGATTTTTGCAATCCCTGAATGTACCCGAATGAAAGTGGGAGGACATTACTATGGATTTCATCGTCGGATTGCCATGTACTCAGTCGGGTTATGACTCCATCTGGGTTATCGTGGACCGATTGACAAAAACAGCCCATTTTCTCCCTATAAGGGCCAATTACAACGTTGCACAATTAGCCGAGTTGTACATGGAGCAGATCGTGTGCCGTCATGGAGTCCCGAAGAGAATAGTCTCAGATCGAGGTTCTCAGTTTACCTCTAGATTCTGGAGGAAACTGCAGAAAGCTATGGGTACACGACTGGATTTTAGCTCCGCCTATCACACACAGACCGATGGGCAAACCGAAAGGACAAACCAAATTCTGGAGGACATGTTGAGAGCTTGCCCCTTGAAACATGGGCATAGTTGGGATAGGAGTTTACTGTACGCCGAATTCTCCTATAACAACAGCTATCAAGCTAGCTTGAAGATGTTGCCTTTCAAAGCATTGTACGGTAGACGGTGTAGAACGCCGCTGTTTTGGAACGAAACCGGAGAGAACCAGGTGTTTGGACCCGAAGTGCTACAAGAAGCTGAAAAGCAAGTCCAAACGATACGGGAGAACTTAAAGGCTGCTCAATCACGACAGAAAGGCTATGCGGACAATAGGCGAAGGAAGTTGACCTTCAAAGTAGGAGACTTCATGTACCTTAAGGTATCGCCTATCCGTGGCCAACGACGTTTCAATGTCAAAGTCAAGTTAGCACCTCGCTACATCGGACCATTTGAGATTTTGGACAAGCGAGGAGAAGTAGCCTATCAACTAGAGCTCCCAACATATCTCTCTGACGTACATGATGTGTTTCATGTATCCCAGCACAAGAAGTGCTTGAGAGTACCAGTGGAGCAAATACCAATGGAAGAGCTTGAAATTCAAGAAGACCTGACTTATAAGGAGCACCCTGTCCGAATTTTGGACGTAAAGGAAAGGGTCACCAGGAACAAAGTGATTCGATGGTGCATGGTGCAATGGAGCCATCACACCGAAGCTGAAGCCACATGGGAGCGTGAATAAGACATCAAGGCAGAATTTCCTCATCTATTCTCTACCAACGAATCTCGAGGGCGAGATTCAATTTAGAGGGGGGGTAGATTTGTGACACCCTCATTTTTGGTTTCTGCATATATTCATGTTTCATGCAGAGAAAACATTTTAAAGGAAGCAGGAAGAGAGAGAGAATTAAAAAGATAGCCAAAAAGAGCCGAATCCAGTTCACCGAGAGCGCCGAAGACAATTCACCGCGGCCCGCTGGCCACGTGGTGTGTTCTGAGCTCATCCCTACGAAGTGGGGAAAGGTCCGCCGCTAAACTGGCTACGTGGCAGGCTCGAGGCTCATGTCCGCAAAGGGGGAGAGGACCGACCCTGTGGGACACGTGTTGCCCCCGGAGCTAGCCTCTGCGGAAGAAGCAAAGGCATTTCCGCAGGACACATGTCACCTTCGGAGCTAGTCACCGCGGAAATCAGAGGACCGGTCAATCTCAGAGCTCACCTCCGAGAGGTCCGGTTCTATCGGACACGTGTCACCACCGGAGCTTATCTCCGGGAGGTCCATCACTGTTGGACACGTTTTAACCTCGGAGCTATCTCTTAGAGGAAAGGAATTCTAGCACTGGAGCTACCTCCGGAGAGAGGAAAGGTCTGGCACTGACACGTGGCGTGTGCGTAGCCACCTCCAAATAAGAGAGGAGGTCCCGACCGCCAGGATACTTGGCGCACACGGAGCTCACCTCCGAAGGAGAAGGGAGGTCTCGCTCGCTTGACACACGGCACAACCGGAGCTCGTCTCTGCGGAAAGGGATAGACCAGGACCCGGTGGACACGTGAAGCTTCCAGGGCTCATCACCGCGGAGCTAATGAGTTCTGGGCAGGGTTTTTGAATTCTGTACGCGTCGAAATACCGGTACAGAGGAGAAACTGACCTGAATTCCACAATGTTACCGCACCAAATCGACTAAAGATAAGTTGTTAAGATTCAACGACGATCTGAATAGGACTCTTATTCGATGTCCAATCAGATTAGGACTCTTCTCTTCCCGATTATAAATAGAACCCAGAACCTTTGGCCGAAACCACGAACTTCTTTTCCAACTCCTAAGCGGACGACTTAGAGCCCTAGCCCCAACTCGCCGAGTGAGCCATCGCCGGAGATCAGCGAGGAAGATCGCCGGAAGAGAGCCCAAACGATCTGTCTGATCAGAGAAAGACTCCGAGACTGAAAAGAACGTAAGGTAGGTCTCCAATACCACCTTACGACATCGTCGTGTTTTCTTTGCATCTGTTCTTCGATTCCTTTCGAACATAAGCTTTCTCGTGGACAGATCACTTGTTGATCGGGTTGATCTAAAGACAAGGTCATCGTCATGTCCACATCTGATCCGAACACCTCTGTTCATCATAAAACCATGCAAGAACACGTACAAACCGACCTAATAAAACTAAACTGCATTATATGATAGCATGCATACGCATCATCGCATCTAATTTAAAGTTTGTGCATGGTATTGATTGTTATGAATCTTGTATGTGCGTGATCCTGTATAGAAGGACAAGCTCAGGGAGCTGTCTACGACGAGCTGCAACAACAAGGTTTCGAGATCCAAGAGCAACCGGAACCGAAAGAACAAGGCAAGTGCTCCTTGACCATATTGATCCTATGTTTTGGGAAAACTGTTCTGTTTTGAGAAAAGGTGTGTGTGCTGAGTCAAACATGATGGGAAACCCTTTTATAGGAGTTTACTAGCTTTGGTTAAACCACCCTTGTCGCCAGGGATGTTTATGAGTCGGGTATGGTTTTTAATTTTATGCTTCGCTGAGTCCATGGGATTGGGAAGCGAGATAGATGTGTCTAGCTAACTGCACTCGTAATGATAATGAGAAACCGATGTTAATAATGGACATGGATCGGAGGGAGTCTAGGCAAGCCTGGTTTTGTGAATGAGGTAGCATGAGATGGTGGTTTACTTGCCGTAGATCTAAGGACCGGTTCATGCATGCACATGCCAGGATAACAGTGCCACCACAAGGCCAAGTATGGGTGCGGCTTAGCTGAGTAATTAGGTAAGTTGCTAGATTGTTATGGACTGTGGAAGGCGCGGGGAACGGGAGTTGAGTGAGGACTGCCCTAGGAACTGCATGGCACAAGAGGGGGCCCGTGGGTGGGAGAATTGGAGATTCTAGCCTGCTGGTGAAACCTTAGTGAGTCCATACATCTAGTAGCCCCTTTGTAAAGACTATTTGTGATCTCTTGGCCATACACCGACGGTTGTGTACTGGTATAATAGAGGTTCTGCAGTCGCCGACTGGTGACGAAATCACACACTTGTGGGTAAAGAGGTGCAAACTCTGCAGAGTTCTTAAAACTATCATGATAGCCGAGCTTACGGTCAAGAGCGCCTGGCCAACTGCCATGATTAGTTGGGATGGTTATTGGGATGGTTACTGGTTATGGTTTTTGATGGTTTGGTTATGGTTTGGTTTTGGGACTTTTGAGTCCGGGTGATAAGATGGTTTGCATGACTGTTGAGTTATGGCAACAAGATTGGTCTCGGTGTGAAACTCAGAGTTGTTTATGAGATGAGATGGTAGCGAATACAAGATGGTATTCGTGAGATGGTAGCGAATACGAGATGGTATTCGTGAGATGGTAGCGAATACGAGGAGGTATTCGTGAGCAAGAATGAGGTTGATTGGTTGTGACATGGAAGGTAACGATCATAATGGAGGTATGATTGGTATTTTAATATAAGTTGGGATTACATTCACTTAAGATGAGTTACTGTTTTATCATGGGTTTGATAAATAACTTTGCTTTCCGCAATGAGCCTTTTATACCTACCTTGTTGTGAGCTACATATCATATTTTCCCGCACTTGCTGAGTACATCATTGTACTCAAACTTGCATTATCATTTCATCATCAGCAGCAGGAGAAGATTACTATGAAGAACAAATGGAGCATTAGGCGTGTAATCTGTTCTCAACCTTGCCTGTGGGGATGGAATAGAGATGGAGCCATTGCTGCTTAGATTTGCTTCCGCATTAGTTAAATGGCTTCCACATTAGAATAAAGACTTCCGCTGCATAGAAATAAGACTTCCGCTGTGAGCATGAGTCCAAGACTCATGAGATATTGTAATAAACTCTGTTATTCATGTTAATATATAATCTGAATTCAGTTTGTGGAATATATGTGTATGTGTGATGAACATCCTGGGCACACATATGCATTAGTTCTCAGTTCCGTGGTTTTCCACAGAATTGAGGGCGTCACAACCTCCCCTCTCAACAGAAGCGAGTTCCGCGTATGCCACATGTCAGTGCTGGACCTCCCCTCTCTTCCGAGGTGAGCTCTGAGATTGCCACGTGTCAAGCAGCACCGAATTTTCCTTTCTCCTCATAGACGAGCTCCGGGGTCGACACGTGTCCAATAGCGTCGGACCTCCCGGAGGTGAGCTCCGAGGTCGACACGTGTCCAACAGTGTCGGACCTCCCGGAGGTGAGCTCTGGAGGTGACACGTGTCGGACCGGACCTCTCGGAGGTTAGCTCTGAGAGCGACACGTGTCCTGCGGTGTCGGACCTCTCGGAAGTGAGTTCCGAGAGCGACACGTGTCCCGCGTGGCTGGTCCTCTCTCTTCTGCAGTGACTAGCTCCAAAGGCGACATGTGTCCTACAGGGCTGGACTTCGCTCCTTCCGCAGAGACGAGCCCCGAGCCTGCCACGTAGCCAGTTTAGCGGCGGACCTCTCCCCCTTCGCGGGGATGAGCTCCGAAGGTGCCACATGGCTAGCAGGCCGCGGGAAGTGCTTACAGCGCTCTCGGCGAACTGGAATTGGCTCTTTTCAGCTATCTTTCTGATTCCCTCTCTGTTTCTACTTATTTTGTAATGTTTCTCTATATAAAATATGAATGCATGCCGAAATCGAAATTGAGGGTGTCACATCATCCCTGCGGAGGGGGTGAGGTCTGGCACTGCTGGCCACGTGGCAGGCTCGGAGCTCGCCTCAGGAGAAGGGGCAAGGTCCGACCCCGCTGGACACGTGTTGCCTTTGGAGCTAGTCCCTGCAGAAAAAGCGAGGCTCAACCCGCAGGAAACTTGTCGACTTCGGAACTCACCCTTGCGGAAGTGATGAGGTCAGCCCCACGGGACACGTGGCAGACTCGGAGCTTGCCTCCGAGAGGTCCGATCCCGCGGACACGTGTCACCCTAGGAGCTCGCCTCCGGGAGGTCCGACACTGCAGGACACGTGTCACCATCGGAGCTCACCTCCGGGAGGTCCGTCACTGCTGGACACGTGTCCTCCTCGGAGCTCACCTCTGAGGGGAAGGGAGATCCGACGCTGTTGGACACGTGTCGCTCTCGGAGCTCGCTTCTGAGAGGTCCGCCCCGCTGGAGACGTGTCGACCTCGGAGCTTGTCTCTGAGGAGAAAGGAGGTCCGACGCTGCTGGACACGTGGAATTCTCGGAGCCCACCTCCGAGGAGAGGGGAGGTCCGGCACTAACAAGTGGCACCCCCAGAGCTCGCCTCTGTAGAAAGGGGAGGTCCGCCCGCCAGACACGTGGCGCACGCGGAGCTCACCTCTGAGGAGAGGGAGGTCCCGCCCGCCAGACACGCGGCGCAACCGGAGCTCGCCTCTGCGGAAAAAGGGAGGCCCGGCCCTCGCTGGACACGTGGCACCTCCGGAGCTCACCGCTGCGGAGGTGACAAGATCCTTAAACGGTTTTTCTCCTGTGCATACTGGGATACCAGTACGGAGGAAACCGACACGATTTCTACGTTGCTACCGCATCAAATCAAATGGAGATAAGTTGTCAGGATCCAAAACAAATTGAATAGGACTCTTATTTGAAATCCAATCAGAGTAGGACTCTTCTTTCACCCCTTATAAATAGAACCCAAAACCCCCTGGCCGCAACCACATACCTATTTTCCATCTCCCGAGTCGATGACTTGGAGGCCCTAGCTCCCAACTCGCCGAGTTAACCCCTTTACCGGAGTTCAGTCGCCGGTGAGCACAGGCGACAAGCCCCGTCACGCTCGCCATCGCCGGAAGAGAGCCGACGATCTGTCCTGCTGCCATTGCTGGGAGGAAGGCCGAGGTAGGTCTTCGTTACTACCTTACGACATCATCACGGTTTTCTTCGCATCTGTTTTTCTTCGAACAGAAGCTTTTTCGTGTGGACAGATCACGTGTTGATTGGTTTTTGACGTTGGAATTGATCTAGATCTTGAGTCAAGATCATCACCACATCCACACTTGATCCCTACACCTTTGTTCACCATAAAACCCCATGCAAAAGCCATAAAAACATGCAAGAACACGTACAAACTGAATTAATAAAACAGCATCATAGGATTTGCACCATTGCATCTTTAGTAAAGAATGTGCATGATGTTTGATTGCTATAATTTTGTATGTGCGTGGTCATGAGTAGAAGGACAAGCTCAGGAAGCTACCTACGAAGGACTACATCACCAAGACATCGAGACACGTGAGCAACAAAAGCCACAGGAACAAGGCAAGTGCCCCTTGACCATATTGATCACATGTTTTGGATCCTAACAACTTATCTCCATTTGATTTGATGCGGTAGCAACGTAGAAATCGTGTCGGTTTCCTCCGTACTGGTATTCCAGCATGCACAGGAGAAAAACTTGTGTGCTTGAGTCAATTTGATGGGAAACCCTTTTATAGGAGTTTACTAGTTTTCTTAACCACCCTTGTCGCCGGGAAAGTTGATGAGTCAGGTATGGTCGTTTTTCCTTTTTGCTTCGCTTAATCTACGGGATACGGGAAGCTGAAATAAAACATGTCTAGCTACTGCACTCATATGAATAATGATGATGAGATCTTGATGATGTTAATGGACATGGAATCGGGGGAGATCTAGGCAAGCTTGGTTTGAGGATGTGGTAGAATGAGATGGTGGTTTACTTATCATAGATCTATGGACCGGTTCATGCCAGCACATGCCAGGAAAACAGTGCCACCACAAGGCCAAATATGGGTGCGGCTTAGCTGACTAATTAGGTAAGTTGCTAGATTGTTATGGACCGTGGAAGGCGCGGGGAATTAGGTAAGTGGTAGCCTATTCCTCACGACAATTAAAGAAGCACGAGCTTAATTACCCTACACATGACTTGGAACTCGCAGCCATGGTGCATGCATTGAATATTTGGAGACTGTCGGTACCCTCTATACAGTGTACCCCCACGCACAGGGGAAAAATGCCTAAGGACCTCGCCCTTCTTCGCAGGGAGAGCTCCGAAGGCACCATGTGTCCAGCGGGGCCGGACCTCCCTCTCCTCAGAGGAGAGCCCCGGACCCGCCACATGGCCAACTGAGCCGGACCTCCCCCCTCCACGGGGAGAGCTCCGGATGCTCCACGTGTCCCACGGGGCCGGACCTCCCTCTCCTAAGAGGAGAGCTCCTGGCCCGCCACGTGGCTAGCAGAAGCCAGACCTCCCCCCTCCGTGAGAAGATCTCCGAAGGCTCCACGTGTCCCGCGGGACCGGACCTCCCTCTCCTCAGAGGAGAGCTCCGGGCCTGCCACGTGGCCAGCAGAGCAGCGCTGCCTGCCCCCACGCGGTAGGCAGCAAGAGTAAAGACGCGCCATACCTTGCCCGTACAAGGTATTCAAGACCCGCGCCTTTCCAAGGCAAGGGAGACGCGGAGCACACCTCTGTCAGGTGCCGTTGCGCCCAGTCACATCGCAGACTTGCGCGCCACGTCAGAGCATGCCTGCCAATAAACACAGTTACAAGACATCCCCTGCCGCCCCTGCCATCATCAACCACTATGACTAGCTTGCGGCATGGGCAGGGCGGCAGAACAAAGACTCGGAAGTCCTCGCCAGAGACAACTACCGGCATAACTGTATATACGATAGATGGCAGGCAATCTCCCCGGGACCACCTGTCGGGTCCCGGGCCCACCTTGTAAGCCACTCATTAGCAAGGGTTCGCCTCTTACAAACCCTCGCACCCAAGCCATTCGACCTCTTACACTCTCAAGCTCAGGACTCCGGTTCTGGGCAGCAAGCAATACAACGAGCACCTCTGCTCACCGTGGACGTAGGGTATTACGCTCCGGCGGCCTGAACCACGTAAAATCCCTGTGTCAAGCTTCTCCCTCGATCGTCCCTAACGCTGAAGCTCTTCGTGAGTGACTAGCCCCACTGAAAAAGAACCTCCGCGGGCTGCCCAGAGCAGGCCCGGGGGAAGTATCGGCTACACACTTCGACATTTGGCGCGCCAGGAAGGGGCTTTTCCCTTGCGCGACGAGCTTCTGCCGATGAAGATGACGAAGCTCCCTTCAGCGGCAAGCTCTCCCCGCCCACGTTCACGATGAACGGTGACCAGCGGGGACTACGTCTCAACACACTCAGGACGAAGTGTGTCGGCGCAAGCTGGAAGCCAGCAGCCGACTCCGGCAGCGCAGGCTCCAGCAAGCGTGAGATCCTCTGCAGCGCTGATCGTCTCCCACGGGGGTGCACTAGCTGCAGCAAGAGCGCTACTGCGCAATCCACCTGCTGGGGACGCGCCTCAGTCAGCGACCCAGCAGTGGATTCGCGACGTAGACCGTCTCGTCGTCGCCGCCGCCAACCCTCGACTTCGGCGGGGACGACGCCCCAGTCAACCGGCTGTGTCGCTGACGCGCACGCCAACGGTTGACGGGCAGACGGCAGATTCCCGCTCCACCAGGCTCCCATCGGCGGACCTGAGGTCGGAGCTGGAACGATGCCACTTGGGCAAAGATGCCCGAGTGCTCATTGAGCGACGGCGAGAAAGGCGTCGCAACAAGGAGGCCGGTGACAGCATGTCGACCACCTCGACCCAGCCTGAGGCGCAGACGTTCGCCACGCAATCTCTGCCCCAGGCATACACCATGCAGCATATGCCCCAGCCATATGCCCTGCAAATGGTGCCCCCGGTCTATGGCGCAGCCTTGCCCATACCGGGGTACACAGTGCCAGTAGCGAACCAAGCGTCCGCGGCACCAACACCTGCAGCAACAGGAGCAGGATGTGCGGCCCTAGCGCCACACCTTCGCTTCACGAAGTGGCGCGCAAGTTCCGGCCGCACCTGCCCGAGAAGTACGATGGCAGCGTCAACCCGGCGGAGTTCCTCTAGATCTACTCCACCGCCATCCTTGCTGCAGGAGGGGACGAGGCCGTCATGGCCAACTACTTCCCCGTCGCCTTGACCGGCCCAGCCCGGTCTTGGCTCATGAATCTCCCCCAGGGTTCCATAACCTCCTGGGGAGAGCTCTGCCAGCAGTTCACTGCTAACTTCGGCAGCTCCTACACCAGGCCTGGCACAGAGCTCGACCTCCACGCCATCTAGCAACAACCTGGAGAGACGCTGCGCTCCTTCATCCAGTGGTTCTCCCAGGTGCGGAACACCATCCTGCATATTCAAAATGCTTCTGTGGTGGTGGCGTTCCGGCAGGATGTACGGGACAAGAAGATGCTTAAGAAGCTCGCGACTAGAGAGGTTCACGACGTCTCAGAGCTCTTCAGCAGCGGACAAGTGCACCAGAGCAGCAGAAGGGTGGAACTGGCACTCACTGCCAGCCTCCGAGTCAGAAGGACAGCCCGGATCTGGCGCTGCTTCCCATGGAAGCAGCAAGAAGATCAAAAACCGGGGAGGTGGCAAGATGAAGCCACCGACCGCAGCTCCTGTTGCTGCAGCAGCAGCACCCAGTGGAGCTCGGGGGCCATGCCCCGACAAGAGGCAGCGACAGTCACCAGCTCCAGATGGTGACCAAGGCGAGCCATGCCCCGTGCACGACACCAGCAACCATACTGCTGCTGAGTGCCGGGAGATTCAGAAGTTCGCGGAGCGCTAACGCAAGAGGAAGCAACCGCGTGCTCATGCCCCTCCCTTCCGTCAAAGGGAGGGCAAGCAGAAGGTCAACACCCAAGACAACGTCGGCCACCAGGTGGGGTTCCAAGAGCCTCGGCGCGCCGTAAAGGCGGTACACAACTATGAGGACTCCAGCGCCATTGACGATGAATCAGGGCGGTAACTGACTACGACTGCCCCAAAAGATCTGTGGAGACTGCACTCCTGCAGTATCAGCCTTGGAGAAGCTCCAAGCAGTTGCAGCAGCCCAAGCACCAGCCCCCGGCGGTGCAGAACTGGGCCAGCTCCACCCGGGCGCACGTCTCTGTGCCTCGGCCTCACCTCCCGGGGGCCGCCTAGGATTCGTCACTTCCTATCGGCCTGAGCCAATGGAAGAAGACATCCTGGGTCCCTCAAGGAGAGTCCGGGTCCGCCTACCTCTTGTCGGCCTTATCCAATGGAGGAAGGTACCCCGGGGCTCCTGGGAGAAGCCGCGCGGGACCAGCTCCAGCGTGAAGATATCGACCTCGTTGGCGAGGAACGATTACAAGCAACACTCCACAACGTACGGTCCCGGCTGGCACTCCGGCGCTACCGCCAAAAGACCAAGCGCGTCTGGGAGCTACAAGAAGGCGACCGGGTGCCGCGGCGCGCACTTTCCCGCGAAGGACCTATAAACACTCCCCAGCCGGGAAGGTCCCTTCCGAGTCACGAAAGTTGCCATCCCAGGTACATACTCCTCTCCACCAAGGATGGGATCCGCTCCCAAACCCTTGGACCACGGAACATCACAGTAAGTTCTATCTCCTGAGCATTAGTAGAACAGGCCTTTTCCTTTCTATAATACATCCCATAGGCTCCAGGAACAGCGCTCGGAGCAGTTAAGCCTCAGGGGACGGTCCAGGACTACGTCCATCACGGCCTGGTTCCGACCCCAAGCGCGTAGAGTCTTGCTTCCCTTCTTAATGGGGCGGGTCGTTGCCTCCACGTTCAGCCTGCCTTCCACCTATGGGCATTTACACAGAAACCTGTTCTACCACGCTCTTACTTATGTGCTCATTTATTTATATGACCGCACTTTCTATGTATGCTCACCGTACATTTAGCTCCCCTTTCCCTCTCTCATCCATAGTCGGCATTTGCTATCCTACCGAAGGCGGTTGCGCTTGAAGCAGCTGCCGATGGCCAGGGGGCCTTCCGGGCCTCCCCCAGTCAGGTGTTGCGGCGCTAGATGGCTATCTCCAGGAAAGGCCTGCGCTGTGCATGGGGGGTCCAGGGTGCGTAGCCTGTTTCGCCGGTTCCGACCCAAAGCGTGTGCTCCCTGCCCTTCGGAGGTCCAGGGGAGTACAGCCGCTTTGCCTAGTTCCGTACAGAAAGCCTGTGCACTCTGCTTCCCCGGCGTACGGTCTGGTACTAGGAGCCAGACGGTCGTACCCTGACCTCGGAGGGAGCCGAAGCCCCGGCGCCTCACGCACAGAATTGCCCAAGCCCCGTATACCGGACTAGGACCGAAAGCCAAATAAGACTAAGAGACGGGGAGGGGAGAACCCCCCGAGGAGAATTACGCTTCCTCTACCTGTGTGCAGGATCTCCAGGTTTTAGCTACAGGGACCGCATGAAGGGGGGGAAAGAGCCATCGACTACTCCAGCGCAAGACTGGAGGATCTGGGGCTCGCCCCTTCCACAGGGGCGAGCCCCGAAGGCCCCACATGTCCAGCGGGGCCGGAGCTCCCCTCTCCTCAGAAGGAGCTCCGGGCCGGCCACGTGGCCGGCAGAGCCAAGCCTCGCCCCCTCCGCAGGGGTGAGCCCGGAAGGCCCCACGTGTCCAGCGGGGCCGGACCTCCATCTTCTCAAAGGAGAGCTCCGGGCCCGCCACGTGGTTGTTAGATCCGGACCTCCCCGTTCTCACGAGGCGAGCTCCGGAGACCTTTGGGGCCCTTAACACAATAAGGACCCGGGGAAGGTGTCTGTACAAGACTTCATGATTGGTGAAGACCTCTGAGTACCTTGCGGAGCTAAGGACTCAGCCAGGACAAGCCAAGGAGAAGATAAAAATATACAGGCACGGAAAATAACAAGAGTCTATTCATTCAAGGCTCCACGAGCTGGACTACAGACTCAATGAAAGAAAAAGAAAAGATACAAGCCCTAGGATTCCCCTGGCTCTCGCCGGAACCTAGAGGCTACGAGGGCGGCCACGTCCTCGACTTCAGCCCTGGAGGCTTCCTCCCATTCCGCGGCAGGGCCATGACTCACTAGCTCCAGTGAGAAGGAGGGATCCCGGCTACAGAAGCACGCCAACACGTGCATAGCAACCTCCATTGCCAGGCCCCCTCCCTCTACCTCGAGCTCGGCGGTGACCACCGCTTCAAGCCTATTCAGCTTGGCGCAGATAGACTCGAGTGTGGGGATCACCTCGGCCACCTTCTGTGCCGGGGCCGCTGCCTTCACCGGGCTAAAGCCAAGAGGGACCAGAGTGGACCCCGCCTGGTCGACGAAGTTCGAGACCGCCTGGGCCTCGGAGGACCGCGAGGCCAGGAGCTCCTCCACCTCGTGGCGGGCTGCCAGCAAGGCGTCAAGGCTCCCCTCGGAGAATTCCTTCTCCTTGGTGGCCAGCGAACTCTCCCAAAGCTGGAGGCGCTGGGCAAGCTGGTCCAACTCCGAAGCCCCAAAGTCGGCTGCCAGCTCCCGGTCCAGGGCCGCCTGGTGCTTCCGGAAGACCTGCTCCTCCCTTGCGACCAGGTCCGCCTTCTAGGTCTCCAGCTCCTTGGCATGAGCCCTAAGGTCGCCTTCGCTAGCCGCCAGCCGTGCGGCGATCTTCTCTGCCTCGGCCGGCGCAAAGCGTTCCTGGTCCACGATGGCGCGCTCACGGTGCTCTAGCTTCAGACGCAGATCCTCCAAAGCGGAGAGACGCTCATCGGCCTGAGCGTGAGACTCACGGGCCTCCCGGTGGAGCCGCCGAGTCTCGGAGTCCAGACGGTCGAGGGCCCTCTTCTGACGGTCAATGAGCGCCTCCATGACGTCGAGTGATGCCTGCCTCGAGTCAAGCTCCTCCCTGACCTCGTCAGTTCTCTCCTTCAAGAGGCGCCCCCAGGTGAGGAGGCAATCCCTCTCACCTACCTGCTCCTCCCGCTCGCGACCGAGCGCGGCCAGAACCTGCCGGACGCTCGTCTGGGCGAGCATGAGGGCGTCTGCTAGGGGCAGCGGGGCGGCAGAGGGCAAAGCGGCGCCCCCGACCTCCTCCATCACGTCGTCTTTGGGAGAAGTCGACGCTCCAGCAATCGGGATAAGGTGTCGATCAGGAGAAGCCGGCACTGGGGCAGGCTCGCTCCCGGTGCGCCCTGGTTCGCTGCCCGCCGTGAGGCCCGTGGAAGCTTCTCCCGCTCCGGCAACAGGGGGACACCGACAGCCGGTCCCGTCGAACCCTCAGCGATAGCCGGCTCCCGAGCCGGTGAAGGGGGATGAACGGGAGGTGTCGCCCCTGCCGCAGCAGCCGGGCCGACCTGCGCAGAAGGAGCTTGCGCTGGCTTGGGGGCCGCTGCGACCGTTTCGGCTTCCGAGCGCTGCGGCGCAGATCCCCCATCAGTCGGGGATTGCTGGGAAACGGGAGTGTTACCGGCACTTGGGGAGTCCCTGCGAACATGGGAAACTCCTGAATTAGGAAAAGAAGAAGACAATACAGGCTCTAGAATCCGGTAGGTGTCGCTTACCGAGAGACACGAGCGCTCCAACGGGCTCTGAACCGCGGCTTCCGAGCCAGGGTAGGTCCACTAGAGCCCGCCGTCGCCGCCCGCCCAGACTGGCGGAGCAGGGGATGCTTCTGAAGCCCCCCCCTAGACGCTCATCCGGCCCATGAGGCCCGGGGCACCTGAGTTCTTGGCTTGCCACTGGGCATCGACGCACCAGCACTCCCCCTCGAGGCTCCACCATGTGAGGGGGGAGGACGCGACGCCCGAGAACCTTCAGCCCGTCGCCGCTCAAGAGGAGTCCCGTCGGGATGATGAGCCCGAGGCCTCTTGGAGTCGCCACCAGACGGGGCACCATCTCCAGAAGCAGGGCGCGCAGGAGCCCTGGATCCCTGACTCGGCGCAAACGCCGCCGCCGGAGGAGACCAGGCGCGCTTCTTCTCCGGAGGCAGGTTGGAAGCCATGGCAGGAGGATGCTCAAGGACAGGGAAGACAAGGGCGCAAGAACTCAAGGAAGATGCAAGCGCTGTGAAGTGCAAGGGGAAGCTGCGATGCGGGTAAGATCCCCTTTTAAACTTCCCAGGCACGATTCAAAGCGATTCGAAACTCTTCGAATATGCCGCTTGGACAACCGCTTCGGCTCCAAGACCAAGCGTCGATGACAAGTGGACCCAAGCCGTCCAGTTGAAGCGGTGGGCCAAGAAGTCAGTCTCCCAAGGAGACGAGCCGGCAAGACGCTTCGGCGGTTCCTGAAAAGGCGCTGTGACATGTAGAAGTGGCAGCCTTGGGAACCGCCGCAGTAAAAGCAGCCATCAAGTGGGGCACAAGCTCCCACGATCCCGCGACTGTTCGTGCTCCGGCAACGGTCAATGCAGGTCTTAGAGAAGACGCGCGGAGTGGAAGAGACGGGGGCCCCACCTCGGGCTCGCTATCTCCCGCGAGATGGGCCCGGGGGCCACTGTCGGTACCCTCAATATGAGGTACCCCCGCGCACAGGGGAAAATGCCTAAAGATCTCGCCCTTCTCCGCAGTGAGAGCTCTGAAGGCGCCATGTGTCCAGCTGGGCCGGACCTCCCTCTCCTCAGAGGAGAGCTCCGAACCCGCCACGTGGCCAACTGAGCCGGACCTCCCCCCTCCGCGGGGAGAGCTCCGGAGGCTCCACGTGTCCCACGGGGCCGGACCTCCCTCTCCTCATAGGAGAGCTCTGGGCCCGCCACGTGGCTAGCAGAAGTCGGACCTCCCGCCTCCGCGGGGACAGCTCCGAAGGCTCCACGTGTCCCGCGGGGCCGGACCTCCCTCTCCTCAGAGGAGAGCTCCGGGCCCGCCACGTGGCCAGCAGAGCAGCGCTGCCTGCCCCCACGTGGTAGGCAGCAAGAGTAAAGACGCGCTGTACCTTGCACGTACAAGATATTCAAGACCCGCGCCTTCCCAAGGCGCGGAGACGCGGAGCACGCCTCTGTCAGGTACTGTTGCGCCCAGTCACATCGCAGACTGGCACGCCGTGTGAGAGCCTTCCCGCCAAAAAACACAGCGACAAGACATCCCCTGCCGCTCCTGCCATCATCAACCACTACGACTAGCTTGCGGCATGGGCAGGGCGGCAGAATGAAGACTCGGAAGCCCTCGCCAGAGACAACTACCGGCGTAACTACAGATACGGTAGATGGCAGGCAATCTCCCCGGGACCACCTGTCGGGTCCCGGGCCCACCTTGTAAGCCACTCGAGCCTTGGACTATAAAAGGCTCGGGTAGGCAACGTTAGCAAGGGGTCACCTCTTACACACCCTCGCACCCAAGCCATTCGACCTCTTACACTCTCAAGCTCAGGACTCCGGTTCTAGGCAGCAAGCAATACAACGAGCACCTCTGCTCACCGTGGACGTATGGTATTACGCTCCGGCGGTCTGAACCATGTAAAATCCCTGTGTCAAGCTTCTCCCTTGATCGTCCTTAACACTGAAGCTCTCCGTGAGTGACTAGCCCTACCGAGAAAGAACCTCTGCGGGCTGCCCAGAGCAGGCCCGGGGGAAGTGTCGGCTACACACTTTGACATTTGGCGCGCCAGGAAGGGGCTTTTCCCTTGCGCGACGAGCTTCTGCCGACGAAGATGACGAAGCTCCCTTCAGCGGCAAGCTCTCCCCGCCCACGTTCACGATGAACGGTGACCAGCAGGGACTACATCTTGACGCACTCAGGGCGAATTGTGTCGGCGCAAGCTGGAAGCCAGCAGCCGACTCCAGCAGCGCCGACTCCGGCAGCGCAGGCTTCAGCAAGCGTGAGATCCTCTGCAGTGCTGAGCGTCTCCCACGGGGGCGCACTAGCTGCAGCAAGAGCGCTACTGCGCAATCCACCTGCTCGGGACGCGCCTCAATCAGCGACCCAGCAGTGGATTCGCGACGTAGACCGTCTCGTCGTCGCCGCCGCCAACCCTCGACTTCGGTGGGGACGACGCCCCAGTCAACCGGCTGTGTCGCTGACGTGCACACCAACGGGTGACGGGCAGATGGCAGATTCTCGCTCCACCAGGCTCCCATCGGCGGACCTGAGGTCGGAGCTGGAACGATGCCACTTGGGCCAAGATGTCCGAGTGCTCATTGAGCAACGGCGAGAAAGGCGTCGCAGCCAGGAGGCCGGCGACAGCATGTCGACCGCCTCGACCCAGCCTGAGGCGCAGACGTTCGCCACGCGATCTCTGCCCCAGGCGTACACCATGCAGCATATGCCCTAGCCTTATGCCCTGCAAATGGTGCCCCCGGTCTATGGCGCAGCCTTGCCCATACCGGGGTACACAGTGCCAGCAGCGAACCAAGCGTTCGCGGCACCAACGCCTACAGCAACAGGAGCAGGATGTGCGGCCCTGGCGCCACACCTCCACTTCGCGAAGTGGCCGCGCAAGTTCTGGCCACACCTGCCCGAGAAGTACGATGACAGCGTCAACCCGGCGGAGTTCCTCCAGATCTACTCCACCGCCATCCTTGCTGCAGGAGGGGACGAGGCCGTCATGGCCAACTACTTCCCCGTCGCCTTGACCGGCCCAGCCCGGTCTTGGCTCATGAATCTCCCCCTGGGTTCCATAACCTCCTGGGGAGAGCTCTGCCGGCAGTTCACTGCTAACTTCGGCAGCTCCTACACCCGGCCTGGCACGGAGCTCGACCTCCACGCCATCCAGCAACAACCTAGAGAGACGCTGCTCTCCTTCATCCAGCGGTTCTCCCAGGTGCGGAACACCATCCCGCATATTCAAAATGCTTCTGTGGTTGTGGCGTTCCGGCAGGGTGTACGGGACAAGAAGATGCTTGAGAAGCTCGCGACCAGAGAGGTTCGAGACGTCTCAGAGCTCTTCAGCCTGGCAGACAAGTGCGCCAGAGCAGCAGAAGGGCGGAACTGGCACTCACTGCCACCCTCCGAGTCAGGAGGACAGCCCGGATCTGGCGCTGCTTCCCATGGAAGCGGCAAGAGGATCAAAAACTGGGGCGGTGGCAAGATGAAGCCACCGACCGCAGCTCCCGTTGCTGCAGCAGCAGCACCCAGTGGAGCTCGGGGGCCACGCCCCGACAAGAGGCAGCGACAGTCACCAGCTCCAGATGGTGACCAAGGCGAGCCATGCACCGTGCACGACACTAGCAACCATACTGCTGCTGAGTGCCGGGAGATTCAGAAGCTCGCGGAGCGCTTCCGCAAGGGGAAGCAACCGCGTGCTGATGCCCCTCCCTTCCCTCAAAGGGAGGGCAAGCAGAAGGTCAACACCCATGACAACGTCGGCCACCAGGTGGGGTTCCAGGAGCCTCGGTGCGCCGTAAAGGCGGTACACAACTATGAGGACTCCAGCTCCAGTGACGACGAGTCAGGGCGGTAACCGAATACGACTGCCCCAAAAGATCTGTGGAGACTGCACTGCTGTAGTATCAGCCTTGGAGAAGCTCCAAGCAGTTGCAGCAGCCCAAGCACCAGCCCCCGGCGGTGCAGAACTGGGCCAGCTCCACCCGGGCGCACATCTCTGTGCCTCGGCCTCACCTCCCGGCGGCCGCCCAGGATTCGTCAACTTCCTGTCGGCCTGAGCCAATGGAAGAAGACATCCTGGGTCCCCCAAGGAGAGTCTGGGTCCACGTACTTCTTGTCGGCCTTAGCCAATGGAGGAAGGTACCCCGGGGCTCCCAGGAGAAGCCGCGCGGGACCAGCTCTGGCGTGAAGATATCGACCTCATCGGCGAGGCACGATTACAAGCAACACTCCACAACGCACGGTCCCGGCTGGTGCTCCGGCGCTACCGCCAACGGACCAAGCGCGTCTGGGAGCTACAAGAAGGCGACCTGGTGCCGCGGCGCGCACTTTCCCGTGAAGGACCTATAAACTCTCCCCCAGCGCAGAAAGGAAGTCCGGCGCTGCTAGGACACGTGGCACTATCGGAGCTCACCTCCGAAGAGAGGGGAGGTCCGGCACTGACATGTGGCGTACGCGGAAATCGCCTCTGTTGAGAGGGGAGGTCCCGATCCACCAGACACGTGGCGCACTCGGAGCTCGCCTCTGGAGAGAGGGAGGTCCCGCCCGCCAGACGCGTGGCGCACTCGGAGCCCGCCTCTGCGGAAAAAGGAAGCCCATGCCCCCGCAGGACACGTGGAGCCTCCGGAGCTCATCACCGCGGAGGTGACGAGATCTGAAGCGATTTTTTCTTTTGTACGCACGGGAGTACCGACACGAAAGGAAACCAACACAAATTCCATGTTGCTACTGCACCGAATCAATTGAAAATAAGTTGTTAAGATTCAAAAACAATTTGAATAGGGCTCTTATTTGAAATCCTATCAGAGTAGGACTCTTCGTTTCCCTCTTATAAATAGAACCCAGAACCTTTGGCCGCAACCACGTACTTCTTTTCCACCTCCCGAGTCGACGACATGGAGCCCTAGGCCCCAACTCGCCGAGCAAAACCCCTTCGCCGGAGTTTGACCACCTGATAGACCGCCGACGAGCCAGGACCACGATCGCCATCACAGGAGGAGAGCCGACGATTTGTTTTTCTGGAGGAAGGACTCGAAGGAAGTAAGGTACGTCTCCAATACCACCTTACGACATCATCGCGGTTTCTTTGCATCTGTTCTCTTTGATCCCGTCGAACAGAAGCTTTTTCATGGACAGATCACGTGTTGATCGGTCTGATCTAGTTCTTGAGTCCAGATTATCGCCACGTCCACATTTGATGTCTACACCTCTGTTCATCGTAAAACCCCATGCAAACCCATGCAAACATGCAAGAACACGTACAAACTAATCTAATGAAACCAGCACCATAGGAATAGCATGCATATGCACCATTGCATCATGAGTAAAGTTTGTGCATGATAATTTATTGCTGTGAATCTTGTATGTGCGTGATCGTAAATAGAAGGACAAGCTCAAGGAGCTATCTACTACGAGCTACAACAACAAGACTTCGAGATCCGTGAGCAAAAGAAGCCGCAAGAACAAGGCAAGTGCCCCTTGACCATATTGATCCCATGTTTTTGAAACTATTTTGTTTACGAAAAGGTGTGTGTGCTTGAGTCAACTTGATGGTAAACCCTTTCATAGGAGTTTACTAGTTTTGTTAACTACCATTGTCGCCGGGACAGTTGATGAGTCGGGTATGGTCGTTTTTGCTTTTTGCTTCGCTAATCTACGGGATATGGGAAGCGATAGAATGTGTCTAGCTAACTGCACTCGTATGAATAATGTTATTTAGAACTTGATGATTAATGGACATGAATTGGAGGGAGATCAAGGCAAGCTCGGTTCGTGGAAGTGGTAGAATGAGATGGTGGTATTCTTGCCGTAGATCTAAGGACCGGTTCATGCAAGCACATGATAGGAATACAGTGCCACCACAAGGCCAAGTATGGGTGCGGCTTAACTGACTAATTAGGTAAGTTACTAGAATGTTATGGACCGTGGAAGGCGCGGGGAATGGGAGTCGAGTGAGAACTGCCCTGGGAACTGCATGGCACAAGAGGGGGCCCGTAGGTGGGAGAATTGGAGATTCTAGCCTGCTGGTGAAACCTTAGTGAGTCCATACATCTAATAGCCCCTTTGTAAAGGCTATTTTGTGATCTCTTGGCCATACACCGACAGTTGTGTACTGGTATAATTGAGGTTCTGCAGTCGCCGACGGGTGACGAAATCACAAACTTGTGGGTAAAGTGGTGCAAACTCTACAGGGTATAAAACTATCATGATAGCCGTGCTTCTGGTCACAAGCGCCTGGCCAGCTTCCATGATTAGATGGGATGGTTATTGGGATGGTATTTGGATGGTTATTGGGATGGTATTTGGTTTGGTTATTGGTTTGGTGATGGTTTGGTCTTTGGATTTGATTTTCGGGACTGTTGATTCCGGGTAATGAGATTGGTTGCATGACTGTTGAGTCATGGCAATGAGATTTGATCTCGGTTATAAGATGGAATTGAATATGAGATGAGATGGTAGTGAATACGGGATGGTATTCATGAGCATGTGAAAAGTTGAGAAAGATAAATGTTCGTATGAAATATGAAAAGTGGTGAATCATGATGGAGGTATGTTGATGTAAATACATGTTGGGATTACATTCACTTAAAGCTAGTTACTGTTTTTATCATGATTTGTGAAATAAACTTTGCTTTTATGCAATGAACCTTTTTATACCTTCCTTGCTGTAAGCTACATATCATAGTTTCCCGCACTTGCTGAGTACGTCATGTACTCAAACTTGCATTATTACTTCATCATCAGCAACAGGAGAGGAGTACTATGAAGACCACGTGGAGTATTAGGCGTGTAATCTGCCCTCAACCTTGCCTGTGGAGTAGAGATGGAGCCGCTGCTGCTGCTTAGTTGCTTCCGCAATAGTTTAAAAGACTTCCGCTGCTAGAATAAAGACTTCCGCTGCTAGAATGAGTCTAAGACTCTTGAGACATTGTAATAAACCCTGTTATTCGTGGTATTATTCTGAAATTCAGTTTGTGGATTATATGTGTATGTGTTATGAACATCCTGGGCACACATACGCATCAGTCTCAGTTCCGAGAGGATTTTCTTCTCGGGATAGGGGCATCACAAGAGATGAGGACTAATATAGTATGTCCAAAAGTAAACCTTAAAATAAGGGGGGTAGACTTCCTTGCCAACCTAATTGTCTTGGATTCTCAAGGGCTTGATATAATACTTGGAATGGATTGGTTAAGCAAGCACAACAGAGTGATCCAATGTGCTGAGAGGAGCGTGCAGTTGACAAATGAGCACGGTACTCGTATTGAGTTCGAGTCAGCCCAACCGGCAACTGGGAAGGCAACGTTGAACCACGTCGAAGAAGCAACATTGGAAGGCATTCCGGTGGTTCAAGAATTTTCGGACGTGTTTCCGGAAGAACTTCCAGGTATGCCACCTGACCTGGACATTGAGTTTTCCATTGATTTAGTACCTGGAACTGCACCTATAGCAAAGAGGCCATATAGGATGCCCGTTAATGAACTAGTGGAACTTAAGAAGCAAATTCAGGAGCAGCTAGAAAAGGGTTTTATTCGCCCAAGCTCGTCACCATGTGGAGCCCCCGTGCTCTTCGTAGACAAGAAGGATGGGACCCAAAGAATGTGTGTGGATTATAGGTCTCTCAATGTGGTGACAATCAAGAATAAATACCCGCTGCCCCGTATAGAGGACTTGTTTGACCAAATGAAAGGTGCGCGAGTTTTCTCTAAGTTTGATCTTCGGTCGGGGTACTTCCATCTGAAGATTAAGCCCTCCGACATACCCAAGGCTGCCTTTTGAACACGGTATGGCTCGTATGAATATACCGTTATGTCTTTTGGGTTAACGAATGCACCCGCATATTTCATGTACCTCATGAATAAGGTCTTCATGGAGTACTTGGACAAGTTCGTCGTGGTTTTCATTGACGATATCATGGTGTATTCGAAAAGTGAGGAAGAACATGAAGAACACTTGAGATTGACATTGCAGAAACTGCGAGAGCATCAATTGTATGCCAAGTTCAGAAAATGTCAATTTTGGCTAAAGGAGATATCGTTCCTAGGCCACATCATCTCCGAGGAAGGAGTATCGGTTGATCCCGGAAAAGTGGGAGATGTTCTGAAGTGGAACCAATCACAGAACGTGAGGGATATTCGGAGTTTCTTTGGGATGGCTGGATACTATTGCCGGTTCATCAAGGATTTCTCTAAAATAGCGAAGCCTATGACTGAATTGCTAATGAAGAGAAAGGCATTTCAGTGGACACCCATGTGTCAAGAAAGCTTTGAGGAGCTCAAGAAAAGGCTAACCACAGCGCCGGTTTTGGTATTGCCGGACGTGAGCAAGAGTTTCGACATATATTGTGACGCATCAAGACAAGGGCTTGGATGTGTGCTCATGCAAGAAGGACAAGTGGTAGCCTATGCGTCGAGTCAACTAAAGAAACACGAGCTGAATTACCCCACACATGATTTGGAACTCGCAGCCGTGGTGCATGCATCGAAGATTTGGAGACATTATATCCTTGGCCACCGATGTCAGATCTATACAGATCACAAAAGCCTCAAGTACATATTCACGCAAACGGATCTAAATTTGAGGCAATGTCAATGGTTGGAACTCATCAAGGATTATGATGTTGGAATCAACTATTACCCAGGAAAGGCCAATGTAGTAGCTGATGCATTGAGCCGAAAGGGAGCATGTCACTAACTCACGGTTCGGGAGCTACTGCCCGAGCTACGCAAGGATTTCGAATGGTTACATCTCAGGTTCTTAAACGAGATGGAAGTGATGGAACTCCATTCTTCGCTGGAACAAGAGATACAGGATGACCAAGCAACAGATGAGGAAATCAAGGAGATCAATGAAAGAATCTGGCAAGGCATAGAAAAGGACTTCAAGGAAGACGAGAAGGGTACGCTTTGGTTAGGAAAAAGGATTTGTATGCCTAACGTGAAGCACATCCGTGACATGATATTAAAGGAGGCACACGACTCACCTTATTCCATACATCCCAGCAGTACAAAGATGTACAAGGACCTGAAAACTTGTTATTGGTGGGATGGTATGAAAAGGGACATAGCTGAGTATGTCGTCTTATGCGATACGTGCCAACGGGTGAAGGCCGAACATCAAAGACCCGCTGGACTGTTGCAACCATTGAATGTAACCGAGTGGAAGTGGGAAGACATCAGCATGGATTTCTGTCACACCCGGTTTTTCCGAAGAACAACCAAGTGAATATCACATGTATGCCAGGATCATTTTCTCATACATGTGATGACAAATAGTGAAGCATCATTTATTACAAGCCAGGTGTCGAATATAAATAAGTCTTACATCGCAAATGTCTCAATAGACACTAATGCTTCATCACAAGTAAATAAACTAGCAGCGGAATATTATTCTTTAGGGCTCCATCACAGGCGTTGCCCGGGGGTCTTCATGAACCTAAAATCCTTCCTCGGGTCCAAAATCTTGGTCATTATATACCACCTCATTATCTTGACCTGAGCAGCAATATAAACCAACAAATATGCAAGGTTGAGTACCAATGGTACTCAGCAAGTGTGGGAAAATTATATCATGCATGGCTAGAACAAGGAGAGGTTGAACTCATGGTTAAAGCACTACGCAATTAATACCTATCACCTTAGCTTATTAAGCACCTACATTACTGCACAGGTGAAATGGTCCCAATCTCCCATCCCATCATTATAATCCAATAACCATAACATCATTACCAATGTTAAGCTCCCCGCTTAACTTCCAAAACCATCAATCCTCTAATCATGAATAAGTCCAGGCCGCTCTTAACCGTGAGCACGGCTGTCAAGACAGTTTTGACTCTGCAGAGTTTGTACCACTGTACCCACAAGTAGTGATTTCATCCCCCGTTGCCGGGTGGACTAAAAGAACCTCCATTATGCCAGTGGCTACGATCCACATTCACACTTCCCAGGTGTGCGGCCAAGAGATCACTACGAAGCCTTTACAAAGGGATTCCCGACGAGCGTGGGCCCACTGAGGTTTCACCCCTAACAGCATACAAGAGGCTCCAACCCCGCTGCAGTGGCCCCCTCTTGAGCCTTGCGGTTCATATGGTAGTCCAGCTGACACCTACTCCCCGCACCATCCATCACACCCATACTACGCCGGGGATACACCTAATTAATTGGCTAAGCTGCCCCATCTCAGCATGTGGTTGGCACTGTAAAGCCGGGTTACATGCTCCATGAACCGGTCCTTAGGATCCAGGCAAGTACTAAACACAAACCCAAGTCTCGTGCACCCAGCACACAACCAAAACATCCAACTTGCCTTGATCCCTACCTCTACATAACTCACAATGTCTCATTCAAGAGTATGGTAATATAAACTGATGATCTCATTTCCCAAATATCCCATTCTAAGCATGGCTAAGCAAATGCATGTAAATAAATGACATGACAAAAAAATAAATCCCAACCCAAGCTACAAGGAAACAAGGTAATGCAATTCTAGGGAAACTTCCTAGCATGGGTTTCATATTTCATTTGACAATGCAAATAATTCTATCTACACATCCTAGTATAGGATCAAAGTGGTCAAGGACACTTGCCTCCTTCTTGCTGCTCTTGAAATGGGTATTCCTGGTCTTGGAATTGAATAACTTGTTCTTGAACAGGTTCTACTTCATACCATCACACATAGCAAAAGAAAAACAACAATCCATAAGACATAATTCACACTTACACTTCATACAACCCACACATTCACATTTATGAAATTCATTCACCATTATATGTGTTGTGGTTACTTTACGTGTGTTAAGTTGTGGCTTGCATGCACTTTTAACCATGTATATATGATTCCTACTTTTGTGTCCACATTTATACTTGCATACAATGTGCCTTCACAATTTCTATCAACCCTAAACTGAATTATTTGTAGTTTAGAAACTCCATTTATCATTTACTAGTTGCTATATTTTCAAATTTATATTCCTATGCATAATTGGGTATTTTATTATTAAATTAGTAATACACATCACCTAAACAGATTAGGTTCTGGTCCTAAATAATTTAAAATCATATTTTGACCATGGCTTATGATGTATACTATTTCATAATTATTTTCCCTATTTTTCTTTAACTATTCTTTTACTTAAAAATGTGTCCCTATACTAATAAATGTGAATAATAGATAAAACAGATTTATTTCAGCCCAAAAATATATTTTTATCTCACTCCAAAGTTTTCTAAGTACTGAGAAAGTTTTTAATAAATTTTGACAATTATGTTTGTCCCCCTTTTTAATTTTTAAACACTAGTTACATATTCAATTTCCCAAATTAAATACTAAACAGGGCTAAAAAGTAAACTCACCCCATTACAGGGCCTATAATATTATTTTCATAATTTCCAGGGGTCTAGCTACACTTATCAGAGGTGTTTTTCCTAATTTTTATTAAGTCCAGGGGCTAAAACTGATTTTTAAATGAATTTACATGATTTTCTGAAGTTCCAGGGGCTAGATCTGAAGTTTCCGGGGCTAGATCTCAATTCCAGAGAACCCCAGGGGGTAGCACGTAAGAATTCCAGTCTTTATAATGCGGGGCTGACGTGGTCCGTCCGATTTTAAACCGACGGCTGAGATTATAAGATCGAACCGGTACGCGGGGTTTTAAAGTCTACCGTGCGATTTAAAATAAACGGCGCACAAGCGGCCACGTCGCTCTGATCGAGCGCGGGCGGCGCTGCCGGCGGCGCACGGCGGCGGGAAGCGGCGATCTCGCCGGAAAGTTTCGGATCCTCGAGAATTCTGCCTAGAACTGTGATCTTATGGCCTAGATCGGTAGAGGGGAGGTCAGGGATCTCACCTCGGGGGTTTTCTCGAGCTCGGGGGTCCTGGAAAGTGATCGGCGGCGAGGTCCGAGGCAAAACCACGGCGAAGCTCGTCGGCGCTGGGTTTACACCGTAACTCTTCGAGTTTTCTGCACCTGCAAAGTTCCCCGGAGGCGGTGGATCAAAACCAGCGAGTTAGATCAGAGTTTCCGAGCTTAGATCGGCCAGAATTCACCGGCGAAGTCTCGGTGCTCACCGGAGTGAAAATCGGCGATCGCGTGAGGAAAACTGATCGGATCGGGGGTTTTTATAGCCGGGGGAGGGCGGTGGGTCTGTCGTGATCGAGTTGGAGTCCTCTGGGACCGGAATTCGGCTGCGGGACGGGCTTTCCCGGTCGGTTGCGATTTCGCGCGCTCGGGAGAAAAGTCCGGGGTCGCGGGGGCTCGGGGTTAGGGATGACAGGTGGGTCCCACCCGTCGGTGAGGGGCAGCGCGGCGCGCGCGGGGGCGGGCTGCGCGGGAGTAGCTGGGCCGGCTGGCGGGTTTCGGCCCACTGGCCGGTTTTTTTCCCGTTTTCCTTTTTCTTTTTCCATTTCTTTTCTGTTTTGAGTATAATTTGAATTCCAGTTTGAATTTGAATTTTTGCAAAACATGCAACACGTCCAAAAATTTTTAAATTCCCCTCTAAACATGGTTAAGAGTTTTGAATCAAAATTTGGGGTGTTACAGCTCTACCCCCCTTAAAAGAAATCTCGTCCTCGAGATTGGTGTTTCTAAGAAAACAATTCCGGAAACTGTGCCTTGAGCTCATCTTCCCGTTCCCAGGTAGCTTCCTCTTCTGAGTGATGCTTCCACTGCACCTTGCACATCCGGATTCTCTTGTTTCTGGTGAGGCGTTCCATCGTCTCCAAAATCTTGTATGGTTGCTCGGCATAAGACAAATCTTCAGCTACATCCACTTCATTCATGGGTAACACCTCCTCAGGCGTCCTCAGGCATTTCTTGAGTTGTGACACATGGAATACATCGTGCACGTCCGATAGATGAACAGGTAACTCTAGTTGGTACGCCACTTCGCCTTTCCTTTCCAAAACTGGAAAGGGTCCGATGTATCGCGGTGACAACTTCCCTTTCACCTTGAACCGACGAAGTCCTCTGATAGGGGACACCTTGAGATAAACATAGTCTCCCACGTTGAAAACGAGTTCTCTTCTTCGTACATCAGCATAACTCTTCTGGCGTGTTTGTGCTATCCTCAAGTTGTTGCGAAACTCCCTCACCTTCGCTTCGGCTTCTTGTAGCACTTCTGGACCAAACACTTTGCTTTCTCCTGTTTGGTTCCAAAATAGGGGAGTTCTGCACTTCCTTCCATACAAAGCTTCAAACGGTGACATCTTCATACTAGCTTGATAACTGTAGTTATAGGAAAACTCCGCATACGGTAAGTTCTTGTCCCAACTCCTATTGTTTTTGAGTGCACATGCCCTTAACATATCTTCAAGGATCTGATTGGTTCTCTCCGTCTGCCCGTCAGTTTGGGGATGATAGGCAGAGCTGAAATTCAGATGGGTTCCCATGGTTTCATGCAACTTCTGCCAAAACCTCGAGGTGAACTGTGTCCCTCGGTCCGACACTATCTTCTTTGGCACTCCATGGTAACACACAATCCTTGACATGTACAATTCTGCCAATTTGGATCCGTTGTAGCTTTCTTTCACAGGGATGAAATGAGCTACCTTGGTTAGCCTATCAATAATGACCCATATTGAATCATACCCGGATTGGGTCCTAGGCAATCCCACGACAAAATCCATGCTGATTTCTTCCCACTTCCATTCAGGTACTTTGAGTGGTTGCAATAATCCCGCGGGTCGTTGATGTTCTGCTTTCACCAACTGACATGTGTCACATAGGGCAACATGTTCCGCGACATCTCGCTTCATGCCATACCACCAATACCTACTCTTGAGGTCCTGGTACATCTTCGTACTCCCAGGATGAATGGAATAGTCGGAATCGTGAGCCTCCTTCAAAATTAACTCACGGATCTCCTTTACTTCTGGCACACAGATCCTTTTTCCGTGCCACACCGTTCCTTGTTCATCCTCTCTAAAACCAGGAGCTTTATTTTCCTTGATGAGCTGTCTGATCTCTTGTATCTTCTCATCATTCTTTTGGCCCTCTCGTATGTCTTGCTCGAGTGTGGAGTCCACTTCCATGGCGATGGCTTCACCACTATTTACTAGACATAGATTGCGTCTTATAACCTCGTCCTTCAATTCTGCAGGCATGTCCTTCAAGCTCAACTTATTGACCTGCACTTTTCGACTCAAAGCATCGGCCACGACGTTTGCTTTCCCAGGATGATAGTTGATGCCTATATCAAAGTCATTGATTAGCTCTAACCATCTCCTCTGTCTGTGGTTGAGATCTGGTTGTGTGAATATGTACTTCAAACTCTTATGATCCGTATATATCTCTGTCCTCTTCCCCATCAAATAGTGCCGCCAAATTTTCAACGCGTGTACCACTGCAGCTAGTTCTAGGTCATGTGTAGGATAGTTCTTCTCGTGCTTCCGAAGCTGCCGGGATGCATATGCCACAACATGTCCTTCTTGCATGAGAACACATCCCAACCCATTTCCAGAGGCATCGCAGTACACCGTGAAATTCTTCTGCATATCTGGCATAACCAGCACTGGGGCTGTTGTCAATCTCTTCTTTAGCTCCTGGAAGCTCGTCTCGCACTGTGGCGTCCAGGTGAATGTGATTCCCTTTTCCAACAGTTTGGTGAGAGGTCTCGAGATCTTGGAGAATCCCTCAATAAACCGTCGATAGTATCCAGCCAATCCCAAAAAGCTTCGAACTTCCCCGACATTTTCAGGGGTCTTCCACTTCTGGATGTCCTCGATTTTGGCGGGATCTACGGAGATTCCTCCCTCCGAGATTATATGTCCTAAAAAGGGAACTCTCTTCAGCCAAAACTCACACTTGCTCAACTTGGCATATAGTTGGTGTTCTCTCAGCCTCTGTAACACCAACCTTAGATGTTTCTCATGTTCTTCTTCATCTTTGGAGAAGACGAGAATATCATCTATGAAAACCACCACAAATTTGTCCAGATATTCCATGAATACCTTGTTCATGAGGTACATGAAATATGCCGGGGCATTGGTTAGCCCAAAAGGTATGACAGTGTATTCATACAGTCCGTACCGAGATACGAAAGCTGTCTTGGGAATATCTGATTGCCTTATCTTGAGTTGGTGGTACCCTGACCTGAGATCAATTTTCGAGAACACACAAGCTCCCCTCAACTGATCAAACAAGTCTTCAATGCGAGGCAATGGGTACTTGTTTTTGATGGTTACCTCATTCAAGGCACGGTAATCCACGCATAACCTTTGGGTTCCATCTTTCTTAGGCACAAATATCACCGGAGCTCCCCATGGTGAGGAACTAGGGCGAATATACCCCTTCTCCGTCAATTCTCTCAAATGATCCTTGAGCTCTTCTAGCTGCTTGGAGTCCATTCGATAAGGTCTCTTGTATATCGGGGCTGTTCCCGGTACTAGCTCAATTGCGAATTCCACGTCACGGTCGGGAGGCATACCTGGCAATTCCTCTGGAAAAACATCTGGATATTCCCTGATAGTCCTGATTTCCTCAACTTTCACCTCCACTTGATTTAATTTAATGTCCCTCCTAGGCTCGTGTATCGTTATGAACTTTACTCTTGTGCCATTGGGGTGAGTTAGTTCCACCGTTCTGGTCGAACAATGGATGATTCCTTTATGTTTGGTCAACCAATCCATACCCAAAATAATATCTATCCCTTGTGAGTCTATCACTATGAGGTTAGCAGTAAATACTACCCCATTAATGTCTAGGCTCACTTTGGGACACACTTGTCTTGTCCTTATTTCTCCACCTGGAGAGTTTACGGCTAGCATATGGTTCATTTGTGTGGTTGCTAGGTCATGCTTCTTAACAAACCCTTGAGCAATGAACGAGTGGGTAGCACCAGAATCAAACAGCAGAGTTGCAAGGTGTAAATTGGCAGGAAACTTACCAACTACCACGTCGGGCGCCTCTTGTGCTTCCTCCATAGTGACGTGGTTCACCCGTCCTCTCATTACATTCTGCTGTTGTGGCTGCGCAGGCTTCTTCTTTGGGCATTTATGGGCGTAGTGCCCCATTTCCCCACAGCTGAAACATTGCACCCCAATCTTAGATGCTTGGCCTTTGTTGTCTTGGGGTTGGTTCGGGGGTCCTTGCACTGCTGGTCGAGGTGGATATGCGGGGCGAGGCTGTTGCACAAACTGACGTTGCAGCTGTGCTGGGGCTGCGGGTGGCCTGTAGTTTGGGTTGTACCCTCTTGGTGCTGAATAGGGTACCGCAGCACGGCTTGTCTGCCCCGTAGGTTGCTGCATCATACGTGGGCGGGTGTTGCTTCCTGAGGCCTGATGTGACCATCCCGCCTTCCTCTTATTCTCATTTTCCAGGGCCTTTAGCTTCCTTTCCACCACAAACGCTCTGTCCACCATCTTTTGAAAACTTTTATACTCGTTGGAGGACATGGCACACTGCATCTCTGCGGTAAGTCCTTCCACGAAACAATCTTGTTTCTGCTCATCAGTCTCTATGTCTCGTGGAGCATAACGGGATAGTTGAGTAAATTTAGTGAGGTATTCCCTCACCGTCATGTTTCCCTGCTGCAATCCCAAAAACTCCTTTCTCTTGTTTTTGAGTTCACCTCTTGGGATGTAGTGGTTGCGGAAGCTACGCTTGAACTCTTCCCAAGTGATGTTCTCAGGGTCATGATGGGCGGCCACGTAGGCGGTCCACCAATCAGCAGCAGGTCCCTGCAATTGATGAGAGGCAAACAGCACCCTCTCATACCCTTGGCATTGGATTATCCTCATCTTACTTTCAATGGTCTTCAGCCAATCATCTGCCTCCAGAGGTTCAGCAGCACTTGCAAACTTTGGAGGTTGAGTTCCTAGAAACTCACTCAACCTTGGTTGGCGTGGTGCAGCTTGTGGAGGTGGAACTTGATGCAAGTTGGCCACCACTTGAGTCAAGTTCTGGATAAGCTGATTTTGATTCTCCAGCATTTGGTGGAGAGGATCAACTTCTTCCCGGCGACCACCCCTGTCCTGGCCTCCAGAAAGATGAGGGTTGCATGCCTCATCATTGTTGTTGGCGGGGTTGGCAGCACGTCCTTTTCCTCTTCCGGCCATCTGGCAGAATCAACCAATGTTAATTTTGAAAGCATTTAGTATCATCTTACTACTTTCACTTGTTTGTACTTTGAAGTGTTGACGCTTGGTTATACTTTTCTGAGGGTTCATTTCTCACACAAAACAATTGCAATATTATTTCATGTGGGTTCACACACCAAAGCAAAACAATCTGAAGACGAGGCTGTGGACAATTGCTCATGGCTTCCACAACTCACGTCACACACCAAGCATTATCACACCATTAACTACGTAACGACTCGACTACTCGACCTCTTGCTAGCTAGGGGAAAGACTCTACACTACTCGTCCTCTTGAGCTGGCTCCTCGGGACCTTCCTCCTCATTTCGGCTACCTTCTGACTCGGCTTTGGGTGGAGAGGCTGCTGGTGGAGAAGTGCGACGACGCCTGATTGCTCGGCAATCCGGGGAGTCAGGAGTCCATGGATCACTCACGGTGACACAGTTCATTCCCATCTCCTCTTTCTCTCGCCTTTAAGCAAGCTCGCAGCAACGCCTCCGTTTCCTTCAGGGTGTCTCGGACATCCTGAAGCTCTTGTTGACACTCCTGCAGTCGAGTGCTGAGCATAGCAGCATCCTCCAAGCACAAGTCCATGTGCTCATGGGAAGTCCCTTGCTGCACCGGTGGGTACTTGTATTCCGTGGTACCACTCTCACGTTGGAGGACATACATGTACTCAGTTTTGTCCAAGTGGCGACGATAGATGTGACTCTGGCAGGTGATGGCCTCCCAGGTGACATCTTTCTCCGCGTCAACTTGTGTTGCTCGACAAGCTGGAGAGTGGTGAATCTTGAGCAGTTGATTCTCGTGTATAATCCTCATCTCCGAACTCCATTCTTCCCTCTTCTCACGGATGGTCCTGGTGGAGTTATAATGGATGATTAGCTTGCCCGTATTGCCGGCGGCTTCGAGCATACGTCGAAGACGGCGCAACAAGTCTCCTACTGCCAATCCGTAGGAAAGGTACGTCACGGGACGACTCTCCTCTCTTTCGGCAAGGGCAACTACGGGAACTCTCCCTCCTGTGGACTTACGAGCGGTGCGGATCATGCGAACCATCTAAAACAAAAGAATTTAAAATTAGGTTAGATAAATTCTCAAACAAAAATCCTATTTTGAATGAAAGTTGGGGTAAGATGAATAATAACACTTTTCCACCCACACCTTTGGAAAATAGTTTTTAAGAAAATAGGGCCCTTAATTACGTCCATTTCTACCTAGGTCCACGTTCCTATGGGCAACCTTGGCTCTGATACCACCTCTGTCACACCCGGTTTTTCCGAAGAACAACCAAGTGAATATCACATGTATGCCAGGATCATTTTCTCATACATGTGATGACAAATAGTGAAGCATCATTTATTACAAGCCAGGTGTCAAATATAAATAAGTCTTACATCGCAAATGTCTCAATAGACACTAATGCTTCATCACAAGTAAATAAACTAGCAGCGGAATATTATTCTTTAGGGCTCCATCACAGGCGTTGCCCGGGGGTCTTCATGAACCTAAAATCCTTCCTCGGGTCCAAAATCTTGGTCATTATACACCACCTCATTATCTTGACCTGAGCAGCAATATAAACCAACAAATATGCAAGGTTGAGTACCAATGGTACTCAGCAAGTGTGGGAAAATTATATCATGCATGGCTAGAACAAGGAGAGGTTGAACTCATGGTTAAAGCACTACGCAATTAATACCTATCACCTTAGCTTATTAAGCACCTACATTACTGCACAGGTGAAATGGTCCCAATCTCCCATCCCATCATTATAATCCAATAACCATAACATCATTACCAATGTTAAGCTCTCCGCTTAACTTCCAAAACCATCAATCCTCTAATCATGAATAAGTCCAGGCCGCTCTTAACCGTGAGCACGGCTGTCAAGACAGTTTTGACTCTGCAGAGTTTGTACCACTGTACCCACAAGTAGTGATTTCATCGCCCGTTGCCGGGTGGACTAAAAGAACCTCCATTATGCCAGTGGCTACGATCCACATTCACACTTCCCAGGTGTGCGGCCAAGAGATCACTACGAAGCCTTTACAAAGGGATTCCCGATGAGCGTGGGCCCACTGAGGTTTCACCCCTAACAGCATACAAGAGGCTCCAACCCCGCTGCAGTGGCCCCCTCTTGAGCCTTGCGGTTCATATGGTAGTCCAGCTGACACCTACTCCCCGCACCATCCATCACACCCATACTACGCCGGGGATACACCTAATTAATTGGCTAAGCTGCCCCATCTCAGCATGTGGTTGGCACTGTAAAGCCGGGTTACATGCTCCATGAACCTGTCCTTAGGATCCAGGCAAGTACTAAACACAAACCCAAGTCTCGTGCACCCAGCACACAACCAAAACATCCAACTTGCCTTGATCCCTACCTCTACATAACTCACAATGTCTCATTCAAGAGTATGGTAATATAAACTGATGATCTCATTTCCCAAATATCCCATTCTAAGCATGGCTAAGCAAATGCATGTAAATAAATGACATGACAAAAAAAATAAATCCCAACCCAAGCTACAAGGAAACAAGGTAATGCAATTCTAGGGAAACTTCCTAGCATGGGTTTCATATTTCATTTGACAATGAAAATAATTCTATCTACACATCCTAGTATAGGATCAAAGTGGTCAAGGACACTTGCCTCCTTCTTGCTGCTCTTGAAATGGGTATTCCTGGTCTTGGAATTGAATAACTTGTTCTTGAACATGTTCTACTTCATACCATCACACATAGCAAAAGAAAAACAACAATCCATAAGACATAATTCACACTTACACTTCATACAACCCACACATTCACATTTATGAAATTCATTCACCATTATATGTGTTGTGGTTACTTTACGTGTGTTAAGTTGTGGCTTGCATGCACTTTTAACCATGTATATATGATTCCTACTTTTGTGTCCACATTTATACTTGCATACAATGTGCCTTCACAATTTCTATCAACCCTAAACTGAATTCTTTGTATTTTAGAAACTCCATTTATCATTTACTAGTTGCTATATTTTCAAATTTATATTCCTATGCATAATTGGGTATTTTATTATTAAATTAGTAATACACATCACCTAAACAGATTAGGTTCTGGTCCTAAATAATTTAAAATCATATTTTGACCATGGCTTATGATGTATACTATTTCATAATTATTTTCCCTATTTTTCTTTAACTATTCTTTTACTTAAAAATGTGTCCCTATACTAATAAATGTGAATAATAGATAAAACAGATTTATTTCAGACCAAAAATATATTTTTATCTCACTCCAAAGTTTTCTATGTACTGAGAAAGTTTTTAATAAATTTTGACAATTATGTTTGTCCCCCTTTTTAATTTTTAAACACTAGTTACATATTCAATTTCCCAAATTAAATACTAAACAGGGCTAAAAAGTAAACTCACCCCATTACAGGGTCTATAATATTATTTTCATAATTTCCAGGGGTCTAGCTACACTTATCAGAGGTGTTTTTCCTAATTTTTATTAAGTCCAGGGGCTAAAACTGATTTTTAAATGAATTTACATGATTTTCTGAAGTTCCAGGGGCTAGATCTGAAGTTTCCGGGGCTAGATCTCAATTCCAGAGAACCCCAGGGGGTAGCACGTAAGAATTCCAGTCTTTATAATGCGGGGCTGACGTGGTCCGTCCGATTTTAAACCGACGGCTGAGATTATAAGATCGAACCGGTACGCGGGGTTTTAAATTCTACCGTGCGATTTAAAATAAACAGCGCACAAGCGGCCACGTCGCTCTGATCGAGCGCGGGCGGCGCTGCCGGCGGCGCACGGCGGCGGGAAGCGGCGATCTCGCCAGAAAGTTTCGGATCCTCGAGAATTCTGCCTAGAACTGTGATCTTATGGCCTAGATCGGTAGAGGGGAGGTCAGGGATCTCACCTCGGGGGTTTTCTCGAGCTCGGGGGTCCTGGAAAGTGATCGGCGGCGAGGTCCGAGGCAAAACCACGGCGAAGCTCGTCGGCGCTGGGTTTACACCGTAACTCTTCGAGTTTTCTGCACCTGCAAAGTTCCCCGGAGGCGGTGGATCAAAACCAGCGAGTTAGATCAGAGTTTCCGAGCTTAGATCGGCCAGAATTCACCGGCGAAGTCTCGGTGCTCACCGGAGTGAAAATCGGCGATCGCGTGAGGAAAACTGATCGGATCGGGGGTTTTTATAGCGGGGGGAGGGCGGTGGGTCTGTCGTGATCGAGTTGGAGTCCTCTGGGACCGGAATTCGGCTGCGGGACGGGCTTTCCCGGTCGGTTGCGATTTCGCGCGCTCGGGAGAAAAGTCCGGGGTCGCGGGGGCTCGGGGTTAGGGATGACAGGTGGGTCCCACCCGTCGGTGAGGGCCAGCGCGGCGCGCGCGGGGGCGGGCTGCGCGGGAGTAGCTGGGCCGGCTGGCGGGTTTCGGCCCACTGGCCGGTTTTTTTCCCGTTTTCCTTTTTCTTTTTCCATTTCTTTTCTGTTTTGAGTATAATTTGAATTCCAGTTTGAATTTGAATTTTTGCAAAACATGCAACACGTCCAAAAAATTTTAAATTCCCCTCTAAACATGGTTAAGAGTTTTGAATCAAAATTTGGGGTGTTACAATTTCATCGTTGGATTACCACGTACTCGGTTGGGTTACGACTCCATCTGGGTTATTGTGGACCGATTGACTAAAACAGCTCATTTTCTTCCTGTTAGAACCATGTACCACGTCGTAGAACTAGCTGAGCTGTACATGGAGCAAATCGTGTGTCGTCATGGGTACTACCTCAGATCGGAGTACCCAATTTACCTCTAGGTTCTGGAAGAAGCTGCATGAAGCTATGGGTACACGAGTGGATTTCAGCTCCGCTTATCACCCGCAAACCAACGGGCAAACTGAAAGAACAAACCAGATTTTGGAAGACATGCTGAGAGCCTGCGCCTTGAAACATGGGCGTAGTTGGGATAGGAGCTTGCCGTATGCTGAGTTCTCATACAATAACTGCTATCAAGCCAGCTTGAAGATGTCACCTTTCGAAGCATTGTATGGTATACGGTGTAGAACGCCGCTGTTCTGGAATGAGACCGGAGAGAACCAAGTGTTTGGATCCAAAGTGTTGCGAGACGCCGAGAAGCAAGTCCAAACAATATGGGAGAACTTGAAGGCTGCTCAGTCACAACAGAAAGGTTATGCGGACAATAGGCGAAGAAAGTTGACCTTCGAAGTAGGAGACTTCGTGTACCTTAAGGTATCGCCTATCCGTGGCCAACGACGTTTCAATGTCAAAGGCAAATTAGCACCTCGCTACATCGGGCCATTTAGGATTTTGGGCAAGCGAGGAGAGGTAGCTTATCAACTAGAGCTCCCAACGCACCTCTCCGACGTGCATGATGTGTTTCACGTATCCCAGCTCAAGAAGTGCTTGAGAGTACCAGAAGAACAAGTACCGATGGATGAGCTCGAGCTTCGAGAGGATCTGACCTATGTAGAGCACCCTGTTTGAATTTTGTACATGAAGGAAAGGGTCACGAGGAACAAAGTGATCCGTTGGTGCAATGTACAGTGGAGCCATCACAGGGAAGCTGAAGCTACATAGGAGCGTGAGGAAGACCTCAAGGCAGAATTCCTCATCTATTCTCTAATCTATCGAATCTCAAGGGCAAGATTCAGTTTAAGGGGGGTAGGCTTGTAACACCCTCAATTTCATAATCATGCATTGCATATAGAAAAACATTATAAAAGAAATAGAAATGGGAATAATCATAAAAATGGGAGAAAGATAGCTGAAAAGAGCCAATTTCAATTCGCCGAGGAGCGCTGCCGACACTTCACGCAGTCTGCTGGCCACGTGGCGTCTTTGGAGCTCATCCCTGCGGAGGGGGTGAGGTCCGGCACTGCTGGCCACGTGGCAGGCTCGGAGCTTGAATCAGGAGAAGGGGCGAGGTCTGACACTGCTGGACATGTGTCGTCCTCGGAGCTCACCTCCGAAGAGAAGGGAGGTCCGACACTGTTGGACACGTGTCACTCTCGGAGCTCGCCTCCAAGAGGTCCGCCCCGCTGGACAGGTGTTGACCTTGGAGCTCGTCTTTGAGGAGAAAGGAGGTCCGGCGCTACTGGACACATGGCATTCTCGGAGCCCACCTCCGAGGGAAGGGGAGGTCCGGCTCTGACACATGGCGCCCCCAGAGCTTGCCTCTGAGGAGGGGGGAGGTTCCGCCCGCCAGACACGTGGCGCACGCGGAGCTCGCCTCTGAGGGAGACGGAGGTCCCGCCCGCCAGACACGTGGAGCACGCGGAGCTCGCCTCTGAAGGAGAGGGAGGTCCCGCCCGCCAGACACGTGGCGCACCCGGAGCTCACCTCTGCGGAAAAGGGAGGCCCGGCCCCGCTGGACACGTGGAGCCTCCAAAGCTCACCACTGCGGAACGACGAGATCCTTAAGAGGTTTTTCCTCTATGCGCGAGTACTCGATACTGAGGAAACCGACACGATTTCCATGATTTCTACCGCACCAAATCGATTGGAGAAAAGTTGTTAAGATCCAAAACAAATTGAATAGGACTCTCATTTGAAATCCAATCGGAGTAGGACTCTTCTTTCACCCCGTATAAATAGAACCCAAAACCCCTGGCCGCAACCACATACTCTTATTTTCCACCTCCCGGGTCAACGACTTGGAGGTCCTAGCTTCCAACTCGCCAAGTTACACCTCTCGCTGGAGATCAGTCGCCGGTGAGCACCGCTGACGAGCCGTCTCCAGAAAAGAGCCGACGATCGTAAGGAGAAGATATGTAGGTCTTCGTTACCACCTTACGACATCATCGCAATTTTCTTCGCATCTGTTTCTTCGATCCCTTCGAACAAAAGCTTTTTCGTGTGGACAGACCACGTGTGATGAATTGTTTAGGCCCGATCTTCCGAAAGGTATGTCGATTGAAGTGGAGATCTCGACGTTGATGATCCGAGGCACTCGAGAAGACCCGAATTACCCCTTCAATCACTACACCTCTGCTCCGTTGGTTATCAACCGTGCTTCACATGCTTGACCTCGCCAAGAAGGCTATCCCTGCAGGTGCAACCGAGAACACAAGCAAGAACGATGAAGATGCAATCTGAAATTGCAAAATTGGGGTCTCACAAAACCGTAGAACAGCAAGATTGTTTAATCTAAGCAAAACACACGAATTTGGCCGGTAGCTACAGTATTTAAAGGCTAGGGTTCGGCCATGAGACCCTTAGATGCGTCCCTAATGGACTCATACGGGATACAAGGCCCAAAAGCCCAAAACGGTGGTGCAGCACCGTACAGAACCCTGAATTTGGCTTGTTTCAACAACTCCCAGTGACTCCTGCCGAATTTTAATGTGGGACCAGAACCATTTGAAATTTTATCTTCTCATCTTTCCATGCATATGTAGAACGTCGAAAACGGAGTTCGTATGCATCCTGGGCGTCCGCTTTAAGATGGACTGCTCCTGGACTCCGAGTTGAACTCGAGTCCGAGTTGGCGACTGTTTCCATCAACTTGTGGACGTCCCATCTGGTTCTCGACATCCCCAAATCATCCTCCCTTTACTTGATGATCATGTCCATGGTTCCTAATAACAATTAAATCATTAAATAGCAATCCATTCTCAAAATCACATGGGTAGGAAGTTAGGAACGAGTTCACCTGCTGATTTAGTAACCGTGCTCGTGCTCTTGTGATTGGTCCTTGTATATCAATGTGAGTATCCACTGTTGTGATGTCCTCATCATCCTCCCCCCTCTTGAATCGGAGTCGTCCTTGACTCATGATCATCTTCTTCTCCCAAGTATGGTCGTAAATCTGAAATGTTAAATGTGGGACTAACCCCAAGATCGGGAGGCAACTCAAGCTTATATGCATTGTCATTGATCTTTTCAACAATCTTAAAAGGACCAGCAGCTTGTGGCATAAGTTTAGATTTTCTCAAGTGAGGGAATCGTTCTTTTCTCAAATGTAGCCATACTAAATCCCCTGGTTCAAGTTTTACTTCTTTTCTACCATTACTACCAGAAATTCTATACTTCTCATTCATCCTTTCAATATTTTTCTTTGTAGTTTCATGCATCTTAAGAATGAATTCAGATCATTGAGTAGCATCCGAATTTATAGTTTCAGAAGGAGGCAAAGGTAATAAATCAATAGGAGCACGGGGATTGAAACCATACACTACCTGGAATGGGCTTACCTTTGTTGTAGAGTGAACTGGCCTGTTGTAAGCAAATTCTATATGTGGTAAACAATCCTCCCAACCCTTTAAATTTGTTTTTAAAACAGCCCGCAACATAGTGTATAGAGTATGATTTACTACCTCAGTTTGTCCATCGGTTTGTGGGTGACATGTGGTTAAAAACAGCAGCTTGGTTCCCAATTTATACCACAAAGTTCTCCAAAAATGACTTAAAATTTTTGCATCACGATCAGAAACAATGGTATTTGGCACACCATGTAAATGAATAATTCCCGTCATAAACAAATCAGCAATGTGTGAGGCATTATCATTCTTATGACAAGGTATAAAATGTGCCATTTTGGGGAAACGATCAACAGCCACAAAAATACTATCCCTCCCCCTCTTAGTCCTAGGCAATCCCAAAACAAAATCCATGGAAATATCCTACCAAGGGACACTAGGAACAAGAAGAGGCATATAAAGACCATGTGGGTTATGTCGAGACTTAGCTTTATTGCAAGTAGTGCATCGTGACACGTAGCGCTTGACATCACGTCTCATCTTTGGCCAAAAGAAGTGTGTGGCCAGCACGTCCTCAGTTTTCTTCACTCCAAAATGTCCCATCAAACCTCCTCCATGTGCTTCCTGCAAAAGTAATAGGCGAACGGAACTAGCAGGAACACATAGCTTGTTAGCACGATAGAGGAGGCCCTCCCGTAGTACATATTCATTCCAAGTTCTTCCTTCTCTACAATTTTCAAAGACATCGTTGAAGTCCAAATCAGTAGGATATAATCCTTTTATTGTTTCCATACCAAATATTTTATGATCAAGTTGGGACAGCATAATGTAACGTCTAGATAATGCATCTGCAATAACATTCTCCTTCCCTTTCTTATGCTTAATGATGTATGGAAACGATTCTATGAACTCAATCCATTTAGCATGTCATTTATTCAGATTGGTTTGACACTTAAGATACTTCAAAGATTCATGATCAGAATGTATGACGAACTCCTTAGACCACAGATAATGTTGCCAAGTTTGTAGAACTCACACTAAGGCATACAATTCCTTATCATAAGTAGAATAATTCAGAGAAGAATCATGCATTCACTAAAGAATGCAACGGGTTTACCTCCTTGTACGAGAACACCTCCAATACCAATGCCGCTTGCATCACATTCTAGCTCAAATGTCTTGTCAAAATCAGGAAGTTATAGCAATGGTGCTTGTGTAAGATTTGATTTGAGAACATCAAAAGCTTGTTGCTGTTGTTCGCCCCATCAAAACAGCACTCCCTTCTTTGTCAGTTCATGGAGAGGTGCTGCAATGGTGCTGAAATCCCGCACAAAGCGTCGATAAAAACCTGCAAGACCAAGAAAACTACGCACCTGTGTGATGGTCCATGGAGTTAGCCATCTAGTGATCGCCACAATTTTTGCCTCATCCATCTCAATTCCCTGCGATGAAACGACATATCCAAGAAAAAACTCGATTGGTGCAAAAGACGCACTTTTTGAGGTTACCAAACAAACGTGCATCTCTCAAGACACTGAAAACAGCACGTAAATGATTAAGATGTTCGTCATATGACTTGCTGTAAATGAAGATATCATCGAAGTAAACCACCACAAATTTTCCAATAAAAGCACGTAAAACCTCGTTCATTAATCGCATAAAAGTGCTAGGTGCATTAGTTAAACCAAAAGGCATGACTAACCACTCATAAAGTCCAAACTTGATTTTAAATGCAGTTTTCCATTCATCACCTAGTGCCATTCTAATTTGGTGGTAACCACTACGCAAGTAAATTTTTGTGAAAATAATAGCACCACTCAATTCATCAAGCATGTCATCTAAGCAAGGAATAGGATAACGATATCGAATGGTGATGTTATTAATCGCTATACAATCAACACACATGCGCCAGCTACCATCTCTCTTAGGAACCAAAAGAACAGGAACAGAACAAGGACTAAGGCTTTTACGAATATACCCGCGGTTCAAAAGATCTTGAACTTGTCGCTGAATTTCCGTTGTCTCTTCTGTATTCGCCCTGTACGCCGCACGATTTGGCAAACTTGCCCCTGGAATCAAGTTGATCTTATGTTCAATACCCCTCATAGGTGGTAATCCAGGGGGTATCTCGGGGGAAAACACATCCGCAAAATCCTGCAACAGGTTAGCAACAGCAGGGGGCAATGCAATGGACACTTCATGATGTGAACACATGGCTTCTTTGCAACTAAAGCATAGTACATCCCCTTGGTATCAAATAAATCAGCAAGGTCAGATTTAGTTGTGAGCAGCGAAGGTGATTTTAACTTAATTACTTGCTGTTTTTCAGAGTAGTGATTTTGTTGCCTTATCATCACGTGTTTTACTTTTCTCCAAATGTACAATTTCAGCAGGAGTCATAGGAAGCAAAGTGATTTTCATTCCTTTATGCATCAGAGTATATTTATTAGTTCTACCATGATGAATAGCATCCGTATCAAATTCCCAAGGACGACCCAACAAAAGAGAACAAGCATCCATAGGTACGACATCAAAATCGGCAAAATCATGGTAAGAATCAATCGAAAAATGCACTCTCGCTGTTTGTGTTACCCTAACCTTACCGCTGTTGTTGAACCACTGAATGTGGTCTGGATGAGGGTGTGCTCTTGTTGTCAACCCAAGTTTCTTGACCACATTCGTGTTCACCAAGTTATTGCAACTGCCTCCATCAATTATAGTGTGCACATGGCAGTCCTTGACGATGAGAAACATGTGAAAAAGATTGTGTCACTGTAGCTTGTCATCCGCCTCAACTTTGGAGCTCAAAGCATGCTGCACAATAATGCTTTTATAATTTTCCATTGCTGCAGTACGAAGTACCTCTTCATCTGTGCTATAGTGATCATCTTTTGGTCCTGCAACGTTAGTAACAAGAGAATATTCATCTTCAACATCCGAAGTACTATCATACCCGCCATCATCTCGTGCTATGTATGCTCGTTTTCTAGGGCAATCTTTCATCACATGACAAACTCCTTGGCAGCGGCGACACTTAATGTTGGAAGTTTGACTCGTGGAAAGAGTGGAATACGTAGGTTTGAATGGTGTCGTCTTGCTGCCCAACGGCGTGCGAGGAAATGGAGCAGTATATGAAGTTCGTTGGCCACCATTGGATGGTGTAGTGGCAGTAGGAAAATTCGAAGATGGTGCTGTTTTAGATGGTGTAGATGTCGAACACGGTGTGAAGGTGCTCCTTGTGCATTGGTGCTGCTGCTGTTGGCGGCCCTGCAATTCTTTTTCTGCCAACATAGCCAGCTGAAATAATATGTTAACAGTATCATATTCCTTATAATCAACAATGTCCTGAATTTCACGCCTCAACCCCCCATAAAAACGAGATATTTTGTCATCCATGTCCTCTACTACCCCACAGCGCAACATACCCTTTTGTAACTCTTGATAATACTCCTCTATGGACATGTTACCTTGGTCTAAGCGCTGCATTTTTTTGCGAAGGTCCTGCTGAAAAGAAGGAGGAACAAAACGAACATGCATAGCTTCCTTTAATCTATCCCATGTTGGAGGATCAGTTCTAGTTTTAACAAGTTCATTTCACCATATGATTGCAAAATCCTTAAACTCCCTAGTGGCTTGATGAACTCTATGTTGTTCAGGAACAAGGTAGGCATTAAATTTCTGCTCTACTGTCATCTCCCAATCAAGATATGCCTCAGCATCATAAGCACCAGAAAAAGAGGGCATAGTAAATTTGACTTTAGCAAAAGGATCATCACGAGGGCGATTAAAATTGTTATGACGATCATTGTAATTATAACGATTATTACCTCCCATACCTCGTAGATAAAGTGGAAGTCGTGGTTGATTGTTATGATCTTCCATATTATAAGCACTGTCTTCACGATCTTCAGCAAGAGATATCTGCGCCTCAAGAGTATCCATCCGAACAACAAGATCAGCAAGTTGGCGATTCAAGGTCGTCAATGACGCCTCTGTCGATGCTTGGGTTTTGGTGAACACATCTTTCATTTCCCTCATCATGTCACGCAACTCAGCATGTTGAACACATTCATCATACCTTTTATCTTCTGCCATTGTTAGTAGTAAACAAACGACAACAAAAAGATGTTATCCCTATCTCAAGCGACAAAGTGGAAGGAAGGGAACAATCTCTCTCTCTCAAGCGTCTTACCATGTTCTTACAAGTGTTCTTACCGACACAGCAGGTGGTAAATGGTGGACGGTGAGAACCAATGAAGCGTGGAGTGATTGCAAAGGTACCTGTTCTGCTCAAGAGGAAAAGTGGAGCTTGGATGGCACAATATGGTGGCTAATAAGAAAAAATATTTAACAGCAAACAAAGTTGAATAAGTATTCAATGTAGGAACTGTTGCTGGTTAACAAGTGTTCTAGGCCTAGCACAACACAAGGCAGTAGAAAGGCAAATAGAAAATCAGGCAGATATAACCAACAAGTACAGCACAAGTGTATAGGCCAACTGTTTTCAAGTGTGTGTTGTCAATGCTTTAATATCTGTGCTCTATTCACTATTTTTTCTTTTTTAATATTTTTTTGATATTTTTTGTTTACTCGAGAGCACGAAAATAGAAAGCACACAACTTTGCAGCTCAATTGGATGTAAGATGTGGCCTATAGAAAATCAGGAAGATTCTTTAAAATTAGGGCTGAAACTTCGGAGGCCGGATAGTCTATCTTCCGAGACACGTGGCAGGCTCGGAGCTCGCCTCAGGAGAAGGGGCGAGGTCCGATCCTGCTGGACACGTGTTGCCTTCGGAGCTAGTCTTTGCGGAGAAGCGAGGCTCAGCCCACTGAACACGTGTCGACTTCGGAACTCACCCCTGCGTAAGGGATGAGGTCCGCCCCACTGGACACGTTGCAGGCTCGGAGCTCGCCTCCGAGAGGTCTGATCCCGTGGGACACATGTCGCCCTCGGAGCTTGCCTCCGGGAGGTTCGACACTGCTGGACACGTGTCACCCTCGGAGCTCACCTCCGGGAGGTCCAACACTCCTGGACACGTGTCGTCCTCGGAGCTCACCTCCGAGGAGAAGGGAGGTCTGACACTGTTGGACACGTATCGCTCTCGGAGCTCGCCTCCGAGAGGTCCGCCACGCTGGACACGTGTCGACCTCGAAGCTCGTCTCTGAGAAGAAAGAGGTCCGGTGCTACTGGTCACGTGGCATTCTCGGAGCCCACCTCCGAGGGCAGGGGAGGTCCGACACTAACACGTGGCGCCCCCAGAGCTCACCTCTGAGGAGGGAGGGAGGTTCCGCCTGCCAGACACATGGTGCACACGGAGCTCACCTCTGAGGGAGAGGGAGGTCCCGCACGCCAGACACGTGGCGCACGCGGAGCTCGCCTCTGAAGGAGAGGGAGGTCCCGCCCGCCAGACACGTGGCGCACCCGGAGCTCGCCTCTGCAGAAAAGGGAGGCCCGGCCCCGCTGGACACGTGGAGCCTCCGGAGCTCACCACTGCGGAAGGACGAGATCTTTAAGCGGTTTTTCCTCTGTGCGCGAGTTCTCGGTACTGAGGAAACCGACACGATTTCCACGATTTCTACCGCACCAAATCGATTGGAGATAAGTTGTTAAGATCCAAAACAAATTGAATAGGACTCTTATTTGAAATCCAATCGGAGTAGGACTCTTCTTTCACCCCTTATAAATAGAACCCAAAACCCCTGGCCGCAACCACGTACTCTTATTTTCCACCTCTCGAGTCGACGACTTGGAGGCCCTAGCTTCCAACTCGCCAAGTTACACCTCTCGCTGAAGTTCAGTCGCCGGTGAGCACCGCCGACGAGCTGTCGCCGGAAAAGAGCCGACGATCGTAAGGAGAAGAGAGGTAGGTCTTCGTTACCACCTTACGATATCATCGCGGTATTCTTTGCATCAGTTTCTTTGATCGCTTTGTACAGAAGCTTTTTCGTGTGGACAGATCACGTGTTGATCGGTTTGATCTAGATCTTGAGGCAAGATCATCACCACGTCCACATTTGATCCTTACACTCTTGTTCATCGTAAAACCCCATGCAAACCCCTTAAAAACATGCAAGAACACGTACAAACTGATCTAAATAAGACAGCATCATAGGATTTGCATCATTACATCTTGAGTAGAGTTTGTGCATGATGTTTGATTGCTATAATTTTGTATGTGCATGGTCGTGAGTAGAAGGATAAGCTCAGGAAGCTATCTACGAAGGACTACAGCACCAAGACATCGAGATCCGTGAGCAACAAAATCCACAGGAACAAGGCAAGTGCCCCTTGACCATATTGGAAACTGTTTTGTTTGCATAAACGTGTGTGCTTGAGTCAACTTGATGGGAAACCCTTTTATAGGAGTTTACTAGTTTTGTTAACCACCCTTGTTGCCGTGAAATTTGATGAGTCGTGTATGGTCGTTTTTCCTTTTTGCTTCGCTATTCTACGGGACATGGGAAGCGAGATAGAATGTGTCTAGCTACTGCACTCATATGAATAATGTTAATAAGAAATTGATGTTGATAATGAACATGAATCGGGGGAGATCTAGGCAAGCTTGGTTTGTGGATGTGGTAGAATGAGATGGTGGATTACTTTCCGTAGATCTAAGGACCGGTTCATGCGAGCACATGCCAGGAAAACAGTGTCACCACAAGGCCATGTATGGGTGCAGCTTAGCTGACTAATTAGGTAAGTTGCTAGATTGTTATAGACCGTGGAAGGCGCGGGGAATGGAAGTCGAGAGAGGACTGCACTGGGAACTGCATGGCACAAGAGGGGGCCCGTAGGTGGGAGAATGGTGATTCGAGCCTGCTGGTGAAACCTTAGTGAGTCCATACATCTAGTAGCCCCTTTGTAAAGGCTATTTTGTGATGTCTTGGACATACACCGACGGTTGTGTACTGGTATAATGGAGGTTCTGCAGTCGCCGACGGGTGATGAAATCACAAACTTGTGGGTAATGTGGTGCCACCTCAGCAGAGTGTAAAACTATCATGATAACCATGCTTACGTTCACAAATGCCTGGCCAACTCACATGATTAGATGGGATGGTTATTGGTTTTGTTATGGTATGGTCATTGGAAATTGGTTTTGGGACTGCTGAGTCTTGGTAATAAGATTGGTTTCGAGACTGTTGAGTCATGATAATGAGTTTTGGTCTCGGTTATGAGATGGATATGAATATGAGATGGTTATTATGAGCATGAGATGATGTTGAGAAAGATTAATGGCTGGATGAGATAAGATAAGTGGTAAAATATGACGGAGGTATGTTACTGTTTTACTTAAATATATGTTGGGATTAAATTCACTTAAAGATAGTTGCGGTTTTTATCATGTTTGTGAAATAAACTTTGCTTTTTGCAATGAGCCTTTTATTTCCTACCTTGCTGTAAGCTACATGTCATACTTTTCCCGCACTTGCTGAGTACGACATGTACTCACCCTTGCATTATCATACAAACATCAGCAACAGGAGAGGAGTACTTCGAAGATCACGTGGAGTACTAGGCGTGCAGACTACCGTCAACTTGCCTGTGGAGTTGGAGATGGAGCCGCTGCTGTTAAGTTTTGCTTCCGCTATCATTTAGAGACTTCCGCTGCTAGATTAAGATTGAGACTTCCGCTGCAAGAACAAGTTAGAGATTGATGTAATAAAGTACTTAAACCCTATTACTGTGGTTATATTCTGAATTCAGTTTGTGGTTTACATGTGTATGTGTGTTAAACATCCTGGGCATACATATGCATTAGCTGGGTCCCGTGTTCTACAGGACCGAGCGTCACATGATGATGCACATGGGTGTCCAACCAAACGAGCTCTCACGTCCATTTGAAATGTGGGAAGCCAAGGTTGAATTAAAAACCAGGTGTATAGCTCGCAGGTGTAGAGGAAGTTCAAGTTCCGATGTTGAACTCAATGGGTTCACTTATATTCAAAAGTGGTCGTTTCAAAAACAGGAATACCAACTGTGGTTTGAAAATTCCAAATTTCAATGGCCAGCTTAAAAATCAGGTTTTGCATTTGAATTCCTCAGGTTCAATTTAGTGGGAATGCAAAGTTTGAAGGAATTTAGAGATACTTTGCTACTACTTTCAAGGAAGATCTTGAACTGCATGGGGATTCAAATTTTGATTTGAATTTGGAAGAAGCGTGATCAATTGTCCAAATGGATCCAAAAATTTAATTATACACATTTGAATTGATCACCTGCCAAAGTGGAGATAAGAGTTGGGAGGATAAGGCAAGGGAACGTTGGTGGACCCACATGTCAGTGGGACACGAAGACTTACACCCGAAGCCTTGCTCCTTTGTTTCTACTCGAACCAACCATCCGAACCTCCTCAGAGCGCCACCGAGGGCAGCCACCTCCAGCTTCTTGCATCCACACCTCACGCCGTGATCCTCCCACTCACAAACCGAGCTGCAAGCAGAGGCCACCTCCTCGCTACTTCCATTGCATTGGCGACCAGCTCGTGGTATTGAGTAGTCCCGGCGTGATCTTTTGCTTATAAAACCGCAACCCGAGCGTATTTCTCCCTCTCACATGAAACCTCATACTTTTGAAATTTGGGAAAAATTTGAATGGTCTGAGCATGTTCAAATTCAAACTGAATTCAAATTTGTAATGCAAATGTAAACTGAAGTCAGCGAATTCAAATTCTAGGCCTCTTTTGAAATTCAGAGCTTTTGAATTAAAGAGATGGACATGGAGAAGATCTTCTGAGGAGATGAGGGTCAGCCAGCAGTACAGAAAGGTGAGAGCCTAAGTGGGGCCTACATGTCAGCTGCACACAGGAGTTTATTAAGTCGGTTCACTGCTTCACGAGTAAGTCACCTTCAGACACGGGCTGGCCACCGAGGCATCGACGTGCAGCCTCTGTGATCGACATGTTCTCATGTGTAATGCCTCAGTGGGGCAAACCAAATGTTCCACTTCGGTCTCCTTCCCGTTTCTCCGAGAGAAGCACGCACGAGCCGGAAATTTTCTTGCCGCTCGACTAGTCTTCGGACCCGATCGCCGCTCGGCGCCGCTAGTCCATCCCGTAACCACCAGTGACCGTAGGAGCATGCGTAAGACTCTACTGGACATCCTCGAGCTTCCCAAGCCGGTCCATCACCCTCTGTGCACAGCCCACAGCAAGAATTGTCATCGGAGTTCCGGTTTGAGCCGCTGCCGTGCCTCCTCGACGTTCCAGCGATACAGAGCGTTTCTGTGACACCCTCATTTTTTTATTTCTGCATGTATTCATGTTTCATGTAGAACAATATTTTTAAAATAAGCTGAAACAGAGAAAATATCAAAAAGATAGCCAAAAAGAGCCAAATCCAGTTAACAGAGAGCGCCGAAGACAACTCCCGTGGTCCGCTGGCCATGTGGCGTGTTCGGAGATCATCCCTGCGAAGTGGGGAGAGGTCCACCGCTAAACTGGCTACGTGGAGGCTCGGGGCTCATTCCCGCAAAAGGGGGAGAGGCCCGACCCCGTGGGACACGTGTTGCCCCCAGAGCTAGCCTCTGCGGAGGAGCGAGGCCAGCCCGCAGGACACGTGTCACCTTCGGAGCTAGTCACCGCGGAAATCAGAGAACCAGTCGCGCGGGATACGTGTCGATCTCGGAGCTCACCTCCGAGAGGTCCGGTTCTATTGGACACGTGTCGCCACCGGAGCTTATCTACGGGAGGTCCGTCACTATTGGACACGTGTCAACCTCGGAGCTCGTCTCTGAGAAGAAAGGAAGTCTGGTGCTGTTAGGACACGCGGCAAAACCGAAACTCGTATTTGCGGAAAGGGGAGACCAGGCCCCCGATGGACACGTGGAGTTTCCGGAGTTCATCACCGCGGAGGTAATGAGTTCTGGAGCGGTTTTTGCTTCTGTACGCGTGGGAATACCGGTACGGGAGGAAACCGACACGAATTCCACAATGTTACCGCACCAAATAAACTAAAGATAAGTTGTTAAGAATTAAAAACAGTTTGAATGGGACTCTTATTCGAAGTCCAATCAGACTAGGACTCTTCTCCTCCCGCTTTTAAATAGAACCCAGAACCTTTGGCCGAAACTACGAACTTCTTTTCCAACTCCTGAGATGACGACTTAGAGCCCTAGCCCCAGCTCGCCGAGTAAAACCCTTCGCCGGAGTTCAGTTGCGGGAGATCGCCGGAAGAGAGCCCCAACGATTTGTCTTGCTAGGAGAAGGACCCTGAGACCAAGAAGAACGTAAGGTAGGTCTCCAATACCACCTTACGACATCATCGCGTTTTCTTTGCATCTGTTCTTTGATTCCTTTCGAACAGAAGCTTTTTCGTGTACAGATCACGTGTTGATCGGTTTGATCTAGAGTCAAGATCATCGCCATGTCCACATTTGATCCGAACACCTCTGTTCATCGTAAACCCATGCAAGAACACGTACAAACTGATCTAATAGAAACTCATCATAGGATAGCATGCATATGCATCATCGCATCTAGTTAAAGTTTGTGCATGATATTGATTGTTGTGAATCTTGTATGTGCGTGATCATGTATAGAAGGACAAGCTCAGGGAGCCACCTACGACGGACTACGACAACAAGATTTTGAGCAACCGGAACAGCCAGAACAAGGCAAGTGCCCCTTGACCACATTGATCCTATGTTTTGGAAAAACTGTTTTGTTTGCGAAAAGGTGTGTGTGTTTGAGTCAAACATGATGGGAAACCCTTTCATAGGAGTTTACTAGTTTTGTTAAACCACCCTTGTCGCTAGGGAAGTTTGTGAGTTAGGTATAGTTTTTGCTTTTATGCTTCGCTGAGTCCATGGGATTGGGAAGTGAGATAGATGTGTCTAGCTAACTGCACTCGTAATGATAATGAGAAACTGATGTTGTTAATGAACATGGATCGGAGGGAGATCTAGGCAAGCCAGGGTTTGTGAATGAGGTAGAATGAGATGGTGGTTTACTTGCCGTAGATCTAAGGACCGGTTCATGCGAGCACATGCCAAGATAACAGTGCCACCACAAGGCCAAGTATGGTTGCGGCTTAGCTGAGTAATTAGATAAGTTGCTAGATTGTTATGGACCGTGGAAAAGGCGCGGGGAATGGGAGTCGAGTGAGGACTGCCTTGGCAACTGCATGGCACAAGAGGGGGCCCGTGGGTGGGAGAATTGGAGATTCTGGCCTGCCGGTGAAACCTTAGTGAGTCCATACATCTAGTAGCCCCTTTGTAAAGGCTATTTTGTGATCTCTTGGTCATACACCAACGGTTGTGTACTGGTATAATGGAGGTTCTGCAGTCGCCGGCGGGTGATGAAATCACAAACTTGTGGGTAAAGAGGTGCAAACTCTGCAGAGTCTAAAACTATCATGATAGCCGAGCTTACGGTCATGAGCGCCTGGCCAACTTCCATGATTAGTTTGATGGTTATGGTTTTGGATGGTTCTGGTTATGGTTTGATTTTGGTTTGGTTTTCGGGACCGTTGAGTCCGGGTAATAAGATTGGGTTGCATGACTGTTTTGAGTCATGGCAACGAGATTGGTCTCGGTGTGAGCCGGAATTGTTTATGAGATGAAATGGTAGCGAATAAGAGATGTATTCGTAAGATGGTAGCGAATACGAGAAGGTATTCGTAAGCAAGAATGAGGTTGATTAATGTCTCGTTGGGACATGGAAAGTGATGAACAAAATGGAGGTATGATTGGTATTTTAATACATGCTCGGATTATGTTCACTTAAAGTTAAGTTGCTGTTTTATCATGGTTCTGATAAATAACTTTGCTTTCTGCAATGAGCCTTTTTATACCTACTTTGTTGTGAGCTACATATCATATTTTCCCGCACTTGCTGAGTACATCATTGTACTCAAACTTGCATTATTATTTCATCATCAGCAATAGGAGAAGATTACTATGAAGACCAGGTGGAGCATTAGGCGTGTAATCTGTCCTCAACCTTGCCTGTGGGGATGGAGTAGAGATGGAGCCGCTGCTGCTTAGATTGCTTCCGCACTAGTTAGAAGACTTCCGCTGCCAGAATAAAGACTTTCGCTGTTAGATTAAGACTTCCGCTGTGAGCATGAATCCAAGACTCATGAGACATTGTAATAAACTCTGTTATTTGTGGTTATATATATTCTGAAATTCAATTTTTGGATGACGTGTATATGTGTGATGAACATCCTAGGCACACATATGCATCAGTTCTTGGTTCCGTGGTTTTTCCACAGAATTGAGGGAGTCACAGTTTCACACCGAGTGTTGAACAGCAAAAAGGTGTGCCAACCTCTTCTCTTCACACTGCCGAAAACCCTAGTCCATTCCTCCACTGGAGCTACAGGAATTTCTAAAATACCAACGACATGCTCATAGGCCGGGGTGTAGAATTTCTCAAAATTCGTGATCAATATTGTTTCTTTGGCCATTCCGATCATAGGGTAGGCTACGGATCTCCTGGCGAGTCACTGTGTGACACCCTCATTTTCGGGTTCTGCATATATTCATATTTTATATGTAGAAAACATTTTAAAATAAGAAGAAATAGAGAAAACATTAAAAAGTTATCCAAAAAGAGCAAATTTCAGTGTACAGAGAGCACCAAAGATAACTTCCGCGGCTCGCTGGCCAAGTGGCGTGTTCGGGGCTCATCTCCGCAAGAGGGGGAGAGGTCCGACCCTGTGGGACATGTGTTGCCCCCAGAGCTAGCCTCTGTGGAGAAGCGAGGCCAGCCCCACAGGACACGTGTCACCTTAGGAGCTATTCACCGCGGAAAAGAGAGGACCAGCCACGCGGGACACGTGTCGCTCTCGGAGCTCACCTCCGTGAGGTCCGACACTACCGGACACGTGTCACCTCCGGAGCTCACCTCTGGGAGGTCCGGTCCTATTGGACACGTGTCAACCTTGGAGCTCGTCTCTGAGAAGGAAGAAAATCTGGCACTGTTAGGACACGTAGAACACTCGGAGCCATCTCCGAATAAAGAGGAGGTCCCGACCACCAGGATACATGGCGCACGCGGAGCCTGCCTTTGAGAAAGAGGGAGGTCTCGCTCGCTTGACACGCGGTACAAACGGAGCGCGTCTCTGCAGAAGGGGGGAGATCAGGCTCGATGGACACGTGGAGCTTCCGGAGCTCATCACTGCGGAGGTAACGAGTTCTGGAGCGGTTTTTGCTTCTGTACGCGTGGGAATACCGGTACGGGAGGAAACCGACACGAATTCCACAATGTTACCGCACCAAATCAACTAAAGATAAGTTGTAAAGATTCAACGACAAGTTGAACAGGACTCTTATTCAAAGCCCAATCAGATTAGAACTCTTTCTTCCCGATTATAAATAGAACACAAAACCTTTGGTCGAAACCATGAACTTCTTTTCCACATCCTGAGCCGACGACTTAGAGCCCTAGCCCCAGCTCGTCGAGTAAACCCATCGCCGGAGTTTTGTCGAGAGAAATCGCCGGAAGAGAGCCCCAACGATCTTTCTAATAGGAGAAGGACCCGAGACTAAGAAGAACATAACGTAGGTCTCCAATACTACCTTACGACATTATCGCGTTTTCTTTGCATATGTTCTTAGATTCCTTTCGAACAGAAGCTTTTTCATGGACAGATCACTTGTTGATCGATTTGATTAAAGTCAGGATCATCACCACGTCCATAATTGATCTCTACAACTCTGTTCATCGTAAAACCCATGCAAGCCATGCAAGAACACGTACAAACTAAACTGCATCATAAGATTAACATGCATAAGCATCATCGCATCTAGTTGTGACGCCCTCAATTTTGTGGTAGAAACCACGGAACCGAGAACTAATGTATATGTGTGCCTAGGATGTTCATCACACATACACATATGTTCCACAAACTGAATTCAGATTATATATTACCATGAATAACAGAGTTTATTACAATATCTCATGAGCCTTGGACTCATGCTCACAGCGGAAGTCTTTATTTCTACGTAGAGGAACCAATTCTAACTAATGCGGAAGCAAATCTAAGCAGCGGTAACTTCATCTCTATTCCATTCCACAGGCAAGGTTGAGAACAGATCACACGCCTTAATGCTCCACTTGATCCTCATAGAAATCTTCTCCTGTTGTTGATGATGAAATAATGCAAGTTTGAGTACAATGATGTACTCAGCAAGTGCGGAAAACATGATATAACAAGGCAGGTATAAAAAGGGCTCATTTGCAGAAAAGCAAAGTTATCAAAACCACGATAAAACAACAACTTACTTTGGGTGAATGTAATCCCAGCATGTAATAAATTACCAACGTACCTCCATCACTTTCCATGTTCCACCCGAACATTAACCAACTTCATTCTTGCTCACAAATACCTCCTCGTGTTTGCTACCATCTCACGAATACCTCCTCGTATTCGCTACCATCTCATCTCATAATCAACTTTGCCTCACACCGAGACCAATCTCATTGTCATGACTCAACAGTCATGCAACCATCTTGTCACCCAGACTCAACAGTCCCAAAACCAAACCATAACCATAATCAATAACCATAACCAATAACCATCCCAACTAATCATGGCAGTTGGCCAGGCGCTCGTGACCGTAAGCTCGGCTATCATGATAGTTTTAGACTCTGCAGAGTTTGCACCTCTTTACCCACAAGTTTGTGATTTCGTCATCCGTCGGCGACTGCAGAACCTCCATTATACCAGTACACGACCGTCGGTGTATGGTCAATAGATCACAAAATAGCCTTTACAAAGGGGTTACTAGATGTATGGACTCACTAAGGTTTCACCGGCAGGCTAGAATCTCCAATTCTCCCACCCACGGGCCCCCTCTTGTGCCATGCAGTTCCCAGGGCAGTCCTCACTCGACTCCCATTCCCCGCGCCTTCCACAGTCCATAACACTCTAGCAACTTACCTAATTACTCAGCTAAGCCACACCCATACTTGGCCTTGTGGTGGCACTGTTATCCTGGCATGTGCATGCATGAACCGGTCCTTAGATCTACGGCAAGTAAACCACCATCTCATGCTACCTCATTCACGAACCCAGACTTGCCTAGATCTCCCTCCGATCCATGTTCATTAACATCATCAGTTTCTCATTATCATTACGAGTGCAGTTAGCTAGACACATCTATCTCGCTTCCCAATCCCATGGACTCAGCGAAGCATAAAGCAAAACCATACCCGACTCATAAACTTCCCTGGCGACAAGGGTGGTTTAACCAAAACTAGTAAACTCCTATAAAAGGGTTTCCCATCACGTTTGACTCAGCACACACACCTTTTCGTAAAACAAATCAGTTTTACCCAAAACATAGGATCAATATGGTGAAGGAGCACTTGTCTTGTTCTTGCGGTTTCGGTTGTTCTTGGATCTCAAAACCTTGTTGCTGCAGCTCATCGTAGACAGCTCCCTGAGCTTGTCCTTCTATGTAGGATTACGTGCATACAAGATTCACAGAAATCAATATCATGCAAAAACCTTAAACTAGATGCGATGATGCATATGCATTCTATCCTATGATTAGTTTTATTAGATTGGTTTGTACGTGTTCTTGCATGGCTTGCATGGATTCTATGATGAATAGAGGTGTTCGGATCAAAGGTAGACGTGGTGATGATCTTGTCTTTAGATCAACCTGATCATCAAGTGATCTGTCCACGAGAAGGCTTCTGTTCGAAAGGAATCAAATAACAGATGCAAAGAAAACACAACGATGTCGTAAGGTGGTATTGGAGACCTACCTTACGTTCTTCTTAGTCTCGAGTCCTCCTCAGATCGTTGGGCTTTCCTTCGGCGATCTTCCTTGCTGCACTCCGGCGATGGTTTACTCGGCGGGTTGGGACTAGGGCTCTAAGTCGTCGGCTCAGGAGTTGGAAAAGAGGTTTGTGGTTTCAGCCAAGGGTTCTGGGTTCTATTTATAATAAGGAGAAGAAGAGTCCTAATCTGATTGGACTTCGATTCTATTCAGATTTTTTGTTGAATCTTACCATCTTATCTTTAGTTGATTTGTTACGGTAACATTGTGGAATTCAGGTTGGTTTCTTTCCCGGTATTTCTACGTGTACAGAATCCAAAAACCGCTCCTAGAACATGTTACCCCCTCGGCGATGAGCTCCGGAGCCTCCACGTGTCCACCGGGTCCTGGTCTCTCCCTCTCCGCAGGGATGAGCTCCGGTTGTGCTGCGTGTCAAGCGAGTGAGACCTCCCTTTTTCTTTGGAGGTGAGCTCCGCGTGCGCCACGTATCCTAGCGGTCGGGACCTCCTCTCTTACTCGGAGGTGGCTCCGTGCACGCCACGTGTTAGTGCCGGTCTTTCCCTCTTTCCTCAGAGACGTGCTCCAAGGTTGACACGTGTCCAACAGTGACGGGCCTCCCGGAGATAATCTCCGGTGGCGATATGTGTTCAATGGAACCGGACCTCTCGGAGGTGAGCTCCGAGATCGACACATATCCCGCGCGACCGGTCCTCTGATTTCCATGATGACTAGCTCCGGGGGCAACACGTGTCCCATAGCGTTGGACCTCTCCCTCTTAGCGGAGATGAGCCCCGATCCTGCCACATAGTCAGTTTAGCGGCGGACCTCTCCCTACTTCGCAGGGATGAGCTCTGAACACGCCACGTGGCCAGCGGGCCGCGAAAGTTGTCTTCGGTGCTTTCTGTGAACTGGGTTCAGCTCTTACTGGCTATCTTTTTGATAATTTCTCCATTCCCACTTCTTTTAAAATGTTTTCTCTACATGAAATATGAATACATGCAGAAACCAGAGATGAGGGTGTCACAAATCTACCCCCCTTAAATTGAATCTCGCCCTCGAGATTCTTTAGTAGAGAATAGATTTGGAAATTCTGCCTTGATATCTTCTTCACACTCCCATGTGGCTTCAGCTTCAGTGTGATGGCTCCATTGTACCTTGCACCATCGAATCACCTTGTTCCGGGTGACCCTTTCCTTTACGTCCAAGATTCGGACAGGGTGCTCCGTATAGGTCAGGTTTTCTTGAAGTTCAATCTCTTCCATTAGTACTTGCTCCTCTGGTACTCTCAAGCACTTCTTGAGCTGGGATACATGAAACACGTCATGTATGTCGGAGAGGTGCATTGGGAGCTCTAGTTGATAGGCTACTTCTCTTCGTTTGTCCAAAATCTTAAATGGTCCGATGTAGCAAGGTGCTAGCTTGCCTTTGACGTTGAAACGTCGTTGGCCTCGGAGAGGCGATATCTTAAGGTATACGAAGTCTCCTATTTCGAAAGTCAACTTCCTTCGCCTATTGTCCGCATAGCCTTTTTGTCGTGACTGAGCAGCCTTTAAGTTCTCCCATACCGTTCGGACTTGCTTTTCAGCTTCTTGTAGCACTTTGGGTCCAAACACCTGGTTCTCTCCGGTCTCGTTCCAAAACAGCGGCGTTCTACACCGTCTACCATATAATGCTTCGAAAGGCGACATCTTCAAGCTAGCTTGGTAGCTGTTGTTATAGGAGAATTCGGCGTACGGTAAACTCCTATCCCAACTACGCCCACATATCATGGCGCAAGCTCTCAACATGTCCTCCAAAATTTGGTTTGTCCTTTCGGTTTGTCCATCGGTTTGTGGGTGATAGGCGGAGCTAAAATCCAGTCGTGTACCCATAGCTTTCTGCAGCTTCCTCCAGAATCTAGACGTAAACTGGGAACCTCGATCTGAGACTATCCTTTTTGGGACTCCATGACGGCACACGATCTGCTCCATATACAACTCGGCTAATTGTGCCACGTTGTAATTGGCCCTTATAGGGAGAAAATGGGTGGTTTTTGTCAATCGGTCCACGATAACCTAGATGGAGTCATATCCCGACTGAGTACGTGGCAATCCGACGATGAAATCCATACTGATGTCCTCCCACTTCCACTCTGGTACCTTCAAAGGTTGCAACAATCCAGCGGGTTTTTGATGTTCGGCCTTCACCTGTTGGTATGTGTCGCATAGGGCAACGTATTCGGCTATATCCCTTTTCATGCCGTCCCACCAATAACAAGTCTTTAAGTTCTTGTACATTTTGGTACTTCCGGGATGTATGGAATAGGGTGAATCATGTGCCTCCTTCAATATCATTTCGCGGAGGTGCTTCATATTAGGCACACAAATCCTTTTTCCTAGCCAAAGCGTACCCTTCTCATCCTCCTTGAAATCCTTCTCTATTCCTTGTTGGATCCTTTCTTTGATCTCCTTGATCCCCTCATCCATTGCTTGGCCCACTCTTATCTCTTGCTCCAATGAAGAGTGGATCTCCATTATTTCTACGTTGTTCAAGAATCCGAGGTGTAACCGTTCAAACTCCTTACGTAGTTCGGGTGGTAGCTCCCGAACCGTAAGTTGGTGACATGCTCCCTTTCGGCTCAATGCATCAGCTACTACATTGTCCTTCCCGGGGTGGTAGTTGATTCCAGCATCGTAATCTTTGATGAGTTCCAACCATCGACGTTGCCTCAAATTCAAGTCCGTTTGTGTAAATATGTACTTGAGGCTTTTGTGATCCGTATAGATCTCACATCGATGACCAAGGATATAATGTCTCCAAATATTCAATGCATGCACTACTGCTGCTAGCTCCAAGTCATGTGTAGGATAATTAAGCTCGTGCTTCTTTAATTGCCGTGAGGCATAGGCTACCACTTGTCCTTCTTGCATGAGCACACATCCGAGCCCCTATCTGGATGCGTCACAATATATGTCAAAGCTCTTGCTTACGTCCGGCAATACCAGAACCGGTGCTGTGGTTAGCCTTTTCTTGAGTTCCTCAAAACTTCCTTGGCGTGCTGGTGTCCATTGGAAGACTTTTCCCTTCATTAGCAACTCTGTCATAGGCTTTGCTACCTTAGAGAAGTCTTTAATGAAGCGTCGATAGTATCCAGCCATCCCAAGAAAACTCCGAATATCCCTCATGCTCTGCGGTTGGTCCCACTTCAGAACATCTCTCACTTTTCCGGGATCAACCGATACCCCTTCCTTGGAGATAATGTGGCCTAGGAAAGATATTTCCTTTAGGCAAAATTGACACTTGTTAAGCTTGGCATACAATTGATGCTCACGTAGTTTCTGCAAGGTGAATTTCAAATGTTCTTCATGCTCCTCCTTACTTTTTGAATACACCATAATGTCGTCGATGAAAACCACGACGAACTTGTACAAGTACTCCATGAAAACCTTGTTCATAAGGGGAAGTATGTGGGTGCATTTGTCAACCCAAAAGACATGACGGTATATTCATAAGAACCATACCGTGTTCGAAAGGTTGTCTTGGGTATATCGGAGGGCTTAATCTTCAGCAGGAAGTATCCCGACCGAAGATCAATCTTGGAGAACACTCGGTCTCCTTTCATTTGGTCGAATAGGTCCTCTATACGAGGCAGAGGGTATTTGTTCTTGATTGTTACCTCGTTGAGAGACCTATAGTCCACGCACATCCTTTGGGTTCCATCCTTCTTGTCTACGAAGAGCACAGGAGCTCCCCATGGTGACGAGTTTGGACGTATAAAACCCTTCTCCAACTGCTCTTGAATTTGCTTCTTGAGTTCTACTAGTTCATTGACGGGCATCCTATAGGGTCTCTTGGCTATGGGTGCAGTTCCAGGTACCAAATCTATGGCAAACTCAATGTCCCGGTCAGGTGGCATACCTAGAAGCTCTTCCGGGAACACGTCCGAAAATTCCTGAACCACTAGAATGCTGTCCAATGTTGTTCCTTCGACGCGGTTCAAAATTGCCCTTTTCGTTGTTTGCTGGGCTGACTCAAACTCGACACGAATACTGTGCTTGTTTGTCAACTGCACGCTCCTTTCAGCACATTGGATTACTCCGTTGTGCTTGCTTAACCAATCCACTGTAAGGGCCTCAGTTTTTGACACATATTTGAAGTGTTCATCACCATACACACACACCACATTTGAGGAAAGTTGATGAACACAAATGAAGAGCAAGTAACCACCATCAACATGCTCATAAGAGAACAAACTCACATATTGCAAAAGTGGTATTTCCCACATATGATATAGAGGGGCTAGGCATATGAAAACTCCTACACATTGCTAGGGATGTCCATGCCAAGTTTCACCCAAATTCAAAACCTTTTTGAGGTCATTTTGTGTATAGCTAGAAAGAGGGCAGTTTGAAACCATATTCAAATTCAAACTGTTTTTATCCCATGAATTCAAAAGTGGGAGGCATAATCTTATTCAGCACAATTTTGTGAGCTCACACTCCAATTTTCACTCCATTGGAGTTGATCTTGACATGAGCTAAGTGGGACAAATTCAAACTTTATTTGAATTTCAAACTGAACTTGTGCTGAAATTCATTCAAACCAAACCCAATTTGAATTCTAATCAATTCAAATGGCTCATGGGTGAATAATTTGAATCACCAGGGGTATTTTGGGGCTCACTGTTTACAACAGTGATTAGGAGTAAATTTCAGAGGTTAAAACCCCGGGCGGGACCCACATGTCATAGAGAGAAGGAGGGAAGTCTTGCACACAAAGTCACAGCCTCGGTGGGAAATTCCACCGAGCAGCTGTCGGCTGTGCCACCGAGCAGCCACCGGCGCCACCAGCTGCTTCCTTCCCCGCGCGCTGGCGCCCAGGGCGGCTTGCTCGCGCCTCCACGCGACCGGCACGGCCTCAGCCCGAGCAGGGATCGGCGGGCTTTATCTCCTCGCATGTGACCCCGAGCGGCGGCAATTCTTCTCCCCGCAGCTCTCTGCTCGATCGGGAAAACCAGCAAACGATCTCCTCCTTCGTTCCTGAGCTGCTAGACAGCAACCTGAGATCGCACTCCACCTCCCCAGCGCCAGAAACCCTGAGCTCGGACCTCCCTTGCCCGAGAACGATCGCCACCGCGGCGACCTAGCCTCAGCCGAAAGTCAGGCGCCCGTGGACAGCGCTCCACAGGCGTTTTCACGGTCCAGCAAGGGCAGCAGCAGGAGCGCGCAAAAGCCGAGCTGCTCTCCTCCAAGTTTGGAAGCAAACCGTGAAGAATCCCCGGCGAATTTTCAGTTTTTGCTCCGGCGACCTTAAACTGAGCTTCCGGTACGGATCCTTCAAATTCTCGCTCTAAGATCCTTCTCTAGCTATCAAATCTTGCACATAGACGCTGGACTAGCCGGCGATCAAGTTCTTTTCTGCATTCGTGGCGTGAAACTGTCTAGGAGTGACGAATTTTGAGCTCGATCAAGGGCGGTCATGGCGAGCACGATCGATCACACGGTGCCGACCGACTTGCCGCCATTCTTGAACCCTTTTGACACCTTGTCCAGCTTCCTGGAGATACACTGATGCTGTAGGACCGATTGTTCGAGGTTTTGGCGGGTTAAAACTCACGGCCGACGGCGCCGAACCTCAACCGAGGCTGCGGCACGTCGCCGGGCTATTTCCGGTCACCGCCAACTCGAACTGACACCACCGACGTGTTCCTTGACGTCGACAACCCCCTGGCGGTGAGTTTCAGACCATGGGACAGCCGGCAGCGGCGAGCCGGCGAGCTCCAGGTCTGCTCCGGCGAGGGGCGGCGGCGCGCGCGCGGGCGCGTCGGGAGGAAGACGAAGCCGGCTGACCCACGCGTCAGCGGCTCAAAATTTGAAGTAGGGATCGGGTGTGGCTGGGATCGGGTGTGCTGGTGCACAAAGACCCTGTGGGCCGCAGTGTGCGGTCGCCTCCGCGCCTAACACGTGTCCCTGCGGGCCCCGGCAGATTTAAACTTTTTCCCCGATTTTCAGATTTCCTTCAAACTTCAAATCCTCATAACTTTGGCTAGAAAGCTCCAAATCGAGTGAACCAAATTTTTTTGGATTCAGCTCTCTGAGCACTTTCCAGCGAATCACGTTTCACTTCGTGAAAATCCTTATTTCTCCAGAATTAATTCCTCAAAATTTAAAATGTTTGGAATTTTAACTGGAGAATCCTTTGGAGGAAAATTCTGAAATTTTGCTGGGATGTTCACCAAAATATCCCTGAACTACCATAAAAATTTCAGATCCATTTGAGCTCATTTGATCCACCTAATGGTGTGATTAGTGGAACTGTTCCAAAGAAAATAGAAAATGTTCAGAAACATTTTCAGAATTTTCTCTGGAATTGTTTAGCTCATATCTTTAGTTAGGAACCTTGAAATTTAGTGAGACCAACTCCATTAGAACCCTCTGAAAATCTAGTTTTCAGAAAGTCATAGTTTGTTCCATGAAAATCCTTAGAACACCCTAAAAGCCTTCAATTAAGGTCAAGTGCATAATTAATTGTGGAGGGCTCAAATGAGCCTTTCTGCAACTAAAACTTGACCAAGTCTCTGTTTAGGTTGTAACGAAGCCACAGTAAAAGGTTCACAATCATTGGGTTTGTCTAGTAAGAGTTATAGACTTCACAAGTTTAAATTCAATCAAATACATTTAAATTAATACATATACTTGTATATCATGTAGTCGCTAAGGTCGAGGAGGAACCCGAAGTCCTAGACTTCGTTACTCCGGAGGAACAGCTAGCCTACGACCAAGAGCAGCAAGGCAAGCTCCGGTTTGCATTAACCTTTTACAAATTTTTATTGTTTTGAGCACTTACTTGAGTATCATTATTACTTGCATTGGAGTCTTGTTTGGAAACCCAATTGCATAGCCAAGAAAACCATGGGTTGGGTTTAGGATTGCAAAACCCCGTTAGCTACTGCAAAGCTAAGTTAGGGTAGGATTCGGTACAAGTCGAGTAGTTGGAACTACTCGCGAGCATAGGCTAGATGCACTCGACTCGGGTAGAGATAGCACATGAAACACATGGCAAGAAAATGAGACCAAGCGGAGGGTAAGGGCAGCAGGACTTTGGGGCCTGGGTGCTGTAGCTCCGCTTGTGTCGATTGAGGACCGAGCCGTGTGCGAGCCTGTTGAACAAGCTAGAACAGTACCGAAGACCTACCGGCTATATGGGAACCGGGAAACTGATGTAACTCGGTTAGCTGGGTGTTGAGGCATAGCTGGTCGTTCAGAGGGTAGGTTGAGAGCTTGAGGTGTAAATCGGCTGGCGGCACTGAGATGCGCGTGCAGAGATCTCTTGCTCGGGACGATTGGACCGGTTCAACATTTGTCTGACGGGTGAAAGGTAGTTGCGTACGGCATCCGTGATGGTTGTTGTGGGAAACATCGAGTACGGGCGTACGTGACGGGTTGTTCGGGTAACCCTGCAGGTGTAAATCGATTATAATCGTCGTCCCTCGCGGTCAGTGAGTACCACTTGTTCACTGTACCGTGACGTAGAAAGAACAGGCTAGTTACATGTTAAAATGTTGCTGATTGAAAGATGGACTTTGATTGTTAATGATTTGTTGTAGTTTAGAGCGAACTAAAGTTCCTTTCAACTTTGGGCAAAGTACATGAGAGAAATGCGTTTCTTGTTTGATTGCGGCTCTCTCATGTGCCTTAGCGTAAGGTTCTCCACAACCTGCTGCTAAAACTTGAAGTAAGGTTTTACTAATTAGGCGAGTCCTTGCAAATGATTTTTCCTCATGTAACCTATCAATCCCTCATGTAGAAGTTCCATGTTTAGGAGAGACGGGTCAGTCTTGCTGAGCCTTCGTGCTCACTGCTTGTGTTTGAAGCTTTTGCAGGGTTCTATGAGGAAGGGGCTCCCGAAGAGGAGACGGAACCCCAGGAGGGGAACCCCGTCGAGTGGGAGCCGTGCACGCCGCAGAGTTAGTGTGCGTGTGTGCTAGCAAGGACACGTTCAAGGGTTGAACGTGCACTTGATGCGTAGTCTACGCCCGTGAGTGTAGACTGGACTTATTTTGATGTACAAATGTTCATAAACCACTTTATGTAATAAAAGTTTTGCTTCAGCTTTGTACCTTTGATGTGTGTTATTCGGTGCTGTGCAACGCAGTACCCCTCAGCGTGATCCTGGCTCGACAAGACCGTGGGGTCGTGTCAGCATTGGTATCAGAGCTCGCTTGAGGTTTAACGCACTAACAAAGGTCATCTTTTACAAAAATCCAGTGAGGAATGAGTTAGTAGCCCATAGAAGGATGTTATTAGCATATAGAAAGTGGCATACTAACCTATTTTTCTATGTCGGAAAATCGTGTATCTCAGGACGTTTATGTCTTGGGGGGTGCACGTAATCGCTGTCCACCAGTGCACACAAGCTGAAGGGTGGAGCCCCACGGGTAGCAGGTAACCCGACCCGCTTTAATGTCCTCTACGACTCTTCATGTCGTTTGGGATATTCGAGCAACGTCTGTCCCTGGCGTGCGTGGTGCAATTTGGGAGACCCCTTCACGTGGTCTGAAACGTGAATACGTAACTCAAGGCGTGTTTGGCTTGAGAACATCAGGGCGAGTGATGACGGCCGGGTGTACAAACTGTATGTATTCCGGGCTCGTTGTGCAGCCGAGTCTGATGATTGCTTGAGTTTCCTGCAGGTAGTCTGACCATGAAATGGTAGACGTGTAGCATCCGTGTGCGAGTGACGTTTAGTGCCACTGAAGTAACGAAGCCGGCTAAGTCCGGCATAGGTTTTTCTTTATGAGGACGTAGTACCGACATGATCTGGTGATGCATCGACGTCACACCCCACTAAATGAGCAACTTCATTTAAAACTTGAAATTTTTGATCCAAAGGAGTAGAACTTGATGTAACTCCTTCCCTTAATCAGGATATTCAAAGTTAACAAGTTTTCAACTTCTAGGTTGTTAAGGACAGAGCACTCTGTTTTCAGCTGAGTTAAGGCTGAAGTTAATCAGAGGTTAGAGGTTGAGTTCTTTCGAGGTTGGGGTCATATGATACATTTCTGGAAAGCTATGGAAGATCTTTACAACTTCTCTGTTGAGGTACAGAGGTGTTTCATCCCTTAACCAATCGGAAAATGCAGTAGAGTTGAAACTGTCCAGAAAACAGGGCAGAGCAAAGACTCTCTCTAAACTCTCTGTAAATTGAGCATAACTTCCTGCATAAAAATCCAAAAATAGAAAATTAGGTAGTTCTGGAAAGCTTATGAGATGGGTTATAACTTTGTAACAGAAAGTTTTGTCAGATTTAGAGCAGAATTAACTGGAATTCTTGTATCAAATCAGTACCTAAAGCAGGGAGGTGCTGTCCAAATTTCACCAGAAATTCTGTTAAATTTGACATCTCATAACTTTTGAACCAGGACAGATATTAGGCCAAGCAAATACTTTCTGGAAATCTATTGAAGTTAGCTTTAACTTTGATGTTGAGCTCCAGAATTGGTTTTGCCTCTAACATTGCCTAAATCAGGTTGATATGGGAACTGATCAGGGCTGTCATGTTGAACAGCAGATCAGCAGTCAAATTCGCTTAAAATTTGAACTGTATTTCCAAGTTTTGTGGGTTTAATAACATGTCTTATGTTATAACTCAATGGGTTACTGTTTAAATAAATATTTGACATTTCTCAAATATATTTTTACAGATGACAGCAGATAAGCAGTTGGAGAACGGATGGGTGGTGTCCCACTGTTCTCACCATAGCGGCTATCCGGAGGCATTGAGGCAGATGCTTCAATATTTCGGATACAACCAGATGCCACAGTACTTCGCCAAGGAAGAAGGCGAAGAAGGGAAAAAGACGTGGACAATCCATGTCGAAGTCCCTGCAGGACCTACGCCACCCGGGTGGGCGCCGTTCACCGTCACGGTGAGAGGTAAACAACCCGAGGGAATGTGGCAAGTGGCAGCCCGTGACACCATGTCACGTTTCTGCCAACTACACGTGCAGACAATGGAGGGCACTCAATACATGCTCGTTCCGGTGGAGGGACGGGCTCAGCATGTGTGGGAAGAGAGGTACCTGGAAGCAACAGATCCGGGTTGCCCAAGGTACAACCCTGCGGAGGCAAACCTCAGCCTCCAAATGAGGGCGGGAAACGCCGTGATGGACAGCCAAGCTGTTCATATGGAGCATCTCGCCACAAAGCTCAAGGAGAGCATGAGCCGTGGAGACCATTTCGAGAGTGCTCACAGCGCACTCCGCAATGTGCTCCTTCCGACGATCAAGCGACTGAATGAACAACATAATCAGTTGCATCGTCTGAAGAAGGCGAAGAAGAAAAGCCGTGTCGACATCACGGCGTTGCAAGAACTGGTACAGAATCTAACCCAGCAGAATGAGGACCTTACTCAAGATCAGGAAGACGCTATTGAGGAAGGGCAGGGATGGGAAGAAGACTACAACCAGGCCATGGACGAGGTGCACGCTTTGCAGGACCTCGTACCTCCGGTATTGGGCATACCGGTAGTCTTGGGCCTTCCAGCAATGGGAGAACCCGATATGGGAGAAGAGGTGGTAGATCCAGAGCCACCAGCAGAGGTACCGGAGGAGGACGACCCACAGGAGGTCAAGTTCTACTCCGAGTAGGGGTTACAGTTGCCAAGTAGGGAAGCTAGGGTAGTGTAACCGAACTTTTGTAATCGGTGACATGTCGTGTAGGCAGTAGCGTATGTATAGGTAGTGACGACATGAGCACGACTTCTCGGAGACCCGACAATAATGTATCTTGTATAAAGTTATGCTTTATCAATATATGTGAATGCTGTGCAAATTATTCATGTGTCACTTCAATACCTACTGTTGCATATGGAATTTTAAGTATGACATGTGCTAATCGCTGCTGTTCTGAATTTCAGAATGACGCGTACTCGTGCCAACCCGGACGTTGGGGTTACTAGCCAAGGGGAGAGACCTCCCAACAGCCTCCTGAGGACTCCTCGGGACAGCAGCAGCAACAGCAGCAACAGCAACAGCAAACACCGCCACCGCCACTGCCAACGGTTACATTGGCCGACATCGTCGTGGCAATGGCGGGTTCCCATCAGCAGCACACGGAGTTGCTGCAAACTCTTATCGCCAATACGTCTCGCCCAGAGAGACGTCAAGACCATGAGGAGCGTCAATAGAGCTCCTACTCCGACTTCCTGGCGACTCATCCCCCGGTATTCTCAAGACGGATGAACCTCTTGACGCGGACAACTGGCTCCGCGCAATAGAGATGAAGTTCGGGCTGCTCAAGATAAGTGAGCAGCGCAAGACTCAGTTCCCGGTCCAGCAGCTCCAAGGATCCGCGAGCGCGTGGTGGGCCAACTTCTGTGCTTCACAGCCCACCGACCGAGTAATGACCTGGACGGAGTTCCGGACGGCCTTCAGGGCCTATCACATACCGCCAGGTTTGATAAAGAGGAAGACGCAGGAATTTCTACACCTGCAGCAAGGGAGCCGAAACGCGCTGGAATACTCCAGGGCGTTCAACGATCTCGCGCTCTACGCGTCGTATCATGCAGATACCGACGAGAAACGGCGAGACCACTTTTACCAGGGGCTTAACCCGCTCCTGAAGGACAAATTGGCGATGTTCAATCGCGGCAGCTGTAAAAGTCCCAAAAATGTGTATGAATAAAAACTAAAGTTTTAATTCATATGTGTGGCAAAGACATGAAAAATGGGACTTGCTAAAACTTTTCTTCATGCAAGGTAATACATGGATGAACATCCAACATGAGGTTCACCTTTTTATTTAAAAGTGTTGAACCAATACGGAGTTAAATACCTCTTTGCATGTAAGTTTAAAAATCAGATTTGAAATTCAAGGTTCACAGATGGGGTGACCAAAAACTTTGAATAAACATGCAGCCATATAGTTGGAATTTGCAGGAAAAAGTTTTGTCACCAACTTTGCATTTGTAGGGTGGGCTCAAAAAGGAGTTAAAGAGGAGCATTTGCAAATTCTAAACCAAATTCAGATTTAGTCTTGCAAATTCGAACTGAATTTGAGGAATTCAAATTCTAGCCACCATTTTTAAACTCAGCATTCTGGGGATTGAGAGGATCAGCTTGAGAAGATATTTGGGGAGGAAATGTGAAGTGGGACCCACATGTCATAGAGATGAAGAGGCTGCCTTACTCACTAAGTTTTGCTCTCGGTGGGAAATTTTCCCGAGCAGCTCGCGAGCGCCACAGAGGAGCTTGCCGCGCCAGCTCCTGCTGCCAGTCTCCACGCGCTGGCGCCCCGAGGTCGGTCCTGACCGCGTCTTCAATGTGATCACGTGCTTCCTGGCCGAAGCAAAGTGCAGTTGCCTTCCTCTCTCGCGAGAACGTCGAGCAACCCGAGTTTCTCCCCTCCGCTCTCGGTCCGATCGGATGATCGGCAAAACCACCGTGCCTCCTCCTCCCCCGAGCTGCTAAACACTCCCAAGAGCTCAACCTCCACCTCCCTGACCCACGAGCAAGTGAGCTGCGGCCTCCGGTGCCCGAGAACGACCACCGCCGCGGTGACCTAATCCGAGAAAGTGATCGGGCGCTCGTGGACAGCCCTCCACAGCGGGTTTCACGGCCGAGTGATCACACCTACGGACGCGCACGGGTGCTGTGCTGCTCTCAGCCCAAGCTCAGGCCGTGCCGCGAGCTATGGGCGGCGAATTTCAAGGTTTTGCTTCGGCGACCTCGGTCCGAGCTTACGGTATGGATTCAGCAAATTCCCGCTCTCTAATCCTTCCTAGATCCTCAAATCTTGCACGTAGAAGCTGTATTAGCCGGCGATCATTTTCCCTTTTGCATCCAGCGCAAGAAAACGCCTCAGACCGGCGGATTTCGAGCTTTTCTTGGGGTGTTCACGGCGGACCCGTTTGGTCACACGATGACAACCTAGTTCCAGCCATTTCCGAGCTAGTTTGGGGTCGTGTCGATCTCCCTAGAGGTACGCTGGTGCTGTAGGGCTCGTCGGCACAAGTTTTTGAGGACTGGAGACCCCGGGCGACGTTGCCGAACTGCCACAGAGGCAGTTACACGTCGCCGGCCATGTTCCGGTCGTTGGCAGCCCTAGCAAACCCCACAGCCGTGTTCCTCGGTGTTACAAACTCCCTGGCGGCGAGTTTCAGCTCAGGCGGTGGCCGGAAACGGCGAGTCGGCGAGCTCCAGCGTCGGGCCGGTGAGGGGCAGCGCGGGCGCGAGCGAGGGAGCCGGAGGAAGAAGACGAATCGTGGGCCCCGCCGGTCAGCAGCTCAAATTTTAAACCAGGGATCGGGTGTGGCCGGGATCCCTTGTGTTGGCGCGCAGAGGCGCTGCGGCCCGGTGTGGCTTCGTTTCTATTGGCTGGAATTCAAAACTGTGGGTCCAGCCAGATTTTCTATAGGAAAACAATTCCAGAGTTGGCTCAATCTTTGGAAATTCATATCTCCCTGTAGAAAACTCAAATTTGAGTGATTCAAATTGGGTTGAATTCATCTCTCTGAGTTCTATCCAAATATGAACTCAGCTTTGTATGAAAGTCAATATTATATTCTGGAAAATTCTTTGAAGGTTTTCTGAAAAAGAATTATTGAGGGAGTTTAGGTTATCCAAAAATCCCCAAATTTTGCCAGAATATTCTCCAGCATAGTACTGACCTACTAGCAAATTTCCAGCTCATTTGAAGATAATCTGAGTAGGAATTTGCTAAATGCAAACTACTGTGTTCAAAAGAGTCCAGAAACATTTTCAGAAAATGTTTCCCACTTCAAAAATCTGTTATGAGCAATCCATAGCTCCAAAAATCATAGGAAAATTTAGGCAAGCTCTCTGAGACATACTTGGAAGTGTAGTTCACTTAATTGGGCATGAAAATGCACATTACTACAGAATCAATTCTTTTGAGTACAAATGCTTAAAGAATTGTTCTGGGAGAATTACTCAAGTAAAAGGTCTGAATTTTGGAACAGATTACTCTCATGTGATCAAGAACTCACATGTAAATTATCAGCCCAAGATGAGTCCTTGAACTCCCTGTTCTTATTCTCCTTACTTATGTATATGGGAAAATACATAAAAGATATTATGAGAATTAGGGAGGACACAATATGACTCCACATTAGCTGCAAGATGGCAAGCTAAATCCTTAGGTAGTATAGAACCTTCTGTAAAAGTTTTGAGGCCATTGGAGTTCTTGTTCTTCAGTTGCACTCAAATCTTTTCAGCTTATCTACTATGTTTATTAGGGAAAATGGTTAGTGTATAGCTAAGGCCTTAAGGTCAAATTAGTTTATTTCTGTTCTTTGCACAACAGAGGCAAAACAAGCCATGCTTGGCTTTTCCACACAACCTCTGTTTCTAAGAAAGTAATTCTATAACTTCTTTCCATTACATTCTATAAAACATGTGCTTATACATTTCAATAGGAACCACAACGAAGGGGACTCAACGGAGTGATTCATCGAAGTGGATCAAGCTCCGGAGAGTCAAGGGTGGATCTGCAAGGACACTAACTGTTACATACGACTACCCTGCAAAACAGGCAAGCTCCGGTTTGCATTTAACAGCTGTTAAGTTTTTGTTTTGTATTCACTTTCGGTCAGGACATGAATTATGCATTAGGTCTAGTGTTTGATACTCCTCTTGCATAGCGAAATGACCCATGGAGTATTGGGTATGTGTCTTTCACCGTGTAGAACTGCCATGCTTAAGTACGGTTCGGTAGAAGTCGAGTGGTGAGATGCCACTCGCAGTTTCAGGAACAACAGGGGCATACGGGATTGGTTCATAATTGAATTAGCAAGTTAAAGTTGAGACCGGAAGGTTGTAGGGGCAGCAGGACATAGGGGCCTGGGTGCTGTAGACCTGTCCGTGTCGGTCAAGGACCGATCCGTATGCGGCCCTGTTGAACAAGTTTGAGTTGTGTACCGGACTCATGCTGGCTATATGGGACCCAGTAAACCCATGTACCTCGGGAAGCTGTCGTTGGGACTTTTCGGGTCGCCTCAGACGGACGGACGGAGTGCAGTATGTGGGGAATATTCTCATGACATCTCATGTCGGTAGGTGCACCATGAGAGTAGCTACTGTACGGGGTGACTTGATCGATTCAGCGGGTGTGAAACGGGGGAAAGGCTGCCACGTACGACGTCAGTGATGGTTGTTGTAGGCAACGTCGAGTATGGGCGTACTTGTCGTGTAGTCTGGGTGTTATTGATTCGATTCACCGTCACTCGCGGAATGGACCGAGCATACTTGTTCTCACAGTCGTGACGTAGTAAGAACTTGCATGAGAAAGGAACTAATCATATTGATGTGAAGTATTATACTAGCGTTGTATTGGATCTTGATGAATAGGCTAGTGCAAACTCGATTCTTTTATGCCATGAGCAATTTACATCGGGGGAAAGCGTTTCTTGTTTGATTGTGGACTCCCGATGTGGCGTGCCCAGGGTTAAAATGCTGCAATTAATACCTGAAAGTAAGGATTCACTTTTAGGCGAGTTTAATTATGCTTATGCCATCCTATGTTAAGTTCAAAACCTCACTTAGAGTTTCATGTTTAGTGTGACGGTTAAGTCTTGCTGAGTGTTATGCTCACGGATGCTATCCGAGTTGTTTTGCAGGTAATTGACTCGATGCTTATGAGAAGGGGTGCCGATGAGACTCGGGAAACTCCGAGTGCTTACTCAAAGAGCATCCTCGCCACTGCAGATTGTCTTCGTGTTGCTAGTAAGAAACGTCCGCGGGCTGGACCGTTTCTTTGTTGCTAGTTTAGATATGAGTCGTGAGAGTGATAGTCTTCCGCTGTAGTTTACTCTGATATAACTATTTTTAAAACATTCTTGTACGCTTCCGCTAAACTATTTATGTAATATGATGTGTGTTCTTCGACCCGTGTGCTGTTGGGTGCCGCATAACACGGCACCACCCGACGAGGTCCTGTGGTCCCCCACAACATGGTATCAGAGCTGTTACAGCAGCCTCAACGACATCATTGACGCTGCGATTGTTCAAGAGGACTCCGGCAAGGATGTTGGCGGTGGCGGAGCGAAAGCGAAGCGCGCCGCAGAGCAGCGGAGAAGGAGGCGGTCCTTCTCAGAAGTTTCGGATGGTGAATCGCCCACCATCAGGTTCACGCTGGCGGCCACCCCAGAGGTCGATGCCTTTCCGCAGTCGGCCGTACTCTTCACCGGCATTCAGGCCGGCACTTCCAGCACCACCTCCACAACAACAACAGCAGCAGCGGGCGATGCCGCGTGCGTATGCACCTCAGCAACGCATGCCGGGCTTTCATCCCCCGAGCACTACACCAGCAGCGGCCACATGTTACAAGTGTGGTCGTCCAGGACACTTCGCGAGCAGTTGCCCGGAGAGGCAAGGCGGCGGAGTGGCACCACCGTTTCCGGGGAGGAATCAACCCCGGAACCCTACTAATGCGCGGCGGGCAAACCCTTGGCCTGGCACCGTCCACCAGCTTGCCATAGAGGACGTGCCGGAGGGCGAGCCAATCCTTGCGGGTATGTTCCAACTCCACAGCATCCCGCCATAGTACTATTTGATTTAGGCGCCACGCATAGATTCATTAGCCAAGCTTTCATTGATAAATATAGCTTGAAAATGCTACCCACCGATAGTCCTTATGTGATCTGTTCACCGGGTGGGAAAATTTCAGCAAGCATGATGCTCACAAAGGCGCCATTGTGCTTAGAGGGTAGAGTCTACCCTACGTCTCTCATAATCTTAGAGGGACAAAAGGTCGATGTCATCTTAGGGATGTCGTGGTTAACCCGCCACGGTGCTGTTTTAGACACCGTCCTCCGAGTTGTGCACTTGAACTCAGAAGTGCACGAGTCTCACTCCTTATTTCTGGACAGTCCAGAAATAAAACTTCCAAGTGTCTATCAAGCCACAACCATCAGATTGGAAGATATTCCAGTGGTCCAAGAGTTCCCTGACGTATTTCCGGACGATTTGCCGGGGATGCGCCCGATAGAGAGGTGGAGTTCAAGATTGAACTTGCACCGGGAACCATGCCAATATCCCGAAGGCCGTACAATATGGCGCCCAAGGAGTTGGCTGAACTGAAGACTCAGCTCACGGACCTTCTAGAGAAGGGTTTTATTAGGCCGATCTCTTTGCCATGGGGCTGTTCGGCATTATTTGTAAAGAAGAAAGATGAGACGTTACGGATTTGTGTGGACTGTAGTCCATTAAATGCCGTAACCATCAAGAACAAGTACCCGTTGCCACGGATCGACATGTTGTTTGATCAGTTGGTCGAAGCAAAGATCTTTTCCAAGATGGACTTAAGATCCGGGTACCATCAGATTAAGATAAGGGCGGAGGATATTCCAAAGACAGCTTTCTCGACGAGGTACGGACTTTATGAGTACCTGGTCATGTCCTTCGGCCTCACCAATGCTCCAGCTCACTTCATGTACTTGATGAACTCGGTATTCATGCCGGAGCTGGACAAATTTGTCGTGGTCTTCATCGACGACATCCTGGTATATTCCAAGTCAGAGGAAGATCACAAGAAGCATCTGCGTATAGTCTTGCAACGGCCATCTCTCGGGCATATCATCTCAGCGGAGGGTATCGCTGTAGACCCGAGCAAGATCACTCAAGTGCTGAATTGGAAATCCCCGAGGACTGTTCACGAGGTACGGAGTTTCCTCGGACTCGCGGGATATTATCGGAGGTTCATTCCGAACTTCTCGAAGATTGCCAAGCCTATGACGGAGCTTCTGAAGAAGGCTACCAAATATGTTTGGAGTCCAGCATGTGAAGCAGCATTCAAGGCTTTAGTCAAGCACCTGACATCAGCACCGGTTTTGGCGCAGCCAGACACAACAAAACCGTTCGATGTGTACTGCGATGCATCCGGCATTGGGCTCTGATGTGTGCTGATGCAAGACCAAAGGGTGGTCGCGTATGGGTCACGGCAGCTTAGAAACCATGAGCAAAATTATCCAACTCACGATTTGGAGCTCGCTGCTGTGGTACTTGCACTGAAAATGTGGAGGCACTACCTACTCGGTAACCTCGTACACTTATATACTGACCACAAAAGGCTCAAGTACATATTCACTCAAAAGGAGCTGAACATGAGGCATCGAAGATGGTTAGAAATGATAAAGCATTACGAAATAGAGATCCATTATCATCTGGGCAAGGCAAACGTAGTGGCAGATGCGCTGAGCCGCAAGTCACACGTCAACAATCTAACCATCACACCGTTGGAAGAGAGCGACCCACCACTACATGTGATTCCACACGGAGCTCTCTACAACTTAGCTTTGATCCCCACCATCCGTGAGGAGATAGCGGCAGCCCAGAAGAATGACAAGGGCATGTCACATTTGCGAAGACGTGTAGACAGTGGGGAGTTGAAATGTTTCCGGAAGGACGGAGACGGTATCCTATGGTTCAAGGACCTGATCGTCATACCCCGTAACCGGAATTATGGAAAAATATCTTTGATGAGGCTCACTTATCAAAGTTTTCTATTCACCCCGGCAGCAACAAAATGTATCAAGAACTCAGAAGCAAGTTTTGGTGGACACGGATGAAGTGGGAGACTGCGAAGTACATGTCCGAGTGTGATACATGTCGAAGGGTGAAGGCAGACCATATGCGGAAACCGGGACTGCTGCAACCACTGGGCATTCCCGCCTGGAAGTGGGAGGATGTGAGCATGGACTTCATCGTCGGTTTACCCACCACTCTTCAAAAGCATGATTCTGTGTGGGTGATCGTCGACAAGCTCACCAAAGTTGCCCATTTCATCCCGGTCAACACAAACTACAACGCCAAGAAGTACGCTGAACTGTACGTCTCACGGATCCTATGCTTGTACGGCGTACCCCGTACCATCATATCGGACCGGGGCACTTTATTTGTGTCCCGTTTTTGGGAGCAGCTGCACGCTGCCTTGGGGACGAAGCTGATCCGTAGTTCAGCATACCACCCGCAGACGGATGGGCAAACGGAGCGGGTAAATCAGATCTTAGAAGACATGCTACGAGCTTGCGCTATCAACCACGGCAAGAATTGGGATCACTTGCCGTTAGCCGAGTTCTCGTACAACAATGGGTACCAAGCCAGCATAAACATGGTGCCCTACGAGGCGCTATACGGGAGGAAATGTCGCACACCATTGAACTGGTGTGAATCTGGCGAAAGGGTTACCTTCGGGATTGACCTTGTCAACAACGCGGAAGAAAAGGTTCAACTGATTCAAGCGAACCTAAAAGCCGCCCAATCCCATCAGAAACAGTATGCGGACTGGAGAAGACGCCCATTACAATTCAAAGTTGGGGACCACGTGTATTTACGTGTATCTCCAATGAAGGGCATAAACAGATTTGGGGTGAGAGGAAAGTTGGCACCCCGATTCATCGGTCCATTCCAGATTACCGAAAGATGTGGATCAGTGGCATACCGACTGAAATTACCAGAAGCACTTTCCGGTGTGCACGACGTCTTTCACATTTCCCAGCTGAGGAAGTGTCTCAAGCTATCAACTACCGTTCAGCTGGAAGACATTGAAGAACTGCAACCGGATCTCACCTATCGGGAGGAACCGGTTCAGATTATTGACGAGAAGGCCCGAACCACACGCAACCGTACGTTGTGGTTCTACAAGGTTCTATGGAGTAATCACTCCGTGGACGAAGCGACATGGGAGAGCGAAGGATTTCTTCGCGACAACTACCCCAACTTTTTCACGTCGCATATCCGGTAATTTTCCACCGTCCTCTCTCTCATTTTCACCTTATAATCTCGGGACGAGATTCTTTTAAGGGGGGAGGAATGTAAGGGCCTCAGTTTTTGACACATATTTGAAGTGTTCATCACCATACACCCACACCTAATTTGAGGAAAGTTGATGAACACAAATGAAGAGCAAGTAACCACCATCAACATGCTCATTAGAGAACAAACTCACATATTGCAAAAGTGGTATTTCCCACATATGATATAGAGGGGATGAGCATATGAAAACTCCTACACATTGCTAGGGATGTCCATGCCAAGTTTCACCCAAATTCAAAACCTTTTTGAGGTCATTTTGGGTATAGCTAGAAAGAGGGCAGTTTGAAACCATATTCAAATTCGAACTGTTTTTATCCCATGAATTCAAAAAGTGGGAGGCATAATCTTATTCAGCACAATTTTGTGAGCTCACACTCCAATTGTCACTCCATTTGGAGTTGATCTTGACATGAGCTAAGTGGGACAAATTCAATCTTTATTTGAATTCCAAACGGAACTTGTGCTGAAATTCATTCAAACCAAACACAATTTGAATTCTAATCAATTCAAATGGCTCATGGGTGAATAAATTGAATCACCAGGGGTATTTTGGGGCTCACTGTTTACAACAGTGATTAGGAGTAAATTTCAGAGTTTAAAACCCCGGGTGGGACCCACATGTCATAGAGAGAAGGAGGGAAGTCTTGCACACAAAGTCACAGCCTCGGTGGGAAATTCCACCGAGCAGCTGTCGGCTGTGCCACCGAGCAGCCACCGGCGCCACCAGCTGCTTCCTTCCCTGCGTGCTGGCGCCCAGGGCGGCTTGCTCGCGCCTCCACGCGACCGGCACTGCCTCAGCCTGGGAAGGGATCGGCGGGCTTTATCTCCTCGCATGTGACCCCGAGCGGCGGCAATTCTTCTCCCCGCAGCTCTCTGCTCGATCGGGAAAACCAGCAAACGATCTCCTCCTTCGTTCCTGAGCTGCTAGACAGCAACCTGAGATCGCACTCCACCTCCCCAACGCCAGAAACCCCGAGCTCCGACCTCCCTTGCCCGAGAATGATCGCCACCGCGGCGACCTAGCCTCAGCCGAAAGTCAGGCGCCCGTGGACAGCGCTCCACAGGCGTTTTCACGGTCCAGCAAGGACAGCAGCAGGAGCGCGCAACAGCCGAGCTTCTCTCCTCCAAGTTTGGAAGCAAACCGTGAAGAATCCCCGACGAATTTTCAGTTTTTGCTCCGGCGACCATAAACTGAGCTTCCGGTACGGATCCTTCAAATTCTCGCTCTAAGATCCTTCTCTAGCTATCAAATCTTGCACATAGACGCTGGACTAGCCGGCGATCAAGTTCTTTTCTGCATCCGTGGCGTGAAACTGTCTAGGAGTGACGAATTTCGAGCTCGATCAAGGGCGGTCATGGCGGGCACGATCTGTCACACGGTGCCGACCGACATGCCGCCATCCTTGAACCCTTTTGACACCTTGTCTAGCTTCCTAGAGATACACTGATGCTGTAGGACCGATTGTTCGAGGTTTTGGCGGGTTAGAACTCACGGCCGACGGCGCCGAACCTCAACCGAGGCCGCGGCACGTCGCCGGGCTATTTCCGGTCACCGCCAACTCGAACTGACACCGCCGATGTGTTCCTCGATGTCGACAACCCCCTGGCGGCGAGTTTCAGACCATGGGATGGCCGGCAGCGGCGAGCCGGTGAGCTCCGGGTCTCCTCCGGCGAGGGGCGGCGGCGCGCGCGCGCGGGCGCGTCGGGAGGAAGACGAAGCCGGCTGGCCCACGCGTCAGCGGCTCAAAATTTGAAATCGGGATCAGGTGTGCTGGCGCGCAAAGACCCTGTGGGCCGCAGTGTGCGGTCGCCTCCGCGCCTAACACGTGTCCCCGTGGGCCCCGGCAGATTTAAACTTTTTCCCCTATTTTCAGATTTCCTTCAAACTTCAAATCCTCATAACTTTGGCTAGAAAGCTCCAAATCGAGTGAACCAAATTTTGTTGGATTCAGCTCTCTGAGCACTTTCCAGCAAATCAAGTTTCACTTCGTGAAAATCCTTATTTATCCAGAATTAATTCCTCAAAATTTAAATTGTTTGGAATTTTAACTGGAGAATCCTATGGAGGAAAATTCTGAAATTCTGCTGCCATGTTCACCAAAATATCCCTGAACTACCATAAAAATTTCAGATCCATTTGAGCTCATTTGGTTCAACTAATGGTTGATTAGTGGAACTGTTCCAAAGAAAATAGAAAATGTTCAGAAACATTTTCAGAATTTTCTCTGGAATTGTTTAGCTCATATCTTTAGTTAGGAACCTTCAAATTTAGTGAGACCAACTCCATTAAAACCCTCTGAAAATCTAGTTTTCAGAAAGTCATAGTTTGTTTCATGAAAATCCTTAGAACACCCTAAAAGCCTTCAATTAAGGTCAAGTGCATAATTAATCGTGGATGGCTCAAATGAGCCTTTCTGCAACTAAAACTTGACCAAGTCTCTGTTTAGGTTGTAACCAAGCCACAGTAAAAGGTTCACAGTCATTGGGTTTGTCTAGTAAGAGTTATAGACTTCACAAGTTTAAATACAATCAAATGCATTTAAATTAATACATATACTTGTATATCATGTAGTCGCTAAGGTCAAGGAGGAACCCGAAGTCCTTGACTTCGTTACTCCGGAGGAACGGCTAGCCTACGACCAAGAGCAGCAAGGCAAGCTCTGGTTTGCTTTAACCTTTTACAAATTTTTATTGTTTTGAGCACTTACTTGAGTATAGTTATTACTTGCATTAGAGTCTTGTTTAGAAACCCAATTGCATAGCCAAGAAAACCATGGGTTGGGTTTAGGATTGCAAAACCCCGTTAGCTACTGCAAAGCTAAGTTAGGGTAGGATTCGGTACAAGTCGAGTAGTTGGAAATACTCGCGAGCATAGGCTAGAGGCACTCGACTCGGGTAGAGATAGCACATGAAACACATGGCAAGAAAATGAGACCAAGCGGAGGGTAAGGGCAGCAGGACTTTGGGGCCTGGGTGCTGTAGATACGCTTGTGTCGATTGAGGACCGAGCCGTGTGCGGGCCTGTTGAACAAGATAGAACAGTACCGAAGACCTACCGGCTATATGGGAACCGGGAAACCGATGTAACTCAGTTAGCTGGGTGTTGAGGCATAGCTGGTCGTTCAGAGGGTAGGTCGAGAGCTTGAGGTGTAAATCGGCTGGCGGCACTGAGATGCGCGTGCAGAGACCTCTTGCTCGGGACGATTGGACCGGTTCAACATTTGTCTGACGGGTGAAAGGTAGTTGCGTACGGCATCCGTGATGGTTGTTGTGGGCAACATCGAGTACGGGCGTACGTGACGGGTTGTTCGGGTAACCCTGCAGGTGTAAATCGATTATAATCGCCGTCCCTCACGGTCAGTGAGTACCACTTGTTCACTGTACCGTGATGTAGAAAGAACAGGCTAGTTACATGTTAAAATGTTGCTGATTGAAAGATGGACTTTGGTTGTTAATGATTTGTTGTAGTTTAGAGCGAACTAAAGTTCCTTTCAACTTTCGGCAAAGTACATGAGAGAAATGCGTTTCTTGTTTGATTGCGGCTCTCTCATGTGCCTTAGCGTAAGGTTCTCCACAACCTGCTGCTAAAACTTGAAAGTAAGGTTTTACTAATTAGGTTCAGGAGAGACGGGTCAGTCTTGCTGAGCCTTCGTGCTCACTGCTTGTGTTTGAAGCTTTTGCAGGGTTCTATGAGGAAGGGGCTCCCGAAGAGGAGACGGAACCCCAGGAGTGGAACCCCGTCGAGTGGGAGCCGTGCACGCTGCAGAGTTAGTGTGCGTGTGTGCTAGCAAGGACACGTTCAAGGGCTGAACGTGCACTTGATGCGTAGTCTACGCCCGTGAGTGTAGACTGGACTTATTTTGATGTACAAATGTTCATAAACCACTTTATGTAATAAAAGTTTTGCTTCCGCTTTGTACCTTTGATGTGTGTTATTCGGTGTTGTGCAACGCAGTACCCCTCAGCGTGATCCTGGCTCGACAAGACCATGGGGTCGTGTCATCCATCCCGAGTATTATGTCAATCCCTTGGGAGTCCAAGACAATAAGGTTGGCAAGGAAGTCTACCCCCCTTATTTTAAGGCTTACTTTCGGACATACTATATTAGTCCTTATTTCTCCTCCGGGAGAATTTACTAACATAGCACATTCTAAGTGGGATACGGGTAGATGATGTTTGGCAACATATTTGGATGTTATGAAGGAATGTGATGCTCCAGAATCAAATAAGATGGTGGCTGGGTTGGAGTTGGCAAGGAACATACCAATTACGACGTCCTCAGCCTGTTGTGCTTTCTCAGCAGAGACATGGTTCACGTGGCCACGAGCATAGTTCTGCTGTCCACGGTTTCCTTGATTGTCCCCTCCGTTCAGTCGCGGGTTCTGCTTGAGCACGTTGCCTTGCTGTCCAGGGCCTCTCCTCAGGCACTGGTTCGCGAAGTGTCCTATTTCTCCGCATGCAAAGCATGCCCTGTTGCCTACGGCAGCAGGTACGTTGGGGCGGGGGTTTTGAACAGGAGCGCCCATATTGGGATGGGGCGCAGGAGGCATGGGCACACGAGGTGCTGGCGCAACAGGTCGTTGCAGTGGTGGTTGACCAGGGCAGTATGCAGGAGTGGTCGATTCATACTGCGGTGCAGCTGGGGGCATGTACCAAGGTCGTACGTTGCTCCCTTGGGGCTGGTATGGCATCTTCCTCTTGCACTCTCGCTCGATCTCTTGGATCTTGTTTTCAACCACTATAGCCTTGTCTACCAGCTTCGGGAAGCTTACGTAGTCATTGTTGAGGAGCTGAACCTGGATCTCATTGTTCAACCCTCTCATGAACAGATACTGCTTCCTCTGATCTGAGTTGACATCTTCGGGGGCATACCGGGACAGTTGCGTGAACTTGTTGAGATACTCATTCACGCTTTTCTGTCCTTGGCGGAGACCTTCAAACTCCTGTCTCTTGAGCGTCATTACGCCAACAGGAATGTAATGAGAGCGGAAACTCTCCTTGAACTCAGTCCAAGTGATTGTCTCCGGGTCGATATTGGCGTTGCATAGGGCATCCCACCAGTCAGTGGCAGCTCCCATAAGTTGGTGCGATGCAAAGAGTACCCTCTCTCGGTCATTGCACTGAACAATGGCAAGCTTCTTCTCCATGGATTTTAACCAATCATCGGCCTCCATGGGATCACTAGCTTGAGCAAAGGTGGGTGGTCGAGTCCTCATGAACTCTCCCAGCCTGTTATGAGCCGGCGATGGTGGTGGCGGTGGTGCCGGAACAGGGTTGTTGTTGTTGGCCTGCAACTGACCCAAAGTTTGGATCATGGTTTGCAAAAGTTGGTTCTGCATGGCCATCAACCGTTCCAGGTGGTTCTCACCAGCTCCGGGGTTAACAGGAACTTCATCGTGGTCATCCTCTTGGTTGTCACGGATGTTCCTTCGGCCGGCGTTTCTTCTCACCATCTGTGAGAGAGATCGAAGTAGAATAGAATGTTAGAAGTTTAGGTAGGTCCCTTCAACTATATGCATCAAGGTGAGTTGGACTGTATATATATACTAGCCCATATGAGGATGTGAATAAGTACCGAGACATCTCACACCTCTTTCTACTTATGTCACTACAGGAAACAGGGCAACATACGACAGCCAGTATAACATACGACGGCTAGCTGTCGTATATAAACTTACATAGGACGGTCAGCCGAAGCTGTCGTATATAAGCATATGGCTGTCGTATATAGTTCTTATATACGACAGCCAACCCTAGGCTGTCGTATATAGCTGTTATATACGACAGCCAACCCTAGGCTGTCGTATATAGCAGTTATATACGACAGCCGCACCGGGGCCGTCGTAAATAAGACTTATTTACGACGGCCATTGTTGTGGCCGTCGTAAATAAGGCTTCTATACCCGCGGGGGCTCGGGTCGGCGCGGGCATTCACGCCCGCGCCGACCCGAGCCCGAGCCTCCCGCCGCCGCCCGCCCGCCGCCGCCGGTCGCCGCCCGCCCGCGCCCGACCGCCGCCCGCCCTCCGCCACCGGTCGCCGCCTGCCCGCGCCCGGCCGCCGCCCGCCCGCGCACGGCCGCCGCCCGCCCGCGCCCGGCCGCCGCCCGCCCGCGCCCGGCCGCCGCCCGGCCACCCCCCCGGCCACCACCCGGCCGCCGCCCGGCCACCCCCCCGGCCGCCACCCGGCCGCCGCCAGCTAGGCGCCGCCCGGCCGCCCCCCGGCCGCAGCCCCGGCCACCCCCGCCAGCCGGCGCCCCAGCGGCCGAAGCCCCGGCCGCCGCCCCGTCCGGCCCCCGCCCGCCAGCCGGCGCCCCGGCCGCCACCCGCCGCCGCCCCAGCCGCCCACGACAGCCGGTGCCCCGGCCGCCACCCGCCCGACAGGTGGATAATTTATTAGCTTTAGATGAATTGATATGGTTAGTTTTAATTATTGTCCATGTTTATTTGAATTGCTAGCTAGGTGTTTTTTTAATTGCTTAGAATTGATAAGTTTGTTAACTACGGTAATTATGTTTGTTTAGATGATTTGTTAATTGTTTAGATGATTAATGCATATGAGTTAATAGTTTAATTGATTATTGTTTCGATTGTTTGAGTGTTTAAAAGTACTATATGTATATAAATGGGCTTAGGGCCCGATACGACCCATTTAGTGGTAACGTATACGTCTACAAAAGGACGATGTGAACAACCTAGGCCGCCTCGCCCTACCCCCCCTCTCCCCCCCCCCCCCCCCCCCGCGGCGTTCGGCCTCCGATCCCCCATCCCCCTCCCCCCCTGCGGCTTAGCCAGCGCTCGGCCGTCGCCCGCCCGCCGCCGCCCCGGCCGCCCCCGCAAGCCGGCGCCCCGGCCTGCCACCCGGCCGCCGCCCGCCAGGCGCCGCCCGTCCGCCACCCGGCCGCCCGGCCGCCCCAGCGGCCGCAGCCCCTGCCGCCCCCCGCCCGCCAGCCGGCGCCCCGGCCGCCACCCGCCCGCCAGCCGGAGCTCAACCTCATACGAACGCAAGATCCTGTGCGCGGGCGCCGCCGCCGCCTCCCTTGTGTGCAAGCGCCGCCGCCGTATTCACCTGCCTTACGCCGGGATCTAAGGCGATGGGACGCCTTACGATCCCCAGGCGTCTTACCGCTTAAGCGCTGCCTTAACAACTATGGTTCTTTCCTTCTCTCTATTGTTCTTTCCTCTCTCTCTTTGAAATCACTCAAAAATGAAAGATTGACGTAAACCTTTACAATACGCGTCACCCATTTCGAACTAGCCCGTCTCACACGTGTTACGCATGTGAGGCGTGTATGTTCGGAATTGTCCCTTTTTGGACAGCCTAGGAGTGACCGAGAGGGCGTGCTTATAATGAGACGCGGGGTTTAGATTTGGACGTAGTTTCGACAGCGTCACCCTAATGTTCTCCGCTGCTCTATTTTTGGACGTGTAGTTGGAGAACAGCGGGGTTATGCTGCCGAAATTTCGTCTGAATCTAGACCTCGTGTCTTGTTATAAGCATGTTCGTCTCGGTCACTCTTGGGTGGGTTTAGGACCTATCCTTTCCAATAGATATAGGTTCGTAATATAAATAAATAATAAACTAACTATAAATTCTTTGACTTAAAACTGCAGAGTTAAACATGAGTGAAGACCGTAGTTGGATGTATACCGGTTGGAACAAGGCAACTGGTCACTCAGATGAGTGGTATGCCGGGACAGACGACTTTATTGATCGAGTGTTCTCGTTGTCTACGACCGATAAAGTTCGTTGTCCATGTGCGAAATGCCGGAATACTAAGTTTTTGGACAAAACGACATTGTCATTACACTTGTGCAAAAACGGTTACATGCCATATTATGAGGTCTGGAGTTTCCACGGTGAGTCTGCTCCTCGAGCCATTCATGTAGATGATGATGATTGTCCGGGTGTTGACAGGATCGATGAGATGTTACAAGATATACAAACGGAGGATCCGCCCACAAATGAGGCAGACGCATTCTTTAATCTCTTGAAAGCTTCTAAAGAGGTGTTGCATGATCATACTGAAATGACTCTTCTTACTTTCATGACCAGATTTATGGCAATCAAATCTAAGTATTTCTTCTCTAATAATTGCTACAATGATATGATGAAACTTATCAGCGATGCTCTTCCACAACCTCATAAACTGCCCAAAGATATGTATCACTCAAAGAAATTACTATCTGGACTGGGTATGAAATATGAAAAAATTGACGTGTGTCCAGATAACTGCATGCTATTTTGGAAAGAGCATGACAAAGAGAAGAATTGTTTAAAGTGTGGAAAATCGAGGTTTGTCGAAGTTGTCAATGACGATGGTGATAAAGTAATGAAAGAAGTTGCACATAAGCAATTGCGTTACTTGCCTATGACACCTCGGTTGAAGCGGCTGTTGCTTTCTAAAAGATCTACCAGACACATGAGATGGCACAAAGAAGGTGTGCGTGAGAACAAAGATGTGTTGACTCATCCGTCGGACGGTGATGCATGGAAGTCTTTGGACTCTTTTGATCCTGCTTTTGCTAGTGATGCGAGAAATGTTCGCATCGGGTTAGCGACGGATGGTTTTTCACCTTTCAGTACAAATGCCACACCATACTCCTGTTGGCCCGTCTTTGTTATTCCGTACAACCTACCACCTTCTCTTTGTATGAAGTACGAGTTTATGTTTCTTAGCCTCATTATACCAGGACCAGATCATCCGGGATCACATATAAATGTGATGTTGAAACCATTGATTGAAGAATTGAAAACATTGTGGATTGGAGTTGAAGCGTATGACTGTTACAAGAAGCAGAAATTCAACCTTCGAGCTGCTTATTTGTGGTCTGTCCATGATTTCCCTGCGTACGGCATGTTTTCTGGATGGAGCACACATGGTCGTTTGTCGTGTCCCATATGTGCGTCTGACACAGAGTGTTTTCGACTTACATACGGTGGCAAGATAAGCTACTTTGATTGTCATAGGCGTTGGCTTCCTCGAAACCACCCATTCAGGCAACAGAGGAATGTCTTCAGAAAAGATACTGTTGTCACTAAGGAACCACCTAAACGCCTGAGCGGGTGGGAAGTATCCAATGTGTTGGACTCACTAGTCCCCGATGAAGCTTGCCCTGGATTCTTTGTAGGTTACGGAAATGTTCACAACTGGACTCATGTATGTGGAGTTTGGGAGCTACCATATGTGAAGTCATTGATACTGATGCATAATATTGATGTAATGCATCAGGAGCGTAACATGGCCGAATGTATCATAAGCACGTGCATGGATATCACGGGCAAAACGAAAGACAACTTAAAGGCTCGAAAGGATTTGGCCGAGATTTGTAATCGACCTACTCTTGAGCTCTCTGAAAGCGGTGGTAAGCCACGTGCTTCTTTCGTGCTTCGACCAAATGAAAAGAAACAAGTTATGGAATGGTTGAAAACTTTGAAATTCCCAGATGGTTATGCTGCTAGTCTGAGACGAGCCGTGAATGTTAAAACGGGAAAGCTCACTGGGTTGAAGAGCTATGACTATCATATAATAATGGAAACACTCTTACCTGTTATGTTTCGGGGATACCTGGATGATGCGGTGTGGAAGGTGTTAGCTGAGCTATCATTATTCTATAGGCAGTTATGTGCTAAAGAAATAACGAAAGACATGATGGAGAAGTTAGAGAAGGAGATACCTGTACTTTTATGTAAGATGGAAAAAATATTTCCTCCTGGTTTCTTCAATCCAATGCAGCATCTTCTTATACATCTTCCATTCGAAGCAAAAGTTGGTGGTCCTGTGCAATATAGATGGATGTACCATATTGAAAGAGCTTTGAGATATTTGAAAACTATGGTTGGCAACAGAGCAAGGGTTGAAGGGTGCATTGCCTAAGCATTTACTCTAAAGGAAGTAGGTTACTTTTCTAGTTTCTACTTTGCAGAGGAAAACAATGTCAATACTTCGGCAATGCGATACAATGCGATATGGACAACGTTTGGAGACGTCCCACAACTCACACTAAGCACACAATCACAAACAATCATTGCAAGGGCTCACACAACTTCCATTCAAGGCTGGTTTCCTATGCCAAGGTAGTTTTAAAGCCAATCTAAGCGTCCTAGGGTGCTTCCTTTGGTCAGCGTGGCTTAACTACCAATCTGTGTCTAATACCAATCTATGATTCCTATTTAGGTGTGTAACCTACTGTTAACCCGTGGCTCTAATATCAATCTGAGGTTTCTATCTAGGAGTGTAACCTACTGTCAACCCGTGGCTCTAATATCAATCCGTGGTTTCTATCTAGGCGTGTAACCTACTGTCAACCCGTGGCTCTAATACCAATCTGTGACGCCCTCAATTCTGTGGTAGAAACCACGGAACCGAGAACTAATGTATATGTGTGCCCAGGATGTTCATCACACATACACATATGTTCCACAAACTGAATTCAGATTATATATTACCATGAATAACAGAGTTTATTACAATATCTCATGAGTCTTGGACTCATGCTCACAGCGGAAGTCTTTATTTCTATGTAGCGGAAGCAATTCTAACTAATGCGGAAGCAAATCTAAGCAGCGGTAACTTCATCTCTATTCCATTCCACAGGCAAGGTTGAGAACAGATCACACGCCTTAATGCTCCACTTGATCCTCATAGAAATATTCTCCTATTGTTGATGATGAAATAATGCAAGTTTGAGTACAATGATGTACTCAGCAAGTGCGGAAAACATGATATATAGCTCATAACAAGGCAGGTATAAAAAGGGCTCATTTGCAGAAAAGCAAAGTTATCAAAACCACGATAAAACAACAACTTACTTTGGGTGAATGTAATCCCAGCATGTAATAAATTACCAACATACCTCCATCACTTTCCATGTTCCACCCGAATATTAACCAACTTCATTCTTGCTCACAAATACCTCCTTGTATTTGCTACCAGCTCAAGAATACCTCCTCGTATTCGCTACCATCTCATCTCATAATCAACTTTGCCTCACACCGAGACCAATCTCGTTGTCATGACTCAACAGTCATGCAACCATCTTGTCACCCAGACTCAACAGTCCCAAAACCAAACCATAACCATAATCAATAACCATAACCAAGAACCATCCCAACTAATCATGGCAGTTGGCCAGGCGCTCGTGACCGTAAGCTCGGCTATCATGATAGTTTTAGACTCTGCAGAGTTTCCACCTCTTTACCCACAAGTTTGTGATTTCGTCACCCGTCGGCGACTACAGAACCTCCATTATACCAGTACACGACCGTCGGTGTATGGTCAAGAGATCACAAAATAGCCTTTACAAAGGGGTTACTTGATGTATGGACTCACTAAGGTTTCACCGGCAGGCTAGAATCTCCAATTCTGCCACCCACAGGCCCCTCTTGTGTCATGCAGTTCCCAGGGCAGTCCTCACTCGACTCCCATTCCCCGCGCCTTCCACAGTCCATAACACTCTAGCAACTTACGTAATTACTCAGCTAAGCCGCAACCATACTTGGCCTTGTGGTGGCACTGTTATCCTGGCATGTGCATGCATAAACCGGTCCTTAGATCTACGGCAAGTAAACCACCATCTCATGCTACCTCATTCACGAACCCAAGCTTGCCTAGATCTCCCTCCGATCCATGTTCATTAACATCATCATTTTCTCATTATCATTACGAGTGCAGTTAGCTAGACACATCTATCTCGCTTCCAAATCCCATGGACTCAGCGAAGCATAAAGCAAAACCATACCTGACTCATAAACTTCCCTGGCGACAAGGGTGGTTTAACCAAAACTAGTAAACTCCTATAAAAGGGTTTACCATCACGTTTGACTCAGCACACACACCTTTTCGCAAAACAAATCAGTTTTACCCAAAACATAGGATCAATATGGTCAAGGAGCACTTGTCTTGTTCTTGCGGTTCCGGTTGTTCTTGGATCTCAAAACCTTGTTGCTGCAGCTCGTCGTAGACAGCTCCCTGAGCTTGTCCTGCTATGTAGGATTATGTGCATACAAGATTCACAGCAATCAATATCATGCACAAACCTTAAACTAGATGCGATGATGCATATGCATACTATCCTATGATTTGTTTTATTAGATTGGTTTGTACGTGTTCTTGCATGGCTTGCATGGATTTTATGATGAATAGAGGTGTTCGGATCAAAGGTGGATGTGGCGATGATCTTGTCTTTAGATCAACCTGATCATCAAGTGATCTGTCCACGAGAAGGCTTCTGTTCGAAAGGAATCAAAGAATAGATGCAAAGAAAACACAACGATGTCGTAAGGTGGTATTGGAGACCTACCTTACATTCTTCTCGGTCTCGAGGTCATCCTCAGATCATTGGGCTTTCTTCCGGTGATCTTTCTTGCTGCACTCCAACGATGGTTTACTCGGCGGGTTGGGACTAGGGCTCTAAGTCGTCGGCTCAGGAGTTGGAAAAGAGGTTTGTGGTTTCGGCCAAGGGTTCTGGGTTCTATTTATAATCAGGAGAAGAAGAGTCCTAATCTGATTGGACTTCAAATAAGAGTTCTATTCAGATTTTCGTTGAATCTTACCATCTTATCTTTAGTTGATTTGGTACGGTAACATTGTGGAATTCAGGTCGGTTTCTTTCCCGGTATTTCTACGTGTATAGAATCCAAAAACCTCTCCTAGAACTTGTTACCCCCTCGGTGATGAGCTCCGGAGGCTCCACGTGTCCACCGGGTCCTGGTCTCTCCCTCTCCGCAGGGATGAGCTCCGGTTGTGCCGCGTGTCAAGCGAGCGAGACCTCCCTTTTCCTTCGGAGGTGAGCTCCGCGTGCGCCACGTATCCTGGCGGTCGGGACCTCCTCTCATACTCGGAGGTGGCTCCGTGCACGCCACGTGTTAGTGCCGGTCTTTCCCTCTTTCCTCAGAGACTTGCTCCAAGGTTGACACGTGTCCAAAAAAGACGGGCCTTCCGGAGATAAGCTCTGGTGGCGATATGTGTTCAATGGAACCGGACCTCTCGGAGGTGAGCTCCGAGATCGACATGTATCCCGCGCGACCGGTCCTCTGATTTCCATGATGACTAGCTTCGGGGGCAACATGTGTCCTACAGGGTCGGACCTCTCCCTCTTAGCGGAGATGAGCCACGATCCTGCCACGTAGTCAGTTTAGCGGCGGACCTCTCCCTACTTCGCAGGGATGAGCTCCGAACACGCCACGTGGCCAGCCGGCCGCGTAAGTTGTCTTCGGTGCTTTCTGTGAACTGGATTCAGCTCTTACTGTCTATCTTTTTGATAATTTCTCTGTTCCCACTTCTTTTAAAATGTTTTCTCTACATGAAATATGAATACATGCAGAAACCAGAGATGAGGGTGTCACACTAGTTAAGTTTGTGCATGATATTGATTGTTGTAAATCTTGTATGTGCGTGATCGTGTATAGAAGGACAAGCTCAAGGAGCTACCTACGACGGACTACAACAACAAGATTTTGAGCAACAGGAACCGCCAGAACAAGGCAAGTGCCCCTTGACCATATTGATCCTATGTTTTGGAAAAACTGTTTTGTTTGCGAAAAGGTGTGTGTGCTGAGTCAAACATGATGGGAAACCCTTTTATAGGAGTTTACTAGTTTTGGGTAAACCACCCTTATCGCCAGGGAAGTTTATGAGTCGGGTATGGTTTTGCTTTATGCTTCGCTGAGTCCATGGGATTGGGAAGCGGGATAGATGTGTCTAGCTAACTGCACTCGTAATGATAATGGGAAAACTGATGTTGTTAATGAACATGGATCGGAGGGAGATATTGGCAAGCCTGGATTTGTGAATGAGGTAGAATGAGATGGAGGTTTACTTGCCGTAGATCTAAGGACCGGTTCATGCAAGCACATGCCAGGATAACAGTGCCACCACAAGGCCAAGTATGGGTGCAGCTTAGCTGAGTAATTAGGTAAGTTGTTAGATTGTTATGGACCGTGGAAGGCGCGGGGAATGGGAGTCGAGTGAGGACTGCCCTTGGAACTGTATGGCACAAGAGGGGGCCCGTGGGTGGGAGAATTGGAGATTCTAGCCTGCCAGTGAAACCTTAGTGAGTCCATACATCTAGTAGCCCCTTTGTAAAGGCTATTTTGTGATCTCTTGGCCATACACCGACGGTTGTGTACTGGTATAATGGAGGTTCTGCAGTCGCCGATGGGTGACGAAATCACAAACTTGTGGGTAAAGAGATGCAAACTCTGCAGAGTCTAAAACTATCATGATAGCCAAGCTTACGGTCACGAGCGCCTGGCCAACTTCCATGATTAGTTGGATGGTTATTTGGGATGGTTATGGTTATTGGTTATGGTTTGGTTTTGGTTTGGATTTCGGGATTGTTGAGTCCGGGTGATAAGATTTGTTGCATGACTGTTGAGTCATGGCAACGATATTGGTCTCGGTGTGAGACAGAATTGTTTATGAGATGAGATGGTAGCGAATACGAGAAGGTATTCGTGAGCAAGAATGAGGATTGATAAATGTCTGGTTGGGACATGGAATGTAATGAACATAATGGAGCTATGATTGGTATTTTAATACATGTTGGGATTACATTAACTTAAAGATAAGTTGCTGTTTTATCGTGGTTTGATAAATAACTTTGCTTTCTGCAATGAGCCTTTTTATACCTACCTTGTTGTGATCTACATAGCATATTTTTCCGCACTTGCTGAGTACATCATCGTACTCAAACTTGCATTATTATTTCATCATCAGCAACAGGATAAGATTACTATGAAGACCAAGTGGGGCATTAGGCGTGTAATCTGTTCTCAACCTTGCCTGTGGGGATGGAGCAGAGATGGAACTGCTCCTGCTGTTTAGATTGCTTCCGCATTAGTTAGTAGACTTCCGCTGCTAGAATAAAGACTTCCGCTGTGAGCATGAGTCCAAGACTCATGAGACATTGTAATAAAACCATGTTATTCGTGGTAATATATATTCTGAATTGAGTTTGTGGAACATGTGTGTATGTGTGATGAACATCCTGGGCACACATATGCATCAGTTCTCGGTTCCATGGGCACACGTAAGAGTAGTATCCGCCTGTGTAACTCTATTATCATAGACGGTTTTTTACCTATGACTATCCGCCTGTGAAGAATCTTTATCATAGGCAGTTTGTAACTTAAGATTATCCGCCTATGTAACTCTATTATCGCAGGCGGTTCTTTACCTACGACTAGCCACCTGTGAAGAATCGTTATCACAAGCGGTTTGTAACGTAAGATTATCCGCCTGTGTAACTCTATTATCGTAGACGGTTTGTTAGTTACTACATGCTGTTATTCCAGGTCAATTTCATATGCACATTCACAAACAGTAGAAACAATATATTCTGACAAGCATCATCGACACAATATCACCAAAAAATCATCTCATATACGTATATTTAAGTACAATACATCTCAATTCATATACCAAAAGTATACTGGCAAAGTTCTGGCACATCAGCTAATTACACCTTTGTCATCGAAGAACTGCTCTTTTCGGTGGAAAATTTTGCTACGCATGAAGGTACACAGTTCATTTGCAATATTCTCGGCTCCTCCACCAGGCATATCCCTAGAAACCGGTCATTCTTTGTCCACGTTCTTCGTGTGTTGCAATGAAACACATAATAAGGTTTAGAATGTGTTGGTGACAACGATAACATAATAGTATTAAAATACGCTAGTTACAATGAAAATGAAACTCAAAAGTAAGGAAAATACAATATTGACATTAAGGATAACTTACTCCTCAAGATTCATTCTATATTCGCAGGCGGTCTGAAGATGCTCACATACATAATACCCGCATAAGACGCAACCAGAAGGCTGCTTGGGACAAGGATAATATGTTGATATATGCAATGCATCCTTATTAGCAGGTATCTAACCGCCAAGTTTTTTCGATAAAAACCGCCAAGCGCTCTAATAAAAGGAATGTCATATAAGAGTTGACAACCTATATATATGTGTGTAAATTAAAAGTATCAAATAGTTGTACTTTCTCCAAATGTCAATGAAATCTTTGTAAGTATCTTGTGAGTAATCGACTGAGTCCAAGAACGTTGCAAACCCTGCGTTGGCATGATGAAGATCATTATGTAGTGTTTACTGCACACGTACAAACACACGTGTTAAGTTAAAAATTAGCAATAATTGTTTTTTTCCATGCCATGTGTCAAACTTACTCGAAGTGGTACGGAGCCTTTACGAGGTCCTTGCCATCTCTGACAAAGTTAAACATGGCATGTCCTATGTAGGCTGCAACCTTTATCTTTTTATCCCTATTTTGGCTTGCGGTTGATTTTTCAAATTGTTTTTTGTCATGCGCTTGTATTGTTCTAAGTCCCGTTGCACCTGAAAGTCGAAATTCGACTTTGCAATCACTGTAGGGTCAAGGATACCTGTCTTGGACTTTAGCTTTTCATTATCCATGTATTGCATCCTATTGAATAAGTATGGAATTGTTATAATCTCATGACATGTGTATGCGTATAGTAAGAAAAGCAAATACGAAATATTAGAGGCACTTACAAGCACCAGACAAGTAGCAGGCTGATTTCGAGCATGTCTCGATAGAAAAGGCTCCGCAGATCTTCAAAGTGGGCTCATTTATCTTCTCCAATGCTCCAGAATGCTTCTTTTGGCACACGAAATGTGACGTAACAAATGCCATATTTTGTGTTGACAGTGATGTACCACTCATGCATCCTTTTGAGCGAGAAATGTTATTTGCTAAGCTGTGCCAATGTCATGAACAGCTTCCTATTCTCATATTCAGGAGGAACATCCTGAATCTTGTATACCGGAACCCCTGGTTAACAAAAGCCATCTCCCGAGAATATTTCACACCGTCTTCTTCCTACTCCTAAATATTTTCTAATGGTGGCTCATGTGAAGCACGAGATGCATTAGATTTTGTAATATTTTTCTTCAATTTTTCCAAATATTCTGACACTTCTTTAGAAGGTCCCTTATTTTTGTATGAGCTAACTTTTACAGGCACTGACCGAGGAGTAGTCGTCTGAAGTTGGACATTGGCCTGTTGTTGAACCTGTTGTTCAACTGATTGCTCTTTACCAACAGCTTGCTCTTGTACTGCTTCAAGCTGTTATTCAACTGGTTGCTCTTGGTTATATTTACTAGCAAGGTTACTATCATCCTTGCTGGCACATAGCGGGAGTGGATGTTCCTGGACTTTCGGCGAAGAAGACAGAGCTGCAGTCTTTCGAGATGCGACGGGGCTAGACCTCGGCTCATCGTCCAACAACACGATATCACATCGGTGGCAAAGAATTAACTGGTTGACGGCCTGCCCCAGATTTGTGATCCCCTCAGGTGTGATGTGGTCTATTTCATAATCTTCATAATCATTATCAATGATCTGAAGAACTTGCACCACGGCATAATACAACGGAAGTGGATTGCCGTTGAAGACAAGCTCCGGCTTCGCCATAGCAGCGGCAACCTTTTTTGTTTTGTTCCCTGCTCTACCAATCTGGACAAGAAGACGACAAGATGTGTCCTTAACAGTATCATCGACAGGGAACTTATTGTTTGACCCTGAGCCTGGCACTTAACTTACGCTGCTAGGGTAGGAAGATGGAGATATCAAATGCTCCATTGCCACGGGAACCATCGGTCTATTCTGTAGCATTAGTTGTCCCTGTTTTATAAGTTCATCTATTCTTTCTTTCATGGATGTCTTGACCTTTTGATCAATCGTATCTTCAACTGTCTTCTTGAACTTGTCACGTCTTCTATATAACTCTTTATCGTTTGGGAAACCATCTCTCCAGGACATTTGAGAAGAGATTGCTCGAACCCGTCTACCGTGTTTAGGGTTGCCTAGGATAGCGGTAAGTTGGTCATTCTCCCTTTTTGGCTTGAAGAGACCCTTGTGTTGCTTTTCAATTACTTCTTTCATTTTTTGCTCTACTTGGTTCACAGAGTCGGGCTTTTCAAGTTTGCACTCGCTGGTCAAACCTGACCGAGCTAAGACCCACCGCTTAGTTCTCTCATCGCAGACTTGTAGCGGGCCAGGATTGCCCTTACTGACAGTTTCCTCTAATATTTTATTCCATTTCTCAACTTTGGGGGTATATTCGGTAGACCCGAAGCGATGATGGTATTTCTTCTTTTTGGCAACCTCTGACCTAGATTCACTTAGGGCTTTAGCCTTAGGTGTGGTCTTTTGACGAAAAAATTCTTGCCACTGAGCTTATGTGATTTTTCCCATCTTCTTCGGGCTAGGGGCTTTAGCCTTAACATAAGCATTCATTTCACTCTTCCAACCACAAAACTTCTTGCCGCAAGAGACCAATGTTGCTTTCTCTACAGCTTCTTCCGTGCCTTTTGGGAACTTGAATTATTTCTTTAACTTATCCTACAACTCATTCTTGTCCGCCTCAGGGAATTTTCTCCAATTCTCGGTTGTGATTGGAAAGAGCTCTCTAACAAGACAACCGCATGCATTTTGGTACTTTGTAACTGAATCCAGTGGGTCTTGTGGAAGCCCACCTGGACCGACACTTGTTATGTATATGATGCGGTTCAATGGACCCTTATTGGGACCTCGTTGCCCTCGTTTTCTCTTGACTGAATTCAAGAATTCAACCATTAGAGATCCTTCTGCTGTTTTAGGAGTCGAAGTCACCTCGTGATTGTCTTGGCAATTAAGCTTGGTAGAAAAGAATTATAAGACTTCATATACTTGACAACCAACATTAACTTAAACTGCTGGAGTTATGATTCATGATCCATTCCTCGTCGGAAGGATCATATTCTGGATCAAGATCCTCTGAAGTCTTTTTAATTATTATATTTGGAAAAGGATCCGATGGACTGTGATACGAGCCTGAACTGCTGGAGTCACTAAACTCAACATCGTCGACTTCATTGTTACTACCAGCACCAGTCTTCTTAGGTCTTTCCATGTTAGAACTTTAAAACCAACAGAAGGGGTTTCTTGTTATAGTACTCAGTGATTACAAAGACATCCTAGTATGTAAAATCACATCCTAATATATAAAATAGAGTGAACATGTTGGATTTACAAAGACAACATGTAACCCTGTTATAGTACTCAGTGATTACAAAGACAACATGGCCTATTAGCACAACAAGACTATCTCTTTTAACACAACTATTCTAAACAACTAATTGGTCCGGGTATGAATACACACAGAAAATGTAGAAGAAACAATTAAAATAAATTTGCTTTGCTTTCTCATGTAAACAATTAATTTGCTCTCTAAACAATTTGCTCTCTTGTCCACCTTCAAACAAAATCTAAACAATTAATCTAAGCAATTGTCAAGGTCTCTAAACAAGTAACCTAAAAAATCTAAAAGGGGGGCTCGGCACAGTGGGAGAGTGCCGGCGGTGGGGGACGGTGGGGAGGGGGCAGTGCACGGTGGGGGTAGATGCCGAGAAGGAGGAGGCGGCGCGGGGAGGATTAAGATGCGGGGGTGCGGTGGCGACGGTGCCGGAGGGGGACAGAAAAGGGGGAGGGAGGCGGCGGTGAGGGCGAGGACGACACTCGGCTAGCAGCGAGGGCGAGGAGGGAGGCCGCACAGGGAGGGGGAGAGAAGGAGGTGGCGCGGGGTACAGAGAAGGGAGGACGGAAAGAAGGGAGGAAAGAGGCAGACATACATAGGTGGCAACGGCGACGGCGACGAAGTTCGGCGGCGAGGACTGCAAGGACGAATCTTACAGCGAGGACGTCGAGGATGAAGCTCGGCGGCGAGGATGACGAGGACGAAGCTCGGAGGCGAGGGTTTTTGCAGCAAAGGAAAATTTTGGCAGCCTGACAGCTTCTAAGTGAAATCTCCAGGGTTGGGTTTTTTCGAGGAGACCGAGCGGCGTTATATAGGTGCAGATTTTCACAGGTGGCTCTTAGTTAAACACCGCCTGTGAAGATGTCTCCATGTGTGTCGGCGCCGACCGCAACAGGAAGTCGACGTTGTAGCGACTCCGATGCGACTAGGAGCTGCTCTTCTTCCGTGAGAAAGAGCCGGTCAACGACTTCACACTTCGTATCACTGGGCTGATGGGCTCTCTGGATATCCAAGACGAGCCCGTCAACGAGCAGCAAACTTTCGACATGATGCTGCATGCCATCCCCACAAGATATACTCAACTCGCACTCTCCATTGAAACATTAATGGACTCGGCCGAACTCTCCATCAATGAAGTAGCGGGTCAACTCAAGGCAGTCCACGAATAAGCGCAGACATCAACATCGGCTGGCACAGAGGACCCAATCCTCTCCGCTGGGAAACTTTACTTCACCGAGTAACAATGATTAGCTCAGGGGAAGAAGAAACAACAGGGATAATATGGGTCAAGGAACCCCTGGTCCGGCAACAGTGCGAGGCATCGCCTGCCCGGACGACGGAGCAAACAGGGGCCTTGGACCCCAAAGAGATAAGGGTCCAGCACCAACAACCGAGATAAGTGCCGCAGCTGTGGTCATTTTGGGCACTAGGCAAGAGATTGTCGGAAACCCAAATGAGCAGTTGCACACTTCAGTCAAACTGTAGAAGAGGAGAGTCGACAATGCTCATGGTGCAGGTGTGTGTGCTCTCGGTGGCACCAGCAGGTGTGCACCTCGACGAGCCACACTCACAAGCCTTACTTAGAAGAATAGACAATGCCGACCACCTTGAGGGGTGGTATGTCAACACTGGGGCCACCAATCACATGACATACCGAGAGGACGTCTTCTCTAACCTCGACAAATCAATTGTCAGCTCTGTAATGTTTGGAGATGACTCGGTGGTGGGTATCAAGAGGTGTGGCTCTGTCGTCTTCAATGGAAGAGGTGACGCGTACAAGCTTCTCACCATAGTGTTCTTCATTCTGAACCTTTCGGAACAGCTGTCAGCCTCGACCAACTTGATGAGAATGGAGCTAAGATCGATATTGAAGCAAGAGATCTTTGAATTTTGGATCGGCGACAACGGCTCCTTACCAAGGTTCGACGAAGCACCAATTGTCTGTATGTGTTGCACTCCAACATCACACAACCTGTCTGTCTCACAGCGAGACATGACGTTGATGCTTCAAGGTGGCATGACAGGTTCAGGCACATCTCCTTCAATGCATTGAAACAACTGTCCAGGCAAGAGATGGTGAAAGGGATGCCACAGGTGGATCACGTCGATCAGTTGTGCGATGTTTGCATCACCACAAAGCAGAGGCGGCTTCGCTTCCCTAATAAATCAAGTTATCGGGCTGAGTTCCCATTGGAACTCATCCATGGGGATGTTTGCGGTCCTATCTCACCCGAGACCCTGGGTGGATGGCACTCCATCCTTCTACTCGTCGATGATGCCACTCAACGTGTGGTTCATCTTGACCGGGAAAGGAGACGCTGCCGCATTAGTCCAGAAGATTCAAGATGGGGAAGAAGCAGAAAGTGGGGGAAAACTGCGCATGATTCAAACAGATAATGGTCGGGAATTCACATCAATTGAGTTCCAGCACCACTATGATGATCACCGAGTACAAAGGCAGTTCACCGTCCCCTACAGCCCACAGCAAAATGGGGTCGTCGAGAGGAGAAACCAAACCGTTGTCGGGATGGCATGGGCTCTGCTGAAACCGAGGAAGCTCCTGGCGAGATTTTAGGGAGAGGCGGTAACTACAGTGGTGTACCTAATCACTCCCACAAAGAGTCTGGATGTCAAGACGCCATTCGAGGCATGGCATGGGCGGAAACCGGCAGTGAAGGACCTACGCATATTCGGATGTATGGTCTTTGTCAAGGATATGCGCCCACACCTAAAAAAGCTTGACGATCACAGCAAGCCGATGGTCTTCGACCCAACAACACGTCACGTGCACATCACACACTTGATGTTGTGTTTGACGAAGACGTGAGCTAGAAGTAGGAGGCTAACAACACAATCTCATCAGGTGGCGACTTCATCGTCGAGTACTTCACCACGGTGGCGCCAATTTCAACAGCCGGGGGAGTCGAGTCTCCCTGGTCTTCTCCAACTCCATCAACATGGAAATCACCCATGACTCCATCGACCCGAAGGTCAATTCCATCTCTGTCTATTGGACAATCAACTTTGAGTCCTGTCTCTGTACTAGCATCACCAGAGTTTGTGTCCCCGTTGCCCAAATATGAGGAACGGGTGGACGCATACCACACTGGCGAGCCGCTACGGTATCATGCCGTTGATAGAATCGCCAGAGATGCACCAGTTCCAGGAGAGGCTGAACGAGACCTCTACTCTGGCTCTCTCCTCCTTGTGAGTGAAGGCGAGCCACTCTCGTTTACTGAGGCAGAGGGATGTGTAGCATGGCAGGCTGCCATGAGAGATGAAATGGAGTCCATCAAGCAAAACAAGACATGGAAGATTGTGGACTTGCCGAGAGGACATTGGCCGATTGGTCCGTGCTGGGTATTCAGGTTGAAGAAAAATGAAGGCACAGTGATCAAACACAAAGCACGACTCGTCGTGAAAAGGCTATGTGTAACAACGGGGTATCAACTTCGATGAAGTGCTCATCCCCGTTGCTCGACAGGAGTCTGTGTGACTGCTTTGTGCACTTACCGCAGATCAAGGTTGAATCGTCCATCATACGGATGTGAAGTACACATTTCTCAACGGTGTACTTTAATAGGAAGTCTATGTCAAACATCCACCGGGATTCGTTGTCGCTGGGAAAGAAGGGAAGGTCCTACAGTTGGACAAGGCCCTCTATGGCTTACGCCAAGGCGCATGAGCATGGAATTCACGATTGGATGCCACGATGCATGAGCTTGGCTTCAAGCAAGCGAGCATGAACCTGCTATCTACGGACGTGGTTGCGGCGAAGAGCATCTGCTAATCGACATCTAAGTCAACGAATTGATCATCCCAGAGTCGAACCTTGGTGAGATCAATCGCTTCATCATCACAGAGTCGAGCCTTGGTGAGATCATTCACTTCAAGTTCGAGATGAAGGCACAATTCCTCATGAGTGATCTCGGGTATCTCTCCTTCTACTTGGGAATTGAGGTACGACAACACGGCGAGAATATCAACTTAAACCAAAGCATCTATGCCAAGCAAATACTTGAAATAGCTCGAATGCAAGGGTGCAATCTGCAACAACGCCAATGGAAGTTTGGCTGAAACTAAGCCGGGACAGTAAGGAAGAAGAGGTGGATGCAACAAAGGATTGACGGTTGATCGGGATCCTCCGCTACCTTGTCCACACTCGACCAGACATCTCCGTCACTGTTGGTTACCTTAGTCGCTTCATGGAGCGCCCCACAACTGAGCACCAAGGAGCGATGAAGCGATTGTTGTGCCACATCACCGGCACAATCTGCTATTGTCTCATCTACAGGCGTGGGACAGGTCATGCCAAATTGATTGGATACACAGATAGCGATCAGGTCAGAGATATCAACACTCGGAAGTGCACTTCAGGTGCTCTCTTCTTCCTTGGTTGTAGCCTAATAAGCTGGTAATCAACAAAACAACGCGTCGTAGCCCTGTCTTCTTGCAAAGCAAAGTACGTTCCTGCTGCCACTACCGCGACACAGAACATCTGGCTTGCATGTTTGCTTGGCGACCTAAGAGGAGTCAAAGCTGAGAGCTTGGAGCTTAGTATGGACAGTATGTCCACTCTGGCGCTGAGCAGGAACCCAGTCTTCTGTGAGAGAAGCAATCACATTGACTCACGGTACCACTTTCTTCGCAGAAATGTGGAAGATGGGAGTATTGCTCCAGAGTTCGTCACCACCAAGGACCAACTCGTTGACATCCTCACGAAGGCACTAGGGCGAGTTCAATTCCATGAACTGCTCGGCAAGATTGGAATGATCAAGGTGGGGGACAAGGATTAGGGGGAGAATGATAGTATTAATCCTTGGTCCTACTTTTGTTTATGTTTTGTTTGTTCAAGTGGTGGGCAGGAATCTAATTCCAGCAGCTAGATAGATAAGGACCACTTGCTAAGATATTTTAGAGTCCAGCTAGATAGATAAGTGTAGGAAAATATGTGATATGCTACTCTACCATTTACCCTACTGCGTCACCCAGGATACATGCGAGTAAAGAGGTCATAGATCGTTACCACGGAAGATTGGAACAGACGCGCGTCGCTGTAGAGGAAATAGTCGATCACGATCGTCTCCTCCTTGCGGCCGTCCCAGCAGCAACCCCACTTCACCGTAGTCGATCAGCACAGCAGCAGTAGCAACGCCTCCACGGAATCCACACTACAGTGAAGGAACGCCAAGCACAGGTGTGCTAGAACCTCACGCCCGGCAGGGGTCTCAGGACAAGGCCTATGAGAGGTGGTGGCTAGGGTTGTCACATGATAGAATACACATCCGCTATCCCTAACTCTCATATTTACAAGATGCACTAATGCACTACAGGAAAATGCAACATTTACGATGGCCAGCAATATTTACGATGGTTTTAGGGTTGGGTGTTGTAAATAGATGTATTTACGATGGCCCATGTTGGCCGTCGTAAATAAAAGATTATTTATGATGGCCCTGGCCTGACCGTCGTAAATAAGCCTTATTTACGCAGTCGTTTATGGGCCAACGTAAATAAGGCCCATATACCCTAGGCTCGAGGCCCCCGCAGCCATTCTTACCGCGCCGCCACCGAGCCTCTTTGCACCGCTACCACGCCCACACCCGATGCCCCTTGTAGCCCACCGCCCTGAGCCTCCCGCGGCTAGCCGCCACTTCCCGAGCGCCGCCGCGCCCACAGGCCCCGACACCCGTTAGTCGTCATCGCCCTAAGAGTAAGTTTTTTGTATTTGTTTAATTAGTTGTTAATTTAGTTAGTTTATGTCACACCCAGTTTTTTCGAAGAACAACCAAGTGAATATCACATGTATGCCAGGATCATTTTCTCATACATGTGATGACAAATAGTGAAGCATCATTTATTACAAGCCAGGTGTCGAATATAAATAAGTCTTACATAGCAAATGTCTCGATGGACAATAATAAGTTCATCACAAGTAAATAAACTAGCAGCGGAATATTATTCTTGAGGGCTCCGTCACAGGCGTTGCCCGGGGGACTCCATGAACCTAGAAACCTTCTTCGGGTCCAAAGTCTTGATCATTATACACCACCTCATTATCTTGACCTGAGCAGCAATATAAACCAACAAATATGCAAGGTTGAGTACCGATGGTACTCAACAAGTGTGGGAAAGTTATGTCATGCATGGCTAGAACCAGGGGAGGTTGAACTCATGGTTAAAGCACTACGCAATTAATACCTATCACCTTAGCTTATTAAGCACCTACATTACTACACAGGTGAAATGGTCCCCAATCTCCCATCCCATCATCATAATCAAATAACCATAACATCATTTCCAATGTTAAGCTCCCCGCTTAACATCCACAACTTCCAAAACTATCAATCCTCTAATCATGAATAAGTCCAAGCCGCTCTTGACCGTGAGCACGGCTGTCATGACAGTTTTGACTCTGCAGAGTTTGCACCACTGTACCCACATGTAGTGATTTCATCCCCCGTTGCCGGGTGGACTAAAAGAACCTCCATTATGCCAGTGGCTACGAACCACATCCACACTTCCCAGGTGTGTAGCCAGGAGATCACTACGAAACCTTTACAAAGGGATTCCCGACGAGCGTGGGCCCACTGAGGTTTCACCCCTAACAGCATACAAGAGGCTCCAACCCCGCTACAGTGGCCCCCTCTTGAGCCTTGTGGTTCATATGGTAGTCCAGCTGACACCTACTCCCCGCACCATCCAACACACCCATACTACGCCGGGGATACACCTAATTAATTGGCCAAGCTGCCCCATCTCAGCATGTGGTTGGCACGGTAAAGCCAGGTTACATGCTCCATGAACCGGTCCTTAGGATCCAGGCAAGTACTAAACACAAACCCAAGTCTCGTGCACCCAGCACCAACCAAAACATCCAACTTGCCTTGATCCCTACCTCTACATAACTCATAATATCTTATTCAAGAGTATGGTAAAATAAACTGATGATCTCATATCCCAAATATCCCATTCTAAGCATGGCTAAGCATATGCATAATAATAAATGACATGATAAAATAAATCCCAACCCAAGCTACAAGGAAACAAGGTAATGCAATTCTAGGGAACTTCCTAGCATGGGTTTCATATTTCAATTGACAATGCAAATATTCTATCTACACATCCAAGCATAGGATCAAAGTGGTCAAGGACACTTGCCTCCTTCCTGCTGCTCTTGGAACGGGTAGTCCTGATCTTGGAAAGGGAGAACTTGCTCTGGAGCAGGTTCTACATCATACCATCACACATAGCAAAACAAAAGCAACAATCCATAAGACATAGTTCACACTCCCACTTCATACAAACCACACATTCACATTTATGGAAGCCATTCACAAATTCTATGTGTTGTGGTTACTCTATGTGTGTTGATCTTTGGCTTACATGCACTTTTAAACATGTATATGATTTCTACTTTTGTATTCATATTTATGCTTGCATACTATATATATGAGTTTCCAATTTAAATAAATTCCTTATATTCAATTACTATACCTTTTAGCTACCAAGTATGCATGAAAGGTATTTTCGTACTCCATATGTGTCTTCAGTCCTTCTACCAACCCTAAACTGAATTCTTTGGATTTTAGAAACTTCATTTATCATTTCCTAGTTATTACACCTAGCTTGCTATATCTTCAGATTTATTTCCTATGCCTAAATGTGAACTTTATTATGAAAATAATAAGACACATCATCTAAACAGAATAGGTTCTGATCTAAAATATTTAATAATATATTTTTGATCTTTTCCTCCGATGTAAACTATTTTACATTTATTTTTCTAATTTTCAGAATTATTCTCTACTAAAAAAATGTGTTCCAATGTGAATAATCAATTAAACAGATTCATTTCAGCCAAAAATCTATTTTTATCTCACTCCAAGGTTTTCTAAGTACTGGGAAAGTTTTTAATTTGAATTTGACAATATGTTTGTCCCACCTTTTAAATTTTAAATACTAGCCACATATTCAAATTCCTAACTTTAATATCAAATAGTGTTAAAAAGGTAAACTCACCCCACTACAGGGTCCATTATATTATTTTAAGAATTTCCAGGGGTCTATCTACACTTATCAGAGGGGTTTTTCCTAATTTTTATTAAGTCCAGGGGCTAAAACTGTTTTTTAAATGAATTTACATGATTTTCTGAAGTTCCAGGGGCTAGATTAGAAGTTTCCGGGGCTAGCTCTTATTTTCCGAGAACCCCAGGGGGTAGCGCGTAAGAATTCCAGTCTTTATAACGCGGGGCTGACGTGGACCATCCGATTTAAAACAGACGGCTGAGATTATAACGTCGAACCGGTACGCGGGGATTTAAATTCTACCATGCGATTTAAAATAGACGGCGCACAAGACGAGCGGCGCTGCCCGGCGGTGCACGGCGGCGGGAGGCGGCGATCTTGCCGGAGAGTTTCGGATCTTCGTCACTTCTTCCTAAAACTGTGATTTTATGGCATAGATCGGTGGAGGGGAGGTCGGGGATCTCACCTCGGGGGTTTTCTTGAGCTCGGAGGTCCCGAAAAGCGATCGGCGACGAGGTCCGAGGTGAATTCACGGCGAGGCTCGTCGGCGCTGTGTTTGAACCACAAATCACCGAGTTTTCTGCACCTGCAAGGTTCCCCGGAGGCGGTGGATCAAGACCAGCGAGTTAGATCAGAATTCCCGAGCGTAGATCGAGCAGAATTCACCGGAGGGGCTCGGGTTCTCACCGGAGAGAAAATCGGCGGATCATGGGGAAAAACGGGACGATGTCGGGGTTTTTATAGACGGGGGAGGGCGGCGTTCGGTTGTGATCGAGTTTGCGTCGCCCACGAACGAAATTCGGCTGGGATACGCGAGGATCCGGGTCGGTTTTGATTCGGGGTGAGAGAGTCCGGCCGAGCGCGGGCGCGAGCGCGAGGAGGAAGAAAGGTTGGCGGGCCCCGCGTGTCAGTGGGAAAAAGGGGGGGCGCGGCTGCGGCTGGCGCGGGATGGGGTAGGCCGGCTGGTGGGTTTCTGCCCACTGGCCGGTTTTTTTTCTGTTTTCCTTTTTCTTTTTCCATTTCTTTCTGGTTTGAATTTGAATTTGAATTCCAGTTTGAATTTAAATTTTTGCAACACATGCAACACATCCAAAAAATTTTAAATTCCCCTCTTGACAGGATTTTGGGGTGTTACAGATCTACCCCCCTTAAAAGAAATCTCGTCCTCGAGATTGATGTTTCTAAGAAAACAATTCCCGAAATTGTGCCTTAAGCTCATCTTCTCGCTACCATATGGCCTCCTCTTCCGAGTGATGCTTCCACTGCACCTTGCACATCCGGATTCTTTTATTTCTGGTGAGGCATTCCATTGTCTCCAAAATCCTGAATGGTTGCTCGGCATAAGACAGATCCTCCGCTACGTCAACCTCATTCACGGGTAACACCTCTTCAGGCGTTCTCAGACATTTCTTGAGCTGTGACACATGGAATACATCGTGCACATCCGATAGGCGAGCCGGTGATTCTAGTTGATACGCCACTTCGCCTTTCCTCTCCAGAACTTGAAAGGGTCCGATGTATCGAGGTGACAACTTCCCTCTCACCTTGAATCGACGAAGTCCTCGGATAGGGGACACCTTGAGATAGACATAGTCTCCCACGTTGAAAACGAGCTCTCTTCTCCGTACATCGGCATAGCTCTTTTGTCGTGTCTGTGCTATCCTCAAGTTGTTGCGAATTTCCCTCACTTTCGCCTCGGCTTCTTGTAGTACTTCGGGACCAAACACTTTTCTTTCCCCTGTTTGGCTCCAAAATAGGGGAGTTCTGCACTTCCTCCCATACAAAGCTTCGAACGGTGACATCTTCATACTGGCCTGGTAGCTGTTGTTATAGGAGAACTCCGCATACGGTAAGTTCTTATCCCAACTCCGATTGTTTTTGAGTGCACATGTGTGACACCCTCATTTCGGGTGTCAGCATATGTTCATGTTTTATGAAGAAGAAAAACATTTTAAGAAAAGAAGGAACAGAGAAAAATATCAAAGGAATAGCCAATGAGAGCCGAATCCAGCTTTCAGAAAGCGCCGAAGACAACTCACCGCGGCCGCTGGCCACGTGGCGTGTTCGGAGCTCATCCCTGCGAAGTAGGGAGAGGCCGCCGCCAAGCTGGCTACGTGGCAGGCTCGGGGCTCGTCTCCGCAAAAGGGGAGAGGACCGATCCTGTGGGACACGTGTTGCCCACGGAGCTAGCCTCTGCGGAAGAAGCAAAAGCATTTCCGCAGGACACGTGTCATCCTCGGAGCTAGTCCTCACGGAAATCAGAGGACCAGTCACGCGGGATACATGTCAATCTCGGAGCTCATCTCAGAGAAGTCCGGATCTATCAAACACGTGTCGACCGCGGGGCACGTCCGTGAGGAAAGAAGAAGAGGAAGACCGGTGCCAACACGTGGCGTGCGCGGAGCTCACCTCCGAAGAAGAGGGAGGTCTCGATCGATTGACACGTGGCACAACCGGAGCTCGTCTCTGCGGATGAGGAGATATCAGGCCCGGAGGACACGTGGAGCTTCTGGAGCTCATCATCACGGAGGTAACGAGTTCTGGAGCAGCTGTTACGCGTAAGGACACCGGTACGCAACAGAAACCGATCTAAAATCCATGATGGTTACCGAAGATAAGACGCTAGGATCTAACAAAGATCTGAATAAGACTCTTATTCGGGATCCAATCAGATTAGGACTCTTCTCTTCCCGATTATAAATAGAACCCAAAACCTCTGGCCGGAACCACAAACTTCTTTTTCAATTCCTAAGCCGACGACTTAGAGCCCTAGCCCTAACTCGCCGAGTAAACCATCGCCGAAGCGCAACAAGGAAGATCGCCGGAAGAAAGCACAGCAGTCTGAGGAGGACCTCGAGGGCCGAAAAAAATGTAAGGTAGGCCCCAATACCGCCTTACGATATCGTTGTGTTTTCTTTGCATCCGTTCTTTGATTCCTTATGAACAGAAGCCTTCTCGTGGATAGATCACTTGATGATTAGTTTGATCTAAAGACAAGATCGTTGCCACGTCCACCTTTGATCCGAACACCCCTGTCCCTACAAGGCCATGCAAGAACACGTATAGATCAATCTAATAAAACTAATCATGAGATAGCATGCATATGCATCATCACATCTAGTTTAAGGTTCGTGCATAAATATTGATTGCTGTGAATCCTGTATGCACGTAATCCTACCTAGCAGGACAAGCTCAGGGAGCTGTCTAAGACGAGCTGCAGCAACAAGGTTTTGAGAATCACGAACAACCGGAACCGCAAGAACAAGGCAAGTGCTCCTTGACCATGTTGATCCTATGTTTTGGGTAAAACTATTTTGTTTTGCTAAAAGGTGTGTGTGCTGAGTCAAACATGATGGGAAACCCTTTTATAGGAGTTTACTAGTTTTGATTAAACCACCCTTGTCGCCTGGGAAGTTATGAGTCGAGTATGGTTTTTGCTTTATGCTTCGCTGGGTCCATGGGATTGGGAAGCGAGATAGATGTGTCTAGCTAAACTGCACTCGTATTGATAATGAGAAACTGATGTTAACAATGGATATGGATCGGAGGGAGATCTAGGCAAGCCTGGGTTTGTGAATAAGGTAGCTTGAGATGGTGGTTTACTTGCCATAGATCTAAGGACCGTTTCATGCATGCACATGCCAGGATAACAGTGCCACCACAAGGCCAAGTATGGGTGCGGCTTAGCTGAGTAATTAGGTAAGTTGCTAGGGTGTGATGGACTGTGGAAGGTGCGGGGAATGGGAGTCGAGTGAGGACTGCCCTGGGAACTGCATGGCACAAGAGGGGGCCCGTGGGTGGGAGAATTGGAGATTCTAGCCTGCCGGTGAAACCTTAGTGAGTCCATACTGAAAGAGGGCTAATGATGATTGTATTGAGATGATTGAAAAGCTGAGGTACAGGTGTGATTATATAGAGGGATTAGGAGGGGAGAAAAGACTAAACTACCCCTAACCCTAATCCCTCTCTAATGACTAATATACCCCTGTGCCACACCCCTAATTACAGTGTCTAACACCCCCCCGCAGTCACAACATCTAGCCGCTGCAGATGTTGAGACTGGACCGAAACTCGGAGAACAACGATGACGGGAGGCCCTTCGTGAAGATGTCGGCGAACTGCGTCGTCGTCGGGACATGGTGTACCCGAACCTCGCCCCATGCTACCCGCTCACGAACAAAATGAAGGTCAATCTCCACATGCTTCGTGCGCTGATGCTGGACCGGGTTGGTGGAGAGGTACATGGCGCTGACGTTGTCGCAGTAGATGAGGGTGCTTTTGATGACGGGAGTGTGGAGCTCCTGAAGTAGCTGCTGAAGCCAGGAGGCCTCAGCTACGCCGTTAGCCACGGCGCGATACTCCGCCTCTGCACTCGAGCGCGACACTACGGGCTGTCGCTTCGAGGACCAGGAGACAAGGTTGCCGCCCAGGAAGACGGCGTACCCAGAAGTAGAGCGTCGTGTGTCCGGGCAGCCTGCCCAGTCAGCGTCTATGTACACGACCAGCTCAGAGGCCGTGTCACGTCGAAGAAGGAGGCCATAGTCGAGGGTGCCTCGTAGGTACCGAAGAATCCGCTTGACAGCGGTGAGATGTGGTTCCCTCGGGTCATGCATGTGGAGGCACACCTGCTGAACCGCATATGAGATATCCGGCCTGGTGAAGGTTAGGTACTGGAGAGCACCTGCAAGACTCCTGTAAGAAGTGGGGTCAGAGACGGGTGTCCCGTCGGTGGCGGAGAGCTTCGCCTGAGTATCCACTGGAGTGGAGCACGGCTTGCAATCAGCCATGCTTGCCTGCTGAAGGATATCCAGACAGTACTGTCGCTGGTGAAGGAATAGGCCGCCTGGTCGGTCCTCAACCGTAATACCCAGGAAGTGATGGAGACGGCCCAGGTCCTTCATAGCGAACTCCTGCTGTAAGGCAGAAATGGTTCGCTGAAGCAGAGTCGCACTGGATGCTGTTAGTACAATGTCATCGACGTACAGTAAGAGGTAAGCTGTGTCACTGCCCCGTCGATAGACAAACAGCGAAGTGTCCGACTTAGCTTTAACAAACCCCAGTGAGACCAAGAAAGAGGCGAACCGGCTGTACCAGGCTCGCGGTGCCTGCTTCAGTCCGTACAGGGATTTGTTCAGCTTACAGACCATGTCTGGGTGAGCTGAATCTACAAATCCTACCGGCTGACTGCAGTACACTGTCTCGGTCAGTGTACCGTGGAGGAATGCGTTCTTGACGTCCAACTGGTGGACAGGCCAAGAACGTGAGAGAGCTAGCGACAGTACGGTACGAACTGCCGCCGGCTTCACCACCGGGCTGAAAGTCTCATCGTAGTCAACTCCAGGGCGCTGAGTGAAGCCCCGGAGTACCCAACGAGCTTTGTATCTCTCCAAGGTGCCATCTGCCTTCTTCTTATGCGTGAATATCCACTTGCCTGTGACAACATTGCCACGGCCCGGACGGGGAACCAGGTCCCAGGTCCGGTTGGCAAGCAAGGCCTCATACTCTTCCTCCATAGCGCGGCGCCAGTTAGGATCGGCGAGGGCGCTACGCACGGAAGTAGGTATGGGCGAGATCAAAGAAGGCTCGGTCGGTGGAGTCGTCGTCGACGAGAAAGCGGTACTATCGAACCGCTCCACTGGTCGAAGACTCCCGGATGCACGTCGAGTCACCATCGGGTGGACGTGACCAGGATCCCTGTGAAGTAGAGGGGGGTTGTACACCGGCCGGTCGAGTACAACCATCTTCTCTCGTCGTGGATAGACGAGAGTGGGTCTCGATTCCCGCGCGTGGCGTCGTCGGAGCAGGAGCCTCTCCCCGCGCTCGTCGCTGGTAGACAAGTGCGGGGTCAGCAAAATGAGAAGACGTCGTTGGTGCCGCGCGTGGCGCGGCTGGTGGCGTCGTACTCGCTGTAGGTGACGTCGGGTAGGTAGCTGGTGGTGCCGCTGGTGCCGTACGTGGTACAGCTGGAGACGCCGAGGGCTCCTGGGGTACAGTAGATGGTGTCGGGGAAGCCGAGGCCGCGTGTGGCACAGCAGGTGACGTCGGAGGCGTCGATGCCACACGGGGTGCAGCGGGTGACGCCTGAGACATCGATGCCACACGAGGTGCAGCAATCGGTGTCGAGGGCGTCTGGGATGTAGCTCGTGTCGATCCTGCAGAAGAAATAGGCCAAGGCAACTGGGAGGCAGCCTCGGGGTCAGTAGGAAAAAGGGAGTCCAGCTCTGTGGTGGAATCAGAAGAGGTGGTGGAAAAAGGAAAAGATGACTCGTCGAAGACGACGTGCCGAGAGATCAAAAGACGGTGGGTAGTGAGATCTACGCATCGGTAACCCTTATGATCAAGGGAATACCCGAGAAAAACACACCGTGTCGAGCGGGGCGCAAGCTTATGTGGGGCGGTGGCGGAAAGATTAGGGTAGCAAGCGCATCCGAAAACTCGAAGGTGATCATAAAGAGGATTGGTGCCATATAGAGCAAAGTAGGGGTGGAGGCACGAATCGCTTTGGTGGGAAGACGATTGATCAGAAGTGTGGCGGTATGAAGAGCCTCCACCCAGTATCGGGCTGGAATAGATGCCTGGAACATCAGGGAGCGTATGACATCATTAATGGTGTGAATCATGCGCTCTGCCTTGCCGTTTTGAGGAGAGGTATACGGACAAGACATGCGTAGTTGTACCCCATGTGCGGAGAGAAAATTACGAAACGCAGAGTTATCAAACTCTCGTCCGTTATCGCACTGGACAGCTTGAATGGTACGCCCGAATTGAGTAGAAATCCAAACGAAGAAGTGAGAAAGAGTGACGAAAGTTTCAGACTTCAATCGTAATGGAAAAGTCCAGGAGAAGGGAGAAAAATCATCAATTATCACCAAATAGTAATTAAAGCCCGATATACTGGAGATGGGAGAAGTCCACAAATCACAATGTATAAGATCGAATGAGTGCTCAACATGAGTCACAGATGTGGGAAAAGGGAGGCGAATATGGCGACCAAGTTGACAGGCATGACATAGAGAGTCATGTGTACCCCTAGAACACGAGATAACTGAGCTACTGGACAGCTTCGACATAGCATCTGCACCAGGGTGGCCAAGCCGGCGATGCCAGATGGTAGATGAAGCTGTCGTAGTCAAAGCAAATGGCGGTGATGCAGCGGAAGTAGGAAGCCGAAGTGTGTATAGGGGCCCCGAGCTATCACATCGGAAAAGAGGTCGCTGGGTGGAAAGATCCTTCACTGACAAACCAAAAGGATCAAATTCAATGGAAACATTGTTGTCAGTGGTAAAACGGCGAACAGAAAGTAAGTTCTGAATGATATCCGGAGCAACAAGAATGTTTTTAAGTTGGAAAGTACCCGGAAGACCGGAATCACCTACTGAGGTGACCGGAAGAACGGACCCATTTCCAACAACGATAGATGAAGGAAAAGAGGGATTGGGAGGATGGGTGGAAGAGAGTATACCGGAATTAGGAGTGGTATGGTATGATGCTCCGGAATCAACTACCTAGTCGGCACCAGGTGGTGTAAGGTGCATGGTGCTGAAGGAGGAAGCAAGCGACTGTCGATCCCACGTCGACGGTGGCTCCTGAAGGGGTGCCGATGGCTCCGAGTTCCCAACAGGATAGTCAGTGCCTCCGTAGGTCGGGGCTGACTGCCCGCCTGAAGAGTAGCCAGGCCCACTATAGGCCTGAGCTGTCGGCCTACCAGCACTGTGGGCTGGTCCACTGTAGCCGGGGGTAGCCGCAAACGCCGGCTGAGGACGCGGTGGTCGTGGAGGCTGAGAACCTAGGGACGGTCCAGGCCACATGTAGATCTGACCAGTCCACGGGTTGTAGGGTGTGGGCCAGGGTGCACCTCCCTGGCCGGTACCACCACTACTTCCAGTAGTCGAAGCCGTGGGGGTGCTGCCTGCACTGCTGCCACCATGGCCGCCGTTCTTTCCTCGGCGACGACGGTTTCCACCTCCTGTACTGGTAGGAGTAGAAGGTGGACGTGACGGCGATCCACCAGCTGCTGGTAAGGGTGGACGCGGGGACTGCCCGGAGCCATAGAAAGCTGTGGCAGATCCAGAGCCAGTAGAGCCTCCTGCAGTGATCTCTTCAAGTTCAATATCAGACCATACCTTCTCGAAGGTAGGTAGTGGCTCCAGTCGAAGTAGCCATGTCCGTAGGTGACAATAGCGCTCGTTCAGGCCCTGAAGGACCCGAAGGACAAGAGCGCTGTCAGTGACCGGCTCACCAAGGTCACGTAGGGCATCCGCCATGCCCTTCATCTCCCGACAATAGGTGGAGATGGAACGATCCCCCTGGACGGTGTTCTGGAACCGAGTGCTTATGTGGAGGGCTCGAGTCGCACGGTTCCCTAGAAACCGTTGCTCAAGTACTAGCCAGGCCTGTCGAGCAGTACCGCCACCGCGCTGCCTGACGATGTCCTGTAGCTCCTCTGTCAGGGAGCCAAGGATCCAGGATAGTACCAGGCTGTCCATGCTGATCCAGGACACCTGTACTGAAGACTCATCCTGGAGGACGTGGTCATCGAGGCAGTAGCGCCTCAGCGTGAGGAGCACCATATCACGCCACCGGGCATATGAGGTGGACTCGGAACTGAGAATAACCGGCACGAGCGTCCAGATGTTCTGAATCCCTGCGGCCTGTGCATGAAGAGCGGCCACAAGCGAAGTCGAGTACGTACCAGCGTCCGAGGGAGGCTCATGGATAGCACTCGTTGATCGGTGAGCACTCTCCTCAAGTTGGTGGGATAGTGATGCCACGGAGGCACGCTCCTGCTCTAGGGCAAGGGCGAGTGCCCGCTCGCACTCGCGAGAGGCGGCCAGTGCTGCGGCGATGTCAGATGTCTCCGCAGTGTCGGTGCCGTAGGAAGAAGCTGTGTTCTCCATAGTAGTACCGGCGGCTGGGAACGGAATCGGCGGGATCGCCGTGGTGCTCCCGTCAATGTCGAGGCCGGTGGCGTCCCGTAGCGCGGAGGTACCTGCCATGAAGGTAACAGCAGTGGCGGGGTTTCTGGAGGTACCGACAAGGGGTTCACCGGCGGTTGGACCGGTTCTTGAGAAGGAGGGGGCGGCTGCAGAACCAGCAGTGAGGGGCCTGGGGGCTGTGGCTCCTCCTAGGAAGGCGGCGCCCCCTCCAGAAGCTGCTGTTCCTCCAGTTTCAGCAGTCCAGAGGGTGGTGCCCCTTCCAGTGGGGCTGGCGGACCCCCCAGGGGCGGATGCGGAGCCCCTAGGGGCGTTGGCGGCCCAGGCAAGCCAGGGGGCGGCGCTCCCTCCAGGGGGGCCGGCGGACCCCCCAGGGGCGGTGACGCCCCCCCCCCCCCCGTGCGCGCACGGCCCCAATCCGGGTGGGGGCGGCCCGAATCCGGGCGGGGCCGCCCCGATCCAGGGCGCGGCGGCCCCGGATCCGGAGGTGGCGGCGGCGGCGGCCCCTCCCCGCGCCCAGGGTGGGGTGGCGGTGGCTCCGGCCTCCGCACGCTGTCCTCCAGAGGAGGCGGCGCCCCCCCTGCGTGCGCAGCCCAGATCTGGCGGCTGGCGGCGCCCTGGCGGCGGCGGGCGGCGCACCAGGGGCGGCGGCGGGCGGCGCACCAGGGGCGGCGGCGGGCGGCTGCTCGGGGGTGGCGGTGGTTCTGGCCCAGGGTGGGGTGGCGGCGGCGTGCGCCCAGGGCTGCGGCGGCTGGCCCATTAGGATTAGGGTTAGCCCTAATCCTGATTATTCCTAGCTAATGATACCATGAAAGAGGGCTAATGATGATTGTATTGAGATGATTGAAAAGCTGAGGTACAGGTGTGATTATATAGAGGGATTAGGAGGGGAGAAAAGACTAAACTACCCCTAACCCTAATCCCTCTCTAATGACTAATATACCCCTGTGCCACACCCCTAATTACAGTGTCTAACACATACATCTAGTAACCCCTTTGTAAAGGCTATTTTGTGATCTCTTGACCATACACCGACGGCTGTGTACTGGTAAAATGGAGGTTCTGCAGTCGCCGACGGGTGACGAAATCACAAACTTGTGGGTAAAGAGGTGCAAACTCTGCAGAGTTACTAAAACTATCATGATATCCGAGCTTACGGTCACGAGCACCTGGCTAAACTGCCATGATTGGATGGGATGGTTACTGGGATGATTATTGAAATGGTTATTGGGAAGGTTCTTGGTTATGGTTATTGGTTATGATTTGGTTTGGGACTGTTGAGTACGGGAGATGAGATGGTTGCATGACTGATGGGTCATGACATGAGATTGGTCCCGGTGCGAGACGTGGTTGATTTATGAGATGAGATGGTAGCGAATACGAGGAGGTATTCGTGAGTATGGATAAAGGATTGGTTAATGTTCGGATGAAACACGGGAAGTGATGGAGGTATGTTGGTAATTTAATACATGATGGGATTACATTCACCTAAAGATAAGTTGCTGTTTTCTCATGGTTTTATAAATCTGCTTTTCTGCAAATAATCCCTTTTATTACCTACCTTGTTTATGAACTGCATATCATGTGTTTTTCCCGCACTTGCTGAGTACATCATTGAACTCAAACTTGCATTATTATTTCTTCACCAACAGCAAGAGAAGAGTACTATGAAGACCGAGTAGATCATTATGGCGTGTGATCTGTTCTCAACCTTGCCTGTGGAGGGAGTAGAGATGGAATCACTTCTGCTTAGTTTTGCTTCCGCATTAGTTTTTGCTTCCGCATTTAAATAAGGACTTCCGCTGCATAGAATTAAGATTTCCGCTGTGAGCATGAGTCCAAGACTCATGAGGTATTGTAATAAACTCTGTTATTCATTGTAATATATAATCTGAATTCAGTTTGTGGAACGTATGTGTATGTGTGATGAACATCCTGGGCACACATATGCATTAGTTCTCGGTTCCGTGGTTTTCCACAGAATTGAGGGCGTCACAACATGCCCTCAGCATATCCTCAAGAATCTGATTGGTCCTTTCCGTCTGCCCGTCAGTTTGGGGATGATAGGCAGAACTAAAGTTCAGATGGGTTCCCATGGTTTCATGCAACTTCTGCCAGAACCTTGAGGTGAACTGTGTCCCTCGATCCGACACTATCTTCTTCGGCACTCCATGGTAACACACGATCCTTGACATGTACAACTCCGCCAATTTGGATCTGCTGTAGCTTTCCTCCACGGGGATGAAGTGAGCTACCTTGGTTAGCCTGTCGATGATGACCCATATTGAATCATATCCTGATTGGGTCCTAGGCAATCCCACTATGAAATCCATACCGATTTCTTCCCATTTCCATTCAGGCACTTTGAGTGGTTGCAATAATCCCGCGGGTCGTTGATGTACTGCTTTCACCAACTGGCATGTGTCACATAGGGCAACTTGTTCCGCGACATCTCGCTTCATGCCATACCACCAATACTTGCTCTTGAGGTCCTGGTACATCTTCGTACTCCCAGGATGAATGGAATAGTTAGAATCGTGAGCCTCCTTCAAAATCAATTCGCGGATCTTCTTTACTTCTGGCACACAGATTCTTTTCCCGTGCCACACCGTTCCTTGTTCATCCTCTCTAAACCCAGGAGCTTTATATTCCTTGATGAGTTGTCTGATCTCTTGCATCTTCTCGTCATTCTTTTGACCCTCGCGTATGTCTCGCTCTAGTGTGGAGTCCACTTCCATGGCGATGGCTTCACCACTATTCACAAGGCATAGATTGAGCCTTATAACCTCGTCCTTCAATTCTGCAGGCATGCCCTTCAAGCTCAACCTATTGACCTGCACTTTCCGGCTTAAAGCATCTGCCACGACGTTTGCTTTCCCAGGATGATAGTTGATGCCCACATCAAAGTCATTGATTAGCTCTAACCATCTCCTTTGTCTGAGGTTGAGATCTGGCTGTGTGAAAATGTACTTTAAACTCTTATGATCCATACATATCTCTGTCCTCTTCCCCATCAAGTAGTGCCGCCAAATTTTCAACGCGTGTACCACTGCGGCTAGTTCTAGGTCATGTGTAGGATAGTTCTTCTCATGCTTCCGGAGCTGCCGGGATGCATAGGCCACAACATGCCCTTCTTGCATGAGAACACATCCCAACCCGTTTCCAGAGGCATCGCAGTACACCGTAAAGTTCTTCTGCATATCTGGCATAACTAGCACTGGGGCTGTTGTCAATCTTTTCTTTAACTCCTGAAAACTTGTCTCGCACTGCGGCGTCCATGTGAATGTGATTCCCTTCTCCAACAGTTTGGTGAGGGGTCTTGAGATCTTGGAGAATCCCTCAATAAACCGTCGATAGTATCCAGCCAATCCCAAAAAACTCCGAACTTCCCCGACATTTTCAGGGGTCTTCCACTTCTGTATATCCTCGATTTTGGCGGGATCTACGGAGATTCCTCCCTCCGAGATTATATGTCCTAAGAAGGGAACTCTCTTCAGCCAAAACTCACACTTGCTCAACTTGGCATACAGTTGGTGTTCTCTCAGCCTCTGCAACACCAACCTTAGATGTTTCTCATGTTGTTCTTCATCTTTGGAGAAGACGAGAATGACATCTATGAAAACCACCACAAATTTGTCCAGATATTCCATGAATACCTTGTTCATGAGATACATGAAGTATGACGGGGCATTAGTTAGCCCGAAAGGCATAACAGTGTACTCATACAGTCCGTACTGAGATACGAAAGCTGTCTTGGGAATATCAGATTGCCTTATCTTAAGTTGGTGGTATCCCGACCTGAGATCAATCTTCGAGAACACACAAGCTCCCCTCAACTGATCAAACAAGTCTTCAATACGGGGTAATTGGTACTTATTCTTGATGGTTACCTCATTCAAGGCATGGTAGTCCACGCATAACCTCTGGGTTCCGTCCTTCTTGGGCAGAAATATCACTGGGGCTCCCCATGGTGAGGAACTAGGACGAATATACCCCTTCTCTGTCAATTCTCTCAAATGATCCTTGAGTTCTCCCAGCTTCTTGGAGTCCATCCGATAAGGTCTCTTGTATATCGGGGCTGTTCACGGCACTAGCTCAATTGCGAATTCCACTTCACGATCAGGAGGCATACCTGGCAACTCCTCCGGAAAAACATCTGGATATTCCCTGATGGTCCTGATCTCCTCAACTTTCACCTCAACTTGATTTAATTTAATGTCCCTCCTAGGCTCGTGTATTGTTATGAACTTTACTCTTGTGCCACTAGGGTGAGTTAGTTCCACCGTTCTGGTCGAACAGTGGATGATTCCTTTATGTTTGGTCAACCAATCCATGCCCAAAATAATATCTATCCCTTGTGAATCTATCACTATGAGGTTAGCAGTAAATACTACCCCATTAATGTCTAGGTTCACATTGGGACACACTTGTCTTGTCCTTATTTCTCCACCTGGAGAGTTTACTGCTAGCATATGGTTCATTTGTGTTGTTGCTAGGTCATGCTTCTTAACAAACCCTTGGGCAATGAACGAGTGGGTAGCACCAGAATCAAACAACAGGGTTGCAATGTGTAAATTGGCAGGAAACTTACCAACTACCACGTCAGGTGCCTCTTGCGCTTCCTCCATGGTGACGTGGTTCACCCGTCCTCGCATCACATTCTGCTGTTGTGGCTGCGTGGGCTTCTTCTTTGGGCACTTATGGGCGTAGTGCCCCACTTCACCACAGCTAAAACATTGCACCCCAACCTTAGGTGTCTGGCCTTTGTTGTCTTGGGGTTGGTTTGGAGGTCCTTGTACTGCTGGTCGGGGTTTATATGTAGGGCGAGGCTGCTGTACGAACTGACGTTGTGGCTGTATTGGTGCTGCCGGAGGCCTGTAGTTCGGGTTGTACCCTCTTGGTGCTGAGTAGGGTACCGCAGCACGGTTCGTTTGCCCGGCGGGTTGCTGCATCAGACGTGGGCGGGTGTTGCTACCCAAGGCTTGATGTGACCACCCGGTCTTCCTCTTATTCTCATTTTCCAAGGCCTTCAGCTTCCTTTCTACCACAAACGCTCTGTCCACCATCTTTTGGAAACTTTCATACTCGTTGGAGGACATTGCACACTGCATTTCTGCTATAAGTCCTTCCACGAAGCAATCCTGTTTCTGCTCATCAGTCTCTATGTCCCGTGGGGCATAACGGGAGAGTTGAGTAAATTTAGTGAGGTATTCCCTCACAGTCATGTTACCTTGCTGCAACCCCAAAAATTCCTTCCTCTTGTTTTTGAGTTCACCCCTTGGGATGTAATGGTTGCGGAAGCTACGCTTGAACTCTTCCCAGGTGATGTTCTCAGGGTCATGATGGGCGGCCACGTAGGCGGTCCACCAATCAGCAGCAGGTCCATGCAATTGATGAGAGGCAAACAGCACCCTCTCATACCCTTGGCACTGTATGATCCTCATCTTGCTCTCAATGGTCTTTAGCCAATCATCTGCCTCCAGAGGTTCAGCAGCACTTGCAAACTTTGGAGGTTGAGTTCCTAGAAACTCACTCAACCTTGGTTGGCGTGGTGCAGCTTGTGGAGGTGGAACTTGATGCAAGTTGGCCACCATTTGAGTCAAGTTCTGGATGAGCTGATTTTGATTCTCAAGCATTTGGTGGAGGGGATCAACTCCTTAACGGCGTCCATCCCTGTCTTGGCCTCCAGAAAGATGAGGGTTGCAGGCCTCATCGTTGTTGTTGGCGGGGTTAGCAGCACGACCTTTTCCTCTTCCAGCCATCTAGCATGATCAACCAAATGTTAATTTAAAGCATTACTTATTACCTTACTACTTTCACTTGTTTGTACTTTAAAGTGTTGAGGCTTTGTTATACTTTTCTGAGGGTTCATGTCTCACAAAAATAAATGCACTATTATTTCATGTGGGTTCACACACCAAAGCAAAACAATCTGAAGACGAGGCTGTGGACAATTGATTATGGCTTCCACAACTCACGTCACACACCAAGCATTAACACGCCATTAACTAAGATTACGACTCGGCTACTCGACATCCTGCTAAACTAAGGAAAGGACTCTACACTACTCGTATCACTGAGCTGGCTCCTCGGGATCTTCCTCATTATTGCGGCTGCCTTTTGACTCCCCTTTGGGTGGGGAGGCTGCTGGTGGAGAAGTGCGACGACGCCTGATCGTCCGGCGATCTGGGGAGTCAGGAGTCCATGTATCATTCACGGTGACACACAGTTCATTCCCATCTCCTCTTTCTCTCGCCCTCAAGCAGGCTCGAAGCAACGCCTCGGTTTCCTTTAGGGTGTCACGAACATCCTGAAGCTCCTGCTGACACTCCTGCAGTCGAGTGCTGATCATAGCAGCATCCTCCAAGCACAGATCCATGTGCTCATGGGAAGTCCCTTGCTGCACTGGCGGGTACTTATACTCCGTGGTACCACTCTCGCGCTGGAGGACATACATGTACTCCGTCCTGTCCAGGTGTCGACGATAGATGTGACTCTGGCAGGTGATGGCCTCCCAGGTGACATCCTTTTCCGCATCGACCCGTGTCGCTTGACAAGCTGGAGAGCGGTGGATCTTGAGCAGCTGATTTTTATGGATAATCCTCATTTCTGAACTCCATTCTTCCCGCTTCTCCCGGATGGTCCTGGTGGAGCTATAGTGTATGATTATCTTGCCCGTATTGCCGGCGGCTTGGAGCATACGTCGAAGACGGCGCAGCAAACCTCCTACTGCCAATCCGTAGGAAAGGTACGTCACCGGACGGCTCTCCTCTCTTTGGGCAAGGGCAACTACGGGAACTCTCCCTCCTGTGGACTTGCGAGCGGTGCGAATCATGTGAACCATCTAAAACAAAAAGCATTTAAACTTAGGTTAGATAAACTTTTAAACAAAAATCCTATTTTGAATGAAAGTTGGGGTAAGATGAAGAAAGTGACTCCATTAAATAACACTTTTCAACACACACCTTGTAAAATAGTTTTTAAGAAAATAGGGCCCTTAAATACGTCCATTTCTACCTAGGTCCACGTTCCTATGATCACCCTTGGCTCTGATACCACCTATGTCACACCCGGTTTTTCCGAAGAACAACCAAATGAATATCACATGTATGCCAGGATCATTTTCTCATACATGTGATGACAAATAGTGAAGCATCATTTATTACAAGCCAGGTGTCGAATATAAATAAGTCTTACATAGCAAATGTCTCGATGGACAATAATAAGTTCATCATAAGTAAATAAACTAGCAGCGGAATATTATTCTTGAGGGCTCCGTCACAGGCGTTGCCCGGGGGACTCCATGAACCTAGAAACCTTCTTCGGGTCCAAAGTCTTGATCATTATACACCACCTCATTATCTTGACCTGAGCAGCAATATAAACCAACAAATATGCAAGGTTGAGTACCGATGGTACTCAGCAAGTGTGGGAAAGTTATGTCATGCATGGCTAGAACCAGGGGAGGTTGAACTCATGGTTAAAGCACTACGCAATTAATACCTATCACCTTAGCTTATTAAGCACCTACATTACTACACAGGTGAAATGGTCCCAATCTCCCATCCCATCATCATAATCAAATAACCATAACATCATTTCCAATGTTAAGCTCCCTGCTTAACATCCACAACTTCCAAAACCATCAATCCTCTAATCATGAATAAGTCCAAGCCGCTCTTGACCGTGAGCACGGCTGTCATGACAGTTTTGACTCTGCAGAGTTTGCACCACTGTACCCACATGTAGTGATTTCATCCCCCGTTGCCGGGTGGACTAAAAGAACCTCCATTATGCCAGTGGCTACGAACCACATTCACACTTCCCAGGTGTGTAGCCAGGAGATCACTACGAAGCCTTTACAAAGGTATTCCCGACGAGCGTGGGCCCACTGAGGTTTCACCCCTAACAGCATACAAGAGGCTCCAACCCCGCTACAAAGGCCCCCTCTTGAGCCTTGCGGTTCATATGGTAGTCCAGCTGACACCTACTCCCCGCACCATCCAACACACCCATACTACGCCGGGGATACACCTAATTAATTGGCCAAGCTGCCCCATCTCAGCATGTGGTTGGCACGGTAAAGCCAGGTTACATGCTCCATGAACCGGTCCTAAGGATCCAGGCAAGTACTAAACACAAACCCAAGTCTCGTGCACCCAGCACCAACCAAAACATCCAACTTGCCTTGATCCCTACCTCTACATAACTCATAATATCTCATCCAAGAGTATGGTAAAATAAACTGATGATCTCATATCCCAAATATCCCATTCTAAGCATGGCTAAGCATATGCATAATAATAAATGACATGATAAAATAAATCCCAACCCAAGCTACAAGGAAACAAGGTAATGCAATTCTAGGGAAACTTCCTAGCATGGGTTTCATATTTCAATTGACAATGCAAATATTCTATCTACACATCCTAGCATAGGATCAAAGTGGTCAAGGACACTTGCCTCCTTCCTGCTACTCTTGGAATGGGTAGTCCTGATCTTGGAAAGGGAGAACTTGCTCTGGAGCAGGTTCTACATCATACCATCACACATAGCAAAAGAAAAGCAACAATCCATAAGACATAGTTCACACTTCCACTTCATACAAACCACACATTCACATTTATGAAAGCCATTCACAAATTCTATGTGTTGTGGTTACTCTATGTGTGTTGATCTTTGGCTTACATGCACTTTTAAACATGTATATGATTTCTACTTTTGTATTCATATTTATGCTTGCATACTATATATATGAGTTTCCAATTTAAATAAATTCCTTATATTCAATTACTACACCTTTTAGCTACCAAGTATGCATGAAAGGTATTTTCCTACTCCATATGTGTCTTCAGTCCTTCTACCAACCCTAAACTGAATTCTTTGGATTTTAGAAACTTCATTTATCATTTCCTAGTTATTCATACCTAGCTTGCTATATCTTCAGATTTATTTCCGATGCCTAAATGTGAACTTTATTATGAAAATAATAAGACACATCATCTAAAAAGAATAGGTTCTGATCTAAAATATTTAATAATATATTTTTGATCTTTTACTCTGATGTAAACTATTTTACATTTATTTTTCTAATTTTCAGAATTATTCTCTACTAAAAAATGTGTTCCAATGTGAATAATCAATTAAACAGATTCATTTCAGCCAAAAATCTATTTTTATCTCACTCCAAGGTTTTCTAAGTACTGGGAAAGTTTTTAATTTGAATTTGACAATATGTTTGTCCCACCTTTTAAATTTCAAATACTAGCCACTTATTCAGATTCCTAACTTTAATATCAAATAGGGTTAAAAAGGTAAACTCACCCCACTACAGGGTCCATTATATTATTTTAAGAATTTCCAGGGGTCTATCTACACTTATCAGAGGGGTTTTTTCTAATTTTTATTAAGTCTAGGGGCTAAAACTGATTTTTAAATGAATTTACATGATTTTCTGAAGTTCCAGGGGCTAGATCAGAAGTTTCCGGGGCTAGCTCTTATTTTCCTAGAACCCCAGGGGGTAGCGCGTAAGAATTCCAGTCTTTATAACGCGGGGCTGACGTGGACCGTCCGATTTAAAACAGACGGCTGAGATTATAACGTCGAACCCGTACGCGGGGATTTAAATTCTACCGTGCGATTTAAAATAGACAGCGCACAAGCGGCCACGTCGCTCTGATCGATCGTGGGCGGCGCCGCCCGGTGGCGCACGGCGGCGGGAGGCGGCGATCTCGCCAGAGAGTTTCGGATCTTCGTCAATTCTTCCTAAAACTGTGATTTTATGGCATAGATCGGTGGAGGGGAGGTCGGGGATCTCACCTCGGGGGTTTTCTTGAGCTCGGAGGTCCCGAAAAGCGATCGGCGACGAGGTCCGAGGTGAATTCACGGCGAGGCTCATCGGCGCTGTGTTTGAACCGCAAATCACCGAGTTTTCTGCACCTGCAAGGTTCCCCGGAGGCGGTGGATCAAGACCAGCGAGTTAGATCAGAATTCCCGAGCGTAGATCGAGCAGAATTCGCCGGAGGTGCTCGGGTTCTCACCGGAGAGAAAATCGGCGGATCGTGGGGAGAAACGGGACGATGCCGGGGTTTTTATAGACGGGGGAGGGCGGCGTTCGGTTGTGATCGAGTTTGCGTCGCCCACGAACGAAATTCGGCTGGGATACGCGAGGATCCGGGTCGGTTTTGATTCGGGGTGAGAGAGTCAGGCCGAGCGCGGGCGCGAGCGCGATGAGGAAGAAAGGTTGGCGGGCCCCGCGTGTCAGTGGGAAAAGGGGGGGGGGGCGCGCGGCTGCGGCTGGCGCGGGATGGGGTGGGCCGGCTGGTGGGTTTCGGCCCACTGGCCGGTTTTTTTTTCTGTTTTCCTTTTTCTTTTTCCATTTCTTTCTGGTTTGAATTTGAATTTGAATTCCAGTTTGAATTTAAATTTTTGCAACACATGCAACACGTCCAAAAATTTTTAAATTCCCGTATTGACAGGATTTTGGGGTGTTACAGTTTAGCTACTAATTTACTTAAAAATGTCAACTAAGTGATTAGAAGTTTTTATCTACTAACTTAGTTGAAAATTGTCAACTAGGTTAATTTAGTTAGTTTAGCTACTAATTCAGATTAGAAGTTTTTTAGTTTGTTTTATTTTAGGTGATAATTAGTTGTTACATTAGGTAGTTTAGTTTGTAGTTAGTTCAGTTGTTAATTATTTGTTTATTTCATTATTTAGTTGATTATTAGTTAGTTTAATATTTAGTTTATTATCTGGTATTTAATTAATTAGTTGTTTAATTAATTAGGTTATGCTTTAGTTATGTACATTGTTAATATTTATTATATTTGCTTATTTAGTTAGTTTAGTATTTAGTAACTTGATTTGGTAGTTAATTAAGTTAGGTCACTAAGTAGAAGTTTAATTACTTAGCTTATATTTAGTTAGATAAATTGTTAATTAATTGATTTATTTGAAAATAGATTTATTGGTATAATTATTTGATTATTTAATTTGTTGCATTAGTTTAATTGATTAAGTAACTGATTTAGTAGAAAATTGATTGTTAATGTGACGCCCAGTCCCGTGAAAACAGATCCGAACTAATGTATATGTGTGCCCAGGATGTTCATCACACATACACATGTGATCCACAAACTGAATTCAGAATATAACCACAGATAATAGGGTGTAAGTACTTTGTTACATCAATCCCTAACTTATTCTAGCAGCGGAAGTCTCTAACTTATTCTAGCAGCGGAAGTCTTCTACACTATAGCGGAAGCAAACTAAGCATGGCAGCGACTCCATCTTCAACTCTATCCCCACAGGCAAGTTGACGGTAGATCACATGCCTAGTACTCCACATGATCTTCGAAGTACTCTTCTCCTGTTGCCGATGATGAAGTAATAATGCAAGTTTGAGTACATGACGTACTCAGCAAGTGCGGGAAAATATGATATGTAGCTTACAGCAAGGTAGGATTAAAATGGCTCATTGAACAAAGCAAAGTTTATTTCACAAACCATGATAAAAACAGAAACTACCTTTAAGTGAATTTAATCCCAACATGTATCCAATTAAAACATCAACATACCTCCATCATGATTCTCCTCTTTTCATGTCTCATCCAGAGATTTATCTTTCTCAACTCTTTCTCATGCTCATAATGACCACCTCATAATCATATCCATCTCGTATCCGAAACCAAAGCTCATTGTTTCGACTCAACAGTCCGTTACCATTCTCATTACCAGGACTCAACCGTCCCGAAACCAAATTCCAAAGACCAAACCATCCCAATAACCAAACCGAACCATCCATCCCAAACCTTCCCTCTAATCATGGAAGTTGGCCAGGTGCTTGTGACTGAAAGCACGACTTATCATGATAGTTTTACACTCTACAGAGGTGGCACCACTTTATCCACAAGTTTGTGATTTCATCACCCGTCGGCGACTGCAGAACCTCCATTATACCAGTACACAACCGCGGTGTATGGCCAAGAGATCACAAAATAGCCTTTACAAAGGGGATACTAGATGTATGGACTCACTAAGGTTTCACCAGCAGGCTCGAATCACCATTCTCCCACCTACGGTCCCCCTCTTGTGCCATGCAGTTCCCAGGGCAGTTCTCTCTCGACTCCCATTCCCCGCGCCTTCCACGATCCACAAAAATGTAGCAACTTACCTAATTAGTCAGCTAAGCCACACCCATACTTGGCCTTGTGGTGGCACTATTTTCCTGGCATGTGCTCGCATGAACCGGTCCTTAGATCTACGGCAAGTAAACCACCATCTCATTCTACCACATCCACAAACCAAGATTGCCTAGATCTCCCCCGATTCATGTTCATTATCAACATCAAGTTCTCATTATCATTTTTCATATGAGTGCAGTAGCTAGACACGTTCTATCTCGCTTCCCATATACCGTGGATTAGCGAAGCAAAAAGGAAAAGCGACCATACCCGACTCATTAACTTCCCCGGTGACAAGGGTGGTTAACAAAACTAGTAAACTCCTATAAAAGGGTTTCCCATCAAGTTGACTCAAGCACGCACACATTTTCGTAAACAAAACAGTTTCAAAATATGGGATCAATATGGTCAAGGGGCACTTGCCTTGTTCCTGTGGCTTTTGTTGCTCTTGTGTCTCGAAGTTCTGGTGCTGTAGTCCTTCGTAGATGGCTTCCTGAGCTTGTCCTTCTACTTACAATCACGCACATACAAGATTCACAGCAATCAATCATCATGCACAAACTTTACTCAAGATGCAATGGTGTAGATGCATGCTGATCCTATGGCGCAGTTTTAGTTTGTGTGTGTTCTTGCATGTTTTAATGGCTTTGCATGGGGTTTTACGATGAACAAAGGTGTAAGGATCAGGTGTGGACGTTGTGATGATCTTGACTCAAGATCTAGATCAATTCCACCGTTAAAAACTGATCAACACGTGATCTGTCCATACGAAAAAGCTTATGTTCGAAGAAAACAGATGCGAAGAAAACCACGATGATGTCGTAAGGTGGTAACAAAGACCTACCTCGGCCTTCCTCCTAGCAATGGCAGCAATACAGTTCATTGGCTCTCTCTCCGGCGACGGCGAATGTGACGGGGATCGTCGGCGGTCTCACCAGCGACTGAACTCTGGCAAGGGGGTGGAACTCGGTGAGTTGGGGGCTAAGGCCTCTAAGTTGTCGACTTTAGAAGGTGTTACATCCAAGGGGGTGTTTTGGGTTCTATTTATAACCAGAAAAAGAAGAGTCCTACTTCGATCAGATTTCAAATAAGAGTCCTATTCAAATTGTTTTGGATCTTAACAACTTATCTCCAATCGATTTGGTGCGGTAGCAATGTGGAAATCGTGTCGGTTTCCTCAGTACCGGGTGTTCCCGCGCGTAGAGAAAGAAAAACCGCCTAAGGATCTCGTTCTTCCGCAGGGATAAGCTCCCGAGGTTCCACGTGTCCAGCGGGGGCCTGGCTTCCCTTCTTCCGCAGAGGCGGGCTCCGGTTGTGCCGCGTGTCAGGCGGGCGGGACCTCCCTCTCCTCAGAGGCGAGCTCCGCGTGCGCCACGTATCTTGGCGGGCGGGACCTCCCTCTCCCTCAGAGGCGAGCTCCGCGTGCGCCATGTGTCAGTGCCGGACCTCCCCTCTCCTCGGAGGTGGGCTCCGAGAATGCCACATGTCTGTGCCGGACCTTCCATCTCCTCGGAGTTGGGCTCCGAGAATGCCATGTGTCCAGTAGCGCCGGACCTCCTTTCTCCTCGGAGATGAGCTCCGAGGTCGACACGTGTCCAACAGTGTTGGACCTCTCGGAGGGGAGCTCCGAGGGTGACACGTGTCCCGCTGGGTCGGACCTCTCGGAGACGAGCTCCGAGAGCGACACGTGTCCCTTGGGCTAAGCCTCGCTTCTCCACAGAGACTAGCTCCGAAGGCAACACGTGTCTCACAGGGCCGGACCTCGCCCCTTCCGCAGAGGTAAGCTCCGAGCCTGCCATGTAGCCGGCGGTGCCGGACCTCACCCTTTTTGCAGGGATGAGCTCCGAAGGCGCCACGTGGCCGGCGGGCCGCGGGAAATGTAGACGGCACTCTCGGTGGATTGGAATTGGCTCTTTTTAGCTATCTTTCATCAGTTCTACTTCTTTGAAAAGGTTTTCTCTATATGAAATATGTATGCATGCATGGATAAGAAATTGAGGGTGTCACAGTTAATTATTTGTTTCACGACAGTTAGCTATATACATCATCGTGGAACATATATAATATGTAATTTATGACGCCTCCGGACTGTACTGTCACAAGTAGTAGGACCATGAGGAGGTTGAGCCGGCACGGAGGTGAATGGTACCGGTGAGGACGCCAAGTGCTTGCGTGTGGACAGTCAGAACACGGCGGTGTACATGAGACGTTCACTGGTGTGTAAACACGACCATCTCCTAATCTTTCCCTCTCTTTCTCTATTTCTTTCCCCTTCTCTCATTGGAACACATTAAAACCGTTGTAAATAAGCTTTTTTACAACACTGTTGAATGAATAAAAAATGAGTAGTGTACCTATGCATCACCCGTTTCGAACCGGCACGTGTCACTTGCGCTACGCATGTGACGCGTGTAGGTTGAGAATTGCCCCTTTTAGACAGTCTCGGAGTGTCTAAGAGAGCTTACTTATGACGAGACGTGAGGTCCGGATCTGATTCAAATTTCAGTTGTATAAGCCTGATGTTATCTGCTACACCATTTCAGGGCGTGCAGTTGGAGAACTGCAGGGTTATGCTGCCGAAATATCATGAGGATCCAGACCCCTCGTTGTAAGCAATCTCTCTCGATCACTTTTGTGTGGGTTTAGGACACATCCTTCCTAATAGATGTAGATGTATGATAGCTGATGTGTGGGTTGGAACTCACTCAGATGAGTGGGTGACCAATACTACGGCTTTTATGGACTGTGCTTTTTTGTTGTCGAAGATAAATAAGGTGCGGTACATGTAGCAGATGCTACCTTCATCTTCTTCGCCATCTTCCTGTTCATCCTCTGAGGATTATGATGCAAGAGTGAGTACGGAAGGTACTCAGCAAGCCCTAGCACTTCACAAGGGGAAGTGTTTCATGTAAGGGAGTTGTAGCAAGGTGTGGTCGTACGGCTTAAAGTTGCCCAGAAGGAATTCATGCAGGGTTCTCTTTGAAAGTGGTTTGCAGGGAAGAAGGGTAACTGAATTATGATTTTAGTTGGTGGTACCTGGGGGGGTTGAACTCCATCCCGCTAGTTTCCTAGGTTTTATTCGAGCGTTCGAGCCCATGGCCCTACTAGCTCTGGCACACAACCATAATATCCAAAACACGGCAAGTACTGCCACACAATTCAAATCAAGGAAGCATGCTAGGAATAATCCGCAGGAGCTCATTTATAGTGTGTCAATGATCGTGACAACGGTTATCCGCATGTTAACACTCTGCAGAGCTTGTACACTTTACCAGCAGGTTTATGTACTCCTAGCAAGGGAGTAATGTAACGCTCACCTCATCTTTCCTGAGTAACCCCACAATCATACCTCGGGACGCACCCAAGGGCTATTTGGGCAGTTACTTTCCCAGCCAGATCACGGGTAATGACACCCCCGTGTCTTTGCCTGGCCTCTCGTACCCTACTGGCCACTAGGTGGCTCATGTGGAAGTCACCAAGAAGGTAGAGGGGGTCCTGCCTCTACAGGTTCTATGGTTGTACAAAATCACTATGATGAGGCCATATGAATGGGTCCTTATTGTAACACCCCAAAATCTTGTTAAGACCCTAAATCCTGTTAAGAGGGGAATTTAAAATTTTTTGGACGTGTTGCATGTTTTGCAACAATTTAAATTCAAACTGGAATTCAATTTAAACTCAAAACAGAAAAGAAATAGAAAAAGAAAAAAAAAGAAAACAGAGAAAACCGGCCAGTGGGCCGAAACCCACCAGCCGGCCCAACCAGCACCCGCGCCAGCCCGCAGCCGCGCGCGCCACCTTCTTCTCACTGACAGGCAGGGCCCGCCAGCCTTCTTCTTCCTCGCGCCCGCGCCGCGATCGGCCGGACTCTCTCTCACCCCGAATCCAAACCGACCCGGATTTCTGCGTATCCCAGCTGAATTTTGCTCGTGGGCGACGCAAACTCGATCACAACCGAACGCCGCCCTTCCCCCGTCTATAAAAACCCCGGCCTCGTCCCGTTTTACTCACGCGATCTGCTGTTTTTACTCCGGTGAGAACCCGAGCCTTCTCCGGCGAATTCTGGCCGATCTACGCTCGGAAATTCCGATCTAACTTGCTGGTCTTGATCCACCGCCTCCGGGGAACCTTACAGGTGCAGAAAACTCGGTGACTTGCGGTTCAAACACAGCGCCGACGAGCCTCGCCGTGAATTCATCTCGGACCTCGTCGCCGACCGCTTTCCAGGACCTCCGAGCTCAAGAAAACCCCCGAGGTGAGATCCCCGACCTCCCCTCCACCGATCTATGCCATAAAATCACAGTTCTAGGAAGAATTCTCAAAGATCCAAAAATCTCCGGCGAGATCGCACCTTCCCGCCGCCGTGCGCCGCCGGGCAGCGCCGCCCGCGCTCGATCAGAGCGACGTGGCCGCTTGTGCGTCGTCTATTTTAAATCGCACGGTAGACTTTAAATCCCCGCGTACCGGTTCGGCGTTATAACCTCAGCTGTTTGTTTTAAATCGGACGGTCCACGTCAGCCCGCGTTATAAAGACTGGAAATCTTACGTGCTACCCCCTGGGGTTCTTGGGAAATAAGAGCTAGCCCGGGAAACTTCTGATCTAGCCCCTGGAACTTCAGAAAATCATGTAAATTCATTTGAAAATCAGTTTTAGCCCTGGACTTAATAAAAATTAGGAAAAAACTCCTCTGTTATGAGTAGCTAGACCCCTGAAAATTGTTAAAATAATATTATAGACCCTGTAGTGGGGTGAGTTTACCTTTTTAACCCTGTTTGATATTTAATTTAGGAAATTGAATATATGACTAGTATTTAAAATTTAAAAAGTGGGACAAACATATTGTCAAAATTAAATTAAAAACTTTCTCAGTACTTAGAAAACTTTGGAGTGAGATAAAAATATATTTTGGGCTGAAATGAATCTGTTTAATTTATTATTCACATTTATTAGTTATAGGGACACATTTTTAAGTAAAGAATAGTTCTGAAAATAGGGAAAATAAATGTAAAATAGTTTACATCACAGGAAAAGGTCAAAAATATATTAGTAAATATTTTAGATCAGAACCTATTCTGTTTAGACGATATGTCTTGTTATTTTCATAATAAAGTTCACATTTAGGCATAGGAAATAAATCTGAAAATATAGCAACTAGTAAATGATAAATGAAATTTCTAAAATCCAAAGAATTCAGTTTAGGGTTGGTAGAAATTCTGAAGACACATATGGAGTAGGAAAATACCTTTTATGCATACTTGGTAGCTAAAAGGTGTAGTAATTAAATATAAGGAATTTATTTAAATTGGAAACTCATATATAAAGTATGCAAGCATAAATGTGAATACTAAAGTAGGAATCATATACACATGATTAAAAGTGCATGTAAGCCACAAATCAACACACATAGAGTAACCACAACACAAATAATTGTGAATGACTTTCATAAATGTGAATGTGTGGTTTGTATGAAGTGGAAGTGTGAACTATGTCTTATGGATTGTTGTTTTTCTTTTGCTATGTGTGATGGTATGATGTAGAACCTGCTCCAGAGCAAGTTCTTTCTTTCCAAGATCAGGACTACCCATTTCAAGAGCAGCAGGAAGGAGGCAAGTGTCCTTGACCACTTTGATCCTATACTAGGATGTTTAGATAGAATTATTGCATTGTCAAGTTAAATATGAAACCCATGCTAGGAAGTTTCCCTAGAATTGCATTACCTTGTTTTCTTGTAGCTTGGGTTGGGATATATTTTATCATGTCATTTATTATTATGCATATGCTTAGCCATGCTTAGAATGGGATATTTGGGATATGAGATCATCAGTTTATTTTACCATACTCTTGAATGAAATATTGTGAGTTATGTAGAGGTAGGGATCAAGGCAAGTTGGATGTTTTGGTTGTGTGCTGGGTGCACGAGACTCGGGTTTGTGTTTAGTACTTGCCTGGATCCAAAGGACCGGTTCATGGAGCATGTAACATGGCTTTACCGTGCCAACCACATGCTGAGATGGGGCAGCTTGGCCAATTAATTAGGTGTATTCCCGGCGTAGTATGGGTGTGTTGGATGGTGCGGGGAATAGGTGTCAGCTGGACTACCATATGAACCGCAAGGCTCAAGAGGGGACCACTGCAGCAGGGTTGGAGCCTCTTGTATGCTGTTAGGGGTGAAACCTCAGTGGGCCCACGCTCGTCGGGAATCCCTTTGTAAAGGCTTCGTAGTGATCTCCTGGCTACACACCTAGGAAGTGTGAATGTGGTTCGTAGCCACTGGCATAATGGAGGTTCTTTTAGTCCACCCTGCAACGGGGGATGACATCACTACATGTGGGTACAGTGGTGCAAACTCTGCAGAGTCAAAACTGTCATGACAGCCGTGCTCACGGTCAAGAGCGGCTTGGACTTATTCATGATTAGAGGATTGATGGTTTTGGAAGTTGTGGATGTTAAGCGGGGAGCTTAACATTGGAAATGATGTTATGGTTATTTGATTATGATGATGGGATGGGAGATTGGGACCTTTTCACCTGTGTAGTAATGTAGGTGCTTAATAAGCTAAGGTGATAGGTATTAATTGCGTAGTGCTTTAACCATGAGTTCAACCTCCCCTTGTTCTAGCCATGCATGACATAACTTTCCCACACTTGCTGAGTACCATCGGTATTCAACCTTGCATATTTTGTTGGTTTGTATTGCTGCTCAGGTCAAGATAATGAGGTGGTGTATAATGACCAAGACTTTGGACCCGAAGAAGGTTTCTAGGTTCATGGAGACCCCGGGCAACGCCTGTGACGGAGCCCTCAAGAATAATATTCCGCTGCTAGTTTATTTATTGGTGATGAACTTATAATTGTCCATCGACACATTTACTATGTAAGACTTATTTATATTCGACACCTGGCTTGTAATAAATGATGCTTCACTATTTGTCATCACATGTATGAGAAAATGATCCTGGCATACATGTGATATTCACTTGGTTGTTCTTCGGAAAAACCGGGTGTGACACTTGTGTTGGTGAGGCAGCTCCATCAAATCCATGACAGGTGGAGTACACCGAAGGACATATCTACTGATTCACCATGTCCCGCCTCAACCACACCACCCCACTTCGCTTGCACTAGTTTGTCGCCTGTAACACTCACCCCCACTTCCTAACGCACACCATCAAGACATCTTTTAACACTTTTCACAAATCTGGTGAATAGTTATAATGGGTTGCGATGCGAACATCACAGGGGTTCCTAAGCACTCTACTATCAAGGGGGCACACACATCATTATCTATAGTGTGATGACGGGACCTCAGTATATCAAGAAGGTAAAGTCATCAAGGTCAAGAAGGGGCCTGTGGTATTTCACATATTTAACATGTGGCTGTCACTATGCCAAACCTCTGGCTTGGACGATGAAAGACTGACACGTTACGTGTACAGACGATGATAGGCAGGCCCAGGGTGGCAGCGAACCTTAGGGCACTTTTTTGTGGACCCTGGACCCAGCCCATAGCTGCTGGGTCTCTGATCCATAAGGATGGAGCCCACGGCAGCCCACGTGGGCGTGTGGGTATGCTGGCGCCTGCGTGGCGCTGACTCAGCTGCCACGCCCGCGTGCCTGCCTAAATGGCCTGCAACCTGGCAGCCACACATGCCGGGTGGCCGAGGCAGCTTTGGCGCAGCTGGGGCGGTCCGCGGCTAGACAGAGCCATGTTGTTTTTCCTTTCTGGTTCATCCTAAGGCAGTGTTAGTGTCCCTCTCGATGCAGGGAATCTAGGGGTGTGATCCCTAGTCGTACTTGCTCACCGGAATGGCGTCGGCGGATCGCCAAAGTTACTCGCGGTGGGGGTACTCACAGTAGGGGTTTCTGCGCTTGCTTTTCCCTGGGTTTGATCACTCCTACATGTTCCCGAGTTTGCATTGAAGCTTTTAGTGCGATCGGTTGGGCCTAGGGAGCTCCCACGGCAGTCGGCAGCGAGCTAGGGTGGCGCCCTTCACCGGTGATCTGTGTTCTCGGGTCTGTGTGCGGGTTTCTACCGAACTAAGAGGTTGGTATCACGTAGGGTGTGTGTCGAATTGTTTAGCCGACACTTCCCCCGGGCCTGCTCTGGGCAACCCGCAGAGGTTCTTTTTCAGAGGGGCTAGTCACACGCGGAGAGCTTCAGCGTTAGGAACGATTGATGGAGAAGCTTGACACAGGGGTTTTTACATGGTTCAGGCCGCCGGAGCGTAAAACCCTACGTCCACGGTGAGCAGAGCTGCTCGCTGTATTGCTTGCTGCTCAGAACCGGAGTCCTGAGCTTGAGGGTGTGAGATGTCGAATGGCTAGAGTGCGAGGGTGCGTAAGAGGCAAACCCTTGCTAACGTCGCCTACCCGAGCCTTTTATAGTCCAAGGCTCGGGTGGCTTACAAGGTGGGCCCGGGACCTGACAGGTGGTCCCGGGGAGATTGCATGTCATCTACCGTATTTGCAGTTATGCCGGTAGTTGTCTCTGGCGAAGGCTTCCGAGTCTTCGTTCTGCCGCCCAGCCCATGCCGCAAGCTAGTCGTAGTGGTTGATGATGGCAGGGGCGGCAGGGGATGTCTTGTCGCTGTGTTTATTGGTGGGCAGGCTCTGACACGGCGCGCCAGTATGCGATGTGACTGGGCGCAACGACACCTGATAGAGGTGTGCTCCGCCTCCGCGCCTTGGGAAGGCGCGGGCCTTGACTACCTTGTACGGGCAAGGTATGGCGCGTCTTTACTCCTGTTGCCTACCGCGCGGGGGCAGGCAGCGTTGCTCTGCTGGCCACATGGCGGGCCCGGAGCTCTCCTCTGAGGAGAGGGAGGTCCGTCCCCGCGGGTCATGTGGAGCCTTTGGAGCTCTGCCCACGGAGGGGGGAGGTTTGGCTTCTGCTGGCCATGTGGCGGGCCCAGAGCTCTCCTCTGAGGAGAGGGAGGTCTGGCCCCGCAGGACAGCGGAGCCTCCGGAGCTCTCCCCACGGAGGGGGGAGGTTCGGCTTAGTTGGCCACGTGGCGGGTCCGGAGCTCTCCTCTGAGGAGAGGGAGGTCCGGCCCCGCTGGACACGTGGCGCCTTCGGAGCTCTCCCTGCGGAGAAGGGCGAGGTCCTTAGGCATTTTCCCGTGTGCGCGGGGGTACCCCGTATTGAGGGTACCAACAGTGGCCCCCGGGCCCATCTCGGGGGAGATAGCGAGCCCGAGGTGGGGCCTCCGTTTCTTCCATTCCGCGCACCTTCTCTAAGACCCGCATTGACCGTTGCCGGAGCACGAACAGTCGCGGGATCATGGGAGCGTGTGCCCACTTGATGGTTGCTTTTACTGCGGCGGTTCCCAAGGCTGCCACTTCTGCACGTCGCAGCGCTTTTTTCGGGAACCGCCGAAGCGTCTTTCTGACTCGTCTCCTTGGGAGACTGACTTCTTGGCCCACCGCTTCAGCTGGACGACTTGGGTCCACTTGTCATCGACGCTTGGTCTTGGAGCCGAAGCGGTTGCCCAAGCGGCGTATTCGAAGAGTTTCGAATCGCTTTGAATCGCACCTGGGAAGTTTTAAAAGGGGATCTTACCCGCATCGCGGCTTCCCTTCGGACTTCCCAGTGCTTGCACCTTCCTTGAGTTCTTGCGCCTTTGTCTTCCCTGTTCTTGAGCTCTCTCCTGCCATGGCTTCCAACCCGCCTCTAGAGAAGAAGCGTGCTCGGTCTCCTCCGGCGGCGGCGTCTGCGCCGAGCCAGGGATCCAGGGCGCCTGCGCGCCCTGCTTCTGGAGATGGCGCCCCGTCCGGTGGCGACCCCAAGAGGCCTCGGGCTCATCATCCCAACGGGACTCCTCTTGAGCGACGACGGGCTGAAAGTTCCCGGGCGTCGCTTCCTCCCTCCTCAGGCGGTGGAGTCTCGTGGGAAGGCGCTGGTGCGTCGATGCCCAGGGCCGAGCCAAGAGCTCAGGTGCCTAGGGCTTCTGGGGCCGGGCCGGCATCCAGGGGGGCCTCGGAAGCATCCCCTGCTCCGCCAGCCCGGGCGACTGCGGTGTAGCCGTCGGCGGCGACGGCGGGCTCTAGTGGACCTACCCCGGCTCGAAAGCCGGGGTTCAGAGCCCGTTGGAGCGCTCATGTCTCTAGGTAAGCGACACCTACCGGATTCTAGAGCCTGTGTTGTCTTCTTCTTTTCTTAACTCAGGAGTTTCTCATGTTTGTAGGGACCCACCGAGTGCCGGTAACGCTCCCGTTTCCCGGCCATCCCCGACTAATGGGGGATCCGCGCCGCAGCGCTCGGAAGCCTAGACGGTCACCGCGGCCCCCAAGCCAGCACAAGTTCCTCCTGCGCCAGTCAGCCCGATTCCTGTGGCAGTGGCGACTCCTCCCACTTGTCCCTCTTCACCGGCTTGGGAGCCAGGTGTTGGTGAGGGTTCGGCGGGTCCGGCTGTCGAAGTCCCGCCCCCTGTTGCTGGAGCGGAAGGAACTGCCACGGGCCTTACGGTGGGCAACGAACCAGGGCGTGATGGGAGCGAGCCTGTCCCAGCGCTGGCTTCTCCTGACCGGCGCCTTATCTCGGTTGCCAGAGCGTCGACTTCTCCTGAAGGCGACGTGATGGAGGAGGTTGGGGGCGCCGCTCCGGCCTCTGCTGCCCCGCTGCCCCTGGCAGATGCCCTCGTGCTCGCCTAGACGAGCGTCTGGCAGGTCTTGGCCACGCTCGATCGTGAGCGGGAGGAGCAGGTGGTTGAGAGGGATCGCCTCCTCACCTGGGGGAGCCTTTTGAGGGAGCGGACCGAGAAGGTCAAGGGGGAGCTCGACTCCAGGCGGGAGTCGCTTGACGTCATGGAGGCGCTCCTCGACCGACAGAAGCGGGCCGTCTGGACTCCGAGATGCGGCGGCTCCACAAGGAGGCCCTTGAGGCGCATGCCTGGACCGAGGAGAACTTCTCTGCTCTGGAGGAGGTGCGGCAGAGGCTGGCGCGCCGTGAGCGCGCCATTGCGGATCAGGAGCGCTCCGTGGCGGCCGAGGAGGAGAAAGTCACCGCGCGGCTGGCGGCGGGCGAGGGCGACCTGCGAACCCGGGCTACGAAGCCAGAGACCCGGAAGGCATACCTTGCCACGAGGGAGGAGCAGGTGTCCCGGGAGCGCCAGGTGATCCTGGATCAGGAGCTGGCTGCCGACTTCCGGGCTTCAGAGTTGGAGCGGCTTTCCCAGACTCTCCACCTTCGGGAATGCTCTCTGGCGGCCAAGGAGAAGGAATTCTCCAAGGGGAGCCACGACGCCTTGCTGGCAGCCCGCCGCGAGGTTGAGGAGCTCTTGGCCTCGTGGTCTTCCGAGGCCCGTGCGGTCTCGAGCTTCGTCGACCAGGCAGGGTCCGCCCTGTACCCCCTTGGCTTCAGCCCGGTGAAGACAGCAGCCCCTGCGCTGAAGGTGTCCGAGGTGATCCCCGCGCTCGAGTCAATCGGCACCAAACTGAGCAGGCTAGATGCGGTGGTCGCCGGCGAGCTCGAGGCAGAGGGATGGGGCCTGGCCGTGGAGGTTGCCACGCACGTTTTGGCATGCTTCCGAAGCCGGGACCCTTCCTTCTCACTAGAGCCAGCGAGACAGGGCCCTGCCGCGGAGCGGGAGGAAGCCGCCAGGGCTGAAGTCGGGGACGTGGCCGCCCTTGTAGCCTCTAGGTTCCGGCGCGAGCTAGGGGAACCCTAGGACTTGTATCTCTTTTTTTATTGAGTCTATAGTCCAGCTCATCGAGCCTTGAATAAATAGAATCTTGTGACTTTCTGTGTCTGTGTGCTCTTGTCTTGTTCTTGGCTTGGCCTGACCGAGCCCTTAGCTCCGCAAGGTACTCAGAGGCCTTCACCAATCTTGAAGCTCTGCACAGACACCTTCCTCGGGTCCTTATTGTGTTAAGGGCCCCGGAGGTCTCTGAAACTCGCCCCATGAGAACGGGGAGGTCCGGATCTGCCGACCACGTGGCGGGCCCGGAGCTCCCCTCTGAGTAGAGGGAGGTCCGGCCCCGTGGCACACGTGGAGCCTTCGGAGCTCTCCCCGCGGAGGGGGAGGTCCGGCTTCTGCCGGCCACGTGGCGGTCCCGGAGCTCCTCCTGAGGAGAGGGGAGCTCCGGCCCCACTGGACTCGTGGGGCCTTCGGGGCTCGTCCCTGCAGAAAGGGCGAAACCCGGATCCTCCGGTCTTGCGCTAGAGTAGTCGATAGCTCCATGCCCCCCCTTCATGCGGCCCCCATGGCTAAAACCTAGTGATCCTGCACAGAGGTAGAGGAAGCGTAATTCTCCTCGGCGGGTTCTCCCCTCCCCCTCTCTTAGTCTTATTTGGCTTACGGTCCTAGTCCGGTATACAGGGCTTGGGCAATTCTGTGCGAGAGGCCCTGGGGCTCCGGCTCCCTCCGACGTCAGGGTACGACCGTCCAGCCCCTAGTACCGGACCTTACGCTGGGGATGCAGAGTGCACAGGCTTTGGGTACGGAACCAGGCAAAGCGGCTGCACTCCCCTGGACCTCCGAAGGGCAGGGCGCACACGCTTTGGGTCGGAACCAGCAAAGCAGGCTACGCACCCTGGACCCCCCATGCACAGCGCAGGCCTTTCCTAGAGGTGACCAACTGGCACCACAACACCTGACTGGGGGAGGCTCGAAAGGCCCCCTAGCCATCGGCAGGTGCCTCAAGCGCAACTTCCTTCGGTAGGATAGCAAATGCCGACTATGGATGAGAGTGGGAAAGGGGAGCTAAATGTACGGTGAGCATACATAGAAAGTGCGGTCATAGAAATTAATGCGTAATTTAAATGAGCACATAAGTAAGAGCGTGGTAGAACAGGTTTCTACGTAAATGCCCATAGGAGGAAGACAGGTTGAACATGGAGGCAATGACCCGCCCCATTAAGAAGGGAAGCAAGACTCTACGCGCTTGGGGTCGGAACCAGGCCAAGCTGGACGTAGTCCTGGACCGTCCCCTGAGGCTTAGCTACTCCTACCGCTGTTCCTGGAGCCTATGGGATCTATTACAGAAAGGTAAAGGCCTGTTCTACTAATGCTCAGGAGGTAGAACTTACTGTGATGTTCCATGCTCCAAGGGTTTGGGAGCGGATCCCATCCTTTGTGGAAAGGCGTATGTACCTGGGACGACAACTTTCGTGAGTCGGAAGGGACCTTCCCGACAGGGGGAGAGTTTATAGGTCCTTCCAGGAAAGTATGCGCCGCAGCACCAGGTCGCCTTCTTGCAGCTCTCAGACGCGCTTGGTCCTTTGGCGGTAGTGCCGGAGCACCAGCCAGGGCCGTGCGTTGTGGGGTGTTGCCTGCAATCGTGCCTCGCTGATGAGGTCGATATCTTCGCACTGGAGCGGGTCCTGTGCGGCTTATCCCGGGAGCCCCGGGGTACTTTCCCCTTCTGGCTCAGGCCGTCAAGAGGTAGGAGGACCTGGACTCTTCTTGGGAGACCTAAGATGTCTTCCTCCATTGGCTCAGGCCGACAGGAGGTTGACGGATCCTGGGCGGCCCCTAGGAGGTGAGGCCGAGGCACAGGGATGTGCACTCGGGTATGAGGTCGATATCTTCGCGCTGGAGCCGGTCCTACGTGGCTTCTCCCGGGAGCCCCGGGGTACTTTCCCCTTCTGGCTCAGGCCGTCAAGAGGTAGGAGGACCCGGACTCTTCTTGGGAGACCCAAGATGTCTTCCTCCATTGGCTCAGGCCGACAGGAGGTTGACGGATCCTGGGCGGCCCCAAGGAGGCGAGGCCGAGGCACAGGGACGTGCACTCGGGTAGAGCTGGCCCGGTTCTGCACTGCTGGGGCTGGTGCTTGGGCTTCTGCCACTGCTTGGAGCTTCCCCAAGGCTGATATCGCAGCAGTGCAGTCTCCACAGATCTTTCGGGGCAGCCGTAGTCGGTTACCGCCCTGGCTCGTCGTTGCTGGAGCTGGAGTCCTCACTGTTGTGTACCGTCTTTATGGCGCGCTGAGGCTCCTGAAACCCCACCTGGTGGTCGACGTTGTCTGGGGCGTCGACCTTCTGCTTGCCCTCCCTTTGATGGAAGGGTGGGGCATCAGCTCGCAGCTGCCTCCCTTTGCGGAAGCGCTCTGCGAGCTTCTGAATCTCCCGGCACTCTGCAGCAGTATGGTAGCTGGTGTCGTGCACGGGACATGGCTTGCCTTGGTCACCATCTGGAGCTGGTGACTGTCGCTGCCTTTTGTTGGGGCGTGGCCCCCGAGCCTCACTGGGTGCTGCTGCTGCAGCAACGGGAGCTGCGGTCGGTGGCTTCATCTTGCCACCGCCCCGGTTCTTGATCTTCTTGCCACTTCCATGGGAAGCAGCGCCAGATCCGGGCTGTCCTCCCGACTCGGAGGCTGGCAGTGAGTGCCAGTTCCGCCCTTCTGCTGTCCTGGCGCACTTGTCCACCGGGCTGAAGAGCTCTGAGACGTCGCGAACCTCTCTGGTCACGAGCTTCTCAAGCATCTTCTTGTCCCGTACACCCTGCTGGAACGCCACCACCAAAGAAGCATTTTGGATATGCAGGATGGTGTTCTATACCTGGGAGAACCGCTGGATGAAGGAGCGCAGCGTCTCTCCAGGTTGTTTCTGGATGGCGTGGAGGTCGAGCTCCGTGCCAGGCCGTGTGTAGGAGCTGCCGAAGTTAGCAGTGAACTGCAGGCAGAGCTCTCCCCAAGAGGTTATGGAACCCTGGGGGAGGTTCATGAGCCAAGACCGGGCTGGGCCGGTCAAGGCGACGGGGAAGTAGTTGGCCATGACGGCCTCGTCCCCTCCTGCAGCAAGGATGGCGGTGGAGTAGATTTGGAGGAACTCCGCCGGGTTGACACTGCCGTCGTACTTCTTGGGGCAGGTGCGGCCGAAACTTGCGCGGCCACTTCGCGAAGCGAAGGTGTGGCGCTAGGGCCGCACATCCTGCTCCTGTTGCTGCAGGCGTTGGTGCCGCGAACGCTTGGTTCGCTGCTGGCACTGTGTACCCCGGTATGGGCAAGGCTGCGCCATAGACCGGGGGCACCGTTTGCAGGGCATATGCTGCGTGGCGTATGCCTGGGGAAGAGATCGCGTGGTGAACGTCTGCGCCTCAGGCTGGGTTGAGGCAGTCGACATGCTGTCGCCAGCCTCCTGGTTGCGACGCCTTTCTCGTCGTCACTCAATGAACACTCGGGCATCTTTGCCCAAGTGGCATCGTTCCAGCTCCGTCCTCAGGTCCGTCGATGGGAGCCTGGTGGAGCGGGAATCTGCCGTCTGCCCGTCAACCGTTGGCGTGCGCGTCAGCGACACAGCCGGCTGGCCGGGACGTCATCCCCGCCGAAGCCGAGGGTTTGCGGCGGCTACGACGAGACGGTCTACCTCGCGAATCCACTGCTGGGTCGCTGACTGAGGTGCGTCCCCAGTAGGAGGATTGTGCAGTAGCACTCTTGCTGCAGCTAGTGCACCCCCGTGGGAGACGCTCAGCGCTGCAGAGGATCTCATGCTCGCTGGAGCCTGCGCTGCCGGGGTCGGGTCTGCTCTGGGCAGCCCGCGGAGGTTCTTTTTCGGAGGGGCTAGTCACTCGCGGAGAGCTTCAGCGTTAGGGACGATCGAGGGAGAAGCTTGACACGGGGGTTTTTACGTGGTTCAGGCCACCGGAGCGTAAAACCCTACGTCCACGGTGAGCAGAGCTGCTCGCTGTATTGCTTGCTGCTCAGAACCGGATCCTGAGCTTGAGGGTGTGAGATGTCGAATGGCTAGAGTGCGAGGGTGCGTAAGAGGCGAACGTCTGCTAACATCGCCTACCTGAGCCTTTTATAGTCCAAGGCTCGGGTGGCTTACAAGGTGGACCTGGGACCCGACAGGTGGTCCCGGGGAGATTGCCTGTCATCTACCGTATTTGCAGTTATGCCGGTAGTTGCCTCTGGTGAAGGTTTTTCCGAGTCTTCGTTCTGCCGCCCTGCCCATGCCGCAAGCTAGTCGTAGTGGTTGATGATGGCAGGGGCGGCAGGGGATGTCTTGTCGCTGTGCTTATTGACGGGCAGGCTCTGACACCGCGCACCAGTCTGTGATGTGACTGGGCGCAACGGAACCTGACAGAGGCGTGCTCCGCGTCTCCGTGCCTTGGGAAGGTGCAGGCCTTAAATACCTTGTACGGGCAAGGTATGGCGCGTCTTTACTCCTGTTTCCTACCGCGCGGGGGCAGGCAGCGTTGCTCTGCTGGCCACGTGGTGGGCCCGGGGCTCTCCTCTGAGGAGAGGGAGGTCCAGCCCCGCGGGTCACATTAAGCCTTCGGAGCTCTCCCCGCGGAGGGGGGAGGTTCGGCTTCTGCTGGCCAGGTGGCGGGCCCGGAGCTCTCCTCTCAGGAGAGGGAGGTCCGGCCCTGCAGGACACGTGGAGCCTCCGGAGCTCTCCCCGCGAAGGGGGGAGGTCCGGCTTAGTTGGCCACATGGCGGGTCCGAAGCTCTCCTCTGAGGAGAGGGAGGTCCGGCCTCGCTGGACACGTGGCGCCTTCGGAGCTCTCCCTGCGGAGAAGGGCGAGGTCCTTAGGCATTTTCCTCTGTGCGCGGGGGTACCCCGTATTGAGGGTACCGACAGTGTGTGTGGACGAGTTTGAGCGTCCTGGCCGACCCATGGCATGCCTCTAGGTGGACGGCAACGGCGTGCCCTTGCGGTTCACCATGCACAGACTGCTACGGGTTTGTCGGGTCTAAGCTAACGCAAGGGGCAGGTTCAGCGGATGCTTTAGATGCTCTAGCAGGGAGGGATCGAAGAATGGGGGCTCACCAAAGATGGAATTGTGTTTGCTGGACTTGGGGAAGAAGACAAAAAACTCCAAATTTCGAGTTGCTCCGGCCGTTTTGTGCTCAGGTGGAGGTGTGGGAGTTCGGGTGCGAGAGTGTGCGCCTCTAGGAGAAAGAGGGGGCCTTTTATAGCCGGGGGAGGTGGTTCATTGGTGAGGCGGTTTGTCAGGATATTTTTGGGCTCGGGTGATGAAACCGAGAGCGGGCAGGGGCTCGGTGTAATGGCGATGGACAGGTAAGTGACGTGGCTTGACTGCCCGTCAGGCGGCGTGGGTGACGTGACGGCGGGACGGTTGCATCGCCGGATTCATGGGATTCATCTATTTGCCCAGGCGCGAGGTAGAGGGAGGAGGTACAGTGCCGGGCAGGCAGGGAGTTGGGCCGCGCGAGTGGAAAGACAGGGCATCCAGTGCTTTAGTGCTAGTATGATCGCATCCGACATATGATGCACTCTTGACCCCTATATGCTCTTCCATCATGCTTCCCTATGCGCCCTCGCATGCTCTTCGGAGACTCACGAGCCTTTTCGTCGCCATGCCCACCCGTCACCGGCTCCCGAACACCAACATACCCCAGCGCCGGGACGACGAAATGTAATTTTATTTTATTTCTGTGTTTACAATTCCACGCTAAGGACCCAGTTCTGCATTTTCAAATGGGACACAAGAAGATTTGTGTATCGTTTCATGTGTGAACTTAGCGAGAGAACAAACAAAAAAAAGAATAGTAACCTTATTAGCGTGTCGGTGCAGACAAGAGCGGGCCAGCAAACGACAGGACAGTCAAGGTCGCCCCAGTCTTGATGAAAGGGATATGGCAGCGACCAGAGACTCCCGGCAGCGAGCTAGGGTGGTGCCCTTCGCCAAGTGATCTGCGTTCCTGGGTCTGTGTGCGGGTTTCTACCAAACTAAGAGGTTGGTCTCGTGTGGGGGTGTGTGTGGACGGGTTTGAGCATCCTGGCCAACCCGTGGCATGCCTCTAGGTGGCCGGCAACGGCGAACCCTTGTGGTTCACCGTGGACAGCCTGCTACGGGGTTGTCGGGTCTAAGTTAACGCAAGGGGCAGGTTCACCGGATGTTTTAGATGCTCTAGGATGGAGGGATCGAAGAATGGGGACTCACCAGAGATGGAATTGTGTTCGCCATACTTGGGAAAGAAGATGTAAAAACTCCAAATTCCAAGTTGTTCCGGCCTTTCGTGCTCAGGTGGAGGCGTGGGAGTTTGTGTGTGAGAGTGTGCGCCTCTGAGAGGGACAATGGAGGCACTTTATAGCCGGGGGAGGCAGTTCATCGGTGAGGCGGTTTGTCAGAATATTTTTGGGCTCGGGCGATGGAACCGGGAGCAGGCAGGGGCTCGGCGTAATGGCAACGGATGGGCGAGTGACGGGGCTTGATTGCGTGTTGTGTAGTGCGGGGTGACGTGACGGCGGGACGGTCGCGCCGCCGGATTTGCGGGATTTGGACGTTGGCCCGGACGCAAGGTAGGGGGGGCGATACAGTGTCAGGCTGGCAGGGGGTCAGGACACGCGGGTTGAAAGACCGGGCGTCAGGGGAGGGAAGGAAGGGGAGAACGGGCCGCATGGGAAGATAATGGGAGCGGACCAAGCTGAAGGGGTTTGGGCCACGGGAAAGAGAGAAGGGGTTGGTTTTTCTTTTTCTTCTCCATTTATATTTTGATTTAAAATTCAGATTCAAATTTTTATTCCCTCTGAATTTTGTGACTTTTACATCACCTCACTATATACAACTCTTTTTAGTGATATGCCTTAGGAGATACATATGCCTTTACAATGGATATAGGGGTCTCGTCCACAAGGTATACAATGAAATAATTTCCAAAAGATTTTGCAATCCTGTGTCTCTTACTCCTCGAAGGAGTTTTATTATGTTCCTTCTCAAAGACATCCTCAATGGTTATTCAAAATACTCATTAGACATACTAGATTAAGATAATATCTCAGAGAAGAGCTTAGAAGTGTATGCATATCTTTTATAGGAAAAAATTATGAAAAAATGTTGTATCAAAAGATTATATTGCAGTATCAATATGCATACCAGGAACCTCAAATTTAACTACTAAAAATCTATAGGAATGCTCCACTAAGCATAACCTAGAAGGATATAATCCACCATTTTCCAAGTTTGGTGAAAGATTGGTGAGCATAACCAAGAGAGTTTTGGGGATGTGTTTTGTTGAGTTCTAAAAGAGAGCATAACATGGTATTCACCAAGTCAGTTCTGGTTTCTCTTAAACCACTCCATATAATTTTCTTGGTTATGTTCACCAATCTTTCACAAAACTTGGACCAAAGATGGTGCATCATATCCTTCTAGCTTATGCTCACCTTCACCGAACATCCCAAAGTGCACAAGTAAGAAAGTGACGGTTTCTCCTAACCCACTCCATATAATAGGTTTTCTCTTTATTCCTGTTTAATTATAACTTGATCCAGAAAAAGACAAAAAGTCAACAAAGTCTTCTCATATTATGCCTTAAATAAAACAACAGTGTCTAACATGGTATTCACCAAGTCAATGAATGTGTGATTTTCATGAATAACACCGTGTTTCTCACATAATATATCAAATAATTTAAATAAATACTCACCACAATGATTGTCAAAGCGTCTGTGGTCGACACTTTCCCCGGGACTGCACTGGGCAGCCCGCTGAGGTTCTTTTTCCGAGGGGCTAGTCCCCCTGCGTGAGTCTCGCTGTACTGGACGAAGAAAACAGATGGACACAAGGGTTTTTTACGTGGTTCGGGCCGCCGGAGCGTAATACCCTACGTCCACAGTGAGCTGAGGTGCTCGTTGTATTGCTTGCTGCTCAGAGCCGGAGTTCTGAGCTTGAGGGTGAGCTGAGTGCTAGAGTGTGAGTGTGCCAAGAGGCGAACCGAACGAAGTTCGAACCCGTGCAACGTTGCCTACCCATGCCTTTTATAGTCCAAGGCTCAGGCGGCTTACAAGGTGGGCCCCGGGACCCGACAGGTGGTCCCAGGGCGATCTCTGTCATCTACCGTATCTGTAATAACGCCGGTAGTTATCTCTGGCGAGGACTTCTGAGCCTCTGGCCCGCCGCCCTGCCCACGCCGCAAGCTAGGTGTAGTGGTTCATGATGGCAGGGGCGGCAGGGGATGTCTTGTCGCTGCGTTTATTGGTGTACAGCTTCTGACATTGCGTGCCTGTCTTCACTGTGACGCAACTGGGCGCAACGCCTCCTGGCAGGGGCGTGCTCCGCGTCTCCGCGTCTTGGGAAGGCGTGGGTCTTCAATACCATGCCTTGGGAAGGCGTGGGTCTTGAATACCTTGTATGAACAAGGCATGGGGCGGCTTTACTCCTGCTGCCCACCACGTTGGGTAGGCAGCGCTGCTCTTCTGCCACGTGGCGGGCCTAGAGCTCTCCTCTGAGGAGAGGGAGGTCCAGCCCCGCTGGACAGGTGGATCCTTCGGAGCTCTCCCCACAGAGGGGGGAGGTCCGGCTCTACCGGCCACGTGGCAGGCCCGGAGCTATCCTCTGAGGAGAGGGAGGCCCGACCCCGCTGGACACGTGGAGCCTTCGGAGCTCTCCCCGCGGAGGGGAGAGGTCCGGCTCTGCTGGCCACGTGGCGGGCCCGGAGCTCTCCTCTAAGGAGAGGGAGATCCGGCCCCGCTGGACATGTGGAGCCTTCCGAGCTCTCCCCGTGGAGAGGGGAGGTCCGGCTTGGGTGCCCTAGGAGTTCGCCCCTGCGGAGGGGGCGAAGTCCTTAGACGATTTCCCCCTGTGCGCGGGGGTACCCCATATTGAGGGCACCGACAGTGGCCCCCGGGCCCATCTCGGGGGAGTTAACGAGCCCGAGGTGGGGCCTCCATTTCTTCTACCCCGCGCACCTTCTCGGCGTCTCCCTTTGACCGTTGCTGGAGCACGAACGGTCGTGGAGTCATGTGGGTGTGAGCCCTGCTTGATGGCTGCTTTTACTGCGGCGGTTCCCAAGGCTGCCACTACTGCACGTCGCAGCGCACGTCGCAGCGCCTTGTCAGGAACCGCCAGGTTCTTCGCCTGGGGGGCTGACTGCCTGGTCCACCGCTTCTGTAGGGTGGCTTGGGCCCACTTGTCATGGACTCCGGGGCTTGTACCTGGGGCGTCTGCCCCTAGCGGCGTATATGAAGCGTTTCGAATTGCTTCTGGGAAGTTTATAAGTGGATACCATCTGCTTCGCAGGCTTCCTTTTGCAAACTCCCGTGTGCTTGAGCCTCCCAGAATCTTCTGAGCGCCCAAGGCTCCTTCTTCCTCCAAGTTCTTGCACCTTCGTCGCTGATGGCTTCTTGCCTGCCACCGTCGCGCATCGCCCGGACGAAAGACCTTGGGCCGATGCGCAAACTGCTGGGGTGGCATTCGGAGGAGCAGCGGCGCTGTCTCCGGTGAGGATCTCTCCCCCTGCAGCTGGAGGCGGGGGAGATCGTCTTCTTCGCGGCCTACGGCTTGGCGGGGTTCATCCCGCCAATTTCTTCCTTCTTCGTGACGCTGTTGGAGATGTACGGTCTCTAGCTTCATCACCTCTCCCCCAACTCATTCGCAATGGCCGCCGTCTTCGTCCTGTTCTGTGAGATGTTCGTGGGAGTGCGCACATCGGTGATGCTCTTCCGCCACTTCTTCGTGCTGCGGACGACTGGGCGCGGATCGAAGAACCAGTTGGGCACCTACTACTTCCAGTATCGCAGCAAGGACCTGAAGGTCTCTGGGTACCTTCTGCCCTTCAGCGCGGCGAGGTGGGAAGGCTGGAGGGACAACTGGGTGATCGTGAAGACCGATGAACATGATCGCCTCCAGTTGCCGACCGACGCTCCAACCACCGAGCGAAGCTTCTGGGAGGAGAGCCCGGTGCTGGAGCCCGAATACGCGCCAATCCTGGAGCGGATCCGGTTCCTGGCTGAACAGGGACTGACGTCCCTGATGGTGCTGGAAAGCTTCTTGTCACGGCGTCTTGTGCCATTTCAGCAGCGCAACCGTCCGGCGTACTACAACACCGGCATCCGCGACTGCACCAGGCTGGAGACGGGCCCAGACTCAGTCCCTTCTGTGGAGGTGCTGAGGGGGATGTTGATGAGCGTCTGTGGTGACCTCCTCGACGATGACTCCCTCACGGTCCCAGCTTCCTGCCTCCCCCTCTCTATGGAGCCGTTATGGAGGGCGAGGCTGCTGCGGGAGCTGCCGATGCTGGACGATATTGGCATCGCCGTTCGTCAGGTCGGGGACGCCTTCCGGGGAATCTCGATCCCGGGGTTGAGCGCTCAGGAGCGGAGCGCAAGGCATCGGCCGATGCCCAACACACACCAAAGGTCGACGGAGCTCGGACCGCTGACAAGTGGAAGGGCAAGGAGCCGGCCTCCGGCTTGCCAGAGAAGAAGCGTGCCCGGTCCCCTCTGAGGGCGTCGGTTGCGCCAAGTCTAGGGGCCGGAGCACCCGTGCGCCCTCCTTCAGAGGGCATCGGTCCGTCGGGCGGTGACCCCAAGAGGCCTCGGGTCTTCCGTACCGACGGGACCCCTCTCGGCCAGCGGCAGTCCGAGGAGTCCCGGGCGTCCCACCCTTCCTCCACGGGCGGTGGAGCTCCAAGGGGGGACGCCAGTGCTCCGGTGTCCGGGGGCGAGCCGAGGGCTCAGGCGCCCCGGTCGACGAGCGTCCCGGCTGTAGCTTCGGCAGGCGGTGGCGCTGGAGGGAGCAGCGCCAAGATTCATCCAGGGACGCAGACGCCCCGGGCTTCAGGGCTGGATCAGCGAGCGGAGCCATGAGCACTGCTGGCGGGAGCCCTGCTGCTCCGTCTCCCAGGGGGGCTCCGGTTGCATCCCCTGTTCCACCGGTCCGGGCGCCTTCAGCGCAGGTCCCGGCGGCGACGGCAGGCTCTGGCGGTCCTGCCCCAACTCGGAAGCCGGGGCTCCATGCCCGCTGGAGTGTTCGAGTTCCTCGGTAAGTTTGCACTCTCTGGGTCTTGACACTTGTGTATTTCCTTTCTTCTTATTTTGAGGAGTCCCCGTGCTTGCAGGGACTCATAGGCTGCCGGGAACGCGTCTGTTCACCGGCCACCTTCGGCTAGCGGAGGTCCTGCGTCGCAGCATCCGGAAGCTGCAGCGGCTTCACCGGCCCCCGAGTCGGTGCTGGGGCCTCCTCCTGTGCCGGCAGAACCGGTTCCTGCGGCAGCGGCGGCGCCTGTTCGTCCTCCTTCGCCAGCTCGGGAGCCGGCGGCTGCCGAGGACTCAGGTGCTGAAGCAGGAGGAGCAGGTGCAGGTCCTCCGGCGGGCAGCGAGCAGGGGCACGTCGGGAGTGCCCCTGCTTCGGCGCCGGCTTCTCCAGATCAGCACATCCTCCCGGTGGCGTCTCCTCCGCCGGACGACGATGTCATGGAGGAGGTCTTCGGCGCGCCTCCGGCTTCTGCCGCACCTCTGCCGTTGTCAGAGGCAATGGAGCTTGCTCAGTCGAGCGTCCTGCAAGTCCAGGCCGCCCTGGAACACGAGCGGGAGGTGCTGGCGGAGCAGAGGGACCGGCTTCTCAGCTGGTGGCAGCTCCTGAAGCAGCGGGCTCAGGAGGTCGCGGTGGAGCTCGACGTGAGGCGGGAGAGGCTCGATGCTGAGGAGGAGCTCCTCGAATTGCAGAAGAGGGCCGTCGCCCGCTTGGACTCTGAGACTCGGCGGCTCTTGCGGGAGACGCGCGAGGCAAGCGCCAATGTCCAGGCCCGCACCGACGCCAACGAGGAGCTGCATCTGCAGCTGGCGCGCCGCGAGTGTGCCGTCGCGGACCGGGAGCGCGCCGTGGCAACCAAGGAGAAGAAGGTCGCCGAAAGGCTGGAGGCCGGTGAGGGCGACTTGAAGGCTCGGGCCGGAGAGCTGGAGCTTTGGGAGGCAGCTCTGGCCGAGAGGGAGGAGCCGACCTCTCGGGAGCATCAGGCGGCGCTGGACCGAGAGTTGGCGGCCGACTTCCGGGCGTCAGAGCTTGAGCGGCTTACCCAGGACCTTGACCTCGGGGAAAACTCCTTGGCAGCCAAGGAGAAAAGGTTTGCCGAGGAAGTACCCGTCGCCCTGCTGAAGGCTCGCCAGGAGGTGGAGAAGCTCCAGGCTTCGTGGTCCGTCGAGGCCCGAGCGGTCTGGATCTTCGTCGGCCAGTGGGATCCGCCCTGGTGCCCCTTGGCTTCAGCCCCGTGAAGACAGGGGCTCCGGAGCAAAAGGTGGCCGATGCGCTCCCGGCCCTTGAGTCCATTAGCGCCAAGCTGGATAGGCTCGAGGCTGCAATCGCCGACGAGCTCGAGACGGAGGGGCGGAGCTTGGCGTAGGAAGTCGCCACGCAAGTGCTGACGTGCTTCAGGAGCTGGGACTCCTCTGTCTCTCTGGAGCCGGTGGTCCGTGGCCCCGTCGCTGAGCAGGAGGATGTTGCCAGGGCCGGAGTCGGAGACGTCGCCGCCCTTGTCGCTTCTAGGTTCCAGCGGGAGTCCGCGGACTCCTAGGCGTCTGCCCTTGTAGCCGAAGGGCTTGTATCTTTTTGTTTTTGTTTTTTGTTGAGTCTGTAGTCCATCTCTTGGAGCCTTGATGAATGAACAGACTTTTGTGTTTCTGTGTCTGCACTCTTAGCTTGTTCTTGGCTTGGCCTGCCCGAGTCCTTAGCTCCGCAAGGACCTCGGGAGGTCTCCACCGATCTTGAAGCTTTGCACAGACACCTTCAAGGGGTCTTCGGAGCTCACCCCGTGAGGACGGGGGGAGGTCCGGCTCTGCTAGCCACGTGGCAGGCCGGGAGCTCTCCTCTGAGGAGAGGGAGGTCCGGCCCCGCTAGACACGTGGAGCCTTTGGAGCTCGGCCCTGCGGAGGGGGCGAGGTCGGGTCCTGCCGGCCACGTGGCGGGCCCGGAGCTATCCTCTGAGGAGAGGGGAGCTCCGGACCCGTCGGACACATGGGGCCTTCGGCTCCCGCCCCTGCAGAGGGGGCAGGGTCCGGCTCCTCCGGTCTTGATTTGGAGTAGTCGGGAGCTCCGGTCCTTCCTTGTGCGGTCCCCATAGTGGCCCCCTGGTCGGTGTGGCCAATTGTTTGGGCACACCTACCATATTCCTGCGGGGAAGCTAAGGCCAGGAGATCCTGCACACAAGTAGGGGAACCGTAATTCTCCTCAGGGGCTCTCCCTTCCCTGTCTCCTAGTCTTATTTAGCTTACGGTCCTGAACCGGTATACGGAGCTTGGGCAATTCAGTGCGCCCGACACCGGAGGTCCGGCTCCCTCCGAGGTCAGGGTACGACCGTCCGGCCGCTAGTACTGGACCATAACGCTGGGGAGGCAGAGTGCACGCTTTGGGTTGGAACCAGGCAAAGTAGGCTGTACTCCCCTAGACCTCCGAAGGGCAGGGTGCGCACGCTTTGGGTCGGAACCAGGCAAAGCAGGCTACGCACCCTGGACCCCCCATGCACAGCGCAGGTTTTTCCCGGAGGTGACCAACTGACGCCGCAACACCTGACTGGGGGAGGCCCGAGAGGCCCCCTAGCCATCGGCAGGTACCTCAAGCGCGACCACCTATAGTCAGGATAGCAAATGCCAACTAGGGATGAGAGTGGGAAGAGAGAGCTAAGTGTACGATGAGCATACACTATGTTTGATATGAAGGCATGATCATAAAAATTAATGCATAATTTAAATGAGCACATAAGGAAGAGCGTGGTAGGACTGGAATCTTTCCATATAAATACCCATAGGAGGAAGGCAGGCTAAACATGGAGGCAACAACACGCCCCATTATGAAGGGAAGCAAGATCCTACCCGCTTAGGGTCAGAACCAGGCCAAGCTGGACGTAGTCCTGGACCGTCACCTGGGGCTCAGTTGCTCCGAGCGCTGTTCCTGGACTCTATGGGATCTATTACAGAAAGAAAAAGACCTTCCCTATTACTGCTCTAGGGATAGAACTTACGGAGGTGTTCTATGTTCCAAGGGTTCAGGAGCGGATCCCCATCCTCGGTGGAAAGGCGTACGCACCTGGGGCGGCAAACTTTCGTGACTCGGAAGGGACCTTCCCAGCTGGGGGGAGTTTTTTGGTCCCTTCGTGAGAAAGTATGCGCCGCAGCACTAGGTCGCCTTCTTTGAGCTCCCGTACACACACCATCCTTTGGTGGTAGCGCCGGAGTGCCTGCCGGTACCGTGTGTTGCGGAGCTGTCGGTACCCGCGATATGGGGTACCCCCGCGCACAGGGGAAAATGCCTAAGGATCTCGCCCTTCTCCTCAAGGAGAGCTCCGAAGGCGCCACGCGTTCGGCGGGGCCGGACCTCCCTCTCCTCAGAGGAGAGCTCCAGGCTCTCCACGTGGCCTGCAGAAGCCGGACCTCCCACCTCCGCGGGGGAGAGGTCCGAAGGCGCCACGTGTCCAGCAGGGCCGGACCTCCCTCTCCTCAGAGAGGAGCTCCGGGCTCGCCACGTGGCCGACAGAAGCCGGACCTCCCCCTCCGCGGGGAGAGGTCTGAAGGCTCCACGTGTCCTGCGGAGCCGGACCTCCCTCTACTCTGAGGAGGGCTCCGGGCCCGCCACGTGTCCAGCAGAAGAGCGCTGCCTGCCCCCGAGCGGTAGGCGGCGGGCGTAAAGACGCCCCATACCTTGCCCGTACAAGGTATTCAAGGCCCGCGTCTTCCAAAGATGCGGAGACGCGGAGCACGCCTCTGTCAGGTGCCGTTGCACCCAGTCGCATCACAGACTGGCGCACAGTGTCGGAGCCTGCCAGCCAATAGACGCAGCGACAAGACATCCCATGCCGCCCCCGCCGTCATCAACCACTACGGCTAGCATGCGGCATGGGCAGGGCGGCAAGACAAAGACTCAGAAGCCTTCGCCAGAGACAACTACCGACATAACTGCGGATACGATAGTCTGCAGGCAATCTCCCCGGGACCACCTGTCGGGTCCCGGGCCCCCCTTGTAAGCCACACGAGCCTTGGACTATAAAAGGCTCGGGTAGGCAACGTTAGCAAGGGTTCGCACTCCCGCAACTCATACGCTAGACATCAGTCATCCCCAAGCTCAGGACTCCGGTTCTGAGCAGCAAGCAATACAGCGAGCTCGTCAGCTCACCGTGGACGTAGGGTCTTACGCTCCGGCGGCCCGAACCACGTAAAACCCGCCGTGTCAAGCTCTTCCTAATTCGTCCATACGCTCAAGCTCTCCGCAAACGGCTAGCCCCACCGAAAAAAGAACCTCCGCGGGCTGCCCAGTGCAGGCCCGGGGGAAGTGTAGACCTCACACTTCGACATTTGGTGCGCTAGGTAGGGGGCTTTTTGAGACGGGCGCAGTACCGACTGAGTCAGTGCTCAGCTCTAATACCACGCTGACACGACCCGCTCAACCGAGACAGGCCACTCGCCCGGGAATCGCATTGGGTGGTGCCGTGTTGTGCGGCACCCAACAGCACACATATGAGGAACAATGTATTACATAAAACAATAGCGGAAGCTTACAAGTTTTTCTTTGTAAATACTTTACATCAAGTAACTACAGCGGAAGTCTTTATCAACTCACGTCGAATAACTAAGAGCACCCGAGATGAAGTCCAGCCCGCGGACTCCTCTCGCTAGCAACACGAAGACAAGCAGCAGCGGCTCGGTTCTCCATGTGTTACCTGACTCGGGGGTTCCCGAGTCTCACCGGACAACTTTCTTTCCAGCATCGTTGTTAACCTGCAAAACCACTTATATAGCAAGCGTGAGCACATAGGCTCAGCAAGTCTGACCCGTCTCTCCTAAGCAAGAAACTCTACATGCAAGACGGTTGCAATTGGGTTGGCTAGATTTGCATAAAGGACTCGCCTAAAGTTGATCCTTAACTTTCAGATTTCAAGCCTCATTGTGCAGACCTTGAGCCGAAAAGCATCGCAACTCCACAATCAAACAAGAAACGCTTTGTTGCGATGCTCCTTGCACAAAGTGAAAGTAAAATTTAATGAGCCTATCTCTAATTCAATCATGGTTGCAATACAAGTTATAGCACAACCTTATCAAGTTCAAAAGAATAACCAGTTCAGTTCTTACTATGTCAAGACGCAGTGGGCAAGTATGATCATATAACCACGAGCGACGGTGATTCGAATCAGTACACGCCCGGACTACACGACACGTACACCTGTACTCCGAGTTGCCGGCAGCAACCTCGACTGACGTTGTACGCGGCCACCTTTCCCAAGATCTTCCACATTGGACGCAGTCCAACTGCCCCGAGTACGCAAGCTCCCTCAAGGTACATACCCGCTGTGGTATGTTCTTGAGCGAGGTACCTCCTGCTACCCTGAAGCCGAAAGGCTAAGGCAGTTGGAAAAGTTCCACTATGGATCTCCCAAGGTACATCGGTTTCCTAGGTCCTAAATAGCCAGTATGCGCCCGGTACACAACTCAAACTTCTCCAACAGGGCCAAGCACGGACGGGCCTTAACCGACACAGGCAGGGCTATGCACGCACGGCCTGCAACCTGCTGCATCTAAACCTCCCTGCCCGGTCTCCATTTCTTAAGTGTGAACTTTCATCATTCTTTCTAATTCGGACCCGTTCCGAGTAAACCAGCCCTAAACTCGCGAGTAGATTCCAACTACTCGTCTTCTACCGGACCTTTCCTACTAACATTAGTGTAGCCAAATTCCCTCGAGGAGTTGCTATTCTACCCTTTCTCTCATAGGTGTTTCTGGTCATGCAAGTGGAGTTTTCAATATCATCTAGACGTAATGCAATCAACGATGCAAAGCTATGATCTCTACAAATGAAAATGTTTTATAAAATGGTTCAAGTGCAAACCGGGGCTTGCCTGTTTTGCAGGTGACTACTGTTACAATCAGTTAGTGACGACCACTTGGAGCTTGATCACTTGTTCTCCTTCCTCCTTGATCTTCACTTCAAGTCCTTCTCACCTTCTTCACGTATATGCTACACGATATGATCATGCATATGTATTTAATTGAAAAGCTTTTGCTCATAAGATCTAACAACCATTTTAAAACTGGAACTTTGTTTAAGAATTTAAAATGACACTGGTGCTAGTGGTTTGGGTTGGGCTTAAACACTAAGATCACTTATTAAGTGCTTTTCCCACTTAAGTGTTGATCACCTTAAGAGATCACACATGACAGTGGTGATCCAGAGCTCTAATGGAGCTGAGAATTTTTATGTGAGTTCCGTGTCACAAGAAATTCCTCTGGACCAAAATTTAGCACATTTCATGGAATGGTTTATTCAGAATAATTCTCTAAGTGTTTAGTCAAAGATGAATTAATTCTGAGGTAACATCCATGTTCATGTCAAACTCAGTGAACCACAATTTCAATTATAGTTTATAGAGTCTACATGAATTTTCCTGGGATTTTTGGAGCTAGGAATTTCCCAGAACTGAATTTACAAGTTTTGGAAATTCTCTGAAATTGTTTCTGTATTCATTTGAACACAGGAACTTACAATCTGAATTACCCTGATTAATTCAACTCCAAATGAGCTGAAACTTTTACAGGAGTCTAATAACACCCTAAAGAATATCCTGGCAAAATTTTAGGATTTTTGGATAAACCAAACTCCCTCTAAAATTCTTTTGCTGAAAAGCTTTAAAGAATTTTCCAGAACTAAATAAAGACTTTCATACAAATTGGGTTGCATAATTGGATAGAGTTTGTCAATCTGAATCTAACCCAATTTGAATCACTAAATTTGGAGGTTCCTAGCAAACGTTATGCTCTTCTAAAGTTTGGGGAAAAATCTGGGATTTGAATAAATCCGGGGAAAAGTTTAAACCTGACTGTGGGACCAGGGACACGTGTCTGCTGCCGGGAGCGCGCCAGACGGGCCACAGAATTGTTTCCCGCGCTGTCACAGCCGATCCCGCGCCACAGAGTATCCGGTCCACTGTTTCTGTGCGACTGACGCGTGGGGCCGGTAGCACCTTCGTCTACCTCCCGCCCCCGCGCTTCTGCGCCGCCGGGCTCGCCGGAGAAGCTCCGGGATTAGTCGTCCGGCCATCTCAACTGCTGAAACTCGCCGCCAGCCCCTAATTCAACGTGAGAAACATGCTGGTGGGGTTTGCTCGAGCCGGTAGGGCTCCCAAACTAGCCCGCGACGGCGCAACGGTTCGGACGAAGTCCGGCGACGTTGCCCCGACGCCCTAAGCCTTCTAGGCTTCAGTTTCCAAGCTCTAGAGAACCGGCGGACACTAAGGAACATCGACATGGGAATACAATGGCTCGGAAACGGTTCTAAATTAGGGTTCACCGTGCACCCGAACCTTTCCGCCATAGCCGCCGTCGCAAAGACTGGAAATACGTCGTGCACAGTGTGTTTCATGCGGGGTTTCAAAAGCAAACTGGGGCGTCCTTACGTCTAGCCCTCATGTGCGAAGTTTCGGGCTATCTAGACCATAATCAACTGGAAATTTCTCAGAAACGTACCAGAAGGTCGGTTTGCACTGATCGGGAGAGATTCTCGAAATTCCCTGCCGACGATCCACGGTTGATCCTGAGCTTCGGGGGTGAGTTGCCTGGACGTCGCGCGTGCCCAGAGATGGCCTAGCTCGGTCGTAACAAGCCGCGGTTGAAGCTGCCCACGAGAGCACTTGCTCTCGGTTCTATGGCGGCTGCCGTGGAAACTCGCCGTTCTCGGTGCAGAGAGCGTGAATCCGCTCGGTGATGGCTCGGGGATGTTGTGGAGTGTTCTGCAGTGCAGTTTCGCTGCTCAGCTGCGGCTGGCACAAGCGCTAGGTGGTGGTCGATCGACCGAGAGCTCGGCGGCAGTTCTCGGTTGATTTCTCGCGCGAGGAAAGGAAGAACAACGTGGCCTCGGGGCTTCGGTGATGAGAGGGAGAAGGAGCCCGACAGGGGTAATAAAGCCCTGGGTGAGGCGGTTCCCACGGGGAGGCGGTCGCCCGAGGCGGTGAGCGCCGCTGTCGGCTCTGCCGATTGCTTCACGTGGGAAGTAAGCAAAACAGAGACTGTGGACTTCAGAGCTTTTGCAATTTCAGTGCTCCCAATGACATGTGGGACCCACTGATCAGTCCTCCTTATCCCCTCTCCAAATATCTCCCAAGTTTGAATGTTGAGTGAATTCAATTGTGGAAATTCAAATCTGGTATGCATTTGGATAATTGGGCAAGTTTCATCCAAATTCAAATATGCATTTGAATTCTTTGTCTTTGAAAGTCCATTTTTAAAAATGGGTTGCAAACTATTTCTATAAATCATGAAACTTTGCACACCCCCCTAATTTGGACTCAAGGAATTCAAATATGAAATCTGATTTTTATTTTGGCTGTTGCAAATGAGATTTGTAGCACAACAGTTTGGAAATTCCTAGTGTTACTCTCATTTGAATTTTGAGTTTGAACAATTGTTCTAAATCTGATTTTTGCTTTCTCACACATATGGGAACTTCCCATCCTTGTTTTTGACCCCTCTAGGGTTCCAAGTTCTCAAATAAACATTTGACTTGTGTGAAGCAAAATCCTCATGTGTGTTATCACATGTGGGGAAAAGTTTTAACAAGTCCCAATTTTCATACATATGAAACCAACTTTTGCAAATAAGTGTTTCTTTGTATTCATAATTTTGGGACCTTTACATTCCTCCCCCCTTAAAAGGAATCTCGTCCCGAGATTCAAAAGAGGAACGAGGTGGGAGGTAATTACAAGGTTTATGACAAAAGCTCCGGATAATTCTTGTGGATGTAATCTTCGGATTCCCACGTCGCCTCTTCCGGGGTATGATTACTCCACAGGACTTTGTAAAATTTCAAAGTCCGGTTCCTGGTAGTCCGGGTCTTTTCGTCGATAATCTGTACAGGTTGCTCGACATAGGTGAGATCCGGTTTCAACTCGTCGATGTCTTCGGTGCGGATGGCAGCTGTAAACCTGAGACATTTCCGCAGCTGGGATACGTGAAATATGTCGTGAATACCGGCAAGGCTTGCCGGTAGTTCCAGCCGGTAGGCTACGTTTCCGCACTTCTCCGTTATAGCAAACGGACCGATGAATCGGGGAGCAAGTTTCCCCTTGACACCGAACCGATGAATCCCCTTCATCGGAGACACACGAAGATACACGTGCTCTCCGACTTTGAAATGCAGCGGTCGACGTCTCTGGTCCGCGTAGCTCTTTTGACGAGATTGGGCAGCTTTGAGGTTCTCTTGTATTATCCGAACTCTCTCTTCGGCTTCATTGACAAGATCAACCCCGAATGTTACTCGTTCACCGGATTCGCACCAGTTCAATGGTGTACGGCACTTCCGGCCGTATAGAGCTTCATATGGTGCCATCTTAATGCTCGTCTGATATCCGTTGTTGTACGAGAACTCCGCCAGCGGTAAGTGATCATCCCATCTCTTACCGTGGTGGATGGCACATGCTCTTAGCATATCCTCTAGTATTTGATTCACCCTCTCAGTTTGCCCATCGGTTTGAGGGTGATATGCAGAGCTTCTAATCAACTTTGTCCCCAAGGAGATGTGTAGCTGTTCCCAGAAACGGGCTACGAACAGCGATCCTCTATCTGACACAATGGTGCGGGGAACTCCATGTAAGCACAAGATCCGTGCTATGTACAGCTCCGCATACTGCTTTGCGTTGTACCTAGTATGCACAGGGATGAAATGTGCTGATTTGGTTAACCGGTCCACGATTACCCAAATCGAATCATGGTTGTGGGAGGTCATCGGCAACCCGACGATGAAGTCCATACTCAAGTCTTCCCACTTCCATGCCGGTACTTGCAATGGCTGCAACAGGCCTGACTTCTTCATATGGTCGGCCTTGACTCTCCGACACGTATCACACTCTGAAACGTACTTTGCGACTTCACGTTTCATACGTGTCCACCAAAACTTCTTCCGGAGATCTTGGTACATTTTATTACTGCCCGGATGAATAGAAAACTTGGACAAATGAGCTTCATCCAAAATTTTCCTCCGTAGTCCCATATCCCGGGGTACTACAATCCGGTCGTTGAACCACAAAGTACCTTCATCGTCCTTCCGGAAGCACTTCATTTCTCCGTTGTCTATTCTCCGCCGTATGTGAGACATACCCTTGTCTTTTCGTTGAGCTTCCATGATCTCCTCTCGGATAGTAGGAATGAGAGCAAGATTATAGAGAGCTCCATACGGGATGACACGGAGGCTTGGTTCTTCATCATCCATTTCAGCAATAGTTAGGTGATGGATATGCGCCTTACGACTGAGCGCATCGGCGACCACATTCGCCTTTCCTGGATGATAATGAATCTCTAGTTCATAATCCTTAATGAGCTCTAGCCATCTTCGTTGCCTCATGTTCAATTCTTTCTGAGTGAAGATGTACTTCAAGCTCTTGTGGTCGGTGTAGAGGTGTACAAGATTTCCGAGCAAGTAATGCCTCCACGTCTTCAAAGCAAGGACCACGGCAGCTAACTCAAGATCATGAGTTGGATAATGCTGCTCGTGAGTTCTAAGTTGACGAGATCCATAAGCGACCACTTGTCTTTCTTGCATCAGCACGCAGCCAAGACCGATGCCAGATGCATCGCAATAAACGTCGAATGGCTTCTTTGTATCTGGCTGAGCAAGAACTGGGGCTGTTGTGAGATGCTTCACTAAGGTCTTGAAAGCTTGTTCACACGCAGCACCCCACACAAATCTGGTATTCTTATTTAATAATTCCGTCATCGGTTTAGCCATCTTGGAGAAACTCGGAATAAACCTCTGGTAGTAACCCGCTAAACCGAGGAAGCTTCGGATTTCATGTACTGACTTTGGTGACTCCCATTTCTGTACTTGGATAATCTTACTCGGATCTACAGCGATGCCCTCCGCTGAAATAATGTGTCCGAGAAAAGGTACTTGATTAATCCAGAATTCACACTTGCTGAATTTTGCATAGAGCTGATGATCTCGCAATCTTTGTAGCACAATATGCAGATGTTCAGCATGTTCTTCCTCTGACTTGGAGTAACCAAGATATCGTCGATGAAGACCACGACGAATTTATCCAACTCCGGCATGAACACTGAATTCATCAGGTACATAAAGTGTGCCGGGGCGTTGGTCAAACCAAAAGACATAACGAGATACTCATACAGCCCGTATCTCGTTGAAAATGCCGTCTTCGGAATATCTTCTGCCCGGATCTTAATCTGATGATATCCGGACCGAAGATCCATCTTCGAGAATACCTTCGCACCCACTAATTGATCGAAGAGCATATCAATGCGAGGTAGTGGATACTTGTTCTTGATGGTAACGGCGTTCAAAGGACGATAATCAACACAAAGCCGTAGTGTTTCGTCCTTCTTTTTGACAAACAACGCTGAACAACCCCAAGGTGACGAACTTGGTCGTATAAATCCCTTGCTTATTAGGTCATTCAGCTGCGTCTTCAATTCTGCCAGTTCATTGGGTGCCATCTTGTACGGCTTTCGTGATATCGGTGTGGTTCCCGGTATAAGTTCGATCTTGAACTCGACGTCTCGCTCGGGCGGCATGCCCGGTAACTCGTCGGGAAACACATCCGGATACTCACGTACCACCGGAATGTCCTCTATCTTGACAGCTTCCGTGTGGTTCACTGTTGCAATCTGTTGCCGTCTGGCGCCCAGAAGTAATACATGAAGACCGTGCTGTGGGGAGTTGAGCTCAACGGTCCTGGAGCTGATGTTAAGAACCGCTCTGTGGTAATTCAACCACGACATCCCCAAAATGATGTCGATCTTCAGACCTTCAAGAATAATGAGGGTCGTAGGGTATATTTTACCCCCCAAACAAAGAGGTGCTCGGGCGACAACCTCGCTTGCGGTACTGCTGCCCCCGGGCGAAGATATGAGGTATTGCCTCTTTGTATAAACGGTTTGGAGCTGATGTTGAGCCACAAAAGATTGGCTAATGAAGTTGTGTGTGGCACCGGAATCAAAGAGAACTAAAACCGGTAGCTGATTCAGAGAAAATATCCCTGCTAAAGCGGCTTCTCCTTCCGGAACATCATCAATCACAGTATAGTGAATGTTGCCCCTTATCTGCCCTCCTATCTGCAGATTAAGGTACGGGTCGTATTGTTGTAAATATGATGACCCGTAGCCTCGAATTCCCTCCAGACATTGCCTAGCATAATGGCCCTTACGCCCACAAGTAAGACACGGATGCCTCTCCGGTTCTTCGTTGACTTGCGGTGGACTGCTAGGTACATATGGCTGCAGCGATGGAGCACAAATCATCGTCTGATGCTGCGGCAGTGGAGGTGGTGCAAGTTGTAGAACTTGACCAGTAATCAATCTCTGAGGAGTAGATCGTACAGATGGCCTCCATCTTTCACCGGATGGCGTTTGATACACCAAACGGTACTTCTGAGGCACATAACTTATGCTAGCCTGCTCGATCTCACTCATCTTTCTCTTCTCTGCTTGCCACTCAAGTGTTGGCTTCTCTTGAATGAAAGCCGCATTGACCATGTCGGTGTAACTGCCGTTATTATGTACGGCCAGCTTCTCCCGTAATATGCCACTCAGGCCATGAAAGAATAGGTCACACCGTGCTTCTTCTTTCGCCACATATTCGGGAGCATATTGGGCCAAAAGATTGAATCTCCTGACATACTCGAGGACACTCATGTCCCCTTGCTTCAAGCCCAAAAATTCCTCCCGCTTTGCCTTGACAATACCTAGTGGTATGTAACGAGTACGAAAGGCTTCACAAAACTCTCTCCATGTTACTTGATGGCCCTCCGGAATGGTGGCAAGATATTCCACCCACCAGTTTCCTGCGGCTCCATGGAGTTGTTGAGCGGCAAACTTTGTCTTCTGGTATTCATCACACTTGAATACTCCAAATTTAGACTCCATGACACGAAGCCATTGATCTGCTTCCACAGGTTCGGTGGCTTCAGTAAAGATAGGCGGTTGAGTCGCCAAGAAGTCCAGATAAGCGTTCCGAGGTGGAACGACTTGTTGCGTGTTCTGGAGTACGCCTTGCTGTACCAAAGCTTGGAGTAAGCGTGTGTGTTCTTGTGTTGCTTCTTGGAGTAGCCTAGCATTCTCTTGATTAGACTCGACAACTCGAGTCATAAGATCCATCCATTCCGTGGATGGTGGTTCCGATGGTGGGATAGAAGCATCACCACCTCGACTAGAACTTCCGGCCCTACTCCTAGAGCGATTACGAACCATACTGCAAAATGTAGTTGAGATGAGTTAAGCAAGAACTCAGCAGTATGTGAGACTAATGGAAACATGATTATGTCAACACTTTATGAAAGCAGTAACAAAATTCATGTTTACAAAACTCCTTAGTAGGCATAGTTATTCAGCCTATCTGTACAGAACAGACCTTTCTGCACTATCTCCAGATTTTGACCTAGTTAAGAGCATTTTCATAACTCAAGTTGAATACCAAAGTTAAAGTTAACTTCAGCATCCTTCCAACGAGTACTCATGTGCCCCCAGATCATCTCCGGATTAAAAATTATGATTTTTCCAAATTTGACAGAATTCCTGGATAAAATTTGCCAGCATCTCCTTTGTACATGGCTGATTTTATCACAGTTGTATATGTAAATACAATAAGAACCTGAACAAACTTTGATCTACAACAATGTTGCACATTCATAATCTTTCCTATGGTGTATCATAGGCTCCTTAAAGGTTTATCTACAGAAAGTTATGGCTTAAAAACAGAAAGGTCCAGAGAGGTTTTGTTACCGTCCTGGTTCTGGACAGTTTACTCTACTCTGAACTTTCTACCCATTTAGCATGTGATTTAGCTCTGGAGCTCTACAAATAAGTTGTAGATCACTTGAAAATCTTTCCAGAACTCTATCATACACCTTAATTAGGTCAAGCTACTCAGAGTTATGCTCTGTTGAAGTCCAGCACAAATTTCTGCTGAAAACAGGGCACTCTGTTTTTTTTTGAAATCTTTGAAGTCTAATCTTCCTCTCATTTGAATCTTAGCTCAAAATAAAAGTTCAGTAACTAATATTTGTTTCAAACTTCCATTTTTATTTGAAAGTTAGTTCATGAGTCATTTCTTCAAAGGAAAGGGGTTATTATGTTTAGTATGGCGTCGATGCACCGTAAGAAGCATGTCGGTACTACGTAGCCTCACCAAAAGAAAATCCTAACCGGATTATACCGGTATAACGGATCTTAGGTGGCACTAAAATGATCACTCGCAAACGTGTTCTATTCGTGCTACGATTTCGTGGTTAATCCTGCATAAGTCACACTCAATCATCAGGTCCGGCTGCACACCGAACCCGGTATCCATACATTTCTTACACCCGTCCGTCATCACTCGCACAGGTGTTCTCAAGCCAAACACGCCTTGAGCTACGTGTTCACGTTACTAACCACGTGACGGGGTTTCCCAAATTGCACCACGCACGCCTGGGACAGACGTTGCTCGAGTACCCCAAACGACATGAGGAGTCGTAGAGGATACTAAAGCGGATCGGGTTACCTGCCACCCGTGGGGCTCCACCCTTCAGCTTGTGCGCACTGGTGGACAGCGCTTACGTGCACCCCCCAAGACATAACTCGTCCCGAGATGCACGATTTTCCGACATAACAAGTAAGTTAGGTTGCCACCTTCATATTAAGCTAATAGTAATCCTTATGTGGGCCTAGTACCGTATCCTCACCGTAACCTAAATTTTTGTCGTAATACCATCCTTATTCCGTGTGCTATTCCCAATGCGGCTCTGATACCAACTGAGACGGGCGTGGTACCGACTGAGTCAGGGCTCAGCTCTAATACCACGCTGACGCGACCCGCTCAACCGAGACAGGCCACTCGCCCGGGAATCGCATTGGGTGGTGCCGTGTTGTGCGGCACCCAACAGCACACATATGAGGAACAATGTATTACATAAAACAATAGCGGAAGCTTACAAGTTTTTCTTTGTAAATACTTTACATCAAGTAACTACAGCGGAAGTCTTTATCAACTCACGTCGAATAACTAAGAGCACCCGAGATGAAGTCCAGCCCGCGGACTCCTCTCGCTAGCAACACGAAGACAAGCAGCAGCGGCTCGGTTCTCCATGTGTTACCTGACTCGGGGGTTCCCGAGTCTCACCGGACAACTTTCTTTCCAGCATCGTTGTTAACCTGCAAAACCACTTATATAGCAAGCATGAGCACATAGGCTCAGCAAGTCTGACCCGTCTCTCCTAAGCAAGAAACTCTACATGCAAGACGGTTGCAATTGGGTTGGCTAGATTTGCATAAAGGACTCGCCTAAAGTTGATCCTTAACTTTCAGATTTCAAGCCTCATTGTGCAGACCTTGAGCCGAAAAGCATCGCAACTCCACAATCAAACAAGAAACGCTTTGTTGCGATGCTCCTTGCACAAAGTGAAAGTAAACTTTTATGAGCCTATCTCTAATTCAATCATGATTGCAATACAAGTTATAGCACATCCTCATCAGGTTCAAAAGAATAATTCCAGTTGTTACTACGTCAAGACGCACTGGGCAAGTATACTCATATAACCGCGAGCGACGGTGATTCGAATCAGTACACGCCCGGACTACACGACACGTACACCCGTACTCCGAGTTGCCGGCAGCAACCTCGACTGACGTTGTACGCGGCCACCTTTCCCAAGATCTTCCACATTGGACGCAGTCCAACTGCCCCGAGTACGCAAGTTCCCTCAAGGTGCATACCCGCTGTGGTATGTTCTTGAGCGAGTTACCTCCTGCTACCCTGACGCCGAAAGCCTAAGGCAGTTGGAAAAGTTCCACTATGGATCTCCCAAGGTACATCGGTTTCCTGGGTGCCATATAGCCAGTATGTGCCCGGTACACAACTCAAACTTGTCCAACAGGGCCAAGCACGGACGGGCCTTAACCGACACAGGCAGGGCTATGCACGCACGGCCTGCAACCTGCTGCATCTAAACCTCCCTGCCCGGTCTCCATTTCTTAAGTGTGAACTTTCATCATTCTTTCTAATTCGGACCCGTTCCGAGTAAACCAGCCCTAAACTCGCGAGTAGATTCCAACTACTCGTCTTCTACCGGACCTTTCCTACTAACATTAGCGTAGCCAAATTCCCTCGAGGAGTTGCTATTCTACCCTTTCTCTCATAGGTGTTTCTGGTCATGCAAGTGGAGTTTTCAATATCATCTAGACGTAATGCAATCAACGATGCAAAGCTATGATCTCTACAAATGAAAATGTTTTATAAAATGGTTCAAGTGCAAACCGGGGCTTGCCTGTTTTGCAGGTGACTACTGTTACAATCAGTTAGTGACGACCACTTGGAGCTTGATCACTTGTTCTCCTTCCTCCTTGATCTTCACTTCAAGTCCTTCTCACCTTCTTCACGTATATGCTACACGATATGATCATGCATATGTATTTAATTGAAAAGCTTTTGCTCATAAGATCTAACAACCATTTTAAAACTGGAACTTTGTTTAAGAATTTAAAATGACACTGGTGCTAGTGGTTTGGGTTGGTCTTAAACACTAAGATCACTTATTAAGTGCTTTTCCCACTTAAGTGTTGATCACCTTAAGAGATCACACATGACAGTGGTGATCCAGAGCTCTAATGGAGCTGAGAATTTTTATGTGAGTTCCGTGTCACAAGAAATTCCTCTGGACCAAAATTTAGCACATTTCATCGAATGGTTTATTCAGAATAATTCTCTAAGTGTTTAGTCAAAGATGAATTAATTCTGAGGTAACATCCATGTTCATGTCAAACTCAGTGAACCACAATTTCAATTATAGTTTATAGAGTCTACATGAATTTTCCTGGGATTTTTGGAGCTAGGAATTTCCCAGAACTGAATTTACAAGTTTTGGAAATTCTCTGAAATTGTTTCTGTATTCATTTGAACACAGGAACTTACAATCTGAATTACCCTGATTAATTCAACTCCAAATGAGCTGAAACTTTTACAGGAGTCTAATAACACCCTAATGAATATCCTGGCAAAATTTGAGGATTTTTGGATAAACCAAACTCCCTCTAAAATTCTTTTGCTGAAAAGATTTAAAGAATTTTCCAGAACTAAATAAAGACTTTCATACAAATTGGGTTGCATAATTGGATAGAGTTTGTCAATCTGAATCTAACCCAATTTGAATCACTAAATTTGGAGGTTCCTAGCAAACGTTATGCTCTTCTAAAGTTTGGGGAAAAATCTGGGATTTGAATAAATCCGGGGAAAAGTTTAAACCTGACTGTGGGACCAGGGACACGTGTCTGCTGCCGGGAGCGCGCCACACGGGCCACAGAATTGTTTCCCGCGCTGTCACAGCCGATCCCGCGCCACAGAGTATCCGGTCCACTGTTTCTGTGCGACTGACGTGTGGGGCCGGTAGCACCTTCGTCTACCTCCCGCCCCCGCGCTTCTGCGCCGCCGGGCTCGCCGGAGAAGCTCCGGGATTAGTCGTCCGGCCATCTCAACTGCTGAAACTCGCCGCCAGCCCCTAATTCAACGTGAGAAACATGCTGGTGGGGTTTGCTCGAGCCGGTAGGGCTCCCAAACTAGCCCGCGACGGCGCAACGGTTCGGACGAAGTCCGGCGACGTTGCCCCGACGCCCTAAGCCTTCTAGGCTTCAGTTTCCAAGCTCTAGAGCACCGGCGGACACTAAGGAACATCGACATGGGAATACAATGGCTCGGAAACGGTTCTAAATTAGGGTTCACCGTGCACCCGAACCTTTCCGCCATAGCCGCCGTCGCAAAGACTGGAAATACGTCGTGCACAGTGTGTTTCATGCGGGGTTTCAAAAGCAAACTGGGGCGTCCTTACGTCTAGCCCTCATGTGCGAAGTTTCGGGCTATCTAGACCATAATCAACTGGAAATTTCTCAGAAACGTACCGGAAGGTCGGTTTGCACCGATCGGGAGAGATTCTCGAAATTCCCTGCCGACGATCCACGGTTGATCCTGAGCTTCGGGGGTGAGTTGCCTGGACGTCGCGCGTGCCCAGAGATGGCCTAGCTCGGTCGTAACAAGCCGCGGTTGAAGCTGCCCACGAGAGCACTTGCTCTCGGTTCTATGGCGGCTGCCGTGGAAACTCGCCGTTCTCGGTGCAGAGAGCGTGAATCCGCTCGGTGATGGCTCGGGGATGTTGTGGAGTGTTCTGCAGTGCAGTTTCGCTGCTCAGCTGCGGCTGGCACAAGCGCTAGGTGGTGGTCGATCGACCGAAAGCTCGGCGGCAGTTCTCGGTTGATTTCTCGCGCGAGGAAAGGAAGAACAACGTGGCCTCGGGGCTTCGGTGATGAGAGGGAGAAGGAGCCCGACAGGGGTAATAAAGCCCTGGGTGAGGCGGTTCCCACGGGGAGGCGGTCACCCGAGGCGGTGAGCGCCGCTGTCGGCTCTGCCGATTGCTTCACGTGGAAAGTAAGCAAAACAGAGACTGTGGACTTCAGAGCTTTTGCAATTTCAGTGCTCCCAATGACATGTGGGACCCACTGATCAGTCCTCCTTATCCCCTCTCCAAATATCTCCCAAGTTTGAATGTTGAGTGAATTCAATTGTGGAAATTCAAATCTGGTATGCATTTGGATAATTGGGCAAGTTTCATCCAAATTCAAATATGCATTTGAATTCTTTGTCTTTTAAAGTCCATTTTTAAAAATGGGTTGCAAACTATTTCTATAAATCATGAAACTTTGCACACCCCCCTAATTTGGACTCAAGGAATTCAAATATGAAATCTGATTTTTATTTTGGCTGTTGCAAATGAGATTTGTAGCACAACAGTTTGGAAATTCCTAGTGTTACTCTCATTTGAATTTTGAGTTTGAACAATTGTTCTAAATCTGATTTTTGCTTTCTCACACATATGGGAACTTCCCATCCTTGTTTTTGACCCCTCTAGGGTTCCAAGTTCTCAAATAAACATTTGACTTGTGTGAAGCAAAATCCTCATGTGTGTTATCACATGTGGGGAAAAGTTTTAACAAGTCCCAATTTTCATACATATGAAACCAACTTTTGCAAATAAGTGTTTCTTTGTATTCATAATTTTGGGACCTTTACATTCCTCCCCCCTTAAAAGGAATCTCGTCCCGAGATTCAAAAGAGGAACGAGGTGGGAGGTAATTACAAGGTTTATGACAAAAGCTCCGGATAATTCTTGTGGATGTAATCTTCGGATTCCCACGTCGCCTCTTCCGGGGTATGATTACTCCACAGGACTTTGTAAAATTTCAAAGTCCGGTTCCTGGTAGTCCGGGTCTTTTCGTCGATAATCTGTACAGGTTGCTCGACATAGGTGAGATCCGGTTTCAACTCGTCGATGTCTTCGGTGCGGATGGCAGCTGTAAACCTGAGACATTTCCGCAGCTGGGATACGTGAAATATGTCGTGAATACCGGCAAGGCTTGCCGGTAGTTCCAGCCGGTAGGCTACGTTTCCGCACTTCTCCGTTATAGCAAACGGACCGATGAATCGGGGAGCAAGTTTCCCCTTGACACCGAACCGATGAATCCCCTTCATCGGAGACACACGAAGATACACGTGCTCTCCGACTTTGAAATGCAGCGGTCGACGTCTCTGGTCCGCGTAGCTCTTTTGACGAGATTGGGCAGCTTTGAGGTTCTCTTGTATTATCCGAACTCTCTCTTCGGCTTCATTGACAAGATCAACCCCGAATGTTACTCGTTCACCGGATTCGCACCAGTTCAATGGTGTACGGCACTTCCGGCCGTATAGAGCTTCATATGGTGCCATCTTAATGCTCGTCTGATATCCGTTGTTGTACGAGAACTCCGCCAGCGGTAAGTGATCATCCCATCTCTTACCGTGGTGGATGGCACATGCTCTTAGCATATCCTCTAGTATTTGATTCACCCTCTCAGTTTGCCCATCGGTTTGAGGGTGATATGCAGAGCTTCTAATCAACTTTGTCCCCAAGGAGGTGTGTAGCTGTTCCCAGAAACGGGCTACGAACAGCGATCCTCTATCTGACACAATGGTGCGGGGAACTCCATGTAAGCACAAGATCCGTGCTATGTACAGCTCCGCATACTGCTTTGCGTTGTACCTAGTATGCACAGGGATGAAATGTGCTGATTTGGTTAACCGGTCCACGATTACCCAAATCGAATCATGGTTGTGGGAGGTCATCGGCAACCCGACGATGAAGTCCATACTCAAGTCTTCCCACTTCCATGCCGGTACTTGCAATGGCTGCAACAGGCCTGACTTCTTCATATGGTCGGCCTTGACTCTCCGACACGTATCACACTCTGAAACGTACTTTGCGACTTCACGTTTCATACGTGTCCACCAAAACTTCTTCCGGAGATCTTGGTACATTTTATTACTGCCCGGATGAATAGAAAACTTGGACAAATGAGCTTCATCCAAAATTTTCCTCCGTAGTCCCATATCCCGGGGTACTACAATCCGGTCGTTGAACCACAAAGTACCTTCATCGTCCTTCCGGAAGCACTTCATTTCTCCGTTGTCTATTCTCCGCCGTATGTGAGACATACCCTTGTCTTTTCGTTGAGCTTCCATGATCTCCTCTCGGATAGTAGGAATGAGAGCAAGATTATAGAGAGCTCCATACGGGATGACACGGAGGCTTGGTTCTTCATCATCCATTTCAGCAATAGTTAGGTGATGGATATGCGCCTTACGACTGAGCGCATCGGCGACCACATTCGCCTTTCCTGGATGATAATGAATCTCTAGTTCATAATCCTTAATGAGCTCTAGCCATCTTCGTTGCCTCATGTTCAATTCTTTCTGAGTGAAGATGTACTTCAAGCTCTTGTGGTCGGTGTAGAGGTGTACAAGATTTCCGAGCAAGTAATGCCTCCACGTCTTCAAAGCAAGGACCACGGCAGCTAACTCAAGATCATGAGTTGGATAATGCTGCTCGTGAGTTCTAAGTTGACGAGATCCATAAGCGACCACTCGTCTTTCTTGCATCAGCACGCAGCCAAGACCGATGCCAGATGCATCGCAATAAACGTCGAATGGCTTCTTTGTATCTGGCTGAGCAAGAACTGGGGCTGTTGTGAGATGCTTCACTAAGGTCTTGAAAGCTTGTTCACACGCAGCACCCCACACAAATCTGGTATTCTTATTTAATAATTCCGTCATCGGTTTAGCCATCTTGGAGAAACTCGGAATAAACCTCCGGTAGTAACCCGCTAAACCGAGGAAGCTTCGGATTTCATGTACTGACTTTGGTGACTCCCATTTCTGTACTTGGATAATCTTACTCGGATCTACAGCGATGCCCTCCGCTGAAATAATGTGTCCGAGAAAAGGTACTTGATTAATCCAGAATTCACACTTGCTGAATTTTGCATAGAGCTGATGATCTCGCAATCTTTGTAGCACAATATGCAGATGTTCAGCATGTTCTTCCTCTGACTTGGAGTACACCAAGATATCGTCGATGAAGACCACGACGAATTTATCCAACTCCGGCATGAACACTGAATTCATCAGGTACATAAAGTGTGCCGGGGCGTTGGTCAAACCAAAAGACATAATGAGATACTCATACAGCCCGTATCTCGTTGAAAATGCCGTCTTCGGAATATCTTCTGCCCGGATCTTAATCTGATGATATCCGGACCGAAGATCCATCTTCGAGAATACCTTCGCACCCACTAATTGATCGAAGAGCATATCAATGCGAGGTAGTGGATACTTGTTCTTGATGGTAACGGCGTTCAAAGGACGATAATCAACACAAAGCCGTAGTGTTTCGTCCTTCTTTTTGACAAACAACGCTGAACAACCCCAAGGTGACGAACTTGGTCGTATAAATCCCTTGCTTATTAGGTCATTCAGCTGCGTATTCAATTCTGCCAGTTCATTGGGTGCCATCTTGTACGGCTTTCGTGATATCGGTGTGGTTCCCGGTATAAGTTCGATCTTGAACTCGACGTCTCGCTCGGGCGGCATGCCCGGTAACTCGTCGGGAAACACATCCAGATACTCACGTACCACCGGAATGTCCTCTATCTTGACAGCTTCCGTGTGGTTCACTGTTGCAATCTGTTGCCGTCTGGCGCCCAGAAGTAATACATGAAGACCGTGCTGTGGGGAGTTGAGCTCAACGGTCCTGGAGCTGATGTTAAGAACCGCTCTGTGGTAATTCAACCACGACATCCCCAAAATGATGTCGATCTTCAGACCTTCAAGAATAATGAGGGTCGTAGGGTATATTTTACCCCCCAAACAAAGAGGTGCTCGGGCGACAACCTCGCTTGCGGTACTGCTGCCCCCGGGCGAAGATATGAGGTATTGCCTCTTTGTATAAACGGTTTGGAGCTGATGTTGAGCCACAAAAGATTGGCTAATGAAGTTGTGTGTGGCACCGGAATCAAAGAGAACTAAAACCGGTAGCTGATTCAGAGAAAATATCCCTGCTAAAGCGGCTTCTCCTTCCGGAACATCATCAATCACAGTATAGTGAATGTTGCCCCTTATCTGCCCTCCTATCTGCAGATTAAGGTACGGGTCGTATTGTTGTAAATATGATGACCCGTAGCCTCGAATTCCCTCCAGACATTGCCTAGCATAATGGCCCTTACGCCCACAAGTAAGACACGGATGCCTCTCCGGTTCTTCGTTGACTTGCGGTGGACTGCTAGGTACATATGGCTGCAGCGATGGAGCACAAACCATCGTCTGATGCTGCGGCAGTGGAGGTGGTGCAAGTTGTAGAACTTGACCAGTAATCAATCTCTGAGGAGTAGATCGTACAGATGGCCTCCATCTTTCACCGGATGGCGTTTGATACACCAAACGGTACTTCTGAGGCACATAACTTATGCTAGCCTGCTCGATCTCACTCATCTTTCTCTTCTCTGCTTGCCACTCAAGTGTTGGCTTCTCTTGAATGAAAGCCGCATTGACCATGTCGGTGTAACTGCCGTTATTATGTACGGCCAGCTTCTCCCGTAATATGCCACTCAGGCCATGAAAGAATAGTTCACACCGTGCTTCTTCTTTCGCCACATATTCGGGAGCATATTGGGCCAAAAGATTGAATCTCCTGACATACTCGAGGACACTCATGTCCCCTTGCTTCAAGCCCAAAAATTCCTCCCGCTTTGCCTTGACAATACCTAGTGGTATGTAACGAGTACGAAAGGCTTCACAAAACTCTCTCCATGTTACTTGATGGCCCTCCGGAATGGTGGCAAGATATTCCACCCACCAGTTTCCGGCGGCTCCATGGAGTTGTTGAGCGGCAAACTTTGTCTTCTCGTATTCATCACACTTGAATACTCCAAATTTAGACTCCATGACACGAAGCCATTGATCTGCTTCCACAGGTTCGGTGGCTTCAGTAAAGATAGGCGGTTGAGTCGCCAAGAAGTCCAGATAAGCGTTCCGAGGTGGAACGACTTGTTGCGTGTTCTGGAGTACGCCTTGCTGTACCAAAGCTTGGAGTAAGCGTGTGTGTTCTTATGTTGCTTCTTGGAGTAGCCTAGCATTCTCTTGATTAGACTCGACAACTCGAGTCATAAGATCCATCCATTCCGTGGATGGTGGTTCCGATGGTGGGATAGAAGCATCACCACCTCGACTAGAACTTCCGGCCCTACTCCTAGAGCGATTACGAACCATACTGCAAAATGTAGTTGAGATGAGTTAAGCAAGAACTCAGCAGTATGTGAGACTAATGGAAACATGATTATGTCAACACTTTATGAAAGCAGTAACAAAATTCATGTTTACAAAACTCCTTAGTAGGCATAGTTATTCAGCCTATCTGTACAGAACAGACCTTTCTGCACTATCTCCAGATTTTGACCTAGTTAAGAGCATTTTCATAACTCAAGTTGAATACCAAAGTTAAAGTTAACTTCAGCATCCTTCCAACGAGTACTCATGTGCCCCCAGATCATCTCCGGATTAAAAATTATGATTTTTCCAAATTTGACAGAATTCCTGGATAAAATTTGCCAGCATCTCCTTTGTACATGGCTGATTTTATCACAGTTGTATATGTAAATACAATAAGAACCTGAACAAACTTTGATCTACAACAATGTTGCACATTCATAATCTTTCCTATGGTGTATCATAGGCTCCTTAAAGGTTTATCTACAGAAAGTTATGGCTTAAAAACAGAAAGGTCCAGAGAGGTTTTGTTACCGTCCTGGTTCTGGACAGTTTACTCTACTCTGAACTTTCTACCCATTTAGCATGTGATTTAGCTCTGGAGCTCTACAAATAAGTTGTAGATCACTTGAAAATCTTTCCAGAACTCTATCATACACCTTAATTAGGTCAAGCTACTCAGAGTTATGCTCTGTTGAAGTCCAGCACAAATTTCTGCTGAAAACAGGGCACTCTGTTTTTTTTTTGAAATCTTTGAAGTCTAATCTTCCTCTCATTTGAATCTTAGCTCAAAATAAAAGTTCAGTAACTAATATTTGTTTCAAACTTCCATTTTTATTTGAAAGTTAGTTCATGAGTCATTTCTTCAAAGGAAAGGGGTTATTATGTTTAGTATGGCGTCGATGCACCGTAAGAAGCATGTCGGTACTACGTAGCCTCACCAAAAGAAAATCCTAACCGGATTATACCGGTATAACGGATCTTAGGTGGCACTAAAACGATCACTCGCAAACGTGTTCTATTCGTGCTACGATTTCGTGGTTAATCCTGCATAAGTCACACTCAATCATCAGGTCCGGCTGCACACCGAACCCGGTATCCATACATTTCTTACACCCGTCCGTCATCACTCGCACAGGTGTTCTCAAGCCAAACACGCCTTGAGCTACGTGTTCACGTTACTAACCACGTGACGGGGTTTCCCAAATTGCACCACGCACGCCTGGGACAGACGTTGCTCGAGTACCCCAAACGACATGAGGAGTCGTAGAGGATACTAAAGCGGATCGGGTTACCTGCCACCCGTGGGGCTCCACCCTTCAGCTTGTGCGCACTGGTGGACAGCGCTTACGTGCACCCCTCAAGACATAACTCGTCCTGAGATGCACGATTTTCCGACATAACAAGTAAGTTAGGTTGCCACCTTCATATTAAGCTAATAGTAATCCTTATGTGGGCCTAGTACCGTATCCTCACCGTAACCTAAATTTTTGTCGTAATACCATCCTTATTCCGTGTGCTATTCCCAATGCGGCTCTGATACCAACTGAGACGGGCGCGGTACCGACTGAGTCAGGGCTCAGCTCTAATACCACGCTGACGCGACCCGCTCAACCGAGACAGGCCACTCGCCCGGGAATCGCATTGGGTGGTGCCGTGTTGTGCGGCACCCAACAGCACACATATGAGGAACAATGTATTACATAAAACAATAGCGGAAGCTTACAAGTTTTTCTTTGTAAATACTTTACATCAAGTAACTACAGCGGAAGTCTTTATCAACTCACGTCGAATAACTAAGAGCACCCGAGATGAAGTCCAGCCCGCGGACTCCTATCGCTAGCAACACGAAGACAAGCAGCAGCGGCTCGGTTCTCCATGTGTTACCTGACTCGGGGGTTCCCGAGTCTCACCGGACAACTTTCTTTCCAGCATCGTTGTTAACCTGCAAAACCACTTATATAGCAAGCGTGAGCACATAGGCTCAGCAAGTCTGACCCGTCTCTCCTAAGCAAGAAACTCTACATGCAAGACGGTTGCAACTGGGTTGGCTAGATTTGCATAAAGGACTCGCCTAAAGTTGATCCTTAACTTTCAGATTTCAAGCCTCATTGTGCAGACCTTGAGCCGAAAAGCATCGCAACTCCACAATCAAACAAGAAACGCTTTGTTGCGATGCTCCTTGCACAAAGTGAAAGTAAACTTTAATGAGCCTATCTCTAATTCAATCATGATTGCAATACAAGTTATAGCACATCCTCATCAGGTTCAAAAGAATAATTCCAGTTGTTACTACGTCAAGACGCAGTGGGCAAGTATACTCATATAACCGCGAGCGACGGTGATTCGAATCAGTACACGCCCGGACTACACGACACGTACACCCGTACTCCGAGTTGCCGGCAGCAACCTCGACTGACGTTGTACGCGGCCACCTTTCCCAAGATCTTCCACATTGGACGCAGTCCAACTGCCCCGAGTACGCAAGTTCCCTCAAGGTGCATACCCGCTGTGGTATGTTCTTGAGCGAGTTACCTCCTGCTACCCTGACGCCGAAAGCCTAAGGCAGTTGGAAAAGTTCCACTATGGATCTCCCAAGGTACATCGGTTTCCTGGGTCCCATATAGCCAGTATGTGCCCGGTACACAACTCAAACTTGTCCAACAGGGCCAAGCACGGACGGGCCTTAACCGACACAGGCAGGGCTATGCACGCACGGCCTGCAACCTGCTGCATCTAAACCTCCCTGCCCGGTCTCCATTTCTTAAGTGTGAACTTTCATCATTCTTTCTAATTCGGACCCGTTCCGAGTAAACCAGCCCTAAACTCGCGAGTAGATTCCAACTACTCGTCTTCTACCGGACCTTTCCTACTAACATTAGCGTAGCCAAATTCCCTCGAGGAGTTGCTATTCTACCCTTTCTCTCATAGGTGTTTCTGGTCATGCAAGTGGAGTTTTCAATATCATCTAGACGTAATGCAATCAACGATGCAAAGCTATGATCTCTACAAATGAAAATGTTTTATAAAATGGTTCAAGTGCAAACCGGGGCTTGCCTGTTTTGCAGGTGACTACTGTTACAATCAGTTAGTGACGACCACTTGGAGCTTGATCACTTGTTCTCCTTCCTCCTTGATCTTCACTTCAAGTCCTTCTCACCTTCTTCACGTATATGCTACACGATATGATCATGCATATGTATTTAATTGAAAAGCTTTTGCTCATAAGATCTAACAACCATTTTAAAACTGGAACTTTGTTTAAGAATTTAAAATGACACTGGTGCTAGTGGTTTGGGTTGGGCTTAAACACTAAGATCACTTATTAAGTGCTTTTCCCACTTAAGTGTTGATCACCTTAAGAGATCACACATGACAGTGGTGATCCAGAGCTCTAATGGAGCTGAGAATATTTATGTGAGTTCCGTGTCACAAGAAATTCCTCTGGACCAAAATTTAGCACATTTCATCAAATGGTTTATTCAGAATAATTCTCTAAGTGTTTAGTCAAAGATGAATTAATTCTGAGGTAACATCCATGTTCATGTCAAACTCAGTGAACCACAATTTCAATTATAGTTTATAGAGTCTACATGAATTTTCCTGGGATTTTTGGAGCTAGGAATTTCCCAGAACTGAATTTACAAGTTTTGGAAATTCTCTGAAATTGTTTCTGTATTCATTTGAACACAGGAACTTACAATCTGAATTACCCTGATTAATTCAACTCCAAATGAGCTGAAACTTTTACAGGAGTCTAATAACACCCTAAAGAATATCCTGGCAAAATTTGAGGATTTTTGGATAAACCAAACTCCCTCTAAAATTCTTTTGCTGAAAAGCTTTAAAGAATTTTCCAGAACTAAATAAAGACTTTCATACAAATTGGGTTGCATAATTGGATAGAGTTTGTCACTCTGAATCTAACCCAATTTGAATCACTAAATTTGGAGGTTCCTAGCAAACGTTATGCTCTTCTAAAGTTTGGGGAAAAATCTGGGATTTGAATAAATCCGGGGAAAAGTTTAAACCTGACTGTGGGACCAGGGACACGTGTCTGCTGCCGGGAGCGCGCCACACGGGCCACAGAATTGTTTCCCGCGCTGTCACAGCCGATCCCGCGCCACAGAGTATCCGGTCCACTGTTTCTGTGCGACTGACGCGTGGGGCCGGTAGCACCTTCGTCTACCTCCCGCCCCCGCGCTTCTGCGCCGCCGGGCTCGCCGGAGAAGCTCCGGGATTAGTCGTCCGGCCATCTCAACTGCTGAAACTCGCCGCTAGCCCCTAATTCAACGTGAGAAACATGCTGGTGGGGTTTGCTCGAGCCGGTAGGGCTCCCAAACTAGCCCGCGACGGCGCAACGGTTCGGACGAAGTCCGGCGACGTTGCCCCGACGCCCTAAGCCTTCTAGGCTTCAGTTTCCAAGCTCTAGAGCACCGGCGGACACTAAGGAACATCGACATGGGAATACAATGGCTCGGAAACGGTTCTAAATTAGGGTTCACCGTGCACCCGAACCTTTCCGCCATAGCCGCCGTCGCAAAGACTGGAAATACGTCGTGCACAGTGTGTTTCATGCGGGGTTTCAAAAGCAAACTGGGGCGTCCTTACGTCTAGCCCTCATGTGCGAAGTTTCGGGCTATCTAGACCATAATCAACTGGAAATTTCTCAGAAACGTACCGGAAGGTCGGTTTGCACCGATCGGGAGAGATTCTCGAAATTCCCTGCCGACGATCCACGGTTGATCCTGAGCTTTGGGGGTGAGTTGCCTGGACGTCGCGCGTGCCCAGAGATGGCCTAGCTCGGTCGTAACAAGCCGCAGTTGAAGCTGCCCACGAGAGCACATGCTCTCGGTTCTATGGCTGCTGCCGTGGAAACTCGCCGTTCTCGGTGCAGAGAGCGTGAATCCGCTCGGTGATGGCTCGGGGATGTTGTGGAGTGTTCTGCAGTGCAGTTTCGCTGCTCAGCTGCGGCATGGCACAAGCGCTAGGTGGTGGTCGATCGACCGAGAGCTCGGCGGCAGTTCTCGGTTGATTTCTCGCGCGAGGAAAGGAAGAACAACGTGGCCTCGGGGCTTCGGTGATGAGAGGGAGAAGGAGCCCGACAGGGGTAATAAAGCCCTGGGTGAGGCGGTTCCCACGGGGAGGCGGTCGCCCGAGGCGGTGAGCGCCGCTGTCGGCTCTGCCGATTGCTTCACGTGGGAAGTAAGCAAAACAGAGACTGTGGACTTCAGATCTTTTGCAATTTCAGTGCTCCCAATGACATGTGGGACCCACTGATATCTCCCAAGTTTGAATGTTGAGTGAATTCAATTGTGGAAATTCAAATCTGGTATGCATTTGGATAATTGGGCAAGTTTCATCCAAATTCAAATATGCATTTGAATTCTTTGTCTTTTAAAGTCCATTTTTAAAAATGGGTTGCAAACTATTTCTATAAATCATGAAACTTTGCACACCCCCCTAATTTGGACTCAAGGAATTCAAATATGAAATCTGATTTTTATTTTGGCTGTTGCAAATGAGATTTGTAGCACAACAGTTTGGAAATTCCTAGTGTTACTCTCATTTGGATTTTGAGTTTGAACAATTGTTCTAAATCTGATTTTTGCTTTCTCACACATATGGGAACTTCCCATCCTTGTTTTTGACCCCTCTAGGGTTCCAAGTTCTCAAATAAACATTTGACTTGTGTGAAGCAAAATCCTCATGTGTGTTATCACATGTGGGGAAAAGTTTTAACAAGTCCCAATTTTCATACATATGAAACCAACTTTTGCAAATAAGTGTTTCTTTGTATTCATAATTTTGGGACCTTTACACTTTTCCCTTGCGCGACGAGTTTCCGCCGACGAAGATGACGAAGCTTCCTTCAGCGGCAAACTCTCCTCCCCCGCGTTCACGGTGAACCGTGACCAGCGGGGAGTACATGTCGACGCACTCTGGACGGAGTGTGTCGGCGCGAGCAGGGAGCCAGCAGCCGACTCCGGCAATGCAGGTTCCAACCAGCATCAGATCTTCTGCAGCGCTGAGCGTACACCACGGGGGTGCGCTAGCTGCAGCAAGAGCACTACTGCACAACCCACCTGCTGGGGACGCGCCCCATTCAGTGACCCAACAGTGGGTTCACGAAGTGGACCGTCTTGTCGTCGCAGCCGCAAACCCTCGGTTTCGGCGAGGGCGACGCCCCGGCCAACCGGCTGTGTCGCTGACGTGCACGCCAACGGTTGACGGGCAGACGGCGGATTCCAGCTCCTCCAGGCTCCCGTCGACGGACCTGAGGACAGAGCTGGAACGGTGCCACTTGGGCCAGGATGCCCGGGTGTACCTCGAGCGACGTCGAGAAAGGCGTCGCGACCAAGAGGCTGGCGACAGCATGACGTCGGCCTCGACCCAGCCTGGAGGGCAGATCTTCACCACGCGGACTCTGCCCCAGGCATACGCCGCGCAGCATATGCTACAGCCATATGCTTTGCAAACGGCATCCCTGGTCTTTGGCGCAGCCTTGCCTATACCGGGGTACATTGTGCCAGGTGCGAACCAAGCGTTCGCGGCACCAATACCTGTGGCAGCAGGAGCGGGATGTGCGGCCCTTGCACCCCACCTTCGCTTCGCGAGGTGGCCGCGCAAGTTTCGGCCGCACCTGCCCGAGAAGTACGACGGCAACGTCAACCCGGCGGAGTTCCTCCAGATCTACTCCACCGCCGTACTTGCCCCACCGAAAAAAGAACCTCCGCGGGCTGCCCAGTGCAGGCCCGGGGGAAGTGTCGACCGCACACTTCGACAGGAGCATTGCTTGCAGTTGAGCCTCGTCGACGAGGTCGATGTCTTCGCGCCGGAGCTGGTCCTGCGCGGCTTTGTCGTAAGCTCGGACGCGGGGAGGCCCCATGGTGATCTCTGGGGGAAGCACGGCTGGGGCCCCGTACACCATGAAGAAGGGTGTCTCCTCGGAGGCCCGGCTCTGGGATGTCCGGTTAGCCCACAGTGTGCTCGGAAGCTCATCCACCCACTTGGCGCCATGCTTCTTCAAGCTGGCATATGTGCGAGTCTTGAGGCCCTGAAGGATTTCGGCGTTGGCCCTCTTGACTTGCCCGTTGTTCATTGGATGAGCAATGGAGGCATAGCACACCTGGATGCCAAGGTCTTTGCAGTAGCCTTGGAACGCTGCGCTGGTGAACTGGGTCCTGTTGTCAGTGATGATTCTGTTCGGGACCCCGAACCGGCAGACGATCGACTTGATGAACTTGACTGCGGATTGCTTGTTGATGGTGACGACGGGTGTAGCTTCTGGCCACTTGGTGAACTTGTCGATGGCGACGTAGAGGTACCGGAATCCCCCGGCGGCTTTGGGGAATGGCCCTAGGATGTCCAACCCCCATACCGTGAATGGCCATGAGGGCGGGATCATCTGCAGCGTCTGAGCCGGTGTGTGGATCTGCTTGGCATGAAACTGGCACGCCTTGCAGATCTTGACCAGCTTGACGGCATCCTGGAGTGTTGTCGGCCAGTAGAAGCCATGCCGGAAGGCTTTACTGATGAGCATGCATGAGGAAGCATGACTCCCACATTCGCCTCCATGGATCTCAGCGAGCAAGTCGCAGCATTCTTCCTGGGTTATGCACTGCAATAGGACGTGGTTGGCACCACGCCAGTAGAGATCCCCTTCTACCAGCGCGTATATTTTAGCCATGCGCACGATCCGTTCAGCGGATAAATGTTCATCAGGAAGGATGTTGTCTTTCAAGTAGTCCCGGATCTCCGTGATCCATGCATCGGGTCTGACTTGAGCTTCTGGATCTTGAGCGCTGGGTAGCACGGAGTCCCCAGTGACGCTTACGATCCTTGGCAGCGTCCATGGTTGAAGGGCCGCCGGGACCGCCAACTTCGAGGTGCTGGTCTCGCCCCCTTCGCCCGGCTCGGCCGGCCAGGCTATGGGCCGCAGCAACGTCCTCTCGAAGACTCCTTTGGGTGCCAGGGCTCCGGTGGAGGCCTTCGTTGAGAAATCGTCGGCCGCGGCGTTGTCGGCGTGCGGTACATGGCACAAGTCCAAGGCGAGGAAGTCTTTCTCCAGCATCTGCACATGGAGCAGATAGGCAGCTAGTTGTGGGTCGTTGCAGGAACATTCACCCTTGACTTGCTTGATGACTAGCTGGGAGTCGCCCTTTGCTAACAACTGGCGAGCGCCGAGAGGCAGCGCCGTCTTCAGGCCGAAGATGAGGGCTTCATACTCTGCCATGTTGTTGGTTGCCTTGAAATTGTGGCGCACCATGTACCCCGAACTGCTCTCCCAATGGTATGAGAAGCAGTATGCTGGCACCGGCCCCCTGCTTTCGCGAGGAGCCGTGGAAGAAGAGTGTCTAGTGGGGCTCGGTGAAGACCAGAGCACGGGGCTCCGGCTCACCGTCTTCGGGGCCCCCTGGGTTGGTTGCCGATGGCGTCCACTCGGCCACGAAGTCAGCCAGTGCTTGGCTCTCGACTGCGTGTCGAGGTAGGAAGTCCAGCTCGAACTCCGCCAACTCCGCTGCCCACTTAGCGACGTTGCCAGTCGCATTGGGGCTGTGAAGGATGGTCTTCAGCGGAAAGGAGGTGACCACCGAGATCCGGTGGGCTTGGAAGTAGTGTCGGAGCTTCCTGGACGCCACGAGCACTGCATACAACAGCTTATGGACCTCCAGTTTACCTTGTCTTGGCGTCGTGGAGGACTTCGCTGATGTAGTAGACGGGCCTCTGGATGGTCCGGGTCCTTTCTGGGGGACCCTGGGTGTCTTCCTCCATTGGCTCAGGCCGACAGGAGGAAGACAGGCCCTGGGCATCCTCCGCGGGCTGGGACCCGGAGGCTTCTTGGCCGTCTTGGACCTCCGGGAGATCCCCTTGGACCTCCGGGAGGTCACCTTGAACCATCGAGAGGTCCCGCTGGACCTCCGGGTGGTTGTCTTGAACTTCCGGGAGGTCCCCTTGGACCTCCGGGAAGCTTCCTTGGACCTCCAGGAGGTTGTCTTGGAGCGTCGGGAGGTCGTCTTGGGCTCCCGAGATCTCCTAGCTGTCGGGGCCCCCCATGGGGCCCGGGCAGCCTTGGTGCTTGCCCTCAGCTGCTGGAGCTGGTTGCGGTGATGAGGGGTCCGGCCGCTCTACGACGAGGACCATGCTTACCACCTTTGTTGTCGCCGCAATGTAGAGCAGCAGGTGCTCTTTGAGCTCTGGGGCTACCATGATGGGTACGGTCGTCAGGAGCTGCTTCAACTCCTGGAATGCTTCTTCTGCTTCGTCGGTCCAAGCAAATGGACCGGATTTGTGCAGGAGCTTGAAGAAGGGAAGAGCCCGCTCCGCTAGCCTCGGTATGAACCGACTCAGCGCAGCTAGGCATCCCGTGAGCTTCTGGACATCTTTGATGCGGGCCGGGGGCCGCATCAACTCGATGGACTTGATTTTCTCTGGGTTGGCTTCGATCACTCAGTGCGAGACCAGGAATCCTAGGAGCTTCCCAGAGGATACGCCGAACACACACTTGTCGGGGTTCAGCTTGGTGCGCGTGGAGCGCAGTTTGTCAAAGACTAGAGCTAGGTTGTCTAACAAGGATGTGCTCTGTCTGACTTTGACAACGATGTCATCGACATACACCTCAACTAAGTCTCTTATTAGCTCTCCAAAGGTTTTGTGCATGGCACGTACAAAGGTGGGGAGAGCATTTTTTAGACCATAAGGCATGGAGACATAAAAATACAGGCCGTCTACGGTGATAAATGCGGTATGTTCTTCATCTTCTCTAGACATGGGAATTTGGTGGAAGCCTGAGTAGGCGTCTAGGAAGCATAACATATCACAGCCTGATGTAGAGTCTACTATTTGATCTATTCTAGGGAGAGGGAATGGATCTTTGGGACATGCCTTACTGAGACTGGTGTAGTCGATGCACATCCGTAGCTTCCCACCGGCCTTCGGGACAACGACAGGGTTCGCCAACCACCGGGGGTGGTGGACTTCCCGTATGAAGCCAGCGTCCAGCAGCTTCTTGATTTCTTCACCGATGAAGTTCTGCCGCTCAATGGACTGCTTTCGAGGCTTCTGTTGGATTGGCCGGGCGTAGGGGAAGATCTTCAGATGGTGCTCGATCACCTCCCTAGGGATCCCTGGCATCTGCGACGGTTGCCATGCAAACACGTCGACGTTGTGCTGGAGGAAGGTGATGAGCGCGCCTTCCTATTTGCTGTCCAAGCCCCCGGCAATCCGGGTGGTCTGGGCAGCTTCGGCGCCGACTTGGATGACCTTAAGGGGGACGTCATCCTCATCGTGGGGCTGCACTCGGGGTGCAGAGGTTGAGGCACGGTGGCGTGCGCTCGGGTGGAGCTGGCCCGGTTCTGCACCGCCAGGGGCTGGTGTTCGGGCTGCTGCAAGTGCTTGGAGCTTCTCCAAGGCTGACACTGCAGCAGTGCGGTCTCCACGGATCTTGAGGACGCCTGTTGGTGTAGGCATCTTCAAGACGAGGTAGCCGTAGTGGGCTACCGCCATGAACCGGTACAGGGCTGGTCTGCCGATGATGGCGTTGAAGGGGAGGTCGACCTCCGCCACGTCGAACAGAATGTACTCTGTTCGGTAGTTGTCCGGTGCCCCGAAGGTCACCGGTAGGCTGATGTTTCCGTACGGGATGACTTGTCCCGGCCCTACCCCTGAGAACGGGCTCGAGAGGGCGAGCTTGGCCATCGGGATCTGCAGCTTCTGGAAGGCTGCACGGCTGATGAGGTTGAGGCCGGCCCCGCCAATCCACCAGGACGTGGTACACCTTCACGTTGGCGGTGGTGGGAGCTACCAAGAGCAGTAGCTTCCCGGCCCCAGCCATGTTCTTGGGCCAGTCGGTGGCGTCGAAGGTGATGGGGGTCCCTACCCACTTGAGGTGCGGTTTTGCGCATGGCGTAGGGGCCACCGATGCCACCGCTCGACGCAGAGTCTTGACTGCATTCCGGGACGAGGGTTCCGAGGACCCTCCGTAGATGACGTGGAGCACCTTGTGGCGCTCGTCGTCGCTGGATCTAGAGCCCTCACGGTGGCGGACCGTCTTTAGAGCACGCTGGGGCTCCTGGAACTCCATCTGCTGGTCAACATTGTCTCGGGGGTCGACCTTCTGCTTGCCCTCCCTCTGACAGAAGGGAGGGGCATCTGCGCGTGGTTGCTTCCCCTTGCGGAAGCGTTCCGCGAGCTTCTGGATCTTTCGGCACTCAGCAGCAGTATGGCTGCTGGTGTTGTGCACGGGGCACGGCTCGCTATGGTCACCACCAGGGGCTGGTGACTATCATGGCCTCTTGTCGGGGCGTGGCCCCCGAGCTCTGGTGGGTGCTGCAGCTGCAGCAACGGGAGCTCCGGCCGACGGCTTGATCTTGTCGCCGCCCTTCATGGTCTTCCTGCTGCTCCCATGAGAAGCAGCGCTAGACCCGGGCTGTCCTCCGGCTTCGGAGGCTGGCTGTGAGTGCCAGTTGCGCCCTTCCGCCGCTCTGGTGCACTTGTCCGCCAGGCTTAAGAGCTCTGAGACATCGCACACCTCTCTGGTGGCGAGCTTCTCGAGCATCTTCTTGTCCCTTACACCCTGCCGGAACGCCACCACCACAGAAGCATTTTGGATATGGGGGATGGTGTTCCGTACCTGGGAGAACCACTGGATGAAGGAGCACAGCGACTCTCCAGGCTATTGTTGGATGGCGTGGAGGTCAAGCTCCGTGCCAGGACGGGTGTAGGAGCTGCCGAAGTTGGCGGTGAACTGTCAGCAGAGCTCTCCCCAGGAGGTTATGGAACCCTGGGGGAGGTTCATGAGCCAAGACTGTGCTGGGCCGGTCAAGGCGACGGGGAAGTAGTTGGCCATGATGGCCTCATTCCCTCCTGCAGAAAGTATGGCGGTGGAGTAGATCTGAAGGAACTCCGCCAGGTTGACGCTGCCGTCGTACTTCTCTGGCAGGTGTGGCCGGAACTTGCCCGGCCACTTCGCGAAGTGAAGGTGCGGCGCCAAGGCTGAGCACCCCGCTCCTGTTGCTGCAGGTGTTGGTGCCGCGAACACTTGGTCCGCTGTTGGCACGTGTCACACCCGGTTTTTCCGAAGAACAACCAAGTGAATATCACATGTATGCCAGGATCATTTTCTCATACATGTGATGACAAATAGTGAAGCATCATTTATTACAAGCCAGGTGTCGAATATAAATAAGTCTTACATCGCAAATGTCTCAATAGACACTAATGCTTCATCACAAGTAAATAAACTAGCAGCGGAATGTTATTCTTTAGGACTCCATCACAGGCGTTGCCCGGGGGTCTTCATGAACCTAAAATCCTTCCTCGGGTCCAAAATCTTGGTCATTATACACCACCTCATTATCTTGACCTGAGCAGCAATATAAACCAACAAATATGCAAGGTTGAGTACCAATGGTACTCAGCAAGTGTGGGAAAATTATATCATGCATGGCTAGAACAAGGAGAGGTTGAACTCATGGTTAAAGCACTACGCAATTAATACCTATCACCTTAGCTTATTAAGCACCTACATTACTGCACAGGTGAAATGGTCCCAATCTCCCATCCCATCATTATAATCCAATAACCATAACATCATTACCAATGTTAAGCTCCCCGCTTAACTTCCAAAACCATCAATCCTCTAATCATGAATAAGTCCAGGCCGCTCTTAACCGTGAGCACGGCTGTCAAGACAGTTTTAACTATGCAGAGTTTGTACCACTGTACCCACAAGTAGTGATTTCATCCCCCGTTGCCGGGTGGACTAAAAGAACCTCCATTATGCCAGTGGCTACGATCCACATTCACACTTCCCAGGTGTGCGGCCAGGAGATCACTACGAAGCCTTTACAAAGGGATTCCCGACGAGCGTGGGCCCACTGAGGTTTCACCCCTAACAGCATACAAGAGGCTCCAACCCCGCTGCAGTGGACCCCTCTTGAGCCTTGCGGTTCATATGGTAGTCCAGCTGACACCTACTCCCCGCACCATCCATCACACCCATACTACGCCGGGGATACACCTAATTAATTGGCTAAGCTGCCCCATCTCAGCATGTGGTTGGCACTGTAAAGCCGGGTTACATGCTCCATGAACCGGTCCTTAGGATCCAGGCAAGTACTAAACACAAACCCAAGTCTCGTGCACCCAGCACACAACCAAAACATCCAACTTGCCTTGATCCCTACCTCTACATAACTCACAATGTCTCATTCAAGAGTATAGTAATATAAACTGATGATCTCATTTCCCAAATATCCCATTCTAAGCATGGCTAAGCAAATGCATGTAAATAAATGACATGACAAAAAAAATAAATCCCAACCCAAGCTACAAGGAAACAAGGTAATGCAATTCTAGGGAAACTTCCTAGCATGGGTTTCATATTTCATTTGACAATGCAAATAATTCTATCTACACATCCTAGTATAGGATCAAAGTGGTCAAGGACACTTGCCTCCTTCTTGCTGCTCTTGAAATGGGTATTCCTGGTATTGGAATTGAATAACTTGTTCTTGAACAGGTTCTACTTCATACCATCACACATAGCAAAAGAAAAACAACAATCCATAAGACATAATTCACACTTACACTTCATACAACCCACACATTCACATTTATGAAATTCATTCACCATTATATGTGTTGTGGTTACTTTACGTGTGTTAAGTTGTGGCTTGCATGCACTTTTAACCATGTATATATGATTCCTACTTTTGTGTCCACATTTATACTTGCATACAATGTGCCTTCACAATTTCTATCAACCCTAAACTGAATTCTTTGTATTTTAGAAACTCCATTTATCATTTACTAGTTGCTATATTTTCAAATTTATATTCCTATGCATAATTGGATATTTTATTATTAAATTAGTAATACACATCACCTAAACAGATTAGGTTCTGGTCCTAAATAATTTAAAATCATATTTTGACCATGGCTTATGATGTATACTATTTCATAATTATTTTCCCTATTTTTCTTTAACTATTCTTTTACTTAAAAATGTGTCCCTATACTAATAAATGTGAATAATAGATAAAACAGATTTATTTCAGCCCAAAAATATATTTTTATCTCACTCCAAAGTTTTCTAAGTACTGAGAAAGTTTTTAATAAATTTTGACAATTATGTTTGTCCCCCTTTTTAATTTTTAAACACTAGTTACATATTCAATTTCCCAAATTAAATACTAAACAGGGCTAAAAAGTAAACTCACCCCATTACAGGGTCTATAATATTATTTTCATAATTTCCAGGGGTCTAGCTACACTTATCAGAGGTGTTTTTCCTAATTTTTATTAAGTCCAGGGGCTAAAACTGATTTTTAAATGAATTTACATGATTTTCTGAAGTTCCAGGGGCTAGATCTGAAGTTTCCAGGGCTAGATCTCAATTCCAGAGAACCCCAGGGGGTAGCACGTAAGAATTCCAGTCTTTATAATGCGGGGCTGACGTGGTCCGTCCGATTTTAAACCGACGGCTGAGATTATAAGATCGAACCGGTACGCGGGGTTTTAAAGTCTACCGTGCGATTTAAAATAAACGGCGCACAAGCGGCCACGTCGCGCTGATCGAGCGCGGGCGGCGCTGCCGGCGGCGCACGGCGGCGGGAAGCGGCGATCTCGCCGGAAAGTTTCGGATCCCCTGCCTAGAACTGTGATCTTATGGCCTAGATCGGTAGAGGGGAGGTCAGGGATCTCACCTCGGGGGTTTTCTCGAGCTCGGGGTCCTGGAAAGTGATCGGCGGCGAGGTCCGAGGCAAAACCACGGCGAAGCTCGTCGGCGCTGGGTTTACACCGTAACTCTCCGAGTTTTCTGCACCTGCAAAGTTCCCCGGAGGCGGTGGATCAAAACCAGCGAGTTAGATCAGAGTTTCCGAGCATAGATCGGCCAGAATTCACCGGCGAAGTCTCGGTGCTCACCGGAGTGAAAATCGGCGATCGCGTGAGGAAAACTGATCGGATCGGGGGTTTTTATAGCCGGGGGAGGGCGGTGGGTCTGTCGTGATCGAGTTGGCGTCCTCTGGGACCGGAATTCGGCTGCGGGACGGGCTTTCCCGGTCGGTTGCGATTTCGCGCGCTCGGGAGAAAAGTCCGGGGTCGCGGGGGCTCGGGGTTAGGGATGACAGGTGGGTCCCACCCGTCGGTGAGGGGCAGCGCGGCGCGCGCGGGGGCGGGCTGCGCGGGAGTAGCTGGGCCGGCTGGCGGGTTTCGGCCCACTGGCCGGTTTTTTTCCCGTTTTCCTTTTTCTTTTTCCATTTCTTTTCTGTTTTGAGTATAATTTGAATTTCAGTTTGAATTTGAATTTTTGCAAAACATGCAACACGTCCAAAAACTTTTAAATACCCCTCTAAACATGGTTAAGAGTTTTGAATCAAAATTTGGGGTGTTACAGCTCTACCCCCCTTAAAAGAAATCTCGTCCTCGAGATTGGTGTTTCTAAGAAAACAATTCCGGAACTGTGCCTTGAGCTCATCTTCCCGTTCCCAGGTAGCTTCCTCTTCTGAGTGATGCTTCCACTGCACCTTGCACATCCGGATTCTCTTGTTTCTGGTGAGACGTTCCATCGTCTCCAAAATCTTGTATGGTTGCTCGGCATAAGACAAATCTTCAGCTACATCCACTTCATTCATGGGTAACACCTCCTCAGGCGTCCTCAGGCATTTCTTGAGTTGTGACACATGGAATACATCGTGCACGTCCGATAGATGAACCGGTAACTCTAGTTGGTACGCCACTTCGCCTTTCCTTTCCAAAACTGGAAAGGGTCCGATGTATCACGGTGACAACTTCCCTTTCACCTTGAACCGACGAAGTCCTCTGATAGGGGACACCTTGAGATAAACATAGTCTCCCACGTTGAAAACGAGTTCTCTTCTTCATACATCAGCATAACTCTTCTGGCGTGTTTGTGCTATCCTCAAGTTGTTGCGAATCTCCCTCACCTTCGCTTCGGCTTCTTGTAGCACTTCTGGACCAAACACTTTGCTTTCTCCTGTTTGGTTCCAAAATAGGGGAGTTCTGCACTTCCTTCCATACAAAGCTTCAAACGGTGACATCTTCATACTAGCTTGATAACTGTTGTTATAGGAAAACTCCGCATATGGTAAGTTCTTGTCCCAACTCCTATTGTTTTTGAGTGCACATGCCCTTAACATATCTTCAAGGATCTGATTGGTTCTCTCCGTCTGCCCGTCAGTTTGGGGATGATAGGCAGAGCTGAAATTCAGATGGGTTCCCATGGTTTCATGCAACTTCTGCCAAAACCTCGAGGTGAACTGTGTCCCTCGGTCCGACACTATCTTCTTTGGCACTCCATGGTAACACACAATCCTTGACATGTACAATTCTGCCAATTTGTATCCGCTGTAGCTTTCTTTCACAGGGATGAAATGAGCTACCTTGGTTAGCCTATCAATAATGACCCATATTGAATCATACCCGGATTGGGTCCTAGGCAATCCCACGACAAAATCCATGCTGATTTCTTCCCACTTCCATTCAGGTACTTTGAGTGGTTGCAATAATCCCGCGGGTCGTTGATGTTCTGCTTTCACCAACTGACATGTGTCACATAGGGCAACATGTTCCGCGACATCTCGCTTCATGCCATACCACCAATACCTACTCTTGAGGTCCTGGTACATCTTCGTACTCCCAGGATGAATGGAATAGTCGGAATCGTGAGCCTCCTTCAAAATTAACTCACGGATCTCCTTTACTTCTGGCACACAGATCCTTTTTCCGTGCCACACCGTTCCTTGTTCATCCTCTCTAAAACCAGGAGCTTTATTTTCCTTGATGAGCTGTCTGATCTCTTGTATCTTCTCATCATTCTTTTGGCCCTCTCGTATGTCTTGCTCGAGTGTGGAGTCCACTTCCATGGCGATGGCTTCACCACTATTTACTAGACATATATTGAGTCTTATAACCTCGTCCTTCAATTCTGCAGGCATGTCCTTCAAGCTCAACTTATTGACCTGCACTTTCCGACTCAAAGCATCGGCCACGACGTTTGCTTTCCCAGGATGATAGTTGATGCCTATATCAAAGTCATTGATTAGCTCTAACCATCTCCTCTGTCTGAGGTTGAGATCTGGTTGTGTGAATATGTACTTCAAACTCTTATGATCCGTATATATCTCTGTCCTCTTCCCCATCAAATAGTGCCGCCAAATTTTCAACGCGTGTACCACTGCAGCTAGTTCTAGGTCATGTGTAGGATAGTTCTTCTCGTGCTTCCGAAGCTGCCGGGATGCATATGCCACGACATGTCCTTCTTGCATGAGAACACATCCCAACCCATTTCCAGAGGCATCGCAGTACACCGTGAAATTCTTCTGCATATCTGGCATAACCAGCACTGGGGCTGTTGTCAATCTCTTCTTTAGCTCCTGGAAGCTCGTCTCGCACTGTGGCGTCCAGGTGAATGTGATTCCCTTTTCCAACAGTTTGGTGAGAGGTCTCGAGATCTTGGAGAATCCCTCAATAAACCGTCGATAGTATCCAGCCAATCCCAAAAAGCTTCGAACTTCCCCGACATTTTCAGGGGTCTTCCACTTCTGGATGTCCTCGATTTCGGCGGGATCTACGGAGATTCCTCCCTCCGAGATTATATGTCCTAAAAAGGGAACTCTCTTCAGCCAAAACTCACACTTGCTCAACTTGGCATATAGTTGGTGTTCTCTCAGCCTCTGTAACACCAACCTTAGATGTTTCTCATGTTCTTCTTCATCTTTGGAGAAGACGAGAATATCATCTATGAAAACCACCACAAATTTGTCCAGATATTCCATGAATACCTTGTTCATGAGGTACATGAAATATGCCGGGGCATTGGTTAGCCCAAAAGGCATGACAGTGTATTCATACAGTCCGTACCGAGATACGAAAGCTGTCTTGGGAATATCTGATTGCCTTATCTTGAGTTGGTGGTACCCCGACCTGAGATCAATTTTCGAGAACACACAAGCTCCCCTCAACTGATCAAACAAGTCTTCAATGCGAGGCAATGGGTACTTGTTTTTGATGGTTACCTCATTCAAGGCACGGTAATCCACGCATAACCTTTGGGTTCCATCTTTCTTAGGCACAAATATCACCGGAGCTCCCCATGGTGAGGAACTAGGGCGAATATACCCCTTCTCCGTCAATTCTCTCAAATGATCCTTGAGCTCTTCTAGCTGCTTGGAGTCCATTCGATAAGGTCTCTTGTATATCGGGGCTGTTCCCGGTACTAGCTCAATTGCGAATTCCACGTCACGGTCGGGAGGCATACCTGGCAATTCCTCCAGAAAAACATCTGGATATTCCCTGATAGTCCTGATTTCCTCAACTTTCACCTCCACTTGATTTAATTTAATGTACCTCCTAGGCTCGTGTATCATTATGAACTTTACTCTTGTGCCATTGGGGTGAGTTAGTTCCACCGTTCTGGTCGAACAATGGATGATTCCTTTAATAACACTTTTCCACCCACACCTTTGGAAAATAGTTTTTAAGAAAATAGGGCCCTTAAATACGTCCATTTCTACCTAGGTCCACGTTCCTACGGGCAACCTTGGCTCTGATACCACCTCTGTCACACCCGGTTTTTCCGAAGAACAACCAAGTGAATATCACATGTATGCCAGGATCATTTTCTCATACATGTGATGACAAATAGTGAAGCATCATTTATTACAAGCCAGGTGCCGAATATAAATAAGTCTTACATCGCAAATGTCTCAATAGACACTAATGCTTCATCACAAGTAAATAAACTAGCAGCGGAATGTTATTCTTTAGGACTCCATCACAGGCGTTGCCCGGGGGTCTTCATGAAGCTAAAATCCTTCCTCGGGTCCAAAATCTTGGTCATTATACACCACCTCATTATCTTGACCTGAGCAGCAATATAAACCAACAAATATGCAAGGTTGAGTACCAATGGTACTCAGCAAGTGTGGGAAAATTATATCATGCATGGCTAGAACAAGGAGAGGTTGAACTCATGGTTAAAGCACTACGCAATTAATACCTATCACCTTAGCTTATTAAGCACCTACATTACTGCACAGGTGAAATGGTCCCAATCTCCCATCCCATCATTATAATCCAATAACCATAACATCATTACCAATGTTAAGCTCCCCGCTTAACTTCCAAAACCATCAATCCTCTAATCATGAATAAGTCCAGGCCGCTCTTAACCGTGAGCACGGCTGTCAAGACAGTTTTAACTCTGCAGAGTTTGTACCACTGTACCCACAAATAGTGATTTCATCCCCCGTTGCCGGGTGGACTAAAAGAACCTCCATTATGCCAGTGGCTACGATCCACATTCACACTTCCCAGGTGTGCGGCCAGGAGATCACTACGAAGCCTTTACAAAGGGATTCCCGACGAGCGTGGGCCCACTGAGGTTTCACCCCTAACAGCATACAAGAGGCTCCAACCCTGCTGCAGTGGCCCCCTCTTGAGCCTTGCGGTTCATATGGTAGTCCAGCTGACACCTACTCCCCGCACCATCCATCACACCCATACTACGCCGGGGATACACCTAATTAATTGGCTAAGCTGCCCCATCTCAGCATGTGGTTGGCACTGTAAAGCCGGGTTACATGCTCCATGAACCGGTCCTTAGGATCCAGGCAAGTACTAAACACAAACCCAAGTCTCGTGCACCCAGCACACAACCAAAACATCCAACTTGCCTTGATCCCTACCTCTACATAACTCACAATGTCTCATTCAAGAGTATGGTAATATAAACTGATGATCTCATTTCCCAAATATCCCATTCTAAGCATGGCTAAGCAAATGCATGTAAATAAATGACATGACAAAAAAATAAATCCCAACCCAAGCTACAAGGAAACAAGGTAATGCAATTCTAGGGAAACTTCCTAGCATGGGTTTCATATTTCATTTGACAATGCAAATAATTCTATCTACACATCCTAGTATAGGATCAAAGTGGTCAAGGACACTTGCCTCCTTCTTGCTGCTCTTGAAATGGGTATTCCTGGTCTTGGAATTGAATAACTTGTTCTTGAACAGGTTCTACTTCATACCATCACACATAGCAAAAGAAAAACAACAATCCATAAGACATAATTCACACTTACACTTCATACAACCCACACATTCACATTTATGAAATTCATTCACCATTATATGTGTTGTGGTTACTTTACGTGTGTTAAGTTGTGGCTTGCATGCACTTTTAACCATGTATATATGATTCCTACTTTTGTGTCCACATTTATACTTGCATACAATGTGCCTTCACAATTTCTATCAACCCTAAACTGAATTCTTTGTATTTTAGAAACTCCATTTATCATTTACTAGTTGCTATATTTTCAAATTTATATTCCTATGCATAATTGGATATTTTATTATTAAATTAGTAATACACATCACCTAAACAGATTAGGTTCTGGTCCTAAATAATTTAAAATCATATTTTGACCATGGCTTATGATGTATACTATTTCATAATTATTTTCCCTATTTTTCTTTAACTATTCTTTTACTTAAAAATGTGTCCCTATACTAATAAATGTGAATAATAGATAAAACAGATTTATTTCAGCCCAAAAATATATTTTTATCTCACTCCAAAGTTTTCTAAGTACTGAGAAAGTTTTTAATAAATTTTGACAATTATGTTTGTCCCCCTTTTTAATTTTTAAACACTAGTTACATATTCAATTTCCCAAATTAAATACTAAACAGGGCTAAAAAGTAAACTCACCCCATTACAGGGTCTATAATATTATTTTCATAATTTCCAGGGGTCTAGCTACACTTATCAGAGGTGTTTTTCCTAATTTTTATTAAGTCCAGGGGCTAAAACTGATTTTTAAATGAATTTACATGATTTTCTGAAGTTCCAGGGGCTAGATCTGAAGTTTCCAGGGCTAGATCTCAATTCCAGAGAACCCCAGGGGGTAGCACGTAAGAATTCCAGTCTTTATAATGCGGGGCTGACGTGGTCCGTCCGATTTTAAACCGACGGCTGAGATTATAAGATCGAACCGGTACGCGGGGTTTTAAAGTCTACCGTGCGATTTAAAATAAACGGCGCACAAGCGGCCACGTCGCGCTGATCGAGCGCGGGCGGCGCTGCCGGCGGCGCACGGTGGCGGGAAGCGGCGATCTCGCCGGAAAGTTTCGGATCCTCGAGAATTCTGCCTAGAACTGTGATCTTATGGCCTAGATCGGTAGAGGGGAGGTCAGGGATCTCACCTCGGGGGTTTTCTCGAGCTCGGGGTCCTGGAAAGTGATCGGCGGCGAGGTCCGAGGCAAAACCACGGCGAAGCTCGTCGGCGCTGGGTTTACACCGTAACTCTCCGAGTTTTCTGCACCTGCAAAGTTCCCCGGAGGCGGTGGATCAAAACCAGCGAGTTAGATCAGAGTTTCCGAGCATAGATCGGCCAGAATTCACCGGCGAAGTCTCGGTGCTCACCGGAGTGAAAATCGGCGATCGCGTGAGGAAAACTGATCGGATCGGGGGTTTTTATAGCCGGGGGAGGGCGGTGGGTCTGTCGTGATCGAGTTGGCGTCCTCTGGGACCGGAATTCGGCTGCGGGACGGGCTTTCCCGGTCGGTTGCGATTTCGCGCGCTCGGGAGAAAAGTCCGGGGTCGCGGGGGCTCGGGGTTAGGGATGACAGGTGGGTCCCACCCGTCGGTGAGGGGCAGCGCGGCGCGCGCGGGGGCGGGCTGCGCGGGAGTAGCTGGGCCGGCTGGCGGGTTTCGGCCCACTGGCCGGTTTTTTTCCCGTTTTCCTTTTTCTTTTTCCATTTCTTTTCTGTTTTGAGTATAATTTGAATTTCAGTTTGAATTTGAATTTTTGCAAAACATGCAACACGTCCAAAAACTTTTAAATACCCCTCTAAACATGGTTAAGAGTTTTGAATCAAAATTTGGGGTGTTACAGCTCTACCCCCCTTAAAAGAAATCTCGTCCTCGAGATTGGTGTTTCTAAGAAAACAATTCCGGAACTGTGCCTTGAGCTCATCTTCCCGTTCCCAGGTAGCTTCCTCTTCTGAGTGATGCTTCCACTGCACCTTGCACATCCGGATTCTCTTGTTTCTGGTGAGACGTTCCATCGTCTCCAAAATCTTGTATGGTTGCTCGGCATAAGACAAATCTTCAGCTACATCCACTTCATTCATGGGTAACACCTCCTCAGGCGTCCTCAGGCATTTCTTGAGTTGTGACACATGGAATACATCGTGCACGTCCGATAGATGAACCGGTAACTCTAGTTGGTACGCCACTTCGCCTTTCCTTTCCAAAACTGGAAAGGGTCCGATGTATCACGGTGACAACTTCCCTTTCACCTTGAACCGACGAAGTCCTCTGATAGGGGACACCTTGAGATAAACATAGTCTCCCACGTTGAAAACGAGTTCTCTTCTTCATACATCAGCATAACTCTTCTGGCGTGTTTGTGCTATCCTCAAGTTGTTGCGAATCTCCCTCACCTTCGCTTCGGCTTCTTGTAGCACTTCTGGACCAAACACTTTGCTTTCTCCTGTTTGGTTCCAAAATAGGGGAGTTCTGCACTTCCTTCCATACAAAGCTTCAAACGGTGACATCTTCATACTAGCTTGATAACTGTTGTTATAGGAAAACTCCGCATATGGTAAGTTCTTGTCCCAACTCCTATTGTTTTTGAGTGCACATGCCCTTAACATATCTTCAAGGATCTGATTGGTTCTCTCCGTCTGCCCGTCAGTTTGGGGATGATAGGCAGAGCTGAAATTCAGATGGGTTCCCATGGTTTCATGCAACTTCTGCCAAAACCTCGAGGTGAACTGTGTCCCTCGGTCCGACACTATCTTCTTTGGCACTCCATGGTAACACACAATCCTTGACATGTACAATTCTGCCAATTTGTATCCGCTGTAGCTTTCTTTCACAGGGATGAAATGAGCTACCTTGGTTAGCCTATCAATAATGACCCATATTGAATCATACCCGGATTGGGTCCTAGGCAATCCCACGACAAAATCCATGCTGATTTCTTCCCACTTCCATTCAGGTACTTTGAGTGGTTGCAATAATCCCGCGGGTCGTTGATGTTCTGCTTTCACCAACTGACATGTGTCACATAGGGCAACATGTTCCGCGACATCTCGCTTCATGCCATACCACCAATACCTACTCTTGAGGTCCTGGTACATCTTCGTACTCCCAGGATGAATGGAATAGTCGGAATCGTGAGCCTCCTTCAAAATTAACTCACGGATCTCCTTTACTTCTGGCACACAGATCCTTTTTCCGTGCCACACCGTTCCTTGTTCATCCTCTCTAAAACCAGGAGCTTTATTTTCCTTGATGAGCTGTCTGATCTCTTGTATCTTCTCATCATTCTTTTGGCCCTCTCGTATGTCTTGCTCGAGTGTGGAGTCCACTTCCATGGCGATGGCTTCACCACTATTTACTAGACATATATTGAGTCTTATAACCTCGTCCTTCAATTCTGCAGGCATGTCCTTCAAGCTCAACTTATTGACCTGCACTTTCCGACTCAAAGCATCGGCCACGACGTTTGCTTTCCCAGTATGATAGTTGATGCCTATATCAAAGTCATTGATTAGCTCTAACCATCTCCTCTGTCTGAGGTTGAGATCTGGTTGTGTGAATATGTACTTCAAACTCTTATGATCCGTATATATCTCTGTCCTCTTCCCCATCAAATAGTGCCGCCAAATTTTCAACGCGTGTACCACTGCAGCTAGTTCTAGGTCATGTGTAGGATAGTTCTTCTCGTGCTTCCGAAGCTGCCGGGATGCATATGCCACGACATGTCCTTCTTGCATGAGAACACATCCCAACCCATTTCCAGAGGCATCGCAGTACACCGTGAAATTCTTCTGCATATCTGGCATAACCAGCACTGGGGCTGTTGTCAATCTCTTCTTTAGCTCCTGGAAGCTCGTCTCGCACTGTGGCGTCCAGGTGAATGTGATTCCCTTTTCCAACAGTTTGGTGAGAGGTCTCGAGATCTTGGAGAATCCCTCAATAAACCGTCGATAGTATCCAGCCAATCCCAAAAAGCTTCGAACTTCCCCGACATTTTCAGGGGTCTTCCACTTCTGGATGTCCTCGATTTCGGCGGGATCTACGGAGATTCCTCCCTCCGAGATTATATGTCCTAAAAAGGGAACTCTCTTCAGCCAAAACTCACACTTGCTCAACTTGGCATATAGTTGGTGTTCTCTCAGCCTCTGTAACACCAACCTTAGATGTTTCTCATGTTCTTCTTCATCTTTGGAGAAGACGAGAATATCATCTATGAAAACCACCACAAATTTGTCCAGATATTCCATGAATACCTTGTTCATGAGGTACATGAAATATGCCGGGGCATTGGTTAGCCCAAAAGGCATGACAGTGTATTCATACAGTCCGTACCGAGATACGAAAGCTGTCTTGGGAATATCTGATTGCCTTATCTTGAGTTGGTGGTACCCCGACCTGAGATCAATTTTCGAGAACACACAAGCTCCCCTCAACTGATCAAACAAGTCTTCAATGCGAGGCAATGGGTACTTGTTTTTGATGGTTACCTCATTCAAGGCACGGTAATCCACGCATAACCTTTGGGTTCCATCTTTCTTAGGCACAAATATCACCGGAGCTCCCCATGGTGAGGAACTAGGGCGAATATACCCCTTCTCCGTCAATTCTCTCAAATGATCCTTGAGCTCTTCTAGCTGCTTGGAGTCCATTCGATAAGGTCTCTTGTATATCGGGGCTGTTCCCGGTACTAGCTCAATTGCGAATTCCACGTCACGGTCGGGAGGCATACCTGGCAATTCCTCCAGAAAAACATCTGGATATTCCCTGATAGTCCTGATTTCCTCAACTTTCACCTCCACTTGATTTAATTTAATGTACCTCCTAGGCTCGTGTATCATTATGAACTTTACTCTTGTGCCATTGGGGTGAGTTAGTTCCACCGTTCTGGTCGAACAATGGATGATTCCTTTAATAACACTTTTCCACCCACACCTTTGGAAAATAGTTTTTAAGAAAATAGGGCCCTTAAATACGTCCATTTCTACCTAGGTCCACGTTCCTACGGGCAACCTTGGCTCTGATACCACCTCTGTCACACCCGGTTTTTCCGAAGAACAACCAAGTGAATATCACATGTATGCCAGGATCATTTTCTCATACATGTGATGACAAATAGTGAAGCATCATTTATTACAAGCCAGGTGCCGAATATAAATAAGTCTTACATCGCAAATGTCTCAATAGACACTAATGCTTCATCACAAGTAAATAAACTAGCAGCGGAATGTTATTCTTTAGGACTCCATCACAGGCGTTGCCCGGGGGTCTTCATGAAGCTAAAATCCTTCCTCGGGTCCAAAATCTTGGTCATTATACACCACCTCATTATCTTGACCTGAGCAGCAATATAAACCAACAAATATGCAAGGTTGAGTACCAATGGTACTCAGCAAGTGTGGGAAAATTATATCATGCATGGCTAGAACAAGGAGAGGTTGAATCATGGTTAAAGCACTACGCAATTAATACCTATCACCTTAGCTTATTAAGCACCTACATTACTGCACAGGTGAAATGGTCCCAATCTCCCATCCCATCATTATAATCCAATAACCATAACATCATTACCAATGTTAAGCTCCCCGCTTAACTTCCAAAACCATCAATCCTCTAATCATGAATAAGTCCAGGCCGCTCTTAACCGTGAGCACGGCTGTCAAGACAGTTTTAACTCTGCAGAGTTTGTACCACTGTACCCACAAATAGTGATTTCATCCCCCGTTGCCGGGTGGACTAAAAGAACCTCCATTATGCCAGTGGCTACGATCCACATTCACACTTCCCAGGTGTGCGGCCAGGAGATCACTACGAAGCCTTTACAAAGGGATTCCCGACGAGCGTGGGCCCACTGAGGTTTCACCCCTAACAACATACAAGAGGCTCCAACCCTGCTGCAGTGGCCCCCTCTTGAGCCTTGCGGTTCATATGGTAGTCCAGCTGACACCTACTCCCCGCACCATCCATCACACCCATACTACGCCGGGGATACACCTAATTAATTGGCTAAGCTGCCCCATCTCAGCATGTGGTTGGCACTGTAAAGCCGGGTTACATGCTCCATGAACCGGTCCTTAGGATCCAGGCAAGTACTAAACACAAACCCAAGTCTCGTGCACCCAGCACACAACCAAAACATCCAACTTGCCTTGATCCCTACCTCTACATAACTCACAATGTCTCATTCAAGAGTATGGTAATATAAACTGATGATCTCATTTCCCAAATATCCCATTCTAAGCATGGCTAAGCAAATGCATGTAAATAAATGACATGACAAAAAAATAAATCCCAACCCAAGCTACAAGGAAACAAGGTAATGCAATTCTAGGGAAACTTCCTAGCATGGGTTTCATATTTCATTTGACAATGCAAATAATTCTATCTACACATCCTAGTATAGGATCAAAGTGGTCAAGGACACTTGCCTCCTTCTTGCTGCTCTTGAAATGGGTATTCCTGGTCTTGGAATTGAATAACTTGTTCTTGAACAGGTTCTACTTCATACCATCACACATAGCAAAAGAAAAACAACAATCCATAAGACATAATTCACACTTACACTTCATACAACCCACACATTCACATTTATGAAATTCATTCACCATTATATGTGTTGTGGTTACTTTACGTGTGTTAAGTTGTGGCTTGCATGCACTTTTAACCATGTATATATGATTCCTACTTTTGTGTCCACATTTATACTTGCATACAATGTGCCTTCACAATTTCTATCAACCCTAAACTGAATTCTTTGTATTTTAGAAACTCCATTTATCATTTACTAGTTGCTATATTTTCAAATTTATATTCCTATGCATAATTGGATATTTTATTATTAAATTAGTAATACACATCACCTAAACAGATTAGGTTCTGGTCCTAAATAATTTAAAATCATATTTTGACCATGGCTTATGATGTATACTATTTCATAATTATTTTCCCTATTTTTCTTTAACTATTCTTTTACTTAAAAATGTGTCCCTATACTAATAAATGTGAATAATAGATAAAACAGATTTATTTCAGCCCAAAAATATATTTTTATCTCACTCCAAAGTTTTCTAAGTACTGAGAAAGTTTTTAATAAATTTTGACAATTATGTTTGTCCCCCTTTTTAATTTTTAAACACTAGTTACATATTCAATTTCCCAAATTAAATACTAAACAGGGCTAAAAAGTAAACTCACCCCATTACAGGGTCTATAATATTATTTTCATAATTTCCAGGGGTCTAGCTACACTTATCAGAGGTGTTTTTCCTAATTTTTATTAAGTCCAGGGGCTAAAACTGATTTTTAAATGAATTTACATGATTTTCTGAAGTTCCAGGGGCTAGATCTGAAGTTTCCAGGGCTAGATCTCAATTCCAGAGAACCCCAGGGGGTAGCACGTAAGAATTCCAGTCTTTATAATGCGGGGCTGACGTGGTCCGTCCGATTTTAAACCGACGGCTGAGATTATAAGATCGAACCGGTACGCGGGGTTTTAAAGTCTACCGTGCGATTTAAAATAAACGGCGCACAAGCGGCCACGTCGCGCTGATCGAGCGCGGGCGGCGCTGCCGGCGGCGCACGGCGGCGGGAAGCGGCGATCTCGCCGGAAAGTTTCGGATCCTCGAGAATTCTGCCTAGAACTGTGATCTTATGGCCTAGATCGGTAGAGGGGAGGTCAGGGATCTCACCTCGGGGGTTTTCTCGAGCTCGGGGTCCTGGAAAGTGATCGGCGGCGAGGTCCGAGGCAAAACCACGGCGAAGCTCGTCGGCGCTGGGTTTACACCGTAACTCTCCGAGTTTTCTGCACCTGCAAAGTTCCCCGGAGGCGGTGGATCAAAACCAGCGAGTTAGATCAGAGTTTCCGAGCATAGATCGGCCAGAATTCACCGGCGAAGTCTCGGTGCTCACCGGAGTGAAAATCGGCGATCGCGTGAGGAAAACTGATCGGATCGGGGGTTTTTATAGCCGGGGGAGGGCGGTGGGTCTGTCGTGATCGAGTTGGCGTCCTCTGGGACCGGAATTCGGCTGCGGGACGGGCTTTCCCGGTCGGTTGCGATTTCGCGCGCTCGGGAGAAAAGTCCGGGGTCGCGGGGGCTCGGGGTTAGGGATGACAGGTGGGTCCCACCCGTCGGTGAGGGGCAGCGCGGCGCGCGCGGGGGCGGGCTGCGCGGGAGTAGCTGGGCCGGCTGGCGGGTTTCGGCCCACTGGCCGGTTTTTTTCCCGTTTTCCTTTTTCTTTTTCCATTTCTTTTCTGTTTTGAGTATAATTTGAATTCCAGTTTGAATTTGAATTTTTGCAAAACATGCAACACGTCCAAAAATTTTTAAATTCCCCTCTAAACATGGTTAAGAGTTTTGAATCAAAATTTGGGGTGTTACAGCACGGTGTACCCCGGCATGGGCAAAGGTGTGCCATAAACCGGGGGCGCCATTTGCAGGGCATATAGCTGAGGCATATGCTGCGTGGCATACGCCTGGGGCAGAGTTCGCGTAGCGAACGTCTGCGGCCCAGGCTGGGTCGAGGCGGTCAACATGCTGTCGCCGGCCTCATGGTTGCGACGCCTTTCTCGTCGTCGCTCGATGGTCACGCGGGCATCTTTGCCCAGGTGACGTCGCTCCAACTCCGACCTCAAGTCCGCCGATGGGAACCTGGTGGGGCGGGAGTCTTCTGTCTGCCTGTCAACCGTTGGCGTGCGCAACAGCGACGCATCCAGTTGATTGGGGCGTCGTCCCTGCCGAAGCTGAGGGTTGGCGGCGGCGACGACGAGACGGTCGACGTCGCGAATCCACTGCTGGGTCGCCGCCTGAGGCACGTCCCCAGCAGGTGGATTGCGCAGAAGCGCTCGTGCTGCAGCTAGTGTACTCCCATGAGTGACACTCGGCGCTGCAGCAGATCTTGGGCTTGCCGTAGTCCGCACTGCCGGAGTCGGCTTCTGGCTTTCAGCTTGTCCCGACACACTCCTCCCTGAGTGCGTCAAGACGTAAGCCTCGCTAGTCATCGTTCACCGGGAACGAGGGCGAGGAGAGCTTGCCACGGACGGAAGCTTGGTCATCTTCGTGAGCGAAGACTCGACGCGAGAGGGAAACCCCCTACCTGGCGTGCCAAATGTCGAAGCGTCTGCGGTCGACACTTCCCCCGGGCCTGCACTGGGCAGCCCGCGGAGGTTCTTTTTCGGAGGGGCTAGTCCCCTTGCATGAGTCTCGCTGCAATGGACGAAGGAAACAGATCGACACAAGGGTTTTTTACATGGTTCGAGCCGCCGGAGCTGAGGTGCTCGTTGTATTGCTTGGTTCTCAGAACCAGAGTTCTGAGCTTGAGGATGAGATGAGGGCTAGAGTGTGAGTGTGCCAAGAGGCGAACCAAACGGAGTTCAAACAGAATGGAGTTTGAACCCCTTGCAACGTTTCCTACCGAGCCTTTTATAGTCCAAGGCTCAGGCGGCTTACACGGTGGGCCCCAGGACCCGACAGGTGGTCCCAGGGCGATCTCTGTCATCTACCGTATCTGTAATAACGCCGGTAGTTGTCTCTGGCGAGGACTTCTGAGCCTCCGGCCTGCCTCCCTACCCACACCGCAAGCTAGGCGTAGTGGTTGACGATGGCAGGGACAGTAGGGGATGTCTTGTCGCTGCGTTTATTGGTGTACAGCTTCTAACATTGTGTGCCTGTCTTCACTCTGATGCGACTGGGCGCAACCCCTCCTGGCAGGGGCGTGCTCCACATCTCCGCGTCTTGGGAAGGCGCGGGTCTTCAATACCGTGCCTTGGGAAGGCGCGGGTCTTGAATACCTTGTACGAACAAGGCATGGGGCGGCTTTACTCCTGCTGCCCACCGCGTTGGGTATGCAGCGCTGCTCTGCTGCCATGTGGCGGGCCCGGAGCTCTCCTCTGAGGAGAGGGAGGTCCGTCCCTGCTGAACCCGCGGAGCCTTCGGAGCTCTCCCCGCGGAGGGGGGAGGTCCGGCTCTGCTGGCCACGTGGCGAGCCCGGAGCTATCCTCTGAGGAGAGGGAGGCCCGGCCCCGCTGGACACGTGGAGCCTTCGGAGCTCTCCCCGCGGATGGGGGAGGTCCGGCTCTGCTGGCCACGTGGCGGGCCCGGAGCTCTCCTCTGAGGAGAGGGAGATCCGGCCCCCCCTAAACACGTGGAACCTTTGGAGCTCTCCCCGCGGAGAGGGGAGGTCCGGCTTGGGTGCCCTAGGATTTCACTCCTGCGGAGGGGGCGAAGTCCTTAGACGATTTTCCCCTGTGCGCGGGGGTACCCCATATTGAGGGTACCGACAATGATCTAACTTAAGATGCTTAAAATTTGTCTCTAATTAGTTTGCAAATTCAACTTATAGATTTTACAATAGTCTAACACCTCATATTTAGTCTATGACAAATAAATATCATAATCTTATAGCATCATCAATTAATATCGAGAAGTATTTTTTCACCTTTTAGGAGCACACCATTCTTCTCACATAGATCAAAATGTACGACTTTTAGAGGTGCTAAGTTTATCTCTTCGATTGTCATATGAGGCTCTCGAGGTTGCTTTAATTCCGCATAATTATGACACTTAGAATCTTTAGCAATGATGAAAATCGAAATCAAGTTAAATGGTAGATAGCCGAGACATTAAACCTTATTAAACATGACATAAACAAGAGTGTCAAATATTGACATCAGCATTAACACTACTGCAAATATGGTTCATAGACTTATTGCGATAATCTGAAAAGGAAGATGGAATAAGCCTTCACACTCATATCCTTTACCAAAAATTATCTATGCTTGGACACAACTACTTTATTGGGCTCTAGAACTATCTTAAACCTCTACATAAAAAGGATTGGTCACAAGATTATTGTTTACAGAAGGGACATGTTGCGCGTTTCTCAGCTACATGATCCTTTCTCAAGTGAAATATATATCTACCATGACAACACCATAAACAAAAGCATGTGATCCATTTCCTATTAGAACAGAGAAATCTCGGGCAAACTGATAAGAAGTGAATATAGAGATGTCAGAAAATACACGAATCTTAGCACCTGTAGTGATCTATCTAGATGGAGACTAAAATATTAAAATAACAGTAAATAAATTACCTTACCCATCATCATTGCAAACAATAATAGTGTTGACATTCTTAGAACCTCTTTTCCCTCTACAATCTGCACAGTTAAGGAAATACCTATAAAAGTGGTTGAGCTCTCTACATGTGAAGGATCATTGCTTAGTTATGTTCAACTTCTTCTTGAAGGTAGTAGTCTTGACAAACTTGTTGAATAAGGGCTTATTCTTTCCTTTATTCTTAACATGAGGTTTCTACACATTGTCACTAGACTGACCCTCACCTCCTTGCTTACTAGTGTCCTTGTCCCGAGCCTTCCCTCAACATCAATAGATGCTATCATGTTCTTGACTTATATCTCTTACCTCTTGTGTTCGAATGTTGTGGCAAAGTTACTCTATGAAGGAGATAACTTTGCAATAATGCACCCAATCACAAGCTTTTCGGGTAAGGTACACATAAGGTGTTTGAGCTCTCTATAAGTGCAATGTATCTCATGAGAGTGTTTAACTATAGTACGTTTATTCACCATCTTATAGTTATGAGAGCTCTCCATTGTGTATACTTCACTATCTACATCAGTTGCACCAAATTTAACATTCAATACATTTGAAACCTCCTCCCCGTCTTTTACATGCAAGTATACATCACAGATGGTTGTCAAAAATGCTCAAAATATATCACACAGTTGACTTTCTCAAACTTTTTTATCTTCATCAGATATAATCCCTTAAGGCTTGTTCTTAGTCATCAGAATATTTTCACAACAGTAAGCTAGAGTGTGGCCCACCCCGGACCCTATGCAAGCGGGAGCTATGGGCACCCGAAGTGACCTTTTAATCCGCAACATGACCTTGATTTGTCACTTCTTGAAGTGCACTGTGAATTTATCTGGCCTTAGTGCACACTGGCTAAACTAGCAATGGACAACTCAAGGAATTGCCTATTAAAAGGTTTTTGGATTGTTGGCAGTTAAGTCTATATCATGAATAATTTCAGAACACAAATCATAAAAACACTAACTAACAGAAACAACAGTAATGCATAAGAAACAACAATCGTATTAAAATAATAGATCAGATAATGTCACATGTATCGATCGGTAACAAATAAGATTGCCGCAGCTGTCACAACAGTGATACAATTGACGGTAACATTGGCGTAAACCAAGAAGGCAGAATTGGACATGGCGTGAAGCAACATCATAGACATGGACGGAAAATGATCTGTGGTGACAAAAGCGAGCAGTCTCGTGGAGCGTTTTTCAAAAACTTTATTCATTATCTCCCGATGCACGATCACAAAAGCGAGTGGTTCCGAATACATGCTGTTTCGTTTACCGGTGCACGTTGGACTACATGATGGAGAAAAATACGGTGACGGCGCAAGCAGTGAGAGGAGGGAAAACCCAGAATGGTTTTCTGCTATATCTTTGGAGTGTGCCCCACACCCCTTTATATAGAGTAGATCAGGAATCATAGTCATGTATGACGCTTTCTCCAAGTCCACGGTCAAATGATAGACCGACCTGCCAAATATGCTTCAAACAAGGTCACACGGCCTCAAATTGCTGGCATAGGTTTTAGGAAGACTATGAACCTGAGGAGAAGATTGTTGGATCAACCACAACCTCGTTGTATGAAGTCGACACTAATTGGTATATGGATAGTGGTGTGACAGATCACATCACCGGAGACTTAGAGGAGATGAACGTAAAAGAAAAGTATGGTGGCCAAGATCAAGTCCATAATGCGAATGATTCAGGTACGGGCATAAATCATATTGGTCATTCTATGTTTCGCACTCCACAATAGAGTTTTAGACTTGATAATATTTTGCATGTTTCTAACACATCTAAGAATCTCTTGTCTATTCATCGTTTTTCACTTGACAATCATATTTTCATTGAATTTCATCCCTGGTTCTTCTTGATCAAGGATCAGGACACGAGGATGGTGCTTTTTCGCGGCAAGTGTAAACATGGCCTTTATCCTCTCATATCTCAAGACCGGAGAGCAAATAAAAATGTCCTTAGTGTTACCAAAGTACCTCTGCTGTGGTGACACAGTAGACTAGGACATCCCACATCTGCCATAGTCCAACAATACTTAGTGAAAATAAGATTGTTCCCTCAAACAGAGTCCGTGTTGAGCTAGTTTGTGACTCATGTCAACGTGGGAAAAACCACCAGTTACCCTACCCTATTTCCAATAGTGTGTCCAAATTTCCTCTTGAGCTTGTTTTTTCCGACGTTTGAGTTCGTGCTCTAACGTCTGTCGGGCTCGATGTATGGACTCACTAAGGTTTCACCAGCAGGCTCGAATCACCATTCTCCCACCTACGGGCCCCCTCTTGTGCCATGCAGTTCCCAGGGCAGTCCTCTCTCGATTCCCATTCCCCGCGCCTTCCACGGTCCATAACAATCTAGCAACTTACCTAATTAGTCAGCTAAGCCGCACCCAGATTTGGCCTTATGGTGGCACTGTTTTCCTGACATGTGCTGGCATGAACCGGTCCTTAGATCTACGGCAAGTAAACCACCATCTCATTCTACCACATCCACGAACCAAGCTTGCCTAGATCTCCCCCGATTCAAGCTCATTATTATCATCAAGTCTCATCATCATTATTCATATGAGTGCAGTACTTAGACATGTTCTACTTCGCCTTCCCGTATCCCATAAGCTAAGCGAAGCAAAAAGGAAAAATGACCATACCCGACTCATCAACTTTCCCGGTGACAAGGATGGTTAACAAAACTAGTAAACTCCTATAAAAGTGTTTCCCATCAAGTTGACTCAAGCATACACATTTTCGCAAATGAAAAAGTTTTCAAAACATGGGATCAATATGGTCAAGGGGCACTTGCCTTGCTCCTGTGGCTCTTGTTGTTTGAGTGTCTCGAAGTCTCGGTCCTGTAGTCCTTCGTAGATGGTTTCCTGAGCTTGTCCTTCTACTCACGACCACGCACATACAAAATTATAGCAATCAAACATCATGCACAAACTTTACTCGAGATGCAATGATGCAAATCCTATGACGCTGTTTTATTAGACCAGTTTGTACGTGTTCTTGCATGTTTTACTGCGCTTGCATGGGGTTTTATGGTGAACAAGGGTGTAAGGATCAAGTGTGGACGTGGTGATGATCTTGACTCAAGATCTAGATCAATTCCACCGTCAAAAACCAATCAACACGTGATCTGTCCACATGATACAGCTTCTGTTCGAAGGGAACAAAGAAAACAGATGTGAAGAAACCGTGATGAGGTCGTAAGATGGGTATGAAGACCTACCTCACTTTCTTATGATCGTCGGCTCTTTTCCGGTGACGGCGAGGTGTGACGGCTCGTCGGCGGTGCTCACCGGCTACTGAACTCCGGCGAGGGGTGTAACTCGGCGAGTTGGAAGCTAGGGCCTCCAAGTCATCGACTCGGGAGGTGGAAAATAGGTACGTGGTTGCGGCCAGGGGGTTTTGGGTTCTATTTATAAGAGGGTCAGAAAGAGTCCTACTCCAATTGGAATTCAAATAAGAGTCCTATTCAATTTTGTTTGGATCTTAACAAACTTATCTCCAATTGATTTGGTGCGGCAGCAATCGTGGGGGAATTTGCGTCGGTATCCTCCGTACCGGGTACTCCCGCGCACAGGAGGAAAAACCGCCTAAGGACCTCACATCTCTGCAGTGGTGAGCTCCGTAGGCGCCACGTGTCCAGCGGGGTCCGGTCCTTGCTTCTCCTCAGAGGCAAGCTCCGGACCTGCCACGCATCCAGCGGGACGGGGCCTCCCTTTTCCTCAGAGGCGAGCTCCGCATGCGCCACGTGCCTGGCGGGGCGGGGCCTCCCCTCTCTACAGAGGCGAGCTCCGGTGGAAACATGTGTCCAACAGCGTCGGACCTCCCTTCTCCTCGGAGGTGAGCTCCGAGGATGACACGTGTCCAGCAGTGTTGGACCTCCCTTCTCCTCGGACGTGAGCTCCGAGGATGACACGTGTCCAGCAGGACCGGACCTCCCATAGGAAAGCTCCGAGGGTGACACGTGTCCAGCGGTGTCGGACCTCTCGGAGGCGAGCTTCGAGGGTAACACGTGTCTGGCGGGGCCGGACCTCATCCCTTCTGCAGGGGTGAGCTCCGAAAGCCACGTGACCAGCGGGCCGCGGGAAGTGTCGACAGCGCTCCTCGGCGAATTGGAATTGGCTCTTTTCAGCTATATTTCTCCCATTTTTATGATTCTTTCCCATTTCTATTTCTTTTATAATGTTTTTCTATATCCAATGCATGAATATGAAATTGAGGGTGTTACAAACCTACCCCCCTTAAACTGAATCTCGCCCTCGAGATTCGATATAGTAGAGAATAGGTGAGGGAATTCTGCCTCGAGGTCTTCCTCATGCTCCCATGTAGCTTCGGCTTCTTCGACGTGGTTCAACGCTGCCTTCTCAGTTGCCGGCTGGGATGAGTCGAACTCAATACGAGTACCGTGCTCATTTGTCAACTGCACGCTCCTCTCAGCACATTGAATTACTCCATTGTGCTTGCTTAACCAATCCATTCCAAGTATTATATCAAGCCCTTGGGAATCCAAGACAATAAGGTTGGCAAGGAAGTATACCTCCCTTATTTTAAGGTTTACTTTTGGACATATTATATTAGTCCTCATCTCTCTACCGGGAGAATAACCAACATAGTATATTTCATGTGTGATATGGGCAGATTATACTTGGCGACATACTTGGATGATATGAATGAATGCGATGCTCCGGAATCAAATAAAACAGTGGCTGGGTGTGACGCCCTCAATTCTGTGGAAAAACCACGGAACCGAGAACTGATGCATATGTGTGCCCAGTATGTTCCTCACACATACACATATTTTCCACAAACTGAACTCAGAATATGTATAGCCACGAATAACAGAGTTTATTACAATATCTTATGAGTCTTGGACTCATGCTCACAGCGGAAGTCTTCTAACTAATGTGGAAGCCATTTAAGTAATGCGGAAGCAATTCTAGGCAGCAGTGGCTCCATCTCTACTCCATCCCCACAGGCAAGGTGGAGAACAGATTTACACGCATAATGCTCCACTTGGTCTTCATAATAATCTTCTCCTGTTGCTGATGATGAAATAATAATGCAAGTTTGAGTACAATGATGTACTCAGCAAGTGCGGGAAAATATGATATGTAGCTCATAATAAGGTAGGTATAAAAAGGCTTATTGCAGAAAGCAAAGTTGTTTATCAAAAACCACGATAAAACAGCAACTCATCTTTAAGTGAATGTAATCCCCACATGCATTAAAATACCAATCATACCTCCATTATGTTCATTACCTTCCATGTCCCATCCAGACATCAATCAACCTCATTCTTGCTCACGAATACCTCCTCGTATTCGCTACCATCTCACGAATACCATCTCGTATTCGCTACCATTTCATCTCATAAACAACTTCGTCTCCCACCGAGACCAACCTTGTTGCCATGACTCAACGGTCATGCAACCCATCTTATCACCCGGACTCAACAGTCACGAAAACCAAATCAAAACCAAACCATAGCCAATAACCGTATCCAATCACCATCCCAACTAATCATGGAAGTTGGCCAGGCGCTCGTGACCGTAAGCTCGGCTATCATGATAGTTTTAGACTCTGTAGAGTTTGCACCTCTTTACCCACAAGTTCGTGATTTCGTCACCCGTCGGCGACTGCAGAACCTCCATTATACCAGTACACAACCATCGGTGTATGGCCAAGAGATCACAAAATAGCCTTTACAAAGGGGCTACTAGATGTATGGACTCACTAAGGTTTCACCGGCAGGCTAGAATCTCCAATTCTCCCACCCACGGGCCCCCTCTTGTGCCATGCAGTTCCCAGGACAGTCCTCACTCGACTCCCATTCCCCGCGCCTTCCACGGTCCATAACAATCTAGCAACTTACCTAATTAGTCAGCTAAGCCGCACCCATACTTGGCCTTGTGGTGGCACTGTTATCCTGGCATGTGCTCGCATGAACCGGTCCTTAGATCTACGGCAAGTAAACCACCATCTCATGCTACCTCATTCACAAACCCAGTCTTGCCTAGATCTCCCTCCGATCCATGTTCATTAACAATATCGGTTTCTCATTATCATTACGAGTGCAGTTAGCTAGACACATCTATCTCGCTTCCCAATCCCATGGACTCAGTGAAGCTTAAAAGTAAAATCCATACCCGACTCATAAACATCCCTAGCGACAAGGGTGGTTTAACCAAAGCTAGTAAACTCCTACAAAAGGGTTTCCCATCATGTTTGACTCAGCACACACACCTTTTCGCAAAACAAAACAGTTTTTTTCTGAAAACATAGGATCAATATGGTCAAGGGGCTCTTGCCTTGTTCTTGCGGTTCCGGTTGCTCTTGGATCTCGAAACCTTGTTGTTGCAGCTCGTCGTAGACAGCTCCCTGAGCTTGTCCTTCTATACAGGATCACACACATAAAAGATTCACAGCAATCAATATCATGCATAACTTTAACTAGATGCGTTGATGCATATGCATGCTATCCTATGATCAGTTTTATTAGATCGGTTTGTACGTGTTCTTGCATGGTTTTATGATGAACAGAGGTGTTCAGATCAAATGTGGACGTGGCGATGACCTTATCTTTTAGATCAACCCGATCAACAAGTGATCTGTCCACGAGAAAGCTTCTGTTCGAAAGGAATCGAAGAACAGATGCAAAGAAAACACGATGATGTCGTAAGGTGATATTGGAGACCTACATTACGCTCTTCTTGGTCTCACGGTCCTTCTCTTAGCAAGACAGATCGTTGGGCTCCCTTCCGGCGATCTTCCTCGACTGAACTCCGGCGATGGGCTTACTCGGCGAGTTGGGGCTAGGGCTCTAAGTTGTCGGCTTAGGAGTTGAAAAAGAAGTTCGTGGTTTCGGCCAAGGGTTCTGGGTTCTATTTATAATCAGGAGAAGAAGAGTCCTAATCTGATTGTATTCCGAATAAGAGTCCTATTCAGATTGTCGTTGAATCTTAATAACTTATCTTTAGTTGATTTAGTGTGGTAACATTGTGGAATTCAGGTCGGTTTCTTCTCCGTACCGGTATTTCTACGCGTACAGAATCCAAAAACCGTTCCAGAACTCGTTACCTCTGCGGTGATGAGCTCCGGAAGCTCCACGTGTCTACCGGGGCCTGGTCTCCCCTTTTCCGCAGAGACGAGCTCCGGTTGTGCCATGTGTCAAGCGGGCGAGACCTCCCTCTCCTTCGGAGGTGAGCTCCGCGTACGCCACGTATCCTGGCGGTCGGGGACCTCCTCTCTATTTGGAGGTGGCTCCGCGCACGCCACGTGTCAGTGCCAGACCTTCCCTCTCTCCGTAGGTAGCTCCGGGTGTGCCACGTATCCATTCCGACCTCCCTCTCTTCGGAGGTGAGCTCCGTGAATGCCACGCGTCAAGTAATGCCGGACTTCCTTTCTTTTCAGAGACGAGCTCCGAGGTTAACATGTGTCCAACAGTGATGGACCTCCCGGGGATAAGCTCCGGTGGTGACACGTGTCCAATAGAACCAGACCTCTCGGAGGTGAGCTCCGAGATCGACACGTATCCCGCGCGACTGGTCCTCTAATTTCCGCGGTGACTAGCTCCGAAGGTGACACGTGTCCTGCGGGACTGCCTTCGCTTTTCCGCAGAGGCTAGCTCCGGGGCAACACGTGTCCCACAGGGTCGGACCTCTCCCCCTTTGCGGATATGAGCTCTGAATACGCCACGTGGCCAGCGGGCCACAGGAGTTGTCTTCGGCGCTCTCTGTGAACTGGATTCTTGTTCTTTTTTTGGCTATCCTTTTAATTCTTTCTCTGTTCCTACTTCCTTTAAAATGTTTTCTCTTCATGAAACATGAACACATGCAGAAACCAAAGATGAGGGTGTCACACTTGGTTGGAGTTGGCAAGGAACATACCAATCACGACATCCTCAGCCTGTTGCGCCTCCTCAGCGGAGACATGATTCACGTTGCCACGAGCGTAGTTCTGCTGTCCACAGTTACCTTGATTAGCTCCTCCGTTCGGTCGTGGGTTCTGCTTGGGCGCGTTGGTCGGCTGTCCAAGGCCTTTCCTCGGGCACTGACTTGCAAAGTGTCCCGTCTCTCCGCATGAAAAGCATGCCTTGTTGCCCAAAACAGCAAGAACGTTGGGGCGAGGGTGGTTTTGAGCATAGGCGCCCATGTTGGGACGGGGCGCAGAAGGCAAAGGCACACGAGGTGCTTGCATGACAGGACGTTGCTGCGGTGGTTGATTAGGGCGAGATGTATTTGCAGGGCGGAAAGTAGAAGAGGACGAGCCATACTGTGGTGCAGCTGGGGGCATGAAACGGGGACGTACATTGCTCCCTTGTGGCTGGTATGGCATCTTCCTCTTGCCCTCTTGCTCGATCTCACAGATCTTGCTCTCAATCACTATAGCTTTGTCAACAAGTTTCTGGAAGTTTGCATAATCGTTGTTGAGCAGCTGAACTTGGATCTCATTGTTCAATCCTCTCATGAACAAGTATTGCTTCCTTTGATCCGAGTTGGTGTCTTCTGGAGCATACCTTGAAAGCTGCGTGAACTTGTTGAGGTACTCATTCACGCTCTTCTTTCCTTGGTGGAGACCTTCGAACTCTTTCCTTTTAAGCATCATGACTCCAGCAGGGACGTAATGAGAGCCGAAACTCTCCTTGAACTCAGTCCAAGTGATAGTCTCCTGGTTGTCATGAGCATTGCAAAGAGCGTCCCACCAGTCAGCGGCTGCTCTCATAAGTTGGTACGATGCGAAGAGAACTTTCTCCCGATCATTGCACTGAACTATAGCAAGCTTCTATTCCATGGATTTCAACCAATCGTCGGCCTCCATGGGATCATTAGCTTGTGCAAAAGTAGGCGGTCGAGTTCTCATGAACTCTCCCAATCTGTTGTGAGCCGGCGGTGGTGGCAGTGGTGGTGCTGGAACGGGGTTAGGATTGTTGTTGTTGTTGGCTTGCAGCTGACCCAAAGTTTGGATCATAGTTTGCATGAGCTGGTTCTGCATAGCCATCAACCGTTCAAGGTTGTTTGCACCAGCCCCGGGGTTAACATTCTCAGGAACTTCAACGTGCCCATCCTCTTGTGATTCCTGATTGCCACGAACGTTCCTCCTTTGTCGGCTGGCGTTTTTCCTCACCATCTGTGAGAGAGAGTTGAATAGAATAGAAGTTTAGGTTTATCCCCCTAACTATGTGCATCAAGGGGTATGAACTAAATAACTTCTTTTATTAATGAGGATGTGAACAAGTGCCGAAACACCTCACATCTCTCTACTATGTGTGGATGTGGACCTTCGCCGAAGCGTGCCACAATTCACACTAAGCACAAACACAAGCAATCATCACAAAAGTTCAATACACCACTCCTATTTACGCTACTACGGTTTAAACGTTCCTATTACGGCTTATTCAATGGGAATCCTAAACCTAATCATGTGAACTGGTGCTGTTCCCGCTGTGTGACGGGGGTGATCCATCGGACACCACAATGGGATTAAGTGCACTCCCACGTGGTGGTGACTGAGTACTTATGCGTGTCGTACTCCGGATCACTGTTATCTATAAATAGGACATGAGAAACTTTAGAGAAGGAAGAAATAGCTCCAAAACTTCAGAAGTTATGGAGCAAGGAAGCAAAGGTGTGGCTGACCAAAAGAAGAGAAAAGAGGGGCTGAAAATAGCACTTTGTGGTGGCTGAATTGACAAGGAAGTGCAGCAACAAGCAATTTTCGAAAATAGAAGTTTAGAGGAGTGTTCCTATGTGTTCTAGAGTGTCCATTCTACCTAGGATTGCATCCTACGGTCAACGTGGCTCTGATACCGATCTGTGATGCCCGGTCCCGTAAAACACGGAACACAGCTAATGCATATGTGTGCCCAGGATGTTCATCACACATACACATGTAATCCACAAACTGAATTCAGAATATAACCATGAATAAATAGTGTTTAAGTACTTTATTACATGAATATCTAACTTATTCTTGCAGCGGAAGCCTCTAACTTATTCTAGCAGTGGAAGTCTCTAAACGATAGCGGAAGCAACTAAACAGCAGCGGCTCCATCTTCAACTCCACAGGCAAGTTGACGGTAGTTCGCACGTCTAGTACTCCACATGATCTTCGAAGTACTCTTCTCCTGTTGCTGATGTTTGTATGATAATGCAAGGGTGAGTACATGTCGTACTTAGCAAGTGCGGGAAAAGTATGACATGTAGCTTACGACAAGGTCGCAATAAAAAGGTTCATTGCAGAAAGCAAATTTTGTTTCACAACCATGATGAAAACAGCAACTATTTCTTAGTGAATTTAATCCCAATATAAGCATGCAAAACAGTAACATACCTTCATCATAATTCACCGCTTATCATGTCTCAACCAGCCATTTATCTTTCTCAACTTCATCTCATGCTCATAATATCCATAACCATCTCATATTCTCGTAACCGTAATCCAAACTCATTCTCATTTTCATATGACCAAAGCCAAACTTAATGTCATGACTCAACAGTTCCAAAACCAATCCCAATGACCATACCATAACCAAATAACCATCCCAAATTTCCCTCTAATAATGTGAGTTGGCCAGGTGCTTGTGACCGTAAGCACGGCTATCATGATAGTTTTACACTCTTAAGAGGTGGCACCACTTTACCCACAAGTTTGTGATTTCGTCACCCGTCGGCGACTGTAGAACCTCCATTATACCAGTATACAACCGTCGATGTATGGCAAAGAGATCACAAAATAGCCTTTACAAAGGGGCTACTAGATGTATGGACTCACTAAGGTTTCACCAGCAGGCTCGAATCACCATTCTCCCACCTACGGGCTCCCACTTGTGCCATGCAGTTCCCAGGGCAGTCCTCTCTCGACTACCATTCCCCGCGCCTTTCACGGTCCATAACAATCTAGCAACTTACCTAATTAGTCAGCTAAGTCGCACCAATATTTGGCCTTGTGGTGGCACTATTTTCCTGACATGTGCTGGCATGAACCGGTCCTTAGATCTACGGCAAGTAAACTACCATCTCATTCTACCACATCCACGAACCAAGCTTGCCTAGATCTCCCCCGATTCTATGCTCATTATTATCATCAAGTTCTCATCATCATTATTCATATGAGTGCAGTATTAGACATGTTCTACTTCGCCTTCCCGTATCCCATAAGCTAAACGAAGCAAAAAGGAAAAAATGACCATACCCGACTCATCAACTTTCCCGGTGACAAGGATGGTTAATAAAACTAGTAAACTCCTATAAAAGGGTCTCCCATAAAGTTGACTCAAGCATACACATTTTCGCAAACGAAACAGTTTTCAAACACATGGGATCAATATGGTCAAGGGGCACTTGCCTTGCTCCTGTGGCTCTTGTTGTTCAAGTGTCTCGAAGTCTCGGTGTTGTATTCCTTCATAGATGGTTTCCTGAGCTTGTCCTTCTACTCACAACCATGCACATACAAAATTATAGCAATCAAACATCATGCACAAACTTTACTCAAGATGCAATGATGCAAATCCTATGACACTGTTTTATTAGACCAGTTTGTACGTGTTCTTGCATGTTTTACTGGGCTTGCATGGGGTTTTATGGTGAACAAGAGTGTAAGGATCAAGTGTGGACGTGGTGATGATCTTGACTCAAGATCTAGATCAATTCCACCGTCAAAAACCGATCAACACATGATCTGTCCACACGAAACAGCTTCTGTTCGAAGGGAACGAAGAAAATAGATGCGAAGAAACCGTGACGAGGTCGTAAGATGGGTACGAAGACCTACCTCATTTTCTTATAATCATCGGCTCTTTTCCAGCCACGGCGAGGTGTGACGGCTCGTCGGCGGTTCTCACCAGCGACTGAACTCCGACGAGGGGTGTAACTCGGCGAGTCGGAAGCTAGGGCCTCCAAGTCGTCGACTCGGGAGGTGGAAAATAGGTATGTGGTTGCGGCCAGGGGGTTTTGGGTTCTATTTATAAGAGGGTCAGAAAGAGTCCTACTCCACTTGGAATTTAAATAAGAGTCCTATTCAATTTTGTTTTGGATCTTAACAAACTTATCTCCAATTGATTTGGTGCGGCAGCAATCGGGGGAATTTGTGTCGGTCTCCTCCATACCGGGTACTCCCGCGCACAGGAGGAAAAACCGCCTAAGGACCTCGCATCTCCACAGTGGTGAGCTCCGGAGGCGCCAGTGTCCGGCGGGGGCTGGTCCTTGCTTCTCCTCAGAGGCAAGCTCCGGACCTGCCACGCGTCCAGCGGGGCGGGGCCTCCCTTTTCCTCAGAGGCGAGCTCTGCGTGTGCCACATGCCTGGTGGGGCGGGGCCTCCCCTCTCTACAGAGGCGAGCTCCGGTGGTGACACGTGTCCAACAGCGTCGGACCTCCCTTCTCCTCGGAGGTGAGCTCGGAGGACGACATGTGTCCAGAAGTGTCGGACCTCCCTTCTCCTCGGAGGTGAGCTCGGAGGACGACACATGTCCAGCAGGGCCGGAACTCTCGGAGGCGAGCTCCGAGGATGACACGTGTCCAGCGGTGTCGGACATCTCGGAGGCGTGCTCCGAGGGTGACATGTGTCTGGCGGGGCCGGACCTCATCCCTTCCGCAGGGGGTAAGCTCCGAAAGCCACGTGGCCAGCGGGCCGCGGGAAGTGTCGACAGCGCTCCTCGGCGAATTGGAATTGGCTCTTTTCAGCTATCTTATTCTCATTTTTATGATTCTTTCCCATTTCTATTTCTTTTATAATGTTTTCTATATGCAATGCATGAATATGAAATTGAGGGTGTTACACCTGGTCCTAACAGGAATGAAGTGAGCTCACTTCATCAATTGGTCCATGACAACCTAAATAGAGTTGTAACCGGACTGAGTACGTGGCAATCTGACTATGAAATCCATACTGATTTCTTCCCACTTCCACCCGGGTACTTTCAGCGGTTGCAATAATCCAGCGGGTATCTAATGCTCAGCCTTCACTCGTTGGCACGTGTCACATAGGGCAACGTATTCGGCTATGTCCCTTTTCATGCAATCCCACCAATAGCAAGTTTTCAAGTCCTTATACATCTTTCTACAGCCGGGATGTATGGAGTAGGGCGAGTCATGTGCCTCCTTTACTATCGCGTCGTGGATATGCTTCACATTAGGTACACAAATCCTTTTTCCTAACCAAAGTGTGCCATTCTCATCTTCCTTGAAATCCTTTTCTATCCCTTGTCGGATCCTTTCCTTGATTTCCATTATCTCCTCATCCGTTGCTTGCCCATCTTGTATCTCTCGTTCCAACGTTGGGTTTAGGTCTATCACCTCCATCTCATTAACGACCCCGAGATGCAATCATTCAAAATCCTTAAGTAGCTCGGGTGGCAGCTCCCTAGCCGTGAGTTGGTGACATGCTCTCTTTCGGCTCAAAGCATCCGCTACTACATTGGCTTTTCCTGGGTGATAGTTGATTCCTACATCATAATCCTTGATGAGTTCCAACCATCGGTGTTGCCTCAAATTCAGATCCATTTGCGTGAATATATACTTGAGAATTTTGTGATCCGTGTAAATCTCACATCGGTGACCAAGAATGTAGTGCCTCCAAATCTTCAATGCGTGGGCACGGCTGCGTTCCAGATCATGGGTAGGGTAATTCAGCTCATGTTTCTTGAGTTGCCTCGATGCATAAGCTAACACTTGGCCTTCTTGCATAAGCACACATCCAAATCCCTTCTTGAGGCATCAAAATATATATCGCAGCTCTTGCTCACGTCCGGCAATACCAAAACTGGTGTCGTTGTCAATCTCTTCTTTAACTCCTCAAAGTTGTCTTGACACGCTTGTATCCACTGAAATGCCTTCCCTTTCATTAGCAATTCAGTCATGGGCTTCTCTATCTTGGAGAAGTCCTTGATGAATCGGCGGTAATATCAAGCCATCCTAAGGAAACTCCAAATGTCCCTCACATTCTGCGGTGGGTTCCACTTCAACACGTCCCTCACTTTTCCGAGATCAACCTATACTCCTCCTTCAGAGATGATGTGGCCTAGGAACGATATCTCCCATAACCAAAATTGACACTTGTTGAACTTGGCATGCAATTGATACTCCCGTAGTTTCTGTAATGACAATCTCAAGTGTTTCTCATGTTCTTCCTCGCTTCTAGAATACACCATAATATCATCGACGAAGACCACGACGAACTTGTCCAAGAACTGCATGAAGACCTTATTCATGAGGTACATAAAGTATGCAGGCGCATTTGTCAACCCGAATGACATGATGGTGTACTCATTCGAACCATACTGTGTTCGAAAAGCCGTCTTGGGTATGTCTGAGGGTTTAATCTTCAGCTGGAAGTATCCCGATCAAAGATTAATCTTAGAGAAAATCCGGGCACCTTTCATTTGATCGAACAATTCCTCTAAGCGGGGAAGCGGGTATTTATTCTTGATCGTTACCTCGTTAAGAGACCTATAATCCACACACATCCTCTGGGTTTCATCCTTATTATCTACGAAAAGCACTGGGGCTCCCCATGGTGATGAGCTTGGACGAATAAAACCCTTATCTAGCTGCTCTTGAATTTGTTTCTTGAGGTCCGCTAAATCATTCACAGGTGCAATTTCGGGTACTAAATGAATGGCAAACTCTATGTCACGATCAGGTGACATACCTGACGATTCCTCTGGAGATACATCTGAATACTCTTGAACCATCGGAATGCTCTCAAATGTCACACCTTCCATGTGATTCAGCATTGCCTTCTCGGTTGTAGGTTGGCTGCCTCGAACTCGATACGGGTACCGTGCTCACTCGTCAACTGCACAATTCTCTTAGTGCATTGAATCACTCTGTTATACTTACTTAACGAGTCCATTCCAAGTATTATACCGATCCCTTAGGAATCCAAAACAATGAGGTTGGCAACAAAATCTACCCTCTTATTTTACTGCTTACTTTCGTACATACTATATTTGTAGGATTTCAAAGAAGGATTTCCCAACTATATGCATCAAGGTATATGAACTAAGCAACTCTTTTTTTAATATCAGCTTATATGAGGATTAGGACAACTGCCGAAGCATCCCACATCTCTATACTATGTGTGGATGTGAACATTTGCCAAAGCGTCTTACAACTCACAATCAAGCACACAAACATAAGCATTCGTCATAAAAGTTTAGCACACCACACTTATTCAAACTATTACGATCTAAGCAAAACTTATTCAATAGGGGAAACGTAAACTTAATCGTGAGAACCGGTATTGTTCTGGCCATGCTGCAGGGGCGGTCCATACATGGGTGCACACCGTGGTGAGTAGGCCATCCATGTAGAGGTAGGTGACACTGGTGCTCTGTTTGTTCCTGCATTGGCACGAGTATCCTCTTGCTTCTTCAGCAAGTACAGCTTTTTGCAAAGGTAGCGGATCTCTTCTTGTGCGCTTGCGTAGCGATTTCCCAACTCCACGAGCATTCTCTAAGATTTGTCAGAAGCTTGTGGGTTGGAAGGATCTCTTCCATGGGGTCCAATGATCTCCCTTGTACCACTCTTCCGATATGGGTGCACCTCAAAGCTAGTGCTTTCAAGCTGCTCACAGAAAGCGTAGCATAGTATGGTGAGTGCATCCCATGCAGCATCATCAACAACTTCTGCCCTTGTGGCTCTCCATGTGGGTGTGAAGTGTCGTGTGACAACCCTACCGTTAGATAGGATAGTTACTTCAATCTTCCACTTTTCATGTCCGAGACGAGAGACTTTCTTGAGGAGGTACTCCGGGTATAAGCCGCACAAATCAAGGAACTCTCTCAGCTCCATGGTTATGTGTCCTCCCTCCATTCCTTTGAACCAAAATTCTTGAGCAGAACTTATGACCCGTTCATCATCTTAATTCTCGGCCGCAGCAGGTGGTGGCTCCTCTCCATCTTCATCTTCTTCAGAGGCAGCTTCATAGGGCTCTGCCGAGTGTAAGCCCGCGTAGTATTCCTCCTGAGGGGCGTACCAGTGTTGCCCTTCTTGCGAATCATCTTCCATGTCATCCTTGAATGGATCCATCTCTTCCGGATCCTCTTCCTCATGCATAGGGCCATTTACCTCATCCTCATCATGAGGTTCCGTCTTTACTTCCTTCCAGTACGGTCCATCGGAAACCTCGATGGGGTTAAGCGAGCTTCCAAGTGGCGGCGGGCGAGTTCTCATGCGTGCTACACTCCTAGTGATCGGCATCTATAAATAAGACATGAGAACCTAGAAGAGGTTAAATAAATCCAAAAATTTCAGCAGCTATTAAGCAAGAGAATAGAAGGTGTGACTGTCCAAAAGAAAAGAAGAAAAGAGGCAGAAAATAGCACTTTGCGGTGGCTGAGTTGACAAATAAAATGCAGCAGAAAGCAATTTTTCAAAAATAACAGTTTAGAGAGGTGTTCCTATGTGCTTTAGAGTGTTCATTCTACCTAGGCTTGCGTCTTACGGTCAACGTGGCTTTGATACCAATTTGTGACACCTGGTTCCAAAAAATGAACCAAGTGAAGCGTATGTGTGCCCAGGATGTTCATCACACATATACAAGTACATCACAAACTGAATTAAGAACTTAACCACGTTACAAATAGTACTTAAGTGTTTTATTACAATAGTTCAATGTCTCAATAATGAGTATCTAACTTATTATGCAGTGTAAGACTCTAAACAGCAGTGGAAATAAGACCAAAGAAAGCAGGGCTCCGACTCAAGATGTGATGATGTGGATGCATGCAATCCTACAATGCAACCTGCACTACTCAGTTTACATATGTTCATGCGAGTTTAGATAGGTTTTAGTGGGATTTTGTGATGATCAGTGCTGCTGGAAACCAATTTGGTGCAGCTGTGGTTTTAGCTCGCGTAGTAGATCAGTTCTACCGTCAAAACGTAGACTGGAGCGTGATCTACTTACGTGCAGTAGCTCCTGGTCGTGGGGTGTGATGCAACGGGGTTGGAGACGATGGCAGCGACATTGCACAAATGATGACGGCTCCTGCCTCTCTTCCTCCTCTACTCCTCTGTGGTTGGTCTTCTCCTTGCAGTGGTAGAAGCTAGAGCTCCTCTTGTGATCAATGTGGCGTCTGCAGTTTTTCTTGGGACAGAGCAAGGTTGCGGCCAGGGCAGGGAGGGCGCTGGAGTCTTCGTCTCCGGCAGGGGCGCGACAAGGCAGGGGGTGGTGGCCAGGGCAGGGCAGCAGCAGGGCGTGGGGGTTTTCCTAGGAAGGGGGCAGCGGCCAGCGGGTTTTCTTGGGTCGGGGTGCGGCGGCCAGTGGGGAGGGTTTTATTTATAGGGGGGGGGCAGCCAAGGGGGCTAGGATTTTAGAAAAATAATTTGATCAAGGGCTGGGATTTAATTTTGGGGAGGTGCAGCCAAGGGGCTAGGATTTCAGCAAATAAATTGATCAAGGGCTGGGATTTAATTTTGAGGATGAAAATCCCTAGAGGGGAGGGGTGACGGCTAGGGGAAAATCCACTAAGGGGGGCGGCGAAGGGGGAATCTTTAAGGGGGATGGTGCCGGGCAGGTTAGGGGGGAGAAGGCGGGTAGGGTTTTTCTTTTCTTCTTCTATTTTTATTTTGTTTTATTTATTTATTGGTTTCTATATTCCTTTATCTCTTTTCTTCTTTTTAATGCTTCTCTACATGAGAATGAATGCAATGCATGATGATGAATATGAGTGTGTTACACTAGTCAATTGTGGTATAACCAATGAAATAGTTATTAAAAGGACATCTAATTGTTCATCAAAAGACACTCGCTAAACTGGCATCGGAAGTTGCAGTGGTATAAAATCTTGGAGATTTATGAAATATGACTCACTACTACAAAAACGGTCATCTGTCCGGTATTATAACTGTCATCTATTCTGATTCTAGAACTGGTATTAAAAACTCAGTATTGGTAATAAGACTTATAAGTACCGGTTCTAGAACTGATAGAGATATGCCTTATGAGAACTGATTCTAGTTATGAATTGATACTGATATATTCATTATCATAATCGTGTCCACATACGAACCGGTACAGATATATTATTAATAAGAAATGATTCTAGAAAAGAAACGGTGCTGATAATTCCATTACCCAAACCGGTTCTTTTACGAACTGCTACTGGTATATATAATCAATACTAGTTCTAGTTACAAATTGGTACTCATAAGTCGATCATCAGAAATCGTTCCACTTTTGAACCACTTCTGATAAGTTTATTTTGAGAAGCAGTTCCGATTATAAATTGATACCGATAAGTCTACTTTTTCAAGCTGATTCAGTTTACGAACCTGTACTGATTAGTCGATTATTAGAACAGTTCCATTTATGAACCGGTTCTGATAAGTTAACTTTTTCGAACCGGTTTATTTTGTAAACCGGTATTAATTAGTCAATTATGGAAGTGGTTTAATCGAACCGTTACTCATAAGTCGGTCTTTCTGAACTGTTTCAAGTTATGAATAGGTACTAATACGTTAACTCTTTAGAACCAATTCATATTACAAACTGGTACTGATAAGTTGACTTTTCTAAAAGGATTTATTTTATAAACTGGTACTAGTTAGTCAATCATCATAAGCGGTTCAAATTTGAAATTGGTATTGATAAGTCGACCTTTCAAAAACGGTTCAAATTATGAATCGGTACTGATACGCCCGCAATTCTGAACCGGTTCTGGTTACGAACCGATAATGATACATCGATTATCAAAATCGGTTAGAGTTACAAGCAGGTTCTGATAAGTTATAAGAATTTGTTAGTACTATCCGAACTGCTACAAATAAGTTTTTGAGGCAAGAAAAATTCAATTTATTTTTTAAAATTCAATATATTAAATTTAATTTAATATAAACACAGCGTAGAACTTAGAACATATAAACAATAGTCATAGACAAAGTAATGAAATCGGATGATATAAAAAACACTAATAGAAATGAGCTCAGAACATATAAAAAACAGCCACCGTAGACAAAGCAATCAGTCAAACAGTTAATACTTTAAAACCATGTTTATGTACGCAAACAATGAGTTATAGACAACATCACACAAAAAGAATATATAAACAACTCTTGTTCTTTTAGCAATTAATGATTTTGAACCATGTTTTTGTCTTGAAGAAGAGTGAGACATAGAACTCCAAGATGTATGTGAACTAGTGTCATCACCTGGATGCCATGTGAACACATTATACTTACCTAATTCTTTAATAACATGTTCATCAACAAACACTAGAAGTTGTTATTGTACTATGAGGATTGTGTCTAGTGTGAGAGGACCTTGGTTAATATCATATTGTTGCAATTTTAATAATTAAATATATCAAATCATGTAAACGCATATAGAAACTAAAATACAACATATACAAATGAAGAAACTAGTACCTTACTTCCCCTTTTTAATCTAGGCCATACATGTTCGACAAGTTAATGAATGTAACTGTGCCATCACATACATTAAATCCACACAAGTTTATTCCTTTTGGTTACCTCTGGTAAGGGATGTTGGTTCTAATCCTAAATTCTTTTGTGAATGGTAGTGTGACGCCCCCATTCTGAGAGGAAACCTCTCTGAACCGAGACTGATGCGTATGTGTGCCCAGGATGTTCATCACACATACACATATCATCCACAAACTGAATTCAGAATATAATACCATGAATGAACAGGGTTTTATTACAAGTCTCATGAGTCTCAAAACTCATGCTAGCAGCGGAAGTCTTAATCTAGCAGCGGAAGTCTTATTTTAGCAGCGGAAGTCTTTATTCTAGCAGCGGAAGTCTTCTATCTATTGCAGAAGCAACTAAGCAACAGCAGCGGCTCCATCTCCTACTCCAAAGGCAAGGTTGAAGACAGATTACACGCCTAATGCTCCACTTGGTCTTCATAGTACTCCTCTCTTGTTGCTGATGATGAAGTAATAATGCAGGTTTGAGTACATGATGTACTCAGCAAGTGCGGAAAAATATGATATGTAGCTCACAACAAGGAAGGTATAAAAAGGCTCATTGCAGAAAGCAAAGTTTATTTCTCAAAACACGATAAAAACAGGAACTTTAGCTTTAAGTGAATGCAATCCCAACATGTATTTAAACATTAACATACCTCCATTATGATTCATCCCTTTCCATGTCTCAACCAGAAATTAATCTTTCTCAACTTTGCTCATGAATACCATCTCGTATTCACTACCATCTCATGAATACCATCTCGTATTCACTACCATTTCATCTCATATTCAATTCCGTCTCATTCCGAGACCAAATCTCATTGCCATGACTCAACAGTCATGCAACCAATCTCATTACCCGGACTCAACAGTCCCGAAAACCAAATCCAAAGACCAAACCAATAACCAAAACCAAACCATCCAAAACCATCCCAAAAACCATCCCATCTAATCATGTGGGTTGTCCAGGCGCTCGTGACCATAAGCTCGGCTATCATGATAGTTTTAGACTCTGCAGAGTTTGTACCATTTTACCCACAAGTTTGTGATTTTGTCACCCGTCGGCGACTGCAGAACCTCCATTATATGTAACACCCCAAAAATCTTGTTAAGACCCTAAATCATGTTAAGAGGGGAATTTAAAAAATTTTGGACGTGTTGCATGTTTTGCAACAATTTAAATTCAAACTGGAATTCAATTTAAATTCAAAACAGAAAAGAAATAGAAAAAGAAAAAAAAAAGAAAACAGAAAAAAAACCGGCCAGTGGGCCGAAACCCACCAGCCGGCCCAACCAGCACCCGCGCCAGCCCGCAGCCGCGCGCGCCTCTTCCTCCCACTGACAGGCGGGGCCCGCCAGCCCTTCTTCTACCTCGCGCCCGCGCCGGGACTCTCTCACCCCGAATCCAAACCGACCCGGATTTCTGCGAATCCCAGCCGAATTTCGATCGGGGGCGACGTAAACTCGATCTAAACCACCCCGCCGCCCTTCCCCATCTATAAAAACCCCGGCCTCGTTCTGTTTTTCCCACGCGATCCGCCGATTTTTCTCCGGTGAGAAACCGAGCCTTCTCCGGCGAATTCTGGCCGATCTAAGCTTGGAAATTCCGATCTAACTCGCTGGTCTTGATCCACCGCCTCTGGGGAACCCTGCAGGTGCAGAAAACTCGGTGACTTGCGGTTCAAACACAGCGCCGACGAGCCTCGCCGTGGTTTCACTTCGGACCTCGTCGCCGACCGCCTTCCAGGACCTCCGAGCTCAAGAAAACCCCCGAGGTGAGATCCCCGACCTCTCCTCCACCGATCTATGCCATAAGATCACAGTTCTAGGAAGAATTCTCGAAGATCCGAAAGTCTCCGGCGAGATCGCCGCCTCCCGCCGCCGTGCGCCGCCGGGCAGCGCCGCCCGTGCTCGATCAGTGCGACGTGGCCGCTTGTGCGCCGTCTATTTTAAATCGCACGGTAGACTTTAAATCCCCGCGTACCGGTTCGGCGTTATAATCTCAGCCGTTTGTTTTAAATTGGACGGTCCACGTCAGCCCCGCGTTATAAAGATTGGAAATCTTACGTGCTACCCCCTGGGGTTCTCGGGAAATAAGAGCTAGCCTCGAAAACTTCTGATCTAGCCCCTGGAACTTCAGAAAATCATGTAAATTCATTTAAAAATCAGTTTTAGCCCCTGGACTTAATAAAAATTAGAAAAAAAACTCCTCTGTTATGTATAGCTAGACCCCTGAAAATTGTTAAAATAATATTATAGACCCTGTAGTGGGGTAAGTTTACCTTTTTAGCCCTGTTTAATATTTAATTTAGGAAATTGAATATGTGGCTAGTGTTTAAAATTTAAAAAGTGGGACAAACATATTGACAAAAATTAAATTAAAAACTTTCTCAGTATTTAGAAAACTTTGGAGTGAGATAAAAACATATTTTGGGCTGAAGAGAATCTGTTTAATTTATTATTCACATTTAGTGACACATTTTTTTAGTAAAGAATAGTTCTGAAAAATAGGGAAAATAATTGTAAAATAGTTTACATCAGAGGAAAATGTCAAAAATATATTAGTAAATATTTTAGATCAGAACCTATTCTGTTTAGATGATGTGTCTTGTTATTTTCATAATAAAGTTCACATTTAGGCATAGGAAATAAATATGAAAATATAGCAACTAGTAAATGATAAATGGAGTTCTAAAACCCAAAGAATTCAGTTTAGGGTTGGTAGAAATTCTGAAGACACATATGGAGAAGGAAAATAACTTTCATGCATACTTGGTAGCTAAAAGGTGTAGTAATTGAATATAAGGAATTTATTTAAATTGGAAACTCATATATATAGTATGTAAGTATAAATGTGAACACAAAAGTAGGAATCATATACACATGATTAAAAGTGCATGCAAGCCACAAATCAACACACCTAGAGTAACCACAACACATATAATGGTGAATGACTTTCATAAATATGAATGTGTGGTTTGTATGAAGTGGAAGTGTGAACTATGTCTTATGGATTGTTGTTTTTCTTTTGCTATGTGTGATGGTATGATGTAGAACCTGCTCAAGAGCAAGTTATTCCTTTCCAAGATCAGGACTACCCATTTCAAGAGCAGCAGGAAGGAGGCAAGTGTCCTTGATCACTTTGATCCTATACTAGGATGTGTAGATAGAATTATTTGCATTGTCAATTGAAAATATGAAACCCATGCTAGGAAGTTTCCCTAGAATTGCATTACCTTGTTTTCCTTGTAGCTTGGGTTGGGATTCATTTTATCATGTCATTTATTATTATGCATATGCTTAGCCATGCTTCGAATGGGATATTTGGGGTATGAGATCATCAGTTTATTTTACCATACTCTTGAATGAGATATTGTGAGTTATGTAGAGGTAGGGATCAAGGCAAGTTGGATGTTTTGGTTGTGTGCTGGGTGCACGAGACTCGGGTTTGTGTTTAGTACTTTCCTGGATCCTAAGGACCGGTTCATGGAGCATGTAACCTGGCTTTACCGTGCCAACCACATGCTGAGATGGGGCAGCTTGGCCAATTAATTAGGTGTATCCCCGGCGTAGTATGGGTGTGTTGGATGGTGCGGGGAGTAGGTGTCAGCTGGACTACCATATGAACCGCAAGGCTCAAGAGGGGGCCACTGTAGCGGGGTTGGAGCCTCTTGTATGCTGTTAGGGGTGAAACCTCAGTGGGCCCACGCTCGTCGGGAATCCCTTTGTAAAGGCTTCGTAGTGATCTCCTGGCTACACACCTGGGAAGTGTGAATGTGGTTTGTAGCCACTGGCATAATGGAGGTTCTTTTAGTCCACCCGGCAACGGGGGATGAAATCACTACATGTGGGTACAGTGGTGCAAACTCTGCAGAGTCAAAACTGTCATGACAGCCGTGCTCATGGTCAAGAGCGGCTTGGACTTATTCATGATTAGAGTATGATGACCTTGGAGGTTGTGGATGTTAAGTGGGGAGCTTAACATTGGAAATGATGTTATGGTGATTTGGTTATGATGATGGGATGGGAGATTGGGACCATTTCACCTGTGTAGTAATGTAGGTGCTTAATAAGCTAAGGTGGTAGGCAATAATTGCGTAGTGCTTTAACCATGAGTTCAACCTCTCCTTGCTCTAGTCATGCATGACATAATCCTTCCCCCACTTGTTGAGTACCAACGGTACTCAAACTTGCATATTTGTTGGTTTATATTGCTGCTCAGGTCAAGAGAATGATGTGGTGTTCAATGACCAAGACTTCGGACCTGAAGAAGGATTCTAGGTTCATGGAGTCCCCCGGGCAACGCCTGTGATGGAGCCCACAAGATTTATATTCCGCTGCTATTTTATTTACTTGTGATGAACTTATTATCATCCATCGAGACATATGTTATGCAAGACTTATTTATATTCGACACCTGGCTTGTAATAAATGATGCTTCACTATTTGTCATCACATGTATGAGAAAATGATCCTGGCATACATGTGATATTCACTCGGTTGTTCTTCGGAGAAACCGGGTGTGACATTATACCAGTACATAACCGTCGGTGTATGGCCAAGAGATCATAAAATAGCCTTTACAAAGGGGCTACTAGATGTATGGACTCACTAAGGTTTCACCAGAAGGCTAGAATCTCCAATCCTCCCACCCACGGGCCCCCTCTTGTGCCATGTAGTTTCCAGGGCAGTCCTCACTCGACTCCCATTCCCCGCGCCTTCCATGGTCCATAACAATCTAGTAACTTACCTAATTACTCAGCTAAGCCGCACCCATACTTGGCCTTGTGGTGGCACTGTTATCCTGGCATGGCTCGCATGAACTGGTCCTTAGATCTACGTTAAATAACCACCATCTCATTCTACCTCATTCACAAACCAAGCTTGCCTAGATCTCCCTCCGATTCATGTTCATTAACAATATCCGTTTCTCATTATTCATACGAGTGCAGTTAGCTAGACACACCTATCTCGCTTCCCGTATCCCATGGACTCAGCGAAGCATAAAAGCAAAAAAAAAACCATACCTGACTCATTAACTTTCCCGATGACAAGGGTGGTTAACAAGACTAGTAAACTCGTATGAAAGTGGTTCCCATCATGTTGACTCAATCACACACACCTTTTCGCAAACAAAACATCTTTCAAAATCATGGGATGTCACACCCGGTTTTTCCGAAGAACAACCAAGTGAATATCACATGTATGCCAGGATCATTTTCTCATACATGTGATGACAAATAGTGAAGCATCATTTATTACAAGCCAGGTGTCGAATATGAATAAGTCTTACATAGCAAATGTCTCGATGGACAATAATAAGTTCATCACAAGTAAATAAACTAGCAGCGGAATATTATTCTTTAGGGCTCCGTCACAGGCGTTGCCCGGGGATCTCCATGAACCTAGAAACCTTCTTCGGATCCAAAGTCTTGGTCATTATACACCACCTCATTATCTTGACCTGAGCAGCACTATAAATCAACAAAATATGCAAGGTTGAGTACCGATGGTACTCAGCAAGTGTGGGAAAGTTATGTCATGCATGGTTAGAACAAGGGGAGGTTGAACTCATGGTTAAAGCACTACGCAATTTATACCTATCACCTTAGCTTATTAAGCACCTACATTACTACACAGGTGAAATGGTCCCAATCTCCCATCCCATCATCATAATCCAATAACCATAACATCATTTCCAATGTTAAGCTCCGCGCTTAACATCCACAACTTCCAAAACCATTACTCCTCAAATCATGAATAAGTCCAAGCCGCTCTTGACCGTGAGCACGGCTGTCATGACAGTTTTGACTCTGCAGAGTTTGTACCACTGTACCCACATGTAGTGATTTCATCCCCCGTTGCCGGGTGGACTAAAAGAACCTCCATTATGCTAGTGGACAGGAACCACATTAACACTTCCCAGGTGTGTAGCCAGGAGATCACTACGAAGCCTTTACAAAGGGATTCCCGACGAGCGTGGGCCCACTGAGGTTTCACCCCTAACAGCATACAAGAGTCTCCAACCCCGCTGCAGTGGCCCCCTCTTGAGCCTTGCGGTTCATATGGTAGTCCAGCTGACACCTACTTCCCGCACTATCCAACACACCCATACTACGCCGGGGATACACCTAATTAATTGGCCAAGCTGCCCCATCTCAGCATGTGGTTGGCACGGTAAAGCCAGGTTACATGCTCCATGAACCGGTCCTTAGGATCCAGGCAAGTACTAAACACAAACCCGAGTCTCGTGCACCCAGCACACAACCAAAACATCCAACTTGCCTTGATCCCTACCTCTACATAACTCACAATATCTCATTCAAGAGTATGGTAAAATAAACTGATGATCTCATATCCCAAATATCCCATTCTAAGCATGGCTAAGCATATGCATAATAATAAATGACATGATAAAATAAATCCCAACACAAGCTACAAGGAAAACAAGGTAATGCAATTCTAGAGAAACTTCCTAGCATGGGTTTCATATTTCATTTGATAATGCAAATAATTCTATCTACACATCCTAGTATAGGATCAAAGTGGTCAAGGACACTTGCCTCCTTCCTGCTGCTCTTGAAATGGGTAGTCCTGATCTTGGAAAGGAATAACTTGCTCTTGAGCAGGTTCTACATTATACCATCACACATAGCAAAAGAAAAACAACAATCCATAAGACATAGTTCACCCTTCCACTTCATACAAACCACACATTCACATTTATGAAAGTCATTCACAATTATATGTGTTGTGGTTACTCTATGTGTGTTGATTTGTGGCTTGCATGCACTTTTGATCATATGTATATGATTCCTACTTCTGTGTTCACATTTATACTTACATACTATATATATGAGTCTCCAATTTAAATAAATTCCTTATATTCAATTACTACACCTTTTAGCTACCTAGTATGCATGAAAGGTATTTTCCTTCTCCATATGTGTCTTCATAATTTCTACCAACCCTAAACTGAATTCTTTGGATTTTAGAAACTCCATTTATCATTTATTAGTTGCTATATTTTCAGATTTATTTCCTATGCCTAAGTGTGAACTTTATTATAAAAATAACAAGATACATCATCTAAACAGAACAGGTTCTGATCTAAAATATTTGCTAATATATTTTTGACCTTTTCCTCTGATGTAAACTATTTCACAATTATTTTCCTTATTTTCTAGAACTATTCTTTACTTAAAAATGTGTCCCTAAATGTGAATAATAAATTAAACAGATTCACTTCAGCCCAAAATATGTTTTATCTCACTCCAAAAATTCCTAAATACTGAGAAAGTCTTTAATTTAATTTTGACAATATGTTTGTCCCACTTTTTAAGTTTTAAACACTAGCCACATATTCACTTTCCCAAATTAAATATTAAACAGGGCTAAAAAGGTAAACTCACCCCACTACAGGGTCTATACTATTATTTTAAGAATTCTCAGGGGTCTAGCTACTCATAACAGAGGAGTTTTTCCTAATTTTTATTAAGCCCAGGGGCTAAAACTGATTTTTAAATGAATTTACATGATTTTCTGAAGTTCCAGGGGCTAGATCAGAAGTTTTCAGGGTTAGCTCTTATTTCCCGAGAACCCCAGGGGGTAGCACGTAAGATTTCCAGTCTTTATAACGCGGGGCTGACGTGGACCGTTCGATTTTAAACCGACGGCTGAGATTATAACGTCGAACCGGTACGCGGGGACTTAAACCCTACCGTGCGATTTAAAATAAGCGGCACACAAGCGGCCACGTCGCTCTGATCGAGCGCGGGCGGCGCTGCCGGCGGCGCACGGCGGCGGGAAGCGGCGATCTCGCCGGAGATTTTCGGATCTTCGAGAATTCTTCCTAGAACTGTGATTTTATGGCATAGATCGGTGGAGGGGAGGTCGGGGATCTCACCTCGGGGGTTTTCTTGAGCTCGGAGGTCCTGGAAGGTGATCGGCGATGAGGTCCGAGGTGAATTCATGGCGAGGCTCGTCGGCGCTGTGTTTACACCGCAAGTCACCGAGTTTTCTGCACCTGCAAGGTTCCCCGGAGGCGGTGGATCAAGACCAGCGAGTTAGATCGGAATTTCCGAGCGTAGATCGGCCAGAATTCGCCGGAGAAGGCTCGGGTTCTCACCGGAGGAAAAACAGCAGATCGCGTGGGAAAAACAGAACGAGGCCGGGGTTTTATAGACGGGGGAGGCTGGCGGGGTGGTTTAGATCGAGTTCGCGTCGCCCCCGAGCGAAATTCGGCTGGGATTCACAGAAATCCGGATCGGTTTGGATTCGGGGTGAGAGAGTCCAGCGCGGGCTCGAGGTAGACGAAGAACTGGCGGGCCCCGCCTGTCAGTGGGAGGAAAGGGGCGCGCGCGGCTGCGGGCTGGCGCGGGTTCTGGTTGGGCCGGCTGTTGGGTTGCGGCCCACTGGCCGGTTCTTTTCTGTTTTCTTTTTTTCTTTTTCTATTTCTTTTCTTATTTGAGTTTAATTTGAATTCCAGTTTGAATTTGAATTTTTGCAAAACATGCAACACGTCCAAAAAATTTTAAATTCCCCTCTTAACATGATTTAGGGTCTCAACAAGAATTTTTTGGGTGTTACAGCTCTACCCCCTTAAAAGAAATCTCGTCCTCGAGATTGATGGTTCTAAGAAAACAATTCCGGAAATTGTGCCTTTAGCTCATCTTCCCACTCCCAGGTGGCTTCCTCTTCTGAGTGATGCTTCCACTGCACCTTGCACATCCGGATTCTTTTATTTCTGGTGAGGCGTTCCATTGTCTCCAAAATCTTGTATGGTTGCTCGGCATAAGACAAATCCTCAGCTACGTTCACTTCATTTATGGGTAACACCTCTTCAGGCGTCCTCAGGCATTTCTTGAGTTGTGACACATGGAATACATCGTGCACGTCCGATAGATGAGCCGGTAATTCTAGTTGATACGCCACTTCGCCTTTCCTCTCCAAAACTTAAAAGGGTCCAATGTATCGCGGTGACAACTTCCCTTTCACCTTGAACCGATGAAGTCCTCTAATAGGGGACACCTTGAGATAGACATAGTCTCCCACGTTGAAAACGAGCTCTCTTCTTCGTACATCGGCATAGCTCTTTTGGCGTGTCTGTGCTATCCTCAAGTTATTGCGAATTTCCCTCACCTTCGCCTCGGCTTCTTGTAGTACTTCTGGACCAAACACTTTACTTTCCCCTGTTTGGTTCCAAAATAGGGGAGTTCTGCACTTCCTCCCGTACAAAGCTTCAAACGGCGACATCTTCATACTAGCTTGATAGTTGTTGTTATAGGAAAACTCCGCATACGGTAAGTTCTTGTCCCAACTCCTATTGTTTTTGAGTGCACATGCCCTCAGCATATCTTCAAGGATCTGATTGGTTCTCTCCATCTGCCCGTCAGTTTGGGGATGATAGGCAGAACTAAAGTTCAGATGGATTCACATGGTTTCTTGCAACTTCTGCCAGAACCTTGAGGTGAACTGTGTCCCTCGATCCGACACAATCTTCTTTGGCACTCCATGGTAACACACGATCCTTGACATGTACAGCTCTGCCAATTTGGATCCGCTGTAGCTTTCTTTCACGGGGATGAAATGAGCTACCTTGGTTAGCCTATCAATGATGACCCATATCGAATCATATCCTGATTGGGTCCTAGGCAATCATACGATGAAATCCATGCTGATTTCTTCCCATTTCCATTCAGGCACTTTGAGTGGTTGCAATAATCCCGCGGGTCATTGATGTTCTGCTTTCACCAACTAACATGTGTCACATAGGGCAACATGTTCTGCAACATCTCGCTTCATGCCATACCACCAATACCTGCTCTTGAGGTCCTGGTACATTTTCGTACTCCCAGGATGAATGGAATAGTCAGAATCATGAGCCTCCTTCAGAATCAATTCACGGATCTCCTTTACTTCTGGCACACAGATTCTTTTCCCGTGCCACACCGTTCCTTGTTCATCCTCTCTAAAACCAGGAGCTTTATTTTCCTTGATGAGTTGTCTGATCTCTTGTATCTTCTCGTCTTTCTTTTGACCCTCGCGGATGTCTCGCTCGAGTGTGGAGTCCACTTCCATGGCGATGGCTTCACCACTATTTACCAGGCATAGATTAAGCCTCATAACCTCGTCCTTCAATTCTGCAGGCATGTCCTTCAAGCTCAACTTATTGACCTGCACTTTCCGACTTAAAGCATCGGCCACGACGTTTGCTTTCCCAGGATGATAGTTGATGCCCACATCAAAGTCATTGATTAGCTCTAACCATCTCCTTTGTCTGAGGTTGAGGTCTGGCTGTGTGAAAATGTACTTCAAACTCTTATGATCCGTATATATCTCGGTCCTCTTCCCCATCAAATAGTGCCGCCAAATTTTCAACGCGTGTACCACTGCGGCTAGTTCTAAGTCATGTGTAGGATAGTTTTTCACGTGCTTCCGAAGCTGCCGGGATGCATATGCCACGACATGCCCTTCTTGCATGAGAACAAATCCCAACCCGTTTCCAGAGGCATCGCAGTACACCTTGAAGTTCTTCTGCATATCTGGCATAACCAGCACTGGGGCTGTTGTCAGTCTTTTCTTTAACTCCTGAAAACTCGTTTCGCACTATGGCGTTCATGTGAATGTGATTCCCTTCTCCAACAATTTGGTAATGGGTCTCGAGATCTTAGAGAATCCCTCAATAAACCGTCGATAGTATCCAGCCAATCCCAAAAAGCTTCGAACTTCCCCGACATTTTCAGGGGTCTTCCACTTCTGTATATCCTCGATTTTGGCGGGATCTACGGAGATTCCTCCCTCCAAGATTATATTTCCTAAGAAGGGAACTCTCTTCAGCCAAAACTCACACTTGCTCAGCTTGGCATATAGTTGGGGTTCTCTCAGCCTCTGCATCACCAACCTTAGATGTTTCTCATGTTCTTCTTCATCTTTGGAGAAGACGAGAATGTCATCTATGAAAACCACCACAAATTTGTCCAGATATTCCATGAATACCTGGTTCATGAGATACATGAAGTATGCCGGGGCATTAGTTAGCCCGAAAGGCATGACGGTGTATTCATACAGTCCGTACCGAGATACGAAAGTTGTCTTGGGAATATCAGTTTGCCTTATCTTGAGTTGGTGGTATCCCGACCTGAGATCAATTTTCGAGAACACACAAGCGCCCCTCAACTGATCAAACAAGTCTTCAATGCGGGGTAATGGGTACTTGTTCTTGATGGTTACCTCATTCAAGGCACGCTAATCCAGGCATAACCTTTGGGTTCCGTCCTTCTTGGGCACAAATATCACCGGAGCTCCCCATGGTGAGGAACTAGGGCGAATATACCCCTTCTCCGTCAATTCTCTGAAATGATCCTTGAGTTCTTCTAGCTGCTCGGAGTCCATCCGATAAGGTCTTTTGTAAATCGGGGCTGTTCCAGGTACTAGCTCAATTGCGAATTCCACTTCACGATCGGGAGGCATACCTGGCAACTCTTCCGGAAAAACATCTGGATATTCCCTGATGGTCCTGATTTCCTCAACTTTCACCTCAACTTGATTTAATTTAATGTCCCTCCTAGGCTCGTGTATTGTTATGAACTTTACTCTTGTGCCACTAGGGTGAGTTAGTTCCACCGTTCTGGTCGAACAATGGATGATTCCCTTATGTTTGGTCAACCAATCCATACCCAAAATAATATCTATCCCTTGTGAATCTATCACTATGAGGTTAGCAGTAAATACTACCCCATTAATGTCTAGGTTCACCTTGGGACACACTTGTCTTGTCCTTATTTCTCCACCCGGAGAGTTTACGGCTAGCATATGGTTCATTTGTGTTGTTGCTAGGTCATGCTTCTTAACAAACCCTTGGGCAATGAACGAGTGGGTAGCACCAGAACCAAACAGCAGGGTTGCAATGCGTAAATTGGCAGGAAATTTACCAACTACCACGTCAGGTGCCTCATGTGCTTCCTCCATAGTGACGTGGTTCACCCGTCCTCTCATTACATTCTGCTGTTGTGGCTGCGTGGGCTTCTTCTTTGGGCACTTATGGGCATAGTGCCCCACTTCACCACAATTAAAGCATTGCACCCCAACCTTAGGTGTTTGGCCTTTATTGTCTTGGGGTTGGTTTGGGGGTCCTTGCACTGCTGGTCGAGGTGGATATGCGGGGCGAGGCTGCTGTACAAACTGACGTTGCGGCTGTGCTGGTGCTGCCGGAGGCCTGTAGCTCGGGTTGTACCCTCTTGGTGCTGAGTAGGGTACCGCAGCACAGTTCGTCTGCCCTGTAGGTTGCTGCATCAGACGTGGGTGCGTGTTGCTCCCTGAGGCTTGATGTGACCACCCGGCCTTCCTCTTATTCTCATTTTCCAAGGCCTTCAGTTTCCTTTCCACCACAAACGCTCTGTCCACCATCTTTTGGAAGCTTTCATACTCATTTGAGGACATTGCACATTGCATCTCCGCGGTAAGTCCCTCCACGAAACAATCTTGTTTCTGCTCATCAGTCTCTATGTTCCGTGGGGCATAACGGGATAGTTGAGTAAATTTAGTGAGGTATTCCCTCACCGTCATGTTCCCCTGCTGCAGTCCCAAAAACTCCTTCCTCTTGTTTTTGAGTTCACCTCTTGGGATGTAATGGTTGCGGAAACTACGCTTGAACTCTTCCCAAGTGATGTTCTCAGGGTCATGATGGGCAGCCACGTAGGCGGTCCACCAATCAGCAGCAGGTCCATGCAATTGACGAGAGGCAAACAGCACCCTCTCATACCCTTGGCACTGGATGATCCTCATCTTGCTTTCAATGGTCTTTAGCCAATCATCTGCCTCCAGAGGTTCAGCAGCACTTGCAAACTTTGGAGGTTGAGTTCCTAGAAACTCACTCAACCTTGGTTGGCATGGTGCAGCTTGTGGAGGTGGAACTTGATGCAAGTTGGCCACCACTTGAGTCAAGTTCTGGATGAGCTGATTTTGATTCTCCAGCATTTGGTGGAGGGGATCAACTCCTTCACGGCGACCACCCCGGTCCTGGCCTCCAGAAAGATGAGGGTTGCATGCCTCATCGTTGTTGTTGGCGGGGTTGGCAGCACGTCCTTTTCCTCTTCCGGCCATCTGGCAGAATCAACCAATGTTAATTTGAAAGCATTTAGTATCATCTTACTACTTTCATTTGTTTGTACTTTGAAGTGTTGAGGCTTTGTTATACTTTTCTGAGGGTTCATTTCTCACACAAAAATAAATGCAATATTATTTCATGTGGGTTCACACACCAAAGCAAAACAATCTAAAGACGAGGCTGTGGACAATTGCTCATGGCTTCCACAACTCACGTCACACACCAAGCATTAGCACACCATTAACTTAACGTAACGACTCGACTATTCGACATCTTGCTAACTAAGGGAAGGACTCTACACTACTCGTTTTCTTGAGCTGGCTCCTCGGGATCTTCCTCATCATTTCGGCTGCCTACTGACTCTGCTTTGGGTGGGGAGGCAGCTGGTGGAGAAGTGCGACGGCGCCTTATCGCCCGACGATCTCGGGAGTCAGGAGTCCATGTATCATTCGCGGTGACACACAGTTCATTCCCATCTCCTCTTTCTCTCGCCCTCAGACAGGCTCGCAGCAACGCCTCCGTTTCCTTCAGGGTGTCCCGAACATCCTGAAGCTCTTGCTGACACTCCTGCAGTCGAGTGCTGAGCATAGCAGCATCCTCCAAGCACAAGTCCATGTGCTCATGGGAAGTCCCTTGTGCACTGGCAGGTACTTATACTCCGTTGTACCACTCTCACGCTGGAGGACATACATGTACTCAGTCCTGTCCAAGTGGCGATGATAGATGTGACTCTGGCAGGTGATGGCCTCCCAGGTGACATCCTTCTCCGCATCGACCTGTGTCGCTCGACAAGCTGGAGGGTGGTGGATCTTAAGCAGCTATTTTTCGTGTATGATCCTCATCTCTGAACTCCATTCCTCCCTCTTCTCACGGATGATCCTGGTGGAGTTATAGTGGATGATTAGCTTGCCCGTATTGCCGGTGGCTTCGAGCATACGTCGAAGACGGCGCAACAAGCCTCCTACTGCCAATTCGTAGGAAAGGTACGTCACCGGACGGCTCTCCTCTCTTTCGGCAAGGGCAACTACGGGAACTCTCCCTCCTGTGGACTTGCGAGCGGTGCGAATCATGCGAACCATTTAAAAACAAAAAGCATTTAAACTTAGGTTAGATAAACTTTTTAAACAAAAATCCTATTTTGAATGAAAATTGGGGTAAGATGAAGAAAGTGACTCATTAAATAACACTTTGCAACACACACCTTGTAAAAATAGTTTTTAAGAAAATAGGGCCCTTAAATACGTCCATTTCTACCTAGGTCCACGTTCCAACGGGCAACCTTGGCTCTGATACCACTTCTGTCACACCCGGTTTTTCCGAAGAACAACCAAGTGAATATCACATGTATGCCAGGATCATTTTTTCATACATGTGATGACAAATAGTGAAGCATCATTTATTACAAGCCAGGTGTCGAATATGAATAAGTCTTACATAGCAAATGTCTCGATGGACAATAATAAGTTCATCACAAGTAAATAAACTAGCAGCGGAATATTATTCTTTATGGCTCCGTCACAGGCGTTGCCCGGGGGTCTCCATGAACCTAGAAACCTTCTTCCGGTCCAAAGTCTTGGTCATTATACACCACCTCATTATCTTGACCTGAGTAGAAATATAAACCAACAAAATATGCAAGGTTGAGTACCGATGGTACTCAGCATGTGTGGGAAAGTTATGTCATGCATGGTTAGAACGAGGGGAGGTTGAACGCATGGTTAAAGCACTACGCAATTAATACCTATCACCTTAGCTTATTAAGCACCTACATTACTACACAGGTGAAATGGTCACAATCTCCCATCCCATCATCATAATCCAATAACCATAACATCATTTCCAATGTTAAGCTCCCCGCTTAACATCCACAACTTCCAAAACCATCACTCCTCTAATCATGAATAAGTCCAAGCCGCTCTTGACCGTGAGCACGGCTGTCATGACAGTTTTGACTCTGCAGAGTTTGTACCACTGTACCCACATGTAGTGATTTCATCCCCCGTTGTCGGGTGGACTAAAAGAACCTCCATTATGCCAGTGGTCACGAACCACATTCACACTTCCCAGGTGTGTAGCCAGGAGATCACTACGAAGCCTTTACAAAGGGATTCCCGACGAGCGTGGGCCCATTGAGGTTTCACCCCTAATAGCATACAAGAGGCTCCAACCCCGCTGTAGTGGCCCCCTCTTGAGCCTTGCGGTTCATATGGTAGTCCAGCTGACACCTACTCCCCGCACTATCCAACACACCCATACTACGCCAGGGATACACCAAATTAATTGGCCAAGCTGCCCCATCTCAGCATGTGGCTGGCACGGTAAAGCCAGGTTACATGCTCCATGAACCGGTCCTTAGGATCCAGGCAAGTACTAAACACAAACCCGAGTCTCGTGCACCCAGCACACAACCAAAACATCCAACTTGCCTTGATCCCTACCTCTACATAACTCACAATATCTCATTCAAGAGCATGGTAAAATAAACTGATGATCTCATATCCCAAATATCCCATTCTAAGCATGGCTAAGCATATGCATAATAATAAATGACATGATAAAATAAATCCCAACCCAAGCTACAAGGAAAACAAGGTAATGCAATTCTAGGGAAACTTCCTAGCATGGGTTTCATATTTCATTTGACAATGCAAATAATTCTATCTACACATCCTAGTATAGGATCAAAGTGGTCAAGGACACTTGCCTCCTTCCAGCTGCTCTTGAAATGGGTAGTCCTGATCTTGGAAAGGAATAACTTGCTCTTGAGCAGGTTCTACATCATACCATCACACATAGCAAAAGAAAAACAACAATCCATAAGACATAGTTCACCCTTCCACTTCATACAAACCACACATTCACATTTATGAAAGTCATTCACAATTATATGTGTTGTGGTTACTCTATGTGTGTTGATTTTTGGCTTGCATGCACTTTTGATCATATGTATATGATTCCTACTTCTGTGTTCACATTTATACTTACATACTATATATATGAGTCTCCAATTTAAATAAATTCCTTATATTCAATTACTACACCTTTTAGCTACCTAGTATGCATGAAAGGTATTTTCCTTCTCCATATGTGTCTTCATAATTTCTACCAACCCTAAACTGAATTCTTTGGATTTTAGAAACTCTATTTATCATTTATTAGTTGCTATATTTTCAGATTTATTTCCCCTATGCCTAAGTGTGAACTTTATTATAAAAATAACAAGATACATCATCTAAACAGAATAGGTTCTGATCTAAAATATTTGCTAATATATTTTTGACCTTTTCCTCTGATGTAAACAATTTCACAATTATTTTCCTTATTTTCTAGAACTATTCTTTACTTAAAAATGTGTCCCTAAATGTGAATAATAAATTAAACAGATTCACTTCAGCCCAAAATATGTTTTATCTCACTCCAAAAATTCCTAAATACTGAGAAAGTCTTTAATTTAATTTTGACAATATGTTTGTCCCACTTTTTAAGTTTTAAACACTAGCCACATATTCAATTTCCCAATTTAAATATTAAACAGGGCTAAAAAGGTAAACTCACCCCACTACAGGGTCTATACTATTATTTTAAGAATTCTCAGGGGCCTAGCTACTCATAACAGAGGAGTTTTTCCTAATTTTTATTAAGTCCAGGGGCTAAAACTGATTTTTAAATGAATTTACATGATTTTCTGAAGTTCCAGGGGCTAGATCAGAAGTTTCCGGGGCTAGCTCTTATTTCCAGTCTTTATAACGCGGGGCTGACGTGGACCGTTCGATTTTAAACCGACGGCTGAGATTATAACGTCGAACCGGTACGCGGGGATTTAAACCCTACCGTGCGATTTAAAATAAGCGGCGCACAAGCGGCCACGTCGCTCTGATCGAGCGCGGGCAGCGCTGCCGGCGGCGCACGGCGGCGGGAAGCGGCGATCTCGCCGGAGGTTTTCGGATCTTCGAGAATTCTTCCTAGAACTGTGATTTTATGGCATAGATCGGTGGAGGGGAGGTCGGGGATCTCACCTCGGGGGTTTTCTTGAGCTCGGAGGTCCTGGAAGGTTATCGGCGACGAGGTCCGAGGTGAATTCACGGCGAGGCTCATCGGCGCTGTGTTTACACCGCAAGTCACCGAGTTTTCTGCACCTGCAAGGTTCCCCGGAGGCGGTGGATCAAGACCAGCGAGTTAGATCGGAATTTCCGAGCGTAGATCGGCCAGAATTCGCCGGAGAAGGCTCGGGTTCTCACCGGAGGAAAAACAGCAGATCGCGTGGGAAAAACAGAACGAGGCCGGGGTTTTTATAGACGGGGGAGGGCGGCGGGGTGGTTTAGATCGAGTTCGCGTCGCCCCCGAGTGAAATTCGGCTGGGATTCGCAGAAATCCGGATCGGTTTGGATTCGGGGTGAGAGAGTCCGGCGCGGGCTCGAGGTAGACGAAGAACTGGCAGGCCCCGCCTATTAGTGGGAGGAAAGGGGCACGCGCGGCTGCGGGCTGGCGCGGGTTCTGGTTGGGCCGGCTGGTGGGTTGCGGCCCACTGGCCGGTTTTTTTCTGTTTTCTTTTTTTCTTTTTCTATTTCTTTTCTGATTTGAGTTTAATTTGAATTCCAGTTTGAATTTGAATTTTTGCAAAACATGCAACACGTCCAAAAAATTTTAAATTCCCCTCTTAACATGATTTAGGGTCTTAACAAGAATTTTTGGGGTGTTACATGGGATCAATATGGTCAAGGGGCACTTGTCTTGTTCTTGCGGTTCCTGTTGCTCAAATTCTTGTTGTTGTAGTCCATCGTAGGTAGCTCCCTGAGCTTGTCCTTCTGTACGCGATCACGCACATACAATATTCATAGCAATCAATTACCATGCATAAACTCTACCTTAAGATGCAATGATGCATATGCATGCTAATCCTATGATGCAGTTTAACGTGTTCTTGCATCTTTGCATGGCTTGCATGTTTTAATAGCTTTGCATGGGGTTTTACGATGAATAGAGGTGTAGAGATCAAATGTGGTTGTGGTGATGATCTTTACACAAGATCTAGATCACACCGATCAACACGTGATCTGTCCATGAAAAAGCTTCTGTTCGAAGGGATCAAAGGACATATGCAAAGAAAACACGATGACGTCGTAAGGTGGTATTGGAAACCTACCTTGCTTCCTTCGGGTCCTCCCTCCTAGCAAAAACAGCTCGTTAGCTCTCCTCTGGCGATGGTGATCATGTCTGGACTCGTCGGCGGTCTCTCCGGTGGTCAAACTCCGGCGAAGGGATTTAGCTCGGCGAGTTTGGGGCTAGGGCTTCTAAGTTGTCGGCTTAGAAAAGATGTTACGACCAAGGGGTTGTTTCGGGTTCTATTTATAATCGGGAAAAGAAGAGTCCTACTCTGATCAGAATTCGAATAAGAGTCCTATTCAAATTGTTTTTGAATCTTAACAACTTATCTTCAATTGATTTGGTGCAGTAACATTATGGAAATCGTGTTGGTTTCCTTCCGTGTTGGTATTCCCGCGCGTACAGAAGCAAAAACCTCTTCAGAATCGCGTCCTTCCGCAAGGATAAGCTCCAGAGGCTCCACGTGTCCAGCAGAGGCCTGGGCTTCCCTTTTCCGCAGAGGCGAGCTTTGGTTGTGCCGCGTGTCAGGCGGGCGAGACCTCCCTCTTCCTCAGAGGTGAGCTCCGCGTGCGCCACGCGTCCTGGCGGGCGGGACCTCCCTCTCCCTCAGAGGCGAGCTCCGCGTGTGCCACGTGTCAGTGCCGTACCTCCCCTCTCTTCGGAGGTGGCTCCGAGTGTGCCATGTGTCAATTCCAGACCTCCCCTCTCTTCAGAGGTGAGCTCCGATAGTGCCACGTGTCTGTTCTGGACCTCCCCTCTCTTCGGAGGTGAGCTCCGAGAATGCCATGTGTCAAGTAGCACCGGACTTCCTTTCTTCTCGGAGGCGAGCTCCGAGGTCGACATGTGTCTGTCAGCGTCGGACCTCCCGGAGATGAGCTCCGGAGGTGACACGTGTCCGATAGTGTCGGACCTCCTGGAGGCGAGCTCCGGAGGTGACACGTGTCTGATAGTGTCGGACCTCCCGGAGGCGAGCTCCGGAGGTGACACGTGTCCAGTAGGACCGGACCTCTCGGAGATGAGCTCCGAGAGCGACACGTATCCCGTGCAGCTGGTCCTCTCTTTTCCGCAGTGACTAGCTCCGGGGACAACACATGTCCTGCGGGACTGGCCTCACTCCTCCGCAGAGACGAGCCCCGAGCCTGCCACGTAGCCAGTTTAGCGGCGGACCTCTCCCCCTTTGCGGGGATGAGCCCCAAAAGCGCCACGTGGCCAGCGGCCGCGAGAGTTGTCTTCGGCGCTCTCTGTGGATTGAATTTGGCTCCTTTTGGCTATCTTTTTTATTTATTTTTTGTTTCTATTTATTTAAAAAAAATCTACATAAACTATGAATACATGCAGAAATCAAAAATGAGGGTGTCACAGGTAGATAACGGCTGTCTGTCTTTATATAGTGTTTATATGCCTGCACATGTCTCACAATTTCTTTAAACGGACATCTGACTCCATGGAGCGTTTGGGGCTTGAGAGGCTCTTTGTAGGTTCTTTTTATAACCTCAATGTTTTTAAATAAACAATTGTTTATTGAAAGAACACTTATTGTCAATGTAATGAGCCTCGGTTTCGCTTATGGACGATTGTTCTCATTAATTATCAATCGCTGGGAAAATAGACAACCATTTCATGTTACGAATGAAGGGTCACCAGTAAAGATCATTGTTTGTTGGTAATTACTAACGTCTACAGTTCATCCTCGTAATGGATGCCAGAAGATGAGTTCCAAAAGCGTACAGAAAATACAGATGTAGTATTTCACCCAAGAGTATTCCCTAGGGTATCGTACTATCCAAAGAAAGGCGGTGAAGTGTGGAAAATTGTGAGATCTATGTGTGCTGAATACATTGGCTTTGACGATAAAAGTTTTGAATACTACCAAAACACCTTTTTAACAAAGTCCGACTCTAGGTCCGAGCTCCTGCAAGGTCCAACGATAGGTCCGACGTAAGGTCCGACTTGCTTTGTCTAGGTCTGACTTATTTTGGCTAGGTCCGACTTGTTTTTGCTAGCTCCGGTGCTAGGTCCGACTAGCTTTGGTAAGTTCCGTGCTAGGTCCGACTAAGCTTTAGTAAGCTCCGGCGCTAGGTCCGACTAGCTTTTGTAAGCTCCGGTTCAACGTCCGGTTAGCTTTGGTAAGGTTCGGAGCTTGATTGCAATGGTTCTGCTTTTAACTTGCAATATTTCGAACTTGCTTTACTCTTATGGAAAGTTTGCTTAGTATTATTTTACTAAGTTTTTGGTGTGTTTTGGTGGTTATGGCTGATATCATTTTGCTATGGTTTACAACATGCTTATGTGAGGTGCTCACATAAGATGTTGTAGTTTCGGAACTAACGAGAGTCAAGTTGAGGACTTGTGCTCGGAAGTATTGGTTGTTTATTCATGTGCAGGTGTTGCTTGAGTTCAAGACATGGCTGGTGACGGGATGCAGTGAACTAGTGTTAGGGAGAAGATGAGGTTCAACAACCAAGTTTGGGAGGAATTGTGGTTGAGTTGATCGGGAGGTTGCGCAGTATGTTTGAATCAAGAACAATGCATATGAAGGTATCTTGGATGTCGTTGGAAGATGTTTGCACGTGTGCAAGGAGTGCATGGACGTGGCTGCATGGTTTCAAGGCGTGATGAAGAGATGTGTACGTAAATAATTGGTCGGAAAGGTCCAACCGGCTAAGTTATGGACTCAGGCTGCGGCTGAGTCGTGTTTGACTCAAATATGGAAAGTTTTGAGTTGGTTATGATAGAATTTCGTGTGGGTCACGAATTTTAGTTGTTTTAGGAATGTTTGGGACGTTACTAAGGTGTTTGGAAGTCTTAAGATTGCTTCTATCTGTGTGTAGAAGAGTCTTGAGCAGTATTGGAAAGTTACAGTTTGAATCCAAGAAGGAAAAGGAGTCCTAGTTTGAATTGGGTTGGCCTTAGGGCTAGTTATATAAGCAAGAGAGGCCAAGGCTCATGGGCACACGACTTTGGGGCTGTTCCTATTGTGTTTTGATAAATAAAATTCATATTCTAAAGGAACTTTTGTGCCTTGTTTGTCCGACTTCTTTCAGACAAGTTTTTCTCGTCGAGTTTCTGTTCAGCACTACCTTGCTTCGGTGGTTTTATCATAACTCGAGTTTCACAGATCCAATTGATGTGATTCTTTTTGTTGTCTTCATAACTTGATTATATATCATCTGTGAAAATTTCATGGTCATTGAATTTGTGGTTTCTGATCTACACGAGTTTCTTTGCAGTATTCCAGAACTGTTTTGCTCGCGTAGGACAGATTGACCTTTGTTCGATCTTTCGATCGTAACTTGAGTTTCTCTCAACGGATTTTCATGATTCTTGTTGTGACGTCTTCGTGACTTGATTCTCTACAATATATACTAGTGTTGTCACAGTTGAACATATTTAGATTAGTCGCACACATGGTTTCTTTAACAGATCGGTTTTCTGCTGAGGGGTGTTTTGTTGCTTCCGCTGAAAAGTTTTTATCTACCATTCACCCCCCCCCTCTGGTAGCTTTACACGTGTACTTCGATCCTACAATTGGTATCAGAGCCAGGTTGCTCTAATCTTTATGATTTTCACGTGTTTTGACTAATCATCATGGAGAAATACTCCGCCAAACCTTGTGTGTTTAGTGGTATTGATTTTCAGGTTTGGAAGGCACGCATGGAAGCTTTCATCCAGGTGCAAGGCTTTGCAATATGGGAAAAGGTGTACAAGCCTTACGATGTGCCTTCAAACGATCAATTCATGGCTACAAAGATGAGAGATGTCGACAACAACAACAAGGCTCGGAACTTGATCATACAAGGACTAACTCAGAACGACTTCGACCGTGTTGCACACCTCCGATCGGCGTACGATGTGTGGAGAGCATTTTGTGACTACCACGAAGGATCCAACACGATCAAGGAGGTAAGACAGGATATGTTCAAGAAAGAATACATGCGCTTTGAGATGCAACCCGGTGAGTCCATTGATGACCTCTTTGCTCGCTTTAATAAAATTCTCAGCAACTTGCGTAGCGTCAATGTTAATTTTTCAGATGCTGAAAATGCTAGGCAATTACTAAGTGCATTAGACATGTCAATTTGGGAGATGAAACTAACATCCATACGTGAATCCACTGTCATGAGTACTCTTACATTAGATGTGCTTTATTCTAAGCTAAAAACTCATGAAATTGACATTATATCACCCAAGAACCCAAATAAGACTATTGCATTTGTCTCACAACGTGATATGCCTAGCTCCGGCCAATCATCTAGCAATACACTTGCTTTGCTGTCTTCACTAACCATGGAACAGATTGAGGAGTTTCCAGAGGAGGAGCTAGTACTTCTTTCTACTAGGTTCTCAAAAGCATTACAAAATATGAGAACTAGAAGGAGAGGAAGCTCCGGACCTCAACGATGCTTTGAATGTGGTAAGACAGGACACTTTCGTACAGATTTCCCTAATCTTTCAGGACCTTGTAACTGTGATAAAAAGCAGAATAAAGTCAAGTCCTCTTTTGGCAACACCAACAAGAAAAAGAAGGGTTTTACAGGACGCAAACTGATAAACAGTTTCATCACCGCACTTCAAGAACATGGCTCGAGTGATGTAGACATAGGAAGTGATGAAGATGAGGATGATCTGGCAAACTTGTGCTTCATGGCGGGCAAATCAAAATCATGTATGGAGGATGCAGAACACAACAGTGACAATGAAGAGGTATGTCCTACTTGCGAAGAAATGTGTTATGCTATTTCTCGTGCCACTATTATTGTTAAGAAAAAGGACAAAAAACTTAGGGACAATGCTGTTAAAATCGAGTCACTAGAATCTGAAATTGATCATTTAAAATCATTTATTCCTAGTGATGATTCTTGTTCCTCATGTGATTTAATATATGAACAATTGTCCTCTCTAAGAAGTGCACACACATCCACACTTGATAAACTTGAACTTTAAATCGAAAAGAACAAAAACCTTGCTTCACTTAATGATAAAAACTTGAAAGATGCTTGTTGTTCTACAATTGATTTGCATTGTTCTACTTGCGATGATCTTGATAAGAAACTACAAGATGCTATGAAAGAAATTTCTATATTGAACAATGCTTTACGTTCTCATGAAGTTAAATATTGTTCCAGTTGCAAATTAAAAGGAAAAACTTCATGTGAAAATTGCCTTAATCTATCAAATAAACTTGATAACATGCATAGGACATTAGATCTGTTTTGTAATGGGAATAAGAACCTAAACTTGCTACTGAATTCTTCCAAGTCTTGCAATGATAAAACTGGTTTAGATTTTGATTCACATGCTCATGCTAAGGAACATCCACCTAAAATTGTAAAATCATTAGGAAGTGGTTTGATTCAAACAGTTCCTAAACAAAAAGAAGTGGTTTTTAAATCTGCAGGAGTGTTGTCACATTTGGGTTCAAATAAGCATACTGCATGCTCATCTAGACATGGACACAAAGTTAAATTTCATTGTACCTATTGTGGTAGAGATGGTCATGTCATAGATTTTTGTTATAGACTAGCTAAACAACATAAAAAGGAAAGAATGCAAGCTAGATCTTATAACTCTCATGCAAAATTTGCTGCGCATACTAAACCGAATGTCAGGAACATGCAACCTGCTGTTATGAGTCAGAAATATTCAAAGTTTACCTTCGGAGCTTCAGTTTTTGCCTCCGGAGCTTCAGTTTTTGCCTCTGGAACTTCTGTTTTTGCCTCCGGAGCTACTGATTTTCATGCTACATAAGTAACACCTCATAGGTCAGTAGTTAAGAACAAAAAATCTCAAACTTTGACTCATAACCTGTTGTTTTATCTCAGCTTTTGCATGTTATTCCTATTGGACGTCGTGTGACTCAGTACTGGATTCCTAAATGCCTTTTAACTAACCCCAGTATTGAGTCATCGACGTATTGTGCTTCTATGTAGGTTACACGCTTGAGGAAGGAGAACATTTGGATTGTGGATTCAGGTTGCTCACGCCACATAACCGGTAACAAAGAATGGTTCTCCTCTCTCTCTTTTGTGTCACGTGTAGAGAATGTTACTTTTGCCGATAATTCTTCAACTCCTATAATTGCTAAGGGTTCGGTTAGAGTAAATGATCACTACACTTTGAAGGATGTGGCACTTGTCAAAAATTTGAAATACAACTTGCTTTCTGTTTCACAATTGCTAGATGAAAATCTGGAAATTATTTTCAATAAAAACTGCTGCAAAGTTGTAGGTTCAAATAGGGAGCTTATCTTTAACTTGTCTCGGTTTGGAAGAGTTTTTAAAGCTGATTTTGATATGTCTTCCTCTAAGCATAGATGTCTAGTTGCAAATGATTCCAAAGATTTATATTTTTGGCATCGTAGACTTGGTCACGTAGGCTTTGATCATCTCACGCGTGTTAGTGCTCTTGATCGCATACGTGGGCTGCCTAAGCTTAAAGGGGACAAAGAAATTGTGTGCTCTTCTTGTAGACATGCTAAGATGGTTGCAGGTTCACATGCTCCTCTCACAATGACCATGACAACTGAACCGGGTCAACTTTTACACCTTGACACCGTAGGACCTTCACGTGTTCAATCCTTCGGAGGTAAATGGTATGTTCTTGTGATTGTTGATGACTATTCTAGATACTCTTGGGTTTACTTTATGGCATCTAAGAATGAAGCTTTCAGTTACTTTAGAACTTTATTTCTTATATTATCAATTGATCACCCAGGATCTTTAAGAGCAATTAGAAGTGATATCGAAACCGAATTTAAAAATCAATCGTTTGATCACTTTTGTGCTGAAAATACAATAGATCATCAATTTCCTTCACCATATGTAACTCAACAAAACAGTGTTGTAGAGAGAAAGAACAGAACCTTAGTTGAGATGGCTAGGACTATGCTTGATGAATACCAAACTCGTAGGAAATTTTGGGCTGATGCAATTGTAACCGCTTGTTATGTCTCAAATCGTGTTTTCTTGCATGCTAAGCTAGGTAAAACACCATATGAGCTCAGGTTTGGACATAGGCCTAGTGTCACACACTTTAGGGTCTTTGGTTGCAAATGCTTTGTTAAGAAACATGGTAATTTTGATAAATTTGAAGCTAGATCTGTTTATGGCATGTTTCTTGGTTATCCATCTCATACTAGAGGCTACTGTGTGCTTTTACTTGATACTAACAAAATTGTGAAGACTTGTGAGGTTTCTTTTGATGAAGCTAGCCCAGCTACTAGTTCAAATATTGCAGGTCCGGATCCATATCCGCAGGGGGAGAGTATTTTCGTTGAAGAAGAGGAAGAAGTGGTGCTGCTGCCCGAAAATTAAGTAGCTAATGACATTGTTCCAGCTCCTGATCTTGATTCACAGCCAGCACCGACGACCACCATTGCTGGTACAGATCCTCCTCACATCACAAGCTCATCTATTTGTGATGAACATGAAGAAGAAGAAGCTTGTGAAGTGTCCACTCCCCTCCGGATTCTCAAAAGTCATCCTCCACAACAAATTATTGGAAGCTTGCATGAACGAGTTACAAGATCCAGGTTTTTTGACCCCAATTCTCATGCTCATTCTACTTTTGTTGCTTCTTTTGAACCCAAAGATATATCACACGCACTCACTAATGAATCTTGGATTATTGCCATGCAAGAAGAGTTAGAAAATTTTGAAAGAAATAATGTTTGAAAACTTGTACCTCCACCTCAAGGTCACACTTTAATTGGAACTAAACGGGTGTTTAAAAATAAACAAAGTGAGGATGGGGTTGTGGTTAGGAATAAGGCTAGGTTGGTTGCTCAAGGTTTCTCAAAAGTTGAAGGTCTAGATTTTAATGAAACTTTTGCTCCTGTTGCTAGATTAGAAGCCATAAGAAATTTGTTAGCTTTTAATGCATCTAAAGGATTTAAGCTATATCAAATGGATGTTAAAAGTGCTTTTGTTAATGGCTACATAGATGAGGAGGTTTATGTCAAACAACCACCTGGTTTTGAAAATCTAAATTTTCCTAATCATGTTTACAAACTGTCCAAAGCCTTGTACGGTCTCAAACAAGCCCCTAGAGCATGGTATGATAGGTTAAAAACATTCTTACTTGAAAAGGGGTTTACCATGGGCAAGGTTGATAAAACTCTTTTTGTGCTTAAGCATGGCAATGACTCATTATTCATTCAAGTGTATGTGGATGATATTATCTTTGGTTGTGCTTCTCATGATCTTGTGTCCAAGTTTTCAGCTATGATGAGTTCAGAATTTGAGATGAGTATGATGGGAGAACTCACGTACTTTTTGGGGCTGCAAATCAAGCAAACCAAGGAGGGTATCTTTGTGCATCAAACAAAGTATACAAAAGATCTCTAAGGCGCTTCAACATGGACAAAAGCAAGCCTCTTCGGACACCAATGGGAACAGCAACAACACTTGAACTTGATGAAGATTGTGATCTCGTTGATCAAAAATAATATAGAAGCATGATCGGATCACTTTTGTATCTCACGGCACCAAGACCGGACATACAATTTAGCGTATGTCTTTGTGCACGGTTTCAAGCCTCCCCACGTGCTTCACATCGTCAAGCCGTCAAAAGGATTCTCAGGTACTTACATGGAACTCAAGAATTTGGCATTTTTCTTCCTTCTTCCTCAACCGTTACTTTGAAAGCTTTTTCTGATGCTGATTTTTTGGGTCGTAGGATTGATAGGAAAAATACTTCTGGTGCTTGTCATTTTCTTGGTAATTCACTAGTTGCCTGGTCCTCTAGAAAACAAAGTTCAGTTGCACAATCCACAGCCGAATCTGAATATGTAGCTGCTGCTAGTGCTTGCTCACAAATTCTTTGGATTGTTCAAACACTTAAGGACTATGGGGTTGATCTAGATAGTGTTCCAACGTTTTTTGTGATAACACTAGTGCCATTTGCATCGCTAAAAACCCCGTGCAACATTCGAGAACTAAGCACATTGACATTAGGTATCACTTTCTCCGTGATAATGTCGAAAAAGGGAACATTGTGCTTCACCATGTAGATATCAAACAACAATTAGCTGACATTTTTTATAAAATCTTTGGATTTTACTCGTTTTTGTTACATTCGTAGTGAAATAGGGGTTATGCATCCTCATGGCTTAAATTGAGGGAGAATTTTGAAACTTGGGAAGTCTATGTGTGAATCTGAAATTAAAATAATATGAGCATAGTATTTCAAGCATATGTGACTTTGTGATTCCTTTTTTATGCTGAAAGTTCTTACTACATTACTCGTGTTATACATTTTGTAGTTTTTACCATGTCTAGTAGTTGGAATAATTACTTACACTAAATTTGGTCATGGTCGAACTTTCTTGCTATTTTGAACTTGTTGCATGCTCACAAGTGCTTTTAATCATAAAGGATTAATCAAGTAATCAACTCACATGTTGAGTTTTTATGTTCAAATAAAAAAATGAGAAAAGATCAAGAGAATATGCATGCATCACACTTCTTCTTTTGAGATGGCTTATCATTGCACTTAGATATGAACTTGAAAAGAGTTGTGTATGACTAAAACCATGTCCTTAAGTTTCTGACTGTTAAATGACATAGGCTTGGCTTGGTTGGTTAGAATAAGGCTGATGCTGCATATAATCTCTTGCAAATGTCATAAGATCAAAATTTGTGCTTTAAATGATAAATAAAATGCAGCAACAAGTGTCATGCTTTCAGGTCTTGAAATAGTTAAGTTTGTGAGATCATGACTTGCTTAAATTGAAAATTACACTTGATCTCTAGCATGGCTTACACTACTTTATGTATCTCATTGATGTGGTAGTGTAAGTTACTTGATAGCATGATTTGGATGAGCTTTGTTTTATATGTATATGTTATAATGTGCTCATAACAAATTAAAATTTCTCTTTTGTACCTTGCTGAATACATTGTCAAAGGGGGAGAAATTGATCACACATTGCACACATTCATAAGTGTTTTGGCACGATTCTTCTCAGGGGGAGAATTTTTGGTATTTTTGTTTTTCTTCTCATTTTATTTCTGATTTACAAAGGGGGAGAAATTGTTTTCAAAACTTTTCATGTGAATAAGCCAATGTTTGGATTTTAAGTGGTGTTGCCAATTTCATCAAGGGGGAGATTGTGAGACCTATGTGTGCTGAATACATTGGCTTTGACGATAAAAGTTTTGAATACTAACAAAACACCTTTTTAACAAGGTCCGACTCTAGGTCCGAGCTCCTACAAGGTCTGACAATAGGTCCGACGTAAGGTCCGACTTGCTTTGTCTAAGTCTGACTTATTTTGGCTAGGTCTGACTTGTTTTTGCTAGCTCCGGTGCTAGGTCCGACTAGCTTTGGTAAGTTCCGTGCTAGGTCCGACTAAGGTTTAGTAAGCTGCAGCGCTAGGTCTGACTATCTTTGATAAGCTCCGGTTCAAGATCCGGTTAGCTTTGGTAAGGTTTGGAGCTTGATTGCAATGGTTCTGCTTTTAACTTGCAATATTTTGAACTTGCTTTACTCTTATGGAAAGTTTGCTTAGTATTATTTTACTAAGTTTTTGGTGTGTTTTTGTCACACCCGGTTTTTCCGAAGAACAACCAAGTGAATATCACATGTATGCCAGGATCATTTTCTCATACATGTGATGACAAATAGTGAAGCATCATTTATTACAAGCCAGGTGTCGAATATAAATAAGTCTTACATCACAAATGTCTCAATGAACACTAATGCTTCATCACAAGTAAATAAACTAGCAGCGGAATATTATTCTTTAGGGCTCCATCACAGGTGTTGCCCGGGGGTCTTCATGAACCTAAAAACCTTTTTCAGGTCCAAAGTCTTGGTCATTATACACCACCTCATTATCTTGACCTGAGCAGCAATATAAACCAACAAATATGCAAGGTTGAGTACCAATGGTACTCAGCAAGTGTGGGAAAATTATATCATGCATGGCTAGAACAAGGAGAGGTTGAACTCATGGTTAAAGCACTACGCAATTAATACCTATCACCTTAGCTTATTAAGCACCTACATTACTACACAGGTGAAATGATCCAAATCTCCCATCCCATCATCATAAACCAATAACCATAATCATCATTTCCAATGTTAAGCTCCCCGCTTAACTTCCAAAACCATCAATTCTCTAATCATGAATAAGTCCAGGCCGCTCTTAACCGTGAGCACGGCTGTCAAGACAGTTTTGACTCTGCAGAGTTTGTACCACTGTACCCACAAGTAGTGATTTCATCCCCCGTTGCCGGGTGGACTAAAAGAACCTCCATTATGCCAGTGGCTACGAACCACATTCACACTTCCCAGGTGTGCAGCCAGGAGATCACTACGAAGCCTTTACAAAGGGATTCCCGACGAGCGTGGGCCCACTGAGGTTTCACCCCTAACAGCATACAAGAGGCTCCAACCCCGCTGCAGTGGCCCCCTCTTGAGCCTTGCGGTTCATATGGTAGTCCAGCTGACACCTACTCCCCGCACCATCCAACACACCCATACTACGCCGGGGATACACCTAATTAATTGGCTAAGCTGCCCCATCTCAGCATGTGGTTGGCACTGTAAAGCCGGGTTACATGCTCCATGAACCGGTCCTTAGGATCCAGGCAAGTACTAAACACAAACCCAAGTCTCGTGCACCCAGTACACAACCAAAACATCCAACTTGCCTTGATCCCTACCTCTACATAATTCACAATAGCTCATTCAAGAGTATGGTATAATAAACTGATGATCACATATCCCAAATATCCCATTCTAAGCATGGCTAAGCATATGCATGTAAATAAATGACATGACAAAATAAATCCCAACCCAAGCTTCAAGGAAACAAGGTAATGCAATTCTAGGGAAACTTCCTAGCATGGGTTTCATATTTAACTTGACAATGCAAATAATTCTATCTACACATCCTAGCATAGGATCAAAGTGGTCAAGGACACTTGCCTCCTTCTTGCTGCTCTTGAAATGGGTAGTCTTAGTCTTGGAATTGAATAACTTGTTCTTGAGCAGGTTCTACTTCATACCATCACACATAGCAAAAGAAAAACAACAATCATAAGACATAGTTCACACTTCTACTTCATACAAACCACACATTCACATTTATGAAAGTTTCTTTACCATTTTATGTGTTGTGGGTACTCTATGTGTGTTGATTTGGGGCTTGCATACACTTTTATTTACATGTGTATGATTCCTACTTTGGTGTTCATTTTTATACTCACATACTATATATGTATATACATGTATATATGTGTGTTTCAGTTTTAAATAAATTCCTTATATATTAAACTACCAAGTATGTATGAAAAGTATTTTTCTTCTCCATATGTGCCTTCATAATTTCTATCAACCCTAAACTGAATTCTTTGTACTTTAGAAACTCCATTTATCATCTACTAATCTCTATATTTTCAGATTTATATTCTTATGCATAATTGTGCATTTTATTATTAAATTAGTAATACACACTACCTAAACAGATTAGGTTCTGGTCCTAAATAATTTAAGATCATATTTTGACCTTGGCTTCTGATGTATACTATTTCATAATTATTTTCCCTATTTTTCTTTAACTATTCTTTACTTAAAAATGTGTCCCTATACTATTAAATGTGAATAATAGATGAAACAGATTTATTTCAGCCTAAAAATATATTTTTATCTCACTCCAAAGTTTTCTAAGTACTGAGAAAGTTTTTAATAAATTTGACAATTATGTTTGTCCCCCTTTTTAATATTTAAACACTAGTTACATATTCAATTTTTTAAATTAAATACTAAACAGAGCTAAAATAATGAATTCACCCCATTACAGGGTCTATAATATCATTTTCATAATTTCCAGGGGTCTAGCTACACTTTTCAGAGGTGTTTTTCTTAATTTCTATTAAGTCCAGGGGCTAAAACTGATTTTTAAATGAATTAACATGATTTTCTGGAGTTCCAGGGGCTAGATCTGAAGTTTCCGGGGCTAGCTCTCAATTCCAGAGAACCCCAGGGGGTAGCACGTAAGAATTCCAGTCTTTATAACGCGGGGCTGACGTGGACCGTCTGATTTTAAACCGACGGCTGAGATTATAACATCGAACCGGTACGCGGGGTTTTAAAGTCTACCGTGCGATTTAAAATAAACGGCGCACAAGCGGCCACGTCGCTCTGATCGAGCGCGGGCGGCGCTGCCGGCGGCGCACGGCGGCGGGAAGCGGCGATCTCGCCGGAAACTTTCGGATCCTCGAGAATTCTGCCTAGAACTGTGATCTTATGGCCTAGATCGGTAGAGGGGAGGTCAGGGATCTCACCTCGGGGGTTTTCTCGAGCTCGGGGGTCCTGGAAAGTGCTCGGCGGCGAGGTCCGAGGCAAAACCACGGCGAAGCTCGTCGGAGCTGGATTTGCACCGTAAGTCTTCGGGTTTTCTGCACCTGCAAAGTTCCCCGGAGGCGGTGGATCAAGACCAACGAGTTAGATCAGAGTTTCCGAGCTTAGATCGGCCAGAATTCACCGGCGAAGTCTCGGTGCTCACCGGAGTGAAAATCGGCGATCGCGTGAGAAAAACTGATCGGATCGGTGGTTTTTATAGCCGGGGGAGGGCGGTGGGTCTGTTGTGATCGAGTTGGAGTCCGCTGGGTCCGGAATTCGGCTGCGGGAACGAGTTTCCAATCGGTTAAGATCGAGCGCGCGCGCGGGGAAAGAAGTCCGGGGTCGCGGGGGCTCGGGTTAGGGATGACATGCGGGTCCCACATGTCAGCGAGGGGCAGCGCGGCGCGCGCGGGGGCGGGCTGCGCGGGGGTTAGCTGGGCCGGCTGGGGTTTCGGCCCACTGGCCAGTTTTTTTCTGGTTTTCCTTTTTCTTTTTCATTTCTTTTCTGTTTTGAGTATAATTTGAATTCCAGTTTGAATTTGAATTTTTGCAAAACATGCAATACGTCCAAAAATTTCTAAATTCCCCTCTGAACATGGTTTATGGTTCTAAATCAAAATTTGAGTCTTGACTAAAAATTTGGGGTGTTACAGCTCTACCCCCCTTAAAAGAAATCTCGTCCTCGAGATTGGTGTTTCTAAGAAAACAATTCCGGAAATTGTGCCTTAAGCTCATCTTCCCGTTCCCAGGTGGCTTCCTCCATAGTGACGTGGTTCACCCGTCCTCTCATTACGTTCTGCTGCTGTGGCTGCGTGGGCTTCTTCTTTGGACACTTATGGGCGTAGTGCCCCACTTCACCACAGCTGAAACATTGCACCCCAATCTTAGATGCTTGGCCCTTGTTGTCTTGGGGTTGGTTTGGGGGTCCTTGTACTGCTGGTCGAGGTGGATATGCAGGGCGAGGCTGCTGCATAAACTGACGTTGCGGCTGTGCTGGTGCTGCGGGGGGCCTGTAGTTTGGGTTGTACCCTCTTGGTGCTGAATAGGGTACCGCAGCACGGCTCGTCTGCCCCGTAGGTTGCTGCATCATACGTGGGCGGGTGTTGCTCCCTGAGGCTTGATGTGACCACCCAGCCTTCCTCTTATTCTCATTTTCCAGGGCCTTTAGCTTCCTTTCCACCACAAACGCTCTGTCCACCATCTTTTGAAAGCTTTCATACTCATTGGAGGACATTGCACACTGCATCTCTGCGGTAAGTCCTTCCACGAAACAATCTTGTTTCTGCTCATCTGTCTCTATGTCTCGTGGAGCATAACGGGATAGTTGAGTGAATTTAGTGAGGTATTCCCTCACCGTCATGTTTCCCTGCTGCAGTCCCAAAAACTCTTTCCTCTTGTTTTTGAGTTCACCTCTTGGGATGTAATGGTTGCGGAAGCTACGCTTGAACTCTTCCCAAGTGATGCTCTCAGGGTCATGATGGGCGGCCACGTAGGCGGTCCACCAATCAGCAGCAGGTCCATGCAATTGATGAGAGGCAAACAGCACCCTCTCATACCCTTGGCATTGTATGATCCTCATCTTACTTTCAATGGTCTTCAGCCAATCATCTGCCTCCAGAGGTTCAGCAGCACTTGCAAACTTTGGAGGTTGAGTTCCTAGAAACTCACTCAACCTTGGTTGGCGTGGTGCAGCTTGTGGAGGTGGAACTTGATGCAAGTTGGCCACTACTTGAGTCAAGTTCTGGATGAGCTGATTTTGATTCTCCAGCATTTGGTGGAGAGGATCAACTTCTTCGCGGCGACCACCCCGGTTCTGGCCTCCAGAAAGATGAGAGTTGCATGCCTCATCATTGTTGTTGGCGGGGTTGGCAGCACGTCCTTTTCCTCTTCCGGCCATCTGGCAGAATCAACAAATGTTAATTTGAAAGCATTTAGTATCATCTTACTACTTTCACTTGTTTGTACTTTGAAGTGTTGAAGTTTTGTTAAAATCTTACGAGGGTTTTATATCTCACACCCAATAAATGCACTATTATTTCCTGTGGGTTCACACACCAAAGCAAAACAATCTGAAGACGAGGTTGTGGACACTTGCTCATGGCTTCCACAACTCTCGTCACACACCAAGCATTATCACACCATTAACTACGTAACGACTCGACTACTCGACCTCTTGCTAGCTAGGGGAAAGACTCTACACTACTCATCCTCTTGAGCTGGCTCCTCGGGATCTTCCTCCTCATTTCGGCTACCATCTGACTCTGCTTTGGGTGGGGAGGCTGCTGGTGGAGAAGTGCGACGACGCCTGATTGCTCGGCGATCCGGGGAGTCAGGGGTCCATGGATCACTTACGGTGACACACAGTTCATTCCCATCTCCTCTTTCTCTCGCTTTTAAGCAAGCTCGCAGCAATGCCCCCGTCTCCTTCAGAGTATCTCGGACATCCTGAAGCTCTTGTTGACACTCCTGCAGTCGAGTGCTGAGCATAGCAGCATCCTCCAAGCACAAGTCCATGTGCTCATGGGAAGTCCCTTGCTGCACCGGTGGGTACTTGTACTCCGTGGTACCACTCTCACGTTGGAGGACATACATGTACTCAGTTTTGTCCAAGTGGCGACGATAGATGTGGCTCTGGCAGGTGATGGCCTCCCAAGTGACATCTCTCTCCGCGTCAACTTGTGTTGCTCGACAAGCTGGAGAGTGGTGGATCTTAAGCAGCTGATTCTCGTGTATAATCCTCATCTCCGAACTCCATTCTTCCCTCTTCTCACGGATGGTCCTGGTGGAGTTATAGTGGATGATGAGCTTGCCCGTATTGCCGGCGGCTTCGAGCATACGTCGAAGACGGCGCAACAAATCTCCCACTGCCAATCCGTAGGAAAGGTACGTCACTGGACGACTCTCCTCTCTTTCAGCAAGGGCAACTACGGGAACTCTCCCTCCCGTGGATTTACGAGCGGTGCGAATCATGCGAACCATCTAAAACAAAAGAATTTAAAATTAGGTTAGATGAAATTTCAAACAAAAAAATCCTATTTTTAAATGAAAGTTGGGGTAAGATGAAGAAAATGACTCTTTTGATAACACTTTTTCACCCACACCTTGAAAAATATTTTTTTTTAGAAAATAGGGCCCTTAAATACGTCCATTCCTACCTAGGTCCACGTTCCTACGGGCAACCTTGGCTCTGATACCACCTACTGTCACACCCGGTTTTTCCGAAGAACAACCAAGTGAATATCACATGTATGCCAGGATCATTTTCTCATACATGTGATGACAAATAGTGAAGCATCATTTATTACAAGCCAGGTGTCGAATATAAATAAGTCTTACATCACAAATGTCTCAATGAACACTAATGCTTCATCACAAGTAAATAAACTAGCAGCGGAATATTATTCTTTAGGGCTCCATCACAGGTGTTGCCCGGGGGTCTTCATGAACCTAAAAACCTTTTTCAGGTCCAAAGTCTTGGTCATTATACACCACCTCATTATCTTGACCTGAGCAGCAATATAAACCAACAAATATGCAAGGTTGAGTACCAATGGTACTCAGCAAGTGTGGGAAAATTATATCATGCATGGCTAGAACAAGGAGAGGTTGAACTCATGGTTAAAGCACTACGCAATTAATACCTATCACCTTAGCTTATTAAGCACCTACATTACTACACAGGTGAAATGATCCAAATCTCCCATCCCATCATCATAAACCAATAACCATAATCATCATTTCCAATGTTAAGCTCCCCGCTTAACTTCCAAAACCATCAATTCTCTAATCATGAATAAGTCCAGGCCGCTCTTAACCGTGAGCACGGCTGTCAAGACAGTTTTGACTCTGCAGAGTTTGTACCACTGTACCCACAAGTAGTGATTTCATCCCCCGTTGCCGGGTGGACTAAAAGAACCTCCATTATGCCAGTGGCTACGAACCACATTCACACTTCCCAGGTGTGCAGCCAGGAGATCACTACGAAGCCTTTACAAAGGGATTCCCGACGAGCGTGGGCCCACTGAGGTTTCACCCCTAACAGCATACAAGAGGCTCCAACCCCGCTGCAGTGGCCCCCTCTTGAGCCTTGCGGTTCATATGGTAGTCCAGCTGACACCTACTCCCCGCACCATCCAACACACCCATACTACGCCGGGGATACACCTAATTAATTGGCTAAGCTGCCCCATCTCAGCATGTGGTTGGCACTGTAAAGCCGGGTTACATGCTCCATGAACCGGTCCTTAGGATCCAGGCAAGTACTAAACACAAACCCAAGTCTCGTGCACCCAGTACACAACCAAAACATCCAACTTGCCTTGATCCCTACCTCTACATAATTCACAATAGCTCATTCAAGAGTATGGTATAATAAACTGATGATCTCATATCCCAAATATCCTATTCTAAGCATGGCTAAGCATATGCATGTAAATAAATGACATGACAAAATAAATCCCAACCCAAGCTTCAAGGAAACAAGGTAATGCAATTCTAGGGAAACTTCCTAGCATGGGTTTCATATTTAACTTGACAATGCAAATAATTCTATCTACACATCCTAGCATAGGATCAAAGTGGTCAAGGACACTTGCCTCCTTCTTGCTGCTCTTGAAATGGGTAGTCTTAGTCTTGGAATTGAATAACTTGTTCTTGAGCAGGTTCTACTTCATACCATCACACATAGCAAAAGAAAAACAACAATCATAAGACATAGTTCACACTTCTACTTCATACAAACCACACATTCACATTTATGAAAGTTTCTTTACCATTTTATGTGTTGTGGGTACTCTATGTGTGTTGATTTGGGGCTTGCATACACTTTTATTTACATGTGTATGATTCCTACTTTGGTGTTCATTTTTATACTCACATACTATATATGTATATACATGTATATATGTGTGTTTCAGTTTTAAATAAATTCCTTATATATTAAACTACCAAGTATGTATGAAAAGTATTTTTCTTCTCCATATGTGCCTTCATAATTTCTATCAACCCTAAACTGAATTCTTTGTACTTTAGAAACTCCATTTATCATCTACTAATCTCTATATTTTCAGATTTATATTCTTATGCATAATTGTGCATTTTATTATTAAATTAGTAATACACACTACCTAAACAGATTAGGTTCTGGTCCTAAATAATTTAAGATCATATTTTGACCTTGGCTTCTGATGTATACTATTTCATAATTATTTTCCCTATTTTTCTTTAACTATTCTTTACTTAAAAATGTGTCCCTATACTATTAAATGTGAATAATAGATGAAACAGATTTATTTCAGCCTAAAAATATATTTTTATCTCACTCCAAAGTTTTCTAAGTACTGAGAAAGTTTTTAATAAATTTGACAATTATGTTTGTCCCCCTTTTTAATATTTAAACACTAGTTACATATTCAATTTTTTAAATTAAATACTAAACAGAGCTAAAATAATGAATTCACCCCATTACAGGGTCTATAATATCATTTTCATAATTTCCAGGGGTCTAGCTACACTTTTCAGAGGTGTTTTTCTTAATTTCTATTAAGTCCAGGGGCTAAAACTGATTTTTAAATGAATTTACATGATTTTCTGGAGTTCCAGGGGCTAGATCTGAAGTTTTCGGGGCTAGCTCTCAATTCCAGAGAACCCCAGGGGGTAGCACGTAAGAATTCCAGTCTTTATAACGCGGGGCTGACGTGGACCGTCTGATTTTAAACCGACGGCTGAGATTATAACATCGAACCGGTACGCGGGGTTTTAAAGTCTACCGTGCGATTTAAAATAAACGGCGCACAAGCGGCCACGTCGCTCTGATCGAGCGCGGGCGGCGCTGCCGGCGGCGCACGGCGGCGGGAAGCGGCGATCTCGCCGGAAACTTTCGGATCCTCGAGAATTCTGCCTAGAACTGTGATCTTATGGCCTAGATCGGTAGAGGGGAGGTCAGGGATCTCACCTCGGGGGTTTTCTCGAGCTCGGGGGTCCTGGAAAGTGCTCGGCGGCGAGGTCCGAGGCAAAACCACGGCGAAGCTCGTCGGAGCTGGATTTGCACCGTAAGTCTTCGGGTTTTCTGCACCTGCAAAGTTCCCCGGAGGCGGTGGATCAAGACCAACGAGTTAGATCAGAGTTTCCGAGCTTAGATCGGCCAGAATTCACCGGCGAAGTCTCGGTGCTCACCGGAGTGAAAATCGGCGATCGCGTGAGAAAAACTGATCGGATCGGTGGTTTTTATAGCCGGGGGAGGGCGGTGGGTCTGTTGTGATCGAGTTGGAGTCCGCTGGGTCCGGAATTCGGCTGCGGGAACGAGTTTCCAATCGGTTAAGATCGAGCGCGCGCGCGGGGAAAGAAGTCCGGGGTCGCGGGGGCTCGGGTTAGGGATGACATGCGGGTCCCACATGTCAGCGAGGGGCAGCGCGGCGCGCGCGGGGGCGGGCTGCGCGGGGGTTAGCTGGGCCGGCTGGGGTTTCGGCCCACTGGCCAGTTTTTTTCTGGTTTTCCTTTTTCTTTTTCATTTCTTTTCTGTTTTGAGTATAATTTGAATTCCAGTTTGAATTTGAATTTTTGCAAAACATGCAATACGTCCAAAAATTTCTAAATTCCCCTCTGAACATGGTTTATGGTTCTAAATCAAAATTTGAGTCTTGACTAAAAATTTGGGGTGTTACAGTTTTGGTGGTTATGGCTGATATCATTTTGCTATGGTTTACAACATGCTTATGTGAGGTGCTCACGTAAGATGTTGTAGTTTCGGAACTAACGAGAGTCAAGTCAAGGACTTGTGCTCGGAAGTATTGGTTGTTTATTCATGTGCAGGTGTTGCTTGAGTTCAAGACATGCTGGTGACGGGATCCATTGAACTAGTCTTAGGGAGAAGATGAGGTTCAACAACCAAGTTCGGGAGGAATTGTGGTTGAGTTGATCAGGAGGTTGTGAAGTATGTTTGAATCAAGAACAATGCATATGAAGGTATCTTGGACATCGTTGGAAGATGTTTGCACGTGTGCAAGGAGTGCATGGACGTGGCTGCATGGTTCCAAGGCGTGATGAAGAGATCTGGACGTAAAGAATTGGTCGGAAAGGTCCAACCGACTAGGTTATGGACTCAGGCTGCGGCTGAGTCGTGTTTGACTCAAATATGGAAAGTTTTGAGTTGGTTATGATAGAATTTGGTGTGGGTCACGAATTTGAGTTGTTTTAGGAATGTTTGGGACGTTATTAAGGTGTTTGGAAGTCTTAAGATTATTTCTATCTGTGTGTAGAAGAGTCTTGAGCAGTATTGGAAAGTTACACTTTGAATCCAAGTAGGAGTAGGAGTCCTAGTTTGAATTGGGTTGGCTTTAGGGCTGGTTATATAAGCAAGGGAGGCCAAGGCTCGTGGGACACGACTTTGGGACTGTTCCTCTTGTGTTTTGATAAATAAAATTCGTATTCTAAAGGAACTTTTGTGCATTGTTCGTCCGACTTGTTTCAGACAAGTTTTTCTCGTCGAGGTTCTGTTCAGCACTACCTTGCTTTGGTGGTTTTATCATAACTTGAGTTTTACAAATCCAATTGATGTGATTCTTTTTGGATTGTCTTCAAAACTTGATTATCTATCATCCGTGAAAATTTTACGGTCATTGAATTTGTGGTTTCTGATCTACACGAGTTTCGTTGCAGTATTCCAGAACTGTTTTTCTCGCGTAGGACAGATTGACCTTTGTTTGATCTTTCGATCGTAACTTGAGTTTCTCTCAACAGATTTTCATGATTCTTGTTGTGAAGTCTTCGTGACTTGATTCTCTACAATTTATACTAGTTTTTTCACAGTTGAACACGTTTAGATTAGTCGCACACACGGTTTCTTTAACAGATCGGTTTTCTGCTGAGGAGTGTTTTGTTGCTTCCGCTGAAAAGTTTTTATCTACCATTCACCCCCCCTCTGGTAGCTTTACACGTGTACTTCGATCCTACAAAAATGAAAGGTGGTGAAGTGTGGCAAGATTACGGATAGTATAGGGTCTTCTAATGTGAAACTAAGTAGGATGGATAAATGGATAGTGAGGGTAGTGTGACACACACTTAAGCAATCTACTCCTAAAGATAAGGTAGTCCTAGTGAGAGTTAATCTAAAAAGTGTTTGTTCCTAATGTGCTTCTAATATACATATGCATAGTCTAATATTCTACATATGGGTATGTTAGTAGTGAATACTAGAGCTTAGTGGTCCAACATATCGGGCACGGGCTTACCTATGGCAACACCACATGCCGCCTACTCCTACAATCAGTGGGTCTAAGAGACATCCAACGCTACTTAATAAGCACCACGCTTGCATGCTAAGTAAATAGCTTAAGAGTTGTAATACAAGTACCATGGTAAGGCAATGACTAAGCTAAACATCGTTGAACATATGTTGGCACCAAGCACTATCTTATTCATAGTAACACTACAAGAAATAGGGCTACTTACGATGATCGTTTTTATTTACGACGGTTCTAGGGTTGGCTGTCGTAAATAATATTATTTACAACAGCCAAGCTTGGCCGTTGAAAAGAACATCTTACTTACGATGGCCTGACCAGGGCCGTGGTAAGTTAGCTATTATTTACGACGGCCTGGCTTGGCCATCGTAAATAACCTTATTTACGATGGCCAGTGGCCAGGTCGTCGTAAATAGGGGCCTTATACCTCGACCCGAGCCCCCGCGCCTCTCTTTCCTCCGCCCAAGTCTCTTCCTCCGCGCCGCCGCCTCTTCGCCGCCCCCACTGCCGCCGCGCCACCCCAGACCACCGCCGCCCCCACCCCCCCCCCCCCAGCCGCTTTCGTCCCTCCCCGGACACCCACCCAAGACGAGTGTCGCCCCAGCCGCCCCCCGGCCCCGAGCTCCCGCGGCATCGAGCCCTGCCACAGCCGTCGAGAAAGTAAAATTTTTCTTATTGAAATTAGATGAAAATTGTAGATAGAAACTAGTTGATTAGTAGTTTGTAGGTAGAAATTTAGTTGAAAATATTCAAATAGTTTAGTTTATCTAGTTTAGTTACTAATTTAGATTTTAAGTTTCTTACTTTCTTTAATTTAGGTCATAATTATTGTTAATTTAGTTTTTAGTTAGTATTATTGTTAATTTTGTGTTTAGTTGTTCTTTTAATTGTTTGTTTAGTTATTTATTGAATATGAAAATGTAGTTAGATTAGTATTTAGTCTATTATTAAATTACGTATATTATTACATAATGTACTGGTATTAATTTGAATTACATATTGTTAAATAATGTACTAGTATTAGTTAGAATTATGTATATTTAGGTGATAATTAGAGTTACATATTGTTACATATTTGATTAATTGAATTATTGCATTAGCTTATTTGATTAAGTGATTTATCAAAAAATGATTGTTAATTATTTGCTTCACGATGGTTAGCTATATACACTATCCTGAGAGCATGTATATTATGCTATTTACGACGGTCGTAGGACAATAATTAGTAGGACAACTGTCGAGGTGGACACGGAGGTGAACAGTGCCGGTGAGGACGCCAAGCACTCTTTGGAACATCGGGATGTTTATGATACGTTCACTGACAATATTTGGCGGGCATGTCTTAACCTTTCCCTCTCTTTCTCTATTTCTTTCCTCACTCTCTCTCATTGGAACACACGAAAACCGTCGTAAATAAGTTTTTTTACAGTATTGAATGAATAAAAAATAAGTAATGTAACCTATGTGTCATCCGTTTCGAACCGGCACGTGTCACTTGCGCTACGCATGTGGCACGTGTAGATTTGGAGTTGTCCCTTTTTTGGACATCCTCGGAGTATCTGAGAGAGCTTGCTTATTGCGAGACGTGAGAGGTCCGGATCTGATTAAAGTTTCCGTTGTATAACTCTGATGTTCTTTGATGCACCATTTCGGGTGTCAGTTGGTGGCAAGATATGTGTTTCATACACAGATTGTTTTTGTCTTACTCATGGTGGCAATATCTGCTACTTTGATTGTCATAGGCGTTGGTTGCCCCACAATCACGTGTTTAGACAATAGAGGAATGCTTTCAAAAAGAACAATGTTGTGATGAAGAGACCGCCGAAGCATTTAAGTGGGTCAGAAATTATCGATACGTTGGATAAACTTGTGGTAGATAAAGATTATCCGACATTTTTTATAGTTTAAGGAGAGGTACACAATAGGACCCATAGATGTGGACTATGGGATCTAACGTATGTGAAGTCGTTGATTTTAATGCATAATATTGATATCATACACTAGAAGCGTAACATGGACGATACAAGTGTCGATACAAGTAATGACTTCAAATGCAAACCAATCATATCATTTCATTACTATTTATTTACTAATGCTTTGCTATCACATGTCTTACCCCAGCAGATCAGACAGCAGGTTGTCATTCCCTCATGGCAGCTGCCGATGCAGCCACAGGTGCCGGCGCAGCCACAACTGCCTTCTTCAGCGACACAGGTAAGCAACATTTATTCAAATTAACATAAATTAGATTACTATAGCAAACAGAGACAAAATTAGTCAAACGCCAAACTTAGCCATAAATGCTCAAATATAGCCAAACTTAGCCATAATTACTCAAACACAGCCAAACCTGGCTATAATTGCTTAAACATAGCCATAATTGCTCTAACTACAATTTTACGTCACAAAGACCGACGGCGGAGGCTCGGACTCTATCGTCACAGCTACCAGGACCTAGAGCACAACGCGAGGACGACATTACGGGATCCGGAGGTAGCGGACGTAGGAGTGTGTAGTGTCTTTTATATTTCAAACTATTGTAATATCAATTGTCTGATGTTGTATATTTGTTTTTCTATCTGTCTGTGAGTTGGCCATCGTGCCAGGTTAGCATTTTTTATTTTGAAAAAAAATCCCTTATTTATGACAATCTAGAGCTAGCCGTCGCAAATAAGCTTAAGTTATCTATGACAGTTTGTTCCTACCCGTCGTAAATAAGCTTTCAGAGGGTGCTAGCTGGCACGTCTCCATAAGTTATGATAGCCGGTCCAGACTGTCGTAAATAACTTATTTACGATGGTGGTCGTCATAAATAATGTTATTTATGACTACAGACTTATGACGGTCGGTTGCCATCGTAAATAAGCCATTACACGGTAATTAAGTTATTTACAATGGCTTATAGCTTAATTACGATGGTTTTGGCCATCGTAAATTGTCGTGTTTCTTGTAGTGTAACATATTCATATCATACATAATTAGACTATAGTGGAGGCTTATAGTGTTTATGATAACATAAACTTAGTTATTATACTACCATAATAACAACTAAAGCTACAACATGCATGGACTCTACAATCAAAAAAGAAAAAATCATCCAAGCATATGAATATATAAAAACTATTATTATAAATAAGAATAAAGTTGCAAATAAGAGAAAAGATACATGAGTCATACCTTTTCTAAATTGGACTTGGGAACTAGACGCTCCTTACTACAGGTTAAACTCCACTAAGGACGTGGAGAGAGTGTGTATATAAGAAAGTGATGCTTAAGTGGTGTGTGTTGAAGTGAAGGGTGGAGGGTCCTATTTATCCCGACCCTTGCTTGGTCCCAGTCGTCCTGGTTTTCCTCCGGGTGACTGCCAGGTGGGCCCTTGGGTGTTTCTTGTGTGATACACCGTTGGATTCCCTCGAATAACTCTGTAGGTTGGGTCATTGGTTCCATGGACTGTCACGTGTCGTCCTCTAATTAGCTACAAATGTACTTTTAAGGATTGCCCCCTAGATTCTCCTCAATTCTGTATAAAATGCTTGCATGCACAATTCTTTTTAAATATAAGTGGAACTACATTATTGTTTTTAAAGACAATGCGTGCAAGTAATGTTTACTCCTTCACATAATTGAGTTAGATTGATGGTCAAAATTAGTACTTAACAACCGTCAATATTGTTCACCAAGGTACTCCTTTATAGTGTCGTGACTGGAGTAGATTGCCTGATGGGGTATTCCTTTATAACACCACGACCAAAGATGGTTGTACACTAATGTGTCACTGGAGTGGGCTTGGTGCCACTAGAGTGTTCCTGGTTCTATTTTAATTTTGAGAAGATTATACATCACATCTCTAGTGACCTCTGATTCAAAAACTACAATATTTGAAGCAACATCCGTGCATTGTGTCTTCTTGAGAACCAATAAGATAGAATTCAAGCCCATAGAGTATCTATACCGGTTCACAACTGGAACTCGTCTAGATAATTTCTATACCGGTTTGTAACTAGATCAGGTATAAAAAAATCTGCTTTGTATCAGTACCAGTTCCAGTTAAGAATTGGTTCTAACTTCTATTGATATCAATACCGCTTCTCAACTGGAACTGGTGCAGAAAGTTTGTCTAGTATGAGTATTGATTTCAGTTAAGAACCGATTGTGATATCAATATTGATACTAAAATAGAACCAGTATAGAAAGTCTGTTTAGTATCAATACTGATTTCAGTTAAGAACCGGTTCTGATTTCTACGGATTCCAAACTGGAACCAGTACAGAAAGTCTACTTAGTATCAATACCAATTTCAATTAAAAACCGGTTCTGATTTCTATTGATATTAGTGTTGGTTTTGAACGCGAACCTGTATAGAAACGGTGCCTAGTATTAATACTGTTTTTAGTTGAAAACCACTTTGATTTCAATTGATATCAGTATCGATTTTTAACTGGAATTGGTACAAAACATATGCATAGATATCAATACCGGGTCCACTCCAGAATTGGTGTTGATATAAACTATCTACATATGTTTTTCATGTCCCAACGAGCGATACGACCGTGGAGGTTAAAAACCGATACTAATAATATTTCTGAACCAGTTCCAGTTCAACCGGTTTTGATGGGGGTAGTACAAATGTTTGTTTCTATTGTAGTATGAATGTTTTTTATTTTGTCTGAAGTGACGGAACGAGCACTGTTTTTTATTCGGTGGATGGTGAGGGATGGAATGATGCTATCTCTTGTTTGAATAGAGGGATGAGGCAGAGATATGTGGATATGATTATTTTTCATGAGTTTAGTAAGGTTAGATACAAAATAATAGTGTCATCATATTGGTTAACAATCTTCAACCTGAAAACCTCTCACTAATCCACTTTACAATGAAATTCAACTTGTATATTAGAGGTGGGATGGACTCATCCCACCGATTTCAGGTGGCTTGAACCATCCCGGATATTGGAGGAATATTTTTTAGTGGGTTGGTCCCATTCTATTATGCCTCCAAATCAAACAGTAGAAAACAGGGATCACCCCATCACGTCCCACCATATCACTCAAACCAAACGAACCTTTGAATTAGGTATATGGTGAATGGATCTGGTGATCCAAGAGAAGATTATTCTTAACAAAGACAAGAGGAAATGTTCATGTGGACGTAGGGGACTTACCTCCACTTTATTTGACGGTTCAAGCTCCTTCTAGATTCAGAGTGCCTTCACCCTTTGAATCCGAGTTTATCTTCTAAACCGAATTTATCTTAGTTTATTTTTGAAACCAAGTTTATGTTTGAAACTGAGTCTCTGCCACCTTGAAATCGAGTTTGCTCACACCAATCTAGATGCATCGCTATCCCTAGGCGCCCGTTGGATAAAGTGCGGATACATCCCACTAAGGTTGGAAAATCCACGATGATAATACAAGGAGATGCATCCTAGTACCCATTAGAGGAGACAATTGGAATTATACCACTCCCAACGTTGGGCTTCGCTAGAATATCACTCCCAACAGATAACTCGCTAAAATACTATTATAATTGCCAACAGTCCGCTCGTTTACCATGGAGACATTATAACTTGTTTTATAGCCCCCTTTTAACAGAAAAGAACATAGGAAAAGACTAAAATGCCCTCAACTCTCTTAGAGGAGTGGTAGGAGAGTTTCAAATTGCAATACCAGTAATAGCACAATGGAGTATCATCCTAGTAATGAATCATCACTCCCGGCATCATACTCCAAGCCAAATTAAAACGCAGGCAGGCCTGAAAAAACACATTGATGGTGCCACACTGCTGCACTTCAACGCTCGAAAAGACTGAATCATTCCCGAAGGACATCCATCACAACACAGTTTCAATCCATCACACCAGAAAGCGTTTGGGATTGCATACATTAGTCTTCTGTTTAATACTACAACCATCATCTCATGGGTAAATAAAGAGACATGCGAAGTCAGGAGGTTAAGTAAAGAAAAACTTACTGTCGGCAGCCCACTATTACACGGCGGTCCCTAGCCCATATAATAACGGCCAAGGACCTGCACCGGTTATTAGACCTTTGCTTTGGTGTGGTACAGACGAGTGAATTTTTTTAACCACGGTCTAAAATTTTGCTCCCACGGGGAACTCAGGATCTGAGTAGTGTTACTAAGAGTACTTAACCACTAGGCTAATACCTAAGGTTAAATACTCAGACTAATAACCATCTTGGGGTTCCATTCATTATTAAGATACAAGTAACAACCATTCAGAGGTTCTACTCTCCTTTTTTCTGAAAGTTCGCTTGACCAAAAACCATCACAAAGCAAAGCATACTGAACCACCGATCGGATGCAATGACAACTAAATCACTGAAGGTCACTAGTGAGGAAATCTTTCTTCCCTGCTGACGACAGTGACTGATTAATTTCACTAAAAGAGAACAAACTGCACCACCGCAATGAGCTTTCTCAAGTGGCTGGAGCGGAAAAGACACCTAATTTCCTTTCACTAGGTTCTGGAAAAAAAAAACAGAAGTAGCAAATATGGTTTGAGACCTACTTTCTCTGGATCGATTAGAAAGTATGCTTTACACAGATGTTGTTGAACCACATGCCAGACCTTCTGAGTGCCTCATGCTTCCTATACACAGAAGGCATTTGGATTGACCAAACTTCAATCCTCGTCTTACTTGTTTCTCTCCTATGCTAGATTAACCAAGTATGAACAGACTGTAGATCAGTTATGATCTTCAAGTATGGTTCCGCTCCACACCACTGTATCGTCTTCAGCCTTCTCCGATGCGGCAACTTTAGCGCTATAACCGGGTGGAGGACCGGCCTTAACCCTGTCGCCATGAGAAAGCTCCATAGTGTCGTCAACAGATTCAGACTTGATATCAGCGGGCGCGATGAAACAGTCCGTGGACAGACCAGGGACGTTGAACGCAACCTCCTCAATGTTCCATGCTTCCTCCATCCGGGTCTTTTTGTGGCTCATCGCCTCCTCGCCAAACCAGAACTGTGTCACAGCCGAGCGACCGGCATGCGCAATCATGATACCATCCACTGGACGGTAGTCCTCAATGAGCGAATTCATGGTAGTCTCCCAGTAGACTGCATCCCCTCCAGTAGTTGACTGAATCCGGGATAGATGTGAATCCTCGATGTGGACAAGAAGGCCAGTCCTCTGGCTGAAGTAGCCAAACAGGACATGCCTGATAACCTCTGCAGGACCCGCATTCCGTGCCTTGAGGGACTCAGGGTCTGTGGACAGCTTCAGGATGAAGCAGTCCTCCCCATTCATCTTCTTCTCCCCAGTGCACCGTGCGCCAGCAAACATGCTTGCCGTGGTCAGTGGATCCAGACCCTAGAAAGACATCATTCAGAACATTTGAGCTTCTTCGATGACCCAATTGGATCTAGAGAAAGGTGCAAACATGAACGTGGCAACAGTCACACCTGAAGGGCACGGCGAAGTGGGCGAACAGGGCCTTTGGAGGCATGGGCACCAATCCATGGGGTGTGGCGCCACACGAGACTGCCATTGCACCCTGCGTGCACCTTGCTCCCACCGACAGCCATCTCGAGGTACCACCTTTCAGGAGCCATCTGCCACAACACGAAGCGACCGGTCTCGGCGCCACGTCCAGCATTGCGATTCTTGACAACGTGGCCGGCGTTCTCGAACTCTGTTGCCACCATGCGCACCTTGCCCATGGTGTAGGTGTTGCGCACGGACGCAAGAAGCGTGTGCCCTCCCGAGGCCGCGAGGTACTGCTGCAAAATGTACTGTGCCGACGAGGTCTCCTGTGGAGAAGCACATACACGAGGAATTTAATCTACACACTTGTCATTTTTCAACAGTAAATATCCATGTTTTAGCAAGCCAGAGGTAAAAAAAATATCATATATATACAATTTTTTTTACAGCGAGCACGAGCATGAAACACATGAATTGGATATAGGCATCCAAAAAATTGCCGGATCCGGCATTTCATCGAACAACTCGACTAAATCAAATCTGAACAAGCAAGGGGGAAGAAGACCAAAAAAGCATAAAGTGTAACATCAACTATCAAGATGGACTTACGAGGGGAGTGTCGTCCACGTTGAGCTGAGGGAGCGGCTTCGCAGCACAGACGTACACTGGCCCAAGCGGCGAGCCCATGACGTCGAGGAGCATCCTGAGGTGGTTCCGCGCCGCGCCGGCGTCGGCGGCCACGGAGGAGGGGGTGCGTGCAAGCTGGCCGCGAACCCACTGGCCCCACCCTTCCCTCCGCTCTCGCCCACTGCCCTTACCTCTGCCGCCGTCGAACTCGCCGTCGCCGGAAGACGGATCGGGCCCCTCCATGAGCGGCGCCAGCGCCTCTCCTCCAAGACCAACAATCGTACCTCTGGCGAACCTCAGCGCAGAGGCGAGCTGCGCTACCTCCGACTTGCGTCGCGCCCTGGCCGGCGACAGCCCGCAAGTCACCTCCTCCCTCAGCGCCGCAAAGAAGCCCTGCCTCCTTTCCATGGGCAGGGGAGGGAAGGACCTGACTGAGAATAACAAAATCCTTCGGTGGTGGTTGCTGGGAGCTCTGTGGCCGAGGAATGAGAGGGCAGGAGACTGGTGGCGAATTTATACGGAAGCGTGGGGCTCGGACGGCAAAAAAGGTGGGCCAGGCAAACCTGGACGCGGGAAGCGGCTAATCTAGGAACGCGAGTCGGCTGTGTTGCTTTCCGTCACCTTCTCAGGTCTGCTCACCTCCGTCAGTTCACTGCCGCCACTGGTTTTTCCGGTGTTGCCTGCGCGCTTTTCTTGTTAACATAATAAGTTACTATTTCCGTTCAAAAAAATAAGTTACCATTTATTGGGTGTTTCAAAAATAGAGCTGACGGTATTTCTTAGATGAACAACTAGCAACTACTAATTTATTTTTCTATAACACAAGGTAGCAGTAGTTTAACATATATATTATATGTCATACAAAGCTAGCAAATATATTGGTTGCATGTTTTAGGTATGGATGGTTCTAAAGCGACAAAAGTAACATTTATTGATTGTCAGCATTGTGCGGTGACGATTGGCGGATAGAATCAACATCAATATTGCACGCACGTCAAGCTAAAAAGTTGACAATGATATTTATTATGTGGCATATATATTGAACTTAATTGTATGGTTTGAAGACGATAAAAATTATAATAAGTTTGTACACCGATTCAAGGGATGTCAATTAGTGGATAGAATCAGTATCTATACCAGATGATAAACTAAGATGGTGATGATGATGATGATATTGGATATTGTTAGTGACATGCAATTGGATTTCCTTGTCACTATTGAAAACCGGTAAGGTACGTTTTTTATTGAGCTTACATCTTTTGGGTGTGTGCTTCTAGGCCCACTTTGTGGCCCAACGGGACGTTTGTGACTAAGGAGGAACACGCTTGAGAAAAAGACGTCTCTCGTGATAGTTGAGCCTTAGAAAGCCCCCATCCTGAGAAATGATTATCATATAGTAAAAGGCCAAGGGAGGACGGGCGGAAGGTGGTTACCATCACCAAGGTGGTTAGCCCACATATACACGTTGTGACACAAAAAACAATGGCATGCCATCTAAAAAATTATAAGTGACACCTATTTCGTTCATGAACCAGGATCAGAATAAGATACATGAGAAAAAAATATCATCGACTATTCTATCGCAGAGATTGCATAGCGCAATAGAAAATGTAAAGTAACAACACCTCCTAATCAATAACATGCTCTCAAAGAAGTTACAAAGTTTTTCGCTCTATACAAGAATTAAGAGTCCTCCTAACAAAGCATTCATCTGTTTGTTTATTTACTGTTTTTACAGCGTCCAAACCAAATTCCACATGACAGAGGCAAGAGATCCCGGGCCCCACCCACCTACGGGTAAACCCATATTACCCTTGGCGGTGAGGTACCCGTCCTGGCGCACGCAGCCCCCAGAGGGCGCGCCGTTAGCCGAACGTTCTGGTGTCAGCGCTCTCATCCCCCGCGCTCATGCGAGGCGTGACGCTGACATCCATCGCTCGACGGACGCGGACAAGCCCCCGGGCCGGCGTGTGCCGTCTCCACTCTCCTGTGACGTATGCCCGCTAATCCAAACAAGAGAAAAGGAAAAAAACCAAGCTCCTGTGTGACGTGCACGCCCCAGTTTTATCTTATCTATCTAAACTGATAGGGCCATAGGGGGAAGAGGGTAGGAGAAGCTCCTGCGTGACGACGCGTTTGGGGCGCAGAGGATGTCTTCGCGTCCGTCATTTTCTTCCTTTTTCCTCTTCTCAGCTGAAACAGAAAGACGTCGTCGCGCCCGTCGCCTTCCGGTTCGGGACGACGACCGCCGGCCCGCCGGTTTTGGGCCGTACCGAGGCTCGGGATAGCCAGCCCTAGTCACCACGTCTCCCGTAGCTGTGGGGGATCCCGATTACCTGAAATTTCGCGTTCGGTAATTTGGGTTTTAAAAAATTCAGATTTTTAAAAACACTACCTGAAATTATATCTAAATTTTCAGATACTCGAAAATTCGGATTCGAATTACCTATATTATCCGAATAGTGATAGAACAAATAAAAATAGCTAAAAATATAGGAGACAAAATAGAAATAAAATTAATATTCTAGCAGCAAATAAGTGAAAGTTTATAAGGATAATTAAAAATAGTAGTGTGACCATATAACATTATAATTACATGCAAGCCACGGGCTAAATCCAGAGCATGTTAGGCCAAAAGATCGGGTATTTCGGGTATCGGACATCATTACCCGAAATATTATCGGTTTTTGCAAACCTCTACCTGAAAAATGTTTCGGGTTTTGGTTTTCGGGATTTTTGGGGTTCGGTTTCGTGTTTTCTTATCATAATTCGGATTCGGGTTTTATGCCCACCTCTAGGCTCTCGTGCCGTGTCCGCATTCGGTGCTTAGGGATAGGTCTTCCTGCGTGTTCTGCCTTTTTTCCCTCTCTCTCTGTTGTATGAAACTGAACGAGGCGTTGCTTGCCTTTCTCACTCAGATTGGTTGGTTTGTTGTGCGTGGCAACTGGCAGTGGCTTAGAGATAGGTAAGTGTTCTTGCGTGGCATTTGTCTTCTTTTCTTCCCTCTTTAAAGCTGAAGAAGAAGGCGCTGCTTTCTCTTTTTTTTTATCCAGATCTGTTTAGTGTGGGTCGCAATGGCATCATCCCAGTGCACCCTGCACTCACAGGCAACGTGAGGTGGGAGGAACAGAACACATGCATGAATCTCGCCAACCATCGCTCAACTACAAGTCTGTCGTCATATAATTAGGGAGTGCCAATTTCCAAGATATTCTTTCAATCTACGCTCTTAGTCGTCAGATCTACATGGAACGGTTTATATAGACCAGTTTTATGTATAGTCAATACATAAACTGTTAGATATTTGGGTCTATGACTCATTTCTTTAAATAATTTTAGTTAAGTTAATTCCAAGACATGTGAAATATCAGTATATTTTATGAAGAGAAGATTAAACCAATTTATACATTAGAATATTAGCTATCTATTGTGAATGTGTGAGAGAGTAAATGTTGTCCGACACACACGCGCGTGATGTGTCAAACCATATCACACAGTGTCGCGCTGGTGTGACGCCATGTCTTGACGTTTTTTAAAAATCAATTCAGCCGAATAATGACTAGTAACAGACACGTTAATGACTGTCATAACGGATCGAATAATAACTAGTAACGGACGTGTTAATGGTTGAGTCATGACGGATCAAATAATAACTAGTAACGGACGTGTTAATGGCTGAATCATAATCGCTGAACTGATAAACGTTACAACTTTGATTGATGGTGTTCATTCTCTCTCATTTCTTGACTCTTATATAAGGAGAACATCCCTTCATATGATAGACACAAGAAGAAAATCTTCTCTCTTGCTCCTTCACACGTTCTCTGCTGCGCTGCCTTCAAGCAATCCCGACCCTGCTTTCTGCGCGCATAGAAAATAGAGTGAGCAGGCCTCCGAAATCAACGCTCTCTCGAGATCCTGCCGCGAGATAGAGAGCGAATACGATTTTGGGGAATGCACTCGCGTGACTGCTCGATCTTCCGTTCATGTCCTTATGCTCATGTACGACTACTTCGGTTGTTCGTACACGTGATCTGCACTGCAACGTGACTGCACTGCTTCGATAATCTTCCTGCACCAAATGAGATCGACTACTTCAAGCAGCCCAACCTGTCAACTGTTGGGAACGGCGCCGCTGGTGCCTTCGGCACTAGTCCCGCCTATGGGTACTTTTCTAAAACTCATATTTTAACTTTAGTAATTTTGTGTGTTACTATTGCTAAAGCTAAGAGCATAAGATCGATCATAATCGTCATGTTTATGGTTTATTTGCTAGTCATACTTTATCATTTAATATGGATTAAACAAAACCGTAAAATTCCTAATTTTCCAACAATCCGAAAATCGTATGTTAGGGATTTTTTGGCTTCTGGCTTTGCTGCTGCACTAAGACCCAATATGTTTGATGGATCAAACTATAAGCGTTGGCGTGCAAAGATGATACTTTGGTTGACTTCCATGAATGTTATTCACGTCACAGAAGGCAAACCTGCACCTCAAGGGGGGCTCTCAGCTGATGAGGAGAGATCTTTTGATGCTGCAGACAATTTGTTTAGAGGTGTTGTGATTAGCATTCTAAGCGATCAGTTAGTGGATGTTTACATGGTTATATCTAGTGAAAAGGAAATATGGGATGCACTTGAGGCTAAATTTGGAGTCTCTGATGCAGGCAGTGAACTGTATGTCATGGAGCAGTTTCATGACTATAGAATGGTCGATGACCGCTCTGTATTAGAACAAGCTCATGACATTCAGTCGCTTGCTAAATAGCTCGAGTATTTTCCTTGTTTATTGTCTGACAAGTTTGTGGCAGGTTGCATTATTGCTAAGCTATCATTTTCTTGGCAGGACTTTGCTACTTCCTTAAAACACAAGAGACAAGAATTCAGCGTTTCTGATTTAATTGGGTCTCTAGATGTTGAAGAGAAGGAAAGAACAAAGGATATCAGATGGAATGGGCTTCAGAAAACTCTAATGCAAATTTAGTGCAAAATAGAAATTTCTGATCCAACAAGAAAAACAAGAATAAGTCTAACAACAAGAACAAAAGAAGAAAAATAAAGTGAAGGGCGATTGCTTTGTTTTGTAGCAAATCTATCCATTGGGCTAAGGATTGCCCAGAGCGCAAGGACAAGCATAAAAGATCAGCAAATATTGTTATTGGCAACACTTAAGAGGGAACATCCGGGTATGTTTTAATACCATATGTCCTTTCAGTATGTCACTCGCCAAACTGGTGGGTTGACACTGCGGCCAATATACATGTGTGTGCTGACATGTCCCTATTTTTCTTCTTATTAGACCACAAGAAAATCTTCTGTGCTGATGGGGAATGGATCTCAAGCATTTATACGTGGAGTCGGTACGGTTGATCTGAAGTTTTCTTCAGGAAAGATCGTGCGACTTAAGAACGTACAACACGTCTCCGCGATCAAGAAGAACCTTGTCAGTGGATCTATATTATGTAGAGATGGTTATAAGCTAGTGTTTGAGTATAATAAATGTGTTGTATCCAGATTTGGATCATCTATTGGAAAAAGCTATGAGTGTGAAGGCTTGTTTCATTTATCGTTGTCAGATATTACTTGTAAAATGGTAAACCATGTATGTGATAATGAATCAAATATTTGGCATTCACGACCATGTCACATTAATTTTAGGTGCATAACGCGGCTAGCTAGAATGAGTTTAATCCCTAAATTCAGCACTGTCAAAAGTTCAAAGTTCAAGTATGTGTGCAGACAAAACAAACTCACAATCCTACTAAGATGGCAGAGGCGAGAAACTTGGCACCATTAGAACTAGTTCACTTAGATTTATGTGAGATGAACAGTGTGTTGACAAAAGGTGAAAAGAAATATTTCATGACTTTGATAGATGATTCAACTAGATTTTGCTATGTGTATTTATGGAAGTAAAAAGATGAGGCGTTTCACTATTTTAAACTATATAAAGCTGAAGCAGAAAACCAATTCAAGAGAAAGATTAAACGGCTTAGGTCCGATGGGGGTGGAGAGTATTTTTCAAACGAGTTTAAATTATTCTGCGATGAACATGGTATAATTAATGAGAGGACGCCTCCCTACTCACCACAATAAAATGGGATTGTAGAAAGAAAGAATCACACTCTAACTGAGATGGTTAATGCCATGTTAGAAACAGCGGTACTTTGTGAGCAATGGTGGGTTGAAGCTATATTGACTGCTTGTCATGTTCTGAATAAAGTTCCTATAAAGAATAAAGACATAACTCCATTTGGAGAATGGGAAAAGAAAAGATTAAATCTGTCCTACCTGAGAACTTGGGGTTGTCTGGCTAAGTTTAGTGTACCAATCCCTAAGAAGCAAAAGCTTGGACCGAACACCGTAGATTGTGTCTTTCTTGGTTATGCTTTTCACAACATTGGATATAGATTTTTAATAGTGAAATCCGATGTTCCCGATATGCATGAGGGCACAATTATAGAATCTAGAGACGCCACATTCTTTGAAGATATATTTCCAATGAAAGAGACACATATATCATCTAGCGAGAACTCTATCTTCTCTCCTGAGCCTATCATTCCAATAATACACACTAAATCTTTACTAGAGGAGACTCCAATAGATGAAGATAATGAAGTAACTCGTAAGAGTAAAAGACAAAGGACTATAAAGTCTTTTGGTGACACTTCATTATATATCTGGTGGATGATACTCCAAGAACCATTACAAAGGCATTTTCATCTCAGGACGCTGACTTTTGGAAGGAAGCAGTCCGAAGTGAGATGGATTCCATCATGTCTAATGAAACTTGGGAGATAGTGGATCGTCCTTATGGATGCAAACCTATAGGATGTAAGTGGGTGTTTAAGAAAAAGTTTAGACCTAATGGTATGTCACACCCGGTTTTTCCGAAGAAACAACCAAGTGAATATCACATGTATGCCAGGATCATTTTCTCATACATGTGATGACAAATAGTGAAGAATCATTTATTACAAGCCAGGTGTCGAATATAAGTAAGTCTTACAAAATAAATGTCTCGATGGACAATAATAAGTTCATCACAAGTAAATAAACTAGCAGCGGAATATTATTCATTAGGGCTCCATCACAGGCGTTGCCCGGGGGTCTTCATGAACCTAAAATCCTTCCTCGGGTCCAAAATCTTGGTCATTATACACCGCCTCATCATCTTGACCTGAGCAGCAATATAAACCAACAAATATGCAAGGTTGAGTACCAATGGTACTCAACAAGTGTGGGAAAATTATATCATGCATGGCTAGAACAAGGAGAGGTTGAACTCATGGTTAAAGCACTACGCAATTAATACCTATCACCTTAGCTTATTAAGCTCCTACCTTACTACACAGGTGAAATGGTCCCAATCTCCCATCCCATCATCATAATCTAATAACCATAACATCATTTCCAATGTTAAGCTCCCCGCTTAACATCCAAAACCATCATTCCTCTAATCATGAATAAGTCCAGGCCACTCTTAACCGTGAGCACGGCTGTCAAGACAGTTTTGACTCTGCAGAGTTTGTACCACTGTACCCACAAGTAGTGATTTCATCCCCCGTTGCCGGGTGGACTAAAAGAACCTCCATTATGCCAGTGGCTACGATCCACATTCACACTTCCCAGGTGTGTGGCCAAGAGATCACTACGAAGCCTTTACAAAGGGATTCCCGACGAGCGTGGGCCCACTGAGGTTTCACCCCTAACAGCATACAAGAGGCTCCAACCCCGCTGCAGTGGCCCCCTCTTGAGCCTTGCGGTTCATATGGTAGTCCAGCTGACACCTACTCCCCGCACCATCCAACACACCCATACTACGCCGGGGATACACCTAATTAATTGGCCAAGCTGCCCCATCTCAGCATGTGGTTGGCACTGTAAAGCCGGGTTACATGCTCCATGAACCGGTCCTTAGGATCCAGGCAAGTACTAAACACAAACCCAAGTCTCGTGCACCCAGCACACAACCAAAACATCCAACTTGCCTTGATCCCTACCTCTACACAATTCACAATGTCTCCTTCAAGAGTATGGTAATATAAACTGATGATCTCATGTCCCAAATATCCCATTCTAAGCATGGCTAAGCATATGCATGTAAATAAATGACATGACAAAATAAATCCCAACCCAAGCTTCAAGGAAACAAGGTAATGCAATTCTAGGGAAACTTTCCTAGCATGGGTTTCATATTTCATTTGACAATGCAAATAATTCTGTCTACACATCCTAGCATAGGATCAAAGTGGTCAAGGACACTTGCCTCCTTCTTGCTGCTCTTGATTTGGGTATTCCTGGTCTTGGAAATGAATAACTTGTTCTTGAACAGGTTCTACTTCATATCATCACACATAGCAAAAGAAAAACAACAATCCATAAGACATAATTCACACTTACACTTCATACAAACCACACATTCATATTTATAGAAGTTCTTTACCATTATATGTGTTGTGGTTTCTTTATGTGTGTTAAGTTGTGGCTTGCATGCACTTTTAACCATGTATATATGATTCCTACTTTTGTGTCCACATTTATACCTACATACTATTTATATGGGTTTCCAATAAATTTCTTATATTCAACTACTACACCTTTTTACTACCAAGTGTGTATGAAAAGTGTTTTTCTTCCCCATATGTGCCTTCATAATTTCTACCAACCCTAAACTGAACCCTTTGGATTTTAAAAACTCTATTTATCATTTACTAGTTGCTATATTTTCAGATTTATATTCCTATGCATAATTGTGTATTTTATTATGAAATTAGTAATACACATCACCTAAACAGATTAGGTTCTGGTCCTAAATAATTTAAAATCATATTTTAACCATGGATTATGATGTATACTATTTCCTAATTATTTTCCCTATTTTTCTATAACTATTCTTTACTTAAAAATGTGTCCCTATACTAATAAATGTGAATAATAGATAAAACAGATTTATTTCAGCCCAAAAAAATATATTTTTATCTCACTCCAAAGTTTCCTAAGTACTGAGAAAGTTTTTAATTAATTTTGACAATTATGTTTGTCCCCCTTTTAATTTTTAAACACTAGTTACATATTCAATTTTCTAAATTAAATACTAAACAAGGCTAAAATAATGAATTCACCCCATTACAGGGTCTATAATATTATTTTCATAATTTCCAGGGGTCTAGCTACACTTATCAGAGGTGTTTTTCCTAATTTCTATTAAGTCCAGGGGTTAAAACTGATTTTTAAATGGATTTACATGATTTTCTGGAGTTCCAGGGGCTAGATCTGAAGTTTCCGGGGCTAGCTCTCAATTCCAGAGAACCCCAGGGGGTAGCACGTAAGAATTCCAGTCTTTATAACGCGGGGTCGACGTGGACCGTCCGATTTTAAACCGACGGCTGAGATTATAACATCGAACCGGTACGCGGGGTTTTAAAGTCTACCGTGCGATTTAAAATAAACGGCGCACAAGCGGCCACGTCGCTCTGATCGAACGCGGGCGGCGCTGCCGGCGGCGCACGGCGGCGGGAAGCGGCGATCTCGCCGGAAAGTTTCGGATCCTCGAGAATTCTGCCTAGAACTGTGATCTTATGGCCTAGATCGGTAGAGGGGAGGTCAGGGATCTCACCTCGGGGGTTTTGTCGAGCTCGGGGGTCCTGGAAAGTGATCGGCGGCGAGGTCCGAGGCAAAACCACGGCGAAGCTCGTCGGCGCTGTGTTTGCACCGTAACTCTCCGAGTTTTCTGCACCTGCAAAGTTCCCCGGAGGCGGTGGATCAAGACCAGCGAGTTAGATCAGAGTTTCCGAGCTTAGATCGGCCAGAATTCACCGGCGAAGTCTCGGTGCTCACCGGAGTAAAAATCGGCGATCGCGTGGGAAAAACTGATCGGATCGGGGGTTTTTATAGCCGGGGGAGGGCGGTGGGTCTGTTGTGATCGAGTTGGAGTCCTCTGGGTCCAGAATTCGGGCGACGGGACGGGTTTCCCGATCGGTTGCGATCGCGCGCGCGGGAGAGAGTCCGGGGTCGCGGGGTTAGGGATGACATGTGGGTCCCACCCGTCGGTGAGAGGCAGCGCGACGCGCGCGGGGGCGGGCTGGCGCGGGGGTAGCTGGGCCGGCTGGCGGTTTCGGCCCACTGGCCAGTTTTTTTCCCGTTTTCCTTTTTCTTTTGCCATTTCTTTTCTGTTTTGGGTATAATTTGAATTCCAGTTTGAATTTGAATTTTTGCAAAACATGCAACACGTCCAAAAATTTTTAAATTCCCCTCTGAACATGGTTTAGAGTTTTGAATCAAAATTTGGGGTGTTACATGGTACTATTGAAAAGTACAAGGCAAGACCTGTGGCAAAAGGTTATACCCAGAAAGAAGGCAAAGATTTCTTTGACACTTAGTCACCAGTGGCTAGATTGACTACTATGCGAGTACTACTATCATTAGTTGCCTCTCATGGTCTACTTGTCCATCAAATGGACGTTAAGCCTCTTTTTCTTAACGGAGAGCTAGAAGAGGAAATTTATATGGATCAGCCTGATGGATTTGTAGTAAGTGGCCATGAAGGAAAGGTGTGTAAGTTATTGAAATCTTTGTACGGCCTGAAACAAGCGCCTAAGCAATGGCATGACAAGTTTGACAAAACACTAATGTCGAAGTGTTCAGTCGACACTTCCCCCGGGCCTGCACTGGGCAGCCCGCGGAGGTTCTTTTTTTGGTGGGGCTAGTCTCTAGCGGAGAGCTTGCGTAGATGGACGAGTTAGTAAGAGCTTGACACGAGTTTTACGTGGTTCAGGCCGCCGGAGCGTAAAACCCTACGTCCACGGCGAGCTATGGAGCTCGCTGTATTTCTTGCTGCTCGGGGCCGGAGGCCTGAGCTTGGGGGTGAGTTACAGCTTGAGAGTGTATGGCTAGCGTATGAGTTGCAAAGTGCGAACCCTTGCTATCGACGCCTACCCGAGCCTTTTATAGTCCAAGACTCGGGCGGCTTACAAGGGGAGCCGGGACCCGACAGGTGGTTCCGGGAAGATTGTCTATTATCTACCGTATCTGCAGTTATGCCGGTAGTTGTCTCTGGTGAAGGCTTCTGAGTCTTCATCTTGCCGTCCTGCCCATGCCGCATGCTAGTCGTAGTGGTTGATGACGGCGCAGGCGACATGGGATGTCTTGTCGTGGTGTTTATTGGCTGGCAGGTTCTGACATCGCGCGCCAGTCTGTGATGCGACTGGGAGCAACGGCACCTGACAGAAGCGTGCTCCGCGTCTCCGCGTCTTGGGAAGATGCGGGCCTTGAATACCTTGTACGGGCAAGGTATGGGCCGTCTTTACGCCCGCTGCCTATCGCTCGGGGCAGGCAGCGTCGTTCTGCTGCCACGTGGCGGGCCCGGAGCCCTTCTCAGAGGAGAGAAGGGTCAGTCCAGCGGGGCACGTGGAGCCTCCGGACCTCTCCCCGCGAGGGGGGGGAGGCTCGGCTTCTGTTGGCCACGTGGCGGGCCCGGAGCTCTCCTCTAAGGAGAGGGAGGTCCGGCCCCGCTGGACGCGTGGCGCCTTCGGACCTCTCTCCAGCGGAGGGGGAGGTCCGGCTTCTGTATGCCACGTGACGGGCCCGGAGCTCTCCTCTGAGGAGAGGGAGGTCCGGCCCCGCCGGACGCGTGGCGCCTTCGGAGCTCTCCCTGCGGAGAAGGGCGAGTTCCTTAGGCATTTTACCCTGTGCGCGGGGGCACCCCATATCTCAGATACCGACAGTGGCCCCCGGGCCCATCTCGGGGGAGGCAGCGAGCCCGAGGTGGGACCTCCGTCTCTTTCGATCCGCGCACTTTCTCTAAGTCCCGAATTGACCGCTGCCGGAGCACGAACAACCGCGGGATCGTGGGAGCGTGCGCTCACTTGATGGTTGCTTTTACTGCGGCGGTTCCCAAGACTGCCACTTCTGCACGTTGCGGCACTTTCTTCGGGAACCGCCGAAGTGCCTTGCCGGCTCACCTTCTCAGGAGACTGACTCCTTGACCCCACCGCTTCAGTTAGGCGGCTTGGGCCCACCCGTCATCGGCACTCGGTCTAGGAACCGAAGCGGTTGCCGACTCGGGGTATTCGAAGAGTTCCGAATCGCTCGGAATTGCACCCGGGAAGTTTTTAGAGGGGGTCTTACCCATATTGCAGCTTCCCTTCGCACTTCTCTGCGTTTCTTCTCGGACTCTTGTGCTTTTGCTCTCTTGCCCTTGAGTTCTCCCTTGCCATGGCTTCCAACCCGCCACCCGAGAAGAAGTGCGCTCGATCTCCTCCAGCAGCGGCGTCTATGCCAAGTCGGGATTCTGGGGTGCCTGACACTCCCTCCGGTGGCGACTCGAAGAGGCCCCAGGCTGATGCACTGGGGGGAGCTTCTGGGGCGCCCCCTGTTCCGCCAGTTCAAGCGACTGCGGAGCGGCCGTCAGTGACGGTAGCGGGCTCTGGGAGTCCTACCCCGGCTCGGAAGTCGGGGTTCAGAGCCCGCTGGAGTGTCCGCGCTTCCCGGCCATCCCCGACTTGTGGGGAATCTGTGCCGCTGCGCTCGGAGCCAGGGTCAACTGCCGCGGCCCCTAGGCGAGCGCGAACTTCTCCTGTTCCAGTGTGCCCGGACTCCGCGGCTGCGTCGTCTCTTCCTGTCGAGACTTCCACCGCGGCCCCCAAGCCAGTGCAGGTCGACCCTACACTAGGCGGCCCGGCCTTTTCTCCAGCACCGCCTTCCCCGGCTCGCCCTTCTCCTCAGATCAAGGAGCCAGAAGCTAAAGAGAGCCATAGATGGAATTCTGGCTGTACATGGAGGCAATGTTCCGCCTCGTCTACAAGGGAAGCAAGACTCTACGCGCTTAGGGTCGGAACCAGGCTAAACTGGACGTAGTCCTGTACCGTCCCTTGAGACTTAGCTGCCCCAAGCTCTGTTCCTAAATCCTATGGGATCCATTACAGAAGGGAATAACCCTGTTCTACTGATGCTCGGGAAGTAGGACTTACAGTGTTGCTTCATGGCAAGGATTTTTGGGAATGGATCCCATTCTCGGTTGAAAGGCATGTGTACCTGGGGCGGCAGCTTTCATGATTCGGAAGGGACCTTCCCTGCTGGGGGATAGCTTATGGGTCCTTCTTAGAATAGAGCGTGCCGCTTCACCAGGTTGCCCTCCTGCAGGCCCCCGACGCGTTTGGTTCTTTGGTGGTAGTGCTTAGAGCATTAGCCGAGACCGTGCGTTGTGGGGTGTTCCCTGCAGCCGAGTCTTGTCGACGAGGTTGTTATCTTCGCGCTGGATCAGGTCCTGCGCGGCTTCTCCTAGGGGCCCCCGTGGAGTTCTCCCCTTCTGGCTAAGGCCTTCAAGGGGTAGGTGGGCCCGGGCTCGTCTTGGATGACCTAAGGCGTCTTCCCCTTCTGGCAAGGCCTTCAAGGGGTTGACAGACCTTAGGCGGCTCCCGAGAGGTATGTTCGAGGCACGGAGGCGCACCGCAATTGGCTAACGCCCTAGCCCGTCACCGTCGGAACTGGAGTCCTCACCGTTATGCACTGTCTTCATGACACGCTGAGGCTCCTGGAACCCCACCTGATGGGCAGCGGTGACTGGGGCATCGACCTTCGGTTTGCCATCCCTCTGAGGGTAGGACGGTGCTTCAGCCCTCTGCTGTCTTCCTTTGCGGAAGCGCTCTGTGAGCCTCTGGATCTCCCAGCACTCGGCAGCAGTATGGTTGCCGGTGCCATGCACGGGGCATAGCCCGCCTTGGTCACTGTCTGGGGCCGGTGATTGCCGCTGCCTTTTGTCGGGGCGTGGCTCCCGAGCTCCACTAGTCGTCGCAGCTGCGGCGATAGGAGCCGTGAACGGTGACTTCATCTTGCCACTCCCCCGGTTCTTGGCCTTCTTGCCACCCCCATAGGCAGCAGCGCTGGACCCGGGCTGTCCTCCTGACTCGGAGGTGGGCAGAGCGTGCCAGTTCCGCCCTTCAGCTGCTCTGGCGCACTTGTCCGCCAGGCTGAAGAGCTCCGAGACGTCGCGGACCTCTCTGGTCGCGAGCTTCTCAAGCATTTTCTCGTCCCGGACACCCTGTCGGAACGCCACCACCACAGAGGCACTTTGGATATGTGGGATGGTGTTGCGTACCTGAGAGAACCGCTAGATGAAAGAGCGCAGCGACTCCCCAGGTTGTTGCTTGATGGCGTGGAGGTCAAGCTCCGTGCCGGGACAGGTGTAGGAGCTGCCGAAGTTGGCGACGAATTGCCGGCAGAGCTCCCCCCAGGAGGTTATGGACCCCTGAGGTAGATTCATGAGCCAAGACCGAGCTGGGCCGGTCAAGGCAACGGGGAAGTAGTTGGCCATGACAGCCTCATCCCCTCCTGCGGCAAGTACGGCGGTGGAGTAGATCTGGAGGAACTCCGCCGGGTTGACGCTGCCGTCGTACTTCTCGGGCAGGTGCGGGCGAAACTTGCGTGGCCACCTCGCGAAGCGAAGGTGGGGTGCAAGAGCTGCATATCCTGCTCCTGCTGCTGCAGGTATTGGCGCTGCGAACGCTTGGTTCGCACTTGGCACCATAGACCGGGGCCGCTGCTTGCGGCGCATATGGTTGTGGCATATGCTGCACGGCATATGCCTGAGGCAGGGCTCGCGTGGCGAAGACCCGCCCTTCTGGTTGTGTCGAGGCCGACGACATGCTGTCGCCAGCCTCATGGTTGCGACGCCTTTCTCGGCGTCGCTCGAGGTACACCCGGGCGTCCTGGCCCAAGTGGCACCGTTCCAGTTCCCTTCGCAGGTCCGTCGACAGGAGCCTGGAGGAGCTGGAATCCGCCGTTAGCCCGTCAACCGTGGGTGTGCGCGTCAGCGACACAGCCGGTTGTCCTGGGCGCCGTCCTCGCCGAAACCGAGGGTTCGCGGCGGCGACGACGAGGCGGTCCACCTCGCGGACTCATTGCTGGGTCGCTGAATGGGGCGCATCCCCCGCAGGTGGGTTGTGCAGCAGCGCTCTTGCTGCAGCTAGCGCACCTCCATGGTGTACGCTCAGCGCTGCAGAATATCTCACACTGGTCGGGGCCTGCATAGCCGGAGTCGGCGTTGCCGGAGTCGGCTGCTGGCTACCAGCTTGTGCCGACACACTCCGTCCTGAGTGTGTCGACATGTACTCCCCAATGGTCACGGTTCGCCGTGAACGCGGAGGGGGAGAGTTTGCCGCTGAAGGAAGCTTGGTCATCTTCGTCGGCGGAAACTCGTCACGCTAGGAGAAAAGCCCCCTACCTAGCGCGCCAAATGTCGAAGTGTTCAGTCGACACTTCCCCCGGGCCTGCATTGGGCAGCCCGCGGAGGTTCTTTTTTTGGTGGGGCTAGTCTCTAGCGGAGAGCTTGCGCAGATGAACGAGTTAGTAAGCGCTTGACACGGCGAGTTTTACGTGGTTCAGGCCGCCGGAGCGTAAAACCCTACGTCCACGGCGAGCTATGGAGCTCGCTGTATTTCTTGCTGCTCGGGGCCGGAGGCCTGAGCTTGGGGGTGAGTTACAGCTTGAGAGTGTATGGCTAGCGTATGAGTTGCAAAGTGCGAACCCTTGCTATCGACGCCTACCCGAGCCTTTTATAGTCCAAGACTCGGGCGGCTTACAAGGGGAGCCGGGACCCGACAGGTGGTCCCGAGAAGATTGTCTATTATCTACCGTATCTGCAGTTATGCCGGTAGTTGTCTCTGGCGAAGGCTTCCGAGTCTTCATTTTGTCGTCCTGCCCATGCCACATGCTAGTCGTAGTGGTTGATGACGGCGCAGGCGGCATGGGATGTCTTGTCGTGGTGTTTATTGGCTGGCAGGTTCTGACATCGCGCGCCAGTCTGTGATGCGACTGGGCGCAACGGCACCTGACAGAAGTGTGCTCCGCGTCTCCGCGTCTTGGGAAGACGCGGGTCTTGAATACCTTGTACGGGCAAGGTATGGGGCGTCTTTACGCCCGCTGCCTATCGCTCGCGGCAGGCAGCGTCGTTCTGCTGCCACGTGGCGGGCCCGGAGCCCTTCTCAGAGGAGAGAAGGGTCAGTCCCGCGGGGCACGTGGAGCCTCCGGACCTCTCCCCGCGGGGGGGGGGGGGGGGGGGGGGAAGGCTCGGCTTCTGTTGGCCACATGGCGGGCCCGGAGCTCTCCTCTGAGGAGAGGGAGGTCCGGCCCCGCTGGACGCGTGGCGCCTTCGGACCTCTCTCCCGCGGAGGGGGAGGTCCGGCTTCTGTATGTCACGTGACGGGCCCGGAGCTCTCCTCTGAGGAGAGGGAGGTCCGGCCCCGCCGGACGCGTGGCGCCTTCGGAGCTCTCCCTGCGGAGAAGGGCGAGTTCCTTAGGCATTTTACCCTGTGCGTGGGGGTACCCCATATCTCAGGTACCGACAACTAACATCCATAGGATTTGTTGTTAATTAAGCAGACAAATTTGTGTATTACTGCCATGGTGGGGGAGAGGGGGTGATCTAATGCTTGTATGTCGATGACATACTGATTTTTGGGACCAACCTTAATGTAATTAAGGAGGTCAAGGATTTTTTATCCAAAAGTTTCGAAATGAAAGATTTGGGAGAAGCAAATGTCATCATAAACATTAAATTGTTACGAGAAGATGATGACGGGATTACACTTGTGCAATCCCATTACGTGGAAAAGATTTTGAGTCGCTTTGGATTTAGTGACTGTAAGCCTACTTCAACTCCGTATGATTCTAGTGTACTATTAAGAAAGAATTATGGTACACCTAGGGATCAATTTAGGTATTTTCAAATCATAGGCTCGTTGATGTACTTAGCTAGCGCAACGAGGCCGGATATCTCGTTTGCTGTGAGCAAACTAAGTCGGTTTGTTTTAAACCCGGGAGATGATCATTGGCGGGCTCTAGAAAGAGTAATACACTATCTAAATGGTACATCAAGTTTTGGAATCCACTATACCGGATACCCTAGGGTACTAGAGGGTTATAGTGATTCAAACTGGATCTCTGATGTTGATGAGATAAAAGCCACAAGTGGATATGGGTTCACTTTGGGAGGTGGCGCTGTTTTCTGGAAGTCTTGCAAGCAGACCATCTTAACGAGGTCAACAATGGAAGCAAAACTCACAACATTAGACACCGCCACTGTTGAAGCCGATTGGCTGCGTGAACTTGTGATGGACTTACCGGTAGTTGAGAAACCGGTCCCTGCTATTCTTATGAATTATGACAATCAAACTGTGATTGTCAAGGTCAACAGTTCTAAAGATAATATGAAGTCATCAAGACACGTTAAAAGGCGGTTGATATCTGTCAGGAAAAATGAAAAATCTGAAGTAATAGTGTTGGACTATGTCCAAACAAATAAAAAAACCTGGCAGACCCCTTCACCAAGGGGCTATCACGAAATGTGATAGATGAAGCATCGAGGGAGATGGGCTTGAGACCCACATAAAGTCATTACCATAGTGGTAACTCACTCTTTGTGATCGAAGATCCTGTGAATTAGAGTGTTGAAACAAACTATTGGTTGGCTGAGAGGAGAGCACATATATACAAAGCCCACTCCACTAGAGATGCATTACTCTCCTTTTCTATATGGCAGGTTGATTAAATCTTAATGTATTTCGAGTGGCTTGTATAAGCAGAGATGTTGACCTACAGAACATCTCCTGATGAATACACCTATATGAGCTTGACTGCTAGTCACAGTCTATGATATTGGGTAATCTCTAGATGCTCATGAAAGGCCAGGGAATATGACTTATACACTCCAAACCGAGGGAATGTTTCTAGCAGTCCAGTATCAGCAATGACTTTGATGAAACTTGTTCGCACAAAACTGTCAATTCAAGGCATAGTCCATTGTTCAGTTGCGAATGAGTGTAATCTTTGTTCTAGATGGATGTTCAACTTAATGGTCTCCGTCGAAACACTGATATATCAAACAGAGTAGAACTGAGAGTATTTCTTATATGCCTTGAAATTTGGTGGGGATTGCTAGACATTTGGGTCTAAGACTCTTTTATTTAAATATTTAGTTAAGTTAATTCCAAGGCATATGTGAAATATTAGGAGTATATTTTATGAAGAGGAGATTAAACCAATTTATACATTAGAATATTGGCTATCTATTGTGAAGGTGTGAGAGGGTAAATGTTGTCCGACACACATGCACGTGATGTGTCAAACCATATCACACAGAGTCGTGCTGGTGGGACGTCATGTCTTGAAATTTTTTGAAGATCAATTCAGCCGAATAATGACTAGTAATGGACACGTTAGTGGCTGTCATAACAGACCGAATAATGACTAGTAAGACGCTTTAATGGTTGAGTCATGACGGACACAATAATGACTAGTAACGGACATCGTCGAAGTGTTTTCCTGCCACACTTCCCCCGGTCTGCTCCAAAGCAGCCCGCGAAGGTTCTTTTTTAGGAGGGGCTAGTGGATCTCGAAGGTCGGAGCACAATGGTGAGAGGGACACGAGGATTTACGTGGTTTGTCTACCAGAGCATAATACACTACGTCCACGGGTGTGTTTGCTGTATTGCTTACGCGTATGTGTGTGTGAGTCGGCTGGGTTGCGAACCCTTTGCCCGGAGGTTGCCCCGGTCCTTTTACAGCCCAAGGCCGGGGCAGTTACAAGGTGGCCCGGGGCCCGATAGGTAGCCCCGCGGCTATCTGTATTCTATACATGAGCTATAGGCATTTACAGCTATATGCATTGTCACTGTCGGTGGAGTTACGGCGTGCCGCCTGACACGCCGGGCACCTCTGACCGGGTGGCCGGTGATGATGAATCCCCCATCTTGTCGCCGCGTCTCCTCGCATTGCTAGGCGTCTCTGTGCCGTTGGGCTGCACTGTTGTGCTGCACGCCTCACCTCCCTGTCTTTCACCGTAATGGCGCGCAAACGTGGAACGGAGACGTGCGCCATGCTTGTGGGGAAGGCACGAGCTTTGAATGCTTGACCTGACATCGTACCTTCCTCTTTAATCATTCGCCATCTGCCCGTTGCTCGTCGGTTTGACGTCCGGCAGCTGGCCCCTGGGACACGCGTCTCCACCGGAGCTGCCTTACGGAGTAGTGAGTGGTCCGGAGTCATTGGGCACGTGGCAGCACCAGGGCCCTCCCATGCTGGAGGTCGGGCCAGGGCCACAGGACACGTGGCACATCCGGAGCCTTCCTTAGGGGAAGGTATACTTGGGATCGCAGCCCACGTGGCAGCACCGGTTCCCTCCCATGCTGGAGGTCGGATCCGGAGCCGCAGGACACGTGGCACCTCCAGAGCTCGCTTTGGCGGAGGGCGTGCTCGGAGGTTCCGGACACGTGGCAGCGCCGGAGCCCTCCCTGGCGGAAGGCCGGGTCCGGCACTACTGGTCACATGGCTGTAAAGGTCCCAAAAATTATGAATACAAAGAAACACTTGTTTGCAAAGTTTTGTTTCATATGGGAGAAATTTGGGACTTGTTAAAAACTTTTCGACATGTGATAACACACATGAGGGTTTTTCTTCACACAAGTTAAATGTTTATTTGAGAACTTGGAACCCTAGAGGGGTCTAAAACAAGAATGGGAAGTTCCCATATATGTGAGAAAACAAAAATCAGATTTGGAACAATGTGTTCAAAATAAAATTCAAATGAGAACAACACAATGGAATTCAAAACTGTTGTGCTGAAAATCTCATTTACAGTAGCCAAAATAAAAATCAGATTTCATATTTGAATTCCTTGGGTCCAAATTAGGGGGTGTGCAAAGTTTCATGATTTATGAAAATAATTTGCAACCCATTTTGCAAAATGGACTTGAAATGACAAAGAATTCAAATGCATATTTGAATTTGGATGAAACTTGCCCAATTATCCAAATGCATACCAGATTTAAATTCCCACCATTGAATTCACTCAACATTCAAACTTGGGAGATATTTGGAGAGGGGATAAGGAGGACTGATCAGTGGGTCCCACATGTCATTGTGTGAACTGAAAATTTGCAAAAGATCTCAGTGTTGGGTCTCTGTTTGCCTCCTTCAGTCGGCACCCGACACCGACGGGCGCACCTCCGCTCGACACCGATGCTCAGCCGGCAGCCACCTCCTGGTGGAATTTCGTCGCGCTGGAGAGCCGCCCGACCGGCCTATACCCTCTCCCGGCCTCCTGTTCGCTCTTATCACCGAGACACCACAGCTTCTTCCTCCCTCACGCGAGAAATCAACCGAGAACCGCCGCTGAGCTCTCGGTCGATCGACCACCGCCTGGCGCGTGTGCCAGCCGCAGCTGAGCAACAAAACTGCACCGCAAAACACCCCACCACACCCTCGAGCCATCCCTGAGCGGGTTCGCGCTCTCTGCACCGAGAATGGCGAGTTTCCACGGCAGCCGCCATAGAACCGAGGGCAAGTGCTCTCGTGGGCAGCTTCAACCGCGGCTTGTCCCGACCGATCTAGGCCATCTCTGGGCGTGCGCGACGTCCAGGCAACTCACCCCCGAAGCTCAGGATCAACCGTGGATCGTCGGCAGGGAATTTCGAGAATTTCTCCCGATCGGTGCAAACCGACCTTCCGGTACGTTTTCGAGAAATTCCCAGTTGATTATGGTCTAGATAGCCCAAAACTTCGCACACGAGGGCTAGACGTAAGGACGCGCCAGTTTGCTTTTGAAACCCCGCATGAAACACACTGTGCACGACGTATTTCCAGTCTTTACGACGGCGGCTATGGCGGAAAGGTTCGGGTGCTCGGTGAACCCTAATTTAGAACTGTTTCTGAGCCATTGTATTCCCATGTCGATGTTCCTTAGTGTCAGCCGGTGCTCTAGAGCTTGGAAACTGAAGCCTAGAAGGCTTAGGGCGTCGGGGCGACGTCGCCGGACTTTGTTCGAACCGTTGCGCCGTCGCGGGCTAGTTTGGGGGCCCTACCGGCTCGAGCAAACCCCACCAGCGTGTTCCTCACGTTGAATTAGGGGCTGGCGGCGAGTTTCAGCAGTTGAGATGGCCGGGCGACTGATCCCGGAGCTTCTCCGGCGAGCCCGGCGGCGGGATCGCGCGGGAGCAAGAGGTGGAAGACGACCCCCCCTGGGCCCGCGTGTCAGCGACTCGGGGAAAACGGGCCGAATACTCTGTGGCACGGGATCAATTGTGACAGCGCGGGAAATGACCCTGTGACCCCGTGTGGCACTCCCTCAGCAGCTGACACGTGCCCCGTGGCCCACAGTCAGGTTTAAACATTTCCCGGATTTATTCAAATCCCAGATTTTTCCTCAAACTTTAGAAGAGCATAACATTTGCTAGGAACCTCCAAATTTAGTGATTCAAATTGGGTTAGTTTCATATTGACAAACTCTATCCAATTATGCAGCCCAATTTGTATGAAAGTCTTTATTTAATTCTGGAAAATTCTTTAAAGCTTTTCAGCAAAAGAATTTTAGAAGGAATTTGGTTTATCCAAAAATCCTCAAATGTTGCCAGAATATTCTTTAGGGTGTTATTAGACTCCTGTAAAAGTTTCAGCACATTTGGAGTTGAATTGATCAGGGTAATTCAGATTGTAAGTTCCTGTATTCAAATGAATACAGAAACATTTTCAGAGAATTTCCAAAACTTGTAAATTCAGTTCTGGGAATTTCTTAGCTCCAAAAATCCTAGGAAAATTCATGTGGACTCTATGAACTATAATTGAAATTGTGGATCACTGAGTTTGACATGAACATGGGAGTTACCTCAGAATTAATTCATCTTTGATTAAACACTTAGAGAATTATTCTGAATAAACCACTCCATGAAAAGTGCTAAATTTTGGTCCAGAGGACTTTCTTGTGACCAGGAACTCACATGAAAATTCCCAGCTCCATTGGAGCTCTGGATCACCACTGTCATAGGTAACCTCTTAAGGTGATCAACACTTAAGTGGGAAAAGCACTTAATAATTGATCTTAGTGTTTAACCCCAACCCAAACCACTAGAACCAGTGTCATTTTAAATTCTTAAACAGAGTTCCAGTTTTAAAACTGTCATTAGATCTTATTAGCAAAAGCTTTTCAATTAAATACATATACATGATCATATCGTGTAGCCTATACGTGAAGAAGGTGAGAAGAACTTGAGGTGAAGATCAAGGAGGGAGGAAAACAAGTGATCAAGCTCCAAGTGATCGTCACTAACTGATTGTAACCTTAGTCACCTGCAAAACAGGCAAGCCCCGGTTTGCATTTGAACCGTTTTATAAAGCATTTTTATTTGTAGAGATCATAGCTTTGCATCATTGATTGCATTACGTCTAGATGATATTGAAAACCCCACTTGCATGACCAGAAACACCTAAGAGAGAACGGGTAGAATAGCAACTCCTCGAGTGGATTTGGCTACGCTAATGTTAGTAGGAAAGGTTCGGTAGAAGTCGAGTAGTTGGAATCTACTCGCGAGTTTAGGGCTGGTTTACTCGGAACGGGTCCGAATTAGAAAAGATGAGGAAAGTTCACACATAAGAAATGGAGACCGGGCAGGGAGGTTTAGATGCAGCAGGTTGCAGGCCGTGCGTGCATAGCCCTGCCTGTGTCGGTTAAGGCCCGTCCGTGCTTGGCCCTGTTGGACAAGTTTGAGTTGTGTACCGGGCACATACTGGCTATATGGGACCCAGGAAACCGATGTACCTTGGGAGATCCATAGTGGAACTTTTCCAACTGCCTTAGGCTTTCGGCGTCAGGGTAGCAGGAGATACCTCGCTCAAGAACATACCACAGCGGGTATGTACCTTGAGGGAGCTTGCGTACTCGGGGCAGTTGGACTGCGTCCATTGTGGAAGATCTTGGGAAAGGTGGCCGCGTACAACATCAGTCGAGGTTGCTGCCGGCAACTCGGAGTACGGGTGTACGTGTCGTGTAGTCCGGGCGTGTACTGATTCGAATCACCATCGCTCGCGGTCATATGAGCATACTTGCCCACTGCGTCTTGACGTAGTAACAATTGGAATTGTTTATCTTTGAACTTGATAAGACTGTGCTATAACTTGTATTGCAACCATGATTGAATTAGAGATAGGCTCATTAAAGTTTACTTTCACTTTGTGCAAGGAGCATCGCAACAAAGCGTTTCTTGTTTGATTGTGGAGTTGCGATGCTTTTCGGCTCAAGGTCTGCACAATGAGGCTTAAAAATCTGAAAGTTAAGGATCAACTTTAGGCGAGTCCTTTATGCAAATCTAGCCGACCCAATTGCAACCGTCGTGCATGTAGAGTTTCTTGGTTAGGAGAGACGGGTCAGACTTGCTGAGCCTATGTGCTCACGCTTGCTATATAAGTGGTTTTGCAGGTTAACAACGATGCTGAAAAGAATGTTGTCTGGTGAGACTCGGGGACTCTCGAGTCAGGTAACACATGGAGAACCCAACCGCTGCTGCTTGTCTTCGTGTTGCTAGCGAGAGGAGTCCGCGGGCTGGACTTCATCTCGAGTGCCCTTAGTCATTCGACGTGAGTTGATATAGACTTCCGCTGTAGTTACTTGATGTAAAGTATTTACAAAGAAAAACTTGTAAGCTTCCGCTATTGTTTTATGTAATACATTGTTCCTCATATGTGTGTTGTTGGGTGCCACACAACACGGCACCACCCAATGGGATTCCCGGGCGAGTGGCCTGTCTCGGTTGAGCGGGTCGTGTCAGCGTGGTATCAGAGCTGCATTGGTAATAGCACATAGAATAAGGAAGGTATTACGACAAAAATTTAGGTTACGGTGAGGATACGGTACTAGGCCCACATAAGGATCTCTATTAGCTTAATATGAAGGTGGCAACCTAACTTATTTGTTATGTCGAAAAATCGTGCATCTAGGGAAGATTTGTCTTGGGGGTGTACGTAAGCGCTGTCCACCAGTGCGCACAAGATGAAGGGTGGAGCCCCACGGGTGGCAGGTAACCCGACCCGCTTTAGTATCCTCTACGACTCATGTCGTTTGGGGTACTCGAGCAACGTCTGTCCCAGGCGTGCGTGGTGCAACTTGGGAAACCCCTTCACGTGGTTAGTAACGTGAACATGTAGCTCAAGGCGTGTTTGGCTTGAGAACACCTGTGCGAGTGATGACGGACAGGTGTAAGAACTATATGGATACCGGGTTCGGTGTGCAGCCGGACCTGATGATTGAGTGTGACTTATGCAGGATTAACCATGAAACCATAGTACGAATAGTACACGTTTGCGAGTGACCATTTTAGTGCCACCTAAGACACGTTTATGCTGGTATAATCCGGATAGGATTTTCTTTTGGTGAGGCTACGTAGTACCGACATGTTTCTTATGGTGCATCGACACCGTACTGAACTTAATAACCCCTTTTCTTTGAAGAAATGACTCATGAACTAACTTTCAACTAAAAACAAAAGTTTGAAACAAATATTAGTTACTGAACTCTTATTTTGAGCTAAGATTCAAATGAGAGGAAGACTAGGCTTCAAAGATTTCAAAAACAGAGTGCGCTGTTTTCAGCAGAAATTTGTGCTGGAATTTAACAGAGCATAACTCTGGGTAGCTTGACCCAATTAAGGTGTATGATACAGTTCTGGAAAGATTTTCAAGTGATCTACAACTTCTTTGTAGACCTCCAGAGCTAAATCACATGCTAAATGGGTAGAAAGTTCAGAGGAAGGTAAACTGTCCAGAACCAGGACAGCAACAAAACCTCTCTAGACCTTTCTGTTTTTAAGCCATAACTTTCTATAGAGAAACCCTTAAGAAGCCTATGATACACCATTGGATAAGTTATGAATGTGCAACATTGTTGTAGTTCAAAGTTTGTTCAGGTTCTTATTGTATTTACATATACAACTGTGATAAAATCAGCCATGTACAAAGGAGTTGCTGGCAAAGTTTATCCAGGAATTCTGTCAACTTTGAAAAATCATAACTTTAAATCCGGAGATGATCTGGGGGAATATGAGTACTCGTTGGAAAGATACGGAAGTTAATTTTAACTTTGGTATTCAAAGGGAGTTATGAAAATGCTCTTAACTAGATCACAATCTGGAGATAGTGCATAAAGGTCTGTCCTGTACAGATAGGCTGAATAACTATGCCTACTAAGGAGTTGTGTAAACATGAATGTTGTTACTGCTTTCATAAAGTTTTGACATAATCATGTTTCCATTAGTCTCACATACTGCTGAGTTCTTGTTTAACTCATCTCAACTACATTTTGCAGTATGGTTCGTACTCGTTCTAGGAGTAGGGCCGGAAGTTCTCGTCGAGGTGGTGATGCTTCTATTCCAGCATCGGAACCACCATCCACGGGATGGATGGATCTTATGACTCGAGTCGTCGAGTCTAACCAAGAGAACGCTAGGCTACTCCAAGAAGCAACGCAAGAACACACACGCTTACTCCAAGCTTTGGTACAGCAAGGCGTACTCCAGAACACGCAACAAGTCGTTCCACCTCGGGACGCTTATCTGGATTTCTTGGCGACTCAACCACCAATTTTTGCTGAAGCCACCGAACCTGTGGAAGCAGATCAATGGCTTCGTGTCATGGAGTCAAAATTTGGAGTATTCAAGTGTGATGAATACCAGAAGACAAAGTTTGCCACTCAGCAACTCCATGGAGCCGCCGGAAACTGGTGGGTGGATTATATTGCCACCATTCCGGAGGGCCATCAAGTGACATGGAGGGAGTTTTGTGAAGCGTTTTGTACATGTTACATACCACTTGGAATTGTCAAGGCAAAGCGGGAGGAATTTTTGGGCTTGAAGCAAGGGGACATGAGTGTCCTCGAGTATGTCAGGAGATTTAATCTTTTGGCCCAATATGCTCCCAAGTATGTGGCGAAAGAAGAGGCACGGTGTGACCTATTCTTCCATGGCCTGAGTGCCATATTACGGGAGAAGCTGGCCGTACATAATAACGGCAGTTACACTGACATGGTCGATGCGGCTTTCATTCAAGAGAAGCCGACACTTGAGTGGCAAGCGGAGAAGAGAAAGATGAGTGAGATCAAGCAGGCCAGCACAAGTTATGTGCCTCAGAAGTACCGTTTGGTGTATCAAACGCCATCCGGTGAAAGATGGAGGCCACCTGTACGATCAACTCCTCAGAGATTGATTACTGGTCAAGTTCTACAACTTGCACCACCTCCACCGCCGCAGCATCAGACGGTGGTTTGTGCTCCATCGCTGCAGCCATATGTACCTAGCAGTCCACCGCAAGTCAACGAAGAACCGGAGAGGTATCCGTGTCTTACTTGTGGGCGTAAGGGCCATTATGCTACGCAATGTCCGGAGGGAATTCGAGACTACGGGTCATCATATTTACAACAATACGATGCATACCTTAATCTGCAGATAGGAGGGCAGATAAGGAGCAGCATTCACTATTCTGTGATTGATGATGTTCCGGAAGGAGAAGCCGCTTTAGCAGGGATGTTTTCTCTGAATCAGCTACCGGTTTTAGTTCTCTTTGATTCCGGTGCCACACACAACTTCATTAGCCAATCTTTTGTGGCTCAGCATCAGCTCCAAACTGTTTATACAAAGAGGCAATACCTCATATCTTCGCCCGGGGGCAGCAGTACCGCAAGCGAGGTTGTCTCCCGAGCACCTCTTTGTTTGGGGGGTAAAATATACCCTACGACCCTCATTATTCTTGAAGGTCTGAAGATCGACATCATTTTGGGGATGTCGTGGTTGAAGTACCACAGAGCGGTTCTTAACATCAGCTCTAGGACCGTTGAGCTCAACTCCCCACAGCACGGTCTTCATATATTAATTCTGGGTGCCAGACGGCAACAGATTGTAACAGTGAACCACACGGAAGCTGTTAAGATAGAGGACATTCCGGTGGTACGTGAGTATCCGGATGTATTTCCTGAGGATTTACCGGGCATGCCGCCCGAACAAAACGTTGAGTTCAAGATTGAACTTATACCGGGAACCACACCGATATCACGAAGGCCGTACAAGATGGCACCCAATGAACTGGCAGAATTGAAGACACAGCTGAATGACCTAATGAGCAAGGGCTTTATACGACCAAGTTCGTCACCTTGGGGTTGTTCAGCGTTGTTTGTCAAGAAGAAGGATGAAACACTACGGCTTTTGTGTTGATTATCGTCCTTTGAATGCCGTTACCATCAAGAACAAGTATCCACTACCTCGCATTGATATGCTCTTTGATCAATTAGTGGGTGCGAAGGTATTTTCGAAGATGGATCTTCGGTCCGGATATCATCAGATTAAAATCCGGGCAGAAGATATTCCAAAGACGGCATTTTCAACGAGATACGGGCTGTATGAGTACCTCGTTATGTCTTTTGGTTTGACCAACGCCCCGGCACACTTTATGTACCTGATGAATTCAGTGTTCATGCCGGAGTTGGATAAATTCATCGTTGTCTTCATCGACGATATCTTGGTGTACTCCAAGTCAGAGGAAGAACATGCTGAACATCTGCATATTGTGCTACAAAGATTGCGAGATCATCAGCTCTATGCAAAATTCAGCAAGTGTGAATTCTGGATTAATCAAGTACCTTTTCTCGGACACATCATTTCAGCGGAGGACATCGCTGTAGATCCGAGTAAGATTATCCAAGTGCAGAAATGGGAGTCACCAAAGTCAGTACATGAAATCCGAAGCTTCCTCGGTTTAGCGGGTTATTACCGGAGGTTCATTCCGGGTTTCTCCAAGATTGCTAAACCGATGACGGAATTATTAAAGAAGAACACCAGATTTATGTGGGGTGCTGCATGTGAACAAGCTTTCAAGACATTAGTGAAGCATCTCACAACAGCCCCAGTTCTTGCTCAGCCGGATACGACGAAGCCATTCGATGTTTATTGTGATGCATCTGGCATCGGTCTTGGCTGCGTGCTGATGCAAGAAAGACGAGTGGTCGCTTATGGATCTCGTCAACTCAGAACTCACGAGCAGCATTATCCAACTCATGATCTTGAGTTAGCTGCCGTGGTCCTTGCTTTGAAGATGTGGAGGCATTACTTGCTCGGAAATCTTGTACACCTCTACACCGACCACAAGAGCTTGAAGTACATCTTCACTCAGAAAGAATTGAACATGAGGCAACGAAGATGGCTAGAGCTCATTAAAGACTATGAACTATAGATTCATTATCATCCAGGAAAGGCGAATGTGGTCGCCGATGCGCTCAGTCGTAAGGTGCATATTCATCACCTGACTATTGCCTAAATGGATGATGAAGAACCAAGCCTCCGTGTCATCCGGTATGGAGCTCTCTATAATCTCGCTCTCATTCCTACCATCTGAGAGGAGATCATTGAAGCTCAACGAAAAGACAAGGGAATGTTTCACATACGGCGAAGGATAGACAACGGAGAAATGAAGTGCTTTCGGAAGGATGATGAGGGTACTTTGTGGTTTAACGACCGGATTGTAGTACCCCGGGATATGGGACTACGGAAGAAAATTTTGGATGAAGCTCATTTGTCCAAGTTTTCCATTCATCCGGGCAGTAATAAAATGTACCAAGACCTCCGGAAGAAGTTTTGGTGGACACGTATGAAACGTGAAGTTGCAAAGTACGTTTCAGAGTGTGATACGTGTCGAAGAGTCAAGGCCGACCATATGAAGAAGTCAGGCCTGTTGCAGCCATTGCAAGTACCGGCATGGAAGTGGGAAGACTTGAGTATGGACTTCATCATCGGGTTGCCGATGACCTCCCACAACCATGATTCAATTTGGGTAATCGTGGACCGGTTAACCAAATCAGCACATTTCATCCCTGTGCATACTAGGTACAACGCAAAGCAGTATGCGGAGCTGTACATAGCACGGATCTTGTGCTTACATGGAGTTCCCCGGACCATCGTGTCAGATAGAGGATCGCTGTTCGTAGCTCGTTTCTGGGAACAGCTACACGCATCCATGGGAACAAAGTTGATTAGAAGCTCCGCGTATCACCCTCAAACTGATGGACAAACTGAGAGGGTGAATCAAATACTGGAAGATATGCTAAGGGCATGTGCCATCCACCACGGTAAGAGTTGGGATGATCACTTACCGCTGGCGGAGTTCTCATACAACAACGGATATCAGACGAGCATTAAGATGGCACCATATGAAGCTCTATACGGCCGGAAGTGTCGTACACCATTGAATTAGTGCGAATCCGGTGAATGAGTAACGTTCGGGGTTGATCTTGTCAATGAAGCCGAAGAGAGAGTTCGGATAATACAAGAGAACCTCAAAGCTGCCCAATCTCGTCAAAAGAGTTACGCGGACCAGAGACGTCGACCGCTGCATTTCGAAGTCGGAGAGCACGTATATCTTCGTGTGTCTCCGATGAAGGGGATTCATCGGTTCGGTGTCAAGGGGAAACTTGCTTCCCGATTCATCGGTCCATTTACTATCACGGAGAAGTGCGGAACTGTAGCCTACCGGCTGGAACTACCGGCAAGCCTTGCCGGTATTCACGACATATTTCACGTGTCCCAGCTGCGGAAGTGTCTCAAGTTTACAGCTGCCATCCGCACCGAAGACATCGACGAGTTAAAGCCGAATCTCACCTACGTCGAGCAACCTATTCAGATTATCGACGAAAAGACCCGGATCACCCGGAACCGGACTTTGAAATTTTACAAAGTCCTGTGGAGTAATCATACCCCGGAAGAGGCGACGTGGGAATCCGAAGATTACATCCACAAGAACTATCCGGAGCTTTTGTCATAAACCTTGTAATTACCTCCCACCTCGTTCTTCTTTTGAATCTCGGGACGAGATTTCTTTTAAGGGGGGAGGAATGTAAAGGTCCCAAAAATTATGAATACAAAGAAACACTTGTTTGCAAAGTTTTGTTTCATATAGGAGAAATTTGGGACTTGCTAAAAACTTTTCGACATGTGATAACACACATGAGGGTTTTTCTTCACACAAGTCAAATGTTTATTTGAGAACTTGGAACCCTAGAGGGGTCTAAAACAAGAATGGGAAGTTCCCATATATGTGAGAAAACAAAAATCAGATTTGGAACAATGTGTTCAAAATAAAATTCAAATGAGAACAACACAATGGAATTCAAAACTGTTGTGCTGAAAATCTCATTTGCAGTAGCCAAAATAAAAATCAGATTTCATATTTGAATTCCTTGGGTCCAAATTAGGGGGTGTGCAAAGTTTCATGATTTATGAAAATAATTTGCAACCCATTTTGCAAAATGGACTTTAAATGACAAAGAATTCAAATGCATATTTGAATTTGGATGAAACTTGCCCAATTATCCAAATGCATACCAGATTTAAATTCCCACCATTGAATTCACTCAACATTCAAACTTGGGAGATATTTGGAGAGGGGATAAGGAGGACTGATCAGTGGGTCCCACATGTCATTGTGTGAACTGAAAATTTGCAAAAGATCTCAGTGTTGGGTCTCTGTTTGCCTCCTTCAGTCGGCACCCGACACCAACGGGCGCACCTCCGCTCGACACCGATGCTCAGCCGGCAGCCACCTCCTGGTGGAATTTTGTCGCGCTGGAGAGCCGCCCAACCGGCCTATACCCTCTCCCGGCCTCCTGTTCGCTCTTATCACCGAGACAGCACAGCTTCTTCCTCCCTCACGCGAGAAATCAACCGAGAACCGCCGCTGAGCTCTCAGTCGATCGACCACCGCCTGGCGTGTGTGCCAGCCGCAGCTGAGCAACAAAACTGCACCGCAAAACACCCCACCACACCCTCGAGCCATCCCTAAGCGGGTTCGCGCTCTCTGCACCGAGAACGGCGAGTTTCCACGGCAGCCGCCATAGAACCGAGAGCAAGTGCTCTCATGGGCAGCTTCAACCACGGCTTGTCACGACTGAGCTAGGCCATCTCTGGGCGCGCGCGACGTCCAGGCAACTCACCCCCGAAGCTCAGGATCAACCGTGGATCGTCGGCAGGGAATTTCGAGAATTTCTCCCGATCGGTGCAAACTGACCTTCCGGTACGTTTCCGAGAAATTCCCAGTTGATTATGGTCTAGATAGCCCAAAACTTCACACACGAGGGCTAGACGTAACGACGCGCCAGTTTGCTTTTGAAACCCCGCATGAAACACACTGTGCACGACATATTTCCAGTCTTTACGACGGCGGCTATGGCGGAAAGGTTCGGGTGCTCGGTGAACCCTAATTTAGAACTGTTTCTGAGCCATTGTATTCCCATGTCGATGTTCCTTAGTGTCCGCCGGTGCTCTAGAGCTTGGAAACTGAAGCCTAGAAGGCTTAGGGCGTCGGGGCGACGTCGCCGGACTTCGTTCGAACCGTTGCGCCGTCGCGGGCTAGTTTGGGGGCCCTACCGGCTCGAGCAAACCCCACCAGCGTGTTCCTCACATTGAATTAGGGGCTGGCGGCGAGTTTCAGCAGTTGAGATGGCCGGACGACTGATCCCGGAGCTTCTCCGGCGAGCCCGGCGGCGGGATCACGCGGGAGCAAGAGGTGGAAGACGACCCCCCTGGGCCCGCGTGTCAGCGACTCGGGGAAAACGGGCCAGATACTCTGTGGCGCGGGATCAATTGTGACAGCGCGGGAAATGACCCTGTGACCCCGTGTGGCACTCCCTCAGCAGCTGACACGTGCCCCGTGGCCCACAGTCAGGTTTAAACATTTCCCGGATTTATTCAAATCCCAGATTTTTCCTCGAACTTTAGAAGAGCATAACTTTTGCTAGGAACCTCCAAATTTAGTGATTCAAATTGGGTTAGTTTAAGATTGACAAACTCTATCCAATTATGCAGCCAAATTTGTATGAAAGTCTTTATTTATTCTGGAAAATTCTTTAAAGCTTTTCAGCAAAAGAATTTTAGAAGGAATTTGGTTTATCCAAAAATCCTCAACTTTTGCCAGAATATTCTTTAGGGTGTTATTAGACTCCTGTAAAAGTTTCAGCTCATTTTGAGTTGAATTGATCAGGGTAATTCAAATTGTAAGTTCCTGTATTCAAATGAATACATAAACATTTTCAGAGAATTTCCAAAACTTGTAAATTCAGTTCTGGGAATTTCTTAGCTCCAAAAATCCTAGGAAAATTCATGTGGACTCTATGAACTATAATTGAAATTGTGGATCACTGATTTTGACATGAAAATGGGAGTTACCTCAGAATTAATTCATCTTTGATTAAACACTTAGAGAATTATTCTGAATAAACCACTCCATGAAAAGTGCTAAATTTTGGTCCAGAGAACTTTCTTGTGACCAGGAACTCACATGAAAATTCCCAGCTCAATTGGAGCTCTGGATCACCACTGTCATAGGTAACCTCTTAAGGTGATCAACACTTAAGTGGGAAAAGCACTTAATAATTGATCTTAGTGTTTAAGCCCAACCCAAACCACTAGCACCAGTGTCATTTTAAATTCTTAAACAGAGTTCCAGTTTTAAAACTGTCATTAGATCTTATTAGTAAAAGCTTTTCAATTAAATACATATACATGATCATATCGTGTAGCCTATATGTGAAGAAGGTGAGAAGAACTTGAGGTGAAGATCAAGGAGGGAGGAAAACAAGTGATCAAGCTCCAAGTGATCGTCACTAACTGATTGTAACCTTAGTCACCTGCAAAACAGGCAAGCCCCGGTTTGCATTTGAACCGTTTTATAAAGCATTTTTATTTGTAGAGATCATAGCTTTGCATCATTGATTGCATTACGTCTAGATGATATTGAAAACCCCACTTGCATGACCAGAAACACCTAAGAGAGAACGGGTAGAATAGCAACTCCTCGAGTGGATTTGGCTACGCTAATGTTAGTAGGAAAGGTTCGGTAGAAGTCGAGTAGTTGGAATCTACTCGCGAGTTTAGGGCTGGTTTACTCGGAATGGGTCCGAATTAGAAAAGATGAGGAAAGTTCACACATAAGAAATGGAGACCGGGCAGGGAGGTTTAGATGCAGCAGGTTGCAGGCCGTGCGTGCATAGCCCTGCCTGTGTCGGTTAAGGCCCGTCCGTGCTTGGCCCTGTTGGACAAGTTTGAGTTGTGTACCGGGCACATACTGGCTATATGGGACCCAGGAAACCGATGTACCTTGGGAGATCCATAGTGGAACTTTTCCAACTGCCTTAGGCTTTCGGCGTCAGGGTAGCAGGAGGTACCTCGCTCAAGAACATACCACAGAGGGTATGTACCTTGAGGGAGCTTGCGTACTCGGGGCAGTTGGACTGCGTCCAATGTGGAAGATCTTGGGAAAGGTGGTCGCGTACAACGTCAGTCGAGGTTGCTGCCGGCAACTCGGAGTACGGGTGTACGTGTCGTGTAGTCCGGGCGTGTACTGATTCGAATCACCGTCGCTTGCGGTCATATGAGCATACTTGCCCACTGCGTCTTGACGTAGTAACAATTGGAATTGTTTATCTTTGAACTTGATAAGGCTGTGCTATAACTTGTATTGCAACCATGATTGAATTAGAGATAGGCTCATTAAAGTTTACTTTCACTTTGTGCAAGGAGCATCGCAACAAAGCGTTTCTTGTTTGATTGTGGAGTTGCGATGCTTTTCGGCTCAAGGTCTGCACAATGAGGCTTAAAAATCTGAAAGTTAAGGATCAACTTTAGGTGAATCCTTTATGCAAATCTAGCCGACCCAATTGCAACCGTCGTGCATGTAGAGTTTCCTGTTTAGGAGAGACGGGTCAGACTTGCTGAGCCTATGTGCTCACGCTTGCTATATAAGTGGTTTTGCAGGTTAACAACGATGCTGAAAAGAAGGTTGTCTGGTGAGACTCGGGGACTCCCGAGTCAGGTAACACATGGAGAACCCAGCCGCTGCTGCTTGTCTTCGTGTTGCTAGCGAGAGGAGTCCGCGGGCTGGACTTCATCTCGAGTGCCCTTAGTCATTCGACGTGAGTTGATATAGACTTCCGCTGTAGTTACTTGATGTAAAGTATTTACAAAGAAAAACTTGTAAGCTTCCGCTATTGTTTTATGTAATACATTGTTCCTCATATGTGTGTTGTTGGGTGCCGCACAACACGGCACCACCCAATGGGATTCCCGGGCGAGTGGCCTGTCTCGGTTGAGCGGGTCGTGTCAGCGTGGTATCAGAGCTGCATTGGTAATAGCACACAGAATAAGGAAGGTATTACGACAAAAATTTAGGTTACGGTGAGGATACGGTACTAGGCCCACATAAGGATCTCTATTAGCTTAATATGAAGGTGGCAACCTAACTTATTTGTTATGTCGAAAAATCGTGCATCTAGGGAAGATTTGTCTTGGGGGTGTACGTAAGCGCTGTCCACCAGTGCGCACAAGATGAAGGGTGGAGCCCCACGGGTGGCAGGTAACCCGACCCGCTTTAGTATCCTCTACGACTCATGTTGTTTGGGGTACTCGAGCAACGTCTGTCCCAGGCGTGCGTGGTGCAACTTGGGAAACCCCTTCACGTGGTTAGTAACGTGAACATGTAGCTCAAGGCGTGTTTGGCTTGAGAACACCTGTGCGAGTGATGACGGACAGGTGTAAGAACTATATGGATACCGGGTTCGGTGTGCAGCCGGACCTGACGATTGAGTGTGACTTATGCAGGATTAACCATGAAACCGTAGTACGAATAGTACACGTTTGCGAGTGACCATTTTAGTGCCACCTAAGACACGTTTATGCTGGTATAATCCGGATAGGATTTTCTTTTAGTGAGGCTACGTAGTACCGACATGTTTCTTATGGTGCATCGACCCCGTACTGAACTTAATAACCCCTTTTCTTTGAAGAAATGACTCATGAACTAACTTTCAACTAAAAACAAAAGTTTGAAACAAATATTAGTTACTGAACTCTTATTTTGAGCTAAGATTCAAATGAGAGGAAGACTAGGCTTCAAAGATTTCAAAAACAGAGTGCGCTGTTTTCAGCAGAAATTTGTGCTGGACTTTAACAGAGCATAACTCTGGGTAGCTTGACCCAATTAAGGTGTATGATACAGTTCTGGAAAGATTTTCAAGTGATATACAACTTCTTTGTAGACCTCCAGAGCTAAATCACATGCTAAATGGGTAGAAAGTTCAGAGGAAGGTAAACTGTCCAGAACCAGGACAGCAACAAAACCTCTCTAGACCTTTCTGTTTTTAAGCCATAACTTTCTATAGAGAAACCCTTAAGAAGCCTATGATACACCATTGGATAAGTTATGAAATGTGCAACATTGTTGTAGTTCAAAGTTTGTTCAGGTTCTTATTGTATTTACATATACAACTGTGATAAAATCAGCCATGTACAAAGGAGTTGCTGGCAAAGTTTATCCAGGAATTCTGTCAACTTTGAAAAATCATAACTTTAAATCCGGAGATGATCTGGGGGCATATGAGTACTCGTTGGAAAGATACGGAAGTTAATTTCAACTTTGGTATTCAAAGGGAGTTATGAAAATGCTCTTAACTAGATCACAATCTGGAGATAGTGCATAAAGGTCTGTCCTGTACAGATAGGCTGAATAACTATGCCTACTAAGGAGTTGTGTAAACATGAATGTTGTTACTGTTTTTATAAAGTTTTGACATAATCATGTTTCCATTAGTCTCACATACTGCTGAGTTCTTGTTTAACTCATCTCAACTACATTTTGCAGTATGGTTCGTACTCGTTCTAGGAGTAGGGCCGGAAGTTCTCGTCGAGGTGGTGATGCTTCTATTCCAGCATCGGAACCACCATCCACGGGATGGATGGATCTTATGACTCGAGTCGTCGAGTCTAACCAAGAGAACGCTAGGCTACTCCAAGAAGCAACGCAAGAACACACACGCTTACTCCAAGCTTTGGTACAGCAAGGCGTACTCCAGAACACGCAACAAGTCGTTCCACCTCGGGACGCTTATCTGGATTTCTTGGCGACTCAACTACCAATTTTTGCTGAAGCCACCGAACCTGTGGAAGCAGATCAATGGCTTCGTGTCATGGAGTCAAAATTTGGAGTATTCAAGTGTGATGAATACCAGAAGACAAAGTTTGCCGCTCAGCAACTCCATGGAGCCGCCGGAAACTGGTGGGTGGATTATATTGCCACCATTCCGGAGGGCCATCAAGTGACATGGAGGGAGTTTTGTGAAGCGTTTCGTACATGTTACATACCACTTGGAATTGTCAAGGCAAAGCAGGAGGAATTTTTGGGCTTGAAGCAAGGGGACATGAGTGTCCTCGAGTATGTCAGGAGATTTAATCTTTTGGCCCAATATGCTCCCAAGTATGTGGCGAAAGAAGAGGCACGGTGTGACCTATTCTTCCATGGCCTGAGTGCCATATTACGGGAGAAGCTGGCCGTACATAATAACGGCAGTTACACTGACATGGTCGATGCGGCTTTCATTCAAGAGAAGCCGACACTTGAGTGGCAAGCGGAGAAGAGAAAGATGAGTGAGATCAAGCAGGCCAGCACAAGTTATGTGCCTCAGAAGTACCGTTTGGTGTATCAAACGCCATCCGGTGAAAGATGGAGGCCACCTGTACGATCAACTCCTCAGAGATTGATTACTGGTCAAGTTCTACAACTTGCACCACCTCCACCGCCGCAGCATCAGACGGTGGTTTGTGCTCCATCGCTGCAGCCATATGTACCTAGCAGTCCACCGCAAGTCAACGAAGAACCGGAGAGGTATCCGTGTCTTACTTGTGGGCGTAAGGGCCATTATGCTACGCAATGTCCGGAGGGAATTCGAGACTACGGGTCATCATATTTACAACAATACGATGCATACCTTAATCTGTAGATAGGAGGGCAGATAAGGAGCAGCATTCACTATTCTGTGATTGATGATGTTCCGGAAGGAGAAGCCGCTTTAGCAGGGATGTTTTCTCTGAATCAGCTACCGGTTTTAGTTCTCTTTGATTCCGGTGCCACACACAACTTCATTAGCCAATCTTTTGTGGCTCAGCATCAGCTCCAAACTGTTTATACAAAGAGGCAATACCTCATATCTTCGCCCGGGGGCAGCAGTACCGCAAGCGAGGTTGTCTCCCGAGCACCTCTTTGTTTGGGGGGTAAAATATACCCTACGACCCTCATTATTCTTGAAGGTCTGAAGATCGACATCATTTTGGGGATGTCGTGGTTGAAGTACCACAGAGCGGTTCTTAACATCAGCTCTAGGACCGTTGAGCTCAACTCCCCACAGCACGGTCTTCATATATTAATTCTGGGTGCCAGACGGCAACAGATTGTAACAGTGAACCACACGGAAGCTGTTAAGATAGAGGACATTCCGGTGGTACGTGAGTATCCGGATGTATTTCCTGAGGATTTACCGGGCATGCCGCCCGAACAAAACGTTGAGTTCAAGATTGAACTTATACCGGGAACCACACCGATATCACGAAGGCCGTACAAGATGGCACCCAATGAACTGGCAGAATTGAAGACACAGCTGAATGACCTAATGAGCAAGGGCTTTATACGACCAAGTTCGTCACCTTGGGGTTGTTCAGCGTTGTTTGTCAAGAAGAAGGATGAAACACTACGGCTTTTGTGTTGATTATCGTCCTTTGAATGCCGTTACCATCAAGAACAAGTATCCACTACCTCGCATTTATATGCTCTTTGATCAATTAGTGGGTGCGAAGGTATTTTCGAAGATGGATCTTCGGTCCGGATATCATCAGATTAAAATCCGGGCAGAAGATATTCCAAAGACGGCATTTTCAACGAGATACGGGCTGTATGAGTACCTCGTTATGTCTTTTGGTTTGACCAACGCCCCGGCACACTTTATGTACCTGATGAATTCAGTGTTCATGCCGGAGTTGGATAAATTCATCGTTGTCTTCATCGACGATATCTTGGTGTACTCCAAGTCAGAGGAAGAACATGCTGAACATCTGCATATTGTGCTACAAAGATTGCGAGATCATCAGCTCTATGCAAAATTCAGCAAGTGTGAATTCTGGATTAATCAAGTACCTTTTCTCGGACACATCATTTCAGCGGAGGACATCGCTGTAGATCCGAGTAAGATTATCCAAGTGCAGAAATGGGAGTCACCAAAGTCAGTACATGAAATCCGAAGCTTCCTCGGTTTAGCGGGTTATTACCGGAGGTTCATTCCGGGTTTCTCCAAGATTGCTAAACCGATGACGGAATTATTAAAGAAGAACACCAGATTTATGTGGGGTGCTGCATGTGAACAAGCTTTCAAGACATTAGTGAAGCATCTCACAACAGCCCCAGTTCTTGCTCAGCCGGATACGACGAAGCCATTCGACGTTTATTGTGATGCATCTGGCATCGGTCTTGGCTGCGTGCTGATGCAAGAAAGACGAGTGGTCGCTTATGGATCTCGTCAACTCAGAACTCACGAGCAGCATTATCCAACTCATGATCTTGAGTTAGCTGCCGTGGTCCTTGCTTTGAAGATGTGGAGGCATTACTTGCTCGGAAATCTTGTACACCTCTACACCGACCACAAGAGCTTGAAGTACATCTTCACTCAGAAAGAATTGAACATGAGGCAACGAAGATGGCTAGAGCTCATTAAAGACTATGAACTATAGATTCATTATCATCCAGGAAAGGCGAATGTGGTCGCCGATGCGCTCAGTCGTAAGGCGCATATTCATCACCTGACTATTGCCTAAATGGATGATGAAGAACCAAGCCTCCGTGTCATCCGGTATGGAGCTCTCTATAATCTCGCTCTCATTCCTACCATCTGAGAGGAGATCATTGAAGCTCAACGAAAAGACAAGGGAATGTTTCACATACGGCGAAGGATAGACAACGGAGAAATGAAGTGCTTTCGGAAGGATGATGAGGGTACTTTGTGGTTTAACGACCGGATTGTAGTACCCCGGGATATGGGACTACGGAAGAAAATTTTGGATGAAGCTCATTTGTCCAAGTTTTCCATTCATCCGGGCAGTAATAAAATGTACCAAGACCTCCGGAAGAAGTTTTGGTGGACACGTATGAAACGTGAAGTTGCAAAGTACGTTTCAGAGTGTGATACGTGTCGAAGAGTCAAGGCCGACCATATGAAGAAGTCAGGCCTGTTGCAGCCATTGCAAGTACCGGCATGGAAGTGGGAAGACTTGAGTATGGACTTCATCATCGGGTTGCCGATGACCTCCCACAACCATGATTCAATTTGGGTAATCGTGGACCGGTTAACCAAATCAGCACATTTCATCCCTGTGCATACTAGGTACAACGCAAAGCAGTATGCGGAGCTGTACATAGCACGGATCTTGTGCTTACATGGAGTTCCCCGGACCATCGTGTCAGATAGAGGATCGCTGTTCGTAGCTCGTTTCTGGGAACAGCTACACGCATCCATGGGAACAAAGTTGATTAGAAGCTCCGCGTATCACCCTCAAACTGATGGACAAACTGAGAGGGTGAATCAAATACTGGAAGATATGCTAAGGGCATGTGCCATCCACCACGGTAAGAGTTGGGATGATCACTTACCGCTGGCGGAGTTCTCATACAACAACGGATATCAGACGAGCATTAAGATGGCACCATATGAAGCTCTATACGGCCGGAAGTGTCGTACACCATTGAATTAGTGCGAATCCGGTGAATGAGTAACGTTCGGGGTTGATCTTGTCAATGAAGCCGAAGAGAGAGTTCGGATAATACAAGAGAACCTCAAAGCTGCCCAATCTCGTCAAAAGAGTTACGCGGACCAGAGACGTCGACCGCTGCATTTCGAAGTCGGAGAGCACGTATATCTTCGTGTGTCTCCGATGAAGGGGATTCATCGGTTCGGTGTCAAGGGGAAACTTGCTTCCCGATTCATCGGTCCATTTACTATCACGGAGAAGTGCGGAACTGTAGCCTACCGGCTGGAACTACCGGCAAGCCTTGCCGGTATTCACGACATATTTCACGTGTCCCAGCTGCGGAAGTGTCTCAAGTTTACAGCTGCCATCCGCACCGAAGACATCGACGAGTTAAAGCCGAATCTCACCTACGTCGAGCAACCTATTCAGATTATCGACGAAAAGACCCGGATCACCCGGAACCGGACTTTGAAATTTTACAAAGTCCTGTGGAGTAATCATACCCCGGAAGAGGCGACGTGGGAATCCGAAGATTACATCCACAAGAACTATCCGGAGCTTTTGTCATAAACCTTGTAATTACCTCCCACCTCGTTCTTCTTTTGAATCTCGGGACGAGATTTCTTTTAAGGGGGGAGGAATGTAAAGGTCCCAAAAATTATGAATACAAAGAAACACTTGTTTGCAAATTTTTGTTTCATATAGGAGAAATTTGGGACTTGCTAAAAACTTTTCGACATGTGATAACACACATGAGGGTTTTTCTTCACACAAGTCAAATGTTTATTTGAGAACTTGGAACCCTAGAGGGGTCTAAAACAAGAATGGGAAGTTCCCATATATGTGAGAAAACAGAAATCAGATTTGGAACAATGTGTTCAAAATAAAATTCAAATGAGAACAACACAATGGAATTCAAAACTGTTGTGCTGAAAATCTCATTTGCAGTAGCCAAAATAAAAATCAGATTTCATATTTGAATTCCTTGGGTCCAAATTAGGGGGTGTGCAAAGTTTCATGATTTATGAAAATAATTTGCAACCCATTTTGCAAAATGGACTTTAAATGACAAAGAATTCAAATGCATATTTGAATTTGGATGAAACTTGCCCAATTATCCAAATGCATACCAGATTTAAATTCCCACCATTGAATTCACTCAACATTCAAACTTGGGAGATATTTGGAGAGGGGATAAGGAGGACTGATCAGTGGGTCCCACATGTCATTGTGTGAACTGAAAATTTGCAAAAGATCTCAGTGTTGGGTCTCTGTTTGCCTCCTTCAGTCGGCACCCGACACCGACGGGCGCACCTCCGCTCGACACCGATGCTCAGCCGGCAGCCACCACCTGGTGGAATTTTGTCGCGCTGGAGAGCCGCCCAACCGGCCTATACCCTCTCCCGGCCTCCTGTTCGCTCTTATCACCGAGACAGCACAGCTTCTTCCTCCCTCACGCGAGAAATCAACCGAGAACCGCCGCTGAGCTCTCAGTCGATCGACCACCGCCTGGCGTGTGTGCCAGCCGCAGCTGAGCAACAAAACTGCACCGCAAAACACCCCACCACACCCTCGAGCCATCCCTGAGCGGGTTCGCGCTCTCTGCACCGAGAACGGCGAGTTTCCACGGCAGCCGCCATAGAACCGAGAGCAAGTGCTCTCATGGGCAGCTTCAACCGCGGCTTGTCACGACTGAGCTAGGCCATCTCTGGCGCGCGCGACGTCCAGGCAACTCACCCCCGAAGCTCAGGATCAACCGTGGATCGTCGGCAGGGAATTTCGAGAATTTCTCCCGATCGGTGCAAACCGACCTTCCGGTACGTTTCCGAGAAATTCCCAGTTGATTATGGTCTAGATAGCCCAAAACTTCACACACGAGGGCTATACGTAACAACGCGCCAGTTTGCTTTTGAAACCCCGCATGAAACACACTGTGCACGACGTATTTCCAGTCTTTACGACGGCGGCTATGGCGGAAAGGTTCGGGTGCTCGGTGAACCCTAATTTAGAACTGTTTCTGAGCCATTGTATTCCCATGTCGATGTTCCTTAGTGTCCGCCGGTGCTCTAGAGCTTGGAAACTGAAGCCTAGAAGGCTTAGGGCGTCGGGGCCACGTCGCCGGACTTCGTTCGAACCGTTGCGCCGTCGCGGGCTAGTTTGGGGGCCCTACCGGCTCGAGCAAACCCCACCAGCGTGTTCCTCACGTTGAATTAGGGGCTGGCGGCGAGTTTCAGCAGTTGAGATGGCCGGACGACTGATCCCGGAGCTTCTCCGGCGAGCCCGGCGGCGGGATCGCGCGGGAGCAAGAGGTGGAAGACGACCCCCCTGGGCCCGCGTGTCAGCGACTCGGGGAAAACGGGCCAGATACTCTGTGGCGCGGGATCAATTGTGACAGCGCGGGAAATGACCCTGTGACCCCGTGTGGCACTCCCTCAGCAGCTGACACGTGCCCCGTGGCCCACAGTCAGGTTTAAACATTTCCCGGATTTATTCAAATCCCAGATTTTTCCTCGAACTTTAGAAGAGCATAACTTTTGCTAGGAACCTCCAAATTTAGTGATTCAAATTGGGTTAGTTTAAGATTGACAAACTCTATCCAATTATGCAGCCAAATTTGTATGAAAGTCTTTATTTATTCTGGAAAATTCTTTAAAGCTTTTCAGCAAAAGAATTTTAGAAGGAATTTGGTTTATCCAAAAATCCTCAACTTTTGCCAGAATATTCTTTAGGGTGTTATTAGACTCCTGTAAAAGTTTCAGCTCATTTTGAGTTGAATTGATCAGGGTAATTCAAATTGTAAGTTCCTGTATTCAAATGAATACATAAACATTTTCAGAGAATTTCCAAAACTTGTAAATTCAGTTCTGGGAATTTCTTAGCTCCAAAAATCCTAGGAAAATTCATGTGGACTCTATGAACTATAATTGAAATTGTGGATCACTGATTTTGACATGAAAATGGGAGTTACCTCAGAATTAATTCATCTTTGATTAAACACTTAGAGAATTATTCTGAATAAACCACTGCATGAAAAGTGCTAAATTTTGGTCCAGAGAACTTTCTTGTGACCAGGAACTCACATGAAAATTCCCAGCTCCATTGGAGCTCTGGATCACCACTGTCATAGGTAACCTCTTAAGGTGATCAACACTTAAGTGGGAAAAGCACTTAATAATTGATCTTAGTGTTTAAGCCCAACCCAAACCACTAGCACCAGTGTCATTTTAAATTCTTAAACAGAGTTCCAGTTTTAAAACTGTCATTAGATCTTATTAGTAAAAGCTTTTCAATTAAATACATATACATGATCATATCGTGTAGCCTATACGTGAAGAAGGTGAGAAGAACTTGAGGTGAAGATCAAGGAGGGAGGAAAACAAGTGATCAAGCTCCAAGTGATCGTCACTAACTGATTGTAACCTTAGTCACCTGCAAAACAGGCAAGCCCCGGTTTGCATTTGAACCGTTTTATAAAGCATTTTTATTTGTAGAGATCATAGCTTTGCATCATTGATTGCATTACGTCTAGATGATATTGAAAACCCCACTTGCATGACCAGAAACACCTAAGAGAGAACGGGTAGAATAGCAACTCCTCGAGTGGATTTGGCTACGCTAATGTTAGTAGGAAAGGTTCGGTAGAAGTCGAGTAGTTGGAATCTACTCGCGAGTTTAGGGCTGGTTTACTCGGAATGGGTCCGAATTAGAAAAGATGAGGAAAGTTCACACATAAGAAATGGAGACCGGGCAGGGAGGTTTAGATGCAGCAGGTTGCAGGCCGTGCGTGCATAGCCCTGCCTGTGTCGGTTAAGGCCCGTCCGTGCTTGGCCCTGTTGGACAAGTTTGAGTTGTGTACCGGGCACATACTGGCTATATGGGACCCAGGAAACCGATGTACCTTGGGAGATCCATAGTGGAACTTTTCCAACTGCCTTAGGCTTTCGGCGTCAGGGTAGCAGGAGGTACCTCGCTCAAGAACATACCACAGAGGGTATGTACCTTGAGGGAGCTTGCGTACTCGGGGCAGTTGGACAGCGTCCAATGTGGAAGATCTTGGGAAAGGTGGTCGCGTACAACGTCAGTCGAGGTTGCTGCCGGCAACTCGGAGTACGGGTGTACGTGTCGTGTAGTCCGGGCGTGTACTGATTCGAATCACCGTCGCTTGCGGTCATATGAGCATACTTGCCCACTGCGTCTTGACGTAGTAACAATTGGAATTGTTTATCTTTGAACTTGATAAGGCTGTGCTATAACTTGTATTGCAACCATGATTGAATTAGAGATAGGCTCATTAAAGTTTACTTTCACTTTGTGCAAGGAGCATCGCAACAAAGCGTTTCTTGTTTGATTGTGGAGTTGCGATGCTTTTCGGCTCAAGGTCTGCACAATGAGGCTTAAAAATCTGAAAGTTAAGGATCAACTTTAGGTGAATCCTTTATGCAAATCTAGCCGACCCAATTGCAACCGTCGTGCATGTAGAGTTTCCTGTTTAGGAGAGACGGGTCAGACTTGCTGAGCCTATGTGCTCACGCTTGCTATATAAGTGGTTTTGCAGGTTAACAACGATGCTGAAAAGAAGGTTGTCTGGTTAGACTCGGGGACTCCCGAGTCAGGTAACACATGGAGAACCCAGCCGCTGCTGCTTGTCTTCGTGTTGCTAGCGAGAGGAGTCCACGGGCTGGACTTCATCTCGAGTGCCCTTAGTTATTCGACGTGAGTTGATATAGACTTCCGCTGTAGTTACTTGATGTAAAGTATTTACAAACAAAAACTTGTAAGCTTCCGCTATTGTTTTATGTAATACATTGTTCCTCATATGTGTGTCGTTGGGTGCCGCACAACACGGCACCACCCAATGCGATTCCCGGGCGAGTGGCCTGTCTTGGTTGAGCGGGTCGCGTCAATGGCGGCTCCCAAGCCACTCTCGGTCGGTAATCAGGCTCAGGGCCTAAAGACATGCGGCAGCCCCAGGACCGCCCGTGGGGCCCAGAGCACGTGGCTTACGCAAGGGCCTGCCTAAGCCGGGAAGGCAGGGCCCAGGTTGTTTTTTTATCCACTATGCGGGGTACCCGGTTCGCAGGGTACCGACAATGGACCCTAGGCCCATCTCGGGGAAGGTATTGTGCCCACAGGTGGGGGCCCTATCTCTCCCGCGTGGTGGTTTTGGACTTGTGATTTTTGGGAATCGAATCGGCGGTGAGATTTCCGCGTATGTAACACCCCAAAAATCTTGTTAAGACCCTAAATCATGTTAAGAGGGGAATTTAAAAATTTTTGGACGTGTTGCATGTTTTGCAACAATTTAAATTCAAACTGGAATTCAATTTAAATTCAAAACAGAAAAGAAATAGAAAAAGAAAAAAAACAGAAAAAAACCCGGCCAGTGGGCCGAAACCCACCAGCCGGCCCAACCAGCACCCGCGCCAGCCCGCAGCCGCGCGCGCCTCTTCCTCCCACTGACAGGCGGGGCCCGCCAGCCCTTCTTCTACCTCGCGCCCGCGCCGGGACTCTCTCACCCCGAATCAAAACCGACCCGGATTCCTGCGCATCCCCACCGAATTCCGTTTGTAGGCGACGCGAACTCGATTAAACCACCCCACCGCCCTCCCCCGTCTATAAAAACCCCGGTCTCGTTCTGTTTTTCCCACGCGATCCGCCGTTTTTACTCCGGTGAGAACCCGAGCCTTCTCCGGCGAATTCTAGCCGATCTAAACTCGGAAATTCCGATCTAACTCGCTGGTCTTGATCCACCGCCTCCGGGGAACCCTGCAGGTGCAGAAAACTCGGTGACTTGCGGTTCAAACACAGCGCCGACGAGACTCGCCGTGAATTCACCTCGGACCTCGTCGCCGACCTCCTTCCAGGACCTCCGAGCTCAAGAAAACCCCCGAGGTGAGATCCCCGACCTCTCCTCCACCGATCTATGCCATAAGATCACAGTTCTAGGAAGAATTCTCGAAGATCCGAAAGTCTCCGGCGAGATCGCCGCTTCCCGCCGCCGTGCGCCGCCGGCAGCGCCGCCCGCGCTCGATCAGAGCGACGTGGCCGCTTGTGCGCCGTTTAAATCCGCGGGTACCGGTTCGATGTTATAATCTCAGCCGTCTGTTTTAAATCGGACGGTCCACGTCAGCCCCACGTTATAAAGACTGAAAATCTTACGTGCTACCCCCTGGGGTTCTCGGGAAATAAGAGCTAGCCCTGGAAACTTCTGATCTAGCCCCTGGAACTTCAGAAAATCATGTAAATTCATTTAAAAATCAGTTTTAGCCTCTGGACTTAATAAAAATTAGGAAAACTCCTCTGTTATGTATAGCTAGACCCCTGAAAATTGTTAAAATAATATTATAGACCCTGTAGTGGGGTGAGTTTACCTTTTTAGCCCTGTTTAATATTTAATTTAGGAAATTGAATATGTGGCTAGTGTTTAAAATTTAAAAAGTGGGACAAACATATTGACAAAAATTAAATTAAAAACTTTCTCAGTATTAAGAAAACTTTGGAGTGAGATAAAAACATATTTTGGGCTGAAGAGAATCTGTTTAATTTATTATTCACATTTAGGGACACATTTTTTAGTAAAGAATAGTTCTGGAAAATAGGGAAAATAATTGTAAAATAGTTTACATCAGAGGAAAGGATCAAAAATATATTAGTAAATATTTTAGATCAGAACCTATTCTGTTTAGATGATGTGTCTTGTTATTTTCATAATAAAGTTCACATTTAGGCATAGGAAATAAATCTGAAAATATAGCAACTAGTAAATGATAAATGGAGTTCTAAAACCAAAAGAATTCAGTTTAGGGTTGGTAGAAATTCTGAAGACACATATGGAGAAGGAAAAAAACTTTCATGCATACTTGGTTGCTAAAAGGTGTAGTAATTGAATATAAGGAATTTATTTAAATTGGAAACTCATATATATAGTATGTAAGTATAAATGTGAACATAAAAGTAGGAATCATATACACATGATTAAAAGTGCATGCAAGCCACAAATCAACACACCTAGAGTAACCACAACACATATAATGGTGAATGACTTTCATAAATATGAATGTGTGGTTTGTATGAAGTGGAAGTGTGAACTATGTCTTATGGATTGTTGTTTTTCTTTTGCTATGTGTGATGGTATGATGTAGAACCTGCTCAAGAGTAAGTTATTCCTTTCCAAGATCAGGACTACCCATTTCAAGAGCAGCAGGAAGGAGGCAAGTGTCCTTGACCACTTTGATCCTATACTAGGATGTGTAGATAGAATTATTTGCATTGTCAATTGAAAATATGAAACCCATGCTAGGAAGTTTCCCTAGAATTGCATTACCTTGTTTCCTTGTATCTTGGGTTGGGATTCATTTTATCATGTCATTTATTATTATGCATATGCTTAGCCATGCTTAGAATGGGATATTTGGGCTATGAGATCATCAGTTTATTTTACCATACTCTTTAATGAGATATTGTGAGTTATGTAGAGGTAGGGATCAAGGCAAGTTGGATGTTTTGGTTGGTGCTGGGTGCACGAGACTCGGGTTTGTGTTTAGTACTTGCCTGGATCCTAAGGACCGGTTCATGGAGCATGTAACCTGGCTTTACCGTGCCAACCACATGCTGAGATGGGGCAGCTTGGCCAATTAATTAGGTGTATCCCCGGCGTAGTATGAGTGTGTTGGATGGTGCGGGGAATAGGTGTCAGCTGGACTACCATATGAACCGCAAGGCTCAAGAGGGGGCCACTGCAGCGGGGTTGGAGCCTCTTGTATGCTGTTAGGGGTGAAACCTCAGTGGGCCCACGCTCGTTGGGAATCCCTTTGTAAAGGATTCGTAGTGATCTCCTGGCTACAAACCTGGAAAGTGTGAATGTGGTTCATAGCCACTGGCATAATGGAGGTTCTTTTAGTCCATCCGACAACGGGGGATGAAATCACTACATGTGGGTACAGTGGTACAAACTCTGCAGTGTCAAAACTGTCATGACAGCCGTGCTCACGGTCAAGAGCGGCTTGGACTTATTCATGATTAGAGGAGAGCCGTCCGGTGACGTACCTTTCCTACGGATTGGCAGTAGGAGGCTTGTTGCGCAGTCTTCGACGTATGCTCGAAGCCGCCGGCAATACGGGAAAGCTAATCATCCACTATAACTCCACCAGGACCATCCGTGAGAAGAGGGAAGAATGGAGTTCAGAGATGAGGATTATACATGAAAATAAGCTGCTTAAGATCCACCGCTCTCCAGCTTGTAGAGCGACACAGGTCGATGCGGAGAAGGATGTCACCTGGGAGGCCATCACCTGCCAGAGTCACATCTATCGTCGACACCTGGACAGGACTGAGTACATGTATGTCCTCCAGCGTGAGAGTGGTACTACGGGGTACAAGTACCCGCCAGTGCAGCAAGGGACTTCCCATGAGCACATGGACTTGTGCTTGGAGGATGCTGCTATGCTCAGCACTCGACTGCAGGAGTGTCAACAGGAGCTTCAAGATGTTCGTGACACCCTGTAGGAAACCGAGGCGTTGCTTCGAGCCTGCTTGAGGGCGAGAGAAAGAGGAGATGGGAATGAATTGTGTGTCACCGTGAACGATACATGGACTCCTGACTCCCTAGATCACCGAGCGATCAGGCGTCGTCGCACTTCTCCACCAGAAGCCTCCCCACCCAAAGCAGAGTCAGAAGGCAGCCGAAATGATGAGGAAGATCCCGAGGAGCCAGCTCAAGAAAACAAGTAGTGTAGAGTTCTTCCCTTAGTTAGCAAGATGTCGAATAGTCGAGTCGTTACCTTAGTTAATGGTGTGTCAATGCTTGGTGTGTGACGAGAGTTATGGAAGCCATGAGCAATTGTCCACAGCCTCGTCTTCAGATTGTTTTGCTTTGGGGTGTGAACCCACATGAAATAATATTGCATTTATTTTTGTGTGAGAAATGAACCCTCAGAAAAGTATAACAAAGCCTCAACACTTCAAAGTAGAAACGAGTGAAAGTAGTAAGATGATACGAAATGCTTTCAAATTAACATTGGTTGATTCTGCTAGATGGCCGGAAGAGGAAAAAGACGTGCTGCCAACCCCGCCAACAACAACGATGAGGCATGCAACCCTCATCTTTCTGGAAGCCAGGACCGGGGTGGTCGCCGTGGAGGAGTTGATCCCCTCCACCAAATGCTGGAGAATCAGAATCAGCTCATCCAGAACTTGACTCAAGTGGTGGCAAACTTGCATCAAGTTCCACCTCCACAAGCTGCACCACGCCAACCATGGTTGAGTGAGTTTCTAGGAACTCAACCTCCAAAGTTTGCAAGTGCTGCTGAACCTCTGGAGGCAGATAATTGGCTTAAGACCATTGAGAGCAAGATGAGGATCATACAGTGCCAAGGGTATGAGAGGGTGCTGTTTGCCTCTCATCAATTGCATGGACCTGCTGCTGATTGGTGGACCGCCTACGTGGCTGCCCATCATGACCCTGAAAGCATCACTTGGGAAGAGTTCAAGCGTAGCTTCCGCAACCATTACATCCCAAGAGGTGAACTCAAAAACAAGAGGAAGGAGTTTTTGGGACTACAGCAGGGAAACATGACGGTGAGGGAATACCTCACTAAATTTACTCAACTATCCCGTTATGCCCCACGGGACATAGAGACTGATGAGCAGAAACAAGATTGTTTCGTGGAGGGACTTACCGCAGAGATGCAGTGTGCAATGTCCTCAAATGAGTATGAAAGCTTCCAAAGGATGGTGGACAGAGCATTTGTGGTAGAAAGGAAACTGAAGGCCTTGGAAAATGAGAATAAGAGGAAGGCCGGGTGGTCACATCAAGCCTCAGGGAGCAACACCCGCCCACGTCTGATGCAGCAACCTGCAGGGCAGACGAACCGTGCTGCGGTACCCTACTCAGCACCAAGAGGGTACAACCCGAACTACAGGCCTCCGGCAGCACCAGCACAGCCGCAACGTCAGTTTGTACAGCAGCCTCGCCCCGCATATCCACCTCGACTAGCAGTGCAAGGACCCCCAAACCAACCCCAAGACAGCAAAGGCCAGTCATCTAAGGTTAGGGTGCAATGTTTTAGCTGCGGTGAAGTGGGGCACTATGCCCATAAGTGCCCAAAGAAGAAGCCCACGCAGCCACAACAGCAGAATGTAATGAGAGGACGGGTGAACCACGTCACTATGGAGGAAGCACAAGAGGCACCCGACGTGGTAGTTGGTAAGTTTCCTGCCAATTTACACATTGCAACCCTGCTGTTTGATTCTGGTGCTACCCACTCGTTCATTCCTCAAGGTTTTGTTAAGAAGCATGACCTAGCAACAACACAAATGAACCATATGCTAGCCGTAAACTCTCCAGGTGGAGAAATAAGGACAAGACAAGTGTGTCCCAAAGTGAACCTAGACATTAATGGGGTAGTATTTACTGCTAACCTCATAGTGATAGATTCACAAGGGAGAGATATTATTTTGGGTATGGATTGGTTGACCAAACATAAAGGAATCATCCATTGTTCGACCAGAACGGTGGAACTAACTCACCCTAGTGGCACAAGAGTAAAGTTCATAACAATACATGAGCCTAGGAGGGACATTAAATTAAATCAAGTTGAGGTAAAAGTTGAGGAAATCAGGACCATCAGGGAATATCCAGATGTTTTTCCGGAGGATTCGCCAGGTATGCCTCCCGATCGTGAAGTGGAATTCGCAATTGAGCTAGTACCTGGAACAACCCCGATATACAAGAGACCTTATCGGATGGACTCCAAGCAGCTAGAAGAACTCAAGGATCATTTAAGAGAATTGACGGAGAAGGGGTATATTCGTCCTAGTTCCTCACCATGGGGAGCTCTGGTGATATTTGTGCCCAAGAAGGACAGAACCCAAAGGTTATGCGTGGATTACCGTGCCTTGAATGAGGTAACCATCAAGAATAAGTACCCTTTACCCCGCATTGAAGACTTGTTTGATCAGTTGAGGGGAGCTTGTGTGTTCTCGAAAATTGATCTCAGGTCGGGATACCACCAACTTAAGATAAGGCAATCTGATATTCCCAAGACAGCTTTCGTATCTCGGTACGGACTGTATGAATACACTGTTATGCCTTTCGGGCTAACTAATGCCCCGGCATACTTCATGTATCTCATGAACAAGGTATTCATGGAATATCTGGACAAATTTGTGGTGGTTTTCATAGATGGCATTCTCGTCTTCTCCAAAGATGAAGAAGAACATGAGAAACATCTAAGGTTGGTGTTGCAGAGGCTGAGAGAACACCAACTATATGCCAAGTTGAGCAAGTGTGAGTTTTGGCTGAAGAGAGTTCCCTTCTTAGGACATATAATCTCGGAGGGAGGAATCTCTGTAGATCCCGCCAAAATCGAGGATATACAGAAGTGGAAGACCCCTGAAAATGTCAGGGAAGTTCGAAGCTTTTTGGGATTGGCTGGATACTATCGATGGTTTATTGAGGGATTCTCTAAGATCTCGAGACCCATTACCAAACTGTTGGAGAAGGGAATCACATTCACATGGACGCCACAGTGCGAGACGAGTTTTCAGGAGCTAAAGAAAGGATTGACCACAGCCCCAGTGTTGGTTATGCCAGATATGCAGAAGAATTTCACAGTGTACTGCGATTCCTCTGGAAACGGGTTGGGATGTGTTCTCATGCAAGAAGGGCATGTCGTGGCATATGCATCCCGGCAGCTTCGGAAGCACGAGAAAAACTATCCTACACATGACTTAGATGACACGACCCCATTTGGTCCTGTCGAGCCAGGATCACGCTGAGGGGTGCTGCGTTGCACAGCACCGTATAACACACGTCAAAGGTACAAAGCGGAAGCGGAAGTTTATTACATAAACAGTTTTATGACCTGTTTACATCAAAATACATTTAGTCCACACTCGCGGGCGTAGACTAAGCATCAAGTGCACGTTCAGCCCTCGAACGTGTCCTTGCTAGCACACACGCACACTAACTCTGCGGCGTGCACGACTCCCACTCGACGGGGTTCCCCTCCTGGGGTTCCGTCTCCTCTTCGGGAGTCCCTTCCTCATAGAACCCTGCAAAAGCTTCAAACACAAGCAGTGAGCACGAAGGCTCAGCAAGTCTGACCCGTCCCACCTAAACATGGAACTTCTACATGAGGGTAATGGGTTGCATGAGGTAAAAATCATTTGCAAGGACTCGCCTAATTAGTAGAACCTTACTTTCAAGTTTTAGCAGCAGGTTGTGGAGAACCTTACGCTAAGGCACATGAGAGAACCGCAATCAAACAAGAAACGCATTTCTCTCATGTACTTTGCCCAAAGTTGAAAAGAACTTTAATTAGCTCTAAACTACAGCATATCATTAACAATCAATGTCCAGCTTTCAATCAGCAACGTTTTAACATGTAGCTAGCCTGTTCTTTCTACGTCACGGTACAGTGAACAAGTGGTACTCACTGACCGCGAGGGACGGCGATTATAATCGATTTACACCTGCAGGGTTACCCGAACAACCCGTCACGTACGCCCGTACTCGATGTTGCCTACAACAACCATCACGGACGCCGTACGCAACTACCTTTCACCCGTCAGCCAAATATTGAACCGGTCCCATCGTCCCGAGCAAGAGGTCTCTGCACGCGCATCTCTGTGCCGCCAGCCGATTTACACCTCGAGCTCTCAACCTACCCTCTGAACGACGGGCAATGCCTCAATACCCAGCTACACGAGTTACATCAGTTTCCCGGTTCCCATATAGCCGGTAGGTCTTCGGTACTGTTCTAGCTTGTTCAACAGGCCCGCACACGGCTCGGTCCTCAATCGACACAAGCGGAGCTACAGCACACAGACCCCAAAGTCCTGCTGCCCTTACTCTCCGCTCGGTCTCATTTTCTTGCCATGTGTATCATGTGCTATCTCTACCCGAGCAATGTGCCTCTAGCCTATTCTCGCGAGTAGTTCCAACTACTCGACTTGTACCGAATCCTACTCTATCCTAGCAATGCAGTGGCTAACGGGGTTTGCAATCCTAAACCCAACCCATGGTTTTCTTGGCTGTGCAGTTGGGTTTCCAATCAAGACTCTAATGCAAAGAACAATATTCAAAGATGTGCTCAAAACAATAAATATTTGTAAAAAGGTTAATGCAAACCGGGGCTTGCCTTGCTGCTCTTGGTCGTAGGCTAGCTGTTCCTCCGGAGTAACGAAGTCTAGGACTTCGGGTTCCTCCTCGACCTTAGCGACTACATGATATAAGAAACATATGTATCAATTTAAATGCATTTGTATTAACTTTGAAGTTGTGAAGTCTATAACCCTTGCTAGACAGACCTAATGACTGTGAAACTTTTACTGTGGCTTGGTTACAACCTAAACAGGGACTTGGTCAAGTTTTAGTTGCAGCAAAGCTCAATTGAGCCCTCCACAATTAATTATGTCCTTGACCTTAATTAAAGGCTTTTAGGGTGTTCTAAGGATTTTCATGAAACAAACTATGACTTTCTGAAAACTAGATTTTCAGAGGGTTCTAATGGAGTTGGTCTCACTTAATTTGGAAGTCTCTAACTAAAGATATGAGCAAAACAATTTCAGAGAAAATTCTGAAAATGTTTTCTGAGCATTTCCTATTTTCTCTGGAACAGTTTCACTAATCACACCATTAGGTGGATTAAATGAGCTCAAATGGATCTGAAATTTTTATGGTAGTTCAAGGATATTTTGGTGAACATCTCAGCAAAATTTCAGGATTTTCCTCCAAAGGATTCTCCAGTTAAAATTCCTAACAGTTTAAAATTTGAGGAATTAATTCTGGAGAAATAAGGAATTTCATGAAGTGAAACTTGATTTTCTGGAAAGTACTCAGAGAGCTGAATCCAGCAAAATTTGGTTCACTCAATTTGGAGCTTTCTAGCCAAAGTTATAAGGATTTGAAGTTTGAAGGAAATCTGAAAATCGGGGAAAAGTTTAAACTCGCGCGTGGGCCCAGGGGACACGCGTCGCACGCCTAGGCGATGGCACATCGCGGCCCACAAGGATTTTGCGCGCCAGCACACCCGATCCCGGCCGCAGCCGGATCCCGATTCAAAATATCGGCCGCTGACAGCTGGGGTCCACCCCCTTCTTCAACCTCGCGACACCTGCGCTCCGCCGCCGAGTGATCTCGCCGGAGAGCTCGCCGCCGGCTGCTGTACAGCTCCAAACTTCTCGATTCTGGCCGCCCCTGCCTACTTTTACTCGGGGAACAGGATTCTAGGGTCAGCTGCTCATGACAATGGCCGGAGCATGGTCGGCGACGAGCCGCCACCTCGGAATGACTTCGGCCATGTCAGCTGACTTCTCTAACACCTCAGCTACTTGGGAAATCGGTCGGGGAGCATCAGTGGACCTTAGAGAAGGTCGACGTGAGCTCGAGGCAGCTCGGGGAAGGCCCGAAATAGGTCCTCACCGTGCGCCCGTTACCGCCCGTTCGTTCCGCCATTAGTAGACCTTAAATTACGCCGGGCACAGAGGTTCTCCGGCCCAGAGTTGTGAAGACAACTTGTGCGTTACCTTGTCTAGCTCGTGTGAGAGCGGCCTGAGGCCCTCTAATCCTTTCTAGAGCACGAATTAAACAGAATCGTACCTGAAGGTCGTTCTGCACACAGAAAGGGGAAAAGTGGAAATTCGCCGCCGGTGAGCAACCACTCGAGCTGTGGCTCGGGAATGAGCAGCACCGGTCACCCGCGCGTCCAAGGGTGCCTTGGCTCGGGCGTGACAACGCCCTGGTTGGGCTGTCCACGAGAGCCCGAGGTGCGGCGGTTCCAAGTTCCGACTTTGATCTTTCGGCACAGCCGATATCAATCGGTTTCAACCGAATTCTAGCAATGGGGAGGATGGAGGAAGGTATCTAGTACCTTGCTGGGACTCTGGAGTGGAAGGAGGGAGCTGCGATCGGCGTTCTCCGATCAAGTCCGAGCTGCGGGAGTTTTCGGCCGGCGCTGAGTTCTTGCGGAGAAGAACTGTGGTGCCTCGGCCGAGGAGGGGGCAGGCGCCTTAAGAAGGCTCTGCACCGCCTCATGCCCGCGCGTGGGCAAGCAGCTGGTGGCGCGGCGGCTGGCCTCGGTGGCGATCACCGCTGCGGCTCGGCGACCCGAGTGAAAAAGTCTCAGTCGGTTTGATCTGAGCAGTGGCTGACATGTGGGTCCCACCTCCAGTTTTAACCTCTGAAATTTACTCCTAATCACTGTTGTAAACAGTGAACCCCATACTACCCTTGGCAATTCAAATTATTCACCCATGAGCCATTTGAATTGATCAAAGTTCAAATGAGGTTTGGTTTGAATGAATTTCAGCACAAGTTCAGTTTGAAATTCAAATAAAGTTTGAATTTCTCCCACTTAGCTCATGTCAAGATCAACTCCAAATGGAGTGAAAATTGGTGTGTGAGCTCACAAAAATGTGCTGAGTAAGAATATGCCTTCCACTTTTAAATTCATGGGATAAAAACAGTTTGAATTTGAATATGGTTTCAAACTGCCCTCTTCCTATCTATACCCAAAATGATCTCAAAAAGGTTTTGAATTTGGGTGAAACTTGGCATGGACATCCTTAGCAAAGTGTAGGAGTTTTCATATGTCCAGCCCATCTATATCACATGTGGGAAATACCACTTTTGCAATGTGTAAGTTTGTTCTCTAATGAGCATGTTGATAATTGTTACTTGCTCCTCATTTGTGTTCATCATTCTTCCTCAAATGAGGTGTGTGGTGTGGTGATGAACACTGCAAATGTGTGTCAAAAACTAAGGCCCTTACATTCCTCCCCCCTTAAAAGAATCTCGTCCCGAGATTATAAAGTGAAAATGAGAGAGAGGACAGTGGAAAATTCCTCCCCCCTTAGTGCGAAGGAATTCTTCGCTCTCCCATGTCGCTTCGTCCATGGAGTGATTACTCCATAGAACCTTGTAGAACCACAACGTACGGTTGCGTGTGGTTCGGGCCTTTTCATCAATAATCTGCACCGGTTCCTCCCGATAGGTGAGATCCGGTTGCAGTTCTTCAATGTCTTCCAGCTGAACGGTAGTTGATAACTTAAGACACTTCCTCAGCTGGGAAATATGAAAGACGTCGTGCACACCGGAAAGTGCTTCTGGTAATTCCAGCCGGTATGCCACCGATCCACATCTTTCGGTAATCTGGAATGGACCGATGAATCGGGGTGCCAACTTTCCTCTCACCCCAAATCTGTTTACGCCCTTCATTGGAGACACCCGTAGATATACGTGATCTCCAACTTCGAATTGTAATGGGCGCCTTCTTCGGTCCTCATACTGTTTCTGACGGGATTGAGCGGCTTTTAGGTTCGCTTGAATTAGTCGAACCTTTTCTTCCGCGTTGTTGACAAGGTCAATCCCGAAGGTAACCCTTTCGCCAGACTCACACCAGTTCAATGGTGTGCGGCATTTTCTCCCGTATAGCGCCTCGTAGGGCGCCATCTTGATGCTGGCTTGGTACCCATTGTTGTACGAGAACTCGGCTAACGGCAAGTGATCATCCCAATTCTTGCCGTGGTCGATAGCGCAAGCTCGTAGCATGTCTTCTAGAATCTGATTTACCCGCTCGGTTTGTCCATCCGTCTGCGGGTGGTAGGCTGAACTACGGATCAGCTTCGTCCCCAAGGCAGCGTGTAGCTGCTCCCAAAAACGGGACACAAATAAAGTGCCCCGGTCCGATATGATGGTACGGGGTACGCCGTATAAGCATAGAATCCGTGAGATGTACAGTTCAGCGTACTTCTTGGCGTTGTAGTTGGTGTTGACCGGGATGAAATGGGCAACTTTGGTGATCCGGTCGACGATCACCCACACAGAATCATGTTTCTGTAAGGTGGTGGGTAAACCGACGATGAAATCCATGCTCACGTCCTCCCACTTCCAGGCAGGAATGCCCAGTGGTTGCAGCAGTCCCGGTTTCCGCATGTGGTCTGCCTTCACCCTTCGACATGTATCACACTCGGACACGTATTTTGCAGTCTCTCGCTTCATCCGTGTCCACCAAAACCTTCTTCTGAGTTCTTGATACATTTTGTTGCTGCCGGGGTGAACAGAAAATTTTGATAAGTGAGCCTCATCAAATATTTTCTTCCGTAACTCCGGGTTTCGGGGTACGACGATCCGGTCCTTGAACCATAGGACGCCGTCTCCGTCCTTCCGGAAACATTTCAACTCCCCACTGTCTATACGTCTCCGCAAATGTGACATGCCCTTGTCATTCTTCTGGGCTGCCGCTATCTCTTCACGGATGGTGGGGATCAAAGCTAGGTTGTAGAGAGCTCCGTGTGGAATCACATGTAGTGGTGGTTCGCTCTCTTCCAACGGTGTGATGGTCAGATTATTGACGTGTGACTTGCGGCTCAGTGCATCTGCCACAACGTTTGCCTTGCCCGGATGATAATGGATCTCTATCTCGTAATCCTTTATCAGTTCTAACCATCTTCGTTGCCTCATGTTCAGCTCCTTCTGAGTGAATATGTACTTGAGGCTTTTGTGGTCGGTATATAAATGTACGAGGTTACCGAGTAGGTAGTGCCTCCACATCTTCAGTGCAAGTACCACGGCAGCGAGCTCCAAATCGTGAGTTGGATAATTCTGCTCATGGTTCCTAAGCTGCCGTGATCCATACGCGACCACTCTTCGGTCTTGCATCAGCACAAATCCGAGCCCAATGCCGGATGCATCGCAGTACACATCGAACGGTTTTGTTGTGTCTGGCTGCGCCAAAACCGGTGCTGATGTCAGGTGCTTGACTAAAACCTTGAATGCTGCTTCACATGCTGGACTCCAAACATATTTGGTAGCCTTCTTCAGCAGCTCTGTCATTGGCTTGGCAATCTTCGAGAAGTTCGGAATGAACCTCCGATAATATCCCGCGAGTCCTAGGAAACTCCGTACCTCATGAACCGTTCTCGGGGATCTCCAATTCAGCACTTGCGTGATCTTGCTTGGGTCCACAGCGATACCTTCCGCTGAGATGATATGCCCGAGGAAAGGCACCTGCGATATCCAAAACTCGCATTTGCTGAATTTTGCGTATAACTTGTGATCTCGCAGCCGTTGCAAGACTATACGCAGATGTTTCTTATGATCTTCCTCCGACTTGGAATATACCAGGATGTCGTCGATGAAGACCACGACAAACTTGTCCAGCTCCGGCATGAACACCGAGTTCATTAAGTACATGAAGTGAGCTGGAGCATTGGTGAGGCCGAAGGACATGACCAGGTACTCATAAAGTCCGTACCTTGTCGAGAAAGCTGTCTTTGGAATGTCCTCCGCCCTTATCTTAATCTGATGGTACCCGGATATTAAATCCATCTTGGAAAAGATCTTCGCTTCGACCAACTGATCAAACAACATGTCGATCCGTGGCAACGGGTACTTGTTTTTGATGGTTACGGCATTTAATGGATGGTAGTCCACGCAAAGCCACAACGTTTCATCCTTTTTCTTGACAAATAATGCCGAACAGCCCCATGGCGAGGAGCTCGGCCTAATAAAACCCTTCTCCAGAAGGTCCGTGAGCTGAGTCTTCAGTTCAGCCAACTCCTTGGGCGCCATCTTGTACGGCCTTCGGGATATTGGCATGGTTCCCGGTGCGAGTTCAATTTTGAACTCCACCTCTCTATCGGGTGGCATCCCCGGCAAATCGTCCGGGAATACATCAGGGAACTCTCGGACCACTGGAATGTCTTCCAATCTGATGGTTGTGGCTTGATAGACACTTGGAAGTTTTATTTCTGGACTGTCCAGAAATAATGAGTGAGAACCGTGCACTTCTGAGTTTAAGTGCACGACTCGAAGGACGGTGTCTAAAACAGCGCCGTGGCGGGTTAACCACGACATCCCTAGGATGACATCGACCTTCTGTCCCTCTAAGATAATGAGAGACGTGGGATACACTCTACCTGCTAAGCATAATGGTGCTTTGGAGACCATTACGCTTGCTGAAATCTTCCCACCCGGTGAACAAATTAAATATGGACTATTGGTGGGTAGTATTGGCAAACTGTGTTTAGCAATGAAAGCTTGGCTAATAAATTTATGCGTGGCGCCTGAATCAAACAGTACTATAGCGGGATGCTGGTGGAGTTGGAACATACCCGCAAGGATTGGCTCGCCCTCCGGCACGTCCTCAATGGCAAGCTGGTGGACAGTGCCGGATCTAGGGTTTGCCCGCTGCGCATTAGTAGGGTTCCGGGGTTGATTCCTCCCCAGAAACTGTGGTGCCACTCCACCGCCTTGCCTCTCCGGGCAACTGCTCGCGAAGTGTCCTGGTTCAAAAGTTATGAGATGTCAAAGTTAACAAAATTTCTGGAATCAATTGGACAGCACCCCCCTGCTTTAGGTACTGAATTGATCCAAGAATCCCAGTTAATTCTGTTCCCAATCTGACAAAACTTTCTGTTACAAAGTCGTAACCTATCTCATAAGCTTTCCAGAAGTACCTCATTTCCTATTTTTGGATTTTTAAGCAGGAAGTTATGCTTAATTTACAGAGAGTTTACAGAGAGTCTTTGCTCTGTCCTGTTTTCTGGACAGTTTCAACTCTACTGCATTTTTCGAGTGGTTAAGGGATGAAACACCTCTGGACCTCAACAGAAAAGTTGTAAAGCTCTTCCAAAGCTTTCCAGAAATGTATCATACGACCCCAACCTCGAAAGAACTCAACCTCTAGCCTCTGATTAACTTCAGCCTTGATTCAGCTGAAAACAGAGTGCTCTGTCCTTAACATCCTATAAGTTGAAAGCTTGTTAACTTTGAATATCCTGTTCAAGGGAAGGAGTTACATCAAGTTTTACTACTTTGGATCAAAACCTTCAAGTTTTTAAATGAAGTTGTTCATTTAGTTGGATGTGACGTCGATGCGTCACCAGATTATGTCGGTACTACGTCCTCACAAAGGAAAAACCTATACCGGACTTAGCCGGCTTCGTTAGTTCAGTGGCACTACTCGTCACTCGCACACGGATGCTACACGTCTACCGTTTCGTGGTAAGGCTACCTGCAGAAACTCAAACAATCATCAGACTCGGCTGCACACCGAGCCCGGAATCCATACAGTTTGTACACCCGGCCGTCATCACTCGCCCGGATGTTCTCAAGTCAAACACGCCTTGAGTTGCGTGTTCACGTTTCAGACCACGTGACGGGGTCTCCCATGTTGCACCACGCACGCCAGGGACAGACGTTGCTCGAATACCCCAAACGACATTAAGAGTCGTAGAGGATATCAAAGCGGGTCGGGTTACCTGCCACCCGTGGGGCTCCACCCTTCAGCTTGTGCGCACTGGTGGACAGCGCTTACGTGCACCCCCCAAGACATGAACGTCCCGAGATGCACGATTTTCTGACATAACAAATAGGTTAATAAGCCACTTTCTATATACTAATAACATCCTTATACGGGCTACTAACTCGTTCCTCACTGGATTTTTGAAAAAAAAAAGACCTTTGTACTGTGTTAAACCTCAAGCGAGCTCTGATACCAACGCTGACACGACCCCATTTGGTCCTGTCGAGCCAGGATCACGCTGAGGGGTGCTGCGTTGCACAACACCGTATAACACACGTCAAAGGTACAAAGCGGAAGCGGAAGTTTATTACATAAACAGTTTTATGACCTGTTTACATCAAAATACGTTTAGTCCACACTCGCGGGCGTAGACTAAGCATCAAGTGCACGTTCAGCCCTCGAACGTGTCCTTGCTAGCACACACGCACACTAACTCTGCGGCGTGCACGACTCCCACTCGACGGGGTTCCCCTCCTGGGGTTCCGTCTCCTCTTCGGGAGTCCCTTCCTCATAGAACCCTGCAAAAGCTTCAAACACAAGCAGTGAGCACGAAGGCTCAGCAAGTCTGACCCGTCCCACCTAAACATGGAACTTCTACATGAGGGTAATGGGTTGCATGAGGTAAAAATCATTTGCAAGGACTCGCCTAATTAGTAGAACCTTACTTTCATGTTTTAGCAACAGGTTGTGGAGAACCTTACGCTAAGGCACATGAGAGTACCACAATCAAACAAGAAACGCATTTCTCTCATGTACTTTGCCCAATGTTGAAAAGAACTTTAATTAGCTCTAAACTACAGCATATCATTAACAATCAATGTCCAGCTTTCAATCAGCAACGTTTTAACATGTAGCTAGCCTGTTCTTTCTACGTCACGGTACAGTGAACAAGTGGTACTCACTGACCGCGAGGGACGGCGATTATAATCGATTTACACCTGCAGGGTTACCCGAACAACCCGTCACGTACGCCCGTACTCGATGTTGCCTACAACAACCATCACGGACGCCGTACACAACTACCTTTCACCCGTCAGCCAAATATTGAACCGGTCCCATCGTCCCGAGCAAGAGGTCTCTGCACGCGCATCTCTGTGCCGCCAGCCGATTTACACCTCGAGCTCTCAACCTACCCTCTGAACGACGGGCAATGCCTCAATACCCAGCTACCCGAGTTACATCAGTTTCCCGGTTCCCATATAGCCGGTAGGTCTTCGGTACTGTTCTAGCTTGTTCAACAGGCCCGCACACGGCTCGGTCCTCAATCGACACAAGCGGAGCTACAGCACACAGGCCCCAAAGTCCTGCTGCCCTTACTCTCCGCTCGGTCTCATTTTCTTGCCATGTGTATCATGTGCTATCTCTACCCGAGCAATGTGCCTCTAGCCTATTCTCGCGAGTAGTTCCAACTACTCGACTTGTACCGAATCCTACTCTATCCTAGCAATGCAGTGGCTAACGGGGTTTGCAATCCTAAACCCAACCCATGGTTTTCTTGGCTGTGCAGTTGGGTTTCCAATCAAGACTCTAATGCAAAGAACAATATTCAAAGATGTGCTCAAAACAATAAATATTTGTAAAAAGGTTAATGCAAACCGGGGCTTGCCTTGCTGCTCTTGGTCGTAGGCTAGCTGTTCCTCCGGAGTAACGAAGTCTAGGACTTCGGGTTCCTCCTCGACCTTAGCGACTACATGATATAAGAAACATATGTATCAATTTAAATGCATTTGTATTAACTTTGAAGTTGTGAAGTCTATAACCCTTGCTAGACAGACCTAATGACTGTGAAACTTTTACTGTGGCTTGGTTACAACCTAAACAGGGACTTGGTCAAGTTTTAGTTGCAGCAAAGCTCAATTGAGCCCTCCACAATTAATTATGTCCTTGACCTTAATTAAAGGCTTTTAGGGTGTTCTAAGGATTTTCATGAAACAAACTATGACTTTCTGAAAACTAGATTTTCAGAGGGTTCTAATGGAGTTGTTCTCACTTAATTTGGAAGTCTCTAACTAAAGATATGAGCAAAACAATTTCAGAGAAAATTCTGAAAATGTTTTCTGAGCATTTTCTATTTTCTCTGGAACAGTTTCACTAATCACACCATTAGGTGGATTAAATGAGCTCAAATGGATCTGAAATTTTTATGGTAGTTCAAGGATATTTTGGTGAACATCTCAGCAAAATTTCAAGATTTTCCTCCAAAGGATTCTCCAGTTAAAATTCCTAACAGTTTAAAATTTGAGGAATTAATTCTGGAGAAATAAGGAATTTCATGAAGTGAAACTTGATTTTCTGGAAAGTACTCAGAGAGCTGAATCCAGCAAAATTTGGTTCACTCAATTTGGAGCTTTCTAGCCAAAGTTATAAGGATTTGAAGTTTGAAGGAAATCTGAAAATCGGGGAAAAGTTTAAACTCGCGCGTGGGCCCAGGGGACATGCGTCGCACGCCTAGGCGATGGCACATCGCGGCCCACAAGGATTTTGCGCGCCAGCACACCCGATCCCGGCCGCAGCCGGATCCCGATTCAAAATATCGGCCGCTGACAGCTGGGGTCCACCCCCTTCTTCAACCTCGCGACACCCGCGCTCCGCCGCCGAGTGATCTCGCCGGAGAGCTCGCCGCCGGCTGCTGTACAGCTCCGAACTTCTCGATTCTGGCCGCCCCTGCCTACTTTTACTCGGGGAACAGGATTCTAGGGTCAGCTGCTCATGACAATGGCCGGAGCATGGTCGGCGACGAGCCGCCACCTCGGAATGACTTCGGCCATGTCGGCTGACTTCTCTAACACCTCAGCTACTTGGGAAATCGGTCGGGGAGCATCAGTGGACCTTAGAGAAGGTCGACGTGAGCTCGAGGCAGCTCGGGGAAGGCCCGAAATAGGTCCTCACCGTGCGCCCGTTACCGCCCGTTTGTTCCGCCATTAGTAGACCTTAAATTACGCCGGGCACAGAGGTTCTCCGGCCCAGAGTTGTGAAGACAACTTGTGCGTTACCGTGTCTAGCTCGTGTGAGAGCGGCCTGAGGCCCTCTAATCCTTTCTAGAGCACGAATTAAACAGAATCGTACCCGAAGGTCGTTCTGCACACAGAAAGGGGAAAAGTGGAAATTCGCCGCCGGTGAGCAACCACTCGAGCTGTGGCTCGGGAATGAGCAGCACCGGTCACCCGCGCGTCCAAGGGTGCCTTGGCTCGGGCGTGACAACGCCCTGGTTGGGCTGTCCACGAGAGCCCGAGGTGCGGCGGTTCCAAATTCCGACTTTGATCTTTCGGCACAGCCGATATCAATCGGTTTCAACCGAATTCTAGCAATGGGGAGGATGGAGGAAGGTCTCTAGTACCTTGCTGGGACTCTGGAGTGGAAGGAGGGAGCTGCGATCGGCGTTCTCCGATCAAGTCCGAGCTGCGGGAGTTTTCGGCCGGCGCTGAGTTCTTGTGGAGAAGAACTGTGGTGCCTCGGCCGAGGAGGGGGCAGGCGCCTTAAGAAGGCTCTGCACCGCCTCATGCCCGCGCGTGGGCAAGCAGCTGGTGGCGCGGCGGCTGGCCTCGGTGGCGATCACCACTGCGGCTCGGCGACCCGAGTGAAAAAGTCTCAGTCGGTTTGATCTGAGCAGTGGCTGACATGTGGGTCCCACCTCCAGTTTTAACCTCTGAAATTTACTCCTAATCACTGTTGTAAACAGTGAACCCCATACTACCCTTGGCAATTCAAATTATTCACCCATGAGCCATTTGAATTGATCAAAGTTCAAATGAGGTTTGGTTTGAATGAATTTCAGCACAAGTTCAGTTTGAAATTCAAATAAAGTTTGAATTTCTCCCACTTAGCTCATGTCAAGATCAACTCCAAATGGAGTGAAAATTGGTGTGCGAGCTCACAAAAATGTGCTGAGTAAGAATATGCCTTCCACTTTTAAATTCATGGGATAAAAACAGTTTGAATTTGAATATGGTTTCAAACTGCCCTCTTCCTATCTATACCCAAAATGATCTCAAAAAGGTTTTGAATTTGGGTGAAACTTGGCATGGACATCCTTAGCAAAGTGTAGGAGTTTTCATATGTCCAGCCCATCTATATCACATGTGGGAAATACCACTTTTGCAATGTGTAAGTTTGTTCTCTAATGAGCATGTTGATAATTGTTACTTGCTCCTCATTTGTGTTCATCATTCTTCCTCAAATGAGGTGTGTGGTGTGGTGATGAACACTGCAAATGTGTGTCAAAAACTGAGGCCCTTACATTAGAACTAGCCGCAGTGGTACACGCGTTGAAAATTTGGCGACACTATTTGATGGGGAAGAGGACAGAGATATATACGGATCATAAGAGTTTGAAGTACATTTTCACACAGCCAGATCTCAACCTCAAACAAAGGAGATGGTTAGGGCTAATCAATGACTTTGATGTGGGCATCAACTATCATCCTGGGAAAGCAAACGTCGTGGCCGATGCTTTAAGTCGGAAAGTGCAGGTCAATAAGTTGAGCTTGAAGGACATGCCTGCAGAATTGAAGGACGAGGTTATAAGGCTCAATCTATGCCTGGTAAATAGTGGGGAAGCCATCGCCATGGAAGTGGACTCCACACTCGAGCAAGAAATCCGCGAGGGTCAAAAGAAAGACGAGAAGATACAAGAAATCAGGCAACTCATCAAGGAAAATAAAGCTCCTGGTTTCAGAGAGGATGAACAAGGTACGGTGTGGCACGGGAAAAGGATTTGTGTGCCTGAAGTAAAGGAGATTCGTGAATTAATTTTGAAGGAGGCTCACGATTCCGACTATTCCATTCATCCTGGGAGTACGAAGATGTACCAGGATCTCAAGAGCAGGTATTGGTGGTATGGCATGAAACGAGATGTCGCAGAACATGTTGCCCTATGTAACACATGTCAGTTGGTGAAAGCAGAACATCAACGACCCGCGGGATTATTGCAACCACTCAAAGTGCCTGAATGGAAATGGGAAGAATCGGTATGGATTTCATAGTGGGATTGCCTAGGACCCAATCAGGATATGATTCAATATGGGTCATCATCGACAGGCTAACCAAGGTGGCTCATTTCATCCCCGTGAAAGAAAGCTACAGCGGATCCAAATTGGCAGAATTGTACATGTCAAGGATCGTGTGTTACCATGGAGTGCCAAAGAAGATTGTGTCGGGTCGAGGGACACAGTTCACCTCCAGGTTCTGGCAGAAGTTACATGAAACCATGGGAACCCATCTGAATTTCAGCTCTGCCTATCATCCCCAAACTGACGGGCAGACAGAGAGAACCAATCAGATCCTTGAAGATATGCTGAGGGCATGTGCACTAAAAAACAATAGGAGTTGGGACAAGAACTTACCGTATGCGGAGTTTTCCTATAACAACAGCTATCAAGCTAGTATGAAGATGTCACCATTTGAAGCCTTGTACGGGAGGAAGTGCATAGCTCCCCTATTTTGGAACCAAACGGGGGAAAGTAAAGTGTTTGGTCCAGAAGTACTACAAGAAGCCGAGGCGAAGGTGAGAGAAATTCGCAACAATTTGAGGATAGCACAGACACGCCAAAAGAGCTATGCCGATGTACGAAGAAGAGAGCTCGTTTTCAACGTGGGAGACTATGTCTATCTCAAGGTGTCCCCTATCAGAGGACTTCGTCGGTTCAAGGTGAAAGGGAAGTTGTCACCTCGATACATCGGACCCTTTCAAGTTCTGGAAAGGAAAGGCGAAGTGGCGTATCAACTAGAGTTACCGGCTCGTCTATCAGATGTGCACGATGTATTCCATGTGTCACAACTCAAGAAATGCCTGAGGACGCCTGAGGAGGTGTTACCCATGAATGAAGTGGACGTAGCTGAGGATTTGTCTTATGCCGAGCAACCATACAAGTTTTTGGAGACAATGGAACACCTCACCAGAAATAAAAGAATCCGGATGTGCAAGGTGCAGCGGAAGCATCACTCAGAAGAGGAAGCCACCTGGGAGCGGGAAGATGAGCTCAAGGCACAATTTCCGGAATTGTTTTCTTAGAACCACCAATCTCGAGGACGAGATTTCTTTTAAGGGGGGTAGAGCTGTAACACCCCAAAAATCTTGTTTAGACCCTAAATCATGTTAAGAGGGGAATTTAAAATTTTTTGGACGTGTTGCATGTTTTGCAACAATTTAAATTCAATCCAGAATTCAATTTAAATTCAAAACAGAAAAGAAATAGAAAAAGAAAAAAACAGAAAAAAACGGGCCAGTGGGCCAAAACCCACAAGCCGGCCCAACTAGCACCCGCGCCAGCCCGCAGCCGCGCGCGCCTCTTCCTCCCACTGATAGGCGGGGCCCGCCAGCCCTTCTTCTACCTCGCGCCCGTGCCGGGACTCTCTCACCCCGAATCAAAACCGACCCGGATTCCTGCGCATCCCCGCCGAATTCCGTTCGTAGGCGACGCGAACTCGATCTAAACCACCCCGCCGCCCTCCCCCGTCTATAAAAACCCCGGCCTCGTTCTGTTTTTCCCACGCGATCCACCGTTTTACTCCGGTGAGAACCCGAGCCTTCTCCGGCGAATTCTAGCCGATCTAAACTCGGAAATTCCGATCTAACTCGCTGGTCTTGATCCACCGCCTCCGGGGAACCCTGCAGGTGCAGAAAACTCGGTGACTTGCGGTTCAAACATAGCGCCGACGAGCCTCGCCGTGAATTCACCTCGGACCTCATCGCCGACCGCCTTCCAGGACCTCCGAGCTCAAGAAAACCCCCGAGGTGAGATCCCCGACCTCTCCTCCACCGATCTATGCCATAAGATCACAGTTCTAGGAAGAATTCTCGAAGATCCGAAAGTCTCCGGCGAGATCGCTGCTTCCCGCCGCCGTGCGCCGCCGGCAGCGCCGCCCGCGCTCGATCAGAGCGACGTGGCCGCTTGTGCGCCGTTTATTTTAAATCGCACGGTAGGGTTTAAATCCCCGCGTACCGGTTCGATGTTATAATCTCAGCCGTCTGTTTTAAATCGGACGGTCGACGTCAGCCCCACATTATAAAGACTGGAAATCTTACGTGCTACCCCCTGGGGTTCTCGGGAAATAAGAGCTAGCCCCGGAAACTTCTGATCTAGCCCCTGGAACTTCAGAAAATCATGTAAATTCATTTAAAAATCAGTTTTAGCCCCTGGACTTAATAAAAATTAGGAAAAACACCTCTGTTATGTATAGCTAGACCCCTGAAAATTGTTAAAATAATATTATAGACCCTGTAGTGGGGTGAGTTTACCTTTTTAGCCCTGTTTAATATTTAATTTAGGAAATTGAATATGTGGCTAGTGTTTAAAATTAAAAAAGTGGGACAAACATATTGACAAAAATTAAATTAAAAACTTTCTCAGTATTTAGAAAACTTTGGAGTGAGATAAAAACATATTTTGGGCTGAAGAGAATCTGTTTAATTTATTATTCACATTTAGGGACACATTTTTTTAGTAAAGAATAGTTCTGGAAAATAGGGAAAATAATTGTAAAATAGTTTACATCAGAGGAAAAGGTCAAAAATATATTAGTAAATATTTTAGATCAGAACCTATTCTGTTTAGATGATGTGTCTTGTTATTTTCATAATAAAGTTCACATTTAGGCATAGGAAATAAATCTGAAAATATAGCAACTAGTAAATGATAAATGGATTTCTAAAACCCAAAGAATTCAGTTTAGGGTTGGTAGAAATTCTGAAGACACATATGGAGAAGGAAAAAAACTTTCATGCATACTTGGTAGCTAAAAGGTGTAGTAATTGAATATAAGGAATTTATTTAAATTGGAAACTCATATATATAGTATGTAAGTATAAATGTGAACACAAAAGTAGGAATCATATACACATGATTAAAAGTGCTTGCAAGCCACAAATCAACACACCTAGAGTAACCACAACACATATAATGGTGAATGACTTTCATAAATATGAATGTGTGGTTTGTATGAAGTGGAAGTGTGAACTATGTCTTATGGATTGTTGTTTTTCTTTTGCTATGTGTGATGGTATGATGTAGAACCTGCTCAAGAGCAAGTTATTCCTTTCCAAGATCAGGACTACCCATTTCAAGAGCAGCAGGAAGGAGGCAAGTGTCCTTGACCACTTTGATCCTTTACTAGGATTTGTAGATAGAATTATTTGCATTGTCAATTGAAAATATGAAACCCATGCTAGGAAGTTTCCCTAGAATTGCATTACCTTGTTTCCTTGTAGCTTGGGTTGGGATTCATTTTATCATGTCATTTATTATTATGCATATGCTTAGCCATGCTTAGAATGGGATATTTGGGCTATGAGATCATCAGTTTATTTTACTATACTCTTTAATGAGATATTGTGAGTTATGTAGAGGTAGGGATCAAGGCAAGTTGGATGTTTTGGTTGGTGCTGGGTGCACGAGACTCGGGTTTGTGTTTAGTACTTGCCTGGATCCTAAGGACCGGTTCATGGAGCATGTAACTTGGCTTTACTGTGCCAACCACATGCTGAGATGGGGCAGCTTGGCCAATTAATTAGGTGTATCCCCGGCGTAGTATGGGTGTGTTGGATGGTGCGGGGAATAGGTGTCAGCTGGACTACCATATGAACCGCAAGGCTCAAGAGGGGGCCACTGCAGCGGGGTTGGAGCCTCTTGTATGCTGTTAGGGGTGAAACCTCAGTGGGCCCACGCTCGTCGGGAATCCCTTTGTAAAGGCTTCGTAGTGATCTCCTGGCTACACACCTGGGAAGTGTGAATGTGGTTCATAGCCACTTGCATAATGGAGGTTCTTTTAGTCCACCCGGCAACGGGGGATGAAATCACTCCATGTGGGTACAGTGGTACAAACTCTGCAGAGTCAAAACTGTCATGACAGCCGTGCTCACGGTCAAGAGCGGCTTGGACTTATTCATGATTAGAGGAGTGAGGGTTTTGGAAGTTAAGGATGTTAAGCGGGGAGCATAACATTGGAAATGATGTTATGGTTATTTGATTATGATGATGGGATGGGAGTTTGGGACCATTTCACCTGTGTAGTAATGTAGGTGCTTAATAAGCTAAGGTGGTAGGTATTAATTGCGTAGTGATTTAACCATGAGTTCAACGTCCCCTTGTTCTAGCTATGCATGATATAATTTTCCCACACTTGCTGAGTACCATTGGTACTCAACCTTGCATATTTTGTTGGTTTATATTGCTGCTCAGGTCAAGATAATGAGGTGGTGTATAATGACCAAGACTTTGGACCCGAAGAAGGTTTCTAGGTTCATGGAGACCCCCGGGCAACGCCTGTAATGGAGCCCACAAGAATAATTTTCCGCTGCTAGTTTATTTACTTGTGATGAACTTATTATTGTCCATCGAGACATTTGCTATGTAAGACTTATTTATATTCGACACCTGGCTTGTAATAAATGATGCTTCACTATTTGTCATCACATGTATGAGAAAATGATGCTGGCATACATGTGATAGTCACTCGGTTGTTCTTCGGAAAAACTGGGTGTGACAGCGTAGCGGGTAAGTGGCCGTACCTAAAAGACGAAGAGGTCGCTTACCCTCGGTGTAGTGGACGCACCCAGTCAAAGCGGCAGCAGATCGTTGTGTCCACTCCGACCTAATTGGTCACAGCGTGGCAGCCGAGGGGTTGCCTCAGGGCAATTACTGTGACCGCCCGTGAACCAACGGGGCAGTGCGATGCTTCCCTCGGGAACCGCCGGAAGTTCCCGAGCTTTCCTCGCCTGCCCCGCCAGTGCCTGTCCTGTGGGCCTAGGCCCTACCTATCATTGGCGAGCGCTAGGGCGACGCGCTCGAGGGGTCGCCCCGGATCATCCACTGCGGCAACCGATGGGTCGGTCGCCTCACTCTCCTCGGGAACCACCGGACGTTCCTGAGGGGTTATCCTCTCGGCCCCTAGTGGCTGGCAGGTGGACCTGGGTCCAGCCCATCACTAGGGGAGGCGAGTGGCCCTCGGCATGCAGAGGTGGCGACCCAACCGCTGCACCTGTTGCGCTGCCTGAGGCCGTAGACGGGTATAAAAGGAGACCTTGCGGTGTAGGACAACAACCCTCCTCACCATGTGGCCTTTGTTCTCCTCTTGCGCGCTGGAAGCCGCCGCTTCCAGACGCTCTCGCCCACTAGATGCTCCCTCACTAGTAGCCGTCTTCGTTCATTTCTACGAGATGTTCGTGCGTGTGCGGCCTCCGGTGAGGGTCTTTGACGCATCCCTCTCCTTGACGGCCTTGGATAGGGGCACAAGCCATCCGGATGGCGTGCCGACGGTAGGGGAGGTCGTCTGGGACAGGGTCCTCGACTCACCATGAACCCCTACACCAGCGTTGAGAGGGGCTGCCTACCGGTACCGGAGGAAGGTCAGGTCCAGACTGATCAGGAATTCCTCCAGGTACTGTGGTGGACAACAAAATCTGCCCTAAATGGCGATTTTGTCCACTCGACAATGGATGTTACTGTTGCCTTGGTCCAGCATGCATTGCTACCGACCTGGTGGCGTTTGTCTCACGCGACACTGGGTGTCATCATTGCCTTGGTCTAGCATGCATCGCTGTCGCCTCGGTCCAGCATGCATTGCTGCCGTCCTTGGTCTACAGCAGGTGATCGTCTTACTGCACAGAGATCGGCTCGGGGGACAACCAAGCAAGCCACGGAGCGGAAGGCCACTCGACTTGTAGCTACTGATCTCTCTAGTTGCCTTGTATCCTATTTTGTACGCCAAAACTCTATTATCAATGAAAGTACCTCTGTTTCAAGTCTTTCATTGTCTTGACTTGTACTTTTGAGTTGATGAATGAAAAAAATCCTCTTGTTGGTCTTCCATCCATCAGTCACTTGGCGCAAGGTCCAGTAGGGAGGAACACTTTAGCCCTCGCGAGGTCCCCTGGTCCTTGATGCCGCAAGGACTAGAGGCTCTCTAAGTTGCCAAAGCAGATGATGTTCCCTTGTTGCTTAATGTTGGTGTGCACCCATTCCCTCTTGTATGCTGCCGTTGCTCGGTCATCTTGCTTAGTTTGACTTGAGCTCCGGAGCCCTTAGGAGGTGCCAGCTTTGGGGGTCCAAGAGTGGCTCTCTGGGTAAGCTGGTAGTGGGCTACCGCCATGATTCATCGTCGCTGGAGCTGGAGTCCTCATGGTTGTGTACCGCCTTCACGGCACACTGAGGCTCCTGGAACTCCGCCTGGTGGTCGACATTGTCTTGGGCGTCGGCCTTCTGCTTGCCCTCCCTTTGATGGAATGGAGGGGCGTCAGCACGCGGTTGCTTCCCCTTGCAGAAGCGCTCCGTGAGCTTCTGGATCTCCTGGCACTCAGAAGCAGTATGGCTTCTGGTGTTGTGCACGGGGCACGGCTCGCCTTGGTCACCATCTGGGGCTGGTGACTGTTGCTGCCTCTTGTCGGGGCGTGGCCCCCGAGCTCCACTGGGTGCTGCCGCTGCAGCAACGGGAGCTGCAGTCGGTGGCTTCATCTTGCCACCGCCCCGGTTCTTGATCTTCTTGCTACTTCTATGGGAAGAAGCATCAGATCCGGGCTGTCCTCCTGATTCCGAGGCTGGCTGTGAGGGCCAGTTCCGCCCTTCTGCTGCCCTGGCGCACTTGTCCGCCAGGCTGACTTCTGAGACGTCACAAACTTCTTTGGTCGCGAGCTTCTCGAGCATCTTCTTGTCCCGTACACCCTGCCGGAACGCCACCACTACAGAAGCATTCTGGATATGTGGGATGGTGTTCCGCACCTGGGAGAACCGCTGGATGAAGGAGCGCAGCGTTTCTCCAGGTTGTTGTTGGATGGCGTGGAGGTCGAGCTCCGTGCCAGGCCAGGTGTAGGAGCTGCCGAAGTTTGCAGTAAACTGCCGGCAGAGCTCTCCCCAGGAGGTTATGGAACCCTGGGGGAGATTCATAAGCCAGGACCGGGCTGGGCCAGTAAAGGCGACGGGGAAGTAGTTGGCCATGACGGCCTCGTCCCCTTCTGCAGCAAGGATGGCGGTGGAGTAGATCTGGAGGAACTCCGCCGGGTTGACGCTGCCGTCGTACTTCTCGGGCAGGTGAGGCCGGAACTTGCGCAGCCACATCGCGAAGCAAAGGTGTGGCGCCAGGGCCGCACATCCTGCTCTTGTTGCTGCAGGTGTTGGTGCCGCGAACGCTTGGTTCGCTGTCGGCACTGTGTACCCCGGTATGGGCAAGGCTGCGCCATAGAGCGGGGGCACCATTTGCAGGGCATATGGCTGGGGCATATTGTGACACCCTCATTTTTGGTTTCTTCATGTATTCATGTTTCATGTAGAGAAAACATTTTAAAAGAAGTGGGAACAGAGAAAGAATCAAAAGGATAGCCCAAAAAGAGCAAAATCCAGTTCACCAGAGCGCCGTAGACAACTCCCACGGCCCGCTGGCCACGTGGCGCCTTCGGAGCTCATCTCCACAAATGGGGAGAGGTCCGACCCCATGGAACACGTGTTGCCCCCGGAGCTAGCCTCTGCGGAGAAGCAAGGCCAGCCGCAGGACATGTGTCACCTTCGGAGCTAGTCACCGCGCAAATCAGAGGACCAGTCACGCGGGATACGTGTCGATCTCGGAGCTCACCTCCGAGAGGTCCGGTTCTATTGGACACGTGTTGCCACCGGAGCTCACCTTCGAGAGGTCCGACACTGTTGGACACGTGTTAACCTCAGAGCTCGTCTATGAGCAAAGAAGGAGTCTGGCGCTGTTAGGACACGTGGCACACCCGGAGTCACCTCCGGAGAAAGGGAAGGTCCGGCACTGACACGTGGCGTGTGCGGAGCCACCTCCAAATAGAGAGGAGGTCCCGACCGCCAGGATACGTGGCGCACGCGGAGCTCACTTCCGAAGGAGAGGGAGGTCTCGCTCGCTTGACACACGACACAACTGGAGCTAGTCTCTGCGGAAAGAGGGAGACCAGGCCCCGGTGAACACGTGGAGCTTCCGGAGCTCATCACCGCGGAGGTAACGAGTTCTGGAGCGGTTTTGGATTCTGTACGCATGGAAATACCGGTACGAAGAGGAAACCGACCTGAATTCCACAATGTTACTGCACCGAATCAATCTGAGATAAAGTTGTTGAAAACTTAGGAAACAATTTGAATAGGACTCTTATTCGAGATCTAATCAGATTAGGAGTCTTCTCTTCCCGATTATAAATAGAACCCAGAACCTTTGGCCGCAACCACGAACTTCTTTTCCAACTCTTGAGACGACGACTTAGAGCCTAGCCCCAACTCGCCGAAGTAAACCCATCGCCGGAGTTCAATCGAGGAAGATCGCCGGAAGAGAGTCCCAACGATCTGTCTTGCTAAGAGAAGGACCCCGAGACTAAGAAGAACGTAAGGTAGGTCTCCAATACCACCTTACGACGTCATCGCATTTTGTTTGCATCTGTTCTTCGATTCCTTTCGAACAGAAGCTTTTTTGTGGACAGATCACTTGCTGATCGGTTTGATCTAGATCTAAAGACAAGGTATATCACCACGTCCACATTTGATCTGAACACCTCTGTTCATCATAAAATCCATGCAAGCCATGCAAGAACCCATACAAACTAAACTGCATCATAGGATTAACATGCATAAGCATCATCGCATCTAGTTAAAGTTTGTGCATGATATTGATTGTTGCAAATCTTGTATGTGCGTGATCCTGTATAGAAGGACAAGCTCAGGGAGCTGTCTACGACGAGCTGCAACAACATGGTTTCGAGATTCAAGAGCAACCAGAACCGCAAGAACAAGGAAAGTGCCCCTTGACCATATTGATCCTATGTTTTAGGAAACTATTTTGTTTTGCGAAAAGAGGTGTGTGTGCAGAGTCAAACATGATGGGAAACCCTTTTATAGGTGTTTACTAGCTTTGGTTAAACCACACTTGTCGCTAGGGAAGTTTATGAGTCGGGTATGGTTTTTACTTTTATGCTTCGTTGAGTCCATAGGATTGGGAAGCGAGATAGATGTGCCTAGCTAACTGCACTCGTAATGACAATGAGAAACTTATGTTGTTAATGAACATGGATCGGAGGGAGATCTAGGCAAGCCTGGGTTTGTGAATGAGGTAGCCTGAGATGGTGGTTACTTGCCGTAGATCTAAGGACCGGTTCATGCGAGCACATGCCAGGATAACAGTGCCACCACAAGGCCAAGTATGGGTGCGGCTTAGCTGACTAATTAGGTAACTTACTAGATTGTTATGGACCGTGGAAGGCGTGGGGAATGGGAGTCGAGTGAGGACTGCCCTGGGAACTGCATGGCACAAGAGGGGAACCGTGGGTGGGAGAATTGGAGATTCTAGCCTGCCGGTGAAACCTTAGTGAGTCCATACATCTAGTAGTTCCTTTGTAAAGGCTATTTTGTGATCTCTTGACCATACACCAACGGTTGTGTACTGGTATAATGGATGTTCTGCAGTCGCCGACGGGTGACAAAATCACAAACTTGTATGTAAAGTGGTACAAACTCTGCAGAGTCTAAAACTGTCATGATAGCCGAGCTTACGGTCATGAGCGCTTGGCCAACTTCCATGATTAGTTGGGATGGTTTTTGGTTATGGTTTTGGTTATGGTTTGTCTTTTGGGACTGTTGAGTCCAGGTGATAAGATTTGGTTGCATGACTGTTGAGTTATGGCAACGAGATTGGTCTCGGTGTGAGACGGAATTGTTTATGAGATGAAATGGTAGCGAATACGAGATGGTATTCGTGGGATGGTAGCGAATACGAGAAGGTATTCGTGAGCAAGAATGGAGTTGATTAATGTCTGGTTGGGACATGGAAAGTGAAGAACATAATGGAGGTGTGATTGGTATTTTAATACATGTTGGGATTACATTCACTTAAAGTTAAGTTGCTGTTTTATCGTGGTTTTGATAAATAACTTTGTTTTCTGCAATGAGCCTTTTTACACCTACCTTGTTGTGAGCTACATATTATATTTTCCCGCACTTGCTGAGTACATCATTGTACTCAAACTTGCATTATTATTTCATCATCAGCAACAGGAGAAGATTACTATGAAGACCAGGTGGAGCATTAGGCGTGTAATCTGTCCTCAACCTTGCCTGTGGGGATGGAGTAGAGATGGAGCCGCCGCTGCTGCTTAGATTGCTCCCACACTAGTTAGAAGACTTCCGCTGCATAGAAATAAGACTTCTGCTGTAAGATTAGACTTCCGCTGCCAAGCTGAGTCCAAGACTCATGAAAACTTGTAATAAACTCGGTTATTCATGGTTATATATATTCTAAAATTCAGTTTGTGTATGATGTGTATATGTGTGATGAACATCCTGGGCACACATATGCATCAGTTCTCGGTTCCGTGGTTTTTCCACGAAATTGAGGGGAGCTGGTGAGAACAACCTGGAATGGTTGATGGCCATGCAGAATCAACTTATGCAAACCATGATCCAAACTTTGGGTCAGTTGTAGGCCAACAACAACAACCCCGTTCCGGCACCACCGCCACCACCACCGCCACCACCGCCGGCTCATAATAGACTGGGAGAGTTCATGAGGACTCGACCACCCACCTTTGCTCAAGCTAACGACCCCATGGAGGCCGACGACTGGTTGAAATCCATGGAGAATAAGCTTGCCATAGTGCAGTGCAATGACCGAGAGAAGGTTCTTTTTGCGTCGCACCAACTCATGGGAGCTGCCGCTGACTGGTGGGATGCCCTATGCAACACTCATGTGGACCCGGAGACGATCACTTGGACTGAGTTCAAGGAGAGTTTCCGCCTGTGACGCCCTCAATTCTGTGGAAAACCACAGAACCGAGAACTAATGCATATGTGTGCCCAGGATGTTCTCCACACATACACATATGATCCACAAACTGAATTCAGAATACATATTACCACGAATAACAGAGTTTATTACAATGTCTCATGAGTCTTGGACTCATACTCACAGCGGAAGTCTTATTTCTATGCAGCGGAAGTCTTTATTCTAATGCGGAAGCAATTTAGCTAATACGGAAGCAAATCTAAGCAGAAGTGGCTCCATCTCTACTCCCTCCATAGGCAAGGTTGAGTATAGATCACACGCTATAATTCCCCACTTGGTCTTCATAATAGGCTTCTCCTGCTGCTGATGATGAAATAATAATGCAAGTTTGAGTACAATGATGTACTCAGCAAGTGCGGGAAACACATGATCTGCAGCTCATAACAAGGTAGGTATAAAAAGGCTCATTTGCAGAAAAGCAAATTTATAAAAAAACTATGATAAAACAGCAACTTAACTTTAAATGAATGTAATCCCAGCAGGAATTAAATTACCAACATACCTCCATCCCTTTCCGTGTTCCATCCGAACATTAACCAACCTTTATTCATACTCACGAATACCTCGTATTTGCTACCATCTCACGAATACCTTCCCGTATTCTCTACCATCTTATCTCATAAAACAACTTCGTCTCGCACCGAGACCAATCTCATGTCATGAATCAACAGTCATGCAACCATCTCACCACCCGGACTCAACAGTCCCAACAACCAAACCATAACCAAACTCTTTAACCATAACCAAGAACCTTCCCAATAACCATCCCAACTAATCATGGCAGTTTAGCCAGGCGTTCGTGACCGTAAGCTCGGCTATCATGATAGTTTTAATAACTCTGCAGAGTTTGTACCTCTTTACCCACAAGTTTGTGATTTTGTCACCCGTCGGCGACTGCAGAACCTCCATTATACCAGTACACAACCGTCGGTGTATTGTCAAGAGATCACAAAATAGCCTTTACAAAGGGGCTACTAGATGTATGGACTCACTAAGGTTTCACCGGCAGGCTAGAATCTCCAATTCTCCCACCCACGGGCCCCCTCTTGTGCCATGCAGTTCCCAGGGCAGTCCTCACTTGACTCCCATTCCCCGCGCCTTTCACAGTCCATAACACTCTAGCAACTTACCTAATTACTCAGCTAAGCCGCACCCATACTTGGCCTTGTGGTGTCACTGTTATCCTAGCATGTGCATGCATGAACCGGTCCTTAGATCTACGGCAAGTAACCCACCATCTCATGCTACCTCATTCACAAACCCAGTCTTGCCTAGATCTCCCTCCGATCCATGTTCATTAACCTCATCAGTTTTCTCATATCATTACGAGTGCAGTTAGCTAGACACATCTATCTCGCTTTCCAATCCCATGGACTCAGCGAAGCAAAAAGCAAAAACCATACACGACTCATAAAACATCCCTGGTGACAAGGGTGGTTTAACTAAAACTAGTCAACTCCTATAAAAGGGTTTCCCATCATGTTTGACTCAATACGCACACCTTTTCGCAAAACAAAACAGTTTCACCCAAAACATAGGATCAATATGGTCAAGGAGCACTTGCCTTGTTCTTGCGGTTCTGGGGGTTCTTGGATCTCAAAACCTTGTTGCTGCAGCTCGTCGTAGACAGCTCTCTGAGCTTGTCCTGCTAGGTAGGATCACGTGCATACAAGATTCACAGCAATCAATATCATGCACAAACCTTAAACTATATGCGATGATGCATATGCATGCTATCCTATGATTAGCTTTTATTAGATTGGTTCGCACGTGTTCTTGTATGGATTTGTTTGGACAGAGGTGTTCGGATCAAAGGTGGACGTGGCAATGATCTTGTCTTTAGATCAACCTGATCATCAAGTGATCTATCCACGAGAAGGCTTCTGTTCGGAAGGAATAAAAGAACAGATGCAAAGAGAATACAACAATGTCGTAAGGTGGTGTCAGAGTCCTACCTTACGTTATTATTGGTTTTCGAGGTCCTCCTCAGACCGCTCGGTTCCCCTCCGGTGATCTCCCTTACTGTGCTTCGGCGATGGTTTACTCGGCGAGTTAGGGCTAGGGCTCTAAGTCGTCGGCTCAGAAGTTGGAAAAGAAGTTTGTGGTTTTGGCCAGAGGTTCTGGGTTCTATTTATAATCGGGAAGAGAAGAGTCCTAATCTGATTGTATCCCGAGTAAGAGTCCTATTCAGATCGTTATTGGATCCTAACATCTTATCTTTAGTAATCATTGCGGAATTCAAGTTGGTTTCCTTTATGCACCGGTATTCTTACACGTAAAAACCGCTCCAGAACTCGTTACCTCAGCGGTGATGAGCTCCGGAAGCTCCACGTGTCCTCCGGGGCCTGGTATCTCCTTCTCCGCAGAGACGAGCTGCGGTTGCGTCGCGTGTCAAGCGAGCAAGACTTCCCTCTTCTTCGGAGGTGAGCTCCGCGTGCGCCACGTATTTGTGCCGGTATTTCCTCTCTTATTTTCTCAGAGACGAGCTCCGAGGTTGACACGTGTCCAGAAGCGACGGACCTCCCGGAGATAAGCTCCGGTGGCGACACGTGTTCGATAGAACCGGACCTCACAGAGATGAGCTCCGAGATCGACACGTACCCCGTGCGACTGGTCCTCTGATTTCCGTGGCGACTAGCTCCGAAGGTGACATGTGTCCTACGAAAAATGCCTTTGCTTCTTCCGCAGAGGCTAGCTCCGTGGGTGACACGTGTCCCACAGGGTCAGACCTCTCCTCCTTTGCGGAGACGAGCCCCGAGCCTGCCACGTAACCAGCTTGGCGGCGGCCTCTCCTTACTTCGCAGGGATGAGCTCCGAACATGCCACGTGGCCAGCGGCCGCAGAAGTTGTCTTCAGCGCTCTTATGTGAACTGGACTCGGCTCTTACTGGCTATCCTTTTGATAACTTTCTCTGTTCCTACTTTTCTTAAAATGTTTTTCTCTTCATAAAACGTGAATATATGTTGACACCAGAGATGAGGGTGTCACAAATCTACCCCTTTTAAATTGAATCTCGCCCTCGAGATTCGTTAGTAGAAAATAGATGGGGAAATTCTGTAAAAGTCCCAAAACTTGTAAATAGAAAACTTGAGCTATGAATAAAGTTGAGTTTATATGCAAGAAATGGGACTTACAAAAACTTTTGTATGCTCATGAAAGTGTTGGCATGTGCAATAAAACTTTGAATTCAGTTTGAATTAAGAGGGTCACTTCAAAAGGAAGAAGGGCACTTTCAAAAGAGGGAATTCAAACTGTTGTTTGAAAAGTTGTATTTGCATTAGCCAACTCAAAGATCAGAGGACATATTTGAATTCCTCAGGTCCAAATTATGAGGAAACCAAGTTTTGAGCAAATTTGGAGGGGCTTTGATAGGAACGTCAAAGGAACTTGTAAATTTCATCAAAATTTGAATTTAAACTCAAAACTGAGGAACAACTTGTCAAATTGCCAAATGACTTTTGGATTTGAGTTCCTCAGAGCTGAGTTTGCACTAGGCCAAAAATTGAAGATCTTTTGGGGCAGAGGGGAGTGGTGGGCCCCACTTGTCATAGAGAGGGGGGGTGATGACTTACTGCTTAAGTCTGCCTCTGTGTGTTGGTTTCCACCCGAGCTACCGAGGTCGCTCCCGGCGCCACCGAGCGCACGCTGTTGCCACCTCCTCACCGAAGCAGCACGCTGGAGAGCTGCCTGGGACGCCTACCCTTCCTCCCGTGCGATCTTTTGCTTCATCACCGACGCCTCGACCGCCTTTCCGCCCTCGCACAACAAAAGAACTGAGGACGCTGCCGCCTCGGGCGATCGACCGGGAACCGAGGGAGACCGAGCGGGCAGAGGCCAGCCAAGCCAAGAAACCACGCGGTGAGCTCGTCCTCCACTTCCTAAGTACAGCATCCCACGAGTTGCTGTCTCCCCGACCCGAAATTGGCTCGTCGCCGCAGCGACTTCACTTCACCGAGGGTTGGGGCGCTCGTGGACAGCCTAACCCAGGCACTTCCACGCCCAAGCAAGGCCACCTCCGGACGCACTGGTGAACCCTTCTGCTCACCCCCAAGCCTCAAGTCGAGCTGTGAATCACTGGGAGCCAATTCGGGAATTTTCATTCGGAGGACGCAATTCAACCTTCCAGTACGAGGTGATCAAATTCGATTGCAACTCATGTTTGTAGTTCATCAAATCATGCACGAATAAACTAGACTGGCTTGCGGTCCGACCCCATTCACAACCCTAGCTAGAAACCCCGTGTTAGCGACGAATTCCAAGCTTTCCGATCAGCGGCTATGGCGGGAACGCGCGGGCGCACGGTGACAACCGAGTTGCCGCCATTTCCTAGCCAGCTTGAGGCCATGCCAAGCTTGCCTGACCTTCACTGGTACTTTAGAGCAAATTCCCCAAGCTTTTGGCGGGCTAGGGTGCTCGGGCCACGGTGCCGAAGCCTCACCGAGGTGTGCACACGTCGGCGACCGGTTTCCGGTCGCCGGCAGCCCGAATGCACCGCACCGTTGAATTCCTCGTGGCTGAAAACCCCCAGGCGGCGAGTACCGAGCCGGGAGACGGACGGGAAGCCGACTCCGGCGAGCCCCGATGAGTTGCCGGCGAGGGGGCGGCGCGGGAAAGGGGACGGGCCGAGGAGGAAGAAGGACTAGCGGGTCCCACGTGTCAGTGGCGGAAAAACCAAAATCAAATTCCCGATCAGCTATGGCCCGGGATCCTTTGTGACAGCGCGGGAAGTAGTCTGTGGCCCCGTGTGGCTTAGCTCCGGCAACTGACACGTGTAGGGTGGACCCACAGGCAGAGTTTGAACTTTTCCCGAATTAATTTGAATTCCAAATTTAGTTCAAACTTTAGAACTGCATAACTTTTGCTAGGAAGCTCCAAATTTAGTGATTCAATTTGGGTTGGATTCAGGATGAAGAACTCTATCCAAATATGCAACCCAATTAGCATTAAAACCAATAGAAAATTCTGGAGAATTCTTTAAAGCTTTTCAGCAAAAGAATTTTAGAGGGAGTTTGGTTCATCCAAAAATCCCCAAATTTTGCCAGGATATTCTTTAGGATATTAGGAGACTCCTGTAAAAGTTTCAGCTCATTTGGAGTTTATTTATTTATGGTAATTCTGATTTCAAGTTTCTGTATTCAAATGAGTACAGAAACATTTTCAGAGAATTTCCAAAACTTGGAAATTCAGTTCTGGGCATTCCTTAGCTCCAAAAATCCTAGGAAAAATTCATGCATGCTCCCTAAGCTATGTATGAAATTGTAGTTCACTGGAATTTGCATGAAAGTGCAAATTTATTCAGAGTTAATTCCTCTTGGCCTAAATGCTTAGGGGATTGTTCTGGGTGATCCACTTAGTGAAATATTCTGAATTTTGGTCCAGGAGACTTTCTTGTGACAAGGAACCCCCAAGAAAATTTCCAGATCCTTTGGAGCCCTGGATCATTAGTGTTCTGTTCAACCATTAGTTGATCCCCACCCAAGTGATGAAACCCCACTCATCACTTGTTGATAGTGCTTAAACACATACCCAAACCACCACCCCAGTGTCATTTTAAATTCTTAAACAAAGTTCCAGTTTCAAACTTGTCTTTAGCACTTGTTAGCAAAAGGATTTATAATTAAACATGTATGCATACTCATAACGTGTAGTAATTAAACGTGGATAAGTGAAGATTTGATCAAGGAGCAAGAAGGCAAGGATTAAGCTTCAAGTCATCATCAGCAACTAACTTCATCTTATCTGATTTAAGTCACCTGCAAAACCAAGGCAAGCCCCGGTTTGCATTTAAGTTGTTTTCTAAAATTTTTACTTTGTTCACTACTATGGGTCAAAGTTTGTATGTGCATTAGGTCAAGGATGTTTTATACTCCACTTGCATGGCCAAAAAGAACCCTGGGATCAAGGGTAGAATTATGTCATCGCTGTAGAATAAGGCCATGCTAAATAGACTAGGGCATCCGGTAGAAGACGAGTAGTTGGAATCTACTCGCGAGCTATAGTTCAGAAGATCATAAGTGTGGTTGGGAAAGGAAGCAAACTAAAGTTTACATTTATAAAGATGAGACCGGGCAGAGGGGTTAGGCAGCAACAAGACGCGGTCTTGGTCGAGTAGCTCTGCCTGTGTCGGTTAAGGACCGATGCGTATGCCGCGTCCAGGAGCAAGTATTGAGTTGTGTACCGGATGCTTACTGATATATGGAAACCAGGAAACCGATGTACCAGGTTCACTGGATTGTAGAGGCATACCACATCGTCTCGTTAGACCTATGAGCCCGAGACGGCGCGACCGGTTCTACAGTTTAGTGTCCTGAGAAAGGTTGCCACATACGACGTAATGAAGGATGCCAGAGTTGGGTCTTCAGAGGTGGGCGTATGTGTCGAGTTATCCGGGTAGTGTTTGATTTGAATCACCGTCCCTCGCGGTTATTGAGTACCGCTTGCTCTCATGTTGTGACGTAGTTAATCAACTTGTGTGGAAACAGTTTGCAAAAGTATAATTGCTGCTATGATTATGTTAAGTTGCATGAAAACCATGTTTGAAGTAGAGATAGAGCTAACTAAAGTTATTTTCTACCTTGGGGCAAGTAACATTAGAATGAAGCGTTTCTTGTTTGATTGTGGAGTTCCAATGTTGCTGATCGCAAGGTCATTATTATTATGGCTAAAATTTGAAAGTTAAGGATGAACTCGTAGGCGAGTCTTTTCGCAAATGACAGGCTTAGGTCTTAGGTTACATTCATCTAGAGTTTCATGTCTTAGGAGAGACGGTTAAGTCTTGCTGAGCCTTTGTGCTCACTCTTGCTATATAAGTGGTTTTGCAGGTAACCCTCAACGTTATAAAGAAGGTTGTCCGGTGAGACTCGAGAACTTCCGAGTCATGTCACACTTGGAGAACCTAGCCGCTGCCATGTCTTCGTGTTGCTAGCGAGAGGAGTCCGCGGGCTGGATCTCTTCTCGAGTGCTTCTTAGATATTCATCATGAGCTGTTTATAGACTTCCACTGTAGCTATTTTATGTAAATTATTTACAAAGAATAATTGTAAGCTTCCGCTTTTGAGTTATGTAATACTGTGTTCCTTATATGTGTGCTGTTGGGTGCCGCATAACACGGCACCACCCAATGCGATTCCTCGGGCGAGGTGGCATGGCCCCGTGATGGAGGTCGGGCCCCCTCAAATTCTGCCTTGATATCCTCTTCACGCTCCCATGTGGCTTCAGTTTCGGTGTGATGGCTCCATTGCACCTTGCACCATCGAATCACCTTGTTCCTGGTGACCCTTTCCTTTACGTCCAAGATTCGGACGGGGTGTTCCGCATAAGTCAGATCCTCTTGAAGTTCAAGTTCTCCCATTGATACTGGCTCCTCTGGTGCTCTCAAGCACTTTTTGAGCTGGGATACATGAAACACGTCATGTACGTCAGAGAGGTGTGTTGGGAGCTCTAGTTGATAGGCTACTTCTTCTCGCTTGTCCAGAATCTTAAATGGTCCGATGTAGCGAGGTGCTAGCTTGCCTTTGACGTTGAAACGTCGTTGGCCTCGGATAGGCGATACCTTAAGGTATACGAAGTCTCCTACTTTAAAGGTCAACTTCCTACTCCTGTTGTCCGCATAGCCTTTCTGCTGTGACTGAGCAGCCTTTAAGTTCTCCCGTACCGTTTGGACTTGCTTTTCAGCTTCTTGTAATACTTCGGGTCCAAACACCTGGTTTTCTCCGGTTTCGTTCCAGAACAGTGGTGTTCTACACCGTCTACCGTATAATGCTTCGAAAGGCAACATCTTCAAGCTAGCTTGGTAGCTGTTGTTATAGGAGAATTCGGCATACGGTAAACTCCTATCCCAACTATGCCCTCGTTTCAAGGCGCAAGCTCTCAGCATGTCCTCCAAAATTTGGTTTGTCCTTTTGGTTTGTCCGTCAGTTTGTGGATGATAGGCGGAGCTAAAATCCAGTCGTGTACCCATGGCTTTCTGCAGCTTCTTCCAGAATCTAGAGGTAAACTGAGAACCTCGATCTGAGACTATCCTCTTCGGGACTCCATGACGACACACGATGACACGACCCCACTGGTCCTGTCGAGCCAGGATCACGCTGAGGGGTGCTGCGTTGCACAACACCGTATAACACACGTCAAAGGTACAAAGCGGAAGCGGAAGCTTTATTACATAAACAAGTTTATTAACATGTTTACATCAAAATAAGTTTAGTCCACACTCGCGGGCGTAGACTAAGCATCAAGTGCACGTTCAGCCCTCGAACGTGTCCTTGCTAGCACACTCGCACACTAACTCTGCGGCGTGCACGACTCCCACTCGACGGGGTTCCCCTCCTGGGGTTCCGTCTCCTCTTCGGGAGTCCCTTCCTCATAGAACCCTGCAAAAGCTTCAAACACAAGCAGTGAGCACGAAGGCTCAGCAAGTCTGACCCGTCTCACCTAAACATGAAACTTCTACATGAGGGTGATGGGTTGCATGAGGTAAAAATCATTTGCAAGGACTCGCCTAATTAGTAGAACCTTACTTTCAAGTTTTAGCAGCAGGTTGTGGAGAACTTTACGCTAAGGCACATGAGAGAGCCGCAATCAAACAAGAAACGCATTTCTCTCATGTACTTTGCCCAAAGTTGAAAAGAACTTTAGTTAGCACTAAGCTACAACATATCATTAACAATCAATATCCAACTTTCAATCAGCAACATTTTAACATGTAACTAGCCTGTTCTTTCTACGTCACGGTACAGTGAACAAGTGGTACTCACTGACCGCGAGGGACGGCGATTATAATCGATTTACACCTGCAGGGTTACCCGAACAACCCGTCACGTACGCCCGTACTCGATGTTGCCTACAACAACCATCACGGACGCCGTACGCGACTACCTTTCACCCGTTAGCCAAATATTGAACCGGTCCCATCGTCCCGAGCAAGAGGTCCCTGCACGCGCATCTCTGTGCCGCCAGCTGATTTACACCTCGAGCTCTCAACCTACCCTCTGAACGACGGGCAATGCCTCAATACCCAGCTACCCGAGTTACATCAGTTTCCCGGTTCCCATATAGCCGGTAGGTCTTCGGTACTGTTCTAGCTTGTTCAACAGGCCCGCACACGGCTCGGTCCTCAATCGACACAAGCGGAGCTACAGCACACAGGCCCCAAAGTCCTGCTGCCCTTACTCTCCGCTCGGTCTCATTTTCTTGCCATGTGTATCATGTGCTATCTCTACCCGAGCAATGTGCCTCTAGCCTATTCTCGCGAGTAGTTCCAACTACTCGACTTGTACCGAATCCTACTCTATCCTAGCAATGCAGTGGCTAACGGGGTTTGCAATCCTAAACCCCAACCCATGGTTTTCTTGGCTATGCAGTGGGGTTTCCAAACAAGACTCTGATGCACAACATAAAGAAAACAAGTATGTGCTCAAAACAATAAAAATTTATAAAATGGTTAATGCAAACCGGGGCTTGCCTTGCTGCTCTTGGTCGTAGGCTAGCTGTTCCTCCGGAGTAACGAAGTCTAGGACTTCGGGTTCCTCCTCGACCTTAGCGACTACATGATAAGAACAATGTATGTATTAATTAAATGCTTTTGTATTAACTTTGAAGTTGTGAAGTCTATAACCTTTACTAGATAGACCTAATGACTGTGAAACTTTTACTGTGGCTTGGTTACAACCTAAACAGAGACTTGGTCAAGTTTTAGTTGCAGCAAAGCTCATTTGAGCCCTCCACAAATAATTATGTCCTTGACCTTAATTAAAGGCTTTTAGGGTGTTCTAGGTATTTTCATGAAACAAACTATGACTTTCTGAAAACTAGATTTTCAGAGGGTTCTAATGGAATTGGTCTCACTTAATTTGGAAGTCTCTAACTAAAGATATGAGCTAAACAATTTCAGAGAAAATTCTGAAAATGTTTCTGAACATTTTCTATTTTCTCTGGAACAGTTTTACTAATCACACCATTAGGTGGACTAAATGAGCTCAAATGGATCTGAAATTTTTATGGTAGTTCAAGGATATTTTGGTGAACATCTCAGCAAAATTTCAGGATTTTCCTCCAAATGATTCTCCAGTTAAAATTCCTAACAGTTTAAACTTTAAGGAATTAATTCTGGAGAATTAAGGAATCTCATGAAGTGACACTTGATTTTCTGGAAAGTACTCAAAGAGCTGAATCCAGCAAAATTTGGTTCACTCAATTTGGAGCTTTCTAGCCAAAGTTATAAGGATTTGAAGTTTGAAGGAAATCTGAAAATCGGGGAAAAGTTTAAACTCGCGCGTGGGCCCAGGGGACACGCGTCGCACGCCGAAGCGACAGCACACCGCGGCCCACAAGGATTTTGCGCGCCAGCACACCCGATCCCGGCCGCAGCCGGATCCCGATTCAAAATATCGGCCGCTGACAGCTGGGGTCCACCCCCTTCTTCAACCTCGCGACACCCGCGCTCCGCCGCCGAGGGACCTCGCCGGAGAGCTCGCCGCCGGCTGCTGTACAGCTTCAAACTTCTTGATTCTGGCCGCCCCTGCCTACTTTTACTTGGGGAACATGATCCGAGGGTCAGCTGCTCATGACAACGGCCGGAGCATGGTCGGCGACGAGCCGCCATATCGGAACGACTTCGGCCATGTCGGCTGATGCTCCTAGTGCCTCAGCTACTTGGGAAACCGGTCGGGGAGCATCAGTGGACCTCAGAGAAGGTCGACATGAACTCGGGGCAGCTCGGGGAAGGCCCGAAATAGGTCCTCACCGTGCGCCCGATACCCCCCGTGCGTTCCGCCATTAGTAGACCTTGAATTACGCCGGGCACAGAAGTTCTCCGGCCCAGAGTTGTGAAGGCAACTTGTGCGTCACCGTGTCTAGTTCGTGTGGGAGTGGCCTGAGGCCCTCTAATCCTTTCTAGAGCACGAATTAAACAGAATCGTACCCGAAGGTCGTTCTGCACACAGAAAGGGGAAAAGTGGAAATTCGCCGCCGATGAGCAACCACTCGAGCTGTGGCTCGGGGGTGAGCAGCATCGGTCACTTGCGCGTCCAAGGGTGCCTTGGCTCGGGCGTGACAACGCCCAGGTTGGGCTGTCCACGAGAGCCCGAGGTGCGGCGGTTTCCAGTTCCGAGTTTGATCTTTCGGCACAGCCGATATCACTCGGTTTCAATCGATTTCTATCAATGGGAAGGATGGAGGATGGTTGCTAGTACCTTGCTGGGACCTTGGAATGGAAAGAGGGAGCTGCGATCGGCTTGATCAAGCAGGAACTCGAGCGGCGGCGATGGCAGTGGGAAAAGCAGTCGCGCACGTCGGTAGCTCGGGGAAATGGTGACTGAGGCACGCCGGGGAGGGAATAAATAGCTCGGCCGGCTGGCCTCCGGCTTGGGGCACGCAGCAGGAGCTGGCGCCGGCCGGCCCCTTCGGTGGCGCGCGCGCACAACAGCCGGGAACCGACTGAACTGTGGTTCAGTCGGTTTGCTTTGAGGCTGAGGCTGACATGTGGGTCCCACTCCTCTTTTAACCTCTGAAATTTATTCCTAACAGCTGTGGTAAACAGTGAACCCTATTCTACCCTTGGCAACTCAAATTATTCACCCAAGAGCCATTTGAATTGATCAAAGTTCAAATGAGGTTTGGTTTGAATGAATTTCAGCACAAGTGCAGTTTGAAATTCAAATAAAGTTTGAATTTCTCCCCCTTAGCTCATGTCAAGATCAACTCCAAATGGAGTGAAAATTGGTGTGTGAGCTCACAAAAATGTGCTGAGCAAGAATATGCCTTCCACTTTTAAATTCAGTGGGTGAAAACAGTTTGAATTTGAATATGTTTTCAAACTGCCCCTTTCCTATCTACACCCAAGATGACCTCAAAAATGTTTTGAATTTGGGTGAAACTTGGCATGGACATCCTTGGCAAAGTGTAGGAGTTTTCATATGTCCAGCCCATCTATATCACATGTGGGAAGTACCACTTTTGCAATGTGTGAGTTTGTTCCCTAATGAGCATGTTGATAATTGTTACTTGCTCTTTATTTGTGTTCATCATTTTTCCTCAAATGAGGTGTGTGGTGTGGGGATGAACACTGCAAATGGGTGTCAAAAACTGAGGCCCTTACATTCCTCCCCCCTTAAAAGAATCTCGTCCCGAGATTATAAGGTGAAAATGAGAGAGAGGACGGTGGAAAAATTACCGGATATGCGACGTGAGAAAGTCGGGGTAGTTAGTGCGAAGGAATTCTTCGCTCTCCCATGTCGCTTCATCCATGGAGTGATTACTCCACAGAACCTTGTAGAACCACAACGTACGGTTGCGTGTGGTTCGGGCCTTTTCATCAATAATCTGCACCGGTTCCTCCCGATAGGTGAGATCCGGTTGCAGTTCTTCAATGTCTTCCAGCTGAACGGTAGTTGATAGCTTGAGACACTTCCTCAGCTGGGAAATGTGAAAGACGTCGTGCACACCGGAAAGTGCTTCTGGTAATCTTAGCCGGTATGCCACCGATCCACATCTTTCGGTAATCTGGAATGGACCGATGAATCGGGGTGCTAACTTTCCTCTCACCCCAAATCTGTTTACGCCCTTCATTGGAGACACTCGTAGATATACGTGGTCTCCAGCTTCGAATTGTAACGGACGCCTTCTCCGGTCCGCATACTGTTTCTGTCGGGATTGAGCGGCTTTTAGGTTCGCTTGAATTAATCGAACCTTTTCTTCCGCGTTGTTGACAAGATCAATCCCGAAGGTAACCCTCTCGCCAGACTCACACCAATTCAATGGTGTGCGGCATTTTCTCCCGTATAGTGCCTCGTAGGGCGCCATCTTGATGCTGGCTTGGTACCCATTGTTGTACGAGAACTCGGCTAACGGCAAGTGATCATCCCAGTTCTTGCCGTGGTCGATAGCGCAAGCTCGTAGCATGTCTTCTAAGATTTGATTTACCCGCTCCGTTTGCCCATCCGTCTGCGGGTGGTAGGCTGAACTACGGATCAGCTTCGTCCCCAAGGCAGCGTGGAGCTGCTCCCAAAAACGGGACACAAATAAAGTGCCCCGGTCCGATACGATAGTACGGGGTACGCCGTATAAGCATAGGATCCGTGAGATGTACAGTTCAGCGTACTTCTTGGCGTTGTAGTTGGTGTTGACCGGGATGAAATGGGCAACTTTGGTGAGCCGATCGACGATCACCCACACAGAATCATGTTTCTGTAAGGTGGTGGGTAAACCGACGACGAAATCCATGCTCACGTCCTCCCACTTCCAGGCAGGAATGCCCAGTGGTTGCAGCAGTCCCGGTTTCCGCATGTGGTCTGCCTTCACCCGTCGACATGTATCACACTCGGACACGTATTTTGCAGTCTCTCGCTTCATCCGTGTCCACCAAAACTTGCTTCTGAGTTCTTGATACATCTTGTTGCTGCCGGGGTGAATAGAAAACTTTGATAAGTGAGCCTCATCAAAGATTTTCTTCCGTAACTCCGGGTTTCGGGGTACGACGATCCGGTCCTTGAACCATAGGACGCCGTCTCCGTCCTTCCGGAAACATTTCAACTCCCCACTGTCTACACGTCTCCGCAAATGTGATATGCCCTTGTCATTCTTCTGGGCTGCCGCTATCTCTTCACGGATGGTGGGGATCAAAGCTAGGTTGTAGAGAGCTCCATGTGGAATCACATGTAGTGGTGGTTCGCTCTCTTCCAACGGTGTGATGGTCAGATTATTGACGTGTGACTTGCGGCTTAGCGCGTCTGCCACAACGTTTGCCTTGCCCGGATGATAATGGATCTCTATCTCGTAATCCTTTATCAGTTCTAACCATCTTCGTTGCCTCATGTTCAGCTCCTTCTGAGTGAATATGTACTTGAGGCTTTTGTGGTCGGTATATAAATGTACGAGGTTACCGAGTAGGTAGTGCCTCCACATTTTCAGTGCAAGTACCACGGCAGCGAGCTCCAAGTCGTGAGTTGGATAATTTTGCTCATGATTCCTAAGCTGCCGTGACCCATACGCGACCACCCTTCGGTCTTGCATCAACACACATCCGAGCCCAATGCCGGATGCATCGCAGTACACATCGAACGGTTTTGTTGTGTCTGGCTGCGCCAAAACCGGTGCTGATGTCAGGTGCTTGACTAAAGCCTTGAATGCTGCTTCACATGCTGGACTCCAAACATATTTGGTAGCCTTCTTCAGCAGCTCTGTCATTGGCTTGGCAATCTTCGAGAAGTTCGGAATGAACCTCCGATAATATCCCGCGAGTCCGAGGAAACTCCGTACCTCATGAACAGTTCTCGGGGATTTCCAATTCAGCACTTGCGTGATTTTGCTCGGGTCCACAGCGATACCCTCCGCTGAGATGATATGCCCGAGGAAAGGCACTTGCGATATCCAAAACTCGCATTTGCTGAACTTTGCGTATAACTTGTGATCCCGCAGCCGTTGCAAGACTATACGCAGATGTTTCTTGTGATCTTCCTCCGACTTGGAATATACCAGGATGTCGTCGATGAAGACCACGACAAACTTGTCCAGCTCCGGCATGAATACCGAGTTCATTAAGTACATGAAGTGAGCTGGAGCATTGGTGAGGCCAAAGGACATGACCAGGTACTCATAAAGTCCGTACCTTGTCGAAAAAGCTGTCTTTGGAATGTCCTCAGCCCTGATCTTAATCTGATGGTACCCGGATCTTAAATCCATCTTGGAAAAGACCTTTGCTTCGACCAACTGATCAAACAACATGTCGATCCGTGGCAACGGGTACTTGTTCTTGATGGTTACGGCATTTAATGGACGGTAGTCCACGCAAAGCCGCAACGTTTCATCCTTCTTTTTGACAAATAATGCCGAACAGCCCCATGGCGAGGAGCTCGGCCTAATAAAACCCTTCTCCAGAAGGTCCGTGAGCTGAGTCTTCAGTTCAGCCAACTCCTTGGGCGCCATCTTGTACGGCCTTCGGGATATTGGCATGGTTCCCGGTGCAAGTTCAATCTTGAACTCCACCTCTCTATCGGGTGGCATCCCCGGCAAATCATCCGGGAATACATCAGGGAATTCTCGGACCACTGGAATGTCTTCCAATCTGATGGTTGTGGCTTGATAGACACTTGGAAGTTTTATTTCTGGACTGGCCAGAAATAATGAGTGAGAACCGTGCACTCCTGAGTTTAAGTGCACGACTCGGAGGACGGTGTCTAAAACAGCGCCGTGGCGGTTTAACCACGACATCCCTAGGATGACATCGACCTTCTGTCCCTCTAAGATAATGAGAGACGTGGGGTACACTCTACCCGCTAAGCATAATGGTGCTTTGGAGACCATTACGCTTGCTGAAATCTTCCCACCCGGTGAACAAATTAAATATGGACTATCGGTGGGTAGTATTGGCAAGCTGTGTTTAGCAATGAAAGCTTGGCTAATAAAATTATGCGTGGCGCCTGAATCAAATAGTACTATAGCGGGATGCTGGTGGAGTTGGAACATACCCGCAAGGATTGGCTCGCCCTCCGGCACGTCCTCAATGGCAAGCTGGTGGACAGTACCGGGCCTAGGGTTTGCCCGCCGTGCATTAGTAGGGTTCCGGGGTTGATTCCTCCCCGGAAACTGTGGTACCACTCCGCCGCCTTGCCTCTCCGGGCAACTGCTCGCGAAGTGTCCTGGACGACCACACTTGTAACATGTGGCCGCTGCTGGTGGAGTACTTGGTGGACGAAAGCCCGGCATGCGTTGCGGAGGTGCAAACGCACGCGGCATCGCCCGCTGCTGCTGTTGTTGTTGCGGTGGTGCTGGCAGTGCCGGCCGGAATGCCGGTGAAGAATACGGCCGACCGCGGAACGGCATCGACCGCTGTGGTGGCTGCCAGCGCGGACCTGATGGTGGGCGATTCACCATCCGAAACTTCTGAGAAGGACCGCCTCCTTCTCCGCTGCTCTGCGGCGCGCTTCGCTTTCGCTCTGCCGCCGCCAACTCCTTGCCGGAGTCTTCCTGAACAATCGCAGCATCAATTATGTCGTTGAGGCTGCCGCGATTGAACATCGCCAGCTTGTCCTTCAGGAGCGGGTTAAGCCCCTGGTAAAAGTGGTCCCGCCGCTTCTCGTCCGTATCTGCGTGATACGACGCGTAGAGTGCGAGATCGTTGAACGCTCTGGAGTACTCCAGCGCGTTCCGGCTCCCTTGTTGCAGGTGTAGGAATTCCTGCGTCTTCCTCTTCATCAAACCGGGCGGTATATGATAGGCCCGGAAGGCCGTCCGGAACTCCGCCCAGGTCATCACTCGGTCGGTGGGTTGTGAAGCACAAAAGTTGGCCCACCACGCGCTCGCGGATCCTTGGAGCTGCTGAACCGCGAACTGAGTCTTGCGCTGCTCGCTGATTTGGAGCAGCCCGAACTTCATCTCTATGGCGCGGAGCCAGTTGTCCGCGTCAAGTGGTTCATCCGCCCTTGAGAATACAGGGGGATGAGTCGCCAGGAAGTCAGAGTAGGAGCTCTGTTGGCGCTCCTCACGATCTTGACGTCTCTCTGGGCGAGACGTATTCGCAATTAACGTTTGCAGCAGCTCTGTATGCTGCTGATGTGAACCCGCCATTGCCGCGACAATGTCGGCCAATGTAACCGTTGGCAGTGGCGGTGGCGGTGTTTGCTGTTGCTGTTGCTGCTGTTGTCCCGAGGAGTCCTCGGGAGGTGGTTGGGAGGTCTCTCCCCCTTGGCTAGTACCTCCAACATCGGGGTTGGCACGAGTACGCGTCATTCTGAAATTCAACACAGCAGCAATTAGCACATGTCTTACTCAAAATTCCATAAACAGGAGTAAGTATTGAAGCGACGCATGATTAACTTGCACAACATTCACATATATTGATAAAGCATAAACTTTATACAAGATACATTATTCTCGGATCTCCGAGAAGTCGTGCTCATGTCGTCACTACCTATACATACGCTACTGTCTACACGACATGTCACCGATTACAAAAGTTGGGTTACGCTACCCTAGCTGCCCTACTTGGCAACCGTAACCCCCTACTCGGAGTAGAACTCGACCTCCTGTGGGTCGTCCTCCTCCGGTACCTCTGCTGGTGGCTCGGGGTCTACCACCTCTTCTCCCATTCCAGGTTCTCCCATGGCTGGAAGACCCAAGACTACCGGTACGCCCAATACCGGGGGCACGAGGTCCTGCAATGCATGCACCTCGTCCATAGCCTGGTTGTAGTCCTCTTCCCAGCCTTGTCCTTCCTCAATAGCGTCGTCCCGCTCTTGAGCAAGGTCCTCATTCTGCTGGGTTAGGGTCTGCACCAGCTCTTGCAACGCCGCAATGTCAACACGGCTCTTCTTCTTTGCCTTCTTCAGACGACGCAACTGATTGTGTTGTTCACTCAGTCGCTTGATCGTCGGAAGGAGCACATTGCGGAGTGCACTGTGAGCACTCTCAAAATGATCTCCACGGCTTGTGCTCTCCTTGAGCTTGGTGGCGAGATGCTCCGTATGAACAGCTTGGCTGTCCATCACAGCGTTTCCCGCCCTCATTTGGAGGCTGAGATTTGCCTCCGCGGGGTTGTACCTTGGGCAACTCGGGTTTGTTGCCTCTAGGTACCTCTCTTCCCACACATGCTGAGCTCGTCCCTCCACCGGAACGAGTGCGTATGGAGTTCCCTCCATAGCCTGTACGTGTAGTTGGCAGAAACGTGACATAGTGTCACGGGCTGCCACTTGCCACATCCCTTCCGGTTGTCTTCCTCTCACCGTGACGGTGAATGGCACCCAACCGGGTGGCGTAGGCCCTGCAGGAACCTCGACATGGATCGTCCACGTCTTGTTCCCCTCTTCGCCTTCTTCCTTGGCGAAGTATTGCGGCATCTGGTTGTACCCGAAATATTGGAGCATTAGCCACAATGCTCCCGGGTAGCCGCTACGGTCAGAGCAGTGGGAAACTACCCACCCGTTCTCCAACCGTTTATCTGCTGCCATCTGTAAAAATATATTTGAGAAATGTCAAATATTTATTTAAACAGTAAACCATTGAGTTATAACATAAGATATGTCATTGAACCCTTAACACTTGGAAACATAGTTCAAATTTTTAAACAAATTTGACTGCTGATCTGCTGTTCCCATGACAGCCCTGACCAGTTTCCATATCAATCTGATTTAGGCCAGGTTAAAAGCAAAACCAGTCCTGGAGCTCAACATCAAAGTTAAAGTTAACTTCAATAGCTTTCCAGAAAGTATTTGGTTGGCCTAAGATCTGCTCTGGTTCAAAAGTTATGAGATGTCAAAGTTAACAGAATTTCTGGGAACAATTGGACAGCACCTCCCTGCCTTAGGTACTGATTTGATCCAAGAATTCCAGTTAATTCTGTTCCTAATCTGACAAAACTTTCTGTTACAAAGTTGTAACCCATCTCATAAGCTTCCCAGAACCACCTCATTTTCTATTTTTGGATTTTTATGCAGGAAGTTATGCTTAATTTACAGAGAGTCTACAGAGAGTCTTTGCTCCGTCCTGTTTTCTGGACAGTTTCAACTCTACTGCATTTTTCGAGTGGTTAAGGGATGAAACACCTCTGGAACTCAACAGAAAAGTTGTAAAGCTCCTCCAAAGCTTTCCAGAAATGTATCATACGACCCCAACCTCGAAAGAACTCAACCTCTAACCTCTGATTAACTTCAGCCTTGATTTAGCTGAAAACAGAGTGCTCTGTCCTTAACATCCTATAAGTTGAAAATTTATTAACTTTGAATATCCTGTTCAAGGGAAGGAGTTACAGCAAGTTTTACTACTTTGGATCAAAACCTTCAAGTTTTTAAATGAAGTTGTTCATTTAGTTGGGTGTGACGTCGAGGCGTCACCAGATTATGTCGGTACTACGTCCTCACAAAGGAAAAACCTATACCGGATTTAGCCGGCTTCGTTAGTTCAGTGGCACTACTCGTCACTCGCACACGGATGCTACACGTCTACCGTTTCGTGGGAAGGCTACCTGCAGAAACTCAAACAATCATCAGACTCGGCTGCACACCGAGCCCGGAATCCATACAGTTTGTACACCCGGCCGTCATCACTCGCCCGGATGTTCTCAAGCCAAACACGCCTTGAGTTACGTGTTCACGTTTCAGACCACGTGACGGGGTCTCCCATGTTGCACCACGCACGCCAGGGACAGACGTTGCTCGAATACCCCAAACGACATGAAGAGTCGTAGAGGATATCAAAGCGGGTCGGGTTACCTGCCACCCGTGGGGCTCCACCCTTCAGCTTGTGCGCACTGGTGGACAGCGCTTACGTGCACCCCCCAAGACATGAACGTCCCGAGATGCACGATTTTCCGACATAACAAATAAGTTAATAAGCCACTTTCTATATACTAATAACATCCTTATACGGGCTACTAACTCGTTCCTCACTGAATTTTTGAAAAAGAAGACCTTTGTACTGTGTTAAACCTCAAGCGAGCTCTGATACCACGCTGACACGACCCCACTGGTCCTGTCGAGCCAGGATCACGCTGAGGGGTGCTGCGTTGCACAACACCGTATAACACACGTCAAAGGTACAAAGCGGAAGCGGAAGCTTTATTACATAAACAAGTTTATTAACATGTTTACATCAAAATAAGTTTAGTCCACACTCGCGGGCGTAGACTAAGCATCAAGTGCACGTTCAGCCCTCGAACGTGTCCTTGCTAGCACACTCGCACACTAACTCTGCGGCGTGCACGACTCCCACTCGACGGGGTTCCCCTCCTGGGGTTCCGTCTCCTCTTCGGGAGTCCCTTCCTCATAGAACCCTGCAAAAGCTTCAAACACAAGCAGTGAGCACGAAGGCTCAGCAAGTCTGACCCGTCTCACCTAAACATGAAACTTCTACATGAGGGTGATGGGTTGCATGAGGTAAAAATCATTTGCAAGGACTCGCCTAATTAGTAGAACCTTACTTTCAAGTTTTAGCAGCAGGTTGTGGAGAACTTTACGCTAAGGCACATGAGAGAGCCGCAATCAAACAAGAAACGCATTTCTCTCATGTACTTTGCCCAAAGTTGAAAAGAACTTTAGTTAGCACTAAGCTACAACATATCATTAACAATCAATATCCAACTTTCAATCAGCAACATTTTAACATGTAACTAGCCTGTTCTTTCTACGTCACGGTACAGTGAACAAGTGGTACTCACTGACCGCGAGGGACGGCGATTATAATCGATTTACACCTGCAGGGTTACCCGAACAACCCGTCACGTACGCCCGTACTCGATGTTGCCTACAACAACCATCACGGACGCCGTACGCGACTACCTTTCACCCGTTAGCCAAATATTGAACCGGTCCCATCGTCCCGAGCAAGAGGTCCCTGCACGCGCATCTCTGTGCCGCCAGCTGATTTACACCTCGAGCTCTCAACCTACCCTCTGAACGACGGGCAATGCCTCAATACCCAGCTACCCGAGTTACATCAGTTTCCCGGTTCCCATATAGCCGGTAGGTCTTCGGTACTGTTCTAGCTTGTTCAACAGGCCCGCACACGGCTCGGTCCTCAATCGACACAAGCGGAGCTACAGCACACAGGCCCCAAAGTCCTGCTGCCCTTACTCTCCGCTCGGTCTCATTTTCTTGCCATGTGTATCATGTGCTATCTCTACCCGAGCAATGTGCCTCTAGCCTATTCTCGCGAGTAGTTCCAACTACTCGACTTGTACCGAATCCTACTCTATCCTAGCAATGCAGTGGCTAACGGGGTTTGCAATCCTAAACCCCAACCCATGGTTTTCTTGGCTATGCAGTGGGGTTTCCAAACAAGACTCTGATGCACAACATAAAGAAAACAAGTATGTGCTCAAAACAATAAAAATTTATAAAATGGTTAATGCAAACCGGGGCTTGCCTTGCTGCTCTTGGTCGTAGGCTAGCTGTTCCTCCGGAGTAACGAAGTCTAGGACTTCGGGTTCCTCCTCGACCTTAGCGACTACATGATAAGAACAATGTATGTATTAATTAAATGCTTTTGTATTAACTTTGAAGTTGTGAAGTCTATAACCTTTACTAGATAGACCTAATGACTGTGAAACTTTTACTGTGGCTTGGTTACAACCTAAACAGAGACTTGGTCAAGTTTTAGTTGCAGCAAAGCTCATTTGAGCCCTCCACAAATAATTATGTCCTTGACCTTAATTAAAGGCTTTTAGGGTGTTCTAGGTATTTTCATGAAACAAACTATGACTTTCTGAAAACTAGATTTTCAGAGGGTTCTAATGGAATTGGTCTCACTTAATTTGGAAGTCTCTAACTAAAGATATGAGCTAAACAATTTCAGAGAAAATTCTGAAAATGTTTCTGAACATTTTCTATTTTCTCTGGAACAGTTTTACTAATCACACCATTAGGTGGACTAAATGAGCTCAAATGGATCTGAAATTTTTATGGTAGTTCAAGGATATTTTGGTGAACATCTCAGCAAAATTTCAGGATTTTCCTCCAAATGATTCTCCAGTTAAAATTCCTAACAGTTTAAACTTTAAGGAATTAATTCTGGAGAATTAAGGAATCTCATGAAGTGACACTTGATTTTCTGGAAAGTACTCAAAGAGCTGAATCCAGCAAAATTTGGTTCACTCAATTTGGAGCTTTCTAGCCAAAGTTATAAGGATTTGAAGTTTGAAGGAAATCTGAAAATCGGGGAAAAGTTTAAACTCGCGCGTGGGCCCAGGGGACACGCGTCGCACGCCGAAGCGACAGCACACCGCGGCCCACAAGGATTTTGCGCGCCAGCACACCCGATCCCGGCCGCAGCCGGATCCCGATTCAAAATATCGGCCGCTGACAGCTGGGGTCCACCCCCTTCTTCAACCTCGCGACACCCGCGCTCCGCCGCCGAGGGACCTCGCCGGAGAGCTCGCCGCCGGCTGCTGTACAGCTTCAAACTTCTTGATTCTGGCCGCCCCTGCCTACTTTTACTTGGGGAACATGATCCGAGGGTCAGCTGCTCATGACAACGGCCGGAGCATGGTCGGCGACGAGCCGCCATATCGGAACGACTTCGGCCATGTCGGCTGATGCTCCTAGTGCCTCAGCTACTTGGGAAACCGGTCGGGGAGCATCAGTGGACCTCAGAGAAGGTCGACATGAACTCGGGGCAGCTCGGGGAAGGCCCGAAATAGGTCCTCACCGTGCGCCCGATACCCCCCGTGCGTTCCGCCATTAGTAGACCTTGAATTACGCCGGGCACAGAAGTTCTCCGGCCCAGAGTTGTGAAGGCAACTTGTGCGTCACCGTGTCTAGTTCGTGTGGGAGTGGCCTGAGGCCCTCTAATCCTTTCTAGAGCACGAATTAAACAGAATCGTACCCGAAGGTCGTTCTGCACACAGAAAGGGGAAAAGTGGAAATTCGCCGCCGATGAGCAACCACTCGAGCTGTGGCTCGGGGGTGAGCAGCATCGGTCACTTGCGCGTCCAAGGGTGCCTTGGCTCGGGCGTGACAACGCCCAGGTTGGGCTGTCCACGAGAGCCCGAGGTGCGGCGGTTTCCAGTTCCGAGTTTGATCTTTCGGCACAGCCGATATCACTCGGTTTCAATCGATTTCTATCAATGGGAAGGATGGAGGATGGTTGCTAGTACCTTGCTGGGACCTTGGAATGGAAAGAGGGAGCTGCGATCGGCTTGATCAAGCAGGAACTCGAGCGGCGGCGATGGCAGTGGGAAAAGCAGTCGCGCACGTCGGTAGCTCGGGGAAATGGTGACTGAGGCACGCCGGGGAGGGAATAAATAGCTCGGCCGGCTGGCCTCCGGCTTGGGGCACGCAGCAGGAGCTGGCGCCGGCCGGCCCCTTCGGTGGCGCGCGCGCACAACAGCCGGGAACCGACTGAACTGTGGTTCAGTCGGTTTGCTTTGAGGCTGAGGCTGACATGTGGGTCCCACTCCTCTTTTAACCTCTGAAATTTATTCCTAACAGCTGTGGTAAACAGTGAACCCTATTCTACCCTTGGCAACTCAAATTATTCACCCAAGAGCCATTTGAATTGATCAAAGTTCAAATGAGGTTTGGTTTGAATGAATTTCAGCACAAGTGCAGTTTGAAATTCAAATAAAGTTTGAATTTCTCCCCCTTAGCTCATGTCAAGATCAACTCCAAATGGAGTGAAAATTGGTGTGTGAGCTCACAAAAATGTGCTGAGCAAGAATATGCCTTCCACTTTTAAATTCAGTGGGTGAAAACAGTTTGAATTTGAATATGTTTTCAAACTGCCCCTTTCCTATCTACACCCAAGATGACCTCAAAAATGTTTTGAATTTGGGTGAAACTTGGCATGGACATCCTTGGCAAAGTGTAGGAGTTTTCATATGTCCAGCCCATCTATATCACATGTGGGAAGTACCACTTTTGCAATGTGTGAGTTTGTTCCCTAATGAGCATGTTGATAATTGTTACTTGCTCTTTATTTGTGTTCATCATTTTTCCTCAAATGAGGTGTGTGGTGTGGGGATGAACACTGCAAATGGGTGTCAAAAACTGAGGCCCTTACACACGATCTGCTCCATGTACAACTCGGCTAATTGTGCAACGTTGTAGTTGGCTTTTACAGGGAGAAAATGGGCGGTTTTCGTCAATCGGTCCACAATAACCCAAATGGAGTCGTACCCCGACTGAGTACGTGGCAACCCGACGATGAAATCCATACTGATGTCTTCCCACTTCCACTCTGGTACCTTCAAAGGTTGCAACAATCCAGCGGGTTTTTGATGTTCGGCCTTCACTCGTTGGCATGTGTCGCATAGGGCAACGTACTCGGCTATATCCCTCCTCATACCATCCCACCAATAACAAGTTTTCAAGTCCTTGTACATTTTGGTACTTTCGGGATGTATGGAATAGGGTGAATCATGTGCCTCCTTTAATATCATGTCGCGGAGGTGTTTTACGTTAGGCACACAAATCCTTTTTCCTAGCCAAAGCGTTCCCTTCTCATCCTCCTTGAAATCCTTCTCTATTCCTTGTCGGATTCTTTCCTTGATCTCCTTGATCCCCTCATCCGTTGCTTGGCCCACTCTTATCTCATGCTCCAAAGAATAGTGGATCTCCATTATTTCCATGTTGTTCAAGAATCCGAGGTGTAACCGTTCGAATTCCTTACGTAGTTCAGGTGGTAGCTCCCGAACCATGAGTTGGTGACATGCTCCCTTTCGGCTCAATGCATCAGCTACTACATTGGCCTTCCCGGGGTGGTAGTTGATTCCAACATCGTAATCCTTGATGAGTTCCAACCATCGATGTTGCCTCAAATTCAAATCCGTTTATGTAAATATGTACTTGAGGCTTTTATGATCCGTATAGATCTCACATCGATGACCAAGGATATAATGTCTCCAAATCTTCAATGCATGCACTACCGCTGCTAGCTCCAAGTCATGTGTAGGATAATTAAGCTCGTGCTTCTTTAATTGCCGTGAGACATAGGCTACCACTTGTCCTTCTTGCATGAGCACACATCCGAGCCCCTGTCTGGATGCATCCCCAATATATGTCAAAGCTCTTGCTTACGTCGGGCAATACCAGAACTGGTGCTGTGGTTAGCCTTTTCTTGAGTTCCTCAAAACTTCCTTGGCAGTCTAGTGTCCATTGGAAGACCTTTCCCTTCATTAGCAACTCCGTCATAGGCTTTTCTATTTTGGAGAAGTCTTTAATGAAGCGTCGATAGTATCCAACCATCCCAAGAAAACTCCGAATATCCCTCACGCTCTGCGGTTGGTCCCACTTCAGAACATCTCTCACTTTTCCGGGATCAACCGATACCCCTTCCTTGGAGAGAATGTGTCCTAGGAAAGATATTTCCTTTAGCCAAAAATTGACACTTGTGAAGCTTGGCATACAATTGATGCTCCCGCAATTTCTGCAAGGTCAATTTCAAATGTTCTTCATGCTCCTCCTCACTCTTGGAATACACCATAATGTCATCGATGAAAACCACGACGAACTTGTCCAAGTACTCCATGAAAACCTTATTCATAAGGTACATGAAGTATGCGGGTGCATTTGTCAACCCAAAAGACATGATGGTATATTCATATGAACCATACCGTGTCCGAAAGGCTGTCTTGGGTATATCAGAGGGCTTAATCTTCAGCTGGAAGTATCCCGACCGAAGATCAATCTTGGAGAACACTTGGGCTCCTTTCATTTGGTCGAATAGGTCCTCTATACGGGGCAGAGGGTATTTGTTCTTGATTGTCACCTCGTTGAGAGACCTGTAGTCCACGCACATTCTTTGGGTTCCATCCTTCTTGTCTACGAAGAGCACCGGAGCTCCCCATGGTGACGAGCTTGGACGGATAAAACCCTTCTCTAACTGTTCTTGAATTTTCTTCTTGAGTTCTACTAGCTCGTTGACAGGCATCCTATAGGGTCTCTTGGCTATGGGTGCAGTTTCGGGTACCAAATCTATGGCACACTCAATGTCCCGGTCAGGTGGCATACCTGGAAGCTCTTTCGGGAACACGTCTGAAAATTCCTGCACCACTGGGATGTTGTCCACGGTTGGTCCTTCGACGTGGTTCAGAATTGCTCGTTCGGTGGTTTGCTGGGCTGACTCAAACTCGACAAGAATACCGTGCTCGTTTGTCAACTGCACACTCCTTTCAGCACATTGGATTACTCCATTGTGCTTGCTTAGCCAATCCATTCCGAGTATGATGTCGATCTTTTGGGAGTCCAAGACAATAAGGTTGGCAAGGAAGTCTACCCCCTTATTTTAAGGCTTACTTTCAGACATACTATATTAGTCCTCATTTCTCCTCCGGGAGAATTTACTAACATAGCACATTCTAAGTGGGATACGGGTAGATGATATTTGGCAACATATTTGGATGATATGAAGGAATGTGATGCTCCAGAATCAAATAAGATGGTGGCTGGGTTGGAGTTGGCAAGGAACATACCAATTACGACGTCCTCAGCCTGTTGTGCTTCCTCAGCAGAGACATGATTCACGTTGCCACGAGCATAGTTCTGCTGTCCACAGTTTCCTTGATTGTCCCCTCCGTTCGGTCGCGGGTTCTATTTGGGTGCGTTACCTTGCTGTCCAGGGCCTCTCCTCGGGCACTGGTTCGCGAAGTGGCCTACTTCCCCGCATGCAAAGCATGCCCTGTTGCCTATGGCAGCAGGTACGTTGGGGCGGGGGTTTTGAACAGAGGCGCCATTATTATGTTGGGGCGCAGGAGGCATGGGCACGCGAGGTGCTGGTGCAACGGGTCGTTGCGGGGGTGGCTGACCTGGGCAGTATGCAGGAGTGGTCAATCCATACTGCGGTGCAGGGGGCATGTACTGAGGTCGTACGTTGCTCCCTTGAGGATGGTATGGTGTCTTCTTCTTGCACTCTCGCTCGATCTCTCAGATCTTGTTTTCAACCACTATGGCCTTGTCAACCAGCTTCTGGAAGCTTACGTAGTCATTGTTGAGGAGCTGAAACTGGATCTTATTGTTCAACCCTCTCATGAACAGGTACTGCTTCCTCTGGTCTGAGTTGACATCTTCGGGTGCATACCGGGACAGTTGTATGAACTTGTTGAGATACTCATTCACGCTCTCCTGTCCTTGGCGGAGACCCTCAAACTCCTGCCTCTTGAGCATCATTACACCAACAGGGATGTAATGAGAGCGGAAACTTTCCTTAAACTCAGTCCAAGTGATTGTCTCCGGGTCGGCATGAGCATTGCTCAGGGCATCCCACCAGTCAGCAGCGGCTCCCATAAGTTGGTGCGACGCGAAGAGAACCTTCTCTCAGTCATTGCACTGAACAATGGCAAGCTTTTTCTCCATGGATTTTAACCAATCATCGGCCTCCATGGGATCACTAGCTTGAGCAAAGTTGGGTGGTCGAGTCCTCATGAACTCACCCAACCTGTTATAAGCCGGCGGTGGTGGTGGCGGGGGTGCCGGAACGGGGTTGTGGTTGGCCTGCAACTGACCCAGAGTTTGCATCATGGTTTGCATAAGCTGGTTTTGCATGGCCATCAACCTTTCCAGATGGTTCTCGCCAGCTCCCGGGTTAGCAGGAACTTCATCATGGTCATCCTCCTGGACGTTCCTTCGGCTGGTGTTTCCTCTCACCATCTGTGAGAGAGAACGAAATAGAATAGAAGGTTAGAAGATTAGGTAGGTCCCTTCAACTATATGCATCAAGGTGAGTTGGACTATATATATATATATTAGCCCATATGAGGATGTGAACAAGTGCCGAAGCATCTCACATCTCTTCCTTCTTATGTGTGGACATGGACAACGTTTTGGGGACGTCCCACAACTCACACTAAACACATAATCACAAACAATCATTGCAAGGGCTCATACAACTCCTATTCAAGGATGGTTTCCTATGTCAAGGTGGGTTTAAAACCAATCTAAGCGTCCTAGGGTGCTTCCTTTGGTCAGCGTGGCTTAGCTACCAATCTGTGCCCAATCTGTGACTCCTATTTAAGGGTGTAACGTACTGTTAACCCGTGGCTCTAATGTTAATCTAAAGTTTCTATCTAGGCGTGTAACCTACTGTCAACCCGTAGCTCTGATACCAATCTGTGACACCCTCAATTCTGTGTAAAACCACGGAACCGAGAACTAATGCATATGTGTGCCCAGGATGTTCTCCACACATACACATATGATCCACAAACTGAATCCAGAATACATATTACCACGAATAACAGAGTTTATTACAATGTCTCATGAGTCTTGGACTCATACTCACAGCGGAAGTCTTTATTCTAATGCAGAAGAAATTTAGCTAATACGGAAGCAAATCTAAGCAGAAGTGGCTCCATCTCTACTCCCTCCACAGGCAAGGTTGAGAATAGATCACACGCCTTAATGCCCCACTTGGTCTTCATAGTAGGCTTCTCCTGCTGCTGATGATGAAATAATAATGCAAGTTTGAGTACAATGATGTACTCAGCAAGTGCGGGAAACACATGATATGCAGCTCATAACAAGGTAGGTATAAAAAAGCTCATTTGCAGAAAAGCAAATTTATAAAAAAACCATGATAAAACAGCAACTTAACTTTAAATGAATGTAATCCCAGCAGGAATTAAATTACCAACATACCTCCATCCCTTTCCGTGTTCCATCCGAACATCAACCAACCTTTATTCATACTCACTAATACCTCCTCGTGTTCGCTACCATCTCACGAATACCTTCCCGTATTCGCTACCATCTCATCTCATAAAACAACTTCGTCTCGCACCGAGACCAATCTTATGTCATGACTCAACAGTCATGCAACCATCTCACCACCCGGACTCAACAGTCCCAACAACCAAACCATAACAAAACTCATTAACCATAACCAAGAACCTTCCCAATAACCATCCCAACTAATCATGGCAGTTTAGCCAGGCGCTCGTGACCGTAAGCTCGGCTATCATGATAATTTTAATAACTCTGCAGAGTTTGTACCTCGTTACCCACAAGTTTGTGATTTTGTCACCCGTCGGCGACTACAGAACCTCCATTATACCAGTACACAACCGTCGGTGTATGGTCAAGAGATCACAAAATAGCCTTTACAAAGGGGCTACTAGATGTATGGACTCACTAAGGTTTCACCGGCAGGCTAGAATCTCCAATTCTCCCACCCACAGGCCCCCTCTTGTGCCATGCAGTTCCCAGGGCAGTCCTCACTTGACTCCCATTCCCCGCGCCTTCCACAGTCCATAACACTCTAGCAACTTACCTAATTACTTAGCTAAGCCGCACCCATACTTGGCCTTGTGGTGGCACTGTTATCCTGGCATGTGCATGCATGAACCGGTCCTTAGATCTACGGCATGTAACCCACCATCTCATGCTACCTCATTCACAAACCCAGTCTTGCCTAGATCTCCCTCCGATCCATGTTCATTAACCTCATCAGTTTTCTCAGATCATTACGAGTGCAGTTAGCTAGACACATCTATCTCGCTTCCCAATCCCATGGACTCAGCGAAGCAAAAAGCAAAAACCATACCCGACTCATAAAACATCCCTGGCGACAAGGGTGGTTTAACCAAAACTAGTCAAATCCTATAAAAGGGTTTCCAATAATGTTTGACTCAATACGCACACCTTTTCGCAAAACAAAACAGTTTCACCCAAAACATAGGATCAATATGGTCAAGGAGCACTTGCCTTGTTCTTGCGGTTCCGGTGGTTCTTGGATCTCAAAACCTTGTTGCTGCAGCTCATTGTAGACAGCTCCCTGAGCTTGTCCTGCTAGGTAGGATCACGTGCATACAAGATTCACAGCAATCAATATCATGCACAAACCTTAAACTAGATGCGATGATGCATATGCATGCTATCCTATGATTAGCTTTTATTAGATTGGTTCGCACGTGTTCTTGTATGGCTTTGTTTGGACAGAGGTGTTCGGATCAAAGGTGGACATGGCAATGATCTTGTCTTTAGATCAACCTGATCATCAAGTGATCTATCCACGAGAAGGCTTCTGTTCGGAAGGAATAAAAGAACAGATGCAAAGAGAATACAACGATGTCGTAAGGTGGTGTCGGAGTCCTACCTTACGTTCTTCTTGGTTTTCGATGTCCTCCTCAGACCGCTCGGCTCCCCTCCGGCGATCTCCCTTGCTGTGCTTCGGCGATGGTTTACTCGGCGAGTTAGGGCTAGGGCTCTAAGTCGTCGGCTCAGAAGTTGGAAAAGAAGTTTGTGGTTTCGGCCAGAGATCTAGGTTCTATTTATAATCGGGAAGAGAAGAGTCCTAATCTGATTGTATCCCGAGTAAGAGTCCTATTCAGATTGTTGTTGGATCCTAACATATTATCTTTAGTAATCATTGCGGAATTCAAGTTGGTTTCCTTTACGCACCGGTATTCTTACGCGTAAAAACTGCTCCAGAACTCGTTACCTCAGCGGTGATGAGCTCCGGAAGCTCCACGTGTCCTCCGGGGCCTGGTATCTACTTCTCGCAGAGACGAGCTCCGGTTGCGCCGCGTGTCAAGCGAGCAAGACTTCCCTCTTCTTCGGAGGTGAGCTCCGCGTGCGCCACGTATTAGTGCCGGTATTTCCTCTCTTATTTCCTCAGAGACGAGCTCCGAGGTTGACACGTGTCCAGCAGCGACGGACCTCCCGGAGATAAGCTCCGGTGGCGACACGTGTTCGATAGAACCGGACCTCCTGGAGATGAGCTCCGAGATCGACACGTACCCCGTGCGAATGGTCCTCTGATTTCCGTGGCGACTAGCTCCGAAGGTGACATGTGTCCTACGAAAAACGCCTTTGCTTCTTCCACAAAGGCTAGCTCCGTGGGTGACACGTGTCCCACATGGTCGGACCTCTCCTCCTTTGCGGAGACGAGCCCTGATCCTGCCATGTAGCCAGCTTGGCGGCGGCCTCTCCCTACTTCGCAGGGATGAGCTCCGAACACGCCACGTGGCCAGCGGCCGCAGAAGTTGTCTTTGGCGCTCTTATGTGAACTGGACTCAGCTCTTACTGGCTATCCTTTTGATAACTTTCTCTGTTCCTACTTTTCTTAAAATGTTTTTCTCTTAATAAAACGTGAATATATATTGACACCAGAGATGAGGGTGTCACACCGCCCTCATTACATCCCTGCTGGAGTAATGATGCTCAAGAGACAGGAGTTCGAAGGTCTCCGCCAAGGACAGAAAAGCGTGAATGAGTATCTCAACAAGTTCACGCAACTGTCCCAGTATGTCCCTGAAGATGTCAACTCGGACCAACAGAAGCAGTACCCGTTCATGAGAGGGTTGAACAATGAGATCCAGATTCAGCTCCTCAGCAATGACTACGCGAGCTTCTAGAAGCTGGTTGACAAGGCTATAGTGGTTGAAAGCAACATCCGATAGATCGAGCGAGAGGGCAAGAGGAAGATGCCATACCAGCCACAAGGGAGAAACGTACGGCCTCGGTACATGCCCCCATCTGCACCGCAGTATGGATCGACCGCTCCTGCATACCACGCTAGTCAGCCACCACAGAAACGACCCGTTGCACAAGCACCTCGTGTGCCTTTGCCTCCTGTGCCCTGACCCGACATGGGCGCTCCTGTTCAAAACCCCCGCCCCAACGTACCTGCTGCCGTGGGCAACAGGGCATGCGTTGCATGCGGGGAAACAGGACACTTTGTGAGCCAGTGCCCGAGGAGAGGTCCTGGACAGCAAGGCAACGTGCCCAAGCAGAACCCGCGGCCGAACGGAGGGGACAATCAAGGAAACCGTTGACAGCAGTACTATGCTCGCGGCAACGTGAACCATGTCTCTGCTGAGGAAGCACAACAGGCTGAGCACATCGTAATTGGTATGTTCCTTGCCAACTCCAACCCAGCCACCATTTTGTTTGATTCTGGAGCATCACATTCCTTCATATCATCCAAGTATGTTGCCAAGCATAATCTACCCATATGACACTTAAATTGTGCTATGTTGGTTAATTCTCCCGGTGGAGAGATGAGGACTAATATAGTATGTCCGAAAGTAAGCCTTAAAATAAGGGGGGTAGACTTCCCTGCCAACCTCATTGTCTTGGATTCCCAAGGGCTTAACATAATACTCGGGATGGATTGGTTAAGGAAGCACAACGGAGTAATCCAATGTGCTGAAAGGAGCGTGCAGTTGACAAACGAGCACGGTATTCGTATCGAGTTTGAGTCAGCCCAACAAACAACCAATAAGGCAAGTTTAAACCATGTCGAAGGAGCAACATTGGACAGCATTCCAGTGGTTCAAGAATTCTCGGACGTGTTTCCGGAAGAGCTTCCAGGTATGCCACCTGACCGGGACATTGAGTTTGCCATTGATTTGGTACCCAAAACTGCACCCATACCAAAGAGACCCTATAGGATGTCCGTCAATGAACTAGTAGAACTCAAGAAGCAAATTCAAGAACAGTTGGAGAAGGGTCAAGCTCGTCACCATGGGGAGCTCCTGTGCTCTTCGTAGACAAGAAGGATGGGACCCAAAGGATGTGTGTGGACTATAGGTCTCTCAATGAGGTGACAATCAAGAACAAATACCCTCTGCCCCGTATAGAGGACCTATTCGACCAAATGAAAGGAGCCCGAGTGTTCTCCAATATTGATTTTCGGTCGGGATATTTCCAGCTGAAGATTAAGCCCTCCGATATACCCAAGACTGCCTTTCGAACACGGTATGGATCGTATGAATATACCGTCATGTCTTTTGGGTTAACAAATGCACCCGCATACTTCATGTACCTCATGAACAAGGTTTTCATGGAGTACATGGATAAGTTTGTCGTGGTTTTCATCGACGACATTATGGTGTATTCAAAAGGTGAGGAGGAGCATGAAGAACATTTGAAATTGACCTTGCAGAAAATGCATGAGCATCGATTGTATGCCAAGCTTAACAAGTGTCAATTTTGGCTAAAGGAAATATCGTTCCTAGGCCACATTATCTCCGAAGAAGGGGTATCGGTTGATCCCGAAAAAGTGAGAGATGTTCTGTAGTGGGACCAGCCGCAAAACGTGAGAGATATTCGGAGTTTTATTGGGATGGCTGGATACTATCGAAGATTCATCAAAGACTTCTCTAAGATAGCAAAGCCTATGACGGAGTTGCTAACGAAGGGAAAAGCATTCCAGTGGACATCAGCGTGCCTAGAGAGCTTTGAGGAACTCAAGAAAAGGCTAACCACAGCGCCAGTTTTGGTATTGCCGGACGTAAGCAAGAGCTTTGACATATATTGTGACGCATCAAGACAAGGGATCGGATGTGTGCTCATGCAAGAAGGACAAGTGGTAGCCTATGTCTCACGGCAATTAAAGAAGCCAAAGCGTATCCTTGATGTACATGTCCAAACGATACGGGAAAACTTAAAGGCTGCTCAGTCACGACAGAAAGTCTATGCGGACAATAGACGAAGGAAGTTGACTTTCGAAGTAGGAGACTACGTATACCTCAAGGTATTGCCTATCTGTGGCCAATGACGTTTCAACATCAAGGGCAAGCTAGCACCTCGCTACATTGGGCCATTTAAGATTTTGGACAAGCGAAGAGAAGTAGCCTATCAACTAGAGCTCCCAACACACCTCTCTAACGTACATGACGTGTTTCATGTATCTCAGCTCAAGAAGTGCTTGAGAGTGCCCGAAGAGCAAGAACCAATGGAAGATCTTGAACTTCAGGAGGACCTGACATATGCAGAGCACCCCTGTCTGAATTTTGGACGTAAAGGAAAGGGTCACGAGGAACAAAGTGATCCGATGGTGCAAGGTACAATGGAGCCATCACACCGAAGCTGAAGGCACATTGGAGCGTGAAGAAGACCTCAAGACAGAATTCCCTCATTTATTCTCTACTATCGAATCTCGAGGGCGAGATTCAATTTAAGGGGGGGTAGATTTGTGACACCCTCATTTTCAATTTCTGCATATATTCATGTTTCATAAACATTTTTATAAGATTGAAACAGAGAAGAATCAAAAGATAGCCAAAAGGAGCCAATTCGAGTTTGATCCGAGCCATTTTCCGCGGGCCGTTGGCCATGTGGCGTGTCCGGAGCTCATCCCCGCAAATGGGGAGAGGTCCGCCACTAAATTGACTACGTGGCAGGCTCGGGGCTCATCCCCACAAAAGGAGGAGAGGTCCGACCCCCGTGGGACACGTGTTACCCCCGGAGCTAGCCTCTGCGGAGAAGCGAGGCCAGTCCCACAAGACACGTGTCGGCTGCGGAGATAGTCGCTGCGGAGAGAAGGGTTTAGTTACACGGGACACGTGGCACTCACGGAGCTCACCTCCGAAGAGAGGGAGGTTCGGAATTGACACATGGCACACCCGGAGCCACCTCCGAAGAGAGGGGAGGTCCGGCACTGACACGTGGCATGCGCGGAGCACATCTCTGAATAGAGAGGAGATCCCGACCCGCCACGATACGTGGCGCACGCCGAGTCTGCCTTTGAGAAAGAGGGAGGTCTCGCTCGCTTGACACATGGCACAACCGGAGCTCGTCTTTGCGGAAAAGGGAGACCAGTCCCCCGATGGACACGTGGAGCTTCCGGAGCTCATCACCGCGTAAGGACGCGATTCTGAAGCGTTTTTCTTCTGTATGCGTGGGAATCCCCGGTACTGAGGAAACCGACACGACTTCCACAATGTTACCAAATCTGCAAGAGATAAGTTGTTAAGATTCAAAAAAGTTTGAATGGGACTCTTATTCGAAGTCCAATAAGATAAGAAGCCTTCGTTTCCCTCTTATAAATAGAACCCGAAAAAAAACCCCTTGGTCGTAACATCTTCTCTGAGCCGACAACTTAGAAGCCCTAGCCCCAAACTCGCCGAGTAAACCCTTCGCCGGAGTTCAGTCGCGGGAGATCGCCAGAAGAGAGCCCCAACAATCTGTCTTGCTAGGAGAAGGACCCCGAGACCAAAAAGAACGTAAGGTAGGTCTCCATTATACCCTCACGACATCATCACGATTTTTATTCGCATCTGTTTCTTCAATTCCTTTGAAACAGAAGCTTTTTCATGGACAGATCACGCGTTGATCAGTTTGATCTAGATCTTAAGTCTAGATCATCGCCACGTCCACATTTGATCTATACACCTCTGTTCTTCATAAAAATCCCATACAAACATGCAAGAACACGCACAAACCAAAACTGCACCATAGGATTAACATGCATATGCATCATTGCATCTTAAAGTAGAGTTTGTGCATGATATTGATTGCTGTGAATCTTGTATATGCGTGATCGAGAATAGAAGGACAAGCTCAGGGGGCTACCTACGACGGACTACAACAACAAGATTTTGAGCAACCAGAACCGCCAGAACAAGGCAAGTGCCCCTTGACCATATTGATCCTATGTTTTGGGAAACTATTTTGTTTTTGCGAAAAGGTGTGTGTGCTGAGTCAAACATGATGGGAAACCCTTTTATAGGAGTTTACTAGTTTTGGTTAAGCCACCCTTGTCGCCAGGGAAGTTTATGAGTCGGGTATGGTTTTTACTTTTATGCTTCACTGAGTCCATAGGATTGGGAAGCGAGATAGATGTGTCTAGCTAACTGCACTCGTAATGATAACGAGAAACTGATGTTGTTAATGAACATGGATCAGAGGGAGATCTAGGCAAGCCTGGGTTTGTGAATGAGGTAGCCTGAGATGGTGGTTACTTGCCGTAGATCTAAGGACCGGTTCATGCGAGCACATGCCAGGATAATTGTGCCACCACAAGGCCAAGTATGGGTGCGGCTTAGATGACTAATTAAGTAAGTTACTAGATTGTTATGGACCGTGGAAGGAATGGGGAATGGGAGTCGAGTGAGGACTGCCCTGGGAACTGCATGGCACAAGAGGGGGCCCGTGGGTGGGAGAATTGGAGATTCTAGCCTGCCGGTGAAACCTTAGTGAGTCCATACATCTAGTAGCTCCTTTGTAAAGGCTATTTTGTGATCTCTTGACCATACACCAATGGTTGTGTACTAGTATAATGGAGGTTCTGCAGTCGCCGACGTGTGACGAAATCACAAACTTGTTGGTAAAGTGGTACAAACTCTACAGAGTCTAAAACTATCATGATAGCCGAGCTTACGGTCAAGAGCGCTTGGCCAACTTCATGATTAGTTGGGATGGTTATTGGTTATGGTTTTGGTTATGGTTTGTCTTTCGGGACCGTTGAATCCGGGTGATAAGATTTGGTTGCATGACTGTTGAGTCATGGCAACGAGATTGGTCTCGGTGTGAGACAGAATTGTTTATGAGATGAAATGGTAGCGAATACGAGATGGTATTCGTGGGATGGTAGCGGATACGAGAAGGTATTCGTGAGCAAGAATGGAGTTGATTAATGTCTGGTTGGGACATGGAAAGTGATGAACATAATGGAGGTATGATTGGTATTTTAATACATGTTGGGATTATGTTCACTTAAAGTTAAGTTGTCGTTTTATCGTGGTTTTGATAAATAACTTTGTTTTCTGTAATGAGCCTTTTTATACCTACCTTGTTGTGAGCTACATATCATATTTTCCCGCACTTGCTGAGTACATCATTGTACTCAAACTTGCATTATTATTTCATCATCAGCAACAGGAGAAGATTACTATGAAGACCAGGTGGAGCATTAGGCGTGTAATATGTCCTCAACCTTGCCTGTGGGGATGGAGTAGAGATGGAGCTGCCGCTGCTGCTTAGATTGCTTCCGCACTAGTTAGAAGACTTCCGCTGTAAGATTAGACTTCCGCTGCCAAGCTGAGTCCAAGACTCATGAAACCTTGTAATAAACTCTGTTATTCGTGGTTATATATATTCTAAAATTCAGTTTGTGGATGATGTGTATATGTGTGATGAATATCCTGGGCACACATATGCATCAGTTCTCGGTTCCGTGGTTTTTCCACGAAATTGAGGGCGTCACAACGGCGGCGCCGGTGCCTTTGGCACTGGTCCCGCCTATGGGTACTTTTCTAAAACTCATATTTTAGCTTTAGTAATTTTGTGTGTTACTATTGCTAAAACTGAGAGCATAAGATCGATCATAATCGTCATCTTTATGATTTATTTGCAAGTCATGCTTTATCATTTAATATGGATCAAAAACAAAACTGTAAAATTCCTAATTTTCCAACATAAGCAATTTTTTTCTATAGTTAATGCATAATCCTAGAAAACATCAAAGAACTATGTTGGTACCCTCAAGACCGGGTACCCCCGCGTGTAAGAGCAAAAGAAGACATACGTCAGCACGTATGCTGAAGACAGGGACACAGTCTGCAGGGTGGGCCCAACCGCCAGCTAGGGAGCCCTCATGAGAAGCTGTGTGTCCTAGGCCTCGGGTCCGACCACCTGCTAAGGAGTGCTCCGAGGCTGCCACATGTCTGCAGGCTCCGAGTCTCACTACCGGCCAAAGATGGCTCCAGAGCCGCCACGTGTCCGATGGTGCCGGACCCGACCTCCCGCCAGGGAGGACTTCGGAACTGCCACGTGTCCGGAACCTCTGAGCCACGTCTTTCACCGGAGAGAGCTCCGGAGATGCCACGTGTCCTACGGCTCCGGGCCCGACCTCCAGCATGGGAGGGCTCCGGTGCTGCCACGTAGGCAACAACTCCAGGCATCCCTTCCCGCCAAGGAGGGCTCCGGTGCGTCCACGTGCATGACAGCTCCGGACTTCCCCTCCTGACATGGAGAGCTCCGACATTGCCATGTGTCCAACGACTCCGGACCCCTCGCTACTCCGCAAGACAGCTCCGGTGACAACGCGTGTCCCGGGGGCCAGACACCTGGACGCCGCGCCGACAAGCAACGAAAAGATAGCCAAGGAGTAAAGAGGAAGGTGTGTTGTCCTATCGCACATTTAAAGTTTGCATGTTCTCCAAGCAAGCAATCCAGCGTATCCCGGTACAGGCATGCTTGGCAGCAAAGACCAATCGGCGGCGCCCTGATGGAGCTACAGTACAGCGCCGCGGGACAAGACGCATTCCTATCGCCTTCATCACAAAATATTTAAGGAAGCCGACGTGATAGGGCGATAGGCTCCACGGCGCGATCAAGTGTGCTACTACTAGCAGGGAGCAGACTACCCGAAGTAGAGTCAGCTTCCCATATCGGGGCCACCAGCCAGGCTCCATACCCACATGTTAGGTTGCTTGGACTTGAACTATAAAAGGTCCAAGCAGCCAACGGGCGAGGACAACTCCATTCGAATTTCATTCTAGCTCAAACATAGTCCTAGTCTCCGAACACCATTGTAAGCTCAAAAGCTCGATCCACCCTCAAACTCAGGCAACAAAGAACAACCAACACTACGTGGACGTAGAGTATTACGCTCAGGCGGCCCGAACCACGTGAATCTTCGTGTTCATCTCGGCATCGTGCTACGACGGTCAAAACCACTAAGCCCCTCCTAAAGAAGAACCTCTGCGAGCTTCTCCAGAATGGACAGGGGAAGTGTTGTAGAAAACACTTCAACATTTGGCGCGCCAGGTAGGGGCATTATGGTTTTTGAAGTTGTTCGTGTAGCTCACAATGGTGAACGCCCAGTCTCTCGGAGGCTGTTTCCACCCCTCGCGCCGCCAGCAGCAGAGGGAGCTGGAAGCCTCATCCCGTTCTAGACCTGGTGCTTTGGCGAATACTTTCCCGGGAGGGGTCCAACAAGCTTCCCCCCCCCCCCCCCCCCGCTGCGAAGGACCCTTCCGGATGACACAAGTATGCCGACCAGGATGCATCCGCTTGGCGACGGAGGATGGCGACCCGATTCCAAATCCTTGGAACATTGAGCACCTCCGTAAGTTTTACCCGTAGCTTAGGGTAGGGCAGTCTTTTTCTGTAAAAGGGTCATAGTGCCTAGGACCAGTGCTCGGATCAACTAAACTCCGTAGGGGGGGGATCCGGCTACCCCTGTGACGTGGCCCGCTCAGCCGAGACAGGCCACCCGCCCGGGAATCGCATTGGGGGGTGTCGTGTTGTGCGGCACCCAACAGCACACATATGAGGAACAATGTATTACATAAAACAATAGCGGAAGCTTACAAGTTTTTCTTTGTAAATACTTTACATCAAGTAACTACAGCGGAAGTCTATATCAACTCACGTCGAATAACTAGGGGCACTCGAGATGAAGTCCAGCCCGCGGACTCCTCTCGCTAGCAACACGAAGACAAGCAGCAGCGGCTGGGTTCTCCATGTGTTACTTGACTAGGAAGTCCCCGAGTCTCACCGGACAACCTTCTTTTCAGCATCGATGATAACATGCAAAACCACTTATATAGCAAGCGTGAGCACATAGGCTAAGCAAGTCTGACACGTCTCTCGTAAACAAAAACTCTACATGCACGACGGTTGCAATTGGGTCGGCTAGATTTGCATAAAGGACTCGCCTAAAGTTGATCCTTAACTTTCAGATTTTAAGCCTCATTGTGCAGACCTTGAGCCGAAAAGCATCGCAACTCCACAATCAAACAAGAAACGCTTTGTTGCGATGCTCCTTGCACAAAGTGAAAGTAAAATTTAATGAGCCTATCTCTAATTCAATCATGGTTGCAATACAAGTTATAGCACAACCTTATCAAGTTCAAAAGAATAACCAGTTCAGTTCTTACTATGTCAAGACGCAGTGGGCAAGTATGCTCATATAACCACGAGCGACGGTGATTCGAATCAGTACACGCCCGGACTACACGACACGTACACCTGTACTCCGAGTTGCCGGCAGCAACCTCGACTGACGTTGTACGCGGCCACCTTTCCCAAGATCTTCCACATTGGACGCAGTCCAACTGCCCCGAGTACGCAAGCTCCCTCAAGGTACATACCCGCTGTGGTATGTTCTTGAGCGAGGTACCTCCTGCTACCCTGAAGCCGAAAGGCTAAGGCAGTTGGAAAAGTTCCACTATGGATCTCCCAAGGTACATCGGTTTCCTAGGTCCTAAATAGCCAGTATGCGCCCGGTACACAACTCAAACTTCTCCAACAGGGCCAAGCACGGACGGGCCTTAACCGACACAGGCAGGGCTATGCACGCACGGCCTGCAACCTGCTGCATCTAAACCTCCCTGCCCGGTCTCCATTTCTTATGTGTGAACTTTTTTCTCTTCTTCTCTAAATTGGGCCCGTTCCGAGTACACCAGCCCTAAACTCACGAGTAGCTTCCAACTACTCGACTTCTACCGGACCTTTCCTACTAACATTTAGCGTAGCCAAATCCACTCGAGGAGGTGCTATTCTACCCTTCCTCTCTTAGGTATTTTTGGTCATGCAAGTGGGGTTTTCAATATCATCTGGACTTACTGCAATCAATGATGCACAGCTATGATCTCTACAAATGAAAATGCTTTATTAAACTGTTTAAATGCAAGCCGGGGCTTGCCTGTTTTGCAGGTGACTAAGGTTACAATCAGTTAGTGACGATCACTTGGAGCTTGATCACTTGTTCTCCTCCCTCCTTGACCTTCACTTCAAGTTCTTCTCACCTTCTTCACGTATGTGCTACACGATATGATCATGCATATGTATTTAATTGAAAATCTTTGGCTAATAAGATATAAGGACAGTTTTAAAACTAGAACTCTGTTTAAGAATTTAAAATGACACAGGTGCTAGTGGTTTGGGTTAGGTTTAAACACTATGATCAAGTGTTGAGTGCCTTTCCCACTTAAGTGTTGATCACCTTAATAGGTTACCTAAGACAGTGGTGATCCAGAGCTCCAATGGAGCTGGGAATTTTCATGTGAGTTCCTTGTCACAAGAAAGTCCTCTGGACCAAAATTTAGCACTTTTCATGGAGTGGGTTATTCAGAACAATTCTCTAAGTGTTTAATCAAAAATGAATTAATTCTGAGGTAACACCCATGTTCATGTCAAACCCAGTGAACCACAATTTCAATTATAGTTCATAGAGTCTACATGAATTTTCCTAGGATTTTTGGAGCTAAGAATTTCCCAGAACTGAATTTTCAAGTTTTGGAAATTCTCTGAAAATGTTTCTGTATTCATTTGAACACAGTAAGTTAAAATCTGAATTCTCCTGACCAAATCAACTCCAAATGAGCTGAAACTTTTACAGGACTATAAGAATACCTTAAATAATATTATGGCAAAATTTGAGGATTTTTGGATAAACCAAACTCCCTCAAAAATTCTTTTTCTGAAAAGCTTTAAGGAATTCCCGCGCCGCAGGGTTAATTCCCGCGCTGTTACAGTCGATCCCGCGCCACAGAATATCCAGCCCGCTCCCCTGAGCCGCTGACAGGCGGGACCGGTGAGGTCTTCTTCAACCTCGCGCTCCCGCGCGATACCGCCGCCGGGCTCGCCGGAGTAGCTCCGGGATCGGTCGTCCGGCCACCGCAACTGCTGAAACTTGCCGCTAGCCCCTAATCCAACGTGAGGAACATGCTGGTGGGGTTTTCTCGAGCTGGCAGGTCCCCCAAACTAGCCCGTGACGGCGCATCGGCTCGGATGAACTCCGGCGACGTCGCCCCGTTGAGCTAGCCCGCAAAAAGCTTCCTAGAAGGGCTCTACAGCACCAGTGGAGGTTGGCCAAGCTCGGCATGGCCGCATATGGGCTCGGGAACGGCTCCCACCTCGGGTTCACCGTGCACCCGCACCTTCCCGCCATAGCCGCCGTCATAAAAAGTGAAATTGCACCGTACACAGCATGTTTCGTGCGAGGTTTCAAAAGAGAACTGGTGCGCCTACATGTCTATCTTGTGTGTGCGAAGTTTCGTGGTGTCTAAACAACAATCAATCGGTAATTTTGCAGAATCATACCGGAAGGTCGGTTTACACCGGCCGGAGTGAATTCCCAAAATTCGTCGTCCAGGGGCGGAGACAAGCTCTGTGCTTCGGGTGGAAGCTGCACGGAGCTCCTTCATGTCCAAAAGTGGCCTTGCGCGGTCGTGACAAGCTCTGGAGGAGGCTGTCCACGGGAGCGCCTTCTCTCGGTTGTGAGACGGCCGCCGCCGAAGCCGGGTTAACTCGGTGTGGAGAGCACGAACGCCCTCGGTGAGTGCACAAGGAGGTCATGGGAGGCTCTGCGGTGTGGTTTTGCTGCTCAGCTGAAGTTCTCACGCACTGTATGTGCTGGCCGATCGACCGAGAGCTCGGCGGCAGCGCTCGGTCTGTTTTTCTTGCGCGAGGAGGAAGAACAGGCCGATGCTTCGGTGACGAGGGAGAAAGTGAGCACGGCAGAGTTTAAGGGCACCCAGGCCACTCTCCAGCACAACGGATTTTCACCAGGAGGTGCCTGCCGGCTGAGCTTGGTGTCGAGCGGAGAGAGGTCGGCTTCGGCCGTTGCTTCGCGTGGGAGGAAATCAAATGAAGACTGTGTACTGAAGATCTTTTGCAATATTCAGTGCACTCAATGACATGTGGGTCCCATTGTTCAGTTCCTTCTTATCTCCCTCAAAATATCTCTCAAGTTTGAATATTGAGTGAATTCAATTGTGAGAATTCAAATCTGATATGCATTTGGATAATTGGGCAAGTTTCATCCAAATTCAAATATGCATTTGAATTCTTTGTCATTTAAAGTCCATTTTGGAAAATGGGTTGCAAATCATTTTCATAAATCCTGAAACTTTGCACACCCCCTAATTTGGACTCAAGGAATTCAAATATGAAATCTGATTTAAATTTTGGCTGCTGCAAATGAGATTTGTAGCACAACAGTTTTGAATTTCCATTGTTGCTCTCATTTGAATTTTGAGTTTGAACAATTGTTCCAAATCTGAGTTTTGTTTTTTCACACCTATGGGAACTTCCCATCTTTGTTTCAGAACCCCTCTTGGTTCCAAGTTTTCAAATAAACATTTGAACTTGTGTGAAGAAAACCCCCATGTGTGTTATCACATGTGGAAAAGTTTTAACAAGTCCCTAAATTTCATACATATGAAACAAACTTTTGCGAACAAGTGTTTCTTTGTATTCACATTTTTGGGACCTTTACATTCCCCCCCCTTAAAAGGAATCTCGTCCCGAGATTCAGAAGAAGAACGAGATGGGAGGTAATTACAAGTTTATGACAAAAGCTCCGGATAGTTCTTGTGGATGTAATCTTCGGTTTCCCACGTCGCCTCTTCCGGGGTATGATTACTCCACAGGACTTTATAAAATTTCAAAGTCCGGTTTCCGGTGGTCCGGGTCTTTTCGTCGATAATCTGTACAGGTTGCTCGACATAGGTGAGATCCGGCTTCAACTCGTCGATGTCTTCGGTGCATATGGCAGCGGTAAACTTGAGACACTTCCGCAGATGGGACACGTGAAATATGTCGTGAATACCGGCAAGGTTTGCCGGTAGTTCCAGCCGGTAGGCTACATTTCCGCACTTTTCCGTTATAGCAAACGGACCGATGAATCGGGGAGCAAGTTTCCCCTTGACACCGAATCGATGGATCCCTTTCATCGGAGACATACGAAGATACACGTGCTCTCCGACTCCGAAATGCAGCGGTCGATGTCTCTGGTCCGCGTAGCTCTTTTGACGGGATTGGGCAGCTTTGAGGTTCTCTTGTATTATCCGAACTCTCTCTTCGGCTTCATTGACAAGAGCAACCCCGAACGTTACTCATTCACCGGACTCACACCAGTTCAATGGCATACGGCACTTCCGGCCGTGTAGAGCTTCATATGGTGCCATTTTGATGCTCGTCTGATATCCGTTGTTGTACGAGAACTCCACCAGCGGTAAATGATCATCCCAGCTCTTACTGTGGTGGATGGCACATGCTCTTAGCATATCCTCTAGTATTTGATTCACCCTCTCAGTTTGCCCATCGGTTTGAGGGTGATACGCAGAGCTTCTAATTAGTTTGGTCCCCAAGGATGCGTGTAGCTGCTCCCAGAAATGGGCTACGAACAGAGATCCTCTATCTGACACAATGGTGCGGGGAACTCCATGTAAGCACAAGATCCGTGCTATGTACAGCTCCGCATACTGCTTTGCGTTGTACCTAGTATGCACAGGGATGAAATGTGCTGATTTGGTTAATCGGTCCACAATTACCCAAATCGAATCATGGTTGTGGGAGGTCATCGGCAACCCGACGATGAAGTCCATACTCAAGTCTTCCCACTTCCATGCCGGTACTTGCAATGGCTGCAACAGGCCTGACTTCTTCACATGGTCGGCCTTGACTCTTCGACACGTATCACATTCCGAAACGTACTTTGCAACTTCACGTTTCATACGTGTCCACCAAAACTTCTTCCGGAGATCTTGGTACATTTTATTACTGCCCGGATGAATGGAAAACATGGACAAATGAGCTTCGTCCAAAGTTTTCTTCCGTAGTCCCATATCCCGGGGTACTCCTATCCGGTCGTTGAACCACAAAATAACTTCGTCATCCTTCCGGAAGCACTTCATTTCTCCGTTGTCTATCCTCCGCCGTATGTGAGACATACCCTTGTCTTTTCGTTGAGCTTCCATGACCTCCTCTCGGATAGTAGGAATGAGAGCGAGATTATAGAGAGCTCCATACGGGATGATACGGAGGCTTGGTTCTTCATCATCCATTTCAGCAATTGTTAGGGGATGGATATGCGCCTTACGACTGAGCGCATCGGCGACCACATTCGCCTTTCCTGGATGATAATGAATTTCAAGTTCATAGTCCTTAATGAGCTCTAGCCATCTTTGTTGCCTCATGTTCAGTTCTTTCTGAGTGAAGATGTACTTCAAGCTCTTGTGGTCGGTGTAGAGGTGTACAAGATTTCCGAGCATGTAATGCCTCCACATCTTCAAAGCAAGGACCACGGCAGCTAACTCAAGATCATGAGTTGGATAATGCTGCTCATGATTTCTAAGTTGACGAGATCCATAAGCGACCACTCGTCTTTCTTGCATCAGCACGCAGCCAAGACCGATGCCAGATGCATCGCAAACAACGTCGAATGGCTTTGTCGTATCCGGCTGAGCAAGAACTGGGGCTGTTGTGAGATGCTTCACTAAAGTCTTGAAAGCTTGTTCACACACAGCACCCCACATAAATCTGGTGTTCTTCTTTAATAATTCTGTCATCGGTTTAGCGATCTTGGAGAAACCCGGAATGAACCTCCGGTAATAACCCGCTAAACCGAGGAAGCTTCGAATTTCATGCACTGACTTTGGTGACTCCCATTTTTGTACCTGGATAATCTTACTCGGATCTACAGTGATGCCCTCCGCTGAAATAATGTGTCCGAGAAAAGGTACTTGATTAATCCAGAATTCACACTTGCTGAATTTTGCATAGAGCTGATGATCTCCCAATCTTTGTAGCACAATATGCAGATGTTCAGCATGCTCTTCCTCTGACTTGGAGTACACCAAGATATCTTCGATGAAGACAATGACAAATTTATCCAACTCCGGCATGAACACTGAATTCATCAGGTACACAAAGTGTGCCGGGGCGTTGGTCAAACCAAAAGACATAACGAGATACTCATACAGCCCGTATCTCGTCGAGAATGCCGTCTTCGGAATATCTTCTGCCCGGATTTTAATCTGGTGATATCTGGACCGAAGATCCATCTTCGAAAATACCTTTGCACCCACTAACTGATCGAAGAGCATATCAATGCGAGGTAGTGGATACTTGTTCTTGATGGTAACAGCGTTCAAAGGACGATAATCAACACAAAGTCGTAGTGTTTCATCCTTCTTCTTGACAAACAACGCTGAACAACCCAAAGGTGACGAACTTGGTCGTATAAAGCCCTTGCTCATTAGGTCATTCAGCTGTGTCTTCAATTCTGCCAATTCATTGGGTGCCATCTTGTACGGCCTTCGTGATATCGGTGTTGTTCCCGGTATAAGTTCAATCTTGAACTCCACGTCTCGTTCGGGCGGCATGCCCGGTAAATCCTCGGGAAACACATCCGAATACTCATGTACCACCGAAATGTCCTCTATCTTAACAGCTTCCGTATGGTTAACTGTGGCAATCTGTTGCCGTTTGGCGCCCAGAATTAATATATGAAGACCGTGCTGTGGGGAGTTAAGCTCGACGGTCCTGGAGCTGATGTTAAGAATCGCCTGGTGGTAATTCAACCACGACATCCCCAAAATGATGTCGATATTCAGACCTTCAAGAATAATGAGGGTCGTAGGGTATACTTTACCCCCCAAACAAAGAGGTGCTCGGGAGACAACCTCGCTTGCGGTACTGCTGCCCCCGGGCGAAGATATGAGGTATTGCCTCTTTGTATAAACTGTTTGGAGCTGATGTTGAGCCACAAAAGGCTGACTAATGAAGTTGTGTGTGGCACCGGAATCAAAGAGAACTAAAACGATAGCTGATTCATAGAAAACATCCCTGCTAAAGCGGCTTCTCCTTCCGGAACATCATCAATCACAGTATAGTGAATATTGCCACTTATCTGCCCTCCTATCTGCAGATTCATGTACGGGTCGTATTGTTGTAAATATGATGACCCGCATCCTTGAATTCCCTCTGGACATTGCCTAGCATAATGGCCCATGCGCCCACAAGTAAAACACGTATGCCTCTCCGGTTCTTCGTTGACTTGCGGTGGACTGCTAGGTACATATGACTGCAGCGATGGAGCACAAACCACCGTCTGATGCTGTGGCTGTGGAGGTGGTGCAAGTTGTAGAACTTGACCAGTAATCAATCTCTGAGGAGTTGATCGTATAGGTGGCCTCCATCTTTCACCGGGTGGCGTTTGATACACCAAACGGTACTTATGAGGCACATAACTTGTGCTGGCCTGCCCGATCTCACTCATCTTCCTCTTCTCAGCTTGCCACTCAAGTGTCGGCTTTTCTTGGATGAAAGCCGCATTGACCATGTCGGTGTAACTGCCGTTATTGTGTACGGCCAACTTATCCTGTAATATGGCACTCAGGCCATGGAAGAATAGGTCACACCGTGCCTCTTCTTTCGCCACATATTCGGGAGCATATTGGGCCAAAAGATTAAATCTTCTAACATACTTGAGGACACGCATGTCCCATTGCTTCAAGCCCAAAAATTCCTCCCGCTTTGCCTTGACAATACCTAGTGGTATGTAACGAGTACGAAAGGCTTCACAAAAATCACTCCATGCTACTTGATGGCCCTCCGGAATGGTGGCAAGATGATCCACCCACCAGTTTCCTGCGACTCCATGGAGTTGCTGAGCGGCAAACTTTGTCTTCTGGTATTCATAACACTCGAATACTCCGAATTTAGACTCCATAACACGAAGCCATTGATCTGCTTCCACAGATTCGGTGGCTTCAGTAAAGATAGGCGGTTGAGTCGCCAAGAGATCCAGATAAGCGTCCCGAGATGGAACGACTTGTTGCGTGTTCTGGAGTACACCTTGCTGTACCAAAGCTTGGAGTAAGCGTGTGTGTTATTGTGTTGCTTCTTGGAGTAGCCTAGCGTTCTCTTGATTAGACTCGATGACTCAAGTCATAAGATCCATCCATCCCGTGGATGGTGGTTCCGACGGTGGAATAGAAGCTTCACCACCTCGACGAGAACTTCCGGCCCTACTCCTAGAGCGAGTATGAACCATACTGCATAATGTAGTTAAGAAGAGTTTAAACAAGAACTCAGCAGTATGTGAGACTAATGAAAACATGAATATGTCAACTTTAGTAAAAGCAGTAACAAAATCCATGTTTACACAATTCCTTAGTAGGCATAGCTATCCAGCCTATGTGTACAGGATAGACCTTTATGCACTATCTCCAGATTTTGATCTAGTTAAGAGCATTTTAATATCTCGAGTTGAATACCAAAGTTAAAGTTAACTTCAGTATCTTTCAAACGAGTACTCATATGCCTGCAGACCATATCTGGATTAAAAGTTATGATTTTCCAAAGTTGACAGAATTCCTGGATAAAATTTGCCAGCACCTCCTTTGTACGTGACTGATTTTATCACAGTCGTATATGTAAATACAATAAGAACCTGAACAAACTTTGAACTACAACAATGTTGCACATTTCATAACCTATCCAATGGTGTATCATAGGCTTCTTAAGGGTTTCTATATAGAAAGTTATGGCTTAAAAACAGAAAGGTCCAGAGGGGTTTTGTTGCTGTCCTGGTTCTGGACGATTCACCTTCCTCTGAACTTTCCACCCATTTAGCATGTGATTTGGCTCTGGAGGTCTACAAAGCAGATGTAGAGATCTTGAAGACCTTTCCAGAACTGTACCATACACATTAATTGGGTCAAGCTACTCAGAGTAATGCTCTGTTAAATTCTAGCAAGAATTCCTGCCGAAAACAGAGCACTCTGTTTTTGAAATCTTTGAAGCCTAGTCTTCCTCTAATTTGCATCTTAGCTCAAAATAAGAGTTCAGTAACTAATATTTGTTTCAAACTTCCATTTTTAATCGAAAGTTAGTTCATGAGTCATTTCTTCAAAGGAAAGGGGTTACTAAGTTTAGTACGGCGTCGATGCACCGTAAGAAGCATGTCGGTACTACGTAGCCTCACCAAAAGGAAAATCCTAACCGGATTATACCGGCACATTCGTATCTTAGGTGGCACTAAAACGGTCACTCGCAAACGTGTACTATTCGTACTATGGTTTCGTGGTTAATCCTGCATAAGTCACACTCAATCATTGTAACACCCCAAAATCTGTTAAGTGGGGAATTTAAAATTTTTTGGACGTATTGCATGTGGTGCAGAAATTCAAATTCAAATCAAAACAGAAAAGAAAAGGAAAAATAAAAAGAAAAAACCGGCCAGTGGGCCGAAACCCACCAGCCGGCCCACCATTTCCCCGCGCCAGCCCACAGCCGCGCACCCCTCTCTCACTCTCACTGACACGCGGGGCCCGCGTATCATCCCCCACCTCTCGCTCGCGCCAACCGCCGGGGCTGCTCCGCGTGCCCGAATCCAAACCACCCCGAAAACCGCGTCCCCCAGCCGAATTCTGGTCCCGGACGACTCCAACTCGATCACAACCGACACGCCGCCCTCCCCCGTATATATAAGCACCGGCATCGCCCGTTTTTTTTCATCCCGATCGATTGTTTTTCCCCCCGGTGAGAACCAGAGCTTCTCCAGCCCTTTTCTCTCGATCCCTGCTCGGATTTTCCGATCTAACGTGCTGATCGTGTTCCACCGCCTCTGGGGAATCACGCAGGTGCAGAAAACTCGGTGGTTTGCCCTCTAGGCACAGCTCCGACGAGCACCGCAGCAGTTCCACCTCGGACCTCGTCGCCGACCGTCTTCCAGGACCTCCGAGCTCAAGAAAAATCCCGAGGTGAGATCCCCGACCTCCCCTCTACCGATCTATGCCATGAAAACCCAGTTTTAGGAGGAATAGACGAAGATCCGAAGTTCTCCGATGAGGTCGCCACCTCCCGCCGCCGCGCGCCGCCGGGCAGCGCGGGCTGACTCCGGCCAGGGCGACGTGGCCGCTTGTGCGCTGTCTATTTTAAATCGCACGGTAGAATTAAAACCCGCGCGTACCGGTTCGGTGATCTAATCTGAGCCGTCTGTTTTAAATCGGACGGTCCACGTCGGCCCCGCATTATAAAGGCCAGGATTCTTACGCGCTACCCCCTGGGGATCTCGGAAAATACGAGCTAGCCCCGGAAAGTTCTGATCTAGCCCCTGGAACTTCAGAAATTCATGTAAATTCAATTAAAAATCAGTTTTAGCCCCTGGACTTAATAAAAATTTGCAAAACCCCTCTGTTATGCATAGTTAGACCCCTGGAAATTTGTGAAATAATAAATTAGACCCTATAGTAGGGTGAACTTACCTTTTTGACCCTATATGGTATTAAGTTTAGAAATTTCAATATGTGACTAGGATTTAAATTTAAAAGGAAAGACAAACACATGTGCTAATTCAAGTTTAAACTCTACTAACACTTGGAAAACTTTAGAATGAACTAAAAATAAATTTTAGGCTGAAATGAAATCTGTTTGGGTGTTGTTCATATTTATTAGTTCTAGGAACACATTTTTAGGTTAGTAAATAATTCTGAAAATGGGTAAAATAAATTTAAATTAGTTCACATGAAAGGAGAAGTTCAAAAACATATTATTTAATATATTAGATCAGAACCTATTCTATTTAGATGTTATGCCCTACTATTTAATATTTAAAACTCACTTTTAGGCATAGAAAATAAATCTGGAAAATAAAGGAACAATAGGTATGCATAATTAGAAAATAATAAATGAAGTCTCCAATTCCAAAGACCTCAGTTTGGGATTTGGTAGAAGGTTTAAAAACCCACTTGGAATAGGAAATTACATTTCATGCAGACTTGGTAGCTAAAGAGTGTGTTAATTGAATATAAAGAATTTGTTTAGAATTGAAATGCATATATATAGTGTGCAAATATATATATATATATATATATAGAGTAACCCCAACACTTAGAAATGTGAATGAGTTTCATAGGTATGTATGTGTGGTTTGTATGAAGTGAAAGTGTGAACTATGTCTTATGGATTGTTGTTTTCTTTTGCTATGTGTATTGGCATGAGTAGAACCTGCCCCAGAGCAAGTTCTCCCTTTCCAAGACCAAGACTTTCCATTCTCAGAGCAGCAAGAAGAAGGCAAGTGTCCTTGACCACTTTGATCCTATGCTAGGATGTGTAGATAGAATTATTTGCATTGTCAATTGAAATATGAAACCCATGCTAGGAAGTTTCCCTAGAATTTCATTACCTTGTTTCCTTGTAGCTTGGGTTGGGATTTGCTTTATTATGTCATTCATTCATATTACTTATGCTTAGCCATGCTTAGAATGGGATAAGTGGGATATGATATCATCAACTTGTTTACCTTACACTTGAATAAGACATTATGAGTTATGTAGAGGTAGGGATCGAGGCAAGTTGGATGATTTGGTTGGTGTTGGGTGCACGAAACTCGGGTTTGTGTTTAGTACTTGCCTGGATCCTAAGGACCGGTTCATGGAGCATGTAACCTGGCTTTATCGTGCCAACCACATGCTGAGATGGGGCAGCTTGGCCAATTAATTAGGTGTATCCCCGGCGTAGTATGGGTGTGTTGGATGGTGCGGGGAATAGGTGTCAGCTGGACTACCATATGAACCGCAAGGCTCAAGAGGGGGCCACTGCAGCAGGGTTGGAGCCTCTTGTATGCTGTTAGGGTTGAAACCACAGTGGGCCCACGCTCGTCGGGAATCCCTTTGTAAAGGCTTCGTAGTGATCTCCTGGCTACACACCTGGGAAGTGTGAATGTGGTTTGTGGCCACTGGCATAATGGAGGTTCTTTTAGTCCACTCGACAACGGGGGATGAAATCACTACATGTGGGTACAGTGGTGCAAACTCTGCAGAGTCAAAACTGTCATGACAGCCGTGCTCACGGTCAAGAGCGGCTTGGACTTATTCATGATTAGAGGATTGATGGCTTTGGAAGTTGAGGATGTTAAGCGGGGAGCTTAACATTGGAAATGATGTTATGGTTATTTGATTATGATGATGGGTTGGGAGATTGGGATCTTTTCATCTGTGTAGTAACGTAGGTGCTTAATAAGCTAAGGTGGTAGGTAATAATTGCGTAGTTCTTTAACCATGATTTCAACCTCTCCTTGCTCTGGCCATGCATGACATAACCTTCCCCCACTTGCTGAGTACCAACGGTACTCAAACTTGCATATTTGTTGGTTTATATTGCTGCTCAGGTCAAGAGAATGATGTGGTGTTCAATGACCAAGACTTCGGACTCGAAGAAGGATTCTAGGTTCATGGAGTCCCCCGGGCAACTCCTGTGATGGAGCCCACAAGAATAATATTCCGCTGCTATTTTATTTACATGTTATGAACTTATTATCGTCCATCGAGACATATGCTATGTAAGACTTATCTATATTCGACACCTGGCTTGTAATAAATGATGCTTCACTATTTGTCATCACATGTATGAGAAAATGATCCTGGCATACATGTGATATTCACTCGGTTGTTTTTCGGAGAAACCGGGTGTGACAGAAGTGGTATCAGAGCCAAGGTTGCCCGTAGGAACGTGGACCTAGGTAGAAATGGACGTATTTAAGGACCCTATTTTCTTAAAAACTATTTTACAAAGGTGTGGGTTGAAAAGTGTTATTTAATGGGGTCACTTTATTCATCTTACCCCAACTTTTATTCAAAATAGGATTTTTGTTTAAAATCTTATCTAACTTAATTTTAAATGCTTTATGTTTTAGATGGTTCGCATGATCCGCACCGCTCGCAAGTCCACCGGAGGGAGAGTTCCCGTAGTTGCCCTTGCCCTAAGAGAGGAGAACCGTCCGGTGACGTACCTCTCCTACGGATTAGCAGTAGGAGGCTTGTTGCGCCGTCTTCGACGTATGCTCCACGCCGCCGGCAATACGGGCAAGCTAATCATACACTACAGCTCCACCCGGACCATCCGGGAGAAGCGGGAAGAATGGAGTTCAGAAATGAGGATTATCCATGAAAATCAGCTGCTCAAGATCCACCGCTCTCCAGCTTGTTGAGCGACACAGGTCGATACGGAGAAGGATGTCACCTGGGAAGCTATCACCTGCCAGAGTCACATCTACTGTCGCCACCTAGACAGGACTGAGTACATGTATGTCCTCCAGCGTGAGAGTGGTACAACGGAGTACAAGTACCCGCCAGTGCAGCAGGGGACATCCCATGAGCACATGGACCTGTGCTTGGAGGATGCTGCTTTGCTCAGCACTCGACTGCAGGAGTGCCAGCAGGAGCTTTAGGATGTTCGTGACACCCTGAAGGAGACTGAGGCGTTGCTTCGAGCCAGCTTGGGGGCCAGAGAAAGAGGAGATGGGAATGAACTTTGTGTCACCGTGAATGACACATGGACTCCTGACTCCCTAGATCGCCGGGCGAGCAGGCGCCGCCGCACTTCTCCTCCAGCAGCTTCCCCACCCAAAGCGGAGCCCGTGCAGCCGCAACAACAGAATGTAATGCGAGGACGGGTGAACCACGTGACCATGGAGGAAGCGCAAGAGGCACCTGACGTGGTAGTTGGTAAGTTTCCTGCCAATTTACACATTGCAACCCTGTTGTTCGATTCTGGTGCTACCCACTCATTCATTGCCCAAGGGTTTGCTAATAAGCATGATTTAGCAACAACACAAATGAACCATATGCTAGCCGTAAACTCTCCAGGGGGAGAAATAAGGACAAGACAAGTGTGTCCCAAGGTGAATCTAGACATTAATGGGTAGTATTTACTGCCAACCTCATAGTGATAGGTTCCCAATGGATAGATATTATTTTGGGCATGGATTGGTTGACCAAACATAAAGGAATCATCCATTGTTCGACCAGAACGGTGGAACTAACTCACCCTAGTGGCACAAGAGTAAAGTTCATAACAATACAAGAGCCTAGGAGGGACATTAAATTAAATCAAGTTGAGGTGGAAGTGGAGGAGATCAGGATCATCAGGGAATATCCAGATGTTTTTCCTGAGGAGTTGCCAGGTATGCCCCCCGATCGAGAAGTGGAATTCGCGATTGAGCTAGTGCCTGGAACAACTCCGATATACAAGAGACCTTATCAGATGGACTCCAAGCAGCTGGAAGAACTCAAGGATCATTTAAGAGAATTGACAGGGAAGGGGTACATTCGTCCTAGTTCCTCACCATGGGGAGCTCCAGTGATATTTGTGCCCAAGAAGGACGGAACCCAAAGGTTATGCGTAGACTACCGTGCGTTGAATGAAGTAACCATCAAGAACAAGTACCCATTACCCCGCATTGAAGACTTGTTTGATCAGTTGAGGGGAGCTTGTGTGTTCTCGAAAACTGATCTCAGGTCGGGATACCACCAACTTAAGATAAGGCAAACTGATATTCCAAAGACAACTTTCGTATCTCGGTACGGACTGTATGAATACACCGTCATGCCTTTCGGGCTAACTAATGCCCCAGCATATTTCATGTATCTCATGAACAAGGTATTCATGGAATATCTGGACAAATTTGTGGTGGTTTTCATTGATGACATTCTCGTCTTTTCCAAAGATGAAAAAGAACATGAGAGGCATTTAAGGTTGGTGTTGCAAAAGCTGAGAGAACACCAACTATATGCCAAGCTGAGCAAGTGTGAATTCTGGTTGAAGAGAGTTCCCTTCTTAGGACATATAATCTCGGAGGGAGGGATCTCCGTAGACCCCACCAAGATCGAGGATGTACAGAAGTGGAAGACCCCTGAGAATGTTGGGGAAGTTCGAAGCTTCTTGGGATTGGCTGGGTATTATCGACGGTTTATCGAGGGTTTCTCCAAGATCTCGAGACCCCTCACCAAACTGTTGGAGAAGGGAATCACATTCACATGGACGCCGTAGTGCGAGACGAGTTTCTAGGAATTAAAGAAAAGATTGACAACAGCCCAAGTGCTAGTTATGCCAGATATGCAGAAGAACTTTTCGGTGTACTGCGATGCTTCTGGAAACGGGTTGGGATGTGTTCTCATGCAAGAAGGGCATGTCGTGGCTTATGCGTCCCGGCAGCTCCGTAAACACGAGAAGAACTATCCTACACATGACCTAGAACTAGCCACAGTGGTACACGCGTTGAAGATTTGGCGGCACTACTTGATGGGGAAGAGGACAGAGATATATACGGATCATAAGAGCTTAAAGTACATTTTCACACAGCCAGATCTCAACCTCAGACAAAGAAGATGGTTAGAGCTAATCGACGACTTTGATGTGGGCATCAACTATCATCCTGGGAAAGCGAATGTCGTGGCAGATGCTTTAAGCCGGAACGTGCAGGTCAATAGGTTGAGCTTGAAGGACATGCCTGCAGAATTGAAGGACGATGTTATAAGACTCAATCTATGCCTGGTGAATAGTGGTGAAGCCATCGCCATGGAAGTGGACTCCACATTAGAGCAAGACATACGCGATGGTCAAAACAAAGATGAGAAGATACAAGAAATCAGAGAACTCATCAAGGATAATAAAGCCCCTGGTTTCAGAGAGGATGAACAAGGTACGGTGTGGCACGGGAAAAGAATCTGTGTGCCTGAAGTGAAGGAGATCTGTGAATTGATTTTGAAGGAGGCTCATAATTCTGACTATTCCATTCATCCTGGGAGTACGAAGATGTACCATGACCTCAAGAGCAGGTATTGGTGGTATGGCATGAAGCAAGATATCGCGGAACATGTTGCCCTATGTGACACATGTCAGTTGGTGAAAGCAGAACATCAACGACCCGCGGGATTATTGCAACCACTCAAAGTGCCTGAATGGAAATGGGAAGAAATCGGTATGGATTTCATAGTGGGACTACCTAGGACCCAATCAGGATATGATTCGATATGGGTCATCATCGACAGGCTAACCAAGGTAGTTCATTTCATCCCCGTGAAAGAAAGCTACAGCGGATCCAAATTGGCAGAATTGTACATGTCAAGGATCGTGTGTTTCCATGGAGTGCCAAAGAAGATAGTGTCAGATCGAGGGACACAGTTCACTTCAAGGTTCTGGCAGAAGTTGCATGAAACCATGGGGACTCATCTAAATTTTAGTTCTGCCTATCATCCCCAAACCGACGGGCAGACGGAAAGAACCAATCAGATCCTTGAGGATATGTTGAGAGCGTGTGCACTCAAGAACAATAGGAGTTGGGATAAGAACTTACCGTATGCGGAGTTTTCCTATAACAACAGCTATCAGGCTAGTATGAAGATGTCACCATTTGAGGCTTTGTATGGGAGGAAGTGCAGAACTCCCCTATTTTGGAACCAAACAGGGGAAAGTAAAGTGTTTGGACCCAAGGTACTACAAGAAGCCAAGGTGAAAGTGAGGGAAATTTGCAACAACCTGAGAATAGCACAGACCCGACAAAAGAATTATGCCGATGTACGGAGAAGAGAGCTTATTTTCAATGTGGGAGACTATGTTTATCTCAAGGTGTCCCCTATCCGAGGACTTCGTCGGTTCAAGGTGAAAGGGAAGTTATCACCCCGTTACATTAGACCCTTTCAGGTTCTGGAGAGGAAAGGCGAAGTGGCATATCAACTAGAACTACCGGCTCGCCTATCGGATGTGCATGATGTATTCCATGTGTCACAGCTCAAGAAATGTCTAAGGATGCCTGAAGAGATGTTACCCATGAATGAGGTTGACGTACAAGAGGATCTGCCTTATGCCGAGCAACCGGTCAAGATTTTGGAGACAATGGAACGCCTCACAAGAAATAAAAGAATCCGGATGTGCAAGGTGCAGTGGAAGCATCACTCGGAAGAGGAAGCCACATGGGAGCGAGAAGACGAGCTTAAGGCACAGTTTCCGGAATTGTTTTCCTAGAACCACCAATCTCGAGGACGAGATTTCTTTTAAGGGGGGTAGAGCTGTAACACCCCAAAATCTGTTAAGAGGGGAATTTAAAAATTTTTGGACGTATTGCATGTGGTGCAGAAATTCAAATTCAAATTCAAATCAAAACAGAAAAGAAAAGGAAAAAGAAAAAGAAAAAGAAAAAGAAAAAAAACCGACCAGTGGGCCGAAACCCACCAGCCGGCCCACCATTTCCCCGCGCCAGCCCAAAGCCGCGCGCCCCTCTCTCCCTCTCACTGACACGCGGGGCCCGCGTGTCATCCCCCACCTGTCGCTCGCGCCAACCGCCGGGGCTCCTCCGCGCGCCCGACTCCAAAGAACCCCGAAAACCGTGTCCCTGACACGACCCCATTGGTCCTGTCGAGCCAGGATCACGCTGAGGGGTGCTGCGTTGCACAGCACCGTATAACACACGTCAAAGGTGCAAAGCGGAAGCGGAAGTTTCATTACATAAAACGTTTTATGAACATGTTTACATCAAAATAAGTTCAGTCTACACTCGCGGGCGTAGACTAAGCATCAAGTACACGTTCAGCCCTCGAACGTGTCCTTGCTAGCACACACGCACACTAACTCTGCGGCGTGCACGACTCCCACTCGACGGGGTTCCCCTCCTGGGGTTCCGTCTCCTCTTCGGGAGTCCCTTCCTCATAGAACCCTGCAAAAGCTTCAAACACAAGCAGTGAGCACGAAGGCCCAGCAAGTCTGACCCGTCTCACCTAAACATGGAACTTCTACATGAGGGTAATGGGTTGCATGAGGCAAAAATCATTTGCAAGGACTCGCCTAATTAGTAGAACCTTACTTTCAAGTTTTAGCAGCAGGTTGTGGAGAACCTTACGCTAAGGCACATGAGAGAGCCGCAATCAAACAAGAAACGCATTTCTCTCATGTACTTTGCCCAAAGTTGAAAATAACTTTAATTAGCTCTACGCTACGGCATATCATTAACAATCAATGTCCAACTTTCAATCAGCAACCTTTTAACATGTAACTAGCCTGTTCTTTCTACGTCACGGTACAGTGAACAAGTGGTACTCACTGACCGCGAGGGACGGCGATTATAATCGATTTACACCTGCAGGGTTACCCGAACAACCCGTCACGTACGCCCGTACTCGATGTTGCCTACAACAACCATCACGGACGCCGTACGCGACTACCTTTCACCCGTCAGCCAAATATTGAACCGGTCCCATCGTCCCGAGCAAGAGGTCTCTGCACGCGCATCTCCGTGCCGCCAGCCGATTTACACCTCGAGCTCTCAACCTACCCTCTGAACGACGAGCAATGCCTCAATACCCAGCTACCCGAGTTACATCAGTTTCCCGGTTCCCATATAGCCGGTAGGTCTTCGGTACTGTTCTAGCTTGTTCAACAGGCCCGCACACGGCTCGGTCCTCAATCGACACAAGCGGAGCTACAGCACACAGGCCCCAAAGTCCTGCTGCCCTTACTCTCCGCTCGGTCTCATTTTCTTGCCATGTGTATCATGTGCTATCTCTACCCGAGCAATGTGCCTCTAGCCTATTCTCGCGAGTAGTTCCAACTACTCGACTTGTACCGAATCCTACTCTATCCTAGCAATGCAGTGGCTAACGAGGTTTGCAATCCTAAACCCAACCCATGGTTATCTTGGCTGTGCAGTTGGGTTTCCAATCAAGACTTCTAATGCAAAGAACAATATTCAAAGATGTGCTCAAAACAATAAACATTTGTAAAAAGGTTAATGCAAACCGGGGCTTGCCTTGCTGCTCTTGGTCGTAGGCTAGCTGTTCCTCCGGAGTAACAAAGTCTAGGACTTCGGGTTCCTCCTCGACCTTAGCGACTACATGATAGAAACAATACATGTATTAATTTAATGCATTTGTATTAAGTTTGAAGTTGTGAAGTCTATAACCTTTGCTAGATAGACCTAATGACTGTGAAACTTTTACTGTGGCTTGGTTACAACCTAAACAAAGACTTGGTCAAGTTTTAGTTGAAGCAAAGCTCATTTGAGCCCTCCACAAATAATTATGTCCTTGACCTTAATTGGAACTCTTAGGGTGTTCTAGGAATTTTCATGAGACAAACTATGACTTTCTGAAAACTAGATTTTCAGAGGGTTCTAATGGAGTTGGTCTCACTTAATTTGGAAGTCTCTAACTAAAGATATGAGCTAAACAATTTCAGAGAAAATTCTGAAAATGTTTCTGAACATTTCCTATTTTCTCTGGAACAGTTTTGCTAATCACACCATTAGGTGGACTAAATGAGCTCAAATGGATCTGAAATTTTTATGGTAGTTCAAGGATATTTTGTTGAACATCTCAGCAAAATTTCAGGATTTTCCTCCAAAGGATTCTCCAGTTAAAATTCCTAACATTTTAAATTTTAAGGAATTAATACTGGAGAATTAAGGAATTTCATGAAGTGAAACTTGATTTTCTGGAAAGTACTCAGAGAGCTGAATGCAGCAAAATTTGGTTCACTCAATTTGGAGCTTCCTAGCCAAAGTTATAAGGATTTGAAGTTTGAAGGAAATCTGAAAATCGGGAAAAAGTTTAAACTCGCGCGTGGGCCCAGGGTACACGCGTCGCACGCCTAGGCGATGGCACACCGCGGCCCACAAGGATTTTGCGTGCCATCTCACCCGATCCCGGCCGCAGCTGGATCCCGATTCAAAATATCGGCCGCTGACAGCTGGGGTCCACCCCCTTCTTCAACCTCGCGACACCCGCGCACCGCCGCCGAGGGATCTCGCCGGAGAGCTCGCCGCCGGCTGCTGTACAGCTCCAAACTTCTTGATTCTGGCCGCCCCTGCCTACTTTTACTTGGGGAACAGGATCCGAGGGTCAGCTGCTCATGACAATGGCCGGAGCATGGTCGGCGACGAGCCGCCATATCGGAATGACTTCGGCCATGTCGGCTGACTCCCCTAGTACCTCAGCTACTTGGGAAATCGGTCGGGGAGCATCAGTGGACCTCAGAGAAGGTCGACATGAGCTCGAGGCAGCTCGGGGAAGGCCCGAAATAGGTCCTCACCGTGCGCCCGATACCCCCCGTTCGTTCCGCCATTAGTAGACCTTAAATTACGCCGGGCACAGAGGTTCTCCGGCCCAGAGTTGTGAAGGCAACTTGTGCGTTACCGTGTCTAGCTCGTGTGGGAGTGTCCTGAGGCCCTCTAATCCTTTCTAGAGCACGAATTAGACAGAATCGTACCCGAAGGTCGTTCTGCACACAGAAAGGGGAAAAGTGGAAATTCGCCGCCGGTGAGCAACCACTCGAGCTGTGGCTCGGGGATGAGCAGCACCGGTCACCTGCGCGTCCAAGGGTGCCTTGGCTCGGGCGTGACAATGCCCAGGTTGGGCTGTCCACGAGAGCCCGAGGTGCGGCGGTTCCAAGTTCCGAGTTTGATCTTTCGGCACAGCCGATATCAATCGGTTCCAACCGAATTCTAGCAATGGGAAGGATGGAGGAGGGTCTCTAGTACCTTGCTGGGACTCTGGAGTGGAAGGAGGGAGCTGCGATCGGCGTTCTCCGATCAAGTCCGAGCTGCGGAAGTTCTCGGCCGGCGCTGAGTTCTTGCGGGAGAGAACTGTGGTGCCTCGGCCGAGGAGGGGGCAGGCGCCTTAAGAAGGCTCTGCACCGCCTCATGCCCGCGCGTGGGCAAGCAGCTGGTGGCGCGGTGGCTGGCCTCGGTGGCGATCACCGCTGCGGCTCGGCGACCCGAGTGAAAAGTCTCAGTCGGTTTGTGTTGAAGTAGAGGCTGACATGTGGGTCCCACCCTTCCTTTTAACCTCTGAAATTTACTTCTAATCACTGTTGTAAACAGTGAACCCCATACTACCCTTGGCAATTCAAATTATTCCCCCATGAGCCATTTGAATTGATCAAAGTTCAAATGAGGTTTGGTTTGAATGAATTTCAGCACAAGTTCAGTTTGAAATTCAAATAAAGTTTGAATTTCTCCCCCTTAGCTCATGTCAAGATCAACTCCAAATGGAGTGAAAATTGGTGTGTGAGCTCACAAAAATGTGCTGAGTAAGAATATGCCTTCCACTTTCAAATTCATGGTATAAAAACAGTTTGAATTTGAATATGTTTTCAAACTGCCCCCTTCCTATCTATACCCAAGATGACCTCAAAAAGGTTTTGAATTTGGGTGAAACTTGGCATGGACATCCTTAGCAAAGTGTAGGAGTTTTTCCTATGTCCAGCCCATCTATATCACATGTGGGAAATACCACTTTTGCAATGTGTAAGTTTGTTCCCTAATGAGCATGTTGATAATTGTTACTTGCTCTTCATTTGTGTTCATCATTCTTCCTCAAATGAGGTGTGTGGTGTGGGGATGAACACTACAAATGGGTGTCAAAAACTGAGGCCCTTACAGTCCCCCAGCCGAATTCTGGTCCCGGATGACTCCAACTCGATCACAACCGACACGCCGCCCTCCCCCGTCTATATAAGCGTCGGCATCGCCCGTTTTTTTCATCCCGATCGACTGTTTTTCCTCCCGGTGAAAACTAGAGCTTCTCCAGCCGTTTTCTCTCGATGCCTGCTCGGATTTTCCAATCTAATGCGCCGATCGTGTTCCACCGCCTCCGGGGAATCACGCAGGTGCAGAAAACTCGGTGGTTTGCGCTCTAGGCACAGCTCCGACGAGCACCGCAGCGGTTCCACCTCGGACCTCGTCGCCGACCGTCTTCCAGGACCTCCGAGCTCAAGAAAAATCCTGAGGTGAGATCCCCGACCTTCCCTCTACCGATCTATGCCATGAAAATCTAGTTTTAGGAGGAATAGACGAAGATCCAAAGTTTTCCGGCGAGATCGCCACCTCCCGCTGCCGCGCGCCACTGGGAAGCGCGGGCTGACTCCGGCCAGGGTGACGTGGCCGCTTGTGCGCTGTCTATTTTAAATCGCACGGTAGAATTAAAACCCGCGCGTACCGGTTCGGCGATCTAATCTGTGCCGTCTGTTTTAAATTGGACGGTCCACGTCGGCCCCACATTATAGAGGCCGGGATTCTTACGCGCTACCCCCTGGGGATCTCGGAAAATAAGAGCTAGCCCTGGAAACTTCTGATCTAGCCCCTGGAACTTCAGAAATTCATGTAAATTCAATTAAAAATCAGTTTTAGCCCCTGGACTTAATAAAAATTTGCAAAACCCCTCTTTTATGCATAGTTAGACCCCTGGAAATTTGTGAAATAATAAATTAGACCCCATAGTAGGGTGAACTTACCTTTTTGACCCTATATGGTATTAAGTTTAGAAATTTGAATGTGTGACTAGGATTTAAATTTAAAAGGAAAGACAAACACATGTGCTAATTCAAGTTTAAACTCTACTAACACTTGGAAAACTTTAGAATGAACTAAAATTAAATTTTAGGCTGAAATGAAATCTGTTTGGGTGTTGTTCATATTTATTAGTTCTAGGAACACATTTTTAGGTTAATAAATAATTCTTAAAATGGGTAAAATAAATTTAAATTAGTTCACATCAGAGGAGAAGTTCAAAAACATATTATTTAATATATTAGATCAGAACCTATTCTGTTTAGATGTTATGCCCTACTATTTAATATTTAAAACTCACTTTTAGGCATAGAAAATAAATCTGGAAAATAAAGGAAAAATAGGTATGCATAATTAGAAAATGATAAATGAAGTCTTCAAATCCAAAGACTTCAGTTTGGGATTTGGTAGAAGGTTTAAAAACCCACTTGGAATAGGAAATTACATTTCATGCAAACTTGGTAGCTAAAGAGTGTGTTAATTGAATATAAAGAATTTGTTTAGAATTGAAATTCATATATATATATAGTGTGCAAATAAAAATCTGAATATAAAAGTTAGAAATCATATACATATGTTTAAAAGTGCATGTAGGCCAAAAGTCAACACATGTAGAGTAACCCCAACACTTAGAAATGTGAATGACTTTCATAGGTATGTATGTGTGGTTTGTATGAAGTGAAAGTGTGAACTATGTCTTATGGATTGTTGTTTTCTTTTGCTATGTGTATTGGCATGAGTAGAACCTGCCCCAGAGCAACTTCTCCCTTTCCAAGACCAAGACTTTCCATTCTCAGAGCAGCAAGAAGAAGGCAAGTGTCCTTGACCACTTTGATCCTATGCTAGGATGTGTAGATAGAATTATTTGCATTGTCAATTGAAATATGAAACCCATGCTAGGAAGTTTCCCTAGAATTGCATTACCTTTTTTCCTTGTAGCTTGGGTTGGGATTTGCTTTATTATGTCATTCGTTCATATTACTTATGCTTAGCCATGCTTAGAATGGGATAAGTGGGATATGATATCATAAAATTGTTTACCTTACTCTTGAATGAGACATTATGAGTTATGTAGAGGTAGGGATCGAGGCAAGTTGGATGATTTGGTTGGTGCTGGGTGCACGAGACTCGGGTTTGTGTTTAGTACTTGCCTGGATCCTAAGGACCGGTTCATGGAGCATGTAACCTGGCTTTATCGTGCCAACCACATGCTGAGATGGGGAAGCTTGGCCAATTAATTAGGTGTATCCCCGGCGTAGTATGGTGTGTTGGATGGTGCAGGGAATAGGTGTCAGCTGGACTACCATATGAAACGCAATGCTCAAGAGGGGGCCACTGCAGCGGGGTTGGAGCCTCTTGTATGCTGTTAGGGATGAAACCTCAGTGGGCCCATGCTCGTCGGGAATCCCTTTGTAAAGGCTTCGTAGTGATCTCCTGGCTACACACCTGGGAAGTGTGAATGTGGTTCGTGGCCACTGGCATAAAGGAGGTTCTTTTAGTCCACCCGGCAACGGGGGATGAAATCACTACATGTGGGTATAGTGGTGCAAATTCTGCAGAGTCAAAACTGTCATGACAGCCGTGCTCACGGTCAAGAGCGGCTTGGACTTATTCATGATTAGAGGATTGATGGCTTTGGAAGTTGAGGATGTTAAGCGGGGAGCTTAACATTGGAAATGATGTTATGGTTATTTGATTATGATGATGGGTTGGGAGATTGGGATCTTTTCACCTGTATAGTAACGTAGGTGCTTAATAAGCTAAGGTGGTAGGTAATAATTGTGTAGTGCTTTAACCCTGATTTCAACCTCTCCTTGCTCTGGCCATGCATGACAAAACCTTCCCCCACTTGCTGAGTACCAACGGTACTCAAACTTGCATATTTGTTGGTTTATATTGCTGCTCAGGTCAAGAGAATGATGTGGTGTTCAATGACCAAGACTTCGGACCCGAAGAAGGATTCTAGATTCATGGAGTCCCCCGGGCAACTCCTGTGACGGAGCCCACAAGAATAATATTCCGCTGCTATTTTATTTACATGTTATGAACTTATTATCGTCCATCGAGACATATGCTATGTAAGACTTATCTATATTCGACACCTAGCTTGTAATAAATGATGCTTCACTATTTGTCATCACATGTATGAGAAAATGATCCTGGCATACATGTGATATTCACTCGGTTGTTCTTCAGAGAAACCGGGTGTGACAATCATCAGGTCCGGCTGCACACCGAACCCGGTATCCATACAGTTCTTACACCCGTCCGTCATCACTCGCACAGGTGTTCTCAAGACAAACACGCCTTGAGCTACGTGTTCACGTTATTAACCACGTGACGAGGTTTCCCAAATTGCACCACGCACGCCAGGGACAGACGTTTCTCGAATACCCCAAACGACATGAGGAGTCGTAGAGGATATTAAAGCGGGTCGGGTTACCTGCCACGCGTGGGGCTCCACCCTTCAGCTTGTGCGCACTGGTGGAAAGCGCTTGCGTCCACCCCCAAGACATAAAGCGTCCCGAGATGCATGATTTTCCGACATAACAAATAAGTTAGGTTTGCCACCTTCATATTAAGCTAATAGTAATCCTTATGTGGGCCTAGTACCGTATCCTCACCGTAACCTAAATTTTTGTCGTAATACCTTCCTTATTCCGTGTGCTATTACCAATGCGGCTCTGATACCACGCTGACGCGGCCCGCTCAGCCGAGACAGGCCACCCGCCCGGGAATCGCATTGGGGGTGCCGTGTTGTGCGGCACCCAACAGCACACATATGAGGAACAATGTATTACATAAAACAATAGCGGAAGCTTACAAGTTTTCCTTTGTAAATACTTTACATCAAGTAACTACAGCGGAAGTCTATATCAACTCACGTCGAATAACTAGGAGCACTCGAGATGAAGTCCAGCCCGTGGACTCCTCTCGCTAGCAACACGAACACAAGCAGCAGCGGCTGGGTTCTCCATGTGTTACTTGACTCGGAAGTCCCTGAGTCTCACCGTACAACCTTATTTTCAGCATCGATGTTAACCTACAAAACCACTTATATAGCAAGCGTGAGCACATAGGCTCAGCAAGTCTGACCCGTCTCTCCTAAACAAGAAACTCTACATGCACGACGGTTGCAATTGGGTCAGCTAGATTTGCATAAAGGACTCGCCTAAAGTTGATCCTTAACTTTCAGATTTTAAGCCTCATTGTGCAGACCTTGAGCCGAAAAGCATCGCAACTCCACAATCAAACAAGAAACGCTTTGTTGCGATGCTCCTTGCACAAAGTGAAAGTAAAATTTAATGAGCCTATCTCTAATTCAATCATGGTTGCAATACAAGTTATAGCACAGCCTTATCAAGTTCAAAAGAATAACCAGTTCAGTTCTTACTACGTCAAGACGCAGTGGGCAAGTATGCTCATATAACCGCGAGCGACGGTGATTCGAATCAGTACACGCCCGGACTACACGACACGTACACCTGTACTCCGAGTTGCCGGCAGCAACCTCGACTGACGTTGTACGCGGCCACCTTTCCCAAGATCTTCCACATTGGACGCAGTCCAACTACCCCGAGTACGCAAGCTCCCTCAAGGTACATACCCGCTGTGGTATGTTCTTGAGCAAGGTACCTCCTGCTTCCCTGACGCCGAAAGCCTAAGGCAGTTGGAAAAGTTCCACTATGGATCTCCCAAGGTACATCGGTTTTCTGGGTCCCATATAGCCAGTATGCGCCCGGTACACAACTCAAACTTGTCCAACAGGGCCAAGCATGGACGGGTCTTAACTGACACAGGCAGGGCTATGCACGCACGACCTGCAACCTGCTGCATCTAAACCTCCCTGCCCGGTCTCCATTTCTTATGTGTGAACTTTTCTCTTCTTCTCTAAATTGGACCCGTTCCGAGTACACCAGCCCTAAGCTCGCGAGTAGCTTCCAACTACTCGACTTCTACCGGACCTTTTCTACTAACATTTAGCGTAGCCAAATCCACTCGAGGAGGTGCTATTCTACCCTTTCTCTCTTAGGTATTTTTGGTCATGCAAGTGGGGTTTTCAATATTATCTGGACTTACTGCAATCAATGATGCACAACTATGATCTCTACAAATGAAAATGATTTATAAAACTGTTTAAATGCAAACTAGGGCTTGCCTGTTTTGCAGGTGACTAAGATTACAATCAGTTAGTGACGATCACTTGGAGCTTGATCACTTGTTCTCCTCCCTCCTTGACCTTCACTTCAAGATCTTCTCACCTTCTTCACGTATGTGCTACACGATATGATCATGCATATGTATTTAATTGAAAAGCTTTGGCTAATAAGACAGTGGTGATCCAGAGCTCCAATGGAGTTGGAAATTTTCATGTGAGTTCCTTGTCACAAGAAAGTCCTCTGGACCAAAATTTAGCACTTTTCATGGAGTGGGTTATTCAGAACAATTCTCTAAGTGTCTAATCAAAGATGAATTAATTCTGAGGTAACGCCCATGTTCATGTCAAACCCAGTGAATCACAATTTCCATTATAGTTCATAGAGTCTACATGAATTTTCCTAGGATTTTTGGAGCTAATAATTTCCCAGAACTGAATTTACAAGTTTTGGGAATTCTCTGAAAATGTTTCTGTATTCATTTGAACACAGTAAATTAAAATCTGAATTATCCTGACCAAATCAACTCCAAATTAGCTGAAACTTTTACAGGAGTCTAAGAATACCTTAAATAATATTCTGGCAAAAGTTGAGGATTTTTGGATAAACCAAACTCCCTCAAAAATTCTTTTGCTGAAAAGCTTTAAGGAATTTTCCAGAATTAAATAAAGACTTTCATACAAATTGGGTTGCATATTTGGATAGAGTTTGTCAATAAGAATCTAACCCAATTTGAATCACTAAATTTGGAGGTTCCTAGCCAAAGTTATGCTCTTCTAAAGTTTGGGGAAAAATCTGGGATTTGAATAAATCCGGGAAAAAGTTTAAACCTGACTGTGGGACCCGGGGCACATGTCAGTCACCGGGAGCGCGCCACACGGGGCCGCAGGGTTAATTCCCGCGCTGTTACAGTCGATCCCGCGCCACAGAATATCCAGCTCGCTCCCCTGAGCCGCTGACAGGCGGGACCGGCGAGGTCTTCTTCAACCTCGCGCTCCCGCGCGATACCGCCGCCGGGCTCGCCGGACTAGCTCCGGGATCGGTCGTCCGGCCACCGCAACTGCTGAAACTTGCCGCTAGCCCCTAATCCAACGTGAGGAACACGCTGGTGGGGTTTTCTCGAGCTGGCAGGTCCCCCAGACTAGTCCGCGACGGCGCATCGGCTCGGATGAAGTCCGGTGACGTCGCCCTGTTGAGCTAGCCCGCCAAAAGCTTCCTAGAAGGGCTCTACAGCACCAGTGGAGGTTGGCCAAGCTCGGCATGGCCGCATATGGGCTCGGGAACGGCTCCCACCTAGGGTTCACCGTGCACCCGCACCTTCCCACCATAGCCGCCGTCGTAAAAAGTGAAATTGCACCGTACACAGCGTGTTTCGTGCAAGGTTTCAAAAGAAAACTGGTGCCTACATGTCTAGCTTGTGTGTGCAAAGTTTCATTGTGTCTAAACAACAATCAATCGGTAATTTTGCAGAATCATACCGGAAGGTCGGTTTACACCGGCCGGACTGAATTCCCGAAATTCGTCGGCCAGGGGCGGAGACAAGCTCTGTGCTTTGTGTGGATGCTGCACGGAGCTCCTGCACGTCCAAAAGTGGCCTTGCACGGTCGTGACAAGCTCTGGAGGAGGCTGTCCACGGGAGCACCTTCTCTCGGTTGTGTGACGGCCGCCGCCGAAGCCGGGTTAACTCGGTGTGGAGAGCACGAACGCCCTCGGTGAGTGCACGAGGAGGTCGTGGGAGGCTCTGCGGTGTGGTTTTGCTGCTCAGCTGAAGTCCTCACGCGGTGTATGTGCTGGCCGATCAACCGAGAGCTTGGCGGCAGCGCTTGGTCTGTTTTTCTTGCGCAAGGAGGGAGAACAGGCCGATGCTTCGGTGATGAGGGAGAAAGGGAGCACGGCAGCATTTAAGGGCACTCAGGCCGCTCTCCAGCACAACGGATTTTCACCAGGAGGTGGCTGCCGGCTGAGCTCGGTGTCGAGCGGAGGGAGGTCGGCTTCGGCCGTTGCTTCGCGTGGGAGGAAATCAAATGAAGACTGTGTACTGAAGATCTTTTGCAATATTCAGTGCACTCAATGACATGTGGATCCCATTTTTCAGTTCCTTCTTATCTCCCTCAAAATATCTCTCAAGTTTGAATATTGAGTGAATTCAATTATGAGAATTCAAATCCGATATGCATTTGGATTATTGGGCAAGTTTCATCTAAATTCAAATATGCATTTGAATTCTTTGTCATTTAAAGTCTATTTTGGAAAATGGATTTTCATAAATCCTGAAACTTTGCACACCCCCTAATTTGGACTCAAGGAATTCAAATATGAAATCTGATTTAAATTTTGGCTGCTGCAAATGAGATTTGTAGCACAACAGTTTTGAATTTCCATTGTTGCTCTCATTTCAATTTTGAGTTTGAACAATTGTTCCAAATCTGAGTTTTGTTTTCTCACACCTATGGGAACTTCCCATATTTGTTTCAGACCCCTCTTGGTTCCAAGTTTTCAAATAAACATTTGAACTTGTGTGAAGAAAACCCCCATGTGTGTTATCACATGTGGAAAAGTTTTAACAAGTCCCTAAATTTCATACATATGAAACCAACTTTTGCGAACAAGTGTTTCTTTGTATTCACATTTTTGGGACCTTTACATTCCTCCCCCCTTAAAAGGAATCTCGTCCCGAGATTCAAAAGAAGAACGAGACGGGAGGTAATTACAAGTTTATGACAAAAGCTGCGGATAGTTCTTGTGGATGTAATCTTCGGTTTCCCACGTCGCCTCTTCTGGGGTATGATTACTCCACAGGACTTTGTAAAATTTCAAAGTCCGGTTCCTGGTGGTCCGGGTCTTTTCGTCGATAATCTGTACAGGTTGCTCGACATAGGTGAGATCCGGCTTCAACTCGTCGATGTCTTCGGTGCGGATGGCAGCGGTAAACTTGAGACACTTCCGCAGCTGGGACACGTGAAATATGTCGTGAATACCGGCAAGGTTTGCCGGTAGTTCCATCCGGTAGGCTACGTTTCCGCACTTTTCCGTTATAGCAAACGGATCGATGAATCGGGGAACAAGTTTCCCCTTGACACCGAATCGATGAATCCCTTTCATCGGAGACACACGAAGATACACGTGCTCTCCGACTTCGAAATGCAGCGGTCGACGTCTCTGGTCCGCGTAGCTCTTTTGACGGGATTGGGCAGCTTTGAGGTTCTCTTGTATTATCCAAACTCTCTCTTCGGCTTCATTGACAAGATCAACCCCGAACGTTACTCGTTCACCAGACTCACACCAGTTCAATGGCGTACGGCACTTCCGGCCGTATAGAGCTTCATATGGTGCCATTTTGATGCTCGTCTGATATCCGTTGTTGTACGAGAACTCCGCCAGCGGTAAGTGATCATCCCAGCTCTTACCGTGGTGGATGGCACATGCTCTTAGCATATCCTCTAGTATTTGATTCACCCTCTCAGTTTGCCCAACGGTTTGAGGGTGATACGCAGAGCTTCTAATTAGTTTGGTCCCCAAGGATGCGTGTAGGTGCTCCCAGAAATGGGCTACGAACAGCGATCCTCTATCTGACACAATGGTGCGGGGAACTCCATGTAAGCACAAGATCCGTGCTATGTACAGCTCCGCATACTGCTTTGCGTTGTACCTAGTATGCACAGGGATGAAATGTGCTGATTTGGTTAACCGGTCCACAATTACCCAAATCGAATCATGGTTGTGGGAGGTCATCGGCAACCCGACGATGAAGTCCATACTCAAGTCTTCCCACTTCCATGCCGGTACTTGCAATGGCTGCAACAGGCCTGACTTCTTCACATGGTCGGCCTTGACTCTTCGACACGTATCACATTCTGAAACGTACTTTGCAACTTCATGTTTCATACGTGTCCACCAAAACTTCTTCCGGAGATCTTGGTACATTTTATTACTGCCCGGATGAATGGAAAACTTGGACAAATGAGCTTCGTCCAAAGTTTTCTTCCGTAGTCCCATATTCCGGGGTACTACTGTCCGGTCGTTGAACCACAAAATACCTTCATCATCCTTCCGGAAGCACTTCATTTCTCCGTTGTCTATCCTCCGCCGTATGTGAGACATACCCTTGTCTTTTCGTTGAGCTTCCATGACCTCCTCTCAGATAGTAGGAATGAGAGCGAGATTATAGAGAGCTCCATACGGGATGATACGGAGGCTTGGTTCTTCATCATCCATTTCAGCAATTGTTAGGTAATGGATATGCGCCTTACGACTGAGCGCATCGGCGACCACATTCGCCTTTCCTGGATGATAATGAATTTCAAGTTCATAGTCCTTAATGAGCTCTAGCCATCTTCGTTGCCTCATGTTCAGTTCTTTCTGAGTGAAGATGTACTTCAAGCTCTTGTGGTCGGTGTAGAGGTGTACAAGATTTCCAAGCAAGTAATGCCTCCACATCTTCAAAGCAAGGACCACGGCAGCTAACTCAAGATCATGGGTTGGATAATGCTGCTCATGATTTCTAAGTTGACGAGATCCATAAGCGACCACTCGTCTTTCTTGCATCAGCACACAGCCAAGACCGATGCCAGATGCATCGCAATAAACGTCGAATGGCTTTGTCGTATCCGGCTGAGCAAGAACCGGGGCTGTTGTCAGATGCTTCACTAAAGTCTTGAAAGCTTGTTCACACGCAGCACCCCACATAAATCTGGTGTTCTTCTTTAATAATTCCGTCATAGGTTTAGCGATCTTGGAGAAACCCGGAATGAACCTCCGGTAATAACCCGCTAAACCGAGGAAGCTTCGAATTTCATGCACTGACTTTGGTGACTCCCATTTTTGTACCTGGATAATCTTACTCGGATCTACAGCGATGCCCTCCACTGAAATAATGTGTCCGAGAAAAGGTACTTGATTAATCCAGAATTCGCACTTGCTGAATTTTGCATAGAGCTGATGATCTCGCAATCTTTGTAGCACAATATGCAGATGTTCAGCATACTCTTCCTCTGACTTGGAGTACACCAAGATATCTTCGATGAAGACAACAACGACTTTATCCAACTCCGGCATGAACACTGAATTCATCAGGTACATAAAGTGTGCCGGGGCGTTGGTCAAACCAAAAGACATAACGAGATACTCATACAGCCCGTTTCTCGTCGAGAATGCCGTCTTCGGAATATCTTCTGCCCGGATTTTAATCTGGTGATACCCGGACCGAAGATCCATCTTCGAAAATACCTTTGCACCCACTAATTGATCGAACAGCATATCAATGCGAGGTAGTGGATACTTGTTCTTGATGGTAACAGCGTTCAAAGGACGATAATCAACACAAAGTTGTAGTGTTTCGTCCTTCTTCTTAACAAACAACGCTGAACAACCCCAAGGTGACGAACTTGGTCGTATAAAGCCCTTGCTCATTAGGTCATTCAGTTGTGTCTTAAATTCTGCCAATTCATTGGGTGCCATGTTGTACGGCCTTCGTGATATCGGTGTTGTTCCCGGTATAAGTTCAATCTTGAACTCCACGTCTCGTTCGGGCGGCATGCCCTGTAAATCCTCGGGAAACACATCCGGATACTCACGTACCACCGGAATGTACTCTATCTTAACAGCTTCCATATGGTTAACTGTTGCAATCTGTTGCCGTTTGGCACCCAGAATTAATATATGAAGACCGTTCTGGGGGGAGTTAAGCTCGACGGTCCTGGAGCTGATGTTAAGAATCGCCTGGTGGTAATTCAACCACGACATCCCCAAAATGATGTTGATCTTCAGACTTTCAAGAATAATGAGGGTCATAGGGTATACTTTACCCCCCAAACAAAGAGGTGCTCGGGAGACAACCTCGCTTGCGGTACTGCTGCCCACGGGGGAAGATATGAGGTATTGCCTCTTTGTATAAACTGTTTGGAGCTGATGTTGAGCCAAAAAAGGCTGACTAATGAAGTTGTGTGTGGCACCGGAATCAAAGAGAACTAAAACGATAGATGATTCATAGAAAACATCCCTGCTAAAGCGGCTTCTCCTTCCGGAACATCATCAATCACAGTATAGTGAATATTGCCCCTTATCTGCCCTCCTATCTGCAGATTCATGTACGGGTCGTATTGTTGTAAATATGATGACCCGCATCCTTGAATTCCCTCCAGACATTGCCTAGCATAATGGCCTGTTAAAGTCTAGCAATAATTCCTGCCAAAAATAGAGCACTCTGTTTTTGAAATCTTTGAAGCCTAGTCTTCCTCTCATTTGAATCTTAGCTCAAAATAAGAGTTCAGTAACTAATATTTGTTTCAAACTTCTATTTTTAATCGAAAGTTAGTTCATCAGTCATTTCTTCAAAGGAAAGGGGTTACTAAGTTTAGTACGGCGTCGATGCACCGTAAGAAGCGTGTCGGTACTACGTAGCCTCACCAAAAGGAAAATCCTAACCGGATTATACCGGCACATTCGTATCTTAGGTGGCACTAAAACGGTCACTCGCAAATGTGTACTATTCGTACTACGGTTTCGTGGTTAATCCTGCATAAGTCACACTCAATCATTGTAACACCCCAAAATCTGTTAAGAGGGGAATTTAAAATTTTTTGGACGTATTGCATGTGGTGCAGAAATTCAAATTCAAATTGGAATTCAAATTCAAATAAAAACAGAAAAGAAAAGGAAAAAGAAAAAGAAAAAAACCGGCCAGTGGGCCGAAACCCACCAGCCGGCCCACCATTTCCCCGCGCCAGCCCACAGCCGCGCGCCCCTCTCTCCCTCTCACTGACACGCGGGGCCCGCGTGTCATCCCCCACCTCTCGCTCGCGCCAACCGCCGAGGCTCCTCCGCGCGCCCGAATCCAAACCACCCCGGAAACCGCGTCCCCCAGCCGAATTCTGGTCCCGGACGACTCCAACTCGATCACAACCGACACGCTGCCCTCCCCCGTCTATAAAAGCGCCGGCATCGCCCGTTTTTTCATCCCGATCGACTGTTTTTCCTCCCGATGAGAACCAGAGCTTCTCCAGCCGTTTTCTCTCGATCCCTGCTCGGATTTTCCGATCTAACACGCCGATCGTGTTCCACCGCCTCTGGGGAATCACGCAGGTGCAGAAAACTCGGTGGTTTGCACTCTAGGCACAGCTCCGACGAGGACCGCAGCGGTTCCACCTCGGACCTCGTCGCCGACCGTCTTCCAGGACCTCCGAGCTCAAGAAAAATCCCGAGGTGAGATCCCCGACCTCCCCTCTACCGATCTATGCCATGAAAACCCAGTTTTAGGAGGAATAGACGAAGATCCGAAGTTTTCCGGCGAGATCGCCGAATCCCGCCGCCGCGCTCCTCCGGGCAGCGCGGGCTGACTCCGGCCAGGGCGACGTGGCCGCTTGTGCGCTGTCTATTTTAAATCGCACGGTAGAATTAAAATCCGCGCGTGCCGGTTCGGCGATCTAATCTGAGCCGTCTGTTTTAAATCGGACGGTCCACGTCGGCCCCGCATTATAAAGGCCGGGATTCTTACGCGCTACCCCCTGGGGATCTCGGAAAATACGAGCTAGCCCCAGAAACTTCTGATCTAGCCCCTAGAACTTCAGAAATTCATGTAAATTCAATTAAAAATCAGTTTTAGCCCCTGGACTTAATAAAAATTTGCAAAACCCCTTTGTTATGCATAGTTAGACCCCTGGAAATTTGTGAAATAATAAATTAGACCCTATAGTAGGGTGAACTTACCTTTTTGACCCTATATGGTATTAAGTTTAGAAATTTGAATGTGTGACTAGGATTTAAATTTAAAAGGAAAGACAAACACATGTGCTAATTCAAGTTTAAACTCTACTAACACTTGGAAAACTTTAGAATGAACTAAAATTAAATTTTAGGCTGAAATGAAATCTGTTTGGGTGTTGTTCATATTTATTAGTTCTAGGAACACATTTGGGTGTTTAGTACTTGCCTGGATCCTAAGGACCGGTTCATGGAGCATGTAACCTGGCTTTATCGTGCCAACCACATGCTGAGATGGGGCAGCTTGGCCAATTAATTAGGTGTATTCCCGGCGTAGTATGGGTGTGTTGGATGGTGCGGGGAATAGGTGTCAGCTGGACTACCATATGAAACGCAAGGCTCAAGAGGGGGCCACTGCAGCGGGGTTGGAGCCTCTTGTATGCTGTTAGGGATGAAACCTCAGTGGGCCCACGCTCGTCGGGAATCCCTTTGTAAAGGATTCGTAGTGATCTCCTGGCTACACACCTGGGAAGTGTGAATGTGGTTCGTGGCCACTGGCATGATGGAGGTTCTTTTAGTCCACCCGGCAACGGGGGATGAAATCACTACATGTGGGTACAGTGGTGCAAACTCTGCAGAGTCAAAACTATCATGACAGCCGTGCTCACGGTCAAGAGCGGCTTGGACTTATTCATGATTAGAGGATTGATGGCTTTGGAAGTTGAGGATGTTAAGCGGGGAGCTTAACATTGGAAATGATGTTATGGTTATTTGATTATGATGATGGGTTGGGAGATTGGGATCTTTTCACCTGTGTAGTAACGTAGGTGCTTAATAAGCTAAGGTGGTAGGTAATAATTGTGTAGTGCTTTAACCATGATTTCAACCTCTCCTTGCTCTGGCCATGCATGACATAACCTTCCCCCACTTGCTGAGTACCAACGGTACTCAAACCTGCATATTTGTTGGTTTATATTGCTGCTCAGGTCAAGAGAATGATGTGGTTTTCAATGACCAAGACTTCGGACCTGAAGAAGGATTCTAGGTTCATGGAGTACCCCGGGCAACTTCTGTGACAGAGCCCACAAGAATAATATTCCGCTGCTATTTTATTTACATGTTATGAACTTATTATCGTCCATCGAGACATATGCTATGTAAGACTTATCTATATTCGACACCTGGCTTGTAATAAATGATGCTTCACTATTTGTCATCACATGTATGAGAAAATGATCCTGGCATACATGTGATATTCACTCGGTTGTTCTTCAGAGAAACCGGGTGTGACAATCATCAGGTCCGGCTGCACACCGAACCCGGTATCCATACAGTTCTTACACCCGTCCATCATCACTCGCACAGGTGTTCTCAAGCCAAACACGCCTTGAGCTACGTGTTCATGTTATTAACCACGTGACGGGGTTTCCCAAATTGCACCACACACGTCAGGGACAGACGTTTCTCGAATACCCCAAACGACATGAGGAGTCATAGAGGATATTAAAACGGGTCGGGTTACCTGCCACCCGTGGGGCTCCACCCTTCAGCTTGTGCGCACTGGTGGAAAGCGCTTACGTGCACCCCCCAAGACATAAAGCATCCAGAGATGCACGATTTTTCAACATAACAAATAAGTTAGGTTTGCCACCTTCATATTAAGCTAATAGTAATCCTTATGTGGGTCTAGTACCGTATCCTCACTGTAACCTAAATTTTTGTCGTAATACCTTCCTTATTCCGTGTGCTATTACCAATGCGGCTCTGATACCACGCTGACGCGGCCCGCTCAGCCGAGACTGGCCACCCGCCCGGGAATCGCATTGGGGGGTGCCGTGTTGTGCGGCACCCAACAGCACACATATGAGGAACAATGTATTACATAAAACAATAGCGGAAGCTTACAAGTTTTTCTTTGTAAATACTTTACATCAAGTAACTACAGCGTAAGTCTATATCAACTCACGTCGAATAACTAGGAGCACTCAAGATGAAGTCCAGCCCGCGGACTCCTCTCGCTAGCAACACGAAGACAAGAAGCAGCGGCTGGGTTCTCCATGTGTTACTTGACTCGGAAGTCCCCGAGTCTCACCGTACAACCTTCTTTTCAGCATCGATGTTAACCTGCAAAACCACTTATATAGCAAGCGTGAGCACATAGGCTCAGCAAGTCTGACCCGTCTCTCCTAAACAAAAAACTCTACATGCACGACGGTTGCAATTGGGTCAGCTAGATTTGCATAAAGGACTCGCCTAAAGTTGATCCTTAACTTTCAGATTTTAAGCCTCATTGTGCAGACCTTGAGCCGAAAAGCATCGCAACTCCACAATCAAACAAGAAACGCTTTGTTGCGATGCTCCTTGCACAAAGTTAAAGTAAAATTTAAGGAGCCTATCTCTAATTCAATCATGGTTGCAATACAAGTTATAGCACAGCCTTATCAAGTTCAAAAGAATAACCAGTTCAGTTCTTACTACGTCAAGACGCAGTGGGCAAGTATGCTCATATAACCGCGAGCGATGGTGATTCGAATCAGTACACGCCCGGACTACACGACACGTACACCCGTACTCCGAGTTGCCGGCAGCAACCTCGACTGACGTTGTACGCGGCCACCTTTCCCAAGATCTTCCACATTGGACGCAGTCCAACTGCCCCGAGTATGCAAGCTCTCTCAAGGTACATACCCGCTGTGGTATGTTCTTGAGCGAGGTACCTCCTTCTACCCTGACGCCGAAAGCCTAAGGCAGTTGGAAAAGTTCCACTATGGATCTCCCAAGGTACATCGGTTTCCTGGGTCCCATATAGCCAGTATGCGCCCGGTACACAACTCAAACTTGTCCAACAGGGCCAAGCATGGACGGGCCTTAACTGACACAGACAGGGCTATGCACGCACGGCCTGCAACCTGCTGCATCTAAACCTCCCTGCCCGGTCTCCATTACTTATGTGTGAACTTTTCTCTTCTTCTCTAAATTGGACCCGTTCCGAGTACACCAGCCCTAAACTCGCGAGTAGCTTCCAACTACTCGACTTCTACCGGACCTTTCCTACTAACATTTAGCGTAGCCAAATCCACTCGAGGAGGTGTTATTCTACCCTTTCTCTCTTAGGTATTTTTGGTCATGCAAGTGGGGTTTTCAATATCATCTGGACTTCCTGCAATCAATGATGCACAGCTATGATCTCTACAAATGAAAATGATTTATAAAATTGTTGAAATGCAAACTGGGGCTTGCCTGTTTTGCAGGTGACTAAGGTTACAATCAGTTAGTGACGATCACTTGGAGCTTGATCACTTGTTCTCCTCCCTCCTTGACCTTCACTTCAAGTTCTTCTCACCTTCTTCACGTATGTGCTACATGATATGATCATGCATATGTATTTAATTGAAAAGCTTTGGCTAATAAGATCTAAGGACAGTTTTAAAACTGGAACTCTGTTTAAGAATTTAAAATGACACAGGTGCTAGTGGTTTGGGTTGGGTTTAAACACTATGATCAAGTGTTGAGTGCCTTTCCCACTTAAGTGTTGATCACCTTAATAGGTTACCTAAGACAGTGGTGATCCAGAGCTCCAATGGAGCTGGGAATTTTCATGTGAGTTCCTTGTCACAAGAAAGTCCTCTGGACCAAAATTTAGCACTTTTCATGGAGTTGGTTATTCAGAACAATTCTCTAAGTGTTTAATCAAAGATGAATTAATTCTGAGGTAACACCCATGTTCATGTCAAACCCAGTGAATCACAATTTCAATTATAGTTCATAGAGTCTACATGAATTTTCCTAGGATTTGTGGAGCTAAGAATTTCCCAGAACTGAATTTACAAGTTTTGGAAATTCTCTGAAAATGTTTCTGTGTTCATTTGAACACAGTAACTTAAAATCTGAATTCTCCTGACCAAATCAACTCCAGATGAGCTGAAACTTTTACAGGAGTCTAACAATACCGTAAATAATATTCTGGCACAATTTGAGAATTTTTGGATAAACCAAACTCCCTCAAAAATTCTTTTGCTGAAAAGTTTTAAGGTATTTTCCCGAATTAAATAAAGACTTTCATACAAATTGGGTTGCATATTTGGATAGAGTTTGTCAATATGAATCTAACCCAATTTGAATCACTAAATTTGGAGGTTACTAGCCAAAGTTATGCTCTTCTAAAGTTTGGGGAAAAATCTGGGATTTGAATAAATCCGGGAAAAAGTTTAAACCTGACTGTGGGACCAGGGGCACGTGTCAGTCACCGGGAGCGCGCCACACGGGGCCGCAGGGTTAATTCCGCGCTGTTACAGTCGATCCCGCGTCACAGAATATCCAGCCCGCTCCCCTGAGCCGCTGACAGGCGGGACCGGCGAGGTCTTCTTCAACCTCGCGCTCCCGCGCGATACCGCCGCCGGGCTCGCCGGACTAGCTCCGGGATCGGTCGTCCGGCCACCGCAACTGCTGAAACTTGCCGCTAGCCCCTAATCCAACGTGAGGAACACGCTGGTGGGGTTTTCTCGATCTGGCAGGTCCCCCAAACTAGCCTGCGACGGCGCATCGGCTCGGATGAAGTCCGGCGACGTCGCCCCGTTGAGCTAGCCCGCCAAAAGCTTCCTAGAAGGTCTCTACAGCACCAGTGGAGGTTGGCCAAGCTCGGCATGGCCGCATATGGGCTCGGGAACGGCTCCCACCTAGGGTTCACCGTGCACCCGCACCTTCCCGCCATAGCCGCCGTCGTAAAAAGTGAAATTGCACCGTACACAGCGTGTTTCGTGCGAGGTTTCAAAAGAGAACTGGTGCGCCTACATGTCTATCTTGTGTGTGCGAAGTTTCGTGGTGTCTAAACAACAATCAATCGGTAATTTTGCAGAATCATACCGGAAGGTCGGTTTACACCGGCCGGACTGAATTCCAGAAATTCGTCGGCCAGAGGCGGAGACAAGCTCTGTGCTTCGGGTGGAAGCTGCACGGAGCTCCTGCACGTCCAAAAGTGGCCTTGCACGGTCGTGACAAGCTCTGGAGGAGGCTGTCCACGGGAGCGCCTTCTCTCGGTTGTGTGACGGCCGCCACCGAAGCCGGGTTAACTCGGTGTGGAGAGCACGAACACCCTCGGTGAGTGCATGAGGAGGTCGTGGGAGGCTCTGCGGTGTGGTTTTGCTGCTCAGCTGAAGTCCTCACACGCTGTATGTGCTGGCCGATCAACCGAGAGCTCGGCGGCAGCGCTCGGTCTGTTTTTCTTGCGCAAGGAGGGAGAACAGGCCGATGCTTCGGTGATGAGGGAGAAAGGGAGCACGGCAGCGTTTAAGGGCACTCAGGCCACTCTCCAGCACGACGGATTTTCACCAGGAGGTGGCTGCCGGCTGAGCTCGGTGTCGAGCGGAGGGAGGTCGGCTTCGGCCGTTGCTTCGTGTGGGAGGAAAACAAATGAAGACTGTGTACTGAAGATCTTTTGCAATATTCAGTGCACTCAATGACATGTGGGTCCCATTGTTCAGTTCCTTCTTATCTCCCTCAAAATATCTCTCAAGTTTGAATATTGAGTGAATTCAATTGTGAGAATTCAAATCTGATATGCATTTGGATAATTGGGCGAGTTTCATCCAAATTCAAATATGCATTTGAATTCTTTGTCATTTAAAGTCCATTTTGGAAAATGGATTTTCATAAATCCTGAAACTTTGCACACCCCCTAATTTGGACTCAAGGAATTCAAATATGAAATCTGATTTAAATTTTGGCTGCTGCAAATGAGATTTGTAGCACAACAGTTTTGAATTTCCATTGTTGCTCTCATTTGAATTTTGAGTTTGAACAATTGTTCCAAATCTGAGTTTTGTTTTCTCACACCTATGGGAACTTCCCATCTTTGTTTCAGACCCCTCTTGGTTCCAAGTTTTCAAATAAACATTTGAACTTGTGTGAAGAAAACTCCCATGTGTGTTATCACATGTGGAAAAGTTTTAACAAGTCCCTAAATTTCATACATATGAAACCAACTTTTTTGAACAAGTGTTTCTTTGTATTCACATTTTTGGGACCTTTACACCCTGTCATCTCGGAGTGGGTCGTTGAACTCCTGTATAGCCTGACTCCTCCTATGTAGCACCATGATAAAGAAAACTCTTGCCCTACCTTATGAATGTCTATATTTTTGCAGCTTAGCTTTCAAGCTTGCGTATATTTTTGTATGCCTCTCGACATGTACATAGCTGTGTTTCTCTGTCTCGCTCTTGGCCAAAATTATGCCGTCCTGCTACAAGGCGGAAACGCGTGAGGCACCTGTGTTGTCTCCGGACCCCCTTGGTTACCTTCCTGCTCGGGTCCCGTGGCACTAGAAGCACGCCCCCCCCCCCCCCTTCGGAGTGCCATGCCAGCGGGAGGTCCAGGGTGTGTAGCCTGCTTAGTCTGGTCGTGTACCCTAAGCATGCACAGTCTGCCTCTTCAGCGCAGCAGCCAAGTGCTGGGGGCCCGGATGGCACACCACCCTAGGAAGGATGGTAACCATGGTCTGGACACTACTACATCGGATTGCCCAGGTCCCGTAGCTTAGCATAGGACCATAAGCTATAATGGTGCCAGCGAATAGGGAAAATACAACTACACGACACGGTTACACCTTTCTTCTAGTGTTTGTGTAGGTCACAGGGCTCTGGTCCGTGGGGTTGGTTCTGGAACACCAGCTTTCCCAGGGGACCACTCTTGGAGCCCCAAGGCTGGCTTCTCCCGAAGGGTCCGGAGCTGGTGTATTGCGCCTTATTGGCAGGCATCCCCAAACATTTGGGCACACCTACCAGGGGGCCATCACGACTGGTCAAGGCAAGAAAGATGACCGGACCCCTGCAACGCGCAAGAAGGAAGTGTGTAGATATCTACAACAAGCAACATGGAAGCATCAAACTCTTCGGCAAATGAGAGGGCCTCTGGTCCTTGCGACATCAAAGATCAGGGGACCTCGCGAAAGCTAATGTAGTCCTTCCTACCGGACCCTGCGCCGCCGCAGACCTAAGGGAGTGACTACGACAAGCAATCAAGTATACAGGCCTCGAGTGGCTGAAGGATGAGAGACCAACAAAAAGACTTTCATTCATCAACACAAGCAAGATCAGAAGACCACCACGCAGGATTTTTGATGGAGGCCCCATCCGCAAGAGCCTTCGTCTCTGTCCATATGGGCCCAAGGGCCACTATCGGTACCCTCAAGACCGGGTACCCCCACGTGTAAGAGCAAAAGAAGACATACGTCAACACGTATGCATAAGAGAGGGACCCAGTCTACAGGCTGGGCCCAACCGACATCTAGGGAGCACTCATGAGAAGGCGCGTGTCCTAGGCCTCGGGTCTGACCACCTGCTAAGGAGCGCTCCGAGGCTGCCACGTGTCTGCAGGCTCTGAGTCTCACTACCGGTCGAGGATGGCTCAGGAGCCGCCACGTGTCCGATGGTGCCGAACTCGACCTCGTGCCAGAGAGGACTTTGGCACTGCCACGTGTCTGAAACCTACGAGGCACATCTTTCGCCGGAGAGAGCTCCGGAGGTGCCACGTGTCCTATGGCTCCGAGCCCGACCTCCAGCATGGGAGGGCTTCAGTGCAGCCACGTAGGCAACAACTCTAGGCGTCCCTTCCCGCCAAGGAGGGATCTGGTGCGGCCATGTGCATGACAGCTCCGGACCTCCCCTCCTGTCAGGGAGAGCTATTGCATTGCCACGTGTCCAACGACTCTGGCCCCTCGCTACTCCGCAAGACAGCTCCGGTGACGACTCGTGTCCCGGGGGCCAGCCACCAGGACGCCGCGCCGACAAGCAACGGGCAGATTGCCAAGGAGTAAAGAGAAAGGTGTGTTGTCCTATTGCGCATTTAAAGTTCGCATGTCCCCTAGGCAAGCAATCCAACGTATCCTGGTACAGGCGTGCTTGGCAGCAGAGACCAGTCGTGCGGCGCCCTGACGGAGCTACAGTGCAGCGCCGCAGGACAAGACGCATTCCTACCGCCTTCATCAGACAACATTTAAGGAAGCCGACGTGACAGGGCGACGGGCTCCATAGCGCGATCAAATGCGCTACTACTAGCAGGGAGCAGACTATCCGAACTAGAGTCAGCTGCCCATAACAGGGCCACCAGCCAGGCTCCGGACCAACATGTAAGGCTGCTTGGCCTTGAACTATAAAAAGTCCAAGCAGCCAACGGTCAAGGACAACTCCATTCGAATTCCATTCTAGCTCAAACACAGTACTAGTCTCCGAACACCATTGTGATCTAATGACTCTGGATATTAACCGAAACCCCTCTCATTTCATATGACTAACATCGAACATTCGGGTTATGGATTTCGATTATCCAATTAATGCATGCATTATCCATTATCTAAAAAAAATTAATCCATGCATGGACAACCTCCTGGTGGTTCTTTTCCAGCAGAATAATATAATAATACTGAGATTTGCTTAGGATTTGTTACGTATGTACTGGCGTGAGTGGGATTTTCCTACTATCACCATCATGTGTGACCTGGTATGTTTTAGTTGATCATCCCAGGCCCTAATCCTTTTTGGTTGGTGTACTCCCGTGTTGGGCATGATGATGAGGTAGGGTCGTACGTATTGTTAGCAAGGACGTACTGTTGGCCCTGCTCTAGTTTGGTATGAGACCTCACACAAAGACCGGCTATATCTATATGGGCTTTTGCTTCCATTTCTCTTTTACTTCTGTCTGTCGTCCTCTCCGGAATGTAAACCACGTTCGGCCGAAATAGGTCGTGTATGATTTTTGGTTGCAGTAGGCCATCGAATTTCTTGATCTGCACGTACAAGCTTCTTGACAAGTTACACCGCAATTCACACGTGGCGCCTCAGTTGTCCGTGTAAGAGTATCTTCAACAAATTCTGAATCCACACTCCTAACAAATAAATTTTGCCTCTTCTTTAAAGAACTTCCTTTAACGTAAAAAAACAAATAGACTTTGAAAACACACCATAAAACTATCCCATCAACAGTTTCTCAGTTGCTAAGTTGACGTAGTGAATGGGACTCCTAATCCCGAATTACCATATGTTGCAGCATATACCTGTACATTCCACCTCTACGCAATATTTAGAAATCATACATTAAGAATTGTTGGAGAACGACCTTTTTTACACCCATAGTTCTTTAGAAACCCCCTAAATCAGTCTATTGGGAGTCTTTTCTTTACAAAACTACTGAAGATACTCTAAGAGCCCACCCATATGCATGTGTGTTTCACCATTTATGCCCGGGTTTTTCTTCCACCATTAACTTTCTCCCCTTTCCCTCTTCCTCACTCTTCACTTCATGTTCAAAGATCCAATTTGAGGTTTGGGCGAGTGGGGCTCCAGTAAACTATTTGGAAAATTTAAATAATGAATACAGTAGGTTTGATAAAATATCTGGATCAATAATGTTTCGATTTGAGGTTTTACTTGCATAATAACGTTTTTTATTTGAATCAGAATGTTAACTCAAAGTTTCAAAGGGAAAAATAAATTGAAACACCAAAACATAAGGGACAGACAAAACAATATCTATTATATATATTTTACCAAGAAAAAGAGCATTCAAGTTTGCTTTCAAAGCCTAGAAACTCCCAAGTTAATTAAAAAAAGGAAGAAAATACGACCAATGACATTATGAAAAAATATGCTAAAGCCCCCTATTTATTATTTTGTTAAAAAACTTATTCACCATTGGCATTATAAAAAATATTTAGAATACCTGTACGTAAATTTATAAAGTATGTACTAGTATTATTACATAAATAATCATAAAAAGTTAACATGATATATCCAATTGCAATGTTGGGCGTCTTTTGGTGGGGAAGCCTACCAAGCCTCCTCAACAAATCCGGTGATTTTTTAGCATGAAACACTCAATAATAATAATCCCAACTACATTTATGACAAAATAAAATTTGAAAATTCTTGTAACAAATAGAGGAAGGGTAATAACCTTTTACGTGGGTAATAATTTTTAATTGCATTTACATATATGTACAAATGTCAATTTCAAAAACCGAGGAATTTTAAAGCACAAATAGGGCCATCTAGTATTTGATAGTACCAGCCATTATTGCTACAGGTTTCGGTCTCTTATATTATTGAAGATAACAGAGAATGGATCCCCAAGACCCGTGGGAGCATCATAGTTTTACAAACAAAAATCATAATGATGTTTAGGGTCAGCGGCACTGGAGAGACTGGGGTCATGCCTGCATTGCATGAAGCAAGGCATAATTCTGGTAACATGGCCGCGACTCTACCCACAATGTGACAGCAAACAACCAACAGGGCTAGGACAGGTAATCGCCGCTGGTTTGTTATGCATTTAACTAGAGGTTGCTAAGGAGCAATAGTACGACGCAAACAGTGCCGTTGCATTGCTTCCGTTTCCTTATTATCTTAATATTTATTAGAGAAAATATGTCAAGCAAGACAAAAGGTTAGTTATGAATTTATAATGGATCGGCCCTTTGTTTCTTCCTCAAAGCACTCACACACTATTCGTTGTGGTACCAGGAAAAAAGGAAAGAATAATAGCGTGTTTAGACTTGAGATCTCATGCACGCTGGAATCCGTGTGCTAGATTAGTTTGCACCTACTTTGCAGCATCAGTCAACTTCGATCATATTAGGTCACTTTCTTAAGATACAGTAGACCAGAAAAAGGGGCCCAAAAGGCCGTCAGGTATCATCTATTTGGAACGCCGCCCCTAGGGTTCCACTTACAGTCTCATGCTGTCCGACGACCTCATCGGCGGCATGGGAGAGGGGCCCGCCCCGCCCACGGTAGATCAGGTAGCCCCCTCAGGTCCGCATGCGCATGGAGGCAGCGACGCGGGCTCGCGGTCGAAGCAGGGCAAAAGGGGACGCTCCGGCGCATACGGCTCACGGTGGAGGAGACGCGGCGAAGCGACCCCACGCGTCCTCCCTCCGGCGTGCAAGAGCCAGGACACGTCCAGGAAGGCACCAGCAACGCGAGCCCGATTTGTTCCGATGACTAGGCAGGCGCCGCCCTCGCGCCGACGGGGTCCGTGACTCAAACCGGGATCCTCACGTCCGGGCGCCTCTAAACTTCGCTCGGAGGGAGCCATGGAGTTGGGCGACGATTGGAGAAGGATTCGACGCCATTATGACTATCTAGGACCGTCTTAGCCGGATTCGGCATTGGTGGTAATGGGTGACAGAGTAACCCGGTGCCGCGACCAACTGGATGGACGGCGAAGGCGGCAAAGCGGCTGCGCGTATGGACGGTGGGGTTGCGGCAGCGCGCGTGCGCCGCAACGACACTGCTGCAGGCTGCCGCGTCATGGCGGAGGACGAGATCCACTATTGCATTTGTCAGGGTTTTAGATCTGATCACGTTTGTCCATGTTTGATGATGCCGGTCTCGTTGCCCGGATGTGCAGCACATGGCTGCATTCCGATGGAGGGGTGGGCCTATGAAGTTTCTTCTCTTTTTTAACGAGTCGTCGTAACCAGGCCTCTGTGCTTAGTGGCATTATTTTGGTGACGTCTTTGGCTTCATCTAAGCCAGTTCGAGTAGATCTTGATGTCTCAAGCTTCATCAAGACCATCGAGCATGTCGGACTGATTAACATTTTGTGGTCGAAAGCGGGGTCGGTTAAGATGGTGGAAGAAGTTTCTGAGATGATAACTTTAATGTCAATGGGCATGTCGAGTTCGAAAAATTACTTTTGGAATGAGAGTTCATTTTTTTATTTCCTTATTTGACATGTGTGCATTCGTAGTGCCTTGACATGTTCTTGACAATATATTGATCAAGTGATCACGTGAAATTGGTATCTTCTTAATATTAAGGAAAAAGTCTATTTTACTACCTCGAGTATCAAAGTTGTCTAACCCCTAAGAAAAAATTTGTTCCAATTTAGTCACCCCCAACTATTTAGATTGGTTCAATTATTCACACTAGTGATTTTTTTATTTCTCTTTGTAAACATCATGTCTGCATGTAAAATTCAGTGAGATTATATGATACAACATATATTATATCAGAAAAAAATATTTAAGATTTTTAATATCTTTCTGTACTTTTAAAGCATGTAAACAAATCTCACATGGAGATGAAATAATTCAAGAAAAAGTTTATGAGAAATCATAGAAGTATTTTTCTAGAATATTGTATGATGTCATCTACCATCCTTAATTGAAATTTAAATATAACCCATACAAAGAGAAATAAAAAGGAAAATTTCCTGTAGGGGTGAATTGAACCAATCTAAATAGTCCAGGGGATAAATTTGGAACAAAATTTTTTTAGAGGTTAAGTGAACAATACTGATAATTGAGGGTAGTGAAGTAGACTTTTTCCTAATATTAATATATGTCCTTCATTAAGAAAAAATAGCAGAACTAGGAGTCGAGCATGTGCCGTCGCACGAACGTTTATTTCGTAATGGTCGCTTGTCTCGCTGATACGTGCAGTATACTTTGGTAGTATATAGGTACACGCATGGTCAAGAAGCATGATGTTCTCGTATTGACAACGGTTGGTGGCAGGAAATGACATGTTACTTTTATGCACCGATCGATCGCCGTCACAGTACCATGCACAAACCTGATTTGATGATTGATCAACTAACACAGTAAGCAGCAGGAGTAGCAGTATGCAGTGTAGACATACAGGTGTAGACAGCTGACGGAAGCACAGAAAAGTGATGGACATGGAGGATTGCTGCTGGTGACAGATGATGCATGGTCACAGTAGCTACATGGCTGATGTGACCTCTCACCGAGGAGGCGCCGATGTGGACTCTAGCTCGTCGTCTCCGGTGGTTCAAGCGCTCGGTTTGCACAACTTTTGAATCAGTTTTTTTTTTATAAAATAAGTTGGGATGTAGCCAAGAGTAAAACAGTTTATTAGTGTTTCTTCTCAGAATAAATTAAAAATAAACTATAAATTTAAGTTGTTGTTCACCATCTTTTCACACAAACTGTTTTTCTAACAATTTTAAGTTGTGTCAAACAGTGCCATAATGAGATTGCACAGTTTTACTCATATGTTTATGTAATGAAATACATGAGGAGGGGGGCTTGTCAAGTGCTCTCGTGCTCTTCCCTTAGTATCTAGTGCCGAAGGCTCATACACATATGGGGTCTGGGAAAGGGTTATTTCTAGACAGCCTTACCCCTGCTTTTGCACTCGTGCTATATATAAAAAAATCATGCAAGTGGTCATCGAAATGCACAAAAAACACGATGGGTAACGTATGAAATATTTAAAAGTTAACAGTATCATTCCTCTCTTTTTCCCTTTTTATTTCCTATTTTAGATTTCATTTTCGGCAGATTTGTTCTTTTGATCTGCACTTATTTTTATCGAATAAAGGACTGAATTTCCTTTTGGAACCATAGACTAAAATTTCTTTCATATATTAAAGGGCGGGAGCACACGAAGTGGTTGGTCGATCGTCAATGCAGGAATGGTTCGTTGCAGGGAGGTGCGGATGAATCAATCTATAGCCGGTTCCATTGGAGAGGAAGCACAGTTTGTTTTTCAATTCTATGAGTGTACTGTTAGACTTAGAATTTACTTGGATCTAAATACTAGGCATTGCTAATCAAGGTACTTAAGTATAATTAGGATCAATGCATGATTAATGAATCTAAGATACAATTGAAACATTAAGAATCCGATGCACAAACCTTCGGCCGTGGTGGAGGAGGTAGACATGGCGAAGGGGCTTGGTGTAGAACTGGCGATGAAGATGCCGATGGCCGATGGGAGAAGACCTTCCCCTCGCTGCTGCGCTCTTAGGATCGGAGTTACGGGATTGTAGGAGGCATTAGGTGCGTGTGTAGATGATACTCCACACCCCGGCTGCCTCCCATTCTTATAGCACGTGCGAGAGGGGGCCTCAACCAAATTGAAACGGTTGCGCCCCCAATCATGGCGCATGGGGGAGTAAAATCCGGTGGTTATTGCCCACACAAAATTTCTTGGATCACATTCAATTAACATTCTCCCCCTTGATCACGAACATAAGACTTACCAACTTCCTGTCTTAGTCACTAAACTTAGTGTATATCCCCTCATGTTCAACATAAAGGGCGTGACGCATCAAGACAATCATTTACGTACTGCTTGACTCGACGACCACTATCGATATCCTGTAGACCGGGTACCCCCGCGTAGTGGGCAAAAGACAGCTTGGGCCCCACCTCCATGCTAAGGCAGGCCCTAGCGTGAGCCACGTGCCCTTGTGATAGGAGGATGAGTCCCGATCTTCCGAGAGGTAGGGTAAACTTGATTGTGTGGAGATCTCAACGTTGATGATCCAAGGCTCCGAACGAACGAAACCCCGCAATCACTACACCACTGCTCCGTTGGGTATCACCCGTGTCACACGAATGACCTCGCCACGAAGGCTTATCCCTGCAAGCGCAATCAAGAACACAAGCAAGAACAGAAAAGTTGCAATCAAAACTGAATTGATCACGAATTTGGGGTCTCACAACCGATGATCAGCGACACTGTTCAATGACTGATTGTAACTAAGCAAAACCCCCCTGTTTGTGACGGCCACTAGGGGGTATAAAGGAGGTGGAGGACAACCAGGGGGTGCTGGGTCGTGACCTAACCCTAAGACACATACATAATGGACTTGGACTCGATACAAGGCCCAATGGCCCAACTAGGTGATGCAACACCCTGAGAGACTCTAAACTTTATATTGTTTCGAAGTTTACCGTCGACTCCGAGGGAATATTGACGTGGGGCCAGTTCCACTGTAAAGTTTATCCTCTCAGCTTTCCGTGCATATGTAGAACATAAAAAATGGAGTCCGTATGCCTCCTGTGCATCCATTTTAAGGTGGACTGCTCCTGGGCCCGAGTTGGACTCGAGTTTGAGTTGGGCTCGGTCTCTAACTTCTTGTTGGCGTATTTTTTGGTCCTCCACCCCTCCAAACCCCTCTCCATGTATCTCCATGTCCTCTCCATGGTTCCTAATCATAATTAATCCATTAGGTAGCAACATACTCTCAAAATTCACATATAAAGAATTGTTCAGGAACGAGCTCACCTCTAAATTCAATTTTCGTGCTCGAGCTCTAGTAATTGGACCTTGCATGTCTACCATGTGAGTGTTGTGTATATCTGCAGGAGTGATGTCCACATCATCCTCCCCCTCTTGCATTGGAGTCGTCCTCGACTCAAGCTCATCTTCTTCTCCCAAGTATGGCTTCAAATCTGAAATGTTAAATGTGGGACTAACCCCAAACTCGGAAGGCAACTCAAGTTTATATGCATTGTCATTTATCTTCTCAAGAACCTTAAAAGGTGCATCAGCACGTGGCATGAGTTTGGACTTTCTCAAATCCGGGAACCTATTGTAAGAGCCTCAGTTTTTGACACATATTTGAAGTGTTCATCACCACACCGCACACCTCATTTGAAGAAAGTTGATGAACACAAATGAAGAGCAAGTAACCACCATCAACATGCTCATTAGAGAACAAACTCACATATTGCAAAAGTGGCATTTTCCACATGTGATATAGGTGGGCTGGACATATGAAAACTCCTACACATTGCTAAGGATGTCCATGCCAAGTTTCACCCAAATTCAACTTTTTGAGGTCATTTTGGGTATAGCTAGAAAGAGGGCAGTTTGAAACCATATTCAAATTCAAACTGTTTTTATCCCATGAATTTAAAAGTGGGAGGAATATTCTTATTCATCACATTTTTGTGAGCTCACACACCAATTTTCACTCCATTTGGAGTTGATCTTGACATGAGCTAAGTGGGACAAATTCAAACTTTATTTGAATTCAAAACTGAACTTGTGCTGAAATTCATTCAAACCAAACCCAATTTGAATTCTACTCAATTCAAATGGCTCATGGGTGAATAATTTGAATACCCAGTGGTATTTTGGGGCTCACTGTTTACAACAGTGATTAGGAGTAAATTTCAGAGGTTAAAACCCTGGGTGGGACCCACATGTCATAGAGAGAAGGAGGGAAAACTTGCACACAAAGTCACAGCCTCGGTTGGAAATTCCACCGAGCAGCTGTCGGCTGTGCCACCGAGCAGCCACCGGCGCCATCAGCTGCTTCCCCTCTACGCACGCTGGCGCCCAGGGCGGCTTGCTCGCGCCTCTACGCGACCGGCACCGCCTCAGCCCGAGCAGGAGTCGACTGGCTTTATCCCCTCGCGTGCAAACCCGAGCAGCGGCATTGTTTCTCTCCGCAGCTCACTGCTCGATCGGGAAACCAGCAAAACAATCTTCTCCTTCGTTCCTGAGATGCTAGACAGCAACCTGAGAGCGCCCTCTACCTCCCCAACGCCAGAAACCCCGAGCTCCGACCTCCTTTGCTCGAAAACGATCGCCACTGCGGCGACCTAGCCTCAGCCGAGAGTCAGGCGCCCGTGGACAGCGTTCCACAGGCGTTTTCACGGTCCAGCAATAGAGGCAACAGGAGCGCGCGACCACCGTGCTGCTCTCCTCCAAGTTTGGAAGGAAACCGTGAAGAATCCACGGTGAATTCTCAGTTTTTGCTCCGGCGAACTTAAACTGAGCTTCCGGTACGGATCCTTCAAATTCTCGCTCTAAGATCCTTCTCTAGCTATCAAATCTTGCACATAGACGCTGGACTAGCCGGCGATCAAGTTCTTTTCTGCATCCGTGGCGTGAAACTGTCTAGAAGTGACGAATTTCGAGCTCGATCAAGAGTGGTCATGGTGGGCACGATCGGTCACACGGTGCCGACCGACTTGCCACCATCTTTGAACCCTTTTGACAACTTGTCGAGCTTCTTAGAGATACACTGATGCTGTAGGACCGTTTGTTCGAGGTGTTGGCGGGTTATAACCCACTGTCGACGGCGCCGAACCTCAACCGAGGCCGCGGCACATCGCCGGGCTATTTCCGGTCACCGCCAGCCCGAACTGACACCACCGACGTGTTCCTCGACGTCGACAACCCCCTGGCGGCGAGTTTCAGACCATGGGAGGTCCGGAAGCGGCGAACCGGCAAGCTCTGGGTCTGCTCCGGCGAGGGGCGGCGGCGAGAGCGCGCGGGCGCGTCGAGAGGTAGACGAAGCCGGCTGGCCCACGCGTCAGCGGCTGATAATTTAAATCAGGATCGGGTGTGGCCGGGATCGGCTGTGATGGCATGCAGGAACCCCGCAGACCACGGTGTGCCGTCACCTCGGCGTGCACGCGTGTCCCCGGGGCCCACCCGCAAGTTTAAACTTTCCCCCCGATTTTCAGATTTCCTTCAAACTTCAAATCCTCACAACTTTGGCTAGAAAGCTCCAAATCGAGTGAACCAAATTTTGTTAGATTCAGCTCTCTGAGCACTTTCCAGAAAATCAAGTTTCACTTCATTAAAATCCTTAATTCTCCATAATTAATTCCTTAAAATTTAAACTGTTTGGAATTTTAACTGGAGAATCCTTTGGAGGAAAATCCTGAAATTTTGCTGGGATGTTCACCAAAATATCCCTGAACTACCATGAAAATTGCAGATCCAATTGAGCTTATTTGGTCCACCTAATGGTGTGACTAGTGAAACTGTTCCAGAGAAAATAGAAAATGTTCAGAAACATTTTCAGAATTTTCTCTGAAATTGTTTAGCTCATATCTTTAGTTAGGAACCTTCAAATTAAGTGAGACCAACTTCATTAGAACCCTCTGAAAATCTAGTTTTCAGAAAGTCATAGTTTGTTCCATGAAAATCCCTAGAACGCCCTAAGAGTGCCAATTAAGGTCAAGTACATAATTAATTGTGGAGGGCTCAAATGAGCTTTGCTGCAACTAAAACTTGACCAAGTCTGTATTTAGGTTGTAACCAAGCCACAAAAGTTTCACAGTCAAAGAGTCTGTCTAGTGGGACTTATAAGCTTCACAAGTTCAAACTTAATACAAATGCATTTAAACTAATACATGTATTGCTTCTATCATGTAGTCGCTAAGGTCGAGGAGGAACCCGAAGTCCTAGACTTCGTTACTCCAGAGGAACAGCTAGCCTACGACCAAGAGCAGCAAGGCAAGCCCCGGTTTGCATTAACCGTTTTTACAAATTTTTATTGTTTTGAGCACTTACTTGAGTATTATGATTCTTTGCATTAGAGTCTTGTGTGGAAACCCAACTGCATAGCCAAGAAAACCATGGATTGGGTTTAGGATTTACCAACCCCGTTAGCTACTGCAATGCTAAGATAGAGTAGGATTCGGTACAAGTCGAGTAGTTGGAACTACTCGCGAGAATAGGCTAGAGGCACATCGCTCGGGTAGAGATAGCACATGATACACATGGCAAGAAAGATGAGACCGAGCGGAGAGTAAGGGCAGCAGGACTTTGGGGCCTGTGTGCTGTAGCTTTGCTTGTGTCGATTGAGGACCGAGCCGTGTGCGGACCTTTTGAACAAGCTAGAACAGTACCGAAGACCTACCGGCTATATGGGAACCGGGAAACCGATATAACTCGGGTAGCTGGGTATTGAGGCATTGCCCGTCGTTCAGAGGGTAGGTTGAGAGCTTGAGGTGTAAATCGGCTGGCCGCACTGAGATGCGCGTGCAGAGACCTCTTGCTCAGGACGATGGGACCGGTTCAATATTTGGCTGACGGGCGAAAGGTAGTTGCGTACGGCGTCCGTGATGGTTGTTGTAGGCAACATCGAGTACGGGCGTACGTGACGGGTTATTCGGGTAACCCTGCAGGTGTAAATCGATTATAATCGCCGTCCCTCGCGGTCAGTGAGTACCACTTGTTCACTGTACCGTGACGTAGAAAGAACAGGCTAGTTACATGTTAAAATGTTGCTGATTGAAAGATGGACTTGATTGTTAATGATTTGCTGTAGTTTAGAGCTAATTAAAGTTCCTTTCAACTTTGGGCAAAGTACATGAGAGAAATGCGTTTCTTGTTTGATTGCGGCTCTCTCATGTGCCTTAGCGTAAGGTTCTCCATAACCTGCTGCTAAAACTTGAAAGTAAGGTTCTACTAATTAGGCGAGTCCTTGCAAATGATTTTTACCTCATGTAACCCATCACCCCTCATGTAGAAGTTCCATGTTTAGGTGAGACGGGTCAGACTTGCTGAGCCTTCGTGCTCACTGCTTGTGTTTGAAGCTTTTGTAGGGTTCTATGAGGAAGGGACTCCCGAAGAGGAGATGGAACCCCAGGAGGGGAACCCCGTCGAGTGGGAGTCGTGCACGCCGCAGAGTTAGTGTGCGTGTGTGCTAGCAAGGACACGTTCAAGGGCTGAACGTGAACTTGATGCGTAGTCTACACCCGTGAGTGTAGACTGGACATATTTTGCTGTAAACATGTTCATAAACTACTTTATGTAATATAAACTTTGCTTCCGCTTTGTACCTTTGATGTGTGTTATCCGGTGCTGTGCAACGCAGTACCCCTCAGCGTGATCCTGGCTCGACAAGACCATGGGGTCGTGTCACCTATCTTTTCTCAAATGAACCCACACCAAATCACCGGGTTCCAATTTTACCTCCTTCCTACCTTTACTAGCAGCAATGCGATACTTTTCATTCATTTTTTCAATTTGTAACTTAGTAGTTTCATGCAACTTAAGAATAAATTCAAAACGTTGTGTAGCATCTAAGTTCACAATTTCAGTATGTGGTAAAGGTAGCAAATTAATTGGAGCACGAGGATTGAAACCATAGACAACCATAAACGGACTTAACTTGGTTGTGGAGTGAATAGACCTGTTATAAGCAAACTCAATATGTGGCAAACACTCCTCCCACAACCTCAAATTGTCTTTCAAAACAGCCCGCAACATAGTAGATAAGGTATGATTAACTACCTCCGTTTGCCCATCAGTTTGTGGATGACAAGTAGTAGAAAACAACAACTTTGTTCCCAATTTATACCATAAGGTTCTCCAAAAGTGACTCAAAAACTTAGCATCCCTATCAGAAACAATAGTATTGGGAACACCATGCAAACGCACAACCTCATTAAAGAACAGATCAGCAACATGTGAAGCATTATCGGTCTTGTGGCAGGGTATAAAATAAGCCATTTTAGAGAAACGATCAACAACCACAAAGACACTATCCCTCCCCCTATTTGTTCTAGGCAATCCTAAAACAAAGTCAATAGAAATATCCTCCCAAGGTGCACTAGGAACCGGAAGAGGCATATAAAGACCATGTGGGTTAAGTCAAGAATTAGCTTTGTTGCATGTCGTGCAACGTGAAACGTAGCGCTCCACATCACACCTCATTCGTGGCCAAAAGAAGTGAGCGGCCAGCACATCCTCTGTCTTTTTAACACCAAAATGTCCCATCGAACCACCTCCATGCGCTTCCTGCAACAACAAAAGACGAACGGAGCTAGCTGGAACACACAACTTGTTAGCACGGTAGAGAAGGCCTTCACGCAGAAGGAATTTTTGCCACGTTCTTCCCTCTCTACAATTTTCAAAGGCATCTTTGAAGTCCAAATCAGTAGCATATAACCTCTTTATCGTTTCCAAACCAAAGATTTTATGAGAAAGTTGGGATAGTATGGTATAACGTCTAGATAAAGCATCGGCAATCACATTGTCTTTTCCTTTCTTATGTTTAGTGATGTAAGGAAATGATTCTATGAACTCAATCCATTTAGCCTGACGTTTGTTCAGATTAGCTTGTCCTTTAAGATACTTCAAAGGCTCATGATCTGAATGTATGACAAATTCTTTAGACCATAGGTAATGTTGCCAAGTTTGCAAGACACGCACTAAAGCATAAAGTTCTTTGTCATATGTAGAATAATTCAGCGAAGGTCCATGCAATTTTTCACTAAAGAAGGTAACAGGTTTACCTCCTTGAATTAGCACTCCTCCAATGCCAATGCCGCTCGCGTCACATTCAAGCTCGAAGGTCTTCTCAAAATCAGGAAGTTGCAGCAATGGTGCTTGTGTGAGCTTCGACTTGAGAACATCAAAAGCTTGTTGTTGTGCTGGTCCCCATCGAAACGGTACTCCATGCTTTGTCAACTCGTGGAGAGGTGCCGCAATGGTGCTGAAATCCCGCACGAAACGCCGGTAGAAACCTGCGAGACCAAGAAAACTCCGAACCTGTGTGACCGTAGTCGGAAGTGGCCAGATCGTGATGGCAACAATCTTTGCCTCGTCCACCTCAATGCCCTGCGAAGTAACAACATACCCAAGAAAAGACACACGATCGGTGCAAAAGGTGCACTTCTCAAGGTTATCATATAAACGTGCATCGCGCAAGACATTAAAAACAGCACACAAATGTTCAAGATGCTCATCATATGACTTGCTGTAAATAAGGATATCATCAAAGTAAACCACCACAAATTTACCAATGAAAGCACGTAAAACCTCATTCATTAACCTCATGAAAGTGCTGGGCGCATTAGTTAAACCAAATGACATGACTAACCATTCATAAAGTCCGAATTTAGTTTTAAAAGCAGTTTTCCATTCATCACCTAAAGCCATACGAATCTGATGATACCCACTACGCAAATCAATCTTGGAGAAAATAACAGAACCACTCAACTCATCAAGCATGTCATCCAATCTAGGAATAGGATAGCGATAACGAATGGTAATGTTATTGATGGCTCTACAATCAACACACATGCGCCAAGTGCCATCTTTTTTTTGGAACCAAAAGAACAGGAACAGAACAAGGATTAAGACTCTCACGAATGTACCCGCGGTCCAGAAGATCTTGGACTTGTCACTGAATTTCCTTAGTCTCGTCGGGGTTGGTCCTATAGGCAGCACGGTTTGGCAAGCTCGCCCCTGGAACCAAATCAATCTTGTGCTCAATGCCTCGCACAGGTGGTAATCTAGGGGGTATCTCTGATGGAAAAACATCCATATATTCCTGCAAAAGGTTAGCAACAGCAGGTGACAAGACAATGGATGTATCCTCAATGGAATATAAAGCATGTTTGCACACTAAAGCATAGCAAGATCCATTAGAGGCATATAAATCATCAAGATTAGATTTAGTTGCAAGCAAAATAGGATTTTTCAACTTAATAGGTTGCTGAATTTCAGAATTGAAAACACCCTTTTTCTTAGCATTATTCTTTTTCTCCTGCTCAAATTTACAATTTCAGTGGGACTCATAGGAAGCAACACAATTTTCTTGCCCTTATGCATGAGAGTATACTTATTAGATCGACCATGGTGAATAGCATAAGTATCAAACTCCCAAGGACGCCCCAACAAAAGAGAACAATCATCCATAGGTACCACATCAAAATCAGCAAAATCATGATAAGAACCAATGGAAAAATGTATCCTTGCTGTTTGTGTTACCTTAACCTTACCATTTTTGTGAAACCATTGAATGTGATAAGGGTAGGGATGCTCCCATGTGGTCAAGCCAAGCTTCTTGACCACCTCAACATTCACCAAATTGTTGCTGCTACCACCATCAATGATGGTATGTACACGGCTGTCCTTGACGACGAGAAACATGTTGAAAAGGTTGTGACGTTGGCAGTTGTCGTCCCCTCGAACCGTGGCACTCAAAGCTCGCTGCACAATCAAAGTCCTATAGTTGTTTATCGTAGATGTACCAAGAACCTCCTCAGCACCATCATCCGAACCTGAAATGTTAGTTGCAATAATATTTTCATCTTCAATATCAGAAGCACTAACATACCCACCATCAGCAGTGGCAATGATCACCCGTTTGCTGGGGCAATCTCGTTGCATATGGCCAAGTCCCTGGCAGCGGTGGCACTTGATGTCGGAGCTGCGACTTGTCGAAGTGTTGGGTGCAGCCGCCTTTGCTGCAACACCTGGAGGCATCTGGGACTTGCTGTTATCTTGTCCCCGTGATGTAGAAGGTGCGATGCTTCTGCGTACAACACCCGTGGAGGGTGGTGTAGAAGCACGTACGCTCGAGGAGGGCGCTGCTTTGGATGGCAACGGAAATTGTCGTGGCGTGAAGGTGTTGTTCTGCCGCTGCTGTTGGCGACCCTGCACTTCTTTTTCTGCTAACATAGCAAGTTGAAATAAACGTTGAATAGAATGATATTCCTTGTAGTCAACTATGTCCTGGATCTCACGCCGCAAGCCCCCATAAAACCTAACAATTTGGTCTTCCTGATCCTCAACTACCCCACAACGAAGCATACCTTTCTGCAACTCTTGGTAGTACTCTTGGACAGTCATGTCACCCTGATCAAAGCGTTGCAATTTCTTAAGAAGATCACGTCTATATGAAGGAGGAACAAACCTAGCGCGCATCTCTTCTTTTAACGCAGCCCATGTCTATGGTGCATTACGTGTATTGACAAGTTCATTCCACCAAATTATAGCAAAATCTTTAAACTCACTAGTGGCTTGTCTAACTCTATGTCGCTCAGGAACAAGATGAGAGCTAAATTTTTGTTCTACCGTCATCTCCCAATCCAAGTAAGTCTCAGCATCATAAGATCCATAAAATGTTGGAATAGAAAACTTAATCTTAGCATAAGGATCATTATCTTGTTCAGGAGCATGAGGACGAGGTCTACCTCCCATACCTTGACGATTTCGTCGAGGGCGACGGCGCTGCTGTGCATCAACCTCATCGTTATTGAAGTCATCCTCTGTGTCGTAGTGAGCATGTGCATCACCATCAAGGATGATAGAGGGTGTATCTTGTTGGGGAAGACGAGTCTCCATCTCGTCCAATCGTGTGGTCAGAACAGCAACACTTGTATGGAGCCTCTGAAAGGTGGCTGTTGTAGTGGTCTGGTAATTGTTGAAAGCTTCGGTCATTGCTCGCATCATGTCCTTTAGTTCCATATGGGACACACACTCATCATCATCCGGAGGTGTAGAACCAGAGGTCTTATCCATAGGCTTCTTTCCTGTCATTGTTAGTACAAAACAGAAACGAAGACAAAAAGATCGTGAAGAACCCTATTACTACGCTCTCCGAAGTGGGTGGAAAATCGATCAGTAAGATGCGTCTTACCCCGCTCTTACAAGTTTCTTACCAGCACTGCAGGTGGCCAACGGTGACCGGTGTGAAGCAAGCAGAGAGTGGGTGTGATTGCAAAGGTTATTTGTTCTTCTCGAGAGAAGATGGAGCTTGGAAGGCTCAAATGTAGTATATGTATGTGGCACACAAGTTAGTAACAGATAGCAATGCTGAATAAGTGTCCAAAGAACTTCACCTAGTTGCTGGCCTAAGAATGTATTAGAACAGTTGTGGCAACAAGCAAGGACAAGGATGAATGATGATGAACAACAATGATAATATCAGCAAGTATCCAGCACTCGCACAGAAATAGCACACCCCTTAGCCTCCTGTTTTTGTCTTGAAGCACTAGTAGAAATCAAATTTTTTTTCTCTCTTTTTTTTGATATTTTTTCTCAACCAGGGGCAAAAGAATAGAAACAGCACCAAGTATTAGCTCAAACCGATGAAAGATGAGATCGGCACAAATTCAGGAGCGATTGGAAAAACTGGTGCTGGAACTTCGGAGTTCAAAACGAAGGCCTTCTTATTTTTTTAATTTTTTTGAAAACACCGTATGTGGACTTTTTCGAGACCTTTCTGGAAAAAAATGCGCCTCAATCGGAGTTACGAGCGAAAAGTTATGCCCGTTTTAAGGAGGATACCCCAAATAAGGTTTTGGTGGTGGAGGAAACTGCAATAGAAACGAATCAGTGGATGGAATTTTTTTGTAGATTGGTTTTTTGTAGATGGCAGCGGATGGAAGAAACAAAACTGAACCAAAACAAATCTAAACCAGCAACCAGACTCAACCTAGGACACGAACTCAGAACTACGGACTCCGAAACTAAATTGTGCAAAAGGTTGAGCGGGGGTTGTAGGTCAGGGAAACTAAAATTTTTTTTGTGGATTTTTGTGGACAATAGGACTGAAACAAAATAAATCTAAAGGGCACACAAGTATACCTCACGGTGAACCTGGAAATCTGATACCAATTGATAGGAGGATGAGTCCCGATCTTCTGAGAGGTAGGGTAAACTTGATTGTGTGGAGATCTCGACATTGATGATCCAAGGCTCCGATCGAACGAAACCCCGCAATCACTACACCACTGCTCCGTTGGTTATCACCCGTGTCACACGAATGACCTCGCCACGAAGTCTTATCCCTGCAAGCGCAATCAAGAACACCAGCAAGAACAGAGAAGTTGCAATCAAAACTGAATTGATCACGAATTTGGGGTCTCACAACCGATGATCGGCGACACTGTTCAATGACAGATTGTAACTAAGCAAAACCCCCCTGTTTGTGACGGCGGCTAGGGGGTATAAAGGAGGTGGAGGACGACCAGGGGGGTGCTGGGGTCGTGACTTAACCCTAAGACACGTACATAATGGACTTGGACTCGATACAAGGCCCAATGGCCCAACTAGGTGATGCAACACCCTGACAGACTCTAAACTTTATATTGTTTCAAAGTTTCCCGTCGAATCCTTTGGAATTTTGACGTGGGGCCAGTTCCATTGGAAAGTTTATCCTCTCAGATTTCCGTGCATATGTAGAACGTCAAAAACGGATTCCGTATGCCTCCTGTGCATCCATTTTAAGCTGGACTGCTCCTGGGCCCGAGTTGGACTCGAGTTTGAGTTGGGCTCGGTCTCTAACTTCTTGTTGGCGTATTTTCTGGTCCTCCACGCCTCCAAACCTCTCTCCATGTATCTCCATGTCCTCTCCATGGTTCCTAATCATAATTAATCCATTAAATAGCAACATACTCTCAAAATTCAGATATAAAGAATTGTTCAGGAACGAGCTCACCTCTAAATTCAATTTTCGTGCTCGAGCTCTAGTAATTGGACCTTGCATGTCTACCATGTGAGTGTTGTGTATATCTGCAGGAGTGATGTCCACATCACCTTGGCCCCATGGTTAGCCCTAGGGCTACCACGTGCGCTTGAGCTCAGGAGCTGACACGTGCCCTGGGCTCCGGTCTCAGCCTCCCCGCTGAGGTGAGGTTCGGAGATGCCACGTCTCCCCTGGCTCCGAGCCACCTCCCCGAAGAGGACAGCACCGGGGCTGGCACGTGTCCTGGGCTCCGGCCTAAGCCTCCCCGCTGAGGTGTGGTCCGAAGCTGCCATGTGTCCCCAGGCTCTGAGCCGCCTCCCCGCCGAGGACAGCTCCAGTGCAGACACGTGCCCTGGGCTCCGGCCCGAGCCTCCCCGCTGAGGTAAGGTCCGGAGCTGCCAAGTGTCCCCAGACACCAAGCCCGTCAATAAGAGCTCCCGAGCTGCCACGTGCCCCACGATCCTTCATGGGCCGTGGGTCGACAAAGTCAATAAGGAAGTGCGTTGTCAGGCTTCGCATTTAAGGCTCGCGCCTTCCCCGGAAGCATGGCGCACTACGCACGCCTCGTTCCTAGCCCATTTGCCATTACGGTGACAAGACAGGACGTGTGACACCCTCAGTTTCAATTTCTGCATGCATTCATATTTTATATAGAGAAAACATTTTAAAAGAAGTGGAAACAGGAAAAGAATCAAAAGGATAGCCGAAAAGAGCTAATTCCAGTTCCCCAAGAAGCGCCAAAGACATTTCCCGTGGCCCGCTGGCCACGTGGCGCCTTCGGAGCTCATCCCCGCAAAGGGGGAGAGGTCCACCGCTAACTGGCTACGTGACAGGCTAGGAGCTTGCCTCTGAAAAAGGGGCGAGGTCCGACCCTATGGGACACGTGTTGCTCCCGGAGCTAGCCTCTACGGAGGAGCAAAGTCCAGCCCCGTAGGACACGTGTCGCCACCGGAGCTAGTCGCTGCAGGGAAGTAAGGCCCGATATCGCGGGACACGTGTCGCTCTTGGAGCTAACCTCTGGGAGGTCCAGTCCTACTGGACACGTATCACTTTCGGAGCTCGCCTCCGGGAGGTCTGACACTACCGGACACGTGTCACCTCCGGAGCTCACCTCCGGGAGGTCCGATACTGTTAGATACGTGTCGACCTCGGAGCTCACCTCCGAGGAGGTCCGACGCTATTGGACACATGTCGACCTCAGAGATCTTCTCTAAGGAGAAAGGAAGATTCGGCGCTGCTTGACATGTGGCACTCTCGGAGCTCACCTCCGAAGAGAGGGGAGGTCCGTGTAACACCCCAAATTTTGATTCAAAACCCTAAACCATGTTCAGAGGAGAATTTAAAAATTTTTGGACGTATTGCATGTTTTGCAAAAATTCAAATTCAAACTGGAATTCAAATTATACTCAAAACAGAAAAGAAAAGGAAAAAGAAAAAGGAAAACGGGAAAAAAACCGGCCAGTGGGCCGAAACCCGCCAGCCGGCCCAGCTTTCCCCGCGCAGCCCGCCCCCGCGCGCGCCCGCGCTCTCTCACACAGACAGGTGGGACCCACCTGTCATCCCTAACCCTGAGCCCCCGCGCCCCCGGACTTTTCCCCGAGCGCGCGCGATCTTAACCGATCGGGAAACCCGTCCCGCCGCCCGAATTCTGGTCCCAGGGGACTCAAACTCGATCACAACAAACCCACCGCCCTCCCCCGGCTATAAAAACCCCCGATCCGATCAGTTTTTCCCACGCGATCGCCGATTTTCACTCCGGTAAGCACCGAGACTTCGCCGGTGAATTCTGGCCGATCTAAGCTCGGAAACTCTGATCTAACTCGCTGGTTTTGATCCACCGCCTCCGGGGAACTTTGCAGGTGCAGAAAACTCGGAGAGTTACGGTGTAAACGCAGCGCCGATGAGCTTCGCCGTCGCTTTGCCTCGGACCTCGCCGCCGATCACTTTCCAGGACCCCCGAGCTCGAGAAAACCCCCGAGGTGAGATCCCTGACCTCCCCTCTACCAATCTAGGCCATAAGATCACAGTTCTAGGCAGAATTCTCGAGGATCCGAAACTTTCCGGCGAGATCGCCGCTTCCCGCCGCCGTGCGCCGCCGGCAGCGCCGCCCGCGCTCGATCAGAGCGACGTGGCCGCTTGTGCGTCGTTTATTTTAAATCGCACGGTAGACTTTAAAACCCCGCGTACCGGTTCGATGTTATAATCTCAGCCGTCGGTTTAAAATCGGACGGTCCACGTCAACCCCGCATTATAAAGACTGGAATTCTTACGTGCTACCCCCTGGGGTTCTCTGGAATTGAGAGCTAGCCCCGGAAACTTCAGATCTAGCCCCTGGAGCTCCAGAAAATCATGTAAATTCATTTAAAAATCAGTTTTAACCCCTGGACTTAATAGAAATTAGGAAAAACACCTCTGATAAGTGTAGCTAGACCCCTGGAAATTATGAAAATAATATTATAGACCCTGTAATGGGGTGAATTCATTATTTTAACCCTGTTTAGTAATTAATTTAGAAAATTGAATATGTAACTAGTATTTAAAAATTAAAAAGTGGGACAAACATAATTGTCAAAATTAATTAAAAACTTTCTCAGTACTTAGAAAACTTTGGAGTGAGATAAACATATATTTTTGGGCTGAAATGAATCTGTTTCATTTATTATTCACATTTATTAGTATAGGGACACATTTTTAAGTAAAGAATAGCTATAGAAAAATAGGGAAAATAATTATGAAATAGTATACATCAGAAGCCAAGGTCAAAATATGTTATTAAATTATTTAGGACCAGAACCTATACTGTTTAGATGATGTGTGTTACTAATTTCATAATAAAATACACAATTATGCATAGGAATATAAATCTGAAAATATAGCAACTAGTAATGATAAATGGAGTTTCTAAAATACAAAGAATTCAGTTTAGGGTTGATAGAAATTATGAAGGCACATATGGGGAAGAATAATACTTTTCATACACACTTGGTAGTAAAAAGGTGAAGTAGTTGAATATAAGAAATTTATTGGAAACCCATATAACTAGTATGTAAGTATAAAGGTGGACACAAAAGTAGGAATCATATATACATGGTTAAAAGTGCATGCAAGCCACAATTTAACACACACAAAGTAACCACAACACATATAATGGTGAATGAATTTCATAAATATGAATGTGTGGTTTGTATAAAGAAGAAGTGTGAACCATGTCTTATGATTGTTGTTTTTCTTTTGTTATGTGTGATGGTATGAAGTAGAACCTGCTCAAGAGCAAGTTAACCCTTTCCAAGATCAGGACTACCAATTTCAAGAGCAGCAAGAAGGAGGCAAGTGTCCTTGACCACTTTGATCCTATGCTAGGATGTGTAGATAGAATTCTTTGCATTGTCAAATGAAATATGAAACCCATGCTAGGAAAGTTTCCCTAGAATTGCATTACCTTGTTTCCTTGTAGCTTGGGTTGGGATTTATTTTGTCATGTCATTTATTTACATGCATTTGCTTAGCCATGCTTAGAATGGGATATTTGGGAAATGAGATCATCAGTTTATATTACCATACTCTTGGATGAGGTATTGTGAGTTATGTAGAGGTAGGGATCAAGGCAAGTTGGATGTTTTGGTTGTGTGCTGGGTGCACGAGACTTGGGTTTGTGTTTAGTACTTGCCTGGATCCTAAGGACCGGTTCATGGAGCATGTAACCCGGCTTTACAGTGCCAACCACATGCTGAGATGGGACAGCTTGGCCAATTAATTAGGTGTATCCCCGGCGTAGTATGGGTGTGTTGGATGGTGCGGGGAGTAGGTGTCAGCTGGACTACCATATGAACCGCAAGGCTCAAGAGGGGGCCACTGCAGCGGGGTTGGAGCCTCTTGTATGCTGTTAGGGGTGAAACCTCAGTGGGCCCACGCTCGTCGGGAATCCCTTTGTAAAGGCTTTGTAGTGATCTCTTGGCCGCACACCTGGGAAGTGTGAATGTGGAACGTAGCCACTGGCATAATGGAGGTTCTTTTAGTCCACCCGGCAACGGGGGATGAAATCACTACTTGTGGGTACAGTGGTACAAACTCTGCAGAGTCAAAACTGTCTTGACAGCCGTGCTCACGGTTAAGAGCGGCCTGGACTTATTCATGATTAGAGGATTGATGGTTTTGGAAGTTAAGCGGGGAGCTTAACATTGGAAATGATGGTTATGGTTATTGGATTATGATGATGGGATGGGAGATTGGGACCATTTCACCTGTGTAGTATTGTAGGTGCTTAATAAGCTAAGGTGATAGGTATTAATTGCGTAGTGCTTTAACCATGAGTTCAACCTCTCCTTGTTCTAGCCATGCATGATATAATTTTCCCACACTTGCTGAGTGCCATTGGTACTCAACCTTGCATATTTGTTGGTTTATATTGCTGCTCAGGTCAAGATAATGAGGTGGTGTATAATGACCAAGATTTTGGACCCGAGGAAGGATTTTAGGTTCATGAAGACCCCCGGGCAACGCCTGTGATGGAGCCCTAAAAGAATAATATTCCGCTGCTAGTTTATTTACTTGTGATGAAGCATTAGTGTCTATTGAGACATTTGCGATGTAAGACTTATTTATATTTGACACCTGGCTTGTAATAAATGATGCTTCACTATTTGTCATCACATGTATGAGAAAATGATCCTGGCATACATGTGATATTCACTTGGTTGTTTCTTCGGAAAAACCGGGTGTGACAGAGGTGGTATCAGAGCCAGGTTGCCCGTAGGAACGTGGACCTAGGTAGAAATGGACGTATTTAAGGGCCCTATTTTCTTAAAAACTATTTTCCAAGGTGTGGGTGGAAAAGTGTTATTAAAGGAGTCATTTTCTTCATCTTACCCCAACTTTCATTCAAAATAGGATTTTTGTTTGAGAATTTATCTAACCTAATTTTAAATTCTTTTGTTTTAGATGGTTCGCATGATTCGCACCGCTCGTAAGTCCACAGGAGGGAGAGTTCCCGTAGTTGCCCTTGCCGAAAGAGAGGAGAGTCGTCCAGTGACGTACCTTTCCTACGGATTGGCAGTAGGAGATTTGTTGCGCCGTCTTCGACGTATGCTCGAAGCCGCCGGTAATACGGGCAAGCTAATCATCCACTATAACTCCACCAGGACCATCCGTGAGAAGAGGGAAGAATGGAGTTCGGAGATGAGGATTATACACGAGAATCAGCTGCTTAAGATTCACCACTCTCCAGCTTGTCGAGCAACACAAGTTGACGCGGAGAAAGATGTCACCTGGGAGGCCATCACCTGCCAGAGTCACATCTATCGTCGCCACTTGGACAAAACTGAGTACATGTATGTCCTCCAACATGAGAGTGGTACCACGGAGTACAAGTACCCACCGGTGCAGCAAGGGACTTCCCATGAGCACATGGACTTGTGCTTGGAGGATGCTGCTATGCTCAGCACTCGACTGCAGGAGTGTCAACAAGAGCTTCAGGATGTCCGAGACACCCTGAAAGAAACGGAGGCGTTGCTGCGAGCTTGCTTAAAGGCGAGAGAAAGAGGAGATGGGAATGAACTGTGTGTCACTGTGAGTGATCCATGGACTCCTGACTCCCCGGATCGCCGAGTGATCAGGCGTCGTCGCACTTCTCCGCCAGCAGCCTCCCCACCCAAAGCAGAGTCGGAAGGCAGCCGAAATGAGGAGGAAGATTCAGAGGAGCCAGCTCAAGAGGACGAGTAGTGTAGAGTCTTTCCCCTAGCTAGCAAGAGGTCGAGTAGTCGAGTCGTTACGTAGTTAATGGTGTGATAATGCTTGGTGTGTGACGTGAGTTGTAGAAGCCATGAGCAATTGTCCACAGCCTCGTCTTCAGATTGTTTTGCTTTGGTGTGTGAACCCACAGGAAATAATAGTGCATTTATTTGGAGTGAGATGTAAACCCTCGTAAAATTTTAACAAAGCCTCAACACCTCAAAGCACCAACAAATGAAAGTAGTAAGATGATACTAAATGATATCAAATTAACATTTGTTGATTCTGCCAGATGGCCGGAAGAGGAAAAGGACGTGCTGCCAACCCCGCCAACAACAATGATGAGGCATGCAACCCTCATCTTTCTGAAGGCCAGGACCGGGGTGGTCGCCGTGAAGAAGTTGATCCTCTCCACCAAATGCTGGAGAATCAAAATCAGCTCATCCAGAACTTGACTCAAGTAGTGGCCAACTTGCATCAAGTTCCACCTCCACAAGCGGCACCACGCCAACCAAGGTTGAGTGAGTTTCTAGGAACTCAACCTCCAAAGTTTGCAAGTGCTGCTGAACCTCTGGAGGCAGATGATTGGCTGAAAACCATTGAAAGTAAGATGAGGATAATACAATGCCAAGGGTATGAGAGGGTGCTGTTTGCCTCTCATCAACTGCAGGGACCTGCTGCTGATTGGTGGACCGCCTACGTGGCCGCCCATCATGACCCTGAGAACATCACTTGAGAAGAGTTCAAGCGTAGCTTCCGCAACCATTACATCCCAAGAGGTGAACTCAAAAACAAGAGGAAGGAGTTTCTGGGACTGCAGCAGGGAAACATGACTGTGAGGGAATACCTCACTAAATTTACTCAACTATCCCGTTATGCTCCACGAGACATAGAGACTGATGAGCAGAAACAAGATTGTTTCGTGGAAGGACTTACCGCAGAGATGCAGTGTGCCATGTCCTCAAATGAGTATGAAAGCTTTCAAAAGATGGTGGACAGAGCGTTTGTGGTGGAAAGGAAGCTAAAGGCCCTGGAAAATGAGAATAAGAGGAAGGCGGGGTGGTCACATCAGGCCTCAGGGAGCAACACCCGCCCACGTATGATGCAGCAACCTACGGGGCAGACAAGCCGTGCTGCGGTACCCTATTCAGCACCAAGAGGGTACAACCCAAACTACAGGCCACCCGCGGCACCAGCACAGCCGCAACGTCAGTTTGTGCAGCAGCCTCGCCCCGCATATCCACCTCGACCAGCAGTGCAAGGACCCCCGAACCAACCCCAAGACAACAAAGGCCAAGCACCTAAGGTTGGGGTGCAATGTTTTAGCTGTGGTGAAGTGGGGCACTAAGCCCATAAGTGCCCTAAGAAGAAGCCCGCGCAGCCACAACAGCAGAATGTAATGAGAGGACGGGTGAACCACGTCACTATGGAGAAAGCACAAGAGGCACCCGACGTGGTAGTTGGTAAGTTTCCTGCCAATTTACACCTTGCAACTCTGCTGTTTGATTCTGGTGCTACCCACTCGTTCATTGCTCAAGGGTTTGTTAAGAAGCATGACCTAGCAACCACACAAATGAACCATATGCTAGCGGTAAACTCTCCAGGTGGAGAAATAAGGACAAGACAAGTGTGTCCCAAAGTGAGCCTAGACATTAATGGGGTTGTATTTACTGCTAACCTCATAGTGATAGATTCACAAGGGATAGATATTATTTTGGGTATGGATTGGTTGACCAAACATAAAGGAATCATCCATTGTTCGACCAGAACGGTGGAATTAACTCACCCCAGTGGCACCAGAGTAAAGTTCATAACAATACACGAGCCTAGGAGGGACATTAAATTAAATCAAGTGGAGGTGAAAGTTGAGGAAATCAGGAATATCAGGGAATATCCAGATGTTTTTCCGGAGGAATTGCCAGGTATGCCTCCCGACCGTGACGTGGAATTCGCAATTGAGCTAGTACCGGGAACAGCCCCGATATACAAGAGACCTTATCGAATGGACTCCAAGCAGCTAGAAGAGCTCAAGGATCATTTGAGAGAACTGACGGAGAAGGGGTATATTCGCCCTAGTTCCTCACCATGGGGAGCTCCGGTGATATTTGTGCCCAAGAAAGACGGAACCCAAAGGTTATGCGTGGATTACCGTGCCTTGAATGAGGTAACCATTAAGAACAAGTACCCATTACCCCACATTGAAGACTTGTTTGATCAGTTAAGGGGAGCTTGTGTGTTCTCGAAAATTGATCTCAGGTCGGGGTACCACCAACTCAAGATAAGGCAATCAGATATTCCCAAGACAGCTTTCGTATCTCGGTACGGACTGTATGAATACACTGTCATGCCTTTTGGGCTAACCAATGCCCCGGCATATTTCATGTACCTCATGAACAAGGTATTCATGGAATATCTGGACAAATTTGTGGTGGTTTTCATAGATGATATTCTCGTCTTCTCCAAAAATGAAGAAGAACATGAGAAACATCTGAGGTTGGTGTTACAGAGGCTGAGAGAACACCAACTATATGCCAAGTTCGAAGCTTTTTGGGATTGGCTGGATACTATCGACGGTTTATTGAGGGATTCTCCAAGATCTCGAGACCTCTCACCAAACTGTTGGAAAAGGGAATCACATTCACCTGGACGCCACAGTGCGAGACGAGCTTTCAGGAGTTAAAGAAGAGATTGACAACAGCCCCAGTGTTGATTATGCCAGATATGCAGAAGAATTTCACAGTGTACTGCGATGCCTCTGGAAATGGGTTGGGATGTGTTCTCATGCAAGAAGGACATGTCGTGGCATATGCATCCCGGCAGCTTCGGAAGCACGAGAAAAACTATCCTACACATGACCTAGAACTAGCTGCAGTGGTACACGCGTTGAAAATTTGGCGGCACTATTTGATGGGGAAGAGGACCGAGATATATACGGATCATAAGAGTTTGAAGTACATATTCACACAGCCAGATCTCAATCTCCGACAAAGGAGATGGTTAGAGCTAATCAATGACTTTGATGTGGGCATCAACTACCATCCTGGGAAAGCAAACGTCGTGGCCGATGCTTTGAGTCGGAAAGTGCAGGTCAATAAGTTGAGCTTGAAGGACATGCCCGCAGAATTGAAGGACGAGGTTATAAGGCTCAATCTATGTCTAGTAAATAGTGGTGAAGCCATCGCCATGGAAGTGGACTCCACACTCGAGCAAGACATACGCGAGGGCCAAAAGAATGATGAGAAGATACAAGAGATCAGACAGCTCATTAAGGAAAATAAAGCTCCTGGTTTTAGAGAGGATGAACAGGGAACGGTGTGGCACGGGAAAAGGATCTGTGTGCCAGAAGTAAAGGAGATCCGTGAATTAATTTTGAAGGAGGCTCACGATTCTGACTATTCCATTCATCCTGGGAGTACGTAGATGTACCAAGACCTCAAGAGCAGGTATTGGTGGTATGGCATGAAGCGAGATGTCGCGGAACATGTTGCCCTATTTGACACATGTCAGTTGGTGAAAGCAGAACATCAACGACCCACGGGATTATTGCAACCACTTAAAGTACCTGAATGGAAATGGAAAGAAATCAGCATGGATTTTGTCGTGGGATTGCCTAGGACCCAATCCGGGTATGATTCAATATGGGTCATTATTGATCGGCTAACCAAGGTAGCTCATTTCATCCCTGTGAAAGAAAGCTACAGCGGATCCAAATTGGCAGAATTGTACATGTCAAGGATTGTGTGTTACCATGGAGTGCCAAAGAAGATAGTGTCGGACCGAGGGACACAGTTCACCTCGAGGTTTTGGCAAAAGTTGCATGAAACCATTGGAACCCATCTGAATTTCAGCTCTGCCTATCATCCCCAAACTGACGGGCAGACGGAGAGAACCAATCAGATCCTTGAAGATATGTTAAGGGCTTGTGCACTCAAAAACAATAGGAGTTGGGACAAGAACTTACCGTATGCGGAGTTTTCCTATAACAACAGTTATCAAGCTAGTATGAAGATGTCACCGTTTGAAGCTTTGTATGGAAGGAAGTGCAGAACTCCCCTATTTTGGAACCAAACAGGAGAAAGTAAAGTGTTTGGTCCAGAAGTGCTACAAGAAGCCGAGGCAAAGGTGAGGGAGATTCACAACAATTTGAGGATAGCACAAACACGCCAAAAGAGCTATGCTGACGTACGAAGAAGAGAGCTCGTTTTCAACGTGGGAGACTATGTTTATCTCAAGGTGTCCCCTATCAGAGGACTTCATCGGTTCAAGGTGAAAGGGAAGTTGTCACCTCGATACATCGGACCCTTTCAAGTTTTGGAAAGAAAAGGCGAAGTGGCGTACCAACTAGAGTTACCGGTTCATCTATCGGACGTGCACGATGTATTTCATGTGTCACAACTCAAGAAATGTCTGAGGACGCCTGAAGAGGTGTTACCCATGAATGAAGTGGATGTAGCTGAAGATTTGTCTTATGCCGAGCAACCATACAAGATTTTGGAGACAATGGAACGCCTCACCAGAAACAAGAGAATCCGGATGTGCAAGGTGCAGTGGAAGCATCACTCAGAAGAGGAAGCCACCTGGGAACGGGAAGATGAGCTCAAGGCACAGTTTCCGGAATTGTTTTCTTAGAAACACCAATCTCGAGGACGAGATTTCTTTTAAGGGGGGTAGAGCTGTAACACCCCAAATTTTGATTCAAAACCCTAAACCATGTTCAGAGGAGAATTTAAAAATTTTTGGACGTATTGCATGTTTTGCAAAAATTCAAATTCAAACTGGAATTCAAATTATACTCAAAACAGAAAAGAAAAGGAAAAAGAAAAAGGAAAACGGGAAAAAAACCGGCCAGTGGGCCGAAACCCGCCAGCCGGCCCAGATTTCCCCGCGCAGCCCGCCCCCGCGCGCGCCCGCGCTCTCTCACACAGACAGGTGGGACCCACCTGTCATCCCTAACCCTGAGCCCCCGCGCCCCCGGACTTTTCCCCGAGCGCGCGCGATCTTAACCGATTGGGGAACCCGTCCCGCCGCCCGAATTCTGGTCCCAGGGGACTCCAACTCGATCACAACAAACCCACCGCCCTCCCCCGGCTATAAAAACCCCCGATCCGATCAGTTTTTCCCACGCGATCGCCGATTTTCACTCCGGTGAGCACCGAGACTTCGCCGGTGAATTCTGGCCGATCTAAGCTTGGAAACTCTGATCTAACTCGCTGGTTTTGATCCACCGCCTCCGGGGAACTTTGCAGGTGCAGAAAACTCGGAGAGTTACGGTGTAAACGCAGCGCCGACGAGCTTCGCCGTGGCTTTGCCTCGGACCTCGCCGCCGATCACTTTCCAGGACCCCCGAGCTCGAGAAAACCCCCGAGGTGAGATCCCTGACCTCCCCTCTACCGATCTAGGCCATAAGATCACAGTTCTAGGCAGAATTCTCGAGGATCCGAAACTTTCCGGCGAGATCGCCGCTTCCCGCCGCCGTGCGCCGCCGGCAGCGCCGCCCGCGCTCGATCAGAGCGACGTGGCCGCTTGTGCGCCGTTTATTTTAAATCGCACGGTAGACTTTAAAACCCCGCGTACCGGTTCGATGTTATAATCTCAGCCGTCGGTTTAAAATCGGATGGTCCACGTCAACCCCGCATTATAAAGACTGGAATTCTTACGTGCTACCCCCTGGGGTTCTCTGGAATTGAGAGCTAGCCTCGGAAACTTCAGATCTAGCCCCTGGAGCTCCAGAAAATCATGTAAATTCATTTAAAAATCAGTTTTAACCCCTGGACTTAATAGAAATTAGGAAAAACACCTCTGATAAGTGTAGCTAGACCCCTGGAAATTATGAAAATAATATTATAGACCCTGTAATGGGGTGAATTCATTATTTTAACCCTGTTTAGTATTTCATTTAGAAAATTGAATATGTAACTAGTGTTTAAAAATTAAAAAGTGGGACAAACATAATTGTCAAAATTAATTAAAAACTTTCTCAGTACTTAGAAAACTTTGGAGTGAGATAAACATATATTTTTGGGCTGAAATGAATCTGTTTCATTTATTATTCACATTTATTAGTATAGGGACACATTTTTAAGTAAAGAATAGCTATAGAAAAATAGGGAAAATAATTATGAAATAGTATACATCAGAAGCCAAGGTCAAAATATGTTATTAAATTATTTAGGACCAGAACTTATACTGTTTAGATGATGTGTGTTACTAATTTCATAATAAAATACACAATTATGCATAGGAATATAAATCTGAAAATATAGCAACTAGTAAATGATAAATGGAGTTTCTAAAATACAAAGAATTCAGTTTAGGGTTGATAGAAATTATGAAGGCACATATGGGGAAGAATAATACTTTTCATACACACTTGGTAGTAAAAAGGTGAAGTAGTTGAATATAAGAAATTTATTGGAAACCCATATAACTAGTATGTAAGTATAAAGGTGGACACAAAAGTAGGAATCATATATACATGGTTAAAAGTGCATGCAAGCCACAATTTAACACACACAAAGTAACCACAACACATATAATGGTGAATGAATTTCATAAATATGAATGTGTGGTTTGTATAAAGAAGAAGTGTGAACCATGTCTTATGATTGTTGTTTTTCTTTTGTTATGTGTGATGGTATGAAGTACAACCTGCTCAAGAGCAAGTTAACCCTTTCCAAGATCAGGACTACCAATTTCAAGAGCAGCAAGAAGGAGGCAAGTGTCCTTGACCACTTTGATCCTATGCTAGGATGTGTAGATAGAATTATTTGCATTGTCAAATGAAATATGAAACCCATGCTAGGAAAGTTTCCCTAGAATTGCATTACCTTGTTTCCTTGTAGCTTGGGTTGGGATTTATTTTGTCATGTCATTTATTTACATGCATTTGCTTAGCCATGCTTAGAATGGGATATTTGGGAAATGAGATCATCAGTTTATATTACCATACTCTTGGATGAGGTATTGTGAGTTATGTAGAGGTAGGGATCAAGGCAAGTTGGATGTTTTGGTTGTGTGCTGGGTGCACGAGACTTGGGTTTGTGTTTAGTACTTGCCTGGATCCTAAGGACCGGTTCATGGAGCATGTAACCCGGCTTTACAGTGCCAACCACATGCTGAGATGGGGAAGCTTGGCCAATTAATTAGGTGTATCCCCGGCGTAGTATGGGTGTGTTGGATGGTGCGGGGAGTAGGTGTCAGCTGGACTACCATATGAACCGCAAGGCTCAAGAGGGGGCCACTGCAGTGGGGTTGGAGCCTCTTGTATGCTGTTAGGGGTGAAACCTCAGTGGGCCCACGCTCGTCGGGAATCCCTTTGTAAAGGCTTTGTAGTGATCTCTTGGCCGCACACCTGGGAAGTGTGAATGTGGAACGTAGCCACTGGCATAATGGAGGTTCTTTTAGTCCACCCGGCAACGGGGGATGAAATCACTACTTGTGGGTACAGTGGTACAAACTCTGCAGAGTCAAAACTGTCTTGACAGCCGTGCTCACGGTTAAGAGCGGCCTGGACTTATTCATGATTAGAGGATTGATGGTTTTGGAAGTTAAGCGGGGAGCTTAACATTGGAAATGATGGTTATGGTTATTGGATTATGATGATGGGATGGGAGATTGGGACCATTTCACCTGTGTAGTATTGTAGGTGCTTAATAAGCTAAGGTGATAGGTATTAATTGCGTAGTGCTTTAACCATGAGTTCAACCTCTCCTTGTTCTAGCCATGCATGATATAATTTTCCCACACTTGCTGAGTGCCATTGGTACTCAATCTTGCATATTTGTTGGTTTATATTGCTGCTCAGGTCAAGATAATGAGGTGGTGTATAATGACCAAGATTTTGGACCCGAGGAAGGATTTTAGGTTCATGAAGACCCCCGGGCAACGCCTGTGATGGAGCCCTAAAAGAATAATATTCCGCTGCTAGTTTATTTACTCGTGATGAAGCATTAGTGTCTATTGAGACATTTGCGATGTAAGACTTATTTATATTCGACACCTGGCTTGTAATAAATGATGCTTCACTATTTGTCATCACATGTATGAGAAAATGATCCTGGCATACATGTAATATTCACTTGGTTGTTTCTTCGGAAAAACCGGGTGTGACAGTCCGGCACTGACACGTGGCATACGCGGAACTCGCCTCTGTTGAGAGGGCCCGACCCACCAGACATGAGGCGCACGCGGAGCTCGCCTCTGAGGGAGAGGGAGGTCCCGCCCACCAGGACACATGGCGCACGCGGAGCTCACCTCCGAGGAGAGGGGAGGTCCTGCCCGCCTGACACGCGGCACAACCAGAGCTCACCCCTGAGGAAAAGGGAAGTCCAGGCCTTTGCTGGACGTGGAGCCTCCGGAGCTTATCCCTGCGGAAGGACGCGATTCTGAAACGGTTTTCCTCTGTACGTGAGTACCCGTTACTGAGGAAACCGACACACACTCTTCTACGTTGAATACTACAACCAAATCGATTGAAAGATAATTTGTTATGATCCAAACACAAATCAAATAGGACTCTTATTTGAAATGCAATCAGATTAGGACTCTTCTTTTTCCGGTTATAAATAGAACCCGAAACACCCCTTGATCGTAACATCTTTTCTAAGCCGACAACTTAGAAGTCCTAGCCTTCAAACTCGCCGAGCTAAACCCCTTCGCCAGAGTTTGACCACCGGAGAGACCGCCGACGAGCCCAGACATGATCGCCATCGCCGGAGAAGAGCCGACGATCTGTTTTTGCTAGGAGGAAGGACCCGAAGGAAGTAAGGTAGGTCTCCATTACCACCTTATGACAAAATCGCGGTTTTTTTTGCATCTGTTTCTCCTTCGATCCCTTCGAATAGAAGCTTTTTCGTGGACAGATCACGTGTTGATCAGTTTGATCTAGATCTTGAGTCCAGATCATCGCCACATTTGCTCCCTACACTTCTATTCATCATAAAACCCCATGCAAACCCATGCAAGCCATGCAAGAGCACGTACAAACTGATCTAATAAAACAGCACCATAGGATTAGCATGCATATGCATCATTGCATCTTGAGTAAAGTTTGTGCATGATAATTGATTGCTGTGATATGCGTGATTGTGAGTAGAAGGACAAGCTCAGGGAGCTATCTACGAAGAGCCACAACACCAAGACTTCGAGATCCAAGAGCAACAGAAGCCACAGGAACAAGACAAGTGCCCCTTGACCATATTGATCCCATGTTTTGGAAACTGTTTTGTTTGCGAAAACTGTGAATGCTTGAGTCAACTTGATGGGAAACCCTTTTATAGGAGTTTACTAGTTTTGTTAACTACCCTTGACGCCAGGGAAGTTTATGAGTCGGGTATGGTCGGTTTTTGCTTTTTTGCTTCGCTAATCTACGGGTTATGGGAAGCGATAGAAGGTGTCTAGCTACTGCACTCATGAGAATAATGATAATGATAACTTGATGTTAATGAACATGAATCGGTGGGAGATCTAGGCAAGCTTGGTTTTTTGGAAGTGGTAGAATGAGATGGTGGTTTACTTGCCGTAGATCTAAGGACCGGTTCATGCCAGCACATGCCAGGATGACAGTGCCACCACAAGGCCAAATATGGGTGCGGCTTAGCTGACTAATTAGGTAAGTTACTATATTATTATGGACCGTGGAAGGCGCGGGGAATGGAAGTCAAGAGAGGACTGCCCTGGGAACTGCATGGCACAAGAGGGGGCCCATAGGTGGGAGAATGGTGATTTGAGCCTGCTGGTGAAACCTTAGTGAGTCCATACATCTAGTAACCCCTTTGTAAAGGCTATTTTGTGATCTCTTGGCCATGCACCGACGGTTGTGTACTGGTATAATGGAGGTTCTGCAGTCGCCGATGGGTGACAAAATCACAAACCTATGGGTAAAGTGGTGCAAACTCTGCAGGGTATAAAACTATCATGATAGCCGTGCTTACGGTCACAAGCGCCTGACCAACTCACATGATTAGATGGGATGGTTTTTGGGATGGATATTTGGTTTGGTCATGGATGGCCTTTGGATTTGGTTTTTTTGGGACTGTTGAGTCTTGGTAATGAAATTTGGACTGTTGAGTCATGATAATGAGCTTTGGTCTCGGTTATGAGATGAAAAATTGAATATGAGATAAAGATGGTAGTGAATACGAGATGGTATTCATGAGCATGAGATGAAAAATGAGAAAGATTAATGTCTGGATGAGACATGGAAAGTGAAACATGATGGAGGTATGTTGATGTTTTAATTGGATATATTTTGGGATTAAATTCACTTAAAGTTAGTTGCTGTTTTGTCATGTTTTGTGAAATAAACTTTGCTTTTATGCAATGAGCCTTTTTTATACCTACCTTGCTGTGAGCTACATATCACATTTTCCCGCACTTGATGAGTATGTTATGTACTCAAACTTGCATTATTACTTCATCATCAGCAACAGGAGAAGAGTATTTCGAACACCATGTGGAGTATTAGGCGTGTGATCCACCATCAACTTGCCTGTGGGGATGGAGTAGGAGATGGAGCCACTGCTGCTTAGTTTGCTTCCGTAATAGAATAAAGACTTCCGCTGCTAGAATCAGACTTCCGCTGCTAGAATGAGTTGGAGACTCATGAGACATTGTAACAAAACCCTGTTATTCGTGGTTATATATATTCTGGATTCAGTTTGTGGAATACATGGTTATGTGTGATGAACATCCTGGGCACACATATGCATCAGTCCGGGTTCCGTGGTTTTTCCACAGAACCAGGGCGTCACAGATTGGTATCAGAGCCACGGTTGACTGTAGGTCACTAGCCTAGATAAGTCACAGATTGGTATCAAGCTACCACGGTTGACTGTAGGTCACAAGCCTAGATAAGGTCACAGATTGGTATCAAGCTACCACGGTTAACTGTAGGTCACAATCCTAGGTAGAAATCACAGATTGGTATTAGAAGCCACGCTGACTTAGGACGCAAGCCTAGGCCTAGTCACAGATTAGCATTAGAGCCACAATTGACCGTAGGATGCAAGCCTAGAATGCGTAGATTAGCATCAGAACCACCTTGACCGTAGGATGCAAGCCTAGGAAAAGTCACAGATTGATCACAGATTGGTATCCTAGGTATCACCCTAAACCACATTGACTATAGGACAAAGTCACAGATTGAAAAACACATAGGACTCCCATTGAATAAGCTTGAATAGGAGTTGTGTGAAACTTTGTTATGATTGCTTGTGATTGTGTGCTTAGTATGAGTTGTGGGACGTTTCAGCGTTGTCCATATCCAGTAGATAGAGGTGAGATGCTTCGACACCTGTTCACATCCTCATATAGGATGATATATAGTCCATCCACCTTGATGCATATAGTTGGGGGGATCCATCAAAACTTCTAACCTCTATTCTATCCAACTCTCTCTCAAGATAGTGAGAGAAAATGCCGGCCGACAAAGGAGGAATGTCCGTGGCAACCAAGAGGATGACCACATCGAAGTTCCTGAGAATGTCAACCCCAAGGATGGTGGAAACAACCTTGAACGGTTGATGGCTATGCAGAACCAGCTTATGCAAACTACGATCCAAACTTTGGGTCAGCTGCAAGCCAACAACAACAATAACCCCGTTCCTGCACCCCGCCACCACCACCACCACCGCCGGCTCACAACCGACTGGGAGAGTTCATGAGGACTCGACCACCTACCTTTGCACAAGCTAATGATCCCATGGAGGCCGATGATTGGTTGAAGTCCATGGAGAAGAAGCTTTCCATAGTTCAGTGCAATGACCGAGAGAAAGTTCTCTTTGCATCGCACCAACTTATGGGAGCAGCCGCTGACTGGTGGGACGCCCTTTGCAATGCTCATGACAACCAGGAGAGTATTACTTGGACTGAGTTCAAGGAGAGTTTTCGCTCTCATTACGTCCCTGCTGGTGTCATGATGCTCAAAAGTCAAAAGTTTGAAGGTCTCTGCCAAGGAAATAAGTGCGTGAATGAGTACCTCAACCAGTTCACGCAGCTTTCAAGGCATGCCCCCGAAGATGTCAACTCTGACCAAAGGAAGCAGTATTTATTCATGAGAGGGTTGAACAATGAGATCCAGGTTCAGCTCCTCAACAATGACTATGCAAACTTCCAGAAGCTAGTTGACAAAGCCATAGTGGTTGAGAGCAATATCCGAGAGATCGAGCAAGAGGGCAAAAGAAAGATGCCATACCAGCCACAAGGGAGCAATGTACGTCCCCGGTACATGCCCCTAGCTGCACCGCAGTATGGATCGTCCACTCCTACTTTTCACCCTAACCAACCACCACAGCAACGTCCTGTCATGCAAGCACCTCGTGTGTCCTTGCCTTCTGCACCCCGTCCGAACATGGGTGCTTATGCTCAAAACCCCCGTCCCAACGTCCCCGCTGTCTTGGGCAACAAGGCATGCTTTGCATGCGGAGAAGCAGGACACTTAGCGAGTCAGTGCCCGAGGAAAGGTCCTGGACAGCCAAGCAACGTGCCCAAGAAGAACCCGCGGCCGAACGGAGGAGCCGATCAAGGAAACCGTGCATAGCAGAACTACGCTCGCGGCAACGTGAACCATGTTTCTGCTGAGGAAGCGCAACAGGCTGAGGACGTCATGATTGGTATGTTCCTTGCCAACTCCAACGCAGCCACCATTTTATTTGATTCCAGAGCATCGCATTCATTCATATCATCCAAGTATGTTGCCAAGTATAATCTAACCATATCACACTTGAAATATACTATGTTGGTTAATTCTCCCGGTGGAGAGATGAGGACTAATATAGTATATCCAAAAGTAAACCTTAAAATAAGGGGTTAGACTTCCTTTCCAACCTCATTGTCTTGGATTCCCATGGGCTTGACATAATACTCGGAATGGATTGGTTAAGCAAGCACAACGGAGTGATCCAATGTGCTGAGAGGAGCGTGCAGTTGACAAACGAGCACGGTACTCGTATTGAGTTCGAGTCAGCCCAACCAACAACCGAGAAGGCAACGTTGAACCATGTCGAAGGAGCAACATTGGAAAGCATTCCGGTGGTTCAAGAATTTTTGGATGTGTTCCCGGAAGAACTTCCAGGTATGCCACCTGACCGAGACATTGAGTTTTCCATTGATTTGGTACCCGGAACTGCACCGATAGCAAAGAGACCGTATAGGATGCCCGCCAATGAGCTAGTGGAACTTAAGAAGCAAATTCAGGAGCAGCTATAGAAGGGTTTTATACGTCCAAGCTCGTCACTATGGGGAGCCTCCGTGCTCTTCGTAGACAAGAAGGATGGGACCCAAAGGATGTGCGTGGACTATAGGTCTCTCAATGAGGTGACGATCAAAAACAAGTACCCTCTGCCCCATATAGAGGATCTGTTCGACCAGATGAAGGGTGCCCGAGTTTTCTCCAAGATTGATCTTCGGTCGGGATACTTCCAGCTGAAGATTAAGCCCTTCGACATACCCAAGACTGCCTTTCGAACACGGTATGGTTCGTATGAATATACCGTTATGTCTTTTGGGTTAACGAATGCACCCGCATACTTCATGTACCTCATGAACAAGGTCTTCATGGAGTACTTGGACAAGTTCGTCGTGGTTTTCATTGACGATATCATGGTGTATTCGAAAAAAGAGTAAGAACATGAAGAACATTTGAGATTGACATTGCAAAAGCTGCGAGAGCATCAATTGTATGCCAAGTTCAGCAAATGTCAATTTTGGCTAAAGGAGATATCGTTCCTAGGCTACATCATCTCCGAGGAAGGAGTATCGGTTGATCCCGTAAAAGTGGGAGATGTTCTGAAATGGAACCAACCGCAGAACGTGAGAGACATTCGGAGTTTTCTTGGGATGGCTGGATACTACCGCCGGTTCATCAAGGACTTCTCCAAGATAGCAAAGCCTATGACGGAGTTGCTATTGAAGGGAAAGACGTTCCAGTGGACCCCAGCGTGCCAAGAAAGCTTCGAGGAGCTCAAGAAAAGGCTAACCACAACGCCGGTTTTGGTATTGCCAGACGTAAGCAAGAGCTTTGACATATATTGTGATGCATCAAGACAATGGCTTGGATGTGTGCTCATGCAAGAAGGACAAGTGGTAGCCTATGCGTCGAGACAACTAAAGAAACACGAGCTGAATTACCCCACACATGATTTGGAACTCGCAGCCATGGTGCATGCATTGAAGATTTGGAGACATTATATCCTTGGCCACCGATGTGAGATCTATACGAATCATAAAAGCCTCAAGTACATATTCACCCAAACGGATTTGAATTTGAGGCAACGTCGATGGTTGGAACCCATAAAGGATTATGATGTTGGAATCAACTATCACCCCGGAAAGGCCAATGTAGTAGATGATGCGTTGAGCCGAAAGGGAGCATGTTACCAGCTCATGGTTCGGGAGCTACCACCCGAGCTGCGTAAGGAGTTTGAACGGTTACATCTCGGGTTCTTGAACGAGATGGAAGTTATGGAACTCCAATCTTCATTGGAACAAGAGATAAGAGATGGCCAAGCAACGGATGAAGAAGTCAAGGAAATCAAGGAAAGAATCCGACAAGGCATAGAAAAGGACTTCTAGGAAGATGAGAAGGGTACGCTTTGGCTAGGGAAAAGGATTTGTGTGCCTAACGTGAAGCATATCCGCGACATGATATTAAAGGAGGCACATGACTCACCTTATTCTATACATCCCGGCAGTACAAAGATGTACAAGGACTTGAAGACTTGTTATTGGTGGGATGGTATGAAAAGGGACATAGCTAAGTATGTTGCCTTATGAGACACATGCCAACGGGTGAAGGTCGAACATCAAAGACCCGCTGGACTGTTGCAACCATTGAAAGTACCCGAGTGGAAGTGGGAAGACATCAGTATGGATTTCATCGTCGGATTACCACGTACTCGGTCGGGTTACGACTCCATCTGGGTTATCGTGGACTGGTTGATGAAAACCGCTCATTTTCTTCCTGTTAAAACCACGTACCGCGTGGCAGATCTAGCCGAGCTGTACATGGAGCAAATCGTGTGCCGCCATGGAGTCCTGAAGAGGATAGTATCGGATCGGGGTTCTCAGTTTACCTCTAGGTTCTGGAGGAAGCTGCATAAGGCTATGGGTACACGACTGGATTTTAGCTCCGCTTATCACCCGCAAACTGATCGGCAAACCGAGAGGACCAACCAAATTTTGGAAGACATGTTGAGAGCTTACACCTTGAAACATGGGCGTAGTTGGGATAGGAGCTTGCCGTATGCTGAATTCTCCTATAACAACAGCTATCAAGCTAGCTTGAAGATGTCACCTTTCGAAGCATTGTATGGTAGACGGTGTAGAACGCCGTTGTTTTGGAAAGAGACTGGAGAGAACCAAGTGTTGGTACCCGAAGTGCTGCAAGAAGCATAGAAGCAAGTCCAAACGATACGGGAAAACTTGAAGGCTGATCAGTCACGATAGAAAGGCTATGTGGACAATAGGCGAAGGAAGTTGACTTTCAAAGTAGGAGACTTCGTATACCTTAAGGTATCGCCTATCCTTAACCAACGACGCTTCAATGTCAAAGGCAAGCTAGCACCTCGCTATATCGGACCATTTAAGATTTTGGGCAAGCGATAAGAAGTAGCCTATCAACTAGAACTCCCGATGCACCTCTCTGACGTGCATAACGTGTTTCACATATCCCAGCTCAAGAAGTGCTTGAGAGTACCGGAAGAGCAAGTACCGATAGATGAACTTGAACTTCAAGAGGATCTGACCTATAAAGAGCACCCTGTCCGAATTTTGGACAGAAAGGAAAGGGTCACGAGGAACAAAGTGATCCGTTGGTGCAAGGTACAATTGAGCCATCACACCGAAGCTGAAGCCACATGGGAGCGTGAAGAAGACATCAAGGCAGAATTCCCTCATCTATTCTCCACTATCGAATCTCGAGGGCGAGACTCAATTTAAGGGGGGTAGGTTTGTGACACCCTCAATTCCGATTTCTGGATGCATTCATATTTTATATAGAGAAAACATTTTAAAAGAAGTGGAAACAGAAAAAGAATCAAAAGGATAGCCGAAAAGAGCTAATTCCAGTTCACCGAGAAGCGCCGAAGACATTTCCCGCAGCCCGCTGGCCATGTGGCGCCTTCGGAGCTCATCCCCGCAAAGGGGGAGAAGTCCACCTCTAACTGGCTACGTGACAGGCTCGGAGCTTGCCTCTGAAAAATGGGCGAGGTCCGACCCCGTGGGACACGTGTTGCTCCCGGAGCTAGCCTCTGTGGAGGAGTGAAGTCCAGCCCCGCAGGAACCGTGTCACCACCGGAGCTAGTCGCTGCAGGGAAGTAAGTCCCGACACCGCGGGACATGTGTCGCTCTCGAAGCTACCCTCCGGGAGGTTCAGTCCTACTGGACACATGTCACCTTCGGAGCTCACCTCCGGGAGGTCTGACACTACCGGACACGTGTCACCTCCGGGAGGTCCGACACTGTTGGACACGTGTCGACCTCGGAGCTCACCTCCGAGGAGGTCCGACGCTATTGGACACATGTCAACCTCGGAGCTCATCTCTGAGGAGAAAGGAAGATTCGGCGCTGCTTGACACGTGGCACTCTCGGAGCTCACCTCCGAAGAGAGGGGAGGTCCGGCACTGACACATGGCATACGCGGAACTCGCCTCTATTGAGAGGGGAGTCCCGATCCACCAGACACATGGCGGCGCGGAGCTCACCTCTGAGGGAGAGGGAGGTCCCGCTCGCCAGGACACGTGGCGCACGTGGAGCTTACCTCCGAGGAGAGGGGAGGTCCTGCCCGCCTGACACGCGGCACAACCAGAGCTCGCCCCTGAGGATAAGGGAAGCCCAGGCCCCCGCTGGACACGTGGAGCCTCCGGAGCTTATCCCGGCGGAAGGACACGATTCTGAAGCGGTCTTCCTCTGTACGTGAGTACCCGTTACTGAGGAAACCGACACAAACTCTTCTATGTTGAATACTGCAACCAAATCGATTGAAAGATAATTTGTTAGGACCCAAACACAAATCAAATTGGACTCTTATTTAAAATCCAATCAGATTAGGACTCTTCTTTTTCCGGTTATAAATAGAACCCGAAACACCCCTTGATCGTAACATCTTTTTTAAGCCAACAACTTAGAATTCCTAGCCCCCAAACTCGCCGAGCTAAACCCCTTCGCCGGAGTTTGACCACCGGAGAGACCGTCGACGAGCCCAGATACGATCGCCATCGCCGGAGGAGAGCCGACGATCTGTTTTTGCTAGGAGGAAGGACCCGAAGGAAGTAAGGTAGGTATCCATTACCACCTTACGACGAAATCGCTGTTTTCTTTGCATCTGTTTTTCCTTCGATCCTTCGAACAAAAGCTTTTTCGTGGACAGATCACGTGTTGATTAGTTTGATCTAGATCTTGACTCCAGATCATCGTCACATTTGATCCCTACACTTCTGTTCATCGTAAAACCCCATGCAAACCCATGCAAGCCATGCAAGAACACGTACAAATTGATCTAATAAAACAGCACCATAGGATTAGCATGCATATGCATCATTGCATCTTGAGTAAAGTTTGTGCATGATAATTGATTGCTGTGAACCTTGTGTATGCGTGATCGTGAGTAGAAGGACAAGATCAGGGAGCTATCTATGACGAGCCACAACACCAAGACCTCGAGATCCAAGGGCAATAGAAGCCACAGGAACAAGGCAAGTGCCCCTTGACCATATTGATCCCATATTTTGGAAACTGTTTTGTTTGCGAAAACTGTGAATGCTTGAGTCAACTTGATGGGAAACCCTTTTATAGGACTTTACTAGTTTTGTTAACCACCCTTGACGCCAGGGAAGTTTATGAGTCAGGTATGGTCGGTTTTTGCTCTTTGCTTCGCTAATCTACGGGTTATGGGAAGCGATAGAAGGTGTCTAGCTACTGCACTCATGAGAATAATGATAATGAGAACTTGATGTTAATGAACATGAGTCGGAGGGAGATCTAGGAAAGCTTTGTTTTGTAGAAGTGGTAGAATGAGATGGTGGTTTACTTGCCGTAGATCTAAGGACCGGTTCATGCCAGCACATGCCAGGATGACAGTGCTAAACACGTGTCGCTCTCGGAGCTCACCTACGAGAGGTCCGACCCCGCTAGACACGTGTCGCTCTCGGAGCTAACTTCTGAGAGGTCCGTTTCTATCGGACACATGTCACCTCCGGAGCTCACCTCCGGGAGGTCCGACGCTGACAGACACGTGTCGACCTCGGAGCTCGTCTCTGAGGAGAAAGGAAGTCTGACGCTACTTGACATGTGGCATTATTAGAGCTCATCTCCGAAGAGAGGGGAGGTCCATAATTGACACATGGCACACCTGGAGCCACCTCCGAAGAGGGGGGGGGGGAGGTTCAGAACTAACACGTGGTGCTAGCGGAGCTCGCCTCTGTTGAGAGGGGAAGGTCCCGACCCACCAGACACGTTGCGCATGCGGAGCTCGCCTCTGGAGAGGGAGGTCTCGCCTGCCAGGACGCGTGGCACATGCGGAGCTCACCTCTGAGGAAGAGGGAGGTCTCGTCCGCCAGGAGACGTGGCACAACCAGAGCTCGCCTCTACGGAAAAGGGGAAGCCCAGGTCCCGCAGGACACGTGGAGCCTCTGGAGCTCATCACCGCGGAAGGACGCGGTTCTGAAGCGGTTTTTCTTCTGTACGCACGGGAATACCGGTACGGGAGGAAACTGACATGAATTCCACATTGCTACCGCACCAAATCAACTAAAGATAAGTTGTTAAGATCCAAAAACAATTTGAATATGACTCTTATTTGAAATTCAATCAGATTAGGACTCTTCTCTTCCCGATTATAAATAGAACCCAAAACCTTTGGCCGCAACCACGAATTTCTTTTCCACCTCCTGAGCCGACAACTTAGAGCCCTAGCCCCCAGCTCGCCGAGTAAACCCCTTCGCCGGAGTTCAGTCGCCAGAGATCACCGGAAATTGCCGGAGGAGAGCCGACAATCTGTTTTGCTAGAAGAAGGACCCGGAGGAAGTAAGATAGGTCTCCAATACCACCTTACGACATCATCGCGTTTTCTTTGCATCTGTTCTTTGATCCCTTCGAATAGAAGCTTTTTCGTGGACAGATAACGTGTTGATCGGTGTGATCTAGATCTTGTAATGAGATCATCGACATGTCCACAATTGATCCGAACACCTCTGTTCATCGTAAAACTCATGCTTGCCATGCAAGAACATGTACAAACTGATCTAATAAAAATTGCATCATAGGATTAACATGCATATGCATCATTGCATCTTAAAGTAGGGTTTGTGCATGGTATTGATTGTTATGAATCTTGTATGTGCATGATCACGTATAGAAGGACAAGCTCAGGGAGCTGTCTACGACGAGCTGCAACAACAAGGTTTCGAGATCCAAGAGCAACAGGAACCGCAAGAACAAGACAAGTGCCCCTTGACCATATTGATCCCATGTTCGGAAAACTGTTTTATTTGCGAAAAGGTGTGTGTGCTTGAGTCAATATGATGGGAAACCCTTTTATAGGAGTTTACTAGTTTTTGTTAAAACCACCCTTGTCACCAGGGAAGTTTATGAGTCGGGTATGGTTTTTGCTTTCATGCTTCGCTGAGTTCATGGGATATGGGAAACGAGATAGATGTGTCTAGATAACTGCACTCGTATGAATAATGAGAAAACTGATGTTGATAATGGACATGAATCGACGGGAGATCTAGGCAAGCTTGGGTTTGTGAATGAGGTAGAATGAGATGGTGGTTTACTTGCCATAGATCTAAGGTCCGGTTCATGCGAGCATATGCCAGGATAACAGTGCCACCACAAGGCCAAGTATGGGCGCGGCTTAGCTGAGTAATTAGGTAAGTTGCTAGATTGTTATGAACCGTGGAAGGCGCGGGGAATGGGAGTCGAGTGAGGACTGCCCCGGGAACTGCATGGCACAAGAGGGGGCCGGTGGGTGGGAGAATTGGAGATTCTAGCCTGCCGGTGAAACCTTAGTGAGTCCATACATCTAGTAGCCCCTTTGTAAAGGCTATTTTGTGATCTCTTGGCCATACACCGACGACTTGTGGGTAAAGTGATACAAACTCTGCAGAGTCTAAAACTATCAGGATAGCCGAGCTTACGGTCATGAGCGTCTGGACAACCCACATGATTAGTTGGAATGAATTTTGGTTATGGTTTTGGTTATAGTTTGGATTTGGTTTGGTTTTTGGGACTGTTGAGTCCGGGTAATGAGATTGGTTGCATGACTGTTGAGTCATGGCAATGAGATTGGGTCTCGGAATGAGACAGAACTGAATGGTAGCGAATATGAGATGGCATTCGTGAGATGGTAGCGAATACGAGATGGTATTCGTGAGATGGTAGTGAATACGAGATGGTATTCATGAGCAAGTATGATTAATGTCTGGTTGAGACATGGAAAGGGATGAATCTTAATGGAGGTATGTTAATGTTTAAATACATGTTGGGATTACATTCACTTAAAGCTAAGTTGCTGTTTTTATCGTGTTTTAAGAAATAAACTTTGCTTTTTGCAGTGAGCCTTTTTATACCTTCCTTGTTGTGAGCTACATATCATATTTTCCCGCACTTGCTGAGTACATCATTGTACTCAAACTTGCATTATTACTTCATCATTAGCAACAGGAGAAGAATACTATGAATACCAAGTGGAGCATTAGGCGTGTAATCTGTCCTCAACCTTGCCTGTGGAAATGGAGTAGAGATGGAGCCGATGCTGCTGCTTAGTTGCTTCCGCACTAGATAGAAGACTTCCGCTGCTAGAATAAAGACTTCCGCTGCTAGATTTAGACTTCCGCTGCTAAGATAGACTTTCGCTGCTAGCATGAGTCCAAGACTCATGAGACATTGTAATAAACTCTGTTATTCGTGGTTATATATATTCTGAAATTCAGTTTGTGGATGATATGTGTATGTGTGATGAACATCCTGGGCACACATACACATCAGTTCTCGGTTCTGTGTTCTACAGAATTGAGAGCGTCACAGATTGGTTTCAGAGCCACGGGTTGACGGTAGGTTATACGCCTAGGTAGAAAACACAAATCGGTATCAACCTACCACGGGTTGATCGTACATCACACAGCCTAGATAGGTCACAGATTGATATTAAATCTGCCATGCCTAGTCACAGATTGGTACAATCCACAGATTGGTACCAAGCTACCACAGTTGACTGTAGGTCACAAGCCTAGATTGATCACAGATTGGTAGCTAAACCACGTTGACTGTAGGATGCACCCTAATAACATATTGGTATTAGAAGCCACGCTGACCATAGGATGCAAGCCTAGGATGCATACATTGGCATTGGAACCACCTTGACATAGGATGCAAGCCTAGGAGAAGCCATAGTTGGATCACAGATTGGTATCACCCCAAACCACCTTGACATAGGGTGAAATCACAGATTGGTATCACCCAAAAACCCTATAGGACCCCATTGAAAAAGCCTTGAATAGGAGTTGCGTGCTGAACCTTGTGATGATTGCTTGTGATTGTTTGAGCTTAGTGTGAGTTCTGGGACGTTTTAAGTGTTGTCCATATCCACACATAGTAGAGAGGTGTGAGATGCTTCGGCACTTGTTCACATCCTCATATAGGACGATATATAGTCCATCCATCTTGATGCATATAGTTGGGAGGGATCCATCTAACCTTCTAACCTCTATTCTATTCAGTTCTCTCTCACAGATGGTGAGAGGAAACGCCGGCCGCCAAGAAAGGAACGTTCGTGGCAACCAAGAGGAAGGCCACGATGAAGTTCCTGTTAACCCCGGAGCTGGTGAGAACAATTTGGAACAGTTGATGCGGTTGATGGCTATGCAGAATTAGCTTATGCAAACCATGATCCAAACTTTGGGTCAGTTGCAAGCCAACAACAACAACCCTGTTCCGGCACCACCGCCACCACCGCTGGCTCACAACAGGCTGGGAGAGTTCATGAGGACTCGACCACCCACTTTTGCTCAAGCTAATGACCCCATGGAGGCCGATGACTGGTTGAAGTCCATGGAGAAGAAGCTTGCCATAGTTCAGTGCAATGACAGGGAGAAGGTCCTCTTTGCGTCGCACCAACTCATGGGAGCTGCCTCTGACTGGTGGGATGCCCTGTGCAACGCTAATGTCGACCCGGAGACGATCACTTGGACTGAGTTCAAGGAGAGTGTCTGATCTCATTACATCCCTGCTGGTGTAACGATGCTTAAGAGGCAATAGTTTGAGGGTCTCCGCCAAGGACAGAAAAGCGTGAATGAGTACCTTAACAAGTTTACGCAGCTGTCAAGGTACGCCCCCGAAGATGTCAACTCGGACCAACGGAAGCAGTACCTGTTCATGAGAGGGTTGAACAATGAGATCCAGGTTCAACTCCTCAACAATGACTACGCGAGCTTCCAGAAGCTGGTTGACAAGGCTATCGTGGTTGAAAGCAAGATCCGAGAAATTGAGCAAGAGGGCAAGAGGAAGATGCCATACCAGCAACAAGGGAGCAACGTACGACCTCGGTACATGCCCCCAGCTGCACCATACTATGGATCGACCGCTCCTGCATACCGCCCTAATCAGCCACCACAGCAACGACCCATTGCACAAGCACCTCGTGTGCCTTTGCCTCCAGCGCCCCGTCCCAACATGGGCGCCCCTGCTCAAAACCCCCACCCCAACATACCTGCTGTCATAGGCAACAAGGCATGCTTTGCATGCAGAGAAACAGGACACTTTGCGAACCAGTGCCCGAGGAGAGGTCCTGGACAGCAAGGCAACGTGCCCAAGCAGAACCCACGGCCGAACGAAGGAGCCAATCAAGGAAACCGTGGACAGAAGAACTACGCCCGAGGCAACGTCGTTGGTTGGAACTTATCAAGGATTACGATGTTGGAATCAACTATCACCCCGGAAAGGCCAATGTAGTAGCCGATGCATTGAGCCGGAAGGGAGCATGTCACCAACTTATGGTTCGGGAGCTACCACCCGAGCTACGAAAGGAGTTCAAACGGTTACATCTCGGGTTCTTGAATGAGATGGAAGTAATGAAACTCCACTCTTCATTGGAACAAGAGATAAGAGATGGCCAAACATCGAATGAAGAAATCAAGGAGATCAAGGAAAGGATCCAACAAGGCATCGAAAAGGACTTCAAGGAAGACGAGAAGGGTACGCTTTGGCTAGGAAAAAGGATTTGTGTGCCTAACGTGAAGCACATCCGCGACACGATATTAAAAGAGGCACACGACTCACTTTATTCCATACATCCCGGAAGCACCAATATGTACAAGGACCTGAAGACTTGTTATTGGTGGGATGGTACGAAAAGAGACATAGCCGAGTATGTTGCCCTATGAGACACATGCCAAAGGGTGAAGGCCGAACATCAAATACCTGCTGGACTGTTGCAACCCTTGAAGGTACCCGAGTGGAAGTGGGAAGACATCAGTATGGATTTCATCGTCGGATTGCCACATACTCGATCGGGTTACAACTCAATCTGGGTTATCGTGGACCGATTGACGAAAACCGCCCATTTTCTTCCCATAAAGATCAAGTACAACGTTGCACAACTAGCTAAGTTGTACATGGAGCAAATCGTGTATCGCCATGGAGTCCCGAAGAGGATAGTCTCAGATCGGGGTTCTCAGTTTACCTCTAGATTTTGGAGGAAGCTGCAGAAAGCTATGGGTACACGACTGGATTTTAGCTCTGCCTACCACCCGCAAACTGATGGGCAAACCGAAAGGACAAACCGAATTTTGGAGGACATGTTGAGAGCTTGCGCCTTGAAACATGGGCATAGTTGGGATAGGAGTTTACCGTATGCTGAATTCTCCTATAACAACAGCTATCTAGCTAGCTTGAAGATGTCGCCTTTCGAAGCATTGTATGGTAGACGGTGTAGAACGCCGCTCTTTTGGAACGAGACTGGAAAGAACCAAGTGTTTGGACCGGCGGTATCGCAAGAGGCTGAAAAGCAAGTCCAAACAGTATGGGAGAACTTGAAGGCTGCTCAGTCGCGATAGAAAGGCTATGTGGATAATAGGCGAAGAAAGTTGACTTCCGAAGTAGGAGACTTCGTATACCTTAAGGTATCGCCTATCCGTGGCCAACGACGTTTCAACGTCAAAGGCAAGATAGCACCTCGCTACATCGGACCCTTCAAAATTTTGGACAAGCAAGGGGATTAGCCTATCAATTAGAGCTCCCAACGCACCTCTCCGACGTACATGACGTGTTTCATGTATCCCATCTCAAGAAGTGCTTGAGGGTACCTGAAGAGCAAGTACCAATGGAAGAGCTAGAACTTCAAGAAGATGTGTCCTATGTAGAGCACCCTGTTCGAATTTTAGACGTAAAGGAAAGGGTCACAAGAAACAAGGTGATCCGTTGGTGCAAGGTACAATGGAGTCATCACACGGAAGCAGAAGCTACATGGGAGCGTGAGGAAGATATCAAGACAGAGTTTCCTCATCTATTCTCTACTAACGAATCTCGAGGGCGAGATTCAATTTAAAGGGGGGTAGATTTGTAACACCCTCATTTTCGGGTTCTGCATGTATTCATGTTTCATGTAGAAAAACATTTTTAAAATAAATAGAAACAGAAAAGAAATAAAAAAGATAGCCAAAAAGAGCCAATTCCAGTTCACAGAGAGCGCCGAAGATAATACCCGCGGTCCGCTGGCCACGTGGCGCCTTCGGAGCTCATCCCCACAAAGGGGGAGAGGTCTGCCGCTAAACTGGCTACGTGGCAGGCTCGGGGCTCATCCACACGAAGGGGGAGAGGTCCGACCCCGTGGGACACGTGTTGCCCCCGAAGCTAGCCTCTGCAGAGGAGCGAGGCCAGTCCCGCAGGACACGTGTCGTCACCGGAGCTAGTCACCGTGGAAAAGAGAGGACCCGCCGCGCGGGACACGTGTCGCTCTTGGAGCTCATCTCCTAGAAGTCCGACTCCGCTAGACACGTATCTCTATTAGAGCTAACTTTCGAGAGGTCCGGTACTATCAGACACGTGTCAGCTCCGAAGCTCACCTCTGGGAGGTCCGACGCTGACAGACACGTGCCAACCTCGGAGCTCGTCTCTGAGGAGAAAGGAAGTCTGGCGCTACTTGACACGTGGCATTATCAGAGCTTACCTCCAAAGAGAGGGGAGGTCCGGAATTGACACATGGCACACCCGGAGCCACCTCCGAAGAGGGGGGGAGGAGGTCCGGAACTGACACGTGGCGCTCGCGGAGCTCGCCTCTGTTGAGAGGGGAAGGTTCCGACCCACTAGACACGTGGCGCACGCGGAGCTCGCCTCTGGAGAGAGGGAGGTCTTGCCCGCCAGGACGCGTGGCGCACACGGAGCTCACCTCTGAGGAAGAGGGAGGTCTCGTCCGCCAGGAGACACGGCACAACCAGAGCTCGCCTCTGTGGAAAAGGGGAAGCCCAGGTCCCGCAGGACACGTGGAGAATCCGGAGCTCATCACCGCGGAAGGACGTGGTTCTGATGCGGTTTTTCTTCTGTACGCACGGGAATACCGGTATGGGAGGAAACCGACATGAACTCCACATTGCTACCGCACCAAATCAACTAAAGATAAGTTGTTAAGATCCAAAAAAAATTTGAATAGGACTCTTATTCGAAATTCAATCAGATTAGGACTCTTCTCTTCCCGATTATAAATAGAACCCAAAACCTTTGGCCACGACCACGAATTTCTTTTCCACCTCCTGAGCCGACAACTTAGAGCCCTAGCCCCCAGCTCGCCGAGTAAACCCCTTCACCGGAGTTCAGTCGCCAGAGATCGCCGGAAATCACCGGAGGAGAGCCGACGATCTGTTTTGCTAGAAGAAGGACCCGGAGGAAGTAAGGTAGGTCTCCAATACCACCTTACGACATCATCGCGTTTTCTTTGCATCTGTTCTTCGATCCCTTCGAACAGAAGCTTTTTCGTGGACAGATCACGTGTTGATCGGTGTGATCTAGATCTTTTAATGAGATCATCGACTTGTCCACAATTGATCCGAACACCTCTGTTCATCATAAAACTTATGCAAGCCATGCAAGAACACGTACAAGCCGATCTAATAAAAACTGCATCATAGGATTAACATGCATACGCATCATTGCATCTTAAAGTAGGGTTTGTGCATGGTATTGATTGCTATGAATCTTGTATGTGCGTGATTGCGTATATAAGGACAAGCTCAGGGAGCTGTCTACGATGAGATGCAACAACAAGGTTTCGAGATCCAAGAGCAACAGGAACCGCAAGAACAAGGCATGTGCCCCTTGACCATATTGATCCCATGTTTGGAAAACTGTTTTGTTTGCGAAAAGGTGTGTGTGCTTTAGTCAATATGATGGAAAACCCTTTTATAGGAGTTTACTAGTTTTGGTTAAAACCACTCTTGTCACCAGGGAAGTTTATGAGTCGGGTATGGTTTTTGCTTTATGCTTCGCTGAGTCCATGGTTTTTGCTTTCATGCTTCGCTGATGTTGATAATGGACATGAATCGGAGGGAGATCTAGGCAATCTTGGGTTTGTGAATGAGGTAGAATGAGATGGTGGTTTACTTGCCGTAGATCTAATGACCGGTTCATGTGAGCACATGCCAGGATAACAGTGCCACCACAAGGCCAAGTATGGACACGGCTTAGCTGAATAATTAGGTAAGTTGCTAGATTGTTATGGACCGTGGAAGGCGCAGGGAATGGGAGTCGAGTGAGGACTGCCCTGGGAACTGCATGGCACAAGAGGGGGCCCGTGGGTGGGAGAATTGGAGATTCTAGCCTGCCGGTGAAACCTTAGTGAGTCCATACATCTAGTAGCCCCTTTGTAAAGGCTATTTTGTGATCTCTTGGCCATACACCGACAGTTGTGTACTGGTATAATGGAGGTTCTGCAGTCACCGACGGGTGACGAAATCACAAACTTGTGGGTAAAGTGGTACAAACTCTGCAGAGTCTAAAACTATCATGATAGCCGAGTTTACGGTCACGAGCGCCTGGACAACCCACATGATTAGTTGGGATGAATTTTGGTTATGGTTTTGGTTATGGTTTGGTTTCGGTTTGGTTTTTGGGACTGTTGAGTGCGGGTAATGAGATTGGTTGCATGACTGTTGAGTCATGGCAACGAGATTGGGTCTCGGAATGAGGCAGAATTGAATTGTAGCGAATACGAGATGGTATTCGTGAGATGGTAGCGAATACGAGATGGTATTCGTGAGATGATAGTGAATACGAGATGGTATTCATGAGCAAGGATGATTAATGTCTGGCTGAGACATGGAAAGGGATGAATCTTAATGGAGGTATGTTAATGTTTAAATACATGATGGGATTACATTCACTTAAAGCTAAGTTGCTGTTTTTATCGTGTTTTGAGAAATAAACTTTGCTTTCTGCAATGAGACTTTTTATACCTTCCTTGTTGTGAGATACATATCATATTTTCCCGCACTTGCTGAGTACATCATTGTACTCAAATTTGCATTATTACTTCATCATCAGCAACAGGAGAAGAATACTATGAAGACCAAGTGGAGCATTAGGCGTGTAAGATGTCCTTAACCTTGCCTGTGGGAATGGAGTAGAGATGGAGCCGCTGCTGCTGCTTAGTTGCTTCAGCACTAGATAGAAGACTTCCGCTGCTAGAATAAAGACTTCCGCTGCTAGATTTAGACTTCCGTACTAAGATAGACTTCCGCTGCTAGCATGAGTCTGAGACTCATGAGACATTATAATAAACCCTGTTATTGTGGTTATATATATTCTGAAATTCAGTTTGTGGATGATATGTGTATGTGTGATGAACATCCTAGGCACGCATACGCATCAGTTCTCGGTTCTGTGTTCTACAGAATTGAGGGCGTCACAGTGCCACCACAAGGCCAAATATGGGTGCGGCTTAGCCGACTAATTAGGTAAGTTGCTAGATTGTTACGGACCGTGGAAGGCGCGGGAAATGGGAGTCGAGAGAGGACTGCCCTGGGAACTGCATTGCACAAGAGGGGGCCCGTAGGGGAGAATGGTGATTTGAGCCTACTGGTGAAACCTTAGTGAGTCCATACATCTAGTAACCCCTTTGTAAAGGCTATTTTGTGATCTCTTGGCTATACACCGACGGTTGTGTACTGGTATAATAGAGTTCTGCTGTCGCCAACGGGTGACAAAATCACAAACTTGTGGGTAAAGTGGTGCAAACTCTGCAGGGTATAAAACTATCATGATAGCCGTGCTTACGGTACCAAGCGCCTGGCCAACTCACATGATTAGATGGGATGGTTTTTGGGATGGATATTTAGTTTGGTCATGGATGGTCTTTGGATTTAGTTTTTTCGGGACTGTCGAGTCTTGGTAATGAAATTTGGACTGTTGAGTCGTGATAATGAGCTTTGGTCTCGGTTATGAGATGAAAAAATGAATATGAGATAAAGATGGTAGTGAATACGAGATGATATTCATGAGCATGAGATGAAAAATGAGAAAGATTAATGTCTGGATGAGACATGGAAAGTGAAACATGATGGAGGTATGTTGATGTTTTAATTGGATATATGTTGGGATTAAATTCACTTAAAGTTAGTTGCTGTTTTATCATGTTTTGTGAAATAAACTTTACTTTTATGCAATGAGCCTTTTTTACACCTACATTGCTGTGAGCTACATATCATATTTTCCCGCACTTGCTGAGTACGTTATGTACTCAAACTTGCATTATTACTTCATCAGCAACAGGAGAAGAGTATTTCGAAGACCATGTGGAGTATTAGGCGTGTGATCCACCGTCAACTTGCCTGTGGGGATGGAGTAGGAGATGGAGCCGCTGCTGCTTACTTTGCTTCCGCAATAGAATAAAGACTTCCGCTGCTAGAATGAGTTGGAGACTCATGAGACATTGTACTAAAACCCTGTTATTCGTGGTTATATATATTCTGAAATCAGTTTGTGGAATACATGTGTATGTGTGATGAACATCCTGGGCACACATATGCATCAGTCCGGGTTCCGTGTTTTTTCCAGCGAACCGGGGCGTCAAAGGACAGCAGGACGTCATAGCAGTACAGCGCCGCCCAACGGCACGAAGCCGCTCAAGCAGAGCGAGGAGACGCGGCGATAAGACGACACTTCCATCATCATTTGACACGCGGTCAGGGGCGCTCAGCGTGCCGGGCGGTGGGACTTAACTCTCCCGCCGTCTACTCTACTTAAAGTACGAAGCCCTAGATTATGTATAAGGTTTACTTAGCTCTGGGGCCACCTGTCGGGCCCCAGGCCTCATTGTAACCACTCCGGCTTTGAACTATAAAAGGACCGGGATGACCACCCTGCAGAGGTTCCTGATTTTTTGCACCTCAGATCCCACAACACACAAGCACCAACAAGCAATAGAACAAGCACTCCCATTTACGTAGGGTATTACGCTCCGACGGGCCAAACTACATAAATCTCTGTGTTCATCCGCTCTCTCGAGCCCAGGTCGCGAAGGGCGCCAAGCCCCCTCCGAAAAAAAAAGAAACTCGTGGACTGCTTTCGAGCAGGCCAGGAGGAGTGTCGCGACTCACACTCCGACATTTGGTGCGCCAGTAAGGGAGGCTTTCCGCGCTCTTCACACGACCATGGTGAACATCACTTCTCATGGTGAGCCTCCTCACCCAACTCGCCATCGTCTCCGGGCGGGAGACGATGAGGTCACCCTCCCGCTCCAGAGCGGGCAGGTCTGGCCAAGTCGGTAGCCAAGCGGCCGATGCACTCTATGTGATGTACGGGGGTTCTTCTGATGTCTCGTCCAGACGAGCTGTCAAGATCCTCCATCGAGCAGTGGCGGCCGCCGCTCCAATTCAGGGGTCGGCGCCGCATCGCAAATGGATGGAGACACCGATCAGCTTCCTCCGGGCCAATGTTGACGTGTTTGCCTTGCAACCATCAGAAATGCCTGGGGTCCCCAGGGAGGTGATTGAGCACCAACTAAAGATCCACACCGGCGCCAGGCCGGTCCAACAGAAGCCTCAGAAGCAATCCATCGAGCGGCAAGACTTCATCCGTTAAGAAATCAAGAAGCTCCTCGATGCCGGCTTAATCTGAGAGGTCCACCATCCACGGTGGTTGGCCAACCCTGTTGTCATCCCCAAGGCTGGCGGGAAGCTATGTATATGCATCGACTACACCACCCTCAATAAGGCATGTCCGAAGGATCCGTTCCCTCTCCTCCGTATAGACCAAATAGTCGACTCTACGTCTGGTTGTGATCTACTGTGTTTCCTAGATGCATATTCAGATTTTTACTAAATACCAATGTCTAGGGAAGATGAAGAGCACACTGCCTTCATCACAGTAGACGGTCTATACTGCTATGTGTCCATGCCTTATGGTCTTAAGAATGCACTTCCCACTTTTGTGTGTGCAATGCACAAGACATTCGGGAACCTCATTCGGGATCTGGTCGAGGTTTATGTCGATGACATCGTAGTAAAGGTTAAGTTGCAAGCATCTCTGCTTGACAACCTAGCCCTAGTCTTTGATAGACTGTGTTTCACACGCACGAAGTTGAATCCAGACAAATGTGTCTAAGAGGTCTCTGCAGGGAAGCTGCTCGGTTTCTTGGTCTCACACCAAGGATCGAAGCTAACCTAGAGAAGATTAAGGCGATAGAGATGATGTGGCCCTGTGCCCGCATCAAGGACGTGCAGAAGCTTACCAGATGCTTGGCTGCGCTCAGTCGGTTTATCTCTAGACTGGCCGAGTGGGCTATTCCGTTCTTCAAGCTTCTACGCAGAACTGGTCCATTCATATGGACCAAGGAGGCAGATGTGGCGTTCCAGAAGCTGAAGAACTTCCCAACAACATTGCCAATCATGGTGGCCCCTGAACAAGGCAAGCCAATACTCCTCTACATCGCTGCCACAACCGATGTCATGAGCATGGTTTTGGTCGCCGAGCGGCCAGAACTCTATCGCCCTCAAGTACTAGAAAAGGCTCTTGCTGCCGTTGGTCTAAAGCCCTAGGGCTCAGATTCCGCAGGAAACCCTTGGGATGGGGAAATAGTCCGGTCCCGAGCAGGCGGACCTGACGATCAAAGCATATCTTGGTCCAAGCTCCCGGAAAGCGGTCCCGGACCCGGGGGCCTAGGGGCCTCGAGCCCCGGACCACCCCCATAAGAACTAGTCAGGTCTCAGCCATCTAGACCCGGCAACCGGCGTGCACCTGGGTCCGAGCTCCTAGAGTGCAGTTCCGGACCCAGGGGACGGGGGCCCTCGAGTCCCAGACCTCTCCAAGAAAACTGGTTGGGTCTCAGCAATTGAGACCTGACATTTAGAGTGCACCTGGGTCCGAGCTCTCAGAGTGCAGTTCTGGGCCCGGGGGCTGGGAGCCCCTGAGTCCCGGACCTCTACAAGAAGACACCTCGGACCCCTCCGGGAGGGTCCGAACCATCCAGCGTCTGGTCTACTTCATCACCTAGGTCCTCCATGATGTCAAAACAAGATATCTGGAGGTGCACAAACTGCTCTATGCAATCCTCGTTGCATCAAGGAAGCTGCGCCATTACTTCCAATCTCACATGATCTCGGTGGTTACCTCATAACCGCTGAGAACCGTCCTCTACAGCCCCAACGCCACTGGAAATGTGGCTAAATGGGCTACGGAGCTGGCGGAGTTCGAGCTGGACTTCCTACCGTGCGATGTGGTGAAAAGCCAGACGTTAGCTGACTTCGTGGCAGAGTGGACTCCACCACCATGCCAGCCACGGGGCCTGGACATCGGTGAACAAGAGGCTAGAGCTCTGATCATCATTGGGCCCTACTGGACTCTCTTATTCGACGACTCCTCATGGAAGCATGGTGCCTGAGCGGGGGTTCTGGTCATTACATCAACCAGAGAGCAGTACAGATACATGATGCGACTTGACTTCAACGCAACCAACAACATGGCAGAATATGAGGCTCTCATCTTCGGGTTAAAAGTTGCGCTATCCCTCGGCGTCCAGCAGTTATTGGTAAAGGGTGGTTCTCAGCTTATCATCAAGCAAGTCAAGGGAGAGTGTAGCTGCAACGACCCACAGCTTGCAGCTTAACTCCTCCAAGTACAGAAGTTGGAGAAGGACTTCTTATCCTTGGACTTGTGCCATTTCCGCGTGCCAATAACACAATAGCCGACGACCTGTCAACGAAGGCTTCCACTTGGAAATCGGTGCCTAAGGGGGTCTTTGCAAGAAAGTTGATGCGACCTACCGCCTGGCCGGCCGAACCATGCCAAGGGGGAAGGACCAGCACATTGGAGCTGGCGGTCCCGACGGCCCTGTTACCATGACGCGCGCCAAGGATCGTAAGCATCACCGGGGGCTCCGTGCGACCCGGCGCTCAAGATCCAAGTGCTCAAATAGGTCCCGACGAATGGACCACGAAGATCCGGGACTACTTGAAAGACAATTTCCTTCCCGATGAATGTGTATCCGCTGAACGGATCGCTCGGTTGGTTAGGAGATACACGGTGGTAGAAGGGGATCTCTACCGGCGTGGCGGTAATGGCATCCTATTGCGGTGCATAACCCGGGAGGAGGGCTGCAACCTGCTCGCAGAGATCCATGGAGGTGAGTGTGGGAACCATGCATGTTCCCGCATGCTGTTTGTAACACCCTCAATTTCATATCCATGCATGCATACATTTTTTATATAGAGAAACATTTTAAAGGAAGTAGAACGGGAGAAAGATAGCTGAAAAAAGCCAATTCCAATTCGCCGAGGAGCACCGTCGACACTTCCCACGGCCTGCTGGCCACGTGGCGCCTTCGGAGCTCATCCATGCGGAGGGGGTAAGGTCCGGCACTGCTGGCCACGTGGCAGGCTCGGAGCTCGCCTCAGGAGAAGGGGCGAGGTCCGACCCCGCTGGACACGTGTTGCCTTCGGAGCTAGTCTCTATGGAAGAAGCGAGGCTCAGCCCCACGGGACACGTGGCAGGCTCGGAGCTCGCCTCCGAGAGGTCCAATCCCGCGGGACACGTGTCACCCTCGGAGCTTGCCTCCGGGAGGACCGACACTGCTGGACACGTGTCACCTTCGGAGCTTGCCTCTGGGAGGTCCGACACTGCTGGACACGTGTCGTCCTCGGAGCTCACCTCCGAGGAGAAGGGAGGTCCGACGCTGTTTGACACATGTCGCTCTCGGAGCTCGCCTCCGAGAGGTCTGCCCCGCTAGACATGTGTCGACCTTGGAGCTCGTCTCTGAGGAGAAAGGAGGTCCGACGCTACTGGACACGTGGAATTCTCGGAGCCCACCTCCAAGGAGAAAGGAGGTCCGGCGCTACTGGACACGTGGCATTCTTGGAGCCCACCTCCGAGGAGAGGGGAGGTCCGGCACTGACATGTGCCGCCCCCAGAGCTCGCCTCTGTGGAAAGGGGAGGTCTGACCCGCCAGACACGGGGCGCACGCGGAGCTCGCCTCTGAGGAGAGGGAGGTCCCGCCCGCCAGACATGTGGCACACCCGGAGCTCGCCTCTGAGGAAAAAGGGAGGCCCGGCCCCGCTGGACGCGTGGAGCCTTCGGAGCTCACCCTGCGGAAGGATGAGATCCTTAAGCGGTTTTGCTCCTGTGCGCGGGAATACCCGGTACTGAGGAAACCGACACGATTTCCACGTTGATGCCGCACCAAATATTTGGAGATAAGTTGTTAAGATCCAAAACAAATTTAATAGGACTCTTATTTGAAATCCAATTGGAGTAGAACTCTTCTTTCACCTCTTATAAATAGAACCCAAAACTCTTGGCCGCAACCACGTACCTATTTTCCACCTCCCGAGCCGACGACTTGGAGGCCCTAGCTTCCAACTCGCCGAGATCCACCCCTTGCCGGAGTTCAGTCGCCGGTGAGCACCGCAGACGAGCCCCATCACGCTCGCCATCGCCGGAAGAGAGCCAGTGAACTGTCCTGCTGCCATTGCTAGGAGGAAGGCCGAGGTAGGTCTTTGTTCCCACCTTACAATATCATTGCGGTTTTCTTTGCATCTGTTTTTCTTCGAACAGAAGCTTTTTCATGTGGACAGATCACGTGTTGATCGGTTTTTGATGCTGGTATTGATCTAGATCTTTAGTCAAGATCATCACCACGTCCACACTTGATCCCTACACCCTTGTTCATCATAAAACCCCATGCAAAGCCATTAAAACATGCAAGAACACGTACAAACTGAATTAATGAAACTGCACCATAGGATTAGCATGCACCTACATCATTGCATCTTAAGAAAAGTTTGTACATGATAATTGATTGCTGTGAATCTTGTATGTGTGTGGTCGTGAGTAGAAGGACAAGCTCAGTGAGCTACCTACGAAGGACTACATCACCAAGAAATTGAGACGCCTGAGCAACAAAAGCCATAGGAACAAGGAAAGTGCCCCTTGACCATATTGATCCCATGTTTTGAAAACTGTTTTGTTTGTGAAAACATGTGTGCTTGAGTCAACTTGATGGGAAACCCCTTTTATAGGAGTTTACTAGTTTTGTTAACCATCCTTGTCGCCGGGAAAGTTAATGAGTCGGGTATGGTCGCTTTTGCTTTTTGCTTCGCTAATCTACGGGATATGGGAAGCGAGACAGAACGTGTCTAGCTACTGCACTCATATGAATAATGATAATAAGAACTTGATGATAATAATGAGCATAGAATCGGGGGAGATCTAGGCAAGCTTGGTTCGTGGATGTGGTAGAATGAGATGGTGGTTTACTTGCCGTAGATCTAAGGACCGGTTCATGCCAGCACATGCCAGGAAAACAGTGCCACCACAAGGCCAAATATGGGTGCGCCTTAGCTGACTAATTAGGTAAGTTGCTAGATTGTTATGGACCGTGGAAGGCGCGGGGAATGGGAGTCGAGAGAGGACTGCCCTGGGAACCGCATGGCACAAGAGGGGGCCCGTAGGTGGGAGAATGGTGATTCGAGCCTGCTGGAGAAACCTTAGTGAGTCCATCCATCTAGTAGCCCCTTTGTAAAGGCTATTTTGTGATCTCTTGGCCATACACTGACGGTTGTGTACTGGTATAATAGAGGTTCTGCAGTCACCGACGGGTGACGAAATCACAAACTTGTGGGTGAAGCGGTGCCACCTCTTAAGAGTGTAAAACTATCATGATAGCCGTGCGTACGGTCACAAGTGCCTGGCCAACTCACATGATTAGATGGGATGGTTATCGGGATGGTTATTTGGGATGGTCATTGGTTTGGTTATCGTATGGTCATTGGAAATTGGATTCGGGACTGTTGATTCATGACAATGAGTTTTGTTTTCAGATATATGGTTATGAGATGGTTATGAACATGAGATGGTTATTAAGAGAATGAGATGATGTTGAGAAAGATTAATGGCTGGTTGAGACATGAAAAGTGGTGAATCATGATGGAGGTATGTTACTGTTTTACTTATATATATGTTGGGATTAAATACACTTAAAGATAGTTGTTGTTTTTATCATGTTTGTGAAATAAACTTTGCTTTCTGCAATGAGCCTTTTTATACCTACCTTGCTGTAAGCTACATGTCATACTTTTCCCGCACTTGCTGAGTACGACATGTACTCACCCTTGCATTATCATACACATCAGCAATGGGAGAGGAGTACTTTGAAGATCATGTGGAGTACTAGGCGTGCGAACTACCGCCAACTTGCCTGTGTAGTTGGAGATGGAGCTGCTGCTGTTTAGTTTTGCTTCCGCTATCGTTTAGAGACTCCCGCTGCTAGAATAAGTTAGAGACTTCCACTGCAAGAACAAGTTAGAGATTGATGTAATAAAGTACTTAAACCCTATTATTCATGGTTATATTCTGAATTCAGTTTGTGGAGTACATGTATATGTGTGATGAACATCCTAGGCACACATATGCATTAGCTGGGTTCCGTGTTTTACGGGACCGGGCGTCACAGATTGGTATCAGAGCCACGCTGACTATAGGACGCAAGCCTAGGTAGAAGTCAAAGATTTGCATCAGAGCCACGTTGACCGTAGGATGCAAGCCTAGGTAGAATGCACAGATTGGCATTAGAACCACATTGACCGTGGGATGCAAGCTTAGGTAGAATGGACACTCTAAAACACATAGGAACACCCCTCAAAACTGCTATTTTTGAAAAAAAAATTGCTTGCTGCTGCACATTCCATGTCAATACAGCCACCACAAGGTGCTATTTTCAAGCCCCTCCTTGTCTCTTCTTTTGGACAGCAACACCTTTGCTTCTTACTCCATAGCTTCTGAAGTTTTGGAGTTGCTTTCTCCTTCTCAAAATTTTTCATGTCCTATTTATAGATGCCGGTGATCCGGAGCACGAGTACTCATTCACCACCACGTGGGAGTGCACTTAACCCCATTGAGGTGCCCGATGGACCACCCCCGTCACGTGGCGGGAACAGCACCAGTTCACACGATTAAGTTTAGGACCCCATTGAATAAGCTTGAATAGGAGTGGTGTGAACTTTTATGATGACTGCTTGTGTTTGAGTGCTTAGTGTGAGTTTTGGGACGCTTCAGCATTGTCCATATCCACACATAGTAGAGAGATGTGAGATGTTTCGACATGTGTTCACATCCTCATATAAAAGTAAATACATTTAGTTCATACCCCTTGATGCATATAGTTAGGGGGATCAACCTAAACTTCTATTCTGCTCAACTCTCTCTCACAGATGGTGAGGGAAAACGCCAGCCGATAAAGGAGGAACGTTCGTGGTAACCATGAACCACAAGAGGATGGCCACGATGAAGTTCCTGAGAATGTTAACCCCGGGGCTGGTGAAACAACCTTGAACGGTTGATGGCTATGCAGAACCATCTCATGCAAACTATGATCCAAACTTTGGATCAGCTGCAAGCCAACAACAACAATCCTAACCCCCGTTCCTGCACCACCACCACCCCCACCACCACCACCGCCGGCTCACAACCGACTGGGAGAGTTCATGAGGACTCGACCGCCTACTTTTGCACAAGCTAATGATCCCATGGAGGCCGACGATTGGTTGAAGTCCATGGAGAAGAAGCTTGCTATTGTTCCATGCAATGATCGGGAGAAAGTTCTCTTTGCATCGCACCAACTTATGGGAGCAGCCGCTGACTGGTGGGATGCTCTTTGCAATGCTCATGTCGACTAGGAGACTATCACTTGGGCTGAGTTCAAGGAGATTTTCCACTCTCATTACGTCCCTGTTGGAGTCATGATGCTAAAAAGGCAAGAGTTCGAAGGTCTCTGCCAAGGAAGGAAGAGCATGAATGAGTACCTCAACAAGTTCACGCAGCTGTCAAGGTATGCCCCCGAGGATGTCAACTCGGATCAAAGGAAGCAATACTTGTTCATGAGAGGGTTGAACAATGAGATCCAAGTTCAACTGCTCAACAATGACTATGCAAACTTCCAGAAACTTGTTGACAAAGCTATAGTAGTTGAGAGCAAGATCCGTGAGATCGAGCAAGAGGGCAAGAGAAAGATGCCATACCAGCCACAAGGGAGCAATGTACGTCCCCGTTTCATGCCCCCAGCTGCACCGCTGTATGGCTCGTCCGCTTCTACTTTTCGCCCTAATCCACCACCGCAACAACGTCCTGTCATGCAAGAACCTCATGTGCCTTTGCCTCCTGCGCCCCGACCCAACATGGGTGCTTATGCTCGAAACCACCCTCGCCCTAACGTTCCTGTTGTCTTGGGCAATAAGGCATGCTTTGCATGTGGAGAGGCGGGACACTTTGCAAGTCAGTGTCCGAGGAAAGGCCTTGTTAGCGGACCAACGCGCCCAAGCAGAATCCACGGCCGAACAGAGGAGCTAATCAAGGTAACCGTGGACAGTAGAACTACGCTTGTGGCAACGTGAATCATGTCTCCGCTGAGGAGGCGCAATAGGCTGAGGACGTCGTGATTGGTATGTTCCTTGTCAACTCCAACCAAGCTACTGTTTTATTTGATTCCGGAGCATCCCATTCGTTCATATCATCCAAGTATGTTGCCAATTATAATCTGCCCATATCACACATGAAATATACTATGTTGGTTAATTCCCCCGGTGGAGAGATGAGGACTAATATAGTATGTCCAAAAGTAAACCTTAAAATAAGGGGGGTAGACTTCCTTGCCAACCTTATTGTCTTGGATTCTCAAGGGCTTGATATAATACTTGGAATGGATTGGTTAAGAAAACACAACGGAGTGATCCAATGTGCTGAGAGGAGCGCGCAGTTGACAAATGAGCACAGTACTCGTATTGAGTTCGAGTCAGCTCAACCGGCAACCAAGAAGGCAACGTTGAACCACGTCGAAGAAGCAACATTGGAAAGCATTCCGGTGGTTCAAGAATTTTCGGACGTGTTCCCGGAAGAACTTCCAGATATGCCACCTGACCGGGACATTGAGTTTGCCATTGATTTAGTATCTGGAACTGCACCTATAGCAAAGAGGCCATATAGGATGCCTGTTAATGAACTAGTGGAACTTAAGAAGCAAACTCAGGAGCAGCTAGAAAAGGGTTTTATTCGCCCAAGCTCGTCACCATGGGGAGCCCCCGTGCTCTTTGTAGACAAGAAGGATGGGATCCAAAGAATATGTGTGGATTATAGGTCTCTCATTGAGGTGACGATCAAGAATAAATACCCGTTGCCCCGTATAGAGGACCTGTTTGACCAAATGAAAGGTGCCCGAGTTTTCTCCAAGATCAATCTTCGGTCGGGATACTTCCAACTGAATATTAAGCCCTCCGACATACCCAAGACTGCCTTTCGAACACGGTATGGTTCGTATGAATATACCATTATGTCTTTTGGGTTAACAAATGCACCCACATATTTCATATACCTCATGAATAAGGTCTTCATGGAGTACTTGGACAAGTTCGTCATGGTTTTCATCGACGATATCATGGTGTATTTGAAAAGCGAGGAAGAACATGAAGAACACTTGAGATTGACATTACAGAAACTGAGAGAGCATCAATTGTATGCCAAGTTCAGCAAGTGTCAATTTTGGCTAAAGGAGATATCGTTCCTAGGCCACATCATCTCTGAGGAAGGAGTATCGGTTGATCCCGGAAAAGTGGGAGATGTTCTGAAGTGGAACCAACCGCAGAATGTGAGAGATATTCGGAGTTTACTTGGGATGGCCGGATACTACCGACGGTTCATCAAGGATTTCTCCAAAATAGCAAAGCCTATGACTGAATTGCTAATGAAGGGAAAAGCATTTCAGTGGACACCCATGTGTCAAGAAAGCTTTGAGGACCTCAAGAAAAGGCTAACCACAGCGCCGGTTTCGGTATTGCCGGACGTGAGCAAGAGTTTGAACATATATTGTGACGCATCAAGACAAGGGATTGGATGTGTGCTCATGCAATAAGGACAAGTGGTAGCCTATGCGCCGAGACAACTAAAGAAACACGAGCTGAATTACCCCACACAAGACTTGGAACTCGCAGACGTGGTGCATGCATTAAAGATTTGGAGACCTTATATCCTTGGCCACCGATGTGAGATCTATACGGATCACAAAAGCCTCAAGTACATATTCACCCAAACGGATTTGAATTTGAGGCAACGTTGATGGCTGGAACACATCAAGGATTATGATGTTGGAATCAACTATCACCCCGGAAAGGCCAACGTAGTAGCTGATGCATTGAGCCGAAAGGGAGCATGTCACCAACTCACGGTTCGGGAGCTACCGCCCGAGCTGCACAAGGAGTTTGAACGGTTACATCTCGGGTTCTTGAACGAGATGGAAGTGATGGAACTCCATTCTTCACTGGAACAAGAGATACGAGATGGCCGAGCAACGGATGAGGAAATCAAGGGGATCAAGGAAAGAATCCGACAAGGCATAGAAAAGGATTTCAAGGAATACGAGCATGGTACGCTTTGGTTAGGAAAAAGGATTTGTGTGCCTAACGTGAAGCACATCCGCGACACGATATTAAAGGAGGCACATGACTCACCTTATTCCATATATCCCGGCAGTACAAAGATGTACAAGGACCTGAAAACTTGTTATTGGTGGGATGGTATGAAAAGGGACATAGTTGAGTATGTTGCCTTATGCGACACGTGCCAACGGATGAAGGCCGAATATCAAAGACCTGCTGGACTGTTGCAACCATTGAAAGTACCCGAGTGGAAGTGGGAAGACATCAGCATGGATTTCATCGTCGGATTACCACGCACTCAGTCGCGTTACAACTCCATCTGGGTTATTGTGGACCGATTGACGAAAACAGCCCATTTTCTTCCTGTTAGAACCAAGTACCGCGTCTTAGAACTAGCTGAGCTGTACATGGAGCAAATCGTGTGCCGTCATGGAGTTCCGAAGAGGATAGTTTCAGATCGACGTACCCAATTTACCTCTAGGTTCTGGAAGAAGCTGCACGAAGCTATGGGTACACGACCGGATTTCAGCTCCGCTTATCACCCGCAAACCGACGGGCAAACTGAGAGGACAAATCAAGTTTTAGAAGACATGTTGAGAGCCTGAGCCTTGAAACATGGGCGTAATTGGGATAGGAGCTCGCCGTACGCTGAGTTCTCATACAATAACAGCTATCAAGCTGTAACACCCCAAATTTTGATTGAAAACCCTAAACCATGTTCAGAGGAGAATTTAAAAATTTTTGGACGTATTGCATGTTTTGCAAAAATTCAAATTCAAACTGGAATTCAAATTATACTCAAAACAGAAAAGAAAAGGAAAAAGAAAAAGGAAAACGGGAAAAAAACCGGCCAGTTGGCCGAAACCCACCAGCCGGCCCAGCTTTCCCCGCGCAGCCCGCCCCCGCGCGCGCCCGCGCTCTCTCACACAGACAGGTGGGACCCACCTGTCATCCCCAACCTCGCTCGCGCCGACCCCGGACTTTTCCCCCCGAGCGCGCGCGATCTTAACCGATCGGGAAACCCATCCCGCCGCCAGAATTCTGGTCCCAGAGGACTCCAACTCGATCACAACAGACCCACCGCCCTACCCCGGCTATAAAAACCCCCGATCCGATTAGTTTTTCTCACGCGATCGCCGATTTTCACTCCGGTGAGCACCGAGACTTCGCCGGTGAATTCTGGCCGATCTAAGCTCGGAAACTCTGATCTAACTCGCTGGTCTTGATCCACCGCCTCCGGGGAACTTTGCAGGTGCAGAAAACTCGGATAGTTACGGTGTAAACGCAGCGCCGACGAGCTTCGCCGTGGTTTTGCCTCGGACCTCGCCGCCGATCACTTTCCAGGACCCCCGAGCTCGAGAAAACCCCCGAGGTGAGATCCCTGACCTCCCCTCTACCGATCTAGGCCATAAGATCACAGTTCTAGGCAGAATTCTCGAGGATCCGAAACTTTTCGGCGAGATCGCCGCTTCCCGCCGCCGTGCGCCGCCGGCAGCGCCGCCAGCGCTCGATCAGAGCGACGTGGCCGCTTGTGCGCCGTTTATTTTAAATCGCACGGTAGACTTTAGAACCCCGCGTACCGGTTCGATGTTATAATCTCGGCCGTCGGTTTAAAATCAGACGGTCCACGTCAACCCCGCGTTATAAAGACTGGAATTCTTACGTGCTACCCCCTGGGGTTCTCTGGAATTGAGAGCTAGCCCCGGAAACTTCAGATCTAGCCCCTGGAACTCCAGAAAATCATGTAAATTCATTTAAAAATCAGTTTTAACCCCTGGACTTAATAGAAACTAGGAAAAACACCTCTGATAAGTGTAGCTAGACCCCTGGAAATTATGAAAATAATATTATAGACCCTGTAATGGGGTGAATTCATTATCTTAACCCTGTTTAGTAATTAATTTAGCAAATTGAATATGTAACTAGTGTTTAAAAATTAAAAAGTGGGACAAACATAATTGTCAAAATTAATTAAAAACTTTCTCAGTACTTAGAAAACTTTGGAGTGAGATAAACATATATTTTTGGGCTGAAATGAATCTGTTTTATTTATTATTCACATTTATTAGTATAGGGACACATTTTTAAGTAAAGAATAGCTATAGAAAAATAGGGAAAATAATTATGAAATAGTATACATCAGAAGCCAAGGTCAAAATATGTTATTAAATTATTTAGGACCAGAACCTATACTGTTTAGATGATGTGTGTTACTAATTTCATAATAAAATACACAATTATGCATAGGAATATAAATCTGAAAATATAGCAACTAGTAAATGATAAATGGAGTTTCTAAAATACAAAGAATTAAGTTTAGGGTTGATAGAAATTATGAAGGCACATATGGGGAAGAATAATACTTTTCATACACACTTGGTAGTAAAAAGGTGAAGTAGTTGAATATAAGAAATTTATTGGAAACCCATATAACTAGTATGTAAGTATAAAGGTGGACACAAAAGTAGGAATCATATATACATGGTTAAAAGTGCATGCAAGCCACAATTTAACACACACAAAGTAACCACAACACATATAATGGTGAATGAATTTCATAAATATGAATGTGTGGTTTGTATAAAGAAGAAGTATGAACCATGTCTTATGATTGTTGTTTTTCTTTTGTTATGTGTGATGGTATGAAGTAGAACCAGCTCAAGAGCAAGTTAACCCTTTCCAAGATCAGGACTACCAATTTCAAGAGCAGCAAGAAGGAGGCAAGTGTCCTTGACCACTTTGATCCTATGCTAGGATGTGTAGATAGAATTATTTGCATTGTCAAATGAAATATGAAACCCATGCTAGGAAAGGTTCCCTAGAATTGCATTACCTTGTTTCCTTGTAGCTTGGGTTGGGATTTATTTTGTCATGTCATTTATTTACATGCATATGCTTAGCCATGCTTAGAATGGGATATTTGGGATATGAAAGCATCAGTTTATTATACCATACTCTTGAATGAGCTATTTTGAGTTATGTAGAGGTAGGGATCAAGGCAAGTTGGATGTTTTGGTTGTGTGCTGGGTGCACGAGACTTGGGTTTGTGTTTAGTACTTGCCTGGATCCTAAGGACCGGTTCATGGAGCATGTAACCCCATGCTGAGATGGGGCAGCTTGGCCAATTAATTAGGTGTATCCCCGGCGTAGTATGGGTGTGTTGGATGGTGCGGGGAGTAGGTGTCAGCTGGACTACCATATGAACCGCAAGGCTCAAGAGGGGGCCACTGCAGCGGGGTTGGAGCCTCTTGTATGCTGTTAGGGGTGAAACCTCAGTGGGCCCACGCTCGTCGGGAATCCCTTTGTAAAGGCTTCGTAGTGATCTCCTGGCTACACACCTGGGAAGTGTGAATGTGGATCGTAGCCACTGGCATAATGGAGGTTCTTTTAGTCCACCCGGCAACGGGGGATGAAATCACTACTTGTGGGTACAGTGGTACAAACTCTGCAGAGTCAAAACTGTCTTGACAGCCGTGCTCACGGTTAAGAGTGGCCTGGACTTATTCATGATTAGAGGATTGATGGTTTTGGAAGTTAAGCGGGGAGCTTAACATTGGAAATGATGTTATGGTTATTGGATTATGATAATGGGTTGGGAGATTGGGACCATTTCACCTGTGTAGTAATGTAGGTGCTTAATAAGCTAAGGTGATAGGTATTAATTGCGTAGTGCTTTAACCATGAGTTCAACCTCTCCTTGTTCTAGCCATGCATGATATAATTTTCCCACACTTGCTGAGTACCATTGGTACTCAACCTTGCATATTTGTTGGTTTATATTGCTGCTCAGGTCAAGATAATGAGGTGGTGTATAATGACCAAGATTTTGGACCCGAGGAAGGATTTTAGGTTCATGAAGACCCCCGGGCAATGCCTGTGATGGAGCCCTAAAAGAATAATATTCCGCTGCTAGTTTATTTACTTGTGATGAAGCATTAGTGTCTATTGAGACATTTGCGATGTAAGACTTATTTATATTCGACACCTGGCTTGTAATAAATGATGCTTCACTATTTGTCATCACATGTATGAGAAAATGATCCTGGCATACATGTGATATTCACTTGGTTGTTTCTTCGGAAAAACCGGGTGTGACAGAGGTGGTATCAGAGCCAAGGTTGCCCGTAGGAACATGGACCTAGGTAGAAATGGACGTATTTAAGGGTCCTATTTTCTTAAAAACTATTTTCCAAGGTGTGGGTGGAAAAGTGTTATTAAAGGAGTCGTTTTCTTCATCTTACCCCAACTTTCATTCAAAATAGGATTTTTGTTTGAGAATTTATCTAACCTAATTTTAAATTCTTTTGTTTTAGATGGTTCGCATGATTCGCACCGCTCGTAAGTCCACAGGAGGGAGAGTTCCCGTAGTTGCCCTTGCCGAAAGAGAGGAGAGTCGTCCAGTGACGTACCTTTCCTACGGATTGGCAGTAGGAGACTTGTTGCGCCGTCTTCGACGTATGCTCGAAGCCGCAGGCAATACGGGCAAGCTCATCATCCACTATAACTCCACCAGGACCATCCGTGAGAAGAGGGAAGAATGGAGTTCGGAGATGAGGATTATACACGAGAATCAGCTGCTGAAGATCCACCATTCTCCAGCTTGTCGAGCAACACAAGTTGACGCAGAGAGAGATGTCACCTGGGAGGCCATCACCTGCCAGAGTCACATCTATCGTCGCCACTTGGACAAAACTGAGTACATGTATGTCCTCCAACGTGAGAGTGGTACCACGGAGTACAAGTACCCACCGGTGCAGCAAGGGACTTCCCATGAGCACATGGACTTGTGCTTGGAGGATGCTGCTATGCTCAGCACTCGACTGCAGGAGTGTCAACAAGAGCTTCAGGATGTCCGAGACACCCTGAAGGAAACGGAGGCGTTGCTGCGAGCTTGCTTAAAGGCGAGAGAAAGAGGAGATGGGAATGAACTGTGTGTCACTGTGAGTGATCCATGGACTCCTGACTCCCCGGATCGCCGAGCGATCAGGCGTCGTCGCACTTCTCCACCAGCAGCCTCCCCACCCAAAGCAGAGTCGGAAGGCAGCCGAAAAGAGGAGGAAGATCCAGAGGAGCCAGCTCAAGAGGACGAGTAGTGTAGAGTCTTTCCCCTAGCTAGCAAGAGGTCGAGTAGTTGAGTCGTTACGTAGTTAATGGTGTGATAATGCTTGGTGTGTGACGTGAGTTGTGGAAGCCATGAGCAATTGTCCACAGCCTCGTCTTCAGATTGTTTTGCTTTGGTGTGTGAACCCACAGGAAATAATAGTGCATTTATTTGGAGTGAGATGTAAACCCTCGTAAAATTTTAACAAAGCCTCAACACCTCAAAGCACCAACAAATGAAAGTAGTAAGATGATACTAAATGATATCAAATTAACATTTGTTGATTCTGCCAGATGGCCGGAAGAGGAAAAGGACGTGCTGCCAACCCCGCCAACAACAATGATGAGGCATGCAACCCTCATCTTTCTGAAGGCCAGGACCGGGGTGGTCGCCGTGAAGAAGTTGATCCTCTCCACCAAATGCTGGAGAATCAAAATCAGCTCATCCAGAACTTGACTCAAGTGGTGGCCAACTTGCATCAAGTTCCACCTCCACAACCGGCACCACGCCAACCAAGGTTGAGTGAGTTTCTAGGAACTCAACCTCCAAAGTTTGCAAGTGCTGCTGAACCTCTGGAGGCAGATGATTGGCTGAAGACCATTGAAAGTAAGATGAGGATAATACAATGCCAAGGGTATGAGAGGGTGCTGTTTGCCTCTCATCAATTGCATGGACCTGCTGCTGATTGGTGGACCGCCTACGTGGCCGCCCATCATGACCCTGAGAACATCACTTGGGAAGAGTTCAAGCGTAGCTTCCGCAACCACTACATCCCAAGAGGTGAACTCAAAAACAAGAGGAAAGAGTTTCTGGGACTGCAGCAGGGAAACATGACGGTGAGGGAATACCTCACTAAATTTACTCAACTATCCCGTTATGCTCCACGAGACATAGAGACTGATGAGCAGAAACAAGATTGTTTCGTGGAAGGACTTACCGTAGAGATGCAGTGTGCAATATCCTCAAATGAGTATGAAAGCTTCCAAAAGATGGTGGACAGAGCATTTGTGGTAGAAAGGAAGCTAAAAGCCCTGGAAAATGAGAATAAGAGGAAGGCGGGGTGGTCACATCAGGCCTCAGGGAGCAACACCCGCCCACGTATGATGCAGCAACCTACGGGGCAGACGAGCCGTGCTGCGGTACCCTATTCAGCACCAAGAGGGTACAACCCAAACTACAGGCCTCCCGCAGCACCAGCACAGCCGACACGTCAGTTTGTGCAGCAGCCTCGCCCCGTATATCCACCTCGACCAGCAGTGCAAGGACCCCCAAACCAACCCCAAGACAACAAGGGCCAAGCATCTAAGATTGGGGTGCAATGTTTTAGCTGCGGTGAAGTGGGGCACTACGCCCACAAATGCCCAAAGAAGAAGCCCGCGCAGCCACAACAGCAGAATGTGATGCGAGGACGGGTGAACCATGTCACCATGGAGGAAGCACAAGAGGCACCCGACGTGGTAGTTGGTAAGTTTCCTGCCAATTTACACCTTGCAACTCTGCTGTTTGATTCTGGTGCTACCCACTCGTTCATTGCTCAAGGGTTTGTTAAGAAGTATGACCTAGCAACCACACAAATGAACCATATGCTAGCCGTAAACTCTCCAGGTGGAGAAATAAGGACAAGACAAGTGTGTCCCAAAGTGAGCCTAGACATTAATGGGGTAGTATTTACTGCTAACCTCATAGTGATAGATTCACAAGTGATAGATATTATTTTGGGTATGGATTGGTTGACCAAACATAAAGGAATCATCCATTGTTCGACCAGAACGGTGGAATTAACTCACCCCAGTGGCACCAGAGTAAAGTTCATAACAATACACGAGCCTAGGAGGGACATCAAATTAAATCAAGTGGAGGCGAAAGTTGAGGAAATCAGGACTATCAGGGAATATCCAGATGTTTTTCCGGAGGAATTGCCAGGAACGCCTCCCGACCGTGACGTGGAATTCGCAATTGAGCTAGTACCGGGAACAGCCCCGATATACAAGAGACCTTATCGAATGGACTCCAAGCAGCTAGAAGAGCTCAAGGACCATTTGAGAGAATTGACGGAGAAGGGGTATATTCGCCCTAGTTCCTCACCATGGGGAGCTCCGGTGATATTTGTACCCAAGAAAGACGGAACCCAAAGGTTATGCGTGGATTACCGTGCCTTGAATGAGGTAACCATCAAAAACAAGTATCCATTACCCCGCATTGAAGACTTGTTTGATCAGTTGAGGGGAGCTTGTGTGTTCTCGAAAATTGATCTCAGGTCGGGATACCACCAACTCAAGATAAGGCAATCTGATATTCCCAAGACAGCTTTCGTATCTCGGTACGGACTGTATGAATACACTGTCATGCCTTTTGGGCTAACCAATGCCCCGGCATATTTCATGTACCTCATGAACAAGGTATTCATGGAATATCTGGACAAATTTGTGGTGGTTTTCATAGATGATATTCTCGTCTTCTCCAAAAATGAAGAAGAACATGAGAAACATCTAAGGTTGGTGTTACAGAGGCTGAGAGAACACCAACTATATGCCAAGTTGAGCAAGTGTGAGTTTTGGCTGAAGAGAGTTCCCTTTTTAGGACATATAATCTCGGAGGGAGGAATCTCCGTAGATCCCGACAAAATCGAGGATATCCAGAAGTGGAAAACCCCTGAAAATGTCGGGGAAGTTCGAAGCTTTTTGGGATTGGCTGGATACTATCGACGGTTTATTGAGGGATTCTCCAAGATATCGAGACCTCTCACCAAACTGTTGGAGAAGGGAATCACATTCACCTGGACGCCACAGTGCGAGACGAGCTTTCAAGAGCTAAAGAAGAGATTGACAACAGCCCCAGTGCTGGTTATGCCAGATATGCAGAAGAATTTCACAGTGTACTGCGATGCCTCTGGAAATGGGTTGGGATGTGTTCTCATGCAAGAAGGACATGTCGTGGCATATGCATCCCGGCAGCTTCGGAAGCACGAGAAGAATTATCCTACACATGATCTAGAACTAGCTGCAGTGGTACACGCGTTGAAAATTTGGCGGCACTATTTGATGGGGAAGAGGACAGAGATATATACGGATCATAAGAGTTTGAAGTACATATTCACACAGCCAGATCTCAACCTCCGACAAAGGAGATGGTTAGAGCTAATCAATGACTTTGATGTGGGCATCAACTATCATCCCGGGAAAGCAAACGTCGTGGCCAATGCTTTGAGTCGGAAAGTGCAGGTCAATAAGTTGAGTTTGAAGGACATGCCCGCAGAATTGAAGGACGAGGTTATAAGGCTCAATCTATGTCTAGTAAATAGTGGTGAAGCCATCGTCATGGAAGTGGACTCCACACTCGAGCGAGACATACGAGAGGGCCAAAAGAGTGATGAGAAGATACAAGAGATCAGACAGCTCATTAAGGAAAATAAAGCCCCTGGTTTTAGAGAGGATGAACAAGGAACGGTGTGGCACGGGAAAAGGATCTGTGTGCCAGAAGTAAAAGAGATCCGTGAATTAATTTTGAAGGAGGCTCACGATTCCGACTATTCCATTCATCCTGGGAGTACGAAGATGTACCAGGATCTCAAAAGCAGGTATTGGTGGTATGGCATGAAGCGAGATGTCGCGGAACATGTTGCCCTATGTGACACATGTCAGTTGGTGAAAGCAGAACATCAACGACCCGCGGGATTGCTGCAACCACTCAAAGTGCCTGAATGGAAGTGGGAAGAAATCAGCATGGATTTTGTCGTGGGATTGCCTAGGACCCAATCCAGGTATGATTCAATATGGGTTATTATTGATAGGCTAACCAAGGTAGCTCATTTCATCCCTGTGAAAGAAAGCTACAGCGGATCCGAATTGGCAGAATTGTACATGTCAAGGATTGTGTGTTACCATGGAGTGCCAAAGAAGATAGTGTCGGACCGAGGGACACAGTTCACCTCGAGGTTTTGGCAAAAGTTGCATGAAACCATGGGAACCCATCTGAACTTCAGTTCTGCCTATCATCCCCAAACTGACGGGCAGACGGAGAGAACCAATCAGATCCTTGAAGATATGTTAAGGGCATGTGCACTCAAAAACAATAGGAGTTGGGACAAGAACCTACCGTATGTGGAGTTTTCCTATAACAACAGTTATCAAGCTAGTATGAAGATGTCACCGTTTGAAGCTTTGTATGGAAGGAAGTGCAGAACTCCTCTATTTTGGAACCAAACAGGAGAAAGTAAAGTGTTTGGTCCAGAAGTGCTACAAGAAGCCGAGGCGAAGGTGAGGGAGATTCGCAACAACTTGAGGATAGCACAAACACGCCAGAAGAGTTATGCTGATGTACGAAGAAGAGAACTCGTTTTCAACGTGGGAGACTATGTTTATCTCAAGGTGTCCCCTATCAGAGGACTTCGTCGGTTCAAGGTGAAAGGGAAGTTGTCACCTCGATACATCGGACCCTTTCAAGTTTTGGAAAGAAAAGGCGAGGTGGCGTACCAACTAGAGTTACCGGTTCATCTATCAGATGTACACGATGTATTCCATGTGTCACAACTCAAGAAATGTCTGAGGACGCCTGAAGAGGTGTTACCCATGAATGAAGTGGATGTAGCTGAAGATTTGTCTTATGCCGAGCAACCATACAAGATTTTGGAGACGATGGAACACTTTCACACCCGGTTTTTCCGAAGAACAACCAAGTGAATATCACATGTATGCCAGGATCATTTTCTCATACATGTGATGACAAATAGTGAAGCATCATTTATTACAAGCCAGGTGTCGAATATAAATAAGTCTTACATCACAAATGTCTCAATGAACACCAATGCTTCATCACAAGTAAATAAACTTAGCAGCGGAATATTATTCTTTAGGGCTCCATCACAGGTGTTGCCCGGGGGTCTCCATGAACCTAGAAACCTTCTTCGGGTCCAAAGTCTTGATCATTATACACCACCTCATTATCTTGACCTGAGCAGCATTATAAACCAACAAATATGCAAGGTTGAGTACCAATGGTACTCAGCAAGTGTGGGAAAAATTATATCATGCATGGCTAGAACAAGGAGAGGTTGAACTTATGGTTAAAGCACTACGCAATTAATACCTATCACCTTAGCTTATTAAGCACCTACATTACTACACAGGTGAAATGGTCCAAATCTCCCATCCCATCATCATAAACCAATAACCATAATCATCATTTCCAATGTTAAGCTCCCCGCTTAACTTCCAAAACCAACAATTCTCTAATCATGAATAAGTCCAGGCCGCTCTTAACCGTGAGCACGGCTGTCAAGACAGTTTTGACTCTGCAGAGTTTGTACCACTGTACCCACAAGTAGTGATTTCATCCCCCGTTGCCGGGTGGACTAAAAGAACCTCCATTATGCCAGTGGCTACGAACCACATTCACACTTCCCAGGTGTGCAGCCAGGAGATCACTACGAAGCCTTTACAAAGGGATTCCCGACGAGCGTGGGCCCACTGAGGTTTCACCCCTAACAGCATACAAGAGGCTCCAACCCCGCTGCAGTGGCCCCCTCTTGAGCCTTGCGGTTCATATGGCAGTCCAGCTGACTCCTATTCCCCGCACCATCCAACACACCCATACTACGCCGGGGATACACCTAATTAATTGGCTAAGCTGCCCCATCTCAGCATGTGGTTGGCACTGTAAAGCCGGGTTACATGCTCCATGAACCGGTCCTTAGGATCCAGGCAAGTACTAAACACAAACCCAAGTCTCGTGCACCCAGCACACAACCAAAACATCCAACTTGCCTTGATCCCTACCTCTACATAACTCACAATATCTCATTCAAGAGTATGGTAATATAAACTGATGATCTCATTTTCCCAAATATCCCATTCTAAACATGGCTAAGCATATGCATGGACATAAATGACATGACAAAATAAATCCCAACCCAAGCTACAAGGAAACAAGGTAATGCAATTCTAGGGAAACTTCCTAGCATGGGTTTCATATTTCATTTGACAATGCAAATAATTCTATCTACACATCCTAGCATAGGATCAAAGTGGTCAAGGACACTTGCCTCCTTCTTGCTGCTCCTGAAATGGGTAGTCCTGATCTTGGAAACTGATAGCTTGCTCTTGAACAGGTTCTACTTCATACCATCACACATAGCAAAAGAAAAACAACAATCATAAGACATAGTTCACACTTCTACTTCATACAAACCACACATTCACATTTATGAAAGTTTCTTTACCATTTTAGGTGTTGTGGATACTCTATGTGTGTTGATTTGGGGCTTGCATACACTTTCATTTAAATGTGTAGGATTCCTACTTTGGTGTTCATATTTATACTCACATACTATATATATATATACATGTATATATGTGTGTTTCAGTTTTAAATAAATTCCTTATATATTAAACTACCAAGTATGTATGAAAAGTATTTTTCTTCTCCATATGTGCCTTCATAATTTCTATCAACCCTAAACTGAATTCTTTGTACTTTAGAAACTCCATTTATCATTTACTAGTTTCTATATTTTCAGATTTATATTCTTATGCATAATTGTGCATTTTATTATTAAATTAGTAATACACACTACCTAAACAGATTAGGTTCTGGTCCTAAATAATTTAAGATCATATTTTGACCTTGGCTTCTGATGTATACTATTTCATAATTATTTTCCCTATTTTTCTTTAACTATTCTTTACTTAAAAATGTGTCCCTATACTATTAAATGTGAATAATAGATGAAACAGATTTATTTCAGCCCCAAAAATATATTTTTATCTCACTCCAAAGTTTTCTAAGTACTGAGAAAGTTTTTAATAATTTTGACAATTAGGTTTGTCCCCCTTTTTAATATTTAAACACTAATTACATATTCAATTTTCTAAATTAAATACTAAACAGGGCTAAAATAATGAATTCACCCCATTACAGGGTATATAATATTATTTTCATAATCCAGGGGTCTAGCTACACTTTTCAGAGGTGTTTTTCTTAATTTCTATTAAGTCTAGGGGCTAAAACTGATTTTTAAATGAATTTATATGATTTTCTGGAGTTCCAGGGGCTAGATCTGAAGTTTCCGGGGCTAGCTCTCAATTCCAGAGAACCCCAGGGGGTAGCACGTAAGAATTCCAGTCTTTATAACGCGGGGCTGACGTGGACCGTCTGATTTTAAACCGACGGCTGAGATTATAACATCAAACCGGTACGCGGGGTTTTAAAGTCTACCGTGCGATTTAAAATAAACGGCGCACAAGCGACCACGTCGCTCTGATCGAGCGCGGGAGGCGCTGCCGGCGGCGCACGGCGGCGGGAAGCGGTGATCTCGCCGGAAACTTTCGGATCCTCGAGAATTCTGCCTAGAACTGTGATCTTATGGCCTAGATCGGTAGAGGGGAGGTCAGGGATCTCACCTCGGGGGTTTTCTCGAGCTCGGGGGTCCTGGAAAGTGCTCGGCGGCGAGGTCCGAGGCAAAACCACGGCGAAGCTCGTCGGAGCTGGATTTGCACCATAAGTCTTCGGGTTTTCTGCACCTGCAAAGTTCCCCGGAGGCGGTGGATCAAGATCAACGAGTTAGATCAGAGTTTCCGAGCTTAGATCGGCCAGAATTCACCGGCGAAGTCTCGGTGCTCACCGGAGTGAAAATCGGCGATCGCGTGAGAAAAACTGATCGGATCGGTTGTTTTTATAGCCGGGGGAGGGCGGTGGTTCTGTTGTGATCGAGTTAGAGTCCTCAGGGTCCAGAATTCGGCTGCGGGACGCGGTTTCCCGATCGGTTGCGATCGCGCGCGCGAGGGAGAAGTCCGGGGTCGCGGGGTTAGGGATGACAGGCGGGTCCCACCCGTCAGCGAGGGGCAGCGCGGCGCGCGCGGGGGCGGGCTGCGTGGGGGTTTGCTGGGCCGGCTGGGGTTTCGGCCCACTGGCCAGTTTTTTTCCGGTTTTCCTTTTTCTTTTTCCATTTCTTTTCTGTTTTGAGTCTAATTTGAATTCCAGTTTGAATTTGAATTTTTGCAAAACATGCAACACGTCCAAAAATTTCTAAATTCCCCTCTGAACATGGTTTATGGTTCTAAATCAAAATTTGAGTTTTGACTAAAAATTTGGGGTGTTACAGCTCTACCCCCCTTAAAAGAAATCTCGTCCTCGAGATTGGTGTTTCTAAGAAAACAATTCCGGAAATTGTGCCTTAAGCTCATCTTCCCGTTCCCAGGTGGCTTCCTCTTCTGAGTGATGCTTCCACTGCACCTTGCACATCCTGATTCTCTTATTTCTGGTGAGGTGTTCCATTGTCTCCAAAATCTTGTATGGTTGCTCGGCATAAGACAAATCCTCAGCCACATCCACTTCATTCATGGGTAACACCTCCTCAGGCGTCCTCAGACATTTCTTGAGTTGCGACACATGGAACACATCGTGCACGTCCGACAGATGAACCGGCAACTCTAGTTGGTACGCCACTTCGCCTTTTCTTTCCAAAACTTGAAAGGGTCCGATGTATAGAGGTGACAACTTCCCTTTCACCTTGAACCGACGAAGTCCTCTAATAGGGGACACCTTGAGATAAACATAGTCTCCCACGTTGAAAACGAGTTCTCTTCTTCGTACATCAGCATAACTCTTCTGGCGTGTCTGTGCTATCCTCAAGTTGTTGCGAATCTCCCTCACCTTTGCCTCGGCTTCTTGTAGCACTTTGGGACCAAACACTTTACTTTCTCCGGTTTGGTTCCAAAATAGGGGAGTTCTGCATTTCCTTCCATACAAAGCTTCAAACGGTGACATCTTCATACTAGCTTGATAACTGTTGTTATAGGAAAACTCCGCATACGGTAAGTTCTTGTCCCAACTCCTATTGTTTTTGAGTGCACATGCCCTTAACATATCTTCAAGGATCTGATTGGTTCTCTCCGTCTGCCCGTCAGTTTGGGGATGATAGGCAGAGCTGAAATTCAGATGGGTTCCCATGGTTTCATGCAACTTTTGCCAAAACCTCGAGGTGAACTGTGTCCCTCGGTCCGACACTATCTTCTTTGGCACTCCATGGTAACACACAATCCTTGACATGTACAATTCTGCCAATTTGGTTCCGCTGTAGCTTTCCTTCACCGGAATGAAATGAGCTACCTTGGTTAGCCTATCAATAATAACCCATATTGAATCATACCCGGACTGGGTCCTAGGCAATCCCACGACAAAATCCATGCTGATCTCTTCCCACTTCCATGCAGGCACTTTGAGTGGTTGCAGCAATCCCGCGGGTCGTTGATGTTCTGCTTTCACCAACTGACATGTGTCACATAGGGCAACATGTTCCGCGACATCTCGCTTCATGCCATACCACCAATACCTGCTTTTGAGGTCCTGATACATCTTCGTACTCCCAGGATGAATGGAATAGTCGGAATCGTGAGCCTCCTTCAAAATTAATTTACGAATCTCCTTTACTTCTGGCACACAGATCCTTTTCCCGTGCCACACCGTTCCTTGTTCATCCTCTCTAAAACCAGGAGCTTTATTTTCCTTGATGAGCTGTCTGATCTCTTGTATCTTCTCATCATTCTTTTGTCCCTCGCGTATGTCTCGCTCAAGTGTGGAGTCCACTTCCATGGCGATGGCTTCACCACTATTTACTAGACATAGATTGAGCCTTATAACCTCGTCCTTCAATTCTGCAGGCATATCCTTCAAGCTCAACTTATTGACCTGCACTTTCCGACTCAAGGCATCGGCCACGACGTTTGCTTTCCCGGGATGATAGTTGATGCCTACATCAAAGTCATTGATTAGTTCTAACCATCTCCTTTGTCTAAGGTTGAGATCTGGCTGTGTGAATATATACTTCAAACTCTTATGATCCGTATATATCTCTGTCCTCTTTCCCATCAAATAGTGCCGCCAAATTTTCAACGCGTGTACCACTGCAGCTAGTTCTAAGTCATGTGTAGGATAGTTCTTCTCGTGCTTCCGAAGCTGCCGGGATGCATATGCCACGACATGTCCCTCTTGCATGAGAACACATCCCAACCCGTTTCCAGAGGCATCGCAGTACACCGTGAAATTCTTCTGCATATCTGGCATAACCAACACGGGGGCTGTTGTCAATCTCTTCTTTAGCTCCTGAAAGCTCGTATCGCACTGTGGCGTCCAGGTGATTGATTCCCTTTTCCAACAGTTTGGTGAGAGGTCTCAAGATCTTGGAGAATCCCTCAATAAACCGTCGATAGTATCCAGCCAATCCCCAAAAGCTTCGAACTTCCCCGACATTTTTAGGGGTTTTCCATTTCTGGATATCTTCGATTTTGGCGGGATCTACGGAGATTCCTCCCTCCGAGATTATATGTCCTAAAAAGGGAACTCTCTTTAGCCAAAACTCACACTTGCTCAACTTGGCATATAGTTGGTGTTCTCTCAGCCTCTGTAACACCAACCTTAGATGTTTCTTATGTTCTTCTTCATCTTTGGAGAAGACGAGAATATCATCTATGAAAACCACCACAAATTTGTCCAGATATTCCATGAATACCTTGTTCATGAGGTACATGAAATATGCTGGGGCATTGGTTAGCCCGAAAGGCATGACCGTGTATTCATACAGTCCGTACCGAGATACGAAAGCTGTCTTGGGAATATCAGATTGCCTTATCTTGAGTTGGTGGTATCCCGACCTGAGATCAATTTTCGAGAACACACAAGCTCCCCTCAACTGATCAAACAAGTCTTCAATGCGGGGTAATGGGTACTTGTTCTTGATGGTTACCTCATTCAAGGCACGGTAATCCACGCATAACCTTTGAGTTCCATCTTTCTTAGGCACAAATATTACCGGAGCTCCCCATGGTGAGGAACTAGGGCGAACATACCCCTTTTCCGTCAATTCTCTCAAATGATCCTTGAGCTCTTCTAGCTGCTTGGAGTCCATTCGATAAGGTCTCTTGTATATCGGGGCTGTTCCCGGTACTAGCTCGATTGCGAATTCCACGTCACGGTCGGGAGGCATTCCTGGCAACTCCTCCGGAAAAACATCTGGATATTCCCTGATAGTCCTGATTTCCTCAACTTTCACCTCCACTTGATTTAATTTAATGTCCCTCCTAGGCTCGTGTATCGTTATGAACTTTACTCTTGTGCCACTAGGGTGAGTTAGTTCCACCGTTCTGGTCGAACAATGGATGATTCCATTATGTTTGGTCAACCAATCCATACCCAAAATAATATCTATCCCTTGTGAATCGATCACTATGAGGTTAGCGGTAAATACTACCCCATTAATGTCTAGGTTCACTTTGGGACACACTTGTCTTGTCCTTATTTCTCCACCTGGAGAATTTACCGCTAGCATATGGTTCATTTGTGTGGTTGCTAGGTCATGCTTCTTAACAAACCCTTGAGCAATGAACGAATGGGTAGCACCAGAATCAAACAGCAGAGTTGCAAGGTGTAAATTGGCAGGAAACTTACCAACTACCACGTCGGGTGCCTCTTGTGCTTCCTCCATAGTGACGTGGTTCACCCGTCCTCTCATTACGTTCTGCTGCTGTGGCTGCGTGGGCTTCTTCTTTGGACACTTATGGGCGTAGTGCCCCACTTCACCACAGCTGAAACACTGCACCCCAATCTTAGGTGCTTGGCCCTTGTTGTCTTGGGGTTGGTTTGGGGGTCCTTGCACTGCTGGTCGAGGTGGATATGCGGGGCGAGGCTGCTGTACAAACTGACGTTGCGGCTGTGCTGGTGCTGCGGGAGGCCTGTAGTTTGGGTTGTACCCTCTTGGTGCTGAATAGGGTACCGCAGCACGGCTCGTCTGCCCCGTAGGTTGCTGCATCATACGTGGGCGGGTGTTGCTCCCTGAGGCTTGATGTGACCACCCAGCCTTCCTCTTATTCTCATTTTCAAGGGCCTTTAGCTTCCTCTCCACCACAAATGCTCTGTCCACCATCTTTTGAAAGCTTTCATACTCATTGGAGGACATTGCACACTGCATCTCTGCGGTAAGTCCTTCCACGAAACAATCTTGTTTCTGCTCATCTGTCTCTATGTCTCGTGGAGCATAACGGGATAGTTGAGTGAATTTAGTGAGGTATTCCCTCACCGTCATGTTTCCCTGCTGCAGTCCCAAAAACTCCTTCCTCTTGTTTTTGAGTTCACCTCTTGGGATGTAATGGTTGCGGAAGCTACGCTTGAACTCTTCCCAAGTGATGCTCTCAGGGTCATGATGGGCGGCCACGTAGGCGGTCCACCAATCAGCAGCAGGTCCTTGCAATTGATGAGAGGCAAACAGCACCCTCTCATACCCTTGGCATTGTATGATTCTCATCTTACTTTCAATGGTCTTCAGCCAATCATCTGCCTCCAGAGGTTCAGCAGCACTTGCAAACTTTGGAGGTTGAGTTCCTAGAAACTCGCTCAACCTTGGTTGGCGTGGTGCAGCTTGTGGAGGTGGAACTTGATGCAAGTTGGCCACTACTTGAGTCAAGTTCTGGATGAGCTGATTTTGATTCTCCAGCATTTGGTGGAGAGGATCAACTTCTTCACGGCGACCACCCCGGTTCTGGCCTCCAGAAAGATGAGAGTTGCATGCCTCATCATTGTTGTTGGCGGGGTTGGCAGCACGTCCTTTTCCTCTTCCGGCCATCTGGTAGAATCAACAAATGTTAACTTGAAAGCATTTAGTATCATCTTACTACTTTCACTTGTTTGTACTTTGAAGTGTTGAAGTTTTGTTAAAATCTTACGAGGGTTTTATATCTCACACCCAATAAATGCACTATTATTTCCTGTGGGTTCACACAACAAAGCAAAACAATCTGAAGACGAGGCTGTGGACACTTGCTCATGGCTTCCACAACTCACGTCACACACCAAGCATTATCACACCATTAACTACGTAACGACTCGACTACTCGACCTCTTGCTAGCTAGGGGAAAGACTCTACACTACTCATCCTCTTGAGCTGGCTCCTCGGGATCTTCCTCCTCATTTCGGCTACCTTCTGACTCTGCTTTGGGTGGGGAGGCTGCTGGTGGAGAAGTGCGACGACGTCTGATCGCTCGGCGATCCGGGGAGTCAGGGGTCCATGGATCACTTATGGTGACACACAGTTCATTCCCATCTCCCCTTTCTCTCGCCTTTAAGCAAGCTCGCAGCAATGCCTCCGTCTCCTTCAGAGTATCTCGGACATCCTGAAGCTCTTGTTGACACTCTTGCAGTCGAGTGCTGAGCATAGCAGCATCCTCCAAGCACAAGTCCATGTGCTCATGGGAAGTCCCTTGCTGCACCGGTGGGTACTTGTACTCCGTGGTACCACTCTCACGTTGGAGGACATACATGTACTCAGTTTTGTCCAAGTGGCGACGATAGATGTGGCTCTGGCAGGTGATGGCCTCCCAAGTGACATCTCTCTCTGCGTCAACTTGTGTTGCTCGACAAGCTGGAGAATGGTGGATCTTCAGCAGCTGATTCTCGTGTATAATCCTCATCTCCGAACTCCATTCTTCCCTCTTCTCACGGATGGTCCTGGTGGAGTTATAGTGGATGATGAGCTTGCCCGTATTGCCGGCGGCTTCGAGCATACGTCGAAGACGGCGCAACAAATCTCCTACTGCCAATCCGTAGGAAAGGTACGTCACTGGACGACTCTCCTCTCTTTCGGCAAGGGCAACTACGGGAACTCTCCCTCCTGTGGACTTACGAGCGGTGCGAATCATGCGAACCATCTAAAACAAAAGAATTTAAAATTAGGTTAGATAAAATCTCAAACAAAAATCCTATTTTGAATGAAAGTTGGGGTAAGATGAAGAAAATGACTCCTTTAATAACACTTTTCCACCCACACCTTGGAAAATAGTTTTTAAGAAAATAGGGTCCTTAAATACGTCCATTTCTACCTAGGTCCACGTTCCTACGGGCAACCTTGGCTCTGATACCACCTCTGTCACACCCGGTTTTTCCGAAGAACAACCAAGTGAATATCACATGTATGCCAGGATCATTTTCTCATACATGTGATGACAAATAGTGAAGCATCATTTATTACAAGCCAGGTGTCGAATATAAATAAGTCTTACATCACAAATGTCTCAATGAACACCAATGCTTCATCACAAGTAAATAAACTTAGCAGCGGAATATTATTCTTTAGGGCTCCATCACAGGTGTTGCCCGGGGGTCTCCATGAACCTAGAAACCTTCTTCGGGTCCAAAGTCTTGATCATTATACACCACCTCATTATCTTGACCTGAGCAGCATTATAAACCAACAAATATGCAAGGTTGAGTACCAATGGTACTCAGCAAGTGTGGGAAAAATTATATCATGCATGGCTAGAACAAGGAGAGGTTGAACTTATGGTTAAAGCACTACGCAATTAATACCTATCACCTTAGCTTATTAAGCACCTACATTACTACACAGGTGAAATGGTCCAAATCTCCCATCCCATCATCATAAACCAATAACCATAATCATCATTTCCAATGTTAAGCTCCCCGCTTAACTTCCAAAACCAACAATTCTCTAATCATGAATAAGTCCAGGCCGCTCTTAACCGTGAGCACGGCTGTCAAGACAGTTTTGACTCTGCAGAGTTTGTACCACTGTACCCACAAGTAGTGATTTCATCCCCCGTTGCCGGGTGGACTAAAAGAACCTCCATTATGCCAGTGGCTACGAACCACATTCACACTTCCCAGGTGTGCAGCCAGGAGATCACTACGAAGCCTTTACAAAGGGATTCCCGACGAGCATGGGCCCACTGAGGTTTCACCTCTAACAGCATACAAGAGGCTCCAACCCCGCTGCAGTGGCCCCCTCTTGAGCCTTGCGGTTCATATGGCAGTCCAGCTGACTCCTATTCCCCGCACCATCCAACACACCCATACTACGCCGGGGATACACCTAATTAATTGGCTAAGCTGCCCCATCTCAGCATGTGGTTGGCACTGTAAAGCCGGGTTACATGCTCCATGAACCGGTCCTTAGGATCCAGGCAAGTACTAAACACAAACCCAAGTCTCGTGCACCCAGCACACAACCAAAACATCCAACTTGCCTTGATCCCTACCTCTACATAACTCACAATATCTCATTCAAGAGTATGGTAATATAAACTGATGATCTCATTTTCCCAAATATCCCATTCTAAACATGGCTAAGCATATGCATGGACATAAATGACATGACAAAATAAATCCCAACCCAAGCTACAAGGAAACAAGGTAATGCAATTCTAGGGAAACTTCCTAGCATGGGTTTCATATTTCATTTGACAATGCAAATAATTCTATCTACACATCCTAGCATAGGATCAAAGTGGTCAAGGACACTTGCCTCCTTCTTGCTGCTCCTGAAATGGGTAGTCCTGATCTTGGAAACTGATAGCTTGCTCTTGAACAGGTTCTACTTCATACCATCACACATAGCAAAAGAAAAACAACAATCATAAGACATAGTTCACACTTCTACTTCATACAAACCACACATTCACATTTATGAAAGTTTCTTTACCATTTTAGGTGTTGTGGATACTCTATGTGTGTTGATTTGGGGCTTGCATACACTTTCATTTACATGTGTAGGATTCCTACTTTGGTGTTCATATTTATACTCACATACTATATATATATATACATGTATATATGTGTGTTTCAGTTTTAAATAAATTCCTTATATATTAAAATACCAAGTATGTATGAAAAGTATTTTTCTTCTCCATATGTGCCTTCATAATTTCTATCAACCCTAAACTGAATTCTTTGTACTTTAGAAACTCCATTTATCATTTACTAGTTTCTATATTTTCAGATTTATATTCTTATGCATAATTGTGCATTTTATTATTAAATTAGTAATACACACTACCTAAACAGATTAGGTTCTGGTCCTAAATAATTTAAGATCATATTTTGACCTTGGCTTCTGATGTATACTATTTCATAATTATTTTCCCTATTTTTCTTTAACTATTCTTTACTTAAAAATGTGTCCCTATACTATTAAATGTGAATAATAGATGAAACAGATTTATTTCAGCCCCAAAAATATATTTTTATCTCACTCCAAAGTTTTCTAAGTACTGAGAAAGTTTTTAATAATTTTGACAATTAGGTTTGTCCCCCTTTTTAATATTTAAACACTAATTACATATTCAATTTTCTAAATTAAATACTAAACAGGGCTAAAATAATGAATTCACCCCATTACAGGGTATATAATATTATTTTCATAATCTCCAGGGGTCTAGCTACACTTTTCAGAGGTGTTTTTCTTAATTTCTATTAAGTCTAGGGGCTAAAACTGATTTTTAAATGAATTTATATGATTTTCTGGAGTTCCAGGGGCTAGATCTGAAGTTTCCGGGGCTAGCTCTCAATTCCAGAGAACCCCAGGGGGTAGCACGTAAGAATTCCAGTCTTTATAACGCGGGGCTGACGTGGACCGTCTGATTTTAAACCGACGGCTGAGATTATAACATCGAACCGGTACGCGGGGTTTTAAAGTCTACCGTGCGATTTAAAATAAACGGCGCACAAGCGGCCACGTCGCTCTGATCGAGCGCGGGCGGCGCTGCCGGCGGCGCACGGCGGCGGGAAGCGGCGATCTCGCCGGAAACTTTCGGATCCTCGAGAATTCTGCCTAGAACTGTGATCTTATGGCCTAGATCGGTAGAGGGGAGGTCAGGGATCTCACCTCGGGGGTTTTCTCGAGCTCGGGGGTCCTGGAAAGTGCTCGACGGCGAGGTCCGAGGCAAAACCACGGCGAAGCTCGTCGGAGCTGGATTTGCACCGTAAGTCTTCGGGTTTTCTGCACCTGCAAAGTTCCCCGGAGGCGGTGGATCAAGATCAACGAGTTAGATCAGAGTTTCCGAGCTTAGATCGGCCAGAATTCACCGGCGAAGTCTCGGTGCTCACCGGAGTGAAAATCGGCGATCGCGTTAGAAAAACTGATCGGATCGGTTGTTTTTATAGCCGGGGGAGGGCGGTGGTTCTGTTGTGATCGAGTTAGAGGCCTCAGGGTCCAGAATTCGGCTGCGGGACGCGGTTTCCCGATCGGTTGCGATCGCGCGCGCGAGGGAGAAGTCCGGGGTCGCGGGGTTAGGGATGACAGGCGGGTCCCACCCGTCAGCGAGGGGCAGCGCGGCGCGCGCGGGGGTTTGCTGGGCCGGCTGGGGTTTCGGCCCACTGGCCAGTTTTTTTCCGGTTTTCCTTTTTCTTTTTCCATTTCTTTTCTGTTTTGAGTCTAATTTGAATTCCAGTTTGAATTTGAATTTTTGCAAAACATGCAACACGTCCAAAAATTTCTAAATTCCCCTCTGAACATGGTTTATGGTTCTAAATCAAAATTTGAGTTTTGACTAAAAATTTGGGGTGTTACAAACACCTCACCAGAAACAAGAGAATCCGGATGTGCAAGGTGCAGTGGAAGCATCACTCAGAAGAGGAAGCTACCTGGGAACGGGAAGATGAGCTCAAGGCACAATTTCCGGAATTGTTTTCTTAGAAACACCAATCTCGAGGACGAGATTTCTTTTAAGGGGGGTAGAGCTGTAACACCCCAAATTTTGATTCAAAACCCTAAACCATGTTCAGAGGAGAATTTAAAAATTTTTGGACGTATTGCATGTTTTGCAAAAATTCAAATTCAAACTAGAATTCAAATTATACTCAAAACAGAAAAGAAAAGGAAAAAGAAAAAGGAAAACGGGAAAAAAACCGGCCAGTGGGCCGAAACCTGCCAGCCGGCCCAGCTTTCCCCGCGCAGCCCGCCCCCGCGCGCGCCCGCGCTCTCTCACACAGACAGGTGGGACCCAACTGTCATCCCCAACCTCGCTCGCGCCGACCCCGGACTTTTCCCCCCGAGCGCGCGCGATCTTAACCGATCGGGAAACCCGTCCCGCCGCCCGAATTCTGGTCCCAGAGGACTCCAACTCGATCACAACAGACCCACCGCCCTCCCCCGGCTATAAAAACCCCCGATCCGATCAGTTTTTCTCACGCGATCGCCGATTTTCACTCCGGTGAGCACCGAGACTTCGCCGGTGAATTCTGGCCGATCTAAGCTCGGAAACTCTGATCTAACTCGCTGGTCTTGATCCACCGCCTCCGGGGAACTTTGCAGGTGCAGAAAACTCGGAGAGTTACGGTGTAAACGCAGCGCCGACGAGCTTCGCCGTGGTTTTGCCTCGGACCTCGCCGCCGATCACTTTCCAGGACCCCCGAGCTCGAGAAAACCCCCGAGGTGAGATCCCTGACCTCCCCTCTACCGATCTAGACCATAAGATCACAGTTCTAGGCAGAATTCTCGAGGATCCAAAACTTTCCGGCGAGATCGCCGCTTCCCGCCGCCGTGCGCCGCCGGCAGCGCCGCCCGCGCTCGATCAGAGCGACGTGGCCGCTTGTGCGCCGTTTATTTTAAATCGCACGGTAGACTTTAAAACCCCGCGTACCGGTTCGATGTTATAATCTCGGCCGTCGGTTTAAAATCGGACGGTCCACGTCAACCCCGTGTTATAAAGACTGGAATTCTTACGTGCTACCCCCTGGGGTTCTCTGGAATTGAGAGCTAGCCCCGGAAACTTCAGATCTAGCCCCTGGAACTCCAGAAAATCATGTAAATTCATTTAAAAATCAGTTTTAACCGCTGGACTTAATAGAAATTAGGAAAAACACCTCTGATAAGTGTAGCTAGACCCCTGGAAATTATGAAAATAATATTATAGACCCTGTAATGGGGTGAATTCATTATCTTAACCCTATTTAGTAATTAATTTAGAAAATTGAATATGTAACTAGTGTTTAAAAATTAAAAGGTGGGACAAACATAATTGTCAAAATTAATTAAAAACTTTCTCAGTACTTAGAAAACTTTGGAGTGAGATAAACATATATTTTTGGGCTGAAATGAATCTGTTTCATTTATTATTCACATTTATTAGTATAGGGACACATTTTTAAGTAAAGAATAGCTATAGAAAAATAGGGAAAATAATTATGAAATAGTATACATCAGAAGCCAAGGTCAAAATATGTTATTAAATTATTTAGGACCAGAACCTATACTGTTTAGATGATGTGTGTTACTAATTTCATAATAAAATACACAATTATGCATAGGAATATAAATCTGAAAATATAGCAACTAGTAAATGATAAATGGAGTTTCTAAAATACAAAGAATTCAGTTTAGGGTTGATAGAAATTATGAAGGCACATATGGGGAAGAATAATACTTTTCATACACACTTGGTAGTAAAAAGGTGAAGTAGTTGAATATAAGAAATTTATTGGAAACCCATATAACTAGTATGTAAGTATAAAGGTGGACACAAAAGTAGGAATCATATATACATGGTTAAAAGTGCATGCAAGCCACAATTTAACACACACAAAGTAACCACAACATATATAATGGTGAATGAATTTCATAAATATGAATGTGTGGTTTGTATAAAGAAGAAGTATGAACCATGTCTTATGATTGTTGTTTTTCTTTTGTTATGTGTGATGGTATGAAGTAGAACCTGCTCAAGAGCATGTTAACCCTTTCCAAGATCAGGACTACCAATTTCAAGAGCAGCAAGAAGGAGGCAAGTGTCCTTGACCACTTTGATCCTATGCTAGGATGTGTAGATAGAATTATTTGCATTGTCAAATGAAATATGAAACCCATGCTAGGAAAGGTTCCCTAGAATTGCATTACCTTGTTTCCTTGTAGCTTGGGTTGGGATTTATTTTGTCATGTCATTTATTTACATGCATATGCTTAGCCATGCTTAGAATGGGATATTTGGGATATGAAAGCATCAGTTTATTATACCATACTCTTGAATGAGCTATTGTGAGTTATGTAGAGGTAGGGATCAAGGCAAGTTGGATGTTTTGGTTGTGTGCTGGGTGCACGAGACTTGGGTTTGTGTTTAGTACTTGCCTGGATCCTAAGGACCGGTTCATGGAGCATGTAACCCAGCTTTACAGTGCCAACCACATGCTGAGATGGGGCAGCTTGGCCAATTAATTAGGTGTATCCCCGGCGTAGTATGGGTGTGTTGGATGGTGCGGGGAGTAGGTGTCAGCTGGACTACCATATGAACCGCAAGGCTCAAGAGGGGGCCACTGCAGCGGGGTTGGAGCCTCTTGTATGCTGTTAGGGGTGAAACCTCAGTGGGCCCACGCTCGTCGGGAATCCCTTTGTAAAGGCTTCGTAGTGATCTCCTGGCTACACACCTGGGAAGTGTGAATGTGGATCGTAGCCACTGGCATAATGGATGTTCTTTTAGTCCACCCGGCAACGGGGGATGAAATCACTACTTGTGGGTACAGTGGTACAAACTCTGCAGAGTCAAAACTGTCTTGACAGCCGTGCTCACGGTTAAGAGCGGCCTGGACTTATTCATGATTAGAGGATTGATGGTTTTGGAAGTTAAGCGGGGAGCTTAACATTGGAAATGATGTTATGGTTATTGGATTATGATAATGGGTTGGGAGATTGGGACCATTTCACCTGTGTAGTAATGTAGGTGCTTAATAAGCTAAGGTGATAGGTATTAATTGCGTAGTGCTTTAACCATGATTTCAACCTCTCCTTGTTCTAGCCATGCATGATATAATTTTCCCACACTTGCTGAGTACCATTGGTACTCAACCTTGCATATTTGTTGGTTTATATTGCTGCTCAGGTCAAGATAATGAGGTGGTGTATAATGACCAAGATTTTGGACCCGAGGAAGGATTTTAGGTTCATGAAGACCCCCGGGCAACGCCTGTGATGGAGCCCTAAAAGAATAATATTCCGCTGCTAGTTTATTTACTTGTGATGAAGCATTAGTGTCTATTGAGACATTTGCGATGTAAGACTTATTTATATTCGACACCTGGCTTGTAATAAATGATGCTTCACTATTTGTCATCACATGTATGAGAAAATGATCCTGGCATACATGTGATATTCACTTGGTTGTTTCTTCGGAAAAACCGGGTGTGACAGAGGTGGTATCAGAGCCAAGGTTGCCCGTAGGAACGTGGACCTAGGTAGAAATGGACGTATTTAAGGGTCCTATTTTCTTAAAAACTATTTTCCAAGGTGTGGGTGGAAAAGTGTTATTAAAGGAGTCGTTTTCTTCATCTTACCCCAACTTTCATTCAAAATAGGATTTTTGTTTGAGAATTTATCTAACCTAATTTTAAATTCTTTTGTTTTAGATGGTTCGCATGATTCGTACCGCTCGTAAGTCCACAGGAGGGAGAGTTCCCGTAGTTGCCCTTGCCGAAAGAGAGGAGAGTCGTCCAGTGACGTACCTTTCCTACGGATTGGCAGTAGGAGACTTGTTGCGCCGTCTTCGACGTATGCTCGAAGCCGCAGACAATACGGGCAAGCTCATCATCCACTATAACTCCACCAGGACCATCCGTGAGAAGAGGGAAGAATGGAGTTCGGAGATGAGGATTATACACGAGAATCAGCTGCTGAAGATCCACCATTCTCCAGCTTGTCGAGCAACACAAGTTGACGCAGAGAGAGATGTCACCTGGGAGGCCATCACCTGCCAGAGTCACATCTATCGTCGCCACTTGGACAAAACTGAGTACATGTATGTCCTCCAACGTGAGAGTGGTACCACGGAGTACAAGTACCCACCGGTGCAGCAAGGGACTTCCCATGAGCACATGAGCTCACCTCAGGAGAAGGGGCGAGGTCCGACCCTGCTGGACACGTGTTGCCTTCGGAGCTAGTCTCTGCGGAAGAAGTGAGGATCAGCCCCACGGGACACGTGGCAGGATCGGAGCTCGCCTCCGAGAGGTCCGATCTTGTGACACCCTCATTTTCGGGTTCTGCATGGATTCATGTTTCATGTATAAAGACACTTTTTAAAAAAGTTGAAATCAAATAAGAATAAAAAAGATAGCCAAAAAGAGCCAATTCCAGTTCACAGAGAGTGCCGAAGACAATACCCGCGGCACGCTGGCCACGTGGCGCATTTGGAGCTCATCTCCGCAACAGGGGAGAGGTCCACCGCTAAACTGACTACGTGGCAGGCTCGGGGCTCGTCCCTGCGGCAAACGGCGAGGTCCGACCCCGTGGGACACGTGTTGCCCCCGGAGCTAGCTTCTGTGGAGGAGCGAGGCCAGCCCCACAGGACACGTGTCGCCTTCGGAGCTAGTCACCGCGGAAAAAGAGAGCCAGTCGTGCGGGGCACGTATCGCTCCCGGAGCTCACCTCCGAGAGGTCCGGTCCTAATGGACACGTGTCACCTCCGGAGCTCACCTTCGAGAGGTCCGACACTACCGGACACGTGTCACCTCCGGAGCTCGCCTCCGAGAGGTCCAACGCTGATGGACACGTGTCGACCTCGGAGCTCGTCTCTTAGGAGAAAGGAAGTCTGGCGCTGTTAGGACACATGGCACATCCGGAGCCACTTCCGAATAGAGGGGAGGTCCGGAATTGACACATGGCACACCCGAAGCCACCTCCGAAGAGAGGGGAGGTCCGGAACTGACACGTGGTGTTCGCGGAACTCGCCTCTGTTGAGAGAGGAGGTCCCGACCCACCAGACACGTGGCACATGCGGAGCTCGCCTCTGAGGGAGAGAGGGAGGTCCCGCCGGCCAGGACGCGTGGCGCACGCGGAGCTCATCTCTGAAGGATAGGGAGGTCTCTTTCGCCTCACACGCGGCATAACCGGAGCTGGTATCTGCAGAAGAGGGAGCCCAGGTTCCGCAGGACACGTGGAGCTTCCGGAGCTCATCACCGTGGTTTTTGCTTCTGTACGCACGGGAATACCGGTACGGGAGGAAACCGACACGAATTCCATGATGCTACCGAACCAAATTAGCAAGAGATAAGTTGTTAAGATTCAAAAAACAGTTTGAATGGGACTCTTAGTCGAATTCCAATCAGAGGAGGACTCTTCGTTTCCTCTTATAAATAGAACCGAAAACCTTTGGCCACAACCACATACTTCTTTTCCACCTCCTGAGCCTACAACTTAGAGCCCTAGCCCCAGCTTGCTGAGTAAACCCTTCGCCGGAGTTCAGTCGCCGAAGATCGCCGGAGGAGCCCCGATGATCTGTCTTGCTAGGAGAAGGACCCCGAGACCGAGAAGAACGTAAGGTAGGTCTCCACTACCACCTTATGACATCATCGTGTTTTCTTTGCATCTGTTTTCTTGATCCTTTCGAACAGAAGCTTTTTCATGGACAGATCACATGTTGATCGGTTTGATCTAAAAGTCAAGATCATAACCACATCCACAATTGATCCGAACACCTCTGTTCATAGTAAAACCCATGCAAGCCATGCAAGAACACGTACAACCGATCTAATAAAATACTTCATCATAGGATTAGCATGCATATGCATCATGCATCGCATCTTAAAAGTAGAGTTTGTGCATGATATTGATTGCTGTGAATCTTGTATGTGCGTGATCGTGTATAGAGGGACAAGCTCAGGGAGCTGTCTACGACGAGCTGCAACAACAAGGTTTCGAGATCCAAGAGCAACCGAAACCGCAATAACAAGGCAAGTGCTCCTTGACCATATTGATCCTATGTTTTTGGAAAACTATTTTGATTGCGAAAAGGTGTGTGTGATGAGTCAAACATGATGGGAAACCCCTTTCATAGGAGTTTACTACTTTTGGTTAAACCACCCTTGTCGCCAGGGAAGTAAATGAGTCGGGTATGGTTTTGCTTTTTTATGCTTAGCTGAGTCCGTGGGATATGGGAAGCGAGATAGATGTGTCTAGCTAACTGCACTCGTAATGATAATAAGAAATTGATGTTGTTAATGAACGTGAATAGGAGGGAGATCTAGGCAAGCCAGGGTTTGTGAATGAGGTAGCATGAGATGGTGGTTACTTGCCGTAGATCTAAGGACCGGTTCATGCGAGCACATGCCAGGATAACAGTGCCACCACAAGGCCAAGTATGGGTGCGACTTAGCCGAGTAATTAGGTAAGTTGCTAGATTATTATGGACCGTGGAAGGCACGGGGAATGGGAGTCGAGTGAGGACTTCCCTGGGAACTGCATGACACAAGAGGGGGCCCGTGGGTGGGAGAATTGGAGATTCTAGCCTGCCGGTGAAAACTTAGTGAGTCCATACATCTAATAACCCCTTTGTAAAGGCTAGTTTGTGATCTCTTGACCATACACCGACGGTCGTATACTGGTATAATGGAGGTTCTGCAGTCGCCGATGGGTGACGAAATTACAAACTTGTGGGTAAAGTGGTACAAACTCTGCAGAGCCTAAAACTATCATGATAGCCGAGCTTACGGTCACGAGCGCCTGGACAACCCACATGATTAGTTGGATGGTTTTTGGTTATGGTTTGGTTTTGGTTTGGTTTCTGGAACTGTTGAGTCCGGGTGATAAGATTGGTTGCATGACTGTTGAGTCGTGGCAACCAGATTGGTCTCGGTGTGAGACGGAATTGCTTATGAGATGAAATGGTAGCGAATACGAGATGGTATTCGTTAGATGGTAGCAAATACGAGAAGGTATTCATGAGCAAAGATGAAAAAGATTAATATCTGGTTGAGACATGGAAAGTGATGAAACATAATGGAGGTATGTTGGTATTTAAATACATGTTGGAATTACATTCACTTAAAGCTGAGTTGCTGTTTTTATCGTGTTTTGAGAAATAACTTTGCTTTCTGCAATGAGCCTTTTTATATCTTCCTTGTTGTGAGCTACATATCATATTTTCCCGCACTTGCTGAGTACATCATTGTACTCAAACTTGCATTATTACTTCATCATCAGCTACAGGAAAAGATTACGATGAAGACCAAGTGGAGCCTTAGGCATGTAATCTGTCCTCAACCTTGCCTGTGGGGATGGAGTAGAGATGGAGCTGCTGCTGCTGCTTAGATTGCTTCCGCACTAGAATAAAGACTCCCGCTGTTAGATTTAGACTTCCGCTGCTTAGATAAGACTTCCGCTGTTAGCATGAGTCCAAGACTCATGAGACTTTGTAATAAACCCTATTATTCGTGGTAATATATATTCTGAATTCAGTTTGTGGAACATATGTATATGTGTGATGAACATCCTGGGCACACATATGCATCAGTTCTCGGTTCCGTGGTTTTCCACAGAATTGAGGGCGTCAAAGATTCATATCAGAGCCACGGTTGACGGTAGGTTATACGCCTAGATAGAAAACACAAGTTGGTATCAGACACAGATTGGTATCAACCTGCCACGGATTGATCGTAGATCACACAGCCAGATAGGTCACAGAATTAGAGCTGCCATGCCTAGTCACAGATTGGTACAATCCACAGATTGGTACCAAGTTTACCACGATTGACTGTAGGTCACAAGTCTAGAATGATCACAGATTGGTAGCTGAACCACGTCGACTGTAGGACGCACCCCAAGTAACAGATCGGTATTAGCAGCCACGCTGACCATAGGATGCAAGCCTAGGATGCATAGATTGGCATTGGAACCACCTTGAAATAGGATGCAAGACTAGGAGAAGCCATAGTTGGATCACAGATTGGTATCACCCCAAACCACCATGACATAGGGTGAAATCACAGATTGGTATCACTCCAAAAACCCTATAGGACCCCCATTGAATAAGCCTTGAATAGGAGTTGTGTGAGCCTTTGTGATGATTGTTTGTGATTGTGTGCTTAGTGTGAGTTGTGGGACGTTTCAGCGTTGTCCATATCCACACATAGTAGGGAGGTGTGAGATGCCTCGGCACTTGTTCACATCCTCATATGGGCTAATATATATAGTCTATCCACCTTGATGCATATAGTTAGGGGGATCCGACTAACCTTCTAACCTCTATTCTATTCCGTCCTCTCTCACAGATGGTGAGAGGAAACGCCGGCCGCCAAGGAAGGAACGTCCGTGGCAACCAAGAGGATGGCCACGATGAAGTTTCTGTTAACCCTGGAGCTGGTGAGAACAACCTGGAACGGTTGATGGCCATGCAGAATCAGCTTATGCAGACCATGATCCAAACTTTGGGTCAGCTGCAGGCCGACAAAACCCTGTTCCAGCACCACCGCCACCACCACCGCCACCACCGCCTGCTGATAATAGGCTGGGAGAGTTCATGAGGACTCGACCACGCACTTTTTCTCAAGCTAATGACCTCATGGAGGCCGACGATTGGTTGAAGTCCATGGAGAAGAAGCTTGCCATCGTCCAGTGCAATGACCGAGAGAAGGTTCTCTTCGCGTCGCACCAACTCATGGGAGTTGCCGCTGACTGGTGGGATTCCCTGTGCAACGCTCATGTCGACCCGGAGACTATCACTTGGACTGAGTTCAAGGAGAGTTTCCGCTCTCATTACATCCGTGCTGGAGTAATGATGCTCGACAAGAGTTTGAAGGTCTCCGCCAAGGACAGAAAAGCGTGAATGAGTACCTTAACAAGTTCACACAACTGTCCCGGTATGCCCCTGAAGATGTCAACTCGGACCAAAGGAAGCAGTACCTGTTCATGAGAGGGTTGAACAATGAAATCCAGGTTCAGCTCCTCAACAATGACTACGCGATCTTCCAGAAGTTGGTTGACAAGGCTATCATGGTTGAAAGCAAGATCCGAGAGATCGAGCGAGAGGGCAAGAGGAAGATGCCATACCAGCCACAAGGGAGCAATGTACGACCTCGGTACATGCCCCCAGCGGCACTACAGTATGGATCGACCGCTCCTACATACCGCCCTAATCAGCCACCACAGCAACGACCTGTTGCACAAGCACCTCGTGTGCCTTTGCCTCCTGCGCCCCATCCTAACAAGGGTGCTCCTGTTCAAAACCCCCGCCCAAGCGTACCTGCTGCTGTGGGCAACAGGGCATGCTTTGCATGCGGGGAGACGGGACACTTTGCAAGCCAGTGCCCGAGGAGAGGTCCTGGACAGCAAGGCAACGTCCCCAAGCAGAACCCACGGCCGAACGGAGGAGCCAACCAAGGAAACCGTGGATAGCAGAACTACGCTCGCGGCAACGTGAACCATGTCTCTGCTGAGGAAGCGCAACAGGCTGAAGACGTCGTGATTGGTATGTTCCTTGCCAACTCCAAACCCAGCCACCATCTTATTTGATTCCGGAGCATCGCATTCCTTCATATCATCCAAGTACGTTGCCAAGTATAATCTACCCACATCACACTTGAAATATACTATGTTGGTTAATCTCCCGGTGGAGAGATGAGGACTAATATAGTATGTCCGAAAGTAAACCTTAAAATAAGGGTAGTAGACTTCCTTGCCAACCTCATTGTCTTGGATTCCCAAGGGCTTGACATAATACTCGGAATGGATTGGCTAAGTATGCACAATGAAGTAATCCAATGTGCTGAGAGGAGCGTGCAGTTGACCAACGAGCACGGTACCCTATCGAGTTTGAGTCAGCCCAACCGGCAACCAAGAAGGCAACATTGAACCACGTCGAAGAAGCAACTCTGGACAGAATTCCGGTGGTTCAAGAGTTTTCGGACGTTGTCGAAGTGTGTTGTCGACACTTCCCCTGGGCCTGCTCTGGGCAGCCCACGGAGGTTCTTTTTCGGAGGGGCTAGTCACTCCCGGAGAGCTTACTCGTTGGGGACGATGGAAGGAGAAGCTTGGCACAGAGAGTTCTACGTGGTTCAGGCCGCCGGAGCGTAAAACCCTACGTCCATGGTGAGCAGAGATGCCTGTTGTATTGCTTGGTGCTCAGGAGCGAACCCTGCGTGAGAGTGTGTAAAAGGCGAACCGCTAAGGTGCAAACCCTTGCTAACGTTGCCTACCCGAGCCTTTGATAGTCCAAGGCTTGGGCGGCTTACAAGGTGGGCCCCGGGGACCCGATAGTTGGGCCCCGGGGACCCGACAGGTGGCCCCAGGGTGACTTCCTACCAGCTACATAGTCTTGGCGCTGGCTTCGAGGTGGTCATCCTGCCACCCTGCCTATGCCGCAGGCTAGGTGCAGCCGTTGGTGATGGCAGGGGCGGCAGGGTACGTCTTGTCCATGTCTTGTCGCTGCCTTTAATGGTCTGCAGCTTCAGACCCTGTGCGCCTGTCTTGACAGTGACGGGTCACAGCGCCTCCTGACAGGCGTGCGCCATGCCTCTTTGTCTTGGGAAGGCGTGGGTCTTGAATGCTTCGTACGGTAAAGGCATGACACGCCTTTACTCCCACTGCCTATCGCGTTGGGCGGGCAGCGCTGCTCTGCTGGCCACGTGTCAGGTCTGGAGCTCACCTCTGAGGAAAGTGGAGCTCCGGTCCCACTGGACACGTGGAGCCTTCGGAGCTCACCCCCGCGGAGGGGGCGAGGTCCGGTCTTCTAGGCCACGTGGCAGGACCAGAGCTATCCTCCGAGGGGAGGGGAGCTCCGGCCCTGCTGGACACGTGGAGCCTTCAGAGCTCGCCCTGGAGGGGGTGAGGTCCGGCCTCCTGGGCCACGTGGCAGGCCTGGAGCTATCCTCTGAGGGGAGGGGAGCTCCGGCCCCGCTGGAAACGTGGCGCCTTTGGAGCTCGCCCCTGCGGAGGGGGCAAGGTCCTTAGGTAGTTTTACCCTGTGCGCGGGGGTACCTGGTATTGAGGGTGACGACAGTGGCCCCCGGGTCCATCTCGGGGGAAGTAACGAGCCCGAGGTGGGGCCTTCTTCTTCCTGCTCACCTTCTTGTCTTGAGTACTCCCTGTGTTTGTAGGGTCTTGCCCTCTTCGAAGCTCTGCCTTGTGGAAGGGGGAGGTCCGGCTTCAGAGGTCACCCCTGCTGAGGGGGTGAGGTCTGACTTCAGGGCTCGCCTCTGAGAAGAAGGCGAGGGCTGGCATCGGAGCAGCCTCTGAGAAGAGGGGAGGTTTGGAAGGTCATCAGAGCTCAGCCTCTGAGAAGAGGGGAGGTCCGGCATCGGAGCTCAGACCCTGAGAAGAGGAGAGGTCCGGAAGGTCATCGGAGCTCAGCCTCTGAGAAGAGGGGAGGTCTGGGAGGTCATCGGAGCTCAGCCTCTGAGAAGAGGGGGGTCCGGAAGGTCATCGGAGCTCAGCCTCTGAGAAGAGGGGAGGTCCAGAAGGTCATCAGAGCTCATCCTCTGAGAAGAGGGGAGGTCCGGAAGGTCATCGGAGCTCAGCCTCTGAGAAGAGGGGAGGTCCAGAAGGTCATCGGAGCTCACCCCCGTGGAGGGGGTGATGTGCGTATTCAGAGCTCAGCCCAGTGTAGGGCGCAAGGTACGACTTCAGTGTTCACCCCTGGGGCTGGCGACCGGCTTCGGAGATCGCCCCTGTGATAGGGGTGTCGTCCGGCATCGGACCTCAGCCAAGTGTAGGGCGCACGGTCCGGCTTCGGTGTTCACCCCTGGGGGTGGCGACCGGCTTCGTGTAAAAGCCCAAGAAAAGGGACTTGCAAAAACTTTTCATCACCTCACAACACCACAGTTTTTGTTGTGGATATCTTGTGAAGAATGAGGAAGGGCAAGTAACCTCCATCAAAAGGATGAATAGAGGGGAAAGCCCTAACTTTCACAAAGTAGGATTTATACACATGAACATGAGAGGTTGAGCTCACCCCTAGGACTTGAAAAGTCTTGGGAAGGTTCAAGCCAAGTTTCATGCAAATACAACACTTTTTGAGGCACTTTTGGAGGCATTTGAAAAAGAGGCCAATTTGAATGTAAATTCAAATTGCAGCAACTTTTATCACTTAAATTCAAAAGTTGGCTTCATATTCAAACTCAGCACATTTTTCTGAGTTAGCCCACCAATTTTCATCCCCATTGGAGTTCATCTTGTCGGGAGCAAAATTTGCAAGAATTCAAAACTGAATTTGAATTTCAGTTCAAACATGAAGCAAATTTAGCCAAACAAAGTTTAAATTTGAAAACACAAATTCAAACCAAGACTTGTGGGCTAAGTCTCCCATTCAATGTTTAGTAGCTGGGGATATTTACAGCAGAAGGGGGAGAAAGAATTAGAGGGGAGAAGGGGGCCCACTGGTCAGCCACACAGGGATCAAACCGACTCAGTCACTCGGTCGAACACCTCTGCGGGCGACAGCGCACGGGGTCGACCCTGTCCCAACGCGGCCGCCGCGCCACCTCCTGCTCGGGGGATGAGGACGCCGGCTGCAATACACTCGGATGCACCCTAGTTGGCGTGAATTCCTCCTCCCCCCATTCTCCCGGTTCCACCCGCACACATCCGAAGCGGCGCGCCCTGAGTTCGCCGCCCTCTGATCGCCAGCGTCCGGACAGCACAGGCTCCCTCGTGCCTGACACTCAACACAAGAAACAACCGCCATCAGGTGCTGGTCACCGTCGTGGGAGAATTTTCCCAGGGAACGTTTCTGTGTTCTTAAGGCCGAGCCGTACCAAATCCAGAAATTCATGGGTATTAGCTCATCACCGGGTATACTGAGCTACACACATGATCTACACCCTGTCACGACCATTTAGGATCAAAAAGTACGAAGAACCGTTGAGTATAGACCCTGGTGATCGAGTTTTTTCCGAGCACAGCCGATATCGGGCCTAGGTCGATGGTGAGGTCCTAGTTCCGGCCATTTCCATGGCCAACCAAGCTCATATTTGTTCTCAGCATGCCACAGCAGAGCTGTAGGAGCAAACCATTTGAAGAATAAGGCCCTGAGTATCCCGGGCGACATCGCCGGAGTAGAGAGAACCTCTGCCATCGTCGCGGGCATGGTTCCGGCCATCGCCGAGCTTCGGTGAGGGCACCAGCGTGTTCTCCGAGTCAAGTTAGGCACAGGCGGCAAGTTTCGTCGAAGGTCGGGCGGTGGAACGCCCAGCGGCGAGAGCTCCGGCGAAGCGCCGCCGCGGGAGCTGCGGGGTGGCACGAGGTAGACGAAGGGGGGCCGGGTCCACCGGTCAGCCTCTGGTCTCGCGCGGGGATCCGTTTGCGGCCGGGATTCAGTGTGGCAGCGCGGGTAAAACCCAATGGGCCGCGGTGTGGCCGCATTCTCAGTGGGCCGGCTTAAGGAGTGGGCCCCACCCGCAGAATTTAAACATTTTGGGAATTTCCAGTTTTAGTTCAAACTTCAAATGAATAGAACTTTTGCTAGGAAACTCCAAATTCTGTGAACCAAATTTTGCTGAACTCAGGATTCTGTGTACGTTCCAACAATACCAATTTCAGCTCCTGAAACCTAATAGTTTTCCAGAATTAATTCCCTAAATTTTAAACTGTTGGGAATTTTATCTGGAGAATTACTTCATGAAAAATTCTGAAATCTGGCTGGGAGGGTCATTGTAAAATCCTTGAGTCACAGTTAAATTTTCAGACTCATCCAAGTTCATTTAGCCCCCCTAATGGGGAGATTAAGAGAACTGCCCTGAGAAAATAGAAAAATGTACAGAAACATTTTTCAGATTTTCTCAAATCTTATTTAGGGCACAACTTCCTCTAGGATTCTTCAAATGACATGAAACCAATTCCATTAGAATCGTCTCAAATTCTAGTTTCCAGAAAGTAATGGTGGGAGCCATGAAAACCCCTGGAATTACTTAGAGGCTCAAATAATGACCATATAGGCTTTTATTTGCACAAGGCTCAAATGAACTTTGTTTCAAATGAAACTTGGTCAAGACTCTGGTTAGGACCCTACCAAGCCACCATAAAAATTTCAGAACCAAAGGGGAGGGCTAGCTAGAGTTATTAGTAATTATGTATTCAAGTTTACACATTACATTTAAATTGACATGTAGTATTTCATTAACGTGTAGTCGCTGAAGGCGAGGAGACTCGGGAAGTACTTGACTTCCTACTTCCGGATGAAGACTTAACCCCTGACCAGCAGCAACAAGGCAAGCCCCGGTTTGCATTAACCCTTTTATAAAGTTTTTACTTTGTTTACATACGTAGTGTGAAGTGTGTATGTGCATTAGGTGTAGGATGGATGAATACCAGCTGCATAACCAGAATTTCCTCCAAGAGTGAGGGTAGTGTCTAGGGCCTCAATTAGACAGGCTATGCTTAATGATTCATAGGACTTCGGTACAAGTCGAGTAGTTGGAATCTACTCGCGAGTTAGGCTTGGGACACACGGGTTCGGTTCAAGGGATGTGAGATCATTTTAGTAATGAAAATGAGACTAGGCAGGGGCTAGGGCGAAGCAAGAGGAAGTCTTGTGTGCGCAGCCCTGTCCATGTCGATTGAGGACCGATCTGTGTGCGGCCCTGCTAAACAAGTATTGAACGTACCAAAGGCATGTCGGATATATGGGCCCCGATAAACCGATGTAACCTAAACCTCCGGGCGTCGAGGCATAACGCACCGATTTATAGGTTTAGGCTGAGGGCAGCAAGGTGGAAATTGGCCAACGGGCATAGAGAGATGCTCCGTGTGGGGAACCTCCTGCTCGTTTCGGTGCGACCGGTTTGACGTTTGGGCTGTTGGGTGAAAGGTTGTCCCGTACGACATCGAGTGAGCGTGCTGTGCAGCTCCACGGGTCGGTGTACGTGACGTACTCTTTGTATATCCCTGCAGGTGTATATCGAGTCGATTCGCCGTCCCTCACGGTGACGAGTACCGCTTGTTCACTGCGTCATAACATAGATAATTTATGGAATGTTATGATCAATATTGCTGTAACGATATAATTGTATTGCTACGTGTGTGCCACCAAATATTGCTTACTAAATTTCAGATTCCCGAACTGTTAACTTGTGGCTAAAAGATGAACTAAGGATGAACTTGTAGGCGTGTCCATTTGATGCACTGTTACTATCCTATATTCATTGTATACCTCATGTAGAGTTTCATGCCTAGGTGAGTCTGTTAAGTCTTGTTGAGCCATCGTGCTCACGGTTGCTGCTTAAGTGTTTTTCAGGTGAGGAGCCACCCACGGACTCGGGTTACGAGTCCACCGGCGAGGGTTACCCTACGTCGGGGACCACGGCTGAGTGGGAGCCGTACACGCTGCGGTGAGCTGAGACGTGCAGCTAGTGTTGGTTGCCCTAGGGCTGGGCAACTGACTTTTGCTAGATAGGTGGGCGTGAGTTGTATAATTTAGACTTCCGCTGTGTAACATAAACAACAGTTTGTAACTGAAGTTTGTACCTGTTTGTACAGTTCAGTTGGTTTCCCATGTAATATATTGTGTCCTTATGACGTGTGCTGTCAGGTGTCGCATCGTGCGGCACCACCCTCTGCGATCCTGGATGAGCGGATCCTGGTCCGCCACAGCCTGGTATCAGAGCTGCATTGGGGATACCACAGTACTTAAGGACTATATTACGGGAAAACTTAGGTTTACGGTGAGGATTCGGTAGTTTGCCCAAGTAAGGACTATATTAGCATAGTTACTTAAAGTGGCAAAGACTAACCTATGTGTTATAATTCTAAATTTTAATTATGTAACGACGCACCTACGCTCTGGTAAGAATGGTAAGGAACGCCACAGAAAGCGGTTCAATTTCGGTTAGCTCCCCTGACGAGGAACGTGGTTCAGGGATTGGTCTCACAGCTTGGTGTGAGACGTCAATATGAAACTCTTGGACTCTTCATGTTCCTGAGTTCATATGAAACGCTGATCCCTAGCGTGCATTAGGCAAGTAAGTGGAGACCCCATCGCGTGGACACTAACGCGAGAGTGTGTTCGTCTGGAAATAGCCCAGGAGGACATACGCAGCGCTTGCCATCGGCGGGCCCTGCAGGGCACTAGGTGGTATCTGTTGGGCTGATAACATTCCCAACCGTGACGACCCGTTCATGACATTCTCGGGTTCCCCGTCGTGTGGTGTTGAAACACGATCACGTACCTTGAGACGTGACTTAACTCAAGGACGGTCGTATGACAATGATACGGGCGTTTGTATTTACTTTCAAATATGGTCCTGCCTGAAATGAACAACCTTTGGAGTGCATCATTATTGTGTGGTCTTCTGCAGGTACTAACCACGTATGTATCCGTGTAGTAAACGTGTGCGAGAGACCGTTTAGTGCCACACTTGAGACGTATATGCCGCTATAATCCGGTTAGGATTTTCTTTTGTGAGGAACGTAGTACCGAGATATCTTAGGCATATGCATGAAAAATAATGATAACAAGGAATGAAAATCACTAGGTTCAACATTTAGGACCCTGGTTGGGTAGAAAAATTGGAGGGTGATGAGTGTAGTTCCAAAAGACTGAAAAACAGAGTACTCTGTTTTGGGCAGCAAGTTTGCTGATCTTCAACAGGGCATAACTCACAGGTATTTTATCCCAGGGAGGTTTGGTATATAGTTCTGGAAAGGTATTTGAGTACTCTACAACTTTGTTGTAGACTTCCAGAGCTGAAACACACCTTAAGATGGCTTAAATCCCAGAGGAATGTAAACTGTCCAGAATCAGGACAGAGTTAAACACTCTCTGGACTATTCTGTTTTTCAAACATAACTCCCGGTAGAAAGATCTAAAATTGTCATATGATACATCTTTAGAAAGGGTAGAAAATGTGTTACATCTTTGCAATTCAATGTTTCTGAAATTTCAGCACAGATTTCAGTGGAAACCAGAGTTGAAAACAGCAACTTCCCACGGGAGGTGCTGTTAAAATTCTTCCAGAAATTCTGCTGACTTGGAATTACCATAACTCTTTAACCAGAGCTGATCTGAGGGCAAATAAGTGCTCGTTAGAAAGATACTGAAGTTAACTTTAACTTTGATATTCAGCTTGAGTCATGAAAATGTCACACCCGGTTTCTCCGAAGAACAACCGAGTGAATACCACATGTATGGCAGGATCATTCTCTCATACATGTGATGACAAATAGTGAAGCATCATTTATTACAAGCCAGGTGTCGAATATAAATAAGTCTTACATAGCATACGTCTCGATGGACGATAATCAGTTCATAAAATGTAAATAAAACAGCAGCGGAATATAAGTCTTGTGGGCTCCGTCAGAGGCGTTGCCCGAGGGACTCCGTGAACCTAAAATCCTTCCTCGGAACCAAAGTCTTGGTCATTAAACACCACATCATTCTCTTGACCTGAGCAGCAATATAAACCAACAGAAAAGCAAGTTTGAGTACCGTTGGTACTCAGCAAGTGTGGGAAAGTTATGTCATGCATGGCTAGAGCAAGGAGAGGTTGAACTCATGGTTAAAGCACTACGCAATTATTACCTATCACCTTAGCTTATTAAGCACCTACATTACTACACAGGTGAAATGACCCCAATCCCTCAACCCATCATCAATATCAAGTACACATAGTCTCAACTCAAATGTTAAGCTTCCCGCTTAACATCCTCAACTTCCCTATCCATCATCCTCTAATCATGAATAAGTCCAAGCCGCTCTTGACCGTGAGCAAGGCTGTCATGACAGTTTTGACTCTGCATAGTTTGCACCACTGTACCCACATGTAGGGATTTCATCCCCCGTTGCCGGGTGGACTAAAAGAACCTCCATTATGCCAGTGGCCGCGAACCACATTCACACTTCCCAGGTGTGTAGCCAGGAGATCACTACGAGGCCTTTACAAAGGGATTCCCGACGAGCGTGGGCCCACTGAGGTTTCACCCCTAACAGCATACAAGAGGCTCCAACCCTGCTGCAGTGGCCCCCTCTTGAGCCTTGCGGTTCATATGGTAGTCCAGCTGACACCTATTCCCCGCACCATCCAAACACCCATACTACGCCGAGGATACACCTAATTAATTGGCCAAGCTGCCCCATCTCAACATGTGGTTGGCACTGTAAAGCCAGGTTACATGCTCCATGAACCGGTCCTTAGGATCCAGGCAAGTACTAAACACAAACCCGAGTCTCGTGCACCCAGCACCAACCAAATCATCCAACTTGCCTCAATCCCTACCTCTACATAACTCATAATGTCTCATTCAAGAGTAAGGTAAAACAAGTTGATGATCTCATATCCCACTTATCCCATTCTAAGCATGGCTAAGCACAAGTAATATGAATGAATGACATAATAAAACAAATCCCAACCCAAGCTACAAGGAAACAAGATAATGCAATTCTAGGGAAACTTCCTAGCATGGGTTTCATATTTCAATTGTCAATGCAAATAATTCTATCTACACATCCTAGTATAGGATCAAAGTGGTCAAGGACACTTGCCTTCTTCCTGCTGCTCTGGGAATGGAAAGTCTTGGTCTTGGAAGAGGAGAACTTGCTCTGGGGCAGGTTCTACTCATGCCAATACACATAGCAAAAGAAAACAACAATCCATAAGACACAGTTCACACTTTCACTTCATGCAAACCTCACATACATACCTATGAAAGTCATTCACATTTCTAAGTGTTGTGGTTACCCTAGATGGGTTGATTTTAGGCCTACATGCACTTTTAAACATATATATATTATTTCTAACTTTTGTATTCAGATTTCTATTTGCACTCTATATAAGAATTTCCAATTTGAACAAATCCTTTATATTCGATTAATACACTTCTTAGCCACAAAGTTTGCATGAAAGGCAATTCCCTACTCCAAATAGGTTTTCAGATCTTCTACAAAATCCTAAATTGAAGTTTTTGGATTTGGAGAACTCATTTATCATTTTCTAATTATGCATATTAATTTTCCTATATTTTCAGATTTATTTTTTATGCCTAAAAGTGAACTTTTATTATGAAAATAGTAAGACACATCATCTAAACAGAATATGTTCTGATCTAAAATGTTCAATAATATATTTCTTGAACTTCCTCTCTGATGTGGAACAAATTAAATTTATTTTACTAGTTTTTAGAATTATTTCCTAGCCTAAAATGTGTCTCTAGAGAAAATAAAAATGAGCAACACTTAGGCAGATTTCATTTCAGCCTAAAATCTATTTTTAACTCATTATAAAGTTTTCCAAGTGCTAGGAGAGTTTAAATTTGAATTTGCACATGTGTTTGCCTTACCTTTTAAATTTAAATCCTAGTCACATATTCAAATTTCTGAATTTAATATCATATAGGGTCAAAAAGGTAAATCCACCCTACTGCAGGGTCTAATTTACTATTTTATAAATTTCCAGGGGTCTAACTACACATAACAGAGGGGTTTTCCAAATTTTTATTAAGTCCAGGGTCTAAAACTAATTTTTAAATGAATTTACACGAATTTCTGAAGTTCTAGGGGCTAGATCAGAAGTTTCCGGGGCTAGCTCGTGTTTTCCGAGATCCCCAGGGGTAGCGCGTAAGAATCCTGGCCTTTATAATGCGGGGCTGATGTGGACCGTCCGATTTAAAACAGACGGCTCAGATTAGATCGCCGAACCGGTACGCGTCGGGTTTAATTCTACCGTGCGATTTAAAATAGACGGCCCTCAAGGGGCCACGTCGCCCTGGCCGTGTGCGGGCGGCGCTGCCCGGCGGCGTGAGGCGGCGATCTTGCCGGAGATCTTTGGGTTTTCGTCTATACTTCCTAAAACTTGGATTTCATGGCATAGAACGGTAGAGGGGAGGTCGGGGATTTCACCTCGGGGTTTTTCTTGAGCTCGGAGGCCCTGGAAGGTGGTCGGCGGCGAGGTCCGAGATGAAACGCGGCGGTGCTCGCTGGAGCTGCGTCCAGAGCGTAAAACACCGGGTTTTCCTCACCTGCGTGACTCCCCGGAGGCGGTGGAACATGATCAGCGCGTTAGATCAGGAAGTCCGAGCAAGGATCGAAGGAAAACGGTGATAAAAGTTTCGGTTCTCACCGGAGAGAAGGGTGGAGCGGCGCTGGGGAATTCGGCGAGTTTTCCTTGCGTGAATTACATGAGGGGAGGCGGCGGCGGGTCGGTTTGGATAAATAGCATCGCCTGGGGCCGAAGATCGGGCTGGGGCGCGGTTTTCCGGAGGTCAGTTGCGATCGGGCGCGAGAGAAGAGTCCGGGGCCGTTGGGGGCGCGCGGGGAAGGAGATGACACACGGGCCCCACGTGTCAGTGAGAGGGAGAGAGGGGGGCGCCGGTTCGGGCTGGCGCAGGGGATTGGGCCGGCTGGCGGGTTTCGGCCCACTGGCCGGTTGGGTTTTTTCTTTTTCTTTTTCCTTTTCCTTTTCTTTTCTGTTTTTGATTGGAATTTTAATTCCAGTTTGAATTTGAATTTCTGCACCACATGCAATACGTCCAAAAATTTTAAATTCCCCTCTTTAGCAGGTTTTGGGGTGTTACATGAAAATGCCCATAACCAGATCAAAATCTGGGATATGTAGAAACTGGTCATTCTAACAGAGGAATGACAGTTGAACTCATTGGAGAGATTGTTGTACCCTAGGGGGGTTTAAGTATTTCCAATGGGGTAGAACATACTCATGAGAGGTTATCTTCAACTAGTGAAAGATTTGAGTATAGGTCTCACTCAAGTTTCTTTTACTAGAGACCATGTTTGTGTCGTATTGAAGATAAAAGGGTGGTTTACGTGATGACAACGCGATAGTAACATCTCGTAGTGACCAAACCTAGTTGTGGTGAGCTTCCAAAGAGGAGGTTCATCAAGTTGGATTAAACTAGCTTGTATTTGGTCTGGTAATGGTGTAGCTTGTGCAAAGTTATTACATTATCAACATACGAGATGTATCGCATGTTTTATTGTCATTATGTTTGTACGCCTATTTTTATTGGACTGCATGAAATATATTGCGGGACTGATGTTTATTGTCGTATGGTTGCAGATGGTTCGCACTAGGACAACGCACGAGGTTGGTGGCTCTAGCCAGCACGGAGGCGATGACTCCCAGCCACCTGCCTACGACAGCACCCCGCAGCAGCAACCACCACCGCCACCTCAACTTACTCTAGCGGATGTGATAGCGGCACTGGTGGGTGTTCATGAGGAGCAGACCGACCTGCTCCGCACGATCGTGCAGAATACATCCCAGGTGGGGGGGGGGGGCGTCAAGACAGGGGGCCCTGTGAGCCCCGTGAGGTGTCATACTCGGACTTCATGAGTACCCACCCTCCAGTGTTCACAGAAGCTGAAGAACCACTGGAGGCCGACAACTGGCTGTGGACCATCGAGTCCAAGTTTGGGCAGCTCCAATGCACGGTGCGGCAAAAGACTCTGTTCGCAGCACAGCAGCTTCCCGGTGCCTCTGGTGCGTGGTGGGCGAACTATGTCGCCTCACGTCCGGCTGGCCATGCCGTGGAGTGGGAAGAGTTCTGGGAGGCGTTCCGCGCCTATCATATCCCTCCCGGGATAATGAAGAGGAAGTTCCAAGAATTCTAGGAGCTGAAGCAGGGCGGGAGGAGTGCCCATGACTACTCCCGTGCTTTCAAACACCTGGCGCAATATGCGTCAGACTACATCTCCACCGAGGAGAAGAAGCGGGAGCACTTCTATCGGGGGTTACACCCTGAAATGAAGATGCATCTCGTGCAATGGAATTGTGGCACCTTCAACGACCTCGTCAATGCCGCGATCATGCAACAGGACGCTCAGCGGGAGTTGGCAACTGAGCAGTGGAAGCGCAGCGCTCCACCCAGCAATGGGGGTGGCGCTCCTCAAAAGTACCACATGGTGTATCGGACACCATCCGGACAGCAGTGGCGTCCACCGGCGCGACCTCAGCAGTTCGGGGGACATTCTTTTCAAGCACCCCCATTCCGACCGCCGATGCCACTACCGAGACAGCAGCAGCAGCAGCAGACGGCACCCCGGGCGTTCCCACCGCCACAACGCTCCCCGGGTTTCTGTCCACCGATCAGCGGGGGACCGCCCCGTTTCACTTGCTTCACGTGTGGCCAGGCGGGCCACTTCGCGAAGGACTGTCCCCAGGGGAAGCAGAGCAGCGGGCAAGCCCAGTTCCAGGGTGGTGCTCGAGGCCGACCTCCGGTCAAGAAGGTTGGTCAGCGGACTGGGGGCGTTCGCCACCTCGACAATGAGGACGCCCCAGAGGGAGACAACATTCTGGCAGGTACGTTCACTCTCAACAATCAAGCCATCATTATATTGTTCGATTCTGGTGCAACCCACAACTTCATAAGTGCGTCATATGTGGTTAAGCATCAGCTGGAAGCCTTTCCAACCGAGTGTTCTTATATGATCTGCTCACCGGGAGGAAAGATTTCAGCAACTATGATGGTTCCGAAAGCACCACTGTGCTTAGGTGGGAAGATATATCCCACCACTATGATTATCCTTGAGGGGCAGAAGATTGATGCAATCTTGGGAATGTCATGGCTAAGCTACCATGCACCGTCCTGGAAACCTTATCACGGACGGTTCACCTCGACTCCCCATTACACAGTCCGCAGTCCCTCCTATTAGATAATCCAGTCCGGGAGGTTTCAGCGATCAATAATACTGAAGCTCTCAAGTTAGAGGACATCCCCGTAGTCCGGGAGTACCCCGACGTGTTTCTGGATGATCTTCCGGGCATGCCACCTGAGCGGGATGTCAAGTTCAAGATTGAGCTCACACCCGGGACTACGCCCATATCACGGAGACCATATAAAATGGCTCCAAATGAGCTGGCTGAACTGAAAGAACAGCTCTGTCGGTACCCTCGATACGGGGTACCCTCGCGCACAGGGGGAAATGCCTAAGGACCTCACCCTTCTCCGCAGGGAGAGCTCCGGAGGCGCCACGTGTCCAGCGGGGCCGGACCTCCCTCTCCTGAGTGGAGAGCTCCGGACTCGCCACGTGGCCAGCTGAGCCGGACCTCCCCCCTCCGTGGGGAGAGCTCCGAAGGCTCCACAGGTCCCGCGGGGCCGGGCCTCCCCCTCCTCAGAGGAGAGCTCCGGGCCCGCCACGTAGCCAGCAGAAGGCGGACCTCCCCCCTCCGCGGGGAGAGCTCCGAGGACTCCACGTGTCCCGCGGGGCCGGACCTCCCTCTTCTCAGAAGGAGAGCTCCGGGCCCGCCACGTGGCCAGCAGAACAACGCTGCCTGCCCCGCGCGGTAGGCAGCGGGCGTAAAGACGCGCCATACCTCGCCCGTACAAGGTATTCAAGTCCTGCGCCTTCCCAAGACGCGGAGACGCGGAGCACGCCTCTGTCAGGTGCCGTTGCACCCAGTCACATCGCAGACTGGCGCGCCGTGACAGAGTCTGCCCGCCAATAAACACAGCAACAAGACATCCCCTGCCGCCCATGCCATCATCAACCACTGTGACTAGCTTGCGGCATGGGCAGGGCGGAAGAACGAAGACTCGGAAGCCTTCGCTAGAGACAACTACCGGCATAACTGCAGATACGGTAGTCGATAGGCAATCTCCCCGGGACCACCTGTCGGGTCCCGGGCCCACCTTGTAAGCCACTCGAGCCTTGGACTATAAAAGGCTCGGGTAGGCAACGTTAGCAAGAGTTCAAACTCTGTGAACTCGCACTCTAGACATCACTCACTCTCAAGCTCAGGACTCCGGTTCTGAGCAACAAGCAATACAGAGAGCACCTCTGCTCACTGTGGACGTAGGGTTTTACGCTCCGGCGGCCTGAACCACGTAAAACTCCCCGTGTCAAGCTTCTCCCTCACTTGTCCCTAACGCTGAAGCTCTCCGCAAGTGTCTAGCCCCTCCGAAAAAGAACCTCCACGGGCTGCCCAGAGCAGGTTCGGGGGAAGTGTCGACTACACACTTCGATATTTGGCGCGCCAGGTAGGGGGCTTTTCCCTTGCGCGACGAGCTTTTGCCGGTGAAGATGACCAAGCTTCCTTCAGCGGCAAGCTCTCCTCCCCCGCGTTCACGACGGACCGTGACTAGCGGGGACTACGTCTCGAGACACTCTGGACGGAGTGTGTCGGCGCAAGCTGGAAGCCAGCAGCCGACTCCGGCAGCGCCGACTCTGGCAACGCAGGCTCCAGCGAGCGTGAGATCCTCTGCAGCGCTGAGCGTCCCCCACGGGGGCGCGCTAGCTGCAGCAAGAGCGCTACTGCACAATCCGCCCGCTGGCGACGCGCCTCAGTCAGCGACCCAGCAGTGGATTCGTGAGGTAGACCGTCTCGTCGTCGCCGCTGCAAACTCTCGACTTCGGCGGGGACGATGCCCCGGCCAACCGGCTGTGTCGCTGACGCACACGACAACGGTTGACGGGCAGATGGCAGATTCCAGCTCCACCAGGCTCCCATCGATGGACCTGAGGACAGAGCTGGAACGATGCCACTTGGGCCAAGATGCCCAAGTGTTCCTCGAGCGACGACGAGAAAGGCGTCACAACCAAGAGGCTGGCGACAGCATAACGTCTGCCTCGACCCTGCCTGAGGCGCAGACTTTCGCCACGCGATCTCTGCCCCAGGCATACGCCACGCAGCATATGCCGCCCCCGGTCTATGGCGCATCCTTACCCATACCAGGGTACACTGTGCCAGCAGTGAACCAAGCGTTCGCGGCACCAACACCTGCGGCAACAGGAGCAGGATGTGAGGCCCTGGCGCCCCACCTTCACTTCGCGAGGTGGCCGCACAAGTTTCGGCCACACCTGCCCGAGAAGTACGACGGCAGCGTCAACCCGGTGGAGTTCCTCCAGATCTACTCCACCGCCGTCCTTGCTGCAGGAGGGGACGAGGCCGTCATGGGCAACTACTTCCCCGTCGCCCTGACCGGCTCAGCCTGGTCTTGGCTCATGAACCTCCCCCAGGGTTCCGTAACCTCCTGGGGATAGCTCTGCCGGCAGTTTACTGCTAACTTCGGCAGCTCCTACACCCGGCCTGGCACGGAGCTCGACCTCCACGCCGTCCAGCAACAACCTGGAGAATTGCTGCACTCCTTCATACAGCGGTTCTCCCAGGTACGGAACACCATTCCACATATCCAAAATGCTTCTGTGGTGGTGGCGTTCCGGCAGGGTGTCCGGGACAAGAAGATGCTGGAGAAGCTCGCGACCAGAGAGGTCCGCGACGTCTCAGAGCTCTTCAGCCTGGCGGACAAGTGCGCCAGAGCAGCAGAAGGGCGGAACTGGCACTCTCTGCCAGCCTCCAAGTCAGGAGGACAGCCCGGATCTGGCGCTGCTTCCTATGGAAGCGGCAAGAAGATCAAGAACCGGGGTGGTGGCAAGATGAAGCCACCGGCCGGGTGGCTCCCGTTGCCGCAGCAGCGGCACCCAGTGGAGCTCGGGGGCCACGCCCCGACAAAAGGCAGCGACAGTCACCAGCTCCAGATGGTGACCAAGGCGAGCTATGCCCCGTGCATGGCACCAGCCACCATACTGCTACTGACTGCCGGGACATCCAGAGGCTCGCGAAGCGCTTCCGCAAAGGGAGGCAGCTACGAGCTGATGCTCCACCCTTCCGTCAAAGGGAGGGCAAGCAGAAGGTCGACGCCTCAGTCAGCGTCGGCCACCAGGTGGGGTTTCAGGAGCCTCAACGCGCCATAAAGACAGTGCACAACGGTGAGGGCTCCAGCTCCAGTGACAACGAGCCAGGGCAGTAGCCGACTACGACTGCCCCGAAAAATCAGTGGAGACTGCACTGCTGCGATATCAACCTTGGAGAAGCTCCAAGCAGTTGCAGCAGCCCAAGCAGCAGCCCCGACGGTGCAAAACCGGGCCAGCTCCACCCGAGTGCACGTCTTTGTGCCTCGGCCTTACCTCCTGGGGGCCGCCCAGGGTCTGTCAACCTCTTGACGGCCTTAGCTAGAAGGGGAAAGACGCCTTGGGTCTCCCAGGAAGAGTCCGGGTCCTCCTACCTCTTGACGGCCTTAGCCAGAAGGGGAAGGTACCCCGGGGCTCCCGGGAGAAGCCGCGCAGGACCCGCTCCAGCGTGAAGATATCGACCTCTTCGACGAGGCGCGACAGCAGGTGACACCCCACAACGCACGGCCCCGGCTGGTGCTCTAGCGCTACCGCCAAAGGACCAAGCGCGTCAGGGACCTACAAAAAGGCAACCTGGTGCCGCGGCACGCACTTTCCCGCGAAGGACCTATAAACTCTCCCCCAGCCGGGAAGGTCCCTTCCGAGTCACGAAAGTTGCCGTCCCAGATACACATGCCTTTCAACCAAGGATGGGATCCGTTCCCGAACCCTTGGAGCATGGAACATCACAATAAGTTCTACCTCCTGAGCATTAGTAGAATAGGGCCATACCCTTCTGTATTAAATTCCATAGAGTCCAAGAACAGCGCTCGGAGCAGCTAAGCCTCAGGGGACGGTCCAGGACTACGTCCAGCTTGGCCTGGTTCCGACCCCAAGCACGTAGAGTCTTGCTTCCCTTCTTAATGGGGCGGGTCGTTGCCTCCATGTACAGCCTGCCTTCCTCCTATGGGCATTTACACAGAAACCTGTTCTACCTCGCTCTCACTCATGTGCTCATTCAAATTACGCATTAATTTTTATGACCGCACTTTCTATGTATGCTCACCGTACATTTAGCTCCCCTCTCCCGCACTCATCCATAGTCAGCATTTGCTATCCTACCGAAGGCGGTAGTGCTTGAGGCACCTGCCGATGGCCAGGGGGCCTCTCGGGCCTCCCCCAGTCAGGTGTTGCGATGCCAGTTGGTCACCTCCAGGAGAGGCCTACGTCGTGCATGGGGGGTCCAGGGTGCGTATCCCGCTCAGCCGGCTCTGTACCCAAAGCGTGCCCACCCTGCCCTCCGGAGGTCCAGGGGAGTACGGCCGCTTTGCCTGGTTCCATACCCAAAGCCTGTGCACTCTGCTTCCCCGGCGTACGGTCCGGTACTAGGGGCCAGACGGTCGTACCCGGACCTTGGAGGGAGCCGGAGCCCCGGTGCCTCGCGCACAGAATTGCCCAAGCCCCGTATACCAGATTAGGACCGTAAGCCGAATAAGACTAAGAGACGGGGAGGGGAGAACCCCCCGAGGAGAATTACGCTTCCTCTACCTGTGTGCAGGACCTCCAGGTTATAGCTACGGGGGCTGCATGAAGGGGGGGGGGGCGGCAAGGAGCTATCGACTACTCCAGCGCAAGACCGGAGGAACCGGGTTTCGCGCCTTCTGCAGGGACAAGACCCGAAGGCCCCACGTGTCCAGCGGGGCCGGAGCTCCCCACCCCTCAGGAGGGGCTCTGGGCCCGCCACATGGCCAGCAGAAGCCTGACCTCCCCCTCCGAGGGGAGGGCTCCGAAGGCCCCACATGTCCAACGGGGCCAGAGCTCCCGTCTCCTAAGGAGGAGCTCTGGATCCGCCACGTGGCCGGCAGAAGCCGGACCTCCCCCTCCAAGGGGAGAGCTCCAAAGGCTCCACGTGTTCCATGGGGCCGGACCTCCCTCTCCTCAGAGGGGAGCTCCGGGCTCGCCACGTGGCCGGCAGATCCGGACCTCCCCATTCTCATGGGGTGAGCTCCGGAGACCTCCGGGGCCCTTGGTACAATAAGGACCCGGGGAAAGTGTCTGTGCAGAGCTTCGAGAACTTTGAAGGCCTCTAAGTACCTTGCGGAGCTAAGGGCTCGGCTAGGCGAAACCAAGAAGAAGACAAAAGCATAACAGGCACAAAAGGTCACAAGAGTCTATTTATTCATGGCTCCATGAGCTGGACTACAGACTTAATAAAAAGCAAAAGAGCGAGATACAAGCCCTAGGGTCCCCCTGGCTCGCGCCAGAACCTAGAGGCTACAAGGGTGGCCACATCCCCGACTTCATCCCTGGCGGTCTCCTCCCGCTCCGCGGCAGGGCCCTGTCTCGCTGGCTCCAGTAAGAAAGAAGGGTCCCGACTCCTGAAGCATGCCAACACATGCGTGGCAACCTCCATGGCCAGGCCCTGTCCCTCTGCCTCGAGCTCGCCGGCGACCACCGCGTCTAGCCTGCTCAGCTTGGCGCCGATTGACTCCAGCGCGGGGATCACTCAGCCACCTTCAGCGCAGGAGCCGCCGTCGTCACCGGGCTGAAGCCAAGTGGGACCAAGGCGGACCCCGCCTGGTCGACGAAGCTCGAGACCGCACGGGCCTCGGAAGACCGTGAGGCCAAGAGTTCCTCTACCTCACGGCGGGCTGCCCGCAGGGCGTCGTGGCTTCCCTTGGAGAATTCCTTCTCCTTGGCCGCCAGGAAGCTTTCACGAAGGCGGAGAGTCTGGGCAAGCCGCTCCAACTCTGAAGCCCGGAAGTCGGCAGCCAACTCCCGATCCAGGATCGCCTGGCGCTGCCGGGAGACCTGCTCTTCCCTCGTGGCAAGGTCTGCCTTCTGCGCCTCTAGCTCCGTGGCCCGAGCTCGCAGGTCGCCCTCGCCCGCCGCCAGCCGTGCAGTGACCATCTCCGCCTCGGCCGCCACAGAGCGCTCCTGGTCCTCAACGGCGCGCTTACAGTGTGCCAGCCTCTGCCTTACCTCTTTCAGGGTAGAGAAGTTCTTCTCGGCACGGGCATGCGCCTCAAGGGCCTCCCTGTGGAGCCGCCGCGTCTCGGAGTCCAGACGATCGACAGCTCGCTTCTGCCGGTCGAGGAGCGCCTCCATGATGTCAAGCGACTCCCAGCTGGAGTCGAGCTCGCCCTTGACCTTCGCGGTCCGCTCCCGCAAAAGGTTCCCCCAGGTAAGGAGGCGATCCCTCTCAACCACCTGCTCCTCTCGCTCACGACCGAGCGCGGCCAAGACCTGCCGAACGCTCGTCTGGGCGAGCACAAGAGCATCTGCCAGGGGCAGTGGGGCAGAAGAGGCTGGAGCAGCGCCCCCGACTTCCTCCATCATGTTGTCTTCAATAGAAGGCGACGCATCAGCAACCGGGATGAGACGCCGCTCAGGAGAAGCCGTCGTCGGGACTTCGACAACCGGACCCGGAGAACCCTCACCGGCAGCTGGCTTCTGAGACGGTGGAGAAGGACGAGTGGAGGGGGTCGACGCTGCCACAGAAGTTGTGCCGCCTGGTACAGGAGGAACCTGCGCTGGCTTGGGGGCCGCGACAACCGTCTCGGCTTCCGAGCGCTGTGGCGCAGACTCCCCATCAGTCGGGGACGGCCGAGAAACGTGAGCACTCAAACGGGCTCTGAACCCCGGCTTCCGAGCCGGGGTAGTGTAAAAGCCCAAGAAAAGGGACTTGCAAAAACTTTTCATCACTCACAACACCACAGTTTTGTTGTGGATATGTTGTGAACATATTGTGAAGAGCAAGGAACCTCCATCAAAAGGGTGATGGTTCAAACTCTCCACACATGGGATAACCCATGAGAGATGATTCTAAAAACCAATTTAGAGTCATTCACATGTTGGACCCTAGTTGGATTAAGACCACTGAGTGGAAGTACTCAAGTGCAAGGGGAGGGTTTGAAAATCAGAATTTGAACTAATGTCCAACTCAAAATTCAAATGAGGGGAGGACATAATGGTGATTCAAAACTGCTGTACTCAAACTCATGGTTGCAGCAGCTAACACAAGAATCAAAGTGCATATTTGGGTTCCTTAGGTCCAAATGAGTGGGGAGGCAAAGTTTCAATAAATTGTGAAAAGGTTCGCTACCCATTTTTCCAAAAAGGATCAAAATGTGCAAGGAATTCAAATATACATTTTGAATTTGGGGGAAATTTGCCCAACCATACAAATGTAGCTCAGTTTGAGACTCCAAACATTTGAATTCATCATTTGCCAAGTTTTTGGAGATCTTTTGAGAGATGGGGGAGCACTGCCAAGTGGGTCCCACATGTCATAGGGCTTAGTTGGCTTAACCCCTAAGTATTGTGATCGGGTTGCACTCCACCGAGAGAAGCTCACCGAGCGACACCGCGGGGGGGAGCCGGATGCCACCTCCTGCTAAATCGCACGCGCTGGCGAGCTCCTCGTGGGGGTGCCTTAACTCTCCGCCGTGCTCAGCGAGCCACAGCACCGAGAGAAACCCGTTTCCCTCACTCTCACCGCCAGAGAACAGAGGCGCCGCCGCCATCGCCAAATCGCTCGGGAGCAATCTCAGCTCGCGTGCAAGCATCGGCAGCCTAGCAACTCAACATCACCAGACCTCCCACGACCTTCCCGCTCAAGTTCCAGTTGAGCTAAGCCACCACAGACCGAGAGAACGGTGTTCTTCGCGGCGGCTGAGAAGAACCGAGCAAAGGTGCTCCCGTGGGCAGCTCGGCAGAGGACCGGTCACGACCAAGAAGGAGCGGTTATGGACGCGCCTAGGCTCCGCGCTGCTCGACCCCAAAGCCTAGAACCAGTGACCAATCATCGCCGGCGAATTTCGCAAAACATCTCCAGCCGGTGCAGAACTACCTTCGGGTAAGAAACACACAAATTCCCGACATATACTTGCTTAGAGTTTATCAAACTGCACTAACAGGAGCTAGACTTGACGGTGCCCAAGTTTTCTTCGCAACCCTAGCCTAATTTTGGCTGTAGCCGGCGTATCTCCCGGTTTTCCAACCACGGTTATGGCGGGAAGGGTCGGGCTCACGGTGGCGGCTAGGTTAGAGCTCTTCCCGAGCCCTGACATGGCCTTGTCGACCCTCTCTGAGATCCCCTGGTGCTGTAGAACCCTTCCACCGAGGTTTTGACGGGCTGAGTTGGCCGGGTGGCATAACCGAAGTGAGTCCGAGCTGCTGCACCGTCGCCGGCTAGGTTAGGGCCACCGCCGGCCGGAGCAGTCGGTGCCATCGTGTTCAGCGCACGAAACTAGGCCCTGGCGGTGAGGGAGAGCTCGAGAGTCGGCCGGGCGGCAAGTATCAGCGTGTCTCCGGCAAGCCCGGCGGCGCGCGGGCGCGGGAACGCGAGGAGGAAGACGACCCGCGGGCCCCACGTGTCAGCGACGGGAAGTTTAAACCCAGATCTACTGCAGCCCCGGGATCAAGTGTGACTGCACAGGAAGGGGTCTGTAGCCCCGTGTGGTTCAGCTCCAGCGGTGACACGTGTGGGCCGGGCCCTCGGTCAGAGTTTAAATTTTTCTCCGGATTATTTAGAATTTCAGATTTAGTTCAAACTTTAGAACCCCATAACTTTTGCTAGGAAGCTCCAAATTTAGTGATTCAAATCGGGTTGGATTCATATTGCCTAAATCTGTCGAAATATACAACCCAATTTGTATGAAACCCATTAATTAATTCTGGAAAAGTCTTAAAATCTTTTCAGCAAAAGAATTTTAGAGGGAGTTTGGTTCATCCAAAAATCCCCAAATTTTGCCAGAATGTTCTTTAGGATGTTAGTGAACCCCTGTAAACGTTTCAGACCATTTGGAGTTGATTTGATTATAGCAATTAAAATTTGAAGGTGCTGTGTTCATTTGAATACAGAAACAATTTCAGAGAATTTCCAAAACTTGGAAATTCAGTTCTGAACAAGTCTTAGCTCCAAAAATACTAGGAAAATTCATGCAGACTATGTGAGCTATAAGGGAAATTGTAGTTCACTCAGTTAGGCATGAACAGGGGTGTTACCTCAGAATTAATTCTTCTTTGCTTATTTGCTAAGAGAATTATTCTGAGCAAACCACTCAATGAAAAGTGCTAATGTTTGGTCCAGAGGGTTTTCTTGTGACAAGGAATTCACAAAAAAATTGTCAGCTCCATTGGAGCTCTGGATCACCCCTGTCCTGTTTAACCACTTGAGGGATTGATATGGAAAAAGGGGGAAAACCACTTAGCACTTAACCATGTGCTTAGGTCTAAGCCCAAACCACCAACATCCAGTTCATCTTTAAATTCTTAAACAGAGTTCCAGTTGTTAGAGACTGGTTATTAGAACTAATAGCAGAAGTATTACCCTAAACTCATGTGCATATTCATTAACATGTAGTATTTTATTAACGTGTAGTCGCTGAAGGCGAGGAGGCTCCGGAAGTACTCGACTTCCTACTTCCGGAAGAAGAACTAACCCCTGACCAGCAGCAACAAGGCAAGCCCCAGTTTGCATTAATCTTTTTTATAAAGTTTTACTTTGTTCACATGGCTAGTATGAAGTATCAATGTGCATTAGGTGTAGGATGAATGGAACCCCACTTGCATAACCAGAATTTTTCCATAAGAGTGAGGGTAGTGTCTAAGACCTCGAGTAGACAAGCTATGCTTAATGATTCATAAGACTTCGGTACAAGTCGAGTAGTTGGAATCTAATCGCGAGTTAGGTTTGGGACACACGGGTTTGGTTCGAGTGATGTGAGATCACCTTAGTAATGAAAGTGAGACTAGGCAGGGGCTAGGGCGCAGCAAGAGGAAGTCTTGTGTGCGCAGCCCTGTCCGTGTCGATTGAGGACCGATCCGTGTGCGGCCCTGCTGAACAAGTATTGAACGTACCGAAGGCATATCGGATATATGGGCCCGGATAAACCGATGTAGCCTAAACCTCCCGGCGTCGAGGCATAACGCACCGATTTATAGGTGTAGGCTGAGGGCAGCAAGGTGGAAATCTGCCAACGGGCATAGAGAGATGCTCCGTGTGGGGAACCTCCTGCTCGTTTCGGTGCGACCGGTTCGACGTTTGGGCTGTTGGGTGAAAGGTTGTCCCGTACGACATCGAGTGAGCGTGTTGTGCAGCTCCACGGGTGGGCGTACGTGACGTGCTCTTTGGGTTTCCCTGCAGGTGTATATCGAGTCGATTCGCCGTCCCTCGCGGTGACGAGTACCGCTTGTTCACTGCATCGTAACGTAGATAATTTATGGAATGTTATGCTTCAATATTGCTGTCATGATATAATTGTATTGCTACATGTGTGCCACTAAATCTTGCTTACTAAATTTCAGATTTCCGAACTGTTAACTTGTGGCTAAAAGATGAACTAAGGATGAACTTGTAGGCGTGTCCATTGATGCACTGTTACTGTCCCATGTCCATTATACCCCTCATGTAGAGTTCCATGCTTAGTTGAGTCGGTTAAGTCTTGTTGAGCCATCGTGCTCACGGTTGCTGCTTAAGTGTTTTTCAGGTGAGGAGCCACCCACGGACTCGGAGTACGAGTCCACCGGCGAGGGTTACCCTCCGTCGGGGACCACGGCTGAGTGGGAGCCGTACACGCCGCGCTGAGCTGAGATGTGCAGCTAGTGTGGGTTGCCCTAGGGCTGGGCAACCAACTTTTGCTAGATAGGCGGGCGTGAGTTGTACAGAGTAGACTTCCACTGTGTAAATTAAATACTAGTTTGTACTGAAGTTGTACCTGTTTGTACAGTTCAGTTTGTTTTTCCCATGTAATATATTGTGTCCTTATGACGTGTGCTGTCGGGTGTCGCATCGCGCAGCACCACCCTCTGCGATCCTGGATGAGTGGATTCCGGTCCGCCACAGCCAAAATTCAAATGAAAGGAGTGACAGTTGAACTCATTGGAGAGGGTGTTGTACCCTAAGGGTGGTATACGTGATGAAAATGCGATAGTAATGTCTCGTAGTGACCAAACCTAGTTGCGGTGAGCTTCCAAAGAGGAGGTTCATCAAGTTGGATGTAACTAGCTTGTATTTGGTCTGGTATTGGTGTAGCTTATGCGAAGTTATTACATTATCTCCCTACGAGATGTATCGCATGTTTTATTGTCATTATGTTTTACGCCTATTTTTATTGGACTGCATGTAAAATGTTGCGGGGCTGATGATTATTGTCGTGTGGTTGCAGATGGTTCGTACTAGGACCACGCACGAGGTTGGTGGTTCTAGCCAACAGGGAGGTGATGACTCCCAGCCACCGGCCTACGACAGCACCCCGCAGCAGCATTCACCACCGCCGCCTCCGCTTACTCAAGCGGATGTGATAGCGGCACTGGTGGGAGGTCGTGAGGAGCAGACCGACCTGCTCCGCACGATCGTGCAGAATACATCCCAGGCGGGGGGACGTCAAGACAGAGGGCCTCGTGAGCCCCGCGAAGTGTCGTACTCAGATTTCATGAGTACGCACCCTCCAGTGTTCACCGAAGCTAAGGAACCACTGGAGGTGGACAACTGGCTGCGGACCATCGAGTCCAAGTTCGGGCTGCTCCAATGTACGGAGTGGCAGAAGACCCTGTTCGCAGCGCAGCAACTCCACGGTGCCGCTGGTGCATGGTGGGCGAATTATGTCGCCTCACGTCCGGCTGGCCATGTCGTGGAATGGGGAGAGTTCCGGGAGGCGTTCCGCGCATATCATATTCCTCCCGGGATCATGAAGAGGAAGTTCCAAGAATTCTTGGAGCTGAAGCAGGGTGGGAGGAGTGCCCATGACTACTCCCGTGCCTTCAACCATCTGGCGCAATATGCGTCAGACTACATCTCCACTGAGGAGAAGAAGCGGGAACACTTCTATCAGGGGTTACACCCCGAAATGAAGACACACCTCGTTCAGTGGAATCGCGGCACCTTCAACGACTTAGTCAATGCCGCGATTATGCAAGAAGACGCTCAGCGGGAATTGGCAGCTGAGCAGAGGAAGCGCAGCGCTCCACCCAGCGGTGGGAGTGGCGCTCCCCAGAAGTACCGTATGGTGTATCGGACACCATCCGGGCAGCAGTGGCATCCACCGGCGTGACCTCAGCGGTTCGGGGGACGTTCGTTTCAGTCACCTCCGTTCCGTCCGCCGATGCCACCACCCAGACAGCAGCAGCAGCAGAAGCAGACGGTACCCCGGGCGTTTCCACCGCCACAACGTGCCCCAGGATTCCGTCCACCGATCAGCTGGGGACCGCCCCGCTTCACTTGCTTCACGTGTGGCCAGGCGGGCCACTTCGCGAAGGACTGTCCCCAGGGGCAGCAGAGCAGCGGGGAAGCCCAGTTCCAGGGCGGTGCTCGAGGCCGACCTCCGGTGAAGAAGGTTGGTCAGCGGACTGGGGGTGTCCGCAACCTCGACAATGAGGATGCCCCAGAGGGAGACAACGTGCTGGCGGGTTTGTTTACTCTCAACAATCAAGCCATCATCATACTTTTTGATTCTGGTGCAACCCACAACTTCATAAGTGCATCATATGTGGTTAAGCATCAGCTGGAAGTCTTTCCAACTGAGTGTTCTTATATGATCTGCTCACCGGGAGGAAAGATTTCAGCAACGATGATGGTTCCGAAAGCACCACTGTGCTTAGGTGGGAAGATATATCCCACCACTATGATTATCCTTGAGGGGCAGAAGATTGATGCAATCTTGGAAATGTCATGGCTAAGCTACCATGGCGCTGTCCTGGAAACCCTATCACGGACCGTTCACCTCAACTCCCCATTACACCGTCCGCAGTCCCTCTTATTAGATAATCCAGTACGGGAGGTTTCAGCGATCAACAATACTGAAGCTCTCAAGTTGGAGGACATCCCCGTAGTCCGGGAGTACCCCGACGTGTTACCGGATGATCTTCCGGGCATGCCACCAGAGCGGGATGTTGAGTTCAAGATTGAACTTGCACCGGGGACTACGCCCATATCACGGACACCATACAAAATGGCTCCAAATGAGCTGGCTGAACTGAAAGAACAGCTCAATGATCTGTTGAGCAAGGGTTTCATTAGGCCGAGTTCCTCGCCTTGGGGATGCTCGCCGCTGTTTGTAAAGAAGAAGGATGAAACCCTGAGGCTGTGTGTGGACTACCGGCCGCTCAACGCCGTCACCATCAAGAATAAGAACCCACTGCCCCGCATCGACATATTGTTTGATCAGCTTGTGGGTGCAAGTGTGTTCTCAAAGATGGACCTTCGCTCTGGATATCATCAGATCAAGATCCGGGCGGAGGATATCCCAAAGACGGCCTTCTCGACGAGATATGGATTATACGAATATCTCGTCATGTCCTTTGGTCTCACAAATGCTCCAGCCCATTTCATGTAACTCTTGAACTCGGTGTTCATGCCGGAGCTGGACAAGTTCGTGGTAGTGTTCATCGACGATATCTTGGTTTACCCCAAGACAGAAGCCGAACATGCCGAACACTTACGGATCGTTCTTCAACGATTATGAGACCACAAGCTCTACGCCAAGTTCAGTAAATGCGAGTTTTGGATCAGCCAAGTGCCATTCTTGGGACATATCATCTCAGCTGAAGGCATTGCGGTTGACCCAAGTAAAATAGAGCAAGTGCTGAAATGGAGAGCTCCCACTTCAGTTCACGAAGTCAGAAGCTTCCTTGGGTTAGCGGGATACTACCGGAGATTTATTCCAAGTTTCTCCAAGCTCGCTAAGCCAATGACGGAATTGCTGAAGAAGGGAACAAAATATGTTTGGAACACGGCGTGTGAAGGAGCGTTCCAAGCACTGGTGAAGCATCTCACAACAGCCCTGGTCTTAGCTCAGCCGGATACAACAAAGCCCTTCGACGTGTACTGTGACACGTCCGGTATTGGGCTCGGCTGCGTGTTGATGCAGGGAGGACGTGTGGTCGCCTATGGCTCACGCAAACTTCGAAACCATGAGCAGCATTATCCGATTCATGATCTTGAGCTTGCTGCAGTGGTGTTGGCGCTAAAAATGTGGAGGCACTATCTCCTGGGGAATCTGGTGCACCTCTACACTGACCACAAGAGCTTGAAATACATTTTCACCCAGAAGGAGCTGAACATGAGGCAAAGGAGGTGGTTAGAACTGATCAAGGATTATGAGATCGAGATTCATTACCACCCCGGCAAGGCGAATATGGTTGCCGACGCACTAAGTCGGAAATCACATGTCCATCACCTCACCATTACACCGGTGGAGGAGGAAGAGCCAAGTTTATACTTGGTTCCTTATGGATCGCTGTACAACCTTGCCCTCATCCCTACTATTAGGGAGGACATCATTGCAGCTCAGAAGACGGATAAAGGCATGGCACATCTCCGGATACGGATAGACAATGGAGAGATCAAATGTTTCCGGAAAGATGATGAGGGGACGCTGTGGTTCAATGACCGCATAGTCGTACCCCGGGATATGGAGCTGAGGAAGAAAATCCTCGATGAAGCTCACTTGTCCAAGTACTCCATTCATCCGGGCAGCAACAAAATGTACCAAGATTTGAAAAAGAAATTTTGGTGGACACGGATGAAGCGGGAGGTAGCGAAGTATGTATCCGAGTGCGATACGTGCCAACGAGTGAAAGCGGATCACATGAAGAAATCAGGGCTGCTGCAACCCCTGAAGATCCCGGCATGGAAATGGGAAGATGTGAGCATGGATTTCATTGTGGGATTACCCCTAACATCCAACAAGCATGATTCCATTTGGGTAATCGTTGACCGGTTAACCAAGACGGCTCACTTCATCCCGGTGAATACACGTTACAATGCCGGCAAATATGCGGAGCTGTACATAGCGAAGATTCTATGTCTATACGGGGTACCCAAGACCATCGTATCAGATCAAGGTGCATTATTTGTATCTCGCTTTTGGGAGCAGCTACACGCTGCATTGGGTACTAAGTTGATCAGGAGCTCCGCCTATCACCCTCAAACAGATGGGCAAACACAGAGTGTGAACCAAGTATTAGAAGACATGTTGAGAGCATGTGCCATCCACCACGGTAGGAACTGGGATGATCACCTACCGTTGGCGGAATTCTCGTACAACAACGGCTATCAGGCGAGTATCAAGATGGCACCCTACGAAGCTCTCTACGGTCACAAATGCCGCACCCCATTAAATTGGTGCGAGTCCGGTGAAAGGGTCACATTTGGGGTTGATGTGGTGAACGACGCCGAAGAGCGCGTCCGGGCGATCCAAGCTAATTTGACGGCCGCTCAATCCCGGCAGAAGAGCTACGCTGATAAGAGGCGTAGGCCGTTGCACTTTGACGTCGGTGAACACGTGTACCTCCGCGTGTCTCCGATAAAGGGCGTGCACCGGTTCGGTGTGAAGGGGAAGCTCGGTCCCCGTTTCATTGGGCCCTACGCTATCACCGAGAAGTGTGGACCAGCAGCGTATAGATTGGAGTTACCGACATCTCTTGCTGGTGTCCATGACATTTTCCATGTCTCCCAGCTGAGAAAATGTCTGAAACATGCCGCTGCTGTTTCTACCGAAGACATCGGCGAGTTGCAACCGGATTTGACAAATGCTGAATATCCGGTGGCAATTCTGGATGAGAAAGCCCGAACCACGCGTAATAGGACGTTGTGGTTCTATAAGATACTCTGGAGCAACCACACCGCCGAAGAAGCGACGTGGGAGAGCGAGGAATTCCTTCGCTCAAATTACCCGGGGTTCATGGCATCTCAGCACGGGTAAGTCCCTATTACATCGCTCTCTTCTTTTGTAATCTCGGGACGAGATTCCTTTAAGGGGGGAGGGATGTAAAAGCCCAAGAAAAGGGACTTGCAAAAACTTTTCATCACTCACAACACCAAAGTTTTGTTGTGGATATGTTGTGAACATATTGTGAAGAGCAAGGAACCTCCATCAAAAGGGTGATGGTTCAAACTCTCCACACATGGGATAACCCATGAGAGATGATTCTAAAAACCAATTTAGAGTCATTCACATGTTGGACCCTAGTTGGATTAAGACCACTGAGTTGAAGTACTCAAGTGCAAGGGGAGGGTTTGAAAATCAGAATTTGAACTAATGTCCAACTCAAAATTCAAATGAGGGGAGGACATAATGGTGATTCAAAACTGCTGTACTCAAACTCATGGTTGCAGCAGCTAACACAAGAATCAAAGTGCATATTTGGGTTCCTTAGGTCCAAATGAGTGGGGAGGCAAAGTTTCAATAAATTGTGAAAAGGTTTGCTACCATTTTTCCAAAAAGGATCCAAATGTGCAAGGAATTCAAATATACATTTTGAATTTGGGGGAAATTAGCCCAACCATACAAATGTAGCTCAGTTTGAGACTCCAAACATTTGAATTCATCATTTGCCAAGTTTTTGGAGATCTTTTGAGAGGTGGGGGAGCACTGCCAAGTGGGTCCCACATGTCATAGGGCTCAGTTGGCTTAACCCCTAAGTACTGTGATCGGGTTGCACTGCACCGAGAGAAGCTCACCGAGCGACACCGTGGGGGGAGCCGGACGCCACCTCCTGCTGAATCGCACGTGCTGGCGAGCTCCTCGTGGGGGTGCCTTAACTCTCAGCCGTGCTCAGCGAGCCACAGCACCGAGAGAAACCCGTTTCCCTCACTCTCACCGCCAGAGAACAGAGGCGCCGCCGCCATCGCCAAATCGCTCGGGAGCAATCTCAGCTCGCGTGCAAGCATCGGCAGCCCAGCAACTCAACATCACCAGAGTTCCCACGACCTCCCCGCACCAGTTCCAGTCGAGCTAAGCCACCACAGACCGAGAGAACGGTGTTCTTCGTGGCGGCCGGGAAGAACCGAGCAAAGGTGCTCCCGTGGGCAGCTCGGCAGAGGACCGGTCACGACCAAGAAGGAGCGGTTTTGGACGCGCCTAGGCTCTGCGCTGCTCGATCCCAAATCCTAGAACCAGTGACCAATCATCGCCGGCAAATTTCGCAAAACATCTCCAGCCGGTGCAGAACTACCTTCGGGTAAGAAACCCACAAATTCCCGACATATACTTGCTTAGAGTTTATCAAACTGCACTCACAGGAGCTAGACTTGACGGCGCCCAAGTTTGCTTCGCAACCCTAGCCTAATTTTGGCTGTAGCCGGCGTATCTCCCGGTTTTCCAACCGCGGTTATGGCGGGAAGGGTCGGGCTCACGGTGACGTCTAGGTTAGAGCTCTTCCCGAGCCCTGACATGGCCTTGTCGACCCTCTCTGAGATCCCCTGGTGCTGTAGAACCCTTCCACCGAGGTTTTGGCGGGCTGAGTTGGCCGGGTGGCATAACCGAAGTGAGTCCGAGCCGCTGCACCGTCGCCGGCTAGGTTAGGGCCACCGCCGGCCGGAGCAGTCGGTGCCATCGTGTTCAGCGCACGAAACTAGACCGTGGCGGCGAGGTAGAGCTCGAGAGTTGACCGGGCGGCAAATATCAGCGTGTCTCCGGCGAGCCCGGCGGCGCGCGGGCACAGGAACAAGAGGAGAAAGACGACCCGCGGGCCCCACGTGTCAGCGACGAGAAGTTTAAAACCCAGATCTACTGCGGCCCCGGGATCAAGTGTGACTGCACGAGAAGGGGTCTGTAGCCCCATGTGGCTCAGCTCCAGCGGTGACACGTGTGGGCCGGGCCCACGGTCAGAGTTTAAATTTTTCTCCGGATTATTTAGAATTTCAGATTTAGTTCAAACTTTAGAACCCCATAACTTTTGCTAGGAAGCTCCAAATTTAGTGATTCAAATTGGGTTGGATTCATATTGCCTAGATATGTCCAAATATACAACCCAATTTGTATCAAACCCATTAATTAATTCTGGAAAATTCATAAAATCTTTTCAGCAAAAGAATTTTAGAGGGAGTTTGGTTCATCCAAAGATCCCCAAATTTTGCCAGAATGTTCTTTAGGATGTTAGTGAACCCCGGTAAAAGTTTCAGACCATTTGGAGTTGATTTTATTAGAGCAATTCAAATTTGAAGGTGTTGTGTTCATTTGAATACAGAAACAATTTCAGAGAATTTCCAAAACTTGGAAATTCAGTTCTGAACAAGTCTTAGCTCGAAAAATACTAGGAAAATTCATGCAGACTATGTGAGCTATAAGGGAAATTGTAGTTCACTTAGTTAGGAATGAACAGGGGTGTTACCTCAGAATTAATTCTTCTTTGCTTATTTGCTAAGAGAATTATTCTGAGCAAACCACTCAATGAAAAGTGCTAATGTTTGGTCCAGAGGGTTTTCTTGTGACAAGGAATTCACACAAAAATTCTTAGCTCCATCGGAGCTCTGGATCACCCCTGTCCTGTTTAAACACTTGAGGTATTAATATGGAAAAAGGGGAAAAACCACTTAGCACTTAACCATGTGCTTAGGTCTAAGCCCAAACCACCAACACCCAGTTCATCTTTAAATTCTTAAACAGAGTTCCAATTGTTAGAGACTGGTTATTAGAACTAATAGCAGAAGTATTACCCTAAACTCATGTGCATATTCATTAACATGTAGTATTTTATTAACGTGTAGTCGCTGAAGGCGAGGAGGCTCCGGAAGTACTCGACTTCCTACTTCCAGAAGAAGAACTAACCCCTGACCAGCAGCAACAAGGCAAGCCCCGGTTTGCATTAATCTTTTTTATAAAGTTTTACTTTGTTCACATGGCTAGTATGAAGTATCAATGTGCATCAGGTGTAGGATGAATGGAACCCCATTTGCATAACCAGAATTTTTCCATAAGAGTGAGGGTAGTATCTAAGACCTCGAGTAGACAAGCTATGCTTAATGATTCATAAGACTTCGGTACAAGTCGAGTAGTTGGAATCTACTCGCGAGTTAGGTTTGGGACACACGGGTTTGGTTCGAGTGATGTGAGATCACCTTAGTAATGAAAGTGAGACTAGGCAGGGGCTAGGGCGCAGCAAGAGGAAATCTTGTGTGCGCAGCCCTGTCCGTGTCGATTGAGGACCGATCCGTGTGCGGCCCTGCTGAACAAGTATTGAACGTACCGAAGGCATATCGGATATATGGGCCCCGATAAACTGATGTAGCCTAAACCTCCGGGCGTCGAGGCATAACGCACCGATTTATAGGTGTAGGCTGAGGGCAGCAAGGTGGAAATCTGCCAACGGGCATAGAGAGATGCTCCGTGTGGGGAACCTCCTGCTCGTTTCGGTGCGACCTTTGGGCTGTTGGGCTCGTTTCGGTGTGGGGAACCGGTTTGACATTTGGGCTGTTGGGTGAAAGGTTGTCCCGTACGACATCGAGTGAGCGTGTTGTGCAGCTCCACGGGTGGGCGTACGTGACGTGCTCTTTGGGTTTCCCTGCAGGTGTATATCGAGTCGATTCTCCGTCCCTCACGGTGACGAGTACCGCTTGTTCACTGCATCGTAACATAGATAATTTATGGAATGTTATGGTTCAATATTGCTGTCATGATATAATTGTATTGCTACATGTGTGCCACCAAATCTTGCTTACTAAATTTCAGATTTCCAAACTGTTACCTTGTGGCTAAAAGATGAATGTCACACCCGGTTTTTCCGAAGAACAACCAAGTGAATATCATATGTATGCCAGGATCATTTTCTCATACATGTGATGACAAATAGTGAAGCATCATTTATTACAAGCCAGGTGTCGAATATAAGTAAGTCTTACATAGTAAATGTCTCGATGGACAATAATAAGTTCATCACAAGTAAATAAACTAGCAGCGGAATATTATTCTTGAGGGCTCCATCACAGGCGTTGCTCGGGGGTCTCCATGAACCTAGAAACCTTCTTCGGGTCCAAAGCCTCGATCATTATACACCACCTCATTATCTTTACCTGAGCAGCAATATAAACCAACAAATATGCAAGGTTGAGTACCGATGGTACTCAGCAAGTGTGGGAAAGTTATGTCATGCATGGCTAGAAAACAAGGGGAGGTTGAACTCATGGTTAAAGCTCTACGCAATCAATACCTATCACCTTAGCTTATTAAGCACCTATATTACTACAGAGGTGAAATGGTCCCAATCTCCTATCCCATCATCATAATCCAATAACCATAACATCATTTCCAATGTTAAGCTCCCCGCCTAACATCCACAACTTCCAAAACCATCAATCCTCTAATCATGAATAAGTCCAAGCCGCTCTTGACCGTGAGCACGGCTGTCATGACAGTTTTGACTCTGCAGAGTTTGCACCACTGTACCCACATGTAGTGATTTCATAACCCGTTGCCGGGTGGACTAAAAGAACCTCCATTATGCCAGTGGCTCCGAACCACATTCACACTTCCCAGGTGTGTAGCCAGGAGATCACTATGAAGCCTTTACAAAGGGATTCCCGACGAGTGTGGGCCCACTGAGGTTTCACCCCTATCAGCATACAAGAGGCTCCAACCCCTCTGCAGTGGCCCCCTCTTGAGCCTTGCGGTTCATATGGTAGTCCAGCTGACACCTATTCCCCGCACCATCCAACACACCCATACTACGCCGGGGATACACCTAATTAATTGGCCAAGCTGCCCCATCTCAGCATGTGGTTGGCACGGTAAAACCAGGTTACATGCTCCATGAACCGGTCCTTAGGATCCAGGCAAGTACTAAACACAAACCCGAGTCTCGTGCACCCAGCACACAACCAAAACATCCAACTTGCCTTGATCCCTACCTCTACATAACTCACAATATCTCATTCAAGAGTATGGTAAAATAAACTGATGATCTCATATCCCAAATATCCCATTCTAAGCATGGCTAAGCATATGCATAATAATAAGTGACATGATAAAATAAATCCCAACCCAAGCTACAAGGAAACAAGGTAATGCAATTCTAGGGAAACTTCCTAGCATGGGTTTCATATTTCAATTGACAATGCAAATAACTCTAGCTACACATCCTAACATTGGATCAAAGTGGTCAAGGACACTTGCCTCCTTCCTGCTGCTCTTGAAATGGGTAGTCCTGATCTTGGAAAGGAATAACTTGCTCTTGAGCAGGTTCTACATCATACCATCACACATAGCAAAAGAAAAACAACAATCCATAAGACATAGTTCACACTTCCACTTCATACAAACCACACATTCATATTTATGAAAGTCATTGACCATTATATGTGTTGTGGTTACTCTATGTGTGTTGATTTGTGGCTTACATGCACTTTTAATCCTGTGTATATGATTCCTACTTTTGTATTCACATTTATGCTTGTATACTATATATATGAGTTTCCAATTTAAATAAATTCCTTATATTCAATTACTATACCTTTTAGCTACTAAGTATGCATGAAAGGTATTTTCCTTCTCCATATGTGTCTTCATAATTTCTACCAACCCTAAACTGAATTCTTTGGATTTTAGAACTCCATTTATCATTTACTATTTGCTATATTTTCAGATTTATTTCCTATGCCCAAATGTGAACTTTATTATAAAAATACAAGACACATCATCTAAACAGAATAGGTTCTGATCTAAAATATTTGCTAATATATTCTTGACCTTTTCCTCTGATGTAAACTATTTTACAATTATTTTCCCTATTTTCCAGAACTATTCTTTACTTAAAAATGTATCCCTAAATGTCAATAATAAATTAAACAGATTCACTTCAGCCCAAAATATGTTTTTATCTCACTCCAAAGTTTTCTAAATACTGAGAAAGTTTTTAATTTAATTTTGACAATATGTTTGTCCCACTTTTTAAATTTTAAACACTAGCCACATATTCAATTTCCTAAATTAAATGTTAAACAGGGCTAAAAAGGTAAACTCACCCCACTACAGGGTCTATAATATTATTTTAACAATTTTCAGGGGTCTAGCTATACATAACAGAGGAGTTTTTCCTAATTTTTATTAAGTCCAGGCGCTAAAACTGATTTTTAAATGAATTTACATGATTTTCTGAAGTTCCAGGGGCTAGATCAGAAGTTTCCGGGGCTAGCTCTTATTTCCCGAGAACCCCAGGGGGTAGCACGTAAGAATTCCAGTCTTTATAACGCGGGGCTGACGTGGACCGTCCGATTTAAAACAGACGGCTGAGATTATAACGTCGAACCGGTACGCAGGGATTTAAACCCTACCGTGCGATTTAAAATAAACGGCGCACACGCGGCCACGTCGCTCTGATCGAGCGCGGGCGGCGCTGCCGGCGGCACACGGCGGCGGGAGGCGGTGATCTCGCCGGAGACTTTCGGATCTTCGAAAATTCTTCTTAGAACTGTGATCTTATGGCATAGATCGGCAGAGGGGAGGTCGGGGATCTCACCTCGGGGGTTTTCTTGAGCTGGGAGGTCCTGGAAGGCGGTCGGCGACGAGGTCCAAAGTGAAACCACGGCGAGGCTCGTCGGCGCTGTGTTTGAACCGCAAGTCACCGAGTTTTCTGCACCTGCAGGGTTCCCCGGAGGCGGTGGATCAAGACCAACGAGTTAGATCGGAATTTCCGAGCTTAGATCGGCTAGAATTCGCCGGAGAAGGCTCGGGTTCTCACCGGAGTAAAAACGGTGGATCGCGTGGGAAAAACAGAACGAGGCCAGGGTTTTTATAGACGGGGGAGGGTGGCGGGGTGGTTTAGATCGAGTCTGTGTCGCCTACGAACGGAATTCGGCGGGGATGCGCAGTAATCCGGGTCGGTTTTGATTCGGGGTGAGAGAATCCCGGCGCGGGCACGAGGTAGAAGAAGGGCTGGCGGGCCCCGCCTATCAGTGGGAGGAAAAGGTGCGCGCGGCTGCGGGCTGGCGCGGGGGCTGGTTGGACCGGCTGGTGGGTTTCGGCCCACTGGCCGGTTTTTTTCTGTTTTCCTTTTTCTTTTTCTATTTCTTTTCTGTTTTGAGTTTAATTTGAATTCCAGTTTGAATTTGAATTTTTGCAAAACATGCAACACGTCCAAAAAAAATTAAATTCCCCTCTTAACATGACTTAGGGTCTTAACAAGATTTTTGGGGTGTTACAGCTCTACCCCCCTTAAAAGAAATCTCGTCCTCGAGATTGGTGGTTCTAAGAAAACAATTCCGGAAATTGTGCCTTGAGCTCATCTTCCCGCTCCCAGGTGGCTTCCTCTTCTGAGTGATGCTTCCACTGCACCTTGCACATCCGGATTCTTTTATTTCTGGTGAGGCGTTCCATTGTCTCCAAAATCTTGTATGGTTGCTCGGCATAAGACAAATCCTCAGCTACGTCCACTTCATTCATGGGTAACACCTCTTCAGGCGTCCTCTGGCATTTCTTGAGTTTTGACACATGGAATACATCGTCCACATCCGATAGACGAGCCGGTAACTCTAGTTGATACGCCACTTCGCCTTTCCTTTCCAAAACTTGAAAGGGTCCGATGTATCGAGGTGACAACTTCCCTTTCACCTTGAACCGACGAAGTCCTCTGATAGGGGACACCTTGAGATAGACATAGTCCCCCACGTTGAAAACAAGCTCTCTTCTTCGTACATCGGCATAGCTCTTTTGGCGTGTCTGTGCTATCCTCAAATTGTTGCGAATTTCCCTCACCTTCGCCTCGGCTTCTTGTAGTACTTCTGGACCAACACTTTACTTTCCCCCGTTTGGTTCCAAAATAGGGGAGTTCTGCACTTCATCCCGTACAAGGCTTCAAACGGTGACATCTTCATACTAGCTTGATAGCTGTTGTTATAGGAAAATTCCGCATACGGTAAGTTCTTTTCCCAACTCCTATTCTTTTTGAGTGCACATGCCCTCAGCATATCTTCAAGGATCTGATTGGTTCTCTCCGTCTGCCCGTCAGTTTGGGGATGATAGGCAGAGCTGAAATTCAGATGGGTTCCCATGGTTTCATGCAACTTCTGCCAGAACCTTGAGGTGAACTATGTCCCTCGATCTGACACAATCTTCTTTGGCACTCCATGGATACACACGATCCTTGACATTTACAATTCTGCCAATTTGGATCCGCTGTAGCTTTCTTTCACGGGGATGAAATGAGCCACCTTGGTTAGCCTGTCGATGATGACCCATATTGAATCATATCCTGATTGGGTCCTAGGCAATCCCACTATGAAATCCATACCGATTTCTTCCCATTTCCATTCAGGCACTTTGAGTGGTTGCAATAACCCCGCGGGTCGTTGATATTCTGCTTTCACCAACTGACATGTGTCACATAGGGAAACATGTTCCGCGACATCTCGTTTCATGCCATACCACCAATACCTGCTCTTGAGGTCCTGGTACATTTTCGTACTCCCAGGATGAATGGAATAGTCAGAATCATGAGCCTCCTTCAAAATCAATTCACGGATCTCCTTTACTTCTGGCACACAGATTCTTTTCCCGTGCCACACCGTTCCTTGTTCATCCTCTCTAAAACCAGGAGCTTTATTTTCCTTGATGAGCTGTCTGATCTCTCGTATCTTCTCGTCATTCTTTTGACCCTCGCGTATGTCTCGCTCGAGTGTGGAATCCACTTCCATGGCGATGGCTTCACCACTATTTACCAGGCATAGATTGAGCCTTATAACCTCGTCCTTCAATTCTGCAGGCATGTCCTTCAAGCTCAACTTATTGACCTGCACTTTCTGACTCAAAGCATCGGCCACGACGTTTGCTTTCCCAGGATGATAGTTGATGCCCACATCAAAGTCATTGATTAGCTCTAACCATCTCCTTTGTCTGAGGTTGAGGTCTGGCTGTGTGAATATGTACTTCAAACTCTTATGATCCGTATATATCTCGGTCCTCTTCCCCATCAAATAGTGCCGCCAAATTTGCAACGTGTGTACCACTGCGGCTAGTTCTAGGTCATGTGTAGGATAGTTCTTCTCGTGCTTCTGGAGTTGTCGGGATGCATAAGCCACGACATGCCCTTCTTGCATGAGAACACATCCCAACTCGTTTCCAGAGGCATCGCAGTACACTGTGAAATTCTTCTGCATATCTGGCATAACCAACACTGGGGTTGTGGTCAATCTTTTCTTTAGCTCCTGAAAACTCGTCTCGCACTGTGGCGTCCATATGAATGTGATTCCCTTCTCCAACAGTTTGGTGAGGGGTCTCGAGATCTTTGAGAATCCCTCAATAAACCGTCGATAGTATCTAGCCAATCCCAAAAAGCTTTGAACTTCCCCGACATTTTCAGGGTCTTCCACTTCTGTATATCCTCGATTTTGGCGGGATCTACGGAGATTCCTCCCTCCGAGATTATATGTCCTAAGAAGGGAACTCTCTCCAGCCAAAACTCACACTTGCTCAACTTGGCATACAGTTGGTGTTCTCTCAGCCTCTGCAACACCAACCTTAGATGTTTCTCATGTTCTTCTTCATCTTTGGAGAAGAAGAGAATGTCATCTATGAAAACCACCACAAATTTGTCCAGATATTCCATGAATACCTTGTTCATGAGATACATGAAGTATGCCGGGGCATTAGTTAGCCTGAAAGGCATGACAGTGTATTCATACAGTCCGTACCGAGATACGAAAGCTGTCTTGGGAATATCGGATTGCCTTATCTTAAGTTGGTGGTATCCCGACCTGAGATCAATTTTCGAGAACACACAAGCTCCCCTCAACTGATCAAACAAGTCTTCAATGCGGGGTAATGGGTACTTGTTCTTGATGGTTACCTCATTCAAGGCACGGTAATCCACGCATAACCTTTGGGTTCCGTCCTTCTTGGGCACAAATATCACTAGAGCTCCCCATGGTGAGGAACTAGGATGAATATACCCCTTCTCCGTCAATTCTCTTAAATGATCCTTGAGTTCTTCTAGCTGCTTGGAGTCCATCCGATAAGGTCTCTTGTATATCGGGGCTGTTCCAGGTACTAGCTCAATTGCGAATTCCACTTCACGATCGGGAGGCATACCTGGCAACGCCTCCGGAAAAACATCTGGATATTCCCTGATGGTCCTGATTTCCTCAACTTTCACCTCAACTTGATTTAATTTAATGTCCCTCCTAGGCTCGTGTATTGTTATGAACTTTACTCTTGTGCCACTAGAGTGAGTTAGTTCCACTGTTCTGGTCGAACAATGGATGATTCCTTTATGTTTTGTCAACCAATCCATACCCAAGATAACATCTATCCCTTGTGAATCTATCACTATGAGGTTAGCAGTAAATACCACCCCATTAATGTCTAGGTTCACTTTGGGACACACTTGTTTTGTCCTTATTTCTCCACCTGGAGAGTTTACGGCTAGCATATGGTTCATTTGTGTGGTTGCTAGGTCATGCTTCTTAACAAACCCTTGAGCAATGAACGAGTGGGTAGCACCAGAATCAAACAGCAGGGTTGCAAGGTGTAAATTGGCAGGAAACTTACCAACTACCACGTCGAGTGCCTCTTGCGCTTCCTCCATAGTGACGTGGTTTACCCATCCTCGCATCACATTCTGCTGTTGTGGCTGTGCGGGCTTCTTCTTTGGGCATTTATGGGCGTAGTGCCCCACTTCACCGCAGCTAAAACATTGCACCCCAACCTTAGGTGCCTGGCCTTTGTTGTCTTGGGATTGGTTTGGAGGTCCTTGTACTGCTGGTAGAGGTGGATATGCGGGGCGAGGCTGCTGTACAAACTGACGTTGTGGCTGTGCTAGTGCTGCGGGAGGCCTGTAGTTCGGGTTGTACCCTCTTGGTGCTGAGTAGGGTACCGCAGCACGGTTCGTCTGCCCTGCAGGTTGCTGCATCAGACGTGGGCGGGTGTTGCTCCCTGAGGCTTGATGTGACCACCCGGCCTTCCTCTTATTCTCATTTTCCAAGGCCTTTAGCTTCCTTTCTACCACAAATGCTCTGTCCACCATCTTTTGGAAGCTTTCATACTCATTTGAGGACATTGCACACTGCATCTCTGCGGTAAGTCCCTCCACGAAACAATCTTGTTTCTGCTCATCAGTCTCTATGTCCCGTGGGGCATAACGGGATAATTGAGTAAATTTAGTGAGGTATTCACTCACCGTCATGTTTCCCTGCTGCAGTCGCAAAAACTCCTTCCTCTTGTTTTTGAGTTCACCTCTTGGGATGTAATGGTTGCGGAAGCTACGCTTGAACTCTTCCCAAGTGATGTTCTCAGGGTCATGATGGGCAGCCACGTAGGCGGTCCACCAATCAGCAGCAGGTCCATGCAATTGATGAGAGGCAAACAGCACCCTCTCGTACCCTTGGCACTATATGATCCTCATCTTGCTCTCAATGGTCTTAAGCCAATCATCTGCCTCCAGAGGTTCAGCAGCACTTGCAAACTTTGGAGGTTGAGTTCCTAGAAACTCACTCAACCTTGGTTGGCGTGGTGCAGCTTGTGGGGGTGGAACTTGATGCAAGTTGGCCACCACTTGAGTCAAGTTCTGGATGAGCTGATTCTGATTCTCCAGCATTTGGTGGAGGGGATCCTCTCCTTCACGGCGACCACCCCGGTCCTGGCCTCCAGAAAGATGAGGGTTGCATGCCTCATCGTTGTTGTTGGCGGGGTTGGCAGCACGCCCTTTTCCTCTTCCGGCCATCTGGCAGAATCAACCAATGTTAATTTGAAAGCATTTAGTATCATCTTACTACTGTCATTTGTTTGTACTTTGAAGTGTTGAGGCTTTCTTATACTTTTCGGAGGGTTTATTTCTCACACAAAAATAAATGCACTATCATTTCATGTGGGTTCACACACCAAAGCAAAACAATCTAAAGACGAGGTTGTGGATAATTGCTCATGGCTTCCACAACTCACGTCACACACCAAGCATTAACACACCATTAACTTAACGTAACGACTCGACTATTCGACATCTTGCTAACTAAGGGAAGGACTCTACACTACTCGTTTTCTTGAGCTGGCTCCTCGGGATCTTCCTCATCATCTCGGCTGCCTTCTGACTCTACTTTCGGTGGGGAGGCTGCTGGTGGAGAAGTGCGACGACGCCTGATCGCTCGGCGATCCGGGGAGTCAGGAGTCCATTTATCATTCACGGTGACACACAGTTCATTCCCATCTCCTCTTTCTCTCGTCCTTAAGCAGGCTCGCAGCAATGCCTCCATTTCCTTCAGGGTGTCCCGAACATCCTGAAGCTCTTGCTGACACTCCTGCAGTCGAGTGATGAGCATAGCAGCATCCTCCAAGCACAAGTCCATGTGCTCATGGGAAGTCCCTTGCTGCACTGGCGGGTACTTGTACTCCGTGGTACCACTCTCACGCTGGAGGACATACATGTACTCAGTCCTGTCCTGGTGGCGACGATAGATGTGACTCTGGCAGGTGATGGCCTCCCAGGTGACATCCTTCTCCGCATTGACCTGTGTCGCTCTCCAGGCTGGAGAGCGGTGGATCTTAAGCAGCTGATTTTCGTGTATAATCCTCATCTCTGAACTCCATTCTTCCCTCTTCTCACGGATGGTCCTGGTGGAGTTATAGTGGATGATTAGCTTGCCCGTATTGCCGGCGGCTTCGAGCATACGTCGAAGACGGCGCAACAAGCCTCCTACTGCCAATCCGTAAGAAAGGTACGTCACCGGACGGCTCTCCTCTCTTTGGGCAAGGGCAACTACGGGAACTCTCCCTCCCGTGGACTTGTGAGCGGTGCGAATCATGCGAACCATCTAAAACAAAAAGCATTTAAACTTAGTGTAGATAAACTTTTAAACAAAAGTCCTATTTTGAATGAAAATTGTGGTAAGATGAAGAAAGTGACTCATTAAATAACACTTTTCAACACACACCTTGTAAAAATAGTTTTTAAGAAAATAAGGCCCTTAAATACGTCCATTTCTACCTAGGTCCACGTTCCTACGGGCAACCTTGGCTCTGATACCACTTCTGTCACACCCGGTTTTTCCGAAGAACAACCAAGTGAATATCACATGTATGCCAGGATCATTTTCTCATACATGTGATGACAAATAGTGAAGCATCATTTATTACAAGCCAGGTGTCGAATATAATTAAGTCTTACATAGTAAATGTCTCGATGGACAATAATAAGTTCATCACAAGTAAATAAACTAGCAGCGGAATATTATTCTTGAGTGCTCCATCACAGGCGTTGCCCGGTGGTCTCCATGAACCTAGAAACCTTCTTCGGGTCCAAAGTCTCGATCATTATACACCACCTCATTATCTTGACCTGAGCAGCAATATAAACCAACAAATATGCAAGGTTGAGTACCGATGGTACTCAGCAAGTGTGGGAAAGTTATGTCATGCATGGCTAGAAAACAAGGGGAGGTTGAACTCATGGTTAAAGCACTACGCAATCAATACCTATCACCTTAGCTTATTAAGCACCTATATTACTACACAGGTGAAATTGTCCCAATCTCCCATCCCATCATCATAATCCAATAACCATAACATCATTTCCAATGTTAAGCTCCCTGCTTAACATCCACAACTTCCAAAACCATCAATCCTCTAATCATAAATAAGTCCAAGCCGCTCTTGACCGTGAGCACGGCTGTCATGACAGTTTTGACTCTGCAGAGTTTGCACCACTGTACCCACATGTAGTGATTTCATCCCCCGTTGCCGGGTGGACTAAAAGAACCTCCATTATGCCAGTGGCTCCGAACCACATTCACACTTCCCAGGTGTGTAGCCAGGAGATCACTACGAAGCCTTTACAAAGGGATTCCCGATGAGTGTGGGCCCACTGAGGTTTCACCCCTAACAGCATACAAGAGGCTCCAACCCCGCTGCAGTGGCCCCCTCTTGAGCCTTGCGGTTCATATGGTAGTCCAGCTGACACCTATTCCCCGCACCATCCAACACACCCATACTACGCCGGGGATACAGCTAATTAATTGGCCAAGCTGCCCCATCTCAGCATGTGGTTGGCACGGTAAAGCCAGGTTACATGCTCCATGAACCGGTCCTTAGGATCCAGGCAAGTACTAAACACAAACCCGAGTCTCGTGCACCCAGCACACAACCAAAACATCCAACTTGCCTTGATCCCTACCTCTACATAACTCACAATATCTCATTCAAGAGTATGGTAAAATAAACTGATGATCTCATATCCCAAATATCCCATTCTAAGCATGGCTAAGCATATGCATAATAATAAGTGACATGATAAAATAAATCCCAACCCAAGCTACAAGGAAACAAGGTAATGTAATTCTAGGGAATCTTCCTAGCATGGGTTTCATATTTCAATTGACAATGCAAATAACTCTAGCTACACATCCGAACATAGGATCAAAGTGGTCAAGGACACTTGCCTCCTTCCTGCTGCTCTTGAAATGGGTAGTCCTGATCTTGGAAAGGAATAACTTGCTCTTGAGCAGGTTCTACATCATACCATCACACATAGCAAAAGAAAAACAACAATCCATAAGACATAGTTCACACTTCCACTTCATACAAACCACACATTCATATTTATGAAAGTCATTCACCATTATATGTGTTGTGGTTACTCTATGTATGTTGATTTGTGGCTTACATGCACTTTAATCCTGTGTATATGATTCCTACTTTTGTATTCACATTTATGCTTGTATACTATATATATGAGTTTCCAATTTAAATAAATTCCTTATATTCAATTACTATACCTTTTAGCTACTAAGTATGCATGAAAGGTATTTTCCTTCTCCATATGTGTCTTCATAATTTCTACCAACCCTAAACTGAATTCTTTGGATTTTAGAACTCCATTTATCATTTACTATTTGCTATATTTTCAGATTTATTTCCTATGCCTAAATGTGAACTTTATTATAAAAATAACAAGACACATCATCTAAACAGAATAGGTTCTGATCTAAAATATTTGCTAATATATTCTTGACCTTTTCCTCTGATGTAAACTATTTTACAATTATTTTCCCTATTTTCCAGAACTATTCTTTACTTAAAAATGTGTCCCTAAATGTGAATAATAAATTAAACAGATTCACTTCAGCCCAAAATATGTTTTTATCTCACTCCAAAGTTTTCTAAATACTGAGAAAGTTTTTAATTTAATTTTGACAATATGTTTGTCCCACTTTTTAAATTTTAAACACTAGCCACATATTCAATTTCCTAAATTAAATGTTAAACAGGGCTAAAAAGGTAAACTCACCCCACTACAGGGTCTATAATATTATTTTAACAATTTTCAGGGGTCTAGCTATACATAACAGAGGAGTTTTTCCTAATTTCTATTAAGTCCAGGGGCTAAAACTGATAAATGAATTTACATGATTTTCTGAAGTTCCAGGGGCTAGATCAGAAGTTTCTAGGGCTAGCTTTTATTTCCCGAGAACCCCAGGGGGTAGCACGTAAGAATTCCAGTCTTTATAACGCGGGGCTGTCGTGGACCGTCCAATTTAAAACAGACGGCTGAGATTATAACGTCGAACCGGTACGCGGGGATTTAAACCCTACCGTGCGATTTAAAATAAACGGCGCACACACGGCCACGTCGCTCTGATCGAGCGCGGGCGGCGCTGCCGGCGGCGCATGGCGGCGGGAGGCGGTGATCTCGCCGGAGACTTTCGGATCTTTGAAAATTCTTCCTAGAACTGTGATCTTATGGCATAGATCGGCAGAGGGGAGGTCGGGGATCTCACCTCGGGGGTTTTCTTGAGCTGGGAGGTCCTGGAAGGCGGTCGGCGACGAGGTCCGAAGTGAAACCACGGCGAGGCTCGTCGGCGCTGTGTTTGAACCGCAAGTCACCGAGTTCTCTGCACCTGCAGGGTTCCCCGGAGGCGGTGGATCAAGACCAACAAGTTAGATCGGAATTTCCGAGCTTAGATCGGCTAGAATTCGCTGGAGAAGGCTCGGGTTCTCACCGGAGTAAAAACGGTGGATCGCGTGGGAAAAACAGAATGAGGCCGGGGTTTTTATAGACGGGGGAGGGCGGCGGGGTGGTTTAGATCGAGTCTGCGTCGCCTACGAACGGAATTCGGCGGGGATGCGCAGGAATCCGGGTCGGTTTTAATTCGGGGTGAGAGAATCCCGGCGCGGGCGCGAGGTAGAAGAAGGGCTGGCGGGCCCCGCCTGTCAGTGGGAGGAAAAGGCGCGCGCGGCTGCGGGCTGGCGCGGGGGCTGGTTGGGCTGGCTGGTGGGTTTCGGCCCACTGGCCGGTTTTTTTTCTGTTTTCCTTTTTATTTTTCTATTTCTTTTCTGTTTTGAGTTTAATTTGAATTCCAGTTTGAATTTGAATTTTTGCAAAACATGCAACACGTCCAGAAATTTTTAAATTCCCCTCTTAACATGACTTATGGTCTTAACAAGATTTTTGGGGTGTTACAGCTCTACCCCCCTTAAAAGAAATCCCGTCCTCGAGATTGGTGGTTCTAAGAAAACAATTCCGGAAATTGTGCCTTGAGCTCATCTTCCCGCTCCCAGGTGGCTTCCTCTTCTGAGTGATGCTTCCACTGCACCTTGCACATCCGGATTCTTTTATTTCTGGTGAGGCGTTCCATTGTCTCCAAAATCTTGTATGGTTGCTCGGCATAAGACAAATCCTCAGCTACGTCCACTTCATTCATGGGTAACACCTCTTCAGGCGTCCTCAGGCATTTCTTGAGTTGTGACACATGGAATACATCGTGCACATCCGATAGACGAGCCGGTAACTCTAGTTGATACGCCACTTCGCCTTTCCTTTCCAAAACTTGAAATGGTCCGATGTATCGAGGTGACAACTTCCCTTTCACCTTGAACCGACGAAGTCCTCTGATAGGGGACACCTTGAGATAGACATAGTCTCCCACGTTGAAAACGAGCTCTCTTCTTCGTATATCAGCATAGCTCTTTTGGTGTGTCTATGCTATCCTCAAATTGTTGCGAATTTCCCTCACCTTCGCCTCGGCTTCTTGTAGTACTTCTGTACCAAACACTTTACTTTCCCCCGTTTGGTTCCAAAATAGGGGAGTTCTGCACTTCCTCCCGTACAAGGCTTCAAACGGTGACATCTTCATACTAGCTTGATAGCTGTTGTTATAGGAAAACTCCGCATACGGTAAGTTCTTGTCCCAACTCCTATTGTTTTTGAGTGCACATGCCCTCAGCATATCTTCAAGGATCTGATTGGTTCTCTCCGTCTGCCCGTCAGTTTGGGGATGATAGGCAGAGCTGAAATTCAGATGGGTTCCCATGGTTTCATGCAACTTTTGCCAGAACCTTGAGGTGAACTGTGTCCCTCGATCCGACACAATCTTCTTTGGCACTCCAAGGTAACACACGATCCTTGACATGTACAATTCTGCCAATTTGGATCCGCTGTAGCTTTCTTTCACGGGGATGAAATGAGCCACCTTGGATAGCCTGTCGATGATGACCCATATTGAATCATATCCTGATTGGGTCTTAGGCAATCCCACTATAAAATCCATACCGATTTCTTCCCATTCCATTCAGGCACTTTGAGTGGTTGCAATAATCCCACGGGTCGTTGATGTTATGCTTTCACCAACTGACATGTGTCACATAGGGCAACATGTTCCACGACATCTCGTTTCATGCCATACCACCAATACCTGCTCTTGAGGTCCTGGTACATTTTCGTACTCCCAGGATGAATGGAATAGTCAGAATCATGAGCCTCCTTCAAAATCAATTCACGGATCTCCTTTACTTCTGGCATACAGATTCTTTTCCCGTGCCACACCGTTCCTTGTTCATCCTCTCTAAAACCAGGAGCTTTATTTTCCTTGATGAGTTGTATGATCTCTCGTATCTTCTCGTCATTCTTTTGACCCTCGCGTATGTCTCGCTCGAGTGTGGAATCCACTTCCATGGCGATGGCTTCACCACTATTTACCAGGCATAGATTGAGCCTTATAACCTCGTCCTTCAACTCTACAGGCATGTCCTTCAAGCTCAACTTATTGACCTGCACTTTCCGACTTAAAGCATCGGCCACGACGTTTGCCTTCCCAGGATGATAGTTGATGCCCACATCAAAGTCATTGATTAGCTCTAACCATCTCCTTTGTCTGAGGTTGAGGTCTGGCTGTGTGAATATGTACTTCAAACTCTTATGATCCGTATATATCTCGGTCCTCTTCCCCATCAAATAGTGCCGCCAAATTTGCAACGTGTGTACCACTGCGGCTAGTTCTAGGTCATGTGTAGGATAGTTCTTCTCGTGCTTCCGAAGCTGTCGGGATGCATAAGCCACGACATGCCCTTCTTGCATGAGAAGACATCCCAACCCGTTTCCAGAGGCATCGCAGTACACCGTAAAGTTCTTCTGCATATCTGGCATAACTGGCACTGGGGCCGTTGTCAATCTTTTCTTTAGCTCCTGAAAACTCGTCTCGCACTGTGGCGTCCATATGAATGTGATTCCCTTCTCCAACAGTTTGGTGAGGGGTCTCGAGATCTTAGAGAATCCCTCAATAAACCGTCGATAGTATCCAGCCAGTCCCAAAAAGCTTCGAACTTCTCCGACATTTTCAGGGGTCTTCCACTTCTGTATATCCTCGATTTTGGCGGGATCTACGGAGATTCCTCCCTCCGAGATTATATGTCCTAAGAAGGGAACTCTCTCCAGCCAAAACTCACACTTGCTCAACTTGGCATACAGTTGGTGTTCTCTCAGCCTCTGCAACACCAACCTTAGATGTTTCTCATGTTCTTCTTCATCTTTGGAGAAGACGAGAATGTCATCTATGAAAACCACCACAAATTTGTCCAGATATTCCATGAATACCTTGTTCATGAGATACATGAAGTATGTCGGGGCATTAGTTAGCCCGAAAGGCATGACAGTGTATTCATACAGTCCGTAACGAGATACGAAAGTTGTCTTGGGAATATCGGATTGCCTGATCTCGAGTTGGTGGTATCCCGACCTGAGATCAATTTTCGAGAACACACAAGCTACCCTCAACTGATCAAACAAGTCTTCAATGTGGGGTAATGGGTACTTGTTCTTGATGGTTACCTCATTCAAGGCACGGTAATCCACGCATAACCTTTGGGTTCCGTCCTTCTTGGGCACAAATATCACCGGAGCTCCCCATGGTGAGGAACTAGGACGAATATACCCCTTCTCCGTCAATTCTCTTAAATGATCCTTGAGTTCTTCTAGCTGCTTGGAGTCCATCCGATAAGGTCTCTTGTATATCGGGGATGTTCCAGGTACTAGCTCAATTGCGAATTCCACTTCACGATCGGGAGGCATACCTGGCAACTCCTCCGGAAAAACATCTGTATATTCCCGTCCTGATTTCCTCAACTTTCACCTCAACTTGATTTAATTTAATGTCCCTCCTAGGCTCGTGTATTGTTATGAACTTTACTCTTGTGCCACTAGGGTGAGTTAGTTCCACTGTTCTGGTCGAACAATGGATGATTCCTTTATGTTTTGTCAACCAATCCATACCCAAGATAACATCTATCCCTTGTGAATCTATCACTATGAGGTTAGAAGTAAATACCACCCCATTAATGTCTAGGTTCACTTTGGGACACACTTGTTTTGTCCTTATTTGTCCACCTGGAGAGTTTACGGCTAGCATATGGTTCATTTGTGTGGTTGCTAGGTCATGCTTCTTAACAAACCCTTGAGCAATGAACGAGTGGGTAGCACCAGAATCAAACAGCAGGGTTGCAAGGTGTAAATTGGCAGGAAACTTACCAACTACCACGTCGAGTGCCTCTTGCGCTTCCTCCATAGTGACGTGGTTCACTCGTCCTCGCATCACATTCTGCTGTTGTGGCTGTGCGGGCTTCTTCTTTGGGCATTTATGGGCGTAGTGCCCCACTTCACCGCAGCTAAAACATTGCACCCCAACCTTAGGTGACTGGCCTTTGTTGTCTTGGGGTTGGTTTGGAGGTCCTTGTACTGCTGGTAGAGGTGGATATGCGGGGCGAGGCTGCTGTACAAACTGACGTTGTGGCTGTGCTGGTGCTGCGGGAGGCCTGTAGTTCGGGTTGTACCCTCTTGGTGCTGAGTAGGGTACCGCAGCACGGTTCGTCTGCCCTGCAGGTTGCTGCATCAGACGTGGGCGGGTGTTGCTCCCTGCGGCTTGATGTGACCACCCGGCCTTCCTCTTATTCTCATTTTCCAAGGCCTTTAGCTTCCTTTCTACCACAAATGCTCTGTCCACCATCTTTTGGAAGCTTTCATACTCATTTGAGGACATTGCACACTGCATCTCTGCGGTAAGTCCCTCCATGAAACAATCTTGTTTCTGCTCATCAGTCTCTATGTCCCGTGGGGCATAACGGGATAGTTGAGTAAATTTAGTGAGGTATTCCCTCACCGTCATGTTTCCCTGCTGCAGTCGCAAAAACTCCTTCCTCTTGTTTTTGAGTTCACCTCTTGGGATGTAATGGTTGCGGAAGCTACGCTTGAACTCTTCCCAAGTGATGTTTTCAGGGTCATGATGGGCAGCCACGTAGGCGGTCCACCAATCAGCAGCAGGTCCATGCAATTGATGAGAGGCAAACAGTACCCTCTCATACCCTTGGCACTATATGATCCTCATCTTGCTCTCAATGGTCTTAAGCCAATCATCTGCCTCCAGAGGTTCAGCAGTACTTGCAAACTTTGGAGGTTGAGTTCCTAGAAACTCACTCAACCTTGGTTGGCGTGGTGCAGCTTGTGGAGGTGGAACTTGATGCAAGTTGGCCACCACTTGAGTCAAGTTCTGGATGAGCTGATTCTGATTCTCCAGCATTTGGTGGAGGGGATCCACTCCTTCACGGCGACCACCCCGGTGCTGGCCTCCAGAAAGATGAGGGTTGCATGCCTCATCGTTGTTGTTGGCGGGGTTGGCAGCACGCCCTTTTCCTCTTCTGGCCATCTGGCAGAATCAACCAATGTTAATTTGAAAGCATTTAGTATCATCTTACTACTGTCATTTGTTTGTACTTTGAAGTGTTGAGGCTTTGTTATACTTTTCAGAGGGTTCATTTCTCACACAAAAACAAATGCACTATTATTTCATGTGGGTTCACACACCAAAGCAAAACAATCTAAAGACGAGGCTGTGGATAATTGCTCATGGCTTCCACAACTCACGTTACACACCAAGCATTAACACACCATTAACTTAACGTAACGACTCGACTATTCAACATCTTGCTAACTAAGGGAAGGACTCTACACTACTCGTTTTCTTGAGCTGGCTCCTCAGGATCTTCCTCATCATTTCGGCTGCCTTCTGACTCTGCTTTCGGTGGGGAGGCTGCTGGTGGAGAAGTGCGACGACGCCTGATCGCTCGGCGATCCGGGGAGTCAGGAGTCCATTTATCATTCATGGTGACACACAGTTCATTCCCATCTCCTCTTTCTCTCGTCCTTAAGCAGGCTCGCAGCAATGCCTCCGTTTCCTTCAGGGTGTCCCGAACATCCTGAAGCTCTTGCTGACACTCCTGCAGTCGAGTGCTGAGCATAGCAGCATCCTCCAAGCACAAGTCCATGTGCTCATGGGAAGTCCCTTGCTGCACTGGCGGGTACTTGTACTCCGTGGTACCACTCTCACGCTGGAGGACATACATGTACTCAGTCCTGTCCAGGTGGCGACGATAGATGTGACTCTGGCAGGTGATGGCCTCCCAGGTGACATCCTTCTCCGTATCGACCTGTGTCGCTCTCCAGGCTGGAGAGCGGTGGATCTTAAGCAGCTGATTTTCGTGTATAATCCTCATCTCTGAACTCCATTCTTCCCTCTTCTCACGGATGGTCCTGGTGGAGTTATAGTGGATGATTAGCTTGCTTGTATTGCCGGCGGCTTCGAGCATACGTCAAAGACGGCGCAACAAGCCTCCTACTGCCAATCCGTAAGAAAGGTACGTCACCGGACGACTCTCCTCTCTTTGGGCAAGGGCAACTACGGGAACTCTCCCTCCTGTGGACTTGCGAGCGGTGCGAATCATGCGAACCATCTAAAACAAAAAGCATTTAAACTTAGTGTAGATAAACTTTTAAACAAAAGTCCTATTTTGAATGAAAATTGGGGTAAGATGAAGAAAGTGACTCATTAAATAACACTTTTCAACACACACCTTGTAAAAATAGTTTTTAAGAAAATAAGGCCCTTAAATACGTCCATTTCTACCTAGGTCCACGTTCCTACGGGCAACCTTGGCTCTGATACCACTTCTGTCACACCCGGTTTTTCCGAAGAACAACCAAGTGAATATCACATGTATGCCAGGATCATTTTCTCATACATGTGATGACAAATAGTGAAGCATCATTTATTACAAGCCAGGTGTCGAATATAAATAAGTCTTACATAGCAAATGTCTCGATGGACAATAATAAGTTCATCACAAGTAAATAAACTAGCAACGGATAATTATTCTCGTGGGCTCCGTCGCAGGCGTTGCCCGGGGGTCTCCATGAACCTAGAAACCTTCTTCGGGTCCAAAGTCTTGGTCATTATACACCACCTCATTATCTTGACCTGAGCAGCAATATAAACCAACAAAATATGCAAGGTTGAGTACCGATGGTACTCAGCAAGTGTGGGAAAGTTATATCATGCATGGCTAGAATAAGGAGAGGTTGAACTCATGGTTAAAGCACTATGCAATTAATACCTATCACCTTAGTTTATTAAGCACCTACATTACTACACAGGTGAAATGGTCCCAATCTCCCATCCCTTCATCATAACCAAATAACCATAACATCATTTCCAATGTTAAGCTCCCCGCTTAACATCCACAACTTCCAAAACCATCAATCCTCTAATCATGCATGGCTAAGCATATGCATAATAATAAGTGACATGATAAAATAAATCCCAACCCAAGCTACAAGGAAACAAGGTAATGCAATTCTAGGGAAACTTCTAGCATGGGTTTCATATTTCAATTGACAATACAAATAATTCTAGCTACACATCCTAACATAGGATCAAAGTGGTCAAGGACACTTGCCTCCTTCCTGCTGCTCTTGAAATGGGTAGTCCTGATCTTGGAAAGAAATAACTTGCTCTTGAGCAGGTTCTACATCATACCATCACACATAGCAAAAGAAAAACAACAATCCATAAGACATAGTTCACACTTCCATTTCATTCAAACAAGGTAATGCAATTCTAGGGAAACTTCTAGCATGGGTTTCATATTTCTATGTGTGTTGATTTGTGGCTTGCATGCACTTTTAATCCTGTGTATATGATTCCTACTTTTGTATTCACATTTATGCTTGTATACTATATATATGAGTTTCCAATTTAAATAAATTCCTTAATTTCAATTACTATACATTTTAGCTACTAAGTATGCATGAAAGGTATTTTCCTTCTCCATATGTGTCTGCATAATTTCTACCAACCCTAAACTGAATTCTTTGGATTTTAGAACTCCATTTATCATTTACTATTTGCTATATTTTCAGATTTATTTCCTATGCCTAAATGTGAACTTTATTATAAAAATAACAAGACACATCATCTAAACAGAATAGGTTCTGATCTAAAATATTTGCTAATATATTCTTGACCTTTTCCTCTGATGTAAACTATTTTACAATTATTTTCCCTATTTCCCAGAACTATTCTTTACTTAAAAATGTGTCCCTAAATATGAATAATAAATTAAACAGATTCACTTCAGCCCAAAATATGTTTTTATCTCACTCCAAAGTTTTCTAAATACTGAGGAGGTTTTTAATTTAATTTTGACAATATGTTTGTCCCACTTTTTAAATTTTAAACACTAGCCACATATTCAATTTCCTAAATTAAATGTTAAACAGGGCTAAAAAGGTAAACTCACCCCACTACAGGGTCTATAATATTATTTTAACAATTTTCAGGGGTCTAGCTATACGTAACAGAGGAGTTTTTCCTAATTTTTATTAAGTCCAGGGGTTAAAACTGATTTTTAAATGAATTTACATGATTTTCTGAAGTTCCAGGGGCTAGATCAGAAGTTTCCGGGGCTAGCTCTTATTTCCCGAGAACCCCAGGGGGTAGCACGTAAGATTTTCAGTCTTTATAACGCGGGGCTGACGTGGACCGTCCGATTTAAAACAGACGGCTGAGATTATAACGTCGAACCGGTACGCGGGGATTTAAACGCTACTGTGCGATTTCAAATAAACGGCGCACACGCGGCCACGTCGCTCTGATTGAGCGCGGGCGGCGCTGCCGGCGGCGGGAGGCGGTGATCTCGCCGGAGACTTTCGGATCTTCGAAAATTCTTCCTAGAACTGTGATCTTATGGCATAGATCGGCAGAGGGGAGGTCGGGGATCTCACCTCGGGGGTTTTCTTGAGCTCGGAGGTCCTGGAAGGCGTCGGCGACGAGGTCCGAAGTGAAACCACGGCGAGGCTCGTCGGTGCTATGTTTGAACCGCAAGTCACCGAGTTTTCTGCACCTGCAGGGTTCCCCGGAGGCGGTGGATCAAAACCAACGAGTTAGATCAGAATTTCCGAGCTTAGATCGGCCAGAATTCGCCGGAGAAGGCTCGGGTTCTCACCGGAGTAAAAACGGTGGATCGCGTGGGAAAAACAGAACGAGGCCGGGGTTTTTATAGACGGGGGAGGGCGGCGGGGTGGTTTAGATCGAGTCTGCGTCGCCTACGAACGGAATTCGGCGGGGATGCACAAGAATCCGGGTCGGTTTTGATTCGGGGTGAGAGAATCCCGGCGCGGGTGCGAGGTAGAAGAAGGGCTGGCGGGCCCCGCCTGTCAGTGGGAGGAAAAGGCGCGCGCGGCTGCGGGCTGGCGCAGGGGCTGGTTGGGCCGGCTGGTGGGTTTCGGCCCACTGGCCGGTTTTTTTCTGTTTTCCTTTTTCTTTTTCTACTTCTTTTCTGTTTTGAGTTTAATTTGAATTCCAGTTTGAATTTGAATTTTTGCAAAACATGCAACACGTCCAGAAATTTTTAAATTCCCCTCTTAACATGACTTAGGGTCTTAACAAGATTTTTGGTGTGTTACAACGTAAAACTCCCCGTGTCAAGCTTCTCCCTCACTCGTCCCTAACGCTGAAGCTCTCCGCAAGTGTCTAGCCCCTTCAAAAAAGAACCTCCGCGGGCTGCCCAGAGCAGGTCCGGGGGAAGTGTCGACTACACACTTCGACAAGCTCAATGATCCGTTGAGCAAGGGTTTCATTAGGCCGAGTTCCTCGTCTTGGGGATGCTCGGCGCTGTTCGTGAAGAAGAAGGATGAAACCTTGAGGCTCTGTGTGGACTACCGGCCGCTCAACGCCGTCACCATCAAGAATAAGTACCCACTGCCCCGCATCGACATTTTGTTTGATCAACTTGTGGGTGCAAGTGTGTTCTCCAAGATGGACCTTCGCTCTGGATATCATCAGATAAAGATCCGGGCGGTGGATATCCCGAAGACGACCTTCTCGACGAGATATGGATTATATGAATATCTCGTCATGTCCTTTGGTCTCACAAACGCTCCAGTCCATTTCATGTATCTCATGAACTCGGTGTTCATGCCGGAGCTGGACAAGTTCGTGGTAGTGTTCATTGATGATATCTTGGTTTACTCCAAGACAGAAGCTGAACATGCCGAACACCTGAGGATCATTCCTCAACGATTGCGAGACCACAAGCTCTACGCCAAGTCCAGCAAATGCGAGTTTTGGATCAGCCAAGTGCCATTCTTGGGACATATCATCTCAGCAGAAGGCATTGCGGTTGACCCAAGCGAGATAGAGCAAGTGCTGAAATGGAAAGCTCCCACTTCAGTTCATGAAGTCAGAAGCTTCCTCGCGTTAGCGGGATACTATCGGATGTTCATTCCAAGCTTCTCCAAGCTTGCTAAACCGATGACAGAATTGCTGAATAAGGGAACGAAATATGTTTGGAACACGGCGTGTGAAGGAGCGTTCCAAGCATTAGTGAAGCATCTCACAACAGCCCCAGTCTTAGCTCAGCCGGATACAACAAAGCCCTTCGACGTGTATTGTGACGCGTCCGGTATTGGGCTCGGCTGCGTGTTGATGCAGGAAGGACGTGCGGTCGCATATGGCTCACGCCAACTTCGGAACCATGAGCAGCACTATCCGACTCATGATCTGGAGCTTGCTGCAGTGGTTTTGGCGCTGAAAATGTGGAGGCACTATCTCCTGGGGAATTTGGTGCACCTCTACACCGACTACAAGAGCTTGAAATACATTTTCACCCAGAAGGAGCTGAATATGAGGCAAAGAAGGTGGTTAGAACTAATCAAAGACTATGAGATTGAGATCCATTACCACCCCGGCAAGGCGAATGTGGTTGCCGACGCGCTGAGTCGGAAATCACATGTCCATAACCTCTCCATTACACTGGTGGAGGAGGAAGAGCCGAGTTTATACTTGGTTCCTTATGGATCGCTGTACAACCTTGCCCTCATCCCTACTATTAGGGAGGACATCATTGCAGCTCAGAAGATTGATAAGGGTATGGCACATCTCCGGAGATGGATAGACAATGGGGAGATCAAATGTTTCCGGAAGGATGATGAGGGGACGCTATGGTTCAATGACCGCATAGTCGTACCCCGGGATATGGAACTGAGGAAGAGGATCCTCGATGAAGCTTACTTGTCTAAATACTCCATTCATCCATGCAACAATAAAATGTACCAAGATTTGAAAAAGAAATTTTGGTGGACGCGGATGAAGCGGGAGGTAGCTAAGTACGTATCCGAGTGCGATACGTGTAGACGAGTGAAAGCTGATCATATGAAGAAATCAGGGCTGCTGCAACCCCTGAAGATCCCGGCATGGAAATGGGAAGATGTGAGCATGGATTTCATTGTGGGATTTCCCCTGACTTCCAACAAGCATGATTCCATTTGGGTAATCGTTGACCAGTTAACGAAGACGGCTCACTTCATCCCGGTGCATACACGTTACAATGCCGGTAAATATGCGGAGCTGTACATAGCAAAGATTCTATGCTTATATGGGGTACCCAAGACCATCGTCTCGGATCGAGGTGCATTATTTGTATCTCGCTTTTGGGAGCAGCTACACGCTGCATTGGGTACTAAGCTGATCAGGAGCTCCACCTATCACCCTCAGAAGATGGCCAAACAGAGAGGGTGAATCAAGTACTAGAAGACATGTTGAGAGCATGTGCCATCCACCACGGTAGGAACTGGGATGATCACCTACCGTTGGCGGAATTCTCGTGCAACAACGGCTATCAGGCGAGTATCAAGATGGCACCCTAGGAAGCTCTCTACGGTCGCAAATGCAGCACCCCATTAAACTGGTGCGAGTCCGGTGAAAGGGTCACATTCGGGGTTGATGTGGTGAACGACGCCGAAGAGCGCGTTCGGACAAATCAAGCTAATTTGAAGGCCGCTCAATCCCGGCAAAAGAGATACGCTGAAAAGAGGCGTAGGCCATTGCACTTTGACGTCGGTGAACACGTGTATCTCCTTGTGTCTTCGATGAAGGGCGTGCACCGGTTCGGTGTGAAGGGAAAGCTCGCTCCCTGTTTCATTGGGCCCTATGCTATCACCAAAAAGTGTGGACCAGCGGCATATAGACTGGCGCTACCGGCATCTCTTGCTGGTGTCCATGACGTCTTCCATGTGTCACAGCTGAGAAAATGTCTAAAGCATACAGCTGCTGTTCCCACCGAAGACATCGGCGAGCTGCAACCGGATTTAACGTATGATGAATATCCGGTGGCTATTATTGATAAGAAAGCCCGAACCACGCGTAGCCGAACGTTGTGGTTCTACAAAATACTCTGGGGCAACCACACCGCCGAAGAAGCGACGTGGGAGAGCGAGGAATTCCTTCGCTCAAATTACCCGGAGTTCATGGCGTCTCAGCACGGGTAAGTCCCTATGACATCGCTGTCTCGTCTTTTGTAATCTCGGGACGAGATTCTTTTAAGGGGGGATGTAAAAGCCCAAGAAAAGGGACTTGCAAAAACTTTTCATCACCTCACAACACCACAGTTTTTGTTGTGGATATCTTGTGAAGAATGAGGAAGAGCAAGTAACCTCCATCAAAAGGATGAATAGAGGGGAAAGCCCTAACTTTCACAAAGTAGGATTTATACACATGAACATGAGAGGTTGAGCTCACCCCTAGGATTTGAAAAGTCTTGGGAAGGTTCAAGCCAAGTTTCATGCAAATCCAACACTTTTTGAGGCACTTTTGGAGGCATTTGAAAAAGAGGCCAATTTGAATGTAAATTCAAATTGCAGCAACTTTTATCACTTAAATTCAAAAGTTGGCTTCATATTCAAACTCAGCACATTTTTCTGAGTTAGCCCACAAATTTTCATCCCCATTGGAGTTCATCTTGTCGGGAGCAAAATTTGCAAGAATTCAAAACTGAATTTGAATTTCAGTTCAAACATGAAGCAAATTTAGCCAAACAAAGTTCAAATTTGAAAACTCAAATTCAAACCAAGACTTGGGGGCTAAGTCTCCCATTCAATGTTCAGTAGCTGGGGATATTTACAGCAGAAGGGGAAGAAAGAATTAGAGGGGAGACGAGGGCCCACTGGTCAGCCACACCGGGATCAAACCGACTCAGTCACTCGGTCGAACACCTCTGCGGGCGACAGCGCACGGGGTCGACCCCGTCCCAACGCGGCCGCCGCGCCACCTCCTGCTCAGGGGATGAGGATGCCGGCTGCAATACACTCGGATGCACCCAAGTTGGCGTGAACCCCCCCCCCCCATTCTCCCGGTTCCACCCGCACACATCTGAAGCGGCGCGCCCTGAGTTTGCCGCCCTCTGATCGCCGGCGTCCGGACAGCACAGGCTCCCTCGTGCCCGACGCTCAACACAAGAAATAACCGCCATCAGGTGCTGGTCCTGGTCGTCCATACCGTTCAACATTTCATGCACCGTCATGGGAGAATTTTCCCAGGTAACGTTTCTGTGTTCTTAAGGCCGAGTCATACCAAATCCGGAAATTCGCGGGTATTAGCTCATCACCGGGTATACCGAGCTACACACATGATCTACACCCTGCCATGACCATTTAGGATCAAAAAGTACGAAGAACCGTTGAGTATAGACCCTGTTGATCGAGTTTTTCCAAGCACTGTCGATATCGGGCCTAGGTCGACGGTGAAGTCCTAGTTCCGGCCATTTCCATGGCCAACCAAGCTCATATTCGTGCTCAGCATGCCACAGCGGAGCTGTAGGAGCAAACCGTTTGAAGAATAAGGCCCTGAATAGCCCGGGCGACATCGCCGGAGTAAAGAGAACCTCTGCCACCGTCGCGGGCATGGTTCCGGCCATTGCCGAGCTTCGGTGAGGGCACCAGCGTGTTCTCCGAGTCAAGTTAGGCACAGGCGGCACGTTTCGTCGAAGGTCGGGTGGTGGAACGCCCAGCGGCGAGAGCTCCGGCGAAGCGCCGCCGCGGGAGCTGAGGGGTGGCGCGATGTAGACGAAGTGGGGGCCGGGTCCACCGGTCAGCCTCTGGTCTCGCGCGGGGATCCGTTTGCGGCCGGTATTCGGTGCGACAGCGCGGGTAAAACCCCGTGGGCCGTGGTGTGGCCGCATTCTCAATGGGCCGGCTTAAGGAGTGGGCCCCACCCGCAGAATTTAAACATTTTGGGAATTTCCAGTTTTAGTTCAAACTTCAAATGAATAGAACTTTTGCTAGGAAACTCCAAATTCAGTGAACCAAATTTTGCTGAACTCAGGATTCTGTGTACTTTCTAACAATACCAATTTCAGATCCTGAAACCTAATAGTTTTCCAGAATTAATTCCCTAAAATTTAAACTGTTGGGAATTTTATCTGGAGAATTACTTCATGAAAAATTATGAAATCTGGCCGGGAGGGTCATTGGAAAATCCTTGAGTCACAGTAAAATTTTCAGACTCATCCAAGTTCATTTAGCCCCCCTAATGGGGAGACTAAGAGAACTGCCCTGAGAAAATAGAAAAATGTACAGAAACATTTTTCAGATTTTCTCAAATCTTATTTAGGGCACAACTTCCTCTAGGATTCTTCAAATGACATGAAACCAATTCCATTAGAATCCTCTCAAATTCTAGTTCCAGAAAGTAATGATGGGAGCCATGAAAACCCCTGGAATTACTTAGAGGCTCAAATAATGACCATATAGGATTTTATTTGCACAAGGCTCAAATGAACTTTGTTTCAAATGAAACTTGGTCAAGACTCTGGTTAGGACCCTACCAATCCACCATAAAATTTTAGAACCAAAGGGGAGGGCTAGCTAGAGTTATTAGTAATTATGTATTCAAGTTTACACATTGCATTTAAATTGACATGTAGTATTTCATTAACGTGTAGTCGCTGAAGGCGAGGAGACTCCGGAAGTACTTGACTTCCTCCTTCCGGACGAAGACTTAACCCCTGACCAGCAGCAACAAGGCAAGCCCCGGTTTGCATTAACCCTTTTATAAAGTTTTTACTTTGTTTACATACGTAGTGTGAAGTGTGTATGTGCATTAGGTGTAGGATGGATGAATACCAGCTGCATAACCAGAATTTTCCCCAAGAGTGAGGGTAGTGTCTATGGCCTCAATTAGACAGGCTATGCTTAATGATTCATAGGACTTTGGTACAAGTCGAGTAGTTGGAATCTACTCGTGAGTTAGGCTTGGGACACACGGGTTCGGTTCGAGGGATGTGAGATCATTTTAGTAATGAAAATGAGACTAGGCAGGGGCTAGGGCGCAGCAAGAGGAAGTCTTTTATGCGCATCCCTGTCCGTGTCGATTGAGGACCGATCCGTGTGCTGCTTTACTGAACAAGTATTGAACGTACCGAAGGCATGTCGGATATATGGGCCCCGATAAACCGATGCCACCTAAACCTCCGGGCGTCGAGGCATAACGCACCGATTTATAGGTGTAGGCTGAGGGCAGCAAGGTGGAAATCTGCCAACGGGCATAGAGAGATGCTCCATGTGGGGAACCTCCTGCTCGTTTCGGTGTGACTGGTTCGACGTCTGGGCTGTTGGGAGAAAGGTTGTCCCGTACGACATCGAGTGAGTGTGCTGTGCAGCTCCACGGGTGGGCGTACGTGACGTGCTGTTTGGGTATCCCTGCAGGTGTATATCGAGTCGATTCGCCGTCCCTCGCGGTGACAAGTACCGCTTGTTCACTGCGTCGTAACGTAGATAATTTATGGAATGTTATGATTTAATATTGCTGTAATGATATAATTGTATTGCTACATGTGTGCCACCAAATATTGCTTACTAAATTTCAGATTCCCGAACTGTTAACTTGTGGCTAAAATATGAACTAAGGATGAACTTGTAGGCGTGTCCATTTGATGCACTGTTACTATCCTATGTTCATTCTACACCTCATGTAGAGTTTGATGCCTAGGTGAGTCGGTTAAGTCTTGTTGAGCCATCGTGCTCACAGTTGCTGCTTAAGTGTTTTTCAGGTGAGGAGCCACCCACGGACTCGGGTTACGAGTCCACCGGCGAGGGTTACCCTCCGTCGGGGACCACGGCTGAGTGGGAGCCGTACACGCTGCGCTGAGCTGAGACGTGCAGCTAGTGTGGGTTGCCCTAGGGCTGTGCAACCGACTTTTGCTAGATAGGTGGGCGTGAGTTGTATAATTTAGACTTCCGCTGTGTAACATAAACAACAGTTTGTAACTGAAGTTTGTACCTGTTTGTACAGTTTAGTTGGTTTCCCATGTAATATATTGTGTCCTTATGACGTGTGTTGTCAGGTGTCGCATCGTGCGGCACCACCCTCTGCGATCCTGGATGAGCGGATCCCGGTCCGCCACACTTCGGAGATTGCCCCTGCGATAGGGGTGTCGTCCGGCATCGGACCTCAGCCCAGTGTAGGGCGCACGGTCTGGCTTCGGTGTTCACCCCTAGGGGTGGAGACCGGCTTCGGAGATCGCCCCTGCGATAGGGGTGTCGTCCGGTATCGGACCTCAGCCCAGTGTAGGGCGCACGGTCCGGCTTCGGTGTTCACCCCTGGGGGTAGCGACCGGCTTCGGAGATCGCCCCTGCGATAGGGGTGTCGTCCGGCATCGGACCTCAGCCCAGTGTAGGGCACACTGTCCGGCTTCGGTGTTCACCCCTGGGGGTGGCGACCGGCTTCGGAGATCGCCCCTGCGATAGGGGTGTCGTCCGGCATCGGACCTCAGCCCAGTGTAGGGCGCACGGTCCGGCTTCGGTGTTCACCCCTGGGGGTGGCGACCGGCTTCGGAGATCGCCCCTGCGATAGGGGTGTCGTCCGGCATCGGACCTCAGCCTAGTGTAGGGCGCACAGTCCGGCTTCGGTGTTCACCCCTGGGGGTGGCGACCGGCTTTGGAGATTACCCCTACGATAGGGGTGTCGTCGGGCATTGGACCTCAGCCCAGTGTTGGGCGCACGGTCTGGCTTCGGAGCTCGCCTCTGAGGAGAGGGCGAGGTCCGGCTTCGGAGCTTGCCTCTGAGGAGAGGGCGAGGGCCGGCATCGGAGCTCAGGCCCACGGAGGGCGTGAGGTGCGGAGGTCATCGGATCTCAACCTCTGAGGAGAGGGTGAGGTCCGGCATCGGAGCTCGCCTCTAAGGAGAGGGCGAGGGCCGGCATCGGAGCTCAGGCCCACGGAGGGCGTGAGGTCCGGAGGTCATCGGAGCTCAGCCTCTGAGGAGAGTGTGAGGTCCGGCTTCGGAGCTCGCCTCTGAGGAGAGCGCGAGGGATGGCATCGGAGCTCAGGCCCACGGAGGGCGTGAGGTCCGGAGGTCATCGGAGCTCAGCCTCTGTGGAGAGGGTGAGGTCCGGCTTCGGAGCTCGCCTCTGAGGAGAGGGTGAGGGCCGGTATCGGAGCTCAGGCCCACGGAGGGCGTGAGCTCCGGAGGTCATCGGAGCTTAGCCTCCGAGGAGAGGGTGAGGTCCGGCTTCGGAGCTCGCCTCTGAGAAGAGGGGAGGTCCGGAAGGTCATCGGAGTTCAGCCTCTGAGAAGAGGGGAGGTCCGGAAGGTCATCGGAGCTCAGCCTCTGAGAAGAGGGGAGGTCCGGAAGGTCATCGGAGCTCACCCCCGCGGAGGGGGTGATGTGCGTCTTCAGAGCTCAGCCCAATGTAGGGCGCAAGGTCTGACTTTGGTGTTCACCCCTGGGGGTGGCGACCGGCTTCAGAGATCGCCCCTGCGATAGGGGTGTCGTCCGGCATCGGACCTCAGCCAAGTGTAGGGCGCACGGTCCGGCTTCGGTGTTCACCCCTAGGGGTGGCGACCGGCTTCAGAGATTGCCCCTGCGATAGGGGTGTCGTCCGGCATCGGACCTCAGCCCAGTGTAGGGTGCACAGTCTGGCTTCGGTGTTCACCCCTGGGGGTGGCGACCGGCTTCGGAGATTGCCCCTGCGATAGTGGTGTCGTCCGGCATTGGACCTCAGCCAAGTGTAGGGCGCACGGTCCAGCTTCGGTGTTCACCCATGGGGGGTGGCGACCGGCTTCGGAGATCACCCCTGCGATAGGGGTATCGTCCGGCATCGGACCTCAGCCTAGTGTAGGGCGCACGGTCCGGCTTCGGAGCTCGCCTCTGAGGAGAGAGCGAGGTCCGGCTTCGGAGCTCACGTTTGAGAAGAGGGCGAGGTGTAACACCCCAAAAATCTTGTTAAGACCCTAAGTCATGTTAAGAGGGGAATTTAAAAATTTTTGGACGTGTTGCATGTTTTGCAAAAATTCAAATTCAAACTGGAATTCAAATTAAACTCAAAACAGAAAAGAAATAGAAAAAGAAAAAGTAAAACAGAAAAAAACCGGCCAGTGGGCCGAAACCCACCAGCCGGCCCAACCAGCCCCCGCGCCAGCCTGCAGCCGCGCGCGCCTTTTCCTCCCACTGACAGGCGGGGCCCGCCAGCCCTTCTTCTACCTCGCGCCCGCGCCGGGATTCTCTCACCCCGAATCAAAACCGACCCAGATTCCTGCGCATCCCCGCCGAATTCCGTTCGTAGGCAACGCGGACTCGATCTAAACCACCCCGCCGCCCTCCCCCGTCTACAAAAACCCCCGCCTCGTTCTGTTTTTCCCACGCGATCCACCGTTTTTACTCCGGTGAGAACCCGAGCCTTCTCCGGCGAATTCTGGCCAATCTAAGCTCGGAAATTCCGATCTAACTCGTTGGTCTTGATCCACCGCCTCCGGGGAACCCTGCAGGTGCAGAAAACTCGGTGACTTGCGGTTCAAACACAGCGCCGACGAGCCTCGCCGTGGTTTCACTTCGGACCTCGTCGCCGACCGCCTTCCAGGACCTCCCAGCTCAAGAAAACCCCTGAGGTGAGATCCCCGACCTCCCCTCTGCCGATCTATGCCATAAGATCACAGTTCTAGGAAGAATTTTCGAAGATCCGAAAGTCTCCGGCAAGATCACCGCCTCCCGCCGCCGTGCGCCGCCGGCAGCGCCGCCCGCGCTCGATCAGAGCGACGTGGCCGCGTGTTCGGCGTTTATTTTAAATCGCACGGTAGGGTTTAAATCCCCGCGTACCGGTTCGACGTTATAATCTCAGCCGTCTGTTTTAAATCGGACGGTCCACGTCAGCCCCGCGTTATAAAGACTGGAATTCTTACGTGCTACCCCCTAGGGTTCTCGGGAAATAAGAGCTAGCCCCGGAAACTTCTGATCTAGCCCCTGGAACTTCAGGAAATCATGTAAATTCATTTAAAAATCAGTTTTAGCCCCTGGACTTAATAAAAATTAGAAAAAACTCCTCTGTTATGTATAGCTAGACCCCTGAAAATTGTTAAAATAATATTATAGACCCTATAGTGGGGTGAGTTTACCTTTTTAGCCCTGTTTAACATTTAATTTAGGAAATCGAATATGTGGCTAGTGTTTAAAATTTAAAAAGTGGGACAAACATATTGTCAAAATTAAATTAAAAACTTTCTCAGTATTTAGAAAACTTTGGAGTGAGATAAAAACATATTTTGGGCTGAAGTGAATCTGTTTAATTTATTATTCACATTTAGGGACACATTTTTAAGTAAAGAATAGTTCTGGAAAATAGGGAAAATAATTGTAAAATAGTTTACATCAGAGGAAAAGGTCAAGAATATATTAGCAAATATTTTAGATCAGAACCTATTCTGTTTAGATTATGTGTCTTGTTATTTTTATAATAAAGTTCACATTTAGGCATAGGAAATAAATCTGAAAATATAGCAAATAGTAAATGATAAATGGAGTTCTAAAATCCAAAGAATTCAGTTTAGGGTTGGTAGAAATTATGAAGACACATATGGAGAAGGAAAATACCTTTCATGCATACTTAGTAGCTAAAAGGTATAGTAGTTGAATATAAGGAATTTATTTAAATTGGAAACTCATATATATAGTATACAAGCATAAATGTGAATACAAAAGTAGGAATCATATACACAGAATTAAAAGTGCATGTAAGCCACACATCACCACACATAGAGTAACCACAACACATATAATGGTGAATGACTTTCATAAATATGAATGTGTGGTTTGTATGAAATGGAAGTGTGAACTATGTCTTATGGATTGTTGTTTTTCTTTTGCTATGTGTGATGGTATGATGTAGAACCTGCTCAAGAGCAAGTTATTTCTTTCCAAGATCAGGACTACCCATTTCAAGAGCAGCAGGAAGGAGGCAAGTGTCCTTGACTACTTTGATCCTATGTTAGGATGTGTAGCTAGAGTTATTTGCATTGTCAATTGAAATATGAAACCCATGCTAGGAAGTTTCCCTAGAATTGCATTACCTTGTTTCCTTGTAGCTTGGGTTGGGATTTATTTTATCATGTCACTTATTATTATGCATATGCTTAGCCATGCTTAGAATGGGATATTTGGGATATGAGATCATCAGTTTATTTTACCATACTCTTGAATGAGATATTGTGAGTTATGTAGAGGTAGGGATCAAGGCAAGTTGGATGTTTTGGTTGTGTGCTGGGTGCACGAGACTCGGGTTTGTGTTTAGTACTTGCCTGAATCCTAAGGACCGGTTCATGGAGCATGTAACCTGGCTTTACCGTGCCAACCACATGCTGAGATGGGGCAGCTTGGCCAATTAATTAGGTGTATCCCCGGCGTAGTATGGGTGTGTTGGATGGTGCGGGGAATAGGTGTCAGCTGGACTACCATATGAACCGCAAGGCTCAAGAGGGGGCCACTGCAGCGGGGTTGGAGCCTCTTGTATGCTGTTAGGGGTGAAACCTCAGTGGGCCCACACTCGTCGGGAATCCCTTTGTAAAGGCTTCGTAGTGATCTCCTGGCTACACACCTGGGAAGTGTGAATGTGGTTCGGAGCCACTGGCATAATGGAGGTTCTTTTAGTCCACCCAGCAACGGGGGATGAAATCACTACATGTGGGTACAGTGGTGCAAACTCTGCAGAGTCAAAACTGTCATGACAGCCGTGCTCACGGTCAAGAGCGGCTTGGACTTATTCATGATTAGAGGATGAGGACCTTGGAGATTGTGGATGTTAAGCGGGGAGCTTAACATTGGAAATGATGTTATGGTTATTGGATTATGATGATGGGATGGGAGATTGGGACCATTTCAACTGTGTAGTAATGTAGGTGCTTAATAAGCTAAGGTGATAGGTATTAATTGCGTAGTGCTTTAACCATGAGTTCAACCTCTCCTTGTTCTAGCCATGCATGATATAATTTTCCCACACTTGCTGAGTACCATTGGTACTCAACCTTGCATATTTTGTTGGTTTATATTGCTGCTCAGGTCAAGATAATGAGGTGGTGTATAATGACCAAGACTTTGGACCCGAAGAAGGTTTCTAGGTTCATGGAGACCTCCGGGCAACGCCTGTAACGAAGGCCACAAGAATAATATTCCGCTGCTAGTTTATTTACTTGTGATGAACTTATCATTGTCCATCGAGACATTTGCTATGTAAGACTAATTTATATTTGACACCTGGCTTGTAATAAATGATGCTTCACTATTTGTTATCACATGTATGAGAAAATGATCCTGGCATACATGTGATATTCACTTGGTTGTTCTTCAGAAAAACCGGGTGTGACACGAGGGTCGGCATCAGAGCTCAGGCCCATGGAGGGCGTGAGGTCCGGAGGTCATCGGAGCTTAGCCTCTGAGTAGAGGGTGAGGTCCGGCTTCGGAGCTCGGCTCTGAGGAGAGGGCGAGGGCCGGCATCGGAGCTCAGGCCCACGGAGGGCGTGAGGTCCGGAGGTCATCGGAGCTCAGCCTCTGTGGAGAGGGTGAGGTCCGACTTTGGAGCTCGCCTCTAAGGAGAGGGCGAGGGCCGATATTGGAGCTCAGGCCCACGGAGGGCATGAGGTTCGGAGGTCATCGGAGCTCAGCCTCTGAGGAGAGGGTGAGGTCCGGCTTCGGAGCTCGCCTCTGAGGAAAGGGCGAGGACCGGCATCGGAGCTCAGGCCCATGGAGGGCATGAGGTCCGGAGGTCATCGAAGCTCCGCCTCTGAAAAGAGGGTGAGGTCCGGCTTCAGAGTTCACCCCTGCGGAGGGGGTGATGACCGGCTCTACTCAGAGGTCCTCCCTTCCCTATCTCTTAGTCTTATTTGGCTTACTGTCCCGGGCCGGAATACGGGGCTCGGGAAATCTAGTGCACTTAGTCCTGGAGGTCTGGCCCCCAGCCCAAGTCAGGGTGTAATCGTCTGGCCCCCTAGTACTCAGACCGTAGCGCTGGGGAGGCAGAGTGCGCATGCTTTGGGTGCAGGACCGGGCAAAGCAAGGCTCCTGGACCCCCCGCTCCTGGCGTAGGTCTTTTTCTGGAGGAGACCGACTGGTGTCACAATACTCTTACTAGGGAAGGTCCGAGAGGCCTCCAGGCCATCGGCAGGTACCCTAAGCGTGACCGCACTCGGCAGGATAGCAAATGTCGACTATGCATGAGATCAGGAAAGAGGAACCGAGTGTACAATGGGCGTACACTATCTAGAGCGTGGGGAGGTGATCACATAAATTAATGCGTAATTTAAATGAACACCTAAGTAAGCATGGTGAACTTAATGGGATAGCGTCGGAGCGCCTGTCTTGGGCTCCCATGCACGGACCGGTGGCGCCAGGGCGTCTGCCGGTATCGCGCGATCCGAGGTGTTGCTCACCATCTTGCCTCGACGACGAGGTAGATGGTTGAGTAGGGCGTCGTCCCTGCTGCAGCGGAGGATTGACGGCAGCAGCGACGAGGTCGTTGACGTCGCGGATCCACTGTTGGGTGGCCCCCTGGAGGGCGTCTTAAGCAGGCGGATTGTCCAGGAGTGCTTCTTCGGCAGCTAGCACGCTTTCTTGGGAGACACTCGGCGTTGCAGCAGATCTTGGGCTTGCTGGAGTCGGCGCTGCCAGAGTCGGCTGCTGGCTTCCAGCTTGCACCGACACACTCCGTCCTGAGTGTGTCGAGACGTAGTCCCCGCTGGTCACCGTTCTTCGTGAACGTGGGCGGGGAGAGCTTGCCTCTGAAGGAAGCTTCGTCATCTTCGCCGGCGAAAGCTCATCGCGCAAGGGAAAAGCCCCCTACCTGGCGTGCCAAATGTCGAAGTGTGTTGTCGACACTTCTCCCGGGCCTGCTCTGGGCAGCCCGCGGAGGTTCTTTTTTGGAGGGGCTAGTCACTCACGGAGAGCTTACGTGTTGGGGACGATGGAAGGAGAAGCTTGACACAGAGAGTTTTACATGGTTCAGGCCGCCAGAGCGTAAAACCCTACGTCCACGGTGAGCAGAGATGCCCGTTGTATTGCTTGGTGCTCAGGAGCGAACCCTGCGTGAGAGTGTTTAAAAGGCGAACCGCTAAGGTGCGAACCCTTGCTAACGTCGCCTACCCGAGCCTTTTATAGTCCAAGGCTTGGGCGGCTTACAAGGTGGGCCCCGGGGACCCGACAGGTGGCCCCGGGGTGACTTCCTACCAGCTACATAGTCTTGGCGCTGGCTTCGAGGTGGTCGTCCTGCCACCCTGCCTATGCCGCAGGCTAGGTGTAGCCATTGGTGATGGCAGGGGCGGCAGGGTACGTCTTGTCCATGTCTTGTCGCTTCCTTTAATGGTCTACAGCATCAGACCATGTGCGCCTGTCTTGACTGTGACGGGTCGCAGCACCTCCTGACAGGTGTGCGCCATGCCTCTTCGTCTTGGGAAGGCGCGGGTCTTGAATGCTTCGTACGGTAAAGGCATGACGCGCCTTTACTACCGCTGCCTATCACGTCGGGCGGGCAGCGCTGCTCTATTGGCCACGTGTCAGGCTCGGAGCTCACCTCTGAGGAGAGTGGAGCTCCGGTCCCACTGGACACGTGGAGCCTTCAGAGCTCACCCCCGTGGAGGGGGCGAGGTCCGGCCTTCTGGGCCACGTGGCAGGCCCGGATCTATCCTCCGAGGGGAGGGGAGCTCCGGCCCCACTGGACACGGGGAGCCTTCGGAGCTCGCCCTGGAGGGGGCGAGGTCCGGCCTCCTGGGCCACGTGGCAGGCCCAGAGCTATCCTCCGAGGGGAGAGGAGCTCCGGCCCGCTGGACACGTGGCGCCTTTGGAGCTCGCCCCTGCGGAGGGGGCGAGGTCCTTAGGTAGTTTTACCCTGTGCGCAGGGGTACCCGGTATTGAGGGCGACGACAGACGTGTTCCAAGAAGAACTTCCTGGTATGCCACCTAACCGGGACATCGAGTTTTCCATTGACCTAGTACCCGGAACCGCACCTTTAGCAAGAGACCATATAGGATGCCCGTCAATGAACTAGTGGAGCTGAAGAAGCAAATTCAGGAGCAGCTGGAGAAGGGTTTTATACGTCCAAGCTCGTCACCATGGGGAGCCCCCGTGCTCTTCGTAGACAAGAAGGATGGGACCCAAAGGATGTGCGTGGACTATAGATGTCTCAATGAGGTGACGATCAAGAACATGTACCCTCTGCCCCGTATAGAGGACCTATTCAACCAAATGAAGGGAGCCCGAGCATTCTCCAAGATTGATCTTCGGTCGGGATACTTTCAACTGAAGATTAAGCCCTCCGATATACCCAAGATTGCCTTTCGAACACGGTATGGTTCGTATGAGTATACCGTGTTGTCTTTTGGGTTAACGAACGCACCCGCATACTTCATGTACCTTATGAACAAGGTTTTCATGGAGTACTTGGATAAGTTCGTCGTGGTTTTCATTGATGATATCATGGTGTATTCGAAAAGTGAGGAGGAGCATGAAGAACATTTGAGATTGACATTGCAGAAGTTGCGAGAGCATCAATTGTATGCAAAGTTCAGCAAATGTCAATTTTGGCTAAAATAGATATCGTTCCTAGGCCACATCATCTCCGAGGAAGGAGTATCAGTTGATCCCAGAAAAGTGGGAGATGTTCTGAAGTGGAACCGACCGCAAAACGTGAGGGATATTCGAAGTTTTCTTGGGATGGCTGGATACTACCGAAGGTTCATCAAGGACTTCTCTAAGATAGCAAAGCCAGTGACGGAGTTGCTAACGAAGGGAAAAGCCTTCCAATGGACACCACCGTGCCAAGAAAGCTTTGAGGAGCTCAAGAAAAGGCTAACCACAGCACCGGTTTTGGTATTGCCGGACGTGAGCAAGAGCTTTGACATATATTGTGACGCATCCAGACAAGGGCTTGGATGTGTGCTCATGCAAGAAGGACAAGTGGTAGCCTATGCCTCATGCAATTAAAGAAGCACGAGCTCAATTACCCTACGCATGATTTGGACCTCGCAGCCGTGGTGCATGCATTGAAGATTTGGAGACATTATATCCTTGGTCATCAATGTGAGATCTATACGGATCATAAAAGCCTCAAGTACATATTCACTCAAACGGATTTGAATTTGAGGTAACGTCGATGGTTGGAACTCATCAAGGATTATGATGTTTGAATCAACTATCCTCGGAAAGGCCAATGTAGTAGCCGACGCTTTGAGCCGGAAGGGAGCATGTCACCAACTCACGGTTTGGGAGCTACCACCCAGAGCTACGAAAGGAGTTCGAACGGTTACATCTCGGATTCTTGAACGAGATGGAAGTGATGGAACTCCACTCATCATTGGAACAAGAGATAAAGGATGGCCAAGCTACGGATGAAGAGATCAAGGAGATCAAGGAAAGGGTCACGAGGAACAAAGTGATCCGATGGTGAAAGGTACTATGGATCCATCACACAGAAGCTGAAGCCACATGGGAGCGTGAAGAAGACATCAAGACAGAGTTTCCTCATCTATTCTCTACTAACGAATCTCGAGGGCGAGATTCGATTTAAGGGGGGTAGATTTGTGACACCCTCATTTTCGGGTTCTGCATGTATTCATGTTTCATGTAGAAAGACACTTTTAAAAAAAGTCGAAATCAAGAAAGAATAAAAAAGATAGCCAAAAAGAGCCAATTCCAGTTCACAGAGAGGGTCGAAGACAATACCTGCGGCCCGCTGGCCATGTGGCGCGTTCGGAGCTCATCTCCGCAAAGGGGGAGAGGTCCGCTGCTAAACTGGCTACGTGGCAGGCTTGGGGCTCGTCCCTGCGGCAAAGGGTGGGGTCCGACCACTTGGGACACGTGTTGCCCCCGGAACTAGCTTCTATGGAGGAGCGAGGCCAGCCCCGCAGGACACGTGTCATTTTCGGAGCTAGTCACCGCGGAAAAAGAGAGCCAGTCGCGCGGGACACGTGTCGCTCTCGGAGCTCACCTCCGAGAGGTCTGGTCCTATTGGACACGTGTCACCTCCGGAGCTCACCTCCGGGAGGTCCGACACTACCGGAAACGTGTCACCTCCGGAGCTCGCCTCCGGGAGGTCCGACGCTGATGGGCACGTGTCGACCTCGGAGCTCGTCTCTGAGGAGAAAGGAAGTCTGGTGCTGTTAGGACACGTGCCACATCCGGAGCCACCTCCGAATAGAGGGGAGGTCCGAAATTGACACATGGCACACCCGGAGCCACCTCCGAAGATAGGGGAGGTCCGAAACTGACACGTGGTGTTCGCGGAGCTCGCCTCTATTGAGAGAGGAGGTCCCGACCCACCAGACAAGTGGCGCACACGGAGCTCGCTTCTGAGGCAGAGAAGGAGGTCCCGCCCACCAGGACGCGTGGCGCACGTAGAGCTCACCTCTGAAGGAGAGGGAGGTCTCGTTCGCCTGACACGCGGCACAGCTGGAGCTGGTCCTGCAGAAGAGGGAGCCCAGGTTCCGCAGGACACGTGGAGCTTCCAGAGCTCATCACCGCAGAGGTAACGAGTTCTGAAGCGGTTTTTGCTTTTGTACGCACGGGAATACCGGTACGGGAGGAAACCGACACGAATGCCATGATGCTACCGAACCAAATTAGCAAGGGATAAGTTGTTAAGATTCAAAAAACAGTTTGAATGGGACTCTTAATCGAATTCCGATCAGAGGAGGACTCTTCGTTTCCTCTTATAAATAGAACTGAAAACCTTTGGCCGCAACCACGTACTTCTTTTCCACCTCCTAAGCCGACAACTTAGAGCCCTAGCCCCAGCTCGCCGAGTAAACCCTTCGTCGGAGTTCAGTCGTTGAAGATTGCCGGAGGAGCCCCAACGACATCATCGCGTTTTCTTTGCATCTGTTCTCTCGATCCTTTCGAACAGAAGCTTTTTTGTGGACAGATCATGTGTTGATCGGATTGATCTAAAAGTCAAGATCATCACCACGTCCACAATTGATCCGAACATCTCTGTTCATAGTAAAACCCATGCAAGCCATGCAAGAACACGTACAACCGATCTAATAAAATACTACATCATAGGATTAGCATGCATATGCATCATGCATCGCATCTTAAAAGTAGAGTTTGTGCATGATATTGATTGTTGTGAATCTTGTATGTGCGTGATCGCGTATAGATGGACAAGCTCAGGGAGCTGTCTACGACGAGCTGCAACAACAAGGTTTCGAGATCCAAGAGCAACCGGAACCGCAAAAATAAGGCAAGTGCTCCTTGACCATATTGATCCTATGTTTTTGGAAAACTGTTTTGATTGCAAAAAGGTGTGTGTGCTGAGTCAAACATGATGGTAAACCCTTTCATAGGAGTTTACTAGTTTTGGTTAAACCACCCTTGTCGCCAGGGAAGTAAATGAGTAGGGTATGGTTTTGCTTTTTTTTTGCTTAGCTGAGTCCGTGGGATATGGGAAGCGAGATAGATGTGTCTAGCTAACTTCACTCGTAATGATAATAAGAAACTGATGTTGTTAATGAACGTGAATCGGAGGGAGATCTAGGCAAGCTTGGGCTTGTGAATGAGGTAGCATGAGATGGTGGTTACTTGCCGTAGATCTAAGGACCGGTTCATGCGAGCACATGCCAGGATAACAGTGCCACCACAAGGCCAAATATGGGTGCGGCTTAGCCGAGTAATTAGGTATGTTGCTAGATTGTTATGGACCGTGGAAGGCGCGGCGAATGGGAGTCGAGTGAGGACAGCCCTAGGAACTGCATGGCACAAGAGGGGGCCCGTGGGTGGGAGAATTGAAGATTCTAGTCTGCCGGTGAAACATTAGTGAGTCCATACATCTAGTAACCCCTTTGTAAAGGCTATTTTGTGATCTCTTGACCATACACCGACGGTTGTGTACTGGTATAATGGAGGTTCTGCAGTTGCCGACGGGTCACAAAATCACAAACTTGTGGGTAAAGTGGTACAAACTCTACAGAGTCTAAAACCATCATGATAGCCGAGCTTACGGTCACGAGCGCCTGGACAACTTCCATGATTAGTTGGGATGGTTTTTGGGATGGCTTTGGTTAGATTGGTTTTGCTCGCGAATACCTTCTCGTATTTGCTACCATCTCACGAATTTCATCTCGTATTGGCTACCATTTCATCTCATAAACAATTCCGTCTCACACCGAGACCAATCTCGTTGCCATGACTCAACAATCATGCAACCAATCTTATCACCCGGACTCAACAGTCCCGAAAACCAAACAAAAACCAAACCATAACAAAAAACCATAACCATCTAATCATGTGGGTTGTCCAGGCGCTCGTGACCATAAGCTCGGCTATCATGATAGTTTTAAGAACTCTGCAGAGTTTGTACCACTTTACCCACAAGTTTGTGATTTCGTCACCCGTCGGCGACTGCAGAACCTCCATTATACCAGTACACAATCATCGGTGTATGGTCAAGAGATCACAAAATAGCCTTTACAAAGGGGTTACTAGATGTATGGACTCACTAAGGTTTCACCGGCAGGCTAGAATCTCCAATTCTTCCACCCACGGGCCCCCTCTTGTGCCATGCAGTTCCCAGGGCAGTCCTCACTCAACTCCTATTCCCCGCGCCTTCCACGGTCCATAACAATCTAGTAACTTACCTAATTACTCAGCTAAGCCGCACCCATACTTGGCCTTGTGGTGGCACTGTTATCCTGGCATGGCTCGCATGAACCGGTCCTTAGATCTACGGCAAGTAACCACCATCTCATGCTACCTCATTCACAAACCTAGGCTTGCCTAGATCTCCCTCCAATCCATGTTCATTAACAGCATCAGTTTCTCATTATTGTTACGAGTGCAGTTAGCTAGACACATATATCTCGCTCCCCATAATCCCATGGACTCAGCGAAGCATAAAAGCAAAAACCAAACCTGACTCAATAACTTTCCTAGTGACAAGGGTGGTTTAACCAAAACTAGTAAACTCCTATGAAAGGGTTTCCCATCATATTGACTCAAGCACACACACCTTTTCACAAACAAAACAGTTTTTCGAAATATGGGATCAATATGGTCAAGGGGCACTTGCCTTGTTCTTGCGGTTCTGGTTGCTCTTGGATCTCGAAACCTTGTTGTTGCAGCTCGTCATAGACAGCTCCCTGAGCTTGTCCTTCTATACGCGATCACACACATACAAGATTCCTAGCAATCAATACCATGCACAAACTCTAATCAACATGCGATGATGCGTATGCATGTTAATCCTATGATGCAGTTTTTATTAGATCAGTTTGTACGTGTTCTTGCATGTATGCATAGCTTTTACGATGAACAGAGGTGTAAAGATCAATTGTGGACGTGGCGATGATCTTGACTTTAGATCAAACCAATCAACACGTGATCTGTCCATGAAAAAGCTTCTGTTTGAAAGGAATCAAAGAACAGATGCAAAGAAAACGCGATGATGTCGTAAGGTGGTTGTCGAAGTGTGTAGCAGACACTTCCCCCGGGCCTGCTCTGGGCAGCCCGCGGAGGTTCTTTTTCGGAGGGGCTAGTCACTCACGAAGAGCTTACGCATTAGGGACGATGGAGGAAGAAGCTTGACACAGGGATTTTTACGTGGTTTAGGCCGCCGGAGCGTAATACCCTACGTCCACGGTGAGCAGAGGTGCTCGTTGTATTGCTCGGTAGTCAGGTGCAAACCCTGCGTGAGAGTGTAAAATGTTGAACCGCTAAAGTGCGAACGGCTGAGGTGCGAACCCTTGCTAACGTTGCCTACCCGAGCCTTTTATAGTCCAAGGCTCGGGCGGCTTACATGGTGGGCCCGGGACCCGACAGGTGGTCCTAGGGAGATTGCCTTCCATCTACCGTATCCGCAGTTACGCCGACAGTTGTCTCTGGCGACGGCTTCAAAGTCTTCGTTCTGCCGCCCTGCCCATGCCGCAAGCTAGTCGTAGTGGTTGGCAGGGGCGGCAGGGGATGTCTTGTCGCTGTGTTTATTGGCGTGCAGCCTCTGGTGCGGCGCGCCAGTCTTCACTGCGATGTGATTGGGCGCAATGGCACCTGACAGAGGCGTGCTTCGCGTCTCCGCGCCTTGGGAAGGCGCGGGTCTTGAATACCTTGTACGGGCAAGGTATGGCGCGTCTTTACTCTTGCTGCCTACCGCGCAGGGGCAAGGAGCGCTGCTCTGCTGGCCACGTGGCGGGCCCGGAGCTCTCCTCTGAGGAGAGCAAGGTCCGGCCCCGCTGGACACGTGGAGCCTTCGGAGCTCTCCCCGCGGAGGGGGGAGGTCCGGCTCTTCTGGCCATGCGGCAGGCTCGGAGCTCTCCTCTGAGGAGAGGGAGGTCCGGCCCCGCTGGACATGTGGAGCCTTCGGAGCTCTCTCCGAGGAGGGGGGAGGTCCGGCTCTGCTGGCCACGTGGCATTGGGGGAGGTCCGGCTCAGTTGACCACGTGGTGGGCCCGGAGCTTACCTCTGAGGAGAGGGATGTCCGGCCCCGCTGGACATGTGGCGCCTTCGGAGCTCTCCCTGTGGAGAAGGGCGAGGTCCTTATGCAGTTTCCCCTGTGCGCGGGGTACCCCATATTGAGGGTACCGACAGTGGCCCCCGGGCCCATCTCAGGGGAGATAGCGAGCCCGAGGTGGGGCCCCCGTCTCTTCCACTCCGCGCACCTTCTCGAAGACCCGCCTTGACCGTTGCTGGGGCACGAACAGTCGCGGGATTGTGGGAGCGTGTGCCCCACTTGATGGCCGCTTTTACTGCGGCGGTTCCCAAGGCTGCCACTTCCGCACGTCGCAGTGCCTTTTCGGGAACCGCCGAAGCGTCCTGCCGGCTCATCTTCTTGAGAGACTGACTTCTTGGCCCACCGCTTCAGCTGGACGGCTTAGGTCCACTTGTCATCGACGCTCGGTCTTGGAGCTAAAGCGGTTGTCCAAGCAGCGTATTCGAAGAGTTTCGAATCGCTTTGAATCACGCCTGGGAAGTTTAAAAGGGGATCTCACCCGCATCGCAGCTTCCCTTCGCACTTCCCAGCGCTTGCATCTTCCTTGTTTCCTTGAGCTCTTGCGCTCTTGTCTTCCCTGTCCTTGAGCTTCCATCTGCCATGGCTTCCAACTTGCCTCCGGAGAAGAAACGCGCCCGGTCTCCTCCGGCGGCGGCGTTTGCACCAAGTCAGGGATCCAGGGCGCCTGCGCGTCCTTCTTCTGGAGATGGCGTCTCATCCGGTGATGACTCCAAGAGGTCTCGAGCTTCCCATTCCGGCGAGACGACACTCAAGCGTCGACGGACTGAAGGTCCCCGGGCGTCGCATCCTCCTTCCTCAGGAGGTGGAGCCCCGAGGGGGAGCACTGGTGCGGCGATGCCCAGGGGCGAGTCTAGAGCTCAGGCGCCCCGGGCCTCAGGAGCTGGATCGGCGTCTAGGGGGGCTTCAGAAGCATCCCCTGCTCTGCCAGTCCGGGCGACTGTGGGGCAGCCCTCGGTGGCGACGGCGGGCTCTAGTGGACATACCCCGGCTCGGAAGCCGGGGTTCAGAGCCCGTTGGAGCTCTCGTGTCCCTCGGTTAGTGTCGCCCTTACCGGGTTCCAGAGCCTGCATCCTTTTCTTCTTTCCTTAACCTGAGATCCTCTCATGTTTGCAGGGACTCATCGAGTACCGGTAACGTCTCTGTTTCCCGGCCTTCCCCGATTGTCGTGGGGTCTGTGCCGCAGAGCTCGGCAGCTGAATTGGTTCCGGCGGCCCCCAAGCAGGTGCAAGCTCCTCCTGCGCCGGCCGGTCCGGCTCCTGTGGCAGTGGAGGCAACTCCCACCCATCCCCCTTCGCCAGCTCGGGAGCTGGCTGTTGCTGAAGGTTCGGTGGAACTGGCTGGCGGTGTTCCACCTTCTGTTGTCGAAGCGGGAGAAACTGCCATGGGCCCTACAGCTGGCAGTGAACCGGAGTGCGCCGGGAGCGGCCCCGCCCCAGTGTCGGCTTCTCCTGATCAGCGCCTCATCCCTGTCGCCGAAGCGTCAGCTCCTCCTGATGATGACGTGATGGAGGAGGTCGGGGACGCGGCTTCAGCCTCTGCCGCCCTGCTGCCCCTGGCGGACGCTTTTAAGCTCGCCCAGACGAGCGTCCGGCAGGTCCTGGCCGCGCTCGGCCGTGAACGGGAGGAGCAGGTAGGAGAGATGGATCGCCTCCTCAGCTGAGGGCTCCCCTTGAGAGAGCGGACCGAGGAGGTCAGGGCGGAGCTTGACTCGAGGCGGACGTCGCTCGATGTCATGGTTGCGCTCCTTGACCGCCAGAAGAGAGCCGTCGACTGCTTGGACTCCGAGACTCGGCGGCTCCACCAGGAGACCCGCGAGACTCATGCCCGGGCCGAGGGGCGCCTCTCTACTTTGGAGGAGCTGCGGCTGAAGCTGGAGTGCCGTGAGCGCGCCATCGCGGACCAGGAGCGCACTGTGGCGGCTGAGGCAGAGAAGGTCGCCGCGCGGCTGGCGGCTGGCGAGGGCGACCTGAGGGCCCGAGCTAAGGAGCTGGAGACCCGGAAGGCAGATCTGGTCGCGAGGGAGGAGCAGGTCTCCCAGGAGTACCAGGCGGTCCTGGATCGGGAGCCGGCAGCCGACTTCCGGGCATCGGAGTTGGAGCGGCTCGCCCAGAGTCTCCAGCTTCGGGAAAGCTCGTTGGCAGCCAAGGAGAAGGAATTCTCCAAGGGGGGCCTTGACACCTTGCTGGCATCCCGGCGTGAGATGGAGGAGCTCCAAGCCTCGCAGTCCTCCGAGGCCCGGGCGGTCTGGATCTTCGTCGACCAGGCAGAGTCCGCCCTGGTCCCCCTTGGCTTCAGCCCGGTGAAGGCAGTGGCTGCGGCATAGAAGGTGGCCGAGGTGATCCCTACGCTCGAGTCTATTGGCGACAAGCTGGACAGGCTTGAAGCGGTGGTCGCCGGTGAGCTCGAGGCAAAGGGACGGGGCCTGGCGATGGAGGTTGCTACGCACGTGCTGGCGTGCTTCCGGAGCCGGGATCCCTCCCTCTCACTGGAGCCAGTGAGGCAGGGCCCCGCCGCGGAGCAGGAGGAAGCTGCCAGGGCTGAAGTCGGGGAGGTGGCCACCCTTGTAGCCTCTAGGTTCCGGCGCGAGCCCAGGGAATCCTAGGGCTTGCACCTTTTCTTTTTCTTTTGTCGAGTCTGTAGTCCAGCTCATGGAGCTTTGAATGAATGAACATGCTCTTTGTTTTTTGTGTCGTGTTTATCTTCTTCTTGGCTTGGCCTGGCCGAGTCCTTAGCTCCGCAAGGACCTCGGAGGTATTCACCAATCTTGAAGTCTTGCACAGACACCTTCCTCAGGTCCTTATTGTGTTAAGGGCCAAAGGGGTCTTCGGAGCTCGCCCCGTGAGAACGGGGAGGTCCAGATCTGCCGACCACGTGGCAGGCCCGGAGCTCCTCTCTGAGAAGATGGAGGTCCGACCCCATGGGACACGTGGAGCCTTCGGAGCTCGCCCCTGCGGAGGGGGCGAGGCTCGGCTCTGCCGGCCACGTGGCAAGCCCGGAGCTACCCTCTGAGGAGAGGGGAGCTCCGGCCCCGCCGGACACGTGGGGTCTTTGGGGCTCGCCCCTGCGGAAGGGGCGAGGCCTGGATCCTCCGGTCTTGTGATGGAGTAGTCGATAGTTCCGACCCTCCCCTATGCGGTTCCCGAAGCTAAAACCTGAAGGTCCTGCACACAGGTAGAGGAAGCGTAATCCTCCTCGAGGGCTTTCCCTTCCCCGTCTCCTAGTCTTATTTGGCTTACGGTCCTGGTCCGGTATACGGGGCTTGGGCAATTCTGTGCGCGAGGCGCCGGGGGTCCGGCTCCCTCCAAGGTCAGGGTACGATCGTCCGGCCCCTAGTACCGGACCTAATGCAGGGGAGGCAGAGTGTACAGGCTTTCGGTACGGAACCAGGCAAAGTGGCTGTACTCCCCTGGACCTCCGAAGGACAGGTCGCGCACGCTTTGGGTCGGAACCGGCAAAGCAGGCTACGCACTCTGGACCCCCCATGCACAGCGCAGGCCTTTCCTGGAGGTGACCAACTGGCACCGCAACACCTGACTGGGGGAGGCCCGAAAGGCCCCCTGGCCATCGGCAAGTGCCTCAAGCACAACCGCCTTTGGTGGGGTAGCAAATGCTGACTATGGATGAGAGCGGGAAAGGGGAGCTGAATGTACGGTGAGCGTACATGGAAAGTGCGGTCATAGAAATTAATGCGTAATTTAAATGAGCACACAAGCAAGAGTGTGGTAGAACAGGTTTCTGTGTAACTGCCCATAGGAGGAAGGCTGGCTGAACATGGAGGCAACGACCCGCCTCATTAAGAAGGGAAGCAAGACTCTACGCGCTTGGGGTCGGAACCAGGCCAAGCTGAACGTAGTCCTGGACCGTCCAGAGGCTTATCTGCTCCGAGCGCTGTTCATGGAGCCTATAGGATCTATTACAGAAAGGAAAAGGCCTATTCTACTAATGCTCTGGGGATAGAACTTACTTTGATGTTCCATGCTCCAAGGGTTCGGGAGTGGATCCCATCCTTGGTGGAGAGGCGTATGTACCTGGGGTGGCAACTTTCGTGACTCCGAAGGGACCTTCCCGGCTGGGGGAGAGTTTATAGGTCCTTCGCGAGAAAGTGTGCGCTGCGGAACCAGGTCACCCTCTTGTAGCTCCCAGACGCGCTTGGTCCTTTGGCGGTAGCGCCGGAGCACCAGCCGGGACCGTGCGTTGTGGAGTGTTGCTTGTAATCGTGCCTCGTCGACGAGGTCGATATCTTCACGCCGGAGCTGGTCCTGCATGTCTTCTCCTGGGGGCCCCGGGGTACCTTCCTCTATTGGCTCAGGCCGACAAAAGGTAGGCGGACCCGGACTCTTCTTTGGGGGACCCAGGTTGTCTTCTTCCATTGGCTCAGGCCGACAGGAGGTTGACGGATCCTGGGCAGCCCCCGGGAGGTGAGGCCGAGGCACGGAGACAGTGCGCTCGGGTGGAGCTGGCCCGGTTCTGCACCGCCGGGGGCTGGTGCTTGGGCTGCTGCAATTGCTTGGAGCTTTTCCAAGGCTGATACTGCAGCAGTGCAGTCTCCACAGGTCTTTGGGGCAGTCGTAGTGGGCTACCACCCTGACTCTTCGTCCCTGGAGCTGGAGTCCTCATAGTTGTGTACCACCTTTACGACGCGCTGAGGCTCCTGGAACTCCACTTGGTGGTCGACGTTGTCTTGGGTGTCGACCTTCTGCTTGCCCTCCCTTTGACGGAAAGGAGGGGTGTCAGCACGCAGTTGCTTCCCCTTGCGGAAGCGCTCCGCGAGCTTCTGAATCTCGCGGCACTCAGCAGCAGTATGGCTGCTGGTGTCGTGCACGGGGCATGGCTCGCCTTGGTTACCATCTGGAGCTGGTGACCGTCGCTGCCTCTTGTCGGGGCGTGGCCCCCAAGCTCCACCAGGTGCTGCTGCTGCAGCAACGGGAGCTGCGGTCGGTGGTTTCATCTTGCCACCGCCCCGGTTCTTGATCTTCTTGCCGCTTCCATGGGAAGCAGCACGAGATCCGGGCTGTCCTCCTGACTCAGAGGCTGGCTGTGAGTGCCAGTTCCGCCCTTCTGCTGCCCTGGCGCACTTGTCCGCCAGGCTGAAGAGCTCTGAGACGTCGCGAACCTCTCTGGTCGCGAGCTTCTCGAGCATCTTCTTGTCCCGTACACCCTGCCGGAACGCCACCACCACTGAAGCATTTTGGATATGCGGGATGGTGTTCCGTACCTGGGAGAACCGCTGGATAAAGGAGCGCAGCGTCTCTCCAGGTTGTTGTTGGATGGCGTGGAGGTCGAGCTCCGTGCCAGGCCGGGTGTTGGAGCTGCCGAAGTTCACAGTGAACTGCCGGCAGAGCTCTCCCCAGGAGGTTATGGAACCCTGGGAGAGATTCATGAGCCAAGACCGTGCTGGGCCGGTCAAGGCGACGGGGAAGTAGTTGGCCATGACGGCCTCGTCCCCTCCTGCAGCAAGGATGGCGGTGGAGTAGATCTGGAGGAACTCCGCCGGGTTGATGCTGCCATCGTACTTCTCGGGCAGGTGCGGACGGAACTTGCATAGCCACTTTGCAAAGCGAAGGTGTGGCGCCAGGGCCACACATCCTGCTCCTATTGCTGCAGGCGTTGGTGCCGCGAACGCTTGGTTCGCTGCCGGCACTGTATACCCCGGTATGGGCAAGGTTGCGCCATAGACCGGGGGCACCATTTGCAGGGCATATGGCTGGGGCATATGCTGGGTCGAGGCGGTTGACATGCTGTCGCTGGCCTCTTGGTTGCGACGCCTTTCTCGCCATCGCTCGATGACCACTCGGGCATCTTTACCCAAGTGGCGTCGTTCCAGCTCCGACCTCAGGTCCGCCGATGGGAGCCTGGTGGAGTGGTAGTCTGCCGTCTGCCCATCAACCATTGGCGTGCACATCAGAGACACAACCGGTTGACTGGGGCGTCGTCCCCGCCGAAGTTGACGGTTGGCGGCGGCGACGACGAGACGGTCTACGTCGCGAATCCACTGCTGGGTTGCTGACTGAGGCGCGTCCCAAGTAGGTGGATTGCACAGTAGCGCTCGTGCTGCGGCTAGTGCACTCTCGTGGGAGACACTCAGCGCTGCAGTGGATCTTGGGCTTGCTGGAGTCGGCGCTGCCGGAGTCGGCTGCTGGCTTCCAGCTTGCACCGACACACTCCGTCCTGAGTGTGTCGAGACGTAGTCCCCGCTGGTCACCGTTCGTCGTGAACGTGGGCGGGGAGAGCTTGCCGCTGAAGGAAGCTTCGTCATCTTCGTCGGCGAAAGCTCATCGTGAAATAGAAAAGCCCCCTTCCTGGCGCGCCAAATGTCGAAGTGTGTAGCCGACACTTCCCCCGGGCCTGCTCTGGGCAGCCCGCGGAGGTTCTTTTTCGGAGGGGCTAGTTGCTCACGGAGAGCTTACGCGTTAGGGATGATGGAGGGAGAAGCTTGACACAGGGATTTTTATGTGGTTCAGGCTGCCGGAGTGTAATACCCTACATCCACGGTGAGCAGAGGTGCTCGTTGTATTGCTCGGTGCTCAGGTGCGAACCCTGCGTGAGAGTGTAAAATGTCGAACCGCTAAAGTGCGAACGGCTGAGGTGTGAACCCTTGCTAACGTTGCCTACCCGAGCCTTTTATAGTCCAAGGCTCGGGCGGCTTACAAGGTGGGCCCGGGATCTGATAGGTGGTCCCGGAGAGATTGTCTGCCATCTACCGTATCCGCAGTTATGCCGGCAGTTGTCTCTGGCGAGGGCTTCAAAGTCTTCGTTCTGCCGCCCTGCCCATGCCGCAAGCTAGTCGTAGTGGTTGGCAGGGGCGGCAGGGGATGTCTTGTCGCTGTGTTTATTGGCGTGCAGCCTCTGACGCAGCGCGCCAGTTTTCACTGCGATGTGATTGGGTGCAACAGCACCTGACAGAGGCGTGCTCCGCGTCTCCGCGCCTTGGGAAGGCGTGGGTCTTGAATACCTTGTACGGGCAAGGAATGGCGTGTCTTTACTCTTGCTGCCTACCGCGCGGGGGTAGGCAGCGCTGCTCTGCTGGCCACGTGGCGGGCCTGGAGCTCTCCTCTGAGGAGAGGGAGGTCCGGCTCCGCTGGACACGTGGAGCCTTCAGGGCTCTCCCCGCGGAGGGGGGAGGTCCGGCTCTGCTGGCCACGCGGCGGGCCCGGAGCTCTCCTCTGAGGAGAGGGAGGTCCGGCCCCGCTAGACACGTAGAGCCTTCGGAGCTCTCCCCGCAGAGGGGGGAGGTCCGGCTCTGCTGGCCACGTGGCGGATCTGGAGCTCTCCTCTGAGGAGAGGGAGGTCCGGCTCCGCTGGACACGTGGAGCCTCCGGAGCTCTCCCCACGGAGGGGGGAGGTCTGACTCAGTTGGCCACGTGGCGGGCCCGGAGCTTACCTCTGAGGAGAGGGATGTCCGGCCCCGCTGGACACGTGGCGCCTTCGGAGCTCTCCCTGCGGAGAAGGACGAGGTCCTTAGGCAGTTTCCCCTGTGCGCGGGGGTACCCCATATTGAGGGTACAGACAGTAGTATTGGGGACCTACCTTACGTTTCTTCTTGGTCTCAGGGTCTTTCTCCTAGCAAGACAGATCGTCGGGGCTCCTCTGGCGATCTTCGGCGACTGAACTTCAGTGAAGGGTTTACTCGGCGAGCTGGGGCTAGGGCTCTAAGTTGTCGGCTCATGAGGTGGAAAGAGGTATGTGGTTGCAGCCAAAGGTTTTTGGTTCTATTTATAATCGGGAAGAGAAGAGTCCTAATCTGATTGGATTTCGAATAAGAGTCCTATTCAAATTGTTTTTAGATCCTAACAACTTATCTTAGATTGGTTCGGTACGGTAACATTGTGGAAATCGTGTCGGTTTCCTCAGTACCAGGAATTCCCACGCGTACAGAAGCAAAAACCGCTTCAGAATCGCGTTGCCTTTGCAGTGATGAACTTCGGAAGCTCCACGTGTCCAGCGGGAACCTGGGCTGCATTTTCCGTAGAGACAAACTCCGGTTGTACCGCGTGCCAGGCGAGCGAGACCTCCCTCTTACTCAGAGGTGAGCTCCGTGTGCGCCACGCGTCCTGGTGGGCGGGACCTCCCTCTCCCTCAGAGGTGAGCTCCGCGTGCGCCACGCGTCTGGTGGGTCGGGACCTCCCCTCTCAACAGAGGCGAGCTCCACGAACGCCACGTGTCTGGTGGGTCACGACCTCCCCTCGCAACAGAGGCGAGCTCCGCGAACGCCATGTGTCAGTTCCGGACCTCCTCTCTCTTCAGAGGTGGCTCCAGGTGTGCCACGTGTCAATTTCGGACCTCCCCTCTCTTCGGAGGTGGCTCCCGATGTGCCACGTTTCCTAACAGCGCCAGACTTCTTTTCTCCTCAGAGACGAGCTCCGAGGTCGACATGTGTCCATCAGTGTCGGACCTCCCGGAGGCGAGGTCCGGAGGTGACACGTGTCTGGTAGTGTTGGACCTCCCGGAGGTGAGCTCCGGAGGTGACACGTGTCCAATAGGACCGGACCTCTCGGAGGTGAGCTCCGAGAGCAACACGTGTCCCACGCGACATGCTCTCTTTTTCCGCGGTTACTAGCTCTGAAGGCGACACGTGTCCTGAGGGGCTGACCTCGCTCCTCCGCGGAAGCAAGCTCCGGGGGCAACACGTGTCCCATGGGGTCGGACCTCGCCCTTTGCCGCAGGGACGAGCCCCGAGCCTGCCACGTAGCCAGTTTAGCGACGGACCTCTCCCCCTTTGCAGAGATGAGCTCCGAACGCGCCACGTGGCCAGCGGACCGCGGGAATTGTCTTCGGCGCTCTCTGTAAACTGGAATTTGCTCTTTTTGGCTAACTTTTTGATTCTTTCTTGGTTTCAATTTATTTTAAAAATGTTTCTCTACATGAAACATGAATACATGCAGAACCCGAAAATGAGGGTGTCACATACATTCACTTAAAGCTGAGTTGCTGTTTTTATCGTGTTTTGAGAAATAACTTTGCTTTCTGCAATGAGCCTTTTTATACCTTCCTTGTTGTGAGCTACATATCATATTTTCCCGCACTTGCTGAGTACATCATTGTACTCAAACTTGCATTATTACTTCATCATCAGCTACAGGAGAAGATTACGATGAAGACCAAGTGGAGCCTTAGGCGTGTAATCTGTCCTCAACCTTGCCTGTGGGGATGGAGTAGAGATGGAGCTGCTGCTGCTGCTTAGATTGCTTCCGCACTAGACTAAAGACTCCCGCTGTTAGATTTTAACTTCCGCTGCTTAGATAAGACTTCCGTTGTTAGAATGAGTCCAAGACTCATGAGACTTTGTAATAAACCCTGTTATTCGTGGTAATATATATTCTGAATTCAGTTTGTGAACATATGTATATGTGTGATAAACATCCTGGGCACACATATGCATCAGTTCTCGGTTCCGTGGTTTTCCACAGAATTGAGGGCGTCACAGATCCCGCGGAACACGTGTCACCCTCGGAGCTCGCCTCTGGGAGGACCGACACTGCTGGACACGTGTCACCCTCGGAGCTTGCCTCCGGGAGGTCCAACACTGCTGGACACTTGTCGTCCTTGGAGCTCACCTCCGAGGAGAAGGGAGGTCCGACGCTGTTGGACACATGTCGCTCTCGGAGCTCGCTTTCGAGAGGTCCGCCCTGCTGGACACGTGTCGACCTCGGAGCTCGTCTCTGAGGAGAAAGGAGGTCCGGCGCTAATGGACACGTGGCATTCTCGGAGCCCACCTCTGAAGAGAAAGGAGGTCTGGCGCTACTGGACACGTGGCATTCTCGGAACCCACCTCCGAGAAGAGGGGAGATCCAGCACTAACACGTGGCGCCCCCAGAGCTCGCCTCTGTGGAAAGGGGAGGTCCGACCCGCCAGGCACGTGGCGCACGCGAAGCTCACCTCTGAGGAGAGGGAGGTCCCGCCCGCCAGACATGTGGCACACCCGGAGCTCGCCTCTGAGGAAAAAGGGAGGCCCGGCCCCCGCTGGACGTGTGGAGCCTCCGGAGCTCACCCTGCAGAAGGACGAGATCCTTAAGCGGTTTTTCTGCTGTGCCGGGAATACCCGATACTAAGGAAACCGACACGATTTCCACGTTGATGCCACACCAAATCAATTGGAGATAAGTTGTTAAGATCCAAAACAAATTGAATAGGACTCTTATTTGAAATCCAATTGAAGTAGGACTCTTATTTCACTCCTTATAAATAGAACCCAAAACCCTTGGCCGCAACCACGTACCTATTTTCCACCTCCCGAGTCGATGACTTGGAGGCCCTAGCTTCCAACTCGCCAAGATCCACCCCTTGCCGGAGTCATGCTTGCCATCACCGTAAGAGAGCCAATGAACTTTCCTGCTGCCATTGCTAGGAGGAAGGCCGAGGTAGGTCTTTGTTCCCACCTTACAATATCATTGTTGTTTTCTTCGCATCTGTTTTTCTTTGAACAGAAGCTTTTTCGTGTGGACAGATCACGTGTTGATCGGTTTTTGATGGTGGTATTGATCTAGATCTTGAGTCAAGATCATCACCACGTCCACACTTGATCCCTACACCCTTGTTCATCGTAAAACCCCATGCAAAGCCATTAAAACATGCAAGAACACGTACAAACTGAATTAATGAAACTGCACCATAGCATTAGCATGCACCTACACCATTGCATCTTAAGAAAAGTTTGTGCATGATAATTGATTGTTGTGAATATTGTATGTGTGTGGTCGTGAGTAGAAGGACAAGCTCAGGGAGCTACCTACGAAGGACTACAGCACTAAGACATTGAGACGCCTGAGCAACAAAAGCCACAGGAACAAGGCAAGTGCCCCTTGACCATATTGATACCATGTTTTGAAAACTGTTTTGTTTGTGAAAACATGTGTGCTTGAGTCAACTTGATGGGAAACCCCTTTTATAGGAGTTTACTAGTTTTGTTAACCATCCTTGTCGCCGGGAAAGTTAATGAGTCGGGTATGGTCGCTTTTGCTTTTTGCTTCGCTAATCTACGGGATATGGGAAGCGAGATAGAACGTGTCTAGCTACTGCACTCATATGAATAATGATAATAAGAACTTGATGATAATAATGATCATAGAATCGGGGGAGATCTAGGAAAGCTTGGTGTGTGGATGTGGTAGAATGAGATGGTGGTTTACTTGCCGTAGATCTAAGGACCGGTTCATGCCAGCACATGCCAGGAAAACAGTGCTACCACAAGACCAAATATGGATGCGGCTTAGCTGACTAATTAGGTAAGTTGCTAGATTGTTATGGACCGTGGAAGGCGCGGGGAATGGGAGTCGAGAGAGGACTGCCCTAGGAACCGCATGGCACAAGAGGGGGTCCGTAGGTGGGAGAATGGTGATTCGAGCCTGCTGGTGAAACCTTAGTGAGTCCATACATCTAGTAGCTCCTTTGTAAAGGCTATTTTGTGATCTCTTGGCCATACACCGACGGTTGTGTACTGGTATAATGGAGGTTCTGCAGTCACCGACGGGTGACGAAATCACAAACTTGTGGGTAAAGTGGTGCCACCTCTTAAGAGTGTAAAACTATCATGATAGCCGTGCTTACGGTCACAAGCGCCTGGCCAACTCACATGATTAGATGGGATGGTTATTGGGATGGTTATTTGCGATGGACATTTGTTTGGTTATGGTATGGTCATTGGAAATTGGATTCGGGACTGTTGAGTCATGACAATGAGTTTGGTTTTCGGATATATGGTTATGAGATAGTTATGAACATGAGATGGTTATTAAGAGCATGAGATGATGTTGAGAAAGATTAATGGTTGGTTGAGACATGAAAAGTGGTGAATCGTGATGGATGTATGTTACTGTTTTACTTAAATGTATGTTGGGATTAAATACACTTAAAGATAGTTGCTGTTTTTATCATGTTTGTGAAATAAACTTTGCTTTCTGCAATGAGCCTTTTTATACCTACCTTGCTGTAAGCTACATGTCATACTTTTCCTGCACTTGCTGAGTACGACATGTACTCACCCTTGCATTATTATACACACATCAGCAACAGGAGAGGAGTACTTTGAACATCATGTGGAGTACTAGACGTGCGAACTACCGTCAACTTGCCTGTGGAGTTGGAGATGGAGCCGCTGCTGTTTAGTTTTGCTTCCGCTATTATTTAGAGACTTCCGCTGCTAGAATAAGTTAGAGACTTCCTCTGCAAGAACAAGTTAGAGATTGATGTAATAAAGTACTTAAACCCTATTATTCGTGGTTATATTCTGAATTCAGTTTGTGGAGTACATGTATATGTGTGATGAACATCCTGGGCACACATATGCATTAGCTGGGTTCCGTGTTTTACGGGACCGGGCGTCACACTTGTTGGTAAGGCCTTCCAGCATGGCTTTTACTGGCCGACAGCTCTCTAGGATGTCGTAGACCTGGTCAAGATATGCAGGGTGTGCCAGTCCCATACTAAGCAGATCCACACACCAGCACAGACTCTGCAGATGAATCCGCCCTCATGGCCCTTCGTTGTGTGGGGGCTGGACATCCTGGGACACTTTCCCAGATCCGTCGGAGGGTACCGATACCTCTATGTCGCCGTAGACAAGTTCACCAAGTGGCCAGAAGCTACCCCTGTAGTAACCATCAACAAGCAGTCAGCAGTCAAGTTCATCAAGTCAATCGTCTGCTGGTTCGGGGTCCCGAACAGAATCATCACCAACAACGGGACCTAGTTCACTAGTGCAGTATTCTAGGGCAGCTGTGAAGATCTCGGCATCCAAGTTTGCTATGCTTCCGTTGCTCACCCAGAGAGTAATGGTCAAGCCGAAAGAGCCAACACCGAGATTCTCACGGGACTCTAGATGTGCACGTACAACAGCTTGAAGAAGCACGGTGCCAATTGGCTTGAAGAGCTTCCGTGTACACTGTGGGCTAGCCGGACGTCCCTCAATCGCTCGACAGGGGAAACACCCTTCTTCCTGGTGTATGGGGCTGAGGCCGCCCTCCCCCCAGAAATCACCATGGGCTCATCCCGTATGCGAGCGTACGACGAAGCCACGCAGAACTAGCTCTGGCGTGAAGATATTGACCTTGTCGATGAGCGAAGGTGGCAAGCAGCTATCCGAAATGCTCGATACCGGCAACCGCTCCGGCATTATCAGCAGTGGTTCGTGTGGAGTAGACTGCTCGAGGTGGGCAACCTGGTGCTACGACTGATACTTTCTCGAGAAGGGGGGAACAAACTCTCCCCCAGCTGGGAGGACCCCTTCCGAGTGACATAAGTATGCGCCCCGGGTGCATACGCCTAGCCACAGAGGATGGGGTACCTCTTCCCAATCCATGGAACATAGAACATGTTCGTAAGTTCTATCCTTAGCGCAGTGGTAGGGTTCCGTTTTCTCTAAAAGGGTGTCATAGTGTCCAGGAGAAGCACTTAGAACAGCTAAGTCCCAGAGGAGTCCTACCACTCTCAACATCTGGGATGGGTCGCTGCCTTCTAGTACGGCATGTTTCCTCCTATGGAGAAGAGCCTAAAGTGAGAAGATTTTGCCTTGTCCTGTACATTCTCCCTTTACAGTTTGCGCCTCCTCAAGCACATCAACTGTAAACGGGCAAAGCCACGTGTTCTTCGCCCTAAGGTCAGCCCTGGGGCTGCCACGCGCGCTGGAGTTCCGGAGCCGACGCGTGCCCTGGGCTCCGGTCTGAAGCCTCCCTGCTAGGGTGGAACCCGAAGTTGCCACACGTCACCTGGCTCAGAGCCTCCTCCTCGCTGAGGATAGCTCCGGAGCTCACATGTGCCCCGGGCTCTGGTCCGATCCTCCCCACTGGGAGAACTCTGGAGCTACCACGCGTCCCCAGGCTCCGAGCCACCTCCCCAATAACGACGGCTCCGGTGCTGACACGTGCCCTGGGCTCCGGGCTGAGCTTTCCCTCTTAGGAAAATTCCAAAGCTCCCATGTGTCTCCCTGGGAAAATTCTAAAGACGAGGGTCGAACTTCCTTCAAATCCTTGCACTGTCGAGGACCCGGAAGGAGGGGTAGCCACGCTGCCGGAGCACCCAGGATCCTTACGCTGCTAAGGGTCCAGAGGAACGAGCTCGAGACATCGGCGGGAGACTATCCACATCGGCTAAGTCATCCCGGACCCTTGCGCTGCTAAGGGCCCGAGGTCTACATTGAAAACACAGGACAATGAAAGACTTGAGACAAAGAAGCTTTCATTAATAATAGAGTTCTGGCATACAAAAGGGGGCACAAGACAACTAAGGAACTCAGCATCTACAAGTCGAGCAATCTCCTGCTCTGTGGCCTGCTTGGTTGTCTCCCGAGCCGATCTCTGCACAGAGAGACAGTCACCTGCTATAAGACCGAGGACGGCAGCAACACATGCTGGACCGAGGCAACAATGACATCCAGTGTCGTGTGGGCCAAATGCCATCTATGGCAGATTTGGTTGTCCACAACAGTACCTGGAGGAAGGCTTGGTCACTCTAGACTTAACCTTCCTCTGGTGCCGGCAGGTAGCCCTTCTTTGACGAGGCGCCTAGAGGACATGTCCCACATGACACTGGCATAGGGACTCCCTGCGAGTCGAGGATCCTATCCCCGATGACCTCCCTTTCCATCGGCAAACCATAAGGATGGCGTGTGCTTCTATCCGGGACCGTCAAGAAGAGGGACGCCCCACAGGGCCTCATCGAAGGCAGCACACACACGGACATCTCGCAAAAGTGTATGAAGACGTCAACCAGTATGAGAGCATCTGGTGGGAGAGAATGTCGGGAAGCAGAGACTTCCAGCACGCAAGAGAAGAACAAAGTCCACATGGTGAGGGGGGGTGCCATCCAGCATTGGAAGGCCTTCTTTTATACTCAACCACGACCCCTGACAGGGAAACAGGCGCAGCGAATGGGCTTCCACCTCTACACACCGCGGGTTATTTGCCTGCCCCGACGATGGGTAGGATCCAGGTCCACCCGTCAGACACTGGGGGATGGGAGGATAACCTTTCGGGAACATGCGGTGGTTCCCGAGGAGAGCGGTGCGACCAAGTCATCGGTTTCCGCAGTAAGTGACCCGAGGCAACCCCTCGGGCATGAAGCCTCGACGCTCACCTCCAACGTTGATGGGTAGGACCGAGGTCCACCTGTCAGACACTGGGGGTCAGGTGAGTAACATCTTGGGGACGTCCAACGGTCCCCGAGAAAAGAGGCGCGGTGGAGCTGCAGCAACCAACCAGTTGGTTGCCATAGTAAGTGTCCCGAGGCAATCCCTCGAGCACGTCGCCTTAGCATGCACCCCCACCAATGACAGGTAGGACCCAGGTCCACCGGTCAGGCACTGGTGGGACCAGTGAGTAAAAACTCGGGAATGTCCGACGGTTCCTGAGGGAAGCAGCGCGGTATTCCTGCGGCCCATGGGTTTTCGCAGTAATTACCCTGAGGGAACCATTCGAGTGCATCGTTGTGACCCATCAAATCAAGAGTAAACACGACGACGCGCTGTTGCATTGACTGGATGCACCCACTACGCCAAGTATGTGCACACTTTTTGTCTGCCAGGTACAACCATTCATCCACTACGAAAATCTCACCACCACTTCGGTTTCCAAAGCACAAGTTCAAAACCACCACGCGGGAGAGATGGGGGCCCCACCTGCAGGCTCGATGCCTCCCCTGACATGGTCCTGGGGGCCACTGTCGGTATCCTGCAGACTGGGTACACCCGTGTAGTGGGCAAAAGACAGCATGGGCCCCGCCTCCCTGCTTAGGCGGGCCCCAGCGTGAGCCACGTGCCCTTGGCCCCATGGTCAGCCCTGGGGCTACCACGTGCGCTTGAGCTCCAGAGTTGACACGTGCCTTGGGCTCCGGTCTGAGCCTCCCCGCTGAGGTGAGGTCCGGAGCTGCCACATGTCCCCTGGCTCCAAGCCACCTCCCCGAAGAGGACAGCACGGGGGCTGGCACGTGTCCTGGGCTCCGGCCTAAGCCTCCCCGCTGAGGTGAAGTCTAGAGCTGCCACGTGTCCCCAGGCTCCGAGCCGCCTCCTCACTGAGGACAGCTCCGGTGAAGACACGTGCCCTGGGCTCTGGCCCGAGCCTCCCCGCTGAGGTGAGGTCCGGAGCTGCCATGTGTCTCCAGACACCAAGCCCATCGATAAGAGCTCCCGAGCCGCCACGTGCCCCAAGATCCTTCGTGGGCCATGGGTCAACGAAGTCAAGAAGGAAGTGCGCTGTCAGGCTTCGCATTTAAGGCCCGCGCCTTCCCCGGAAGCATGGCGCACTATGCATGCCTCTGTCCCTTGCCCGTTCGCCATTACGATGACAAGACAGGACGGCAGGACATGAAAGCAGTACAGTACCGCCCAACGGCACGAAGCCGCCCAAGCAAGGCGTGGAGACGCGGCGACAAGACGGCGCCTTCATCATCACCTAACACGTGGTCAGGGGTGCTCAGCGCGCAGGGCGGTGGGACTTAACTCTCCCGCCGTCCAATCTACTCAGAGGATGAAGCCCTAGATCATGTACAGGGTTTACTTAGCTCTGGGCCACCTGTCTGGCCCCAGGCCTCATTCTAACCACCCCGGCCTTGAACTATAAAAGGACCGGGGTGACCACCCTGCAGTAGGTTCCCGATTTTTCGCACCTTAGATCCCACAATGCACAAGCACCCACAAGCAATAGAACAAGCACTCCCGTGGACATAGGGTATTACGCTCCGGCGTCTCAAACCACGTAAATCTCTATGTTCATCCGCTCTCTCGAGCCTAGGTCGCGAAGGGCGCCAAGCCCCCTCTGAAAAAAAAAGAACCTCGCGGGCTGCTTCCGAGCAGGCCGGGAGGAGTGTCACAGCTCACACTCCGACAAACACTATATGTCTCATGCTTGGAAATAACCATACTCTTAATTTGCCCCTTAGTATACAGGATAGTTCATAGGCTCTCCTTAAACCCATGCCAGCTATGTGTTCTCTGAACACATTGGGTGGAAGACCTTTCGTTAGCGGATCCGCAAGCATGTGTTTTGTACTTATATGCTCGAGACTAATTGTATGATCCTGGATTTTATCTTTCACAACATAGAACTTAATATGAATGTGTTTGGCAGCTCCACTTGATTTGTTGTTGTGAGAGTATAGTACTGCAGGCTCGTTATCACAGTACAATTTAAGTGTTTTATGAATACTGTCGACCACTCTAAGACCGGGTACAAATTTTGTAAGCCATAGTGCCTGCCCCGTGGCCTCATAACACGCAACAAACTCGGCATGCATTGTGGATGATGCAGTGACGGTTTGTTTGGAGCTCTTCCATGAGATGGCTCCATTCTCGAGAGTGAAGATATAACCTGACGTGAATTTCTTAGTATCCACACATCCCGCAAAATCTGAGTATGAGTACCCCACTATCTCTAGTGAGCTTGACTTACTAAATGTCAACATGAGGCCTTTTGTTCCTTGTACGTACCTGAGTGCCTTCTTAACTATCTTCTAGTGGTCAATTCCTAGATTGGCATGTTATCTGCCAAGCATCTCTGTCACGAATGCTAAGTCAGGGCGAGTACATACTTGAGCATACATAAGGCTTCCGACAGCAGAAGCATATCGAACCGATTTTATTTGATCAATCTCATATTGGTTCCTGGGACACTGAAAGTTCCCAAACTTATCGCCCTTTTCACTATTGGAGCAGGCAAAAGTTTGCTAGTGTACATATGGTACTTCTTGAGTACGCTATCCAAGTGCGCTCTCTGAGATAGGCCTAATACCCCCTTATTGCGATATCGGTGAATCTCGATTCCTAACATGTAGGAAGCTTCACCTAAATCCTTCATATCAAAGTTGAAGGACAAAAATTTCTTAGTTTCTAACAATAGATTGACATCACTACTCGCAAGTAGTATGTCATCTACGTAAAGAACAAGAAAATAAATTTCCCATTCTTAAACTTAGCATATATGCAATTGTCCTCCTCGTTTTCCTTAAGCCCAAATTTTCTTATGGTTTCATCGAACTTGAGATACCACTGCCTAGAGGCTTGTTTAAGTCCATAAATAGACTTTCTTAATCGGCACCCCATGTGTTCCTTACCCTTAACGACAAAACCCTTCGGTTGTGTCATGTAGGCATCCTCATAGAGATCCCCATTGAGAAACGCTGTTTTTACATCCATTTGATGTAATTCTAAGTCAAAATGTGCCACCAATGCCATAATGATTCTGAAACAATCCTTACTAGAGACGGGTGAGAACGTCTCATAGTAATCCACACCTTCCCTTTGGGTGAATCCTTTTGCCACAAGTCTGGCCTTATATTTATCGATCTTCCCTTTGGAGTAACGTTTGATTTTGTAGACCCATTTGCCGCCTACTGTATTGGCTCCATTAGGAATATCGACTAATTCCCAGACTTTGTTGGCGTCCATTGACCTCATCTCATCCTCCTAGGCCTTTAGCCACTTAGATAACTGAGGCCTTCTCATAACATCTTCAAATGAGGTGGGATCATCCTCCATTTGAACTTCTTCACTCATGTAGACCTCATATTCACTCGGTATAGCCGAGCGTCTCAGTGTGACACCCTCATTTTTGGGTTCTGCATGTATTCATGTTTCATGTAGAAAAACATTTTTAAAAATAAATAGAAACATAAAAGAAATAAAAAAAGATAGCCAAAAAAGCAAATTCCAGTTTACAGAGAGCGCCGAAGACAACTCTCGCGGCTCGCTGACCACGCGGCGTGTTCGGAGCTCATCTCCGCAAAGGGGGAGAGGTCCTCTGCTAAATTGGCTACGTGGCAGGCTCGGGGCTCGTCCTTGCGGCAAAGGGCGAGGTCCGACCCCGTGGGACACGTGTTGCACCCGGAGCTAGCCTCTGCGAAGAAGCGAGGCCAGTCCCGCAGAACACGTGTCGCCTTAGGAGCTATTCACAACGGAAAGAGAGGACCAGCCGCGCGAGACACGTGTCGCTCTCGGAGCTCACCTCCGAGAGGTCCGACCCGCGGGACACGTGTCGCTCTCGGAGCTCATCTCCGGGAGGTCCAACACTATCGGACACGTGTCACCTCCGGAGCTCATCTCCGGGAGGTCCGTCACTATTGGACACGTGTCGACCTCGGAGCTCATTTCTGAGGAGAAAGGAAGTCCGGCGCTAGTTGACACGTGGCATTTTCGGAGCTCACCTCCGAAGAGAGGGGAGGTCCGGAATTGACACATGGCACACTCGGAGCCAACTCCAAAGAGAGGGGGGGTCCAGAACTGACATGTGGCGTTCGCGGAGCTCGCCTCTGTTGAGAAGGGAGGTCCCAACCAACCAGACACGTGGTGCATACGGAGCTCGCCTCTGGAGAGAGGGAGGTCCCGCCTGCCAGGACGCATGGCGCACGCGGTGCTCACCTCTGAGGAAGAGGGAAGTCTCGCCCGCCTGACACGCGGCACAACCGGAGCTTGTCTCTGCGGAAAAGGGAGCCCAGGTTCCCGTAGGACACGTGGAGCTTCTGGAGCTCATCACCGCGAAGGTAATGCGATTCTGAAGCGGTTTTCCTCTGTACGCGTGGGAATACCGGTACGGAAAGAAACCGATACGAATTCCACAATGTTACCGCACCAAATAAACTAAAGATAAGTTGTTAAGATCTAAAAATAATTTTGATCAGATTAGGACTCTTCTCTTCCTAATTATAAATAGAACCGAAAACCTTTGGCCGCAACCACGTACTTCTTTTCCATCTCCTGAGCCTACAACTTAGAAGTCCTAGCCCCAAACTCACCGAGCTAAGCCCTTCGCCAGAGTTTGACCGCCAGAGAGATTGTCGACGAGTCCAGAGACGATTGCCATCGCCGGAGGAGCCCCGACGATCTGTTCTTGCTAGGAGAAGGACCCCGAGACCAAGAAGAACGTAAGGTAAGTCTCCAATACCATCTTACGACATCATCGCGTTTTCTTTGCATACGTTCATCGATCCCTTTCGAACAGAAGCTTTTTCGTGGACAGATCACGTGTTGATCAGTTTGATCTAAAGCCACGTCCACAATTGATCTTTACACCTCTGTTCATCGTAAAATCCATGCAAACATGCAAAAACACGTACAAACCGATCTAATAAAAACTGTGTCATAGGATTTGCATGCATATGCATCATCGCATCTGGTTAAAGTTTGTGCATGGTATTGATTGTTATGAATCTTGTATGTGTGTGATCGAAATTAGAAGGACAAGCTCAGGGAGCTATCTACGACGAGCTGCAACAACAAGGTTTCGATATCCAAGAGCAACAGGAACCGCAAGAACAAGACAAGTGCCCCTTGACCATATTGATCCTATGTTTTGGAAAATTGTTTTGTTTGCGAAAAGGTGTGTGTGCTTGAGTCAACATGATGGGAAACCCTTTTATAGGAGTTTACTAGTTTTGGTTAAACCACCCTTTTCGCCAGGGAAGTAAATGTGTCGGGTATGGTTTTACTTTTATGCTTTGTTGAGTCCATGGGATTATGGGAAGCGAGATAGATTGTAAGGGCCTCAGTTTTAGGCACCCATTTGTAGTGTTCATCCCCACACCACACACCTCATTTGAGGAAGAATGATGAACACAAATGAAGAGCAAGTAACAATTATCAACATGCTCATTAGGGAACAAACTTGCACATTGCAAAAGTGGTATTTCCCACATGTGATATAGATGGGCTGGACATATGAAAACTCCTACACTTTGCTAAGGATGTCCATGCCAAGTTTCACCCAACTTCAAAACCTTTTTGAGGTCATTTTGGGTATAGATAGGAGGAGGGCAGTTTGAAACCATATTCAAATTCAAACTGTTTTCACCCACTGAATTTAAAATGGAAGGCATATTCTCACTCAGCACATTTTTGTGAGCTCCCACACCAATTTTCACTCCATTTGGAGTTGATCTTGACATGAGCTAAGGGGGAGAAATTCAAACTTTATTTGAATTTCAAACTGAACTTGTGCTGAAATTCATTCAAACCAAACCTCATTTGAACTTTGATCAATTCAAATGGCTCATGGGTGAATAATTTGAATTGCCAAGGGTAGTATAGGGTTCACTGTTTACCACAGCTGTTAGGAGTAAATTTTAGAGGTTAAAAGGAGGGGTGGGACCCACATGTCAGCCTCTACTTCAACACAAACCGACTGAGACTTTTCACTCGGGTCGCCGAGCCGCAGCGGTGATCGCCACCGAGGCCAGCCACCGCGCCACCAGCTGCTTGCCCACGCGCGGGCATGAGGCGGTGCAGAGCCTTCTTAAGGCGCCTGCCCCCTCCTCGGCCGAGGCACCACAGTTCTCTCCCGCAAGAACTCAGCGCCGGCCGAGAACTTCCGCAGCTCGGACTTGATCGGAGAACGCCGATCGCAGCTCCCTCCTTCCACTCCAGAGCCCCAGCAAGGTACTAGAGACCTTCCTCCATCCTCTCCATTGCTAGAATTCGGTTGAAACCGATTGATATCGGCTGTGCCGAAAGATCAAACTCGGAACTTGGAACCGCCGCACCTCGGGCTCTCGTGGACAGCCCAACCTGGGCGTTGTCACGCCCGAGCCAAGGCACCCTTGGACGCGCAGGTGACCGGTGCTGCTCATCCCCGAGCCACAGCTCGAGTGGTTGCTCACCGGCGGCGAATTTCCACTTTTCCCCTTTCTGTGTGCAGAACGACCTTCGGGTACGATTCTGTTTAATTCGTGCTCTAGAAAGGATTAGAGGGCCTCAGGCCACTCCCACACGAGCTAGACACGGTAACGCACAAGTTGCCTTCACAACTCTGGGCCGGAGAACCTCTGTGCCCGGCGTAATTTAAGGTCTACGAATGGCGGAACGAACGGGGGGTATCGAGCGCACGGTGAGGACCTATTTCGGGCCTTCCCCGAGCTGCCTCGAGCTCATGTCGACCTTCTCTGAGGTCCACTGATGCTCCCCGACCGATTTCCCGAGTAGCTGAGGTACTAGGAGAGTCAGCCGACATGGCCGAAGTCATTCCGATATGTTGGCTCGTCGCCGACCATGCTCCGGCCGTTGTCATGAGCAGCTGACCCTCGGATCCTGTTCCCCAAGTAAAAGTAGGCAGGGGCGGCCAGAATCAAGAAGTTTGGAGCTGTACAGCAGCCAGCGGCGAGCTCTCCGGCGAGGTCCCTCGGCGGCGGGGCGCGGGTGTCGCGAGGTTGAAGAAGGGGGTGGACCCCAGCTGTCAGCGGCCGATATTTTGAATCGGGATCCGGCTGCGGCCGGGATCGGGTCTGCTGGCGCGCAAAATCCTTGTGGGCCGCGGTGTGCCATCGCCTCGGCGTGCGACGCGTGTCCCCTGGGCCCACGCGCGAGTTTAAACTTTTCCCCGATTTTCAGATTTCCTTCAAACTTCAAATCCTTATAACTTTGGCTAGGAAGCTCCAAATTGAGTGAACCAAATTTTGCTGGATTCAACTCTTTGAGTAATTTCCAGAAAATCAAGTTTCACTTCATGAAATTCCTTATTTCTCCAGAATTAATTCCTCAAAATTTAAACTGTTAGGAATTTTAACTGGAGAATCCTTTGGAGGAAAATCCTGAAATTTTGCTGAGATGTTCACCAAAATATCCTTGAACTACCATAAAAATTTCAGATTAATTTGAGCTCATTTAGTCCACCTAATGGTGTGATTAGTAAAACTGTTCCAGAGAAAATAGAAAATGTTCAGAACCATTTTCAGAATTTTCTCTGAAATTGTTTAGCTCATATCTTTAGTTAGAGACTTCCAAATTAAGTGAGACCAACTCCATTAGAACCCTCTGAAAATCTAGTTTTCAGAAAGTCATAGTTTGTCTCATGAAAATTCCTAGAACACCCTAAGAGTTCCAATTAAGGTCAAGGACATAATTATTTGTGGAGGGCTCAAATGAGCTTTGCTGCAACTAAAACTTGACCAAGTCTCTGTTTAGGTTGTAACCAAGCCACAGTAAAAGTTTCACAGTCATTAGGTCTATCTAGCAAAGGTTGTAGACTTCACAACTTCCAACTTAATACAAATGCATTAAAGTAATACATGTATTATTTCTATCATGTAGTCGCTAAGGTCGAGGAGGAACCCGAAGTCCTAGACTTCGTTACTCCGGAGGAACAGCTAGCCTACGACCAAGAGCAGCAAGGCAAGCCCCGGTTTGCATTAACCTTTTTACAAATGTTTATTGTTTTGAGCACATCTTTGAATATTGTTCTTTGCATTAGAGTCTTGATTGGAAACCCAACTGCATAGCCAAGAAAACCATGGGTTGGGTTTAGGATGAAAAAACCCCGTTAGCCACTGCATTGCTAGGATAGAGTAGGATTCGGTACAAGTCGAGTAGTTGGAACTACTCGCGAGAATAGGCTAGAGGCACATTGCTCGGGTAGAGATAGCACATGAAACACATGGCAAGAAAATGAGACCGAGCGGGGAGTAAGGGCAGCAGGACTTTGGGGCCTGTGTGCTGTAGCTCCGCTTGTGTCGATTGAGGACCGAGCCGTGTGCGGGCCTGTTGAACAAGCTAGAACAGTACCGAAGACCTACCGGCTATATGGGAACCGGGAAACTGATGTAACTCGGGTAGCTGGGTATTGAGGCATTGCCCGTCGTTCAGAGGGTAGGTTGAGAGCTCGAGGTGTAAATCGGCTGGCGGCACGGAGATGCGCGTGCAGAGACCTCTTGCTCGGGACGATGGGACCGGTTCAATATTTGGCTAACGGGTGAAAGGTAGTCGCGTACGGCGTCCGTGATGGTTGTTGTAGGCAATATCGAGTACGGGCGTACGTGACGGGTTGTTCGGGTAACCCTGCAGGTGTAAATCGATTATAATCGCCGTCCCTCACGGTCAGTGAGTACCACTTGTTCACTGTACCGTGACGTAGAAAGAACAGGCTAGTTACATGTTAAAATGGTGCTGATTGAAAGCTGGACATTGATTGTTAATGATATGCTGTAGCTTAGAGCTAACTAAAGTTCTTTTCAACTTTGGGCAAAGTACATGAGAGAAATGCGTTTCTTGTTTGATTGCGGCTCTCTCATGTACCTTAGCGTAAGGTTTCCACAACCTGCTGCTAAAACTTGAAAGTAAGGTTCTACTAATTAGGCGAGTCCTTGCAAATGATTTTTATCTCATGTAACCCATTACCCTCATGTAGAAGTTCCATGTTTAGGTGAGACGGGTCAGACTTGCTGAGCCTTCGTGCTCACTGCTTGTGTTTGAAGCTTTTGCAGGGTTCTATGAGGAAGGGACTCCCGAAGAGGAGACGGAACCCCAGGAGGGGAACCCCGTCGAGTGGGAGTCGTGCACGCCGCAGAGTTAGTGTGCGTGTGTGCTAGCAAGGACACGTTCGAGGGCTGAACGTGCACTTGATGCTTAGTCTACGCCCGTGAGTGTAGACTGAACTTATTTTGATGTAAACATGTTCATAAACCTGTTTATGTAATAAAGCTTCCGCTTCCGCTTTGCACCTTTGACGTGTGTTATACGGTGTTGTGCAACGCAGCACCCCTCAGCGTGATCCTGGCTCGACAGGACCAATGGGGTCGTGTCAGCGTGGTATCAGAGCTCGCTTGAGGTTTAACACAGTACAAAGGTCTTCTTTTTCAAAAATCCAGTGAGGAACGAGTTAGTAGCCCGTATAAGGATGTTATTAGTATATAGAAAGTGGCTTATTAACCTATTTGTTATGTCGGAAAATCGTGCATCTCGGGACGTTCATGTCTTGGGGGGTGCACGTAAGCGCTGTCCACCAGTGCGCACAAGCTGAAGGGTGGAGCCCCACGGGTGGCAGGTAACCCGACCCGCTTTAGTATCCTCTACGACTCCTCATGTCGTTTGGGGTATTCGAGCAACGTCTGTCCCTGGCGTGCGTGGTGCAACATGGGAGACCCCGTCACGTGGTCTGAAATGTGAACACGTAACTCAAGGCGTGTTTGGCTTGAGAACATCCGGGCGAGTCACGACGGCCGGGTGTACAAACTGTATGGATTCCGGGCTCGGTGTGCAGCCGAGTCTGATGATTGTTTGAGTTTTTGCAGGTAGCCTGACCACGAAACGGTAGACGTGTAGCATTCGTGTGCGAGTGACGAGTAGTGCCACTGAACTAACGAAGCCGGCTAAGTCCGGTATAGGTCTCTTCTTTGTGAGGACGTAGTACCGACAAAATCTGGTGACGCATCGACGTCACACCCAACTAAATAAACAACTTCATTGTAAAAACTGGAAGGTTTTAATCCAAAGTAGTAAAACTTGATGTAACTCCTTCCCTTGAACAGGATATTCAAAGCTAACAAGTTTTCAACTTATAGGATGTTAAGGACAGAGCACTCTGTTTTCAGCTAAATCAAGGCTGAAGTTAATCAGAGGTTAGAGGTTGAGTTCTTTCGAGGTTGGGGTCGTATGATACATTTCTGGAAAGCGTTGGAGGAGCTTTACAACTTTTCTGTTGAGTTCCAGAGGTGTTTCATCCCTTAACCACTCGAAAAATGCAGTAGAGTTGAAACTGTCCAGAAAAAAGGACAGAGCAAAGACTCTCTGTAGGCTCTCTGTAAATTAAGCATAACTTCCTGCATAAAAATCCAAAAATAGAAAATGAGGTAGTTCTGAAAAGCTTATGAGATGGGTTACAACTTTGTGACAGAAAGTTTTGTCAGATTAGGAACAGAAGTAACTGAGATTGTTGGATCAAATCAGTACCTAAGGCAGGGAGGTGCTGTCCAATTGTTCCCAGAAATTCTGTTAACTTTGACATCTCATAACTTTTGAACCAGGACAGATCTTAGGCCAACCAAATGCTTTTTGGAAAGCTATTGAAGTTAACTTTAACTTTGATGTTGAGCTCCAGGACTGGTTTTGCTTTTAACCTGGCCTAAATCAGATTGATATGGAAACTGGTCAGGGCTGTCATGGGAACAGCAGATCAGCAGTCAAATTTGTTTAAAAATTTGAACTATGTTTCCAAATTTTAGGGGTTCAATGACATATCTTATGTTATAACTCAACGGCTTACTGTTCAAATAAATATTTGACATTTCTCAAATATATTTTTACAGATGGCAGCAGATAAACGGTTGGAGAACGGGTGGGTAGTTTCCCACTGCTCTAACCGTAGCGGCTACCCGGAAGCATTGTGGCAAATGCTCCAATATTTCGGGTACAACCAGATGCCGCAATACTTCGCCAAGGAAGAAGGCGAAGAGGGGAACAAGACGTGGACGATCCATGTCGAGGTTCCCGCAGGACCTACGCCACCCGGTTGGGTGCCATTCACCGTCACGGTAAGAGGAAGACAACCGGAAGGGATGTGGCAAGTGGCAGCCCGTGACACTATGTCACATTTCTGCCAACTACACGTGCAGGCTATGGAGGGAACTCCATACGCACTCGTTCCGGTGGAGGGACGAGCTCAGCATGTGTGGGAAGAGAGGTACCTGGAGGCAACAGACCCGACTTGCCCAAGGTACAACCCCGCGGAGGCCAACCTCAGCCTCCAAATGAGGGCGGGAAACGCTGTGATGGACAGCCAAGCTGTTCATACGGAGCATCTCGCCACCAAGCTCAAGGAGAGCACAAGCCGTGGAGATCATTTCGAGAGTGCTCACAGTGCACTCCGCAATGTGCTCGTTCCAACGATCAAGCGACTGAATGAACAACACAATCAGTTGCGTCGTCTGAAGAAGGCAAAGAAGAAGAGCCGTGTTGACATCGTGGCGTTGCAAGAACTGGTGCAGACCCTAACCCAGCAGAATGAGGACCTTGCTCAAGAGCGGGACGACGCTATTGAGGAAGGACAAGGCTGGGAAGAGGACTACAACCAGGCTATGGACGAGGTGCATGCATTGCAGGACCTCGTGCCCCCGGTATTGGGCGTACCGGTAGTCTTGGGTCTTCCAGCCATGGGAGAGCCTGGAATGGGAGAAGAGGTGGTAGATCCAGAGCCACCAGCTGAGGTACCAGAGGAGGACGAGCCACAGGAGGTCGAGTTCTACTCCGAGTAGGGGGTTACGGTTGCCAAGTAGGGCAGCTAGGGTAGCGTAACCCAACTTTTGTAATCGGTGACATGTCGTGTAGACAGTAGCGTATGTATAGGTAGTGACGACATGAGCACGACTTCTCGGAGATCCGAGAATAATGTATCTTGTATAAAGTTTATGCTTTATCAATATATGTGAATGTTGTGCAAATTAATCATGCGTCGCTTCAATACCTACTGCTGTTTATGGAATTTTGAGTAAGACATGTGCTAATTGCTTCTGTGCTGAATTTCAGAATGACGCGTACTCGTGCCAACCCTGATGTTGGAGGTACTAGCCAAGGGGAAGAGACCTCCCAACCGCCTCCCGAGGACTCCTCGGGACAGCAGCAGCAACAGCAACAGCAAACACCGCCACCGCCACTGCCAACGGTTACATTGGCCGACATTGTCGCGGCAATGGCGGGTTCACATCAGCAGCACACAGAGCTGCTGCAAACGTTAATTGCGAATACGTCTCGCCCAGAGAGACGTCAAGATCGTGAGGAGCGCCAACAGAGCTCCTACTCCGACTTCCTGGCGACTCATCCCCCTGTATTCTCAAGGGCGGATGAACCACTTGACGCGGACAACTGGCTCCGCGCCATAGAGATGAAGTTCGGGCTGCTCCAAATCAGCGAGCAGCGCAAGACTCAGTTCGCGGTCCAGCAGCTCCAAGGATCCGCGAGCGCGTGGTGGGCCAACTTCTGTGCTTCACAGCCCACCGACCGAGCGATGACCTGGGCGGAGTTCCGGACGGCCTTCAGGGCCTATCATATACCGCCCGGTTTGATGAAGAGGAAGACGCAGGAGTTCCTACACCTGCAACAAGGGAGCCGAAACGCGCTGGAATATTCCAGGGCGTTCAACGATCTCGCGCTCTACGCGTCGTATCACGCAGATACGGACGAGAAGCAGCGGGACCACTTTTACCAGGGGCTTAACCCGCTCCTGAAGGACAAGCTGGCGATGTTCAATCGCGGCAGCCTCAACGACATAATTGATGCTGCGATTGTTCAGGAGGACTCCGGCAAGGAGTTGGCGGCGGCAGAGCGAAAGCGAAGCGCGCAGCAGAACAGCGGAGAAGGAGGTGTTCCTTCTCAGAAGTTTCGGATGGTGAATCGCCCACCATCAGGCCCACGCTGGCAACCACCACAGCGGTCGATGCCGTTCCGCAGTCAGCCGTACTCTTCACCGGCATTCCGGCCGGCACTGCCAGCACCACCGCAACAACAACAGCAGCAGCGGGCGATGCCGCGTGCGTTTGCACCTCCGCAACGCATGCCGGGCTTTCTTCCACCCAGTACTCCACCAGCAGCGGCCACATGTTACAAGTGTGGTCGTCCAGGGCACTTCGCGAGCAGTTGCCCGGAGAGGCAAGGCGGCGGAGTGGCACCACAGTTTCCGGGGAGGAATCAACCCCGGAACCCTACCAATGCGCGGCGGGCGAACCCTAGGCCCGGTACTGTCCACCAGCTTGCCATTGAGGACGTGCCGGAGGGCGAGCCAATCCTTGCGGGTATGTTCCAACTCCACCAGCATCCCGCTATAGTACTATTTGATTCAGGCGCCACGCATAATTTTATTAGCCAAGCTTTCATTGCTAAACACAGCTTGCCAATACTACCCACCGATAGTCCATATTTAATTTGTTCACCGGGTGGGAAGAGTTCAGCAAGCGTAATGGTCTCCAAAGCACCATTATGCTTAGCGGGTAGAGTGTACCCCACGTCTCTCCTTATCTTAGAGGGGCAGAAGGTCGATGTCATCCTAGGGATGTCGTGGTTAACCCGCCACGGCGCTGTTTTAGACACCGTCCTTCGAGTCGTGCACTTAAACTCAGAGGTGCACGGTTCTCACTCATTATTTCTGGACAGTCCAGAAATAAAACTTCCAAGTGTCTATCAAGCCACAACCATCAGATTGGAAGACATCCCAGTGGTCCGAGAGTTCCCGGATGTATTCCCGGACGATTTGCCGGGGATGCCACCCGATAGAGAGGTGGAGTTCAAGATTGAACTTGCACCGGGAACCATGCCAATATCCCGAAGGCCGTACAAGATGGCACCCAAGGAGTTGGCTGAACTGAAGACTCAGCTCACGGACCTTCTGGAGAAGGGTTTTATTAGGCCGAGCTCCTCGCCATGGGGCTGTTCGGCATTATTTGTCAAAAAGAAGGATGAAACGTTGCGGCTTTGCGTGGACTACCGCCCATTAAATGCCGTAACCATCAAAAACAAGTACCCGTTGCCACGGATCGACATGTTGTTTGATCAGTTGGTCGAAGCGAAGGTCTTTTCCAAGATGGATTTAAGATCCGGGTACCATCAGATTAAGATAAGGGCGGAGGACATTCCAAAGACAGCTTTCTCGACAAGGTACGGACTTTATGAGTACCTGGTCATGTCCTTTGGCCTCACCAATGCTCCAGCTCACTTCATGTACTTAATGAACTCGGTGTTCATGCCGGAGCTGGACAAGTTTGTCGTGGTCTTCATCGACGACATCCTGGTATATTCCAAGTCGGAGGAAGATCACAAGAAACATCTGCGTATAGTCTTGCAACGGCTGCGGGATCACAAGTTATACGCAAAGTTCAGCAAATGCGAGTTTTGGATATCGCAAGTGCCTTTCCTCGGGCATATCATCTCAGCGGAGGGTATCGCTGTGGACCCGAGCAAGATTACTCAAGTGCTGAATTGGAAATCCCCGAGAACTGTTCATGAGATACGGAGTTTCCTCGGACTCGCGGGATATTATCGGAGGTTCATTCCGAACTTCTCGAAGATTGCCAAGCCAATGACAGAGCTGCTGAAGAAGGCTACCAAATATGTTTGGAGTCCAGCATGTGAAGCAGCATTCAAGGCTTTAGTCAAGCACCTGACATCAGCACCGGTTTTGGCGCAGCCAGACACAACAAAACCGTTCGATGTGTACTGCGATGCATCCGGCATTGGGCTCGGATGTGTGCTGATGCAAGACCGAAGAGTGGTCGCGTATGGATCACGGCAGCTTAGGAATCATGAGCAAAATTATCCAACTCACGACTTGGAGCTCGCTGCCGTGGTACTTGCACTGAAGATGTGGAGGCACTACCTACTCGGTAACCTCGTACATTTATATACCGACCACAAAAGCCTCAAGTACATATTCACCCAGAAGGAGCTGAACATGAGGCAACGAAGATGGTTAGAACTGATAAAGGATTATGAGATAGAGATCCATTATCATCCGGGCAAGGCAAACGTTGTGGCAGATGCGCTGAGCCGCAAGTCACACGTCAATAATCTGACCATCACACCGTTGGAAGAGAGCGAACCACCACTACATGTGGTTCCACACGGAGCTCTTTACAACCTAGCTTTGATCCCCACCATCCATGAAGAGATAGCGGCAGCCCAGAAGAATGACAAGGGCATGTCACATTTGCGGAGACGTATAGACAGTGGGGAGTTGAAATGTTTCCGGAAGGACGGAGACGGCGTCCTATGGTTCAAGGACCGGATCGTCGTACCCCGAAACCCGGAGTTACGGAAGAAAATATTTGATGAGGCTCACTTATCAAAATTTTCTATTCACCCCGGCAGCAACAAAATGTATCAAGAACTCAGAAGAAAGTTTTGGTGGACACGGATGAAGCGAGAGACTGCAAAATACGTGTCCGAGTGTGATACATGTCGAAGGGTGAAGGCAGACCACATGCGGAAACCGGGACTGCTGCAACCACTAGGCGTTCCTGCCTGGAAGTGGGAAGACGTGAGCATGGATTTCGTCGTCGGTTTACCCACCACCTTACAGAAACATGATTCAGTGTGGGTGATCGTCGATCGACTCACCAAAGTTGCCCATTTCATCCCGGTCAACACCAACTACAACGCCAAGAAGTACGCTGAACTATACATCTCACGGATCCTATGCTTATACGGCGTACCCCGTACCATCATATCGGACCGGGGCACTTTATTTGTGTCCTGTTTTTGGGAGCAGCTACACGCTGCCTTGGGGACGAAGCTGATCCGTAGTTCAGCCTACCACCCGCAGATGGATGGACAAACCGAGCGGGTAAATCAGATTCTAGAAGACATGCTACGAGCTTGTGCTATCGACCACGGCAAGAAGTGGGATGATCACTTGCCGTTAGCCGAGTTCTCGTACAACAATGGGTACCAAGCCAGCATCAAGATGGCGCCCTACGAGGCGCTATACGGAAGAAAATGCCGCACACCACTGAACTGGTGTGAGTCTGGCGAAAGGGTTACCTTCGGGATTGATCTTGTCAACAACGCGGAAGAAAAGGTTCGATTAATTCAAGCGAACCTAAAAGCCGCTCAATCCCGACAGAAACAGTATGCGGACCGGAGAAGGCGCCCATTACAATTCGAAGTTGGGGAGCACGTATATTTACGGGTGTCTCCAATGAAGGGCGTAAACAGATTTGGGGTGAGAGGAAAATTGGCGCCCCGATTCATCGGTCCATTTCAGATTACCGAAAGATGTGGATCGGTGGCATACCGGCTAAAATTACCAGAAGCACTTTCCGGTGTGCACGACGTCTTTCACGTTTCACAGCTGAGGAAGTGTCTCAAGCTATCAACTACCGTTCAGCTGGAAGACATTGAAGAACTGCAACCGGATCTCACCTATCGGGAGGAACCGGTGCAGATTATTGATGAAAAGGCCCGAACCACACGCAACCGTACGTTGTGGTTCTACAAGGTTCTGTGGAGTAATCACTCCATGGACGAAGCGACATGGGAGAGCGAAGAGTTCCTTCGCACTAACTACCCCGACTTTCTCACGTCGCATATCCGGTAATTTTCCACCGTCCTCTCTCTCATTTTCACCTTATAATCTCGGGACGAGATTCTTTTAAGGGGGGAGGAAATGTAAGGGCCTCAGTTTTAGGCACCCATTTGTAGTGTTCATCCCCACACCACACACCTCATTTGAGGAAGAATGATGAACACAAATGAAGAGCAAGTAACAATTATCAACATGCTCATTAGGGAACAAACTTGCACATTGCAAAAGTGGTATTTCCCACATGTGATATAGATGGGCTGGACATATGAAAACTCCTACACTTTGCTAAGGATGTCCATGCCAAGTTTCACCCAAATTCAAAACCTTTTTGAGGTCATTTTGGGTATAGATAGGAGGAGGGCAGTTTGAAACCATATTCAAATTCAAACTGTTTTCACCCACTGAATTTAAAATGGAAGGCATATTCTCACTCAGCACATTTTTGTGAGCTCCCACACCAATTTTCACTCCATTTGGAGTTGATCTTGACATGAGCTAAGGGGGAGAAATTTAAACTTTATTTGAATTTCAAACTGAACTTGTGCTGAAATTCATTCAAACCAAACCTCATTTGAACTTTGATCAATTCAAATGGCTCATGGGTGAATAATTTGAATTGCCAAGGGTAGTATAGGGTTCACTGTTTACCACAGCTGTTAGGAGTAAATTTCAGAGGTTAAAAGGAGGGGTGGGACCCACATGTCAGCCTCTACTTCAACACAAACCGACTGAGACTTTTCACTCGGGTCGCCGAGCCGCAGCGGTGATCGCCACCGAGGCCAGCCACCGCGCCACCAGCTGCTTGCCCACGCGCGGGCATGAGGCGGTGCAGAGCCTTCTTAAGGCGCCTGCCCCCTCCTCGGCCGAGGCACCACAGTTCTCTCCCGCAAGAACTCAGCGCCGGCCGAGAACTTCCGCAGCTCGGACTTGATCGGAGAACGCCGATCGCAGCTCCCTCCTTCCACTCCAGAGCCCCAGCAAGGTACTAGAGACCTTCCTCCATCCTCTCCATTGCTAGAATTCGGTTGAAACCGATTGATATCGGCTGTGCCGAAAGATCAAACTCGGAACTTGGAACCGCCGCACCTCGGGCTCTCGTGGACAGCCCAACCTGGGCGTTGTCACGCCCGAGCCAAGGCACCCTTGGACGCGCAGGTGACCGGTGCTGCTCATCCCCGAGCCACAGCTCGAGTGGTTGCTCACCGGCGGCGAATTTCCACTTTTCCCCTTTCTGTGTGCAGAACGACCTTCGGGTACGATTCTGTTTAATTCGTGCTCTAGAAAGGATTAGAGGGCCTCAGGCCACTCCCACACGAGCTAGACACGGTAACGCACAAGTTGCCTTCACAACTCTGGGCCGGAGAACCTCTGTGCCCGGCGTAATTTAAGGTCTACGAATGGCGGAACCAACGGGGGGTATCGGGCGCACGGTGAGGACCTATTTCGGGCCTTCCACGAGCTGCCTCGAGCTCATGTCGACCTTCTCTGAGGTCCACTGATGCTCCCCGACCGATTTCCCGAGTAGCTGAGGTACTAGGAGAGTCAGCCGACATGGCCGAAGTCATTCCGATATGGCGGCTCGTCGCCGACCATGCTCCGGCCGTTGTCATGAGCAGCTGACCCTCGGATCCTGTTCCCCAAGTAAAAGTAGGCAGGGGCGGCCAGAATCAAGAAGTTTGGAGCTGTACAGCAGCCAGCGGCGAGCTCTCCGGCGAGGTCCCTCGGCGGCGGGGCGCGGGTGTCGTGAGGTTGAAGAAGGGGGTGGACCCCAGCTGTCAGCGGCCGATATTTTGAATCGGGATCCGGCTGCGGCCGGGATCGGATGTGCTGGTGCGCAAAATCCTTGTGGGCCGCGGTGTGCCATCGCCTCGGCGTGCGACGCGTGTCCCCTGGGCCCACGCGCGAGTTTAAACTTTTCCCCGATTTTCAGATTTCCTTCAAACTTCAAATCCTTATAACTTTGGCTAGGAAGCTCCAAATTGAGTGAACCAAATTTTGCTGGATTCAACTCTTTGAGTACTTTCCAGAAAATCAAGTTTCACTTCATGAAATTCCTTATTTCTCCAGAATTAATTCCTCAAAGTTTAAACTGTTAGGAATTTTAACTGGAGAATCCTTTGGAGGAAAATCCTGAAATTTTGCTGAGATGTTCACCAAAATATCCTTGAACTACCATAAAAATTTCAGATTAATTTGAGCTCATTTAGTCCACCTAATGGTGTGATTAGTAAAACTGTTCCAGAGAAAATAGAAAATGTTCAGAACCATTTTCAGAATTTTCTCTGAAATTGTTTAGCTCATATCTTTAGTTAGAGACTTCCAAATTAAGTGAGACCAACTCCATTAGAACCCTCTGAAAATCTAGTTTTCAGAAAGTCATAGTTTGTCTCATGAAAATTCCTAGAACACCCTAAGAGTTCCAATTAAGGTCAAGGACATAATTATTTGTGGAGGGCTCAAATGAGCTTTGCTGCAACTAAAACTTGACCAAGTCTCTGTTTAGGTTGTAACCAAGCCACAGTAAAAGTTTCACAGTCATTAGGTCTATCTAGAAAAGGTTGTAGACTTCACAACTTCCAACTTAATACAAATGCATTAAAGTAATACATGTATTATTTCTATCATGTAGTCGCTAAGGTCGAGGAGGAACCCGAAGTCCTAGACTTCGTTACTCCGGAGGAACAGCTAGCCTACGACCAAGAGCAGCAAGGCAAGCCCCGGTTTGCATTAACCTTTTTACAAATGTTTATTGTTTTGAGCACATCTTTGAATATTGTTCTTTGCATTAGAGTCTTGATTGGAAACCCAACTGCATAGCCAAGAAAACCATGGGTTGGGTTTAGGATGAAAAAACCCCGTTAGCCACTGCATTGCTAGGATAGAGTAGGATTCGGTACAAGTCGAGTAGTTGGAACTACTCGCGAGAATAGGCTAGAGGCACATTGCTCGGGTAGAGATAGCACATGAAACACATGGCAAGAAAATGAGACCGAGCGGGGAGTAAGGGCAGCAGGACTTTGGGGCCTGTGTGCTGTAGCTCCGCTTGTGTCGATTGAGGACCGAGCCGTGTGCGGGCCTGTTGAACAAGCTAGAACAGTACCGAAGACCTACCGGCTATATGGGAACCGGGAAACTGATGTAACTCGGGTAGCTGGGTATTGAGGCATTGCCCGTCGTTCAGAGGGTAGGTTGAGAGCTCGAGGTGTAAATCGGCTGGCGGCACGGAGATGCGCGTGCAGAGACCTCTTGCTCGGGACGATGGGACCGGTTCAATATTTGGCTAACGGGTGAAAGGTAGTCGCGTACGGCGTCCGTGATGGTTGTTGTAGGCAACATCGAGTACGGGCGTACGTGACGGGTTGTTCGGGTAACCCTGCAGGTGTAAATCGATTATAATCGCCGTCCCTCGCGGTCAGTGAGTACCACTTGTTCACTGTACCGTGACGTAGAAAGAACAGGCTAGTTACATGTTAAAATGGTGCTGATTGAAAGCTGGACATTGATTGTTAATGATATGCTGTAGCTTAGAGCTAACTAAAGTTCTTTTCAACTTTGGGCAAAGTACATGAGAGAAATGCGTTTCTTGTTTGATTGCGGCTCTCTCATGTACCTTAGTGTAAGGTTTCCACAACCTGCTGCTAAAACTTGAAAGTAAGGTTCTACTAATTAGGCGAGTCCTTGCAAATGATTTTTACCTCATGTAACCCATTACCCTCATGTAGAAGTTCCATGTTTAGGTGAGACGGGTCAGACTTGCTGAGCCTTCGTGCTCACTGCTTGTGTTTGAAGCTTTTGCAGGGTTCTATGAGGAAGGGACTCCCGAAGAGGAGACGGAACCCCAGGAGGGGAACCCCGTCGAGTGGGAGTCGTGCACGCCGCAGAGTTAGTGTGCGTGTGTGCTAGCAAGGACACGTTCGAGGGCTGAACGTGCACTTGATGCTTAGTCTACGCCCGTGAGTGTAGACTGAACTTATTTTGATGTAAACATATTCATAAACCTGTTTATGTAATAAAGCTTCCGCTTCCGCTTTGCACCTTTGACGTGTGTTATACGGTGCTGTGCAACGCAGCACCCCTCAGCGTGATCCTGGCTCGACAGGACCAATGGGGTCGTGTCATAGATGTGTCTAGCTAACTGCACTCGTAAGAATGATGAGAAACTAATGTTGTTAATGAACATGAATCTGGGGGAGATCTAGGCAAGCTTGGGTTTGTGAATGAGGTAGAATGAGATGGTGGTTACTTGCCGTAGATCTAAGGACCGGTTCATGCGAGCACATGCCAGGATAACAGTGCCACCACAAGGCCAAGTATGGGTGCGTCTTAGCTGAGTAATTAGGCAAGTTACTAGATTGTTATGGACCGTGGAAGGCGCGGGGAATGGGAGTCGAGTGAGGACTGCCCTGGGAACTGCATGGCACAAGAGGTGGCCCATGGGTGGGAGAATTGGAGATTCTAGCCTGCCGGTGAAACCTTAGTGAGACCATACATCTAGTAGCCCCTTTGTAAAGGCTATTTTGTGATCTCTTGGCCATACACCGACGGTTGTGTACTGGTATAATGGAGGTTCTGCAGTCACCGACGGGTGACGAAATCACAAACTTGTGGGTAAAGAGGTGCAAACTCTGCAGAGTTATAAAACTATCATGATAGCCGAGCTTACGGTCACGAACGCCTGGCCAACTTGCATGATAGGTTGGGATGGTTTTTGGGATGGTTTCGGATGGTTTATGGTTTGGTTTTTGGGACTGTTGAGTCCGGGTAATGAAATTGGTTTCAAGACCGTTGAGTCTTGGAGAGGAGATTGGTTGCATGATTGTTGAGTCATGGCAACGAGATTGGTCTCGGAATGAAACAGAGTTGAATGGTAGTGAATACGAGATGGTATTCGTGAGATGGTAGTGAATACGAGATGGGATTTGTGAGATAGTAGTGAATACGAGATGGTATTCATGAGAAAAGTTGATTAATGTCTGGTTGAGACATGGAAACGGATGAATCATAATGGAGGTATGTAAATGTTTAAATACATGTTGGGATTACATTCACTTAAAGCTAAGTTGCTGTTTTTATCGTGTTTTGAGAAATAAACTTTGCTTTCTGCAATGAGCCTTTTTATACCTTCCTTGTTGTGAGCTACATATCATATTTTCTCGCACTTGCTGAGTACATCATTGTACTCAAACTTGCACTATTATTTCATCATCAGCAACAGGAGAAGATTACTATGAAGACCAAGTGGAGCCTTAGGCGTATAATCTGTCCTCAACCTTGCATGTGGGGATGGAAGTGGAGATGGAGCCGCTGCTGCTTCTTAGTTTGCTTCCGCATTAGAATAAAGACTTCCGCTGCTAGATTTAGACTTCCGCTGCTAGCATGAGTCCAAGACTCATGAGACATTGTAATAAAACCCTGTTATTTGTGGTAATATATATTCTGAATTCAGTTTGTGAAGTTTATGTGTTTGTGTGATGAACATCCTGGGCACACATACGCATTAGTTCCAGGTTCCGTGGTTTTCCACAGAACCGGGGCGTCACAGATTGGTATCAGAGCCACGGGTTGACGGTAGGTTATACGCCTAGATAGGAAACACAAATTTGTATCAGCCTGCCACGGGTTGATCGTAGATCACACACATAGGTAGGTCACAGATTGATATTAGAGCTGCCATGCCTAGTCACAGATTGGTACAATCCACAGATTGATACCAAGCTACCACGGTTGACTGTAGGCCACAAACCTAGAATGATCACAGATTGGTTATAAAGCCACGTTGACTGTAGGACGCACCCCTAGTAACAGAGTGGTATTAGAAGCCACGTTGACCATAGGATGCAAGACTAGGATGCATAGATTGGCACTGGAACTACCTTGACATAGGATGCAAGCCTAGGAGAAGCCATAGCTGGATCACAGATTGGTATCACCCCAAACCACCTTGACATAGGGTGAAGTCACAGATTGGTATTCACCCTAAACCACATAGGACTCCTATTGAATAATCCTTGAATAGGAGTTGTGTGAGCCTTTGTGATGATTGTTTGTGATTGTGTGCTTAGTGTGAGTTGTGGGACTTTTCAGCGTTGTCCATATCCACACATAGTAAGGTGGTGTGAGATGCTTCGGCACTTGTTCACATCCTCATATGGGCTAATATATATATTCTATCCACCTTGATGCATATAGTTAGGGGGATCCATCTAACCACTATTCTATTACGTTCTCTCTCACAGATGGTGAGAGGAAACGCCGGCCGCCAAGGAAGGAACGTCCGTGGCAACCAAGAGGATGGCCACGATGAAGTTCCTGTTAACCCCGGAGCTGGAGAGAACAACCTGGAACGGTTAATGGCCATGCAGAATCAGCTTATGCAGACCATGACCCAAACTTTGGGTCAGCTGCAGGCTAACAACAACAACCCTGTTCCAGCACCACCGCCACCACCGCTGGCTCATGACAGGCTGGGAGAGTTCATGAGGACTCGACCACCTACCTTTGCTCAAGCTAATGACCCCATGGAGGCCGACGATTTGTTGAAATCCATGGAGAAGAAGCTTTCCATAGTTCAGTGCAATGACCGAGAGAAGGTTCTCTTTGCGTCGCACCAACTCATGGGAGCTGCCGCTGACTGGTGTTATGCACTGTGCAATGCTCATGTCGACCCGGAAACTATTACTTGGACTGAGTTCAATGAGAGTTTGCGCTCTCATTACATCCCTGCTGGTGTAATGATGCTCAAGAGACAGGAGTTCGAAGGTCTCCGCCAAGGACAGAAAAGCGTGAATGAGTACCTCAACAAGTTCACGCAGCTGTCACGGTATGCCCCTGAAGATGTCAACTCGGACCAACGGAAGCAGTACTTATTCATGAGAGGGTTGAACAATGAGATCCAAGTTCAGCTCCTCAGTAATGACTATGCGAGCTTCCAGAAGCTAGTTGACAAAGCCATAGTGGTGGAAAGCAAGATCCGAGAGATCGAGCAAGAGGGCAAGAGGAAGATGCCATACCAGCCACAAGGGAGTAATGTACGTCCTCGGTACATGCTCCCAGCTGCACCACAGTATGGGTTGCCAACTCCTGCTTTTCGCCCTAACCAACCACCACATCAACAACCCGTTGCACAAGCACCTCGAGTGCCTTTACCTCCTGCGCCTCGACCAAACATGGGTGCTCCTGTTCAAAACCCCCGCCCCAAAGTACCTGCTGCCGTGGGCAACAGGGCATGCTTTGCATGCGGGGAGACGGGACACTTTGCAAGCCAGTGGCCGAGGAGAGGTCTTGGACAGTAAGGAAACCGTGGACAGCAGAACTACGCTCGCGGCAACGTGAACCATGTCTCTGCTGAGGAAGCGCACCAGGCCGAGGACGTCGTAATTGGTATGTTCCTTGCCAACTCCAACCCAGCCACCATTCTATTCAATTCTGGAGCATCACATTCCTTCATCTCATCCAAGTATGTTGCCAAGTATAATCTACCCATATCACACTTGAAATATACTATGTTGGTTAATTCTCCCTGTGGAGAGATGAGGACTAATATAGTATGTCCGAAAGTAAACCTTAAAATAAGGGGGGTAGACTTCCTTGCCAACCTCATTGTCTTGGATTCCCAAAGGCTTGACATAATACTCGGAATGGATTGGTTAAGCAAGCACAACGGAGTAATCCAATGTGCTGAGAGGAGCGTGCAGTTGACAAACGAGCACGGTACCCCTATCGAGTTTGAGTCAGCCCAACCGGCAACCGAGAAGGCAACGTTGAACCACGTCGAAGAAGCAACCCTGGACAGCATTCTAGTGGTTCAAGAGTTTTCGGACGTGTTCCCGGAAGAACTTCCCGGTATGCCACCTGATCGGTATATCGAGTTTTCCATTGACCTAATACCCGGAACCGCACCTATAGCAAAGATACAATATAGGATGCCCGTCAATGAACTAGTGGAGCTCAAGAAGAAAATTCAGGAGCAGTTGGAGAAAGATTTTATACGTCCAAGCTCGTCACCATGGGGAGCCCCCGTGCTCTTCGTACACAAGAAGGATAGGAACCAAAGGATGTGCGTGGGCGATAGGTCTCTCAACGAGGTGACGATCAAGAACAAATACCCTCTGCCACGTATAGAGGACCTGTTCGACCAAATTAAGGGAGCCCGAGTCTTCTCCAAGATTGATTTTCGGTCGGGATATTTCCAGCTGAAGATTAAGCCCTCCGATATACCCAAGACTGTCTTTCGGATACGGTATGGTTCGTACGAATATACCGTTATGTCTTTTGAGTTAACGAACGCACCTGCATACTTCATGTACCTCATGAACAAGGTTTTCATGGAGTACTTGGATAAGTTCGTCGTGGTTTTCATTGACGATATCATGGTGTATTCGAAAAGCGAGGAGGAACATGAAGAATATCTGAGATTGACATTACAGAAGCTGCGAGAGCATCAATTGTATGCCAAGCTCAGCAAATGTCAATTTTGGCTAAAGGAGATATCGTTCCTAGGCCACATTATCTCCGAGGAAGGAGTATCGGTTGATCCTGGAAAAGTGGGAGATGTTCTGAAGTGGAACCAACTGCAAAACGTGAGGGATATTCGGAGTTTTCTTGGGATGGCTGGATACTACCGCCGGTTCATCAAGGACTTCTCTAAGATAGAAAAGCCTATGACGGAGTTGCTAACGAAGGGAGAAGCCTTCTAATGGACACCAGCGTGCCAAGAAAGCTTTGAGGAGATCAAGAAAAGGCTAACCACAGTGCCGGTTTTGGTATTACCGGACGTAAGCAAGAGCTTTGACATATATTTTGACGCATCCAGACAAGGGATTGGATGTGTGCTCATGCAATAAGGACAAGTGGTAGCCTATGCGCCGAGACAACTAAATTCCAACGGAACTGGCCCCACGTCAAAATTCCAATGGATTCGACGGGAAACTTCGAAACAATATAAAGTTTAGAGTCTGTCAGGGTGTTGCATCACCTAGTTGGGCCATTGGGCCTTGTATCGAGTTCAAGTCCATTATGTACGTGTCTTAGGGTTAGGTCACGACCCCAGCACCCCATGGTCGTCCTCCACCTCCTTTATACCCCCTAGCCGCCGTCACAAACAGTCGGGTTTTGCTTAGTTACAATCTGTCATTGAACAGTGTCACCGATCATCGGTTGTGAGACCCCAAATTCGTGATCAATTCAGTTTTGATTGCAACTTCTCTATTCTTGCTTGTGTTCTTGATTGCGCTTGCAGGGATAAGCCTTCGTGGCGAGGTCATTCGTGTGACACGGGTGATAACCAACGGAGCAGTGGTGTAGTGATTGCGGGGTTTCGTTCGTTCGGAGCCTTGGATCATCAACGTCGAGATCTCCACCCAATCAAGTTTACCCTACCTCTCAGAAGATCGGGACTCATCCTCCTATCAATTAGTATCAGATTTCCAGGTTCACCATGAGGTATACTTGTGTGCCCTTTAGATTTATTTTGTTTCAGTCCTATCGTCCAGAAAAAGCCATAAAAAAATTTAGTTTCCCTGACCTACAACCCCCGCTCAACCTTTTGCACAATTTAGTTTCGGAGTCTGTAGTTCTGAGTTCGTGTCCTAGCTTGAGTCTGGTTGCTGGTTTAGATTTGTTTTGGTTCAGTTTTGTTTCTTCCATCCGCTGCCATCTACAAAAAACCAATCTACAAAAAAATTCCATCCACCAATTTGTTTATGTTGCAGTTTCCGCCACCACCAAAATCTGATTCGGGGTATCCTCCTTAAAACGGGCATAACTTTTCGCTCGTAACTCCGATTGAGGCGCATTTTTTTCCCAGAAAGGTCTCGAAAAAGTCTACATACGGCATTTTCAAAAAAAAATTAAGAAGGCCCTCGTTTCGAACTCCGAAGTTCCAGCACCAGTTTTTCCAATCGCTCCTGAATTTGTGTCGATCTCATCTTTCATCGGTTTTAGCTAATACTTGGTGCTGTTTTTATTCTTGTGCACCTGGTTGAGAAAAAATATCAAAAAAAGAGAAAAAAAATTTAATTTCTACTAGTGCTTCAAGACAAAAACAGGAGGCTAAGGGGTGTGCTATTTCTGTGCGAGTGTTGGATACTTGCTGATATTATCATTGTTGTTCATCATCATTCATCCTTGTCCTTGCTTGTTGCCACAACTGTTCTAATACATTCTTAGGCCAGCAACTAGGTGAAATTCTTTGGACACTTATTCAGCATTGCTATCTGTTACTAACTTGTGTGCCACATACATATACTACATTTGAGCCTTCCAAGCTCCGTCTTCTCTCGAGCAGAACAGATAACCTTTGCAATCACACCCACTCTCTGCTTGCTTCACACCGGTCACCGTTGGCCACCTGCAGTGCTGGTAAGAAACTTGTAAGAGCGGGGTAAGACGCATCTTACTGATCGATTTTCCACCCACTTCGGAGAGCGTAGTAATAGGGTTCTTCACGATCTTTTTGTCTTCGTTTCTGTTTTGTACTAACAATGACAGGAAAGAAGCCTATGGATAAAACCTCTGGTTCTACACCTCCGGATGATAATGAGTGCGTGTCCCATATGGAACTAAAGGACATGATGCGAGCAATGACCGAAGCTTTCAACAATTACCAGACCACTACAACAGCCACCTTTCAGAGGCTCCATACAAGTGTTGCTGGTCTGACCACACGATTGGACGAGATGGAGACTCGTCTTCCCCAACAAGCTACACCCTCTATCATCCTTGATGGTGATGCACAGGCTCACTACGACATAGAGGATGACTTCAATAACGATGAGGTTGATGCACAGCAGCGCCGTCGCCCTCGACGAAATCGTCAAGGTATGGGAGGTAGACCTCGTCCTCATGCTCCTGAACAAGATAATGATCCTTATGCTAAGATTAAGTTTTCTATTCCAACATTTTATGGATCTTATGATGCTGAGACTTACTTGGATTGGGAGATGATGGTAGAACAAAAATTTAGCTCTCATCTTGTTCCTGAGCGACATAGAGTTAGACAAGCCACTAGTGAGTTTAAAGATTTTGCTATAATTTGGTGGAATGAGCTTGTCAATACACGTAATGCACCATAGACATGGGCTGCGTTAAAAGAAGAGATGCGCGCTAGGTTTGTTCCTCCTTCATATAGACGTGATCTTCTTAAGAAATTGCAACGCTTTGATCAGGGTGACATGACTGTCCAAGAGTACTACCAAGAGTTGCTGAAAGGTATGCTTCGTTGTGGGGTAGTTGAGGATCAGGAAGACCAAATTGTTAGGTTTTTTGGGGGCTTGCGGCGTGAGATCCAGGACATAGTTGACTACAAGGAATATCATTCTATTCAACGTTTATTTCAACTTGCTATGTTAGGAGAAAAAGAAGTGCAGGGTCGCCAACAGCAGTGGTGGAACAACACCTTCACGCCGCGACAATTTCCCGTGCCATCCAAAGCAGCACCCTCCTCGAGCGTACGTGCTTCTACACCACCCTCCACGGGTGTTGTACACAGCAGCATCGCACCTTCTACATCACGGGGACAAGATAACAGCAAGTCCCAGATGCCTCCAGGTGTTGCAGCAAAGGCGGCTACACCCAACACTTCGACAAGTCGCAGCTCCGACATCAAGTGCCACCGCTGCCAGGGACTTGGCCATATGCAATGAGATTGCCCCAGCAAACGGGCGATCATTGCCACTGCTGATGGTGGGTATGTTAGTGCTTCTGATATTGAAGATGAAAATATTATTGCAACTAACATTTCAGGTTCGGATGATGGTGCTGAGGAGATTCTTGGTACATCTGCAACAAACAACTATAGGACTTTGATTGTGCAGCGAACTTTGAGTGCCACGGTTCGAGAGGATGACAACCGCCAATGTCACAACCTTTTCAACATGTTTCTCGTCGTCAAGGACTGCCGTTTACATATCATCATTGATGGTGGTAGCTGCAACAATTTGGTGAATGTTGAGGTGGTCAAGAAGCTTGGCTTGTGTAACACCCCAAATTTTGATTCAAAACCCTAAACCATGTTCAGAGGAGAATTTAAACAATTTTGGACGTATTGCATGTTTTGCAAAAATTCAAATTGAAACTGGAATTCAAATTATACTGAAAACAGAAAAGAAAAGGAAAAAGAAAAAGGAAAACGGGAAAAAAACCGGCCAGTGGGTCGAAACCCGCCAGCCGGCCCAGCTTTCCCCGCGCAGCCCGCCCCCGCGCGCGCCCGCGCTCTCTCACACAGACAGGTGGGACCCACCTGTCATCCCTAACCCTGAGCCCCCGCGCCCCCGGACTTTTCCCCGAGCGCGCGCGATCTTAACCGATCGGGAAACCCGTCCCGCCGCCCAAATTCTAGTCCCAGGGGACTCCAACTCGATCACAACAAACCCACCGCCCTCCCCCGGCTATAAAAACCCCCGATCCGATCAGTTTTTCCCACGCGATCGCCGATTTTCACTCCGGTGAGCACCGAGACTTCGCCGGTGAATTCTGGCCGATCTAAGCTCGGAAACTCTGATCTAACTCGCTGGTTTTGATCCACCGCCTCCGGGGAACTTTGCAGGTGCAGAAAACTCGGAGAGTTACGGTGTAAACGCAGCGCCGACGAGCTTCGCCATGGCTTTTCCTCGGACCTCGCCGCCGATCACTTTCCAGGACCCCCGAGCTCGAGAAAACCCCGAGGTGAGATCCCTGACCTCCCCTCTACCGATCTAGGCCATAAGATCACAGTTCTAGGCAGAATTCTCGAGGATCCGAAACTTTCCGGCGAGATCGCCGCTTTCCGCCGCCGTGCGCCGCCGGCAGCGCCGCCCGCGCTCGATCAGAGCGACGTGGCCGCTTGTGCGCCGTTTATTTTAAATCGCACGGTAGACTTTAAAACCCTGCGTACCGGTTCGATGTTATAATCTCAGCCGTCGGTTTAAAATCGGACGGTCCATGTCAACCCCGCATTATAAAGACTGGAATTCTTACGTGCTACCCCCTGGGGTTCTCTGGAATTGAGAGCTAGCCCCGGGAACTTCAGATCTAGCCCCTGGAACTCCAGAAAATCATGTAAATTCATTTAAAAATCAGTTTTAACCCCTGGACTTAATAGAAATTAGGAAAAACACCTCTGATAAGTGTAGCTAGACCCCTGGAAATTATGAAAATAATATTATAGACCCTGTAATGGGGTGAATTCATTATTTTAACCCTGTTTAGTAATTAATTTAGAAAATTGAATATGTAACTAGTGTTTAAAAATTAAAAAGTGGGACAAACATAATTGTCAAAATTAATTAAAAACTTTCTCAGTACTTAGAAAACTTTGGAGTGAGATAAACATATATTTTTGGGCTGAAATGAATCTGTTTCATTTATTATTCACATTTATTAGTATAGGGACACATTTTTAAGTAAAGAATAGCTATAGAAAAATAGGGAAAATAATTATGAAATAGTATACATCAGAAGCCAAGGTCAAAATATGTTATTAAATTATTTAGGACCAGAACCTATACTGTTTAGATGATGTGTGTTACTAATTTCATAATAAAATACACAATTATGCATAGGAATATAAATCTGAAAATATAGCAACTAGTAAATGATAAATGGAGTTTCTAAAATACAAAGAATTCAGTTTAGGGTTGATAGAAATTATGAAGGCACATATGGGGAAGAATAATACTTTTCATACACACTTGGTAGTAAAAAGGTGAAGTAGTTGAATATAAGAAATTTATTGGAAACCCATATAACTAGTATGTAAGGATAAAGGTGGACACAAAAGTAGGAATCATATATACATGGTTAAAAGTGCATGCAAGACACAATTTAACACACACAAAGTAACCACAACACATATAATGGTGAATGAATTTCATAAATATGAATGTGTGGTTTGTATAAAGAAGAAGTGTGAACCATGTCTTATGATTGTTGTTTTTCTTTTGTTATGTGTGATGGTATGAAGTAGAACCTGCTCAAGAGCAAGTTAACCCTTTCCAAGATCAGGACTACCAATTTCAAGAGCAGCAAGAAGGAGGCAAGTGTCCTTGACCACTTTGATCCTATGCTAGGATGTGTAGATAGAATTATTTGCATTGTCAAATGAAATATGAAACCCATGCTAGGAAAGTTTCCCTAGAATTGCGTTACCTTGTTTCCTTGTAGCTTGGGTTGGGATTTATTTTGTCATGTCATTTATTTACATGCATATGCTTAGCCATGCTTAGAATGGGATATTTGGGATATGAAAGCATCAGTTTATTATACCATACTCTTGAATGAGCTATTGTGAGTTATGTAGAGGTAGGGATCAAGGCAAGTTGGATGTTTTGGTTGTGTGCTGGGTGCACGAGACTTGGGTTTGTGTTTAGTACTTGCCTGGATCCTAAGGACCGGTTCATGGAGCATGTAACCCGGCTTTACAGTGCTAACCACATGCTGAGATGGGACAGCTTGGCCAATTAATTAGGTGTATCCCCGGCGTAGTATGGGTGTGTTGGATGGTGCGGGGAGTAGGTGTCAGCTGGACTACCATATGAACCGCAAGGCTCAAGAGGGGGCCACTGCAGCGGGGTTGGAGCCTCTTGTATGCTGTTAGGGGTGAAACCTCAGTGGGCCCACGCTCGTCGGGAATCCCTTTGTAAAGGCTTCGTAGTGATCTCCTGGCTACACACCTGGGAAGTGTGAATGTGGATCGTAGCCACTGGCATAATGGAGGTTCTTTTAGTCCACCCGGCAACGGGGGATGAAATCACTACTTGTGGGTACAGTGGTACAAACTCTGCAGAGTCAAAACTGTCTTGACAGCCGTGCTCACGGTTAAGAGCGGCCTGGACTTATTCATGATTAGAGGATTGATGGTTTTGGAAGTTAAGCGGGGAGCTTAACATTGGAAATGATGGTTATGGTTATTGGATTATGATGATGGGATGGGAGATTGGGACCATTTCACCTGTGTAGTATTGTAGGTGCTTAATAAGCTAAGGTGATAGGTATTAATTGCGTAGTGCTTTAACCATGAGTTCAACCTCTCCTTGTTCTAGCCATGCATGATATAATTTTCCCACACTTGCTGAGTACCATTGGTACTCAACCTTGCATATTTTTGGTTTATATTGCTGCTCAGGTCAAGATAATGAGGTGGTGTATAATGACCAAGATTTTGGACCCGAGGAAGGATTTTAGGTTCATGAAGACCCCCGGGCAACGCCTGTGATGGAGCCCTAAAAGAATAATATTCCGCTGCTAGTTTATTTACTTGTGATGAAGCATTAGTGTCTATTGAGACATTTGCGATGTAAGACTTATTTATATTCGACACCTGGCTTGTAATAAATGATGCTTCACTATTTGTCATCACATGTATGAGAAAATGATCCTGGCATACATGTGATATTCACTTGGTTGTTTCTTCGGAAAAACCGGGTGTGACAGAGGTGGTATCAGAGCCAAGGTTGCCCGTAGGAACGTGGACCTAGGTAGAAATGGACGTATTTAAGGGCCCTATTTTCTTAAAAACTATTTTCCAAGGTGTGGGTGGAAAAGTGTTATTAAAGGAGTCGTTTTCTTCATCTTACCCCAACTTTCATTCAAAATAGGATTTTTGTTTGAGAATTTATCTAACCTAATTTTAAATTCTTTTGTTTTAGATGGTTCGCATGATTCGCACCGCTCGTAAGTCCACAGGAGGGAGAGTTCCCGTAGTTGCCCTTGCCGAAAGAGAGGAGAGTCGTCCAGTGACGTACCTTTCCTACGGATTGGCAGTAGGAGACTTGTTGCGCCGTCTTCGACGTATGCTCGAAGCCGCAGGCAATACGGGCAAGCTCATCATCCACTATAACTCCACCAGGACCATCCGTGAGAAGAGGGAAGAATGGAGTTCGGAGATGAGGATTATACACGAGAATCAGCTGCTGAAGATCCACCATTCTCCAGCTTGTCGAGCAACACAAGTTGACGCAGAGAGAGATGTCACCTGGGAGGCCATCACCTGCCAGAGTCACATCTATCGTCGCCACTTGGACAAAACTGAGTACATGTATGTCCTCCAACGTGAGAGTGGTACCACGGAGTACAAGTACCCACCGGTGCAGCAAGGAACTTCCCATGAGCACATGGACTTGTGCTTGGAGGAGGCTGCTATGCTCAGCACTCGACTGCAGGAGTGTCAACAAGAGCTTCAGGATGTCCGAGACACCCTGAAGGAAACGGAGGCGTTGCTGCAAGCTTGCTTAAAGGCGAGAGAAAGAGGAGATGGGAATGAACTGTGTGTCACTGTGAGTGATCCATGGACTCCTGACTCCCCGGATCGCCGAGCGATCAGGCGTCGTCGCACTTCTCCACCAGCAGCCTCCCCACCCAAAGCAGAGTCGGAAGGCAGCCGAAATGAGGAGGAAGATCCAGAGGAGCCAGCTCAAGAGGACGAGTAGTGTAGAGTCTTTCCCCTAGCTAGCAAGAGGTCGAGTAGTCGAGTCGTTACGTAGTTAATGGTGTGATAATGCTTGGTGTGTGACGTGAGTTGTGGAAGCCATGAGCAATTGTCCACAGCCTCGTCTTCAGATTGTTTTGCTTTGGTGTGTGAACCCATAGGAAATAATAGTGCATTTATTTGGAGTGAGATGTAAACCCTCGTAAAATTTTAACAAAGCCTCAACACCTCAAAGCACCAACAAATGAAAGTAGTAAGATGATACTAAATGATATCAAATTAACATTTGTTGATTCTGCCAGATGGCCGGAAGAGGAAAAGGACGTGCTGCCAACCCCGCCAACAACAATGATGAGGCATGCAACCCTCATCTTTCTGAAGGCCAGGACCGGGGTGGTCGCCGTGAAGAAGTTGATCCTCTCCACCAAATGCTGGAGAATCAAAATCAGCTCATCCAGAACTTGACTCAAGTGGTGGCCAACTTGCATCAAGTTCCACCTCCACAAGCGGCACCACGCCAACCAAGGTTGAGTGAGTTTCTAGGAACTCAACCTCCAAAGTTTGCAAGTGCTGCTGAACCTCTGGAGGCAGATGATTGGCTGAAGACCATTGAAAGTAAGATGAGGATAATACAATGCCAAGGGTATGAGAGGGTGCTGTTTGCCTCTCATCAACTGTAGGGACCTGCTGCTGATTGGTGGACCGCCTACGTGGCCGCCCATCATGACCCTGAGAATATCACTTGGGAAGAGTTCAAGCGTAGCTTCCGCAACCATTACATCCCAAGAGGTGAACTCAAAAACAAGAGGAAGGAGTTTCTGGGACTGCGGCAGGGAAACATGACTGTGAGGGAATACCTCACTAAATTTACTCAACTATCCCGTTATGCTCCACGAGACATAGAGACTGATGAGCAGAAACAAGATTGTTTCGTGGAAGGACTTACCGCAGAGATGCAGTGTGCCATGTCCTCAAATGAGTATGAAAGCTTTCAAAAGATGGTGGACAGAGCGTTTGTGGTGGAAAGGAAGCTAAAGGCCCTGGAAAATGAGAATAAGAGGAAGGCGGGGTGGTCACATCAGGCCTCAGGGAGCAATATCCGCCCACGTATGATGCAGCAACCTACGGGGCAGACGAGCCGTGCTGCGGTACCCTATTCAGCACCAAGAGGGTACAACCCAAACTACAGGCCAGCCGCGGCACCAGCACAGCCGCAACGTCAGTTTGTGCAGCAGCCTTGCCCCGCATATCCACCTCGACCAGCAGTGCAAGGACCCCCCCGAACCAACCCCAAGACAACAAAGGCCAAGCACCTAAGGTTGGGGTGCAATGTTTTAGCTGTGGTGAAGTGGGGCACTATGCCCATAAGTGCCCTAAGAAGAAGCCCGCGCAGCCACAACAGCAGAATGTAATGAGAGGACGGGTGAACCACGTCACTATGGAGGAAGCACAAGAGGCACCCGACGTGGTAGTTGGTAAGTTTCCTGCCAATTTACACTTTGCAACTCTGCTGTTTGATTCTGATGCTACCCACTCGTTCATTGCTCAAGGGTTTGTTAAGAAGCATGACCTAGCAACCACACAAATGAACCATATGCTAGCGGTAAACTCTCCAGGTGGAGAAATAAGGACAAGACAAGTGTGTCCCAAAGTGAGCCTACACATTAATGGGGTAGTATTTACTGCTAACCTCATAGTGATAGATTCACAAGGGATAGATATTATTTTGGGTATGGATTGGTTGACCAAACATAAAGGAATCATCCATTGTTCGACCAGAACGGTGGAACTAACTCACCCCAGTGGTACCAGAGTAAAGTTCATAACAATACACGAGCCTAGGAGGGACATTAAATTAAATCAAGTGGAGGTGAAAGTTGAGGAAATCAGGACCATCAGGGAATATCCAGATGTTTTTCCGGAGGAATTGCCAGGTATGCCTCCCGACCGTGACGTGGAATTCGCAATTGAGCTAGTACCGGGAACAGCCCCGATATACAAGAGACCTTATCGAATGGACTCCAAGCAGCTAGAAGAGCTCAAGGACCATTTGAGAGAATTGACAGAGAAGGGGTATATTCGCCCTAGTTCCTCACCATGGGGAGCTCCGGTGATATTTGTGCCCAAGAAAGACGGAACCCAAAGGTTATGCGTGGATTACCGTGCCTTGAATGAGGTAACCATCAAAAACAAGTATCCATTACCCCGCATTGAAGACTTGTTTGATCAGTTGAGGGGAGCTTGTGTGTTCTCGAAAATTGATCTCAGGTCGGGATACCACCAACTCAAGATAAGGCAATCTGATATTCCCAAGACAGCTTTCGTATCTCGGTACGGACTGTATGAATACACTGTCATGCCTTTTGGGCTAACCAATGCCTCGGCATATTTCATGTACCTCATGAACAAGGTATTCATGGAATATCTGGACAAATTTGTGGTGGTTTTCATAGATGATATTCTCGTCTTCTCCAAAAATGAAGAAGAACATGATAAACATCTAAGGTTGGTGTTACAGAGGCTGAGAGAACACCAACTATATGCCAAGTTGAGCAAGTGTGAGTTTTGGCTGAAGAGAGTTCCCTTTTTAGGACATATAATCTCGGAGGGAGGAATCTCCGTAGATCCCGCCAAAATCGAGGATATCCAGAAGTGGAAAACCCCTGAAAATGTCGGGGAAGTTCGAAGCTTTTTGGGATTGGCTGGATACTATCGACGGTTTATTGAGGGATTCTCCAAGATATCGAGACCTCTCACCAAACTGTTGGAGAAGGGAATCACATTCACCTGGACGCCACAGTGCGAGACGAGCTTTCAAGAGCTAAAGAAGAGATTGACAACAGCCCCAGTGTTGGTTATGCCAGATATGCAGAAGAATTTCACAGTGTACTGCGATGCCTCTGGAAATGGGTTGGGATGTGTTCTCATGCAAGAAGGACATGTCGTGGCATATGCATCCCGGCAGCTTCGGAAGCACGAGAAGAACTATCCTACACATGATCTAGAACTAGCTGCAGTGGTACACGTGTTAAAAATTTGGCGGCACTATTTGATGGGGAAGAGGACAGAGATATATACGGATCATAAGAGTTTGAAGTACATATTCACACAGCCAGATCTCAACCTCCGACAAAGGAGATGGTTAGAGCTAATCAATGACTTTGATGTGGGCATCAACTATCATCCCGGGAAAGCAAACGTCGTGGCCGATGCTTTGAGTCGGAAAGTGCAGGTCAATAAGTTGAGTTTGAAGGACATGCCCGCAGAATTGAAGGACGAGGTTATAAGGCTCAATCTATGTCTAGTAAATAGTGGTGAAGCCATCGTCATAGAAGTGGACTCCACACTCGAGCGAGACATACGAGAGGGCCAAAAGAGTGATGAGAAGATACAAGAGATCAGACAGCTCATTAAGGAAAATAAAGCCCCTGGTTTTAGAGAGGATGAACAAGGAACGGTGTGGCACGGGAAAAGGATCTGTGTGCCAGAAGTAAAAGAGATCCGTGAATTAATTTTGAAGGAGGCTCACGATTCCGACTATTCCATTCATCCTGGGAGTACGAAGATGTACCAGGATCTCAAAAGCAGGTATTGGTGGTATGGCATGAAGCGAGATGTCGCGGAACATGTTGCCCTATGTGACACATGTCAGTTGGTGAAAGCAGAACATCAACGACCCGCGGGATTGCTGCAACCACTCAAAGTGCCTGAATGGAAGTGGGAAGAAATCAGCATGGATTTTGTCGTGGGATTGCCTAGGACCCAATCCGGGTATGATTCAATATGGGTTATTATTGATGGGCTAACCAAGGTAGCTCATTTCATCCCTGTGAAAGAAAGCTACAGCGGATCCAAATTGGCAAAATTGTACATGTCAAGGATTGTGTGTTACCATGGAGTGCCAAAGAAGATAGTGTCGGACCGAGGGACACAGTTCACCTCGAGGTTTTGGCAAAAGTTGCATGAAACCATGGGAACCCATCTGAATTTCAGCTCTGCTTATCATCCCCAAACTGACGGGCAGACGGAGAGAACCAATCAGATCCTTGAAGATATGTTAAGGGCATGTGCACTCAAAAACAATAGGAGTTGGGACAAGAACTTACCGTATGCGGAGTTTTCCTATAACAACAGTTATCAAGCTAGTATGAAGATGTCACCGTTTGAAGCTTTGTATGGAAGGAAGTGCAGAACTCCTCTATTTTGGAACCAAACAGGAGAAAGTAAAGTGTTTGGTCCAGAAGTGCTACAAGAAGCCGAAGCGAAGGTGAGGGAGATTCGCAACAACTTGAGGATAGCACAAACACGCCAGAAGAGTTATGTTGATGTACGAAGAAGAGAACTCGTTTTCAACGTGGGAGACTATGTTTATCTCAAGGTGTCCCCTATCAGTGGATGTAGCTGAAGATTTGTCTTATGCCGAGCAACCATACAAGATTTTGGAGACGATGGAACACCTCACCAGAAACAAGAGAATCCGGATGTGCAAGGTGCAGTGGAAGCATCACTCAGAAGAGGAAGCCACCTGGGAACGGGAAGATGAGCTCAAGGCACAGTTTCCGGAATTGTTTTCTTAGAAACACCAATCTCGAGGACGAGATTTCTTTTAAGGGGGGTAGAGCTGTAACACCCCAAATTTTGATTCAAAACCCTAAACCATGTTCAGAGGAGAATTTAAAAATTTTTGGACGTATTGCATGTTTTGCAAAAATTCAAATTCAAACTGGAATTCAAATTATACTCAAAACAGAAAAGAAAAGGAAAAAGAAAAAGGAAAACGGGAAAAAAAACCGGCCAGTGGGCCGAAACCCACCAGCCGGCCCAGCTTTCCCCGCGCAGCCCGCCCCCGCGCGCGCCCGCGCTCTCTCACACAGACAGGTGGGACCCACCTGTCATCCCTAACCCTGAGCCCCCGCGCCCCCGGACTTTTCCCCGAGCGAGCGCGATCTTAACCGATCGGGAAACCCGTCCCGCCGCCCGAATTCTGGTCCCAGGGGACTCCAACTCGATCACAACAAACCCACCGCCCTCCCCCGGCTATAAAAACCCCCGATCCGATCAGTTTTTCCCACGCGATCGCCGATTTTCACTCCGGTGAGCACCGAGACTTCGCCGGTGAATTCTGGCCGATCTAAGCTCGGAAACTCTGATCTAACTCGCTGGTTTTGATCCACCGCCTCCGGGGAACTTTGCAGGTGCAGAAAACTCGGAGAGTTACGGTGTAAACGCAGCGCCGACGAGCTTCGCCGGGCTTTGCCTCGGACCTCGCCGCCGATCACTTTCCAGGACCCCCGAGCTCGAGAAAACCCCGAGGTGAGATCCCTGACCTCCCCTCTACCGATCTAGGCCATAAGATCACAGTTCTAGGCAGAATTCTCGAGGATCCGAAACTTTCCGGCGAGATCGCCGCTTTCCGCCGCCGTGCGCCGCCGGCAGCGCCGCCCGCGCTCGATCAGAGCGACGTGGCCGCTTGTGCGCCGTTTATTTTAAATCGCAAGGTAGACTTTAAAACCCCACGTACCGGTTCGATGTTATAATCTCAGCCGTCGGTTTAAAATCGGACGGTCCACGTCAACCCCGCATTATAAAGACTGGAATTCTTACGTGCTACCCCCTGGGGTTCTCTGGAATTGAGAGCTAGCCCCGGAAACTTCAGATCTAGCCCCTGGAACTCCAGAAAATCATGTAAATTCATTTAAAAATCAGTTTTAACCCCTGGACTTAATAGAAATTAGGAAAAACACCTCTGATAAGTGTAGCTAGACCCCTGGAAATTATGAAAATAATATTATAGACCCTGTAATGGGGTGAATTCATTATTTTAACCCTGTTTAGTAATTAATTTAGAAAATTGAATATGTAACTAGTGTTTAAAAATTAAAAAGTGGGACAAACATAATTGTCAAAATTAATTAAAAACTTTCTCAGTACTTAGAAAACTTTGGAGTGAGATAAACATATATTTTTGGGCTGAAATGAATCTGTTTCATTTATTATTCACATTTATTAGTATAGGGACACATTTTTAAGTAAAGAATAGCTATAGAAAAATAGGGAAAATAATTATGAAATAGTATACATCAGAAGCCAAGGTCAAAATATGTTATTAAATTATTTAGGACCAGAACCTATACTGTTTAGATGATGTGTGTTACTAATTTCATAATAAAATACACAATTATGCATAGGAATATAAATCTGAAAATATAGCAACTAGTAAATGATAAATGGAGTTTCTAAAATACAAAGAATTCAGTTTAGGGTTGATAGAAATTATGAAGGCACATATGGGGAAGAATAATACTTTTCATACACACTTGGTAGTAAAAAGGTGAAGTAGTTGAATATAAGAAATTTATTGGAAACCCATATAACTAGTATGTAAGTATAAAGGTGGACACAAAAGTAGGAATCATATATACATGGTTAAAAGTGCATGCAAGCCACAATTTAACACACACAAAGTAACCACAACACATATAATGGTGAATGAATTTCATAAATATGAATGTGTGGTTTGTATAAAGAAGAAGTGTGAACCATGTCTTATGATTGTTGTTTTTCTTTTGTTATGTGTGATGGTATGAAGTAGAACCTGCTCAAGAGCAAGTTAACCCTTTCCAAGATCAGGACTACCAATTTCAAGAGCAGCAAGAAGGAGGCAAGTGTCCTTGACCACTTTGATCCTATGCTAGGATGTGTAGATAGAATTATTTGCATTGTCAAATGAAATATGAAACCCATGCTAGGAAAGTTTCCCTAGAATTGCATTACCTTGTTTCCTTGTAGCTTGGGTTGGGATTTATTTTGTCATGTCATTTATTTACATGCATATGCTTAGCCATGCTTAGAATGGGATATTTGGGATATGAAAGCATCAGTTTATTATACCATACTCTTGAATGAGCTATTGTGAGTTATGTAGAGGTAGGGATCAAGGCAAGTTGGATGTTTTGGTTGTGTGCTGGGTGCACGAGACTTGGGTTTGTGTTTAGTACTTGCCTGGATCCTAAGGACCGGTTCATGGAGCATGTAACCCGGCTTTACAGTGCCAACCACATGCTGAGATGGGACAGCTTGGCCAATTAATTAGGTGTATCCCCGGCGTAGTATGGGTGTGTTGGATGGTGCGGGGAGTAGGTGTCAGCTGGACTACCATATGAACCGCAAGGCTCAAGAGGGGGCCACTGCAGGGGGTTGGAGCCTCTTGTATGCTGTTAGGGGTGAAACCTCAGTGGGCCCACGCTCGTCGGGAATCCCTTTGTAAAGGCTTCGTAGTGATCTCCTGGCTACACACCTGGGAAGTGTGAATGTGGATCGTAGCCACTGGCATAATGGAGGTTCTTTTAGTCCACCCGGCAACGGGGGATGAAATCACTACTTGTGGGTACAGTGGTACAAACTCTGCAGAGTCAAAACTGTCTTGACAGCCGTGCTCACGGTTAAGAGCGGCCTGGACTTATTCATGATTAGAGGATTGATGGTTTTGGAAGTTAAGCGGGGAGCTTAACATTGGAAATGATGGTTATGGTTATTGGATTATGATGATGGGATGGGAGATTGGGACCATTTCACCTGTGTAGTATTGTAGGTGCTTAATAAGCTAAGGTTCAACCTCTCCTTGTTCTAGCCATGCATGATATAATTTTCCCACACTTGCTGAGTACCATTGGTACTCAACCTTGCATATTTGTTGGTTTATATTGCTGCTCAGGTCAAGATAATGAGGTGGTGTATAATGACCAAGATTTTGGACCCGAGGAAGGATTTTAGGTTCATGAAGACCCCCGGGCAACGCCTGTGATGGAGCCCTAAAAGAATAATATTCCGCTGCTAGTTTATTTACTTGTGATGAAGCATTAGTGTCTATTGAGACATTTGCGATGTAAGACTTATTTATATTCGACACCTGGCTTGTAATAAATGATGCTTCACTATTTGTCATCACATGTATGAGAAAATGATCCTGGCATACATGTGATATTCACTTGGTTGTTTCTTCGGAAAAACCGGGTGTGACAGCTTGACCACACGGGAGCATCCCCACCCTTATCACATTCAATGGTTTAACAACAATGGTAAGGTTAAGGTAACACAAACAGCAAGGATACATTTTTCCATTGGTTCTTATCATGATTTTGCTGATTTTGATGTGGTACCTATGGATGCTTGTTCTCTTTTGTTGGGACGTCCTTGGGAGTTTGATACTGATGCTATTCACCATGGTCGATCTAATAAGTATACTCTCATGCATAAGGGCAAGAAAATTGTGTTGCTTCCTATGAGTCCCACTGAAATTGTATAATTTGAAAAGGAGAAAAAGAATAATGCTAAGCAAAAGGGTGTTTTGAATTCTGAAATTCAGCAACCTATTAAGTTGAAAAATCCTATTTTGCTTGCAACTAAATATGATCTTGATGATTTATATGCCTCTAATGGAACTTGCTATGCTTTAGTGTGCAAACATGCTTTATATTCCATTGAGGATACATCCATTGTCTTGCCACCTGCTGTTGCTAACCTTTTGCAGGAATATATGGATGTTTTTCCATCAGAGATACCCCCTGGATTACCACCTGTGAGAGGCATTGAGCACAAGATTGATTTGGTTCTAGGGGCGAGCTTGCCAAACCGTGCTGCCTACAGTACCACCCCGACGAGACTAAGGAAATTCAGCGACAAGTCCAAGATCTTCTGGACCGCGGGTACATTCGTGAGAGTCTTAGTCCTTGTTCTGTTCCTGTTCTTTTGGTTCCAAAAAAAGATGGCACTTGGCGCATGTGTGTTGATTGTAGAGCCATCAATAACATTACCATTCATTATCGCTATCATATTTCTAGATTGGATGACATGCTTGATGAGTTGAGTGGTTCTGTTATTTCCTCCAAGATTGATTTGCGTAGTGGGTATCATCAGATTCGTATGGCTTTAGGTGATGAATGGAAAACTGCTTTTAAAACTAAATTCGGATTTTATGAATGGTTAGTCATGCCATTTGGTTTAACTAATGCGCCCAGCACTTTCATGAGGTTGATGAATGAGGTTTTATGTGCTTTCATTGGTAAATTTATGGTGGTTTACTTTGATAATATCCTTATTTACAGCAAGTCATATGATGAGCATATTGAACATTTGTGTGTTGTTTTTAATGTCTTGCGCGATGCACGTTTATATGGTAACCTTGAGAAGTGCACCTTTTGCACCGATCGTGTGTCTTTTCTTGGGTATGTTGTTACTTCGCAGGGCATTGAGGTGGACAAGGCAAAGATTGTTGCCATCACGAGCTGGCCACTTCCGACTACGGTCACACATGTTCGGAGTTTTCTTGGTCTCGCAGGTTTCTACCGGTGTTTCGTGCGGGATTTCAGCACCATTGCGGCACCTCTCCATGAGTTGACAAAGCATGGAGTGCCGTTTCGATGGGAACCAGTAACAACAAGCTTTTGATGTTCTCAAGTCAAAGCTCACACAAGCACCATTGCTGCAACTTCCTGATTTTGAGAAGACCTTCGAGCTTGAATGTGACGCGAGCGGCGTTGGCATTGGAGGAGTGCTAATTCAAGGAGGTAAACCTGTTGCCTTCTTTAGTGAAAAATTGCATGGGCCTTCGCTGAATTATTCTGCATATGACAAAGAATTTTATGCTTTAGTGCGTGTCTTGCAAACTTGGCAACATTACCTATGGTCTAAAGAATTTGTCATACATTCAGATCATGAGTCTTTGAAGTATCTTAAAGGAAAAGCTAATCTGAACAAATGTCATGCTAAATAGATTGAATTCATAAAATCATTTCCTTACATCATTAAACATAAGAAAGGGAAAGACAATGTGATTGTCAATGCTTTATCTAGACGTTATACCATACTATCCCAACTTTCTCATAAAATCTTTGGTTTGGAAACCATAAAGAGGTTATATGATACTGATTTGGACTTCAAAGATGCCTTTGAAAATTATAGAGAGGAAAAAACGTGGAAAAAATTCCTGCTGCGTGAAGGCCTTCTCTACCGTGCTAACAAGCTGTGTGTTCCAGCTAGCTCCGTTCGTCTTTTGTTGTTGCAGGAAGCGCATGGAGGTGGTATGATGGGACATTTTGGTGTTAAAAAGACAGAGGATGTGCTGGCAGCTCACTTCTTTTGGCCACGAATGAGGCGTGATGTGGAGCGCTACGTTTCACGTTGCACGACATGCAACAAAGCTAAGTCTCGACTTAACGCACATGGTCTTTATATGCCTCTTCTGGTTCCTAGTGCACCTTGGGAGGATATTTCTATTGACTTTGTTTTAGGATTGCCTAGAACAAAGAGGGGGAGGGATAGTGTCTTTGTGGTTGTTGATCGTTTCTCTAAAATGGCTCATTTTATACCCTGCCACAAGACCGATAATGCTTCACATGTTGTTGATTTGTTTTTTAATGAGGTTGTGCGTTTGCATGGTGTTCTCAATACTATTGTTTCTGATAGGGATGTTAAGTTTTTGAGTCACTTTTGGAGAACTTTATGGTATAAATTAGGAACAAAGTTGCTGTTTTCTACTACTTGTCATCCACAAACTGATGGGCAAACGGAGGTAGTTAATCGTACCTTATCTACTATGTTGCGGACTGTTTTGAAAGACAATTTGAGGTTGTGGGAGGAGTGTTTGCCACATATTGAGTTTGCTTATAACAGGTCTATTCACTCCACAACCAAGTTAAGTCCGTTTATGGTAGTCTATGGTTTCAATCCTCGTGCTCCAATTGATTTGCTACCTTTACCACATACTGAAATTGTGAACTTAGATGCTACACAACGTTCTGAATTTATTCTTAAGTTGCATGAAACTACTAAGTTACAAATTGAAAAAATGAATGAAAAGTATCGCATTGCTGCTAGTAAAGGTAGGAAGGAGGTAAAATTGGAACCCGGTGATTTGGTGTGGGTTCATTTGAGAAAAGATAGATTCCCGGATTTGAGAAAGTCCAAACTCATGCCATCGTGCTGCTGGACCTTTTAAGGTTCTTGAGAAGATAAATGACAATGCATATAAACTTGAGTTGCCTCCCGAGTTTGGGGTTAGTCCCACAATTAACATTTCAGATTTGAAGTCATACTTGGGAGAAGAAGATGAGCTTGAGTCGAGAACGGCTCCAATGCAAGAGGGGGAGGATGATGTGGACATCACTCCTGCAGATATACACAACACTCACATGGTAGACATGCAAGGTCCAATTACTAGAGCTCGAGCACGAAAATTAAATTTACATGTGAGCTCATTCCTGAACAATTCTTTATATGTGAATTTTGAGAGTATGTTGCTACCTAATGGATTAATTGTGATTAGTAACCATGGAGTGGACATGGAGATACATGGAGAGGGGTTTGGAGGCGTGGAGGACCAGAAAATACGCAAACAAGAAGTTAGAGACCGAGCCCAACTCAAACTCGAGTCCAACTCGGGCCAAGGAGCAGTCCACCTTAAAATGGATGCACAGGAGGCATACGGACTCCGTTTTTGACGTTCTACATATGCAAGGAAAGCTGAGAGGATAAAATTTCCAATGGAACTGGCCCCACGTCAAAATTCCCTCGGAGTTGACGGGAAACTTCGAAACAATCTAAAGTTTAGAGTCTGTCAGGGTGTTGCATCACCTAGTTGGGCCATTGGGCCTTGTATCGAGTCCAAGTCCATTATGTACGTGTCTTAGGGTTAGGTCACGACCCCAGCACCCCCCTGGTCGTCCTCCACCTCCTTTATACCCCCTAGCCGCCATCACAAACAGCCGGATTTTGCTTAGTTACAATCTGTCATTGAACAGTGTCACCGATCATCGGTTGTGAGACCCCAAATTCGTGGTCAATTCAGTTTTGATTGCAACTTCTCTGTTCTTGCTTGTGTTCTTGATTGCGCTTGCAGGGATAAGCCTTCGTGGCGAGGTCATTCGTGTGACACGGGTGATAACCAACGGAGCAGTGGCGTAGTGATTGCGGGGTTTCGTTCGTTCGGAGCCTTGGATCATCAACGTCGAGATCTCCACCCAATCAAGTTTACCCTACCTCTCGGAAGATCGGGACTCATCCCCCTATCAATACGGATCATAAAAGCCTCAAGTACATATTCACCAAAACGGATTTGAATTTGAGGCAACGTCGATGGTTAGAGCTCTTCATGGATTATGATGTTGGAATCAACTATCACCCCGGGAGGGCCAATGTAGTAGCCGATGCATTGTGCCGGAAGGGAGCATGTCACCAACTCACGGTTCGGGAGCTACTGCCCGAGCTACGCAAGGAGCTCGAACGGTTACATCTCGGGTTCTTGAACGAGATGGAAGTGATGGAACTCCAATCTTCATTGGAACAAGAGATGAAAGATGGCCAAGCTACGGATGAAGAGATCAAGGAGATCAAGGAAAGGATCCAATAAGGAATAGAGAAGGACTTCAAGGAAGACGAGAAGGGTACGCTTTGGCTAGGAAAAAGGATTTGTGTGCCTAACGTGAAGCACATCTGCAACACGATATTAAAGGAGGCACATTACCCACTTTATTCCATACATCCCGGAAGTACCAAGATGTACAAGGACCTGAAGACTTGTTATTGGTGGGATGGTATGAAGAGGGACATAGCCGAGTATGTTGCCCTATGCGACACATGCCAACGGGTGAAGGCCGAACATCAAAGACCCGCTAGACTGTTGCAACACTTGAAGGTACCCGAGTGGAATTGGGAAGATATCAGTATGGATTTCATCGTCGGATTGCCACATACTCAGTCGGGTTATGACTCAATCTGGGTTATCATGGACCGATTGACGAAAACCGCCCATTTTCTTCCCATAAAGATCAAGTACAACGTTGCACAACTAGCCGAGTTGTACATGGAGAAAATCGTGTGTTGCCATTGAGTCCCGAAGAGGATAGTCTCAGATCGGGGTTCTCAGTTTACCTCTAGATTTTGGAGGAAGCTGCAGAAAGCTATGGGTACACGACTGGATTTTAGCTCCGCCTACCATCCGCAAACCGATGGGCAAACCGAAAGGACAAACCAAATTTTGGAGGACATGTTGAGAGCTTGCGCCTTGAAACATGGGCGTAGTTGAGACAGGAGTTTGCCGTATGCCGAATTCTCCTATAACAACAGCTATCAAGCTAGCTTGAAGATGTTGCCTTTCGAAGCATTGTACGGGAAACGGTGTAGAACGACGTTGTTTTGGAACGAGACCAGAGAGAATCAAGTGTTCGGACCCGAAGTGCTACAAGAGGCTAAAAAGCAAGTCCATACGGTACGGGAGAACTTGAAGGACGCTCAGTCACGCCAAAAGAGCTATGTGGACAATAGGCGAAGAAAGTTGACTTTCGAAGTAGGAGACTTCGTATACCTTAAGGTATCGCCTATCCGCGGCCAACGACGTTTCGACGTCAAAGGCAAGATAGCACCTCGCTACATCGGGCCATTTAAGATTTTGAACAAGCGAGGGGAAGTAGCCTATCAACTAGAGCTCCTGAGGCACCTCTCCGACGTACATGACGTGTTTCATGTATCCCAGATCAAGAAGTGCTTGAGGGTACCGGAAGAGCAAGTACCGATGGATGAACTTGAACTTCAAGAGGATCTGACCTATGTAGAGCACCCTGTCCGAATTTTGGACGTGAATGAGAGAGTCACGAGGAACAAAGTGATCCGTTGGTGCAAGGTACAATGGAGCCATCACACGGAAGCAGAAGCTACATGGGAGCGTGAAGAAGACATCAAGACAGAGTTCCGTCATCTATTCTCTACTCACGAATCTCGAGGGTGAGGTTCAATTTAAGGGGGTAGATTTGTGACACCCTCATTTTCGGGTTCTGCATGTATTCATGTTTCATGTAGAAAAACATTTTTAAAAATAAATAGAAACAGAAAAGAAATAAAAAGATAGCCAAAAAGAGCAAATTCCAGTTTACAGAGAGCTCCGAAGACAACTCCCGCGGCTCGCTGGCCACGTGGCGCGTCCGGAGCTCATCTCCGCAAAGGGGGAGAGGTCCGCCGCTAAACTGGCTACGTGGCAAGCTCGGGGCTCGTCCCTGCGGCAAAGGGCGAGGTCCGACCCCGTGGGACACATGTTGCCCCCGGAGCTAGCCTCTGCGGAGAAGCGAGGCCAGTCCCGCAGGACACGTGTCGCCTTAGGAGCTATTCACCACGGAAAGAGAGGACCAGCCGCACGGGACACGTGTCGCTCTCGGAGCTCACCTCCGAGAGTTCCGACCCGCGAGACACGTGTCGCTCTCGGAGCTCACCTCCGAGAGGCCCGACACTATCGGACACGTGTCACCTCAGGGGCTCATCTCCGGGAGGTCCGTCATTGTTGGACACGTGTCGACCTAGGAGCTCGTTTTTGAGGAGAAAGGAACTCCGGCACTACTTGACACGTGGCATTTTCAGAGCTCACCTCCGAAGAGAGGGGAGGTCTGGAATTGACACATGGCACACTCGGAGCCACCTCCGAAGAGAGGGGGAGGTCCGGAACTGACACATGGCGTACGCAGAGCTCGCCTCTGTTGAGAAGGAATGTCCCGACCCACCAAGCACGTGGAGCACGCGGAGCTCGCCTCTGGAGAGAGGGAGGTCCCGTCCGTCAGGACGCGTGGCGCATGCGGAGCTCACGTCTGAGGAAGAGGGAAGTCTCGCCCGCCTGACACGCAGCACAACTGGAGCTTGTCTCTGCGGAAAAGGGAGCCCAGGTTCCCGCAAGACACGTGGAGCTTCCGGAGCTCATCACCGCGAAGGTAACACGATTCTGAAGCGGTTTTCCTCTGTACACGTGGGAATGCCGGTACGGGAGCAAACCGACACGAATTCCACAATGTTACCGCACCAAATCAACTAAAGATAAGTTATTAAGATCTAAAAACAATTTGAATAGGACTCTTATTCGAATTCCGATCAGATTAGGACTCTTCTCTTCCCGATTATAAATAGAACCAAAAACCTTTGGCCGCAACCACGTACTTCTTTTCCATCTCCTGAGCCAACAACTTAGAATCCCTAGCCCCAATCTCGCCGAGCTAAGCCCTTCGCCGGAGTTTGACCACCAGAGAGATCACCGACGAGCCCAGAGACGGTTGCCATCGCCGGAGGAGCCCCGACGATTTGTTCTTGCTAGGAGAAGGACCCCGAGACTAAGAAGAACGTAAGGTAGGTCTCCAATACCACCTTACGACATCATCGTGTTTTCTTTGCATCTGTTCTTCGATCCCTTTCGAACAGAAGCTTTTTCGTGGACAGATCACGTGTTGATCGGTTTGATCTAAAGTCAAGATCATCGCCACGTCCACAATTGATCTTTACACCTCTATTCATCGTAAAAGTCATGCAAACATGCAAAAACACGTACAAACCGATCTAATAAAAACTGTGTCATAGGATTTGCTTGCATATGCATCATCGCATCTGGTTAAAGTTTGTGCATGGTATTGATTGTTATGAATCTTGTATGTGCGTGATCAAAATTAGAAGGACAAGCTCAGGGAGCTATCTACGACGAGTTGCAACAACAAGGTTTCGAGACCCAAGAGCAACAGGAACCGCAAGAACAAGGCAAGTGCCCCTTGACCATATTGATCATATGTTTTGGAAAACTGTTTTGTTTGCGAAAAGGTGTGTGTGCTTGAGTCAACATGATGGGAAACCCTATTATAGGAGTTTACTAGTTTTGGTTAAACCACCCTTGTCGCCAGGGAAGTAAATGAGTCAGGTATGGTTTTACTTTTATGCTTTGCTGAGTCCATGGGATTATGGGAAGCGAGATAGATGAGTCTAACTAACTGCACTCGTAAGAATGATGAGAAACTGATGTTGTTAATGAACATGAATCGGAGGGAGATCTAGGCAAGACTGGGTTTGTGAATGAGGTAGAATGAGATGGTGGTTACTTGCCGTAGATCTAAGGACCGGTTCATGCGAGCACATGCCAGGATAACAATGTCACCACAAGGCCAAGTATCGGTGCGGCTTAGCTGAGTAATTAGGTTAGTTACTAGATTGTTATGGACCGTGGAAGGCGCGGGGAATGGGAGTCGAGTGAGGACTGCCCTGGGAACTACATGGCACAAGAGGGGGCCCGTGGGTGGGAGAATTGGAGATTCTAGCCTGCTGGTGAAACCGTAGTGAGTCCATACATCTAGTAGCCCCTTTGTAAAGGCTATTTTGTGATCTCTTGGCCATACATCGACGGTTGTGTAATGGTATAATGGAGGTTCTGCAGTCGCCGACGGGTGACAAAATCATAAACTTGTGGGTAAAGAGGTGCAAACTCTGCAGAGTTCTAAAACTATCATGATAGCCGAGCTTATGGTCACGAGCATCTGGCCAACTTCCATGATTAGTTGGGATGGTTTCGGATGGTTTATGGTTTGGTTATGGTTTGGTTTTTGGGACTGTTGAGTCCGGGTAATGAAATTGGTTTCAAGATTGTTGAGTCTTGGAGATGAGATTGGTTGCATGACTGTTGAGTCATGGCAACGAGATTGGTCTCAGAATGAAACAGAATTGAATGGTAGCGAATACGAGATGGTACTCGTGAGATGGTAGCGAATACGAGATGGTATTCGTGAGATGGTAGTGAATACGAGATGGTATTCATGAGCAAAGTTGATTAATGTCTGCTTGAGAGATGAAAACGGATGAATCATAATGGAGGTATGTAAATATTTAAATACATGTTGGGATTACATTCACTTAAAGCTAAGTTGTTGTTTTTATTGTGTTTTGAGAAATAAACTTTGCTTTCTGCAATGAGCCTTTTTATACCTTCCTTGTTGTGAGCTACATATCATATTTTCCCGCACTTGCTGAGTACATCATTGTACTCAAACTTGCATTATTACTTCATCATCAGCAACAGGAGAAGATTACTATGAAGACTAAGTGGAGCCTTAGGCGTGTAATCTGTCCTCAACCTTGCCTGTGGGGATGGAAGTGGAGATGGAGCCGCTGCTGCTGCTTAGTTTGCTTCCGCATTAGAATAAAGACTTCCGCTGCTAGATTTAGACTTCCGCTGCTAACATGAGTCCAAGACTCATGAGACATTGTAATAAAACCCTGTTATTCGTGGTAATATATATTCTGAATTCAGTTTGTGAAGTATATGTGTATGTGTGATGAACATCCTGGGCACACATACGCATCAGTTCCAGGTTCCGTGGTTTTCCACAGAACCGGGCATCACACTCAGTCTTTGAGATCTTCTAAGTTGCACATCATTCACTGTTTGGGGCAGGTGTTGCTCTTCATTGTTAGCGACAGATGACTCAGAATGCTCGAAAAGTTGAGCTGGTTCCTATGGCACAGGAGCCTCACTAATTTATGTCGCTGATGAAGTAACGACAACAGGTGTTGAACCATTAGTGCTAGGCAAGAAAGATTCTTGAGTACAAAAAACGATAATTGCGTCAATGTGTTGCCACGTACGGTAGGGTATGGCCATTTAGAAGGGGGAATACCTCCGTCATGGCGGCGAGTTGTTATGCAAACAAGCTTCTGGAGAGGAGTGGGTTAGCTAGGTGCAATCCCCCAGCACGGCGCTCGATCTCTGGCCGCATCTGCCCCTCACCCGTCTGGTCTTCAACAACAACGCCAGGAAGCTCCTGACGTAGTCAATATCGATGGCTCGCATTCAGGCTACGAAGGCGTACTTTAAGTTGCATACGGACGAGGGTGAGTCAGGGCCGTTCAGGGATGTGGCCGACAAGTATCTGACGGAGGCGCAGTACGCAGAGGTAAAATGTTTATTTTACTTTGCTTCATTATCCGATTTTGATCAATGTTTTCATCCAATAACAAATGTGTGCAGGTCAGCGTACCGTGGCTTGAATCCTGTCCGGACGCGTACAAATCACTGTGTGCTCGTTGGGCGAGCCAGGGCCTCCAAGGCGTGTCTATGATCTGGCAACAGATTAGAGGGAGGGACGGGAAACACCGTCTTGGCGGGGATGGATACATACGTCTCGCTAAACGGATAGTAAGTGGTACTCGAGTCTTATTTTAGTTAATTTCTGGCGCTATCATTGTGCTAACACGTATCGATAGGAGCGCGAGATCGGCCAGGAGCCGACCGCTATCCAGGTGTGGAGGAGGGGTCACATGGGAAGTGACCTGTAGCAGCCTGATCAGCTGTCTTCTCAGACGGCGACGGAGACGTTGGTGAGTTCTTTTGTTAACTTAATTGGATTCTCCTTAATACTTATGATGACTTTATTTTTCTGTATTTCCAGGAAAAGTATGGGGAGGAGGTGCGGAGGCTTCGAGGCGAAGATTACGATTGGCAGAACGCGTCGATCGTACCTGAAGCAGCATATGCAAGCGATGGCAGGAAACCTCACAGCCGGTGAGTTCTGTTATTTTTTATTTAATGTCATGAACTTCAAGACACGCAACTTTAATACTCTTACTTTGTTGTGTAGGTTGGTTATCTTCGATGGAGTAGTCCACTCGAGGGAGGCGCGTTCTTCCTCGAGGGCCTCTTCATCATAGGGTGGGTCCAGCGGGCGTATGAGCTGAGATCTAAAGCTCCAGAGTGTCCAAAGGAGCTCCAGGGGATGCAGGAAGCGCTAAGACTGACAAACGAGAGGCAGGCAGCAGAGCTCAGGGCTAGGGACGAGTATCAACACTCGTACATGCTACAGTTGCAAGCTGCCATGCAGGTAAGTTCAGACCGTTGTACTCTACATTTCTAATATATGAATGACATGTATAATAGGCTATGACCGCAGGACAACAGACGCTCTTTCTCCAGTGGGAGCCGCCACCGATACAGCTGCCACAGGTGCCACAGGGACCGATGACAGGAGCACAGGTACAAAATTGCTCATAATAGCTGAACTTGCTCAATTCTAGCTAACTTCTAATTTGTTAACTTGCTCAATTCTAACTTGTAATGAGTTTATTTAGTCAAACACACATTTTTAAACTTCTAATTTGTCTAGCTATACATGCACATCATAGAGATCGGTGACGAGGCTCAACAAACTCCATCCCCTCAGCATCCTGTGTTTGGACGACAGCGCGAGGACGACTTCCCGGACTCCCGTGGCAGCGGTCGGGGTAGCGTTGGGTGGCGTGCGTATAGTGTTTTGATGCCTGTGATATTTTTATTTTGATGCCTGAGTGATCTGGCCATCGAGCCAGGGCTGGCCTCGAAGCCAAGGCAGCCTTTTCTATTTTTTAAAAAAACTGCAATTCTTATTGACTACGGTTTTTGGTACTTAGCCGTTGTCAGTAAGACACAATAATTGATGACGGCCAACCTAGCCGTCGTCAATAAGCCATAATAATTGACGACGGCCAGCTGTACCATCGTCTATAAGACACAATAATATACGACGGCCAGTTGTACCGTCGTCTATAAGCTTCCTTATTGACGACGGCCAACAGCTGGCCGTCGTCTATAAGCATCTTGAATAGCCACGTGATGCGACAGACTTATAGATGACAGCTGGTTTTAGCCGTCGTCAATAAGTTTATTGACGACAGTAGCCATCGTCAATTAACTTATTGATGACTAATTTTTTACGACGGTCAATAATTGTCGTCTATAACCATTTACCGTCGTTAATAACTTATTGACGACGGTAGTAACCTTATAGACGACGGGTTTCGGCCGTCGTCCATTTTCGCGATTCCTGTAGTGCCCATTTGGCCCAAAAACCACTCTTGCATGGGCCTCGAGCGAATTCGGTCTGGCGGCGTCTGGCGTCGAATCTGATCCATTGGATTTTAATCTGACGACTGGGAGTTGATTTCGGGGGGTATAAAACTGGCCGACGCCATCCCCGTAACCCTGATCTCATTTCTCGCTTCCTCGACCTACAGAGCGAGAGCAAGAGTGGGCAGCGGAGTGGAACCTAGCGGCGGGGTACTCCGGCGCCACCGCGGCCACCTCGCCGGAGCACAAACTCGCCGAAAGGCAGCTCGTCGCCGGTGAGGCTGGTCGCCGACGATCACCGTTGAGAGAGTCCCGCCGCTAGGGTTAGGGTTTCGCCGCGAACCCTAGGGTTCTAGTGACCCTACCCCGACGCCCCTTAGCGGTGGCGTCGCCGCCTCCTTCATCATCGGAATCCGAGCTCTACACGCCGTGCGATGATCTCGGCGCCGTTGATGAAGAGGGCGCGCGGCGTCCTTACCGTGAGCGTATTCGGCGGCCCAAATGCCGAACTTCCTGAATCTCCTCAACCGAGGAGTTTTCTGGTGGTGCGGAGTACACCGCCTCCCTCAGCCAACGTGTCAACGTCGGTGGGATCCCGAAGAACAGGAGGCGGCGAGTCCACTGAGATAAGTCCGCCCTTTTCTTTCTCATTTACTTATTTTTTTGTCTCGGTTTTGATCTGATCTGGGTTTTCTTAATCGAAACCGAGGACTAAAATTCCCCTCCTTCTATTTGCTGTGAAATTAACTTAAACCGTAAGTAAATTAAAACTAAAACTAATTACCCAATTAGCAACAACCCTAGGTTGGCTTGGACACCATTGTTAGACTTAGAATTTCCTTAGATCTAAATACTAGGCATTGCTAATCAAGGTACTTAACCATAATCGGGATCAATGCATGATTAATGAATCTAAGATACAATTGAAACATTAAGAATTCGATGCACACACCTTCGGTCGTAGTGGAGGAGGTAGACATGGCGAAGGGGCTTGATGTAGAACTGGCGATGAAGATGTCGGTGGCCGGCGGGAGAAGACCTTCCCCTCGCTGCTGCGCTCCTAGGATTGGAGTTACGGGATTGTAGGAGGCGTTAGGTGCGTGTGTAGATGATACTCCACACCCCGGCTGCCTCCCATTCTTATAGCGCATGCGAGAGGGGGCCTCAACCGAATTGAAATAGTTGTGCCCCCGATCAAGGCGCATGGAGGGGGTAAAATCCGGTGGTTATTGCCCACACGAAATTTTCAGGATCACATTCAGTTAACATGTACAAGAAGTATTTGTATACGTAATTTTTGTGACGTGCATGGGTGTTTAGATTTTCTAACATAAACCTTCCATCTTTATGAATAACACTCCAAATTATATTACATTCGAAAGTATAGTAACCAAAAGTTTAGTATCTTTTTTATATAGAGAAAAGCAATTGTAAATAAACCTAGTACTGCAAGGGATGACAATAATCTAAATTAAAGCCCTCCGTACGCACTAAATGTGGACATGTGCTGTGCTTCGTGTTCCGTGACTTTCAATTAGGTGCGCAGCTCAACGCATCTGGCAAATTTCCATCACTAATTCATCGCTTATTGATGGACAATTAGTCGTGGCTAACTCCTACTAATGTCAGAATAACAAAGAAATACGTTCCTGCCTAAGATGTGTAGTTAGTTGTGTTTGCTCAGCAGTCAGCAGTCAGTGTACGATCGGTCTCTCGTTTTTAGGCCATGTGCGTTGGATGTACGTGTTGTTGTATGATCAGTGTGCGCTACTGATTACGACGTCCTAACATACATGCATACGCTTTCAGCGTGGAAAAGGGTTTCAAGCGAGAACCCTATCTAGTAGCAGCTCACTAGTAACATTTTATTTGTATATCGTTAAATACTCTCCATTCGAAGTGGATTAAATGGGTTGAACTAAAAATTAGTTAATTTCTACTTTATTCCACTTCTATACACAGATTTATTATACCCAAACAAGTCGTAAGTCTTTTTTGAGCGCGTTCTCATATAAAATTTCTCATCCGCCTCCTCCACAAAATTATGGATCAGGCTAATGCATGCACGTGCATGCTAAAGCCAATTTGCGGCAGACCCTTTTCCGGAAACTATCTTCATTAGGAGAGTTCCTAATCAGATAAATCTACTAGATTAAGGGCTCGTTTGGTACAGTTCCAGATTCTCCGAGAATCAGAAACGTTTCAGTTTCAACTAGAAATGTTTCTCAACCGAAATAGAATCATTTTAGAAACCGTTTGACTAGTTTTCTGATTTCAGATTCAGTATAGGGAGAAGGATTGAAATGACCTATTTATCCTTAATGGACTGTATAGTTTGTGTCATAGTATAATATATAATAAATTCTTATCATAAACATTATTTATAAGTGTCATTATAAAATATATATCATCATCCACGTACACGGATTCTTTGTTGCGTCGGAACAACAGCGACGAGTTAATAATAAGGGTAAACGATGGCAAATTATTGTAAATAATTATGAAACTGGAGGGTAGGTACAATAATATAAAGTGATTTACGATGTGGAACACATTTTCATGTGATTCAGATTCGTAGGAAAAAAAGTGAATTGTTTCTTATAAATTCACTGCTAAAACATTTCATTTTTTTACTGTTTAGTACCGTTTCAAGTGATTCAGCTTAGAATGTAAAACGTTTCTTTTTTCCCAACGCACCCTAAAAAACCCCCGAGAGCGCATTCGCGGCCTCGTCGAGCCAACTACATTTTTTGTTGAAAAATCGGGCTAACTACAATTGACAAGCCCACGTAATCACGTCTTCCCTGCCAAGAAAAAGCGGATGCTTCGCTACAAAAAAGAAGTACAAATTATAAACTTGCCCAGCCTCCACCCGCAAAGTTATGTCAGAAAGTCTCTGATGTGCGTTTTGTTCTTATTTTGGCAATAAAAAAAGTGGACTGGGTATTTGCAAATTCCAGAACTAAAACATAAATTTGATGAAAAAAATAACTGGAGATCTGAAGCATAGAAACTGTCAATACAAAGGGACATAATAGATCAAATATGTCTAAGTGGGCCGGGCAAAATGAACGGACACAAACAGCACGACCCGATGGGTATCATGCCTGGGTTAACATGGCCCAATGTGTCGTGTTGCGTTTGAATTGTAACTGGAGCACGGTGAGCTGGCATGGGAACGACCAATCTATAATTTGAGTCAAATACAATAAATATATATATTAAATAAGAAAAGCAACTCATCATTGTAGTCAGTCTATTGTATAAACCTTAGATCACGAGTTCGAATCTGCAGCAGCAGTTTGAGTTTATGGACTAGTCAGGGCGACAACCCAGCACAGCTAAGCCTGATGAATGGACTTCAAAAATAAACTAATAATAATGTGAAGGGCGAATCGGAATAGGATTAGGATAAATTTATATTTATTTTTAAACTAATATTTATAAGTGCCGAAATTAATTTAAAAGTGCTCGTGGACCGAGACCCTTTGCCACACCTAAGCACGGGCCAATCAAACCGTAACCTGTCATGCCTAGACCTAGCAAGACCCGTGGGCCAAGTCAGCAAGGCACCCAAGTCAGCAAGGCGCGACACCACAAGTTTTCCATGCTGAGCCAAACAAAAAATTTCAAGCACGATCATGATTGGGCCATGCTATGCCGGGGCACTTTGATGGACATTGTCAGACTGCATGAGCTGTGACACTCCCCCGGCCTGTTACGGAAGCAACCCGCGAGGTTCTTTGATCGGAGAGGGCTTGCCCTACACGACCGGGCTCGAGAGAGCGGATGAACACTGAGATTTACTTGGTTCGGACCGCCGGAGCATAATACCCTATGTCCACGGGAGTGCTTGCTATATTGTTTGCTTGTATGTGCTTGTGAGAGTGCCTATGCGGATTCGAGAACCAACCCTCTGTCGGTTGGTCACCCTAGTCTTTTTACAGTCCAAGGTCGGGGTGGTTACAATGTGACTTGGGGCCCGACAGGTGGCCCCGAAGCTATGTGAACCCTATACATGATCTAGGGCTTCGTCCTCTAAGTAGAGTAGTCGACGGGGGAGTTAAGTCCCGCTGCCTGGCGCGCTGAGCGCCCCTGTCCGTGTGTCAGGTGATGATGAAGACGTCGTCCTGTCACCGCGTCTTCTCGCCCTGCTTGGGCGGCTTTGTGCCGTTGGGCAGCACTGTACCGCTGTCATGTCTTGCCATCCTGTCTTGTCACCGTAATGGCGAACGGACAAAGGCGTATGTAGTGCGCACAGCTTCTGGGCAAGGCGCGAGCGTTGAATGCGCGGCCTAACAGCGCACTTCCTCCTTGACTTCGTTGACCCACGGCACACGACGGATCGTGGGGCACGTGGCGGCTTCGGAGCTCTTATCGACGGGTTTGGAGACACGGGACACTGGCAGCTCCGGACCTCACCTCGGCGGGGAGGCTCAGATCGGGGCCCAGGGCACGTGTCAGCTCTAGAGCTGTCCTCAGCAGGGAGGAGGCTCTGAGCCAGGAGAGACGTAGCAGCTCCGGACCTCACTACAGTGGGGAGGCTCGGACCGGAGCCCAGGGCACGTGTCAGTTCCGGAGTTGTCCTCAGCAGTGAGGAGGCTCTAAGCCAGGAGACGCGTGGCAGCTCCGGACCTCACCTCAGCGGAGAGGCTTAGACCGAAGCCCAGGGCACGTGTCAGCTCCGGAGCTGTCCTCAGCGGGGAGGTGGCTCTGATCCAAGAGACATGTGGCAGCTCCGGACCTCACCTCAGCGAGGAGGCTCGGGCCGGAGCCCAAGGCATGTGTCAGCTCTGGAGCTCTCCTCAGCAAGGAGGAGGCTCTGAGCCGGGAGACACGTGGCAGCTCCGGACCTCACCTCAGCGAGGAGGCTCGGACCGGAGCCCAGGGCACGTGTGACTCTGGAACTCAAGCGCACGTGGCAGCCCCAGGGCTGACCTCGGGGCCAAGGGCACGTGACTACGCTAGGGCCCGCCTCAGCAGGGAGGCGGGGCCTAGACTGTATTTTACCCTCTACGCGGGGGTACCAGGTCTGCAGGGTACTGACAGTGGCCCCCCGAGCCCATCTCGGGGGAGGCAAGGAGCCCGCATGTGGGGCCTCCATCTTTCCCGCATAGAGATTTTGAACCTGCACTTTGGAAACCGAAGCAGTGGCGATATTTTTGCATAGTGGACGAGTGGTTGTACTTGGGAGACGAAAATGCTGCACATCCTTGGCATAGTGGAAGTATTCGCCAGTCAAAGCGGCAGCATTTCATCGTGTCGACTCTTGATTGACAGGTCATGATGACGCACTCAAGGGGTTGCCTCGGGGTAGTTACTGTGGCAACCCATGGGTCGGTCGCTGCAGGTCCAATGCGCCGCTCTCCTCGGGAACCGTCGGACGTTCCCGAGAAGTTACCCGCCTAGCCCCAGTGTCTGACAGGTGGACCTTGGTCCTACCCGTCGTTGGGGAGGCGAGTGCCGAGGCGACGTGCTCGAGGGGTTGCCTCGGGGCACTTACTACGACAACCAATGGGTTGGTCGCTACATCTCCACCGCGTCGCTCTCTTCGAGAACCGTCGGATGTTCCTGAGAAGTTACCCGCATGGCCCCAAGTGTCTGACGGGTGGACTTGGGTCCTACCCATCGTTGGGGGAGGCGAATAGCCCGCGGCGTACTGCGGTGGAAGCCCAATCGTTGCACCTGTTGCCCTGCCAGAGGTTGCGGATGTGTATAAAGGAGGCCTTCCGGTGTTGGGTGGTACCCTCCTTCATCATGTTGCCTTTGTCCTCCTCTTCCGCGCTGGAAGCCTCCGCTTCCCATCACTCTCGTCCACCTTATGTCCTTACACCGGTAGCCGTCTTCGTCCACTTTTGCGAGATGTTCGTGTGTGTGCGGCCTTCGGTGCGACTCCCCAAGGCGTCCTTCTCCTTGACGGTCCTAGATAGAAGCACAAGCCATCCGAATGGCATGCCGATGGTTAGGAAAGCCGTCGGGGATAGGATCCCCGATTCGCAGGGTGTCTCTACGTCAGTGTTGGGGGTATCAAGTGCCTGACGGAGGAAGGCTTGACCACCCTAGGCTTCACCTTCTTCTGGTGCCGGCAGATCACCCTTCTCCGACAAGGCGCCTAGATGACATGCCCCACACAACACTGGGCATTGTTGTGGACAACAAAGTCTGCCATCGATGTCGCCTGGCCCACACAACACTAGATTTCCCCGACTCGCTGTGCAGCATATCAGTGATACCTGACGAGAACTGAGGCGTCAGACTGGTATGTTTGTTGGACGTCCTTGGGCTTATAGCAGGTGACCATCTCTCTGCGCAGAGGTTGGCTTGGGGGACAACCAAGCATGCCATGGAGTAGAAGATTGCTCAACTTGTAGATGCTAGGATCCTCAGTTGCCTTGTATCCCCCTTTGTATGCCGAAACTCTGTCATTAATAAAGACTTTTTATTTCAAGTCTTGTGTGTTGAGTTATTCATGTAGACTTCGAACCCTTGGTAGCGCAAAGGTCCGGAATGACTTGGGCGAAGTAGGTAGCTCTTTGCTGATGTCCCGAGCTTGTTCCTCCGGGTCCTTAGCAACGTAAGGACCCAGGGCGCTCCGGCAGTGTGACAACCACTTCTCCTGGCGGGTCCATGGCGGCGCAAGGACCCGAGGGAAGTTCGGCCCGAGTCTTCAGCTTGTTGTAGCCAGCGCTCCGGCCTGCAGGATATCGATAGTCGGACACATGTCAGCTCCAGAGCTCTTCTCAGCAGGGAGGAGGCTCTAAGCCAGGAGACATGTGGCAGCTCCAGACCTCACCTCAGCGGGGAGGCTTGGGTTAGAGCCTAGGGCACGTGTGAGCTCCGGAGGTTTCCTCAGCAGGGAGGAGGCTGCGAGCCTAGAGACACGTGGTAGCTCCGGACCTCGCTTCAGCGGAGAGGCTCGGACCGGAGCCCAGGGCACGTGTGAGCTCCGGAGCTTTCCTCAGCAGGGAGGAGGCTCTAAGCCAGGAGATACATGGCAGCTCCGAACCTCACCTCAGTGGGCAGGCTTGGATCGGAGCCCAGGGCACGTGTGAGCTCCGGAGCTTTCCTCAGCAGGGAGGAGGCTCTGAGCCAGGAGAAACGTGGAAGCTCCGGACCTCACCTCAGTGGGCAGGCTTGGATCGGAGCCCAGGGCACGTGTGAGCTCCGGAGCTTTCCTCATCAGGGAGGAGGCTCTATGTTAGGAGACACATGGCAGCTCCGAACCTCACCTCAGCGGGGAGGCTTGGACCGGAGCCCAGCACACGTGTGAGCTCCGGAGCTTTCCTCAGCAGGAAGGAGGCTCCGAGCCAGGAGACACGTGGCAGCTCCGGCCCTCACTTCAGCGGGGAGGATTGTACCGGAGCTCAAGGCATGTGTCGACTTCGAAATTCAAGCGCACGTGGCAGCCCCAGGGCTGACCTCGGGGCCAAGGACACGTGGCTTGTCTATTTACATTTGATATGCATCAGTAAGCACAAACTCTAAAAGGCGAATGCGCAGGGTAAGACAAATTTTTCTCATTTCAGGCTTCCTTCATAGGAGGAAACAGGCCGTACAAGAAGGCAGCAACCCGCTCTGGATGACAAGAGTAGCAGGACTCCTCTGGGGCTTAGTTGTCCTAAGCGCTATTCCTAGACACTGACACCTTTATCAGAGAAAATAAAACCCTATCGATGCGTTAAGGATAGAACTTACGGAGTTGTTCTATATTCCATGGATCGGGTAGATGTATCCCATCCTCTGTGGCTAGGCGGACGCACCCGGGGCAACATACTTGTGTCACTCGAAAGAGACCCTCCCAGCTAGGGGTGAGTTTGTTCCCCCCTTCTCGAAAAAGTATTCGTCAAAGCACCAGGTCACCCACCTCGAGCTGTCTACTCCGAACGAACCGCTACTGATAACGCCGGAGCGCTTGACAGTATCACATGTTTCGAACAGCTGCTTGCCACCTTCGCTAATCGACAAGGTCGATATCTTCACGCCGGAGCGGATCCTGCGTGGCTTCATCGTATGCTCGGACACGAGATGAGTCCATGGTGATTTCCGGGGGGAGGACGGCCTCAGCCCCATATACCAGGAAGAAGGGCATTTCCCAGGTCGAGCGATTGAGAGACGTCCGGCTAGCCCATAGTGCACACGGAAGCTCTTCAACCCAATTGGCACCATGCTTCTCAAGCTGTGGTAGGTGCGCGTCTTGAGTCCCCTAAGTATCTCGACGTTTGCTCTTTCGACTTGACCGTTACTCTCTGGGTGAGCAACAGAAGCATAGCAAACTTGGATGTCGAGGTCTTCGCGAAAGTCTTGGAACACTGCACTGGTGAATTGGGTCCCGTTGTCGGTGATGATTCTGTTTGGGACCCCGAACCGGCAGATGATCGACTTGATGAACTTGAATGTTGTCTACTTGTTTATAGTTACTACAGGGGCAGCTTCCGACCACTTCGTGAACTTGTCTACGGCGACGTAGAGGTACCAGTACCCTCCAATGGATATGGGGAATGGTCCCAGGATGTCCAGTCCCCACACAGCGAAAGGCCATGAGGGCGGGATCATGTGAGGCGTCTGCGCTGGTGTGTGGATCTGCTTAGCGTGGAACCGGCATGCCTTGCATCTCTTGACCAGGTCGACGGCATCCTGGAGAGTCGTCGGCCAGTAAAAACCATGCTGGAAGGCTTTACCGACCAACGTGTGGGAAGATGCATGGTTTCCACACTCGCCTCCATGGATCTCTACGAGCAAGTCGCAGCCCTCCTCATGGGTTATGCACCGAAATATGACGCCATTAGCGCCATGCCGATAGAGATCCCCTTCTACCATCGTGTATCTCTTAGCCAATCGAGTGACCCATTCAGCGGATACATGTTCATCGGGAAGGAAATTGTCTTTCAAGTAGTCCCGGATCTACGTGATCCATGCGTCGGGACCTGCTACTTCAGCACTTGGATCTTAAGCGCCAGGTTGCACGGAGTCCCTGGTGACGCTTATGATCCTTGGTGGGCGCCATGGTAACATGGCCGCTGGGACCGCTAACTTCGAGGTGCTAGTCCCGCCCCCTTTGCTTGGTTCGGCTAGCCAAGCGGTAGGTCGCACCAACTTCCTTTCAAAGACCCCCTCAGGCACCGGAGCCCAAGTGGATGCCTTCGTTGACAGGTCATCGGCTATTGTATTGTTGGTGCGGGGAACATGGCACAAGTCCAAGGATAAGAAGTCCTTCTCCAACTTCTGTACTTGGAGGAGATAGGCTGCAAGTTGTGGGTCGTTGCAGCAGCACTCTCCCTTGACTTGTTTGATGATCAACTGAGAATCACCCTTAACCAACAACTGCTGGACGTTGAGGGACGGCGCGGTCTTTAACCCGAAGATGAGAGCCTCATACTCCGTCATTTTGTTGGTCGCCTTGAAGTCAAGTTGCACCATGTACTTGAACTGCTCTCCAGTTGATGTAAGGAGCAAACCCCCGCTCCGGCACCTTGCTTCTGCGAGGAGCCGTCGAAGAAGAGAGTCCAGTAAGACCCAGTGAAGACCGGAGCTCTGGGCTCTGGTCCACCATGTCTTGGCCCCCTAGATGGCATGGTGGTGGTGTCCACTCTGCCATAAAGTCAGCTAGCGCCTGGCTCTTAACCGCATGGCGCGGTAAGAAGTCCAACTCGAACTCCGCCACCTCGGCAACCCATTTGGCTATGTTTCCAGTTGCGTTGGGGCTATGGAGGACGGTTCTCAGCGGATATGAGGTAACCACCGAGATCATGTAAGCTTGGAAGTAGTGGCGCAACATCCTTGAAGCAACGAGGACTGCATAGAGCAGCTTGTGCACCTCCACATATTTTGTCTTGGCATTGTTGAGGACCTCGCTGATGAAGTAGACCGGACGCTGGATGGTTCGGACCCTCACGGAGGGGTCCGATGCGCCTTCTTGTAGAGGTCTAGGACTCGGGGACCCCCAGCCCCCGGGTTCGGAACTGCGCTCTGGGAGCTCGGACCCAGATGTGCACTGGTAGTCAGGTCTAGCTAGCTGAGACCCCGACTAGATCTTCTCGGGGAGGTCCGGGACTCAGGGCCCCCAGGCTCCCAGGTCCGGTGCTGCATTTCGAGAGCTCGGACCCGGGTATGCAATGATCATCAGGTCCGGGTGTTTGGAACCTGATTATCTCCCCATCCCTAGGGTCTCCTGCGGAGTCTGAGCCCTGGGGCTTTAGACCAACGACAGCAGGAGCCCAGGGGCTTTAGCCCTGCGGAGTCTGCTCGATGGATTGCTTATGAGGCTTCTGTTGGACTAGCCTGGCGTTGGGGCGGATCTTCAGTTGGTGCTCAATCACCTCCCTGGGGATCCCGGGCATTTCCGACGGTTGCCATGCAAACACGTCGACATTGGCCCGGAGGAAGGTGACAAGCGCATCTTCCTATTTGCCACTCAGGCCCCCGGCGATTCGGGTGATCTGGCGACATCAGGACCGACTTGGACAACCTTGACTGGCACGTCCTCGCCGTCCGAGGGCTGCACACGTGGTGCAGATGTCATCGCTCGCTGACGCATGCTTGGAGGCGGCCGGCTAGCTTCAGCGTGACCGGAAGCGGCCTCTTGTGCTGCTGCTAGCGCTTGAAGCTTTTCCAGCGTTGAGGCAGCCGCAGTGCGGTCACTGCGGATCTTGAGGACGCCACTCGAAGTTGGCATCTTCAGGACTAAGTAGCCGTAGTGGGCTACCATCATGAACCGAAACAGGGCTGGCGTGCCGATTATGGCATCGAAGGGGAGGTTGACCTTTGCAACGTCGAAGAGACGCTTTCCGTACGGTAGTTCTCAGGCGTCCCAAATGTCATCGGGAGGGAGATGCTACTGCGTGGAAAGATTGGGTCCCGGCCTACCCCCGAGAACGGTCTCGAGGGGGTAAGCTGGGCATAGGGATTTGCAGCTTCTTGAAGGCTGCGAGGATGATAACGCTTAGAGACGCCCCGCCATCGATCATCACGTGGTAGAGCTTCACGTTGGAGATGGTCGGGGCGACGAGGTGGGGCAGCTGCCCGACGCCTGCCATTTTCTTGGGGCAGTCGGAGGCATCGAAGCTGATCGGCGTCTCCATCCCCTTACGATGTGGCATCGGACAGGGGGTCGAGCAGCTGTCACCACTGCTCGACGCAGGGTCTTGACGGCTCGCTTGGACGAGACGTCGGAAGAACCCCCGTACATCACGCAGAGTGCGCCGACCGTTTGGCTACTGGCTTGGCTAGACCTGCCCGCTCTGGAGCTGGAGGTAGCCTCGTCGTCTCCCGCCTGGAGACGACGGCGAGTTGGGCGAGAAGGCTCGCCATGGGAGGGTATGTCCACCATGGTCGCGTGGAGAACGCGGAAAGCCCCCCTACCTGGCGCGCCAAATGTTGGAGTGTGTGAGCTGCGACACTCCTCCCGGCCTGCTACGGAAGCAGTCCGCGAGGTTCTTTGATTGGAGGGGGCTTGGCGCCCTACGCGATCGGGCTCGAGAAAGGATGAACACCAAGATTTACGTGGTTCGGGCCGCCGGAGCGTAATACCCTACGTCCACGGGTGTGCTTGTTGTATTGTTTGCTTGTATGTGCTTGTGAGGGTGCCTATGCGGATTCGGGAACCAACCCTCGGTTGGGTAGTCAACCCGGTCCTTTTATAATCCAAGGCCGGGGTGGTTACAATGTGGCTTGGGGTCTGACGGGTGACCCTGAAGCTATGTGAACCCTATACATGATCTAGGGCTTCGTCCTTTGAGTAGAGTAGTCGGCGGGGGAGTTAAGTCCTGCCGCCTGGCGCGCTGAGCGCCCTGTCCATGTGTCAGGTGATGATGAAGACGCCATCTTGTCGCCGCGTCTTCTCGCATTGCTTGGGTGTCTTTGTGCCGTTGGGCGAGACTGTACCGCTGTCACGCCTTGCCGTCCTGTCTTGTCACTGTAATGGCAAACGGGTAGAGGACGGAGGCGTGTGTATTGCGCCATGCTTCTGGGGAAGGCACGAGCTTTGAATGCGCGGCCTGACATCGCACTTTCTCCTTGACTTCGTCGACCCACGGCCTACGACGGATCGTGGGGCACGTGGCGGCTTCGGAGCTCTTATCGATGGGTATGGAGCCAGGGGACACGTGGCAGCTCCGGACCTCACCTCGGCGGGGAGGCTCAGACCGGGGCCCAGGGCACGTGTCAACTCCGGAGCCATCCTCAGCACAGAGGAGGCTCTGAGCTAGGAGACACATGGCAGCTCTAGACCTCATCTAAGGGGGAGGCTCGGACCGGAGCCTAGGGCACGTGTCAGTTACGGAGTTGTCCTCAGCATGGAGGAGAGTCTCAGCCAGGAGACACGTGGCAGCTCCGGACCTCACCTCAGCGGAGAGGCTTGGACCGGAGCCCAGGCCACGTGTCAGCTCCGGAGCTATCCTCAACAGGGAGGAGGCTCTAAGCTAGGAGACATGTAGCAGCTCCGAACCGCACCTCAACGGGGAGGCTCGGACAGGAGCTCAGGGAACGTGTGAGCTCCAAAGCTTTCCTCAGCAGGAAGGAGGCTCTGAGCCAGGAGACACGTGGCAGCTCCGGACCTCACCTTAGTAGGGAGGCTTGGATCAGAGCCCAGGGCACGTGTGAGCTCCGGAGCTTTCCTTAGCAGGCAGGAGGCTCTGTGTTAGGAGACACATGGCAGCTCCGGACCTCACCTCAGCGGGGAGGCTTGGACTGGAGCCTAGGGCACGTGTCAGCTCCGTAGCTCTCCTCAGCAGGGAGGAGGCTCTGAGCCGGGAGTGAGATGCTAGCTATTTTTCTTTCTAACAATTCAAGCTACATTATCTTACTCTTAATCTTTTTTATAGTTTTACCATTTTCCATGGAGTGATTGACGCGAGGGAGGCAAGGCCTTCGAGGGGCTTCTCCACGAAGTCTTCGTCCGCTGGACTTAGCCGGCGGATGTCGTAGAGGGACCTGTAGCTCCAGAGTGTCTAGAAAGAGCTACGCCTTACACAGGAGAAGCTCCAGAAGCAAGAAGCGCTTATCAAGACCAGAGAGGAGTATCAAGCTAGCTACTTGACAAAAATGCAATCAACGATACAGATAAGAACTTAAAATACTAATATCTATATCATTTAATTATTATTAATATGATAATGCTTTGCTGGCCTTAGCCCAACAGTATGGGCAGCAGGTTGTCATTCCCTCATGCCAGCCGCTCATGGAGCCACAGGTGTCGGCTGAGCAACAGATGCCTTCTTCAGCGGCACAGGTAAGCAACACTTCTTGAAATTAACATAAATTAGATTAATATAGCAAGCTGAGCCAAAATTAGTCAAGCATAGCCAAACATCGACAAACTTAGCTATATCTAAGATATTTTAGCAAAACATAGACAAACTTAGCTGGACTGACTCAATTCTACCTCGTCATAAGAAAAGTTAGTGGATCATACACTTTTGAATCTAAAACTTGTCTAACAACACTTGTACATCACTGGGATCGACGGCAAAGACTCACACTCCATCGCCGCAACTACCGGCACCTGGAGCACGACGTGAAGACGACATTTCAAGCTCCGGAGGTAGCATACGTAGGAGTGTGTAGCGTTGTAATGTGAATGTAGGCATGGAGGTGATTGTCGTAAATAAGCCAGTTTTATTTACGACGGTCAGCTCCAAGCCATCGTAAATAAGCATGTGTTATTTACGACGGCCTCTTCCTGGCCGTCTTAAATAAGCTAGAAGAGGGAGCCAGCTGGCACCCTCTCAATAAGTTACGACGACCTGTTAAGCCCGTCGTAAATAACTTATTTACGATGTCGGCCGTCGTAAATAGGCTTATTTATGACCAATCACTTGTGACGGCCGGATGCCGTCGTAAATAAGGAATAACTGTCGTAAATAAGTTAATTACAACGGTTAGTGGCTTAATTACGACGGTTTAGGATGTCGTAAATGTGGCAGTTTGTTGTAGTGATGTATCTGTTATGGTGTAGGCATGTACTATTCACGCACTTATTGTATCGCATGAACAGTAACATGGCCTACCACGTTGACGTCAACAAAATAGGATAAGGATTAAAGATGTTGTTAGTTGCTTTAAATAAAAGATAAGTTCAATTAACTGGTTTAGATAAAGGATAGGGTATATTTAGATAAGAAGATATGGTTGTTAGATCAATAAATCAGGCGCCCACTTCTCTATAAAAGGGCAACCATAGCTTGTACTAGGGATCATCAAAGAAGGAAGCTCTCCCTTGGTGGGCGCTACCTCCTTTGGTCACTGTGGCTGGCAATCAAGTCAACCCCGATGACTCCCACAATCCTAGCTACGCTTTTACTCTTCCCTACCCCAAAAGCAAGATTCATCACAATTTGGTATTCAGAGCCAACCCATCCACGTCGCCGTTGCCATCAAAATTCAAATCCCATCCCACCCTCCATGTTTTCATCCATTCCCACCGGTCACAAATTTGCATCATCTTTACTAGGAACAAGTGCGTGATCATGGACGGTGCTAACGATCCTGTAAACACCTCCACCATGTCTTCCAAGATCTGTCTGATCTTCACTCAAGTCGAGCTCCTCATCAGGTGCATTAACAACTGTCTCGACAAGGATGAGGCTCACGTCACGGCGGTAGACAAGAAGTTGTCGCTGCCTCTGCTTTTACCGGCACCACCAGCAGTTGATACAACACCAACATCATTGCAGCCAGCTTTGCCCTTAGCAGTTGTAGAGGACACACTCATACCACCTCATATTTCGAACCAATAGATCTGATATCGCCGGTGTGTCCTCCAGTTAAGCCACCAGCTACGACAACTACATGGTCACATGAGTTGCTTAAGGAGACCCTCAACAACATTCACTCGGTTGACGCCATTAAAGTGACGTGCTTTCCAATCAACTCTGGCCATAGCTGGAGGAACATACAATGCATCTCCATCTCTCTCAATCTAGAAGCCTAAGGAGAAAATCGAGATGTATTCTGTCTAAAGCTCCATATCTCCATCAATCTATTTCAGCCCGCCATTGACAGTAAAGGAAGGAAACATGTACAACTTGTTTCCGTGGGAACAAGTGTATGTGCTATCAACAGACAAATTATCTAAGACAATCACCATGTCAACAGCTACAGCAACAATAACAGCTCAAGGACGAGCTGTCATGGAGGGGAGGTGCAATGTTATGGTGTAGGCATGTACTGTTCGCACACTTACTATATCACATGGACAGTAACATGGCCCACTAGGGTGACGCCAACAAAATAGGATAAGGATTAGAGAGGTTGTTAGCTGCTTTAAATAAAAGATAAGTTCTGTTAGCTGGTTCAGATAAAGGATAGAGTATGTTAAAATAAGAATATAGAGTTGTTACGCCAACAAATCAGAGTGCTATAAAAGAGAAGCCATAGCTTGTACTAGGTATCATCAAAGAAAGAAGTTTTGGACGCTACCTCCTTTGATCACCATGGCTGGCAATCAAGTCAGCCGCGGTGACTCCGGCTGTCCTAGCTACGCTTTTACTCTTCCTTACCCCAAAAGCAAGGTTCATGACAATATCATGCTAATTAATTTCCCTTTTGGAATAACTAGATTTTTGCTTCTTACAATTTTTTACTATATGTTAATAATTTGTACATATCAGGTCACAGAAAAAGAAATTGCTTCTCACAAATTTAGGAGTCTTATGAAGTAACTAGATGTGCCTGCCAGCAGGATTTAAAAGACATCGCCTATTCGACGCCTGACTGGACCAATTTAAATGCATGCATAGATATCACTTATAAAAGGATTTGAGCAATGAAATTTAAGCTAAGTGTAGGTCTACATGATGCAAGAAACAATTGACTTGCTCGAAATCATGTCACACATTGTTGAAACCGACAAAATAAAACTCGATGCCTACATTAAACCTAGGTCAGGATCATCAAAATTAATCAGCTCAACCAAGAGTACTCTACATGATACAATTGGCTCGCTCAAAAAAAAGAAAGGGCAGCCCGGTGCATGTAGCTCCCGCTTGCGCAGGGTCCGGGAAAGGGTCCGACCCATTTGGGTCTTTTGTACGCAGTCTTTTCCTACATTTCTGCAAGAGCCTGTTTTCAGGACTCGAACCCGTGACCTCATGGTCACAAGGTAACAGCTTTACCGCTGCGCCAAGGCCCCCCTTCAATTGGCTCGCTCAAAAGAAGAAAAAAATCTGAAGTTGTATACAATGCTTACAAACTTGATAGGAAAAAGGTATTTGTAACGAAGCATAAAAATATAACTCCAAATGAATGGAAAAACACATAAAATGCTTTCTCCAAACATATCGTACCCAATCCATTTTGAGGATAGTCTACTCCAAAACATAATTGTAAGGAGGTCAACCACTCATATGTCAAGATCTTGAGGATGGTCTACTAATACAAGCAAACACCATAGGGATAATAGTAGTGATGAAAACAGTCAAATACGGTCGAAAAAATGACCAATTCATTTTCATTTTCAAATACCAAAAAAAGGATGTATCCAGTGCCGAAGGATCCCACACATGTGAGGTCTGGAGAAGGGTTATTTCTAGACAGCCTTATCTCTGCTTTTGCAGATAGGCTGGTTCGAATCTAAAATCTCAGGACACAAGTAGAGACATACTACCACTGCGTCAGGTCCACCCTTCTTCATTTTTAAATACCAATTTCAAAATTAAAGTTAAAATTGATATTGTCGAAAATGGATTTGGTATTAGAAATCTCAACGGATCCATCGAATTGGAAACACGTTAATATGGGACGGACCCAGAAATTTATTTCAGAAACAACTCTTGGCATGACACATCATATTAGAACATCATATCAAAATTCGTCATACTAAATCATAGTTTCAATATTCTTGTACCAATTGTTTTAATCAAATCCACAACCAATCCCACCATGATATAACAGAACCACACATATGAATGGTCCAACAATGTGTAGCAAATTAGAAAAAATGAACTGCATAACATGCATGCCAAGCACATCTAATTTGGACAAAAAATAACACTGTCTTCTTGAAGACATAAACAACAAATGGGACAAATGACAATGGGAAATACAGGGGAAATGTCTTCTTGAATGTTGATGAAACAACATTAACATTATGAGTCAAGCACGATGTTACGTAAGGATGAATCACAGAACACAGAATAATGGATGGTTTGTTTGTTAAATTTATCAAATTTGAATTCTTCTTGTTTGCTAAGTAGGCTGAGAGGCCAGTGAGATCCAAAGGACCACCTCTATAGCATTCTCTGACAGCCTTTAAACAGGCACTGCTAGCAGTCCTGTCGTAGGGATGAAGTCTTGGTATGTGACTTAGGTAAGCTTTCAAGCCTCATAACGAAGGCATACATAACCTGGAAAACTAACCCAAGCCATTACACATGTATGCCCATCCACAGGATAATGTTTTTTATACTAAAGTTAAGACAAGTGTTTTTGATACCTGGGCAGATGCCAAAGAAAAATGTAACGCATCTCCATGCCTCCAGTGGCTTCCCCAGAAGTAAAATTTATTTTTAGACTTTGAAGAGTTATATGCACACTGCAATGATTAAGCAGTAATGCATCAATATATCATGTATAATGGACCTACTATAACGGTCCTGTATAATGGAAAAGGTAATGAATGGAAGAATAAACCAAAACAGCGTCAACAGCATGTAAATATGAACCTAGGCTTTGCCGAATTCCTTTAGTGCACTTCGTTCTGCGCATACTCAGCTAAGCAACATCGCCAATTCCACTCCAGTGAACCAACCAGACCGAAGTGTGATTTTGCATACTCTAATCCCAAACTCCCAATCGAGCTGTCACAACACATCGATTCCATCAAGTCTAACTGCAAGTTACTAGTAACAGACATTACAGTTTGGAGGACGGAGCAGTACAGATGCTTGATGTTTAGGGGAGGATGAAACCTTGAGATCGAGGAGCGACGAGTATGACTTGCGCCCCGTGAGATTGAATGCGCGGAGTAGAATGCCAATGCCGACGCGGACGTCGTAGGAGAGGGGAAGCCCTGGCAATAGTTCCCAACGACGTATGCGGTGCACGACTCGCCCTCGTGCCCGCAACCCCACTCCATGTGGCGCTCCATCCTTCCTCCACCCCCCCCCCCCCCCCCCCCTCGCCTCGCGCAGCCGCTCCTCTGCCTCCTGCAGCCGCTACACCACCGCCTCCGACACCTGCAGATGCGCGATCGCTGGGGCGGGGGGAGGAGACGGGACCGTGAGAGAGGAGGGGCGGCGGGCGTGCAGCGGGCGTACGACGTGTTTGCACGTAGAGAGGAGCGGCGGGTGGGTGGCCGGGATCAAGGAGACCGTGTGCCGTGGTTGTAGAGAGGAGAGAGCGGTGCGTGTGCGGCGTCGTGCTGGGGAAGACCGAAGAGGCGATTAGGCGAAGACGGAAGAGTTAGGATTACGGGATCTTGGGCCACGTCCCAGGAGATCAGACTGGGCTGGCTAAGTTTCTGACTTTAAACAGATATTATTGAAAATATCTAAGATATTAATTTTTTATTTGATTTTCAAAAGTGTTGGTCCGAATTCCGATCCATCCCGAATAAAAACTAATAGAAACAAAATTAGATTGGATACTTTTTAAAACAGTATGTATATAATATGGAAAATATCCGATCCGATTTCACTTCTAAAAAGTAGCAAACTGCACATACACATACACTTTTCTCTTGCGAATATGATTGTTGTGGTGTAAATGTCGCATCAATTGTATTATTTCCTCTAGCATTATCTAGGGAGAAAAGCAAACCAAAAGTATATCAGCACAGCTCCTGATATTAGTGAAGTTGAAAATTGGAATAATATAACCAGAAATATATCAGTATAAAAACCTAAAAGTAATTGGCAACATGAAAGAGGGATCAACAAATCACTACTTTGTGTGCATTTGATTAAGGGAATAAGCATGTAGAACATGAAAAGTAAATGACATTGACTGCTTAGGAAACACCTCACTATTTTTGTGTACTCAGTGTTGAATGCATCCGCATATTATAGGGTCCCAAAAAGGGTCTAGACAGCGTTATTTCTATTTTTGTAAAAAGATTGGTTCGTACCTCACGGCCTAATACAACAATTAAAAATGACATTGACATATGCTAAACGTTATCGATAGTAGGCCTTTTGTGGGTAGGTGTAGCATGGGTGACAGCTAGTAGGGTTAGGGTTTTAAAATATCCTCTTCTATATAAAGAGTGTAGAAGCTAAGCAAAAAATAGATTTAAAAACACTCAGAGCCTAAAATAGGAGGCGAGTTAGCAAATATATCTTACTAGTTATCCTTCTCATAATCGAAGTCATAACATCTTGATATTCAAAACCAACCCATCAACACCACTGCTACCATCGAACTCCAAATTACACTCAACTTAACATATGTTCCAATCTGAACCGACTATGGCGAAACAACGGACCGAAGAGTTTGTTGCACCGATCAATGAGATTAGCGACATGGTTCAGTAGCTATGCAACGTACACCATGCCCGAGAAAAGAATCAATATAAAACATGTAACGGATAAGGTGGAGATCATGGTAGTGTCGGTTCCTGTGATTCCCCAGCTAGGGGCTGTCAATGAAGCTCGAGGCTCGCGAGCTACTCGATTTCGGCTCGTTAAAAGCTCGATTCAAGTTTGGCTCGAAAAGTAAACGAGTCGAACTCAAGCTTAAGTCAAAGCTCGCGATCCTGGCGAGCTTAAGCTCAATAAGCTCGATAAGACTCGTTTATATAAATATAATGTTGTGAATATTATTAGTTTTTATTTTTTTTCTTAAATATTATTTATTTTTATTATTTAAACAAGCATCTCAAGCTCGAATTTGAGCTTCTACAAGCTTCAGCCAAGCTTAGCTGTATAAACGAGTCTTATCAAGCCAAACTCAAGTCTAAATGGGACATCGAGTGGATTTCAGGCTCAACTCGAGCTCGGCTCGAATTTTTACCGAGCTCGATCCTAGCAGAACAAGCTCGCTCGAGCTCAGGCTCGTTGACAGCCCTACCCAAGGCGCTCCCTGCACAAGCTCCCCATCCCCTCCCTCTCTCCATGGGATTCTTGGTGGCGCCGACGGCCAAAGTCCTCCAGGCCAGATCCGCATCCGCCATGACGCGTCTCGTCCGAGTTGTGATGAACAATGCTGTCAGGGCCCCACTGCCCGAAGCAGACGTTGTGGAGCTCCTCACTGGAGTGCTCACGAGGGCCGGTGGGAGGGTGGGAGTTGCCTCATATATGACGTACCTTCGGGAGCTCAGCGCAACAAACTTATTGGCATTGAAGTTGCGGAGGGGGATGGGTTGGGCCTTCTTCTTAGGGACCTTGGTGGTGGCAGCGGTAGCGAGGTCAAGGTTGTGTAGGACCCATCTACGTTGCCCCTCGTCTTCTTCTTGGAGGATAATGATGACGAGGCAAGGAAGCACCAAGAGCAAGACAAGTGGATGCATCAGTGCCGATCATCAGGGTCAAATGGGCATAGCGAGAAGGCGTATTGCCTCAATAGTATCCAAACTTTTTACATCATTGTTCTTTGTTCTAGAAGGAAAGGATGACCAATCCGGCATGTCTACATAGGAATCAAAAGGAAAATCTGCACAACATTTCATGATTATTGAAGGCTACAAGAGATATGTTGCATGCACGAGAGATTAAATTTTGCCGACATTAATTTTGCCATGCAACCAAATAAAAGTGCTCTTATAATTGCATGAGAAAATCAATCGAGTACTAGTACGTGCATGGATTTCTATTTTTCGAAAACCAAATCAATTTACATTGCAAGTGAGGAGAAAATCAAGAAAATTTTCCTACAACTAAGTTTATTTTCCTGCGATTTGACCTTACTGAATGTTTATCTGCTTGAAACTTGTATGGATACAACTAGTGGTGGTAATGGGCTTCGGCTCACGAGCCCTTTTAGAATTATTTTGGCCCTTATTAAATTCTAGTTCAAAATGAATATAAATTTAATCCGATTCTAATCCGATCCAGGCTTTTTATTATTAGTTCATTTTCTGGGCCTGTTATCAGCCCTAGATACAATATGAATAAATTCTCGAACCAAGAAGTAAACCACATCTCGTCTGAAGTTGAAGGGTGAGCTGCTCAAAAGGAGGGATGGAGTGTTATGCATAGTTGCGGCTTTGTGCATCACGGTGGCTACAGCTAGGGTTATGGTTTTAGGTTAGCCTACTCTATATAAAAGGGGTAATTATATAATCTAGAAGTTCAGTAAGAAAATATATTTAACTACTACTCATACCATCCAAAGAAATGTGTAAGTTAGTAGATCTATCTTGCTAGCTATCTCTCTCATAATCCAAGCCATAACACTAGAAAAGAAAATGCTCAGATATCGAACAAAAAGTGCTTACACTGAAAGGAGAAATTGCTTATGCTGAAAACACTGCCTTCGAAAGGGGAAAAGGTAATAGACTGGCAATATACTACTAAAGGTCACTCTAGTTAACGACACAAAAGTTCAGATAGCGGGTTCAGACTACTCAGAGTAGTATCTGAGATCTGAATTCGTGAGCACTATACTACAAAATTAACTTGTCCCACATGAAACAAAATAAAAGGTGAGATTGGCACATACTTTTTTCTAAGAAGCATCTCACAACCTAGAGCCAGATACACTAAAATCAACAATTCAACGCTCTGCACTTGCTCCTCATTCTGAAAATAGTGTCATTGTTGAGAAACCACGGGAAGCAATGATCCATACCCATGGTGCTTAAATCATTCACAATGGTGCCTTACAAAATGATCGAACATGAAAAAAAGTTGCATATGCTGAGAATAGGTGTGGTTATGATGAAACATATCAAATACGAGATTGGCACATGCTTTTCTATTTCTAACGACATGAAACCAACATATTCAACGCACAATGGGTGCTTCTTGTTCTGAAAATAGACTAGACCATGCATCACATGAAAAATAAAGAACCTGAAATAATAATTGTGCTAGAACTCTGGAAAGAACAAAAGGTGGAAAACAGTATGCTACAAATCAACCAAGTTTGTAACAAGAAACTCATCTAGAGAGCTGTATTTCGAACACCTATATGCAGTATAATAATTTGCCACGTCTGCAGGGACTAAACTTTACTTCAACTAACTTAAAAACACTTGCATCTTCACAAATGACAAGCCCCGATTTAGTAATTCTTAAACATGCATCTGCACTACATGATGCATACACATGCACATAAGACAAACCTACACTAAGTAATCTATAAACTTGCATCTGCATTACATGATGAAAGACCCTCGCTGCACAAATCACAAGCCTGAACTAACTACCCCAAAACAGCTAGCATCTGCATTACATGATGCAAAACCTTTTGGTCTAACAAAATCACACAATGCCTGAGCCAACTAACCTCTATGTTGTATCTGCATTCCATAATGAAACGGCTCACACTACAAAATCACAACACCAATTGCACAAAAAATACAGACAGGTCAACTCGAATCGCATCGATTAGAAATAAGATTGGAAGCATGTCGGGTTTAGAGAGCTTAATGCACACAGAAGCACAAACGCAGCAGAGACCCGCGCTTCGCCGGCTCCCCCATTGTATTCACACCACCATCAGCATGCACGCAGGAGCCTATCCAGAAAGGTTACAATCAAACAACCATGATGAACTCAGAATTAAAAGCAACGGGAAGGGCAAATCGACTGAACCGAACTGTAAACGGGGGCGGAATCAAATCGAACTCGCCTCTGTACGTGGAATCAATTTCAAATCCCAAAATCGGCTGCATTGCCGCATCACAAGTCGATGAGTTAGAACGAAACCTAAATCATTTAGTCGGAGGGGAACGATGTCAATTGCTATGGGAAATTGTTGAACTCATCTTCCGTAAACCTCCGTGCGTGAAATCTCTTTCGAGTTCCAAAATCCACTGCATCCCCGCATCACAAATCGACGAATTAGAATTAAACCCCAGACGGTGAATCAGAAGGGAACCAGGTCGATTTGCAGTGGCGATTCATGTACTTGCATGGGAAGCGAGTAAAGGGGAAGCGAGAAAATCATATAGTACCAGAATTGCAGCAAAAAACTGGAATAGGGCTTGTCTCAGAAAAAAAAAGGAATAACACATACGCTTCAGCAAACGTGGAAAGGGAATACCGTAGTCGCGCGATCTCGCGCGAGAGAATAATTAGTCGGTACTGTGCATTGCTCATCGCCCCCCACTGATCTTGTCGTGAAAACCCGTGTGTGTTCGTAAAATGTGTACCTCCAACTAGCTACTAGTGGTCGTACGGACGAATAATAAACAAATGAGTGCGATAACATGAGTAAGGGTGACTCTAATGTTTGATTGGCACTAATGTTTGATTGGCAAAATGAGTAGCTAAATAGATTATTCGGTGTATATTTTTAGGTTTGGTTAGCTACCGTCTCCAATAACATACACATTTTACATCGTGTGAGTAGAAATGTATCCTCTCTCCTCCTTACTCATTTTGCCAATCCATTCGGTACTCTGTTGCGGACGTTTTTCAAACTTTAGCAAGCTATTTTACAAATGTCAATCTATTTGGGTCTTGATTGGAGTTAGACTAAGGTTCTGCTGCTATCCAATTAACTAACTACTCTTTTTATTTTTAAATTATTATTGTTAAGATAATAATATTAATTTATTTCTAAATAAAAATATTCATAACAGTAATATTTTAGAAACTAGATGGAGTATTTCGCCAATGACCAGGTCGAGATCTACATGTGAAAGGAAACTGTATGCACTATGCAGGAACTGCAACTTAATTTCTTCTGACTACATATGAGGTAATAAATCAATTAAGCCACGGTTCGTCGTAAATAGGGCCCTTATACCTGTTCGCGAGCGGGCCCCCTCGCGGCTCGCTCACGCCCGCTTCTCTCCCACACGCCCACGCCTGGCCAGGGCCCATCATAAATAGGGCCCTTATACCTGTTTTTGAGCGGGCCACCTCGCGGCTCGCTCGCGCGCGCTTCTCTCCCGCTGCCTGCGCCTCCGCCGCACTGCCGCCGCTGCGCTGCCTCCGAAACCAAGTAAATTTTCATATTGTTGTTTAATTTATGTAAATTGTTTGTATTAGTTTTAAATTATTTAGTTTAGTTGTAAATTGAATTTAGTTTAGTTGTAAATTGAATTTAGTTTAGTTGTAAATTGAATTGTAAATTTAGTTGTTAATTATTTAGGTGAAAATTTTCTTTAGTTTATTAATTAGATTTATTTTAGGTGATAAGTAGTTGTTAAATTAGATAATTTAATATTTTGTTAATTTAATTGTTAATTATTTGCTTCATTTGATTACTTAGTTGAAAACTGTTATAAAATTGAGTGATAATTATATGCTCTCACGACGGTTAGCTATATACACCGTCGTGAGAGCATGCGTATTAATATATTATTTACGACGGCTCCAGACTGGGCGGTCGTAAGTAGTACGACAATAATTAGTAGAACAATCATCAAGCAGGACACGGAGGAGAACGGTCCCGGTGCGGAAGGCAAGCGCTCGTTGGAACACGGTGTTGTACACGATACTTTCAATAGCGTGCGGGCCACTTCTTAATTCCTCTCTCTCTCTCTTCATTTTTTTCCTCTCTCTCTCATTAGAACATTTGAAAACCGTCGTAAATAACTTTTTTTTTACAACGGCATTGAATGAACAAAAAATGAGTAACGTAACCTATGCGTCACCCGTTTTGAACCAGCACGTGTCACTTGCGCTAAGCACGTGACGTGTGTAGGTTCAGAATTATCGGTTTTTTGGACATCCTCGGAGTGTCAGAGAGTTTGCTTATGGCGAGACGCGAGAGGTCCGGATCTGATTGAAGTTTCGGTTATATACCCTGACGTTCTCTGTTGCACCATTTCGGTTGTGCAGTTAGAGAACTACGGGGTTATGTTGCCGAATATTCATCAGGATCTGGACCCCGCGTCTCGTTGTAACAAGCTCTCTCAGTCACTCTTGGATGGGTTTAGGACACATCTTTCCTCATAGAGATGTAGACGCGTTGTCGGACGATTCAAGCCAACTTAAAGGCCGCTCAATCGCGACAGAGAAGCTACGCTGATAAGAGGCGTAGGCCGCTGCACTTTGACGTCGGGGAGCACGTGTACCTCCGTGTATCTCCGATGAAGGGCATGCACCGATTCGGTGTGAAGGGGAAACTCGCTCCCCGATTCATTGGACCCTATGCCATCACCGAGAAGTGTGGACCAGTGGCGTATAGACTGGAACTGCCGGCATCTCTTGCTGGTGTTCATGACGTTTTCCATGTTTTACAACTGCAAAAATGTCTGAAGCATACGACTGCGGTTCCCACTAAAGACATCGGCGAGCTGCAACCGGGTTTGACGTATGCTGAATATCCGGTGGCAATTATTGAGGAGAAGGCTCGGACCACACGTAGCCGAACGTTGTGGTTCTACAAGATACTCTGGAGCAACCACACCGCCGAAGAAGCGACATGGGAGAGCGAGGAATTTCTTCGCTCAAACTACCCGGAGTTCATGGCATCTCATCACGGGTGAGTTCCTATTACATCACTGCCTCTTCTTTTGTAATCTCGGGACGAGAGTCTTTTAAGGGGGGAGGGATGTAAAAGCCCAATAAAGGGACTTGCAAAAAATTGTTCATCACCTCACAACACCACAACTCTTGTGATGGATATCTCATGAACACTTGTGAAGAGCAAGTAACCACCATCAAAAGGGTGATTAGAGGGGAAAGTCCTAACTTCCAAAAAGTAGGATTTCTAGACATAAGCATAAAAGGTTCAGCTCACCCCTAGACCTTAAATAGTCTTGGGAAGGCCCATGCCAAATTTCATGCAAATCCAATACTTTTTGATGCACTTTTGGAGACATTTGTAAAATGGGCCAAGTTGAATGCAAATTCAAATTGCAGCAATTTTCATCACTTGAATTCAAAAGTTGACTTCATATTCAAACTCAGTATATTTTTCTGAGTTAGTCCACCAATTTTCATCCCCATTGGACTTTGTCGAAGTGTGCGGTCGACACTTCCCCCGGGCCTGCACTGGGCAGCCCGCGGAGGTTCTTTTTTCGGAGGGGCTAGTTCATAGCGGAGAGCTTGCGCGGATGGAACGAGTTAGTAAGAGCTTGACACGGCGAGTTTTACGTGGTTCAGGCAGCCGGAGCGTAAAACCCTACGTCCACGGCGAGCTATGGAGCTCGCTGTATTGCTTGCTGCTCAGGGCCGGAGGCCTGAGCTTGGGGGTGAGTTACAGCTTGAGAGTGTATGGCTAGCGTATGAGTTGCAAAAATGCGAACCCTTGCTATCGACGCCTACCCGAGCCTTTTATAGTCCAAGATTCGGGCGGCTTACAAGAGGAGCCGGGGCCCGACAGGTGGCCCCGGGAAGATTGTCTATTATCTACCGTATCTGTAGTTATCCCGGTAGTTGTCTCTGGTCGAAGGCTTCTGAGTCTTCATCTTGCCACCCTGCCCATGCCGCATGCCAGTCGTAGCGGTTGATGACGGCGCAGGCGGCATGGGTTGTCTTGTCGCGGTGTTTATTGGCTGATAGGTTCTGACACCGCGCGCCAGTCTGTGATGCGACTGGGCGCAACGGCACCTGACAGACGCGTGCTCCGCGTTTCCGCGTCTTGGGAAGACGCGGGCCTTGAATACCTTGTACGGGCAAGGTATGGGTATTTACGCCCGCTGCCTATCACTCGGGGCAGGCAGCGTCGCTCTGCTGCCACGTGGCGGGCCCGGAGCCCTTCTCAGAGAAGAGAAGGGTCAGTCCCGCGGGGCACGTGGAGCCTCCGGACCTCTCTCCGCGGAGGGAGAGGCTCGGCTTCTGCTGGCCACGTGGCGGGCCCGGAGCTCTCCTCTAAGGAGAGGGAGGTCCGGCCCCGCTGGACACGCGGCGTCTTCGGACCTCTCTCCCGCGGAGGGGGAGGTCCGGCTTCTGTATGCCACGTGGCGGGCCCGGAGCTCTCCTCTGAGGAGAGGGAGGTCCGGCCCTGCCGGACGCGTGGCGCCTTCGGAGCTCTCTTTGCGGAGAAGGGCGAGTTCCTTAGGCATTTTACCCTGTGCGCGGGGGTACCCCATATCTCAGGTACCGACAGTGGCCCCCGGGCCCATCTCGGGGGAGATAGTGAGCCCGAGGTGGGACCTCCGTCTCTTCCGGTCCGCGCACTTTCTCTAAGTCCCGAATTGACCGCTACCGGAGCACGAACAGCCACGGGATCGTGGGAGCGTGCGCTCACTTGATGGTTGCTTTTACGTCGGCGATTCCCAAGACTGCCACTTCTGCATGTTGCGGCGCTTTCTTCGGGAACCGCCGAAGTGCCTTGCCGGCTCATCTTCTTAGGAGACTGACTCCTTGCCCCTACCGCTTCAGTTAGGCGGCTTGGGCCCACCCGTCATCGTCATTCGGTCTAGGAACCGAAGCGGTTGCCGGCGCGGGATATTCGAAGAGTTCCGAATTGCTTGGAATTGCACCGGGAAGCTTTTTAGAGGGGGTCTTACCCACATTGCAGCTTCCCTTCCCACTTCTCAGCGTTTCTTCTCGGACTCTTGTGCTTTTGCTCTCTTGCCTTTGAGTTCTCCCTTGCCATGGCTTCCAACCCGCTCCCAGAGAAGAAACGCGCTCGATCTCCTCCAGCAACGGCGTCGGTGCCAAGTCGGGATTCTGGGGTGCCTGAAACTCCCTCCGGTGGCGACTCGAAGAGGCCCCAGGTTGATGCGCTGGGGGAAGCCTCTGGGGCGTCCCCTGTTCCGCCAGTCCAAGCGACTGCGGAGCGGCCGTCGGCGACGGTAGCGGGCTCTGGAAGTCCTACCCCGGCTCGGAAGTCGGGGTTCAGAGCCCGCTGGAGTGTCCGCGCTTCCCGGTCTTCCCCGTCTTGCGGGGAATCTGTGTCGCTGCGCTCGGAGCCAGGGGCAACTGCCGCGGCCCCCAGGCCAGCGCGAACTTCTTCTGTTCCGGTGTGCCCGGATTCCGCGGCGGCGTCGTCTCTTCCTGCCGAGATGGCCACCGCGGCCCCCGAGCCAGCGCAGGTTGACCCTGCACTAGGCGGCCTGGCCTCTTCTCCAGCACCGCTTTCCCCGGCTCGTCCCTCTCCTCAGGTCAAGGAGACTGAAGCTGAAGAGGGCCCGGCTGGCCTGGCTGCCAGAGCCGTGGAGCCAGCTTCTCCTGATCGACGTCTCGTCTCGGCTGCTGGTGCGTCGGCTCTTCCTGAGGACGAGGTAATGGAGGAGGTCGGGGGGACTGCCCCAGCCTCTGTTGCTCCATTGCCTCTGGCGGACGCCTTCGCGCTTGCCGAGTCGAGCGTCCGACAGGTCTTGGCTGCACTAGGGCGCGAGCGGGAGGAGTATACGGTTGAACGGGACCGCCTCCTCATCTGGGGGAACCTTTTGCGGGAGAGGACCACGATGGTTAAGAGTGAGCTCGACTCCAGGCGGGAGTTGCTCGACTTCAGGGAAGCGCTCGTCGACCGGATGAAGCGGGCTGTCAACCGCATGGACACCCAATCGCGGCGGATCAACAGGGAGGCCCTGGAGGCACACGCCCGGGCCGAAGAGAGCCTCTCTGCTGCTGTGGAGATACGGCAGCGGTTGGAGCGCCGTGAACTCGCCGTTGAGGAACGGGAGCGTTCCATGGCAGCTGAGGCGGAGAGGGTCGCCGCGCAGCTGGCTGCGGGCGAGGATGACCTTCGAGCTCGGATGGAGGAGCTGGAGATCCTGAAAGCAGACCTTGACTTGAGGGAGGAACAGGTCTCCCGTGATCGCTGGGCGGTCTTGGACCGGGAGCTGACCGCCGACTTCAAGGCCGCTGAGTTGGAGCGGCTCGCCAAGACTCTCCACCTTCAGGAGAGCTCCCTGGCGGCCAAGGAGAAGGAATTCTGCGAGAGGAACCTAGAGGCTCTGCAGGCGGCCCGCCGCGAGGTGGAGGAGCTCTCAGCCTTGCGGTCCTCCGAAGCTCTTGCGGTCTCAAGCTTCGTGGATCGAGCGGGGTCCGCCCTGATCCCTCTTGGCTTCAGTCCGGTGAGGGTCGCGACTCCCGCATTGAAGGTGGCGGAGGTGATCCCTGCGTTGGAGTCGATCGGCGCCAAGCTGGACAGACTCGACTCGGTGGTCGCCAGCGAGCTTGAGGCCGAGGGCCGCGGCTTAGCTTTAGAGGTCGCCTTGCATGTGCTGGCATGCTTCAAGAGCCGCGATCCCTCTTTTTCGCTAGAGCCAGCGAGAGAGGGCCCAGCCCGGAGCGGGAGGAAGCTGCCAGGGCTGAAGTCGAGGATGTGGCCGCCCTTGTAGCCGCAAGGTTCCGGCGAGAGCCGGGAGGTCCTTAGGACTTGTTTCTCCCTTTTTATCGAGTCTGTAGTCCAGCTCATGGAGCCTTGCTTAATTTGACTCTCTTGGATACTTGTGTCTGTGATGCTTTTTCTCTCCTTCTTGGCTTTGCCTGGCTGAGTCCTTAGCTCCGCAAGGTACTCAGAGGCCATTTCCAATCTCGGAGCTTTGCACAGACACCCTCCCCGGGTCTTAACTGTGTTAGGGGCCGCCGGAGGTCTCCGGATCTCGCCCTATGGGGAGCTCCAGATCTGCCTGCCACGTGGCGGGTCCGGAGCTCCTTCCTAAGAGGCGGGAGCTCCGGCCATGCTGGACACGTAGGGCTTTCGGAGCCCTCCCACCGAGGGGAGGTCCGGCTTCCGCCCACCACGTGGCGAGCCCGGAGCCCTCCTCAAGGGAGGAGAGAGTTCCGGGCCCACTAGACATGTGGGGCCCCCAGGTCCCGCCCCTGCTGGAGGGGCAGGTCCCGGTCCTTCCAGTCCCAGGCCGGAGTAGCTGGTAGCTCCTTTCCCCCTGCTTCATGCAGTCCCTGTTGCCGTAACCTGGAGGTCCTGCACACAGGCAGAGGAAACGTAATTCTCCTCGGGGGGGTCCTCCCCTCCCGTCTCCTAGTCTTATCCGTCTTACGACCCTGATCCGCTATACGGGGCCTGGGAAATTCTGTGCACGAGGCGCCGGAGCTCCGGCTCCCTCCGAGGTCCGGTTACGGCCGTCCGATCCCTAGTACCGGGCCATGCGCTGGGGAAGCAGAGTGCACGCGCTTTGGGTTCATGACCAGGCAAAGCGGACGTACTCCCCTGGACCTCCGGAGGGCAGGATGCGCATGCTTTGGGATCTGGGCCGGCTAAGCTGGATACGCACCCTGGACCCCCCATGCACAACGCTGGCCTTTCCTGGAGGTAACCAACTGGCATCGCAACACCTGACTGGGGGAGGCCCGAGAGACTCACTCGGCCATCGGCAGGTGCCTCAAGCGCAGCCGCCTTCGGTAGGATAGCAAATGCCGACTATGGATGAGCGCAGGAGAGGGGGAGCTAGATGTACGATGAACATACAGAGATAGTGCGATCATAAAAATTAATGCATAATTTAAATGAGCGCATGAGAGAGAGCTAAGTAGAACATGGCTCTGTATTCGTACCTATAGGTGGAATTCTGGCTGTACAGGGAGGCAATGTTCCGCCTTGTCTTCAAGGGAAGCAAGACTCTACGCGCTTAGGGTCGGAACCAGGCTAAACTGGACGTAGTCCTGTACCGTCCCTTGAGACTTAGCTGCCCCAAGCGCTGTTCCTAAATTCTATGGGATCTTTTACAGAAGGGAATAACCCTGTCCTACTGATGCTCAGGAAGTAGGACTTACAGTGTTGCTCCATGGCAAGGATTTTTGGGAACGGATCCCACTCTCGGTTGAAAGGCATGTGTACCTGGGGCGGCAGCTTTCGTGATTCGGAAGGGACCTTCCCTGCTGGGGGAGAGCTTATGGGTCCTTCTTGGAATAGAGCGTGCCGCTTCACCAGGTTGCCCTCCTGCAGGCCCCCGACGCGTTTGGTTCTTTAGCGGTAGTGCTTAGAGCATTAGCCGAGACCGTGCGTTGCGGGGTGTTCACTACAGCCGAGTCTTGTCGATGAGGTTGTAATATTCGCGCTGGATCAGGTCCTGCGCGGCTTCTCCTGGGGGCCCCCGGGGAGTTCTCCCCTTCTGGCTAAGGCCTTCAAGGGGTAGGTAGGCCCGGGACCGTCTTGGATGACCTAAGGCATCTTCCCCTTCTGGCAAGGTCTTCAAGGGGTTGACAGACCTTAGGCGGCCCCCGAGAGGTATGTTCGAGGCACGGAGGCGCGCCGCAGTTGGCTAACGCCCTGGCCTGTCACCGTCGGAACTGGAGTCCTCACCATCATGCACTGTCTTTATGACACGCTGAGGCTCCTGGAACCCCACCTGGTGGGTAGCAGTGACTGGGGCATCGACCTTCTGTTTGCCATCCCTCTGAGGGTAGGGCGGCGCTTCAGCTCTCTGCTGTCTCCCTTTGCGGAAGCGCTCTACGAGCCTCTGGATCTCCCAGCACTCGGCAGCAGTATGGTTGCAGGTGCCATGCACGGGGCATAGCCCGCCTTGGCCACTGTCTGGGGCCGGTGATTGCCGCTGCCTCTTGTCGGGGCGTGGCCCCCGAGCTCCACTGGTCGTCGCAGCTGCGGCGACGGGGGCCGTGAATGGTGACTTCATCTTTCCACTCCCCCGGTTCTTGGTCTTCTTGCCACCCCCATAGGCAGCAGCACCGGACCCGGGCTGCCCTCCTGACTCGGAGGTCGGCAGAGCGTGCCAGTTCCGCCCTTCAGCCGCTCTGGCGCACTTGTCCGCCAGGCTAAAGAGCTCTGAGACGTCGCGGACCTCTCTGGTCGTGAGCTTCTCAAGCATTTTCTTGTACCGGACACCCTGTCGGGACGCCACCACCACAGAGGCACTTTGGATATGCGGGATGGTGTTGCGTACCTGAGAGAACCGCTGGATGAAGGAACGCAGCAACTCCCCAGGTTGTTGCTTGACGGCGTGGAGGTCAAGCTCCGTGCCGGGACGGGTGTAGGAGCTGCCGAAGTTGGCGACGAACTGCCGGCAGAGCTCACCCCAGGAGGTTATGGACCCCTGAGGTAGATTCATGAGCCAAGACCGAGCTGGGCCGGTCAAGGCGACGGGGAAGTAGTTGGCCATGACAGCCTCGTCCCCTCCTGCAGCAAGTATGGCGGTGGAGTAGATCTGGAGGAACTCCGCTGGGTTGACGCTGCCGTCGTACTTCTCGGGCAGGTGCGGGCGAAACTTGCGTGGCCACCTTGCGAAGCGAAGGTGGGGTGCGAGGGCCGCACATCCTGCACCTGCTGCTGCAGGTACTGGCGCTGCGAACATGTGGTTCGCACCTGGCACCGCGTATCCCGGCATGGGCAAGGCTGCACCATAGGCCGGGGCCGCTACTTGCGGCGCATATAGCTGTGGCATATGCTGCGCAGCATATGCCGGAGGCAGGGCTCGCGTGGCGAAGGCCTGCCCTTCTGGTTGTGTCGAGGCCGACGACATGCTGTCGCCCGCCTCATGGCTGCGACACCTCTCTCGGCGTCGCTCGAGGTACACCCGGGCGTCCTGGCCCAAGTGGCATCGTTCCAGTTTCCTTCGCAGGTCCGTCGACAGGAGCCTGGAGGAGCTGGAATCCGCCGTTAGCCCGTCAACCGTGGGTGTGCGCGTCAGCGACACAGCCAGTTGTCCTGGGCGCCGTCCTCGCCGAAACCGAGGGTTCGTGGCGGCGACGACGAGGCGGTCCACCTCACGGACCCATTGCTGGGTCGCTGAATGGGGGCGCATCCCCCGCAGGTGGGTTGCGCAGCAGCGCTCTTGCTGCAGCTAGCGCACCTCCATGGTGTACGCTCAGCGCTGCAGAAGATCTCACACTGGTCTGGGCCTGCATAGCCGGAGTCGGCGTTGCCGGAGTCGGCTGCTGGCTACCAGCTTGTGCCGACACACTCCGCCCTGAGTGTGTCGACATGTACTCCCCAGTGGTCATGGTTCGCCGTGAACGCGGAGGGGGAGAGTTTGCCGCTGAAGGAAGCTTGGTCATCTTCATCGGCGGAAACTCGTCGCGCTAGGGGAAAAGCCCCCTACCTGGCGCGCCAAATGTCGAAGTGTGCGGTCGACACTTCCCCCGGGCCTGCACTGGGCAGCCCGCGGAGGTTCTTTTTTCGGATTGGCTAGTTCCTAGCGGAGAGCTTGCGCGGATGGAACGAGTTAGTAAGAGCTTGACACGGCGAGTTTTACGTGGTTCAGGCCGCCGGAGTGTAAAACCCTACGTCCACGGCGAGCTATGGAGCTCGCTGTATTGCTTGCTGCTCAGGGCTGGAGGCCTGAGCTTGGGGGTGAGTTACAGCTTGAGAGTGTATGGCTAGCATATGAGTTGAAAAAATGTGAACCCTTGCTATCGACACCTACCCGAGACTTTTATAGTCCAAGACTCGGGCGGCTTACAAGGGGAGCCGGGGCCCGACAGGTGGCTCCGGGAAGATTGTCTATTATCTACCGTATCTGTAGTTATGCCGGTAGTTGTCTCTGGTCGAAGGCTTCTGAGTCTTCATCTTGCCGCCCTGCCCATGCCGCATGCCAGTCGTAGCGGTTGATGACGGCGCAGGCGGCATGGGTTGTCTTGTCGCGGTGTTTATTGGCTGACAGGTTCTGACACCGCGCGCCAGTCTGTGATGCGACTGGGCGCAACGGCACCTGACAGACGCGTGCTCCGCGTTTCCGCGTCTTGGGAAGACACGGGCCTTGAATACCTTGTACGGGCAAGGTATGGGGTGTATTTACGCCCGCTGCCTATCACTCGGGGCAGGCAGCGTCGCTCTGCTGCCACGTGGCGGGCCCGGAGCCCTTCTCAGAGAAGAGAAGGGTCAGTCCCGCGGGGCACGTGGAGCCTCCGGACCTCTCTCCGCGGAGGGAGAGGCTCGGCTTCTGCTGGCCACGTGGCGGGCCCGGAGCTCTCCTCTAAGGAGAGGGAGGTCCGGCCCCGCTGGACACGCGGCGTCTTCGGACCTCTCTCCCGCGGAGGGGGAGGTCCGGCTTCTGTATGCCACGTGGCGGGCCCGGAGCTCTCCTCTGAGGAGAGGGAGGTTCGGCCCCGCCGGACGCGTGGCGCCTTCGGAGCTCTCCCTGCGGAGAAGGGCGAGTTCCTTAGGCATTTTACCCTGTGCGCGGGGGTACCCCATATCTCAGGTACCGACACACTTCATCTTGTTGGGAGCTAAATTTGCATTAATTCAAAACTGAATTTGAATTTCAAATTCAAATGTGAAGAAAATTTAGCCAAACCAATTTCAAATTTAGGAAATCAAATTCAAACAATGACTTGGAGGCTAAGTCTCTCATTCAATTGTGAGTAGCTGAGATCTTTTCAGTGGAAACAAAAATAAAAAAAGAAAAGAATTAGAGGGGAGGGACCCACCTGTCAGCAGCCTTCACACAGAAGTCTTCTCGGCTTGATTTTTCCCTCGACCGAGAGCGTGCGCCCTTCTACTGATGTCGGCACCAACCACCTCGCCTCTGTGCCACCTCCTGCTCAGGGGCTGAGGACGCCGGGTGCAACACTCGGTTAACACGCCAGGCCACGTCCTCATCCTCTCCATTCTACCCCGTACATGACCGAAGCAAAACACCTCGCCGACCGCTCTCCTTGGGTCCTCGGTGCGCCGCTGATCCAGGCACTCTCGTGACCGACGATCAACAGCAAAGAGACGCGCCGGAGGCTGCTCGAACTCACGGTGAAAACCTTACCTCCTTTCATGCCCTGTAGGGAGAGTATTTCTATGTTTGGTCCGCGGTGTTCAAAGTACCGAGCTAGCCAAGAATCCAAAATTCATGGTGATCGGTCCACCACCGCGTAAACCAAGCTAAGCACATGTTCTACACATCCCTACGGCCAACTAGGATAAAAAACCTTCAAAGACCATCGAGTTTTGGCACTGCTATTCAAGTTTTTCGAGCATCCGCCATTTTAGCCCTAGGTCGACGGTGAGGTCCTAGCTCCGGCCGTTTCCATGGCAAACCAAGTTCATTTTCATGCTCAGCATGCCACGGCAGAGCTGTATGAGCAAACGGTTCCCAAAATAAGGCCCTTTGCAGCCCGGACGACATCGCCGGAGTGGGGGTCGCCCCTGTCACCGTCGCGGGCGTGGTTCCGGCCATCGCCGAGCTTCGGTGAGGGCACCAGCGTGTTCCCCGAGCAAATTTAGGCACAGGCGGCAAAATCTGTCAGAGGTCGGGCAGCGAAATAGCTGGCGGCGAGTTCTCTGGCGAAGCGCCGCCGCAGGAGTCGCGGGTGTCGCGAGGTAGATGAGGGGGGGCGGGTCCACCGGTCAGTCCCTGTTCTACCGCGGGGATCCACTTTGCGGCCATGATCCGGTGCAGCAGCGCAGGTAGAATCCCATGGGCTGCGGTGTGGCCGCGATCTCAGTGGGCCGATTTAAAGAGTGGGGCCCACCCGTAGAGTTTAAACATTTTAGGATTTTCCAGTTTAGTGCAGACTTCAAATGCATATAACTTCCGCTAGGAAGCTCCAAATTCAGTGAACCAAATTTTTCTGAACTAAGCTTTTTGAGTACTTTCCAGCAACCCAAATTTCAGCTCATGAAACTTCATAGTTTTGCAAAATTAATTCCCTAAAATTTAAATTGTTAGGAATTTTATCTGGAGGATTACTTTATGAAATTCTAAAATTTAGCTGGGAGGTTCATTGGAAAATACTTGAGTCACAGTAAAATTTTCAGACCCATCCAAGTTCATTTAGTCCCCCTAATGGTGTGATTAAATGAACTGCCCAGAGAAAATAGAAAAATGTACAGAAACATTTTTCAGATTTTTCTCAAATCTTGTTTAGGGCATAATTTCATCTATAATTCTTCAAATGGCATGAAACAATCTCCATTAGAACCGTCTCAAATTCTAGTTTCCAGAAAGTAATGGTTGGGGCCATGAAAATCCCTGGAATTCCTTTGAGGCTCTACTAATGACCAAATAGGCTTTAATTTGTACAAAGCTCAAATGAACTTTGTTTCAAATGAAACTTGGTCAAGACTCTGTTGAGGACCCTACCAAGCCACCATAAAAATTTCAGAACCAAAGGGGGGGATAGATAGAATTATAGTCTTTACATATTCAATTTCAAACATTGCATTTAAATTGACATATAGTATATCAATTACGTGTAGTCGCTGAAGGCGAGGAGAACCCGGAAGTACTCGACTTTCCTATTCCGGACGAAGCCCTAACCACTGACCAGCAGCAACAAGGCAATCCCCGGTCTACATTAAACCATTTTACAAAGTTTTGCTTTGTTATATACTTGGTATGAGGTTTATGGATGTGCATTAGGTGTAGGGTGGATGAAACCCAAGTGCATAACCAGAATTGTCCTATAAGAGTGAGGGTAGTGTCTAAGGCCTCGAGTAGACAAGCTATGCTTAATGATTCATAGAACTTCGGTACAAGTCGAGTAGTTGGAATCTACTCGCGAGTTAGGCTTTGGGACACACGGGATTGTTCGAGTGATGTGAGATCATTTTAGTAAGAAAATGAGACTAGGCAGAGGCTAGAGCGCAGCAAGAGGAAGTCTTGTGTGCGCAGCCCTGTCCGTGTTGATTGAGGACCGATCCGTGTGCGGCCCTGCTGAACAAGTATTGAACGTACCGAAGGCATATCGGATATATGGGTCCCGATAAACCGATGTAACCTATACCTCCGGGCGTCGAGGCATAACACACCGATTTATAGGTGTAGGCTGAGGGCAGCAAGGTGGAAATCTGCTAACGGCATAGAGACATGCTCCGTGTAGGGAACCTCCTGCTCATTTTGGTGCGACCGGTTCGACGTTTGGGCTGTTAGGTGAAAGGTTATCCCGTACGACATCGAGTGAGCATGCTGTGCAGCTCCAAGGGTGGGTGTACATGACGTGCTCTTTGGGTATCCCTGCAGGTGTATATCGAGTCGATTCACCATCCCTCGCGGTGACGAGTACCACTTGTTCACTGTGTCGTAACGTAGATAAGTTATGGAATGTTATGATTCAATCTTGCTGTTATGTATAATTGTATTGCTACATGTGTGCCACCAAATATTGCTTACTAAATTTCAAATTCATGAACTGTTAACTTGTGGCTAAAAGGTGAAATAAGGATGAACTTGTAGGCGTGTCCGTGTGCTGCAAATTACCTTCCCCTGTTCGTTGTACACTACATGTAGAGTTTCATGCCTAGGTGAGTCGGTTAAGTCTTGTTGAGCCATCGTGCTCATGGTTGCTGCTTAAGTGTTTTCAGGTGGGGAGTATCCCACGGACTCGGGTTACGAGTCCACCGGCGAGGGCTACCCTCCGTCGGGGACCACGGCTGAGTGGGAGCCGTACACGCCGCGCTGAGCTGAGGAGTGCAGCTAGTGTGGGTTGCCCTAGGGATGGGCAACCAACTTTTGTTAGATAGGTGGCGTGAGTTGTATAAACTTAGCTTCCGCTTTTGTAATCCAAATACTAGTTTGTAACTGAAGTCTTGTACTAGTTTGTACATATTCAGTTGGTTTTCTATGTAATACAATATTGTTCTTATGATGTGTGCTGTCGGGTGTCGCATCGTGTGGCACCACCCTCTGCGATCCTGGATGAGAGGATTCCGGTCCACCACAGGCTCCGGAGCTGCCACGTGTCCTACGGACACGGACCTGGCCTCCCCGATAAGGCGAGGTCCAGCGCTGCCACGTGTCCTCTAGCTCCGGGCCTGGCCTCTCTGCTGAGGAGGGCTCTGGAGCTGCCACGTGCCCTCCGAACCCGGACCTGGCCTCCCCGTTGAGGCGAGGTCTGGCACTGCCACGTGTCCTCTAGCTCCGTTTCTGACCTCCCCACTGAGGAGGGCTCTGATGCTACCACGTGCCATCCGGACCTGGCCTCCATGCTGAGGTGAGGTCCGGCGCTGCCGCGTGTCCTCCGACCCCGGTCCAGGCCTCCTAGCTGAGGCGAGGTCCGGTGATGCCACGTGTCCTCTGGCTCCGGGTCTGTAACACCCCAAAAACCTGTTAAGAGGGGAATTTAAAAATTTTTGGATGTATTGCATGTGGTGCAAAAATTCAAATTCAAATTGGAATTCAAATTCAAATCAAAACAGAAAAGAAAAAGAAAAAGAAAAATAAAACCCAACCGGCCAGTGGGCCGAAACCCACCAGCCGGCCTACCATTTCCCGCGACAGCCCACAGTCACGCGCTCCTCCCTCCCTCTCACTGACACGCGGGGCCCGCCGTCATCTTCTTGACCCCGGGACTCCTCTCTCTCCCGAATCCAAACAAACTCCGGAAACCCGCGTTTCCCAGCCGAATTTCGGTTCCGGACGACTCCAGATCGATCCCAACAGACCGCCGCATTGCCCCGTTTTTTCCCCCCGATCGGATATTTTTACTCCCGGTGAGAACCAGAGCGTCTCCAGCCGTTTTCTCTCGATCCTTGCTCGGATTTTCTGATCTAACGCGCTGATCATATTCCACCGCCTCCGGGGAGTCTCGCAGGTGAAGGAAATCCATTGTTTTGCGCTCTAGACACAGCTCTGACGAGCACCGCCGCGTTTTCACCTCGGACCTCGTCGCCGACCGCCTTCCAGGGCCTCCGAGCTCAAGAAAAACCACGAGGTGAGATCCCCGACCTCTCCTCTACCGATCTATGCCATGAAATCCCAGTTTTAGGAGGTATAGACGAAGATCCGAAGTCCTCCAGTGAGATTGCCGCCGCGCGCCGCCGGGCAGCGCGGGCTGGCTCTGGCCAGGGCGACGTGGCCGCTTGTGCGCCGTCTATTTTAAATCGCACGGTAGACATAAAACCCCCGCGTACCGGTTCGGCGATCTAATCTCAGCCGTCTATTTTAAATCGGACGGTCCACATCAGCCCCGCGTTATAAAGGCCGGTATTCTTACGCGCTACCACCTGGGGATCTCGGAAAACACGAGCTAGCCCCGGAAACTTTTGATCTAGCCCCTGGAACTTCAGAAATTCGTGTAGATTCATTTAAAAATCAGTTTTAGCCCCTGGACTTAATAAAAATTAGGAAAACCCCTCTGTTATGTGTAGTTAGACCCCTAGAAATTTATGAAATAATAAATTAGACCCTGTAGTAGGGTGGATTTACCTTTTTGACCCTATATGATATTAAATTCAGAAAATTGAATATGTGATTAGGATTTAAATTTAAAAGGGTGAGGCAAATACATTGTAAATTCAAATTTAAACTCTCCTAGCACTTGGAAAACTTTAGAATGAGTTAAAAATAGATTTTAGGCTGAATTGAAATCTGTCTAAATGGGGTTCATATTTATTAGTTCTAGAAACATATTTTAGGCTAGGAAATAATTCTAAAAACTAGTAAAATAAATTTAATTTGTTCCACACCAGAGAGGAAGTTCAAAAATATCTGTTTAGATGATATGCCCTACTATTTAATATTAAAACTCACTTTTAGGCATAGAAAATAAATCTGGAAAATAAAGGAAAATAGGTATGCATAACTAGAAAATGATAAATGAAGTCTCCAACTCCAAAGACTTCAGTTTGGGGTTTGGTAGAAGGTCTGAAAATCCATTTGGAATAGGAAATTACCTTCCATGCAAACTTGGTAGCTAAAGAGTGTATTAAAGAATTTGTTTAAATTGGAAATTCATATATAGTGTGCAAACAGAAATCTGAATACAAAAGTTAGAAATCATATACATATGCTTAAAAGTGCATGTAGGCCAAAAATCTACACATCTAGGATAACCACAACACTTAGTAATGTGAATGACTATCATAGATATGTATGTGTGGTTTGTATGAAGTGAAAGTGTGAATTATGTCTTATGGATTGTTGTTTTATTTTGCTATGTGTATTGGCATGAGTAGAACCTGCCCCAGAGCAAGTTCTCCCCTTCCAAGACCAAGACTTTCCATTCCCAGAGCAGCAGGAAGAAGGCAAGTGTCCTTGACCACTTTGATTCCTATACTAGGATGTGTAGATAGAATTATTTGCATTTGTCAATTGAAATATGGAACCCATGCTAGGAAGTTTCCCTAGAATTGCATTACCTTGTTTCCTTGTAGCTTGGGTTGGGATTTATTTTATCATGTCATTCATTCATATTACTTATGCTTAGCCATGCTTAGAATGGGATAAGTGGGATATGAGATCATCAATTTATTTACCTTACTCTTGAATGAGATATTATGAATTATTTAAAGGTAGGGATCGAGGCAAGTTGGATGATTTGGTTGGTGCTGGGTGCACGAGACTCGGGTTTGTGTTTAGTACTTGCCTGGATCCTAAGGACCGGTTCATGGAGCATGTAACCTGGCTTTACCGTGCCAACCACATGCTGAGATGGGGCAGCTTGGCCAATTAATTAGGTGTATCCCCGGCGTAGTATGGGTGTGTTGGATGGTGCGGGGAGCAGGTGTCAGCTGGACTACCATATGAACCGCAAGGCTCAAGAGGGGGCCACTGCAGCGGGGTTGGAGCCTCTTGTAAGCTGTTAGGCGTGAAACCTCAGTGGGCCCACGCTCGTCGAGAATCCCTTTGTATAGGCTTCGTAGTGATCTCCTGGCTACACACCTGGGAAGTGTGAATGTGGTTCGTAGCCACTGGCATAATGGAGGTTCTTTTAGTCCACCCGGCAACGGGGGATGAAATCACTACATGTGGGTACAGTGGTGCAAACTCTGCAGAGTCAAAACTGTCATGACAGCCGTGCTCACGGTCAAGAGCGGCTTGGACTTATTCATGATTAGAGGATGATGGCTTTGGAAGTTGAGGATGTTAAGCGGGGAGCTCAACATTGGAAATGATGTTATGGTTATTTGATTATGGGTTGGGAGATTGGGACCATTTCACCTGTGTAGTAATGTAGGTGCTTAATAAGCTAAGGTGATAGGTATTAATTGCGTAGTGCTTTAACCATGAGTCAACCTCTCCTTGCTCTAGCCATGCATGACATAATTTTCCCACACTTGCTGAGTACCAACGGTACTCACACTTGCATATTTGTTGGTTTAAATTGCTGCTCAGGTCAAGGGGATGATGTGGTGTTCAATGACCAAGACTTCGGACCCGAAAAAAGATTCTAGGTTCATGGAGTCCCCCAGGCAACGCCTGTGACGGAGCCCACAAGAATAATATTTCCGCTGCTAGTTTATTTACATGTTATGAACTTATTATTGTCCATCGAGACGTATGCTTTGTAAGACATATTTATATTGGACACCTGGCTTGTAATAAATGATGCTTCACTATTTGTCATCACATGTATGAGAAAATAATCCTGACATACATGTGATATTCACTCGGTTGTTCTTCGGAGAAACCGGGTGTGATAGAAGTGGTATCAGAGCCAAGGTTGCCCGTAGGAACGTGGACCTAGGTAGAAATGGACGTATTTAAGGACCCTATTTTCTTAAAAACTATTTTACAAAGGTGTGGGTTAAAAAGTGTTATTTAATGGGGTCACTTTATTCATCTTACCCCAACTTTTATTCAAAACAGGATTTTTGTTTAAAATCTTATCTAACTCAATTTTAAATGCTTTATGTTTTAGATGGTTCGCATGATCCGCACCGCCCGCAAGTCCACCGGAGGGAGAGTTCCCGTAGTTGCCCTTGCTCTGAGAGAGGAGAACCGTCCGGTGACGTACCTCTCCTACGGATTGGCAGTAGGAGGCTTGTTGCGCCATCTTCGACGTATGCTCCACGCCGCCGGCAATACGGGCAAGCTAATCATACACTATAGCTCCACCCGGACCATCCGTGAGAAGCGGGAAGAATGGAGTTCAGAAATGAGGATTATCCATGAAAATCAGCTGCTCTAGATCCACTGCTCTCCAGCTTGTCGAGCGACACAGGTCGATGCGGAGAAGGATGTCACCTGGGAGGCCATCACCTGCCAGTGTCACATCTACCGTCGCCACCTGGACAGGACTGAGTACATGTATGTCCTCCAGCGTGAGAGTGGTACAACGGAGTACAAGTACCCGCCAGTGCAGCAGGGGACTTCCCATGAGCACATGGACCTGTGCTTGGAGGATGCTGCCATGCTCAGCACTCGACTGCAGGAGTGTCAGCAGGAGCTTCAGGATGTTCATGACACCCTGAAGGAGACTGAGACGTTGCTTCGAGCTAGCTTAAGGGCGAGAGAAAGAGGAGATGGGAATGAATTGTGTGTCACTGTGAATGACACATGGACTCCTGACTCCCCAGATCGCCGGGCAAGCAGGCGCCACCGCACTTCTCCACCAGCAGCTTCCCCACCCAAAGCGGAGTCCGAGGGCAGCCGCAATAATGAGGAAGATCCCGAGGAGCCAGCTCAGTGAGACGAGTCGTGTAGAGTCCTTTCCCTTAGTTCAGCAGGTTATCGAGTAGTCGAGTCGGTACCTTAGTTAATGGTGTGTTAATGTTTGGTTTGTGATGTGAGTTGTGGAAGCCATGGGCATTTGTCCACAACCTCATCTTCAGGTTGTTTTGCTTTGATGTGTGAACCCCTACGAATTAAGAGTGCATTTATTTTGCGTGAGACATGAAACCCTCAGAAAATATAAATATGATAAGGTCTCAAAATTTTAAAGTTTAAACAAGCAAATTGGGAAGTTAATATGTAATGCTTTAAATTGACATTTGGTTGATCATGATAGATGGGCGGAAGAGGAAAGGGTCGTGGTGCCAACCCCGCCAACAACAACGATGAGGCCGGCAACCCTCATCTTTCTGGAGGACAAGACAGGGGTGGTCGCCGTGAGGGAGTTGATCCAATCCACCAAATGCTTGTAAATCAGAATCAGCTCATCCAGAGCCTAACTCAAGTGGTGGCCAACTTGCACCAAGTTCCACCTCCACAAGCTGCACCACGCCAATCAAGGTTGAGTGAGTTTCTAGGGACTCAACCTCCAAAGTTTGCAAGTGCTGCTGAACCTTTGGAGGCAGATGATTGGCTAAAGACCATTGAGAGCAAGATGAGGATCATACAATGCCAAGGGTATGAGAGGATGCTGTTTGCCTCTCACCAATTGCATGGACCTGCTGCTGATTGGTGGACCGCTTACGTGGCAGCCCATCATGACCCTGAGAACATCACTTGGGAAGAGTTCAAGCGTAGTTTCTGCAACCATTACATACCAAGGGGTGAACTCAAAAACAAGAGAAAGGAGTTCTTGGGGCTGCAGCAAGGAAACATGACCGTGAGGGAATACCTCACTAAGTTCACGCAACTATCCCGTTATGCACCACGGGACATCGAAACTGATGAGCAGAAACATGACTGCTTTGTGGAAGGACTTACTGCGGAGATGCAATGTGCAATTTCCTCCAACGAGTATGAAAGCTTCCAAAAGATGGTGGACAGAGCATTTGTAGTGTCGAGGAAGCTGAAGGCCTTGGAAAATGAAAACAAGAGGAAGGCGGGATGGTCACACCAAGCCTCGGGTAGCAACACACACCCACGTCTGATGCAGCAACCCGCAAGGCAAACAAGCCGTGCTGCGGTACCCTACTCAGCACCGAGAGGGTACAACCCGAACTTCATACCTCCGTCAGCACCAGCACAGCCACAACGTCAGTTTGTACAGCATCCTCGCCCCACATATCAACCTCGACCAGAAGTACAAGGACCCCCAAACCAACCCCAAGACAACAAAGGCCAGACACCTAAGGTAGCGGTGCAATGCTTTAACTGTGGTGAAGTGGGGCACTACGCCCATAAGTGCCCAAAGAAGAAGCCCATGCAGCCGCAACAGCAGAATGTGATGTGAGGACAGGTGAACCACGTGACCATGGAGGAGGCGCAAGAGGCACCCGACGTGGTAGTTGGTAAGTTTCCTGCCAATTTACACATTGCAACCCTGTTGTTTGATTCTGGTGCTACCCACTCGTTCATTGCCCAAGGGTTTGTTAAGAAGCATGATTTAGCAACAACACAAATGAACCATATGCTAGCAGTAAACTCTCCAGGGGAGAAATGAGGACAAGACAAGTGTGTCCCAAGGTGAATCTAGACATTAATGGGGTAGTATTTACTGCCAACCTCATAGTGATAGATTCACAAGGGATAGATATTATTTTGGGTATGGATTGGTTGACCAAACATAAAGGAATCATCCATTGTTCGACAAGAACGGTGGAACTAACCCACCCAAGTGGCACAAGAGTAAAGTTCATAACCATACAAGAGCCTAGGAGGAACATTAAACTCAATTAAGTTGAGGTGGAAGTGGAGGAGATAAGGATCACCAGAGAATATCCAGATGTTTTCCCGGAGGAGTTGCCAGGTATGCCCCTCGATCGTGAAGTGGAATTCGCGATTGAGCTAGTGCCTGGAATAGCTCCGATATACAAGAGACCTTATCGGATGGACTCCAAACAGCTGGAAGAACTCAAGGAACATTTAAGAGAACTGACAAAAAAGGGGTATATTCGCCCTAGTTCCTCACCATGGGGAGCTCCAGTGATATTTGTGCCCAAGAAGGACGGAACCCAAAGGTTTTGTGTAGACTACCATGCGTTGAATGAAGTAACCATCAAGAACAAGTACCCATTACCACACATTGAAGACTTGTTTGATCAGTTGAGGGGAGCTTGTGTGTTCTTGAAAATTGATCTCAGGTCGGGATACCACCAACTTAAGATAAGGCAATCTGATATTCCAAAGACAACCTTTGTATCTCGGTACGGACTGTATGAATACACCGTCATGCCTTTTGGGTTAACAAATGCCCCGACATACTTCATGTATCTCATGAACAAGGTATTCATGGAATATCTCGATAAATTTGTGGTGGTTTTCATAGATGAAATTCTCGTCTTCTCCAAAGATGAAGAAGAACATGAGAAACATCTAAGGTTGGTGTTGCAAAAGCTGAGAGATCACCGACTATATGCCAAGTTGAGCAAGTGTGAGTTTTGGCTGAAGAGAGTTCCCTTCTTAGGACATATAATCTCGGAGGGAGGAATCTCCGTAGGTCCCGCCAAGATCGAGGATGTACAGAAGTGGAAGACCCCTGGGAATGTCGGGGAAGTTCGAAGCTTCTTAGGATTGGTTAGGTATTATCAACGGTTTATCGAGGGTTTCTCCAAGATCTCAAGATCCCTCACCAAACTGTTGGAGAAGGGAATCACATTCGCATGGACGCCGCAGTGCGAGACGTGTTTCCAGGAACTAAAGAAAAGATTGACAACAGCCCCAGTGCTAGCTATGCAATATATGCAGAAGAACTTTTTGGTGTACTGCGATGCCTCTGGAAACGGGTTTGGATGTGTTCTCATGCAAGAGGGGCATGTCGTGGCTTATGCGTCCCGGCAGCTCCAGAAACACGAGAGGAACTATCCTACACATGACCTAGAGCTAGCTGCAGTGGTACACGCGTTGAAGATTTGGCGGCATTACTTGATGGGGAAGAGGACAAAGATATATACGGATCATAAGAGCTTAAAGTATATTTTTACACAACCAGATCTCAACCTCAGACAAAGGAGATGGTTAGAGCTAATCAACGACTTTGATGTGGGCATCAACTATCATCCCGGGAAAGCGAACGTCGTGGCAGATGCTTTAAGTCGGAAGGTGCAGGTCAATAGGTTGAATTTGAAGGACATGCCTGCAGAATTGAAGGAAGATGTTATAAAACTTAATCTATGTCTGGTGAATAGTGGTGAGGCCATCGCCATGGAAGTGGACTTTGCATTAGAGAAAGACATCCGCAATGGTCAGAAGAATGACGAAAAGATACAAGAGATTAGATAACTCATCAAGGAAAATAAAGCCCCTGGGTTCAGAGAGGATGAAAAATGTACAGTGTGGCACGGGAAAGAAATCTGTGTGCCTGAAGTGAAGGAGATCCGTGAATTGATTTTGAAGGAAGCTCATGATTCCGACTATTCCATTCATCCTGGGAGTATGAAGATGTATCATGACCTCAAGAGCAGATATTGGTGGTATGGCATGAAGCGAGATGTCGTGGAACATGGTGCCCTACGTAACACATGTCAGTTGGTGAAAGCAGAACATCAACGACCCGCGGGATTATTGCAACCACTCAAAGTGCCTGAATGGAAATGGGAAGAAATCTGTATGGATTTCATAGTGGGACTACCCATGACCCAGTCAGGATATGATTCGATATGGGTCATCATCGACAGGCTAACCAAGGTAGCTCATTTCATCCCCGTGAAAGAAAGTTACAGCGGATCTAAATTGGCAGAATTGTACATGTCAAGGATCGTGTGTTTCCATGGAGTGCCAAAGAAGATAGTGTCCGATCGAGGGACGCAGTTCACCTCAAGATTCTGGCAGAAGTTGCATGAAACCATGGGAACTAATCTGAATTTTAGTTCTGCCTATCATCCCCAAATCGATGGGCAGACGAAAAGAACTATTCAGATCCTTGAGGATATGCTGAGAGCGTGTGCACTCAAGAACAATAGGAGTTGGGATAAGAACTTACCGTATGCGGAGTTCTCCTATAACAACAGCTATCAGGCTAGCATGAAGATGTCACCATTTGAGGCTTTCTATGGGAGGAAGTGCAGAACTCCCCTATTTTGGAACCAAACGGGGGAAAGTAAAGTGTTTGGGCCCGAAGTACTACAAGAAGCCGAGGCAAAAGTAAGGGAAATCCACAACAACTTGAGGATAGCACAGACACAACAAAAGAGTTATGCCGATGTACGGAGAAGAGAGCTTATTTTTAATGTGGGAGACTATGTTTATCTCAAGGTGTCCCCTATCTGAGGACTTCGTCGGTTCAAGGTAAAAGGGAAGTTATCACCTCGATACATCGGACCCTTTCAGGTTCTGGAGAGGAAAGGCGAAGTGGCATATCAACTAGAACTACCGGCTCGCCTATCAGATGTGCATGACGTATTCCATGTGTCACAGCTCAAGAAATGTCTGAGGACGCCTGAAGAGATGTTTCCCATGAATGCGGTTGACGTAGCCGAGGATCTGTCTTATGCCGAGCAACTGTTCAAGATTTTGGAGACAATGGAACGCCTCACAAGAAATAAAAGAATCCGGATGTGCAAGGTGCAGTGGAAGCATCACTCGGAAGAGAAAGCCACATGGGAGCGAGAAGACGAGCTTAAGGCACAATTTCCGGAATTGTTTTCCTAGAACCACCAATCTTGAGGACGAGATTTCTTTTAAGGGGGGTAGAGCTGTAACACCCCAAAAACCTGTTAAGAGGGGAATTTAAAAATTTTTGGACGTACTGCATGTGGTGCAGAAATTGAAATTCAAATTGGAATTCAAATTCAAATCAAAACAGAAAAGAAAAAGAAAACTAAAACCCAACCGGCCAATGGGCCGAAACCCACCAGGCGGCCCACCATTTCCCGCGCCAGCCCACAGCCGCGCGCTCCTCCCTCCCTCTCACTGACACGCGGGGCCCGCCGTCATCTTCTTCCTCGCGCGCGCTCGGCCGACCCCGGAACTCCTCTCTCTCTCTCGAATCCAAACAAACTCCGGAAACCCGCGTTTCCCAGCCGAATTTTGGTTTCTCACGACTCCAGCTCGATGCCAACAGATCGCCGCCCTCCCTCGTCTATATAAACGCCGACATTGCCCCGTTTTTCCCTCCGATCGGCTATTTTTACTTCCAGTGAGAACCAGAGCTTCTCCAGCCGTTTTCTCTCGATCCTTGCTCGGATTTTCTGATCTAACGCGCCGATCATGTTCCACCGCCTCCGGGGAGTCTCGCAGGTGAAGGAAATCCGGTGTTTTGCGCTCTAGACATAGCTCCGACGAGCACCGCCGCGTTTTCACCTCGGACCTCGTCGCCGACCGCCTTCCAGGGCCTCCGAGCTCAAGAAAAACCCCGAGGTGAGATCCCTGACCTCCCCTCTACCGATCTATGCCATGAAATCCCAGTTTTAGGAGGTATAGACGAAGATCCGAAGTCCTCCAGCGAGATCGCCGCCGCGCGCCGCCGGGCAGCGCGGGCTGGCTCCGGCCAGGGCGACGTGGCCGCTTGTGCGTCGTCTATTTTAAATTGCACGGTAGACATAAAACCCCCGCGTACCGGTTCGGCGATCTAATCTCAGCCGTCTATTTTAAATCGGACGGTCCACATCAGCCCCACGTTATAAAGGCCGGTATTCTTACGCGCTACCCCCTGGGATCTCGGAAAACACGAGCTAGCCCCGGAAACTTCTGATCTAGCCCCTAGAACTTCAGAAATTCGTGTAAATTCATTTAAAAATCAGTTTTAGCCCCTGGACTTAATAAAATTAGGAAAACCCCTCTGTTATGTGTAGTTAGACCCCTGGAAATTTATGAAATAATAAATTAGACCCTGTAGTAGGGTGGATTTACCTTTTTGACCCTATATGATATTAAATTCAGAAAATTGAATATGTGATTAGGATTTAAATTTAAAAGGGTGAGGCAAACACATTGTAAATTCAAATTTAAACTCTCCTAGCACTTGGAAAACTTTAGAATGAGTTAAAAATAGATTTTAGGCTGAATTGAAATCTGTCTAAATGGGGTTCATATTTATTAGTTCTAGAAACATATTTTAGGCTAGGAAATAATTCTAAAAACTAGTAAAATAAATTTAATTTGTTCCACACCAGAGAGGAAGTTCAAAAATATATTATTTAATATTTTAGATCAGAACCTATTCTGTTTGGATGATATGCCCTACTATTTAATATTGAAACTCACTTTTAGGCATAGAAAATAAATCTGGAAAATAAAGGAAAATAGGTATGCATAACTAGAAAATGATAAATGAAGTCTCCAACTCCAAAGACTTCAGTTTGGGGTTTGGTAGAAGGTCTGAAAATCCATTTGGAATAGGAAATTACCTTCCATGAAAACTTGGTAGCTAAAGAGTGTATTAAAGAATTTGTTCAAATTGGAAATTCATATATAGTGTGCAAACAGAAATCTGAATACAAAAGTTAGAAATCATATACATATGCTTAAAAGTGCATGTAGGCCAAAAATCAACACATCTAGGATAACCACAACACTTAGTAATGTGAATGACTATCATAGATATGTATGTGTGGTTTGTATGAAGTGAAAGTGTGAATTATGTCTTATGGATTGTTGTTTTATTTTGCTATGTGTATTGGCATGAGTAGAACCTGCCCCAGAGCAAGTTCTCCCCTTCCAAGACCAAGACTTTCCATTCCCAGAGCAGCAGGAAGAAGACAAGTGTCCTTGACCACTTTGATTCCTATACTAGGATGTGTAGATAGAATTATTTGCATTTGTCAATTGAAATATGGAACCCATGCTAGGAAGTTTCCCTAGAATTGCATTACCTTGTTTCCTTGTAGCTTGGGTTGGGATTTATTTTATCATGTCATTCATTCATATTACTTATGCTTAGCCATGCTTAGAATGGGATAAGTGGGATATGAGATCATCAATTTATTTACCTTACTCTTGAATGAGATATTATGAATTATGTAAAGGTAGGGATCGAGGCAAGTTGGATGATTTGGTTGGTGCTGGGTGCACGAGACTCGGGTTTGTGTTTAGTACTTGACTGGATCCTAAGGACCGGTTCATGGAGCATGTAACCTGGCTTTACCGTGCCAACCACATGCTCAGATGGGGCAGCTTGGCCAATTAATTAGGTGTATCCCCAGCGTAGTATGGGTGTGTTGGATGGTGCGGGGAGTAGGTGTCAGCTGGACTACCATATGAACCGCAAGGCTCAAGAGGGGGCAGCTGCAGCGGGGTTGGAGCCTCTTGTATGCTGTTAGGGGTGAAACCTCAGTGGGCCTACGCTCGTCGGGAATCCCTTTGTAAAGGCTTCGTAGTGATCTCCTGGCTACACACCTGGGAAGTGTGCATGTGGTTCGTAGCCACTGGCATAATGGAGGTTCTTTTAGTCCACCCGGCAACGGGGGATGAAATCACTACATGTGGGTACAGTGGTGCAAACTCTGCAGAGTCAAAACTGTCATGACAGCCGTGCTCACGGTCAAGAGCGGCTTGGACTTATTCATGATTAGAGGATGATGGCTTTGGAAGTTGAGGATGTTAAGCGGGGAGCTCAACATTGGAAATGATGTTATGGTTATTTGATTATGGATTGGGAGATTGGGACCATTTCACCTGTGTAGTAATGTAGGTGCTTAATAAGCTAAGGTGATAGGTATTAATTGCGTAGTGCTTTAACCATGAGTCAACCTCTCCTTGCTCTAGCCATGCATGACATAATTTTCCCACACTTGCTGAGTACCAACGGTACTCAAACTTGCATATTTGTTGGTTTAAATTGCTGCTCAGGTCAAGGGGATGATGTGGTGTTCAATGACCAAGACTTCGGACCCGAAGAAGGATTCTAGGTTCATGGAGTCCCCCGGGCAATGCCTGTGACGGAGCCCACAAGAATAATATTTCCGCTGCTAGTTTATTTACATGTTATGAACTTATTATCGTCCATCGAGACGTATGCTTTGTAAGACATATTTATATTGGACACCTGGCTTGTAATAAATGATGCTTCACTATTTGTCATCACATGTATGAGAAAATGATCCTGACATACATGTGATATTCACTCGGTTGTTCTTCGGAGAAACCGGGTGTGACAGGGTCTAGCCTCCCCGCTGAGGAGGGCTCCGAAGCTGCCACGTGTCCTCCTCCAGCCCCGAACCAGGCCTCCCCGCAGCAGCGTGGTCCGGCGCTGCCACGTGTCCCACGACTAGGCATGGGCCGTGGGCCTTAGGAGTCAAGGATGATGTGGCCAGTCCAGTCACACATTCAAGATTCACGCGTTCCCCAGAAGCATGGCATGCATCGCACGCCTCCGCCCACTCGTGGCAGTCATTACAGTGACAGGATAGGACGGTATGGCATGACAACTGCAGTAACGACACTGTGTTGTACAACTGACCGAGTAGGACATGACGACAATACAGGGCCTTCTCCCGCCATCATCCGCCGCTACTCGGTCTGAGGCGCCCGGCGTATTAGGCAGCGTGCTTTAACTCCATCGACAGAGGGCACTACAAGTAGCATTAACACCCTAGATCGTGTATAGGGTACAAACCACCGCGGGTCCACCTGTCGCGCCCCGGGTCTCAGTGTAACAACCCAGCCTTGAGACATAAAAGGACCGGGCAGCCTTCGAGAGTGGGATTCCCGGTTCAAAACCTAACTCACTCACACACACACGCAAGCACAAGTAATACAACTCACATTCCCGTGGACGTAGGGTTTTACGCTCCGGTGGCCCGAACTTAGTAAATCTTGGCGTTCATATCCATTCTTCGAGCTCGATCGATCTAGGGATGTTAGCCCCTCTGTGACGCCCTTAATTCTATGGAAAACCACAGAACCGAGAACTAATGCATATGTGTGCCCAGGATGTTCATCACACATACACATATGTTCCACAAACTGAATTAAGATTATATATTACCACGAATAACAGAGTTTATTACAATATCTCATGAGCCTTGGACTCATGCTCGCAGCGGAAGTCTTATTTCTATGCAGCGGAAGTCTTTATTCTAATGCGGAAGCAATTTAACTAATGCGGAAGCAAATCTAAGCAGAAGTGGCTCCATCTCTACTCTCTCCACAGGCAAGGTTGAGAACAGATCACATGCCTTAATGCTCCACTTGGTCTTCATAGTAGTCTTCTCTTGCTGCTGATGATGAAATAATAATGCAAGTTTGAGTACAATGATGTACTCAGCAAGTGCGGGAAAACATGATATGTAGCTCATAATAAGGTAGGTGTAAAAAATGGCTCATTTGCAGAAAAGAAAAGTTATGAAAATAACAACTTACTTTAGGTGAATGTAATCCCAGCATGTATTAAATTACCAACATACCTCCATCACTTTCCATGTTCCACCCGAACATTAACCAACTTCATTCTTGCTCACAAATATCTCCTCGTATTTGCTACCATCTCACCTCATAAACAACTTTGCCTCATACCGAGACCAATCTCGTTGTCATGACTCAACAGTCATGCAACCATATTGACATCCGGACTCAACAGTCCCAAAACCAAACCATAACCAAAAGCAATAACCATAACCAAGAACCATCCCAATAACCATCCCAACTAATCATGACAGTTGGCCAGGCACTCGTGACCGTAAGCTCGGCTATCATGATAGTTTTAGACTCTGCAGAGTTTGCACCTCTTTACCCACAAGTTTGTGATTTCGTCACCCGTCGGCGACTGCAGAACCTCCATTATACCAGTACACAACCGTCGGTGTATGGTCAAGAGATCACAAAATAGCCTTTACAAAGGGGTTACTAGATGTATGGACTTACTAAGGTTTCACCGGCAGGCTAGAATCTCTAATTCTCCCACCCACGGGCCCCCTCTTGTGCCATGCAGTTCCCAGAGCAGTCCTCACTCGACTCCCATTCCCCGCGCCTTCCACAGTCCATATCACTCTAGCAACTTACCTAATTACTCAGAAAAGCCGCACCCATACTTGGCCTTGTGGTGGCACTGTTATCCTGGCATGTGCATGCATGAACCAGTCCTTAGATCTATGGCAAGTAAACCACCATCTCATGCTACCTCATTCACGAACCCAGACTTGCCTAGATCTCCCTCCGATCCATGTTTATTGACATCATCAGTTTCTCATTATCATTACGAGCGCAGTTAGCTAGACACATCTATCTCGCTTCCCAATCCCATGGACTCAGCGAAAGTAAAACCATACCTGACTCATAAACTTCCCAGGCTACAAGGGTGGTTTAACCAAAGCTAGTAAACTCCTATAAAAGGGTTTCCCATCATGTTTGACTCAGCACACACACCTTTTCGCAAAACAAATCAGTTTTACTCGAAACATAGGATCAATATGGTCAAGGAGCACTTGCCTTGTTCTTGCGGTTCCGGTGGTTCTTGGATCTCAAAACCTTGTTGCTGCAGCTCGTCGTAGGCAGCTCCCTGAGCTTGTCCCGCTATGTAGGATCACGTGCATACAAGATTCACAGCAATTAATATCATGCACAAACCTTAAACTAGATGCATGCTATCCTATGATTAGTTTTATTAGATTGGTTTGCACGTGGTCTTGTATGGCTTGCATGGATGTTCGGATCAAAGGTGGATGTGGTGATGATCTTGTCTTTAGATCAACCTGATCATCAAATGATCTGTCCACGAGAAGGCCTCTGTTCGAAAGGAATCAAATAACAGATGCAAAGAAAACACAACGATGTCGTAAGGTGGTATCGGAGACCTACCTTACGTTCTTCTCGGTCTTGAGGTCCTCCTCAGATCGTTGGCTTTCCTCTGGTGATCTTCCTTTCTGCACGCCAGCGATGGTTTACTCGGCGGGTTGGGACTAGGGCTCTAAGTCGTCGGCTCAGGAGCTGGAAAAGAAGTTCGTGGTTTCGGCCAGAGGTTCTGGGTTCTATTTATAATTGGGAAGAGAAGAGTCCTAATCTGATTGTATCCCGAATAAGAGTCCTATTCAGATCGTCGTTAGATCCTAACATCTTATCTTGATTTGGTACGGTAACGTTGTGGAATTCAGGTTGGTTTCCTTTACGTACCGGTATTCTTACGCATACAGATTCCAAAATCGCTTCAGAACCCGTCACCTTCGCGGTGATGAGCTCCGGAAGCTCCACGTGTCCACCGGGCCTGGTCTCTCCCTTTCCGCAGAGACGGGCTCCGGTTGTGCCGCGTGTCAAACGAGCGAGACCTCCCTTTTCCTTCGGAGGTGAGCTCCGCGTGCGCCACGTATCCTGGCGGTCGGGACCTCCTCTCTTACTCGAAGGTGGCTCCGCGCACGCCATGTGTTAGCACCGGTCTTTCCTTCCTTCCTCAGAGATGTGCTCCAAGGTTGACACATGTCCAACAGTGTCGGGTCTCCCGGAGATAAGCTCCGGTGACAATATGTGTTTAACGGAACCGGACTTCTCGGAGGTGAGCTCCCAGATCGACACGTATCCCGCGTGACCAGTCCTCTGATTTCCATGATGACTAGCTCCGGGGGCAACACGTGTCCCACAGGGTCGGACCTCTCCTCCTTTGCGGAGATGAGCCCCGAGCCTGCCACGTAGCCAGCTCAGCGGCGGACCTCTCCCCACTTCGCAGGGATGAGCTCCGAACATGCCACGTGGCCAGCGGGCCGCGGAAGTTGTCTTCGGCGCTCTCTGTGAACTGGATTCGGCTCTTACTGGCTATCTATTTGATAATTTTCTCTGTTCCCACTTCTTTTAAAATGTTTTTTTCTCTAAATGAAATATGAATACATGCAGAAACCAGAGATGAGGGTGTCACACCCTCCAAACAATGAACCTCCGTGAACTGCTCCAGTAGCAGTACTAGGGAAGTATCCTAGAGAATACTTTGACATTTGGCGCGCCAGGTAGGGGGCTCTTCACGCTCTCTAGACGACTGAGCATCGCCACCATGGTGAACATCCAGTCCATCGCTGGTTCCTCTCACCCGACTCGCCATCGTCTCTAGGGGAATTAGGAAAAGGCCACTTCCTATTCCAGACCGGGTCGTTCTGGCCAAGCAGGTGACCGTACGATTGCCGTCCCCGAGGCAGCTGCTGCTGCCACTACACGGCGGGCTTTTGCCGCCACAGCGGCAACGACACCGCTAATAGCAAGCCCGGAGAGTATGCTGGCCGCATCACGCGCTCTACTCCACAACCCTCCGGATGAGGATGCTCCCCCGAAGGCTGCAGAGCAGTTGCGCAACAACGTCGACCACCTCGTCGCCGCTGCCATGAACACGCCCGCCTACAGGAGGCAGCGGGCCGAGCCATCACAAGCGCAGTCGCATATACTGACGGTGGCCCGTGACACGACACGACGCGCGAGACAACCACGTCCAGGCAGGCCATAGTCGACCTTAGGGTTGAGCTTGACCGCCGCCATGTCAGTGAAGATGACCGCGTCACGATCGAGCGACGTCGCGAGATACACCGCAACCTCGAGGGTGAGTATGGCACCCTGAGTGTCGTACCAGTGGGATGCGCTGCGCACACCCCTGCTTCTCCAGTAGCAGGCAGGGGCTGCATGGCACTCACCCCGCACCTTCGTATGGTGGTCTGGCCACCCAAGTTCCGGCCCCACATGCCGGAGAAGTACGAAGGGACTGTCAACCCTGCCGAGTTCCTGCAGACCGACTCCACCTCGATCCTAGCTGCAGGAGGGAATGAGGTCATTATGGCCAACTACTTTCCCGAGGCTCTAACTAGCACTGCCCGGTCATGGCTCATGAACCTTTCCCCAGGCTCCATATTCTCTTGGGAAGAGTTGAGCTGGAGGTTCACAACAAACTTTGGGAGTTCCTACACACGCCCCGGCAATGAGCTCGACCTCCACAATGTGCGACAGCGTGAGGGGGAGTCACTGTGGTCCTTCATGCAGCAGTCATCCCAAGTGTGGAACACCATCCCCCGCATCTCAAACACTTCTGTCGTCGTCAAATTCCGACAGGGCGTGAGAGACAAGAAGATGCTCGATAAGTTAGCCACGTATGACATACAAGACGTTTCCGAGCTCTTTGGCCTGATGGACAAGTGCGCTAGGGCCGCGGAGGGCCAGACTGGCACTCGCTACCAGCCTTCGAGGCGGGGAGTGTCGGTGAGGCTGCTTCTCAAGGCAGCAGCAAGAAGAAGAAGGATGGAGGCAAGGACAAGCCTCTAGTCGGGGCGCCCACCGTCGCCACTGCGGCGGCCGGTGGGGGCTGTGGCCCGCGCGCCGATAAGTGCCTGCAACCGCCGTCCGTCAGTGATGATGGCCGGTGGTGCCCAGTGCACAATTCCAGCCGCCACGACTCTAGCGAGTGCCAGGAGATTAAGAAGCTCGCAGAGCGCTTCCGCGAGAAGCAGCAGCAGTGCCAAGACGGCGCGCCCTTCTTCCAGCGGGAGGGCAAGCAGAAGGCCGACCCTGAGGCCGGCATGGAGCAGGAGATGGAGTATCAAGACACCAAGCGGGCGTTGAAGGCCGTCTACAGCCACTCGGACTCCGACTCCAGCACCGAGAATGAGTGCCGCAGGACGCTCCATGTGATGTATGGGGGTTCCTAGGACATCACGTGCCGGGATGCTGTCAAGACCCTACGACGGGCCATAGCTGCAGCTACACCTGGCCCCAGGGCAGCACCCAACATAAGTGGATGGAGACGCTGATCAGCTTCGACGCCTCCGACTGCCAAAGAACATGGCGGGTGCCGGGCAGCTGCCACTTCTCATCGTCCCCACCATCGCTAACGTCAAGCTCTACCACGTGATGATCGACGGTGGAGCGTCCCTCAGCGTCATCAGCCTTGCAGCTTTCAAGAAGCTGCAGATCCCCAAGTCCAGGCTCACCCCCTTGCGTCCATTCTCGGGGGTGGGTCAGGACCCAATCTGGCCGTGCGGTAGCACCTCCCCCCCGGTGACTTTTGGGACATCTGAGAACTACCGCACGGAGAGTGTCGTCTTTGATGTTGTGGAGGTCAGCCTCCCATTCAACGCCATCATCGGCAGGCCAACCCTGTATCGGTTCTTGGCCGTATCTCACTACGGCTACCCGGTCTTGAAGATGTCGACTCCAAGTGGCGTCATCAAGATCCACGGAGACCGCTCTGTCGACTTATCAGCGCTGGAGAAGCTCCAGGCACTGGCTGCGGCGCAGGAGGCTGCTTCTTGCTACGGTGAAGCTAGCCGGCTGCCTCCAAGCACGCGCCAGCGAGGGTCGACATCTGCACCCTGTGTGGAGCCCTCGTACGGCGGAGACGTCCCCTTCAAAGTTGTCCAGATCAGCTCGGACGCTGTCCAGACCACCCGCATCGCGGGGAGTTTGGGTGACAAATAGGAACTCGCGCTAGTCACATTTCTCTGAGCTAATGTCAACGTGTTTGCATGGCAACCATCACAGATGCCCGGGATTCCTAGAGAGGTGATTAATCACCATCTGAAGATCTACCCCGACGCCAGGCCGGTACAATAGAAGGCTCGGAAACAGTCCGTTGAGCCGCAGAACTTCATCCGTGAAGAAATAAAAAAGCTGCTCGACGTCGGCTTCATCCGAGAAGTCCACCACCCATGATGGCTGGCCAATCTTGTTGCCGTCCCCAAGGCTAGTGGGAAGATTCAGATGTGCATCGACTACACCACTCTCAATAAGGCATGCCCAAAGGATTCTTTTCCTCTCCCTCGCATAGACCAAATAGTGTATTCTAATGCGATCTACCGTGCTTCCTAGATGCTTATTCTGGTTTTCATCAAATACTAATGTCTAGAGAAGATTAAGAGCATACTTTGCTACGTATCCATGCCTTATGGTCTTAAAAATGCTCTTCCCACTTTTGTATGTGCCATGCATAAAACATTCGGGGACCTTTTTCGAGACCTAGTAGAGGTGTATGTTGATGACATCGTCATCAAGGTTAAGTCGCATGCATCCTTGCTCAACGACCTAGCCTTAGTCTTTGATAGATTGCTCGGTCGGTTTATCTCTAGACTGGCTGAGTGGGCTCTCCCGTTCTTCAAGATTCTACACAAGTCCGGGCCCTTTGTCTAGACCGAGGATGCAGATGAGGCGTTCTAGGAGCTGAAGAAGTACGTCAAAATGCTGCCAATCATGGTTGCTCCAAAACAAGGCCAGCTTATACTCCTCTACATCGCCGCCACAGCACATGTCATGAGCATGGTCCTGGTCACGGAGCGGCCGGAACCATCATGACCCCAAGTCCCAGGGGAGGCTCCTACCGCAGGTCCGGAGTCCCAGCACTCAGACTTCACAAGGAGGCCAGACGGCGAGGAGCAACTCAGGTCCCAGGTTGCCGGACCTGACGACCAATGCGCATTCGGCTCCCAACTCCCGTAGTACAGTCCCGGACACGGGGGCAGGGAGCCCTCAAGTCCCAGACCACTACAAGATGACGCACTGGACCCCCCCCCCCAGGGAGGGTCCGGACCGTCCAGCGTCCTGTCTACTACATAAGCAAGGTCCTCCATGATGCCAAGTCAAGATATTTGGAGGTGCACAAGCTACTCTATGCAGTCCTTGTTTCATCAAGGAAGTTGCGTCACTACTTCCAAGCTCACACGATTTCAGTGGTCACTTCATACCCATTGAAAGTCATGCTCCACAGCTCCAATGCAACCGGAAACGTTGCAAAGTGGGATGCCGAGCTGGCGGAGTCCAAGCTTGACTTCTTACCGCACCATGCGGTGAAGAGTCAGGCGCTGGCTGACTTTGTGGCTGAGTGGACACCACCACCGTGCCACCCAAGGGGCCAAGGCAACGATGAGCCCGAGCCCAGAGCTCAGGTCTTAACATAGCCCCATTGGACACTCTTCTTCGACAACTCCTCATGCAACCAAGGTACCGGAGCAGGGGTCCTGCTCCTCACCCTGACTGGAGAGCAGTGCAAGTACATGGAGCGGCTTGACTTCAAGGCAAAGAATAACATGGCAGAGTAGGAGGCTCTCATATTTGGGTTAAAGACCGCGCTGTCTCTTGGTGTCCAGCAGTTGTTGGTCAAAGATGATTCTCAGCTGATCATCAAGCGAGTCAAGAGAGAATGCTAATATAATGACCCACAGCTTGCAGCCTACCTCCTCCAAGTGCAGAAGCTAGAAAAAGACTTCCAAGTCTTGGACTTGTGCCATGTCCCTCGTGCCAACAACCCAATCACCGACAAGCTCTCAACGAAGGCTTCCACTTGGGCTCCTGTGCCTAAGGGAGTCTTCAAAAGGAAGGTGCTGCGACCTACAGCCTAGCACGCCGAACCATGCGAAGGGGGCAAGACCAGCACCTCGAAGTTGGCGGTCCCGGCAGCCTTGCTACCATGGAGCCCGCCAAGGATCATAAGCGTCCCCGGGGACTCCGTGCAAACCAGTGCTCAAGATCCAGAAGCTCAAGTAGGTCTCGATGCATGGATCACGGAGGTCCAAGACTACTTGAAAGACAACACCCTTCCCAATGAGCATGCATCCGCTAAACTTATCGTTCGACTGGCTAAGAGATACACGCTGGTAGAGGGGGATCCCTACCTGCTTGGCGCCAATGGCGTCCTATTGCTGTGCATAACCCGGGAGGAGGGATGCGACTTGCTCACGGGGATCCATGGAGGCGAGTGTGGGAACAATGCATCTTCCCGCACGCTGGTCGGTAAAGCCTTCCGACATGGATTATACTGGCTGGCAGCTCTCCAGGATGCCATCGAGCTAGTCAAGAGATGCAAAGCGTGCCAGTTCCATGCAAAGCATATCCACACACCGGCGCAGATGCTGCAAATGATCTCGCCCTCATGGCCCTTTGTTGTGTGGGGGCTGGACATCCTGGTACCCTTCCCTAGGTCCGTCAGAGGGTATCGGCGCACCTCTACGTCGCCGTAGACAAGTTCACCAAGTGGCCGGAAGCATTCTGATGAGGACATCACAATAGTGGATACTAACATTGATATACAAGGACCAATCACAAGAGCACGAGCACGGTTACTAAATAGCAGGTGAACTCATTCCTAACTTTCTACCCATGTGAGTTTGAGAATGGATTGCTATTTAATGATTTAATTGTTATTAGGAACCATGGATGTCGAAGTGTAGCGGTCGACACTTCCCCTGAGCCTTCTTCAGGAGCAGCCCACAGAGGTTCTTTTACGGAGGGGCTAGTTCTCTCGGAGGTCGTGTTGGATGATGGAGGATTGACACAAGTATTTTTACGTGGTTTGGGCCGTCGGAGCGTAAAACCCTACGTCCACGGGAGCTGTGTTGCTCGGTGTATTGCTTGGAGCTTAGAACCGGAGTTCAAAGCTCGGTGGTCTGGATGATCTGAGTTGTCTACTACGGACTCGCGAAGTGGCCATCTCCCTGCAACGTTGCCTACCCGAGCCTTTTATACGTCAAGGCTCAGGTGGCTTACAAGGTGGGCCCCGGAGCCCGACAGGTGGCCCCGAGGTGATTTCCTACCATCTACCACATCTTGCAGTGAATGCTAGTAGCTGTCTTGTCTGTGGCTTCTTAGTCGTCGTCCTGCCATCCTGCCCGTGCCGCAAGCTAGGCGTAGTGGTTGCTGATGGCAGGGACGGCAGGGATGGCAGGGCATGTATTGTCGCCATATTTATTGGTCTTCGGCTTCTGACATGGCGTGCCTGTCTTAACTTTGACGTGATTGGTCACAGTGTCTCCTGACAGAGGCGTGCGCCACATCTCTGTGTCTTGGGAAGGCGCGGGTCTTGAATATCTTGAGCGGACAAGGCATGGCGTGCCTTTACTCTTGCTGCCTACCGAGCCGTGGTGGGCAGCATGGCTCTGCTGGCCACGTGGCAGGCCCGGGGCTCGCCTCTGAGGAGAGAGGAGGTCCGGCCCTGCTGGACATGTGGCGCCTTCAGAGCTCACCCCTGTGGAGGGGGCGAAGTCCATGGGGCCTTCGGAGCTCACCCCTGCGAGGGGGGGGGTGAGGTCCGGCTCTTCTGGCCACATGGCAGGACCGGAGCTCACCTCTGAGGAGAGGGGAGCCCTGGCCCTGCTGGATACGTGGCGCCTTCGGAGCTCACCCCTGGGGGGGGGTGAGGTCCGGCTCTTCTGGCCACGTGGCAGGCCCGGAGCTCACCTCTGAGGAGAGGGGAGCTTCGGCCCTGCTGGACACGTGGCACCTTCGTAGCTCACCCTTGCATGAGGGGGCGAGGTCCTTAGGCGGTTTTCTCCCGTGCGCGGGGGTACCCGGTATTGAGGGTACCGACGGTGGCCCCCGGGCCCATCTCGGGGGAGATAACGATCCCGGGGTGGGGCCTTCTCTTTGTCTACCCCGCGCACTTTCTTGTCTTGAGTGTTCCCTGTGCTTGTAGGGTCTCGTCGGCTTCGGAGCTCAGCCCTACGGAGGGGGTGAGATCCGACATCGGAGCTCACCTCTGAGGAGAGGGCGAGGGCCGGCATCGGAGCTCGCCTCTGAGGAGAGAGCGAGGGCCTGCATCGGAGCTCGCCTCTGAGGAGAAAGCGAGGGCCGGCATCGAAGCTCGCCTCTGAGGAGAGGTGAGGTCCGGCTTCGGAGTTCACCCCTGCGGAGGGGGTGAAGTCCGGCACTGTTGGCCACATGGAAGGCCCGGGGCTTGCCTTTAAGGAGAGGGGAGGCCCAGCCCTGCTGGACACATGGCACCTTCGGAGCTCACCCCTGCGGAGGGGGTGAGGTCCGGCTTTGGAGTTCACCCCTGCGGAGGGGGTGAAGTCCGGCACTGCTGACCACGTGGCAGGCCCGGGGCTTGCCTCTGAGGAGAGGGGAGGCCCAGCCCTGCTGGACACGTGGCGCCTTCGGAGCTCATCCCTGTGGAGGGGGTGAGGTCTGGCTTCGGAGTTCACCCCTGCGGAGGGGGTGAAGTCCGGCACTGCTGACCACGTGGCAGGCCCGGGGCTCGCCTTTGAGGAGAAGGAAGGCCTGGCCCTGCTAGACACATGGCGCCTTCGGAGCTCACCCTTGCAAAGGGGGTGAGGTCTGGCTTAGGAGTTCACCCCTGCGGAGGGGGTGAAGCCCGGCATTGCTGACCACGTGGCAGGCTCGGGGCTCGCGTCTGAGGAGAGGGGAGGCCCGACCCTGCTGGACACATGGCGCCTTTGGAGCCTGCCTCTGAGGAGAGGGTGAGGTCCGACTTCGGAGCTCGCCTCTAAGGAGAGGGCGAGGGCCGGCATCAGAGCTCACCTATGCTGAGGGGGTGAGGTACTGCATCGGAGCTCACCCCTGCTGAGGCGGTGAGGTCCGGGAGGCCTCTCAGGAGGTCCTGCACAAGAGTAGGGAAAAGTAGTTCTGCTAAGAGGTCCTCCCTCCCTATCTCTTAGTCTTATTTGGCTTACAGTCCTGGGCCGGTATACGGGGCTTGGGCAATCCAGTGCACTCGGTATCGTAGGCCCGACTCCCTTCTTGGTCAGGGTGTAACCGTCCGGCCCCTAGTAGTCAGACCGTAGCGCTGCGGTGACAGAGTGCGCATGCTTTGGGTGCAGGACCAGGCAAAGCTGGCTCCTGGACCTCCCGCTTTGGCGTAGGTCTTTTCCTGGAGGAGACCGACTGGCGTCACAGTACCCTAATAAGGGGAGGTCTGAGAGGCCCCCGTGCCTTTGGTAGGTACCTCAAGCACAACCGCCTTCCGATGGCCAATGATGACTAGGCATTAGAGTGGGAAAGAAGAACCGAGTATACGATGGACGTATACTGTCTTAAGCATGGGAAGGTGATCATAAAAATTAATGCTTAATTTAAATGAACACATAAGTAAGCGTGGTAGGACAGGGTTCTTTTCGTTCATGTAAGTCCATAGGAGGAAACCAGGCCGTACATGGAGGCAATGACCCACCCCATTATGAAGGGGGTAGAGCCTACGCGCTTAGGGTACAGGACCAGGCTAAGCCGGACGTAGTCCTGGACCACCCCCTGGGGCTTAGTTGCTCCGAGCGCTGCTTCTAGACTCTATGGGATCTGTTACAGAAAGAATAAACCTGTCCTACCACTGCTCTAAGGGTAGAACTTACGGAGGTAGTGCAGGAGCGCCTGCCTTGAGCTCCCATGCATGGACGTCTGGTGGTAGCGCCGGGGCGCCTACCGGTACTGTGTGATTCGGAGCGTTGCTTGCCATCTTGCCTCGTCGACGGGGTCGATGTCCTCACGCAGGAGCTGGTCTTGCGTGGCTTCGTCGTGCGCTTGGGCATGGGGGGACCCCCATGGTGATCTCCGGGGGAAGCACGACTTCGGCCCCCGCATACCATAAAGAAGGGTAATTCCCGTGACCCGACCCTGGGATGTCCGGCAAGCCCCCGACGTAGAGGTGCCGGTATCCCCCGACGGCTTCTAGGGTAGGGCCCCAGGATGTGCAGCGTCTGCACTGGTGTGTGGATCTGCTCGGCATGGATCTGGCACGCCTTGCATCTCTTAACCGGCTTGACGGCGTCCAGGAAGCTGTGGGCCAGTAGAAGCCATGCTGGAAGGCTCTACCGACCAGCATGTGGGAAGATGAGCGTTACCCACACTCGCCTCCGTGGATTACTGCGAGCAGGTCGCAGCCTTCCTCCTGGGTTATGCACCGCAATAGGATGCCGTTGGCGCCACGCTGGTAGAGATACCAGCGTGTAGCACTTAGCCATCCGCACAATCCGTTCAGCAGATGCACGTTCATCAGGAAGGATGTTGTCTTTCAAGAAGTCCCGGACCTCCTTGGTCCATGCATCAGGGCTACTTGAGCTTCTGGATCTTGGGTGCTTGGTAGCACGGAGTCCCCATGGCGCATACAATCCTTGGCGGGCACCATGGTTGCAGGGTCACCGGGACCGCCAGCTTCGAGGTGCTGGTCTCACCCCCTTCACCCGGTTTGGTAGGCCGGGCTGTTTGTCGCGGAAACGTCCCTTCAAAGGCTCCTTCAGGCTCCGGGGCTCCGGTGGAGGCCATCGTTGGCAGGTCATTGGCGACAGTGTTGTCGGCGCGTGGTACATGGCACAAGTCCAAGGCCATGTTGTTGACTGCCTTGAAGTTGAGGCACCCCATGTACCCGAACTTCTCGCCTGTTGGCATGAGGAGCAATACGCCGGCTCCGGCCCCTCACTTCCGTGAGGAGCCGTCGAAGTAGAACGTCCAGTGGGGCTCGGTGAAGGCCAGTGCTCGGGGCTCCGGTTCTTCACCTTCAGGGCCCCCCTGGGTTGCTTGGTGGTGGAGTCCACTTGGCCACAAAGTCAGCCAGTGCTTGGCTCTTGACTGCATGACATGGAAGGAAGTTCAGCTTGAACTCCGCCATCTCCGGGCTGCCCTCCTGCTTCGGAGACTGGCTGTGAGTGCCAGTTACGCCCTTCTGCTGCTCTGGCGCACTTGTCCGCCAGGCTGAGGAGCCCCGAGACGTCTCACACCTCCCTAGTGGCCAACTTCTCGAGCATCTTCTTGTCCCTCACACCCTGTCGGAATGCGACCACAACTGATGTGTTCTGGATATGAGGGATGGTGTTCTGTACTTGGGAGAATCGCTGGATGAAGGAGAGCAATGATTCCCCCGGTTGCTGTCGCACGGCGTGGAGGTCCAGCTCCGTGCCGGGACGCGTGTAGGAGCTACCGAAGTTCGTCGTGAACTGTCGGCATAGCTCCCCCTATGAAGTTATGGAACCCTGGGGCAGGTTCATGAACCATGACCGTGCCGGGCCGGTCAAGGCGACGGGGAAGTAGTTGGCCATGATGGCCTCATCCCCTCCTGCCGCGAGGATGGCAGTGGAGTAGATCTGTAGGAACTCTGCAGGGTTGACGCTTCCATCGTACTTCTCCGGCAGGTGTGGCCAAAACTTGCGTGGCCACACTGCGAAAGAGGTGTGGCGCCAGGGCCGCACACCCCGTCCCTGCTGCTGCAGATCTTGGTGCCGCGAACGCTTGGTCCGCTGCTGGTACGGTGTACCCCGGCATGGGCAATGGTGCACCATATACCGGGGGCGCCGACTGCAGGGCATATGGCTGATGCATATGCTGCGTGGCATATGCGTAGGGCAGAGGTCGCATGGCGAATGTTTGAGGCCCAGGCTGAGTCGAGGCAGTCGACATGCTGTAGTCGGCCTCGTGGATGCGACGCCTTTGCCGCTGTCGCTCGATGGTCACGCGAGCATCTTCCCCCAAGTGACGTTGCTCCAGCTCCGTCCTCAGGTCCGCCGTTGGGAGCTTGGTAGAACAGGAGTCTGCCGTCTGCATGTCAACCGTTGGTGTGCGCAACAGCGACACATCTGGTTGACCAGGGCATCGTCCCCGCCACATCGGAGGGTTGACGGCAGCAGCTACGAGGTGGTTGACGTCGCGGATCCACTGCTGGGCGGCCCCCTGGGGAGCGTCCACAGCAGGCGGATTGTCCAAGAGCACTCGTGCGGCGGCTAGTGCACTTGCTTGAGTAGCACTCTGCAGCAGATCTTGAGGTTGTAGGAGTTCGTCGGGAATGATGGCGCGAAGAGCTTGCCTCTGAAGGAAGCTTGGTCATCTTCGTTGGCGCATACCCGTGTGACGCCCTCAATTCTGTGGGAAAACCACGGAACCGAGAACTAATGCATATGTGTGCCCAGGATGTTCATCACACATACACATACGTTCCACAAACTGAATTCAGATTATATATTACCACGAATAACAGAGTTTATTACAATACCTCATGAGTCTTGGACTCATGCTCACAGCGGAAGTCTTATTTCTATGCAGCGGAAGTCTTTATTCTTATGCGGCAGCAAATCTAAGCAGAAGTGGCTCCATCTCTACTCCCTCCACAGGCAAGGTTGAGAACAGATCACACGCCATAATGCTCCACTTGGTCTTCATAATAGCCTTCTCTTACTGTTGATGATGAAATAATGCAAGTTTGAGTACAATGATGTACTCAGCAAGTGCGGGAAAAACACAAGATATGCAGCTCATAAACAAGGTAGGCATAAAAGGCTTATTTGCAGAAAAGTGGATTTGTAAAACCATGATTTAAAACAGCAACTTAACTTTAGATGTAATCCCAACATGTATTAAATTAGCAACATACCTCCATCACTTTCCATGTTCCATCCGAACATTAACCAATCCTTTATTCATACTCACGAATACCTCCTCGTATTCGCTACCATCTCATCTCATAAACAACCTCGTCTCACACTCAGACCGAACTCATGTCGTGTCCCAACAGTCGTGCAACCATCTCATCACCCGGACTCAACTGTCCCAACAACTAAACCATAACCAAATCCATAACCAAGAACTTTCCCTATAACCATCCCAATTTCCATCCCAACTAATCATGGCAGTTTAGCCAGGTGCTCGTGACCGTAAACTCGGCTATCATGATAGTTTTAGACTCTGCAGAGTTTGCACCTCTTTACCCACAAGTTTGTGATTTCGTCACCCATCGGCGACTGCAGAACCTCCATTATACAAGTACACAACCGTCGGTGTATGGTCAAGAGATCACAAAATAGCCTTTACAAATGGGTTACTAGATGTATGGACTCACTAAGGTTTCACCGGCAGGCTAGAATCTCCAATTCTCCCACCCACAGGCCCCCTCTTGTGCCATGCAGTTCCCAGGGCAATCCTCACTCGACTCCCATTCCCCGCCCTTCCACAGTCCATAACACTCTAGCAACTTACCTAATTACTCAGCTAAGCCGCACCCATACTTGGCCTTGTGGTGGCACTGTTATCCTGGCATGTGCATGCATGAACCGGTCCTTAGATCTACGGCAAGTAAAACCACCATCTCATGCTACCTCATTCACAAACCCAGGCTTGCCTAGATCTCCCTCCGATCCATGTTCATTAACATCATCAGTTTCTCATTATCATTACGAGTGCAGTTAGCTAGACACATCTATTCCGCTTCCCAATCCCATAGACTCAGCGAAGCATAAAGCAAAAACCATACCCGACTCATAAACTTCACAGGTGACAAGGTTGGTTTAATCAAGACTAGTAAACTCCTATAAAAGGGTTTCCCATCATGTTTTACTCAGCACACACACCTTTTTGCAAAAAAAAACAGTTTTATCCCAAAACATAGGATCAATATGGTCAAGGAGCACTTGCCTTGTTCTTGCGGTTCCGGTTGTTCTTTGATCTCAAAACCTGGTTGCTGCAGTTCGTCGTAGACAGCTCCCTGAGCTTGTCCTGCTAGGTAGGATCACGTGCATACAGGATTCACAGCAATCAATATTTATGCACAAACCTTAAACTAGATGCGATGATGCATATGCATGCTATCTCACGATTAGTTTTATTAGATCGATCTGTATGTGTTCTTGCATGGCCTTGTAGGGACAGGGGTGTTTGGATCAAAGGTGGACGTGGCGATGATCTTGTCTTTAGATCAAACTGATCATCAGGTGATCTGCCCACGAGAAGGCTTCTGTTCGAAAGGAATTGAAGAACAGATGCAAGGAGATGAACACAATGATATTGAAGTCCTACCTCGCGTTCTTTGAGGTCCTCCTCAGATCGCTCGGTTCTTCTTTGATGATCTCCCTTGTTGCGCTTCAGCGATGGTTTGCTCGGCGAGTTAGGGCTAGGGCTCTAAGTCGTCGGCTCAGGAGTCGAAAGAGAAGTTTGTGGTTCTGGCCAGAGGTTTTGAGTTCTATTTATAATCAGGAAGAGAAGAGTCCTAATCTGATTGTATCTTGAATAAGAGTCTTATTCAGATCTTTGTTGGATCCTAACATCTTATCTTTAGTAACATCGTGGAATTTAGATCGGTTTCTGTTGCGTACCGGTATCTTTACGCGTAAAACTTGCTCCAGAACTCATTACCTCCGTGATGATGAGCTCCGGAAGCTCCACGTGTCCTCCGGGGCCTGGTATCTCCTCGTCCGCAGAGACGAGCTCCGGTTGTGTCGCGTGTCACGAGCGAGACTTCCCCATTCTTTGGAGGTGAGCTCCGCGCACGCCACGTGTTGGCGCCGATCTTCCCTCTCTTCCTTCCTCAGGAACATGCCCCGAGGTCGACACGTGTCCAGCAACGACAGACCTCCCGGAGATAAGTTCCGGTGGCGACACGTGTTCGATAGATCTGAACTTCTCTAAGATGGGCTCCGAGATCGACACGTACCCCGCGCGACTGGTCCTCTGATTTCCGCGGGGACTAGCTCCGAGGATGACACGTGTCTTGCGGAAATGCCTTTGCTTCCTCTGCAGAGGCTAGCTCCATGGGCAACACGTGTCCCACAGGATCGGACCTCTCCCCTTTGTGGCGACGAGCCCCGAACCTGCCACGTAGCTCTTTCAGCGGCGGACTTCTCCCCATCTCACAGGGACGAGCTCCGAACACGCCACGTGGCCAGTGGCCGTGGTAAGTTGTCTTCGGCGCTCTCGGAGGGCTTTATTGGCTATTCTTTTGATAATTCTCTCTGTTCCTATTTTTCATTAGAATGTTTCCTCTTCATAGAACATGAACATATGCTGACACCCGAGGCGAGGGTGTCACAAATCTACCCCCCTTAAATTAAATCTCGCCCTCGAGATTTGTTAGTGGGAAATAGATGGGGAAATTCCGCCTTGATATCCTCTTCACGCTCCCATGTGGCCTCAGCTTTGGTGTGATGGCTCCATTGTACCTTGCACCATCGATTCACCTTGTTTCAGGTGACCCTTTCCTTTACGTCCAAGATTCGGACAGGGTGTTCTGCGTAAGTTAGGTCCTCTTGAAGTTCAAGCTCCTCCATTGACACTTGTTCCTCTGGCACTCTCAAGCACTTCTTGAGCTGGGATACATGAAACACGTCATGTACGTCGGAGAGGTGGTTTGGGAGCTCTAGTTGGTAGGCTACTTCTCCTCGCTTGTCCAAAATTTTAAACGGTCTGATGTAGCGAGGTGCTAGCTTGCCTTTGACGTTGAAGCGTCGTTGGCCTCGGATAGGCGATACTTTAAGGTATACAAAGTCTCCCACTTCAAAGGTCAACTTCCTACGCCTATTATCCGCGTAGCCTTTCTGTCGTGACTGAGCGGCTTTTAGGTTCTCCCGTACTGTTTGGACTTGCTTTTCGGCTTCTTGTAGCACTTCGGGTCCAAACACCTGGTTCTCTCCGGTCTCATTCCAGAACAGTGGCGTTCTACACCGTCTACCATTTAATGCTTCGAAAGGCGACATTTTCAAGCTAGCTTGATAGCTGTTGTTATAGGAGAATTCGGCATACGGTAAACTCCTATCCCAACTACGCCCACGTTTCAAGGCGCAAGCTCTCAACATGTCCTCCAAAATTTGGTTTGTCCTTTCGGTTTGTCCATCTGTTTGTGGGTGGTAGGCGGAGCTAAAATCCAGTCGTGTACCCATGGTTTTCTGCAGCTTCCTCCAGAATCTAGAGGTAAACTGAGAACCTCGATCCGAGACTATCCTCTTCAGAACTCCGTGACGGCACACGATCTGCTCCATGTACAACTCTGCCAATTGTGCAACGTTATAACTGGTCTTTACCAGAAGAAAATGGGCAGTTTTTGTCAATCGGTCCACAATGACCCAGATGGAGTCGTATCCCGACTGAGTACGTGGTAATCCGACGATGAAGTCCATACTGATGTCCTCCCATTTCCATTCGGGTATCTTCAAAGGTTGCAACAATCCAGCGGGTTTTTGATGTTCGGCCTTTACCCGTTGGCATGTGTCGCATAGGGCAAAACGCATTCGGCTATATCCCTCTTCATACCATTCCACCAATAACAAGTTTTCAAGTCCTTGTACATTTTGGTGCTTCCTGGATGTATGGAATAGGGTGAATCATGTGCCTACTTCAATATCATGTCGCGGAGGTGTCTTATGTTCGGCAAACAAATCCTTTTTCCTAGCCAAAGCGTACCCTTTTCATCCTCCTTGAAATCCTTCTCTATTCCTTGTCGGATTCTTTCCTTGATCTCCTTGATTTCCTCGTCCGTTGATTGGCCCTCTCTTATATCTTGCTCCAATGGGGAGTGGATCTCCATTACCTCCATGTTATTAAAGAATCCGAGGTGTAACCATTCGAACTCCTTCTGTAGTTCGGGTGGTAGCTCCCGAACCGTGAGTTGGTGACAGGCTCCCTTTCTGCTCAATGGGTCCGCTACTACATTGGCCCTCCCGGGGTGGTAGTTGATTCCCACATCATAATCCTTGATCAGTTCTAACCATCGACGTTGCCTCAAATTCAAGTCCGTTTGTGTAAATATGTATTTGAGGCTTTTATGATCCGTATAGATCTCACATCGATGTCCAAGGATATAATGTCTCCAAATCTTCAATGCATGCACCACTGCTTCTAGCTCCAAGTCATGCGTAGGATAGTTAAGCTCGTGCTTCTTTAATTGTCGTGAGGCATAGGTACCACTTGTCCTTCCTGCATGAGTACACATCCGAGCCCTTGTCTGGATGCGTCACAATATATGTCAAAGCTCTTGCTTACGTCTGGCAATACCAGAACTGGTGCTGTGGTTAGCCTTTTCTTGAGTTCCTCAAAACTTTCTTGGCAGGCTTGGGTCCATTGAAAGACTTTTCCCTTCATTAGCAACTCCGTCATAGGTTTTGCTATCTTAGAGAAGTCTTTAATGAAGTGCTCAAGGAAACTCCGAATATCCCTCACGCTCTTCGGTTGGTCCCACTTCAAAACATCTCTCACCTTTCCAGGATCAACCGATACCCCTTCCTTGGAGATAATGTGGCCTAGGAAAGATATTTCCTTTTGCCAAAATTGACACTTGTTGAGCTTGGCATACAATTGATGCTCACGCAACTTCTGCAGGGTCAATCTCAGATGTTCTTCATGCTCCTCCTCACTTTTTGAATACACCATAATGTCGTCGATGAAAACCACGACGAACTTGTCCAAGTACTCCATGAAAACCTTGTTCATAAGGTACATGAAGTATGCAGGTGCATTCGTCAATCCAAAAGACATAACGGTATATTCATATGAACCATACCGTGTCCGAAAGGCTGTCTTAGGTATATCAGAGGGCTTAATCTTCAGCTGGAAGTATCCCGACCGAAGATCAATCTTGGAGAATACTCGGGCTCCTTTCATTCGATCGAACAGGTCCTCTATACGGGGCAGAGGGTATTTATTCTTCATTGTCACCTCGTTGAGAGACCTGTAGTCCACGCACATTCTTTGGGTTCCATCCTTCTTGTCCACGAAGAGTACCGGAGCTCCCCATGGTGACGAGCTTGGACGGATAAAACCCTTCTCCAACTGTTCTTGAATTTGCTTCTTGAGTTCAACTAGCTCGTTGACGGGCATCCTATATGGTCTCTTAGCTATAGGTGCAGTTCCGGGTACCAAATCTATGGCAAACTCGATGTCCCGATCAGGTGGCATTCCTGGAAGCTCTGTCGGGAACACGTCCGAAAATTTCTGAACCACTGGAATGCTGTCCAATGTTGTTCCTTCGACGTGGTTCAAATTTGCCCGTTCGGTTGTTTGTTGGGCTGACTCCAATTCTACACGAATACCGTGTTCGTTTGTCAACTGCACGCTCCTTTCAGCACATTGGATTACTCCATTGTGCTTGCTCAACCAATCCATTCCGAGTATGATGTCAATCCCGTGGGAGTCCAAGACGATAAGGTTGGCAAGGAAGTCTACCCCCCTTATTTTAAGGCTTACTTTAGGACATACTATATTAGTCCTCATTTCTCCTCCGGGAGAATTAACTAACATAGCACATTCTAAGTGGGACACGGGTAGATGATGTTTGGCAACATATTTGGATGATATGAAGGAATGCGATGCTCCGGAATCAAATAAAATGGTGGCTGGGTTGGAGTTGGCAAGGAACATACCAATTGCGACGTCCTCCGCCTATTGTGCTTCCTCAGCAGTGACATGGTTTATGTGGCCGCGAGCATAGTTCTGCGGTCCACGGTTCCCTTGGTTGTCCCCTCCGTTTGGTCGCTGGTTCTGTTTAGGCACGTTACCTTGCTGTCTAGGGCCTCTCCTCGGGCACTGGTTAGCGAAGTGGCCTACCTCCCCGCATGCAAAGCATGCCCTGTTGCCTACGGCAGCAGGTACGTTGGGGCGGGGGTTTTGAACAGGGGCGCCATTGTTAGGTCGAGGCGCTGGAGGCATGGGCACACGAGGCGCCGGTGCAACGAATTGTTGCTGTGGTGGCTGACCAGGGCGGTACGCAGGAGTGGTCGATCCATACTGCAGGGCAGGGGGCATGTACCTAGGTCGTACGTTGCTCCCTTGGGGCTGGTATGACATCTTCCTCTTACACTCTCGCTAGATCACTCGGATCTTGTTTTCAACCACAATAGCCTTGTCAACCAGCTTCTGGAAGCTTACGTAGTCATTGTTGAGGAGCTGAACCTGGATCTCATTGTTCAACCCTCTCATGAACAGGTACTGCTTCCTCTGGTCTGAGTTGACATCTTCGGGGGCGTACCTGGACAGTTGTATAAACTTGTTGAGATACTCGTTCACACTCTTCTGTCCTTGGCGGAGACCTTCAAACTCCTGCCTCTTGAGTATCATTACACCAGCAGGGATGTAGTGAGAGCGGAAACTTTCCTTGAACTCAGTCCAAGTGATTGTCTCCGGGTTGGCATGGGCGTTGCTCAAGGCATCCCACCAGTCAGCAGCGGCTCCCGTAAGTTGGTGCGATGCGAAGAGAACCTTCTCTCAGTCGTTGCACTGAACAATGGTGAGCTTCTTCTCCATGGATTTCAACCAATCATCGTCCTCCATGGGATCGCTTGCTTGAGCAAAGGTGGGTGGTCGAGTCCTCATGAACTCTCCCAACCTGTTATGAGCCGGCGGTGGTGGTGGCCGTGGTGCCGGAACGGGGTTTTGGTTGGCCTGTAACTGACCCAAAGTTTGGATCATGGTTTGCATAAGCTGGTTTTGCATGGCCATCAACCTTTCCAGATGGTTTTCACCAGCTCCGGGGTTAGCAGGAACTCCCTCGTGGTCATCCTCCTGGATGTTCCTTTGGCTGGCGTTTCCTCTCACCATCTGTGAGAGAGAACGAAATAGAATAGAAGGTTAGAAGGTTAGGTAGGTCCCTTCAACTCTATGCATCAAGGTGAGTTATGTAAAAGCCCAAGAAAAGGGACTTGCAAAAACTTTTCTTCACCTCACAACACCACAGTTTTATTGTGGACACCTTAGGAAATCTTGTGAAGAGCAAGTAACCTCCATCAAAAGAGTGATTAGAGGGGAAAGGCTTCATTTGCACAAAGTGGGATTTGGACACATGAACATGAGAGATTGAGCTCACCCTAGAACTTTAAAAGTCTTGGAAAGGTTCAGTCCAAGTTTCATGAAAAATCCAACACTTTTGAGGCACTTTTTGGGTTATTTGAAAAAGAGGCCAATTTGAATGTAAATTCAAATTGCAGCAACTTTCATCACCCAAATTCAAAAGTTAGCTTCATATTCAAACTCAGCAATTTTTCTGAGTAAGCCCACCAATTTTCATGTCCATTGGAGTTCATCTTGTCGGGAGCCAAATTCGCAATAATTCAAAACTGAATTTGAAATTCAGTTTAAATATGAAGCAAATTTAACAAAACAAAGTTTGAATTCGAGAACTCAAATTCAAACCAGGACTTGGGGGCTAAGTCTCCCATTCAATGTGTAGTTGCTGGGATATTTACAGAAGAATTGGGAAAAGGAGGATTAGGGGGAGAGTGGGCCCACAAGTCAGTGGGAGAACTGTGCCCCAAACCGAGCGTGGCCTGTTTTCTCCCCGATGCCAGTCGAACACCTCGCGCCAGCTCCTGCTCCCGTGCCCGAGAGGGAGGGACACCGCACGAGCCAGCGCGCCGGGGGAAAGACCGACTGCAGCGGTGATACCACGCGCGGCCACGTGAAGATCGGCACTGTTTTCCACTGCCTCGCGCTGAACCGACCCGACTGCCGCCGACCGACTTCCCGTGAGGATTCGGCCGAGCTCTCGCGTGCAGCACCCCCCTAGACAAAAAACCACACCAGCTACTCGCCCTCTACCTCCTCCGGCCGAAGACAATCGAGTTTAGCTGCCCAGAACCTAGCCCGGAGACTATCGGCGGTGACCGAGAAGAACAGCCGGCACGGGCTCACCGTGGGCAGCTCGAACCCGAGGCTTTCCTGGCCGAGCTAGGCCACTCGGAGACGCGCCGGATAGTCACGCTGCTACTAGCCAAGCCACAGCCTCGACGGTGGACCATCGAGCGTCAATTTGACGTTTTTCTCCCGGCACATCCACTCGGACCTCCGGGTAAGAATCCATCGAATTCATCCTCAATCTTCGTTCTTAGGCCACCAAATCGTGCACACAGGACCTAGAATGGCTAGCGGTCAATTTCTCTTCGCAACCCTAGCTAGAAAACTGACACAGTGCGGGGTATTTCATGTCGTTCCACGCTCAAACGCGCGGCAGGAGTCGGGCGCTCGGTGAGAACTCCTCTGGAGGTGTTGCCATGTGCTGGCCTTTACTTGCCGGGTTTCCCTAGCACCCACTGGTGCTCTAGAACGGATGGGCTGAGTCGTTGGCAGGCTAGGACCACCGGGCGACGATGCCGATCATTCCCCGAGGCCGCCGCACGCTGCCGGCACCGTTCCGATCCTCTAGCGCCTAAACCGAGCCCACAAACATGTTTCCCGACCCCATAAACCCCCAGGCGGCGAGCCTCCGGCCGGGAGACGGCCGGAGACACTCAGCCGGTGAGGCGCCGCCTCGGTCCGGCGAGGTTAGCGCGCGCGCGGGAAGGAGGGCTCGGAGGAAGAAGAAGGGTGGGGCAGGCCCACCAGTCAGTGAGGGCGAGTTTAAAACGGGATCGAATATGGCCAGGATTCCATGTGGCTGTGCACAGGAAAACCCATTAACCCTGTGTGTTCTCGCTTCTCACTGACTGCGATTTAAAGAGTGGGCCCAGGTTCTTTTCCAATAGTAAAACAATTCCAGTTTCCACTCAAACTTTAGAAATCCATAACCTTTGCTAGGAAGCTCCAAATTTAGTGATTCAAATTGGGTTGGATTCATCTTGCCTAGATCTGTTCAAATATACAACCCAATTTGTATGAAACCCATTAATTAATTCTGGAAAATTCTTTAAAGCTTTTCAGCAAAGGAATTTTAGAGGGAGTTTGGTGCATCCAAAAATCCCCAAATTTTGCCAGAATGTTCTTTAGGACATTAGTAAACCCCTGTAAAAGTTTCAGACCATTTGGGGTTGATTTGGTCAGAGCAATTCAAGTTGGAAGGTGCTGTGTTCATTTGAATACAGAAACATTTTCAGATAATTTCCAAAACTTGGAAATTCAGTTCTGGGAAAAACTTAGCTCCAAAAATGCTGGGAAAATTCATGCAAACTCTATGAGCTATAATTGAAATTGTAGTTCACTAAGTTGGGCATGAACTGGGGTGTTACCTCGGAATTAATTCTTCTTTGCTTATTTGCTAAAAGAATTATTCTGAGCAAACCACTCAGTGAAAAGTGCTAATATTTGGTCCAGAGGGTTTCCTTGTGACAAGGAACTCACACAAAAATTCTCAGCTCCATTGGAGCTGTGGACCACCCTGTCCTATTTAACCACTTGAGGGATTAATATGGAAAAGGGAGAAAACCACTTAGCACTTAACCATGTACTTAGGTCCAGGCCCAAGCCACCCACACCCAGTTCATCTATAAATTATTAAACAGAGTTCCAGGTGCTAGAGAATGGTTAGTAGAACTAATAACAGTAACCATACAATAACTTGTATGCATATTAATTAACATGTAGTATTTCATAAACGTGTAGTCACTGAAGAAGAGACTCCGGAAGTGCTGGACTTCCTTCTTCCGGACGAAGACTTAATCCCTGACCAGCAGCAACAAGGCAAGCCCCGGTTTGCATTAACCTTTTTTTAAGTTTTCTTTTGTTTACATGAGTCATGTGAAGTATGTATGTGCATTAGGTGTAGGATGAATGAAACCCCACTTGCATAACCAAAGGTTCCTAAAAGAGTGAGGGTAGTGTCTAAGACCTCGAGTAGAAAGGCTATGCTTAAAGATTCATAGGGCTTCGGTACAAGTCGAGTAGTTGGAATCTACTCACGAGATAGGCTTGGGACACACGGGTTCGGTTGAGTGATGTGAGATCACTTTAGTAATGAAAATGAGACTAGGCAGGGGCTAGGGCGCAGCAAGAGAGAGTCTTGTGGGCGCGGCCCTGCCCGTGTCGATTGAGGACCGATCCGTGTGCGGCCCTGCTGAACATGTATTGAATGTACCGAAGGCATATCGGATATATGGGCCCCGATAAACCGATGTAGCCTAAACCTCCGGGCGTCGAGGCATAGCACACCGATTTATAGGTGTAGGTTGAGGGCAGCAAGGTGGAAATCTGCCAACGGGCATAGAGAGATGCTCCGTGTGGGGAACCTCCTGCTCGTTTCGGTGTGACCGGTTCGACGTTTGGGCTGTTGGGTGAAAGGTTGTCCCGTACGACATCGAGTGAGCGTGCTGTGCAGCTCCACGGGTGGGTGTACGTGACGTGCTCTTTGGGTTTTCCCTGCAGGTGTATATCGAGTCGATTCGCCGTCCCTCACGGTGACGAGTACCGCTTGTTCACTGCGTCGTAACGTAGATTAATGAATGACATGTTATGATTCAATATTGCTGTTATGATATAATTGTATTGCTACATGTGTGCCACCAAATGTTGCTTACTAAATTTCAGCTTCCTGAACTGTTAACTTGTTGCTAAAAGTTGAACTAAGGATGAACTTGTAGGCGAGTCCATTTGTTGCAATGTGACTATCCTATGTCATAGTACACCTCATGTAGAGTTTCATGCTTAGGTGAGTCGGTTAAGCCTTGCTGAGCCTTCGTGCTCACGGTTGCTGCTTAAGTGTTTTTCAGGTGAGGAGCCACCCACGGACTCGGAGTACGAGTCCACCGGCGAGGGTTACCCTCCGTCGGGGACCACGGCTGAGTGGGAGCCGTACACGCCGCGCTGAGCTGAGGAATGCAGCTAGTGTGGGTTGCCCTAGGGCTGGGCAACCAACTTTTGCTAGATAGGCGGGCGTGAGTTGTATAGTGTAGACTTCCGCTGTGTAATATAAACAATAGTTGTAACTGAAGTTTGTACCTGTTTGTACAGTTTCAGTTGTTTTCCCATGTAATATATTGTGTTCTTATGACGTGTGCTGTCGGGTGTCGCATCGCGCGACACCACCCTCTGCGATCCTGGATGAGCGGATTCCGGTCCGCCACAGCCTGGTATCAGAGCTGCAGTGGGGACAGCACAATACTTAAGGACTGCATTATGGGAAAAACTTAAGGATTACGGTGAGGATTCGGTAGTTGCCCAAGTAAGGACTATAATAGCAGAGTTACTTAAAGTGGCAAAGGCTAACTTATGTGTTATAATTCTGAATTTCAATTATTGTAACGACGCACCTACGCTCTGGTAAGTATGGTAAGGAATGCCACCGAAAGCGGTTCAATTTCGGTTAGCTCCCCCTGACGAGGAACGTGGTTCAGGGACTGATCTCACAGCTTGGTGTGAGACGTCAATATAAAACTCTTGGACTCTTCATGTTCCTGAGTTCATATGAAACGCTGATCCCTAGCGTGCATTAGGCAAGTAAGTGGAGACCCCATCGTGTGGTCAGTAACGCGAGAGTGTGTTCGTCTGGAAATAACCAGGAGGACATACGCAGCGCTTGCCATCGGCGTGCCCTGCAGGGCAGTAGGTGGTATCTGTTGGGCTGATAACATTCCCAATCGTGACGACCCGTTCATGACATACTCGGGTTCCCCGTCGTGTGGTGTTGAAACACGATCACGTACCTTGAGATGTGACCTAACTCAAGGACGGCCGTATGGAAATGATACGGGCGTTTGTATTTACTTTTAAATATGATACTGCCTGAAATGAACAACCATTGAGTGCACCATTATTGTGTGATCTTCTGCAGGTACTAACCACGTATGTATCCGTGTAGAAAACGTGTGCGAGAGACCGTTTAGTGCCACACTTGAGACGTATATGCCGGTATGATCCGGTTAGGATTTTCTTTTGTGAGGAACGTAGTACCGAGTTATTGTAGGCATATGCATGAAAATAATGATAACAAGGAATTAAAATCTATAGGTTCAACATTTAGGACCCTGGTTGGGTATAAGAATGGGATAGTGATGATTGTAGTTCCAAAAAGACTGAAAATCAGAGTGCTCTGTTTTGGACAGCAAGTTTGCTGATCTTCAATAGGGCATAACTCACGGGTCCATTAGCCCAGAGAGGTGTGCTATATAGTTCTGGAAAGGTATTGAAGTACTCTACAACTTTGTTGTAGACTTCCAGAGCTGAAACACGCCTTTAGATGGCTGAAATCCCAGAGGAAGGTAAAGTGTTCAGAACCAGGACAGAGTAAAACATTCTCTGAACTGTTCTGTTTTTCAAACATAACTCCCAGTAGAAAAAATCTAAAATTGGCACATAATACATCCTTAGAAAGAGTAGAAGATGTGTGACATCTTTGCAATCCAAAGTTTCTGAAATTTCAGCACAGATTTCAGTGGAAACCAGGGTTGAAAACAGCCACTTCCAAGGGAGGTGCTGTTAAAATTCTTCCAGAAATTCTGCTGACTTTGAATTGGCATAACTTTTTAACCAAAGCTTATCTGAGGGCAAACGAGTACTCGTTGTAAAGATACTGAAGTTAATTTTAACTTTGGTATTCAACTTGAGTCATGAAAATGCCCAGAACCAGATCAAAACTTGGAATAGGTAGAAACTGGTTATTCTGACAGAAGAATGACAGTTGAACTCTTTGGAGAGGGTGTTGTACCCTACGGGTGGATACGTGATGACAACGCGATAATAATGTCTCGTAGAGACCAAACCCAGTTATGGTGAGCTTCCAAAGTGGAGGTTCATCAAGTTGGATTAAACTAGCTTGTGTTTGGTCTGGTAATGGTGTAGCTTGCGCAAAGTTATTACATTATCTACTTACGAGATATATCGCATGTTTTTGTTGTCATAATGTTTTTACGCCAATTTCTATTGGACTGCATGCAAAATGTTGCGGGACTGATGTTTAATGTCGTGTGGTTGCAGATGGTTCGTACTAGGACCACGCACGAGGTGGGTGGCTCTAGCCAACAGGGAGGTGATGACTCCCAGCCACCGGCCTACGACAGCACCCCGCAGCAGCAGCCACCACCGCCGCCTCCGCTTACTCTAGTGGATGTGATAGCGGCACTGGTGGGAGGTCGTGAGGAGCAGACCGACCTGCTCCGCACGATCATGCAGAATACGTCCCAGGCGGGGGGACGTCAAGAGCGAGGGCCTCGTGAGCCCCGTGAAGTGTCGTACTCGGATTTCATGAGTACGCACCCTCCAGTGTTCACCGAAGCCGAAGAACCACTGGAGGCGGACAACTGGCTGCGGACTATCGAGTCCAAGTTTGGGCTGCTCCAGTGTACGGAGCGACAGAAGACCCTGTTCGCAGCACAGCAGCTCCACGGTGCCGCTGGTGCGTGGTGGGCGAATTATGTCGCCTCACGGCCGGCTGGCCATGCCGTGGAATGGCAAGAGTTCCGGGAGGCGTTCCGCGCCTGCCACATTCCTCCCGGAATCATGAAGAGGAAGTTCCAAGAATTCTTGGAGCTGAAGCAGGGCAGGAGGAGTGCCCATGACTACTCCCGTGCCTTCAACCATCTGGCACAATATGCGTCAGACTACATCTCCACCGAGGAGAAAAAGAGGGAACACTTCTATCGGGGGTTACACCCCGAAATGAAGACCCATCTCGTTCAGTGGAATCGCGGCACATTCAACGACTTAGTCAATGCCGCGATCATGCAAGAGGATGCTCAGCGGGAGTTGGCAGCTGAGCAGCGGAAGCGCAGCGCTCCACCCAGCGGTGGGAGTGGCGCTCCCCAGAAGTACCGTATGGTGTATCGGACACCATCCGGGCAGCAGTGGCATCCACCGGCGCGACCTCAACGGTTCGGGGGACGTCCGTTTCAGTCACCCTCGTTCCGTCCGCCGATGTCACCACCAAGACAGCAACAGCAACAGCAGCAGCAGACGGTACCCCGGGCGTTTCCACCGCCACAACGCGCCCCGGGATTCCGTCCACCGATCAGCGGGGGACCGCCCCGTTTCACCTGCTTCACGTGTGGCCAGGCGGGCCACTTCGCGAAGGACTGTCCCCAGGGGCAGCAGAGCAGCGGGCAAGCCCAGTTCCAGGGCGGTGCTCGAGGCCAACCTCCGGTGAAGAAGGTTGGTCAGCGGACTGGAGGCGTCTGCAACCTCGACAATGAGGATGCCCCAGAGGGAGACAACATGCTGGCGGGTACGTTTACTCTCAACAATCAAGCCATCGTCATATTATTTGATTCTGGTGCAACCCACAGCTTTATAAGTGCATCCTATGTGGCTAAACATCAATTGCAAGTCTTCCCAACCGACTGCACTTATATGATCTGCTCACCGGGAGGGAAGATTTCAGCTAATATGATGATTCCAAAGGCACCTCTGTGCTTAGGTGGGAAACTATATCCCACCACCTTGATAATTCTTATGGGACAAAATATTGATGCAATCTTAGGGATGTCATGGCTACAATACCATGGCGCTGTCCTCGAGACTCGGACACGGACGGTTCACTTAAATTCTCCATTCCACCGTCCACATTCCATGGTGTTAGACACGCCAGTCCGGGAAGTTTTAGCAATTAATAACGCTGAAGCTCTCAAGTTAGAAGACATCCCGTAGTCCGGGAGTATCCTGATGTGTTCCCGGATGATCTTCCAGGCATGCCACCTGAGCGGGATGTCGAGTTCAAGATTGAACTTGCACCCGAGACTACGCCCATGTCAGGGAGACCATACAAGATGGCTCCAAATGAGCTGGCTGAACTGAAAGAACAGCTCAATGATCTGTTGAGCAAGAGTTTCATTAGGCCGAGTTCCTCGCCTTGGGGATGCTCGGCGCTGTTTGTAAAGAAGAAGGATGAAACCCTGAGGCTGTGTGTGGACTACCGGCCGCTCAACGCCGTCACCATCAAGAATAAGTACCCACTGCCCCGTATTGACATCTTGTTTGATCAACTTGTGGGGGCAAGCGTATTCTCAAAGATGGACCTTCGCTCTGGATATCACCAGATCAAGATCCGGGCGGAGGATATCCCGAAGACGGCGTTCTCGACGAGATACGGCTTATATGAATATCTCGTCATGTCCTTTGGTCTCACAAATGCTCCAGCCCATTTCATGTATCTCATGAACTCGGTGTTCATGCCGGAGCTGGACAAGTTCGTGGTAGTGTTCATCGATGATATCTTGGTTTACTCCAAGACAGAAGCCGAACATGCCGAACACTTGCGGATCGTTCTTCAACGATTGCGAGACCACAAGCTTTACGCCAAGTTCAGCAAATGCGAATTTTGGATCAGCCAAGTGCCATTCTTGGGACATATCATCTCAGCTGAAGGCATTGCGGTTGACCCAAGTAAAATAGAGCAAGTGTTGAAATGGAAAGCTCCCACTTCAGTTCATGAAGTCAGAAGCTTCCTTGGGTTAGCGGGATACTACCGGAGATTCATTCCAAGCTTCTCCAAGCTCGCTAAGCCGATGACAGAGTTGCTGAAGAAAGGGACGAAATATGTTTGGAACACGGCGTGTGAAGGAGCGTTCCGAACATTGGTGAAGCATCTCACAACAGCCCCGGTGTTAGCTCAGCCGGATACAACAAAGCCCTTCGACGTGTATTGTGACGCGTCCGGTATTGGGCTCGGCTGCGTGTTGATGCAGGAAGGACGTGTGGTCGCTTATGGCTCACGCCAACTTCGGAACCATGAGCAGCATTATCCCACTCATGACCTTGATCTTGCTGCAGTGGTTTTGGCGCTGAAAATGTCGAGGCACTATCTCCTGGGGAATTTGGTGCATCTCTACACCGACCACAAGAGCTTGAAATACATTTTCACCCAGAAGGAGCTGAACATGAGGCAGAGGAGGTGGTTAGAACTGATCAAAGATTATGAGATTGAGATCCATTACCACCCCGGCAAGGCGAATGTGGTTGCCGATGCGCTGAGTCGGAAATCACATGTCCATCACCTCACCATTTCACCGGTGGAGGAGGAAGAGCCAAGTTTATACTTGGTTCCTTATGGATCGCTGTACAACCTTGCCCTCGTCCCTACTATTAGGGAGGACATCATTGCAGCTCAGAAGACGGATAGAGGCATGGCACATCTCCGGAGACGGATAGACAATGGAGAGATCAAATGTTTCTGGAAGGATGATGAGGGGACGCTATGGTTCAACGACCGCATAGTCGTACCCCGGGACATGGAACTGAGGAAGAAGATCCTCAACGAAGCCCACTTGTCTAAATACTCCATTCATCCGGGCAGCAACAAAATGTACCAAGATTTGAAAAAGAAATTTTGGTGGACACGGATGAAGCGGGAGGTAGCGAAGTACGTATCCGAATGTGATACGTGCCGACGAGTGAAGGCTGATCACATGAAGAAATCAGGGCTGTTGCAACCCCTGAAGATCCCGGCATGGAAATGGGAAGATGTGAGCATGGATTTCATTGTGGGATTACCCCTAACAGCCAACAAGCATGATTCCATATGGGTAATCGTTGATCGGTTAACCAAGACGGCTCACTTCATTCCGGTGAATACACGTTACAATGCCGGCAAATATGCGGAGCTATACATAGCGAGGATTCTATGCCTACACGGGGTACCCAAGACCATTGTCTCAGATCGAGGTGCATTATTTGTATCTCGCTTTTGGGAGCAGCTACACGCTGCATTGGGTACCAAGTTGATTAGGAGCTCCGCTTATCACCCTCAGACCGATGGGCAAACAGAGAGGGTAAACCAAGTATTAGAAGACATGTTGAGAGCATGTGCCATCCACCATGGTAGGAACTGGGATGATCACCTACCATTGGCGGAATTCTCGTACAACAACGGTTATCAGGCGAGTATCAAGATGGCACCCTATGAAGCTCTCTACGGTCGTAAATGCCGCACCCCATTAAATTGGTGCGAGTCCGGTGAAAGGGTCACATTCGGGGTTGATGTGGTGAACGACACCGAAGAGCGCGTTCGGACAATTCAAGCCAATTTGAAGGCCGCTCAATCCCGACAGAAGAGCTACGCTGATAAGAGGCGTAGGCTGTTGCACTTTGACGTTGGGGAATACGTGTACCTCCGCGTGTCTCCGATGAAGGGCGTGCACCGGTTCGGTGTGAAGGGGAAGCTCGCTCCCCGTTTCATTGGACCCTACGCTATCACCGAGAAGTGTGGACCAGCAGCGTATCGATTGGAGCTACCGGCATCTCTGGCTGGTGTCCATGATATTTTCCATGTTTCGCAACTGCGAAAATGCTTGAAGCATACAGCTGCTGTTCCTACCGAAGACATCGGCGAGCTGAAACCGGATTTAACATATGATGAATATCCGGTGGGAATTCTTGATGAGAAAGCCAGGACCACACGCAGCAGAACGTTGTGGTTCTAGAAAATACTCTGGAGCAACCACACTGCCGAAGAAGCGACATGGGAGAGCGAGGAGTTCCTTCGCTCAAATTACCCGGAGTTCATGGCTTCTCAACACGGGTAAGTCCCTATTACATCGCTATCTCTTCTTTTATAATCTCGGGACGAGATTCTTTTAAGGGGGGAGGGATGTAAAAGCCCAAGAAAAGGGACTTGCAAAAACTTTTCTTCACCTCATAACACCACAGTTTTATTGTGGACACCTTAGGAAATCTTGTGAAGAGCAAGTAACCTCCATGAAAAGAGTGATTAGAGGGGAAAGCCTTCATTTGCACAAAGTGGGATTTGGACACATGAACATGAGAGATTGAGCTCACCCTAGAACTTTAAAAGTCTTGGAAAGGTTCAGTCCAAGTTTCATGAAAAATCCAACACTTTTGAAGCACTTTTTGGGTTATTTGAAAAAGAGGCCAATTTGAATGTAAATTCAAATTGCAGCAACTTTCATCACCCAAATGCAAAAGTTAGATTCATATTCAAACTCAGCACATTTTTCTGAGTAAGCCCACCAATTTTCATGTCCATTGGAGTTCATCTTGTCGGGAGCCAAATTCGCAATAATTCAAAACTGAATTTGAAATTCAGTTTAAATATGAAGCAAATTTAACAAAACAAAGTTGGAATTTGAGAACTCAAATTCAAACCAAGACTTGGGGGCTAAGTCTCCCATTCAATGTGTAGTTGCTGGGATATTTACAGAAGAATTGGGAAAAGGAGGATTAGGGGGAGAGTGGGCCCACAAGTCAGTGGGAGAACTGTGCCCCAAACCGAGCGTGGCCTGTTTTCTCCCCGACGCCGGTCGAACACCTCGCGCCAGCTCCTGCTCCCGCGCCCGAGAGGGAGGGACACCGCACGAGCCAGCGCGCCGGGGGAAAGACCCACTGCAGCGGTGATACCACGCGCGGCCACGTGAAGATCAGCACTGTTTTCCACTGCCTCGCGCTGAACCGACCCGACTGCCGCCGACCGACTTCCCGTGAGGATTCGGCCGAGCTCTCACGTGCAGCACCCCCCTAGACAAAAAAACCATACCAGCTACTCGCCCTCTACCTCCTCCGGCCGAAGACAATCGAGTTTAGCTGCCCAGAACCTAGCCCGGAGACTATCGGCGGTGACCGAGAAGAACAGCCGGCACGGGCTCACCGTGGGCAGCTCGAACCCGAGGCTTTCCTGGCCGAGCTAGGCCACTCGGAGACGCGCCAGATAGTCACGCTGCTACTAGCCAAGCCACAGCCTCGACGGTGGACCATCGAGCGTCAATTTGACGTTTTTCTCCCGGCACATCCACTCGGACCTCCGGGTAAGAATCCATCGAATTCATCCTTAATTATTTGTTCTTAGGCCACCAAATCGTGCACACAGGACCTAGACTGGCTAGCGGTCAATTTCTCTTCGCAACCCTAGCTAGAAAACTGACACAGTGCGGGGTATTTCATGTCGTTCCACGCTCAAACGCGCGGCAGGAGTCGGGCGCACGGTGAGAACTCCTCTGGAGGTGTTGCCATGCGCTGACCTTTACTTTCCGGGTTTCCCTAGCACCCACTGGTGCTCTAGAACGGATGGGCTGAGTCGTTGGCAGGCTAGGACCACCGGGCGACGATGCCGATCATTCCCCGAGGCCGCCGCACGCTGCCGGCACCATTCCGATCCTCTAGCGCCTAAAACGAGCCCACAAACATGTTTCCTGACCCCATAAACCCCCAGGCGGCGAGCCTCCGGCTGGGAGACGGCCGGAGACACTCAGCCGGTGAGGCGCCGCCTCGGTCCGGCGAGGTTAGCGCGCGCGCGGGAAGGAGGGCTCGGAGGAAGAAGAAGGGTGGGACAGGCCCACCAGTCAGTGAGGGCGAGTTTAAAACGGGATCGAATATGGCCAGGATTCCGTGTGGCTGTGCACAGGAAAACCCAGTAACCCTGTGTGTTCTCGCTTCTCACTGGCTGCGATTTAAAGAGTGGGCCCAGGTTCTTTTCCAATAGTAAAACAATTCCAGTTTCCACTCAAACTTTAAAAATCCATAATCTTTGCTAGGAAGCTCCAAATTTAGTGATTCAAATTGGGTTGGATTCATCTTGCCTAGATCTGTTCAAATATACAACCCAATTTGTATGAGACCCATTAATTAATTCTGGAAAATTCTTTAAAGCTTTTCAGCAAAGGAATTTTAGACGGAGTTTGGTGCATCCAAAAATCCCCAAATTTTGCCAGAATGTTCCTTAGGACATTAGTAAACCCCTGTAAAAGTTTCAGACCATTTGGGGTTGATTTGGTCAGAGAAATTCAAGTTGGAAGGTGCTGTGTTCTTTTGAATACAGAAACATTTTCAGATAATTTCCAAAACTTGGAAATTCAGTTCTGGGAAAAACTTAGCTCCAAAAATGCTGGGAAAATTCATGCAAACTCTATGAGCTATAATTGAAATTGTAGTTCACTAAGTTGGGCATGAACAGGGGTGTTACCTCAGAATTAATTCTTCTTTGCTTATTTGCTAAAAGAATTATTCTGAGCAAACCACTCAGTGAAAAGTGCTAATATTTGGTCCAGAGGGTTTCCTTTTGACAAGGAACTCACACAAAAATTATAAGCTCCATTGGAGCTGTGGACCACCCTGTCCTATTTAACCACTTGAGGGATTAATATGGAAAAGGGAGAAAACCACTTAGCACTTAACCATGTACTTAGGTCCAGGCCCAAGCCACCCACACCCAGTTCATCTATAAATTCTTAAACAGAGTTCCAGGTGTTAGAGACTGGTTAGTAGAACTAATAACAGTAACCTTACAATAACTTGTATGCATATTAATTAACATGTAGTATTTCATAAACGTGTAGTCACTGAAGAAGAGACTCCGGAAGTGCTGGACTTCCTTCTTCCGGACGAAGACTTAATCCCTGACCAGCAGCAACAAGGCAAGCCCCGGTTTGCATTAACCTTTTTTTTTAAGTTTTCTTTTGTTTACATGAGTCATGTGAAGTATGTATGTACATTAGGTGTAGGATGAATGAAACCCCACTTGCATAACCAAAGGTTCCTAAAGAGTGAGGGTAGTGTCTAAGACCTCGAGTAGAAAGGCTATGCTTAAAGATTCATAGGGCTTCGGTGCAAGTCGAGTAGTTGGAATCTACTCGCGAGATAGGCTTGGGACACACGGGTTCGGTTGAGTGATGTGAGATCACTTTAGTAATGAAAATGAGACTAGGCAGGGGCTAGGGCGCAGCAAGAGAGAGTCTTGTGGGCGCGGCCCTGCCCGTGTCGATTGAGGACCGATCCGTGTGCGGCCCTGCTGAACAAGTATTGAATGTACCGAAGGCATATCGGATATATGGGCCCCGATAAACCGATGTAGCCTAAACCTCCGGGCGTCGAGGGATAGCACACCGATTTATAGGTGTAGGTTGAGGGCAGCAAGGTGGAAATCTGCCAACGGGCATAGAGAGATGCTCCGTGTGGGGAACCTCCTGCTCGTTTCGGTGCGACCGGTTCGACGTTTGGGCTGTTGGGTGAAAGGTTGTCCCGTACGACATCGAGTGAGCGTGCTGTGCAGCTCCACGGGTGGGCGTACGTGACGTGCTATTTGGGTTTTCCCTGCAGGTGTATATCGAGTCGATTCGCCGTCCCTCGCGGTGACGAGTACCGCTTGTTCACTGCGTCGTAACGTAGATTAATGAATGACATGTTATGATTCAATATTGCTGTTATGATATAATTGTATTGCTACATGTGTGCCACCAAATGTTGCTTACTAAATTTCAGCATCCTGAACTGTTAACTTGTTGCTAAAAGTTGAACTAAGGATGAACTTGTAGGCGAGTCCATTTGTTGCAATGTGACTATCCTATGTCATAGTACACCTCATGTAGAGTTTCATGCTTAGGTGAGTCGGTTAAGCCTTGCTGAGCCTTCGTGCTCACGGTTGCTGCTTAAGTGTTTTTCAGGTGAGGAGCCACCCACGGACTCGGAGTACGAGTCCACCGGCGAGGGTTACCCTCCGTCGGGGACTACGGCTGAGTGGGAGCCGTACACGCAGCGCTGAGCTGAGGAGTGCAGCTAGTGTGGGTTTCCCTAGGGCTGGGCAACCAACTTTTGCTAGATAGGCGGGCGTGAGTTGTATAGTGTAGACTTCCGCTGTGTAATATAAACAATAGTTGTAACTGAAGTTTGTACCTGTTTGTACAGTTTCAGTTGTTTTCCCATGTAATATATTGTGTTCTTATGACGTGTGCTGTCGGGTGTCGCATCGCGCGGCACCACCCTCTGCGATCCTGGATGAGCGGATTCCGGTCCGCCACAAGTTAGACTATATATATTAGCCCATATGAGGATATGATCAAGTGCCGAAGCATTTCACACCTCTTTCTTCTTACGTATGGATATGGACAACGTTTTTGAGACGTCCCACAACTCACATTAAGCACGTAATCACACACAATCATTGCAAGGGCTCATACAGCTCCTATTCAAGGATGGTTTCCTATGTCAAGGTGGGTTTAAGGGCCATTCTAAGCTACTTACCCTAGGATGCTTCCTTTGGTCAGCGTGGCTTAGCTACCTGTGACTTCTATTTAGGGGTGTAACTTGCTGTTAACCCGTGGCTCTAATATCAATCTAAGGTTTCTATCTAGGCGTGTAACCTACTGTCAACCCGTGGCTCTGATACCAATCTGTGACGCCCTCAATTCTGTGGGAAAACCACGGAACCGAGAACTAATGCATATGTGTGCCCAGAATGTTCATCACACATACACATACGTTCCACAAACTGAATTCAGATTATATATTACCACGACTAACAGAGTTTTTTACAATACCTCATGAGTCTTGGACTCATGCTCACAGCGGAAGTCTTATTTCTATGCAGCGGAAGTCTTTATTCTAATGCAGAAGCAAATCTAAGCAGAAGTGGCTCCATCTCTACTCCCTCCACAGGCAAGGTTGAGAACAGATCACATGCCATAATGCTCCACTTGGTCTTCATAATAGCCTTCTCTTACTGTTGATGATGAAATAATGCAAGTTTGAGTACAATGATGTACTCAGCAAGTGCGGGAAAAACACATGATATGCAGCTCGTAAACAAGGTAGGCATAAAAGGCTTATTTGCAGAAAAGCAGATTTGTAAAACCATGATTTAAAACAGCAACTTAACTTTAGATGTAATCCCAACATGTATTAAATTACCAACATACCTCCATCACTTTCCGTGTTCCATCTGAACATTAACAAATCCTTTATTCATACTCACGAATACCTCCTCGTATTCGCTACCATCTCATCTCATAAACGACCTCGTCTCACACTGACACCAAAGTCATGTCGTGTCCCAACAGTCATGCAACCATCTCATCACCCGGACTCAACTGTCCCAACAACTAAACCATAACCAAATCCATAACCAAGAACTTTCCCTATAACCATCCCAATTTCCATCCCAACTAATCATGGCAGTTTAGCCAGGTGCTCGTGACCGTAAGCTCGGCTATCATGATAGTTTTAGACTCTGCAGAGTTTGCACCTCTTTACCCACAAGTTTGTGATTTTGTCACCCGTCGTCGACTGCAGAACCTCCATTATACCAGTACACAACCGTTGGTGTATGGTCAAGAGATCACAAAATAGCCTTTACAAAGGGGTTACTAGATGTATGGACTCACTAAGGTTTCACCGGCAGGCTAGAATCTCCAATTCTCCCACCCACAGGCCCCCTCTTGTGCCATGCAGTTCCCAGGGCAATCCTCACTCGACTCCCATTCCCCGCCCTTCCACAGTCCATAACACTCTAGCAACTTACCTAATTACTCAGCTAAGCCGCACCCATACATGGCCTTGTGGTGGCACTGTTATCCTGGCATGTGCATGCATGAACCGGTCCTTAGATCTACGGCAAGTAAAACCACCATCTCATGCTACCTGATTCACAAACCCAGGCTTGCCTAGATCTCCCTCCAATCCATGTTCATTAATATCATCAGTTTCTCATTATCATTACGAGTGCAGTTAGCTAGACACATCTATTCCGCTTCCCAATCCCATAGACTCAGCGAAGCATAAAGCAAAAACCATACCCGACTCATAAACTTCCCAGGCGACAAGGGTGGTTTAATCAAGACTAGTAAACTCCTATAAAAGGGTTTCCCATCATGTTTGACTCAGCACACACACCTTTTTGCAAAACAAAACAGTTTTATCCCAAAATATAGGATCAATATGGTCAAGGGGCACTTGCCTTGTTCTTGCGGTTCCGGTTGTTCTTTGATCTCAAAACCTGGTTGCTGCAGTTCGTCGTAGACAGCTCCCTGAGCTTGTCCTGCTAGGTAGGATCACGTGCATACAGGATTCACAGCAATCAATATTTATGCACAAACCTTAAACTAGATGCGATGATGCATATGCATGCTATCTCACGATTAGTTTTATTAGATCGATCTGTATGTGTTCTTGCATGGCCTTGTAGGGACAGGGGTGTTTGGATCAAATGTGGATGTGGCGATGATCTTGTCTTTAGATCAAACTGATCATCAGGTGATCTGCCCACGAGAAGGCTTCTGTTCGAAAGGAATTGAAGAACAGATGCAAGGAGATGAACACAATGATATTGAAGTCCTACCTCACGTTCTTCAAGGTCCTTCTCAGATCGCTCGGTTCTTATTCGATGATCTCCCTTGTTGCGCTTCAGCGATGGTTTGCTCGGCGAGTTAGGGCTAGGGCTCTAAGTCGTCGGCTCAGGAGTCGAAAGAGAAGTTTGTGGTTCCGGCCAGAGATTTTGGGTTCTATTTATAATCGGGAAGAGAAGAGTCCTAATCTGATTGTATCTTGAATAAGAGTCTTATTCAGATCTTTGTTGGATCCTAACATCTTATCTTTAGTAACATCGTGGAATTTAGATCAGTTTCTGTTGCGTACCGGTATCTTTACGCGTAAAACTTGCTCCAGAACTCGTTACCTCCGTGATGATGAGGTCCGGAAGCTCCACGTGTCCTCCGGGGCCTGGTATCTCCTCGTCCGCAGAGACAAGCTCCGGTTGTGCCGCGTGTCACGAGCGAGACTCCCCCCTTCTTTGGAGGTGAGCTCCGCGCACGCCATGTGTTGGCGCCGATCTTCCCTCTCTTCCTTCCTCAGGAACATGCTCCGAGGTCGACACGTGTCCAGCAACGACAGACCTCCCGGAGATAAGCTCTGGTGGCAACACGTGTTCGATAGATCCGAACTTCTCTAAGATGGGCTCCGAGATCGACACGTACCTCCGCGCGACTGGTCCTATGATTTCCGCGAGGACTAGCTCCGAGGATGACACGTGTCTTGCGGAAATGCCTTTGGTTCCTCTGTAGAGGCTAGCTCCGTGGGCAACACGTGTCCCACAGGATCGGACCTCTCCCCTTTGTGGCGGCGAGCCCCGAACCTGCCACGTAGCTCTTTCAGCGGCGGACTTCTCCCCACCTCACAGGGACGAGCTCCGAACCCGCCACGTGGCCAGTGGCCGTGGTAAGTTGTCTTCGGCGCTCTCGGAGGGCTTTATTGGCTATTCTTTTGATAATTCTCTCTGTTCCTATTTTTCATTAGAATGTTTCCTCTTCATAGAACATGAACATATGCTGACACCCGAGGCGAGGGTGTCACAACCCGTCTCGAGAGAGAAAAGTCCCCTACCTGGCGCGCCAAATGTCGAGGTGTAGCGGTCGACACTTCCCCCGGTCCTGCTTAGGAGCAGCCCATGGAGGTTCTTTTTTCAGAGGGGCCAGTTCTCTCGGAAGGTCGCGTTGGATGAAGGAGGATTGACACAAGTATTTTTATGTGGTTCAGGCCGCCGGAGCATAAAACCCTACGTCCACAGTAGCTGTGTTGCTCGGTGTATTGCTTGGAGTTTAGAACCGGAGTTCTAAGCTTGGTGGTCTGGATGATCTGAGTTGTCTACTGCCGGAATCGCGGAGTGGCGAACCCCCTGCAACGTTGCCTACACGAGCCTTTTATACTTCAAGGCTCGGGCGGATTACAAGGTGGGCCCCCGAGCCCAACAGGTGGCCCTGGGGTGATTTCCTGCCATCTACCATATCTTGCAGTGAATGTTGGTAGCTGTCTTGGCTGTGCCTTCTTAGTCGTCGTCCTGCCGTCCTGCCCATGCCGCAAGCTAGGCGTAGTGCTTGATGATGGTAGGGACGGCAAGGCATGTCTTGTCGCCGTATTTATTGGTCTTTGGCTTCTGACATGGCGTGCCTGTCTTAACTGTGACGCGATTGGTCATACTGTCTCCTGACAGGGGCGTGCGCCGCGTCTCCGCGTCTTGGGAAGGCGCAGGTCTTGAATGTCTTGAGCGGAAAAGGCATGGCGTGCCTTTACTCCTGCTGCCTACCGAGCCGAGGTGGGCAGCGCGGCTCTGCTGGCCACGTGGTAGGCCCGGGGCTCGCCTCTGAGGAGAGAGGAGGCCCGGCCCCACTGGACACGTGGCGCCTTCGGAGCTCACCCCTGCGGAGGGGGCGAGGTCCGGCCCTGCTAGCCACGTGGCAGGCCCGGAGCTCTCTTCTAAGGAGAGGGGGAGCCCTGGCCCTGCTGGATACGTGGCGCCTTTGGAGCTCACCCCTGTGGGGGTGGGGGTGAGGTCCGGCTCTTCTGGCCACGTGGCAGGCCCGGAGCTCACCTCTGAGGAGAGGGGAGCCCCAACCCTGCTGAACACGTGGCGCCTTCGGAGATCACCCCTGCGGGGGGGGGGGGGGGGGGGGCGGGGGTCAGGTCCGTCTCTTCTGGCCACGTGGCAGGTCCGGAGCTCACCTCTGAGGAGAGGGGAGCTCTGGCCCTGCAGGACACGTGGCGACTTCGGAGCTCACCCCTGTGGAGGGGGCGAGGTCCTTAGGCGGTTTTCTCCTGTGCACGGGGGTACCCGGTATTGAGGGTACCGACAATGGACATGATCAACAAGTAAAGGGAGGAGGATTTGGGGACGTGGAGAACCATATGGGACGTCCACAAGTTGATGGAAACAGTCACCAATTCGGACTCGAGTTCAACTCGGAGTTCAGGAGCAGTCCATCTTAAAACGGACACCCAGGATGCATACGTACTCCGTTTTTGACGTTCTACATATGCATGGAAATATGAGAAGATAAACTTTCCAATGGTTCTGGTCCCACATTAAAATTCGCCAGGAGTCATTGGGAATTGTCAAAACAAGTCGAATTCAGAGTTCTGTCCGGTGCTGCACCACCGTATTGGGCTTTTGGGCCTTGTATCCCGTATGAGTCCATTAGGGACGCGTCGAAGGGTCTTGTGGCCGAACCCTAGCCTTTAAATACTGTATCCGCCGGCCGAATTTGGTGGATTTTGCTTAGATTAAACAATTTCACCGTTCTATGGTTTGTGGGACCCCAATTTCACAATTTCATATTGCATCTTCATCGTTCTTGCTTGTGTTCTCAGTTGCACCTAAAGGGATAGCCTTCTTGGCGAGGTCAAGCGTGTGAATCACGGTTGATAACCAACGGAGCAGGGGTGTAGTGATTGCAGGGGTATTCGGGTCTGCTCGAGTGCCTCGGATCATCAACGTCAAGATCTCCACTTCAATCGACCTACCTTTCGGAAGATCGGGCCTAAACCACTCATCAATTGTATCAGATTTCAGGTTGCCCGTGAGGTACTTTGATTTCCCACTAGATTAGTTTTTATTTTTCATACCTAAAGTCCACAGAAAAATCCACAAAAAAACATATCGTGTTTACCGGTTCCTAGACCATAGTGCCTGCAAGTTTCGTTTTTCAGTTTGCACTGTTAAGTTTGCATTTGTGTGGTCGAGTCTTGTTGCTGGTTTAGCTTTGTGTTTTTGGATCGTAGTTATCGTTTTTCTTGCTGCTCACCTATTCCACAATCCCTAAACAACAAACCGATCCACCAAGATCATCGGTTTGCCCTAGCTAGCCGCCTTGCGTGAACTCCCGCATCGCCAGCCCTAGAACATGTGACAAACCATTGTGCCAGTCCTCCTTGATTCATCACACAACATCCCATCAGTCATCGTTGCTAAATTCCAATTGTTTTTCACATCCTATTGCGAGATCTTTTTCAAAACCGAGTTTGAATCAACATAAAAAACAGTAACTCGGGTAGCCTACCTTAAAACGGCCATAACTTTTGCATACGAACTCAAAATTAGGTGATTTTTTATCAAATTGATTTACTCAAAATTTTGCAACCGATTTTCCACTGCTTTGCCATGTTCAGAGAAATGTGTTTGGCCAATTTCCCCTCGGAAGATAGACTATCCGGCCTCTGAAGTTCCAGCCAAAATTTTAAAGAATCTTACTAATTCTCTATAGGCCACATCTTACATCCAATTGAGCTGCAAAGTTGTGTACTTCCTATTTTCGTGCTCTCGAGTAAACAAAAAATATAAGAAAAAATATTAAAAAAGAAAAATAGTGAAGAGAGCACAAATATTAAAGCATTGACAACACATACTTGAAAACAGTTGGCCTATACACTTTGCTGTACTTGTTGGTTATATCTTCCTGATCTTCTATTTGCCTTTCTACTGCCTTGTGTTGTGCTAGGCCTAGAACACTTGTTAACCAGCAACAGTTCCTACATTGAATACTTATTCAACTTTGTTTTGCTGTTAACGATTTTTTGCTTATTAGCCACCATACAGTGCCATCCAAGCTCCACTTTTCCTCTTGAGCAGAACAGGTACCTTTGCAATCACTCCACGCTTCATTGGTTCTCACCGTCCACCGTTTACCACATGCTGTGTTGGTAAGAACACTTGTAAGAACGTGGTAAGATGCTTGAGAGAGAGATTGGTTCCTTCCTTCCACTTTTCACATTGCCACTATCCTTTGTAGTTGATAGGAATAACATCTTTTTGTTGTCTTTTATTTACTACTAACAATGGCAGAAGATAAAAGAGATGATGAATGTGTTCAACATGCTGAGTTGCGTGACATGATGAGGGAAATGACAGATATGTTCACCAAAACCCACGCATCAACAGAGGCGTCATTGACGACCTTGAATCGCCAACTTGCTGATCTTGTTGTTCGGATGGATACTCTTGAGGCGCGGCTGCCTCTCGTTGAAGAACGTGAAGATGATGCTTATAATATGGAAGATCATAACAATCAACCACGACTTCCACTTTATCTATGAGGTTGAGGTAATAATCGTTATAATTACAATGATCTTCATAACAATTTTAATTGCCCTCTTGATGATCCTTTTGCTAAAGTCAAATTTACTATACCCTCTTTTTCTGGTGCTTATGATGCTGAGGCATATCTTGACTGGGAGATGACAGTAGAGCAGAAATTTAATGCCCACCTTGTTCCCGAACAACATAGAGTTCGTCAAGCCACTAGTGAGTTTAAGGATTTTGCTATCATATGGTGGAATGAACTTGTTAAAACTAGAACTGATCCTCCAACATGGGATAGATTAAAGGAAGCTATGCATGTTTGTTTTGTTCCTCCTTCTTTTTAGCGGGACCTTTGTAAAAAATTGCAGCGCTTAGACCAAGGTAACATGTCCATAGAGGAGTATTATCAAGAGTTACAAAAGGGTATGTTGCGCTGTGGGTAGTAGAGGATATGGATGATAAAATAGCTCGTTTTTATGGGGGGGGGGGGGTTGAGGCGTGAAATTCAGGACATTGTTGATTATAAAGAATATGATACTGTTAACAGATTATTTCAGCTGGCTATGTTGGCAGAAAAAGAATTGCAGGGCCGCCAACAGCAGCAACAACGCACGAGGAGCACCTTCATACCGCGTTTGACATCTACACCATCCAAAACAGCACCATCTTCGAGTTTTACAGCCACTATACCATCCAATGGTGGCCAAACTTCACCTACTGCTCCATTTCCTCGCGCGCCGGAGGGCAGCAAGACGACACCCTTCAAGCCTACGTCTTCCACTCCTTTCACGAGTCGAACTTCCGACTTTAAGTGTCACCGCTGCCAGGGAGTTGGTCATGTGATGAAAGATTTTCCTAGCAAACGAGTATACATAGCACGAGATGATGGCGTGTATGATAGTACTTCGGATGTTGAAGATGAATATTCTCTTGCTACTAACGTTGCAGGACCAAAAGATGACCACTATAGCACATATGAAGAGGTACTTGGTACTGCAGCAACGGAAAATTATAGAAGCATAATTGTGCAGCGTGCTTTGAGCTCTAAAGTTGAGGCGGATGACAATCTACAACGACACAATCTTTCTCACATGTTTCTCATCGTCAAGGACTGCCGTGTGCACAATATAATTGATGGAGGCAGCTGCAATAACTTGGTGAACACGGATTTGGTCAAGAAACTTGGGTTGACGACAAGACCACACCCTCATCCATACCACATTCAGTGGTTCAACAGCAGCGGTAAGGTTAGGGTAACACAAACAGCGAGAGTACATTTTTTGATTGGTTCTTACCATGATTTTGCCAATTTTGATGTCGTACCTATATGCTTGTTCTCTTTTGTTGGGACGTCCTTGGGAATTTGATACGGATGCTATTCATCATGGTAGAACTAATAAATATACTCTGATGCATAAAGGAAAGAAAATCACTTTGCTTCCTATGACTCCTGCTGAAATTGTGCATTTGGAGAAAAGTAAAACACGTGATGATAAGGCAACAAAATCACTAGACTCTGAAAAACAGCAAGTAATTAAGTAAAAATCACCTTCGTTGCTCACAACTAAATCTGACCTTGCTGATTTATTTAATACCAAGGGGATGTACTATGCTTTAGTATGCAAAGAAGCCATGTTTTCACTGCATGAAGTGTCCATTGCATTGCCCCTGCTGTTGCTAACCTTTTGCAGGATTTTGTGGATGTATTTTCCCCCGAGATACCCCCTGGATTACCACCTATGAGGGGCATTGAACATAAGATCGACTTGATTCCAGGGGAAAGTTTGCCAAATCGTGCGGCGTACAGGGCGAATCCGGAAGAGACAAGGGAAATTCAGCGACAAGTTCAAGATCTTTTGAACTGCGGGTATATTTGTGGAAGCCTTAGTACTTGTTCTGTTCCTGTTCTTTTGGTTCCTAAGAAAGATGGTAGCTGGCGCATGTGTGTTGATTGTAGAGTGATTAATAACATCACCATTCGATATCGTTATCCTATTCCTCGCTTAGATGACATGCTTGATGAATTGAGTGGTGCTATTATTTTCATAAAAATTGACTTGCGTAGTGGTTACCACCAAATTAGAATGGCACTAGGGATGAATGGAAAACTGCATTTAAAACCAAGTTTGGACTTTATGAGTGGTTAGTCATGCCTTTTGGTTTAACTAATGCACCTAGCACTTTTATGCGATTAATGAATGTGGTTTTACGTGCCTTTATTGGAAAATTTGTGGTGGTTTACTTCGATGATATCCTCATTTACAGCAAGTCATATGACAAACATCTTAATCATTTACGTGCTGTTTTCAGTGTCTTGAGAGATGCACGTTTGTTTGGTAACCTCAAAAAGTGTGTCTTTTGCACCAATCGAGTTTCGTTTCTTGGATATGTCGTTTCATCGCAGGGAATTGAGATGGATGAGGCAAAAATTATGGCGATCACTAGCTGGCCAACTCCATCGACCGTCACGCAGGTGCGTAGTTTTCTTGGTCTTGCAGGTTTTTATTGACGCTTTATGCGGGATTTCAGCACCATTGCAGCACCTCTCCAGAAACTGATGAACAAGGGAGTGCAGTTTCGATGGGGCGAACAGCAGCAACAAACTTTTGATGTTCTCAAATCAAAGCTTACACAAGCACCATTGCTACAACTTCCTGATTTTGACAAGACATTTGAGCTAGAATGTGATGCAACCGGCATTGGTATCGGAGGTGTTCTCATACAAGGAGGTAAACCCGTTGCATTCTTCAGTGAAAAATTGCATGGTCCTTCTCTGAATTATTCTACTTATGATAAGGAATTGTATGTCTTAGTGCGAGTTCTACAAACTTGGCAACATTATCTTTGGTCTAAGGAGTTCTTCATACATTCCGATCATGAATCTTTGAAGTATCTTAAGTATCAAACCAATCTGAATAAACGACATGCTAAATGGATTGAGTTCATAGAATCGTTTCCATACATCATTAAGCATAAGAAAGGGAAGGAGAATGTTATTGCAGATGCATTATCTAGACGTTACACCATGCTGTCCCAACTTGATCATAAAATATTTGATTTGGAAACAATAAAAGGATTATATCTTACTGATTTGGACTTCAAAGATGCCTTTGAAAATTGTAGAGAAGGAAGAACTTGGAACAAATATGTACTACGGGAGGGCCTCCTCTATCGTGCTAACAAGCTATGTGTTTCTGCTAGTTCCGTTTGCCTATTACTTTTGCAGGAAGCACATGGAGGAGGTTTGATGGGACATTTTGGAGTGAAGAAAACCGAGGACGTGCTGGCCACACACTTCTTTTGGCCAAAGATGAGATGTGATGTCGAGCGCTACGTGTCACAATGCACTACTTGCAATAAAGCTAAGTCTCGACTTAACCCACATGGTCTTTATATGCCTCTTCCTGTTCCTAGTGTACCTCGGCAGGATATTTCCATGGATTTTGTTTTGGGATTGCCTAGGACTAAGAGGGGGAGGGATAGTATTTTTGTGGTTGTTGATCGTTTCTCCAAAATGGCACATTTTATACCTTGTCATAAGAATGATAATGCCTCACACATTGCTGATTTATTTATGACCGAAATTATTCGTTTACATGGTGTGCCAAATACCATTGTTTCTGATCATGATGCAAAATTTTTAAGTCATTTTTGGAGAACTTTGTGGTATACATTGGGAACCAAGCTGCTTTTTTCAACCACAAGTCACCCACAAACCAATGGACAAACTGAGGTAGTAAATCATACTCTATCCACTATGTTGCGGGCTGTTTTAAAAACAAATTTAAAGGGTTGGGAGGATTGTTTACCACATATAGAATTTGCTTACAACAAGTCAGTTCACTCTACTACAAAGGAAAGCCCATTCCAGGTAGTGTATGGTTTCAATCCCCGTGCTCCTATTGATTTATTATCTTTGCCTCCTTCTGAAACTATAAATTTGGATGCTACACAACGATCTGAATTCATTCTTAAGATGCATGAAACTACAAAGAAAAATATTGAAAGGATGAATGAGAAGTATAGAATTTCTGGTAGTAAAGGTAGAAAAGAAGTAAAACTTGAACCAGGGGACATGGCATGGCTACATTTGAGAAAAGAACGATTCCCTCACTTGAGAAAATCTAAACTTATGCCACGAGCTGCTGGTCCTTTTAAGATTGTTGAAAAGATCAATGACAATGCATATAAGCTTGAGTTGCCTCCCAATTTTGGAGTTAGTTCCACATTTAACATTTCAGATTTACGACCATACTTGGGAGAAGAAGATGATCTTGAGTCGAGACGACTCCGATTCAAGAGGGGGAGGATGATGAGGACATCACAAGTGGATACTCATATTGATATACAAGGACCAATCACAAGAGCACGAGCACGGTTACTTAATCAGCAGGTGAACTCGTTCCTAACTTCCTACCCATGTGAGTTTGAGAATGGATTGCTATTTAATGATTTAATTGTTATTAGGAACTATTGACATGATCAACAAGTAAAGGGAGGAGGATTTGGGGACGTGGAGAACCAGATGGGATGTCCACAAGTTGATGGAAACAGTCGCCAACTCGGACTCGAGTTCAACTCGGAGTCCAGGAGCAGTCCATCTTAAAACGGACGCCCAGGATGCATACGGACTTCATTTTCGACGTTCTACATATGCATGGAAAGATGAGAAGATAAAATTTCCAATGGTTCGGGTCCCATATTAAAATTCGCCAGGAGTCATTGGGAATTGTCGAAACAAGTCAAATTCAGAGTTCTGTCCGGTGCTGCACCACCGTATTGGGCTTTTGGGCCTTGTATCCCGTATGAGTCCATTAGGGACGCATATAAGGGTCTTATGGCCGAACCATAGCCTTTAAATACTGTAGCCGCCAGCCAAATTCGGTGGGTTTTGCTTAGATTAAACAATTTCGCCGTTCTACGGTTTGTGAGACCTCAATTTTGCAATTTCAGATTGCATCTTCATCGTTCTTGCTTGTGTTCTCGGTTGCACCTGCAAGGATAGTCTTCTTGGCGAGGTCAAGCATGTGAATCACGGTTGACAACCAACGGAGCAGGGGTGTAGTGATTGCAGGGGTATTCGGTTCTGCTCGAGTGCCTTGGATCATCAACATCGAGATCTCCACTTCAATCGACCTACCTTTCGGAACATCGGGCCTAAACCACTCATCACATTCCCTATAGTCACAATCAACAAACAGTTAGCAGCCAAGTTCATCAAGTCATTCATCTGCCGGATAGGGGTCCCGAACAGATTCATCACCGACAACAGGACCCAGTTCACCAGTGCAGTGTTTCAAGAGTACTGCGAAACCTTGGCATCCAAGTTTGCTATGCATACGTTGCGCATCCAGAGAGCAATGGACAAGTTGAGAGGGCTAATGTGTAACACTCCAAAATTTTGTTAAGACCCTAAATCATGTTAAGAGGGGAATTTAAAAAAATTTGGACGTGTTGCATGTTTTGCAAAAATTCAAATTCAAACTGGAATTCAAATTAAACTCAAAACAGAAAAGAAATAGAAAAAGGGAAAACAGAAAAAAACCGGCCAGTGGGCCGAAACCCACCAGCCGGCCCAACCAGCGCCCGCGCCAGCCCGCAGCCGCGCGCGCCGCTTCCTCCCACTGACAGGCGGGGCCCGCCAGTTCATCGTCTACCTCGCGCCAGCACCGGACTCTCTCACCCGAATCGAAACCGATCGGGAATTCTCTCGTATTCCAGCCGAATTCCGTTCGGGGGCGACGCAAACTCGATCTAAACCACCCCGCCCTCCCCCTTCTATAAAACCCCGGCCTCGTTCTGTTTTTCCCACGCGATCCGCCGATTTTCCTCCGGTGAGAACCGAGACTTCTCCGGCGAATTCTGGCTGATCTACGCTCGGAAATTCCGATCTAACTCGCTGGTCTTGATCCACCGCCTCCGGGGAACCTTGCAGGTGCAGAAAACTCAGTGACTTGCGGTGTAAACAACGCACCGACGAGCCTCACCATGAATTCACCTCGGACCTTGTCGCCGAGCACCTTCAAGGACCTCCGAGCTCAAGAAAACCCCCGAGGTGAGATCCCCGACCTCCCCTCCACCGATCTATGCCATAAAATCACAGTTCTAGGAAGAATTCTCGAAGATCCGAAAGTCTCCGGCGAGATCACCGCTTCCCGCCGCCGTGCGCCGCCGGCAGCGCCGCCCGCGCTCGATCAGAGCGACGTGGCCGCTTGTGCGCCATTTATTTTAAATCGCACGGTAGGGTTTAAATCCCCGCGTACCGGTTTGACGTTATAATCTCAGCCGTCGGTTTAAAATCGGACGGTCCACGTCAGCCCCGCGTTTTAAAGACTGGAAATCTTACGTGCTACCCCCTGGGGTTCTCGGGAAATAAGAGCTAGCCCCGGAAACTTCCGATCTAGCCCCTGGAACTTCAGAAAATCATGTAAATTCATTTAAAAATCAGTTTTAGCCCCTGGACTTAATAAAAATTAGGAAAAACTCCTCTGATAAGTGTAGCTAGACCCCTGGAAATTCTGAAAATAATATTATAGACCCTGTAGTGGGGTGAGTTTACCTTTTTAGCCCTGTTTAATATTAAATTTGGGAAATTGAATATGTGGCTAGTGTTTAAAACTTAAAAAGTGGGACAAACATATTGTCCAAATTAAATTAAAGACTTTCTCAGTATTTAGGAAACTTTGGAGTGAGATAAAAACATATTTTGGGCTGAAGTGAATCTGTTTAATTTATTATTCACATTTAGGGACACATTTTAAGTAAAGAATAGTTCTAGAAAATAAGGAAAATAATTATAAATAGTTTACATCAGAGGAAAAGATCAAAAATATATTAGCAAATATTTTAGATCAGAACCTATTCTGTTTAGATGATGTATCTTGTTATTTTTATAATAAAGTTCACACTTAGGCATAGGAAATAAATCTGAAAATATAGCAACTAATAAATGATAAATGGAGTTTCTAAAATCCAAAGAATTCAGTTTAGGGTTGGTAGAAATTATGAAGACACATATGGAGATGGAAAATACCTTTCATGCATACTAGGTAGCTAAAAGGTGTAGTAATTAAATATAAGGAATTTATTTAAAGTGGAAACTCATATATATAGTATGTAAGTATAAATGTGAACACAAAAGTAGGAATCATATACATATGATCAAAAGTGCATGCAAGCCACAAATCAACACACATAAAGTAACCACAACACATATAATGGTGAATTACTTTCATAAATATGAATGTGTGGTTTGTATGAAGTGGAAGTGTGAACTATGTCTTATGGATTGTTGTTTTTCTTTTGCTATGTGTGATGGTGTGATGTAGAACCTGCTTAAGAGCAAGTTATTCCTTTCCAAGACCAGGACTACCCATCTCAGGAGCAGCAGGAAGGAGGCAAATGTCCTTGACCACTTTGATCCTATACTAGAATGTGTAGATAGAATTATTTGCATTGTCAATTGAAATATGGAACCCATGCTAGGAAGTTTCCCTAGAATTGCATTACCTTGTTCCCTTGTAGCTTGGGATTTATTTTATCATGTCATTTATTATTATGCATATGCTTAGCCATGCTTAGAATGGGATATTTGGGATATGAGATCATCAGTTTATTTTACCATACTCTTGAATGAGATATTGTGAGTTATGTAGAGGTAGGGATCAAGGCAAGTTGGATGTTTTGGTTGTGTGCTGGGTGCACGAGACTCGGGTTTGTGTTTAGTACTTGCCTGGATCCTAAGGACCGGTTCATGGAGCATGTAACCTGGCTTTACAGTGCCAACCACATGCTGAGATGGGGCAGCTTGGCCAATTAATTAGGTGTATCCCCGGCGTAGTATGGGTGTGTTGGATGGTGCGGGGAGTAGGTGTCAGCTAGACTACCGTATGAACCGCAAGGCTCAAGAGGGGGCCACTGCAGCGGGGTTGGAGCCTCTTGTATGCTGTTAGAGGTGAAACCTCAGTGGGCCCACGCTCGTCGGGAATCCCTTTGTAAAGGCTTCGTAGTGATCTCCTGGCTACACACCTGGGAAGTGTGAATGTGGTTCGTAGCCACTGGCATAATGGAGGTTCTTTTAGTCCACCCGGCAACGGGGGATGAAATCACTACATGTGGATACAGTGGTACGAACTCTGCAGAGTCAAAACTGTCATGACAGCCGTGCTCACGGTCAAGAGCGGCTTGGACTTATTCATGATTAGAGGATTGATGGTTTTGGAAGTTAAGCGGGGAGCTTAACATTGGAAATGATGTTATGGTTATTGGATTATGATGATGGGATGAGAGATTGGGACCATTTCACCTGTGTAGTAATGTAGGTGCTTAATAAGCTAAGGTGGTAGGTATTAATTGCGTAGTGCTTTAACCATGAGTTCAACCTCTCCTTGTTCTAGCCATGCATGATATAATTTTCCCACACTTGCTGAGTACCATCGGTACTCAACCTTGCATATTTGTTGGTTTATATTGCTGCTCAGGTCAAGATAATGAGGTGGTGTATAATGACCAAGACTTTGGACCGGAAGAAGGTTTCTAGGTTCATGGAGACCCCGGGCAACGCCTGTGACGGAGCCCTCAAGAATAATATTCCGCTGCTAGTTTATTTACTTGTGATGAACTTATTATTGTCCATCACATTTGCGATGTAAGACTTGTTTATATTCGACACCTGGCTTGTAATAAATGATGCTTCACTATTTGTCATCACATGTATGAGAAAATGATCCTGGCATACATGTGATATTCACTCGGTTGTTCTTCGGAAAAAAAATCGGGTGTGATAGAAGTGGTATTAGAGCCAAGGTTGCCCGTAGGAACGTGGACCTAGGTAGAAATGGACGGATTTAAAGGCCCTATTTTCTTAAAAACTATTTTCACAAGGTGTGTGTGGAAAAGTGTTATTTAATGAGTCACTTTCTTCATCTTACCCCGATTTTCATTCAAAATAGGATTTTTGTTTAAAAGTTTATCTAACCTAAGTTTAAATGCTTTTTGTTTTTAGATGGTTCACATGATTCGCACCGCTCGCAAGTCCACAGGAGGGAGAGTTCCCGTAGTTGCCCTTGCCGAAAGAGAGGAGAGCCGTCCGGTGACGTACCTTTCCTACGGATTGGCAGTAGGAGTCTTGTTGCGCCATCTTCGACGTTGCTCGAAGCCGCCGGCAACACGGGCAAGCTAATCATCCACTATAACTCCACCAGGACCATCCGTGAGAAGAGAGAAGAATGGAGTTCAGAGATGAGGATTATACACGAAAATCAGCTGCTTAAGATCCACCGCTCTCCAGCTTGCAGAGCGACACAGGTCGATGCTGAGAAGGATGTCACCTGGGAGGCCATCACCTGCCAGAGTCACATATATCATCGCCACCTGGACAGGACTGAGTACATGTATGTCCTCCAGCGTGAGAGTGGTACCACGGAGTACAAGTACCCGCCGGTGCAGCAAGGGACTTCCCATGAGCACATGGACTTGTGCTTGGAAGATGCTGCTATGCTCAGCACTCGACTGCAGGAGTGTCAGCAGGAGCTTCAGGATGTTCGTGACACCCTGAAGGAAACAGAGGCGTTGCTGCGAGCCTGCTTGAGGGCGAGAGAAATAGGAGATGGGAATGAACTGTGTGTCACCGTGAATGATACATGGACTCCTGACTCCCCAGATCACCGAGCGATCAGGCGTCGTCGCACTTCTCCACCAGCAGCCTCCCCACCCAAAGCAGAGTCAGAAGGCAGCCGAAATGATGAGGAAGATCCGGAGGAGCCAGCTCAAGAAAACGAGTAGTGTAGAGTCCTTCCCTTAGTTAGCAAGATGTCGAATAGTCGAGTCGTTAAGTTAAGTTAATGGTGTGTTAATGCTTGGTGTGTGACGTGAGTTGTGGAAGCCATGAGCAATTGTCCACAGCCTCGTCTTTAGATTGTTTTGCTTTGGTATGTGAACCCACATGAAATAATATTGCATTCATTTTTGTGTGAGAAATGAACCCTCAGAAAAGTATAACAAAGCCTCAACACTTCAAAGTACAAACAAATGAAAGTAGTAAGATGATACTAAATGCTTTTAAATTAACATTGGTTGATTCTGCCAGATGGCCAGAAGAGGAAAAGGACGTGCTGCCAACCCCGCCAACAACAACGATGAGGCATGCAACCCTCATCTTTCTGGAGGCCAGGACCGGGGTGGTCGCCGTGAAGGAGTTGATCCCGTCCACCAAATGCTGGAGAATCAAAATCAGCTCATCCAGAACTTGACTCAAGTGGTGGCCAACTTGCATCAAGTTCCACCTCCACAAGCTGCACCACGCCAACCAAGGTTGAGTGAGTTTCTAGGAACTCAACCTCCAAAGTTTGCAAGTGCTGCTGAACCTCTGGAGGCAGATGATTGGCTGAAGACCATTGAAAGCAAGATGAGGATCATACAGTGCCAAGGGTATGAGAGGGTGCTGTTTGCCTCTCATCAATTGCATGGACCTGCTGCTGATTGGTGGACCGCCTACGTGGCTGCCCATCATGACCCTGAGAACATCACTTGGGAAGAGTTCAAGCGTAGCTTCCGCAACCATTACATCCCGAGAGGTGAACTCAAAAACAAGAGGAAGGAGTTTTTGGGACTGCAGCAGGGAAACATGACGGTGAGGGAATACCTCACTAAATTCACTCAACTATCCCGTTATGCCCCACGGGACATAGAGACTGATGAGCAGAAACAAGATTGTTTCGTGGAAGGACTTACCACAGAAATGCAGTGTGCAATGTCCTCAAATGAGTATGAAAGCTTCCAAAAGATGGTGGACAGAGCGTTTGTGGTAGAAAGGAAGCTAAAGGCCTTGGAAAATGAGAATAAGAGGAAGGCCGGGTGGTCACATCAAGCCTCAGGGAGCAACACCCACCCACGTCTGATGCAGCAACCTGCAGGGCAGACGAACCGTGCTGCGGTACCCTACTCAGCACTGAGAGGGTACAACCCGAACTACAGGCCTCCGGCAGCACCAACACAGCCGCAACGTCAGTTTGTACAGCAGCCACGCCCCGCATATCCACCTCGACCAGCAGTGCAAGGACCCCCAAACCAACCCCAAGACAATAAAGGCCAGACACCTAAGGTTGGGGTGCAATGTTTTAACTGTGGTGAAGTGGTGCACTATGCCCATAAGTGCCCAAAGAAGAAGCCCGCGCAGCCACAACAGCAGAATGTAATGAGAGGACGGGTGAACCACGTCACTATGGAGGAAGCACAAGAGGCACCTGACGTGGTAGTTGGTAAGTTTCCTGCCAATTTACACCTTGCAACCCTGCTGTTTGATACTGGTGCTACCCACTCGTTCATTGCTCAAGGGTTTGTTAAGAAGCATGACCTAGCAACAACACAAATGAACTATATGCTAACAGTAAACTCTCCGGGTGGAGAAATAAGGACAAGACAAGTGTGTCCCAAGGTGAACCTAGACATTAATGGGGTAGTATTTACTGCTAACCTCATAGTGATAGATTCACAAGGGATAGATATTATTTTGGGTATGGATTGGTTGACAAAACATAAAGGAATCATCCATTGTTCGACCAGAACGGTGGAACTAACTCACCCTAGTGGCACAAGAGTAAAGTTCATAACAATACACGAGCCTAGGAGGGACACTAAATTAAATCAAGTTGAGGTGAAAGTTGAGGAAATCAGGACCATTAGGGAATATCCAGATGTTTTTCCGGAGGAGTTGCCAGGTATGCCTCCCGATCGTGAAGTGGAATTCGCAATTGAGCTAGTACCTGGAACAGCTCCGATATACAAGAGACCTTATCGGATGGACTCCAAGCAGCTAGAAGAACTCAAGGATCATTTAAGAGAATTGACGGAGAAGGGGTATATTCGTCCTAGTTCCTCACCATGGGGAGCTCCGGTGATATTTGTGCCCAAAAAGGACGGAACCCAAAGGTTATGCGTGGATTACCGTGCCTTGAATGAGGTAACCATCAAGAACAAGTACCCATTACCCCGCATTGAAGACTTGTTTGATCAGTTGAGGGGAGCTTGTGTGTTCTCGAAGATTGATCTCAGGTCGGGATACCACCAACTCAAGATAAGGCAAACTGATATTCCCAAGACGGCTTTCGTATCTCGGTACGGACTGTATGAATACACTGTCATGCCTTTCGGGCTAACTAATGCCCCGGCATACTTCATGTATCTCATGAACAAGGTATTCATGGAATATCTGGACAAATTTGTGGTGGTTTTCATAGATGACATTCTCGTCTTCTCCAAAGATGAAGAAGAACATGAGAAACATCTAAGGTTGGTGTTGCAGAGGCTGAGAGAACACCAACTATATGCCAAGTTGAGCAAGTGTGAGTTTTGGTTGAAGAGAGTTCCCTTCTTAGGACATATAATCTCGGAGGGAGGAATGTCCGTAGATCCCGCCAAAATCGAGGATATACAGAAGTGGAAGACCCCTAAAAATGTCGGGGAAGTTCGAAGCTTTTTTGGGATTGGCTGGATACTACCGACGGTTTATTGAGGGATTCTCCAAGATCTCAAGACCCCTCACCAAACTGTTGGAGAAGGGAATCACATTCACCTGGACACCACAGTGCGAGACGAGTTTTCAGGAGCTAAAGAAGAGATTGACAACAGCCCCAGTGTTAGTTATGCCAGATATGCAGAAGAACTTTACGGTGTACTGCGATGCCTCTGAAAACGGGTTGGGATGTGTTCTCATGCAAGAAGGGCATGTCGTGGCTTATGCATCCCGGCAGCTCCGGAAGCATGAGAAGAACTATCCTACACATGACCTAGAACTAGCCGTAGTGGTACACGCGTTGAAAATTTGGCGGCATTACTTGATGGGGAAGAGGACAGAGATATATACGGATCATAAGAGTTTAAAGTACATTTTCACACAACCAGACCTCAACCTCAGACGAAGAAGATGGTTAGAGCTAATCAATGACTTTGATGTGGGCATCAACTATCATCCTGGGAAAGCAAACGTCGTGGCCGATGCTTTAAGTCGGAAAGTGCAGGTCAATAAGTTGAGCTTGAAGGACATGCCTGCAGAATTGAAGGACGAGGTTATGAGGCTCAATCTATGCTTAGTAAATAGTGGTGAAGCCATCGCCATGGAAGTGGACTCCACACTAGAGCGAGACATACGCGAGGGTCAAAAGAATGATGAGAAGATACAAGAGATCAGACAACTCATCAAGGAAAATAAAGCTCCGAGTTTTAGAGAGGATGAACAAGGAACGGTGTGGCACGGGAAAAGAATCTGTGTGCCAGAAGTAAAGGAGATCCGTGAATTGATTTTGAAGGAGGCTCATGATTCTGACTATTCCATTCATCCTGGGAGTACGAAGATGTACCAGGACCTCAAGAGCAGGTATTGGTGGTATGGCATGAAGCGAGATGTCGCGGAACATGTTGCCCTATGTGACACATATCAGTTGATGAAAGCGGAACATCAACGACCCATGGGATTATTGCAACCACTCAAAGTGCCTGAATGGAAATGGGAAAAAATCAGCATGGATTTCATCGTGGGATTGCCTAGAACCCAATCAGGATATGATTCAATATGGGTCATCATTGATAGGCTAACCAAGGTAGCTCATTTCATCCCCGTGAAAGAAAGCTACAGCGGATCCAAATTGGCAGAGTTGTACATGTCGAGGATCGTGTGTTACCATGGAGTGCCAAAGAAGATTGTGTCGGATCGAGGGACACAGTTCACCTCAAGGTTCTGGCAGAAGTTACACGAAACCATGGGAACCCATATGAACTTTAGTTCTGCCTATCATCCCCGAACCAACGGGCAGACGGAGAGAACCAATCAGATCCTAGAAGATATGCTGAGGGCATGTGCACTCAAAAACAATAGGAGTTGGGACAAGAACTTATCGTATGCAGAGTTTTCCTATAACAACAGCTATCAAGCTAGTATGAAGATGTCGCCGTTTGAAGCTTTGTACGGGAGGAAGTGCAGAACTCCCCTATTTTGGAACCAAACAGGGGAAAGTAAAGTGTTTGGTCCAGAAGTACTACAAGAAGCCGAGGCGAAGGTGAGGGAAATTCGCAATAACTTGAGGATAGCACAGACACGCCAAAAGAGCTATGCCGATGTACGAAGAAGAGAGCTCGTTTTCAACGTGGGGGACTATGTCTATCTCAAGGTGTCCCCTATTAGAGGACTTCGTCGGTTCAAGGTGAAAGGGAAGTTGTCATCTCAATACATCGGACCCTTTCAAGTTTTGGAGAGGAAAGGCGAAGTGGCGTATCAACTAGAATTACCGGCTCGTCTATCGGATGTGCATGATGTATTCCATGTGTCACAACTCAAGAAATGCCTGAGGACGCCTGAGGAGGTGTTACCCATGAATGAAGTGGACATAGCTGAGGATTTGTCTTATGCCGAGCAACCATACAAGATTTTGGAGACAATGGAACGCCTCACCAGAACTAAAAGAATCCGGATGTGCAAGGTGCAGTGGAAGCATCACTCAGAAGAGGAAGCCACCTGGGAGCGGGAAGATGAGCTAAGGGCACAATTTCCGGAATTGTTTTCTTAGAACCACCAATCTCGAGGACGAGATTTCTTTTAAGGGGGGTAGAGCTGTAACACCCCAAAATTTTGTTAAGACCCTAAATCATGTTAAGAGGGGAATTTAAAAATTTTTGGACGTGTTGCATGTTTTGCAAAAATTCAAATTCAAACTGGAATTCAAATTAAACTCAAAACAGAAAAGAAATAGAAAAAGAAAAAGGGAAAACAGAAAAAAAACCGGCCAGTGGGCCGAAACCCACCAGCCGGCCCAACCAGCGCCCGCGCCAGCCCGCAGCCGCGCGCGCCGCTTCCTCCCACTGACAGGCGGGGCCCGCCAGTTCATCGTCTACCTCGCGCCAGCGCCGGACTCTCTCACCCGAATCGAAACCGATCGGGAATTCTCGCGTATTCCAGCCGAATTCCGTTCGGGGGCGACGCAAACTCGATCTAAACCACCCCGCCGCCCTCCCCCGTCTATAAAAACCCCCGGCCTCGTTCTGTTTTTCCCACGCGATCCGCCGATTTTCCTCCGGTGAGAACCGAGACTTCTCCGGCAAATTCTGGCCGATCTACACTCGGAAATTCCGATCTAACTCGCTGGTCTTGATCCACCGCCTCCGGGGAACCTTGCAGGTGCAGAAAACTCGGTGACTTGCGGTGTAAACACAGCGCCGACGAGCCTCGCCGTGAATTCACCTCGGACCTCGTCGCCGAGCACCTTCCAGGACCTCCGAGCTCAAGAAAACCCCCGAGGTGAGATCCCCGACCTCCCCTCCACCGATCTATGCCATAAAATCACAGTTCTAGGAAGAATTCACGAAGATCCGAAAGTCTCCGGCGAGATCGCCGCTTCCCGCCGCCGTGCGCCGCCGGCAGCGCCGCCCGCGCTCGATCAGAGCGACGTGGCCGCTTGTGCGCCGTTTATTTTAAATCGCACGGTAGGGTTTAAATCCCCGCGTACCAGTTCGACGTTATAATCTTAGCCGTCGGTTTAAAATCGGACGGTCCACGTCAGCCCCGCGTTATAAAGACTGGAAATCTTACGTGCTACCCCCTGGGGTTCTCGGGAAATAAGAGCTAGCTCCGGAAACTTCTGATCTAGCCCCTGGAACTTCAGAAAATCATGTAAATTCATTTAAAAATCAGTTTTAGCCCCTGGACTTAATAAAAATTAGGAAAAACTCCTCTGATAAGTGTAGCTAGACCCCTGGAAATTCTGAAAATAATATTATAGACCCTGTAGTGGGGTGAGTTTACCTTTTTAGCCCTGTTTAATATTAAATTTGGGAAATTGAATATGTGGCTAGTGTTTAAAACTTAAAAAGTGGGACAAACATATTAAATTAAAGACTTTCTCAGTATTTAGGAAACTTTGGAGTGAGATAAAAACATATTTTGGGCTGAAGTGAATCTGTTTAATTTATTATTCACATTTAGGGACACATTTTTAAGTAAAGAATAGTTCTATAAAATAAGGAAAATAATTATGAAATAGTTTACATCAGAGGAAAAGGTCAAAAATATATTAGCAAATATTTTAGATCAGAACCTATTCTGTTTAGATGATGTATCTTGTTATTTTTATAATAAAGTTCACACTTATGCATAGGAAATAAATCTGAAAATATAGCAACTAATAAATGATAAATGGAGTTTCTAAAATCCAAAGAATTCAGTTTAGGGTTGGTAGAAATTATGAAGACACATATGGAGAAGGAAAATACCTTTCATGCATACTAGGTAGCTAAAAGGTGTAGTAATTGAATATAAGGAATTTATTTAAAGTGGAAACTCATATATATAGTATGTAAGTATAAATGTGAACACAAAAGTAGGAATCATATACATATGATCAAAAGTGCATGCAAGCCACAAATCAACACACATAGAGTAACCACAACACATATAATGGTGAATGACTTTCATAAATATGAATGTGTGGTTTGTATGAAGTGGAAGTGTGAACTATGTCTTATGGATTGTTGTTTTTCTTTTGCTATGTGTGATGGTGTGATGTAGAACCTGCTCAAGAGCAAGTTATTCCTTTCCAAGATCAGGACTACCCATTTCAAGAGCAGCAGGAAGGAGGCAAGTGTCCTTGACCACTTTGATCCTATACTAGGATGTGTAGATAGAATTATTTGCATTGTCAATTGAAATATGGAACCCATGCTAGGAAGTTTCCCTAGAATTGCATTACCTTGTTCCCTTGTAGCTTGGGATTGGGATTTATTTTATCATGTCATTTATTATTATGCATATGCTTAGCCATGCTTAGAATGGGATATTTGGGATATGAGATCATCAGTTTATTTTACCATTCTCTTGAATGAGATATTGTGAGTTATGTAGAGGTAGGGATCAAGGCAAGTTGGATGTTTTGGTTGTGTGCTGGGTGCACGAGACTCGGGTTTGTGTTTAGTACTTGCCTGGATCCTAAGGACCGGTTCATGGAGCATGTAACCTGGCTTTACAGTGCCAACCACATGCTGAGATGGGGCAGCTTGGCCAATTAATTAGGTGTATCCCCGGCGTAGTATGGGTGTGTTGGATGGTGCGGGGAGTAGGTGTCAGCTGGACTACCGTATGAACCGCAAGGCTCAAGAGGGGGCCACTGCAGCGGGGTTGGAGCCTCTTGTATGCTGTTAGGGGTGAAACCTCAGTGGGCTCATGCTCGTCGGGAATCCCTTTGTAAAGGATTCGTAGTGATCTCCTGGCTACACACCTGGGAAGTGTGAATGTGGTTCGTAGCCACTGGCATAATGGAGGTTCTTTTACTCCACCCGACAACGGGGGATGAAATCACTACATGTGGGTACAGTGGTACAAACTCTGCAGAGTCAAAACTGTCATGACAGCCGTGCTCACGGTCAAGAGCGGCTTGGACTTATTCATGATTAGAGGATTGATGGTTTTGGAAGTTAAGCAGGGAGCTTAACATTGGAAATGATGTTATGGTTATTGGATTGTGATGATGGGATGGGAGATTGGGACCATTTCACCTGTGTAGTAATGTAGGTGCTTAATAAGCTAAGGTGGTAGGTATTAATTGCGTAGTGATTTAACCATGAGTTCAACCTCTCCTTGTTCTAGCCATGCATGATATAATTTTCCCACACTTGCTGAGTACCATCGGTACTCAACCTTGCATATTTGTTGGTTTATATTGCTGCTCAGGTCAAGATAATGAGGTGGTGTATAATGACCAAGACTTTGACCCGAAGAAGGTTTCTAGGTTCATGGAGACCCCGGGCAACGCCTGTGACGGAGCCCTCAAGAATAATATTCCGCTGCTAGTTTATTTACTTGTGGAACTTATTATTGTCCATCGAGACATTTGCGATGTAAGACTTATTTATATTCGACACCTGGCTTGTAATAAATGATGCTTCACTATTTGTCATCACATGTATGAGAAAATGATCCTGGCATACATGTGATATTCACTCGGTTGTTCTTCGGAAAAAAAACCGGGTCTGACATAATGCTGAGATACTCAAGGGACTCAAGACGCGCAGCTACGACTTCTTGAAGAAGCATGGTGCCAATTGGGTAGACGAGCTTCCGTGCGCACTGTGGGCTAGCCGGACGTCCCTCAGCCGAGCGACAGGGGAAACACCCCTTTTCCTGGTGTATGGGGCTGAGGCCGTCCTCCCCTAGAGATCACCATGTGCTCCCCCGTGTCCATGCATATGATGAAGCCGCGCAGGACCAGGTCCGATGTGAGGACATTGACCTTGTCGATGAGCAAAGGTGGCAAGCAGTTGCTCGAAATGCATGGTACCGCCAGGCGCTCCGACGCTATCACCAGTGGTTCGTGCGTAGTAGACAGCTGAAAGTGGGCAACCTGGTGCTTCAGCGCATACTTTCTTGCGATGGGGCAAACAAACTCTCCCCCAGCTGGGAGGGTCCCTTCCGAGTAACACAAGTATCCCGCCCCGGGTGCGTCCGCCTGGCCATGGAGGACGGGCTACCTCTACCCAATCCCTAGAGCATAGAGCACCTCTGTAAGTTCTACCCTCAGCGCAGCGGTAGGACTCTTTTTTCTCTGTTAGGGTGTCATAGAGTCTAGGAGCAGCGCTCGGAACAGCCAAGCTCCGGAAGGGTCCCGCTACTCTTGTCATCTGGAGCGGGTCACTGCCTTCTTGTAAAGCCTGCCTCCTCCTATGAAATAGACTGATCTGAGAAAAATCTGTCTCACCCTGTGTGCTCTCATTTACTCATGCTTCAGTTTATGCATACATTCGCATATCAACTGTCTCATGGCATGTCCAGGGTTCGTCCTATCTGCTTGTTCGAAGTCCTGTGGAGCTGGGAGGTCTCCTCGCTGAAAGTTTAACACCTGCGGGAGGTCCAAAGTGTGCAGCCTTCTTAGCCTGGTCCTACACCCTAAGCCTGTACACTTTGCCTCCCCAGAGCTATGACTGAGTACTTGGGGGTCGGACGGCGCACACCCCTGGACAAGAGGATAACTGTACCCCGGATACTGCCGTTTTAATTCTAGTGCTTGCTTCCCCATATCGCTCCGGCCGTATTATCAGTCACTTTTCCCTCACCCATAGTTAGAGTTGTGCTACCTTGCTGCAGGCAGGTCGGCATGAGGTACCTGTGGTGTACCCGAGGTTCTTGGGTTATTTCCTTGCTCGGGAGCCCTATGCCGCCGAATGGTCCCTCCCCTGAAAATCCAATGCCACTAGGAGGTTCAGAGTGTGTAGCCTACTTAGCCTGGTCCTGCACCCTAAGCGTGCACACTTTGCCTCTCCAGCGCTGCGGCTGAGTATCGGGGGGCCGGACGGCTCATACTCCTGAGCAAAGTACTAACCATAACCCAGATGCTATCACACTGAATTTCCCATGCCCCGCAGCTCGACCAAGGATCGTAAGCCGCAACGAAACTAGGAGCGGGGAATTGTGGCCAGTGAGCACTTTTAATCCTTTTCTCTGCCATGTCTGTGCAGGTCCAAGCAGGTCCTAGCGTCCCGGACCTCCCAGGGGTCCGCCGCTGACGTCCTGCCTCAACCGTCTACTTGGTAGGTGCGCCCCAACCTAAGATCCACACCTACCATGGGGTCATCACGGTGATCTACGCGGGCAGGACGTCGGGACCCCCACGGCAGCAAGCAGGGACTTGGAGCTCCCACTACAACAAGCTAACAACACCACCGGAGCGGAGCTTCTTCGGTCCTTGCGCTGCTAAGGACCCAGGGAGACAAGCTAGTGACATCGGTGATGACTAGCTTCCTTGGTCAAGTTTTTTCATGCCGTTGTGCTGCTAAGGACCCGAAGAGACGTAGCTGCAACATAAAGGATAAAAACTTTAACAACAAGTTTTTATTCATGGCGGTATGCAAGGACATAACAAGGGCTGGCTTACACACAAGACAAGCAGGAGCCCTAGGAGTCTACTGGTTCTGGAACATCGCAGCTACAAGCTTTGCAGTGTCCTCCACACTGAACCTAACCGCCTCCATCGCCTCTGAGACGGGACCCTACACCACCGGCTCCAGGGAGACGTTAGGGTCCCAGCTCCGAAAGCACGTGAGCACGTGCTCTACCACATGCTGAGTCAGAGCCTTACCCTCGGCCTCTAGATCTTCCCTGACGACACCCTCCAGCGCCAGCAGCTTGGCTTCGACCGACTCCAGCGCAGAGAGACCTTGGCTCACCTCCTACACCAGGCCTCCTGTGACACCCTCAATCTTGATTTCTTCATGCATTCATATTTCATATAGAGAAAACATTTTAAAATAAGTTGAAACGGAGAAAGAAAAAAGCCAAAAAGAGCCAATTCCAGTTCACCGAGAGCGCCGAAGACACTTCCCGCGGCCTGCTGGCCACGTGGCGTGTTCGGAGCTCATCCCCGCAAAGGGGGAGAGGCCCGCCACTAAACTGGCTACGTGGCAGGCTCGGGACTCGTACCCGCGAAAGGGGGAGAGGTCCGACCCCGTGGGAAACGTGTTGCCCCCAGAGCTAGCCTCTGCGGAGGAGTGAGGCCAGCCCCAAAGGACACGTGTCGCCTTTTGGAGCTAGTCACCGCGGAAAAGAGAGTACTAGCCACACGGGACACGTGTCGCTCTCGGAGCCCACCTCCAAGAGGTCTGGTCCTACTGGACATGTGTCACCTCCGGAGCTCACCTCCGGGAGGTCCGTCACTATTGGACACATGTCGACCTCGGAGCTCGTCTCTGAGGAGAAAGGAAGTCTGGCGCTACTGGACACGTGGCACTATCGGAGCTCACCTCCGAAGAGAGGGGAGGTCCGGAACTGACATGTGGCGCACGTGGAGCTCGCCTCTGAGGGAGAGGGAGGTCCCGACCCGCCAGGTGGCGCACGCGGAGCTCACCTCTGAGGAAGAGGGAGGTCTCGCCCGCCTGACACGCGGCACAACCGGAGCCCGCCTCTGAGGAAAAGGGAGACCAGGCCCCCGCTGGACACGTGGAGCCTCCGGAGCTCACCACCGTGAAGGTAACAATATTTGAAGCGGTTTTTCTTCTGTACGCGTGGGAATCCCCAGTACTAAGGAAACCAACACGAATTCCACGTTGCTACCGCACCAAATCAATTAAAGATAAGTTGTTAAGATTCAAAAACAATTTGAATAGAACTCTTATTCGAATTCCGATCAGATTAGGACTCTTCTCTTTCCGCTTATAAATAGAACCCGAAACAACCCCTTGGTCGTAACATCTTTTCTAAGCGACAACTTAGAAGCCCTAGCCCCAAACTCGCCGAGCTAAAACCCCTTCGCCAGAGTTTGACCACCGGAGAGACCGCCAACGAGCCTAGACACGATCACCACCGCCAGAAGAAGATCCCCGACGATCTGTTTTTGCTAGGAGGGAGGACCCGAAGAATGTAAGGTAGGTTTCCATTACCACCTTACGACACCATCGCATTTTCTTTGCATCTGTTCTCTTCGATCCTTTCGAACAGAAGCTTTTTCGTGGACAGATCACGTGTTGATCGGTTTGATCTAGATCTTGAGTCCGGATCATTACCACGTCCACATTTGATTCAAACACCTTTGTTCATCGTGAAACCCATGCAAGACATGCAAGAATACGTACAAACTGATCTAATAAAACTGCACCATAGAATCAACAATCATATGCACCATTGCATCTTAAAGTAGAGTTTGTGCATGATATTGATTGTTGTGAATCTTGTATGTGCGTGGTCATAATTAGAAGGACAAGCTCAGGGAGCTATCTACGACGAACTACAACCTCAAGACTTCGAGACACAAGAACAGCCAGAGCCGCAAGAACAAGGCAAGTGCCCCTTGACCACATTGATCCCATGCTTTTGGAAAAACTGTTTTGCTTGCGAAAACTGTGTATGCTTGAGTCAACTTGATGGGAAACCCTTTTCATAGGAGTTTACTAGTTTTGTTAACCACCCTTGTCACCGGGAAAGTTAATGAGTCGGGTATGGTTTTTGCTTTTATGCTTTGCCGAGTCCATGGGATATGGGAAGTGATATAGATGTGTCTAGCTAACTACACTCATAAGAATAATGAGAAACTGATGTTGTTAATGATCATGAATCGGAGGGAGATCTAGGCAATCTTGGTTTGTGAATGAGGTAGAATGAGATGGTGGTTATTTGCCGTAGATCTAAGGACCGGTTTATGCGAGCCATGCCAGGATAACAGTGCCACCACAAGGCCAAGTATGGGTGCGGCTTAGCTGAGTAATTAGGGAAGTTACTAGATTGTTATGGACCACGGAAGGCGCGGAGAATGGGAGTCGAGTGAGGACTGCACTGGGAACTGCATGGCACAAGAGGGGACCCGCGGGTGGGAGAATTGGATATTCTAGCCTGCTGGTGAAACCTTAGTGATTCCATACATCTAGTAGCCCCTTTGTAAAGGTTATTTTGTGATCTCTTGGCTATACACCGACAGTTGTGTACTGGTATAATGGAGGTTCTGCAGTCGCCGACGGGTGACGAAATCACAAACTTGTGGGTAAAGTGGTACAAACTCTGTAGAGTGTAAAACTTTCATGATAGACAAGCTTACGGTCACGAGCGCCTGGGCAACTCACATGATTAGTTGGGATGGTTTTTGGATGGTTTGGTTATGGTTATTTGGGATGGTTATGGTTTGGTCTGGATTTGGTTTTCGGGACTGTTGAGTCCGGGTAATAAGATTGATTGCATGACTGTTGAGTCATGGCAATGAGCATTGGTCTCGGTATGAGACGGAATTGAATATGAGATGAAATGGTAGTGAATACGAGATGGTATTCATGATATGATAGTGAATACAAGATGGTATTAACGAGCTTGAGAAAAGTTGAGAAAGATAGATGTATGGAAGAGACATGAATGTAATGGAACATGATGGAGGTATGTTGGTGTTTAAATATATGTTGGGATTACATTCACTTAAAGCTGAGTTGCTGTTTTTATCGTGTTTTGAGGAATAAACTTTGATTTCCGCAATGAGCCTTTATACCTGCCTTGTTATAAGCTACATGTCATACTTCCCGCACTTGATAAGTACGTCATGTACTCAAACTTGCATTATCATACATCATCAGCAACAGGAGAGGAGTACTATGAAGTCCACATGGAGTATTAGGAGTGTGATCCACCGTCAACTTGCCTGTGGGGATGGAGTAGAGATGGAGCCGCTGCTGCTGCTTAGTTTGCTTCTGCACTAGTTAGAAGACTTCCGTTGCTAGAATAAAGACTTACGCTGCTAGAATAAAGACTTTCGCTGCTAAAATGAGTCAAAGACTCATGAGACATTGTAGTAAACCCTGTTATTCGTGGTATTATTCTGAAATTCAGTTTGTAGATTATATGTGTATGTGTGATGAACATCCTGGGCAACATATGCATCAGTCTCGGTTCCGAGGGGTTTCCTCTCAGAACCAGGGCGTCACAGATTGGTATCAGAGCCACGTTGACGGTAGGATGCACCCCTCACAGAATGGTATCAGAGCTACCACGTTGACTGTAGGACACGCCCCTAGACAATGATTGGTATCAACATACCACGGTTGATCGTAGGTCACACACCTAGATAGAGATCACAGATTGGTATATATACCACGTTGCCTGCAGGATGCATCCCTAGTAACAGATTGGTATTAGAAGCCACGCTGGCCATAGGATGCAAGACTAGGTAGAGTGCATAGATTGGCATTGGAACCACCTTGACCATAGGACAAAGTCACTGAGTAATCACAGATTGGTATTACCCCAAAACCCCATAGGACCCCCATTTAATAAGCCTTGAATAGGAGTTGTGTGCTGAACTCTGAGATGGTTGTTTGTGCTTGAGTGCTTAGTGTGAGTTGTGGGATGTTTCAGCGTTGTCCATATCCACACATAGTAGAGAGATGTGAGATGCTTCGGCACTTGTTCACATCCTCATATAAGGCTAATATATGTAGCCCATCCACCTTGATGCATATAGTTGGGAGGGATCCATCTAACCTTCTAACCTCTATTCTATCCAACTCTCTCTCACAAGATGGTGAGAGGAAATGTCAGCCGTCAAGGGAGGAACGTCCGTGGTAACCAAGAAGAGGACCACGTCGAAGTTCCTGATAATAAAAACCCCAGAGCTGGTGCAAACAATCTGGAACGGTTGATGGCTATGCAGAACCAGCTTATGCAAACCATGATCCAAACTTTGGGTCAGCTGCAAGCCAACAACAATAACCCCGTTTCTGCACCACCACCGCCACCACCACCGGCTCACAACCGACTGGGAGAGTTCATGAGGACTCGACCGCCCACTTTTGCTCAAGCTAATGATCCCATGGAGGCCGATGACTAGTTGAAGTCCATGGAGAAGAAGCTTGCCATAGTTCAGTGCAATGACCGAGAGAAAGTTCTCTTCGCATCGCACCAACTCATGGGAGCAGCCGCCCGACTGGTGGGACACCCTTTGTAATGCTCATGTCGACCCGGAGACTATTACTTGGACAGAGTTCAAGGAGAGTTTCCGCTCTCATTACATCCCTGCTGGAGTAATGATGCTCAAAAGACAAGAGTTTGAAGGTCTCCGCTAAGGGCAGAAAAGCGTGAATGAGTAACTCAACAAGTTCACGCAACTGTCATGGTATGCCCCTGAAGATGTCAACTCGGACCAACGGAAGCAGTACCTGTTCATGAGAGGGTTGAACAATGATTATGTCAGCTTCCAAAAGTTAGTTGACAAAGGCATAGTGGTTGAGAGCAAGATCCGAGAGATCGAGCGAGAGGGCAAAAGAAGGATGCCCTACCAGCCACAAGGGAGCAATGTCGACCTCGGTACATGCCCCCAGCTGCACCGCAGTATGGCTCGACCCCTCCTACTTTTCACCCTAATCAGCCACCATAGCAACGTCCTGCCATGCAAGCACCTCGTGTGCTTTTGCCTCCTGCACCCCGACCCAACATGGACGCTCCTGTTCAAAACCCCCGCCCCAACATGCCTGCTGTCGTGGGCAACAAGGCATGCTTTGCATGCGGAGAGACGGGACACTTTGTGAGCCAGTGCTCGAAGAGAGGTCCTGGATAACCAAGCAACGTGCCCAAGCAGAACCCACGGCCGAACGTAGGAGCCAATCAAGGAAACCGTGGACAACAGAACTACGCTCGCGGCAACGTGAACCATGTCTCTGCTGAGGAAGCACAACAGGCTGAGGACGTCGTGATTGGTATGTTCCTTGCCAACTCCAACCCAGCCACCATTCTATTTGATTCCGGAGCATCACATTCATTCATATCATCCAAGTATGTTACCAAGTATAATCTACCCATATCACACTTGGAATATACTATGTTGGTTAATTCTCCCGGTGGAGAGATGAGGACTAATATAGTATGTCCAAAAGTAAACCTTAAAATAAGGGGGATAGACTTCTTTGCCAACCTCATTGTCTTGGATTCCCAAGGGCTTGACATAATACTCGGAATGGATTGGCTAAGCAAGCACAACGGAGTAATCCAATGTGCCGAGAGAAGCGTGCAGTTGACAAATGAGCACGGTACTCGTATCGAGTTCAAGTCAGCCCAACCAACAACCGAGAAGACAGAATTCCCTCATCTATTCTCCACTAGCGAATCTTGAGGGCGAGATTCAATTTAAGGGGGGTAGATTTGTGACACCCTCAATCTTGATTTCTGCATGCATTCATATTTCATATAGAGAAAACATTTTAAAATAGGTTGAAACGGAGAAAGAATAAAAAAGATAGCCAAAAAGAGCCAATTATAGTTCACCGAGAGCGCCGAAGACACTTCCGGCAGCCCGCTGGCCACGCGGCGTGTTCGGAGCTCATCCCCGCAAAGGGGGAGAGGCCCGCCACTAAACTGGCTACGTGGCAGGCTCGGGGCTCATCCCCGTGAAAGGGGGAGAGGTCTGACCCCGTGGGACACATGTTGCCCCCGGAGCTAGCCTCTACGGAGGAGCAAGGCCAGCCTCGCAGGACACGTGTCGCCTTCAGAGCTAGTCACCACGGAATAGAGAGGACCAGCCGCACGGAACACGTGTCGCTCTCGGAGCTCACCTCCGAGAGGTCCGGTCCTACTGGACACGTGTCACCTCCGGAGCTCACCTCCGGGAGGTCCGTCACTATTGGACACGTGTCGACCTCGGAGCTCGTCTCTAAGGAGAAAGGAAGTCTGGCGCTACTGGACACATGGCACTATCGGAGCTCACCTCCGAAGAGAGGGGATGTCTGGAACTGACACGTGGCACACACGGAGCTCGCCTCTGAGGGAGAGGGAGGTTCCGACCCGCCAGGACACGTGGCGCACGCGGAGCTCACCTCTGAGGAAGAGGGAGGTCTCGCCCGCTTGACATGCGGCACAACCGGAGCCCATCTCTGCGGAAAAGGGAGACCAGGCTCCCGCTGGACACGTGGAGCTTCCGGAGCTCACCGCCGTGAAGGTAACAAGATTTGAAGCGGTTTTTCTTCTGTACGCGTGGGAATCCCCGGTACTGAGGAAACCGACACGAATTCCACGTTGCTACCACACCGAATCAATTAAAGATAAGTTGTTAAGATTCAAAAACAATTTGAATAGAACTCTTATTTGAATTCAGATCAGATTAGGACTCTTCTCTTCCCGATTATAAATAGAACCCAAAACAACCCCTTGGTCGTAACATCTTTTCTAAGCCAACAACTTAGAAGCCCTAGCCCTAGAAAACTCGCCGAGCTAAAACCCCTTCGCCAGAGTTTGACCACCGGAGAGACCGCCGACGAGCCTAGACACGATCGCCGCTGCCGGAAGAAGAGCCCCGACGATCTGTTTTTGCTAGTAGGGAGGACCCGAAGAACGTAAGGTAGGTTTCCATTACCACCTTACAAAACCATCGCATTTTCTTTGCATCTGTTCTCTTTGATCCTTTTGAACAAAAGCTTTTTCGTGGACAGATCACGTGTTGATCAGTTTGATCTAGATCTTGAGTCCAGATCATTACCACGTCCACATTTGATTCGAACACCTTTGTTCATCGTGAAAGCAATGAAGACATGCAAGAATACGTACAAACTGATCTAATAAAACTGCACCATAGAATGAACATGTATATGCACCATTGCATCTTAAAGTAGAGTTTGTGCATGATATTGATTGCTGTGAATCTTGTATGTGTGTGGTCATAATTTGAAGGACAAGCTCAGGGAGCTATATACGACGAACTACAACCTCAAGACTTCAAGACACAAGAACAGCCAGAGCCGCAAGAACAAGGCAAGTGCTCCTTGACCATATTGATCCCATGTTTTTGGAAAAACTATTTTGCTTGCGAAAACTGTGTATGCTTGAGTCAACTTGATGGGAAACCCTTTTCATAGGAGTTTACTAGTTTTATTAACCTACCTTGTCGCCGGGAAAGTTAATGAGTCGGGTATGGTTTTTGCTTTTATGCTTTGTCGAGTCCATGGGATATGGGAAGCGAGATAGATGTGTCTAGCTAACTGAACTCGTAAGAATAATGAGAAACTGATGTTGTTAATGATCATGAATCGGAGGGAGATCTAGGCAAGCTTGATTTGTGAATGAGGTAGAATGAGATGGTGGTTACTTGCCGTAGATCTAAGGACCGGTTCATGCGAGCCATGCTAGGATAACAGTGCCACCACAAGGCCAAGTATGGGTGTGGCTTTGCTGAGTAATTAGGTAAGTTACTAGATTGTTATGGACTGTGGATGGCGCGGGGAACGGGAGTCGAGTGAGGACTGCCCTGGGAACTGCATGGCACAAGAGGGGGCCCGTGGGTGGGAGAATTGGAGATTCTAGCCTTCTGGTGAAACCTTAGTGAGTCCATACGTCTAGTAGCCCCTTTGTAAAGGCTATTTTGTGATCTCATGGCCATACACCGACGGTTGTGTACTGGTATAATGGAGGTTCTGCAGTCGCCGATGGGTGACGAAATCACAAACTTGTGGGTAAAATGGTACAAACTCTGCAGAGTGTAAAACTATCATGATAGCCGAGCTTACGGTCACGAGCGCCTGGACAACTCACATGATTAGTTGGGATGGTTTTTGGGATGGTTTGGTTATGGTTATTTAGGATGGTTATGGTTTGGTCTTTGGATTTGGTTTTTGGGACTGTTGAGTCCGGGTAATGAGATTGATTGCATGACTGTTGAGTCATGGCAATGAGCATTGGTCTCGGTATGAGACGGAATTGAATATGAGATGAAATGGTAGTGAATACGAGATGGTAGTGAATACAAGATGGTATTCACGAGCTTGAGAAAAGTTGAGAAAGATAGATGTCTAGAAGAGACATGAATGTAATGGAACATGATGGAGGTATGTTGGTGTTTAAATACATGTTGGGATTACATTCACTTAAAGCTGAGTTGCTGTTTTTATCGTGTTTTGAGGAATAAACTTTGCTTTCTGCAATGAGCATTTTTATACCTGCCTTGTTATAAGCTACATGTCATACTTCCCGCACTTGCTGAGTACGTCATGTACTCAAACTTGCATTATCATGCATCATCAGCAACAGGAGAGGAGTACTATGAAGACAACATGGAGTATTAGGAGTGTGATTCACCGTCAACTTGCCTGTGGGGATGGAGTAGAGATGGAGCCGCTGCTGCTGCTTAGTGTCACACCCAGTTTCTCCGAAGAACAACCGAGTGAATATCACATGTATGCCAGGATCATTTTCTCATGCATGTGATGACAAATAGTAAAGCATCATTTATTAAAAGCCAGGTGTCGAATATAAATAAGTCTTACATAGCATATGTCTCGATGGACGATAGTAAGTTCATCACAAGTAAATAAACTAGCAGCGGAATATTATTCTCGTGGGCTCCGTCACAGGTGTTGCCTGGGGGACTCCATGAACCTAGAAACCTTCTTCGGGTCCAAAGTCTTGATCATTAAACACCACATCATTCTCTTGACCTGAGCAGCAATATAAACCAACAAATATGCAAGTTGAGTACCGATGGTACTCAGCAAGTGTGGGAAAGTTATGTCATGCATGGCTAGAACAAGGAGAGGTTGAACTCATGGTTAAAGCACTACGTAATTACTACCTACCACCTTAGCTTATTAAGCACCTACATTACTACACAGGTGAAATGGTCCCAATCTCCCAACCCATCATCATAATCAAATGACCATAACCTCAAATCCCAATGTTAAGCTCCCCGCTTAACATCCTCAACTTCCAAAGCCATCAATCCTCTAATCATGAATAAGTCCAAGCCGCTCTTGACCGTGAGCATGGCTGTCATGACAGTTTTGACTCTGCAGAGTTTGCACCACTATACCCACATGTAGTGATTTCATCCCCCGTTGCCGGGTGGACTAAAAGAACCTCCATTATGCCAGTGGCCACAAACCACATTCACACTTCCCAGGTGTGTAGCCAGGAGATCACTATGAAGCCTTTACAAAGGGATTCCCGACGAGCGTGGGCCCACTGAGGTTTCACCCCTAACAGCAAACAAGAGGCTCCAACCCCGCTGCAGTGGCCCCCTCTTGAGCCTTGCGGTTCATATGGTAGTCCAGCTGACACCTATTCCCCGCACCATCCAAAGCACCCATACTACGCCGGGGATACACCTAATTAATTGGCCAAGCTGCCCCATCTCAGCATGTGGTTGGCACGGTAAAGCCAGGTTACATGCTTCATGAACCGGTCCTTAGGATCCAGGTAAGTACTAAACACAAACCCGAGTCTCGTGCACCCAGCACCAACCAAATCATCCAACTTGCCTTGATCCCTACCTCTACATAACTCATAACATCTCATTCAAGAGTAAGGTAAATAAATTGATGATCTCATATCCCAATTATCCCATTCTAAGCATGGCTAAGCATAACAATAAATGACATGATAAAATAAATCCCAACCCAAGCTACAAGGAAACAAGGTAATGCAATTCTAGGGAAACTTCCTAGCATGGGTTTCATATTTCAATTGACAATGCAAATAATTATATCTACATATCCTAGCATAGGATCAAAGTGGTCAAGGACACTTGCCTTCTTCCTGCTGCTCTGGGAATGGAAAGGCTTGTTCTTGGAAGGGAAGAACTTGCTCTTGGGCAGGTTCTATTCATGTCAACACACATATCAAAAAGAAAACAACAATCCATAAGACATAGTTCACACTTTCACTTCATACAAACCACACATTCACATCTATGAAAGTCATTCACATTTCTATGTGTTGTGGTTACTCTATGTGTGTTGATTTTTGGCTTACATGCACTTTTAAACATGTTCATATATTTTCTAACTTTTGTATTCAGATTTATGTTTGCACACTATATATGAATTTCCAATTTGAACAAATTCCTTATATTCAATTGATACACATCTTAGCTACCAAGTATGCATGGAAGGTATTTTCCTACTCCAAATGGGTTTTCAGATCTTCTACCAAATCCTAAACTGAAATCTTTGGATTTGAAGACTTCATTTATCATTTTCTAGTTATGCATACCTATTTTCCTATATTATAAGATTTATTTTCTATACCTAATTGTAAACTTTATTATGAAAATAGTAAGACACATCATCTAAATAGAATAGGTTCTGATCTAAAATATTAAATAATATATTTTTGAACTTCTCCTCTGATGTGAACTAATTTACATTTATTTTACCAATTTTCAGAATTATTCTCTAACCTAAAAATGTGTCCCTATAACTAATAAATGTGAATAATCAATTAGACAGATTCATTTCAGCTTAAAATCTATTTTTAACTCACTCCAAAGTTTTCCAAGTGCTAGGAAAGTTTAAATTTGAATTTACAATGTGTTTGTCCCATCTTTTAAATTTTAAATACTAATCACATATTCAAATTCCTAAATTTAATATCACATAGGGTTAAAAAGGTAAACTCACCCCATTAAAGGGTCTATTATATTATTTCATAAATTTCCAGGGGTCTAACTACACATAACAGAGGGATTTTCCTAATTTTTATTAAGTCCAGGGGCTAAAACTGTTTTTTAATTGAATTTACATGAATTTCTGAAGTTCCAGGGGCTAGATCAGAAGTTTCCGGGGCTAGCTCGTATTTTCCGAGATCCCCAGGGGGTAGCGTGTAAGAATCCCGGCCTTTATAACGCGGGGCTGACGTGGACCGTCTGATTTAAAACAGACGGCTGAGATTATAACGTCGAACCGGTACACGCGGATTTAAATTCTACCGTGCGATTTAAAATAGACGACGCACAAGCGGCCACGTCGCTCTGATCGAGCGCGGGCGGTGCTGCCCGGCGGCGCGCGGCGGCGGAAGGCGGCGATCTCGCCAGAAAACTTCGGATCTTCGTCTATTCTTCTTAAAACTGGGATTTCATGGCATAGATCGGTAGAGGGGAGGTCGGGGATCTCACCTCGGGGTTTTTCTTGAGCTCGGAGGTCCTGGAAGGCGGTCGGCGACGAGGTCCGAGGTGAATTCACGGCGATGCTCGTCGGCGCTGTGCTTGAAGCGCAAACCACCGAGTTTTCTGCACCTGCGTGACTCCCCGGAGGCGGTGGAACACGATCGGCGCGTTAGATCAGAGAACCCGAGCAGAGATCGAGAGAAAACGGTGATCGGAGCTTTGGTTCTCACCGGGAGGAAAAAACAGCTGATCACAGGTGAAAATCGGGACGATGTCGGTGTTTATATAGCCGGGGGAGGGCGGTGTTCGGTTGTGATCGAGTTTGCGTCGTCCAGAACCGAAATTCGGCTGGGATACGCGAGTATCCGGGGTGGTTTTGATTCGGGGTAGAGAGAGGAGTCCCGATCGGCCGAGCCCGCGCGCGAGGAGGAAGAAGATGGCGGGCCCCGCGTGTCAGTGAGAAAGAGAACGGGGCGCGCGGCTGCGGGCTGGCGCGGGGGTGAGGTGGGCCTGCTGGTGGGTTTTGGCCCACTGGCCGGAGGGTTTGTTTTTTCCTTTTTCTTTTCTGTTTTGAGTTGAATTTGAATTCCAATTTGAATTTGAATTTCTGCACCACAGGCAATACGTCCAAAAATTTTTAAATTCCCCTCTTAACAGGTTTTGGGGTGTTACAGCTCTACCCCCCTTAAAAGAAATCTCGTCCTCGAGACTGGTGGTTCTAGGAAAGCAATTCCGGAAACTGTGCCTTAAGTTCGTCTTCTCGCTCCCATGTGGCCTCCTTTTCCGAATGATGCTTCCACTGCACCTTGCACATCCGGATTCTTTTATTTCTTGTGAGGCGCTCCATTGTCTCCAAAATCTTGGATGGTTGCTCGACATAAGACAGATCCTCAGCTACGTCAACCTCATTCATGGGTAACATCTCTTCAGGTGTTCTCAGACATTTCTTGAGCTGTGACACATGGAATACGTCGTGCACATCCGATAGTCGAGCCGACAGTTCCAGTTGATATGCCACTTCGCCTTTTCTCTCCAGAACTTGAAAGGGTCCGATGTATCGAGGCGATAGCTTCCCTTTCACCTTGAACCGACAAAGTCCTCGGATAGGGGACACCTTGAGGTAGACATAGTCCCCTACGTTGAAAACAAGCTCTCTTCTCCGTACATCGGCATAGCTCTTTTGTCGTGTTTGTGCTATCCTCAAGTTGTTGCGGATTTCCCTCACTTTCGCCTCGGCTTCTTGTAGTACCTCAGGTCCAAACACTTTACTTTCCCCTGTTTGGTTCCAAAATAGTGGAGTTCTGCACTTCCTCCCATACAAAGCCTCAAATAGTGACATCTTCATACTAGCCTGATAACTGTTGTTATAGGAGAATTCTGCATACGGTAAGTTCTTATCCCAACTCCGATTGTTTTTTAGTGCACACGCTCTCAGCATATCCTCAAGGATCTGATTGGTTCTTTCTGTCTGCCCGTCAGTTTGGGGATGATAGGCAGAACTAAAGTTCAGATGGGTTCCCATGGTTTCATGCAGCTTCTGCCAGAACCTTCAGGTGAACTGTGTCCCTCGATCCGATACTATCTTCTTTGGCACTCCATGGTAACACACGATCCTTGACATGTACAACTCTGCCAATTTGGATCCGCTGTAGCTTTCTTTCACGGGGATGAAATGAGCTACCTTGGTTAGCCTGTCGATGATGACCCATATCGAATCATATCCTGATTGGGTCCTAGGCAATCCCACTATGAAATCCATACCGATTTCTTCCCATTTCCATTCAGGCACTTTGAGTGGTTGCAATAATCCCGCGGGTCGTTGATGTTCTGCTTTCACCAACTGACATGTGTCACATAGGGCAACATGTTCCGCGACATCTCGCTTCATGCCATACCACCAATACCTGCTCTTGAGGTCCTGGTACATTTTCGTACTCCCAGGATGAATGGAATAGTCGGAATCGTGAGCCTCCTTCAAAATCAACTCACGGATCTCCTTTACTTCAGGCACACAGATTCTTTTCCCGTGCCACACCGTACCTTGTTCATCCTCACTGAAACCAGGGGCTTTATTTTCCTTGATGAGTTGTCTAATTTCTTGTATCTTCTTGTCATTCTTTTGACCATCGCGTATGTGTTGCTCTAGTGTGGAGTACACTTCCATGGCGATGGCTTCACCACTATTCACCAGGCATGGATTGAGTCTTATAACATCGTCCTTCAATTCTGCAGGCATGTCCTTCAAGCGCAACCTATTGACCTGCACTTTTCGGCTTAAAGCATCTGCCACGACGTTTGCTTTCCCAGGATGATAGTTGATGCCCACATCAAAGTCATTGATTAGCTCTAACCATCTCCTTTGTCTGAGGTTGAGATCTGGCTGTGTGAAAATGTACTTTAAACTCTTATGATCCATATATATCTCTGTCCTCTTCCCCATCAAGTAGTGCCGCCAAATTTTCAACGCGTGTACCACTGCGGCTAGTTCTAGGTCATGTGTAGGATAGTTCTTCTCGTGTTTCCGGAGCTGCCGGGATGCATAAGCCACGACGTGCCCTTCTTGCATGAGAACACATCCCAACCCGTTTCCAGAGGCATCGCAGTACACCGAAAAGTTCTTCTGCATATCTTGCATAACTAGCACTGGGTCTGTTGTCAATCTTTTCTTTAGCTCCTGAAAACTCGTTTCGCACTGCGGCGTCCATGTGAATGTGATTCCCTTCTCCAACAGTTTGGTGAGGGGTCTTGAGATCTTGGAGAATCCCTCAATAAACCGTTGATAGTATCCAGCCAATCATAAGAAGCTTTGAACTTCCCCAACATTCTCAGGGGTCTTCCACTTCTGTACATCCTCGATCTTGGCGGGATCTACGGAGATTCCTCTTTCCGAGATGATATGTCCTAATAAGGGAACTCTCTTCAGCCAAAACTCACACTTGCTCAACTTGGCATATAGTTGGTGTTCTCTCAGCTTCTGCAACACCAACCTTAGATGTTTCTCATGTTCTTCTTCATCTTTGGAGAAGACGAGAATGTCATCTAAGAAAACCACCACAAATTTGTCCAGATATTCCATGAATACCTTGTTCATGAGATACATGAAGTATGCCGGGGCATTAGTTAGCCCGAAAGGCATGACGGTGTATTCATACAGTCCGTACCGAGATACGAAATCTGTCTTGGGAATATCAGTTTGCCTTATCTTAAGTTGGTGGTATCCCGACCTGAGATCAATTTTTGAGAACACACAAGCTCCCCTCAACTGATCGAACAAGTCTTCAATGCGGGGTAATGGGTACATGTTCTTGATGGTTACCTCATTCAACGCACGGTAGTCCATGCATAACCTTTGGGTTCCATCCTTCTTGGGGACAAATATCACTGGAGCTCCCCATGGTGAGGAACTAGGACGAATGTACCCCTTCCTTGTCAATTCTCTTAAATGATCCTTGAGTTCTCCCAGTTGCTTGGAGTCCATCCGATAAGGTCTCTTGAATATCGGAGCTGTTCCAGGCACTAGCTCAATCGCAAATTCCACTTCACGATCTGGAGGCATACCTGGCAACTCCTCTGGAAAAACATCTGGGTATTCCCTGATAATCCTGATCTCCTCCACTTTCACCTCAACTTGATTTAATTTAATGTCCCTCCTAGGCTCGTGTATTGTTATGAACTTTACTCTTGTGCCACTAGGGTGAGTTAGTTCCACCGTTCTGGTCGAACAATGGATGATTCCCTTATGTTTGGTCAACCAATCCATGCCCATAATAATATCTATCCCTTGTGAATCTATCACTATTAGGTTGGCAGTAAATACTACCCCATTAATGTCTAGATTCACCTTGGGACACACTTGTCTTGTCCTTATTTCTCCACCTAGAGAGTTTACTGCTAGCATATGGTTCATTTGTGTTGTTGCTAGATCATGCTTCTTAACAAACCCTTGGGCAATGAACGAATGGGTAGCACCAGAATCGAACAACAGGGTTGCAATGTGTAAATTGGCAGGAAACTTACCAACTACCACGTCGGGTGCCTCTTGCGCTTCCTCCATGGTCACGTGATTCACCCGTCCTCGCATCACATTCTGCTGTTGCGGCTGCACGGGCTTCTTCTTTGGGCACTTATGGGCGTAGTGCCCCACTTCATCACAGTTAAAGCATTGCACCCCAACCTTAGGTGGCTGGCCTTTGTTGTCTTGGGGTTGGTTTGGGGGTCCTTGTACTGCTGGTCGAGGTTGATATGTAGGGCGAGGCTGCTGTACAAACTGACGTTGTGGTGGTGCTGGCGCTGCCGGAGGCCTGAAGTTTGGGTTGTACCCTCTTGGTGCTGAGTAGGGTACCGCAGCACGGCTCGTCTGCCCTGTGGTTTGCTGCATCAGACGTGGGCGGGTGTTGCTACCCGAGGCTTGGTGTGACCATCCGGCCTTCCTCTTGTTTTCATTTTCCAAGGCCTTCAGCTTCCTTTCCACAACAAATGCTCTGTCCACCATCTTTTGGAAACTTTCATACTCGTTGGAGGACATTGCACACTGCATTTCTGCTGTAAGTCCTTCCACGAAGCAATCCTGTTTCTGCTCATCAGTCTCTATGTCCCGTGGGGCATAACGGGATAGTTGAGTGAATTTAGTGAGGTATTCCCTCACAGTCATGTTTCCTTTCTGCAATCCCAAGAATTCCTTTCTCTTGTTTTTGAGTTCACCCCTTGGTATGTAATGGTTGCGGAAGCTACGCTTGAACTCTTCCTAAGTGATGTTCTCAGGGTCATGATGGGCGGCCACGTAAGCGGTCCACCAATCAGCAGCAGGCCCATGCAATTGGTGAGAGGCAAACAGCACCCTCTCATACCCTTGGCATTGTATAATCCTCATCTTGCTCTCAATGGTCTTTAGCCAATCATCTGCCTCCAGAGGTTCAGCAGCACTTGCAAACTTTGGAGGTTGAGTTCCTAGAAACTCACTCAACCTTGGTTGGCGTGGTGCAGCTTGTGGCGGTGGAGCTTGGTGCAAGTTGGCCACCACTTGAGTCAAGTTCTGGATGAGCTGATTTTGATTCTCAAGCATTTGGTGGATGGGATCAACTCCTTCACGGTGACCACCCCTGTCTTGGCCTCCAGAAAGATGAGGGTTGCCGACCTCATCGTTGTTGTTGGCGGGGTTGGCACCACGACCCTTTCCTCTTTTGGCCATCTATCATGATCAACCAAATGTCAATTTAAAGCATTACGTATTATCTTACCAATTTTATTTGTTTACACTTTGTAATGTTGAGGCCTTGTTGTATTTATATTTTTCTGAGGGTTCATGTCTCACGTAAAAATAAATGCATTATTAATTTCATAGGGGTTCACACATCAAAGCAAAGCAACATGAAGACGAGGTTGTGGACAATTGCTCGTGGCTTCCACAACTCACGTCACACACCACACATTAACACACTATTAACTAAAGTATTGACTCGCCTACTCGATAACCTGCTGAACTATGGGGAAGGACTTTACACGACTCGTATCACTGAGCTGGCTCCTCGGGATCTTCCTCATTATTGCCGCTGCCTTCTGACTCCGCTTTGGGTGGGGAGGCTGCTGGTGGAGAAGTGCGACGACGCCTGATCGCCCAGCGATCTGGGGAGTCAGGAGTCCATGTGTCATTCACGGTGACACACAGTTCATTCCCATCTCCTCTTTCTCTCGCCCTCAAGCTGGCTCGAAGCAACGCCTTGGTTTCCTTCAGGGTGTCACGAACATCCTGAAGCTCCTGCTGACACTCATGCAGTCGAGTGCTGAGCATAGCAGTATCCTCCAAGCACAAGTCCATGTGCTCATGGGAAGTCCCCTGCTGCACTGGCGGGTACTTATACTCTGTCGTACCGCTCTCACGCTGGAGGACATACATGTACTCAGTCCTGTCCAGGTGGCGACGATAGATGTGACTCTGGCAGGTGATGGCCTCCCAGGTGACATCCTTCTCCGCATCGACCTGTGTCGCTCGACTAGCTGGAGAGCGGTGGATCTTAAGCAGCTGATTTTCGTGGATAATCCTCATCTATGAACTCCATTCTTCCCGCTTCTCACGGATGATCCTGGTGGAGCTATAGTGTATGATTAGCTTGCCCGTATTGCCGGCGGCTTGGAGCATGCGTCGAAGACGGCGCAACAAGCCTCCCACTGCCAATCCGTAGGAGAGATACGTCACCGGACGGCTCTCCTCTCTGAGGGCAAGGGCAACTACGAGAACCCTCCCTCCGGTGGACTTGCGGGCGATGCGGATCATGCGAACCATCTAAAACATAAAGCATTTAAAATTAAGTTAGATAAGATTTTAAACTAAAATCCTATTTTAAATAAAAGATGGGGGAAGATGAATAAAGTGACCCATTAAATAACACTTTTCAACCCACACCTTTGTGAAAATAGTTTTTAAGAAAATAGGGTCCTTAAATACGTCTATTTCTACCTAGGGCCATGTTCCTACGGGCAACCTTGGCTCTGATACCACTTCTATCACACCCGGTTTCTCCGAAGAACAACCGAGTGAATATCACATGTATGCCAGGATCATTTTCTCATACATGTGATGACAAATAGTGAAGCATCATTTATTACAAGCCAGGTGTCGAATATAAATAAGTCTTACATAGCATATGTCTCGATGGACGATAGTAAGTTCATCACAAGTAAATAAACTAGCAGCGGAATATTATTCTCGTGGGCTCCGTCACAGGTGTTGCCCGGGGGACTCCATGAACCTAGAAACCTTCTTCGGGTCCAAAGTCTTGATCATTAAACACCACATCATTCTCTTGACCTGAGCAGCAATATAAACCAACAAATATGCAAGGTTGAGTACCGATGGTACTCAGCAAGTGTGGGAAAGTTATGTCATGCATGGCTAGAACAAGGAGAGGTTGAACTCATGGTTAAAGCACTACGCAATTACTACCTACCACCTTAGCTTATTAAGCACCTATATTACTACACAGGTGAAATGGTCCCAATCTCCCAACCCATCATCATAATCAAATGACCATAACCTCAAATCCCAATGTTAAGCTCCCCGCTTAACATCCTCAACTTCCAAAGCCATCAATCCTCTAATCATGAATAAGTCCAAGCTGCTCTTGACCGTGAGCACGGCTGTCATGACAGTTTTGACTCTACAGAGTTTGCACCACTGTACCCACATGTAGTGATTTCATCCCCCGTTGCCGGGTGGACTAAAAGAACCTCCATTATGCCAGTGGCCACAAACCACATTCACACTTCCCAGGTGTGTAGCCAGGAGATCACTACGAAGCCTTTACAAAGGGATTCCCGATGAGCGTGGGCCCACTGAGGTTTCACCCCTAACAGCATACAAGAGGCTCCAACCCCGCTGCAGTGGCCCCCTCTTAAGCCTTGCGGTTCATATGGTAGTCCAGCTGACACCTATTCCCCGCACCATCCAACACACCCATACTATGCCGGGGATACACCTAATTAATTGGCCAAGCTGCCCCATCTCATCATGTGGTTGGCACGGTAAAGCCAGGTTACATGCTCCATGAACCGGTCCTTAGGATCCAGGCAAGTACTAAACACAAACCCGAGTCTCGTGCACCCAGCACCAACCAAATCATCCAACTTGCCTTGATCCCTACCTCTACATAACTCATAACATCTCATTCAAGAGTAAGGTAAATAAATTGATGATCTCATATCCCAATTATCCCATTCTAAGCATGGCTAAGCATAACAATAAATGACATGATAAAATAAATCCCAACCCAAGCTACAAGGAAACAAGGTAATGCAATTCTAGGGAAACTTCCTAGCATGGCTTTCATATTTCAATTGACAATGCAAATAATTCTATCTACATATCCTAGCATAGGATCAAAGTGGTCAAGGACACTTGCCTTCTTCCTGCTGCTCTGGGAATAGAAAGTCTTGTTCTTGGAAGGGAAGAACTTGCTCTGGGGCAGGTTCTATTCATGTCAACACACATAGCAAAAAGAAAACAACAATCCATAAGACATAGTTCACACTTTCACTTCATACAAACCACACATTCACATCTATGAAAGTCATTCACATTTCTATGTGTTGTGGTTACTCTATGTGTGTTGATTTTTGGCTTACATGCACTTTTAAACATGTTCATATATTTTCTAACTTTTGTATTCAGATTTATGTTTGCACACTATATATGAATTTCCAATTTGAACAAATTCCTTATATTCAATTGATACACATCTTAGCTACCAAGTATGCATGGAAGGTATTTTCCTACTCCAAATGGGTTTTCAGATCTTCTACCAAATCCTAAACTGAAATCTTTGGATTTGAAGACTTCATTTATCATTTTCTAGTTATGCATACCTATTTTCCTATATTTTAAGATTTATTTTCTATACCTAATTGTGAACTTTATTATGAAAATAGTAAGACACATCATCTAAACAGAATAGGTTCTGATCTAAAATATTAAATAATATATTTTTAAACTTCTCCTCTGATGTGAACTAATTTACATTTATTTTACCAATTTTCAGAATTATTCTCTAACCTAAAAATGTGTCCCTATAACTAATAAATGTGAATAATCAATTAGACAGATTCATTTCAGCTTAAAATCTATTTTTAACTCACTCCAAAGTTTTCCAAGTGCTAGGAAAGTTTAAATTTGAATTTACAATGTGTTTGTCCCATCTTTTAAATTTTAAATACTAATCACATATTCAAATTCCTAAATTTAATATCACATAGGGTTAAAAAGGTAAACTCACCCCATTAAAGGGTCTATTATATTATTTCATAAATTTCCAGGGGTCTAACTACACATGACAGAGGGGTTTTCCTAATTTTTATCAAGTCCAGGGGCTAAAACTGATTTTTAATTGAATTTACATGAATTTCTGAAGTTCCAGGGGCTAGATCAGAAGTTTCTGGGGCTCTCGTATTTTCCAAGATCCCCAGGGGGTAGCGCATAAGAATCCCGGTCTTTATAACGCGGGGCTGACGTGGACCGTCCGATTTAAAACAGACGGCTGACATTATAACGTTGAACCGGTACGTGGGGATTTAAATTCTACCGTGCCATTTAAAATAGACGGCGCACAAGCGGCCACGTCGCCCTGATCGAGCGTGGGCGGCGCTGCCCGGCGGCGCGCGGCGGCGATCTCGCCGGAAAACTTCAGATCTTCGTCTATTCTTCCTAAAACTGGGATTTCATGGCATAGATCGGTAGAGGGAAGGTCGGGGATCTCACCTCGGAGTTTTTCTTGAGCTCGGAGGTCCTGGAAGGCGGTCGGCGACGAGGTCCGAGGTGAATTCACGGCGATGCTTGTCGGCGCTGTGTTTGAAGCGCAAACCACCGAGTTTTCTGCACCTGCGTGATTCCCCGGAGGCGGTGGAACACGATCGGCGCGTTAGATCAGAGAACCCGAGCAGAGATCGAGAGAAAACGTTGATCGGAGCTTCGCTTCTCACCGGGAGGAAAAACAGCTAATCGCAGGTGAAAATCGGGACGATGCCGGTGTTTATATAGCCGGGGGAGGGCGGTGTTCGGTTGTGATCGAGTTTGCGTCGTCTAGAACCAAAATTCGGCTGGGATACGCGAGTATCCGGGGTGGTTTTGATTCGGGGGAGAGAGAGGAGTCCCGATCGGCCGAGCGCGCGCGCGAGGAGGAAGAAGATGGCGGGCCCCGCGTGTCACTGAGAAAGAGAACGGGGCGTGCGGCTGCGGGCTGGCGCGGGGGTGAGGTGGGCCGGCTGGCGGGTTTCGGCCTACTGGCCGGAGGGTTTGTTTTTTTCTTTTTCTTTTTCTTTTCTGTTTTGAGTTGAATTTGAATTCCAATTTGAATTTGAATTTCTGCACCACATGCAATACGTCCAAAAATTTTTAAATTCCCCTCTTAACAGGTTTTGGGGTGTTACACTTAGTTTGCTTCCGCACTAGTTAGAAGACTTCCGCTGCTAGAATAAAGACTTCCACTGCTAGAATAAAGACTTCCGCTGCTATAATGAGTCAAAGACTCATGAGACATTGTAATAAACCCTTTTATTCGTGGTATTATTCTGAAATTCAGTTTGTGGATTATATGTGTATGTGTGATGAACATCCTGAGCACACATATGCATCAGTCTTGGTTCCGAGGGGTTTCCTCTCAGAACGAGGGCGTCACACCTCCTGAGCACAAGGGGCTAAAGCAAAAGGGCTCCAACATCGTCTCCGCGCGGCCTAGGAAGTCCCGTACCTTCCTCGACTCGACGGTGCGGGAAGCTCAGAGCTCCTCCACCGTCTTGCAGGTGGCGGCCAGCTCCTGGACCATGTCTTGGATCGCCATCCCCCTGTCCCTTGCAGCCAGCTCCTCAGCTCGGCGTTCCAGGGAGATCTCCTTGGACGAGGCCGCAAGCTCGCACTCATGTATGTCCTGGAGCTGCTTCCCCAAGCGCTCCCCTTCCGCCTCCTGGGCTGCATCACAGAGGTCGAGGTCCCGCTCCCTCTCCTGCAGCTCCCGCTCCCGTCGGACAAGGCTCTTCCGCGCCTCCGAGAGAGCGTCGACACAAGTGTCGGCTTTGGCATGAAGCCTTCTGGCTTCATCCAGGAAGCCCCGGGCCATCCTGCTGAGCCTCCGGACGACGGCTGCTCCAGGTCGATCGCCTCCTGCATGACCTCAAGCCGCTCCAACTTCGCTCTCGCCTTCTCCTTGGTGGCCTGGGTCCGCCCCTTTAGCAAGTCGCCCTAGTCCCTGAGGCGCTCCCGCTCTGCCTTTAGCTCGTCCCACTCCCGGCCCAGCGCCTCTTGCACCTGGTCCAAGCAAGAGAGCGCAACCTTCATAGCCTTAGAGAGGGGGACCGCTTCCGACATCTGCAAGAGAGGACACCCCACTAGAGCTACCATTACACCCGCCTGTGGAGAAGAAGGGGACGGTCATGCAGGCTGCCTTGGAGCGACCGCGATGCCACCAAGGATGTCCACGTCCGTCGATCGGCCAGTCTCGGGGGCCCAAGAGTCGGCGTCCCGGGCTGGTCCAGGCGCTGGCCCTTTCGATGGCGCCGGCGTTGAACCTCCGGATCCTCCAGCAGCAAAAGGGCTCTGGCCCATGCTCTGCTGTGAGGAAGGTGCCGCGCCCTGCCGTGAAGAAGGTGCCGTGCTCTACGGTGAAGCTCTATGAGAAAGTAGCCAAAATCAATCACACAAACAGAACAGCGGTAAGAATACAGCTTACCCTATGGTATGCGTCATACCTGGGTGCATGGCAGTTTCAGGAGGCGCAAAACTTCTTGCGGGGGGGGGGGGGGGGCTGGAGCCTTTCACCCCCGTCGTCTTCGGAGCCGGCAGCACATCAGGAGTGCTCTTCCACGTCGTCTTCGGAGCCGGAGGCGTGCCAGCAGGAGTCTTCTTCGCTGCCGGCCTTGGGGCAGGAGGTGCGTCAAGTGCCGGATCTGCCCCTGTCGGCTTCGGAGCCGGAGGAGTGTCTGGTGTCTGCCTCGCACCTGCCGGAACTGCCCCAACTGCAGCACTGCTGGGGCCACTGCCGGCACCGCCCACCGGGCCCAATGCAAAGCCATGCACAACTTGAGGCCCCTCTGCTCTAGGCTTCGAGAGGGAGCTCCTGTCACTGCGAACCAACCTCCTCTTCGGCTGCTTGCTCGACTCTACGGCGTCCTTGGTCGGTGAGCAGGAGCGAGCCATAGGTGCGGGTCCGCCAGCCGGCACCCACTCCTTCCCCTTGTCGAGGAATGGTGTGACACCCTCATTTTTGGTTTCTGCATATATTTATGTTTCATGGAAAGAAAACATATTAAAAGAAGCAGGAACAGAGAAAAATATCAAAAAGATAGCCAATAAGAGCCGAATCCAGTTTCCAGAGAGCGCCGAAGACAACTTCCGCGGCCCGCTGGCCATGTGGCGTGTTCGGAGCTCATCCCTGCGATGTGGGGAGAGGTCCGCCGCTAAAATGGCTACGTGGCAGGCTCGGGGCTCATCTCCGCAAAGGGGGATAGGTCCGACCCTGTGGGACACGTGTTGCCCCCGGAGCTAGCCTCTGCAGAAGAAGCAAAGGCAGTTCTGCAGGACACATGTCACTGTCGGAGCTAGTCACCGCGGAAATCAGAGGACCAGTCGCGCGGGATACGTGTCGATCTCGGAGCTCACCTCCGAGAGGTCCGGTTCCATTGGACATGTGTCACCACCGGAGCTCATCTCCGGGAGGTCCGTCACTGTTGGACACGTGTCAACTTCGGAGCTCGTCTATGAGCAGAAAGAGAGTCTAGCGCTGTTAGGACACGTGGCACACCCGGAGCCACCTCCGAAGAGAGGGAAGGTCCGGCACTGACACGTGGCGTGCGCGGAGCCACCTCCGAATAGAGAGGAGGTCCCGACCGCCGGGATACGTGGCGCACGCGGAGCTCACCTCCGAAGGAGAAGGGAGGTCTCGCTCGCTTGACACGCGGCACAACTGGAGCTCGTCTCTGCACAGAAGGAGATACCAGGCCCTGATGGACACGTGGAGCTTCCGGAGCTCATCACTGCATAGGTAACAAGTTCTGGAGCGGTTTTTGGATTCTGTACGCGTAGAAATACCGGTACGGAGGAGAAACTGACCTGAATTCCACAATTTTACCGCACCAAATCGACTAAAGATAAGTTGTTAAGATTCAACGACAATCTGAATAGGACTCTTATTCGGAATACAATCAGATTAGGACTCTTCTTCTCCCGATTATAAATAGAACCCAGAACCCTTGGCCAAAAACCACAAACTTCTTTTCAATTCCTGAGCCGACGACTTAGAGCCCCAGCCCCAACTCGCCGAGTAAGCCATCGCCGGAGTTCAGCGAGGAAAATTGCCGGAAGGGAGCCCAACGATCTGTCTTGCTAGGAGGAGAACGTAAGGTAGGTCTCCAATACCACCTTACGACATCGTTGTGTTTTCTTTGCATCTGTTCTTTGATTCCTTTCGAACAAAAGCTTTCTCGTGGACAGATCACTTGTTGATCGGGTGGATCTAAAGACAAGGTCATTGCCACGTCCACATTTGATCCGAACACCTCTGTTCATCATAAACCAATGCAAGCCATGCAAGAACACGTACAAACTGATCTAATAAAACTGATTATAGGATAGCATGCATATGCATCATCTCATCTAGTTAAAGTTTGTGCATGATATTGATTTGCTGTGGATCTTGTATGTGCGTGATCCTGTATAGCAGGACAAGCTAAGGGAGCTGTCTACGACGAACTGCAACAACAAGGTTTCGAGATCCAAGAGCAACCGGAACCGCAAGAACAAGGCAAGTGCTCCTTGACCATATTGATCCTATGTTTTGGGAAAAACTGTTTTGTTTTGCAAAAAGGTGTGTGTGCTGAGTCAAACATGATGGGAAACCCTTTTATAGGAGTTTACTAGTTTTGGTTAAACCACCCTTGTCGCCTAGGAAGTTTATGAGTCGGGTATGGTTTTTACTTTTAAGCTTCGCTGAGTCCATGGGATTGGGAAGCGAGATAGATTCGTCTAGCTAACTGCACTCGTAACGATAATGAGAAACTGATGTTGTTAATAAACATGGATTGGAGGGAGATCTAGGCAAGACTGGGTTTGTGAATGAGGTAGAGTGAGATGGTGGTTTGCTTGCCGTAGATCTAAGGACCGGTTCATGCGAGCACATGCCAGGATAACAGTGCCACCACAAGGCCAAGTATGAGTGCGGCTTAGCTGACTAATTAGGTAAGTTGCTAGATTGCTATGGACCGTGGAAGGCGCGGGGAATGGGAATCGAGTGAGGATTGCCCTGGGAACTGTATGGCACAAGAGGGGGCCCGTGGGTGGGAGAATTGGAGATTCTAGCCTGCCGGTGAAACCTTAGTGAGTCCATACATCTAGTAGCCCCTTTGTAAAGGCTATTTTGTGATCTCTTGGCCATACACCGACGGTTGTATACTGGTATAATGGAGGTTCTGCAGTCGCCGACGGGTGACGAAATCACAAACTTGTGGGTAAAGAGGTGCAAACTCTGCAGAGTTCTAAAACTATCATGATACCCGAGCTTACGGTCACGAGCGCCTGGCCAACTTCCATGATTAGTTGGGATGGTTATTGGATATGGTTATTGGATATAGTTATTTGTTATAGTTTTGGATGGTTTGGTTTTCGGGACTGTTGAGTCCGGGTGATAAGATCGGTTGTATGGCTGTTGAGTCATGGCAACAAGGTTAGTCTCGGTGGGAGACGAAGTTGTTTATGATGAAATGGTAGCGAATACGAGATGGTATTCGTGAGATGGTAGCGAATACGAGGAGGTATTCGTGAGCAAGAATGAGGTTGATTGATGTCTGGATGGGACATGGAAGGTAATGAACACAATGGAGGTATGAATGGTATTTTAATACATGTTGGGATTACATTCACTTAAGGATGAGTTGCTGTTTTATCGTGGTTTTTGATAAATAACTTTGCTTTCTGCAATAAGCCTTTTTATACCTACCTTGTTATGAGCTACATATCATATTTTCCCGCACTTGCTGAGTACATCATTGTACTCAAACTTGCATTATTATTTCATCAGCAGCAGCAGGAGAAGATTTCTATGAAGACCAAGTGGAGCATTAGGCGTGTGATCTGTTCTCAACCTTGCCTGTGGGGATGGAGTAGAAATGGAGCCGCTACTGCTTAGAATTGCTTCCACACTAGTTAGAAGACTTCGGCTGCATAGAAATAAGACTTCCGCTGTTAGATTAAGACTTCTGCTGTGAGCATGAGTCCAAGACTCATGAAACATTGTAATAAACTCTGTTATTCATGGTTATATATATTCTGAATTCAGTTTGTGGAACATATGTGTATGTGTGATGAACATCCTGGGCACACATATGCATCAGTTCTCGGTTCCGTGGTTTTCCACAGAATTGAGGGCGTCACAAATGGTATGGCACGGGCCACGCTTGAGTGCTGGCGCCGCCTCCACCGGAGGTCTCCACGCCCCGAGAAGCGTCCCAAACTTGCCGCACGGGGACTTCGATGTCGTCCAACATCGGCAACTCTTTCATCAGCCTCGAACTTGCCGCTTGGTTAAGGCAGACCGGCAAGCAATTTGCCGGCGGGTTGATGAAGTCGTCGGAGATTGGGTCAGGGGACAACATCGAGAGTATGGCCTCCAGCATCACTTTGTCTGGGGTCGTCCCGTGGCCACGCTCCAGCCGAGTGAGGTCGTTCTCCCTGCTATACAACCAGGCAGCGCGAGTGCGCTGCTGGAGGCGAGCAAGGCGGCGCGACAAGAAGTCAGCCAAGACCATCAGCGAAGTCAAGCCTTGTTGTGCTAGGAATCCGATCCTCACAAGCACGGGCTTGTAGGTTTCCTGCAGGCCAGGGACCTCATCCCCGACGGGATTCTTGCTGGTCAGGGGCCGCTCGGCAAGTCCAAACGGTCATGGACGTCGGTCTAGACGATCACCCAGTCCTCCCTCCAGTGCTCCCACTTGCTAGGGGAGAAGGGTGCGATGTCAACGCGGAGTTCTTGCCTCGATGCTGGAAGTAGTACGCCCCCAGGTGGCTTGATCTTCTCCCCGAGGCTGGTAGGACGAAGAAGACCCGGAATAGTCGCACCGACGGCCGCACGCACACGAACATCTTGCAAAAGTGGACAAAGACCGCCACCAATGCGAGAGCGTGCAGTGTAAGATGCTAGAGATGAAGGTCGTACATCTCCAGCAGCGTCAGCAGGAATGAAGAATCCGGGAGAGCGAACCCGGACAGCATGTAAGACATGAACAGGACGATCTTGCCGGACTGCAGTCCGGTGAGCAGTGTCGTCCTGCACTGAATCCTACGATCGTAGTCGGCTGACTGCCAGCCGAGCAGCCGCCTTATGTGCCCGAGATCTTCATTAGTCCGAAGGCGGGAGGAGCGAAGGCCGGTCGCCATCGGAGCATGCTGTGGCTGGATCTGGTTGAGCGTGGAAGTTCTGAGCGCAAATGTGATGCCCTCAATTCTGTGGAAAACCACGGAACCGAGAACTGATGCATATGTTTGCCTAGGATGTTCATCACACATATACACATTATCCACAAACTGAATTTCAGAATATATATGACCACGAACAACAAAGTTTATTACAATGTCTCATGAGTCTTGGACTCATGCTCACAGCGGAAGTCTTAATCTAATAGCGGAAGTCTTCTAACTAATGCGGAAGCAATCTAAGCAGTAGCGGCTCCATCTCTACTCCATCCCCACAGGCAAGGTTGAGGACAGATTACACGCCTAATGCTCCACTTGGTCTTCATAGTAATCTTCTCCTGTTGCTGATGATGAAATAATAATGCAAGTTTGAGTACAATGATGTACTCAGCAAGTGCGGGAAAACATTATATGTAGCTCACAACAATGTAGGTACAAAAGGCTCAATGCAGAAATCAAAGTTATTTATCAAAACCAATATAAAACAGCAACTTATCTTTAAGCGAATGTAATCCCAACATGTACTAAAATACCAATCATACCTCCGTTATGTTCATTACCTTCCATGTCCCAACCAGACATTATCAACCTCATTCTTGCTCACCAATACCTTCTCGTATTCGCTATCATCTCACGAATACCATCTCGTATTCACTACCATTTCATTTCATAAATAATTCTGTCTCACACCGACCAACCTCGTTGCCATGACTCAGCAGTCATGCAACCAATCTTATCACCCGGACTCAACAGTCCCGAAAACCAAACCAAAACCAAACCTTCGAAAACCATACCCGATAACCATAGACAATAACCATCCCAACTAATCATGGAAGTTGGCCAGGCGCTCGTGACCGTAAGCTCGGCTATCATGATAGTTTTAGACTCTGCAGAGTTTGCACCTCTTTACCCACAAGTTTGTGATTTCGTCACCCGTCGGCGACTGCAGAACCTCCATTATACCAGTACACAACCGTCGGTGTATGGCCAAGAGATCACAAAATAGCCTTTACAAAGGGGTTACTAGATGTATGGACTCACTAAGGTTTTACCGGCAGGCTAGAATCTCCAATTCTCCCACCCACGGGCCCCCTCTTGTGCCATGCAGTTCCCATGGCAGTCCTCACTCGACTCCCATTCCCCGCGCCTTCCACGGTCCATAACAATATAGCAACTTACCTAATTAGTCAGCTAAGCCGCACCCATACTTGGCCTTGTGGTGGCACTGTTATCCTGGCATGTGCTCGCATGAACCGGTCCTTAGATCTATGGCAAGTAAACCACCATTCATGCTACCTCATTCACAAACCCACTCTTGCCTAGATCTCTCTCCGATCCATGTTCATTAACAACATCAGTTTCTTATTATCATTACAAGTGCAGTTAGCTAGACACATCTATCTCGCTTCCCAATTCAATGGACTCAGCGAAGCTTAAAAGTAAAACCATACCCAACTCATAAACTTTCCTGGCGACAAGGGTGGTTTAACCAAAACTAGTAAACTCCTATAAAATGGTTTCCCATCATGTTTGACTCAGCACACACACCATTTCGCAAAACAAAATAGTTTCCCAAAACATAGGATCAATATGGTCAAGGGGCACTTGCCTTATTCTTGCGGTTCCTGTTCCCCAAAATCTTGTTGTTGTAGTCCGTCGTAGGTAGCTCCCTGAGCTTGTCCTTCTATACATGATCACGCACATACAAGATTTACAACAATCAATATCATGCACAAACTTTAACTAGATGTGACGATGCTTATGCATGTTAACCCTATGATGCAGTTTAGTTGTACGTGTTTATGCATGGCTTGCATGGTTTTACGATGAACAGAGGTGTTTGGATCAAATGTGGACGTGGCAATGATCTCGTCACAAGATCTAGATCAAACCGATCAACACGTGATCTGTCCATGAAAAAGCTTCTGTTCGAAAGGATCGAAGAACAGATGCAAAGAAAACGCGATGATGTCGTAAGGTGGTATTGGAGACCTACCTTATGTTCTCCTTAGTCTCGGGGTCCTTCTCCTACCAGACAGATCGTTGGGGCTCTCTTCCGGTGATCTCTCTCGACCAAACTCCAGCGATGGTTTTACTCGGCGAGTTGGGGGCTAGGGCTCTAAGTCATCAGCTCAGGAGGTGGAAAAGAAGTTCGTGGTTTCGGCCAAGGGTTCTGGGTTCTATTTATAATCGGGAGAAGAAGAGTCCTAATCTGATTGTATTTCGAATAAGAGTCTTATTCAGATTGTCGTTGAATCTTAACAACTTATCTTTAGTTGATTTGGTGCGGTAACGTTGTGGAATTCATGTCGGTTTCCTCTCCGTACCGGTATTCTCGTGCGTACAGAATCCAAAAACCGCTCCAGAACTCGTTACTTCCGCGGTGATGAGCTCCGGAAGCTCCACATGTCCACCGGGGCCTGGTCTCCCCCTTTCCGTAGAAACAAGCTCCGGTTGTGCCGCGTGTCAAGCGAGCGAGATCTCCCTCTCCTTCGGAGGTGAGCTCCACGTGCGCCACATATCCTGGTGGTCGGGACCTCCTCTCTATTCGGAGGTGGCTCCGTGCATGCCACGTGTAAGTGCCGGACCTTCCCTCTCTCCGGAGGTGGCTCCGGGTGTGCCACGTATCCATTTCGGACCTCCCTCTCTTCGGAGGTGAGCTCCGTGAATGTCATGCGTCAAGTAGTGTCGGACTCCCTTTTTCCTCAGAGACGAGCTCCGAGGTCGACACGTGTCCAACAGTGTCGAACCTCCCGGAGATAAGCTCCGGTGGTGACATGTGTCCAATAGAACCGGACATCCCGGAGGTGAGCTCCGAGATCGACTCGCATCCCGCACGACTGGTCCTCTGATTTCCGCGGTGACTAGCTCCGAAGGTGACACGTGTCCTGCGGCTGGCCTTGCTTCTTCGCAGAGGCTAGCTCCAGGAGCAACACGTGTCCCATGGGGTCGGACCTCTCCCCCTTTGCTGGGATGAGCTCCGAAGGCGCCACGTGGTCAGCGGGCCACGGGAGTTGTCTTCGGCGCTCTGGATTTTGCTCTTTTTGGCTATATTTTTTATTCTTTCTTTGTTCCCACTTCTTTTAAAATGTTTTCTCTTCATGAAACATGAATACATGCAGAAACCAGAAATGAGGGTGTCACAGCAAAGGAGGAAGACGAAGGGCACAAGGCGCAAGGAAGCAAGTAAGGAAATAATCGCTTTTCGCTGCAAAGTTTCCTTTACTAATCCTGCGATGCTTGGCAGAACTTCATGCACGACGCCTGGGCTAGCACCGCCCCGTGCTACCCACATCTCCAATGACAAGTGGGACCCAGGTCCGCCCGTCAGACAGTGGGGGCCAGGCGAGCAGCGTCTCTAGAAGGAGGCCCGGGCGGAACTACAGCAGTCGTCTCGAGAACCGTCACACTCAATGCCCTGAGCCGCTTCATGAACACATCGCCATGGCTGTTCAATCAAGCGTGGCCACGCGTCCACTACGCTAGGGGCGTGCTGCTTCTTCAACTGCGAAGCACGACCACTCGCCCACTACGCCATAGAAGTGCTGTCATTTCAACTACCAAGGTACAAGCTCAAAGTAGCCACGCGGGGAGAAAAGACTGAGGCTTCACCTGCGGGATCATCGCCTCCCCCGAGGTGGACCCGGGGGGCCACCGTTGTTACCCTGCAGATCGGGTACCCCCGCGTACAGGCTTGAAGAGGCTCCATACCCGTCTCCCTACAGAGGCGGGCTCTGGCGCCACCACGTTTCCACTAGCATCGGGCCTGACCTCCCCGTCGAGGAAGGCTTCGGAGCTGCCATGTGTCCTACGGCCTTGGACCTAGCCTCCCCGCTGAGGCGAGGTCCGGCACTGCCACGTGTTCTCTAGCTCCAGGCCTGGCGTCGCCGCTGAGGAGGGCTCCGGAGCTGCCACGTGCCCTCCAGCCCCGGACCTGGCCTCCCTGCTGAGGCGAGGTCCGGCGCTGCCACGTGTCCTCTGGCTCCGGGCCTGGCCTCCCCGCTAAGGAGGGCCCCGGAGCTGCCACATGCCCTCCAGACCTGGCCCCCCAGCTGAGGTGAGGTCCGGCACTTCCACGTGTCCTCCGGTCCCGGGCCTGGCCTCCCCGCTGAGGCAAGGTCCGACGCTGCCATGTGTCCTCTGGCTTCAGGTCTGGCCTCCCCGCTAAGAGGGCCCTGGAGCTGCCACGTGTCCTCTGGCCCTGAACCAGGCCTCCCCGCTATGGCGTGGTCCGGCGCTGCCATGTGTCCCATGACCAGGCATGGGCCGTGGGCCTCAGGAGTCAAGGAAGACGTCGCCAGTCCGGTCACGCATTCAAGACTCGTGCATTCCCCAGAAGCATGGCACGCAGTGCACGCCTCCGGCCACTCCTATCATTCATTACAGTGACAGGACAGGACGGTACAGCGTGACAACGGCAGTAACGGCACAGTGCTGCACAACTGACTTAGTACGATGCGGTGACAAGATGGGGCCTTTTCCCGCCATCATAAGCCGCTACTCGGTCTGAGGCACCCGGCGTGTTAGGCGGCACGCCTTCTCCACCCACTCCCTAAAGCTGCCACATGTCCTACGGCCTCGTATCTGGCCACCCCGCTAAGGAAAGGTCCGGCGCTGCCACGTGTCCTCTGGCTCCGGGCTTGGCCTCCCCGCTGAGGAGGGCTCCGGAGCTGCCACATGCCCTCTGTCCCCGGACCTGGCCTCCCCGTTGAGGCGAGGGCTGGCACTACCACGTGTCCTCTGGATCCAGGCCTGGCATCCCCACTGAGGAGGGCTCCGGAGCTGCCACGTGCCATCCGGACCTGGCCTCCACGCTGAGGTGAGGTCCGGCGCTGCCACGTGTCCTTCGACCCTGGTCCAGGCCTGCCAGCTGAGGCGACGTCCGGCGCTGCCACGTGTCCTATGGCTCCGGGTCTGGCCTCCCCGCCGAGGAGGGCTCCGAAGCTGCCATGTGTCCTCCTCCGGCCCCGGACCAGACCTCCCCGTTGCGGCATGGTCCGGTGCTGCCACGTGTCCCACGACTAGGCATGGGCCATGGGCCTCAGGAGTCAAGGACGACGTGGCCAGTCCAGTCACGTATTCAAGACTCGCGTGTTCCCAAGAAGCATGGCATGCAGCGCGCACCTCCGTCCACTCCTAGCAGTCATTACAGTGACAGGATAGGACGGTACGGCGTGACAAAAGCAGTAATGGCACAGTATTGTACAATTGACCGAGTAGGGCACAACGACAAGATGGGGCCTTCTCCCACCATTATCCGCCGCTACTCGGTCTGAGGTGTCCAGCGTGTCATGTGACGTGCTTTAACTCCATCGACAAAGGGCACTACAAGTAGCATTAACACCCTAGATCGTGTATAGGGTACAAACCACCGCGGGGCAACCTGTCGGGCCCCGGGTCTTAGTGTAACTGCCCGGCCTTGAGACATAAAAGGACCAGGCAGCCTCCGAGTGAGGGATCCCCAGTTCAAAGCCCAACTCACTCACACACACGCGCAAGCACAAGCAATACAAATCACACTCCCATGGACGTAGGGTTTCACGCTCCAACGGCCCGAACCACGTAAATGTTGGTGTTCATCTCCGTTCTTCGAGCTCGATCGATCTAGGGACATTAGCCCCTCCAAACAACGAACCTCCGTGGACTGCTCTTGTATCGGTACCGGGGGAAGTGTCGTAGAGAACACTTTGACACGCGTGATATCTGACGTTGCTGCATTTAGTTTGTAGGCTCAAATATGGGTGAAGTCCGTAGTTGGATGTAACTGGTTGGAACAAGAATGGAAGTCACTTAGATGAGTGGGTGACCAAGACTACGAGTTTTGTGGACCATGCTTTTTCATTAGCCAAGATAAATAAGGTGTGGTGTCCATGTAGCAAATGACAGAATTTTAGTTCTTCAATAACTAGAATGTTTAATAACACGTATGTTTCTGTCGTCTTGTATGGACAATACCATTTGGCAAATCCAACGGATGCCGAGCACTCGAGAGTCGTATTCAACAAGAATGCTAGGAAGCTTGTTACACAAGCAATCTCTTATTCAAGCAACAAACGGGTACTTGAAGAGGCATCAAGGGCAGAAGCTTGCGGCTTTCAAAAACGGCTCCAAAACGTACTTGACGGAGGAGCAGTACGCGGAGGTAAACTAGTAGTTTTTTAAATATGATTCTTATTTTGTAATTTCAACGTTATTTCAATCAATTACTAAATACATGCATGTGGGGATTTCTTGGCTGGAGGACCGTCCGGAGGCTTACCGGGCCCTCTGTCGGCTGTGGTATAGCGAGGACTTCGTCGCCAAGTCCAAGAGGGTCCGACAGTGTAGAGGCTCTACTGGAGGCCATACGTATGGACCGGATGGACATCTGTATCTAGCTAGACGAATGGCAAGGAAAATACCAACAAAACAATATTTATAGTAGATTTATTCTACTGACACGTACTTATAAGAAAATGAGCTCGGTGAATGACCGAGCGATGTTCAAATGTGGAAGAGAGGTAGCAGAACAAGTGACCCTTCACAGCCTGACCAGCTGTGCACTTCGGTGGCGACAACTCGACTGGTGAGTCCTAGAATTGCTTTACATTATTTGTAACTAACATTGCTATTGACACGTTGTAAGGGCCCAAGTTTTTCACTTGCTAAAAGTGTTCATAACCCCACGCACCTCAGCTCATTTGTGGTAATCACATGAACACAATTGAAGAGCAAGTGACCACCGTCAATATATAATTAGAAGATGAACTCACAAAATGCAAAACTGGTATTTACCACATGCATGACATAAGGGATGAGCACATGATTAACTCCTAAACTTTGTTAGGAATGTTCATGCCAAATTTCATGCAAATCCAAGCCTCTTTGAGGTATTTTTTGATACAATCATTAAAAGGTTAGTTTGAATTTCAATTCAAATTCAAACTCTTTTCATCACATGAATTCAAAAGAGGAATTCAAATTCATACTCAGCACATTTTTATGAGCTCATCCGCCAATTTTTTATTCCATTTGGAGTTGATCTTGACATGAGCCATTTAAGCAAATTGAAACTAAATTTGAATTCCAGCTTCACATTTGCTGTAAATTTATCCAAACCATTTCATACTTTGAATTGTGCAAATTTAAAAGGCCAAAATGAGGTTTGATCAGATTGCAAAGGGTATTAGGGTCCCCATTATTTAGAGCAGTAGAAATTGAAGTTTTTGGGACAAAATATTGGATGTGGGACCCTCCTGTCAGCCAGACATCGAGGGTAACCAACTCACAACTAGGCGCTCTGTTCTTCAGGCCGATACCGTGGGCGCCACGGAGCTAAACCGATCGCCACCATCTGCTTCCGGGTTCCAGCGTCGATCAGTCACCCTAGCGCCCTTATCATCGCCCCCGGACGGCTACAGCACCATTTCACTCGAGCACCGATGCCCTCACACAGAGAAACATCCGCCACCCTCGCCGTTTCCGTGCGCCGATCACCTCCCCGGCGAAACCTCGCTCTCGTGCACCTCACGCCGAACTGAGGCCGCAAAAGGAGCGCAAGACCCGTTTGCACCTTCTTGACCACCGCCAAGGACGCCTCCTCGCGCGGTTGCCGAACCCCGACGAGTTTTTTTGTCCCGGTGGCTAACTTCTTCTGCTTCCACGCCAACAAGTTGCCCCGGTGATATCGTCCATCTTCCGAGCTACCTCTTGACCTCAGAGGTGCGTGATAAGCTCTACTAGCTGTCTTTTAAGGCTAGGACCCTAGCATGGACCACGCCGGCTGGAATTTAAGGTTTACCACTGGCGTGTTCTTTGAACCGTAGCTAGAAAACTAGAAATTCATCGGACACACTTAGTTAGCGAGCAACCGGGTCTCGAGGAAGGTTCCTAGGCCTGCTGCGATCATCCTCGAGCAAACCCCAAGCCAAACCCTCACGTATAGCTTCGGATTGCTCGAAAATCCTTCATCACCAGTGAAAACACCTCGTGTTGTCAGTGAGGTCGGTATTGCGGCCGTTTTCACTGCCATCTGGGTTCAGATCCGTGATCCCCGAGTCAAACAGGTGCTGTAGGAATTGACGGCTGAGCGTTTGGGGTTTTCCCGAGCTCGGGCTACGTCGCCGAAGTTACTCCGCCACGGTGCACCGCCGGGAGCTACTTTCTGGTCACCGTCAAACACCGCCGACCCCACCAGCGTGTTCCTCACATCGAACTAGGCCCTAACGGCGAGTTTCGTGAAGATTGGTGCCAGGGATTGGCCAGCGGCGAGCTTCGCCAGAGTGCGCCGCTGCGGGAACGTCGGGTGGCGCGAGGTAGATGATGACGGCGGGTCCCAGCTGCCAGCCTCTGTCTGGAGCTCGCGCACGCCGCGTTTTAATTTAAACAAACCGGCGGGTCCCGCTGTCAGCGGCTGAGTCAGCGCGGGAATTGATTTTCTGTAGGAAAATAAATCAGAATCTGGCTCCAACTTTAGAAATCCATAACTTTGGCTAGGATTGTCCGAATTGACTGAACCAAATTTTGTGGATTCAGCTCTCTGAGTACTTTCCAGCAAATCAAGTTTCACTCCACGAAACCCATTATTTCTCCAGAATTAATTCCCCAAAATTTAAAGTATTGGGAATTTTAACTGGAGATTCCCTTGGAAATTTCTAAAATTTGGCCAGGATGTTCATTTAAATATTCTCTAGTCACTGAAAAATTTCAGATCCATCCGAGCTAATTAAGTCTACTGAATTGTGAAATTAAGTGAACTGCTCCTGAGAAAAAATGAAAAATGTACAGAAACATTTTTCAGATTTTTCTCAAACTTAATTAGCTCATATCTTTTTTCTAGGATTCTCAAAATTATATGAAACCAATTCCGTTAGAACCTTCATAAACTATAGTTTCCAAAAAGTAATGTGCCACCACAAGGACAAGTATGGGTGCGGCTTAGCTGACTAATTAGGTAAGTTGCTAGATTGTTATGGACCGTAGAAGGCGCCGGGAATGGGAGTCGAGTGAGGACTGTCCTGGGAACTGCATGGCACAAGATGGGGCCCGTGGGTGGGAGAATTGGAGATTCTAGACTGCCGGTGAAACCTTAGTGAGTCCATACATCTAGTAGCCCTTTGTAAAGGCTATTTTGTGATCTCTTTACCATACACCGACGGTTGTGTACTGGTATAATGGAGGTTCTGCAGTCGCCGACGGGTGACGAAATCACAAACTTGTGGGTAAAGTGGTACAACCTCTGTAGAGTCTAAAAACTATCATGATAGCCGAGCTTACGGTCACGAGCACCTGGCTAACTTCCATGATTAGTTGGATGGTTATTTTGGGATGGTTTAGTTTTGGTTTGGTTTTCGGGACTGTTGAGTCTAGGTGATAAGATTGGTTGCATGACTGTTGAGTCATGGCAATGAGATTGATCTCGGTGTGAGACAGAATTGTTTATGATATGAGATGGTAGCGAATACGAGAAGGTATTCATGAGCAAGAATGAGGTTGATTAATGTCTGGTTGGGACATGGAAGGTAATGAACATAATGGAGGTATGATTGGTATTTTAGTACACGTTGGGATTACATTCGCTTAAAGATAGATTGCTGTTTTATCGTGGTTTTAATAAATAACTTTGCTTTCTGCAATGAGCCCTTTTATACCTACCTTGTTGTGAGCTACATAGCATATTTTTCCGCACTTGCTGAGTACATCATTGTGCTCAAACTTGCATTATTATTTCATCATCAGCAACAGGAGAAGATTACTATGAAGACCAAGTGGAGCATTTGGCGTGTAATCTGTCCTCAACCTTGCCTGTGGGGGAATGGAGTAGAGATGGAGCCGCTGCTACTGCTTAGATTGCTTCCACACTAGTTAGAAGACTTCTGCTGCATAGAAATAAAGACTTCCGCTGTTAGATTAAGACTTCCGCTGTGAGCATGAGTCCAAGACTCATGAGACATTGTAATAAACTCTGTTATTCGTGGTCATATATATTCTGAAATTCAGTTTGTGGCTGATGTGTATATGTGTGATGAACATCGTGGGCACACATATGCATCAGTTCTCGGTTCCGTGGTTTTCCACAGAATTGAGGGCGTCACAGGGTGTAGCCGCACTGCCTGAGCGCCCTGGGTCCTTACGGTGCTAAGGACCCAGAGGAATAAGCTCGAGACATCGGTAAAAGAGCTACCCACGTTGGCTAAGTCATTCCGGACCCTTGCGCTGCTAAGAGTCTGAAGTCTACATCGATGACATAGGACAATGAAAGACTTGAAACAAAGATGCTTTCATTAATAACAGAGTTCTGGCATACAAAAGGGGGATACATGACAACTAAAGAACTCAGCAGCTACAAGTCGAGTAATCTCCTGGTCCATGGCCTGCTTGGTTGTCCCCCGAGCCAATCTCTGCGTAGTGAGACGGTCACCTTCTATAAGACCGAGGGCGGCAGCAACGCATGCTGGACCGAGGCAACAGTAACATCCAGTGTCGAGTGAGCCAAAACGCCATCTGGCAGATTTTGTTGTCAAAACAGTAGCTGGAGGAAAGCTTGATCACTCTGGACTTAACCTTTTTCCGGTACTGGCAGGAAGTCCTCCTTCAGCGAGGCGCCTAGAGGATATACCTCACTCGACACCGGTGTAGGAACTCACTGCGAGTTGAGGATCCTGTCCCCGACGGCCTCCCCTACCATCAGCGCACTGTCAGGATGGCATGTTCTTTTATCCGAGGCCGTCAAGAAGAGGGATGACCCAGAGATCCTCACCGAAGGACGCACACACACGAACATCTCGCAAAAGTGGACGGAGACGACTGCCGATGTAAGAGCATCTGGTGGGCGAGAGTGCTGAGAAGTGGAAGCTTCCAGCGTGCAAGAGGAGAACAAAGGCCACGTGGTGAAGGAGGGTGCCGTCCAACAATGGAAGGCCCCCCTTTTTATACACGATTGCGACCTCAGGCAGAGCAATAGGTGCAACGATTGGGCTTCCACCCCCGGACGCCATGGGTTATTCGCCTCCCCCAACGACGGGTTAGACCCAGGTCCACCCGTCAGATACTAGGGCCCGGGCGAGTAACGTCTCAGGAACGTCCGGCGGTTCCCGAGGAGAGCGGCGCTGTGGAACTGTGGCGACCAACCTTTCGGTTGCAGCAGTAAGTGCCCCAAGGCAACCCCTCGGAGCACGCCGCCACAAGTTATTCGCCTCTCCCAACGATGGGTAGGACCCAGGTCCACCCGTCAGACAATGGGGGTCGAGCGAGTAACGTATCGGGAACGTCCGGCGGTTCCCGAGGAGAGTGGCATGGTGGATCTGGGGCAACCAACCCCTTGGTTTCCACAGTAAGTGCCCCGAGGAAATCCCTTGATCACACTGCCTATAAGCTTGATTTGCCTCCCGATTTCTGGGTTAGTCCCACATTTAACATTTCAGATTTGCGGCCATATTTGGGAGAAGAAGATGAACTTGAGTCGAGGACGACTCTGATTCAAGAGGGGGAGGATGATGTGGACATCACTCCTACAGATATACACAACACTCCCATGGTAGACATGCAAGGTCCAATTACTAGAGCTTGAGCACGATAATTGAATTTAGAGGTGAGCTCGTTCCTGAACAATTCTTTATATGTGAATTTTGAGAGTATGTTGCTACCTAATGGAATAATTATGATTAGAAACTATGGATAGGACATGGAGATACATGGAGAGGGGTTTGGAGGCGTGGAGAACCAGAAAATACTCCAACAACAAGCTAGAGACCGAGCCCAACTCAAACTCGAGTCCAACTCGGGGCCCAGGAGCAGTCCACTTTAAAATGGATGCCCAGGAGGCATACGGACTCCGTTTTTGAAGTTCTACATATGCACAGAAAGCTGAGAGGGTAAACTTTCCAACGGCACTGGCCCCACATCAAAATTAGTTCAGAGTCGAAGGGAATATTCAAAACAATATCAAGTTTAGAGTCTGTCAAGGTGTTGCATCACCTAGTTGGGCCATTGGGCCTTGTATCGAGTCCAAGTCCATTATGTACATGTCTTAGGGTTAGGTCACGACCCCGGCACCCCCTGGTCATCCTCCACCTCCTTTATACCCCCTAGCCGCCGTCACAAACAGCTGGGTTTTGCTTAGATAAACAGCCGCCTTTCTACGGTTTTGTGAGACCCCAACTTCGTGATTTTCAGATCACGTCTTCTACGTTCTTGCTCATGTTATCGGTTGAACTTGCAGGAATTATCCTTCTTGGCAAGGTCAAGCATGTGCTGCACGGTTGATAACCAACGGAGCAGTGGTGTAGTGATTGCGGTGCTTCCTATTTTGTGTTCCTGGGTAAAGAAAAATATATAAAAAAGGAAAGATTGGAGGAGCACGTATATTAAAGCAATTGGCCTAGTCTATACACTTGTGGTGCTGTGATTGTTGGTCATATCATTCTTATTTCTTTTGCCTTCCTACTTCCTTGTGTTGTGCTAGGCCTAGTGTGACACCCGGTTCCGAAAATAGAACCAAGTGAATGCATATGTGTGCCCAGGATGTTCATCACACATACACATGTAATCCACAAACTGAATTCAGAATATAACCACGAATAAATAGGGTTTAAGTACTTTATTACAATGAATCAATGTCTCACTCATGAATGTCTATCTTATTCTTGCAGTGGAAGACTCTAAACGACAGCGGAAAGTGACTAAAGACAGCAGGCTCCATCTTCGACTCCACAGGCATGTTGACGGTAGTTCACACGCCTAGTACTCCACATGGTCTTCGAAGTACTCATCTCCTGTAGCTGATGTTTATGTGGTAATGCAAGGGTGAGTACATGTCGTACTCAGCAAGTGCGATAAAAGTATGACATGTAGATTTCAACAAGGTAGGAAATAAAAAGGCTCATTGCAGCAAGCAAATTTTATTTCACAAACATGGTAAAAACAGCAACTAAGTCTAGATGAATTTGATCCCAATATAACTAAGTAAAACAGCAACATTCTTTCATCATAATTCACCACTTATCAAGTCTCATTCAGCCATTAATCTTTCTCAAGTTCATCTCATGCTCATAAATATTCATAACCATCTCATATCCATATAGCCAAAACCAAACTCATTGTTATGACTCGAAACAGTCCCAAAACCAATCCCAATGACCATACCATAACCATACCGAATAACCATCCCAAGTTTTACCTCTAATCATGGAAGTTGGCCAGGTGCTTGTGACCGGAAGCACAGCTACCATGATAGTTGTACACTCTACAAAGGTGGCACCACTTTACCCATAAACTTGTGATTTCGTCACCCGTCGACGACTGCAGAACCTCCATTATACCAGTACACAACCGTCGGTGTATGGCCAAGAGATCATAAAATAGCCTTTACGAAGGGGCTACTAGATGTATGGACTCATTGAGGTTTCACCGGCAAGCTCGAATCACCATTCTCCCACCCACGGGCCCCCTCTTGTGCCATGCAGTTCCCAGGGCAGTCCTCCTCGACTCCCATTCCCCGTGCCATCCATGGTCCATAACAAGATAGAAACACACCTAATTAATCAGCTAAGCCGCACCCATACTTGGCCTTGTGGTGGCACTGTTTTCCTGGCATATTCTCGCATGAACCGGTCCTTAGATCTACGACAAGAAAACCACCGTCTCATTCAGCAACATCAACGAACCAAGCTTGCCTAGATCTCCCCGATTCCATGCCCAATAACATCATCAAGTTCTCATCAACATTATTCATATGAGTGCAGTAGCTAAACATGTTTTAATTCAGCTTCCTGTATCCCGTAGATTAAGCGAAGCAAAAAGTAAAAACGACCATACCTGACTCATCAACTTTCCCGGCGACAAGGATGGTTAAAAAAACATGTAAACTCCTATAAAAGGGTGTCCCATCAAGTTGACTCAAGCATATGAGTTTTCGCAAATAGAACAGTTTTAAAACATGGGATCAATATGGTCAAGGGGCACTTGCCTTCCTCCCGTGGTTCTTGCTGTTCGAGCGTCTCGAAGTCTTGGTGCTGTAGATCCTCATAGATATTCCCTTGAGCTTGTCCTTCTACTCACGACCAAGCACATACAAAATTTACAGCAATCAAACATCATGCACAAACTTTACTCAAGATGCAATGGGGTAGATGAACGAAAATCCTATGGTGCTATTTTATTAAACCAGTTTGCACGTGTTCTTGCATATTTTAATGGGCTTTCATGGAGTTTTATCATGAAAAAGGGTGTAGGGATCAAGTGTGACGTGGTGATGATCTTGACTCAAGATCTAGATCAATTCTACCGTCAAAAACCGATCAAAACGTGATCTGTCCACATGTAAAAGTTTCTGCTCGAAGGGGGCGAAGGAAACGGATGCGTAGAAACAGCGGCGACGTCGTAAGATGGTTAATGGAGACCTACCTCACTTCCTTTTGGTGGCAGGGCCTTCCTCCTAGCAATGGCAGCAGTGGGGTATTTCTCTATGGAAGATTAGGGCAGGACAGATCGTCGGGCTTCTTCTCCGGCGACGGCGGGGCTCGACGGCGGCCAAATTCCGGCAAGGGGGGAAACTTGGCGACTTGGCAGCAAGGAAGGGGGCTTGGCAGCAGGGGGGACGTCCAAAATAGAAAGTATTTCGGCCAGGGGGTGGGGGTTATATTTATAAGGGGGCGGGGGGGGGGGGGGGGGGGAGGAGAGTCCTACTCCAATTGGAGCTCAAATAAGAGTCCTATTCAATTTTTTTTGGATCTTAACAAACTTATCTATTGTGGTGCGTTATCCTTGGGGATTTTATCCCTGAAATGTGGGGAAAATTCCCCTTTTTGAGAATTGGTGAATTTAGAAATTTTGGGGGAAATTTGGGAATGGCTCATTTCAGCTATCTTTTTCACATTCCTCACCATTTCTATGTCACTTGCTCCATTTCTACATTCCCCTCTCCATTTCTATGTCCCATTCTCCATTTCTACATTCCCCTATTCATTCCTATGTCCCATTCTCCATTTACATATTCCCCTCTCCATTTCTATGTCCCATTCTCCATTTCTACATTGCCCTTCTCCATTTCTATGCCCCATTCTCCATTTCTATATTCGCTTCTCCACTTCTGTGGTTTTTCCTCCATTTCTATGGTTTCTTCCCCCATTTCTATGGTTCTTTGTCCATTTATATGGTTCCTTCCTCCATTTCTATGGTTCTTTCTCCATTTCTATGATTCTTTTCTCCATTTCCATGGTTCTTTCTCCATTTCTATAGTTCTTTCTCCATTTCTACTTCTTTTATAATGTTTCTCTACATGAAAAATGTATGCAATGCATGGAAATGAATTTGAGGGTGTTACAAACCTACCCCCTTTAAACTGAATCTCGCCCTTGAGATTCGATAGAGTGAAGAATAGATGAGGGAATTCTACCTTGAGATCTTCCTCACGCTCCCATGTAGTTTCGGCTTCTGTGTGATGGCTCCACTGTACCTTGCACCAACGGATCACTTTTTTCTTTGTGACCCTTTCCTTCACGTCCAAAATTTTGATGGGGTGCTCCGCGTAGGTCAGATCCTCTTGACGCTCGAGCTCATACATCGGTACTTGTTCTTCCGGTACTCTTAAGCAATTCTTGAGTTGGGATACGTGAAACACGTCATGCACGTCGGAGAGGTTCGTTGGCAGCTCTAGTTGATAGGCTACCTCTCCTCGCTTGCCCAAAATCTTGAATGGCCCGATGTAGCGAGGTGCTAATTTGCCTTTGACGTTGAACTGTCGTTGGCCTCAGATAGGCGATACTTTAAGATACACAAAGTCTCCCACTTCGAAGGTCAACCTTCTTCGCCTATTGTCCACATAACCTTTTTGTCGTGACTGAGCAGCCTTCAAGTTTTCTTGTATCGTTAGGACTTTCTTCTAGGCATCTTGCAGCACTTCGAGTCCAGACACTTGGCTTTCTCCGGTCTCATTCCAGAGCAGTGGTGTTCTACACCATCTACCATACAATGCTTCGAAAGGTGACATCTTCAGGCTGGCTAGGTAGCTGTTGTTGTATGAGAATTCAGCATACGGCAAGCTCCTATCCCAAATACGCCCATGTTTCAAGGTGCAAGATCTCAACATGTCTTCCAAAATCTGATTTGTCCTCTCAGTTTGCCCGTCAGTTTGCGGGTGATAAGCAGAGCTGAAATTTAATCGTGTACCCATAGCTTCGTGCAGCTTCTTTCAGAACCTAGAGGTAAATTGAGAACCTCGATCTGAAACTATCCTCTTTGGAACTCCATGACGACACACGATTTGCTCCATATACAGCTCGGCTAGTTGTGCGACGTTGTACTTGGTTCTAACAGGAAGGAAATGAGCTGTTTTTGTTAATCGGTCCATGATAACCCAAATAGAGTCGTAATCCAACTGAGTACGTGGCAATCCGACAATGAAATCCATGCTGATGTCTTCCCACATCCACTCGGGTACTTTTAATGGCTGCAACAATCCAGCGGGTCTTTGATGTTCGGCCTTCACTCGTTGGCACGTGTCGCATCAGGCAACATATTCAGCTATGTTCCTTTTCATACCATCCCACCGATAGCAAGTTTTTAAGTCCTTGTACATCTTTGTACAGCCGGGCTGTATGGAATAAGCCGAGTCATGTGCCTCCTTTAGTATTGTGTCGCGGATGTTCTTCACGTTAGGCACACAAATCCTTTTCCCTAACCAAAGCGTGCCTTTCTTGTCTTCCTTGAAATCCTTTTCTACGCCTTGTCGGATTCTTTCCTTGATTTTCTTGATTTCTTCATCCGTTGCTTGGCCATCTCGTATCTCTTGTTCCAGAGAGGAGTTCAGTTCTATCACCTCCATCTCGTTCAAGAACCCGAGATGTAACCGTTCGAACTCCTTGCGCAGATCGGGTGGCAGCTCCTGAACCGTGAGTTGGTGACATGCTCCTTTTCGGCTCAACGCATCAGCTACTACATTGGCCTTTCCGGGGTGATAGTTGATTCCAACATCATAATCCTTGATGAGCTCCAACCATCGATGTTGCCTCAAATTCAGGTCCGTTTGCGTGAATATATACTTGAGGATTTTGTGATCCGTATAGATCTCACATCGGTGGCCAAGGATATAATGCCTCCAAATCTTCAAGGCATGTACCACGCCTGCAAGTTCCAAGTCATGTGTGGGGTAATTCAGCTCATGTTTCTTTAGTTGTCTCGATGCATAGGCTACCACTTGTTCTTCTTGCATGAGCACACATCCAAGTCCTTGTCTTGATGCGTCACAATATATGTCGAAGCTCTTGCTCACGTCCGGCAATACCAAAACTGGTGCTGTGGTTAACCTCTTCTTTAGCTCCTCAAAGCTTTCTTGACACGCTAGTGTCCACTGAAATGCTTTTCCCTTCATTAGCAATTCAGTCATAGGCTTCGCTATTTTAGAGAAATCCTTGATGAACCGGCGGTAGTATCCAGCCATCCCAAGGAAACTCTGAATATCTCTCACATTCTGCGGTTGGTTCCACTTTAAAACGTTTCCCACTTTTCCGGGATCAACCGATACTCCTCCCTCGGAGATGATGTGGCCTAGGAACGATATCTCCTTTGACGGTTGGCGTTTTCCCTCACCATCTATGAGATAGAGTGGAGTAGAGTAGATATTAGAAGTTTAGATTGATCCCCCCAACGATATGCATCAAGGTGTATGAACTAAGTATCTTCTTTTATTAATTTCAGCCTATATGAGGATGTGAACATGTGCCGAAGCATCTCACATCTCTCCACTATGTGTGGATGTGGACATTCGCCGAAGCGTCCCACAACTCACATCAGCACATAAACACAAGCAATCATCACAAAGGTTCAACACACCACTCTTATTCAAGCTACTACGATTTAAACGTTCCTATTACAGCTTATTCAATGGGAATCCTAAACTTAATCATGTGAACTGGTGCTGTTCTCGCCGTGTGACAGGGGTGGTCCATACATGGGCGCACGCCATGGTGAGTCGGCAGTCCATGTAGGGTTAGATGACGCTGGTGCTCCATTCGCTCCCGCGTTGGCACGAGTCTCCTCTTGTTTCTCCAGCAAATACAGCTTCTTGCGGAGGTAATGGATCTCTTCTTGTGCGCTTGCGTAGCGGTTTCCTAACTCCACGAGCAACCTCTGAGACTTGTCAGCAGGTTGTGGGTTGTAAAGAGCTGTTACATGGGGTCCAATGATCTCCCTTGTACCACTCTTCCGATACGGGTGCAGCTCAAAAGCGGTGCCCTCAAGCTGCTCATGGAAAGCGTAGCACAGTCCGGTGAGTGCTTCCCATGCAGCAACATCGACAGCTTCTGCCCTTGTAGCTCTCCATGTGTGTGAAGTGCCGAGTGACAACCCTACCATTAGATAGGATGGTTACGTCAGCCTTTCACTCTTCATGTCCGAGACGGGGGACTTTCTTGATGATATACTCCGGATATAAGCTGCAGCAATCCAGAATTTCTTTGAGCTCCCTGGATATGTGTCCTTCCATTCCGTCGGACCGAAATTCTTGAACTGAATGGTTAGCCCATTCATCACCTTCATTATCAGTCTCAGCAAGGGGTGGCTCCTCCTCGGGTTCATCTCCTCCCGTCATAGCTTCGTGAGGCTCCACGGGATGTAAGTCCACGTGAAACTCCTCCTGAGGTGTGTACCAATGCCGTTCTTGTGGATCATCCTCCATATCGTCTTCGAATAGTTCCACCTATTCCCGGTCCTCTTCCTCATGCATAGAGCTATTAACTTCCTCTTCATCATGAGGTTCCGTCTTCACCTCCTCCTAATATGGTCCATCGGACACCTCAATGGGGTTAAGTGCACTCCCACGTGGTGGAGGACGAGTCCTTATGCGTGCTGTGCTCCTAATCACCGGCATCTTTAAATAAGAAATGAGGAACTTTAGAGAAGGAAGAAATAACTCCAAAACATCAGAAGCTATGAAGCAAGAAAGCAAAAGTGTTGATGTCCAAAAGAAGAGAAAAGGAGGGGCTGAAAATAGCACTTTGCAGTGGCTGAATTGACAAGTAAAGTGCAGTAGAAAGCAATTTTTGAAAATAGCAGTTTAGAGGGGTGTTCCTATGTGTTTTAGAGTGTCCATTCTACCTAGGCTTGCGTCCTACGGTCAACGTGGCTCTGATACCAATCTGTGACACACGGTTCAGAAAATAGAACCAAGTGAATGCATGTGTGCCCAGGATGTTCATCACACATACACATGTAATCCACAAACTGAATTCAGAATATAACCACGAATAAATAGCGTTTTAAGTACTTTATTACAATGAATCAATGTCTCACTCATGAATGTCTATCTTATTCTTGCAGGGGAAGACTCTAAACGACAGCGGAAAGTGACTAAAGACAGCAGGCTCCATCTTCGACTCCACAGGCATGTTGACGGTAGTTCGCACGCCTACTACTCCACATGGACTTCGAAGTACTCATCTCCTGTAGCTGATGTTTATGTGGTAATGCAAGGGTGAGTACATGTCGTACTCAGCAAGTGCGGTAAAAGTATGACATGTAGCTTTCAACAAGGTAGGAAATAAAAAGGCTCATTGCAGCAAGCAAATTTTATTTCACAAACATGGTAAAAACAGCAACTAAGTCTAGATGAATTTGATCCCAATATAACCAAGTAAAACAGCAACATTCTTTCATCATAATTCACCATTTATCAAGTCTCATTCAGCCATTAATCTTTCTCAAGTTCATCTCATGCTCATAAATATTCATAACCATCTCATATTCATATAGCCAAAACCAAACTCATTGTTATGACTCAAAACAGTCCCAAAACCAATCCCAATGACCATACCATAACCATACTGAATAACCATCCCAAGTTTTCCCTCTAATCATGGAAGTTGGCTAGGTGCTTGTGACCGGAAGCACGGCTATCATGATAGTTTTACACTCTGCAGAGGTGGCACCACTTTACCCATAAGTTCGTGATTTCGTCACCCGTCGGCGACTGCAGAACCTCCATTATACCAGTACACAACCGTTGGTGTATGGCCAAGAGATCACAAAATAGCCTTTACAAAGGGGCTACTAGATGTATGGACTCATTGAGGTTTCACCGGCAGGCTCGAATCACCATTCTCCCACTCACAGGCCCCCTCTTGTGCCATGCAGTTCCCAGGGCAGTCCTCGACTCCCATTCCCCGCGCCATCCATGGTCCATAACAAGCTATCAACACACCTAAATAATCAACTAAGCCGCACCCATACTTGGCTTTGTGGTGGCACTGTTTTCCTGGCATATTCTCGCATGAACCGGTCCTTAGATCTACGGCAAGCAAACCACCATCTCATTCAGCAACATCCACGAACCAAGCTTGACTAGATCTCCCCGATTCCATGCCCATTAACATCATCAAGTTCTCATCAACATTATTCATATGAGTGCAGTAGCTAAACATGTTTTAATTCAGCTTCCCGTATCCCGTAGATTAAGCGAAGCAAAAAGTAAAAACGACCATACCCGACTCATCAACTTTCCCGGTGACAAGGATGGTTAACAAAACTAGTAAACTCATATAAAAGGGTGTCCCATCAAGTTGACTCAAGCATACGAGTTTTCGCAAATAGAACAGTTTTAAAACATGGGATCAATATGGTCAAGGGACACTTGCCTTGCTCCATTGGTTCTTGCTGTTCGAGCCTCTCGAAGTCTTGGTACTGTAGATCCTCATAGATGGCCTCTTGAGCTTGTCCTTCTACTCATGACCAAGCACATACAAAATTTACAGCAACCAAACATCATGCACAAACTTTACTCAAGATGCAATGGGATAGATGAATGCAAATCCTATGGTGCTATTTTATTAAACCAGTTTTCACGTGTTCTTGCATGTTTTAATGGGATTTCATGGGGTTTTATGATGAACAAGGGTGTAGGGATCAAGTGTGTACGTGGTGATGGTCTTGACTCAAGATCTAGATCAATTCCACCGTCAAAAACCGATCAAAACGTGATCTTTCCACACGTAAAAGTTTCTGCTCGAAGGGGGCGAAGAAAACGGATGCGTAGAAACAGCGGCGATGTCGTAAGATGGGTAATGGAGACCTACCTCACTTCCTTTTGGTGGCAGGGCCTTCCTCCTAGCAATGGCAGCAGTGGGGAATTTTTCTATGGAAGATTAGGGCAGGACAGATCGTCGGGCTTCTTCTCCGGCGACGGCGGGGCTCGACGGCGGCCAAATTCCGGCAAGGGAGGAAACTTGGCGACTTGGCAGCAAGGAAAGGGGCTTGGCAGCAGGGGGGGACGTCCAAAATAGAAAGTATTTCGGCCAGGGGGTGGGGGTTATATTTATAAGGGGGCGGGTGGGGGGGGGAGGAGAGTCCTACTCCAATTGGAGCTCAAATAAGAGTCCTATTCAATTTTTTTTGGATCTTAACAAACTTATCTCTTGTGGTGCGGCAGCCTTGGGGATTTTATCCCTGAAATGTGGGGAAAATTCTCCTTTTTGGAAATTGGGGAATTTAAAAATTTTGGGGGAAATTTGGCAATGGCTCATTTCAGCTATCTTTTTCCCATTCCTCACCATTTCTATGTCACTTGCTCCATTTCTACATTCCCCTCTCCATTTCTACATTCCCCTCTCCATTTCTATGTCCCATTCTCCATTTCTACATTCCCCTCTCCATTTCTATGTCCCATTCTCCATTTCTACATTGCCCTTCTCCATTTCTATGCCCCATTCTCCATTTCTATATTCGCTTCTCCATTTCTGTGGTTTTTCCTCCATTTCTATGGTTCCTTCCTCCATTTCTATGGTTCTTTCTCCATTTCTATGGTTCCTTCCTCCATTTCTATGGTTCTTTTCTCCATTTATATGGTTCTTTCTCCATTTCTATAGTTCTTTTTCCATTTCTATAGTTCTTTCTCCATTTCTACTTCTTTTATAATGTTCCTCTACATGAAAAATGTTTGCAATGCATGGAAATGAATTTGAGGGTGTTACACCTAGAATACTTGGTTAACCAGCAACAGTTTCCTACATTGAATATTTATTCAACTTTATTTAGCTGTTAATGATTTCTGCTCATTAGCCACCATACTTTGCCATCCAAGCTCCACCTTTTTCTCTTGAGCAGAACAGGTACTTTTGCAATCACACCACGCTTCATTGGGTTATCTCACCGTCTAAACCACCTGCTGTGTTGGTAAGAACACTTGTAAGAGCGTGAAAAGATGCTTGAGATAGAGTCCGCCTTCTCCACATTGCCACTGCCCTTTCTAGTTGATAGGGATAACACTTTTTGTTGTTGTTGTTTTGGTTTTATCACTAACCATGTCAGGGAACAACGACAAGGAGAACCACAACAGGGAGAGTGATTCTGTTTTACATGCACGGCTTCATGACATGATGTGGACAACAGAGAATACACTAGTGAACTTGACTCACCAAGTCGCCGACCTTGCTGTTCGGATGGATAATATGGAGGCGTGATTGCCTCCCATTGAAGCACGTGACGATGATGCTTTCAACGTGGAAGACTTTGATGACCCTCCACGACGTCCATTTCAGCATCGAAGTAGGGGAGGTAATAATTGTTACAATGACAATGATCGTTATAACAATTATAACGGCCCTCCTGATGATCCTTTTGCTAAAGTGAAATTTACTATACCCTCTTTTTATGGTGTTTATGATGCTGAATCTTATCTTGATTGGGATATGATAGTAGAGCAAAAATTTAATGTCCATCTTGTTCTTGAACAACATAGGGATCGTCAAGCCACTAGTGAGTTTAAGGATTTTTCTATCATATGGTGGAATGAACTTGTTAAAACTAGGACTGATCCTCCAACATGGGAGAGATTAAAAGATGCTATGCATGTTTGATTTGTTCCTCCTTTTCAGCACGACCTTCGAAAAAAATTGCAATGCTTGGACCAAGGTAACATGTCCGTAAGGAGTATTGTCAAGAGTTACAGAAAGGTATGTTGGCTGTGGGGTAGTAGAGGACATGGACGATAAAATAGCACATTTTTGTGGGGGGTTGAGACGAAAAATTCAGGACATTATTGATTACAAGGAATATGATACTGTTAACAGATTGTTTCAGCTTGCTATGTTGGCAGGAAAAGAATTGCAGGGACGCCAATAACAGCAACATCACACAAGGAGCACCTTCACGCCACGTTCAACGTCTACAGCACCCAAAAAGGCACCATCTTCGAGTTTTCGTGCAGCCACTACGCCATCCAATGGCGGCCAATGATCAACACCTACTGCTGCGCCTCCTCGCGTGCAGGACGGTGGCAAGACGACAACATTCAAGCCTACATCTTCAACACCTTCTACGAGTTGCACTTCCGACATCAAGTGTCATCACTGTCAGGGACTTGGTCACATGTCAAAGGTTGCCCAAGCAAGCGAGCATACATAGCACGCAACGATGGCGTGTATGATAGTACTTCAGATGTTGAAGATGAATATTCTCTGGCTACTAATATTGTAGGCATAAATGATGACCAATATAGCTCCGACGAAGAGGTACTTAGTACAGCAGGATGGAGAAGTACAGGAGCATTATTGTGCAGCATGCTTTGAGCTCCAAAGTGGAGGCCGACGACAAGCTACAAAGACACAATCTCTTTCACACGTTCCTCGTCGTCAAGGATTCTCGCGTAGACACTATAATTGATGGAGGCAGCTGCAATAACTTGGTGAATATGGATGTCGTCAACAAAATAGGATTGACAACAAGAGCACACCCTCATCCATACCACATTCGATGGTTCAACAACAGCGGTAAGGTTCGGGTAACTAAAAAGCAAGAGTACTTTTTTTGATTGGTTCTTACAATGATTTTTCTGATTTTGATGTCGTGCCTATGGATGTTTGTTCTCTTTTATTGGGTCGTCCTTAGGAATTTGATACGATGTTATTCATCATGGTAGAACCAATAAATATACTTTCATGCATAAAGGAAAGAAAATCACTTTGCTTCCAATGACCCCTGCGTAAATTGTGCGTTTTGAGAGGAGTAAAATTAACGATGATAAAGCAACAAAACTAAAATCAGAAAACAGCGAGTCATTAAGTTAAAATCACCTTCATTGCTCACAACTAGATCTGATCTTGCTGATTTATTTGATGCTAAGGGGACATTCTATGCTTTATTGTGTAAGGTTTTCACTTCATGAATTGTCTATTGCATTGCCCCCTGCTGTTGCTAACCTTTTGCAGGAGTTTAAGGATGTGTTTCCCTCCGATATATCCCCTGGACTGCCACCTGTGAGGGGAATTAAACACAAGATCGACTTGATCCCGGAAGCAAGTTTGCCAAATCGTGCGGCGTACAGGGCGAATCCGGAGGAGGCTAAGGAAATTCAGCGACAAGTTCAAGATCTCTTGGACCGCGGGTACATTCGTGAAAGCCTTAACCCTTGTTCCATTCCTGTTCTTTTGGTTCCTAAGAATGATGGTAGTTGGCGCATGTGGATTGATTGTCAAGCAATTAATAACATCACCATTCGATATCGTTATCCTATTCCTCGCTTAGATGACATGCTTGATGAACTGAGTGGTGCTATCATTTTTACAAAAATTGACTTGCGTAGTGGTTACCACAAAATAAGAATGGCATTAGGAGATGAATGGAAAACTGCATTTAAAACCAAGTTTGGCCTTTATGAGTGGTTAGTCATGCCTTTTGGTTTAACTAATGCACCTAGCACTTTCATACGATTAATGAACGAGGTTTTACGTGCTTTTATTGGAATTTTGTGGTGGTTTACTTCGATGATATCCTCATTTACAGCAAATCATATGACGAACATCTCTCACATTTACGTGCTGTTTTTTCTGTTTTGAGAGATGCATGGTTGTTTGGTAACCTCGAAAAGTGTGTCTTTTGCACAAATCGAGTATCGTTTCTTGGCTATGTCGTGTCCTCGCAGGGAATTGAGATGGATGAGGCAAAAATTGTTGCAATCACTAGCTAGCAAACTCCAACAACCGTCACACAGGTGCGTAGTTTTCTTGGTCTTGTAGGTTTTTATCGTCGCTTTGTGCAGGATTTCAGCACCATTGCAGCACCTCTCCACGAGCTAACGAAGAAAGGAGTGTCGTTTCAATGGGGCGAACAGCAGCAAAAAGCTGTTGATACTCTCAAATCAAAGCTTACACAAGCACCATTGCTGCAACTTCCTGATTTTGACAAGACCTTTGAGCTCGAATGCGATGCAAGCGGCATTGGTATTGGAGGCGTTCTCATACAAGGAGGTAAACCCGTTGCTTTCTTTAGTGAAAAACTTCCTTCTCTGAATTATTCTACTTATGATAAGGAATTGTATGCATTAGTGTGTGTTTTATAAACGTGGCAACATTATCTTTGGTCTAAGGAGTTTATCATACATTCTGATCATGAATCGTTGAAGTATCTTAAGTGTCAAACTAATCTGAATAAACGACATGCTATATGGGTTGAGTTTATAGAGTCGTTTCCATACATCATTAAGCATAAGAACGGGAAGAAAAATGTCATTGCCGATGCATTATCTAGACGATATATCATGCTGTCCCAACTTGATCACAAAATCATTGGTTTGGAAACAATAAAAGCAGTATACTCTACTGATTTGGACTTAAAAGATGCTTTTGAAAATTTTAGAGAAGGAAGAATATGGAATAAATATGTGCTGCCAGATGGTCTCCTCTATCATGCTAACAAGCTATGTGCTCCAGCTAGCTCCGTTTTCTATTACTTTTGCAGGAAGCTTATGGAGGAGGTTTGATGGAACATTTTGGAGTGAAGGAAACTGAGGACGTGCTGTCCACACACTTCTTTTGGCTGAAGATGAGGCATGATGTCGAGCGCTACGTTTCACGATGCACTGCTTGCAATAAAGCTATGTCTCGCCTTAACCCACATGATCTTTATATGCCTCTTCCTGTTCCTAGTGCACCTTGGGAGGATATTTCTATGGACTTTGTTTTGGAATTACCTAGGACTAAGAGGGGGAGGGATAGTATTTTTTTGGTTGTTGATCATTTCTCTAAAATGGTGCACTTTATACCTTGTCATAAGAACGATAATGCTTCACGCATTGCTGATTTGTTTGTGACTGAAATTGTTCATTTACATGGTGTGCCAAATATCATTGTTCCTGATTGTGATGCAAAATTTTTAAGTCATTTTTGGAGAACTTTGTGGTATAAATTAGGCACCAAGTTGCTGTTTTCAACTACATGTCACCCACAAACGGATGGACAAACCGAGGTAGTTAATCGTACATTATTCACTATGTTGCGGGCTATCTTGAAAACAAATATAAAGTTGTGGGAGGAGTGTTTACTACATATAGAATTTTCTTACAACAGATCCGTTCATTCCACGACGAAGGTAAGTCCATTCCAGGTAGTTTCAATCCCCGTGCTCCTATTGATTTACTACCTTTGTCTCCTTCTGAAACTATAAATTTGAATGCTACACAACCTTCATAATTCATTCTTAAGATGCATGAAAATACAAAGAAAAATATAGAAAGGGTGAATGAGAAGTATAGGATTGCAGGTAGTAGAGGTAGAAAGGAAGTAAAACTTGAACCGGGGGATTTGGTGTGGCTACATTTGAGAAAAGAGTGATTTCCTGACTTGAGAAAATCTAAACTTATGTCATGTGCTGCTGGTCCTTTTAAGATTATTGAAAAGATTAATGATAATGCATAAAAGCTTGATTTGCCTCCCGATTTCGGGGTTAGTACCACATTTAACATTTCAGATGTGCGGCCATATTTGGGAGAAGAAGATGAACTTGAGTCGAGTACGACTCCGATTCAAGAGGGGGAGGATGATGTGGACATCACTCCTACAGATATACACAACACTCCCATGGTAGACATGCAAGGTACAATTACTAGAGCTAGAGCATGACAATTGAATTTAGAGGTGAGCTCGTTCCTGAACAATTCTTTATATGTAAATTTTGAGAGTATTTTGCTACCTAATGGATTAATTATGATTACGAACCATGGAGAGGACATGGAGATACATGGAGAAGGGTTTGGAGGCGTGGAGGACCAGAAAGTACGCCAACAACAAGCTAGAGACCGAGCCCAACTCAAACTCGAGTCCAACTCGGGGCCCAGGAGCAGTCCAATTTAAAACGGATTCTCAGGAGGCATACAGACTCCATTTTTGACGTTCTACATATGCACAGAAAGCTGAGAGGATAAACTTTCCAATGGCACTGGGCCCACGCCAAAATTTGTTCAGAGTCGAGAGGAGTCTTCGAAACAATATCAAGTTTAGAGTCTGTCAACGTGTTGCATTACCTAGTTGGGCCATTGGGCCTTGTATCGAGTCCAAGTCCATTATGTACATGTCTTAGGGTTAGGTCACGACACCAGCACCTCCCTGGTCGTCCTCCACCTCCTTTATACCCCCTAGCCGCCGTCACAAATAGCTGGGTTTTTCTTAGATAAACAACCGTCGTTCTACGGTTTTGTGAGACCCCAACTTTGTAATTTTCAGATCGCGTCTTCTACGTTCTTGCTCGTGTTCTCGGTTGCACTTGCAGGGATTAGCCTTCTTGGGAGGTCAAGCATCTGCTGCACAGTTTATAACCAATGGAGCAGTGGTGTAGTGATTGTAGGGGTGTTCGAACTGCTCAAGTGCCGCGGATCATCAACGTCGAGTTCTCCACCTCAATCAACCTACCTTTGGGAAGATCGAGCCTAACCTTCTCATCAAAAGCCACCACGCAGGAGAGATGAAGGCCCCACCTGCAGGCTCGATGCCTCCCCCGAGATGGGCCCGAGGGCCACTGTCCATATCCTACAGACCTGGTATCCCCACGTAGTGGGTAAAAGACATCCTGGGCCCTGCCTCACTGCTAAGTGAAACAGGCCTGATACCAACTGAGACAGGGCTCAGCTCATAATACCACTTGTCACAGCTCTGATACCACGCTGAGACGACCCCGACGCCGCCTGTTCAGTCACGGGGACGGGGCACTCGCCCGGGAATCGCATTGGGTGGTGCTGTGTTGTGCGGCACCCAACAGCACACATACAAGTAACAATGTATTACATAAAACAATAGCGGAAGCTTACAAGTTTTTTCTTTGTAAATAATTTAGATCAAATAGCTACAGCGGAAGTCCATAACAACTCACGTCGAATAACTAAGAGCACTCGAGATGAAGTCCAGCCCGCGGACTTCTCTCGCTAGCAACACGAAGACAACAACAGCGGCTGGGTTCTCCATGTGTTACATGAGTCGGAAGTCTCCGAGTCTCACCGGACAACCTTCATCTTAGCATTGATGTTAACCTGCAAAACCACTTATATAGCAAGCGTGAGCACATAGGCTCAGCAAGACTGATCCGTCTCTCCTAAACAAGAAACTCTACATGCACGACGGTTGCAATTGGGATAGCTAGATTTGCATAAAGGACTCATCTAAAGTTGATCCTTAACTTTCAAATTTTAGGCTTCATTGTGCATACCTTGAGCTGAAAAGCATCGCAACTCCAGAATCAAACAAGAAACGCTTTGTTGCGATGCCCCATGCACAAAGTGAAAGTAAAGTTTAATGAGCCTATCTTTAAACCAGTCATGGTTGCAATACAAGTTGCATCACAGTCTTATCAAGTTCAAAAGATAACCAGTTCCAGTTGTTACTACGTCAAGACGCAGTGGGCAAGTATGCTCATATAACCGCGAGCGACGGTGATTCGAATCAGTACACGCCCGGACTACATGACACGTATACCCGTACTCCGAGTTGCCGGCAGCAACCTCGACTGACGTTGTACGCGGCCACCTTTCCCAAGATCTTCCACATTGGACGCAGTCCAACTGCCCCGAGTACGCAAGCTCCCTCAAGGTACATACCCGCAGTGGTATGTTCTTAAGCGAGTTACCTCCTGCTACCCTGACGCCGAAAGCCTAAGGCAGTTGGAAAAGTTCCACTATGGATCTCCCAAGGTACATCGGTTTCCTGGGTCCCATATAGCCAGTATGCGCCCGGTACACAACTCAAACTTGTCCAACAGGGCCAAGCACGGACGGGCCTTAACCGACACAGGCAGGGCTATGCACGCACGGTCCGCATCCTGTTGCATCTAAACATCCCTGCCCGGTCTCCATTTCTTATGTGTGAACTTTCCTCATCTTTTCTATTTTGGACCCTCCGAATAAACCAGCCCTAAACTCGCGAGTAGATTCCAACTACTCGACTTCTACCGGACCTTTACTACTAACATTAGCGTAGCCAAATCCACTCGAGGAGGTGCTATTCTACCCTTTCTCTCTTAGGTATTTCTGGTTATGCAACTGGGGTTTTCAATATCAACTAGACTTAATGCAACAAACAATTCAAGCTATGATCTCTAGAAATGGAAATGTTTTATAAAACTGTTCAAATGCAAACCGGGGCTTGCCTGTTTTGCAGGTGACTAAGATACAATCAGTTAGTGATGATCACTTGGAGCTTGATCACTTGCTTTCCTCCCTCCTTGATCTCCACTTCAAGTCTTTCTCACGTTCACGTATATGCTACACGATATGATCATCCGGGAAGTGTCGACCGTAAAAAGAACCTCCGCGGGCTGCCCAGTGCAGGCCCGGGGGAAGTGTCGACCGAACACTTCGACATTTGGCGCGCCAGGTAGGGGGCTTTTCCCTTGCGTGACGAGTTTCCGCCCGACGAAGATGACCAAGCTTCCTTCAGCGGCAAACTCTCCTCCTCCGTGTTCACGGCGAACCGTGACCAGCGGGGAGTACATGTCGACGCACTCAGGACGGAGTGTGTCGGCACAAGCTGGTAGCCAGCAGCCGACTCCGGCAGCACCGACTCCGGCAAGGCAGGATCCGACCAGCGTGAGATCTTCTGCAGCGCTGAGCGTACACCATGGGAGTGCGCTAGCTGCAGCAAGAGCGCTACTGCACAATCCACCTGCTGGGGATGCACCCCACTCAGCGACCCAGCAGTGGGTCCGCGAGGTGGACCGCCTCGTCATCGCCGCCGCAAACCCTCGGTTTCGGCGAGGGCGACGCTCCGGCCAACCGGCTGTGTCGCTAACGCGCGCGCCAACGGTTGACAGGCAGACGGCGGGCTCCAGCTCCACCAGGTTTCCGTCGACGGACCTGAGGGCAGAGCTGGAGCGGTGCCACTTGAGCCAAGATGCCCGAGTGTTCCTCGAGCAACATCGAGAAAGGCGTCGCACCCAAGAGGCTGGCGACAGCATGACGTCGGCCTTGACCCAGCCTGAAGGGAAGATCTTCACCACGCGAGCTCTGCCCCAGGCGTACGCCGTGCAGCATATGCCACAACCATATGCCCTGCAAGCGGCGTCCCCGGTCTATGGAGCAGCCTTGCCCATATCACGGTACACTGTGCCAGGTGCAAATCAAGCATTCGTGGCACCAATACCTGCGGCAACAGGGGCAGGATATGCGGCTCTTGCACCCCACCTTCGCTTCGCGAGGTGGCCACGCAAGTTTCGGCCGCATCTGCCCGAAAAGTATGACGGCAGCGTCAACCCGGCGGAGTTCCTCCAGATCTACTCCGCCGCCGTACTTGCAGCAGGAGGGGATGAGGCTGTCATGGCCAACTACTTCCCCGTCGCCTTGACCAGCCCAGCCCGGTCTTGGCTCATGAATCTCCCTCAGGGTTCCATAACTTCCTGGGGAGAGCTCTGCCGGCAGTTCATCGCCAACTTCGGCAGCTCCTACACCCGTCCCGGCACGGAGCTTGACCTCCACGCCATCAAGCAACAACCTGGGGAGTCGCTGCGCTCTTTCATCCAGCGGTTCTCCCAGGTACGCAACACCATCCCGCATATTCAAAGTGCTTCTGTGGTGGTGGCGTTCCGGCAGGGTGTCTGGGACGAGAAAATGCTTGAGAAGCTCGCGACCAGAGAGGTCCGTGACGTCTCTGAGCTCTTCAGCCTGGCGGACAAATGCGCCAGAGCAGCTGAAGGGCGGAACTGGCACTCTCTGCCGACCTCCGAGTCAGGACGACAGCCAGGGTCCGGCACTGCTGCCTATGGAGGTGGCAAGAAGGCCAAGAACCGGGGGGGTGGCAGGATGAAGTCATCGTCCGCGGCTCCCGTCGCCGCAGCAGCAACGACTAGTGGAGCTCGGGGGCCACGCCCCGACAAAAGGCAGCGGCAGTCACCAGCCCCAGATAGTGACCAGGGCGGGCTATGCCCCGTGCATGGCGCCGGCAACCATACTGCTGCCGAGTGCTGGGATATCCAGATGCTTGCGGAGCGCTTCCGCAAAGGAAGGCAGCAGAGAGCTGAAGCGCCGCTCCACCCTCAGAGGGATGGCAAGCAGAAAGTCGACGCTCCAGTCAGCGCCGCCCACCAGGTGGGGGTTTCAGGAGCCTCAGCGTGTCATAAAGACAGTGCATAACGGTGGGGACTCCAGCTCCGATGGTGATGGGCCGGGGCGGTAGCCGGCTGTGGCTGCCGTCCCGGGTCAGTGGAGGCTGCACTGCTGCGGCGTCAACCTTGGAGAAGCCCCAAGTAGTCGCAGCAGCCCAAGCACCGATCACAATGGTGCAAGGTCGGGCCAGCCTCACCCGAGGGCACACCTTCGTGCCTCGGTCGTACCTCCCGGGGGCCGCCCAAGGTCTGTCAACCCCTTGAAGGACTTGCCAGAAGGGGAAGACGCCTTAGGTCTTCCAAGACGAGCCCGTGTCCACCTACCCCTTGAAGGCCTTTGCCAGAAGGGGAGAACTCCCCGGGGGCGCCCAGGAGAAGCCGTGCAGGACCTGATCCAGCGTGAAGATGACAACCTCATCGACGAGACTAAGCTGCAGGTAACACCCCACAACGCACGGTCTCGGCTGCTGCTCTAGCACTACCGCCAAAGAACCAAACGCGTCAGGGACCTGCAGAAGGGCAACTTGGTGTCGCGGCACGCACTTTCCCGAGAAGAACCTATAAACTCTCCCCAGGTACACATGCCTTTCAACCGAGTGTGGGATCCGTTCCCAAAACCCTTGGCATGGAACAACACTGTAAGTCCTACTCCCCGAGCATTAGTAGAACAGGGTCATCCCCTTCTGTAATAAATCCCATAGAATTTAGGAACAGCGCTTGAGGCAGCTAAGTCTCAAGGGACGGTACAGGACTACGTCCAGCTTAGCCTGGTTCCGACCCTAAGCGCGTAGAGTCTTGCTTCCCTTGTAGACGAGGCGGATCATTGCCTCCATGTACAGCCAGAATTCCACCTATGGGCATGAACACAGAAACTTGTTCTACTTTGCTCTCTTTCATGCGCTCATTTAAATTATGCATTAATTTTTATGATCGCACTATCTATGTATGTTCATCGTACATCTAGCTCCCTCTCTCCCGCGCTCATCCATAGTCAGCATTCGCTATCTTACCGAGGGCGGTTGCGCTTGAGGCACCTGCCGATGGCCGAGTGAGTCTCTCGGGCCTCCCCCAGTCAGGTGTTGCGGTGCCAGTTGGTCACCTCCAGGAAAGGCCTGCGTTGTGCATGGGGGGTCCAGGGTGCGTATCCCGCTTAGCTGGCTCCGAGCCCAAAGCAGGCGCATCCTGCCCTCCGGAGGTACAGGGGAGTACAACCGCTTTGCCTGGTCATGAACCCAAAGCACGTACACTCTGCTTCCCCGGCGCACGGCCCGGTACTAGGGATCGGACGGCCATACCCGGACCTCGGAGGGAGCCGGAGCTCCGGCGCCTCGCGTACAGAATTGCCCAAGCCCCGTATAACGGATCAGGATCGTAAGCCGAATAAGACTAGGAGACGGGAGGGGAGGACCCCCCGAGGAGAATTACGTTTCCTCTACCTGTGTGCAGGACCTCCAGGTTACAGCAACGGGTGCTGCACGAAGCGGGGGGGAAAGGAGCTACCAACTACTCTGGCCTAGGACTGGAAGGACCGGGTCCCGCCCCTTCAGCAGGGGCGAGGCCCGAAGGCCCCACGTGTCCAGCGGGCCCGGAGCTCCCGCCTCCCCTAAGGGGGGCTCCGAACTCGCCACGTGGCAGGCGGAAACCGGACCACCCCCTCGGTGGGGGGGGGGGGGTGGCTCCGGAAGCCCTACGTGTCCAGCAGGGCCAGAGCTCCCGCCTCCTCAGGAGGGGCTCCGGACCCGCCACGTGGCCGGCAGATCTGGACCTCCCCATAGGGCGAGATCCAGAGACCCCCGGGGGCCCCTAACACAGTTAGGACCCGGGGAAGGTGTCTGTGCAGAGCTCCGAGATTGGAGAAGGCTTCTGAGTACCTTGCGGAGCTAAGGACTCAGCCAGGCAAAGTCAAGAAGGAGAGAAAAGGCATCACAGACACAAACATCCAAGAGAGTCTATTCATGCGAGGCTCCATGAGCTGGACTACAGACTCGATAGAAAGGGAGAAATAGGTCCTAGGGACCCCCCGGCTCACGCCGGAACCTAGGCGACTACAAGGGCGGCCACATCCTCGACTTCAGCCCTGGCAGCTTCCTCCCACTCCACGGCTGGGCCCTCTCTCGCTGGCTCCAGGGAGAAAGAAGGGTCGCGGCTCTTGAAGCATGCCAGCACATGTGAGGCGACCTCTAAGGCCAGGCCGCGTCCCTCGGCCTCAAGCTCGCTGGCGACCACCGAGTCTAGCCTGTCCAGCTTGGCGCCGATCGACTCCAGCGCGGGGATCACCTCCGCCACCTTCAACGCAGGAGCCGCTGCCCTCACCGGACTGAAGCCAAGAGGGATTAGGGCGGACCCCGCTCAATCAACGAAGCTTGAGACCGCATGCGCCTCGGAGGACCGCAAGGCCGAGAGCTCCTCCACCTCGCGGCGGGCTGCCTGCAGGGCCTCTAGGTTTCTCTCGGAGAATTCCTTCTCCTTGGCCGCCAGGGAGCTCTCTCGAAGGTGGAGAGACTTGGCGAGCCGCTCCAACTCAGAAGCCTTGAAGTCGACGGCCAACTCCCGATCCAGGACCGCCCGGTGTTCGCGGGAGACCTGTTCCTCCCTCATGTCGAGGTCTGCCTTCTGAATCTCTAGCTCCTCAATCCGAGCTCGAAGGTCATCCTCGCCCGCCGCCAGCTGCGCAGCGACCCTCTCCGCCTCAGCTGCCGTGGAACGCTCCCATTCCTCAACGGCGAGTTTACGGCGCTCCAACAGCTGCCGTATCTCCTCAGCGGCAGAGAGGCTCTCCTCGGCTCGGGCATGTGCCTCCAGGGCCTCCCTGTTGATCCGCCGCGATTCGGCGTCCATGCGGTCGACAGACCGCTTCAGCCGGTCGAGGAGCATTTCCCTGAAGTCGAGCAACTCCTGCCTGGAGTCGAGCTCGCTCTTGACCTTCGCGGTCCGCTCCCGCAAAAGGTTCCCCCAGGTGAGGAGGCGATCCCGTTCAACTGTATACTCCTCCCGCTCGCGACCTAGTGCAGCCAAGACCTGCCGGACGCTCGTCTCGGCAAGCGCGAAGGCATCCGCCAGGGGCAGTGGAGCAGCAGAGGCCGGGGCAGTTCCCCCGACCTCCTCCATCACCCCGTTTTCAAGAGGAGTCGATGCACCAGCGACCGAGACGAGACGCCGGTCAGGAGAAGCTGGCGCCGGGGCTCTGGCAGCTAAACCTGCCGGACTCTCTTTAGCTTCTGGCTTCTTGACCTGTGAAGAGGGACGAGCCGGGGAAGGTGGCGCTGGAATAAAGGCCAGGCCGCCTGGTGCAGGGTCGACCTGCGCTGGCCTGGGGGCCGCGGCGGCCGTCTCGGCAGGAAGAGATGACGCCGCCGCGGAGTCCGGGCACACCGGAACAGGAGAAGCTCGCGCTGGCTTGGGGGCCGCGGCAGCTGTCCCGGTTTCCGAGTGCAACGGCACAGACTCCCCGCCAGTCGGGGATGGCCGGGAAGCGCGGATACTCCAGCGGGCTCTGAACCCCGACTTACGAGCCGGGGTAGGACTCCCAGAGCCCGCCGCCGTCGCTGACGGCCGCTCCGCAGTCGCTTGGACTGGCAGGACAGGGGACGCCCCAGAAGCTCCCCTCAACGCATCAGCCCGGGACCTCTTTGAGTCGCCACCGGAAGGAGTGCCAGGCACCCCAGGTTCCCGACTTGGCACAGAAGCCGCCGCTGGAGGAGACCGAGCGCGCTTCTTCTCCGGTGGCGGGTTGGAGGCCATGACGAGGGACGACTCAAAGGCAAGAAGACAAAGGCACAAGAGCCCAAGAAAAAACGCTAGGAAGTGCGAAGGGAAGCCACAATGTGGGTAAGATCCCCTCTAAAAACTTCCCGGGTGCAATTCCAAGCGATTCGAAACTCTTCAAATACGCCGCATCGGCAATCGCCTCGGCTCCAAGACCGAGCGCCGATGACAGGTGGACCCAAGCCGTCCAACCGAAGCGGTGGGTCAAGGAGTCAGTCTCCTAAGAAGACAAGCCGGCAAGGCACTTCGGCGGTTCCCGAAGAAAGCGCCGCAACGTGCAGAAGTTGCAGTCTTGGGAACTGCCGCAGTGAAAGCAACCATCAAGTGGGCGCACGCTCCCACGATCCTGCGGCCGTTCGTGCTCCGGCAGCGGTCAATGCGGGACTTAGAGAAAGTGCGCGGATCAGAAGAGACGGAGGTCCCACCTCGGGCTCGCTATCTCCCCCGAGATGGGCCCGGGGGCCACTGTCGGTACCTGCGATATGGGGTACCCCCGCGCACAGGGGAAAATGCCTAAGGAACTCGCCCTTCTCCGCACGGAGAGCTCCGAAGGCGCCACGCGTCCGGCGGGGCCGGACTTCCCTCTCCTCAGAGGAGAGCTCCGGGCCTGCCACGTGGCATACAGAAGCCGGACCCCCCCCTCCGTGGGAGAGAGGTCCAAAGGTGCCACGTGTCCGGCGGGGCCGGACCTCCCTCTCCTCAGAGAGGAGCTCCGGGCTCGCCACGTGGCCGACAGAAGCCGAACCTCCCCTTCCGCGGGGAGAGGTCCGAAGGCTCCACGTGTCCTGCGGAACCGGACCCCCCTCTCCTCTGAGGAGGGCTCCGGGCCCGCCACGTGGCCAGCAGAACGGCGCTGCCTGCCCCCGAGCGATAGGCAGCGGGCGTAAAGACGCCCCATACCTTGCCCGTACAAGGTATTCAAGGCCTGCGTCTTCCCAAGACGCGGAGACGCAGAGCACGCCTCTGTCAGGTGCCGTTGCGCCCAGTCGCATCACAGACTGGTGCGCAGTGTCAGAGCCTGCCAGCCAATAAACGCAGCGACAAGACATCCCATGCCGCCCCCGCCGTCATTATCCACTATGACTAGCATGCGGCATGGGCAGGGCTGCAAGACGAAGACTCAGAAGCCTTCGCCAGAGACAACTACCGGCATAACTGCAGATACGGTAGATAACAGTCAATCTCCTTGGGACCACCTGTCGTGTCCCGGGCCCCCCTTGTAAGCCACCCGAGTCTTGGACTATAAAAGACTCGGGTAGGCGACAATAGCAAGGGTTCGCACTCCCGCAACTCATACGCTAGCCATTCACACCCAAGCTGTAACTCACCCTCAAGCTCAGGACTCCGGTTCTGAGCAACAAGCAATACAGCGAGCTCCATAGCTCGCCGTGGACGTAGGGTTTTACGCTTCGGCGGCCTGAACCACGTAAAACTCGCCGTGTCAAGCTCTTACTAACTCGTCCATACGCTCAAGCTCTCCGCAAGGGACTAGCCCCACCGAAAAAAGAACCTCCGCGGGCTGCCTAGTGCAGGCCCGGGGGAAGTGTCGATCGAACACTTCAACATTTACTGTCGGTACCCGCGATATGGGGTACCCCCGCGCACAGGGGAAAATGCCTAAGGAACTCGCCCTTCTCCGCAGGGAGAGCTTCGAAGGCGCCACGCATCCGACGGCGCCGGACCTCCCTCTCCTCAGAGGAAAGCTCCAGACCTTCCACGTGGCATACAGAAGCCGGACCTCCCCTCCACGGCAGAGAGGTCTGAAGGCGCCACGTGTCCAGCGGGGCCGGACCTCCCTCTCCTCAGAGAGGAGCTCCGGGCTCGCCACGTGGCTGACAGAAGCCGGACCTCCCCCTCCGCGGGGAGAGGTCCGAAGGCTCCACGTGTCCTGCGGGGCCGGACCCCCCTCTCCTCTGAGGAGGGCTCCGGGCCCGCCACGTGTCTAGCAGAAGAACGCTGCCTGCCCCTGAGCGGTAGGCAGTGGGCGTAAAGACGCCCCATACCTTGCCCATACAAGGTATTCAAGGCCCGCATCTTCCCAAGACGCGGAGACGCGGAGCACGCCTCTGTCAGGTGCCGTTGCGCCTAGTCGCATCATAGACTGGCGCGCGGTGTCAGAACCTGCCAGCCAATAAACACAGCGACAAGACATCCCATGCCGCCCCCGCCGTCATCGACCGCTACGACTAGCATGCGGCATGGGCAGGGCTGCAAGACGAAGACTCAGAAGCCTTCGCCAGAGACAACTACCGGCATAATTGTAGATACGGTAGATAACAGTCAATCTCCCCGGGACCAACTGTCGGGTCCCGGGCCCCCCTTGTAATCCACCCGAGTCTTGAACTATAAAAGGCTCGGGTAGGCAACGTTAGCAAGGGTTCGCACTCCCGCAACTCATACGCTAGCCATTCACACCCAAACTGTAACTCACCCTCAAGCTCAGGACTCCGGTTCTGAGCATCAAGCAATACAGCGAGCTCCATAGCTCGCCGTGGACGTAGGGTTTTACGCTCCGGCGGCCTGAACCACGTAAAACTTGCCGTGTCAAGCTCTTACTAACTCGTCCATACACTCAAGCTCTCCGCAAGGGACTAGCCCCACCGAAAAAAGAACCTCCGCGGGCTGCCCAGTGCTGGCCCGGGGGAAGTGTCGACCGAACACTTGGACATTTGGCGCGCCAAGTAGGGGGCTTTTCCCTTGCGCGACGAGTTTCCGCCGACGAAGATGACGAAGCTTCCTTCAGCGGCAAACTCTCCTCCTCCGCGTTCACGGCGAACCGTGACCAGCGGGGAGTACATGTCGACGCACTCGGGACGGAGTGTGTCGGCACAAGCTGGGAGCCAGTAGCCGGCTCTGGCAGCGCCGACCCCGGCAATGCAGGCTCCAACCAGCGTCAGGTCTTCAGTAGCGCTGGGCGTACCCGGTGGGGGTGCGCTAGCTGCAGCAAGAGCGCTACTGCACAATCCGCCTGCTGGGGACGCGCCTCAGGCAGCGACCCAGCGGTGGATTCGCGAGGTAGACCGTCTCGTCGTCGCCGCCGCAAACCCTCGACTTCGGCGGGGACGACGCTCCGGCCAACCGGCTGTATCGCTGATGCGCACGCCAATGGTTGACAAGCAGACGGCAGATTCCAGCTCCACCAGGCTCCAGTCGACGAATCTGAGGACAGAGCTGGAACGGTGTCACTTGGATCAAGATGCCCGGGTATACCTCGAGCAACACCGAGAAAGGCGTCGCAACCAAGAGGCTGGCGACAGCATGACGTCGGCCTCGACCCAGCCTGAAGAGCAGACTTTCGCCACGCAATCTCTGCCCCAGGTCTACGCCGTGCAGAATATGCCACAGCCATATGTCCTGCAAACGGCGCCCCCGGCCTATGGCGCAGCCTTGCCCATACCGGGGTACACTGTGCCCGGTGCGAACCAAGCGTTCGCGGCACCAATACCTGCGGCAACAGAAGCAGGATGTGCGGCCCTCGCGCCCCACCTTCACTTCGCGAAGTGGCCGCGCAAGTTTCGGCCACACCTGCCCGAGAAGTACGACGGCAGCGTCAACCCGGCGGAGTTCCTCCAGATCTACTCCACCGCTGTACTTGCCACAGGAGGGAATGAAGCCGTCATGGCCAATTACTTCCCTGTCGCCTTGACCGGTCCAGCTCGGTCTTGGCTCATGAACCTCCCCCAGGGTTCCATAACTTCCTGGGGAGAGCTCTGCTGGCAGTTCATCGCCAACTTCGACAGTTCCTACACCCAGCCTGGCACGGAGCTCGACCTCCACGCCATCCAGCAACAACCGGGGGAGTCGCTGCGCTTCTTCATCCAGCGGTTCTCCTAGGTGCGGAACACCATCCCACACATTCAAAATGCTTCTGTGGTGGTGGCGTTCTGGCAAGGCGTCCGGGACAAGAAGATGCTCGAGAAGCTCGCGACCAGAGAGGTCCGCGATGTCTCCGAGCTCTTCAGCCTGGCGGACAAGTGCGCCAGAGCAGCCGAAGGGCGAAACTGGCACTCGCTGCCATCCTCCGAGTCAGGAGGACAGCCCAGATCTGGTCCTACTCCCTATGGAGGCAGCAAGAAGGCCAAGAACCAAGGCAGAGGCAAGATAGAATCACCGACCGCAGCTCCAGTCGTTGCTGCAGCGACACTCAGTGGGGCTCGGGGGCCGTGCCCCGACAAGAGGCAGCGAAGATCACCAATCCCAGAAGGTGATCAAGACAAGATATGCCCCGTGCACGGCAGCTGTCGCCACACTGCTGCCGAGTGCCGGGAGATCCGGAAGCTCGCAGAGCGCTTCCGCAAAGGGAAGCAGCAGCGGACTGACGCCCCACCCTTCCGTCCAAAGGAGGGCAAGCAGAAGGTCGACGTCCCAGACAGCGTCGACCACCCAGTAGAGTTCCAGGAGCCTCAGCGCGCCGTGAAGGCGGTACGCAACCATGAGGACTCCAGCTCCAGCGATGATGAGCGTCGAAAGAAGCTCTACGTCATATACGGTGGGTCCGCCGACCCCTCGTCTCGAAGCGCAGTCAAGACTCTGCGCCGAGCGGTAGCGTCGGTGGCTCCACTCCCAAGTGCCGCACCGCACCTCAAGTGGATGGGAACCCCCATCAGCTTTGACGCCACCGACTGCCCCAGGAACATGGCTGAGGCTGGCCAACTACCGCTCTTGGTAGCTCCGACCATCGCCAACGTGAGGATGTACCACGTTTTGGTAGATGGTGGAGCTGGGCTGAACCTCATCAGCCGTGCAGCTTTCCAGAAGCTGCAGATCCCGATGGCCAAGCTCACCCCGTCGAGCCCGTTCTCAGGGGTAGGGACGGGACAGGTCGTTCCCTATGGCAACATCAGCCTCCCGGTGACCTTCGGAGCTCCGGACAGCTTTCGGACAGAGTACATTCTGTTCGACGTAGCGGAGATCGACCTCCCCTTCAACGCCATAATCGGCAGGCCAGCCCTGTACCAATTCATGGCAGTAGCCCACTACGGCTGCCTCGTCCTAAAGATGCCTACACCAATGGGCGTCCTCAGGATTCGTGGAGACCGCACTTCTGCAGTGTCGGCCTTAGAGAAACTCCAAGCGCTCGCAACAGCTGGGGCACCAGCCCCTGGCAGAGCAGAGCCGGACCAGCTCCACCCGAGCGCACGCCACCGTGTCAGCACCCCGGGTGCAACCCCTCGACGAGGGCGGCGTCCCCTTAAAGGTCGTCCAAGTCGGCGCCGAAGCCACCCAGACCACCCGGGTAGCCGAGGGCCTGGATAGCAAATAGGAAGGCGCACTCGTCACCTTCCTCCGGCACAACGTTGACGTGTTTGCATGGCAGCCGTCACAGATGCCGGGGATCCCCAGGGAGGTGATCGAGCACCACTTAAAAGTCTTCCCCGATGCCCGGCCAGTTCAACAGAAGCCCCACAAGCAGTCCATCGAGCGGCAAAACTTCATTTGTGAAGAAATCAAGAAGCTGCTGGACGCTGGCTTCATACGGGAGGTCCACCACCCCCGGTGGTTGGTGAACCCCGTCGTTGTCCCGAAGGCCGGCAGGAAGCTCCAGATGTGCATCGACTACACCAGTCTCAATAAGGCATGTCCCAAAGATCCATTCCCTCTCCCTAGAATAGATCAAATAGTAGACTCAACATCAGGCTGTGATATGCTGTGCTTCCTAGACGCCTACTCGGGTTTCCATCAGATCCCCATGTCTAGGGAGGATGAAGAGCACACCTCCTTCATCACAGTAGATGGCCTTTATTGTTATGTGTCTATGCCTTACGGCCTAAAGAATGCACTCCCCACCTTTGTGCGAGCGTGCACAAAACCTTTGGGGAGTTAATAAGAGACTTAGTTTAGGTGTACGTCGATGACATCGTTGTCAAGGTCAAGCAGGGTTCATCTTTGTTAGATAACCTAGCCTTAGTTTTTGACAAATTGCGCTCTACGCGCACCAAGCTGAACCCCGACAAATGTGTGTTCAGTGTGTCCTCTGGGAAGCTCTTAGGATTCCTGGTCTCGCACCGAGGGATTGAGGCCAACCCAGAGAAGATCAAGGCCATCGACTTGATGCGGCCTCCTGCCCGCGTCAAGGATGTCCAGAAACTCACGGGATGCCTAGCCGCGCTGAGTCGGTTTATACCGAGGCTAGCAGAGCGGGCACTCCCTTTCTTTAAGCTCCTGCACAAGTCAGGCCCATTTGCCTCGACTGACGAAGCAGAAGAGGCTTTCCAGGAGTTGAAGCGACTCCTGACGACCCTACCTATCATGGTAGCCCCTGAGCCCGGAGAGTACCTGCTGCTCTACATCGCGGTGACAACTGAAGTGGTGAGTATGGTCCTCGTCGCAGAGCGGCCGGACCTCTCATCTTCACAACCTGCTCCGGCAGCAGAAGACAGACGCCAGGAGGCCCCGCAGGACCAAGACGGTCTCTCGGACCTCCAAGGCAACCTCCCGGAGGTCCAGGTCGGCCTCCCGGAGGTCCAGGGCGGTCCCCCGGACCCCCGAGATAAACCCCCGGGGGTCCTGTGGGACCCCCCCGGGGGCCCAACGGGACCTCCCGAAGATCCCTCAAGACCCCCCCCCCCCGGAGCTCCCGGAGAACCCGCGGGGCCCCCCGGAGAACCAAGATAGCTTAAGGGCCTCCGGGTCCCAGCTCCCGGAGGCCCCCGTGGGTCCACTCACCTCCAGCGGACTAGGGCCAATGGATGAAGACCTCCCAGACCTAAGAGAGAGGGTTCGAACCATCCAGAGGCCTGTCTACTACATCAGCGAAGTACTTCATGATGCTAAGACAAGGTACCTAGAAGTCCACAAGCTGCTGTATGCGGTGCTCGTGGCCTCCAGGAAGCTCCGCCATTACTTCCAGGCCCACCGGGTCTCGGTAGTCACCTCGTATCCGCTGAAGACGATTCTTCACAGCCCCCATGCGACTTGCAACGTTGCTAAATGGGCGGCGGAGCTGGCGGAGTTCGAGCTGGACTTCCTTCCACGCCATGCAGTCAAAAGCCAAGCACTAGCCGACTTTGTGGCAGAGTGGACACCAACGAAGACTGACCCAGGGGGCCACGAAGACGGTGAACCAGAGCACCAAGCTCCGGTCTTCACCGAGCCCCACGGGACACTTTTCTTCGATGGCTCCTCGCGAAAGCAGGGGGCCGGTGCCGGCGTACTGCTCCTCATGCCATCGGGGGAACAGTTTGGGTACATGGTGCGTCTCAATTTCAAGGCAACCAACAACATGGAAGAGTATGAAGCACTCATCTTTGGCCTGCAGACAGCCCTGTCTTTAGGCGCTCGCCAGTTGTTGGCACAGGGCGACTCCCAGCTGGTCATCAAGCAAGTCAAGGGCGAATGCTCCTGCAATGACCCACAGCTAGCTGCATATCTGCTTCACGTGCAGATGTTGGAGAAAGAATTCCTCGCCTTGGACCTGCGCCACGTACCGCGCGCTGGCAATGCCGCAGCTGACAACCTTTCAACGAAGGCTTCCACCGGAGCCCCGCGCCCGAAGGAGTTTTCGAGAGGACGTTGCTGCGGCCCACAGCCCGGCCCGCCGAGCCGGGCGAAGGGGGCTTGACCAGCACCTCGAAGCTGGCGGTCCCGGCGGCCCTACAGCCATGGATGCCGCCAAGGATCGTAAGCGTCACTGGGGACTCCGTGCAACCCAGCGCTCAAGATCCAGAAGCTCAAGTCAGACCCGATGCATGGATCACGGAGATCTGGGACTACTTGAAGGACAACATCCTCCCTGATGAACATGCAACCGCTGAACGGATTGTGCGTATGGCTAAGAGATACGCGCTGGTAGAGGGGGATCTCTACCGGCGCAGCGCCAACCACATCCTATTGTGGTGCATAACCCAGGGGGAAGGCTGCGACTTGCTCGCTGAGATCCATGGAGGCGAATGTGGAAGTCACTCTTCCTCACGCACGCTTGTCGGTAAAGCCTTCCGGCATGGCTTCTACTGGCCGACAGCACTCCAGGATGCCGTCAAGCTGGTCGAGAGCTGCAAGGCGTGCCTGTTCAACGCCAAGCAGATCCATACACCGGCTCAGGCGGTACAGATGATCCCACCCTCATGGCCATTTGCCGTATGGGGGCTGGACATCTTGGGACCATTTCCCAAAACCGTCGGGGGATTCCGGTACCTCTATGTCGCCATTGACAAGTTCACCAAGTGGCCGGAAGCCACACAGTTGTCACCATCAACAAGCAATCCGCAGTAAAGTTCATCAAGTCCATTGTCTGCCGGTTCGGGGTCCCGAACAGAATCATCACCGACAACGGGACCCAGTTCACCAGCGCAGCCTTCCAAGACTACTGCGAAGACCTCGGCATTCAGGTGTGCTATGCTTCTGTCGCCCATCCAAAGAGCAATGGGCAAGTCGAGAGGGCCAACGTGGAGATTCTCCGGGGCCTTAAGACCCGCACCTACGCCAGCCTGAAGAAACATGGTGCCAATTGGGTGGATGAGCTTCCGAGCACACTATGGGCTAACCGGACATCCCAGAGCCGGGCCACCGGAGAGACACCCTTCTTCATGGTGTATGGGGCCGAAGCTGTACTTCCCCCAGAAATCACCATGAAGTCTCACCGTGTCCGGGCTTACGACGAAGCCGCGCAGGACAACCTCCGGCGTGGAGAAATCGACCTCGTCGACGAGGTTCGATTGCATGCAGCACTCCGTAACGCACGGTACAGACAAGCGCTTCGTCGCTACCACCAGAGATCTGTGCGTGCCCGGGAGCTGCAGGAAGGTGACCTGGTGCTGCGGCACATACTTTCTCACGAAGGGACCCACAAACTCTCCCCTAGTTGGGAAGGTCCCTTCCGAGTCGCAAAAGTGTGCCGCCACGGGTGTGTGCGCCTTTCCACCGAGGATGGGGACCTGCTCCCAAAACCTTGGAACATAGAACACCTCCGTAAGTTCTACCCCTAGAGCAAAGATAGGACAGTACTTTCTCTTCGTAATAAATTCCATAGAGTCCAGGAACAGCGCTCGGAGCAACTAAGCCCCAGGGGACGGTACAGGACTACGTTCAGCTTTGCCTGGTTCCGACTCCAAGCGCGTAGAGTCTTGCTTCCCTTCTTAATGGTGCGGGTCGTGGCCTCCATGTTTAGCCTGCCTTCCTCCTGTGGAAAGTTATACAAAAAGAAACCTGTTCTACTTTGCTCTTTCCTCGTACTCATTTAAATTATGTACTAAGTTTTTTATGACTACCCTTGCGGTGCATGACCGCCATGTGCTCAGCTCCCTCTTCTCATTCTCACCACTAGTCGGCATTTGCTGCCCTACCAGAGGCGGTTGCATCGGAGGTACCTGCCGATAGTCGAAGAGGCCCCGAGCCCCCGGCACTTCGCGCACTACGGTCCCCAAGCACCGTGCATATGGTTAGGGACCGTGAGTCAAATAAGACTATGAGATAAGGGAGGGGGAGCCCCCAAGGAGAATTACGTTTTCCCTACTTGTGTGCAGGACCTCTCGGCCTCAAATCCCTACAGGAATGTGGTAGGAGCACCTGACCAATGGGACGCCCCTACCAGGGGGCCACTACGGGATCACGCAAGACCGGAACTCCAAGGTAAGACCGAAGGATCCACGGGTCCAACGGGACCGGACCTCCCCCCTCTGAGGGGAGGGGCCCAAAGACCCCACGTGTACCGCGGGGCCGGACCTCCCTCTCCTAAGAGGAGAGCTCTGGGTCCGCCACATGGCCGGCTGATCCGGGCCTCCCCATCCTCATGAGGCGGGCCCCGAGGACCTCCGGGGCCCTCAATACAATGAGGACCCGGGCAAGGTGCCGGAGCAGAACGTCGAGATTGGTGAAGGCCTCTGAGCACCTTGTGGAGCTAAGGGCTCAGCCAGGCAAAACCAAGAAGAAGACAGAAAACATCGCAGGCACGAAGGGTCATAAGAGTTCATGTATTCATGGCTCCATGAGCTGGACTACAAACTCGATGAAAAAGAAAGAAACAAGCCCCAGGGTTTCCCTTACATGACCAGAGTCTAGAAGTTGCAAGAATGGCCACGTCACCAGGCTTCAGCCCTGGCGGTATTTTCCCGCTCCGTGACCCGAGCGCAGGAATCGCCTCGGCCATCACCAGCGCAAAGGCCGGTGTCATCAAGGGTGCTCCTGCGGCCCCCTCCGCAGCTTCAGCGGTTTTCTTGGAGACTCTGCCGCCTGGAATCCTCCTTGGTGCTTCAGCGGCTTCCTTCTCCTGAAGTTCCCTCATCACCAGCGCAAAGGCCGGTGTCATCAAGGGTGCTCCTGAGGCCCCCTCCGCAGCTTCAGCGGTCTTCTTGGAGACTCTACCGCCTGGAATTCTCCTTGGTGCTTCAGCGGTTTCTTTGAAGACTCCACCATCTAAGAAGGGATGCAACGCTAGGGAACTTTCTGCCTGCCGTCACCGAGAAGGGCCCCGTCGGGGGGACAAACCTGAGACCCCTTGGAGGCGCCACCTCTAGAGGCAAGGCATGTAGGCTCCCTGGGTCCCAGAAGACTCCGCGGGCTCACCATGCGCTCAGCTCCCTCTTCTCATTCTCACCTTTAGTCGGCATTTGCTGCCCTACCAAAGGCGGTTGCGTTGGAGGTACCGGCCGATAGCCAGGGGGGCCCCGAGCCCCCGGCACTTCGCGCACGGTAGCTCCCAAGCACCGTATAAGTGGATAGGGACCGTAAGCCAAATAAGACTAAGAGATAGAGCAGGGGGAGCCCCCAAGGAGAATTATGTTTCCCTTACTTGTGTGCAAGACCTCTCGGCCTCAGCTCCCCGCAAGCGTATGGTAGGCACATCCATCCAATGGAACGCACCTACCAGGGGGCCGCTACGGGATCGCGCAAGACCGAAACCCCAAGGTAAGATCAAAGAACTAGACCTCACCGCTTCCGCAGGGGCAAGGCCCGAAGGTCCCACGTGTCCAGCGGGGCCAAACCATCCACCTCCTTGAAGGGGGGGGGCTCCGGGCCCGCCACATGGCCTATAGAAGTCGGACCTTTCCCCCTCCGCGGGGAGAGGCCTGAGGACTCCACGTGCCCCGCAAGCCCAGACCTTCCCTCAGAGGGGAGCTCCGGGCCCGCCACGTGGCCAACAGGCCCGGATCCCCCGTTCTCGTGAGGCGGGTCCTAGAGACCTCCGGGGCCCTTAGTATATAGTGAGGACCCGGAGAAGGTGTCTGCGGAGCTTCGAGATTGGTCAAGGCCTCCGAGTACCTTGCGGAGCTAAGGACTCGGTCAGGAAATACCAGGAAGAAGACTAGGACATGCAGACACAGAAAGAAACAGGAGTCTGTTCATACAAAAGGCTCCACGAGCTGGGCTACAGACTCAACAAAAATAAAAAAGGAAGTACAGGGCCTTGTGGCCACGGGGACAGGTGCCTAAGAGTCCCCGGACTCCCGATGAAACCTAGAGGCCACGAGGGCAGCCACGTCCTCGACCTCGGCCCTGGCAGCTTCCTCCCGATCGGCAACAGGTCCTAGACGGACTGGCCCCAGAGAAAAGGAAGGGTATCGGCTCCGGAAGCACGCCAGTACGTGTACAGCGACCTCTTTCGCAAGGCTCCGACCTTCCACTTCAAGCTCGTCGGCGATCACCGCTTCGAGCCGACCCAGCTCGTCGCCGATGGACTCAAGTGCCGGGATCGCTTCGGACATCGGCCGCGTCGGAGCCTCTATCTGCACAAGGCTGAAACCAAGAGGAGCCAAGGCGGACCCCGCCTTGACAATAAAGCCCCAGACTGCCTGGGCCTCGGCAGACCGCAAGGACTGGAGCTTCTCTACCTCTTGGCGAGCCGCCAGCTCGCGATCCATTGCCGCCTGGCGCTTCTGGGAGAACTGCTCCTCCCTCGCGGCAACAGCCGACTCACGGAGCTCCAGCTCCTCGGTCCGAGCCCTTAGCTCCCCCACTTTAGCTCTCAGCCGGGCGGTGGTCTTCTCCTCCTCGGCCGCTGCAGCGCGTTCCCGATCGGCGACGGCGCACTCTCGACGAGCTACCTGCAGCCGCAACTCCTCCGCGGCGGCGGAACGCTCCTCGGCTTTGGCTTCAACGTGGGCCAGAGCCTCGCGGTAGGAGGCACGGAGCCGCCGGGTCTCTGACTCCAAGCGGCTAATGGCCTTCTTCTGAGTGTCAAGCAGAGCACTCATGGCCTCAAGCCTTGACTGCCTCGAGTCAAGGTCCGCCTTAGCCTCCTGGGCCCGCTGCTGCCAGCTGAGAAGGCGTTCCCTCTCGCCGGCCAGCGCCCCCCGCTCCTGCTCAAAGGTGGATTGGAGCTGCCGGGCGCTGGTCTGGACACGCCCCAGGGCATCCCACACGGAAGCCGGGACAGAGGGGATAGGAGTCACGCCCCTGACCCCCCTGTCGAGTCTAAGACCGGCGGAGGCGCCGGTGCCTCAGCAACCAGAGTGGGGCGCTGTCCTAAGGAGGCCAGGGGGCCAGCAGGCGCACCTACAGCGGCCCTCCCAGTCTCAGGACCGGACTTCTGGGCTGGTGAAGGAGGGCGGATAGGAGCGGATGCGGCCACCACGGAGGGTGAACTCGCCGGCACAGAGGAAGCTTCCGCCGATTTGGGGACCGTGGGAGCCGCCACGGTTCCCAGACGGGGAGCCTCCGTTGGTTGAAGGCGGCCGGGTAAGAGGCCCGCCCCCGCCAGCTGGTTGGTCCCTGCAAGAAGAGAAAGCTCTCAGGCTAAGAGAGGAGACGAGAGCACTGCTCCTACAAGCCAGAAGGAGCAACACTTACTAGGCGGCATGAGCACTCCAATGGGCTTGCAGCACCGGCCGCTGGGCTGTAACTGAACTGCCGGGACCAGCGGTTGGAACGGTCGCGGGACGTGACGCCTGGAACCCCGGCACACTCGCCGGCGTCGCCCCACCAGCATCCGTCCTAGAAACCCCTCCGCTTGAGGAAGGATGACGAGGTGCTTGGGCAACTCCGGACTGCCGCTGTCTAGGGAGAGACCCGCTGGGGAGGGACACCCGGGGCCTCTTCGGGTCGCCACCTGATGGACCAGCACCCCCGGGAGATGGGAGCAAGGTTGCTCCGGCACCCTGACTCGGCGCAGGCGGCACCCTCGGAGGAGACCGGGCACGTTTCTTCTCTGGATGCCCGGGGGCCGACTCCTTCCCCTTCCCTTTGTCGGCGGTTTGGGTCCCGTCGGCTCCTGGGAAAGGATTGACAGCAGCAGACGCCTCGTGCCCTGATCCGGAGCGCTCGGTTCCTGGGCGCTCGGTTCCTGGAAATGTAATTCCCCGGAAGGCATCCCCGACCTGCCGGACGGCGATCCCGATGTCGTCAAGATTCGGCATCTTCCGCAGGAGCTCTGACCTCCTCTGTGGCTCCAAGAAGAGGGGAGTGGCAGAAGGCGTAAGGGCGGGGTCGCCACTGGGAATGTAGTCGCCGCTCACCTTGCCCACCATCTCGTTCGGCTCCTCGTCGGAAGGGTCAGAGCCGGGGCCCCTCTCCAGCCTGGTACAGTCCTGCTCGCCAGTATAGTACCACGCTGGGCGACTGCGCTGCTGCAAGGGTGCAATACGACGCGACATGAAGTCCATCAGCACCATCAGAGACGTCAGACCCTCGTTGGCCAAGAACCGGATCCGCTCCAAGACCGGGGTGTACTCCTGCTCCAGCTCAGGGATCTCCTCCCAGAAGCGACGATCGGTGGTAGGGCTGGCGGTCGGGAGTTGTAGGCGATCGCGCTCGTCGGTCTGCACTACCACCCAGCTCTCCCTCCAGTTTTCCCACCTTGATGCGCTGAAGGGCAGAAGGTACCCAGAGACCTTTGGGTCCTTGCAGCGATGCTGGAAGTAGTATGCCCCCATCTGAGTCTTCGATCCGCGCCCAGTCGTCCGCAACACAAAAAAGTAGCGGAAGAGTGTCACAGAAGCGTGCACCCCCACAAACATCTCGCAGAAGTGGACAAAGACAGCAGCCATCGCGAAGGAGTTGGGAGAAAGATGGTGGAGCTGGAGCCCATATGTCTCCAGCAGTGTGACAAAGAAGGAAGAAATCGGCGGAACGAACCCCGCCAGAGCATAAGCAGTGAAGAAGACCATCTCCCCCTTTTCCAGGGTCAGGGGGAGAGATCCCCGGCGAAGCCGGTGTTTCTGTTCTTCTGTGCGCCAGCCCAGCAGCCTGCGCACTAGCCCAAGCTCGGAGGAACGAACGAGGCGCGTCGGGAGCAAGTTGGAAGCCATGGCAAAAGAGAGCACAAGGACAGGAAAGCCGAGGCGCAAGAGTTCAAGGGAAGAACGAGCGCTAGGAAATGCGATGGGAAGCCGCGATGCGGGTAAGATCCCTTTTTAAAACTTTCCAGGAACGATTCGAGGTGATTCGAAAATCTTTGAGTACATCGCATCGGCGACCGCGTTGGCTCCGAGACCGGGCGCCGATGACAGGTGGACCCAAGCCGCCCAACTGAAGCGGTGGGTCGAGGAGTCAGTCGTCCCAGAAGACAAGCCGGCAAGGCACTTCGGCGGTTCCGGAAGAAAGCGCTGCGGCGTACAGGAATGGCAGCCTTGGGAACCGCCGCAGTAAAAGCAACCATCAAGTGGGCGCACGCTCCCACGATCCCACGACCGTTCGTGCTTCGGCAGCGGTCAATGCGGGACTTAGAGAAAGTGCACGGATCAGAAGAGACGGAGGTCCCACCTCGGGCTCGCTATCTCCCCCGAGATGGGCCCGGGGGCCACTGTCGGTACCCGCGATATGGGGTACCCCCGTGCACAGGGGAAAATGCCTAAGGAACTCGCCCTTCTCCGCATGGAGAGCTCTGAAGGCACCACGCGTCTGGCGGGGCCGGACCTCCCTCTCCTCAGAGGAGGGCTCCGGGCTCGCCACGTGGCCTGCAGAAGCCGGACCTCCCCCTCCGCGGGAGAGAGGTCCGAAGGACCCACGTGTCCAGCGGGGCCGGACCTCCCTCTCCTCAGAGGGGAGCTCCGGGCTCGCCATGTGGACGACAGAAGCCGAACCTCCCCCTCCGCGGGGAGAAGTCCGAAGGCTCCACGTGTCCTGCGGGGCCGGACCCCCCTCTCCTCTGAAGAGGGCTCCGGGCCGCCACGTGACTAGCAGAACGGCGCTGCCTGCCCCCGAGCGATAGGCAGCGGGCGTAAAGACGCCCCATACCTTGCCCGTACAAGGTATTCAAGGCCCGCGTCTTCCCAACATGCGGGGACGCGGAGCACGCCACTGTCAGGTGCCGTTGCGCCCAGACGCATCACAGACTGGCGCACAGTGTCAGAGCCTGCCAGCCAATAAACGCAGCGACAAGACATCCCATGCCGCCCCCGCCGTCATCAACCACTACGACTAGCATGCGGCATGGGCAGGGCTGCAAGACAAAGACTCAGAAGCCTTCGCCAGAGACAACTACCGGCATAACTGTAGATACGGTAGATAACAGTCAATCTCCCCGGGACCACCTGTCGGGTCCCGGGCCCCCCTTGTAAGCCACCCGAGTCTTGGACTATAAAAGGCTCGGGTAGGCAACGTTAGCAAGGGTTCACACTCCCGCAACTCATACGCTAGCCATTCACACCCAAGCTGTAACTCACCCTCAAGCTCAGGACTCCGGTTCTGAGCAACAAGCAATACAGGGAGCTCCATAGCTCGCCGTGGACGTAGGGTTTTACGCTCCGGTGGCCTGAACCACGTAAAACTCCCGTGTCAAGCTCTTACTAACTCGTCCATACGCTCAAGCTCTCCGCAAGGGACTAGCCCCACCGAAAAAAGAACCTCCGCGGGCTGCCCAGTGCAGGCCTGGGGGAAGTGTCGACCGAACACTTCGACACATATGTATTTAATTGAAACTATTTTGCTAATAAGATCTAGTGACAGTTTACAAACTGGAACTCTGTTTAAGAATTTAAAATGACGCTGGTGCTAGTGGTTTAGGTTGGGTTAAAGTACTATGATCAAGTGTTGAGTGCCATTTATCACTTGTGTGTTGATCACCTAAAGAGGTTACACATGACAGTGGTGATCCAGAGCCCCAATGGAGCTGATAATTTTCATGTGAGTTCCTTGTCACGAGAAAGTCATCTGGACCAAAAATTTGCACTTTTCATTGAGTGGTTTATTCAGAACAATTCTCTAAGTATTTAAGCAAAGATGAATTAATTCTGAGGTAACCCCCATGTTCATTTCAAACTTAGTGAACTACAATTTCAATTATAGTTCATAGAGTTTGCAAGAATTTCCCTAGGATTTTGGGAGCTAAGAATTACCCAGAATTGAATTTCCAAGTTTTGGAATTTCTCTGAAAATGTTTCTGTATTCATTTGAACACAGTAACTTACAATCTGAATTCTCCTGACCAAATCAACTCCAAATGAGCTGAAACTTTTACAGGAGTCTAAGAACACCCTAAAGACTATTCTGGCAAAATTTGAGGATTTTTGGATAAAACAAACTCCCTCTAAAATTCTTTTTCTGAAAAGATTAAAAGAATTTTCCAGAACGAAATAAAGACTTTCATACAATTTGGGTTGCACATTTGGATATATTTTGTCAATATGAATCTGACCCAATTTGAATCACTAAATTTGGAGGTTCCTATCAAAAGTTATGCTCTTCTAAAGTTTGGGGAAAATCTGGGATTTGAATTTAATCGGGGAAAAGTTTAAAACTGACTGTGGGTCCATGGGACACGTGTCGAGTGTCGGGAGAGCGCCACACGGGGCCACAGGAATGTTTCCCACGCTGTCACAGCTGATCCGGCACCACAGAGTATCCAGCTCCTGTTTCTGTGCGACTGACGCGTGGGGCCGGCAGCACCTTCATCTACCTCCCGCCCACGCGCGATACCGCCGCCGGACTCCCCGGAGCAACCCCGAACTCGGTCGCCCCACCAGTTTTCAAGCTGCCACTCTCCGCCAGGCCCTAACCTCATGCGAGGAATACGATGAGATGATTTTCTCGGACCGGCGACGTCTCTAAACCATCCCGCACCGGTGCAGCGGCTCGGATGAATTCCGGCGTCGTCGCCCCGACGCCCTAAGACCTCCAAGCTTCAACTTCCAAGTTCTAAAGCACCGGTGGATGCTAGGAAGGCTTGGCATGGGGGTGAAACGGCTCGGAAATGGTCCTAGACTAGGGTTCACCGTGCGCCCGAACCATCCCGCCATAGCCGCCGTCGGAAAGATCAAAAATACACCGTGCAGAGTGTGTTTCTTGTCAGGTTTCAAAAGTGGAGCTGTTCCTAAGCAGGTCTATGTCATGTGAGTGCAATTTGCAACGCTCAAAACGAATACAACGCGAGAATTTTACAGATTCGTACCCGCGGGTCCGTTTACACCGGCCGGAGAGGAATCCTGAATTCGTCGGGAAGAAGCGAAGACAAGCGCTGAGCTTCAGATGGAAGCTGCAGGGAGCTCTTGCGCGTCCACTGGTGGCCTATCTTGGCCATGACAAGGCGCGGTTGAGGCTGTCCACGAGAGCCGTCGGTGGTTCTCCCGGCTGCCGCTGAAACTCGGTTCTCTCGTGTTGTGATGGCTGAACTCACGTAGGGATGGTGCGAGGGGTTTGTAGGAGGGTCTGTGATGCTGTTTGGTCGCTCAGCTGAGGATCACACGCGATCTTTCGGTGTGGCTGATCGATCGGAAGGCAGCGGCAGCGCTCGGTCTTTTTTTTGCGCGAGGGAAGACAGAAAAGCGCCGAGTCTTCGGTACCGTGGGATAAAAGGAGCACGGCGGTGGGGTAAGGACGCCGAGGCAGCTCTCCAGCATGCTGAGATTCAACAGGAGGTGGAGGCTCTGGTGCTGTGCGGTGTCGCCCGGTGAGGAGTCGGCCTGTCCGTTGCTTCGCGTGGGAGGTGAACAAACAGAGACCAAACACTCTGAGATCTTTTGCAATTTAAACTGTTTCATTGACATGTGGGTCCCACAGCTCAGTCCCTCCTTATCCCTCTCTAAAATATCTCCCAAAATTTGCAAATTGTGAAATCAAATTGTGGGAGTTCAAATCTGAGGTGCATTTGGACAATTGGGCAAATTTCACCAAAATTCAAATAGGTATTTGAATTCTTTGTCATTTAAAGTCCATTTTAGAAAATGGGTCGCAATTCATTTCAATAAATCATGAAACTTTACACACCCTCTAATTTGGACCCAAGGAATTCAACTATGAAATCTGATTTTTAATTTGGCTGCTGCAAATGATATTTGTAGCACAACAGTTTTGAATTCATAATGTTGCTCTCATTTGAATTTTGAGTTGAACAAATTTGTTCCAAATCTGACTTTAGCCTTCCCACACATATGGAGACTTCCCCTCTTGGTTTTAAACCTCCCTTGGGTTCCAAGTTTTCAAACAAACATTTGAACTTGTGTGAAGAAAGCCCTCATGTGGGTTATCACATGTGGAAAAGTTTTAACAAGTCCCAAATTTCATTCATATAAAACCAACTTTTGCAAACAAGAGTTTCTTTGTATTCATATTTTTGGGACCTTTACATTGCTCCCCCCTTAAAAGGAATCTCATCCCGAGATTACAAAAGAAGAACGAGACGGGAGGTAATTACAAAGTTTATGACAAAAGTTCCGGATAGTTCTTGTGGATGTAATCTTCGGTTTCCCACGTCGCCTCTTCCGGGGTATGATTACTCCACAGGACTTTGTAAAATCTCAAAGTCCGGTTTCGGGTGATCCGGGTCTTTTCGTCGATAATCTGTACAGGCTGCTCGACATAGGTGAGATCTGGCTTCAACTCGTCGATGTCTTCGGTGCGGACAGCAGCGGTAAACTTGAGACACTTCCGCAGCTGGATACGTGAAATATGTCGTGAATACCGGCAAGGCTTGCCGGTAGTTCTAGCCGGTAGGCTACAGTCCCGCACTTCTTCGTGATGGCAAACGGACCGATGAATCGGGGAGCAAGTTTCCCCTTGACACCGAACCGATGAATTCCTTTCATCAGAGACACACGAAGATACACGTGCTCTCCGACTTCGAAATGCAGCGGTCGACGCCTCTGATCCGCGTAGCTTTTGTGACAAGATTGGGCAGCTTTGAGGTTCTCTTGTATTATCCGAACTCTCTCTCTTCGGCTTCATTGACAAGATCAACCCCGAATGTTACTGGTTCACCGGACTCGCACCAATTCAATGGTGTACGGCACTTCCGGCCGTACAGAGCTTCATATGGTGCCATTTTGATGCTCGTCTGATATCCGTTATTGTACAAGAACTCCGCCAGCGGTAAGTGATCATCCCAGCTCTTACCGTGGTGGATGGTACACACTCTTAGCATATCTTCCAGTATTTGATTCACCCTCTCAGTTTGCCCATCAGTTTGAGGGTGATACGCGGAGCTTCTTATCAACTTCGTCCCCAAGGACGCGTGTCGCTGTTCCCAGAAACGGGCTACGAACAGCGACCCTCTATCTAACACAATGGTGCGAGGAACTCCATGTAAGCACAAGATCCGTGCTATGTACAGCTCCGCATACTGCTTTGCGTTATATCTCGTATGCACAGGGATGAAGTGTGCTGATTTGGTTAACCGGTCCACGATTACCCAAATTGAATCAGGGTTGCGGGAGGTCATCGGCAACCCGATGATGAAGTCCATACTCAAGTCTTCCCACTTCCATGCCGGTACTTGCAGTGGTTGCAACAGGCCCGACTTCTTCACATGGTCGGCCTTAACTCTTCGACACGTATCGCATTCTGGCACGTACTTTGCAACTTCACGTTTCATACGTGTCCACCAAAACTTCTTCCAGAGATCTTGGTACATTTTATTACTGCCCGGATGAATGGAAAACTTGGATAAATGAGCTTCGTCCAAAATTTTCTTCCGTAGTCCCATATCCCGGGGTACTACAATCCGATCGTTGAACCACAAAGTACCTTCATCGTCCTTCCGGAAGCACTTCATTTCTCCGTTGTCTAATCTCCGCCATATGTGAGACATACCTTTGTCTTTTCGTTGAGCTTCCATGATCTCCTCTCGGATAGTAGGAATGAGAGCGAGATTATAGAGAGCTCCATATGGGATGACACGGAGGCTTGGTTCTTCATCATCCATTTCAGCAATAGTCAGGTGATGGATATGCGCCTTACGACTGAGTGCATCGGCAACCACATTCGCCTTTCCTGGATGATAATGAATCACAAGTTCATAATCTTTAATGAGCTCCAGCCATCTTCGTTGCCTCATGTTCAGTTCTTTCTAAGTGAAGATGTACTTCAAGCTCTTGTGGTCGGTGTAGAGGTGTCCAACATTTCCGAGCAAGTAATGCCTCCACATCTTCAAGGCAAGGACCACGGCAGCTAACTCAAGATCATGAGTTGGATAATGCTGCTCGTGATATCTGAGTTGAAGAGATCCATAAGCGACCACTCGTCCTTCTTGCATCAGCACGCAGCCAAGACCAATGCCAGATGCATCGCAATACACGTCGAATGGCTTCATCGTATCCGGCTGAGCAAAAACTGGGGCTGTTGTGAGATGCTTCAATAAATTCTTGAAAGCTTGTTCACACGCAGCACCCCACATAAATCTAGTATTCTTCTTTAATAATTCCGTCATCGGTTTAGCAATCTTTGAGAAACCCGGAATGAACCTCTGGTAATAACCCACTAAACCGAGGAAGCTTCGGATTTCATGCACAGACTTTGGTGACTCCCATTTCTGCACTTGGATAATCTTACTCGGATCTACAGCGATGCCCTCCGCTGAAATGATGTGTCCGAGAAAAGGTACTTGATTAATCCAGAATTCACACTTGGTGAATTTTGCATAGAGCTGATGATCTCGCAATCTTTGTAGCACAATATGCAGATGTTTAGCATGTTCTTCCTCTGACTTGGAGTACACCAAGATATCGTCGATGAAGACAACGACGAATTTATCCAACTCTGGCATGAACACTGAATTCATAAGGTACATAAAGTGTGCAGGGGCGTTGGTCAAACCAAAAGACATAACAATATACTCATACATCCCATATCTCGTTGAGAATGCCGTCTTTGGAATATATTCTGCCTGGATTTTAATCTGGTGATATACAGACCAAATATCCATCTTCGAAAATACCTTCGCACCCACTAATTGATCGAAGAGCATATCAATGCGAGGTAGTGGATACTTGTTCTTGATGGTAACGGTGTTCAAAGGACGATAATCAACACAAAGCCGTAGTGTTTCGTCCTTCTTCTTGACAAACAATGCTGAACAACCCCAAGGTGATGAACTCGGTAGTATAAAGCCCTTGCTCATTAGGTCATTCAGCTGTGTCTTTAATTCTGCCAGTTCATTGGGTGCCATCTTGTACGGCCTTCTCGATATCGGTGTTGTTCCCGGTATAAGTTCAGTCTTGAACTCAACGTCTCGCTCGGGCGGCATGCCCGGTAAATCATCGGGAAACACATCCGGATACTCACGTACCACCGGAATGTCCTCTATCTTAACAGCTTCTGTGTGGTTCACTGTTGCAATCTGCTGTCGTCTAGTGCCCAGAATTAATATATGAAGACCGTACTGTGGGGAGTTGAGCTCAATGGTCCTGGAGCTGATGTTAAGAACCACTCTGTGGTAATTCAACCACGATATCCCCAAAATGATGTCGATCTTCAGACCCTCAAGAATAATTAGAGTCGTAGGGTATATTTACCCCCCAAACAAAGAGGTGCTCGGGAGACAACCTTGTTTGCAGTACTTCTGCCCCCGGGCAAAGATATGAGGTATTGCCTCTTTGTATAAACTGTTTGGAGCTGATGTTGAGCCACAAAAGACTGGCTAATGAAATTGTGTGTGGCACCGGAATCAAAGAGAATCAAAACCGCTAGTTGATTCAGAGAAAATATCCCTGCTAAAGCGGCTTCTCCTTCCGGAACATCATCAATCACAGTATAGTGAATGTTGCCCCTTATCTGCCCTCCTGTCTGCAGATTGAGGTACGGGTCGTATTATTGTAAATATAATGACCCGCAGTTCTGAGTTCCCTCCGGACAGTGCCTAGCATAATGGCCCGTATTCCTACAAGTGAAACACGTATGTCTCTCCGGTTCTTCATTGACTTGCAGTTGGATGCTAGGTACACATGGCTGCAGCGATGGAGCAGAAACCACCGTCTGATGCTGCGGCTGTGGAGGTGGTGCAAGTTGTAGAACTTGACCAGCAATCAACTTCTGAGGAGTTGATCGTACAGGTGGCCTCCATCTTTCACTGGGTGGCGTCTGATACACCTAACGGTACTTCTGAGGCACATAACTTGTGCTGGCCTGCTCGATCTCACTCATCTTTCTCTTCTCAGCTTGCCACTCAAGTGTTCTCTTGAATGAAAGCCGCATCGACCATGTCGGTGTAGCTGTCATTATTGTCCACGACCAACTTCTCCTGTAATATGGCACTCAGGCCATAGAATAATAAGTCACACCGTGCCTCTTCTTTCGCTACATATTAGGGACCATATTGGGCCAAAAGGTTAAACCTTCTGACATACTCGACGACACTCATGTCCCCTTGCTTCAAGCCAAAAAATTCCTCCCTCTTTGCCTTGACAATACCTAGTGGTTTGTGACGAGTACGAAAGGCTTCACAAAACTCACTCCATGTCACTTGATGGTCTTTTGGAATGGTGGCAAGATGATCCACCCACCAGTTTCCGGCGGCTTCATGGAGTTGCTGAGCGGCAAACTTGGTCTTCTGGTATTCATTACACTCGAATACTCCGAATTTTGACTCCATGACATGAAGCTACTGATTTGCTTCCACAGGTTTGGTAGCTTCAGTAAATATTGGCGGTTGAGTCGCCAAGAAATCCAGATAAGCGTTCTGAGGTGGAATGACTTGTTGCGTGTTCTAGAGTACGCCTTGCTGTACCAAAGCTTGGAGTAAGCGTGTGTTCTCTTGAGTCGCTTCTTGGAGTAGCCTTGTATTCTCTTGATTAGACTCGACGACTCGATTCATAAGATCCATCCATCTCGTGGATGGTGGTTCCGACGGTGGAATAGAAGCATCACCGCCTCGGTGAGAACTCCCGGCCCTACTTCTAGAGCGAGTACGAACCATACTGCAAAAATGTAATCGAAATGAGTTAAGCAAGAACTCAGGAGTATGTGAGACTAATGTAAACATGATTATGTCAAAACTTTATGAAAGCAGTAACAAGATCCATGTTTACACAACTCCTTAGTAGGCATAGCTATCCAGCCTATCTGTACAGAACAGACCTCTATGCACTATCTCTAGATTTTGATCTAGTTAAAAGCATTTACATAGCTCAAGTTGAATACCAAAGATAAATTTAACTTCAGTATCTTTTCAACGATTACTCATATGCCTTCAGATCATCTTTGGATTAAAAGTTATGATTTTCCAAAGTTGACAGAATTCCTGGATAAAATTTGTCAGTATCTCCTTTGTATGTGGCTGATTTTATCACAGTTGTATATGCAAATACAATAATAATCTGAACAAACTTTGAATTACAACAATGTTGCACATTTCATAACCTTTCCAACGGTGTATCATAGGCTTCTTAAGGATTTTTCTACAGAAGGTTATGGCTTAAAAACAGAAGGGTCCAGAGAGGTTTTGCTGCTGTCCTGGTTCTGGACAGTTTACCTCCCTCTGAACTTTCTACCCATTTAACGTGTCGTTTTGCTCTGGAGGTCTACAAAGAAGTTGTAGATCACTTGAAAATATTCCCAGAACTGTATCATACACCTTAATTGGTTAAAGCTACTCGGAGTTCTGCTCTGTTAAAGTCCAGCTAGAATTTCTGCTGAAAACAGAGCACTCTGTTTTTGAAATCTTTGAAGCCTAGTCTTCCTCTCATTTAAATCTTAGCTCAAAATACGAGTTCAGTAACTAATATTTGTTTCAAACTTCCATTTTTAGTTGAAAGTTAGTTCATGAGTCATTTCTTCAAAGAAAGGAGATTATTAAGTTTAGTACGGTGTCGATGCACCATAAGAAGCATGTCGGTACTACGTAGCCTCACCAAAAGAAAATCCTAACCGGATTATACCGGCATAAACGTTTCACCAGTGGCACAAAAATGGTCTCTCGCACATGTATACTACTCGGAATACGTGCGTGGTTAGTACCTGCAGAAGAACACTCAATAGTGGTGCACTTAAAATTTTCTCATTTCAGGCAGTTCCATATCATACTAAAAACATACACCCCGTATCATCTCCATAAGGGCCGTCCTTGAGTCAAGCCACGTCTCAAGGTACATGGTCACGTTTTCACACCACACGACAGGGAACCCGAGTAGAGCGCGAACGGGTCATCACGGTTGGGAATTTTATCAACCCAACAGATACCACCTACTGCCCTGCAGGGCACGCCGATGGCAAGCGCTGCGTATGTCCTCCTAGGCTATTTCCAGAAGAACACACTATCACGTTACTGACCACACGATGGGGTCTCCACTTACTTGCCTAATGCACGCTAGGGATCAGCGTTTCATATGAACTCAGGAATATGAAGAGTTCAAGAGTTTCATATTTACGTCTCACACCAAGCTGTGAGACATATGCCTGACCCACATTCCTCATCAGGGGAGCTAACCGAAATTGATCCGCTTTTGTTGGCGTTCCTTACTATGCTTACCTGAGCGTAGGTACGTCATTACATAATCAAAATTCAGAATTATAACAAGTATGTTGGTCATGCCACTTTAAGTAACTATACTACTATAGTCCTTATGTGGGCCTAATACCGTTTCCTCACCGTAACCTAAGTTTTTGTCATAATACGATCCTTATTCCGTGTGCTATTACCAATGCGGCTCTGATACCAACTGAAACAGGCCTGATACCAACTGAGACAGGGCTTAGCTCATGATACCACTTGTCACAGCTCTGATACCACGTTGAGACGACCCCGACGCCGCCCGTTCAGCCACGGGGACGGGGCACTCGCCCGGGAATCACATTGGGTGGTGCCGTGTTGCGCGGCACCCAACATCACACATACAAGGAACAATGTATTACATAAAACAATAGCGGAAGCTTACAAGTTTTTTCTTTGTAAATAATTTACATCAAATAGCTACAGCAGAAGTCTATAACAACTCACGTCGAATAACTAAGAGCACTCGAGATGAAGTCCAGCCCGCGGACTCCTCTCGCTAGCAACATGAAGACAACAGCAGCGGCTGGGTTCTCCATGTGTTACATGACTCAGAAGTCTCCGAGTCTGACCGGACATCCTTCATCTTAGCATCGATGTTAACATGCAAAATAACTTATATAGCAAGCGTGAGCACATAGGCTCAGCAAGACTGATCCGTCTCTCCTAAACAAGAAACTCTACATGCACGACGGTTGCAATTGGGTTAGCTAGATTTGCATAAAGGACTCGCCTAAAGTTGATCCTTAACTTTCAAATTTTAGGCTTCATTGTGCATACCTTGAGCCGAAAAGCATCGCAACTCAACAATCAAACAAGAAACGCTTTGTTGTGATGCTCCTTGCACAAAGTGAAAGTAAGGTTTAATGAGCCTATCTTTAAATCAGTCATGGTTGCAATACAAGTTACATCATAGTCTTATCAAGTTCAAAAGATAACCAGTTCCAGTTGTTACTACGTCAAGACGCAGTGGGCAAGTATGCTCATATAACCGCAAGCGATGGTGATTTGAATCAGTACACGCCCGGACTACACGACACGTACACCCATACTCTGAGTTGCCGGCAGCAACCTCGACTGACATTGTACGCGGGCACCTTTCCCAAGATCTTCCACATTGGACGTAGTCCAACTGCCCCGAGTAAGCAAGCTCCCTCAAGGTACATACCCGCAGTGGTATGTTCTTAAGCGAGTTACCTCCTGCTACCCTGACGCCGAAAGCCTAAGGCAGTTGGAAAAGTTCCACTATGGATCTCCCAAGGTACATTGGTTTTCTGGGTCCCATATAGCCAGTATGCGCCCGGTACACAACTCAAACTTGTCCAACAGGGCCAAGCACGGACGGGACTTAACCGACACAGGCAGGGCTATGCACGTACGGTCTACACCCTGCTGCATCTAAACCTCCTTGCCCGGTCTCCATTTCTTATGTGTGAACTTTCCTCATCTTTTCTATTTTGGACCCGCTCCGAATAAACAAGCCCTAAACTCGCGAGTAGATTCTAACTACTCAACTTCTACCGGACCTTTCATACTAACATTAGCGTAGCCAAATCCACTTGAGGAGGTGCTATTCTACCCTTTCTCTCTTAGGTATTTCTGGTTATGCAACTGGGGTTTTCAATATCAACTAGACTTAATGCAATAAACAATTCAAGCTATGATCTCTAGAAATGGAAATGTTTTATAAAACTGTTCAAATGCAAACCGGGGCTTGTCTGTTTTGCAGGTGACTAAGATACAATCAGTTAGTGATGATCACTTGGAGCTTGATCACTTGCTTTCCTCCCTCCTTGATCTCTACTTCAAGTCTTTCTCACGTTCTTCACGTATATGCTACACGATATGATCATGCATATGTATTTAATTGAAAAGCTTTTGCTAATAAGATCTAATGACAGTTTACAAACTGGAACTCTGTTTAAGAATTTAAAATGACACTGATGCTAGTGGTTTAGGTTGGGTTAAAGTACTATGATCAAGTGTTGAGTGCCATTTATCACTTGTGTGTTGATCACCTAAAGAGGTTACACATGACAGTGGTGATCCAGAGCCCCAATGGAGCTGATAATTTTCTTGTGAGTTCCTTGTCACAAGAAAGTCATCTGGACCAAAAATTTGCACTTTTCATTGAGTGGTTTATTCAGAACAATTCTCTAAGTATTTAAGCAAAGATGAATTAATTCTGAGATAACCCCCATGTTCGTGTCAAACATAGTGAACTACAATTTCAATTATAGTTCATAGAGTTTGCATGAATTTCCCAAGGATTTTCGGAGCTAAGAATTACCCAGAATTGAATTTCCAAGTTTTGGAATTTCTCTGAAAATGTTTCTGTATTCATTTGAACACAGTAACTTACAATCTGAATTCTCTTGACCAAATCAACTCCAAATGAGCTGAAACTTTTACAGGAGTCTAAGAACACCCTAAAGACTACTCTGGCAAAATTTGAGGATTTTTAGATAAACCAAACTCCCTCTAAAATTATTTTTCTGAAAAGATTTAAAGAATTTTCCAGAATTAAATAAAGACTTTCATACAAATTGGGTTGCACATTTGGATAGAGTTTGTCAATCTGAATCTAACCCAATTTGATCACTAAATTTGGAGGTTCCTATCAAAAGTTATGCTCTTCTAAAGTTTGGGGAAATCTGGGATTTGAATTTAATCGGGGAAAAGTTTAAAACTGACTGTGGGTCCATGGGACACATGTCGGGTGTCGGGAGAGCGCCACACGGGGCCACAGGAATGTTTCCCGCGCTGTCACAGCTGATCCGGCACCACAGAGTATCCAGCTCCTGTTTCTGTGCGACTGACGCGTGTGGCTGGCAGCACCTCCGTCTACCTCCCGCCCCCGCGCGATACCGCCGCCGGGCTCGCTGGAGCAATCCCGAACTCGGTCGCCCCACCAGTTCCCGAGCTGCCACTCGCCGCCAGGCCCTAACCTCATGCGAGGAATACGATGAGAAGATTTTCCCGGACCGGCGACATCTCTAAACCATCCCGCACCGGTGCAGCGGCTCGGATGAATTCTGGCATCATCGCCCCGACGCCCTAAGACCTCCAAGTTCTAAAGCACCGGTGGATGCTAGGAAGGCTTGGCATGGGGGTGAAACGGCTCGGAAATGGTCCTAGACTAGGGTTCACCGTGCGCCCGAACCATCCCGCCATAGCCGCCGTCGGAAAGATCAAAAATACACCGTGCAGAGTGTGTTTCTTGTCAGGTTTCAAAAGTGGAGCTGTTCCTAAGCAGGTCTATGTCATGTGAGTGCAATTTGCAACGCTCAAAACGAATACAACGCGAGAATTTTACAGATTCGTACCCGCGGGTCCGTTTACACCGGCCGGAGAGGAATCCTGAAATTCGTCGGGAAGAAGCGAAAACAAGCGCTGAACTTCAGATGGAAGCTGCAGGGAGCTCTTGCGCGTCCACTGGTGGCCTATCTTGGCCGTGACAAGGCACGGTTGAAGCTGTCCATGAGAGCCGTCGGTGGCGGTTTCTCCCGGCCACCGCTGAAACTCGGTTCTCTCGTGTTGTGATGGCTGAACTCACGTAGGGATGGTGCAAGGGGTTTGTAGGAGGGTTCATGGTGCTGTTTGGTCGCTCAGCTGAGGCTCGCACGCGAGCTTTCGGTGTGGCTGATCGATCGGAAGGCAGCGGCAGCGCTCGGTCTGTTTCTCGCGCGAGGGAAGACAGAACAGCGCCGAGTCTTCGGTACCGTGGGATAAAAGGAGCATGGCAGTGGGGTAAGGACGCCGAGGCAGCTCTCCAGCGTGCTGAGATTCAACAGGAGGTGGAGGCTCCGGTGCTGTGCAGTGTCGCCCGGTGAGGAGTCGGCCTGTCCGGTTGCCTCGCGTGGGAGATGAACAAACCGAGACCAAACACTCTGAGATCTTTTGCAATTTAAACTGTTTCATTGACATGTGGGTCCCACAGCTCAGTCCCTCCTTATCCCTCTCCAAAATATCTCCCAAAATATCGCAAATTGTGAAATCAAATTGTGGGAGTTCAAATCTGAGGTGCATTTGGACAATTGGGCAAATTTCACCCAAATTCAAATAGGTATTTGAATTCTTTGTCATTTAAAGTCCATTTTGGAAAATGGGTTGCAATTCATTTCAATAAATCATGAAACTTTGCACACCCTCTAATATTGACCCAAGGAATTCAAATATGAAATCTGATTTTTAATTTGGCTGCTGCAAATGATATTTGTAGCACAACAGTTTTGAATTCATAATGTTGCTCTCATTTGAATTTTGAGTTGAACAAATTTGTTCCAAATCTGACTTTAGCATTCCCACACATATGGAAACTTCCCCTCTTGGTTTTAAACCCCCCTTGGGTTCCAAGTTTTCAAACAAACATTTGAACTTGTGTGAAGAAAGCCCTCATGTGGGTTATCACATGTGGAAAAGTTTTAACATGTCCCAAATTTCATTCATATGAAACCAACTTTTGCAAACAAGAGTTGCTTTGTATTCATATTTTTGGGACCTTTACACTAAGGCGGGCTCCAGCATAAGTAACGAGCCCTTGGCCTCATGGTCAGCCCTAGGGCTGCCATGTGAGTTTGAGCTCCGGAGCCGACACATGCCCCGGGCTCCGGTCCAAGCCTCCCCACTGAGGTGAGGTCCGGGACTACCACGTATCCCCCAGCTCCTTGCCGCCTTCCTGCTGAGGAGGGCTCCGGTGCTAACACGTGTCGCGGGCTCCGTTTCGAGCCTCCCCACGTAGGTGAGGTCCAGAGATGCCGCGTTCCCCTAGGCTCCAAGCTGCCTCCCCGCTGAAGATAGCTCCGGTACAAACACGCGTCCCGGGCTCCGGCCTGAGCCTCCCGGCTAGGTAGGGTCTGGAGCTACCACATGTCCCCAAACATCAAGCCTGTCGGCAAGAACTCCAGAGCTGCCAGGTGCCCCATGATCCTTCGTGGGCCGTGGGTCGACGAAGTCAAGAAGGAAGTGCACTGTCAGGCTTCGCATTCAAGGCCCGCGCCTTCCTTAGCAGCATGGTGCACTCCGCACGCCCCCCTCCTCTGCCCGTTTTCCATTACGGACAAGACAGGGCGAAGGCGTGACAACGGTACAGTGCCGCCCAATGGCACGAAGCCGCCCAAGCAGGGCGAGAAGATGCAGCGACAAGATGACGTCTTCATCATCACCTGACACGCGGTCAGGGGTGATTAGCGCGCTAGACAGAGGGACTTAACTCTCCCGCCGTTCACTATACTCAGAGGACGAAGCCCTAGATCGTGTATAGAGTTTACTTAGCTCTGGGGCCACCTGTCGGGCCCCATACCTCATTGTAACCACTCCGGTCTTGAACTATAAAAGGACCGGGGTGGCCACCCTGCAAAGGGTTCTGATCCCCCGCTCTCTAGATCACACAACGCACAAGCGCTCACACTCAAGCAATAGAACAAGCACACCCGTGGATGTAGGGTATTATGCTCCGGCGGCCCATACCACGTAAATCCATGTGTTCATCCGCTTGCTCGAGCCCAGGTCACGAAGGGAACCAAGCCCCCTCCGGAAAAAAAGAACCATGCGGGCTCCTTCCGAGCAGGCTAGGAGGAGTGTCGCAGCTCACACTCCGACAGCTAAGGTCGAGAAAGAACCGGAGATACTAGATTGTATCCCTCCGGAAGAGAGTTTAGTCGACGACCAGCAGCAAGGCAAGCTCCGGTTTGCATTAACCTGTTTATAAAGTCTTATATTTTGATCACTTACATTACAAATTTCATTCTATGTGCATTAGATCCTTGACTTGAAACCTAAATGCATAGCCAAGAGAACCAGGGGATTGGGTCTAGGATTTGAACTTCAAGTAGCAACTGCAATGCTCAAATGGTATAGGATTCGATATAAGTAGAGTAGTTGGAACTACTCACGAGAATGTCACACTACTCAGTTAGACAAATAGACAATGAATCACATGGCAAGAAAATGAGACCGAGCAGAGAGTAAGGGCAGTAGGACGTTGGGGCCTGGGTGCCATAGCTCTGCTTGTGTCGATTGAGGATCGAACCATGTGTGGGCTTATTGAACAAACTAGAACTGTACCGAAGACCTACCTGCTATATGGAAACCGGAAACTGATGTAATTCAGGTAGCGATATGTTGAGGCATTGCTTGTCGTCCAGAGGGTAGGTTGAGAGCAGCGGGGTGTAAATCGGCTAGCGGGCACCAAGGTTGCTCCGCGTAGAGACCTCCTGCTCGGGACGATAGGACCGGTTCAACACTTGGCTAACGAATAAAAGGTGGTTGCGTACGATGTTCGTGATGATTGTTGTAGGCAATATCGAGTACGGGCGTACGTGATGGATTATTTGGGTAACCCTGCAGGTGTAAATCGATTATAATCGCCGTCCCTTGCGGTCAGTGAGTACCACATATTCACTGTACCGTGACGTAGAAAGAACGGTCTAGTTGTAATGACTAAAAGTTGTTGTTTGAAAGTCTCACGTTGATTATTAATGAAATGCTTTAGATTAGAGCAAATCAAAGTTTTTTCAATCTTAGGCAAGGCACATAAGATGAATACGTTTCTTATTTGATTGTGGACTTCTTATGTTGCTTAGCACAAGGTTTTTCAGTAAATTGAGGCTAAAACTTGTAAGTAAGGGTCAACTTATTAGGCGAGTCTTATGCAAAGTACTTCCTATTATACACTTAAATTCCAGCATGTAGAGTTACATGTTTATATGAGATGAGTCAGTCTTGCTGAGCCATCGTGCTCACTGCTTGTTGTTGAAGTGTCTGCAGGGGTTTATGAGGAGGAGGCTCCCGAGTAGGAGACGGATCCCCTAAGGGAACCACCGACAAGTGGGAGTTGTGCACGCCGCCGTGTTAGTGGATGCGTGTGTGCTAGTGAGGACACGTTCACGGGCGGAACATGAACTCTTTTGCTTACGCTCGTGAGTGTAGACTATAAACGATACTTATGTAAATTATGTTTCTAAACAGTTTGTGTAATAAAATTTAGCTGTCGTATATAACGTTATTTACAACCACACACATGTGACGGCCTGATGTCATCATAAATAAGTCATAACTATCCTAAATAACTTAATTACGATGGTTAATGGCTTAATTACGATGGTCTTGTATCGTTATAAATGTCTGTGTTTCTTGTAGTGCATAGAAATAGTTATGGGTTTTTAAGTTATTAGTGACGAAAATAACACCAGTCACTAGTAATAAGTCACCAGTGAGGGATGACGTATTCTTTCTGTTTATTATACTTCGGGTTTACCAATACAGTCACTAATATTATTAGGGACGGGTGTACTAAATATGTCACTACTGTTATTAGTGATGGGTATTCCAATGCAGTCTGCAAGAGGTAATAACGCAACTAATAATGGTAATCAGAGATTTTAAAAACTTTTTTAGCCACTTAAGTAACCTATCAGAGTGACGGTGCTAGGGCTTTGAACGCTCCTCCATAGTGCGACATCTGTCAGGCACTCAGGCTCCTGGTGGCCATTGCTTTTTGCACCCTCCCAGCATCACATGTTGATGATGTGTCAAGCGTCCTGGTTGGTATAATGACAAATTCTTCGAGAGACTGGGCGCCCTTTGGTTGCGTCGATGGTCCCGCGAATCCTCAAGAGGAGGTGGGCCGTGTCTAGCTGAGGCTGCACGCGCGCCTGGGTTCGGGCTTTAGGACTGTCTAAAGCCTTTGAGCGATCGATATCCTATTACAGCAACGACGAGATTCGTGAGTCCCTAGGTGACAGGTGTTGCACTCGACTCTAGCATGGTCTAGAGTCATACGACGTCGAATGTTGAATTCAGATTGCGGGGTGTTATTGCTGGCGGAGGCAGCTGCGTGAGCGCATCTGTGTGTGTTGCGTGGTCTTGGAGACTTCTTCATCGTTAGATTGTCGTCCAGCCATGCAGACCTTCTGGACTCGACCTTGTCGTCGTAATTTAGGCCCATTGGTATAGCCGGCTAGCTGTCGCTTGAATCTAATAACTCATAGTTTAGCCCACCCAGGTCGCTAGCTACCTGACTCGCATAAGCAGAGCGTCAGGGAACTTATGTTCGGAGTAGTGTTCCAGAATGAATCTGTCACCCGAGCAGACGGTAGTAGGTCTTCGGTAGAACTCGACCTCGCGATGTGATGCCCGTCTGAAGCAAATCGTCCTCCCATTGCCACTTGACAGGCTTCGGCGTGATCCTAGAGCCTGAACGGGAACCCAAAGGTTGCCACGTTGGATACACGAGTTGGAGGCGTGGTGGAGTCTTGCAAGTGTGTTCGTTGTTGTCACTTGTCATCAACGGTGAAGGTGAGGGAACTCGAAACGGATCGTCCATCCTACTGAGAACTTGATGTTCTAATCCACACCATGGGAGTCATCGAGACTGATCTCAACACTCCTGTCGATGCTTGACAGGTGACGGTAATCGTGCTCTTGAAATCATGCTGAGCAATATATGCTCTCAATTTGGGCCAAGACCCGCGCGCCGGCATTCCAATGCACCGAAGATTCTGGAGGAACCGGACTGGATCAGTTTCACGGCATATATGACGCACATCGAGGAGCTAGGGATACGGCGGGCGAAAGGCGGGCGTCCTTGACGCCACAACGTGACAAGCTCTCAGTCACGGGCGACGAAAGCAAGTGCGTGGCACGTAGTAGCACTGCTGGCTACAGTCTCGATGCCATTAGTAAGTAGTACAGGTACATGGTATTACAAAAACGTAGTACTAATATAGCCACGGAACCACAAGACACTTTACACTCTAATTCGTCCATACGGCTACTGATGAGGGACGATTCAGTTCCTTAATTATCATGTCATCGCCCTCAGTCACTCGATCGGCTTGCTAGTTCGATGGTAGAACGTCCTACTAAACGAGTAGCCATAGTCGACCTAGCTACTCTTCAGGATGACACATACTACCTGAGTAGACGTACGCTATACGTGATAGATACGCCGGCCATCGTAGACGTAGTGGGTGGTAGCCTGACCCAGAAGAAGGATGGCGGCGCCGTCATGTGGTGAGTTCAGGGGCACTTGGGCCTCTTCCTTGGTCCGGCGGTGAGCATGTTGTGGTAGCAGGGGCACTCGTTGACGCCGCCGCGCGCCCCCGTGGGCACGCAGTTGCACTCCTCGCAGCACAGCCCGCAGGCCCTCATGCACCAGCCCCGGGCACCGGCGCTGACACGACCGCACCGCACGCTGCACTTGCCGGCGCAGAATCCTGGGAACATGCATGCGTCTAGTCACCCGCACGCAGGGACGCGCAAATACATAGAGAGAGATCGAGCACGCCGGAAACCAGATACTGCGAACGTACCTGGAGCGGCGTCGCAAGCCGGGAGCCATGAAGCGGCCGCGACGAGGAGGAAGGCAATCACCGCGGCCCGCAACTGTGGGTGCAGCGCGGCGACTTCATCGGTCGCCTCCGATCCTTTTGCCCTCGTGCTCATGGACTCGTGAAGTGGACGGTGTTCTTGTGGAGCCAAGCCGAGGCGGAACCGAGCCCGTGACGAGCGAGCGGGGAGTGGAATGCAGCTCAGGTCCGGGCTGCTTGCTTTGTAGTACCCGCACCGCCCCAGCCGGGCCAGGGAAGCCTCTGGAGAGCGAGCGACGTGTCGCGTGGTCACGTCCGGTACTGTGCTGCAAACGTTAATGCCGCCGAGAAGGGCAGAGCCGGCGCGGGCATCGGCATCAACATGGTTTGGTGCTACATGTCATGTGCCTGCGCGGCACGTTACAACGCCAGTTCCGAGGGTCCCCGCCCGGCTATGGGCCCATGGCCGTGGCCGCGCGTGACGCATCTTGCCGCGGTCGCGGGGGCGGGTGGTGCACGGGCGGAATTGGCGCGCGTGGGCGCGCCGGGCATGGCGCGTGACCGTGGGCCCTACTTTTCGGATACACTGCAAGAAACAAAAGATTACAACGGTTAAAACCGTTGTAATTAAGCTATATATCATCGTAAACAATTTAATTACAACTAACACAATTTATCACGGCTGTAATCGTAAATATGTTATTTACGACGTCTAGTCTAACCGTCAAACTTATGAAGACGTGTCAAATTTATTTACGACGGGCTGGACGTGACCGTCATAAATAAGACTATATATCTCACGATATTCTGGACCTGACCTTCGTAAACAATGTAGGCTTATTTACGACGGTCAGGACTAGATTATCATAAGTTACATATGCTTATTTACGATGACCACATCCAGCCAAATAAGGGATTTTATTTAAAAAAACAGAAAACTACTAACCTGTCACAACAGCCAGCTCACACGCATATACATAACAATATAGATAACATCATATCCAGTTCAGATAACAATAATATCAATAAAATACACGACACTAAACACTACCACGCCCGCTACTTCCGGAGCCCGAAATTTCGTCCTCACGTCGTGCTCCAGGTCCCGATAGCTGCGGCGATGGAGTCTGAGCCTCCATCATCGATCTATGTGACGTACAAGTGTAGTTAGACATGTTTTAACTTCAAAGGTGTATGTTTCACTAACTTTTCTTATTACGAGTACAATTGAGCAATTGTAGTTAAGTTTGACTATATTTTACTAAAATATCCTAGATATCACTAAGTTTGCAGATGGTTGGTTATATTTGACTAATTTTGGCTCAGTTCGCTATAGTAATCAAATTTATGTTGATGTCAAAAAATGTTGCTTAATCAAATGTTTGCACCAATTAATCTATAATTCTAACTAATTCTAGTAATTTATGTAACAATATAGGTAATTAAATAATAAAATGAATGCTAACCTAACTACATTTTTATATTAAATAAGTATCTTAACAAACAACAAAACAAATAATTAACAATAATAATAACTAAAAACTAAATTACCTAACGTAACTCTAGTTATCACCTAAATTAAAGAAAGTAAAAAACTTAAAATCCAAATTAGTACCTAAAGTAGCTAAATTGAACTACTTGATAATTTTCAACTAAATTTGTACCTACAAACTTCTAATCAACTAGTTTAGGTAATCAATTAACTAAACTAACAACTAATTAAAATTCTAATTTCAACTAAAAAAGTGTTTAGCTCGGGAAAGCGATCGATGGGGGGCTGGGGCCCGAGGCGCCTCGGCCTTGGATGGCCGCCGAGGGCCGCGGGGGTGTGTAACACCCCAAAATCTGTTAAGAGGGGAATTTAAAATTTTTTGGACGTATTGCATGTGGTGCAGAAATTCAAATTTAAATTGGAATTTAAATTCAAATCAAAACAGAAAAGAAATGGAAAAAGAAAAATGAAAAAGAAAAACCTCATCGGCCAGTGGGCCGAAACCCACCAGCCGGCCCACTCTCCCCGCGCCAACCCCGAACCCGCGCCCCTCTCTTCCTCTCACTGACACGCGGGGCCCGCATGTCATCCCCCACCTCTCGCGCGCTCGGCCGACCCCAGGACTCTCCTCTCTCCCGAATCCAAAAAACTGCGCCAACAGCTCGATCTTCGGCCTCGGACGCTGCTATATAACCCAGTTGATCCCCCGCTGCCTCCTCTCGTGAAATTACCGCACAGAAACTCGCCGAATTCGCCAGCGCACTCTAATTTTCTCTCCGGTGAGAACCGAACCTCCGATCACCGTTTTCTCTCGATCCTTACTCGGGTTTTCTGATCTAACGCGCCGATCATGTTCCACCGCCTCCGGGGAATCACGCAGGTGCAGAAAACTCAGTGGTTTGCACCCTAGACGCAGCTCCGGCGAGCACCGCCGCTATTTCATCTCGGACCTCGCCGCCGACCGTCTTCCAGGACCTCCGAGCTCAACAAAAACCCCGAGGTTAGATCCCCGACCTCCCCTCTACCGCTCTATGCCATGAAATCCCAGTTTTAGGAGGTATAGACGAAGATCCGAAGTTCTAAGGCGAGATCGCCACCTCCCACCGCCGCGCGCCGCCGGGCAGTGCTGCCCGCGCACGGCTAGGGCGACGTGGCCCCTTGAGGCCCGTCCATTTTAAATAGTGCGGTTACTATTAGATCTAACCCGTACCGCTTCGCGTTATAATCTCAGCCGTCTATTTTAAATCGAACGGTCCACATCAGTCCCGCATTATAAAGGCCGGTATTCTTACGCGCTACCCCTGGGGATCTCGGAAAACACGAGCTAGCCCCAAAAACTTCTGATCTAGCCCCTGGAACTTCAGAAATTCGTGTAAATTCATTTAAAAATCAGTTTTAGCCCCTGGATTTAATAAAAATTAGGAAAACCCCTCTGTTATGTGTAGTTAGACCCCTGGAAATTTATAAAATAATAAATTAGACCCTGTAGTAGGGTGAATTTACCTTTTTAACCCTATATGATACTAAATTCAGAAATTTGAATATGTGATTAGGATTTAAATTTAAAAGGTGAGGCAAACACATTGTAAATTCAAATTTAAACTCCACTAGCACTTGGAAAACTTTAGAATGAGTTAGAAATAGATTTTTGGCTGAAATGAATTCTGTCTAAATGATATTCATATTTATTAGTTCTAGAAACATATTTTAGGCTAGGAAATAATTCTAAAAACTAGTAAAATAAATTTAAATTGTTCCACATCATAGAGGAAGTTCAAAGATATATTATTGAACATTTTAGATCAGAACCTATTCTGTTTAGATGAGGTGTCTTACTATTTTCATAATAAAACTCACCTTTAGGCATAGAAAATAAATCTGAAAAATATAGGAAAACAGGTATGCATAATTAGAAAATGCTAAATGAAGTCTCCAAATCCAAAAACTTCAGTTTAGGATTTGGTAGAAGATCTGAAAACCTATTTGGAGTAGGAAAATACCTTTTATACAAACTTTGTGGCTAAGAAATGTAATAATTAAATATAAAGAATTTGTTTAAGTTGGAACTTCATATATAGTGTGCAAATAGAAATCTGAACATAGAAGTTAGAAATAATATACATATGTTTAAAGGTGAATGTAGGCCAAAAATCAACACATGTGGAGTAACCACTACACTTAGAAATTTGAATGACTTTCATAGATATGTATGTGTGGTTTGTATGAAGTGAAAGTGCGAACTATGTCTTATGGATTGTTGTTTTCTTTTGCTATGTGTATTGGCATGAATAGAACCTGCCCCAGAGCAAGTTCTCCCCTTCCAAGACCAGGACTTTCCATTCCCAGAGCAGCAGGAAGAAGGCAAGTGTCCTTGACCACTTTGATCCTATGCTAGGATGCGTAGATAGAATTATTTGCATTGTCAACTGAAATATGAAACCCGTGCCAGGAAGTTTCCCTAGAATTGTATTACCTTTTTTCCTTGTAGCTTGGGTTGGGATTTATTTTATCATGTCATTTATTTGTATGCTTATGCTTAGCCATGCTTAGAATAGGATAATTGGGATATGAGATCATCAATTTATTTACCTTACTCTTGAATGATATATTATGAGTTATGTAGAGGTAGGGATCGAGGCAAGTTGGATGATTTGGTTGGTGTTGGGTGCACGAGACTCGGGTTTGTGTTTAGTACTTGCCTGGATCCTAAGGACCGGTTCATGGAGCATGTAAACTGGCTTTACCGTGCCAACCACATGCTGAGATGGGGCAGCTTGGCCAATTAATTAGGTGTATCCCCGGCGTAGTGTGGGTGTGTTGGATGGTGCGGGGAATAGATGTCAGCTGGACTACCATATGAACTGCAAGGCTCAAGAGGGGGCCACTGCAGCGGGGTTGGAGCCTCTTGTATGCTGTTAGGGGTGAAACCTCAGTGGGCCCACGCTCGTCGGGAATCCCTTTGTAAAGGCTTTGTAGTGATCTCCTGGCTACACACCTGGGAAGTGTGAATGTGGTTCGTGGCCACTGGCATAATGGAGGTTCTTTTAGTCCACCCGGCAACGCGGGATGAAATCACTACATGTGGGTACAGTGGTGCAAACTCTGCAGAGTCAAAACTGTCATGACAGCCGTGCTCATGGTAAAGAGCGGCTTGGACTTATTCATGATTAGAGGATGATGACTTTGGAAGTTGTGGATGTTAAGCGGGGAGCTTAGCATTGGAAATGATGTTATGGTTATTTGAGGATGATGATGGGTTGGGAGATTGGGACCATTTCACCTATGTAGTAATGAAGGTGCTTAATAAGCTAAGGTGATAGGTATTAATTGCGTAGTGCTTTAACCATGAGTTCAACCTCTCCTTGTTCTAGCCATGCATGACATAACTTTCCCACACTTGCTGAGTACCAACGGTACTCAAACTTGCATATTTGTTGGTTTAACTTGCTGCTCAGGTCAAGGGGATGATGTGGTGTTCAATGACCAAGACTTCGGACCCGAAGAAGGATTCTAGGTTCATGGAGTCCCCCCGAGCAACGCCTGCGACGGAGCCCACAAGAATAACATTCCGCTGCTAGTTTATTTACCTGTTATGAACTTATTATCGTCCATCGAGATGTATGCTTTATAAGACATATTTACATTCGACACCTGGCTTGTAATAAATGATGCTTCACTATTTGTCATCACATGTATGAGAAAATGATCCTGGCATACATGTGATATTCACTCGGTTGTTCTTCAGAGAAACCGGGTGTGACAGAAGTGGTATCAGAGCCAAGATTGCCCGTAGGAACGTGGACCTAGGTAGAAATGGACGTATTGAAGGACCCTATTTTCTTAAAAACTATTTTACAAAGGTGTGGGTTGAAAAGTGTTATTTAATGGGGTCACCTTATTCATCTTACCCCAACTTTTATTCAAAATAGGATTTTTGTTTAAAATCTTATCTAACTTAATTTTAAATGTTTTATGTTTTAGATGGTTCACATGATCCGCACCACCCGCAAGTCCACCGGAGGGAGAGTTCCAGTAGTTGCCCTTGCTCTGAGAGAGGAGAACCATCCGTTGACGTACCTCTCTTACGGATTGGCAGTAGGAGGCTTGTTGCGCCGTCTTCGACGTATGCTCCACGCCGCTGGCAATACGGTCAAGCTAATCATACACTACAGCTCCACCCGGACCATCTGTGAGAAGCAGGAAGAATGGAGTTCAGAAATGAGGATTATCCATGAAAATCAGCTGCTCAAGATCCACCGCTCTCTAGCTTGTCGGGCAACACAGGTCGATGCGGAGAAGGATGTCACCTGGGAGGCCATCACCTGCCAGAGTCACATCTACCGTCGCCACCTGGACAGGACTGAGTACATGTATGTCCTCCAGCGTGAGAGTGGTACCACGGAGTACAAGTACCCGCCAGTGCAGCAGGGGACTTCCCATGAGCACATGGACCTGTGCTTGGAGGATGCTTCTATGCTCAGCACTCAACTGCAGTAGTGTCAGCAGGAGCTTCAGGATGTTCGTGATACCCTAAAGGAGACTGAGGCGTTGCTTCGAACCAGCTTGAGGGTGAAAGAAATAGGAGATGGGAACGAACTGTGTGTCACCGTGAATGACACATGGACTCCTGACTCCCCAGACCGCCAGGCGAGCAGGCGCCGCCGCACTTCTCCACCAGCAGCTTCCCCACCCAAAGCGGAGTCAGAGGGCAGCCGCAATAATGAGGAAGATCCCAAGGAGCCAGCTCAGTGACGAGTCGTGTAGAGTCCTTTCCCATAGTTTAGCAGGTTATCGAGTAGGCGAATCAATACCTTAGTTAATGGTGTGTTGATGTGTGGTGTGTGACGTGAGTTGTGGAAGCCATGGGCAATTGTCCACAACCTCGTCTTCAGGTTGTTTTGCTTTGATGTGTGAACCCCTATGAAATTAAGAGTGCAATTATTTTCGCGTGAGACATGAAACCCTCAGAAAATATAAATATAATAAGGTCTCAAAATTTTAAAGTTTAAACAAGCAAATTGGGAAGTTAGTATGTAATGCTTTAAATTGACATTTGGTTGATGATAATAGATGGCCGAAAGAGGAAAGGGTCGTGGTGCCAACCCCGCTAACAACAACGATGAGGCCGGCAACACTCATATTTCTGGAGGACAAGACAGGGGTGGTCGTCGTGAAGGAGTTGATCCCATCCACCAAATGCTTGAAAATCAGAATCAGCTCATCCAGAGCCTAACTCAAGTGGTGGCCAACTTGCACCAAGCTCCACCTCCACAAGCTGCACCACGCCAACCAAGGTTGAGTGAGTTTCTAGCGACTCAATCTCCAAAGTTTGCAAGTGCTGCTGAACCTCTGGAGGCAGATGACTGACTAAAGATCATTGAGAGGAAGATGAGGATCATACAATGCCAAGGGTATGAGAGGGTGTTGTTTGCCTCTCACCAATTGCATGGACCTGCTGCTGATTGGTGGAAAGCTTACGTGCCAGCCCATCATGACCCTGAGAACATCACTTGGGAAGAGTTCAAGCGTAGTTTCTACAACCATTACATACCAAGGGGTGAACTCAAAAACAAGAGAAAGGAGTTCTTGGGGCTGCAGCAAGGAAACATGACCGTGAGGGAATACCTCACTAAGTTCACCCAACTATCCTATTATGCACCACGGGACATCGAAAATGATGAGCAGAAACAGGACTGCTTTGTGGAAGGACTTACTGCGGAGATGCAATGTGCAATGTCCTCCAACGAGTATGAAAGCTTCCAAAAGATGGTAGACAACATTTGTAGTAGAGAGGAAGCTGAAGGCCTTGGAAAATGAAAACAAGAGGAAGGCGGGATGGTCACACGAAGCCTCGGGTAGCAACACACGCCCACGTCTGATGCAGCAACCCGCAGGGTAGACGAGCCGTGCTGCGGTACCCTACTCAGCACCGAGAGGGTACAACCTGAACTTCAGGCCTCCGTCAGCACCAGCACAGCCACAACGTCAGTTTGTACAGCAGCCTCGCCCCACATATCAACCTCGACCAGCAGTACAAGGACCCCCAAACCAACCCCAAGACAACAAAGGCCAGGCACCTAAGGTTGGGGTGCAATGCTTTAACTGTGGTGAAGTGGGGCACTACGCCCATAAGTTCCCAAGGAAGAAGCCCATGCAGCCGCAACAGCAGAATGTGATGCGAGGACGTGTGAACCACGTGACCATGGAGGAGGCGCAAGAGACACCCGATGTGGTAGTTGGTAAGTTTCCTGCCAATTTACACATTGCAACCCTGTTGTTTGATTCTGGTGCTACCCACTCGTTCATTGCTCAAGGGTTTGTTAAGAAGCATGATCTAGCAACAACTCAAATGGACCATATGCTAGCAGTAAACTCTCCAGGTGGAGAAATAAGGACAAGACAAGTGTGTCCCAAGGTGAATCTAGACATTAATGGGGTAGTATTTACTGCAAACCTCATAGTGATAGATTCACCAGGGATAGATATTATTTTGGGTATGGATTGGTTGACCAAACATAAAGGAATCATCCATTGTTCAACAAGAACGGTGGAACTAACTCACCCTAGTGGCACCAGAGTAGAGATTATAACCATACAAGAGCCTAGGAGGGACATTAAACTCAATCAAGTTGAGGTGGAAGTGGAGGAGATCAGGATTATCAAGGAATATCCAGACATTTTTCCGGAGGAGTTGCCAGGTATGCCTCCCGATCGTGAAGTGGAACTCACGATTGAGCTAGTGCCTGGAACAGCTCCGATATAAAAGAGACCTTATCGGATGGACTCCAAACAGCTGGAAGAACTCAAGGAACATTTAAGAGAATTGACAGAGAAGGGGTACATTCGTCCTAGTTCCTCACCATGGGGAGCTCCAGTGATATTTGTGCCCAAGAAGGACGGAACCCAAAGGTTATGCATAGACTACCGTGCGTTGAATGAAGTAACCATCAAGAACAAGTACCCATTACCCCGCATTGAAGACTTGTTTGATCAGTTGAGGGGAGCTTGTGTGTTCTCGAAAACTGATCTCAGGTCGGGATACCACCAACTTAAGATAAGGCAAACAGATATTCCAAAGACAGCTTTCGTATCTCGGTACGGACTGTATGAATACACCGTCATGCCTTTCGGGCTAACTAATGCCCCGGCATACTTCATGTATCTCATGAACAAGGTATTCATGGAATATCTGGACAAATTTGTGGTGGTCTTCATTGATGACATTCTCGTCTTCTCCAAAGATGAAGAAGAACACGAGGAACATCTAAGGTTGGTGTTGCAAAAGCTGAGAGAACACCAACTATATGCCAAGTTGAGCAAGTGTGAGTTTTGGCTAAAGAGAGTTCCCTTCTTAGGACATATAATCTCGGAGGGAGGAATCTCCGTAGATCCCGCCAAGATCGAGGATGTGCAGAAGTGGAAGACCCCTGGGAATGTCGGGGAAGTTCGAAGCTTCTTAGGATTGGCTGGGTATTATCGACGGTTTATCGAGGGATTCTCCAAGATTTCAAGACCCCTCACCAAATTGTTGGAGAAGGGAATCCCATTCACAGGGACACCGCAGTGCGAGACGAGTTTTCAGGAACTGAAGAAAAGATTGACAACAACCCTAGTGCTAGTTATGTCAGATATGCAAAAGAATTTTTCGGTGTACTGCGATGCCTCTGGAAACGGGTTGGGATGTGTTCTCATGCAAGAGGGGCATGTCGTGGCGTATGCGTCCCGGCAGCTCCGAAAACACGAGAAGAACTATCCCACACATGACCTAGAGCTAGCCGCAGTGGTACACGCATTGAAGATCCGGCGGCATTATTTGATGGGGAAAAGAACAGAGATATATACGGACCATAAGAGCTTAAAGTACATTTTCACACAGCCAGATCTCAACCTCAGAGAAAGGAGGTGGTTAGAGCTAATCAACGACTTTGATGTGGGCATCAACTATCATCCTGGGAAAGCAAACGTCGTGGCAAATGCTTTAAGCCGGAAGGTGCAGGTCAATAGGTTGAGCTTAAAGGATATGCCTACAGAATTAAAGGAAGAGGTTATAAAACTCAATCTATGTCTGGTGAATAGTAGTGAAGCCATCGCCATGGAAGTGGACTCCACATTAGAGCAAGACATACGTGATGGTCAAAAGAATGATGAGAAAATACAAGAAATCAGAGAACTCATCAAGGATAATAAAGCCCCTGGTTTCAGAGAGGATGGACAAGGTACAGTGTGGCACGGGAAAAGAATCTGTGTGCCTGAAGTGAAGGCGATCCGTGAATTGATTTTGAAGGAAGCTCATGATTCCGACTATTCCATTCATCCTGGGAGTACGAAGATGTATCATGACCTCAAGAGCAGGTATTGGTGGTATGGCATGAAGCGAGATGTCGCGAAACATGTTGCCCTATGTGACACATGTCAGTTGGTGAAAGCAGAACATCAAAGACCCGTGGGATTATTGCAACCACTCAAAGTGCCTGAATGGAAATGGGAAGAAATCGGTATGGATTTCATAGTGGGACTACCTAGGACTCAATCAGGATATGATTTGATATGGGTCATTACCGACAGGCTAACCAAGGTAGCTCATTTCATCCCCGTGAAAGAAAGCTACAGCGGATCCAAATTGGCAGAATTATACATGTCAAGGATCGTGTGTTTCCATGGAGTGCCAAAGAAGATAGTGTCAGATCAAGGGACACAGTTCACCTCAAGGTTCTGGCAGAAGTTACATGAAACCATGGGAACTCATCTGAATTTTAGTTCTGCCTATCATCCCTAGACTGACGGGCAGACGGAAAGAACAAATCAGATCCTTGAGGATATGCTGAGAGCGTGTGCGCTCAAGAACAATAGGAGTTGGGATAAGAACTTACTGTATGCGGAGTTCTCCTATAACAACAGCTATCAGGCTTGTATGAAGATGTCACCATTTGAGGCTTTGTATGGGAGAAAGTGCAGAACTCCCCTATTTTGGAACCAAACGGGGGAAAGTAAAGTGTTTGGACCCGAGGTACTACAAGAAGCCGAGTCGAAAGTGAGGGAAATTCGCAACAACCTGAGGATAGCACAGACCCGACAAAAGAGTTATGCCGATGTACGGAGAAGAGAGCTTATTTTCAATGTGAGGGACTATGTTTATCTCAAGGTGTCACCTATCCGAGGACTTCGTCGGTTCAAGGTGAAAGGAAAGTTATCACCTCGATACATCGGACCCTTTCAGGTTCTAGAGAGGAAAGGCGAAGTGACATATCAACTAGAACTACCGGCTCGCCTATCGGATGTGCATGATGTATTCCATGTGTCACAGCTCAAGAAATGTCTAAGGACGTCTGAAGAGATGTTACCCATGAATGAGGTTAACGTACGAGAGGATCTGTCTTATGCCGAGCAACTGGTCAAGATTTTGGAGACAATGGAACGCCTCACAAGAAATAAAAGAATCCGGATGTGCACGGTGCAGTGGAAGCATCACTCGGAAGAGGAAGCCACATGAGAGCGAGAAGACGAGATTAAGGCACAGTTTCCGGAATTGTTTTCCTAGAACCACCAATCTCGAGGACGAGATTTCTTTTAAGGGGGGTAGAGATGTAACACCCCAAAATCTGTTAAGAGGGGAATTTAAAAATTTCTGGATGTATTGCATGTGGTGCAGAAATTCAAATTCAAATCAAAACAGAAAAGAAATGGAAAAATAAAAAAAGAAAAAGAAAAACCCCACCGGCTAGTGGGCCGAAACCCACCAGCCGGCCCACTCTCCCCGCGCCAGCCCCGAACCCGCGCCCCTCTCTTCCTCTCACTGACAGACGGAGCCCGCATGTCATCCCCCACCTCTCGCGCTCGGCCGACCCCGGGACTCTCCTCTCTCCCGAATCCAATCAACCTCCAAAAAACCGCGCCAACAGCCCAATCTTCGGCCTCGGACGCTGCTATATAACCCAGTCGATCCCCCGCCGCCTCCCCTCGTGAAATTCCCGCACAGAAACTCGCCGAATTCCCCAGCGCACTCCAATTTTCTCTCCGGTGAGAACCGAAGCTCCGATCACCGTTTTCTCTCGATCCTTACTCGGATTTTCTGATCTAACGCGCCGATCATGTTTCACCGCCTCCGGGGAATCACGCAGGTGCAGAAAACTTGGTGTTTTGCACCCTAGACGCAGCTCCGGCGAGCACCGCCGCTATTTTATCTCAGACCTCGCCGCCGACCGTCTTCCAGGACCTCCGAGCTCAAGAAAAACCCTGAGGTGAGATCCCTGACCTCCCCTCTACCGCTCTATGCCATGAAATCCCAGTTTTAGGAGGTATAGACGAAGATCCAAAGTTCTCCGGCGAGATCACCGCCTCCCGCCGGGCAGCGCCGCCCGCGCACGGCCAGGGCGACGTGACCCCCTGAGGCCCGTCCATTTTAAATCGTGCGGTTCCTATTAGATCTAACCCGTACCGCTTCGCGTTATAATCTCAACCGTCTATTTTAAATCGGACGGTCCACATCAGCACCGCATTATAAAGGTCGGTATTCTTACGCGCTACCCCCTGGGGATCTCGGAAAACACGAGCTAGCCCCGGAAACTTCTAATCTAGCCCCTGGAACTTCAGAAATTCGTGTAAATTTATTTAAAAATCAGTTTTAGCCCCTGGACTTAATAAAAATTAGGAAAACCCCTCTGTTATGTGTAGTTAGACCCCTGGAAATTTATAAAATAATAAATTAGACCCTGTAGTAGGGTGAATTTACCTTTTTAACCCTATATGATATTAAATTCAGAAATTTGAATATGTGATTAGGATTTAAATTTAAAAGGTGAGGCAAACACATTGTAAATTCAAATTTAAACTCCACTAGCACTTGGAAAACTTTAGAATGAGTTAGAAATAGATTTTTGGCTGAAATGAATTCTGTCTAAATGATATTCATATTTATTAGTTCTAGAAACATATTTTAGGCTAGGAAATAATTCTAAAAACTAGTAAAATAAATTTAAATTGTTCCACATCATAGAGGAAGTTCAAAGATATATTATTGAAAATTTTAGATCAGAACCTATTCTGTTTAGATGAGGTGTCTTACTATTTTCATAATAAAACTCACCTTTAGGCATAGAAAATAAATCTGAAAAATATAGGAAAATAGGTATGCATAATTAGAAAATGCTAAATCAAGTCTCCAAATAAAAAAACTTCAGTTTAGGATTTGGTAGAAGATCTGAAAACCTATTTGGAGTAGGAAAATACCTTTTATACAAACTTTGTGGCTAAGAAATGTAATAATTAAATATAAAGAATTTGTTCAAATTGGAACTTCATATATAGTTTGCAAATAGAAATCTGAACATAGAACTTAGAAATAATATACATATGTTTAAAGGTGAATGTAGGCCAAAAATCAACACATCTGGAGTAACCACTACACTTAGAAATGTGAATGACTTTCATAGATATGTATGTGTGGTTTGTATGAAGTGAAAGTGTGAACTATGTCTTATGGATTGTTATTTTCTTTTGCTATGTGTATTGGCACGAATAGAACCTGCCCCAGAGCAAGTTCTCCCCTTCCAAGACCAGGACTTTCTATTCCCAGAGCAGCAGGAAGAAGGCAAGTGTCCTTGACCACTTTGATCCTATGCTAGGATGTGTAGATAGAATTATTTGCATTGTCAATTGAAATATGAAACCCATGCCAGGAAGTTTCCCTAGAATTGTATTACCTTATTTCCTTGTAGCTTGGGTTGGGATTTATTTTATCATGTCATTTATTTATATGCTTATGCTTAGCCATGCTTAGAATAGGATAATTGGGATATGAGATCATCAATTTATTTACCTTACTCTTGAATGAGATATTATGAGTTATGTAGAGGTAGGGATCGAGGCAAGTTGGATGATTTGGTTGGTGCTAGGTGCACAAGACTCGGGTTTGTGTTTAGTACTTGCCTGGATCCTAAGGACCGGTTCATGGAGCATGTAACCTGGCTTTACCGTGCCAACCACATGCTGAGATGGGGCAGCTTGGCCAATTAATTAGGTGTATCCCCGACGTAGTATGGGTGTGTTGGATGGTGCGGGGAATAGGTGTCAGCTGGACTACCATATGAACCGCAAGGCTCAAGAGGGGGCCACTGCAGCGGGGTTGGAGCCTCTTGTATGCTGTTAGGGGTGAAACCTCAGTGGGCCCACGCTCATTGGGAATCCCTTTGTAAAGGCTTCGTAGTGATCTCCTGGCTACACACCTGGGAAGTGTGAATGTGGTTCGTGGCCACTGGCATAATGGAGGTTCTTTTAGTCCACCCGGCAACGGGGGATGAAATCACTACATGTGGGTACAGTGGTGCAAACTCTGCAGAGTCAAAACGGTCATGATAGCCGTGCTCACGGTCAAGAGCGGCTTGGACTTATTCATATTAGAGGATGATGCCTTTGGAAGTTGTGGATGTTAAGCGGGGAGCTTAGCATTGGAAATGATGTTATGGTTATTTGAGGATGATGGGGGGTTGGGAGATTGGGATCATTTCACCTATGTAGTAATGAAGGTGCTTAATAAGCTTAGGTGACAGGTATTAATTGCGTAGTGCTTTAACCATGAGTTCAACCTCTCCTTGTTCTAGCCATGCATGACATAACTTTCCCACACTTGCTGAGTACCAACGGTACTCAAACTTGCATATTTGTTAGTTTAAGTAGCTGCTCAGGTCAAGGGGATGATGTGGTGTTCAATGACCAAGACTTCGGACCCGAAGAAGGATTCTAGTTTCATGGAGTCCCCTCGAGCAACGCCTGTGACGGAGCCCACAAGAATAACATTCCGCTGCTAGTTTATTTACCTGTTATGAACTTATTATCGTCCATCGAGATGTATGCTTTGTAAGACATATTTATATTCGACACCTGGCTTGTAATAAATGATGCTTCACTATTTGTCATCACATGTAGGAGAAAATGATCCTGGCATACATGTGATATTCACTCGGTTGTTCTTCGGAGAAACCGGGTGTGATAGGGTGTGAGGAGCCGGGGGCGTCGGTGACGGCGCGCGGACCCGGGAGTGGCGGCGCTAGGCGGCGGCTGCGCGGGGAGAGACGGGGGCGGCACGGTAAGAATGACCGTAGGGGCTTCGAGCCGTGGCATAAGGGCACTATTTACGACGGCCCGTGGTTAGGCCATCGTAAATAAGCTTATTTACGACGTGGACGCAAAAACCGTCGTAAATAAGCTTATTTACGACGGGGACACAAAGACCGTCGTAAATAAGCTTATTTACGACGGGGGCGCAAAGACCATCATAAATAAGCATGTATTTACAGCGACCTAACCTAAGCCATCGTAAGTAAGCTTTTATTTACGACAGTCCAGCATGGCCGTCGTAAATAAGATTATATATGACGGTCAACTCTGAAATCATCATAAATAAATTCGATCGACGTAATGTTGCTTTTTCCTATAGTGTTTATGGAGCGGGGAGCCATCACATTATCGTGACGAACTCGTGACAGTGTACGTCGGGGCGGCTTGTTTGGGTTCGTTCCACTCTCACATCATGAGTTATGGTTGCCCCGACCATAAACTACCAGTGCTTTTCACACGGAGGTTGCAATTGATGTAGTACAGCACCGAACCAAATAGAATGATCTATGAGAACATCGGCATAACCAACGACTGATGAGAATAGCTACCTTAGGGCTTGTTTGGATAATAAAAAATGGAGTATACTGGAGTGTTATGGAGTAAAAAATAAACTAATTTTTACCTCAATCCACTTCAAATTAAGAGTATTTAGTTGTATCCAAACAAAGCCTTAAGCACACGAAAAAAATTTGCGCTTCATTCTTGAATACCCTACACGAACAAATGTACATTGTTCAGACCACGCTGCCTCGCATATCTAGTGCCTTGTCCAGTCTTTTCCTCACGCTAGCTGCCGTTCCACATACCATGAAGACGGGGCATGCAACTTAACGACGGCAGCAATTAAATCTCTCGTGACAGTTTCCGGTCCCGGTATGAGATCTATATGTATACACAATACACCAGTTTTTTGTAGTTGTTGGCAACGACCATAAGTTTCCATTCGTCTGTACAACGTGCTCTGCAATCTTTGTGGTTCCAACATCGATTTACGGAGGTGCAGAGAGATTGCCTTGTCATGTTTCGCAGTGTGAAGCTGTTCTTATGTACAGCCGTTGCCAATCGGTTAAGAAACTCGGTGCCCCGAAGAATGAGGTACAGGATGAACGAAGCATAAGCAATGACGGCCACGTAGAGAGCTGAGCTAGCCAACACTCCTTCTGTTTCTGAAGAGAAGAAATCCAACAACATATAGCTGTTGATTATGATTGGTATGGATGCAACTATCCAGGTCACGATCTGCATCAAAGTGCCAAGGTTAGTGGCGATGCCACAGAAATATTTGCCCAAACTTAAAACCAAAAGAAATGGCAAAGAAATTAACCACGATTTCATTACTTACTTTGATTCTTGGACCTATCCTGAACATGCCCATGACTTGCTCCTTCGAAACCAACGTTATTAGTGGGATGAGTGAGAATGGGATCTGAACGGATTGGAGCACATCGAGCCACTCATTGAGAACATCCAGTGCAGTGTCTGATGCATTGAAGTATAGAGCAACAATAATTGTTGGCACAATCGCAAAGCTTCTAGTGATCAATGCTCTGATCCATTTTTTCAACCGCCAATTCAGAAACCCACCCATTATAAACTGTCCAGCATAAGTTCCAGTGATGGTACTACTCGTGCCAGCAGCTAACAGCCCAATACCCAAAATATAAATGATAGGGAAATAATCTCCCCCAAACTTCTCTTGCAGATATTTCCCAGCATTCTCAAGGCCAAGATTAGCTCCTTCTTCGGTACCATAAAATCCTTTTGCAAAAACTGTTATGACAGATAAATTTATCATGAAGGGCACTACCAATGCCATGGTGGATTCAATGGAATAGTACCTCAACGCTTCACGTACTTCATATTCCTTTTCAGGGTCAATTTTTCTTGACTGCACAAGAGCAGAATGGAGAAAAACATTATGGGGTGTGATAACACATCCAACAAGACCAACAGCTTGTTTTATTGTTCTTGAGCTCAGCTTTGGAATCAGAATACCTATTGCACAGTATTAGAGGGAAAAGACTGAATTGATTAATCCTGGTGTCAAAGGGGTACATTATATAGAGTGTCGAGGGCAGGGTAAAAGACTAATCTGCCCCTAACCCTAATCTCATACAAAGGACTAAATTGCCCTGAGTACACCTCTAATTACAGTAGTCTAACACCCCGCAGTCACAACATCTAGCCACAACAGATGTTGAGACTGGACCGAAACTCGAAGAACAGCGACGACGGGAGGCCCTTCATGAAGATGTCGGCGAACTGTGACGTCGTCGGGACATGGTGCACCCAAACCTCACCACACACAACACGCTTACGAACAAAGTGGAGATCAATCTCCACATGCTTCGTGCGCTGATGCTGGACAGGGTTGGTGGAGAGGTACACGACACTGACGTTGTCACAGTAGATCAGAGTACTCCGGGCGATGGGAGTGTGAAGCTTCTGAAGTAGCTGCTGAAGCTAGGAGGCCTCAGCCACGCCGTTAGCCACGGCGCGGTACTCCGCCTCAGCACTTGAGTCCGACACCACATGCTGCCGCTTCGAGGACCAGGAGACGAGGTTGCCGCCCAGGAAGACGGCGTAACCAGAGGTGGACCGACGAGTGTCCGGGCAACCTGTCCAGTAAGCAGCGGTGTACACGACCAGTTTGGAGGCCGAGTCACGTCGAAGGAGGAGGCCGTAGTCGAGGGTGCCGCGCAGGTACCAAAGAATCCGCTTCACAGCGGTGAGGTGTGGCTCCTGCGGGTCATGCAGAGGTGGGCACATTCAACCGATAACCGCAAAACCGAACCGAACCCCACCGAACCGAACCGAAATACGCAGTTAACCAAATTTTTTTATTAAATGTAGTTATCATTTTTTATATTTCAGTTAACCGAATAAAATTCGGTTATTACATCGTATTAACCGAATAACCGATTTAACCGAATTTTTAACCCGCACTATTATGTCACGCATGAAAATAAAGCTCAATAGTACTAATTTTTATCCTAACCATTTTTTTCATATCATAACCCAAACTTAATAATCTCTACCCATCATTAGCACATATATGACATTTTTGTATATTTAGTACTAATTTTTTATGTGTTTATTATCATTTTTGCCGACTAAAATATATTACAAATTAAAATGTGGTTAACCGCAGAACCGAACCGAATTAACCGCAACCGAATTGTGCAGTTATGACTTTTTTTGATCAAATGCGGTTATCAATTTTCCATAACCAAAATTTCTCTTAACCGAACTAACTGAACCGAATTAACCGTATTAACCAAATGCCCACCCCTAGGGTCATGCATGTAGGGGAACACCTACTGAACTGCGTAGGAGATATCTGACATGGTGAAGGTGAGGTACTGAAGGGCACCTGCAAGACTCCTGTAAGTAGTGGGGTCAGTGACAAGTGTCCTGTCAGAAGCGGAGACTTTAGCCTAGGTATCCACTAGTGTGGAGCACGGCTTGCACTCAACCATGCACGCTCGCTGGAGGATGTCCAGGCACTACAGTCGCTGGTGAACGCGATACCCAGGAAGTGGTGAAGTCGGACCAAGTCCTTCATAGTGAACTCCTGCTGTAAGGTGGAGATAGTACTCCGAAGGAGAGCCGGACTGGACGCTGTCAGTACAATGTCATCAACGTACAGTAGAAGGTAAGCAGTGTCACTGTCACGTCGATAGACAAACAACGAGGTGTCCGACTTGGCTTCGACGAAGCCTAGTGAGACCAAGAAAGAGGCGAACCGTCTATACCAGGCTCGTGGTGCCTGCTTCAGACCATACAAGGACTTGTTCAGCTTACAGACCATGTCTGGATGAGCTGAGTCAATGAACCCTGTCGGTTGACAGCAGTATACCGTCTCTGCGAGTGTGCCATGGAGAAAGGCGTTTTTGACGTCCAACGGGCCAAAAACGCGAGAGAGCCAGTGACAGAACTGTTCGAACCGTCGCTGGCTTCACTACCGGACTGAAGGTCTCATCGTAGTCAATTTCAGGGCGCTGAGTGAAGCCCCGAAGTACCCACCATGCCTTGTACCTCTCCAAGGTACCGCCCGCCTTCTTCTTATGTGTGAATACCCACTTGCCCGTGACAACATTGCCACGACCGGGGCGGGGAACCAGGTCCCAGGTCCGGTTGGCAAGCAGGGTCGCATACTCTACAAAGGCGCTGAGTGAAGCCCCGAAGTACCCACCATGCCTTGTACCTCTCCAAGGTACCGTCCGCCTTCTTCTTATATGTGAATACCCACTTGCCCGTGACAACATTGCCACGACCGGGGCGGGGAACAAGGTCCCAGGTCCAGTTGGCAAGCAGGGTCGCATACTCTTCCTCCATAGCGCGAAGCCATTGAGGGTCGGCGAGGGTGCTACGGACGGAAGTCGGTATGGGCGAGATCGAAGAAGAGTCGGGTGGTGGAGACCTCATCGACGAGAAGATAGCCTCGGAAAAGCGTTGAACCGCACGGAGAGCCCCTGCCGCACGTCGAGTCACCATCGAGTGAACGTGAGATGGGTCCCTGTGGAGAAGAGGAGGATGGTACACCGGAGGCTCGAAGCGAGCAGGAGCCGGAGCACCACCCCGCTCCTGCCGCTGATAAACGACAGTGGGTCTCGTGGCCGTGCTTGTCGCGGCGAGTGGCGTGGGGTGCTTCGGTGCCGCACGTGGCGCAGCTGGAGCTGGGGCACCAACCCACGCTCGTCGCTGGTAGACGAGTGTGGGATTGGTGAAACTAGAAGTCGGGGTCACAACTTGTGAAGTCGGGAACATCGGGGCCACGCATGACGCGACTTGTGACATCGAGCTCGCCGTAGGTGACGTCAAGGACGCTAAGGCCGCGCGTGGCGCAGCTGGTGACGTAGGGGCCATCCAAGGTGCAGTGGGTGACGCCGGAGATGCCGATGCCTCACGTGGCGCAGCTGGTGACGTCGGGGCCACCTGAGGTGCAGCGGGCGACGCCACAGACGCCGATGCCGCACGTGGCGTAGCAGGTGACGTCGGGGGTTCCCGTGCCGCGCATGGCACAACGCGTGTCGTTCCTGCAGAAGAAAGAGGCCAAGGCAGCTGGCGAGGAGCAGCCTTAGAGTCAGTAGGAAAGAGAGAATCCAGCTCTGCGGCGGAACTGGAAGAGGAGGTGGAGAAGGTAAAGGACTCGTCGAAGACGACGTGTCGATAGATCAAGAGGTGGTGAGTGGTGAGATCTAGGAACATGTAACCCTTATGATTAAGGGAATACCCGAGGAAAACACATCGTGTCGAGCGGGGCGCAAGATTAGGTGGGGCGGTGGCGGAAAGGTTAGAGTAGTAAGCGTACCCGAAAACTCAAAGATGGCCGTAAAGAGGAGTGGTTCCGTATAAAGCGAAATACGGGGTGGAGGCACGAATCGCCTTGGTGGGAAGGCGATTAATCAGAAGAGTGGCAGTGTGGAGGGCCTCCACCCAGTATCATGCAAGAATGGATGCCTGAAACATCAGGGAGCGTATGACATCGTTGGTGGTACGAATCATGCGCTCAGCCTTGCCGTTCTGAGGAGAGGTGTACGGACAAGACATGCGCATCTGGACTCCATGTGCGGATAGAAAGTTACTAAATGCCGAGTTATCAAACTTGTGTCCGTTATCGCACTGGATAGCTCGGATGGTGCGCCCAAACTGTGTGGATAACCAAACAAAGAAGTGAGAAAGAGTATCCAATGTCTCAGACTTCAGTTGTAATGGAAATGTCCACGAAAAGTGAGAAAAACCATTAATTATCACCAAGTAATAACTAAAGCCCGATACACTGCTAATAGGTGATGTCCACAAATCATAATGAATAAGATCAAAAGTGTGCTCAACATGAGTCACAGAAGTAGTAAAAGGGAGCCAAACATTGCGACCAAGCTGACAAGCATGACATAAAGAATCATGTGTGCCCCTAGTACACGAAATAACCGAACTACTGAACAACTTCAACATAGCATCTGCACTAGAATGGCCAGGTCGGCAATGCCAAATGGTGGATGAGGCTGTCGTAGTAAAGGCAAAAGGTGGTGATGCAGCGTAAGTAGGAAGTCAAAGTGTGTACAGGGGCCCCGAGCTATCACATCAAAAAAGAAGTCGTTGGGTAGAAAGATACTTCACAGATAGACCAAAAGGATCAAACTTAATGAAAACATTGTTGTCAGTGGTAAAACGACAGACATAAAACAAATTTTGAATAATATCTAGAGCGACAAGAATGTTCTTAAGCTAGAAAGAACTCGGGAACCCAGAGTCACCTACTGAGGTGACCGGAAGAACAGACCCATTCCCAACAACGATAGATGAACGAAAAGAAGGGTTGGGAGGGTCGCTGGAAGAGAGTATACCAGCATTAGGAGTGGTATGGTATGACGTCTTAGTGATATGCCCAAGAGGCAATCATAACAATTCGGGTTAAGGCTTGTTGGATATTTGATCCATAAACAATTAGGGTACTAATGGGCTCGTGACTTAAAAGCCCATTAGTACGCCTATAAATACGAGGAGTAGGGTTAGGGGCTACGGACTCACCACGTGACAGCCCTAGCCGCCACCCCTCGCAGGCCTCACGTCGAAACCCTTGCCACGTGCGGTGCTAGCACACCTGCGCACGACGTTCCTCCCCGTACTTGTGGACTCCGTGGAGGCGCTGCTACTACTGCTGCGCTGATCAGCTACGACGAACGTAATTGTCTACCTGCTGCCGTGAGGAGGACGAGGAAGAGACGAACGTGGCCGTCTACTTCCCCTACACCGACGCGCGTCTACATTCCGCTGCGCTGCGCATCTAGTGGTAATGATCTATGACTTCTGTACTCGCATGTTTCCTGGGTGACGCGGTAGAATTGCTTGAGTGGTGTACCGTCTATTTCCCAATAGCGGCATCAGAGCCGACTTGCGTAGTTTTTGGTTTGGATCTTGTTAGTAGATGTGATCTACTGCAGACATGTTCATACGATGAATGTTTATTGCATGATTTTTGGGGTTTGGAATCGGTTAGAATAGATTGCGATCGTATATGACTAAAGGATTAGTTCGTGCTCTTTCTATGTTGTGTGTGCAACATGTCCCTACCGGCTGGAATCACCATCGGGACTAATCGTGTACATAGCTAACAGATTGAGCCAACAAACCACAGCCATGTGTCGTGATCTTCTCTTGAATAAACCAGTCACGTTGAAAATTGAGACATTCTAAATGGCTCGGATTCGGATTGATTTGATCAATCTGATGAGATTTTCATAGTGATTTCATAGATGCGATCTATGTAATTCCGTCATTGATGTCTGTTATAACGATTACATAATATCTTTTTGCGCTAGAAACCGTTCTACACTTAACTCATTTTTACAAAGAATGATGTGAGCGTAATATTCATGCAGCCTGGGTGTTGCAAATTTAACACAACCGAGTTGAGGTTGTCATATAATTGTATAACGACCTGTGTGTCGACCTGTGATGCTTGATCTCTCATGTAATTTATTTGGTACCTATTAGTTGTATTAGCTTCTTTTATATTCATGGAGATGTCTTCAAGCATGGTGGATATGGTGATCACCACAAGAAGGGAAGCACGATAGCTTAGATCATGATGAAACCATGGCGATGGAGACCACTATGATACTAAAGGCCATACTATTCACAATGTGATATGATCATATGCCTATGATATTTATTTATTACTATTCTTTTCATGCTTTTCATATGGTGGGTGTTTTGTCATGATAGAATAGCTTCCCTCGCAAAATTTGAGTGTTTGATGCCATTTAGCAATAGCTGCACCGATGTTGTTTTGATCGTTGTGTGGTAGGTTTGTCACCAAAATACCATCATCTATCATAATGCATAGGGTGAATGTTGGACATTCACATGCATATTGTTGGTTTACTCAACAAATTATGAAAACAGTTTTGAGCTTTATGTCATAGAGTTGGGAGCTGGGGCATTGGATGTCGTCCAACAAACAAGAGTCATATAGAGATATGATTAACAATCGTTGTTAACCTATGTCACTAGTTTTCTAGCAGTGAAGCCAAAGTTCACTAGGAATTAGTGAATATAGATCTTGGACCACTATATGTCGTTAGAGGGAGGACGGTACTCATATAGTGGTGGTGTCTTTTATTAAACTGTAAATAGAAAATTGATACATAACATAGTACTAAAACCGAGCGTATTTATTTTCTATTGTAGATCATGTCTGCTAGTAGCAATTTCGGTTACAATTTAACGATCTATGCTCGAAAAGGAAAAGCTCAATGGAGCTAACTTTATCGATTGATACCGCAACCTGAGAATAGTTCTTAGGCAAGAGAAAACCGAGTACGTTCTTTTGCATCCATACCCCAATGACCTCCCAGCTAGAGCTTATCAGAAGCACTGCGATGATGCGTTTAATGTAAGCTGCCTCATGCTCGCCACTGTCTCCTGATCTACAGAAACAATATAATTATACAAATACTTATTATATGATTGAGGGACTGCGTGGAATGTTTGAAAACCAAGCTAGGGCTGAGAGATACAACATCTCAAAGTCCTTGTTCTCATGCAAGCTGGCGGAGGGTAGCCCGATCAGCCCTCATGTAATCAAAATGATTGGTTACATTGAGACTTTGGGCAAACTTGGTTCTGAACTCAAGGATGAGCTGGCTATTGACGTTGTTATCCAGTCGCTCCCACCGAGCTACGAGTCGTTTATATTGAATTTTCAAATGAATGACATGGAGAAAACGTTGGTTGAATTGCATGGGATGCTTAAAACAACCGAAGAAAGCATTAAGAAAAACGCCACTCATGTGATGATGGTTCAAAAGGTCAATAAAAAGAGGAAGCGTGTGACGCATCCTAAAGGCAAAGGCAAGGTAAAGGTTCCCGATGAGTCCTCGAGCTCAAAGTCTAAGCCAAAGGGCAAATCTGGCCCTTCTTCTGATGATGAATGCTTTCACTGTCATGCTAAGAGGCATTGGTCTAGGAACTGCAATAAGTACTTGGAGGATCTGAAGAAGAAGAAGGGAAGTGAGACTTCCGCTTTAGGTATAAATGTTATATAAATTAATATTGCATTATCTTCTCGTGAATCAAGGGTATTTATATCGGATCGATGATTCACACTTACAAATTATTGCAGGGTCTAAGTGAGACTAGAAGATTTGCAAAAGGCGAGTTGGATGTTCCTGTCGGCAATGGAGCAAAGGTTGCGGTGATAGCTGTCAGGACCTACCACTTGTCATTACCCTCAGGATTAGTTTTGGAATTGAATAATTGTTATTGCATTCCTACTTTGAGAAAGAACATTATCTCTTCTTAATGTTTAGAAGAACTTGATGGTTATGAGATTGTAATAAAGAACAAATATTATTCTATTTACTATAATAATATTTTCTATGCCCAATGTCCATTGGTGAATGAATTGTATGTTATTGATCTTGAGAATAAAATTGTCTGTAAAATTAATACCAAAAGGGCTCGACGAAATGATCTAGATCCCACTTTTATTTGGCATTGTCGCTTAGGTAATATAAATGAGAAACAAATTAAAAAACTCCATAAATATGGTTTACTAAGCTCATTCGATTTTGAATCACTTGACACATGCGAGTCTTCTTTACTTGGGAAGATGACCAAAGCACCCTTCACTGGTCAGGATGAGAGGGCGAGTGACTTGTGGGGACTTATACATACCGATGTATATGGACCAACGAGTTCAATAGACAGAGGTGATTTTTAGTACTTCATCACATTTACCGATGACTTTAGTAGATATTGATATGTCTATCTAATGAGGCACAAGTCTGAATCTTTTGAAAAGTTCAAAGAATTTCAGAATGAAGTACAAAATCAATTGGGCAAGACAATTAAACTTCTACGATCTGATTGTGACGGTGAATATTTGAGCTATGAATTTTATGATCATTTAAAACAATTTAGAATTGTTCCACAGTTGACTCCACCTGGAACACCTCAATGGAATGGGGTGTCCTAGCGGAGAAACCGAACCTTGTTAGCCATGGTTAGGTCTATGATGAGTCAAACAGATCTTCCACTATCCTTTTGGGGTTATGCTCTTGAAACTGTTGCGTTTATACTAAACAGAGTCCCAACTAAGTCTGTTGAGAAGACACCATATGAGATGTGGACTGGGAAACGTCCCAGATTGTCTTTCCTCAAAGTTTAAGGGTGTGATGCTTATGTCAAACGTTTGGCGTCAGACAAACTCACTCCCAAATCGGACAAATGCTTCTTTGTGGGATATCCTAGGGAAACCAAAGGATATTATTTTTATAATAAAATAGAGGATAAAGTGTTTATCGCTCGCAATGGTGTCTTCTTGGAGAGAGAGTTTCTCTCAAAAGGAGTTAGTGGGAGCAAGGTGCATCTTGAAGAAATTAAATAAATATCTGTAAATGTTTTAAACACCCTCTGATCCTATACAGGATGTACAATAAAATGTTGGACAATAATGAGCCTACGACCTATAACGAAACAATGAAGGGACCTGACTCTGAGAATGACTTGGAGCCATGAAAACCGAAATTGAATCCATGCATGAAATCAAGTTTGGAACTTGGTTGATCCAATCGAAGGTGTGAGACCTATTGATTTTAAATGGATTTTCAAGAAAAAGACTAAATGGATGGAAATGTTCATATCTATAAAGCGCGATTGGTGGTAAAAGGTTTCAAACAAATTCAAGGTTTTGATTATGATGAAACTTTCTCACCCTTCGCAATGCTAAAGTCTGTTTGAATTCTCCTAGCAATTGCTGCATATTTTGATTATGAAATATGACAAATAGATGTCAAAACAATCTTTCTTAATGGAGGTCTGACTGAGGATGTGTACATGACACAACCTGAGGGTTTTGTCGATCTTAAAAATTCTAGTAAAATATGCAAATTTCAAAAGTGCATCTATGGATTGAAGCAAGCATCTCGGAGTTGGAATTTATGTTTTGGTGAAGTTGTCAAAGGGTCTGGTTTCATCAAGAACGTAGAAGGACCTTGTATTTACAAGAAGTTTAGTGGGAGCACACATGTATTTCTGGTACTATATATAGATGATATATTATTGATTGGAAATGACATTCCAATGCTTGATGATGTTAAATCCTCATTAAGAAAAAATTTCTCAATGAAGAATTTAGGAGAGGCAATGCACATTTTGGGCAAAAAGATCTATAGAGATAGATCTAAAGGGCTAATTGGATTAAGCCAAGATACATATATTGACCAGATATTGAATTGGTTCAGTATGCAAAGTTCTAAGAAAGGTGTCTTGCCAATGTCACATGGCATTACTCTAAGAAAGAGTCAGTGTCCTTTGACACTTGATGAGCAAAAAAAGATGAGAGCAATTTCTTATGCTTCGGCTATTGGATTCATCATGTATGCCATGCTATGTACACGCCCAGATGTATCTTATGCTCTAAGCATCACGAGTAGATATCAATCAGATTATGGTGAGACTCATTTGACCGTTGTCAAAAACATCCTTTAGTACTTGAGAAGAACTAAGGATGAATTCTTAGTGTTTGGAGGTGAAGAAGAGCTCGTTGTAAAATGTTACACCAATGCTAGCTTCCAAACTGATAAGGATGATTCTAGATCGCAATCCGGTTTTGTATTTTGCCTCAATGGAGGGGCAGTGAGCTAGAAATGTTCCAAACAAGATACAGTAGCAGATTCAACGACGGAGGCGGAGTATATTGCAGCTTCTGAAGCTGCAAAGGAAGTTGTTTAGATCTGAAAATTTTGTTTCTGAGTTGGGTGTTGTTTCTAGTGCGTCCGGTCATATGGATCTCTATTGTGACAATAGTGGAGCCATTGCACAGAAAAAGAATCCTACATCACACAAAAGATCCAAACACATACAACGACGCTATACACCTTATTTGAGATATCATCTGTAACACCCTCAATTTCATATTCATGCATTGCATATAGAAAAACATTATAAAAGAAATATAAATGGGAAAGAATCATAAAAATGGGAGAAAGATAGCTGAAAAGAGCCAATTCCAATTCGCCGAGGAGCGCTGTCGACACTTTCTGCGGCCCGCTGGCCATGTGGCGCCTTTGGAGCTCACCTCCGAGGAGAAGGGAGGTCCGACACTGCTGGACACGTGTCACCCTCGGGGCTCGCCTCCGAGAGGTCCGATACTACTAGACACGTGTCGTCCTCGGAGCTCACCTCCGAGGAGAAGGGAGGTCCGACACTGGTGGACACATGTCTCCCTCGGAGCTCGCCTCCGAGAGGTCCGGCCCCGCTGGACACGTGTCGCCTTCGGAGCTAGTCTCTGCGGAGAAGCGAGGCTCAGCCCCGCGGGACACGTGTTGACTTTGGAGTTAGTCTCTGTAGAGAAGCGAGGCCCAGCCCCCGCGGGACACGTGTCGCTCTCGGAGCTCGTCTCTGAGGAGAAAGGAGGTCTGACGCTGTTGGACACGTGTCGCCACTGGAGCTCGCCTTTGTAGAGATGGGAGGCCCCGCCCCGCCGGACACGTGGCGCATGCGGAGCTCGCCTCTAAGGAAAAGGGAGGCCCCGCCCCGCCAGACATGTGGCGCACGCGGAGCTCGCCTCTGAGGAAAAGGGAGTCCCCGCCCCGCCAGACACGTGACGCACGCGGAGCTCGCCTCTGAGGAAAAGGGAGGCCCCGCCCCGCTGGATGCGTGGCAGGTCCAGCGTGTAACACCCCAAAACCTGTTAAGAGGGGAATTTAAAAAGTTTTGGACGTATTGCATGTGGTGCAAAAATTCAAATTCAAACTGGAATTCAAATTAAACTCAAAACAGAAATGAAAAAGAAAAAGAAAAAATAAACCTCCCCGGCCAGTGGGCCGAAACCCACCAGCCGGCCCACTCACCCCGCGCCAGCCCGCAGCCGCGCGCCCCCCCTCTTTCCCACTGACACGCGGGGCCCGCCATCCTTCTTCCTCCTCGCGCCCACGCTCGGCCAGTCGGGACTCTTCTCACCTCCGAATCAAAACCGCCCCGGATACTCGCGTATCCCAGCCGAATTTTGGTTCTGGACGACACAAACTCGACCACAACCGAACGCCGCCCCTCCCCGGCTATATAAACACCGGCATCTTCCCGATTTTCACCCACGATCAGCCGCTTTTTCTTCCGGTGAGAACCCGAGTTTCTCCGGCCAATTTTGCTCGATCTTCGCTCGGGATTTCTGATCTAACACGCTGATCTTGATCCACCGCCTCCGGGGAACCACGCAGGTGCAGAAAACTCATTGGTTTGCGCTTCAAACACAGCGCCGATGAGCCTCACCGTGAATTCACCTCGGACCTCGTCGCCGATCGCCTTCCAGGACCTCCGAGCTCAAGAAAACCCGCGAGGTGAGATCCCCGACCTCCCCTCCACCGATCTAAGCTATGAAATCCCAGTTTTAGGAAGAATTGACGAAGATCCGAAGCTCTCCGGCGAGATCGCCGCCTCCCGCCGCCGCGCGCCGCCGGGCAGCGCCGCCCGCGCTCGATCAGAACGACGTGGCTGCTTGTGCGCCGTTTATTTTAAATCGCACGGTGCAATTTAAATCCCCGCGTACCGGTTCGGCGTTATAATCTCAGCCGTCTGTTTTAAATCGGACGGTCCACGTCAGCCCAGCGTTATAGAGGCCGGGATTCTTACGCGCTACCCCTGGGGTTCTCGGAAAATACGAGCTAGCCCCGGAAATTTCTGATCTAGCCCCTGGAGCTTCAGAAATTCATGTAAATTCAATTAAAAATCAGTTTTAGCCCCTGGACTTAATAAAAATTAGCAAAACCCCTCTGTTATGCATAGTTAGGCCCCTAGAAATTCTTAAAATAATATAATAGACCCTGTAGTGGGGTGAGTTTACCTTTTTAACCCTATGTGATATTAAATTTAGGAATTTGAATATGTGATTAGTATTTAAAATTTAAAAGATGGGACAAACACATTGTAAAATTCAAATTTAAAACTTTCCTAGTACTTGGAAAACTTCGGAGTGAGATAAAAATAGATTTTTGGCTGAAATGAATCTGTCTAATTGATTATTCACATTTATTAGTTATAGGGACACATTTTTAAGTAGAGAATAATTCTGAAAAATTGATAAAATAAATTTAAATTAGTTCACATCAGAGGAGAAGTTCAAAATATATTATTTAATATTTTAGATCAAAACCTATTCTGTTTAGATGAGGTCTTACTATTTTCATAATAAAGTTCACATTTAGTCATAGGAAATAAATCTGAAAATATAGCAAGCTAGGTATGAATAACTAGAAAATGATAAATGAAGTTTCCAAAATCCAAAGAATTCAGTTTAGGGTTGGTAGAAGGTCTGAAGACACATTTGGAGTAGGAAAATACCTTCCATGCATACTTGGTAGCTAAAATGTGTATCAATTGAATATAGGGAATTTATTTAAATTGGAAATTCATATATAGTATGCAAACATAAATATGAATACAAAAGTAGAAATCATATGCACATGTTTAAAAGTGCATGTAAGCCCAAACTCAACACACATAGAGCAACCACAACACATAGAAATGTGAATGGCTTTCATAAAGGTGAATGTGTGGTTGTATGAAGTGGAAGTGCGAACTATGTCTTATGGATTGTTGTTTTCTTTTGCTATGTGTGATGATATGAGTAGAACCTGCTCCAGAGCATGTTCTTCCTTTCCAAGATCAGGACTACCCATTCCCAGAGCAGCAGGAAGAAGGAAAGTGTCCTTGACCACTTTGATCCTATACTAGGATGTGTAGCTAGAATTATTTGCATTGTCAATTGAAATATGAAACCCCTATTAGGAAGTTTCCCTAGAATTGCATTACCTTGTTTCCTTGTAGCTTGGGTTGGGATTTATTTTTATCATATCATTTATTTATATGCTTCTGCATAGCCATGCTTAGAATGGGAAAAATTGGGATATGAGATCATCAGTTTATTTACCATACTCTTGAATGAGATATTCTAGGTTATGTAGATGTAGGGATCAAGGCAAGTTGGATGTTTTGGTTGGTGCTGGATGCACGAGACTCGGGTTTGTGTTTAGTACTTGCCTGGATCCTAAGGACCGGTTCATGGAGCATGTAACCTGGCTTTACCGTGCTAACCACATGCTGAGATGGGGCAGCTTGGCTAATTAATTAGGTGTATCCCCGGCGTAGTATGGGTGTGTTGGATGGTGCGGGGAATAGGTGTCAGCTGTACTACCATATGTACCGCAAGGCTCAAGAGGGGGCCACTGCAGCGGGGTTGGAGCCTCTTGTATGCTGTTAGGGGTGAAACCTCAGTGGGCCCACGCTCGTCGGGAATCCCTTTGTAAAGGCTTCGTAGTGATCTCCTGGCTACACACCTGGGCAGTGTGAATGTGGTTCGTAGCCACTGGCATAATGGAGGTTCTTTTAGTCCACCCGGCAACGGGGGATAAAATCACTACATGTGGGTACAGTGGTGCAAACTCTGCAGAGTCAAAACTGTCATGACAGCCGTGCTCACGGTCAAGAGCGGCTTGGACTTATTCATGATTAGAGGATGGTGGCTTTGGAAGTTGTGGATGTTAAGCGGGGAGCTTAACATTGGAAATGATGTTATGGTTATTTGATTATGATGATGGGATGGGAGATTGGGATCATTTCACCTATGTAGTAATGTAGGTGCTTAATAAGCTAAGGTGATAGGTATTAATTGCGTAGTGCTTTAACCATGAGTTCAACCTCTCCTTGCTCTAGCCATGCATGACAAAATTTTCCCACACTTGTTGAGTACCAATGGTACTCAAACGTGCATATTTGTTGGTTTATATTGCTGCTCAGGTCAAGAGAATGATGTGGTGTTTAATGACCAAGACTTCGGACCCGAAGAAGGATTTTAGGTTCATGGAGTCCCCCGGGCAACGCCTGTGATGGAGCCCACAAGAATAATATTCCGCTGCTATTTTATTTTATTTATGATCTTAGTATCGTCCATCAAGACATGTGCTATGTAAGACTTATTTATATTCGACACCTGGCTTATAAATGATGCTTCACTATTTGTCATCACATGTATGAGAAAATGATCCTGGCATACATGTGATATTCACTCGGTTGTTCTTCGGAGAAACCGGGTGTGACACAAGTGGTATCAGAGTCAAGGTTGCCCGTAGGAACGTGGACCTAGGTAGAAATGGACGTATTTAAGGATCCTATTTTCCTAAAAAACTATTTTACAAGGTGTGGGTTGAAAAGTGTTATTTAATGGGGTCACTTTCTTCATCTTATCCCAACTTTTATTCAAATAGGATTTTTGTTTTAAAATTTTTTTATCTAACTTAAGTTTAAATGCTTTATGTTTTAGATGGTTCGCATGATTCGCACCGCTCGCAAGTCCACAGGAGGGAGAGTTCCCATAGTTGCCCTTGCCCAAATAGAGGAGAGCCGTCCAGTGACGTACCTTTCCTAGTGGCAGTAGGAGGCTTGTTGCGCCGTCTTCGACACATGCTCCAAGCCGCCGGCAATACGGGCAAGCTAATCGTACACTATAGCTCCACCCGGACCATCTGTGAAAAGCGGGAAGAATGGAGTTCGAAAATGAGGATTATGCATGAAAATCAGCTGCTTAAGATCCACCGCTCTCTAGCTTGTCGAGTGACACAGGTCGATGCGGAGAAGGATGTCACCTGGGAGGCCATCACCTGCCAGAGTCACATCTACCGTCGCCACCTGGACAGGACTGAGTACATGTATGTCCTCCAGCGTGAGAGTGGTACGACGGAGTACAAGTACCCGCCAGTGCAGCAGGGGACTTCCCATGAGCACATGGACTTGTGCTTGGAGGATGCTGCTATGCTCAGCACTCGACTGCAGGAGTGTCAGCAGGAGCTTCAGGATGTTCGTGACACCCTGAAGGAAACCGAGGCATTACTTCGAGCTTGCTTGAGGGCGAGAGAAAGAGGAGATGGGAATGAACTGTGTGTCACCGTAAATGATACATGGACTCCTGACTCCCCAGATCGCCAGGCGATCAGGCGTCGTTGCACTTCTCCACCAGCAGCCTCCCCACCCAAAGCGGAGTCAGAAGGCAGCCGCAATAATGAGGAAGATCCCGAGGAGCCAGCTCAGTGATACGAGTAGTGTAGAGTCCTTCCCTTAGTTTAGCAGCATGTCGAGTAGTCGAGTCGTTACCTTAGTTAATGGTGTGTTAATGCTTGGTGTGTGACGTGAGTTGTGAAAGCCATGGGCGTTTGTCCACAACCTCGTCTTCAGGTTGTTTTGCTTTGTAGTGTGAACCCATATGAATTGAAAGTGCATTTATGTTCACGTAAGACATGAAATCCTCAGAAAATATGAATGAAATAAGTTCTCAAATCTTAAAGTTTAAACAAGCAAAAACTGGTAAGTTAATACGTAATGCTTTAAAAGTGACATTTGGTTGATCATGATAGATGGCCGGAAGAGGAAAGGGTCGTGCTGCCAACCCCGCCAACAACAACGATGAGGCAGGCAACCCTCATCTTTCTGGAAGCCAAGACAGGGGTGGTTGCCGTGAAGGAGTTGATCCCATCCACCAAATGCTTGAGAATCAAAATCAGCTCATCCAGAACCTGACTCAAGTGGTGGCCAACTTGCATCAAGCTCCACCTCCACCAGCTGCACCACGCCAACCAAGGTTGAGTGAGTTTCTAGGAACTCAACCTCCAAAGTTTGCAGGTGCTGCTGAACCTTTGGAGGCAGATGATTGGCTAAAGACCATTGAGAGAAAGATGAGGATCATACAATGCCAAGGGTATGAGAGGGTGCTGTTTGCTTCTCACCAATTGCATGGACCTGCTGCTGATTGGTGAACCGCTTACGTGGCCGCCCGTCATGACCCTGAGAACATCACTTGGGAAGAGTTCAAGCGTAGCTTCCGCAACCATTACATACCAAGGGGTGAACTCAAAAACAAGAGGAAGGAGTTCTTGGGATTGCAGCAGGGAAACATGACCATAAGGGAATACCTCACTAAGTTCACTCAACTCTCCCGTTATGCCCCACGGGACATAGAGACTGATGAGCTGAAACATGTTTCGTGGAAGGACTTACCGCAGAAATGCAGTGTGCAATGTCCTCCAACGAGTATGAAAGCTTCCAAAAGATGGTGGACAGAGCATTTGTGGTAGAAAGGAAGCTGAAGGCCTTGGAAAATGAAAACAAGAGGAAGGTCGGATGGTGACACCAAGCCTCGGGCAGCAACACCCGCCCCCGTCTGATGCAGCAACCCGCAGGGCAGACGAGCCATGCTGCGGTACCCTACTCAGCACCGAGAGGGTACAACCCGAACTTCAGGCCTCCGGCAGCACCAACACAGCCACAACGTCAGTTGGTACAGCAGCCTCGCCCCACATATCAACCTCGACCAGCAGTACAAGGACCCCCCAAACCAGCCCCAAGACAACAAAGGCCAGGCACCTAAGGTCGGGGTGCAATGCTTTAACTGTGGTGAAGTGGGGCACTACGCCCATAAGTGCCCAAAGAAGAAGCCCGTGCAGCCGCAACAGCAGAATGTAATGCGAGGACGGGTGGACCACGTCACCATGGAGGAGGCGCAGGAGGCACCCGACGTGGTAGTTGGTAAGTTTCCCACCAATTTACACATTGCAACCCTGCTGTTTGATTCTGGTGCTACCCACTCGTTCATTGCCCAAGGGTTTGTTAAGAAGCATGACCTAGCAACAACACAAATGAACCATATGCTAGCAGTAAACTCTCCAGGTGGAGAAATAAGGACAAGACAAGTGTGTCCCAAGGTGAACCTAGACATTAATGGGGTAGTATTTACTGCTAACCTCATAGTGATAGATTCACAAGGGATAGATATTATTTTGGGTATGGATTGGTTGACCAAACATAAGGGAATCATCCATTGTTCGACCAGAACCGTGGAACTAACTCACCCTAGTGGCACAAGAGTAAAGTTCATAACAATACCAGAGCCTAGGAGGGACATTAAATTAAATCAAGTTGAGGTGAAAGTGGAGGAGATCAGGATTATCAGGGAATACCCAGACGTTTTTCCGAAGGAGTTGCCAGGTATGCCTCCCGATCGTGAAGTGGAATTCGCGATTGAGCTAGTGCCTGGAACAGCTCCGATATACAAGAGACCTTATCGGATGGACTCCAAGCAGCTGGGGGAACTCAAGGATCATTTGAGAGAATTGACGGAGAAGGGGTATATTCGTCCTAGTTCCTCACCATGGGGAGCTCCAGTGATATTTGTGCCCAAGAAGGATGGAACCCAAAGGTTATGCGTAGACTACCGTGCCTTGAATGAAGTAACCATCAAGAACAAGTACCCATTACCCCGCATTGAAGACTTGTTTGATCAGTTGAGGGGAGCTTGTGTGTACTCGAAGCTTGATCTCAGGTTGGGATACCACCAACTTAAGATAAGGCAATCTGATATTCCCAAGACAACTTTCGTATCTCGGTACGGACTGTATGAATACACCGTCATGCCTTTCGGGCTAACTAATGCCCCGACATACTTTATGTATCTCATGAACAAGGTATTCATGGAATATCTGGACAAATTTGTGGTGGTTTTCATAGATGACATTCTCGTCTTCTCCAAAGATGAAGAGGAACATGAGAAACATCTAAGGTTGGTGTTGCAGAAGCTGAGGGAACACCAACTATATGCCAAGTTGAGCAAGTGTGAGTTTTGGCTGAAGAGAGTTCCCTTCTTAGGACATATAATCTCGGAGGGAGGAATCTCCATAGACCCCGCCAAGATCGAGGATATACAGAAATGGAAGTCCCCTGAGAATGACGGGGACGTTCGAAGTTTCTTCGGATTGGCTGGATACTATCGACGATTTATGGAGGGATTCTCCAAGATCTCGAGACCCCTTACCAAACTGTTGTAGAAGGGAATCACATTCACATGGACGCCGCAGTGCGAGACGAGTTTTCAGGAGTTAAAGAAAAGATTGACAACAACCCCAGTGCTAGTTATGCCAGATATGCAGAAGAACTTTTCGGTGTACTGCGATGCTTCTGGAAACGGGTTGGGATGTGTTCTCATGCAAGAAGGGCATGTTGTGGCTTATGCGTCCCGGCAGCTCCGGAAACACGAGAAGAACTATCCTACACATGACCTAGAACTAGCCGCAGTGGTACACGCGTTGAAGATTTGGCGGCACTACTTGATGGGGAAGAGGACAGAGATATATACGGATCATAAGAGTTTAAAGTACATTTTCACACAGCCAGATCTCAACCTCAGACAAAGGAGATGGTTAGAGCTAATCAATGACTTTGATGTGGGCATCAACTATCATCCTGGGAAAGCAAACGTCGTGGCAGATGCTTTAAGCCGGAAAGTGCAGGTCAATAGGTTGAGCTTGAAGGACATGCCTGCAGAATTGAAGGACGATGTTATAAGACTAAATCTATGCCTGGTGAATAGTGGTGAAGCCATCGCCATGGAAGTAGACTCCACACTAGAGCAAGACATATGCGACGGTCAAAACAATGACGAGAAGATACAAGAAATCCGACAACTCATCAAGGAAAATAAAGCCCCTGGTTTCAGAGAGGATGAACAAGGTACGGTGTTGCACGGGAAAAGAATCTGTGTGCCTGAAGTAAAGGAGATCCGTGAATTGATTTTGAAGGAGGCTCACGATTCCGACTATTCCATTCATCCTGGGAGTACGAAGATGTACCAGGACCTCAAAGGCAGGTATTGGTGGTATGGCATGAAGCGAGATGTCGTGGAACATGTTGCCCTATGTGACACATGTCAGTTGGTGAAAGCGAGATGTTCAGCTTTCACCAACTGACATGTGTCACATAGGGCAACATGTTCCGCGACATCTCGCTTCATGCCATACCACCAATACCTGCCTTTGAGGTCCTGGTACATCTTCGTACTCCTAGGATGAATGGAATAGTCGGAATCGTGAGCCTCCTTCAAAATCAATTCACGAATCTCCTTTACTTCTGGCACACAGATCCTTTTTCCGTGCCACACCGTTCCTTGTTCATCCTCTCTAAAACCAGGAGCTTTATTTTCCTTGATGAGCTGTCTGATCTCTTGTATCTTCTCATCATTCTTTTGGCCCTCTCGTATGTCTCGCTCGAGTGTGGAGTCCACTTCCATGGCGATGGCTTCACCACTATTTACTAGACATAGATTGAGTCTTATAACCTCGTCCTTCAATTCTGCAGGCATGTCCTTCAAACTCAACTTATTGACCTGCACTTTCCGACTCAAAGCATCGGCCACGATGTTTGCTTTTCCAGGATGATAGTTGATGCCCACATCAAAGTCATTGATTAGCTCTAACCATCTCCTTTGTCTGAGGTTGAGATCTGGTTGTGTGAATATGTACTTCAAACTCTTATGATCCGTATATATCTCTGTCCTCTTCCCCATCAAATAGTGCCGCCAAATTTTCAACGCGTGTACCACCGCAGCTAGTTCTAGGTCATGTGTAGGATAGTTCTTCTCGTGCTTCCGAAGCTGCCGGGATGCATATGCCACGACATGTCCTTCTTGCATGAGAACACATCCCAACCCATTTCCAGAGGCATCACAGTACACTGTGAAATTCTTCTGCATATCTGGCATAACCAACACTGGGGCTGTTGTCAATCTTTTCTTTAGCTCCTGAAAGCTCGTCTCGCACTGTGGCGTCCAGGTGAATGTGATTCCCTTCCTCAACAGTTTGGTGAGAGGTCTCGAAATCTTGGAGAATCCCTCAATAAACCGTCGATAGTATCCAGCCAATCCCAAAAAGCTTCGAACTTCCCCGACATTTTCAGGGGTCTTCCACTTCTGGATATCCTCGATTTTGGCGGGATCTACGGAGATTCCTCCCTCCGAGATTATATGTCCCAAAAAGGGAACTCTCTTCAGCCAAAACTCACACTTGCTCAACTTGGCATATAGTTGGTGTTCTCTCAGCCTCTGTAACACCAACCTTAGATGTTTCCCATGTTCTTCTTCATCTTTGGAGAAGACGAGAATATCATCTATGAAAACCACCACAAATTTGTCCAGATATTCCATGAATACCTTGTTCATGAGATACATGAAATATGCCGGGGCATTGGTTAGCCCGAAAGGCATGACAGTGTATTCATACAGTCCGTACCGAGATACGAAAGCTGTCTTGGGAATATCAGATTGCCTTATCTTGAGTTGGTGGTACCCCGACCTGAGATCAATTTTCGAGAACACACAAGCTCCCCTCAACTGATCAAACAAGTCTTCAATGCGGGGTAATGGATACTTGTTCTTGATGGTCACCTCATTCAGGGCACGGTAATCCACGCATAACCTTTGGGTTCCGTCTTTCTTGGGCACAAATATCACCGGAGCTCCCCATGGTGAGGAACTAGGGCGAATATACCCCTTCTCCGTCAATTCTCTCAAATGATCCTTGAGTTCTTCTAGCTGCTTGGAGTCCATTCGATAAGGTCTCTTGTATATCGGGGCTGTTCCCGGTACTAGCTCAATTGCGAATTCCGCGTCACGGTCGGGAGGCATACCTGGCAATTCCTCCGGAAAAACATCTGGATATTCCCTGATAGTCCTGATTTCCTCGACTTTCACTTCCACTTGATTTAATTTGATGTCCCTCTTAGGCTCGTGTATCGTTATGAACTTTACTCTTGTGCCACTGGGGTGAGTTAGTTCCACCGTTCTGGTCGAACAATGGATGATTCCTTTATGTTTGGTCAACCAATCCATACCCAAAATAATATCTATCCCTTGTGAATCTATCACTATGAGGTTAGCCGTAAATACTACCCCATTAATGTCTAGGCTCACTTTGGGACACACTTGTCTTGTCCTTATTTCTCCACCTGGAGAGTTTACGGCTAGCATATGGTTCATTTGTGTGGTTGCTAGGTCATGCTTCTTAACAAACCCTTGAGCAATGAACGAGTGGGTAGCACCAGAATCAAACAGCAGAGTTGCAAGGTGTAAATTGGCAGGAAACTTACCAACTACCACGTCGGGCGCCTCTTGTGCTTCCTCCATAGTGACGTGGTTCACCCGTCCTCTCACTACATTCTGCTGTTGTGGCGGCGCAGACTTCTTCTTTGGGCATTTATGGGCGTAGTGCCCCACTTCACCACAGCTGAAACATTGCACCCCAATCTTAGATGCTTGGCCCTTGTTGTCTTGGGGTTGGTTTGGGGGTCCTTGTACTGCTGGTCGAGGTGGATATGCGGGGCGAGGCTGCTGCACAAACTGACGTGGCGGCTGTGCAGGTGCTGCGGGTGGCCTGTAGTTTGGGTTGTACCCTCTTGGTGCTGAATAGGGTACCGCAGCACGGCTTGTCTGCCCCGTAGGTTGCTGCATCATACGTGGGCGGGTGTTGCTCCCTGAGGCTTGATGTGACCACCCCGCCTTCCTCTTATTCTCATTTTCCAGGGCCTTTAGCTTCCTTTCCACCACAAACGCCCTGTCCACCATCTTTTGAAAACTTTCATACTCATTGGAGGACATTGCACACTGCATCTCTGCGGTAAGTCCTTCCACGAAACAATCTTGTTTCTGCTCATCCGTCTCTATGTCTCGTGGAGCATAATGGGACAGTTGAGTAAATTTAGTGAGGTATTCCCTCACAGTCATGTTTCCCTGCTGCAGTCCCAGAAATTTCTTCCTCTTGTTTTTGAGTTCACCTCTTGGGATGTAATGGTTGCGGAAGCTACGCTTGAACTCTTCCCAAGTGATGTTCTCAGGGTCATGATGGGCGGCCACGTAGGCGGTCCACCAATCAGCAGCAGGTCCCTGCAATTGATGAGAGGCAAACAGCACCCTCTCATACCCTTGGCATTGAATAATCCTCATCTTACTTTCAATGGTCTTCAGCCAATCATCTGCCTCCAGAGGTTCAGCAGCACTTGCAAACTTTGGAGGTTGAGTTCCTAGAAACTCACTCAACCTTGGTTGGCGTGGTGCAGCTTGTGGAGGTGGAACTTGATGCAAGTTAGCCACCACTTGAGTCAAGTTCTGGATGAGCTGATTTTGATTCTCCAGCATTTGGTGGAGAGGATCAACTTCTTCACGGCGACCACCCCTGTCCTGGCCTCCAGAAAGATGAGGGTTACATGCCTCATCATTGTTGTTGGCGGGGTTGGCAGCACGTCCTTTTCCTCTTCCGGCCATCTGGCAGAATAAATCAAATGTTAATTTGATACCATTTAGTATCATCTTACTACTTTCATTTGTTGGTACTTTGAGGTGTTGAGGCTCTGTTAAAATTTTACGAGGGTTTATATCTCACACCAAATAAATGCACTATTATTTCCTGTGGGTTCACACACCAAAGCAAAACAATCTGAAGACGAGGCTGTGGACAATTGCTCATGGCTTCCACAACTCACGTCACACACCAAGCATCATCACACCATTAACTACGTAACGACTCAACTACTCGACCTCATGCTAGCTAGGGAAAAGACTCTACACTACTCGTCCTCTTGGGCTGGCTCCTCGGGATCTTCCTCCTCATTTCGGCTGCCTTCCGACTCCGCTTTGGGTGGGGAGGCTGCTGGTGGAGAAGTGCGACGACGCCTGATCGCTCGGCGATCCGGGGAGTCAGGAGTCCATGGATCACTCACGGTGACACACAGTTCATTCCCATCTCCTCTTTCTCTCGCCTTTAAGCAAGCTCGCAGCAACGCCTCCGTTTCCTTCAGGGTGTCTCGGACATCCTGAAGCTCTTGTTGACACTCCTGCAGCCGAGTGCTGAGCATAGCAGCATCCTCCAAGCACAAGTCCATGTGCTCATGGGAAGTCCCTTGCTGCACCGGTGGGTACTTGTACTCCGTGGTACCACTCTCACGTTGGAGGACATACATGTACTCAGTTTTGTCCAAGTGGCAACGATAGATGTGACTCTGGCAGGTGATGGCCTCCCAGGTGACATCTCTCTCCGCGTCAACATGTGTTGCTCGACAAGCTGGAGAATGGTGGATCTTCAGCAGTTGATTCTCGTGTATAATCCTCATCTCCGAACTCCATTCTTCCCTCTTCTCACGGATGGTCCTGGTGGAGTTATAGTGGATGATTAGCTTGCCCGTATTGCCGGCGGCTTCGAGCATACGTCGAAGACGGCGCAACAAATCGCCTACTGCCAATCCGTAGGAAAGGTACGTCACTGGACGACTCTCCTCTCTTTCGGCAAGGGCGACTACGGGAACTCTCCCTCCTGTGGACTTACGAGCGGTGCGAATCATGCGAACCATCTAAAACAAAAAGAATTAAAACTTAGGTTAGATAAACTTTTTAAACAAAAATCCCATTTTGAATGAAAATTTGGGGTAAGATGAAGAAAATGACTCCTTAAATAACACTCTTCACCCACACCTTGGAAAATAGTTTTTAAGAAAATAAGGCCCTTAACTGCGTCCATTTCTACCTAGGTCCACGTTCCTACGGGCAACCTTGGCTCTGATACCACCTCTGTCACACCCGGTTTTTCCGAAGAAACAACCAATTGAATATCACATGTATGCCAGGATCATTTTCTCATACATGTGATGACAAATAGTGAAGCATCATTTATTACAAGCCAGGGGTCGAATATAAATAAGTCTTACATTGCAAATGTCTCAATGGACACTAATGCTTCATCACAAGTAAATAAACTAGCAGCGGAATATTATTCTTTAGGGCTCCATCACAGGCGTTGCCCGGGGGTCTTCATGAACCTAAAATCCTTCCTCGGGTCCAAAGTCTTGGTCATTATACACCACCTCATTATCTTGACCTGAGCAGCAATATAAACCAACAAATATGCAAGGTTGAGTACCAAGGGTACTCAGCAAGTGTGGGAAAATTATATCATGCATGGCTAGAACAAGGAGAGGTTGAACTCATGGTTAAAGCACTACGCAATTAATACCTATCACCTTAGCTTATTAAGCACCTACATTAGTACACAGGTGAAATGGTCCCAATCTCCCAACCCATTATCATAATCCAATAACCATAACATCATTTCCAATGTTAAGCTCCCCGCTTAACTTTCAAAACCATCAATTCCTCTAATCATGAATAAGTCCAGGCCGCTCTTAACCGTGAGCACGACTATCAAGACAGTTTTGACTCTGCAGAGTTTGTACCACTGTACCCACAAGTAGTGATTTCATCCCCCGTTGCCGGGTGGACTAAAAGAACCTCCATTATGCCAGTGGCTACGATCCACATTCACACTTCCCAGGTGTGCGGCCAAGAGATCACTACGAAGCCTTTACAAAGGGATTCCCGACGAGCGTGGGCCCACTGAGGTTTCACTCCTAACAGCATACAAGAGGCTCCAACCCCGCTGCAGTGGCCCCCTCTTGAGCCTTGCGGTTCATATGGTAGTCCAGCTGACACCTATTCTCCGCACCATCCAACATACCCATACTACGCCGGGGATACACCTAATTAATTGGCCAAGCTGCCCCATCTCAGCATGTGGTTGGCACTGTAAAGCCGGGTTACATGCTCCATGAACCGGTCCTTAGGATCTAGGCAAGTACTAAACACAAACCCAAGTCTCGTGCACCCAGCACACAACCAAAACATCCAACTTGCCTTGATCCCTACCTCTACATAACTCCCAATAGCTCATTCAAGAGTATGGTATAATAAACTGATGATCTCATGTCCCAAATATCCCATTCTAAGCATGGCTAAGCATATGCATGTAAATAAATGACATGGTAAAATAAATCCCAACCCAAGCTTCAAGGAAACAAGGTGATGCAATTCTAGGGAAACTTCCTAGCATGGGTTTCATAATTAACTTGACAATGCAAATAATTCTATCTACTCATCCTAGCATAGGATCAAAGTGGTCAAGGACACTTGCCTCCTTCTTGCTGCTCTTGAAATGGGTAGTCCTGATCTTGGAATGGAATAACTTGCTCTTGAACAGGTTCTACTTCATACCATCACACATAGCAAAAGAAAAACAACAATCATAAGACATAGTTCACACTTCCACTTCATACAAACCACACATTCATATTTATGAAATTCATTCACCATTATATGTGTTGTGGTTACTTTATGTGTGTTGAGTTGTGGCTTGCATGCACTTTTAACCATGTGTATATGATTCCTACTTTTGTGTCCACCTTTATACTTACATACTATTTATATGGGTTTCCAATAAATTTCTTATATTCAACTACTTCACCTTTTTACTACCATGTGTGTATGAAAAGTATTATTCTTCCCCATATGTGCCTTCATAATTTCTACCAACCCTAAACTGAATTCTTTGTATTTTTAGAAACTCCATTTATCATTTACTAGTTGCTATATTTTCAGATTTATATTCCTATGCATAATTGTGTATTTTATTATAAAATTAGTAATACACATCATCTAAACAGAATAGGTTCTGGTCCTAAATAATTTAATAACATATTTTGACTTTTGCCTCTGATGTAAACTATTTTATAATTATTTTACCTATTTTCTATAACTATTCTTTACCTAAAAATGTGTCCCTATACTAATAAATATGAATAATAGATGAAACAGATTTATTTCAGCCCAAAAATATATTTTTATCTCACTCCAAAGTTTTCTAAGTACTGAGAAAGTTTTTAATTAATTTTGACAATTATGTTTGTCCCCCTTTTAATTTTTAAACACTAGTTACATATTCAATTTTCTAAATTAAATACTAAACAAGGCTAAAATAATGAATTCACCCCATTACAGGGTCTATAATATTATTTTCATAATTTCTAGGGGTCTATCTACACTTATCAGAGGTGTTTTTCCTAATTTCTATTAAGTCCAGGGGTTAAAACTGATTTTTAAATGGATTTACATGATTTTCTGGAGTTCCAGGGGCTAGATCTGAAGTTTCCGGGGCTAGCTCTCAATTCCAGAGAACCCCAGGGGGTAGCACGTAAGAATTCCAGACTTTATAATGCGGGGCTGACGTGGTCCGTCCGATTTTAAACCGACGGCTGAGATTATAAGATCGAACCGGTACGCGGGGTTTTAAAGTCTACCGTGCGATTGAAAATAAACGGCGCACATGCGGCCACGTCGCTCTGATCGAACGCGGGCGGCGCTGCCGGCGGCGCACGGCGGCGGGAAGCGGCGATCTCGCCGGAAAGTTTCGGATCCTCGAGAATTCTGCCTAGAACTGTGATCTTATGGCCTAGATCGGTAGAGGGGAGGTCAGGGATCTCACCTCGGGGGTTTTCTCGAGCTCGGGGGTCCTGGAAAGTGATCGGCGGCGAGGTCCGAGGCAAAACCACGGCGAAGCTCGTCGGCGCTGGATTTACACCGTAAGTCTTCGGGTTTTCTGCACCTGCAAAGTTCCCCGGAGGCGGTGGATCAAGACCAGCGAGTTAGATCAGAGTTTCCGAGCTTAGATTGGCCAGAATTCACCGGCGAAGTCTCGGTGCTCACCGGAGTAAAAATCGGCGACCGCGTGGGAAAAACTGATCGGGGCTGGGGTTTTTATAGCCAGGGGAGGGCGGTGGGTCTGTTGTGATCGAGTTGGAGTCCTCTGGGACCAGAATTCGGGCGACGGGACGCGGTTTCCCGTCGGTTTCGATTTCGCGCGCTCGGGGGAAAAGTCCGGGGTCGCGGGGGTTCGGGGTTAGGGATGACAGGTGGGTCCCACCCGTCGGTGAGAGGCAGCGCGGTGTGCGCGGGGGCGGGCTGGCGCGGGAGTAGCTGGGCCGGCTGGCGGGTTTCGGCCCACTGGCCGGTTTTTTTCCCGTTTTCCTTTTTCTTTTTCCATTTCTTTTCTGTTTTGAGTATAATTTGAATTCCAGTTTGAATTTGAATTTTTGCAAAACATGCAACACGTCCAAAAATTTTTAAATTCCCCTCTAAACATGGTTAAGAGTTTTGAATCAAAATTTGGGGTGTTACACCTCAAGAGCAGGTATTGGTGGTATGGAATGAAGCGAGATGTCGCGGAGCATGTTGCCCTATGTGACACATGTCAATTGGTGAAAGCAGAAAATCAACGACCCGCGGGATTATTACAACCACTCAAAGTGCCTGAATGGAAATGGGAAGAAATAGGTATGGATTTCATAGTGGGATTGCCTAGGACCCAATCGGGATATGATTCGATATGGGTCATCGTCGACGGGCTAACCAAGGTAGCTCATTTCATCCCCGTGAAAGAAAGCTACAGCGGATCCAAATTGGCAGAGTTGTACATGTCAAGGATCGTGTGTTACCATGGACTGCCGAAGAAGATAGTGTCGGATCGAGGGACACAGTTCACCTCAAGGTTCTGGCAGAAGCTGCATGAAACCATGGGAACCCATCTGAACTTTAGTTCTACCTATCATCCCCAAACTGACGGGCAGAAGGAAAGAACCAATCAGATCCTTGAGGATATGTTGAGAGCGTGTGCACTCAAAAACAATCGTAGTTGGACAAGAACTTACCGTATGCGGAGTTCTCCTATAACAACAGCTATCAGGCTAGTATGAAAATGTCACCGTTTGAAGCTTTGTACGGGAGGAAGTGTAGAACTCCACTATTTTGGAACCAAACGGGGGAAAGCAAAGTGTTTGGACCCGAAGTACTACAAGAAGCCGAGGCGAAAGTGAGGGAAATTCGCAACAACTTGAGGATAACACAGACACGACAAAAGAGCTATGCCGATGTACGAAGAAGAGAGCTCGTTTTCAACGTGGGGGACTATGTCTATCTCAAGGTGTCCCCTATCCGAGGACTTCGTAGGTTCAAGGTGAAGGGGAAGTTATCACCTCGATACATCGGACCCTTTCAAGTTCTGGAGAGGAAAGGCAAAGTGGCATATCAACTAGAACTGCCGGCTCGCCTATCGGATGTGCACGATGTATTCCAAGTGTCACAGCTCAAGAAATGTCTGAGAACACCTGAAGAGATGTTACCCATGAATGAGGTTGACGTAGCTGAGGATCTGTCTTATGCCGAACAACCATCCAAGATTTTGGAGACAATGGAACGCCTCACAAGAAATAAAAGAATCCGGATGTGCAAGGTGCAGTGGAAGCATCACTCGGAAGAGGAAGCCACCTGGGAGCGAGAAGACGAGCTTAAGACACAATTTCTGGAATTGTTTTCTTAGAACCACCAATCTCGAGGACGAGATTTCTTTTAAGGGGGGTACAGCTGTAACACCCCAAAACCTGTTAAGAGGGGAATTTAATATTTTTTAAACGTATTGCATGTGGTGCAAAAATTCAAATTCAAACTGGAATTCAAATTAAACTTAAAACAGAAATGAAAAAAAAAGAAAAAGAAAAAATAAACCTCCCCGGCTAGTGGGCCGAAACCCACCAGCCGGCCCACTCACCCCGCGCCTGCCCGCAGCCGCGCCCCCCCCTCTTTCCCACTGACACGCGGGGCCCGCCATCCTTCTTCCTCCTCGCGCCCGCGCTCGGCCGGCCGGGACTCTTCTCATCTCCGAATCAAAACCGCCCCGGATACTCGCGTATCCCAGCCGAATTTCGGTTCTGGACGACGCAAACTCGACCACAACCGAACGTCGTCCCTCCCCGGCTATATAAACACCGGCATCTTCCCGATTTTCACCCACGATCAGCCACTTTTTCTTCCGGTGAGAACCCGAGTTTCTCCGGCCAATTTCCCTCGATCTTCGCTCGGGATTTCTGATCTAACACGCTGATCTTGATCCACCGCCTCCGGGGAACCACGCAGGTGCAGAAAACTCGTTGGTTTGCGCTTCAAACACAGCGCCGACGAGCCTCACCGTGAATTCACCTCGGACCTCGTCGCCGACCGCCTTCTAGGACCTCCGAGCTCAAGAAAACCCCCGAGGTGAGATCCCCGACCTCCCCTCCACCGATCTAAGCTATGAAATCCCAGTTTTAGGAAGAATTGACGAAGATCCGAAGCTCTCCGGCGAGATCGCCGCCTCCCGCCGCCGGGCAGCGCCGCCCGCGCTCGATATGAGCAACGTGGCCGCTTGTGCGCCGTTTATTTTAAATCGCACGGTAGAATTTAAATCCCCGCGTACCGGTTCGGCGTTATAATCTCAGCCGTCTGTTTTAAATCGGACGGTCCACGTCAGCCCCGCGTTATGGAGGCCGGGATTCTTACGCACTAGCCCCTGGGGTTCTCGGAAAATATGAGCTAGCCCCGGAAATTTCTGATCTAGCCCCTGGAGCTTCAGAAATTCATGTAAATTCAATTAAAAATCAGTTTTAGCCCCTGGACTTAATAAAAATTAGCAAAACCCCTCTGTTATGCATAGTTAGGCCCCTGGAAATTCTTAAAATAATATAATAGACCCTGTAGTGGGGTGAGTTTACCTTTTTAACCCTATGTGATATTAAATTTAGGAATTTGAATATGTGATTAGTATTTAAAATTTAAAAGATGGGACAAACACATTGTAAAATTCAAATTTAAAACTTTCCTAGTACTTGGAAAAATTTGGAGTGAGATAAAAATAGATTTTTGGCTGAAATGAATCTGTCTAATTGATTATTCACATTTATTAGTTATAGGGACACATTTTTAAGTAGAGAATAATTCTGAAAATTGACAAAATAAATTTAAATTAGTTCACATCAGAGGAGAAGTTCAAAATATATTATTTAATATTTTAGACCAAAACCTATTCTGTTTAGATGAGGTGTCTTACTATTTTCATAATAAAGTTCACATTAAGGCATAGGAAATAAATCTGAAAATATAGCAAGCTAGCTATGAATAACTAGAAAATGATAAATTAAGTTTCCAAAATCCAAAGAATTCAGTTTAGGGTTGGTAGAAGGTCTGAAGACACATTTGGAGTAGGAAAATACCTTCCATGCATACTTGGTAGCTAAAATGTGTATCAATTGAATATAGCGAATTTATTTAAATTGGAAATTCATATATAGTATGCAAACATAAATATGAATACAAAAGTAGAAATCATATGCACATGTTTAAAAGTGCATGTAAGCCCAAACTCAACACACATAGAGTAACCACAACACATAGAAATGTGAATGGCTTTCATAAATGTGAATGTGTGGTTTGAATGAAGTGGAAGTGCGAACTATGTCTTATGGATTGTTGTTTTCTTTTGCTATGTGTGATGGTATGAGTAGAACCTGCTCCAGAGCAAGTTCTTCCTTTCCAAGATCAGGACTACCCATTCTCAGAGCAGCAGGAAGAAGGCAAGGGTCCTTGACCACTTTGATCCTATACTAGGATGTGTAGCTAGAATTATTTGCATTGTCAATTGAAATATGAAACCCCTGTTAGGAAGTTTCCCTAGAATTGCATTACCTTGTTTCCTTGTAGCTTGGGTTGGGATTTATTTTTATCATATCATTTATTTATATGCTTCTGCATAGCCATGCTTAGAATGGGAAAAATTGGGATATGAGATCATCAGTTTATTTACCATACTCTTGAATGAGATATTCTAGGTTATGTAGATGTAGGGATCAAGGCAAGTTGGATGTTTTGGTTGGTGCTGGGTGCACGAGACTCGGGTTTGTGTTTAGTACTTGCCTGGATCCTAAGGACCGGTTCATGGAGCATGTAACCTGGCTTTACCGTGCCAACCACATGCTGAGATGGGGCAGCTTGGCCGGTGTATCCCCGGCGTAGTATGGGTGTGTTGGATGGTGCGGGGAATAGGTGTCAGCTGGACTACCATATGAACCGCAAGGCTCAAGAGGGGGCCACTGCAGCGGGGTTGGAGCCTCTTGTATGCTGTTAGGGGTGAAACCTCAGTGGGCCCATGCTCGTCGGGAATCCCTTTGTAAAGGCTTCGTAGTGATCTCCTGGCTACACACCTGGGAAGTGTGAACGTGGTTCGTAGCCACTGGCATAATAGAGGTTCTTTTAGTCCACCCGACAACGGGGGATGAAATCACTACATGTGGGTACAGTAGTGCAAACTCTGCAGAGTCAAAACTTTCATGACAGCCGTGCTCACGGTCAAGAGCGGCTTGGACTTATTCATGATTAGAGGATGGTGGCTTTGGAAGTTGTGGATGTTAAGCGGGGAGCTTAACATTGGAAATGATGTTATGGTTATTTGATTATGATGATGGGATGGGAGATTGGGATCATTTCACCTATGTAGTAATGTAGGTGCTTAATAAGGTAAGGTGATAGGTATTAATTGCGTAGTGCTTTAACCATGAGTTCAACCTCTCCTTGCTCTAGCCATGCATGACAAAATTTTCCCACACTTGCTGAGTACCAATGGTACTCAAACTTGCATATTTGTTGGTTTATATTGCTGCTCAGGTCAAGAGAATGATGTGGTGTTTAATGACCAAGACTTCGGACCCGAAGAAGGATTTTAGGTTCATGGAGTCCCCCGGGCAACGCCTGTGACGGAGCCCACAAGAATAATATTCCGCTGCTATTTTATTTTATGTTATGATCTTAGTATCGTCCATCGAGACATGTGCTATGTAAGACTTATTTATATTCGACACCTGGCTTGTAATAAATGGTGCTTCACTATTTGTCATCACATGTATGAGAAAATGATCCTGGCATACATGTGATATTCACTCGGTTGTTCTTCGGAGAAACCGGGTGTGACACGGCGCCTCTGAGGAGAAGCAAGGACCGGCCCCCGCTGGACACGTGGCGTCTCCAGAGCTCACCACTGCGGAGATGCGAAGTCCTTAGGCGGTTTTTCCTCCTGTGCACGGGAGTACCCGGTACGGAGGATACCGACACAATTTCCCCATGTTGCTACCGCACCAAATCAATTGGAGATAAGTTGTTAAGATCCAAAACAAATTGAATAGGACTCTTATTTAAAATCCAACCGGAGTAGGACTCTTCTTTTCCTTTTATAAATAGAACCCGAAAACCCCCTTGGCTGAAACACCTTTCCCAAGTCGACAACTTAGAGGCCCTAGCCCCCAACTCGCCGAGTTGAACCCCCTGCCGGAGTTCAGTTGCCGGTGAGCCCCACCGGTGAGCCCGCCGACGAGCGCCGTCACGCCTCGCTGTCGCTGCTGCCATTGCTAGGAGGAAGGCCCCGCCACCAAAGAGAAGTGAGGTAGGTCTTCGTACCCATCTTACGACCTCGTCGCGGTTTCTTCGCATTTGTTTTCTTCGTTCCCTTCGAACAGAAGCTGTTTCATGTGGACAGATCACGTGTTGATCAGTTTTTGACGGTGGAATTGATCTAGATCTTGAGTCAAGATCATCACCACGTCCACACTTGATCCTTACACCCTTGTTCACCATAAAACCCCATGCAAGCCCATTAAAACATGCAAGAACACGTACAAACTGGTCTAATAAAACAACATCATAGGATTTGCACCATTGCATCTTGAGTAAAGTTTGTGCATGATGTTTGATTGCTATAATTTGTATGTGTGTGGTCGTGAGTAGAAGGACAAGCTCAGGAAGCCATCTACGAAGAACTACAGCACCGAGACTTTGAGACACGTGAGCAACAAGAGCCACAGGAGCAAGGCAAGTGCCCCTTGACCATATTGATTCCATGTTTTGGAAACTGTTTTGTTTGCAAAAACATGTATGCTTGAGTCAACTTTATGGGACACCCTTTTATAGGAGTTTACTAGTTTTGTTAACCATCCTTGTCGCCGGGAAATTTGATGAGTCGGGTATGGTCGTTTTTGCTTTTTGCTTCGCTTAGCTTACGGGTTACGGGTAGCCGAGATAGAACATGTCTAGCTACTGTACTCATATGAATAATGATAATGAGAACTTGATGATGATAATGAGCATAGAATCAGGGGAGATCTAGGCAAGCTTGGTTCGTGGATGTGGTAGAATGAGGTGGTGGTTTACTTGCCGTAGATCTAAGGACCGGTTCATGCCAGCACATGCCAGGAAAACAGTGCCACCACAAGGCCAAATATGGCTGCGGCTTAGCTGACTAATTAGGTAAGTTGCTAGATTATTATGGACCGTGGAAGGCGCGGGGAATGGGAATCGAGAGAGGACTTCCCTGGGAACTGCATGGCACAAGAGGGGGCCAATAGGTGGGAGAATGGTGATTCGAGCTTGCCGGTGAGACCTTCGTGAGTCCATACATCCAGTAGCCCTTTTGTAAAGGCTATTTTCTGATCTCTTGGCCATACAACGACGGTTGTGTACTGGTATAATGGAGGTTCTGCAGTTGCTGACAGGTGACGAAATCACAAACTTGTGGGTAAAGTGGTGCCACCTCTTAAGAGCGTAAAACTATCATGATAGCCGTGCTTACGGTCACAAGCGCCTGGCCAACTCACATGATTAGAGGGAAATTTGGGATGGAAACTTGGGATGGTTATTTGGTTATGGTTATGGTATGGTTAAAGGGATTGGTTTCGGGACTGTTGAGTCATGACAATGAGTTTGTTTTTCGGTTATATGATTATGAGATGGATATGAACATGAGATGGTTATTATGAGCATGAGATAAAGTTGAGAAAGACTAATGGTTGGTTGAGACATGAAAAGTGGTGAATTATGGTGGAGGTATGTTGTTGTTTTACTTAAATATATGTTGGGATTAAATTCACTTAAAGATTTGTTGTTTTTATCATGTTTGTGAAATAAACATTGCTTTCTACAATGAACCTTTTTATTCCCTACCTTGCTGTAAGCTACATGTCATACTTTTCCCGCACTTGCTGAGTACGACATATACTCACCCTTGCATTATCATACAAACATATGCAACAGGAGAGGAGTACTTCGAAGATCATGTGGAGTACTAGGCGTGCGAACTACCGTCAACTTGCTTGTGGAGTTGAAGATGGAGCCGCTGCTGTTTAGTTTTGCTTCTGCTATCGTTTAGAGACTTCCGCTGCTAGAATGAGTTAGAGATTCATGAGACATTGTAATAAAGTACCTAAACACTTGTTATTCGTGGTTATATTCTGAATTCAGTTTGTGGATTACATGTATATGTGTGATGAACATCCTGGGCACACATATGCATTAGCTGGGTTCCATGTTTTACGGGACCGGGTGTCACATCATCGACCGAGGTGATGTGAAGATATGCAAGGTGCACACGGATTTTAATGTTGCAGATCCGTTGACAAAACCTGTTCCACAATAAAAGCATGAGACGCACACGAGATCTATGGGTATTAGATACTTACATCAAGGATCATAGTGTGCAGTGGGAGACTTGTGTCATAACTATGTTTATGTACTATTAAATAAATTATTATATGAGTAATCATTTTTTACTTTGATAATCAAGTACGTGACTTATTCGTGAAACTCTTTATTAATAATAATGTTACTCTAAATGATCCCTAGTCTATATCATTATATGAGATAATGATGTCATACAGACTAGTACATGTATTAATTGATGATCACATTTCACGGGTCATAGATATGGAGATATCAAATTAATAATGTGAACACATGTTAGTGAACATGGTGTTGGATTGACCCACTCCGAGATACTGCTGGAATTGTTATTTTCATATGTGCCATCAGTTGGTCTTGAGTGATACACCTGCTAGATCCTCAGACCTGAGATCGCCATTGTTTCTCACTGTGTAGTTGTGTACTTTGAGACTAACAGACGCTACTCCGTAACTAGGTAGTCATAAAAGTAGTCTTCGGGTACATAATAAAACATAAAATGGGATGTGCGTGGATCAAGATGGGATTTTCCCCTCTTTAATAACAGGAGAGATATCTCTGGGCCCCTCGAAATAGTTGGATTTGAAAGTGCATGGCCATGCCAAGGTGATTAAAGGTTAATCACAATGACAAAAAGTTAGTCATGAAATGAACCCACTATTCGATCTAGTGAATGGTCGAGCTATCACAAGGATGGCACACATCTCGCCTTGAGCTTTACTGGTATCGTGAGGCAAATGGATTAGCATGTGAATGTATCTAGGTTCAGCCGATACGATCTTTATATACATTCGGGAGTCAGTATGTCCTGCTAGGTACCTCTACTGACTTGTGGTTGTTCCATTCACAACCGATTGCACAGAAACCTAATGGGTCACACACTTAAGAGTTTGGAATATCGAAAAGCTTGGCTAGATGATTGTCTCTAGTGCAAGTGGGAGATTGTTGGTGATATGCCCAAGAGGCAATCACAACATTTCGGGTTAAGGCCTGTTGAATATTTGATCCATAAACAATTAGGGTACTAATGGGCTTGCGATCTAAAAGCCCATTAGTACGCCTATAAATACGAGGGATAGGGTTAGGGGCTGGGGACTCCACTACATGACAGCCCTAGCTGCCACCCCTCGCAGGCCTCACACCGAAACCCTTGCCGCGCGCGCGGTGCTAGCACACCGGCGCATGACGTTCCTCCCTGTACGTGTGGACTCCCTGGAGACGCTGCTGCGACTGCTGCGCTGATCGGCTACGACGAACGTGATCGTCTACCTGCTGTTGTGGCGAGGATGAGGAAGAGACGAACGTGCCCGTCTACTTCCCCTACACCGACGCGCGTCTACATTCTGTCTATTTCCTGGGTGACGTGGTAGAATTGCTAGAGTACTGTACCGTTCATTTCCCAACATGACGCTCTGGAGTCAGCGATCCAGTCGGCACCGGGTGGAGAGAGATGCATGGTGCTGAATGAGGAGGCTAGCGACTGGTGATCCCACGTTGAGGGCGGCTCCTGGTGCGGTGCCGACGGCTCCGAGTACCCAACAGGGTAGTCGGTGTCTCCGTAGGTCGAGGCCAACTGTCCACCAAAAGGATAGCCAGGCCCACTGTAGGCCTGAGTCGGTGGCCCACCAGCAGTGTAGGCTGGTCTACTGTAGCCCGGGGTGGCTACGAACGTCGGCCAGTGTTATCCTAAACGGTAAACGGTAAACAGTCGGTGGAGCTCTGTTTACCGTTTAGAAGGTTTAGACGGCGTTTAAACGGTGTTTAAACGGATTAAACGGTGTGTACTGTAGTAGCAAGAAAAAATATTTTTTACTATTCTGCTCTATGGTAGATGTTCAAATCAAGTTCAAATTCATGTTAGGAAATAGGAATAAATTTAACTTTGACATTATATAAAAATTAAAGAGACAATCACAATATCAGACCACCAAATAATAATATTGAGACTGAAAAATTGACATGTAGTAAACTAAACAAATATTTTAACCTTCAGCTGCTAATGCTGTTTTTATTATATTTTTTGAAACACAAGTAATATAACTTCTAATGTGTTTAAGTGAAGCTTAGAAAATGTTTTGATTTTAATCAATTTTGTGATATTAATTTGAAATCTGGATCTGACTTAGAATTGTAAGTTCACTTTGCCTAAACGGTTCTAAACACGTTTAAACACGTTTAAAATCCGTTTTGTTTAGCCCGTTTAGCCCGTTTAAACGGGCGTTGACCCGTTTAAACGGGTCAACCGTTTAATCTACCGTTTAGGGGCTAAACTATGCGGTTGCCCTCTGTTTAGCGTTTAAACACGTTTAAACAGGCCGTTTAGGCCGTTTAGGATAACACTGACGTCGGCTGGGGAAGCGGTGATCGTAGAGGCTGAAGACCCGGAGACATTCAAGGACACATGTAGATCTGGCCAGTCCACGGGTTGTAGTGTGTGGGCCAGGGTGCACCTCCCGGGCCGGTACCACCACTATCACCAGTAGCAAGAGTAGAAGCAGAAGTAGGAGTGCACCTGCACTGCTACCTCCATCACGGTTGCCGCGTTTACCCCGGCGGCGATGATTACAGCTCCCAAAGCCGGCAGGAGTGCCTGGAGTGGTAGATGGTCGCGACGGTGGTCCACCAGCAGCTGGCGAAGGTGGATGAGGGGACTGCCAAGAGCTGTAAAAGGTTGTGGCAGACTGGGAGCCAGTAGAGCCTCCTGCAGTGATCTCCTCGAACTCGAGATCAGACCATACCTCCTCGATGGTCGGGGGTGGCTCCAGACAGAGAAGCCACGTCTGTAGGTGACAGTAGTGCTCGTTCAGGCTCTGAAGGACCCGAAGGACAAGAGCGATGTTAGTGACCGGCTCTCCAAGGTCACGTAGGGCATCCGCCATGCCCTTCATCTCCCAACAGTAGGCGAAGATGGAGCGGTCAACCTGGACGGTGTTCTGGAACCGCGTGCTGACGTGGAGGGCTCGAGTTGCGCGGTTCCCCAGGAAGCGCTGCTCAAGGACCAGCCAAGATCGTCGAGCAGTGTCGCCATCGCACTGCCTGACGATGTCCTGTAGCTCCATAGTGAGGGAGCCAAGGATCCAGGACAGGAACAGGCTGTCCATGCTGACCTAGGAGGCATCCACCGGAGAGCCATCCTGGAGGACGTGGTCGTCGAGGCGGAAGCGCCTCACCGTGAGGAGAACCAGGTCATGCCACCGGGCGTATGAGGTGGATTCAGAACTGAGGACAACCGGTACGAGCGCCCAAATGTTCTGAATCCTGGCGGCCTGTGCATGAAGAGCAGCTACAAGAGAAGCCAAGTACGTACCAGCGTCTAAGGGAGGCTCGTAGGTAGCAATCAATGGTCGGTGAGCACTCTCATCGAGCTAGTGAGATAGAGTGGCCACAGAGGCACGCTCCTGCTCTAGGGCGAGAGCGAGTGCCCGCTCGTGCTCGCGAGAGGCAGTCAGGGCCGCAGCAACGCTAGAAGTGTCCGCCGTGTTGGTGCCGTAGAGGGAGGCAACAGCCGCGCTGTCAGCAGCGGTGCCAGCAGCTGAAAACAAGATCACCGGCAGGACGGTGGTCGTGGTGCTCCCGTTCAGCGGGGTGTAGAGGCCGGTAGAGGTGGCGGTGGTACTGTGTGGCTGTAACACCCTCAATTTCCTATTCATGCATTGCATATAGAGAAACATTATAAAAGAAATAGAAATGGGAAAGAATCATAACAATGGGAGAAAGATAGCTGAAAAGAGCCAACTCGCCGAGGAGCGCCGTCGACACTTCCCGCGGCCTGCTGGCCACATGGCGTCTTCGGAGCTCATCCCTGCGGGCGGGGTGAGATCCGGCACTGCTGGCCACGTGGCAGGCTCGGAGCTCGCCTCAGGAGAAGGGGCGAGGTCCGACCCCGCTGGACACGTGTTTCCTTCGGAGCTAGTCTCTGCGGAGAAGCGAGGCCCAGCCCCACGGGACACGTGTTGACTATGGAGCTAGTCTCTGTGGAGAAGCGAGGTTCAGCCCACTGGACACGTGTCACCGTCGGAGCTCGCCTCTGAGAGGTCCGACACTGCTGGACACCTGTCATCCTCGGAGCTCACCTCTGAGGAGAAGGAAGGTCCGACACTGATGGACACGTGTCGTCCTCGGAGATCACCTCCGAGGAGAAGGGAGGTCTGACACTAATGGACACGTGTGCACGCAAGAATACCCTGTGCGGAGGAAACTGGCACGATTTCCACATTGCTACCACACCAAATCAATTGGAGATAAATTGTTAAGATCCAAAACAAATTGAATAGGACTCTTATTTGAAATCCAATCGGAGTAGGACTCTTCTTTCACCCCTTATAAATATAACCCAAAACCCCCTGGTCGCAACCACGTACCTATTTTCCACCTCCCGAGTCGACGACTTGGAGGCCCTAGCTCCCAACTCGCCGAGTTAACCCCCTTCACCGGAGTTCAGCCACCGGTGAGACCACCGACGAGCCCCGTCACGCTCGCCATCGCCAGAAGAGAGCCGATGAACTGTCCTACTGCCATTGCTAGGAGGAAGGCCGAGGTAGGTCTTCGTTACCACCTTACGACATCATCGCGGTTTTCTTCGCATCTGTTTTTCTTCGAACATAAGCTTTTTCGTGTGGAAAGATCACGTGTTGATTGGTTTTTGACGGTGGAATTGATCTAGATCTTGAGTTAAGATCATCACCACGTCCACACTTGATCCTTACACCCTTGTTCACCATAAAACCCCATGCAAGCCCTGTAAAACATGCAAGAACACGTACAAGCTGATCTAAATAAGACAACATCATAGGATTTGCATCATTGCATCTTGAGTAAAGTTTGTGCATGATGTTTGATTGCTATAATTTTGTGTGTGCATGGTCATGAGTAGAAGGACAAGCTCAGGAAGCTATCTACGAAGGACCACAGCACCAAGACTTCGAGACACGTGAGCAACAAAAGCCACAGGAACAAGGCAAGTGCCCCTTGACCATATTGATCCCATGTTTTGAAACTGTTTTGTATGCGAAAACATGTGTGCTTGAGTCAACTTGATGGGGACATCCTTTTATAGGAGTTTACTAGTTTTGTTAACCATCCTTGTCGCCGGGAAAGTTAATGAGTCAGGTATGGTCATTTTTCCTTTTTGCTTCGCTAATCTACGGGATATGGGAAGCGAGATAGAACATGTCTAGCTACTGCACTCATATGAATAATGATAATAAGAACTTGATTATGATAATGAACATGAATCGGGGGAGATCTAGGCAAGCTTAGTTTGTGGATGTGGTAGAATGAGATGGTGGTTTACTTGCCGTAGATCTAAGGACCGGTTCATGCCAGCACATGCCAGGAAAACAGTGCCACCACAAGGCCAAATATGGGTGCGGTTTAGCTGACTAATTAGGTAAGTTGCTAGATTGTTATGGACCGTGGAAGGCGCGGGGAATAGGAATCGAGAGATGATGAGGACATCTCTCCTTTACATACAATGCAAGAACCGATCACTAGAGCACGTGCACGACAATTGGATCTCCAGATACATTCTAACCTTGTCAATTGTTTTTAAGAACTTATGCTTGTTTCCATGCATGTTTTATTGATTAGGAACAATGGAGAGGACCAGAAAGGGCTGGGAGGAGTCCAAGGAGTCAAGGAGGAGGAGATAGGACGTGCACACCAAGGAGGAACCCAAGTACAACTCGACTTCGACTCCACCTCGGGTTCCAGGAGCTGCCTTCACCAAAACTGACGTCCCGGACACATACAGAGTCGGATTTGGACGTTCTATATATGGTTGGAACTGTGATTTCATAAAGCTTCCAATGGAACCAGCCCACCTAAAAATTCCTTCTAAGTTGACGGGAATCAGCGAAACAATTGGGCGTCCAGAATCTGTCCGGTGCTGCGCCACCGTCTTTTGGGCTGCTGGCCCATGTAATGTGTGGAAGCCCATTAGGGTTGCGTCCAGGGGTCTTGCACGCCCCTAAACTCCTTTTTATACAGCAGCCGTCACCACATTAGGGCGGGTTTTTGCTTAGTTACAATCTGTCATTGAACAGTGTCGCCGATCATCGGTTGTGAGACCCCAAATTCGTGATCAATTCAGTTCTGATTGCAACTTCTCTGTTCTTGCTTGTGTTCTTGATTGCGCTTGCAGGGATAATCTTTCGTGGCGAGGTCATTCGTGTGACACGGGTGATAACCAATGGAGCAGTGGTGTAGTGATTGCGGGGTTTCGTTCGTTCGGAGCCTTGGATCATCAACGTCGAGATCTCCACCCAATCAAGTTTACCCTACCTCTCGGAAGATCGGGACTCATCCTCCTATCAATTGGTATCAGATTTCCAGGTTCACCGTGAGGTATACTTGTGTGCCCTTTAGATTTATTTTGTTTCAGTCCTATCGTCCACAAAAAGCCACAAAAAAATTTAGTTTCCCTGACCTACAACCCCCGCTCAACCTTTTGCACAATTTAGTTTCGGAGTCCGTAGTTCTGAGTTCGTGTCCTAGGTTGAGTCTAGTTGCTAGTCTAGATTTGTTTTGGTTCAGTTTTGTTTCTTCCATCCGCTGCCATCTACAAAAAACCAATCTACAAAAAATTCCATCCACCGATTTGTTTCTGTTGCAGTTTCCACCACCACCAAAACCTGATTCGAGGTATCCTCCTTAAAACGGGCATAACTTTTCGCTCGTAACTCCGATTGAGGCGCATTTTTTCCTGGAAAGGTCTCGAAAAAGTCCACATACGATATACCGGCTACACCGGTCACGACGTTTTCAAAAAAATTAAAAAAAATAAGAAGGCCCTCGTTTCGAACTCCGAAGTTCCAGCACCAGTTTTTCCAATCGCTCCTGAATTTGTGCCGATCTCATCTTTCATCGATTTGAGCTAATACTTGGTGTTGTTTCTATTCTTGTGCCCCTGGTTGAGAAAAAATATCAAAAAAATAAAGATAAAAAAAGAAGATTTTGATTTCTACTAGTGCTTCAAGACAAAAACAGGAGGCTAAGGGGTTTTCTAGTTGTGCTATTTCTGTGTGAGTGCTGGATACTTGCTGATATTATCCTTGTTGTTCATCATCATTCATCCTTGTCCTTGCTTGTTGCCACAACTGTTCTAATACATTCTTAGGCCAGTAACTAGGTGAAATTCTTTGGACACTTATTCAGCATTGCTATCTGTTACTAACTTGTGTGCCACATACATATACTGCATTTGAGCCTTCCAAGCTCCACCTTCTCTCGAGCAGAACAGGTAACCTTTGCAATCACACCCACTCTCTGCTTGCTTCACACCGGTCACAGTTGGCCACCTGCAGTGCTGGTAAGAAATTTGTAAGAGCGGGGTAAGATGCATCTTACTAATCGATTTTCCACCCACTTCGGAGAGCGTAGTAATAGGGTTCTTCACGATCTTTTTGTCTTCGTTTCTGTTTTGTACTAACAATGACAGGAAAGAAGCCTATGGATAAGACCTCTGGTTCTACACCTCTGGATGATGATGAGTGCGTGTCCCATATGGAACTAAGGGACATGATGCGGGCAATGACCGAAGCTTTCAACAATTACCAGACCACTACAACAGCCACCTTTCAGAGGCTCCATACAAGTGTTGCTGGTCTGACCACACGGTTGGACGAGATGGAGACTCGTCTTCCCCAACAAGCTACACCCTCTATCATCCTTGATGGTGATGCACATGCTTACTACGACACAGAGGATGACTTCAATAACGATGAGGTTGATGCACAGCAGCGCCGTCGCCCTCGACGAAATCGTCAAGGTATGGGAGGTAGACCTCGTACTCATGCTCCTGAACAAGATAATGATCCTTATGCTAAGATTAAGTTTTCTATTCCACCATTTTATGGATCTTATGATGCTGAGACTTACTTGGATTGGGAGATGACGGTGGAACAAAAATTTAGCTCTCATCTTGTTCCTGAGCGACATATAGTTAGACAAGCCACTAGTGAGTTTAAAGATTTTGCTATAATTTGGTGGAATGAACTTGTCAATACACGTAATGCACCACAGACATGGGCTGCGTTAAAAGAAGAGATGCGCGCTAGGTTTGTTCCTCCTTCATATAGACGTGATCTTCTTAAGAAATTGCAACGCTTTAATCAGGGTGACATGACTGTCCAAGAGTACTACCAAGAGTTGCATAAAGGTATGCTTCGTTGTGGGGTAGTTGAGGATCAGAAAGACCAAATTGTTAGGTTTTATAGGGGCTTGCGGCATGAGATCCAGGACTAGTTGACTACAAGGAATATCATTCTATTCAACGTTTATTTCAACTTGCTATGTTAGCAGAAAAAGAAGTGCAGGGTCGCCAACAGCAGCGGCGGAACAACACCTTCACGCCACGACAATTTCCGGTGCCATCCAAAGCAGCGCCCTCCTCGAGCGTACGTGCCTCTACACCACCCTCCACGGGTGTTGTACGCAGCAGCATCGCACCTTCTACATCACGGGGACAAGATAACAGCAAGTCCCAGATGCCTCCAGGTGTTGCAGCAAAGGCGGCTGCACCCAACACTTTGACAAGTCGCAGCTCCGACATCAAGTGCCACCGCTGCCAGGGACTTGGCCATATGCAACGAGATTGCCCCAGCAAACGGGCGATCATTGCCACTGCTGATGGTGGGTATGTTAGTGCTTCTGATATTGAAGATGAAAATATTATTGCAACTAACATTTCAGGTTCGGATGATGGTGCCGAGGAGGTTCTTGGTACATCTGTGACAAACAACTATAGGACTTTGATTGTGCAGCGAGCTTTGAGTGCCACGGTTCGAGAGGACGACAACCGCCAACGTCACAACCTTTTCAACATGTTTCTCGTCGTCAAGGACTGCCGTGTACATACCATCATTGATGGTGGTAGCTGCAACAATTTGGTGAATGTTGAGATGGTCAAGAAGCTTGGCTTGACCACACGGGAGCATCCCCATCCTTATCACATTCAATGGTTTAACAACAATGGTAAGGTAAAGGTAACACAAACAGCAAGGATACATTTTTCCATTGGTTCTTATCATGATTTTGCTGATTTTGATGTGGTACCTATGGATGCTTGTTCTCTTTTGTTGGGACGTCCTTGGGAGTTTGATACTGATGCTATTCACCATGGTCGATCTAATAAGTATACTCTCATGCATAAGGGCAAGAAAATTGTGTTGCTTCCTATGAGTCCCACTGAAATTGTACAATTTGAGCAGGAGAAAAAGAATAATGCTAAGCAAAAGGGTGTTTTCAATTCTGAATTTCAGCAACCTATTAAGTTGAAAAATCCTATTTTGCTTGCAACTAAATCTGATCTTGATGATTTATATGCCTCTAATGGAACTTGCGATGCTTTAGTGTGCAAACATGCTTTATATTCCATTGAGGATACATCCATTGTCTTGCCACCTGCTGTTGCTAACCTTTTGCAGGAATATATGGACGTTTTTCCATCAGAGATACCCCCTGGATTACCACCTGTTCGAGGCATTGAGTACACGATTGATTTGGTTCCAGGGGCGAGCTTGCCAAACCGTGCTGCCTACAGGACCAACCCCGACGAGACTAAGGAAATTCAGTGACAAGTCCAAGATCTTCTAGACCGCGGGTACATTCGTGAGAGCCTTAGTCCTTGTTCTGTTCCTGTTCTTTTGGTTCCAAATAAAGATGGCACTTGGCGCATGTGTGTTGATTGTAGAGCCATCAATAACATTACCATTCGTTATCGCTATCCTATTCCTAGATTGGATGACATGCTTGATGAGTTGAGTGGTTCTGTTATTTTCTCCAAGATTGATTTGCGTAGTGGGTATCATCAGATTCGTATGTCTTTAGGTGATGAATGGAAAACTGCTTTTAAAACTAAATTTGGACTTTATGAATGGTTAGTCATGCCATTTGGTTTAACTAATGCGCCCAACACTTTCATGAGGTTGATGAATGAGGTTTTACGTGCTTTCATTGGTAAATTTGTGGTGGTTTACTTTGATGATATCCTTATTTACAGCAAGTCATATGATGAGCATCTTGAACATTTGTGTGTTGTTTTTGATGTCTTGCGCGATGCACGTTTATATGGTAACCTTGAGAAGTGCACCTTTTGCACCGATCGTGTGTCTTTTCTTGGGTATGTTGTTACTTCGCAGGGCATTGAGGTGGACGAGGCAAAGATTGTTGCCATCACGAGCTGGCCACTTCCGACTACGGTCACACAGGTTCGGAGTTTTCTTGGTCTCGCAGGTTTCTACCGGCGTTTCGTGCAGGATTTCAGCACCATTGCGGCACCTCTCCACGAGTTGACAAAGCATGGAGTGCCGTTTCGATGGGGACCAGCACAACAACAAGCTTTTGATGTTCTCAAGTCGAAGCTCACACGAGCACCATTGCTGCAACTTCCTGATTTTGAGAAGACCTTCGAGGTTGAATGTGACGCGAGCGGCATTGGCACTGGAGGAGTGCTAATTCAAGGAGGTAAACCTGTTGCCTTCTTTAGTGAAAAATTGCATGGGCCTTCGCTGAATTATTCTACATATGACAAAGAACTTTATGCTTTAGTGCGTGTCTTGCAAACTTGGGAACATTACCTATGGTCTAAAGAATTTGTCATATATTCAGATCATGAGTCTTTGAAGTATCTTAAAGGACAAGCTAATCTGAACAAACGTCATGCTAAATGGATTGAGTTCATAGAATCATTTCCTTACATCATTAAACATAAGAAAGGGAAAGACAATGTGATTGCCGATGCTTTATCTAGACGTTATACCATGTTGTCCCAACTTTCTCATAAAATCTTTGGTTTGGAAACCATAAAGAGGTTATATGCTACTGATTTGGACTTCAAAGATGCCTTTGAAAATTGTAGAGAGGGAAGAACGTGGCAAAAATTCCTGCTGCGTGAAGGCCTTCTCTACCGTGCTAACAAGCTGTGTGTTCCAGCTAGCTCCGTTGGTCTTTTGTTGTTGCAGGAAGCGCATGGATGTGGTTTGATGGGACATTTTGGTGTTAAAAAGGCAGAGGATGTGCTGGCCGCTCACTTCTTTTGGCCACGAATGAGGCGTGATGTGGAGCACTACGTTTCATGTTGCACGACATGCAACAAAGCTAAGTCTCGACTTAACCCACATGGTCTTTATATGCCTCTTCCGGTTCCTAGTGCACCTTGGGAGGATATTTCTATTGACTTTGTTTTATGATTGCCTAGAACAAAGAGGGGGAGGGATAGTGTCTTTGTGGTTGTTGATCGTTTTTATAAAATGACTCATTTTATACCCTGCCACGAGACCGATAATGCTTCACATGTTGCTGATTTGTTCTTTAGTGAGGTTGTGCATTTGCATGGTGTTCCCAATACTATTGTTTCTGATAGGGATGCTAAGTTTTTGAGTCACTTTTGGAGAACTTTATGGTATAAATTGAGAATAAAGTTGCTGTTTTCTACTACTTGTCATCCACAAACTGATGGGCAAACGGAGGTAGTTAATCGTACCTTATCTACTATATTGCGGGCTGTTTTGAAAGATAATTTGAGGTTGTGGGAGGAGTGTTTACCACATATTGAGTTTGCTTATAACAGGTCTATTCACTCCACAACCAAGTAAAGTCCGTTTATGGTAGTCTATGGTTTCAATCCTCGTGCTCCAATTGATTTGCTGTCACACCCGGTTTCTCCGAAGAATAACCGAGTGAATATCACATGTATGCCAGGATCATTTTCTCATACATGTGATGACAAATAGTGAAGCATCATTTATTATGAGCCAGGTGTCGAATATAAATAAGTCTTACATAGCATATGCCTCGATGGACAATAATAAGTTCATAAAATAGCAGCGGAATAATTATTCTGGTGGGCTCCGTCACAGGCGTTGCCCGGGGGACTCCATGAACCTAGAATCCTTCTTCGGGTCCAAAGTCTTGATCATTAAACACCACTTCATTATCTTGACCTGAGCAGCAATATAAACCAATAAATATGCAAGGTTGAGTACCGATGGTACTCAGCAAGTGTGGGAAAGTTATGTCATGCATGGCTAGAACAAGGGGAGGTTGAACTCATGTTAAAGCACTACGCAATTAATACCTATCTCCTTAGCTTATTAAGCACCTACATTACTGCACAAGTGAAATGGTCCCAATCTCCCATCCCATCATCATAATCAAATAACCATAACATCATGTCCAATGTTAAGCTCCCCGCTTAACATCTTTAACTTCCAAAACCATCACTCCTCTAATCATGAATAAGTCCAAGCCGCTCTTGACCGTGAGCACGGTTGTCATGACAGTTTTGACTCTACAGAGTTTGCACCACTGTACCCACATGTAGTGATTTCATCCCCCGTTGCCGGGTGGACTAAAAGAACCTCCATTATGCCAGTGGCTACGAACCACATTCACACTTCCCAGGTGTGTAGCCAGGAGATCACTACGAAGCCTTTACAAAGAGATTCCCGACGAGCGTGGGCCCACTGAGGTTTCACCCCTAACAGCATACAAGAGGCTCCAACCCCTCTGCAGTGGCCCCCTCTTGAGCCTTGCGGTTCATATGGTAGTCCAACTGACACCTATTCCCCGCACCATACAACACACCCATACTATGCCGGGGATACACCTAATTAATTGGCCAAGCTGCCCCATCTGAGCATGTGGTTGGCACGGTAAAGCTAGGTTACATGCTCCATAAACCGGTCCTTAGGATCCAGGCAAGTACTAAACACAAACCCGAGTCTCGTGCACCCAGCACCAACCAAAACATCCAACTTGCCTTGATCCCTACCTCTACATAACTCACGATATCTCATTCAAGAGTATGGTAAAATAAAATGATGATCTCATATCCCAAATATCCCATTCTAAGCATGGCTAAGCATATGCATAATAATAAGTGACATGATAAAATAAATCCCAACCCAAGCTACAAGGAAACAAGGTAATGCAATTCTAGGGAAACTTCCTAGCATGGGTTTCATATTTCAATTGACAATGCAAATAACTCTAGCTACACATCCTAACATAGGATCAAAGTGGTCAAGGACACTTGCCTCCTTCCTGCTGCTCTTGAAATGGGTAGTCCTGATCTTGGAAAGGAATAACTTGCTCTTGATCAGGTTCTACAACATACCATCACACATAGCAAAAGAAAAAACAACAATCCATTATACATAGTTCACACTTCCACTTCATACAAACCACACATTCATATTTATGAAAGTCATTCACCATTATATGAGTTGTGGTTACTCTATGTGTGTTGATTTGTGGCTTGCATGCACTTTTAATCATATGTATATGATTCCTACTTTTGTGCTCACATTTATACTTACATACTATATATGAGTTTCCAATTTAAATAAATTCCTTATACTCAATTACTACACCTTTTAACTACCAAGTATGCATGAAAGGTATTTTCCTTCTCCATATGTGTCTTCATAATTTCTACCAACCCTAAACTGAATTCTTTGGATTTTAGAACTCCATTTATCATTTACTATTTGCTATATTTTCAGATTTATTTCCTATGCCTAAATGTGAACTTTATTATAAAAATAACAAGACACATCATCTAAACAGAATAGGTTCTGATCTAAAATATTTGCTAATATATTCTTGACCTTTACCTCTGATGTAAACTATTTTACAATTATTTTCCCTATTTTCCAGAACTATTCTTTACTTAAAAACGTGTCTCTAAATGTGAATAATAAATTAAACAAATTTACTTCAGCCCAAAATATGTTTTTATCTCACTCCAAAGTTTTCTAAATACTGAGGAAGTTTTTAATTTAATTTTGACAATATCTTTGTCCCACTTTTTAAATTTTAAACACTAGCCACATATTCAATTTCTTAAATTAAATGTTAAACAGGGCTAAAAAGGTAAACTCACCCCACTAGAGGGTCTATAATATTATTTTAACAATTTTCAGGGGTCTAGCTATACATAACAGAGGAGTTTTTCCTAATTTTTATTAAGTCCAGGGGTTAAAACTGATTTTTAAATGAATTTACATGATTTTCTGAAGTTCCAGGGGCTAGATCAGAAGTTTCCGGGTCTAGCTCTTATTTCCCGAGAACCCCAGGGGGTAGCACGTAAGATTTCCAGTCTTTATAACGCGGGGCTGACGTGGACCGTCCGATTTAAAACAGACGGCTGAGATTATAACGTCGAACCGGTACGCGGGGATTTAAACCCTACCGTGCGATTTAAAATAAACGGCGCACACGCGGCCACGTCGCTCTGATCGAGCGCGGCGGCGCTGCCGGCGGCGCACGGCGGCGGGAGGCGGTGATCTCGCCGGAGACTTTCGGATCTTCGAAAATTCTTCCTAGAACTGTGATCTTATGGCATAGATCGGCAGAGGGGAGGTCGGGGATCTCACCTCGGGGGTTTTCTTGAGCTCGGAGGTCCTGGAAGGCGGTCGGCGACGAGGTCCGAAGTGAAACCACGGCGAGGCCCGTCGGCGCTGTGTTTGAACCGCAAGTCACCGAGTTTTCTGCACCTGCAGGGTTCCCTAGAGGCGGTGGATCAAGACCAACGAGTTAGATCGGAATTTCCGAGCTTAGATCGGCCAGAATTCGCCGGAGAAGGCTCGGGTTCTCACCGGAGTAAAAACGGTGGATCGCGTGGGAAAAACAGAATGAGGCCGGGGTTTTTATAGACGGGGGAGGGCGCGGGGTGGTTTAGATCGAGTCTGCGTCGCCTACGAACAGAATTCGGCGGGGATGCGCAGGAATCCGGGTCGGTTTTGATTCGGGGTGAGAGAATCCCGGCGCGGGCGCGAGGTAGAAGAAGGGCTGGCGGGCCCGCCTGTCAGTGGGAGGAAAAGGCGCGCGCGGCTGCGGGCTGGCACGGGGGCTGGTCGGGCCGGCTGGTGGGTTTCGGCCCACTGGCCGGTTTTTTTTTTCTGTTTTCCTTTTTCTTTTTCTATTTCTTTTCTGTTTTGAGTTTAATTTGAATTCCAGTTTAAATTTGAATTTTTGCAAAACATGCAACACGTCCAGAAATTTTTAAATTCCCCTCTTAACATGACTTAGGGTCTTAACAAGATTTTTGGGGTGTTACAGCTCTACCCCCCTTAAAAGAGATCTCGTCCTCGAGATTGGTGGTTCTAAGAAAACAATTCCGGAAATTGTGCCTTGAGCTCATCTTCCCGCTCCCAGGTGGCTTCCTCTTCTGAGTGATGCTTCCACTGCACCTTGCACATCCGGATTCTTTTATTTCTGGTGAGGCATTCCATTGTCTCCAAAATCTTGTATGGTTGCTCGGCATAAGACAAATCCTCAGCTACGTCCACTTCATTCATGGGTAACACCTCTTCAGGCGTCCTCAGGCAATTCTTGAGTTGTGACACATGGAATACATCGTGCACATCCGATAGACGAGCCGGTAACTCTAGTTGATACGCCACTTCGCCTTTCCTTTCCAAAACTTGAAAGGGTCTGAAGTATCGAGGTGACAACTTCCCTTTCACCTTGAACTGACGAAGTCCTCTGATAGGGGACACCTTGAGATAGACATAGTCTCCCACGTTGAAAACGAGCTCTCTTCTTTGTATATCGGCATAGCTCTTTTGGTGTGTCTGTGCTATCCTCAAATTGTTGTGAATTTCCCTCACCTTCGCCTCGGTTTCTTGTAGTACTTCTGGACCAAACACTTTACTTTCCCCCGTTTGGTTCCAAAATAGGGGAGTTCTGCACTTCCTCCCGTACAAGGCTTCAAACGGTGACATCTTCATACTAGCTTGATAGCTGTTGTTATAGGAAAACTCCGCATACGGTAAGTTCTTGTCCCAACTCTTATTGTTTTTGAGTGCACATGCCCTCAGCATATCTTCAAGGATCTGATTGGTTCTCTCCATCTGCCCGTCAGTTTGGGGATGATAGGCAGAGCTGAAATTCAGATGGGTTCCCATGGTTTCATGCAACTTCTGCCAGAACCTTGAGGTGAACTGTGTCTCTCGATCCGACACAATCTTCTTTGGCACTCCATGGTAACACACGATCCTTGACATGTACAATTCTGCCAATTTGGATCCGCTGTAGCTTTCTTTCACGGGGATGAAATGAGCCACCTTGGTTAGCCTGTCGATGATGACCCATATTGAATCATATCCTGATTGGGTCCTAGGCAATCCCGCTATAAAATCCATACCGATTTCTTCCCATTTCCATTCAGGCACTTTGAGTGGTTGCAATAATCCCGCGGGTCGTTGATGTTCTGCTTTCACCAACTGACATGTGTCACATAGGGCAACATGTTCCACGACATCTCGTTTCATGCCATACCACCAATACCTGCTCTTGAGGTCCTGGTACATTTTCGTACTCCCAGGATGAATGGAATAGTCAGAATCATGAGCCTCTTTCAAAATCAATTCACGGATCTCCTTTACTTCTGGCACACAGATTCTTTTCCCGTGCCACACCGTTCCTTGTTCATCCTCTCTAAAACCAGGAGCTTTATTTTCCTTGATGAGTTGTCTGATCTCTCGTATCTTCTCGTCATTCTTTTGACCCTCGCGTATGTCTCGCTCGAGTGTGGAATCCACTTCCATGGCGATGGCTTCACCACTATTTACCAGGCATAGATTGAGCCTTATAACCTCGTCCTTCAACTCTGCAGGCATGTCCTTCAAGCTCAACTTATTGACCTGCACTTTCCGACTTAAAGCATCGGCCACGACGTTTGCCTTCCCAGGATGATAGTTGATGCCCACATCAAAGTCATTGATTAGCTCTAACCATCTCCTTTGTCTGAGGTTGAGGTCTGTCTGTGTGAATATGTACTTCAAACTCTTATGATCCGTATATATCTCGGTCCTCTTCCCCATCAAATAGTGCCGCCAAATTTTCAACGTGTGTACCCCTGCAGCTAGTTCTAGGTCATGTGTAGGATAGTTCTTCTCGTGCTTCCGAAGCTGTCGGGATGCATAAGCCACGACATGCCCTTCTTGCATGAGAACACATCCCAACCCGTTTCCAGAGGCATCGCAGTACACCATAAAGTTCTTCTGCATATCTGGCATAACTAGCACTGGGGCCGTTGTCAATCTTTTCTTTAGCTCCTGAAAACTCGTCTCGCACTGTGGCGTCCATATGAATGTGATTCCCTTCTCCAACAGTTTGGTGAGGGGTCTCGAGATCTTAGAGAATCCCTCAATAAACCGTCGATAGTATCCAGCCAATCCCAAAAAGCATCGAACTTCCCTGACATTTTCAGGGGTCTTCCACTTCTGTATATCCTCGATTTTGGCGGGATCTACGGAGATTCCTCCCTCCGAGATTATATGTCCAAAGAAGGGAACTCTCTCCAGCCAAAACTCACACTTGCTCACCTTGGCATACAGTTGGTGTTCTCTCAGCCTCTGCAACACCAACCTTAGATGTTTCTCATGTTCTTCTTCATCTTTGGAGAAGACGAGAATGTCATCTATGAAAACCACCACAAATTTGTCCAGATATTCCATGAATACCTTGTTCATGAGATACATGAAGTATGCCGGGGCATTAGTTAGCCCGAAAGGCATGACAGTGTATTCATACAGTCCGTACCGAGATACGAAAGCTGTCTTGGGAATATCGGATTGCCTTATATTGAGTTGGTGGTATCCCAACCTGAGATCAATTTTCGAGAACACACAAGCTCCCCTCAACTGATCAAACAAGTCTTCAATGCGGGGTAATGGGTACTTGTTCTTGATGGTTACCTCATTCAAGGCACGGTAATCCACGCATAACCTTTGGGTTCCGTCCTTCTTGGGCACAAATATCAACGGAGCTCCCCATGGTGAGGAACTAGGACGAATATACCCCTTCTCCGTCAATTCTCTTAAACGATCCTTGAGTTCTTCTAGCTGCTTGGAGTCCATCCGATAAGGTCTCTTGTATATCGGGGCTGTTCTAGGTACTAGCTCAATTGCGAATTCCACTTCACGATCGGGAGGCATTCCTGGCAACTCTTCCGGAAAAACATCTGGATATTCCCTGATGGTCCTGATTTCCTCAACTTCCACCTCAACTTGATTTAATTTAATGTCCCTCCTAGGCTCGTGTGTTGTTATGAACTTTACTCTTGTTCCACTAGGGTGAGTTAGTTCCACCGTTCTGGTCGAACAATGGATGATTCCCTTATGTTTTGTCAACCAATCCATACCCAAGATGATATCTATCCCTTGTGAATCTATCACTATGAGGTTAGCAGTAAATACCACCCCATTAATGTCTAGATTCACCTTGGGACACACTTGTCTTGTCCTTATTTCTCCACCTGGAGAGTTTACTGCTAGCATATGATTCATTTGTGTTGTTGCTAGGTCATGCTTCTTAACAAACCCTTGGGCAATGAACGAGTGGGTAGCACCAGAATCAAACAGCAGGGTTGCAATGTGTAAATCGGCAGGAAACTTACCAACTACCACGTCGGGTGCCTCTTGTGCTTCCTCCATAGTGACGTGGTTCACCCGTCCTCTCAGTACATTCTGCTGTTGTGGCTGAGCGGGCTTCTTCTTTGGGCACTTATGGGCATAGTGCCCCACTTCACCACAGTTAAAACATTGCACCCCAACCTTAGGTGCTTGGCCTTTATTGTCTTGGGGTTGGTTTGGGGGGTCCTTGCATTGCTGGTCGAGGTGGATATGCGGGGCGAGGCTGCTGTACAAACTGACGTTGCGGCTGTGCTGGTGCTGCCGGAGGCCTGTAGTTTGGGTTGTACCCTCTTGGTGCTGAGTAGGGTACCGCAGCACGGTTCGTCTGCCCTGCAGGTTGCTGCATCAGACGTGGGCGGGTGTTGCTCCCTAAGGCTTGATGTGACCACCTGGCCTTCCTCTTATTCTCATTTTCCAAGGCCTTTAGCTTCCTTTCTACCACAAACGCTCTGTCCACCATCTTTTGGAAGCTTTCATACTCATTTGAGGACATTGCACACTGCATTTCTGCGGTAAGTCCCTCCACGAAACAATCTTGTTTCTGCTCATCAGTCTCTATGTCCCGTGGGGCATAACGGGATAGTTGAGTAAATTTAGTGAGGTATTCCCACACCGTCATGTTTCCCTGCTGCAGTCCCAAAAACTCCTTCCTCTTGTTTTTGAGTTCACCTCTTGGGATGTAATGGTTGCGGAAGCTACGCTTGAACTCTTCCCAAGTGATGTTCTCAGGGTCATGATGGGCGGCCACGTAGGCGGTCCACCAATCAGCAGCAGGTCCATGCAATTGATGAGAGGCAAACAGCACCCTCTCATACCCTTGGCACTGTATGATCCTCATCTTACTTTCAATGGTCTTCAGCCAATCATCTGCCTCCAGAGGTTCAGCAGCACTTGCAAACCTTGGAGGTTGATTTCCTAGAAACTCACTCAACCTTGGTTGACGGGGTGCAGCTTGTGGAGGTGGAACTTGATGCAAGTTGGCCACCACTTGAGTCAAGTTCTGGATGAGCTGATTTTGATTCTCCAGCATTTGGTAGAGGGGATCAACTCCTTCACGGCGACCACCCCGGTCCTGGCCTCCAGAAAGATGAGGGTTGCATGCCTCATCGTTGTTGTTGGCGGGGTTGGCAGCACGTCCTTTTCCTCTTCCGGCCATCTGGCAGAATCAACCAATGTTAATTTGAAAGCATTTAGTATCATCTTACTACTTTCATTTGTTTGTACTTTGAAGTGTTGAGGCTTTGTTATACTTTTCTGAGGGTTCATTTCTCACACAAAAATAAATGCAATATTATTTCATGTGGGTTCTCACACCAAAGAAAAACAATCTAAAGACGAGGTTGTGGACAATTGCTCATGGCTTCCACAACTCACGTCACACACTAAGCATTAACACACCATTAACTTAACATAACGACTCGACTATTCGACATCTTGCTAACTAAGGGAAGGACTCTACACTACTCGTTTTCTTGAGCTGGCTCCTCGGGATCTTCCTCATCATTTTGACTTCCTTCTGACTCTGCTTTGGGTGGGGAGGTTGCTGGTGGAGAAGTGCGACGACGCCTGATCGCTCGGCGATCTGGGGAGTCAGGAGTCCATGTATCATTCACGGTGACACACAGTTGATTCCCATCTCCTCTTTCTCTCGCCCTCAAGCAGGCTCGCAGCAATGCCTCCGTTTCCTTCAGGGTGTCCCGAACATCCTGAAGCTCTTGCTGACACTCCTGCAGTCGAGTGCTAAGCATAGCAGCATCCTCCAAGCACAAGTCCATGTGCTCATGGGAAGTCCCTTGCTGCACCGGCGGGTACTTGTACTCCGTGGTACCACTCTCACGCTGGAGGACATACATGTACTCAGTCCTGTCCAGGTGGCGACGATAGATGTGACTCTGGCAGGTAATGGCCTCCCAGGTGACATCCTTCTTCGCATCGACCTGTGTCGCTCTACAAGCTGGAGAGCGGTGGATCTTAAGCAGTCGATTTTCGTGTATAATCCTCATCTCTGAACTCCATTCTTCTCTCTTTTGGCGGATGGTCCTGGTGGAGTTATAGTGGATGATTAGCTTGCCCGTATTTCCGGCGGCTTCGAGCATACGTCGAAGACGGCGCAACAAACCTCCTACTGCCAATCCGTAGGAAAGGTACGTCACCGGACGGCTCTCCTCTCTTTCGGCAAGGGCAACTACGGGAACTCTCCCTCCTGTGGACTTGCGAGCGGTGCAAATCATGCGAACCATCTAAAACAAAAAGCATTTAAACTTAGGTTAGATAAACTTTTAAACAAAAATCCTATTTTGAATGAAAATTGGGGTAAGATGAAGAAAGTGACTCATCAAATAACACTTTTCAACACACACCTTGTAAAAATAGTTTTTTTTTTTAAAAATAAGGTCCTTAAATACGTCCATTTCTACCTAGGTCCACGTTCCTACGGGCAACCTTGGCTCTGATACCACTTCTGTCACACCCGGTTTTTCCGAAGAACAACCAAGTGAATATCACATGTATGCCAGGATCATTTTCTCATACATGTGATGACAAATAGTGAAGCATCATTTATTACAAGCCAGGTGTCGAATATAAATAAGTCTTACATAGCAAATGTCTCGATGGACAATAATAAGTTCATCACAAGTAAATAAACTAGCAGCGGAATATTATTCTTTAGGGCTCCGTCACAGGCGTTGCCCGGGGGTCTCCATGAACCTAGAAACCTTCTTCGGGTCCAAAGTCTTGGTCATTATACACCACCTCATTATCTTGACCTGAGCAGCAATATAAACCAACAAAATATGTAAGGTTGAGTACCAATGGTACTCAGCAAGTGTGGGAAAATCATATCATGCATGGCTAGAACAAGGAGAGGTTGAACTCATGGTTAAAGCACTACGCAATTAATACCTATCACCTTAGCTTATTAAGCACCTACATTACTATACAGGTGAAATGGTCCCAATCTCCCATCCCATCATCATAATCCAATAACCATAACATCATTTCCAATGTTAAGCTCCCCGCTTAACTTCCAAAACCATCAATCCTCTAATCATGAATAAGTCCAAGCCGCTCTTGACCGTGAGCGCGGCTGTCATGACAGTTTTGACTCTGCAGAGTTTGTACCACTGTACCCACATGTAATGATTTCATCCCCCGTTGCCGGGTGGACTAAAAGAACCTCCATTATGCCAGTGGCTACGAACCACATTCACACTTCCCAGGTGTGTAGCCAGGAGATCACTACGAAGCCTTTACAAAGGGATTCCTGACGAGCGTGGGCCCACTGAGGTTTCACCCCTAACAGCATACAAGAGGCTCCAACCCCGCTGCAGTGGCCCCCTCTTGAGCCTTGCAGTTCATATGGTAGTCCAGCTGACACCTATTCCCCGCACCATCCAACATACCCATACTACGCCGGGGATACACCTAATTAATTGGCCAAGCTGCCCCATCTCAGCATGTGGTTGGCACTGTAAAGCCAGGTTACATGCTCCATGAACCGGTCCTTAGGATCCAGGCAAGTACTAAACACAAACTCAAGTCTCGTGCACCCAGCACACAACCAAAACATCCAACTTGCCTTGATCCCTACCTCTACATGACTCACAAAATCTCATTCAAGAGTATGGTAAAATAAACTGATGATCTCATATCCCAAATATCCCATTCTAAGCATGGCTAAGCATATGCATAATAATAAATGACATGATAAAATAAATCCCAACCCAAGCTACAAGGAAACAAGGTAATGCAATTCTAGGGAAACATCCTAGTATGGGTTTCATATTTCAATTGACAATGCAAATAATTCTACCTACACATCCTAGTATAGGATCAAAGTGGTCAAGGACACTTGCCTCCTTCCTGCTGCTCTTGAAATGGGTAGTCCTGATCTTGGAAAGGAATAACTTTCTCTTGAGCAGGTTCTACATCATACCATCACACATAGCAAAAGAAAAACAACAATCTATAAGACATAGTTCACACTTCCACTTCATACAAACCACACATTCATATTTATGAAAGTCATTCACAACTATATGTGTTGTGGTTACTCTATGTGTGTTGATTTGTGGCTTGCATGCACTTTTAATCATGTGTATATGATTCCTACTTTTGTATTCACATTTATGCTTGCATACATTATATATGAGTTTCCAATTTAAATAATTTTCCTTATATTTATTTACTACACCTTTTTGTTACCAAGTATGCATGAAAGGTATTTTTCTTCTCCATATGTGTCTTCAGAATTTCTACCAACCCTAAACTGAATTCTTTGGATTTTAGAAACTCCATTTATCATTTACTAGTTGCTATATTTTCAGATTTATTTTCCTATGCATAAATGTGTACTTTATTATGAAAATAGTAAGACACATCCTCTAAACAGAATAGTGTCACACCCGGTTTTTCCGAAGAACAACCGAGTGAATATCACATGTATGCCAGGATCATTTTCTCATACATGTGATGACAAATAGTGAAGCATCATTTATTACAAGGCAGGTGTCGAATAAATAAGTCTTACATAGCAAATGTCTCGATGGACAATAATAAGTTCATCACAAGTAAATAAACTAGCAGCGGAATATTATTCTTGTGGGCTCCATCACAGGCGTTGCCCGGGGGTCTCCATGAACCTAGAAACCTTCTTCGGGTCCAAAGTCTTGGTCATTATACACCACCTCATTATCTTGACCTGAGCAGCAATATAAACCAACAAATATGCAAGGTTGAGTACCGATGGTACTCAGAAGTGTGGGAAAGTTATGTCATGCATGGCTATAACAAGGAGAGGTTGAACTCATGGTTAAAGCACTACACAATTAATACCTATCACCTTAGCTTATTAAGCACCTACATTACTACACAGGTGAAATGGTCCCAATCTCCCATCTCATCATCATAATCCAACAACCATAACATCATTTCCAGTGTTAAGCTCCCCGCTTAACTTCCAAAACCATCAATCCTCTAATCATGAATAAGTCCAAGCCGCTCTTGACCGCGAGCATGGCTGTCATGACAGTTTTGACTCTGTAGAGTTTGTACCACTGTACCCACATGTAGTGATTTCATCCCCCGTTGCCGGGTGGACTAAAAGAACCTCCATTATGCCAGTGGCCACGAACCACATTCACACTTCCCAGGTGTGTAGCCAGGAGATCACTACGAAGCCTTTACAAAGGGATTCCCAAGGAGCGTGGGCCCACTGAGGTTTCACCCCTAACAGCATACAAGAGGCTCCAACCTCGCTGCAGTGGCCCCCTATTGAGCCTTGCGGTTCATATGGTAGTCTAGATGATACCTACTCCCCGCACCATCCAACACACCCATACTACGCCGGGGATACACCTAATTAATTGGCCAAGCTGCCCCATCTCAGCATGTGGTTGGCACTGTAAAGCCAGGTTACATGCTCCATGAACCGGTCCTTAGGATCCAGGCAAGTACTAAACACAAACCCGAGTCTCGTGCACCCAGCACACAACCAAAACATCCAACTTGCCTTGATCCCTACCTCTACATGACTCACAATATCTCATTCAAGAGTATGGTGAAATAAACTGATGATCTCATATCCCAAATATCCCATTCTAAGCATGGCTAAGCATATGCATAATAATAAATGACATGATAAAATAAATCTCAATCCAAGCTACAAGGAAACAAGGTAATGCAATTCTATGGAAACATCCTAGCCTGGGTTTCATATTTCAATTGACAATGCAAATAATTCTACCTACATATCCTAGTATAGGATCAAAGTGGTCAAGGACACTTGCCTCCTTCTTGCTGCTCTTGAAATGGGTAGTCCTGATCTTGGAAAGGAATAACTTGCTCTTGAGCAGGTTCTATATCATACCACCACACATAGCAAAAGAAAAACAACAATCCATAAGACATAGTTCACACTTCCACTTCATACAAACCACAAATTCATATTTATGAAAGTCATTCACCATTATATGTGTTGTGGTTACTCTATGTTTGTTGATTTGTGGCTTGCATACACTTTTAATCATGTATATATGATTCCTACTTTGGTGTTCACATTTATACTTACCTACTATATATATATGAGTTTCCAATTTAAATAAATTCCTTATATTCAACTACTACACCTTTTTAGCAACCAAGTGTGCATGAAAGGTATTTTTCTTCTCCATATGTGTCTTCAGAATTTCTACCAACCCTAAACTAAATTCTTTGGATTTTAGAAACTCCATTTATCATTTACTAGTTGCTATATTTTCAGATTTATTTTCCTATGCATAAATGTGTACTTTATTATGAAAATAGTAAGACACATCATCTAAACAGAATAGGTTCTGGTCCTAAATAATTTAATAACATATTTTGACCTTTGCCTCTGATGTAAAATATTTCACAATTATTTTCCCTATTTTCTAGAACTATTCTTTACTTAGAAATGTGTCCCTAAATGTGAATAATAAATTAAACAGATTCAATTCAGCCCAAAATATGTTTTTATCTCACTCCAAAGTTTCCTAAATACTGAGAAAGTCTTTAATTTAATTTTGACAATATGTTTGTCTCACTTTTTAATTTTTAAACACTAGCCACATATTCAATTTCCTAAATTAAATACTAAACAGGGCTAAAAAGGTAAACTCACCCCACTATAGGGTCTATAATATTATTTTCAGAATTTCCAGGGGTATAGCTACACTTATCAGAGGGGTTTTTCCTAATTTTTATTAAGTCTATGGGCAAAAACTGATTTTTAAATGAATTTACATGATTTTTCGAAGTTCCAGGGGCTAGATCAGAAGTTTCTGGGGCTAGCTCTTATTTCCCGAGAACCCCAGGGGGTAGCACGTATGATTTCCAGTCTTTATAACGCGGGGCTGACGTGGACCGTCCGATTTTAAACCGACGGCTGAGATTATACCGTCGAACCGGTACGCGGAGATTTAAACCCTACCGTGCGATTTAAAATAAACGGCGCACAAGTGGCCACGTCGCTCTGATCGAGCGCGGGCGGCGCTGCCGGCGGCGCACGGCGGCGGGAAGCGGCGATCTCGCCGGAGACTTTCGGATCTTCGAGAATTCTTCCTAGAACTGTGATTTTATGGCATAGATCGGTGGAGGGGAGGTCGGGGATCTCACCTCGGGGGTTTTCTTGAGCTCGGAGGTCCTGGAAGGTGATCGGCGACAAGGTCCGAGGTGAATTCACGGCGAGGCTCGTCGGCGCTGTGTTTACACCGCAAGTCACCGAGTTTTCTGCACCTGCAAGGTTCCCCGGAGGCGGTGGATCAAGACCAGCGAGTTAGATCGGAGTTTCCGAGTGTAGATCGGCCAGAATTCGCCGAAGAAGTCTCGGTTCTCACCGGAGGAAAATCGGCGGATCGCGTGGAAAAACATAACGAGGCCGGGGTTTTTATAGACTGGGAAAGGCGGCGGGGTGGTTTAGATTAAGTCCGCGTCGCCTACGAACAGAATTCAGCGGGGATACGCACAAATCCCGATCGGTTTTGACTCGGGTGAGAGGGAGTCCGGCGCGGCGCGAGGTAGAAGACGAGCTGGTGGGTCCCACCTGTCAGCAGAAGGAAACAGCGCGCGCGGCTGCGGGCTGGCGCGGTTGCTGGGTGGGCCGGCTGGTGGGTTTCGGCCGACTGCCCGGTTTTTTTCTGTTTTCTCTTTTTCTTTTCTGATTTGAGTTTAATTTGAATTCCAGTTTGAATTTGAATTTTTGCAAAACATGCAACACATCCAAAATTTTTAAATTCCCCTCTTAACATGATTTAGGGTCTTAACAATATTTTTGGGGTGTTACAGCTCTACCCCCCTTAAAAGAAATCTCGTCCTCGAGATTGGTGGTTCTAAGAAAACAATTCCGGAAATTGTGCCTTGAGCTCATCTTCCCGCTCCCAGGTGGCTTCCTCTTCTGAGTGATGCTTCCACTGCACCTTGCACATCTGGATTCTTTTATTTCTGGTGAGGCGTTCCATTTTCTCCAAAATCTTGTATGGTTGCTCGGCATAAGACAAATCCTCAGCTACGTCAACCTCATTCATGGGTAACACCTCTTCAGGCGTTCTTAGACATTTCTTGAGTTGTGACACATGGAATACATCATGCACATCCGATAGACGAGCTGGTAACTCTAGTTGATACACCACTTTGCCTTTCCTCTCCAGAACTTGAAAGGGTCCGATGTATCGAGGTGACAACCTCCCTTTCACCTTGAACCGACAAAGTCCTCTGATAGGGGACACCTTGAGATAGACATAGTCTCCCACGTTGAAAACGAGCTCTCTTCTTCGTACATCGGCGTAGCTCTTTTGGCGTGTCTGTGCTATCCTCAAGTTGTTGCGAATTTCCCTCACCTTCGCCTCGGCTTCTTGTAGTACTTCTGGACCAAACACTTTACTTTCCCCTGTTTGGTTCCAAAATAGGGGAGTTCTGCACTTCCTCCCATACAAAGCTTCGAACGGTGACATCTTCATACTAGCCTGATAGCTGTTGTTATAGGAGAATTCCGCATACAGTAAGTTCTTGTCCCAACTCCGATTGTTTTTGAGTGCACATGCCCTCAACATATCCTCAAGAATCTGATTAGTTCTTTCCGTCTGCCCATCAGTTTGGGGATGATAGGTCGAACTAAAGTTCAGATGGGTTCCCATGGTTTCATGCAGCTTCTGCCAGAACCTTGAGGTGAATTGTGTCCCTCGATCCGACACAATCTTCTTTGGCACTCCATGGTAACACACGATCCTTGACATGTACAACTCTGCCAATTTGGATCCGCTGTAGCTTTCCTTCACGGGGATGAAGTGAGCTACCTTGGTTAGCCTATAAATGATGACCCATATCGAATCATATCCTGATTGAGTCCTAGGCAATCCCACGATGAAATCCATGCTGATTTCTTCCCATTTCCATTCAGGCACTTTGAGTGGTTGCAATAATCCCGTGGGTCATTGATGTTCTGCTTTCACCAACTGGCATGTGTCACATAGGGCAACATGCTCCGTGACATCTCGCTTCATTCCATACCACCAATACCTGCTCTTGAGGTCCTGGTACATCTTCGTACTCCCAGGATGAATGAAATAGTCGGAATCGTGAGCCTCCTTCAAAATCAATTCACGAATCTCTTTTACTTCAGTCACGCAGATTCTTTTCCCGTGCCACACCGTACCTTGTTCATCCTCTCTGAAACCAGGAGCTTTATTTTCCTTGATGAGTTGCCTGATTTTTTGTATCTTCTCGTCGTTCTTTTGACCATCGCGTATGTCTTGCTCTAGTGTGGAGTCCACTTCCATGGCGATAGCTTCACCACTATTCACAAGGCATAGATTGAGCCTTATAATCTCGTCCTTCAACTCGGCAGGCATGTCCTTCAAGCTCAACTTATTGACCTGCACTTTCCGACTTAAAGCATCGGCCACGACGTTCGCTTTCCCCGGATGATAGTTGATGCCCACATCAAAGTCATTGATTAGCTCTAACCATCTCCTTTGCCTGAGGTTGAGATCTGGCTGTGTAAAAATGTACTTTAAACTCTTATGATCCGTATATATCTCTGTCCTCTTCCCCATCAAGTAGTGCCGCCAAATTTTCAACGCGTGTACCACTGCGGCTAGTTCTAGGTCATGTGTAGGATAGTTCTTCTCGTGCTTCCGGAGCTGCCGGGATGCATAAGCCACGACATGCGCTTCTTGCATGAGAACACATCCCAACCCGTTTCCAGAGGCATCGCAGTACACTGTAAAATTCTTTTGCATATCTGGCATAACCAGCACTGGGGCTGTTGTCAATCTTTTCTTTAACTCCTGAAAACTCGTCTCGCACTGCGGCGTCCATGTGAATGTGATTCCCTTCTCCAACAGTTTGGTAAGGGGTCTCGAGATCTTGGAGAATCCTTTAATAAACCGTCGATAGTATCCAGCCAATCCCAAGAAGCTTCGAACTTCCCTGACATTTTCAGGGGTCTTCCACTTCTGTTTATCCTCGATTTTGGCGGGATCCACGGAGATTCCCCCCTCCGAGATTATATGTCCTAAGAAGGGAACTCTCTTCAGCCAAAACTCACACTTGCTCAACTTGGCATATAGTTGGTGTTCTCTCAGCCTCTGCAACACCAACATTAAATGTTTCTCATGTTCTTCTTCATCTTTGGAGAAGATGAGAATGTCATCTATGAAAACCACCACAAATTTGTCCAAATATTCCATGAATACCTTTCATGAGATACATGAAGTACGCCGGGGCATTAGTTAGCCCAAAAGGCATGACAATGTATTAATACAGTCCGTACCGAGATATGAAATCTGTCTTGGGAATATCAGATTTCCTTATCTTAAGTTGGTGGTATCCCGACCTGAGATCAATTTTCGAGAACACACAAGCTCCCTTCAACTGATCAAACAAGTCTTCAATGCGGGGTAATGGGTACTTATTCTTGATGGTTACCTCATTCAAGGCACGGTAATCCACGCATAATCTTTGGGTTCCGTCCTTCTTGGGCACAAATATGACCGGAGCTCCCCAAGGTGAGGAACTAAGATGAATATACCCCTTCTCCGTCAATTCTCTCAAATGATCCTTGAGTTCTCCCAGCTGCTTGGAGTCCATCCGATAAGGTCTCTTGTATATCGGGGCGGTTCCGGGCACTAGCTCAATTGCGAATTCCACTTCACGATCGGGAGGCATACCTGGCAATTCCTCCGGAAAAACATCTGGATATTCCCTGATGGTCCTGATCTCCTCCACTTTCACCTCCACTTGATTTAATTTAATATCCCTCCTAGGCTCTTGTATTGTTATAAACTTTACTTTTGTGCCACTAGGGTGCGTTAGTTCCACCGTTCTGGTCGAACAATGGATGATTCCCTTATGTTTGGTCAACCAGTCCATGCCCAAAATAATATCGATCCCTTGGGAATCTATCACAATGAGGTCGGCAGTAAATACTACCCCATTAATGTCTAGATTCACCTTGGGACACACTTGTCTTGTCCTTATTTCTCCACCTGGAGAGTTTACTGCTAGCATATGGTTCATTTGTGTTGTTGCTAGATCATGCTTCTTAACAAACCCTTGAGCAATGAACGAGTGGGTAGCACCAGAATCAAACAACAGGGTTGCAATGCGTAAATTGGCAGGACACTTACCAACTACCACGTCAGGTGCCTCTTGCGCTTCCTCCATGGTCACGTGGTTCACCCGTCCTCACATCACATTCTGCTGTTGTGGCTGCGCGGGCTTCTTCTTTGGGCACTTATGGGCGTAGTGCCCCACTTCACCACAGTTAAAACATTGCACCCCAACCTTAGGTGCCTGGCCTTTGTTGTCTTGGGGTTGGTTTGGAGTTCCTTGCACTGCTGGTCGAGGTTGATATGTAGGGCGAGGCTGCTGTACGAACTGACGTTGTGGCTGTGCTGATGCTGCCGGAGGCCTGTAGTTCGGGTTGTACCCTCTTAGTGCTGAGTAGGGTACCGCAGCACGGTTTGTCTGCCCTGCGGGTTGCTGCATCAGACGTGGGCGGGTGTTGCTCCCTGAGGCTTGATGTGACCACCCGGCCTTCCTCTTGTTCTCATTTTCCAAGGCCTTCAGCTTCCTTTCTACCACAAACGCTCTGTCCACCATCTTTTGGAAGCTTTCATACTCATTTGAGGACATTGCACACTGCATTTCTGCGGTAAGTCCTTTCACGAAACAATCTTGTTTCTGCTCATCAGTCTCTATGTCCCATGGGGCATAACGGGAGAGTTGGGTAAATTTAGTGAGGTATTCCCTCACAGTCATGTTACCTTGCTGCAGTCCCAAGAACTCCTTCCTCTTGTTTTTGAGTTCACCCCTTGGTATGTAATGGTTGTGGAAGCTACGCTTGAACTCTTCCCAAGTGATGTTCTCAGGGTCATGATGGGCGGCCACGTAGGCGGTCCACCAATCAGTAGCAGGTCCATGCAATAGATGAGAGGCAAACAGCACCCTCTCATACCCTTGGCACTGTATGATCCTCATCTTGCTCTCAATGGCCTTTAGCCAATCGTCCACCTCCAGAGGTTCAGCAGCACTTGCAAACTTTGGAGGTTGAGTTCCTAGAAACTCACTCAACCTTGGTTGGCGTGGTGCAGCTTGCGGAGGTGGGACTTGATGTAAGTTGGCCACCACTTGAGTCAAGTTCTGGATTAGCTGATTTTGATTGTCAAGCATTTGGTGGAGGGGATCCACTCCTTCACAGCGTCCACCCCTGTCTTGGCCTCCAGAAAGATGAGGGTTGCAGGCCTCATCGTTGTTGTTGGCGGGGTTGGCAGCACGACCCTTTCCTCTTCCGGCCACCTGGCATGATCAACCAATGTTACTTTAAAGCATTACGTATCATCTTACTACTTTCACTTGTTTGTACTTTGAAGTGTTGAGGCTTTGTTATACTTTTCTGAGGGTTCATATCTCACACAAAAATAAATGTAATATTATTTCATGTGGGTTCACACACCAAAGCAAAACAATCTGAAGACAAGGCTGTGGACAATTGCTCATGGCTTCCACAACTCACGTCACACACCAATCATTAACACACCATTAACTAAGATAACGACTCGACTACTCGACATCCTGCTACACTAAGGGAAGGACTTTACACTACTCGTATTCACTGAGCTGGCTCCTCGGGGTCTTCCTCATCATTGCGGCTGCCTTCTGACTCTGCTTTGGGTGGGGAGGCTGCTGGTGGAGAAGTGCGACGACGCCTGATCGCCCGACGATCTGGGGAGTCAGGAGTCCACGTATCATTCACGGTGACACACAGTTTATTCCCATCTCCTCTTTCTCTCGCCCTTAAGCAGGATCGCAGCAACGCCTCCGTTTCCTTCAGGGTGTCCCGAACATCCTGAAGCTCTTGCTGACACTCCTGCAGTCGAGTGCTGAGCATAGCAGCATCCTCCAAGCACAAGTCCATGTGCTCATAGGAAGTCCCTTGCTGCACTGGCGGGTACTTATACTCCGTGGTACCACTCTCACGCTGGAGGACATACATGTACTCAGTCCTGTCCAGGTGGCGACGATAGATGTGACTCTGACAGGTGATGGCCTCCCAGGTGACATCCTTCTCCGCATCGACCTGTGTCGCTCGACAAGCTAGAGAGCGGTGGATCTTGAGCAGCTGATTTTCATGGATAATCCTCATTTCTGAACTCCATTCTTCCCGCTTCTCCCGGATGGTCCTGGTAGAGCTATAGTGTATGATTAGCTTGCCCGTATTGCCGGCGGCTTCGAGCATACGTCGAAGACGGCGCAACAAGCCTCCTACTGCCAATCCGTAGGAAAGGTACGTCACCGGACGGCTCTCCTCTCTTTTGGCAAGGGCAACTACGGGAACTCTCCCTCCTGTGGACTTGCGAGCGGTGCGAATCATGCGAACCATCTAAAACAGAAAGCATTTAAACTTAGGTTAGATAAACTTTTAAACAAAAATCCTATTTTGAATGAAAGTTGGGGTAAGATGAAGAAAGTGACTCATTAAATAACACTTTTCAACACACACCTTGTAAAATAGTTTTTAGGAAAATAGGGCCCTTAAATACATCCATTTCTACCTAGGTCCACGTTCCTACGGGCAACCTTGTCTCTGATACCACTTCTGTCACACCCGGTTTTTCCGAAGAACAACCGAGTGAATATCACATGTATGCCAGGATCATTTTCTCATACATGTGATGACAAATAGTGAAGCATCATTTATTACAAGCCAGGTGTCGAATAAATAAGTCTTACATAGCAAATGTCTAGATGGACAATAATAAGTTCATCACAAGTAAGTAAACTAGCAGCGGAATATTATTCTTGTGGGCTCCGTCACAGGCGTTGCCCGGGGGTCTCCATGAACCTAGAAACATTCTTCGGGTCCAAAGTCTTGGTCATTATACACCACCTCATTATCTTGACCTGAGCAGCAATATAAACCAACAAATATGCAAGGTTGAGTACCGATGGTACTCAGCAAGTGTGGGAAAGTTATGTCATGCATGGCTATAACAAGGAGAGGTTGAACTCATGGTTAAAGCACTACGCAATTAATACCTATCACCTTAGCTTATTAAGCACCTACATTACTACACAGGTGAAATGGTCCCAATCTCCCATCCCATCATCATAATCCAATAACCATAACATCATTTCCAATGTTAAGCTCCCCGCTTAACTTCCAAAACCATCAATCCTATAATCATGAATAAGTCCAAGCCGCTCTTGACCGTGAGCACGGCTGTCATGACAGTTTTGACTCTGCAGAGTTTGTACCACTGTATCCACATGTAGTGATCTCATCCCCCGTTGCCGGGTGGACTAGAAGAACCTCCATTATGCCAGTGGTTACGAACCACATTCACACTTCCCAGGTGTGTAGCCAGGAGATCACTACGAAGCCTTTACAAAGGGATTCCTGACGAGCGTGGGCCCACTGAGATTTCACCCCAAACAGCATACAAGAGGCTCCAACCCCGCTGCAGTGGCCCCCTCTTGAGCCTTGCGGTTCATATGGTAGTCCAGCTGACACCTACTCCCCGCACCATCCAACACACCCATACTACGCCGGGGATACACCTAATTAATTGGCCAAGCTGCCCCATCTCAGCATGTGGTTGGTACTGTAAAGCCAGGTTACATGCTCCATGAACCGGTCCTTAGGATCCAGGCAAGTACTAAACACAAACCCGAGTCTCGTGCACCCAGCACACAACCGAAACATCCAACTTGCCTTGATCCCTACCTCTACATGACTCACAATATCTCATTCAAGAGTATGGTGAAATAAACTGATGATCTCATATCCCAAATATCCCATTCTAAGCATGGCTAAGCATATGCATAATAATAAATGACATGATAAAATAAATCCCAACCCAAGCTACAAGGAAACAAGGTAATGCAATTCTATGGAAACATCCTAGCATGGGTTTCATATTTCAATTGACAATGCAAATAATTCTACCTACATATCCTAGTATAGGATCAAAGTGGTCAAGGACACTTGCCTCCTTCTTGCTGCTCTTGAAATGGGTAGTCCTGATCTTGGAAAGGAATAACTTGCTCTTGAGCAGGTTCTATATCATACCACCACACATAGCAAAAGAAACACAACAATCCATAAGACATAGTTCACACTTCCACTTCATACAAACCACACATTCATATTTATGAAAGTCATTCACCATTATATGTGTTGTGGTTACTCTATGTGTGTTGATTTGTGGCTTGCATAAACTTTTAATCATGTATATATGATTCCTACTTTGGTGTTCACATTTATACTTACCTACTATATATATATATATATGAGTTTCCAATTTAAATAAATTCCTTATATTCAACTACTACACCTTTTAGCTACCAAGTGTGCATGAAAGGTATTTTTCTTCTCCATATGTGTCTTCAGAATTTCTACCAACCCTAAACTGAATTCTTTGGATTTTAGAAACTCCATTTATCATTTACTAGTTGCTATATTTTCAGATTTATTTTCCTATGCATAAATGTGTATTTTATTATGAAAATAGTAAGACACATCATCTAAACAGAATAGGTTCTGGTCCTAAATAATTTAATAACATATTTTGACCTTTGCCTCTGATGTAAAATATTTCACAATTATTTTCCCTATTTTCTAGAACTATTCTTTACTTAAAAATGTGTCCCTAAATGTGAATAATAAATTAAACAGATTCAATTCAGCCCAAAATCTGTTTTTATCTCACTCCAAAGTTTCCTAAATACTGAGAAAGTCTTTAATTTAATTTTGACAATATGTTTGTCTCACTTTTTAATTTTTAAACACTAGCCACATACTCAATTTCCTAAATTAAATACTAAACAGGGCTAAAAAGGTAAACTCACCCACTACAGGGTCTATAATATTATTTTCAGAATTTCCAGGGGTATAGCTACACTTATCAGAGGGGTTTTTCCTAATTTTTATTAAGTCCAGTGGCTAAAACTGATTTTTAAATGAATTTACATGATTTTCTGAAGTTTCAGGGGCTAGATCAGAAGTTTCCGGGGCTAGCTCTTATTTCCCGAGAACCCCAGGGGGTAGCACGTAAGATTTCCAGTCTTTATAACGCGGGGCTGACGTGGACCGTCCGATTTTAAACCGACGGCTGAGATTATAACGTCGAACCGGTACGCGGGGATTTAAACCCTACCGTGCGATTTAAAATAAACGGCGCACAAGCGGCCACGTCGCTCTGATCGAGCGCGGGTGGCGCTGCCGGCGGCGCACGGCGGCGGGAAGCGGCGATCTCGCCGGAGACTTTCGGATCTTCGAGAATTCTTCCTAGAACTGTGATTTTATGGCATAGATCGGTGGAGGGGAGGTCGGGGATCTCACCTCGGGGGTTTTCTTGAGCTCGGAGGTCCTGGAAGGTGATCGGCGACAAGGTCCGAGGTGAATTCACGGCGAGGCTCGTCGGCGCTGTGTTTACACCGCAAGTCACCGAGTTTTCTGCACCTGCAAGGTTCCCCGGAGACGGTGGATCAAGACCAGCGAGTTAGATCGGAGTTTCCGAGCGTAGATCGGCCAGAATTCGCCGGAGAAGTCTCGGTTCTCACCGGAGGAAAATCGGCGGATCGCGTGGAAAAACAGAACGAGGTCGGGGTTTTTATAGACTGGGAAAGGCGGCGGGGTGGTTTAGATCAAGTCCGCGTCGCCTACGAACAGAATTCAGCGGGGATACGCAGAAATCCAGATCGGTTTTGATTCGGGTGAGAGGGAGTCCGGCGCGGCGCGAGGTAGAAGACGAGCTGGTGGGTCCCACCTGTCAGCGGAAGGAAACAGCACGCGCGGCTGCGGGCTGGCGCGGTTCCTGTGTGGGCCGGCTGGTGGGTTTCGGCCCACTGGCCGGTTTTTTTTTCTGTTTTCTCTTTTTCTTTTTTCTATTTCTTTTCTGATTTGAGTTTAATTTGAATTCCAGTTTGAATTTGAATTTTTGCAAAACATGCAACACGTCCAACATTTTTTAAATTCCCCTCTTAACATGATTTAGGGTCTTAACAATATTTTTGGGGTGTTACAAATAGGTTCTGGTCCTAAATAATTTAATAACATATTTTGACCTTTGCCTCTGATGTAGACTATTTTACAATTATTTTCCTATTTTCCAGAACTATTCCTTACTTAAAAATATGTCCCTAAATGTGAATAATAAATTAAACAGATTCATTTCAGCTCAAAATATATTTTTATCTCACTACAAAGTTTTCTAAATACTGAGAAAGTTTTTAATTTAATTTTGACAATATGTTTGTCCCATTTTTAATTTTTAAACACTAGCCACATATTCAATTTCCTAAATTAAATATTAAACAGGGCTAAAAAGGTAAACTCACCCCACTACAGGGTCTATAATATTATTTTCAGAATTTCCAGGGGTCTAGCTACACTTATCAGAGGAGTTTTTCCAAATTTTTATTAAGTCCAGGGGCTAAAACTCATTTTTAAATGAATTTACATGATTTTCTGAAGTTCCAGGGGCTAGATCAGAAGTTTCCAGGGCTAGCTCTTATTTCCCGAGAACCCCAAGGAGTAGCACGTAAGATTTCCAGTCTTTATAACGCGGGGCTGACGTGGACCGTCCGATTTTAAACCGACGGCTGAGATTATAACGTCGAACCGGTACGCGGGGATTTAAACCCTACCGTGCGATTTAAAATAAACGGCGCACAAGCGGCCACGTCGCTCTGATCGAGCGCGGGCGGCGCTGCCGGCGGCGCACGGCGGCGGGAAGCGGCGATCTTGGCGGAGACTTTCGGATCTTCGAGAATTCTTCCTAGAACTGTGATTTTATGGCATAGATCGGTGGAGGGGAGGTCGGGGATCTCACCTCGGGGGTTTTCTTGAGCTCGGAGGTCCTGGAAGATGATCGGCGACGAGGTCCGAGGTGAATTAACGGCGAGGCTCGTCGGCGCTGTGTTTACACCGCAAGTCACCGAGTTTTCTGCACCTGCAAAGTTCCCCGGAGGCGGTGGATCAAGACCAGCGAGTTAGATCGGAATTTCCGAGCTTAGATCGGCCAGAATTCGCCGGAGAAGTCTCGGTTCTCACCGGAGGAAAATCGGCGGATCGCGTGGGAAAAACAGAACGAGGCCGGGGTTTTTATAGACGGGGGAGGGCGGCGGGGTGGTTTAGATCGAGTTTGCGTCGCCCCCGAACGGAATTCGGCTGGAATACGCGAGAATTCCCGATCGGTTTCGATTCGGGTGAGAGAGTCCGGCGCTGGCGCGAGGTAGACGATGAACTGGCGGGCCCCGCCTAGTAGTGGGAGGAAGCGGCGCGCGCGGCTGCGGGCTGGCGCGGGCGCTGGTTGGGCCGGCTGGTGGGTTTCGGCCCACTGGCCGGTTTTTTTTCTGTTTTCCCTTTTTTTTTCTATTTCTTTTCTGTTTTGAGTTTAATTTGAATTCCAGTTTGAATTTGAATTTTTGCAAAACATGCAACACGTCCAAATTTTTTTTAAAATTCCCCTCTTAACATGATTTAGGGTCTTAACAAAATTTTGGGGTGTTACATTCCTCCATAGTGACGTGGTTCACCCGTCCTCTCATTACATTCTGCTGTTGTGGCTGCGCGGGCTTCTTCTTTGGGCACTTATGGGCATAGTGCCCCACTTCACCACAGCTAAAACATTGCACCCCAACCTTAGGTGCCTGGCCTTTGTTGTCTTGGGGTTGGTTTGGGGGTCCTTGCACTGCTGGTCGAGGTGGATATGCGGGGCAAGGCTGCTGTACAAACTGACGTTGTGGCTGTGTTGGTGCTGCGGGAGGCTTGTAGTTCGGGTTGTACCCTCTTGGTGCTGAGTAGGGTATCGCAACTCGGTTCGTCTGCCCCGCAGGTTGCCGCATCAGACGTGGGCGGGTGTTGCTCCCTGAGGCTTGATGTGACCACCCGGCCTTCCTCTTATTCTCATTTTCCAAGGCCTTTAGCTTCCTTTCTACCACAAATGCTCTGTCCACCATCTTTTGGAAGCTTTCATACTCATTTGAGGACATTGCACACTGCATCTCTGCGGTAAGTCCCTCCACGAAACAATCTTGTTTTTGCTCATCAGTCTCTATGTCCCGTGGGGCATAACGGGATAGTTGAGTAAATTTAGTGAGGTTTTCCTTCACCGTCATGTTTCCCTGCTGCAGTCCCAAAAACTCCTTCCTCTTGTTTTTGAGTTCACCTCTTGGGATGTAAGGGTTGTGGAAGCTACGCTTGAACTCTTCCCAAGTGATGTTCTCAGGGTCCTGATGGGCAGCCACGTAGGCGGTCCACCAATCAGCAGCAGGTCCATGCAATTGATGAGAGGCAAACAGCACCCTCTCATACCCTTGGCACTGTATGATCCTCATCTTGCTCTCAATGGTCTTAAGCCAATCATCTGCCTCCAGAGGTTCAGCAGCACTTGCAAACTTTGGAGGTTGAGTTCCTAGAAACTCACTCAACCTTGGTTGGCGTGGTGCAGCTTGTGGAGGTGGAACTTGATGCAAGTTGGCCACCACTTGAGTCAAGTTCTGGATGAGCTGATTCTGATTCTCCAGCATTTGGTGGAGGGGATCCACTCCTTCACGGCGACCACCCCGGTCCTGGCCTCCAGAAAGATGAGGGTTGCATGCCTCATCGTTGTTGTTGGCGGGGTTGGCAGCACGTCCTTTTCCTCTTCCGGCCATCTGGCAGAATCAACCAATGTTAATTTCAAAGCATTTAGTATCATCTTACTACTTTCATTTGTTTGTACTTTGAAGTGTTGAGGCTTTGTTATACTTTTCGGAGGGTTCATTTCTCACACAAAAATAAATGCACTATTATTTCATGTGGGTTCACACACCAAAGCAAAACAATCTAAAGACGAGGATGTGGACAGTTGCTCATGGCTTCCACAACTCACGTCACACACCAAGCATTAACACACCATTAACTTAACGTAACGACTCGACTATTCGACATCTTGCTAACTAAGGGAAGGACTCTACACTACTCGTTTTCTTGAGCAGGCTCCTCGGGATCTTCCGCATCATTTCGGCTGCCTTCTGAGTCTGCTTTGGGTGGGGAGGCTGCTGGTGGAGAAGTGCGACGACGCCTGATCACTCGTCGATCTGGGGAGTCAGGAGTCCATGTATCATTCACGGTGACATGCAGTTCATTCCCATCTCCTCTTTCTCTCGCCCTCAAGCAGGCTCGCAGCAATGCCTCCGTTTCCTTCAGGGTGTCCCGAACATCCTGAAGCTCTTGCTGACACTCCTGCAGTCGAGTGCTGAGCATAGCAGCATCCTCCAAGCACAAGTCCATGTGCTCATGGGAAGTCCCTTGCTGCACTGGCGGGTACTTGTACTCCATGGTACCACTCTCACGCTGGAGGACATACATGTACTCAGTCCTGTCCAGTTGGCGATGATAGATGTGACTCTGGCAGGTGATGGCCTCCCAGGTGACATCCTTCTCCGCATTGACCTGTGTCGCTCTACAGGCTGGAGAGCGGTGGATCTTAAGCAGCTGATTTTCGTGTATAATCCTCATCTCTGAACTCCATTCTTCCCTCTTCTCACGGATGGTCCTGGTGGAATTATAGTGGATGATTAGCTTGCCCGTATTGCCGGCGGCTTCGAGCATACGTCGAAGACGGCGCAACAAGCGTCCTACTGCCAATCCGTAGGAAAGGTACGTCACTGGACGGCTCTCCTCTCTTTGGCCAAGGGCAACTATGGGAACTCTCCCTCCTGTGGACTTGCGAGCGGTGTGAATCATGCGAACCATCTAAAACAAAAAGCATTTAAACTTAGGTCAGATAAACTTTTAAACAAAAATCCTATTTTGAATGAACATTGGGGTAAAATGAAGAAAGTGACTCATTAAATAACGCTTTTCAACACACACCTTGTAAAAATAGTTTTTAAGAAAGTAAGGGCCTTAAATACGTCCATTTCTACCTAGGTCCACGTTCCTACAGGCAACCTTGGCTCTGATACCACTTCTGTCACACCCGGTTTCTCCAAAGAACAACCGAGTGAATATCACATGTATGCCAGGATCATTTTCTCATACATGTGATGACAAATAGTGAAGCATCATTTATTACAAGCCAGGTGTCGAATATAAATAAATCTTACATAGCAAATATCTCGATGGACAATAATAAGTTCATCACAAGTAAATACACTAGCAGCGGAATAATTATTCTCGTGGGCTCCGTCACAGGCGTTGCCCGGGGGTCTCCATGAACCTAGAAACCTTCTTCGGGTCCAAAGTCTTGGTCATTATACACCACCTCATTATCTTGACCTGAGCAGCAATATAAACCAACAAAATATGCAAGGTTAAGTACCGATGGTACTCAGCAAGTGTGGGAAAGTTATATCATGCATGGCTAGAACAAGGAGAGGTTGAACTCTTGGTTAAAGCACTATGCAATTAATACCTATCACATTAGCTTATTAAGCACCTACATTACTACACAGGTGAAATGGTCCCAATCTCCCATCCCTTTATCATAACCAAATAACCATAACATCATTTCCAATGTTAAGCTCCCCGCTTAACATCCACAACTTCCAAAACCATCAATCCTCTAATCATGAATAAGTCCAAGCCGCTCTTGACCGTGAGCATGGATGTCATGACAGTTTTGACTCTGCAGAGTTTGCACCACTGTACCCACATGTAGTGATTTCATCCCCCGTTGCCGGATGGACTAAAAGAACCTCTATTATGCCAGTGGCTCCGAACCACATTCACACTTCCCAGGTGTGTAGCCAGGAGATCACTACGAAGCCTTTACAAAGGGATTCCCGACGAGCATGGGCCCATTGAGGTTTCACCCCTAACAGCATACAAGAGGCTCCAACCCCGCTGCAGTGGCCCCCTCTTGAGCCTTGCGGTTCATATGGTAGTCCAGCTGACACCTATTCCCCGCACCATCCAACACACCCATACTACACCGGGGATACACCTAATTAATTGGCCAAGCTGCCCCATCTCAGCATGTGGTTGGCACGGTAAAGCCAGGTTACATGCTCCATGAACCGGTCCTTAGGATCTAGGCAAGTACTAAACACAAACCCGAGTCTTGTGCACCCAGCACACAACCAATACATCCAACTTGCCTTGATCCCTACCTCTACATAACTCACGATATCTCATTCAAGAGTATGGTAAAATAAACTGATGATCTCATATCCCAAATATCCCATTCTAAGCATGGCTAAGCATATGCAAAATAATAAGTGACATGATAAAATAAATCCCAACCCAAGCTACAAGGAAACAAGGTAATGCAATTCTAGGGGAACTTCCTAGCATGGGTTTCATATTTCAATTGACAACGCAAATAACTCTAGCTACACATCGTAACATAGGATCAAAGTGGTCAAGGACACTTGCCTCCTTCCTGCTGCTCTTGAAATGGGTAGTCCTGATCTTGGAAAGGGATAACTTGCTCTTGAGTAGGTTCTCCATCATACCATCAGACATAGCAAAAGAAAAAAACAACAATCCATAAGACATAGTTCACACTTCCACTTCATACAAACCACACATTCATATTTATGAAAGTCATTCACCATTATATGAGTTGTGGTTACTCTATGTGTGTTGATTTGTGGCTTGCATGCACTTTTAATCATATGTATAATGATTCCTACTTTTGTGTTCACATTTATACTTACATACTATATATATGAGTTTCCAATTTAAATAAATTCCTTATATTCAATTACTACACCTTTTAACTACCAAGTATGCATGAAAGGTATTTTCCTTCTCCATATGTGTCTTCATAATTTCTACCAACCCTAAACTGAATTCTTTGGATTTTAGAACTCCATTTATCATTTACTATTTGCTATATTTTCAGATTTATTTCCTATGCCTAAATGTGAACTTTATTATAAAAATAACAAGACACATCATCTAAACAGAATAGGTTCTGATCTAAAATATTTGCTAATATATTCTTGACCTTTTCCTCTGATGTAAACTATTTTACAATTATTTTCCCTATTTTCCAGAACTATTCTTTACTTAAAAATGTGTCCCTAAATGTGAATAATAAATTAAACAGATTCACTTCAGCCCAAAATATGTTTTTATCTCACTCCAAAGTTTTCTAAATACTGAGGAAGTTTTTAATTTAATTTTGACAATATGTTTGTCCCACTTTTTAAATTTTAAACACTAGCCACATATTCAATTTCCTAAATTAAATGTTAAACAGGGCTAAAAAGGTAAACTCACCCCACTACAGGGTCTATAATATTATTTTAACAACTTTCAGGGGTCTAGCTATACATAACAGAGGAGTTTTTCCTAATTTTTATTAAGTCCAGGGGTTAAAACTGATTTTTAAATGAATTTACATGATTTTCTGAAGTTCCAGGGGCTAGATCAGAAGTTTCCGGGGCTAGCTCTTATTTCCCGAGAACCCCAGGGGGTAGCACGTAAGATTTCCAGTCTTTATAACGCGGGGCTGACGTGGACCGTCCGATTTAAAATAGACGGCTGAGATTATAACGTCGAACCGGTACGCGGAGATTTAAACCCTACCGTGCGATTTAAAATAAACGGCGTACACGCGGCCACGTCGCTCTGATCGAGCGCGGGCGGCGCTGCCGGCGGCGCACGGCGGCGGGAGGCGGTGATCTTGCCGGAGACTTTCGGATCTTCGAAAATTCTTCCTAGAACTGTGATCTTATGGCATAGATCGACAGAGGGGAGGTCGGGGATCTCACCTCGAGGGTTTTCTTGAGCTCGGAGGTCCTGGAAGGCGGTCGGCGACGAGGTCTGAAGTGAAACCACGGCGAGGCTCGTCGGCGCTGTGTTTGAACCGCAAGTCACCGAGTTTTCTGCACCTGCAGGGTTCCCCGGAGGCAGTGGATCAAGACCAACGAGTTAGATCGGAATTTCTGAGCTTAGATCGGCCAGAATTCGCCGGAGAAGGCTCGGGTTCTCACCGGAGTAAAAACGGTGGATCGCGTGGGAAAAACAGAACGAGGCCGGAGTTTTTATAGACGGGGGAGGGCGGCGGGGTGGTTTAGATCGAGTCTGCGTCGCCTACGAACGGAATTCAGCGGGGATGCGCAGGAATCCGGGCCGGTTTTGATTCGGGGTGAGAGAATCCCGGCGCGGGCGCGAGGTAGAAGAAGGGCTGGCGGGCCCCGCCTGTCAGTTGGAGGAAAAGGCGCGCGCTGCTGCGGGCTGGCGCGGGGGCTGGTTGGGCCGTCTGGTGGGTTTCAGCCCACTGGCCGGTTTTTTTTCTGTTTTCCTTTTTCTTTTTCTATTTCTTTTCTGTTTTGAGTTTAATTTGAATTCCAGTTTGAATTTGAATTTTTGCAAAACATGCAACACGTCCAGAAAATTTTAAATTCCCCTCTTAACATGACTTAGGGTCTTAACAAGATTTTTGGGATGTTACACAGTGCACGGCGGCGGGAGGCGGCGATCTCGCCGGAGAGTTTCGGATCTTCGTCAATTCTTCCTAAAACGGTGATTTTATGGCATAGATCGGTGGAGGGGAGGTCGGGGATCTCACCTCGGGGGTTTTCTTGAGCTCGGAGGTCCTGGAAAGCGATCGGCGATGAGGTCCGAGGTGAATTCACAGCGAGGCTCGTCGGCGCTGTGTTTGAACCGCAAACCACCGAGTTTTCTGCACTTGCGAGGTTCCCCGGAGGCGGTGGATCAAGACCAGCGAGTTAGATCAGAATTCCTGAGCGTAGATCGAGCAGAATTCGCCGGAGAAGCTCGGGTTCTCACCGGAGAGAAAAACGGCGGATCATGGGGAAAAACGGGACGATGCCGGGGTTTTTATAGACGGGGGAGGGTGACGTGTTAGTTTAGATCGAGTTGGAGTCCTCCAGAACCAGAATTCGGCTGGGAACGCGCGGTTTTCCAGGTTAGTTTCGATAGGGTGCGTGCGCGGAGGAGTCCCGGGTTCGGACGAGCGGGGGTTAGGGATGACAGGTGGGTCCCGCCTGTCTACGAGAGGGGGCGCGGGCGCGCGGCTGCGGGCTGGCGCGGGGGTTGGGTGGGCCGGCTGGTGGGTTTCGGCCCACTGGCCGGGAAGGTTTGTTTTTCCTTTTTCTTTTTCTTTTTCATTTCTGTTTTGAGTTTAATTTGAATTCCAGATTGAATTTGAATTTTTGCAACACATGCAACACGTCCAAAATTTTTTAAATTCCCCTCTTGACAGGATTTTGGGGTGTTACAGCTCTACCCCCCTTAAAAGAAATCTCGTCCTCGAGATTGGTGTTTCTAAGAAAACAATTCCGGAAATTGTGCCTTAAGCTCATCCTCTCGCTCCCAGGTGGCTTCCTCTTCTTAGTGATGCTTCCACTGCACCTTGCACATCTGGATTCTTTTATTTCTTGTGAGGCGTTCCATTGTCTCCAAAATCTTGTATGGTTGCTCGGCATAAGACAGATCCTCAGCTACGTCAACCTCATTCATGGGTAACACCTCTTCAGGCGTTCTTAGACATTTCTTGAGTTGTGACACATGGAATACTTCGTGCACATCAGATAGGCGAGCCGGTAATTCTAGTTGATACGCCACTTCGCCTTTCCTCTCCAGAACTTGAAAGGGTCCGATGTATCGAGGTGACAACTTCCCTTTCACCTTGAACCGACGAAGTCCTCGGATAGGGGACACCTTGAGATAGACATAGTCTCCCACGTTGAAAACGAGCTCTCTCCTCCGTACATCGGCATAGCTCTTTTGTCGTGTCTGTGCTATCCTCAAGTTGTTGCGAATTTCCCTCACTTTCGCCTCGGCTTCTTGTAGTACTTCGGGACCAAACACTTTACTTTCCCCCGTTTGGTTCCAAAATAGGGGAGTTCTGCACTTCCTCCCATACAAAGCTTCAAACGGTGACATCTTCATACTAGCCTGATAGCTGTTGTTATAGGAAAACTCCGCATACGGTAAGTTCTTATCCCAACTCCGATTGTTTTGAGTGCACACGCCCTCAGCATATCCTCAAGAATCTGATTCGTCCTTCCCGTCTGCCCGTCAGTTTGGGGATGATAGGCAGAACTAAAGTTCAGATGGGTTCCCATGGTTTCATGCAACTTCTGCCAGAACTTTGAGGTGAACTGTGTCCCTCGATCCGACACTATCTTCTTTGGCACCCCATGGTAACACACGATCCTTGACATGTACAACTCCGCCAATTTGGATCCGCTGTAGCTTTCTTTCACGGGGATGAAATGAGCTACCTTGGTTAGCCTGTCGATGATGACCCATATCGAATCATATCCTGATTGGGTCCTAGGCAGTCCCACTATGAAATCCATACCGATTTCTTCCCATTTCCATTCAGGCACTTTGAGTGGTTGCAATAACCCCGCGAGTCGTTGATGTTCTGCTTTTACCAACTGACATGTGTCATATAGGGCAACATGTTCCACGACATCTCGCTTCATGTCATACCACCAATACCTGCTCTTGAGGTCCTGGTACATTTTCGTACTGCCAGGATGAATGAAATAGTCAGAATCGTGAGCCTCCTTCAAAATCAATTCACGGATCTTCTTTACTTCTGGCACACAGATTCTTTTCCCGTGCCACACCATTCCTTGTTCATCTTCTCTAAAACTAGGGGCTTTATTTTCCTTGATGAGTTGTCTGATTTCTTGTATCTTCTCGTCATCCTTTTGACCATCGCGTATGTCTTGCTCTAGTGTGGAGTCCACTTCCATGGCGATAGCTTCACCACTATTCACCAGGCATAGATTGAGTCTTATAACATCGTCCTTCAATTCTGCAGGCATGTCCTTCAAGCTCAACCTATTGACCTGCACTTTCCGGCTTAAAGCATCTGCCACGACGTTTGCTTTCCTAGGATGATAGTTGATGCCCACATCAAGGTCATTGATTAGCTCTAACCATCTCCTTTGTCTGAGGTTGAGATCTGGTTGTGTGAAAATGTACTTTAAACTCTTATGATCCGTATATATCTCTGTCCTCTTCCCCATCAAGTAGTGCCGCCAAATTTTCAACGCTGCGCGGGCTTCTTCTTTGGGCACTTATGGGCGTAGTGCCCCACTTCACCACAGTTAAAACATTGCACCCCAACCTTAGGTGCCTGGCCTTTGTTGTCTTGGGGTTGGTTTCGGGGTCCTTGTACTGCTGGTCGAGGTGGATATGCGGGACGAGGCTGCTGTACAAACTGACGTTGTGGCTGTGCTGGCGCTGACGGAGGCCTGAAATTCGGGTTGTACCCTCTCGGTGCTGAGTAGGGTACCGCAGCACGGCTCGCCTGCCCTGCGGGTTGCTGCATCAGGCGTGGGCGGGTGTTGCTACCCGAGGCTTGGTGTGACCATCCCGCCTTCCCCTTGTTTTCATTTTCCAAGGCCTTCAGCTTCCTTTCTACAACAAATGCTCTGTCCACCATCTTTTGGAAGCTTTCATACTCATTGGAAGACATTGCACACTGCATTTCTGCTGTGAGTCCTTCCACGAAGCAATCCTATTTCTGCTCATCAGTCTCTATGTCCCGTGGGGCATAACGTGATAGTTGAGTGAATTTAGTGAGGTATTCCCTCACAGTCATGTTTCCTTGCTGCAATCCCAAGAACTCCTTCCTCTTGTTTTTGAGTTCACCCCTTGGTATGTAATGGTTGCGGAAGCTACGCTTGAATTCTTCCCAAGTGATGTTCTCAGGATCATGATGGGCGGCCACGTAGGCGGTCCACCAATCAGCAGCAGGTCCATGCAATTGATGAGAGGCAAACAGCACCCTCTCATACCCTTGGCACTGTATGATCCTCATCTTGCTCTCAATGGTCTTTAGCCAATCATCTGCCTCCAGAGGTTCAGAAGCACTTGCAAACTTTGGAGGTTGAGTTCCTAGAAACTCACTCAACCTTGGTTGGCGTTGTGCAGCTTGTGGAGGTGGAACTTGATGCAAGTTGGCCACCACTTGAGTCAGGTTCTGGATGAGCTGATTTTGATTCTCAAGCATTTGGTGGATGGGATCAACTCCCTCACGGCGTCCACTCCTGTCTTGGCTCCCAGAAAGATGAGGGTTGCAGGCCTCATTGTTGTTGTTGGCGGGGTTGGCAGCACGACCCTTTCCTCTTCCGGCCATCTGGCATGATCAACTAATGTTAATTTAAAGCATTACGTATCATCTTACTACTTTCACTTGTTTTTACTTTGAAGTGTTGAGGCTTTGTTATACTTTCTGGGGGTTCATGTCTCACAAAAATAAATGCACTATTATTTCATGCGGGTTCACACACCAAAGCAAAACAATCTGAAGACGAGGCTGTGGACAATTGCTCATGGCTTCCACAACTCACGTCACACACCAAGCATTAACACACCATTTACTAAGGTAACGACTCGACTACTCGATATCCTGCTAACTAAGGGAAAGACTCTACACTACTTGTATTCCTGAGCTGGCTCTTCGGGATCTTCCTCATTATTGCGGCTACCTTCTGACTCTGCTTTGGGTGGGGAGACTGCTGGTGGAGAAGTGCGACGATGCCTGATCGCCCGACGATCTGGGGAGTCAGGAGTCCATGTATCATTCACGGTGACACACAGTTCATTCCCATCTCCTCTTTCTCTCGCCCTCAAGCAGGCTCGAAGCAATGCCTCGGTTTCCTTCAGTGTGTCCCGAACATCCTGAAGCTCCTGCTGACACTCATGCAGTCGAGTGCTGAGATCACTACGAAGCCTTTATAAAGGGATTCCCGATGAGCGTGGGCCCACTGAAGTTTCACCGCTAACAGCATACAAGAGGCTCCAACCCCGCTGCAGTGGCCCCCTCTTGAGCCTTGCGGTTCATATGGTAGTCCAGCTGACACCTATTCCCCGCACCATCCAACACACCCATACTACGTCGGGGATACACCTAATTAATTGGCCAAGCTGCCCCATCTCAGCATGTGGTTGGCACGGTAAAGCCAGGTTACATGCTCCATGAACCGGTCCTTAGGATCCAGGCAAGTACTAAACACAAACCCGAGTCTCGTGCACCCAGCACCAACCAAAACATCCAACTTGCCTTGATCCCTACCTCTACATAACTCACAATATCTCATTCCAGAGTATGGTAAAATAAACTGATGATCTCATATCCCAAATATCCCATTCTAAACATGGCTAAGCATATGCACAATAATACATGACATGATAAAATGAATCCCAACCCAAGTTACAAGGAAACAAGGTAATGCAATTCTAGGAAAACATCCTAGCATGGGTTTCATATTTTCAATTGACAATGCAAATAATTATATCTACACATCCTAGTATAGGAACAAAGTGGTCAAGGACACTGCCTTCTTCTTGCTGCTCTGGGAATGGGTAGTCCTGATCTTGGAAAGGAAGAACTTGCTCTGGAACAGGTTCTACTCATACCATCACACATAGCAAAAGAAAACAATAATCCATAAGACATAGTTCACACTTCCACTTCATACAAACCACACATTCACATTTCTATGTTGTGGTTACTCTATGTGTGTTGATTTTAGGCTTACATGCACTTTTAAACATGTGCGTATGATTTCTACTTTTGTATTCATTTTTTATGTTTGCATACTATATATGAATTTCTAATTTAAATAAATTTCTTATATTCAATTGATACACATTTTAGCTACCAAGTATGCATGGAAGGTATTTTCCTACTCCAAATGTGTCTTCACACCTTCTACCAACCCTAAACTGAATTCTTTGGATTTTGGAAACTTCATTTATCATTTTCTAGTTATTCATACCTAGTTTGCTATATTTTCAGATTTATTTCCTATGCCTAAATGTGAACTTTATTATGAAAATAGTAAGACACCTCATCTAAACAGAATAGGTTTTGGTCTAAAATATTAAATAATATATTTTGAACTTCTCCTCTGATTTGAACTAATTTAAATTTATTTTATCAATTTTCAGAATTATTCTCTACTTAAAATTTGTCCCTATAACTAATAAATGTGAATAATCAATTAGACAGATTCATTTCAGCCAAAAATCTATTTTTATCTCACTCTAAAGTTTTCCAAGTACTAGGAAAGTTTTAAATTTGAATTTACAATGTGTTTGTCCCATCTTTTAAATTTTAAATACTAATCACATATTCAAATTCCTAAATTTAATATCACATAGGGTTAAAAAGGTAAGCTCACCCCACTACAGGGGCCTAACTATGCATAACAGAGGGGTTTTACTAATTTTTATTAAGTCCAGGGGCTAAAACTGATTTTTAATTGAATTTACATGAATTTCTAAAGCTCCAGGGGCTAGATCAGAAGTTTCCGGGGCTAGCTCGTATTTTCCGAGAACCCCAGGGGGTAGCGCGTAAGAATCCCGGCCTTTATAACGCGGGGCTGACGTGCACCGTCCGATTTAAAACAGACGGCTGAGATTATAAAGTCGAACCGGTACGCGGGGATTTAAATTCTACCGTGTGATTTAAAATAGACGGCGCACAAGCGGCCACGTCGCTCTGATCGAGCGCGGGCGGCGCTGCCCGACGGCGGGAGGCGGCGATCTCGCCGGAGAGTTTCGGATCTTCATCAATTCTTCCTAAAACTGTGATTTTATGGCATAGATCGGTGGAGGGGAGGTCGGGGATCTCACCTCGGGGGTTTTCTTGAGCTCGGAGGTCCTGGAAAGCGATCGGCGACGAGGTCCGAGGTGAATTCACGGCGAGGCTCGTCGGGTTCGACCGCAAACCACCGAGTTTTCTGCACCTGCGAGGTTCCCCGGAGGCGGTGGATCAAGACCAGCGAGTTAGATCAGAATTCCCGAGCGTAGATCAAGCAGAATTCGCTGGAGAAGCTCGGGTTCTCACCGGAGAGAAAAACGGCGGATCGTGGGGAAAAACCAGACGATGCCTGGGTTTTATAGACGGGGGAGGACGGCGTGTTAGTTTAGATCGAGTTGGAGTCCTCCGGAACTAGAATTCGGCTGGGAACGCGCGGTTTTCTAGGTTAATTTCGATGGGGTGCGCGCGCGGAGGAGCCCCGGGTTCGGACGAGCGGGGGTTAGGGATGACAGGTGGGTCCCGCCTGTCTGCGAGAGGGGCGCGGGCGCGCGGCTGCGGGCTGGCGCGGGGGTTGGGTGGGCCGGCTGGTGGGTTTCGGCCCACTGGCCGGGAAGGTTTGTTTTTCTTTTTCTTTTTCTTTTCCATTTCTGTTTTGAGTTTAATTTGAATTCCAGTTTGAATTTGAATTTTTGCAACACATGCAACACGTCCAAAAAATTTTAAATTCCCCTCTTGACAAGATTTTGGGGTGTTACATTTGCTACCTTTATCATATACTGAAATAGTGAACTTAGATGCTACACAACGTTCTGAATTTATTCTTAAGTTGCATGAAATTACTAAGTTAGAAATTGAAAAAATGAATGAAAAGTATCGCATTGCTGCTAGTAAAGGTAGGAAGGAGGTAAAATTGGAACCCGGTGATTTGGTGTGGGTTCATTTGAGAAAAGATAGGTTCCCGGATTTGAGAAAGTTCAAACTCATCCCACGTGCTGCTGGACCTTTTAAGGTTCTTGAGAAGATAAATGACAATGCATATAAACTTGAGTTGCCTCCCGAGTTTGGGGTTAGTCCCACATTTAACATTTCAGATTTGAAGCCATACTTGGGTGAGGAAGATGAGCTTGAGTCGAGGACGACTCCAATTCAAGAGGGAGAGGATTATGAGGACATCTCTCCTTTGCATACAATGGAAGGACCGATCACTAGAGCACGTGCACGACAATTGGATCTCCAGCTACATTCTAACCTTGTCAATTGTTTTTCAGAACTTACGCTTGTTTCCATGCATGTTTTATTGATTAGGAACAATAGAGAGGACCAGCAAGGGCTGGGAGGAGTCCAAGGAGTCAAGGAGAAGGAGATAGGACGTGCACACCAAGGAGGAACCCAAGTACAACTCGACTTCGACTCCACCTCGGATTCCAGGAGCTGCCTTCACCAAAACTGACGTCCCGGACACATACGGAGTCGGATTTGGACGTTCTATATATGGTTGGAACCGTGATTTCATAAAGCTCCCAATGGAACCAGCCCCACCTCAAAATTCCTTCTAAGTTGAAGGTAATCAGCGAAACAATTGGGCGTCCAGAATCTGTCCGGTGCTGCACCACCGCCTTTTGGGCAGCTGGCCCATGTAACGTGTGGAAGCCCATTAGGGTTGCGTCCAGGGGTCTTGCACGCCCCTAAACTCCTTTTTATACAGCAGCCGTCACCACATTAGGGTGGGTTTTTGCTTAGTTACAATCTGTCATTGAACAGTGTCGCCGATCATCGGTTGTGAGACCCCAAATTCATGATCAATTTAGTTTTGATTGCAACTTCTCTGTTCTTGCTTGTGTTCTTGATTGTGCTTGCAGGGATAAGCCTTCGTGGCGAGGTCATTTGTGTGACACGAGTGATAACCAACGGAGGAGTGGTGTAGTGATTGCGGGGTTTTGTTCGTTCCGAGCCTTGGATCATCAACGTCGAGATCTCCACCCAATCAAGTTTACCCTATCTCTTTGAAGATCGGGACTCATCCTCCTATCAAGAGAGGACTGCCCTGGGAACTGCATGGCATAAGAGGGGGCCCGTAGGTGGGAGAATGGTGATTCGAGCCTGCTGGTGAAACCTTAGTGAGTCCATACATCTAGTAGCCCCTTTGTAAAGGCTATTTTGTGATCTCTTGGCCATACACCGAAGTTTGTGTACTGGTATAATAGAGGTTCTGCAGTCGCCGACGGGTGACGAAATCATAAACTTGTGGGTAAAGTGGTGCCACCTCTTAAGAGTGTAAAACTATCATGATAGTCGTGCTTACAGTCACAAGCGTCTGGCCAACTCACATGATTAGAGGGAAATTTGGGATGGAAAGTTGGGATGGTTATCGGGATGGTTATTGGTTTGGTTATGGTATGGTCATTGGAAATTGGTTTCCAGACTATTGAGTCATGATAATGAGTTTTGGTTTCGGTTATGAGATGGATATGAATATGAGATGGTTATTATGAGCATGAGATGTTGTTGAGAAAGATTAATGGCTGGATGAGACGGGATAAGTGGTAAATTATGATGGAGGTATGTTACTATTTTAATTAAATATATATTGGGATTAAATTCACTTAAAGATAGTTGCTGTTTTTATCATGTTTGTGAAACAAAATTTGCTTTCTGCAATGAGCCTTTTTATTCCCTACCTTGTTGTAAGCTACATGTCATACTTTTCCTACACTTGCTGAGTACGACATGTACTCACCCTTGCATTATCATACAAATATCAGCAACAGGAGAGGAGTACTTCGAAGATCATGTGGAGTACTAAGTGTGCGAACTACCGTCAACTTGCCTATGGAGTTGGAGATGGAGCCGATGTTGTTTAGTTGCTTCTGCTATCGTTTAGAGACTTCCGCTGCTAGAATAAGTTAGAGACTTCCGCTGCAATAATAAGCTATAGATTCATGTAATAAAGTACTTAAACACTATTTATTCGTGGTTATATTCTGAATTCAGTTTGTGGATTACATGTGTATGTGTGATGAACATCCTGGGCACACATATGCATTAGTTGGGTTCCGTTTTCATGGGACCGAGAGTCACAGATTGGTATCAAAGCCACGTTGACCGTAGGACGCAAGCCTAGGTAGAATGCACAGATTGGCATCAGAACCACATTGACCGTAGGACGCAAGCCTAGGTAGAATGGACACCCTAAACACCCCTTTAAACTGCTATTTTCGAAAATTGCTTGCTGTTGCACTTTCCTTGTCAATACAGCCACCGCAAGGTGCTATTTTCAAGCCCATACTTGTCTCTTCTTTTGGACAACAACACCTTTGCTTTCTTGCTCCATAACTTCTGAAGTTTTGGAGTTATTTCTTCCTTCTCAAAGTTTTCTCATGTCCCATTTATAAATGGCGCTGGTTCTCCCGATCAACGCCATCTAACCATACATGGACTGCCAACTCACCGTGGTGTGCGCCCATGCATGGACCACCCCTGTCACATGGCGGGAACAGCACCAGTTCACATGATTAAGTTTAGGACTTCCATTGAATAAGCGTGAATAGGAGTGGTGTGTTGAACTTTTGTGATGATTGTTTGTGTTTGTGTGCTTAGTGTGAGTTGTGAGATGCTTCAGCGTTGTCCATATCCACACATAGTAGAGAGATGTGAGATGCTTCGGCATGTGTTCACATCCTCATATAAAAGTAGATATATTTAGTCCATCCACCTTGATGCATATAGTTAGGGGGATCAACCTAAACTTCTATTCTATTCAACTCTCTCTCACGGATGGTGAGGGAAAACGCCAGTCGGCAAAGGAGGAACGTTCGTGGCAACCAGGAACCACAAGAGGATGGCCACGTTGAAGTTCCTGGAAATCCTAACCCCGGGGCTGGTGAAAACAACCTTGAATGGTTGATGGCTATGCAGAACCAGCTCATGCAAACTATGATCCAAACTTTGGGTCAGCTGCAAGCTAACAACAACAACAATCCTAACCCCGTTCCTGCACCACCACCGCCACCACCGCCGGCTCACAACAGATTGGGAGAGTTCATGAGGACTCGACCGCCTACTTTTGCACAAGCTAATGATCCTATGGAGGCTGACGATTGGTTGAAATCCATGGAGAAGAAGCTTTCTATTGTTCAGTGCAATGATAGGGAGAAAGTTCTCTTCGCATCGCACCAACTTATGGGAGCAGCAGCTGACTGGTGGGACGCTCTTTGCAATGCTCATGTCGACCAGGAGACTATCACTTGGGCTGAGTTCAAGGAGAGTTTCCGCTCTAATTACATCCCTGTTGGAGTCATGATGCTAAAAAGGCAAGAGTTCAAAGGTTTCCGCCAAGGCAGGAAGAGCGTGAATGAGTACCTCAACAAGTTCACGCAGCTGTCAAGGTATGCCCCCGAGGATGTCAACTCGGATCAAAGGAAGCAATACATGTTCATGAGAGGGTTGAACAATGAGATCCAAGTTCAACTGCTCAACAATGACTATGCAAACTTCCAGAACCTTGTTGACAAAGCTATAGTGGTTGAGAGCAAGATCCGTGAGATCGAGCAAGAGGGCAAGACAAAGATGCCATACCAGCCACAAGGGAGCAATGTACGTCCCCGTTTCATGCCCCCAGCTGCACCGCAGTATGGCTCGTCCGCTTGTACTTTTCGCCCTAATCAACCACCACAGCAACATCCTGTTATGCAAACACCCCGTGTGCCTTTGCCTCCTGCGCCCCGTCCCAACATGGGTGCTTATGCTCAAAACCACCCTTGCCCTAACGTTCCTGCTGTCTTGGGCAACAAGGCATGTTTTTCATGCGGAGAGACGGGACACTTTGCAAGTCAGTGCCCGAGAAAAGGCCTTGGACAGTTGACCAACGCGCCCAAGCAAAACCCACGGCCGAACGGAGGAGCTAATCAAGGTAATCGTGGGCAGCAGAGCTTTGCTCGTGGTAACGTGAATCATGTCTCCGCTGAGGAAGCGCAACAGGCTGAGGACGTCGTGATTGGTATGTTCCTTGCCAACTCCAACCCAGCCACTGTTTTATTTAATTCCGGAGCATCGCATTCATACATATCATCCAAGTATGTGGCCAAGTATAATCTGCCCATATCACACATGAAATATACTATGTTGGTTAATGCTCCCAGTGCGGAGATGAGGACTAATATAGTATGCCCAAAAGTAAACCTTAAAATAAGGGGGGTGGACTTCCTTGCCAACCTTATTGTCTTGGATTCTCAAGGGCTTGATATAATACTTGGAATGGATTGGTTAAGCAAACACAAAGGAGTGATCCAATGTGCTGAGAGAAGCGTGAGGAAAACCTCAAGGCAGAACTCCCTCACCTATTCTCTACTCTATCGAATCTCGAGGGCGAGATTCAGTTTAAGGGGGGTAGGTTTGTAACACCCTCAAGTTCATATTCATGCATTGCATATAGAAAAAACATTATAAAAGAAATAGAAATAGGAAAGAATAATAAAAATGGGAGAAAGATAGCTGAAAAGAGCCAATTCGCCGAGGAGCGTCGTCGACACTTCCCGCAGCCTGCTGGCCATGTGGCGTCTTCGGAGCTCATCCCTGCGGAGGGGGTGACATCCGGCACTGCTGGCCACGTGGCAGGCTCGGAGCTCGCCTCAGGAGAAGGGGCGAGGTCCGACCCCGCTGGACACGTGTTGCCTTCGGAGCTATTCTCTGCGGAGAAGCGAGGCTCAGCCCTGTGGGACACGTGTTGACTACGGAGCTAGTCTCTGCGGAGAAGCAAGGTCCGGCCTGCTGGACACATGTCATCCTCGGAGCTCGCCTCCAAGAGGTCCGACACTGCTGGACACGTGTCATCCTCAGAGCTCACCTCTGAGGAGAAGGGAGGTCCGACACTGATGGACATGTGTCGTTCTCGGAGCTCACCTCCGAGGAGAAGGGAGGTCCGACACTAATGGACATGTATCGTCCTCGGAGCTCACCTCTGAGAAGAAGGAAGGTCCAACACTGCTGGACACGTGGCACTCTTGGAGCTCGCCTCTGAGTAGAGGGGAGGTCCGGCACTGACACGTGGCGCACGCGGAGCTTGCCTCTGAGGAGAGAGGAGGTCCCGACCCGCCAAACACGTGGCGCACGCGGAGCTCGCCTCTGAGGGAGAGGGAGGTCCCGCCCGCCAGACACGTGGCGCACCCGGAGCTCACCCTGCGGAAGGACGAGATCCTTAAGCGGTTTTCCCCTGTGATCGCTGGAATACCCGGTACGGAGGAAACCGACACGATTTCCACGTTGCTACCGCACCAAATCAATTGGAGATAAGTTGTTAAGATCCAAAACAAATTGAATAGGACTCTTATTTGAAATCCAATCGGAGTAGGACTCTTCTTTAACCCCTTATAAATAGAATCCAAAACCCCCTGGCCGCAACCATGTACCTATTTTCCACCTCTCGAGTCGACGACTTGGAGGCCCTAGCTCCCAACTCGCCGAGTTAACCCCCTTCGCCGGAGTTCAGCCACCGGTGAGACCGCCGACGAGCCCCGTCACGCTCGCCATCGCCGAAAGAGAGCCGACGAACTGTCCTGCTGCCATTGCTAGGAGGAAGGCCGAGGTAGCTCTTCGTTACCACCTTACGAAGTCATCGCGGTTTTCTTCACATCTGTTTTTCTTCGAACAGAAGCTTTTTCGTGTGGACAGATCACGTGTTGATCGGTTTTTAACGGTGGAATTGTTCTAGATCTTGAGTCAAGATCATCACCACGTCCACACTTGATACTTACACTCTTTTTCACCATAAAACCCCATGCAAGCCCAGTAAAACATGCAAGAACACGTATAAACTGATCTAAATAAGACAGCATCATAGGATTTGCATCATTGCATCTTGAGTAAAGTTTGTGCATGATGTTTGATTGCTATAATTTTGTGTGTGTGTGGTCGTGAGTAGAAGGACAAGCTCAGGAAGCTATCTACGAAGGACTACAGTACCAAGACTTCGAGACACGTGAGCAACAAAAGCCATAGGAACAAGACAAGTTCCCTTGACCATATTGATCCCATGTTTTAAAACTGTTTTGTCTGCGAAAACATGTGTGGTTGAGTCAACTTGATGAGGACATCCTTTTATAGGAGTTTACTAGTTTTGTTAACCATCCTTGTCACCGGGAAAGTTAATGAGTCGGGTATGGTCGTTTTTCCTTTTTGCTTCGCTAATCTACGGGATATGGGAAGCGAGATAGAACATGTCTAGCTACTGCACTCATATGAATAATGATAATAAGAACTTGATGATGATAATGAACATGAATCGGGGGAGATCTAGGCAAGCTTGGTTCGTGGATGTGGTAGAATGAGATGGTGGTTTACTTGCCGTAGATCTAAGGATCGGTTCATGCCAGCACATGCCAGGAAAACAGTGCCACCAAAAGGCCAAATATGGGTGCGGCTTAGCTGACTAATTAGATAAGTTGCTAGATTGTTATGGACCGTGGAAGGTGCGGGGATGGGAGTCGAGAGGGGACTGCCCTGGGAACTGCATGGCACAAGAGGGGGCCGGTAGGTGGGGGAATGGTGATTCGAGCCTGCTGGTGAAACCTTAGTGAGTCCATACATCTAGTAGCCCCTTTGTAAAGGCTATTTTGTGATCTCTTGACCACACACCGACGGTTGTGTACTGGTATAATAGAGGTTCTGCAGTCACCGACGGGTGACGAAATCACAAACTTGTGGGTAAAGTGGTGCCACCTCTTAAGAGTGTAAAACTATCATGATAGCCGTGCTTACGGTCACAAGCGTCTGGCCAACTCACATGATTAGAGGGAAATTTGGGATGCAAAGTTGGGATGGTTATCGAGATGGTTATTGGTTTGGTTATGGTATGGTCATTAGAAATTGGTTTCGGGACTGTTGAGTCATGATGATGAGTTTTGGTTTTGGTTATGAGATGGATATGAATATGAGATGGTTATTATGAGCATGAGATGTTGTTGAGAAAGATTAATGGCTGGATGAGACGGGATAAGTGGTAAATTATGATGGAGGTATGTTACTGTTTTAATTAAATATATACTGGGATTAAATTCACTTAAAGATAGTTGATGTTTTATCATGTTTTTGAAACAAAATTTGCTTTCTGCAATGAGCCTTTTTATTCCATACCTTGTTGTATGCTACATGTCATACTTTTCCCGCACTTGCTGAGTACGACATGTACTCACCCTTGCATTATCATACAAACATCAGCAACAGGAGAGGAGTACTTCGAAGATCATGTGGAGTACTAGGCGTGCAAACTACCGTCAACTTGCCTGTGGAGTTGGAGATGGAGCCGCTGCTGTTTAGTTGCTTCCTCTATCGTTTAGAGACTTCCGCTGCTAGAATAAGTTAGAGACTTCCGCTGCAAGAATAAGCTAGAGATTCATGTAATAAAGTACTTAAACACTATTTATTCGTGGTTATATTCTGAATTCAGTTTGTGGATTACACGTGTATGTGTGATGAACATCCTGGGCAAACATATGTATTAGCTGGGTTCCGTTTTCACGGGACCGGGCATCACAGATGGGTTTCGTTTTCACGGGACCGGGCGTCACAGTGGCCCAGAGGTAGTACCTGCCATGAAGAAAACAGTGGCGGGTCTTCCGGTGGCACCTACAAGAGGTCCGCCAGCGGCCGGACCGGTCATAGGAAATAGGGCACCGGTTCTGGTGAGCGTGCCGTGGATTGGAGGGACAGCGCTTGCAGCACCGCGGATCGGAGGGCCAGAGGTGGTGCTAGCCACCCAGGGGGCGGCTGCGGCCACCCACGGGGTGGTGGCTGTCGGCCAAGAGGGGGGAGCGTTGGCTGATCCGGCGGCGCACCCCCCCCGGAGTTGTGCCAGCGCTGGCCACCCAAGGGGTGGCAGCTGTCGGCTAGGAAAGGGGGGCGCCGGCCGATCCGACGGCAGCCCCAGCCAGACCAGCTGCGGCCCGCTCGGGAACAACCCCCACCAGTCCGGCGCCGGCGGCCTACCTGTGCGCGTCGGTCGGCTGCAGCGCCGGCCGACCGTGGCTCGGCAGCGGATGCACGCCGAATCCCGGCGGTTGTGCCGGCGCGGCGCCCGGTGGCGGCGCTGCCCGAAGGGAGAAGGGGGGCGGCAGCGCGCTAGGGGAGGTCAGTGGTGGCGGTGCGCTATGGGAGGGCGGCGACGGCGCGCGGTGGATGGGCGGCGGCGACGCCATAGGGCTAGGAGGATTAGGGTTAAGCCATAATCCTTGATTAACCTAGCTGATATCATATTAGAGGGAAAAGACTGAATTGATTAATCCTGATGTCAAAGGGGTACATTATAGAGTGTCAAGGGCTGGTTAAAAGACTAATCTGCCCCTAACCCTAATATCATCCAAAGGACTAAATTACCCCTGAGTACACCTCTAATTACAGTAGTCTAACACAGAAAATATACTGCAATGAGCTGGAGAAATACAATATCAGATGAATACAAAGGATGTGATTTTTCTCTTAAGTGCCATAAGCGATTCGTGCAGATGAGAAATATGTCACAAAATCTTTGTCTCCCTTGTGCTCTGAACATATCAGAGGAAATCTGACAGCATAGAGGGTGGGAGGATTTCCTCTTAAGACAATAATATACTTGGCCCAACGAAACACATTGGCAAAGTTTAAGCGAAAAACAGAACAGTCATGGGCTGTGTGGTATATGCCTTGACTGCGCATATGCCCACCAGGGATCAAAACCTCACTTGGACCCTGGCAACCATCTTCATATAATTGGTAACTCCCTCACATGTCTTGAAGATAAAAGTATAAAACAACAAAGTCAATCAGAAATAGGTACTCACCAGTGATTAGGTGTTTCCCACTGGGCTTGGTTTCTGCAAACATTCATGCGACATGCCATTGTTGTGATCAGAACTGCAAATACGGCTTTCAACTTCCTGACCCCGTAGTTCTCAAGAGAAAGAAAAAGAAAGCTGATGGAAAACAATGTTGCGGTAAGTGGGCTACAACCTTCCGACTATTCAAACAATAAATACAACAAAATCAATGCTTAACTCATGAATTAACAAGCAATTCTGCAAGATCAAATTAAATACAATGACATCAAATTCATTTTCAATGCTATCCCATATTCTAATGTATGGCTGTACAATTGTTGGAGAAATATTAGACTCATACTAGATTAGGTCTCTAGGTAGATGTATTTCCTGTATTTACAGATTAGAAAAATAAGATCATGTGTTGCGATAATAGTTTGGACACAATACAAATAGAGATTAAAATTATTCTTGATCCCATTTTGAAGGCCAGCATGAGATATGCCGCTCTGATACACCCAAGTTCTTTATTGCGACTACAAGCCAACTCACTACATTACCAGCTGAACAGACAAGGAAATACGAAAAGATTTTTTTAAAAAATAAAAAGACTTTTTCAGCAAGAAATTGTGACGAACCGTGGCCGTGTAGCCGCCTCCCGGAATTCTCTATCCACTCTTTGTTTGTCAGCGTGCTGTTTCATCCTATTCTGAGCAGCTGCTAATTCCTTCTTTAACAACTCAATGTGAGCTGATCTTTTAGTCAATATGTCGGCCATTGGAAAACCAGTCGACAACCACCAAAATTGTATCATAACCCCCTGATTTGGGTAAGCCTTCTATGAAATCCAGAGATAAATCCTGTCAAGCGTCCTTAGGAATTGGGAGAGGCTGTAGTAACGCTGAAGGGTGTATTTTCTGAGATTTAGCCTTCTGGCACACTGCTGCACAAAACTTGTTACCTCTTGTTTTAGTTCTCTCCAATAAAACAGTTTCTATGCCCCCAAGGCACTGTCATGGAAAGCTGCAATCAATTTGGTCCTCAAAGCTTAATTCTCTCCAATCCAAATTTGATTCCCTTTTCGAATTATGCCTTGATGTAATGAAAACCCTTGTTCATCAGGGCTAACCGTAGGCAATTTAGCTATCAGTTGCTGTGCTGACTCATCTATCACATAGGAGTTTAGAACTTCTTAAATCCAAAGAGGTTGAACTTCAGATACTCAGGTTACTGCCAATAGCTGACCCATCTGTGACAAAGCATCAGCCACTGTATCTTCCTTCCTCTTTTTATATACAATTTTAAACTGTAGGCCCATCAACTTGGACATAGCACGTTTCTGCAGATCAGACTGTAACTGTTGCCCTTCTAAAAACCTTAGTGCCTTGTGATCAGTTTTAATAATAAACTCAGTCCTCTACAAATATTGTCTCCACATCTCTACTGCCATAATGAGGTCCAATCTCGTAAATGGATAACTGCTTGTTTTGTGTTGGCATCCCTTTACTCAAGATTGCTATAGGCCGCCATTGCTGCATTAGAACTGCCTCAAACCCCATATCACTAGCATTTGTCTCCACTGTAAAGGACAAATTAAAATTAGGCAAAGCTAAAACAAGAGCAACAAATACAGCAGCAGCAGAATCATTCCATTGGAATTGTTTCCGTTTTAACAAGGCAGTTAGAGGAGTTGCAATTTCTCCATATCCTCTCACAAAATTCCTATAATATACTGTCAGCCCCAAAAAGGCTAAGACTGTCACAGTAGAAGGAATGGGCCATTGCTCCATAACTACTGTTTTTGCTGGGTCAGTAGCTACTCCCTCTTCAGATATTATGTGACCCAAATATGTCAAAGACTTTTTGGCAAAACTGCACTTTGACCTTTTGATATAGAACTGATTTTCTTTCAATTTAAGTAGTACTATCTTAATATGCTCAAGATGCATCTCAAATGCAGGGTTGTATATCAATATGTCGTCTATGAACACTAACACAAAATTTCTCAAATAAGGGACCAAAACTGAATTCGTAGCGCAATGAAAAGAAGCTGGCGCGTTTGTCAAACCAAATGGCAGCCCGGTGCATGTAGCTCCTGCTTGCGCAAGGTCCAGGGAAGGGTTCGACCCATTTAGGTTTTTTGTATGCAGTCTTTCTCTGCATTTCTGCAAGAGGCTGTTTCCAGAGGCTGAATTCATAGCATATTGAAAAGAAACTGGTGCGTTTGTCGAACCAAAGGGCATTACCTTAAATTGATAATGTCCACTGTGTTTTAAACGTTGTCCTGTATTCCTCTCCCTTCTTCATTCGTATTTGATGATAACCAACTCTCATGTCAAGGATTGTAAAATATTTAGTACCGGCAAACTCATCAAGAATCTCATCTATTAACGGCATGGAAAATCTGTTTTTTATAGTCAAGTCATTCAACTTCTTGTAATCAACACAAAAAAATCTCCAAGTCACATCCTTCTTTTGCACCAATAAAACTGGGGAAGCAAAAGGACTTACACTATTTTCAATAGAATGTTTTGGCAATATTCAAAACTTTGAATGTTAATGCTAACTTTTATCCTAATTGCCAATGTATTCAGCACACATAGGTCTCACAATCTCCCCCTTGATGAATGCATTGGCAACACCAAGTAAAATCCGAACATTGGCTTATGAAAAGTTTTGAAAAGCTTTGAAAACTCATTTCTCCCCCTTTATTAATTTCTCCCTATTTTTTAAAATCAGAGAAGGAAGAAAGTGTATAACATATGCAAAGTGTAAAAAAATCTCTCCTTATACATATTTCTCCCCCTTTGACAATGTATTCAGCAAGGTTCAAAAGAGAAATTTTTAAATGTTATGAGCATATTATAACATATACATACAAAACAAAGCTCATCCAAGTCATACTATGCCACACCCGGTTTTTCCGAAGAACAACCAAGTGAATATCACATGTATGCCAGGATCATTTTCTCATACATGTGATGACAAATAGTGAAGCATCATTTATTACAAGCCAGGTGTCGAATATAAATAAGTCTTACATCACAAATGTCTCAATGAACACTAATGCTTCATCACAAGTAAATAAACTAGCAGCGGAATATTATTCTTTAGGGCTCCATCACAGGTGTTGCCCGGGGGTCTTCATGAACCTAGAAACCTTCCTCGGGTCCAAAATCTTGGTCATTATACACCATCTCATTATCTTGACCTGAGCAGCAATATAAACCAACAAATATGCAAGGTTGAGTACCAATGGTACTCAGCAAGTGTGGGAAAATTATATCATGCATGGCTAGAACAAGGAGAGGTTGAACTCATGGTTAAAGCACTACGCAATTAATACCTATCACCTTAGCTTATTAAGCACCTACATTACTACACAGGTGAAATGATCCAAATCTCCCATCCCATCATCATAAACCAATAACCATAATCATCATTTCCAATGTTAAGCTCCCCGCTTAACTTCCAAAACCATCAATTCTCTAATCATGAATAAGTCCAGGCCGCTCTTAACCGTGAGCACGGCTGTCAAGACAGTTTTGACTCTGCAGAGTTTGTACCACTGTACCCACAAGTAGTGATTTCATCCCCCGTTGCCGGGTGGACTAAGAGAACCTCCATTATGCCAGTGGCTACGAACCACATTCACACTTCCCAGGTGTGTGGCCAAGAGATCACTACGAAGCCTTTACAAAGGGATTCCCGACGAGTGTGGGCCCACTGAGGTTTCACCCCTAACAGCATACAAGAGGCTCCAACCCCGCTGCAGTGGCCCCCTCTTGAGCCTTGCGGTTCATATGGTAGTCCAGCTGACACCTAATCCCCGCACCATCCAACACACCCATACTACGCCGGGGATACACCTAATTAATTGGCTAAGCTGCCCCATCTCAGCATGTGGTTGGCACTGTAAAGCCGGGTTACATGCTCTATGAACCGGTCCTTAGGATCCAGGCAAGTACTAAACACAAACCCAAGTCTCGTGCACCCAGCACACAACCAAAACATCCAACTTGCCTTGATCCCTACCTCTACATAACTCACAATATCTCATTCAAGAGTATGGTAATATAAACTGATGATCTCATTTTCCCAAATATCCCATTCTAAACATGGCTAAGCATATGCATGGACATAAATGACATGACAAAATAAATCCCAACCCAAGCTACAAGGAAACAAGGTAATGCAATTCTAGGGAAACTTCCTAGCATGGGTTTCATATTTCATTTGACAATGCAAATAATTCTATCTACACATCCTAGCATAGGATCAAAGTGGTCAAGGACACTTGCCTCCTTCTTGCTGCTCTTGAAATGGGTAGTCCTGATCTTGGAAACTGATAGCTTGCTCTTGAACAGGTTCTACTTCATACCATCACACATAGCAAAAGAAAAACAACAATCATAAGACATAGTTCACACTTCTTCTTCATACAAACCACACATTCACATTTATGAAAGTTTCTTTACCATTTTATGTGTTGTGGATACTCTATGTGTGTTGATTTGGGGCTTGCATACACTTTCATTTACATGTGTAGGATTCCTACTTTGGTGTTCATATTTATACTCACATACTATATATATATATATGTATATATGTGTGTTTCAGTTTTAAATAAATTCCTTATATATTAAACTACCAAGTATGTATGAAAAGTATTTTTCTTCTCCATATGTGCCTTCATAATTTCTATCAACCCTAAACTGAATTCTTTGCATTTTAGAAACTCCATTTATCATTTACTAGTTTCTATATTTTCAGATTTATATTCTTATGCATAATTGTGCATTTTATTATTAAATTAGTAATACACACTACCTAAACAGATTAGGTTCTGGTCCTAAATAATTTAAGATCATATTTTGACCTTGGCTTCTGATGTATACTATTTCATAATTATTTTCCCTATTTTTCTTTAACTATTCTTTACTTAAAAATGTGTCCCTATACTATTAAATGTGAATAATAGATGAAACAGATTTATTTCAGCCCAAAAATATATTTTTATCTCACTCCAAATTTTTCTAAGTACTGAGAAAGTTTTTAATAATTTTGACCATTAGGTTTGTCCCCCTTTTTAATATTTAAACACTAAGTACATATTCAATTTTCTAAATTAAATACTAAACAGGGCTAAAATAATGAATTCACCCCATTACAGGGTATATAATATTATTTTCATAATCTCCAGGGGTCTAGTTACACTTTTCAGAGGTGTTTTTCTTAATTTCTATTAAGTCTAGGGGCTAAAACTGATTTTTAAATGAATTTACATGATTTTCTGGAGTTCCAGGGGCTAGATCTGAAGTTTCCGGGGCTAGCTCTCAATTCCAGAGAACCCCAGGGGGTAGCACGTAAGAATTCCAGTCTTTATAATGCGGGGCTGACGTGGACCGTCTGATTTTAAACCGACGGCTGAGATTATAACATCGAACCGGTACGCGGGGTTTTAAAGTCTACCGTGCGATTTAAAATAAACGGCGCACAAGCGGCCACGTCGCTCTGATCGAGCGCGGGCGGCGCTGCCGGCGGCGCACGGCGGCGGGAAGCGGCGATCTCGCCGGAAACTTTCGGATCCTCGAGAATTCTGCCTAGAACTGTGATCTTATGGCCTAGATCGGTAGAGGGGAGGTCAGGGATCTCACCTCGGGGGTTTTCTCGAGCTCGGGGGTCCTGGAAAGTGCTCGGCGGCGAGGTCCGAGGCAAAACCACGGCGAAGCTCGTCGGAGCTGGATTTGCACCGTAAGTCTTCGGGTTTTCTGCACCTGCAAAGTTCCCCGGAGGCGGTGGATCAAGATCAACGAGTTAGATCAGAGTTTCCGAGCTTAGATCGGCCAGAATTCACCGGCGAAGTCTCGGTGCTCACCGGAGTGAAAATCGGCGATCGCGTGAGAAAAACTGATCGGATCGGTTGTTTTTATAGCCGGGGGAGGGCGGTGGTTCTGTTGTGATCGAGTTAGAGTCCTCAGGGTCCAGAATTCGGCTGCGGGACGCGGTTTCCCGATCGGTTGCGATCGCGCGCGAGGGAGAAGTCCGGGGTCGCGGGGTTAGGGATGACAGGCGGGTCCCACCCGTCAGCGAGGGGCAGCGCGGCGCGCGCGGGGGCGGGCTGCGCGGGGTTTGCTGGGCCGGCTGGGGTTTCGCCCCACTGGCCAGTTTTTTTCCGGTTTTCCTTTTTCTTTTTCCATTTCTTTTCTGTTTTGAGTCTAATTTGAATTCCAGTTTGAATTTGAATTTTTGCAAAACATGCAACACGTCCAAAAATTTCTAAATTCCCCTCTGAACATGGTTTATGGTTCTAAATCAAAATTTGAGTTTTGACTAAAAATTTGGGGTGTTACAGCTCTACCCCCCTTAAAAGAAATCTCGTCCTCGAGATTGGTGTTTCTAAGAAAACAATTCCGGAAATTGTGCCTTAAGCTCATCTTCCCGTTCCCAGGTGGCTTCCTCTTCTGAGTGATGCTTCCACTGCACCTTGCACATCCTGATTCTCTTATTTCTGGTGAGGCGTTCCATTGTCTCCAAAATCTTGTATGGTTGCTCGGCATAAGACAAATCCTCAGCTACATCCACTTCATTCATGGGTAACACCTCCTCAGGCGTCCTCAGACATTTCTTGAGTTGCGACACATGGAACACATCGTGCACGTCCGATAGATGAACCGGTAACTCTAGTTGGTACGCCACTTCGCCTTTTCTTTCCAAAACTTGAAAGGGTCCGATGTATCGAGGTGACAACTTCCCTTTCACCTTGAACCGACGAAGTCCTCTGATAGGGGACACCTTGAGATAAACATAGTCTCCCACGTTGAAAACGAGTTCTCTTCTTCGTACATCAGCATAACTCTTCTGGCGTGTCTGTGCTATCCTCAAGTTGTTGCGAATCTCCCTCACCTTTGCCTCGGCTTCTTGTAGCACTTCGGGACCAAACACTTTACTTTCTCCTGTTTGGTTCCAAAATAGGGGAGTTCTGCATCTCCTTCCATACAAAGCTTCAAACGGTGACATCTTCATACTAGCTTGATAACTGTTGTTATAGGAAAACTCCGCATACGGTAAGTTCTTGTCCCAACTCCTATTGTTTTTGAGTGCACATGCCCTTAACATATCTTCAAGGATCTGATTGGTTCTCTCCGTCTGCCCGTCAGTTTGGGGATGATAGGCAGAGCTGAAATTCAGATGGGTTCCCATGGTTTCATGCAACTTTTGCCAAAACCTCGAGGTGAACTGTGTCCCTCGGTCCGACACTATCTTCTTTGGCACTCCATGGTAACACACAATCCTTGACATGTACAATTCTGCCAATTTGGTTCTGCTGTAGCTTTCCTTCACCGGAATGAAATGAGCTACCTTGGTTAGCCTATCAATAATAACCCATATTGAATCATACCCGGACTGGGTCCTAGGCAATCCCACGACAAAATCCATGCTGATCTCTTCCCACTTCCATTCAGGCACTTTGAGTGGTTGCAGCAATCCCGCGGGTCGTTGATGTTCTGCTTTCACCAACTGACATGTGTCACATAGGGCAACATGTTCCGCGACATCTCGTTTCATGCCATACCACCAATACCTGCTTTTGAGGTCCTGATACATCTTCGTACTCCCAAGATGAATGGAATAGTCGGAATCGTGAGCCTCCTTCAAAATTAATTTACGAATCTCCTTTACTTCTGGCACACAGATCCTTTTCCCGTGCCACACCGTTCCTTGTTCATCCTCTCTAAGACCAGGAGCTTTATTTTCCTTGATGAGCTGTCTAATCTCTTGTATCTTCTCATCATTCTTTTGTCCCTCGCGTATGTCTCGCTCAAGTGTGGAGTCCACTTCCATGGCGATGGCTTCACCACTATTTACTAGACATAGATTGAGCCTTATAACCTCGTCCTTCAATTCTGCAGGCATATCCTTCAAGCTCAACTTATTGACCTGCACTTTCCGACTCAAGGCATCGGCCACGACGTTTGCTTTCCCGGGATGATAGTTGATGCCTACATCAAAGTCATTGATTAGCTCTAACCATCTCCTTTGTCTAAGGTTGAGATCTGGCTGTGTGAATATGTACTTCAAACTCTTATGATCCGTATATATCTCTGTCCTCTTCCCCATCAAATAGTGCCGCCAAATTTTCAACGCGTGTACCACTGCAGCTAGTTCTAAGTCATGTGTAGGATAGTTCTTCTCGTGCTTCCGAAGCTGCCGGGATGCATATGCCACGACATGTCCCTCTTGCATGAGAACACATCCCAACCCGTTTCCAGAGGCATCGCAGTACACCGTGAAATTCTTCTGCATATCTGGCATAACCAACACGGGGGCTGTTGTCAATCTCTTCTTTAGCTCCTGAAAGCTCGTATCGCACTGTGGCGTCCAGGTGAATGTGATTCCCTTTTCCAACAGTTTGGTGAGAGGTCTCGAGATCTTGGAGAATCCCTCAATAAACCGTCGATAGTATCCAGCCAATCCCAAAAAGCTTCGAACTTCCCCGACATTTTCAGGGGTTTTCCATTTCTGGATATCTTCGATTTTGGCGGGATCTACGGAGATTCCTCCCTCCGAGATTATATGTCCTAAAAAGGGAACTCTCTTTAGCCAAAACTCACACTTGCTCAACTTGGCATATAGTTGGTGTTCTCTCAGCCTCTGTAACACCAACCTTATATGTTTCTCATGTTCTTCTTCATCTTTGGAGAAGACGAGAATATCATCTATGAAAACCACCACAAATTTGTCCAGATATTCCATGAATACCTTGTTCATGAGGTACATGAAATATGCCGGGGCATTGGTTAGCCCGAAAGGCATGACAGTGTATTCATACAGTCCGTACCGAGATACGAAAGCTGTCTTGGGAATATCAGATTGCCTTATCTTGAGTTGGTGGTATCCCGACCTGAGATCAATTTTCGAGAACACGCAAGCTCCCCTCAACTGATCAAACAAGTCTTCAATGCGGGGTAATGGATACTTGTTCTTGATGGTCACCTCATTCAAGGCACGGTAATCCACGCATAACCTTTGAGTTCCATCTTTCTTAGGCACAAATATTACCGGAGCTCCCCATGGTGAGGAACTAGGGCGAACATACCCCTTTTCCGTCAATTCTCTCAAATGATCCTTGAGCTCTTCTAGCTGCTTGGAGCCCATTCGATAAGGTCTCTTTGTATATCGGGGCTGTTCCCGGTACTAGCTCGATTGCGAATTCCACGTCACGGTCGGGAGGCATTCCTGGCAACTCCTCCGGAAAAACATCTGGATATTCCCTGATAGTCCTGATTTCCTCAACTTTCACCTCCACTTGATTTAATTTAATGTCCCTCCTAGGCTCGTGTATCGTTATGAACTTTACTCTTGTGCCACTAGGGTGAGTTAGTTCCACCGTTCTGGTCGAACAATGGATGATTCCTTTATGTTTGGTCAACCAATCCATACCCAAAATAATATCTATCCCTTGTGAATCGATCACTATGAGGTTAGCGGTAAATACTACCCCATTAATGTCTAGGTTCACTTTGGGACACACTTGTCTTGTCCTTATTTCTCCACCTGGAGAATTTACCGCTAGCATATGGTTCATTTGTGTGGTTGCTAGGTCATGCTTCTTAACAAACCCTTGAGCAATGAACGAATGGGTAGCACCAGAATCAAACAGCAGAGTTGCAAGGTGTAAATTGGCAGGAAACTTACCAACTACCACGTCGGGTGCCTCTTGTGCTTCCTCCATAGTGACGTGGTTCACCCGTCCTCTCATTACGTTCTGCTGCTGTGGTTGCGTGGGCTTCTTCTTTGGACACTTATGGGCGTAGTGCCCCACTTCACCACAGCTGAAACATTGCACCCCAATCTTAGATGCTTGGCCCTTGTTGTCTTGGGGTTGGTTTGGGGGTCCTTGCACTGCTGGTCGAGGTGGATATGCGGGGCGAGGCTGCTGCACAAACTGACGTTGCGGCTGTGCTGGTGCTGCGGGAGGCCTGTAGTTTGGGTTGTACCCTCTTGGTGCTGAATAGGGTACCGCAGCACGGCTCGTCTGCCCCGTAGGTGGCTGCATCATACGTGGGCGGGTGTTGCTCCCTGAGGCTTGATGTGACCACCCAGCCTTCCTCTTATTCTCATTTTCCAGGGCCTTCAGCTTCCTTTCCACCACAAACGCTCTGTCCACCATCTTTTGAAAGCTTTCATACTCATTTAAGGACATTGCACACTGCATCTCTGCGGTAAGTCCTTCCACGAAACAATCTTGTTTCTGCTCATCTGTCTCTATGTCTCGTGGAGCATAACGGGATAGTTGAGTGAATTTAGTGAGGTATTCCCTCACCGTCATGTTTCCCTGCTGCAGTCCCAAAAACTCCTTCCTCTTGTTTTTGAGTTCGCCTCTTGGGATGTAATGATTGCGGAAGCTACGCTTGAACTCTTCCCAAGTGATGCTCTCCGGGTCATGATGGGCGGCCACGTAGGCGGTCCACCAATCAGCAGCAGGTCCTTGCAATTGATAAGAGGCAAACAGCACCCTCTCATACCCTTGGCATTGTATGATCCTCATCTTACTTTCAATGGTCTTCAGCCAATCATCTGCCTCCAGAGGTTCAGCAGCACTTGCAAACTTTGGAGGTTGAGTTCCTAGAAACTCACTCAACCTTGGTTGGCGTGGTGCAGCTTGTGGAGGTGGAACTTGATGCAAGTTGGCCACCACTTGAGTCAAGTTCTGGATAAGCTGATTTTGATTCTCCAGCATTTGGTGGAGAGGATCAACTTCTTCACGGCGACCACCCCGGTTCTGTCCTCCAGAAAGATGAGAGTTGCATGCCTCATCATTGTTGTTGGCGGGGTTGGCAGCACGTCCTTTTCCTCTTCCGGCCATCTGGTAGAATCAACAAATGTTAATTTGAAAGCATTTAGTATCATCTTACTACTTTCACTTGTTTGTACTTTGAAGTGTTGAAGTTTTGTTAAAATCTTACGAGGGTTTTATATCTCACACCCAATAAATGCACTATTATTTCCTGTGGGTTCACACACCAAAGCAAAACAATCTGAAGACGAGGCTGTGGACACTTGCTCATGGCTTCCACAACTCACGTCACACACCAAGCATTATCACACCATTAACTACGTAACGACTCGACTACTCGACCTCTTGCTAGCTAGGGGAAAGACTCTACGCTACTCATCCTCTTGAGCTGGCTCCTCGGGATCTTCCTCCTCATTTCGGCTACCTTCTGACTCTGCTTTGGGTGGGGAGGCTGCTGGTGGAGAAGTGCGACGACGCCTGATCGCTCAGCGATCCGGGGAGTCAGGGGTCCATGGATCACTTATGGTGACACACAGTTCATTCCCATCTCCTCTTTCTCTCGCCTTTAAGCAAGCTCGCAGCAATGCCTCCGTCTCCTTCAGAGTATCTCGGACATCCTGAAGCTCTTGTTGACACTCCTGCAGTCGAGTGCTGAGCATAGCAGCATCCTCCAAGCACAAGTCCATGTGCTCATGGGAAGTCCCTTGCTGCACCGGTGGGTACTTGTACTCCGTGGTACCACTCTCACGTTGGAGGACATACATGTACTCAGTTTTGTCCAAGTGGCGACGATAGATGTGGCTCTGGCAGGTGATGGCCTCCCAAGTGACATCTCTCTCCGCGTCAACTTGTGTTGCTCGACAAGCTGGAGAGTGGTGGATCTTAAGCAGCTGATTCTCGTGTATAATCCTCATCTCCGAACTCCATTCTTCCCTCTTCTCACGGATGGTCCTGGTGGAGTTATAGTGGATGATGAGCTTGCCCGTATTGCCGGCGCCTTCGAGCATACGTCGAAGACGGCGCAACAAATCTCCCACTGCCAATCCGTAGGAAAGGTACGTCACTGGACGACTTTCCTCTCTTTCAGCAAGGGCAACTACGGGAACTCTCCCTCCTGTGGATTTACGAGCGGTGCGAATCATGCGAACCATCTAAAACAAAAGAATTTAAAATTAGGTTAGATGAAATTTCAAACAAAAAAAATCCTATTTTTGAATGAAAGTTGGGGTAAGATGAAGAAAATGACTCTTTTGATAACACTTTTTCACCCACACCTTGAAAAATAGTTTTTAAGAAAATAGGGCCCTTAAATACGTCCATTTCTACCTAGGTCCACGTTCCTACGGGCAACCTTGGCTCTGATACCACCTCTGTCACACCCGGTTTTTCCGAAGAACAACCAAGTGAATATCACATGTATGCCAGGATCATTTTCTCATACATGTGATGACAAATAGTGAAGCATCATTTATTACAAGCTAGGTGTCGAATATAAATAAGTCTTACATCACAAATGTCTCAATGAACACTAATGCTTCATCACAAGTAAATAAACTAGCAGCGGAATATTATTCTTTAGGGCTCCATCACAGGTGTTGCCCGGGGGTCTTCATGAACCTAGAAACCTTCCTCGGGTCCAAAATCTTGGTCATTATACACCATCTCATTATCTTGACCTGAGCAGCAATATAAACCAACAAATATGCAAGGTTGAGTACCAATGGTACTCAGCAAGTGTGGGAAAATTATATCATGCATGGCTAGAACAAGGAGAGGTTGAACTCATGGTTAAAGCACTACGCAATTAATACCTATCACCTTAGCTTATTAAGCACCTACATTACTACACAGGTGAAATGATCCAAATCTCCCATCCCATCATCATAAACCAATAACCATAATCATCATTTCCAATGTTAAGCTCCCCGCTTAACTTCCAAAACCATCAATTCTCTAATCATGAATAAGTCCAGGCCACTCTTAACCGTGAGCACGGCTGTCAAGACAGTTTTGACTCTGCAGAGTTTGTACCACTGTACCCACAAGTAGTGATTTCATCCCCCGTTGCCGGGTGGACTAAGAGAACCTCCATTATGCCAGTGGCTACGAACCACATTCACACTTCCCAGGTGTGTGGCCAAGAGATCACTACGAAGCCTTTACAAAGGGATTCCCGACGAGCGTGGGCCCACTGAGGTTTCACCCCTAACAGCATACAAGAGGCTCCAACCCCGCTGCAGTGGCCCCCTCTTGAGCCTTGCGGTTCATATGGTAGTCCAGCTGACACCTAATCCCCGCACCATCCAACACACCCATACTACGCCGGGGATACACCTAATTAATTGGCTAAGCTGCCCCATCTCAGCATGTGGTTGGCACTGTAAAGCCGGGTTACATGCTCCATGAACCGGTCCTTAGGATCCAGGCAAGTACTAAACACAAACCCAAGTCTCGTGCACCCAGCACACAACCAAAACATCCAACTTGCCTTGATCCCTACCTCTACATAACTCACAATATCTCATTCAAGAGTATGGTAATATAAACTGATGATCTCATTTTCCCAAATATCCCATTCTAAACATGGCTAAGCATATGCATGGACATAAATGACATGACAAAATAAATCCCAACCCAAGCTACAAGGAAACAAGGTAATGCAATTCTAGGGAAACTTCCTAGCATGGGTTTCATATTTCATTTGACAATGCAAATAATTCTATCTACACATCCTAGCATAGGATCAAAGTGGTCAAGGACACTTGCCTCCTTCTTGCTGCTCTTGAAATGGGTAGTCCTGATCTGGGAAACTGATAGCTTGCTCTTGAACAGGTTCTACTTCATACCATCACACATAGCAAAAGAAAAACAACAACCATAAGACATAGTTCACACTTCTTCTTCATACAAACCACACATTCACATTTATGAAAGTTTCTTTACCATTTTATGTGTTGTGGATACTCTATGTGTGTTGATTTGGGGCTTGCATACACTTTCATTTACATGTGTAGGATTCCTACTTTGGTGTTCATATTTATACTCACATACTATATATATATATATATATGTATATATGTGTGTTTCAGTTTTAAATAAATTCCTTATATATTAAACTACCAAGTATGTATGAAAAGTATTTTTCTTCTCCATATGTGCCTTCATAATTTCTATCAACCCTAAACTGAATTCTTTGCATTTTAGAAACTCCATTTATCATTTACTAGTTTCTATATTTTCAGATTTATATTCTTATGCATAATTGTGCATTTTATTATTAAATTAGTAATACACACTACCTAAACAGATTAGGTTCTGGTCCTAAATAATTTAAGATCATATTTTGACCTTGGCTTCTGATGTATACTATTTCATAATTATTTTCCCTATTTTTCTTTAACTATTCTTTACTTAAAAATGTGTCCCTATACTATTAAATGTGAATAATAGATGAAACAGATTTATTTCAGCCCAAAAATATATTTTTATCTCACTCCAAAGTTTTCTAAGTACTGAGAAAGTTTTTAATAATTTTGACCATTAGGTTTGTCCCCCTTTTTAATATTTAAACACTAAGTACATATTCAATTTTCTAAATTAAATACTAAACAGGGCTAAAATAATGAATTCACCCCATTACAGGGTATATAATATTATTTTCATAATCTCCAGGGGTCTAGTTACACTTTTCAGAGGTGTTTTTCTTAATTTCTATTAAGTCTAGGGGCTAAAACTGATTTTTAAATGAATTTACATGATTTTCTGGAGTTCCAGGGGCTAGATCTAAAGTTTCCGGGGCTAGCTCTCAATTCCAGAGAACCCCAGGGGGTAGCACGTAAGAATTCCAGTCTTTATAACGCGGGGCTGACGTGGACCGTCTGATTTTAAACCGACGGCTGAGATTATAACATCGAACCGGTACGCGGGGTTTTAAAGTCTACCGTGCGATTTAAAATAAACGGCGCACAAGCGGCCACGTCGCTCTGATCGAGCGCGGGCGGCGCTGCCGGCGGCGCACGGCGGCGGGAAGCGGCGATCTCGCCGGAAACTTTCGGATCCTCGAGAATTCTGCCTAGAACTGTGATCTTATGGCCTAGATCGGTAGAGGGGAGGTCAGGGATCTCACCTCGGGGGTTTTCTCGAGCTCGGGGGTCCTGGAAAGTGCTCGGCGGCGAGGTCCGAGGCAAAACCACGGCGAAGCACGTCGGAGCTGGATTTGCACCGTAAGTCTTCGGGTTTTCTGCACCTGCAAAGTTCCCCGGAGGCGGTGGATCAAGATCAACGAGTTAGATCAGAGTTTCCGAGCTTAGATCGGCCAGAATTCACCGGCGAAGTCTCGGTGCTCACCGGAGTGAAAATCGGCGATCGCGTGACAAAAACTGATCGGATCGGTTGTTTTTATAGCCGGGGGAGGGCGGTGGTTCTGTTGTGATCGAGTTAGAGTCCTCAGGGTCCAGAATTCGGCTGCGGGACGCGGTTTCCCGATCGGTTGCGATCGCGCGCGAGGGAGAAGTCCGGGGTCGCGGGGTTAGGGATGACAGGCGGGTCCCACCCGTCAGCGAGGGGCAGCGCGGCGCGCGCGGGGGCGGGCTGCGCGGGGTTTGCTGGGCCGGCTGGGGTTTCGGCCCACTGGCCAGTTTTTTTCCGGTTTTCCTTTTTCTTTTTCCATTTCTTTTCTGTTTTGAGTCTAATTTGAATTCCAGTTTGAATTTGAATTTTTGCAAAACATGCAACACGTCCAAAAATTTCTAAATTCCCCTCTGAACATGGTTTATGGTTCTAAATCAAAATTTGAGTTTTGACTAAAAATTTGGGGTGTTACATACTATCAGGTTACTTACACTATCACATCAATGAGATACATAAAGTAGTGTAAGCCATGCTAGAGATCAAATGTATTTTTCAGTTTAAGCAAGTCATGATCTCCCTTACTCAACTATTTTTAAAACCTGAAAACATGACACTTGTTGCTGCATTTTTATTATTCATAATCATTTAAGGCACAAAGTTGATCATATGACATTTGCAAGAGATTATATGCCGCATCAGCCTTATTCTAACCAACCAAGCCAAGCCTATGTCATTTGACAATCAGAAGCTTAAGGACATGGTTTTAGTCATACACAATTCCTTCCAAGTTCATATCTTAGTGCAATGATAAGCAATCTCAAAAGAAGAAGTGCGATGCATGCATATTCTCTTGATCTTTTCTCAATTTTTTATTTGAAAACTCAACATGTGAGCTGATCACCTCATTAATTTTTTATGATTAAAAGCACTTGTGAGCACGCAACAAGTTCAAAACAGCAAGAAAGTTCGATCATGATCAGATTTAGTGTAAGTAATTATTCCAATTACTAGTCATGGCAAAAACTACAAAATGTATAACATGAGTAATGTAGTAAGAACTTTCAGCCTGTAAAATGAATCACAAAGTCATATATGTATGAAATACTATGCTCATATTATTTTAGTTTCAGATTCACACATAGACTTTCAAAGTTTCAAAAACTCCCCCTCAATTTAAGCCATGAGGATGCATAACCCCTATTTCACTACGAATGAAACAAAAACGAGTGAAATCCAAAGGTTTTGTAAAAATATCAGCCAATTGTTGTTCGGTATCGACATGGTGAAGCACAATGTTTCCTTTTTCAACATTATCACAAAGAAAGTGATACCTAATGTCAATGTGCTTAGTTCTAGAGTGTTTCACGAAGTTTTTAGCAATACAAATTGCACTAGTGTTATCACAAAACAGTGGAACACTATCTAAATCAACCCCATAGTCCTTAAGTGTTTGAACAATCCAAACAATTTGTGAGCAAGCGCTAGCCGCAGCTACATATTCAGATTCGGCCGTGGATGAACAAAGGTGTAGGGATCAAATGTAGACGTGTTGATGATCTTGTCTCAAGATCTAGATCAAACCGATCAACACATGATCTGTCCACGAAAAAGCTTCTGTTCGAAGGGATCGAAGAAACAGATGCGAAGAAAACCGCGATGATGCCGTAAGATAGTAATAATGACCTACCTTACTTCTCCTAGGTGTCGGGGCCTTCCCCATAGCTAGATAGATCGTCGGGGCTCTCTTCTGGCGATGGCGAGCGTTTTGGGGCTCGTCGGCGGTCTCTCCTTTGTTCAAACTCCGATGAAGGGTTAAATCGGCGAGCTGGGGGCTAGGGCTCTAAGTTGTCGGCTTGAGAAGATGTTACAACCAAGGGGTGTTTCGGGTTCTATTTATAACCCAAAAAGAAGAGTCCTACTCTGATTGGATTTCAAATAAGAGTCCTATTTGGTTTGTTTTTTTGGATCTTAAAAACTTATCTCTAATCGATTTGGTGCGGTATCAATCACGGAAGAATTCATGTCGGTTTCCTCAGTAACGGGTACTCACGTACAGAGAAAACCGCTTTAGAATCGCGTCCTTCCACAGGGATAAGCTACGGAGGCTCCACGTGTCCAGCGGGGGCCTGGGCTTCCCTTTTCCTCAGTGACGAGCTCTGGTTGTGCCGCGTGTTGGGTGGTCGGGACCTCCCTCTTCCTCGGAGGCGAGCTCCTCGTGCGCCACGCGTCTGGCAGGCGAGACCTCCCTCTCCCTCAGAGGTAAGCTCCGCGTGTGCCACGTGTCTGGTGGATCAGGACCTCCCCACTCTCCAGAGACGAGCTTCGCGTGCGCCACATGTCAGTGCCGGACCTCCCCTCTCTTTGGAGGTAGTTCCGAATGTGCCACGTGTCCGTGCCGGACCTCCCTTCACTTCGACGGTAGCTCCGAATGTGCCACGTGTCCTGGCAGCATCGAACTTCCTTTCTCCTCAGAAATGAGCTCCGAGGTCGACACGTGTCCATCAGTATCGGACCTTCCTTCTTCTCGGAGGTGTGCTCCGAGAATGACACGTGTTCAACAGTGTTGGACCTCCCTTCATCTCGGAGATGGGCTCCCAGGACGACACGTGTCAAGCAGGGCAGGACCTCTCGGAGGCGAGCTCCGAGGCTGACTCGTGTCCAGTAGGACCGGACCTCTCTGAGGTAAGCTCCGAGAACGACACGTGTCCCATAGTGTCGGACCTCTCGGAGGTGAGTTCCAAGGGTGTGACGCCCTCAATTCTGTGGAAAACCACGGAACCGAGAACTGATGGATATGTGTGCCCAGGATGTTCATCACACATATACACATCGTCCACAAACTGAATTTCAGAATATATATGACCACGAATAACAGAGTTTATTACAATGTCTCATGAGTCTTGGACTCATGCTCACAGCGGAAGTCTTATTCTAATGCGGAAACAATTTAACTAATGCGGAAGCAATTCTAAGCAGCAGTGGCTCCATCTCTACTCCATCCCCACAGGCAAGGTTGAGAACAGATTACACGCCTAATGCTCCACTTGGTCTTCATAGCAATCGTCTCCTGTTGCTGATGATGAAATAATAATGCAAGTTTGAGTACAATGATGTACTCAGCAAGTGCGGGAAAATATGATATGTAGCTCATAACAAGGTAGGTATAAAAAGGCTCATTGCAGAAAGCAAAGTTATTTATCAAAAACCACGATAAAACAACAACTTATCTTTCGGTGAATGTAATCCCAACATGTATTAAAATACCAATCATACCTCCATTATGTTCATTACCTTCCATGTCCCATCCAGACATCAATCAACCTCATTCTTGCTCACGAATACCTCCTCGTATTCGCTACCATCTCACGAATACCATCTCGTATTCGCTACCATTTCATCTCATAAACAATTCTGCCTTACACCGTCCAACCTCGTTGCCATGACTCAACAGTCATGCAACCCATCTCATCACCTGGGCTCAACAGTCCCGAAAACAAAACCAAAACCAAACCTTCCAAAACCATACCCAATAACCATATCCAATCACCATACCAACTAATCATGCCAACTAATCATGGAAGTTGGCCAGGTGCTCGTGACCGTAAGCTCAGCTATTATGATAGTTTTAGACTCTGCAGAGTTTGCACCTCTTTACCCACAAGTTTCTGATTTCGTCACCTGCCGGCGACTGCAGAACCTCCATTATACCAGTACACAACTGTCGGTGTATGGCCAAGAGATCACAAAATAGACTTTACAAAGGGGTTACTAGATGTATGGACTCACTAAGGTTTCACTGGCAGGCTAGAATCTCCAATTCTCCTACCCACGGGCCCCCTCTTGTGCCATGCAGTTCCCAGGGCAGTCCTCACTCGACTCCCATTCCCCGCGCCTTCCACGGTCCATAACAATCTAGCAACTTACCTAATTAGTCAGCTAAGCCACACCAACACTTGGCCTTGTGGTGGCACTGTAATCCTGGCATGTGCTCGCATGAACCGGTCCTTAGATCTACGACAAGTAAACCACCATCTCATGCTACCTCATTCACAAACCCAGCTTGTCTAGATCCCCTCCGATCCATGTTAATTAACAACATCAGTTTCTCATTATCATTACGAGTGCAGTTAGCTAGACACATCTATCTCGCTTCCCAATCCCATGGACTCAGCGAAGCATAAAAGCAAAAACCATACCCGACTCATAAACATCCCTAGCGACAAGGGTGGTTTAACCAAAGCTAGTAAACTCCTATAAAAGGGTTTCCCATCATGTTTGACTCAGCACACACACCTTTTCGCAAAACAAAACGGTTTCCCAAAACATAGGATCAATATGGTCAAGGGGCACTTGCCTTGTTCTTGCAGTTCCGGTTGCTTTTGGATCTCGAAACCTTGTTGTTGCAGCTCGTCGTAGACAGATCCTTGAGCTTGTCCTTCTATACACGATCATGCATATACAAGATTCACAGCAATCAATATCATGCATAAACTTTAACTAGATACGATGATGCATATGCATTCTATCCTATGATCAGTTTTTATTAGATCAGTTTGTACTTATTCTTGCATGGTTTGCATGGGTTTTAGGATGAACAGAGGTGTTCGGATCAAATATGGACGTCACGATGATCTTGTCTTTAGATCAACCCGATCAACAAGTGATCTGTCCACGAGAAAGCTTCTGTTCGAAAGGAATCGAAGAACAGATGCAAAGAAAACACGATGATGTCGCAAGGTGATATTGGAGACCTACCTTACACTTTTCTGGGTCTTTGGGGTCCTTTTCTTAGCAAGACAGATCGTTGGGACTCTCTTCCGGTGATCTTCGTCGACTGAACTCCGGCGATGGCTTACTTGGCGAGTTGGGGCTAGGGCTCTAAGTCGTCGGCTCAGGAGTTGAAAATAAGTTTGTGGTTTCGGCCAAAGGTTATGGGTTCTATTTATAATCGGGAGAAGAAGAGTCCTAATCTGATTGTATTTCGAATAAGAGTCCTATTCAAATTGTCGTTGAATCTTAACAACTTATCTTTAGTTTATTTGGTGCGGTAACATTGTCGAATTCAGGTCGGTTTATTTTCCGTACCGATATTTCTATGCGTACAGAATCCAAAAATTGCTCCAGAACTTGTTACCTCCACGGTGATGAGCTCTGGAAGCTCCACGTGTCCACCGGGGCCGGGTCTCCCCTTTTCCGCAGAGACGAGCTCCGGTTGTGCCACGTGTCAAGCTAGCGAGACCTCCCTTCTCCTTCGGAGGTGAGCTCCGCGTGCGCCCCGTATCCTGGCAGTCGGGACCTCCTCTCTATTCGGAGGTAGCTCCGCGCACGTCACGTGTTAGTGCCGGACCTTCCCTCTCTTTGGAGGTGAGCTCCGTGAATGCCACGCGTCAAGTAGCGTCGGACTCCCTTTTTCCTCAGAGACGAGCTCCGAGGTCGACACGTGTCCAACAGTGTCGGTCCTCCCGGAGATATGCTCCGGTGGTGACACGTGTCCAATAGAACCCGACCTCTCGAAGGTGAGCTCCGAGATCGACACGTATCCTGCGCGACTGGTCTTCTGATTTCCACGGTAACTAGCTCCGAAGGTGACATGTGTCCTGCGGCTGGCCTTGCTTCTTCGCAGAGGCTAGCTCCGGGGGCAACACGTGTCCCACAGGGTCGGACCTCTCCCCCTTTGCGGAGATGAGCCCCGAGCCTGCCACGTTGCCAGTTTAGCGGCGGACCTCTCCCCACTTCGCAGGGATGAGCTCCGAACACGCCACGTGGCCAGTGAGCCACGGGAGTTGTCTTCGGCGCTCTCTATGAACTGGATTCGTCTCTTTTTGGCTATCTTTTTGATATTTTCTCTGTTCCCACTTCTTTTAAAATGTTTTCTCTACATGAAACATGAATACATGCAGAAAGCAGAGATGAGGGTGTCACAAATCTACCCCCCTTAAATTGAATCTTGCCCTCGTGATTCGTTAGTAGAGAACAGATGAGGGAATTCTGCCTTCTCGGCTGTTGGTTGGGCTGACTCAAACTCGATATGAGTTCCGTGCTCGTTTGTCAACTGCACGCTCCTTTCGGCACATTGGATTACTCCGCTGCGCTTACTTAGCCAATCCATTCCGAGTATTATGTCAAGCCCTTGGGAATCCAAGACAATGAGGTTGGCAAGGAAGTCTACCCCCCTTAAATTAAGGTTTACTTTCGGACATACTATATTAGTCATCATCTCTCCACCGGGAGAATTAACTAACATAGCACATTTTAAGTGTGATATGGGTAGATTATGCTTGGCAACATACTTGGATGATATGAAGGAATGTGATGCTCCAGAATCAAATAAGATGGTGGCTGGGTTGGAGTTGGCAGGGAACATACCAATTACGCATCCTCAGCCTGTTGTGCTTCCTCAGCAGAGACATGGTTCACGTCGCCGCGAGCATAGTTCTGCTGTCCACGGTTTCCTCGATTGTCCCCTCCGTTCGGTCGTGGTTTCTGCTGAGGCACATTGCCTTGCTGTCCAGGGCCTCTCCTTGGGCACTGGCTTGCGAAGTGTCCTGTTTCCCCGCATGCAAAGCATGCCCTGTTGCCTACGGCAGCAGGTACGTTGGGGCGGGTGTGACACCCTCATCTCGGGTGTCAGCATATGTTCATGCTTTGTGAAAAGGAAACATTTTAAGAAAAGAAGGAACAGAGAAAAATATCAAAAGGATAGCCAATAAGAGCCGAACCCAGCTCTCAGAAAGCGCCGAAGACAACTTACCGCGGCCGCTGGCCACGTGGCGTGTTCGGAGCTCGTCCCTGCGAGGTGGGGAGAGGTCCGCCGCTAAAATAGCTACGTGGCAGGTTCGGCACTCATCTCCACAAAGGGGAGAGGTCCGATCCTGTGGGACATGTGTTGCCCACGGAGCTAGCCTCTGCGGAAGAAGCAAAGGCATTTCCGCTGGACACGTGTCATCCTCGGAGCTAGTCCTCGCGGAAATCAGGGGACCAGTCGTGTGGGATACGTGTCGATCTCGGAGCCCACCTCCGAGAAGTCCTGTTCTATTGGACACACGTCGTCACCGGAGCTTATCTCGGGAAGGTCTGTCGCTGCTGGACACGTGTCGACCTCGGGGCATGTCCCTGAAGAAAGAAGAGAGGAAAGACCGGCGCCAACACGTGGCGCGCGCGGAGCTCACCTCCAAAGGATGGGGAGGTCTCGGTCGATTGACACGCGGCACAACCGGAGCTCGTCTCTGCAGAGAAGGAGATACCAGGGCCCGGATGGACACGTGGAGCCTCCGGAGCTCATCACCGCGAAGGTAACAAGTTCTGGAGCGGCTGTTACGCGTAAGAATATCGGTACGTAAAGGAAACCGACATGAATTCCACAACGTTACCGCACCAAATCAACTAAAGATAAGATGATAGGGTCTAACGACGATCTGAATAAAACTCTTATTCGGGATACAATCAGATAAGGACTCTTCTCTTCCCGATTATAAATAGAACCCAGAACCTCTGGCCGAAACCACAAACTTCTTTTCCAACTCCTGAGCCAACGACTTAGAGCCCTAGCCCCAACTCGCCGAGAAAGCCATCGCCGGAGCGCGGCAAGGAAGATCGCCGGAGGAAATCCCAGTGGTCTGAGGACCTCGAAGACCGAGAGGAACGTAAGGTAGGCCCCAATACCACCTTACGATACCGTTGTGTTTTCTTTGCATCTGTTCTTTGATTCCTTTCGAACAGAAGCCTTCTCGTGGATAGATCACTTGATGATCAGGTTGATTTAAAGACAGGATCATCGCCACATCCACCTATGATCCGAACATCTCTGTCCATGCAAGCCATGCAAGAACACACCAATCCAATAAAAATCATAGGATAGCATACATATGCATCATCGCATCTAGTTTAAGGTTTGTGCATGATATTGATTGCTGTGAATCTTGTATGCACGAGATCGTACCTAGCAGGACAAGCTCAGGGAGCTGTCTACGACGAACTGCAGCAACCAGGTTTTGAGATCCAAGAACAACCGGAACCGTAAGAACAAGGCAAGTGCTCCTTCACCATATTGATCCTATGTTTTGGGTAAAACTGTTTTGTTTTGTGAAAAGGTGTGTGTGCTGAGTCAAACATGATGGGAAACCCTTTTTATAGGAGTTTACTAGTTTTGGTTAAACCACCCTTGTCGCCTGGGAAGTTTATGAGTCGGGTATGGTTTTTGCTTTATGCTTCGCTGAGTCTATGGGATTGAGAAGCGAGATAGATATGTCTAGCTAACTGCACTCGAAATGATAATGAGAGACTGATGTTAAAACTGAACATGGATCGGAGGGAGATCTAGGCAAGACTGGGTTTGTGAATGAGGTAGCATGAGATGGTGGTTTACTTGCCATAGATATAAGGACCGGTTCATGCATGCACATGCCAGGATAACAGTGCCCCCACAAGGCCAAGTATGGGTGCGGCTTAGCTGAGTAATTAGGTAAGTTGCTAGAGTGTTATGGACTGTGGAAGGCGCGGGGAATGGGAGTCGAGTGAGGACTGCCCTAGGAACTGCATGGCACAAGAGGGGGCCCGTGGGTGGGAGAATTGGAGATTCTAGCCTGCCGGTAAAACCTTAGTGAGTCCATACATCTAGTAACCCCTTTGTAAAGGCCATTTTGTGATCTCTTGACCATACACCGACAGTTGTGTACTGGTATAATGGAGGTTCTGCAGTCGCCGATGGGTGAAAAAATCACAAACTTGTGGGTAAAGAGGTGCAAACTCTGCAGAGTCTAAAACTATCATGGTAGCCGAGCTTACGGTCATGAGCACCTGGCTAAACTGCCATGATTAGTTGGGATGGTTATTGGGATGGTTATCGGTTATGGTTAATGGTTTGGTTATGGTTCGGTTGTTGGGACTGTTGAGTCCGGGTGATAAGATGGTTGCATGATTGTTGAGTCGTTACTTGAGATTGGTCTCCGTGCGAGACAAAGTTGTTTTTATGAGATGAGATGGTAGCGAATACGAGGAGGTATTCGTGAGTGTGAATAAAGGTTGGTTAATGTTTGGATGGAACATGGAAAGGGATGAAGGTATGTGGGTAATTTAGTTCATGTTGGGATTACATTCATCTAAAGTTATGTTGCTGTTTTATCATGGTTTTATAAATTTGCTTTTCTGCAAATAAGCCTTTTTATACCTACCTTGTTTATGAGCTGCATATCATGTGTTTTCCCGCACTTGCTGAGTACATCATTGTACTCAAACTTGCATTATTATTTCATCATCAGCAGCAGGAGAAGCCTACTATGAAGACCAAGTTGAGCATTATGGCGTGTGATCTGTTCTCAACCTTGCATGTGGAGGGAGTAGAGATGGAGCCACTTCTTCTTAGATTTGCTTCCGCATTAGCTAAATTGCTTCTGCTTTAGAATAAAGACTTCCGCTGTAAGCATGAGTCCAAGACTCATGAGGTATTGTAATAAACTCTGTTATTCGTGGTAATATATAATCTGAATTCAGTTTGTGGAACGTATGTGTATGTGTGATGAACATCCTGGGCACGCATATGCATTAGTTCTCGGTTCCGTGGTTTTTCCACAGAATTGAGGGCGTCACAGCGGGGGTTTTGAAAAGGAGCGCCCATGTTGGGTCGGGGCATAGAGGCAAGGGCACACGAGGTGCTTTTGCAACGGGTCGTTGCTGTGGTGGCTGACTAGGGCGGTATGCAGGAGCGGTCGATCCACACTGCGGTGCGGCCGGGGGCATGTACCGAGGTCGTACGTTGCTCCCTTGGGGCTGGTATGGCATCTTCCTCTTGCACTCTCGCTCGATCTCTCGGATCTTGCTTTCAACTACTATAGCCTTGTCAACCAGCTTCTGGAAGCTCGCGTAGTCATTGTTGAGGAGCTGAACCTGAATCTCATTGTTCAACCCTCTCATAAACAGGTATTTCTTCCTCTGGTCTGAATTGACATCTTCGGGGGCATACCGGGACAGTTATGTGAATTTGTTGAGATACTCATTCACGCTTCTCTGTCCTTGGCGGAGACCTTCAAACTCCTGTCTCTTGAGCATCATTACACCAGCAGGGATGTAATGAGAGCGAAAACTTTCCTTGAACTCAGTCCAAGTGATAGCTTCCGGGTTGACATGAGCGTTGCATAGGGCATCCCACCAGTCAGCGGCAGCTCCCATGAGTTGGTGCGATGCAAAAAGAACCTTTTCTCGGTCATTGCACTGCACTATGGCAAGCTTCTTCTCCATGGATTTCAACCAGTCGTCAGCCTCCATGGGGTCGTTAGCTTGAGAAAAGGTGGTGGTTGAGTCCTCATGAACTCTCCCAGCCTGTTATGAGCCGGTGGTGGTGGTGGCGATGGTGCCGGAACAGGGTTGTTGTTGTTGGCTTGCAACTGACCCAAAGTTTGGATCATTGTTTGCATAAGTTGATTCTGCATGGCCATCAACCGTTCCAGGTTGTTCTCACCAGCTCCGGAGTTAACAGGAACTTCATCGTGGCCATCCTCTTGGTTGTCACGGACGTTCCCTCGGCCGTTGTTTCCTCTTACCATCTATGAGAGAGAACGAAATAGAATAGAAGGTTAGAAGGTTAGGTAGATCCCCTAAATTATATGCATCAAGGTGGGTTGGACTATATATATTAGCCCATATGAGGATGTGAACAAGTGCCGAAGCATCTCACTCCTCTTTCTACTTTTGTTTGGATATGGACAACGTTTTGAGATGTCCCATAACTCATACTAAGCACACAATCACAAACAATCATCACATGGTCTCACACAACTCCTATTCAAGGCTTTGTTCAATGAGGGTCCTATATGACTTAGGGTGATGTCAAATCTGTGATCCAACTATGGCTTCTCCTAGACTTGTATCCTATGTCAAGGTAGTTCCAATGCCAATCCATGCATCCTATGGTCAGTGTGGCTTAGATACCAATCTGTATTGGATACCAATCTATGATCTATCTAAGCGTGTAACCTATTGTCAACCCGTGGCTCTGATACCAATTTGTGTTTCCTATTTAGGTGTGTAACCCACCGTCAACCGTGGCTCTGGTACCAATCTGTGACGCTCTCAATTCTGTGGAAAACCACAGAACCGAGAACTGATGCATATGTGTGCCCAGGATGTTCATCACACATATACACATCATCCACAAACTGAATTTTAGAATATATATGACCACGAATAACAGAGTTTATTACAATGTCTCATGAGTCTTGGACTCATGCTCACAGCGGAAGTCTTAATCTAACAACAGAAGTCTTATTCTAATGCGGAAGCAATTTAACTAATGTGGAAGCAATTCTAAGCAGCAGTGGCTCCATATCTACTCCATCTCCACAGGCAAGGTTGAGAACAGATTACACGCCTAATGCTCCATTTGGTCTTCATAGTAATCTTCTCCTTTTGCTGATGATGAAATAATAATGCAAGTTTTAGTACAATGATGTACTCAGCAAGTGCGGGAAAATATGATATGTAGCTCATAACAAGGTAGGTATACAAAGGCTCATTGCAGAAAGCAAAGTTATTTATCAAAAACCATGATAAAAAACAACTTATCTTTAGGTGAATGTAATCCCAACATGTATTAAAATACCAATCATACCTCATTATGTTCATTACCTTCCATGTCCCATCCAGACATCAATCTACCACATTCCTGCTCATGTATACCTCCTCATATTCGCTACCACCTCACGAATACCATCTCGTATTCGCTACCATTTCATCTCATAAACAATTCCGCCTTACACCATCCAACATCGTTGCCATGACTCAACAGTCATGCAACCCATCTCATCACCCGGACTCATTAGTCCCGAAAACAAAACAAAAACCAAACCTTCCAAAACCATATCCAATCACCATCCCAACTAATCATGGAAGTTGGCCAGACGCTCGTGACCGTAAGCTTAGCTATCATGATAGTTTTAGACTCTGCAGAGTTTGCACCTCTTTACCCACAAGTTTGTGATTTCGTCACCCGTCGGCGACTGCAGATCACAAAATAGCCTTTACAAAGGGGTTACTAGATGTATGGACTCACTAAGGTTTCAGCGGCAGGCTAGAATCTCCAATTCTCCCACCCACGGGCCCCCTCTTGTGCCATGCAGTTCCCAGGGCAGTCCTCACTCGACTCCCATTCCCTGCGCCTTCCACGGTCCATAACAATCTAGCAACTTACCTAATTAGTCAGCTAAGCCGCACCCATACTTGGCCTTGTGGTGGCACTGTTATCCTGGCATGTGCTTGCATGAACCGGTCCTTAGATCTACGGCAAGTAAACCACCATCTCATGCTACCTCATTCCCAAACCCGGCTTGCCTAGATCTCCCTCCGATCCATGTTCATTAACAACATCAGTTTCTCATTATCATTACGAGTGCAGTTAGCTAGACACACCTATCTCGCTTCCCAATCCCATGGACTCAGCAAAGCATAAAAGCAAAAAGCATACCCGACTCATAAACATCCCTGGCGACAAGGGTGGTTTAACCAAAGCTAGTAAACTCCTATAAAAGGTTTTCCCATCATGTTTTACTCAGCACAACCACCTTTTCGCAAAACAAAACAGTTTCCCAAAACATAGGATCAATATGGTCAAGGGTCACTTGCCTTGTTCTTGCAGTTCCGGTTGCTCTTGGATCTCGAAACCTTGTTGTTGCAGCTCGTCGTAGACAGCTCCCTGAGCTTGTCCTTCTATACACAATCTCGCATATACAAGATTTACAACAATCAATATCATGCATAACCTTTAACTAGATGCGATGATGCATATGCATTCTATCCTATAATCAGTTTTTATTAGATCAGTTTGTATGTATTCTTGCATGGTTTGCATGGGTTTTAGGATGAACAGTGGTGTTCGGATCAAATATGGACGTGGCGATGATCTTGTATTTAGATCAACCTGATCAACAAGTGATCTGTCCACGAGAAAGCTTCTGTTTGAAAGGAATCAAAGAACAGATGCAAAGAAAACACGATGATGTCGCAAGGTGATATTGGAGACCTACCTTACGCTCTTCTGGGTCTTCGGGACCATTTACTTAGCAAGACAGATCGTTGGGACTCTCTTCCGGTGATATTCCTCGACTGAACTCCGGTGATGGCTTACTCGGCGAGTTGGGGCTAGGGCTCTAAGTCGTCGGCTCAAGAGTTGAAAAGAAGTTTGTGGTTTCAGCCAAAGGTTCCGGGTTCTATTTATAATCGGGAGAAGAAGAGTCCTAATCTGATTGTATTTCGAATAAGAGTCCTATTCAAATTGTCGTTGAAACTTAACAACTTATCTTTAGTTGATTTGGTGCGGTAACATTGTGGAATTTAGGTTGGTTTCTTCTCCGTACCGATATTTCTACGTGTACAGAATTCAAAAACCGCTCCAGAACTCGTTACCTCCGCGGTGATGAGCTCCGGAAGCTCTACATGTCCACCGGAGCCTAGTCTCCCATTTTCCGCAGAGACGAGCTCCGGTTGTGCCGCGTGTCAAGAGAGCGAGACCTCCCTTTTCCTTCGGAGGTGAGCTCCGCGTGCGCCACGTATCCTGGCGGTCGGGACCTCCTCTCTATTCGGAGGTAGCTCCACGCACGCCACGTGTCAGTGCTGGACCTTCCCTCTCTTTGGAGGTGAGCTCCGTGAATGCCACGCGTCAAGTAGCGTCGGACTCCCTTTATCCTCAGAGACGAGCTCCGAGGTCGACACGTGTCCAACAGTGTCGGTCCTCCCGGAGATATACCCCGGTGGCGACACGTGTCCAATAGAACTGGACCTCTCGGAGGTGAGCTCCGAGATCGACATGTATCCCGCGCGACTGGTCTTCTGATTTCCGCGGTAACTAGCTCCAAAGGTGACACGTGTCCTGCGGCTGGCCTTGCTTCTTCGCACAGGCTAGCTCCGGGGGCAACACGTGTCCCACAGGGTCGGACCTCTCCCCCTTTGCGGAGATGAGCCCCGAGCCTGCCACGTAGCCAGTTTAGCGGCGGACCTCTCCCCACTTCGCTGGAATGAGCTCCGAACATGCCACGTGGCCAGCGAGCCGCGGGAGTTGTCTTCGGCGCTCTCTGTGAAATAGATTCGGCACTTTTTGGCTATCTTTTTGATATTTTCTCTATTCCCACTTCCTTTAAAATGTTTTCTCTACATGAAACATGAATAGATGCAGAAACCAGAGATGAGGGTGTCACAAAGGGTGACACATGTCCAACAGGGCCAGACCTCTCGGAGAAGAGCTCCGAGAGCGACACATGTCCCGTGGTTTAGACCTCCCGCTTCTCCGCAGAGACTAGCTCCGGGGGCAACACGTGTCCCACGGGGTCGGAACTTTACCCCTTTCACAGAGGCAACCTCCGAGCCTGCCACGTAGCCAGTTAGCGGCGGACCTCTCCCCCTTTGAGGGGATGAGCTCTGAAGGCGCTACGTGGTCAGCAAGCCACGGGAAGTGTCTTCGGTGCTGTCGGTACCCGCGATATGGGGTACCCCCGCGCACAGGGGAAAATACCTAAGGATCTCGCCCTTCTCTGCAGGGAAAGCTCCGAAGGCGCCACGTGTCCAGTGGGGCCGGACCTCCCTCTCCTCAGAGGAGAGCTCCGGGCTCGCCACGTGGCCTACAGCAGCCAAACCTCCCCCCCTCCGTGGGGAGAGCTCCGAAGGTGACACATGTCCCGCGGGGCCGGACCTCTCTGTCGGTACCCGCGATATGGGGTACCCCCGCGCACAGGGGAAAATGCCTAAGGATCTCGCCCTTCTCCGCAGGGAGAGCTCCGAAGGCGCCACGCGTCCGGCGGGGCCGGACCTCCCTCTCCTCAGAGGAGAGCTCCGGGGCCGCCACGTGGCACACAGAAGCCAAACCTCCCCCTCCGCGAGAGAGAGGTCCGAAGGTGCCACGTATCCGGCGGGGCCAGACCTCCCTCTCCTCCGAGAGGAGCTCCAGGCCCGCCACGTGGCCAACAAAAGCCGAACCTCCCCCTCCGCGGGGAGTGGTCCGAAGGCTCCACGTGTCCCGTGGGGCCGGACCCCCCCTCTCCTCTGAGGAGGGCTCCGGGCCCACCACGTGGCCAGCAGAACGGCGCTGCCTGCCCCCGAGCGATAGGCAGCGGGCGTAAAGACGCCCCATACCTTGCCCGTACAAGGTATTCAAGGCCCGCGTCTTCCCAAGACGCGGAGACGCGGAGCACGCCTCTGTCAGGTGTCGTTGCGCCCAGTCGCCTCACAGACTGGCGCGCGGTGTCAGAGCCTGCCAGCCAATAAATGCAGCGACAAGACATCCCAGGCCGCCCCTGCCATCATCAACCACTACGACTAGCATGCGGCATGGGCAGGGCGGCAAGACGAAGACTCAGAAGCCTTCGCCAGAGACAACTACCGGCATAACTGCAGATACTGTAGATAACAGGCAATCTCCCCGGGACCACCTGTCGGGTCCCGGGCCCCCCTTGTAAGCCACCCGAGTCTTGGACTATAAAAGGCTCGGGTAGGCAACGTTAGCAAGGGTTCAAACTCTGTTGGCTCGCACTCTGCAACTCATACGCTAGCCATACACTCCCAAGCTGTAACTCACCCCCAAGCTCAGGACTCCGGCCCTGAGCAGCAAGCAATACAGCGAGCTCCATAGCTCGCCGTGGACGTAGGGTTTTACGCTCCGGCAGCCTGAACCACGTAAAACTCACCGCGTCAAGCTCTTACTAACTCGTCCATCCACGCAAGCTCTCCGCAAGGGACTAGCCCCACCGAAAAAAGAACCTCCACGGGCTGCCCAGTGCAGGCCCGGGGGAAGTGTCGACCGAACACTTCGACATTTGGCGCGCTAGGAAGGGGGCTTTTCCCCTTGCGCGACGAGTTTCCGCCGACGAAGATGACAAAGCTTCCTTCAGCGGCAAACTCTCCTCCCCCGCGTCCGCGGCAAACCGCGACCAGGGGGGGTACATGTCAACACACTCAGGACGGAGTGTGTCGGTACAAGCTGGGAGCCAGCAACCGGCTCTGGCAGCGCCGACCCCGGCAATGCAGGCTCCAACCAGCATCAGGTCGTCAGTAGCGCTGAGCGTACCCGGTGGGGGTGCGCTAGCTGCAGCAAGAGCGCTACTGCACAATCCACCTGCTGGGGACGCGCCTCAGGCAGCGATCCAGCAGTGGATTCGCGAGGTAGACCGTCTCGTCGTCGCCGCCGCAAACCCTCGACTTCGGCGGGGACGACGCTCCGGCCAACCAGCTGTGTCGCTGATGCGCACGCCAACGGTTGACGGGCAGATGGTGGACTCCAGCTCCACCAGGTTTCCCTCGACGGACCTGAGGGCAGAGCTGGAGCGATGCCACTAGGGCCAAGATGCCCGAGTGTTCCTCGAGCGACGTCGAGAAAGGCGTCGCACCAAAGAGGCCGGCGACAACATGACGTCGGCCTCGACCCATCCTGAAGGACAGACCTTCGCCACGCGAGCTCTGCCCCAGGCGTACGCCGCGCAGCATAAGCCACAACCATGTGCTCTGCAAGCGGCGTCCCCGGCCTATGGCGCAGCCTTGGCCATACCGGGATACACTGGGCCAGGCGCAACCAAGCGTTCGGGGCACCAGTACCTGCACTGGGAGCCAGCAACCGGCTCTGGCAGCGCCGACCCCGGCAATGCAGGCTCCAACCAGTGTCAGGTCTTCAGTAGCGCTGGGCGTACCCGGCGGGGGTGCGCCAGCCGCAGCAAGAGCGCTACTGCACAATTCGCCTGCTGGGGACGCGCCTCAGGCAGCGACCCAGCAGTGGATTCGTGAGGTAGACCGTCTCGTCGTCGCCGCCGCAAACCCTCGACTCCGGCGGGGACGACGCTCCGGCCAACCGGCTGCGTCGCTGATGCGCACGCCAATGGTTGGCGAGCAGACGGCAGATTCCAGCTCCATCAGGCTCTAGACAACGTATCTAAGGACAGAGCTGGAACTGTGTCACTTGGGCCAAGATGCCCGGGTATACCTCGAGCAACGTCGAGAAAGGCGTCGCCACCAAGAGGCTGGCGACAGCGTGACGTCGGCCTCGACCCAGCTTGAAGAGCAGGCTTTCGCCACGCGATCTCTGCCCCAGGCTTACACCGCGCAGAATATGCCACAGTCATATGTCCTGCAAACGGCGCCCCCGGCCTATGGCGCAGCCTTGCCCATACCGGGGTACACTGTGCCAGGCGCGAACCAAGCGTTCGCAGCACCAATACCTGCGGAAACAGGAGCAGGATGTGCGGCCCTTGCGCCCCACCTTCGCTTCGCGAGGTGGCCGTGCAAGTTTCGGCCGCACCTGCCCGAGAAGTACAACGGCAGCGTCAACCCGGCGGAGTTCCTCCAGATCTACTCCACCGCCGTACTTGCCGCAGGAGGGGATGAGGCCGTCATGGCCAACTACTTCCCCGTCGCCTTGACCGGCCCGGCCCGGTCTTGGCTCATGAACCTCCCTCAGGGTTCCATAACTTCCTGGGGAGAGCTCTGCCGGCAGTTCATCGCCAACTTCTGCAGCTCCTACACCCGTCCCGGCACGGAGCTTGACCTCCACGACATCAAGCAACAACCTGGGGAATCACTGTGCTCCTTCATCCAGCGGTTCTCCCAGGTACGCAACAACATCCCCCACATCCCGAATGCGTCAGCAGTGGTCGCATTCCGACAAGGTGTGAGGGACGAGAAGATGCTTGAGAAGCTTGCGACCAGAGAGGTCTGCGATGACTCTGAGCTCTTCAGCCTGGCGGACAAGTGCGCCAGAGCAGCCGAAGGGCGGAATTGGCACTCACTGCTAGCTTCCGAAGACGGAAGACAGCCCGAAGACGGCGGAGTTCAAGCCGAGCTCCCGACCACGTCAGACAGCCAAGAGCCAAGCACTGGCAGACTTCGTGCCTGAGTGGACGCCAACGAAGGCTGACCCAGGGGGCCGCGAAGGCGGTGAACCAAAGTACCGAGCTCCAGTCTTCACCGGGCCTCACTGGACGCTCTTCTTCGATGGCTCCTCGCGAAAGCAGGGGGCCAGTGCCGGCGTACTGCTTCTCATGCCATCGGGGGAGCAGTCTGGGTACATGGTGCGTCTCAATTCCAAGGCAACCAACAACTTGGCAGAGTATGAAGCACTCATCTTTGGCCTAAAAGACAGTCCTGTCTCTGGGCGCTCGCCAGTTGTTGGCGCAGGGCGACTCCCAGCTAGTTATCAAGCAAGTTAAGGTGAATGCCCCTGCAATGACCCACAGCTAGCTGCTTATCTGCTCCACGTGCAGATGTTGGTGAAAGACTTCCTCGCCTTGGACCTGCGCCATGTACCGCGCGCTGGCAAGGCCGCAGCTGACGACCTCTCAACGAAGGCCTCCCTCGGAGCCCCTGCGCCCGAAGGAGTCTTCGAGAGGACGTTGCTGCGGTCCACAGCCCGGCCCGCCGAGCCGGGCAAAGGGGGCTGAACCATTGCCTCGAAGCTAGGCAGTCCCGGCCGCCCTGCAGCCATGGATGCCGCCAAAGGATCGTAAGCGTCACTGGGGACTCCGTGCAACCCAGGGCTCAAGATTCAGAAGCTCAAGTAGTCCCGATGCATGGACCACGGAGGTCGGGGACTCCTTGAAGGATATCCTTCCTGATGAACGTGCATTTGCTGAACGGGTGGTGCGGATGGCTAAGTGCTACGCGCTGGTATCTTTACTGGCGTGGCTCCACGACATCCTATTGCGGTGCATAACCCAGGAGGAAGGCTGCGAATAGCTCGCAGTAGTCCAAGGAGGCGAGTGCTGGGAACGCTCATCGTCCCGCACGCTGGTCGGTTAAGCCACCCGACATGGCTCCTACTGATCGAGAGCCACCTGGACGCCGTCAAACCGGTTAGGGATGCAATGCGTGCCAGGTCCACGCCAAGCAGACCCACACAACCGGTGCAGACGCGCACCCAGAGCCGTCGGGGGATACCGGCTCCTCCATGTCGAGGGACAGTCGGACTTCCCAGGGCCGGGTCACGGGAACTACCCTTCCACATGGTATGCGGGGCCGAAGCCATGCTTCCTCCTGAGATCGCCATGGGGGTCCCCCTCTGTCCGGCGTACAACGAAGCCACGCATGACCCGCTCTGCGTGAAGACAGGCGTTCCGACACTACCCCAGTAAGTTCACCATGCTTACTTAGGTGTTCATTTAAATTACGCATTAATTTATATGAACACCTCCCCACGCTCTAGAAAGTGTGCGTCCATTGTACACTTGGTTCCTCTTTCCTGCTCTCATGCATAGTTGATATTAGCCGTCCTACCGAAAACGGTAGTGCTTGGGGTACCTGCCAGAGGCCCGGTGGCCTTTTGGATCTCCCCCTGTAAGGGTATTGTACCGCCAGTTGTTCTCCTCCGAGAAAAGACCTACGCTAGACCGGGGTGTCAGAGCCTTGCTTTGCCCGGTCTTGCACCCAAAGCATGCGCACTCTGCCCCCCAGCGCTACGGTCTGAGTACCAGGGGGCCAGACGGTTACACCCTGACTGGGGCTGGGGCCAGACCTCCGGGACCAAGTGCACTGGATTACCCAAGCCCCGTATTCCGGCCTGGGACAGTAAGCCAAATGAGACTAAGGGACAGGAAGGGGGGACCACTGAGCAGTGCCGGACTTCGCCCCCACAGCTGGGCCGAGCTCCAATGCTAGCCCTCGCCCTCCTTTCAGAGGCGAGCGCTGATGCCGTACCTCACGCCCTTCGCTGGCATGAGCTCCGATGACTTCCGGACCTCCGCCCCCGCGGCTGGGCCGAGCTCCGAGGCCAGCTCTCGCCCTCCTTTCAGAGGCGAGCGTTGATGCCGGACCTCACGCCCTTCGTTGGCCTGAGCTCCGATGACTTCCGGACTCCGGCTCCACAGCCAGGCCGAGCTCCGAGGCCAGCCCTCGCCCTCCTTTCAGAGGCGAGCGCTGATGCCGGACCTCACGCCCTTGCTGGCCTGAGCTCCGATGACTTCCGGACCTTCGCCCCACAGCTGGGCCAAGTTCCGAGGTCAGCCCTCGCCCTCCTTTCAGAGGCGAGCGCTGATGCCGGGCCTCACGCCCTTGCTGGCCTGAGCTCCGATGACTTCCGGACCTTCGCCCCCACGGCTGGGCCAAGTTCCGAGGCCAGCCCTCACCCTCCTTTCAGAGGCGAGCGCTGATGCCGGACCTCATGCCCTTCGCTGGCCTGAGCTCCGATGACCTCCGGACCTCACGCCCTTCGTTGGCCTGAGCTCCGATGACTTCCGGATCTCCGCCCCCACAGCTGGGCCGAGCTCTGATGCCAGCCCTCGCCCTCCTTTCAGAGGCGAGCCCTGATGCCGGACCTCACGCCCTTGGTGGGCCTGAGCTCCGATGACTTCCGGACCTCCGCCCCCACAGCCGGGCCAGCTCCGATGCCAGGCTTCACCCTCTCCTAAGAGGTTGAACTCCGAAGCCGTCAAGACCCTGCCAGCACAGGGAGTACACAAGACAAGAAAGTGCGAGGGTAGGAGAAGGCCTCACCTCGGGCTCGTTACCTCCCCCGATGAGAGCCCGGGGGCCACTGTCGGTACCCGCGAAATGGGGTACCCCCGCGCACAGGGGAAAATGCCTAAGGATCTCGCCCTTCTCTGCAGGGAAAGCACCGAAGGCGCCACGTGTCCAGTGGAGCCGGACCTCCCTCTCCTCAGAGGAGAGCTCCGGGCTCGCCACGTGGCCTACAGCAGCCAAACCTCCCCCCTCCGTGGGGAGAGCTCCGAAGGTGACACATGTCCCGCGGGGCCGGACCTCTCTGTCGGTACCCGCGATATGGGGTACCCCCGCGCACAGGGGAAAATGCCTAAGGATCTCGCCCTTCTCCGCAGGGAGAGCTCCGAAGGCGCCACGCGTCCGGCGGGGCCGGACCTCCCTCTCCTCAGAGGAGAGCTCCGGGCCCGCCACATGGCATACAGAAGCCGGACCTCCCCCTCCGCGGGAGAGAGGTCCGAAGGTGCCACGTATCCGGCGGGGCCGGACTTCCCTCTCCTGAGAGAGGAGCTCCGGACCCGCCACGTGGCCAACAGAAGCCGAACCTCCCCCTCCGCGGGGAGAGGTCCGAAGGCTCCACGTGTCCCGCGGGGCCGGACCCCCCCTCTCCTCTGAGGAGGGCTCCGGGCCCGCCACGTGGCCAGCAGAACGGCGCTGCCTGCCCCGAGCGATAGGCAGCGGGCGTAAAGACGCCCCATACCTTGCCCATACAAGGTATTCAAGGCCCGCGTCTTCCCAAGACGCAGAGACGCGGAGCACGCCTCTGTCAGGTGTCGTTGCGCCCAGTCGCATCACAGACTGGCGCGCGGTGTTAGAGCCTGCCAGCCAATAAATGCAGCGACAAGACATCCCGGGCCGCCCCCGCCGTCATCAACCACTATGACTAGCATGCGGCATGGGCAGGGCGGCAAGACGAAGACTCAGAAGCCTTCGCCAGAGACAACTACCGGCATAACTGCAGATACGGTAGATAACAGGCAATCTCCCCGGGATCACCTGTCGGGTCCCGGGCCCCCCTTGTAAGCCACCCGAGTCTTGGACTATAAAAGGCTCGGGTAGGCAACGTTAGCAAGGGTTCGAACTCTGTTGGTCGCACTCTGCAACTCATACGCTAGCCATACACTCCCAAGCTGTAACTCACCCCCAAGCTCAGGACTCCGGCCTTGAGCAGCAAGCAATACGGCGAGCTCCATAGCTCGTCGTGGACGTAGGGTTTTACGCTCCGGCGGCCTGAACAATGTAAAACTCTCCGCGTCAAGCTCTTACTAACTCGTCCATCCGCACAAGCTCTCCGCAAGGGACTAGCCCCACCGAAAAAAGAACCTCCGCGGGCTTCCCAGTGCAGGCCCGGGGGAAGTGTCGACCGAACACTTCGACAGGTGCTCTCGGTGAACTGGAATTAGCTCTTTTCGGCTATCTTTTTTATTCTTTCTCTGTTCCCACTTCTTTTAAAATGCTTTCTCTACATGAAATATGTTTGCATGCACGAATACGAAATGAAGGGTGTTACAACAACGGAGTAATCCAATGTGTTGAGAGGAGCGTGCAGTTGACAAATGAGCATGGTACTCGTATTGAGTTCTAGTCAGCCCAACCGGCAACCGAGAAGGCAGCGTTGAACCACGTCGAAGAAGCAACATTGGAAAGCATTCTGGTGGTTCAAGAAATTTCAGATGTGTTCCCGGAAGAACTTCCTGGTGTGCCACCTGACGGGGACATTGAGTTTGCCATTGATTTAGTACCTGGAACTGCACCTATAGCGAAAAGGCCATATAGGATGCCCGTTAATGAACTAGTGGAACTTAAGAAGCAAATTTAGGAGCAGCTAGAAAAGGGTTTTATACGCCCAAGCTCGTCACCGTGGGGAGCCCCCGTGCTTTTCATAGACAAGAAGGATGGGACCCAACGGATGTGTGTGGATTATAGGTCTCTCAATGAGGTGACGGTCAAGAATAAATACCCGCTGCCCCGTATAGAGGAGCTGTTTGACTAAATGAAAGGTGCCCAAATTTTCTCCAAGAGTGATCTTCGGTCGGGATACTTCCAGCTGAAGATTAAGCCCTCCAACATACCGAAGACTGCATTTCGAACACGGTATGGTTCGTATGAATATACGTTATGTCTTTTTGGTTAACGAATGCACCCGCATATTTCATGTACCTCATGAATAAGGTCTTCATGGAGTACTTCGACAAGTTCGTCGTGGTTTTCATCGACGATATCATGGTGTATTCGAAAAGTGAGGAAGAACATGAAGAACATTTGAGATTGACCTTACAGAAACTGCGAGAGCATCAATTGTATGCTGTAACACCCCAAAATCTGCTAAAGAGGGGAATCTAAAAATTTTTGGACGTATTGCATGTGGTGCAGAAATTTAAATTCAAACTGGAATTCAAATTCAAATCAAAACAGAAAATAAAATGAAAAAGAAAAAAGAAAAAGAAAACCCCAGCTGGCCAGTGGGCCGAAATCCGCCAGCCAGCCCACTATCTCCCCGTGCCAGCTCAAACCCGCACCCCTCTCTTCCTCTCACTAACACGTGGGGCCCGCGTGTCATCTCCTACCTCCCGCGCGCGCCAACCGACTGGACTCTTCCCCGCACCCGAATCCAAACCACCTCCGAAAACCCGCGACACCAGCCCAATCTTCGGCCCCGGACACTGCTATTTAACCAAACTGATCCTCCGCCGCCTCTCCTCGTTAAATTCCCGCAAAGAAACTCGCCGAATTCCCCAGCGCGCTCCACTTTTCTCTCTGGTGGGAACCGAAGCTTCGATCACCATTTTATTTTGATCCTTGCTCGGGTTTTCTGATCTAACGCGCCGATCATGTTCCACCGCCTCTGGGGAGTCACGCAGGTGAAGAAAACCCGGTGTTTTGCACTCTAGACGCAGCTCCGGCGAGCACCGCCGCGATTTCATCTCGGACCTCACCGCCGACCACCTTCCAGGGCCTCCGAGCTCAAGAAAAACCCCGAGGTGAGATCCCCGACCTCCCCTCTACCATTCTATGCCAAGAAATCCAGGTTTTAGGAAGTATGGATGAAAATCCGAAGATCTCCGGCGAGATCGCCGCCTCCCGCTGCCGTGCGCCGCCGGGCAGTGCCGCCCGCACACGGCCAGGGCGACGTGGCCCCTTGAGGGCCGTCTATTTTAAATCGCACGGTAGAATTAGAACCCGAGCGTACCGGTTCGGCGATCTAATCTGAGCCGTCTATTTTAAATCGGACGGTCCACATCAGCCCCGCGTTATAAAGGCCGGGATTCTTACGCGCTACCCCCTGGGGATCTTGGAAAACACGAGCTAGCCTCTGAAACTTCTGATCTAGCTCCTGGAACTTCAGAAATTCATGTAAATTCATTTAAAAATCAGTTTTAGACCCTGGACTTAATAAAAATTAGGAAAACCCCTCTATTATGTGTAGTTATACCCCTGGAAATTTATGAAATAATAAATTAGACCCTGCAGTAGTGTGGATTTACCTTTTTGACCCTATATGATATTAAATTCAGAAATTTGAATATGTGACTAGGATTTAAAATTAAAGGTAAGGCAAACACATGTACAAATTCAAAATTTAAACTCTCCTAGCACTTGGAAAACTTTAGAATGAGTTAAAAATAGATTTTTAGGCTGAAATGAATCTGTCTAATTGATTGTTCACATTTATTAGTTATAGGAAAGCATTTTTAGGTTAGGAAATAATTCTGAAAATTGGTAAGATAAATTTAAATTAGTTCAAGTCAGAGGAGAAGTTCAAAAATATATTATTTAATATTTTAGATCAGAACCTATTCTGTTTAGATGATATGCCCTACTATTTAATATTAAAATTCACTTTTAGGCGTAGAAAATAAATCTTAAAAATATAGGAAATTAAGTATGCATAGTTAGAAAAATGATAACTGAAGTTCTCCAAATCCAAAAGCTTCAATTTAGGATTTGGTAGAAGATCTGAAAACCTATTTGGAGTAGGAAAATACCTTTTATACAAACTTTGTGGCTAAGAAGTGTAAAAATTAAATATAAAGAATTTGTTCAAATTGGAACTTCATATATAGTGTGCAAATACAAATCTGAACATAGAAGTTAGAAATAATATATGTATGTTTAAAAGTGCATGTAGGCCAAAAATCAACACATCTAGGATAACCACAACACTTAGTAATGTGAATGACTCCCATATGTATGTATGTGTGGTTTGTATGAAGTGAAAGTGTGAACTATGTCTTATGGATTGTTATTTTCTTTTGCTATGTGTATTGGCATGAATAGAACCTGCCTCAGAGCAAGTTCTCCCCTATCAAGACCAAGACTTTCCATTCCCAGAGCAGCAGGAAGAAGGCAAGTGTCTTTGACCACTTTGATCCTATGCTAGGATGTGTAGATAGAATTATTTGCATTGTCAATTGAAATATGAAACCCATGCTAGGAAGTTTCCCTAGAATTGCATTATCTTGTTTCCTTGTAGCTTGGGTTGGGATTTGTTTTATTATGCCATTCATTCATATTACTATGCTTAGCCATGCTTAGAATGGGGTAAGTGGGATATGAGATCATCAACTTGTTTACTTTACTCTTGAATGAGACATTATGAGTTATGTAGAGGTAGGGATCGAGGCAAGTTGGATGATTTGGTTGGTGCTGGGTGCACGAGACTTGGGTTTGTGTTTAGTACTTGCCTAGATCCTAAGGACCGGTTCATGGAGCATGTAACCTGGCTTTACCGTGCCAACCACATGCTGAGATGGGGCACCTTGGCCAATTAATTAGGTGTATCCCCGGCGTAGTATGGGTGTGTTGGAGGGTGCGGGGATTAGGTGTCAGCTGGACTACCATAAAACCGCACGGCTCAAGAGGGGGCCACTGCAGCGGGGTTGGAGCCTCTTGTGTGCTGTTAGGGGTGAAACCTCAGTGGGCCCATGCTCGTCGGGAATCCCTTTGCAAAGGCTTTGTAGTGATCTCCTGGCTACACACATGGGAAGTGTGAATGTGGTTCGCGACCACTGGCATAATGGAGGTTCTTTTAGTCCACCCGGCAACGGGGGATGAAATCACTACATGTTGGTACAGTGGTGCAAACTCTGCAGAGTAAAAACTGTCATGACAGCCGTGCTCACGGTCAAGAGCGGCTTGGGCTTATTCATAATTAGAGGATGATGAATTGGGAAGTTGTGGATGTTAAGCGGGAAGCTTAACATTGGAAATGAGACTATGTTTATTTGATAATGATGATGGGATGAGGGATTGGGATCCATTTCACCAGTGTAGTAATGTAGGTGCTTAATAAGCTAAGGTGATAGGTATTAATTGTGTAGTGCTTTAACCATGAGTTCAACCTCTCCTTGCTCTAGCCATGCATGACATAACTTTCCCACACTTGCTGAGTACCAACGGTACTCAAACTTGCATATTTGTTGGTTTAAATTGCTGCTCAGGTCAAGGGGATGATGTGGTGTTTAATGACCAAGACTTCAGACCCGAAGAAGGATTCTAGGTTCATGGAGTCCCCCAAGCAACGCCTGTGACGGAGCCCACAAGATTTATATTCCCCTGCTGCTTTATTTACATGTCATGAACTATTTATCGTCCATCGAGACGTATGTTATGTAAGACTTATTTATATTTGACACCTGGCTTGTAATAAATGATGCTTCACTATTTGTCGTCACATGTTTGAGAAAATGATCCTGGCATACATGTGATATTCACTCATTGTTCTTCGGAGAAACCGGGTGTGACAGAAGTGGTATCAGAGCCAAGGTTGCCCATAGGAACGTGGACCTAGGTAGAAATGGACGTATTTAAGGACCCTATTTTCTTAAAAACAATTTTACAAAGGTTTCGGTTGAAAAGTGTTATTTAATGGGGTCTATCTTACCCCAACTTTTATTCAAAATACAATTTTTGTTTAACTCTTATCTAACTTAATTTTAAATGCTTTATGTTTTAGATGGTTCGCATGATCCGCACCGTCCGCAAGTCCACCGGAGGGAGAGTTCCTGTAGTTGCCCTTGCCCTGAGAGAGGAGAATCGTCCGGTTACGTACCACTCCTACGGATTGGCAGTAGGAGGCTTGTTGCGCCATCTACGGAGTATGCTCCATGCTGCCGGCAATACGGGCAAACTAATCATACACTACAGCTCCACCCGGACCATCCGTGAGAAGCGGGAAGAATGGAGTTCAGAAATGAGGATTATCCATGAAAACCAGCTGCTCAAGATCCACCGCTCTCCAGCTTGTTGAGCCACACAGGTCGATGCCGAGAAGGATGTCACCTGGGAGGCCATCACCTGCCAGAGTAACATCTACCGTCGCCACCTGGACAGGACTGAGTACATGTATGTCCTCCAGCGTGAGAGTGGTACCGCGGAATACAAGTACCCGCCAGTGCAGCAGGGGACTTCCCATGAGCACATGGACCTGTGCTTGGAGGATGCTACTATGCTCAGCACTCGACTGCAGGAGTGTCAGCAGGAGCTTCGGGATGTTCGTGACACCCTGAAGGAGACTGAGGCATTGCTTCGCGCCAGCTTGAGGGCGAGAGAAAGAGGAGATGGGAATGAATTATGTGTCACCGTGAATGACACATGGACTCCTGACTCCCTAGACCGACGGGCGAGCAGGAGTCACCGCACTTCTCCACCAGCAACTTTCCCCCTCCCCCCCCCCCCCCCCCGAAAGCGGAGTCAGAGGGCAGCCGCAATAATGAGGAAGACCCCGAGGAGCCAGCTCAGTGATACGAGTCGTGTAGAGTCCTTTCCCTTAGTTCAGCAGGTTACTGAGTAGTTGAGTCAATACCTTAGTTAATGGTGTGTTAATGTTTGGTGTGTGACGTGAGTTGTGGAAGCCATGGGCATTTGTCGACAACCTCGTCTTTAGGTTGTTTTGCTTTGATGTGTGAACCCCTATGAATTAAGAGTGCATTTATTTTCGCGTGAGACGTAAAACCCTCAGAAAGTGTTAATATAATAAGGCCTCAAAGATTTAAGTTTAAACAAGCAAATTCGGGAAGTTAATACATAATGCTTTAAATTGACATGTGGTTGATCATGATAGATGGCCGGAAGAGGAAAGGGTTGTGGTGCCAACCCCGCCAACCACAACGATGAGGCCGACAACCCTCATCTTTCTGGGGGACAAGACAGGGGTGGTCGCCGTGAAGGAGCTGATCCCATCCACCAGATGCTTGAAAATCAGAATCAGCTCATCCAGAGCCTAACTCAAGTGGTGGCCAACTTGCACCAAGCTCCACCCCCACAAGCTGCACCACGCCAACCAAGGTTGAGTGAGTTTATAGGGACTCAACCTCCAAAGTTTGCAAGTGCTGCAGAACCTCTGGAGGCAGATGACTGGCTAAAGACCATCGAGAGCAAGATGAGGATCATACAATGCCAAGGGTATGAGAGGGTGCTGTTTGCCTCTCACCAATTGCATGGACCCGCTGCTGATTGGTGAACCGCCTACGTGGCAGCCCACCATGACCCCGAGAACATTATGTCACACCCGGTTTTTCCGAAGAACAACCAAGTGAATATCACATGTATGCCAGGATCATTTTCTCATACATGTGATGACAAATAGTGAAGCATCATTTATTACAATCCAGGTGTCGAATATAAATAAGTCTTACATCGCAAATGTCTCAATAGACACTAATGCTTCATCACAAGTAAATAAACTAGCAGCGGAATATTATTCTTTAGGGCTCCATCAAAGGCGTTGCCCGGGGGTCTTCATGAACCTAAAAGCCTTCCTCGGGTCCAAAATCTTGGTCATTATACACAACCTCATTATCTTGACCTGAGCAGCAATATAAACCAACAAATATGCAAGGTTGAGTACCAATGGTACTCAGCAAGTGTGGGAAAATCATATCATGCATGGCTAGAACAAGGAGAGGTTGAACTCATGGTTAAAGCACTACGCAATTAACACCTATCACCTTAGCTTATTAAGCACCTACAATACTACAGAGGTAAAATGGTCCAAATCTCCCAACCCATTATCATAATCCAATAACCATAACCTTATTCCCAATGTTAAGCTCCCCGCTTAACTTCCAAAACCATCATTCCTCTAATCATGAATAAGTCCAGGCCGCTCTTAACCGTGAGCACGGCTGTCAAGACAGTTTTGACTCTGCAGAGTTTGTACCACTGTACCCACAAGTAGTGATTTCAACCCTTGTTGCCGGGTGGACTAAAAGAACCTCCATTATGCCAGTGGCTACGTTCCACATTCACACTTCCCAGGTGTGTGGCCAAGAGATCACTACGAAGCCTTTACAAAGGGATTCCCGACGAGCGTGGGCCCACTGAGGTTTCACCCCTAACAGCATACAAGAGGCACCAACCCCGCTGCAGTGGCCCCCTCTTGAGCATTGCGGTTCATACGGTAGTCCAGCTGACACCTACTCCCCGCACCATCCAACACACCCATACTACGCCGGGGATACACCTAATTAATTGGCCAAGCTGCCCCATCTCAGCATGTGGTTGGCACTGTAAAGCCGGGTTACATGCTCCATGAACCGGTCCTTAGGATCCAGGCAAGTACTAAACACAAACCCAAGTCTCGTGCACCCAGCACACAACCAAAACATCCAACTTGCCTTGATCCCTACCTCTACATAATCTCACAATGTCTCATTCAAGAGTATGGTAATATAAACTGATGATCTCATATCCCAAATATCCCATTCTAAGCATGGCTAAGCAAATGCATGTAAATAAATGACAAAATAAATCCCAACCCAAGCTACAAGGAAACAAGGTAATGCAATTCTAGGGAAACTTTCCTAGCATGGGTTTCATATTTCATTTGACAATGCAAATAATTCTATCTACACATCCTAGCATAGGATCAAAGTGGTCAAGGACACTTGCCTCCTTCTTGCTGCTCTTGAAATTGGTAATCCTGATCTTGGAAAGGGTTAACTTGCTCTTGAACAGGTTCTACTTCATATCATCACACATAGCAAAAGAAAAACAACAATCATAAGACATAGTTCACACTTCCTCTTCTTACAAACCACACATTCATATTTATGAAAGTCATTCACCATTATATGGGTTGTGGTTACTCCATGTGTGTTGATTTGTGGCTTGCATGCACTTTTAACCATGTGTATATGATTCCTACTTTTGTGTCCACCTTTATACTTACATACTATTTATATGGATTTCCAATAAATTTCTTATATTCAACTACTTCACCTTTTTACTACCAAGTGTGTATGAAAAGTATTATTCTTCCCCATATGTGCCTTCATAATTTCTACCAACCCTAAACTGAATTCTTTGTATTTTAGAAACTCCATTTTTCATTTACTAGTTGCTATATTTTCAGATTTATATTCCTATGCATAATTGTGTATTTTATTATAAAATTGGTAATACACATCACCTAAACAGTATAGGTTCTGGTCCTAAATAATTTAATAACATATTTTGACCTTGGCTTCTGATGTATACTATTTCATAATTATTTTCCCTATTTTTCTATAGCTATTCTTTACTCAAAAATGTGTCCCTAGACTAATAAATGTGAATAATAGATGAAACAGATTTATTTCAGCCCAAAAATATATTTTTATCTCACTCCAAAGTTTTCTAAGTACTGAGAAAGTTTTTAATTAATTTTGACAATTATGTTTGTCCCCCTTTTTAATTTTTAAACCCTAGTTACATATTCAATTTTCTAAATTAAATACTAAACAGGGCTAAAATAATGAATTCACCCCATTACAGGGTCTATAATATTATTTTCATAATTTCCAGGGGTCTAGCTACACTTATCAGAGGTGTTTTCCTAATTTCTATTAAGTCCAGGGGTTAAAACTGATTTTTAAATGAATTTACATGATTTTCTGGAGTTCCAGGGGCTAGATCTGAAGTTTCCGGGGCTAGCTCTCAATTCCAGAGAACCCCAGGGGGTAGCACGTAAGAATTCCAGTCTTTATAATGCGGGGCCGACGTGGTCCGTCCGATTCTAAACCAACGGCTGAGATTATAAGATCGAACCGGTACGCGGGGTTTTAAAGTCTACCGTGCGATTTAAAATAAACGGCGCACAAGCGGCCACGTCGCTCTGATCGAGTGCGGGCGGCGCTGCCGGCGGCGCACGGCGGCGGGAAGCGGCGATCTCGCCGGAAAGTTTCAGATCCTCGAGAATTCTGCCCAGAACTGTGATCTTATGGCCTAGATCGGTAGAGGGGAGGTCAGGGATCTCACCTCGGGGGTTTTCTCGAGCTCGGGGGTCCTGGAAAGTGATCGGCGGCGAGGTCCGAGGCAAAACCACGGCGAAGCTCGTCGGCGCTGGATTTACACCGTAAGTCTTCGGGTTTTCTGCACCTGCAAAGTTCCCCAGAGGCGGTGGATCAAGACCAGCGAGTTAGATCAGAGTTTCCGAGCTTAGATCGGCCAGAATTCACCGGCGAAGTCTCGGTGCTCACCGGAGTGAAAATCGGCGATCGCGTGGGAAAATCTGATCGGATCGGGGGTTTTTATAGCCGGGGGAGGGCGGTGGGTCTGTTGTGATCGAGTTAGAGTCCTCCAGGTCCAGAATTCGGGCGACGGGACGTGGTTTCCGGTCGGTTGCGATTTCACGCGCTCGGGGGAAAAGTCCGGGGTCGCGGGGGCTCGGGGTTAGGGATGACAGGTGGGTCCCACCCGTCGGTGAGGGGCAGCGCGGCGCGCGCGGGGGCGGGCTGCACGGGAGTAGCTGGGCCGGCTGGCGGTTTCGGCCCACTGGCCGGTTTTTTTCCCGTTTTCCTTTTTCTTTTTCCATTTCTTTTCTGTTTTGAGTATAATTTGAATTCCAGTTTGAATTTGAATTTTTGCAAAACATGCAACACGTCCAAAAATTTTTAAATTCCCCTCTAAACATGGTTAAGAGTTTTGAATCAAATTTTGGGGTGTTACAGCTCTACCCCCCTTAAAAGAAATCTCGTCCTCGAGATTGGTGTTTCTAGGAAAACAATTCCGGAAATTGTGCCTTAAGCTCATCTTCCCGTTCCCAGGTGGCTTCCTCTTCTGAGTGATGCTTCCACTGCACCTTGCACATCCGGATTCTCTTGTTTCTGGTGAGGCGTTCCATCGTCTCCAAAATCTTGTATGGTTGCTCGGCATAAGACAAATCTTCAGCTACATCCACTTCATTCATGGGTAACACCTCTTCAGGCGTCCTCAGACATTTCTTGAGTTGTGACACATGGAATACATCGTGCACGTCCGATAGATGAACCGGTAACTCTAGTTGGTACGCCACTTCGCCTTTTCTTTCCAAAACTTGAAAGGGTCCGATGTATCGAGGTGACAACTTCCCTTTCACCTTGAACCGACGAAGTCCTCTGATAGGGGACACCTTGAGATAAACATAGTCTCCCACGTTGAAAACGAGCTCTCTTCTTCGTACATCGGCATAGCTCTTTTGGCGTGTCTGTGCTATCCTCAAGTTGTTGCGAATCTCCCTCACCTTCGCCTCGGCTTCTTGTAGCACTTCTGGACCAAACACTTTACTTTCTCCTGTTTGGTTCCAAAATAGGGGAGTTCTGCACTTCCTTCCATACAAAGCTTCAAACGATGACATCTTCATACTAGCTTGATAGCTGTTGTTATAGGAAAACTCCGCATACGGTAAGTTCTTGTCCCAACTCCTATTGTTTTTGAGTGCACATGCTCTTAACATATCTTCAAGGATCTGATTGGTTCTTTCCGTCTGCCCGTCAGTTTGGGGATGATAGGCAGAGCTGAAGTTCAGATGGGTTCCCATGGTTTCATGCAACTTTTGCCAAAACCTCGAGGTGAACTGTGTCCCTCGGTCCGACACTATCTTCTTTGGCACTCCATGGTAACACACAATCCTTGACATGTACAATTCTGCCAATTTGGATCCGCTGTAGCTTTCTTTCACCGGAATGAAATGAGCTACCTTGGTTAGCCTATCAATAATGACCCATATTGAATCATACCCGGATTGGGTTCTAGGCAATCCCACGACAAAATCCATGCTGATTTCTTCCCACTTCCATTCAGGCACTTTGAGTGGTTGCAATAATCCCGCGGGTCGTTGATGTTCTGCTTTCACCAACTGACATGTGTCACATAGGGCAACATGTTCCGCGACATCTCGCTTCATGCCATACCACCAATACCTGCCTTTGAGGTCCTGGTACATCTTCGTACTCCCAGGATGAATGGAATAGTCGGAATCATGAGCCTCCTTCAAAATTAATTCACGGATCTCCTTCACTTCTGGCACACAGATCCTTTTCCCGTGCCACACCGTTCCTTGTTCATCCTCTCTAAAACCTGGAGCTTTATTTTCCTTAATGAGCTGTCTGATCTCTTGTATCTTCTCATCATTCTTTTGGCCCTCGCGTATGTCTCGCTCAAGTGTGGAGTCCACTTCCATGGCGATGGCTTCACAACTATTTACTAGACATAGATTGAGTCTTATAACCTCGTCCTTCAATTCTGCAGGCATGTCCCTCAAGCTCAACTTATTGACCTGCTCCTTCCGACTCAAAGCATCAGCCACGACGTTTGCTTTTCCGGGATGATAGTTGATGCCCACATCAAAGTCATTGATTAGCTCTAACCATCTCCTTTGTCTGAGGTTGAGATCTGGCTGTGTGAATATGTACTTCAAACTCTTATGATCCGTATATATCTCTGTCCTCTTCCCCATCAAATAGTGCCGCCAAATTTTCAACGTGTGTACCACTGCAGCTAGTTCTAGGTCATGTGTAGGATAGTTCTTCTCGTGCTTCCGAAGCTGCCGGGATGCATATGCCACGACATGTCCTTCTTGCATGAGAACACATCCCAACCCATTTCCAGAGGCATCGCAGTACACTGTGAAATTCTTCTGCATATCTGGCATAACCAACACTGGGGCTGTTGTCAATCTCTTCTTTAACTCCTGAAAGCTCGTCTCGCACTGTGGCGTCCAGGTGAATGTGATTCCCTTTTCCAACAGTTTGGTGAGAGGTCTCGAGGTCTTGGAGAATCCCTCAATAAACCGTCGATAGTATCCAGCCAATCCCAAAAAGCTTCGAACTTCCCCGACATTTTCAGGGGTCTTCCACTTCTGGATGTCCTCGATTTTGGCGGGATCTACGGAGATTCCTCCCTCCGAGATTATATGTCCTAAAAAGGGAACTCTCTTCAGCCAAAACTCACACTTGCTCAACTTGGCATATAGTTGGTGTTCTCTCAACCTCTGCAACACCAACCTTAGATGTTTCTCATGTTCTTCTTCATCTTTGGAGAAGACGAGAATATCATCTATGAAAACCACCACAAATTTGTCCAGATATTCCATGAATACCTTGTTCATGAGATACATGAAATATGCCGGGGCATTGGTTAGCCCGAAAGGCATGACAGTGTATTCATACAGTCCGTACCGAGATACGAAAGCTGTCTTGGGAATATCAGATTGCCTTATCTTAAGTTGGTGGTACCCCGACCTGAGATCAATTTTTGAGAACACACAAGCTCCCCTCAACTGATCGAACAAGTCTTCAATGCGGGGTAATGGGTACTTGTTTTTGATGGTTACCTCATTCAAGGCACGGTAATCCACGCATAACCTTTGGGTTCCGTCTTTCTTGGGCACAAATATCACCGGAGCTCCCCATGGTGAGGAACTAGGGCGAATATACCCCTTCTCCGTCAATTCTCTCAAATGATCCTTGAGCTCTGCTAGCTGCTTGGAGTCCATTCGATAAGGTCTCTTGTATATCGGGGCTGTTCCCGGTACTAGCTCAATTGCGAATTCCACATCATGGTCGGGAGGCATACCTGGCAATTCCTCCGGAAAAACATCTGGATATTCCCTGATAGTCCTGATTTCCTCAACTTTCACCTCCACTTGATTTAATTTAATGTCCCTCCTAGGCTCGTGTATCGTTATGAACTTTACTCTTGTGCCATTGGGGTGAGTTAGTTCCACCGTTCTGGTCGAACAATGGATGATTCCTTTATGTTTGGTCAACCAATCCATACCCAAAATAATATCTATCCCTTGTGAATCTATCACTATGAGGTTAGCCGTAAATACTACCCCATTAATGTCTAGGCTCACTTTGGGACACACTTGTCTTGTCCTTATTTCTCCACCTGGAGAGTTTACCGCTAGCATATGGTTCATTTGTGTGGTTGCTAGGTCATGCTTCTTTACAAACCCTTGAGCAATGAACGAGTGGGTAGCACCAGAATCAAACAGCAGAGTTGCAAGGTGTAAATTGGCAGGAAACTTACCAACTACCACGTCGGGCGCCTCTTGTGCTTCCTCCATAGTGACGTGGTTCACCCGTCCTCTCATTACATTCTGCTGGTGTGGCTGCGCGGGCTTCTTCTTTGGGCACTTATGGGCATAGTGCCCCACTTCACCACAGCTAAAACATTGCACCCCAACCTTAGGTGCTTGGCCTTTGTTGTCTTGGGGTTGGTTCGGGGGTCCTTGCACTGCTGGTCGAGGTGGATATGCGGGGCGAGGCTGCTGCACAAACTGACGTTGCGGCTGTGCTGGTGCCGCGGGTGGCCTGTAGTTTGGGTTGTACCCTCTTGGCGCTGAATAGGGTACCGCAGCACGGCTCGTCTGCCCCGTAGGTTGCTGCATCATACGTGGGCGGGTGTTGCTCCCTGAGGCCTGATGTGACCACCCCGCCTTCCTCTTATTCTCATTTTCTAGGGCCTTTAGCTTTCTTTCCACCACAAACGCTCTGTCCACCATCTTTTGAAAACTTTCATACTCATTGGAGGACATGGCACACTGCATCTCTGCGGTAAGTCCTTCCACGAAACAATCTTGTTTCTGCTCATAAGTCTCTATGTCTCGTGGAGCATAACGGGATAATTGAGTAAATTTAGTGAGGTATTCCCTCACCGTCATGTTTCCCTGCTGCAGTCCCAAAAACTCCTTTCTCTTGTTTTTGAGTTCACCTCTTGGGATGTAGTGGTTGCGGAAGCTACGCTTGAACTCTTCCCAAGTGATGTTCTCAGGGTCATGATGGGCGGCCATGTAGGCGGTCCACCAATCAGCAGCAGGTCCCTGCAATTGATGAGAGGCAAACAGCACCCTCTCATACCCTTAGCATTGGATTATCCTCATCTTACTTTCGATGGTCTTCAGCCAATCATCTGCCTCCAGAGGTTCAGCAGCACTTGCAAACTTTGGAGGTTGAGTTCCTAGAAACTCACTCAACCTTGGTTGGCGTGGTGCAGCTTGTGGAGGTGGAACTTGATGCAAGTTGGCCACCACTTGAGTCAAGTTCTGGATAAGCTGATTTTGATTCTCCAGCATTTGATGGAGAGGATCAACTTCTTCACGGCGACCACCCCCGTCCTGGCCTCCAGAAAGATGAGGGTTGCATGCCTCATCATTGTTGTTGGCGGGGTTGGCAGCACGTCCTTTTCCTCTTCCGGCCATCTAGCAGAATCAACAAATGTTAATTTGATACCATTTAGTATCATCTTACTACTTTCATTTGTTGGTGCTTCGAGGTGTTGAGGCTTTGTTAAAATTTTACGAGGGTTTATATCTCACTCCAAATAAATGCACTATTATTTCCTGTGGGTTCACACACCAAAGCAAAACAATCTGAAGACGAGGCTGTGGACAATTGCTCATGGCTTCCACATCTCACGTCACACACCAAGCATTACCACACCATTAACTACGTAACGACTCGACTACTCGACCTCTTGCTAGCTAGGGGAAAGACTCTACACTACTCGTCCTCTTGAGCTGGCTCCTCAGGATCTTCCTCCTCATTTCGGCTACCTTCTGACTCTGCTTTGGGTGGGGAGGCTGCTGGTGGAGAAGTGCGACGACGCCTGATTGCTCGGCGATTCGGGGAGTCAGGAGTCCATGGATCACTCACGGTGACACACAGTTCATTCCCATATCCTCTTTCTCTCGCCTTTAAGCAAGCTCTCAGCAACGCCTCCGTTTCCTTCAGGGTGTCTCGGACATCCTGAAGCTCTTGTTGACACTCCTGCAGCCGAGTGCTGAGCATAGCAGCATCCTCCAAGCACAAGTCCATGTGCTCATGGGAAGTCCCTTGCTGCACCGGTGGGTACTTGTACTCCGTGGTACCACTCTCACGTTGGAGGACATACATGTACTCAGTTTTGTCCAAGTGGCGACGATAGATGTGACTCTGGCAGGTGATGGCCTCCCAGGTGACATCTTTCTCTGCGTCAACTTGTGTTGCTCGACAAGCTGGAGAGTGGTGAATCTTAAGCAGCTGATTCTCGTGTATAATCCTCATCTCCGAACTCCATTCTTCCCTCTTCTCACGGATGGTCCTGGTGGAGTTGTAGTGGATGATCAGCTTGCCCGTATTGCCGACGGCTTCGAGCATACGTCGAAGACGGCGCAACAAATCTCCTACTGCCAATCCGTAGGAAAGGTACGTCACTAGGCGACTCTCCTCTCTTTCGGCAAGGGCAACTACGGGAACTCTCCCTCCTGTGGACTTACGAGCGGTGCGAATCATGCGAACCATCTAAAACAAAAGAATTTAAAATTAGGTTAGATAAATTCTCAAACAAAAATCCTATTTTGAATGAAAGTTGGGGTAAGATGAAGAAAATGACTCCTTTAATAACACTTTTCCACCAACACTTTGGAAAATAGTTTTTAAGAAAATAGGGCCCTTAACTACGTCCATTTCTACCTAGGTCCACGTTCCTACGGGCAACCTTGGCTCTGATACCACCTCTGTCACACCCGGTTTTTCCGAAGAACAACCAAGTGAATATCACATGTATGCCAGGATCATTTTCTCATACATGTGATGACAAATAGTGAAGCATCATTTATTACAAGCCAGGTGTCGAATATAAATAAGTCTTACATCGCAAATGTCTCAATAGACACTAATGCTTCATCACAAGTAAATAAACTAGCAGCGGAATATTATTCTTTAGGGCTCCATCACAGGCGTTGCCCGGGGGTCTTCATGAACCTAAAAGCCTTCCTCGGGTCCAAAATCTTGGTCATTATACACCACCTCATTATCTTGACCTGAGCAGCAATATAAACCAACAAATATGCAAGGTTGAGTACCAATGGTACTCAGCAAGTGTGGGAAAATCATATCATGCATGGCTAGAACAAGGAGAGGTTGAACTCATGGTTAAAGCACTACGCAATTAACACCTATCACCTTAGCTTATTAAGCACCTACATTACTACAGAGGTAAAATGGTCCAAATCTCCCAACCCATTATCATAATCCAATAACCATAACCTTATTTCCAATGTTAAGCTCCCCGCTTAACTTCCAAAACCATCATTCCTCTAATCATGAATAAGTCCAGGCCGCTCTTAACCGTGAGCACGGCTGTCAAGACAGTTTTGACTCTGCAGAGTTTGTACCACTGTACCCACAAGTAGTGATTTCATCCCCCGTTGCCGGGTGGACTAAAAGAACCTCCATTATGCCAGTGGCTACGTTCCACATTCACACTTCCCAGGTGTGTGGCCAAGAGATCACTACGAAGCCTTTACAAAGGGATTCCCGACGAGCGTGGGCCCACTGAGGTTTCACCCCTAACAGCATACAAGAGGCTCCAACCCCGCTGCAGTGGCCCCCTCTTGAGCCTTGCGGTTCATACGGTAGTCCAGCTAACACCTACTCCCCGCACCATCCAACACACCCATACTACGCCGGGGATACACCTAATTAATTGGCCAAGCTGCCCCATCTCAGCATGTGGTTGGCACTGTAAAGCCGGGTTACATGCTCCATGAACCGGTCCTTAGGATCCAGGCAAGTACTAAACACAAACCCAAGTCTCGTGCACCCAGCACACAACCAAAACATCCAACTTGCCTTGATCCCTACCTCTACATAATCTCACAATGTCTCATTCAAGAGTATGGTAATATAAACTGATGATCTCATATCCCAAATATCCCATTCTAAGCATGGCTAAGCAAATGCATGTAAATAAATGACAAAATAAATCCCAACCCAAGCTACAAGGAAACAAGGTAATGCAATTCTAGGGAAACTTTCCTAGCATGGGTTTCATATTTCATTTGACAATGCAAATAATTCTATCTACACATCCTAGCATAGGATCAAAGTGGTCAAGGACACTTGCCTCCTTCTTGCTGCTCTTGAAATTGGTAATCCTGATCTTGGAAAGGGTTAACTTGCTCTTGAACAGGTTCTACTTCATACCATCACACATAGCAAAAGAAAAACAACAATCATAAGACATAGTTCACACTTCCTCTTCTTACAAACCACACATTCATATTTATGAAAGTCATTCACCATTATATGGGTTGTGGTTACTCCATGTGTGTTGATTTATGGCTTGCATGCACTTTTAACCATGTGTATATGATTCCTACTTTTGTGTCCACCTTTATACTTACATACTATTTATATGGATTTCCAATAAATTTCTTATATTCAACTACTTCACCTTTTTACTACCAAGTGTGTATGAAAAGTATTATTCTTCCCCATATGTGCCTTCATAATTTCTACCAACCCTAAACTGAATTCTTTGTATTTTAGAAACTCCATTTTTCATTTACTAGTTGCTATATTTTCAGATTTATATTCCTATGCATAATTGTGTATTTTATTATAAAATTGGTAATACACATCACCTAAACAGTATAGGTTCTGGTCCTAAATAATTTAATAACATATTTTGACCTTGGCTTCTGATGTATACTATTTCATAATTATTTTCCCTATTTTTCTATAGCTATTCTTTACTCAAAAATGTGTCCCTAGACTAATAAATGTGAATAATAGATGAAACAGATTTATTTTAGCCCAAAAATATATTTTTATCTCACTCCAAAGTTTTCTAAGTACTGAGAAAGTTTTTAATTAATTTTGACAATTATGTTTGTCCCCCTTTTTAATTTTTAAACCCTAGTTACATATTCAATTTTCTAAATTAAATACTAAACAGGGCTAAAATAATAAATTCACCCCATTACAGGGTCTATAATATTATTTTCATAATTTCCAGGGGTCTAGCTACACTTATCAGAGGTGTTTTTCCTAATTTCTATTAAGTCCAGGGGTTAAAACTGATTTTTAAATGAATTTACATGATTTTCTGGAGTTCCAGGGGCTAGATCTGAAGTTTCCGGGGCTAGCTCTCAATTCCAGAGAACCCCAGGGGGTAGCACGTAAGAATTCCAGTCTTTATAATGCGGGGCCGACGTGGTCCGTCCGATTTTAAACCGACGGCTGAGATTATAAGATCGAACCGGTACGCGGGATTTTAAAGTCTACCGTGCGATTTAAAATAAACGGCGCACAAGCGGCCACGTCGCTTTGATCGAGCGCGGGCGGCGCTGCCGGCGGCGCACGGCGGCGGGAAGCGGCGATCTCGCCGGAAAGTTTCGGATCCTCGAGAATTCTGCCCAGAACTGTGATCTTATGGCCTAGATCGGTAGAGGGGAGGTCAGGGATCTCACCTCGGGGGTTTTCTCGAGCTCGGGGGTCCTGGAAAGTGATCGGCGGCGAGGTCCGAGGCAAAACCACGGCGAAGCTCGTCGGCGCTTGATTTACACCGTAAGTCTTCGGGTTTTCTGCACCTGCAAAGTTCCCCGGAGGCGGTGGATCAAGACCAGCGAGTTAGATCAGAGTTTCCGAGCTTAGATCGGCCAGAATTCACCGGCGAAGTCTCGGTGCTCACCGGAGTGAAAATCGGCGATCGCGTGGGAAAAACTGATCGGATCGGGGGTTTTTATAGCCGGGGGAGGGCGGTGGGTCTGTTGTGATCGAGTTGGAGTCCTCCAGGTCCAGAATTCGGGCGACGGGACGCGGTTTCCGGTCGGTTGCGATTTCGCACGCTCGGGGGAAAAGACCTGGGTCGCGGGGGCTCGGGGTTAGGGATGACAGGTGGGTCCCACCCGTCGGTGAGGGGCAGCGCGGCGCGCGCGGGGGCGGGCTGCGCGGGAGTAGCTGGGCCGGCTGGTGGTTTCGGCCCACTGGCCGGTTTTTTTCCCGTTTTCCTTTTTCTTTTTCCATTTCTTTTCTGTTTTGAGTATAATTTGAATTCCAGTTTGAATTTGAATTTTTGCAAAACATGCAACACGTCCAAAAAATTTTAAATTCCCCTCTAAACATGGTTAAGAGTTTTGAATCAAAATTTGGGGTGTTACACATTACTTGGGAAGAGTTCAAGCGCAGTTTCCGCAACCATTACATACCAAAGGGTGAACTCAAAACCAAGAGGAAGGAGTTCTTGGGACTGCAGCAAGGAAACATGACTGTGAGGGAATACCTCACTAAGTTCACCCAACTATCCCGTTATGCACCACGGGACATCGAAACTGATGAGCAAAAACAGGACTGCTTTGTGGAAGGACTTACTGCGGGAATGCAGTGTGCAATGTCCTCCAACGAGTATGAAAGCTTCTAAAAGATGGTAGACAGAGCATTTGTCATGGAGAGGAAGCTGAAGGCCTTGGAAAATGAAAACAAGAGGAAGGCGGGATGGTCAAACCAAGCCTCGGGTAGCAACACACGCCCACGTCTGATGCAGCAAACTGCAGGGCAGACGAGCCTACTATGGTACCCTACTCAGCACCCAGAGGGTACAACACAAATTTCAAGCCTCCATCAGCACCAGCACAGCCACAGCGTCAGTTTGTACATCAGCCTCGTCCCACATATCAACCTCGACCAGCAGTGTAAGGACCACAGAACCAACCCCAAGACAACAAAGGCCAGGCACCTAAGGTTGGGGTGCAATGCTTCAACTGTGGTGAAGTGGGGCACTACGCCCATAAGTGCCCAAAGAAGAAGCCCATGCAGCCACAACAGCAGAATGTGATGCGAGGACGGGTGAACCACGTGACCATGGAGGAAGCGCAAGAGGCACCTGACGTTGTAATTGGTAAGTTTCCTGCCAATTTACACATTGCAACCCTGTTGTTTGATTCTGGTGCTACCCACTCGTTCATTGCTCAAGGGTTTGTTAAGAAGCATGATTTAGCAACAACACAAATGAACCATATGCTAGCAGTGAACTCTCCAGGGGGAGAAATAAGGACAAGACAAGTGTGTCCCAAGGTGAATCTAGACATTAATGGGGTAGTATTTACTGCAAACCTCATAGTGATAGACTCACAAGGGATAGACATTATTTTGGGTATGGATTGGTTGACCAAACACAAGGGAATCATCCATTGTTCGACAAGGATGGTGGGACTAACTCACCCTAGTGGCACAAGAGTGAAGTTCATAACTACACAAGAACCTAGGAGGGACCTTAAACTCAATCACGTTGAGGTGGAAGTGGAGGAGATCAGGATCATCAGGGAATATCCAGATGTTTTTCCGGAGGAGTTGCCAGGTATGCCCCCCGATCGTGAAGTGGAATTCGCGATTGAGCTAGTGCCTGGAACAGCTCCAATATACAAGAGACCCTATCGGATGGACTCCAAACAGCTGGAAGAACTCAAGGAACATTTAAGAGTATTGACAGAGAAGGGGTACATTCGTCCTAGTTCCTCACCATGGGGATCTCCAGTGATATTTGTGCCCAAGAAGGACGGGACCCAAAGGTTATGCGTAGACTACAGTGCGTTGAATGAAGTAACCATCAAGAACTAGTACCCATTACCCCGCATTGAAGACTTGTTTGATCAGTTGAGGGGAGCTTGTGTGTTCTCGAAAATTGATCTCAGGTCGGGATACCACCAACTTAAGCTAAGGAAAACTGATATTCCAAAGACAGCTTTCGAATCTCGGTACGGACTGTATGAATACACCGTCATGCCTTTCGGGCTAACTAATGCCCTGGCATACCTCATGTATCTCATGAACAAGGTATTCATGGAATATCTGGACAAATTTGTGGTGGTTTTCATTGATGACATTCTCGTCTTTTCCAAAGATGAAGAAGAACATGAGAGGCATTTAAGGTTAGTGTTGCAAATACTGAGAGAACACCAACTATATGCCAAGCTGAGCAAGTGTGAATTTTGGTTGAAGAGAGTTCCCTTCCTAGGACATATAATCTCGGAGGGAGGAATCTCGGTACATCCCGCCAAGATCGAGGATGTACCAAAGTGGAAGACCCCTGAGAATGTCGGGGAAGTTCGAAGCTTCTTAGGATTGGCTGGGTATTATCGACGGTTTATTGAGTGTTTCTCCAAGATTTCGAGACCCCTCACCAAATTATTGGAGAAGGGAATCACATTCAAATGGACACCGCAGTGCGAGACGAGTTTTCAAGAGCTGAAGAAAAGATTGACAACATCCCCAGTGCTAGTTATGCCAGATATGCAGAAGAACTTTTCGGTGTACTACGATGCCTCTGGAAACGGGTTGGGATGTGTTCTCATGCAAGAGGGGCATGTCGTGGCGTATGCATCCCGGCAGCTCCGGTAGCACGAGAAGAACTATCCTACGCATGACCTAGAGCTAGCCGCAGTGGTACACGCGTTGAAGATTTGGCGGCATTACTTGATGGGGAAGAGGACAGAGATATATACGGATTATAAGAGCTTAAAGTATATTTTCACACAGCAAGATCTCAACCTCAGACAAAGGAGACGGTTAGAGCTAATCAACGACTTTGATGTGGGCATAAACTATCATCCTGGGAAAGCGAACGTCGTAGTAGATGCTTTAAGCCGGAAGGTGCAAGTCAATAGGTTAAGCTTAAAGGACATGCCTACAGAACTGAAGGAAGAGGTTGTAAAACTCAATCTATGTCTGGTGAATAGTGGTGAGGCCGTCGCCATGGAAGTGGACTCCACATTAGAGCAAGACATACGCGATGGTCAAAAGAATGATGAGAAGATACAAGAAATCAGAGAACTCATCAAGGATAATAAAGCCCCTGGTTTCAGAGAGGATGAACAAGGTACGGTGTGGCACGGGAAAAGAATCTGTGTGCCTGAAGTGAAAGAGATCTGTGAATTGATTTTGAGGGAGGCTCATGATTCCGACTATTCCATTCATCCTGGTAGTACGAAGATGTATCATGACCTCAAGAGCAGGTATTGGTGGTATGGCATGAAGCGGGATGTTGCGAAACATGTTGCCCTATGTGACACATGTCAGTTGGTGAAAGCAGAACATCAACGACCTGCGGGATTATTGCAACTACTCAAAATGCCTGAATGGAAATGGGAAGAAATAGGTATGGACTTCATAGTGGGACTACCCAGGACCCAATCGGGATATGATTCGATATGGGTCATCATCGACAGGCTAACCAAGGTAGCTCATTTCATCCCCATGAAAGAAAGCTACAGCGGATCCAAATTGGCAGAATTGTACATGTCAAGGATCGTGTGTTTCCATGGAGTGCCAAAGAAGATAGTGTCAGATCGAGGGACACAGTTCACCTCAAGGTTCTGGCAGAAGTTACATGAAACCATGGTAACTCATCTGAATTTTAGTTCTGCCTATCATCCCCAGACTGACGGACAGAAGGAAAGAACCAATCAGATCCTTGAGGATATGCTGAGAGCGTGTGCGCTCAAGAACAATAGGAGTTGGGATAAGAACTTACCGTATGCGGAGTTCTCCTATAACAATGGCTATTAGGATAGTATGAAGATGTCACCATTTGAAGCTTTGTATGGGAGGAAGTGCAGAACTCCACTATTTTGGAACCAAACAGGGGAAAGTAAAGTGTTTGGGCCCGAGGTACTACAAGAAGCCATGGCGAAAGTGAGGGAAATCCGCAACAACTTGAGGATAGCACAAACACGACAAAAGAGCTATGCTGATGTACAGAGAAGAGAGCTTGTTTTCAACGTGGGGGACTATGTTTATCTCAAGGTGTCCCCTATCCGAGGACTTCGTCGGTTCAAGATGAAAGGGAAGTTAGCACCTCGATACATCGGACCCTTTCAGATCCTGGAGAGGAAAGGCGAAGTGGCATATCAACTCGAGTTACCGGCTCGCCTATCGGATGTGCACGATGTATTCCATGTGTCACAGCTCAAGAAATGCTAAGGACGCCTGAAGAGATGTTACCCATGAATGAGGTTGACGTAGGAGAGGATCTGTCTTATGCCGAGCAACCGGTCAAGGTTTAGGAGACAATGGAACGCCTCACAAGAAATAAAAGAATTCGAATGTGCGAGGTGCAGTGGGAGCATCACTCGGAAGAGGAAGCCACATGGGAGCGAGAAGACGAGCTTAAGGCACAGTTTCCGGAATTATTTTTCTAGAACCACCAATCTCGAGGACGAGATTTTTTTAAGGGGGTAGAGCTGTAACACCCCAAAATCTGCTAAAGAGGGGAATTTAAATTTTTTGGATGTATTGCATGTGGTGCAGAAATTTAAATTCAAACTGGAATTCAAATTCGAATCAAAACAGAAAAGAAAAGGAAAAAGAAAAAAATAAAAAGAAAACCCCAGCCGGCCAGTGGGCCAAAACCCGCCAGCCGGCCCACTATCTCCCCGCGCCAGCCCAAACCCGCGCCCCTCTCTTCCTCTCACTGACACGCGTGGCCCGCGTGTCATCTCCTACCTCCCGCGAGCGCCAACCGACCGGACTCTTCCCGCACCGGAATCCAAACCACCTCCGAAAACCCGCGCCACCAGCCCGATCTTCGGCCCCGGACGCTGCTATTTAACCAAACCGATCCTACGCCGCCTCTCCTCGTTAAATTCCCGCAAAGAAACTCGCCGAATTCCCCAGCGCGCTCCACTTTTCTCTCCGGTGGGAACCGAAGCTTCGATCACCGTTTTCTTTTGATCCTTGCTCGGGTTTTCTGATCTAACGCGCTGATCATGTTCCATCGCCTCCGGGGAGTCACGCAGGTGAAGAAAACCCGGTGTTTTGCACTCTAGACGCAGCTCTGGTGAGCACCGCCGCGATTTCATCTCGGACCTCGCCGCCGACCACCTTCCAGGGCCTCCGAGCTCAAGAAAAACCCCGAGGTGAGATCCCCGACCTCCCCTCTACCGTTCTATGCCAAGAAATCCAGGTTTTAGGAAGTATGGACGAAAACACGAAGATCTCTGGTGAGATCGCCGCCTCCCGCCGCCGCGCGCCGCCGGGCAGCGCCGCCCGCACACGGCCAGGGCGACGTGGCCCCTTGAGGGCCGTCTATTTTAAATCGCACGGTAGAATTAAAACCCGAGCGTACCGGTTCGGCGATCTAATCTGAGCCGTCTATTTTAAATCGGACGGTCCACATCAGCCCCGCGTTATAAAGGCCGGGATTCTTACGCGCTACCCCCTAGGGATCTCGAAAAACACGAGCTAGCACCGGAAACTTCTGATCTAGCCCCTGGAACTTCAGAAATTCGTGTAAATTCATTTAAAAATCAGTTTTAGACCTGTACTTAATAAAAATTAGGAAAACCCCTCTGTTATGTGTAGTTAGACCCCCTGGAAATTTATGAAATAATAAATTAGACCCTGCAGTAGTGTGGATTTACCTTTTTGACCCCATATGATATTAAATTCAGAAATTTGAATATGTGACTAGGATTTAAATTTAAAGGTAAGGCAAACACATGTACAAATTCAAAATTTAAACTCTCCTAGCACTTGGAAAACTTTAGAATGAGTTACAAATAAATTTTTAGGCTGAAATGAATCTGTCTAATTGATTGTTCACATTTATTAGTTATAGGAACACATTTTTAGGTTAGGAAATAATTCTGAAAATTGGTAAGATAAATTTAAATTAGTTCAAGTCAGAAGAGAAGTTCAAAAATATATTATTTAATATTTTAGATCAGAACCTATTCTGTTTAGATGATATGCCCTACTATTTAATATTAAATTTTATTTTTAGGCATAGAAAATAAATCTGAAAAATATAGGAAAATAAGTATGCAAAGTTAGAAAAATGATAACTGAAGTTCTCCAAATCCAAAAGCTTCAATTTAGGATTTGGTAGAAGATCTGAAAACCTATTTGGAGTAGGAAAATACCTTTTATACAAACTTTGTGGCTAAGAAGTGTAAAAATTAAATATAAAGAATTTGTTCAAATTGGAACTTCATATATAGTGTGCAAATAGAAATCTGAACATAGAAGTTATAAATAATATATATATGTTTAAAAGTGCATGTAGGCCAAAAATCAACACATCTAGGATAACCACAACACTTAGTAATGTGAATGACTCCCATATGTATGTATGTGTGGTTTGTATGAAGTGAAAGTGTGAACTATATCTTATGGATTGTTGTTTTCTTTTGCTATGTGTATTGGCATGAATAGAACCTGCCCCACAGCAAGTTCTCCCCTTCCAAGACCAAAACTTTCCATTCCCAGAGCAGCAGGAAGAAGGCAAGTGTCCTTCACCACTTTGATCCTATGCTAGGATGTGTAGATAGAATTATTTGCATTGTCAATTGAAATATGAAACCCATGCTAGGAAGTTTCCCTAGAATTGCATTATCTTGTTTCCTTGTAGCTTGGGTTGGGATTTGTTTTATTATGTCATTCATTCATATTACTATGCTTAGCCATGCTTAGAATGGGATAAGTGGGATATGAGATCATGAACTTGTTTACTTTACTCTTGAATGAGACATTATGAGTTATGTAGAGGTAGGGATCGAGGCAAGTTGGATGATTTGGTTGGTGCTGGGTGCACGAGACTTGGGTTTGTGTTTAGTACTTGCCTGGATCCTAAGGACCGGTTCATGGAGCATGTAACCTGGCTTTACCGTGCCAACCACATGCTGAGATGGGGCAGCTTGGCCAATTAATTAGGTGTATCTTCGGCGTAGTATGGGTGTGTTGGAGGGTGCGGGGAGTAGGTGTCAGCTGGACTACCATATGAACCGCAAGGCTCAAGAGGGGGCCACTGCAGCGGGGTTGGAGCCTCTTGTATGCTGTTAGGGGTGAAACCTTAGTGGGCCCACGCTCGTCGGGAATCCCTTTGTAAAGGCTTCGTAGTGATCTCCGGGCTACACACCTGGGAAGTGTGAATGTGGTTCGCGGCCACTGGCATAATGGAGGTTCTTTTAGTCCACCTGGCAACAGGGGATGAAATCACTACATGTGGGTACAGTGGTGCAAACTCTGCAGAGTAAAAACTGTCATGATAGCCGTGCTCACGGTCAAGACCGGCTTGGACTTATTCATGATTAGAGGATGATGAATTGGGAAGTTGTGGATGTTAAGCGGGAAGCTTAACATTGGAAATGAGACTATGTTTATTTGATAATGATGATGGGATGAGGGATAGGGATCCATTTCACCTGTGTAGTAATGTAGGTGCTTAATAAGCTAAGGTGATAGGTATTAATTGCGTAGTGCTTTAACCATGAGTTCAACCTCTCCTTGCTCTAGCCATGCATGACATAACTTTCCCACACTTGTTGTGTACCAACGGTACTCAAACTTGCATATTTGTTGGTTTAAATTACTGCTCAGGTCAAGGGGATGATGTGGTGTTTAATGACCAAGACTTCGGACCCGAAGAAGGATTCTAGATTCATGGAGTCCCCCGGGCAACGCCTGTGACGGAGCCCTCAAGAATAATATTCCACTGCTGCTTTATTTACATGTCATGAACTATTTATCGTCCATCGAGACGTATGTTATGTAAGACTTATTTATATTCGACACCTGGCTTGTAATAAATGATGCTTCACTATTTGTCATCACATGTATGAGAAAATGATCCTGGCATACATGTGATATTCACTCGTTGTTCTTCGGAGAAACCGGGTGTGACATATGCCAAGTTCAGCAAGTGTCAATTTTGGCTAAAGGACATATCATTCCTAGACCACATCATCTCCGAGAAAGGAGTATCGGTTGATTCCGGAAAAGTGGGAGATGTTCCGAAGTGGAACCAGCCACAGAACGTGAGAGACATTTGGAGTTTCCTTGGGATGGCCGGATACTACCGACGGTTCATCAAGGATTTCTCCAAAATAGCAAAGCCTCTGACTGAATTGCTAATGAAGGGAAAAGCATTTCAGTGGACACCAGTGTGCCAAGAAAGCTTTGAGGAGCTCAAGAAAAGGCTAACCACAGCGACGGTTTTGGTATTACCGGACGTAAGCAAGAGTTTCGATATATATTGTGACGCATCAAGACTAGGGCTTGGATGTGTGCTCATGCAAGAAGGATAAGTGGTAGCCTATGCGTCGATACAACTAAGGAAACACGAGCTGATTTACCCCACACATGACCTGGAACTTGCAGCCGTGGTGCATGCATTGAAGATTTGGAGACATTATATCCTTGGCCACCGATGTGAGATCTATACGGATCACAAAAGCTTCAAGTATATATTCATGCAAATGGATCTAAATTTGAGGCAACGTCGATGGTTGGAACTCATCAAGGATTATGATGTTGGAATCAATTATCACCCCGGAAAGGCCAATGTAGTAGCTGATACGTTGAGCCGCAAGGGAGCATGTCACCAACTCACGGTTCGGGAGCTACCGCCCGAACTGCGCAAGGAGTTCGAACGGTTACATCTTGGGTTCTTGAACGAGATGGAAGTGATAGAACTCAACTCTTCGCTGGAACAAGAGATATGAGATGGCCAAGCAACATATGAGGAAATCAAGGAAAGAATCGGACAAGGCATAGAAAAGGATTTCAAGGAAGACGAGAGAGGCACGCTTTGGTTAGGGAAAAGGATTTGTGTGCCTAACGTGAAGCACATCCACGACACGATATTAAAAGAGGCACATGACTCACCTTATTCCATACATCCCGGATGTACAAAGATGTAAAAGGACCTGAAAACTTTCTATTGGTGGGATGGTATGAAAAAGGGACATAGCTGAATATGTTGTCATATGCGACACGTGCCAACGGGTGAAGACCGAGCATCAACGACCCGTTGGACTGTTGCAGCCATTGAAAGTGCCCGAGTGGAAGTGGGAAGACATCAGCATGGATTTCGTTGTCGGATTGCCACGTACTAGGTCGGGTTATGACTCCGTTTGGGTTATGGTGGACCGATTGATGAAAACAGCCCATTTCCTTCCTGTTAGAACTACGTACCACGTCTTAGCTGCGCTGTATATGGAGCAGATCGTGTGTCACCATGGAGTTCTGAAGAGAACAGTTTCAGATCAGGGTTCTCAATTTACCTCTAGGTTCTGGAAGAAGCTGCATGAAGCCATGGGTACATGGCTGAATTTTAGCTCCGCTTATCACCCGCAAACTGACGGGCAAACCGAGAGGACAAACCAAATTTTGGAAGATATGTTGAGAGCTTGCGCCTTGAAACATGGACGCAGTTGGGATAGGAGCTTGCCATATGCTGAATTCTCATACAACAACAGCTATCAAGCCAGCTTGAAGATGTCACCTTTTAAAGCATTGTATGGTAGACGGTGTAGAAAGCCGCTGTTCTGGAATGAGACCGTAAAGAGCCAAGTGTTTGGACCCGAAGTGCTGCAAGAAGCTGAAAAGCAAGTCCAAACGATACGAGAGAATTTGAAGGTGGCTCATTCACGACAAAAAGGTTATGCAGACAATAGTCAAAGAAGATTGACCTTCGAAGTAGGAGACTTCGTGTACCTTAAGGTATCTCCTATCCGAGGCCAACGACAGTTTAACGTCAAGGGCAAATTAGCACCTCGCTACATCAGGCCATTTAAGATTTTGGGAAAGCGAGAAGAAGTAGCCTATCAACTGGAGCTGCCAACGCACCTCTCCGATGAACACGATGTGTTTCACGTATCCCAACTCAAGAACTGCTTAAGGGTACCGGAAGAACAAGTACCGATGGATGAGACCGAGCTTCATGAGGATCTGACCTATGTGGAGCACCCCGTCCAAATTTTGGACGTAAAGGAAAGGGTCACGAGGAACAAAGTGATCCGTTGGTGCAAGGTACAGTGGAGCCATCAGACGGAAGCCAAAACTACATGGGAGCGTGAGGAAGACCTCAAGGCAGAATTCCCTCATCTATTCTCTACTCTATCGAATCTCGAGGGCGAGATTGAGTTTAAGGGGGGTAGGTTTGTAACACCCTCAAATTCACCTCCATGCATTGCATACATTTTCATATAAAGAAACATTTTAAAACAAGTAGAAATGGAGAAAGAATCATAAAAATGATGGGGAATGAAAAAAAGATAGCTGAAATGAGCCAATTCCAATTTGCCGAAGTGCGCTATCGACACGTGGCGCCTGGGGAGCTCACCCCTACGGAAGAGTTGAGGTCCGGCACCGCGGGACACGTGGCGCCCACGGAGCTCACCTCCCCGGAGGGGGTGAGGTCCGGCACCGCGGGACACATGTTGCCTTCGGAGCCCATCCCTGCGGAATGGATGAGCTTCGGTCCCGCGGGACACGTGGCGCCTTCGGAGCTTATCCTTGAGGAAGGGATGAGGTCCGGGTCTACTGGGCACGTGTCGTCTTCGGAGCTCATCCCTGCGGAAAGGATGAGTTCCGGCTCTGCTGGACACGTGTCGCTTTCGGAGCTCACCTCCGCGGAGGGGGTGAGGTCTGGCCTCACCGGACACGTGTCGCTCTCGGAGCTTGCCTCTGAAGAGAGGGGAGGTCCGACCCTGCGGGACACGTGTCGCCATCGGAGCTCGCCTCTGAGGAGAGGAGAGGCCCTGGCCCGCTGGACACGTGTCGCCACCGGAGCTCGCCTCTGAGGAGAGGCCCGGCCCGCTGGACACGTGGTGCCCCCGGAGCTCGCCCCTGCAGAGGGAGCGAGGCCCGGCCCCGCTGGACACGTGGCAGGCTCGGAGCTCGCCTCTGAGGAGAAGGGAGGTCCGGCACTGCTGGACACGTGGCAGGCCCGGAGCACACCTCTGAGGAGAAGGGAGGCCCGGCCCCCGCTGGACGCGTGGCGCCTCCAGAGCTCACCTCTGCGGAAGAAGGCATGGTCCTTAGGCGGTTTTTCTTCTGTGCGTGGGAGTACACGGTAGTGGGGATACCGACACAATTTCCCCCACGTTGCTGCTGCACCAAATCAATTGGGGATAAGTTTGTTAAGATCTAAAACAAATTGAATAGGACTCTTATTTTAGCTCCAATTGGAGTAGGACTCCTCATTTTCCCCTTATAAATAGAACCCAAAACCCCCTGGCCGTAACACCTTTTCCTTTTTCCTCCTCCCAAGTCATCGACTTAGAGGCCCTAGCCCCCAAATCGCCGAGTTAGACCCCTTGCCGGAGTTCAATCGCCGGTGAGCCCCCGCTGCTTCCATTGTTAGGAGGAAGGCCCTGTCATCAAAGGGAAGCGAGGTAGGTCTTCGTTACCCATCTTACGACACCATAGCTGTTTCTACGCATCCGTTTTCTTCGCTTCCTTCGGACAGAAACTTTTATGTGAGAACAGATCATGTTTTGATCGGTAGAATTGATCTAGATCTTGAGTCAAGATCATCACCACGTCCACACTTGATCCCTACACCCTTGTTCATCATAAAACCCCATTAAAGCCATTAAAACATGCAAGAACACCTACAAACTGGTCTAATAAAACAGCACCATAGGATTTGCATCAATCTACCCCATTGCATCTTTAGTAAAGTTTGTGCATGATGATTGATTGCTGTAAACTTTGTATGTGTGTGGTTGTTTAGTAGAAGGACAAGCTCAGGAAGCCATCTACAAAGAACTACAGCGCCAAGACATCGAGACACTTGAGCAACAAGAGCTACGGGAACTAGGCAAGTGCCCCTTGACCATATTGATCCCATGTTTTGAAACTGTTTTGTTTGCGAAAACATGTATGCTTGAGTCAACTTGATGGGACACCCTTTCTATAGGAGTTTACTAGTTTTGTTAACCCTCCTTGTCGCCGGGAAAGTTGATGAGTTGGGTATGGTCGTTTTTCCTTTTTGCTTTGCTTAAGCTATGGGATATGGGAAGCTGAATTAAAACATGGTTAGCTACTGCACTCATATGAATAATGATAATGAGAACATGATTGTCACACCCGGTTTCTCCGAATAACAACCGAGTGAATATCACATGTATGCCAGGATCATTTTCTCATACATGTGATGACAAATAGTGAAGCATCATTTATTACAAGCCAGGTGTCGAATATAAATATGTCTTACAACGCATACGTCTCGATGGACGATAATAAGTTCATAACATGTAAATAAAATAGCAGCGGAATATTATTCTTGTATGCTCCGTCACAGGCGTTGCCCGGGGGACTCCATGAACCTAGAATCCTTCTTCGGGTCCGAAGTCTTGGTCATTGAACGTCACATCATCCCCTTGACCTGAGCAGCAATTTAAACCAACAAATATGCAAGGTTGAGTACCGTTGGTACTCAGCAAGTGTGGGAAAGTTAGGTCATGCATGGCCAGAGCAAGGAGAGGTTGAACTCATGGTTAAAGCACTATGCAATTAATATCACTATAGCTTATTAAGCACCTACATTACTACACAGGTGAAATAGTCCCAATCTCCCAACCCATCATCAAAATCAAGTAACCATAATCATCATATCCAATGTCAAGCTCCCCGCTTAACATCCTCAACGTCCAAATTCATCTATCCTCTAATCATGAATAAGTCCAAGACGCTCTTGACCGTGAGCACGGCAGTCATAACAGTTTTAACTCTGCAGAGTTTGCACCACTGTACCCACATGTAGTGATTTCATCCCCCGTTGCCGGGTGGATTAAAGAACCTCCATTATGCCAGTGGCTACGAACCACATTCACACTTCCCAGGTGTGTAGCCAGGAGATCACTATGAAGTCTTTACAAAAAGATTCCCGACGAGCGTGGGCCCACTGAGGTGTCACCCCTAACATCATACAAGAGGCTCCAACCTCGCTGCAGTGGCCTCCTCTTGTGCCTTGCAGTTCATATGGTAGTCCAGCTGACACCTACTCCCCGCACCATTCAACACACCCATACTACGCCGGGGATACATCTAATTAATTGGCCAAGCTGCCCCATCTCAGCATGTGGCTGGCACGGTAAAGCCAGGTTACATGCTCCATGAACCGGTCCTTAGGATTCAGGCAAGTACTAAACACACACCCGAGTCTCGTGCACCCAGCACCAACCAAATCATCCAACTTGCCTCGATCCCTACCTCTACATAACTCATAATATCTCATTCAAGAGTAAGGTAAATAAATTGATGATCTCATATCCCAATTATCCCATTCTAAGCATGGCTAAGCATAAGCATATGAATAAATGACATGATAAAATAAATCCCAACCCAAGCTACAAGGAAACAAGATAATGCAATTCTAGGGAAACTTCCTATCATGGGTTTCAAATTTCAATTGACAATGCAAATAATTCTATCTACACATCCTAGCATAGGGTCAAAGTGGTCAAGGACACTTGCCTTCTTCCTGCTGCTCTGGGAATGGATAGTCCTGATTTTGAAAGGGATGAACTTGCTCTGGGGCAGGTTCTACTCATGCCAACACACGTAGCAAAAGAAAACAACAATCCATAAGACATAGTTCACACTTTCACTCCACACATACATACATATGGTAGTTATTCACATTTCTAAGTGTTGTGGTTACTCTAGATGTGTTGATTTTTAGCCTACATGCACTTTTAAACATATGTATATTATTTCTAACTTTTGTATTCAGATTTCTGTTTGCACACTATATATGAATTTCCAATTTAAACAAATTCTTTAACACACTCTTTAGCTACCAAGTCTGCACGGAAGGTAATTTCCTACTTCAAATGGGCTTTCAGATCTTCTACTAAATCCTAAACTGAAGTCTTTGGATTTGGAGACTTTATTTATCATTTTCTAGTTATGCATACCTATTTTCCTATATTTTCCAGATTTATTTTCTATGCTTAAAGGTGAGTTTTATTATGAAAATAGTAAGACACCCCATCTAAACAGAATAGGTTCTGATCTAAAATGTTCAATAATTCATATTTGAACTTCCTCTATGATGTGGAACAATTTAAATTTATTTTACTAGTTTTTAGAATTATTTCCAAGCCAAAAATATGTTTCTAGAACTAAGAAATATGAATATCATTTAGACAGAATTCATTTCAGCCAAAAATCTATTTCTAACTTATTCTAAAGTTTTCCAAGTGCTAGTGAAGTTTAAATTTGAATTTACAATGTGTTTGCCTCACCTTTTAAATTTTAAATCCTAATCACATATTCAAATTCCTAAATTTAATATCATCTAGGGTTAAAAAGGTAAACTCACGCCACTACAGGGTCTATTATATTATTTCATAAATTTTCAGGGGTCTAACTACACATAACAGAGGGGTTTTGCTAGTTTTTATTAAGTCTAGGGGCTAAAACTGATTTTTAATTGAATTTACATGAATTTCTGAAGTTCCAGGGGCTAGATCAGAAGTTTCCGAGGCTAGCTCGTATTTTCCAAGATCCCCAGGGGGTAGCACGTAAGAATCCTGGCCTTTATAATGTGGGGCCGATGTGGACCGTCTGATTTAAAACAGACGGCTGAGATTATAACGTCGAACCGGTACGCGGGGGTTTCAGTTCTACCGTGCAATTTAAAATAGACGGCGCACAAGCGGCCACGTCGCCCTGGCCGTGCGCGGGCGGCGCTGCCCGGCGGCGCGCGGCGGCGGGAGGTGGCGATCTCGTCGGAAAACTTCGGATCTTCGTCTATTCTTCCTAAAACTGGGATTTCATGGCATAGATCGGTAGAGGAGAGGCCGGGGATCTCACCTCGGGATTTTTCTTAAGCTCAGAGGTCCTGGAAGGCGGTCGGCGACGAGGTCCGAGATGGAACAGCGGCGATGCTCATCGGAGCTGTGTCTAGGGCAAAATCTACCGAGTTTTCTGCACCTGCGTGATTCCCCGGAGGCGGTGGAACAAGATCAGCGCGTTAGATCAGAAATCCCGAGCGAAGATCGAGAGAAATTGGTCGGAGAAACTCTGGTTCTCACCGGGAGGAAAAACAGCTGAACGTGGGGGAAAACGGGGCGATGCCGGCGTTTTTATAGACGAGGGAGGGCGGCGGGTTTGTTTAGATCGAGTTTGAGTCGTCTGGGACCGGGAGTCGGGCTGAGGGACGCGGATTTCCGGGTTGGTTACGATCGCGCGCGCGCGGAAGAGTCCGGCGGTTGGCGCGAGCGGGAGGTCGGGGATGACAGGCGGGCCCCATGTGCCAGTGAGAGGGAGAGGGGGCGCACGGCTGCGGGCTGGCGCGGGGGTGGGTGGGCTGGCTGGTGGGTTTCGGCCCACTGGCCGGGGTTTTGTTTTTTTTTTTTCTTTTTTCTTTTTTTTTTCTTTTCTGTTTTGAGTTAAATTTGAATTCCAATTTGAATTTGAATTTCTGCACCACATGCAATACGTCCAAAATTTTTTAAATTCCCCTCTTAACAGGTTTTGGGGTGTTACAGCTCTGCCCCCCTTAAAAGAAATCTCGTTCTCGAGATTGGTGGTTCTAAGAAAACAATTCCGGAAACTGTGCCTTAAGCTCGTCTTCCCGCTCCCATGTGGCTTCCTCTTCCGAGTGATGCTTCCACTGCACCTTGCACATCCGGATTCTTTTATTTCTTGTGAGGTGTTCCATTGTCTCCAAAATCTTGAACGGTTGCTCGGCATACGACAGATCCTCAGCTACGTCAACCTCATTCATGGGTAACATCTCTTCAGGCGTCCTCAGACATTTCTTGAGCTGTGACACATGAAATACATCGTGCACATACGTTAGGCGAGCCGGTAATTCTAGTTGATATGCCACTTCGCCTTTCCTCTCCAGAACTTGAAAGGGTCCGATGTATCAAGGTGATAACTTTCCTTTCACCTTGAACCGACGAAGTCCTCGAATAGGGGACACCTTGAGGTAGACATAGTCCCCCACGTTAAAAACTAGCTCTCTTCTCCGTACATCGGCATAGCTCTTTTGTCGTGTTTGTGCTATCCTCAAGTTGTTGCGGATTTCCCTCACCTTCGCCTCGGCATCTTGTAGTACCTCGGGTCCAAACACTTTACTTTCCCCGGCTTGGTTCCAGAATAGCGGTGTTCTGCACTTTCTCCCATACAAAGCTTCAAACGGTGAAATCTTCATACTAGCCTGATAGCTGTTGTTATAGGAGAACTCCGCATACGGTAGGTTCTTATCCCAACTCCTATTGTTCTTGAGTGCACATGCTCTCAGCATATCCTCAAGGATCTGATTGGTTCTTTCCGTCTGTCCGTCCGTCTGGGGATGATAGGCAGAACTAAAGTTCAGATGAGTTCCCATGGTTTCGTGTAACTTCTGCCAGAACCTTGAGGTGAACTGTGTCCCTCGATCTGACACTATCTTCTTTGGCACTCCATGGAAATACACGATCCTTGACATGTATAACTCTGCCAATTTGGATCCGCTGTAGCTTTCTTTCACAGGGATGAAATGAGATACCTTGGTTAGCCTGTCAATGATGACCCATATCGAATCATATCCTAATTGAGTCCTGGGTAATCCCACTATGAAATCCATACCGATTTCTTCCCATTTCCATTCAGGCACTTTAAGTGGTTGCAATAATCCCGCGGGTCGTTGATGTTCTGCTTTCACCAACTGACATGTGTCACATAGGGCAACATGTTCTGCGACATCTCGCTTCATGCTATACCACCAATACCTGCTCTTGAGGTCATGGTACATCTTCGTACTCCCAGGATGAATGGAATAGTCTGAATCATGAGCCTCCTTCAAAATCAATTCACGGATCACCTTTACTTCAGGCACATAGATTCTTTTCCCGTGCCACACCGTACCTTGTTCATCCTCTCTGAAACTAGGGGCTTTATTTTCCTTGATGAGTTGTCGGATTTCTTGTATCTTCTCATCATTCTTTTGACCATTGCGTAGGTCTCGCTCTAAGGTGGAGTCCACTTCCATGGTGATGGCTTCACCACTATTCAACAGACGTAGGTTGAGTTTTATAACCTCTTCCTTCAACTCTGTAGGCATGTCCTTCAAGCTCAACCTATTGACTTGCACCTTCCGGCTTAAAGCATCTGCCACAACGTTCGCTTTCCAAGGATGATAGTTGATGCCCACATCAAAGTCGTTGATTAGCTCTAACCATCTCCTTTGTCTGAGGTTGAGATCTGGCTGTGTGAAAATGTACTTTAAGCTCTTATGATCCATATATATCTCTGTCCTCTTCCCCATCAAGTAATGCCGCCAAATCTTCAACGTGTGTACTACTGCAGCTAGCTCTAGGTCATGTGTAGGATAGTTCTTCTCGTGTTTCCGGAGCTGCCGGGACGCGTAATCCACGACATGCCCCTCTTGCATGAGAACACATCCCAACCCGTTTCCGGAGGCATCGCAGTACACCGAAAAGTTTTTCTGCATATCTGACATAACTAGCACTGGGCTGTTGTCAATCTCTTCTTCAGTTCTTGGAAACTCGTCTCGCACTGCGGCGTCCATGTGAATGTGATTCCCTTTTCCAACAGTTTGGTGAGGGGTCTCAAAATCTTGGAGAAACCCTCGATAAACCGTTGATAGTATCCAGCCAATTCTAAGAAGCTTCGGACTTCCCCGACATTCTCAGGGGCCTTCCACTTCTGTACATCCTCGATTTTGGCGGGGTCTACGGAGATTCCTCCCTCCGAGATTATATGTCCTAAGAAGGGAACTCTCTTCAGCCAAAACTCACACTTGCTCAACTTGGCATATAGTTGGTGTTCTCTCAGCTTCTGCAACACCAACCTTAGATGTTTCTCATGTTCTTCTTCACCTTTGGAGAAGACGAGAATGTCATCTATGAAAACCACCACAAATTTGTCCAGATATTCCATAAATACCTTGTTCATGAGATACATGAAGTATGCCGGGGCATTAGTTAGCCCGAAAGGCATTACGGTGTATTCATATAGTCCGTACCGAGATACGAAAGCTGTCTTGGGAATATCAGTTTGCCTTATCTTAAGTTGGTGGTACCCCGACCTGAGATCAAGTTTCGAGGACACACAAGCTCCCCTCAACTGATCAAACAAGTCTTCAATGCGGGGTAATGGGTACTTGTTCTTAAGGGTTACTTCATTCAAAGCACGGTAGTCTACGCATAACCTTTGGGTCCCGTCCTTCTTGGGCACAAATATCACTGGAGCTCCCCGTGGTGAGTAACTAGGACGAATGTACCCCTTCTCTGTCAACTCTCTCAAATGATCCTTGAGTTCTCCCAGCTGCTTGGAGTCCATCCGATAAGGTCTCTTGTATATCGGAGCTGTTCCAGGCACAAGCTCAATCGTGAATTCCACTTCATGATCGGGAGGCATACCTAGCAACTCCTCCGGAAAAACGTCTGGATACTCCCTGATAATCCTGATCTCCTCCACTTTCACCTCAACTTGATTTAATTTGATGTCCCTCCTAGGCTCTTGTATTGTTATAAACTTTACTCTTGTGCCACTAGGGTGAGTTAGTTCCACCGTTCTGGTCGAACAATGAATGATTCCTTTATGTTTGGTCAACCAATCCATACCCAAAATAATATCGATCCCTTGTGAATCTATCACTATGAGGTTGGCAGTAAATACTACCCCATTAATGTCTAGATTCACCTTGGGACACACTTGTCTTGTCCTTATTTCTCCACCTGCAGAGTTCACTGCTAGCATATGGGTCATTTGTGTTGTTGCTATATCATGCTTCTTAACAAACCCTTGGGCAATGAACGAGTGGGTAGCACCAGAATCGAACAACTGGGTTGCAATGTGTAAATTGGCAGGAAACTTACCAACTACCACGTCAGGTGCCTCTTGCGCCTCCTCCATGGTCACGTGGTTCACCCGTCCTCGCATCACATTCTTCTGTTGCGGCTGCACGGGCTTCTTCTTTGGGCACTTATGGGCGTAGTGCCCCATTTCACCACAGTTAAAGCATTGCACCCCGACCTTAGGTGCCTGACCTTTGTTGTCTTGGGGTTGGTTCGGGGGTCCTTGTACTGCTGGTCGAGGTTGATATGCGGAGCGAGGCTGCTGTATAAACTGACGTTGTGGCTGTGTTGGTGCTGACGGAGGCCTGAAATTCGGGTTGTACCCTCTCGGCGCGGAGTAGGGTACCGCAGCACGGCTCGTCTGTCCTGCGGGTTGCTGCATCAGACATGGGCGGGTGTTGCTACCCGAGGCTTGGTGTGACCATCCCACCTTCCTCTTGTTTTCATTTTCCAAGGCCTTCAGCTTCCTTTCCACAACAAATGCTCTGTCCACCATCTTTTGAAAACTTTCATACTCGTTGGAGGACATTGCACACTGTATTTCTGCTGTAAGTCCTTCTACGAAGCAATCCTATTTCTGCTCATCAGTCTCTATGTCTCGTGGGGCATAACAGGATAGTTGGGTGAATTTAGTGAGGTATTCCCTCACCGTCATGTTTCCTTGCTGCAGCCCCAAGAACTCCTTTCTCTTGTTTTTAAGTTCACGCCCTTGTATGTAGTGGTTGCGGAAGCTACTGCTTGAACTCTTTCCAAGTGATGTTTTCAAGGTCATGATGGGCGGCCACGTAAGCAGTCCACCAATCAGCAGCAGGTCCATGCAATTGGTGAGAGGCAAACAGCACCCTCTCATACCCCTGGCATTGTATGATCCTCATCTTGCTCTCAATGGTCTTTAGCCAATCATCTGCCTCCAGAGGTTCAGCAGCACTTGCAAACTTGGGAGATTGAGTCCCTAGAAACTCACTCAACCTTTGTTGGCGTGGTGCAGCTTGTGGAGGTGGAGCTTGGTGCAAGTTGGCCACCACTGAGTCAGGCTCTGGATGAGCTGATTCTGATTTTCAAGCATTTGGTGGATGGGATCAACTCCTTCATGGCGACCACCCCTGTCTTGTCCTCCAGAAATATGAGGGTTGCCGGCCTCATCGTTGTTGTTGCCGGGGTTGGCAGAACGACCCGTTCCTCTTCCGGCCATCTATCATGATCAACCAAATGTCAGGTTAAAGCATTACATATTAATTTCCCAATTTGCTTGCTTTAAACTTAAAATTTTGAGACCTTATTAGATTTATATTTTCTGAGGGTTTCATGTCTCACGCGAAATAAATGCACTCTTTATTCTTAGGGGTTCACACATCAGAGCAAAACATTCCTGAAGACGAGGTTGTGGACAATTGCCCCCGGCTTCCACAACTCACGTCGCACACCAAACATAATCACACCCTTAACTAAGGTAACGACTCGACTACTCGACATCTGCTAAACTAAGGGAAAGGACTCTACACTACTCGTATCACTGAGCTGGCTCCTCGGGATCTTCCTCATTATTGCGGCTGCCCTCTGACTCCGCTTTGGGTGGGGAAGCTCCTAGTGGAGAAGTGTGGCGACGTCTGCTCGCCCGGCGATTAGGGGAGTCAGGAGTCCACGTGTCATTCATGGTGACACACAGTTCATTCCCATCTCCTCTTTCTCTCGCCCTCAAGCTGGCTCGAAGCAACGCCTCAGTCTCTATCAGTGTGTCACGAACATCCTGAAGCTCCCGTTGACACTCCTGCAGTTGAGTGCTGAGCGTAGCAGCATCCTCCAAGCACAACTCCATGTGCTCATGGGAAGTCCCTTGCTGCACTGGCGGGTACTTGTACTCCGTTGTACCACTCTCACGCTGGAGGACATACATGTACTCAGTCCTGTCCAGGTGGCGACGGTAGATGTGACTCTGGCAGGTGATTGCCTCCTAGGTGACATCCTTCTCCGCATCGACCTGTGTCGCACGACAAGCTTGAGAGTGGTGGATCTTAAGCAGCTGATTTTCATGGATAATCCTCATTTATGAACTCCATTCTTCCCGCTTCTCACGGATGGTCCGGGTGGAGCTATAGTGTATGATTAGCTTGCCCGTATTGCCGGCGGCTTGGAGCATACTTCGAAGACGGCGCAATAAGCCTCCTACTGCCAATCCGTAGGAGAGATACGTCACCGGACGGTTCTTCTCTCTCAGGGCAAGGGCAACTACGGGAACTCTCCCTCCGGTGGACTTGCGGGCGGTACGGATCATGCGAACCATCTAAAACATAAAGCATTTAAACTTAAGTTAGATAAGATTTTAAACAAAAATCCTATTTTGAATAAAAGTTGGGTAAGATGAATAAAGTGACCCCATTAAACAACACTTTTCAACCCACGCCTTTGTAAAAATAGTTTTTAAGAAAATAGGGTCCTTAAATACGTCCATTTCTACCTAGGTCCACGTTCCTACGGGCAACCTTGGCTCTGATACCACTTCTGTCACACCCGGTTTCTCCGAAGAACAACCGAGTGAATATCAGAATATCACATGTATGCCAGGATCATTTTCTCATACATCTGATAACAAATAGTGAAGCATCATTTATTACAAACCAGGTGCCGAATATAAATAAGTGTAACATAGCATATGTCTCGATGGATGATAATAAGTTCATAACATGTAAATAAAATAGCAGCAGAATATTATTCTTGTGGGCTCCGTCACAGGCGTTGCCCTAGGGACTCCATGAACCTAGAAACCTTCTTCGGGTCCGAAGCCTTGATCGTTAAACACCACATCATCCCCTTGACCCGAGCAGCAATTTAAACCAAAAAATATGCAAGGTTGAGTACCGTTGGTACTCAGCAAGTGTGGGAAAGTTATGTCATGCATAGCTAGAGAAAGGAGAGGTTGAACTCATGGTTAAAGCACTACGCAATTAATACCTACCACCATATTTTATTAAGCACCTACATTACTACATAGGTGAAATGGTCCCAATCTCCCAACCCATCATCAAAATCAAATAACCATAACATCACTTCGAATGTTAAGCTCCCCGCTTAACATCCACAACTTCCAAAGTCATCATCCTCTAATCATGAATAAGTCCAAGCCGCTCTTGACCGTGAGCACGGCTGTCATGACAGTTTTGACTCTGCAGAGTTTGCACCACTGTACCCACATGTAGTGATTTCATCCCCCGTTGCCGGGTGGACTAAAAGAACCTCCATTATGCCAGTGGCTACGAACAACATTCACACTTCTCAGGTTTGTAGCCAGGAGATCACTACGAAGCCTTTACAAAGGGATTCCCGACGAGCGTGGGCCCACTGAGGTTTCACCCCTAACAGCATACAAGAGGCTCCAACCCTGCTGCAGTGGCCCCCTCTTGAGCCTTGCGGTTCATATGGTAGTCCAGCTGACACCTACTCCCCGCACCATCCAACACACCCATACTATGCCAGGGATACACCTAATTAATTGGCCAAGCTGCCCCATCTCAGCTTGTGGTTGGCACGGTAAAGCCAGGTTACATGCTCCATGAACCGATCCTTAGGATCCAGGCAAGTACTAAACTCAAACCCGAGTCTCGTGCACCCAGCACCAACCAAATCATCCAACTTGCCTCGATCCCTACCTCTACATAACTCATAATTTCTCATTCAAGAGTAAGGTAAATAAATTGATGATCTCATATCCCAATTATCCCATTCTAAGCATGGCTAAGCATAAGCATATGAATAAATGACATGATAAAATAAATCCCAACCCAAGCTACAAGGGAACAAGATAATGCAATTCTAGGGAAACTTCCTATCATGGGTTTCATATTTCAATTGACAACGCAAATAATTCTATCTACACATCCTAGCATAGGGTCAAAGTGGTCAAGGACACTTGCCTTCTTCCTGCTGATAGTCCTGATCTTGAAAGGGAAGAACTTGCTCTCGGCAGGTTCTACTCATGCCAACACACATAGCAAAAGAAAACAACAATCCATAAGACATAGTTCACACTTTCACTCCACACATACATACATATGGTAGTTATTCACATTTCTAGGTGTTGTGGTTACTCTAGATGTGTTTATTTTTAGCCTACATGCACTTTTAAACATATGTATATTATTTCTAACTTTTGTATTCAGATTTCTGTTTGCACATTATATATGGATTTCCAATTTAAACCAATTCTTTAACACACTCTTTAGCTACCAAATTTGCATGGAAGGTAATTTCCTACTTCAAATGGGCTTTCAGATCTTCCACTAAATCCTAAACTGAAGTCTTTGGATTTGGAGACTTTATTTATCATTTTCTAGTTATGCATACCTATTTTCCTATATTTTCCAGATTTATTTTCTATGCTTAAAGGTGAGTTTTATTATGAAAATAGTAAGACACCCCATCTAAACAGAATAGGTTCTGATCTAAAATGTTCAATAATTTATATTTGAACTTCCTCTATGATGTGGAACAATTTAAATTTATTTTACTAGTTTTTAGAATTATTTCCAAGCCAAAAATATGTTTCTAGAACTAAGAAATATGAATATCATTTAGACAGAATTCATTTCAACCAAAAATCTATTTCTAACTCATTCTAAAGTTTTCCAAGTGCTAGTGAAGTTTAAATTTGAATTTACAATGTGTTTGCCTCACCTTTTAAATTTTAAATCCTAATCACATATTCAAATTCCTAAATTTAATATCATATAGGGTTAAAAAGGTAAACTCACCCCACTACAGGGTCTATTATATTATTTCATAAATTTTCAGGGGTCTAACTACACATAACAGAGGGGTTTTGCTAATTTTTATTAAGTCCAGGGGATAAAATTGATTTTTAATTGAATTTACATGAATTTTTGAAGTTCCAGGGGCTAGATCAGAAGTTTCCGGGGCTAGCTCGTATTTTCCGAGATCCCCAGGGGGTAGCGCGTAAGAATCCCGGCCTTTATAATGCGGGGCCTATGTGGACCGTCCGATTTAAAACAGACGGCTGAGATTATAACGTCGAACCGGTACGAGGGGGTTTCAGTTCTACCGTGCGATTTAAAATAGACGGCGCACAAGCGGTCACGTCGCACTGGCCGTGCGCGGGAGGCGCTGCCCGGTGGCGCGCGGCGGCGGGAGGTGGCGATCTCGTCGGAAAACTTCGGATCTTCGTCTATTTTTCCTAAATATGGGATTTCATGGCATAGATCGGTAGAGGGGAGGTCGGGGATCTCACCTCGGGGTTTTTCTTGAGCTCGGAGGTCCTGGAAGGCGGTCGGCGACGAGGTCCGAGATGGAACAGCGGCGATGCTCATCGGAGCTGTGTCTAGGGTGAAATCTACCGAGTTTTCTGCACTCGCGTGATTCCCCGGAGGCGGTGGAACAAGATCAGCGCGTTAGATCAGAAATCCCGAGCGAAGATCGAGAGAAATTGGCCGGAGAAACTCTGGTTCTCACCGGGAGGAAAAACAGCTGATCGTGGGGGAGAAACGGGGCGATGCCTGCGTTTTTATAGACGAGGGAGGGCGGCGGGTTTGTTTAGATCGAGGTTGAGTCGTCTGGGACCGGGAGTCGGGCTGAGGGACGCGGATTTCCGGGTTGGTTACGATCGCGCGCGCGCGGAAGAGTCCGGCGGTTGGCGCGAGCGGGAGGTCGGGGATGACAGGTGGGCCCCGTGTGCCAGTGAGAGGGAGAGGGGCGGGCCGCTGCGGGCTGGCGCGGGGGTGGGTGTGCCGGCTGGTGGGTTTCGGCCCACTGGCCGGGGTTTTGTTTTGTTTTTTTTCTTTTTCTTTTTCTTTTTCTTTTCTGTTTTGAGTTAAATTTGAATTGCAATTTGAATTTGAATTTCTGCACCACATGCAATACGTCCAAAATTTTTTAAATTCCCCTCTTAACAGGTTTTGGGGTGTTACAGCGCTAGCGGGAGGTAGGAGATGACACGCGGCCCCGCTTGTCAGTGAGAGGGAGAGAGGGGCGCGGTTTTGGGGCTGGCGCGGGGAGATTGGGCCGGCTGGTGGTTTCGGCCCACTGGCCGGTGGGGTTTTTCTTTTTCTTTTTCTTTTTTCCTTTTCTTTTCTGTTTTATTTGAATTTGAATTCCAATTTGAATTTCTGCACCACATGCAGTACGTCCAAATTTTTTTTAAATTCCCCTCTTAACAGATTTTTGGGGTGTTACAGCTCTACCCCCTTAAAAGAAATCTCGTCCTCGAGATTGGTGGTTCTAGGAAAACAATTCTGGAAACTGTGCCTTAAGCTCATCTTCTCGCTCCAATGTGGCTTCCTCTTCCGAGTGATGCTTCCACTGCACCTTGCACATCCGGATTCTTTTATTTCTTGTAAGACGTTCCATTGTCTCCAAAATCTTCACGGGTTGCTCGGCATAAGACGGATCCTCTCCTACAACAACCTCATTCATGGGTAACCTCTCTTCAGACGTCCTCAGATATTTCTTGAGCTGTGACACATTGAATACATCGTGCACCTCCGATAGGCGAGCCGGTAGTTCTAGTTGATATGCCACTTCGCCTTTCCTCTCTAGAACCTGAAAGGGTCCGATGTATCAAGGTGATAACTACCCTTTTACCTTGAACCGACGAAGTCCTCGGATAGGGGACACCTTGAGGTAGACATAGTCCCCCATGTTGAAAACGAGCTCTCTTCTCCGTACATCGGCATAGCTCTTTTGTCGTGTCTGCGCTATCCTCAAATTGTTGCGGATTTCCCTCACTTTCGCCTTGGCTTCCTGTAGTACTTCGGGCGCAAACACTTTACTTTTCCCCAGTTGGTTCCAAAATAGGTGACTTCTGCACTTCCTCCCATACAAAGCTTCAAATGGTGACATCTTCATACTCGCCTGATAACTGTTGTTATAGGAGAACTCCGCATACGGTAAGTTCTTATCCCAACTCCTATTGTTCTTGAGCGCATACGCTCTCAGCATATCCTCAAGGATCTGATTGGTTCTTTCCGTCTGTCTGTCAGTCTGGGGATGATAGGCAGAACTAAAATTCAGATGAGTTCCCATGGTTTCATGTAACTTCTGCCAGATCCTTGAGGTGAACTGTGTCCCTCGATCTGACACTTTCTTCTTTGGCACTCCATGGAAACACACGATCCTTGACATATATAATTCTGCCAATTTGGATCCGCTGTAGCTTTCTTTCACGGGGATGAAATGAGCTACCTTGGTTAGCCTGTCGATGATGACCCATATCGAATCATATCCTGATTTGGTCCTAGGTAGTCCCACTATGAAATCCATACCGATTTCTTCCCATTTCCATTCAGGCACTTTGAGTGGTTGCAATAATCCCGCGGGTCGTTGATGTTCCGCTTTCACCAACTGACATGTGTCACATAGGGCAACATGTTCCGCGACATCTCGCTTCATTCCATACCACCAATATGTGCTCCCGAGGTCATGATACATCTTAGTACTTCCAGGATGAATGGAATAGTCGGAATCATGAGCCTCCTTCAAAATCAATTCACGGATCTCCTTCACTTCAGGCACACAGATTCGTTTCCTGTGCCACACCGTACCTTGTTCATCCTCTCTAAAACCAGGGGCTTTATTATCCTTGATGAGTTCTCTGATTTCTTGTATCTTCTCATCAGTCTTTTGACCGTTGCGTATATCTTGCTCTAATGTGGAGTCCACTTCCATGGCGATGGCCTCACCACTATTCACCAGACATAGATTGAGTTTTATAACCTCTTCTTTCAATTCTGTAGGCATGTCCTTTAAGCTCAATCTATAGACCTGCACCTTCCGGCTTAAAGCATCTGCCACGACGTTCGCATTCCCAGGATGATAGTTGATGCCCACATCAAAATCGTGGATTAGCTCTAACCATCTCCTTTGTCTGAGGGTGAGATCTGGCTGTGTGAAAATATACTTTAAGCTCTTATGATCCGTATATATCTCTGTCCTCTTCCCCATCAAGTAATGCCGCCAAATCTTCAACGCGTGTACCACTGCGGCTAGCTCTAGGTCATGCGTAGGATAGTTCTTCTCGTGTTTCCAGAGCTGTCGGGACGCATAAGTGTCACACCCGGTTTTTCCGAAGAACAACCAAGTGAATATCACATGTATGCCAGGATCATTTTCTCATACATGTGATGACAAATAGTGAAGCATCATTTATTACAAGCCAGGTGTCGAATGTAAATAAGTCTTACAAAGCATATGTTTCGATGGACAATAATAAGTTTATCACAAATAAATAAACTAGCAGCGGAATATTATTCTTGTGGGCTCCTTCACAGGCGTTGCCCGGGGGTCTCCATGAACCTAGAAACCTTCTTCGGGGTCAAAGTCTTGGTCATTATATACCACCTCATTATCTTGACCTGAGCAGCAATATAAACCAACAAAATATGCAAGGTTGAGTACCAATGGTACTCAGCAAGTGTGGGAAAAATTATATCATGCATGGCTAGAACAAGGAGAGGTTGAACTCATGGCTGAAGCACTACGCAATTAATACCTGTCACCTTAGCTTATTAAGCACCTACATTACTACACAGGTGAAATGGTCCCAATCTCCCATCCCATCATCATAATCCAATAACCATAACATCATTTCCAATGTTAAGCTCCCCGCTTAACATCCACAACTTCCAAAACCATCAAACCTCTAATCATGAATAAGTCCAAGCCGCTCTTGACCGTGAGCACGGCTGTCATGACAGTTTTGACTATGCAGACTTGGTACCACTGTACCCACATGTAGTGATTTCATCCCCCGTTGCCGGGTGGACTAAAAGAACCTCCATTATGCCAGTGGCTACAAACCACATTCACACTTCCCAGGTGTGTAGCCAGGAGATCACTACGAAGCCTTTACAAAGGGATTCCCGACGAACGTGGGCCCACTGAGGTTTCACCCCTAACAGCATACAAGAGGCTCCAACCCCGCTGCAGTGGACCCCTCTTGAGCCTTGCGGTTCATATGGTAGTCCAGCTGACACCTACTCCCCGCACCATCCAACATACCCATACTACGCCGGGGATACACCTAATTAATTGGCCAAGCTGCCCCATCTCAGCATGTGGTTGGCACGGTAAAGCCAGGTTACATGCTCCATGAACCGGTCCTTAGGATCCAGGCAAGCTGAGTCTCGTGCACCTAGCACACAACCAAAACATCCAACTTGCCTTGATCCCTACCTCTACATAACTCACAATATCTCATTCAAGAGTATGGTAAAGTAAACTTCATTTATCATTTACTAGTTGCTATATTTTCAGATTTATTTCCTATGCCTAAATGTGAACTTTATTATGAAATAACAAGACACATCATCTAAACAGAATAGGTTCTGATCTAAAATATTCACTAATATATTTTTGACCTTTTCCTCTGATGTAAACTATTTTACATTTAATTTCCCTATTTTCAGAACTATTCTTTACTTAAAAATGTGTCTCTATAACTAATAAATTTGAATAATACATTAAACAGATTCATTTCAGCCCAAAATATAATTTTATCTCACTCCAAAGTTTTCTAAGTACTGAGAAAGTTTTTAATTTAATTTTGACAATATGTTTGTCCCACTTTTTAAATTTTAAATACTAGTCAGATATTCAATTTCCTAAATTATATATCAAACAGGGTTAAAAAGGTAAACTCACCCCACTACAGGGTCTATAATATTATTTTAAGAATTCTCAGGGGTCTAGCTACACATAACAGAGGAGTTTTTCCTAATTATTATTAAGTCCAGGGGATAAATTGATTTTTAAATGAATTTACATGATTTTCTGAAGTTCTAGGGGCTAGATCAGAAGTTTCTGGGGCTAGCTCTTATTTCCTGAGAACCCCAGGGGGTAGCACGTAAGATTTCCAGTCTTTATAACGCGGGGCTGACGTGGACCGTCCGATTTTAAACCGACGGCTGAGATTATAACGCCGAACCGGTACGCGGGGATTTAAAGTCTACCGTGCGATTTAAAATAAACGGCGCACAAGCGGCCACGTCGCTCTGATCGAGCGCGGGCGGCGCTGCCGGCGGCGCACGGCGGCGGGAAGCGGCGATCTCGCCGGAGACTTTCGGTTCTTCGAGAATTCTTCCTAGAACTATGATCTTATGGCATAGATCGGTAGAGGGGAGGTCGGGGATCTCACCTCGGGGGTTTTCTTGAGCTCGGAGGTCCTGGAAGGTGCTCGGCGACGAGGTCCGAAGTGAAACCACGCTGAGGCTCGTCGGCGCTGTGTTTACACCGCAAGTCACCGAGTTTTCTGCACCTGCAAGGTTCCCCGGAGGCGGTGGATCAAGACCAGCGAGTTAGATCGGAATTTCCGAGCGTAGATCGGCCAGAATTCGCCGGAGAAGGCTCGGGTTATCACCGGAGGAAAAACAGAAGATCGCGTGGAGAAACAGAACGAGGCCGGGGTTTTTATAGACGGGGGATGGCGGCGGGGTGGTTTAGATCGAGTTTGTTTCGCCCCCGAGCGAAATTCGGCTGGGATTCGCAGAAATCCCGATCGGTTTTGATTCGGGTGAGACAGAGTCCGGCGCGGGCGCGAGGTAGAAGACGAGCTGGCGGGTCCTACCTGTCAGCAGAAGAAAGGGGCGCGCGCGGCTGCGGGCTGGCGCGGTTGCTGGGTGGGCCGGCTGGTGGGTTTCGGCCCACTGGCCGGTTTTTTTTCTGTTTTTCCTTTTTCTTTTTCTATTTCTTTTCTGTTTTGAGTTTAATTTGAATTCCAGTTTGAATTTGAATTTTTGCAAAACATGAAACACGTCCAAAAATTTTTGAATTCCCCTCTGAACATGATTTAGGGTCTTAACAAGATTTTTGGGGTGTTACAGCTCTACCCCCCTTAAAAGAAATCTCGTCCTCGAGATTGGTGGTTCTAAGAAAACAATTCAGGAAATTGTGCTTTGAGCTCATCTTCCCGCTCCCAGGTGGCTTCCTCTTCTTAGTGATGCTTCCACTGCACCTTGCACATCCGGATTCTTTTATTTCTGGTGAGTCGTTCCATTGTCTCCAAAATCTTGTATGGTTGCTCTGCATATGACAAATCCTCAGCTACGTCCACTTCATTCATGGGTAACACCTCTTCAGGCGTTCTCAGGCACTTCTTGAGTTGTGACACATGGAATACATCGTGCACATTCGATAGACGATCCGGTAACTCTAGTTGATACACCACTTCGCCTTTCCTTTCCAGAACTTGAAAGGGTCCGATGCATCGAGGTGACAACTTCCCTTTCACCTTGAACCGACGAAGTCCTCTGATAGGGGACACTTTGAGATAGACATAGTCTCCCACGATGAAAACGAGCTCTCTTCTTCGTACATCGGCATAGCTCTTTTGGCGTGTCTGTGCTATCCTTAAATTGTTGCGAATTTCCCTCACCTTCGCCTCGGCTTCTTGTAGTACTTCTGGACCAAACACTTTACTTTCCCCTGTTTGGTTCCAAAATAGGGGAGTTCTGCATTTCCTCCCGTATAAAGCTTCAAACGGTGACATCTTCATACTAGCTTGATAGCTGTTGTTATAGGAAAACTCTGCATACGGTAAGTTCTTATCCCAACTCCGATTGTTTTTGAGTGCACAAGCTCTCAGCATATCCTCAAGAATCTGATTGGTCCTCTCTGTCTGCCCGTCAGTTTGGGGATGATAGGCAGAACTAAAGTTCAGATGGATTCCCATGGTTTCGTGCAACTTCTGCCAGAACCTCGAGGTGAACTGTGTCCCTCGATCCGACACTATCTTCTTCGGCACTCCATGGTAACACACGATCCTTGACATGTACAACTCCGCCAATTTGGATCCGCTGTAGCTTTCCTTCACGGGGATGAAGTGAGCTACCTTGGTTAGCCTATCAATGATGACCCATATCGAATCAAACCCTGATTGGGTCCTAGGCAATCCCACGGTGAAATCCATGCTGATTTCTTCCCATTTCTATTCAGGCACTTTGAGTGGTTGCAATAATCCCGCGGGTCGTTGATGTTCTGCTTTCACCAACTGACATGTGTCACATAGGGCAACATGTTCCGCGACATCTCGCTTCATGCCATACCACCAATACCTGCTCTTGAGGTCCTGGTACATTTTCGTACTCCCAGGATGAATGGAATAGTCCGAATCATGAGCCTCCTTCAAAATCAATTTACGGATCTCCTTTACTTCTGGCACACAGATTCTTTTCCCGTGCCACACCGTTCCTTGTTCATCCTCTCTAAAACCAGGATGAGTTGTCTGATCTCTTGTATCTTCTCGTCATTCTTTTGACCCTCGCGGATGTCTCGCTCGAGTGTGGAGTCCACTTCCATGGCGATGGCTTCACCACTATTTACCAGGCATAGATCGAGCCTTATAACCTCGTCCTTCAATTCTGCAGGCATGTCCTTCAAGCTCAACTTATTGACCTGCACTTTCCGACTCAAAGCATCGGCCACGACGTTTGCTTTCCCAGGATGATAGTTGATGCCCACATCAAAGTCATTGATTAGCTCTAACCATCTTCTTTGTCTGAGGTTGAGATCTGGCTGTGTGAAAATGTACTTCAAACTCTTATGATCCGTATATATCTCTGTCCTTTTCCCCATCAAATAGTGCCGCCAAATTTTCAACGCGTGTACCACTGCGGCTAGTTCTAGGTCATGTGTAGGGTAGTTTTTCTCGTGCTTCCGAAGCTGCCGGGATGCATAAGCCATGACATGCCCTTCTTGAATGAGAACGCATCCCAGCCCATTTCCAGAGGCATCGCAGTACACCGTAAAGTTCTTCTGCATATCAGGCATAACTAGCACTGGGGCTGTTGTCAATCTTTTCTTTAACTCCTGAAAACTCATCTCGCACTGTGGCGTCCATGTGAATGTGATTCCCTTCTTCAACAGTTTGGTGAGGGGTCTCGAGATCTTGGAGAATCCCTCAATAAACCGTCGATAGTATCCAGCCAATCCCAAGAAGCTTCGAACTTCCCCGACATTTTCAGGGGTCTTCCACTTCTGTATATCCTCGATTTTGGCAGGATCCACGGAGATTCCTCCCTCCGAGATTATATGTCCTAAGAAGGGAACTCTCTTCAGCCAAAACTCACACTTGCTCAACTTGGCATATAGTTGGTGTTCTCTCAGCCTCTGCAACACCAACCTTAGATGTTTCTCATGTTCTTCTTCATCTTTGGAGAAGACGAGAATGTCATCTATGAAAACCACTACAAATTTGTCCAGATATTCCATGAATACCTTGTTCATAAGATACATGAAGTATGCCGGGGCATTAGTTAGCCCGAATGGCATGATAGTGTATTCATACAGTCCGTACCGAGATACGAAAGCTGTCTTGGGAATATCAGATTGCCTTATCTTGAGTTGGTGGTATCCCGACCTGAGATCAATTTTCGAGAACACACAAGCTCCCCTCAACTGATCAAACAAGTCTTCAATGCGGGGTAATGGGTACTTGTTCTTGATGGTTACCTCATTCAAGGCACGGTAATCCATGCATAACCTTTGGGTTCCGTCCTTTTTGGGCACAAATATCACCGGAGCTCCCCATGGTGAGGAACTAGGACGAATATACCCCTTCTCCGTCAATTCTCTCAAATGATCATTGAGTTCTTCTAGCTGCTTGGAGTCCATCCGATAAGGTCTCTTGTATATCGAGGCTGTTCCAGGCACTAGCTCAATTGCAAATTCCACTTCACGATCGGGAGGCATACCTTGCAACTCCTCCGGAAAAACATCTGGGTATTCCCGGATAATCCTGATCTCCTCCACTTTCACCTCAACTTGATTTAATTTAATGTCCCTCCTAGGCTCTTGTATTGTTATGAACTTTACTCTTGTGCCACTAGGGTGAGTTAGTTCCACCGTTCTGGTCGAACAATGGATAAACTCTTTATGTTTGGTCAACCAATCCATACCCAAGATAATATCTATCCCTTGTGAATCTATCACTATGAGGTTAGCAGTAAATACTACCCCATTAATATCTAGGTTCACCTTGGGATACACTTGTCTTGTCCTTATTTCTCCACCCGGAGAGTTTACGGCTAGCATATGGTTCATTTGTGTGGTTGCTAGGACATGCTTCTTGACAAACCCTTGAGCAATGAACGAGTGGGTAGCACCAGAATCAAACAGCAGGGTCGCAAGGTGTAAATTGGCAGGAAACTTACCAACTACCACGTCGGGTGCCTCTTGCGCTTCCTCCATAGTGACGTGGTTCACCCGTCCTCGCATCACATTCTGCTGTTGTGGCTGTGCGGGCTTCTTCTTTGGGCATTTATGGGCGTAGTGCCCCACTTCACCGCAGCTTAAACATTGCACCCCAACCTTAGGTGCCTGGCCTTTGTTGTCTTGGGGTTGGTTTGGGGGTCCTTGTACTTCTGGTCGAGGTGGATATGCAGGGCGAGGCTGCTGTACAAACTGACGCTGTGGCTGTGCTGGTGCTGCCGGAGGCCTGTAGTTTGGGTTGTACCCTCTTTGTGCTGAGTAGGGTACCGCAGCACGGTTCTTCTGCCCTGCTGGTTGCTGCATCAGACGGGGGCGGGTGTTGCTACCCGAGGCTTGATGTGACCAACTGGCCTTCCTCTTATTCTCATTTTCCAAGGCCTTTAGCTTCCTTTCTACCACAAATGCTCTGTCCACCATCTTTTGGAAGCTTTCATACTCATTTGAGGACATTGCACACTGCATCTCCGCGGTAAGTCCCTCCACGAAACAATCTTGTCTCTGCTCATCAGTCTCTATGTCCCGTGGGGCATAACGGCAGAGTTGAGTAAATTTAGTGAGGTATTCCCTCACCGTCATGTTCCCCTGCTGCAGTCCCAAAAACTCCTTCCTCTTATTTTTGAGTTCACCTCTTGGGATGTAATGGCTGCGGAAGCTACGCTTGAACTCTTCCCAAGTGATGTTCTCAGGGTCATGATGGGCAGCCACGTAGGCGGTCCACCAATCAGCAGCAGGTCCATGCAATTGATGAGAGGCAAACAGCACCCTCTCATACCCTTGGCACTGTATGATCCTCATCTTGCTTTCAATGGTCTTAAGCCGATCATCTGCCTCCAGAGGTTCAGCAGCACTTGCAAACTTTGGAGGTTGAGTTCCTAGAAACTCACTCAACCTTGGTTGGCGTGGTGCAGCTTGTGGAGGTGGAACTTGATGCAAGTTGGCCACCACTTGAGTCAAGTTCCTGATGAGCTGATTTTGATTCTCCAGCATTTGGTGGAGGGGATCAACTCCTTCACGGCGACCACCCCTGTCCTGGCCTCCAGAAAGATGAGGGTTGCAGGCCTCATCGTTGTTGTTGGCGGGGTTGGCAGCACGTCCTTTTCCTCTTCCGGCCATCTGGCAGAATCAACCAATGTTAATTTGAAAGCATTTAGTATCATCTTACTTCTTTCACTTGTTTGTACTTTGAAGTGTTGAGGCTTTGTTATATTTTTCTGAGGGTTCATTTCTCACACAAAAATAAATGCAATATTATTTCATGTGGGTTCACACACCAAAGCAAAACAATCTAAAGACGAGGCTGTGGACAATTGCTCATGGCTTCCACAACTCACGTCACACACCAAGCATTAACACACCATTAACTTAACGTAACGACTCGACTATTCGACATCTTGCTAACTAAGGGAAGGACTCTACACTACTCGTTTTCTTGAGCTGGCTCCTCGGGATCTTCCTCATCATTTCGGCTGCCTTCTGACTCTGCTTTGGGTGGGGAGGCTGATGGTGGAGAAGTGCGACGACGCCTGATCGCTCGGCGATCCGGGGAGTCAGGAGTCCATGTATCATTCACGGTGACACACAGTTCATTCCCATCTCCTCTTTCTCTCGCCCTCAAGCAGGCTCGCAGCAATGCCTCCGTTTCCTTCAGGGTGTCACGAACATCCTGAAGCTCCTGCTGACACTCCTGCAGTCGAGTGCTGAGCATAGCAGCATCCTCCAAGCACAAGTCCATGTGCTCATGAGAAGTCCCTTGCTGCACCGGCGGGTACTTGTACTCCGTGGTACCACTCTCACGCTGGAGGACATACATGTACTCAGTCCTGTCCAGGCGGCGACGATAGATGTGACTCTGGCAGGTGATGGCCTCCCAGGTGACATCTTTCTCCGCATCGACCTGTGTCGCTCTACAAGCTGGAGAGCGGTGGATCTTCAGCAGCTGATTTTCGTGTATAATCCTCATCTCTGAACTCCATTCTTCCCTCTTCTCACGGATGGTCCTGGTGGAGTTATAGTGGATGATTAACTTGCCCGTATTGCCGGCGGCTTCGAGCATACGTCGAAGACGGCGCAACAAGCCTCCTACTGCCAATCCGTAGGAAAGGTACGTCACCGGACGGCTCTTCTCTCTCTCGGCAAGGGCAACTACGGGAACTCTCCCTCCTGTGGACTTGCGAGCGGTGCGAATCATGCGAACCATCTAAAACAAAAAGCATTTAAACTAAGGTTAGATAAACTTTTTAAACAAAAATCCTATTTTAAATAAAAATTGGGGGTAAGATGAAGAAAGTGACTCATTAAATAACACTTTTCAACACACACCTAGAAGAAATAGTTTTTAAGAAAATAGGGCCCTTAAATACGTCCATTTCTACCTAGGTCCACGTTCCTACGGGCAACCTTGGCTCTGATACCACCTCTGTCACACCCAGTTTTTCCGAAGAACAACCAAGTGAATATCACATGTATGCCAGGATCATTTTCTCATACATGTGATGACAAATAGTGAAGCATCATTTATTACAAGCCAGATGTCGAATGTAAATAAGTCTTACAAAGCATATGTCTCGATGGACAATAATAAGTTTATCACAAATAAATAAACTAGCAGCGGAATATTATTCTTGTGGGCTCCTTCACAGGCGTTGCCCAGGGGTCTCCATGAACCTAGAAACCTTCTTCGGGGCCAAAGTCTTGGTCATTATATACCACCTCATTATCTTGACCTGAGCAGCAATATAAACCAACAAAATATGCAAGGTTGAGTACCAATGGTACTCAGCAAGTGTGGGAAAAATTATATCATGCATGGCTAGAACAAGGAGAGGTTGAACTCATGGCTGAAGCACTACGCAATTAATACCTGTCACCTTAGCTTATTAAGCACCTACATTACTACACAGGTGATATGGTCCCAATCTCCCATCCCATCATCATAATCCAATAACCATAACGTCATTTCCAATGTTAAGCTCCCCGCTTAACATCCACAACTTCCAAAACCATCAAACCTCTAATCATGAATAAGTCCAAGCCGCTCTTGACCGTGAGCACGGCTGTCATGACAGTTTTGACTCTGCAGAGTTGGTACCACTGTACCCACATGTAGTGATTTCATCCCCCGTTGCCGGGTGGACTAAAAGAACCTCCATTATGCCAGTGGCTACAAACCACATTCACACTTCCCAGGTGTGTAGCCAGGAGATCACTACGAAGCCTTTACAAAGGGATTCCCGATGAGCGTGGGCCCACTAAGGTTTCACCCCTAACAGCATACAAGAGGCTCCAACCCCGCTGCAGTGGCCCCCTCTTGAGCCTTGCGGTTCATATGGTAGTCCAGCTGACACCTACTCCCCACACCATCCAACACACCCATACTACACCGGGGATACACCTAATTAATTGGCCAAGCTGCCCCATCTCAGCATGTGGTTGGCACGGTAAAGCCAGGTTACATGCTCCATGAACCGGTCCTTAGAATCCAGGCAAGTACTATACACAAACCCGAGTGTCGTGCACCCAGCACACAACCAAAACATCCAACTTGCCTTGATCCCTACCTCTACATAACTCACAATATCTCATTCAAGAGTATGGTAAAGTAAACTGATGATCTCATATCCCAAATATCTCATTCTAAGCATGGCTAAGCATATGCATAATAATAAATGACATGATAAAATAAATCCCAACCCAAGCTACAAGGAAACAAGGTAATGCAATTCTAGGGAAACTTCCTAGCATGGGTTTCATATTTCATTTGACAATGCAAATAATTCTATGTACACATCCTAGCATAGGATCAAAGTGGTCAAGGACACTTGCCTCCTTCCTGCTGCTCTTGAAATGGGTAGTCCTGATCTTGGAAAGGAATAACTTGCTCTTGAGCAGGTTCTACATCATACCATCACACATAGCAAAAGAAAAACAACAATCCATAAGACATAGTTCACACTTCCACTTCATACAAACCACACATTCACATTTATGAAAGTCATTCACAATTTTATGTGTTGTGGTTACTCTATGTGTGTTAATCTTTGGCTTACATATATTTTTAATCATGGGTATATGATTCCTACTTTTGCATTCACATTTATGCTTACATACTATATATATGAGTTTCCAATTTAAATAAATTCCTTATATTTAATTACTATACCTTTTAGCTACCAAGTATGCATGAAAGGTATTTTCCTACTCCATATGTGTCTTCAGAATTTCTACTAACGCTAAACTGAATTCTTTGTATTTTAGAAACTTCATTTATCATTTACTAGTTGCTATATTTTCAGATTTATTTCCTATGCCTAAATGTGAACTTTATTATGAAAATAACAAGACACATCATCTAAACAGAATAGGTTCTGATCTAAAATATTCACTAATATATTTTTGACCTTTTCCTCTGATGTAAACTATTTACATTTAATTTCCCTATTTTCAGAACTATTCTTTACTTAAAAATGTGTCTCTATAACTAATAAATGTGAATAATACATTAAACAGATTCATTTCAGCCCAAAATATATTTTTATCTCACTGCAAAGTTTCCTAAGTACTGAAAGTTTTTAATTTAATTTTGACAATATGTTTGTCCCACTTTTTAAATTTTAAATACTAGTCACATATTCAATTTACTAAATTATATATCAAACAGGGTTAAAAAGGTAAACTCACCCCACTACAGGGTCTATAATATTATTTTAAGAATTTTCAGGGGTCTAGCTACACATAACAGAGGAGTTTTTCCTAATTTTTATTAAGTCGAGGGGCTAAAACTGTTTTTTAAATGAATTTACATGATTTTCTGAAGTTCCAGGGGCTAGATCAGAAGTTTCTGGGGCTAGCTCTTATTTCCCGAGAACCCCAGGGGGTAGCACGTAAGATTTCCAGTCTTTATAACGCGGGGCTGACGTGGACCGTCCGATTTTAAACCGATGGCTGAGATTATAACGCCGAACCGGTACCAGGGATTTAAAGTCTACCGTGCGATTTAAAATAAACGGCGCACAAGCGGCCACGTCGCTCTGATCGAGCGCGGGCGGCGCTGCCGGTGGCGCACGGCGGCGGGAAGCGGCGATCTCGCCGGAGACTTTCGGTTCTTCGAGAATTCTTCCTAGAACTATGATCTTATGGCATAGATCGGTAGAGGGGAGGTCGGGGATCTCACCTCGGGGGTTTTCTTGAGCTCGGAGGTCCTGGAAGGTGCTCAGCGACGAGGTCCAAGTGAAACCACAGCGAGGCTCGTCGGCGCTGTGTTTACACCGCTAGTCACCGAGTTTTCTGCACCTGCAAGGTTCCCCGGAGGCGGTGGATCAAGACCAGCGAGTTAGATCGGAATTTCGGAGCGTAGATCGGCCAGAATTCGCCGGAGAAGGCTCGGGTTCTCAACGGAGGAAAAACAGCAGATCGCGTGGAGAAACAGAACGAGGCCGGGGTTTTTATAGACGGGGGATGGCGGCTGGATGGTTTAGATCGAGTTTGTTTCGCCCCCGAGCGAAATTCGGCTGGGATTCGCAGAAATCCCGATCGGTTTTGATTCGGGTGAGAGAGAGTCCGGCACGGGCGCGAGGTAGAAGACGAGCTGGCGGGTCCCACCTGTCAGCGGAAGAAAGGGGCGCGCGCGGCTGCGGGCTGGCGCGGTTGCTGGGTGGGCCGGCTGGTGGGTTTCGGCCCACTGGCCGTCTTTTTTCTGTTTTTCCTTTTTCTTTTTCTATTTCTTTTTTGTTTTGAGTTTAATTTGAATTCCAGTTTGAATTTGAATTTTTGCAAAACATGCAACACGTCCAAAAATTTTTAAATTCCCCTCTTAACATGATTTAGGGCCTTAACAAGATTTTTGGGGTGTTACAATAAGCCACGACATGCCCCTCTTGCATGAGAACACATCCCAACCCGTTTCCAGAGGTATCGCAGTACACCGAAAAGTTCTTCTGCATATCTGGCATAACTAGCACTGGGGCTATTGTCAATCTTTTCTTCAGCTTCTGAAAACTCGTCTCTCACTGCGGTGTCCATGTGAATGTGATTCCTTTCTCCAACAATTTGGTGAGGGATCTCAAAATCTTTGAGAAACCCTCAATAAACCGTCGATAATACCCAACCAATACTAAGAAGCTTCGAACTTCCTCGACATTCTCAGGGGTCCTCCACTTCTGTACATCCTCGATCTTGGCGGGATCTACGGAGATTCCTCCCTCCGAGATTATATGTCCTAAGAAGGGAACTCTCTTCAACCAAAACTCACACTTGCTCAACTTGGCATATAGTTGGTGTTCTCTCAGCTTTTGCAACACCAACCTTAGATGTTCCTCATGTTCTTCATCTTTTGAGAAGACGAGAGTGTCATCTATGAAAACCACCACAAATTTGTCCAGATATTCCATGAATACCTTGTTCATGAGATACATGAAGTATGTCGGGGCATTAGTTAGCCCGAAAGGCATGACAGTGTATTCATACAGTCCGTACCGAGATACGAAAGTTGTCTTTGGAATATCGGTTTGCCTTATCTTAAGTTGGTGGTATCCTGACCTGAGTTCAATTTTCGAGAACACACAAGCTCCCCTCAGCTGATCAACCAAGTCTTCAATGCGGGTTAATGGGTACTTGTTCTTGATGGTTACTTCATTCAACGCACGGTAGTCTACGCACAACCTTTGGGTTCCGTCCTTCATGGGAACAAATATCACTGGAGCTCCCCATGGTGAGGAAGTAGGACGAATGTACCCCTTCTCTGTCAATTCTCTTAAATGTTCCTTGAGTTCTTCCAGTTGTTTGGAGTCCATCCGATAGGGCCTTTTGTATATTGGAGCTGTTCCAGGCACTAGCTCAATCGCGAATTCCACTTCACGATCGGGGGGCATACCTGGCAACTCCTCCGAAAAAACATCGGGATATTCCCTGATGATCCTGATCTCTTCCACTTCCACATCAACATGATTGAGTTTAATGTCCCTCCTAGGCTCTTGTATGGTTATGAACTTTACTCTTGTGCCACTAGGGTGAGTTAGTTCCATCGTTCTTATCGAACAATGGATGATTCCTTTGTGTTTTGTCAACCAATCCTTACCCAAAATAATATCTATCCCTTGTGAGTCTATTACTATGAGGTTTGCAGTAAATACTACCCCATTAATGTCTAGATTCACCTTGGGACACACTTGTCTTGTCCTTATCTCTCTCTCTAGAGAGTTTACTGCTAGCATATGGTTCATTTGTGTTGTTGCTAGATCATGCTTCTTAACAAACCCTTGAGCAATGAACGAGTGGGTAGCACCAGAATCGAAGAACAGGGTTGCAATGTGTAAATTGGCGGGAAACTTACCAACTACCACGTCAGGTGCCTCTTGCGCCTCCTCCATGGTCACGTGGTTCACCCGTCCTCGCATCACATTCTGCTGTTGCGGCTGCATGGGCTTCTTCTTTGGGCACTTATGAGCGTAGTGCCCCACTTCACCACAGTTGAAGCATTGCACCCCAACCTTAGGTGCCTGGCCTTCGATGTCTTGGGGTTGGTTCTGTGGTCCTTGCACTGCTGGTCGAGGTTGATATGTGGGACGAGGCTGCTGTACAAACTGACGCTGCGGCTGTGCCGGTTCTGATGGAGGCCTGAAATTTGGGTTGTACCCTCTGGGTGCTGAGTAGGGTACCACAGCACGGCTCGTCTGCCCTGCAGGTGGTTGCATCAGTCGTGGGCGTGTGTTGCTACCCGAGGCTTGGTGTGACCATCCCGCCTTCCTCTTGTTTTCATTTTCCAAGGCCTTCAGCTTCCTCTCCACAACAAATGCTCTGTCCACCATCTTTTGGAAGCTTTCATACTCGTTGGAGGACATTGCACACTGCATTTCTGCAGTAAGTCCTTCCACAAAGCAGTCCTGTTTCTGCTCATCAGTCTCGATGTCCCGTGGTGCATAACGTGATAGTGGGGTGAATTTAGTGAGGTATTCCCTCACAGTCATGTTTCCTTGCTTTAGCCCCAAGAACTCCTTTCTCTTGTTTTTGAGTTCACCCCTTGGTATGTAATGGTTGCGGAAACTGCGCTTGAACTCTTCCCAAGTGATGTTCTCAGGGTCATGATGGACGGCCACGTAAGCGGTCCACCAATCAGCAGCAGGTCCATGCAATTGGTTAGAGGCAAACAGCACCCTCTCATACCCTTGACATTGTATGATCCTCATCTTGCTCTCAATGGTCTTTAGGCAATCATCTGCCTCCAGAGGTTCAGCAGCACTTGCAAACTTTGGAGGTTGAGTCCCTAGGAACTCACTCAACCTTGGTTGGCGTGGTGCAGCTTGTGGAGGTGGATCTTGGTGCAAATTGGCCACCACTTGAGTTAGGCTCTGGATGAGCTGATTCTGATTTTCAAGCATCTAGTGGATAGGATCAGCTCCTTCACGGCGACCACCCCTGTCTTGTCCTCCAGAAAGATGAGGGTTGCCGGCCTCATCGTTGTTGTTGGCGGGGTTGGCACCACGACCCTTTCCTCTTCCAGCCATCTATCATGATCAACCAAAGGTTAACTTAAAGCATTACGTATTGACTTTGCAAACTGCTTGTTTAAACTTAAACTTTTGAGGCCTTATTATATATTAACATTTTCTGGGGGGGTTTCACTTAGATTTTTGGGAGTCACGTCTCACGCGAAAATAATTGCACTCTTAATTCATAGGGGTTCATATATCAAAGCAAAACAACCTAAAGACGAGGTTGTGGACAAATGCGCATGGCTTCCACAACTCACGTCACACACCAAACATTAACACACCATTAACTAAAGTATTTACTCGACTACTCAATAACTTGCTGAACTAAGGGAAAGGACTCTACACGACTTGTATCACGGAGCTGGCTCCTCGGGATCTCCCTCATTATTGCGGCTGCCCTCTGACTCCGCTTTGGGTGGGGAAGCTGCTGGTGGAGAAGTGCGGCGACGCCTGCTCGCCCGACGGTCTGGGGAGTCAGGAGTCCACGTGTCATTCACGGTGACACACAGTTCATTCCCATCTCCTCTTTCTCTCGCCCTCAAGCTGGCGTGAAGCAATGCCTCGGTCTCCTTCAGGGTGTCACGAACATCCTGAAGCTCCTGCTGACACTCCTGCAGTCGAGTGCTGAGCTTAGTAGCATACTCCAAGCACAGGTCCATGTGCTCATGGGAAGTCCCCTGCTGCACTGGCGGGTACTTGTACTCCGCGGTACCACTCTCACGCTGGAGGACATACATGTACTCAGTTTTGTCCAAGTGGCGATGGTAGATGTAACTCTGGCAGGTGATGGCCTCCCAGGTGACATCCCTCTCGGCATCAACCTGTGTCGCTCGACAAGCTGGAGAGCGGTGGATCTTGAGCAGCTGATCTTCATGGATAATCCTCATTTCTGAACTCCATTCCTCCCGCTTCTCACGGATGGTCTGGGTGGAGCTGTAGTGTATGATTAGCTTGCCCGTATTGCCGGCAGCGTGGAGCATACGCCGTAGACGGTGCAACAAGCCTCCTACTACCAGTCCGTAGGAGTGGTACGTCACCGGACGATTCTCCTCTCTTAGGGCAAGGGCAACTACAGGAACTCTCCCTCCGGTGGACTTGCGGGCAGTGCGGATCATTCGAACCATCTAAAACATAAAGCATTTAAAATTAAGTTAGATAAGATTTAAATAAAAATCGTATTTTGAATAAAGTTGGGGCAAGGTGAATAAAGTGACCCATTAAATAACACTTTTCAACCCACACCTCTGTAAAATAGTTTTTAAGAAAATAGGGTCCTTAAATACGTCCGTTTCTACCTAGGTCCACGTTCCTACAGGCAACCTTGGCTCTGATACAACTTCTGTCACACCCGGTTTTTCTGAAGAACAACCGAGTGAATATCACATGTATGCCAGGATCATTTTTCTCATACATGTGATGACAAATAGTGAAGCATCATTTATTACAAGCCAGGTGTCGAATATAAATATGTCTTACAACGCATACGTCTCGATGGACGATAATATGTTCATAACATGTAAATAAAATAGCAGCGGAATATTATTCTTGTGGGCTCCATCACAGGCGTTGCCCGGGGGACTCCATGAACCTAGAATCCTTCTTCGGGTCCGAAGTCTTGGTCATTGAACGCCACATCATCCCCTTGACCTGAGCAGCAATTTAAACCAACAAATATGCAAGGTTGAGTACCGTTGGTACTCAGCAAGTGTGGGAAAGTTAGGTCATGCATGGCCAGAGCAAGGAGAGGTTAAACTCATGGTTAAAGCACTATGCAATTAATACCTATCACCTTAGCTTATTAAGCACCTACATTACTACACAGGTGAAATGGTCCCAATCTTCCAACCCATCATCAAAATCAAGTAACTATAATCATCATATCCAATGTCAAGCTCCCCGCTTAACATCCTCAAATTCCAAATCCATCTATCCTCTAATCATGAATAAGTCCAAGCCGCTCTTGACTGTGAGCACGGCTGTCATGATAGTTTTGACTCTGCAGAGTTTGCACCACTGTACCCACATGTAGTGATTTCATCCCCGTTGCCGGGTGGACTAAAAGAACCTCCATTTTGCTAGTGGCTACGAACCACATTCACACTTCCCACGTGTGTAGCCAGGAGATCACTACGAAGCCTTTACAAAGGGATTCCCGACGAGCGTTGGCACACTGAGGTTTCACCCCTAACAGCATACAAGGGGCTCCAACCCCGCTGCAGTGGCCCCCTCTTGAGCCTTGCGGTTCATATGGTAGTCCAGCTGACACCTACTCCCCGCACCATCCAACACACCCATACTACGCCAGGGATACACCTAATTAATTGGCCAAGCTGCCCCATCTCAGCATGTGGTTGGCACGGTAAAGCCAGGTTACATGCTCCATGAACCGGTCCTTAGGATCCAGGCAAGCACTAAACACAAACCCGAGTCTCGTGCACACAGCACCAACCAAATCATCCAACTTGCCTCGATCCCTACCTCTACATAACTCATAATATCTCATTCAAGAGTGAGGTAAACAAGTTGATGATCTCATATCCCACTTATCCCATTCTAAGCATGGCTAAGCATAAGCATATAAATAAATGACATGATAAAATAAATACCAACCCAAGCTACAAGGAAACAAGGTAATGCAATTCTAAGGAAACTTCCTAGCATGGGTTTCATATTTCAATTGACAATGCAAATAATTCTATCTACACATCCTAGTATAGGATCAAAGTGGTCAAGGACACTTGCCTTCTTCCTGCTGCTCTGGGAATGGAAAGTCTTGGTTTTGGAAGGGGAGAACTTGCTCTGGGCAGGTTCTATTCATGCCAATACACATAGCAAAAGAAAACAACAATCCATAAGGCATAGTTCACACTTTCACTTCATACAAACCACACATACATACCTATGAAAGTCATTCACATTTCTAAGTGTTGTGGTTACTCTTCATGTGTTGATTTTTGGCCTACATTCACATTTAAACATATGTATATTGTTTCTAACTTCTATGTTCAGATTTCTATTTGCACACTATATATGAAGTTCCAATTTGAACAAATTCTTTATATTTAATTATTACACTTCTTAGCCACTAAGTTTGTATAAAAGGTATTTTCCTACTCCAAATAGGTTTTCAGATCTTCTACCACATCCTAAACTGAAGTTTTGGGATTTGGAGACTTCATTTATCATTTTCTAATTATGCATACCTATTTTCGTATATTTTTTAGATTTATTTTCTATGCCTAAAAGTGAGTTTTAATATTAAATAGTAGAACATGTCATCTAAACAGAATAGGTTCTGATCTAAAATATTACATAATATATTTTTGAACTTCTCCTCTGCTGTGAATTAATTTAAATTTATTTTATCAGTTTTCAGAATTATTTCCTAGCCTAAAAATGTGTTTCTAGAACTAATAAATATGAACCCCATTTAGACAGATTTCAATTCAGCCTAAAATCTATTTTTAACTCATTCTAAAGTCTTCCAAGTGCTAGAAGAGTTTAGATTTGAATTTGCACATGTGTGTGCCTCACCTTTTAAATTTAAATCCTAATTACATATTCAAATTTCTGAATTTAATATCATATAGAGTCAAAAAGGTAAATCCACACTACTGCAGGGTCTAATTTATTATTTCATAAATTTCCAGGGGTCTAACTTCACATAACAGAGGGGTTTTCCCTAATTTTTATTAAGTCCAGGGGCTAAAACTGATTTTTAAATGAATTTACACGAATTTCTGAAGTTCCAGGGGCTAGATCAGAAGTTTCTGGGGCTAGCTCTTGTTTTCCGAGATCCCCAGGGGGTAGCGCGTAAGAATCCCGGCCTTTATAACGTGGGGCTGATGTGGACCGTCCGATTTAAAGTGGACGGCTCAGATTAGATCATCGAACCGGTACGCGCAGGTTTCAATTCTACCGTGCGATTTAAAATAGACGGCGCACAAGGGGCCACGTTGCCCTGGCCGGAGCCAACCCCCGCTGCCCGGCGGCACACGGCGGCGGGAGGCGGCGATCTCACCGGAGATCTTCGGATTTTCGTCTATACTTCCTAAAACTTGGATTTCATGTCATAGAACGGTAGAGGGGAGGTCGGGGATCTCACCTCGGGGTTTTTCTTGAGCTCGGAGGCCCTGGAAGGCGGTCGGCGGCGAGGTCCGAGGTGAAAACACGGCGGTGCTCGTCGGAGCTGTGTCTAGAGCGCAAAACACCGTATTTCCTTCACCTGCGAGATTCCCCAGAGGCGGTGGAACATGATCAGCGCGTTAGATCAGGAAATCCGAGCTGGGATCGAAGGAAAACGGCGGGAGAGGCTTCGGTTCTCACCGGGAGGAAAAACAGCCGATCGGGGGGGGGGGGGGAACAGGGCGATGCCGGCGTTTATATAGACGAGGGAGGGCGGCGGTCTGTTGGGATCGAGTTGGAGACGTCCGGGACCGAAATTCGGGGTGGGGACGCGGGTTTCCGGAGTTGGTTTCGATCGGGCACGGGGAAGAGTCCGGTTGGTTGGCGCGAGCGGGAGGTAGGAGATGACACGCGGGTCCCGCATGTCAGTGAGAGAGAGAGAGGGGCGCGGGTTTGGGGCTGGCGCGGGGAGATTGGGCCGGCTGGTGGGTTTCGGCCCACTGGCCGGTGGGGTTTTTCTTTTTCTTTTTCCTTTTCTTTTCTGTTTTGATTTGAATTTGAATTCCAATTTGAATTTGAATTTCTGCACCACATGCAGTACGTCCAAAAATGTTTAAATTCCCCTCTTAACAGATTTTTGGGGTGTTACAATGATGATGATAATGAGCATGGAATCGGGGGGAGATCTAGGCAAGCTTGGTTCGTGGATGTTGTTGAATGAGATGGTGGTGTACTTGCCGTAGATCTAAGGACCGGTTCATGCCAGCACAAGACAGGAAAACAGTGCCACCACAAGGCCAAATATTGGTGCGGCTTAGCTGACTAATTAGGTGTGTTGGTAGTTTGTTGTGGACCGTGGAAGGCACGAGGAATGGGAGTCGAGAGAGGACTGACCTGGGAACTGCATGGCACAAGAGAGGGCCCGTAGGTGGGAGAATGGTGATTCGAGCCTGCTGGTGAAACCTTAGTGAGTCTATACATCTATTAGCCCCTTTGTAAAGGCTATTTTATGATCTCTTGGCCATACACCGACGGTTGTGTACTGGTATAATGGAGGTTCTGCAGTCGCCGACGGGTGACGAAATCACAAACTTGTGGGTAAAGTGGTGACACACCTTTGCAGAGTGATAAACTATAATGGTAGCTGTGCTTACGGTCACAAGCGCCTGGCCAACTCACATGATTAGAGGGAAAACCTGGGATGGATGTTCGGTATGGTTATGGTATGGTCATTGGGATTGGTTTCGGGACTGTTGAGTCTTGGCAATGAGTTTGGTTTCGGTTACATGAAAATGAGATGGTTATGAATATCTATGAGCATGAGATGAACTTGAGAAAGATTAATGGTTGGTTGAGACTTGGTAATTGGTGAATTATGATGGAGGAATGTTGCTGTTTTACTTGGATATATGTTGGGATTAAATTCACCTAGGAACAGTTGCTGTTTTTACCATGTTTGTGAAATAAAATTTGCTTGCTGCAATGAGCCTTTTTATTTCGTACCTTGTTGTAAGCTACATGTCATACTTTTTCCGCACTTGCTGAGTATGACATGTACTCACCCTTGCATTATCACACAAAACATCAGCTACAGGAGAAGAGTACTTTGAGGATCATGTGGAGTACTAGGCGTGTGAATTATCGTCAACTTACCTGTGGAGTTGAAGATGGAGCCGCTGCTGTTTAGTTGTTTCCGCTATCGTTTAGAGACTTCCGCTGCAAGATTAAGTTAGAGATTCATGAGTGAGACAATGAGTCTATGTAATAAAGTACTGAAACCCTATTTATTCATGGTTATATTCTGAATTCAGTTTGTGGATTACATGTGTATGTGTGATGAACATCCTGGGCACACATATGCATTAGCTGGGTTCTGTGTTCCATGGGACCGGGCGTCACACTAAGATTTCACCAGCAGGCTCGAATCACCATTCTCCCACCTATGGGCCCCCCTCTTGTGCCATGCAGTTCCCAGGGAAGTCCTCTCTCGACTCCCATTCCCTGTGCCTTCCACGGTCATAACACGCTTGCAACACACCTAATTAGTCAGCTAAGCCGCACCCATATTTGGCCTTGTGGTGGCACTGTTGTCCTGGCATGTGCTGGCATGAACCGGTCCTTAGATCTACGGCAAGTAAACCACCATCTCATTCAACAACATCCACGAACCAATCTTGCCTAGATCTCCCCCTGATTCCATGCTCATTATCATCATCAAGTTCTCAGTACCATTATTTATATGAGTGCAGTAGCTAACCATGTTTTAATTCAGCTTCCCATATCCCGTAGCTTAAGCGAAGCAAAAAGGAAAAACGACCATACCCGACTCATCAACTTTCCCGGCGACAAGGAGGGTTAACAAAACTAGTAAACTCCTATAAAAGGTTCTCCCATCAAGTTGACTCAAGCATACGAGTTTTCGCAAACAAAACAGTTTCAAAACATGGGATCAATATGGTAAAGGGGCACTTGCCTTGCTCCTGTGGCTCTTGTTGCTCAAGTGTCTCGAAGTCTTGGTGCTGTAGTTCTTCGTTGATGACCACTTGATCTTATCCTTCTACTCAACAACCACACACATACAAAGTTAAAAGCAATCAATCATCATGCACAAACTTTACTCAAGATGCAATGGAGTAGATGGATGCAAATCTTATGGTGCTGTTTTATTAGACCAGTTTGTACGTGTTCTTGCATGTTTTAATGGTTTTCATGGGGTTTTATGATGAACAAGGGTGTAGGGATCTAGTGTGGACATGGCGATGATCTTGACTCAGGATCTAGATCAATTCCACCGTCAAAAATCGACCAAAACACGATCTGTCCACACGTAAAAGTTTCTGTCTGAAGGGAGCGAAGAAAACGGATGCGTAGAAACAGCTACGGTGTCGTAAGATGGGTAACGAAGACCTACCTCGCTTCCCTTTGATGACAGGGCCTTCCTCCTAGCAATGGCAGCAGCAGGAGCTCACCGGTGACTGAACTCCGGCGAGGGGTCTAACTCGGCGAGTTGGGGGCTAGGGCCTCTAAGTCTCCGATTTGGGAGGAGGAAAAAAGGAAAAGGTGTTGCGGCCAAGGGGTTTTGGGTTCTATTTATAAGGGGAAAAAGAGGAGTCCTACTCAAATTGGAGCTCAGATCAGGGTCCAACTCAACTTTGGATATCAACAAACTTATCTCCAATTGATTTGGTGCGGCAGCAATATGGGAAATTTAGAAATTTTTGGGGAGATTGTGTCAGTACCCTCAGTACCGGGTATCCTCGCGCACAGGAGAAAAATCCGCCTAAGGGTCTAGCTCGCTCCGCAGGGGCGAGATCCAATGGCGCCACGCGTCCAGCGGGGCCGGCCCTCCCCTCTCCGTAGAGGCGAGCTCCGAGGCCGCCACATGTCCAGCGGGGCCTGATGTGACGCCCTTAATTCTTTGGAGAACCACGGAACCGAGAACTGATGCATATGTGTGCCCAGGATGTTCGTCACACATATACACATCATTCACAAACTGAATTTCAGAATATATATGACCAGGAATATCAGAGCTTATTACAATGTCTCATCAGTCTTGGACTCATGCTCACAGCGGAAGTCTTAATCTAACAGCGGAAGCCTTTATTCTAATGCGGAAGCAATCTAACTAATGCGGAAGCAATTCTAAGCAGCAGTGGCTCCATCTCTACTCCATCCCCACAGGCAAGGTTGAGGACAGATTAGACGCCTAATGCTCCAACGGGTCTTCATAGTAATCTTCTCATGTTGCTGATGATGAAATAATAGTGCAAGTTTGAGTACAATGATGTACTCAGCAAGTGCGGGAAAATATGATATGTAGTTCATAACAAGGTAGGTATAAACAGGCTCATTGCAGAAAGCAAAGTTATTTATCAAAAACCACGATAAAACAACAACTTATCTTTAGGTGAATGTAATCCCAACATGTATTAAAATACCAATCATATCTCCATTATGTTCATTACCTTCCATGTCCCATCCAGACATCAATCAACCTCATTCTTGCTCACAAATACCTCGTATTCGCTACCATCTCACGAATACCATCTCATATTCGCTACCATTTCATCTCATAAACAATTCCGTCTTACACCGTGACCAATCTCGTTGCCATGACTCAACAGTCATGCAACCCATCTTATCACCCAGACTCAACAGTCCCAAAAACATAACCAAAACCAAACCATAACCAAAATCCAATAACCATCCCAACTAATCATGGAAGTTGCCCAGGCGCTCGTGACCGTAAGCTCGGCTATCATGATAGTTTTATACTCTGCAGAGTTTGCACCTCTTTACCCACAAGTTTGTGATTTCGTAACCCGTCGGCGACTGCAGAACCTCCATTATACCAGTACACAACCGTCGTTGTATGGCCAAGAGATCACAAAATAGCCTTTACAAAGGTGTTAGTAGATGTATGGACTCACTAAGGTTTCTGTAACACCCCAAAAATTAAGATTCAAAACCTTAAATCATGTTAAGAGGGGAATTTAAAAATTTTTGGACGTGTTGCATGTGTTGCAAAAATTCAAATTCAAACTGGAATTCAAATTAAACTCAAATCAGAAAAGAAATGGAAAAAGAAAAAGAGAAAACAGAAAAAAACCGGCCAGTGGGCCAAAACCCACCAGCCGGCCCAACTTACCCCGCGCCAGCCCGCAGCCGCGCGCCCGCGTTTTCTCACGCTGACAGGCGGGACCCACCCGGGCTTCGTCTTCCACCTCGCGCCGCGCCGGACTCTCTCTCACCGAATCCAAACCGATCGGAACTGCTGCGGATCACAGCCAAATTTTGCTCGAGGAGGAAACGGACATGATCTAAACCACCCCGCCGCCCTCTTCCGTCTATAAAAACCCCGGCCTCGTTCTGTTTTTCCCACGCGATCGCCGATTTTTACTCCGGTGAGAACCGAGACTTCTCCGGTGAATTCTGGCCGATCTAAGCTCGGAAATTCCGATCTAACTCGCTGGTCTTGATCCACCGCCTCCGGGGAACCTTGCAGGTGCAGAAAACTCGGTGACTTGCGGTGTAAACACAGCGCCGACGAGCTTCGCCGTGGTTTTGCCTCGGACCTCGCCGCCGATCACTTTCCAGGACCTCCGAGCTCAAGAAAACCCCCGAGGTGAGATCCCCGACCTCCCCTCTACCGATCTATGCCATAAAATCACAGTTCTAGGAAGAATTCCCGAAGATCCGAAAGTCTCCGGTGAGATCGCCGCTTCCCGCCGCCGTGCGCCGCCGGCAGCGCCGCCCACGCTCGATCAGAGCGTGGCCGCTTGTGCTCCGTTTATTTTAAATCGCACGGCAGGGTTTAAACCCCCGCGTACCGGTTCGGCGTTATAATCTCAGCCGTCGGTTTAAAATCAAACGGTCCACGTCAGCCCCGCGTTATAAAGACTGGAAATCTTACGTGCTACCCCCTGGGGTTCTTGGGAAATAAGAGCTAGCCCCGGAAACTTCTGATCTAGCCCCTGGAACTCCAGAAAATCATGTAAATTCATTTAAAAAATCAGTTTTAGCCCCTGGACTTAATAAAAATTAGGAAAAACATCTCTGATAAGTCTAGCTAGACCCCTGGAAATTCTGAAAATAATATTATAGACCCTGTAATGGGGTGAGTTTATCTTTTTAGCCCTGTTTAGTATTTAAATTGGGAAATTGAATATGTGGCTAATGTATAAAAATTAAAAAGTGAGACAAACACATTGTCATAATTAAATTAAAAACTTTCTCAGTATTTAGAAAACTTTGGAGTGAGATAAAAACATATTTTGGGCTGAATTGAATCTGTTTAATTTATTATTCACCTTTAGGGACACAATTTTAAGTAATGAATAGTTTTAGAAAATAGGGAAAATAATTGTAAAATAGTTTACATCAGAGGAAAAGGTCAAAAACATATTAGTAAATATTTTAGATCAGAACCTATTCTGTTTAGATGATGTGTCTTGTTATTTTCATAATAAAGTTCACATTTAGGCATAGAAAATAAATCTGAAAATATAGCAACTAGTAAATGATAAATGGAGTTCTAAAATCCAAAGAATTCAGTTTAGGGTGGGTAGAAATTATGAAGACACATATTGAGAAGGAAAATACTTTTCATGCATACTTGGTAGCTAAAAGGTGTAGTAATTGAATATAAGGAATTTATTTAAATTGGAAACTCATATATATAGTATGCAAGCACAAATGTGAATATAAAAGTAGGAATCATATACACATGATTAAAAGTGCATGTAAGCCACAAATCAACACACATAGGGTAACCACAACACATATAATGGTGAATGACTTTCATAAATGTGAATGTGTGGTTTGTATGAAGTAAAAGTGTGAACTATGTCTTATGATTGTTGCTTTTCTTTTGCTATGTGTGAATGGTATGATGTAGAACCTGCTCAAGAGCAAGTTATTCCTTTCCAAGACCAGGACTACCCATTTCAAGAGCAGCAAGAAGGAGGCAAGTGTCCTTGACCACTTTGATCCTATGCTAGGATGTGTAGCTAGAATTATTTGCATTGTCAATTGAAATATGAAACCCATGTTAGGAAGTTTCCCTAGAATTGCATTACCTTGTTTCCTTGTAGCTTGGGTTGGGATTTATTTTATCATGTCATTTATTATTATGCATATGCTTAGCCATGCTTAGAATGGGATATTTGGGATATGAGATCATCAGTTTATTTTACCATACTCTTGAATGAGATATTGTGAGTTATGTAGAGGTAGGGATCAAGGCAAGTTGGATGTTTTGGTTGTGTGCTGGGTGCACGAGACTTGGGTTTGTGTTTGGTACTTGCCTGGATCCTAAGGACCGGTTCATGGAGCATGTAACCTGGCTTTACAGTGCCAACCACATGCTGAGATGGGGCAGCTTGGCCAATTAATTAGGTGTATCCCCGGCGTAGTATGGGTGTGTTGGATGGTGCGGGGAGTAGGTGTCAGCTGGACTACCATATGAACCGCAAGGCTCAAGAGGGGGCCACTGCAGCGGGGTTGGAGCCTCTTGTATGCTGTTAGGGGTGAAACCTCAGTGGGCCCACGCTCGTCGGGAATCCCTTTGTAAAGGCTTCGTAGTGATCTCCTGGCTACACACCTGGGAAGTGTGAATGTGGTTCGTAGCCACTGGCATAATGGAGGTTCTTTAGTCCATCCGGCAACGAGGGATGAAATCACTACATGTGGGTACAGTGGTACAAACTCTGCAGAGTCAAAACTGTCATGACAGCCGTGCTCACGGTCAAGAGCGGCTTGGACTTATTCATGATTAGAGGAGTGATGGTTTTGGAAGTTGTGGATGTTAAGCGGGGAGCTTAACATTGGAAATGATGTTATGGTTATTGGATTATGATGATGGGATGGGCGATTGGGACCATTTCACTTGTGTAGTAATGTAGGTGCTTAATAAGCTAAGGTGATAGGTATTAATTGCGTAGTGCTTTAACCATGAGTTCAACCTCTCCTTGTTCTAGCCATGCATGATATAATTTTCCCACACTTGCTGAGTACCATTGGTACTCAACCTTGCATATTTGTTGGTTTATATTGCTGCTCAGGTCAAGATAATGAGGTGGTGTATAATGACCAAGACTTTGGACTCGAAGAAGGTTTCTAGGTTCATGGAGACCCCTCCGGGCAACGCCTGTGATGGAGCCCTAAAGAATAATATTCCGCTGCTAGTTTATTTACTTGTGATGAACTTATCATTGTCCATCGAGACATTTGCTATGTAAGACTTATTTATATTCGACACCTGGCTTGTAATAAATGATGCTTCACTATTTGTCATCACATGTATGAGAAAATGATCCTGGCATACATGTTTTATTCACTTGGTTGTTCTTCGGAAAAACCGGGTGTGACAGAGGTGGTATCAGAGCCAAGGTTGCCCGTAGGAACGTGGACCTAGGTAGAAATGGACGTATTTAAGGGCCCTATTTTCTTAAAACTATTTTTACAAGGTGTGTGTTGAAAAGTGTTATTTAATGAGTCACTTTCTTCATCTTACCCCCAAGTTTCATACAAAATAGGATTTTTGTTTAAAAAGTTTATCTAACCTAAGTTTAAATGCTTTTTGTTTTAGATGGTTCGCATGATTCGCACCGTTCGCAAGTCCACAGGAGGGAGAGTTCCCGTAGTTGCCCTTGCCGAAAGAGAGGAGAGCCGTCCGGTGACGTACCTTTCCTACAGATTGGCAGTAGGAGGCTTGTTGCGCCGTCTTCGACGTATGCTCGAAGCCGCCGGCAATACGGGCAAGCTAATCATCCACTATAACTCCACCAGGACCATCCGTGAGAAGAGGGAAGAATGGAGTTCAGAGATGAGGATTATACACGAAAATCAGCTGCTTAAGATTCACCACTCTCCAGCTTGTCGAGCGACACAAGTCGATGCGGAGAAAGATGTCACCTGGGAGGCCATCACCTGCCAGAGTCACATCTATCATCGCCACTTGGACAAAACTGAGTACATGTATGTCCTCCAACGTGAGAGTGGTACCACGGAGTACAAGTACCCGCCGGTGCAGCAAGGGACTTCCCTTGAGCACATGGACTTGTGCTTGGAGGATGCTTCTATGCTCAGCACTCGACTGCAGGAGTGCCAACAAGAGCTTCAGGATGTCCGGGACACCCTGAAGGAAACGGAGGCGTTGCTGCGAGCCTGCTTAAGGGCGAGAGAAAGAGGAGATTCGAATGAACTGTGTGTCACCGCGAATGATACATGGACTCCTGACTCCCCAGATCGCCGAGCGATCAGGCGTCGTCGCACTTCTCCACCAGCAGCCTCCCCACCCAAAGCAGAGTCAGAAGGCAGCCGAAATGATGAGGAAGATCCTGAGGAGCCAGCTCAAGAAAACGAGTAGTGTAGAGTCCCTCCCTTAGTTAGCAAGATGTTGAATAGGCGAGTCGTTAAGTTAAGTTAATGGTGTGATAATGCTTGGTGTGTGACGTGAGTTTTGGAAGCCATGAGCAATTGTCCACAGCCTCGTCTTTAGATTGTTTTGCTTTGGTGTGTGAACCCACATGAAATAATATTGCATTTTTTGTGTGAGAAATGAACCATATGCTAGTCGTAAACTCTCCAGGTGGAGAAATAAGGACAAGATAAGTGTGTCCCAAAGTGAACCTAGACATTAATGGGGTAGTGTTTACTGCTAACCTCATAGTGATAGATTCCCAAGGGATCGATATTATTTTGGGCATGGATTGGTTGACCAAACATAAGGGAATCATTCATTGTTCGACCAGAACGGTGGAACTAACTCACCCTAGTGGCACAAGAGTAAAGTTCATAACAATACACGAGCCTAGGAGGGACATTAAATTAAATCAAGTTGAGGTGAAAGTTGAGGAAATCAGGACCATCCGGGAATATCCAGATGTTTTTCCGGAAGAATTGCCAGGTATGCCTCCCGATCGTGAAGGGGAATTCGCAATTGAGCTAGTACCGGGAACAGCCCCGATATACAAGAGACCTTATCGGATGGACTCCAAACAGCTAGAAGAACTCAAGGATCATTTGAGAGAATTGACGGAGAAGGGGTATATTCGCCCTAGTTCCTCACCATGGGGAGCTCCGGTGATATTTGTGCCCAAGAAAGACGGAACCCAAAGGTTATGCGTGGATTACCGTGCTTTGAATGAGGTAACCATCAAGAACAAGTACCCATTGCCTCGCATTGAAGACTTGTTTGATCAGTTGAGGGGAGCTTGTGTGTTCTCGAAAATTGATCTCAGGTCGGGATACCACCAACTCAAGATAAGGCAATCTGATATTCCCAATACAGCTTTCGTATCTCGGTACGGACTGTATGAATACACTGTCATGCCTTTCGGGCTAACCAATGCCCCGGCATACTTCATGTATCTCATGAACAAGGTATTCATGGAATATATGGACAAATTTGTGGTGGTTTTCATAGATGACATTCTCGTCTTCTCCAAAGATGAAGAAGAACATGAGAAACATCTAAGGTTGGTGTTGCAGAGGCTAAGAGAACACCAACTATATGCCAAGTTGAGTAAGTGTGAGTTTTGGCTGAAGAGAGTTCCCTTCTTAGGACATATAATCTCGGAGGGAGGAATCTCCGTAGATCCCACCAAAATCAAGGATATCCAGAAGTGGAAGACCCCTGAAAATGTCGGGGAAGTTCGAAGCTTCTTGGGATTGGCTGGATACTATCGACGGTTTATTGAGGGATTCTCCAAGATCTCGAGACCTCTCACCAAACTGTTGGAGAAGGGAATCACATTCACCTGGACGCCACAGTGCGAGATGAGCTTTCAGGAGCTAAAGAAGAGATTGACAACAGCCCCAGTGTTGGTTATGCCAGATATGCAGAAGAATTTCACAGTGTACTGCGATGCCTCTGGAAACGGGTTGGGATGTGTTCTCATGCAAGAAGGACATGTCGTGGCTTATGCATCCCGGCAGCTTCGGAAGCACGAGAAAAACTATCCTACACATGACCTAGAACTAGCCGCAGTGGTACACGCGTTGAAAATTTGGCGACACTATTTGATGGGGAAGAGGACAGAGATATATACGGATCATAAGAGTTTGAAGTACATTTTCACACAGCCAGATCTCAACCTCAGACAAAGGAGATGGTTAGAGCTAATCAATTACTTTGATGTGGGCATCAACTATCATCCTGGGAAAGCAAACGTCGTGGCCGATGCTTTGAGTCGGAAAGTGCAGGTCAATAAGTTGAGCTTGAAGGACATGCCTGCAGAATTGAAGGACGAGGTTATAAGGCTCAATCTATGTCTAGTAAATAGTGGTGAAGCCATCGCCATGGAAGTTGACTCCACACTCGAGCGAGACATACGCGAGGGCCAAAAGAATGATGAGAAGATACAAGAGATCAGACAACTCATCAAGGAAAATAAAGCTCCTGGTTTTAGAGATGATGAACAAGGAACGGTGTGGCACGTGAAAAGAATCTGTGTGCCAGAAGTAAAGGAGATCCGTGAATTGATTCTGAAGGAGGCTCATGATTCCGACTATTCCATTCATCCTGGTAGTACGAAGATGTACCAGGACCTCAAGAGCAGGTATTGGTGGTATGGCATGAAGCGAGATGTCGCGGAACATGTTGCCCTATGTGACACATGTCAATTGGTGAAAGTAGAACATCAACGACCCGCGGTATTATTGCAACCACTCAAAGTGCCTGAATGGAAATGGGAAGAAATCAACATGGATTTCATCGTGGGATTGCCTAGAACCCAATCAGGATATGATTCGATATGGGTCATCGTTGATAGGCTAACCAAGGTAGCTCATTTCATCCCCGTGAAAGAAAGTTACAGCGGATCCAAATTGGCAGAGTTGTACATGTCAAGGATCGTGTGTTACCATGGAGTGCCAAAGAAGATTATGTCGGATCGAGGGACACAGTTCACCTCAAGATTCTGGCAGAAGTTGCACGAAACCATGGGAATCCATCTGAACTTTAGTTCTGCCTATCATCCCCAAACTGACGGGCAGACGGAGAGAACCAATCAGATCCTTGAAGATATGCTGAGGGCATGTGCACTCAAAAACAATAGGAGTTGGGACAAGAACTTACCATATGCGGAGTTTTCCTATAACAACAGCTATCAAGCTAGTATGAAGTTGTCACCGTTTGAAGCCTTGTATGGGAGGAAGTGCAGAACTCCCCTATTTTGGAACCAAACGGGGGAAAGTAAAGTGTTTGGTCCAGAAGTACTACAAGAAGTTGAGGCGAAGGTGAGGGAAATTCGCAACAACTTGAGGATAGCACAGACACGCCAAAAGAGTTATGCTGATGTACAAAGAAGAGAGCTCGTTTTCAACGTGGGAGGCTATGTTTATCTCAAGGTGTCCCCTATCAGAGGACTTCGTCGGTTCAAGGTGAAAGGGAAGTTGTCACCTCGATACATTGGACCCTTTCAAGTTTTGGAAAGGAAAGGCGAAGTGGCGTATCAGCTAGAGTTACCGGTTCATCTATCGGATGTGCACGATGTATTCCATGTGTCACAACTCAAGAAATGTCTGAGGACGCCCGAAGAGGTGTTACCCATGAATGAAGTGGATGTAGCTGAGGATTTGTCTTATGCCGAGCAACCATACAAGATTTTGGAGACAATGGAACGCCTCACCAGAAATAAAAGAATCCGGATGTGCAAGGTGCAGTGGAAGCATCACTCAGAAGAGGAGGCCACCTGGGAGCGGGAAGATGAGCTCAAGGCACAATTTTCGGAATTGTTTTCTTAGAAACACCAATCTCGAGGACGAGATTTCTTTTAAGGGGGGTAGAGCTGTAACACCCCAAAAATTTTGATTCAAAACCTTAAATCATGTTAAGAGGGGAATTTAAAAAATTTTGGACGTGTTGCATGTGTTGCAAAAATTCAAATTCAAACTGGAATTCAAATTAAACTCAAATCAGAAAAGAAATGGAAAAAGAAAAAGAGAAAACAGAAAAAACTGGCCAGTGGGCCGAAACCCACCAGTCGGCCCAACTTACCCCGCGCCAGCCCGCAGCCGCGTGCCCGTGTTTTCTCACGCTGACAGGCGGGACCCACCCGGGCTTCGTCTTCCACCTCGCGCCGCGCCGAACTCTCTCTCACCGAATTTAAACCGATCGGAACTGCTGCGGATCACAGCCAAATTTCGCTCGAGGAGGAAACGGACATGATCTAAACCACCCTGCCACCCTCTTCCGTCTATAAAAACCCCGGCCTCGTTCTGTTTTTCCCACGCGATCGCCGATTTTTACTCCGGTGAGAACCGAGACTTCTCCGGTGAATTCTGGCCGATCTAAGCTCGGAAATTCCGATCTAACTCGCTGGTCTTGATCCACCGCCTCCGGGGAACCTTGCAGGTGCAGAAAACTCGGTGACTTGCGGTGTAAACACAGCGCCGACGAGCTTCGCCGTGGTTTTGCCTCGGACCTCGCCGCAGATCACTTTCCAGGACCTCCGAGCTCAAGAAAACCCCCGAGGTGAGATCCCCGACCTCCCCTCTACCGATCTATGCCATAAAATCACAGTTCTAGGAAGAATTCCCGAAGATCCGAAAGTCTCCGGTGAGATCGCCGCTTCCCGCCGCCGTGCGCCGCCGGCAGCGCCGCCCACGCTCGATCAGAGCGTGGCCGCTTGTGCTCCGTTTATTTTAAATCGCACGGCAGGGTTTAAACCCCCGCGTACCGGTTCGGCGTTATAATCTCAGCCGTCGGTTTAAAATCGAACGGTCCACGTCAGCCCCGCGTTATAAAGACTGGAAATCTTACGTGCTACCCCCTGGGGTTCTTGGGAAATAAGAGCTAGCCCCGGAAACTTCTGATCTAGCCCCTGGAACTCCAGAAAATCATGTAAATTCATTTAAAAAATCAGTTTTAGCCCCTGGACTTAATAAAAATTAGGAAAAACATCTCTGATAAGTCTAGCTAGACCCCTGGAAATTCTGAAAATAATATTATAGACCCTGTAATGGGGTGAGTTTATCTTTTTAGCCCTGTTTAGTATTTAAATTGGGAAATTGAATATGTGGCTAATGTATAAAAATTAAAAAGTGAGACAAACACATTGTCATAATTAAATTAAAAACTTTCTCAGTATTTAGAAAACTTTGGAGTGAGATAAAAACATATTTTGGGCTGAATTGAATCTGTTTAATTTATTATTCACCTTTAGGGACACAATTTTAAGTAATGAATAGTTTTAGAAAATAGGGAAAATAATTGTAAAATAGTTTACATCAGAGGAAAAGGTCAAAAACATATTAGTAAATATTTTAGATCAGAACCTATTCTGTTTAGATGATGTGTCTTGTTATTTTCATAATAAAGTTCACATTTAGGCATAGAAAATAAATCTGAAAATATAGCAACTAGTAAATGATAAATGGAGTTCTAAAATCCAAAGAATTCAGTTTAGGGTGGGTAGAAATTATGAAGACACATATTGAGAAGGAAAATACTTTTCATGCATACTTGGTAGCTAAAAGGTGTAGTAATTGAATATAAGGAATTTATTTAAATTGGAAACTCATATATATAGTATGCAAGCATAAATGTGAATATAAAAGTAGGAATCATATACACATGATTAAAAGTGCATGTAAGCCACAAATCAACACACATAGGGTAACCACAACACATATAATGGTGAATGACTTTCATAAATGTGAATGTGTGGTTTGTATGAAGTAAAAGTGTGAACTATGTCTTATGATTGTTGCTTTTCTTTTGCTATGTGTGAATGGTATGATGTAGAACCTGCTCAAGAGCAAGTTATTCCTTTCCAAGACCAGGACTACCCATTTCAAGAGCAGCAAGAAGGAGGCAAGTGTCCTTGACCACTTTGATCCTATGCTAGGATGTGTAGCTAGAATTATTTGCATTGTCAATTGAAATATGAAACCCATGTTAGGAAGTTTCCCTAGAATTGCATTACCTTGTTTCCTTGTAGCTTGGGTTGGGATTTATTTTATCATGTCATTTATTATTATGCATATGCTTAGCCATGCTTAGAATGGGATATTTGGGATATGAGATCATCAGTTTATTTTACCATACTCTTGAATGAGATATTGTGAGTTATGTAGAGGTAGGGATCAAGGCAAGTTGGATGTTTTGGTTGTGTGCTGGGTGCACGAGACTTGGGTTTGTGTTTGGTACTTGCCTGGATCCTAAGGACCGGTTCATGGAGCATGTAACCTGGCTTTACAGTGCCAACCACATGCTGAGATGGGGCAGCTTGGCCAATTAATTAGGTGTATCCCCGGCGTAGTATGGGTGTGTTGGATGGTGCGGGGAGTAGGTGTCAGCTGGACTACCATATGAACCGCAAGGCTCAAGAGGGGGCCACTGCAGCGGGGTTGGAGCCTCTTGTATGCTGTTAGGGGTGAAACCTCAGTGGGCCCACGCTCGTCGGGAATCCCTTTGTAAAGGCTTCGTAGTGATCTCCTGGCTACACACCTGGGAAGTGTGAATGTGGTTCGTAGCCACTGGCATAATGGAGGTTCTTTAGTCCATCCGGCAACGAGGGATGAAATCACTACATGTGGGTACAGTGGTACAAACTCTGCAGAGTCAAAACTGTCATGACAGCCGTGCTCACGGTCAAGAGCGGCTTGGACTTATTCATGATTAGAGGAGTGATGGTTTTGGAAGTTGTGGATGTTAAGCGGGGAGCTTAACATTGGAAATGATGTTATGGTTATTGGATTATGATGATGGGATGGGAGATTGGGACCATTTCACTTGTGTAGTAACGTAGGTGCTTAATAAGCTAAGGTGATAGGTATTAATTGCGTAGTGCTTTAACCATGAGTTCAACCTCTCCTTGTTCTAGCCATGCATGATATAATTTTCCCACACTTGCTGAGTACCATTGGTACTCAACCTTGCATATTTGTTGGTTTATATTGCTGCTCAGGTCAAGATAATGAGGTGGTGTATAATGACCAAGACTTTGGACTCGAAGAAGGTTTCTAGGTTCATGGAGACCCCCCCCCCCGGGCAACGCCTGTGATGGAGCCCTAAAGAATAATATTCCGCTGCTAGTTTATTTACTTGTGATGAACTTATCATTGTCCATCGAGACATTTGCTATGTAAGACTTATTTATATTCGACACCTGGCTTGTAATAAATGATGCCTCACTATTTGTCATCACATGTATGAGAAAATGATCCTGGCATACATGTGTTATTCACTTGGTTGTTCTTCGGAAAAACCGGGTGTGACAGTTTCACCAGCAGGCTAGAATCTCCTATTCTCCCACCCACGGGCCCCCTCTTGTGCCATGCGGTTCCCAGGGCAGTCCTCACTCGACTCCAAATTCCCCGCGCCTTCCACGGTCCATAACAATCTAGCTGTGATGCCCTCAATTCTGTGGAAAACTACGGAACAGAGAACTAATGCATATGTGTGCCCAGGATGTTCTCCACACATGCACATATGATCCACAAACTGAACTCAGAATATATATTACCACGAATAACAGAGTTTGTTACAATGTCTCATGAGTCTTGGACTCATGCTCGCAGCGGAAGTCTTTATTTCTATGCAGTGGAAGTCTTTATTCTAATACGGAAGCAATCTAACTAAGGCGGAAGCAAATATAAGCAGTAGTGGCTCCATCTCCATTACCTCCACAGGCAAGGTTGAGAACAGATCACACGCCCTAATGCTCCACTCGGTCTTCATAGTAGTCTTCTCCTACTGCTGATGAGGAGATAATAATGCAAGTTTGAGTACAATGATGTACTAAGCAAGTGCGGGAAAACATGATATGTAGCTTATAACAAGGTACGTATAAAAAGGCTCATTTGCAGAAGAGCAGATTTATAAAAACCATGATAAAACAGCAACCTAACTTTAGATGAATGTAATCCCAGCATGTATTAAATTACCAACATTCCTCCAACACTTTCCATGTTCCACTTGAACATTAACCAACTTCATTCTTACTCACGAATACCTCCTCGTATTCGCTATCATCTCACGAATACCTTCTCGTATTCGCTACCATCTCATCTCATAACAACTTCGTCTCACACCGAGATCAATCTCGTTGTCGTGACTCAACAGTCAAGCAACCATCTTATCACCCGGACTCAACAGTCCCAAAACCAAACCATAACCAAAAACAATAACCATAACCAAGAACCATCCCAACTAATAATGGCAGTTTAGCCAGGCGCTCGTGACCTTAAGCTCGGCTATCATGATAGTTTTAGAAAATCTGCAGAGTTTGTACCTCTTTACCCACAAGTTTGTGATTTCGTCACCCGTCGGCGACTGCAGAACCTCCATTATACCAGTACACAACCATCAGTGTATGGTCAAGAGATCACAAAATAGCCTTTACAAATGGGTTACTAGATGTATGGACTCACTAAGTTTTCACCGACAGGCTAGAATCTCCAATTCTCCCACCCACGGGCCCCCTCTTGTGCCATGCAGTTCCCAGGGCAGTCCTCACTTGACTCCCATTCCCCGCGCCTTCCACCGTCCATAACACTCTAGCAACTTACCTAATTACTCAGCTAAGCCGCACCCATACTTGGCCTTTTGGTGGCACTGTTATCCTGGCATGTGCATGCATGAACCGGTCCTTAGATCTACGGCAAGTAAACTACCATCTCATGCTACCTCATTCACAAACCCAGGCTTGCCTAGATCTCCCTCCGATCCATGTTCATTAACACCATCAGTTTCTCATTATCATTACGAGTACAGTTAGCTAGACACATCTATCTCGCTTCCCAATCCCACGGACTCAGCGAAGCATAAAGCAAAAACCACACCCGACTTATAAACGTCCCTGGCGACAAGGGTGGTTTAACCAATACTAGTAAACTCCTACCAAATGTTTTCCCATCATGTTTGACTCAGCACACACACCTTTTCGCAAAAACAAAACAGTTTTACCCAAAACATAGGATCAATATGGTCAAGGAGCACTTGCCTTGTTCTTGCGGTTCCGGTGGTTCTTGGATCTCAAAACCTTGTTGCTGCAGCTCGCCGTAGACAGCTCCCTGAGCTTGTCCTGCTAGGTCGGATCACGTGTATACAAGATTCACAACAATCAATATCATGCACAAACCTTTAACTAGATGCGATGATGCATATGCATGCTATCCTATGATTAGTTTTTATTAGATTGGTTTGTTCGTGTTCTTGCATGGCTTGCTGGGGCAGAGATGTTCGGATCAAAGGTGGACGTGGTGATGATCTTGTCTTTAGATCAACCTGATCTACAAGTAATTTGTCTACGAGAAGGCTTCTGTTCGAAAGGAATCAAACAACAGATGCAAAGAATACACAATGATGTCGTAAGGTGGTATAGGAATCCTACCTCACGTTCTTCTTTGTTTCGAGGTCCTCCTCAGACCGTTTGGTTTTCCCCCGGCGATCTCCCTTGCTGTGCTTCGGCGATGGTTTTACTCGGCGGTTTGGGCTAGGGCTCCAAGTTGTCGGCTCAGGAGTTGGGAAAGAAGTTTGTGGTTTCGGCCAAAGGTTCTGGGTTCTATTTATAATCGGAAAAAGAAGAGTCCTAATCTTATTGTATCCCGAACATGAGTCCTATTCAGATAGTTGTTGGATCCTAACGTCTTATGTTTAGTAACATCGTGGAATTCAGGTCGGTTTTCCTTTACGTACCGGTATTCTTACGCGTAAAAACCGCTCCAGAACTCGTTACCTCCGCGGTGATGAGCTCCGGAAGCTCCACGTGTCCTTGCGGAGCCTGGTATCTCCTTCTCCGCAGAGATGAGCTCCGGTTGTGCCGCGTGTCAATCGAGCGAGACCTCCCTTTTTTCTTCGGAGGTGAGCTCCGCGTGCGCCACGTATCCTGGCGGTCGGGACCTCCTCTTTTACTCGGAGGTGGCTCCTCGCACGCCACATGTTAGTACAGGTCTTTCCTTCTTCCCTCAGAGATGTGCTCCGAGGTCGACACGTGTCCTGCAGAAATGCCTTTGCTTCTTCCACAGATGCTAGCTCCGTAGATGACACGTGTTCCACAGGGTCGGACCTTTCCCCTTTGCGGGGATGAGCCCCGAGCCTGCCACGTAGCCAGCTTAGCGGCGGCCTCTCCCCACTTCGCCGGGATGAGCCCCGAATATGTCACGTAGCCAGCGGGCCGTGGAAGTTGTCTTCGGCGCTCTCTGAGAGCTGAATTCGGCTCTTATTGGCTATCCTTTTGATAATTTTCTCTGTTCCTACTTTTCTTAAAATGTTTTCTCTTCATAAAACATGAATATATGTTGACACCAGAGATGAGGGTGTCACAAATCTACCCCCCTTAAATTGAATCTCGCCCTCAAGATTCGTTGGTAGAAAATAAATGGTGAAATTCTGCCTTGATATCCTCTTCATGCTCCCATGTGGCTTCAGCTTCGGTGTGATGGCTCCATTGCACCTTGCACCATCGAATTACTTTGTTTCTGGTGACCCTTTCCTTCACATCCAAAATTCAGATAGGGTGTTCCGCATAAGTCAGGTCTTCTTGAAGTTCAAGCTCTTCTATTGGTATTCGCTCCTCTGGTACTCTCAAGCACTTCTTGAGCTGGGATACATGAAACACGTCATGTACGTCGGAGAGGTGGGTTGGGAGCTCTAGTTGATAGGCTACTTCTCCTCGCTTGTCCAGAATCTTAAATGGTCCGATGTAGCGAGGTGCTAGCTTGCCTTTGACGTTGAAACGTCGTTGGCCTCGGATAGGCGACACCTTAAGATATACGAAGTCTCCTACTTCGAAGGTCAACTTCCTACGCCTATTGTCCGCATAGCCTTTCTGTCGTGACTGAGCGGCTTTTAAGTTCTCCCGTACCGTTTGGACTTGCTTTTTGGCTTCTTTGTAGCACTTCGGGTCCAAACACCCGGTTCTCTCTAGTCTAGATCCAAAACAGTGGCGTTCTACACCGTCTACCATATAATGCTTCGAAAGGCGACATCTTCAAGCTAGCTTGGTAGCTGTTGTTATAGGAGAATTCGGCATACGGTAAACTCCTATCCCAACTACGCCCTCGTTTCAAGGCGCAAGCTCTCAACATGTCTTCCAAAATTTGGTTTGTCCTTTCGGTTTGTCCATCAGTTTGTGGGTGATAGGCAGAGCTAAAATCCAGTCGAGTACCCATGGCTTTCTGCAGCTTCCTCCAGAATCTAGAGGTAAACTGAGAACCTCGATCTGAGACTATCCTCTTTGGAACTCCATGACGGCACACGATCTGCTCCATGTACAACTCGGCTAATTGTGCAACATTATAATTGGTCTTTACGGGAAGGAAATGAGCTGTTTTCGTCAATCGGTCCACGATAACTCAGATGTAGTCGTACCCGGACTGAGTACGTGGCAACCCGACGATGAAATACATACTGATGTGTTCCCACTTCCACTCTGGTACCTTCAAAGGTTGCAACAATCCAGCGGGTTTTTGATGTTCGGCCTTCACCCGTTGGCATGTGTAGCATAGGGCAACGTATTCGGCTATATCCCTCTTCATACCATCCCACCAATAACAAGTTTTCAAGTCCTTGTACATTTTGGTACTTCCAGGATGTATGGAATAGGGTGAATCATGTGCCTCCTTCAATATCATGTCGTGGAGGTGTTTTACGTTAGGCACACAAATCCTTTTTCCAAGCCAAAGCGTACCCTTCTCATCCTCCTTGAAATCCTTCTCTATTCTTTGTCGGATTCTTTCCTTGATCTCCTTGATACCCTCATCCATTGCTTGGCCCTCTCTTATCTCTTGCTCCAATGAAGAGTGGATCTCCATTATTTCCATGTTGTTCAAAAATCCGAGGTGTAACCGTTCGAACTCCTTACGTAGTTCGAGTGGTAGCTCCCGAACCGTGAGTTGGTGACATGCTCCCTTTCGGCTCAATGCATCAGCTACTACATTGGCCTTCCCGGGGTGGTAGTTGATTCCAACATCGTAATTCTTGATGAGTTCCAACCATCAACGTTGCCTCAAATTCAAATACGTTTGTGTAAATATGTACTTGAGGCTTTTATGATCCGTATAGATCTCACATCGATGACCAAGGATATAATGTCTCCAAATCTTCAATGCATGCACTACTGCTGCTAGCTACAAGTCATGTGTAGGATAATTAAGCTCGTGCTTCTTTAATTGCCGTGAGGCATAGGCTACCACTTGTCCTTCTTGCATGAACACACATCCGAGCCCCTGTCTGGATGCGTCACTGTAACACCCCAAAATCCTGTCAAGAGGGGAATTTAAAAATTTTTGGACGTGTTGCATGTGTTGCAAAAATTCAAATTCAAACTGGAATTCAAATTAAACTCAAAACAGAAATGAAAAAGAAAAAGAAAAAGAAAAACAAATCTTCCCGGCCAGTGGGCCGAAACCCACCAGCCGGCCCACCTAACTCCCGCGCCAGCCCGCTGCCGCGCGCCCGCGCCCCCTCTCGCAGACAGGCGGGACCCACCTGTCATCCCTAACCCCCGATCGTCCGAAACCCGGACTGTCCTCCCCCCCCCCCCCCCCCCCCGCGCGCGCGATCGCAACCGACCAGAAAATCTCGCGTATCCCAGCCGACTTCCGGACCCCGAAGACTCCAGCTCGATCTAAACCAACCCGCCGCCCTCCCCCGTCTACAAAAACCCCGGCATTGTCCCGTTTCTCCCCACGATTCGCCGATTTTCCTCCCGGTGAGAAACCGAGCTTCTCCGGCGAATTCTGTTCGATCTACGCTCGGGAATTCTGATCTAACTCGCTGGTCTTGACCCACCGCCTCCGGGGAACCTCGCAGGTGCAGAAACTGGGTGGCTTGCCGTTCAAACACAGCGCCGACGAGCCTCGCCGTGAATTCACCTCGGATCTCGTCGCCGATCGCTTTCCAGGACCTCCGAGCTCAAGAAAACCCCCGAGGTGAGATCCCCGACCTCCCCTCTACCGATCTATGCCATAAAATCACAGTTCTAGGAAGAATTTACGAAGATCCGAAACTCTCCGGCGAGGTCGCCGCCTCCCGCCGCCGTGCGCCGCCGGGCAGCGCCGCCCGCGCTCGATCAGAGCGACGTAGCCGCTTGTGCGCCGTCTATTTTAAATCGCACGGTAGAATTTAAATCCCCGCGTACCGGTTCGATGTTATAATCTCAGCCGTCTGTTTTAAATCGGACGGTCCACGTCAGCCCCGTGTTATAAAGACTGGAAATCTTACGTGCTACCCCCTGGGGTTCTCGGAAAATAAGAGCTAGCCCCGGAAACTTCTGATCTAGCCCCTGGAACTTCAGAAAATCGTGTAAATTCATTTAAAAATCAGTTTTAGCCCCTGGACTTAATAAAAAATTAGGAAAAACTCCTCTGTTATGAGTAGCTAGACCCCTGAAGATTGTTAAAATAATATTATAGACCCTGTAGTGGGGTGAGTTTACCTTTTTAACCCTGTTTAGTATTAAATTTAAGAAATTGAATATGTGGCTAGTATTTAAAATTTAAAAAGTGGGACAAACATATTGTCAAATTTAAATTAAAAACATTCTCAGTACTTAAAAAACTTTGGAGTGAGATAAAAATAGATTTTTGGCTGAAATGAATCTGTTTAATTTATTATTAACATTTACTTAGTTATAGGGACATTTTTTTAAGTAAAGAATAGTTCTGAAAATAGGGAAAATAAATGTAAAATAGTTTACATCAGAGGAAAAGGTCAAAATATATTATTAACTATTTTAAATCAGAACCTATTCTGTTTAGATGATGTGTCTTGTTATTTTCATAATAAAGTTCACATTTAGGCATAGGAAATAAATCTGAAAATATAGCAACTAGTAAATGATAAATGAAGTTTCTAAAATCCAAAGAATTCAGTTTAGGGTTGGTAGAAGTTCTGAAGACACATATGGAGTAGAAAATATCTTTCATGCATACTTGGTAGCTAAAAGGTGTAGAAATTGAATGTAAGGAATTTATTTAAATTGGAAACTCATATATATAGTATGCAAGTATAAAGGTGAATACAAAAGTAGGAATCATATACACATGATTAAAGTGCATGTAAGCCAAAGGTCAACACACATAGAGTAACCACAACACATAGAATTTGTGAATGGCTTTTATACATGTGAATGTGTGGTATGTATGAAGTGGAAGTGTGAACTATGTCTTATGGATTGTTGTTTTTCTTTTGCTATGTGTGATGGTATGATGTAGAACCTGCTCCAGAGCAAGTTCTTCCTTTCCAAGATCAGGACTACCCATTTCAAGAGCAGCAGGAAGGAGACAAGTGTCCTTGACCACTTTGATCCTATACTAGGATGTGTAGATAGAGTTATTTGCATTGTCAATTGAAAATATGAAACCCATGCTAGGAAGGTTCCCTAGAGTTGCATTACCTTGTTTCCTTGTAGCTTGGGTTGGGATTCATTTTATCATGTCATTTATTATTATGTATATGCTTAGCCATGCTTAGAATGGGATATTTGGGACATGAGATCATCAGTTTATTTTACCATACTCTTGAATGAGATATTGTGAGTTATGTAGAGGTAGGGATCAAGGCAAGTTGGATGTTTTGGTTGTGTGCTGGGTGCACGAGACTCGGGTTTGTGTTTAGTACTTGCCTGGATCCTAAGAACCGGTTCATGGAGCATGTAACCTGGCTTTACTGTGCCAACCACATGCTGAGATGGGGCAGCTTGGCCAATTAATTAGGTGTATCCCCGACTTAGTATGGGTGTGTTGGATGGTGCGGGGGAGTAGGTGTCAGCTGGACTACCATATGAACCTCAAGGCTCAAGAGGGGGCCACTGCAGCGGGGTTGGAGCCTCTTGTATGCTGTTAGGGGTGAAACCTCAGTGGGCCCACGCTCGTCGGGAATCCCTTTGTAAAGGCTTCGTAGTGATCTCCTGGCTACACACCTGGGAAGTGTGAATTTGGTTCGTAGGCACTGGCATAATGGAGGTTCTTTTAGTCCACCCGGCAACGGGGGATGAAATCACTACATGTGGGTACAGTGGTGCAAACTCTGCAGAGTCAAAACTGTCATGACAGCCGTGCTCACGTTCAAGAGTGGCTTGGACTTATTCATGATTAGAGGATTGATGGTTTTGGAAGTTGTGGATGTTAAGCGGGGAGCTTAACATTAGAAATGATGTTATGGTTATTTGATTATGATGATGGGATGGGAGATTGGGACCATTTCACCTGTGTAGTAATGTAGGTGCTTAATAAGCTAAGGTGATAGGTATTAATTGCGTAGTTCTTTAACCATGAGTTCAACCTCCCCTTGTTCTAGCCATGCATGACATAACTTTCCCACACTTGCTGAGTACCATCGGTACTCAACTTTGCATATTTGTTGGTTTATATTGCTGCTCAGGTCAAGATAATGAGGTGGTGCATAATGACCAATACTTTGGACCCGAAGAAGGTTTCTAGGTTCATTGAGTCCCCCGGGCAACGCCTGTGACGGAGCCCTCAAGAATAATATTCCGCTGCTAGTTTATTTACTTGTGATGAACTTATTATTGTCCATCGAGACATTTGCTATGTAAGACTTTTTTATATTCAACACCTGGCTAGTAATAAATGATGCTCCACTATTTGTCATCACATGTATGAGAAAATGATCCTGGCATACATGTGATATTCACTTGGTTGTTCTTCGAAAAAACCGGGTGTGACAGAAGTGGTATCAGAGCCAAGATTGCCCGTAGGAACGTGGACCTAGGTAGAAATAGACGTATTTAAGGGCCCTATTTTCTTAAAAACTATTTTACAAGGTGTGTGTTGAAAAGTATTATTTATGGGAGTCACTTTCTTCATCTTACCCCAACTTTCATTCAAAATAGGATTTTTGTTTAAAAGTTTATCTAACCTAAGTTTAAATGCTTTCTGTTTTAGATGGTTCGCATGATTCGCACTGCTCGCAAGTCCACAATAGGGAGAGTTCCCGTAGTTGCCCTTGCCGAAAGAGAGGAGAGCCGTCCGGTGACGTACCTTTCCTACGGATTGGCAGTAGGAGGCTTGTTGCGCCGTCTTCGACGTATGCTCCAAGCCGCCGGCAATACGGGCAAGCTAATCATACACTATAGCTCCACCAGAACCATCCGTGAGAAGAGGGAAGAATGGAGTTCAGAGATGAGGATTATCCATGAAAATCAGTTGCTCAAGATCCACCGCTCTCCAGCTTGTCGAGCGACACAGGTCGATGCGGAGAAGGATGTCACCTGGGAGGCCATCACGTGCCAGAGTCACATCTGTAGTCGACACCTGGACAGGACTGAGTACATGTATGTCCTCCAGCGCGAGAGTGGTACAACGGAGAATAAGTACCAGCTAGTGCAGCAAGGGACTTCCCATGAGCACATGGACTTGTGCTTGGAGGATGCTGCTATGCTCAGCACTCGACTGCAGGAGTGTCAGCAGGAGCTTCAGGATGTTCGGGACACTCTGAAGGAAACCGAGGCGTTGCTTCGAGCCTGCTTGAGGGTGAGAGAAAGAGGAGATGGGAATGAACTGTGTGTCACCGTGAATGATACATGGACTCCTGACTCCCCAGATCGTCGGGCGATCAGGCGTCGTCGCACTTCTCCACCAGCAGCCTCCCCACCCAAAGCGGAGTCAGAAGGCAGCCGCAATAATGAGGAAGATCCCGAGGAGCCAGCTCAGTGATACGAGTAGTGTAGAGTTTTTCCCTTAGTTAGCAAGATGTCGAATAGTTGAGTCGTTACGTTAGTTAATGGTGTGTTAATGCTTGGTGTGTGACGTGAGTAGTGGAAGCCATGAGCAATTGTCCACAGCCTCGTCTTCAGATTGTTTTTCTTTGGTGTGTGAACCCACATGAAATAATAGTGCATTTATTTTTGTGTGAGACATGAACCCTCAGAAAAGTATAACAAAGCTTCAACACTTCAAAGTACAAACAAGTGAAAGTAGTGAGATAATACGTAATACTTTAAATTAACATTTGGTTGATCATGCTAGATGGCCAGAAGAGGAAAAGGTCGTGCTGCCAACTCCGCCAACAACAATGATGAGGCCTGCAACTCTCATCTTTCTGGAGGCCAAGACAGGGGTGATCGCCGTGAAGGAGTTGATCCCCTCCACCAAATGCTTGAGAATCAAAATCAGCTCATTCAGAACTTGACTCAAGTGGTGGCCAACTTGCATCAAGTTCCACCTCCACAAGCTGCACCACGCCAACCAAGGTTGAGTGAGTTTCTAGGAACTCAACCTCCGAAGTTTGCAAGTGCTGCTGAACCTCTGGAGGCAGATGATTGGCTAAAGACCGTTGAAAGCAAGATGAGGATCATACAGTGCCAAGGGTATGAGAGGGTGCTGTTTGCCTCTCATCAATTGCATGGACCTGCCGCTGATTGGTGGACCGCCTACGTGGCCGCCCATCATGACCCTGAGAATATCACTTCGGAAGAGTTCAAACGTAGCTTCCGCAACCATTACATACCAAGGGGTGAACTCAAAAACAAGAGGAAGGAGTTCTTGGGATTGCAGCAAGGGAACATGACCGTGAGGGAATACCTCACTAAATTCACTCAACTCCCCGGTTATGCCCCATGGGACATAGAGACTGATGAGCAGAAACAGGATTGTTTCGTGGAAGGACTCACAGCAGAAATGCAGTGTGCAATGTCCTCCAACGAGTACGAAAGCTTCCAAAAGATGGTGGACAGAGCATTTGTGGTAGAAAGGAAGCTGAAGGCCTTGGAAAATGAGAATAAGAGGAAGGCCGGGTGGTCACATCAAGCCTCAGGGAGCAACACCCGCCCATGTCTGATGCAGCAACCCGCAGGGCAGACGAACCGTGCTGCGGTACCCTACTCAGCACCAAGAGGGTACAACCCGAACTACAGGCCTCCGGCAGCACCAATACAGCCACAACGTCAGTTCGTACAGTAGCCTCGCCCTACATATCAACCTCGACCAGCAGTGCAAGGACCGCCGAACCAACCCCAAGATAGCAAAGGCCAGGCACCTAAGGTTGGGGTGCAATGTTTTAATTGTGGTGAAGTGGGGCACTACGCCCATATGTGCTCAAAGAAGAAGCCCACGCAGCCACAACAGCAGAATGTAATGAGAGGACGGGTGAACCACGTCACTATGGAGGAAGCGCAAGAGGCACCCGACGTGGTAGTTGGTAAGTTTCCTGCCAATTTACACATTGCAACCCTGCTGTTTGATTCTGGTGCTACCCACTCGTTCATTGCTCAAGGGTTTGTTAAGAAGCATGATCTAGCAACAACACAAATGAACCATATGCTAGCAGTAATCTCTCCAGGTGGAGAAATAAGGACAAGACAAGTGTGTCCCAAGGTGAATCTAGACATTAATGGGGTGGTATTTACTGCCAACCTCATAGTGATAGATTCCCAAGGGATTGATATTATTTTGGGCATGGATTGGTTGACCAAACATAAGGGAATCATCCATTGTTCGACCAGAACGGTGGAACTAACGCACCCTAGTGGCACAAAAGTAAAGTTTATAACAATACAAGAGCCTAGGAGAGACGTTAAATTAAATCAAGTTGAGGTGGAAGTGGAGGAGATCAGGATCATCAGGGAATATCCAGATATTTTTCCAGAGGAGTGGCCAGGAATGCCTCCTGATCGTGAAGTGGAATTCGCAACTGAGCTAGTGCCTGGAACAACCCCGATATACAAGAGACCATATCGGATGGACTCCAAGCAGCTGGGAGAACTCAAGGATCATTTGAGAGAATTGACGGAGAAGGGGTATATTCGTCCTAGTTCCTCACCATGGGGAGCTCCAGTCATATTTGTGCCCAAGAAGGACGGAACCCAAAGGTTATGCGTGGACTACCGTGCCTTGAACGAGGTAACCATCAAGAATAAGTACCCATTACCCCGCATTGAAGACTTGTTTGATCAGTTGAAGGGAGCTTGTGTGTTCTCGAAAATTGATCTCAGGTCGGGATACCACCAACTTAAGATAAGGCAATCTGATATTCCCAAGACAGCTTTCGTATCTCGGTACGGACTGTATGAATACACTGTCATGCCTTTTGGGCTAACTAACGCCCCGGCGTACTCCATGTATCTCATGAACAAGGTATTCATGGAATATCTGGACAAATTTGTGGTGGTTTTCATAGATGACATTCTCGTTTTCTCCAAAGATGAAGAAGAACATGAGAAACATCTAAGGTTGGTGTTGCAGAGGCTGAGAGAACACCAACTATATGCCAAGTTGAGCAAGTGTGAGTTTTGGCTGAAGAGAGTTCCCTTCTTAGGACATATAATCTCGGAGGGAGGAATCTCCGTAGGTCCTGCAAAAATCAAGGATATACAGAAGTGGAAGACCCCTGAAAATGTTGGGGAAGTTCGAAGCTTTTTGGGATTGGCTGGATACTATCGACGGTTTATTGAGGGATTCTCTAAGATCTCGAGACCCCTCACCAAACTGTTGGAGAAGGGAATCACATTCACATGGACGCCACGGTGCGAGGCGAGTTTTCAGGAGTTAAAGAAAAGATTGACAACAGCCGCAGTGCTAGTTATGCCAGATATGCAGAAGAACTTCACGGTGTACTGCGATGCCTCTGGAAACCGGTTGGGATGTGTTCTCATGCAAGAAGGGCATGTCGTGGCTTAGGCATCCCGACAGCTTCGGAAGCACGAGAAGAACTATCCTACACATGACCTAGAACTAGCCGCAGTGGTACACGCGTTGAAAATTTGGTGGCACTACTTGATGGGGAAGAGGACAGAGATATATACGGATCATAAGAGTTTAAAGTACATTTTCACACAGCCAGATCTCAACCTCAGACAAAGGAGATGGTTAGAGCTAATCAATAACTTTGATGTGGGCATCAACTATCATCCTGGGAAAGCAAACGTCGTGGCAGATGCTTTAAGTCGGAAAGTGCAGGTCAATAAGTTGAGCTTGAAGGACATGCCTGCAGAGTTGAAGGACGAGGTTATAAGACTCAATACATGTCTGGTGAATAGTGGTGAACCCATCGCGATGGAAGTGGACTCCACACTAGAGCGAGACATACGCGAGGGTCTAAAGGATGACGAGAAGATACAAGAAATCAGGCAACTCATCAAGGAAAATAAAGCCCCTGGTTTCAGAGAGGATGAACAGGGAACGGTGTTGCACGGGAAAAGAATCTGTGTGCCAGAAGTAAAGAAGATCCGTGAATTGATTTTGAAGGAGGCTCACGATTCTGAATATTCCATTCATCCTGGGAGTACGAAGATGTACCAGGACCTCAAGAGCAGGTATTGGTGGTATGGCATGAAGCGAGATGTCGCGGAACATGTTGCCCTATGTGACACATGTCAGTTGGTGAAAGCAGAACATCAACGACCCGCGGGATTATTGCAACCACTGAAAGTGCCTGAATGGAAATGGGAAGAAATCGGCATGGATTTCATAGTGGGATTGCCTAGGACCCAATCAGGATATGATTCAATATGGGTCATCATCGACAGGCTAACCATGGTAGCTCACTTCATCCCCGTGAAGGAAAGCTACAGCAGTTCCAAATTGGCGGAGTTGTACATGTCAAGGATCGTGTGTTACCATGGAGTGCCAAAGAAGATAGTGTCGGATCGAGGGACACAGTTCACCTCAAGGTTCTGGCAGAAGCTGCATGAAACCATGGGAACCCATCTGAATTTCAACCCTGCCTATCATCCCCAAACTGACGAGCAAACGGAGAGGACCAATCAGATTCTTGAGGATATGCTGAGAGCGTGTGCACTCAAAAACAATCGGAGTTGGGATAAGAACTTACCATATGCGGAGTTATCCTATAACAACAGCTATCAAGCTAGTATGAAGATGTCACCGTTCGAAGCTTTGTATGGGAGGAAGTGCAGAACTCCCCTATTTTGGAACCAAACAGGGGAAAGTAAAGTGTTTGGTCCCGAAGTACTACAAGAAGCCGAGGCGAAGGTGAGGGAAATTCGCAACAACTTGAGGATAGCACAGACACGCCAAAAGAGCTATGCCGTTGTACGAAGAAGAGAGCTCGTTTTCAACGTACGGAGACTATGTCTATCTCAAGGTGTCCCCTATCCGAGGACTTCATCGGTTTAAGGTGAAAGGGAAATTATTACCACGATACATTGGACCCTTTCAGATTCTGGAGAGGAAAGGCGAAGTGGCATATCAGCTAGAATTACCGGCTCGCCTATCGGATGTGCACGATGTATTCCATGTGTCACTGCTCAAGAAATGTCTGAGAACGCTTGAAGAGGTGTTACCCATGAATGAGATTGACGTACCTGAGGATTTGTCTTATGCCAAGCAACCATTCAAAATTTTGGAGACAATGGAACGACTCACAAGAAATATAAGAATCCGTATGTGCAAGGTGCAGTGGAAGCATCACTCAGAAGAGGAAGCCACCTGGGAGGGAGAAGATGAGCTTAAGGCACAATTTCCGGAATTGTTTTCTTAGAACCACCAATCTCGAGGACGAGATTTCTTTTAAGGGGGTAGAGCTGTAACACCCCAAAATCCTGTCAAGAGGGGAATTTAAAAAATTTTGGACGTGTTGCATGTATTGCAAAAATTCAAATTCAAACTGGAATTCAAATTAAACTCAAAACAGAAATGAAAAAGAAAAAGAAAAAGAAAAAAACAAATCTTCCCGGCCAGTGGGCCGAAACCCACCAGCCGGCCCACCTAACTCCCGCGCCAGCCCGCTGCCGCGCGCCCGCGCCCCCTCTCGCAGATAGGTGGGACCCACCTGTCATCCCTAACCCCCGATCGTCCGAAACCCGGACTGTTCCCCCCGCACGCGCGCGTATCCCAGCCGACTTCCGGACCCCGAAGATTCCAGCTCGATCTAAACCAACCCGCCGCCCTCCCCCGTCTATAAAAACCCCGGCATTGTCCCGTTTCTCCCTACGATTCGCCAATTTTCCTCCCAGTGGGAAACCGAGCTTCTCCGGCGAATTTTGTTCGATCTATGCTCGGGAATTCTGATCTAACTCGCTGGTCTTGACCCACCACCTCCGGGGAACCTTGCAGGTGTAGAAAACTCGGTGGCTAGCGGTTCAAACACTGCGCCGACGAGCCTCGCCGTGAATTCACCTCGGACCTCGTTGCCGATCGCTTTCCAGGACCTCCGAGCTCAAGAAAACCCCCGAGGTGAGATCCCCGACCTCCCCTCTACCGATCTATGCCATAAAATCACAGTTCTAGGAAGAATTTACGAAGATCCGAAACTCTCCAGCGAGATCGCCGCCTCCCGCCGCCGGGCAGCGCCGCCCGCGCTCGATAAGAGCGACGTGGCCGCTTGTGCGCCAGCTATTTTAAATCGCACGGTAGAATTTAAATCCCCGCGTACCGGTTCGATGTTATAATCTCAGCCGTCTGTTTTAAATCGGATGGTCCACGTCAGCCCCGCGTTATAAAGACTGGAATTCTTACACGCAACCCCTGGGGTTCTCGGAAAATAAGAGCTAGCCCCGGAAACTTCTGATCTAGCCCCTGGAACTTCAGAAAATCATGTAAATTCATTTAAAAATCAGTTTTAGCCCCTGGACTCAATAAAAATTAGGAAAACCCCCTCTGATAAGTGTAGTTAGACCCCTGGAAATTCTTAAAATAAATTAATGGACCCTGTAGTGGGGTGAGTTTTACCTTTTTAACCCTATTTGATATTAAAGTTAGGAATTTTAATATGTGGCTAGTATTTTAAATTTAAAAGGTGGGACAAACATATTGTCAAATTCAAATTAAAAACTTTCCCAGTACTTAGAAAACCTTGGAGTGAGATAAAAATAGATTTTTGGCTGAAATGAATCTGTCTAATTGAGTATTCACATTTATTAGTTATAGGGACACATTTTTTTAGTAGAGAATAAGTCTGAAAATTAGAAAAATAAATGTAAAATAGTTTACATCAGAGGAAAAGATCAAAAATATATTATTAAACATTTTAGATCAGAACCTATTCTTTTTAGATGATGTGTCTTATTATTTTCATAATAAAGTTCACATTTAGGCATAGGAAATAAATCTGAAAATATAGCAAGCTAGGTATGAATAACTAGGAAATGATAAATGAAGTTTCTAAAATCCAAAGAATTCAGTTTAGGGTTGGTAGAAGGACTGAAGGCACATATGGAGTAGGAAAATACGTTTCATGCATAATTGGTAGCTAAAAGGTGTAGTAATTGAATATAAGGAATTTATTTAAATTGGAGACTCCAAATGGAGGGTATTTTCCTACTCCAAATGTGTCTTCAGGCCTTCTACCAACCCTATACTGAATTCTTTGGATTTTGGAAACTTCATTTATTCATTTTCTAGTTATTCATACCTAGCTTGCTATATTTTCAGATTCATTTCCTATGCCTAAATGTGAACTTTATTATAAAAATAGTAAGACACCTCATCTAAACAGAATAGGTTTTGGATCTAAAATATATAATAATATATTTTTGAACTTCTCCTCTGATGTGAACTATTTTACATTTATTTTACTAATTTTCAGAATTATTCTCTACTTAAAAATATGTCCCTATAACTAATAAATGTGAATAATCAATTAAACAGATTCATTTCAGCCAAAAATCTATTTTTATCTCACTCCAAAGTTTTCCAAGTACTAGGAAAGTTTTTAATTTGAATTTGCAATGTGTTTGTCCCATCTTTTAAATTTTAAATACTAAACACATAGTCAAATTCCTAAATTTAATATCACATAGGGTTAAAGGGGTAAATTCACCCCACTACAGGGTCTATTATATTATTTTAAGAATTTCCAGGGGTCTAACTACACATAACAAAGGGGTTTTCCTAATTTTTATTAAGTCCAGGGGCTAAAACTGATTTTTAAATGAATTTACATGATTTTCTGAAGTTCCAGGGGCTAGATCAGAAGTTTCCGGGGCTAGCTCTTATTTTCCAAGAACCCCAGGGGGTAGCGCATAAGAATCCCAGCCTTTATAACGCGGGGCTGACGTGGACCGTCCGATTTAAAACAGACGGCTGAGATTATAACGTCGAACCGGTACACGGGGATTTAAATTCTACCGTGCGATTTAAAATAGACAGCGCACAAGCGGCCATCGAGCGCGGGCGGCGCTGCCCGGCTGCGCACGGCGGCGATCTCGCCGGAGAGTTTTGGATCTTCGTCAATTCTTCCTAAAACTGTGATTTTATGGCATAGATCGGTGGAGGAGAGGTCGGGGATCTCACCTCGGGGTTTTTCTTGAGCTCGGAGGTCCTGGAAAGCGATCGGCGACGAGGTCCGAGGTGAATTCACGGTGAGGCTCGTCGGCGCTGTGTTTGAACCGCAAACCACCGAGTTTTCTGCACCTGCGAGGTTCCCCGGAGGCGGTGGATGAAGACCAGCGAGTTAGATCAGAATTCCCGAGCAAAGGTAGAGCACAATTCGCCGGAAAAACCTGGGTTCTCACCGGAGAGAAAAACTGCGGATCGTGGGGAAAAAACGGGACGATGCCGGGGTTTTTATAGACGGGGGAGGGCGGCGTGTTAGTTTAGATCGAGTTGGAGTCCTCCAGAACAAGAATTCGAGCGGAAATCCGGTTGGTTAAGATCGCGCGCGCGGGGGAAACAGTCCCGGATTCGGACGAGCGGGGGTTAGGGATGACAGGTGGGTCCCGCCTGTCTGCGAGAGGGAAAAGGCGCGCGGCTGCGGGCTGGCGCGGGGTTTGGGTGGGACGGCTGGTGGGTTTCGGCCCACTGGCCGGGGAGGTTTATTTTTTTCTTGTTCTTTTTCTTTTTCATTTCTGTTTTGAGTTTAATTTGAATTCCAGTTTGAATTTGAATTTTTGCAACACCTGCAATACGTCCAAAAATTTTTAAATTCCCCTCTTAACAGGATTTTGGGGTGTTACAGCTCTACCCCCCTTAAAAGAAATCTCGTCCTCGAGATTGGGGTTCTAAGAAAACAATTCCGGAAATTGTGCCTTAAGCTCATCTTCTCGCTCCCATGTGGCTTCCTCTTCCGAGTGATGCTTCCACTGCACCTTGCACATCCGGATTCTTTTATTTCTTGTGAGGCGTTCCATTGTTTCCAAAATCTTGGATGGTTGCTCGACATAAGACAAATCCTCAGCTACGTCAACCTCATTCATGGGTAACACCTCTTCAGGCGTTCTCAGACATTTCTTGAGCTGTGACACATGGAATACATCATGCACATCCGATAGGCGAGCCGGTAATTCTAGTTGATACGCCACTTCGCATTTCCTCTCCAGAACTTGAAAGGGTCCGATGTATCGAGGTGACAACTTCCCTTTCACCTTGAATCGATGAAGTCCTCGGATAGGGGACACCTTGAGATAGACATAGTCTCCCACCTTGAAAACGAGCTCTCTTCTCCGCACATCAGCGTAGTTCTTTTGTCGTGTCTGTGCTATCCTCAAGTTGTTGCGAATTTCCCTCACTTTCGCCTCGGCTTCTTGTAGTACTTCGGGACCAAACACTTTACTTTCCCCTGTTTGGTTCCAAAACAGGGGAGTTCTGCACTTCCTCCCATACAAAGCTTCGAACGGTGACATCTTCATACTAGCCTGATAGCTGTTGTTATAGGAGAATTCCGCATACGGTAAGTTCTTGTCCCAACTCCGATTGTTTTTGAGTGCACACGCCCTCAGCATATCCTCAAGAATCTGATTGTTCTTTCCGTCTGCCCGTCAGTTTGAGGATGATAGGCAGAACTAAAGTTCAGATGGGTTCCCATGGTTTCATGCAGCTTCTGCCAGAACCTTGAGGTGAACTGTGTCCCTCGATCCGACACTATCTTCTTTGGCACTCCATGGTAACACACGATCCTTGACATGTACAACTCCGCCAATTTGGATCCGCTGTAGCTTTTTTCACGGGGATGAAATGAGCTACCTTGGTTAGCCTGTCGATGATGACCCATATCGAATCGTACCCTGATTGGGTCCTAGGCAGTCCCACTATGAAATCCATACCAATTTCTTCCCATTTCCATTCAGGCACTTTGAGGGGTTGCAATAATCCCGCGGGTCGTTGATGTTCTGCTTTCACCAACTGACATGTGTCACATAGGACAACATGTTCCGCGACATCTCGCTTCATGCCATACCACCAATACCTGCTCTTGAGGTCCTGGTACATCTTCGTACTCCCAGGATGAATGGAATAGTCGGAATCGTGAGCCTCCTTCAAAATCAATTCATGGATCTCCTTTACTTCAGGCACACAGATTCTTTTCCCGTGCCACACCGTACCTTGTTCATCCTCTCTGAAACCAGGAGCTTTATTTTCCTTGATGAGTTGTCTGATCTCTTGTATCTTCTCGTCATTCTTTTGATCCTCGCGTATGTATCGCTCTAGTGTGGAGTCCACTTCCATGGCGATGGCTTCCCCACTATTCACCAGGCATAGATTGAGTCTTATAACCTCGTCCTTCAATTCTGCAGGCATGTCCTTCAAGCTCAACTTATTGACCTGCACTTTCCGACTTAAAGCATCTGCCACGACGTTTGCTTTCCCAAGATGATAGTTGATGCCCACATCAAAGTCATTGGTTAGCTCTAACCATATCCTTTGTCTGGTGAGATCTGGCTGTGTGAAAATGTACTTTAAACTCTTATGATCCGTATATATCTCTGTCCTGTTCCCCATCAAGTAGTGCCGCCAAATTTTCAACGAGTGTACCACTGCAGCTAGCTCTAGGTCATGTGTAGGATAGTTCTTCTCGTGCTTCCGGAGCTGCCGGGATGCATATGACACGACATGCCCTTCTTGCATGAGAACACATCCCAACCCGTTTTCAGAGGTATCGCAGTACACCGTAAAGTTCTTCTGCATATCTGGCATACCTAGCACTGGTCCTGTTGTCAATCTTTTCTTTAACTCCTTAAAACTCTTCTCGCACTGCGGCGTCCATGTGAATGTGACTCCCTTCTCCAACAGTTTGGTGAGGGGTCTCGAGATCTTAGAGAATCCCTCAATAAACCGTCGATAGTATCCTGACAAACCCAAGAAGCTTCGAACTTCCCCGACATTTTCAGGGGTCTTCCACTTCTGTATATCCTCGATTTTGGCGGGATCAAAGGAGATTTCTCCCTCCGAGATGATATGTCCTAAGAAGGGAACTCTCTTCAGCCAAAACTCACACTTGCTCAACTTGGCATATAGTTTGTGTTCTCTCAGCTTCTGCAACACCAACCTTAGATGTTGACACGACCCCATTTGGTCCTGTCGAGCCAGGATCACGCTGAGGGGTGCTGCGTTGCACAGCACCGTATAACACACGTCAAAGGTACAAAGCGGAAGCGGAAGTTTATTACATAAACAGTTTTATGACCTGTTTACATCAAAATACGTTTAGTCCACACTCGCGGGCGTAGACTAAGCATCAAGTGCACGTTCAGCCCTCGAACGTGTCCTTGCTAGCACACACGCACACTAACTCTACGGCGTGCACGACTCCCACTCGACGGGGTTCCCCTCCTGGGGTTCCGTCTCCTCTTCGGGAGTCCCTTCCTCATAAAACCCTGCAAAAGCTTCAAACACAAGCAGTGAGCACGAAGGCTCAGCAAGTCTGACCCGTCTCACCTAAACATGGAACTTCTACATGAGGGTAATGGGTTGCATGAGGTAAAAATCATTTGCAAGGACTCGCCTAATTAGTAGAACCTTACTTTCAAGTTTTAGCAGCAGGTTGTGGAGAACCTTACGCTAAGGCACATGAGAGAGCCGCAATCAAACAAGAAACACATTTCTCTCATGTACTTTGCCCAAAGTTGAAAAGAACTTTAATTAGCTCTAAGCTACAGCATATCATTAACAATCAATGTCCAGCTTTCAATCAGCAACGTTTTAACATGTAGCTAGCCTGTTCTTTCTACGTCACGGTACAGTGAACAAGTGGTACTCACTGACCGCGAGGGACGGTGATTATAATCGATTTACACCTGCAGGGTTACCCGAACAACCTGTCACGTACGCCCGTACTCGATGTTGCCTACAACAACCATCACGGACGCCGTACGCGACTACCTTTCACCCGTCAGCCAAATATTGAACCGGTCCCATCGTCCCGAGCAAGAGGTCTCTGCACGCGCATCTCCGTGCCGCCAGCCGATTTACACCTCGAGCTCTCAACCTACCCTCTGAACGACGGGCAATGCCTCAATACCCAGCTTCCCGAGTTACATCAGTTTCCTGGTTCCCATATAGCCGGTAGGTCTTCGGTACTGTTCTAGCTTGTTCAACAGGCCCGCACACGGCTCGGTCCTCAATCGACACAAGCGGAGCTACAGCACACAGGCCCCAAAGTCCTGCTGCCCTTACTCTCCGCTCGGTCTCATTTTCTTGCCATGTGTATCATGTGCTATCTCTACCCGAGCAATGTGCCTCTAGCCTATTCTCGCGAGTAGCTCCAACTACTCGATTTGTACCGAATCCTACTCTATCCTAGCAATGCAGTGGCTAACGGGGTTTGCAATCCTAAACCCAACCCATGGTTCTCTTGGCTATGCAGTGGGGCTTCCAAACAAGACTCTAATGCATAGAATAAAGGAAACAGGTATGTGCTCAAAACAATAAAACTTTGTAAAAAGGTTAATGCAAACCGGAGCTTGCCTTGCTGCTCTTGGTCGTAGGCTAGCTGTTCCTCCGGAGTAACGAAGTCTAGGACTTCGTGTTCCTCCTCGACCTTAGCGACTACATGATAGAAACAATACATGTATTAATTTAATGCATTTGTATTAAGTTTGAAGTTGTGAAGTCTATAACCTTTGCTAGATAGACCTAATGATTGTGAAACTTTTACTGTGGCTTGGTCACAACTTAAACAGAGACCTGGTCAAGTTTTAGTTGCAGCAGAGCTCATTTGAGCCCTCCACAAATAATTATGTCCTTGACCTTAATTGGAACTCTTAGGGTGTTCTAGGAATTTTCATGAGACAAACTATGACTTTATGAAAACTAGATTTTCAGAGGGTTCTAATGGAGTTGGTCTCACTTAATTTGGAAGTCTCCAACTAAAGATATGAGCTAAACAATTTCAGAGAAAATTCTGAAAATGTTTCTGAGCATTTTCTATTTTCTCTGGAACAGTTTCACTAATCACACCATTAGGTGGATTAAATGAGCTCAAATGGATCTGAAATTTTTATGGTAGTTCAAGGATATTTTGGTGAACATCTCAGCAAAATTTCAGGATTTTCCTCCAAAGGATTCTCCAGTTAAAATTCCAAACAGTTTAAATTTTTAAGGAATTAATTCCGGAGAAATAAGGAATTTCATGAAGTGAAACTTGATTTTCTGGAAAGTACTCAGAGAGCTGAATCCAGCAAAATTTGGTTCACTCAATTTGGAGCTTTCTAGCCAAAGTTATAAGAATTTGAAGTTTGAAGGAAATCTGAAAATCGGGGAAAAGTTTAAACTCGCGCGTGGGCCCAGGGGACACGCGTCGCACGCCTAGGCGATGGCACATCGCGGCCCACAAGGATTTTGCGTGCCAGCACACCCGATCCTGGCCGCAGCCGGATCCCGATTCAAAATATCGGCCGCTGACAGCTGGGGTCCACCCCCTTCTTCAACCTCGCGACACCCGCGCCCCGCCGCCGAGGGATCTCGCCGGAGAGCTCGCCGCCGGCTGCTGTACAGCTCCAAACTTCTCGATTCTGGCCGCACCTGCCTACTTTTACTCGGGGAACATGATTCCAGGGTTAGCTGCTCATGACAATGGCCGGAGCATGGTCGGCGACGAGCCGCCACCTCAGAACGATTTCGGCCATGTCGGCTGACTACCCTAGCACCTCAGCTACTTGGGAAATCGGTCGGGGAGCATCAGTGGACCTCATAGAAGGTCGACATGAGCTCGAGGCAGCTCGGGGAAGGCCTGAAATAGGTCCTCACCGTGTGCCCGATGCCGCCCGTTCGTTCCGCCATTAGTAGACCTTAAATTACGCCGGGCACAGAGGTTCTCCGGCCCAGAGTTGTGAAGACAACTTGTGCGTTACCGTGTCTAGCTCGTGTGAGAGCGGCCTGAGGCCCTCTAATCCTTTCTAGAGCACGAATTAAACAGAATCGTACCCGAAGGTCGTTCTGCACACAGAAAGGGGAAAAGTGGAAATTCGCCGCCGGTGAGCAACCACTCGAGCTGTGGCTCGGGGATGAGCAGCACCGGTCACCTGTGCGTCCAAGGGTTCCTTGGCTCGGGCGTGACAACGCCCTGGTTGGGCTGTCCACGAGAGCCCGAGGTGCGGCGGTTCCAAGTTCCGAGTTTGATCTTTCGGCACAGCCGATATCAAGCGGTTTCAACCGAATTCTAGCAATGGGGAGGATGGAGGAAGGTCTCTAGTACCTTGCTGGGACTCTGGAGTGGAAGGAGGGAGCTGCGATCGGCGTTCTCCGATCAAGTCCGAGCTGCGGGAGTTTTCGGCCGGCGCCGAGTTCTTGCGGAGAAGAACTGTGGTGCCTCGGCCGAGGAGGGGGCAGGCGCCTTAAGAAGGCTCTGCACCGCCTCATGCCCGCGCGTGGGCAAGCAGCTGGTGGCGCGGCGGCTGGCCTCGGTGGCGGTCACCGCTGCGGCTCGGCGACCCGAGTGAAAAAGTCTCAGTCGGTTTGATCTGAGCAGTGGCTGACATGTGGGTCCCACCTCCAGTTTTAACCTCTGAAATTTACTCCTAATCACTGTTGTAAACAGTGAACCCCATACTACCCTTGGAAATTCAAATTATTCACCCATGAGCCATTTGAATTGATCGAAGTTCAAATGAGGTTTGGTTTGAATGAATTTCAGCACAAATTCAGTTTGAAATTCAAATAAAGTTTGAATTTCTCCCACTTAGCTCATGTCAAGGTCAACTCCAAATAGAGTGAAAATTGGTGTGTGAGCTCACAAAAATGTGCTGAGTAAGAATATGCCTTCCACTTTTAAATTCATGGGATAAAAACAGTTTGAATTTGAAGATGGTTTCAAACTGCCCTCTTCCTATCTATACCCAAAATGACCTCAAAAAGGTTTTGAATTTTGGTGAAACTTGGCATGGACATCCTTAGCAAAGTGTAGGAGTTTTCATATGTCCAGCCCATCTATATCACATGTGGGAAATACCACTTTTGCAATGTGTAAGTTTGTTCTCTAATGAGCATGTTGATAATTGTTACTTGCTCTTCATTTGTGTTCATCATTCTTCCTCAAATGAGGTGTGTGGTGTGGTGATGAACACTGCAAATGTGTGTCAAAAACTGAGGCCCTTACATTCCTTCCCCCTTAAAAGAATCTCGTCCCGAGATTATAAGGTGAAAATGAGAGAGAGGACGGTGGAAAATTACCGGATATGCGACGTGAAAAAGTCGGGGTAGTTAGTGCGAAGGAATTCTTCGCTCTCCCATGTCGCTTCGTCCATGGAGTGATTACTCCATAGAACCTTGTAGAACCACAACGTACGGTTGCGTGTGGTTCGGGCCTTTTCATCAATAATCTGCACCGGTTCCTCCCGATAGGTGAGATCCGGTTGCAGTTCTTCAATGTCTTCCAGCTGAACGGTAGTTGATAGCTTGAGACACTTCCTCAGCTGGGAAATGTGAAAGACGTCGTGCACACCGGAAAGTGCTTCTGGTAATTTCAGCCGGTATGCCACCGATCCACATCTTTCGGTAATCTGGAATGGACCGATGAATCGGGGTGCCAACTTTCCTCTCACCCCAAATCTGTTTACGCCCTTCATTGGAGACACCCGTAGATATACGAGATCTCCAACTTCGAATTGTAATGGGCGCCTTCTCCGGTCCGCATACTGTTTCTGACGGGATTGAGCGGCTTTTAGGTTCGCTTGAATTAGTGGAACCTTTTCTTCCGCGTTGTTGACAAGGTCAATCCCGAAGGTAACCCTTTCGCCAGATTCACACCAGTTCAATGGTGTGCGGCATTTTCTTCCGTATAGCGCCTCGTAGGGCGCCATCTTGATGCTGGCTTGGTACCCATTGTTGTACGAGAACTCGGCTAACGGCAAGTGATCATCCCAATTCTTGCCGTGGTTGATAGCGCAAGCTCGTAGCATGTCTTCTAGGATTTGATTTACCCGCTCGGTTTGCCCATCCGTCTGCGGGTGGTAGGCTGAACTACGGATCAGCTTCGTCCCCAAGGCAGCGTGTAGCTGCTCCCAAAAACGGGACACAAATAAAGTGCCCCGGTCCGATATGATGGTACGGGGTACGCCGTATAAGCATAGAATCCGTGAGATGTACAGTTCAGCGTACTTCTTGGCGTTGTAGTTGGTGTTGACCGGGATGAAATGGGCAACTTTGGTGAGCCGATCGACGATCACCCACACCGAATCATGTTTCTGTAAGGTGGTGGGTAAACCGACGACGAAATCCATGCTCACGTCCTCCCACTTCCAGGCAGGAATGCCCAGTGGTTGCAGCAGTCCCGGTTTCCGCATGTGGTCTGCCTTCACCCTTCGACATGTATCACACTCGGACACGTATTTTGCAGTCTCTCGCTTCATCCGTGTCCACCAAAACCTTCTTCTGAGTTCTTGATACATTTTGTTGCTGCCGGGGTGAATAGAAAATTTTGATAAGTGAGCCTCATCAAATATTTTCTTCCGTAACTCCGGGTTTCGGGGTACGACGATCCGGTCCTTGAACCATAGGACGCCGTCTCCGTCCTTCCGGAAACATTTCAACTCCCCACTGTCTACACGTCTCCGCAAATGTGACATGCCCTTGTCATTCTTCTGGGCTGCCGCTATCTCTTCACGGATGGTGGGGATCAAAGCTAGGTTGTAGAGAGCTCCGTGTGGAATCACATGTAGTGGTGGTTCGTTCTCTTCCAACGGTGTGATGGTCAGATTATTGACGTGTGACTTGCGGCTCAGCGCATCTGCCACAACGTTTGCCTTGCCCGGATGATAATGGATCTCTATCTCGTAATCCTTTATCAGTTCTAACCATCTTTGTGGCCTCATGTTCAGCTCCTTCTGAGTGAATATGTACTTGAGGCTTTTGTGGTCGGTATATAAATGTACGAGGTTACTGAGTAGGTAGTGCCTCCACATTTTTAGTGCAAGTACCACGGCAGCGAGCTCCAAATCGTGAGTTGGATAATTCTGCTCATGGTTCCTAAGCTGCCGTGATCCATACGCGACCACTCTTCGGTCTTGCATCAGCACACATCCGAGCCCAATGCGGGATGCATCGCAGTACACATCGAACGGTTTTGTTGTGTCTGGCTGCGCCAAAACCGGTGCTGATGTCAGGTGCTTGACTAAAGCCTTGAATGCTGCTTCACATGCTGGACTCCAAACATATTTGGTAGCCTTCTTCAGCAGCTCTGTCATTGGCTTGGCAATCTTCGAGAAGTTCGGAATGAACCTCCGATAATATCCCGCGAGTCCGAGGAAATTCCGTACCTCATGAACAGTTCTCGGGGATTTCCAATTCAGCACTTGCGTGATCTTGCTCGGGTCCACAGCGATACCCTCCGCTGAGATGATATGCCCGAGGAAAGGCACTTGCGATATCCAAAACTCGCATTTGCTGAACTTTGCGTATAACTTGTGATCCCGCAGCCGTTGCAAGACTATACGCAGATGTTTCTTGTGATCTTACTCCGACTTGGAGTATACCAGGATGTCGTCGATGAAGACCACGACAAACTTGTCCAGCTCCGGCATGAACACCGAGTTCATTAAGTACATGAAGTGAGCTGGAGCATTGGTGAGGCCAAAGGACATGACCAGGTACTCATAAAGTCCGTACCTTGTCGAGAAAGCTGTCTTTGGAATGTCCTCCGCCCTTATCTTAATCTGATGGTACCCGGATCTTAAATCCATCTTGGAAAAGATCTTTGCTTCGACCAACTGATCAAACAACATGTCGATCCGTGGCAACGGGTACTTGTTCTTGATGGTTACGGCATTTAATGGACGGTAGTCCACGCAAAGCCGCAACGTCTCATCCTTCTTTTTGATAAATAATGCCGAACAGCCCCATGGGGAGGAGCTCGGCCTAATAAAACCCTTCTCCAGAAGGTCCGTGAGTTGAGTCTTCAGTTCAGCCAACTCCTTGGGCGCCATCTTGTACGGCCTTCGGGATATTGGCATGGTTCCTGGTGCGAGTTCAATCTTGAACTCCACCTCTCTATCGGGTGGCATCCCCGGCAAATCATCCGGGAATACATCAGGGAACTCTCGGACCACTGGAATGTCTTCCAATCTGATAGTTGTGGCTTGATAGACACTTGGAAGTTTTATTTCTGGACTGTCCAGAAATAATGAGTGAGAACCGTGCACTTCTGAGTTTAAGTGCACGACTCGAAGGACGGTGTCTAAAACAGCGCCGTGGCGGGTTAACCACGACATCCCTAGGATGACATCGACCTTCTGTCCCTCTAAGATAATGAGAGACGTGGGGTACACTCTACCCGCTAAGCATAATGGTGCTTTGGAGACCATTACGCTTGCTGAAATCTTCCCACCCGGTGAACAAATTAAATATGGACTATCGGTGGGTAGTATTGGCAAACTGTGTTTAGCAATGAAAGCTTGGCTAATAAAATTATGCGTGGCGCCTGAATCAAACAGTACTATAGCGGGATGCTGGTGGAGTTGGAACATACCCGCAAGGATTGGCTCGCCCTCCGGCACGTCCTCAATGGCAAGCTGGTGGACAGTGCCGGGCCTAGGGTTTGCCCGCCGCGCATTAGTAGGGTTCCGGGGTTGATTCCTCCCCGGAAACTGTGGTGCCACTCCGCCGCCTTGCCTCTCCGGGCAACTGCTCGCGAAGTGTCCTGGACGACCACACTTGTAACATGTGGCCGCTGCTGGTGGAGTACTCGATGGACGAAAGCCCGGCATGCGTTGCGGAGGTGCAAACGCACGCGGCATCGCCCGCTGCTGCTGTTGTTGTGGCGGTGGCGGTGTTTGCTGTTGCTGCTGTTGCTGTTGTTGTCCCGAGGAGTCCTCGGGAGGTGGTTGGGAGGTCTCTCCCCCTTGGCTAGTACCTCCAACATCAGGGTTGGCACGAGTACGCGTCATTCTGAAATTCAACACAGCACCAATTAGCACATGTCTCACTCAAAATTCCATAAACAGCAGTAGGTATTGAAGCGACGCATGATTAACTTGCACAACATTCACATATATTGATAAAGCATAAACTTTATATAAGATACATTATTCTCGGATCTCCGAGAAGTCATGCTCATGTCGTCACTACCTATACATACGCTACTGTCTACACGACATGTCACCGATTACAAAAGTTGGGTTACGCTACCCTAGCTGCCCTACTTGGCAACCGTAACCCCCTACTCGGAGTAGAACTCGACCTCCTGTGGGTCGTCCTCCTCCGGTACCTCGGCTGGTGGCTCGGGGTCTACCACCTCTTCTCCCATTCCGGGTTCTCCCATGGCTGGAAGACCCAAGACTACTGGTACGCCCAATACCGGGGGCACGAGGTCCTGCAAGGCATGCACCTCGTCCATAGCTTGGTTGTAGTCCTCTTCCCAGCCTTGGCCTTCCTCAATAGCGTCGTCCCGCTCCTGAGCAAGGTCCTCATTCTGCTGGGTTAGGGTCTGCACCAGCTCTCGCAACGCCGCGATGTCAACACGGCTCTTCTTCTTTGCCTTCTTCAGACGACGCAACTGATTGTGTTGTTCATTCAGTCGCTTGATCGTCGGAAGGAGCACATTGCGGAGTGCGCTGTGAGCACTCTCGAATTGATCTCCACGGCTTGTGCTCTCCTTGAGCTTGGTGGCGAGATGTTCCGTATGAACAGCTTGGCTGTCCATCACAGCGTTTCCCGCCCTCATTTGGAGGCTGAGACTTGCCTCCGCGGGGTTGTACCTTGGGCAACTCGGGTCTGTTGCCTCCAGGTACCTCTCTTCCCACACATGCTGAGCTCGTCCCTCCACCGGAACGAGTGCGTATGGAGTACCCTCCATAGCCTGCACGTGTAGTTGGCAGAAACGTGACATAGTGTCACGGGCTGCCACTTGCCACATCCCTTCCAGTTGTCTTCCTCTCACCGTGACGGTGAATGGCACCCAACCGGGTGGCGTAGGTCCTGCGGGAACCTCGACATGGATCGTCCACGTCTTGTTCCCCTCTTCGCCTTCTTCCTTGGCGAAGTATTACGGCATCTGGTTGTACCCGAAATATTGGAGCATTTGCCACAATGCTTCCGGGTAGCCGCTACGGTCAGAACAGTGGGAAACTACCCACCCGTTCTCCAACTGTTTATCTGCTGCCATCTGTAAAAATATATTTGAGAAATGTCAAATATTTATTTAAACAGTAAACCCCTGAGTTATAACATAAAACATGTCATTGAACCCCTAAAACTTGGAAACATAGTTCAAATTTTGAACAAATTTGACTGCTGATCTGCTGTTCCCATGACAGCCTTGACCAGTTTCCACATCAACCTGATTTAGGCCTTGTTAAAGGCAAAACCAATTCTGGAGCTCAACATCAAAGTTAAAGTTAACTTCAATAGCTTTCCAGAAAGTATTTGGTTGACCTAAGATCTGTCCTGGTTCAAAAGTTATGAGATGTCAAAGTTAACAGAATTTCTGGAATCAATTGGACAGCACCTCCCTGCTTTAGGTACTGAATTGATCCAAGAATCCCAGTTAATTCTGTTCCCAATCTGACAAAACTTTCTGTTACAAAGTCGTAACCCATCTCATAAGCTTTCCAGAAGTACCTCATTTCCTATTTTTGGATTTTTTATGCAGGAAGTTATGCTTAATTTACAGAGAGTTTACAGAGAGTCTTTGCTCTGTCCTGTTTTCTGGACAGTTTCAACTCTACTGCATTTTTCGAGTGGTTAAGGGATGAAACACCTCTGGACCTCAACAGAAGATTTGTAAAGCTCTTCCAACGCTTTCCAGAAATGTAACATACGACCCCAACCTCGAAAGAACTCAACCTCTAACCTCTGATTAACTTCAGCCTTGATTCAGCTGAAAACAGAGTGCTCTGTCCTTAACATCCTATAAGTTGAAAGCTTGTTAACTTTGAATATCCTGTTCAAGAGAAGGAGTTACATCAAGTTTTACTACTTTGGATCAAAACCTTCAAGTTTTTAAATGAAGTTGTTCATTTAGTTGGGTGTGACGTCGATGCGTCACCAGATTATGTCGGTACTACGTCCTCACAAAGGAAAAACCTATACCGGACTTAGCCGGCTTCGGTAGTTCAGTGGCACTACTCGTCACTCGCACACGGATGCTACACGTCTACCGTTTCGTGGTAAGGCTACCTGCAGAAACTCAAACAATCATCAGGCTCGGCTGCACACCGAGCCCGGAATCCATACAGTTCGTACATCCGGCCGTCATCACTCGCCCGGATGTTCTCAAGCCAAACACGCCTTGAGTTGCGTGTTCACGTTTCAGACCACGTGACAGGGTCTCCCATGTTGCACCACGCACGCCAGGGACAGACGTTGCTTGAATACCCCAAACGACATTATGAGTCGTAGAGGATATCAAAGCGGGTCGGGTTACCTGCCTCCCGTGAGGCTCCACCCTTCAGCTTGTGCGCACTGGTGGACAGCGCTTACGTGCACCCCCCAAGACATGAACGTCCCGAGATGCACAATTTTCCGACATAACAAATAGGTTAATAAGCCACTTTCTATATGCTAATAACATCCTTATACGGGCTACTAACTCGTTCCTCACTGGATTTTTGAAAAAGAAGACCTTTGTACTGTGTTAAACCTCAAGCGAGCTCTGATACCAACGCTGACACGACCCCATTTGGTCCTGTCGAGCCAGGATCACGCTGAGGGGTGCTGCGTTGCACAGCACCGTATAACACACGTCAAAGGTACAAAGCGGAAGCGGAAGTTTATTACATAAACAGTTTTATGACCTGTTTACATCAAAATACGTTTAGTCCACACTCGCGGGCGTAGACTAAGCATCAAGTGCACGTTCAGCCCTCGAACGTGTCCTTGCTAGCACACACGCACACTAACTCTGCGGCGTGCACGACTCCCACTCGACAGGGTTCCCCTCCTGGGGTTCCGTCTCCTCTTCGGGAGTCCCTTCCTCATAGAACCCTGCAAAAGCTTCAAACACAAGCAGTGAGCACGAAGGCTCAGCAAGTCTGACCCGTCTCACCTAAACATGGAACTTCTACATGAGGGTAATGGGTTGCATGAGGTAAAAATCATTTGCAAGGACTCGCCTAATTAGTAGAACCTTACTTTCAAGTTTTAGCAGCAGGTTGTGGAGAACCTTACGCTAAGGCACATGAGAGAGCCGCAATCAAACAAGAAACGCATTTCTCTCATGTACTTTGCCCAAAGTTGAAAAGAACTTTAATTAGCTCTAAGCTACAGCATATCATTAACAATCAATGTCCAGCTTTCAATCAGCAACGTTTTAACATGTAGCTAGCCTGTTCTTTCTACGTCATGGTACAGTGAACAAGTGGTACTCACTGACCGCGAGGGACGGCGATTATAATCGATTTACACCTGCAGGGTTACCCGAACAACCCGTCACGTACGCCCGTACTCGATGTTGCCTACAACAACCATCACGGACGCCGTACGCGACTACCTTTCACCCGTCAGCCAAATATTGAACCGGTCCCATCGTCCCGAGCAAGAGGTCTCTGCACGCGCATCTCCGTGCCGCCAGCCGATTTACACCTCGAGCTCTCAACCTACCCTCTGAACGACGGGCAATGCCTCAATACCCAGCTACCCGAGTTACATCAGTTTCCCGGTTCCCATATAGCCGGTAGGTCTTCGGTACTGTTCTAGCTTGTTCAACAGGCCCGCACACGGCTCGGTCCTCAATCGACACAAGCGGAGCTACAGCACACAGGCCCCAAAGTCCTGCTGCCCTTACTCTCCGCTCGGTCTCATTTTCTTGCCATGTGTATCATGTGCTATCTCTACCCGAGCAATGTGCCTCTAGCCTATTTTCGCGAGTAGCTCCAACTACTCGACTTGTACCGAATCCTACTCTATCCTAGCAATGCAGTGGCTAACGGGGTTTGTAATCCTAAACCCAACCCATGGTTCTCTTGGCTATGCAGTGGGGCTTCCAAACAAGACTCTAATGCATAGAATAAAGGAAACAGGTATGTGCTCAAAACAATAAAACTTTGTAAAAAGGTTAATGCAAACCGGAGCTTGCCTTGCTGCTCTTGGTCGTAGGCTAGCTGTTCCTCCGGAGTAACGAAGTCTAGGACTTCGGGTTCCTCCTCGACCTTAGCGACTACATGATAGAAACAATACATGTATTAATTTAATGCATTTGTATTAAGTTTGAAGTTGTGAAGTCTATAACCTTTGCTAGATAGACCTAATTATTGTGAAACTTTTACTGTGGCTTTGTCACAACTTAAACAGAGACCTGGTCAAGTTTTAGTTGCAGCAGAGCTCATTTGAGCCCTCCACAAATAATTATGTCCTTGACCTTAATTGGAACTCTTAGGGTGTTCTAGGAATTTTCATGAGACAAACTATGACTTTCTGAAAACTAGATTTTCAGAGGGTTCTAATGGAGTTGGTCTCACTTAATTTGGAAGTCTCCAACTAAAGATATGAGCTAAACAATTTCAGAGAAAATTCTGAAAATGTTTCTGAGCATTTTCTATTTTCTCTGGAACAGTTTCACTAATCACACCATTAGGTGGATTAAATGAGCTCAAATGGATCTGAAATTTTTATGGTAGTTCAAGGATATTTTGGTGAACATCGCAGCAAAATTTCAGGATTTTCCTCCAAAGGATTCTCCAGTTAAAATTCCTAACAGTTTAAAATTTAAGGAATTAATTCTGGAGAAATAAGGAATTTCATGAAGTGAAACTTGATTTTATGGAAAGTACTCAGAGAGCTGAATCCAGCAAAATTTGGTTCACTCAATTTGGAGCTTTCTAGCCAAAGTTATAAGGATTTGAAGTTTGAAGGAAATCTGAAAATCGGGGAAAAGTTTAAACTCGCGCGTGGGCCCAGGGGACACGCGTCGCACGCCTAGGCGATGGCACATCGCGGCCCACAAGGATTTTGCGCGCCAGCACACCCGATCCTGGCCGCAGCCGGATCCCGATTCAAAATATCGGCCGCTGACAGCTGGGGTCCACCCCCTTCTTCAACCTCGCGACACCCGCGCCCCGCCGCCGAGGGATCTCGCCGGAGAGCTCGCCGCCGGCTGCTGTACAGCTCCAAACTTCTCGATTCTGGCCTCCCCTGCCTACTTTTACTCGGGGAACATGATTCTAGGGTTAGCTGCTCATGACAATGGCCGGAGCATGGTCGGCGACGAGCCGCCACCTCAGAACGATTTCGGCCATGTCGGCTGACTACCCTAGCACCTCAGCTACTTGGGAAATCGGTCGGGGAGCATCAGTGGACCTCATAGAAGGTCGACATGAGCTCGAGGCAGCTCGGGGAAGGCCTGAAATAGGTCCTCACCGTGTGCCCGATGCCGCCCGTTCGTTCCGCCATTAGTAGACCTTAAATTACGCCGGGCACAGAGGTTCTCCGGCCCAGAGTTGTGAAGACAACTTGTGCGTTACCGTGTCTAGCTCGTGTGAGAGCGGCCTGAGGCCCTCTAATCCTTTCTAGAGCACGAATTAAACAGAATTGTACCCGAAGGTCGTTCTGCACACAGAAAGGGGAAAAGTGGAAATTCGCCGCCGGTGAGCAACCACTCGAGCTGTGGCTCGGGAATGAGCAGCACCGGTCACCTGCGCGTCCAAGGGTTCCTTGGCTCGGGCGTGACAACGCCCTGGTTGGGCTGTCCACGAGAGCCCGAGGTGTGGCGGTTCCAAGTTCCGAGTTTGATCTTTCGGCACAGCCGATATCAAGCGGTTTCAACCGAATTCTAGCAATGGGGAGGATGGAGGAAGGTCTCTAGTACCTTGCTGGGACTCTGGAGTGGAAGGAGGGAGCTGCGATCGGCGTTCTCCGATCAAGTCCGAGCTGCGGGAGTTTTCGGCCGGCGCCGAGTTCTTGCGGAGAAGAACTGTGGTGCCTCGGCCGAGGAGGGGGCAGGCGCCTTAAGAAGGCTCTGCACCGCCTCATGCCCGCGCGTGGGCAAGCAGCTGGTGGCGCGGCGGCTGGCCTCGGTGGCGATCACCGCTGCGGCTCGGCAACCCGAGTGAAAAAGTCTCAGTCGGTTTGATCTGAGCAGTGGCTGACATGTGGGTCCCACCTCCAGTTTTAACCTCTGAAATTTACTCCTAATCACTGTTGTAAACAGTGAACCCCATACTACCCTTGGAAATTCAAATTATTCACCCATGAGCCATTTGAATTGATCAAAGTTCAAATGAGGTTCGGTTTGAATGAATTTCAGCACAAGTTCAGTTTGAAATTCAAATAAAGTTTGAATTTCTCCCACTTAGCTCATGTCAAGGTCAACTCCAAATGGAGTGAAAATTGGTGTGTGAGCTCACAAAAATGTGCTGAGTAAGAATATGCCTTCCACTTTTAAATTCATGGGATAAAAACAGTTTGAATTTGAATATGGTTTCATACTGCCCTCTTCCTATCTATACCCAAAATGACCTCAAAAAGGTTTTGAATTTTGGTGAAACTTGGCATGGACATCCTTAGCAAAGTGTAGGAGTTTTCATATGTCCAGCCCATCTATATCACATGTGGGAAATACCACTTTTGCAATGTGTAAGTTTGTTCTCTAATGAGCATGTTGATAATTGTTACTTGCTCTTCATTTGTGTTCATCATTCTTCCTCAAATGAGGTGTGTGGTGTGGTGATGAACACTGCAAATGTGTGTCAAAAACTGAGGCCCTTACAGATGTTTCTCATGTTCCTCTTCATCCTTGGAGAAGACGAGAATGTCATCTATAAAAACCACCACAAATTTGTCCAAATATTCCATGAACACCTTGTTCATGAGATACATGAAGTATGCCGGGGCATTAGTTAGCCTGAAAGGCATGACGGTGTATTCATACAGTCCATAGCGAGATACGAAAGCTGTCTTTGGAATATCGGCTTGCCTTATCTTAAGTTGGTGGTATCCCGACCTGAGGTCAATTTTCGAGAACACACAAGCTCCCCTCAACTGCTCAAACAAGTCTTCAATGCGGGGTAATAGGTACTTGTTCTTGATGGTTACCTCATTCAAGGCACGGTAGTCTACGCATAACCTTTGGGTTCCGTCCTTCTTGGGAATTATCACTGGAGCTCCCCATGGTGAGGAACTAGGACGAATATACCCCTTCTCCGTCAGTTCTCTCAAATGATCCTTGAGTTCTCCAAGCTGTTTGGAGTCCATCCGATAAGGTATCTTGTATATCGGGGCTGTTCCAGGCACTAGCTCAATTGCGAATTCCACTTCACGATGAGGAGGCATACCTAGCAACTCCTCCGGAAAAATGCCTGGGTATTCCCTGATAATCCTGATCTCCTCCACTTTCACCTCAACTTGATTTAATTTAATGTCCCTCCTAGGCTCTTGTATTGTTATGAACTTTACTCTTGTGCCACTGGGGTGAGTTAGTTCCACCGTTCTGGTTGAACAATGGATGATTCCTTTATGTTTGGTCAACCAGTCCATACCCAAGATAATATCTATCCCTTGTGAATCTATCACTATGAGGTTAGCAGTAAATACTACCCCATTAATGTCTAGGTTCACTTTGGGACACACTTGTCTTGTCCTTATTTCTCCACCTGGAGAGTTTACTGCTAGCATATGGTTCATTTGTGTTGTTGCTAGGTCATGCTTCTTAACAAACCCTTGGGCAATGAACGAGTGGGTAGCACTAGAATCAAACAACAGGGTTGCAATGTGTAAATTGGCAGGAAACTTACCAAATACCACGTCAGGTGCCTCTTGCGCTTCCTCCATGGTGACGTGGTTAACCCGTCCTCTCATTACATTCTTCTGTTGTGGCTGCGTAGGCTTCTTCTTTAGGCACTTATGGGCGTAGTGCCCCACTTCACCGCAGTTGAAACATTGCACCCCAACCTTAGGTGCCTGGCCTTTGTTGTCTTGGGGTTGGTTTGGGGGTCCTTGCACCGCTGGTCAAGGTTGATACGTAGGGCAAGGCTGCTGTACGAACTGATGTTGTGGCTGTATTGGTGCTGCCGGAGGCCTGTAGTTCGGGTTGTACCCTCTTGGTGCTGAGTAGGGTACCGCAGCACGGTTCGTCTGCCCTACGGGTTGCTGCATCAGACTTGGGCGGGTGTTGCTCCCTGAGGCTTGATGTGACCACCCGGCCTTCCTCTTGTTCTCATTTTCCAAGGCCTTCAGCTTCCTTTCTACCACAAACGCTCTGTCCACCATCTTTTGGAAGCTTTCATACTCGTTGGAGGACATTGCACACTGCATTTCTGCGGTAAGTCCTTCCACGAAACAATCCTGTTTCTGCTCATCAGTCTCTATGTCCCGTGAGGAATAACGGGAGAGTTGAGTAAATTTAGTGAGGTATTCCCTCACAGTCATGTTTCCTTGCTGCAGCCCCAAGAACTCCTTCCTCTTGTTTTTGAGTTCACCCCTTGGTATGTAATGGTTGCGGAAGCTACGCTTGAACTCTTCCGAAATGATGTTCTCAGGGTCATGATGGGCGGCCACGTAGGCGGTCCACCAATCAGCAGCAGGTCCATGCAATTGATGAGAGGCAAACAGCACCCTCTCATACCCTTGGCACTGTATGATCCTCATCTTGCTCTCAATGGTCTTTAGCCAATCATCTACCTCTAGAGGTTCAGCAGCACTTGCAAACTTTGGAGGTTGAGTTCCTAGAAACTCACTCAACCTTGGTTGGCGTGGTGCAGCTTGTGGAGGTGGAACTTGATGCAAGTTGGCCACCACTTGAGTCAGGTTCTGGATGAGCTGATTTTGATTTTCAAGCATTTGGTGGATGGGATCAACTCCCTCACGGCGTCCACCCCTGTCTTGGCTCCCAGAAAGATGAGGGTTGCAGGCCTCATCGTTGTTGTTGGCAGGGTTGGCAGCACGACCCTTTCCTCTTCCGGCCATCTGGCATGATCAACCAATGTTAATTTAAAGCATTACGTATCATCTTACTACTTTCACTTGTTTTTACTTTGAAGTGTTGAGGCTTTGTTATACTTTCTAGGGGTTCATGTCTCACAAAAATAAATGCACTATTATTTCATGTGGGTTCACACACCAAAGCAAAACAATCTGAAGACGAGGCTGTGGACAATTGCTCATGGATTCCACAACTCACGTCACACACCTAGCATTAACGCACCATTTACTAAGGTATTGACTCGACTACTCGATAACTTGTTAAACTATGGGAAGGACTCTACACTACTCGTATCACTGAGCTGGCTCCTCGGGATCTTCCTCATTATTGCGGCTGCCTTCCGACTCCGCTTTGGGTGGGGAGGCTGCTGGTGGAGAAGTGCGACGACGCCTCATCGTCCGGCGATCTGGAGAGTTAGGAGTCCATGTATCATTCACGGTGACACACAGTTCATTCCCATCTCCTTTTTCTCTCGCCCTCAAGCAGGCTCGAAGCAACGCCTCGGTTTCCTTCAGGGTGTCACGAACATTCTGAAGCTCCTGCTGACACTCCTGCAATCGAGTGCTGAGCATAGCAGCATCCTCCAAGCACAAGTCCATGTGCTCATGGGAAGTCTCTTGCTGCACTGGCGGGTACTTATACTCCGTTGTACCGCTCTCGCGCTGGAGGACATACATGTACTCAGTCCTGTCCAGGTGTCGACGATAGATGTGACTCTGGCAGGTGATGGCCTCCCAGGTGACATCCTTCTCCGCATCGACCTGTGTCGCTCGACAAGCTGGAGAGCGGTGGATCTTAAGCAGCTGATTCTCATGGATAATCCTCATCTCTGAACTCCATTCTTCCCGCTTCTCCCGGATGGTCCTGGTGGAGCTATAGTGTATGATTAGCTTGCCCGTATTGCCGGCAGCTTGGAGCATACGTCAAAGACAGCGCAACAAGCCTCCTACTGCCAATCCGTAGGAAAGGTACGTCACCGGACGGCTCTCCTCTCTTTGGGCAAGGGCAACTACGGGAACTCTCCCTCTTGTGGACTTGCGAGCGGTGCGAATCATGTGAACCATCTAAAACAAAAAGCATTTAAACTTAGATTAGATAAACTTTTAAACAAAAATCCTATTTTGAATGTAAGTTGGGGTACGATGAAGAAAGTGACTCCATTAAATAACACTTTTCAACACACACCTTGTAAAATAGTTTTTAAGAAAATAGGGCCCTTAAATACGTCCATTTCTAATTAGGTCCACGTTCCTACGGGCAACCTTGGCTCTGATACCACTTCTGTCACACCCGGTTTTTCCGAAGAACAACCAACTGAATATCACATGTATGCCAGGATCATTTTCTCATACATGTGATGACAAATAGTGAAGCATCATTTGTTACAAGCCAGGTGTCGAATATAAATAAGTCTTACATAGTAAATGTCTCGAAGGACAATAATAAGTTCATCACAAGTAAATAAACTAGCAGCGGAATAATTATTCTCGTGGGATCCGTCACAGGCATTGCCCGGGGGACTCCATGAACCTAGAAACCTTCTTCGGGTCCAAAGTCTTGATCATTATACGCCACCTCATTATCTCGACCTGAGCAGCAATATAAACCAACAAATATGCAAGGTTGAGTACCGATGGTACTCAGCAAGTGTGGGAAAGTTATGTCATGCATGGCTAGAGCAAGGAGAGGTTGAACTCATGGTTAAAGCACTACGCAATTAATACCTATCACCTTAGCTTATTAAGCACCTACATTACTACATAGGTGAAATGGTCCCAAACTCCCATCCCATCACCATAATCAAATAACCATAATATCATTTCCAATATTAAGCTCCCCGCTTAACATCCACAACCTCCAAGGTCATCATACTCTAATCATGAATAAGTCCAAGCCGCTCTTGACCGTGAGCACGGCTGTCATGACAGTTTTGACTCTGCAGAGTTTGCACCACTGTACCCACATGTAGTGATTTCATCCCCCATTGCCGCGTGGACTAAAAGAACCTCCATTATGCCGGTGGCTACGAACCACATTCACACTTCCCAGGTGTGTAGCCAGGAGATCACTACGAAGCCTTTACAAAGGGATTCCCGATGAGCGTGGGCCCACTGAGGTTTCACCCCTAACAGTATACAAGAGGCTCCAATCCCGCTGTAGTGGCCCCCTCTTGAGCCTTGCGGTTCATATGGTAGTCCAGCTGACACCTATTCCCCGCATCATCCAACACACCCATACTACGCCGGGGATACACCTAATTAATTGGCCAAGCTGCCCCATCTCAGCATGTGGTTGGCACGGTAAAGCCAGGTTACATGCTCCATGAACCGGTCCTTAGGATCCAGGCAAGTACTGAACACAAACCCGAGTCTCGTGCACCCAGCACCAACTAAATCAACCAACTTGCCTCGATCCCTACCTCTACATAACTCATAATATCTCATTCAAGAGTAAGGTAAATAAATTGATGATCTCATATCCCAATTATCCCATTCTAAGCATGGCTAAGCATAAGCATATGAATAAATGACATGATAAAATAAATCCCAACCCAAGCTACAAGGAAACAAGGTAATGCAATTCTACGGAAACATCCTAGCATGGGTTTCATATTTCAATTGACAATGCAAATAATTCTATCTACACAGCCTAGCATAGGATCAAAGTGGTCATGGACACTTGCCTCCTTCCTGCTGCTCTTGGAATGGGTAGTCCTGATCTTGGAAAGGAAGAACTTGCTCTGGAGCAGGTTCTATTCATACCGTCACACATAGCAAAAGAAAACAACAAGTCATAAGACATAGTTCACACTTACACTTCATACAAGACACACATTCACATTTATGAAAGCCATTCTCCTTTCTATGTGTTGAGGTTACTCTATGTGTGTTGATTTTGGCTTACATGCACTTTTAAACATGTACATATGATTCCTACTTTTGTATTCATATTCATGTTGGCATACTATATATGAATTTATAATTTAAATGAATCCCTTATATTTAATTGATACACATTTTAACTACCAAGTATGCAAGAAAGATATTTTCCTACTTCATATGTGTCTTTAGACCTTCTACCAACCCTAAACTGAATTCTTTGGATTTTGGAAACTTCATTTATCATTTTCTAATTATTCATACCTCGCTTGCTATATTTTCAGATTTATTTCCTATGCCTAAATGTGCACTTTATTATGAAAATAGTAAGACAGCTCACCTAAACAGAATAGGTTTTTGGGTCTAAAATATTAAATAATATATTTTTGAACTTCTCCTCTGATGTAAACTATTTTACATTTATTTTACTAATTTTCAGAATTATTCTCTACTTAAAAATGTGTTCCTATAACTAATAAATGTGAATAATTAATTAGACAGATACATTTCAACCAAAAATCTATTTTTATCTCACTCCAAAGTTTTCCATGTACTAGGAAAGTTTTTAATTTGAATTGACAATATGTTTGTCCCATCTTTTAAATTTTAAATACTAACCACATATATTCAAATTCCTAAATTTAATATCACATAGGGTTAAAAAGGTAAACTCACCCCACTACAGGGCCTATTATATTATTTTAAGAATTTCCAGGGGTCTAACTACACATAACAGAGGTGTTTTTCCTAATTTTTATTAAGTCCAGCGCTAAAACTGATTTTTAAATGAATTTACATGATTTTCTGAAGTTCCAGGGGCTAGATCAGAAGTTTCTGGGGCTAGCTCTTATTTTCCAAGAATCCCAGGGGGTAGCGCGTAAGAATTCCAGCCTTTATAACGCGGGGCTGACGTGGACCGTCCGATTTAAAACAGACGGCTGAGATTATAACGTCGAACCGGTACGCGGGGATTTAAATTCTACCGTGCGATTTAAAATAGATGGCGCACAAGCGGCCACGTCGCTCTAATCGAGCGCGGGCGGCGCTGCCCGGCGGCGCACGGCGGCGGGAGACGGCGATCTCGCCGGAGAGTTTCGGATCTTCGTCAATTCTTCCTAGAACTGTGATTTTATGGCATAGATCGGTAGAGGGGAGGTCGGGGATCTCACCTCGGGGGTTTTCTTGAGCTTGGTGGTCCTGGAAAGCGATCGGCGACGAGGTCCGAGGTGAATTCACGGCGAGGCTCGTCGGCGCTGTGTTTGAACCGCAAACCACCGAGTTTTCTGCACCTGCGAGGTTCCCCGGAGGCGGAGGACCAAGACCAGCGAGTTAGATCAGAATTCCCGAGCGAAAATCGAGCAGAATTCGCCGGAGAAGCTCGGGTTCTCACTGGAGTAAAAACGGCGGATCGTGTGGGAAAAACGGGACGAGGCCGGGGTTTTTATAGACGGGGGAGGGCGGCGGGTTTGTTTAGATCGAGTTGGAGTCCTCCGGAACCAGAATACGGCGGAAATCCGGTCGGTTAAGATCACTCGCGCGCGGGGGAAACAGTCCCGGGTTCGGACGAGCGGGGGTTAGGGATGACAGGTGGGTCCCACCTATCTACGAGAGGGGGCGCGGGCGCGCTGCTGCGGGCTGGCGCGGGGGCTGGGTGGGCCGGCTGGTGGGTTTCGGCCCACTGACCGGAAGGTTTGTTTTTTCTTTTTCTTTTTCATTTCTGTTTTGAGTTTAATTTGAATTCCAGTTTGAATTTGAATTTTTGCAACACATGCAATACGTCCAAAAATTTTTAAATTCCCCTCTTGACAAGATTTTGGGGTGTTACATCCAACAGTGATGGACCTCGAGGAGATAAGCTCCGGTGGCGACACGTGTCCGATAGAACCGGACCTCTCGGAGGTGAGCTCCGAGATCGACACGTATCCCGCGCGACTGGTCCTCTGTCTTCCGTGGTGACTAGCTCCGAAGGTGACACGCATCCTGCGGAAAATGCCTTTGCTTCTTCTGCAGAGGCTAGCTCCGGGGGCAACACGTGCCCCACAGGGTCGGACCTCTCCCCCTTTTGCGGAGATGAGCCCCGAGCCTTCCACGTAGCCAGTTTAGCGGCGGACCTCTCCCCACTTCGCAGGGATGAGCTCCGGACACGCCACGTGGCCAGCGACCACGGAAGTTGTCTTCGGCGCTCTCTGAAAACTGGATTCGGCTCTTATTGGCTATCTTTTTGGTATTTTCTCTGTTCCCACTTTTTTCAAAAATGTTTCTCTATATGAAATATGAATACATGCAGAAATCAGGGATGAGAGTGTCACATTGACTCTAGATCAAACCGATCAACACGAGATCTGTCCACGAAAAAGCTTCTGTTCGAAAGGAGTCGAAGAACAGTTGCAAAGAAAACACGATAATGTCGTAAGGTGATATTGGAGACCTACCTTACGCTCTTCTTGGTCTTGGGATCCTTCTCTTAGCAAGACAGATCGTTGGCCTCCCTTCCGGCAATCTTCCTCGACTGAACTCCGGCGATGGGCTTACTCGGCGAGTTGGGGCTAGGGCTCTAAGTTGTCGGCTCAGGAGGTGGAAAAGAAGTTCGTGGTTTTTGGCCAAAGGTTCTAGGTTCTATTTATAATCGAGAGAAGAAGAGTCCTAATCTGATTGTATTTAAAAAAAGTCCTATTCAGATTATCATTGAATCTTAACAACTTATCTTTAGTTGATTTGGTGCGGTAACATTGTGGAATTCAGGTCGGTTTCCTCTCCGTACCGATATTTCTACACGTACAGAATCCAAAAACCGCTCCAGAACTTGTTACCTCCGCGGTGATGAGCTCCGGAAGCTCCACGTGTCCACCGGGGCTTGGTCTCCCTTTTCCGCAGAGACGAGCTCCGGTTGTGCCGTGTGTCAAGCGAGTGAGACCTCCCTCTCCTTCGGTGGTGAGCTCCGCGTGCGCCATGTACCCTGGCGGTCGGGACCTCCTCTCTATTCGGATGTGGCTCCGCGCACGCCACGTGTCAGTGCCGGACCTTCCCTCTCTTTGGAGGTTAGCTCCGTGAATGCCACGCGTCAAGTAGCGCTGGACTCCCTTTTTCCTCAGAGACGAGCTCCGAGGTCGACACGTGTCCAACAGTGTCGGACCTCCCGGAGATAAGCTCCGGTGGTGACATGTGTCCAATTGAACCGGACCTTCTCGGAGGTGAGCTCCGATGATGTGTACAGGGGTCCCGATCTTTCGAAAGGTTCTGATAACTCTCGATTTGGTGGAGACTTGACACAAATCGATCCGGCTTCCGAACAACACGTTCTGAACACTGCAATCGCAGCACCACGTCTCCTCAGGTTATCAACCGATATTGCACGGTTGACCTCGCCAAGAAGGCTAATCCTTGCCTGCAAATCGAAGAACACAAGCAGTAACAAGAAAGAATGCAACCAAATTGCTGAAAGATATGAAGCACTCAAGTTGGGGTCTCACAAACCGATGAACGGTGAAACTGTTCTTGACAGAATAATCTAAGCAAAACCCAGCCGTTTGTGACGGTGGCTAGGGGGTATAAAGGAGGTGGAGGACGACCAGTGGGGTGCTGGGGTCGTGACCTAACCCTAAGACACGTACATAATGGACTTGGACTCGATACAAGGCCCAATGGCCCAACTAGGTGATGCAACACACTCTAAACTTTATATTGTCTAGAAGTTTCCCTTTGACTCCGTGGCAATTTTGACGTTGGGCCAGTTCCATTGGAAAGTTTATCCTCTCAGCTTTCCGTTCATATGTAGAACGTCAAAAACGGAGCCCGTATGCCTCCTGTGCATCCATTTTAAGGTGGACTGCTCCTGGGCCCGAGTTGGACTCGAGTTTGAGTTGGGTTCGGTCTCTAACTTCTTGTTGGCGTATTTTCTGGTCCTCCACGCCTCCAAACCCCTCTCCATGTATTTCCATGTCCTCTCCATGGTTCCTAATCATAATTTATCAATTAGGTAGCAATATACTCTCAAAATTCACATATAAAGAATTGTTCAGAAACGAGCTCACCTCTAAATTCAATTGTCGTGCTTGAGCTCTAGTAATTGGACCTTGCATGTGTACCATGTGAGTGTTGTGTATATCTGCAGGAGTGATGTCCACATCATCCTCCTCCTCTTGCATTGGAGTCGTCCTCGACTCAAGCTCATCTTCTTCTCCCAAATATGGCCTCAAATCTGAAATGTTAAAGGTGGGTCTAACCCCAAACTCGGGAGGTAACTCAAGTTTATATGCATTATCATTATTCTTCTCAAGTATTTTAAAAGGACCATCAGCTCTAGGCATCAATTTAGACTTTCTCAGTTCTGGAAATATATCCTTTCTCAAGTGTAAACAAACTAAATCACCCGGTTCAAGTCTAACTTGCTGCCTACCTTTACTACCAGCAATTCTATATTTTTCATTCATCTTTTCAATATTGTGTTTAGTGGTCTCATGAATTTTCAAAATAAAATCAGCACGTTCCTTTGCATCATTATGAGTTCTCTTACTAGTAGGTAAAGGCAAGATATCAATAGGAGCACGAGGATTGAATCCATATACTACTCGAAAAGGACTTTCCTTGGTGGTAGAATGTGTTGCCCGATTATATGCAAACTCCACATGTGGCAAACATTCTTCCCACATCTTTAAATTTTTCTTCAAAACAGCTCTCAACATGGTGCCCAAAGTGCGGTTCACTACTTCTGTTTGCCCATCAGTTTGTGGGTGACATGTTGTAGAGAACAACAGTTTTGTACCCAACTTGTTCCATAGGGTGCGCCAAAAGTGACTCAAAAATTTAGCATCATGATCTGAAACAATAGTAGAAGGCATACCATGCAAGCGAACAATCTCTTTGAAAAAAAGGTCGGCAATATGTACAGCATCATCACTTTTCTGACACGGTATAAAATGTGCCATCTTAGAAAAATGATCCACCACAGCAAAAATGCTGTCCCTCCCCCTCTTAGTCCTAGGCAATACCAAAACAAAGTCCATAGAGATATCCGCCCAAGGAATGGAAGGAGTGGAAAGAGGCATGTACAAACCATGTGGATTCAAACGGGACTTACCATTCTGACATGTGGTGCAGCGAGCCACAAACCGCTCTACATCTCTCCACATCTTTGGCCAAAAGAAATGTGTGGCCAGAACATCCTCCTTCTTCTTTGCGCCAAAATGGCCCATCAAACCTCCACCATGTGCCTCCTGTAATAACAAAAGACGAATGGAACCAACTGGAATGCATAGGCGGTTAGCTCTAAACAAGAATCCATCATCCAGTACAAATTTATTCCAGGTATGACCTTTTCTACAATGCAGCAACACATCTTTAAAATCAGCATCAAGAGCATATTGTTCTTTAATTGATTCAAGTCCAAAAATTCGACAATCAAGTTGGGACAGCATATTATTTCATCTAGACAATGCATCAGCGATCAAATTATCCTTCCCTTTCTTATGTTTAATGACATAAGGAAAAGACTCAATAAATTCAATCCATTTTGCATGTCTACAATTCAGATTATTTTTTAGAACGAATATGCTTTAGCGATTCATGATCAGAATGAATAACAAATTCTTTAGGCCATAAATAATGACGCCATGTCTCTAAGCATCGTACGAGAGCATAAAATTCTTTATCATATGTGGAGTAATTCAGGACAGGACCATTAAGTTTTTCACTAAAGTATGCAACCGGTTTACCACCTTGCAGTAAGACACCACCAATGCCAACTCCACTAGCATCACATTCAAGTTCAAAAGTCTTACTAAAATCAGGAAGTTGCAGCAATGGTGCGTGTGTAAGCTTGTCCTTCAAGGTGTCAAAGGACTCCTCTTGTGCTTTCCCCCAATGGAACACCACACCTTTCTTAGTCAACTCATGCAATGGGGCAGCAATAGTGCTAAAATACTTGACGAAACATCGGTAGGAACCTGCAAGACCAAGAAAACTCCTTACCTGTGTGATGGCTTGAGGTATTGGCCAGCTCTTGATCGCTTGAATTTTCATCTCATCCACCTCAATTCCCTGTGGAGTCACAACATAGCCAAGAAAGAAACTCGATTCGTACAAAAGATGCACTTCTCAAGGTTACAAAATAAACGTGCATCTCTCAAAGCATTAAAAACAGCACGTAAATGATCCATATGTTCATCCAATGACTTGCTATAAATCAAGATATCATCAAAGTAAACCATTACAAATTTTCCAATAAAAGCTCTCAAAACCTCATTCATCAAACGCATGAATGTACTTGGTGCATTAGTTAAACAAAAAGGCATTACTAACCACTCATACAACCCAAATTTTGTTTTGAAAGCTGTTTTCCATTCATCTCCCAATTTCATTCTTATTTGATGGTAACCACTACGCAAGTCAATCTTAGTGAAAATTATAGAACCACACAACTCATCAATCATGTCATCTAGCCTAGGAATAGGATGACGATACCTTATAGTAATATTGTTAATGGCTCTACAATCAACACACATACGCCAAGTACCATATTTCTTAGGAACCAAAAGTACAGGAACAGCACAAGGACTAAGGCTTTCACGTACATACCCACGGTCCAAAAGGTCTTGGACTTGCCGCTGAATTTCCTTAGTCTCCTCGGGGTTGGTCTAATATGCAGCACGGTTTGGCAAAATTGCACCTGGAATCAAATCAATTTGATGTTCAATCCCTCTCAAAGGTGGATGTCCCGGGGGTATCTCAGCTTGAAAAATATCCTCATACTCTTGCAACAAGTTAGTAACTGCTGGAGGCAAAGACCTAGCAATATCGTCAATGGAGAACAAAACTTGTTTGCACCCCAATGCACAGCAAATATCATGATCAGAAATTTCAGCAAGGTCTGATTTTGTAGCAAGCATTACACGACCCTTCAATTTAATTCCGTGAGTCTTAGAACTAGGTGTAGATCTCTAATTATTTGGTGGTAACACAGAATTAATGACTTGTTGATTTTTTGATTTAGAACTACTAGAAATTTCAGCTCTCTCCCTATCAGCTTGTACAATTTCAGCAGGAGTCAAAGGTATCAAAGTAATTTTCTTTCCTTTATGCATAAAAGTATATTTATTACTTCTACCATGGTGCAAAGCATCCTTATCATGTTCCCAAGGTCGACCCAATAAAAGTGAACACGCTTGCATGGGTACCATATCACAATCAACGGAATCAACATATGTACAAATGGAAAACGGAATTCTGCAAGTTTGTGTTACCTTAGCTCTTCCAGAATCATTTAACCATTGAATATAGTACAGATGTGGGTGTGGTCGTGTATTCAAGCTAAGCTTCTTGACCAATTCAGAACTCACCAAGTTGTTGCAGCTTCCTCCATCAATGATGACGCGTGCTCGCCGGTTCTTGATGAAAAAGAAAATCTGAAACAAATTATGGCGTTGTAATCTATCAAGTTGTTGTACCTGTGTGTTCAGCACCCGTTGCACAATGATGTTCATGTAGACTGATGTGTCTTCACTCCCAAAAACATGTCCCTCATCATTGTCCGTGGCAGCTTCATCATCATTGTTGTCTTCGACATCGGAGGTGCTGATGTATCCTCCCTCTTCTGCAGCCACGTATGCCCGCTGACTAGGACAATCTTTTTGCACATGACCAAGACCATGGCAGAGGTGGCACATAATGCCGGAAGTGCGTCCTTCTGAAGAAACGTATGAAGCACTTTTGGCAGGTACTGCATGGAATTTTTACCCGAATCCGCAGGTCGTGCAGGTGGTGGTTTCGGTGCTGCTGAAACGTTGTTGCTGTCAGAAGGAAGCTTGACTGCTGGTTTTGGTGAAAGGGCATCAAAACGGAATGACTTGGACGCCCCCGAAGATGTTGTCGTGCGTGGAGTGTAGGAGGCACCGCTGTTGCTCTTGTTCTTTTGTTGACGACCCTGTAACTCCTTTTCTGCAAGCATAGCAAGCTGGAACAACTGGTTGACAGTATTAAATTCCTTATAATCAACAATATCTTGTATCTCACGTCTCAACCCCCCATAAAAATGACAAATTTTATCTTCAGTGTCCTCTACTACCCCACATCGTATCATACCCTTTTGAAGCTCCGCATAATAATCTTGGACAGAATTATTTCCCTGCTCTAAGCGCTGCAATTTCTTTGGTAAATCATGTTGGTAGGATGGAGGAACAAAACGATTATGCATAGCTTTTTTTAAACGTTCTCATGTATCAGGTTGTAAGCGTGTGGTACCTAGTTCATTCCTCCATATTATAGCAAAATCCTTAAACTCACTAGTGGCTTGTCGAACTCTATGTTGTTCAGGAACAAGGTGGGAATTAAATTTCTGCTCAACCGTCATTTCCCAATAAAGATATGCCTCAGCATCATAAGCACCAGAAAATGAAGGTATGGAAAATTTAACTTTAGAAAAAGGGTTATCAAGAGGGCGGTTATTGTTACCACGCATGTTGTTTCCTACCATACCATGAGTGTTTTGACGAAGGCGTTGACGTAGATGTATGTCACACCCGGTTTCTCCGAAGAACAACCGAGTGAATATCACATGTATGCCAGGATCATTTTCTCATACATGTGATTACAAATAGTGAAGCATCATTTATGACACGATCCCATTGGTCCTGTCGAGCCAGGATCACGCTGAGGGGTGCTGCGTTGCACAGCACCGGATAACACACGTCAAAGGTACAAAGCGGAAGCAGAACTTTTATTACCTAAACAGGTTTATGAACATGTTTACATCAAAATAAGTTTAGTCTACACTCGCGGGCGTAGACTAAGCATCAAGTGCACGTTCAGCCCTTGAACGTGTCCTTGCTAGCACACACGCACACTAACTCTGCGGCGTGCACGACTCCCACTCGACGGGGTTCCCCTCCTGGGGTTCCGTCTCCTCTTCGGGAGTCCCTTCCTCATAGAACCCTGCAAAAGCTTCAAACACAAGCAGTGAGCACGAAGGCTCAGCAAGTCTGACCCGTCTCACCTAAACATGGAACTTCTACATGAGGGTAATGGGTTGCATGAGGTAAAAATCATTTGCAAGGACTCGCCTAATTAGTAGAACCTTACTTTCAAGTTTAAGCAGCAGGTTGTGGAGAACCTTACACTAAGGCACATGAGAGAGCCGCAATCAAACAAGAAACGCATTCCTCTCATGTACTTTGCCCAAAGTTGAAAAGAACTGTAATTAGCTCTAAGCTACAGCATATCATTAACAATCACTGTCCAGCTTTCAATCAGCAACATTTTAACATGTAACTAGCCTGTTCTTTCTACGTCACGGTGCAGTGAACAAGTGGTACTCACTGACTGCGAGGGATGGCGATTATAATCGATTTACACCTGCAGGGTTACCCGAACAACCCGTCACGTACGCCCGTACTCGATGTTGCCTACAACAACCATCACAGACGCCGTACGCAACCACCTTTCGCCCGTCAGCCAAATATTGAACCGGTCCCATCGTCCCGAGCAAGAGGTCTCTGCACGCGCATCTCAGTGCCGCCAGCCGATTTACACCTCAAGCTCTCAACCTACCCTCTGAACGACGGGCAATGCCTCAATACCCAGCTACCCGAGTTACATCAGTTTCCCGGTTCCCATATAGCCAGTAGGTCTTCGGTACTGTTCTAACTTGTTCAACAGGCCCACACACGGCTCGGTCCTCAACCGACACAAGCGGAGCTACAGCACACAGGCCCCAAAGTCCTGCTGCCCTTACCCTCCGCTTGGATCTCATTTTCTTGCCATGTGTTTCATGTGCTATGACTACCCGAGTCGAGTGCCTCTAGCCTATGCTCGCGAGTAGTTCCAACTACTCGACTTGTACCGAATCCTACTCTATCCTAGCAATGCAGTAGCTAACGGGGTTTGCAATCCTAAACCCCAACCCATGGTTTTCTTGGCTATGCAGTGGGGTTTCCAAACAAGACTCTAATGCACAGAATAAAGGAAACAAGTATGTGCTCAAAACAATAAAAAATTGTAAAATGGTTAATGCAAACCGGAGCTTGCCTTGCTGCTCTTGGTCGTAGGCTAGCTGTTCCTCCGGAGTAACGAAGTCTAGGACTTCGGGTTCCTCCTCGACCTTAGCGACTACATGATAAGAGCAATGTATGTATTAATTTAAATGCATTTGTATTATCTTTGAAGTTGTGAAGTCTATAACCTTTGCTAGACAGACCTAATGACTGTGAAACTTTTACTGTGGCTTGGTTACAACCTAAACAGAGACTTGGTCAAGTTTTCGTTGCAGCAAAGCTCATTTGAGCCCTCCACAATTAATTATGTCCTTGACCTTAATTGGAACTCTTAGGGTGTTCTAGGAATTTTCATGAGACAAACTATGACTTTCTGAAAACTAGATTTTCAGAGGGTTCTAATGGAGTTGGTCTCACTTAATTTGGAAGTCCCTAACTAAAGATATGAGCTAAACAATTTCAGAGAAAATTCTGTAAATGTTTCTGAACATTTTCTATTTTCTCTGGAACAGTTTCACTAATCACACCATTAGGTGGATTAAATGAGCTCAAATGGATCTGAAATTTTTATGGTAGTTCAGGGATATTTTGGTTAATATCCCAGCAAAATTTCAGGATTTTCCTCCACAGGATTCTCCAGTTAAAATTCCTAACAGTTTAAACTTTGAGGAATTAATTCTGGAAAATTAAGGGTTTTCATGAAGTGAAACTTGATTTGCTGGAAAGTACTCGGAGAGCTGAATCCAGCAAAATTTGGTTCACTCAATTTGGAGCTTTCTAGCAAAAGTTATAAGGATTTGAAGTTTGAACTGAAACTAAAATTCGGGAAAAAGTTTAAACTCTGGCTTGTGGGCCCCGCACACAGTGCGTCGTCTCCCTCCTCGCGCCAACTGCGCGGCGGCGGCGTTCTCCGGCGACCCTCGCCGGAACTGAGTTCCCGGCCACCCCCCGGCCCGAAACTTGCCGCCTGCCCCTTCACTGACCCCCTGGACTCGATGGTGGGGTCGCCGGCCGCCGGCGATGACCGGAAACCCGTGCGCACCGATGACAGCACCTGCTAGGGTTCCGGTGAGGTCGGTCCCGCTCTCCCGTGCACCAAATCGACCGGAAATCGGTCGGAGAGCATCAGTAGAGCATGGGAAACACGAACCAGGGCTGGGTGGAAGCTAGAAATGCCGGCAACTAGGCTCTCGACGGTGAGCCGAGGTGTTCAGCCATGGCGGCGGGGAAAACAGCCATATCATGGCCGATTCTCGATGGTTTTCTCTAATTCCAGTTCGAGCGTGGGCGCTATCGTGCGTAGAAGCTACTAGGTAACGAGCTCGTCCAACCCTCGTGCATAGAGCACGAATTTCACCCGAAGGTGAGCTCGGTCCTTATGAACTGATCAAGAGTAAATTTGGAAATTCTCGGCCGAGGGTTGATCAATCGCCAAACGGCTTTCGGCTACTCCATCTACATACAATCACGCACTTTCTTGTGTAGAGAAGAGGACGTGACAACGGCTGTGCTGTGCTGTCCACGAGAGCCCGATCGGCGGCGATGCTTGGTTCGCCGGAGAAATGGTTCGGTACAGCTCGAGGACGCTTGCTCACTGGCCAACACGGCGTCTAGGAGGTTGCTCACGATCTCTTGGTGCCGTTTTGCTGTGGAGGAGGCGGTGCTCGCGAGTGATCGGGCTTGATCAAACGTGAGCTCAGGCGGCGGCGATGGCAGTGGAAGAACCGGTCGTGCACGTCGGCAGCTCGGGGAACGGGCGACTGAAGCACGCCGGGGAGGGGATAAGTAGCCCGGCGACTGGCCTCCGGCTTGGGGCGCGCAGCAGGAGCCGGCGCCGGCTGCCCCCTCGGTGGCGCGCGCACACTGCACCCGGGAACCGATGGAGCTGCGTTTCAGTCGGTTTGTGTTGAAGTAGAGGCTGACATGTGGGTCCCACCCCCCATTTTAACCTCTGAAATTTACTCCTAATCACTGTTGTAAACAGTGAACCCCATACTACCCTTGGCAATTCAAATTATTCACCCATGAGCCATTTGAATTGATCCAAGTTCAAATGGGGTTTGGTTTGAATGAATTTCAGCACAAGTTCAGTTTGAAATTCAAATAAAGTTTGAATTTCTCCCCCTTAGCTCATGTCAAGATCAACTCCAAATGGAGTGAAAATTGGTGTGTGAGCTCTCAAAAATGTGCTGAGTAAGAATATGCCTTCCACTTTTAAATTCATGGGATAAAAACAGTTTGAATTTGAATATGGTTTCAAACTGTCCTCTTCCTAACTATACCCAAACTGACCTCAAAAAGGTTTTGAATTTGGGTGAAACTTGGCATGGACATCCTTAGCAAAGTGTAGGAGTTTTCATATGTCCAGCCCATCTATATCACATGTGGGAAATACCACTTTTGCAATGTGTAAGTTTGTTCTCTAATGAGCATGTTGATAATTGTTACTTGCTCTTCATTTGTGTTCATCATTCTTCCTCAAATGAGGTGTGTGGTGTGGTGATGAACACTGCAAATGTGTGTCAAAAACTGAGGCCCTTACATTCCTCCCCCCTTAAAAGAATCTCGTCCCGAGATTATAAGGTGAAAATGAGAGAGAGGACGGTGGAAAAATTACCGGATATGCGACGTGAAAAAGTCGGCGTAGTTAGTGCGAAGGAATTCTTCGCTCTCCCATGTCGCTTCGTCCATGGAGTGATTACTCCATAGAACCTTGTAGAACCACAACGTACGGTTGCGTGTGGTTTGGGCCTTTTCATCAATAATCTGCACCGGTTCCTCCCGATAGGTGAGATCCGGTTGTAGTTCTTCAATGTCTTCCAGCTGAACGGTAGTTGATAGCTTGAGACACTTCCTCAGCTGGGAAATATGAAAGACGTCGTGCACACCGGAAAGTGCTTCTGGTAATTTCAGCCGGTATGCCACTGATCCACATCTTTCGGTAATCTGAAATGGACCGATGAATCGGGGTGCCAACTTTCCTCTCACCCCAAATCTGTTTACGCCCTTCATTGGAGACACCCGTAGATATACGTGATCTCCAACTTCGAATTGTAATGGGCGCCTTCTCCGGTCCGCATACTGTTTCTGACAGGATTGAGCGGCTTTTAGGTTCGCTTGAATTAGTCGAACCTTTTCTTCCGCGTTGTTGACAAGGTCAATCCCGAAGGTAACCCTTTCGCCAGACTCACACCAGTTCAATGGTGTGCGGCATTTTCTTCCGTATAGCGCCTCGTAGGGCGCCATCTTGATGCTGGCTTGGTACCCATTGTTGTACGAGAACTCGGCTAACGGCAAGTGATCATCCCAATTCTTGCCGTGGTTGATAGCGCAAGCTCGTAGCATGTCTTCTAGGATTTGATTTACCCGCTCGGTTTGCCCATCCGTCTGCGGGTGGTAGGCTGAACTACGGATCAGCTTCGTCCCCAAGGCAGCGTGTAGCTGCTCCCAAAAACGGGACACAAATAAAGTGCCCCGATCCGATATGATCGTACGGGGTACGCCGTATAAGCATAGGATCCGTGAGATGTACAGCTCAGCGTACTTCTTGGCGTTGTAGTTGGTGTTGATCGGGATGAAATGGGCCACTTTGGTGAGCCGATCGACGATCACCCACACCGAATCATGTTTCTGTAAGGTGGTGGGTAAACCGACGACGAAATCCATGCTCACGTCCTCCCACTTCTAGGCAGGAATGCCCAGTGGTTGCAGCAGTCCCGGTTTCCGCATATGATCTGCCTTCACCCTTCGGCATGTATCGCACTCGGACACGTATTTTGCAGTCTCCCGCTTCATCCGTGTCCACCAATACTTGCTTCTGAGTTCTTGATACATTTTGTTGCTGCCGGGGTGAATAGAAAACTTTGATAAGTGAGCCTCATCAAAGATTTTCTTCCGTAACTCCGGGTTTCGGGGTACGACGATCCGGTCCTTGAACCATAGGACGCCGTCTCCGTCCTTCCGGAAACATTTCAATTCCCCACTGTCTACACGTCTCCGTAAATGTGACATGCCCTTGTCATTCTTCTGGGCTGCCACTATCTCTTCACAGATGGTGGGGATCAAAGCTAGGTTGTAGAGAGCTCCGTGTGGAATCACATGTAGTGGTGGTTCGCTCTCTTCCAACGGTGTGATGGTCAGAGTATTGACGTGTGACTTGCGGCTCAGCGCATCTGCCACTACGTTTGCCTTGCCCGGATGATAATGGATTTCTATCAAGTAATCCTTTATCAGTTCTAACCATCTTCGTTGCCTCATATTCAGCTCCTTCTGAGTGAATATGTACTTGAGGCTTTTGTGGTCGGTATATAAATGTACGAGGTTACTGAGTAGGTAGTGCCTCCACATCTTCAGTGCAAGTACCACGGCAGCAAGCTCCAAGTCGTGAGTTGGATAATTTTGCTCATGGTTTCTAAGCTGCCGTGATCCATACGCGACCACTCTTCGGTCTTGCATCAGCACACACCCGAGCCCAATGCCGGATGCATCGCAGTACACATCGAACGGTTTTGTTGTGTCTGGCTGCGCCAAAACCGGTGCTGATGTCAGGTGCTTGACTAAAGCCTTGAATGCTGCTTCACATGTTGGACTCCAAACATATTTGGTAGCCTTCTTCAGCAGCTCTGTCATTGGCTTGGCAATCTTCGAGAAGTTCGGGATGAACCTCCGATAATATCCCGCGAGTCCGAGGAAACTCCGTACCTCATGAACAGTTCTCGGGGGTCTCCAATTCAGCACTTGCGTGATCTTGCTCGGTTCCACAGCGATACCTTCCGCTGAGATGATATGACCGAGGAAAGGCACCTGCGATATCCAAAACTCGCATTTGCTGAATTTTGCGTATAACTTGTGATCTCGCTGCCGATGCAAGACTATACGCAGATGTTTCTTGTGATCTTCCTCCGACTTGGAATATACCAGGATGTCGTCGATGAAGACCACGACAAACTTGTCCAGCTCCGGCATGAATACCGAGTTCATTAAGTACATGAAGTGAGCTGGAGCATTGGTGAGGCCGAAGGACATGACCAGGTACTCATAAAGTCCGTACCTTGTCGAAAAAGCTGTCTTTGGAATGTCCTCCACCCTTATCTTAATGTGATGGTACCCGGATCTTAAATCCATCTTGGAAAAGATCTTTGCTTCGACCAACTGATCAAACAACATGTCGATCCGTGGCAACGGGTACTTGTTTTTGATGGTTACGGCATTTAATGGACAGTAGTCCACGCAAAGCCACAACGTTTCATCCTTTTTCTTGACAAATAATGCCGAACAGCCCCATGGCGAGGAGCTCGGCCTAATAAAACCCTTCTCCAGAAGATCCGTGAGCTGAGTCTTCAGTTCAGCCAACTCCTTGGGCGCCATCTTGTACGGCCTTCGGGATATTGGCATGGTTCCCGGTGCAAGTTCAATCTTGAACTCCACCTCTCTATCGGGTGGCATCCCCGGCAAATCGTCCGGGAATACATCAGGGAACTCTCGGACCACCGGAATATCTTCCAATCTGATGGTCGTGGCTTGATAGACACTTGGAAGTTTTATTTCTGGACTGTCCAGAAATAATGAGTGAGAACCGTGCACCTCTGAGTTTAAGTGCACGACTCGAAGAACGGTGTCTAAAACAGCGCCGTGGCGGGTTAACCACGACATCCCTAGGATGACATCGACCTTCTGTCCCTCTAAGATAATGAGAGACGTGGGGTACACTCTACCCGCTAAGCATAATGGTGCTTTGGAGACCATTACGCTTGCTGAAATCTTCCCACCCGGTGAACAAATTAAATATGGACTATCGGTGGGTAGTATTGGCAAACTGTGTTTAGCAATGAAAGCTTGGCTAATAAAATTATGCGTGGCGCCTGAATCAAACAGTACTATAGCGGGATGCTGGTGGAGTTGGAACATACCCGCAAGGATTGGCTCGCCCTCCGGCACGTCCTCAATGGCAAGCTGGTGGACAGTGCCGGGCCAAGGGTTTGCCCGCCGCGCATTAGTAGGGTTCCGGGTTTGATTCCTCCCCGGAAACTGTGGTGCCACTCCGCCGCCTTGCCTCTCCGGGCAACTGCTCGCGAAGTGTCCTGGACGACCACACTTGTAACATGTGGCCGCTGCTGGTGGAGTACTCGGTGGACGGAAGCCCGGCATGCGTTGCGGAGGTGCAAACGCACGCGGCATTGCCCGCTGCTGCTGTTGTTGTTGCGGTGGTACTGGCAGTGCCGGCCGGAATGCCGGTGAAGAGTACGGCCGACTGCGGAACGGCATCGACCGCTGTGGTGGCTGCCAGCGTGGACCTGATGGTGGGCGATTCACCATCCGAAACTTCTGAGAAGGACCGCCTCCTTCTCCGCTGCTCTGCGGCGCGCTTCGCTTTCGCTCTGCCGCCGCCAACTCCTTGCCGGAGTCCTCCTGAACAATCGCAGCATCAATGATGTCGTTGAGGCTGCCGCGATTGAACATCGCCAGCTTGTCCTTCAGGAGCGGGTTAAGCCTCTGGTACAAATGGTCCCGCCGCTTCTCGTCTGTATCCGCGTGATACGACGCGTAGAGCGCGAGATCGTTGAACGCCCTGGAGTATTCCAGCGCGTTCCGGCTCACTTGTTGCAGGTGTAGGAACTCCTGCGTCTTCCTCTTCATCAAACCGGGCGGTATATGATAGGCCCTGAAGGCCGTCCGGAACTCCGCCCAGGTCATCACTCGGTCGGTGGGCTGGGAAGCACAGAAGTTGGCCCACCACGCGCTCGCGGATCCTTGGAGCTGCTGGACCGCGAACTGAGTCTTGCGCTGCTCGCTGATTTGGAGCAGCCCGAACTTCATCTCTATGGCGCGGAGCCAGTTGTCCACATCAAGTGGTTCATCCGCCCTTGAGAATACAGGGGGATGAGTCGCCAGGAAGTCGGAGTAGGAGCTCTGTTGGTGCTCCTCACGATCTTGACGTCTCTCTGGGCGAGACGTATTGGCGATGAGAGTCTGCAGCAACTCTGTGTGCTGCTGATGCGAGCCGCCATTGCCGCGACACTGTCGGCCAATGTAACCGTTGGTAGTGGCGGTGGCGGTGTTTGCTGTTGCTGTTGCTGCTGCTGTCCCGAGGAGTCCTCGGGAGGTGGTTGGGAGGTCTCTCCCCCTTGACTGGTACCCCCAACGTCAGGGTTGGCACGAGTACGCGTCATTCTGAAGTTCAAAACAGCAGCAATTAGCACATGTCTTACTAAAAATTCCATACGCAACAGTAGGTATTGAAGTGACACATGATCAATTTGCACAACATTCACATATATTGATAAAGCATAAACTTTATACAAGATACATTATTCTCGGATCTCCGAGAAGTCGTGCTCATGTCATCACTACCTATACATATGCTACTGTCTACACGACATGTCACCGATTACAAAAGTTGGGTTACGCTACCCTAGCTGCCCTACTTGGCAACCGTAACCCCCTACTCGGAGTAGAACTCGACCTCCTGTGGGTCGTCCTCCTCCGGTACCTCTGCTGATGGCTCGGGGTCTACCACCTCTTCTCCCATTCCGGGTTCTCCCATGGCTGGAAGACCCAAGACTACCGGTACGCCCAATACCGGGGGCACGAGGTCCTGTAAGGCATGCACCCCGTCCATAGCTTGGTTATAGTCCTCTTCCCAGCCTTGTCCTTCCTCAATAGCGTCGTCCCGCTCTTGAGCAAGGTCCTCATTCTGCTGGGTTAGGGTCTGCACCAGCATCTTGCAACGCTGCGATGTCAACACGGCTCTTCTTCTTTGCCTTCTTCAGACGACGCAACTGATTGTGTTGTTCATTCAGTCGCTTGATCGTCGGAAGGAGCACATTGCGGAGTGCGCTGTGAGCACCCTCGAAATGATCTCCACGGCTTGTGCTCTCCTTGAGCTTGGTGGCGAGATGCTCCGTATGAACAGCTTGGCTGTCCATCACAGCGTTTCCCGCCCTCATTTGGAGGCTGAGGTTTGCCTCCACGGGGTTGTACCTTGGGCAACTCGGGTCTGTTGCCTCCAGGTACCTTTCTTCCCACACATGCTGAGCTCGCCCCTCCACCGGAACGAGTGCGTATGGTGTGCTCTCCATAGCCTGCACGTGTAGTTGGCAGAAACGTGACATAGTGTCACGGGCTGCCACTTGCCGCATCCCTTCCGGTTGTCTTCCTCTCACCGTGACGGTGAATGGCACCCAACCGGGTGGCGTAGGTCCTGCAGGAACCTCAACATGGATCGTCCACGTCTTGTTCCCCTCTTCGCCTTCTTCATTGGCGAAGTATTGCGGCATCTGGTTGTACCCGAAATATTGGAGCATTTGCCACAATGCTTCCGGGTAGCCGCTACGGTCAGAGCAGTGGGAAACTACCCACCCGTTCTCCAACCGTTTATCTGCTGCCATCTGTAAAAATATATTTGAGAAATGTCAAATATTTATTTAAACAGTAAACCATTGAGTTATAACATAAGATATGTCCTTGAACTCATAACACTTGGAAACATAGTTCAAATTTTTAAACAAATTTGACTGCTGATCTGCTGTTCCCATGACAGCCTTGACCAGTTTCCATTTCAATCTGATTTAGGCCAGGTTAAAAGCAAAACCAGTCCTGGAGCTCAACATCAAACTTGATGCTAACTTCAATAGGTTTCCATCCAGTATTTGCTTGGCCTAAGATCTGTCCTGGTTCAAAAGTTATGAGATGTCAAAGTTAACAGAATTTCTGGGAACAATTGGACAGCACCTCCCTGCCTTAGGTACTGATTTGATCCAACAATCTCAGTTACTTCTGTTCCTAATCTGACAAAACTTTCTGTTACAAAGTTGTAACCCATCTCATAAGCTTTCCAGAACTACCTCATTTTCTATTTTTTTTGGATTTTTATGCAGGAAGTTATGCTCAATTTACAAAGAGTCTACAGAGAGTCTTTACCCTGTCCTGTTTTCTGGACAGTTCCAACTCTACTGCATTTTTCAAGTGGTTAAGGGATGAAACACCTCTGGACCTCAACAGAAAAGTTGTAAAGCCCTTCCAAAGCTTTCCAGAAATGTATCATACGACCCCAATCTCGAAAGAACTCAACCTATAGCCTCTGATTAACTTCAGCCTTGATTCAGCTGAAAACAGAGTGCTCTGTCCTTAACAACCTATAAGTTGAAAACCTGTTAACTTTGAATATCCTGTTCAAGGGAAGGAGTTACATCAAGTTTTACTACTTTGGATCAAAACCTTCAAGTTTTTAAATGAAGTTGTTTATTTAATGGGGTGTGACGTCGATACGTCACCAGATTATGTCGGTACTACGTCCTCACAAAGGAAAAACCTATACCGGACTTAGCCGGCTTCGTTAGTTCAGTGGCACTACTCGTCACTTGCACACGGATGCTACGCGTCTACCGTTTCGTGGTCAGGCTAGCTGCAGAAACTCAAACAATCATCAGACTCGGCTGCACACCGAGCCCGGAATCCATACAGTTGGTACACTCGGCCGTCATCACTCGCCCGGATGTTCTCAAGCCAAACACGCCTTGAGTTACGTGTTCACGTTTCAGACCACGTGACGGGGTCTCCCATGTTGCACCACGCACGCCAGGGACAGACGTTGCTTGAATACCCCAAACGACATTAAGAGTCGTAGAGGATATCAAAGCGGGTCGGGTTACCTGCCACCCGTGGGGCTCCACCCTTCAGCTTGTGCGCACTGGTGGACAGTGCTTACGTGCACCCCCCAAGACATGAACGTCCCGAGATGCACGATTTTCTGACATAACAAATAGGTTAATATGCCACTTTCTATATGCTAATAACATCCTTATACGGGCTATTAACTCGTTCCTCACTGGATTTTTGAAAAAGAAGACCTTTGTACTGTGTTAAACCTCAAGCGAGCTCTGATACCACGCTGACACGACCCCATTGGTCCTGTCGAGCCAGGATCATGCTGAGGGGTGCTGCGTTGCACAGCACCGGATAACACACGTCAAAGGTACAAAGCGGAAGCAGAACTTTTATTACCTAAACAGGTTTATGAACATGTTTACATCAAAATAAGTTTAGTCTACACTCGCGGGCGTAGACTAAGCATCAAGTGCACGTTCAGCCCTTGAACGTGTCCTTGCTAGCACACACGCACACTAACTCTGCGACGTGCACGACTCCCACTCGACGTGGTTCCCCTCCTGGGGTTCCGTCTCCTCTTCGGGAGTCCCTTCGTCATAGAACCCTGCAAAAGCTTAAAACACAAGCAGTGAGCACGAAGGCTCAGCAAGTCTGACCCATCTCACCTAAACATGGAACTTCTACATGAGGGTAATGGGTTGCATGAGGTAAAAATCATTTGCAAGGACTCGCCTAATTAGTAGAACCTTACTTTCAAGTTTTAGCAGCAGGTTGTGGAGAACCTTACGCTAAGGCACATGAGAGAGCCGCAATCAAACAAGAAACGCATTCCTCTCATGTACTTTGCCCAAAGTTGAAAAGAACTTTAATTAGCTCTAAGCTACAGCATATCATTAACAATCACTGTCCAGCTTTCAATCAGCAACATTTTAACATGTAACTAGCCTGTTCTTTCTACGTCACGGTGCAGTGAACAAGTGGTACTCACTGACCGCGAGGGACGGCGATTATAATCGATTTACACCTGCAGGGTTACCCGAACAACCCGTCACGTACGCCCGTACTCGATGTTGCCTACAACAACCATCACAGACGCCGTACGCAACCACCTCGGTCCTCAACCGACACAAGCGGAGCTACAGCACACAGGCCCCAAAGTCCTGCTGCCCTTACCCTCCGCTTGGTCTCATTTTCTTGCCATGTGTTTCATGTGCTATCACTACCCGAGTCGAGTGCCTCTAGCCTATGCTCGCGAGTAGTTCCAACTACTCGACTTGTACCGAATCCTACTCTATCCTAGCAATGCAGTAGCTAACAGGGTTTGCAATCCTAAACCCCAACCCATGGTTTTCTTGGCTATGCAGTGGGGTTTCCAAACAAGACTCTAATGCACAGAATAAAGGAAACAAGTATGTGCTCAAAACAATAAAAATTTGTAAAATGGTTAATGCAAACCGGAGCTTGCCTTGCTACTCTTGGTCGTAGGCTAGCTGTTCCTCCGGAGTAACGAAGTCTAGGACTTCGGGTTCCTCCTCGACCTTAGCGACTACATGATAAGAGCAATGTATGTATTAATTTAAATGCATTTGTATTATCTTTGAAGTTGTGAAGTCTATAACCTTTGCTAGACAGACCTAATGACTGTGAAACTTTTACTGTGGCTTGGTTACAACCTAAACAGAGACTTGGTCAAGTTTTAGTTGCAGCAAAGCTCATTTGAGCCCTCCACAATTAATTATGTCCTTGACCTTAATTGGAACTCTTAGGGTGTTCTAGGAATTTTCATGAGACAAACTATGACTTTCTGAAAACTAGATTTTCAGAGGGTTCTAATGGAGTTGGTCTCACTTAATTTGGAAGTCCCTAACTAAAGATATGAGCTAAACAATTTCAGAGAAAATTCTGTAAATGTTTCTGAACATTTTCTATTTTCTCTGGAACAGTTTCACTAATCACACCATTGGGTGGATTAAATGAGCTCAAATGGATCTGAAATTTTTATGGTAGTTCAGGGATATTTTGTTGAATATCCCAGCAAAATTTCAGGATTTTCCTCCACAGGATTCTCCAGTTAAAATTCCTAACAGTTTAAACTTTGAGGAATTAATTCTGGAAAATTAAGGGTTTTCATGAAGTGAAACTTGATTTGCTGGAAAGTACTCGGAGAGCTGAATCCAGCAAAATTTGGTTCACTCAATTTGGAGCTTTCTAGCCAAAGTTATAAGGATTTGAAGTTTGAACTGAAACTAAAATTCGGGAAAAAGTTTAAACTCTGGCTTGTGGGCCCCACACACAGTGCGTCGTCTCCCTCCTCGCGCCAACTGCGCAGCGACGGCGTTCTCCGGCGACCCTCACCGGAACTGAGTTCCCGGCCACCCCCCCGGCCCGAAACTTGCCGCCTGCCCCTTCACTGACCCCCTGGACTCGATGGTGGGGTCGCCGGCCGCCGGCGATGACCGGAAACCCGTGCGCACCGATGACAGCACCTGCTAGGGTTCCGGTGAGGTCGGTCCCGCTCTCCCGTGCACCAAATCAACCGGAAATCAGTCGGAGAGCATCAGTAGAGCATGGGAAACACGAACCAGGGCTGGGTGGAAGCTAGAAATGCCGACAACTAGGCTCTCGACGGTGAGCCGAGGTGTTCAGCCATGGCGGCGGGGAAAACAGCCATATCATGGCCGATTCTCGATGGTTTTCTCTAATTCCAGTTCGAGCGTGGGCGCTATCGTGCGTAGATGCTACTAGGTAACGAGCTCGTCCAACCCTCGTGCATAGAGCACGAATTTCACCCGAAGGTGAGCTCGGTCCTTATGAACTGATCAAGAGTAAATTTGGAAATTCTCGGCCGAGGGTTGATCAATCGCCAAACGGCTTTCGGCTACTCCATCTACATAAAATCACGCACCTTTCTTGTGTAGAGAAGAGGACGTGACAACGGCTGTGCTGTGCTGTCCACGAGAGCCCGATCGGCGGCGATGCTTGGTTCGCCGGAGAAATGGTTCGGTACAGCTCGAGGACGCTTGCTCACTGGCCAACACGGCGTCTAGGAGGTTGCTCACGATCTCTTGGTGCCGTTTTGCTGTGGAGGAGGCGGTGCTCGCGAGTGATCGGGCTTGATCAAACGTGAGCTCAGGCGGCGGCGATGGCAGTGGAAGAACCGGTCGTGCACGTCGGCAGCTCGGGGAATGGGCGACTGAAGCACGCCGGGGAGGGGATAAGTAGCCCGGCGACTGGTCTCCGGCTTGGGGCGCGCAGCAGGAGCTGGCACCGGCTGCCCCCTCGGTGGCGCGCGCACACTGCACCCGGGAACCGATGGAGCTGCGTTTCAGTCGGTTTGTGTTGAAGTAGAGGCTGACATGTGGGTCCCACCCCCCATTTTAACCTCTGAAATTTACTCCTAATCACTGTTGTAAACAGTGAACCCCATACTACCCTTGGCAATTCAAATTATTCACCCATGAGCCATTTGAATTGATCCAAGTTCAAATGGGGTTTGGTTCGAATGAATTTCAGCACAAGTTCAGTTTGAAATTCAAATAAAGTTTGAATTTCTCCCCCTTAGATCATGTCAAGATCAACTCCAAATGGAGTGAAAATTGGTGCGTGAGCTCTCAAAAATGTGCTGAGTAAGAATATGCCTTCCACTTTTAAATTCATGGGATAAAAACAGTTTGAATTTGAATATGGTTTCAAACTGTCCTCTTCCTAACTATACCCAAACTGACCTCAAAAAGGTTTTGAATTTGGGTGAAACTTGGCATGGACATCCTTAGCAAAGTGTAGGAGTTTTCATATGTCCAGCCCATCTATATCACATGTGGGAAATACCACTTTTGCAATGTGTAAGTTTGTTCTCTAATGAGCATGTTGATAATTGTTACTTGCTCTTCATTTGTGTTCATCATTCTTCCTCAAATGAGGTGTGTGGTGTGGTGATGAACACTGCAAATGTGTGTCAAAAACTGAGGCCCTTACAATTTATTACAAGCCAGGTGTCGAATATAAATAAGTCTTACATAGCATACGTCTCGATGGACGATAATAAGTTCATAATATGTAAATAAAACAGCAGCGGAAATATTATTCTTGTGAGCTCCATCATAGGCGTTGCCCGGGGGACTCCATGAACCCAGAAACCTTCTTCGGGTCCAAAGTCCTGATCATTAAACACCACATCATTCTCTTGACCTGAGCAGCAATATAAACCAACAAATATGCAAGGTTGAGTACCGTTGGTACTCAGCAAGTGTGGGAAAGTTATGTCATGCATGGCTAGAACAAGGAGAGGTTGAACTCATGGTTGAAGCACTACGCAATTATTGCCTACCGCCTTAGCTTATTAAGCACCTACATTACTACATAGGTGAAATGATCCCAATCTCCCATCCCATCATCATAATCAAATAACCATAACATCATTTCCAATGTTAAGCTCCCCGCTTAGCATCCACAACTTCCAAAGCCATCATCCTCTAATCATGAATATGTCCAAGCCACTCTTGACCGTGAGCACGGCTGTCATGACAGTTTTGACTCTGCAAAGTTCGCACCACTGTACCCACATGTAGTGATTTTATCCCCCGTTGCCGGGTGGACTAAAAGAACCTCCATTATGCCAGTGGCTACGAACCACATTCACACTTCCCAGGTGTGTAGCCAGGAGATCACTACGAAGCCTTTACAAAGAGATTCCCGATGAGCGTGGGCCCACTGAGGTTTCACCCCTAACAGCATACAAGAGGCTCCAACCCCGCTGCAGTGGCCCCATCTTGAGCATTGCGGTTCATATGGTAGTCCAGCTGACACCTATTCCCCGCACCATCCAACACACCCATACTACGCCGGGGATACACCTAATTAATTGGCCAAGCTGCCCCATCTCAGCATGTGGTTGGCACGGTAAAGCCAGGTTACATGCTCCATGAACCGGTCCTTAGGATCCAGGAAAGTACTAAACACAAACCCGAGTCTCGTGCACCCAGCACCAACCGAATCATCCAACTTGCCTTGATCCCTACCTCTACATAACTCATAATATCTCATTCAAGAGTAAGCTAAACAATTTGATGATCTCATATCCCAATTATCCCATTCTAAGCATGGCTAAGCATAAGTAATATGAATGAATGACATAATAAAACAAAATCCCATCCCAAGATACAAGAAAACAGGGTAATGCAATTCTAGGGAAACTTCCTAGCATGGGTTCCATATTTCAATTGACAATGCAAATAATTCTATCTACACATCCTAGTATAGGTACAAAGTGGTCAAGGACACTTGCCTTTTTCCTGCTGCTCTGGGAATGGAAAGTCTTGTTCTTGGAAGGGAAGAACTTGCTCTGGGGCAGGTTCTACTCATACCATCACGCATAGCAAAAGAAAACAACAATCCATAAGACATAGTTCACACTTTCACTTCATACAAACCACACATTCACACCTATGAAAGTCATTCACACTTCTAAGGGTTGTGGTTACTCTATGTGTGTTGATTTTTGGCCTACATGCACTTTTAAACATATGTATATTATTTCTAACTTTTGTATTCAGATTTCTGTTTGCACACTATATATGAATTTCCAATTTAAACAAATTCTTTAATACCCTCTTTAGCTACCAAGTTTGCATGGAAGGTAATTTCCTACTCCAAATGGGTTTTCAGATCTTCTACCAAATCCTAAACTGAAATCTTTGGATTTGGAAACTTCATTTATCATTTTCTAGTTATTCATACCTAGTTGCTATATTTTCAGATTTATTTCCTATGCCTAAATGTGAACTTTATTATGAAAATAGTAAGACACCTCATCTAAACAGAATAGGTTCTGATATAAAATATTAAATAATATATTTTTGAACTTCTCCTCTGATGTGAACTAATTTAAATCTATTTTACCCATTTTCAAAATTATTTATTAACCTAAAAATGTATTCCTAGAACTAATAAACAAGAACACACCCAAACAGACTTCATTTCAGCCTAAAATTTTTTTGGTTCATTCTAAAGTTTTCCAAGTGTCAGTAGAGTTTAAACTTGAATTTACAATGTGTTTGTATTTCCTTTTAAATTTAAATCCTAGTAAGTTCACCCTACTACAGGGTCTAATTTATTATTTCAAGAATTTCCAGGGGCCTAACTATGCATAACAGAGGGGTTTTGCAAATTTTTATTAAGTCCAGGGGCTAAAACTGATTTTAATTGAATTTACATGAATTTCTGAAGTTCCAGGGGTTAGATCAGAAGTTTCCGGGGCTAGCTCGTATTTTCCGAGATCCCCAGGGGGTAGCGCGTAAGAATCCCGGCCTTTATAATGCTGGGCCGACGTGGACCGTCCGATTTAAAACAGACGGCTCAGATTAGATTGCCAAACCGGCACGCGCGGGTTTTAATTCCACCGTGCCATTTAAAATAGACGGCGCACAAGCGGCCACGTCGCTCTGACCGAGCGCGGGCGGCGCTGCCCGGCGGCGCACGGCGGTGGGTGGCGGCGATCTCGCCGGAAAACTTCGGATCTTCGTCTATTCTTCCTAAAACTGGGATTTCATGGCATAGATTGGTAGAGGGGAGGTCGGGGATCTTACCTCGGGGTTTTTCTTGAGCTCGGAGGTCCTGAAACGCGGTCGGCGACGAGGTCTGAGGTGAATTCACGGCGATGCTCGTCGGCGCTGTGTTTGAAGCGCAAACCACCAATTTTTCTGCACCTGCGTGATTCCCCGGAGGCGGTGGAACACGATCGGCGCGTTAGATCAGAGAACCCGAGCAAAGATCGAGAGAAAACAGTGATCGGAGCTTCGGTTCTCACCGGGAGGAAAAACAGCCGTTCGCGGGTGAAAATCAGGACGATGCCGGTGTTTATATAGCCGGGGAAGGGCGGCGTTCGGTTGTGATCGAGTTTGCGTCGTCCAGAACCGAAATTCGGCTGGGATACGCGAGTATCCGGGGTGGTTTCGATTCGGAGGAGAGAGGAGTCCCGGTCGGCTGAGCGCGCGTGCGAGAGGAGGAAGAAGATGGCGGGCCCCACATGTTAGTGAGAAGAAAACGGGGCGCGCGGCTGCGGGCTGGCGCGGCGGTGAGGTGGGCCGGCTGGTGGGTTTCGGCCCACTGGCCAGGGGGGTTTGTTTTTTTTCTTTTTCTTTTCTGTTTTGAGTTTAATTTGAATTCCAATTTGAATTTGAATTTCTGCACCACATGCAATACGTCCAAAAAATTTTAAATTCCCCTCTTAACAGGTTTTTGGGTGTTGCAATGTATATTCTGCGCAGCACGTGTATCCACCTCTCCATTGACATCACACAACACGTCTTCTTCTTCAAAGTTGTTGTAGTGGGTAGCATCATGGCTGAATGGTAGGTGGGTCTCTATATCATCAATCCTTCCAACTAGCGAGCTTAAGCGTTTGTCCAACCTCTCAAGGGTGTGGGGTATTCTCTATTCAGCAAGATAATATTTTACCCCTTGTGCGATTGCTTCCTTGACAGACTTCATCATTTATTCTATGTAACCCTTCATCCCACTTTTCAAAACACACTCCGTAGGATCAACATGATCTGACATTGTTAGCAAGAATAATAGGGAAAACAACAAGATTATCCCTATCAACTACTACGCAATGATGGTGGAACTCACAAAGCAATGGGTTGAGTCTTACCAAGCTCTTACAAGTTTCTTACCACAACAAGGCAAAGGATACCTGGACGACGTGATTCAGCGATTGCAAGGTTCAAAAACTTGTGCTGTTTGAAAGGATGAATGTGGAGTTCTGATGGCCAAATATATGTGAGTAGCACACAATTCAATAACAGATAGTAATGCTGAATAGATATCCAAACACTTGTCCTAGTTGCTGGCCTACTCGTGTCTTATCCCGGATGTTATGAACAAGACAGCAGGAAGTATGAATGATAAGGACAATATAGCAGGAACAATTGCACCACAAGGAAAAATAACACACCCAAGTTTTGATATTTGTGCTCCTCTTCACAAATTTTCTTTTCTATATTTTTTCTTTGATTTTTTTATATCTGCCATGAAATCAGGAGCACTAATATACACGTCGCACAAATTTTCAGCTCACTTGAAAAAAAGAAGATGTGGACAACAGAAATTCAATATGTTTCTTTATGATTATTGTTGAGCCTTTAGATGCCAAATAATCAATCTTCCAAAGTGAATCTGGGCAATGTAATTTAACCCAATGCCAAGGTTATGGCTGTTTTAAGACAGCACCACAAGATTATGTTTTTGGTGGAGCTGAATTGGAAACGGTGGTGAGAAAAAAAATTGGATATGATGGTGACAACGTGTGGGATGGTGTGCGTATATCAAGGAGGATAAACTCACGTAATATGTGATGAAAACTGAAGAACAAGGATAACCCTAGCACAATGAATAGTTATGGTGATCGATTTGATAATGATTGTGGCAGCTGTGGTTTCGATGGAATGCAGCGGATGGAATAACAAAGTAGGAACAAAACACGATTAAACCAGCAACAAAACATGAACTAGGACACAAATTCAACACTACGGACTCCAAAACAGAATTGTGCAAAAGGCTAAACCTGGTCTGGGATGGGGAAACCTATGACTAATTTTTTTGGCTTTTTCGTGGACGATAGGACGAGTTCAAGATAAACAAAACTAGGGGAAGGCGAACCTGACGGTGCACCTAAAGCTCTGATAACCACTTGATGTGTACAGGGGTCCCGATCTTCCGAAAGGTTCTGATAACTCTCGATTTGGTGGAGACTTGACACGAATCGATCCGGCTTCCGAACAACATGTTCTGAACCCTGCAATCGCAGCACCACGTCTCCTCAGGTTATCAACCGATATTGCGCGGTTGACCTCGCCAAGAAGGCTAATCCTTGCCTGCGAATGGAAGAACACAAGCAAGAACACGAAAGAATGCAACCAAATTGCTGAAAGATATAAAGCACTCAAGTTGGGGTCTCACAAACCGATGAACGGCGAAACTGTTCTTGACAGAATAATCTAAGCAAAACCCAGCTGTTTGTGATGGCGGCTAGGGGGTATAAAGGAGGTGGAGGATGACAAGGGGGATGATGGGGTCGTGACCTAACCCTAAGACACGTACATAATGGACTTGGACTCGATACAAGGCCCAATGGCCCAACTAGGTGATGCAACACCCTGAGAGACTCTAAACTTTATATTGTTTCGAAGGTTCCCCTCGACTCCCAGGGAATTTTTACGTGGGGCCAGTTCCATTGGAAAGTTTATCCTCTCAGCTTTCCGTGCATATGTAGAACGTCAAAAACGGAGCCCATATGCCTCCTGTGCATCCATTTTATGGTGGACTGCTCCTGGGCCCGAGTTGGACTCGTGTTTGAGTTGGGCTCGGTCTCTAACTTCTTGTTGGCGTATTTTCTGGTCCTCGACGCCTCCAAACCCCTCTCCATGTATCTCCATGTCCTTTCCATGGTTCCTAATCATAATTAATCCATTAGGTAGCAACATACTCTCAAAATTCACATATAAAGAATTGTTCAGGAACGAGGTCACCTCTAAATTCAATTGTCGTGCTTGAGCTCTAGTAACTGGACCTTGCATGACTACCATGTGAGTGTTTTGTATATCTGCAGGAGTGATGTCCACATCATCCGAGATTGACACGTATCCCGCCCGACTGGTCCTCTGAATTCCGCAGTGACTAGCTCCGAAGGTGACACGTGTCCTGCGGAACTGCCTTCGCTTCTCCGCAGATGCTAGCTCCGGGCACAACACGTGTCTCACAGGGTCAGACCTCTCCCCTTTGCGGGGATGAGCTCCAAAGGCGCCACGTGGCCAGCGGGCCGCGGGAGTTGTCTTCGGCGCTCTTGGTGAACTGGATTTTGCTATTTTTGGCGATTTTTTTTATTCTTTCTCTGTTCCCACTTCTTTAAAAATGTTCTCCTCTACACGAAACATGAATACATGCATAAACCAAAAATGAGGGTGTCACAAATCTACCCCCCTTAAATTGAATCTCGCCCTCGAGAATCATAGAGAATAGATGAGGAAATTCTGCCTTGATGTCTTCTTCACGCTCCCATGTGTCTTCAGCTTCGGTGTGATGGCTCCATTGTACCTTGCACCATTGGATCACTTTGTTCCTGGTGACCCTTTCCTTTACGTCCAAAATTCGGACAGGGTGCTCCGTATAAGTCAGGTCCTCTTGAAGTTCAAACTCTTCCATTGGTATTTGCTCCTCTGGTACTCTCAAGCACTTCTTGAGCTGGGATTCATGAAACACGTCATGTACATCGGAGAGATATGTTGGGAGCTCTAGTTGATAGGCTGCTTCTCCTCGCTTGTCCAAGATCTTAAATGGTCCGATATAGCGAGGTGCTAGCTTGCCCTTGATGTTGAAACGTCGTTGGCCACGGATAGGTGATACCTTAAGGTATACGAAGTCTCCTACTTTGAAGGTCAACTTCCTTCGCCTATTGTCCGCATAGCCTTTCTGTCGTGACTGAGCAGCCTTTAAGTTCTCCCGTATCGTTTGGACTTGCTTTTCAGCTTCTTGTAGCACTTCGTGTCCAAACACCTGGTTCTCTCCGGTTTCGTTCCAGAACAGCGGTGTTCTACACCGTCTACCGTACAATGCTTTGAAAGGCGACATTTCAAGCTAGCTTGATAGCTGTTGTTATAGGAGAATTCGGCGTACGGTAAACTCCTATCCAAACTACGCCCAAGTTTCAAGGTGCAAGCTCTCAACATGTCTTCCAAATTTTGGTTTGTCCATCGGTTTGTGGGTGATAGGCGGAGCTAAAATCCAGTCGTGTACCCATAGCTTTCTGCAGCTTCTGAGAATGCCGTCTTCGGAATATCTTCTGCCCGGATTTTAATCTGGTGATATCCGGACCGAAGATCCATCTTCGAGAATACCTTCGCACCCACTAATTGATCGAAGAGCATATCAATGTGAGGTAGTGGATACTTGTTCTTGATGGTAACGGCGTTCAAAGGACGATAATCAACACAAAGCCGTAGTGTTTCGTCCTTCTTTTTGACAAACAATGCTGAACAACCCCAAGGTGACGAACTTGGTCGTATAAATCCCTTGCTTATTAGGTCATTCAGCTGCGTCTTCAATTCTGCCAGTTCATTGGGTGCCATCTTGTACGGCCTTCGTGATATTGGTGTGGTTCCCGGTATAAGTTCGATCTTGAACTCAACGTCTCGTTCGGGCGGCATGCCCGGTAAATCCTCGGGAAACACATCCGGATACTCACGTACCACCGGAATGTCCTCTATCTTGACAGCTTCCGTGTGGTTCACTGTTGCAATCTGTTGCCGTCTGGCGCCCGGAATTAATACATGAAGACCGTGCTGTGGGGAGTTGAGCTCAATGGTCCTGGAGCTGATGTTAAGAACCGCTCTGTGGTAATTCAACCACGACATCCCCAAAATGATGTCGATCTTCAGACCCTCAAGGATAATGAGAGTCGTAGGGTATATTTTACCCCCCAAACAAAGAGGTGCTCGGGAGACAACCTCGCTTGCGGTACTGCTGCCCCCGGGCGAAGATATGAGGTATTGCCTCTTTGTATAAACGGTTTGGAGCTGATGTTGAGCCACAAAAGATTGGCTAATGAGGTTGTGTGTGGCACCGGAATCAAAGAGAACTAAAACCGGTAGCTGATTCAGAGAAAATATCCCTGCTAAAGCGGCTTCTCCTTCCGGAACATCATCAATCACAGTATAGTGAATGTTGCCCCTTATCTGCCCTCCTATCTGCAGATTAAGGTACGGGTCGTATTGTTGTAAATATGATGACCCATAGCCTCGAATTCCCTCCGGACATTGCCTAGCATAATGGCCCTTACGCCCACAAGTAAGACACGGATGCCTCTCCGGTTCTTCGTTGACTTGCGGTGGACTGCTAGGTACATATAACTGCAGCGATGGAGCACAAACCACCGTCTGATGCTGCGGCTGTGGAGGTGGTGCAAGTTGTAAAACTTGACCAGTAATCAATCTCTGAGGAGTTGATCGTACAGGTGGCCTCCGTCTTTCACCGGTTGGCGTTTGATACACCAAACGGTACTTCTGAGGCACATGACTTGTGCTAGCCTGCTCGATCTTACTCATCTTTCTCTTCTCCGCTTGCCACTCAAGTGTCGGCTTCTCTTGAATGAAAGCCGCATCGACCATGTCGGTGTAACTGCCGTTATTGTGTACGGCCAGCTTTTCCCGTAATATGGCACTCAGGCCATGGAAGAATAGGTCACACCGTGCCTCTTCTTTCGCCACATATTCGGGAGCATATTGGGTCAAAAGATTAAATCTCCTGACATACTCGAGGACACTCATGTCCCCTTGCTTCAAGCCCAAAAATTCCTCCCGCTTTGCCTTGACAATACCTAGTGGTATGTAACGAGTACGAAAGGCTTCACAAAACTCTCTCCATGTTACTTGATGGCCCTCCGGAATGGTGGCAACATAATCCACCCACCAGTTTCCGGCGGCTCCATGGAGTTGTTGAGCGGCAAACTTCGTCTTCTGGTATTCATCACACTCGAATACTCCAAATTTAGACTCCATGACACGAAGCCATTGATCTGCTTCCACAGGTTCGGTGGCTTCAGTAAAGATAGGCGGTTAAGTCGCCAAGAAGTCCAGATAAGCGTCCCGAGGTGGAACGACTTGTTGCGTGTTCTGGAGTACGCCTTGCTGTACCAAAGCTTGGAGTAAGCGTGTGTGTTCTTGTGTTGCTTTTTGGAGTAGCCTAGCGTTCTCTTGGTTAGACTCGACAACTCGAGTCATAAGATCCATCCATCCCGTGGATGGTGGTTCCGATGGTGGGATAGAAGCATCACCACCTCGACGAGAACTTCCGGCCCTACTCCTAGAGCGATTACGAACCATACTGCAAAATGTAGTTGAGATGAGTTAAGAAAGAACTAAGCAGTATGTGAGACTAATGGAAACATGATTATGTCAAAACTTTATGAAAGCAGTAACAAAATTCATGTTTACAAAACTCCTTAGTAGGCATAGCTATTCAGCCTATCTGTACAGAACAGACCTTTATGCACTATTTCCAGATTTTGATCTAGTTACGAGCATTTTCATAACTCAAGTTGAATACCAAAGTTCAAGTTAACTTCAGTATCTTTCCAACGAGTACTCATACGCCCCCAGATCATCTCTGGATTACAAGTTATGATTTTTCCAAAGTTGATAGAATTCCTGGATAAAATTTGTCAGCACCTCCTTTGTACGTGGCTGATTTTATCACAGTTGTATATGTAAATACAATAAGAATCTGAACAAACTTTGAATTACAACAATTTTGCAAATTTCATAACCTATCCAATGGTGTATCATAGGCTTCTTAAGGGTTTATCTACAGAAAGTTATGGCTTAAAAACAGAAAGGTCCAGAGAGGTTTTGTTGCTGTCCTGGTTCTGGACAGTTTACCTTACTCTGAACTTTCTACCCATTTAGCATGTGATTTAGCTCTGGAGGTCTACAAAGAAGTTGTATATCACTCGAAAATCTTTCCATATCTGTATCTTACACCTTAATTGGGTCAAGCTACTCAGAGTTATGCTCTGTTGAAGTCCAGCACAAATTCCTGCCGAAGACAGAGCACTCTGTTTTTGAAATCTTTGAAGTCTAATCTTCCTCTCATTTGAATCTTAGCTCAAAATAAGAGTTCAGTAACTAATATTTGTTTCAAACTTCCATTTTTATTCGAAAGTTAGTTCACGAGTCATTTCTTCAAAGGAAAGGGGTTATTATGTTTAGTACGGCGTCGATGCACCGTAAGAAGCATGTCGGTACTACGTAGCCTCACCAAAAGAAAATCCTAACCGGATTATACCGGTATAACGTATCTTAGGTGGCACTAAAACGGTCACTCGCAAACGTGTACTATTCGTACTATGGTTTCGTGGTTAATCCTGCATAAGTCACACTCAATCATCAGGTCCGGCTGCACACCGAACCCGGTATCCATACATTTCTTACACCCGTCCGTCATCACTCGCACAGGTGTTCTCAAGCCAAACACGCCTTGAGCTACGTGTTCACGTTACTAACCACGTGACGGGGTTTCCCAAATTGCACCACGCACGCCTGGGACAGACGTTGCTCGAGTACCCCAAACGACATAAGGAGTCGTAGAGGATACTAAAACGGATCGGGTTACCTGCCACCCGCGGGGCTCCACCCTTCAGCTTGTGCGCACTGGTGGACAGCGCTTACGTGCACCCCCCAAGACATAAATCGTCCCGAGATGCACGATTTTCCGACATAACAAATAAGTTAGGTTGCCACCTTTATATTAAGCTAATAGTAATCCTTATGTGGGCCTAGTACCGTATCCTCACCGTACCCTAAATTTTTGTCATAATACCATCCTTATTCCGTGTGCTATTACCAATGCGGCTCTGATACCAACTGAGACGGGCGTGGTACCGACTGAGTCAGGGCTCAGCTCTGATACCACGCTGGCGCGACCCGCTCAACCGAGACAGGCCACTCGCCCGGGAATCGCATTGGGTGGTGCCGTGTTATGCGGCACCCAACAACACACATATAAGGAACAACGTATTACATAAAACAATAGCGGAAGCTTACAAGTTTTTCTTTGTAAATACTTTACATCAAGTAACTACAGCGGAGGTCTTTATCAACTCACGTCGAATAACTAAGAGCACTCGAGATGAAGTCCAGCCTGCGGACTTCTCTCGCTAGAAACACAAAGACAAGCAGCAGCGGCTAGGTTCTCCATGTGTTACCTGACTCGGGAGTTCCCAAGTCTCACCGGACAACCTTCTTTTCAGCATCGTTGTTAACCTGCAAAACCACTTATATAGCAAGCGTGAGCACATAGGCTCAGCAAGTCTGACCCGTCTCTCCTAAACAAGAAACTCTACATGCACGATGGTTTCAAATGGGTCGGCTAGATTTGCATAAAGGACTCACCTAAAGTTGATCCTTAACTTTCATATTTTAAGCCTCATTGTGCAGACCTTGAGCCGAAAAGCATCGCAACACCACAATCAAACAAGAAACGCTTTGTTGCGATGCTCCTTGCACAAAGTGAAAGTAAAGTTTAATGAGCCTATCTCTAACTCAATCATGGTTGCAATACAAATTATAGCACAGCCTTATCAAGTTCAAAAATAAACAATTCCAGTTGTTACTACGTCAAGACGCAGTGGGCAAGTATGCTCATATGACCGCGAGCGACGGTGATTCGAATCAGTACACGCCCGGACTACACGACACGTACACCCGTACTCCGAGTTGCCGGCAGCAACCTCGACTGACGTTGTACGCGGCCACCTTTCCCAAGATCTTCCATATTGGACGCAGTCCAACTGCCCCGAGTACGCAAGTTCCCTCAAGGTGCATACCCGCTGTGGTATGTTCTTGAGCGAGTTACCTCCTGCTACCCTGACGCCGAAAGCCTAAGGCAGTTGGAAAAGTTCCACTATGGATCTCCCAAGGTACATCGGTTTCCTGGGTCCCATATAGCCAGTATGTGCCCGGTACACAACTCAAACTTGTCCAACAGGGCCAAGCACGGACGGGCCTTAACCGACATAGGCAGGGCTATGCACGCACGGCCTGCAACCTGCTGCATCTAAACCTCCCTGCCCGGTCTCCATTTCTGAAGTGTGAACTTTCATCATTCTTTCTAATTCGGACCCGTTCCGAGTAACCCAGCCCTAAACTCGCGAGTAGATTCCAACTACTCGTCTTCTACCGGACCTTTCCTACTAACATTAGCGTAGCCGAATTCCCTCGAGGAGTTGCTATTCTACCCTTTCTCTCATAGGTGTTTCTGGTCATGCAAGTGGAGTTTTCAATATCATCTAGACGTAATGCAATCAACGATGCAAAGCTATGATCTCTACAAATGAAAATGTTTTATAAAATGGTTCAAGTGCAAACCGGGGCTTGCCTGTTTTGCAGGTGACTACTGTTACAATCAGTTAGTGATGATCACTTGGAGCTTGATCACTTGTTTTCCTCCCTCCTTGATCTTCACTTCATGTCCTTCTCACCTTCTTCACGTATATGCTACACGTTATGATCATGCATATGTATTTAATTGAAAAGCTTTTGCTCATAAGATCTAATGACCATTTTAAAACTGAAACTTTGTTTAAGAATTTAAAATGACACTGGTGCTAGTGGTTTGGGTTGGGCTTAAACACTAAGATCACTTATTAAGTGCTTTTCCCACTTAAGTGTTGATCAGCTTAAGGGATCACACATGACAGTGGTGATCCAGAGCTCTAATGGAGCTGAGAATTTTCATGTGAGTTCATTGTCACAAGAAAGTCCTCTGGACCAAAATTTAGCACATTTCATGGACTGGTTTATTCAGAATAATTCTCTAAGTGTTTAGTCAAAGATGAATTAATCCTGAGGTAACATCCATGTTCATGTCAAATTCAGTGAACCACAATTTCAATTATAGTTTATAGAGTCTACATGAATTTTCCTAGGATTTTTGGAGCTAAGAATTTCCCAGAACTGAATTTACAAGTTTTGGAAATTCTCTGAAATTGTTTCTGTATTCATTTGAATACAGGAACTTACAATCTAAATTACCCTGATCAATTTAACTCCAAATGAGCTGAAACTTTTACAGGAGTCCAATAACATCCTATAGAATATTCTGGTAAAATTTGAGGATTTTTGGATAAACCAAACTCCCTCTAAAATTCTTTTGCTGAAAAGCTTTAAAGGATTTTCCAGAATTAAATAAATACTTTCATACAAATTGGGTAGCATAATTGGATAGAGTTTGTCAATCTGAATCTAACCCAATTTGAATCACTAAATTTGGAGGTTCCTAGCAAAAGTTATGCTCTTCTAAAGTTTGGGGGAAAATCAGGAATTTGAATAAATCTGGGCAAAAAGTTTAAACCTGACTGTGGGCCATGGGGCACGTGTCAGTCACCGGGAGCGCGCCACACGGGCTACCGAATTATTTCCCGCGCTGTCACAGCCGATCCCGTGCCACAGAGTATCCGACCCGTTTTCTCCGAGTCGCTGACACGCGGGCCCAGGGCGGTCGTCTTCCACCTCTCGCTCCCGCGCGATCCCGCCGCCGGGCTCGCCGGAGAAGCTCCGGGATCAGTCGTCCGGCCGTCTCAACTGCTGAAACTCGCCGCCAGACCCTAATTCAACGTGAGGAACACGCTGGTGGGGTTTGCTCGAGCCGGTAGGGCCCCCAAACTAGCCCGCGACGGCGCAACGGTTCGGACTAAGTCCGGCGATGTTGCCCCGACGCCCTAAGCCTTCTAGGCTTCGATTTCCAAGCTCTAGAGCACCGGCGGACGCTAAGGAACATCGACATGGGAAGAAGATGGCTCGGAGATGGCTCTAGCTTAGGGTTCACCGTGCACCCGCATCTTCCCGCCATAGCCGCCTTCGGAAAGCTTGAAATTGCACCGTGCACAGGGTGTTTCATGCGAGTTTTCAAAAGAGAACTGGTGCGCCTACATGTCTAGCCGGTGTGTGCAAAGTCTCGTGGTGTCTAAACAACAATTGATCGGGAATTTTACAGAATCATACCGGAAGGTTGGTTTTCACCGGCCAGAGAGGATCTTCAAAATTCGCCGTCGAGAGGCCGAGGCAGGCTCTGTGCGTCGGGTGGAAGCTGCACGGAGCTCCTGTGCGTCCAAAAGTGGCCTCGCTTGGTCGTGAAACTTTCTGGAGGAGGCTGTCCACGGGAGCACGTCGCCACCGGGGTGTTCGGCCGCCGCGGAAACTCAAGGTTCTCGGCGTAGAGGGCACGAACACACTGGGTGATGGCTCGAGGAGGTCGTGGGGGGTTCCGTTGTGTGGTTTTGCCGATCAGCTGGGGGTTGCACGCGAGCTGGGCGGTGGGCGACCGGAGTGCTCGAGCGTCGGCCGCTCTGTCCTGTCTCTCGCGTGAGGAGAAGGAAAAGAACGCCCGGTCCTCGGTGATAAGGCCAACGGGAGGTCGGGAGAGGATATAGACGTCCGGTGCCGACCTCCAGCGCGATAAAACCCAGCAGGAGCTGGCCGCCGGCTGGCCCTCGGTGTCGAGCGGAGGGGAGGTGGCTTCGGCCGTTGCTTCACGTGGGAGTAAATCAAATGAAGACTGTGGACTTCAGATCTTTTACAATTTCAGTGCTCCCAATGACATGTGGGTCCCACATGTCACTCCTCCTTATCCCCTCTAAAATATCTCCCCAATTTGAATATTGATGGAATTCAATTGTGGAAGTTTAAATCTGATATGGATTTGGATAATTAGGCAAGTTTCATCCAAATTCAAACATGCATTTGAATTCCTTGTCTTTTAAAGTCCATTTTGCAAAATGGGTTGCAAACTATTTCCATAAATCATGAAACTTTGCACACCCCCTAATTTGGACACAAGGAATTCAAATATGAAATCTGATTTTTATTTTGGCTGCTGCAAATGAGATTTTTAGCACAACAGTTTTGAATTCCATTGTGTTGTTCTCATTTGAATTTTTGTTTGAACAAATTGTTCCAAATCTGATTTTTGCTTCCTCACACATATGGGAACTTCCCATCTTTGTTTTAGACCCCTCTAGGGTTCCAAGTCCTCAAATGGACATTTGACTTGTGTGAAGAAAACCCTCATGTGTGTTATCCCATGTGGGAAAAAGTTTTAACAAGTCCCAAATTTCATACACATGAAACAAAACTTTGCAAACAAGTGTTTCTTTGTATTCATAATTTTGGGACCTTTACAGCTTCCTCTAGAATCTAGAGGTAAACTGAGAACCTCGATCTGAGACTATCCTCCTCGGGACTCCATGACGGCACACGATCTGCTCCATGTACAACTCGGCTAATTGTGCAACGCTATACTTGGCCCTTACAGGAAGAAAATGAGCGGTTTTTGTCAATCGGTCCACGATAACCCAGATGGAGTCATAACCCGACTGAGTACGTGGCAATCCGACGATGAAATCCATACTGATGTCTGACACTTCCACTCGGGTACCTTCAAGGGTTGCAACAATCCAGAGGGCCTTTGATGTTCGGCCTTCACCCGTTGGTATGTGTCGCATAGGGCAACGTATTTGGCTATATCCCTTTTCATACCGTTCCACCAATAACAAGTCTTAAAGTCCTTGTACATTTTGGTACTTCCAAGATGTATGGAATAGGGTGAATCATGTGCCTCTTTTAATACCATGTCGCGGATGTGCTTTACGTTAGGCACACAAATCCTTTTTCCTAGCCAAAGCGTGCCCTTCTCATCTTCTTTGAAATCCTTCTCTCGGTCATTGCACTGCACTATGGCAAGCTTCTTCTCCATGGATTTCAACCAGTCGTTGGCCTCCATGGGGTCGTTATCTTGCGCAAAGGTGGGTGGTCGAGTCCTCATGAACTCTCCCACCTATTATGAGCCGGCGGTGGTGGTGGCGGTGGTGACGGAACAGGGTTGTTGTTGTTGGCCTGCAACTGACCCAAAGTTTGGATCATGGTTTGCATAAGTTGATTCTGCATGGCCATCAACCATTCCAGGTTGTTCTCACCAGCTCCGGGGTTAACAGGAACTTCATCGTGGCCACCCTCTTGGTTGTCACGGACGTTCCTTCGGCCGGCGTTTCCTCTCACCATCTGTGAGAGAGAACGAAATAGAGTAGAAGGTTAGAAGGTTAGGTAGATCCCCTCAACTATATGCATCAAGGTGGGTTGGACTATATATATTAGCCCATATGAGGATGTGAACAAGTGCCGAAGCATCTCACTCCTCTTTCTACTTATGTGTGGGTATGGACAACGTCTTGAGATGTCCCACAACTCATACTAAGCACACAATCACAAACAATCATCACAAGGGCTCACACAACTCCTATTCAAGACTTGTTCAATGGGGGTCCTATATGGCTTAGGGTGTTGCCAATTTGTGTTCCAACTATGGCCTTTCCTAGGCTTTTATCCTATGTCAAGGCAGTTTCAAAGCCAATCTATGCATCCTAGGCTTGCATCCTATGGTCAATGTGGCTTAGCTACCAATCTGTGTCGGATACCAATCTGTGATCTATCTAAGCGTCTAACCTACCATCAACCCATGGCTCTGATACCAATCTGTGACACCCTCAATTCTGTGGAGAACAACGAAACCGAGAACTGATGCATATGTGTGCCCAGGATGTTCGTCACACATATACACATCATTCGCAAACTTAATTTCAGAATATATATGACCACGAATATCAGAGTTTATTACAATGTCTCATGAGTCTTGGACTCATGCTCACAGCGGAAGTCTTAATCTAACAGCGGAAGTCTTTATCCTAATGCGGAAGCAATCTAACTAATGTGGAAGCAATTCTAAGCAGCAGTGGCTCCATCTCTACTCCATCCCCACAGGCAAGGTTGAGGATGTATTACACGCCTAATGCTCCACCTGGTCTTCATAGTAATCTTCTCCTGTTGCTGATGATGAAATAATAATGCAAGTTTGAGTACAATGATGTACTCAGCAAGTGTGGGAAAATATGATATGTAGCTCATAAAAAGGTAGGTATAAAAGGCTCATTGCAGAAAGCAAAGTTATTTATCAAAAACCACGATAAAACATCAACTTATCATTAGGTGAATATAATCCCAACATGTATTAAAATACCAATCATACCTCCATTATGTTCATTACCTTCCATGTCCCATCTAGACATCAATGAACCTCAGTCTTGCTCACGAATACCTCCTCGTATTTGCTACCATCTCGCGAATACCATCTCGTATTCGCTAGCATTTCATCTCATAAACAATTCCGTCTTACACCGTGACCAATCTCGTTGCCATGACTCAACAGTCATGCAATCCATCTTATCATCCGGACTCAACAGTCCCAAAAACATAACCAAAACCAAACCATAACATAAATCCAATAACCATCCAAACTAATCACGGAAGTTGGCCAGGCGCTCGTGACCGTAATCTCGGCTATTATGATAGTTTTAGACTCTGCAGAGTTTGCATCTCTTTACCCACAAGTTTGTGATTTCGTCACCCGTCGGTGGCTGCAGAACCTCCATTATACCAGTACACAACCGTCGGTGTATGGCCAAGAGATCATAAAATAGCCTTTACAAAGGGGTTACTAGATGTATGCACTCACTAAGGTTTCACCGACAGGCTAGAATCTCCAATTCTCCCACCCACGGGCCCCCTCTTGTGCCATGCAGTTCCCAGGACAGTCCTCACTCGACTCCCATTCCCCATGCATTCCACGGTCCATAACAATCTAGTAACTTACCTAATTACTCAGCTAAGCCGCACCCATACTTGGCCTTGTGGTGGCACTGTTATCCTGGCATGTGCTCACATGAACCGGTCCTTAGATCTACGGCAAGTAAACCACCATCTCATGCTACCTCATTCACAAACCAAGTCTTTTCTAGATCTCCCTCCGATCCATGTTCATTGACAACATCAGTTTCTCATTATCATTACGAGTGCAGTTAGCTAGACACATCTATCTCGCTTCGCAATCCCATGGACTCAGCGAAGCTTAAAAGTAAAACCATACCCAACTCATAAACTTCCCTGGTGACAAGGGTGGTTTAACCAAAACCAGTAAACTCCTATAAAAGGGTTTCCCATCATGTTTGACTCAGCACACACACCTTTTCGCAAAACAAAACAGTTTTTCCCAAAACATAGGATCAATATGGTCAAGGGGCACTTGCCTTGTTCTTCTGGTTCCGGTTGCTCTTGTATCTTGAAACCTTGTTGTTGCAGCTCGTCGTAGACAGCTCCGTGAGCTTGTACTTCTATACAGGATTACGCACATACAAGATTCACAGCAATCAATATCATGCACAAACTTTAACTAGATGCGATGATGCATATGCATGCTATCCTATAATCAATTTTATTAGATTGGTTTGTACGTGTTCTTGCATAGTTTGCATGGATTTTACTATGAACAGAGTTGTTCGGATCAAATGTGGACGTGGTGATGATCTTGACTCTAGATCAAAGCGATCAACACGAGATCTGTCCACGAAAAAGATTCTGTTCAAAAGGAATCGAAGAACAGATGCAAAGAAAACACGATGATGTCGTAAGGTGATATTGGAGACCTACCTTACACTCTTCTTGGTCTCGGGGTCCTTCTCTTAGCAAGACAGATCGTTGGGCTCCCTTCCAGCGATCTTCCTCGACTGAACTCCGGCGATGGGCTTACTCGGCGAGTTGGGGCTAGGGCTCTAAGTTGTCGGCTCAGGAGGTGGAAAAGAAGTTTGTGGTTTTCGTCCAAAGGTTCTGGGTTCTATTTATAATCAGGAGGAAAGAGTCCTTCTATACACGATCACGCACATACAAGATTCACAACAATCAATATCATGCACAAACTTTAACTAGATGTGATGATGCATATGCATACTATCCTATGATCAGTTCCTATTAGATCAGTTTGTACGTGTTCTTGCATGGTTTGCATGTGTTTTACGATGAACATAGGTGTTCAGATCAAATGTGGACGTGGTGATGATCTTGACTCTAGATCAAACCGATCAACACGTGATCTGTCCACGAAAAAGTTTCTGTTCGAAAGGAATCGAAGAACAGATGCAAAGAAAACGCGATGATGTCGTAAGGTAGTATTGGAGACCTACCTTATGTTCTTCTTAGTCTCGGGTCCTTCTCCAATCAGACTGATCGTTGGGGCTCTCTTCCGGCGATCTCTCTCGACCAAACTCCGGCGAAGGATTTACTCGGCGAGCTGGGGCTAGGGCTCTAAGTCGTCAGCTCAGGAGGTGGAAAAGAAGTTCGTGGTTTCGGCCAAAGGTTCTGGGTTCTATTTATAATCGGGAGGAAAGAGTCCTAATCTGATTGTATTTCAAATAAGAGTCCTATTCAGATTATCGTTGAATCTTAACAACTTATCTTTAGTTGATTTGGTGCGGTAACATTGTGGAATTCAGGTCGGTTTCTTCTCCGTACCGATATTTCTGTGCGTACAGAATCCAAAAACCGCTCGAGAACTCGTTACCTCCGCGTTGATGAGCTCTGGAAGCTCCACGTGTCCACCGGGGCTTGGTCTCCCCTTTTCCGCAGAGACGAGCTCCGGTTGTGCCGTGTGTCAAGCGAGCGAGACCTCCCTCCCCTTCAGAGGTGAGCTCCGCGTGCGCCACGTATCCTGGCGGTCGGGACCTCCTCTCTATTCGGAGGTGGCTCCGCGCACACCACGTGTAAGTGCTGGACCTTCCCTCTCTTTGGAGGTGAGCTCCGCCACGCGTCAAGTAGCGTCGGACTCCCTTTTTCCTCAAAGACGAGCTCCGAGGTCGACACGTGTCCAACAGTGTCGGACCTCCTGGAGATAAGCTCCGTTGGCGACATGTGTCCAATAGAACCGGACCTTCTCGGAGGTGAGCTCCGAGATCGACACGTATCCCGCGTGACTGGTCCTCTGAATTCCGCAGTGACTAGCTCTGAAGGTGACACGTGTCCTGCGGAACTGCCTTCGCTTCTCCGCAGAGGCTAGCTCCGGGGGCAACACGTGTCTCACAGGGTCGGACCTCTCCCCCTTTGCAGGGATGAGCTCCAAAGGCGCCACGTGGCCAGAGGGCCACGGGAGTTGTCTTCAGCACTCCTGGTGAACTGGATTTTGCTCTTTTGGCTATCTTTTTTATTCTTTCTCTGTTCCCTCTTCTTTAAAAATGTTCTCCTCTACAAGAAACATGAATACATGCAGAAACCAAAATTGACGGTGTCACACCAGGCCTCTCCTCTCCTTAGAGGCGAGCTCCGAGGCCGCCATGTGTCCAGCGGGGCCGGTCCTCTCCTCTCCTCAGAGGCGAGCTCCGAGGGCGCCACTGTGACACCCTCAATTCTGTGGAAAACCATGGAATTCGAGAACTAATGCATATGTGTGCCCAGGATGTTCATCACACATACACATATGATCCACAAACTGAATTCAGAATATATATCACCACGAATAACAGAGTTTATTACAATATCTCACGAGTCTTGGACTCATGCTCACAGCGGAAGTCGTATTTCTATGCAGCGGAAGTCTTTATTCTAAGGCGGAAGCAATCTAGCTAGGGCGGAAGCAAATCTAAGCAGAAGTGGCTCCATCTCTACTCCCTCCACAGGCAAGGTTGAGAATAGATCACACTCCCTAATGCTCCACTTGGTCTTCATAGTAGTCTTCTCCTGCTGCTGATGAGGAGATAATAATGCAAGTTTGAGTACAATGATGTACTCAGCAAGTGCGGGAAAAACATGATATGTAGCTCATAACAAGGTAGATATAAAAAGGCTCATTTGCAGAAAAGCAGGTTTATAAAAACATGGTAAAACAGCAATTTAACTTTATGTAATCCCAGCATGTATTAAATTACCAACATACCTCCATCACTTTCCATGTTCCACCCGAACATTAACCAACTTCATTCTTACTCACGAATACCTCCTCGTATTCTCTACCATCTCATGAATACCTCCTCGTATTCGCTACCATCTTATCTCATGAACAACTTCGTCTTACACCGAGACTAATCTCGTTGCCATGACTCAACAGTCATGCAACCATCTTACCACCCGGACTCAACAGTCCCAAAAAAACCAAACCATAACTATTATCAATAACCATAACCAGGAACCATCCCAACTAATCATGGCAGTTGGCCAGGCGCTAGTGACCGTAAGCTCGGCTATCATGATAGTTTTAGAACTCTGCAGAGTTTGCACCTCTTTACCCACAAGTTTGTGATTTCGTCACCCGTCGGCGACTGCAGAACCTCCATTATACCAGTACACAACCTTTGGTGTATAGCCAAGAGATCACAAAATAGCCTTTACAAAGGGGTTACTAGATGTATGGACTCACTAAGGTTTTACCGGCAGGCTAGAATCTCCAATTCTCCCACCCACGGGCCCCCTCTTGTGCCATGCAGTTCCCAGGGCAGTCCTCACTCGACTCCCATTCCCTGCGCCTTCCACAGTCCATAACACTCTAGCAACTTACCTAATTACTCAGCTAAGCCGCACCCATACATGGCCTTGTGGTGGCACTGTTATCCTGGCATGTGCATGCATGAACCGGTCCTTAGATCTACGGCAAGTAAACCACCATCTCATGCTACCTCATTCACAAACCTAGGCTTGCCTAGATCTCCCTCCGATCCACATTTATTAACATCATCAGTTTCTCATTATCATTACGAGTGCAGTTAGCTAGACACATCTGTCTCGCTTCCCAATCCCATAGACTCAGCCAAGCATAAAGCAAAAACCATACCCGACTCAAAAACTTCCCTGGCGACAAGGGTGGTTTAACCAATACTAGTAAACTCCTATGAAAGGGTTTGCCATCATGTTTGACTCAGCACACACACCTTTTCGCAAAACAAAACAGATTACCCCAAAACATAGGATCAATACGGTCAAGGAGCACTTGCCTTGTTCTTGCGGTTCCGGTGGTTCTTGGATCTCATAACCTTGTTGCTGTAGTTCGTTGGGGACAGCTCCCTGAGCTTGTCCTGCTATGTAGGATCACGTGCATACAAGATTCACAGCAATCAATATCATGCACAAACCTTAAACTAGATGCGATGATGCACATGCATGCTATCCTATGATTAGTTTTTTATTTGATTGGTTTATTCGTGTTCTTGTATGGCTTGCATGGGCAGAGGTGTTCAGATCAAAGGTGGACGTGACGATGATCTTGTCTTTTAGATCAACCTGATCATCAAGTGATCTGTCCATGAGAAGGCTTCTGTTCGAAAGGAACCAAAGAACGTATGCAAAGAAAGCACGACGATGTCGTAAGGCGGTATTGGAGACCTACCTTACGTTCTTTCTCGGTCTCGAGGTCCTCCTCAGATCGTTGGGCTTTCCTCCGGTGATCTTCCTTGCTGCACTCCGGCGATGGTTTTCTCGGCGAGTTAGGGCTAGGGCTCTAAGTCGTCGGCTCAGGAGTTGGAAAAGAAGTTTTGTGGTTTCGGCCAGAGGTTCTGGGTTCTATTTATAATCGGGAAGAAAAGAGTCCTAATCTTATTGTATCCCGAATAAAAGTCTTATTCAGATCATCATTGGATTCTATCATCTTATCTTTAGTTGATTTGATGCGGTAACGTTGTGGAATTTAGGTCGGTTTCCCTTACGTACCAGTATTCTTACCGTAAAAACCGCTCCAGAACTCGTTACCTCGGTGATGAGCTCAGGAAGCTCCACGTGTCCTCCGGGGCCTGGTATCTCCTTCTCCACAGAGACGAGCTCCGGTTGTGCCGCGTGTCAAATGATCGAGACCTCCCTTTTCCTTCGGGGGTGAGCTCCACGTGCGCCACGTATCCTGGTGGTCGGGACCTCTTCTCTTACTTGGAGGTGGCTCCGCGCACGCCACGTGTTAGTGCCGGTCTTTCCTTCTTTCCTCAAAGACGTGCTCCGAGGTCGACACGTGTCCTGCAGAAATGCTATTGATTCTTCCGCAGAGGCCAGCTCCGTGGGCGACACGTGTCCCACAGGGTCGGACCTCTCCTCCTTTGCGGAGACGAGCCCCGAGCCTGCCACGTAGCCAGCTTAGCGGCGGCCTCTCCTCACTTCACAGGGATGAGCTCCGAACACGCCACGTGGCCAGCGGGCCGCGGAAGTTGTCTTCGGCGCTTTCTGTGAACTGGATTCGGCTCTTATTGGCTATCCCTTTGATATTTTTCTCTGACCCTACTTCTTCTTAAAATGTTTTTTTCTCTTCATAAAACGTGAATATATGCTGACACCAGGAATGAGGGTGTCACAAATATACCCCCCGTAAATTGAATCTCGCCCTTGAGATTCGTTAGTAGAGAATAAATGGGGAAATTCTGGCTTGATATCCTCTTCACGCTCCCATGTTGCTTCAGCTTCCGTGTGATGGCTCCATTGTACCTTGCACCATCGAATCACCTTGTTCCGGGTGACCCTTTCCCTTGCGTCCAAGATTCGGACAGGGTGTTCCGCATAAGTCAGATCCTCTTGAAGTTCAAGCTCTCCTATTGATACTTGCTCCTCTGGTACTCTCAAGCACTTCTTGAGCTGGGATACATGAAATGCGTCATCTACGCCGGAGAGGTGGGTTGGGAGCTCTAATTGATAGGCTACTTCTCCTCGCTTGTCCAAAATCTTAAATGGTCCGATGTAGCGAGGTGCTAGCTTGCCTTTGACGTTGAAATGTCGTTGGCCTCGGATAGGCGATACCTTAAGGTATACAAAGTCTCCTACTTCAAAGGTCAAGGTTCTACGCCTATTGTCCGCATAGCCTTTCTGTCGTGACTGAGCAGCTTTTAAGTTCTCCCGTACCGTTTAGACCTGCTTTTCAGCTTCTTGTAGTACTTCGGGTCCAAACACCTGGTTCTCTTCGGTTTCGTTCCAAAACAGCGGCGTTCTACACCGTCCACCATATAATGCTTTGAAAGGCGACATCTTCAAGATAGCTTGATAGCTGTTGTTATAGGAGAATTTGGCATACGGTAAACTCCTATCCCAACTACGCCCACGTTTCAAGGCGCAAGCTCTCAACATGTCCTCCAAAATTTGGTTTGTCCTTTCGGTTTGTCCATCAGTTTGTGGGTGATAGGCGGAGCTAAAATCCAGTCGTGTACCCATGGCTTTCTGCAGCTTCCTCTAGAATCTAGAGGTAAACTGAGAACCTCGATCTGAGACTATCCTCCTCGGAACTTGATGGCACACGATCTGCTCCATGTACAACTTGGCTAATTGTGCCACGTTGTAATTGGCCCTTACAGGGAGAAAATGGGCGGTTTTCGTCAATCGGTCCACGATGACCCAGATGGAGTCGTAACCCGACTGACTACGTGGCAATCCGACGATGTAATCCATACTGATGTCCTCCTACTTCCACTCTGGTATCTTCAAAGGTTGCAACAATCCAGCGGGTTTTGATGTTCGGCCTTCACCCGTTGGCATGTGTCGCATAGGGCAACGTATTCGGCTATATCCGTCTTCATACCATCCCACCAATAACAAGTTTTCAAATCATTGTACATTTTGGTACTTCCGGGATGTATGGAATAGGGTGAATCATGTGCCTCCTTCAATATCATGTCGTGGAGGTGTTTTACGTTAGGCACACAAATCCTTTTTCCTAGCCAAAGCGTACCCTTCTCATCCTCCTTGAAATCCTTCTCTATTCCTTGTCGGATTCTTTCCTTGATCTCCTTGATACCCTCATCCATTGCTTGGCCCTCTCTTATCTCTTGCTCCAATGAAGAGTGGATCTCCATTATTTCCATGTTGTTCAAAAATCCGAGGTGTAACCGTTCGAACTCCTTACGTAGTTTGGGTGGTAGTTCCCGAACCGTGAGTTGGTGACATGCTCCCTTTCGGCTCAATGCATCGGCTACTACATTGGCCTTCCCGGGGTGGTAGTTGATTCCAACATCATAATCCTTGATGAGTTCCAACCATCGACGTTGCCTCAAATTCAAGTCCGTTTGTGTAAATATGTACTTGAGGCTTTTATGATCTGTATAGGTCTCACATCGATGACCAAGGATATAATGTCTCCAAATCTTCAATGCATGCACTATTGTGGCTAGCTCCAAGTCATGTGTAGGATAATTAAGCTCGTGCTTCTTTAATTGCCGTGAGGCATAGGCTACCACATGTCCCTCTTGCATGAGCACACATCCGAGCCCCTGTCAGGATGCGTCACAATATATGTCAAAGCTCTTGCTTACGTCTGGCAATACCAGAACTGGCGCTGTGGTTAGCCTTTTCTTGAGTTCCTTAAAACTTCCTTGGCAGGCTGGTGTCCATTGGAAGACCTTTCCCTTCATTGGCAACTCCGTCATAGGCTTTGCTATCTTAGAGAAGTCTTTAATGAAGCGTCGATAGTATCCGGCCATCCTAGAAAACTCCGAACATCCCTCACGCTCTGCGGTTGGTCCCACTTCATAACATATCTCACTTTTCCAGGATCAACCGATACCCCTTCCTTGGAGACGATGTGGCCTAGGAAAGATATTTCATTTAGCCAAAATTGACACTTGTTGAGCTTGGCATACAATTGATGCTCACGCAATTTCTGCAAGGTCAATTTCAAATGTTCTTCATGCTCCTCCTCACTCTTTGAATACACCATAATGTCGTCGATGAAAACCACGACGAACTTGTCCAAGTACTCCATGAAAACCTTGTTCATAAGGTACATGAAGTATGCGGGTGCATTTGTCAACCCAAAAGACATGACGGTATATTCATACGAACCATACCATGTTCGAAAGGCTGTCTTGGGTATATCGGAGGGCTTAATCTTCAGCTGGAAGTATCCCGACCGAAGATCAATCTTGGAGAACACTCGGGCTCCTTTCATTTGGTCGAATAGGTCCTCTATACGGGGCAGAGGGTACTTGTTCTTGATTGTTACTTCGTTGAGGGACCTATATTCCACGCACATCCTTTGGGTTCCATCCTTCTTGTCTACGAAGAGCACCGGAGCTCCCCATGGTGACGAGCTTGGACGGATAAAACCCTTTTCCAACTGTTCCTGAATTTATTTCTTGAGTTCTACTAGCTCATTGACGGGCATCCTATAGGGTCTCTTGGCTATGGGTGCAGTTCCGGGTACCAAATCTATGGCAATCTCAATGTCCCGGTCAGGTGGCATACCTGGAAGCTCTTCCGGGAACACGTCCGAAAATTCCTGAACCACTGGAATGTTGTCCACGGTTGTTCCTTCGACGTGGTTCAAATTTGCCCCTTCGGTTGTTTGCTGGGCTGACTCGAACTCGACAAGAATACCGTGCTTGTTCGTCAACTGCACGCTCCTTTCAGCTCATTGGATTACTCCGTTGTGCCTGCTTAACCAATCCATTCCGAGTATGATGTCAACCCCTTGGGAGTCCAAGACAATAAGGTTGGCAAGGAAGTCTCCCCCCTTATTTTAAGGCTTACTTTCGGACATACTATATTAGTCCTCATTTCTCCTCCGGGAGAATTAACTAACATAGCACATTCTAAGTGGGATACGGGTAGATGATGTTTGGCAACATATTTGGATGATATGAAGGAATGTGATGCTCCAGAATCAAATGAGATGGTGGCTGGATTGGAGTTTGCAAGGAACATACCAATTACGACGTCCTCAGCCTGTTGTGCTTCCTCGGCAGAGACATGATTCACGTGGCCACGAGCATAGTTCTGCTGTCCATGGTTTCCTTGATTGTCCCCTCCGTTCGGTCGTGGCTTCTGCTTGGGCACATTACCTTGCTGTCCAGGGCCTCTCCTCGGGTACTGGTTCGTGAAGTGGCCTACTTCCCCGCATGCAAAGCATGCCCTGTTGCCTACGGTAGCAGGTACGTTAGGGCGGGGGTTTTGAACAGGAGCGCCATTGTTAGGTTGGGGCGCAGGAGGCATAGGCACGCGAGGTGCTGGTGCAACGGGTCGTTGCTGGGGTGGCTGACCAGTGCAGTATGCAGGAGTGGTCGATCCATACTGCGGTGCAGGGGGCATGTACCGAGGTCGTACGTTGCTCCCGTGAGGCTGGTATGGCATCTTCCTATTGCACTCTCGCTCGATCTCTCGGATCTTGTTTTCAACAACTATGGCCTTGTCAACCAGCTTCTGAAAGCTTACGTAGTCATTGTTGAGGAGCTGAACCTGGATCTCATTGTTCAACCCTCTCATGAACAGGTACTGCTTCCTCTGGTCTGAGTTGACATCTTCAGGGGCATACCGGGACAGTTGCGTGAATTTGTTGAGATACTCATTCATACTTTTCTGTCCTTGGCGGAGACCTTCGAACTCCTGTCTCTTGAGCATCATTACACCAGCAGGGATGTAATGAGAGCGGAAACTTTCCTTGAACTCAGCCCAAGTGATTGTATCCGGGTCGGCATGAGCGTTGCTCAGGGCATTCCACCAGTCAGCAGCGGCTCCCGTAAGTTGGTGCGACACGAAGAGAACCTTCTCTCGGTCATTGCACTGAACAATGGCAAGCTTCTTCTCCATGGATTTCAACCAGTCGTCGGCCTCCATGGGGTCATTGGCTTGAGCAAAGGTGGGTCGTCGAGTCCTCATGAACTCTCGCAGTCTGTTGTGAGCCGGCGGTGGTGGTGGCGGTGGTGCCGGAACAGGGTTGTGGTTGGCCTGCAACTGACAAAAAGTTTGGATCATAGTTTGCATGAGCTGGTTTTGCATGGCCAGCAACCGTTCCAGGTGATTTTCACCAGCTCCGGGTTAGCAGGAACTTCCTATTGGTCATCCTCTTGGATGTTCCTTCGGCCGGCGTTTCCTCTCACCATCTGTGAGAGAGGACGAAATGGAATAGAAGGTTAGAAGGTCAGGTAGGTCCTTTCAACCCTATGCATCAAGGTGAGTTGGACTATATATATATATATATATATATATATATATATATATATATATATATATATATATATATATATTAGCCCATATGAGGATGTGAGCAAGTGCTGAAACATTTCACACCTCTTTCTACCTACGTGTGGATATGGACAATGTTTGGAGACGTCCCATAACTCACACTAAGCACTCAATCGCAAACAATCATTGCAAGGGCTCACACAACTCCTATCCAAGGATGGCTTCCTATGTCAAGGTAGTTTCAAGGCCAATCTAAGCGTCCTAGGATGCTTCCTTTGGTCAGCGGGGCTTAACTATCAATCTGTGTCTAATACCAATCTATGATTCCTATTTAGATGTGTAACCTACTGTTAACCCGTGGCTCTAATATCAATCTGAGGTTTCTATCTAGGCATGTAACCTACTGTCAACCCGTGGCTTTGATACCAATCTGTGACGCCCTCAATTCTGTGGAAAACCACGGAATTCGAGAACTAATGCATATGTGTGCCCAGGATGTTCATCACACATACACATATGATCCACAAACTGAATTCAGAATATATATCACCACGAATAACAGAGTTTATTACAATATCTCACGAGTCTTGGACTCATGCTCACAGCGGAAGTCGTATCTCTATGCAGCGGAAGTCTTTATTCTAAGGGGGAAGCAATCTAGCTAGGGCGGGAGCAAATCTAAGCAGAAGTGGCTCCATCTCTACTCCCTCCACAGGCAAGGTTGAGAATAGATCACATGCCCTAATGCTCCACTTGGTCTTCATAGTAGTCTTCTCCTGCTGCTGATGAGATAATAATGCAAGTTTGAGTACAATGATGTACTCAGCAAGTGCGGGAAAAACATGATATGTAGCTCATAACAAGGTAGGTATAAAAAGACTCATTTGCAGAAAAGCAGGTTTATAAAAACATGGTAAAAAGCAACTTAACTTTATGTAATCCCAGCATGTATTAAATTACCAACATACCTCCATCACTTTCCATGTTCCACCCGAACATTAACCAACTTCATTCTTACTCACGAATACCTCCTCGTATTCGCTACCATCTCACGAATACCTCCTCGTATTCGCTACCATCTTATCTCATGAACAATTTCGTCTCACACCGAGACTAATCTCGTTGCCATGACTCAACAGTCATGCAACCATCTTACCACCCGGACTCAACAGTCCCAAAAAAACCAAACCATAACCATTATCAATAACCATAACAAGGAACCATCCCAATAACCATCCCAACTAATCATGGCAGTTGGCCAGGCGCTCGTGACCGTAAGCTCGGCTATCATGATAGTTTTAGAACTCTGCAGAGTTTGTACCTCTTTACCACAAGTTTGTGATTTTGTCACCCGTCGGCGACCGCAGAACCTCCATTATACCAGTACACAACCGTTGGTGTATGGCCAAGAGATAATAAAATAGCCTTTACAAAGGGGTTACTAAATGTATGGACTCACTAAGGTTTCACCGGCAGGCTAGAATCTCCAATTCTCCCACCCACGGGCCCCCTCTTGTGCCATGCAGTTCCCAGGGCAGTCCTCACTCGACTCCCATTCCCCGCGCCTTCCACAGTCCATAACACTCTAGCAAGTTACCTAATTACTCAGCTAAGCCGCACCCATACTTGGCCTTGTGATGGCACTGTTATCCTGGCATGTGCATGCATGAACCGGTCCTTAGATCTACGACAAGTGAACCACCATCTCATGCTACCTCATTCACAAACCCAGGCTTGCCTAGATCTCCCTCCGATCCACATTTATTAACATCATCAGTTTCTCATTGTCATTACAAGTGCAGTTAGCTAGACACATCTATCTCGCTTCCCAATCCCATAGACTCAGGGAAGCATAAAGCAAAAACCATACCCGACTCATAAACTTCCCTGGCGACAAGGGTGGTTTAACCAATAATAGTAAACTCCTATAAAAGGGTTTCCCATCATGTTTGACTCAGCACACACACTTTTCACAAAACAAAACAGTTTCACCCAAAACATAGGATCAATATAGTCAAGGAGCACTTGCCTTGTTCTTGCGGTTCCGGTGGTTCTTGGATCTCAAAACCTTGTTGCTGTAGTTCGTTGTAGTCAGCTCCCTGAGCTTGTCCTGCTATGTAGGATCACGTGCATAAAAGATTCACAGCAATCAATATCATGCACAAACCTTAAACTAGATGCGATGATGCACATGCATGCTATCCTATGATTAGTTTTTTATTAGATTGGTTTGTTCATGTTCTTGCATGGCTTGCATGGGCAGAGGTGTTCAGATCAAAGGTGGATGTGGCGATGATCTTGTCTTTTAGATCAACCTGATCATCAAGTGATCTGTCCACGAGAAGGCTTCTGTTTGAAAGGAACCAAAGAACAGATGCAAAGAAAGCACGACGATGTTGTAAGGCGGTATTGGAGACCTACCTTACGTTCTTTCTCGGTCTCGAGGTCCTCCTCAGAACGTTGGGCTTTCCTCCGGCGATCTTCCTTGCTGCACTCCGGCGATGTTTTTCTCGGCGAGTTAGGGCTAGGGCTCTAAGTCGCCGGCTCAGGAGTTGGAAAAGAAGTTTTGTGGTTTCGGCCAGAGGTTCTGGGTTCTATATATAATCGGGAAGAAAAGAGTCCTAATCTGATTGTATCCCGAATAAAAGTCTTATTCAGATCATCGTTAGATTCTATCATCTTATCTTTAGTTGATTTGATGCGGTAACGTTGTGGAATTCAGGTCGGTTTCCTTTACGTACCAGTATTCTTACGCGTAAAAACCGCTCCAGAACTCGTTACCTCGGTGATGAGCTCCGGAAGCTCCAAGTGTCCTCCGGGGCCTGGTATCTCCTTCTCCGCAGAGACGAGCTCCGGTTATGCCGCGTGTCAAACGATCGAGACCTCCCTTTTCCTTCGTAGGTGAGCTCCGCGTGCGCCACGTATCCTGGCGGTCGGGACCTCCTCTCTTACTCGGAGGTGGCTCTGCGCACGCGACGTGTTAGTGCCGGTCTTTCCTTCTTTCCTCAGAGATGTGCTCCGAGGTCAACACGTGTCCTGCAGAAATGCCTTTGCTTCTTCCGCAGAGGCCAGCTCCGTGGGCGACACGTGTCCCACAGGGTCGGACCTCTCCTCCTTTGCGGAGACGAGCCCCGAGCCTGCCACGTAGCCAGCTTAGCGACGGCCTCTCCCCACTTCACAGGGATGAGCTCCGAACACGCCACGTGGCCAGCGGGCCGCGGAAGTTGTCTTCGGTGCTTTCTGTAAACTGGATTCGGCTCTTATTGGCTATCCCTTTGATATTTTTCTCTGTCCCTACTTCTTCTTAAAATGTTTTTTTCTCTTCATAAAATGTGATATATGCTGACACCAGGAATGAGGGTGTCACAGCCACGTGTCCAATGGGGCCGCGCCTCCCCTCTCTTCAGAGGCGAGCTCCATGGATGCCACGTATCCCGCGGAGCCGGACCTCCCTTCTCCTCAGAGGAGAGCTCCGAGCATGCCATGTGTCCCACGGAGGCCGGACCTCCCTTCTCCTTAGAGGAGAGCTCCGAGCACGCCACGTGTCCCGCGGAGGCCGGACCTCCCTTCTCATAAAAGGAGAGCTCCGAGCGTGCCACGTGTCCCACGTAGCTGGACCTCCCTTCTCCTCAGAGGAGAGCTCCGAGCGTGCCACGTGTCCCACGTAGCCGGACATCCCTTCTCCTCAGAGGAGAGCTCCGAGGGTGACACGTGTCCAGCGGCTGGACCTCACTCATTCTGCAGGGATGAGCTCTGAAGGCGCCACGTGTCCTTTGGCCGGACCTCACCCCTTCCGCAGAGATGAGCTCTGAAGGCGCCACGTGTCCTTCAGACGGACCTCACCCCTTCCGCAGGGATGAGCTCCGAAGGTGCCACATCACCAGCAGTGCCGGACCTCTCCCCCCTCCGCAGGGGTGAGCTCCGGAGGCGCCATGCGTCCAGCGGGCCGGGGGACGTGTTGATAGCACACTTGGACAAATTGGAATTGGTTCATTTCAGCCATCTTTTTCCCATTCCCCACTATTTTTATGATTCTTTCTCTATTCCTATGGTTATACAGTTCTTTTCTCCTTTTCTACTTCTTTTATAATGTTTCTCTATATGAAAAATGTATGCAATGCATGGAGATGGATCTGAGGGTGTTACAAAAAGGCACTTGCGATATCCAGAATTCACACTTGCTGAATTTCGCGTATTGTTTGTGATCCCGCAGCCTTTGCAAGACTATACGCAGATGCTTCGTGTGTTCTTCCTCCGACTTGGAATATACCAATATGTCATCGATGAAGACCACGACAAACTTGTCCAGCTCCGGCATGAATACCAAATTCATCAAGTACATGAAGTGAGCTAGAGCGTTGGTGAGGCCGAAAGACATGAAAAGGTACTCATAAAGCCTGTACCTCATCGAGAAAGTCGTCTTCTGGATATCCTCAGCCCGTATCTTAATCTGATGGTACCCGGATCTTAAGTCCATCTTGGAATAGATCTTTGCTTCGACCAACTGATCAAACAACATGTTGATCCGTGGCAATGGGTACTTATTCTTGATAGTTACGGCATTTAGTGGACAATAGTCCATGCAAAGCTGCAATGTCTCATCTTTATTCTTCACAAATAGTGCTGAACAGCCCCATGGCGAGGAACTTGGCCTAATAAAACCCTTCTCCAGCAGGTCCGTCAACTGTGTTTTCAATTCTGCCAACTCCTTTGGCGCCATCTTTTACGGCCTTCGGGATATTGGCATAGTTCCCGGTGCAAGTTCAATCTTGAAATACACCTCTATGTCAGGCCGCATCCCCTGTAAATCATCCGAGAACATGTCAGGGAACTCACGGACTACTGGAATGTCTTCCAATCTGATGGTGGTGGATTGCTATACACTTGGAAGTTTTATTTCTAGACTGTCCAGAGATAATGAGTGTGACTTGTGCATTTCTGGGTGTAGATGCACGACTCGGAGGATGGTGTCTAAAACAGTGCTGTGACGGATTAACCATGACATCCCTTGGATGACATCGACCTTTTGTCCCTGTGACACCCGGTTCTTAAAATGAACCAAGTGAATGCATATGTGTGCCCATGATGTTCATCACACGTACACATGTATTCCACAAACTGAAATTCAGAATATAACCACATACGAATAATGTTTAAGTAGTTCATTACATTGACTCAATGTCTCACTCATCAATGTCTAACTTATTCTTGCAGCGGAAGACTCTAACGACAACGGAAAATGACTAAAACAGCAGGCTCCAATCTTCAACTCCACAGGCATGTTGACGGTAGTGCGCACGCCTAGTACTCCACATGTTCCTCGAAGTACTCTTCTCCTGTAGCTGATGTATATGTGGGAATGCAAGGGTGAGTACATGTCATACTTAGCAAGCGCGGAAAAGCATGACATGTAGCTTACAACAAGGTAGGCAATAAAAAGGTTCATTGCAGCAAGCAAGTTTTATTTCACAAACATGGTAAAAATAGCAACCAAGTCTAGGTGATTTAAAATCCCATCATAACCAAGTTAAATCAGCAACATTCCTTCACCATAATTTACCATTTATCATGTCTCAACCAGCCATCAATCTTTCTCAAGTTCATCACATACTCATAAATATTCATAACCATCTCATGTTCATATAACCGAAATAAAACTCATTGTCATGCCCAAAAACAGAACCAAAACCAATCTCAATGACCATACCCAAACACCCATACCCAGTTTTGCCTCTAATCATGGAAGTTGGCTAGGTTCTTTTGACCGGAAGCATGGCTATCATGATAGTTTTACACTATGCAGAGGTGGCACCACTTTACCCACAAGTTCATGATTTCGTTACCCGTCGGCGACTAGAAAGAACCACCATTATACCAGTACACAACCATTTGTGTATGGCCAAGAGATCACAAAATAGGCTTTACAAAGGGGCTACTAGAATGTACAGACCCAATGAGGTTTCATCGGCAGGCTCGAATCTCCATTCTCCCACCCACGAGCCCCCTATTGTGCCATTGTGACGCCCCTGTCCGAGAAGAAAAACCTCTCGGAACCGAGAATGATGCATATGTGTGCCCTGGATGTTCATCACACATACACATATAATCCACAAACTGAACTCAGAATATATATAACCACGAATGAATAAGGTTTTATTCCAATGTTTCATGAGTGTCAAACTCATTCTAGCAGCGGAAGTCTTATCTTAGCAGCGGAAGTCTTATTTTAGCAGCGGAAGTCTTCTAAACTATAGAGGAAGCAAACTAAGCAGCAGCAGCGGCTCCATCTCTACTCCACAGGCAAGGTTGAGGGTTGATCACACGCCTAATACTCCACGTGGTCTTCATAGTACTCCTCTCCTGTTGCTGATGATGTATGATAATGCAAGGGTGAGTACATGACGTACTTAGCAAGTGCGGGAAGTATGACATGTAGCTTACAACAAGGTTGGTATAAAAGGCTCATTGCAGGAAGCAAAGTTTATTTCACAAATCATGATAAAAACAGCAACTAGCTTTAAGTGAATGTTGTGGCGGACAAGAATCCGCTCATCCAGTATCACAGAGGGTGGTGCCGCACGATGCGACACCCGACAGCACACATCATAAGAACGATATTGTATTACATAGAAAACCCACTGAATATGTACAAACTAGTACAAGACTTCAGTTACAGACTAGTATTTGGATTACAAACGCGGAAGCTAAGTTTATAGAACTCACGCACCTATCTAGCAAAAGTTGGTTTCCCAGCCCTAGGGCAACCCACACTAGCTGCACTCCTCAGCTTAGCGCGGCGTGTACGGCTCCCACTCAGCCGTGGTCCCCGACAGAGGGTAGCCCTCGCCGGTGGACTCGTAACCCGAGTCCGTGGGATACTTCTCACCTGAAAAACACTTAAGCAGCAACCATGAGCACGATGGCTCAACAAGACTTAACCGACTCACCTAGGCATGAAACTCTACATGCAGTTTACACGAACATGGGACGGTAAGTTTCAGCAAATGGACACGCCTACAAGTTCATCCTTAGTTCATCATTAGCCACAAGTTAACAGTTCATGAACATGAAATTTAGTGATCAATATTTGGTGGCACACATGTAGCAATACAATTATACATATAAGCAGAATTGAACCATAACATTCCATAGTTTATCTACGTTACGACGCAGTGAACAAGCGGTACTCTTCACCGCGAGTGACGACGAATCGACTCGATATACACCTGCAGGGATACCCGAATAGCACGTCACATATGCCCACCCGTGGAGCTGCACAGCATGCTCACTCGATGTCGTATGGGACAACCATTCACCCAACCACCCAAACATCGAACCGGTCACACCGAAACGGACAGGAGGTTCCCTACACGGAGCATCTCTCTATGCCCGTTAGCAGATTTCTACCTTGCTACCCTAAACCTACACCTATAAATCAGTGTGCTATGCCTCGACGCCCGGAGGTTTAGGTTACATCGGTTTATCGGGGCCCATATATCCGATATGCCTTCGGTACGTTCAATACTTGTTCAGAAGGGCCGCACACAGATCGGTCCTCAATCGACACGGACAGGGCTGCGCACACAAGACTTCCTCTTGCTGCACCCTAACCCCTGCCTAGTCTCATTTTCTTACTAAAATGATCTCACATTGCTCGAACCAATCCCGTGTGTCCCAAGCCTAACTCGCGAGTAGATTCCAACTACTCGACTTGTACCGAAGTTCTATGGATCATTAAGCATAACCTATCTACTTGAGGACTTAGACACTACCCTCACTCTTATAGGGAACATCGGGTCATGCATTTGGGGTTCCATCCATCCTACACCTAATGCACATAAGTATACCTCATACTACGTATGTTAACAAAGCAAAACTTGTAAAATGGGTTAATGCAAACCGGGGCTTGCCTTGTTGCAGCTGGTCAGTGGTTAGGGCTTCGTCCGGAAGAAGGAAGTCGAGCACTTCCGGAGTTTCCTTGCCTTCAGCGACAACACGTAAACGATATACTATATGTCAATTTAAATGCAATGTTTGAACTTGAATATGTAAAGACTATAACTCTAGCTAACCCTCCCCTTTGGTTCTGAAATTTTCTATGGTGGCTTGTTAGGGTCCTAACCAGAGTCTTGACCAAGTTTCATTTGAAACAAGGTTCATATGAGCTTTGTACAAATAAAAACCTATTTGGTCAATATTAGAGCCTCTAAGGAATTCCAGGGGTTTTCATGGTTCCAACCATTGCTTTCTGGAAACTAGAATTTGAGATGGTTCTAATGGAATTGGTTTCATGTCATTTGAAGAATTCTAGAGGAAGTTATGCCCTAAACAAGATTTGAGAAAATCTGAAAAATGTTTCTGTACATTTTTCTTTTTTCTCAGGGCAGTTCACTTAATCACACCATTAGGGGGACTAAATGAACTTGGATGGGTCTGAAAATTTTACTGTAGCTCAAGGATTTTCCAATGAACCTCCCAGCCAAATTTCAGAATTTTTTCATAAAGTAATTCTCCAGATAAAATTCCTAACAGTTTAAAATTTAGGGACTTAATTCTGGAAAACTATTAGGTTTCATGAGCTGAAACTTGTTTTGCTGGATAGTACTCAAAGAGATGAATCCAACAAAATTTGGTTCACTGGATTTGGACACTTCTAACCAAAGTTATGAATTTCCTATGTTGGAGCTAAAACTGGATTTGTTTAGCTATTGAAAATGAACTTGGGCCCACGTTTTAATCTCAGCCAGTGAAAACCGAGAACACACGGGGCTACACGGTTCCAGCACGCAGCCACAGTGGATCCCCAGCCACAGTAGATCAAAATTTTAAACTGCGGTCACTGACGACTGGGCCCGGCCCCTTTCTTCTTCCTCCCACCCGCGCTCTCGCGTGCGCCGCCGCCCCCTCGCCGGACCGAGGCAGTGCCTCGGCGGAGGGGCGTTCCCCGCTGTCATCTGGCCGGAGGATAGCCGCCTGTGGGTTTGCAGCTATGGGAAATCGATTGGTGGTGTCAGCTTGGGCGCGAGATACACGGAAACGTGCCGGCGACGCGCGGCGGCCTCGGGAGAGGTCCGGCGCTGTCGGCTGGGGCTCCTAGCACACCACAAGCGCGGGTGATTAGCTCTAGAGCATACTTGGGTGCTAGGGAAGCTCGGCAAAGACACACATCAGTGCGGAAACAAAGGCTACTATGATTTCACCGTGCGCCCGAGAGTTGTGGCCACGGTTGAGCTCGGGAAGACATGAAATACCTTGCACCCCGTCGTTTTTTCTAGCTAGGGTTGTGAAGGAAAATTGACTGCTAGCCAGTCTAGTTCACGTGTGCACGGTTTGGTGGCCTAAGGATGAAAATTGTCAATGAATTTGACGGATTCTTACCCGGAGGTCCGAATGTATGCGTCGGGAGAAAAACGTCAAATTGAAGCTCGATGGTCCACCGTTGGAGCTGCAACTTGGCTAGGAGCAGCGTGTCTATCCGGCGCATCTCAGAATGGCCTAGTTCGGCCGTGAAAGCCTTTCGTCCAAGCTGCCCACGATGAGCTGGTGTCGGCTGTTTTTCTCAGTCACCGCCAAGAGTGGCCGAGCTAGGTTTAGGAGGCTAAAACTTGACTGTCTTCCGGTCGAGGAGGTAGAGAACAAGCAGCTGGTGTGGTTTTTGGCTAGGAGAGGCGCTGCACGTGAAGGCTCTGCCGAATTCCCGATTTAAGTCGAGCGGCGGCGGTCGGTTGGGTTCAGCACGAGGGCGACGTCACCAGTGACGATATTCACCTGGATGCGCTTGTTATCACCGCTGCAGCCGGTTCTCCTACGGCGCGGCCCGACTGTGTGGTGTCCTTCTCACTTGGGGCGGGAGCAGGAGCTGGCGCGCGGTGAGCGTCGGCTGCCAAATGACTCACCCAAACTGACTTCGGTTCTGAGCCTTCTGACCAGTGGGCCCCCTCCCCTCTAATTCTCTTCTGTTGTTGTGCAAATATCTCAACTACTCAGACTTGAAAAGGAAACTTAGCCACCAATTCAGAGGAGGAATTTGAATTCATCAGTTAAAAACTGGTTCGGACAAATTCCCTCCACATTTGAATTTGAAATTCCAATTTCAGTTTGAATTATTTCAAATTTGGCTCCCAACAAGCTGAAGTCCAATGGGGATGAAAATTAGTGGACTAACTCATAAAAATGTGCTGAGCGTGAACATGAAGTCAACTTTTGCATTCAAGTGATGAAAGTTCGTGCAATTTGAATTTGCATTCAAATTGGCCCCCTTTTAAAATGCCTCCAAAAGTGCCTCAAAAAGTATTGGATGACACGACCCCACGGTCTTGTCGAGCCAGGATCACGCTGAGGGGTGCTGCGTTGCACAGCACCGGATAACACACATCAAAGATACAAAGCGGAAGCGAAATTTTATTACATAAACAAGTTTATGAACATGTTTACATCAAAATAAGTCCAGTCTACACTCACGGGCGTAGACTACGCATCAAGTCCACGTTCAGCCCTTGAACGTGTTCTTGCTAGCACACACGCACACTAACTCTGCGGCGTGCCCGACTCCCACTCGACGGGGTTCCCCTCCTGGGGTTCCGTCTCTTCTTCGGGAGTCCCTTCCTCATAGAACCCTGCAAAAGCTTCAAACACAAGCAGTGAGCACGAAGGCTCAGCAGGTCTGACCCGTCTCTCCTAAAGATGGAACTTCTACATGAGGGGTGATGAGTACATGAGATAAAATCATTTGCAAAGGACTCGCCTAATTAGTGGAACCTTACTTTCAGGTTTTAGCAGCAGGTGGTGGAGAACCTTACGCTAAGGCACATGAGAGAGCCGCAATCAAACAAGAAACACATTTCTCTCATGTACTTTGCCCAAAGTTGAAAGGAACTTTAATTAGCTCTAAACTACAGCAACTCATTAACAATCAAGTCCATCTTTAAATCAGCAACATTTTAACATGTAACTAGCCTGTTCTTTCTACGTCACGGTACAGTGAACAAGTGGTACTCACTGACCGCGAGGGACGGCGATTATAATCGATTTACACCTGCAGGGTTACACGAACAACCCGTCACATACGCCCGTACTCGATGTTGCCTACAATAACCATCACGGACGCCGCATGCAACTACCTTTCACCCGTTAGCCAAATGTTGAACCGGTCCAATCGTCCCGAGGAAGAGGTCTCTGCACGCGCATCTCAGTGCCGCCAGCCGATTTACACCTCGAGCTCTCAACCTACCCTCTGAATGACCAGCTATGCCTCAACACCCAGCTACCCGAGTTACATCGGTTTCCCGGTTCCCATGTAGCCGGTAGGTCTTTGGTACTGTTCTAGCTTGTTCAACAGGCCCGCACACGGCTCGGTCCTCAATCGACACAAGTGGAGCTACAGCACACAGGCCCCAAAGTCCTGCTGCTCTTACCCTCCGCTTGGTCTCATTTTTCTTGCCATGTGTATCATGTGCTATCACTACCCGAGTCGAGTGCCTCTAGCCTATGCTCGCGAGTAGTTCCAACTACTCGACTTGTACCGAATCCTACACTATCTTAGCATTGCAGTAGCTAACGGGGTTTGCAATCCTAAACCCAACCCATGGTTTTCTTGGCTATGCAGTTGGGTTTCCAAACAAGACTCTAATGCAAAGAATAAAGTAATCAAGTATGTGCTCAAAACAATAAAAACTTGTAAAAAGGTTAATGCAAACCGGAGCTTGCCTTGCTGCTCTTGGTCGTAGGCTAGCTGTTCCTCCGGAGTAATGAAGTCTAGGACTTCGGGTTCCTCCTCAACCTTAGCGACTACATGATAGAAGCAATACATGTATTAATTTAAATGCAGTTATATTTGCTTTTAATCTTGTGAAGTCTATAACTCTTACTAGACAAGCCTAATGACTGTGAAACTTTTACTGTGGCTTGGTTACAACCTAAACAGAGACTTGGTCAAGTTTTAGTTGCAGCAAAGCTCATTTGAGCCCTCCACAATTAATTATGTACTCGACCTTAATTGAAGGCTTTTAGGGTGTCCTAAGTATTTTCATGAAACCAACTATGACCTTCTGAAAACTTGATTTTGAGAGGGTTCTAATGGAGTTGGTCTCACTTAATTTGAAGGTTCCTAGCTAAAGATATGAGCTAAACAAATCCAGGGGAAATTCTGAAAATTTTTCTGAACATTTTCTAATTTCTCTGGAACAGTTTCACTAATCACACCATTAGGTGGATCAAATGATCTCAAATGGATCTAAAATTTTTATGGTAGTTCAGGGATATTTTGGTGAACATCCCAGCAAAATTTCAGGATTTTCCTCCAAAGGATTCTCTAGTTAAAATTCCAACCAGTTTAACTTTTGAGGAATTAATTCTGGAGAAATAAGGGTTTTTATGAAGTGAAACTTGATTTGCTGGAAAGTGCTCAGAGAGCTGATCCAACAAAATTTGGTTCACTCGATTTGGAGCTTTCTAGCCAAAGTTATGAGGATTTGAAGTTTGGAAGAATTCTGAAAATCGGGGGAAAAAGTTTAAACTCTCGGGGGCCCGCGGGGACACGTGTTGAGCGCGGAGGTGTCCGGCACACCGGGGCTCACAGGGTATTTGCGCGCCAGCACAGCCGATCCGGGCCACACCCGATCCCGATTTAAATTCTTCAGCCGCTGACATGTGGGCCAGCCGGCTTCGTCTTCCTCCCGCCGTTCTCTCGCGCCCGCGCCGCCGTCCTTGCCGGAGCAGACTCGGAGCTCGCCGGCTCGCCGCTGCTGGACCTCCCATGGTCTGAAACTCGCCGCCAGGGAGTTGTCGACGTCGAGGAACACGTCGGTGGTGTCAGGTCGGGCTGGGCGTGACCGGAAATAGCCCGGCGACGTGCCGCGACCTCGGTTGAGGTTCGGCGTCACCGACCGTGGGTTCTAACCAGCCAACACCTCGAACAAACGGTCCTACAGCATAAGTGTACCTCTAGGAAGCTCAACAAGGTGTCAAAAGGGTTCAGGGATGGCGGCAAGTCGGTCGGCACCGTGTGACCGATCGTGCCCGCCATGACCGCCCTTGATCGAGCTCGAAATTCGTCACTCCTAGACAGTTTCACGCCATATATGCAGAAAAGAACTTGATCACCAGCTAGTCCAGCGTCTATGTGCAAGATTTGATAACCACCGAAAGATCATAGAGCGAGAATTTGAAGAAACCGTACCGGAAGCTCAGTTTAAGGTTGCCGGAGCAAAAACTGAGAATTCGCCGGCGAGAGTTCACGGCGTGGCTTGAGCTTCAGGTGGAAGCAGCGTGGAGTCCGTGCGCTCCTTTTGCAACCCTTGCTTGGCCGTGGAAGTGGCTGTAGTGTGCTGCCCACGTGAGACCGATCACCGTCCTTCAGCTAAACTGCGGCGGTCGTCGTTGATCACGGGAACAGGGGCCGAAACCCGGTGGTTCAGGCGTTGGGAGGGTGGTGCTCGAGCTCAGGATGTTGCCTGGCAACTCGGAGAGGCGAGGACACGATTGTTTGCTGTGTTTTCCCGATCGACCGAGAGCTCAGGAAGAAAAGGAATGGCGCCGCCCAGTGTCGCTCGCGGGGATAAGAAGGCACCCGGTCTTCACCCCGCTGAGGCGGTGACGGTCGCGTGGGGGCGCGAGCAGGCAGCCTGGGCGCCAGCGCACGTAGAGGGGAAGCAGCTGGTGGCGCTGGTGGCTGCTCGGTGGAATTTCCCACCGAGGCTGTGACTTTGTGTGCAAGTTTTGCCTCCTCCTCTCTGTGACATGTGGGTCCCTCCCGGGGTTTTAACCTCTGAAATTTACTCCTAATCACTGTTGTAAACAGTGAGCCCCATAATACCCCTGGTGATTCAAATTATCCACCCATGAGCCATTTGAATTGAGTAGAATTCAAATTGGGTTTGGTTTGAATGAATTTCAGCACAAGTTCAGTTTTGAATTCAAATAAAGTTTGAATTTGTCCCACTTAGCTCATGTCAAGATCAACTACAAATGGAGTGAAAATTGGTGTGTGAGCTCACAAAAATGTGCTGAGTAAGAATATGCCTCCCACTTTTAAATTCATCAGGTAAAAACAGTTTGAATTTGAATGTGGTTTCAAACTGCCCTCTTTCTAGCTGTACCCAAAATGACCTCAAAAAGGTTTTGAATTTGGATGAAACTTGGCATGGACATCCTTAGCAATGTGTAGGAGTTTTTGTATGTCCAGCCCTTCTATATCACATGTGGGAAATACCACTTTTGAAATATGTGAGTTTGTTCTCTAATGAGCATGTTGATGGTGGTTACTTGCTCTTCATTTGTGTTCATCAACTTACGTCAAATGAGGTGTGTGGTGTGGTGATGAACATTTCCAATAGGTGTCAAAAACTGAGGCCCTTACATTCCTCCCCCCTTAAAAGAATCTCGTCCCGAGATTATAAGGTGAAAATGAGAGAGAGGATGGTGGAAAAATACCGGATACGCGACGTGAAAAAGTCAGGGTAGTTAGTGTGAAGGAATTCTTCACTCTCCCATGTTGCTTCGTCCATGGAGTGATTACTCCATAGAATCTTGTAGAACCACAACGTACGGTTGCATGTGGTTCGGGCCTTTTCATCAATAATCTGCACCGGCTCCTCCCGATAGGTGAGATCCGGTTGCAGTTCTTCAATATCTTCCAGCTGAACGTGAGTTGCTAGCTTGAGACACTTCCTCTGCTGGGAAATGTGAAAGACGTCGTGCACACCGGAAAGTGCTTCTGGTAATTTCAGCCGGTATGCCACTGATCCACATCTTTCGGTAATCTGGAATGGACCGATGAATCGGGGTGCCAACTTTCCTCTCACCCCAAATCTGTTTACACCCTTCATTGGAGACACCCGTAGGTATACGTGATCTCCAACTTCGAATTGTAATGGGCGCCTTCTCCGGTCCGCATACTGTTTCTGACGGGATTGAGCGGCTTTTAGGTTTACTTGAATCAGTCGAACCTTTTCTTCCGCGTTGTTGACGAGGTCAATCCCAAAGGTAACCCTTTTGCCAGACTCACACCAGTTCAATGGTGTGCGGCATTTCCTTCCGTATAGCGCCTCGTAGGGCGCCATCTTGATGCTGGCTTGGTACCCATTGTTGTACGAGAACTCGGCTAACGGCATATGATCATCCCAATTCTTGCCGTGGTTGATAGCGCAAGCTCGTAGCATGTCTTCTAGAATCTGATTTACCCGCTCGGTTTGTCCATCCGTCTGCGGGTGGTATGCTGAACTACGGATCAACTTCGTCCCCAAAGCAGCGTGCAGCTGCTCCCAAAAACGGGACACAAATAAAGTGCCCCGATCCGATATGATGGTACGGGGTATGCCGTACAAGCATAGGATCCGTGAGATGTACAGTTCAGCGTACTTCTTGGCGTTGTAGTTGGTGTTGACCGGGATAAAATGGGCAACTTTGGTGAGCCGATCGATGATCACCCACACAGAATCATGTTTTTGCAAGGTGGTGGGTAAATCGACGATGATGTCCATGCTCACGTCCTCCCATTTCCAGGCAGGAATGCCCAGTGGTTGCAGCAGTCCCGGTTTCCTCATATGGTCTGCCTTCACCCTTCGACATGTACCACACTCGGACACGTATTTTGCAGTCTCACGCTTCATCCGTGTCAACCAAAACTTTCTTCTGAGTTCTTGATACATTTTGTTGCTGCCGGGGTCAATAGAAAACTTTGACAAGTGAGCCTCATCAAAGATTTTCTTCCGTAACTCCGGGTTACGGGGTACAACGATCCGGTCCTTGAACCATAGGACGCCGTCTCCGTCTTTCTGGAAACATTTCAACTCCCCACTGTCTACACGTCTCCGCAAATGCGACATGCCCTTGTCATTCTTCTGGTCTGCTGCTATCTCTTCACGGATAGTGGGGATCAAAGCTATATTGTAGAGAGCTCCGTGTGGAATCACATGTAGTGGTGGTTCGCTCTCTTCCAACGGTGTGATGGTCAGATTATTGACGTGTGACTTGCGGCTCAGCGCATCAGCCACTACATTTGCCTTGCCCGGATGATAATGGATCTCTATTTCGTAATCCTTTATCAGTTCTAACCATCTTCGTTGCCTCATGTTCAGCTCCTTCTGAGTGAATATGTACTTGTGGCTTTTGTGGTCGGTATATAAATGTAAAGAGGTTACCGAGTAGGTAGTGCCTCCACATTTTGAGTGCGAGTACCACGGCAGCGAGCTCCAAACCGTGAGTTGGATAATTTTGCTCATGGTTTCTAAGCTGCCGTGACCCATACGCGACCACCCTTCGGTCTTGCATCAGCACACATCCGAGCCCAATGCCGGATGCATCGCAGTACACGTCGAACGGTTTTGTTGTGTCTGGCTGCGCCAAAACCGGTGCTGATGTCAGGTGCTTGACTAAAGCCTTGAATGCCGCTTCACATGTTGGACTCCAAACATATTTGGTAGCCTTCTTCAGCAGCTCCGTCATTGGCTTGGCAATCTTCGAGAAGTTTGGAATGAACCTCCGATAATATCCCGCGAGTCCGAGGAAACTCCGTACCTCATGAACAGTTCTCGGGGATTTACAATTCAGCACTTGAGTGATCTTGCTCGGGTCTACAGCGATAGCCTCCGCTGAGATGACATGCCCGAGGAAAGGCACTTGCGATATCCAGAACTCGCATTTGCTGAATTTCGTGTATAGCTTGTGATCCCGCAGCCGTTGCAGGACTATACGCAGATGCTTCTTGTGATCTTCTTCCGACTTGGAATATACCAGGATGTCGTCGATGAAGACCACGACAAACTTGTCCAGCTCCGGCATGAATACCGAGTTCATTAAATACATGAAGCGAGCTGGAGCATTGGTGAGGCCGAAGGACATGACCAGGTACTCATAAAGTCCGTACCTTGTCGAGGAAGCTGTCTTTGGAATGTCCTCAGCCCTTATCTTAATCTGATGGTACCCGGATCTTAAATCCATCTTGGAAAAGATTTTTGCTTTGACCAACTGATCAAACAACACGTCGATCCGTAGCAACGGGTACTTGTTCTTGATGGTTACGGCATTTAATGGACGATAGTCCACGCAAAGCCGTAACCTCTCATCCTTCTTCTTGACAAATAATGCCGAACAGCCCCATGGCGAGGAGCTCGGCCTAATAAAACCCTTTTCCAGGAGGTCCGTGAGCTGAGTCTTCAGTTCAGCCAACTCCTTGGGCGCCATCTTGTACGGCCTTCGGGATATCGGCATGGTTCCCGGTGCAAGTTCAATCTTGAACTCCACCTCTCTATCGGGTGGCATCCCCGGCAAATCATCCGGGAATACGTCAGCGAACTCTCGGACCACTGGAATATCTTCCAATCTGATGGTTGTGGCTTGATAGACACTTGGAAGTTTTACTTCTGGATTGTATAGAAATAATGAGTGAGACTCGTGCACTTCTGAGTTCAAGTGCACCACTCGGAGGACGGTGTCTAAAACAGCGCCGTGGCGGGTTAACCAAGACATCCCTAAGATGACATCGACCTTTTGTCCCTCTAAGATTATGAGAAACGTAGGGTAGACTCTACCCTCTAAGCACAATGGAGCTTTTGGGACCATCATGCTTGCTGAAATTTTCCCACACGGTGAACATATCACATAAGGACTATCGGTGGGTAGTATTTGCAAGCTATACTTATCAATGAAAGCTTGGCTAATGAAGCTATGTGTGGCGCCTGAGTCAAATAATATTATAGCGGGATGCTGGTGGAGTTGGAACTTACCCGCAAGGATTGGCTCGCCGTCCGGCACGTCCTCTATGGCATCTGGTGGACAGTGCCGGGTCTAGGGTTTGCCCGCCGCGCATTAGTAGGGTTCCGGGGTTGATTCCTCCCCGGAAACTGTGGTGCCACTCCGCCGCCTTGCCTCTCCAGGCAACTGCTCGCGAAGTGTCCTGGACGACCACACTTGTAACATGTGGCCGCTGCTGGTGTAGTGCTCGGGGGACGAAAGCCCGGCATGCATTGCTGAGGTGCATACGCACGCGGCATCGCCCGCTGCTGCTGTTGTTGCGGAGGTGGTACTGGCAGTGCCGGCCTGAATGCCGGTGAAGAGTACGGCCGACTGCGAAAAGGCATCGACCTCTGAGGTGGCTGCCAGCGTGGACCTGATGGTGGGCGATTCACCATCCGAAACTTCTGAGAAGGACCACCTCCTTCTCCGCTTCTCTGCGGCGCGCTTCCCTTGCTCCCCGCCGCCGCTAACTCCATGTTGGAGTCCTCCTGAACAATTGCAGCATCAATGATGTCGTTGAGGCTGCCGCGATTGAACATCACCAATTTGTCCTTCAGGAGCGGGTTAAGCCCCTGGTAGAAGTGGTCCCGCCGCTTCTCGTCGGTATCGGCATGATACGACGCATATAGCACGAGATCGTTAAACGCCCTGGAGTATTCCAGCGCGTTCCGTCTCCCTTGTTGCAGGTGTAAGAACTCCTGCGTCTTCCTCTTCATCAAACCTGGCGGTATATGATAGGCCCTGAAGGCCGTCCGGAACTCCGTCCAGGTCATCACTCGGTCGGTGGGCTGTGAAGCACAGAAGTTGGCCCACCACGCGCTCGCGGATCCTTGAAGCTGCTGGACCGCGAACTGAGTCTTGCGCTGCTCACTTATCTGGAGCAGCCCGAACTTCATCTCTATGGCGCGGAGCCAGTTGTCCGCGTCAAGAGGTTCATCCGCCCTTGAGAATACAGGGGGATGAGTCGCCAGGAAGTCGGAGTTGGAGCTCTGTTGACGCTCCTCACGATCTTGACATCTCTCTGGGCGAGACGTACTGGCGATAAGCGTTTGCAGCAACTCCGTGTGCTGCTGATGTGAACCCGCCATTGCCGCGACGATGTCGGCCAATGTAACCGTTGGCAGTGGCGGTGGCGGTGTTTGCTGTTGCTGTTGCTTCTGTTGTCCCGAGGAGTCCTCGGGAGGCTGCTGGGAGGTCTCTCCCCCTTGGCTAGTACCCCCAACATCAGGGTTGGCACGAGTACGCGTCATTCTGAAATTCAAAACAGCAGCGATTAGCACATGTCTTACTTAAAATTCCATATGTAACAGTAGGTATTGAAGTGACACATGATTAATTCGCACAAAATTCACATATATTGATAAAGCATAAACTTTATACAAGATACATTATTCTCGGGTCTCCGAGAAGTCGTGCTCATGTCGTCACTACCTATACATACGCTACTGTCTACACGACATGTCACTGATAACAAAATTTGGGTTACATTACTCTAGCTGCCCTACATGGCAACTGTAACCCCCTACTCGGAGTAGAACTCAACCTCCTGCGGGTCGTCCTCCTCCAGTACATCTTCTGGTTGCTCCGGATCTACCACCTCTTCTCCCATCTCGGGTTCTCCCAATGCCGGAAGACCTAAGACCACCGGTATGCCCAATACCGGAGGTACGAGGTCCTCCAAAGCATGCACCTCGTCCATAGCCTGGTTGTAATCTTCTTCCCAGCCTTGCCCTTCCTCAATAGCGTCGTCCCGCTCTTGAGTAAGTTCCTCATTCTGCTGGGTCAGATTCTGTACCAGTTCTTGCAACGCCGCGATGTCGACACGGCTCTTCTTCTTTGCCTTCTTCAGACGATGCAACTGATTGTGTTGTTCATTCAGTCGCTTGATCGTCGGAAGGAGCACATTGCGGAGTGCGCTGTGAGCACTCTCGAAATGGTCTCCACGGCTTGTGCTCTCCTTGAGCTTTGTAGCGAGATGCTCCGTATGAACAGCTTGGCTGTCCATCACGGCGTTTCCTGCCCTCATCTGGAGGCTGAGATTTGCCTCCGCAGGGTTGTACTTTGGGCAACTCGGGTCCGTTACCTCCAGGTACCTCTCTTCCCACACATGCTGAGCCCATCCCTCCACCGGAACAAGCGCGTATGGAGTGCCCTCCATAGCCTGCACGTGTAGTTGGCAGAAACATGACATGGTGTCACGGGCTGCCACTTGCCACATCCCTTCCGGTTGTCTTCCTCTCACCGTGACGGTGAACGGCACCCAACCGGGTGGCGTAGGTCCTGCAGGGACCTCGACATGGATTGTCCACATCTTGTTCCCCTCTTCGCCTTCTTCCTTGGCGAAGTACTGTGGCATCTGGTTGTACCCGAAATATCGGAGCATTTGCCACAATGCTTCCGGGTAGCCGCTACGGTGAGAACAGTGGGATACCACCCACCCGTTCTCCAACTGCTTATCTGCTGTCATCTGTAAAAATATATTTGAGAAATGTCAAATATTTATTTAAACAGTAAACCATTGAGTTGTAACATAAGACATGTCATTGAACCCATAAAATTTGGAATCAGTTCAAATTTTTAAGCAAACTTGACTGCTGATCTGCTGTCCCACATGACAGCCCTGACCAGTTTCCATTTCAACCTGATTTAGGCCATGTTAAAGGCAAAACCAATTCTGGAGTTCAAAATCAAAGTTAAATCTAACTTCAATAGCTTTCCAGAAAGTATTTGCTTGGCCTAAGATGTGTCCTGGTTCAAAAGTTATGAGATGTCAAAGTTAACAGAATTTCTGGAGAAAATTGGACAGCACCTCCCTGCTTTAGGTACTGATTCGATCCAAGAATCCCAGTTAATTATCTTCCTAATCTGACAAAACTTTATGTTACAAAGTTGTAACCCATCTCATAATCTTTCCATAACTACCTCATTTTCTATTTTTGGATTTTTATGCAGGAAGTTATGCTTAATTTACCGAGAGTTTACAGAGAGTCTTCACTCTGTCCTGTTTTCTGGACAGTTTCCAACTCTACTGCATTTTTCGAGTGGTTAAGGGATGAAACACCTCTGGACTAGAAGAGATGTAAAGCTCTTCCAAAGCTTTCCATAAATGTATCATATGACCCCAACCTCGAAAGAACTCAACCTTTAACCTCTGATTAACTTCAGCCTTGATTCAGCTGAAAACAGAGTGCTCTGTCCTTAACAACCTATAAGTTGAAAACTTGTTAACTTTGAATATCTTGTTCAAGGGGAGGAGTTACATCAAGTTTTACTACTTTAAATCAAAACCTTCATGTTTTAAATGAAGTTGTTCATTTAATGGGGTGTGACGTCGATGCGTCACCAGATTATGTTGGTACTACGTCCTCACAAAGAAAAAAAAACCTATACCGGACTTAGCCGGCTTCGTTAATGCAGTGGCACTAAACGTCACTCGCACACGGATGCTACACGTCTACCGTTTCGTGGTCAGGCTACCTGCAGAAACTAAAGCAATCGTCAGACTCGGCTGCACACCGAGCCCGGAATCCACATAGTTCGTACACCCGGCCGTCATCACTCGCCCGGATGTTCTCAAGCCAAACACGCCTTGAGTTACGTGTTCACGTTTCAGACCACGTGACGGGGTCTCCCAAGTTGCACCACGCACGCCAGGGACAGACGTTGCTCGAATACCCCAAACGACATGAAGAGTCGCAGAGGATATCAAAGCGGGTCGGGTTACCTGCCACCCGTGGGGCTCCACCCTTCAGCTTGTGCGCACTGGTGGACAGCACTTACGTGCACCCCCCAAGACATAAACGTCCCGAGATGCACGATTTTCCGACATAGACAAATAGGTTAGTATGCCACTTTCTATATGCTAATATCATCCTTATACGGGCTACCAATTTGTTCCTCACTGGATTTTTGAAAAAGATGACCTTTGTAGTGCGTTAAACCTCAAGCGAGCTCTGATACCAACACTGACACGACCCCACGGTCTTGTCGAGCCAGGATCACGCTGAGGGGTGCTACGTTGCACAGCACCGGATAACACACGTCAAAGGTACAAAGCGGAAGCAAAATTTTATTACATAAACAAATTTATGAACATGTTTACATCAAAATAAGTCCAGTCTACACTCACGGGCGTAGACTACGCATCAAGTCCATGTTCAGCCCTTGAACGTGTCCTTGCTAGCACACACGCACACTAGCTCTGCGGCGTGCCCGACTCCCACTCGACGGGGTTCCCCTCCTGGGGTTCCGTCTCTTCTTCGGGAGTCCCTTCCTCATAGAACCCTGCAAAAGCTTCAAACACAAGCAGTGAGCACGAAGGCTCAGCAAGTCTGACCTGTCTCTCCTAAACATGAAACTTCTACATGAGGGGTGATGGGTACATGAGATAAAATCATTTGCAAAGGACTCGCCTAATTAGTGGAACCTTACTTTCAGGTTTTAGCAGCAGGTGGTGGAGAACCTTACACTAAGGCACATGAGAGAGCCGCAATCAAACAAGAAACGCATTTCTCTCATGTACTTTGCCCAAAATTGAAAGGAACTTTAATTATCTCTAAACTACAGCAACTCATTAACAATCAAGTCCATCTTTCAATCAGCAGCATTTTAACATGTAACTAGCCTGTTCTTTCTACGTCACGGTACAGTGAACAAGTGGTACTCACTGACCACGTGGGACGGCAATTATAATCGATTTACACCTGCAGGGTTACCCGAACAACCCGTCACGTACGCCCGTACTCGATGTTGCCTACAACAACCATCACGGACGCCGTATGCAACTACCTTTCACCCGTTAGCCAAATGTTGAACCGGTCCAATCGTCCCGAGTAAGAGGTCTCTGCACGCGCATCTCAGTGCCTCCAGCCGATTTACACCTCGAGCTCTCAACCTACCCTCTGAACGACCAGCTATGCCTCAACACCCAGCTACCCGAGTTACATCGGTTTCCCGGTTCCCATATAGCCGGTAGGTCTTCGGTACTGTTCTAGGTGTTTCAACAGGCCCGCACACGGCTCGGTCCTCAATCGACACAAGCGGAGATATAGCACACAGGCCCCAAAGTCCTGCTGCCCTTACCCTCCGCTTGGTCTCATTTTTCTCGCCATGTGTATCATGTGCTATCACTACCCGAGTTGAGTGCCTCTAGCCTATGCTCAGGAGTAGTTCCAACTACTCGACTTGTACCGAATCCTACACTATCTTAGCATTGCAGTAACTAACGGGGTTTGCAATTCTAAAACCAACCCATGGTTTTCTTGGCTATGCAGTTGGGTTTCCAAACAAGACTCTAATGCAAAGAATAAAGTAATCAAGTATGTGCTCAAAACAATAAAAAATTGTAAAAAGGTTAATGCAAACCGGAGCTTGCCTTGCTGCTCTTGGTCGTAGACTAGCTGTTCCTCCAGAGTAACGAAGTCTAGGACTTTGGGTTCCTCCTCAACCTTAGCGACTACATGATAGAAGCAATACATGTATTAATTTAAATGTTGTTGTATTTACTTTTAATCTTGTGAAGTCTATAACTCTTACTAGACAAGCCCAATGACTGTGAAACTTTTACTGTGGCTTGGTTACAACCTAAACAGAGACTTGGTCAACTTTTAGTTGCAGCAAAGCTCATTTGAGCCCTCCACAATTAATTATGTACTCGACCTTAATTGATGGCTTTTAGGGTGTCCTAAGGATTTTCTGTAACACCCCAAAAATCTTGTTAAGACCCTAAATCATGTTAAGAGGGGAATTTAAAAATTTTTGGACGTGTTGCATGTTTTGCAAAAATTCAAATTCAAACTGGAATTCAAATTAAACTCAAATCAGAAAAGAAATAGAAAAAGAAAAAGAGAAAACAGAAAAAACCGGCCAGTGGGCCGCAACCCACCAGCCGGCCCAACCAGCGCCCGCGCCAGCCCGCAGCCGCGCGCGCCGCTTTCCCCCACTGACAGGCGGGGCCCACCAGATCATCGTCTACCTCGCGCCAGCGCCGGACTCTCTCACCCGAATCGAAACCGATCGGGAATTCTCGCGTATTCCAGCCGAATTCTGTTCGGGGGCGACGCAAACTCGATCTAAACCACCCAGCCGCCCTCCCCCGTCTATAAAAACCCCGGCCTCGTTCTGTTTTTCCCACGCGATCTGCCGATTTTCCTCCAGTGAGAACCGAGATTTCTCCGGCGAATTCTGGCTGATCTAAGCTCGGAAATTCCAATCTAACTCGCTGGTCTTGATCCACCGCCTCCGGGGAACCTTGCAGGTGCAAAAAACTCGGTGACTTGCGGTGTAAACACAGCGCCGACGAGCCTCGCCGTGGTTTCGCCTCGGACCTCGTCGCCGATCACCTTCCAGGACCTTCGAGCTCAAGAAAACCCCCGAGGTGAGATCCCCGACCTCTCCTCCACCGATCTATGCCATAAAATCACAGTTCTAGGAAGAATTCTCGAAGATCCGAAAGTCTCCGGCAAGATCGCCGCTTCCCGCCGCCGTGCGCCGCCGGCAGCGCCGCCCGCGTTCGATCAGAGCGACGTGGCCACTTGTGCGCCGTTTATTTTAAATCGCACGGTAGGGTTTAAATCCCCGCGTACCGGTTCGACGTTATAATCTCAGCCGTCGGTTTAAAACCGGACGGTCCACGTCAGCCCTGCGTTATAAAGACTGGAAATCTTACGTGCTACCCCCTGGGGTTCTCAGGAAATAAGAGCTAGCCCAGGAAACTTCTGATCTAGCCCCTGGAACTTCAGAAAATCATGTAAATTCATTTAAAAATCAGTTTTAGCCCCTGGACTTAATAAAAATTAGGAAAAACCCCTCTTATAAGTGTAGCTATACCCCTGGAAATTCTGAAAATAATATTATAGACCCTGTAGTGGGGTGAGTTTACCTTTTTAGCCCTGTTTAGTATTTAATTTAGGAAATTGAATATGTGGCTAGTGTTTAAAAATTAAAAAGTGGGACAAACATATTGTCATAATTAAATTAAAAACTTTCTCAGTATTTAGAAAACTTTGGAGTGAGATAAAAACATATTTTGGGCTGAGTTGAATCTGTTTAATTTATTATTCACATTTAGGGACACATTTTTAAGTAATGAATAGTTTTAGAAAATAGGGAAAATAATTGTGAAATAGTTTACATCTGAGGCAAAGGTCAAAATATGTTATTAAATTATTTAGGACCAGAACCTATTCTGTTTAGATGATGTGTATTACTATTTTCATAATAAAGTACACATTTATGCATAGGAAAATAAATCTGAAAATATAGCAACTAGTAAATGATAAATGGAGTTTCTAAAATCCAAAGAATTCAGTTTAGGGTTGGTAGAAATTCTGAAGGCACATATGGAGAAGAAAATACCTTTCATACATACTTGGTAGTAAAAAGGTGTAGTAGATGAATATAAGGAATTTATTTAAATTGGAAACTCATATATATATAGTAGGTAAGTATGAATGTGAACACAAAAGTAGGAATCATATACACATGATTAAAAGTGCAGGCAAGCCACAAATCAACACACATAGAGTAACCACAACACATATAATGGTGAATGACTTTCATGAATGTGAATGTGTGGTTTGTATGAAGTGGAAGTGTGAACTATGTCTTATGGATTGATGTTTTTCTTTTGCTATGTGTGATGGTATGATGTAGAACCTGCTCAAGAGCAAGTTCTCCCTTTCCAAGATCAGGACTACCCATTTCAATAACAGCAGGAAGGAGGCAAGTGTCCTTGACCACTTTGATCCTATGCTAGGATATGTAGCTAGAGTTATTTGCATTGTCAATTTAAATATGAAACCCATGATAGGAAGTTTCCCTAGAATTGCATTACCTTGTTTCCTTGTAGCTTGGGTTGGGATTTATTTTAGCATGTCATTTATTATTATGCATATGCTTAGCCATGCTTAGAATGGGATATTTGGGATATGAGATCATCAGTTTATTTTACCATACTCTTGAATGAGATATTTTAAGTTATGTAGAGGTAGGGATCAAGGCAAGTTGGATGTTTGGTTGTGTGTTGGGTGCACGAGACTCGGGTTTGTGTTTAGTACTTGTCTGGATCCTAAGGACCGGTTCATGGAGCATGTAACCTGGCTTTACAGTGCCAACCACATGCTGAGATGGGGCAGCTTGGCCAATTAATTAGGTGTATCCCCGGCGTAGTATGGGTGTGTTGGATGGTGCGGGGAGTAGGTGTCAGCTGGACTACCATATGAACCGCAAGGCTCAAGAGGGGGCCACTGCACCGGGGTTAGAGCCTCTTGTATGCTGTTTGGGGTGAAACCTCAGTGGGCCCACGCTCGTCGGGAATCCCTTTGTAAAGGCTTCGTAGTGATCTCCTGGCTACACACATGGGAAGTGTGAATGTGGTTCGTAGCCACTGGCATAATGGAGGTTCTTTTAGTCCAGCCGGCAACGGGGGATGAAATCACTACATGTGGGTACAGTGGTACAAAGTCTGCAGAGTCAAAACTGTCATGACAGCCGTGCTCACGGTCAAGAGCGGCTTGGACTTATTCATGATTAGAGGATTGATGGTTTTGGAAGTTGTGGATGTTAAGCGGGGAGCTTAACATTTGAAAATGATGATTGGTTATTTGGTTATGATGATGGGATGGGAGATTGGGACCATTTCACCTGTGTAGTAATGTAGGTGCTTAATAAGCTAAGGTGGTAGGTGTTAATTGCGTAGTGCTTTAACCATGAGTTCAACCTCTCCTTGATCTAGTCATGCATGATGAAATTTTCCCACACTTGCTGAGTACCATTGGTACTCAACCTTGCATATTTTGTTGGTTTATATTGCTGCTCAGGTCAAGATATTGAGGTGGTGTATAATGACCAAGACTTTGGACCCGAAGAAGGTTTCTAGGTTCATGGAGACCCCCGGGCAACGCCTATGATGGAGACCTCAAGAATAATATTCCGCTGCTAGATTATTTATTTGTGATGAACTTATTATTGTCCATCGAGACATATGCTATGTAAGACTTATTTATATTCGACACCTGGCTTGTAATAAATGATGCTTCACTATTTGTCATCATATGTATGAGAAAATGATCCTGGCATACATGTGATATTCACTTGGTTGTTCTTCGGAAAAACCGGGTGTGACAGAAGTGGTATCAGAGCCATGGTTGCCCGTAGGAACGTGGACCTAGGTAGAAATGGACGTATTTAAGGACCTTATTTTCTTAAAAACTATTTTTACAAGGTGTGTGTAGAAAAGTGTTGTTTAATGAGTCACTTTCTTCATCTTACCCCAATTTTCATTCAAAATAGGATTTTTGTTTAAGAGTTTATCTAACCTAAGTTTAAATTCTTTTTGTTTTAGATGGTTCGCATGATTCGCACCGCTCGCAAGTCCACGGGAGGGAGAGTTCCCGTAGTTGCCCTTGCCCAAAGAGAGGAGAGCCATCCGGTGATGTACCTTTCCTACGGATTGGCAGTAGGAGGCTTGTTGCGCCGTCTTCGACGTATGCTCAAAGCCACCGGCAATACGGGCAAGCTAATCATCCACTATAACTCCACCAGGACCATCCGTGAGAAGAGGGAAGAATGGAGTTCAGAGATGAGGATTATACACGAAAATCAGCTGCTTAAGATCCACCGCTCTCCAGCCTGTAGAGCGACACAGGTCGATGCGGAGAAGGATGTCACCTGGGAGGCCATCACCTGCCATAGTCACATCTATCGTCATCACCTGGACAGGACTGAGTACATGTATGTCCTCCAGCGTGAGAGTGGTACCACGGAGTACAAGTATCTGCCAGTGCAGCAAGGGACTTCCCATGAGCACATGGACTTGTGCTTGGAGGATGCTGCTATGCTCAGCACTCGACTGCAGGAGTGTTAGCAGGAGCTTCAGGATGTTCGTGACACCTTGAAGGAAACCGAGGCGTTGCTTCGAGCCTGCTTGAGGGCGAGAGAAAGAGGAGATGGGAATGAACTGTGTGTCACCGTGAATGATACATGGACTCCTGACTCCCCAGATCGCCGAGCGATCAGGCGTCGTCGCACTTCTCCACCAGCAGCCTCCCCACCCAAAGCAGAGTCAGAAGGCAGCCGAAATGATGAGGAAGATCCCGAGGAGCCAGCTCAAGAAAACGAGTAGCGTAGAGCCTTTCCCTTAAATTAGAAGGATGTCGAGTAGTCGAGTCGTTACGTAGTTAATGGTGTGTTAATGCTTGGTGTGTGACGTGAGTTGTGGAAGCCATGAGCAATTGTCCACAGCCTCGTCTTTAGATTGTTTTGCTTTGGTGTGTGAACCCACATGAAATAATATTGCATTTATTTTTGTGTGAGAAGTGAACCCTTGGAGAAGTATAACAAAGCCTCAACACTTCAAAGTACAAACAAATGAAAGTAGTAAGTTGATACTAAATGCTTTCAAATTAACATTGGTTGATTCTGCCAGATGGCCGGAAGAGGAAAAGCACGTGCTGCCAACCCTGCCAACAACAACGATGAGGCATGCAACCCTCATCTTTCTGGAGGCCAGGACCGGGGTGGTCGCCGTGAAGGAGTTGATCCCCTCCACCAAATGCTGGAGAATCAGAATCAGCTCATCCAGAACTTGACTCAAGTGGTGGCCAACTTGCATCAAGTTCCACCTCCACAACCTGCACCACGCCAACCAAGGTTGAGTGAGTTTCTAGGAACTCAACCTCCGAAGTTTGCAAGTGCTGCTGAACCTCTGGAGGCAGATGATTGGCTTAAGACCATTGAGAGCAAGATGAGGATCATACAGTGCCAAGGGTATGAGAGGGTGCTGTTTGCCTCTCATCAATTGCATGGACCTGCTGCTGATTGGTGGACCGCCTACGTGGCCGCCCATCATGATCCTGAAAACATCACTTGGGAAGAGTTCAAGCGTAGCTTCCGCAACCATTACATCCCAAGAGGTGAACTCAAAAACAAGAGGAAGGAGTTATTGGGACTGCAGCAGGGAAACATGACGGTGAGGGAATACCTCACTAAATTTACTCAACTATCCAGTTATGCCCCACGGGACATAGAGACAGATGAGCTGAAACAAGATTGTTTCGTGGAGGGACTTACCGCGGAGATGCAGTGTGCAATGTCCTCAAATGAGTATGAAAGCTTCCAAAAGATGGTGGACAGAGCATTTGTGGTAGAAAGGAAGCTAAAGGCCTTGGAAAATGAGAATAAGAGGAAGGCCGGTTGGTCACATCAAGCCTCGGGTAGCAACACCCACCCCCGGCTGATGCAGCAACCTACAGGGCAGACGAACCGTGCTGCGGTACCCTACTCAGCACCAAGAGGGTACAACCCGAACTACAGGCCTCCCGCAGCACCAACACAGCCACAACGTCAGTTTGTACAGCAGCCTCGCCCCGCATATCCACCTCGACCAGCAGTACAGGGACCTCCAAACCAGCCCCAAGACAGCAAAGGCCAGGCACCTAAGGTTGGGGTGCAATGTTTTAGCTGCGGTGAAGTGGGGCACTACGCCCATAAATGCCCAAATAAGAAGCCCGCACAGCCACAACAGCAGAATGTGATGCGAGGACGGGTGAACCACGTCACTATGGAGGAAGCACAAGAGGCACCCGACGTGGTAGTTGGTAAGTTTCCTGCCAATTTACACCTTGCAACCCTGCTGTTTGATTCTTGTGCGACCCACTCGTTCATTGCTCAAGGGTTTGTTAAGAAGAATGACCTAGAAACCACACAAATGAACCATATGCAAGCCGTAAACTCTCCAGGTGGAGAAATAAGGACAAGACAAGTGTGTCCCAAAGTGAACCTAGACATTAATGGGGTGGTATTTACTGCTAACCTCATAGTGATAGATTCACAAGGGATAGATATTATCTTGGGTATGGATTGGTTGACAAAACATAAAGGAATCATCCATTGTTCGACCAGAATGGTGGAACTAACTCACCCTAGTGGCACAAGAGTAAAATTCATAACAATACACGAGCCTAGGAGGGACATTAAATTAAATCAAGTTGAGGTGAAAGTTGAGGAAATCAGGATCATCAAGGAATATCCAGATGTTTTTTCGGAGGAGTTGCCAGGTATGCCTCCCGATCGTGAAGTGGAATTCGCAATTGAGCTAGTACCTGGAACAACCCCGATATACAAGAGACCTTATCGGATGGACTCCAAGCAGCTAGAAGAACTCAAGGATCATTTAAGAGAATTGACGGAGAAGGGGTATATTCGTCCTAGTTCCTCACCATGGGGAGCTCCGGTGATATTTGTGCCCAAGAAGGACGGAACCCAAAGGTTATGCATGGATTACCGTGCCTTCAATGAGGTAACCATCAAGAACAAGTACCCATTACCCCGCATTGAAGACTTGTTTGATCAGTTGAGGGGAGCTTGTGTGTTCTCGAAAATTGATCTCAGGTCGGGGTACCACCAACTCAAGATAAGGCAATCTGATATTCCCAAGACAGCTTTCGTATCTCGGTATGGACTGTATGAATACACTGTCATGCCTTTCGGGCTAACTAATGCCCCGGCATACTTCATGTATCTCATGAACAAGGTATTCATGGAATATCTGGACAAATTTGTGGTGATTTTCATAGATGACATTCTCGTCTTCTCCAAAGATGAAGAAGAACATGAGAGACATCTAAGGTTTGTGTTGCAGAGGCTAAGAGAACACCAACTATATGCCAAGTTGAGCAAGTGTGAGTTTTGGCTGAAGAGAGTTCCCTTCTTAGGACATATAATCTCGGAGGGAGGAATCTCCGTGGATCCTGCCAAAATCGAGGATATACAGAAGTGGAAGACCCCTGAAAATGTTGGGGAAGTTCGATGCTTCTTGGGATTGGCTGGATACTATCGACGGTTTATTGAGGGATTCTCCAAGATCTCGAGACCCCTCACCAAACTGTTGGAGAAGGGAATCACATTCACATGGACGCCATAGTGCGAGACAAGTTTTCAGGAGCTAAAGAAAAGATTGACCACAGCCCCAGTGTTGGTTATGCCAGATATGCAGAAGAATTTCACAGCGTACTGCGATGCCTCTGGAAACGGGTTGGGATGTGTTCTCATGCAAGAAGGGCATGTCGTGGCTTATGCATCCCGGCAGCTTCGGAAGCACGAGAAGAACTATCCTACACATGACCTAGAACTAGCCGCAGTGGTACACGCGTTGAAAATTTGGCGACACTATTTGATGGGGAAGAGGACAGAGATATATACGGATCATAAGAGTTTAAAGTACATTTTTACACAGCCAGATCTCAACCTCAGACAAAGAAGATGGTTAGAGCTAATCAATGACTTTGATGTGGGCATCCACTATCATCCTGGGAAGGCAAACGTCGTGGCCGATGCTTTAAGTCGGAAAGTGCAGGTCAATAAGTTGAGCTTGAAGGACATGCCTGCAGAATTGAAGAACGAGGTTATAAGGCTCAATCTATGCCTGGTAAATAGTGGTGAAGCCATCGCCATGGAAGTGAATTCCACACTCGAGCGAGACATACGCGAGGGTCAAAAGAATGACGAGAAGATACGAGAGATCAGACAACTCATCAAGGAAAATAAAGCTCCTGGTTTTAGAGAGGATGAACAAGGAACGGTGTGGCACGGGAAAAGAATATGTGTGCCAGAAGTAAAGGAGATCCGTGAATTGATTCCATTCATCCTGGGAGTACGAAAATGTACCAGGACCTCAAGAGCAGGTATTGGTGGTATGGCATGAAACGAGATGCCGCGGAACATGTTGCCCTATGCGACACATGTCAGTTGGTGAAAGCAGAACATCAACGACCCGTGGGATTATTGCAACCACTCAAAGTGCCTGAATGGAAATGGGAAGAAATCGATATGGATTTCATAGTAGGACTGCCTAGGACCCAATAAGGATATGATTCGATATGGGTCATCATCGACAGGCTAACCAAGGTAGCTCATTTCATCCCCGTGAAAGAAAGCTACAGCGGATCCAAATTGGCAGAGTTGTACATGTCAAGGATCGTGTGTTACCATGGAGTGCCAAAGAAGATTGTGTCGGATCGAGGGACACGGTTCACCTCAAGGTTCTGGCAGAAGTTGCATGAAACCATGGGAACCCATTTGAATTTCAGCTCTGACTATCATCCCCAAACTGACGGGCAGACGGAAAGAACCAATCAGATCCTTGAATATATGCTGAGGGCATGTGCACTCAAAAACAATAGGAGTTGGGACAAGAACTTACCGTATGCGGAGTTTTCCTATAACAACAGCTATCAAGCTAGTATGAAGATGTCACCGTTTGAAGATTTGTACGGGAGGAAGTGCAGAACTCCCCTATTTTGGAACCAAACAGGGGAAAGTAAAGTGTTTGGTCCAGAAGTACTACAAGAAGCCGAGGTGAAGGTGAGGGAAATTCGCAACAACTTGAGGATAGCACAAACATGCCAAAAGAGCTATGCCGATGTGCGAAGAAGAGAGCTCGTTTTCAACGTGGGAGACTATGTCTATCTCAAGGTGTCCCCTATCAGAGGACTTCACCGGTTCAAGGTGAAAGGGAAATTGTCACCTCGATACATCGGACCCTTTCAAGTTCTAGAAAGGAAAGGCGAAGTGGCGTATCAACTAGAATTACCGGCTCGTCTATTGGATGTGCACGATGTATTCCAAGTGTCACAACTCAAGAAATGCCTGAGGACGCCTGAGGAGGTGTTACCCATGAATGAAGTGGACGTAGCTAAGGATTTGTCTTATGCCGAGCAACCATACAAGATTTTTGAGACAATGGAACGCCTCGCCGGAAATAAAAGAATCCGGAGGTGCAAAGTGCAGTGGAAGCATCACTCAAAAGAGGAAGCCACCTGGGAGCGGGAAGATGAGCTCAAGGCACAATTTCCGGAATTGTTTTCTTAGAACCACCAATCTCGAGGACGAGATTTCTTTTAAGGGGGGTAGAGCTGTAACACCCCAAAAATCTTGTTAAGACCCTAAATCATGTTAAGAGGGGAATTTAAAAATTTTTGGACGTGTTGCATGTTTTGCAAAAATTCAAATTCAAACTGGAATTCAAATTAAACTCAAATCAGAAAAGAAATAGAAAAAGAAAAAGAGAAAGCAGAAAAAAACCGGCCAGTGGGACACAACCCACCAGCCGGCCCAACCAGCGCCCGCGCCAGCCCGCAGCCGCTCGCGCCGCTTTCCCCCACTGACAGGCGGGGCCCACCAGATCATCGTCTACCTCGCGCCAGCGCCGGACTCTCTCACCCGAATCGAAACCGATCGGGAATTCTCGCGTATTCCAGCCGAATTCTGTTCGGGGGCGACGCAAACTCGATCTAAACCACCCAGCCGCCCTCCCCCGTCTATAAAAACCCCGGCCTCATTCTGTTTTTCCCACGCGATCCGCCGATTTTCCTCCAGTGAGAACCGAGATTTCTCCGGCGAATTCTGGCTGATCTAAGCTCGGAAATTCCAATCTAACTCGCTGGTCTTGATCCACTGCCTCCGGGGAACCTTGCAGGTGCAAAAAACTTGGTGACTTGCGGTGTAAACACAGCGCCGACGAGCCTCGCCGTGGTTTCGCCTCGGATCTCGTCGCCGATCACCTTCCAGGACCTCCGAGCTCAAGAAAACCCCCGAGGTGAGATCCCCGACCTCTCCTCCACCGATCTATGCCATAAAATCACAGTTCTAGGAAGAATTCTCGAAGATCCGAAAGTCTCCGGCGAGATCGCCGCTTCCCGCCCCCGTGCGCCGCCGGCAGCGCCGCCCGCGTTCGATCAGAGCGACGTGGCCGCTTGTGCGCCGTTTATTTTAAATCGCACGGTAGGGTTTAAATCCCCGCATACCGGTTCGACGTTATAATCTCAGCCGTCGGTTTAAAATCGAACGGTCCATGTCAGCCCCGTGTTATAAAGACTGGAAATCTTACGTGCTACCCCGTGGGGTTCTCGGGAAATAAGAGCTAGCCCCAGAAACTTCTGATCTAGCCCCTGGAACTTCAGAAAATCATGTAAATTCATTTAAAAATCAGTTTTAGCCCCTGGACTTAATAAAAATTAGGAAAACCCCCTCTGATAAGTGTAGCTATACCCCTGGAAATTCTGAAAATAATATTATAGACCCTGTAGTGGGGTGAGTTTACCTTTTTAGCCCTGTTTAGTATTTAATTTAGGAAATTGAATATGTGGCTAGTGTTTAAAAATTAAAAAGTGGGACAAACATATTGTCATAATTAAATTAAAAACTTTCTCAGTATTTAGAAAACTTTGGAGTGAGATAAAAACATATTTTGCGCTGAGTTGAATCTGTTTAATTTATTATTCACATTTAGGGACACATTTTTAAGTAATGAATAGTTTTAGAAATAGGGAAAATAATTGTGAAATAGTTTACATCTGAGGCAAAGGTCAAAATATGTTATTAAATTATTTAGGACCAGAACCTATTCTGTTTAGATGATGTGTATTACTATTTTCATAATAAAGTACACATTTATGCATAGGAAAATAAATCTGAAAATATAGCAACTAGTAAATGATAAATAGAGTTTCTAAAATCCAAAGAATTCAGTTTAGGGTTGGTAGAAATTCTGAAGGCACATATGGAGAAGAAAAATACCTTTCATACATACTTGGTAGTAAAAAGGTGTAGTAGTTGAATATAAGGAATTTATTTAAATTGGAAACTCATATATATATAGTAGGTAAGTATGAATGTGAACACAAAAGTAGGAATCATATACACATGATTAAAAGTGCAGGCAAGCCACAAATCAACACACATAGAGTAACCACAACACATATAATGGTGAATGACTTTCATGAATGTGAATGTGTGGTTTGTATGAAGTGGAAGTGTGAACTATGTCTTATGGATTGTTGTTTTTCTTTTGCTATGTGTGATGGTATGATGTAGAACCTGCTCAAGAGCAAGTTCTCCCTTTCCAAGATCAGGACTACCCATTTCAAGAGCAGCAGGAAGGAGGCAAGTGTCCTTGACCACTTTGATCCTATGCTAGGATGTGTAGCTAGAGTTATTTGCATTGTCAATTTAAATATGAAACCCATGATAGGAAGTTTCCCTAAAATTGCATTACCTTGTTTCCTTGTAGCTTGGGTTGGGATTTATTTTAGCATGTCATTTATTATTATGCATATGCTTAGCCATGCTTAGAATGAGATATTTGGGATATGAGATCATCAGTTTATTTTACCATACTCTTGAATGAGATATTGTGAGTTATGTAGAGGTAGGGATCAAGGCAAGTTGGATGTTTGGTTGTGTGCTGGGTGCACGAGACTCGGGTTTGTGTTTAGTACTTGCCTGGATCCTAAGGACCGGTTCATGGAGCATGTAACCTGGCTTTACAGTGCCAACCACATGCTGACATGGGGCAGCTTGGCCAATTAATTAGGTGTATCCCCGGCGTAGTATGGGTGTGTTGGATGGTGCGGGGAGTAGGTGTCAGCTGGACTACCATATGAACCGCAAGGCTCAAGAGGGGGCCACTGCAGCGGGGTTGGAGCCTCTTGTATGCTGTTAGGGGTGAAACCTCAGTGGGCCCATGCTCGTCGGGAATCCCTTTGTAAAGGCTTCGTAGTGATCTCCTGGCTACACACCTGGGAAGTGTGAATGTGGTTCGTAGCCACTGGCATAATGGAGGTTCTTTTAGTCCAGCCGGCAACGGGGGATGAAATCACTACATGTGGGTACAGTGGTACAAAGTCTGCAGAGTCAAAACTGTCATGACAGCCGTGCTCACGGTCAAGAGCGGCTTGGACTTATTCATGGTTAGAGGATTGATGGTTTTGGAAGTTGTGGATGTTAAGCGGGGAGCTTAACATTTGAAAATGATGATTGGTTATTTAGTTATGATGATGGGATGGGAGATTGGGAGCATTTCACCTGTGTAGTAATGTAGGTGCTTAATAAGCTAAGGTGGTAGGTGTTAATTGCGTAGTGCTTTAACAAGGAGTTCAACCTCTCCTTGATCTAGCCATGCATGATGAAATTTTCCCACACTTGCTGAGTACCATTGGTACTCAACCTTGCATATTTTGTTGGTTTATATTGCTGCTCAGGTCAAGATAATGAGGTGGTGTATAATGACCAAGACTTTGGACCCGAAGAAGGTTTCTAGGTTCATGGAGACCCCCGGGCAACGCCTGTGATGGAGCCCTCAAGAATAATATTCTGCTGCAAGATTATTTATTTGTGATGAACTTATTATCGTCCATCGAGACATATGCTATGTAAGACTTATTTATATTCGACACCTGGCTTGTAATAAATGATGCTTCACTATTTGTCATCATATGTATGAGAAAATGATCCTGGCATACATGTGATATTCACTTGGTTGTTCTTCGGAAAAATCGGGTGTGACATTTTCATGAAACCAACTATGACTTTCTGAAAACTACATTTTCAGAGGGTTCTAATGGAGTTGGTCTCACTTAATTTGAAGGTTCCTAGCTAAAGATATGAGCTAAACAATTCCAGGGGAAATTCTGAAAATATTTCTGAACATTTTCTAATTTCTCTGGAACAGTTTCACTAATCACACCATTAGGTGGATCAAATGAGCTCAAATGGATCTGAAATTTTTATGGTAGTTCAGTAATATTTTGGTGAACATCCCAGAAAAATTTCAGGATTTTCCTCCAAAGGATTCTCCAGTTAAAATGCCAACCAGTTTAAATTTTGAGGAATTAATTCTGGAGAAATAAGGGTTTTTATGAAGTGAAACTTGATTTTCTGGAAAGTTCTCAGAGAGCTGAATCCAACAAAATCTGGTTCACTCGATTTGGAGCTTTCTAGCCAAAGTTATGAGGATTTGAAGTTTGGAAGAATTCTGAAAATCGGGGGAAAAAGTTTAAACTCTCGGGGGCCCGCGGGGACACGTGTTGAGCACGGAGGTGTCCGGCACACCGGGGCTCTGACACGACCCCATTGGTCTTGTCGAGCCTGGATCACGCTGAGGGGTGCTGCGTTGCACAGCACCGTATAACACACGTCAAAGGTACAAAGCGGAAGCGGAAGTTTATTACATAAACAGTTTTATGAACATGTTTACATCAAAATAAGTTTAGTCCACACTCGCGGGAGTAGACTACGCATCAAGTCACGTTCAGCCCTCGAACGTGTCCTTGCTAGCACACACACACACACACACTAACTCTGCGGCGTGCACGACTCCCACTCGACGGGGTTCCCCTCCTGGGGTTCCGTCTCCTCTTCGGCAGTCCCTTCCTCATTGAACCCTGCAAAAAGCTTCAAACAAAAGCAGTGAGCACGAAGGCTCAGCAAGTCTGACCCGTCTCACCTAAACATGGAACTTCTACATGAGGGTAATGGGTTACATGAGGTAAAAATCATTTGCAAGGACTCGCCTAATTAGTAGAACCTTACTTTCAAGTTTTAGCAGCAGGTTGTGGAGAACCTTACGCTAAGGCACATGAGAGAGCCGCAATCAAACAAGAAACACATTTCTCTCATGTACTTTGCCCAAAGTTGAAAAGAACTTTAGTTAGCTCTAAGCTACAGCATATCATTAACAATCCAGTCCATCTTTCAATCAGCAACATTTTAACATGTAACTAGCCTGTTCTTTCTACGTCACGGTACAGTGAACAAGTGGTACTCACTGACCGCGAGGGACGGCGATTATAATCGATTTACACCTGCAGGGTTACCCGAACAACCCGTCACGTACGCCCGTACTCGATGTTGCCTACAACAACCATCACGGACGCCGTACGCGACTACCTTTGACCCGTTAGCCAAATATTGAACCGGTCCCATCGCCCCGAGCAAGAGGTCTCTGCACGCGCATCTCCGTGCCGCCAGCCGATTTACACCTCAAGCTCTCAACCTACCCTCTGAACGACGGGCAATGCCTCAATAACCAGCTACCCGAGTTACATCAGTTTCCCGGTTCCCATATAGCCGGTAGGTCTTCGGTACTGTTCTAGCTTGTTCAACAGGCCCGCACACGGCTCGGTCCTCAACCGACACAAGCGGAGCTACAGCACACAGGCCCCGAAGTCCTTGCCATGTGTATCATGTGCTATCTCTACCCGAGCAATGTGCCTCTAGCCTATTCTAGCGAGTAGTTCCAACTACTCGACTTGTACCGAATCCTACTCTATCCTAGCAATGCAGTAGCTAACGGGGTTTGCAATCCTAAACCCAACCCATGGTTCTCTTGGCTATGCAGTGGGGCTTCCAAACAAGACTCTAATGCACAGAATAAAGGAAACAAGTATGTGCTCAAAACAATAAAAAATTGTAAAAAGGTTAATGCAAACCGGAGCTTGCCTTGCTGCTCTTGGTCGCAGGCTATCTGCTCCTCCGGAGTTACGAAGTCTAGGACTTCGGGTTCCTCCTCGACCTTAGCGACTACATGATGAGAGCAATATATGTATCAACTTAAATGCATTTGTATTAACTTTGAAGTTGTGAAGTCTATAACCCTTGCTAGACAGACCTAATGACTGTGAAACTTTTACTGTGGCTTGGTTACAACCTAAACAGAGACTTGGTCAAGTTTTAGTTGCAGCAAAGCTCATTTGAGCCCTCCACAATTAATTATGTCCTTGACCTTAATTGGAACTCTTAGGGTGTTCTAGGAATTTTCATGAAACAAACTATGACTTTCTGAAAACTAGATTTTCAGAGGGTTCTAATGGATTTGGTCTCACTTAATTTGGAAGTCCCTAACTAAAGATATGAGCTAAACAATTTCAGAGAAAATTCTGAAAATGTTTCTGAACATTTTCTATTTTCTCTGGAACAGTTTCACTAATCACACCATTAGGTGGATCAGATGAGCTCAAATGGATCTGAAATTTTTATGGTAGTTCAGGGATATTTTGGTGAACATCCCAGCAATATTTCAGGATCTTCCTCCAAAAGGATTCTCCAGTTAAAATTTCAAACAGCTTAAAATTTGAGGAATTAATTCTGGAGAGTTAAGGATTTTCATGAAGTGAAACTTGATTTGCTGGAAAGTACTTAGAGAGCTGAATCCAGCAAAATTTGGTTCACTCGATTTGGAGCTTTCTAGCCAAAGTTATGGGGACTTGAAGTTTGGATGAATTCTGAAAATCGGGGAAAAGTTTAAACTCTCGGGCCCGTGGGGACACGTGTCGAGTGCGGAGGTGTCCGGCACACCGGAGATACCACACGTGTCGAGCGCGGAGGTGTCCGGCACACCGGAGATAGCAGGGTATTTGCGCGCCAGCACAGCCGATCCCCGGCCACACCCGATCCCGATTTAAATTCTTCAGCCGCTGACATGTGGGCCAGCCGGCTTCTTCTTCCTCCCGCCGTTCTCTCGCGCCCGCACCGCCGACCTCACCGAAGCAGACTCGGGGCTCGCCGCTGCCGGACCTCCCATGGTCTGAAACTCACCGCCAGGGGGTTGTCGACGTCGAGGAACACGTCGGTGGTGTCAGGTCGGGCTGAGGGTGACCAGAAATAGCCCGGCGACGTGCCGTGACCTCGGTTGAGGTTCGGCACCGTCGACCGTGGTTTCTAAACCCGCCAACACCTCGAACAAACAGCCCTACAGTGTCAGTGTACCTCTAGGAAGCTCGACAAGGTGTCAAAAGGGTTCAGGGATGGCGGCAAGTCGGTCGGCACCGTGTGACCGATCGTGTCCGCCATGACCGCCCTTGATCGAGCTCGAAATTCGTTACTCCTAGACAGTTTCACGCTACGGATACAGAAAAGAACTTGATCGCCGGCTAGTCCAGCGTCTATGTGCAAGATTTGATGACCTCCGAGAGATCATTGGGCGAGAATTTAAAGAAACCGTACCGGAAGCTCGGTTTACGGTCGCCGGAGCAAAAACTGGAAATTCTCTGCGGATTCTTCATGGTTGGCTTCCAAACTTGGAGGAGAGCAGCACAAGGGTCGCACGCTCCTGTTGCCTCTCTTGCTGGACCGTGTATACGCCTGTGGAGCGCTGTCCACGGGCGCCCGACTCTCGGCTGAGGCTAGGTCGCCGCGGTGGCGATCGCTCTTGGGCAAAGGAGGTCTGAACTCGTGGTTTCTGGTGTTGGGAAGGTGAAGTGCAACCTCAGGTGGCTGTCTAGCAGCTCAAGGACGAAGGAGGAGATGGTTTTGCTGATTTTCCCGATTGAGCAGAGAGCTGCGGCGAGAGACAATGCCGCTGCTCGGGTCTGCCCGCGAGAAGATAAAGCCGGCCGACTCCTGCTCAGTGGAGGCGGTGCCGGTCGCATGGGGGCGCGAGCAAGCCGCCCTGGGCGCCAGCGCGCGAAGAGTGAAGCAGCTGGTGGCGCCGGTAGCTGCTCGGTGGCACAGCCGACAGCTGCTTGGTGGAATTTCCCACCGAGACTCTGACTTTGGTTGCAAGTTTCTCCTTCTTCCCTCTATGACATGTGGGTCCTCCCCGGGGTTTTAACCTCTGAAATTAACTCCCAATCACTGTAGTGAACAGTGAACCCCATAATACCCCTGGTGATTCAAATTATTCACCCTTGAGCCATTCGAATTGAATAGGATTCGAATTGGGTTTGGTTTGAGTGAATTCCAGCACAAGTTCAGTTTTGAATTCAAATAAAGTTTGAATTCGTCCCACTTAGCTCATGTCAAGATCAACTCCAAATGGAGCGAAAATTGGTGTGTGCGCTCACAAAAATGTGCTGAATAAGAATATGCCTCCCACTTTTAAATTCAGGGGATAAAAACAGTTTGAATTTGAATGTGGTTTCAAACTGCCCTCTTTCTATCTATACCCAAAATGACCTCAAAAGGGTTTTGAATTTGGGTGAAACTTGGCATGGACATCCTTAGTAAAGTGTAGGAGTTTTCATATGTCCAGCCCATCTATATCACATGTGGGAAATACCACTTTTGCAATGTGTAAGTTTGTTCCCTAATGAGCATGTTGATAATTGTTACTTGCTCTTCATTTGTGTTCATCATTCTTCCTCAAATGAGGTGTGTGGTGTGGTGATGAACACTGTAAATGTGTGTCAAAAACTGAGGCCCTTACAGGCTCACAGGGTATTTGCGCGCCAGCACAGCCAATCCCGGCCACACCCGATCCCGATTTAAATTCTTCAGCCGCTGACACGTGGGCCAGCCGGCTTCGTCTTCCTCCAGCCGTTCTCTCGCGCCCGCGCCGCCGACCTTGCCGGAGCAGACTCGGAGCTCGCCGGCTCGCCGCTGCTGGACCTCCCATGGTCTGAAACTCGCCGCCAGGGGGTTGTCGACGTCGAGGAACACGTCGGTGGTGTCAGGTCGGGCTGGGGGTGACCGGAAATAGCCCGGCGACGTGCCGCGGCCTCGGTTGAGGTTCGGCGTCGCCGACCGTGGGTTCTAACCAGCCAACACCTCGAATAAACGGTCCTACAGCATCAGTGTACCTCTAGGAAGCTCGACAAGGTGTCAAAAGGGTTCAGGGATGGCGGCAAGTCGGTCGGCACTGTGTGACCGATCGTGCCCGCCACGACCGCCCTTGATCGAGCTCGAAATTCGTCACTCCTAGACAGTTTCATTCCACGGATGCAGAAAAGAACTTGATCGCCGGCTAGTCCAGCGTCTATTGCAAGATTTGATAACCACCAAAAGATCATAGAGCGAGAATTTGAAGAAACCTTTCCAGAAGCTCAGTTTAAGGTTGCCGGAGCAAAAACTGAGAATTCGCCAACGAGAGTTCAAGGCGTGGCTTGAGCTTCAGGTGGAAGCAGCGTGGAGTCCGAGCGCTCCTTTTGCCGCCCTTGCTTGTCCGTGGAAGTGGCTGTAGTGTGCTGCCCACGTGAGACCGATCGCCGTCCTTCAGCTAAACTGCGGCGGCCGTCGTTGATCACGGAACAGGGGCCGAAACCCAGTGGTTCAGGCGTTGGGAGGGTGGTGCTCGAGCTCAGGATGTTGCCTGGCAACTCGGAGAGGCGAGGACATGATTGTTTGCTGTGTTTTCCCGATCGACTGAGAGCTTGGGAAGAAAAGGAATGGCGCCGCCCAGTGTCGCTCGCGGGGATAAGAAGGCACCCGGTCTTCACCCCGCTGAGGCGGTGACGGTCGCGTGGGGGTGCGAGCAGGCCGCCTGGGCGCCAGCGTGCGTAGAGGGGAAGTAGCTGGTGGCGCCGGTGGCTGCTCGGTGGCATAGCCGACAGCTGCTCGGTGGAATTTCCCACTGAGGCTGTGACTTTGTGTGCAAGTTTTGCCTCCTCCTTTCTATGACATGTGGGTCCCACCTGCGGTTTTAACCTCTGAAATTTACTCCTAATCACTGTTGTAAACAGTGAGCCCCATAATACCCCTGGTGATTCAAATTATCCACCCATGAGCCATTTGAATTGAGTAGAATTCAAATTGGGTTTGGTTTGAATGAATTTCAGCACAAGTTCAGTTTTGAATTCAAATAAAGTTTGAATTTGTCCCACTTAGCTCATGTCAAGATCAACTCCAAATGGAGTGAAAATTGGTGTGTGAGCTCAAAAAAATGTGCTGAGTAAGAATATGCCTCCCACTTTTAAATTCATGGCGTAAAAACAGTTTGAATTTGAATATGGTTTCAAACTGCCCTCTTTCTAGCTATACCCAAAATGACCTCAAAAAGGTTTTGAATTTGGGTGAAACTTGGCATGGACATCCTTAGAATTGTGTAGGAGTTTTCATATGTCCAGCCCTTCTATATCACATGTGGGAAATACCACTTTTGCAATATTTGAGTTTGTTCTCTAATGAGCATGTTGATGGTGGTTACATGCTCTTCATTTGTGTTCATCAACTTCAAATGAGGTGTGTGGTGTGGTGATGAACACTTCCAATAGGTGTCAAAAACTGAGGCCCTTACACTGGATTTGCATGAAATTTGGCCTGATCCTTCCCAAGACTAATTAAGGTCTATGGGTAAGATCAACCTTTCATGTTCATGTGTAATAATCCCACTTTTTGGAAGTTAGGGCTTCCCCTCTAATCACCCTTTTGATGGTGGTTACTTGCTCTTCACAAGAGTTCATAAGATATCCCCAAAATGAGCTGTGGTGTTGTGAGGTGATGAAATTGATCACTTTTGCAAGTCCTTTTTCTTTGGCTTTTACATCCCTCCCCCTTAAAAGAATCCCGTCCTGAGATTATAAAGAAGAGGCAGCGATGTAATAGGAACTCACCCGTGCTGAGATGCCATGAACTCCGGGTAGTTTGAGCGAAGAAATTCCTCGCTCTCCCATGTCGCTTCTTCGGCGGTGTGGTTACTCCAGGGTATCTTGTAGAACCACAACGTTCGGCTACGCGTGGTCCGAGCCCTCTCATCAATAATTGCCACCGGATATTCATCATACGTAAAATCCGGTTGCATCTCGCCGATGTATTCATTGGGAACAGCAGCTGTATGCTTCAGACATTTTCGTAGTTGTGAAACATGGACAACATCGTGAACACCAGCAAGAGATGTCGGTAGCTCCAGTCTATACGCCACTGGTCCACACTTCTTGGTGATGGCATAAGGTCCAATGAGTCGGGGAGCGAGTTTCCCCTTCACGCCAAACCGGTGCACGCCTTTCATCGGAGATACACGGAGGTACACGTGCTCACCGACGTCAAAGTGCAGCGGCCTACGCCTCTTATCAGCGTAGATTTTCTGCTGGGATTGAGCGGCCTTCAAGTTGGCTTGAATCATCCGAACGCGCTCTTCAGCGTCGTTCACCACATCAACCCCGAATGTGACCCTTTCACCGGACTCGCACCAGTTTAATGGGGTGCGGCATTTGCGACCATAGAGAGCCTCATATGGTGCCATCTTGATACTCGCCTGATAGTCGTTATTGTATGAGAATTCCGCCAACGGTAGGTGATCATCCCAGTTCCTACCATGGTGGATGGCACATGCCCTCAACATGTCTTCCAGTACCTGGTTCACCCTCTCTGTTTGCCCATCTGTCTGAGGGTGATAGGCGGAGCTTCTAATCTGCTTAGTACCCAATGCAGCGTGCAACTGGTCCCAAAAACGAGACACGAATAACGCACCTCAATCTGATACTATGGTCTTGGGTACCCCATATAAGCATAGAATTCTCGCTATGTACAGCTCCACATACTTGCCGGCATTGTAACGTGTATGCACAGGAATGAAGTGAGCCGACTTGGTTAATCGGTCAACGATCACCCAAATAGAATCATGCTTGTTGGAAGTCAGAGGTAATCCCACAATGAAATCCATGCTCATATCTTCCCATTTCCATGCCGGGACTTTCAGGGGTTGCAGCAGCCCTGATTTCCTCATATGATCAGCTCTCGCTCGTCTACACGTATCACACTCGGATACATACCTAGCCACTTCCCGCTTCATCCGTGTCCACCAAAATTTATTTTTCAAATATTGATACATTTTGTTGCTGCCCGGATGAATGGACTATTTAGACAAGTGAGCATCATCAAGAATCTTCTTCCTCAGCTCCATATCCCGGGTACGACTATGCGGTCATTGAACCACAGCGTCCCCTCATCATCTTTCCGGAAACATTTGATTTCCCCGTTGTCTATCCGTCTCCGGAGATGCCATGCCCTTATCAACTTTCTGAGCTGCAATGATGTCCTCCCTAATAGTAGGGATGAGAGCAAGGTTGTAGAGTGATCCATAAGGAACCAAGTATAAACTCGGTTCTTCCTCCTCCACCAGTGTAATGGTGAGGTTATGGACATGTGATTTCCGACTCAGCGCGTCGGCAACCACATTCGCCTTGCCGGGGTGGTAATGAATCTCAATCTCATAATCTTTGATTAGTTCTAACCACCTCCTTTGCCTCATATTCAGCTCCTTCTGGGTAAAAATATACTTCAGGCTCTTGTGGTCGGTGTAGAGATGCACCAAACTTCCCAGGAGATAGTGCCTCCACATTTTTAACACCAAAACCACAGCAGCAAGCTCAAGATCATGAGTCGGATAGTGCTGCTCATGGTTCCAATGTTGGCGTGAGCCATATGCGACCACACGTCCTTCCTGCATCAACACGCAGCCGAGCCCGATGCCGGACGCATCACAATACACATCAAAGGCTTAGTTGTATCCGGTTGAGCTAAGACCGGGGCTGTTGTGAGATGCTTCACTAATGCTTGGAATTCTCCTTCACACGCCGTGTTCCAAACATATTTTGTTCCTTTCTTCAGCAATTCTGTCATCAGTTTAGCAAGCTTGGAGAAGCTTGGAATGAACCTCCGATAGTATCCCGCTAAGCCGAGGAAGCTTCTGACTTCATGGACTGAAGTGGGAGTTTTCCATTTCAGCACTTGCTTGATTTTGCTTGGGTCAACCGCAATGCCTTCCGCTGAGATGATATGCCGCAAAAATGGCACTTGGCTGGTCCAAAACTTACATTTGCTGAACTTGGCATATAGCTTATGGTCTCTGAGGCATTGAAGAACGATCCTCAAGTGTTCGGCGTGTTCTGCTTCTGTCTTGGAGTAAACAAAGATATCATCAATGAACACTGTCGGTACTCTCAATATGGGGTACCACCGCGCACAGGGGAAAATCGTCTAAGGACTTCGCCCCTTCCGCAGGGGCGATGTGACACTCTCATTTTTGGTTTCTGCATGTATTCATGTTTCATGTAGAACAACGTTTTAAAATAAGCTGAAACAGAGAAAATATCAAAAAGATAGCCAAAAGGAGCCAAATCCAGTTCACAGATGTAAAAGTCCCAAAAACGTGAATGCAAAGGAATGGATGATTGAACGTCATTGTGTTTCTGTTCATGAAAAATGGGACTTACAAAAAAACTTTCTTACATGGGATGGTACACATGAGGTGCAACCACATGGGTTCAAGCATGCCTTTGAATGTGTTGGACCAAGGTGAAGATAAACTCATGTGTAATCATACATGTGGATGAGAAAGAATAAAGATAAAGTCTTTAGCCCCAAAGGCTCAGCTCAATTTGCCGCCAAACTTTTGTATACACCTGGAGCCTCATACATTTGAATTGAGGAGAATGTGGTGGCAACTTATGATTTGAGGTTGAGCCAAAAGGGAATGGAATATGATCATGTTGAGTTCATGCTGAATTCAAACATGTTAGGACAAGGGAATGATTTGAGTTGTGTCACATAAAATGTAACCTCAAACATGGACATGTGGGAAGAGCAAAAATCTTCTTTAACTCCTGTTGAACACATGTTAATCCGGGAAAGGATTTCACTCCCAAAAATCTAACTCATATGTACATTCCCTATGAGTAGAGGGGAGGGAAGTTTAAACCCCATTTTTGAACACTTGCAAAACATTCATGCTCAGATGGTCCAAAAGCATATATATGAGATGACCATTGCAGTCCTCAGGTATTAAAGAGCTTAAGTTCCAAAATTGGAGAGTGTTTGAGCTCATATACCATTTGTTCAAAGCATTGTTTGAGATCACCTTCAAATTCAAATTTGAGGGGCATGGTCAAAACTGAACTTGTGAGGTTCAGCTTGGGACCAAGGTTGATCAAGCATGGTCTAGGAGCAAACCAAAGTGTTTCACCCAAATTCAGATGGGTCATCACAAAAGAGGACTTAAAAATTCAGTTTGAATCAAAGGATTTACTTCAAAGAGAAGAAGACCATTTCCAAAGAGGAAATTCAAACTGTTGTTTGAAAATTTGTATTTGCAGTGGCCAACTCAAAGATCAGACGGCATATTCAAACTCTCCAGGTTCAAATTATGAAGAAGGCAACTTTTGAGCAAATTTGGAGGTGCTTTGATATGTGTATCAAAGATACTTGTGAATTGTCATTGAAATTTGAATTCGAATTTGAAACTGAAGTAAAAATTTCCAAATTTCCAATTGGCCTTTGAATTTGAGCTCTTCATAGCTGAATTTGCCATGTGCCAAGATTTGGAGATATTTGTGAAAGTTTTGGGGATAAGAAAGGGGGTGGACCCCACATGTCATAGTAATCTTTAAACTTACCATCGAAGAAAACTTCCTGTTTCTACCGAGCGGCCGAGGCTTTCCCCCGGACGACACCGGGGCGCCACCGAGGGCACCGCCTCACCCTCCCCCTCGCGCTGGCGACCTCCTTGAGTCGGTCATCACGTCTCGACGTGATCTTTTGCCCCAGCCGACCCCCACTCGGGCCTATTAGTCCCGTGCCGAACACGAGAGCCGCCGCTCGACCAAACCTCAGCGCCGATCCTCGCTCGGTGCTGCTCGTCCTTCGCACGGCCATCTGAGCTCGTGGAGACATGCGCAAGAACCCACTGATCGTCCTCGAGCTACCCAACCCATCCCACCAGCCCTTGTGTGCTGTACACAGCAAGAATTGCCGTGAAGCTTCGGTTCAAGCCGCCGCCGCGTCTCCTCGACGCCCCGGCGGTACAGGCCGTGTCACATCACGGGTTAAACAGCGAAAAGGTGCGCCACTCCCTCCTATTCACACTGCCAAAGACCCTAGGCAATTCATCCACGGTAGCCCGGGAATTTCTAGAAAAACTGACGAGGTGTCCATAAGCCGTGGTGGGGGGATTTCCCAAAATTTGTGATCAACAGCAGTTCTTTTCTCATTCTGATCACGGGATAGGCTAGAGACATCCTGGTGCATTGCTGACATCAAAAATCCGGAAGAAAAATAGAGCCTCGACGGTGTTCTTCGAGTTTTAGCGTCGGACACCCGTTTTTAAGCTAGGGCGCACGATGACTTGGTAGTTGGGGGCGTTTCCGAGCTCGGTTGCTTGCATGACGACCTTGGCCATGAGTCACTGGTGCTATGGAGCAAGAAATCCGTGAATTTGGGTCGGTAGGGAGGCCGGCCGACGTCGCCGGACAAGGGCCGAGGCCGCTGCCCGTCGCCCGACCCCTAGCGGTCCTCTACAGCCCACGAAGACCCCGGGAATGGCTTTCCCGCCCTCAAAAACCCCCAGGCGGCGGACTTCGGGCCGGGAGACCGGGGAACGAGGGAACCGAAAGGGGGATTTCTTGCCGGCGCGAGCGCGGGCGTGGGAAAGAGGGAAGAGCCGGAGGTTGAAGAAGGGACAGGCCCCACATGTCAGTCACAGTGAAACCTAAATCGGATCAGCTGTGAGGCCGGATTTAGTGTGTCCACATGTAAATAGTCTGTGGTCCCGGTGTGGCTAGTCAGTGACTGGTCCATTTAAATCCCCGTGGGCCCAATTGTCAGCCACTGGTTGCAATTACAATTCAAAGGAAAATGTCCAGTTTCAATTACAACTTCAGAAATTCATAACTTTTGCTAGGAAGCTCCAAAATTAGTGATTCAAATTGGGTTGGATTCAGGAGGTAAAACTCTATCCAAATATGCAACCCAATTTGCATGAAAACCAATAGAAAATTCTGGAGAATTCTTTAAAACTTTTCAGAAAAAGAATTTTAGAGGGAGTTTGGTTCATCCAAAATTTCCCAAATTTTTCCAGAATATTCTTTAGGATATTAGGAGACTTCTGTAAAAGGTTCAGCTCATTTGGAGTTGATTTAGTTAGGGTAATTCTAATTTCAAGTTTCTGTATTCAAATGAATACAGAAACATTTTCAGAGAATTTCCAAAACTTGGAAATTCAGTTCTGTGTATTCCTTAGCTCCAAAAATCCTAGAAAAATTCAGGCATACTCCATGATCTATGTATGGAATTTTAGTTCACTTAAATTTGCATGAAAGTGCAAATTTATTCAGAATTAATTCCTCTTTGCCTAAATGCTTAGGGAATTGTTTTGGGTGATCTAATCTGTGAAAAATTCTGAATTTTGGTCCTGAGGACTTTCTTGTGAGAAGGAACTCACAAGAAAATTTCCAGCTCCATTGGAGCCCTGGAGCAGTAGTTTTCTGTTCAACCAATTAGGTGATCACCACCCAAGTGATGAACCTCACTTCTCACTTGATGATAGTACTTAGACACACACCCAAACCACCACCCCCAGTGTCATTTTAAATTCTTGAACAGAGTTCCAGTTTTAAACTTGGCTTTAGCATTTGTTAGCAAAAAGTTTTATAATTAAACCTGTATGCATATTCATAACGTGTAGTGATTAAACGTGGATAAGTGAAGATTTAATCAAGGAGCAAGAAGACAGGGATTAAGCTTCAAGTCATCATCAGCAACTAACCTCATCTTATCTGACTTTAGTCACCTGCAAAACCAAGGCAAGCCCCGGTTTGCATTTAAGTTATTTTCTAAAGTTTTTACTCTGTTCACTACTATGGGTCTCAGTTTGTATGTGCATTAGGTCAAGGATGTTTTATACCCCACTTGCATAACCAAAAATGAACCCTGAGGTCGAGGGTAGAATTGGGTCATCGTTGTAGAATAAGGCCATGCTAAATAGACTAGGGCATCCGGTAGAAGACGAGTAGTTGGAATCTACTCGCGAGCTATAGTTCAGAATATCATAAGTGTGGTTGGGGAAGGAAGCAAACTAAAGTTTACATTTCTAAAGATGAGACCGGGCAGAGGGGTTAGGCAACGACAAGACGAGGTCTTGGTCGAGTAGCTCTGCCTGTGTCGGTTAAGGACCGATGCGTGTGCCGCGTCCAGGAGCAAGTATTGAGTTGTGCACCGGATGCTTAATGATATATGGGAACCAGGAAACCGATGTACCAGGTTTACTGGATTGTAGAGGCATACCACATCGTCTCGTTAGACCTATGAGCCCGAGACGGCGCGACCGGTTCTACAGTTTAGTGTCCTGAGAAAGGTTGCCACATACGATGTAATGAAGGACGCCAGAGTTGGGTCTTCAGAGGCGGGTGTATGTGTCGAGTTATCCGTGTAGTGTTTGATTCGAATCACCGTCCCTCGCGGTTATTGAGTACCGCTTGCTCCCATGTTGTGACGTAGTAATCAACTTGTGTGGAAACAGTTTGCAAAAGTATAATTGCTGCTATGATTATGTTAAAGTTGCATGAAAACCTTGTTTGAAGTAGAAATAGAGCAAACTAAAGTTATTTTTCACCTTGGGACAAGTAACATTGGAATGAAGCGTTTCTTGTTTGATTGTGGAGTTCCAATGTTGCTGGGCACAAGGTCACTAATATTATGGCTAAAACCGGAAAGTTAAGGATGAACTCGTAGGCTTAAGTCTTAGGTTACTTTCATATAGAGTTCCATGCTTTAGGAGAGACGGTTAAGTCTTGCTGAGCCTTTGTGCTCACTCTTGCTATATAAGTGGTTTTGCAGGTAAACTTCGACGCTATAAAGAAGGTTGTCTGGTGAGACTCGGGAACTTCCGAGTCGTGTCACACTTGGAGAACCTAGCCGCTGCCATGTCTTCGTGTTGCTAGCGAGAGGAGTCCGCGGGCTGGACCTCCTCTCGCGTGCTTCTTAGATATTCAACGTGAGCTGTTTATAGACTTCCGCTGTAGCTATTTTATGTAAATTATTTACAAAGAACAAGTGTAAGCTTCCGCCTTTGATTTATGTAATACATTGTTCCTTATATGTGTGCTGTTCGGTGCCGCATAACACGGCACCACCCAATGCGATCCCCAGGCGAGGCGGCACGACCCCTTGATCGAGGTCGGGGCCCTCCCAACAGAGAGCGCCGAAGACAACTCCCGCCGCTAAACTGGCTACGTGGCGCCTTTGGAGCTCATCTCCGCAAATGGGGAGAGGTCCGCCGCTAAACTGGCTACATGGCAGGCTCGGGGATCGTCCCCACAAAGGGGGAGAAGTCCGACCCTGTGGGACACGTGTTGCCCCGAAGCTAGCCTCTGCGCAGAAGCGAGGCCAGTCCCGCAGGACACGTGTCACCTTAGGAGCTATTCACCGCGGAGAAGAGAGGACCAGCCACGCAGGACACGTGTCGCTCTCGGAGCTCACCTCCGGGAGGTCTGACATTACCGAACACGTGTCACCTCCGGAGCTCACCACCGGGAGGTCCGGTCCTATTGGACATGTGTCAACCTCGGAGCTCGTCTCTGAGAAGGAAGGAAATCTGGCACTGTTAGGACACATGGCACACCCGGAGCCACCTCCGAATAAAGAGGAGGTCCCGACCGCCAGGATACGTGACGCACGCGGAGCCCGCCTCTGAGAAAGAGGGAGGTCTCGCTCGCCTGACACGCGGCACAACCGGAGCACGTCTCTGCGGAAGGGGGGAGACCAGGCCCGATGGACACGTGGAGCTTCCGGAGCTCATCACTGCGGAGGTGACGAGTTCTGGAGCGGTTTTTGCTTCTGTACGCGTGGAAATACCGGTACGGGAGGAAACCGACACGAATTCCACAATGTTACCGCACCAAATCAACTAGAGATAAGTTGTTAAGATTCAACGACAAGTTCAATAGGACTCTTATTCGAAGTCCAATCAGATTAGAACTCTTTCCTCCCGATTATAAATAGAAACCAGAACCTTTGGACAAAACCACGAACTTTTTTTCCACCTCCTGAGCCGACGACTTAGAGCCCTAGCCCCAGCTCGCCAAGTAAACCCTTCGCCGGAGTTTGGTCAAGAGAGATCAACGTAAGAGAGCCCCAACGATCTGTCTGATAGGAGAAGGAACCGAGACTAAGAAGAACATAAGGTAGGTCTCCAATACTACCTTACGACATCATCGTGTTTTCTTTGCATCTGTTCTTCGATTCCTTTCGAACAAAAACTTTTTCGTGGACAGATCACGTGTTGATCGGTTTAATCTAGAGTCAAGATCATCACCATGTCCACATTTGATCCGAACACCTCTGTTCATCGTAAAACCCATGCAAACCATGCAAGAACACGTACAAACTGATCTAATAGGAACTGATCATAGGATAGCATGCATATGCATCATCACATCTAGTTAAAGTTTGTGCATGATATTGATTATTGTGAATCTTGTATGTGCGTGATCGTGTATAGAAGGACAAGTTTCGGGAGCTACCTACGAAGGACTACAACAACAAGATTCTGAGCAACAGGAACCACCAGAACAAGGCAAGTGCCCCTTGACCATATTGATCCTATGTTATGGAAAAACTGTTTTGTTTGCGAAAAGGTGTGTGTGCTGAGTCAAACATGATGGAAAACCATTTTTTTAGGAGTTTACTAGTTTTGGTTAAACCACCCTTCTCGCCAGGGAAGTTTATGAGTCGGGTATGGTTTTTACTTTTATGCTTCGCTGAGTCCATGGGATTGGGAAGCGAGATAGATGTGTCTAGCTAACTGCACTCGTAATGATAATGAGAAACTGATGTTGTTAATGAACATGGATCGGAGGGAGATCTAGGCAAGCCTGGGTTTGTGAATGTGGTAGAACTAGATGGTGGTTTGCTTGCCATAGATCTAAGGACCGAATCATGCGAGCACATGCCAGGATAACAGTGCCACCACAAGGCCAAGTATGGGTGCGGCTTAGCTGAGTAATTAGGTATGTTGCTAGATTGTTATAGACTGTGGAAGGCGCGGGAAATGGGAGTCGCGTCAGGACTGCCCTGGGAACTGCATGGCACAAGAGGGGGCCCGTGGGTGGGAGAATTGGAGATTCTAGCCTGCCGGTGAAACCTTAGTGAGTCCATACATCTAGTAGCCCCTTTGTAAAGGCTATTTTGTGATCTCTTGCCCATACACCAACGGTTGTGTACTGGTATAATGGAGGTTCTGCAGACGCCGATGGGTGACGGAATCACAAACTTGTGGGCAAAGTGGTACAGCCTCTGCAGAGTCTAAAACTATCATGATAGCCGAGTTTACGGTCACGAGCGCCTGGCCAACTTCCATGATTAGTTGGATGGTTAATTTGGGATGGTTTTGAAAGGTTTTGGTTATGGTTTGATTTTTGGTTTTGTTTTCGGGACTGTTGAGTCCGGGTGATAAGATTGCTTGCATGACTGTTGAGTCATGGCAACGAGATTGGTCTCGATGTGAGACAGAATTGTTTATGAAATGAAATGGTAGCGAATACGAGATGACATTCATGAGATGGTAGCGAATACGAGAAGGTGTTCGTGAGCAAGAATGAGGTTGATTAATGTCTAGTTGAGACATGGAAGGTAATGAACATAATGGAGGTATGATTGGTATTTTAATACATGTTGGGATTACATTCACTTAAAGATAAGTTGCTGTTTTATCATAGTTTTGATAAATAACTTTGCTTTTTGCAATGAGCCTTTTTATACCTACCTTGTTGTGAGTTACATAGCATATTTTCCCGCACTTGCTTAGTACATCATTGTACTCAAACTTGCATTATTATTTCATCATCAGCAACAGGAGAAGATTACTATGAAGACCAAGTGGAGCATTAGGCGTGTAATCTGTTCTCAACCTTGCCTGTGGGGATGGAGCAGAGATGGAGCTGCTGCTGCTGTTTAGATTGCTTCCGCATTAGTTAGAAGACTTCCGCTACTAGAATAAAGACTTCCGCCGTTAGCATGAGTCCAAGACTCATGAGACATTGTAATAAAACCCTGTTATTCGTGGTAATATATATATTCTGAATTCAGTTTGTGGAACATATGTGTATGTGTGATGAACATCCTGGGCACACATATGCATCAGTTCTCGGTTCCGTGGTTTTCCACAGAATTGAGGGCGTCACAGGCGAACTCCTAGGGCATCCAAACCGGACCTCCCCTCTCCGCGGGGAGAGCTCCGAAGGCTCCACGTGTCCAGTGGGGCCGGACCTCCCTCTCCTCAGAGGAGAGCTCCGGGTCCGCCACGTGGCCAGCAGAGCCGGACCTCCCCCCTCCGCGGGGAGAGCTCCGATGGCTCCACGTGACCAGCGGGGCCAGACCTCCCTCTCCTCAGAGGAGAGCTCCGGGCCCGCCACATGGCCAGCAGAGCCGGACCTCCCCCCTCCGCGGGGAGAGCTCCGAAGGCTCCACGTGTCCAGCAGGGTTGGACCTCCCTCTCCTTAGAGGAGAGCTCCGGGCCCGCCACGTGGCAGCAAGGCAGCGCTGTCTACCCGGCGCGGTAGGAAGCAGGTGTAAAGCCGCACCATGCCTTGATCGTACAAGGTATTCAAGACCCACGCCTTCCCAAGACGCGGTATTGAAGACCCGCGCCTTACCAAGACGCGGAGACGCGGAGCACGCCCCTGCCAGGTGGCGTTGCGCCCAGTCACATCACAGTGAAGACAGGCACGCAATGTCAGTAGCTGTACACCAATAGACGCAGCGACAAGACATCCCCTGCCGCCCCTGCCATCATCAACCACTACGCCTAGCTTACGGCGTGGGCAGGGAGGCAGGCCGGAGACTCAGAGGCCCTCGCCAGAGACAACTACCGGCATTACTGCAAGATATGGTAGATGGCAGGAAATCGTCCCGGGACCACTTGTCGGGTCCCGGGCCCCGCTTTGTAAGCTGCCCGAGCCTTGGACTATAAAAGGCTCAGGTAGGCAACGTTGCAAGGGGTTCAAACTCTGTTCGGCTCTTTGCACTCTCACACTCTTGTTCGCACTCCAGACGGTTCACACCCCAGCTGGTTCGAACTCCAGTAGACATTCTAGCACTCAGCTCATCCTCAAGCTCAGAACTCCAGTTCTGAGCACCAAGCAATACAACGAGCACCTCTGCTCACCGTGGACGTAGGGTATTACGTTCTGGCGGCCCGAACTACGTAAAACCCTTGTGTTCATCTGTTTCCTTCATCCAGTACAGCGAGACTCACGCAGGGGGACTAGCCCCTCCAAAAAAAAAACCTCCGCGGGCTGCCCAGTGCAGGCCCGGGGGAAGTGTCGACAGCTACACTTCGACATTTGGCGCGCCAGGTAGGGGACTTTTTCCCTCTTGCGCCGAGTCTTCGCTCACGAAGATGATGAAACTTCCCTCTGCGGCAAGCTCTCCTCGCCCTCGTTCCCGGCGAACGATGACTAGCGAGGCTTATATCTCGATGCACTCAGGGAGGAGTGTGTCGGGACAGGCTGGGAGCCAGCAGCCGACTCCGGCAACGCGGACTCCAACAGGCCCAAGATCTGCTGCAGCACCGAGTGTCTCCTATGGGAGCGCACTAGCTGCAGATTGAGCGCTTCTACGCAATCCACCTGCTGGGGACGCGCCTCAAGCAGCGACCCAGCAGTGGATTCGTGACGTAGACCGTCTCATCGTCGCTGCCGCCAACCCTCAGCTACGGCGGGGACGACGCCCTAGTCAAACGGGTGTGTCGCTGTCGTGCACGCCAACGGTTGATGAGCAGACGGCAGACTCCCGCTCCACCAGGCTCCCATCTGCGGACCTGAGGTCGGAGCTGGAACTATGTCACCTGGGCGAAGATGCTCGCATGACCATCGAGCGACGACGAGAAAGGCGTCGCAACCACAAGGCCGGCAACAGCATGTCTACCGCCTCGACCTAGCCTAGGCCACAGACGTTCGCTACGCGATCTCTTCCCCAGGCATACGCCACGCAGCATATGCCTCAGCCATATGCCTGTGGGGACCACCCCGTGGTTTGCCCACTCCAGGATCGCATAGGGTGGTGCCGTGCGATGCGGCACCCAACAGCACACACGAAAAGAATAAAGATCAACATACAACTTTTGATTTGATATAAAACAGCGGAAGTCTTTTACAAAACTTAATTAACAGCGGAAGTAATTTACATAAGTAGCCTCTCATCCTAACTATGCAAAAGTGCAGCCGTCCCGCCCGGGGACGCTACACACTAGCAGCATGGAACCGGAGATTCACGGCGGCGTGCAGGGCTCCAGCTCGGCCGTGTACCCCGACGGGGGCATCACCTCGTCCTCGGATCCCTCCTTATAACTCTCACCTGCACACAGTTCAAATATTGCAACCGTGAGCATGATTGCTCAGCAAGGCTTAACCGTCTAGCCTAGGCATGGAACTCTACATGCAGAGATATGTAAGATAGGAAAAAGGACTTTGCGTCAAAGACACGCCTATAAGTTGATCCTTACTTTCAGTTTTATAGAAACAGTTTAATGAGCCTTAGGCAGCCCTCACATCGGAAGTCCACAATCAAACAAGAAACGCTTTTCTCAGATGTGGTGATGCCCAAAGTGGAATATAAACTTAATTAGCTCTATAACTACAGCATACAAGGTTTCAAGACATTAATAGTTCAATACAGCATATTCAGTTGGCTTATTTCACTTCTTACTACGTCACAGCGCAGCGATCAAGCGGGTACTCAAATAACCGCGAGGGACGGTGATTGCAATCAAGACACACTCGGATAACACGTCACATACACCCACTTTCAGAAGCGTGATTCCGCACCCCTTACTACTCTGTTGTATGCAACAACCTTTCAAAGGCAACCCAAATGCCAAACTGGTCCATCCGTAACGGGCAGGAGGTCCCCGTGTGGAGCGTGACTGTGCCCACCGGCAGATTTACACCTTGATACCCTCAACTGACTCCTATTTATGGTTGGGTAAGCCTCGGCACCAAGGTTAACCAATTACACTTGTTTATTGGTTCCCATATGCCAGTATGCATCCGGTACTGTTCAATACTTGTCCAGCAGGGACGCACACGGACGGTCCTCAACCGACACCAACAGGGCTAAGCACGTGAGACCTCTGCTCACTGCATCCTATCCCCCCTGCTGGATTTCATTTTCATAACTCAAGCCATTTTCTACCTCTTCTCATTCCATGTGATAAATACTATCTCGCGAGTAGCTTCCAACCACTCGACTTCTACCGAGATCCTAAACATTAGCATGGAATTCTCTACTCGTCGATTTTGTAAACTACCCAACCCTTTTATAGGATCCAAAAGGCTATGCAAGTGGGGTTTCAATCACCCTAACTCTAATGCAAGCATTCACCCTAGACATAAGTGATACAAATAAAAAGCTTTATAAAGGGTACATAAGTGCAAACTGGGGCTTGCCTGGTTGCGAGTTAAATGAGAAGTCAGCTTCTTGTGGAAGGACGTCCAAGGGCTCCGGTGTGTCCTCAACTTCGGTCACTATATGAGATGTAACAAAATATATGTGTAAGTATTAAGGACTTATAAGAATTGAACTTCTATTCATAGCTACTGCTATTTAGGATCCTTAATTGGCTTTGGAATTTTTACAGTGGATACTAGACTCTCTAAGGATGATCTGAGCAAAATTTGGAGACATGTCATTGCACAATGTAGTCTTTAAAATTCCTACAAGTACAATACTTCTCTGAATTTTGAGCCCAATTCAGGAGCTTTGACATAGTTAAAAGTGGAAAATCCTATTAGGGTAAGTCTCCATGGTTCTAACCAAATTTGTTTCACCATTTTTGGAGCTACCAACAGAGAGAGATGAATTTTTGAAGTTGAACAGGAGTTCTGAAATAGTTTCTGTTTAAATTGGAATTTTCCAAATAAAGGCTGAACTTGGGAAGGCAGTTTATCCAAGCAAATGAACTCCAATGAAGGCCAAATTTTTACTGGAGGTCAGCAAATATGAAAAGGATTTGCTGTTCAAATTTGGGAATATTTCATAAAGAATTGCTCCTGTAATAAATCCCTAAACTATTTAATAAAAACAATTCTGCAGAAATTTCTGGACATTTTCATAGCATGCAATTTGTTTCTCTGTGGAGTGCTCTTCCTGAGGATTCCAACAAAATTGGTCTCACCCTTTTTGGAGTTTTCTACACAAAGTTATGGGTCTCCAAAGTTTGAACTGCATTAGGAAAATCTGGAAATGTTTAAATCTTGTCTGTGGACCCCACCCACCAGCTCTCTCTTCTTCCTCGCGCCAAACAGGGGAGCCCGCGGCGCTGCTCCGGCGAGGTTGGCGGGAAAGGCTTTCCTGGCCATCTCCCGGGCCTAAACTCGCCGCTCCCCCATATTTGACCGTGCTGAACACCCTGGGAGGGTTGCCGGCGGCCGTAGCTCACCGGAAACCACTGTGCACCGGTGACAGCAAGGTTTTGAACTCCGGCGAGGTCGGGAACCCTTATTCCTCCACCAAATGATCGGTTCTTGGGCTCTAGAGCACCAGTGGAAGATGTAGGAACTCGTAATGGTCTCGGCCGTCGGTGAAACAGCCGGCAACCGGGGGCTCCACGGCGACCCGAGGTGCTTTTGCACCGGCGACTAAAAAAACAGCTAGGACTCCCTCATTTCTTTATGTTTTTTCTCGGTTCTTCATCGAGGAGAGGTGCTAGGAAGTATGGAAGCTGTGTGCAAGCTTGCTCGAGATCTAATGGATCGTGCACCATGAATTTTTGGTTAGGCCGAGCACTACCCATCGGTACACAGTTTCGGGAAACGGTGAAATTCTCGCCACCGGTTCTAGCAATCGCTAAACGGCCACCGGCTACACGAACAGGACAGGTACAAGCACCTTTCGTGTACAGAATGTTGGAGAAGAGGGTGACCGAGGCGCTCTGTCCACGGTGGCCCGACTTCGGTTCCCGCCGATGGCTTCGGTTCTTGGCGCCGATCCTCGAATTAGGGCCAACAGCAGTCCCAAGCGTCAAAGCTGAGGGGGGGGACTACCTTGTACCCACATCGGCGTTCATCTTTTGTGTTGGCAACTCAGGCGAGGAGGTATCAGCGCGGGCTAGCGATCGAAAACGGCAGAGACAGCGTCGGCGGCCCGTGTTCGCGCGTGGGAGCAGAACAGAGCCGAAGCACGTGCTGGGAGTGGCGAAATGGACCTGCGGCACTCGGGGTGAGGTGATCAAGACGAGCAGCGGCGAGAAGACCAGGAGGTGGCGTGGTGGAAAGCCTCGGGGGTGGGTTACGTGGGAGCTGGCGGCGTCTCGGCGACCGGCTGAAGCCAAACAGAGGCGGTGGCTCTGTTGTGAGGCTGACCACTGGGCCCCACTTCCCCCCTCTTTTAATCAATTTTGTTCTCTGATATTTTAACCCAGCTGCCCAGAATTAAAGGCCTTACTTCACCCCAAAGTTAAGGTTTGAATTTGCTGAATTCAAATGGTTTGAATTCTGGTGTAGAATTTGAATTGTGTTCGATCATTTGAATTTGAAATGGAGTTTGAATTCTCTATTTTGTATTGCCCCAAAAACATAGGAAACCAGCTCCAAAGTTTCCAATTTCTGGCATGGCTGCTCATTCAAATGTGGAGAACACGTTTGTGAAACCAAATTTGCAAATTGAAGGAATTGGAATTTGAAACTGAATTTGAAATCCAGATTAGAGGGTTTCTCCTTTTAATCCCAAACAAATATTGAAACTCCTCCAAATGAGCCGAAATTTTGAAGGGTGAATATTTAGATTATGAAGATCCAAGTTATGAATTTAGATCTCCATGTTTGGAAGTTTTTGGGAAGTCCAATTCCTCACTTTGAACTTACACCTTATAATCCAAAGTTTTAATTCCCCTCATTTTTCCTAAGTGTACATGAGCTGAAAATTCTTGCTACCACTTTCTGGGGATTTTACATCCCTCCCCCCTTAAAAGAATCTCGTCCCGAGATTCCAAAGGAAAAGCAAAGTGGGGAAATCATTACCGGGTATATGATGATAGAAAGTCCGGATAATATGTTCGGAGATAGTCCTCGCTTTCCCATGTCGCCTCATCAGCGGTATGGTTGCTCCACAAGACCTTGTAGAATCATAAGGTCCGGTTTCTTGTGGCATGAGTCTTTTCATCGATAATACGGATTGGATACTCCGTGTACGTGAGGTCCGGTTGAAGAACTTCTATGTCTTCAGTGCGGATTTCAGCGGAGGGTTTGAGGCACTTCCTCAGCTGAGAAATATGGAAGACGTTGTGAATGCCTGCGAGTGACGCCGGTAACTCCAAGCGGTATGCCACTGGTCCGCATCTTTCAATGACGGCGAACAGACCAATGAACCGCGGTGCAAGTTTACCCTTCACTCTGAAACGATGGACTCCCTTCATCGGAGACACACGGACATAAACATGGTCCCTGATGTCAAAGTGGAGAGGGCGGCGTCTTTTGTCCGCATAGCTCTTCTGACGAGATTGAGCAGCCTTGAGGTTGGCTTGTATTATTCACACTCGTTCTTCAGCTTCATTCATAAGTTCAATGCCGTAGATAACTCGCTCGCCGGACTCGCACTAGTTGAGGGGTGTGCGACATTTCCGGCCATAGAGAGCTTCATACGGCGCCATCTTGATGCTAGCTTGATAGCCATTGTTGTAAGAAAATTCCGCCAATGGCAAGTGATCGTCCCAATTCTTGCCGTGGTGGATGGCACAAGCGCGTAGCATGTCTTCAAGCACTTGATTCACACGTTCAGTTTGAACATCCGTCTGCGGGTGATTCGCGGAGCTTCGGATCAGTTTGATCCCCAACGACGCGTGCAGCTGTTCCCAAAACCGAGAGACGAACAGCGCACCGCGATCTGAAATAATGGAGCGGGGAACACCGTGCAAACAAAATATCTTTGCCATGTACAGCTCCGCATATTGCTTGGCCACGTACTTTATATGTACGGGGATAAAATGAGCCGACTTGGTTAGTTGATCGACTATCATCCAAATTGAGTGATGTTTGTGAGACGTGAGAGGTAACCCGACTATGAAGTCCATGCTGATATCCTCCCACTTCCACGCTGGAATGTTCAATGGTTGCAGCTGTCCGGCTTTACGCATATGGTCGGCTTTCACACGCTGACACATATCACATTCGGATACGTACTTTGCGATTTCTCTTTTCATCCGTGTCCACCAAAACCTGGTTCTCAGATCCTGGTACATCTTGTTGCTGCCCGGATGAATAGAATACTTGGACAAATGAGCTTCGTCCAAGATTTTCTTCCGAAGCTTCATGTCACGAGGTACCACTATACGGTCTTTAAACCATAAAGTGCCGTGTTCATCTCTCCGGAAGCATTTCATTTTGCCATTCTTCATCTTTCTCCGAATGTGCGACATTCCCACGTCTTTCTTCTGCGCTTCCATAATATCCTCTCATATTGTAGGGATGAGAGCAAGATTAAACAATGCCCCATATGGAACCAAAGATAGACTCGGCTCCCCCTCTTCAAGCGGTGTGATGGACAGATTGTTGACATGAGATTTGCGGCTTAAGGCGTCGGCAACCATGTTTGCTTTACCGAGATGGTAGTGAATTTCGATCTCATAGTCTTTGATCAGTTCTAGCCATCTCCGTTGCCGCATATTCAACTCTTTTTGAGTGAATATATACTTCAGACTCTTGTGGTCGGTGTAGTGGTGCACTAGGTTCCCGAGCAAATAGTGCCTCCAGATCTTCAAGGCCAACACCACAGCAGCGAGCTCAAGATCATGCGTCGGATAGTGCTGCTCGTGGTTACAAAGTTGACGTGAGCCATAGGCGACCACTCTTCCTCCTTGCATCAATACAAAGCCAAGCCCAATACCGGACGCATCACAATATACGTCGAAGGGCTTGGTTGTGTCCGGTTGATCTAACACCGGGGCTGTTGTGAGATGCTTCACTAATGCTTGGAAAGCTTCTTCACAAGCTGAGCCCCAAACATATTTGATCCCCTTCTTCAACAGTTCAGTCATCGGCTTAGCAAGCTTGGAGAAGTGTGGTATGAATCTCCGGTAATATCCTGCTAACCCGAGGAAACTTCTAACCTCGTGGACTGATGTGGGGGGCTTCCATTTCAGCACTTGTTCAATTTTGCTTGGATCAACTGCAATGCCTTCTGCCAAAATAATGTGACCAAGGAATGGCACTTTGCTGATCCAAAACTCGCACTTGCTGAACTTGGCATAAAGCTTATGGTCTCGCAATCGTTGAAGCACGATATGCAAGTGCTTGGCGTGTTCCTCTTCAGACTTGGAGTAAACCAAGATGTCATCTATGAACACCACCACAAATTTGTCCAACTCCGGCATGAACACCGAATTCATAAGATACATGAAGTGTGCCGGGGCGTTGGTGAGACCAAAAGACATGACGAGATATTCATACAACCCATATCTCGTCGAGAAGGCTGTCTTCGAAATATCCTCCGCTCAGATCTTTATTTGGTGATATCCGGAGCAAAGATCCATCTTTGAAAATACACTCGCCCCCACAAGTTGATCGAATAAAATGTCGATGCGGGGCAGTGGATATTTATTCTTGATGGTGACGGCGTTGAGAGGTCGGTAGTCCACACACAACCTCAAGGTTTCATCCTTCTTTTTCACAAACAGCGCCGAGCATCCCCATGGCGAGGAACTCGATCAAATGAAACCCTTCTTCATTAAATCGTTGAGCTGCTCCTTCAGTTCAGCCAGCTCATTCGGAGCCATCTTGTACGGTCTCCGTGATATCGGTGTCGTCCCAGGTACAAGTTCAATATTGAACTCGACGTCTCTTTCGGGTGGCATGCCCGGAAGATCATCCGGGAAGACATACGGGTATTCACGGACCACACGAATATCCTCAAGTTTTGTGGCTTCCGTGTTATATGTGGCTGGAGTTTCTTGAACCGAACGGTCAAGAATAAGAACATGTGGTTCATGAAGTGGAGAATTTAAACGAACCACACGTGGAATGATGTCAAGAACAGCACCATGGCGATGTAGCCATGACATTCCTAAAACGACATCAAGTTTTTGACTCTCTAACATGATTAGAGAAGTCGGATATAGATTTCCACCCAACTGTAATAGTGCCCTATTGATGAGGACATCTCTCTTTTGCATACAATGCAAGGACCAATCACTAGAGCACGTGCACGACAATTGGATCACCAGGTACGTTCTAACCTTGTCAATTGTGTTTCAGAACTTACGCTTGTTTCCATGCATGTTTTATTGATTTGGAACAATGGAGAGGACCAGCAGGGGCTGGGAGGAGTCCAAGGAGTCAAGGAGGAGGAGATAGGACGTGCACACCAAGGAGGAGCCCATGTACAACTCGACTTCGACTCCACCTCGGGTTCCAGGAGATGCCTTCACCAAAACTGATGTCCCGGACACATACGGAGTCAGATTTGGACGTTCTATATATGGTTGGAACTGTGATTTCATAAAGCTTCCAATGGAACCAGCCCCACCTCAAAATTCCTTCTAAGTTGATGGGAATCAGCGAAACAAGTGGGCGTCCAGAATCTGTCCGGTGCTGCGCCACCGCCTTTTGGGCTGCTGGCCCGTGTATCGTGTGGAAGCCCATTAGGGTTGCGTCCAGGGGTCTTGCACGCCCCTAAACTCCTTTTTATACAGCATCCGTCACCACATTAGGGTCGGGTTTTGCTTAGTTACAATCTGTCATTGAACAGTGTCGCCAATCATCGGTTGTGAGACCCCAAATTCGTGATCAATTCAGTTTTGATTGCAACTTCTCTGTTCTTGCTTGTGTTCTTGATTGCGCTTGCAGGGATAAGCCTTCGTGGCGAGGTCATTCGTGTGACACAGGTAATAACCAACGGAGCAGTGGTGTAGTGATTGCGGGGTTTCGTTTGTTCGGAGCCTTGGATCATCAACGTCGAGATCTCCACCCAATCAAGTTTACCCTACCTCTTGGAAGATCGGGACTCATCCTCCTATCAATTAGTATCAGATTTCCAGGTTCACCATGAGGTATACTTGTGTGCCCTTTAGATTTATTTTGTTTTAGTCCCATCGTCCACAAAAAGCCACAAAAAAATTTTAAGTTTCCCTGACCTACAACCCCCGCTCAACCTTTTGCACAATCTAGTTTCGGGGTCCGTAGTTCTGAGTTTGTGTCTTAGGTTGAGTCTGGTTGCTGGTTTAGATTTGTTTTGGTTCAGTTTTGTTTCTTCCATCCACTGCCATCTACAAAAAACCAATCTACAAAAAAATTACATCCATCGATTCGTTTCTGTTCCAGTTTCCACCACCACCAAAACCTGATTCTGGGTATCCTGCCATAACTTTTCGCTCGTAACTCCGATTGAGGCGCATTTTTTTTCCCGGAAAGGTCTCAAAAAAGTCCACATACGATACACCAGCTACACCGGTCATGACATTTTCAAAAAAAAAACTAAAAAAATTAAGAAGGACCTTGTTTTGAACTCGGAAGTTCTAGCACCAGTTTTTCCAATCGCTCCTGAAATTCTTTAGACACTTATTCAGCATTGCTATCTGTTACTAACTTGTGTGCCACATACATATACTGCATTGAAGCCTTCTAAGCTCCACCTTCTCTCGAGCAGAACAGGTAACCTTTGCAATCACACCCACTCTCTGCTTGCTTCACACCGGTCACCGTTGGCCACCTGCAGTGCTGGTAAGAAACTTGTAAGAGCGGGATAAGACGTATCTTACTGATCGATTTTCCACCCACTTCGGAGAGCGTAGTAATAGGGTTCTTCACGATCTTTTTGTCTTCGTTTCTGTTTTGTACTAACAATGACAGGAAAGAAGCCTATGGATAAGACCTCTGGTTCTACACCTCCGGATGATGATGAGTGTGTGTCCCAGATGAACTAAGGGACATGATGCGGGCAATGACCGAAGCATTCAACAATTACCAGACCACTACAACAGCCACCTTTCAGAGGCTCCATACAAGTGTTGCTGGTCTGACCACACGGTTGGACGAGATGGAGACTCGTCTTCCCCAATAAGCTACGCCCTCTATCATCCTTGATGATGATGCACATGCTCACTACGACACAGAGGATGACTTCAATAACGATGAAGTTGATGCACAGCAGCGCCGTCGCCCTCAACAAAATCGTCAAGGTATGGGAGGTAGACCTCGTCCTCATGCTCGTGAACAAGATAATGATCCTTATGCTAAGATTAAGTTTTTTATTCCAACATTTTATGGATCTTATGATGCTGAGACTTACTTGGATGGGAGATGACGGTAGAACAAAAATTTAGCTCTCATCTTGTTCCTGAGCGACATAGAGTTATACAAGCCACTAGTGAGTTTAAATATTTTGCTATAATTTGGTGGAATGAACTTGTCAATACACGTAATGCACCACAGACATGGGCTGCGTTAAAAGAAGAGATGCGCGCTAGGTTTGTTCCTCCTTCATATAGACATGATCTTCTTATGAAATTGCAACGCTTTGATCAAGGTGACATGACTGTCCAAGAGTACTACCAAGGGTTGCAGAAAGGTATGCTTCGTTGTGGGGTAGTTGAGGATCAGGAAGACCAAATTGTTAGGTTTTATGGGGGCTTGCGGCGTGAGATCCAGGACATAGTTCACTATAAGGAATATCATTCTATTCAACGTTTATTTCAACTTGCTATGTTAGCAGAAAAAGAAGTGCAGGGTCGCCAACAGAAGCGGCGGAACAACACCTTCACGCCACGACAATTTCCGGTGCCATCCAAAGCAGCGCCCTCCTCAAGCGTACGTGCTTCTACACCACCCTCCACGGGTGTTGTATGCAGCAGCATCGCACCATCTACATCACGGGGACAAGATAACAGCAAGTCCCAGATGCCTCCAGGTGTTGCAGCAAAGGCGGCTGCACCCAACACTTCGACAAGTCGCAGCTCCGACATCAAGTGCCACCGCTGCCAGGGACTTGGCCATATGCAACGAGATTGCCCCAGAAAACGAGCGATCATTGCCACTGCTGATGGTGGGTATGTTAGTGCTTCTGATATTGAAGATGAAAATATTATTGCAACTAACATTTCAGGTTCGGATGATGGTGCTGAGGAGGTTCTTGGTACATCTGCGACAAACAACTATAGGACTTTGATTGTGCAGCGAGCTTTGAGTGCCATGGTTCGAGAGGATGACAACTGCCAACGTCATAACCTTTTCAACATGTTTCTTGTCGTCAAGGACTGCCGTGTATATACCATCATTGATGGTGGTAGCTGCAACAATTTGGTGAATGTTGAGGTGGTCATGAAGCTTGGCTTGACCACACGGGAGCATCCCCACCCTTATCACATTCAATGGTTTAAGAACAATGGTAAGGTTAAGGTAAAACAAACAGCAAGGATACATTTTTCCGTTGGTTCTTATCATGATTTTGCTGATTTTGATGTGGTACCTATGGATGCTTGTTCTCTTTTGTTGGGACGTCCTTGCGAGTTTGATACTGATGCTATTCACCATGGTCGATCTAATAAGTATACTCTCATGCATAAGGGCAAGAAAATTGTGTTGCTTCCTATGAGTCCCACTGAAATTGTACAATTTGAGCAGGAGAAAAAGAATAACCCTAAGCAAAAGAGTGTTTTCAATTCTGAAATTCAGCAACCTATTAAGTTGAAAAATCCTATTTTGCTTGCAACTAAATATGATCTTGATGATTTATATGCCTCTAATGGAACTTGCTATGCTTTAGTGTGCAAACATGCTTTATATTCCCTTGAGGATACATCCATTGTCTTGCCACCTGCTGTTGCTAACCTTTTGCAGGAATATATGGATGTTTTTCCATCAGAGATACCCCCTGGATTACCACCTGTGCGAGGCATTGAGCATAAGATTGATTTGGTTCCAGGGGCGAGCTTGCCAAACCGTGCTGCCTACAGGACCAACCCCGACGAGACTAAGGAAATTCAGTGACAAGTCCAAGATCTTCTGGACCGCAGGTACATTCGTGAGAGCCTTAGTACTTGTTCTGTTCCTGTTCTTTTGGTTCCAACAAAAATGGCACTTGGCGCATGTATGTTGATTGTAGAACCATCAATAACATTACCATTCGTTATCGCTATCCTATTCCTAGATTGGAGACATGCTTGATGAGTTGAGTGGTTCTGTTATTTTCTCCAAGATTGATTTGCGTAGTGGGTATCATCAGATTCGTATGGCTTTAGGTGATGAATGGAAAACTGCTTTTAAAACTAAATTCGGACTTTATGAATGGTTAGTCATGCCATTTAGTTAAACTAATGCGCCCAGCACTTCCATGAGGTTGATGAATGAGGTTTTACGTGCTTTCATTGGTAAATTTGTGGTGGTTTATTTTGATGATATCCTTATTTACAGCAAGTCATATGATGAGCATCTTGAACATTTGCGTGCTGTTTTTAATGTCTTGCGCGATGCACGTTTATATGGTAACCTTGAGAAGTGCACCTTTTGCACCGATCGTGTGTATTTTCTTGTGTATGTTGTTACTTCGCAGGGCATTGAGGTGGACGAGGCAAAGATTGTTGTCATCACGAGCTGGCCACTTCCGACTACGGTCACACAGGTTCGGAGTTTTCTTGGTCTCACAGGTTTCTACCGGCGTTTCATGCGGGATTTCAGCACCATTGCGGCACCTCTCCACGAGTTGACAAAGCATGGAGTGCCGTTTCGATGGGAACCAGCACAACAACAAGCTTTTGATGTTCTCAAGTCGAAACTCACACAAACACCATTGCTGCAACTTCCTGATTTTGAGAAGACCTTCGAGCTTGAATGTGACGCGAGCGGCATTGGCATTGGAGGAGTGCTAATTCAAGGAGGTAAACCTGTTGCCTTCTTTAGTGAAAAATTCATGGTCCTTCGCTGAATTATTCTACATATGACAAAGAACTTTATGCCTTAGTGCGTGGCTTGCAAACTTGGCAACATTACCTATGGTCTAAAGAATTTGTCATACATTCAGATCATGAGTCTTTGAAGTATCTTAAAGGACAAGCTAATCTGAACAAACATCATGCTAAATGGATTGAGTTCATAGAATCATTTCCTTACATCATTAAACATAAGAAAGAGAAAGACAATGTGATTGCCGATGCTTTATCTAAACGTTATACCATGCTGTCCCAACTTTCTCATAAAATCTTTGGTTTGGAAACCATAAAGAGGTTATATGCTACTGATTTGGACTTCAAAGATGCCTTTGAAAATTGTAGAGAGGGAAGAACGTGGCAAAAATTCCTGCTGCGTGAAGGCCTTCTCTACCGTGCTAACAAGCTGTGTGTTCCAGCCAGCTTCGTTCGTCTTTTGTTGTTGCAGGAAGCGCATGGAGGTGGTTTGAGGGGACATTTTGGTGTTAAAAAGACAGAGGATGTGCTGGCCACTCACTTCTTTTGGCCACGAATGAGGCATGATGTGGAGCGCTACGTTTCACGTTGCACGACATGCAAGAAAGCTAAGTCTCGACTTAACCCACATGGTCTTTATATGCCTCTTCCATTTCCTAGTGCACCTTAGGAGGATATTTCTATTGACTTTGTTTTAGGATTGCCTAGAACAATGTAACACCCCAAAATCCTGTTAAGAAGGGAATTTAAAATTTTTTGGACGTGTTGCATGTTTTGCAACAATTTAAATTCAAACTGGAATTCAATTTAAACTCAAAAAAGAAAAGAAATAGAAAAAGAAAAGGAAAACAGAAAAAAAAACGGCCAGTGGGCTGAAACCGACCAGCTGTCCCACCCTGCTCCGCGCCAGCCCGCAGCCGCGCGCGCCCCCTTCCTCCCACTGACAGGCGGGGCCCGCCAGCCTTTCTTCTTCCTCGCGCCCGCGCCGTGATCGGCCGGACTCTCTCTCACCCGAATCAAAACCAATCGGGAATTCTCGCGTATCCCAGCCGATTTCCGGACCCCGAAGACTCCAGCTCAATCTAAACCAACCCGCCGCCCTCCCCCTTCTATAAAAACCCCGGCCTTGTCCCGTTTTTCCCACGCGATCCGCTGATTTTACTCCGGTGAGAACCCGAGCCCCTCCGGCGAATTCTGCCCGATCTACACTCGGGAATTCCGATCTAACTCGCTGGTCTTGATCCACCGCCTCCGGGAAACCTCGCAGGTGCCAAAAACTCGGTGGTTTGCGGATCAAACACAGAGCCGACGAGCCTCGCCGTGAATTCACCTCGGACCTCGTCGCCGATCGCTTTCCAGGACCTCCGAGCTCAAGAAAACCCCCGAGGTGAGATCCCCGACCTCCCCTCCACCGATCTATGCCATAAAATCACAGTTCTATGAAGAATTCCCGAAGATCCAAAACTCTCCGGCGAGATCACCGCCTCCCGCCACCGTGCGCCGCCGGGCAGCGCCGCCCGCGCTCGATCAGAGTGACGTGGCCGCTTGTGCGCCGTTTATTTTAAATCGCACGGTAGAGTTTAAATCCCTGCGTACCGGTTCGATGTTATAATCTCAGCCGTCTGTTTTAAATCGGACGGTCCACGTCAGCCCCGCGTTATAAAGACTGGAAATCTGCTACCCCCTGGGGTTCTCGGAAAATAAGAGCTAGCCCCGGAAACTTCTGATCTAGCCCCTGGAACTTCAGAAAATCGTGTAAATTCATTTAAAAATCAGTTTTAGCCCCTGGACTTAATAAAAATTAGGAAAAACTCCTCTGTTATGAGTAGCTAGACCCCTGAAGATTGTTAAAATAATATTATAGACCCTGTAGTGGGGTGAGTTTACCTTTTTAACCCTGTTTAGTATTAAATTTAAGAAATTGAATATGTGGCTAGTATTTAAAATTTAAAAAGTGGGACAAACATATTGTCAAATTTAAATTAAAAACATTATCAGTACTTAGAAAACTTTGGAGTGAGATAAAAATAGATTTTTGGCTGAAATGAATCTGTTTAATTTATTATTCACATTTAATTAGTTATAGGGACATTTTTTTACGTAAAGAATAGTTCTGAAAATAGGGAAAATAAATATAAATTAGTTTACATCAGAGGAAAAGGTCAAAAATATATTATTAACTATTTTAAATCAGAACCTATTCTGTTTAGATGATGTGTCTTGTTATTTTCATAATAAAGTTCACATTTAGGCATAGGAAATAAATCTGAAAATATAGCAACTAGTAAATGATAAATGAAGTTTCTAAAATCCAAAGAATTCAGGTTAGGGTTGGTAGAAGTTCTGAAGACACATATGGAGTAGGAAAATATCTTTAATGCATACTTGGTAGCTAAAAGGTGTAGAAATTGAATATAAGGAATTTATTTAAATTGGAAACTCATATATATAGTATGCAAATATAAAGGTGAATATAAAAGTAGGAATCATATACACATGATTAAAGTGCATGTAAGCCAAAGGTCAACACACGTAGAGTAACCACAACACATAGAATTTGTGAATGGCTTTTATACATGTGAATGTGTGGTTTGTATGAAGTGGAAGTGTGAACTATGTCTTATAGATTGTTGTTTTTCTTTTGCTATGTGTGATGGTATGATGTAGAACCTGCTCCAGAGCAAGTTCTTCCTTTCCAAGATCAGGACTACCCATTTCAAGAGCAGCAGGAAGGAGGCAAGTGTACTTGACCACTTTGATCCTATACTAGGATGTGTAGATAGAGTTATTTGCATTGTCAATTGAAAATATGAAACCCATGCTAGGAAGTTTCCCTAGAGTTGCATTACCTTGTTTCCTTGTAGCTTGGGTTGGGATTCATTTTATCATGTCATTTATTATTATGTATATGCTTAGCCATGCTTAGAATGGGATATTGTGGGATATGAGATCATCAGTTTATTTTACCATACTCTTGAATGAGATATTGTGAGTTATGTAGAGGTAGGGATCAAGTCAAGTTGGATGTTTTGGTTGTGTGCTGGGTGCACGAGACTCGGGTTTGTGTTTAGTACTTGCCTGGATCCTAAGGACCGGTTCATGGAGCATGTAACCTGGCTTTACCGTGCCAACCACATGCTGAGATGGGGCAGCTTGGCCAATTAATTAGGTGTATCCCCAGCGTAGTATGGGTGTGTTGGATGGTGCGGGGAATAGGTGTCAGCTGGACTACCATATGAACCGCAAGGCTCAAGAGGGGGCCACTGCAGCGGGGTTGGAGCCTCTTGTATGCTGTTAGGGGTGAAACCTCAGTGGGTCACGCTCGTCGGGAATCCCTTTGTAAAGGCTTCGTAGTGATCTCCTGGCTACACACCTAGGAAGTGTGAATGTGGTTCGTAGCCACTGGCATAATGGAGGTTCTTTTAGTCCACCCGGCAACGGGGGATGAAATCACTACATGTGGGTACAGTGGTACAAACTCTGCAGAGTCAAAACTGTCATGACAGTCGTGCTCACGGTCAAGAGCGGCTTGGACTTATTCATGATTAGAGGAGTGATGGTTTTTGGAAGTTGTGGATGTTAAGCGGGGAGCTTAACATTGGAAATGATGTTATGGTTATTTGATTATGATGATGGGATGGGAGATTGGGACCATTTCACCTGTGTAGTAATGTAGGTGCTTAATAAGCTAAGGTGATAGGTATTAATTGCGTAGTGCTTTAACCATGAGTTCAACCTCCCCTTGTTCTAGCCATGCATGACATAACTTTCCCACACTTGCTGAGTACCATCGGTACTCAACCTTGCATATTTGTTGGTTTATATTACTGCTCAGGCCAAGATAATGAGGTGGTGTATAATGACCAAGACTTTGGACCCGAAGAAGGTTTCTAGGTTCATGGAGACCCCCGGGCAACGCCTGTGACGGAGCCCTCAAGAATAATATTCCGCTGCTAGTTTATTTACTTGTGATGAACTTATTATTGTCCATCGAGACATTTGCCATGTAAGACTTATTTATATTCGACACCTGGCTTGTAATAAATGATGCTTCACTATTTGTCATCACATGTATGAGAAAATGATCCTGGCATACATGTGATATTCACTTGGTTGTTCTTCGGAAAAACCGGGTGTGACAGAAGTGGTATCAGAGCCAAGGTTGCCCGTAGGAACGTGGACCTAGGTAAAAATGGACGTATTTAAGGGCCCTATTTTCTTAAAAACTATTTTACAAGGTGTGTGTTGAAAAGTGTTATTTAATGGAGTCACTTTCTTCATCTTACCCCAACTTTCATTCAAAATAGAATTTTTGTTTAAAAGTTTATCTAACCTAAGTTTAAATGTTTTCTGTTTTAGATGATTCGCATGATTCGCACCGCTCGCAAGTCCACAGGAGGGAGAGTTCCCGTAGTTGCCCTTGCCGAAAGAGAGGAGAGCCGTCCGGTGACGTACCTTTCCTACGGATTGGCAGTAGGAGGCTTGTTGCACCGTCTTCGATGTATGCTCGAAGCCGCCGGCAATACGGGCAAGCTAATCATCCACTATAACTCCACCAAGACCATCCGTGAGAAGAGGGAAGAATGGAGTTCAGATATGAGAATTATACACGAAAATCAGCTGCTTAAGATCCACCGCTCTACAGCTTGTAGAGCGACACAGGTCGATGCGGAGAAGGATGTCACCTGGGAGGCCATCACCTGCCAGAGTCACATCTATCGTCGACACCTGGACAGGACTGAGTACATGTATGTCCTCCAGCGCGAGAGTGGTACATCGGAGTATAAGTACCTGCCAGTGCAGCAAGGGACTTCCCATGAGCACATGGATTTGTGCTTAGAGGATGCTGCCATGCTTAGCACTCGATTACAGGAGTGTCAGCAGGAGCTTCAGGATGTTCGGGACACCCTTAAGGAAATGGAGGCATTGCTGCGAGCCTGCTTGAGGGCGAGAGAAAGAGGAGATGGGAATGAACTGTGTGTCACCGTGAATGATACATGGACTCCTGACTCCCCAGATTGCCGAGCGATCAGGCGTCGTCACACTTCTCCACCAGCAGCCTCCCCACCCAAAGCGGAGTCAGAAGGCAGCCGAAATGATGAGGAAGATCCCGAGGAGCCAGCTCAAGAAAACGAGTAGTGTAGAGTCCTTCCCTTAGTTAGCAAGATGTCGAATATTCGAGTCGTTACGTTAAGTTAATGGTGTGTTAATGCTTGGTGTGTGACGTGAGTTGTGGAAGCCATGAGCAATTGTCCACAGCCTCGTCTTTAGATTGTTTTGCTTTGGTGTGTGAACCCACATGAAATAATATTGCATTTATTTTTGTGTGAAAAATGTACCCTCAGAAAAGTATAACAAAGCCATTGTCAAAAGGCCTCAAAGGAAAGATGCTGCTGAGGGCTCGTCAAGGCCAAAAAGAGTTCTCAATAAAGGGAAGGGACTCGCCAGTGGTCCCCTTGGGCCCTTGAAGATGAAAAACCCTATTCACCGCAACAGGCAGCCTTCAAGTGAGGATTTCACTGAAAAAGAGAATGAGCTAGCTGATAACTTCAGGAAGATTGAAGTGTATGACTGACCTAAACAATGTTCTGATCCAAGGTTCTGGAGCAACTTCCATGCAGACTACTACGAGCATGTGTACATGAAGATGAAGAATCCTGTAGTAGAGAGTCAATGGCTAAATGTTAAATACCTGAAATTGAAGAGGTATCCTGCCTTTCGTGAGATGGTGGAGGCCTTAGAGAGGCACGGTCTGACGGACCTGCTATCCTTTGAGTATGACTGGAACAATGAAGTTATTACCCAGTTTTACTCCACTCTCTACTTTGCTCGTGGTGATGGAGACAGTTTTACTTGGATGACTCATGGTTCAAAGTATAGTGTCACTTATGATGAATTTGCTAGGATTCTTCACCTCCAACACACTTTGGATCATGAACTGGTCATCCATAATCTGAAACCCCTGGAGAAGGAAGAGCTTGAGTTTCTCTATGACACAAGGATGCCATATGTTCCTCCCACCATCAAATATCTGAACCCTTCTTTGTGGTCCTCAATAGAGTCTTGAGAAAGACTATAGCCCCGAAGGATGGAGATGCGGGAACTATACAAGGGACCTTGAAGACTCTCATGAAGGTCATTAGTGGAAGGAGACCATTCAATGTTTTTGAGTATATCTACAATGACATCGTGAACATCTCAATCACCCCCAATAGGTCCTGTGGATATGCACCGTATATCATGTACATGATTGAGAAAGTGACGGGACTCGAGTTCGTCAAGGATGTCAAGCACGCGGGGTTGAAGCCGGAAAAACCCATCGAGTACACTCTCCCCCCGGCTCCAACTGCCCCGTCCTCTCCACCAGTGGAGAGAAGATCAAAGCAAGCTCATGATGTCACTAGATCTGCAGCTGCTCCTCCTGGGTCTCCACCTGCACAAGAATCATCCAGTGGCATCCTCAAGGTGCTCTCCTCCATCTTTGCCTGCTGCCGCAAGATCGAAGACAGGCAGCGCAAGGAAAAGCTTGCAAGGAAGAAACACCAACAGTATGTCAATGCCAATATCAAGTCTATCTGTGCAAAGCTTGAGATTGAGCCCATTGGATGATCGAAGACAGGCAGCACAAGGACTCAGAGGAAGATTCTGCTCCCATGGATGCCGAAGTTGGTAAAGATGAAGATCAGACTGAGACTGAAGGAGAAGGCAGCGATGAGTGATTCCCCTCAATTTTTCCCTTTTTGGTGCCTTGATGCCAAAGGGGGAGAGATTGAGATTAGATTTGGACTCGAACTATCTAGTATTAGTTATTAAGCTCTCTTATGATCAAGGACATGTACCTATTTTAAAATCCTGTAATGCACCATTTCTTTTCTTATGTGTGATGCACTACTTATATGTTCACTATTGTTTGTCTTTAATTTATCACATTTTGTTTATCACACACCTGTGAGGCACCCCACCATAAGGTGTGTGCATATGTGAGAAGCTTTTTGTGAATTCCTTATTATTCTCATATGTGCACACCTTATGAAAATCAACTTTTTATTCTCAATTGTGATATCTCAAATAGTTGTCATCAATCACCAAAAAGGGGGAGATTGTAAGTGCATCTAGGATATCCCTTGTGGGTTTTGGCTAATTGATGACGAACATATAAGATCCTAATGAAACTATTAAGATGATTGCAGGATAAACAAAGTGAACTAGCTCGGTGCACACAAAAAGGTGAAAAATAGAGTGGTGCCCGAAAAGGAAGACTTTAGTGGAATTTAGAAGAGCAAAGTAGATGTAAATGTATAGGGTGTGTGTGAGAGACACATCCCAAGAGCTCATGACTTTGCGTAAGGGTAAGGGGTTTAAAAATCAACTAAAATCCACTGGACACTGGACTAGTCCGTTCATGGACCAGACTAGTCCGGTCAGCTTACTGGAACGCGACCAGACAAGTCCGGTCTTAGACCGGACTAGTCCGCTCATGTTTCTGTTGTGCTCTTTAGATGACTGCGGACTAGTCCATCCATGCGACAGGACTAGTCCGCTAAACTTTCTGGAACCCTACTTCACATAGCACCGGACAAGTCCGGTTAACCCACTGGAAGTAGACCGGACAAGTCCGATGACATACCGGACTAGTCCGGTATTAGGTTTTACAACGATAACTTTTTAGAAACCATATAAATGGGTGATCCACGGCCTCCTAAAGAAAAGACACGACTCATACTGCTTGAGACAAGAACCCTAGCGCCGCCACCTGTCCCAAGAGCCCAAAAAACACATCTCCCCACACATCTAAGGTGCAAAAAGGTGAAGATCAATTGAACACTTGGATTCAGGATTGGGAGATCGTCGTTCTTTCGTTGTGAGCTCTTGGGTTTGATCTCTCTACACTCATATTCTGCATTGTAATCTTTTTGAGTGTATTTGATCGCTTTCTCATTGTAATTCTTGTGGGAGCCCTCAACGTGTGAGGTTGACCCACAAACTCGGTGATTACCCGTGCTAGTGGAGTCAAGTCGGCCTTGTGTGGCGACTTAAAGAGGGAAAGGGTTAGAGACCCGGCTCTGTGTGAGCCTCCTCAAAGAGGACGTAGATCTCCTGGTGAGATCGAACCTCGGTAAAATCTGTGTCTCGCATGCCTCCTTGTTTTTGTTGATTATAACATCTAGTTGCTAAACTTCATAATTTGAGTTGCTAAGTCTCATTCACGGGCATAATCACACCTCACATTGTAAAATTAAAATAGAATAATTGTTGTTCTTGTTTCCGCTGCTAAACAAGTTAATTCTTCTGCACAACACTTATACAATCTATACAATTCAGCACACCGGACTAGTCCGCCCACACAACCGGACTAGTCCGGTCAATCAAGTTTCTGATAATTCTATTAAGTGTGCAGGAATCTTTTAAAGGCCTATTCACCCCACCTCTAGGCCACATTCAGTTTCGCAACTGAGAAAATGTCTAAAGCATACAGCTACTGTTTGTACTGAAGACATCGGCGAGCTGAAACCGGATTTGAGATATGATGAGTATCCGGTGACAATTCTTGATGAGAAAGCCCGAACCACACGTAGCAGAACGTTGTGGTTCTACAAGATCCTCTGGAGCAACCACACCGCCGAAGAAGCGACGTGGGAGAGCGAGGAATTCCTTCGCTCAAATTACCCGGAGTTCATGGCGTCTCAACACGGGTAAGTCCCTGTTACATCGCTGTCTCTTCTTTTGCAATCTCGGGACGAGATTCTTTTAAGGGGGAGGATGTAAAAGCCCAAGAAAAGGGATTTGCAAAAAACTTTTTATCACCTCACAACACCACAGTTTTGTTGTGGATAGATTGTGAAAAAGTGTGAAGAGCAAGTAACCTCCATCAAAAGAGTGATTAGAGGGGAAAGCCCACACTTTCACAAAGTGGGAATTTTACACATGAACATGAGAGGTTGAGCTCACCCCTAGGACTTGAAAAGTCTTGGGAAGGTTCAAGCCAAATATCATGTAAATCCAACACTTTTTGAGGCACTTTTGGAGGTATTTGAAAAAGAGGCCAATTTGAATGTAAATTCAAATTGCAGCAACTTTCATCACTCAAATTCAAAAGTTAGCTTCATATTCAAACTCAGCACATTTTTCTGAGTAAGACCCCCAATTTTCATCCCCGTTGGAGTTCATCTTGTCAAGAGCTAAATTGAAAGAATTCAAAAACTGAATTTGAATTTCAGTTTAAACATAAAGCAAATTTACTCAAACAAAGTTTGAATTTGAGAACTCAAATTCACACCAAGACTTGGGGGCTAAGTCTCACAGTTAATTGAGAGTAGCTGGGGATAATTTTCAGTAAAACAGAGGTGAAAAATTGGAAAGAAAAAGGGGGGAGGAGGGCCCACTGGTCAGGGGCTGTGAGCAACAGAGAACCACTCGGTGGTCGTCGGTCAGCCGCCGCGACTGGTTACCGCCTCACGGCCGCGCCAGCGCGCGCAGGGATTTACTCGCGCCCCCCTCCCGATCACCACGTACGCAGCACAAAGCTGAGTTTGCTGCATCCCTCGCCTGTCACCCTGATCAGCGCCCGCGCACGCGAAGAACTCGCCGCAACGTTGCACCTCCGAGCCCCCGACGTGCACCCGCGCTGATCGTTGAACGCTCGCGATCCCTGCAGCAAAAGGGAGCGCCAGGGCGCACGCTAGCGGGTCCCCGTGCTGCTACAGCAAGCTGCACCCGAGTCTGAGCGGTGTGAGCCATCGAAGTTGAAGAACCGGGAGATACCGCGGCGTCGAGCTTCGGCTCACCGGTGACAGCCCCATCCAGCCATCGTCGCCGACCACGTTCTACACAAGAAAGGTGCGTGGGGAACCCTAGATGGTGTAGCCGAAAACCCTTCGGCAAATGGTCCACCGAGTAGCAAGAATTTTGGAAAGTCCCAAACCCTAGTGCAACTGACCTAGCTCGGCAAGAATCCAAAATTCAGATTACACGCTGAGTCAATGATCAAGCTAGCTCCCAGATAGCTCCTACACTTCCTAGCGCCCCTCCTCGAGGAAGAACCAAGCAAAACCGTCCAGGAATGGCCGAGTATTAGCCGTTTCTATAGTTGCCGGCTCAAACACGGCTCGGGTCACCGTCGAGAGTGGGTTTGCCGGCGTTGTTAGCCTCCGAGACTGCTCACGTTGGGTTCCTCGTGATCCACTGATGCTTCTCGAGCAAACCGTAGCCCTTTTCATGCCCCAGAGAGCGAGAACGACCTCGCCGGAGCCCTAGCCTCCGCTGTGGACGTCGCACGCCTGTTTCCGGTCACCGCCGGCGAGCTCCGACCCCCGGGACAAGTTCCCCAGGGTGAGGCAAGGCTAGGCGGCCAGTTATGGCACTGGGGGTGGTCGGAAGGCGGTTCCGGCGAACCTCGCCGGAGTGCACCGCTGCTGGACTCGCGGGCGCGCGCGAGGAGGAAGACGACTGGGGGCCCCGCATGTCAGTGGCGATATATTAAATCATAGGATCCGCTGCGGCTCGGGATCCAGTGTGGTGGCGCGGGAAGGGTCCTGTGGCCCCGTGTGGCGTGATTCCAGCAGCCGACACGTGTAGGAGGGACTCACAGTCAGAGTTTGAATGTTTCCCGAATTAATTTGAATTTCCAGATTTAGTTCAAATTTTAGAACCCCATAACTTTTGCTAGAAAGCTCCAAATTTAGTGATTCAAATTGGGTTGGATTAATCTTGCCTAGCTCTGTCCGAATATACAACCCAATTTGTATGAAACCCATTAATTAAGTCTGGAAAATTCTTTAAAACTTTTCAGCAAAAGAATTTTAGAGGGCGTTTAGTTCATCCAAAAATCCCCAAATTTTGCCAGGATGTTCTTTAGGATGTTAGTGAACACCTGTAAAAGTTTCAGACCATTTGGAGTTGATTTGATCAGAGCAATTCAAATTTGAAGGTGCTGTGTTCATTTGAATACAGAAACACTTTCAGAGAATTTCCAAAACTTGGAAATTTAGTTCTGGACAAATCTTAGCTCCAAAAATGCTAGAAAAATTCATGCAAACTCTATGAGCTATAATTGAAATTGTAGTTTACTAAGTTGGGCATGAAAAGGGGTGTTACCTCAGAATTAATTCTTCTTTGCTTATTTGCTAAGAGAATTATTCTGAACAAACCCCTCAATGAGAAGTGCTAATGTTTGGTCCAGAGGGTTTTCTTGTGACAAGAAACTCACACAAAAATTCTCAGCTCCATGGGAGGTCTGGATCACCCCTGTCCTGTTTAACCACTTGAGGGATTAATATGGAAAAAGGGGAAAACCACTTATCACTTAACCATGTGCTTAGGTCTAAGCCCAAACCACCAACACCCAGTTCATCTTTAAATTCTTAAACAGAGTTCCAGTTATTAGAAACTGGTTATTAGAACTAATAGCAGAAGCATTACAGTAAACTTATGTGCATATCCATTAACATGTAGTATTTCATTAAACGTGTAGTCGCTGAAGAAGAGACTCCGGAAGTGCTGGACTTCCTCCTTCCAGAAGAAGAGTTAACTACTGACCAGCAGCAACAAGGCAAGCCCCGGTTTGCATTAACTCTTTTATAAAGTTTTTACTTTGTTTACATACGTAGGGTGAAGTATGTATGTGCATTAGGTATAGGATGATTGAAACCCCACTTGCATAACCAAAGGTTCCGAAAAGAGTGAGGGTAGTGTCTAAGACCTCGAGTAGACATGCTATGCTTAATGTTTCATAGGACTTCGGTACAAGTCGAGTAGTTGGAATCTACTCGCGAGATAGGCTTGGGACACACGGGATTGGTTCGAGTGATGCGAGATCATTTTAGTAATGAAAATGAGACTAGGCAGGGGCTCGGGCGCAGCAAGAGGAAGTCTTGTGTGCGCGGCCCTGTCCGTGTCGATTGAGGACCGATCCGTGTGCGGCCCACGCTGATCAAGTTTGAACTTACCGAAGGCATATCGGATATATGGGCCCCGATAAACCGATGTAACCTAAACCTCCGGGCGTCGAGGCATAACGCACCGATTTATAGGTGTAGGCTGAGGGCAGCAAGGTGGAAATCTGCCAACGGGCATAGAGAGATGCTCCGTGTGGGGAACCTCCTACTCGTTTTGGTGTGACCGGTTCGACGTTTGGGCTGTTGGGTGAAAGGTTGTCCCGTACGACATCGAGTGAGCGTGCTGTGCAGCTCCATGGGTGGGCGTACGTGACGTGCGCTTTGGGTTTCCTGCAGATGTATATCGAGTCGATTCGCTGTCCCTCGCGGTGAAGAGTACACTTGGTCACTGAGTCGTGACGTAGACTAATGAATGAAATGTTATGATGCAATATTGCTGTTATGATATAATTGTATTGCTACATGTGTACCACCAAATATTGCTTACTAAATTTCAGATTCCTGAACTGTTAACTTGTTACTAAAAGATGACTTAAGGATGAACTCGTAGGCGTGTCCTTTTGCTGCAATATTACTATCCCATGTCATTGTACACATCATGTAGAGTTTCATGCTTAGGTGAGTCGGTTAAGCCTTGTTGAGCCATCGTGCTCACGGTTGCTGCTTAAGTGTTTTTCAGGTGAGGAGCCACCCACGGACTCGGAGTACGAGTCCACCGGCGAGGGTTACCCTCCGTCGGGGACCACGGCTGAGTTGGAGCCGTACACGCCGCGCTGAGCTGAGGAGTGCAGCCAGTGTTGGTTGCCCTAGCGCTTGGCAACCGACTTTTGCTAGATAGGCGGGCGTGAGTTGTACAGAGTAGACTTCCGCTCATCCAGGATCGCAGAGGGTGGTGCCGCGCGATGCGACACCCGACAGCACAAGTCATAAGAACACAATATATTACATGGGAAAAACAACTGAACTGTACAAACAGGTACAAACTTCAGTTACAAACTATTGTTTATATTACACAGCGGAAGTCTACTATTCTACAACTCACGCCCGCCTACCTAGCAAAAGTCGGTTGCCAGCCCTAGGGCAACCCACACTAGCTGCACTCCTCAGCTCAGCGCGGCGTGTACGGCTCCCACTCAGCCGTGGTCCCCGACGGAGGGTAACCCTCGCCGGTGGACTCGTACTCCAAGTCTGTGGGTGGCTCCTCACCTGAAAAACACTTAAGCAGCAACCGTGAGCACGAAGGCTCAACAAGACGTGACCGACTCACCTAAGCATGGAACTCTACATGAGGTGTACAACTCATAGGATAGTAATATTGCAGCAAATGGACACGCCTACAAGTTCATCCTTAGTTCATCTTTTAGTGGCAAGTTAACAGTTCATGAATCTGAAATTTAGTAAGCAATATTTGGTGGCACACATGTAGAAATACAATTATATCATAACAGCAATATTGAATCAAAACATTCCATGAATTATCTACGTTACAACGCAGTGAACAAGCGGTACTTGTCACCGCGAGGGATGGCGAATCGACTCGATATACACCTGCAGGGAAACCCAAAGAGCACGTTACGTACTCCCACCCGTGGAGCTGCACAGCACGCTCACTCGATGTCGTACGGGACAACCTTTCACCCAACAGCCCAAACGTCGAACCGGTCGCACCGAACGGACAGGAGGTTCCCTACACGGAGAATCTCTCTATGCCCGTTAGCAGATTTCCACCTTGCTGCCCTCAACCTACACCTATAAATCGGTGTGCTATGCCTCGACGCCCGGAGGTTTAGGCTACATCGGTTTATCGGGGCACATATATCTGATATGCCTTCGGTACGTTCAATACTTGTTCAGCAGGGCCGCACACGGATCGGTCCTCAATCGACATGGACAGGGCTGCGCACACAAGACTTCCTCTTGCTCCGCCCTAGCCCCTGCCTAGTCTCATTTTCATCACTAAAGTGATCTCACATCACTCAACCGAACCCGTGTGTCCGAAGCCTAAACTCGCTAGTAGATTCCAACTACTCGACTTGTACCGAAGTCCTATGAAACATTAAGCATAGCCTGTCTACTCGAGATCTTAGACACTACCCTCACTCTTATGGAAAAAATTTGGTCATGCCAGTGGGGTTCCATCCATCCTACACCTAATGCATATTCATACCTCACACTAGACATGTGAACAAAGTAAAACTTGGTAAAAGAGGTTAATGCAAACCGGGGCTTGCCTTGTTGCTGCTGCTCAGGGGTTAGTTCTTCGTACGGAAGGAGGAAGTCCAGCACTTCCGGAACCTCTTCGCCTTCAGCGACTACACGTTAATGAAATATGCTACATGTCAATGTAAATGCAAAGTGTAACTTAATTACATACTTACTAATAACTCTAGCTAACCCTCCCCTTTGGTTCTGAAATTTTTTATGGTGGTTTGATAGTGTGATAACCAGAGTCTGGACCAAGTTTCATTTGAACCAAAGTTCATTTGAACCTTGTACAAATAAAAGCTTATTTGGTCATTATTTGAGCCTCTAAGTAATTCCAGGGGTTTTCATGGCTCCAGCCATTACTTTCTGGAAACTAGAATTTAAGATGGTTCCAATGGAATTGGTTTCATGTTATTTGCAGAATTCTACTGAAAGTCATGCCCTAATTAAGATTTGAGAAAATCTGAAAAATGTCTCTGTTCATTTTTCTATTTTCTCAGGGCAGTTCTCTTAATCACCCACTTAGGGGGACTAAATGAACCTGGATGCTTCTGAAAATTTTACTGTGATTCAGGGATTTTCCAGTGAACCTCTCATCCAAATTTCAGAATTTTTCATAAAGTAGTTCTCCAGATAAAACTCCCAACAGTTTAAATTTTAGGGATTTAATTCTGGGAAACTATTCACTTTTATGAGCTGAAATTGGTATTGCTGGAAAGTACTCATAATTCTTATTTCAGAAAAATTTGGTTCATCGAATTTGGAGTTTCCTAGCCAAAGTTCTATTCATTTGAAGTTTGAACTTAAAACTGGAAATTCCCAAAATGTTTAAATTCTGCGGGTGGAACACGCTGGTGCCCTCACCGGAGCTCGGCAATGGCCGGAACTATGCCCGCGACGGTGACAGAGCTCCTCTCTACTCCGGCGATGTCGCCCGGGCTACTCAGGGCCTTATTCTTCCAACGGTCTGCTCCTACAGCTTCGCTGTGGCATGCTGAGCACGAATATGAGCTCGGTTGACCATGGAAATGGCCGGAACTAGGACTTCACCGTCGACCTAGGCCCGATATCGGCTGCTGCTCAAAAAACTCGGATATCAGCGCAAAGACTCGACGGTTTTCGATGGTTTTGGATCCTAGATGGCCGTGGGGACGTGTAGAACATGTGCTTGGCTGGGTTTATGCAGTGAAGGACCGATCGCCGCGAATTTCAGATTCTCTGCTCACTCGTTTTTGTTGAACACCGAGGACTAGACGGGGAAATACTCTCCCCACAAAGCATGAAAAAGGGTAGGGTCTTCACCGTGAGTTCGAGCAGTCCCCGGCGCGTATCTTTGCTGTTGAGCTCCGGTTGCGAGGTCGCCTGGATCAACGGCGCGACGAGGAGCCGAGGGGAGCGGCTGGTGCCGTTTCTTTGTTTCGGGTGAGAGCGGGCAGAGCGGAGGAGATGAGGCTGGCTCACGTGGGCTGGGGTCTTTAATCACGTCGTGCACGCATGCGCTCGGTCGACGAGCAGGAGGTGGCAGGGTGAGGCGGTCGGACGCCGGTGCTGGCCGCAGCTGGCGCGCTGGCTCGGCTGAGAGAGGGAAAAATCAGTGGAAGACTTCTCTGTTAAGACTATTGACAGGTGGGATCTCCCCTCCAATTCTTTTTCCAAATTTTCTCAATTCTGTTGTGCCAAAATATCCTCAGCTACCCACCATTTAATGTGGGACTTAGTCACCAAGTCTTAGTTTGAATTTGAATCCTCAAATTTGAACTGTGTTTGGCTAAATTTGCTGCCTGTTTAAACTGAAATTCAAATTCAGTTTTGAATTCTTGCAAATTAAGCTCTTGACAAGATGAACTCCAATTAGGATGAAAATTGGTGTGCTTACTCAGGAATTTGTGCTGAGTTTATATATGAAGCTAACTTTTGAATTTGAGTGATGAAAGTTGCTGCAATTTGAATTTACATTCAAATCGGCCTCTTTTTCAAGTACCTCCAACAGTGCCTCAAAAATTGTTGGATTTGCATGAAACTTGGCTTGAACCTTCCCAAGACTTTTCAAGTCCTAGGGTGAGCTCAACCTCTCATGTTCATGTGTACCAATCCTACTTTGTGAATGTGTAGGCTTTCCCCTCTAATCCCTCTTTTGATGGAGGTTACTTGCTCTTCACAATATTTCCTAAGATATCCAGAACCAAAACTGTGGTGTTGTGAGGTGAAGAAAAGTTTTTGCAAGTCCCTTTTCTTGGGATTTTACACAAAACTTCAGAAATTATGGAGCAAGAAAACAAAGGTGTTGCTGTCCAAAAGAAAGAAAAGAGGGGCTGAATTGACAAGGAAGTGCAGCAGCAAGCAATTTCTCGAAAATAAAAGTTTAGAGGGATGTTCCTATGTGTTTTAGGGTGTCCATTCTATCTAGGCTTACATCCTACGGTCAATGTGGTTCTGATGCCAATATGTGCATTCTACCTAGGCTTGCGTCCTACGGTCAACGTGGCTCTGATACCAATTTGTGACGCCCGGTCCCGTGAAAACGGAACCCAACTGATGCATATGTGTTCCCAGGATGTTTATCACATATACACATGTAATCCACAAACTGAATTCAGAATATAACCATAAATAATAGGGTTTAAGTACTTTATTATATCAATCTCTAACTTATTCTTGCAGCGGAAGTCTCTAACTTATTCTAGCAGCAGAAGTCTCTAAACGATAGCGGAAGCAACTAAACAGCAGCAGCGGCTCCATCTCCAACTCCACAGGCAAGTTGACGGTAGCTCGCACGCCTAGTACTCCACATGATCTTCGAAGTACTCTTCTCCTGTTGCTGATGTTTGTATGATAATGCAAGGGTGAGTACATGTCGGACTCAGCAAGTGCAGGAAAAGTATGACATGTAGCTTACAACAAGGTAGGGATAAAAAGGCTCATTGCAGCAAGCAAATTTTATTTCACAAACGTGATAAAAACAGCAGCTGTGTCTAGGTGAATTTAATCTCAACATATATCCAAGTAAAACAGCAACATACCTCCATCATTGTCCACCATTTATCAAGTCTCAACATTCTTTCATCATAAATCACCTTTTCTCAAGTCTCAACCAGCCATTGATCTTTCTCAATTTTATCTCATGCTCATAACCATCTCATGTTCATATAACCAAAACCAAACTCATTGCTAAGACTCAACCAGTCCCGAGACCAATACCAAAGACCAAACCATAACCATACCAATAACCTTACCAATAACCATCCCGATAACCATCCCATCTAATCATGTGATTTGGCCAGGCGCTTGTGACCGTAAGCACGGCTATCATGATAGTTTTACACTCTGCAGAGGTTGCACCACTTTACCCACAAGTTTGTGATTTCGTCACCCGTCGGCGACTGCTGAACCTCCATTATATCAGTACACAACCGTCGGTGTATGGCCAAGAGATCACAAAATAGCCTTTACAAAGGGGCTACTAGATGTATGGACTCATTAAGGTTTCAACAGCAGGCTCGATCACCATTCTCCCACCAACGGGCCCCCTCTTGTGCCATGCGGTTCCTAGTGCAGTCCTCTCTCGACTCCCATTCCCGTGCCTTCCACGGTCTATAACAATCTAGCAACTTACCTAATTAGTCAGCTAAGCCGCACCCATATTTGGCCTTATGGTGGCACTGTTTTCTTGGCATGTGCTGGCATGAATCGGTCCTTAGATCTACAGCAAGTAAACCACCATCTCATTCTACCACATCCATGAACCAAGCTTGCCTAGATCTCCCCCGATTCATGTTCATTATCAACATCAAGTTCTTATTATCATCATTCATATGAGTGCAGTAGCTAGACACGTTCTATCTCGCTTCCCATATCCCGTAGATTAGCGAAGCAAAAAGAAAAAAACGATCATACCCGACTCATTAACTTCCCCGGCGACAAGGGTGGTTAACAAAACTAGTAAACTCGTATAAAAGGGTTTCCCATCAAGTTGACTCAAGCATACATGTTTTCGCAAACAAAACAGTTCCAAGAATATGGGATCAATATGGTCAAGGGCACTTGCCTTGTTCCTGTGACTTTTGTTGCTCACGGATCTCAAAGTCTTGGTGCTGTAGTCCTTCGTAGATGGCTTCCTGAGCTTGTCCTTCTACTCACAACCACGCATATATAAAATTTATAGTAATCAAACATCATGCACAAACTTTACTCAAGATGCAATGGTATAGACGGATGCAAATTCTATGGTGCTGTTTTATTAAACTAGTTTGTATGTGTTCTTGCATGTTTTAATGGCTTGCATGGGGTTTTATGGTGAACAAAGGTGTAAGGATCAAGTGTGGACGTGGTGATGATCTTGACTCAAGATCTAGATCAGTTCCACCATCAAAAACCGATCAGCACGTGATCTGTCCATACGAAAAAGCTTCTGTTCGAAGAAAACAGATGCGAAGAAAACGCGACGATGTCGTAAGGTGGTAAACGAAGACCTACCTCACTTCTCCCTGGTGGCAGGGCCTCCCTCCTAGCAATGGCAGCAGGACAGATCGTCGGCTCTCTTCCGGCGACGGCGAGCGTGACGGGGCTCGTCGGCGGTCTCACAGGTGGCTGAACTCCGGCGAAGGGGGTTAACTCGGCAAGTTGGGGGCTAGGGCCTCTAAGTTGTCGACTTGGGAAAAGGTGTTACGGCCAAGTGGGTTTTCGGGTTCTATTTATAAAGGGAAAATGAAGAGTCCTACTCCTATTGGATTTCAAATGAGAGTCCTATTCAATTTGGTTTGGATCTTAACATCTTATCTCCAATTGATTTAGGTGTGGTAGCAGCGTGGAAGAAATCGTGTCGGTTTGCTCAGTACCGGGAACTCGCGCACAGGGGAAAACCGCTAAAGGATCTCATCACCTCCGCAGGGTTAAGCTCCAGAGGCTCCACGTGTCCAGAGGGGGCCGGGCCTCCCTTTTTCTTAGAGGCGGGCTCCGGGTGTGCCATGTGTCTGGCGGGCAAGACCTCCCTCTCCCTCAGAGGCGAGCTCCGCGTGCGCCACGTGTCTGGTGGGTCGGGCCTCCCCTCTCTACAAAGGCGATCTCTGGGGGTGCCACGTGTCAGTGCCGGACCTCCCCTCTCCTCAGAGGCGAGCTCCGAGAGTGCCACGTGTCCAGCAGCGCCGGACTTCCTTTCTCCTGAGAGACGAGCTCCGAGGTCGCCACGTGTCCAACAGCATCGGACCTCTCTTCTCAGAAGTGAGCTCCGAGAGTGCCACGTGTCCATCGGGACCGGACCTCACTCCCTCCGCAGGGGTGATCTCCGAGAGAGGCACGTGTCCAGCGGATCTGGGCCTCGCTTCTCCGCAGACACTAGCTCCGAAGGCAACACGTGTTCAATGGGACCGGACCTCGCCCCTTCCGCAGAGGCGAGCTCCGAGCCTGCCACGTGGCCAGCGGTGCCGGACCTCATCCCCTCCGCAAGGATGAGCTCTGAAAGCGCCACGTGATCAGCAGGCCGCGGGAAGTGTCGACGGCGCTCCTCGGTGAATTGGAATTGGCTCTTTTTAGCTATCTTTCTCCCATTCTACTTCTTTTAAAATGTTTCTCTATATGAAATATGTATGCATGCATGGATACAAAATTGAGGGTGTTACACTATGTTAGCGGAAAAAGAAGTGCAGGGTCGCCAACAGCAGCGGCGGAACAACACCGTCACTCCACGACAGCTTCCGGTGCCATCCAAAGCAGCGCCCTCCTCGAGCGTACGTGTGTCTACACCACCATCCACCAGTGCTGTACGCACCACCGCGCCTTATACATCACGGGGACAGGATAACAGCAAGTCCCAGACGCCTCCAGGTGTTGCAGCAAACACTGCTACACCCGACACTTCCACCAGTCGTACCTCCGACATCAAGTGCCACCGCTGCCAGGGACTTGGCCATATGCAACGAGATTGCCCCAGCAAACGGGCGATCATTGCCACTGCTGATGGTGGGTATGTTAGTGCTTCTTATATTGAAGATGAAAATATTATTGCAGCTAACATTTCAGGTTCTGATGACGGTGCTGAGGAGGTTCTTGGTACATCTGCGACCAACAACTATAGGACTTTGATTGTGCAGCGAGCTTTGAGTGCCACGGTTGGAAAGGACGACAACCGCCAACAACCTTTTGAACATGTTTCTCGTCGTCAAGGACTGCCGTGTGCATACCATCATTGATAGTGGTAGCTGCAACAATTTGGTGAATGTTGAGGTGGTCAAGAAGGTTGGCTTGACCACACGGGAGCATCTCCACACTTATCACATTCAATGGTTTAACAACAATGGTAAAGTAAAGGTAACACAAACAGCAAGGATACATTTTTCCATTGGTTCTTATCATGATTTTTCTGATTTTGATGTTGTGAGACCTATGTGTGCTGAATACATTGGCAATTAGGATAAAAGTTAGCATTAACATTCAAAGTTTTGAATATTGCCAAAACATTCTTCTGTGGCAAGGTCCGACAAGTTTTTTGTTAGGTCCGCCAAGTGTTGGCAAGGTCCGACGCAAGGTCCGGGGAGCTCCTGCAAGGTCCGGAGAGCTTCTGTGAGGTCCGGAGCTTGTTTTTAGGGAGCTCCCGCGAAGTTCAACTCGTAGAACTGCAGTGTCTTGTTTTTGCTTTTAACTCGCAATGTTTCAAACTTGCTTTATGGGAAGGTTTGCTTAGTATTAATTTCCTAAGTTTTTGGTGTGTTTTGGTGGTTATGGCTGTTATCATTTGATATGGTTTGCAACATGCTTATGTGACGTGCTCATGTAAGGTGTTGTGGTTTTCGAACTAACGTGAGTCAAGTCGAGGACTTGTGCTCGGAAGAATTTGTTGTTTATTCATGTGCAGGTGTTGCTTGAGTTCAAGACATGGCTGGTGACGGGATCCTTGGACTAGTCTCAGGGAGGAGATGAGGTTCCAACAACCAAGTTCGGGAGGAGCTGTGGTTGAGTTGATCGGGAGGTCGCACAGCATGTTTGGATCAAGGGCAGTGCATATGAAGGTTGTGTGTACGTCGTTGGGAGGTGTTTGCACGTGTGCAAGGAGTGCATGGACGTGGCAACATTGTTCCAAGGCGTGATGAAGAGAAGTGGACGTAAAGAATTGGTCGGAAAGGTCCAACCGGCTGGATTGCGTACTCAGGCTGAGGATGAGTCGGATATGGCTCAAATATGGAAGATTTGAGTTGGTTATGATAGGATTTCGTGCTAGGCACGAAGTTGAGTTGTTTTAGGAATGTTTAGGACGTTCCTAAGGTGTTTGGAAGTCTCACGATTGCTTCTATCTGCGAATAGGAGAGTCCTGAGCAGTTATGGTAAGTTAGGATACGAGTCCAATTAGGAGTAGGAGTCCTAGATTGGATTGTTTAGCATGAGGGCTGGCTATAAAAGCAAGGGAGGCCAGAGCTCTCGTGGGTAGAGAACTTTGGTCTGTTCCTCTTGTGTTTCTATTGAATAAAGTTCATAGTTTCGAGGAGCTTTTGTGCCTTGTTCGTCCGACTTGTTTTTCGTCAAGTCTTTCTCGCCGAGTTTCTGGACAGACCGACGTTGTTTCGGTGTTTCGTTCATAACTCGAGTTTTACAGATCCGATTGACGTGATTCTTTTTGGGTTGTCTTCACAACTCAATTATATATCATCTGTGAAATTTTCACGAGCTTCGGATCTGTAGGTTTTGAGATACACGAGTTTCTTTGCAGCATTGCAGATCTGTTTTATATCGGGTAGAACAGATTGATCTTCGTTTAATGTTTTGATCGTATCTCAAGTTTTACTTTGTGTTTTAAAGTGATTCTTGTTGCATTAGACCGTGACTTGATTCTCTACCTCTCTACTTGATTTGTCATGGTTGAACACGTTTGAAAACACTTGCACACACGGTTTCTTTAACCGATTGATTTTTTGCTAAGGGGTTTTTGTTGTTTCCACTGCGAAAAGTTTTAATCTACCATTCACCCCCCCTCTGGTAGCTTTTCACGTGCTCTTCGATCCTACAATTGGTATCAGAGCCAAGGTGCTCTAATCTTTGTGATTTGCACGTGTTTTGACTAACCATCATGGAGAAGTACTCCGCAAAACCTTGTGTGTTCAATGACATCAATTTTCAGGTTTGGAAGGCGCGGATGGAGGCATACATGCAGGCGCAAGGCTTCGCCATATGGGAAAAGGTCTACCGGAACTTCGATGTACCACCCAAAGATCAAGTTACGGCTGCGAACATGAGAGATGTTGACAACAACAACAAGGCTTGCAACTTGATCATCCAAGGATTGACTCAAAGCGACTTCGACCGTGTTGCACACCTCCGATCTGCATATGATGTTTCGAAAGCTCTTTGTGACTACCATGAAGGATCCAATACGATCAAGGAGGTAAGGCAAGATATGTTCAAGAAAGAATACATGTGTTTTTAGATGCAACCCGGTGAGTCAATTGACGACCTTTTTGCTCGCTTTAATAAAATTCTCAGCAATTTGTAGTGTCAATGTTAACTTTTCAGATGCTGAAAATGCTAGACAATTATTAGGAGCATTAGATATGTCAATTTAGGAGATGAAAGTTACATCTATTCGTGAATCTACTGTCATGAGTTCTCTTACTTTAGACGTGCTTTATTCTAAATTGAAAACTCATGAAATTGACATCATCTCACGTAAAAACCCCAACAAGTCTATTGCATTTGTTTCGCAACATGACATGTCTAGTCCTAGTCAATCATCATCTAGTGGTGCACTCTCTTTGCTGTCCTCTCTAACCCTTGAACAGATTGAAGAGTTTCTAGAGGAGGAGCTTGCACTCATCTCTACTCGGTTCTCAAAAGCATTGCAAAATGTGAGAACTAGAAGGAGAGGAAGCTCTGGACCTTAACGATGTTTTGAATGTGGTAAGACAGGACATTTTCGTATGGAGTGCCCTAACCTTTCAGGTCCGACTTCACGTGAAGAAAAGCAAACAAGGCCGAAGAAATCGTTTGCAAAGAATAAGAAGACGAAAGATTTATCAATGCGCAACATAGTGCATAGTATGATCTCTGCACTTCAAGATTTCGACTCAAGTGATGTGGACACCGGTAGTGATGAAGATGAAGAAGCTATGGCAAATATGTGCTGCATGGCGAGCAAGTCAAGTTCAAGCTCCGAGGAGGCAGAACACAACAGCGACGATGAAGAGGTACGTCCCACTTGCGAAGAAATGTGTGATGCTATTTCTCGTGCCACTGTTATATTAAAGAAAAAGGATAAAAAACTTAGGAACGATGCTGTTAAAATTGAATCACTAGAATCTGAAATTAATCGTTTAAAAACTTTGATTCCTAGTGATGATTCTTGTTCCTCATTTGATTTGATTTATGAACAATTATCCTCTTTAAGAAGTGCACACGCATCTACACTTGATAAACTTGAACTTGAAATTGAAAAGAACAAAGAGTTTGCTGCACTTAATGATAAAAATTTGAAAGATGCTTGTTGTTCTACAATTGATTTGCATTGTTCTTCATGTGATGATCTGAATAAGAAACTAAATGATGCTATGAATGAGATTTCTATTTTGAACAATGCTTTACGTGTGCATGAAGTTAAATATTGTTCAAATTGCAAACTAAAAGGAAAAACTTCATGTGAAAACTGCTTTGATCTGTCCAATAAACTTGATGACATGCATAGGACACTAGATCGGTTTTCTAATGCAAATAAGAACCTAAACTTGCTGCTGAATTCTTCCAAGTCTTGTAATGATAAAACTGGTTTAGGTTTTAATTCTCATGCTCATGCTAAGGTACACCCACCTAAAGTTGTAAAGTCATTAGGAAGCGGTTTGATTCAAACAGCTCCTAGACAAAAAGAGGTGATTTTCAAATCTGCAGGAGTACTGTCCCATTCGGGTTCTAATAAACGTGTTGCTTGCTCATCTAGACATGATAATAAGGTTATTTTTCATTGTACCTACTGTGGTAGAGATGGTCATGTCATGGATTTTTGTTATAGACTAGCTAGACACGATAAGAAACAAAGAATACTTGCTAGATCACATAACAACCAAGCAAAATCTGCTAGACCGAATGTTCGGAGCTTGCAACCTGCTGTAATGAGTCAAAAACATGCTCCCGGACCTACTGTTTTTTGTGCTACATATAACACATCTTCTAAGTCAGTAGTTGGGAACAAAAATTTTCGATGTTTGGCTCATAAACCTGCTGTACCTTCTCAGCTTCGCGTGTTATTCCTGCTGGACGTCGTGTGACTCAGTACTGGATTCCTAAAAGTCTTTTAACTAACCCCAGTATTGAGTCATCGACGTATTGTGCTGCTGTGTAGGTTTCACGTTTGAGGAAGGAGAACATTTGGATTGTGGATTCAGGTTGCTCACGCCACATGACCGGTAACAAAGAATGGTTCTCCTCTCTCTCTTTTGTGTCACGTGTAGAAAATGTTACTTTCGCCGATAACTCTTCTACTCCCATAATTGCTAAAGGTTCGGTTAGAGTAAACAATCTCTACACTTCGAAAGATGTGGCACTTGTTAAAAATTTGAAATACAACTTGCTTTCGGTTTCACAATTGCTAGATGAAAATCTAGAGGTTAGCTTTGCTAAAAATTGCTGCAAGGTTGTAGATTCAAAGGTGAGCTTTTGTTTAACATGTCTAGGTTTGGAAGAGTTTTTAAAGCTGATTTTGATTTGTCAACTTCTAAGCATCGGTGTCTAGTTGCTAATGATACAAAGGATCTATATTTTTGGCATCGTAGACTTGGTCACATAGGCTTGGATCATCTCACTCATGTTAGTGCTCTCGATTGCATACGTGGGCTGCCGAAGCTTAAAAAGGACAATGATATTGTGTGCTCTTCTTGTAGACATGCTAAGTTTGTTGCAGGTTCACATGCTCCTCTCACAATGACCATGACAGCTGAACCAGGACAACTTTTACATCTTGACACAGTAGGTCCGGCACGTGTTTAATCCTTCGGAGGTAAATGGTATGTGCTTGTGATTGTTGATGATTATTCCAGATATTCTTGGGTTTATTTTATGGCATCTAAGAATGAAGCTTTTAGTCATTTTAGAACTTTATTTCTTAGATTATCTATTGATCACCCAGGATCATTAAAAGCAATTAGAAGTGATAACGGAACTGAATTTAAAAACCAATCCTTTGATCACTTTTGTGCTGAAAATGGAATAGATCATCAATACTCTTCACCCTATGTACCACAACAAAATGGTGTCGTAGAAAGAAAGAACAGGACCTTAGTTGAGATGGCTAGGACTATGCTTGATGAATATCAAACTCCTAGGAAATTTTGGGCTGATGCAATTGCAACCGCTTGTTATGTCTCAAATTGTGTTTTATTGCGTGCTAAGCTTGGAAAAACCCCATATGAGCTCCGGTTTGGACATAGGCCTAGTGTTACACACTTTAGGATTTTTGGTTGCAAATGCTTTGTTAAGTAACATGGTAATCTTGATAAATTTGAAGCTAGATCTGTTGATGGCATGTTTCTTGGTTATCCATCTCATACTAGAGGCTACCGTGTGCTTTTACTTGACACTAACAAAATTGTGGAGACTTGCGAGGTTTCTTTTGATGAAGCTAGCCCAAGTACTAGCTCCGATATTGCAGGTCCAGATCCATATCCGCAGGGGGAGAGTATTTTTATTGAAGAAGATGAAGAAGTGGTGCTGCTGCCCGAAAACTCGGAAGTAAATAACGATCAAGCTGCTGATTTTGCACCACAACCAGCACCAACAGTCACTACTGCTGGTTCGGACCTTCCTCAATCAACAAGCTCTCCTAATCAAAGGTCCGAACATGAAGAAGAAGGTGCTTGTGAAGTGTCTACTCCCCTCCGAGTACTCAAAAGTCATCATCCACAACAAATCATTGGAAGCTTGCATGAACGAGTCACTCAGTCCAGGTTTTGCGATCCAAACTCTCATGCTCATTCTGCTTTTGTTGCTTCTTTTGAACCCAAGGATATATCACACGCACTCACTAATGAATCTTGGATTAATGCCATGCAAGAAGAGTTAGAAAATTTTGAAAGAAATAATGTTTGGAAACTTGTACCTCCACCTCAAGGTCACACATTAATTGGAACTAAATGGATATTTAAAAATAAGCAAAGTGAGGATGGGGTTGTGGTTAGGAATAAAGCTAGGTTGGTTGCTCAAGGTTTCACTCAAATTGAAGGTCTAGATTTTAATGAAACATTTGCTCCTGTTGCTAGATTAGAAGCTATAAGAATTTTATTAGCATTTGCTGCATCTAAAGGTTTCAAGTTATATCAAATGGATGTTAAAAGTGCTTTTCCTAATGGCTACATAGAGGAGGAGGTTTATGTTAAGCAGCCACCGGGTTTTGAAAATCCAAATTTTCCTAATCATGTTTACAAACTGTCCAAAGCCTTGTACGGTCTAAAACAAGCCACTAGAGCATGGTATGATAGATTAAAAACATTCTTACTTGAAAAGGGGTTTACCATGGGCAAGATTGATAAAGCTCTTTTTGTACTTAAGCATGGCAATGACTCATTATTCGTTCAAGTGTATGTGGATGATATTATCTTTGGTTGTGCTTCTCATGATCTCGTGTCCAAGTTTTCAGCTATGATGAGTTCAGAATTTGAGATGAGTATGATGGGAGAACTCACAGACTTTTTGGGGCTGCAAATCAAGCAAACAAAAGAAGGAACTTTTGTGCATCAAACTAAGTATACAAAGGACCTTCTTAAGCGCTTCAACATGGACAAATGCAAGCCTCTTCGGACACCAATGGGAACAGCAACAACACTTGAACTTGACGAAGATGGTGACCCGGTCGATAAAAAAGAATACAGAAGTATGATTGGATCACTTTTGTATCTCACGGCGTCAAGACCGGACATACAATTCAGCGTATGTCTTTGTGCACGTTTTCAAGCTTCTCCACGTGCTTCACATCGCCAAGCCATCAAAAGGATTCTCAGGTACCTACATGGAACTCAAGAATTTGGCATTTTTCATCCTTCTTCCTCAACCGTTTCTTTGAAAGCTTTTTCGGATGCTGATTTTGGGAGTTGTAGGATTGATAGGAAAAGTACTTCTGGTGCTTATCATTTTCTTGGTAATTCACTTGTTGCTTGGTCCTCTAGAAAACAAAGTTCAGTTGCACAATTCACGGCCGAATCTGAATATGTAGCTGCGGCTAGCGCTTCCTCACAAATTCTTTGGATTATTCAAACACTTAAGGACTATGGGGTTGATTTAGATAGTGTTCCACTGTTTTGTGATAACACTAGTGCAATTTGTATTGCTAAAAACCCCGTGAAACACTCTAGGACTAAGCACATTGACATTAGGTATCACTTTCTTCGTGATAATGTTGAAAAAGGAAACATTGTGCTTCACCATGTCGATACCGAACAACAATTGGCTGATATTTTTACAAAACCTTTTGATTTCACTCGTTTTTTGTTTCATTCGTAGTGAAATAGGGGTTATGCATCCTCATGGCTTAAATTGAGGGGGAGTTTTTGAAACTTTGAAAGTCTATGTGTGAATCTGAAACTAAAATAATATGAGCATAGTATTTCATACATATATGACTTTGTGATTCCTTTTACAGGCTGAAAGTTCTTACTACATTACTCATGTTATACATTTTGTAGTTTTTGCCATGAATAGTAATTGGAATAATTACTTACACTAAATCTGGTCATGATCGAACTTTCTTGCTGTTTTGAACTTGTTGCGTGCTCACAAGTTCTTTTAATCATAAAAAATTAATCAAGTGATCAGCTCACATGTTGAGTTTTCAAATAAAAATTTGAGAAAAGATCAAGAGAATATGCATGCATCGCACTTCTTCTTTTGAGATTGCTTATCATTGCACTAAGATATGAACTTTGGAAGGAATTGTGTATGACTAAAACCATGTCCTTAAGCTTCTGATTGTCAAATGACATAGGCTTGGCTTGGTTGGTTAGAATAAGGCTGATGCGGCATATAATCTCTTGCAAATATCATATGATCAACTTTGTGCCTTAAATGATTATGAATAATAAAATGCAGCAACAAGTGTCATGTTTTCAGGTTTTGAAATAGTTGAGTAAGGGAGATCATGACTTGCTTAAACTGAAAAATACATTTGATCTCTAGCATGGCTTACACTACTTTATGTATCTCATTGATGTGATAGTGTAAGTAACCTGATAGTATGACTTGGATGAGCTTTGTTTTGTATGTATATGTTATAATATGCTCATAACATTTAAAAATTTCTCTTTTGAACCTTGCTGAATACATTGTCAAAGGGGAAGAAATATGTATAAGGAGAGATTTTTTTTACACTTTACATATGTTATACACTTTCTTCCTTCTCTGATTTTAAAAAATGGGGAGAAATTAATAAAGGGGGAGAAATGAGTTTTCAAAGCTTTTCAAAACTTTTCATAAGCCAATGTTCGGATTTTAATTGGTGTTGCCAATGCATTCATCAAGGGGGAGATTGTGAGACCAGTGTGTGCTGAATACATTGGCAATTAGGATAAAAGTTAGCATTAACATTCAAAGTTTTGAATATTGCCAAAATGGTCTTCTGTGGCAAGGTTCGACAAGTTTTTTGTTAGGTCCGCCAAGTGTTGGCAAGGTCCGACGCAAGGTCCGGAGAGCTCCTGCAAGGTCCGGAGCTTGTTTTTAGGGAGCTCCCGTGAAGTTCAATTCGTAGAACTGCAGCGTCTTGTTTTTGCTTTTAACTCGCAATGTTTCAAACTTGCTTTATGGGAAGGTTTGCTTAGTATTAATTTGCTAAGTTTTTGGTGTGTTTTGGTGGTTATGGCTGTTATCATTTGATATGGTTTGCAACATGCTTATGTGACGTGCATTTGTAAGGTGTTGTGGTTTTCGAACTAACGTGAGTCAAGTCGAGGACTTGTGCTCGGAAGAATTGGTTGTTTATTCATGTGCAGGTGTTGCTTGAGTTCAAGACATGGCTGGTGACGGGATCCTTGGACTAGTCTCAGGGAGGAGATGAGGTTCCAACAACCAAGTTCGGGAGGAGCTGTGGTTGAGTTGATCGGGAGGTCGCACAGCATGTTTGGATCAAGGGCAGTGCATATGAAAGTTGCGTGTACGTTGTTGGGAGGTGTTTGCATGTGTGCAATGAGTGCATGGACGTGGCAACATTGTTCCAAGGCGTGATGAAGAGAAGTGGACGTAAAGAATTGGTCGGAAAGGTCCAACCGGCTGGATTGCGTACTCAGGCTGAGGATGAATCGGATATGGCTCAAATATGGAAGATTTGAGTTGGTTATGATAGGATTTCGTGCTAGGCACGAAGTTGAGTTGTTTTAGGAATGTTTAGGATGTTCCTAAGGTGTTTGGAAGTCTCACGATTGCTTCTATCTGCGAATAGGAGAGTCCTGAGCAGTTATGGTAAGTTAGGATACGAGTCCAATTAGGAGTAGGAGTCCTAGATTGGATTGTTTAGCCTGAGGGCTGGCTATAAAAGCAAGGGAGGCCAGAGCTGTCGTGGGTAGAGAACTTTGGGCTGTTCCTCTTGTGTTTCTATTGAATAAAGTTCATAGTTTCGAGGAGCTTTTGTGCCTTGTTCGTCCGACTTATTTTTCGTCAAGTCTTTCTCGCTGAGTTTCTGGACAGACCGACGTTGCTTCGGTGTTTCATTCATAACTCGAGTTTTACAGATCCGATTGACGTGATTCTTTTTGGGTTGTCTACACAACTCAATTATCTATCATCTGTGAAATTTTCACGAGCTTCGGATCTGTAGTTTTTGAGATACACGAGTTTCTTTGCAGCATTGCAGATCTGTTTTATATCGGGTAGAACAGATTGATCTTCGTTTAATGTTTTGATCGTATCTCAAGTTTTACTTCGTGTTTTCAAGTGATTCTTGTTGCATTAGATCCGTGACTTGATTCTCTACCTCTCTGCTTGATTTGTCACGGTTGAACACGTTTGAAAACACTTGCACACACGGTTTCTTTAACCGATTGATGTTTTGCTGAGGGGTTTTTGTTGTTTCCGCTGCGAAAAGTTTTAATCTACCATTCACCCCCCTCTGGTAGCTTTTCACGTGCTCTTCGATCCTACAGATGTGGTACCTATGGATGCTTGTTCTCTTTTGTTGGGACATCCCTGGGAGTTTGATACTGACGCTATTCACCATGGTCGATCTAATAAGTATACTCTCATGCATAAGGGCAAGAAAATTGTGTTGCTCCCTATGACTCCCACTGAAATTGTGCAATTTGAGCATGAGAAAAAGAACAATTCTAACCAAAAGGGTGTTTTCAATTCTGAAATTCAGCAACCTATTAAGTTGAAAAATCCTGTTTTGCTTGCAACTAAATCTGATCTTGATGACTTATATGCCTCTAATGGGATTTGCTATGCTTTAGTGTGCAAACATGCTTTATATTCCATTGAGGATGCATCCATTGCTTTGCCACCTGCTGTTGCTAACCTTTTGCAGGAGTATATGGATGTTTTTCCGTCAGATATACCCCCTGGATTACCACCTTTGCGAGGCATTGAGCACAAGATTGATTTAATTCCAGGGGCGAGCTTGCCAAACCGGGCCGCCTACAGGACCAACCCCGAGGAGACTAAGGAAATTCAGCGACAAGTCCAAGATCTTCTGGACTGCGAGTACATTCATGAGAGCGTTAGTCCTTGTTCTGTTCCTGTTCTTTTGGTTCCTAAGAAAGATGGCACTTGGCGCATGTGTGTTGATTGTAGAGCCATCAATAACATTACCATTCGTTATCGCTATCCTATTCCTAGATTGGATGACATGCTTGATGAGTTGAGTGGTTCTGTTATTTTCTCCAAGATTGATTTACGTAGTGGGTATCATCAGATTCGTATGGCTTTAGGTGATGAATGGAAAACTGCCTTTAAAACTAAATTCAGACTTTATGAATGGTTAGTCATGCCATTTGGTTTAACTAATGCACCCAGCACTTTTATGAGATTGATGAACGAGGTTTTACGTGCTTTCATTGGTAAATTTGTGGTGGTTTACTTTGATGATATCCTTATTTACAGCAAGTCATATGATGAGCTTCTTGAACAATTGCGTGGTGTTTTTAATGTCTTGCACGATGCACGTTTATATGGTAACCTTGAGAAGTGCACCTTTTGCACCGATCGTGTGTCTTTTCTTGGGTATGTTGTTACTTCGCAGGGCATTGAGGTGGACGAGGCAAAGATTGTTGTCATCACGAGCTGGCCACTTCCAACTACGGTCACACAGGTTCGGAGTTTTCTTGGTCTCGCAGGTTTCTACCGGCGTTTCATGCGGGATTTCAGCACCATTGCGGCACCTCTCCACGAGTTGACAAAGCATGGAGTGCCGTTTCGATGGGGACCAGCACAACAACAAGCTTTTGATGTTCTCAAGTCGAAGCTCACACAAGCACCATTGCAGCAACTTCCTGATTTTGAGAAGACCTTCGAGCTTGAATGTGACGCGAGCGGCATTGGCATTGGAGGAGTGCTAATTCAAGGAGGTAAACCTGTTGCCTTCTTTAGTGAAAAATTGCATGGTGCTTCGCTGAATTATTCTACATATGACAAAGAACTTTATGCTTTAGTGCGTGTCTTGCAAACTTGGCAACATTACCTATGGTCTAAAGAATTTGTCATACATTCAGATCATGAGTCTTTGAAGTATCTTAAAGGACAAGCTAATCTGAACAAACGTCATGCTAAATGGATTGAGTTCATAGAATCATTTCCTTACATCATTAAACATAAGAAAGGGAAAGACAATGTGATTGCCGATGCTTTATCTAGACGTTATACCATGCTGTCCCAACTTTCTCATAAAATGTTTGGTTTGGAAACCATAAAGAGGTTATATGCTACTAATTTGGACTTCAAAGATGCCTTTGAAAATTGTATAGAGGGAAGAACGTGGCAAAAATTCCTGCTGCATGAAGGACTTCTCTACCGTGCTAACAAGCTGTGTGTTCCAGCTTGCTTCGTTCGTCTTTTGTTGTTGTAGGAAGCGCATGGAGGAGGTTTGATGGGACATTTTGGTGTTAAAAAGACAGAGGACATGCTGGCCGCTCACTTCTTTTGGCCACAAATGATGCGTGATGTGGAGCGCTACGTTTCACGTTGCACGACATGCAACAAAGCTAAGTCTCGACTTAACCCACATGGTCTTTATATGCCTCTTCCGGTTCCTAGTGCACCTTGGGAGGATATTTCTATTCTTTGTTTTAGGATTGCTTTCTTTAGTGAATGCTACTTTGTTTTAGGAGCTCCGAAGAGGATAGTCTCAGATCGAGGTCCTTGAGCAAAGGTGGGTGGTCGAGTCCTCATAAACTCTCCCAACCTGTTGTGAGCCGGTGGTGGTGGTGGCGGTGGTGCCGGAACAGGGTTGTGGTTGGCCTGCAATTGACCCAAAGTTAGGATCATGGTTTGCATAAGCTGGTTTTGCATGGCCATCAACCTTTCCAGATGGTTCTCACCAGCTCCGGGGTTAGCAGGAACTTCATCATGGTCATCCTCTTGGGTGTTCCTTCGGCTGGCATTTCCCCTCACCATCTGTGAGAGAGGACGAAATAGAATAGAAGGTTAGAAGGTCAGGTAGGTCCCTTCAACTATATGCATCAAGGTGAGTTTGGACTATATATATATATATATATACTAGTCCATATGAGGATGTGAACAAGTGCCGAAGCATCTCACACCTCTTTTCTTCTTATGTGTGGATATGGACAACGTTTTGGGGATGTTCCACAACTCACACTAGCACTCAATCGCAACAATCATTGCAAGGGCTCACACAACTCCTATCCAAGAATGGCTTCCTATGTCAAGGTAGTTTCAAGGCCAATCTAAGCGTCCTAGGGTGCTTCCTTTGGTCAGCGGAGCTTAACTACCAATCTGTGACTCCTATTTAGAGGTGTGACCTATTGTTAACCCGTGGCTCTAATATCAATCTGAGATTTCTATCTAGGCATGTAACCTACTGTCAACCCGTGGCTCTGATACCAATCTGTGACGCCCTCAATTCTGTGCAAAACCACGGAATCGAGAACTAATGCATATGTGTGCCCAGGATGTTCATCACACATACACATACGTTCCACAAACTGAATTCAGATTATATATTACCACGAATAACAGAGTTTATTACAATATCTCATGAGTCTTGGACTCATGTTCACAGCGGAAGTCTTTATTTCTATGCAGCGGAAGCAATCTAACTAATGCGGAAACAAATCTAAGCAGAAGTGGCTCTATCTCTACTCCCTCCATAGGCAAGGTTGAGAACAGATCACACGCCTTGATGCTCTACTTGGTCTTCATAGTAGTCTTCTCCTGCTGCTTATGATGAAATAATAATGCATGTTTGAGTACAATGATGTACTCAGCAAGTGTGGGAAAAAATGATATGTAACTCATAACAAGGTAGGTATAAAAAGGCTCATTTGCAGAAAAGCAGATTTATAAAACCATGATAAAACAGCAACTTAACTTTAGATGAATATAATCCAAGCATGTATTAAATTATCAACATATCTCCATCACTTTCCATGCTCCACCCGAACATTAACCAACTTCATTCTTACTCACGAATACCTCCTCGTATTTGCTACCATCTCACGAATACCTCCCCGTATTAGCTACCATCTCATCTCATAAACAACTTTGCCTCATACCGAGACCCATCTCATTGTCACGACTTAACAGTCATGCAACCATCTTGACACCCGGACTCAACAGTCCCAAAATAAAACCATAACCAAAAACAATAACCATAACCTAGAACCGTCCCAATAACCATCCCAACTAATCATGACAGTTTAGCCAGGCGCTCATGACCGTAAGCTCGGCTATCATGATAGTTTTAATAACTCTGCAGAGTTTGCACCTCTTTACCCACAAGTTGATGATTTTGTCACCCGTCGGCGACTGCAGAACCTCCATTATACCAGTACACAACCGTCGGTGTATGGTCAAGAGATCACAAAATAGCCTTTACAAAGAGGTTACTATATGTATGGACTCACTAAGGTTTCATCGGCAGGCTAGAATCTCCAATTCTCCCACCCATGGGCCCCCTCTTGTGCCATACAGTTCCCAGGGCAGTCCTCACTCGACTCACATTCCCTGCGCCTTCCACAGTCCATAACACACTAGCAACTTACCTAATTACTCAGCTAAGCCGCACCAATACTTGGCCTTGTGGTGGCACTGTTATCCTGGCATGTGCATGCATGAACCGGTCCTTAGATCTACGGCAAGTACACCACCATCTCATGCTACCTCATTCACAAACCCAGGCTTGCCTAGATCTCCCTCCGATCACGTTCATTAACATTATCAGTTTCTCATTATCATTACGAGTGCAGTTAGCTAGACACATCTATCTTGCTTCCCAATCCCATGGACTCAGCGAAGCATAAAGCAAAAACCATTCCCGACTCATAAACTTCCCTGGCGACAAGGGTGGTTTAACCAAAACTAGTAAACTCCTATAAAAGGGTTTTCCATCATGTTTGACTCAGCACACACACCTTTTCACAAAACAAAACAGTTTTACCCAAAACATAGGATCAATATGGTCAAGGAGCACTTGCCTTGTTCTTGCGGTTCTGGTGGTTCTTGGATCTCAAAACCTTGTTGCTACAGCTCGTCGTAGACAGCTCCCTGAGCTTGTCCTGCTAGATCGGATCACGTGCATACAAGATTCACAGCAATCAATATCATGCACAAACCTTAAACTAGATGCGATGATGCATATGCATGCTATCCTAGGGTTAGTTTTTATTAGATTGGTTTGTTCGTGTTCTTGCATGGCTTGCATCGGCAGAGGTGTTCGGATCAAAGGTGGACGTGGCGATGATCTTGTCTTTAGATCAACCTGATCATCAAGTGATCTGTCCACAAGAAGGCTTCTGTTCGAAAGGAACCAACGAACAGATGCTAAGAATACACAATAATGTCGTAAGGTGGTATAGGATTCCTACCTCACATTCTTCTCGGTTTCGAGGTCCTCTTCAGACCCTTCTGGCTTTCCTCCGGCGATCTTCCTTGCTGGGTTTCGGCGATGGTTTACTCGGCGAGATAGGGCTAGGGCTCTAAGTCGTCGGCTTAGGAGTTGAAAAAGAAGTTTGTGGTTTCGGCCAGAGGTTATGGGTTTTATTTATAATCGGGAAGAGAAGAGTCCTAATCTGATTGTATCCCGAATATGAGTCCTATTCAGATCGTTGTTGGATCCTAACGCCTTATCTTTAGTAACATCGTGGAATTCAGGTCGGTTTTCCTTTACTTACCGGTATTCTTAAGCGTAAAAACCACTCTAGAACTCATTATCTCCGCGGTGATGAGCTCCGGAAGTTCCACGTGTCAATCGAGCGAGACCTCCTTTTTTCCTTTGGAGGTGAGCTCCGCGTGCGCCACATATCCTGGCGGTCGGGACCTCTTATCTCACTTGGAGGTGGCTCCGCGCAGGCCACGTGTTAGTGCCAGTATTTCCTTCTTTCCTAAGAGACGTGCTTCGAGGTCGACACGTGTCCAGCAGCGACAGACCTCCCGGAGATAAGCTCCGGTGGTGACACGTGTTCGATGGAACCGGTCTTCTCGGAGGTGAGCTCCGAGATCGACACGTGTCCTGCGGAAATGCCTTTGCTACTTCCGCAAAGGCTCGCTCCGTGGGCAACACGTGTCCCACAGGGTCGGTCCTCTCCCCTTTGCGGAGACGAGCCCTGAGCCTGCCATGTAGCCAGCTTAGCGACGGACCTCTCCCCACTTCGCAGGGATGAGCTCCGGACACGCCACGTGGCCAGCGGCCGCAGAAGTTGTCTTTGGCGCTCTTTGTGAACTGGACTCGGTTCTTACTGGCTACCCTTTTGATAACTTTCTCTGTTCCTATTTTTCTAAAAATGTTTCCTCTTCATGAATATATGTTGACACCAGAGATGAGGGTGTCACAAATCTACCCCCCTTAAATTGAATCTCGCCCTCGAGATTCGTTAGTAGAAAATAGATGGGGAAATTCTACCTTGATATCCTCTTCACGCTCCCATGTGGTTTCAGCTTCGGTGTGATGGCTCCATTGTACATTGCACCATCGAATCACCTTGTTCCGGGTGACCTTTCCTTTACGTCCAAGATTTGGACAGGGTGTTCCGCATAAGTCAGGTCCTCTTGAAGTTCAAGCTCTCCCATTGATACTTGCTCCTCTGGTATTCTCAAGCATTTCATGAGCTGGGATACATGAAACACGTCATGCACGTCGGAGAGGTGGGTTGGGAGCTCTAGTTGATAGGCTACTTCTCCTCGCTTGTCCAGAACCTTAAATGGTCCGATGTAGCGAGGTGCTAGCTTGCCTTTGATGTTAAAACGTCGTTGGCCTCGGATAGGCGATACCTTAAGGTATACGAAGTCTCCCACTTTGAAAGTCAACTTCCTTCGCCTATCGTCCGCATAGCCTTTCTGTCGTGACTGAGCGGCCTTTAAGTTCTCCCGTATCGTTTGGACTTGCTTTTCAGCCTCTTGTAGCACTTCTGGTCCAAACACCTGGTTCTCTCCGGTTTCGTTCCAGAACAGTGATGTTCTACACCGTCTACCGTATAATGCTTCGAAAGGCGACATCTTCAAGCTAGCTTGGTAGCTGTTGTTATAGAAGAATTCGGCATACGGTAAACTCCTATCCCAACTACGCCCTCGTTTCAAGGCGCAAGCTCTCAACATGTCTTCAAAAATTTGGTTTGTCCTTTCAGTTTGTCCATCAGTTTTGTGGGTGGTAGGCGGAGCTAAAATCCAATCGTGTACCCATGGCTTTCTGCAGCTTCCTTCAGAATCTAGAGGTAAACTGAGAACCTCGATCTGAGACTATCCTCTTCGGAACTCCATGACGGCACACGATCTGCTCCATGTACAACTCGGCTAATTGTGCAACGTTGTAACTGGCCTTTACAGGGAGGAAATGGGTGGTTTTCGTCAATCGGTCCACAATAACCCAGATGGAGTCGTAACCCGACTGAGTACGTGGCAATCCGACGATGAAATCCATACTGATGTCTTCCCACTTCCACTCTGGTACCTTCAAAGGTTGCAACAATCCAGCGGGTTTTTGATGTTCGGCCTTTACCCGTTGGCATGTGTCACATAGGGCAACGTAGCGGCTATATCCCTCCTCATACCATCCCACCAATAACAAGTTTTCAAGTCCTTGTACATTTTGGTACTTCCGGGATGTATGGAAGAGGGTGAATCATGTGCCTCCTTCAGTATCATGTCGCGGAGGTGTTTTACGTTAGGCACACAAATCCTTTTTCATAGCCAAAGCGTTCCCTTCTCATTCCTCCTTGAAATCCTTCTCTATTCCTTGTCGGATTCTTTCATTGATCTCCTTGATTCTCTCATCCGTTGTTTGGCCCTCTCTTATCTCTTGCTCTAATAAAGAGTGGATCTCCATTATTTCCATGTTGTTCAAAAATCCGAGGTGTAACCGTTCGAACTCCTTACGTAGTTCGAGTGGTAGCTCCCGAACCGTGAGTTGGTGACATGCTCCCTTTCGGCTCAACGCATCAGCTACTACATTGGCCTTCCCAGGGTGGTAGTTGATTCCAACATCATAATCCTTGATGAGTTCCATCCATCGACGTTGCCTCAAATTCAAATCTGTTTGTGTAAATATGTACTTGAGGCTTTTATGATCCGTATAGATCTCACATCAATGACCAAGGATATAATGTCTCCAAATCTTCAACGCGTGCACTACTGCTGCTAACTCCAAGTCATGTGTAGGATAATTAAGCTCGTGCTTCTTTAATTGCCGTGAGGCATAGGCTACCACTTGTCCTTCTTGCATGAGCACACATCCGAGTCCCTGTCTGGATGCGTCACAATATCCGTCAAAGCTCTTGCTTACGTCTGGCAATACCAGAACTGGTGCTGTGGTTAGCCTTTTCTTGAGTTCCTCAAAACTTTATTGGCAGGCTAGTGTCCATTGAAAGACCTTTCCCTTCATTAGGAACTCCGTCATAGGCTTTGCTATCTTAGAGAAGTCTTTAATGAAGCGTCGATAGTATCCAGCCATCCCAAGAAAACTCCGAATATCCCTCACGCTCTGCGGTTGGTCCCACTTCAGAACATCTCTTACTTTTTCGGGATCAACCGATACCCCTTCCTTGGAGATAATGTGGCCTAGGAAAGATATTTCCTTTAGCCAAAATTGACATTTGTTAAGCTTGGAATACAATTGATGCTCACGCAACTTCTGCAAGGTCAATTTCAGATGTTCTTCATGCTCCTCCTCACTTTTTGAATACACCATAATGTCATCGATGAAAACCACGACGAACGTGTCCAAGTACTCCATGAATACCTTGTTCATAAGGTACATGAAGTATGCGGGTGCATTTGTCAACCCAAAAGACATGATGGTATATTCATACGATCCATACTGTGTTCGGAAGGCTGTCTTGGGTATATCAGAGGGTTTAATCTTCAGCTGGAAGTATCCCGACCGAAGATCAATCTTGGAGAACACTCGGAATCCTTTCATTTGGTCGAATAGGTCCTCTATACGGGGCAGAGGGTATTTGTTCTTGATTGTTACCTCGTTGAGAGACCTATAGTCCACGCACATCCTTTGGGTTCCATCCTTCTTGTCTACGAAGAGCACCGTTGCTCCCCATGGTGACGAGCTTGGACGGATAAAACCCTTCTCCAACTATTCTTGAATTTGCTTATTGAGTTCTACTAGCTCATTGACGGGCATCCTATAGGGTCTCTTGGCTATGGATGCAGTTCCGGGTGCCAAATCTATGGCAAACTCAATGTCCCGATCAGGTGGCATACCTGGAAGCTCTTCCGGGAACACGTCCGAAAATTCCTGAACCACTGGAATGTTGTCCACAGTTGTTCCTTCGACGTGGTTCAGAATCGCTCGTTCAGTGGTTTGCTGGGCTGACTCAAACTCGACACGAATACCGTGCTCGTTTGTCAACTGCACACTCCTTTCAGCACATTGGATTACTCCATTGTGCTTGCTTAGCCAATCCATTCCGAGTATGATGTCAATCCCTTGGGAGTCCAAGACAATAAGGTTGGCAAGGAAGTCTACCCCCCTTATTTTAAGGCTTACTTTCGGACATACTATATTAGTCCTCATTTCTCCTCCGGGAGAATTAATTAACATAGCACATTCTAAGTGGGATATGGGTAGATGATGTTTGGCAACATATTTGATGATATGAAGGAATGCGATGCTCCAGAATCAAATAAGATGGTGGCTGGGTTGGAGTTGGCAAGGAACATACCAATTACGACGTCCTCAGCCTGTTGTGCTTCCTCAGTGGTGACATGGTTCACGTTGCCGCGAGCATAGTTCTGCTGTCCATGGTTTCCTTGATTGTTCCCTCCGTTCGGTCGCGGGTTCTGCTTGGGCACGTTACCTTGCTGTCCAGGGCCTCTCCTCGGGCACTGGTTCGCAAAGTGGCCTACTTCCCCGAATGCAAAGCATGCCCTGTTGCCTACGGCAGCAGGTACGTTGGGGCGGGGGTTTCGAACAGGGGTGCCATTGTTAGGTCGGGGCGCAGGAGGCATGGGCACGCGAGGTGCTGGAGCAACGAGTTGTTGCTGTGGTGGCTGACCAGGGCGGTATGCAGGAGTGGTCGATCCATACTGCGGGGCTGCCGGGGGCATGTACCGAGGTCGTACGTTGCTCCCTTGGGGCTGGTATGGCATCTTCCTCTTGCACTCTCGCTCGATCTCTTGGATCTTGTTTTCAACCACTATAGCCTTGTCAACCAGCTTCTGGAAGCTCACGTAGTCATTGTTGAGGAGCTGAACCTGGATCTCACTGTTCAACCCTCTCATGAACAGGTATTGCTTCCTCTGGTCTGAGTTGACATCCTTGAGGGCGTACCGGGACAGTTGCGTGAACTTGTTGAGATACTCATTCACACTTTTCTGTCCTTGGCGGAGACCTTCGAACTCCTGCCTCTTGAGCACCATTACACCAGCAGGGATGTAATGAGAGCATAAACTTTCCTTGAACTCAGTCCAAGTAATCGTCTCCGGGTCGGCATGAGCGTTGCTCAGGGCATCCCACCAGTCAGCAGCGGCTCCTGTAAGTTGGTGTGACGCGAAGAGAACCTTCTCTCGGTCATTGCACTGAACAATGGCAAGCTTCTTATCCATGGATTTCAACCAGTCATCGTCCTCCATGGGATCGTTGGCTTGAGCAAAGGTGGGTGGTCGAGTCCTCATAAACTCACCCAACCTGTTGTGAGCCAGTGGTGGCGGTGGTGCCGGAGCAGGGTTGTGGTTAGACTGCAATTGACCCAAAGTTTGGATCATGGTTTGCATAAGCTGGTTTTGCATGGCCATCAATCTTTCCAGATGGTTCTCGCCAGCTCCGGGGTTAGCAGGAACTTCATCATGGTCATCCTCTTGGGTGTTCCTTTGGTCGGTGTTTCCCCTCATCATCTGTGAGAGAGGACGAAACAGAATAAATGTTTAGAAGGTCAGGTAGGTCCCTTCAACTATATGCATCAAGGTGAGTTTGGACTATATATATATACTAGCACATATGAGGATGTGAACAAGTGCCGAAGCATCTCACACCTCTTTTCTTCTTACGTGTGGATATGGACAACGTTTTGGGGACGTTCCACAACTCACACTAAGCACTCAATCGCAACAATCATTGCAAGGGCTCACACAACTCCTATCCAAGGATGGCTTCCTATGTCAAGGTAGTTTCAAGGCCAATCTAAGCGTCCTAGGGTGCTTCCTTTGGTCAGCGGAGCTTAACTACCAATCTGTGACTCCTATTTAGGGGTGTGACCTACTGTTAACCCGTGGCTCTAATATCAATCTGAGGTTTCTATCTAGGCGTGTAACCTACTGTCAACCCGTGGCTCTGATACCAATCTGTGACGCCCTCAATTCTGTGGAAAACCACGGAATCAAGAACTAATGCATATGTGTGCCCAGGATGTTCATTCACACGTACACATACGTTCCACAAACTGAATTAAGATTATATATTACCACGAATAACAGAGTTTATTACAATATCTCATGAGTCTTGGACTCATGTTCACAGCGGAAGTCTTTATTTCTATGCAGTGGAAGCAATCTAACTAATGCGGAAGCAAATCTAAGCAGAAGTGGCTCTATCTCTACTCCCTCCACAGGCAAGGTTGAGAACAGATTACACGCCTTAATGCTCTACTTGGTCTTCATAGTAGTCTTCTCCTGCTGCTGATGATGAAATAATAATGCAAGTTTGAGTACAATGATGTACTCAGCAAGTGCGGGAAAAAATGATATGTAACTCATAACAAGGTAGGTATAAAAAGGTTCATTTGCAGAAAAGCAGATTTATAAAACCATGATAAAACAGCAACCTAACTTTAGATGAATATAATCCCAGCATGTATTAAATTACTAACATACCTCCATCACTTTCCATGCTCCACCCGAACATTAACCAACTTCATTCTTACTCCCGAATACCTCCTCGTATTCGCTACCATCTCACAAATACCTCCCCGTATTCGCTACCATCTCATCTCATAAACAACATTGCCTCATACCGAGACCCATCTCATTGTCACGACTCAACAGTCATGCAACCATCTTGACACCCGGACTCAATAGTCCCAAAATCAAACCATAACCAAAAACAATAACCATAACCTAGAACCGTCCCAATAACCATCCCAACTAATCATGGCAGTTTAGCCAGGCGCTCGTGACCGTAAGCTCGGCTATCATGATAGTTTTAATAACTCTGCAGAGTTTGCACCTCTTTACCCACAAGTTTGTGATTTTGTCACCCGTCGGCGACTGCAGAACCTCCATTATACCAGTACACAATCGTCGGTGTATGGTCAAGAGATCACAAAATATCCTTTACAAAGGGGTTACTAGATGTATGGACTCACTAAGGTTTCACCGGCAGGCTAGAATCTCCAATTCTCCTACCCACGGGCCCCCTCTTGTGCCATGCAGTTCCCAGGGCAGTCCTCACTTGACTCCCACTCCCCGCGCCTTCCACAGTCCATAACACTCTAGATCCTTACCTAATTACTCAGCTAAGACGCACCCATACTTGGCCGTGTGGTGGCACTGTTATCCTGGCATGTGCATGCATAAACCGGTCCTTAGATCTACGGCAAGTACACCACCATCTCATGCTACCTCATTCACAAACCCAGGCTTGCCTAGATCTCCCTCCGATCACGTTCATTAACATTATCAGTTTCTCATTATCATTACGAGTGCAGTTAGCTAGACACATCTATCTTGCTTCCCAATCCCATGTACTCAGCGAAGCATAAAGCAAAAACCATTCCCGACTCATAAATTTCCCTGGTGACAAGGGTGGTTTAACCAAAACTAGTAAACTCCTATAAAAGGGTTTTCCATCATGTTTGACTCAGCACACACACCTTTTCACAAAACTAAACAGTTTTACCCAAAACATAGGATCAATATGGTCAAGGAGCACTTGACTTGTTCTTGCGGTTCCGGTGGTTCTTGGATCTCAAAACCTTGTTGCTGCAGCTCGTCGTAGACAGCTCCCTGAGATTGTCCTGCTAGATCAGATCACGTGCATACATGATTCACATCAATCAATATCATGCACAAACCTTAAACTAGATGCGATGATGCATATGCATGCTATCCTAGGGTTAGTTATTATTAGATTGGTTTGTTCGTGTTCTTGCATGGCTTGCATGGGCAGAGGTGCTCGGATCAAAGGTGGATGTGGCGATGATCTTGTCTTTAGATCAACCTGATCATCAAGTGATCTGTCCACAAGAAGGCTTCTGTTCGAAAGGAACCAAAGAACAGATGCTAAGAATACACAATAATGTCGTAAGGTGGTATAGGATTCCTACCTCACGTTCTTCTCAGTTTCGAGGTCCTCTTCAGACCCTTCTGGCTTTCCTCCGGTGATCTTCCTTGCTGGGTTTCGGCGATGGTTTACTCGGCGAGATAGGGCTAGGGCTCTAAGTCGTCGGCTCAGGAGTTGAAAAAGAAGTTTGTGGTTTCGGCCAGAGGTTCTGGGTTCTATTTATAATCGGGAAGAGAAGAGTCCTAATCTGATTGTATCCCGAATATGAGTCCTATTCAGATCGTTGTTGGATCCTAACGCCTTATCTTTAGTAACATCATGGAATTCAGGTCGGTTTTCCTTTACGTACCGGTATTCTTACGCGTAAAAACCGCTCCAGAACTCATTATCTCCACGGTGATGAGCTCCGGAAGTTCCACGTGTCAATCGAGCGAGACCTCCCTTTTTCCTTCGGAGGTGAGCTCCGCGTGCACCACGTATCCTGGTGGTCGGGACCTCCTATCTCGCTCGGAGGTGGCTCCGCGCACGCCACGTGTTAGTGCCGGTATTTCCTTCTTTCCTCAGAGACGTGCTCCGAGGTCGACATGTGTCCAGCAGCGACAGACCTCCTGGAGATAAGCTCCGGTGGTGACACGTGTTCGATGGAACCGGTCTTCTCGGAGGTGTTCTCCGAGATCGACACGTGTCCTGCGGACCATTTCACCTATGTAGTAATGTAGGTGCTTAATAAGCTAAGGTGATAGGTAATAATTGCGTAGTGCTTTAACCATGAGTTCAACCTCTCCTTGCTCTAGCCATGCATGACATAACTTTCCCACACTTGCTGAGTACCAACGGTACTCAAACTTGCATTTCTGTTGGTTTAAATTGCTGCTCAGGTCAAAGGGATGAGGTGGTGTTCAATGACCAAGACTTTGGACCCGAAGAAGGTTTCTAGGTTCACGGAGTCCCCCGGGCAACGCCTGTGACGGAGCCCACAAGATTTATATTCCGCTGCTGTTTTATTTACATGTTATGAACTTATTATCATCCATCGAGATGTATGCTATGTAAGACTTATTTATAATTGAACACCTGGCTTGTAATATGATGATGCTTCACTATTTGTCATCACATGTATGAGAAAATGATCCTAGCATACATGTGATATTCACTCGGTTGTTGTTCGGAGAAACCGGGTGTGACAGAAGTGGTATCAGAGCCAAGGTTGCCCGTAGGAATGTGGACCTAGGTCGAAATGGACGTATTTAAGGACCCTATTTTCTTAAAAACTATTTTACAAAGGTGTGAGTTGAAAGTGTTATTTAATGGGGTCACTTTATTCATCTTGCCCCAACTTTTATTCAAAATACCATTTTTGTTTAACTCTTATCTAACTTAATTTTAAATGCTTTATGTTTTAGATGGTTCGCATGATCCGCACCGCCCGCAAGTCCACCGGAGGGAGAGTTCATGTAGTTGCCCTTGCCTTGAGAGAGGAGAACCGTCCGGTGACGTACGACTCCTACGGGTTGGCAGTAGGAGGCTTGTTGCGCCGTCTTCGGCGTATGCTCCACGCCGCCGGCAATGTGGGCAAGCTGATCATACACTACAGCTCCACCAGGACCATCCGTGAGAAGCGGGAAGAATGGAGCTCAGACATGAGGATTATCCATGAAAATCAGCTGCTCAAGATCCACCGCTCTCCAGCTTGTCGGGCGACTCAGGCCGATGTTGAGAAGGATGTCACCTGGGAGGCCATCACCTGCCAGAGTTACATCAACCGTCGCCACCTGGACAGGACTGAGTACATGTATGTCCTCCAGCATGAGAGTGGCACCGCGGAGTACAAGTACACACCAGTGCAGCAGGGGACTTCCCATGAGCACATGGACCTGTGCTTGGAGGATGCTGCTATGCTCAGCACTCGACTGCAGGAGTGCCAGCAGGAGCTTCAGGACGTTCCTGACACCCTGAAGGAGACTGAGGCATTGCTTCGCGCCAGCCTAAGGGCGAGAGAAAGAGGAGATGGGAATGAACTGTGTGTCACCGTGAATGACACATGGACTCCTGACTCTCCAGACTGCCGGGCGAGCAAGCGTCGCCACACTTCTCCACTAGCAGCTTCCCCACCTAAAGCGGAATCATAGGGCACCCGCGATAATGAGGAAGACCCCGATGAGCCAGCTCAGTGATACGAGTTGTTTAGAGTCATTTCACTTATTTCAGCAGGTTATCGAGTAGTCGAATCAATACCTTATTTATTTGTGTGTTAATGTTTGGTGTGTGACGTGAGTTGTGGAAGCCATGGGCATTTGTCCACAACCTCGTCTTTAGGTTGCTTTGCTTTGATGTGTGAACCCTTATGAATCAGTAATGCATTTTATTTCGCATGAGACGTGACGCCCAAAGATCTACGTGAAATCTTTAGAAATTTTTTAAATATTAAGGCCTCAAAAGTTTAAGTTTAAACAAGCAATTTGGGGAAGTTAATACGTAATGCTTTAAGTTAACACTTGGTTGATCATGATAGATGGCTGGAAGAGGAAGAGGTCGTGGTGCCAACCCCACCAACAACAACGATGAGGCCGGCAACCCTCATCTTTCTGGAGGACAAGACAGGGGTGGTCGCCGTGAAGGAGCTGATCCTATCCACCAAATGCTTGAAAATCAGAATCAGCTCATCCAGAGTCTAACTCAAGTGGTGGCCAACTTGCACCAAGCTCCACCCCCACAAGCTGCACCATGCCAACCAAGGTTGAGTGAGTTTCTGGGGACTCAACCTCCAAAGTTTGGAAGTGCTGCTGAACCTCTGGAGGCAGACAACTGGTTAAAGACCATAGAGAGCAAGATGAGGATCATACAATGCCAAGGGCATGAGAGGGTGCTGTTTGCCTCTCACCAATTGCATGGACCCGCTGCTGATTGGTGGACCGCTTACGTGGCAGCCCATCATGACCCCGAGAACATCACTTGGGAAGAGTTCAAGCGCGGTTTCCGCAACCACTACATACCAAGGGGTGAACTCAAAAACAAGAGAAAGGAGTTCTTGGGACTGCAGCAAGGCAACATGATTGTGAGGGAATACCTCACCAAGTTCACCCAACTATCCCGTTATGCACCACGGGACATCGAAACTGATGAGCAAAGACAGGACTGTTTTGTGGAAGGACTTACTATGGAAATGCAATGTGCAATGTCCTCCAACGAGTATGAAAGCTTCCAAAAGATGGTAGACAAAGCATTTGTCGTGGAGAGGAAGCTGAAGGCCTTGGAGAATGAAAACAAGAGGCAGGTGGGATGGTCACACCAAGCCTCAGGTAGCAACACACGTCCACGTCTGATGCAGCAACCCGCAGGGCAGACGAGTCGTGCTGTGGTACCCTACTCAGCACCAAGAGGGTACAACCCGAATTTCAGGCCTCCGTCAGCACCAGCACAGCCGCAGCGTCAGTTTGTACAGCAGACTCGCCCCACATATCAACCTCGACCAGCAGGACAAGGACCACCGAACCAACCCCAAGATAACAAAGGCCAGGCACCCAAAGTTGGGGTGCAATGCTTCAACTGTGGTGAAGTGGGGCACTACGCCCATAAGTGCCCAAAGAAGAAGCCCATGCAGCCACAACAGCAGAATGTGATGCGAGGACGGGTGAACCACGTGACCATGGAGGAAGCGCAAGAGGCACCTGACGTGGTAATTGGTAAGTTTCCTGCCAATTTACACATTGCAACCCTATTGTTCAATTCTGGTGCTACCCACTCGTTCATTGCTCAAGGGTTTGTTAAGAAGCACGGTCTAGCAACAACACAAATGAACCATATGTTAGCAGTGAACTCTCCAGGGAGAGAAATAAGGACAAGACAAGTGTGTCCCAAGGTGAATCTAGACATTAATGGGGTAGTATTTACTGCAAACCTCATAGTGATAGACTCACAAGGGATAGATATTATTTTGGGTATGGATTGGTTGACCAAACATAAAGGAATCATCCATTGTTCGACAAGAACGGTGGAACTAACTCACCCGAGTGGCACAAAAGTGAAGTTCATAACCGTACAAGAACCTAGGAGGGACCTTAAACTCAATCAAGTTGAGGTGGAAGTGGAAGAGATCAGGATTATCAGGGAATATCCAGACGTTTTTCCGGAGGAGTTGCCAGGTATGCCCCCTGATCATGAAGTAGAATTCGTGATTGAGCTAGTGCCTGGAACAGCCCCGATATACAAGAGGCCTTATCGGATGGACTCCAAACAGCTGGAAGAGCTCAAGGAGCATATAAGAGAATTGACAGAGAAGGGGTATATTCGTCCTAGTTCCTCACCATAGGGAGCTCCAGTGATATTTGTGCCCAAGAAGGACGGAACCCAAAGGTTATGCATAGACTACCATGCATTGAACGAAGTAACCATCAAGAACATGTACCCATTACACCGCATTGAACACTTATTTGGTCAGTTGAGGGGAGCTTGTGTGTTCTCAAAAATTGATCTCAGGTTGGGATACCACCAACTGAATATAAGACAAACCGACATTCCAAAGACAGCTTTCGTATCTCGGTACGGGCTGTACGAATACACCGTCATGCCGTTCGGGCTAACTAATGCACTGGCATATGTCATGGATCTCATGAACAAGGTATTCATGGAATATCTGGACAAATTTGTGGTGGTTTTCATTGATGACATTCTTGTCTTCTCCAAAGATGAAGAGGAACATGAGGGACATTTAAGATTGGTGTTGCAAAAACTGAGAGAACACCAACTATATGCCAAGCTGAGCAAGTGTGAATTTTGGTTGAAGAGAGTTCCCTTCTTAGGACATATAATCTCGGAGGGAGGAATCTAGGTAGATCCCGCCAAGATCGAGGATGTGCAGAAGTGGAAGACCCCTGAAAATGTCGGGGAAGTTCGAAGCTTATTAGGATTGGCTGGGTATTATCGACGGTTTATTGAGGGTTTCTCCAAGATTTTGAGACCCCTCACCAAATTGTTAGAGAAGGGAACCACATTCACATGGACACCACAATGTGAGACGAGTTTTCAAGAACTGAAGAAAAGATTGACAACAGCCCCAGTGCTAGTTATGCCAGATATGCAGAAGAACTTTTCGGTGTACTGCGATGCCTCTGGACACGGGTTGGGATGTGTTCTCATGCAAGAGGGTCATGTCGTGGCTTACGCGTCCCGGCAGCTTCGAAAACACGAGAAGAACTATCCTACGCATGACCTAGAGCTAGCCGCAGTGGTACACGCATTGAAGATTTGGCGGCATTACTTGATGGGGAAAAGGACAGAGATATATACTGATCATAAGAGCTTAAAGTACATTTTCACACAGCCAGATCTCAACCTCAGACAAAGGAGATGGTTAGAGCTAATCAACGACTTTGATGTGGGCATCAACTATCATCCTGGGAAAGCGAACGTCGTGGCGGATGCTTTAATCCGGAAAGTGCAGGTCAACATGCTGAGCTTAAAGGACATGCCTACAGAATTGAAGGAAGAGATTGCAAAGCTCAATCTATGTTTGGTGAATAGTGGTGAGGCCATCGCCATGGAGGTGGACTCCACATTAGAGCACGACATACGCAACGGTCAGAAGAATGACGAGAAGATACAAGAGATTAGAGAACTCATCAAAGAAAATAAAGCCACTGGGTTCAGAGAAGATGAGCAAGGTACGGTGTGGCATGGGAAAAGAACCTGTGTGCCTGAAGTGAAGGAGATCCGTAAATTGATTTTGAAGGAAGCTCATGATTCTGACTATTCCATTCATCCTGGGAGTACGAAGATGTATCATGACCTCAAGAGTAGATACTGGTGGTATGGCATGAAGAGAGATGTCGCGGAACATGTTGCCCTATGTGACACATGTCAGTTGGTGAAAGCAGAACATCAACGACCCGCGGGACTATTGCAACCACTCAAAGTGCCTGAATGGAAATGGGAAGAAATAAGTATGGACTTCATAGTAGGACTACCAAGGACCCAATCGGGATATGATTCGATATGGGTCATCATCGACAGGCTAACCAAGGTAGATCATTTCATCCCTGTGAAAGAAAGCTACAGCGGATCCAAATTGGCGGAATTGTACATGTCAAGGATCGTGTGTTTCCATGGAGTGCCAAAGAAGATAGTGTCAGATCGAGGGACACAATTCACCTCAAGGTTCTAGCAGAAGTTACATGAAACCATGGGAACTCATCTAAATTTTAGTTCTGCCTATCACCCCCAGACTGACGGGCAGACGGAAAGAACCAATCAGATCCTTGAGGATATGCTGAGAGCGTGTGCGCTCAAGAACAATAGGAGTTGGGATAAGAACTTACCGTATGCGGAGTTCTCCTATAACAACAGCTATCAGGCTAGTATGAAGATGTCACCATTTGAGGCTTTGTATGGGAGGAAGTGCAGAACTCCACTATTTTGGAACCAAACAGGGGAAAGTAAAGTGTTTGGGCCCGAGGTACTACAAGAAGCCGAGGCGAAAGTGAGGGAAATCCGCAACAATTTGAGGATAGCACAGACCCGACAAAAGAGCTATGCTGATGTACGGAGAAGAGAGCTCGTTTTCAACATGGGGGACTATGTCTATCTCAAGGTGTCCCCTATCCGAGGACTTCGTCAGTTCAAGGTGAAAGGGAAATTATCACCTCGATACATCGGACCCTTTCAGATTCTGGAGAGGAAAGGCGAAGTGGCATATCAACTAGAACTACCGGCTCTCTTATCAGATGTGCACGATGTATTCCATGTGTCACTGCTCAAGAAATGTTTAAGAACACCCGAAGAAATGTTACCCATGAATGAGGTGGACGTACGAGAGGATCTTTCTTATGCCGAGCAACCGGTCAAGATTTTGGAGACAATGGAACGTCTCACAAGAAATAAAAGAATCCGAATGTGCAAGGTGCAGTGGAAGCATCACTCGGAAGCTGAAGCCACATGGGAGCGAGAAGACGAGCTTAAGGCACAGTTTCCGGATTTATTTTCCTAAAATCACCAATCTCGAGGATGAGATTTCTTTTAAGGGGGGTAGAGCTGTAACACCCCAAAACCTGCTAAAGAGGGGAATTTAAAAAATTTTGGACGTAATGCATATGATAAAGCAATTCAAATTCAAATCAAAACCAAAAAAGGAAAGGAAAAGGAAAAAGAAAAACGGCCAGTGGGCTGAAACCCGCTTAGCCGACCCAAGACCGCGCGCCAGCCAGCCCAAACCCGCGTCCCCCTCTCTCCCTCTCTCTGACGCGCGGGGCCTGCCCGTCATCTTCTTCCCCCGCGCGCCCCAACCGACCCCGACCCTCTCTCGCGCCCGATCAAAACCAACCCCCCGGAACCCACGCTCCCAGCCCCGATTCTCGTCCCCGGGCACCCCAGCGTGATCTCAACAGACCGCCACCCTCCCTCGCCCATTTATATGCTGACGATCGCCTTTGTTTCCTCCCCGATCGACTCGCTTCAGTACCGGTGAGACCGAGACCCTCTCTGCCGTTTTCTCCCAACCTTCGCCCGATTTCTCTGATCTAACGGGCTTGTTACGTTCCGCCGCCGCCGGGGAGCCCTGCAGGTGAAGGAAACAACGTGTCTTGCGCCCCAACAGTCGCTCCAACGAGCACCGAGTGCCATTGCCGGACTTCGACGCCGTCGATCGACTTCCAAGGCCTCCGAGTGCAGGAAAACCCCTAGGTGAGCTTCCCCTACCCCTCCACAGCCGATCCGTGCAAAAAGATGTGAGTTCTAGCATGTAGCGGCAAAAACCGAGGCTGCACCGGCGAGATCACCGCCCCCGCAGCCGCGCGCGAGGGCTGGCTCCGGCCAGGGCGACGTGGCTCCTTGAGGGCTGTCTATTTTAAATCGCACGGTAGAAATTAAATCGACGCGTACCGCTTCGGCAATCTAATATGAGTCGTCTGTTTTAAATCCAACGGCCCACGTCAGCCCCGCATTATAAAGGCTGGGATTCTTACGCGCTACCCCCTGGGGATCTCGGAAAACACGAGCTAGCCCCAGAAACTTCTGATCTAGCCCCTGGACCTTCAGAAATTTATGTAAATTCATTTAAAACTCAGTTTTAGCCCCTGGACTTAATAAAAATTAGGAAAACCCCTCTGTTATGTGTAATTAGGCCCCTGAAAATTTAGGAAATAGTAAATTAAACCCTGCAGTAGGGTGGATTTGCCTTTTAGACCCTATAGGATATTAAATTTAGAAATTTGAACATGTGACTAGGATTTAAAATTAAATAGTGATGCAAACACATGTGCAAATATAAACTTAAACTCTCCTAGCACTTGGAAAATTTTAGGATGAGTTAAAAATAGATTTTAGGCTGAAATGAAATCTGCCGAAGTGTTGCTCATTTTTATTATCTCTTGAGACACATTTTAGGCTAGGAAATAATTCTAAAAACTAGTAAAATAAATTTAAATTGTTTCACATCAGAGAGGAAGTTCAAAAATATTTTATTGAACATTTTAGATCAGAACCTATTCTGTTCAGATGATATGCCTTACTATTTTAATATTAAAATTCACTTTTAGGCATAGAAAATAAATATGAAAATATAGGAAAATAAGTATGCATAATTAGGAAATGATAAATGAGGTCTCCAAATCCAAAAAACTTCAATTTAGGATTTTGTAGAAGATCTGAAAACCTATTTGGAGTAGAAAATTATCTTTCATGCAAACTTTGTGGCTAAGAAGTGTATTAATTAAGTATAAAGAATTTGTTCAAATTGGAAATTCACATATAGTGTGCAAATAGAAATCTGAATACAAAGTTAGAAATAATATATATATTTTTAAAAGTGCATGTAGGCCTAAAATCAACACATCTAGGGTAACCACAATACTTAGAAATGTGAATGACTTTCATATGTATGTATGTGTGGTTTGCATGAAGTGAAAGTGTGGACTATGGCTTATGGATTGTTGTTTTCTTTTGCTATGTGTATTGGCATGAGTAGAACCTGCTCCAGAGCAAGTTCTCCCATTCCAAGACCAAGACTTTCCATTCCCAGAGCAGCAGGAAGAAGGCAAGTGTCCTTTACCACTTTGATCCTATGCTAGGATGTGTAGTTAGAATTTAATTGCATGGTCAAATTGGAATATGATACCCATGCTAGGAAGTTTCCCTAGAATTGCATTATCTTGTTTCCTTGTAGCTTGGGTTGGGATTTATTTCATTATATTATTTATTTACATACTTATGCTTAGCCATGCTTAGAATGGGATAAGTGGGACATGACATCATCAACTTATTTACCTTACTCTTGAATGAGACATTATGAGTTATGTAGAGGTAGGGATCGAGGCAAGTTGGATGATTTGGTTGGTGCTGGGTGCACGAGACTCGGGTTTGTGTTTAGTACTTGCCTGGATCCTAAGGACCGGTTCATGGAGCATGTAACCTGGCTTTACCGTGCCAACCACATGCTAAGATGGGGCAGCTTGGCCAATTAATTAGGTGTATCCCCAGCGTAGTATGGGTGTTTGGATGGTGCGGGGAATAGGTGTCAGCTGGACTACCATATGAACCGCAAGGCTCAAGAGGGGGCCACTGCAGCGGGGTTGGAGCCTCTTGTATGCTATTACGTGTGAAACCTCAGTGGGCCCATGCTCGTCGGGAATCCCTTTGTAAAGGCATTGTAGTGATCTCCTGGCTAGACACCTGGGAAGTGTGAACGTGGTTCGCGGCCACTGGCATAATGGAGGTTCTTTTAGTCCACCCGACAACGGGGGATGAAATCAATACATGTGGGTACAGTGGTGCAAACTCTGCAGAGTCAAAACTGTCATGACAGCCGTGCTCACGGTCAAGAGCGGCTTGGACTTATTCATGATTAGAGGATGATGGATTGGGAAGTTAAGGATGTTAAGCGGGAAGCTTAACATTAGAGATGAGACTATGTTTACTTGATATTGATGATGGGTTGAGGTATTGGGACCATTTCACCTATGTAGTAATGTAGGTGCTTAATAAGCTAAGGTGATAGGTAATAATTGCGTAGTGCTTTAACCATGAGTTCAACCCCTCCTTGCTCTAGCCATGCATGACATAACTTTCCCACACTTGCTGAGTACCAACGGTACTCAAACTTGCATTTCTGTTGGTTTAAATTGCTGCTCAGGTCAAAGGGATGAGGTGGTGTTCAATGACCAAGACTTTGGACCCGAAGAAGGTTTCTAGGTTCACGGAGTCTCCCGGGCAACGCCTGTGACGTAGCCAACAAGATTTATATTCCGCTGCTGTTTTATTTACATGTTATGAACATATTATCGTCCATCGATACGTATGCTATGTAAGACTTATTTATATTCAAACACCTGGCTTGTAATATGATGATGCTTCACTATTTGTCATCACATGTATGAGAAAATGATCCTGGCATACATGTGATATTCACTCGGTTGTTCTTCGGAGAAACCGGGTGTGACATGAATTATTCTACATATGACAAAGAACTTTATGCTTTAGTGCGTGTATTGCAAACTTGGCAACATTACCTATGGTCTAAAGAATTTGTCATACATTCAGATCATGAGTCTCCGAAGTATCTTAAAGGACAAGCTAATCTGAACAAACGTCATGCTAAATGGATTGAGTTCATAGAGTCATTTCCTTACATCATTAAACATATGAAAGGGAAAGACAATGTGATTGCTGATGCTTTATCTAGACGTTATACCATGTTGTCCCAACTTTCTCATAAAATCTTTGGTTTGGAAACCATAAAGAGATTATATGCTACTGATTTGGACTTCAAAGATGTTTTTGACAATTGAAGAGAGGGAAGAACGTGGTAAAAATTTCTGCTGCGTGAAGGCCTTCTCTACCGTGCTAACAAGCTGTGTGTTCCGGCTAGCTCCGTTCGTCTTTTGTTGTTGCAGGAAGCGCATGGAGATGGTTTGATGGGACATTTTGGTGTTAAAAAGACAGAGGATGTGCTGGCTTCTCACTCCTTTTTGGCCACGAATGAGGCGTGATGTGGAGCGCTATGTTTCACGTTGCACGACATACAACAACGCTAAGTCTCGACTTCACCCACATGGTCTTTATATGCCTCTTCCTGTTCCTAGTGCACCTTGGGAGGATATTTCAATGGACTTTGTTTTAGGATTGCCTAGAACAAAGAGGGGGAGGTATAGTGTCTTTGTGGTTGTTGATTGTTTTTCTAAAATGGCACATTTTATACCCTGCCACAAGACCGATAATGCTTCACATGTTGCTGATTTGTTCTTTAATGAGGTTGTACGTTTGCATGGTGTTCCCAATACTATTGTTTCTGATAGGGATGCTAAGTTTTTGAACCACTTTTGGAGAACTTTATGGTATAAATTGGGAACCAAGTTAGTGTTTTCTACTACTTGTCATCCACAAACTGATGGGCAAACGGAGGTAGTAAATCGTACCTTATCTACTATGTTGCGGGCTGTTTTGAAAGATAATTTGAGGTTGTAGGAGGAGTATTTGCCACATATTGAGTTTGCTTATAACAGGACTATTCACTCCACAACCAAGTTAAGTCCATTTATGGTAGTATATGGTTTCAATCCTCGTGCTCCAATTGATTTGCTACCTTTACCACATTCTGAAATTGTGAAATTAGATTCTACACAACTTTCTGAATTTATTCTTAAGTTGCATGAAGCTACTAAGTTGCAAATTGAAAAAATGAATGAAAAGTATCGCATTGCTGCTAGTAAAGGTAGGAAGGAGGTAAAATTGAAACCTGGTGATTTGGTGTGGGTTCATTTGAGAAAAGATAGGTTCCCGGACTTGAGAAAGTCCAAGCTCATTCCACGTGCTGCTGGACCTTTTAAGGTTCTTGAAAAGATAAATGACAATGCATATAAACTTGAGTTGCCTCCCGAGTTTGGGGTTAGTCCCACATTTAACATTTCAGATTTTAAACCATACATGGGTCAGGAAAATGATCTTGAGTCAAGGATGACTCCAAATCAAGAGGGGGAGGATGATGAGGACATCTCTTCTTTGCATACAATACAAGGACCGATCACTAGAGCACGTGCGCGACGGTTGGATCTCCAGGTACGTTCTAACCTTGTCAATTGTTTTTCAGAACTTACGTTTGTTTCCATGCATGTTTTATTGATTAGGAACAATGGAGAGGACCAGAAAGGGCTTGGAGAAGTCCAAGGAGTCAAGGAGGAGGAGATAGGACGTCCACACCAAGGAGAAGTCCAAGCCCAACTCGACTTCGACTCCACCTCGGATTCCAGGAGCTTCCTTCACCAAAATTGACGCCTCGGACACACACGGAGTCGGATTTGGACGTTCTATATATGGTTGGAACAAGAATTACATAAATCTTCCAATGGAACCGGTACCACCTCAAAATACCTTCTGAGTTGACGGGAATCTATGAAACAAGTGGATGTCCAGAATCTGTCATGGTGCTGCATCACCGTCCTTTGGGCCGCTGGCCCATGTATTGTGTGAAGCCCTTTAGGGTTGCGTCCAGGGGTCTTGCACGCCCCTAACTCCTTTTTATTCAGCAGCCACCGCCACATTAGGGTTTGGTTTTACTTAGTTTCAATCTGTTATTGAACAGTGTCACCATTCATCGGTTTGTGAGACCCCACTTCGTGATCAATTCAGTTTTGATTGCAATTTCTCTGTTCTTGCTTGTGTTCTTGATTGCGCTTGCAGGGATAAGCCTTCATGGCAAGGTCATTCGTGTGACACGGGTGATAACCAACGGAGCAATGGTGTAGTGATTGTGGGGTTCCATTCGTTCGGAGCCTTGGATCATCAACGTCGAGATCTCCACCCAATCAAGTTTACCATACCTCTCAGAAGATCGGGACTCATTCTACTATCATGGAGGTGGGAGAGGCGACAGGGTCAGGGCGGCGCAGCGAGGGGGAGCGCGGTTGCGGGGAGGTGTGGCACGCTGCGGGAGGCCGCGAGGCTGGAAGGAGGGGCACATCGGAGTGGAGTTGAGGTGAGCGCGGTGGAGTGCGGGTATCGATGGCGTGGGCGTCGACGGCAAGCACGGTGAGGCAGCGAACAGGGAGAGCAAGAAGAGCGTGGTGAGGGAAAGCGGGAGGGGACGCGCTGGCCGCGGGGCAGAGGTGGGCGGCGAGGGAGCGGGCGCGGCGCGGAGAAGAAGAGGTGGAGGCATAGTGGGGAAGAGGAGGAAGGAGGAAAAAAAGAAAAAAATATGGCTGACATGTGGGCCCTATGTCTCATAGAGGGAAAGAGGTAAGCCTAGGAAGCGGTTGGATTGGGCTGATAGGAAGGCAAATGGGTTTTCGGCCCAAGTCCAGTTTGGTTTCTGTTTGGGTTTTTTCCATTTGGTTTCTATTTTGATTTTTATTTTCAATTCAAACTCAAATTCAAATGAGTTTATAGCATGTTTTGGAATTTAAATTTTCCCTAACTTTTCATACAAAGTAGGGTGTCACAACAACATTAACATCTAGATAATCTTTTACAGACATTCAGAATTTTACACACAACATTGTTGGATTGTACGGGAAATGGGAACACGACCCGTCTATCAGAGATTCGAACCTGGGATCCCATTGAGTGAACAAGCAGGACACTAGTGGAGAATCCGTTAATAATCGTGATACAACATTTTGCACAACCCCCTACATAGGTTTCCCACTCGTGCACCGGCTCCGGCGACCTCGTCCCAGCGAAATTTTGCTGCCCACCGGATTGGGAAGCTTCTGGATAGCGTGGGTACCAACTGATACATAAACCCGTCTTGTCTGTCAATTCTTGTTCACGAGTGGGATCAGTTTGACAATATCAGTTAGTGCATCAAAGTCTTTGATTTCTTCATTCTTAGCAACTACACTGGTGGAGGTAAAACCGCACCAAGGATAGAAAATTCAACGCTGTCTGATCCTGGCATCCTGCATTCACAACCTCTGTAGATACACTCCCTTTAAGCATCTCAAAGAAATTGTCCGATGACAAGAAACAACAGCATCAATGGAACAAAGTCATGTTGGGGACCTTTAGGCTAGTGCTCATATCACTAGCATGTAATCCATACATTCAAACTTATCCAACAAGACTATTAATGATATGATCCTTAACTAACACGGACAGATGTAACACACACAATACCCATCTCCTGCTGCAATCTTACAACACATACCGAGTCTCTACTTAGCATTTGTGTGATCCAAGAACTATCTAATTGTTCATGATTCCTAAAAATCTTGTACTCGTGAGTAGATTTCAACTACTCGTCTTCTACCGTTCATCCTTTAGTATAGAAACATAATCAAATTAATTGTACCATGTTGGTTTCTAAGATCACTAGGCACTAGATTTACAGGATTTATATGGAGACCAAAACCAATCCTAAAACCTGCTTAGTGATGAAAGAGAACTAGAACGTGTAGGACATACCTTCGGGTGTAGACCACGTCGACGCCATGTCGATGTGATAGTTGAGGTGACGACGGCGGTGACGGCGGAGGAGCCTTCTCCTCATTTCCCGACGCCTTAGATCGGATCACAAACAAATGGGTTGTTGGGGTATTTTGGGCACGACGAACCTAATTTCACGTGCCCCGGCCCATCCCCTATATATTGCGCGGGAGTGAGAAGGGGCCTTCAACCACAAGTTGGTTGACACCCCCAATCTAGACGCGTAGAGGGAGATGGGCTTGGGTTGGGCTTTTGAGCCTCGCCCGAGTCAGAGATCAACACATCTCCAACATACCAGTATACCCACCAACTTAATAGGAATCGGATGTGACACAATTCCTAGACTTAATGCACACAACATATACACTAAGTTCCATATTAGTGTGTAAAGTAAATATTTACAAAGTAATTAGTATGAAACCCGGGCTTTCCTTGGTTGGGCTTAGGGTGGACCTCACTAACAACAGGATCAAGGTCAGTAAAGTACTCCGGGTTCAGCTCCTCTGTCGCCTCGAGCTCTATGGGTATTCACAACATAATGCATGTATATAGAAATAATTAAATTTAATAATGTAGCAATCATATACAAGTCCTTAAATGATTTTTGGGCATATGATAATTTTTTATTAGAAATGACTTTATGATTAAATATAATTTGCAACAGTTCTGTTATTAAGAAATGGAAATTCACTTAATTAACTATGATGATTAATTCATTTCACCAAATAACAGTTACGTTTTGGGAATGGATGATTTACTTGAAGTGGGGAATATGTTAAAGTAACTTATCACAAATTTTGAGAATCATTTGTCACACCCGGTTTCTACGAAGATCAACCGAGTGAATAAACACATGTATACCAGGACCTGTTTGCTCAACGACAATAGTGAAGCATCATTTAATACAAGCCAAGTATACGCATACATAAAAGTCTTATATAATTGTATCAAGAGTCTATTAAATGTTAGATACAAATAAGACAACACAGCACAAAATAATTCTGGTGAAGCTCCAATCTCTGCTGCAGTGCCCACCTCATGAGCCTTGCGGTTCCTATGGTAGTCTAGCTGACACCTATTCCCCGCACATTCCAAGAACCCACACTACGTCGGAAATGCACCTAATTAATTGGACAAGCTGCCCCATCTAAGCATGTGGTGGCACGATAAATCTAGGTTAAATGCTCTATGAACCGGTCCTTAGAACTCAGGCAAGAACTAAACACGAACCCAAGTTATCGTGCACTCAGCACCAACCAAAACTTCCAGCTTTCCCAGATTGTTATCTCTACCATAATTCATCATATATCATCAATATAAAACAATCAAGGTTTTCAGTTCATATCCCATGTATCCCAATTCTAAGCATGGCTAAGCATAAAGAATAAACATACTAAGTAATTCCCAACCCAGGTTACAAGGAAATAAGACATGAAAAGCTAAAGGAACATCCTAGCATGGGTTTCATATTTCATACTCAATGCAAATAACTCTAACTAAACATCCTAACTTAGGTTCAAAGTGGTCAAGGACACTTGCCTTCTTCTTGCTGCTCCGTAAAGGGAAAGTCTTGCTCTTGGAAATTGAGAACCGGCTCTGCTGCTGGTTCTACTCATGCAAACATACACATAGAAAAAACAAACAACACTCCATAAGAAATCATCCACACATACACTCATGCAAGTCAAATATGCATAAAACATTGTTAACTTTTTGTTTTTATCCTAAAATCACTAAAGTCTACACATATGTATCTATGCATACATGAAGATATATTGCATTTAAACTATTCTTTTAGCCAAATTTTGCACTAGATGAGTTGTATCTATGCATACATACACTTTTTAAACATATATATGGTTCCTAGGTCGAAATTAAGATTTCCAACTTACTAATAAACTTAATTCTCAATTTAATTTAAATCCTATATTGCATACCACAATTTGTTAACTATAAAACTTGCATGAAAGTGTATTTTCCATCCTAAACAGAAGTTCCCACCATCTCATAATCTTTCAAAAAGAAATTTTATATTCAAAACCATATATGAACCTTTTCTAAAGCATTCCCAAATTTTGACATAAATTTATATTCATTCTTATGCCTAAAATGGGATTTTAGCAATTAAACAAAAACTAAATTGCATTTTCAGAATTTATTTACAAACTAAAACCAAATTTCAGATTACTCTCAGCATTTGCTAGGGACTGGACTAATTTAAGAGTTTACATGATTTCTTTGCTTCCCTAATAAACTAAATTGAATTTAAACCACCAATTTCCCTAAATTCAATTTCCTACAAGGTTTAAATCACATATATGCCTTTCTGCAGGGTCTAAATCACAATTTCCACAAATTCCAGGGGCCTAATAACTTAGTTCAATGCTAATCACTAATTAACAGTGATTGCATGGGCTAATTTCAAATTACAGATTTATTTTTTCTAATTCCGGAGAAGTCCAAGGGCTAAAACAACTAAATTCAGCATTTTCCAGAATTCTGGAAAACTACAGGGGGTAGGACAGAAGAATCCGGGGCTAGCTCTAAATTTCCTAACGCGCCAGGGGGTAGCGCGCTAAATTCTCAGTTATTATAACGTCGTCGGATTTAAAACGGGGGATCCAGATTAGATCGCGAAGGGGTACGCGGGTGTGACACCCTCAATTTCGTATCCATGCATGCATACATAATTCATATAGAGAAACATTTTAAAAGAATTAGAATGGGAGGAAGAATCATCAAAATGGTGGGGTATGGGAGTAAGATAGCTGAAAAGAGCCAAATCCAGTTCGCTGAGGAGCGCCGTCGACACTTCCCGCGGCCTGCTGGCCACATGGCGCTTTCGTAGCTCATCCCCGCGGAGGGGGTGAGGTCCAGCGCCGTTGGCCACGTGGCAGGCTAGGAGCTCGCCTCTGCGGAAGGGGGGTGAGGTCCGGCCCGCTGGATGCGTGTCGCCTTCGGAGCTAGCCTCTGCGGAGAAGCGAGGCTCAACCCCGCGGGACACGTGTCGCTCTCGGAGCTCACCCCGGCGGAGGGAGTAAGGTCCAGTCCCGATGGACACGTGTCACCCTCGGAGCTCGCCTCCGAGAGGTCCGGTACTGCTGGACACGTGGCACTCTTGGAGCTCACCTCCGAAGAGAGGGGGGTCCGGCACTGACACGTGGCACTCTCGGAGCTCACCTCTAAGGAAAAAGGGAGGTCTGACACTACGGGACACATGTCATCCTCGGAGCTCACCTCCGAGGAGAAGGGAGGTCCGACACTGTTGGACACGTGTCAACCTCGGAGCTCGTCTCTGAGGAAAAAGGAAGTCGGCACTGCTGGACACGTGGCACTCTCGGAGCTCACCTCCGAAGAGAGGGGAGGTCCGGCACTGACACATGGCACTCTCGGAGCTCACCTCCGAAGAGAGGGGAGGTCCGGCACTGACACGTGGTGTACGCGGAACTCGCCTCTGGAGAGAGGGGAGGTCCCAACCCGCCAGACACTTGGCGCACGCGGAGCTCTCCTCTGAGGGAGAGGGAGGTCCCACCCGCTAGATATGTGGCGCACCCGGAGCTTGTCTCTGCGAAAAAGGGAAGCCAGGCCCCCGCCGGACACGTGGAGCCTCCGGAGCTTATCCCTGCAGAAGGACGAGATTCTTGAGCGGTTTTTCTCCTGTGCGCCCGGGAATACACGGTACTGAGGAAAACACATGAATTCTACGTTGCTACCGCACCAAATCAATTAAAGATGAGTTGTTAAGATCCAAAACAATTTGAAAAGGACTCTTATTTGAAATCCAATCGGAGTAGGACTCTTCTTTATCCCCATATAAATAGAACCTGAAACACCCCTTGGTCGTAACATCTTCCCAAGCCGACAACCTAGAGGCCCTAGCCCCCAACTCGCCGAGTTAACCCCCTTCGCCGGAGTTCAGTCACCGGAGAGACGCTGACGAGCCCCGTCGAGCTCGACGTCGCCAGAAGAAAGCCAACAATCTGTCCTGCTGCCAATGCTAGGAGGAAGGCCGAGGTAGGTCTTCATTACCACCTTACGACATCATCGCAGTTCCTTCGCATCTGTTTCTTTGAACAGAAGCTTTTTCGTGTGGACAGATCACGTGTTGATCAGTTTTTGACGGTGGAATTGATCTAGATCTTGATTCAAGATCATCACCATGTCCACACTTGATCCTTACACCCTTGTTCATTGTAAAACCCCATGCAAAGCCATTAAAACATGCAAGAACACGTACAAACTGGTATTAATGAAATTGCATCGTAGAATTAGTATGCATCTACACCAAAGTTTGTGCATGATGTTTGATTGTTATAAATTTTGTATATGCGTGGTCATGAGTAGAAGGACAAGCTCAGGGAGCTATCTACGAAGGACTACAGCACCAAGAATTTGAGATCCGTGAGCAACAGAAGCCACAGGAACAAGGCAAGTGCCCCTTGACCATATTGATCCCGTGTGTTTGGAACTGTTTTGTTTGCGAAAACTGTGTATGCTTGAGTCCACTTAATGGGAAAACCCTTTTATAGGAGTTTACTAGTTTCGTTAATCACCCTTGTAGCCGGGAAAGTTGATGAGTCGGGTATGGTCGTTTTTGCTTTTCACTTCGCTGAGTCCACGGGATATGGGAAGCGAGATAGAATGTGTCTAGCTACTGCACTCATATGAACAATGATAATAAGAACTTGATGTTGATAATGCACATGAATTGGGGGAGATCTAGGCAAGCTTGGTTCGTGGATGTGGTAGAATGAGAAGGTGGTTTACTTGCCGTAGATCTAAGGACCGGTTCATTCCAGCACATGCCAGGAAAACAGTGCCACCACAAGGCCAAATATGGGTGCGGCTTAGCTGACTAATTAGGTAAGTTGCTAGATTGTTATGGACCGTGGAAGGCACGGGGAATGGGAGTCAAGAGAGGACTGTCCTGGGAACTGCATGGCACAAGAGGGGGCCCGTAGGTAGGAGAATGGTGATTCGAGCCTACTGGTGAAACCTTAGTGAGTCCATACATCTAGTAGCCCCTTTGTAAAGGCTATTTTATGATCTATTGACCATACACCGACGGTTTTGTACTGGTATAATAGAGGTTCTGCAGTCGCCCATGGGTGACGAAATCACAAACTTGTGGGTAAGGTGGTGCAACCTCTGCAGAGTGTAAAACTATCATGATAGCCGTGCTTACGGTCACAAGCGCCTGGCCAACTCACCTTATTAGATGGGATGGTTATTGGTATGGTTATTTGTATGGTTATTGGTGTGGTTATGGTTTGGTCTTTGGTATTGGTTTTGGGACTGTTGAGTCTTGACAATGAGTTTGGTTTTGTGATACGAATATGAGATGGTTTGGGAGTTATGAATATGAGATTGTTATGGGTATCATGAATAAGAGATGGTCATGGATCTCATGAGCATGAGATGAAAGTTGAGAGAGATTTATGGTCAGTTGAGACATGGAAAATGGTGAATTATGATGGAGGAATGTTGATGTTTTAATTGGATATATGTTGGGATCAAATTCACTTAAAGATAGCTGTTGTTTTTATCATGTTTGTGAAATAAACTTTGCTTTTCTGCAATGAGCTTTTCATATCCTACCTTGCTGAAAGCTACATGTCATACTTTTCCCGCACTTGCTGAGTACGACATGTACTCACCCTTACATTATCATACAACACATCAGTAACAGGAGAGGAGTACTTCGAAGACCATGGGGAGTATTCCTTGTGCGAACTACCGTCAACTTGCCTGTGGGTATGGAGTTAAAGATGGAGCCGCTGCCGTGCTTAGTTGCTTCCACTATCGTGTAGAAGACTTCCGCTGCTAGAATAAGTTAGAAACTTCCGCTGCAAGAATAAAATAGAGATTGATGTAATACGTACTTAAACCCTATTATTCATGGTTATATTCTGGATTCAGTTTGTGGATTACATGTGTATGTGTGATGAACATCCTGGGCACACATATGCATCAGCTGGGTTCCGTGGTTTACGGCACCGGGCGTCACAGCGGGGAATTTAATTTTGACCATGCGATTTTAAAGTGAACGGGCCACAGAGGGCCACGTCGCCCTGGCCGGCTTGAGCAGCTGCACGAGACGGTGCCAGGCTGATCCCGCCGACCATCTCACTGGATTTTCATGAAATCGTGTCTAACAGCCCTAGAACTCAAACTTTATTGCATGATTCGGTGGAGGAGGAATAGGGGGTCTCACCAGTGAGGTTTTCTTGGACTCGAAGGGCTTGGAAGTTTGTCGGCGATGGTGTCGAACGGCGGAGCTTGTCGGTGAACATCGGGAGAGCATCTGCATTGCGTTTCTTCCCGGTGTTTCAGTCGTCGAGCTTCTCTGTGATCTGGAGATTGTGTACCGAGGGTCAAAAGGAATCAAAATTCAGGTTTCCAAGGAGTTCGACAGCGATCGGCGGCTAGCCCTTACCGGCGAGCGACGGTAATGGTGTTTCCGGTGAGGATTCTCCGTGATGTTGGTGCTGAAGGGATCATGGAAGTTCCTGTGAGGCGGAGAGGCGAGTTAGACTTGAGAAAACAGCAACATCAGAGGCGAATTTGGAATTTTGGCGGCGGCGCTCACCGGCAGAAGAATTTGCGATCAGGGTTAAAAGAACGGAGGAGGTTGCGGGGTTCTTATCGAGGCCAAGGTGGAGGGAGTTGGCATCGCGTGGGATGGCGCGAGGTGGGGTTTGTTGCGATCGTGCACGGCATACGCGGAGAATTTGGAGTCGGGCAGCGTGGAGTCCGGGCGCGGGAAGGGTGCGACGGTTGGGGGAGGAGGATCTTACACGCGGGGCTGGGTTGGCAGCGAGAGAAAGAGAAGGGGGGCATGGGCCGGCTGGGCTGCACAGGTAGAATTCGGCCCAGTTAGGCTTTTCCATTTTCTTTCTCTTTTATTTTCTGTTTTCAACTTTCAAATTAAAATTCTGGTTTGAATCCTCAAGCTTTTGCAGATGCACAACATCAATTTGTTGGGAATTTGGATTTAAAATTTTTGGGTGTTACAACTCTACCGACCTTAAAAGGAATCTCATCCTCGAGATTTGGTAACTCCTAGGGGAATAGGTCTATGAACTGTGGTCTGAGTTCGTCTTCTCTTTCCCACGTTCCTCTTCTTCTGAGTGATGTTTGCAATGCACTTTGCACATGCGAACTCTTTTGTTCCTGGTGATGCGTTCTATCGTCTCAAGAATCTTAACAGGGTACTCGGTATACGAAAGGTCTTCTTGGACGTCTAACTCATTCATTGGCAATCTCTTCTCGGGTGTTCTCAAACATTTCTTGAGTTGTGATACGTGGAATACATCATGCACATCAGATAGGCGAGACGGTAACTCCAACCGATATTCAACTTCTCCTTTCCTCTCTAGAATCTGGAAAGGTCCGATATACCGAGGTGCTAGTTTTCTCTTTACTTTGAATCAACGAAGTCCTATGATAGGAGACACTTTAAGATTTATGCAGTACTCTACTTCAAAGGTGAGCTCTCTTCATCTTGTATCCGCATAGCTCTTTTGTCAAGTCTGAGTTATCTTCAAGTTGTTGCGGATTTCTTTCACTTTTGCCTTGGCATCTCGTAACACTTCTGGCCCAAATACTTGACTCTCTCCCGTTTGATTCTAGAACAAAGGAGTTCTGCATCTTCTCCCATACAACGACTCAAACGGAGACATCTTCATTCTGGCCTAGTAACTGTTATTATAGGAGAACTCAGCATATGGTAAGTTCTTGTCCCAACTTCTGTTGTTCTTGATTGCACAATCTCTTAGAATGTCCTTGAGGATTTGATTGTTTCTTTCGGTCTACCCATTGGTCTATGAGTGATACGCAAAAGTGAAATTGAGATGGGTCCCCATGGTTTCATGCAACTTCTGCCAGAATCTTGTCACACCCGGTTTCTCCGAAGAACAACAGAGTGAATATCACATGCATGACAGGATCATTCTCTCATACATGTGATGACAAATAGTTAAGCATCATTTATTACAAGCCAAGTGTTCGAATATAAATAAGTCTTACATAGCATACGTCTCGATGGACGATAAAATGTTCATAACATGTAAATAAAGCAGCAGCGGAATATAAATCTTGTGGGCTCCGTCACAGGCGTTGCCCTGGGGACTCCGTGAACCTAGAATCCTTCCTCGGAACCAAAGTCTTGGTCATTAAACACCACATCATTCTCTTGACCTGAGCAGCAATATAAACCAACAGAAAAAGCAAGTTTTAGTACCGTGGGTACTCAGCAAGTGTGGGAAAGTTATGTCATGCATGGCTAGAGCAAGGAGAGGTTGAACTCATGGTTAAAGCACTACGCAATGATTACTTATCACCTTAGCTTATTAAGCACCTACATTACTACACAGGTGAAATGGTCCCAATCTCCCAACCCATCATCAAAATCAAGTAAACATAGTCTCATCTCAAATGTTAAGCTTCCCGCTCAACATCCTCAACTTCCCAATCCATCATCCTCTAATCATGAATAAATCCAAGACGCTCTTGACCGTGAGCACGGCTGTCATGACAGTTTTGACTTTGCAGAGTTTGCACCAATGTACCCACATGTAGTGATTTCATCCCGCGTTGCCGGGTGGACTAAAAGAACCTCCATTATGCCAGTGGCCGCGAACCACATTCACACTTCCCAGGTGTGTAGCCAGGAGATCACTACGTGGGCTTTACAAAGGGATTCCCGACGAGCATGGGCCCACTGAGTTTTCACTCCTAACAGCATACAAGAGGCTCCAACCCCGCTGCAGTGGCCCCCTCTTGAGCCTTGCGGTTCATATGGTAGTCCAGCTGACACCTATTCCCCGCACCATCCAACACACCCATACTACGCCAGGGATACACCTAATGAATTGGCCAAGCTGCCCCATCTCAGCATGTGGTTGGCACGGTAAAGCCAGGTTACATGCTCCATGAACCGGTCCTTAGGATCCAGGCAAGTACTAAACACAAACCCGAGTCTCGTGCACCCAGCACCAACTAAATCATCCAACTTGCCTCGATCCCTACCTCTACATAATTCATAATATATTATTCAAGAGTAAGGTAAATAAGTTGATGATCTCATATCCCACTTATCCCATTCTAAGCATGGCTAAGCATAAGTAATATGAATGACATAGTAAAATAAATCCCAACCCAAGCTACAAGGAAACAAGATAATGCAATTCTAAGGAAACTTCCTAGCATGGGTATCATATTTCAATTGACAATGCAAATAATTCTATCTACACATCCTAGCATAGGATCAAAGTGGTCAAGGACACTTGCCTTCTTCCTGCTGCTCTGAGAATGGAAAGCCTTGGTCTTGGAAGGGGAGAACTTGCTCTGGGGCAGGTTCTACTCATGCCAATACACATAGCAAAAGAACACAACAATCCATAAGACATAGTTCACACTTTCACTTCATACAAACCACACATACATACCTATGAAAGTCATTCATATTTCCAAGTGCTGTGGTTACTCTACATGTGTTGATTTTTGGCCTACATGCACTTTTTAAACCTATGTATATGATTTCTAACTTTTGTATTCAGATTTCTTCTTGCACACTATATATGAATTACCAATTTGAACAAATTCTTTATATTTAATTAATACACTTCTTAGCTATCAAGTTTGCATGAAAGGTAATTTCCTACTCCAAATAGGTTTTCAGGTCTTCTACCAAATCCTAAACTGAAGTTTTTGGGATTTGGAGACTTCATTTTTCATTTCTAATTATGCATACCTATTTTCCTATATTTTTCAGATTTATTTTCTATGCCTAAAAGTGGGTTTTAATATTAAATAGTAGGACATATCATCTAAACAGAATAGGTTCTGATCTAAAATATTAACTAATATATTTTTGAACTTCTCCTCTGATGTGAACTAATTTAAATTTATTTTATCAGTTTTCAGAATTATTTCCTAGCCCAAAATGTGTTTCTAGAACTAATAAATATGAACAACACTTAGGCAGATTTCATTTCAGCCTAAAATCTATTTCTAACTCATTCTAAAGTTTTCCAAGTACTAGGAGAGTTTAAATTTGAATTTGCACATGTGTTTGCCATACCCTTTAAAATTTAAATCCTAGTCACATATTCAAATTTCTGAATTTAATGTCATATAGGGTCAAAAAGGTAAACCCACCCCACTGCAGGGTCTAATTTACTATTTCATAAATTTCCAGGGGTCTAACTACACATAACAGAGGGGTTTTCCTAATTTTTATTAAGTCCAGGGGCTAAAACTGATTTTTAAATGAATTTACACAAATTTCTGAAGTTCCAGGGGCTAGATCAGATGTTTCCAGGGCTAGCTTGTGTTTTCTGAGATCCCCAGGGGGTAGCGCGTGAGAATCCCGGCCTTTATAACGCGGGGCTGATGTGGACCGTCCGATTTAAAATAGACGGCTCAGATTAGATCGTCAAACCGGTACGCGTGGGTTTTATTTCTACCGTGCGATTTAAAATAGACGGCCCTCAAGGGGCCACGTCGCCCTGGCGGGAACCAGCCCGCGCGCGCGGCGGCTGGGGTGGCGATCTCGCCGGCGCAGCTTCGGTTCCTTGCCGCTATACGTTAAAACTTGCAGTTTTTCACATGGATCGACTGCGGAGGGGTAAGGGAGCTCACCTAGGGGTTTCTCGGGCTTGGGGAGGTCGGAATTCGGCTCTGCGACGACGATGATTGAAGCCGCTCCTCGATGCTCGTCGGAACCGATGCTAGGGCGAGAAACTTGTCGCTTCCTTCACCTGCAGGGCTCCCTGGAGGCGGTGGAGTACGGCGAGCTCGTTAGTCCAATGAAAAACGAAGAGATCCGAAGGTTTTTTGGTGGTGGATGATCGGTTCTCACCTGAGAGAAGAACGGCCTATCGGGGGGGGGAACAGGGCGATTGTCGGCGTTTAAATAGGCGAGGGAGGGCGGCGGTCTGTTGAGATCGAGTTGGGGGCGTCCGGAACCGGAAATCGGGCTGGGGGCGCGGGTTTCCAGAGGTGGTTTGGATTCGGGTGCGAGAGAAGAGTCCGGGGTCGGGCGGGCGTGCGGTAGGTGAGGGATGACACGCGGGCCCCGCGTGTCAGTGAGAGGAAGAGAGGGGCACGGGTTTGGGCTGGCGCGGGGAGGTAGTGGGCCGTCTGGCGGGTTTTGGCCCACTGGCCGGTTGGGGTTTTCTTTTTCTTTTTTCCTTTTCTTTTCTGTTCTGATTTGAATTTGAATTCCAGTTTGAATTTAAATTTCTGCACCACATGCAATACGTCCAAAAAATTTTAAATTACCCTCTTTAGCAGGTTTTAGGGTGTTACAAATCTCGAGGTAAACTGTGTTCCTCAATCTGACACTATCTTCTTTGGCACTCCGTGTAAACACAAGATCCTGGACATGTACAATTCTGCCAATTTAGATCCATTGTAATGTTCTTTCACAGGGATAAAGTGAGCCACCTTGGTTAGTCGATCGACTATTACCCATATCGAATCATATCCGGATTGGGTTCTAGGAAGCCCCACTATGAAGTCCATGCTTATTTCTTCCCATTTCCATTCCGGTACTTTGAGTGGTTAGAATAGTCCCATTGGTCTTTGGTGCTCTGCTTTTACTTAGTGACATGTGTCGCACAAAGCAACATGTTCTGCAACATCTCGTTTCATGCCATACCACCTGTACCTACTCTTAAGATCCTGATACATCTTAGTACTCCCAGGATGAATGGAGTAGTCGGAATCATGAGCCTCTCTAAGGATCAATTCATGGATTTCTTTTATCTCAGGCACACATATCCTTTTGCCATGCCATACTGTGCCTTGTTCATCCTCTCTAAACCCAGGAGCCCTATCCTCTCCGATGAGTCTTTTAATCTCCTGGATTTTCTCATCATGTTTCTGACCATTGTGTATGTCCTGCTCCAGTGTGGAATCCACTTCCATTTCTATGGCCTCACTGTTATTCACGAGACATAAATTGAGTGTTGCAAATTCTTCGCATAGTTGCGACAGTGTATCACTCATTTTCAACATGTTGACATGTACCTTCCGGCTTTGGCAATATGCAACAATGTTTGCTTTTCTCGGATGATAGTTAATACCCACATCAAAGTCATTGATCAGTTCTAACCATCGCCTTTGTCTGAGGTTGATATCTGGTTGTGTGAAGATATATTTTAGGCTTTTATGATCGGTATAGATCTCAGTCCTCCTTCCCATCAAATAGTGCCTCCAAAGCTTCAAGGCATGAACCACCGCAGCTAACTCTAGATCATAGGGTAGTTCTTCTCCTTTTTCTGGAGTTGTCTAGAGGCATATGCAACGACATGTTCGTCTTTCTTAAGAACACACCTCGATCCGTGTCCACAAGCATTACAATACACTAAAAAGTTTTTCTGCATATCCGACATTACTAGCGCTGGGGTTGTTGTCAATCTTTTCTTTAGCTCTTGGAAACTTGACTCACACTCTGGTGTCCAAGTGAATGTGATTCCTTTCTCCAGCATCTTGCTAAGAGGCTTTGCAATCTTAGAGAACCTCTCAATAAATCGTTTGTAGTATCCTGCCAAGCCTAAGAAGCTTTGAATTTCCCCGACATTCTCAGGAGTCTTCCACTTTTGCACATCCGCGATCTTAGCAGGATCCACAGATATCCCTCCTTCATAGATTATATGTCCTAGGAAAGGAATTGTCTTCATCCAAAATTCATATTTTCTTAGCTTGGCATAGAGTTGATGTTCCCATAGTTTTTGCAACACCAGCCTTAAGTGCTTCTCATGTTCCACTTCACCTTTAGAGAATATTAGAATGTCATCAATGAATACCACCACAAACTTGTCCAAATATTCCATGAACGCCTTGTTCATGAGATACATGAAGTATGTCGGGGCATTGGTTAACCCGAACGGCATGACCATGTATTCATACAACCCATATCGTGAGACAAAAGCTGTCTTGGGAATATCAGATGACCGTGTCTCCAGATCTGATATCAATCTTGAAAACACGCATGCCCCTCTTAACTGGTCAAACAAGTGCTTAATGCGGGGAAGTGGGTACTTATTTTTGATAGTCACCTCGTTGAGTGTGTGGTAGTCTCCGCACAACCTTTAAGTTCCATCCTTCTTAGGTACGAATATCACTGGAGCTCCACAAGGTGAGGAACTAGGATGAATGTACCCTTTCTCCGTCAACTCTCGGATATGTTCTTTGAGCTCTTCTAACTGCTTGGAGTCCATCCGGTAGGGCCTCTTATATATCGAGGTTGTTCCGGGCATTAGATCGATTGCAAATTCCCCTTCTCGATCAGGCGGCATGCCTGGTAACTCCTCGGGAAAGATATCTGAAGACTCCTTTATCACTTTTATCTCTTCAATTGTCGCTTGCACTTGATTGAGTTTAATGTCCTTCCTCGGTTCTTGAACGGCTATGAGCTTAACTTTGGTGCCACTCGTATGAGTTAACTCCACCATTCTCGTCGAACAATGGATAACACCCTTATGCTTGGTCAACCAGTCCTTTCCCAAATTAATATCTATCCCTTGTGAGTTTATCAATATGAGGTTGGCAGAAAACACTACCCCATTAATGTCTAGACTCACTCTAGGACATACTTGTCTTGTTCTTATTTCTCCCCCTGGAGAGTTCACTGGTAGCATATGGTTCATTTGTGTTGTTGCTAGACCATGCTTTCTAACAAATTCTTAAGCAATGAACGAATGGGTAGCAAAAGAATCAAATGAAATTGTCGTAATGTGGGAATTAGCAGGAAACTTACCAATCATCATATCCGATGCCTCCTGTGCCTCTTCCATGGTCATGTGGTTCACCCTTCCATGCACCAGGTTCTGCTGTTGAGGCTGCATGGGCTTCTTCTTCAGACACTTGTGGGCATAGTGTCCCACTTAACCACAATTGAAACACTGTACCCCAACCTTAGGTGTCTGACCTTTGTTGTCTTGGGGTGGATTCTGCTATCCTTGTCCTGCCGGCCTAGGTGAAAAAGCAGGACGTGACTGCTGTAGTTGTTGGTGCTGCGTCTGGACTTGCGATGGGGAAGGCCTGAAGTTAGGATTGTAACCCTTCTGTGCTGAGTAGGGCACCATAGCACAGCTCACTTGTCCCGCAGGCTGTGGTGCAAAACGTGGCCGAGTGTTGCTGCCCAAAGATTGCCCTTGCCTGTTCATATTCCTCTTGCGTTCATTATCCAGGGCCCTCATCTTCCTTTCCACAATGAATGCCCTGTCCACCATCTTCTAGAAGCTAGCATATTCATTGGAGGACATAGCACACTGCATCTCCATGGTGAGTCCTTCAATGAAGCAGTCTTGCTTTTGCTCATCAGTTTTGATGTCCCTTGGTGCATAACGGTACAGCTGTGTGAACTTGGTGAGGTATTCCCTCACCGTCATGCTTCCTTGTTTGAGAGAGAGGAACTCCTTCTTCTTGTTCTTGAGTTCTCCCGCTGGGACATAGTGGTTGCGGAAGCTGCACTTGAATTCTTCCCAAGATATGTTCTCAGGATCCTCGTGGGCTGCGACATAGGCAGTCCACCAATTGGTTGTGGGTCCGTGTAGCTGGTGAGAGGCAAACAACACCATCTCATGCCCCTGACACTGAACTATCTTCAGCTTGTTCTCTATGGTCTTCAACCAGTCATCTGCCTTCAGGGGTTCAGTGGCACTTGCAAACTTTGGAGGTTGAGTGCCCAGAAACTCACTCAACCTCGGCTGACGTGGTGCAGCCGACGGGGGTGGAGCTTGATGCAGATTGTCCACCACTTGCGTCAGATTCTGGATGAACTGGTTCTGATTGTTGATCATTTGATGAATTGGGTCAGCCGCTCCTCGGCGACTACCCCTGCCTTGCCATCCAGGAATGGAGATGTTGGTAGCCTCGTTGTTGTTGTTGTTGGCACCACGGCCTCTTCCTCTATCGGCCATCTATCATGATTAACCAAATACCAATTTAATCATACGCATTAACTTCCCTATGTAGCTTGCATGGTGTTATGTATAAATTTAAATCTGGATAATAGAAATTTAGATGATTTGAAAAATCGCACAAGGTTTCAAGCAACTAATCATCACAAGTTCCATAACGAAAGCAAATCCAAACATAACGACGAGGTTGTGGACAAGTGCCCATGGCTTTCACAACTCACGTCACACACCAATCATTCATAAGCAAACTAACACAAATGAGTTTATGACGCTACTACTTGATGGAAAACTAAATTTAGGGAAATAATGCCTAAACGACTCGCATCACTGCTCTGGCTCTTAGGGGTCTTCATCTTCAGGGTTGCTGGCCCCTGACTCAGCTCTGGGTGGGGAGGTGGGGGTGGAGAAGTGCGGCGACACTTGTTTCCCCTACGGTCTGGAGAGTCAGGAGTCCAGGTGTTATCCTCTGACACGCAGATCTCGGTCTGCTCTCCTTCACTCATACTCAGGCAGACACAAAGTATAGCCTCTGTCCTCTTCAAGATATCATGCACATCCTGAAGCTCCTGCTGGTAGTTTTGCAGTCTAGTGCTGAGGCTAGCTCCGTCCTCTAAGCTCATGTCCATCTGCTCGTGGGTACATCCCTCCTGGACTGGTGCATACTTGAATTCAGTCATGCCACTCTCACACTGAATAGTATACATGTACTTGGTCCTGTCCATATGACCGAGGTTGATGTAGCTCTGACAAGTGATCGTCTCCCAGCTGGCATTTTTCTCGGCATCCACCATAGTCGCTCTCCAAACTAGTGAGTTGTGGATCTTGATCAGCTTGCTGTCATGGAAGATTCTAGCTTTCGACTTCCATTCCTCGCACTCTGCACGAGTGACCTTAGTAATGTTGAGTAAATTACTAGCTTGCTGGTGTAGCCAGTTGTGCGGAGGAGACGTCGAAGACGCTGCAGCATGCTTCCTACAGCTACCCCGTGAGTGTGGTACGTCACAGGGTTGTCCACTTCCTTTCAGGCAGGTGTAGCTATCGAAACTCATCCTCTAGTGTACTTGCGAGCGGTGCGAAGCGTGCGAACCATCTAAAACATAAAACATTTAAAAATCAAGTGAGATATACAATGGATAAATACTCTATTTTGAACATAGATAAGGTTAGAACATAAAGGAACAAGAGTATAATAAATAAATCACACACTACATAACACTTTTTGTAAGATAGTTTTTAGAAACATAGTGTCCTTAATACATCCGTTTCTATCTAGGTTTACATTTTTATGGGTAACCTGGCTCTGATACCACTTCTGTCACACCCGGTTTCTCAGAAGATCAACCGAGTGAATAAACGTATGCCAACATCTGTTTGCTCATACATGTGACGACAATAGTGAAGCATCGCCTAATACAAGCCAAGTATTTGAGTACACGAAAGTTTTACATAATCGTCTCAAAGGACTATTAAAACTTAGATACGAATAAGACAACGCAGCAAAAAATAATTCTGGTGAAGCTCCATTCACAGGCGTTGCCTGGGGGATTCCGCAAGCCTAGAACCCATCTTCTGGATCAAAGTCGTCGTTGTTGTACTCCGCGCCTTGACCATGGCCTGAGCAGCAATTAAATCCAACAACAAGCAAGCTTGAGTACCTACGGTACTCAGCAAGTGTGGGAAAGTAATGATATGTGTAGGGGCCTCAGTTTTTGACACATGTTTGAAGTGTCATCACCACACACACCTCATTTGAAGCAAGTTGATAAACACATTTGAAGAGCAAGTAACCACCATCAACATGCTCATTAGGGAACAAACTCACATATTGCAAAAGTGTTAATTTCCACCTGTGATATAGAGGGGCTGGGCATATGAAAACTCCTACACATTGCTAAGGATGTCCATGCAAAATTTCACCCAAATTCAAAACCTTTTTGAGGTCAGTTTGGGTATAACAAGAAAGAGGGCAGTTTGAAACCATATTCAAATTCAAACTGTTTTTATCCCATGAATTCAAAAGTGGGAGGCATATTCTTATTCAGCACATTTTTGTGAGCTCACACACCAATTTTCACTCCATTTGGAGTTGATCTTGACATGAGCTAAGTGGGGCAAATTCAAACTTTAATTGAATTTCAAACTGAACATGTGCTGAAATTCATTCAAACCAAACCCAATTTGAATTCTAATCAATTCAAATGACTCATGGGTGAATAATTTGAATCACCAGGGGTATTTTGGGGCTCACTGTTTACAACAGTGATTAGGAGTAAATTTCAGAGGTTAAAACCCCGGGTGGGACCCACATGTCATAGAGAAGGGGGGAAGACTTGCACACAAAGTCACAGCCTCGGTGGGAAATTCCACCGAGCAGCTGTCGGCTGTGCCACCGAGAAGCCACCGGCGCCACCAGCTGCTTACCTCGTCGCGCGCTGGCGCCCAGGGCGGCTTGCTCGCGCCTCCACGCGACCGGCACCGCCTCAGCCCGAGCGAAGACCTGCTGGATTTATCCCCTCGCGTGCAACCCCGAGCAGGCTAGCTGATTTTCTCCCTGAAGCTCTCTGCTCGATCGGGAAAACCAGCAAACGATCGCTCCTTCCTTCCCTGAGCTGCTAGACAGCACGCTGAGATCACACTCCACCTCCCCGACGCCAAAAACCCCGAGCTCCGACCTCCCTTGCCCGAGAACGATCGCCACAGCGGCGACCTAGCCTCAGCCGAAGATCAGGCGCTCGTGGACAGCGTTCCACATGCGTTTTCACGGTCCAGCAAGGGAAGCAGCAGGAGCGCGCAACCGCCGTGTTGCTCTCCTCCAAGTTTGGAAGCAAACCGTGAAGAATCCACCGCGAATTTCTAGTTTTTGCTCCGGCGACCTTAAACCGAGCTTCCGGTACGGATTCTTCAAATTCTCGCTCTGTGATCTTTCTTTAGTTATCAAATCTTGCACATAGACACAGGACTAGCTGGCGATCAAATTCCTTTCTGCATCCGTGGTATGAAACCAACTAGGAGTGACGAATTTCGAGCTCGATCAAGGGCGCTCATGGCGGGCACGCTCGGTCACACGGTGCCTACCGACTTGCCACCATCTTTGAATCCTTTTTACACCTTGTCGAGCTTCCTAGAGGTATAATGTTGCTGTAGAACCGATTGTTCGATGTTTTGGTGTGTTAGAACCCACGGCCGACGGCGCCGAATCTCAACCGAGGGCCGCCGCATGTCGCCGGGCTATTTCCGGTCACCGCCAGCTCGAGCTGACACCATAGACGTGTTCCTCGACGTCGAAAACCCCCTGGCGGCGAGTTTCAGACCGTGCGATGGCCGGCAGCGACAGTCCGGCGAGCTCCGAGTCTGCTCCGGCGAGGGGAGGCGGCGCGGGCGCGCGGGCGCGTCGGGAGGAAGACGAAGCCGGCTGGCCCACACGTCAGCGGCTCAAAATTTTAAATCAGGATCGGGTGTGGCCGGGATCAGGTGTGCTGGCGCGCAAAGACCCTGTGGGCCTCAGTGTGCGGTCGCCTCCTCGCCTAAAACGTGTCCCCGCAGGCCCCGGCAGATTTAAACTTTTTCCCCGATTTTCAGATTTCCTTCAAACTTCAAATCCTCATAACTTTGGCTAGAAAGCTCCAATTCGAGTGAACCAAATTTTGTTGGATTCTGTTCTCCAGAATTAATTTCTCAAAGTTTCACTTCATGAAAATCCTTATTTCTCCAGAATTAATTCCTCAAAGTTTAAACTGTTTGGAATTTTAACTAGAGAATCCTTTGAAGGAAAATCCTGAAATTTTGCTGGGATGTTCACCAAAATATCCCTGAACTACCATAAAAATTTCAGATCCATTTAAGCTCATTTGATCCACCTAATGGTGTGATTAGTGGAACTGTTCCAAAGAAAATAGAAAATGTTCAGAAACATTTTCAGAATTTTCTTTGAAACTGTTTAGCTCATATCTTTAGTTAGGAACCTTCAAATTAGGTGAGACCAATTCCATTAGAATCCTCTGAAAATCTAGTTTTCGGAAAGTCATAGTTTGTTTCATGAAAATCCTTAGAACATCCTAAAAGCCTTCAATTAAGGTCAAGTACATAATTAATTGTGGAGGGCTCAAATGAGCTTTGCTGCAACTAAACCTTGACCAAGTCTGTATTTAGGTTGTAACCAAGCCACAAGAAAAGTTTCACAGTCATTGAGTCTGTCTAGTGGGACTTATAAGCTTCACAAGTTCAAACTTAATACAAATGCATTCAAATTAATACATGTACTTCTTATATCATGTAGTCGCTAAGGTCGAGGAGGAACCCGAAGTCCTAGACTTCGTTACTCCAGAGGAACAGCTAGCCTACGACCAAGAGCAGCAAGGCAAGCTCCGGTTTGCATTAACCTTTTACAAATTTTTATTGTTTTGAGCACATACTTGAATACTATTATTCCTTGCAGTAGAGTCTTGTTTGGAAACCCAACTGCATAGCCAAGAAAACCATGGGTTGGGATTAGGATTGAAAACCCCATTAGCTACTGCAATGCTAGGACAGTGTAGGATTCGGTACAAGTCAAGTAGTTGGAACTACTCGCGAGCATAGGCTAGAGGCACTCGACTCGGGTAGAGATAGCACATGATACACATGGCAAGAAAGATGAGACCGAGCGGAGAGTAAGGGCAGCAGGACTTTGGGTCCTGTGTGTTATAGCTCCGCTTGTGTCGATTGAGGACCGAGCCGTGTGTGGGCCTGTTGAACAAGCTTGAACAGTACCGAAGACCTACCGGCTATATGGGAACCGGGAAACTGATGTAACTCGGGTAGCTGGGTATTGAGGCATTGCCCGTCGTTCAGAGGGTAGGTTGAGATCTTGAGGTGTAAATCGGCTGGCAGCACTGAGATGCGTGTGCAGAGACCTCTTGCTCGGGACGATGGGACCGGTTCAATATTTGGCTGACGGGTGAAAGGTAGTTGCGTACGGCGTCCGTGATGGTTGCTGTAGGCAACGTCGAGTACGGGCGCACGTGACGGGTTGTTCGGGTAACCCTGCAGGTGTAAATCGATTATAATCGCCGTCCCTCGCGGTCAGTGAGTACCACTTGTTCACTGTAACGTGACGTAGAAAGAACAGGCTAGTTACATGTTAAAATGTTGCTGATTGAAAGATGGACTTTGCTCGTTAATGGTTTGTTGTAGTTTAGAGCTAACTAAATTTCCTTTTAACTTTGGGCAAAGTACATGAGAGAAATGCGTTTCTTGTTTGATTGCGGCTCTCTCATGTGCCTTAGCGTAAGGTTCTCCACAACCTGCTGCAAAAACTTGAAAGTAAGGTTCAACTAATTAGGCAAGTCCTTGCAAATGATTTTTACCTCATGTAACCCATCACCTCTCATGTAGAAGTTCCATGTTTAGGTGAGACGGGTTAGACTTGCTGAGCCTTCGTGCTCACTGCTTGTGTTTGAAGCTTTTGCAGGGCTCTATGAGGAAGGGACTCCCGAAGAGGAGACGGAACCCCAGGAGGGGAACCCCGTCGAGTGGGAGTCATGCACGCCGCAGAGTTAGTGTGCGTGTGTGCTAGCAAGGACACGTTCAAGGGCTGAACGTGAACTTGATGCATAGTCTACGCCCGTGAGTGTGGACTGGACCTATTTTGATGTAAAAATGTTCATAAACCACTTTATGTAATAAAAGTTTTGCTTCCGCTTTGTACCTTTGACGTTTGTTATACGGTGTTGTGCAACGCAGCACCCCTCAGCGTGATCCTGGCTCGACAAGACCGTGGGGTCGTTCAATATGCAGGCTAGGACAAGGAAAGACTTAATTCATGGTTAAAGCACTAGGCAATTAATCCCTATCACCTTAGCTTATTAAGCACCTATATTACTACACGAGTGAAATAGTCCCAATCCCATAACCTCATTGCCATTGTTAAGCTCCCTGCTTAACATCCTCAACCACTCACTTCACCATCCTCTAATCATGAAGAAGTCCAAGCCGCTCTTGACCGTGAGCATGGCTGTCATGACAGTTTCCAAACTCTGCAGAGTGTGTACCACTTTACCCTCAAGTAGTGATTATGTCCAACGATGTCGGGTGGACTAAAGAACCTCCATTTTTCCTATGGTCGCGTACCACGCTAACACTTCTCAGGTGTGTAGCCAGGAGATCACTACGAGGCTTTTACAAAGGGATTCTTCACGAGTGTGAGCCCACTAAGGTTTCACCCCTAATAGCATCCAGGAGGCTCCAACCTCTGCTGAAGTGGCCCCCCTCTTGAGCCTTGCGGTTCCTATGGTAGTCTAGCTGACACCTATTCCCCGCACCTTCCAAGTACCTACACAAAGTCAGAAATACACCTAATTAATTGGCCAAGCTGTCCCATCTCAGCATGTGGTGGCACGGTAAAGATAGGTTAAATGCTCCATGAACCGGTCCTTAGAACCCAGGCAAACACTAAACACGCACCCAAGTTCTCGTGCACTCAGCACCAACCAGAACATTCAGCTTGACTAGATTCCTATCTCTACCGCAATTCATCATATATCATCAATAGTAAATAATCAAGGTATGCAGTTCATATCCCAAGTATTCCAATTTCAAGCATGGCTAAGCATAAAGAATATCCATAATAAACATACTAAGTAGTTCCCAACCCAAGCTACAAGGAAATAAGACATGAAAAGCTAGAGGAACATCCTAACATGGGCTTCATAATTCATACTCAATGCAAATAACTCTAACTAAACATCCTAACTTAGGTTCAAAGTGATGAAGGACACTTGCTTTCTTCTTGCTGCTACGGAAAGGGAAAGTCTTGCTCATGGAAATTGAGAAATGGCTCTGGGGTTGGTTCTACTCATGCAAACATACACATAGCACAAACAAACAATACTCTATAAGAAATCATCCACACATACACTCATGCAAGTCGAATATGCATAAAACATAGCTTCACTTTATGTTTTGAGCCTAAAATCACTAAAGTCTACATATATGTATTATGTTTGATTCTCTTATAATGAAATTCTCGTTTTTGACCTCATATAGTGTTCATACGAAACATTGGTGTGCTTATGTGCACATATATTGCATTTAAACTTTTCTTTTAGCCAAATTTTTCACTAGATGAGTTTTATCTATGCATACATGCACATTTTAAACATATATATGGTTCCTAGGTTGAAATTCAGATTTCCAACTTACTAATTAACTGAATTCTCAGTTTAGTTTAAATCCTATATTGCATACCACAATTTCTTAACTATAAAACTTGCATAAAAGTGTATTTTCCATCCTAAACAGAAGTTCCCACCATCTCATAATCTTTCAAACTGAAATTTTATATTCAAAACCATATATTAACCTTTTCTAAAGCATTCCCAAGTTTTGACCTAAATTTATATTCATTTTTATGCCTAAAATAGGATTTTAGCAATTAAACAGACACTAAATTGCATTTTTAGAATTTTTTTACACACTAAAACCAACTTTCATATTACTATCAAGATTCCCTAGGGACTAGACATAATCTAAAATGAGTTTACATGATTTATTTGCTTCCCTATTAAATTCAATTGAAATTTAAACCTCCAATTTCCCTAAATTCAATTCCCTACAAGGTTTAAATCACATATATGCCTTTCTACAGGGTCTAAATCACAATTTCTACAAATTCCAGGGGTCTAAATCACATATATGCCTTTATGCAGGGTCTAAATCACAATTTCCCTACACGATTTAGTGCTAATCACTGATTAACAGTGATTACAGGGGCTAATTTCAAATTATAGATTTAATTTTCCTAATTCCAGAGAAGTCCAGGGGCTAAAAATAACTAAATTCAGCATTTTCTAGAATTCTGGAAAACTATAGGGGGTAGGACAGAAGAATCCGGGGCTAGCTCTAAATTTCCTAACGCGCTAGGGGGTAGCACGCTAAATTCCCAGCTATTATAACGCGGGGTGGATGTGGACCTTCGGATTTAAAGCGGAGGATCCAAATTAGATCGCGAAGGGGTACGCGGGGAATTTAATTTCAACTATGCGGTTTTAAATGAACGGGCCACAGAGGCCCACGTTGCATTGACCGGTGTGAGCAGCTGCACGAAGCGGCGCCAGGTGGTTCCCGTCGGCGATCTCGTCGGATTTTCATGAAATCGCGTCTAACCGCTCTAGAACTCGAACTTCTTTGCATGATTCGGTGGAGGAGGAATAGGGGGTCTCACCAGTGAGGTTTTCTTGGACCCGAAGGGTTTGGAAGTTTGTTGGCGACGGTGTCGAACGGCGGAGCTTGTCGGTGAACGTCGGGAGAGCATCTACGTTGCGTTTCTTCCTAGAGTTTCGATCGTCGAGCTTCTGTGTGATCTGGAGATTGTGTACTGAGGGTGAGAAGGAATCAAAATTCAGGTTTCCAAGGAGTTCGACGGTGATCGGCGCTAGCCCTTACCGGCGAGCGATGGGAGTGGTGTTTCCGGCGAGGATTCTTCGCGACGTCGGCGCTGAGGGATCGTGGAAGTTCCTGTGAGGCGGAGAGGCGATTAGACTCGAGAGAACAGCAACATCAGAGGTGAATTCGTAATTTGAGCGGCGGCGCTTGCCAGCGGAAGAATTTGCAATTGGGGGTGAAAGAACGGAGGAGATTGCGGGGTTCTTATCGAGGCCCTTGGAGGGAGTTGGCGGCGCGTGGGACGGTGTGAGGTGGGGTTTGTTGCGATCGTGCGCGGTGAATTCGGAGTTGGGCGGCGTGGAGTCCGGGCGTGGGAAGGGCACGGCGGTTAAGGGAGGAGGATCTGACACGCGGGGCTGGGTTGGCAGCTAGATAAGGAGAAGGGGGCGTGGACCGGCTGGGCTGCGCGGGTAGAATTCAGCCCAGTTAGGATTTTCCATTTTCTTTCTCTTTTATTTTCTGTTTTCAACTTTCAAATTCAAATTCTGGTTTAAATCCTCAAGCTTTTGCACATGCACGACGTCAATTTGTTGGAATTGGATTTCAAAATTTTTGGGCGTTACATCATTCAAGCCATATTATAATTTCTAAATTTAAATAAGCATAAATCAAATAATGATTATTTTAGAAACAACTGTATGACAACAAGCTGACCTTTTTACTGTGGGCTACAGTGTATGCGTGTATACTCTATACAAAATCTAAGAAGTTTTTGATGGTTGGATCTAATACAATCTACTTTCCAGAAAACACTTAATACATTTTTGACATAATACATAATAGTTAAAATAAATATTTCTAAAATATATATCTATCCACAAATATGCTATCAAAATTTATTTCATAATTTTGTGACACGTATAGCATTTTGTACTAGTTCGACAAGTTTTTACAACACTTTCTACCATGGTTTAGGCATGGTGCACGGGATCTGGTGCTAGCAGCACCGTACCATGACTGATGGCCGAGCCAACCACAATGGCTAGCGGCGGTGGGTCATCAGTGCATATCACGATGATGAAGCAATGCGAAATCCTTTGGAGAAAATGCTCTGTACAGTGTTGCGACTCCATTTGAGGGGATGGGGACTATCAGTGTTCACTAAAAATAGCCGGTGACAAGTGGTGGCGGAGACTCGACTAGACGGAGTCGTAAGACCGGAAGAAGCACATGAAGGCTCGAATATTGGTCCAGAACGTTCACGAGGCATTGGGGATGGCTGACGTGGGCTCCAACCGCGATGAAGAAGCTCTGAAGTAGTAGTTTGATGTGAGGGGTGGCATGGTTGGTGGTTGGTGGCTATGAGGAGCTTGATTGCTACCTCCCCGACAACGAAAACAAAGGGATAAGGAGTTAGGCTATCCGCACTCATATACTCTATAAATCTACTCCAAACCAATATTTTCACCTTCTTTTCAATACGCTCCAAAAGATTCTCTACTCTCCAGTACGCGCTTCTGCAGCCATCAACTATCACCTATTCTTTCATATTTTTACATTCTTTTCTTTTTTATTCCTTACCTTTTTCCTCTCCTCTTTTTCTTATATTTTCTTTTTTCCTTTCCTTTCTATTTTCTTTTCTTTCATTTCTTTTTTATTTCTTTTCTCTGTCTCTTTATTTGCCTTTTCCCTCTCCATTTTTCTTTCTTTCCCTTCCTTTTCTTCTTTCCTTTCCTATTTCTCTTCCTTCTTCCTGTTTCTTCTCGAATCTTCCCATTTCTTCTCCCGACCTCCTCTGACGCCTCCTCAACCTTCTCCAGCGCCACCCCGACCTCCTCCTCCAACGCCACCTTGATCTTCTCCAGCACCGCCCCAGCCCCCTCCGGCGTCGCCCCGACCTCCTCCTCCGGCGTCTCCTCGACCACCTCTGGCACCGCTCGGACCTCCCCCTCCGACGCCGCCCTGACCTCCTCTGGTGCTGCCCCGACCTCCCCCTCCGACGCCGCCTCGACCTCCTCCTCTGACGCCTCCTCCGTCGGGCGCCACCCCGACCTCCTCCGTGCGGTGCTTCCCCGACCTCCCCCTCCGACGGCGCCTCGACCTCCTCCTCCGGCGCCTCCTCTATCGGGCACCGCCCCGACCTCCTCCGTGCGGTGCCGCCCAGTCCTCGCGACACCCTAACCTCTGTGCGGTGCCGCCTCGTCCTCGCGGCACCCGCTGGATCCGCGCGTTCCTTGGGCGCGCGCAAGCAACCGCCGCTGCGCTGACCCACCATCCCGCACACTCAGCGTACGCCCGGCCGGGAGTACTGTGGCAAACGCCTAGGTGATCCCGTACACTAGTGCGGGTGAGAAAACAGCCTTGTAAGTGCATCTAGGATATCCCTTGTGGGTTTTGGCTAATTGATGACGAACATATGAGATCCTAATGAAACTATTAATATGATTGCAGGATAAACAAAGTGAACTGGCTCGGCACACACAAAAAGGTGAAAAATAGAGTGGTGCCCAAAAAGGAAGACGTTAGTGGAATTTAGAAGAGCAAAGTAGATATAAATGTATAGGGTGTGTGTGAGAGACACATCCCAAGAGCTCATGACTTTGCGTAAGGGTAAGGGGTTTAAAAATCAACTAAAATCCACTGAAAACCGGACTAGTCCGTTCATGGACCGGACTAGTCCGTTTAACTTTCTGGAAGACGCAGACATAGTGCACCGGACTAGTCCGCCTTGTGAACAGGACTAGTCCGGTCAGCTTACTGGAACTCAACCGGACAAGTCTGGTTTTGGACCGGACTAGTCCGGTCATGTCTCTATTGTCCTCTTTAGAGGACTGCGGACTAGTCCATCCAAGCGACAGGACTAGTCCGCTGAAGTTTCTGGAACCCCATTTCAGATAGCACCGGACAAGTCCGGTTTGTTGACCGGACTAGTCCGGTTAACCCACTGGAAGTAGACCGGACAAGTCCGATCATATACCGGACTAGTCCGGTAGTAGGTAACAACGGTAACTTCTTTGGAAACCCTATAAAAAGAGGTCCTTCGTTGTTTCTAAAGAAGAAGACGACACATATTGTCAAAAACTCGAACCCTAGCGCCGCCACCTGTCCCAAGAGCCCAAAAACACATCTCCCCATACATCTAAGGTGCAAAAAGGTGAAGATCAATCAAATACTTGGATTTGGGATTGGGAGATCGTCGTTTCTTCGTTGTGAGCTCTTGGGGTTTGATTTCTCTACACTCATATTCTGCATTGTAATCTTTTTGAGTGTATTTGATCACCTTCTCTGTAATTCTTGTGGGAGCCCTCAACGTGTGAGTTTGCCCCCACAAACTCGGTGATTACCCGTGATAGTGGAGTCAAGTCGGCCTTTCTGGTGACTTGAAGAGGGAAAGGGTTGGGAACCCGGCTCTGTGTGAGTTTCCTCAACGAGGACGTAGATCTCTTGGTGAGATCGAACCTCGGTAAAAACTCGTGTCTCTTGTCTCTCATTTGTTTTACATTTTGATATATTAGATTACTAGTTTGCTAGTAATTGTTTTGAGTTCCCTATAAGTTTGCACGTGCATCCATACAATAAATTTAATTTATTAAAACTGTTGTTCTCATTCCGTTGCTAAAAGATTAAATTTGTGAGACACACTTAATTAACTCAAATAATTCAGCACACCGGACTAGTCCGCCCACACAACCGGACTAGTCCGGTTAGTCAAGTTTCTGATAACTTTATTAAGTGTGCAGGAATCCTTTAAAAGCCTATTCACCCCCCTCTAGGCCACATTCAATTGGTATCAGAGCCAAGTTCTCCACCAACGAGACTCACATCTCGGAGAGATCAATGGCCTCTGAGAAGAACAACGATATCCCGAAGACGAACAACAACGATGAGGAGCAAGAAGCCAAAGCCTTCGATGTGCTGAAAGAAAATCCACATCACGATGATGAAGTGAGACAGCTAAAGACATTACTAAGAAAGAAGTTAATGGCACAAAAGGGAAAAGAGGAAGAAAAGACGATGGGAAGTGGTCATCACGACTACTCCCGGTATCCTTACAACTACAACCGTCTCAATTCAAATAATCATTATCCCTCTATTCCCATGGGAAGGCCCCCACAGTTTGACGGAAGTGACTACACCATGTGGAAGTACAACATGAAGATGCATCTTATATCCCTGAACCCTAGTCTGTGGCACATTGTTTGCACAGGCATCGATATTCCGGACACGGATGATGAACTCACTCGAGAACAAGAACAAGAGATTCACAGAAACGCACAAGCCGTCGCCGTGATCACATCATCACTAAGCAGAGAGGAATTCACCAAGATCGATGGGTTAGAAAGTGCAAAAGAAATCTGGGATGCCCTCAAGACAGCTCACGAAGGAAATAGGTCAGTTCGTGAAGCCAAAATCGAAATGCTTGAAGGAGAGTTGGGGAGATTTGCTATTGAAGAAGGTGAATCACCTCAAGACATGTACAACTGGATGAAGGCACTCATCAACAAAATCCGTGCCTATGGAAGTAAGAAATGGACTGATCACGAGGTGGTCAAAAGAATGATAAGAGCCTTCATGCCAAGAAACGTCACACTTTGCTCAATGATTAGAGAAAGCCCTGGGTTTCACAAAATGACTCCCGATGAGTTATTGGGAAAGATCATAAATCATGAAATGATGGAGAAAGAGGCTCAATACGTCAAAGACTTAGCCGAGCTCACCTCTTCTAAAAAGAAAGAAGTCGCTCTCAAAGCAACGTGTAGACCCAAACTCAAAGAAACTCGTGAAGACCAAGACGATGGAGATACAAGCGACGAGAGCACCGATCTTGATGACGAAGAAATGGTACTCTTCATAAAAAGGTTCAAACGCATGATGAAGAGAAGACACGGCAACAATTCACATGAAGGCAAAAGCAAGGATAAAGGAAAATCCAAGGCTCGACGCACTTGCTACAACTGCGGAGAGTATGGTCACTTCATGGTGGACTGTACTTATGAAGAAAACAAAAAGAAGAAGGAAACAAGATCTCAAGAAAAGAAAATTTTCAGAAAAAGAAGACAAGCCCATCAAGCTCACATTAGGAAGGAGTGGGACTCAAACGACGAGTCCTCCTCCGATGAAGAAGAAGAGATGGCCACTTTCGCAGTCAAGAAACCAACTATGAGAGCCACACTCTTTCCGAACATGGGACGACGGGACATGAACAACCACACTTGTCTTATGGCTAAGGAAGGCAAGAAAAAGGTTCGACTTACTCCTCCTGTGCTAAATTCCTCCATTGATGACTTTGATAGCTCTAGTGATAATGAAGAATTGTTTAGAGGGCTAAGTAAAATTGCTTTAAAGAAAATGGAAATGTTGTCAAACGAAATCTTTGAAAAGGAGGAACTTGTCAACCGACAAGAAGATATGCTCATCCGTGAGAGGAAGAGATATCAAGAAGTTGAAAAGCTTCTTGAGCTTGAAAGAGAGAAGAATGAGTCACTTGAGTTAGAGCTAGCCTTGAGTAAGGAAACTTACTCAAAGTTAGAGGACTCGCACATTGCAATCAAGGAAGAACTTGCTAACTTGTCAAAAGTTAACAAAATCCTTGAGGTGCAAGTTGAGTCGCTCAAACAAAGTGACTCCTCTTCCTCCAAGAGCTCTTCCTCCAAAGACATGAGCTCGACAACAATAAGAACCTGCACTTGCTCTAGTAAGAAGAATGTAATTTCTAATGCTTCAACCCCACATGGCATGCATTCTTCTCAAAACGGCATCTTTGATAAGGAGAAGATCAAATATGCACGAAGTGCATATATGATCACTAGACCTCCCAATGTCAAAGATGGTCTTGGCTTTGACAGGAATAAACACATGTCTACTTCTAATCATGCTAAGAATAGGATCATTTTTGTTAAAGAAAAAACCCATGAATCTGAGCTACAAACACTGTTCCATACATTTGATGCTTCTTATGTTCTCATGAAAAACAAGCATGGAAAAGTCATTGCTAAATATACAGGGCCACGCCACAAGAACTTGAAAACTTGTGTGTGGGTGCCCAAAACTCTTGTGACTAACCTGAGAGGACCCAAGCAAGATTGGGTACCTAAAACCCAGAAATAACTCTATTTTGCAGGCTTACTCCTCCGGCGGATCTAAGTTGGTGCTAGATAGCGGATGCACAAATCATATGACCGGAGAGAAAGGTATGTTTGTGGAATACGAGTGCAACAAGGATCCAAGTGAAGGTATATACTTTGGAGACAACAGCCAAGGAAAGGTCCTTGTTAGTGGTAACATTGAAATATCCTCTCAACACACCTTATCTAATGTTTTACACGTAGACTCTCTAGATTATAATCTTTTATCAATATCTCAACTATGCGACAAAGGTTACAACTGTTTATTCACTAATGAGGGTGTGACCGTCTTTAGAAGAAGGGATGGCTCGATTGCATTCAAGGGATTGTTGAAGGGAAAGCTTTATCTTGTTGACTTCAACAAAGATAAAGCCGAACTCAACACTTGCTTGGTTGCAAAGACCAACATGGGATGGCTGTGGCATAGACGACTAGCCCATGTTGGAATGAGAAATCTGCAGAAACTTCTAAAAGGTGGTCACATCCGTGGTCTTAAGGATGTGGTTTTTGAAAAAGACAGGTCGTGCAGCGCTTGTCAAGTAGGAAAACAGGTTTGAGCACCACACCCCGCCAAGAATGTGATGACCACCACTAGACCGCTGGAACTTCTCCACATGGATCTCTTTGGTCCAATTGCGTACATCAGCATCGGCGGTAACAAATACGGTTTAGTAATTGTTGATGATTTTTCAAGATTTACCTGGGTATTTTTCTTGTATGATAAATCAGAAACTCAGGGAATCCTCAAGCAGTTCTTGAAAAGAGCTCAGAATGAATTCTCATCAACCGTAAAGAATATCAGAAGTGATAATGGGACAGAATTCAAGAACACCCAAGTTGAAGAATATCTCAATGAAGAAGGTATAAAGCATGAATTCTTGGCACCCTACTCTCCTCAACAGAACGGGGTGGCCGAAAGGAAGAACAGAACATTAATCGAAATGGCGAGAACAATGTTGGATGAATACAAGACGTCAGACCGATTTTGGGCAGAAGCGGTGAACACCGCTTGTCATGCCACAAATCGGTTGTACCTTCATCGACTACTGAAGAAAACTCCATATGAGCTACTCACGGGTAAAAAGCCTAATGTTTCTTATTTCAAAGTTTTTGGATGCAAATGTTTTATCCTGAACAAGAAACCAAGGGCCTCGAAGTTCGCTTCGAAGTCCGATGAAGGATTCTTGCTCGGATATGAATCGAATGCCTACGCCTATCGTGTCTTCAACAAGGTGTTCAGCCTTGTTGAAGTAGCACGTGACGTAGTGTTCGATGAAACTAATGGCTCACAAGTGGAGCAAGTCGATAAGTCTATGCTAGATAAGGAGGAAGCCCCATGTGAAGCGCTGAAGAAAATGGCACTTGGTGATATCCTACCACGAGAGGAGACACAAGATGAATTTCAACAAGGAAGCAATGATCAAGGGGGAGCTCCTGCACAAGATCAGGTTGAGGAAGATCAAGAAAATCAAGATGATCATGGAAGCAATGATCTGGGGGGAGACATGACACATGAAGACAATGAAGAACAAGCAACTATACAAATTCCACACCCAAGAGTACATCAGTGTGTGCAAAGAGACCATCCTGTCAACAATATCATTGGAGATATTGCTAAGGGAGTAACTACTAGATCTCAAATTGCAAATTTTTGTGAACACTATTCTTTTGTGTCTTTTCTAGAGCCATACAGGGTAGAAGAAGCCTTAAGGGATCCAGACTGGGTGATTGCGATGCAAGAGGAGCTGAACAACTTCAAAAGAAATGAAGTGTGGGAGCTGGTGGAAAGACCAAGGTCGAACATCATTGGAACCAAATGGGTCTTTCGGAACAAGCAAGATGAACATGGAGTAGTGACAAGAAATAAAGCGAGGTTGGTGGCCAAAGGTTATTCTCAGGTGGAAGGTTTGGACTTCGATGAAACTTTCGCTTCTGTAGCTAGACTTGAGTCCATTCGCATTTTATTGGCATATGCTACTCACCATAATTTTAAGTTGTATCAAATGGACGTCAAGAGTGCCTTCCTCAATGGTCCGATAAAGGAGGAAGTCTATGTGGAGCAGCCACCGGGGTTCGAAGATCAGGAGTATCCCAACCATGTCTATAAACTGTGTAAGGCTCTCTATGGCCTCAAACAGGCTCCTCGAGCCTGGTATGAGTGCCTTAGAGACTTTCTGACTCAAAATGGATTCAAAATTGGTAAAGCTGACTATACACTCTTTACTAAACATTTTGATGATCATTTATTCGTATGTCAAATTTATGTTGATGACATTATCTTTGGATCCACTAACAAGTCCTTCTGTGAAGAATTTAGCAAAATAATGACAGACAGGTTCGAGATGTCAATGATGGGTGAATTGAAGTTCTTCTTGGGATTTCAAGTGAAGTAACTGAAAGAAGGTACATTTATAAGCCAAACTAAATATACACAATACATTCTCAAGAAATTCAATATGGACAAAGCCAAGCCCATCAAGACACCCATGGCCATCAACGGACATCTCGACCTCAATGAAGACGGTCCAAATGTGGACCAAAAGGTATATCGGTCCATGATTGGCTCCTTACTTTATTTCTGTGCATCTAGGCCAGATATTATGCTTAGTGTTTGCATGTGTGCAAGGTTTCAAGCCGCACCTAAAGAGTGTCACTTAATTGATCTAAAAAGAATCCTAAGGTACCTTGTGCACACACCCAACTTGGGACTTTGGTATCCCAAAGGATCCAATTTTAACTTGATAGGGTATTCCGACGCCGACTATGCAGGATGCAAAATTGATAGAAAGAGCATGTGAGGGACTTGTCAATTTCTTGGTAGGTCCTTAGTTTCTTGGTCATCTAAAAAGCAAAACTCCATTGCTCTTTCCACAGAGGAAGCGGAGTATGTTGCAACCGGTAGTTGTTTTGCGCAACTACTTTGGATGTGACAAACTCTTAGGGACTACGGATACAATCTAAGTCATATCCCGCTTCTATGCGATAATGAAAGTGCTATAATAGAGCACTCAAGAACTAAACACATAGATATCCGTCATCACTTTCTTAGAGATCATTCATTAAAAGGTGACATTGCTATTTCACATGTTAGGACTGAAAAACAACTTGCGGATATTTTTACCAAACCATTAGATGAGAAAAGGTTCTGTGAACTAAGAAATGAGCTAAACATTCTTGACTCTCGAAATGTGGCTTGAAACATTGCATACCTGGTTGCAACTCAAAATGTTCCTTTGTATTATCAAAATGCTCCTCTTCTCCTTTTCCACTCAGAAAACTATTTTAATGAAGAAATCTTGTGGATTATGACCATTGTTTGAGTGCTGATTGCCTACTGGTCGTAATCACCAAGACTACTTGCAAAATTATTGTCCTTGGATCACTATTAATTATCTATATATGTATCAAGTCTGTTGGAAATGGACTAGTCCGAATTCCAACCGGACTAGTCCGGACAGACCACAGTTAGGTTAATTCAGGGGCACCGGACTAGTCCGCCACCATGACCGGACTAGTCCGGTCAGTCGTATATAGAAGCACTTGGCCGGCCCAGATCTCTCCCTCACTCCTCATTAGGCTTGCTCTCCCTCTCCTCTTCCAAACCCTAGCCCCCAAAGTGATTTTCTGGTTGAACCCTCAAAATCGAGTTTTTCTCCGCGAAAAAGACTCCCCTTGACGAGTGTTCCCCCTCCTCCGGACTCATCCGAACTGATTTCCACTTCTTCGACACGAATCTTCAAATCTTGGTAAATTTCCCCTTTTAAACCAAAATCTCAACTTTTCTAGTTCTAGCTAGTTTTCTTTGATTTCAAAAAGATGTACATTGCCTCAATAGATGTATTCCCACCATGTTCCTACCCTTATGCCCTTAGATAGGAGATTTGATTCAAATGAAACATTAGGGTTCTTATGCCAGGTCGGACTAGTCCGGTGCACAGAGGCGGACAAGTCCGGTCCACCGGACAAGTCCGCTCTCTGAAACCGGACAAGTCCGGTCTCTGACAGTTGAACCCCCACGTTCCCATTTGAAGTCGATAATGAGTCCATTTGCATCTAATCCTTGAACTCCTTATCAGGCATCATGTCTTCAGGCTCAGATGACAACTCCTTTCACATTGATGAAGACGTTCAACGCGAGAGAGTGAGGAGGACCAAGGAGAGAGTTATGAAGAAGAGACATGATGTCAATGTCCACTCTCCACCCTCTGACGACAATCAACCTAAGAAGAGGAAAGCCATTGGTAAAAGGCCTCTAAGGAAAGATGCTGTTGAGGGCTCGTCAGGGCCAAAAAGAATTCTCAATAAAGGGAAGGGACTTGCTAGTGGTCCCCTTGGGCCCTTGAAGATGAAAACCCTATTCACCGCAACAGGCAGCCTTCAAGTGAGGATTTCACTGGAAAAGGAAGTGAGCTAGCTGATAATTTCAGGAAGATTCAAGTGTATGACCGACCTAAGCAATGCTCTGACCCGAGGTTTTGGAGCAACTTCCATGCAGACTACTACGAGCATGTGTACATGAAGATGAAGAACCCTGTAGTAGAGAGTCAATGGCTAAATGTTGAATATTTGAAGTCAAAGAGGTATCCTGCCATTCGTGAGATGGTGGAGGCGTTAGAGAGGCACAGTCTGACGGACCTGCTATCCTTTGAGTATGATTGGAACAATGAAGTAATTACCCAGTTTTACTCCACTCTCTACTTTGCTCGGGATGATGGAGACAGTCTTACTTGGATGACTCATGGTTCAAGGTATAGTGTCACGTATGATGAATTTGCTAGGATTCTTCACCTCCAAAACACTTTGGATCATGAACTGGTCATTCACAATCTGAAACCCCTGGAGAAGGAGGAACTTGAATTTCTCTATGACACAAGGATGCCATATGTTCCTCCCACCATCAAATATCTAAAGCCCTTCTTTATGGTCCTAAATAGAGTCTTGAGAAAGACGATAGCTCCGAAGGATGGAGATGCAGGAACTATACAAGGAACCTTGAGGACTCTCATGAAGGTCATTAGTGGGAGGAGACCATTCAATGTCTTTGAGTATATCTACAACGACATTGTGAACATCTCAATTACCCCCAATAGGTCCTGTGGATACGCACCGTATATCATGTACATCATTGAGAAAGTGACGGGACTCAAGTTTGTCAAGGATGTCAAGCATACGGGGTTGAAGCCGCAAAAACCCACCGAGTACACTCTCCCTCCGGCTCCAACTGCCCCGTCCTCTCCACCAGTGGAGAGGAGATCAAAGCAAGCTCAATATGACACTAGGTCTGCGGATGCTCCTCCTGGTTCTCCACCTGCCCAAGAATCATCTAGCGGCATCCTCAAGATGCTCTCCTCCATCTTTGCCTGCTGCCATAAGATCGAAGACAGGCAGCGCAAAGAAAAGCTTGCAAGGAAGAAACATCAAAGTACGTCAATGCCAATATCAAGTCTATCTGTGCAAAGCTTGAGATTGAGCCCGTTGGATCACCGCCCGCCTCCGAGGATTCAGAGGAAGATCCTGCTTCCGTGGATGTTGAAGATGAAGATCAGACTGAGACTGACAGATGAGGCAGCGATGAGTGATTCCCCTCAATTTTTCCCTTTTTGGTGCCTTGATGCCAAAGGGGGAGAGATTGAGACTATGGAAGATTGAGATTAGACTTGGACTATTTCTATCTAGTATTAGTTATTAAGATCTTTTGTGATCAAGGACATGTACCTATTTTTAAAATCTTGTAATGCACTATTTCTTTTCTTATGTGTGATGTACTATGCTCTAATGCCCACTTACATTTTCACTACTGTTTATCTTTAATTTATCACATTTTGTTTATCACACACCTGTGAGGCACCCCACCATAAGGTGTGTGCATATGTGAGAAGTTTTTTCTTGAATTCTTTATTATTCTCATATGTGCACACTTTATGAAAATCAACTTTTTATTCTCAATTGTGATATCTCAAATAGTTGTCATCAATCACCAAAAAGGGGGAGATTGTAAGTGCATCTAGGATATCCCTTGTGGATTTTGGCTAATTGATGACGAACATATGAGATACTAATGAAACTATTAAGATGATTGCAGGATAAACAAAGTGAACTGGCTCGGCACACACAAAAAGGTGAAAAATAGAGTGGTGCCCGAAAAGGAAGACGTTAGTGGAATTTAGAAGAGCAAAGTAGATATAAATGTATAGGGTGTGTGTGAGAGACACATCCCAAGAGCTCATGACTTTGCGTAAGGGTAAGGGGTTTAAAAATCAACTAAAATCCACTGAAAACCGGACTAGTCCGTTCATGGACCGGACTAGTCCGTTTAACTTTCTGGAAGACGCAGACATAGTGCACCGGACTAGTCCGCCTTGTGAACAGGACTAGTCCGGTCAGCTTACTGGAACTCAATCGGACAAGTCCGGTTTTGGACCGGACTAGTCCGGTCATGTCCCTATTGTCCTCTTTAGAGGACTGCGGACTAGTCCATCCAAGCGACAGGACTAGTCCGCTGAAGTTTCTGGAACCCCATTTCAGATAGCACCGGACAAGTCCGGTTTGTTGACCGGACTAGTCCGGTTAACCCACTGGAAGTAGACCGGACAAGTCCGATCATATACCGGACTAGTCCGGTAGTAGGTTTAACAACGGTAACTTCTTTGGAAACCCTATAAAAAGAGGTCCTTCGTTGTCTAAAGAAGAAGATGACACATATTGTCAAAAACTCGAACCCTAGCACCGCCACCTGTCCCAAGAGCCCAAAAACACATCTCCCCATACATCTAAGGTGCAAAAAGGTGAAGATCAATCAAATACTTGGATTTGGGATTGGGAGATCATCGTTTCTTCGTTGTGAGCTCTTGGGGTTTGATTTCTCTACACTCATATTGTGCATTGTAATCTTTTTAGTGTATTTGATCACCTTCTCTGTAATTCTTGTGGGAGCCCTCAACGTGTGAGTTTGCCCCCACAAACTCGGTGATTACCCGTGATAGTGGAGTCAAGTCGGCCTTTCTGGTGACTTGAAGAGGGAAAGGGGTTGGGAACCCGGCTCTGTGTGATTTTCCTCAACGAGGACGTAGATCTCTTGGTGAGATCGAACCTCGGTAAAAACTCGTGTCTCTTGTCTCTCATTTGTTTTACATTTTGATATATTAGATTACTAGTTTGCTAGTAATTGTTTTGAGTTCCCTATAAGTTTGCACGTGCATCCATATAATAAATTTAATTTATTAAAACTGTTGTTCTCATTCCGCTGCTAAAAGATTAAATTTGTGAGACACACTTAATTAACTCAAATAATTCAGCACACCGGACTAGTCCGCCCACACAACCGGACTAGTCCGGTTAGTCAAGTTTCTGATAACTTTATTAAGTGTGCAGGAATCCTTTAAAGGCCTATTCACCCCCCCCCCCCCCTCTAGGCTACATTCAAGCCTCCTACCCCATCTCTCCAGTTCAGTTCCTCTTCCAGTAGCTGAGTGTGATCGGTCTTAGCATGGTGTGTGGGGCGTTGGCTAACTAGAAATGGAGTCAATTTTGAACGACATTCATCAAATGGCATGGATTTGGCCGGTGCCTAGCTGAAGATCCAGCGCGTTGGTGGAGAAGAAGCACGAAATCCACTTGAGTGGTTAGATTTTTGGTGAAATTGGGTGGGGAAAGACGTAGAGTAGATCAAGCACTTCGTTTTGGTGGCTCAGATCAGGCTGAGGGGTGGTTGAGGCGCGTAGGTGACAGGCGCGGTACATAGCGGAGAAGCGCGATGAAAACGAGAGTGGATGCAAAGCATAAGGAAGAACACCCTGCAAAATAGCAATTGGATTCGGGATGTTGCAAGTGATATAACAGTTGACATGTGTGGCTGAATTTGCAGACCTTTGGGATCTGCTCCAGGACGTGCAACTGTCTACTAATCCGCATTAGTACGACAAAATCTCTTGTTTTTTACAAGCAATGGTGAGTTCTTTGTTCGGTCTGCATACAGGTTGTAGTTTGAGGGTGGATTCAGGTCCTGGTTTCCGACAAAAAATATGTAATGTCTGGACTCCTCCCAAATGCAAATTTTTTAGTTGGCTCATGATGCAAAACCGATTGTGGACCACGGACAGACTTCAACACAGAGGCTGGCACTTCCCCCGGGCCTGCACTAGGCAGCCCGCGGAGGTTCTTTTTTCGGTGGGGCTAGTCCCTAGCGGAGAGCTTGCGCGGGTGGACGAGTTAGTAAGAGCTTGACGCCGTGAGTTTTACGTGGTTCAGGCCGCCGGAGCGTAAAACCCTACGTCCACGGCGAGCTATGGAGCTCGCTGTATTGCTTGCTGCTCAGGGCCAGAGTCCTGAGCTTGGGGGTGAGTTACAGCTTGGGAGTGTATGGCTAGCGTATGAGTTGCAGAGTGCGAACCCTTGCTATCGTCGCCTACCCGAGCCTTTTATAGTCCAAGACTCGGGCAGCTTACAAGGGGGGCCGGGACCCGATAGGTGGTCCCGGGAAGATTGTCTATCATCTACCGTATCTGCAGTTATGCCGGTAGTTGCCTCTAGTCGAAGGATTCTGAGTCTTCATCTTGCTGCCCTGCCCATGCCGCATGCTAGTCGTAGTGGTTGATGACGGCGCAGGCGGCATGGGATGTCTTGTCGCGGTGTTTATTGGCTGGCAGGTTCTGACACCGCGCGCCAGTCTGTGATGCGACTGGGCGCAACGGCACCTGACAGAAGCGTGCTCCGCGTCTCCTCATCTCGGGAAGACGCGGGCCTTGAATACCTTGTACGGGCAAGGTATGGGGCGTCTTTACGCCCGCTGCCTATCGCTCGGGGGCAGGCAGCGCCGTTCTGCTGCCACGTGGCGGGCCGGAGCCCTTCTCAGAGGAGAGGAGGGCCCGTTCCGCGGGGCACGTGGAGCCTCCGGACCTCTCCCCGCGGAGGGGGAGGCTCAGCTCCTGTTAGCCACGTGGCAGGCCCAGAGCTCTCCTCTGAGGAGAGGGAGGTCCGGCCCCGCTGGACGCGTGGCGCCTTCGGACCTTTCTCCTGCGGAGGGGGAGGTCCGGCTTCTGTATGCCACGTGGCAGGCCCGGAGCTCTCTTCTGAGGAGAGGGAGGTCCGGCCCCGCCGGACGCGTGGTGCCTTCGGAGCTCTCCCTGCGGAGAAGGGCGAGTTCCTTAGGCATTTTACCCTGTGCGCGGGGGTACCCCATATCTCAGGTACCGACAGTGGCCCCCGGGCCCATCTCGGGGGAGATAGCGAGCCCGAGGTGGGACCTCCGTCTCTTCCGATCCGCGCACTTTCTCTAAGTCCCGAATTGACCGCTGCCGGAGCACGAACGGCCGCGGGATCGTGGGAGCGTGCGCTCACTTGATGGTTGCTTTCACTGCGGTGGTTCCCAAGACTGCCACTTATGCACGTTGCGGCGCTTTCTTCGGGAACCGCCGGAGTGCCTTGCCGGCTCATCTTCTCAAGAGACTGACTCCTTGACCCACCGCTTCAGTTAGGCGGCTTGGGTCCACCCGTCATCGGCACTCGGTCTAGGAACCGAAGCGGTTGCCGATGCGGGGTATTCGAAGAGTTCCGAATCGCTTGGAATTGCACCCGGGAAGTTTTTAGAGGGGGTCTTACCCACATTGCGGCTTCCCTTCGCACTTCTCTGCGTTTCTTCTCGGACTCTTGTGCTTTTGCTCTCTTGCCCTTGAGTTCTCCCTCGCCATGGCTTCCAACCCGCCACCAGAGAAGAAGCGCGCTCGATCTCCTCCAGCAGCGGCGTCTGTGCCAAGTCGGGAATCTGGGGTGCCTGGCACTCCCTCCAGTGGTGACTCGAAGAGGCCCCAGGCAGATGCGCTGGGGGAAGCTTCTGGGGCGTCCCCTGTTCCTCCAGTTCAAGCGACTGCGGAGCGGCCGTCAGTGACGGTAGCGGGCTCTGGGAGTCCTACACCGGCTCGGAAGTCGGGGTTCAGAGCCCGCTGGAGTGTCCGCGCTTCCCGGCCATCCCCGACTTGCGGTGAATCTGTGCCGCTGCGCTCGGAGCCAGGGGCAACTGCCGCGGCCCCCAGGCCAGCGCGAACTTCTCCTGTTCCGGTGTGCCCGGACTCCGCGGCGGCGTCGTCTCTTCCTGCACTAGGCGGCCCGGCCAGCGCAGGTCGACCCTGCACTAGGCGGCCCGGCCTTTTCTCCAGCACCGCCTTCCCCGGCTCGCCCCTCTCCTCAGATCAAGGAGCCAGAAGCTGAAGAGATCCCGGCAGGCCTGGCTGCCAGAGCCTCGGAGCCAGCTTCTCCTGATCGGCGTCTCGTCTCGGTTGCTGGTGCGTCGGCTCCTCCTGAGGATGAGGTAATGGAGGAGGTCGGGGGGACTGCCCCGGCCTCTGTTGCTCCATTGCCCCTGGCGGATGCCTTCGCACTTGCCGAGACGAGCGTTCGGCAGGTCTTGGCTGCACTAGGGCGCGAGCAGGAGGAGTATACGGTTGAACGGGATCGCCTCCTCACCTGGGGGAACCTTTTGCGGGAGAGGACAGCGAAGGTTAAGAGTGAGCTCGACTCCAGGCGGGAGTTGCTCGACTTCAGGGAAGCACTCCTCGACCGGATGAAGCGGGCTGTCGACCGCATGGACACCCAATCGCGGCGGATCAACAGGGAGGCCCTGGAGGCACACGCCCGGGCCGAGGAGAGCCTCTCTGCTGCTGTAGACATACGGCAGCAGTTGGAGCACCGTAAACTCACCATTGAGGAATGGGAACGTTCCACGGTAGCTGAGGCGGAGAGGGTCACCGCGCAGCTGGCGGCGGGCGAGGATGACCTTCGAGCCCGGATCGAGGAGCTGGAGATCCTGAAGGCAGACCTCGACTTGAGAGAGGAACAGGTCTCCCGTGATCGCCGGGCGGTCTTGGACCGGGAGTTGGCCGCCGACTTCAAGGCTGCTGAGTTGGAGCGGCTCACCCAGACTCTCCATCTTCGGGAGAGCTCCCTGGCGGCCAAGGAGAAGGAATTCTCCGAGAGGAACATGGAGGCTCTGCAGGCGGCCCGCCGCGAGGTGGAGGAGCTCTCGGCCTTGCGGTCCTCCGAGGCTCTTGCGGTCTCAAGCTTCGTGGATCGAGCGGGGTCCGCCCTGATCCCTCTTGGCTTCAGTCCGGTGAGGGCCGCGGCTCCTGCGTTGAAGGTGGTGGAGGTGATCCCGGCGCTGGAGTCGATCGGCACCAAGCTGGACAGGCTAGACTCGGTGGGCGCCAGCGAGCTTGAGGCCGAGGGCCGCGGCCTAGCCTTAGAGGTCGCCTCACATGTGCTAGCATGCTTCAAGAGCCGCGACCCCTCTTTCTCGCTAGAGCCAGCGAAAGAGGGCCCAGCCGCGGAGCTGGAGGAAGCTGCCAGGGCTGAAGTCGAGGATGTGGCCGCCCTTATAGCCGCAAGGTTCCGGCGGGAGCCGGGAGGTTCTTAGGACTTGTTTCTCCCTTTTTATCGAGTCTGTAGTCCAGCTCATGGAGCCTCTCTTAGTTCGACTCTTTTGGATATGTGTGTCTGTGATGCTTTTTCTCTCCTTCTTGGCTTTTCCTGGCCGAGTCCTTAGCTCCGCAAGGTACTCGGAGGCCTTGACCAATCTCGGAGCTCTGCATAGACACCCTCCCCGGGTCCTAACCGTGTTAGGGGCCCCGGGGGTCTCCGGATCTCGCCCTATGGGGCGCTCCAAATCTGCCTGCCACGTGGCGGGTCCGAAGCCCCTCCTTAAGAGGCGGGAGCTCCGACCATGTTGGACACGTAGGGCTTTCGGAGCCCTCCCACCGAGGGAGGAGGTCCGGTTTCTGCCTACCACGTGGCGAGCCCGGAGCCCTCCTCAGGGGAGGCGAGAGCTCCGGGCCCGCTGGACACGTGGGGCCCTCGGGTCCCGCCCCTGCTGAAGGGGCAGGACCCGGTTCTTCCAGTCCTAGGCTGGAGTAGTTGGTAGCTATTTTCCCCCTGCTTCATGCAGACCCTGTTGCCGCAACCTGGAGGTCCTGCACACAGGCAGAGGAAACGTAATTCTCCTCAGGGGGTCCTCCCCTCCCGTCTCCTAGTCTTATCCGTCTTACGATCCTGATCCATACGGGGCTTGGGCAATTCTGTGCACGAGGCGCCGGAGCTCCGGCTCCCTCCGAGGTCCGGGTACGGCCGTCCGATCCCTAGTACCGGGCCATGCGCTGGGGAAGCAGAGTGCACGTGATTTGGGTTCATGACCAGGCAAAGCGGTTGTACTCCCCTGTACCTCTAGAGGGCAGGATACGCATGCTTTGGGCTCATGGCCTGCTAAGCTGGATACGCACCCTGGACCCCCCATGCACAACGCAGGCCTTTCCTGGAGGTGACCAACTGGCACCGCAACACCTGACTGGGGGAGGCCCAAGAGACTCACTCGGCCATCGGCAGGTGCCTCAAGCGCAGCCGCCTTCGGTAGGATAGCGAATGCCGACTATGGATGAGCGCAGGAGAGGGGGAGCTAGATGTACGATGAACATACAAAGATAGTGCGGTCATAAAAATTAATGCATAATTTAAATGAGCGCATGAGAGAGAGCTAAGTAGAACAGGTTTCTGTATTCATGCCCATAGGTGGAATTCTGGTTGTACATGGAGGCAATATTCCGCCTCGCCTACAAGGGAAGCAAGACTCTACGCGCTTAGGGTCGGAACCAGGCTAAACTGGACGTAGTCCTGTACCGTCCCTTGAGACTTAGCTGCCCCAAGCTCTATTCCTAAATTCTATGGGATTCATTACAGAAGGGAATAACCCTGTTCTACTGATGCTCGGGAAGTAGGACTTACAGTGTTGCTTCATGGCAATGGTTTTTTGGGAACGGATCCCACACTCGGTTAAAAGGCATGTGTACCTGGGGCGGCAGCTTTCATGATTCGGAAGGGACCTTCCCTGCTGGGGAGAGTTTATGGGTCCTTTTTGGAATAGAGCGTGCCGCGACACCAGGTCGCCCTCCTGTCGGTCCCCGACGCGTTCGGTTCTCTGGCGGTAGTGCTTAGAGCATCAGCCGGGACCGCGCGTTGTGGGGTGTTACCTGCAGCCGAGTCTTGTCGACGAGGTTGTCATCTTCGCGCTGGATCAGGTCCTGCGCGGCTTCTCCTGGGGGCCCCCGGGGAGTTCTCCTCTTCTGGCTAAGGCCTTCAAGGGGTAGGTGGACCCGGGCTCGTCCTAGATGACCCAAGGCGTCTTCCCCTTCTGGCAAGGCCTTCAAGGGGTTGACAGATCTTGGGTGGCCCCCGGGAGGTATGTCCGAAGCATGGAGGCGTGCCGCAGTTGGCTACCGCCCTGGCCCGTCACCGTCAGAGCTGGAGTCCTCGCCGTTATGCACTGTCTTTATGACGCGCTGAGGCTCCTGGAACCCCACCTGATGGGCGGCAGTGACTGGGGCATCGACCTTCTGTTTGCCATCCCTCTGAGGGTAAGGTGGTGCTTCAGTTCTCTGCTGTCTTCCTTTGCGGAAGCGCTCTGCGAGCCTCTGGATATCCCAGCACTCGGCAGCAGTATGGTTGCCGGTGCCATGCACGGGGCATAGCCCGCCCTGGTCACTGTCTGGGGCCGGTGACTGCCGCTGCCTTTTGTCGGGGCGTGGCCCCCGAGCTCCACTAGCCGTCGCTGCTGCGGCGACGGGAGCCGTGAACGATGACTACATCTTGCCACTCCCCCGGTTCTTGGCCTTCTTGCCACCCCCATAGGCAGCAGCGCCGGACCCGGGTTGTCCACCTGGCTCGGAGGTCGGCAGAGAGTGCCAGTTCCGCCCTTCAGCTGCTCTGGCGCATTTGTCCGCCAGACTGAAGAGCTCAGAGACGTCGCGGACCTCTCTGGTCGTGAGCTTCTCAAGCATTTTCTCGTCCCGGACACCCTGTCGGAACGCCACCACCACAGAAGCACTTTGGATATGTGGGATGGTGTTGCGTACCTGGGAGAACCGCTGGATGAAAGAGCGCAGCGACTCCCCAGGTTGTTGCTTGACGGCGTGGAGGTCAAGCTCCGTGCCGGGACGGGTGTAGGAGCTGCCAAAGTTGGCAACGAACTGCCGGCAGAGCTCTCCCCAGGAAGTTATGGACCCCTGAGGTAGATTCATGAGCCAAGACCGAGCTGGGCCGGTCAAGGCGACGGGGAAGTAGTTGGCCATGACAGCCTCGTCCCCTCCTGCGGCAAGTACGGCGGTGGAGTAGATCTGGAGGAACTCCGCTGGGTTGATGCTACCGTCGTACTTCTTGGGCAGGTGCGGCCGGAACTTGCGCGGCCACCTCGCGAAGCGAAGGTGGGGTGCAAGGGCCGCACATCCTGCACCTGCTGCTGCAGGTATTGGCGCTGCGAACGCTTGGTTCGCACTTGACACCGCGTATCCCGGCATGGGCAAGGCTGCACCATAGACCGGGGGTGCTGCTTGCAGCGCATATGGTTGTGGCATATGCTGCGCGGCATATGCCTGAGGCAGGGCTCGCGTGGCGAAGACCTGCCCTCCAGGTTGTGTCGAGGCCGACGACAAGCTGTCGCCAGCCTCATGGTTGCGACGCCTTTCTCGACGTCGCTCGAGGTACACCCGGGCATCCTGGCCCAAGTGGCACCGTTCCAGCTCCCTTCTCAGGTCCGTCGACAGGAGCCTGGAGGAGCTGGAATCCGCCGTTAGCCCGTCAACCGTGGGCGTGCACGTCAGCGACACAGCCGGTTTTCCTGGGCGTCGTCCTCGCCGAAACCGAGGGTTCGCGGTGGCGACGACGAGGCGGTCCACCTCGCGGACCCATTGCTGGGTCGCTGAATGGGGTGCATCACCCGCAGGTGGGTTGCGCAGCAGCGCTCTTGCTGCAGCTAGCGCACCCCCATGGTGTACGCTCAGCGCTTCAGAAGACCTCACGCTGGTCGGAGCCTGCATCGCCGGAGTCGGCGTTGCTGGAGTCGGCTGCTGGCTACCAGCTCGTGCCGACACACTCCGTCCTGAGTGTGTCGACATGTACTCCCCACTGGTCACGGTTCGCTGTGAACGCGGAGGGAGAGAGTTTGCCGCTGAAGGAAGCTTGGTCATCTTCGTCGGCGGAAACTCGTCGCGCTAGGAGAAAAGCCCCCTACCTGGCGCGCCAAATGTCGAAGTGTTCGGTCGACACTTCCCCCGGGCCTGCACTGGGCAGCCCGCGGAGGTTCTTTTTTCGGTGGGGCTAGTCCCTAGCGGAGAGCTTGCGCGGGTGGACGAGTTAGTAAGAGCTTGACGCGGTGAGTTTTACGTGGTTCAGGCCGCCGGAGCGTAAAACCCTACGTCCACGGCGAGCTATGGAGCTCGCTGTATTGCTTGCTGCTCAGGGCCGGAGTCCTGAGCTTGGGGGTGAGTTACAGCTTGGGAGTGTATGGCTAGCGTATGAGTTGCAGAGTGCGAACCCTTGCTATCGTCGCCTACCCGAGCCTTTTATAGTCCAAGACTCGGGCAGCTTACAAGGGGGGCCGGGACCGACATGTGGTCCCGGGAAGATTGTCTATCATCTACCGTATCTACAGTTATGCCGGTAGTTGCCTCTGGTCGAAGGCTTCTGAGTCTTCATCTTGCCGCCCTGCCCATGCCGCATGCTAGTCGTAGTGGTTGATGACGGCGCAGGTGGCATGGGATGTCTTGTCGCAGTGTTTATTGGCTGGCAGGTTCTGACACCGCGCGCCAGTCTGTGATGCGACTGGGCGCAACGGCACCTGACAGAAGCGTGCTCCGCGTCTCCTCATCTCGGGAAGACGCGGGCCTTGAATACCTTGTACGGGCAAGGTATGGGGCGTCTTTACGCCCGCTACCTATCGCTCGGGGGCAGGCAGCGCCGTTCTGCTGCCACGTGGCGGGCTCGGAGCCCTTCTCAGAGGAGAGGAGGGCCCGTTCCGCGGGGCACGTGGAGCCTCCGGACCTCTCCCCGCGGAGGGGGAGGCTCGGCTCCTGTTAGCCACGTGGCAGGCCCGGAGCTCTCCTCTGAGGAGAGGGAGATCCGGCCCCGCTGGACGCGTGGCGCCTTCGGACCTTTCTCCCGCGGAGGGGGAGGTCCGGCTTTTGTATGCCACGTGGCGGGCCCGGAGCTCTCTTCTGAGGAGAGAGAGGTCCGGCCCCGCCGGACGCGTGGCGCCTTCGGAGCTCTCCCTGCGGAGAAGGGCGAGTTCCTTAGGCATTTTACCCTGTGCGCGGGGGTACCCCATATCTCAGGTACCGACAATTACCTAAGAAAGGACACTAATTATTTCGGATAATTTGTTTGGATGTAGTCTTCTTGCTACCTGTAGCTTCCTCTACATAATGGCTACTCTATTGAACCTCGTAGAGCTTGAATGTCCAAATTTTGCTAGGGTATTTTCTCATCAAGGATCTTGATGGGACGCTCAACATATGTGAGATCTAGTCGTAGAGATTCCACATCCTCCATCACAACTTCTATTGATGTCTTGAAACATTTTTTCAACTATGAGACGTGGAAAATGCCATGAACGCTAGACAAGGGCACAGGTAGCTCTGGGCGATAGGCTATGGGTTCATATTTCTCGATAATTATCTCCTATTTCAAAGCTGAGGGGTGACATTGTTTACCCACATAGTTCTTCTATCGAGATTTGGTCACTCTAAGATTGGCTTGGATAATGATCATTCACTCTTCAGCTTCTTTGATCACAATGACGGGGCTTGGAGGGGATGGTGCAACGGTTATTGCCCGTCATTTTGTTTAGCCGAGTCATAAGGATTTTGTGATGGATTTCCCAAAGAGGAATCAAGGGGTATCATGAGATCAGACAACTAATCAATAAACTCGCAAAAGATGATAATTTATTTCTTAAATACAAGGAATTAGTATTCTAAACAAGTTAGGGAAGCATAGGGTTCCCCTTAGGTTGTTCAATTGGGAGAGGCAAGCATATGACAACCATAGGGTTTAGAAGGATTAGGGTTATCATACATAGATCTAAGAATTTGCGTTGAGTTTCACATTCTTGCTTAGGGTTCTTTTTTATGCGTCATTTTTCTACGTAATTAGTGATGATGTGGTCCATGATGCATCATACCAGGATGGTGAAATGCATATGAAATGTAGTCACGATGCGATGATGACTGTCATGTCATAATGATGAACATGGTACAGTGTACAATGGTGCATATGTATGATGCATATGAGGATGCTTATGTCATCATGCATTCGTTATGATGCGCATGTTATACTGCACATGTTGATGTTATCATGAGTCTTTATGGGGCATATGCGGGGATGCACACGATATATCCTGCATTTTTTGGTGCATATCATGATGTATTGCAAGATGTGGATTTAATTCGAATGTCATATCGATGCATATGTGGGCACGTCTTGCATGTTTCTTATGTTGTCCACTTTTATGGTCCGAGGAAGTATATTTGAGTATATAATATAATTATTTTTCATGTTTCTTCATAAAGTGTCATAATTTGTTAAAAATAAAAGAATCCACAAGGGCTGATATTATCCTTAGCGTTACTGGCCCTATTCTATCATATGTCGCGTTTGATGGTCCAAATAGAGCTAACAATGCCATGAACTCATATGACATGAAGCCCTAAACCTGGCTGTCCTTCACCAGCCCCTCCTCATAGCCCCACCTCTCCTCTCCTTTCCTCTCTCCCATATCCTAATCGTCCATCCCCTCTTTCTCCCAGATTCATCTTCCTCTCCGAGCCGCTTCGCCCAAATATCTGACCCCCTCTCCACGTCCTCTATGGTCACCCCATCTGGTCAGCCCGGACGTTGCAAGAGTTCCACACCACCAAGAAAAATAAAGATTCGGAAAAGCGTAGTCCTCTAGAGTTTATTGTACAGTAAAACTCCAAAGAGTGAACTAATTGTGAATAGACACGATCATAAAAAGCCATGTACCAATGCAAATATTCAGTGAAGTGCGAAAGAAAGTTCAAATTGTGAATGTTTCAGCAATTTGACAAACCATTTTGTTAAGCACATTCATCCAATTCTGAATTTTTCACAATGGTCTACCTTCAAGTGGATAATACAAAATAATTATGACATCTTATTAGTCTACATAAATAAACTACAAAAAGATAGTGCATTGAAATGACATCTCAAAAAGTTAACTAGGTGCATAAGAAGAAAATGAATCAATTTATTTTGTTGAGTACTCTATTTTGATTATTTTTGAATCACCTATTTCTACTTTTAATGCCCGAGAATTAAAAAACACTGATATTGGAGCGCATTTTCATAAAGAAAGATCCTAGGTGGTTAACAAGACAGCATATAGAAACTTCCATAAAGATATGACGTTTTAAATATCAGTCAATATCATGAAGAAAATTATGTTCCGAGATGATCCTAGTGACAGAAGTTTCTGTTTTACAGGTAATATGATTTTTTTGTACTACGTAGATCCTATGTATTGACGATCTGTTCTGAAGGATGTCGCCGTATTCTTTACTTTAGCCTAATAGCCTTGGACAGTTGGACTTCGATCTTGGGCGGTCGTTTTGGCGCCAAATTCTTCCATCAGCTTTTCGGAAACCCGCGCGGCTGCCTCATTCCCGCCCGCACCCTCACTGCATCATCTCCACCGTCCATCCGCGCTTCCTCCTTAACGCCGCCTCTCGCCGGCTGCTGCCGCCGCTGCCTCCTCCACTGTTCGGCAGCAGAGAGCAGAAGGGAAGCCGCGAAACTGCAAGAAGGCAAGGCTAGCCGATGCAGCCCAAGATCAGCTTCTTCTTCAAGAGGCAGGCTACCGAACCCGAACCCGACCCCAACAGCTTCGTCTTCATTGCCCCGTTTGCGCCAAACTTAAAATCTCTGCCCTCAATTGCTGCATTTTTTGATCAAAGAACGCGAGCAGCGAACGAAATGGGTCCCTGTTTTCGAGTGGGGGTGGGGGCATACCATTCGACGGAATTTGAAGCATCGCAACCAAACCTGACTTGTTCTGTTGGCACCGTTGTAAAGTTGATCCTTCCGTTCCTGTGGATTTGGGCAGTGGAGATGAGTTTCACGGGCAAGGAAGCGCCGGCGCGACGGAGGTAGAGCGGCGTCCAAAGAACCGCTCCTGCGGTGAGCTCCGCAGCAAGAAGAGGGCCTGCGTGCAGTTCCATCTCGAGCCGGGGCAGTCCGATTTCGTCCTCCACACGTGCTCCGTCTGCGGGATGATGTACGCCCGCGGCAACAAAGATGACGACAAGGTGCACAAGGCGTATCATAAGAGCTACTTTGAGGATGTCCCGTTCAAGGTATTGCTGCTACTCCGGTTGTTGGTTGATCTGTGTTCTTGTTGTCCATGTTCTGTTGTTGTGTGTTGACAGCGTCTAGCCAATGAGCTGATTCAGGGATGGCGCAATGAAACTGTGATTGCAAAGTCTCAGAGTGGAGACCGGGTAATTCTCGCGACTGATGAAAATTCTCATATGCGGAACAGTAAGGTATAATCTGCCCACCTCAATTCCTCATTGTGTCGAAATGTTAAAAAGCACCACTTTCTGAAGAAACGCAGACCGTAATCTGTTGTATTGTTACAGCTGTGGTAGTCTTTCTGCTTTTTCCCTAAAAAATTGTTCTACTTTTCGGCTGATGCTAATAAAAATGACTGAACAACCCTCTATTCCACAACTTTATGAATCTTATTTGAGTCGAATATTTGTATGCTGAAAGGCTTGTAATGCCATGTAAATATGGCAGGTCCAAGAGGTGATCAAAGTGATGGAGAAGGAGCTGGGATTTGGTGATGGGCAGCTCCTTCATAAGCTTTGCAAGGTAAATTACCTTAGATCCTATTTTTACAGTCTCTGCACTGCATTTTCTTACAACAACAACAACAACAATAACAACAAAAGACAATTTCTGAGTGCCATTGATAAAATTCGGCGACGATTTCTCTGGGCCGGAACAAAGGATCTGCATGGTGGTTTATGCAAAGTTAATTGGAGTGGGGTATGTCGACCCCTAGATCATAGTGGGCTTGGTGTCATGGACCTTGACCGTTTTGGTCGTTCTCTAAGACTCCGGTGGTTGTGGTGGCAATAGAGAGCACCGGACAGACCGTGGTATGGGATGAAGTTGCCTCTAGACAGTACGGATGAACTCCTTTTTGCAGCAGCAACAAAGGTAACGGTTAATAATGGTTTCATTGCAAAATTCTGGACTTCGAGTTGGCTGCAATGGATGGCTCCGGCAACTCAGTTTCCTGTCCTTTTCCGTGGTAGCGCCAAAAAGAATAGGACAGTCGCGGACGCCTTGAGAAATAATAATTGGTTACAGGATATTAAGATTAATCTCACTGTTCCACTTGTTGAGGAATGTGTTTGGTTATGGATTGCAACACAGGATCTGCGGTTATCGGAGGATGTAAATCAAAATGATGTCATCGAGTGGAAGATGTCTAGTAATGGGGAGTATTCTGCCGCATCAGCTTATAGTATGCAATTTGAAGGTAGTCATCGATCTTGGTATCCAAAATCTGGAGGGTCTGGGCTCCCCATAAGTGTAAGTTTTTTATTTGGTTACTAGTACAGAATCGGTTGTGGACTGCTGCGAGGCTTGAAAAAAGAGGTTGGTCAAATCAATACTTTTGTCCATTGTGTCATCGGAATTTGGAAACAACCCACCATCTTTTCGTTGAATGTCCTTTCACGTTGCAGTTGTGGGTATGGTGTGCAGATTGGATGAATATGCCACGATTGCATCCCTCTCAGTGGACAGTGTTGATAGATGTTCCTACTTGGTTGTTTACTTTGACTTCCGCTAGTAGGTGTGAGGCTGAAAAGAAAGTGAGGACAATGATAACCGTGCTTTGTTGGGTCCTATGATGTGAAAGAAAGCGGAGGGTGTTTGAGCCTTTGAGGGGCAAGAGAATACAACGGATTAAATTTTCTCCGAGGTTAGGGACATGGTAAAGCTCTGTAAGTTAGCAGGAGCACCTTGCCTTTCTCGATCCATAATTGTGTTATAGTTTTCCTTCTTTTCAATGTTTAGTACCTCTGGTGCTATACATCAATGTAGACTTTGCTCCTCTTTATTAATATAAGCCGATTTTTACCGGAACTTTCTAAAAAAACAAAGCCTTTATCCGTCTAATATGCAGTGCATTTTCTTATTTGCTAATAAATCATCTTTATTGTATAGGCTTATCTGTACATATCTCGCCAGAGGATAGTGGGCTGCCTTGTAACTAAACCAATAAAAACAGCGCGTAAGGTTATTCCATGCTCCACAGAAGAAAACTCTAGTGATTTCCCAACTAACAATATCAAATCAGAAAAAATAGATCATACCCTAGAGTTTGGGAAGATTAGTTTTAAGAGGGAAGTATCAAGACGGCATGATCATTCTGTCAAAATCAGAGAAGAGTGTCGTGATCCTGGTGCTATAATTTGTGAAGAGGAAGCTGTTCATGCAGTTTGTGGATTTCGAGCCACCTGGGCAGTACCATACTACCATCACGCAGAACAAAACGAATAGGCTCAAAATTATTGGACGTGGCAAGGTAAGTTTAAGGTTGACTCCACATTCTGCATGTTTTGCTTTTTTCTTCTTATGTACTGCATTCCCCAGACTTTCTTGTCTTTGATAACTCATCGTTTTCAGTCATGTACTACATATGAACAAAGATAAAATCGCTTTATCAGATTGTATGAAATCTTGCTAAACTTATGTAACTGAAGACACCATTCAAGTATCACTGCTAATATTTTTCAGTCGTTCATATCGGTCGCTGAAAGTCGATCAGGGACAACACTCGGTTTGGATGACTAAGCGATCGGGATAACAAGGTCAGGGGGTGTTTTGGGCCTCAGGGGCCGGTGGCCGTGGCCCATTAGGATTCAACTCACCCTCTTGTTCTCTCCTTGCCTTAGCGCCTTTATTGTTCCCGACTCCCATGCACTCGATCCAGCCTCTCTCGCTGTAACAACGGCTCCAGCCGTCCAGCGCCGTCCCTCCGCCAGTCCCCCTCCTGTGCACACGCCGCCCCTCTCCTCATGTGCGCTGTGCCGCCCTCTCCTCCTGCGTGCAGTTATCTAAAATCTGAACTTATAAATTTCTGAATTTTGAAGTCTAAACTCTGGACTGGTACATAATTTCTAAGCTTTAGAATATATTTCTAAATTGTGAACTGTTGCTGTTTTTGAATTAGTTTGCTTTTAAATTTAGTTTGCTAATTACTATGTTAAATCTATGTGTGCTATTACTGTTATTATATATATATATATATATATATATATATATATTTGACTAGATACTGGTATAAAAATGGGCATGACGCTAGAGTCAACTAGAATCGACTAGTCGTGGTCAGACACAATAGTCAACTAGGCGATTTGCAAACACTAATTACTTGTTTGCTTGCTCATCAAGCCGTCTTCATAGCCTGAGCTCTTTGCTGCTTATATTGCCACTCCCGATGATCTGCAGGAAAAGTTTCTGCAAAGGCTGGACGTTGGAGATCTCCCAGTGTGCTTTTACCCCACCAACCTCCACCGGGAAGGCACTAGCATGCCGCTACTGCAAAACCAGCGCATTCTTAGTATACAGAGACGAAGATGTATGAGTTGCTGTAATACAAGTCCCTTCTCTGAATCTTTGCTTCCCTTGTGCCATTTTATCGTGCGGTGCCCAGGACTGAGATAAACTCATAACGTTTTTTATCTACCAGTAATCCAGTACTTAGGTTGACTGCAAATATATTTCTTTGTATTTTTCTTTTAAAGAAACATATCATTGTATGAGCCTGTCAGTTTCTAGGAGTGTGGATTACTCACGAGTGTCTGTGCAACAGAGGATGAACATGAATAATCACACGAAACCAATGATCAACAGTACAGACAAAATATCAATCGGTCAGTAGATCCCATTTTTATCCTGCTTTAATTAGAGGAGCATTTTTTTGTGAACCTTACATCTCATGTCTTGCATTCTCTGGGTACAGATTTGTACTGATTAAGTTAAATTTACATAAGGACAACCTCTTACCTTCTTAAATAATGAAGGAAAATAAAAATACAACATCAATAAAGCCTTTTAGTCCCAAACAAGTTCGGTAGGCTAGAGATAAAACCTACAAAAACTAGCAGAGGGAACTAATATGAATTTATATGAACCACTGATTAGTAACAAGATAAGATTGATAATTTGCTAAAAAGTGCTCCACTAACATCCCATGACGGAAATGATATGTGCTCTGCACCCCACGCTGTTATTTAAATAGCATGAGAAAGTGTATGAGTAGAGCAAAAAATGCTATTTGAAATATTGATGTGTTTGGTTTAGATACTCTGTAATCGGTTATTGCCCAACAGACTTGATAGATAGGTTGTTATAGGTCGTTGTATTTTTAATTTGCAGATCAAGTTGTGCAACCAATTCTTTGTAATCCACGGCCGAGGAGGTTTCAGCCTATACTTTAACAAGCAGACACGCACGAGGCACAGTGCGATGCTTCCCTCATTTTTTGTGCCTCTAATCACTAACATAGTATCAGAGATAGAGGTCTTAAGTTTGAATCCTAAGTTAATTAAAATATAAAAAATTATAGCCAACTCCTATTTCATGTTTACGGTTTAAAAAGAGTTTTCATATGAGGAGGGTATTGAAGTGTGAGTGAATTGTCTATTCTTCCTCATGAGCTTAAAATTTTAAAGACAACTGATCGGCGCATAGTAGATTAACATGCACCTCCAATTGTTAACATTTGCAACTGCCAAGAGATGGTGGGATCCAAAAGATTTTGTTTTCCTGAAGTTTGAATAACCAAGCCTTCACAACATTGCACGATCTTGCACTGCATATTATATTATTATGGGAATTCCCCTGCATCAAAAATGTTTTATTGTATGCTATGTTCGTCTGTAGACAAACAAGCTACCAGAGCGAATTCAAAAAGGAAACACAAAGACAGGAAAGCGAAGAACAAAAGAGGACAGTGTTCATCTGTTGCCCTTTCTTGTATCGAAAAGTTTCAGAGCTTCCCCGGTGTACAGGACTATTTTTTGCCATTCCTTTTGGGCGTCCAAGCAAACCCTTCAGTAACTGCAGGCTAGTTAAAAAAAACTGAGGAACGGATCTTCGACCTTTAGAGCAAAAGGTTGGATTACCAGAAAGGCTTATTGATCAGATCCCGTAACATGTTAGTAGTAAAAGTTTGTCTTAAGTCTAAAGCAGGATCATATTGTAAGTAAAATTTGAGGACCATTCTTCAATCAGATTGTTAGAAGCGACTTGTCACTGCTGACAGAAGTTCAGATGAATCCCAACGTTCATCCCGTTGTATGCAATTGGAGCATACATCCACATTTTGTCAGAACTGAGGAGCTGCAAAGAGTAATTGAAAGCCATCAAGAGCTAAGCAACGAATGGATACGGAGCGTTCAAAAGGAAACCGAACAAAACTACCAAAAGCCTCAGCTTGATTTGGAGTTGCAAAAACCTCACGTGTTGCACTGCCTCTTCAAGCATAGTGCTGATATCTACCTGCAATATGACACAAACCTTGCCTTTTGAGCTGTTTGCTTTCTTTTGCATCCTGTAGTTACTACGGATATTTTTCTTTTTCAGAGGCTTACTTTGGTTCCATTTGGTACAATGTTCTGCAATACCCTCAGCTTTTCATTGATCCTTTCTCTTCTTTTCTGTGTCCAATTAACACCAGCATAAGTAATTTTCTGTTTAGGTAAAATATATCATTCTTCAATATGAATTAGAAGATCGTCTGTAGTACCCTTAAATAAAGGCTTTGGGACTCAGTTGCTGACCGGCGGTCAGTCTGAGACTCGCCATTCGGATTAGCAGCAACAGGAGGTTCATAAGAAGCATCTGAGTGATCTGCAGACGTGCACCAAGTCAAGCTTTGCCATTCTTAAGAGCAATGGTTCCATCCTCGCCTTCCTGTTGCATGATCTTCTTCACACTCTTCGAATCAGACTTCCTTGCGAATTTCCGTCTCTGCATTTGCATATATAAGCCAATTAGCATTCACATCACTTATCTTCAAACGAACGCATTGCTAAAAAAAATCAATGCTTACTCTCATTTGGCCATCAAGCTTTGCTTGTTCCGAGTGTTCTCTCTTGACAGAAGTACCAATCGAATCAAGCAAATCCATGCTAATCCTCAAGATCCCTACAACTTGAATTGGGCTAAGAATGGCTTCCATAAATTGGGCTACACCTTGCTCCTGGGCCATATTCTCGTGCAGTGGTGCAGTGCAGGGATTAAAACCGAGGGCCTCGTTGGAGTCCCTCATATAGTAGCTCCCATACTCAGATGGCACAACGAGGCCGAGATTACCAGAACCGTCGCTGCTAATGGAGCTAGACGCACTTGAACTAGCACTATAATGGAAATAGCATGCATTGGGAGCCTGGATAGACCAAGGCAGCTCCTGGTGACTCTCCTCGTCACTTGAGGGGAAGGTACCAAGCAGCTGGTCCATTATCTCCAACTCCTCGACTTGTGATGACAGGCCTGGCAACCTCAGGCCCCCCTCCGCGTTTGCTCCTCCACACTCCATTATCATCAGTTTGGGATGTGAAACATACAAAAAATGATGTGAGGCCTATGCAGCTTGATGTGCTTGGTGAAGAAAATATGCAAGCTGTGAGACATGCATTTATATAAATGACAAGGTTGATGGAAAATACTGTTACGAATAGCACTTGTTGTATTATTGTAAGGGCAAAGGACCCAAATATATAGAGGTATAGGAGGGACTACAATTATGAAAAGCAAATATTACAATCATAAAAAATATAAAGTATCCTTATATCTCCAACACCCCCCTCTCAAACTCAAGGTGTATTATTAACACTGAGTTTGGAGAGATAAAATCCGTGTTGAATCCGAGTTTGTGCATTCGTGAATAAATCAGCGAGCTGAAACTTTGAAGGCACATACCGAAGATCAACAACACCATCCTGTACATGTGCTCGTGTATAAGAAGCATCGACCTCAATATGCCAGATACCACCTGTATTGTTAGACAAAAGAGAAGTCAACATAAAAATAGAAATACTAAAATCCTCAAGCAACCACCGTAACCAAGTAACCTATGTAGTCACAAGAGCCATAACACGCAACTCAGCCTCTACACTCGAACAAAAAACTGTTACATGCTTTTTAGTCTCCAATCAATGAGGGAACCACCAAGAAAAACACAATAAGCAAAGCAATCACTAGTCCAAGTGGCATCACAGTACGCCTTGAGCTGTAAGGAGCTAGAGCTGAAAAGAACAAGCGCCTAGAGATAGTCCCGCGAAGATAACACAAGACACGAAGCAAGTGGCTATAGTGGATCTGAGTCGGAGCCGAAAAAAACTGACTCAGAATGTGAACGGAGTATGAGATGTCAGGACGAGTGACACCGAGATAGACTAGACTTCCTAGAATATGACGATAACGAGTAGGATCACCAAGCGGATCACCATTAGTGGGTCGAAGGTGAATGTTGAGCTCCATGGGAGTCTCAGTAGTACGGTGATCAATAAGAGAAGCCCGATCAACAAAATCCTGAATGTACTTCTTTTGAGACTTTCCCTCAGAGGTAGAGGAAACCCCAATCTCAAGAAAGTAGCAAAGAGGGCCAAGATCTAACATAAGAAACCGATCACTAAGACGAGCCTTCACGAAGGCTATGTACTCAGGGTCATTTCCAGTGATGATCATATCATCAACATAGAGAAGAGGAAGAGTACAACCATAAGACAGGGTATGCACAAAGAGTGCAAGATCATGAGCACTGGCAGAAAAACCAGCAGCAGTGGTCACCGACGCCAACCCCTGAAACCAAGCACGAGGAGCCTGCTTGAGCCATAAAGGGAGCGACGAAGACGAGATACCATACCCTCAGAAACAGAATACCCAGGTGGTGGCTGCATATAAACCTCCTCACGTAACTCACCATTAAGAAAGATATTCTTCACATCTAGCTGAGAGATGGACCACTTCCGAGCAGAGACCATAACAAGAACAGTATGAACAGTGGTCATGTGAGCAACAGGAGCAAAAGTCTCAATCATAGTCACGACCATGTTTCTGCTGGAAACCACGGGCGACTAAACGAGCTTTAAATCACTCAAGGGAACCATTCAGAGCAGGTCTTAACCTTGTAAACCTACTTATAGGTAATAGGACGAACACGTGGGGGGACAAGGCACAAGCCCCCACGTGCCAGTGTGCTAAAAAGAGCAGCAATCTCCTTAGCCATCACATGCCGCCATTCTGGATGAAGAATAACATCACAATACGTAGTCGGCTCAGAAAGAATGGTAGCAACAAAATTAGAAGGAGAGTACCACACAAGAGGTTGACAAGTGCGATGACCACATCCAAGAGACTGCTCACAAGTAGAGTCATCAGAAAGAGATGACTCCTCAGCAGAAGAGGGTACACCAGGAGACGCAAGCTCGGCTAGAGAATATGGGTCATCAGAAGAAGATGACTCAACTGGAGTAGATGACTCATCAAAGGAAGGTGGCATACATATCTGAATAAGGCACAACTCGTTGAATATAGACATGTGTCATGGGAGACTTCATAGTATAATCAGGAACTAGAGAAGAAGGATCCAAAGAAGACACCGTGGATAGAGGCACTAAGCGTGAAGGAGGCATACTAGCAGCGGGGCTATCAGGGAAAGATAAGAATGAAATAGGATCGACGACAGATACAACAGAGGTATCTGAAGAAGGACGAGGATCGAAAGGTCGTGTCTCATCAAAGGCAACATCTCGTGAAGTCCTCATCCATCGTCTAGCCGGATCCCAACAACGATACCCCTTATGTTCAACGTTGCATACTAGAAAAACACACTCGACCGTCCGAGCAATGATCTTAGTTTCCTCACGAGACGCGAGCAACATATACACACAACAGAAAATACGGAGTCTAGTATAGTCAAGTGTCTTGCCATTGAGATGCTGAAAAGGAGTCCCCCCTGAAAGGTAGTCGAGGGCTGAATATTAATCAGATAAGTGACAGTAGAAACAGCCTCAACCCAAAAATGAGGGGGGACAAAAGAAGCGAGTAGAAGAGCACGAGCAGTCTCAAGGAGATGGCGATGCTTGCGCTTAGCAACACCATTTTGAGCATGAGCTTCAGGACAAGAAATTTGAGCAAGGGTACCTTGCTTACAAAGAACCTGACTAAGAGTACCAGAGATATACTCACCAGCAGAATCAACACGAAAAACACGAATAGATGTGGTAAATAAGCCTGTGTTATTTATGACACCCAGCTCCAGGCTGTCGTAAATAAGTCTGTGTTATTTATGATGGCCAGGAACAGACGTTGTAAATAACCTACGAGAGGGTGCCAGCTGACACCCCCTCAGTAAGTTACGACAGTTTGTTTAATCTGTTTAGACCGTCGTAAATAAGTTTATTTACGACCAATCACTTGTGATGGCCAGATGCCGTCGTAAATAACGTCATAAATAAGTTAATTACTATGGTTAGTGGCTTAATTACAACGGTTTAGACTGTTGTAAATATGTCAGTTTGTTGTATTGGTGCCACCGTCTCGGTGTAGACGCCTTGGCCCAGGGACACAAGAAGCCCCAGTCCTGGCACGCCGCGCCCACCTCCGCGGCGAGCGCATCCACAGAGCCCGGCAACGCACCTGCGAGGGTGTACAGGTCGATGACCGGGATGCCAGTGCCCTCAGCGACCAGTGTCACCGGCCGGTGCTCACGGGCCTGCAGGAAGGCTTCGTCCATGGTACGTTGACCACAAATGGAGGTCCCTCGCTCTTCTTCTGGCGCATCTAAATTTAGGGCTAAGATCCGGGGATTATTAAACGTGCTAGTTGCACAGCGTGTTCATTCAGGTTCTGATTCTTGGATCCATGAGCCATCATGTGACAATAATACACTACAGGAAACAGGGCAACATACGACAACCTGTATAACATACGACGGCTAGCTGTCATATATAAACTTACATACGACGGTCAGCAGATGCTGTCGTATATAAGTTTATATACGACAGTACATCCGTCGTTTAGTATACGGCTGTCGTATATAGCAGTTATATACGACAGCCAACCCTAGGTTGTCGTATATAGCGTTTATTTACGACAGCCAGTGCGGCTGGCTGTCGTATCTCAAGCCGGCCGTCGTATATAGTTCACATATAGAGCCCATCGGGCCCAACCCTAATTTTTTTCTCCTTACCCGCTTCGCGCCGCCGCCTGCTGCCCGAGCCGCCGCCGCCTACGCCGCCGTCTGCCGCCGAGCCGCCGCCGCCCGTGCCACCGCCCGCGCCGCCTTCCCGCTCCGGGCCGAGCCGCTGCCCGCGCCGCCACCGCCCCGCACGTGCCGCCGCCCGCGCCGCCCTCCCCCACCCCGCCGACGCCCCCACCATGCCGGCGCCCCCACCCCGGCGCCGCCGCCCCCATCCCGCCACTGCCCATTTGACCCCGCCACCGCCCCCACTGCATCTCCCGTCGCCCCGACAACGCAGCCGGCCCCACGCCGTAGCTGAACTGCACTGCCGACCGCTCTCCCCGCGCGGCCGCCCCGCGTCGCCGCCGCCATCCGTTGCCCTCGCCGTCCGAGCCGCAGCCGCGGTCATCGCCATCCGTCGCCCTCGCCGTCCGTCTCCCTCGCCGCAAGTAATTCTAACCATTAATTCAGTTACTTGATAATTATGCTAATTAGTTGGTAATTATGCTCATGTAGTTAGAATAGTAGTTTATAATTTCGCTAATTAGTTGTCCTTTGTAAATTACTTGTTATTATATATGTTTAGGTTTAGGTTAATAATGTTTAAGATTTGTTGTTGTGTTATTCATACTTAATAATGCTTAATATACGACGGATTTGTTGTTGTTATGTTGTTATATGTTGTTGTTTAGGAGTTATTGTTGTTTAGGAGTTATTCATGCTTTAGGATTTGTTATTGTTATGTTGTTGTTTAGGAGTTGTTGTTTTGTTATGTTATATTATTATATATGCTTAGGTTTAGGTTAATAGCATCTCCTAGGCCATGAGGGCCCTCGCCCCCTACTTCCTGACGCCGCTTGCTCCCGCCTACTCCCGCACCCGGCGCCGGACCTCATCTCCTCGCTATCGGACACCGCCCGACCCAACCTCGTATGCGCCGTCCTCCGCCACGCTTCTGTGAGGAGGGCCGCGCTGCTGCTCATGATGGGGCACGACGGGTTTTCCTCCCCAGAGGTGTGCCTGCATTACCTGCTCGCGTCAGGAAATGTGGACTCTGTGACGGAGCTCAATGGAATATGTCTCTCTCTCAATCTTTCCTTCTCTTTCTCTTCTTTTCTCTATCTCACTTAAATGACTCAAAAATGAAAGATTGACGTAAAACTTTACAATATGCGTCACTCGTTTCGAACCGGCCCGTCTCACATGTGTTACGCATGCGAGGCGTGTAGGTTCGGCTCCATTTTTAGATGTGCAGTTGGAGAACAACGGGGTTATGCTGCCGAAATTTTGTCTGAATCTAGACCTCGTGTCTTGTCATAAGCACGTTCGTGTCGGTCACTCTTGGGTGGGTTTAGGACATATCCTTTCCAATAGATATAGGTCCGTGACAAAATAAATAATAAACTAACTATAAATTCTTTGACTTAAAACTGCAGAGTTAAACATGAGTGAAGACCGTAGTTGGATGTATACCGGTTGGAACAAGGCAACTAGTCACTCAGATGAGTGGTATGCCGGGACAGACGACTTTATTGATCGAGTGTTCTCGTTGTCTACGACTGATAAAGTTCGTTGTCCATGTGAGAAATGCCGTAATACTAAGTTTCTGGACAAAACGACATTGTCATTACACTTGTACAGAAACGGTTACATGCCATATTATGAGGTCTGGAGTTTCCACGGCGAATCTGCTCCTCGAGCCGTTCATGTAGTGGAAGATGATGATGATGATGATTGTCCAGGTGTTGATAGGATTGATGAGATGTTACAAGATATATAAACGGAGGATCCGCCTACAAATGAGGCAAACGCTTTCTTTAATCTCTTGAAAGCTTCTGAAGAGGTGTTGCATGATCATACTGAAATGACTCTTCTTACTTTCATGACCAGATTTATGGCAATCAAATCTAAGTATTTCTTCTCTAATAATTGCTACAATGATATGATGAAACTTATCAGCGATGCTCTTCCACAACCTCATAAACTGCCCAAAGATATGTATCACTCAAATAAATTACTATCTGGACTGGGTATGAAATATGAGAAAATAGATGTATGTCCAGATAACTGCATGCTATTCTGGAAAGAGCATGACAAAGAGAAGAATTGTTTAAAGTGTGGAAAATCGAGGTTTGTCGAAGTTGTCAATGACGATGGTGATAAAGTAATGACAGAAGTTGCACATAAGCAATTGCGTTACTTGCCTGTGACACCTCGGTTGAAGCGGCTGTTTCTTTCAAAAAGATCTGCCAGACACATGAGATGGCACAAAGAAGGTGTGCGTGAGAACAAAGATGTGTTGACTCATCCGTCGGACGGTGATGCATGGAAGTCTTTAGACTCTTTCGATCCTGCTTTTGCTAGTGATGCGAGAAATGTTCGCATCGGGTTAGCGACGGATGGATTTTCACCTTTCAGTACAAATGCCACACCATACTCCTGTTGGCCCGTCTTTGTTATTCCGTACAACCTACCACCTTCTCTTTGTATGAAGTACGAGTTTATGTTTCTTAGCCTCATTATACCAGGACCAGATCATCCGGGATCACGTATCAATGTGATGTTGAAACCATTGATTGAAGAATTGAAAACGTTGAGGATTGGAGTTGAAGTGTATGACTGTTACAAGAAGCAAAAATTCAACCTTCGAGCTGCTTATTTGTGGTCTGTCCATGATTTCCCTGCGTATGGCATGTTTTTTGGATGGAGCACACATGGTCGTTTGTCGTGTCCCATATGTGCGTCTGACACGGAGTATTTTCGATTTACATACGGTGGCAAGATAAGCTACTTTGATTGTCATAGGCGTTGGCTTCCTCGAAACCACCCATTCAGGCAACAGAGGAATGTCTTCAGAAAAGATACTGTTGTCACTAAAGAACCACCTAAACGCCTAAGCGGGTGTGAAGTATCCGATTTGTTGGACTCACTAGTCCCTGATGAAGCTCGCCCTGGATTCTTTGTAGGTTACGGAAATGTTCACAACTAGACTCATGTATGTGGAGTTTGGGAGCTACCATATGTGAAGTCATTGATACTGATGCATAATATTGATGTAATGCATCAGGAGCGTAACATGGCCGAATGTATCATAAGCACGTGCATGGATATCACGGGCAAAATGAAAGACAACTTAAACGCTCAAAAGGATTTGGCCGAGATTTGTAATCGACCTACTCTTGAGCTCTCTGAAAGCGGTGGTAAGACACTTGCTTCTTTCGTGCTTCGACCTAATGAAAAGAAACAAGTTATGGAATGGTTGAAAACTTTGAAATTCCCAGATGGTTATGCTGCTAGTCTGAGACGAGCCATGAATGTTAAAACGGGAAAGCTCACTGTGTTGAAGACTCATGACTATCATATAATAATGGAAAGACTCTTACCTGTTATGTTTCGGCGATATCTGGATGATGCGGTGTGGAAGGTGTTAGCTGAGCTCTCATTATTCTATAGGTAGTTATGTGCCAAAGAAATAACGAAAGACATGATGGAGAAGTTAGAGAAGGAGATACCTGTACTTTTATGTAAGATGGAAAAAATATTTCCTCCTGGTTTCTTCAATCCATTGCAGCATCTTCTTATCCATCTTCCATTCGAAGCAAAAGTTGGTGGTCCTGTGCAATATAGATGGATGTACCATATTGAAAGAGCATTGAGATATTTGAAAACTATGGTTGGCAACAGAGCAAGGGTTGAAGGGTGCATTGCCAAAGCATTTACTCTAAAAGAAGTAGGTTACTTTTCTAGTTTCTACTTTGCAGAGGAAAACAATGTCAATACTTCGGCAATGCGATATAATATAGATGACGAACCACCAGTTAGTGATCTCTCTATTTTTGAATCGAGGGGAACTACTGTTGGCAGCAGCACGACATACAATTTTACTGAAGGAGAAAGGACTGCTGCTTTACTCTACATGTATGCTAATATCTATGGCATGGAGAAATGTTTCGAGTAAGTGTTTCTCTTATATTTATGATGATTATTGTATTTACCAATACATGTATTCTAATCTCGATCACATATGTTTTGTGTGTATAGCGAGTTTCACAACCAAAACTGGAAACATAAGTATCAACCAACGAGAAAGCAAGTAGAAACGATGCGACGGGCTAGAATTAATGGAGGGCCTAATTTCTTATCCTGGTTTCGAGCTTGTATTAGCGAACACCGACATCCATCAAGATTTACGACAACTATCTTATGGATTAGTGAAAGTTAGAAGATATGGTCGATATGACGTAAATGGCTTCCGATTCCGTACAACTCAATTCGAAACTCTTCGTCCTCTCGCAGCAACATCAAATTGCGGAGTTATGACTAGAACAATCGACTCACAAGAGAAAGAAACCAATTACTATGGAATCATTAACAAAATTCTGGAATACTTTCACTGGCAATAAAGAACTTTGAGTGGTGTTCTTTGATTGTGATTGGTTTGATAACAATCATGGAACTCGAGAAAATCAATTTGGCATGTGGAAGTGAATCACAACGAACGCTTATGAGGTTTAGATACATACGTTCTTGCACATCAAGTGGAACAAGTGTATTATCTACCTTATCCATGTAAGAAGCTTAGCGCTTGGTGGGTGGTATATAAAGTGAATCCTCGTGAACGCTTGTATACTCCTGGAGATGATGGTTATCATGATAGTGGAGACACTGAAGAAGTTTACCAAGACAAAGAGTTGCAAGACTCTTTTACCGTCGAGCCTAGTGCAGGACTCGATAACTTAGTAGGAGACGTTGCAGATGTAGAGACATCTACAATGCGAAAGCAGAAACGTAAACAGCTCACGACGACAGATCGCGATGTTGATGATCGTGATGTTGATGATCATGATGTTGATGAATTTTAAAACTGATTACGAGTAATGTTCTTTTAAATGAAAGTGACATTAATTATCGCTTACATTACTTTTGAAACTGATTACGAGTAATGTTTTTTTAACTGATTAGGATGTCGTCAAGCAAGGGTTCAAAGGGTTCGAAGGGGAAGAAGGGACTGAGTGTGAGGGGTTTCCTCCCCTCGCAGGAGAGAGACAACTACTTCTACGGTTCCACTTACAGCGGGAGCAGACGCACTCAGCTGTTAAGTGCGTGTCCAGAGTTGCGGGACAGGGTTGTCAGTTTGCAGCGTACAGAGGTAAATTTTTCTACAATGCACAAAATTATTAAAATAACTTTTTCAATTTAACTTACTTACTTTACCATTGTAGTCTGATTCAGACTATGAGTCCGAGGCCAGAGCGGCACCTTAGGAGACGGGTACGCAGCGCAGCGTGCCCTCGGGGAGCGAGCCCTCTGGTAGCCAGGCCTCTGGCAGCCAGTCCTCCGGTAGCCACCCCGAGGGTAGTCTGCCCAGCGAGCCCGAGGGCACCCAACCCGAGGACACATCCGGTGACCAGCCTTCTGGGTCACCAGACGTGGTGCCACAACGGAGGAGACGTACGAGGACGAGTAACTTTGTTGGTCCCCCATCGATTCCTATAGAGCCGTTAATTATTCATCCAGTTGGAGACAGGTAACACACTAATAAAGTATTCATTTCTATTTGTTCTCAAAGACTATGATCTTACTTAATAACTTAACAAACGTCTTTTTAGTTCTTGGGAGGACCTCTCGTATGATGGGCAGAAACACCACAGGACGGTGAACGGTTGCATCGGGAACTTAGTGCGTCTGCACAACCCCGGTGCGATCGATGGACGTGCAGCTACGTCGTGGGACGACTACGCGCGCGTTCCTCACCCGCAGAACGACAACCTACAGCGAGTCGTGTGGCAGATTTTTGGGTAAGTAACTTTCATAAATATTTGAAGTTTCAATTCTTTATGTTCCTTCAAATATTAATGTGCGTATATGTCGAACTATGTTGGCTTCCTACAGCTCAGGTACCGCCTTGAGGACCCGGCTGAGCAGATGGATCACGCCCGCTCCGTGTTTGAAGTGAACGCTCGGAAGCTTGTTATGCAAATACTTTCGAACACTCGGAGTCAAGTAGTTAACGACTACTTGAAGCTCCACGACCACAAGGTTGGGTCGTTCAGAGACGCCTCCGACACGTACTTGACGGAGGAGCAATACGCAGAGGTAAGTTGCGTAATCTTTAAATTATTCACATTAATTTTGCTAAGTAACATCTAATAAACTACGCATGTGTGCAGGTTAGTGTCCCTTGGTTACAGGGACGAACTGAAGATTACCGAGCCCTTTGCAGGTATTGGGCTAGCGATGAGTTCATCGCTAAGTCCAATAAGGCTCGAGATGCCAGAGGGAGCTCAGGGAAGCACGGTATGGGCGTCTAGGATTTTGTGCGAATGGCTAAACGGATGGTAAGTTTCTTGGTGGTTTTTATTATATTCATAATGTAGTATTGTTCGTACTAACATATGTTCACAGGAAAAGGAGACCGGCGTGCGACCAAGTGCTACTGCGATCTATAGGAGAGGTCACGCTGATCCTTCTCACCTGGAGCAGTGTAGTCAGTACGCAACGGAGCGCCTGGTAAGTTTCATGACCTATCAAATTAGTTGACACTATATATGTTGTTGAACTTACACAATTTCATTGTTTTCCAGACTAGGTATGGGCAAGAGGCTGTGAGGATACACGGCGAAGGGTTCGATTGGGAAAACTCCCCCAACATCGACCCTCAAGCCGCATATGCAAGCGGAGGTGGAAAAGCACACGGAAGGTGAATTCATTTACTTTCATTATTTTCAATTCAAGATTATTTAATTTTACCTTGAGTTGATCGTTTTTTTGTAGACTTGCCATATTCTCTGGAGTCGTCAACTCTAGGGAGGCACGACCTCGAGAGGCAGCTCCTCGAAGTCTTCGGCTGCTGGCGCAGGCTCCTCCAGCCGCCGTGTCACCGAGAGAGATCTCGAAGTCATGGCGCTTCGGGAGAGTTTGGCTCGGTAGGAGGAGGCCTTGGTGAGAGAGCGAGAGAACAACAGGGCTGCCATGGCGTACCATGCGTCCTATATGGCACAAATGCAAGCGGCAATGGAAGTAAGAAACATACAATTATACTTTAATTACATTGCATTTCAATTGATTTTGTAAATTGTAATGTTTGAAATGACATGCGCTAGCTCGACAGCAAGGGCAGCAAATCCAGATACCGTTGTGGCAGGCACCTCCGTTCGTGCTGCAGTCGTCGCCACCACAGGAGCAGTTTCCTGGAGTACAGGTACAAAAAGGAAGTTACATTAAGTTCAACTAAACAATTGAATACGTGAACACCGTTGTAAACTTGTACATATGTCAGTGTGTTTCGCAGGGATCAGGGACGGAGGCTCAGACTCCATCGTCGCAGCTAAGGGCGCCAGGTTCGCCGCGGCAGGATGACTGCTTCGCTCCCGGAGGTAGTGGAGGGGCTAGTAATCAATAGACTTGTGATTTTGTTTTTGATTGTGTGAATGTCAAACTTCGTAATTGTGGATGTGTACTATTGCACCTTGTTGTGATTTTGTATGTTAAACTGTTTTGTTGTTGTCTATTGATTTGGATGTGTAGCTGGCCATCGAGCTAGGTTAGCCATTTTCTATTATTTTTTTAGAAATGGAAAAGCTTATATACGACGGTCTGTATAGTTTATATACAACGGTCGCTATACAGGGCCGTCGTAAATAAGCCTAAATTATATACGACGGCTAAGCCCAGGCTATCGTATATAAGCTCTTATATACGACAGCCAGGGCCCAGCCGCTGTCGTATATAAGCTCTTATGTACGACAGCCGGGGCCCAACCGTCGTATATAAAGGCTCCAGCCCACTGACCCAAGTCTACGAAACGGGCCGTCGTATATATTTTGTCGTATATATACTGTTATATACGACGGTACCGTCGTATATAACTATATATACGATAAAATATATACGACGGCCACAAACCGTCGTATATAAACACCTGCCGTTGTATATAGGTTATATACGACGGCTTCGACTTTATATACGACGGTTTTGGCCGTCGTATGCTGACAGGAATCCTGTAGTGATAGGAAAAAGGTTGTACGGTTAGTTAGTAATATTAGGGACCAATCCGTTCCAAATTACTTTTGTCATTTTTGGTTTGATCAAAGTCCATCATTTGTATCTTTGACCATCAATTTTTAAAATTCATATAGTTTAGTAATATAAATCTATATTTTAAAATTCACTATAAGAAATACTTTCGTAATATATAATTTTTATGTTGTTTGATCTATAATTTTATAAAAATTGTAGATCAAAGATAGATTTGAACAAAATAAGAATGATAAAAAATTACAACGGAGCGAGTAGTAGAATAAACAAGGGGAGAGCCTGGACCGAGATAGCAGAAAAGGGAGGACATATTGTCTGAATTATCCAATAGTTGCATTCGTGATAACAACAGATGTCGGCAATATGTGCTTAGGCTGTAGCCCAGATACCCTACCAGGCAATACAAATCCTATGTGTTTTATTTTCAAGCCCTTATCCAAACTAGAAACCAGGCCTCTTTTGAAATAAACTCGGTGAGTAACGCATTTCGATCGATTTTGCCAACCAGACAATATAAAGAAGCCACTTCTTTCCAAACATATTCACAACGTTGTCTATCTTACACATTATGCACATTATTTATAGTGAGTTGTTAACCTACTTACATTTGAAATTAGCATCTCATTTTAACCTACGTTTCAAGTCGTCGGATATAATGGTTATAACTTACACAACAAACACACAGAATTTTAAAATAGATCCGTCGACTCCCGTCGTAAGTTGAAATAAGATGTTAATTTCACACGTCTGAACATTACCGTTCCTATTATTTATATTACGACAGGTCGATTGTGTCACTAGCTAGCTAGGCGACGAGCCCCTTCCTGAAATGCGCGATTTGGACGTTTCCCACGTCCAGCTTCTTGAAGTTGCTGTTCTTCCTGGTGCTGAAGAAGTCGCCCCAGTTGTATGCGTTGTACCTGGACGGGTTGTCCTCGCTCACCAGCTCCTCCAGCGGCTCCACCATGGTGTAGCTCGCCGGGTTGAAGAAGTAAGGCATGGAGAACCTCTCCTTCGCCGAGTTTACCGACACCCGATGCTCTGCGCTCTCGTACCGGTCGTTGCTCCAGACCTAATAATCCATAGAACAAGCATATCGGTTCATTAACTTGTAGTTATTGACAGCAATTCAGAAAGAGCTAGTCTGTACCTGAATGAGGTCGCCGACGTTGATGATGAACGAGTCGGGAACAGGGTTGACACGGACCCACTCGCCGTCCGAGCGCCTCCGGACGTCGAGCCCTCCGGTATCATCCTGGTAGAGGATGGTCAGTGCGCCGGCGTCCTTGTGACGGCCGACACCGAGGGCGAGGTCGGGGCTGGGACAGGGCGGGTAGTGGTTCAGCCGGATGAAAGTGGTCTGGTCCTTGAAGAAGCCGTGGAGTCGGTCGGGCCTCAGGTTCAGGCTCCGGGCGATCAGCTCCTGCAACTTGAACGCCAGCTCTTCCATTGCTTCGTCGTACTCCTCCATGGCCCCTCTGTGCGAAATCTCGTTGAAGTTAACATCAGTGATTTTGTAAGGAGAATTCAGTTACATAGCGAGAACCGAGGTGATCGAGAAGTGAAAACGCTCATATTCCACTGAACATATTTGTTTTTTTATACCACGATTTAGCAAGAGAAAACTGCTGCGGCACTCATGCAACAGACAAACAACGCAGCACAGCACAATAAGAAATAAAACCATATGCATGTTCCGAAGGATGCAGCGTTGATTTATTCACCTGAATTCCGGCAAGCCCTCCGGCCACTTGTTCTCAAACAAGAGCTTGCCGTCGGCCATCGCAGCCGGTGGCTTGCGTGGGACGAGGTCGAACACCTCCTTCCAGTCCCTGACGTTCTTGGTGTGCTCCGACTCGTAGTACCCGAGCGGCTCCGCCTCGCTTCTCCGCACGGCCTCCTTACGCTCCGCCGGTAGCGCGAAGAACGCGCGCTGCGCCTCCGTCGCGCGCGCCACGGTCTGCGCCGGCACGCCGTGCCCCACCACCACGAAGAAGCCCCACTCCCGACTCGCCGAGCCCACCTGGGCGGCTAGCGCGTCCACGCCGGTCGCGTCGTTGCTCGCGGCCAGAGGCGAGAGGTCGATGAGAGGGATGCCGGTGGCCTCGGTGAGGGTCGGTTTCGGCCGGTGCTCTGGGGCCTGCACGAAGGTTTGGTCCATTGAGAGGCCGCCCATGGCGATCGATCGCGTTGTTGCTGTTGCCTGTGGGGATCCGCGTGAGCTTAGCAAGGACGCATGTAGTGTGTGCCCTGGAGTGTCACGGGGGAGATAGTTTAAAGGGGCGTTTCATCAGGCTGGATTCAATGAACCTGGCTGGGTCTTCCGTGGATTTTGTTCGCATCTCCCGTGCTGATGTGTTTGGGTACAGAAGGTGATAGGATGACTGTACTGAACAACAAACTTCTGTTTCAAGTGATTGCTTGTTCGGTGTCTTAGTGCGTGACGTCATGGGTGATCTATCGATCGAACGGGATCCACTGCATTTGGCAGACTACATGGAACGGCAAGCTTCGATACATGAATGGGCCACGTCTCGGACTATGTTGGCTCTGTTCCTAACAAAGTTTGAGTTTTTCTTCGTTCTCTTCTTTGCAATGAAGCCCTCTCACTACAAGAAACAAACTTATTTTGGTTTGCCAAAAGCTCACGACAATAGACAAAACACTCACGACAATACATATTTTTGTGGGTTTATCCATTATTGTTGTCAGCCTAGGCATAACTCATGAAAATAAATTTATTTTCGTGAAGGCCCACAAAAAATGTATTTGGCCCACGAAAATAATATGTTTTCCTGTTGTGTCTTGGATAAGTATTGTTTTCTACATTTTGATATCTCTAGAATTCTCAATGGCATGTGAAAAGCGTCCTTACATGATGCTACACATGTCTCTAACATCGTCTCACTTTTATGCATTCTCAATATAACGTGTCAAGAAGCATTTTAGAAGTGTGTCTAGATATCATACCACTTTGAGACTGTTATAGATACAATGGTAGCCATATGAGTCTTATTTCTAGTTTAAGATTGGTTCATGTGAGTCTTATTTCTAATGTAATATTGAATCATGTAATCTCTATATTGTCCTATTGAGAATATTATTAAATACGAACCATATTCATAACATAATATACATAAAGCCGTTCTAGAATGTTGGAGGCACGTGGTTTCGGTCCAAGATGGAGGGAATGGATCGCTCTTTCATTCTCAATGGCCTCGATGTGAGGTCTTCTGAATGGGCACCTGGGCAGAGTGATCCGGCATGGGAGAGGGATGCACCAAAGGGACACTCTGCCCCCCCCCCCCCCCCCCCCCCCTGTTGTTCATTCTAGCAATTGACCCACTATACAAGATTTTAAAGATAGTTATGGAACTTGAAATCCTTACACGGAGAACAAATAGATCAGCAGGGACAAACATCTCCTTATATGTGGATGATGCAGCTATCAGAGTACACCCCTTGGAAGACCTCAGGGCACTCAGAAGTATCCTTGAAAATTCGAAACATCAACTGTTTTGATGGTAAACCTCGACAAAGCGGAACTGTACCCAGTCAACACCACGGAAGAAACCATCCAACAGATGGTGCATACCTTTCCTAGCAAAATAAGCAACTTACCCTGTACTTACAAGGGATTACCACTCCACACCTAGAAACTCAAGAAAGATGGCCTCCAACCTCTGATTGACAAGGTAGGTATTAAACTATAGAGATGGAAGGGTAGGCTCATGAATAAAGCCGGAAGAGTTACACTAACTGAATCGGTCTTAACCGCCACAGTAATTGCCGAACTCATCCAGCAATGAAAGAATGTTTAGCAAATTCTTCCAAGCCTCTCTATTGAAGAACATGTCATTCATTAGGAAACATTCGATGGTTTTGTTGGCTTTGCAGATTTAACTTTTTTTTTGCATTAACTTTCATGATGGAAGGCTTTATATTTCTACTAGGCACTTTAGTAGGTATAACATCATTGTGTTCTGTACCCCCTCTAAAATTTCATTCAGTAGATTGTAACACCCAAAAATTTAAAAAATTTAAAAGCTAGAAGTTTGGACGTGGTCCATGTACAGAATAAAGAAAATTCAAAAGGGAATTCCATTTTGAAAGTTGAAAACGGAAAGGAAAAAGAAAAGAAAAAGAGGAGGAGCACCTGGGCTGAATCTCCCGTGCGGCCCAACAGAAGCCCACAGCCATTTCCCCCTCCTCCTCTGGCTGCCAGTCGGGGCCCGCATGTCAGGGTCATCTTCTCCAACCACCAGCCAATCTCCCGCGCTCGATCGCCGCCACGCGCCTCTGAATTCCGGGCACTCCGCCCACGATCCAGGAGTCCCCGCACCCTTATCGCACGCTCACAACTCCCCACCGTCTCGGCCGCGATTTAAACCCCCTGCAACCCCCTGTGTTTTCCTCCCCCCACTCGCGAACTTCTCTCAACCGGTGAGCGCCGCCGCTGATTTCCAAATTTGCCGCCACCGTTGCCGTTCTTCCGGGTTTAACTCGCCTCATCGCCTCGCAAGAACCTCCACAACTCACCGGTGCGGACGTTGTGACGAATCTGAGCCTGAAACCACAAAGCCACCGTGCACCGGTAAGAGTTCGCTGCCGCCCGTCGGAGAAGTCCTCGAAATTCCCTACTTTGATCCTCCCTAACCCTTGGAACACCTTTGCTGGACAACAGGGAAGCTCGACGACTGGAAAACTCGGAGGAACTCAGACCCTAGCTCCCTCCCAACGATCACCGATAGGCTCCGCCGGTATACGTCGTCGCCGATCACCGTCCGAGCTGTTCGGGTCCAAGAAAATCGTCTAGGTGTGTTCCCCTACTCCCCCTCTATCGATCCATGCAAAGATATGCGAGTTGTAGCGTGTGTAGAAGCGGTTCCGAGCTTCTCCGGCGAGATCGCCGGCGGAAACCGCTGAGCACCGCACCTCGCGGTGTCTGGCTCCGGCCAGGGCGATGTGGCCTACTGCAGTTAGATCCCCCGCGTACCCCTTCGCGTTCTAATCAGGATCCTTCATTTTAAATCTGACGACCCAAATCAAACCCGCTTGTTCCCGCTGGGATTCTCACGATCTAGCCCCGGAATCTTCTGTTCTATCCCCTGGGTTTTCCAGAAACTGTGTGAACACGCTTAAATAATTATTTTAACCCCTAGAAAATTTGTAAATTAGGAAAATTTCTCTGTATTACATGTTTAAGTCCCCGAACTTGTGAAAAGTATGATTTTTGACCCTACAGGAGTGTATATTTATGATTTAAACCCTATAGAATATTTAATTCATGCATTTGGTAGTTTGAATTTCATTTGAATTCACTAGAAAAACTATTAAGAATATAAATTCATTTTAAATTGGTCTAACACCTAGAAAATCTTTAGAACAATCTGTAATTTGGTTTTAGATGATAAATAACTTCTGAAAACACAAATTAATGGCTGTTAATTGCTAAAATCACATTTTAGGCATAAAAATAATTTGAATTCATGTCAAAAAATTATGGATACTTTAGGAAATGTTCATATATGGTTTTGAATATAAAATTAAAGTCAGGAAAGCTTGGTAAGAAGGTATAAAATTATGTTCTAGATTGAAAATACATTTTTATGCAAGTCTTGTAACTAAAAATTATAGTATGTAATATAGAAATTCAATTTAAATTGAGAATTCAGTTTATGTGTGAGTTTAAAATTTGAAATCAACCTTAGGAACAATGTATATGTTCAGAATGTATGTGCATGCATAGGAATAATTCATATATTTCAAAATTTGGCTTAAAGTAAAGTCAAAATACAATATATATGCACATATACATATCAAAGTTTGGTATAGGTATTATATGATGTTAAAAGTGAGGAATTCATCATAAGAAACCCAAAATAAACACATATATGTTGAATTCTAGTGAATTTAGGCCAAAATATAAAATGAAACTATGTTTTATGCATGTTGACTTACATGAATTGTTTGTGTGGATGAGTTCTTATTGAATGTTTCTTTATATGTATGTTTGCACGAGTAGAACCAGCCCCAGAGCGGGATCTAAACTTCCAAGAACAAGACTTTCAACTCCCTGAGCAGCCCCAAGAAGAAGGCAAGTGTCCTTGATCACCTTGCTCCTATGTTAGGATGTTTAGTTAGAATTTAATTGCATGTTATCATAACTTGTGAATCCCAATGATAGGATGATTTCCCAAGCTTTTTATGACTTATTCCTTGTATCCAGGGTGGGAATTACTTAGTATATTTATGGTATCTATGATGCTTAGCCATGCTTAGATTATGGGAGAATGAGGATATGAATTACACTTTATATTTAATGAAGCTTGATGATATATGATGAATTATGGTAGAGATAGTAATCTAGGCAAGCTGGTTGTGTTTGGTTTGTGTTGTGTGCACGAGAAATTGGGTTAGTGTTTAGTGCTTGCGTGGGTTCTAAGAACCGGTTCATGGAGCATTTAACCTAGCTTTACCGTGCCACCACATGCTGAGATGGGGCAGCTAGACCAATTAATTAGGTGTATTTCCGAGGTAGTGTGGGTGTTTGGAAGGTGCGGGGAATAGGAGTAAGCTGGACTATCTTGGGAACCGCAAGGATCAAGAGGTGGCCACTGCAGTGGAGGTTGTAGCCTCCTAGATGCTGTTAGGGGTGAAACCTCAATGGGCTCATGCTAGTCGTGAATCCTTTTGTAAAGGCCTCGTAGTGATCTCCTGGCTACACAACTGGGAAGTGTGAATGTGGTAGGCGGACACAGAAAAAATGGAGGTTCTTTAGTCACCCAGAAATGGACGATGAAATAACTACTTGTGGGTAAAGAGGTGCACAATCTATAGAGTTGGAAACTTACACGACCCCACGGTCTTGTCGAGCCAGGATCACACTGAGGGGTGTTGCGTTGCACAACACCTGATAACACACATCAAAGGTACAAAGCGGAAGCAAAACTTTTATTTCATAAAGGGGTTTATGAACATTTTTACATCAAAATAGGTCCAGTCCACACTCACGGGCGTATACTAAGCATCAAGTTCACGTTCAGCCCTTGAACGTGTCCTTGCTAGCACACACGCACACTAACACGGCAGCGTGCACGAATCCCACTCGACGGGGTTCCCCTCCTGGGGTTCCGTCTCCTCTTCAGGAGCCCCTTCCTCATAGAACCCTGCAAAAGCTTCAAACACAAGCAGTGAGCACGAAGGCTCAGCAAGACTGACCCGTCTCTCCTAAACATGGAACTTCTACATGAGGGGTGATGGGTACATGAGATAAAACAATTTGCAAAGGACTCGCCTAATTATTGGAACCTTACTTTCATGTTTTAGCAGCAGGTTGTGGAGAACCTTACGCTAAGGCACATGAGAGAGCCGCAATCAAACAAGAAACGCATTTCTCTCATGTACTTTGCCCAAAGTTGAAAGGAACTTTAATTAGCTCTAAACTACAGCAATCATTAACAAACAAGTCCATCTTTCAATCAACAACATTTTAACATGTAACTAGCATGTTCTTTCTACGTCACGGTACAGTGAACAAGTGGTACTCACTGACCGCGAGGGACGACGATTATAATCGATTTACACCTGCAAGGTTACCCGAACAACCTGTCACGTATGCCCGTACTCGATGTTGCCTACAGCAACCATCACGGACGCCGTACGCAACCACCTTTCACCCGTCAGCCAAATATTGAACCGGTCCCATCGTCCTGAGCAAGAGGTCTCTGCACGCGCATCTTAGTGCCGCCAGATGATTTACACCTCAAGCTCTCAACTGACTCTCTGAATGACGGGCAATGCCTCAATACCCAGCTACCGTGTTACATCAGTTTCCCGGTTCCCATATAGCCGGTAGGTCTTCGGTACTGTTCTAGCTCGGTCCTCAATCGACACAAGCGGATCTGTAGCACACAGGCCCGAAAGTCCTGCTGCCCTTACTCTCCGCTCGGTCTCATTTTTCTTGCCATGTGTATCATGTGCTATCTCTACCCGAGTCAAGTGCCTCTAGCCTATGCTCGCGAGTAGTTCCAACTACTCGACTTGTACCGAATCCTACACTATCTTAGCATTGCAGTAGCTAATGGGGTTTGCAAATCCTAAACTCAACCCATGGTGCTTCTTGGCTATGCAATTGGGTTTTCATACAAGACTCTAATGCAAGGAATTATAATACTCAAGTAAGTGCTCAAAACAATAAATTTGTAAAAAGGTTAATGCAAACCGGAGCTTGCCTTGCTGCTCTTGGTCGTAGGCTAGCTGCTCCTCCGGGGTAACGAAGTCTAGAAATTCGGGTTCCTCCTCGACCTTAGCGACTACATGATATAAGAAGTGCATGTATTAAATTAATGCATTTGAATTGACTTTTAACTTGTGGACCTTCTAAGTCTCACTAGACAGACCCAACGGTTGTGAAACTTTTACTGTGGCTTGGTTACAACCTAAACACAGGCTTGGTCAAGTTTTAGTTGCAGCAAAGCTCATTTGAGCCCTCCACAATTAATCATGTCCTTGACCTTACTTGCAACTCTTAGGGTGTTCTAGGGATCTTCATGGAACAAGCCATGATTTTTATGAAAACTAGATTTTCAGAGGGTCCTAATGGAGTTGGTCTCACTTAATTTGAAGGTTCCTAGCTAAAGATATGAGCTAAACAATTTCAGGGAAAATTCTGAAAATGTTTCTGAACATTTTCTATTTTCTCTGGAACAGTTTCACTAATGACACCATTAGGTGGATCAAATGAGCTCAAATGGACCTCAAATTTTTATGGTAGTTCAGGTATATTTTGGTGAACATCCCAGCAAAATTTCAGAATTTTCCTCCAAAGGATTCTCCAGTTAAAATTCCAAACAGTTTAAATTTGAAGGAATTAATTCTGGAGAATTAAGGATTTTCATGAAGTGAAACTTGATTTGCTGGAAAATTCTCAGAGAGCTGAATCCAACAAAATTTGGTTCACTCGATTTGGAGCTTCCTAGCTGAAGTTATGAGGATTTGAATTTTAAATGGAATTTGAAATTCGGGGAAAAGTTTAAACTCGCGGTTGGGCCACGGGAGCACGCGTCGCACACTGAGGCGTCGGCACACCGTGGTCTGCGGGGTTTATGCGCGCCAGCACAATGGATCCCAGCCACACCCGATCCTGATTTAAATTTTTAAGCCGCTGACGTGTGGGCCAGCGGCTTCGTCTTCCTCCCGACGCGCCCTCACGCCCGCGCCGCCTCCCCTCGCCGGAGCAGACCCGGAGCTCGCCGGCTTGCCGCTGCCGGCCATCACATGGTCTGAAACTCGCCGCCAGGGGGTTGTCGACGTCGAGGAGCACGTCTGTGGGGTCAGTTCGAGCTGGCGGTGACCGGAAATAACCGGCGATGTGCGGCGGCCTCGGTTGAGGTTCGGTGCCGTCGGCCGTGGGTTCTAACCCGCCAAAACCTCGAACAATTGGTTCTACAGCAGCAGTATACCTCTAGGAAGCTCGACAAGGTGTCCAAAGTGTTCAAAGATGGCGGCAAGTCGGTCGGCACCGTGTGACCGAGCGTGCCCGCCATGAATGCCCTCAATCGAGCTCAAAATTCGTCACTCCTAGTCGGTTTCATACCACGGATGCAGAAAGGAAACTGATCGCCGGCTAGTCCAGCGCCTATGTGCAAGATTTGATAACTAAAGAAGGATCATAGCGCGAGAATTCGAAGAATCCGTACCAGAAGCTCGGTTTAAGGTCGCCGGAGCAAATTCTCGGAATTCGTCATAGCGCGAGAATTTGAAGAATCCGTACTGGAAGCTCGGTTTAAGGTCGCCAGAGCAAATTCTCGGAATTCACCAGCGAGAGTGCACGGCGTAGCTTGAGCTTCAGGTGGAAGCCCCATGTTGGTCTTAGCAACCAAGCAAGTGTTGAGTTCGGCTTTATCTTTGTTGAAGTCAACAAGATGAAGCTTTCCCTTCAACAATCCCTTGAATGCAATCGAGCCATCGCTTCTTCTAAAGACGGTCACACCCTCATTTGTGAATAAACAGTTGTAACCTTTGTCGCATAGTTGAGATATTGATAAAAGATTATAATCTAGAGAGTCTACGTGTAAAACATTAGATAAGGTGTGTTGAGAGGATATTTCAATGTTACCACTATCAAGGACCTTTCCTTGGCTGTTGTATCCAAAGTATATACCTTCACTTGGATCCTTGTTGCACTCGTACTCCACAAACATACCTCTCTCTCCGGTCATATGATTTGTGCATCCGCTATCTAGCACCCACTTAGATCCGCCAGAGGAGTAAGCCTGCAAAATAGAACTATTCCTTGGTTTTAGGTACCCAAGCTTGCTTGGGTCCTCTCAGGTTAGTCACAAGAGTCTTGGGCACCCACACACAAGTTTTTAGGTTCTTGTGGCGTGGCCCTGTATATTTAGCAATGACTTTTCCATACTTGTTTTTCATGAGAACATAAGAAGCATCAAATGTACGGAACAGTGTTTGTAACTCAGATTCATGGGATTTTTCTTTAACAAAAGTGATTCTAATCTTAGCATGATTAGGAGTAGACATGTGTTTGTTCCTGTCAAAGCCAAGACCATCTTTGACATTGGGAGGTCTAGTGATCATATATGCACTTCGTGCATATTTGATCTTCTCCTTATCAAAGATGCCGTTTTGAGAAGAATGCATGTCATGAGAGGTTGAAGCATTAGAAATTACATTCTTCTTACTAGAGCAAGTGCAGGTTCTTATTGTTGTCGAACTCAGGTCTTTGGAGGAAGAGCTCTTGGAGGAAGAGGAGTCACTTTGTTTAAGCGACTCAACTTGCACCTCAAGGATTTTGTTAACTTTTGACAAGTTAGCAAGTTCTTCCTTGATTGCAATGTGCGAGTCCTCTAACATTGAGTAAGTTTCCTTACTCAAGGCTAGCTCTAACTCAAGTGACTCATTCTTCTCTCTTTCAAGCTAAAGAAGCTTTTCAACTTCTTGATATATCTTCCTCTCACAGATGAGCATATCTTCTTGTCGGTTGACAAGTTCCTCCTTTTCAAAGATTTCGTTCGACAACATTTCCATTTTCTTTAAAGCAATTTTACTTAGCCCTCTAAACATTTCTTCATTATCACTAGAGCTATCAAAGTCATCAATGGAGGAATTTAGTACAGGAGGAGTAAGTCGAACCTTTTTCTTGCCTTCCTTAGCCATAAGACAAGTGTGGTTGTTCATGTCCCGTCCTCCCATGTTTGGAAAGAGTGTGGCTCTCATAGTTGGTTTCTTGACTGCGATAGTGGCCATCTCTTCTTCTTCATCGGAGGAGGACTCGTCGTTTGAGTCCCACTCCTTCCCAATGTGAGCTTGATGGACTTGTCTTCTTTTTCTGAAATTTTTCTTTTCTTGAGATCTTGTTTCCTTCTTCTTTTTGTTTTCTTCATAAGTACAGTCCGCCATGAAGTGACCATACTCTCCGCAGCTGTAGCAAGTGCGTCGAGCCTTGGATTTTCCTTTATCCTTGCTTTTGCCTTCATGTGAATTATTGCCGTGTCTTCTCTTCATCATGCGTTTGAACTTTTTGATGAAGAGTACCATTTCTTCGTCATCAAGATCGGTGCTCTCGTCGCTTGTATCTCCATCGTCTTGGTCTTCACGAGTTTCTTTGAGTTTGGGTCTGCACGTTGCTTTGAGAGCAACTTCTTTCTTTTTGGATGAGGTGAGTTCGGCTAAGTCTTTGACGTATTGGGCTTCTTTCTCTATCATTTCATGATTTATGATCTTCCCTAGTAATTCACCGGGAGTCATTTTGTGAAAACCGGGGATCTCTCTGATCATTGAACAAAGTGTGACATTTCTTGGCATAAAGGCTCTAATCATCCTTTTGACCACCTCGTGATCAGTCCATTTCTTACTTCCATAGGCACGGATTTTGTTAATGAGTGCCTTCATTCGATTGTACATGTCTTGAGGTGATTCACCTTCTTCAATAGCAAATCTCCCCAACTCTCCTTCAAGCATCTCAATTTTGGCTTCACGTATAGACCTATTTCCTTTATGAGCTGTTTTGAGTGTATCCCCGATTTCTTTTGCACTCTCTAGTCCATCGATCTTGGTAAATTCTTCTCTGCTCAGTGACGATGTGATTACTGCAACGGCTTGTGCATTTCTGTGAATCTCTTGTTTTTGTTCCGGAGTGAGTTCTTCATCCGTGTCTGGGATATCTATTCCTGTGCAGACAATATGCCAAAGGCTGGGATTCAGAGATATCAGATGCATCTTCATGTTGTACTTCCACATGGTATAGTCACTTCCGTCAAACTGTGGAGGCCTTCCTATAGGAATCGAAAGATAGTGATTGTTTGAATTGAGACGGTTGTAGTTGTAAGGATACCGGGAGTAGTCGTGATGACCACTCCCAGTCGTCTTCTCTTCTTCTTTTCATTTTTGTGCTAGCAGTTTCTTTCTCAGGAGTGCTTTTAGCTGCCTCACTTCTTCATCACCATGTGGGCTGTCTTTCAGCACATCGAAGGCTTTAGCTTCTTGCTCCTCCTCATTGATGTTCATCTTTGGGATGTCGTTGTTCTTCTCAGAGGCCATTGATCTCTCCGAGATGTGAGTCTCGTTGATGGAGAACTTGGCTCTGATGCCAATTGAATGTGGCCTAGAGGGGGGGGTGAATAGGCCTTTAAAAGATTCCTGCACACTTAATAGAATTATCAGAAACTTGATTGACCGGACTAGTCCGGTTGTGTGGGCGGACTAGTCAGGTGTGCTGAATTGTGTAGATTGTATAAGTGTTGTGCAGAAGAATTAACTTGTTTAGCAGCGGAAATAAGAACAACAATTATTCTATTTTGATTTTACAATGTGAGGTGTGATTATGCCCGTGAATGAGACTTAGCAACTCAAATTATGAAGTTTAGCAACTAGATGTTATAATCAACAAAAACAAGGAGGCATGCGAGACACAGATTTTACCGGGGTTCGATCTCACCAAGAGATCTACGTCCTCGTTGAGGAGGCTCACACAGAGCTGGGTCTCTAACCCTTTCCCTCTTCAAGTCACAACACAAGGCCGACTTGACTCCACTAGCACGGGTAATCACCGAGTTTGTGGGGGCAACATCACACGTTGAGGGCTCCCACAAGAATTACAATGAGAAAGCGATCAAATACACTAAAAAAGATTACAATGCAGAATATGAGTGTAGAGAGACCAAACCCCAAGAGCTCACAACGAAAGAACGACGATCTCCCAATCCCGAATCCAAGTGTTCAATTGATCTTCACCTTTTTGCACCTTAGATGTGTGGGGAGATGTGTTTTTGGACTCTTGGGACAGGTGGCGGCGCTAGGGTTCTTGTCTCAAGCAGTATGAGTCGTGTCTCTACTTTGGGAGGCCGTGGATCACCCATTTATATGGTTTCCAAAAAGATGTCGTTGAAAAACCTAATACCGGACTAGTCCGGTATATGATCGGACTTGTCCGGTCTACTTCCAGTGGGTTAACCGGACTAGTCCGGTCTAAAACCAGACTTGTCCGGTGCTATGTGAAGTGGGGTTCCAGAAAGTTTAGCGGACTAGTCCTGTCGCATGGATGGACTAGTCCGCAGTCCTCTATAGAGGACAACAGAAACATGAGCGGACTAGTCCGGTCTAAAACTGGACTTGTCCGGTCGCATTCCAGTAAGCTGACCGGACTAGTCCGGTCCATGAACGGACTAGTCCGGTGTCCAGTGGATTTTAGTTGATTTTTAAACCCCTTACCGTTACGCAAAATCATGAGCTCTTGGGATGTGTCTCTCACACACACCCTATACATTTACATCTACTTTGCTCTTCTAAATTCCACTAAAGTCTTCCTTTTCGGGCACCACTCTATTTTTCACCTTTTTGTGTGCACCGAGCTAGTTCACTTTGTTTATCCTGCAATCATCTTAATAGTTTCATTAGGATCTCATATGTTCGTCATCAATTAGCCAAAACCCACAAGGGATATCCTAGATGCACTTACAACCACTGAACTGGTGTGAGTCTGGCGAAAGGGATACCTTCAGGATTGACATTGTCAACAATGCGGAAGAAAAGGTTCGACTGATTCAAGCGAACCTAAAAGCCGCCCAATTCTGTCAGAAACAGTATGCGGACCGGAGAAGACGCCCATTACAATTCGAAGTGGGGGATCACGTATATCTACGTGTGTCTCCAATGAAAGGCGTAAACAGATTTGGGGTGAGAGGAAAGTTGGCACCCTGATTCATCAGTCCATTCCAGATTGCCAAAAGATGTGGATCAGTAGCATACCGGCTGAGATTACCAGAAGCACTTTCGGGTGTGCACGACGTCTTTCACATTTCCCAGCTGAGGAAGTGTCTTAAGCTATCAACTACCGTTCAGCTGGAGGACATTGAAGAACTGCAACAGGATCTCACCTATCGGGAGGAACCGGTTCAGATTATTGACGAAAAGGCCCGAACCACACGCAACCGTACATTGTGGTTCTACAAAGTTCTATGGAGTAATCACTCCGTGGACGAAGCGACATGGGAGAGCGAAGGATTTCTTCACGCTAACTACCCCAACTTTTTCACGTCGCATATCCGGTAATTTTCCACCGTCCTCCCTCTCATTTTCACCTTATAATCTCGGGACGAGATTCTTTTAAGGGGTCTCAGTTTTGACACATGCTTGGAGTGTTCATCACCACACACACACGTCATTTGAAGCAAGTTGATGAACACAAATGAAGAGCAAGTAACCACCATCAACATGCTCATTAGAGAACAAACTCACATATTGCAAAAGTGGTATTTCCCACATGTGATATATAGGGGCTGGGCATATGAAAACTCCTACACATTGCTAGGGATGTCCATGCCAAGTTTTACCCAAATTAAAAACCTTTTTGAGGTCATTTTGGGCATAGCTAAAAGAGGGCAGTTTGAACTCAAATGCAAATTCAAACTGTTTTTATCCCATGAATTCAAAAGTGGGAGGCGTATTCTTATTCAGCACATTTTTGTGAGCTCACACACAAATTTTCACTCCATTTGGAGTTGATCTTGATATGAGCTAAGTGGGGCAAATTCAAACTCTATTTGAATTTCTAACTGAACATGTGCTGAAATTCATTCAAACCAAACCCAATTTGAATTCTAATCAATTCAAATGGCTCATGGGTGAATAATTTGAATCACCATGGGCATTTTGGGACTTACTGTTTACAACAGTGATGAGGAGTTAATTTCAGAGGTTAAACTTGAGTGTGGGACCCACATGTCATAGAGATAAGGGGGGAAGACTTGCACACAAAGTCACAGCCTCGGTGGGAGATTCCACCGAGCAGCTGCCGACTGTGCCACCGAGAATCAACCGGCGCCACCAGCTGCTTCTCCCTTCACGTGCTGGCACCCAGGGCGGCCTGCTCGCGCCTCCACGTGACCGGCACCGCCTCAGCCCGAGCGAAGACCGGCTGGCTTTATCCCCTCGCGTGCGACCTCGAGCAGCGGCAATCTTTCTCCCCGAGCTCTCGGTTGATCGGGAAAACCAGCAAACAATCACCCCCTTCCTTCCCTGGGCTGCTAGACAGCACCCTGAGATCGCACTCCACCTCCCCAACGACAAAAACCCCGAGCTCCAACCTCCCTTGCCCGAGAACGATCGCCACAGCGGCGACCTCACCTCAGCCGAAGGTCAGGCGCTCGTGGACAGCGTTCCACAGGAGCTTTCACGGTCCAGCAAGAGCGGCAGCAGGAGCGTGCAACAACCGTGTTGCTCTCCTTCAAGTTTGGAAGCAAACCGTGAAGAATCCACTGTGAATTTCCAGCTTTTGCTCCGGCGGCCTTAAACCGAGCTACCGGTACGGATTCTTCGAATTCTCACGCTATGATCCTTCTTTACTTATCAAATCTTGCACATAGGCGCTGGACTAGACGGCGATCAGTTTCCTTTCTGCATCCGTGGCATGAAACCGACTAGGAGTGATGAATTTTGAGCTCGATCGAGGGCATTCATGGCGGGCACGATCGGTCACACGGTGCCGACCAACTTGCCGCCCTCTTTGAACCCTTTTGACACCTTGTCGAGCTTCCTAGAGGTGTACTGATGCTGTAGAACCGATTGCTCGAGGTTGTGGCGGGGTAGAACCACGGCCGACGGCGCCGAACCTCAACCGAGGCCGCCGCACGTCGCTGGGCTATTTCTGGTCACTGCCAGCTCGAACTGACACCACCGACGTGTTCCTTGACGTCGACAACCCCCTGGCAGCGAATTTCAGACCATGTGATGGCCGGCAGCGGCAAGCCAGCGAGCTTCGGGTCTGCTCCGGCGAGGGGAGGCGGCGCGGGCGCGAGGGCGCGTCGGGAGGAAGACGAAGCCGGCTGGCCCACGCGTCAGCGGCTTAAAAATTTAAATCGGGATCGGGTGTGGCCGGGATCTGTTGTGCTGGCGATTGAAACCCCACAGACCATGGTGTGCCGACGCCTCAGTGTGCGACGCGTGTCCCCGGGGCCCACCCGCAAGTTTAAACTTTTTCCCGAATTTCAGATTCCATTCAAACTTCAAACCCTCATAACATTGGCTAGAAAACTCCAAATTGAGAGAACCAAATCTTGTTGGATTCATCTCTCTGAGCACTTTCCAGCAAATCAAGTTTCACTTCATGAAAATCCTTATTTCTCCAGAATTAATTCCTCAAAGTTTAAACTGTTTGGAATTTTAACTGGAGAATCCTTTGGAGGAAAATTCTGAACTTTTGCTGGGATGTTCAAAAAAATATCCTTGAACTACCATAAAAATTTCAGATCCATTTGAGCTCATTTGTTCCACCTAATGGTGTGATTAGTGAAACTGTTCCAGAGAAAATAGAAAATGTTCAGAAACATTTTCAGAATTTCCCCTGGAATTGTTTAGTTCATATCTTTAGTTAGGAACCTTCAAATTAAGTGAGACCAATTCCATTAGAACCCTCTGAAAATCTAGTTTTCAGAAAGTCATAGTTTGTTTCATGAAAATCCTTAGAACACCCTACAAGCCGTCAATTAGAGTCAAGTACATAATTAATTATGGAGGGCTCAAATGAGCTTTGCTGCAACTAAAACTTGACCAAGTCCGTATTTAGGTTGTAACCAAGCCACAGTAAAAGTTTCACAGTCATTGGGTTCATCTAGTAAGAGTTATAGACTTTACAAGTTTAAAGTCAATCAAATGCATTTAAATTAATGCATATGTACTTGTATATCATGTAGTCACTAAGGTCGAGGAGGAACCCGAAGTCCTAGACTTCGTTACTCTGAAGGAGCAGCTAGCCTACGACCAAGAGCAGCAAGGCAAGCTCCGGTTTGCATTAACCTTGTTACAAATTTTATTGTTTTGAGCACTTAGTTGAGTATTATAATTCCTTGTATTAGAGTCTTGTTTGGAAACCCAATTGCATAGCCAAGAAAACCATGGGTTGGGTTTAGGATTGCAAACCCCGTTAGATACTGCCATGCTAAGCTAGTGTATGATTCGGTACAAGTCGAGTAGTTGAAACTACTCGCGAGCATAGGCTAGAGGCACTCGACTCGGGTAGAGATAGAACCTGATACACATGGCAAGAAAAATGAGACCGAGCGGAGAGTAAGGGAAGCAGGACTTTGGGGCCTGTGTGCTATAGCTCCGCTTGTGTCAATTGAGGACCGAGCCGTGTGCGGGCCTGTTGAACAAGCTAGAACAGTACCGAAGACCTACCGGATATATGGGAACCGGGAAACTGATGTAACTCGGGTAGCTGGGTATTGAGGCATTGCCCGTCGTTCAGCGGGTAGGTTGAGAGCTCGAGGTCTAAATCAGCTGGCGGCACTGAGATGCGCGTGCAGAGACCTCTTGCTCAGGACGATGGGACCGGTTCAATATTTGGCTGACGGGTGAAAGGTAGTTGCGTACGGCGTCCGTGATGGTTGCAACATCGAGTACGGGCGTACGTGACGGGTTGTTCGGGTAACCCTGCAGGTGTAAATCGATTATAATCGCCGTCCCTCACGGTCAGTGAGTACCACTTGTTCACTGTACCGTGACGTAGAAAGAACAGGCTAGTCACATGTTAAAATGTTGCTGATTGAATGATGGACATTGATTGTTAATGATATGCTGTAGTCTGGCGCTAACTAAAGTTCTTTTCAACTTTGGGCAAAGTACATGAGAGAAATGCGTTTCTTGTTTAATTGCGGCTCTCTCATGTGCCTTAGCGTAAGGTTCTCCACAACCTGCTGCTAAAACTTGAAAGTAAGGTTCTACTAATTAGGCGAGTCCTTGCAAATGATTTTACCTCATGTAACCTATCAATCCCTCATGTAGAAGTTCCATGTTTAGAATAGACAGGTCAGTCTTGCTGAGCCTTCGTGCTCACTGCTTGTGTTTGAAGCTTTTGCAGGGTTCTATGAGGAAGGGCTCCCGAAGAGGAGACGGAACCCCAGGAGGGGACCCCGTCGAGTGGGAGCCGTGCACGCCGCAGAGTTAGTGTGCGTGTGTGCTAGCAAGGACACGTTCAAGGGCTGAACGTGAACTTGATGCGTAGTCTACGCCCGTGAGTGTAGACTGGACTTATTTTGATGTACAAATGTTCATAAACCACTTTATGTAATAAAAGTTTTGCTTCCGCTTTGTATCTTTGATGTGTGTTATTTGGTGCTGTGCAACGCAGCACCCCTCAGCGTGATCCTGGCTCGACAAGACCGTGGGGTCGTGTCATCTTTTGGGTTAACGAATGCACCCGCATACTTTATGTACCTCATGAATAAGGTCTTCATGGAGTACTTGGACAAGTTCGTCGTGGTTTTCATCGACGGTATCATGGTGTATTCCAAGAGCGAGGAAGAACACGAAGAACAATTGAGGTTGACGTTGCAGAAACTGCGAGAGCATCAATTGTATGCCAAGTTCGGAAAGTGTCAATTTTGGCTAAAGGAGATATCGTTCCTAGGCCACATCATCTCCGAGGGAGGAGTATCGGTTGATCCCAGAAAAGTGGGAGATGTTCTGAAGTGGAACCAACCGCAGAATATGAGAGATATTCGGAGTTTCCTTGGGATGGCTGGATACTACCGCCGGTTCATCAAGGATTTCTCCAAAATAGCGAAGCCTATGACTGAATTGCTAATAAAAGGGAAAGCATTTCAGTGGACACCAGCGTGTCAAGAAATCTTTGAGGAGCTAAAGAAGAGATTAACCACAGCGCCGGTTTTGGTATTGCCGGACGTGAGCAAAAGCTTCGACATATATTGTGACGCATCAAGACAAGGGCTTGGATGTGTGCTCATGCAAGAAGGACAAGTGGTAGCCTATGCGTCGAGACAACTAAATAAACATGAGCTGAAGTACCCCACACATGACTTGGAACTTGCAGCCATGGTACATGCCTTGAAGATTTGGAGGCATTATATCCTTGACCACCGATGTGAGATCTATACGGATCACAAAAGCCTCAAGTATATATTCACGCAAACGGATCTGAATTTGAGGCAACGTCGATGGTTGGAGCTCATCAAGGATTATGATGTTGGAATCAACTATCACTCCGGAAAGGCCAATGTAGTAGCTGATGTGTTGAGCCGAAAGGGAGCATGTCACCAACTCACGGTTTGGGAGCTGCCACCCGAGCTGCGCAAGGAGTTCGAACGGTTACATCTTGGGTTCTTGAACGAGATGGAGGTGATATAACTGAACTACTCGCTGAAACAAGAGATACGAGATGACCAAGCAACCGATGAGGAAATCAAGGAAATCAAGGAAAGTATCCTACAAGGCATAGAAAAGGATTTCAAGGAAGACGAGAAAGACACGCTTTGGTTAGGAAAAAGGATTTGTGTGCCTAACGTGAAGCACATCCATGACACGATATTAAAGGAGGCACATGACTCACCTTGTTCCATACACCCCGTATGTACAAAGATGTACAAGGACCTGAAAACTTGCTATTGGTGGGATGATATGAAAAGGGACATAGCTGAATATGTTGCCTTATGTGATACGTGCCAACGGGTGAAGGCTAAACATCAAAGACCCGCTGGATTGTTGCAGCCATTGAAAGTACCCGAGTGGAAGTGGGAAGACTGCCATGTACTCAGTCGGGTTATGACAATATTTGGGTTATTGTGGACCGGTTGATGAAAACAGCCCATTTCCTTCCTGTTAGAACCACGTACCGCGTCGCACAACTAGCCGAGCTGTATATGGAGCAAATCGTGTGTTGCCATGGAGTTCCGAAGAGGATAGTTTCAGATCGGGGTTCTAAATCTACCTCTAGGTTCTGGAAGAAGCTGCATAAAGCCATGGGTACATGACTGAATTTCAGCTCTGCTTATCACCCGCAAACCGACGGGCAAACTGAGAGGACAAATCAAATTTTGGAAGACATGTTGAGAGCTTGCGCCTTAAAACATGGGCGTAATTGGGATAGGAGCTTGCCGTATGCTGAATTCTCGTACAACAACAGCTACCAAGCCAGTTTGAAGATGTCACCTTTCGAAGCATTGTATGGTAGACGGTGTAGAACGCCGCTGTTCTAGAATGAGACCGGAGAAAGCCAAGTGATTGAACCCGAAGTGCTGCAAGACGCCCAAAAACAAGTCCAAACGATACGAGAAAACTTGAAGACCGCTCAGTCACGATAAAAAGGTTATGCGGACAATAGGCGAAGAAGATTGACCTTCAAAGTGGGAGACTTCGTGTATCTTAAGGTATCGCCTATCCGAGGCCAACGATGGTTCAACGTCAAGGGCAAGTTAGCACCTGGCTACATCGGGCCATTCAAGATTTTTGGCAAGCGAGGAGAAGTAGCCTATCAACTAGAGCTGCCAACGCACCTCTCCAACGTGCACGACGTGTTTCACGTATCCCAACTCAAGAAGTGCTTAAGAGTACAAGAAGAACAAATACAGATGGATGAACTTGAACTTCAAGAGGATCTGACCTACGAGGAACACCCCGTCAAAATTTTAGATGTGAAGGAAAGGGTCACGAGGAACAAAGTGATCCATTGGTGCAAGGTACAGTGGAGCCATCATACGGAAGACGAAACCACATGGGAGCGTGAGTAAGATCTCAAGGCAGAATTCCCTCATCTATTCTCCACCCTATCGAATCTGGAGGGCGAGATTCAGTTTAAGGGGGGTAGGTTTGTAACACCCTCAAATTCATTACCATGCATTGCATACATTTTTCATGTAGAAAAGCATTGTAAAAGAACTAGAAATGGAGAAAGAACTATAGAAATGGAGAAGTAGAAATGGAGAAAGAACCATAGAAATGGAGAAAGAACCATAGAAATGGAGGAAGGAACAATAGAAATGGAGGAAGAACCACATAAATGGAGAAAGGAATATAGAAATGGAGAATGGGGCATAGAAATGGAGAAGGGAATATAGAAATGGATAATGAAGCATACAAATAGAGAGGGGAATGTAGAAATGGAGAATGAGACATAGAAATGGAGAGGGGAATGTAGAAATGAAACAAGTGACACAGAAATGGTGAGGAATGGGAAAAAGATAGCTGAAATGAGCCATTCCCAAATTTCCCCAAAATTTCCAAATTCCCCAATTCCATAAAATGGGAATTTTCCCCACATTTTGGTGTAATTTCTCCAAATTGGCCGCACCAATTAAGGGGGAGACCCCTTGGCCGCAGCCCTTAAGGGGGAAACCCTATTCCCCACCTTTAGGACTCTTTGGTTAAGTCCCCAACCTCTAGGACTCTTTGGTTAAATATCCCACCATTAGAACTCTTTGTTTCCACATTTAGGACTCTTTGGTTGAGTCCCATCTTGCTAGGACTCTTTGTTTTCACCCCTGACCTTTTTGGTTGAGTCCCATCTTGCTAGGACTCTTTGTTTCCACCCTTAGGACTCTTTTCCCCCTTATAAATATAACCCCGACCCCCTGGCCACACCCCTCTCTGTTATGGTCGTCCCCCCTGCTGCCAAGCCCCCTTCCTTGCAGCCAATTCACCAAGTCCGCACCCCCCTTGCCGGAATTAGGCCACCGTCGAGCCCCGTCACGCCCCGCCGTCGCCGGAGAAGAAGCCTGACAATCTGTCCTACCAAATTTTCCATAGAAAAATTCTCTGCTTCTGCCATTGCTAGGAGAAAGGCCCTGTCACAAGGAGGAATTGAGGTAGGTCCCCATTACCCATCTTACAACGTCGCCGCTGTTTCTACGTGTCTGTTTTCTTTGCCCCCTTCGAGCAGAAACTTTTGCGTGTGGACAGATCGTGTTTTGATCAGTTTTTGACGGTGGAATTGATCTAGATCTTGAGTCAAGATCATCACCACGTCCACACTTTATCCCAGAACACTTGTTCATCATAAAACCCCATGAAAGCCCGTTAAAACATGCAAGAACGCGTACAAACCGGTTTAATAAAACTGCACCATAGGATTTGCATTCATCCACCCCATTGCATCTTGAGTAAAGTTTGTGCATGATGATTGATTGCTGTAAATTTTGTATGTGCATGGTCCTGAGTAGAAGGACAAGCTCAAGAGGCCATCTACGAGGATCTACAGCACCAAGACCTCGAGACGCTTGAGCAACAAGAGCCACATTAGCAAGGCAAGTGCCCCTTGACCATATTGATCCCATGTTTTGAAACTGTTTCATTTGAGAAAACTCGTATGCTTGAGTCAACTTGATGGGACACCCTTTTTATAGGAGTTTACTAGTTTTGTTAACCATACTTGTCGCCGGGAAAGTTGATGAGTCGGGTATGGTCGTTTTTCCTTTTTGCTTCACTTAATTCACGGGATATGGGAAGCTGAAATAAAACATGTCTAGCTACTGCACTCATATGAATAATGATGATGAGATCTTGATGAAGTTAATGGGCATGAAATCGGGGAGATCTAGGCAAGCTTTGTTCGTGAATGTTGCTGGATGAGATGGTGGTGCTTGCCGTAGATCTAAGGACCGGTTCATGCGAGAATATGCAAGGAAAACAGTGCCATCACAAGGCCAAGTATGGGTGCGGCTTAGCTGATTAATTAGGTTTGTTGCTAGTTTGTTATGGACCGTGGATGGCGCGGGGAATGGGAGTCGAGGAGGACTGCCCTGGGAACTGCATGGCACAAGAGGGGCCCGTGGGTGAGAGAATGGTAATTCGAGCCTGCCGATGAAACCTCAGTGAGTCCATACATCTAGTAGCCCCTTTGTAAAGGCTATTTTGTGATATGTTGGCCATACACCGACGGTTGTGTACTGGTATAATGGAGGTTCTGCAGTCGTCGACGGTGATGAAATCACAAACTTGTGGGTAAAGTGGTGCCACCTTTGCAGAGTGTAAAACTATCATGATAGCCGTGCTTCCGGTCACAAGCACCTGGCCATTCCATGATTAGAGGGAAAACTTGGGATGGTTATTCGGTATGGTTATGGTATGGTAATTGGGATTGGTTTTGGGACTGTTTTGAGTCATGACAATGAATTTGGTTTCGGTTATATGAATCTGAGATTGCTATGAATGTTTATGAGTATGAGATGAACTTGAGAAAGATTTATGGCTGGATGAGACTTGATCAGTGGTGAATTATGATGAGAGAATGTTGCTGAATTACTTGGTCATGTTGGGATAATTTTCACTTAGAAATAGTTGTTGTTTGTATCATGTTTGTGAAATAAAATTTGCTTGCTGCAATGAGCTTTTTTATTTCCTACCTTGTTGCAAGCTACATGTCATACTTTTCCCGCACTTGCTGAGTACGACATGTACTCACCCTTGCATTACCACATAAACATCAGCTACAGGAGATGAGTACTTCGAGGACCATGTGGAGTTCTAGGTGTGCGGACTACCTTCAATATGCATGTGGAGTCTAAGATGGAGCCTGCTGTCTTTAGTCACTTTCCGCTGTCGTTCGAGTCTTCTGCTGCAAGAATAAGATAGAGATTCATGAGTGAGACAATGAGTCGATGTAATAAAGTACTTAAACACTATATATTCATGGTTATATTCTGAATTCACTTTGTGGATTACATGTGTATGTGTGATGAACATCCTGGGCACATATATGCTGACACGACACCATCGGCCTTGTCGAGCCAGGATCACGCTGAGGGGTGCTGCGTTGCACAGCACCGGATAACGCATGTCAAAGATACAAAGCGGAAGCAAAGTTTTATTACATAAACAAGTTTATGCACATTCTTACAACAAAATAGTCCAGTCCACACTCACGGGCGTAGACTATGCCTTGAGTTCACGTTAGGCCCGTGAACGTGTCCCCACTAGCACGCACACACACTAACACGGCGGCGTGCACGACTCCCACTCGACGGGGTTCCCCTCCTAGGGTTCCGTCTCCTCCTCGGGAGTCCCTTCCTCATAAACCCCTGCAAAAGCTTCAAACACAAGAAATGAGCATGATGGCTCAGCAAGACTGACCCGTCTCTCCTATACATGAAACTTCTACATGGATGATTTTAGTGTACATGAGGTAAAATAAGTTGCAAAGGGCTCGCCTAATTATTTGAACCTTACTTTCAAGTTTTAGCAGCAGGTTGTGGAGAACCTTACGCTAAGGCACATGAGAGAGCCGCAATCAAACAAGAAACGCATTTCTCTCATGTACTTTGCTCAAAGTTGAAAAGAACTTTTATTAGCTCTAAACTACAACAAGACATTAATAAGCAAAGTATTTTTTCAAATCAGCAAACTTTTAACATGTATCTAGCCTGTTCTTTCCACGTCACGGTACAGTGAACAAGTGGTACTCACTGACCGCGAAGGACAGCGATTATAATCGATTTACAGCTGCAGGGTTACCCGAATAACCCGTCAGGTACGCCCGTACTTGATGTTGCCTACAGCAACCATCACGGACGTCGTACGCAACCACCTTTCACCCGTCAACCGGTCCAATCATCCCGAGCAAGAGGCCTCTGCGCGTGCATCCACAGTGCCGCCAGCCGATTTACACCTCGAGCTCTCAACCTACCCGCTGAACGACCAGCTATGCTTCAACACCCAGCTACCCGAGTTACATCGGTTTCCCGGTTCCCATATAGCCGGTAGGTCTTAGGTACTGTTCTAGCTTGTTCAATTGGCCCACACATGGCTCGGTCCTCAATCAACACAAGCAGAGCTATAGCACCCAGGCCCCAAAGTCCTGCTGCCCTTACTCTCTGCTCGGTCTCATTTTTCTTGACATGTGTTTCATTTGCTATCTTTACCCGAGTCGAGTGCCTCTAGCCTATCCTCGCGAGTAGTTCCAACTACTCGACTTGTACCGAATCCTACTCTATCTTAGCATTGCAGTAGCTAAACGGGGTTTTCAATACTAATCCCAACCCATGGTTTCCTTGGCTATGCAATTAGGTTTTAACCAAGACTCTAATGCAGGAAGTAAGTGGTGCTCAAAGTAAGTTCTTCAAAAAATAAAAATTTATAAAAAAGGTTAATGCAAACCAGAGCTTGCCTTGCTGCTCTTGGTCGTAGACTAGCTTCTCTTTCGGAGTGACGAAGTCTAAGACTTCGGGTTCCTCCTCAACCTTAGCGACTACATGAGATAACATGTATATGTATTAATTTAAATGCATTTGAATTGAATTTAAACTTGTGATGACTATAAGTCTTACTAGACAGACCCAATGACTCTGAAATTTTTACTGTGATTTGGTTACAACCTAAACAGAGACTTGGCCAAGCTTCATTTGCAGAAAAGCATATTTTAGCTCTCCACAAATAATTATGTACTTGACCTTAATTGGAGCTTCTAGGGTGTTCTAGGGATTTCCATGGAGCAACCCATGACTTTATGAAAACTAGATTTTCAGAGGGTTCTAATAGAGTTGGTCTCACTTAATTTGAAGGTTCCTAGCTAAAGATATGAGCTAAACAATTTCAGAGAAATTCTGAAAATGGATCTGAAATTTTTATGGTAGTTCAGGGATGTTTTGGTGAACATCCTAGCACAATTTCAGAATTTTCCTCCAAAGGATTCTCCAGTTAAAATTCTAAACAGTTTAAATTTGCAGAATTAATTCTGGAGAAATAAAGATTTTCATAGAGTGAAACTTGATTTGCTGGAAAGTACTCAGAGAGCTGAATCCAACAAAATTTGGTTCACTTGATTTGGAGTTTGCTAGCCAGGGTTCTGTGAGTTTGAAGTTTGAACTAAAACTGAAAATCGAAGAAAAGTTTAAACTTCTGCCTGTGGGTCCCACACACAGTGCTTCGTCTTCCTCCTCGCGCCAAATACCCGGCGGCGGCGGTCTCTGGTGAGACTTGCCGGAACCGAGTTCCCGGCCACCTCCCGGCCCGAAACTCGCCGCCTCCCCCTTTTCCAACCTCCTGAATTCGGTTGTGAGCTCGCCGGACACCGGCGATGGCCGGAAACCGGCGCGCACCGGTGACAGCACCCGCTAGGGTTTTGGCGAGGTTGGTTTCGCACCACCGTGCACCAAATCAATCGGAAATTGCTCAGAGAGAATCAGTGGAGCACGAGGAACATGAACCAAGGCTTTGTGGAAGCTAGAAACGCCGGCAACCATACCCTCGACGGTGAGCCGAGATACTTTGCAACGGCGGTGAGGAAAACGGCCATATCACGGCCGATTTTCAACGATTTTCCTTGCTTCCTACTGGATAACCGGCTTGACTAACAATAGTGTGTGGAGTCCGAATTTCAATCGGAGGTGAGCTCGGCTCATATGAACTGGCTTTCGGTAAACTTGGAAATTCTCAACCGATGGTTGATCATATGCCAAACGGCTTTCGGCTACACCATCTACGTGCAGTAACACACCTTTCTTGTGTAGAGAAGTGGATGCGACAATGGCTGTGCCGAGCTGTCCACGAGAGCCCGAATGGCGGCAACGTTCGGTTCACCCGGAAAAACGTCCAGCTGAGCTCGAGGACGCCTGCTCACTGGACAACACGACGTCTAGGACGTTGCTCACGAGCTCAAGATGCCGTTTTGCTACTGGGGGGTGTGTTCGCAAGCGATCGGCCTGCTCACGAGCGGAATCGAGAGGGCGGCTGGTTTGCGGTGGAGCTCGGTGTGAAACTGACTGAACTCGCCGTGGGCTCGGGGGATATTTAACAGGAGCACGCTGGGGAGGGATAAGGAGCCGGGCAGCTGGTCTCCAGCATGGGGAAACGCAGCAGGAGCTGGCGCTGACCAGCGTCTCGGTGGCGCGCTCGGCTGCAACCCGAGAACCGAGTGTTCTGTCTCTCAGTCGGTTGAATTTGCTAGTGAGGCTGATATGTGGGTCCCACCCCCTTTTTAACCTCTGAAATTAACTTCCTCTCACTGCTAGAAACAGTAATCCTCCTAATACCCTTGGTCATTTGAATTATCTACCAACTGGCCATTTGAATTGGATAGAATTCAAATTGTGGAGTATTTGAATGTATTTTCAGCACATATGCAGTTTGAAATTCAAATTGAGTTTGAATTTGCTATACTTAGCTCATGTCAAGATCAACTCCGAATGGAGTGAAAATTGGTGTGTGAGCTCACAAGAATGTGCTGAGTAAGAATATGCCTCCCACTTTTGAATTCATGGGATGGAAGTAGTTTGAATTTGGATTTGAGTTCAAACCACCCTCTTTCTAGTTATACCCAAAAAGACCTCAAAAGGTTTTGGATTTGGGTGAATTTTTGGCATGACCTTCCTAGCAAGGTGTTGGAGTTTTTTCATATTCTCAGCCCCTAGATGATGCATGTGGGAAATGCCATCTTTGCATTTTGTGAGTTTATTCTCTAATGAGCATGTTGATGGTGGTTACTTGCTCTTCAATTGTGTTCATCAAGTTTCTTCAAATGAAGGGTGTGTGTGGTGGTGATCACTTTGAATGTGTGCCAAAAACTTAGGCCCTTACATTCCTCCCCCCTTAAAAGAATCTCGTCCCGAGATTATAAAGTGAAAATGAGAGAGAGGACGGTGAAAATTACCGTATATGCGACGTGAAAAAGTCTGGGTAGTTAGCACGAAGAAATCCTTCGCTCTCCCATGTCGCTTCGTCTACAGATTGATTACTCCATAGAACTTTGTAGACCCACAATGTACGGTTGCGTGTGGTTCGGGTCTTTTCATCTATAATCTGAACCGGTTTCTCCCGATATGTGAGATCCAGTTTTAGTTCTTCTATATCCTCCAGCTGAATGGTAGTTGATAGCTTGAGACACTTCCTCCGCTGGGAGATGTGAAAGACGTCGTGCACACCAGAAAGTGCTTCTGCTAATTTCAGCCGGTATGCTATTGATTCACATCTTTCGGTAATCTGAAATGGATCGATGAATCGGGGTGCCAACTTTACTCTCACCCCGAGTCTGTTTACGCCCTTCATTGGAGACACACGTAGGTATACGTGATCCCCGACTTCGAACTGTAATGGGCGTCTTCTCTGGTCCGCATATTGTTTCTGTTGGGATTGGGCGGCTTTTAGATTCGCTTGAATTAGCCAAACCTTTTCCTCCCCGTTGTTGACAAGATCAATCCCGAAGGTAACCCTTTCGCCAGACTCACACCAATTCAGTGGTGTGCGACATTTTCTCCCGTATAGCGCCTCGTAAGGCGCCATCTTGATGCTGGCTTGGTACCCATTGTTGTACGAGAACTCGGACAACAGTAAGTGATCATCCCAATTCCTACCGTGGTTGATAGCGCACGGTCGTAGCATATCTTCTAAAATTTGATTTACCCGCTCGGTTTGCCCATCCGTCTGCTGGTGGTACGCAGAACTACGGATCAGCTTCGTCCCCAATGCAGCGTGTAGCTGCTCCCAAAAATGGGACACAAATAAAGTGCCCCGATCCGATATGATGGTGCGGGGTACGCCGTACAAGCATAGGATCCATGACATGTACAATTCAGCATACTTCTTGGCATTGTAGTTTGTGTTGACCGGGATGAAATGGGTAACTTTGGTGAGCCGGTCGACGATCACCACACAGAATCATGTTTCTGAAAAGTTGTGGGTAATCTGACGATGAAGTCCATGCTCACATCCTCCCACTTCGAGGCAGGAATGCCCAGTGGTTGTAGCAGTCCCGGTTTCCTCATATGGTCTGCCTTCACCCTTCGACATGTATCACACTCGGACACGTACTTTGCGATCTCCCGCTTCATTTGTGTCCACCAAAACTTGCTTCTTAGTTCTTGATACATTTTGTTGCTGCCAGGGTGAATAGAAAACTTTGACAAGTGAGCCTCATCAAAGATTTTCTTCCGTAACTCCGGGTTACGGGGTACGACGATCCGGTTCTTGAACCATAGGACGCCATCTCCGTCTTTCCGGAAACATTTCAGCTCCCCACTGTCTATATGTCTCCGCAAATGAGACATGCCCTTGTCATTTTTCTGGGCTGCCGCTGTGACACCCTTATTTCTGGTTTGTGCATGTATTCATGTTTCATGTATAGAAAGCATTTTAAAAAGAAGTGGGGACAGAGAAAGAATTAAAAAGATAGCCAAAAAGAGCAAAATCCAGTTCACCAAGAGTGCCGAAGACAACTCTCGCGGCCTGCTGGCCATGTGGCACCTTCGGAGCTCATCCCCGCAAAGGAGGAGAGGTCCGACCCTGTGAGACACGTGTTGCCCCCAGAGCTAGCCTCTGCGGAGAAGCGAAGGCAGTTCCGCAGGACATGTGTCACCTTCAGAGCTAGTCACTGCGGAAATCAGAGGACCAGTCGCACGGGATACGTGTCGATCTCGGAGCTCACCTCCGAGAGGACTGGTTCTATTGGCCACATGTCGCCACCGGAGCTTATCTCCGGGAGGTCCGACACTGTTGGACATGTGTCGACCTCGGAGCTCGTCTCTGAGGAAAAAGGGGTTCCGGCGCTACTTGATGCGTGGCATTCACGGAGCTCACCTCCGAAGAGAGGGAGGTCCGAAAAGGATACGTGGCGCATGTGGAGCTCACCTCCGAAGGAGAGGGAGGTCTCGCTCGCTTGACACGTGGCACAACCGGAGCTCGTCTCTGCGGAAAGGGGGAGACCAGGCCCCGGTGGACACGTGGAGCTTCCGGAGCTCATCACCATGGAGGTAACGAGTTCTGGAGCGGTTTTTGGATTCTGTATGCGTCGAAATATCGGTACGGAGAAGAAACCGACCTGAATTCCACAATGTTACCGCACCAAATCAACTAAAGATAAGTTGTTAAGATTCAACGACAATCTGAATAGGACTCTTATTTGAAATACAATCAGATTAGGATTCTTCTTCTCCCGATTATAAATAGAACCCAGAACCTTTGGCCGAAACCACAAACTTCTTTTCCACCTCCTGAGCCGACGACTTAGAGCCCTAGCCCCCACTCGCCGAGTAAGCCCATAGCCGGAGTTCAGTCGAGGAAGATCGCCGGAAGAGAGCCCCAATGATCTGTCTGATCAGAGAAGGACCCCGAGACCAAGAAGAACGTAAGGTAGGTCTCCAATATCACCTTACGACATCATCGCGTTTTCTTTGCATCTGTTCTTCGATTCCTTTCGCACAGAAGCTTTTTCGTGAACAGATCACGTGTTGATCGGTCTGATCTAGAGTCAAGATCATCGCCACATCCACATTTGATCCGAACACCCCTGTTCATCATAAAATCCATGCAAACCATGCAAGAACACGTACAAACTAAACTGCATCATAGGATTAACATGCATAAGCATCATCGCATCTAGTTAAAGTTTGTGCATGATATTGATTGCTGTGAATCTTGTATGTGCGTGATCGTGTATAGAAGGACAAGCTCAGGGAGCTACCTACGACGGACTACAACAACAAGATTCTGAGCAACAGGAACCGCAAGAACAAGACAAGTGCCCCTTGACCATATTGATCCTACGTTTTGGGAAACTATTTTGTTTTGCGAAAAGGTGTGTGTGCTGAGTCAAACATGATGGGAAACCCTTTTATAGGAGTTTACTAGTTTTGGTTAAACCACCCTTGTCGCCGGGGAAGTTTATGAGTCGGGTATGGTTTTTGCTTTAAGCTTCGCTGAGTCCATGGGATTGGGAAGCGAGATAGATGTGTCTAGCTAACTGCACTCGTAATGATAATGAGAAACTGATGTTGTTAATGAACATGGATCGAAGGGAGATCTAGGTAAGACTGGGTTTGTGAATGAGGTAGCATGAGATGGTGGTTTACTTGCCACAGATCTAAGGACCGGTTCATGCGAGCACATGCCAGGATGACAGTGCCACCACAAGGCCAAGTATGGGTGCGGCTTAGCTGACTAATTAGGTAAGTTGCTAGATTGTTATGGACCGTGAAAGGCACAGGGAATGGGAGTCGAGTGAGGACTGTCCTGGGAACTGCATGGCACAAGAGGGAGCCCGTGGGTGGGAGAATTGGAGATTCTAGCCTGCCGGTGAAACCTTAGTGAGTCCATACATCTAGTAGCCCATTTGTAAAGGCTATTTTGTGATCTCTTGGCCATAAACCGATGGTTGTGTACTGGTATAATGGAGGTTCTGCAGTCGCCGACGGATGACGAAATCACAAACTTGTGGGTAAAGAGGTGCAAACTATCATGATAGCCGAGCTTACGGTCACAAGCGCCTGGCCAACTTCCATGATTAGTTGGGATGGTTATTGGCTATGGTTATTGGGTATGGTTTTTGGAAGGTTTGATTTTGGTTTTGTTTTCGGGACTGTTGAGTCCGGGTGATAAGATGGGTTGCATGACTGTTGAGTCATGGCAACGAGGCTGGACGGTTTGAGACGGAAATTGTTTATGAGATGAAATGGTAGCGAATACGAGATGGTATTCGTGAGATTGTAGCGAATACGAGGAGGTATTCGTGAGCAAGAATGAGGTTGACTGATGTCTAGTTGGGACATGGAAGGTAATGAATATAATGGAGGTATGATTGGTATTTTAATATATGTTGGGATTACATTCACTTAAAGATAAGTTGCTGTTTTATCATGGTTTTGATAAATAACTTTGCTTTCTGCAATGAGCCTTTTTATACCTACCTTGTTGTAAGCTACATATCATATTTTCCCGCACTTGCTGAGTACATCATTGTACTCAAACTTGCATTATTATTTCATCATCAGCAACAGGAGAAGATTACTATGAAGACCAAGTGGAGCATTAGGCGTGTAATCTGTCCTCAACCTTGCCTGTGGGGATGGAGTAGAGATGGAGCCACTGATGCTTAGAATTGCTTCCGCATTAGTTAGAAGACTTCCGCTGCTAGAATAAAGACTTCCGCTGTTAGATTAAGACTTCCGCTGTGAGCATGAGTCCAAGACTCATGAGACATTGTAATAAACTCTGTTATTCGTGGTCATATATATTCTGAAATTCAGTTCGTGGATGATGTGTATATGTGTGATGAACATCCTGGGCACACATATGCATCAGATCTCGGTTCCGTGGTTTTCCACAGAATTCAGAGCGTCACAGCCGCTATCTCTTCACGGATGGTGGGGATCAAAGCTAAGTTGTAGAGAGCTCTATGTGGAATCACATGCAGTGGTGGTTCGCTCTCTTCCAACGGTGTGATGGTCAGATTGTTGATGTGTGACTTGCGGCTTAGCGCATCTGCCACTACGTTTGCCTTGCCGGGGTGATAATGGATCTCTATTTCATAATCCTTTATCAACTCTAACCATCTTCGCTGCCTCATGTTCAGATCCTTCTGAGTGAATATGTACTTGAGGCTTTTGTGGTCGGTATATAAATGTACGAGGTTACCGAGTAGGTAGTGCCTCCACATTTTAAGTGCAAGTACCACGGCAGCGAGCTCCAAGTCATGAGTTGGATAATTCTGCTCATGGTTTCTGAGCTGCCGCGATCCATACGCGACCACTCTTCGGTCTTGCATCAGCACTCATCCGAGACAAATGCCGGATGCATCGCAGTACACATCGAACGGTTTTGTTGTGTCTGGCTGCGCCAAAACCGGTGCTGATGTCAGGTGCTTCACTAATGCCTTGAATGTTGCTTCACATGCTGGACTTTGGTAGCCTTCTTCAGCAGCTCCGTCATAGGCTTGGCAATCTTCGAGAAGTTTGGAATGAACCTCCGATAATATCCCGCGAGTCCGAGGAAACTCCGTACCTCGTGAACAGTTCTCGGATATTTCCAATTCAGCACTTGTGTGATCTTACTCGGGTCTACAGCGATGCCCTCCCTGAGATGATATGCCCGAGAAAAAGGCACTTGCGGTATCCAGAACTCGCACTTGCTGAATTTCGCGTATAGTTTGTGATCCCGCAGCCGTTGTAAGACTATACGCAGATGCTTCTTGTGTTCTTCCTCCAACTTGGAATATACCAATATGTCGTCAATGAAGACCACGACAAACTTGTCCAGCTCCTGCATGAATACCGAGTTCATCAAATACATGAAATGAGCTGGAGCATTGGTGAGGCCGAAGGACATGACCAGGTACTCATAAAGTCCGTACCTCGTCGAGAAAGCCATCTTCGGAATATCCTCAGCCCGTATTTTAATCTGGTGGTACACGGATCTTAAATCCATCTTGGAAAAGATCTTTGCTTTGACCAACTGATCAAACAACATGTCGATCCGTGGCAACGGGTACTTGTTCTTGATGGTTACGGCGTTTAATGGACAATAGTCTATGCAAAGCCGCAACGTCTCATCTTTCTTCTTCACGAATAATGCCGAACAGCCCCATGGCGAGGAGCTCGGCCTAATAAAACCCTTCTCCAGCAGGTCCGTTAGCTGAGTCTTCAGTTCAGCCAATTCCTTGGGCGCCATCTTGTACGGCCTTCGGGATATTGGCATGGTTCCCGGTGCAAGTTCAATCTTGAACTCCACCTCTCTGTCGGGCGGCATCCCCGATAAATCATCCGGGAACACGTCAGGGAACTCACAGACCACTGGAATATCTTCCAATCTGATGGTTGTGGACTGATAAACACTTGGAAGTTTTATTTTTGGACTGTCCAGAAATAAAGATTGTGACTCGTGCACTTCTGAGTTCAAATGCACGACTCGAAGGACAGTGTCTAAAACAGCGCCGTGGTAGGTTAACCACGACATTCCTAAGATTATATCGACCTTCTGTCCCTCTAAAATTATGAGAGACGTAGGGTACACCCTACTCGCTAAGCATAATGGCGCTTTTGGAACCATCATGCTTGCTGAAATTTTGCCACCCTGTGAACAAATCAAATATGGACTATCGGTGGGTATTATTTGCAAGCTGTATTTAGCAATGAAAGCTTGGCTAACAAAGCTATGCGTGGCGCCTGAATCAAATAATACTATGGCGGGATGCTGGTGGAGTTGGAACATACCCGCAAGGACTGGTTCACCCTCCGGCATGTCCTCTATGGCAAGTTGGTGGACAGTGCCGGGCCTAGGGTTTGCACGCCGCGCATTAGTGGGGTTCCGGGGCTGATTCCTCCCTGGGAACTGCGGTGCAACTCCGCCGTCTTGCCTCTCAGGACAACTTCTGGCGAAGGGTCCCGGACGACCACACTTGTAGCATGTGGCTGCTGCTTGTCCGGTGCTTGGGGGACGAAAGCCCGGCATGCGCTGCTGAGGTGTATACGCACGCGGCATCGCCCGCTGTTGTTGTTGTTGCTGTGGAGGTGGTACTGGCAGTGCCGTCCTGAATGACGGTGGAGAATATGGCCGACTGCGGAATGGCATCGACCTCTGTGGTGGCTGCCAGCGTGGACCCGATGGTGGGCGATTAACCATCCGGTATTTTTGTGAAGGACCACCTCCTTCTCCGCTGCTTTGCGGCGCGCTTCGCTTCCTTTCCGCCGCCGCTAACTCCTTGGCTGAGTCTTCCTGAACAATCGCAGCATCAATTATGTCATTAAGGCTGCCGCGATTGAACATCGCCAGCTTGTCTTTCAGGAGCGGGTTAAGCCCCTGGTAGAAATGATCCTGCTGCTTCTCGTCGGTATCGGCGTGATACGAAGCGTAGAGCGCAAGATCATTGAACGCCCTGGAGTATTCCAGCGCGTTCTGGCTCCCTTGCTGTAGGCATAAGAACTCCTGCGTCTTCCTCTTCATGAGACCCGGCGGTATATGATAGGCCCTGAAGGCCGTCCGTAATTCCGCCCAGATCATAACTCGCTCGGTGGGCTGCGAAGCATAGTAATTCACCCACCACGCGCTCACGGATCCCTGGAGCTGTTGGACTGCGAACTGAGTCTTGCGCTGCTCACTCACTTGGAGCAGCCCGAACTTCATCTCCATCGTGTGGAGCCATTTGTCCGCATCGAGGGGTTCATCCACCCTAGAGAATACTGGGGGATGAGTAGCCAGAAAATCGGAGTAGGAGCTCTGTTGGCGCTCCTCACGATCTTGACGCCTCTCTGGTCGAGACGTATTTGCAATGAGGGTTTGCAGCAACTCCGTATGCTTCTGATGAGATCCCGCCATCGCTACCACAATGTCAGCCAAAGTAACCGTTGGCGGTGGCGGTTGTTGCTGTTGCTGCTGTTGCTGTCCTGAGGAGTCCTCGGGAGGTTGTTGGGAGGTTTCTCCCCCCTGACTGGAACCCCCAACGTCCGGGTTGGCACGAGTACGAGTCATTCTGAAATTCAAAACAGCAGCGATCAGCACATGTCATACTTAAAATTCCATATGAAACAGTAGGTATTGAAGTGACGCATGAATAATTTGCACAACATTCACATATATTGATAAAGCATAACTTTATACAAGATACATTATTCTTGGTCTCCGAGAAGTCGTACTCATGTCATCACTACCTATACATATGCTACTGTTTACACGATATGTCACCGGTTACAAAAATTTTTGTTACATTACACTTGCTGCCCTACTTGGCAACAGTAACCTCCTACTCAGAGTAGAACTCGACCTCCTGCGGGTCGTCCTCCTCCGGTACCTCTGCTAGTGGCTCTGGGTCCACAACCTCCTCTTCCGGGTCGGGTTCTCCCATTGCCGTAAGACCCAAGACCACGGGTACGGCACCTACCATCGGTATGCCCATTACCGGAGGTACGAGGTCCTGCAACGCGTGCACCTTGTCCATGGTTTGGTTGTAGTCCTCTTCTCAGCCTTCCCCCTCCTCAATAGCTTCGTCCCGCTCTTGAGTAAGAACCTCGTTCTGCTTGGTCAGAGCCTGCACCTGCTGTTGCAAAGCCGCTATGTCGACACGGCTTTTCTTCTTCGCCTTCTTCAGACGATGCAACTGATTATGCTGTTCGTTCAGTCGCTTAATCGTCGGAAGGAGCACACTGCGGAGTGCGCTGTGAGCACTCTCAAATGGTCTCCACGGCTGTTGCTCTCTTTGAGCTTCATGGCGAGACACTCCGTATGAACAGCTTGGCTGTCCATCATGGCTTTTCCTGCCCTCAATTGGAGACTGAGGTTTGCCTCCGCGGGACTGTACCTTGGGCAACCCGGATGGGATGCCTCCATGTACCTCCCCTCCCACACATGATTAGCCCGTCCCTCCACTGGAACGAGCGTGTATGGAGTACCCTCCATAGCTCTCACGTGTAGTTGGCAGAAACGTGACATGGTGTCGCAGGCTGCCACTTGCCACATTTCCTCCGGCTGTCTACCCCTTACCGTAACGGTGAACGGCGCCCAACCGGGTGGCGTAGGTCCTGCAAGAACTTCGACATGGATCATCCACGTCTTGTTCCCCTCCTTGCCTTCTTCCTTGGCGATGTACTGTGGCATCTTGCTGTACCCGAAATATTGAAGCATTTGCCTCAATGCTTCCGGATAGCCGCTGCAGTGAGAACAGTGGGACACCACCCACCCGTTCTACAACTGTCTATCCGCTGTCATCTGTAAAAACATATTTGAGAAATGTCCAATATTTATTTGAACAGTAAACCCTTGAGTTCTAACATAAAACATGTCATTGAACTCATTAAAACTTGGAAACATAGTTCAAACTTAAACAAATTTGACTACTGATCTGCTGTCCAATAGGACAACTCTGACCAGTTTCCATTTCAACCTGATTTAGACCATACTAAAGGCAAAACCACTTCTGTAGCTCAACATCAAAGTTAAAGCTAACTTCAATAGCTTTCCATAAAGTATTTGCTTGGCCTAAGATCTGTCCTTGTATAACAGTTATGAGATTTCAAAGTTGACAGAATTTCTGGAGAAAATTGGACAGCACCTCCCTGCTTTAGGTACTGATTTGATCCAAGAATTCCAGTTAAGTCTACTCCCAATCTGACAAAACTTTCTGTTAAAAAGTTGTAACCCATCTCTTAAACTTTTCAGAACTACCTCATTTTCTATTTTTGGATTTTATGCAGGAAGTTACGCTCAATTTACAGAGAGTTACAGAGAGTGTTTGATCTGCCCTATTTTCTGGACAACTCTACTGCATTTTTCGATTGGTTAAGGGATGAAACACCTCTAGACCTCACCATAAAAGTTGTAAAGCTCTTCCAAATCTTTCCATAAATGTATCATATGACCCCAACCTCGAAATAACTCAACCTCTAACCTCTGATTAGCTTCAGCCATATTTCAGCTGAAAACAGGGGACTCTGTCCTTAGTATCCTATAAGTTGAAAACTTGTTAACTTTGAATATCCTGGTTAAGGGAAGGAGTTACATCACAATTTTAGTGCTCTATATTGAAACTTTTCAGTTTTACAATAAGGTTGCCCGTTTAATAGGGTGTGACGTCGATGCGTCACCAGTTCATGTCGGTACTACGTCCTCACAAAGAAAAACCTATACTGGACTTAGACGGCTTTGTTAATTCAGTGGCACTAAGTGTCACTCGCACACAGATGCTACACGTCTACCGTTTCGTGGTTAGACTACCTGCAGATAACTCAAACAATCGTCAGACTCGGCTGCACACCGACCCCGGTTTCCATACAGTTCGTACACCCGTCCGTCATCACTCGCCCGGATGTTCTCAAACAAAACACGGCTTGAGCTACGTGTTCACGTTACTGACCACGTGACGGGGTCTCCCAAATTACCCAAAGCACGCCAGGGACGGACGTTGCTCGAATACCCCAAACGACATGAAGAGTCATAGAGGATATTAAAGCGGGTCGGGTTACCTTCCACCCGTGGGGCTCCACCCTTCAGCTTGTGCGCACTGGTGGACAGCGCTTACGTGCACCCCCCAAGACATAAAGCATCCTGAGATGCACGATTTTCCGACATAAGCAAATAGGTTAGTATGCCACTTTCTATACACTTATAACATCCTTATATGGGCTACTAACTTGTTCCTCACTGGATTTTTGAAAAAGATGACCTTTGTAGTGCGTTAAACCTCAAGCGAGCTCTGATACCACGCTGACAAGACCCATCGGCCTTGTCGAGCCAGGATCACGCTGAGGGGTGCTGCGTTGCACAGCACAGGATAAAGCACGTCAAAGATACAAAGCGGAAACAAAGTTTTATTACATAAACCAGTTTATGCACATTTTTACAACAAAATAGTCCAGTCCACACTCACGGGCATAGACTATGCCTTGAGTTCGCGTTCAGCCCGTGAACGTGTCCCCACTAGCACGCACAAACACTAACACGGCGGCGTGCATGACTCCCACTCGACGGGGTTCCCCTCCTAGGGTTCCGTCTCCTCCTCGGGAGTCCCTTCCTCATAAACCCCTTCAAAAGCTTCAAACACAAGCAATGAGCACGATGGCTCAGCAAGACTGACCCGTCTCTTCTATACATGAAACTTCTACATGGATGGTTTTAAGGTACATGAGGTAAAATAAGTTGCAAAGGGCTCGCCTAATTATTTGAACCTTACTTTCAAGTTTTAGCAGCAGGTTGTGGAGAACCTTACGCTAAGGCACATGAGGGAGCCGCAATCAAACAAGAAACACATTTCTCTCATGTACTTTGCCCAAAGTTTAAAAGAACTTTAATTAGCTCTAAACTACAACAAGACATTAACAGGCAAAGTATGTCTTTCAAATCAGCAAACTTTTAACATGTATCTAGCCTGTTCTTTCTACGTCACGGTACAGTGAACAAGTGGTACTCACTTACCACGAGGGACGGCGATTATAATCAATTTACACCTGCAGGGTTACCCGAATAACCTGTCAAGTACGCCCGTACTCGATGTTGCCTACAGCAACCATCATGGACGTCGTACGCAACCACCTTTCACCCGTCAGCCAAATGTTGAACCGGTCCAATCGTCCTTAGCAAGAGGTCTCTACGCGCGCATCCACAGTGCCGCCAGCCGATTTACACCTCGAGCTCTCAACCTACCCTCTGAACGACCAGCTATGCCTCAACAGCCAGCTACCCGAGTTACATCGGTTTCCCGGTTCCCATATAGCCGGTAGGTCTCTGGTACTGTTCTAGCTTGTTCAACAGGCCCGCACACGGCTCGGTCCTCAATCGACACAAGCGGAGCTATAGCAGCCAGGCCCCAAAGTCCTGCTGCCATTACTCTCCACTCGGTCTCATTTTTCTTGCCATGTGTTTAATTTGCTATCTTTACCCGAGTCGAGTGCCTCTAGCCTATCCTCGCGAGTAGTTGCAACTACTCGACTTGTACCGAATCCTACTCTATCTTAGCATTATAGTAGCTAAACGTGGTTTTCAATCCTAATCCCAACCCATGGTTTTCTTGGCTGTGCAATTGGGTTTTAACCAAGACTCTAATGCAGGAAGTAAGTGGTGCTCAAAGTAAGTTCTTCAAAACAATAAAAATTTATAAAAAAGGTTAATGCAAACCGGAGCTTGCCTTGCTGCTCTTGGTCGTAGGCTAGCTGCTCTTCCAGAGTGACGAAGTCTAAGACTTCGGGTTCCTCCTCAACCTTAGCGACTACATGAGATAACATGTATATGTATTAATTTAAATGTATTTGAATTGAATTTAAACTTGTGATGACTATAAGTCTACCTAGACAGACCCAATGACTCTGAAATTTTTACTGTGGTTTGGTTAACACCTAAACAGAGACTTGGCCAAGTTTCATTTGCAGCAAAGCTCATTTGAGCTCTCCACAAATAATTATGTACTTGACTTTAATTGGAGCTTCTAGGGTGTTCTAGGGATTTTCATGGAGCAACCCATGACTTTATGAAAACTAGATTGTCAGAGGGTTCTAATAGAGTTGGTCTCACTTAATTTGAAGGTTCCTACCTAAAGATATAAGCTAAACAATTTCAGAGAAATTCTGAAAATGTTTCTGGACATTTTCTATTTTCTCTGGAACAGTTTTAGTAATCACACCATTAGGTGGACCAAATCAGCTCTAATGGATCTGAAAGTTTTATGGTATTTCATGGATATTTTTGTGAGCATCCTAGCAAAATTTTAGAATTTTCCTCCAAAGGATTCTCCAGTTAAAATTATAAACATTTTAAAATTTGTAGAATTAATTCTGGAGAAATAAAGATTTTCATAGGGAAAAACTTGATTTGCTGGAAAGTACTAAGAGAGCTGAATCCAACAAAATTTTGTTCACTCTATTTGGAGTTTCCTAGCCAAAGTTATGTGAGTTTGAAGTTTGAACTAAAACTGAAAATCGAAGAAAAGTTTAAACTTCTGCCTATGGGTCCCACACACATTGCTTCGTCTTCCTCCTCGCCCCAAATACCCGGCGGCGGCGGTCTCCGGAGAGACTCGCTGGAACCAAGTTTTCGGCCACCTCCCGGCCCGAAACTCGCCGCCTCCCCCTTTTCCGATCTCCTGAACTCGGCTGTGAGATCGCCAGACACCTGCGATGGCCGGAAACCCGCGCGCACCGGTGACAGCACCCTCTAGGGTTTTGGCGAGGTCGGTTTCGCACCACCGTGCACCAAATCGATCAGAAATTTCTCGGAGAGCATTAGTGGAGCACGAGAAACATGAACCAAGGCTTTGTGGAAGCTAGAAACGCCGGCAACCATACCCTCGACGGTGAGCCGAGGTACTTTGCAATGGCGGCGAGGAAAACGGCCATATCACGGCCGATTTTCAACGATTTTCCTTGCTTCCTTCTCGAGCGTGTGCGCTAGCATGTATAGAACCTACTGGATAACTGGCCTGACCAACAATAGTGTGTGGAGTCCGAATTTCAATCGGAGGTGAGCTCGGCTCATATGAACTGGCTTTCGGTAAACTTGGAAATTCTCAACCGATGGTTGATCATATGCCAAACGGCTTTCGGCTACACCATCAACGTGCAGTAATGCACCTTTCATGTGTAGAGAAGTGGATGCGACGATGGCTGTGCCGAGCTGTCCACGAGAGCCCGAATGGCGGCAACGTTCGGTTCACCGGGAAAAACGCTCGGCTGAGCTCGAGGGCGCCTGCTCACTGGACAACACGACGTCAAGGACGTTGCTCATGAGCTCACGATGCCTTTTTGCTACTGGGGGGGGGGTTGTGTTCGCGAGCAATCGCCCTGCTCACGAGTGGAATCGAGAGGGCGTCTGGTTTGCGGTGGAGCTCGGTGTGAAACTGACTGAACTCGCCGTGGGCTTGGGGGATATTTAACAGGAGCACGCCGGGGAGGGATAAGGAGCCAGGCAGCTGGTCTCCAGCGCGGGGAAATGCAGCAGGAGCTGGCGCCGGCCAGCCTCTCGGTGGCGCGCTCGGCTGCAACCCGAGAACCGAGTGTTCTGTCTCTTAGTCGGTTCATTTTGCTAGTGATGAGGGCATCACAACAGTGGATACTCACATTGATATACGAGGACCAATCACAAGAGCACGAGCACGGTTACTAAATCAGCAGGTGAACTCGTTCCTAACTTCCTACCCATGTGAGTTTGAGAATGGATTGCTATTTAATGATTTAATTGTTATTAGGAACCATGGACATGATCAAAAAGTAAAGGGAGGAGGATTTGGGGACGTGGAGAACCAGATGGGACGTCCACAAGTTGATGGAAACAGTCGCCAACTCGGACTCGAGTTCAACTCGGAGTCTAGGAGCAGTCTATCTTAAAACGGACGCCCAGGATGCATACGGACTCCGTTTTTGACGTTCTACATATGCATGGAAAGATGAGAAGATAAAATTTCCAATGGTTCTGGTCCCACATTAAAATTCGCCAGGAGTCATTGGGAATTGTCTAAACAATTCAAATTAGGATTTATGTCCGGTGTTGCACCACCGTATTGGGCTTTTGGGCCTTGTATCCCGTATGAGTCCATTAGGGACGCATCTAAGGGTTTTATGGACGAACCCTAGCCTTTAAATACTGCAGCCACCGGCCATATTCGGTGGGTTTTGCTTAGATTAAACACTTTCGCCATTCTATGGTTCGTGAGACCCCAAATTTCACAATTTCACATTGCATCTTCATCGTTCTTGCTTGTGTTCTCGGTTGCACCTGCAGGGATAGCCTTCTTGGTGAGGTCAAGCATGTGAAGCATGGTTGATAACCAACGGAGCAGTGGTGTAGTGATTGCAGGGGTATTCGGTTCTGCTCGAGTGCCTCGGATCATCAACGTCGAGATCTCCACTTCAATCGACCTACCTTTCGGAAGATCGGCTCTAAACTACTCATCATTTGGTATCAGATTTCAGGTTGCAAGTGAGGTACATTGATTTCCCACTAGAATAGTTTTTGTTTTTCATACCTAGAGTCCACAGAAAAAGCCACAAAAAAATCATATCATGTTAACCGATTCCTAGAACATAGTGCCTGCAAGTTTCGTTTTTCAGTTTGCATTGTTGAGTTTGCATTCGTGTGGTTGAGTCTTGTTGCTGGTTTAGCATTGTGTTTTTGGGTCATAGTTATCGTTTTTCTTCCTTGTTTTTCTTGCTGCTCACCTATTCCACAATCACTAAACAACAAACCGAGCCAACAAGATCATCGGTTTGCCCTAGCTAGCCACCTTGCGTGAACTCCCGCATCGCCAGCCCTACAACAGGTGACAAACCATTGTGCCATTTCTCCTTGATTCATCACACAACATCCCATCATTCGTTGTTGCTAAATTCTAATTGTTTTTCACATCCTATTGCGAGATCTTTTTCAAAACCGAGGTTGAATCAACATAAAAAAATAGTAACTCGGGTAGTCTACCTTAAAACGGCCATAACTTTTGCATACAAACTCGAAATCGGGTGATGTTTTTTTTTTCAAATTGATCTACTCAAAATTTCACAACCGATATTCCATGTCTTTTCCGTGTTCGGCAAAATTTATTTGGCGAAATTCCCCTCGGAAGATAGACTATCCGGCCTCCGAAGTTTGAGCCCTAATTTTAAAGAATCTTCTTGATTTTCTATAGGCCACATATTACATCCAGTTGAGCTGCAAAGTTGTGTTCTTTCTATTTTCATGCTCTCGAGTAAACAAAAAATATCAAAAAATATTAAAAATAGAAAAAAAATAGTGAAGAGAGCACAGATATTAAAGCATTGACAGCACACACTTGAAAACAGTTGGCCCATACACTTGTGTTGTACTTCTTGGTTATATGTTTCTGATTTTCTATTTGCCTTTCTACTGCCTTTTATTATGCTAGGCCTAGAACACTTGTTAACCAGCAACAGTTCCTACATTGAATACTTATTCAACTTTGTTTGCTGTTAACGATTTTTTTTGCTTATTAGCCACCATATTGTGCCATCCAAGCTCCACTTTTCCTCTTGAGTAGAACAGGTACCTTTGCAATCACTCCACGCTTCATTGGTTCTCACCATCCACCATTTACCACCTGCTGTGTCGGTAAGAACACTTGTAAGAACGTGGTAAGACGCTTGAGAGAGAGAGAGAGAGATTGTTTCCTTCCTTCCACTTTTCATATTGCCACTATCCTTTGTAGTTGATAGGGATAACATATTTTTGTTGTCTTTTGTTTACTACTAACAATGGCAGAAGATAAAAGGGATGATGAATGTGTTCAACATGCTGAGTTGCGTGACATGATGTGGGAAATGACAGATATGTTCACCAAAACCCAAGCATCGATAGAGGCGTCATTGACGACCTTGAATCGCCAACTTGCTGATCTTGGTGTTCGGATGGATACTCTTGAGGCGCGGCTGCCTCTCGCTGAAGATCGTGAAGACGGTGCTTATAATATGGAAGATCATAACAATCAACCACGACTTCCACTTTATCTACGAGGTATGGGAGGTAATAATCATTATAATTACAATGATCGTCATAACAATTTTAATCGCCCTCTTGATGATCCTTTTGCTAAAGTAAAATTTACTATACCCTCTTTTTCTGGTGCTTATGATGCTGAGGCATATCTTGATTGGGAGATGACAGTAGAGCAGAAATTTAATGCCCACCTTGTTCCTGAACAACATAGAGTTCGTCAAGCCACTTGTGAGTTTAAGGATTTTGCTATCATATGGTGGAATGAACTTGTTAAAACTAGAACTGATCCTCCAACATGGGATAGATTAAAGGAAGATATGCATGTTTGTTTTGTTCCTCCTTCTTTTCAGCGGAAGCTTCGCAAAAAATTGCAGTGCTTAGACCAAGGTAACAGGTCCGTAGAGGAGTATTATCAAGAGTTACAAAAGGGTATGTTGCGCTGTGGGGTAGTAGAGGACATGGATGATAAAATAGCTTGTTTTTATGGGGGGTTGAGACGTGAAATTCAGGACATTGTTGATTATAAGGAATATGATACTCTTAACAGATTATTTCAGCTAGCTATGTTGGCAGAAAAAGAATTGCAGGGCCGCCAACAGCAGCAGCACCAACGCACGAGGAGCACCTTCACAGCGTGTTCGACATCTACACCATCCAAAACAGCACCATCTTCGAGTTTTCCTACTGCCACTACACCATCCAATTGTGGCCAACGAACTTCATCTACTGCTCCATTTTCTCACGCGCCGGAGGGCAGCAAGACGACACAATTCAAGCCTACGTCTTCCACTCCTTCCACGAGTAGAACTTCCAACATTAAGTGTCACCGCTGCCAGGGAGTTGGTCATGTGATGAAAGATTGCCCTAGCAAATGAGCATACATAGCATGAGAAGATGGCGGGTATGATAGTACTTCGGATGTTGAAGATGAATATTCTCTTGCTACTAACGTTGCAGGACCAAAAGATGACCACTATAGCACAGATGAATAGGTACTTGGTACTGCAGCAACGGAAAATTATAGAAGCATAATTGTGCAGCATGCTTTGAGCTCCAAAGTTGAGGTGGATGACAAGCTACAGGGACACAATCTTTTTCACATGTTCTCATCGTCAAGGACTGTCGTGTGCACACTATAATTGATGGAGGCAGTTGCAAAACTTGGTGAACACGGATGTGGTCAAGAAACTTGGGTTGACAAAAAAAGCACACCCTCATCCATACCACATTCAGTGGTTCAACAATAGTGGTAAGGTTAGGGTAACACAAACAGCGAGAGTACATTTTTTGATTGGTTCTTACCATGATTTTGCCGATTTTGATGTCGTACCTATGGATGCTTGTTCTCTTTTGTTGGGACGTCCTTGGGAATTTGATATGGATGCTATTCATCATGGTAGAACTAATAAATATACTATGATGCATAAAGGAAAGAAAATCACTTTGCTTCCTATGACTCCTGCTGAAATTGTACATTTGGAGAAAAGTAAAACACGTGATGATAAGGCAATAAAATCACTAGACTCTGAAAAACAGCAAGTAATTAAGTTAAAATCACCTTCGCTGCTCACAACTAAATCTGACCTTGCTGATTTATTTAATACCAAGGGGATGTACTATGCTTTAGTATGCAAAGAAGCCATGTTTTCGCTTCATGAAGTGTCCATTGCATTGCCCCCTGCTGTTGCTAACCTTTTGCAGGATTTTGCGGATGTGTTTCCCCCTGAGCTACCCCCTGGATTACCACCTATGAGGGGCATTGAACATAAGATCGACTTGATTCCAGGGGCAAGTTTGCCAAATCATGCGGCGTACAGGGCAAATCCAGACGAGACAAGGGAAATTCAGCAACAAGTTCAAGATCTTTTGAACCGCTGGTATATTCGTGAAAGCCTTAGTCCTTATTCTGTTCCTATTCTTTTGGTTCCCAAGAAAGATGGTAGCTGGCGCATGTGTGTTGATTGTAGAGCGATTAATAACATCACCATTCGATATCGTTATCCTATTCCTCGTTTAGATGACATGCTTGATGAATTGAATGGTGCTATTATTTTCACAAAAATTGACTTGCGTAGTGGTTACCACCAAATTAGAATGGCACTAGGAGATGAATTGAAAACTGCATTTAAAACCAAGTTTGGACTTTATGAGTGGTTAGTCATGCCTTTTGGTTTAACTAATGCACCTAGCACTTTTATGCGATTAATGAACGAGGTTTTACGTGCTTTTATTGGAAAAATTGTGGTGGTTTACTTCGATGATATTCTCATTTACAGCAAGTCATATGATGAACATCTTAATCATTTACGTGATGTTTTCAATGTCTTGAGAGATGCACGTTTGTTTGGTAACCTCAAAAAGTGCGTCTTTTGCACCAATCGAGTTTCGTTTCTTGGATATGTCGTTTCATCGCAGGGAATTGAGATGGATGAGGAAAAAATTGTGGCGATCACTAGCTGGCCAACTCCATCGACCGTCACGCAGGTGCGTAGTTTTCTTGGTCTTGCAGGTTTTTATCGACACTTTGTGCGGGATTTCAGCACCATTGCAGCACCTCTCCATTAACTGACGAAGAAGGGAGTACAGTTTCAATGGGGCGAACAGCAGCAACAAGCTTTTGATGTTCTCAAATCAAAGCTTACATAAGCACCATTGCTACAACTTCCTGATTTTGACAAGACATTTGAGCTAGAATGTGATGCAAGCGGCATTGGTATTGGAGGTGTTCTCATACAAGGAGGTAAACTCGTTGCATTCTTTAGTAAAAAATTGCATGGTCCTTCTCTGAATTATTCTACTTATGATAAGGAATTATATGCCTTAGTGCGAGTTCTACAAACTTGGCAACATTACCTGTGGTCTAAGGAGTTCGTCATACATTCCGATCATGAATCTTTGAGATATCTTAAGTGTCAAACCAATCTGAATAAACGACATGCTAAATGGATTGAGTTCATAGAATCATTTCCATACATCATTAAGCATAAGAAAGGGAAGGAGAATGTTATTGCAGATGCATTATCTAGACGTTACACCATGCTGTCCCAACTTGATCATAAAATATTTGGTTTGGAAACAATAAAAGGATTATATCCTACTGATTTGGACTTCAAAGATATCTTTGAAAATTGTAGAGAAGGAATAATTTGGAATAAATATGTACTACGGGAGGGCCTCCTCTATCGTGCTAACAAGCTATGCATTCGTGCTAGTTCCGTTCGCCTATTACTTTTGCAGGAAGCACATGGAGGAGATTTGATGGGACATTTTGGAGTGAAGAAAACTAAGGACGTGCTGGATACACACTTCTTTTGGCCAAAGATGAGACGTGATGTCGAGCGCTATGTGTCACGATGCACTACTTGCAATAAAACTAAGTCTCGACTTAACTCACATGGTCTTTATATGCCTCTTTCTGTTCCTAGTGTACCTTGGCAGGATATTTTCATGGATTTTGTTTTGGGATTGCCAAGGACTAAAAGGGGGAGGGATAGTATTTTTGTGGTTGTTGATCCTTTCTCCAAAATGTCACATTTTATACCTTGTCATAAGAATGATAATGTCTCACACATTGCTGATTTATTTATGACGGAAATTATTCGTTTACATGGTGTGCCAAATACTATTGTTTCTGATCGTGATGCAAAATTTTTAAGTCATTTTTGGAGAACTTTTTGGTATAAATTGGGAACCAAGCTGCAGTTTTCAACCACATGTCGCCCACAAACCGATGGACAAACTGAGGTAGTAAATTGTACTCTATCCACTATGTTGCGGGCTGTTTTAAAAACAAATTTAAAGGGTTGGGAGGATTGTTTACCACATATAGAATTTGCTTACAACAGGTCAGTTCACTCTACTACAAAGGTAAGCCCATTCCAGGTAGTGTATGGTTTCAATCCCCGTGCTCCTATTGATTTATTACCTTTGCCTCCTTCTGAACCTATAAATTTGGATGCTACACAACGATCTGAATTCATTCTTAAGATGCATGAAACTACAAAGAAAAATATTGAAAGGATGAATGAGAAGTATAAATTTCTGGTAGTAAAGGTAGAAAAGAAGTAAAACTTGAACTAGGGGACTTGGTATGGGTACATTTGAGAAAAGAACGATTCCCTCACTTTAGAAAATCTAAACTTATACTACGAGCTGCTGGTCCTTTTAAGATTGTTGAAAAGATCAATTACAATGCATATAAGCTTGAGTTGCATCCGGATTTTGGGGTTAGTCCCACATTTAACATTTCAGATTTACAACCATACATGGGAGAAGAAGATGATCTTGAGCCGAAGACGACTCTGATTCAAGAGGGGGAGGATGATGAGGACATCACAACAGTGGATACTCACATTGATATACAAGGACCAATCACAAGAGCACGAGCACGGTTACTAAATCAGCAGGTGAACTCGTTCCTAACTTCCTACCCATGTGAGTTTGAGAATGGATTGCTATTTAATAATTTAATTGTTATTAGGAACCATGGACATGATCAACAAGTAAAGGGAGGAGGATTTGGGGACGTGGAGAACCAGATGGGATGTCCACAAGTTGATGGAAACAGTCGCCAACTCGGACTCGAGTTCAACTCGGAGTCCAGGAGCAGTCCATCTTAAAACGGACGCCCAGGATGCATACGGACTCCCTTTTTGACGTTCTACATATGCATGGAAAGATGAGAAGATAAACTTTCCAATGGTTCTGATCTACATTAAAATTTGCCAGGAGTCAATGGGAATTGTCGAAACAATTCAAATTCGGAGTTCTATCCGGTGTTGCACCACCGTATTGGGCTTTTGGGCCTTGTATCCCGTATGAGTCCATTAGGGACGCGTCTAAGGGTTTTATGGACGAACCCTAGCCTTTAAATACTGCAGCCACCGGCCATATTCGGTGGGTTTTGCTTAGATTAAACACTTTCGCTGTTATATGGTTTGTGAGACCCCAATTTCGCAATTTCAGATTGCATCTTCATCGTTCTTGCTTGTGTTCTCGGTTGCACCTGCAGGGATAGCCTTCTTGGCGAGGTCAAGCGTGTGAAGCACGGTTGATAACCAACGGAGCAGTGGTGTAGTGATTGCAGGGGTATTCGGGTCTGCTTGAGTGCCTCGGATCATCAACGTTGAGATCTCCACTTCAGTCGACCTACCTTTCGGAAAATCGGGCCTAAACTACTCATCAGCTAGTGAGGCTGATATGTGGGTCCCACCCCCTTTTTAACCTCTGAAATTAACTTCCTCTCACTGCTACAAACAGTAATCCCCTAATACCCTTGGTCATTTGAATTATCTACCAACTGGCCATTTGAATTGGATAGAATTCAAATTGTGGAGTATTTGAATGTATTTTCAGCACATATGCAGTTTTAAATTCAAATTGAGTTTGAATTTTCTATACTTAGCTCATGTCAAAATCAACTCCAAATGGAGTGAAAATTGGTGTGTGAGCTCACAAAATTGTGCTGAGTAAGAATATGCCTCCAACTTTTGAATTCATGGGATGGAAGTAGTTTGAATTTGGATTTGAGTTCAAACCACCCTCTTTCTAGTTATACCCAAAAAGACCTCAAAAGGTTTTGGATTTTGGGTGAATTTTTGGCATGAGCCTTCCTAGCAATGTGTTGGAGTTTTTCATATGCTCAGCCCCTAGATGATGCATGTGGGAAATGCCACCTTTGCATTTCGTGAGTTTATTTTCTAATGAGCATGTTGATGGTGGTTACTTGCTCTTCAATTATATTCATCAAGTTTCTTCAAATGAAGGGTGTGTGTGGTGGTGATCACTTTGAATACGTGCCAAAAACTTAGGCCCTTACATATGCATTCACTTGGTTCTATTTTTGGAACCGGGTGTCACACTACTCCCGCTCGTGAGGGTCCTTGTGGCGGACCGGAATCCGCTCATCCAGGATCGCAGAGGGTGGTGCCGCACGATGCGACACCCGACAGCACACGTCATAAGAACACATTATATTACATGGGAAAAACAAACTGAATGTACAAAGTAGTACACTTCTCAGTTACAAACTAAAGTCTTTTATTACACAGCGGAAGTTTCTTTTGTACAACTCACGCCCGCCTATCTAGCAAAAGTCGGTTGCCCTGCCCTAGGGTAACCCACACTAGCTACACGTCTCAGCTAAGCACGGCGTGTACGGCTCCCACTCAGCCGTGGTCCCCGACGGAGGGTAACCCTCGCCGGTGGACTCGTACTCCGAGTCAGTGGGTGGCTCCTCACCTGAAAAACACTTAAGAAGCAACCGTGAGCACGATGGCTCAACAAGGCTTAACCGACTCACCTAAGCATGAAACTCTACATGAGGGGTACAATGACATAGGTTAGTAATATTGCAGCAAATAGACACGCCTACAAGTTCATCCTTAGTTCATCTTTTAGCAACAAGTTAACAGTTTGGAAATCTGAATTTTAGTAAGCAATATTTGGTGGCACCCATGTAGCAATGCAATTATATCATAACAGCAAGATTGAATCATAACATTTCATACATTAGTCTATGTTACGATGCAGTGAACAAGCGGTACTCGTCACCGCGATGGACGGCGAATCGACTTGATATTACACCTGCAGGGAAACCCAAAGAGCATGTCACGTACGCCCACCCGTGGAGCTGCACAGCACGCTCCCTTGATGTCATACGGACAACCTTTCACCCAACAGCCCAAACATCGAACCGGTCGCACCGAAACGAGCAGGAGGTTCCCCACACGGAGCATCTCTCTATGCCCGTTGGCAGATTTCCACCTTGCTGCCCTCAGCCTACACCTATAAATCGGTGCGTTATGCCTCGACGCCCGGAGGTTTAGGCTACATCAGTTTATCGGGGCCCATATATCCGATATGCCTTCGGTACGTTCAATACTTGTTCAGCAGGGCCGCACACGGATCGGTCCTCAATCAACACGGGCAGGGCTGCGCACACAAGACTTCCTCTTGCTGCGCCCTAGCCCCTGCCTAGTCTCATTTTCATTACTAAAGTGATCTCACATCACTCAACCGAACCCGTGTGTCCCAAGCCTATCTCGTGAGTAGATTCCAACTACTCGACTTGTACCGAAGCCCTATGAATTTTAAGCATAGCCTGTCTATTCGAGGTCCTAGACACTACCCTCACTCTTAGGGAAAAATTCTGGTTATGCAAGGGGGGTTCCATCCATCCTATACCTAATGCACAATCATACTTCATATGACACATGTAAACAAAGTAAAACTTATAAAAGGGTTAATGCAAACCGGGGCTTGCCTTGTTGCTGCTGGTCAGGAGTCAGTTCTTTCTCTGGAAGCAGGAACTCGAGAACCTCCGGAGCTTACTCGCCTTCAGCGACTACACGTTATTGAAATACTACATGTTAATGACTATGCATACAAGTTTATTGTAATACTGCTGCAATTAGTTCTAATAACCAGTTTCTAACAACTGGAACTCTGTTTAAGAATTTAAAGATGAACTGGGTTTTAGTGGTTTGGGTTTGGACCTAAGTACATGGTTAAGTGCTAAGTGGTTTCCCCCTTTTTCATATTAATCCCTCAAGTGGTTAAACAGGACAGGGTGATCCAGAGCACCAATGGAGCTGAGAATTTTTGTGTGAGTTCCTTGTCACAAGAAAACCCTCTGGACCAAACATTAGCACTTTTCATTGAGTGGTTTGCTCATAATAATTCTTTTAGGAATTAAGCAAAGAAGAATTAATTCTGAGGTAACACCCCTGTTCATGCCCAACTTAGTGAACTAAAATTTCAATTATAGCTCATAGAGTCTGCATGAATTTTCCTATCATTTTTGGAGCTAAGATTTACCCAGAACTGAATTTCCAAGTTTTTGGAAATTCTCTGAAAATGTTTCTGTATTCAAATGAACACAGCACCTTCACATTTGAATTGCTCTGACCAAATCAACTCCAAATGGTCTGAAACTTTTACAAGGGTTCACTAACATCCTAAAGAACATTCTGGCAAAATTTGGGGATTTTTGGATGAACCAAACTCCCTCTAAAATTCTTTTGCTGAAACGATTTAAAGAATTTTCCAGAATTAAATAATAGGTTTGATACAAATTGAGTTGCATATTTGGATAGAGCTATGCAAGCTGAATCCAACCCAATTTTAATCACTAAATTTGGAGCCTCCTAGCAAAAGTTATGGGGTTCCAAAGTTTGGGGAAATTCTGGAATTCGAATTAACCAGGAAAGTTCAAATTCCTGACAGCGGGCCCGGGCCCCACGTGTCACCTCCTCGGCTGCGCCACACGGGGCCACAGGACTGTTCTCCGCGTGGTCACAGCTGATCCGGTGCAACAGAAAATCCCCACGATGTGCAACGTGGGACTGACAAGCGGGCCCGGCCGGCTCGTCTTCTTCCTCGCGCCCGCTCTTTTTCCCGCGCCGCCCCTTCGCCGGCACACATCGGAAGCTCGCCGGACTTGGCTTCCCGACCGCCTCCCGGCCGGAAACTCGCCGCCTGGGCCTACTTTCGCGCGCTGAACATGATGGTACCGACTGCGCCGGTCAGCGGTGGCCCTAACCTAGCCGGCGACGGTGCAGCGGCTCGGACTCCCTTCGGTTATGCCACCTGGCCAGCTCAGCCCGCCAAAACCTCAGTGGAAGGGCTCTACAGCACCGGGGAATCTCAGAGAAGGTCGACAAGGCCATGCCAGGGCTCGGGGAGAGCTCTAACCTAGCCGTCACCGTGAGCCCGACCCTTCCCGCCATTACCACGGCTGGAAAACCGGGAAATACGCCGGCTACAGCCAAAATTAAACTAGGGTTGCAAAGCAAACTTGGGCACCGTCAATTCTAGCTCCTGTGAGTGCAGTTTGATAAACTCTAAGCAAGCATATATCGGGAATTTGTGGGTTTCTTACCCGAGGGTAGTTCTGCACCGGTTGGAGATGTTTTGTGAAATTCTCCGGCGATGATCGGTCACTGGTTCAAGGCTTTGGGGTTGAGCAGTGTGGATCCTAGGCGCGTCCAAAACCACTCCTTCTTGGTCGTGAAAAGTCCTCTAGCGAGCTGCCCACGGGAGCACCTTGGCTCGGTTCTTCCCGGCTGCCGCGAAGAACGTCGTTTGCGCGGTTTGTGGTGGCTCAGCTCGATCGGAAGTGGTGCGGGGAGTGCGTGGGAGGTCTGGGAATGCTGGTTTGCTGAGCTGCCGATGCTTTCACGCGAGCTGCGATCGCTCCCGAGCGATTTGGTGATGGCGGCGGCGCCTCTGTTCTCTGGCGGTGAGAGTGAGGGAACGGGCTTCTCTCGGTGCTGTGGCTCGCTGAGCCCGGCCGAGAGTTAAGCCCCCCCCCCCCCCCCACGAGGAGCTCGCCAGCGCATGCGATTCAGCAGGAGGTGGCGTCTGGCTTTCCCCCGCGGTGTCGCTCGGTGGAGCCTTGGCTCTGTTCTGAGTGCAATACTTAGCCCCTAAGGCTGTTGACTTTTGTGCAATTTGATCCTCCCCAATGACATGTGGGACCAACTTGTCAGTGCTCCCCCACCCCTCAAAAGATCTCCAAAACTTGGCAAGAGATGAATTCAAATGTTTGGAGTTTCAAACTGACCTACATTGGTATGGTTGGGCAAATCTCCCCCAAATTCAAATGTATATTTGAATTCTTGCACATTTGGATCCTTTTTGGACAAATGGGTAGCAAACCTTTTCAAAAATTATTGAAACTTTGCCTCCCCACTAATGTGGCCCTGAGGAATCCAATTATGCACTTTAATCTTTGTCTTAGCTGCTGCAACCGTGAGTTTGAATGCAACAGTTTTGAATCACCCCCCTCATGTGTCATGTGTAAAATTCCCACTTTGTGAAAGTGTAGGCTTCCCCTCTAACCACTCTTTTGATGGAGGTTACTTGCTATTCCAACTTTTTCACCCTCTATCCACAACAAGAACTGTGGTGTTGTGAGGTGAAGAAAAATTTTGCAAGTCCCTTTTCTTGGGCTTTTACATCCCTCCCCCCTTAAAAGAATCTCGTCCCGAGATTACAAAAGAAGAGATAGCGATGTAGTATGGACTTACCCGTGTTGAGAAGCTATGAACTCCGGGTAATTTGAGCGAAGGAACTCCTCGCTCTCCCACGTCGCTTCCTCAGCGGTGTGGTTGCTCCAGAGGATCTTGTAGAACCACAACGTTCTGCTACGCGTGGTTCGGGCTTTCTCATCAAGAATTTCCACCGGATATTCTTCATATGTTAAATCCGGTTTCAGCTCGCCGATGTCTTCAATAGGAACAGCAGCTGTATGCTTTAAACATTTTCGCAGTTGCGAAACATGAAAAACATCATGGACACCAGCGAGAGATGCCGGTAACTCCAATCGATACGCCGCTGGTCCGCACTTCTCGGTGATAGCGTAGGGTCCAATAAAACGGGGAGCGAGCTTCCCCTTCACACCGAACCGGTGCACACCCTTCATTGGAGACACGTGGAGGTACACGTGTTCACCGACGTCAAAGTGCAACGGTCTACGCCTCTTATCAGCGTAGCTCTTCTGCCGGGATTGAGCGGCCTTCAAGTTAGCTTGAATCGTCCGAACGCGCTCTTCGGCGTCGTTCACCACATCAACCCCGAATGTGACCCTTTCACCGGACTCGCACCAATTTAATGGGGTGCGGCATTTGCGACCGTAGAGAGCTTCGTAGGGTGCCATCTTGATACTCGCCTGATAGCCATTGTTGTACGAGAATTCCGCCAATGGTAGGTGATCATCCCAGTTCCTACCATGGTGGATGGCACATGCTCTCAACATGTCTTCTAGAACCCGATTCACCCTCTCTGTTTGGCCATCTGTCTGAGGGTGGTAAGCGGAGCTTCTAATCAGTTTAGTACCCAAAGCAGCGTGTAGCTGCTCCCAAAAGCGAGATACGAATAATGCACCTCGATCTGAGACGATGGTCTTGGGTACCCCGTATAGGCATAGAATCTTCGCTATGTACAGCTCCGCATATTTGCCGGCATTGTAACGGGTATTCACCGGGATGAAGTGAGCCATCTTGGTTAATCGATCAATGATTACCCAAATGGAATCATGTTTGTTGGCAGTTAGGGGTAATCCCACAATGAAATCCATGCTCACATCGTCCCATTTCCATGCCGGGATCTTCAGGGGTTCCAATAGCCCTGATTTCTTCATGTGATCAGCTTTCACTCGTCTACATGTATCGCACTCGGATACGTACTTCGCTACCTCCCGCTTCATCCGTGTCCACCAAAATTTCTTTTTCAAATATTGGTACATCTTGTTGCTGCCCGGATGAATGGAGTATTTAGACAAGTGAGCTTCATCGAGGATCTTCTTCCTCAACTCCATATCTCGAGGTACGACTATGCGGTCATTGAACCATAGCGTCCCCTCGTCATCTTTCCGGAAACATTTGATCTCCCCGTTGTCTATCCATCTCCATAGATGTGCCATGCCTTTATCAGTCTTCTGAGCTATCATGATGTCCTCCCTAATAGTAGGGATGAGGGCAAGGTTGTACAGCGATCTATAAGGAACCAAGTATAAACTCGGCTCCTCCTCCTCCACCGGTGTAATGGTGAGGTGATGGACATGTGATTTCCGACTCAGTGCGTCGGCAACCACATTCACCTTGCCGGGGTGGTAATGGATCTCAATTTCATAATATTTGATCAATTCTAACCACCTCCGTTGCCTCATGTTCAGCTCCTTCTGGGTGAAAATGTATTTTAAGCTCTCGTGGTCGGTGTAGAGATGCACTAGATTCCCCAGGAGACAGTGCCTCCACATTTTTAGCGCCAACACCACGGCAGCAAGCTCAAGATCATGAGTCGGATAATGCTGCTCATGGTTCCGAAGTTGGCGTGAGCCATAAGCGACCACACGTCCTTCCTGCATCAACACGCAGCCTAGCCCGATACCAGACGCGTCACAATGCACGTCGAAGGGCTTTGTTGTATCTGGCTGAGCTAATACCGGGGCTGTGGTGAGATGCTTCACCAATGTTTGGAATGCTCCTTCACACGCCGTGTTCCAAACATATTTCGTCCCCTTCTTCAGCAATTCTGTCATTGGTTTAGCGAGCTTGGAGAAGCTTGGAATGAATCTCCGGTAGTATCCCGCTAACCCGAGGAAGCTTCTGACTTCATGAACTGAAGTGGGAGCTTTCCATTTCAGCACTTGCTGTATTTTGCTTGGGTCAACTGCAATGCCTTCTGCTGAGATGATATGTCCCAAGAATGGCAATTGGCTGATCCAAAACTCGCACTTGCTGAACTTGGCGTAGAGCTTATGGTCTCGCAATCGTTGAAGAACGATCCGTAAGTGTTCGGCATGATCGGCTTCTGTCTTGGAGTAAACCAAGATATCATTGATGAACACTACCACGAACTTGTCTAGCTCCGGTATGAACACCGAGTTCATGAGATACATGAAATGGGCTGGAGCATTTGTGAGACCAAAGGACATGACGAGATATTCATATAATCCATATCTCGTCGAGAAGGCCGTTTTCGGGATATCCTCCGCCCGGATCTTGATCTGGTGATATCCAGAGCGAAGGTCCATCTTTGAGAACACACTTGCCCCCACAAGTTGCTCAAACAAAATGTCAATACGGGGCAGTGGGTACCTATTCTTGATGGTGACGGCGTTGAGCGGCCGGTAGTCCACACACAGCCTCAGGGTTTCATCCTTCTTCTTCACAAATAGCGCCGAGCATCCCCAAGGCGAGGAACTCGGCCTAATGAAACCCTTGCTCAACAGATCATTGAGCTGTTCTTTGAGTTCAGCCAGCTCATTTGGAGCCATTTTGTATGGTCTCCGTGATATGGGCGTAGTCCGGGGTGCAAGTTCAATCTTGAACTCAACATCCCGCTCAGGTGGCATGCCCGGAAGATCATCCGGGAACACGTAGGGATACTCCCGGACTACGGGGATGTCCTCCAACTTGAGAGCTTCAGTATTGTTGATCACTGAAACTTCCCGGACTGGATTATCTAATAAGAGGGACTGCAGACGGTGTAATGGGGAGTTGAGGTGAACCGTCCGTGATAGGGTTTCCAGGACAGCGCCATGGTAACTTAGCCATGACATTCCCAAGATTGCATCAATCTTCTGCCCCTCAAGGATAATCATAGTGGTGGGATATATCTTCCCACCTAGGCACAGTGGTGCTTTCGGAACCATCATTGTTGCTGAAATCTTTCCTCCCGGTGAGCAGATCATATAAGAACACTCGGTTGGAAAGGCTTCCAGCTGATGCTTAACCACATATGATGCACTTATAAAGTTGTGTGTTGCACCAGAATCAAAAAGTATGATGATGGCTTGATTGTTGAGAGTAAACGTACCCGCCAGCACGTTGTCTCCCTCTGGGCGTCCTCATTGTCGAGGTTGCGGACGCCTCCAGTCCGCTGACCAACCTTCTTCACCGGAGGTCGGCCTCGAGCACCGCCCTGAAACTGGGCTTGCCCGCTGCTCTGCTGCCCCTGGGGACAGTCCTTCGCGAAGTGGCCCGCCTGGCAACACGTGAAGCAGGTGAAACGGGGCGGTCCCCCGCTGATCGGTGGGTGGAATCCCGGGGCGCGTTGTGGCGATGGAAACGCCCGGGGTGCCATCTGCTGCTGTCTTGGTGGTGGCATCAGCGGTCGGAACGGAGGTGATGGAAACGAACGTCCCCCGAACCGCTGAGGTCGCGCCGGTGGATGCCACTGCTGTCCGGATGGTGTCCGATACACCATACGATACTTCTGGGGCGTGCGACCACCGCTGCTAGGTGGAGCGCTGTGCTTCCTCTGCTCAGCTGCCAACTCCCGCTGAGCATCCTCTTGCATAATCGCGGCGTTGACTAGGTCATTGAAAGTGTCGCGATTCCACTGAACGAGATGTGTCTTCATTTCGGGGTGTAACCCCCGATAAAAATGTTCCCGTTTCTTCTCTTCAGTGGAGATGTAGTCTGACGCATACTGCGCCAGATGGTTGAAGGTACGGGAGTAGTCGTGGGCACTCCTCCCGCCCTCCTTCAGTTCCAAAAATTCTTGGAACTTCCTCTTCATGATCCCGGGAGGAATGTGATAGGCGCGGAACGCCTTCCGGAACTCTTGCCATTCCACGGCATGGCCAGCCGGACGTGAGGCGACATAATTTTCCCACCACGCACCAGTGGCACCGTGGAGTTGCTGCGCTGCGAACAGAGTCTTCTGCCGCTCCACACATTGGAGCAGCCCGAACTTGGACTCGATGGTCCGCAGCCAGTTGTCCGCCTCCAGTGGTTCTTCGGCTTCGGTGAACACTGGAGGGTGCGTACTCATGAAATCCGAGTACGACACTTCACGGGGCTCACGAGGCCCTCTGTCTTGACGTTCCTCCGCCTGGGACGTATTCTGCACGATCGTGCGGAGCAGGTCGGTCTGCTCCTCATGACCTCCCACCAGTGCCGCTATCACATCCGCTAGAGTAAGCGGGGGCGGCGGTGGTGGCTGCTGCTGCGGGGTGCTGTCGTAGGCCGGTGGCTGGGAGTCATCACCTCCCTGTTGGCTAGAGCCACCAACCTCGTGCGTTGTCCTAGTGCGAACCATCTGCAACCATACGACAATAATCATCAGTCCCGCAACATTTTGCATGCAGTCCAATCAAAATAGGCGTAAAATATAATGACAATAAAAACATGTGATACATCTCGTGTGTAGATAATGTAATAACACCATTACCAGACAAAACACAAGCTAGTTTAATCCAACTTGATGAACCTCCTCCTAGGAAGCTCACCATAACTAGGTTTGGTCGCTACGAGATATTTCTATCGCTTGGTCATCATGTATACCACCCTTAGGGTACAACACCCTCTCCAATGAGTTCAACTGTCATTCTTCTGTCAAAATGACCAGTTTCCATCTATTCTAAGTTTTGATCTGGTTCTGGGCATTTTCATGACTCAAGTTGAATACCAAAGTTAAAGTTAACTTCAGTATATCTCAAACGAGTACTCATTTGCCCACAGATCTGCTCTGGTTAAAAAGTTATGTTAATTCAAAGTCAGCAGAATTTCTGGAAGAATTTTAACAGCACCTCCCTTGGAAAGTTGCTGTTTTCAACTCCGGTTTCCACTAAAATCTGTGCTGAAATTTCAGAGACTTTGAATTGCAAAAATGTAACACATATTCTACTCTTTCTAAGGATGTATCCTATGAAAATTTTTGATTTTTCTACTGGGAGTTATCATTGAAAACAGAACAGTCCAGAGAATGTTTCACTCTGTCCTGGTTCTGGACAGTTTACATTTCTCTGGGATTTAAGCCATCTTAAGGTGTGTTTCAGCTCTGGAAGTCTACAACAAAGTTGTATAGTACTTAAATACCTTTCCAGAACTATATAGCACACCTCCCTGGGAGAAAAGACCTGTGAGTTATGCCCTGTTGAAGATCAGCAAACTTGCTGCCCAAAACAGAGCACCCTGTTTTTCAGTCTTTTGGAACTACACTCATCAATTATCACTTTTCTACCCAACCAGAGTCCTAGATATTGATCCTAGTGATTTTAATTCCTTGTTATCATTATTTTCATGCATATGCCTACAATATCTCGGTACTACGCTCCTCACAAAAGAAAACCCTAACCGATCATACCGGTATATACGTCTCAAGTGTGGCACTAAACGGTCTCTCACACACGTTTACTACACGGATACCTACGTGGTTAGTACCTGCAGAAGACCACACAATAATGGTGCACTCAATGGTTGGTTTCATTTCAGGCACGATCATATTGAAAAGTAAATACAAACGCCCGTATCATTGTCATACAGCCGTCCTTGAGTTAGGTCACGTCTCAAGGTACGTGATCGTGTTTCAACACCACACGACGGGGAACCCGAGTATGTCATGAACGGGTCGTCACGGTTTGGAATGTTATCAACCCAACGGATACCACCTACTGCCCTGCAGGGCACGCCGATGGCAAGCGCTGCGTATGTCCTCCTGGGCTACTTCCAGATGAACACACTCTCGCGTTACTGACCACGCGATGGGGTCTCTACTTACTTGCCTAATGCACGCTAGGGATCAGCGTTTCATATGAACTCAGGAACATGAAGAGTCCAAGAGCTTCATATTGACGTCTCACACCAAGCTGTGAGATCAATCCCTGAACCACGTTCCTCGTCAGGGAGAGCTAACCGAAATTGAACCGCTTTCGGTGGCGTTCCTTACCATGCTTACCAGAGCGTAGGTGCGTCGTTACATAATTGAAATTCAGAATTAAAACACATAGGTTAGTCTTTGTCACTTTAAATAACTATGCTAATATATTCCTTACTTGGGTAACTATCGAATCCTCACCGTAAACCTAAGTTTTCCCATAATACAGTCCTTAAGTACTGTGCTATCCCCAATGCAGCTCTGATACCAGGCTGTGGCGGACCGGAATCCGCTCATCCAGGATCGCAGAGGGTGGTGCCGCACGATGCGACACCCGTCAGCACACGTCATAAGAACACATTATATTACATGGGAAAAACAAACTGAATGTACAAAGTAGTACACTTCTCAGTTACAAACTAAAGTCTTTTATTACACAGCGGAAGTTTCTTTTGTACAACTCACGCCCGCCTATCTAGCAAAAGTCGGTTGCCCAGCCCTAGGGCAACCCACATTAGCTACACGTCTCAGCTCAGCGCGGCGTGTACGGCTCCCACTCAGCCGTGGTCCCCGACGGAGGGTAACCCTCGCCGGTGGACTCGTACTCCGAGTCCGTGGGTGGCTCCTCACCTGAAAAACACTTAAGCAGCAACCGTGAGCACGATGGCTCAACAAGGCTTAACCGACTCACCTAAGCATGAAACTCTACATGAGGGGTACAATGACATAGGTTAGTAATATTGCAGCAAATAGACACGCCTACAAGTTCATCCTTAGTTCATCTTTTAGCAACAAGTTAACAGTTCAGAAATCTGAATTTTAGTAAGCAATATTTGGTGGCACCCATGTAGCAATGCAATTATATCATAACAGCAAGATTGAATCATAACATTTCATACATTAGTCTACGTTATGACGCAGTGAACAAGCGGTACTCGTCACCGCGAGGGACAGCGAATCGACTCGATATACACCTTCAGGGAAACCCAAAGAGCACGTCACGTACGCCCACCCGTGGAGCTGCACAGCACGCTCCCTCGATGTCGTACGGGACAACCTTTCACCCAACAGCCCAAACGTCCAACCGGTCACACCGAAACGAGCAGGAGGTTCCCCACACGGAGCATCTCTCTATGCCCGTTGGCAGATTTCCACCTTGCTGCCCTCAGCCTACACCTATAAATCGGTGCGTTATGCCTCGACGCCCGGAGGTTTAGGCTACATCAGTTTATCGGGGCCCATATATCCGATATGCCTTCGGTACGTTCAATACTTGTTCAGAAGGGCCACACACGGATCGGTCCTCAATCGACACGGGCAGGGCTGCACACACAAGACTTCCTCTTGCTGCGCCCTAGCCCTTGCCTAGTCTCATTTTCATTACTAAAGTGATCTCACATCACTCAACCAAACCCGTGTGTCCCAAGCCTATCTCGCGAGTAGATTCCAACTACTCGACTTGTACCGAAGCGCTATGAATCTTAAGCATAGCCTGTCTATTCGAGGTCCTAGACACTACCCTCACTCTTAGGGAAAAATTCTGGTGATGCAAGGGGGGTTCCATCCATCCTATACCTAATGCACAATCATACTTCATATGACACATGTAAACAAAGTAAAACTTATAAAAGGTTTAATGCAAACCGGGGCTTGCCTTGTTGCTGCTGGTCAGGAGTCAGTTATTTCTCTGGAAGCAGGAACTCGAGAACCTCCGGAGCTTCCTCGCCTTCAGCGACTACACGTTATTGAAATACAACATGTTAATGACTATGCATACAAGTTTATTGTAATACTGCTGCAATTAGTGCTAATAACCAGTTTCTAACAACTGGAACTCTGTTTAAGAATTTAAAGATGAACTGGGTTTTAGTAGTTTGGGTTTGGACCTAAGTACATGGTTAAGTGCTAAGTGGTTTTCCCCTTTTTCATATTAATCCCTCAAGTGGTTAAACAGGACAGGGTGATCCAGAGCTCCAATGGAGCTGAGAATTTTTGTGTGAGTTCCTTGTCACAAGAAAACCCTCTGGACCAAACATTAGCACTTTTCATTGAGTGGTTTGCTCATAATAATTCTTTTAGCAATTAAGCAAAGAAGAATTAATTCTGAGGTAACACCCCTGTTCATGCCCAACTTAGTGAACTACAATTTCAATTATAGCTCATAGAGTTTGCATGAATTTTCCTATCATTTTTGGAGCTAAGATTTGCCCAGAACTGAATTTCCAAGTTTTTGGAAATTCTCTGAAAATGTTTCTGTATTCAAATGAACACATCACCTTCACATTTGAATTTCTCTGACCAAATCAACTCCAAATGGTCTGAAAACTTTACAAGGGTTCACTAACATCCTAAGGAACATTCTGGCAAAATTTGGGGATTTTTGGATGAACCAAACTTCCTCTAAAATTCTTTTGCTGAAAAGCTTGAAAGAATTTTCCAGAATTAAATAATAGGTTTCATACAAATTGAGTTGCATATTTGTATAGAGCTATGCAATCTGAATCCAACCCAATTTGAATCACTAAATTTGGAGCCTCCTAGCAAAAGTTATGGGGTTCTAAAGTTTGGGGAAATTCTGGAATTCGAATTAACCAGGAAAATTTCAAATTCCTGACAGCGGGCCCGTCCCCCATGTGTCACCACCTCGGCTGCGCCACACGGGGCCACAGGACTGTTCTCTGCGTGGTCACAGCTGATCCGGTGCGACAGAAAATCCGCACGCTGTGCAACGAGGGACTGACGAGCGGGCCCGGCCGGCTCGTCTTCTTCCTCGCGCCCGCTCTTTTTCCCGCGCCGCCCCTTCGCCGGCACACCTCGGAAGTTCGCCGGACTTGGCTTCCCGACCGCCTCCCGGCCGGAAACTCGCCGCCTGGGCCTACTTTCGCGCGCTGAACACGATGGTACCGACTGCTCCGGTCGGCGGTGGACCTAACCTAGCCGGCGACGGTGCAGCGGCTCGGACTCCCTTCGGTTATGCCACCTGGCCAGCTCAGCCCGCCAAAACCTCGGTGGAAGGGCTCTACAGCACCGGAGAATCTCATAGAAGGTCGACAAGGCCATGCCAGGACTCGGGGAGAGCTCTAACCTAGCCGTCACCGTGAGCCCGACCCTTCCCGCCATAACCGCGGCTGGAAAACCGGGAAATACGCCGGCTACAGCCAAAATTAAACTAGGGTTGCGAAGAAAACTTGGGCGCCGTCAAGTCTAGCTCCTGTGAGTGCAGTTTGATAAACTCTAAGCAAGCATATATCAGGAATTTGTGGGTTTCTTACCCGAGGGTAGTTCTGCACCGGTTGGAGATGTTTTGTAAAATTCGCCGGCGATGATCGGTCACTGGTTCTAGGCTTTGGGGTTGAGCAGCGTGGAGCCTAGGCGCGTCCAAAACCACTCCTTCTTGGTCGTGACAAGTCCTCTACCGAGCTGCCCACGGGAGCACCTTGGCTCGGTTCTTCCCGGCTGCCGCGAAGAACGTCGTTTGCGCGGTTTGTGGTGGCTCAGCTCGATCGGAAGTGGTGCGGGGAGTGTGTGGGAGGTCTGGGAATGCTGGTTTGCTGAGCTGCCGATGCTTTCACGCGAGCTGCGATCGCTCCCGAGCGATTTGGTGATGGCGGTGGCGCCTCTGTTCTCTGGCGGTGAGAGTGAGGGAATGGGCTTCTCTCGGTGCTGTGGCTCGCTGAGCCCGGCCGAGAGTTAAGGCCCCCCCCCCCCCCCCACGAGGAGCTCGCCAGCCCGTGCGATTCAGCAGGAGGTGGCGTCCGGCTTTCCCCCGCGGTGTCGCTCGATGGAGCCTCGGCTCTGTTCTGAGTGCAATACTTAGCCCCTAAGGCTGTTGACTTTTGTGCAATTTGATCCTCCCCAATGACTTGTGGGACCCACTTGTCAGTGCTCCCCCACCCCTCAAAAGATCTCCAAAACTTGGCAAGAGATGAATTCAAATGTTTGGAGTTTCAAACTGACCTACATTGGTATGGTTGGGCAAATCTCCCCCAAATTCAAATGTATATTTGAATTCTTGCACATTTGGATCCTTTTTGGACAAATGGGTAGCAAACCTTTTAAAAAATTATTGAAACTTTGCCTCCCCACTAATGTGGTCCTGAGGAATCCAATTATGCACTTTAATCTTTGTTTTAGCTGCTGCAACCATGAGTTTGAATGCAACAGTTTTGAATCACCCCCCTCATGTGTCATGTGTAAAATTCCCACTTTGTGAAAGTGTAGGCTTCCCCTCTAACCACTCTTTTGATGGAGGTTACTTGCTCTTCCCACTTTGTCACCCTCTATCCACAACAAGAACTGTGGTGTTGTGAGGTGAAGAAAAATTTTGCAAGTCCCTTTTCTTGGGCTTTTACAGTCCTCATCTTCTAGATTACTAGCCCCTGACTCAGCTCTAGGTGGCTCAGAGGGTGGTGGGGAAGTACGACAGTGCTTGTTTGCCCTACGGTCTGAAGAGTCAGGAGTCCAAGCATCATACTCTATAGCCACAAAGTATAGCCTCTGTTCTCTTCAGGAGATCACGTACATCCTGAAGGTCCTGCTGGCACTCCTGTAGCCTAGTAGTAAGGCTAACTCTATCCTTCAGGCTCATGTCCATCTGCTCGCATGTACAACCCTCTTGGACTGGCACATGCTTGAACTCAGTCGTGCCACTCTGTCGCTGGGGAGTATACATATGTTGGGTCCTGTCCAGATGACCACAGTTGATGTAGCTTTGGCAAGTGATTGCCTCCCAGGTGGCATCTTTTTCTACCTCCGCCATAGTCGCTCTCCATGCTGGTGAGTTGTGTATATTAACTAACCTGCTGTTGTGTAGATCCTAGCCTCCGACTTCCATTTCTCGCGCTCTACGCGAGTAACTCTAGTAGTGTTATAGTACACTACTAGCTTGCCGCTGTACCAGCTGTGACACCCTCATTTTTGGGTTCTACATATATTCATGTTTCATAAAGATAAAACATTTTAAAAGAAGAAGGAACAGAGAAAAATATCAAAAGATAGCCAATAAGAGCCGAATCCAGTTCACCGAGAGCGCCGAAGACAACTTCCACGGCCCGCTGGCCACGTGGCGTGTTCGGAGCTCATCCCTATGAAGTGGGGAGAGGTCCGCCGCTAAACTGGCTATGTGGCAGGCTTGGGGCTCATCTCCGCAAAGGGGGAGAGGTCCGACCCTGTGGAACACGTGTTGCCCCGGAGCTAGCCTCTGCGGAAGAAGCAAAGGCATTTCCGCAGGACACATGTCACCTTCGGAGCTAGTCACCACGGAAATCATAGGACCAGTCGCGCGGGATACGTGTCGATCTCGGAACTCACCTCCGGGTGGTCCGATTCTATTGTACACGCGTCGTCACCGGAGCTTATCTCCGGGAGGTCCGATTCTATTGGACACGCGTCGTCACCGGAGCTTATCTCCGGAGGGTCCGTCACTGTTGGACACGTGTTTACCTCGGAGCACGTCTCTAGGGAAAAAGGAAAGTCCGGCGCTACTTGACGCGTGGCATTCACGGAGCTCACCTCCGAAGAGAGGGAGGTCCGGAACGGATACGTGGCACACTCAGAGCCACCTCCGGAGAGAGGAAAGGTCCGGCACTTACACGTGGCGTGTGCGGAGCCACCTCCGAATAAGAGAGGAGGTCCCGACCGCCAGGATACATGGCGCACGCGGAGCCCACCTCCGAAGGAGAGGGAGGTCTCACTCGCTTGACACGCGGCACAACCGGAGCTCCTCTCTGCGGAAAGGAAGAGACCAGGCCCGATGGACACGTGGAGCTTCTGGAGCTCATCACCGAGGAGGTAACGAGTTCTGGAACGGTTTTTGGATTCTGTACGCGTAGAAATATCGATACAGAGGAGAAACTGACCTGAATTCCATAATGATACCGCACCAAATCAACTCAAGATAAGTTGTTAAGATTCAAAGATAATCTGAATAGGACTCTTATTCAAGATACAATCAGATTAGGACTCTTCTCTTCCCGATTATAAATAGAACCCAGAACCTTTGGCCGAAACCACGAACTTCTCCTAAGCCGACGACTTAGAGCCCTAGCCCCAACTCGCCGAGTAAACCATTGACGGAGTTCAGAGAGGAAGATCGCCGGAAGAGAGACCAACGATCTGAGAAGGACCCGAGACCGAGAAGAACGTAAGGTAGGTCTCCAATACCACTTTATGACATCATCGTGTTTTCTTTTCATCTGTTCTTCGATTCCTTTCGAACAGAAGCTTTCTCATGGACAGATCACTTGTTGATTGGGTTGATCTTAAGAAAAGGTCATCGCCATGTCCACATCTGATCTGAACACCTCTGTTCATCGTAAAACCCTGCAAGCCATGCAAGAACACGTACAAACTGATCTAATGAAACTGCATTATAGGATAACATGCATGTGCATCATCACATCTAGTTTAAAGTTTGTGCATGGTATTGATTGTTATGAATCTTGTATGTGCGTAATCCTGTATAGAAGGACAAGCTCAGGGAGCTGTCTACGACGAGCTGCAACAACAAGGTTTTGAGATCCAAGAGCCACCAGAACCGCAAGAACAAGGCAAGTGCTCCTTGACCATATTGATCCTATATTTTGGGAAAAACTGTTTTGTTTGCGAAAAGGTGTGTGTGCTGAGTCAAACATGATGGGAAACCCTTTTATAGGAGTTTACTAGTTTTGGTTAAACCACCCTTGTCGCCAGGTGTGACACCCTCATTTCTGGTTTCGGCATATATTCATGTTTTATGAAAAGAAAATATTTTAAGAGAAGTAGGAACAGAGAAAAATGTCAAAAAGATAGCCAATAATAGCCTAATCCAGTTCACCGAGAGCGCCGAAGACAATTTACCGCGGCCCGCTGGCCACATGGCGTGTTCCGAGCTCATCCCTGCGAAGTGGGGAGAGGTCCGCCGCTAAACTGGCTACGTGGCAGGCTCGGGGCTCATCTCCGCAAAGGGGGAGAGGTCCGACCCTGTGGGACACGTGTTGCCCGGAGCTAGCCTCTGCGGAAGAAGCAAAGGCATTTCCACAGGACACATGTCACCTTCGGAGCTAGTCAACACGGGAATCAGAGGACCAGTCGCGCGGGATACGTGTCGATCTCGGAGCTCACCTCCGAGAGGTCCGGTTGTATCGGACACGTGTCGCCACCGGAGCTTATCTCCGAGAGGTCCGTCGCTGTTGGACACGTGTTAACCTCAGATCTCGTCTCTGAGAAGAAAGGAAAGTCTGGTGCTACTTGACACGTGGCGTGTGCGGAGCCACCTCCGAAGGAGAGGGAGGTCTTGCTCGCTTGACAAGCAGCACCACCGGAGCTCGTCTCTGCGGAAAAGGAGAGACCAGGCCCCGATGGACACGTGGAGCTTTCAGAGCTCATCACCATGGAGGTAACGAGTTCTGGAGCAGTTTTGGATTCTGTACGCGTAGAAATATCGGTACGGAGAAGAAACCGACCTGGATTCCACAATGTTACCGCACCAAATCAACTAAAGATAAGATGTTAAGATTCAACGACGATCTGAATAGGACTCTTATTCGGGATACAATCAGATTAGAACTCTTCTCTTCCCGATTATAATCAGAACCCAGAACCTCTGGCCAAAACCATGAACTTTTTTTCCAACTCCTAAGCCGATGACTTAGAGCCCTAGCCTCAACTCGCCGAGAAAGCCATCGCCGGAGTTCAGTCAAGGAAGATCGCCGGGAGAAAGCCCAACGATCTGTCTGATCTGAGAAGGACCCGAAGACCGAAAAGAACGTAAGGTAGGTCTCCGATACCACCTTACGACATCATCGTGTTTTCTTTGCATCTGTTCTTCGATTCCTTTCGAACAGAAGCTTTCTCATTGACCGATCACTTGTTGATCAGGTTGATCTAAAGACAAGGTCATCGCCACGTCCACATCTGATCTGAACACCCCTGTTCATCATAAAGCCATGCAAGGACACGGTCTAATAGAACTGATCATAGGATAGCATGCATATGCATCATCGCATCTAGTTTAAGGTTTGTACATGGTATTGATTGTTATGAATCTTGTATGTGCGTGATCTTGTATAGAAGGACAAGCTCAGGGAGCTGTCTACGACGAGCTGCAACAACAAGGTTTCGAGATCCAAGATCCACCAGAACCGCAAGAACAAGGCAAGTGCTCCTTGACCATATTGATCCTATGTTTTGGGTAAAACTGTTTTGAATTGCGAAAAGGTGTGCGTGCTGAGTCAAACATGATGGGAAACCCTTTTATAGGAGTTTACTAGCTTTGGTTAAACCACCCTTGTCGCCATGGATGTTTACGAGTCGGGTATGGTTTTTTTTACTTTTATGCTTCGCTGAGTCCATGGGATTGGGAAGCGAGATAGATGTGTCTAACTAACTGCACTCATAATGATAATGAGGAAACTGGTGTTGTTAATGAACATGGATCGGAGGGAGATCTAGGCAAGCTTGGGTTTGTGAATGAGGTAGCATGAGATGGTGGTTTACTTGCCGTAGATCTAAGGACCGGTTCATGCATGCACATGCCAGGATAACAGTGCCACCACAAGGCCAAGTATGGATGCGGCTTAGCTGAGTAATTAGGTAAGTTGCTAGAGTGTTATGGACTATGGAAGGCGCGGGGAATGGGAGTCGAGTGTGGACTGCCCTGGGAACTGCATGGCACAAGAGGGGGCTCGTGGGTGGGAGAATTGGAGATTCTAGCCTGCCGGTGAAACCTTAGTGAGTCCATACATCTAGTAACCCCTTTGTAAAGGCTATTTTGTGATCTCTTGGCCATACACCGACGGTTGTGTACTGGTATAATGGAGGTTCTGCAGTCGCCGACGGGTGACGAAATCACAAACTTGTGGGTAAAGAGGTGCAAACTCTGCAGAGTTCTTAAAACTATCATGATAACCGAGCTTACGGTCATGAGCGCCTGGCCAACTGCCATGATTAGTTGGGATGGTTATTGAGATGGTTATTGGTTATGGTTTTGGATGGTTTGGTTATGGTTTGGTTTTGGGACTGTTGAGTCCGGGTGATAAGATGGGTTGCATGACTGTTGAGTCGTGGCAACAAGGTTGGTCTCAGTGGGAGACGAAGTTGTTTTACGAGGTGAAATGGTAGCGAATACAGGATGGTATTCGTGAGATGGTAGCGAATATGAGTAGGTATTCGTGAGCGAGAATGAGGTTGATTGATGACTGGTTATGAACATGGCGGAGGTATGATTGGTATTTTAATACATGTTGGGATTACATTCACTTAAAGATAAGTCGCTGTTTTATCGTGCTTTTGATAAATAACTTTGCTTTTCTGCAAATGAGCCTTTTTATACCTACCTTGCTATGAGCTTCATATCATATTTTCCCGCACTTGCTGAGTACATCATTGTACTCAAACTTGCATTATTATTTCATCATCAGCAGTAGGAGATGACTACTATGAAGACCAAGTAGAGCATTAAGGTGTGTGATCTGTTCTCAACCTTGCCTGTGGGAATGGAATAGAGATGTCCATTTGCTGCTTAGATTTGCTTCCGCATTAGTTAAATTGCTTCTGCATTAGTTAGAAGACTTTCCGCTGCATAGAAATAAGACTTCCGCTGTGAGCATGAGTCCAAGACTCATGAGACATTGTAATAAACTCTGTTATTCGTGGTTATATATATTCTGAATTCAGTTTGTGGAATATATGTGTATGTGTGATGAACATCCTTGGCACACATATGCATTAGTTCTCGGTTCCGTGGTTTTCCACAGAATTGAGGGCGTCACACCAGGGAAGTTTATGAGTCGGGTATGGTTTTTACTTTTTTGCTTCGCTGAGTCCATGGGACTGGGAAGCGAGATAGATGTGTCTAGCTAACTGCACTCGTAATGACCATAAGAAACTGATGTTGTTAATGGACAAGGATCGGAGGGAGATCTAGGCAAGACTGGGTTTGTGAATGTGGTAGCATGAAATGGTGGTTTACTTGCCGTAGATCTAAGGACCGGTTCATGCATGCACATGCCAGGATAACAGTGCCACCACAAGTCCAAGTATGGATGCGGCTTAGCTGAGTAATTAGGTAAGTTGCTAGATTGTTATGGAGTGTGGAAGGCGCGGGGAATGGGAGTCGAGTGAGGACTGCCCTGGGAACTGCATGGCACAAGAGGGGGCCCGTGGGTGGGAGAATTGGAGATTCTAGCCTGCCGGTGAAACCTTAGTGAGTCCATACATCTAGTAGCCCCTTTGTAAAGGCTATTTTGTGATCTCTTGGCCATACACCGATGGTTGTGTACTGGTATAATGGAGGTTCTGCAGTCGTCGACGGTGACGAAATCACAAACTTGTGGGTAAAGAGGTGCAAACTCTGCAGAGTTCTTAAAACTATCATGATAGCCGAGCTTATGGTCACGAGCGTATGGCCAACTGCCATGATTAGCTGGGATGGTTATTGGATATGGTTACTGGTTATGGTTTGGATGGTTTGGTTTTGGTTTGGTTTTTCGGGACTGTTGAGTCCAGGTGATAAGACGGGTTGCATGACTATTGAGTCATAGCAACGAGTTTGGTCTCGGTGGGAGACGAAGTTGTTTATGAGATGAAATGGTAGCGAATACGGGATGGTATTCGTGAGATGTTAGCGAATATGAGGAGGTATTCGCGAGCAAGAATGAGGTTGATTGATGACTGGTTGTGACATGGAAGGTAATGAGCATAATGGAGGTATGATTGGTATCTTAATACATGTTGGGATTACATTCACTTAAAGATGAGTTGCTGTTTTATCAAGGTTTGATAAATAACTTTGCTTTCTGCAATGAGCCTTTTTATACCTACCTTGTTATGAGCCACATATCATATTTTCCCGCACTTGCTGAGTACATCATTGTACTCAAACTTGCGTTATTATCTCATCATCAGCAACAGGAGAAGATTTCTATGAGGACTAAGTGGAGCATTAGCGTGCGATCTGTTCTCAACCTTGCCTGTGGGGATGGAGTAGAGATGGAGCCACTGCTGCCTAGAATTACTTCCGCATTAGTTAGGAGACTTCCGCTGCATAGAAATAAGACTTCTGCTGTGAGCATGGGTCCAAGACTCATGAAACATTGTAATAAACTCTGTTATTCGTGGTTATATATATATTCTGAATTCAGTTTGTGGAACATATGTGTATGTGTGATGAACATCCTGGGCACACATATGCATTAGTTCTCGGTTCCGTGGTTTTCCCATAGAATTGAGGGTGTCACACCAGCACCGCGGAGGAGAAGTCAAAGACGCTGCACTATGTCTCCTGCAGCTCCCCCATGAGAGCGGTACGTCACGGGGTTATCCACCTCCTCCCGGGTATGCGCAGCTATCTCTTGTCGAGGAACACGTCCTCCGGTGGACTTGCGGGCGATGCAAAGTGTGCGAACCATCTAAAACATAAAACATTTAAAAACCAAGTGAGATATAAAGTAAATAAATACTCTATTTTGAACAAAGATAAGATTAGATAACAAAAAATAAAAGACCAATAAATAAATAAAATATTAACACAACACACTTTTTGTAAATTAGTTTTTAGGAACATAGTGTCCTTAATACGTCCGTTTCTAACTAGGTTCACGTTCCTACGGTCAATCTTAGCTCTGATACCACTTCTGTCACATCCGGTTTTCTCGAAGATCAACCGAGTGAATAAACACATGTGTGCCAGGATCTATTTGCTCATATATGTGATGACAATAGTGAAACATCATTTAGTACAAGCCAAGTACATCGTGTAATTAAAATTCTTACATAAATGTCTCAAAAGACTATTAAAATGTCAGATACATATACGACAACGCAGCAGAATAGATCTTGTGGAGCTCCATCACAGTAGTTGCCCCGGGGATTCCGCAAGCCTAATATACGCTACAGGATCAAAGTCATCATCATTGTACTCCATTCCTTCACCATGGTCTGAGCAGCAAAATAAATCCAACAAAAAGCAAGCTTGAGTACCTAAGGTACTCAGCAAGTATGGGAAAGAAATGATATTCATGCTTAAGACAAGGAAAGACTCATATCGTGGTTTTAACACTACGCTGTTATCCTAACACCTTAGCTTTAATTAGCACCTATACTACTACATAAACGAAGTAGTCCCATTCCCGTATTGGCATCCTAAATGTTAAGTTTCCCACTTAACATTGCCAACTTTCCACTTCATAATTCACTAATCATGAAGAAGTCCAAGTCGCTCTTGACTGTGAGCACGGTTGTCATGACAGTTTCTGTAAGGGCCTCAGTTTTTGACACGTGTTTAAAGTGTTCATCACCACACCACACACCTCATTTGAATCAAGTTGATGAACACAAATGAGGATCAAGTAACCACCATCAACATGCTCATTAGAGAACAAACTCACATATTGCAAAAGTGGTATTTTCCACATGTGATATAGAGGGGCTGGGCATATGAAAACTCCTACACATTGCTAGGGATGTCCATGCCAAGTTTCACCCAAAGTCAAAACCTTTTTGAGGTCATTTTGGGCATGGCTAGAAGAGGGCAGTTTGAAACTACATTCAAATTCAAACTGTTTTTATCCCATGAATTCAAAAGTGGGAGGCATATTCTTACTCATAACATTTTTGTGAGCTCATAACCCAATTTTCACTCCATTTGGAGTTGATCTTGGCATGAGCTAAGTGGGGCAAATTCAAACTTTATTTGAATTTCAAACTGAACATGTGCTGAAATTCATTCAAACCAAACCCAATTTGAATTCTAATCAATGCAAATGGCTCATGGGTGAATAATTTGAATCACCATGGGTATTTTGGGACTTACTGTTTACAACAGTGATGAGGAGTTAATTTCAGAGGTTAAACTTGAGTGTGGGACCCACATGTCATAGTTATAAGGGGGGGGGGAGACTTGCACCCAAAGTCACAGCCTCGGTGGGAAATTCCACCGAGCAGCTGCCAGCTGTGCCACCGAGAAGCAACCGGCGCCACCAGCTGCTTCTCCCTTCGCGCGCTGGCGTCCCAGGCGGCCTGCTCGCGCCCCCACGCGACCGTCACCGTCTCAGCCGAGTGAAGACCGGGTGCCTTCTTATCCCCGCGGGCAACACCGGGCGGCGCAATTCTTTTTCTCCCCAAGCTCTCGGTCGATCGGGAAAACACAGCAAACAATCGTATCCTCGCCTCCCCGAGTTGCTAGGAAACATCCTGAGCTCGAGCACCACCCTCCCAACGCCTGAACCACTGGGTTTAGGCCCCTGTTCCCATGATCAACGACGACCGCCGTAGTTTAGCTGAAGAACGGCGATCGGTCTCACATGGGCAGCACACTACAGCCACTTCCACGACCGAGCAAGGGTGGCAAAAGGAGCGCACGGACTCCTGGCATAGACGGCTAGCCCATGTTGGAATGAGAAATCTGCAGAAACTTCTAAAAGGTGGTCACATCCGTGGTCTTAAGGATGTGGTTTTTGAAAAAGACAGGCCGTGCAGCGCTTGTCAAGCAGGAAAACAGGTTGGAGCACCACACCCTGCCAAGAATGTGATGACCACCGCTAGACCGCTGGAACTTCTCCACATGGATCTCTTTGGTCCAATTGCGTACATCAGCATCAGCGGTAACAAATACTGTTTAGTAATTGTTGATGATTTTTCAAGATTTACCTGGGTATTTTTTTTGTATGATATATCAGAAACTCAGGGAATCCTCAAGAAGTTCCTGAAAAAAGCTCAGAATGAATTCTCATCAACCGTAAAGAATATCAGAAGTGACAATGGGACAGAATTCAAGAACACCCAAGTTGAAGAATATCTCAATGAAGAAGGTATAAAGCATGAATTCTCGGCACCCTACTATCCTCAACAGAACGGGGTGGCCGAAAGGAAGAACAGAACATTGATCGAAATGGCGAGAACAATGTTGGATGAATACAAGACGTCAGACCAATTTTGGGCAGAAGCGGTGAACACCGCTTGTCATGCCACAAATCGGTTGTACCTTCATCGACTACTGAAGAAAACTTCATATGAGCTTCTCACGGGTAAAAAGACTAATGTTTCTTATTTCAAAGTTTTTGGTTGCAAATGTTTTATTCTGAACAAGAAACCAAGGGCCTCGAAGTTCGCTTTGAAGTCCGATGAAGGATTCTTGCTCGGATATGAATCGAATGCCTACGCCTATCGTGTCTTCAACAAGGTGTCCGGCCTTGTTGAAGTAGCACGTGACGTAGTGTTCGATGAAACTAACGGCTCACAAGTGGAGCAAGTCGATAAGTTTATGCTAGATAAGGAGGAAGCTCCATGTGAAGCGCTGAAGAAAATGGCACTTGGTGATATCCTACCACGAGAGGAAACACAAGACGAATTTCAACAAGGAAGCAATGATCAAGGGGGAGCTCCTACACAAGATCAGGTTGAGGAAGGTCAAGAATATCAAGATGATCATGGAAGCAATGATCTAGGGGGAGACATGACACATGAAGACAATGAAGAACAAGCAACTATACAAATTCCACATCCAAGAGTACATCGGTGTGTGCAAAGAGACCATCCTGTCAACAATATCATTGGAGATATTGCTAAGGGAGTAACTACTAGATCTCAAATTGCAAATTTTTGTGAACACTATTCTTTTTTGTCTTTTTTGGAGCCATACAGGGTAGAAGAAGCCTTAAGGGATCCAGAATGGGTGATTGCAATGCAAGAGGAGCTGAACAACTTCAAAAGAAATGAAGTATGGGAGCTGGTGGAAAGACCAAGGGCGAACATCGTTGGAACCAAGTGGGTCTTTCGGAACAAGCAAGATGAACATGGAGTAGTGACAAGAAATAAAGCAAGGTTGGTGGCCAAAGGTTACTCTCAGGTGGAAGGTTTGGACTTCGATGAAACTTTCGCTCCTGTAGCTAGACTTGAGTCCATTCGCATTTTATTGGCATATGCTACTCACCATAATTTTAAGTTGTATCAAATGGACGTCAAGAGTGCCTTCCTCAATGGTCCGATAAAGGAGGAAGTCTATGTGGAGCAGCCACCAGGGTTCGAAGATCAGGAGTATCCCAACCATGTCTATAAACTGAGTAAGGCTCTCTATGGCCTCAAACAAGCTCCTCGAGCCTGGTATGAGTGCCTTAGAGATTTTCTAACTCAAAATGGATTCAACATTGGTAAAGCTGACTATACACTCTTTACTAAACATTTTGATGATCATTTATTCATATGTCAAATTTATGTTGATGACATTATTTTTGGATCCACTAACAAGTCCTTTTGTGAAGAATTTAGCAAAATAATGACAGACAGGTTCGAGATGTCAATGATGGGTGAATTGAAATTCTTCTTGGGATTTCAAGTGAAGCAACTGAGAGAATGTACATTTCTAAGCCAAACTAAATATACACAAGACATTCTCAAGAAATTCAATATGGACAAAGCCAAGCCCATCAAGACACCCATGGCCATCAACGGACATCTCGACCTCAATGAAGACGGTCCAAATGTGGACCAAAAGGTATATCGGTCCATGATTGGCTCCTTACTTTATTTATGTGCATCTAGGCCAGATATTATGCTTAGCGTATGCATGTGTGCAAGGTTTCAAGCCGCACCTAAAGAGTGTCACTTAATTGCTGTAAAAAGAATCCTAAGGTACCTTGTGAACACACCCAACTTGGGCCTTTGGTATCCCAAAGGATCCAAGTTTAACTTGATAGGGTATTCCGACGACTATGCAGGATGCAAAGTCGATAGAAAGAGCACGTCAGGGACTTGTCAATTTCTTGGTAGGTCCCTAGTTTCTTGGTCATCTAAAAAGCAGAACTCCATTGCTCTTTCCACAGCGGAAGCGGAGTATATTGTAGCCGGTAGTTGTTGTGCGCAACTACTTTGGATGCGACAGACTCTTAGGGACTACGGATACAATCTAAGTCATATCCCGCTTCTACACGATAATGAAAGTGCTATAAAAATTGCACACAACCCTGTAGAGCACTCAAGAACTAAGCACATAGATATCCGTCATCACTTTCTTAGAGATCATTCATTAAAAGGTGACATTGCTATTTCATATGTTAGGACTGAAAAACAACTTGCGGATATTTTTACCAAACCATTAGATGAGAAAAGGTTTTGTGAACTAAGAAATGAGCTAAACATTCTTGACTCTCAAAATGTGGCTTGAAACATTGCATACCTGGTTGCAACTTAAAATGTTCCTTTGTATTGTTAAAAAATGCTCCTCTTCTCCTTTTCTACTCAAAAAACTATCTTAATGAAGCAATCTTGTGGATTAAGACCATTGTTTGATTGCTGATTGCCTACTGGTCGTAATCACCAAGACTATTTGGAAAATTATTGTCCTTGGATCACTATTAACATCTATATATGTATCAGGTCTGTTGGAAACGGACTAGTCCGATTTTCAACCGGACTAGTCTGGACAGACGACAATTAGGTTAACACAGGGGCACCGGACTAGTCCGCTACCATGACCGGACTAGTCCGGTCAGTCGCATATAGAAGCAGTTGGCCGGACCAAGCCCCTCCCTCTCCACTCATAAGCCTTTGTCTCACCCCCCTCTCCTAAACCCTAGCTCCCAAAGTGATTTTCGAAGTTAAGCCCTCAAACTCGGAGTTTTCTCCGTGAAAAAGCCTCTTCTCGACGAGGGGATTCTACTCTCCGGACTCATCCGGATAGATTCTTGCTCCTTCAACGCGAAACTTCAAATCTTGGTAAATTCCCCCCTAAAACCAAAATCTCAACTTTTCTAGTTCTAGCTAGTTTCCTTTGATTTCAAAAGGATGTACATTGCCTCAATAGATGTATTCCTACCACTTTCCTGCCCTTGTGTCCTTAGATAGGAGATTTGATTCAAATGAAACATTAGGGTTCTTATGCTAGGCCGGACTAGTCCGGCGCTCATATGCGGACAAGTCCGGTCCACCGGACTAGTCCGCACTCTGAAACCGGACAAGTCTGGTCTCTGACAGTTGAATCCCTACATTCCCATTTGAAGTCGATAATGCGTCCATTTGCATCTAATCCTTAAACCCCTTATCAGGCATCATGTCTTCGGGCTCAGATGACGGCTCTTTTCACCTTGACGAAGAAGTTCAACGTGGAAGAGTGAGGAGAGCTAAGGAGGGAGTGATGAAGAAGAGACATGATGTCAATGCTCACTCTCCACCCTCCGATGACAATCTACCTAAGAAGAGGAAAGTCATTGTCAAAAGGCCTCAAATGGAAGATGCTGCTGAGGGCTCGTCAGGGCCAAAAAGAGTTCTCAATAAAGGGAAGGGACTTGCTAGTGCTCCCCTTGGGCCGTTGAAGATGAAAAACCCTATTCACCGCAACAGGCAGCCTTCAAGTGAGGATTTCACTGGAAAAGGGAATGAGCTAGCTGATAACTTCAGGAAGATTGAAGTGTATGACCGACCTAAACAATGTTCTAATCCAAGGTTCTGGAGCAACTTCCATGCAGACTACTACGAGCATGTGTACATGAAGAATCCTGTAGTAGAGATTCAATGGCTAAATGTTGAATACCTGAAATCGAAGAGGTATCCTGCCTTTCGTGAGATGGTGGAGGCCTTAGAGAGGCACGGTCTGACGGACCTGCTATCCTTTGAGTATGACTGGAACAATGAAGTCATTACCCAGTTTTACTCCACTCTCTACTTTGCTCGTGGTGATGGAGACAGTCTTACTTGGATGACTCATGGTTCAAAGTATAGTGTCACTTATGATGAATTTGCTAGGATTCTTCACCTCCAACACACTTTGAATCATGAACTTGTCATCCATAATCTGAAACCCCTGGAGAAGGAAGAGCTTGAGTTTCTCTATGACACAAGGATGCCATATGTTCCTCCCACCATCAAATATCTGAAACCCTTCTTTGTGGTCCTCAATAGAGTCTTGAGAAAGACTATAGCTCCGAAGGATGGAGATGCGGGAACTATACAAGGGACCTTGAGGACTCTCATGAAGGTCATTAGTGGAAGGAGACCATTCAATGTTTTTGAGTATATCTACAATGACATCGTGAACATCTCAATCACCCCCAATAGGTCCTGTGGATATGCACCGTATATCATGTACATGATTGAGAAAGTGACGGGACTCGAGTTCGTCAAGGATGTCAAGCATGCGGGGTTGAAGCCGCAAAAACCCACCGAGTACACTCTCCCCCCGGCTCCAACTGCCCCGTCCTCTCCACCAGTGGAGAGAAGATCAAAGCAAGCTCATGATGTCACTAGATCTGCAGCTGCTCCTCCTGGGTCTCCACCTGCACAAGAATCATCCAGTGGCATCCTCAAGGTGCTCTCCTCCATCTTTGCCTGCTGCCGCAAAATCGAAGACAGGCAGCGCAAAGAAAAGCTTGCAAGGAAGAAATACCAACAGTATGTCAATGCCAATATCAAGTCTATCTGCAAAGCTTGAGATTGAGCCCGTTGGATCACCGCCCGCCTCCGAGGACTCAGAGGAAGATCCTGCTCCCATGGATGCCGAAGTTGGTGAAGATGAAGATCAGACTGAGACTGAAGGAGAAGGCAGCGATGAGTGATTCCCCTCAATTTTTCCCTTTTTGGTGCCTTGATGCCAAAGGGGGAGAGATTGAGATTAGATTTGGACTCGAACTATCTAGTATTAGTTATTAAGCTCTCTTATGATCAAGGACATGTACCTATTTTAAAATCCTGTAATGCACCATTTCTTTTCTTATGTGTGATGCACTACTTATATGTTCACTATTGTTTGTCTTTAATTTATCACATTTTGTTTATCACACACCTGTGAGGCACCCCACCATAAGGTGTGTGCATATGTGAGAAGCTTTTTGTGATTTCTTTACTATTCTCATTTGTGCACACCTTATGAAAATCAACTTTTTATTCTCAATTGTGATATATCAAATAGTTGTCATCAATCACCAAAAAGGGGGAGATTGTAAGTGCATCTAGGATATCCCCTGTGGGTTTTGGCTAATTGATGACGAACATATGAGATCCTAATGAAACTATTAAGATGATTGCAGGATAAACAAAGTGAACTAGCTCGGTGCACACAAAAAGGTGAAAAATAGAGTGGTGCCCGAAAAGGAAGACTTTAGTGGAATTTAGAAGAGCAAAGTAGATGTAAATGTATAGGGTGTGTGTGAGAGACACATACCAAGAGCTCATGACTTTGCGTAAGGGTAAGGGGTTTAAAAATCAACTAAAATCCACTGGACACCGGACTAGTACGTTCATGGACCGGACTAGTCCGGTCATCTTACTGGAATGCGACCGGACAAGTCCGGTTTTAGACTGGACTAGTCCGCTCATGTTTCTGTTGTCCTCTGTAGAGGACTGCGGACTAGTCCATCCATGCGACAGGACTAGTCCGCTAAACTTTCTGGAACCCCACTTCACATAGCACCGGACAAGTCCGGTTTTAGACCGGACTAGTCCGGTTAACCCACTGGAAGTAGACCGGACAAGTCCGATCATATACCGGACTAGTCCGGTATTAGGTTTTTCAACGACAACTTTTTGGAAACCATATAAATGGGTGATCCACGGCCTCCCAAAGTAGAGACACGACTCATACTGCTTGAGACAAGAACCCTAGCGCCGCCACCTCTCCCAAGAGTCCAAAAACACATCTCCCCACACATCTAAGGTGCAAAAAGGTGAATATCAATTGAACACTTGGATTCGGGATTGGGAGATCATCGTTCTTTCATTGTGAGCTCTTGGGGTTTGATCTCTCTACACTCATATTCTGCTTTGTAATCTTTTTGAGTGTATTTGATCGCTTTCTCATTGTAATTCTTGTGGGAGCCCTCAACGTGTGAGGTTGCCCCACAAACTCGGTGATTACCCGTGCTAGTGGAGTCAAGTCGGCCTTGTGTGGTGACTTGAAGAGGGAAAGGGTTAGAGACCCGACTCTGTGTGAGCCTCCTCAATGAGGACGTAGATCTCTTGGTGAGATCGAACCTCGGTAAAATCTGTGTCTCGCATGCCTCCTTGTTTTTGTTGATTATAACATCTAGTTGCTAAACTTCATAATTTGAGTTGCTAAGTCTCATTCACGGGCATAATCACACCTCACATTGTAAAATCAAAATAGAATAATTGTTGTTCTTATTTCCGCTGCTAAACAAGTTAATTCTTCTGCACAACACTTATACAATCTACACAATTCAGCACACCGGACTAGTCCGGTCAATCAAGTTTCTGATAATTCTATTAAGTGTGCAGGAATCTTTTAAAGGCCTATTCACCCCCCTCTAGGCCACATTCAGTGGTGTACGGCATTTCCTCCCGTATAGCGCCTCATAAGGCGCCATCTTAATGCAGGCTTGATACCCATTGTTGTACGAGAACTCGGCTAATGGCAAGTGATCATCCCAATTCTTGCCGTGGTCGATAGCGCAAGCTCGTAGCATGTCTTCTTAGATATGATTCGCCCGCTCGGTTTGCCCATCCGTCTGCGGGTGGTACGCTGAACTAAGGATCAGCTTCGTTCCCAAGGCAGCGTGTAGCTGCTCCCAAAAACGGGACACAAATAAAGTGCCCCGATCCGATATGATGGTACGGGGTACGCCGTACAAGCATAGGATCCGTGAGATGTATAGTTCAGCGTACTTCTTGGCATTGTAGTTGGTGTTGACCGGGATAAAATGGGCAACTTTGGTGAGCCGGTCACGATCACCCACACGGAATCATGTTTCTGAAAGGTGGTGGGTAAACCGACGATGAAGTCCATGCTCACATCCTCCCAATTCCAGGCAGGAACGCCCAGTGGTTGTAGCAGTCCCGGTTTCCGCATATGTCTGCCTTCACCCTTCGACATGTATCACACTCGGACACGTACTTCGCGATCTCCCGCTTCATCCGTGTCCACCAAAAGTTGCTTCTGAGTTCTTGATACATTTTGTTGCTGCCGGGGTGAATAGAAAATTTTGATAAGTGAGCCTCATCAAAAAATTTCTTCCGTAATTCCGTGTTACGGGGTACGACGATACGGTCCTTGAACCATAGGACGCCGTCTCTGTCCTCCCGGAAACATTTAAGCTCCCCACTGTCTACATGTCTCCGCAAATGTGACATGCCCTTGTCATTCTTCTGGGCTGCCGCTATCTCTTCACGGATGGTGGGGATCAAAGCTAGGTTGTAGAGAGCTCCATGTGGAATCACATGCAGTGATGGTTCGCTCTCTTCCAACGGTGTGATGGTCAGATTGTTGACGTGTGACTTGCGGCTCAGCGCATCTGCCACTACGTTTGCCTTGCCCGGATGATAATGGATCTCTATTTCGTAATCCTTTATCAGTTCCAACCATCTTTGCTGCCTCATGTTCAGCTCCTTCTGAGTGAATATGTACTCGAGGCTCTTGTGGTCGGTATATAAATGTACGAGGTTACCGAGTAGGTAGTGCGTCCACATCTTGAGTGCGAGTATCACGGCAGCGAGCTCCAAGTCGTGAGTTGGATTATTCTGGTCATGGTTTCTAAGCTGCCGTGACCAATACGCGACCACTCTTCGGTCTTGCATCAGCACACATCCGAGCCCGATGCCGGATGCATCGAGTACACATCGAACGGTTTTGTTGTGTCTGGCTGTGCCAAGACCGGTGCTGATGTCAGGTGCTTGACTAAAGCCTTGAATGCTGCTTCACATGTTGGACTCCAAACATATTTGATAGCCTTCTTCAGCAGCTCCGTCATCGGCTTGGCAATCTTCGAGAAGTTTGGAATGAACCTCCGATAATATCCCGCGAGTCCGAGGAAACTCCGTACCGTGTGAACAGTCCTCGGGGATTTCCAATTCAGCACTTGTGTGATCTTGCTCGGGTTTACAGCGATACCCTCCGCTGAGAAGATATGCCCGAGAAAAGGCACTTGCGATATCCAGAACTCGCATTTGCTGAATTTCGCGTATAGCTTGTGACCCCGCAGCCGTTGCAAGACTATACGCAGATGCTTCTTGTGATCTTCCTCCGACTTGGAATATACCAGGATGTCGTCGATGAAGACCACGACAAACTTGTCCAGCTCCAGCATGAATACCGAGTTCATCAAATACATGAAGTGAGCTGGAGCATTGGTGAGGCCAAAGGACATGACCAGGTACTCATAAAGTCCGTACCCCGTCGAGAAAGCCGTCTTCGGAATGTCCTCCGTCCTTATCTGAATCTGATGGTACCCGGATCTTAAGTCCATCTTGGAAAAGATCTTTGCTTCAAGCAACTGATCAAACAACATGTCGATCCATGGCAACAGGTACTTGTTCTTGATGGTTACGGCGTTTAATGGATGATAGTCCACGCAAAGCCGCGACGTCTCGTCTTTCTTCTTCACAAATAATGCCGAGCAACCCCATGGCGAGGAGCTCGGCCTAATAAAACCCTTCTCCAGGAGGTCCGTGAGCTGGTCTTCAGTTCAGCCAACTCCTTGGGCGCCATCTTGTACGGCCTTCGGGATATTGGCATGGTTCCCGGTGCAAGTTCAATCTTGAACTCCACCTCTCTGTCGGGCGGCATCCCCGGTAAATCATCCGGGAACACGTCAGGGAACTCTCGGACCACTGGAATATCTTCCAATCTGATGGTTGTGGCTTGATAGACACTTGGAAGTTTTATTTCTGGACTGTCCAGAAATAAGGAGTGAGCTTCATGCACTTCTGAGTTCAAGTGCACGACTCGAAGGACGGTGTCTAAAACAGCGCTGTGGCGGGTTAACCACGACATCCCTAGGATGACATCGACCTTCTGTCCCTCTAAGATGATGAGAGACGTGGGGTACACTCTACCCGCTAAGCATAATGGTGCCTTGGAAACCATTACGCTTGCTTAAATCTTCCCACCCGGTGAACAAATTAAATATGTACTATCGGTGGGTAGTATTTGCAAGCTGTGTTTAGCAATGAAAGCTTGGATAATAAAATTATGCGTGGTGCCTGAATCAAACAATACTATGGCGGGATGCTGGTGGAGTTGGAACATACCCGCAAGGATTGGCTCACCCTCCGGCACGTCCTCTATGGCAAGCTGGTGGACAGTGCCGGGCCTAGGGTTTGCCCGCCGCGCATTAGTAGGGTTCCCGGGTTGATTCCTCCCCGGAAACTGCGGTGCAACTCCGCCGCCTTGCCTCTCCGGGCAACTGCTCGCGAAGTGTCCTAGACGACCACACTTGTAACATGTGGCCGCCGCTGGTGTAGTGCTCGGGGGACGAAAGCCCGGCATGCGTTGCTGAGGTGCATACGCATGCAGCATCGTCCGCTGCTGCAGTTGTTGTTGCGGAGGTGGTACTGGCAGTGCCGGCCTGAATGCCGGTGACGAGTACGGCCGACTGTGGAACGGCATCGGCCTTTGTGGTGGCTGCCAGCGTGGACCAGATGGTGGGCGATTCACCATCCGAAACTTCTGAGAAGGACCGCCTCCTTCTCCGCTGCTTTGCGGCACGCTTCGCTTTCTCTCCGGCGCCGCCAACTCCTTGCCGGAGTCCTCCTGAACAATCACAGCGTCAATGATGTCGTTGAGGCTGCCGCGATTGAACATCGCCAATTTGTCCTTCAGGAGCGGGTTAAGCCCCTGGTAAAAGTGGTCCCGCCGCTTTTCGTCGGTATCTGCGTGATACGACGCGTAGAGCGCGAGATCGTTGAACGCCCTGGAGTATTCCAGCGCGTTTCGGCTCCCTTGCTGCAGGTATAGAAACTCCTGTGTCTTCCTCTTCATCAAACCTGGCCGTATGTGATAGGCCCTGAAGGCCGTCGGGAACTCCGCCCAGGTCATAACTCGATCGGTGGGCTGTGAAGCACAGAAGTTTGCCCACCACGCGCTCGCGGATCCTTGGAGCTGCTGGACCGCGAACTGAGTCTTGCGCTGCTCGCTTATCTGGAGCAGCCCGAACTTCATATCTATTGCGCGGAGCCAGTTGTCCGCGTCAAGGGGTTCATCTGCCCTTGAGAATACCGGGGGATGAGTCGCCAGGAAGTCGGAGTAGGAGCTCTGTTGATGCTCCTCACGGTCTTGACGTCTCTCTGGGCGAGACGTATTAGCGATGAGAGTTTGCAGCAACTCCGTGTGCTGCTGATGCGAACCCGCCATTGCCACGACAATGTCGGCCAATGTAACCGTTTGCAGTGGCGGTGGTGGTGTTTGCTGTTGCTGTCGCTTCTGCTGTCCCGAGGAGTCCTCGGGAGGCTGTTGGGAGGTCTCTCCCCCTTGGCTAGTGCCCCCAACGTCCGGGTTGGCACGAGTACGCGTCATTCTCAAGTTTTAGTGCTTTGGATCAAAACCTTCAAGTTTTACAATGAAGTTGTTCATTTCGTGGGGTGTGACGTCGATGCGTCACCAGATCATGTCGGTACTACGTCCTCACAAAAAAAACCTATACCGTACTTAGCTGGCTTCATTATTTCAGTGGCACTAAACGTCACTCACACACGGATGCTACACGTCTACCGTTTCGTGGTTAGACTACCTGCAGAAACTCAAACAATCGTCAGACTCGGCTGCACACCGAGTCCGGTATCCATACAGTCCGTACACCCGGCCGTCATCACTCGCCCGGATGTTCTCAAGCAAAACACGCCTTGAGTTACAAGTTCACGTTTCAGACCACGTGACGGGGTCTCCCACATTGCACCACGCACGCCAGGGACAGACGTTGCTCGAATACCCCAAACGACATGAAGAGTCGTAGAGAATACCAAAGCGGGTCGGGTTACCTGCCACCCGTGGGGCTCCACCCTTCAGCTTGTGTGCACTGGTGGACAACGCTTATGTGCACCCCCAAGACATAAACGTCCCGAGGTGCACGATTTTCCGACATAGACAGATAGGTTAGTATGCCACTTTCTATATGCTAATAACATCCTTATACGAGCTACTAACTTGTTCTTCACTGGATTTTTGAAAAAGAGGACCTTTGTAGTGCGTTAAACCTCAAGCAAGCTCTGATACCAACGCTGACATGACCCCACGGTCTGGTCAAGCCAGGATCACGCTGAGGGGTGCTGCGTTGCACACCACCGAATAACACACATCAAAGATACAAAGCAGAAGCAAAACTTTTATTACATAAAGTGGTTTATGAACATTTGTACATCAAAATAAGTCCAGTCTACACTCACGGGCGTAGACTACGCATCAAGTTCAGGTTCAGCCCTTGAACGTGTCCTTGCTAGCACACACGCACACTAACTCTGCGGCGTGCACGGCTCCCACTCGACGGGGTTCCCCTCCTGGGGTTCCGTCTCCTCTTCGGGAGCCCCTTCCTCATAGAACCCTGTAAAAGCTTCAAACACAAGCAGTGAGCACGAAGGCTCAGCAAGACTGACCCGTCTCTTCTAAACATGGAACTTCTACATGAGGGATTGATAGGTTACATGAGGTAAAATCATTTGCAAGGACTCGCCTAATTAGTAGAACCTTACTTTCAAGTTTTAGCAGCAGGTTGTGGAGAACCTTACGCTAAGGCACATGAGAGAGCCGCAATCAAACAAGAAATGCATTTCTCTCATGTACTTTGCTGAAAGTTGAAAAGAACTTTAGTTAGCGCTAGACTACAGCATATCATTAACAATCAATGTCCATCATTCAATCAGCGGCATTTTCACATGTGACTAGCCTGTTCTTTCTATGTCACGGTACAGTGAACAAGTGGTACTCACTGACCGCGAGGGACGACGATTATAATCGATTTACACCTGTAGGGTTACCCGAACAACCCGTCACGTACGCCTGTACTCGATGTTGCAACCATCACGGACGCCGTACGCAACTACCTTTCACCCGTCAGCCAAATATTGAACCGGTCCCATCGTCCTGAGCAAGAGGTATCTGCACGCGCATCTCAGTGCCACCAGCCGATTTACACCTCAAGCTCTCAACCTACCCGCTGAACGACGGGCAATGCCTCAATACCCAGCTACCCGAGTTACATCAGTTTCCCGGTTCCATATATCCGGTAGGTCTTCGGTACTGTTCTAGCTTGTTCAACAGGCCCACACACGGCTTGGTCCTCAATCGACACAAGCGGAGCTATAGCACACAGGCCCCAAAGTCCTGCTGCCCTTACTCTCCGCTCGGTCTCATTTTTCTTGCCATGTGTATCATGTGCTATCTCTACCCGAGTCGAGTGCCTCTAGCCTATGCTCGCGAGTAGTTCCAACTACTCGACTTGTACCGAATCCTACACTAGCTTAGCATGGCAGTATCTAACGGGGTTTGCAATCCTAAACCCAACCCATGGTTTTCTTGGCTATGCAATTGGGTTTCCAAACAAGACTCTAATACAAGGAATTATAATACTCAAGTAAGTTCTCAAAACAATAAAATTTGTAAAAAGGTCAATGCAAACCGGAGCTTGCCTTGCTGCTCTTGGTCATAGGCTAGCTGCTCCTCCGGAGTAATGAAGTCAAGGACTTCGGGTTCCTCCTCGACCTTAGCGACTACATGATATACAAGTACATATGCATTAATTTAAATGCATTTGATTGACTTTAAACTTGTGAAGTCTATAACTATTACTAGACGAACCCAATGACTGTGAAACTTTTACTGTGGCTTGTTTACAACCTAAACACGGACTTGGTCAAGTTTTAGTTGCAGCAAAGCTCATTTGAGCCCTCCACAATTAATTATGTACTTGACTTTAATTGACGGGTTTTAGGGTGTTCTAAGGATTTTCATGAAACAAACTATGACTTTATGAAAACTAGATTTTCAGAGGGTTCTAATGGAATTGGTCACACTTAATTTGAAGGTTCCTAACTAAAGATATGAGCTAAACAATTCCAGGGGAAATTCTGAAAATGTTTCTGAACATTTTCTATTTTCTCTGGAACAGTTTCACTAATCACACCATTAGGTGGATCAAATGAGCTCAAATGAATCTGAAACTTTTACGGTAGTTCAAGGATATTTTGGTGAACATCCCAGCAAAATTTCAGAATTTTCTTCCAAAGGATTCTCCAGTCAAAATTTCAAACAGTTTAAACTTTGAGGAATTAATTCTGGAGAAATAAGGATTTTCATGAAGTGAAACTTGATTTTCTGGAAAGTTCTCAGAGAGATCAATCCAAAAAAATTTGGTTCACTCGATTTGGAGTTTCCTAGCCAAAGTTATGAGGGTTTGAAATTTGAATGGAATCTGAAATTCGGGAAAAAGTTTAAACTTGCGGGTGGGCCCCGGGGGACACGCGTCGCACACTGAGGCGTCGGCGCACCGTGGTCTGCGGGGTTCCCGCGTGCCAGCACAACAGATCCCGGCCACACTCATCCCGATTTAAATTTTTAAGCCACTGACGCGTGGGCCAGCCGGCTTCGTCTTCCTCCCGACGCGCCCTCGCGCCCGCGCCGCCTCCCCTCACCGGAGCAGACCCGAAGCTCGCCGGCTTGCCGCTGCCGGCCATCACATGGTCTGAAATTCGCCGACAGGGGGATGTCGACGTCAAGGAACACGTCGGTGGTGTCAGTTCGAGCTGGCAATGACCGGAAATAGCCCGGCGACGTGCGGCGGCCTCGGTTGAGGTTCGGCGCCATCGGCCGTGGGTTCTACCCTGCCACAACCTCGAACAATCGGTTCTACAGCATCAATACAACTCTAGGAAGATCGACAAGGTGTCAAAAGGGTTCAAAGAGGACGGCAAGTCGGTTGGCACCGTGTGATCGATCGTGCCCGCCATGAACGCCCTCGATCGAGCTCAAAATTCATCACTCCTAGTCGGTTTCATGCCACGGATGCAGAAAGGAAACTGATCGCCGGCTAGTACAGCACCTATCTGCAAGATTTGATAGCTAAAGAAGGATCATAGCGTGACAATTCGAAGAATCCGTACCGGTAGCTCAGTTTAAGGCCGCCGGAGCAAAAGCTAGAAATTCGCAGTGGATTCTTCACGGTTTGCTTCCAAACTTGGAGGAGAGCAACAAGGTTGTTGCGCGCTCCTGCTGCCGCTCTTGCTGGACCGTGAAAGCTCCTGTGGAACGCTGTCCACGAGCGCCTGACCTTCGGCTGAGGTGAAGTCGCCGCTGTGGCGATCGTTCTCGGGCAAGGGAGGTCAGAGCTCGGGGTTTTTGTCGTTGGGGAGGTGGAGTGCGATCTCAGGGTGCTGTCTAGCAGCCCAGGGAAGGAAGGGGGCGATTGTTTGCTGGGTTTTCCCGATCGACCGAGAGCTCGGGGAGAAAGATTGCCGCTGCTCGAGGTTGCACGCGAGGGGATAAAGCCAGCCGGTCTTCGCTCGGGCTGAGGCGGTGCCAGTCGCGTGGAGGCGCGAGCAGGCCGCCCTGGGCGCCAGCGCGCGAAGGGAGAAGCAGCTGGTGGCGCCGGTTGCTTCTTGGTGGCACAGCCGGCAGCTGCTCGGTGGAGTTTCCCACCGAGGCTGTGACTTTGTGTGCAAGTCTTCCCCCTTATCTCTATGACATGTGGGTCCCACACTCAAGTTTAACCTCTGAAATTAACTCCTCATCACTGTTGTAAACAGTAAGTCCCAAAATGCCCATGGTGATTCAAATTATTCACCCATGAGCCATTTGAATTGATTAGAATTCAAATTGGGTTTGGTTTGATTGAATTTCAGCACATGTCCAGTTTGAAATTCAAATAAAGTTTGAATTTGCCCCACTTAGCTCATGTCAAGATCAACTCCAAATGGAGTGAAAATTGGTGTGTGAGCTCACAAAAATGTGCTGAATAAGAATATGCCTCCCACTTTTGAATTCATGGGATAAAAACAGTTCGAATTTGCATTTGAGTTCAAACTTCCCTCTTTTAGCTATGCCCAAAATGACCTCAAAAAGGTTTTGAATTTGGGTAAAACTTGGCATGGACATCCCTAGCAATGTAGGAGTTTTCATATGCCCAGCCCCTATATATCACATGTTGCAAATACCACTTTTGCAATATGTGAGTTTGTTCTCTAATGAGCATGTTGATGGTGGTTACTTGCTCTTCATTTGTGTTCATCAACTTGCTTCAAATGAGGTGTGTGTGTGTGGTGATGAACACTCCAAGCATGTGTCAAAACTGAGACCCTTACAAAAGACATAACGGTATATTCATACGATCCATACCGTGTCCGAAATGCAGTCTTGGGTATGTCAGAGGGCTTAATCTTCAGCTGGAAATATCCCGACCGAAGATCAATCTTGGAGAAAATTCGGGCACCTTTCATTTGGTCGAACAGGTCCTCTATATGGAGCAGCAGGTATTTATTCTTGATCGTCACCTCATTGAGAGACCTATAATCCACACACATCCTTTGGGTCCCATCCTTCTTGTATACGAAGAGCACGGGGGCTCCCCATGGTGACGAGCTTGGGCATATAAAATCCTTTTTTAGCTGCTCCATAATTTGCTTCTTGAGCTCCACTAGTTTATTAGCGGGCATCCTATACGGACTCTTTGCTATAGGTGCAGTTCCAGGTACTAAATCAATGGCAAATTCAATGTACCGGTCAGGTGGAATACCTGGAAGTTCTTCCGGTAACACATCTGAATATTCTTGAACCACCGGAATGCTTTCCAACGTTGCTTCTTCGACGTGGTTCAGTGCTGCCTTCTCGGTTGCCGGTTGGGCTGACTCGATCTCAATACGAGTACCGTGCTCACTTAACCAGTCCATTCAGAAAGTATTATATCAATCCATTGTGCTTGCTTAACCAATCAATTCCAAGTATTATATCAATCCCTTGGGAAACCAAGACAATAAGGTCGGCAAGAAAGTCTACCCCCCTTATTTTAATGCTTACTCTCGGAGTAGAATTCATAATTGAAAGAAGCGATTTCCCAACTATATGCATCAAGGTGTATGAACTAAGCATCTTATTTTATTAATATCAGCCTATATGAGGATGTGAACACATGCCAAAGCATCTCACATCTCTCCACTATGTGTGGATGTGGGCATCCACCGAAGTGTCCCACAACTCACATCAGCACACAAACCAAGCAATCATCACAAAAATTTCAGCACACCACTTTTATTCAAGCTACTACGATATAAACGTTCATGTTACAGCTTATTCAATGGAAACCTAAACTTAATCGTGAGAACCGGTGCTGTTCTCGCCATGTGATGGGGGTGGTCCATACATGGGTGCACGCCATGGTAAGTCGGCTGTCCATGTAGGGATAGATGACACTGGTGCTCCATTTGCTCCCCCGTTGGCACGAGTCTCCTCTTGTTTCCCCAGCAAATACAGCTTTCTGCGGAGGTACTGGATCACTTCTTGTGCGCTTGCATAGCGGTTTCCTAAATCCACGAGCAACATCTAAGACTTGTCAGCAGCTTGTGGGTTGGAAAGAGCTGTTACATGGGGTCCAATGATCTCCCTTGTAGCACTCTTCCGATACGGGTGCAACTCAAAAGTTATCCCCTCAAGCTGGTCATGGAAGGCGTAGCACAGTCCAGTGAGTGCTTCCCATGCAGCATCATCGATAGCTTCTGCTCTTGTAGCTCTCCATGTGGGTGTGAAGTGCCGGTTGACAACCCTACCGTTAGATATGATGGTTACGTCAGCCTTCCACTCTTCATGTCCGAGACGAGGGACTTTCATGAAAAGATATTCCGGGTATAAGCTGCAGCAATCCAGAAATTCTTTGAGCTCCCTAGATATGTGTGCTCCTTCCATTCCGTCCGGACCGAAATTCTTGAACTGAATGGTTGGTCCATTCATCACCTTCATTATCGGTCTCAGCAAGAGGTGGCTCCTCCTCGGGTTCATCTCCTCCCGTCATAGCTTCATGAGGCTCCACGGGGTGTAAGCCCGCGTGAAACTCCTCCTGAGGTGCGTACCAATGCCGTCCTTGTGGATCATCCTCCATATCATCTTCGAATGGTTCCACCTCTTCTGGGTCCTCTTCCTCATGCATAGAGCTATTGACTTCCTATTCATCATGAGGTTCCGTCTTCACCTCCTCCCAATATGGTACATCAGACACCTCAATGGGATTAAGTGCACTCCCACGTGGTGGTGGACGAGTACTTATGCGTGCCGTGCTCCTGACCACCGGCATCTATAAATAAGACATGAGAAACTTTAGAGAAGGAAGAAATAACTCCAAAACTTCAGAAGCTATGGAGCAAGAAAGCAAAAGTGTTTCTGTCCAAAAGAAGAGGAAAGAGGGGCTGAAAATAGCACTTTGCGGTGGCTGAATTGACAAGTAAAGTGCAGCAGCAAGCAATTTTCGAAAATAGCAGTTTAGAGGGGTGTGCCTATGTGTTTTAGAGTGTCCATTCTACCTAGGCTTGCGTCCTACGGTCAACGTGGCTCTGATACCAATCTGTGACACCCGGTTCAAAAAATAGAACCAAGTGAATGCATATGAGTGCCCAGGATGTTCATCACATATACACATGTAATCCACAAACTGAATTCAGAATATAACCACGAATAAATAGTGTTTAAGTACTTTATTGCATTGACTCATTGTCTCACTCATGAATCTCTAACTTATTCTTACAGCGGAAGACTCTAACGACAGAAAAAAGTGACTAAAGACAGCAGGCTCCATCTTCGACTCCACTGGCATGTTGACGGTAGTCCGCACACCTAGTACTCCACATGGTCCTCGAAGTACTCATCTCCTGTAGCTGATGTTTATGTGGTAATGCAAGGGTGAGCCATGTCGTACTCAGCAAGTGCGCGAAAAGTATGACATGTAGCTTGCAACAAGGTAGGAAATAAAAAGGCTCATTGCTACAAGTAAATTTTATTTCACAAACATGATAAAAATAGCAACTATTTCTAAGTGAATTTTATCCCAACATGACCAAGTAATTCAGCAACATTCTCTCATCATAATTCACTACTTATCAAGTCTCATCCAGCAATTAATCTTTCTCAAGTTCATCTCATACTCATAAACATTCATAGCCATCTCAGATTCGTATAACCGAAACCAAATTCATTGTCATGACTCAAAACAGTCCCAAAACCAATCCCAATGACCATACCATAACCATACCGAGTAACCATCCCAAGTTTTCCCTCTAATCATGGAAGTTGGCCAGGTGCTTGTGACCGGAACCACGACTATCATGATAGTTTTACACTCTGCAGAAGTGACACCACTTTACCCACAAGTTCATGATTTCGTCACCCGTCGGCGACTGCAGAACCTCCATTATACCAGTACACAACCGTCAGTGTATGGCCAAGAGATCACAAAATAGCCTTTACAAAGGGGCTACTAGATGTATGGACTCACTGAGGTTTCACCGGCAGGTTCGAATCACCATTCTCCCACCCACGGCCCCCCTTGTGCCATGCAGTTCCCAGGGCAGTCCTCCTCGACTCCCATTCCCCGTGCCATCCACGGTCCATAACAAACTAGCAACACACCTAATTAATCAGCTAATCCACACCCATACTTGGCCTTGTGGTGGCACTGTTTTCCTGGCATATTCCCGCATGAAGCGGTCCTTAGATCTACGGCAAGAACCACCATCTCATCCAGCAACATTCACGAACCAAAATTGCCTAGATCTCCATGATTCCATGCCCATTAACTTCATCAAGATCTCATCATCATTATTCATATGAGTGCAGTGGCTAGACATGTTTTATTTCAGCTTCCCGTATCCTGTGAATTAAGCGAAGCAAAAAGGAAAAACTACCATACCCGACTCATCAACTTTCCCGGCAACAAGGATGGTTAACAAAACGAGTAAACTCCTATAAAAAGGGTGTCCCATCAAGTTGACTCAAGCATACGAGTTTTCGCAAACAAAACAGTTTCAAAACATGGGATCAATATGGTCAAGGGGAACTTGCCTTGCTCCCGTGGCTCTTGTTGCTCAAGCGTCTCGAGGTCTTGGTGCTGTAGATCCTCGTAGATGGCCTCTTGAGCTTGTCCTTATACTCACGACCACGCACATACAAAATTTACAGCAATCAATCATCATGCACAAACTTTACTCAAGATGCAATAGGGTAGATGAATGCAAATACTATAGTGCAGTTTTATTAGACCAGTTTGCACGTGTTCTTGCATGTTTTAACAGGCTTTCATGGAGTTTTATGATGAACAAGGGTGCTGGGATCAAGTGTGGACATGGTGATGATCTTGACTCAAGATCTATATTAATTCCACCGTTAAAAACCGATCAAAACACGATCTGTCCACACGCAAAAGTTTCTGCTCGAAGGAGGCAGTGGAAACAGATGCGTAGAAACAGCGGCGACGTCGTAAGATGGGTAATGGGGACCTACCTCACTTCCTCCTTGTGACAGGGCCTTTCTCCTGGCAATGGCAGCAGAGGAGAATTTTTCTATGGAAAATTTTGGTAGGACAGATTGTCGGGCTTCTTCTCCGGCGACGGCGGGGCGTGACGGGGCTCGACGGCGGCCAAATTCTGGCAAGGGGGGGGGGGAACTTGGCGACTTGTCAGCAAGGAAGGGGGTTTGGCAGCAGGGGGGACGACTAAAAGGGAGAGGGGTATGGCCAGGTGGTGGGGGTTATATTTATAAGGGGGAAAAAGAGTCCTATGGGTGGAAACAAAGAGTCCTAGCAAGATGGGACACAACCAAAGAGTCCTAGGGGCGGAAATAAAGAGTCCTAGCAAGATGGGAGTCAACCAAAGAGTCCTAAAGGTGGAAACAAAGAGTTCTAATGGTGGGGGATTTAACCAAAGAGTCCTAGAGGTGGGGACTTAACCAAATAGGCCTAAGGGTGGGGAATAGGGTTTCCCCCCTTAAAGGCTGCGGCCAAGGGGTGTCCCCCTTAATTGGTGCCGCCAATTTGTGGAAAATTCCCCCCAAAATGTGGGGAAAATTCCCCTTTTGTGGAATTGGGGAATTTAGAAAATTTGGGAAAATTTTGGGGAAATTTGGGAATGACTCATTTCAGCTATCTTTTTCCCATTCCTCACCATTTCTATGTCACTTGTTCCATTTCTACATTCCCCTCTCCATTTCTATGTCCCATTCTCCATTTCTACATTCCCCTCTCCATTTCTATGCCCCATTCTCCATTTCTATATTCCCCTCTCCCTTTCTATGCCCCATTCTCCATTTCTATATTCCTTTCTCCATTTCTGTGGTTCTTTCTCCATTTCTATGGTTCCTTCCTCCATTTCTATGTTTCTTTCTCCATTTCTATGGTTCTTTCTCCATTTCTATAGTTCTTTCTCCATTTCTAGTTCTTTTACAATGCTTTTCTACATGAAAAATGTATGCAATGCATGGTAATGAATTTGAGGGTGTTACAAGTAGTGTCATGAATCGTTTAGGGTTGGTGCCTTTAATCTAGTATTTTATCGAGTAGTAGCATCATGGACTTATTTATGTTTAATTTGTGAATGATTGGTGTGTGACGTGAGTTGTGGAAGCCATGTGCACTTGTCCACAACCTCGTTTTGTTGAAACCTTGTGTGATTTTCCACACCCTTTAAATTGCTGCTGCCCCAATTTAATTTTTGCATATCATCATGCAAAGCTACATAGATAAGTTGGTACGTCTTAATTAAATTGGTATTTGGTTGATCATGATAGATGGCTGGCAGAGGAAGAGGCCGTGGTGCCAACAATAACAACAATGAGGCTGCCAACTTCTCTATTGCTGGCTGGCATGGCAGGGGTGGTCGCCGAGGAGCGGCTGAACCTATACATCAGATGATCAACACACAAAACCAGCTCATCCAAAACCTGACACAAGTGGTGGCCAGCATGCAGCAAGCTCCACCACCACTGGCTGCACCACGTCAGCCAAGGTTGAGTGAGTTTCTTAGTACTCAACCTCCAGAGTTTGCAAGTGACACTGTACCCTTAGATGCCGATGACTGGTTGAAGACCATAGAGAACAAGTTGAAGGTAGTTCAGTGTCAGGGGAATGAGAGAGTGTTGTTTGCCTCTCATTAGTTGCACAGACCCGCAGCTGATTGGTGGACTGCCTACACCACAGCCCATGCGGATCACGAGAACATCTCTTGGGAAGAGTTCAAGCATAGCTTCCACAATCACTATGTCCCCGCAGGAGAGATTAAGAACAATAGGAAGGAGTTCCTCACTTTTAAGCAAGGAAGCATGATGGTGCGGGAATACCTCACCAAGTTCATGCAGTTGTCCCGCTATGCACCAAGGGACATAGATACTGATGAGAAGAAGCAAGACTGTTTCATGGAAGGACTCACCACGGAGATGCAGTACGCCATATCTTCCAATGAGTGCGCTAGCTTCCTGAAAATGGTGGATAGGGCGTTCTTAGTGGAGAAGAAGAGAAAAGCCTTGGAGAAAGACCGGAAGAGAAAGATGAACTGGCAGGGCGAATCCTCAGGAAGCAACGCTCGGCCGTGCTTTGCACCGCAGCCCGCGGGGCAAATGATCTGTCCTATAGTGCCCTACCCAACGTAGAAGAGTTACAACCACAACTTTAGGCCTTCCGCATCACAAGCTCAGCAGCAGCGCTAGAAACTACAGCAGCCATGTCCTGCTTTTCCACCTAGGCCAGCAGGACAAGGTCAGCAGAGCCCACCCCAAAAGGTCAGGCGCCTAAAGCTGGGGGTGCAATGCTTCAACTGTGGTGAGGTTGGACACTATGCCCACAAGTGTCCAAAGAAGAAACCCACGCAGCCACAATAGCAGAACCTGGTGCATGGAAGGGTGAACCGCGTAACCTTGGAGGAAGCACAGGAGGCACCATATGTGGTGATTGGTACGTTTCCTGCTAATTCCCGCATTGCTACAATTCTATTTGATTTTGGTGCTACCAATTCGTTCATTGCTAAATAATTCATTAGAAAACATGATCTAGCAACCACACAATTGAACCATATGCTAGCAGTGAATTCTCCACGAGGGGAAATAAGAACAAGTCAAGTATGTCCTAGGGTGAGTCTAGACATTAATGGGGTAGTGTTTTCTACAAACCTCATAGTGATAAACTCACGAGGGATTGATATTATTTTGGGAATGGACTGGCTGACCAAGCATGAGGGTGTTATTCATTGTTCGACGAGAACGGTGGAGTTAAACCATACAAGTGGCACCAAGGTCAAGTTCATAGCCATCCAAGAACAAAGGAAGGACATTAAGCTCAATCAAGTTGAAACAACGATTGAAGACAAAAAAGGGATAAAGGAGTTTCCGGATGCCTTTCCCGAGGAATTACTAGGTAAGCCCCCCGATCGAGAAGGGAATTCACGATCGAATTAATGCCTGGGACAACCCCGATATATAATAGGCCATATAGGATGGATACCATGCAGCTAGAAGAGCTCAAGGAACATATCCGAGAGTTGACGGAGAAAGGGTACATTCGTCCTAGTTCCTCGTCTTGGGGAGCTCCAGTGATATTTGTACCTAAGAAGGATGGAACCCAAAGGTTGTGCGTAGACTACCGCGCACTCAATGAGATGACCATTAAAAACAAGTACCCACTGCCTCGCATTGAGGACTTTTTGACCAGTTAAGAGGGGCATGCATATTTTTGAAGATTGACCTCCGATCCGGATACCATAAATTGAGATATTCCTAAGACAACTTTTCTCTTTCGATATGGGTTGTATGAGTACACGGTCATGCCGTTCGGTTTAACCAATGCCCCGACAAACTTCATGTATCTCATGAACAAGGTATTCATGGAATATTTGGACAAGTTCATGGTAGTTTTTGTTAATGATATTTTAATCTTTTCTAAAGATGAATAGGAACACGAGAAGCACTTGAGGTCGGTGTTGCAAAAACTGCAAGAACACCGACTGTATGTCAAGCTCAACAAATGTGAATTTTGGCTAAAGAAAGTTCCTTTCTTAGGACACATAATCTCTGTTGGAGGAATTTCCGTGGATCCTGCTAAGATCGCGGAAGTGCAAAAGTGGAAGACTCCTGAGAATTTTGGGGAAATGTGAAGCTTCTTAGGCTTGGCAGGATATTACCGACGATTCATTGAGGGGTTCTCCAAGATTGGAAAACCTCTCAGCAAGATGTTAGAGAAATAAATCACATTCACATGTACACTGAAGTGTGTGTCCAGCTTTCAAGAATTAAAGAAGAGACTGACAACAGCCCCAGTACTAGCGATGTCAGATATGCAGAGAGAATTTTCCGTGTATTGTGATCCTTCGAGACACGGGTGGGGGTGTCTTCTTATGCAAGACGGACACGTCGTTGCATATGCCTCTATGCAACCCCGGAAACATGAGAAGAACTACCCTACGCATGACATGGTTGGCAGCGGTGGTTCATGCGTTTAAACTCAGGAGGCACTATTTGATGGTTAAGAGGATCTATATCTATATCGATCATAAGAGCTTGAAATATATTTTCACGCAACAAGATCTCAACCTCAGATAAAGGCGATGGTTAGAACTGATCAATGATTTTGATGTGGGTATTAATTACCATCCGGTAAAGGCCAACATTGTTGAGAATGCCCTAAGGCGGAAGGTACATGTCAACATGTTGAAAATGAGTGATTGAAAATAGAGGGCTGAATAGATAAATTTGTACGAACGATGAACTTGAGATAAAGGAGAGTCCTTACTTCAAGTTCTAAGCAACATTTATAGTCCTCACATTTACATCGAGACTCCACAATAAAAAAGAAACGCTTCATCTCGATGCCACTTGCCCGAGGAGAAAGTAAATTTAGTGAGCTACCCTACACCCATACGTACCTTGCGCATCAACGCCGAGACTCCACAATCAAACAAGAAAAGCTTTCTCTCACCATCACTAGCTCAAGGTAGAAAGTAAATTTAGTGAAGATGTTGATCGTCCCTCATCTCCAATATGAGGATTACTCACGAAGCATATTAACTTTTTCCCAGTTTCTTACTACGTCACGATGCATAGAACAAGTATCCTCACTACCGCGAGCGACGGTGATTCGAATCAAAAACACCCGGCTGACACGACACATACGCCCGTCCGAGACTAGTGATCAACCGATCCCCCCAATGAAGTATGTGGCAACCTTTCACACGACACCCAAATATCGAACTGGTCCCACCGACTTGGATTAAGCCTCGCTATGGCAAACCCTCGTAGAGCCGACTTCTCTATCCTTTCAGCATCTGCATAAGACGGTGGGGATTGCCTCGACACCCAGGTTAACATGTTACATCGGTTTCCTGGGTCCCATATAGCCAGTATGCATCTGGTACACAACTCAAACTTGTCCCACAGAGCCGCACACGAGAACGGGCCTTAATCGACTCAGACAGAGACTAGGTTCACAGGACCACGTCCTTGAGCCTTCCATCCGTACTACCCGGTCTCCATTCCCAACTATGAGGATCAATTCCTAACTCTTCCGATTGATCCCCCTTAATCCTGTTTCCCGAGTAGGAAATGGCCTACTCGAGTTATGCCTCTTTTAATCCACCTTTGTTAACTTGAGATCAGCAGTTATAATTAAGCGATAACCTACTCTAAATCAAACTCCAGGGTTTTTCTGGGTCATGCATGTGGAGTGTCATACAAACCTAGCCATAATGCAAAACTAATATTCTAGACAATATAAAGTGTATATAAATAAAAACTTGTAAATTTGGATGCAAACAATGCAGGGAACTAATATATAATGTTCAGTTAGTGAAGACCACTTGAGGCTTGATCACTCGCCTTCCTCCCTCTTTGATCTCCACTCCAATTGTTTCATAATCTTCACGTAGATGCTACATGTGATGAATATGCACATGCATTTAATTGTAAAGATTTTGCTAAGAAGTTCTAATGACAAGTTTAAAAACTGGAATTCTGTTTAAGAATTTAAAATGACACTGGTGCTAAGTTTTGAGTTTGGGTTAATTAACATGATCAAGTGCTAAGTGTTTTCCCCATTTGTGTTTTGAGCACCTAAAGAGGTTAAACAGAAAAGGGGTGATCCAGAGCTCCAATGGAGCTGAAAATTTTCATGTGAGTTCCTTGTCACGAAAGTCATCTGGACCAAAATTTAGCACTTTTCACTGAGTGATTTATTCAGAACAAATCTCTAAGCAAATGAGCAATAAGGAATTAATTCTGAAGTAACTCACATGTTCATGTCAAACTTAGTGAACTAAAATTTTAGTTATAGTTCATAGAGCCTTCATGAATTTTCCTAGGATTTTTGGAGCTAAGAACTGCCCAGAACTAAATTTCCGAATTTTGGGAATTCTCTGAAAATATTTCTGTATCCATTTGAATACATCAACTTAAAATCTGAATTCTCCTAAACAAATCAACTCCAAATGAGTTGATATTTTGACAGGAGCTCATTAATATCCTAAAGATTATCCTGCCAAAATTTGAGAATTTTTGGATAAAGCAAACTCCCCCTAAAATTCTTTTGCTGAAAAGCTTTAAAGAATTTTCCAGAATGAAATAATTACTTTCATACAAATTGGGTTGCATATTTGGTTAGAGTTTTTCAACCTGAATCTAACCCAATTTGATTAACTAAATTTGGAGTTTCCTAGCAAAAGATATGTTCATTTAAAGTTTGAAGCAAATCTTAATTTGAAATAAATCGGGAGAAAAGTTCAAATGCTGTCGGTGGGTCCAGGGACTACGTGTCACATTCTCGGGCAACCTACATGGGGACAAAGGGTTTTTTCTGCATTGACACAGCCTGATCCCGGCAACAGAGAATCCCGCCCCTGTTCACCGAGCGACTGACACGCGGGCCCGGTCACTTCGTCGTCTACCTCCGGCTCCCGCGTGCCCGCGCCGCCGAGCTCGCCGGAGCTCCACTGAACTCCGTCGTCCGGCCATCTCCCACGCTGCCACTTGCCGCCAGCCCCTAAACCCGTGCGCTGAACACGTTGGAGGAACTTCCACCAGGCGGCAGTGGCTCCAACACGGCTAGCGACGGTGCGGCGGCTCGGTTACACTTCGGCGACATCGCTATGGCGCGGGGATGCCCCAAAAACTGCGCTGTTTGCTCCTAAAGCATCAGTGATACGTGGCCGTGCTCGACGTGCACTCAATTTTGATCCGAGATGGCTCTAGGTAGGGTTCCTCTGTGTGCCCGATGCTTCCCGCCACGGTCGCTGATGGAAAAACTGCAAATAGGCCCTCTACCAAGGGTTTCATGCTAGGGTTTCAAAGAAGAATTGTTGCTACGCAAGTCTAGCTCGTGTGAGTGCAGTTTCGTGGGCTCTATGCAAATAGGGATCGAGAATTTGATGATTTCATACCCGAGGGTGGTTTTGCACCGGCCGAAAGAAAATTGGGAAATACTCCGGCTACGATCAACCACTTGACTCGAGCTTCGGAGGTGAGCAGCATGGAGGTCGTGCGCGTCCAAAGGCGATCTTGTTCAACCGTGAAATACTCTGGTTGAGGCTGTCCATGGGAGCACCGTTCTTCGGTTGTGGTTCTGCCGCCGTGGGAAAATTTGTTTCTCCATGTGAGGAGGCCTAGCACACTCAGGGACGCGTTGAGGAAGTAGAAGGTGATGGCCTGGTGCTGTTTTGCTAGTTTGCCGAGGCTTGCACCTTAGAGAAACCAGCTCCCGAGCGATCAAAACAGTGGCGGCGTGGCTCTGTTGTTTCTTGCGCGAGGGAGAAGAATAGAGCCGTATCTTCGGTGCTCTGGGCGAAAAGGAGCACGACAAGGATGATGAACCACAGACACAGCTCTCCGGCGTGAGTAAACGGCAGTGAGGAGTCGGTTCTCGGCGCTCTCGGTGTCACACAGTGCTGTGGCTCTGCTCGGGTGAGAGAAGAAAAACAGAGACTGTGCACTGAATTTCATTTGAAAGTTTTACTGCCTCAATGACTTGTGGGCCCCACAAGTTAGACCCTCCTTATCCCACAAAAGATCTCCAAAATTTGGTAAATGCTGGTGGGAGTTCAAATCTGAGTTGTGTTTGGATAATTGGACATGCTTCATCTAAATTCAAATGTATATTTGAATTCGTTGCAAATTTAAGTCCATTTGGAAATGGATAGCAAATCATTTCAAAAATTCATTAAACTTTGCATAACCACTAATTTGGTCCTAAGGAATTCAAATATGAAATCTGATTTTTGTGTTAGCTGCTGCAAACAAGAGTTTGAAAACAACAGTTTGCATTCCCATTGTGTTTCCCTCATTTGAAATTTGAGTTGAACATTTAGTTCACAATCTGATTTTTAAACCTTCCATTGCACCTGAGACTTCAAATCTGTGGGTTTAATCCACCTAGGGTCCAAGCATGTGAGTAACCATAAGTTTATTTAGAAAGAACTCTCATGTGTTATCACATGTGGAAAGGTTTGAACCAGTCCAATTTTTTTTACACATGAAACCAATGTTTGTGCAAACTCAAGTTTTTTTGTATTCATATTTTTGGGACCTTTACCGCTGTGAGGGCCCAGACCCGATCACGGGGCCATGCCCCTCGCCCGGGCATCACATTGGGTGGTACCGTGCGATTCGGCACCCAACAGCACACATAATAAAGCATGATATTACATAAATCAAGCGGAAGCTTACAAAGTGCGAATTTTACAAATACTTCTCAAAATAATCTATAGCGGAGGACTGATACAACTCACGTCTCATATCTATGCTAAGCAACCGAGAAGACGTCCAGCCCGCGGACCCTCCTCACTAGCAACATGATCACAATAGCAGTGGCAGGGGTTTCCATGAGTTTCCCACTCGGAGAGTTCCGAGTCTCATCGGACAACCGTACTTATGAGCGTAGTGTTATTACCTGCAAAACAACTCATTCAGTATCCGTGAGCATAAAGCTCAGCAAGACTTAACCGTCAACCCTAGTCATGAAACTCTATATGCTGAAATAGAGGGCTGAATAGAGAAATTTGTACAAACGATGAACTTGAGCTAAAGGAGAGTCCTTACTTCAAGTTTTAAGCCACTTTTATAGTCCTCGCATAATTTACATCGAGACTCCACAATCAAACAAGAAACGCTTTGTCTCGACGTCACTAGCCCAACATAGAAAGTAACTTTAGTGAAGATGTTGATCATCCCTCATATCCAATATGACGATTACTCACGAAGCATATTAACTTTTTCCCAGTTTCTTACTACGTCACGACGCAGAGAACAAGTATGCTCACTACCGCGAGCGACAGTGATTCGAATCAAAAACACCTGGCTGACACGACACATACGCCCGTCCGAGACCAGTGATCAACCAATGCCCTCGACTGCGGAGCTCGCCTCTGAGAGAGAGGGAGGTCCCGCCCGCCTGACATGTGGCACACGCGGAGCTCGCCTCCGAAGAGAGGGAGGTCCTGCCCGCCTGACACGCGGCACAACCAGAGCTCGCCTCTGCGGAAAAGGGAAGCCCAGGCCGCCGCTGGACACGTGGAGCCTCCGGAGCTTATCCCTGCAGAAGGACGCGATTCTGAAGCAGTTTTTCCCCTGTGCTCGAGCACCCGGTACAGAGGAAACGGACACGGTTTCTTCCACGATTGATTCCGCACCAAATCAATTAGAGATAAGTTGTTAAGATCCAAAAACAAATCAAATAGGAATCTTATTTGAAATCCAATCGGAGAAGGACTCTTCTTTTTTCGGTTATAAATAGAACCCGAAAAAAAACCCTTGGTCGTAACATCTTCTCATGCCAACAACTTAGAAGCCCTAGCCCCCAAACTCGCCGAGCTAAACCCCTTCGCCAGAGTTGACCACCGGAGAGACCGCCGATGAGCCCAGACACGATCGCCATCGCTGGAGGAGAGCCGACGTTCTGTTTTTGCTAGAAGGAAGGACCCCAAGGAAGTAAGGTATGTCTCCATTACCACCTTACGACGAGATCGAGGTTTTCTTTGCATCTGTTTCCTTCAATCCTTCGAATAAAAGCTTTCCATGTGGACAGATCACGTGTGATCGGTTTCATCTAGGGTCAAGATCAACGCCATGTCCACATTTGATCCCTGCACCTCTGTTCATCGTAAAACCCCATGCATTCCCATGCAAGCCATGCAAAAGCACGTACAAACTGATCTAATAAAAACAGCACCATAGGATTAGCATGCATATGCACCATTGCATCTTGAATAAGGTTTGTGGATGATGATTGATTGTTGTAAATCTTGTATGTGCGTGATTGTAAGTAGAAGGACAAGCTCAGGGAGCTATCTACAAAGGATTTCAGCAACAAGACTTCGAGATTCCAGAGCAACAGAAGCCACAGGAACAAGGCAAGTGCCCCTTGACCATATTGATCCCATGTTTTTGGAACTGTTTTGTTTGCGAAAAGGTCTGTGTGCTTGAGTCAACTTGATGGGAAACCCTTTTATAGGAGTTTACTAGTTTTGTTAACCACCCTTGTCGCCGGGAAAGTTGATGAGTCGGGTATGGTCGTTTTTGCTTTTTGCTTCGCTAATCTACGGGATATGGGAAGCGATAGAATGTGTTTAGCTACTGCACTCATATGAACAATGATAATGAGAACTTGATGATAATTAACATGAATCGGGGGAGATCTAGGTAAGCTTGGTTCGTGGAAGTGGTAGAATGAGATGGTGGTTTACTTGCCGTAGATCTAAGGACCGGTTCATGCCAGCACATGCTAAGAAAACAGTGCCACCACAAGGCCAAATATGGGTGCGGCTTAGCTGACTAATTAGGTAAGTTGCTAGATTGTTATGGACCATGGAAGGCGCGGGGAATGGGAGTCGAGAGAGGACTGCCCTGGGAACTGCATGGCACAAGAGGGGCCCGTAGGTGGGAGAATATGAGATTCTATCCTGCTGGTGAATCCTTAGTGAGTCCATACATCTAGTAGCCCCTTTGTAAAGGCTATTTTGTGATCTCGTGGCCATACACTGACAATTGTGTACTGGTATAATAGAGGTTCTGCCGTCGCCGACGGGTGATGAAATCACAACCTTGTGGGTAAAGTGGTGCCACCTCTGCAGAGTGTAAAACTACCATGATAGCTGAGCTTAGGTCACAAGCACCTGGACAACTCACATGATTAGATGGGATGATTATTCGGATGGTATTTTGCTTGGTTATTGGTTTGGTGATGGTTTGGTCATTAAGGGATGGTTTTGGGACTGTAGAGTCCTGGTAATGAGATTGGTTTCATGACTGTTGAGTCATGGCAATGAGCATTGGTCTCGGTATGAGACGGAATTGAACATGAGATGAGATGGTAATGAATACGAGATGGTATTCATGAGCATGACATGAAAGATGAGAAAGATAAATGTCTGGATGAGACATGAAAAAAGGTGAAATATGATGGAGGTATGTTGATGTTGGGATTTAATTCACTTAAAGCTTGTTGTTGTTTTTATCATGTTTTGTGAAATCAACTTTGCTTTTATGCAATGAGCCTTTTTATACCTACCTTGTTGTAAGCTACATGGCATACTTCCCGCACTTGCTGAGTACAACATGTACTCACCCTTGCATTATCATACATCATCAGTAACAGGGGAGGAATACTTTGAAGAGCATGTGGAGTATTAGGGTATGATCTTCCACCAACTTGCCTGTGGAGTAGGAGATGGAGCCGCTGCTGCTGCTTATTTGCTTCCACAATAGTTTAGAAGACTTCCGCTGCTGGAATAAGACTTCCGCTGCTAAGATAAGACTTCGCTTCTAGAATGAGTTTGAGACTCATGAAACATTGTAATAAAACCCTATTATTTATTGTATTATTCTGAATTCAGTTTTTGGAATACATGTGTATGTGTGATGAACATCCTGGACACACATATACATCAGTCCAGGTTCCGTGGTTTTTCCACAGAACCGGGGCGTCATAGATTGGTATCAGAGCCACGGTTGACTGTAGATCACAAGCCTAGATAGAAATCACAGATTGGTTTTAGAAACCACGGTTGACTGTAGGTCACAAGCCTAGATTGATCACAGATTGGTAGCAGAACCACGGTTGACCATATGACGCAAGCCTAGTCGCAGATTGGTATTAGGAGCCACGCTGAACATAGGATACAAGCCTAGGTAAAATGCATAGATTGGCTTTAGAATCCCATTGACCATAGGACAAAGTCACAGATTGGTCACAGATTGGTATCACCACAAACCACATAGGACCCCCATTGAGTAAGCCTTGAATAGGAGTTGTGTGCTTGAGTGCTTAGTGTGAGTTGTGGGACGTTTCAGCGTTGTCCATATCCACACCTAGTAAAGAGATTTGAGATGCTTCGGCACTTGTTCACATCCTCATATAGGATGATATATAGTCCATCCACCTTGATGCATATAGTTGGGAGGGATCTATCTAAACTTCTAACTTCTATTCTATCCAACTCTCTCTCTCAGATGGTGAGAGAAAACGCCAGCCCTCCAAGGAGGAACTTCCGTGGTAACCAAGAGGAGGACCACGTTGAGGTTCCTAAGAATGGTAGCCCCGGGGCTGGTGCAAACAACTTGGAACGGTTGATGGCTATGCAGAATCAGCTCATGCAAACAATGATCCAAACTCTGGGTCAGCTGCAAGCCAACAACGACAACAACAACCCCGTTCCTGCACCACCGCCACCACCACCGCCACCACCGCCGGCTCAAAACCGACTGGGAGAGTTCATGAGGAATCGACCGCCCACTTTTGCTCAAGCTAATTACCCCATGGAGGCCGATGACTGGCTGAAGTCCATGGAGAAGAAGCTTGCCATAGCTCAGTGCAATGACCGAGAGAAAGTTCTCCTCGCATCGCACCAACTTATGGGAGCAGCCTCTGACTGGTGGGACGCTCTATGCAACACTCATGACAACCCGGAGACTATCACTTGGGTTGAATTCAAGGAGAGTTTCCACTCTCATTACGTCCCTGTGGGAGTCATGATGCTAAAAAGGCAAGAGTTTGAAGGTCTATGCCAAGGCAAGAAGAGCGTGAATGAGTAACTCAACAAGTTCACGCAACTGTCAAGGTATGCCCCCAAAGATATCAACTCAGACCAAAGGAAGCAGTACTTGTTCATGAGAGGGTTGAACAATGAGATCCAAGTTCAGCTTCTCAACAATGACTATGCTAACTTCCAGAAGATAGTTGACAAAGCCATAGTGGTTGAAAGCAAGATCCGAGATCGATCAAGAGGGCAAAAGAAAGATGCCATACCAGCCACAAGGGAGCAACGTACGCCCTCGGTATATGCCCCCAGCTGCACCACAGTATGGATCATTTCGCCCTAATCAACCACCACAGCAACGCCTGCCGTGCAAGCACCTCGTGGGCCTTTGCCTCCTGCGCCCCGATCCAACATGGGCGCTTATGTTCAAAACCCCCGCCCCAACATCCCCGCTGTCTTGGGCAACAAGGCATGCTTCACATGTGGAGAAACGGGACACTTCGCAAGTTAGTGCCCGAAGAAAGGTCTTGGACAACCAAGCAACGTGCCCAAGCACAACCCACGGCCGAATGGAGGAGCTAATCAAGGTAACCATGGACAGCAGAACTATGCTCACGGCAACGTGAATCATATCTCTGCTGAGGAAGCGCAACAGGCTGAGGACGTCGTAATTGGTATGTTCATTGCCAACTCCAACCCAGCCACCATTTTATTTGATTCCGGAGCATCGCATTCATTCATATCATCCAAGTATGTTACCAAGTATAATCTACCCATATCACACTTGAAATATACTATGTTAGTTAATTCTCCCGGTGGAGCGATGAGGACTAATATAGTATGTCCGAACGTAAACTTTAAAATAAGGGGGGTAGACTTCCTTGCCAACCTTATTGTCTTGGATTCCCAAGGGCTTGACATAATACTCGGAATGGATTGGTTAAGCAAGCACAACGGAGTGATCCAATGTGCTAAGAGGAGCGTGCAGTTGACAAACAAGCACGGAACCCGTATCGAGTTCGAGTCAGCCCAGCCAACAACCGAGAAGGCAATGTTGAACCACGTCGAAGGAACAACATTGTAAAGCATTCTGGTGGTTCAAGAATTCTCGTACGTGTTCCCGGAAGAACTTCCAGGTATGCGACCTGACCGGGACATTGAGTTTTCCATTGACTTGGTATCCTGAAGTGCACCTATAGCAAAGAGACCCTATAGGATGCCCGTTAATGAACTAGTGGAGCTCAAGAAGCAAATTCAGGAGCAACTAGAAAAGGGTTTTATACGACCAAGTTCGTCACCATGGGGAGCCCCCGTGCTCTTTGTAGACAAGAAGGATGGGATCCAAAGGATGTGTGTGGATTATAGGTCTCTCAACGAGGTGACGATCAATAATAAATACCCTCTGCCCCGTATAGAGGACCTGTTTGACAAAATGAAAGGAGCTCAAGTTTTCTCCAAGGTTGATCTTTGGTCAGGATATTTCCAGCTAAAGATTAAACCCTCCGACATACCCAAGACTGCCTTTCAAACACGGTATGGTTCGTACGAATATACCGTTATGTCTTTTGGGTTAACGAATGCACCCGCATACTTCATGTACCTCATGAACAAGGTTTTCATGGAGTACTTGGACAAGTTCGTCGTGGTTTTTATCGACGACATCATGGTGTATTCGAAAAGTGAGGACGGATATGAAGAATACTTGAGATTGACATTACAGAAGCTGCGAGAGCATCAATTGTATGCCAAGCTCAGCAAGGGTCAATTTTGGCTAAAGGAGATATCGTTCCTAGGCCACATCATCTCCGAGGATGGAGTATCGGTTGATCCCGGAAAAGTGGGAGATGTTCTGAAGTGGAACCAACCGCAAAATGTGAGGGATATTCAGAGTTTTCCTGGGATGGCTGGATACTACCGATGGTTCATTAAGGACTTCTCCAAGATAGCAAAACCTATGACGGAATTGCTAATGAAAGGAAAAGCCTTCCAATGGACACCAGAGTGCCAAGAAAGCTTTGAGGTGCTCAAGAAAAGGCTAACCACAGCACCGGTTCTAGTATTACCGGACGTAAGCAAGAGCTTTGACATATATTGTGACGCATCAAGACAAGGGCTTGGATGTGTGCTCATGCAAGGAGGACAAGTGGTAGCCTATGCGTCAAGACAGATAAAGAAGCACGAGCTGAATTACCCCACACATGACTTGGAACTTGCAGCCGTGGTGCATGCATTAAAGATTTGGAGACATTATATCCTTGGCCACCGATGTGAGATCTATACGGATCATAAAAGCCTCAAGTACATATTCACCCAAACAGATTTGAATTTGAGGCAATGTTGATGGTTGGAACTCATTAAGGATTATGATGTTGGAATCAACTATCACCCCGGAAAGGCCAATGTAGTGGCTGATGCATTGAGCCGAAAGGGAGCATGTCACCAACTCACGGTTCGGGAACTACCGCCCGATCTGTGCAAGGAGTTCAAACGGTTACATCTCGGGTTCTTGAACGAGATGGAAGTGATGGAACTCCATTCTTCGCTGGAACAAGAGATCAGAGATGGCCAAGCAACGGATGAGGAGATCAAGGAAAGGATCCGACAAGGCATAGCAAAGGACTTCAAGGAAGACGAGAAGGGTACACTTTGGTTAGGAAAAAGAATTTGTGTGCCTAGCATGAAGCACATCCGCGACACGATACTAAAGGAGGCACTTGATTCACCTTATTCCATACATCCCGGCAATACAAAGATCTACAAGGACTTGAAGACTTGTTATTGGTGGGATGGTATGAAAAGGGACATAGCCAAGTATGTTGCCTTATGAGACATATGCCAACGGGTGAAGGCCGACCATCAAAGACCCGCTGGACTATTGCAACCATTGAATGTACCCGAGTGGAAGTGGGAAAACATCAGTATGGATTTCATCATCGGATTACTAGGTACTCGATCGGGTTACGACTCAATCTGGGATATCGTGGACCGATTGACGAAAACCTCTCATTTTCTTCCCGTTAAAACCACGTACCGCGTAGCAGATCTAGCCGATCTGTACATGGAACAAATCGTGTGCCGTCATGGAGTCCCGAAGAGGATAGTTTCAGACTGAGGTACCCAGTTTACCGCTAGGTTCTGGAGGAAGCTGCATGAAGCTATGGGTACACGACTGGATTTTAGCTCCGCTTACCACCCGCAGACCGATGGACAAACCGAGAGGACAAACCAAATTTTGGAAGACATGTTGAGAGCCTATGCCTTGAAACATGGACGTAGTTGGGATAGGAGCTTGCCTTATGCCGAGTTCTCGTACAACAACAGCTACCAGGCCAGTTTGAAGATGTCACCTTTTGAGGCATTGTATGGTAGACGGTGTAGAACGTCGTTGTTTTGGAACGAGACCGAGGAGAACCAAGTATTTGGACCAGAAGTGTTGCAAGAGGCTGAGAAACAAGTCCAGATGATACGGCAGAACTTAAAGGCTGCTCAGTCACGACAAAAAGGCTATGCGGACAATAGGCGAAGGAAGCTGACCTTCGAAGTAGGAGACTTCGTATACCTTAAGGTGTCGCCTATCCATGGCCAACGACGTTTCAACGTCAAAGGCAAGCTAGCACCTCGCTACATCGGGCCATTTAAGATTTTGGGCAAGCGAGGAGAAGTAGCCTATCAACTAGAGCTCCCAATGCACCTCTCCGACGTGCATGACGTGTTTCACGTATCCCAGCTCAAGAAGTGCTTGAGAGTTCCGGAAGAACAAGTACAGATGGATGAACTTGAGCTTCAAGAGGATCTGACCTATGTAGAGCACCCTGTCCGGATTTTGGACATGAAGGAAAGGGTCACGCGGAACAAAGTGATCCGTTGGTGCAAGGTACAATGGAGCCATCACACAGAAGCTGAAGCCACATGGGAGCGTGAAGAAGACATCAAGGCAGAATTCCCACGTCTATTCTCCACTATCGAATCTCGAGGGCGAGATTCAATTTATGGGGGGTAGGTTTGTAACACCCTCAATTTTGATTTTCTGCATGCATTCATAATTTGTATAGAGAAAAGCATTTTAAAAGAAGTAGGAACAGGGAAAGAGTAAAAAAGATAGCCAAAAAGAGCAAATTCCAGTTCCCCGAGGAGCGCCATAGACACTTCCCGTGGCCCGCTGGCCACGTGGCGCCTTCGGAGCTCATCTTCGCAAAGGGGGAGAGGTCCGCCGCTAACTGGCTATGTGGCAGGCTCGGAGCTTGCCTCTGTGAAAGGGGCGAGGTCCGACCCTGTGGGACACGTGTTGCCCCCGGAGCTAGCCTCTGCGGAGGAGTGAGGTCAGCCCCGCAGGACACGTGTCGCCTTCGGAGCTAGCCACTACGGAAAAGAGAGGACCAGCCGCGTAGGACACGTGTCATTCTCGGAGCTCGTCTCCGAGAGGTCCGGCCCCGCTAGATGCGTGTCACCTCCGGAGCTCACCTCGGAGAGGTTCGACACTACTGGACACGTGTCACCTCCGGAGCTTGCCTCCGGGAGGTCTGGTCCTACTGGTCACATGTCATCCTCGGAGATCACCTCCGAGGAGAAGGTACTGCAGGACACGTGTCAGCCTCGGCGCTCGCCTCCGAGAAGTCCCGCCCTGCTCGACACGTGACATCTTCGGAACCCGTCTACGAGATGAAGTAAAGTCCAACATTGTTGAACACGTGTCATTCTCGGAGCACACCTCCGAGAAGAAGGGAGGTCCGACAGTGATGGACACGTGTCGACCTCGAAGCTCATCCCTGAGCAGAAAGGAGGTCCGGCACTGACACGTGGCGTTCGCGGAGCTCGTCTCTGGAGAGAGGGGAGGTCCCGACCCACCAGGCACGTGGCGCATGCGGAGCTCGCCTCTGAGAGAGAGGGAGGTCCCACCCGCCAGACACGGGGGGTACGTGGAGCTCGCCTCCGAAGAGAGGGAGGTCCCACCCGCCTGACACACGACACAACCAGAGCTCGCCTCTGCGGAAAATGGAAGCCCAGTTCCCCGCTGGACACGTGGAGCCTCCGGAGCTTATCCCTGCGAAAGGACGCGATTCTGAAGCAGTTTTTCCCCTGTGCGCGAGCACCCGGTACAGAGGAAACCGACACAGTTTCTTCCACGATTGATTCCGCACCAAATCAATTAGATATAAGTTGTTAAGATCCAAAAACAAATCAAATAGGACTCTTATTTGAAATCCAATCGGAGAAGGACTCTTTTTTTTTCCAGTTATAAATAGAACTCGAAAAAAACCCTTGGTCGTAACATCTTCTTAAGCCGACAACTTAGAAGCCCTAGCCCCCAAACTCGCCGAGCTAAACCCTTTCGCCGGAGTTGACCACCGGAGAGACCGCCGACGAGACCAAACACAATCGCCGTCGCTGGAGGAGACCCGACGATCTGTTTTTGCTAGGAGGAAGGACCCGAAGGAAGTAAGGTAGGTCTCCATTACCACCTTACAACGAGATCGCAGTTTTCTTTGCATCTTTTTCCTTCGATCCCTTCGAACAGAAGCTTTCCATGTGGACAGATCACGTGTTGATCGGTTTGATCTAGAGTCAAGATCATCGCCATGTCCTCATTTGATCCCTACACCTCTGTTCATCGTAAAACCCCACGCAATCCCATGCACGCCATGCAAAAGCACGTACAAACTGATCTAATAAAAACAGCACCATAAGATTAGCATGCATATGCACCATTGCATCTTGAATAAGGTTTGTGCATGATGATTGATTGCTGTAAATCTTGTATGTGCGTGATTGTAAGTAGAAGGACAAGCTCAGGGAGCTATCTACGAAGGATTTCAGCAACAAGACTTCGAGATTCCAGAGCAACAGAAGCCAAAGGAACAAGGCAAGTGCCCCTTGACCATATTGATCCCATGTTTTTGGGACTGTTTTGTTTGCAAAAAGGTGTGTGTGCTCGAGTCAACTTGATGGAAAACCCTTTTATAGGAGTTTACTAGTTTTGTTAACCACCCTTGTCGCCGGGAAAGTTGATGAGTCGGGTATGGTCGTTTTTGCTTTTTGCTTCGCTAATCTACGGGATATGGGAAGCGATAGAATGTGTTTAGCTACTGCACTCATATGAACAATGATAATGAGAACTTGATGATAATGAACATGAATCGGGGGAGATCTAGGCAAGCTTGGTTTGTGGAAGTGGTAGAATGAGATGGTGGTTTATTTGTCGTAGATCTAAGGACCGGTTCATGCATGCACATGCCAGGAAAATAGTGCCACCACAAGGCCAAATATGGGTGCGGCTTAGCTGACTAATTAGGTAAGTTGCTAGATTGTTATGGACCGTGGAAGGCGCGGGGAACGGGAGTTGAGAGAGGACTACCCTGGGAACTGCATGGCACAAGAGGGGGCCCGTAGGTAGGAGAATTGGAGATTCTAGCTTGCTGGTGAAACCTTAGTGAGTCCATACATCTAGTAGCCCCTTTGTAAAGGCTATTTTGTGATCTCTTGGCCATACACCGACGGTTATGTACTGGTATAATAGAGGTTCTGCAGTCGCCGACAGGTGACGAAATCACAAACTTGTGGGTAAAGTGGTGCGACCTCTGCAGAGTGTAAAACTATCATGATAGCCGAGCTTATGGTCACAAGCGCCTGGACAACTCACATGATTAGATGGGATGGTATTTGGCTTGGTTATTTGTTTGGTGATGGTTTGGTCATTAAGGGATGGTTTTGGGACTGTAGAGTCCTGGTAATTAGATTGGTTTCATGACTGTTGAGTCATGGCAATTAGCATTGGTCTCGGTATGAGACGGAATTGAACATGAGATGAGATGGTAATGAATACGAGATGGTATTCATGAGCATGAGATGAAAGATGAGAAATATAAATGTTTGGATGAGACATGAAAAGAGGTGAAATATGATGGAGGTATGTTGATGTTGGGATTTAATTCACTTAAAGCTAGTTGTTGTTTTTATCATGTTTTGTGAAATAAACTTTGCTTTTATGCAATGAGCCTTTTTATACCTACCTTGTTGTAAGCTACATGTCATACTTCCCGCACTTGCTGAGTACAACATGTACTCACCCTTGCATTATCATACATCATCAGCAACAGGGGAGGAATACTTTGAAGACCATGTGGAGTATTAGGGTGTGATCTTCCGTCAACTTGCCTGTGGAGTAGGATATGGAGCCGCTGCTGCTGCTTATTTGCTTCCGCAGTAGTTTAGAAGGCTTCCGCTACTAGAATAAGACTTCCGCTGCTAGAATGAGTTTGAAACTCATGAAACATTGTAATAAAACCCTATTATTCGTGGTATTATTCTGAATTCAGTTCGTGGAATACATGTGTATGTGTGATGAACATCCTGGGCGCACATATGCATCAGTCAAGGTTCCATGGTTTTTCCACAGAACCAGGGCGTCAAAAAACAACTGCGTGCATCTTCTCAGTTCCTGGGTCTTGTACATAAAAAACTTGTGCAACACGATCGGTGAGAACCCACGGGTCATCTTTATAACCCACTTTGTTCAAGTCTACCAGTGTTAGCCCATAGTTGTCCACTTTCACACCATCAGGATGTTTGACCTATTGGCACTTAAATACGGGCGTTACCATTCTTTCGCCATAATTGAGTTCCCATATTTCATCTACGAACCCGAAGTATGTGGTCTTCTGCCCTTGTGGATCATAAGCCTCTATATGAACACCACTACTTTGTGCAACACTCTTACCGTTTTTTCCTTAGTGTAAAATGTGTAACCATTGATGTCATATGCTTGCCATGATGTTACAAAAGCAGATGGGCCAGAAACTAACTTCTTCATTTTTGCCTCTTCTATAGAGATTCTGTATGGTATATTTTTGTCCATTAACCATTCAGTGAAATGTCTTCTGTGCTCTTTCATGATCCAGTCCTCTCCGCGGCCTTGGTTTTTTGTGCGAAGCTCAATTTGGTGTTCCTTGATGTACGACTCAACTATTGCGAGCTGTTGTAGTACACCAAAATGTGCAGCGTGTACTAATTTGTAATCGTGAACCATAAAAGTTTTCTTACCCACTTTGCCTCTCCCACATAGTCTACCCTCATGTACTGGTATAGGCACACCTATCCCCTTTCCATCTTTGATGTAATCATCGCAACCCTCAATCACTTCTTCAGTGATGTATCCTTCCATAATTGAACCCTCTAGGTGAGCACGGTTCCGCACATAACCTTTTAATACTCCTAAATATCTCTCCAACGGAAACATATGATGTAAATATAGTGGCCCCAATGCTTTTATCTGATCAACAAGATGTATGATTAGGTGTACATGCATATCAAAAAAGGATGGTGGGAAACACATCTCAAGCTTGCACATAGTCTTGACAATATATGTTTGCAAATAGTCTAAGTCTTCACGTGCTATCACCTTTTGTGATACTGCATTGAAGAAGTAGCACAAACGTGTGATGGCAACTTTTATATGCTCAGGTTTGATGACCATTATTGCAATTGCAAGGAACACTATCATCATCATGTGGCAGTCGTGAGAATTATAGACGAATAAAGACAAGTCTTTCATCGAGACTAGTTTGCGGATATTGGATGAGAAACTTGTGGGCACTCTGATCCAACGCAAGCATTCGCAAATTGCCCTTTTCTCTTGTAGTGTCAAGTTGTAGCTGGCTGGGGGAAGGTCATGCTTCCCGTTTGCCTTTTCTACCGGGTGAAGCTCTATCTAATATCAAGATTTAGTAGATCCATACGTTATTTTAACCCGTCCTTTGTTTTCCTCAACAGGTCCAGCAAGGTCCCAATGATGCTGTCAAATACATTCTTTGTAACGTGCATCAAATCAATACTATGGCAAAATTCCAGGTTCTTCCAATACGGAAGATACCTGAAAAAATTGATTGTTTCTTAAAAGTCATATCAGTTGTATCACCCAAAGATTTAGTTTTCTTCCTCTTTGTTCCTTTACATTTTTTGCCCTTACCGAAAGTAATATGAATGTTCTTTACCATTTCAAACACGAGTTTTCCACTATAAGGTTTTGGTGCAGTATCTTTTTCGATTGTGTTATCAAATTGTTCTTTCTACTTCCTATACTTGTGTGTATCTATCAAGAACCGCTGGTGTCTCATGTACACTGTCTTTCTGGATGAAGTGAGGTACAAAAATCCAGTTCCATCCACGCACCATACACAACCTTTCTTACCTTTCATTTGTCCCGATAATGTAAATAGTCCGGGATAATCATGCACGGTAACGAATATCATTGATCTTATAGTGAAATACTCCTGCTTGTACTCATCCCATGTACGTACCCCTTCATTCCACAATTTCACCATATATTCCATTAAAGGTTCCAAGAACACATCAATTTCGATGTCGTGTTGTTTCGGACCTTGGATAGGAACAGATAACAAAATATATTTCCTTTTGTGACACAACCCTATCGGTAGGATGTACAACGTTAAGACCACGGACCATGTACTGTGTATGCTCCTTTTTTCACCAAACGGATTCATTCCGTCTGTACCCAAGGCAAACCTTACATTTATGATTTCCTTTGCAAATTCTAGATACTGAACATCAAAATTTTTCCACTGGGTTGCATCACTAGTGTGTCGAATATGTTTTTCATTCTTCTTGCGCTGCTCAGAATGCCAACGCATAAGTTCAGCCTCTCTAGGGTTTGAGAACAAACACTTCAAGTGATCAATTACTGGAAGGTACCACATTACCAAGGCATGAATTTTTCTCTTATTCTTCCAGCATGCATCTTCAGAAGTATCATCATTGTCACCTTTAGGACCAATAATAAACTTCTTATTCTTCTGAGACTTATTCATGTTGCTAACATACTGGTGATTGTAGTCCTTCTTGTATCTACTGACACCGCATATGGGGCATCTAGTTACGAGCTCATACTCTTTGTGATATAGAATACAATGTTTCACACAAGTGTGTATTTTTGTCACACCTAGTGCCATAGGGCAAAGAAGTTTCTTCGCTTTATAAGTGCTTCTGGTCAGTTTATTGGGATTTGGAAGAATTTCTACCAAAAGATTCAAAAGATCAGAGAAATAACAATCGGACCATCCATGTGTGGCTTTAAACTTTAGTAGTTCTAGGACAACACGCAATGGAGTAAACTTCTTATCACAACCCTTTGATTCATCGTATAAAAGCTCCATCGCTGCATTATGCAATGTCTCCATTTTACTTAAACCATTGCTTGCTCCCATAGAAATCAATACATGTGGTTCGATGTGGCGCAACATCTCCTCACAATCAAACTCATCATCATCACCATCTTGATTGTCACTACCATCATCGATATGAACATTATCGTCATCTGAACCTCTCTTATCATCTTTATGCACTTCATGTGTATCTAACTCACCATGCTCTGTCCATATTGTGTAGTTTTATTTGAAACCTCTTTTCACCAAATGAGATTGGATTACTATAGTATCTATCCAAGCAATCTTATTTTTGCAGTCGATACATGGACATAATATGTCATCTATCTTTTACATCCTCGCATGTCTCTTGGATGCTTCAATAAAATTTGCAACATTTTGAATGTTCATAGGATCAGGTTTTGGCATGTTATACATCCACGCTCGACGATCAATGCTTCAATAACATAATATATAATTCAATAATAAAATTTTTTTGTGTGTTTATACTAAAACAATTAACCTAAAGAAATTATTATGCATTTTTAACCAGATAATTTGCACCACTGTAAAGTAAAAATTTGTTTGAGGATTTTTGGAGCTTTCTATAAATAATAATGGATTTTTAAAGTTGGGCTTATTCATTGAAACATTTCATCGAACATGTGATGTGCTTGTATTCATCTTCAACCTTTAATCCTTCAAATCTACTTCTTTTTCTACAAAATTCATGGAGGACCTCAAGGGGAGGCTCAACTACATCTTCTCTCCAATGGAAACTCAACAAGTTTGTTTGGATCTAATTAAACTAAAGTGCAGGGGGTGGGGTGGGGCTGGATCCAAACTCAATAAAATAAAACTGAAAACAGGACAACAAACTCAATAAAGTGGAACAAGAAGCATCTTCAAACCTTTTCTCTGTTTGAAGCTAGATCAACTGAAAAAGAAGCCTCTTCTAACCAAATTTGGCAGCCTGACGGCGTCGTTGGAAACCTCCTAAGGTAGGTTTTGCAGGTGCCCGAGGGGCCCTTTTATATAGGCGTGGGTTTTCATAGGCGGCTTTTAACGACTGCAGGCGGTTTTTTTCTAAAGAGCCGCATGTGATAAATCTCTTCTTAGGCGGTTGGTACTGATCAACCACCTAAGAGAATTCCTTTTCTTAGGCGGGTATTTAGTTGTGACACCCTCATCTCTGGTGTCAACATATATTCATGTTTTATGAAGAGAAAACATTTTAAGAAAAATAGGAACAAAGAAAATTATCAAAAGGATAGCTAGTAAGAGCCGAGTCCAGATCACATAGAGCGCCGAAGACAACTACTGCGGTCGCTGGCCACGTGGCGTGTTCGGAGCTCATCCCTGCGAAGTGGGGAGAGGTCCGCCGCTAAAATGGCTACGTGGCAGGCTCGGGGCTCATCTCCAAAAAAGGGGAGAGGTCCGACCCTGTGGGACACGTGTCACCCACGAAGCTAGCCTCTGCGGAAGAAGCAAAGGCATTTTTCATAGGACACATGTCACCTTTGGAGCTAGTCATCATGGAAATCAGAGGACCAGTTGCACGGGGTACGTGTCGATCTCGGAGCTCACCTCCGAGAGGTCCGGTTCTATCGAATACGTGTCACCACCGGAGCTTATCTCCGGGAGGTCCGTCGCTGCTGGACACGTGTCAACCTCGGAGCACGTCTCAGAGAAAAGAAGAAGGAAAGACCGGCACTAACACGTGGCGTGCGCGGAGCCACCTCCGAGTAAGAGAGGAGGCTCCGATAGCCAGGATACGTGGCGCACGCGGAGCTCACCTTCGAAGAAGAGGGAAGTCTTTCTCGCTTGACACGCGGCACAACCGGAGCTCGTCTCTGCAGAAAAGGAGATACCAGGCCCCGGAGGACACGTGGAGCTTCCGGAGCTCATCACCGCGGAGATAACGAGTTCTGGAGCGGATTTTATGCGTAATACCGGTACCGACCTGAATTCCACGATGATACTAAAGATAAGACGATTAGGATCCAACAATGATCTGAATAAGACTCTTATTAGGGATACAATCAGATTAGGACTCTTCTCTTCACGATTATAAATAGAACCCAGAACTTCTTTTTCAACTCCTGAGCCGATGACTTAGAGCCCTAGCCCTATCTCGCCGAGTAAACCATCACCGAAACCCAGCAAGGAAGATCGCCGGAGGAAAGCCAGAAGGGACTGAGGAGGACCTCGAAACCAAGAAGAACGTGAGGTAGGACTCCTATACCACCTTACGACATCGTCGTGTTTTCTTTTGCATCTGTTCTTTGATTCCTTTCGAACAGAAGCCTTCTCGTGGACAGATCACTTGTAGATCAGGTTGAGCTAAAGAAAAGATCATCGCCACGTCCACCTTTGATCCGAACACCTCTACCCATGCAAGCCATGCAAGGACATGAACAAACCGATCTACTGAAAACTAATCATAAGATAGCATGCATATGCATCATCGCATCTAGTTTAAGGTGTGTGCATGATATTGATTGCTGTGAATCTTGTATGCACGTGATCCGACCTAGCAGGACAAGCTCAGGGAGCTGTGTACGACGAGTTGCAGCAACAAGGTTTTGAGATCCAAGAACCACCGGAACCGCAAGAACAAGGCAAGTGCTCCTTGACCATATTGATCCTATGTTTTGGGTGAAACTGTTTTGTTTTGCGAAAAGGTGTGCGTACTGAGTCAAACATGATGGGAATCCCTTTTATAATAGTTTACTAGCTTTGGTTAAACCTCCCTTGTCGCCAGGGAAGTTTATGAATCGGGTATGGTTTTTGCTTTATGCTTCGCTGAGTCCATGGGATTGGGAAGCGAGATAGATGTGTCTAGCTAACTGCACTCGTAATGATATAAGAAACTGACGATGTTAATAAACATGGATCGGAGGGAGATCTAGGCAAGACTGGGTTTGTGAATGAGGTAGCATGAGATGGTGGTTTTACTTGCCGTAGATCTAAGGACTGGTTCATGAATGCACATGCCAGGATAACAGTGCCACCACTAGGCCAAGTATGGGTGCGGCTTAGCTGAGTAATTAGGTAGGTTGCTAGAGTGTTATGGACTGTGGAAGGCGCAGGGAATGGGAGTCGAGTGAGGACTGCCCTGGGAACTGCATGGCACCAGAGGGGGCCCGTGGGTGTGAGAATTGTAGATTCTAGCCTGCCGGTGAAACCTTAGTGAGTCCTTACATCTAGTAACCCCTTTGTAAAGACTATTTTGTGATCTCTTGACCATACACCAACGGTTGTGTACTGGTATAATGGAGTTTCTGCAGTCACCGACGGGTGACGAAATCACAAACATGTGGGTAAAGAGGTGCAAACTCTGCAGAGTCTTAAAACTATCACGATAGCCGAGCTTACGGTCACGAGCGCCTGGCTAAACTGCCATGATTAGTTGGGATGGTTATTGGGATGGTTCTTGGTTATGGTTATTGTTTTTGGTTATGGTTTGGTTTTGGGACTGATGAGTCCGGGTGGCAAGATGGTTGCATGATCGTTGAGTCGTGACAATGAGATGGGTCTCGGTATGAGGCAAAAATTGTTTATGAGATGAGATGGTAGCGAATACGGGAAGGTATTCGTGAGATGGTAGCGAATACGAGGAGGTATTCGTGAGTAAGAATAAGATTGGTTAATGTTTGGATGGAACACGGAAAAGTGATGGAGGTATGTTGGTAATTTAATACATTCCGGGATTACATTCATCTAAAGTTAAGTTGCTGTTTTATCATGGTTTTATAAATCTGCTTTTCTGCAAATGAGCCTTTTTATACCTACCTTGTTATGAGCTACATATCATGTGTTTTCCCGCACTTGCTGAGTACATCATTGTACTCAAACTTGCATTATTATTTCATCATCAGCAACAGGAGAAGCCTACAATGAAGACCTAGTGGAGCATTAAGGCGTGTGATCTGTTCTCAAACCTTGCCTGTGGAGGGAGTAGAGATGGAGCCACTTCTGCTTAGATTTGCTTCCGCACTAGTTAAATTGCTTCCGCATTAGAATAAAGACCTTCGCTGCATAGAAATAAAGACTTCCGCTGTGAGCATGTTTCCAAGACTCATGAGGTTTTGTAATAAACTCTGTTAATCATGGTAATATGTAATCTGAACTCAGTTTGTGGAACGTATGTGTATGTGTGATGAACATCCTGGGCACACATATGCATTAGTTCTCGGTTCCGTGGTTTCCCACAGAATTGAGGGCGTCACAGATAGGTATCAGAGCCACGGGTTGACAGTAGGTTACACGCCTAGATTGAAACCTCAGATTGATATTAGAGTCACGGGTTAGCCGTAGGTTACACCCCTAACTAGGAATCATATATTGATATTAGACACAGATTGGTAGTTAAGCTCCGATGACCAAAGGAAGCACCCTAGGACGCTTAGATTGGCCTTGAAACTACCTTGACATAGGAAGCCATCCTTGGGTAGGAGTTGTATGAGCCCTTGCAATGATTGTTTTAATTGTGTGCTTATTGTGAGTTGTGGGACGTTTCCAAACGTTGTCCATATCCACATGTAAGTAGAAAGAGGTGTGAGATGTTTCGGCACTTGTTCACATCCTCACATGGGCTAATATATATATAGTCCAACTCAACTTGATGCATATAGTTGAGGGAATCTATCTAACCTTCTAACATTCTATTCTATCTCTCTCACGGATGGTGAGAGGAAACACTGGTCGAAGGAACATCCGTGACAACCAAGAGGATGATCACGAGGAAGTTCCTGTTAACCCCTGAGCTGGCGAGAACAATAAGGAAAGGTTGATGGCCATGCAAAACCGGCTTATGCAAACCATGATCCAAACTTTGGGTCAGTTGCAGGCCAACAACAACCCTGTTCCGGCACCACCGCCACCACCACCGCCGGCTCACAACAGACTGGGAAAGTTCATGAGGACTCGACCACCCACCTTTGCTCAAGCTAATGATCCCATGGAGGCCGATGATTGGTTGAAATCCATGGAGAAGAAGCTTGCCATTGTTCAGTGCAATGACCGAGAGAAAGTTCTCTTTGCGTCTCACCAACTTACGGGAGCCGCTGCTGACTGGTGGGATGCCCTGAGCAACGCTCATGCCGACCCGGAGACGATCACTTGGACTGAGTTCAAGGAAAGCTTCCGCTCTCATTACATCCCTGCTGGTGTAATGATGCTCAAGAGGCAGGAGTTCAAAGGTCTCCGCCAAGGACAGAAAAGTGTGAATGAGTATCTCAACAAGTTCACGCAACTGTCCCGGTATGCCCCCGAGGATGTCAACTCAGATAAGAGGAAGCAGTACCTGTTCATGAGAGGGTTGAACAATGAGATCCAGGTTCAGCTCCTCAATAATGACTACGTAAGCTTCCAGAAGCAGGTTGACAAGGCTATAGTGGTTGAAAACAAGATCTGAGAGATTGAGCGAGAGTGCAAGAGGAAGATGTCATACCAGCCTCAAGGGAGCAACGTACGACCTCGGTACATGCCCCCTGCACCATAGTATGGATCGACCGCTCCTGTATACCGCCCTGGTCAGCCACCACAGACACAATTCGCTGCACCAGCACCTCACGTGCCCATGCCTCCTGCGCCTCGACCTAACAATGGCGCTCCTGTTCAAAACCCCCGCCCTAACGTACCTGCTGCCGTAGGCAACAGGGCATGCTTTGCATGCGGGGAGATAGGACACTTCGCGAACCAGTGCCCGAGGAGAGGTCCTGGACAGCAAGGCAACGTGCCTAAACAGAACCCACGACCAAACGGAGGGGACAATCATAGAAATCGGGGACAGCAGAACTATGCTCGCGGCCACGTGAACCATGTCTCTGCTGAGGAAGCACAACAGGCTGAGGACGTCGTAATTGGTATGTTCCTTGCCAACTCCAACCCAGCCACCATCTTATTTGATTCTGGAGCATCGCATTCCTTCATATCATCCAAATATGTTGCCAAACATCATCTACCCGTATCCCACTTAGAATGTGCTATGTTAGTTAATTCTCCAGGAGGAGAAATGAGGACTAATATAGTATGTCCGAAAGTAAGCCTTAAAATAAGGGGGGTAGACTTCCTTGCCAACCTTATTGTCTTGGACTCCCAAGGGATTGACATCATACTCGGAATGGATTGGTTAAGTAAGCACAACGGGGTAATCCAATGTGCTGAAAGGAGCGTGCAGTTGACGAACGAGCACGGTATTCGTGTCGAGTTTGAGTCAGCCCAACAAACCACTGAAAGGGCAAATCTGAACCACATCAAAAGAGCAGCATGGGACAGCATTCCGGTGGTTCAGGAATTTTCGGATGTGTTCCCGGAAGAGCTTCCAGGTATGCCACCTGACCGGGACATTGAGTTTGCCATAGATTTGGTACCCGGAACTGCACCCATAGCCAAAAGACCTTATAGGATGCCCGTCAATGAACTAGTAGAACTCAAAAAGCAAATTCAAGATCAGTTGGAGAAGGGTTTTATACGTCCAAGCTCGTCACCATGGGGAGCTCCTGTGCTCTTCGTAGACAAGAAGGATGGAACCCAAAGGATGTGCGTGGACTATAGGTCTCTCAATGAGGTAACGATCAAGAACAAGTACCCTCTGCCTCGTATAGAGGACCTATTCGACCAAATGAAAGGAGCCCGAGTGTTCTCCAAGATTGATCTTCGGTCGGGATACTTCCAGCTGAAGATTAAGCCCTCCGATATACCCAAGACAGCCTTTCGAACACTGTATGGTTCGTATGAATATACCGTCATGTCTTTTGGGTTGACAAATGCACCTGCATACTTCATGTACCTTATGAACAAGGTTTTCATGGAGTACTTGGACAAGTTCGTCGTGGTTTTCATCGACGACATTATGGTGTATTCAAAGAGTGAGGAGGAGCATGAAGAACATTTGAGATTGACCATGCAGAAACTGCGTGAGCATCAATTGTATGCCAAGCTTAACAAATGTCAATTTTGGCTAAAGGAAATATCTTTCCTAGGCCACATTATCTCCAAGGGAGGGGTATCGGTTGATCCCGGAAAAGTAAGAGATATTCTGAAGTGAGACCAACCGCAGAGCGTGAGGGATATTCGGAGTTTTCTTGGTATGGCTGGATACTATCGACGCTTCATTAAAGACTTCTCTAAGATAGCAAAGCCTATGACGGAGTTGCTAATGAAGGGAAAGATCTTTCAATGGACACCAGCCTGCCAAGAAAGTTTTGAGGAACTCAAGAAAAGGCTAACCACAGCACCAGTTCTGGTATTGCCAGACGTAAGCAAGAGCTTTGACATATATTGTGACGCATCCAGACAAGGGCTCGGATGTGTGCTCATGCAATAAGGACAAGTGGTAGCCTATGCCTCACGGAAATTAAAGAAGCACGAGCTTAATTATCCTACACATGACTTGGAGCTAGCATCAGTGGTGCATGCATTGAAGATTTGGAGACATTATATCCTTGGTCATCAATGTGAGATCTATACGGATCATAAAAGCCTCAAGTACATATTTACACAAACGGACTTGAATTTGAGGCAACGTCGATGGTTGGAACTCATCAAGGATTACGATGTTGGAATCAACTACCACCCCGGGAAGGCCAATGTAGTAGTTGATGCATTGAGCCGAAAGGGAGCATGTCACCAACTCATGGTTCGGGAGCTACCACTCGAACTACATAGGGACTTCGAACGGTTACACCTCAGATTTTTGAACAACATGGAAATAATGGAGATCCACTCTTCATTAGAGCAAGAGATAAGAGAGGGCCAAGCAACGGATGAGGGAATCAAGGAGATCAAGGAAAGAATCCGACAAGGAATAGAGAAGGATTTCAAGGAGGATGAGAAGGGTACGCTTTGGCTAGGAAAAAGGATTTGTGTGCCTAATGTAAAACACCTCCGCGACATGATATTGAAGGAGGCACATGATTCACCCTATTCCATACATCCCAGAAGTACCAAAATGTACAAGTACTTGAAAACTTGTTATTGGTGGGGCGTTATGAAGAGGGATATAGACGAATACGTTGCCCTGTGTGACACATGCCAACGGGTGAAGGCCGAACATCAAAAACCCGCTGGATTGTTGCAACCTTTGAAGGTACCAGAGTAGAAGTGGGAAGACATCAGTATGGATTTCATCGTCGGATTGCCACGTACTCAGTCGGGTTACGACTCCATCTGGGTCATCATGGACCAATTGACGAAAACCGCCCATTTTCTCCCTGTAAGGGCCAGTTACAACGTTGCACAATTAGCCTAGTTGTACATGGAGCAGATCATGTGCCGTCATGGAGTTCTGAAGAGGATAGTCTCTGATCGGGGTTCTCAGTTTACCTCTAGATTTTGGAGGAAGCTGCAGAAAGCCATGGGTACACAATTGGATTTTAGCTCCGCCTATCACCCACAAACTGATGGACAAATCGAAAGGACGAACCAAATTTTGGAAGACATGTTGAGAGCTTGTGCCTTGAAACGACGGCGTAGTTGGGATAGGAGTTTACCGTATGCCGAATTCTCCTATAACAACAGCTACCAAGCTAGCTTGAAGATGTCACCTTTCGAAGCATTATACGGTAGACGGTGTAGAACACCACTGTTCTGGAATGAAATCGGAGAGAACCAGGTGTTTGGACCCGAAGTGCTACAAGAGGCTGAAAAGCAAGTCCAAACGATATGGGAGAACTTAAAGGCTGCTCAGTCACTACAGAAAGGCTATGCGGACAATAGGCGAAGGAAGTTGACTTTCGAAGTGGGAGACTTCGTATACCTTAAGGTATCGCCTATCCAAGGCCAACGCCGTTTTAACGTCAAAGGCAAGCTAGCACCTCGCTACATCAGACCATTTAAGATTCTGGACAAGCGAGGAGAAGTAGCCTATCAACTAGAGCTCCCAACCCACCTCTCCGACGTGCATGACGTGTTTCATGTATCCTAGCTCAAGAAATGCTTGAGAGTACTAGAGGAGCAAATACCAATAGAAGAGCTTGAACTTCAAGAGGACCTGGCTTATGCGGAACACCCTGTCCGAATCTTGGACGTAAAGGAAAGGGTCACCCGGAACAAGGTGATTCGATGGTGCAAGGTACAATGGAGCCATCACACCGAAACTGAAGCCACATGTGAGCGTGAAGAGGATATCAAGGCAGAATTTCCTCATCTATTTTCTACTAACGAATCTCGAGGGCGAGATTCAATTTAAGGGGGGTAGATTTGTGACACCCTCATCTCTAGTGTCAACATATATTCATGTTTTATGAAGAGAAAACATTTTAAGAAAAATAGGAACAGAGAAAATTATCAAAAGGATAGCCAGCAAGGGCCGAGTCCAGTTCACATAGAGCACCGAAGACAACTTCTGCGGCCGCTGGCCACGTGGCGTGTTCGGAGCTCATCCCTGCGAAGTGGGGAGAGGTCTGCCGCTAAAATGGCTACGTGGCAGGCTCGGGGCTCATCTCCAAAAAAAGGGGAGAGGTCCGACCCTGTGGGACACGTGTTGCCCACGGAGCTAGCCTCTGCGGAAGAAGCAAAGGCATTTTTCGTAGGACACATGTCACCTTCGGAGCTAGTCATCCTGGAAATCAGAGGACCAGTCGCACGGGGTACGTGTCAATCTCGGAGCTCATCTCCGAGAGGTCCGGTTCTATTGAATACGTGTCACAACCGGAGGTTATCTCCGGGAGGTCCGTCGCTGCTGGACACGTGTCAACCTCGGAGCACGTCTCTGAGAAAAGAAGAAGGAAAGACCGGCACTAACACGTGGCGTGCGCGGAGCCACCTCCGAGTAAGAGAGGAGGCCCCGACCGCCAGGATACGTGGCGCACGCGGAGCTCACCTCCGAAGAAGAGGGAAGCCTTGCTCGCTTGACACGTGGCACAACCGGAGCTCGTCTCTGCGGAAAAGGAGATACCAGGCCCCGGAGGACACGTGGAGCTTCCGGAGCTCATCACCGCGGAGGTAACGAGTTCTGGAGCGGTTTTTATGCGTAAGAATACCGGTACCGAGCTGAATTCCACGATGTTACTAAAGATAAGACGATTAGGATCCAACAACGATCTGAATAAGACTCTTATTCAGGATACAATCAGATTAGGACTCTTCTCTTCCCGATTATAAATAGAACCCAGAACTTCTTTTTCAACTCCTGAGCCGACGACTTACAGCCCTAGCCCTATCTCGCCGAGCAAACCATCGCCGAAACGCAGCAAGGAAGATCGCCGGAGGAAAGCCAAAAGGGTCTGAGGAGGACCTCGAAACCAAGAAGAACGTGAGGTAGGACTCCTATACCACCTTACGACATCGTCGTGTTTTCTTTTGCATCTGTTCTTTGATTCCTTTCGAACAGAAGCCTTCTCGTGGACAAATCACTTGTAGATCAGGTTGATCTAAAGAAAAGATCATTGCCACGTCAACCTTTGATCTGAACACCTCTACCCATGCAAGCCATGCAAGGACATGAACAAACCGATCTAATGAAAACTAATCATAAGATAGCATGCATATGCATCATCGCATCTAGTTTAAGGTTTGTGCATGATATTGATTGCTGTGAATCTTGTATGCACGTGATCCGACCTAGCAGGACAAGCTCAGGGAGCTGTCTACGACGAGTTGCAGCAACAAGGTTTTGAGATCCAAGAACCACCGGAACCGCAAGAACAAGGCAAGTGCTCCTTGACCATATTAATCCTATGTTTTCGGTGAAACTATTTTGTTTTGTGAAAAGGTGTGAGTACTGAGTCAAACATGATGGGAAACCCTTTTATAATAGTTTACTAGCTTTGGTTAAACCTCCCTTGTCGCCAGGGAAGTTTATGAATCGGGTATGGTTTTTGCTTTATGCTTCGCTGAGTCCATGGGATTGGGAAGCGAGATAGATGTGTCTAGTTAACTGCACTCGTAATGATATAAGAAACTGACGATGTTAATAAACATGGATCGGAGGGAGATCTAGGCAAGACTGGGTTTGTGAATGAAGTAGCATGAGATGGTGGTTTTACTTGCCGTAGATCTAAGGACCGGTTCATGCATGTACATGCCAGGATAACATTGCCACCACAAGGCAAAGTATGGGTGCGGCTTAGCTGAGTAATTAGGTAAGTTGCTAGAGTGTTATGGACTGTGGAAGGCGCGGGGAATGGGAGTCGAGTGAGAACTGCCCTGGGAACTGCATGGCACCAGAGGGGGCCTGTGGGTGGGAGAATTGGAGATTCTAGCCTGCCGATGAAACCTCAGTGAGTCCATACATCTAGTAACCCCTTTGTAAAGGCTATTTTGTGATCTCTTGACCATACACCGACGGTTGTGTACTGGTATAATGGAGGTTCTGCAGTCGCCGACGGGTGACGAAATCACAAACTTGTGGGTAAAGAGGTGCAAACTCTAAAGAGTCTTAAAACTATCATGATAGCTGAGCTTACGGTCACGAGCGCCTGGCTAAACTGCCATGATTAGTTGGGATGGTTATTGGGATGGTTCTTGGTTATGGTTATTGTTTTTGGTTATGGTTTAGTTTTGGGACTGATGATTCCGGGTGTTAAGATGGTTGCATGACCGTTGAGTCGTGACAATGAGATGGGTCTCGGTATGAGGCAAAAATTGTTTATGAGCTGAGATGGTAGCGAATACGGGAAGGTATTCGTGAGATGGTAGCGAATACGAGGAGATATTCGTGAGTAAGAATAAGATTGGTTAATGTTTGGATGGAACACAGAAAAGTGATGGAGGTATGTTCGTAATTTAATACATTCTGGGATTACATTCATCTAAAGTTAAGTTGCTGTTTTATCATGGTTTTATAAATTTGCTTTTCTGCAAATGAGCCTTTTTATACCTACCTTGTTATGAGCTACATATCATGTGTTTTCCCGCACTTGCTGAGTACATCATTGTACTCAAACTTGCATTATTATTTCATCATCAGCAACAGGAGAAGCCTACTATGAAGACCTAGTGGAGCATTAAGGCGTGTGATCTGTTCTCAAACCTTGCCTGTGGAGGAAGTAGAGATGGAGCCACTTCTGCTTAGATTTACTTCCGCACTAGTTAAATTGCTTCCGCGTTAGAATACAAACCTTCGCTGCATAGAAATAAAGACTTCCGCTGTGAGCATGAGTCCTAGACTCATGAGGTTTTGTAATAAACTCTGTTAATCGTGGTAATATGTAATCTGAACTCAGTTTGTGGAACGTATGTGTATGTGTGATGAACATCCTGGGCACACGTATGCATTAGTTCTCGGTTCTGTGGTTTCGCACAGAATTGAAGGCGTCACATTAGTAATAACCGACTGAGGTAAAATATTTAGATTCCAATATAAATACTCAAACATGTGTAGATTCTGCAAATTGAGTCCAAATTCGATGATTCTTTTTTCTATATTTTTAAAAAATTAATATCCACGAACTGGACCAAAATATTTTAAAACTTGTATAGCTAATATTTTTAATATTTTAGTAAATATCAAATTAATTTATATTCACATATTCTTCACATTTTTTGTATCTCCTAAAAAAAGATCTTTCAATAAAAGTGGTTTGTATGAACATATTTGTCTTCACTATACATGCATGAATTTTGGTCATTTTTTAAAGCATTCCAACATGTCAAAATTCAAATTATCTATCTTTCTAATGAAATGCTCATATACATATGAGTCATTCTTCAAATTTTGAACACAAATTAATTAAAAAATAATAAAAATCTAAAAAAAATCATAGAGGTTAGTATGATGACTACAAAGTCCCATTGAAAAACTCAATTGAAAAATCATTATATTCATCAAGATAGAAAAATGACAAATAACCAGTGTTATTTGTTTTTTATGTTCTGATCAATTTCAAAGTTTTTACCAAGTAAAATTTAATGGGAACCTTTAATACTAAACCATATTACAAGAAAGTGGAATTTAGCTTTTTAAAAGGCCCCTTATTTTAATCAAGAGTATTAATATATTTAGATAAAGATCTTCTCAGGCGGTTGATACTGATCAACCGCCTGAGAAAAGTCCTTATCTCAGGCGAATATTTAGTAATAACCGCGTGAGGTAAAATATTTAGATTCCAATATAAATACTCAAACATGTATAGATTCTGCAAATTGAGTCCAAATTTGATGATTCTTTTTTCTATATTCTTAAAAAAAATAATATCCACCAACTGGACCAAAATATTTTAAAACTTGTATAGCTAGCATTTGTAATGTTTTGGTAAATATCAAATTAATTTATATTCTCATATTCTTCATATTTTTTGTATCTTCTAAAATAAAGTATCTTTCACTGAAATTGGTTTGTATGAACATATTTGTCTTCATTATACATGCATGAAATTTGGTCAATTTTAAAGCATTCCAACATGTCGAAATTCAAATTATCTATCTTTCTAATGAAATGCTCATATACATATGAGCCATTCTTCAAATTTTGAACACACATTGATTAAAAAAAATTATAAAAATCTGAAAAAATCATAGAGGTTGGTATGATGACTACAAAGTCCCATTGAAAAACTCAATTGAAAAATCAATATATTCATCAAGATAGAAAAATGACAAATAACCAGTGTTATTTGTTTTTTATGTTCTGATCAATTTCAAAGTTTTTACCAAGTGAAATTTAATGAAAACCTTTAATACTAAACCGTATTACAAGAAAGTGGAATTTGGCTTCTTAAAAGGCCCCTCATTTTAATCAAGAGTATTAATATATTTAGATAAAGATCTTCTCAGACGGTTGGTACTGATCAATCGCCTGAGAGAAGTCTTTTTCTCAGGCGGATATTTAGTAATAACCACTTGAGGTAAAATATTTAGATTCCAATATAAATACTCAAACATGTATAGATTCTGCAAATTGAGTCCAAATTTGATGATTCTTTTTTCTATATTATTAACAAAATAATATCCACCAACTGGACCAAAATATTTTAAAACTTGTATAGCTAACATTTCTAATGTTTTGCTAAAAATCAAATTAATTTATATTCACATATTCTTTACATTTTTTGTATCTCCTAAAAAAAGGATCTTTCACTTAAATTTGTTTGTATGAACATATTTGTCTTCATTATACATGCATGAATTTTGGTCATTTTTTAAAGCATTCTAACATGTCAAAATTCAAATTATCTATCTTTCTAATAAAATGCGCATATGCATATGAGGCATTCTTCAAATTTTGAACACAAATTGATTCAAAAAAATTATAAAAATCTGAAAAAAATCATAGAGGTTGGTATGATGACTACAAAGTCTCATTGAAAAACTCAATTGAAAAATAATTATATTCATCAAGATAGAAAAACGACAAATAACCAGTGTTATTTGGTTTTTATGTTCTGATCAATATCGAAGTTTTTACCAAGTAAAATTTAATAGGAACCTTTAATACTAAACCCTATTAAAAGAAAGTGGAATTTGGCTTTTTAAAAGGCCCCTCATTTTAATCAAGAGTATTAATATATTTAGATAAAGATCTTCTCAGGCGGTTGGTACTGATCAACCGCCTGAGAGAAGTCCTTTTCTCAGGCAGATATTTAGTAATAACGGCCTGAGGTAAAATATTTAGATTCCAGTATAGACGTCTATCTTCGCAGGCGGGTGGTAATGACTAAACGCCTGAGGGTAGTCCTTTCCTTATGTGGTTATTACTTAAGAGCCGCCTGCGAAGATAGACGTCTATATATAGCGCTCGGCTTCCTTGGAAAAACCTAACCCGGGCGACATCACTTAGACACCGTCAGGCTGCCAAAATTTTGTTTGCTGCCAAGTCTTCGGCGCTCTCGCCACCGAGCTTCGCAATCACCGCCGAGCTTCACCATCGTCGCCGAACTTCGACCTCGCCGCTTCCTTCCCTTCCTTCCTGGTACGCCGAGCTTTACCCTCACCGTTTCCTTCCCTTGCTTCCAATCATTAGGCCGAGCTTCGACCTTGCTGCCAGGTACGCTGCCGCTTCCTTCCCTCCTTCGTCCCTGTGCCGCCTCCCTCCTCACCCTTGCCGCCGGCCGAGTCATGTCCTTGCCGCCGCCGCACCCTAGATTTTCTCAAACCCTAGGTTCCTATCTAATTTTCATTATTCAAAGTTTTTGAACACGCAACAAAGTCAAATGAAGATTGTAGGTCATATGAAGATTGACAATGAAGATTGTAGGTCATATGTTATCTCTTACCTAGAGAGTAGTTCCCTTTTTTGACAAAAAAACAGCAGGAAGATTTCCTGCTAATAGTTGATGATCTCAGTAACAGTTGATGAATATCTGCAATTTGGTCTTCAGTTCCAATGTGACGTAGCTCCATTTTCCCTTCCTCTACACAAGCTCGGATAAAATGAAACTTGGTGTCAATGTGCTTCATTCTCTCATGATACTTTGGGTTCTTGCTCAACTCAATCGCTACTTTGTTGTCCACCCATAGTCGGAACACCCAAGAAGGTTCATCCATTATTTCAGCTAACAGTCGACTGAGTCAAATTCCTTGACATGCACCGGATGAGGCAGCTTGCCTAGATCATTCATAGAGAATCTGGTCATCATCTTATTCTTGAAGCTTGTTATGGTCTCAACACATGGCCCACAGATAAATAAATCATCTACATAAACACCAATGGTCAGCAGTTTGTCTCCCTTCCCTTGTCTGTATTTATTTTTGTAGCTTTCATTGAAGTGTGACATATTTTTGTCTTATTAGTTCTAGAATGGAAAGCACTAAGAAGACTGTTGCTGATAGTGACAATGAAGAAGGCAATATGGAGTTTAGTGACTCCACCAGTTCAGGCTCCTTTCACTGTCCATCGGGCCCTTTTCTAAATATAAAAATTAAAAAGACTTCAGAGGATCTTGACCCTGAATATAATCCTGCCGATGAGATATGGATCACGTATCTTAACTCCAGCAGTTTAAGTTAATGTTGGTTGTCAAGTATATGAAGTCTTATAATTCTTTTCTAACTAGCTTAATCGTGAAGACAACGAGGTGACTTCGGCTCCTAAAATTGCAGAAGATTCTCCAATGGTTGAATCCTCAGGTTCACTGAAGCGAAAACGAGGGCAAAGAGGTCCCAATAAGGGTCCATTGAACCGCATTATATACATAACAAGTGTCGGTGTAACACCCCAAAATTTTGATTCAAAACCCTAAATCATGTTAAGAGGGGAATTTAAAAATTTTTGAACGTGTTGCATGTTTTGCAAAAGTTCAAATTCAAACTGGAATTCAAATTAAACTCAAATCAGAAAAGAAATAGAAAAAGAAAAAGAGAAAACAGAAAAAAACCGGCCAGTGGGCCGAAACCCACCAGCCGGCCTAGCCAGCGCCCGCGCCAGCCCGCAGCCGAGCGCGCTGCTTCCTCACTCTGACAGGCGGGACCCACCTGATCTTCGTCTACCTCGCGACAGCGCCGGACTCCCTCGCACCCGAATCAAAACCGATCGGGATTTCGGCGTATCCCTGCTGAATTCTGTTCGTAGGCGACGCGGACATGATCTAAACCACCCCGCCGCCCTCCCCCGTCTATAAAAACCCCGGCCTCGTTCTGTTTTTCCCCCACGATCGCCGATTTTTACTCCGGTGAGAACCGAGACTTCTCCGGCGAATTCTGGCCGATCTAAGCTCGGAAATTCCGATCTAACTCGCTGGTCTTGATCCACCGCCTCCTGGGAACATTGCAGGTGCAGAAAACTCGGTGACTTGCGGTGTAAACACAGCGCCGACGAGCTTCGCCGTGGTTTCGCCTCGGACCTCGTCGCCGATCACCTTCCAGGACCTCCGAGCTCAAGAAAACTCCCGAGGTGAGATCCCCGACCTCCCCTCCACCGATCTATACCATAAAATCACAGTTCTAGGAAGAATTCTCGAAAACCCGAAAGTCTCCGGCGAGATCGCCGCTTCCCGCCGCCGTGCGCCGCCGGCAGCGCCGCCCGCGCTCGATCAGAGCGACGTGGCCGCTTGTGCGCCATTTATTTTAAATCGCACGGTAGGGTTTAAATCCCCGCGTACCGGTTCGATGTTATAATCTCGGCCGTCGGTTTAAAATCGGACGGTCCACGTCAGCCCCGCGTTATAAAGACTGGAATTCTTACGTGCTACCCCCTGGGGTTCTCGGGAAATAAGGGCTAGCCCCGGAAACTTCCGATCTAACCCCTGGAACTCCAGAAAATCATGTAAATTCATTTAAAAACCAGTTTTAGCCCCTGGACTTAATGAAAATTAGGAAAAACACCTCTGATAAGTGTAGCTAGACCCCTAGAAATTATGAAAATAATATTATAGACCCTGTAATGGGATGAGTTTACCTTTTTAGCCCTGTTTAGTATTTAATTTAGGAAATTGAATATGTTGCTAGTGTTTAAAAATTAAAAGGTGGGACAAACATATTGTCAAATTTTAATTAAAGACTTTCTCAGTATTTAGGAAACTTTGGAGTGAGATAAAAACATATTTTGGGCTGAATTGAATCTGTCTAATTTATTATTCACATTTAGGGACACATTTTTAAGAAATGAATAGTTTTAGAAAATAGGAAAACAATTGTGAAATAGGAAAATATAGCAACTAGTAAATGATAAATGGAGTTTCTAGAATCCAATGAATTCAGTTTAAGGTTGGCAGAAATTCTAAAGGCACATATGGAGAAGAAAAAATTCTTTTCATACATACTTGGTAGTGAAAAGGTGTAGTAGTTGAATATAAGGAATTTATTTAAATGGGAAACTCATACATATACAGTAGGTAAGTATAAATGTGAACATAAAAGTAGGAATCATATACACATGATTGAAAGTGCATGCAAGCCACAAATCAACATACATAGAGTAACCACAACACATATAATGGTGAATGACTTTCATAGATATGAATGTGTGGTTTGTATGAAGTGGAAGTGTGAACTATGTCTTATGGATTGTGTTTTTATTTTGCTATGTGTGATGGTATGAAGTAGAACCGGTTCAAGAGCAAGTTATCCCTTTCCAAGATCAGGACTACCTATTTCAAGAGCAGCAAGAAGGAGGCAAGTGTCCTTGACCACTTTGATCCTATGCTAGGATGTGTAGACAGAATTATTTGCATTGTCAAATGAAATATGAAACCCATGTTAGGAAGTTTCCCTAGAATTGCATTACCTTGTTTCCTTGTAGCTTGGGTTGGGATTTATTTTATCATGTCATTTGTTATTATGCATATGCTTAGCCATGCTTAGAATGGGATATTTGGGATATGAGATCATCAGTTTATTTTACCATACTCTTGAATGAGATATTGTGAGTTATGTAGAGGTAGGGATCAAGGCAAGTTGAATGTTTTGGTTGTGTGCTGGGTGCACGAGACTTGGGTTTGTGTTTAGTACTTGCCTGGATCCTAAGGACCGGTTCATGGAGCATGTAACCTGGCTTTACAGTGCCAACCACATGCTGAGATGGGGCAGCTTGGCCAATTAATTAGGTGTATCCCCGGCGTAGTATGGGTGTGTTGGATGGTGCGGGGAGTGGGTGTCAGCTGGACTACCATATGAACCGCAAGGCTCAAGAGGGGGCCACTGCAGCGGGGTTGGAGCCTCTTGTATGCTGTTAGGGGTGAAACCTCAGTGGGCCCACGCTCGTAGGGAATCCCTCTGTAAAGGCTTCGTAGTGATCTCCTGGCTACACACCTGGGAAGTGTGAATGTGGATCGTAGCCGCTGGCATAATGGAGGTTCTTTTAGTCCACCCGGCAACGGGGGATGAAATTACTACATGTGGGTACAGTGGTACAAACTCTGCAGAGTCAAAACTGTCATGACAGCCGTGCTCACGGTCAAGAGCGGCTTGGACTTATTCATGATTAGAGGATGATGGTTTTGGAAGTTGTGGATGTTAAGCGGGGAGCTTAACATTGGAAATGATGTTATGGTTATTTGGTTATGATGATGGGATGGGAGATTGGGACCATTTCACTTGTGTAGTAATGTAGGTGCTTAATAAGCTAAGGTGATAGGTATTAATTGCGTAGTGATTTAACCATGAGTTCAACCTCTCCTTGTTCTAGCCATGCATGATATAATTTTCCCACACTTGCTGAGTACCATTGGTACTCAACCTTGCATATTTGTTGGTTTATATTGCTGCTCAGGTCAAGATAATGAGGTGGTGTATAATGACCAAGACTTTGGACCCGAAGAAGGTTTCTAGGTTCATGGAGACCCCCGGGCAACACCTGTGATGGAGCCTACGAGAATAATTATTCTGCTGCTAGTTTATTTACTTGTGATGAACTTATTATTGTCCATTGATACATTTGCGAATGTAAGACTTATTTATACTTGACACCTGGCTTGTAATAAATGATGCTTCACTGTTTGTCATCACATGTTTGAGAAAATGATCCTGGCATACATGTGATATTCACTTGGTTGTTTCTTCGGAAAAACCGGGTGTGACAGAGGTTGTATCAGAGCCAAGGTTGCCCGTAGGAACGTGGACCTAGGTAGAAATGGACGTATTTAAGGACCTTATTTTCTTAAAAACTATTTTTACAAGGTGTGTGTTGAAAAGTGTTATTTAATGAGTCACTTTTTTCATCTTACCCCAATTTTCATTCAAAATAGGATTTTTGTTTGAGAGTTTATCTAACCTAATTTTAAATTCTTTTTGTTTTAGATGGTTTGCATGATTCGCACCGCTCGCAAGTCCACAGGAGGGAGAGTTCCCGTAGTTGCCCTTGCCGAGAGGGAGGAGAGCCGTCCGGTGACATACCTTTCCAACGGATTGGCAGTAGGAGGCTTATTGCGCCGTCTTCGGCGTATGCTCGAAGCCGCCGGCAATACGGGCAACCTAATCATCCACTATAACTCCACCAGGACCATCCGTGAGAAGAGGGAAGAATGGAGTTCAGAGATGAGGATAATACACGAAAATCAGCTGCTTAAGATTCACCACTCTCCAGCTTGTAGAGCGACACAGGTCGATGCGGAGAAAGATGTCACCTGGGAGGCCATCACCTGCCAGAGTCACATCTATCGTCGCCACTTGGACAAAACTGAGTACATGTATGTCCTCCAGCGTGAGAGTGGTACCACGGAGTACAAGTACCCGCCGGTGCTGCAAGGGACTTCCCATGAGCACATGGACTTGTGCTTGGAAGATGCTTCTATGCTCAGCACTCGACTGCAGGAGTGTCAACAAGAGCTTCAGGATGTCCGGGACACCCTGAAGGAAACGGAGGCGTTGCTGCGAGCCTGTTTGAGGGCGAGGGAAAGAGAAGATGGGAATGAACTGTGTGTCACCGTGAATGATACATGGACTCCTGACTCCCCAGATCGCCGAGCGATCAGGCGTCGTCGCACTTCTCCACCAGCAGCCTCCCCACCCAAAGCAGAGTCAGAATGCAGCCGAAATGATGAGGAAGATCCCGAGGAGCCAGCTCAAGAAAACGAGTAGTGTAGAGTCCTTCCCTTAGTTAGCAAGATGTCGAATAGTCGAGTCGTTACGTTAAGTTAAGGGTGTGTTAATGCTTGGTGTGTGACGTGAGTTGTGGAAGCCATGAGCAATTGTCCACAGCCTCGTCTTCAGATTGTTTTGCTTTGGTGTGTGAACCCACATGAAATAATAGTTCATTTATTTGGTGTGAGATATGAACCCTCGTAAAAGTATAACAAAGCCTCAACACTTCAAAGTACAAACAAATGAAAGTAGTAAGATGATACTAAAAGCTTTCAAATTAACATTGGTTGATTCTGCCAGATGGCCGGAAGAGGAAAAGGACGTGCTGCCAACCCCGCCAACAACAACGATGAGGCATGCAACCCTCATCTTTCTGGAGGCCAGGACCGGGATGGTCGCCGTGAAGGAGTTGATCCCCTCCACCAAATGCTGGAGAATCAGAATCAGCTCATCCAGAACTTGACTCAAGTGGTGGCTAACTTGCATCAAGTTCCACCTCCACAAGCTGCACCACGCCAACCAAGGTTGAGTGAGTTTCTATGAACTCAACCTCCGAAGTTTGCAAGTGCTGCTGAAACTCTGGAGGCAGATGATTGGCTGAAGACCATTGAAAGCAAGATGAGGATCATCCAGTGCCAAGGGTATGAGAGGGTGCTGTTTGCCTCTCATCAACTGCATGGACCTGCTGCTGATTGGTGGACCGCCTACGTGGCCGCCCATCATGACCCTGAGAACATCACTTGGGAAGAGTGCAAGCGTAGTTTCCGCAACCATTACATCCCAAGAGGTGAACTCAAAAACAAGAGGAAGGAGTTTTTAGGGCTGCAGCAGGGAAACATGACGGTGAGGGAATACCTCACTAAATTTACTCAACTATCCCGTTATGCCCCACGGGACATACAGACTGATGAGCAGAAACAAGATTGTTTCGTGGAGGGACTTACTGCAGAGATGCAGTGTGCAATGTCCTCAAATGAGTATGAAAGTTTCCAAAAGATGGTGGACAGAGCGTTTGTGGTAGAAAGGAAACTAAAGGCCTTGGAAAATGAGAATAAGAGGAAGTCTGGGTGGTCACATCAAGCCTCAGGGAGCAACACCCGCCCACGTCTAATGCAGCCACCTGCAGGGCAGATGAACCGTGCTGCGGTACCCTACTCAGCACCAAGAGGGTACAACCCAAACTACAGGCCTCCGGCAGCACCAGCACAGCCGCAACGTCAGTTTGTACAGCAGCCTCGCCCCGCATATCCACCTCGACCAGCAGTGCAAGGATCCCCAAACCAACCCCAAGACAACAAAGGCCAGGCACCTATGGTTGGGGTGCAATGTTTTAGCTGCGGTGAAGTGGGGCACTACGCCCATAAATGCCCAAAGAAGAAGCCCGCGCAGTCACAACAGCAGAATGTAATGAGAGGACGGGTGAACCACGTCACTATGGAGGAAGCACAAGATGCACCCGACGTGTTAGTTGGTAAGTTTCCTGCCAATTTACACCTTGCAACCCTGCTGTTTGATTCTGGTGCTACCCACTCGTTTATTGCTCAAGGGTCTGTTAAGAAGTATGACCTAGCAACAACACAAATGAACCATATGCTAGCCGTAAACTCTCCAGGTGGAGAAATAAGGACAAGACAAGTGTGTACCAAGGTGAATCTAGACATTAATGGGGTAGTGTTTACTGCTAACCTCATAGTGATAGATTCCCATGGGATCGATATTATTTTGGGCATGGATTGGTTGACCAAACATAAGGGAATCATTCATTGTTCGACCAGAACGGTGGAACTAACTCACCCTAGTGGCACAAGAGTAAAGTTCATAACAATACACGAGCCTAGGAGGGACATTAAATTAAATCAAGTTGAGGTGAAAGTGGAGGAGATCAGGATTATCCGGGAATATCCACATGTTTTTCCGGAAGAATTGCCAGGTATGCCTCCCGATCGTGAAGTGGAATTTGCAATTGAGCTAGTGCCTGGAACAGCCCCGATATACAAGAGACCTTATCGGATGGACTCCAAGCAGCTAGAAGAACTCAAGGATCATTTGAGAGAATTGACGGAGAAGGGGTATATTCGCCATAGTTCCTCACCATGGGGAGCTCCAGTGATATTTGTGCCCAAGAAGGACGGAACCCAAAGGTTATGTGTGTATTACCGTGCTTTGAATGAGGTAACCATCAAGAACAAGTACCCATTACCCCGCATTGAAGACTTGTTTGATCAGTTTAGGGGAGCTTGTGTATTCTCGAAAATTGATCTCAGGTCGGGATACCACCAACTCAAGATAAGGCAATCTGATATTCCCAAGACAGCTTTCGTATCTCGGTACGGACTGTATGAATATACCGTCATGCCTTTCGGGCTAACTAATGCCCCGGCATACTTCATGTATCTCATGAACAAGGTATTCATGGAATATCTGGACAAATTTGTGGTGGTTTTCATAGATGACATTCTCGTCTTCTCCAAAGATGAAGAAGAACATGAGAAACATCTAAGGTTGGTGTTGCAGAGGCTAAGATAACACCAACTATATGCCAAGTTGAGTAAGTGTGAGTTTTGGCTGAACAGAGTTCCCTTCTTAGAACATATAATCTCGGAGGGAGGAATCTCCGTAGATCCCGCCAAAATCGAGGATATACAGAAGTGGAAGACCACTGAAAATGTCGGGGAATTTCGAAGCTTCTTGGGATTGGCTGGATACTATCGACGGTTTATTGAGGGATTCTCCAAGATCTCGAGACCTCTCACCAAACTGTTGGAGAAGGGGATCACATTCACCTGGACGCCACAGTGCGAGACGAGCTTTCAGGAGCTAAAGAAGAGATTGACAACAGCCCCAGTGTTGGTTATGCCAGATATGCAGAAGAATTTTACAGTGTACTGTGATGCCTCTAGAAATGGGTTGGGATGTGTTCTCATGCAAGAAGGGCATGTCGTGGCATATGCATCACGGCAGCTTCGGAAGCACGAGAAAAACTATCCTACACATGACTTAGAACTAGCCGCAGTGGTACATGCGTTGAAAATTTGGCGACACTATTTGATGGGGAAGAGGACAGAGATATATACGGATCATAAGAGTTTGAAGTACATATTCACACAGCCAGACCTCAACCTCAGACAAAGGAGATGGCTAGAGTTAATCAATGACTTTGATGTGGGCATCAACTATCATCCCGGGAAAGCAAATGTCGTGGCCGATGCTTTGAGTCAGAAAGTGCAGGTCAATAAGTTGAGCTTGAAGGACATGCCTGCAGAATTGAAGGACGAGGTTATAAAGCTCAATCTATGTCTAGTAAATAGTGGTGAAGCCATCACCATGGAAGTGGACTCCACACTCGAGCGAGACATACGCGAGGGCCAAAAGAATGATGAGAAGATACAGGAAATCAGGCAACTCATCAAGGAAAATAAAGCTCCAGGTTTCAGAGAGGATGAACAAGGTACGGTGTGGCACGGGAAAAGGATCTATGTGCTAGAAGTAAAGGAGATCCGTGAATTAATTTTGAAGGAGGCTCACGATTCCGACTATTCCATTCATCCCGGGAGTACGAAGATGTACCAGGACCTCAAGGGCAGGTATTGGTGGTATGGCATGAAGCGAGATGTCGCGGAACATGTTGCCCTATGTGACACATGTCAGTTGGTGAAAGCAGAACATCAACGACCCGCGGGATTATTGCAACCACTCAAAGTGCCTGAATGGAAATGGGAGGAAATCAGCATGGATTTTATCGTGGGATTGCCTAGGACCCAATCAGGATATGATTCAATATGTGTCATCATTGATAGGCTAACCAAGGTAGCACATTTCATCCCCGTGAAGGAAAGCTACAGCGGATCCAAATTGGCAGAGTTGTACATGTCAAGGATCGTGTGTTACCATGGAGTGCCAAAGAAGATTGTGTCGGATCGAGGGACACAGTTCACCTCAAGATTCTGGCAGAAGTTGCACGAGACCATGGGAACCCATCTGAACTTTAGTTCTGCCTATCATCCCCAAACTGACGGGCAGACGGAAAGAACCAATCAGATCCTTGAAGATATGCTAAGGGCATGTGCACTCAAAAACAATAGGAGTTGGGACAAGAACTTACCGTATGCGGAGTTTTCCTATAACAACAGCTATCAAGCTAGTATGAAGATGTCACCGTTTGAAGCCTTGTATGGGAGGAAGTGCAGGACTCCCTTATTTTGGAACCAAACAGGGGAAAGTAAAGTGTTTGGTCCAGAGGTACTACAAGAAGCCGAGGCGAAGGTGAGGGAAATTCGCAATAACTTGCGGATAGCACAGACACGACAAAAGAGTTATGCTGATGTACGAAGAAGAGAGCTCGTTTTCAACGTGGGAGACTATGTTTATCTCAAGGTGTCCCCTATCAGAGGACTTCGTCGGTTCAAGGTGAAAGGGAAGTTGTCACCTCGATACATCGGACACTTTCAAGTTCTGGAAAGGAAAGGCGAAGTGGCGTATCAACTAGAGTTACCGGCTCGTCTATCGGATGTGCACGATGTATTCCATGTGTCACAACTCAAGAAATGCCTGAGGACGCCTGAAGAGGTGTTACCCATGAATGAAGTGGATGTAGCTGAGGATTTGTCTTATGCCGAGGAACCATACAAGATTTTGGAGACAATGGAACGCCTCACCAGAAATAAAAGAATCCGGATGTGCAAGGTGCAGTGGAAGCATCACTCAGAAGAGGAAGCCACCTGGGAGCGGGAAGATGAGCTCAAGGCACAATTTCCGGAATTGTTTTCTTAGAACCACCAATCTCGAGGACGAGATTTCTTTTAAGGGGGGTAGAGCTGTAACACCCCAAAATTTTGATTCAAAACCCTAAATCATGTTAAGAGGGGAATTTAAAATTTTTTGAACGTGTTGCATGTTTTGCAAAAGTTCAAATTCAAACTGGAATTCAAATTAAACTCAAATCAGAAAAGAAATAGAAAAAGAAAAAGAGAAAACAGAAAAAAATCGGCCAGTGGGCCGAAACCCGCCAGCCGGCCCAGCCAGCGCCCGCGCCAGCCCGCAGCCGAGCGCGCTGCTTCCTCACGCTGACAGGCGGGACCCACCCGATCTTCGTCTACCTCGCGACAGCGCCGGACTCCCTCGCACCCGAATCAAAACCGATCGGGATTTCGGCGTATCCCCGCTGAATTCTGTTCGTAGGCGACGCGGACATGATCTAAACCACCCCGCCGCCCTCCCCCGTCTATAAAAACCCCGGCCTCGTTCGGTTTTTCCCCCACAATCGCCGATTTTTACTCCGGTGAGAACCGAGACTTCTCCGGCGAATTCTGGCCGATCTAAGCTCGGAAATTCCGATCTAACTCGCTGGTCTTGATCCACCGCCTCCGGGGAACCTTGCAGGTGCAGAAAACTCGGTGACTTGCGGTGTAAACACAGCGCCGACGAGCTTCGCCGTGGTTTCGCCTCGGACCTCGTCGCAGATCACCTTCCAGGACCTCCGAGCACAAGAAAACCCCCGAGGTGAGATCCCCGACCTCCCCTCCACCGATCTATACCATAAAATCACAGTTCTAGGAAGAATTCTCGAAAACCCAAAAGTCTCCGGCGAGATCGCCGCTTCCCGCCGCCGTGCGCCGCCGGCAGCGCCGCCCGCGCTCGATCAGAGCGACGTGGCAGCTTGTGCGCCGTTTATTTTAAATCGCACGGTAGGGTTTAAATCCCCGCGTACCGGTTCGATGTTATAATCTCGGCCATCGGTTTAAAATCGGACGGTCCACGTCAGCCCCGCGTTATAAAGACTGGAATTCTTATGTGCTACCCCTGGGGTTCTCGGGAAATAGGAGCTAGCCCCGGAAACTTCTGATCTAACCCCTGGAACTCCAGAAAATCATGTAAATTCATTTAAAAATCAGTTTTAGCCCCTGGACTTAATGAAAATTAGGAAAAACACCTCTGATAAGTGTAGCTAGACCCCTAGAAATTATGAAAATAATATTATAGACCCTGTAATGGGATGAGTTTACCTTTTTAGCCTTGTTTAGTATTTAATTTAGGAAATTGAATATGTTGCTAGTGTTTAAAAATTAAAAGGTGGGACAAACATATTGTCAAATTTTAATTAAAGACTTTCTCAGTATTTAGGAAACTTTGGAGTGAGATAAAAACATATTTTGGGCTGAATTGAATCTGTCTAATTTATTATTCACATTTAGGGACACATTTTTAAGCAATGAATAGTTTTAGAAAATAGGAAAATAATTGTGAAATAGTTTACATCAGAGGCAAAGGTCAAAATATGTTATTAAATTATTTAGGACCAGAACCTATTCTGTTAGATGATGTGTATTACTAATTTCATAATAAAGAACACATTTATGTATAGGAAAATAAATCTAAAAATATAGCAACTAGTAAATGATAAATGGAGTTTCTAGAATCCAAAGAATTCAGTTTAAGGTTGGCAGAAATTCTAAAGGCACATATGGAGAAGAAAAATACTTTTCATACATACTTGGTAGTTGTAACACCCCAAATTTTGATTCAAAACTCTAAACCATGTTCAGAGGGGAATTTAAAAATTTTTGGACGTGTTGCATGTTTTGCAAAAATTCAAATTCAAACTGGAATTCAAATTATACTCAAAACAGAAAAGAAATGGAAAAAGAAAAAGAGAAACGGGAAAAAAAACCGGCCAGTGGGCCGAAACCCGCCAGCCGGCCCTGTTTCCCCGCGCCAGCCCGCCCCCGCGCGCGCCGCGCTGTCTCTCACAGACAGGTGGGACCCACCTGTCATCCCTAACCCCGAGCGTCTGCGGCCCGGACTTTTCCCCCCGAGCGCGCGCGATCGTAACCGACTGAAAACCGCGTCCCTCAGCCCGAATTCTGATCCCGGAAGACTCCAACTCGATCACAACAAACCCACCGCCCTCCCCCGGCTATAAAAACCCCCGATCCGATCAGTTTTTCTCACGCGATCGCCGATTTTCACTCCGGTGAGCACCAAGACTTCGCCGGTGAATTCTGGCCGATCTAAGCTCGGAAACTCTGATGTAACTCGCTGGTCTTGATCCACCGCCTCCGGGGAACTTTGCAGGTGCAGAAAACTCGGAGAGTTACGGTGTAAACGCAGCGCCGACGAGCTTCGCCGTGGTTTTGCCTCGGACCTCGCCGCCGATCACTTTCCAGGACCCCCGAGCTCGAGAAAACCCCCGAGGTGAGATCCCTGACCTCCCCTCTACCGATCTAGGCCATAAGATCACAGTTCTAGGCAGAATTCTCGAGGATCCGAAACTTTCCGGCGAGATCGCCGCTTCCCGCCGCCGTGCGCCGCCGGCAGCGCCGCCCGCGCTCGATCAGAGCGACGTGGCCGCTTGTGCGCCGTTTATTTTAAATCGCACGGTAGACTTTAAAACGCCGCGTACCGGTTCGATGTTATAATCTCGGCCGTCGGTTTAAAATCGGACGGTCCACGTCAACTCCGCGTTATAAAGACTGGAATTCTTACATGCTACCCCCTGGGGTTCTCTGGAATTGAGAGCTAGCCCCGGAAACTTCAGATCTAGCCCCTGGAACTCCAGAAAATCATGTAAATTCATTTAAAAATCAGTTTTAACCCCTGGACTTAATAGAAATTAGGAAAAACACCTCTGTTAAGTGTAGCTAGACCCCTGGAAATTATGAAAATAATATTATAGACCCTGTAATGGGGTGAATTCATTATCTTAACCCTGTTTAGTAATTAATTTAGAAAATTGAATATGTAACTAGTGTTTAAAAATTAAAAAGTGGGACAAACATAATTGTCAAAATTAATTAAAAACTTTCTCAGTACTTAGAAAACTTTGGAGTGAGATAAACATATATTTTTGGGCTGAAATGAATCTGTTTCATTTATTATTCACATTTATTAGTATAGGGACACATTTTAAGTAAAGAATAGCTATAGAAAAACAGGGAAAATAGTTATGAAATAGTATACATCAGAAGCCAAGGTCAAAATATGTTATTAAATTATTTAGGACCAGAACCTATACTGTTTAGATGATGTGTATTACTAATTTCATAATAAAATACACAATTATGCATAGGAATATAAATCTGAAAATATAGCAACTAGTAAATGATAAATGGAGTTTCTAAAATACAAAGAATTCAGTTTAGGGTTGATAGAAATTATGAAGGCACATATGGGGAAGAATAATACTTTTCATACACACTTGGTAGTAAAAAGGTGAAGTAGTTGAATATAAGAAATTTATTGGAAACCCATATAACTAGTATGTAAGTATAAAGGTGGACACAAAAATAGGAATCATATATACATGGTTAAAAGTGCATGCAAGCCACAATTTAACACACACAAAGTAACCACAACACATATAATGGTGAATGAATTTCATAAATATGAATGTGTGGTTTGTATAAAGAAGAAGTATGAACCATGTCTTATGATTGTTGTTTTTCTTTTGTTATGTGTGATGGTATGAAGTAGAACCTGCTCAAGAGCAAGTTAACCCTTTCCAAGATCAGGACTACCAATTTCAAGAGCAGCAAGAAGGAGGCAAGTGTCCTTGACCACTTTGATCCTATGCTAGGATGTGTAGATAGAATTATTTGCATTGTCAAATGAAATATGAAACCCATGCTAGGAAAGGTTCCCTAGAATTGCATTACCTTGTTTCCTTGTAGCTTGGGTTGGGATTTATTTTGTCATGTCATTTATTTACATGCATATGCTTAGCCATGCTTAGAATGGGATATTTGGGATATGAAAGCATCAGTTTATTATACCATACTCTTGAATGAGCTATTGTGAGTTATGTAGAGGTAGGGATCAAGGCAAGTTGGATGTTTTGGTTGTGTGCTGGGTGCACGAGACTTGGGTTTGTGTTTAGTACTTGCCTGGATCCTAAGGACCGGTTCATGGAGCATGTAACCCGGCTTTACAGTGCCAACCACATGCTGAGATGGGGCAGCTTGGCCAATTAATTAGGTGTATCCCCGGCGTAGTATGGGTGTGTTGGATGGTGCGGGGAGTAGGTGTCAGCTGGACTACCATATGAACCGCAAGGCTCAAGAGGGGGCCACTGCAGCGGGGTTGGAGATTCTTGTATGCTGTTAGGGGTGAAACCTCAGTGGGCCCACGCTCGTCGGGAATCCCTTTGTAAAGGCTTCGTAGTGATCTCCTGGCCGCACACCTGGGAAGTGTGAATGTGGATCGTAGCCACTGGCATAATGGAGGTTCTTTTAGTCCACCCGGCAACGGGGGATGAAATCACTACTTGTGGGTACAGTGGTACAAACTCTGCAGAGTCAAAACTGTCTTGACAATCGTGCTCACGGTTAAGAGCGGCCTGGACTTATTCATGATTAGAGGATTGATGGTTTTGGAAGTTAAGCGGGGAGCTTAACATTGGAAATGATGTTATGGTTATTGGATTATGATGATGGGATGGGAAATTGGGACCATTTCACCTGTGTAGTATTGTAGGTGCTTAATAAGCTAAGGTGATAGGTATTAATTGCGTAGTGCTTTAACCATGAGTTCAACCTCTCCTTGTTCTAGCCATGCATGATATAATTTTCCCACACTTGCTGAGTACCATTGGTACTCAACCTTGCATATTTGTTGGTTTATATTGCTGCTCAGGTCAAGATAATGAGGTGGTGTATAATGACCAAGATTTTGGACCCGAGGAAGGATTTTAGGTTCATGAAGACCCCCGGGCAACGCCTGTGTTGGAGCCCTAAAGAATAATATTCCGCTGCTAGTTTATTTACTTGTGATGAAGCATTAGTGTCCATTGAGACATTTTCGATGTAAGACTTATTTATATTCGACACCTGGCTTGTAATAAATGATGCTTCACTATTTGTCATCACATGTATGAGAAAATGATCCTGGCATACATGTGATATTCACTTGGTTGTTCTTCGGAAAAACCGGGTGTGACAGAGGTGGTATCAGAGCCAAGGTTGCCCGTAGGAACGTGGACCTAGGTAGAAATGGACGTATTTAAGGGCCCTATTTTCTTAAAAACTATTTTCCGAGGTGTGGGTGGAAAAGTGTTATTAAAAGAGTTATTTTCTTCATCTTACCCCAACTTTCATTCAAAATAAGATTTTTGTTTGAGAATTTATCTAACCTAATTTTAATTCTTTTGTTTTAGATGGTTCGCATGATTCGCACCGCTCGTAAGTCCACAGGAGGGAGAGTTCCCGTAGTTGCCCTTGCCGAAAGAGAGGAGAGTCGCCCCGTGACGTACCTTTCCTACGGATTGGCAGTAGGAGACTTGTTGCGCCGTCTTCGACGTATGCTCGAAGCCGCCGGCAATACGGGCAAGCTAATCATCCATTATAACTCCACCAGGACCATCCGTGAGAAGAGGGAAGAATGGAGTTCGGAGATGAGGATTATACACGAGAATCAGCTGCTTAAGATTCACCACTCTCCAGCTTGTCGAGCAACACAAGTTGACGCGGAGAAAGATGTCACTTGGGAGGCCATCACCTACCAGAGTCACATCTATCGTCGCCACTTGGACAAAACTGAGTACATGTATGTCCTCCAACGTGAGAGTGGTACCACGGAGTACAAGTACCCACCGGTGCAGCAAGGGACTTCCCATGAGCACATGGACTTGTGCTTGGAGGATGCTGCTATGCTCAGCACTCGACTGCAGGAGTGTCAACAAGAGCTTCAGGATGTCCGAGACACCCTGAAGGAAACGGAGGCGTTGCTGCGAGCTTGCTTAAAGGCGAGAGAAAGAGGAGATGGGAATGAACTGTGTGTCACTGTGAGTGATCCATGGACTCCTGACTCCCCGGATCGCCGAGCGATCAGGCGTCGTCGCACTTCTCCGCCAGCAGCCTCCCCACCCAAAGCAGAGTCGGAAGGCAGCTGAAATGAGGAGGAAGATCCAGAGGAGCCAGCTCAAGAGGACGAGTAGTGTAGAGTCTTTCCCCTAGCTAGCAAGAGGTCGAGTAGTCGAGTCGTTACGTAGTTAATGGTGTGATAATGCTTGGTGTGTGATGTGAGTTGTGGAAGCCATGAGCAATTGTCCACAGCCTCGTCTTCAGATTGTTTTGCTTTGGTGTGTGAACCCACAGGAAATAATAGTGCATTTATTTGGAGTGAGATGTAAACCCTCGTAAAATTTTAACAAAGCCTCAACACCTCAAAGCACCAACAAATGAAAGTATTAAGATGATACTAAATGATATCAAATTAACATTTGTTGATTCTGCCAGATGGCCGGAAGAGGAAAAGGACGTGCTGCCAACCCCGCCAACAACAATGATGAGGCATGCAACCCTCATCTTTCTGAAGGCCAGGACCGGGGTGGTCGCCGTGAAGAAGTTGATCCTCTCCACCAAATGCTGGAGAATCAAAATCAGCTCATCCAGAACTTGACTCAAGTGGTGGCCAACTTGCATCAAGTTCCACCTCCACAAGCGGCACCACGCCAACCAAGGTTGAGTGAGTTTCTAGGAACTCAACCTCCAAAGTTTGCAAGTGCTGCTGAACCTCTGGAGGCAGATGATTGGCTGAAGACCATTGAAAGTAAGATGAGGATAATACAATGCCAAGGGTATGAGAGGGTGCTGTTTGCCTCTCATCAACTGCAGGGACCTGCTGCTGATTGGTGGACCGCCTACGTGGCCGCCCATCATGACCCTGAGAACATCACTTGGGAAGAGTTCAAGCGTAGCTTCCGCAACCATTACATCCCAAGAGGTGAACTCAAAAACAAGAGGAAGGAGTTTCTGGGACTGCAGCAGGGAAACATGACTGTGAGGGAATACCTCACTAAATTTACTCAACTATCCCGTTATGCTCCACGAGACATAGAGACTGATGAGCAGAAACAAGATTGTTTCGTGGAAGGACTTACCGCAGAGATGCAGTGTGCCATGTCCTCAAATGAGTATGAAAGCTTTCAAAAGATGGTGGACAGAGCGTTTGTGGTGGAAAGGAAGCTAAAGGCCCTGGAAAATGAGAATAAGAGGAAGGCGGGGTGGTCACATCAGGCCTCAGGGAGCAATATCCGCCCACGTATGATGCAGCAACCTACGGGGCAGATGAGCCGTGCTGCGGTACCCTATTCAGCACCAAGAGGGTACAACCCAAACTACAGGCCACCCGCGGCACCAGCACAGCCGCAACGTCAGTTTGTGCAGCAGCCTCGCCCCGCATATCCACCTCGACCAGCAGTGCAAGGACCCCCGAACCAACCCCAAGACAACAAAGGCCAAGCACCTAAGGTTGGGGTGCAATGTTTTAGCTGTGGTGAAGTGGGGCACTATGCCCATAAGTGCCCTAAGAAGAAGCCCGCGCAGCCACAATAGCAGAATGTAATGAGAGGACGGGTGAACCACGTCACTATGGAGGAAGCACAAGAGGCACCCGACGTGGTAGTTGGTAAGTTTCCTGCCAATTTACACCTTGCAACTCTGCTGTTTGATTCTGGTGCTACCCACTCGTTCATTGCTCAAGGGTTTGTTAAGAAGCATGACCTAGCAACCACACAAATGAACCATATGCTAGCGGTAAACTCTCCAGGTGGAGAAATAAGGACAAGACAAGTGTGTCCCAAAGTGAGCCTAGACATTAATGGGGTAGTATTTACTGCTAACCTCATATTGATAGATTCACAAGGGATAGATATTATTTTCGGTATGGATTGGTAGACCAAACATAAAGGAATCATCCATTGTTCGACCAGAACGGTGGAACTAACTCACCCCAGTGGTACCAGAGTAAAGTTCATAACAATACACGAGCCTAGGAGGGACATTAAATTAAATCAAGTGGAGGTGAAAGTTGAGGAAATCAGGACCATCAGGGAATATCCAGATGTTTTTCCGGAGGAATTGCCAGGTATGCCTCCCGACCGTGACGTGGAATTCGCAATTGAGCTAGTACCGGGAACAGCCCCGATATACAAGAGACCTTATCGAATGGACTCCAAGCAGCTAGAAGAGCTCAAGGACCATTTGAGAGAATTGACGGAGAAGGGGTATATTCGCCCTAGTTCCTCACCATGGGGAGCTCCGGTGATATTTGTGCCCAAGAAAGACGGAACCCAAAGGTTATGCGTGGATTACCGTGCCTTGAATGAGGTAACCATCAAAAACAAGTATCCATTACCCCGCATTGAAGACTTGTTTGATCAGTTGAGGGGAGCTTGTGTGTTCTCGAAAATTAATCTCAGGTCGGGATACCACCAACTCAAGATAAGGCAATCTGATATTCCCAAGACAGCTTTCGTATCTCGGTACGGACTGTATGAATACACTGTCATGCCTTTTGGGCTAACCAATGCCCCGGCATATTTCATGTACCTCATGAACAAGGTATTCATGGAATATCTGGACAAATTTGTGGTGGTTTTCATAGATGATATTCTCGTCTTCTCCAAAAATGAAGAAGAACATGAGAAACATCTAAGGTTGGTGTTATAGAGGCTGAGAGAACACCAACTATATGCCAAGTTGAGCAAGTGTGAGTTTTGGCTGAAGAGAGTTCCCTTTTTAGGACATATAATCTCGGAGGGAGGAATCTCCGTAGATCCCGCCAAAATCGAGGATATCCAGAAGTGGAAAACCACTGAAAATGTCGGGGAAGTTCGAAGCTTTTTGGGATTGGCTGGATACTATCGACGGTTTATTAAGGGATTCTCCAAGATATCGAGACCTCTCACCAAACTGTTGGAGAAGGGAATCACATTCACCTGGACGCCACAGTGCGAGACGAGCTTTCAAGAGCTAAAGAAGAGATTGACAACAGCCCCAGTGCTGGTTATGCCAGATATGCAGAAGAATTTCACAGTGTACTGCGATGCCTCTGGAAATGGGTTGGGATGTGTTCTCATGCAAGAAGGACATGTCGTGGCATATGCATCCCGGCAGCTTCGGAAGCACGAGAAGAACTATCCTACACATGATCTAGAACTAGCTGCAGTGGTACACGCGTTGAAAATTTGGCGGCAGTATTTGATGGGGAAGAGGACAGAGATATATACGGATCATAAGAGTTTGAAGTACATATTCACACAGCCAGATCTCAACCTCCGACAAAGGAGATGGTTAGAGCTAATCAATGACTTTGATGTGGGCATCAACTATCATCCCGGGAAAGCAAACGTCGTGGCCGATGCTTTGAGTCGGAAAGTGCAGGTCAATAAGTTGAGCTTGAAGGACATGCCCGCGGAATTGAAGGACGAAGTTATAAGGCTCAATCTATGTCTAGTAAATAGTGGTGAAGCCATCGCCATGGAAGTGGACTCCACACTCGAGCAAGACATACGCGAGGGCCAAAAGAATGATGAGAAGATACAAGAGATCAGACAGCTCATTAAGGAAAATAAAGCTCCTGGTTTTAGAGAGGATGAACAGGGAACGATGTGCACGGGAAAAGGATCTGTGTGCCAGAAGTAAAAGAGATCCGTGAATTAATTTTGAAGGAGGCTCACGATTCTGACTATTCCATTCATCCTGGGAGTACGAAGATGTACCAGGATCTCAAAAGCAGGTATTGGTGGTATGGCATGAAGCGAGATGTCGTGGAACATGTTGCCCTATGTGACACATGTCAGTTGGTGAAAACAGAACATCAACGACCCGCGGGATTATTGCAACCACTCAAAGTGCCTGAATGGAAGTGGGAAGAAATCAGCATGGATTTTGTCGTGGGATTGCCTAGGACCCAATCCGGGTATGGTTCAATATGGGTCATTATTGATAGGCTAACCAAGGTAGCTCATTTCATCCCTGTGAAAGAAAGCTACAGCGGATCCAAATTGACAGAATTGTACATGTCAAGGATTGTGTGTTACCATGGAGTGCCAAAGAAGATAGTGTCGGACCGAGGGACACAGTTCACCTCGAGGTTTTGGCAAAAGTTGCATGAAACCATGGGAACCCATCTGGATTTCAGCTCTGCCTATCATCCCCAAACTGACGGGCAGACGGAGAGAACCAATCAGATCCTTGAAGATATGTTAAGGGCATGTGCACTCAAAAACAATAGGAGTTGGGACAAGAACTTACCGTATGCGGAGTTTTCCTATAACAACAGCTATCAAGCTAGTATGAAGATGTCACCGTTTGAAGCTTTGTATGGAAGGAAGTGCAGAACTCCTCTATTTTGGAACCAAACAGGAGAAAGTAAAGTGTTTGGTCCAGAAGTGCTACAAGAAGCCGAAGCAAAGGTGAGGGAGATTCGCAACAACTTGAGGATAGCACAAACACGCCAGAAGAGTTATGCTGATGTACGAAGAAGAGAACTCGTTTTCAACGTGGAAGACTATGTTTATCTCAAGGTGTCCCCTATCAGAGGACTTCGTCGGTTCAAGGTGAAAGGGAAGTTGTGACCTCGATACATCGGACCCTTTCAAGTTTTGGAAAGAAAAGGCGAAGTGGCGTACCAACTAGAGTTACCGGTTCATCTATCGGACGTGCACGATGTATTTCATGTGTCACAACTCAAGAAATGTCTGAGGACGCCTGAAGAGGTGTTACCCATGAATGAAGTGGATGTAGCTGAAGATTTGTCTTATGCCGAGCAACCATACAAGATTTTGGGGACGATGGAACGCCTCACCAGAAACAAGAGAATCCGGATGTGCAAGGTGCAGTGGAAGCATCACTCAGAAGAGAAAGCTACCTGGGAACGGGAAGATGAGCTCAAGGCACAATTTCCGGAATTGTTTTCTTAGAAACACCAATCTCGAGGACGAGATTTCTTTTAAGGGGGGTAGAGCTGTAACACCCCAAATTTTGATTCAAAACTCTAAACCATGTTTAGAGGGGAATTTAAAAATTTTTGGACGTGTTGCATGTTTTGCAAAAATTCAAATTCAAACTGGAATTCAAATTATACTCAAAACAGAAAAGAAATGGAAAAAGAAAAAGAGAAACGGGAAAAAAACCGGCCAGTGGGCCGAAACCCGCCAGCCCGCCCCCGCGCGCGCCGCGCTGTCTCTCACAGACAGGTGGGACCCACCTGTCATCCCTAACCCCGAGCGTCTGCGGCCCGGACTTTTCCCCCCGAGCGCGCGCGATCGTAACCGACTGAAAACCGCGTCCCTCAACCCGAATTCTGATCCCGGAAGACTCCAACTCGATCACAACAAACCCACCGCCCTCCCCCGGCTATAAAAACCCCCGATCCGATCAGTTTTTCTCACGCGATCGCCGATTTTCACTCCGGTGAGCACCGAGACTTCGCCGGTGAATTCTGGCCGATCTAAGCTCGGAAACTCTGATCTAACTCGCTGGTCTTGATCCACCGCCTCCGGGTCACTTTGCAGGTGCAGAAAACTCGGAGAGTTACGGTGTAAACGCAGCGCCGACGAGCTTCGCCGTGGTTTTGCCTCGGACCTCGCCGACGATCACTTTCCAGGACCCCCGAGCTCGAGAAAACCCCCGAGGTGAGATCCCTGACCTCCCCTCTACCGATCTAGGCCATAAGATCACAGTTCTAGGAAGAATTCTCGAGGATCCGAAACTTTCCGGCGAGATCGCCGCTTCCCGCCGCCGTGCGCCGCCGGCAGCGCCGCCCGCGCTCGATCAGAGCGACGTGGCCGCTTGTGCGCCGTTTATTTTAAATCGCACGGTAGACTTTAAAACCCCGCGTACCGGTTCGATGTTATAATCTCGGCCGTCGGTTTAAAATCGGACGGTCCACGTCAACCCCGCGTTATAAAGACTGGAATTCTTACGTGCTACCCCCTGGGGTTCTCTGGAATTGAGAGCTAGCCCCGGAAACTTCAGATCTAGCCCCTGGAACTCCAGAAAATCATGTAAATTCATTTAAAAATCAGTTTTAACCCCTGGACTTAATAGAAATTAGGAAAAACACCTCTGATAAGTGTAGCTAGACCCCTGGAAATTATGAAAATAATATTATAGACCCTGTAATGGGGTGAATTCATTATCTTAACCCTGTTTAGTAATTAATTTCGAAAATTGAATATGTAACTAGTGTTTAAAAATTAAAAAGTGGGACAAACATAATTGTCAAAATTAATTAAAAACTTTCTCAGTACTTAGAAAACTTTGGAGTGAGATAAACATATATTTTTGGGCTGAAATGAATCTGTTTCATTTATTATTCACATTTATTAGTATAGGGACACATTTTTAAGTAAAGAATAGCTATAGAAAAATAGGGAAAATAATTATGAAATAGTATACATCAGAAGCCAAGGTCAAAATATGTTATTAAATTATTTAGGACCAGAACCTATACTGTTTAGATGATGTGTGTTACTAATTTCATAATAAAATACACAATTATGCATAGGAATATAAATCTGAAAATATAGCAACTAGTAAATGATAAATGGAGTTTCTAAAATACAAAGAATTCAGTTTAGGGTTGATAGAAATTATGAAGGCACATATGGGGAAGAATAATACTTTTCATACACACTTGGTAGTAAAAAGGTGAAGTAGTTGAATATAAGAAATTTATTGGAAACCCATATAACTAGTATGTAAGTATAAAGGTAGACACAAAAGTAGGAATCATATATACATGGTTAAAAGTGCATGCAAGCCACAATTTAACACACACAAAGTAACCACAACACATATAATGGTGAATGAATTTCATAAATATGAATGTGTGGTTTGTATAAAGAAGAAGTATGAACCATGTCTTATGATTGTTGTTTTTCTTTTGTTATGTGTGATGGTATGAAGTAGAACCTGCTCAAGAGCAAGTTAACCCTTTCCAAGATCAGGACTACCAATTTCAAGAGCAGCAAGAAGGAGGCAAGTGTCCTTGACCACTTTGATCCTATGCTAGGATGTGTAGATAGAATTATTTGCATTGTCAAATGAAATATGAAACCCATGCTAGGAAAGGTTCCCTAGAATTGCATTACCTTGTTTCCTTGTAGCTTCGGTTGGGATTTATTTTGTCATGTCATTTATTTACATGCATATGCTTAGCCATGCTTAGAATGGGATATTTGGGATATGAGAGCATCAGTTTATTATACCATACTCTTGAATGAGCTATTGTGAGTTATGTAGAGGTAGGGATCAAGGCAAGTTGGATGTTTTGGTTGTGTGCTGGGTGCACGAGACTTGGGTTTGTGTTTAGTACTTGCCTGGATCCTAAGGACCGGTTCATGGAGCATGTAACCCGGCTTTACAGTGCCAACCACATGCTGAGATGGGGCAGCTTGGCCAATTAATTAGGTGTATCCCCGGCGTAGTATGGGTGTGTTGGATGGTGCGGGGAGTAGGTGTCAGCTGGACTACCATATGAACCGCAAGGCTCAAGAGGGGGCCACTGCAGCGGGGTTGGAGCCTCTTGTATGCTGTTAGGGGTGAAACCTCAGTGGGCCCACGCTCGTCGGGAATCCCTTTGTAAAGGCTTCGTAGTGATCTCCTGGCCGCACACCTGGGAAGTGTGAATGTGGATCGTAGCCACTGGCATAATGGAGGTTCTTTTAGTCCACCCGGCAACGGGGGATGAAATCACTACTTGTGGGTACAGTGGTACAAACTCTGCAGAGTCAAAACTGTCTTGACAGCCGTGCTCACAATTAAGAGCGGCCTGGACTTATTCATGATTAGAGGATTGATGGTTTTGGAAGTTAAGCGGGGAGCTTAACATTGGAAATGATGTTATGGTTATTGGATTATGATGATGGGATGGGAAATTGGGACCATTTCACCTGTGTAGTATTGTAGGTGCTTAATAAGCTAAGGTGATAGGTATTAATTGCGTAGTGCTTTAACCATGAGTTCAACCTCTCCTTGTTCTAGCCATGCATGATATAATTTTCCCACACTTGCTGAGTACCATTGGTACTCAACCTTGCATATTTGTTGGTTTATATTGCTGCTCAGGTCAAGATAATGAGGTGGTGTATAATGACCAAGATTTTGGACCCGAGGAAGGATTTTAGGTTCATGAAGATCCCCGGGCAACGCCTGTGTTGGAGCCCTAAAGAATAATATTCCACTGCTAGTTTATTTACTTGTTATGAAGCATTAGTGTCCATTGAGACATTTGCGATGTAAGACTTATTTATATTCGACACCTGGCTTGTAATAAATGATGCTTCACTATTTGTCATCACATGTATGAGAAAATGATCCTGGCATACATGTGATATTCACTTGGTTGTTCTTCGGAAAAACCGGGTGTGACAGTAGTGAAAAGGTGTAGTAGTTGAATATAAGGAATTTATTTAAATGGGAAACTCATACATATACAGTAGGTAAGTATAAATGTGAACATAAAAGTAGGAACCATATACACATGATTGAAAGTGCATGCAAGCCACAAATCAACACACATAGAGTAACCACAACACATATAATGGTGAATGACTTTCATAGATATGAATGTGTGGTTTGTATGAAGTGTAAGTGTGAACTATGTCTTATGGATTGTGTTTTTCTTTTGCTATGTGTGATGGTATGAAGTAGAACCTGTTCAAGAGCAAGTTATCCCTTTCCAAGATCAGGACTACCCATTTCAAGACCAGTAAGAAGGAGGCAAGTGTCCTTGACCACTTTGATCCTATGCTAGGATGTGTAGATAGAATTATTTGCATTGTCAAATGAAATATGAAACCCATGTTAGGAAGTTTCCCTAGAATTGCATTACCTTGTTTCCTTGTAGCTTGGGTTGGGATTTATTTTATCATGTCATTTGTTATTATGCATATGCTTAGCCATGCTTAGAATGGGATATTTGGGATATGAGATCATCAGTTTATTTTACCATACTCTTGAATGAGATATTGTGAGTTATGTAGAGGTAGGGATCAAGGCAAGTTGAATGTTTTGGTTGTGTGCTGGGTGCACGAGACTTGGGTTTGTGTTTAGTACTTGCCTGGATCCTAAGGACCGGTTCATGGAGCATGTAACCTGGCTTTACAGTGCCAACCACATGCTGAGATGGGGCAGCTTGGCCAATTAATTAGGTGTATCCCCGGAGTAGTATGGGTGTGTTGGATGGTGAGGGGAGTGGGTGTCAGCTGGACTACCATATGAACCGCAAGGCTCAAGAGGGGGCCACTGCAGCGGGGTTGGAGCCTCTTGTATGCTGTTAGGGGTGAAACCTCAGTGGGCCCACGCTCGTCGGGAATCCCTTTGTAAAGGCTTCGTAGTGATCTCCTGGCTACACACCTGGGAAGTGTGAATGTGGATCGTAGCCACTGGCATAATGGAGGTTCTTTTAGTCCACCCGGCAACGGGGGATGAAATCACTACATGTGGGACAGTGGTACAAACTCTGCAGAGTCAAAACTGTCATGACAGCCGTGCTCACGGTCAAGAGCGGCTTGGACTTATTCATGATTAGAGGATGATGGTTTTGGAAGTTGTGGATGTTAAGCGGGGAGCTTAACATTGGAAATGATGTTATGGTTATTTGGTTATGATGATGGGATGGGAGATTGGGACCATTTCACTTGTGTAGTAATGTAGGTGCTTAATAAGCTAAGGTGATAGGTATTAATTGCGTAGTGCTTTAACCATGAGTTCAACCTCTCCTTGTTCTAGCCATGCATGATATAATTTTCCCACACATGCTGAGTACCATTGGTACTCAACCTTGCATATTTATTTGTTTATATTGCTGCTCAGGTCAAGATAATGAGGTGGTGTATAATGACCAAGACTTTGGACCCGAAGAAGGTTTCTAGGTTCATGGAGACCCCCGGGCAACGCCTGTGATGGAGCCTACGAGAATAATTATTCCGCTGCTAGTTTATTTACTTGTGATGAACTTATTATTGTCCATTGAGACATTTGCGAATGTAAGACTTATTTATACTTGACATCTGGCTTGTAATAAATGATGCTTCACTATTTGTCATCACATGTATGAGAAAATGATCCTGGCATACATGTGATATTCACTTGGTTGTTTCTTCGGAAAAACCGGGTGTGACAGTCGGTCCAAGTGGACTTCCCAAAGAACCACTGGACTCAGTTGCAAAGTACCGAAATGCATGCGGTTTTCTTGTTAGAGAGCTCGTGCCGATCACAACTGAGGATTGGAGAAAATTACCTGAAGAGAACAAGAATGAGTTGTGGGAGAGGATAAAGAAACAATTCAAGTTTCCGAAAGGCACAGAAGAAGCTATTAAAAAAGCAACATTGATCTTTTGCGGCAAGAAGTTTCGTGGCTGGAAGAGTGAAATGAATGCTTATGTTAAGGCTGATAAGGTCCCTAGCCCAAAGAAAATGGGAAAAATCACACAAGCTCAGTGGAAAGAATATGTTCGTCAAAAGACCACACCTGATGCTAAAGCCCTAAGTGCAAGTTGGTCAGAGCTTGCCAAAAAGAACAAATACCATCATCGCTTGGGGTCTGCTGTATATGCACCCAAAGTTCAGAAATGGAATAAGATATTAGAGGAAACTACCAGTAAGGGGAATCCTCACCCGTTAGAAGGCTGCGATGAGAGAACTCAGCAGTGGGTCTTTGCTCGATCAGGTTTGACCAGCGACGGCAAACTTGAAAAACCCGACTCTGTGAATGAAGTAGAGACAAAAATAAAAGAAGTAATTGAAAAGCAACAGAAGGGTCTCTTCAAGCCGAAGAGGGAGAATGACCAACTTACCGCTATCCTAGGAAACCCAGAACACAGTGGATGTGTTCGAGCAATCTCTTCACAGATATCCTGGAAAGATGGTTTTCAAAAGAATTAAGAGTCATATAGAAGACGTGACAAGTTCAAGAAAACTCTTGATGAAACGAATGCTCAAAAAATCAAAGAAAATGTGCAAGAAATAATGGATCAACTTAGACAATCAGGACAGTTAGTGGCACCGAGTACAGCGATGGTTCCCGTGGCAGAGGAGCATTTGGCCCAGCCAACTGACTACCCTAGCAGCGTAGGTTCTGTGCCAGGCTCAGAGTCCCATACGTTCACTATTGATGATATTATTAATGACAGGTCTTGTCGTCTTCTTGTCTCGATTGGTAGAGCAGGCAACAAAACTAAACAGGTTGCCACTGCTATGGCAAAGCCTGATCGTGACTTCAACAGCAATGCACTTCTGTTGTATTATGCTGTGGTGCAAGTTCTTTAGATCATTAATAATGATTATGAAGATTATGAAATAGACCACATCACACATGAGGGGATCATGACTCTGGGGCAGGCTGTCAACCAATTAATCCTTTGGCACCGACGCGATATCCTATTGGATGATGAGCCGATGTCTAGCCCTGTCTTATCTCAAAAGACTGCAACCCCGTCTTCTAAGCTGAAAGTCCAAGAAGATCAACTCCCGCTATGTCTCAGCAAGGATGATACTAACCTTGCTAGTGAAGATAATAAAGAACAACTAGTTGAACAACAGCTTGAAGCAGTACCAGATGAAACTGCTGGTAGTATAGAGCAACCAGTTGAGCAACTTCTGATAATTACTCCTCGATCATCAGTGTCTATAAAAGTTAGCTCATATGAAAATAAGAAACCTTCATCAGAAGTGTCAAAGTATTTAGAAAAACTGAAGGAAAATATTGCAAATCAACTACATCTCGTTCTTCACATGAGCCATCAATAGAAGATATTGAGTGGGAAGAAAACGTGTCACATATAATCGGCAAACGGGTTTAGTTAAACCAGGAGTTCCAATATACAAGATTAATGACATTCCTCCCGGATATGAGAATGGAAAGCCGTTTATGACATCGGTACAACTGAGCAAGCAACATTTGTCGCTCAGAAGAATGCACGAGTGGTACATAACTACTAGCACGAAATATGAACTTTCTTACATAATATTTATTGTGCCAAAAGATGCATTCTAGAACATTGGATCAGAAAAATAAGGCCTTCTCTTTGAAGATCTACATAGCCTTTTCTATCGAGGCATGCTCGAAATCAACCTGCTACTCATCTGGTGCTTGTAAGTGCCTCTAATATTTTGAATTTGCTTTTCTTACTACACGGATACACATGTCATGAGATTATAACAATTCCAAACTTTTTTAATAGGATGCAATACATGGATAATAAAAAGTTGGGTACCAAGACAGGTATCCTTGACCCTACAATGAATGCAAAGTGCCAATTCGACTTTCAAGTGAATCGGAAGTCTTCTAAGTACAAGCACCTGAAAAAAAAAGAATTTGACAAAACAATCGCAAAGAAAAGAAGGATAAAATGTTAAGTGTTGCAACTTACATAGGACGTGCCATGTTTAACTTTGTCAGAGATGGCAAGGACTTAATAAAGGCTCCGTACCACTTCGAGTAAGTTTGACATATGACATTGAAATAGCAATTATTGTTAATTGTTAACTTAACACGTGTGTTTATACGTGTGTAGTAACCACTACATAATGATCTTCATCACTCCAACACAGGGTTTGGCAACGGTCTTGGACTCGGCTGATTACACACCAGGTCGTTACAAAGATTTCCTTTCCATTTTGAAACTGTACGGTTATTCAATACTTTTAATTTACACACATTTAAAATGTGTTGACAAGTTTTATATGGCATTCCTTGTATTACAGGGCTTGGCGGTTTTACGTGAAAGAACTTGGCGGTCAGAGCCCTCCTAATAAGGATGCATTGGAGATATCGACAAATTTTCCTTGTCCCAAACAGCCTTCTGGGAGCGTCTTATGCAGGTATTACGTATGTGAGCATCTTCGAACCGCCTGCGAATATAGAGTGAATCGTGAGGATGTAAGTTATCCTTAATGTCGATATTGTGTTTTCTTACTTTTGAGTTTTATTTTTATTGTAACTACGTATTTTTTTACCACAACTAGGGTTTATCTGTATAGCCATTACAAAAAAACATGTTAAGCTTGTTACTTTATAGAATTATTACTACTGTTCTACTCATGAGTTGTTATCTATTTCATTGCAGCACGCGAAGAATGTTAATCAAGAATGACCAGTTTGTAGAAGTATTCCTGATGGAGGAGTCAACAAGATTGCGAGTGAATTGTGTCAATTTATGCGTCGCAAAATCTTCCACCGAAGAGGGTTGTACTTCGATAATGATGGTGGAGTAGCTAATGTGCCATAACTTTACCAGTATGATAATAGGAATATCTTTTAGTGAAACTTGTAAACTATGATAACTATTGGTGTAACAAACTATGAGATCACTTCTGTGTAACCTGTACATTGTTTTAGTAAATTAACTTCTGTAATTATATTGTTTTAGTGTAAACTATGAGATGAGTTTTGTGATTAAATTGTTTTAGTGAAATTGACCTGGAAATTAGAAATAACAGCAGGTACTACTGCATAGGATATACTTTATCACAGGCGGTTTTTTACCTATGGCTAGACCTGCCTGTGAAACTATATTATCACAGGCGGCTAGTCATTGGTAAAGAACCCCTGTGATAAAAGGATTACATAGGCGGTTACACTTATGGTACAAACCGCCTTTGATAAAGTATCTTCACAGGAGGCTAGTAGTAGTTAGAGGACCGCCTGTGCTAATATAGATATCACAGACGGTAAAACTTACGTTACTAACTGACTGTGATAAAGTGTCTTCACAGGCGGCTATTAGTAGTTAGAGGACTGCCTGTGCTAATATAGATATCATAGGTGGTAAAACTTACGTTACTAACCGTCTGTGATAATTTGTCTTCACAAGCGGTTAGGGCTACAAAAAGGACCGCATGTGATAAATCTATTTCACAGGCGGTATTACTTTCCACCTGTGAAATTGTAGATTATCACAGGCTCTTCGTTTCAGGCGGTTTTGAAAACCGCGTGTGATAATACGTTTGGAGCCGCCTGCGATAAAGGTTATTGCAGCAGTGCAATCTTAGCATTAAGATTTTTTGTCACGGTTTTGAGAGGGGGCCTGTACAACAAGAAGATGAAGCACACAGTTGCTAGGCCCAGGACGCACTTGTTGGTACCTTGTGTATATTCGATGATTTTTTATGTTGAATGCATTGTTGTGTGGAGAGCGCCTATTCGAAAAAAAATGGAGACACATCCTGGGTGTCGTAATACGTACGTCCAAACGCCACTAAAGAACATCCTCTGCCATTGTCTGTTGTATCATCTATATAGACCATTAGTATTTATTTGGCTGTCGGTGTCAAGTTTGTAGCACCACTAATACAACAGTACACCACTGATGATGAGAACACCTCATGTTTATTTGGCTGGAAGTCACACTTCATCAGATTGTTTTTTATTTTGTAGGAAGCAACACGATGTTCCCTTGAGTGCAGAAGAAACAAATTAATTAACACGATGTTCCCCGTTACCTACAAAAACATATGTATGTGTATCCAGTGGTGTGCATAATGATGTCTTGCAGGCAGCATAAAATAAGCATTGTGCCCTAGTCGTGTGCATCATGATGTCTTGTTCGAACCCTTTCCCTTGCATGCATGGTCCACAACAAAAGACGGGACCAATAACACAAACAGCTGCATGCTAGCAGTATAATCTATCTGCTATAAAACGTAACTCTACTGGGGAGACGTGTCTTCCTAGAAACCACTCTGCCCTCATAGGAAGACGAAATCATTATTATCCTAAGATCAGGGACTAAGGATCAAATTAAAACTTCCATAGTTGATAAAAAAGAGGGCTAACTCAGACTTACGTGTAGGGACCATGCATGTCCTAGTAGCTAGCAAAATAAAAAACATTTGATCATCGATGTAGTTAGCCAGCTGTTGACTGTCTTTAGGCCCCCCCATTTTATAAGGGACAATTTGTTTTAGCCATAATTTTAGAAGCCAATTATGATCTAGCTCCTATTTTTCAGATTTTGTGTTTTAGCCATAAGTTTTCTTGGCCCAACCCGCTGTTAGTCATAGATTCCTGACTCCGTTACAAAATTATAAAATAAACTTGATAAAAAACAAGAAAATAGGAGGAAAGACAATGTCGGTACTTCAGACCGGGTACCCCCGCGTAGTGGGTAAAAGACAGCCTGGGCCCTTCCTTCTTGCTGAGGCGGACCCCAGCATAAGCCATGTGCTCTGGGCCCCATCGACGGCCCTGGGGCTACCATGTGCGCTAGGGCTCCGAGGCAGTCACGTGTCTTCAGGCTCTGAGCCTTACCACCAGCTGAGGATGGCTCCGTAGCTGCCACGTGTCCAATAGGTGCCCGGCCCGACCTCCCGTTAGGGAGGGCTCCGGCGCTGCCACGTGTCCGGAACCTCCGAGCCACGTCTCCCGTCAATGATAGCTCCGGAGGTGCCACGTGTCCTACGGCTCCGGGCCCGACCTCCAGCATGGGAGGGCTCTAGCCACGTGGGCAACAACTCCTGGCGTCCCTTCCCGCTGAGGAGAGCTCCGGAGTTGCCACGTGTCCTACGTCTCCGGGCCCGACCTCTAGCATGGGAGGGTTCCGGTGCTGCCACATGTCCAATGACTCTGGACCTCTCGCTACTCCACAAGTCTACAACGGGCCGATAGCCAAGGAGTAAAGAGGAGGGTGCGCTGTCAGGCCGAGCATTAAGGCTTGCGCCTTCCCAAGAAGCATGGCTCACGACGCATGCCTCTGTCCTCCGCCCAGTCACCATTACGGTGTCAAGACAGGGCGGCGATGCGTGATGGCGGAACAGTGCCGCCCAATGGCACAGGGCCTCAGCAGAGCGAGAAGACGCATCAACAAGACGGGGTCTTCATCATCACCTGCTACCCGGTCAGAGGCGCCCGGGCCACATTGTAACTGTCCCGACCTTGGACTATAAAAGGTCTGGGGGAGCCTCTGGGAAAGGGGTTCACACTCTGGTTTGACACCGAGCCAACTCACTCTCTCACACACTCATACGCGCAAGCAATACAACAATCACACCGTGGACGTAGGGTATTATGCTCTAGCGGCCCAAACCACGTAAATCCTCATGTTCATCCTCGCCATCATGTCTCTGCTGAGGAAGCACAATAGGTTGAGGACGTCGTAATTGGTATGTTCCTTGCCAACTCCAACCCAACCACCATCTTATTTGATTCTAGAGCATCACATTCCTTCATATCATCCAAGTTTGTTGCCAAGCATAATCTACCCATATCACACCTAAAATGTGCTATGTTAGTTAATTGTCCCGGTGGAGAGATGAGGACTAATATAGTATGTCCAAAAGTAAGCCTTAAAATAAGGGGGTAGATTTCCTTGCAGACCTTATTGTCTTGGATTTCCATGGGATTGACATAATACTCGGGATGGATTGGTTAAGCAAGCACAACAAGGTAATCCAATGTGCTGAAAGGAGCGTGCAGTTGACTAATGAGCACGGTATTCGTGTCGAGTTTGAGTCAGCCCAACAAACAACCGAAAATGCAATCTTGAACCACGTTGAAGGAGCGACATTGGACAGTATTCCAGTGGTTCAAGAATTCTCGGACGTGTTCCAAGAGGAGCTTCCAGGTATGCCCCATGATCGGGACATTGAGTTTGCCATTGATTTGGTACCTGGAACTGCACCCATAGCCAAGAGACCCTATAGGATGCCTGTCAATGAACTAGTAGAACTCAAAAAGCAAATTCAAGAGCAGTTGGAGAAGGGTTTTATATGTCCAAGCTCGTCACCGTGGGGAGCTCCTGTGCTCTTCGTAGACAAGAAGGATGGAACCCAAAGGATGTGCGTGGACTATAGGTCTCTCAACGAGGTGACAATCAAGAACAAATACCGTCTGCCCCGTATAGAGGACCTGTTCGACCAAATGAAAGGAACCGGAGTGTTCTCCAAGATTGATCTTCGGTCAGGATATTTCCAGCTGAAGATTAAGCCCTCTGATATACCCAAGACTGTCTTCCGAACACGGTATGGTTCGTATGAATATACCGTCATGTCTTTTGGGTTAACAAATGCACCCGCATACTTCATGTACCTCATGAACAAGGTTTTCATGGAGTACTTGGATAAGTTCGTCGTGGTTTTCATCGACGACATTAAAAGTGAGGAGGAGCATGAAGAACATTTGAAATTGACCTTGCATAAATTGCGTGAGCATCAATTGTATGTCAATCTTAACAAGTGTCAATTTTGGCTAAAGGAAATATCGTTCCTAGGCCACATTATCTTCGAAGAAGGGGTATCGGTTGATCCCGGAAAAGTGAGAGATGTTCTGAAGTGGGACCAACCGCAAAACGTGAGTGATATTCAGAGTTTTCTTGGGATGGCTGGATACTATTGAAGATTCATCAAAGATTTCTCTAAGACAGCAAAGCCTATGACGGAGTTGCTAATGAAGGGAAAAGCCTTTCGATGGACACCAGCATGCCAAGAAAGTTTTGAGGAGCTCAAGAAAAGGCTAACCACAGCATCGGTTTTGGTATTGCCGGACGTAAGTGTCACACCCGGTTTCTCCGAAGAACAATCGAGTGAATATCACATGTATGCCAGGATCATTTTTTCATACATGTGACGACAAATAGTGAAGCATCATCATATTACAAGCCAGGTGTCAAATATAAATAAGTCTTACATAGCATACGTCTCGATGCACGATAATAAGTTCATGACATGTAAATAAAACAGCAGCGGAATATAAATCTTGTGGGCTCCGTCACAGACGTTGTCCGGGGGACACCAAGAACCTAGAATCCTTCTTCGGGTCCAAAGTCTTGGTCATTGAACACCACATCATCCCTTTGACCTGAGCAGCAATTTAAACCAACAGAAATGCAAGTTTGAGTACCGTTGGTACTCAGCAAGTGTGGGAAAGTTATGTCATGCATGGCTAGAGCAAGGAGAGGTTGAACCCATGGTTAAAGCACTACGATATTAATACCTATCACCTTAGCTTATTAAGCACCTACATTACTACAGAGGTGAAATGGTCCCAATCCCTCAACCCATCATCAATAACAAGTAAACATAGTCTCATCTCCAATGTTAAGCTTCCCGCTTAACATCCAAAACTTCCCAATCCGTCATCCTCTAATCATGAATAAGTCCAAGCCGCTCTTAACCGTGAGCACGGCTGTTATGACAGTTTTGACTCTGCAGAGTTTGCACCACTGTACCCACATGTAGTGATTTCATCCCCCGTTGCCGGGTGGACTAAAAGAACCTCCATTATGCCAGTGGTCGCGAACCACGTTCACACTTCCCAGGTGTGTAGCTAGGAGATCACTACGAGGCCTTTCCAAAGGGATTCTTGACGAGCGTGGGCCCACTGAGGTTTCACCCCTAACAGCATACAAGAGGCTCCAACCCCGCTGCAGTGGCCCCCTCTTGAGCCTTGCGGTTCATATGATAGTCCAGCTGACACCTATTCCCCGCACCATCCAAAACACCCATACTACGCCTACACCTAATTAATTGGCCAAGCTGCCCCATCTCAGCATGTGGTTGGCACGGTAAAGCCATGTTACATGCTCCATGAACCGGTCCTTAGGATCCAGGCAAGCACTAAACACAAACCCGAGTCTCGTGCACACAGCACCAACCAAATCATCCAACTTGCCTCGATCCCTACCTCTACATAACTCATAATATCTCATTCAAGAGTAAGGTAAATAAGTTGATGATCTGATATCCCACTTATCCCATTCTAAGCATGGCTAAGCATAAGTAATATGAATGAATGCTATAATAAAATAAATCCCAACCCAAGCTACAAGGAAACGAGATAATGCAATTCTAGGGAAACTTCCTAGCATGGGTATCATATTCCAAATTGACCATGCAAATTAATTCTAACTACACATCCTAGTATAGGATCAAAGTGGTCAAGGACACTTGCCTTCTTCCTGCTGCTCTGGGAATGGAAAGTCTTGGTCTTGGAAGGGGAGAACTTGCTCTGGGCAGGTTCTACTCATGCCAATACACATAGCAAAAGAAAACAACAATCCATAAGCCATAGTTCATACTCTCACTCATGCAAGCCACACATACATACATATTAAAGTCATTCACATGTTTAAGTGTCGTGGTTACCCTAGATGTGTTGATTTTAGACCTTCATACACTTTTAAACCTATATATTATTCCTAACTTTTGTATTCAGATCTCTAGTTGCACACTATGTACTAATTTCTCATTTGAACAAATTCTCTATATTCAGATCTCTAGTTGCACACTATGTATTCAAAATTTGCATGAAAGAAAGTTTCCTACTCCAAATAGGTTTTAGATCTTCTACAAAATCTTAATTTGAAGTTTTTGAAAATAAAGACCTGATTTAACATCTTCAAATCATGCATACTTATTTTCCTATATTTTCAGATTTAATTTCTATACCTAAAAGTGAAATTTACTATTAAAATAGTTAGTCTTATCATTTAAACAGAATAGGTTCTGATCTAATATGTTCAATAAAATATTTTTGAACTTCCTTTCTGATGTGAACCAATTTAAATTTATTTTATCAGTTTTCAGAATTATTTCCTAGCCCAAAAATATGTTTCTAGAAACAATAAAACTGAGCAACACTTAGGCAGATCTCATTTCAGCCTAAAATAAATTCTTAACTCATTCTAAAGGTTTTCCATGTGCTAGGAGAGTTTAGATTTGAATTTGCACATGTGTTTGCCTCACCTTTTAAATTTAAATCCTAGTCACATATTCACATTTCTAAATTTAATATCCTATAGGGTCTAAAAGGCAAATCCACCCTACTGCAGGGTTTAATTTACTATTTCCTAAATTTTCAGGGGCCTAATTATACATAACAGAGGGTTTTTTCCTAATTTTTATTAAGTCCAGGGGCTAAAACTGATTTTTTAAATTAATTTACATGAATTTCTGAAGGTCCAGGGCTAGATCAGAAGTTTCCGGGGCTAGCTCGTGTTTTTCGAGATCCCCAGGGGTAGCGCGTAAGAATCCTGACCTTTATAATGCGGGGCTGACGTGGGCCGTTGGATTTAAAACGGACGGCTAAGATTAGATTGCCAAAGCGGTACGCGTCGATTTAATTTCTACCGTGCGATTTAAAATAGACGGCCCACAAGAGGCCACGTCGCCCTGGCCGGAATTCGCCCGCGCGCACGGCGGCGCACGGAGGCAGCGGCGCGATATCGCCGGCGAGGTCGCGGATCTTCATCTACAGACGCTAACATCCGCCTTTTTTGGTAGCAAACGGCAGGGGGGAGGAAGGGGGCCTCACCTCAGTGATTTTCTTGATCCCTACGTGGCTAGATGGGGTCGGCAGTGAGCTTCAACGGCGATGTCTTCGGTGCACGTCGAAGTGGCAGTTGGAACGGTGATCCCTTCGAGCTCTCGGATCATGATGCTTCACTGGGGTCTAGAGATGGCACACCGATGATTAGGGTGGATCGATAGCGTGTAATTCAAAGGTTTCACCGGCGGGCGGCGGCGGTACTCACCGGCGAGTGTCGGGTTGGTCGTTCTCGGCGGTGTTTCCTTCCGGGATCGGCGTCTACAGCTTGTACGCGGTGCTGCGGGGTCACTAGATCGGTTGGACAGAGGGAAGCGGCGATGTCCTCGGGAATTTCTAAACTCAATGGCGGCGTCGCTCACCGGGAGAGAAATTGCTCGTGCTAGGGGTGGGCGGCGGGGACATCTGTTTTTATCAGGGCCGAGGGCGCGGGGGTTTGTTGCGATCGAGCAGGACGGCGCGAGGGATTCGGGGTTGGGTCGAGCGCGAGGAATCCGGGAGCGTCGGGTGTGATCGGCACGAAGGAACCGGAGCGGTTGGGGGCGCGCGCGAGGAGAGGGATGACACGCGGGGCGTGAAAGGGAGAGAGGGGGGCGCGGGTTGGGCTGGCTGGCGCGGGGTCTTGGGCCGGCTGGCGGGTTTCGGCCCACTGGCCGGTTTTGGTTTTCTTTTTCTTTTTCCTTTTCTTTTTCTGTTTTGATTTAAATTTGAATTCCAGTTTGAATTTGAATTGCTTTATCACATGCATTACGTCCAAAAATTTTTAAATTCCCCTCTTTAGCAGGTTTTGTGGTGTTACAGTAAGCAAGAGCTTTGACATATATTGTGACGCATCCAGACAGGGGCTCGGATGTGTGCTCATGCAAGAAGGACAAGTGGTAGCCTATACCTCATGACAATTAAAGAAGCACGAGCTTAATTATCCTACACATGACTTGGAGCTAGAAGAATTAGTGTATGCATTGAAGATTTGGAGACATTATATCCTTGGTCATCGATGTGAGATCTATACGGATCATAAAAGCCTCAAGTACATATTTACCCAAACGGACTTGAATTTGAGGCAACGTCGTGTGACGCCCTCAATTCTGTGGAAAACTACGAAACCGAGAACTAATGCGTATGTGTGTCCAGGATGTTCATCACACATACACATATGTTCCACAAACTGAATTCAGAATATATGTATAACCATGAATAACAGAGTTTATTACAATGTCTCATGAGTCTTGGACTCATGCTCACAGCGGAAGTCTTTATTTCTATGGAGCGGAAGTCTTTATTCTAATGCGGAAGCAAATCTAAGCAACGATGACTCCATCTCTATTCCATTCCCATAGGCAAGGTTGAGAACAGATCACACGCCTTAATGCTCCACTTGGTCTTCATAGTAGTCTTCTCCTGCTGCTGATGATGAAATAATAATGCAAGTTTGAGTACAATGATGTACTCAGCAAGTGCGGGAAAATATGATATGAAGCTCATAGCAAGGTAGGTATAAAAAGACTCATTTGCAGAAAAGCAAAGTTATTTATCAAAAGCACGATAAAACAGCGACTTATCTTTAAGTGAATGTAATCCCAACATGTATTAAAATACCAATCGTACCTCTGTCATGTTCATAACCAGTCATCAATCAACCTCATTCTCGCTCACGAATACCTCCTCGTATTCGCTACCATTTCACCTCATAAAACAACTTCGTCTCCCACCGAGACCAACCTTGTTGCAACCCATCTTATCACCAGGACTCATCAGTCCCAAAACCAAACCATAACCAAAAACCATCCCAATAACCACATCCAATAACCATCCCAACTAATCATGGCAGTTGGCCAGGCGCTCGTGACCGTAAGCTCGGCTATCATGATAGTTTTAAGAACTCTGCAGAGTTTGCACCTCTTTACCCACAAGTTTGTGATTTCGTCACCCGTCGGCGACTGCAGAACCTCCATTATACCAGTACACAACCGTCGGTGTATGACCAAGAGATCACAAAATATCCATTACAAAGGGGTTACTATATGTATGGACTCACTAAGGTTTCACCGGCAGGCTAGAATCTCCAATTCTCCCACCCACGGGCCCCCTCTTGTGCCATGCAGTTCCTAGGGCAGTCCTCACTCGACCCCCATTCCCCGTGCCTTCAACAGTCCATAACAATCTAGCAACTTACCTAATTACTCAGCTAAGCCGCACCCATACTTGGCCTTGTGGTGGCACTGTTATCCTGGCATGTGCATGCATGAACAGGTCCTTAGATCTACGGCAAGTAAACCACCATCTCATGCTACCTCTTTCGCAAACCCAGGCTTGCCTAGATCTCCCTCCGATCCATGTTCATTAACATCAATTTTCCCTAGTATCATTATGAGTGCAGTTAGCTAGACACATCTATCTCGCTTCCAAATCCCATGGACTCAGCGAAGCATAAAAGTAAAAACCATACCCGACCCATAAACATCCCTGGCGACAAGGGTGGTTTAACCAAAGCTAGTAAACTCCTATAAAAGGGTTTCCCATCATGTTTGACTCAGCACGCACACCTTTTTGCAAAACAAAACAGTTTTACCCAAAACATAGGATCAATATGGTCAAAGAGCACTTGCCTTGTTCTTGCGGTTCCTATTGCTCTTGGATCTCAAAACCTTGTTGTTGCAGCTCGTCGTAAACAGCTCCCTGAGCTTGTCCTGCTATACAGGATCGCGCACATACAAGATTCATAACAATCAATATCATGCACAAACTTTAACTAGATGCGATGATGCGTATGCATGCTATCCTATAACGCAGTTTAGTTTTATTAGGTTGGTTTGTATGGGTTCTTTCATGGCTTGCATGGTTTTACGATGAACAGATATGTTCGGATCAGATGTGGACGTGGCGATGACCTTGCCTTTAGATCAACCCGATCAACAAGTGATCAGTCCAAGAGAAGGCTTCTGTTCGAAATGAATCGAAGAACAGATGCAAAGAAACACAATGATGTTGTAAGGTTGTATTGGACACCTACCTTATGTCCTCCTCGGTCTCGGGTCCTTCTCAGATCGTTGGGCTCTCTTCCGGCGATCTTCTTTGCTGAACTCCGGCGATGGCTTTCTCGGTGAGTTGAGGCTAGGGATCTAAGTCGTCGGCTTAGGAGTTGGAAAAGAAGTTCGTGGTTTCAGCCATAGGTTCTGGGTTCTATTTATAATCGGGAAGAGAAGGGTCCGAATCTGATTAGACTTCGATTTAAGAGTTCTATTCAGATTGTCGTCGAATCTTAATCTTATATCTAGTCAATTTGGTGCGGTATCATTGTGGAATCCGGGATCGTTTCTTCTCCGTACCGGTATTTCTACGCGTACAGAATACAAAAACCGCTCCAGAACTCGTTACCTCCTTGGTGATGAGCTCCGAAAGCTCCACGTGTCCATCGGGGCCCAGTCTCTCCTCTTCCGTAGAGACGAGCTCCGGTGGTGCCACGTGTCAAGCGAGTGAGACCTCCCTCTCCTTTGGAGGTGAGCTCCGCGTGCGCCACGTATCCTGGCGGTCGGGACCTCCTCTCTTATTCAGAGGTGGCTCCGCACACGCCACGTGTCAGTGCCGGACCTTTCCTCTCTCAGAGACGAGCTCCGAGGTTAACACGTGTCGAACAGTGATGGACCTCCCGGAGATAAGATCCGGTGGCGACACGTGTCCGATAGAACCGGACCTCTTGGAGGTGAGCTCCGAGATCGACACGTATCCCGCGCGACTGGTCCTCTGTCTTCCGTGGTGACTAGCTCCGAAGGTGACATGCGTCCTGCGTAAAATGCCTTTGCTTCTTCCGCAGAGGCTAGCTCTGGGAGCAACACGTGTCCCACAGGGTCGGACCTCTCCCTCTTTTGCGGAGATGAGCCCCGAGCCTGCCATGTAGCCAGTTTAGAGGTGGACCTCTCCCCATTTTGCAGGGATGAGCTCCGAACACGCCACGTGGCCAGCGGGCCGCGGTAAGTTGTCTTCTGCGCTCTCGGTGAACTGGATTCGGCTCTTATTGGCTATCCTTTTGATATGTTTCTCTGTTCCTACTTTTTCTTAAAATGTTTTCTCTTCATGAAACATGAATATATGCTGACACCAGGAATGAGGGTGTCACACGTCGATGTTTGGAACTCATTAAGGATTACGATGTTGGAATCAACTACCACCCCGGGAAGGCCAATGTAGTAGCTGATGCATTGAGCCGGAAGGGAGCACGTCACCAACTCACGTTTCGGGAGCTACCACCCGAACTACGTAAGGAGTTCGAACGGTTACACCTCGGATTCTTAAACAACAGGGAAATGATGGAGATCCACTCTTCATTGGAGCAAGAGATAAGAGATGACCAAGCAACGGATGAGGGGATCAAGGAGATCAAGGAGAGGATCCGACAAGGAAACGAGAAGGATTTCAAAGAAGATGAGAAGGGTACGCTTTGGCTAGGAAAAAGGATTTGTGTGCCTAACGTGAAGCACCTCCGTGACATGATATTGAAGGAGGCACATGATTCACCCTATTCCATACATCCCGGAAGTACCAAAATGTGCAAGGACTTGAAAACTTATTATTGGTGGGATGGTATGAAAAGGGACATAGCCGAATACGTTGTCCTATGCGACACATGCCAACGGGTGAAGGCCGAACATCAAAGACCCGCTGGATTGTTGCAACCTTTGAAGGTACCGGAGTGGAAGTGGGAAGACATCAGTATGGATTTCATCGTCAGATTGCCACGTACTCAGTCGGGTTACGACTCCATCTGGGTTATCGTGGACCGATTGACGAAAATTGCCCATTTTCTCCCTATAAGGGCCAATTACAACGTTGCACAATTAGCCGATTTGTACATGGAGGAGATCGTGTGCCGTCATGGAGTCCCGAGGAGGATAGTCTCAGATCGAGGTTCTCAGTTTACCTCTAGATTCTGGAGGAAACTGCAGAAAGCTATGGGTACATGACTGGATTTTAGCTCCGCATATCACCCACAAACCGAAGGTCAAACCGAAAGGACAAACCAAATTTTGGAGGACATGTTGAGAGCTTGCGCCTTGAAACATGGGCGTAGTTGGAATAGGAGTTTACCGTACGCCAAATTCTCCTATAACGACAGCTATCAAGCTAGCTTGAAGATGTCACCTTTCGAAGCATTATATGGTAGACGGTGTAGAACACCGCTGTTCTGGAACGAGACCGGAGAGAACCAGGTGTTTGGACCCGAAGTGCTACAAGAAGCTGAAAAATAAGTCCAAACGATTCGGGAGAACTTAAAGGCTGCTCAATCACGACAGAAAGGCTATGCGGACAATAGGTGAAGGAAGTTGACTTTCAAAGTGGGAGACTTCGTATACCTTAAGGTATCGCCTATCCGAGGCCAACGACGTTTTAACGTCAAAGACAAGTTAGCACCTCGCTACATCGGACCATTTAAGATTTTGGACAAGCGAGGAGAAGTAGCCTATCAACTAGAGCTCCCGACATATCTCTCCGACGTACATGACATGTTTCATGTATCCCAGCTCAAGAAGTGCTTGAGAGTACTAGAGGAGCAAATACCAATGGAAGATCTTGAACTTCAAAAAGACCTGACTTATACGGAGCACCCTGTCCGAATTTTGGATGTAAAGGAAAGGGTCACCAGGAACAAAGTGATCCGATGGTGCAAGGTACAATGGAGCCATCACACCGAAGCTGAAGCCACATGGGAGCGTGAAGAAGACATCAAGGCGGAATTCCCTCATCTGTTCTCTACTAACGAATCTCGAGGGCAAGATTCAATTTAAGGGGGGTATATTTGTGACACCCTCATTTCTGGTGTCAGCATGTATTCATGTTTCATGTAGACAAAACATTTTAAAAAGAAGTAGGAACAGAGAAAAATATCAAAAAGATAGCCAAAAAGAGCCGAATCCAGTTCACAGAGAGCGCCGAAGACAACTTCCGCGGCCCGCTGGCTACGTGGCAGGCTTGGGGCTCATCTCCGCAAAGGGGGAGAGGTCCAACCCTGTGGGACACGTGTTTGCCCGGAGCTAGCCTCTGCGGAAGAAGCAAAGGCATTTCCGCAGGACACATGTCACCTTCGGAGCTAGTCACTGCGGGAATCAGGGGACCAGTCGTGCGGGATGCGTGTTGATCTCGGAGCTCACCTTCAAGAGGTCCGGTTCTATTGGACACGCGTCGTCACTAGAGCTTATCTCCGGGAGGTCCGTCACTGTTGGACACGTGTTTACCTCGGAGCTCGTCTCTGAGGAAAAAGGAAAGTTCGGCGCTACTTGACGCGTGGCATTCACGGAGCTCACCTTCGAAGAGAGGGAGGTCCGGAATGGATACGTGGCACATCCGGAGCCACCGCCGGAGAGAGGAAAGGACCGGCACTGACACGTGGCGTGTGCAGAGCCACCTCCGAATAGACAGGAGGTCCCGACCGCCAGGATACGTGGCGCACGTGGAGTTCGCCTCCAAAGAAGAAGGGAGGTCTCGCTCGCTTGACGCGCGACACAACCGGAGCTCATCTCTGCGGAAAGGAAGAGACCAGGCCCGGTGGACATGTGGAGCTTCCGGAGCTCATCACCGCGGAGGTAACGAGTTCTTGAGCGGTTTTGGATTCTGTACGCGTAGAAATATCGGTACAGAGAAGAAACCGACCTGAATTCCACAATGTTACCGCACCAAATCAACTAAAGATAAGATGTTAGGATTCAAAGACGATCTCAATAGGATTCTTATTCGAATCAGATTAGGACTCTTCGCTTCCCGATTATAAATAGAACCCAGAACCTTTGGCCGAAACCACAAACTTCTTTTTCCAACTCCTGAGCCAACGACTTAGAGCCCTAGCCCAACTCGCCGAGTAAGCCATCGCCGGAGATCAGCGAGGGAGATCGCCGGAAGAGAGCCCCAACGATCTGTCTGATCAGAGGAGGACCTCAAGACCGAGAAGAATGTAAGGTAGGTCTCTAATATCACCTTACGACATCATTGTGATCTCTTCGCATCTGTTCTTCGATTCCTCTCGGACAGAAGCTTTCTCGTGGACAGATCACTTGTTGATCGGGTTGATCTAAAGACAAGGTCATCGCCACGTCCACATTTGATCCGAACACCTCTGTTCATCATAAAACCATTCAAGAACCCGTACAAACCGACCTAATAAAACTAAAATGCATTATAGGATAGCATGCATACGCATCATCACATCTAGTTTAAAGTTCGTTCCTTGTATTGATTGTTATGAATCTTGTATGTGCATGACTGCGTATAGAAGGACAAGCTCAGGGAGCTGTCTACACGAGCTGCAACAACAAGGTTTCGAGATCCAAGAGCAACCGGAACCGCAAGAACAAGGCAAGTGCTCCTTGACCATATTGATCCTATGTTTTGGGAAAAACTGTTTTGTTTTGCGAAAAGGTGTGTGTGCTGAGTCAAACATGATGGGAAACCCTTTTATAGGAGTTTACTAGCTTTGGTTAAACCACCCTTGTCACCAGGGATGTTTATGAGTCGGGTATGGTTTTTACTTTTATGCTTCGCTGAGTCCATGGGATTGGGAAGCGAGATAGATGTGTCTAGCTAACTGCACTCGTAATGATAATGAGAAACTGATGTTGTTAATGAACATGGACCGGAGGGAGATCTAGGCAAGACTGGGTTTGTGAATGAGGTAGCATGAGATGGTGGTTTACTTGCCGTAGATCTAAGGACCAGTTCATGCATGCACATGCCAGTATAATAGTGCCACCACAAGGCCAAGTATGGGTGCGGCTTAGCTGAGTAATTAGGTAAGTTGCTAGATTGTTATGGATTGTGGAAGGCGTGGGGAATGGGAGTCGAGTGAGGACTGCCCTGGGAACTGCATGGCACAAGAGGGGGCCCGTGGGTGGGAGAATTGGAGATTCTAGCCTGCCGGTGAAACCTTAGTGAGTCCATACATCTAGTAGCCCCTTTGTAAAGGCTATTTTGTGATCTCTTGGCCATACACCGACGGTTGTGTACTGGTATAATGGAGGTTCTGCAGTCACCGACGGGTGATGAAATCACAAGCTTGTGGGTAAGGAGGTGCAAACTCTGCAGAGTTCTTAAAACTATCATGATAACCGAGCTTACGGTCACGAGCGCCTGGCCAACTGCCATGATTAGTTGGGATGATTAGTGGCATGGTTACTGGTTATGGTTATTGGTTAAGGATTTGGATGGTTTGGTTATGGTTTTGTTTTGAGACTGTTGAGTCCGGGTGATAAGATAGTCGCATGACTGTTGAGTCATGGCAACAAGGTTGGTCTCGGTGGGAGACGAAGTTGTTTTATGAGATGAAATGGTAGCGAATACAGGATGGTATTCGTGAGATGGTAGCGAATACGAGGAGGTATTCGTGAGCGAGAATGAGGTTGATTGATGACTGGTTATGAACATAATGGAGGTATGATTGGTATTTTAATACATGTTGGGATTACATTCACTTAAAGATGAGTCGCTGTTTTACCATGGTTTGATAAATAACTTTGCTTTCTGCAATGAGCCTTTTCATACCTACCTTGTTATGAGACTTCATATCATATTTTCCCGCACTTGCTGAGTACATCATTGTACTCAAACTTGCATTATTATTTCATCATCAGCAGTAGGAGAAGACTACTATGAAGACCAAATGGAGCATTAGGCGTGTGATTTGTTCTCAACCTTGCCTGTGGGGATGGAGTAGAGATGGAGCCATGGCTGCCTATAATTGCTTCCACATTAGTTAAATTGCTTCCGCATTAGAATAAAGACTTCCGCTGCACAGAAATAAGACTTCCGCTGTGAGCATGGGTCCAAGACTCATGAAACATTGTAATAAACTCTATTATTCGTGGATATATATATTCTGAATTCAGTTTGTGAAACATATGTGTATGTGTGATGAACATCCTGGGCACACATATGCATTAGTTCTCGGTTCCGTGGTTTTCCCCAGAATTGAGGGCGTCACACTGGGCGTCCGCGACGAGAAGATGCTCAAGAAGTTGGCCACGCACGATGTGCAGGACGTCTCCGAGCTCTTCAACTTGGCGGACAAGTGTTCCAGGGCCGCGGAGGGATGCAACTGGCACACACTACGTGGCAAGAGGAGTGAGTCCGCCAAGGAGATCTCTGACGGCAAGAAGAAGAAGACCGGCAGCAAGGACAAGCCGCTAGCCAGAGCCCCCACTGCAGCAGCAGTAGCAGCCGCAGGGGGTCAGGGGCCGGGCCCAGACAAGCGCCCGCGGCCGTCGTCAGCTGGCGATGACGGTCAGTGGTTCCTGGTACATAACACTAGCATCAATGGTGTTCTAGAGGCTGCCGCGAGATCAAGAAGCTCGCGAAACACTACCGTGAGCTGCAACAGCAGCAGTCACGCCAAGATGGTGCACCTTTCCATCAGCGGGAGGGCAAACAAAAGGACAAACCTTAGGCTGGCGTTGAGCAGGGTATGGAGAATAAAGGCAACAAGAGGGCGTTGAAAGTCGTCTACGGCCACTCCGACTCCAGCGACCACGACGAGCGATGCAAGACGCTCTACGCCTAATCAGGCGTTCTCTTCCTCCGTCGTGCGACAAGGGAAAACACCCTCTTACATTGGTGTAGGGGGTCGAGGCCGCCCTCCCCCAGAACATGCCAGGGGCTCACCCGACGTCCAGACATACGACGAAGCCACGCAGAACCAGCTTCTGCGTGAAGACAGCCTGGCCTGCCAAACAAGGCGAAGGGGGCGAGTCCAGCACCTCCAAGCTGGTGGTCCCGGCGGACCTGCAACCATGGCGCCCGCCAAGGATCATATGCATCATGGAGGACTCCGTGCAACCTGGCGACCAAGATCCAGAAGCTCAAGTAGGACCTGATGCATGGATAACGGAGGTCTGGGCCAACTTGAAGGACAATATCCTTCCTGATGAACATGTATCCGCTTAAAGGATCGTTCGTACGGCTAAGAGATACACATTGGTAGTTGGGGATCTCTACCGGTGTGGCTCCGACAACGTCCTATTGCGGTGCATAACCCGGGAGGAGGGCTGTGAGCTGCTCACAGAGATCCAGGAAGGTGAGTGTTGCAACCACACTTCGTCCCGCACGCTGGTTGGTGGAGCCTTTTGGCATGGCTTCTACTGACCGACAGCTCTCCTGGATGCCGTCGTGCGACAAGGGAAGACACCCTCTTACATTGGTGTAGGGAGTTGAGGCTGCCCTCCCCACAGAACATGCTAGGGGCTCACCCGATGTCCAGGCATGAGACGAAGCCACGCAGAACCAGCTTTTGTGTGAAGAAATCAACCTCGTCGACGAGGCAATGTGGCTAGAGACTGTTCAAAATGCGCCACACCGCAGAACGCTCCGGCAATGGTACGCGTAGAGTAGACAGCCCAAGGTAGGGCCACTTGATGCCTCGACTAGTACTTCTTTGAGGAGGGGCGACAAACCCTCCCCCGGCTGGGTCCATCCCATGTATGCCCCCTCAACTGCACCCTCCTAGCCACAGGCAATGGGTAAGTTCTATCCTTAACGCAGTAGTAGGATATTTTTTCTTTTTCTCTTTCTTTACAAAGGTGCCAGTGTCTAGGAACAACGTTTAGAACAGCTAAGACCCAAAAGGGTTCTGCTGCTCTTGTCATACGGGGCGGGTCGCTGCCTTCTTGCATGGCCTGTTTCCTCTTATCACTTGAAGGAAGCCAGAAATAAGAAAAGTTATCCTACCCTGCGTACCTTCTTTTTTGTTTGTGCTTGTTCATGCATATCAACTGTAAAGGGCATGTCCGGAGCCTGTCTCACATACTTGTCCTATGTTCCGTGCCACTGGAAGGTCTCCTCTTTGAAAGGTTAACGCCCGCAGAAGGTCCAGGGTGTGTAGCCTGCTGTGCCTGGTTCCGTACCCATAGCGTGCACATCCTGCCTCCCTAGCGCTACAACTGAGTACTCGGGTGCCAAAAAGAACACGCCTATGGGAAAATGAAGTAACCGGACCCCGAACATTTTCCCAATACTCTTTATGTGCTTTCTTTCCATACCGCTCCGGCCGTGTGGACAATCACTTTTTCTTGTGTTCAACCGTAGCAAGGGCTATGCTGTCCTTCTGAAGGCGGGTCTGTTTGAGGTACCTGTGGTGTAACCGGGGTTCTATGGTTGTCTCATTACTCGAGGGCCCTATGGCGCCAAATGGCTCTCCCCTGAAAGGCTTACGCTAGTGGGAGGTCCATGGTGTGTAGCCTGCTATGCCTGGTCCCGTACCCTTAGCGTGCACATCCCGCCTCTCCAGCGCTACAGCTCAGTACCGGGGAACCAGACGACTCATACCTCTCAGCAAGGCTTTAACCATATCCTGGACGACCCACATCGAATTACCCAAGCCCCGTATGTCAGCTGAGGACCGTAAGCCACAGTAAAGCTACCAAACAAGAAAGAGTGACCAGAGAGCACGACTACTCTCTCTTTCTGCTATGTCTGCAAGTCCGCAGAGGCCCTTGGCGTCTTGGATCTCCCGGGGGGCCCGATGCTGACATCCTGCCTCATCCCGGTGGGCGTTGGACCACTGCAGCAGCGAGCAGAAGACTCGGAGCGCCAGCTACGATAAGCTGAACACAAGGGCCAAACTTCCCTCGGGTATCCTATACACATCTATATTTTTGCAGCTTTTCTTTCAAGCTTGCGTATATTTTTTATGCCTCTCGACGTGTACATAGTTGTGTTACTATGTCTCGCTCTTGGCCAAAATTATGCTATCCAGATACAAGGCGGAAACGCGTGAGGCACCTGTGTTTTCTCCGGACCCCTTGGTTACCTTCCTGCTCGGGTCCCGTTGAGCCAGAAGGTTGCCCCCCCCCCCTTTGGAGTGCCCTGCCAGCGGGAGGTCCAGGGTGTGTAGCCTGCTTAGCCTGGTCCTGTAACCTAAGCGTGCACACTCTGCCTCTTCAGCGCAGTGCCCGAGTGCTGGGGGCCCGGATGGCACACCACCCTCGGAAGGATGTTAACCATGGTTCGGACACTATTACACCGAATTGCCAAGGTCCCATAGCTTAGCAGAGGACCATAAGCCATAATGGGGCCAGCGAACAGGGAAAATACAACTACACAGCATGGTTACCCCCTTTCTTCTAGTGTCTATGCAGGCCACAGGGCTCTGGTCCGTGAGGTGGTTCTAAAACACCAGTTTTAACAAAGGGCCACTCTCGGACCCCCAAGGCTAGCGTCTCCCGGAGGGTCTGGAGCTGGCGTCTTGCGCCTATTTGGTAGGCGTCCTTAAACACTTGGGCACGCCTACCAGGGGACCACCACGACTGGTCAAAGCAAGCAAGACGGCCAGATCCTATCAACGTACAAAAGACAAAGGAAAGATACAAAGGACGGATCCGCCTAGTACTCACCCGCACCACGCCTAAACCGCTCGGTGACGAGGGCTCCTAAGTATTCGACCTCACACCGAGCTACCACCTCCCTCGCAGCTGACATGTGCCCTGGGCTCGGGTCCGAAGCCTCCCTGTCGGGTGGAGTCCGGAACTACCAAGTGCCCCAGGCTCTGAGCCGCCTCCCCGCTGAGGATGGCTCCGGTGCTGACACGTGCCTCAGACTCCGGTCCAGGCCTTCCTGGTGGGTGAAGTCTGGAGCTACCACGTGTCCATAGGCTCCGTGCCACCTCCCCGTTGAGGACGGCTCCGGAGCTGACACGTGCCCCGGCTCTGGGCAGAGTCTTCCTTCTGAGGAAAAGTCCGGAGCTGCCATGTGTCCCTCTGGAAGGAGCTGGAGACAAGGGCCGAAATTCCTTCAAATCACTACGCTTCTAAGGATCCAGAATGAATGGTAGCCAAACTGCTGGGCGCCTTGGGTCCTTACGCCACTAAGGACCCGGAAGAACAAGCTCGAGGCATCGGCAAAGAGCTACCCACGTTGGTGAAGTTATCCAGGACCCTTGTGCTGCTAAGGGTCTCAAGTCTACATCGACAACACAGGGTAATGAAAGACTTGAAAGAAAGATACTTTCATTAATAACAGAGTTTTGGCATACAAAAGGGGATACAAGACAACTAAGGAACTCAACAGCTATAAGTCGAGTAGTCTCTTGCTCCGTGGCCTGCTTTGTTGTCCCCTGAGCCGATCTCTACGCAGTGAGACGGTCACCTGCTATTAGACCAAGGACGGCAGCAACGCATGCTGGACCAAGGCAACAATGACATCCAGTGTCGTGTGGGCAAAATGCCATCTATGGCAGATTTTGCTGTCCACAACAGTACCTGGAGGAAGACTTGATCACTCCGGACTTAACCTTCCTCCGGTACCGGCAGGTAGCCCTCCTTCGGCAAGGCGCCTAGAGGACATGCCCCACTCTATACTGGCGTAGGGGCTCACTGCGAGTCGAGGACCCTGTCCCCGATGGCCTCCCTGACCACCGGCACGCCATCAGGATGGCTTGTGCTTCTTTCCGAGGCCGTCAAGAAGAGGGATGCGCCAGAGAGCTTCACCGAAGGCCGCACACACACGAACATCTCACGGAAGTGAACAAAGATGGCTACCAGTAAGAAAGCATCTGGTGGGAAAAGTGCCTTGAAGTAGAGACTGGGTTTCTGGCAGGGCAACAGGCGTGGCGATTGGGTTTTCACCGCTGCACGCCATGGGTTCCCGAGGAGAGGACGGGATAACCTCCCGGGAACGTCTGGCGGTTCCCGAGGAGAGCAGTGCGGCCAACTCATAGGTTGCCACAGTAAATGACCCAAGGCAACCCCTCGAGCATGCCGCCTCAGCACCCGCCCCCACCAATGACTGGTAGGGCCCAGGTCCACCTGTCAGACACCGGCGGAACAGGCGAGTAAAAGCTCGGGAACGTCCGACGGTTTTGGGGAAAGCAGTGCGGCGTTTCTACGGTCCACGGGCGCTCACAGTAATTACCCCGAGGCAACCCCTCGAGTGCATCATCGTGACCGGTCAAATCACAGTGGACACGACAACGCGCTGCTACATTGACTGAGTGCACCCACTATGACGAAGTCGAGCAACCTTTTCGTCTCCCAGGTACAGCCACTCGTCCACCACACAAAAATCATGCCACCTTTTCGGTTCCCAAATCGCAGGTTCAAAACCACCACACGGGAGAGATGGGGGCCCCACCTGTGGGCTCAATGTATCCTCGAGATGGGCCCGGCGGCCACTGTCGGTACCCTGCAGAACGGGTAGCCCCGCGTAGTGGATAAAAGACAGCCTGGGCCCCGCCTTCCTGCTAAGGTAGGCCTTAGCATAAGCCACGTGTCCTACGCCCCATTGACGGCCCTGGTGTGACACCCTCATTTCTGGTTTCTGCATGTATTCATGTTTCATGTACAGAAAACATTTTAAAGGAAGTAGGAACAGAGAAAGAATTAAAAAAAAAGATAGCCAAAAGAGCCGAATCCAGTTCACAGAGAGCGCCAAAGATAACTCCCGCGGCCTGCTGGCCACGTGGCGTGTTCGGAGCTCATCCCTGCGAACTGGGGAGAGGTCCGCCGCTAAACTGGCTACGTGGCAGGCTCGGGGCTCATCTCCGCAAAGGGGGAGAGGTCCGACCCTGTGGGACACGTGTTGCCCCCGGAGCTAGCCTCTACGGAGAAGTGAAGGCAGTCCTGCAGGACACATGTCACCTTCGGAGCTAGTCACCGCGGAACTCAGAGGACCAGTTGCGCGTGATATGTGTCGATCTCGGAGCTCACCTCCGAGAGGTCCGGCTCTATTGGACACGTGTCGCTACCGGAGCATATCTCCGGGAGGTCCGTCACTGTTGCACACGTGTTAGGTCCGTCACTGTTGCACACGTGTTAACCTCGGAGCTCGTCTCTGTGAAGAAAGGAAGTCTGGCGCTGTTAGGATACGTGGCACACCCGGAGCCACCTCCGAAGAGAGGGAAGGTCCAGCACTGACATGTGGCGTGCGTGGAGCCACCTCCGAATAAGAGAGGAGGTCCTGACCGCCAGGATACGTGGCGCACGCGGAGCTCACCTCCGAAGGAGAGGGAGGTCTCGCTCGCTTGACACACGGCACAACCGGAGCTCATCTCTGCGGAAAAGGGGAGACCAGGCCCCGGTAGACACGTGGAGCTTCCGGAGCTCATCACCACGGAGGTAACGAGTTCTGGAACGGTTTTTGGATTCTATACGCGTAGAGATATCGGTACGGAGGAGAAACCGACCTGAATTCCACAATGTTACCGCACCAAATCAACTCAAGATAAGTTGTTAAGATTCAACGATAATCTGAATAGGACTCTTATTCGAAATACAATCAGATTAGGACTCTTCTTCTCCCGATTATAAATAGAACCCAGAACCTCTGGCCAAAACCACGAACTTCTTTTCCACCTCCTGAGCCAACAACTTAGAGCCCTAGCCCCAACTCGCCGAATAAGCCCATCGCCGGAGTTCAGTCGAGGAAGATCGCCGGAAGGGAGCCCAATGATCTGTCTAGCTAAAAGAAGGACCCCGAGACCACCAAGAACGTAAGGTAGGTCTCCAATATCACCTTACGACATCATTGTGTTTTCTTTGCATCTGTTCTTCGATTCCTTTCGAACAGAACCTTTCTCGTGGACATATCACTTGATGATCGGGTTGATCTAAAGACAAGGTCATCGCCACGTCCACATTTGATCCGAACACCTCTGTTCATCATAAAACCATGCAAGCCATGCAAGAACACGTACAAACCGATCTGATAAAAACTGATCATAGGATAGCATGCATATGCACCATCGCATCTAGTTAAAGTTTATGCATGATATTGATTGCTGTGAATCCTGTATGTGCGTGATCCTGTATAGAGGGACAAGCTCAGGGAGCTGTCTACGACGAGCTGCAACAACAAGGTTTCGAGGTCCAAGAGCAACCAGAACCGCAAGAACAAGGCAAGTGCCCCTTGACCATATGGATCCTATGTTTTGGGAAAAACTATTTTGTTTTGCGAAAAGGTGTGTGTGCTGAGTCAAACATGATGTGAAACCCTTTTTTAGGAGTTTACTAGCTTTGGTTAAATCACCCTTGTCGCCAGGGATGTTTATGAGTTGGGTATGGTTTTTTTTTTAAGCTTCTCTGAGTCCATGGGATTGGGAAGCGAGATAGATGTGTCTAGCTAACTGCACTCATAATGATAATGAGAAACTGATGTTGTTGATGAACATGGATCAGAGGGAGATCTAGGCAAGACTGGGTTTGTGAATGAGGTAGTATGAGATGGTGGTTTACTTGCCGTAGATCTAAGGACCGGTTCATGCGAGCACATGCCAGGATAACAGTGCCACCACAAGGCCAAGTATGGGTGCGGCTTAGCTGACTAATTAGGTAAGTTGCTAGATTGTTATGGACCGTGGAAGGCACGGGGAATGGGAGTCGAGTGAGGACTGTCCTGGGAACTGCATGGCACAAGAGGGGTCCCGTTGGTGGGAGAATTGGAGATTCTAGCCTGCCGATGAAACCTTAGTGAGTCCATACATCTAGTGGCCCATTTGTAAAGGCTATTTTGTGATCTCTTGACCATACACCGACGGTTGTGTACTGGTATAATGGAGGTTCTACAGTCGCCGACGGGTGACGAAATCACAAACTTGTGGGTAAAGAGGTGCAAACTCTGCAGAGTCTTACAACTATCATGATAGCCGAGCTTACAGTCACGAGCGCCTGGCCAACTTCCATCATTAGTTGGGATGGTTATTGGATATGGTTATTGATTGGTTTTTGTTTGGTTTTCAGGACTGTTGAGTCCGGGTGATAAAATGGGTTACATGACTATTGAGTCATGGCAACAAGGTTGGTCTCGGTGGGAGACGAAGTTGTTTTATTTGATGAAATGGTAGCGAATACGAGATGGTATTCGTGAGATGGTAGCGAATACGAGGTGGTATTCGTGAGCGAGAATGAGGTTGATTGATGACTGGTTGTGACATTGAAGGTAATGAACATAATGGAGGTATGATTGGTATTTTAATACATGTTGGGATTACATTCACTTAAAGATGAGTTGCTGTTTTATCATGGTTTTTGATAAATAACTTTGATTTCTGCAATGAGCCTTTTTATACCTACCTTGTTGTGAGCTTCATATCATATTTTTCCCGCAATTGCTGAGTACATCATTGTACTCAAACTTGTATTATTATTTCATCATCAGCAACAGGAGAAGGTTACTATGAAGACCAAGTGGAGCATTAGGCGTGTAATCTGTTCTCAACCTTTCCTGTGGGGATGGAGTAGAGATAGAGCTGCTACTGCTTAGATTGTTTCCGCACTAGTTAGAAAACTTCCGCTGCATAGAAATAAGACTTCCGCTGTTAAATTAAGACTTACGCTGTGAGCATGAGTACAAGACTCATGAAACATTGTAAGAAACTCTGTTATTCGTGGTTATATATTGTGAGGGTCCGCCGTCCCGATCACTCACGGGGACGGGGCACCTCGCCCGGGAATCGCATTGGGTGGTGCCGTGCGAGGCGGCACCGAACAGCACACCTAATAAAGCATCATATTATATAAATCAAGCAGAAGCTTACAAAGGGTAAATTTTTAAAAATACTTCTCAAAATATTCTACAGCGGAAGACTATTACAACTCACGTCTCATACCCATGCTAAGCAACAGAGAAGGTGTCCAGCCCGCGGACCCTTTTCGCTAGCAACACTATCACAATAGCAGCGGCAAGGGTTGCCATGAGTTCACCACTCGGAGAGCTCCGAGTCTCATCGGACACCCGTACATATCAGCGTACAGTTATTACCTGCAAAACAACTTATGCAGTATCTGTGAGCACGAAGCTCAGCAAGACTGACCCGTCACCCTGGTCATGAAACTCTACATGATGAAATTAGAGGGCTGATTATAGAAGTTTGCACAAACAATGAACTTGAGCTAAAGGAAAGTCCTTACTTCAAGTGTTAAGCAACTTTTATAACCGTCGCGCAACTTACATCGAGACTCCACAATCAAACAAGAAACGCTTCATCTCGATGTCACTTGCCTGAGGTGAAAGTAACTTTAGTGAGCTATCCTAGACTCATACTGACCTTGCGCTATCAACGTCGAGACTCCACAATCAAACAAGAAACGTTTTGCCTCGACGCTACTAGCCCAAGGTGGACGTTAAATTTAGTGAAGTGTTGATCATTCCTCATCTCCATTTTTAGGATTACTCACGAAGCATATTAAATGTTTTCCCGGTTTATTACTACGTCACGACGCAGAGAACAAGTATGCTCGGTCCATTCCGCGAGTGACGGTGATTGCAATCAAAAACACCCGGCTGACACGACACGTACGCCCGTACTCGACGTTGCACACAGCAACCGTCACTGACGTCGTGCGTGGCAACCTTTCACACGACACCCAAATGTCGAACCGGTCCCACCGACTGGGATTAAGTCTCTCTACGGATATCCCTCGTAGAGCCGACTTCTCTATCCTTTCAGCATCGGCATCAGACGGTGAGGTATGCCTCGACACCTAGGTTAACATGTTACATCGGTTTCCTGGGTCCCATATAGCCAGTATGATTCTGGTACACAACTCAAACTTGTCCAATGGGCCGCACATGAGAACGGGCCTTAATCGACTCAGACATAGACTAGGTTCACAGGACCACGTCCTTGATCCTTCCATCCACTGCCCGGTCTCCATTCCCAACTATGAGGATCAATTCCCAACTCTTCCGATTGATCCCCCTTAATCCCGGTTCACGAGTAGGAAACTGCCCACTCGAGTTATGCCTCTTTTAATCCACTTTTGTTAACTTGAGATCAGTATTTATAATCAAGTGTTAACCTACTCTACATTATACTCCAGGGTTTTCTGGGTCATGCATTTGGGGTGTCATACCATCTAGACTTAATGCAATAAACAAAATGCTAGACGTATAAAGTGAATACAAATAAAACTTGTAAGTTTTGATGCAAACCGGGGCTTGCCTTTGTTTTGCAGGGGACTAATATATATAACTCAGTTAGTGAAGACTACTTGGTGCTTGATCAACTGCTTTCCTCTTTCCTTGATCTCTACTTCGATGACTTCAACTTCTCCACGTAGATACTACATGTAATAAATATGCATATATGTTCAATTGTAAAGATTTTGCTACAAGTTTCAACAACAAGATTCAAAACTGGAACTCTGTTTAAGAATTTAAAATGACACTGGTGCTAGTGGTTTGGGTTTGGGTCTAAGTAACATGATCAAGTGCTAAGTGTTTTTTCCCTCTTTTATATTGATCACCATAAGAGGTTGAAGAGAACAGTGGTGATCCAGAGATCCAATGGAGCTGATAATTTTCATGTGAATTCCTTGTCACAAGAAAGTCCTCTGGACTAAAAATTAGCACTTTTCATTGAGTGGTTTGTTCAGAACAATTTTCTAAGCAATTACGCAGAGAAGAATTAATTCTAAGATAACACCCATGTTCATGCCAAACTTAGTGAACTGCAACATCAATTATAGCTCTTAGAGTTTGCATGAATTTGCCTAGCATTTTTGGAGCTAATATTTACCCAGAACTGAATTTCCAAGTTTTGGAAATTCTCTGAAAATGTTTCTGTATTCAATTGTACACAGCCACTTCAACTCTGAATTTCCCTGATCAAATCAACTCCAAATGAGCTGAAACTTTTACAGGATTTCACTAACTCCTAAAGAATATTCTGGCAAAATATGAGGATTTTTGGATTAACCAAACTCCCTCTAAAATTCTTTTGCTGAAAAGCTTTAAAGAATTTTCCAAAATGAAATAATGAGTTTCATACAAATTGGGTTGCATATTTGGATAGATATATTCAAGATGAATCCAACCCAATTTGAATCTCTAAATTTGGAGCTTCCTAGCAAAAGTTATGAGGTTCTAAATTTTGGGGGAAATCTTAATTTGAATTCTGTTCTATTTTCCAATTTTCAGAGACAAAAGAAATTAACACCACATTTGGCCAAGCAAATGAGGTCCAATGTTTCTGAAAATTTTACTGGAGTTCAAGTATTTTTGGAATAATCCCCTGCCCAAATTTGGGGATTTTCAAATACACAGAACTCCTGGGAAAATTCCCACAAGATTTTCCTTCTATGAATTAATGAGCCAAAACCAGGGATTTTCATAAATATTGGGCTGTACCCCTGGGTGGTACTATTTGAGAAGAATCCAACAAAATTTATCTCACTATATTTGGAGCTTTCTACACGGAGTTATACATTTCCCAAGATTGAACAGCTCTCTGTTTGATTTTAAACAGAACAGTCACACGTGGGGCCCACGGGTCAGGTGCTTCTTCAACCTCCCGCCAGAGCCCGCGGGTGCACACCGGCAGAAAGCGTGGCGCGGCTCGTTCTCTCTCATTTCTCAACCAAATGAGCTCCGGTTTCGCCCTACATGCTCCTTGGAACATGGCGCAGCTGCCGGGCAAGGTTTCCGCGCATGAAAACGGCTGAAAACAGGTAGGCACCGGTGCGGCGGCTCGGGAGCTCGGCAAGATCGCGTTCTGGCGTGTCCGAAGCATCTTCCGGCGAGCTACCTTGCCCTAAAGCATCACTGGAGCTCGTGGAGCACGGAACGCTCCTCAGTTCGTGCAGCAATTGGCAGGAATAGGGCGGTCACCGGAGACCCGACCCGTTTTTGCCGCCGGCGGCGAATTCTCGTCGCCCGGGCCGTCTGGTGACGGGTTTTCTTCGGTTTTTGGCGTGGTGGGGCGCCAGGGAAGCTAGTTGCTGTGGTTTTAATTGTAGGAGGTATGATCAAGCGGTTCGGGCGAATTTCAAGATTTAACCAAGGTCTGTTATATACGTGCGCCGGTGCCAAATACCGAATTCTGGCGAGCCGGTGTCGGGGGAGAGCAAAAGGGCGACAGGAGAAGGTTAAATACCTCATGGCTCACCTCTGTGGCCTCTTGAGCACGCCGGAGAGGCACTGGACTGGCCGGGAGACGAGGAACCGCGGTGGCGACTTCACACAGCGCCATGGAGGGAAAAGCGAGCTCGACACCGGGGTTCCAGTGAGATGGCACCTTGTTATTGCTGTGGGCACGTCGAGGAAGCTTGGGTGGTGCTGTGGATGAGCTCATCTTGGCGTCAAAACTACTGAGGCGTCTGGGCGCCAGTGGACCGAACTGTTCCTGCGTGCGGCAAGTTCCTCGTGGAGGAGAGCGCGTGAGGATGAAACAGGGTACCGAGGCATCGGGTAGTAGGCAAGATGATCACACTGAGACGTGAGGACAGACACTAGGAGGTCACCAGCGTGAGGGAAGGCGTGAGGAGGTGTCCCCCCCCCCCAGCTTGCAGCTCAGTGTCTCCAGTTGCCACGAGTAGGAACAGAGAACTGACTCCAATATTTCAGATATTTAAGTGTACTGACCACTGGGACCCACTGCCCCTCCTTATCTCTTCAAATTCTCTCAAATTTGGCAAGTGACTCCATTCCATGGGGGAAAGTTTAAAACCGAACTGAATTTGAAGAATTGGACAAGTTTCATCAAGATTCGCCTTTGAATTTGAATTCCTATGCAATTTAAAGTCCATTTGAAAAATGGGTAGCAAATCATTTCCAAAATTTCATGAAACTTTGCCCACCCACTTATTTGGACCTAAGAATTTCAAATATGAACTCTGATTTTTGAGTTGGCCATTGCGAATACAAATTCTTAACCAACAGTTTGAATTTCCTCATTTTGGACATGGCCTCCTTCTCTTTGAAGTAAATCCTTTGATTCAAACTGAATATTTAAGTCCTCTTTTGTGATGACCCATTTGATTTGGGTGAAACACTTTGGTTTGCTCCTAGCCCATGCTTGATCAATCTTGGCCCCAAACTTAACCTCAAGTTCAGTTTGACTATGCCCCCTCAAATTTAAATTCGAAGGTGATCTCAAACAAGGCTTTGAACAAATGGTATATGAGCTCAAAATCTCTCCAATTTTGGAACATAAACTCTTTAATACCGGAGGACTGCAATGGTGATCTCATATATATGCTTTTGGACAAGCTAAACATGAATCCTTTGCAAGAGTTCAAAATTGGGTTTAAATTTTCCTCCCCTCTACTCATAGAGAATGTGCACATGAGTTAGACTTTTGGGAGTGAAATTCTTTCCCTTGCTTAACATGTGTTCAGTATGAGCTAAAGAACATTTTAGCTCTCCCCACATGTCCATGTTTGAGTTTATCATTTCATGTGACATAACTCAAGTCATTCCCTTGCCTTAACATGTTAAATTCAGCATAAACTCAACATGATCATAATCCACTCCTTTTTAGTTCACCCTCAAATCAGAAGATTACCACCATCTTCTCCTCAATTTCAGTGTATGAGGCTCCATGTGTATTCAAAAATTTGGCGGCACTTTGAGGTGAGCATTTGAGTCTAAAGACCATATTTTTATTCTTTCTCATGCACATGTAGGATTTACACATGGGTTTAACTCCACCTTGGTCCAACACATTCAAAGCATGCTTGAACCCTTATGGTTGCACCTCATGTATACCATCACATGTGAGAAAGTTTTTGTAAGTCACATTTTTCATGAACCAGAAAAACCATGACGTTCAATCACCCGTTTCTTGCATTCACGTTTTTGGGACTTTTACATATATATTCTGAATTCACTTTGTGGAACATATGTGTATGTGTGATGAACATCCTGGGCACACATATGCATCAGTTCTCGGTTCCGTGGTTTTCCACAGAATTGAGAGCGTCACAGATTGGTATCAGAGCCAGGTTGAGAGTAGATTACACACCTAGATACAATCACAGATTGGTACTAGAACCACGGTTCACGGTAGGTTACACGCTAAGATAGATCACAGATTGGTATCAAACACAGACTGGTATCAACCTGCCATGAGTAGATCACACAACCTAGATAGACACATATTGGTAGCTAAGCCACGCTGACCATAGGATGCAAGCCTAGGAGAAGCCATAATTGGATCACAAATTTGACATCACCCTAAGTCATATAGAACCCCCATTGAACAAAGCCTTGAATAGGAGTTGCGTGAGCCCTTGTGATGATTGTTTGTGATTATGTGCTTAGTATGAGTTGTGGGACGTCTCAAAACGTTGTCCATATCCACACATAAGTACAAAGAGGTGTGAGATGCTTTGGCACTTGTTCACATCTTCATATGGGATAATATATATATAGTCCAACCCACCTTGATGCATATAGTTGAGGGGATCTACCTAATCTTCTAACCTTCTATTCTATTTCGATCTCTCTCACAGATGGTGAGAGGAAACGCCAGCCAAAGGAACGTCCGTGACAACCAAGGGGATGGCCATGATGAAGTTCCTGTTAACCCCGGAGCTGGTGAGAACCACCTGGAACGGTTGATGGCCATGCAGAACCAACTTATGCAAACCATGATCCAAACTTTGGGTCAGTTGCAGGCCAACAACAACAACAACCCCGTTCCAGCACCACCGCCACCACCACCGCCGGCTCATAACAGGCTGGATGAGTTCATGAGGACTCGGCCACCCACCTTTGCTCAAGCTAACGACCCCATGGAGGCCGACGACTGGTTAAAATCCATGGAGAAGAAGCTTGCCATAGTGCAGTGCAATGACCGAGAGAAGGTTCCCTTTGCGTCGCACCAACTTATGGGAGTTGCCGCTGACTGGTGGGATGCCCTATGCAACGCTCATGTCGACCCGGAGACAATCACTTGGACTGGGTTCAAGGAGAGTTTCCGCTCTCATTACATCCCTGCTGGTGTAATGATGCTCAAGAGATAGGAGTTTGAAGGTCTCCGCCAAGGACATAGAAGCGTGAATGAGTATCTCAACAAGGTCACACAACTGTCCCGGTATGCCCCCGAAGATGTCAACTCAGACCAGAGAAAGCAATATCTGTTCATGAGAGGGTTGAACAATAAGATCCAGGTTCAGCTCCTCAACCATGACTACGCAAACTTTCAAAAGCTGGCTGACAAGGCTATAGTAGTCGAAACCAAGATCCGAGAGATCGAACGAGAGTGCAAGAGGAACATGCCATACCATCCTCAAGGGAGCAACGTACGACCTCGGTACATGCCCCCAGCTGCACCCCAGTATGGATCGACCGCTCCTGCATACCGCCCTAGTCAGCCACCACAGCAACGATCCGTTGCACCAGCACCTCGTGTGCCCATGCCTCCTGTGCTCCGACCTAACATGGGCGCTCCTGTTCAAAACCCCCTCCCCAACGTACCTGCTGCTGTAGGCAACAAGGCATGCTTTGCATGCGGGGAAACAGGACACTTCACGAGCCAGTGCTCGAGGAGAGGCCCTGGACAGCAAGGCAACGTGCCCAAGCAGAACCCGCGACCGAACGGAGGGGACAATCAAGGAAACCGTGGACAGCAGAACTATGCTCGCGGCAACGTGAACCATGTCTCTGCTGAGGAAGCACAACAGGCTGAGGACGTCGTAATTGGTATGTTCCTTGCCAACTCCAACCCAGCCACCATCTTATTTGATTCTGTAGCATCACATTCCTTCATATCATCCAAGTATGTTGCCAAGCATAATCTACCCATATCACACTTAAAATGTGCTATGTTAGTTAATTCTCCTAGTGGAGAGATGAGGACTAATATAGTATGTCCGAAAGTAAGCCTTAAAATAAGGGGGGTAGACTTCCTTACCAACCTCATTGTCTTGGATTCCCAAGAGATTGACATAATACTCGGGATGGATTGGTTAAGCAAGCACAACGGGGTAATCCAATGTGCTGAAACAAGGGTGCAGTTGACAAATGAGCACGGTATTCATGTCGAGTTTGAGTCAGCCCAATAAACAACCGAAAAGGCAATCTTGAACCACGTCGAAGGAGTAACATTGTACAGCGTTCTAGTGGTTCAAGAATTCTCGGACGTGTTTCCAGAGGAGCTTCCAGGTATGCCACCTGATCGGGACATTGAGTTTGCCATTGATTTGGTACCCGGAACTGCACCCATAGCGAAGAGACCCTATAGGATGCCTGTCAATGAACTAGTACAACTCAAGAAGCAAATTCAGGAGCAGTTGGAGAAGGGTTTTATACGTCCAAGCTCGTCACCATGGGGAGCCCCCGTGCTCTTCGTGGACAAGAAGGATGGGACCCAAAGGATGTGTGTGGACTATAGGTCTCTCAACGAGGTAACAATCAAGAACAAATACCCTCTGCCCCGTATAGAGGACCTATTCGACCAAATGAAAGGAGCCCGAGTGTTCAACAAGATTGATCTTCGGTCGGGATACTTCCAACTGAAGATAAAGCCGTCTGATATACCCAAGACTGCCTTTCGAACATGGTATGGTTCGTATGAATATACCGTCATGTCTTTTTGGTTAACAAATGCACCCGCATACTTCATGTAACCTTATGAAAAGGTTTTCATGGAATACTTGGATAAGTTCGTCGTGGTTTTCATCGACGACATTATGGTGTATTCAAAAAGCAACCTCAAACATGAAGAACATTCGAAATTAACCTTGCAGAAAATGCGTGAGCATCAATTGTATGCGAAGCTTAACAAGTGTCAATTTTGGCTAAAGGAAATATCGTTCCTAGGCCACATTATCTCCGAGGAAGGAGTATCGGTTGATCCCGGAAAAGTGGGAGATGTTCTGAAGTGGAACCAACCACAAAACATGAGGGATATTCGGAGTTTCCTTGGGATGGCTGGATACTACTGACGCTTCATCAAGGACTTCTCTAAGATAGTAAAGCCTATGACGGAGTTGCTAAAGACGGGAAAAGCCTTTCGATGGACGCCAGCATGCCAAGAAAGTTTTGAGGAACTCAAGAAAAGGCTAACCACAGTGCCGGTTTTGGTATTGCCGGACGTGAGCAAGAGCTTTGACATATACTGTGACGTATCCAGACAAGGGCTCGGATGTGTGCTCATGCAAGAAGGACAAGTGGTAGCCTATGCCTCATGACAATTAAAGAAGCATGAGCTTAATTATCCTACACATGACTTGGAGCTAGCAGCAGTAGTGCATGCATTGATGATTTGGAGACATTATATCCTTGGTCATCGATGTGAAATCTATACGGATCATAAAAGCCTCAAATACATATTTACACAAACGGACTTGAATTTGAGGCAACATCGATGGTTGGAACTCATTAAAGATTACGATGTTGGAATCAACTACCACCCTGGGAAGGCCAATGTAGTAGCTGATGCATTGAGCCGAAAGGGAGCATGTCACCAACTCACGGTTCGGTAGCTACCACCCGAACTACGTAAGGAGTTCGAACGGTTACACCTCGGATTCTTGAATAACATGGAAATGATGGAGATCCACTCTTCATTGGAGCAAGAGATAAGAGGTGGCCAAGCAACGGATGAGGAGATCAAGGAGATCAAGGAAAGGATCCGACAAGGAATAGAGAAGGATTTCAAAGAAGATGAGAGGGGTACGCTTTGGCTAGGAAAAAGGATTTGTGTGCCTAATGTGAAGCACCTCCACGACATGATATTAAAGGAGGCACATGATTCACCCTATTCCATACATCCTGGAAGTACCAAAATGTACAAGGACTTGAAGACTTGTTACTGGTGGGATGGTATGAAAAGGGATATAGCTGAATACGTTGCCCTATGTGACAAATGCCAACGGGTGAAGGCCGAACATCAAAGACCCGCTGGATTGTTGCAACCTTTAAAGGTACCCGAGTGGAAGTGGGAGGACATCAGTATGGATTTCATCATCGGATTGCCACGTACTCAGTCGGGCTATGACTCCATCTGGGTTATCGTGGACCGATTGATGAAAACAGCCCATTTTCTCCCTTTAAGGGCCAAGTACAACGTTGCACAACTAGCCGAGTTGTACATGGAGCAGATTGTGTGCCGCCATGGAGTCCCGAGGAGGATAGTCTTAGATCGAGGTTCTCAGTTTACCTCTAGATTCTGAAGAAGCTGCAGAAAGCTATGGGTACAAGACTGGATTTTAGCTCCGCCTATCACCCACAAACCGATGGGCAAACCGAAAGGACAAACCAAATTTTGGAGGACATGTTGAGAGCTTGCGCCTTGAAACGTGGGCGTAGTTGGGACAGGAGTTTACCGTACGCCGAATTCTCCTATAACAACAGCTATCAAGCTAGCTTGAAGATGTCGCCTTTCGAAGCATTATATGGTAGACGGTGTAGGACGCCGCTGTTTTGGAACGAGACCGGAGAGAACCAGGTGTTTGGACCCAAAGTGCTACAAGAAGTTGAAAAACATGTCCAAACGATATGGGAGAACTTAAAGGCTGCTCAGTCACGACAGAAAGGCTATGCGGACAATAGGCGAAGGAAGTTGACTTTTGAAGTAGGAGACTTCGTATACCTTAAGGTATCGCCTATCCGTGGCCAACGATGTTTCAACGTCAAGGGCAAGCTAGCACCTCGCTACATCGGACCATTTAAGATTTTGGACAAGCGAGGAGAAGTAGCCTATCAACTAGAGCTTCCAACATATCTCTCCGACGTACATGACGTGTTTCATGTATCCCAGCTCAAGAAGTGCTTGAGAGTACCAGAGGAGCAAATACCAATGGAAGAGCTTGATCTTCAAGAGGACCTGACTTATGTGGAGCACCCTATCCGAATTTTGGACGTAAAGGAAAGGGTCACCAGGAACAAAGTGATCCGATGGTGCAAGGTACAATGGAGCCATCACACCGAAGCTGAAGCCACATGGGAGCGTGAAGAAGACATCAAGACAGAATTTCCTCATCTATTCTCTACCAATGAATCTCGAGGGCGAGATTCAATTTAAGGGGGGTAGATTTGTGACACCCTCATTTCTTGTTTTTGCATGTATTCATGTTTCATGTAAAGAAATCATTTTAAAGGAAGTAGGAACAGAGAAAGAATTAAAAAAAGATAGCCAAAAAAAGCGAATCTAGTTCACAGAGAGCGCCGAAGATAACTCCCGCGGCCTGCTGGCCACGTGGCGTGTTCGGAGCTCATCCCTGCGAAGTGGGGAGAGGTTCGCCGCTAAACTAGCTACGTGGCATGCTCGGGGCTCATCTCCGCAAAGGGGGAGAGGTCCGACCCTGTGGGACACGTGTTGCCGCCGGAGCTAGCCTCTGCGGAGAAATGAAGGCAGTCCCGCAGGACACATGTCACCTTCGGAGCTAGTCACCGCGGAAATCAGAGGACTAGTCGTGCGGGATACGTGTCGATCTCGGAGCTCACCTCCGAGAGGTCCGGTTCTATTGGACACGTGTCGCTACGGGAGCTTATCTCTGGGATGTCCATCACTGTTGCACACGTGTTAACCTCGGAGCTCGTCTCTGTGAAGAAAGGAAGTCTGGCGCTGTTAGGATACGTGGCACACCCGGAGCCACCTCCGAAGAGAGGGAAGGTCCGGCAATGACACGTGGCATGCGCGGAGCCACCTCCAAATAAGATAGGAGGTCCCGACCGCCACGTGGCGCACGCGGAGCTCACCTCCGAAGGAGAGGGAGGTCTCGCTCGCTTGACACACGGCACAACCGGAGCTCGTCTCTGCGGAAAAGGGGAGACCAGGCCCCGGTAGACACGTGGAGCTTCCGGAGCTTATCACCGCGGAGGTAACGAGTTCTGGAACGGTTTTTGGATTCTGTAGGCGTAGAAATATCGGTACGGAGGAGAAACCGACCTGAATTCCACAATGATACCGCACCAAATCAACTCAAGATAAGTTGTTATGATTCAACGATAATCTGAATAGGACTCTTATCGAAATACAATCAGATTTGGACTCTTCTTGTCCCGATTATAAATAGAACCCAGAACCTCTGGCCGAAACCACAAACTTCTTTTCCACCTCCTGAGCCGACAACTTAGAGCCCTAGCCCCAACTCGCCGAATAAGCCCATCGCCGGAGTTCAGTCGAGGAAGATCGCCGGAAGGGATCCCAACGATCTGTATTGCTAAAAGAAGGACCCCGAGACCACGAAGAACGTAAGGTAGGTCTCCAATATCACCTTACGACATCATTGTATTTTCTTTGCATCTGTTCTTCGATTCCTTTCGAACAGAAGCTTTCTCGTGGACAGGTCACTTGTTGATCGGGTTGATCTAAAGACAAGGTCATCGCCACGTCCACATTTGATCCGAACACCTCTGTTCATCATAAAACCATGCAAGCCATGCAAGAACATGTACAAACCGATCTGATAAAAACTGATCATAGGATAGCATGCATATGCATCATCGCATCTAGTTAAAGTTTATGCATGATATTGATTGCTGTGAATCCTGTATGTGGGTGATCCTGTATAGAGGGACAAGCTCAGGGAGCTGTCTACGACGAGCTGGAACAACAAGGTTTCGAGATCCAAGAGCAACCAGAACCGCAAGAACAAGGCAAGTGCCCCTTGACCATATTGATCCTATGTTTTGGGAAAAACTATTTTGTTTTACGAAAAGGTGTGTGTGCTGAGTCGAACATGATGGGAAACCCTCTTATAGGAGTTTACTAGCTTTGGTTAAACCACCCTTGTCGCAAGGGATGTTTATGAGTCGGGTATGGTTTTTGTTTTAAGCTTCGCTGAGTCCATGGGATTGGGAAGCGAGATAGATGTGTCTAGCTAACTGCACTCATAATGATAATGAGAAACTGATGTTGTTGATGAACGTGGATTGGAGGGAGATCTAGGCAAAACTGGGTTTCTGAATGAGGTAGCAGTGCCACCACAAGGCCAAGTATGGGTGCGGCTTAGCTGACTAATTAGGTAAACTGCTAGATTGTTATAGATCATGGAAGGCGCGGGGAATGGGAGTCAAGTGAGGACTGCCCTGGGAACTGCATGGCACAAGAGGGGGCCCGTGGGTGGGAGAATTGGATATTCTAGCCTGCCGGTGAAACCTTAGTGAGTCCATACATCTAGTAGCCCCTTTGTAAAGGCTAATTTGTGATCTCTTGACAATACACTGACAGTTGTGTACTGGTATAATGGAGGTTCTGCAGTCGCCGACGGGTGACGAAATCACAAACTTGTGGGTAAAGAGGTGCAAACTCTGCAGAGTCTTAAAACTATCATGATAGCTGAGCTTAAGGTCACGAGCGCCTGGCCAACTTCCATGATTAGTTGGGATGGTGATTGGATATGGTTATTTATTGGTTTTGGTTTGGTTTTCGGGACTGTTGAGTCCGGGTGATGAAATGGGTTGCATGACTGTTGAGTCATGGCAACAAGGTTGGTCTCGGTGGGAGACGAAGTTGTTTTATGAGATGAAATGGTAGCGAATACGAGATGGTATTCGTGATATGGTATCGAATACGAGGCGGTATTCGTGAGCGAGAATGAGGTTGATTGATGACTGGTTGTGACATGGAAGGTAATGAACATAATGGAGGTATGATTGGTATTTTAATACATGTTGGGATTACATTCACTTAAAGATGAGTTGCTGTTTTATCATTGTTTTTGTTAAATAACTTTGCTTTCTGCAATGAGCCTTTTTATACCTACCTTGTTATGAGCTTCATATCATATTTTTCCCGCACTTGCTGAGTACATCATTGTACTCAAACTTGTATTATTATTTCATCATCAGCAACAGGAGAAGATTACTATGAAGACCAAGTGGAGCATTAGGCGTGTAATCTGTTCTCAACCTTGCCTGTGGGGATGGAGTAGAGATAGAGCCGCTACTGCTTAGATTGCTTCCGCACTAGTTAGAAAACTTCCGCTGTTAAATTAAGACTTCCGCTGTCAGCATGAGTCCAAGACTCATGAAACATTGTAATAAACTATGTTATTCGTGGTTATATATATTCTGAATTCAGTTTGTGGAACATATGTGTATGTGTGATGAACATCCTGGGCACACATATGCATCAGTTCTCGGTTCCATGGTTTTCCACAGAATTGAGGGCGTCACACCTGGGGCTACCACGTGCGCTAGGGCTCCAAGGCTGCCATGTGTCTTCCGGCTCTGAACCTTACCACCAGTCGAGGATGGCTCCGGAGCCACCACGTGTCCAATAGGTGCCGGGCCCGATCTTCCACCAGGGAGGGCTCCGGCGCTGCCACGTGTCCGAAACCTCCGAGCCACGTCTCCTGGCAAGGATAGCTCCGGAGGTGCCACATGTCCTACGGCTCCGGGCCAGACCTCCAGCATGGGAGGGCTCCGTTGCTGCCACGTGGGCAACAACTCCTGTCATCCCTTCCCGCCAAGGAGAACTCCGGAGTTGCCATGTGTACTACGGCTTCTGGCCCGACCTCCAGCATGGGAGGGTTCCGGTGCTTCCACGTGTCCAACGACTTCGGACCTCTCTATACTCCGCAAGTCTGCAACGAGCAGATAGCCAAGGAGTAAAGAGGTAGGTGCGATGTCAGGCCGAGCATTCAAGGCTCGCGCCTTCCCCAGAAGCATGGCTCACGGCGCACGCCTCCGTCCCCCGCTTTCTCACCACTACGGTGACAAGACAGAGCGGCGAGGCATGATGGCGGAACAGTGCCACCCAACGGCACAGGGCCTCAGCAGAGCGAGAAGATGCAGCGACAAGACGGGGTCTTCAGCATCACCTGCTACCCGGTCAGAGGCGCCCGGTGTGTCATGCAGCGCACCTTCACTCCTTCGAGAGAGACACTACATATAGCTGTAAATGCCCTAGCTCATGTATAGGGTACGGACAGCCACAGGGCCACCTGTCAGGCCCCGGGCCACATTGTAACTGCCCCGACCTTTGACTATAAAAGGTCCGGGGCAGCCTCCGGGCAAGGGGTTCACACTCTGGTTCGACACCCAGCCATCTCACTCCCTCACACGCTCATATGCGCAAGCAATACAACAAGCACTCCCGTGGGCATAGGGTATTAAGCTCTGTCGCCCCGAACCACGTAAATCCTCGTGTTTATCCTCGCCATCATGCTCCGATGATCGAATCCATTAAGCCCCTCCTAAAAAAGAACCTCTGTGGGCTGCCTCAGAGCAGACCAGGGGAAGTGTCGCAGGAAAACACTTCGACAGTGGGATTCTAAGCAATACTTAACTTGTAGCGTGAAAAGGTCTTGATGATAGTTGCATTGAGATAAAATCTGATGATGAATCAAGAGAGTGTTGCAGCTTATTATAGACAAGGGGGTGGTATGCATCAGTGCTCAAATAAATGATTTGATGGTCCATTGCAATTTTCAAAAAGCGTAGATTTCACCCTTCAGTGAGAAATAGACCACCTAAAATGAGAGAGTTGCATAAAAAATAAGAGTGGTGATAATGAGCCAATATGAGTTGATGAGGAGGACATATACATTGAAACTGAAGTGCTAAGTGATAGTAGTTGGGATTCTTATTTAGCTGCGTCATCATGCTCTGATGATGATGATCCTGATGAAGAAATTGTTGATGAGGACGATGAGGATGATATTTCTGCTTTTTCATGTGATGTAGATATTACAAACATTGAGGTGGGAGTGGTTTTTAAGGACACAGATGAATGTCAATCTGCTGTAACTCAATGGGCTATTTTGTATGACCATGCATTTCAGAGAGTGAATAAGGATAAGACAAGATTTACATCCAAGTGTAAGAGGTTGGATCAAGGTTGCAAGTGGAGGCTTTATGCATGTACAGACAAAAAGTACATTGGATGCAAGGTACTTTATTTTTTAAAAAAAATTATTCATCAAATGTGTATCTTTGTATTCATAAACAAGTAACATTCTTTGCTGATTTTTTTGTTACATGTTAAAACAAGTGGTCCTAAGCACACTTGTGGTTCCGTCAATACGTGTGGTGACACCATGGCCTTAAATAAATGGGTAGACGACAGAGCGGTTGATATGTTGTTGGACAATACATCAATGAAACCAAACCAGATACAAACTGAGCTTAACAGCAATATCATGTGGAAGTTCTATATGATAGGGTGGTCAGAGGTATAGAAAAAGCACTTGATAAGATATATGGAGTATGGGATGAGGGTTATGATTTGTTGCCGACATATAAGGTTGAGCTTATGAGAGCATTACCTGGCACCATTGTTGAATTAGACACTAAAGACTGAAAGGGTCAAAAGTGCTTTAGAAGGTTCTTCATTGCTGTCAAGCCATGCATTCAAGGTTTTGTAGAAGAGTGTAGACTATACATTGCCATCGATGCCACTCACATAACAGGAAGGGCAAAAGGTCAGTTATACCCGGGGGAATTTGGTCTGCTTGAAACAGAATTTAAGGAAAGTTGGATTTGGTTTGTTGAAAATTTGAAAAAAGCAATTGGTACTTCCACAGGTATGTTAATCAAAGCAATCTTTTATGTGCTATTTTATCCACCTTTTGATACTAACCTATTAATTTTGATCTTTGTTGGTTTAGTCATGAGCACAAATGTAGGCAAAGGAATAGAAGGGGTTGTACATGAGGTGTATCCTGGAGTGGAACATAGAGAATGAATGAGACATTTGTGGAAAAATATGAAGAAACTTATGATGGACCTTTCTTTGCTCAACATATGTGGGCAGCAGCCAAGAGCTATACAATTGGAAAATACAATTACCACATCAAAAAGATAGAGGAGAAGAGTCCTGCTGCAATGGTATGGGTGGATGACAATCATCCTTCTGTGTGGAGTAGAGATAAATTCTTTGAAGACTCCAAAGTAGATTACATCAACAATAAGCTCTCTGAGAGTTTCAATAGTTGGGTGTCGAAGGAGAAAGATAAGAAAATTGTGGATTTGTTTGATAGGATAAGACGAATGATCATTGAGAAATTTGATTTGAGAAGAAAAATTCGGGAGAAGATGCATGGAAGAATAATTCCAAAGATTGTCGAGACTCTTAATGAAAGGAGCAAGGAAATCAAGAACCATGATGTATTACCATGTGGAGGTTTGACAGCTGAAGTAACCGTGTCTTTGGCGAGATATGCAGCCAATTTAGAGGAACAAACATATAGTTGCAGGGCTTGGCAAGTGACTGGAAAGCCTTGCGACCATGCTTTAGCTTTCATTGCCACACTTACAAGAGGTATATATGGAGGAGTTGGTCCATGAATACTACTCTATTGAGAGGTTAAGACAAGTTTATGCAGGTATTTTCAAACCAATGACTTCAAAATATTAATGGGAACGTGTTAACTTGGGCTATAAAATCCATAAACCGAAATTGAGAAGAAAACCTGGGAGACCTAGAGTAGCTAGAATGATAACATTTGATGAGGACAGCACTAACAAAAAGATAATGAAATGTTCTGAATGTAATGAAAGTGGTCATACAGATAAGTATTGTCAAGGTGGCCTCACAGCTAATCAAAAAAGTAGACTTCCAACAGATGGAGGAGAATCAAGTGGAGTACTCACCACAAAGTAAGTATTTGCTATTTTTGTTAAATTAATTTACATCGTTCCATGCATTAACCTAATTTTCCTCTTTCAAGTGCAAGTGCAAATGTAAATGTTGGTGTGGAAGATATTGACACGGGAAGAGGAAGAGCGCCAAGTGGAAGAGGAAGAGGACGAGGAAGAGGACAAGAAAGAGGAAGGGGAATAGGACAAGGAAGACTTGCTCATTTGCTTTGAATTGATAGTTAGATGCATATGTATTGATGCTTTTGTTGGACCATGTATTGGTGTTTTTGTTGGACCATGTGTTGCTTATTTTGTTGGATCATGTGTTTTTTATTTTGTTAGACCATGTGTCGGAGTGTGAGCTACAACACTCCTCCTGAACTGCTACAGGAGCAGCCCGTGGAGGTTCATTGATTGGAGGGGTTGGCGTCCCTAAGCGACCCAACTCGAGATAGCGGGTGAACACCGAGATTTATGTGGTTCGGGCCGCTGAAGCGTAATACCCTACGTCCACGGGGGTGCTTGTTGTATTGCTTACATGTAAGAGTGTGAGGGTGCAGGGTCGCGATCCCTTTGTCGGGTGGACACCCCGGTCCCTTTATAGCCCAAGGCCGGGGTGGTACAATGAGGCTTGGGGCCCGATAGGTGGCATATCATTGGAAAGTGCATTAACATAAATACAGCAGTAAGCAGAGGCAGTACAAAAAGGTAGAGTAGTTGTATGAAACCTATACATGATCTAGGGTTTTACACTTTGAGTAGAGTAGTTGTGGGGGAGTTAAGTCCTGCCTCCTGACATGCTGAGCGCCCCTGTCCGTGTGGCAGGTGATGATGAAGACGCCATCTTGTCACCGCGTCTTCTCGCTCTGCTTGGGTGGCTCTGTACCATTGGGCAGCACTGTACCGCTGTCACGCCTTTCCGCCCTGTCTTGTCACCGTAATGGTGGTCAGGCGGAGGACGGGGGCGTGCGCCATGCTTCTGGGGAAGGCGTGAGCCTTGAATGCACGGCCTGACAGCGCACTTCCTCCTTGACTTCGTCGACCCACGGCCCATGACGGATCATGGGGCACGTGGCGGCTATGGAGTTCTCCTCAGCCGATTCAGAGCTGGGGAACACGTGGCAGCTACGGAGCTCACCTCAGCAGGGAGTCTCGGACAGGAGCCCAGGGTTGTCGCCTTTGAAGCCATCCTCAGCAGGGAGGAGGTTCAGAGCCCACTGACACGTAGCAGCTTTGGAACTCACCTCGGCGAGGATGCTCGGACCGGAGCCTAGGGAACGTGTCGGCTCCGGAGCCCTAGTCAGCAAGGAGGAGGTTCAGAGCCCACTGACACATGGCAGCTCCGGACCTCACCTCAGTGGGGAGGCTCGGTCCGGAACCAAGGACACGTGTGGGCTCTGGAGCCCAAGCTCACGTGGTAGCCCCGGGGCTGACCTCGGTGCCAAGAACACGTGGCTATGCTGGCGCCCGCCTCAGAAGGGAGGCGGGGCCTGGGCAGTCTTTTACCCTCCATGCAGTGGTACCCGGTCTGCGAGGTATCAGCAGTGGCCCCCAGGCCCATCATGGGGGAGGTGACGAGCCAGCAGGTGGGGCCTCCATTTTTCCTGCATGGGGGTTGTGACGCCCTCAATTCTGTGGAAAACCACGGAACCGAGAATTAATGCATATGTGTGCCCAGGATGTTCTCCACACATACACATATGATCCACAAACTGAATTCAGAATATATATTACCACGAATAACAGAGATTATTACAATGTCTCATGAGTCTTGGACTCATGCTCACAGCGGAAGTCTTTATTTCTATGCAGCGGAAGTCTTTATTCTAATGCGGAAGCAATCTAACTAAGGCGGAAGCAAATCTAAGCAGAAGTGGCTCCATCTCTACTCCCTCCATAGGCAAGGTTGAGAACAGATCACACGCCTTAATGCTCCACTTGGTCTTCATAGTAGTCTTCTCCTGCTGCTGATTAGGAGATAATAATGCAAGTTTGAGTACAATGATGTAGTCAGCAAGTGCGGGAAAACATGATATGTAGCTCATAACAAGGTAGGTATAAAAAGGCTTATTTGCAGAAAAGCAGATTTATAAAACCATGATAAAACAACAACTTAACTTTAGATGAATGTAATCCCAGCATGTATTAAATTACCAACATACCTCCAACACTTTCCATGTTCCACCCGAACATTAACCAACTTTATTCTTACTCATGAATACCTCTTCGTATTCGCTACCATTTCACGAATACCTTCTCGTATTCGCTATCATCATATCTCATAAACAACTTCGTCTCACACCGAGAACAATCTCGTTGCCATGACTCAACAGTCACGCAACCATCTCACCACCCGGACTCAACAGTCCCAAAACCAAACCATAACCAAAATCAATAACCATAACCAAAATCAATAACCATCCCAATAACCATCCCAACTAATCATGGCAGTTGGCCAGGCGCTCGTGACCGTAAGCTCGGCTATCATGATAGTTTTAGAACTCTGCAGAGTTTGCACCTCTTTACCCACAAGTTTGTGATTTCGTCACCCATCGGTGACTGCAGAACCTCCATTATACCAGTACGCAACCGTCGGTGTATGGTCAAGATATCACAAAATAGCCTTTACAAAGGGGTTACTAGATGTATGGACTACTAAGGCTTCACCGGCAGGCTAGAATCTCCAATTCTCCCACCCACGGGCCCCCTCTTGTGCCATGCAGTTCCCATGGCAGTCCTCACTCGACTCCCATTCCCCGCGCCTTCCACAGTCCATAACACTCTAGCAACTTACCTAATTACTCAGCTAAGCCGCACCGATACTTGGCCTTGTGGTGGCACTGTTATCCTGGCATGTGCATGCATGAACCGGTCCTTAGATATACGGCAAGTAAACCACCATCTCATGCTACCTCATTCACAAACCCAGGCTTGCCTAGATCTCCCTCCGATTCACGTTCCTTAACAACATCAGTTTCTCATTGTCATTACGAGTGCAGTTCGCTAGACACATCTAACTCGCTTCCCAATCCCATGGACTTAGCGAAGCATAAAAGTAAAACCATACCCGACTCATAAACTTCCCAGGCTACAAGGGTGGTTTAACCAAAGCTAGTAAACTCCTATAAAAGGGTTTCCCATCATGTTTGACTCAGCACACACGCCTTTTCGCAAAACAAAACAGATTCACCCCAAAACATAGGATCAATATGGTCAAGGAGCACTTGCCTTGTTCTCACGGTTCCGGTGCTTCTTGGATCTCAAAACCTTGTTGCTGCAGTTCGTCGTAGACAGTCCCGCTATGTAGGATCACGTGCATACAAGATTCACAACAATCAATATCATGTACAAACCTTAAACTAGATGCAATGATGCATATGCATGCTATCCTATGATTAGTTTTATTAGATTGGTTTGCACGTGTTCTTGCATGGCTTGCATGGATGTTCAGATCAAAGGTGGATGTGGTGATGATCTTGTCTTTAGATCAACCTGATCATCAAGTGATCTGTCCACGAGAAGGCTTCTGTTCGAAAGGAATCAAAGAACAGATGCAAAGAAAACACGACGATGTCGTAAGGTGGTAATGGAGACCTACCTTACGTTCTTCTCGGTCTTGAGGTCCTCCTCAGATTGTTGGCTTTCCTACGGCGATCTTCCTTGCCGTGCTTCGGCGATGGTTTACTCGGCGGGTTGGGCTAGGGCTCTAAGTCGTCGGCTCAGGAGTTGGAAAAGAATTTGTGGTTTCGGCCAGAGGTTCTGGGTTCTATTTATAATCGGAAAGAGAAGAGTTCTAATCTGATTGTATCCCGAAGAAGAGTGTTATTCAGATCATCATTGGATCCTATCATCTTATCTTTAGTTGATTTGGTGCAGTAACGTTGTGGAATTCAGGTCGGTTTCCTTTACGTACCGGTATTCCTACGCGTAAAAACCGCTCCAGAACTCGTTACCTCCGCGGTGATGAGCTCCGGAAGCTCCACGTGTCCTCCGGGGCCTGGTATCTCCTTCTCCGCAGAGACAAGCTCCGGTTGTGCCGCGTGTAAAACGAGCGAGACCTCCCTTCTCCTTCGGGGGTGAGCTCCTCGTGTGCCACGTATCCTGGCGGTCGAGACCTCCTCTCTTACTCAGAGGTGGCTCCGTGCACGCCACGTGTTAGTGCCGGTCTTTCCTTCTTTTCTTAGAGACGTGCTCTGAGGTTAACACGTGTCCTGCAGCGACGGACCTCCCGGAGATAAGCTCCGGTGGCGACACGTGTTTGATAGAACCGGACTTCTCGGCGGTGAGCTCCGAGATCGACACGTACCCCGTGCGACTGGTCCTCTGATTTCCGTGGTGACTAGCTCCGAAGGTGACATGTGTCCTGCGGAAATGCCTTTGCTTCTTCCGCGGAGGCTAGCTCTAGGGAAACACGTGTCCCACAGGGTCGGACCTCTCTCCATTTGCGGAGATGAGCCCCAAGCCTGCCACGTAGCCAGTTTAGCGGCGGACCTCTCCCCACTCCGCAGGGATGAGCTCCGAACACGCCACGTGGCCAGAGGGCCACGGAAGTTGTCTTCGGTGCTCTCCGTGAACTGGATTCGGCTCTTACTGGCTATCTTTCTTCTTTTAAAATGTTTTTCTCATCATGAAATATGAATACATGCAGAAACCAGAGATGAGGGTGTCACAAATCTACCCCCCTTAAATTGAATCTCGCCATCGAGATCGTTAGTAGAGAATAGATGGGGAAATTCTGCCTTGATATCCTCTTCACGCTCCCATGTGGCTTCAGCTTCGGTGTGATGGCTCCATTGTATCTTGCACCATCGAATCACCTTGTTCCGGGTGACTCTTTCCTTTACGTCCAAGATTCGGACAGGGTGTTCCGCATAATCAGGTCCTCTTGAAGTTCAAGCTCTCCCATTGATACTTGCTCCTTGGGTATTCTCAAGCATTTCTTGAGATGCGATACATGAAACACGTCATGTATGTCGGAGAGGTGGGTTGGGAGCTCTAGTTGATAGGCTACTTCTCCTCGCTTGTCCAAAATCTTAAATGGTCCGATGTAGCGGGGTGCTAGCTTGCCCTTGACGTTGAAACGTCGTTGGCCTGGGATAGGCGATACTTTAATGTATACGAAGTCCCCTACTTCAAAGGTCAACTTCCTACGCCTATTGTCCGCATAGCCTTTCTGTCGTGACTGAGCAGCCTTCAAGTTCTCCCGTACCGTTTGGACTTGCTTTTCAGCTTCTTGTAGTACTTCGGGTCCAAACACCTGGTTCTCTCCGGTTTCATTCCAGAACAGCAGCGTTCTACACCATCTACCATAAAAGGCTTCGAAAGGCGACATCTTCAAGCTAGCTTGATAGCTGCTGCTATAGGAGAATTCGGCGTACGGTAAACTCCTATCCCAACTACGCCCACGTTTCAAGGCGCAAGCTCTCAACATGTCTTCCAAAATTTGGTTTGTCCTTTCGGTTTGTCCATCAGTTTGTGGGTGATAGGCGGAGCTAAAATCCAGTCGTGTACCCATGGCTTTCTGCAGCTTCCTCCAGAATCTAGAGGTAAACTGAGAACCTCGATCTGAGACTATCTCTTTGGGATTCCATGACGGCACACGATCTGCTCCATGTACAACTCGGCTAGTTGTGCAACATTGTAATTGGTCCTTACAGGGAGAAAATGGGCGGTTTTCATCCGGTCCATGATAACCTAGATGGAGTCGTAACCCAACTGAGTTCATGGCAAGCCGACGATGAAATCCATACTGATGTCTTCCCACTTCCACTCTGGTACCTTCAAAGGTTGCAACAATCCAGCGGGTTTTTGATGTTCGGCCTTCACCCGTTGACATGTGTCGCATAGGGCAACGTATTCGGCTATATCCCTCTTCATACCATCCCACCAATAACAAGTTTTCAAGTCCTTGTACATTTTGGTACTTCCAGGATGTATGAAATAGGGTGAATCATGTGCCTCCTTCAATACCATGTCACGGAGGTGTTTTACGTTAGGCACACAAATTCTTTTTCCTAGCCAAAGCGTACCCTTTTCAACCTCCTTGAAATCCTTCTTTATTCCTGGTCGGATTCTTTCCTTGATCCCCTCATCCATTGCTTGGCCCTCTCTTATCTCTTGCTCCAATGAAGAGTGGATCTCCATTATTTCCATGTTGTTCAAGAATCCAAGGTGTAACCGTTCGAACTCCTTACGTAGTTCGGGTGGTAGGTCCCGAACGGTGAGTTGGTGACATGCTCCCCGCTCAATGCATCAGCTACTACATTGGCCTTCCCGGGGTGGTAGTTGGTTCCAACATCGTAATCATTGATGAGTTCCAACCATCGCCGTTGCCTCAAATTCAAATCCGTTTGTGTAAGTATGTACTTGAGGCTTTTATGATCCGTATATATCTCACATCGATGACCAAGGATATAATGTCTCCAAATCTTCAATGCATGCACTACTGCTGCTAGCTCAAAGTCATGTGTAGGATAATTAAGCTCGTGCTTCTTTAATTGCCTTGAGGCATAGGCCACCACTTGTCCTTCTTGCATGAGCACACATCCGAGCCCCTGTCTGGATGTGTCACAATATATGTCAAAGCTCTTGCTTACATCTGGCAATACCAGAACTGGTGCCGTGGTTAGCCTTTTCTTGAGTTCCTCAAAACTTCCTTGGCAGGCTGGTGTCCATTGGAAGACCTTTCCCTTCATTAGCAACTCCATCATAGGATTTGCTATCTTAGAGAAATCTTTAATGAAGCATTGATAGTATCCAGCCATCCCAAGGAAACTCCGAATATCCCTCACGCTCTGCGGTTGGTCCCACTTCAGAACATCTCTCACTTTTCCGGGATCAACCGATACCCCTTCCTTGGAGATAATGTGGCCTAGGAAAGATATTTCCTTTAGCCAAAATTGACACTTGTTGAGCTTGGCATACAATTGACGCTCACGCAATTTCTGCGAGGTCAATTTCAAATGTTCTTCATGTTCCTCCTCACTCTTCGAATAGACCAAAATGTCGTCGATGAAAACCACGACGAACTTGTCCAAGTACTCCATGAAAACCTTGTTCATAAGGTACATGAAGTATGCGGGTGCATTTGTCAACCCAAAAGACATGACGGTATATTCATACGAACCATACCGTGTTCGAAAAGCTGTCTTGGGTATATCGGAGGGCTTAATCTTCAGCTGGAAGTATCCCGACCGAAGATCAATCTTGGAGAACACTCGGGCTCCTTTCATTTGGTTGAATAGGTCCTCTATACGGGGCATAGGGTATTTGTTCTTGATTGCTACCTCGTTGGGAGACCTATAATCCACGCACATCCTTTGGGTTCCATCCTTCTTGTCTATGAAGAGCACCGGAGCTCCCCATGGTAACGAGCTTGGACGGATAAAACCCTTCTCTAACTGTTCCTGAATTTGCTTCTTGAGTTCTACTAGCTCATTGACGGGCATCCTATAGGGTCTCTTGGCTATGGGTGCAGTTCCTGGCACCAAATCTATGGCAAACTCAATGTCCCGGTCAGGTGGCATACCTGGGAGCTCTTCCGGGAACACGTCCGAAAATTCCTGAACCACTGGAATGCTGTCCAGTGTTGTTCCTTCGACGTGGTTCAGAATTACCCGTTCGGTGGTTTGCTGGGCTGACTCAAACTTGACACGAATACCGTGCTCGTTTATCAACTGCACGCTCCTTTCAGCACATTGGATTACTCCGTTGTGCTTGCTTAACCAATCCATACCGAGTATGATGTCAATCCCTTGGGAGTCCAAGACAATAAGGTTGGCAAGGAAGTCTACCCCCCTTATTTTAAGGCTTACTTTCGGACACACTATATTAGTCCTCATTTCCCCTCCGGGAGAATTAACTAACATAGCACATTCTAAGTGGGGTACGGGTAGATGATGTTTGGCAACATATTTGGATGATATGAAGGAATGCGATGCTCCAGAATCAAATAAGATGGTGGCTGGGTTGGAGTTGGCAAGGAACATACCAATTACGACGTCCTCAGCCTGTTGTGCTTCCTCAGCAGTGACATGGTTCACGTTGCCGCGAGCATAGTTCTGCTGTCCACGGTTTCCTTGATTGTCCCCTCTGTTCCGTCGCGGGTTCTGCTTGGGCACGTTACCTTGCTGTCCAGGGCCTCTCCTCGGGCACTGGTTCGCGAAGTGGCCTACTTCCGCGCATGCAAAGCATGCCCTGTTGCCTACGGCAGCAGGTACATTGGGGCGGGGGATTTGAACAAGAGCGCCATTGTTAGGTCAGGGCGCAGGAGGCATGGGCATGCGAGGTGCTGGTGCAATGGGTCGTGGCGGCTGTCCAGGGCAGTATGCAGGAGTGGTCGATCCATACTGCGGTGCAGGGGGCATGTACCGAGGTCGTACGTTGCTCCCCTGAGGCTGGTATGGCATCTTCCTCTTGCATTCTCGCTCGATCTCTCAGATCTTGTTTTCGACCACTATGGCCTTGTCAACCAGCTTCTGAAAGCTTACGTAGTCATTGTTGAGGAGCTGAACCTGGATCTCATTGTTCAACCCTCTCATGAACAGGTACTGCTTCCTCTGGTCTGAGTTGATATCCTCGGGGGCATACCGGGACAGTTGCGTGAACTTGTTGAGATACTCATTCACACTTTTCTGTCCTTGGCGGAGACCTTCCAACTCCTGCCTCTTGAGCATCATTACACCAGCAGGGATGTAATGAGAGCGGATACTTTCCTTGAACTCAGTCCAAGTGATTGTCTCCGGGTCGGCATGAGCTTTGCTCAGGGCATCCCACCAGTCAGCAGCGGCTCCCGTAAGTTGGTGCGATGCAAAGAGAACCTTCTCTCTGTCATTGCACTGAACAATGGCAAGCTTCTTCTCCATGTATTTCAACCAGTCATCGGCCTCCATGGGGTCGCTGGCTTGAGCAAAGGTGGGTGGTCGAGTCCTCATGAACTCTCCCAACCTGTTGTGAGCCGGTGGTGGTGGTGGCGGTGGTGCCGGAACGGGGTTTTGGTTAGCCTGCAACTGACCCAAAGTTTGGATCATGGTTTGCATAAGCTGGTTTTGCATGGCCAGCAGCCGTTCCAGGTGATTTTCACCATCTCCGGGGTTAGCAGGAACTTCCTCGTGGTCATCCTCTTCGATGTTCCTTGGCCGGCGTTTCCCCTCACCATCTCTGTGAGAGAGGACGAAATAGAATAGAAGGTTAGGTAGGTCCTTCAACTATATGCATCAAGGTGAGCTTGGACTATATATACTAGCCCATATGAGGATGTGAACAAGTGCCGAAGCATCTCACACCTCTTTCTTCTTACATGTGGATATGGACAACGTTTTGAGGACGTCCCACAACTCACACTAAGCACTCAATCACAACAATCATTGCAAGGGCTCACACAACTCCTATCCAAAGATGGCTTCCTGTGTCAAGGTAGTTTCAACGCCAATCTAAGCATCCTAGGGTGCTTCCTTTGGTCAGCGTGGCTTAACTACCAATCTGTGTCTAATTTCCTATTTAGGTGTGTAAACTACTGTTAACCCGTGGCTCTAATATCAATATGAGGTTTCTATCCAAGCGTGTAACCTACTGTCAACCTGTGGCTCTGATACCAATCTGTGACGCCCTCAATTCTGTGGAAAACCACGGAACCGAGAACTAATGCATATGTGTGCCCAGGATGTTCATCACACATACACATATGATCCATAAACTGAATTCAGAATATATATTACCACGAATAACAAAGTTTGTTACAATGTCTCATGAGTCTTGGACTCATGCTCACAGCGGAAGTCTTTATTTCTATGCAGTGGAAGTTTTTATTCTAATGCGGAAGCAATCTAACTAGGGCAGAAGCAAATCTAAGCAGTAGTGGCTCCATCTCCATTCCCTCCACAGGCAAGGTTGAGAACAGATCACACGCCCTAATGCTCCACTCGGTCTTCATAGTAGTCTTTTCCTGCTACTGATGAGGAGGTAATAATGCAAGTTTGAGTATAATGATGTACTCAGAAAGTGCGGGAAAACATGATATGTAGCTCATAACAAGGTGGGTATAAAAAGGCTCATTTGCAGAGAAGCAGATTTATAAAAACCATGATAAAACAACAACTAAATTTTAGATGAAGGTAATCCCAGCATGTATTTAATTACCAACATACCTCCATCACTTTTCGTGTTCCATCCGAACATTAACCAACTTCATTCTTACTCACGAATACCTCCTCGTATTTTCTACCATCTCACGAATACCTTATCGTATTCGCTACCATTTCATCTCATAACAACTTCGTCTCACACCGAGACCAATTTCGTTGTGGTGACTCAACAGTCATGCAACCATCTTAACACCCGAACTCAACAGTCCCAATACCAAACCATAACCAAAAAAACAATAATCCATAATCAAGAACAATCCCACTGACCATCCCAACTAATCATGGCTGTTTAGCCAGCGCTCGTAACAGTAAGCTCGGCTATCATGATAGTTTTAGAAACTCTGCAGAGTTTGTACCTCTCTACCCACAAGTTTGTGATTTCGTCACCCGTCGGCGACTGCAGAACCTCTATTATACCAGTACACAACCGTCGGTGTATGGTCAAGAGATCACAAAATAGCCTTTACAAAGGGATTACTAGATTTATGGACTCACTAAGGTTTCACCGGCAGGCTAGAATCTCCAATTCTCCCAACCACGGGCCCCCTCTTGTGCCATGCAGTTCCCAGGGCAGTCCTCACTCGACTCCCATTCCCCGCGCCTTCCACAGTCAATAACACTCTAGCAACTAACCTAATTACTCAGCTAAGCCGCACCCATACTTGGCCTTGTGGTGGCACTGTTATCCTAGCATGTGCATGCATGAACTGGTCCTTAGATCTACGGCAAGTAAACCACCATCTCATGCTACCTCATTCACAAACCCAGGCTTGCCTAGATCTCCCTCCGATCCATGTTCATTAACATCATCAGTTTCTCATTATCATTACGAGTGCAGTTAGCTAGACATATCTATCTCGCTTCCAATCCCATGGACTCAGCGAAGCATAAAGCAAAAACCATACCCGACTCATAAACATCCCTGGCGACAAGGGTGGTTGAAACAATACTAGTAAACTCCTATAAAAGGGTTTCCCATCATGTTTTACTCAACACACACCTTTTCGTAAAACAATCAGTTTTACCCAAAATATAGGATCAATATGGTCAAGAAGAACTTGCCTTGTTCTTGCGGTTCCGGGGGTTCTTGGATCTCAAAACCTTGTTGCTGCAGCTCGTCGTAGACAGCTCCCTGAGCTTGTCCTGCTAGGTCGGATCACGTGCATACAAGATTCACAGCAATCAATATCATGCACAAACCTTTAGACTAGATGCGATGATGCACATGCATGCTTTCCTATGATTAGTTTTTATTAGATTGGTTTGTTCGTGTTCTTGCATGGCTTGCATGGGCAGAGGTGTTCGGATCAAAGGTGGACGTGGCGATGATCTTGTCTTTAGATCAACCTGATCATCAAGTAATCTGTCCACGAGAAGGCTTCTGTTCGAAAGGAACCAAAGAACAAATGCAAAGAAAACACAACAATGTCGTAAGGTGGTATAGGAGTCCTACCTCATGTTCTTCTTGGTTTTCGAGGTCCTCCTGAGACCCTTCTGGCTTTCCTCCGGCGATCTTCCTTGCTGGGTTTCGGCGATGGTTTACTCGGCGAGATAGGGCTAGGGCTCTAAGTCGTCGGCTCAGGAGTTGAAAAAGAAGTTTGTGGTTTCAGCCAGAGGTTCTGGGTTCTATTTATAATCGGGAAGAGAAGAGTCCCAATCTGATTGTATCCCGAATATGAGTTCAATTCAGACCGTTGTTGGATCCTAACGTCTTATCTTTAGTAACATCACGGAATTCAGGTCGGTTTTCCTTTACGTACCGGTATCCTTACGCGTAAAAACCGCTCCAGAACTCGTTACCTCCGCGGTGATAAGCTCCGGAAGCTCCACGTGTCCTTCCGAGGCCTGGTATCTCCTTCTCCGCAGAGATGAGCTCTGGTTGTGCCACGTGTCAATCGAGCGAGACCTCCCTTTTCCTTCGGAGGTGAGCTCCGCGTGCGCCACGTATCCTGGCGGTCGGGACCTCCTCTCTTACTCAGAGGTGGCTCCGCGCACGCCACGTGTTAGTGCCAGTCTTTCCTTCTTTCCTCAGAGATGTGCTCTGAGGTTGACACGCGTCCTGCAGAAATGCCTTTGCTTCTTCCGCAGATGCTAGCTCCGTGGGCGACACGTGTCCCACAGGGTTGGACCTCTCCCCTTTGCGGAGATGAGCCCCGAGCCTGCCACGTAGCCAGCTTAGCGGCGGCCTCTCCCCACTTCGCAGGGATGAGCTCCGAACACGCCACGTGGCCAGCGGCCGTGGAAGTTGTCTTCGGCGCTCTCTGAGAGCTGAATTTGGCTCTTATTGGCTATCCTTTTGATAATTTTCTCTGTTCCTATTTTTCTTAAAATGTTTTCTCTTCATAAAACATAAATATGTGTTGACACCAGAGATGATGGTGTCACATTGGCTGAACCAATGGAGGTGTGGGATACCATTCTGGAAAGACTTTAGAGTCCTCTACAACTTTTCTGTTGAGCTCCAGAATATGACCTCCCTCCAAATGGATGAAAATCTCAGAAGAGTAGGTACTGCCCAGAAACAGGACAGACCAAAAGGCCCTCTGGAATTTTCTGTATTTCAACCACAACTTCCAGCAGAAAAATCTCTAAGGGTCAAGCAAGACACCGTTGGAAAGTACAGAATGGTGCGGACACGTTCAACGCAAGAGGAGGGAGGTCCGATTCAGGTTCGTGGTGATGAGTGTCCACCACCGGAGCAAACCACGACGCAGCAGCAACCACCTCCTCCACTGCCAGAACTTCCAAGGAATCTTACGGAGGTTCTCGCCGCAGTGCTCGGCTCGCGCGACGAGCAAACCGAGTTACTACAGATGTTGGTGCAGCAGAATGCGTCCCATCAGGGTGGACGCCAAGACAATGGGCAACGCCAGCCCCAACAAAGTTCTTATTCAGAATTCCCGGCGACCCATCCACCGGTCTTCACGGAGGCCGAAGAGCCTTTGGAAGCGGACAGCTTTATCCGCACTCTGGAGGCGAAGTTCGGGCTGCTACGATGCACCGAACACCAGAAGGCGCTGTATGCAGCGCAACAGCTTCAAGGAGAAGCCGGTACTTGGTGGGCGAATTACACCGCCTCCTTACCGGCTGGCCATGCCGTCACATGGGCAGAGTTCCGGAAGGCGTTCCGCGCCTATCACATACCTCTCGGGGTTATGGAAATGAAGCTCCAGAAGTTCCTGGCGCTACGGCAAGGCGAGAGGAGTGCTCATGAGTACTCCAGGTTATTCAACCGGCTGGCGCAGTATGCGCCAGGATTCGTGGGGACGGAAGGCGACAAGCGCAACACGTTCTTCCGGGGCCTGAATTCCAAAATGAAGATTCATCTCGCCCAAAGCAATCGTGGCACATTCAACGACCTTGTTAATGCCACGATTTCACAAGAGAATGCTCAACGCGAGCGCGGTTCTGATAAGAGGAAACGCAGCGCACTGACGATCATCAGTGGTGGGACGCCACAGAAATACCGTGTGGTGTATCGCTCACAATCCGGTCAAAGATGGCAGCCACCGGCGCGACCGCCTCAGTTTTGCGGTCGACAATATAATGTGCCAGGCTTCCGACCGACATATCCACCACAGCAACAGCAGCAGCAAAGGATGTTCCCTCATGCGCCTCAGTTTCAACCGCGTGCACCGGGATTCCGTCCTCAAGTCGGAGGGACCCCGACACCTTACACGTGCTTCACGTGTGGCCTTGTCGGGCATATTTCAAGGGACTGCCCCGAGCCGCGACAGGGCAGGGGTGCAGCACCGTATAAGGGTGCTAATCAGCCCCGTAATCAGCCCAAGAAACCAGCACCAAAACCCGGCAACGTCCACCACTTAGCTATCGAAGACGTGCCGGAAGGCGAACCCGTCCTCACGGGTACGTTCATCCCGTAGTCATACTTTTTGACTCCGGTGCTACCCATAATTTCATAAGTCAGTCTTATGTTATTAAATATCAACTGCCTATCATTCCCACAAATAGTTCATACTTGATATGCTCTCCGGGTGGGAAAATAACAGCTGATAGAATGGTCTATAGAGCACCATTACAGTTGGGTGGGAATCTATATCCAACTTCTCTAATCATGTTAGAGAGTCAGAAACTTGATGTCATTTTAGGAATGTCATGGCTACATCGCCATGGTGCTGTTCTTGACATCATTCCACGTGTGGTTCGTTTAAATTCTCCACTTCATGAACCACATGTTCTTATTCTTGACCGTTCGGTTCAAGAAACTCCAGCCACATACAACACGGAAGCCACAAAACTTGAGGATATTCGTGTGGTCCGTGAATACCCGGATGTCTTTCCGGATGATCTTCCGGGCATGCCACCCGAAAGAGATGTCGAGTTCAAGATTGAACTTGTACCTGGGACAACGCCGATATCACAAAGACCATACAAGATGGCTCCAAATGAGCTGGCGGAACTAAAGGAGCAGCTCAATAACTTAATGAAGAAGGGTTTCATTCGACCGAGTTCCTCGCCATGGGGGTGCTCGGCTCTGTTTGTGAAGAAAAAGGATGAAACCTTGAGGTTGTGTGTGGACTACCGACCTCTCAACGCTGTCACTATCAAAAATAAATATCCACTGCCCCGCATCGATATCTTATTTGATCAACTTGTGGGTGCGATTGTATTTTCAAAGATGGATCTTTGCTCCGGATATCACCAAATCAAGATCTGAGCGGAGGATATTCCGAAGACAGCTTTCTCGACGAGGGCTATATGAATACCTCGTCATGTCTTTTGGTCTCACCAACGCCCTGGCACACTTCTTGTATCTCATGAACTCAGTGTTCATGCCGGAGTTGGCCAAATTTGTGGTGGTGTTCATAGACGACATCTTGGTTTACTCCAAGTCTGAAGAGGAACACGCCAAACACTTGCATATCGTGCTTCAATGATTGGGAGATCATAAGCTTTACGCCAAGTTCAGCAAGTGCGGATTTTGGATCAGCCAAGTGCCATTTCTTGGTCACATTATTTCTACAGAAGGCATTGCAGTTGACCCAAGCAAAATCGAACAAGTGCTGAAATGGAAATCCCCCACATCAGTCCACGAAGTCAGGAGTTTCCTCGGGTTAGCAGGATATTACCGGAGATTCATACCGAATTTCTCCAAGGTTGCTAAGCCGATGACTGAACTGTTGAAGAAGGGGATCAAATATGTTTGGATGTCAGCTTGTGAAGAAGTTTTCCAAGCATTAGTGAAGCACCTTACAACAGCCCCGGTGTTAGCTCAACCGGATACAACCAAGCCCTTCGATGTATATTGTGATGCATCTGGCATCGGGCATGGTTGTGTGTTGATGCAAGGAGGAAGAGTGGTCGCCTATGGCTCACGTCAACTTCGTAACCACGAGCAGCACTATCCGACTCATGATCTTGAGCTCGCTGCTGTGGTGTTAGCCTTGAAGATGTGGAGGCACTATTTACTCGGGAACTTAGTGCACCTCTACACCGACCACAATAGTTTGAAATATATATTCACTCAAAAGGAGTTGAATATGTGGCAACGGAGATGGCTAGAACTGATCAAGGACTATGAGATCGAGATTCACTACCATCCCGGAAAGGCAAACATGGTTGCCGATGCCTTAAGCCTCAAATCCCATGTCAACAGTCTGTCCATCACCCCACTTGAAGAGGATGAGCCGAGTCTGTACTTGGTCCCATATGGGGCATTATATAATCTTGCTCTCGTCCCTACCATACAAGAAGAGATTATGGAAGCTCAGAAAAAAGACGTGGGAATATCGCACATTCGGAGAAGAATGAAGAATGGCGAAATGAAATGCTTTCGAAGAGATGATAACAGTACACTATGGTTTAGCGACCGTATAGTGGTACCGTGTGACATGAAGCTTTGGAGGAAAATCTTGGACGAAGCTCATTTGTCCAAGTATTCTATTCATCCGGGCAGCAACAAGATGTACCAAGACCTGAAAACAAGGTTTTGGTGGACACGGATGAAAAGAGAAATCGCAAAGTACGTATCCGAATGTGATACGTGTCGGCGGGTGAAAGCCGACCATATGCGTAAAGACGGACAGCTGCAACCATTGAACATTCTGGCGTGGAAGTGGAAGGATATCAGCATGGATTTCATTGTTGGTTTACCTCTCACTTCTCACAAGCATGACTCGATTTGGGTGATAGTCGATCGACTAACCATGTCGGCTCATTTCATTCCCGTACATACAAGCTACGTGGCCAAGCAATATGCGGAGCTTTATATTGCAAGAATCTTGTGCTTGCACGGTGTTCCCCGCTCCATTATTTCAGATCGCGGTGCGCTGTTCGTCTCTCGGTTTTTTGGAACAGCTGCACGCATCGTTGGGGACCAAACTGATCCGAAGCTCCGCATATCACCCGCAGATGGATGGTCAAAATAAACGGGTGAACCAAGTGCTGGAAGACATGCTACGCGCTTGTGCCTTCCACCACGGCAAGAATTGGGACGATCATTTGCCGCTTGCGGAGTTTTCTTACAACAATGGCTATCAATCTAGCATCAAGATGGCGCCGTATGAAGCTCTCTACGGCCGGAAATGTTGCACCCTCCTTAACTGGTGCGAGTCCGGCGAACGAGTTATCTACGGCATCGAACTTGTGAATGAGGCTGAAGAACGCGTCCGAGTAATACAAGCCAATCTCAAGGCCGCTCAATCTCGACAGTAGAGCTATGCGGATAAAAGACGCCACCCTCTCCACTTCGACATCGGGGACCATGTTTATGTCCATGTGTCTCCGATGAAGAGAGTTCATCGTTTCGGAGTGAAGGGTAAACTTGTGCCACGGTTCATTGGTCTGTTCGCCGTCATTGAAAAATGCGGACCCGTGGCCTATCGCCTGGAATTACCAGCGTCGCTCGCAGGTATCACAACGTCTTCCACATCTCTCAGCTAAGGATGTGCCTAAAACCCTCTGCTGAAATCCGCACTGAAGACATAGAAGTTCTTCAACCGGACCTCACGTACACGGAGTATCCAATACGGATTATCGATGAAAAGACTCGCGCCACAAGAAATCAGACCTTATGGTTCTACAAGGTCTCGTGGAGTAACCATACTGCTGATTAAGCGACATGGGAAAGCGAGGAATATTTACGAACTAATTATCCGGACTTTCTATCATCATATACCCGGTAAAGTTTCCCCACTTTACTTTTCCTTTGGAATCTCGGGACAAGATTCTTTTTAAGGGGGGAGGGATGTAAAATCCCCAAAAAGTGGTAGCAAGAATATTCAGCTCATGTACACTTATGAAAAATGAGGGGAATTAAAAACTTTGAATTATAATGGTGTAAGTTCAAAGTGAGGGTTTAGACTTCCCAAAACTTCCAAACATGGGGATCTAAATGCACAGCTTGGATCTTCATATCCCAAATATTCAACTTTCCAAATTTCAGCTCATTTGGATGAGTTTCAATATTTGTTTGGGATTAAAAGGAGAAGCCCTGTAAGCTAAATTTCAAATTCAGTTTCAAATTCTAATTCTCTCAATTTGCAAATTTTGTTCCACAGTTGTGTTCTCCATATTTGAATTAGCAGCCATGCCAAAAATGAGAAATTGTGGAGTAGGTTTGCTATTTAAATCTAGGGTGACACCAAAACCCTTCAAAATTCAAATTGGAAATTTGAACTTGAACCAAACTTGATCAAATGCAGCATGAAAGTCAAAATTCGGATTCTCCATATTTAATTTGGCTTCCCTGCAAATATCTAGAATTTTGGACAAAAGTTGGTAGCAGAAATAAAAGAGCAGAAATAGTAAGAGAGGAGAAGAGAGGATGACATGTGGGGCCAGCTGATCAGTGTCCACTGAGCCGAAGTCGGTTGTTCCCGGTTCCCTCCGCAGCCGCCATGGCGATGCCGTGCGCCACGGCGATGCCTTGGCTTGGCGCCGAAGTCACCGAACCGCTGGAGCGGGTGCACCTAAGCCGAGAAGCACAGCTGTTCGTGCGTATCCGCTCCCTCAGAGAAGAAAACGCAAACTCGTCCTCTGTTTCTCCCCCGAACGTGAACTCGCCGTTTCCTCTGCTCTCGCTGCGCTAGCCCGGGTCTTCTTCGGTCGAACGAGGTCGCCGGTGGTGCGGGGTGCCACTGTCCGAGCTAGGGGCAGCTGCGGTTCCTCTCCAGCTGCGATCACCGACCAGTTGCTCCGAGCTACCGAAAGAACTGCCGCCCGTCTACTAAGGAATTCATCGCCAAGCTGAAACCATAGCCTAATTACTTTGGCCCGATGCTTCTACATGACCTAGCGCAGCTCCTCGACGCAGAACCGTCGGAAACCGTAGAGAAATGAAGCTGTTAGCTGAGTTTTTCCGGCCGCCGACGCACAACCCTAGCTGCACCGTCGATCTACACCTTGCACGGGTTCTCACCCATCTTTGTATAAAAAAACGTGCTCCTCACATCACCCTGGTGCTTGCGGTTCTCTCCCCAACCGGAATACTCGCCTGTCATGCGAGAACGATGGCGCCGGGGTGGAGTTTGCCGCTGCCGTCTTCGGGGAGGTATTCCCGGTCATTTAGCGCCGCCACTGAGCTTACCAGCGAGTTCCTCGTCGGGTTTTGGGCACAGGTGGCGAGATTTAGGCCGTCTAGGGCACTGGGTAACCGTTCCGGCGAGGTACCGCCGCCGCTCCGGCGAGGGGGCCGCCCGGGCGCGAGGAAGAAGACGATGGGGATCTGCCCCACCTGTCAGTAGCACGAGTTAGGCGTGGGATCAGGGCGCGGCTTAGGATCTGTTGTGGCTGCACTGTTTAATTCCGTAGCCCCCGGTGTTGCCGCAATTCCACTGGTCCGTTTTAAAACAGTGGGCCCAGTCACAATTATTTGAAGTTTCTGTTAGGGAAATAATTCCAGAAATTAGCTAATCTTTGCAAGCCCATAACTTTGTGTAGAAAACTCCAAAAAGGGTAGGACCAATTTTGTTGGAATCCTCATGAGGAGTACTTCACAGAGGAACAAATTTCTTGCTATGAAAATGCCCAGAAATTTCTGTAGAATTGTTTTTAGTAAATCTTTAGGGATTTATTACATGAGCAATTCTTTATGAGATATTCCTAAATTTGGGCAGCTAATCTTTGTCCTAGTTACTGATCTCCAGTAAAAAATTGGGCTTCATTGGAGTTCATTTGCTAGGTCAAATTGTCTTCCAATGTTCAGCATTTATTTGAAAATTCAAATTTAAACAGAAACTTTTCAGAACTCCTGTCCATCTTCAAAAATTCATATCTCTCTGTTGGTAGCCCCAAAAATGGTGAAACAAATTTTGTTAGAACCATGGAGACTTACCCTAATCAGTTCTTCTACTTTTAGCTATGTCAAAGATCCTGATTTTGGCTCAAAATTCAGAGAAGTCTTGTGCTTATGGGAATTTTGGAGACCACAATGTGCAATGACATTTCTCCAAATTTTGCTCAGATCATCCTTAGAAGGTCTAGTCTTCACTGTAAAAATCCCAAAGCCAATTAAGGATCCTAAATAGCAGTAGCTAGGAATAGAAGTTTACTTCTTATAATTCTTAAATACTTATACATATATTTTGTTACATTTCATAATAGTGACCGAAGTCGAGGATACGCTGGAGCCCTTGGACGTCCTCCCACCAGAAGCCAACTTCTCCTTTGACTCGCAACCAGGCAAGCCCCTGTTTGCATTTAAGTACTTTTGCAAATTCTTTATTTGTATCACTTATGTCTAGGGTGAATGTTTGCATTAGAGTTAGGGTGATTGAAATCCCACTTGCATAACCTTTTAAATCCTATGAAGGTTTGGGTAGCTTACAGACCCGACGAGTAGACAAGGCACTGCTAATATGCTTCGGATCTCGGTAGAAGTCGAGTAGTTGGAATCTACTCGCGAGGTAAGGTTTTATCACACGGTTTGGTCAGAATAAAAAATGGCTTAAGAGTGGAGAAAATGAGACCCAGCAGGGGGGATAAGAAGCAGTGAGCGGAGGTCTCACGTGCGTAGCGCTGTTGGTGTCGATTGAGGACCGAGTTGTGTGCGGGCCTGCTGAACAAGTATCGAACAGTACCGGATGGCATACTGACATAAGAAGGAAACCGATGTAAATGGTTAACCTGGGTGTCGAGGCTTACCCAACCGTAAATAAGAGTGGGTTGAGAGTAGCAAGGTGTAAATCTGCCAGTGGGCACAGTCACGCTCCACGCGGGGACCTCCTGCCCGTTACGGATGGACCGGTTCGGCATTTGAGTTGCCTTTGAAAGGTTGTTGCGTACAACAGAGTAGGAAGAGGTGTGGAATCATGCTTCTGAAAGTGGGTGTATGCAACGCGTATTCCGGGTGTCTCCTGATTGCAATCACCGTCCCTCGCGGTTATTTGAGTACCGCTTGTTCACTGTTCTGTGACGTAGTAAGAAGTGAAGTAAGCCAGTTGAATGAGAATATGCTGTGATGATAGATTAATGTTTTGGAAACCATGTCTGTTGTAGATGTAGAGCTAATTAAGTTTACTTCAGCTTTGGGCAACACCACATCGGAGGAAAGCGTTTCTTGTTTGATTGTGGACTTCCGATGTGAGGGCTGCCTAAGGTACATGAATCTGCTGCTATAAAACTGAAAGTAAGGACCGACTTATAGGCGTGTCTTTGATGCAAAGTCCTTTTTCCTATCTTACATATCTCTGCATGTAGAGTTCCCTGCCTAGGATAGACGGTTAAGCCTTGCTGAGCCATCGTGCTCACGGTTGCAATATTTGAGCTGTGTGCAGGTGAGAGTTATGAGGAGGGATCCGAGGACGAGGCGATGCCCCCGTCGGGGTACACGGCTGAGCTGGAGCCCTGCACGCTGCCGTGAATCTCCGGTTCCATGCTGCTAGTGTGTAGCGTCCCCGGGCTGGACGGCTGCACTTTTGCATAGTGAGGATGAGAGGCTACTTATTAAATTACTTCCGCTGTTAATTAAGTTTTGTAAAAGACTTCCGCTGTTTTATATCAAATAAAAAGTTGTATGTTGTTCTTTATTCTTTTCGTGTGTGTGCTGTTGGGTGCCGTATCGCACGGCACCACCCTATGCGATCCTGGAGTGGGTGAACCACAAGGTGGTCCCCACACGCAGGGGAGGCAGTCCGGCAGGCTTAGGGTGCGGAACCAGGCTAAGCAGGCTGCGCGTCCTGGACCTCCCGTGGGCGCTAACCTTTCAGCGAGTGGCTTTTCAGTGCCACGGGACCTAGGACAAGTATGTAGGATAGGCTCTGGACATGCTATTTACAATTGATATGCATGAGTGAACACAAACTTTAAATAGAGTACGCAGTGTATAACAAAATTTTCTCATTTCAGGCTTCCTTCATAGGAGGAAACATGTCGTACAAGAAGGCAGCGACCCGTTCCGGATGACAAGAGTAGCAGGACTCCTCCGGAGCTTAGCTGTTCTAAGTGCTGTTCCTAGACTCTATGACACCTTTTCAGATAAAAAATAGAATCCTACAGCTGCGCTAAGGGTAGAACTTACAGAGGCGTTCCATGTTCATGCAGTGGATAGAGGTACCCTATCCTCCGTGGCCAGGCGGATGCACATTGGACGGCACACTTGTGTCACTCGGAAGGGACCCTCCCATCTGGGGGGGAAATTTGTTAGCCCTTCCGAGAAAGTTTTTGCCAAAGCACCAGGTTGCCCCACCTTGGGCTGTCTACTCTGCGCGTTCTGCTGCTGATATCGCCGGAGCGCTTGGCTGTGTAGCGCGTTTCGAACAGCCGCTAGCCACGTTTCCTCGTCAATGAGGTCGGTAACTTCACGCCGGAGCTGGTCCTGCGTGGCTTTGTCGTATGCTCGGATATGGATGAGCCCATGGTGGTTTCCGGGGGGAGGGTGGCCTCGACCCCCTACAGTAGTGTAAGAGGGTGTTTCCCTTGTCGCACGACGTGGGGAGACGTCTTGTTAAACGTGGAGCGCCTTGCGTCCCTCGTTGCCGGTGCTGGAGTTGGAGTCAGAGTGGCTGGATACGGCTTTCAACTCCCGCTCGGTATCTTGATACTCCATCTCTTGCTCAGCACTTGCCTCAGGTTTGGCTTTTTGTTTGCCCTCCCGCTGGCGGGAGGGTGTGCCGTATTGACGCGGCCGCTGTTGTTGCAGCTCACGGAAGCACTCCGCAAGCTTCATGATCTCACGACAGTCGTTGGTGCCGTGGCGGCTGGAGTTGTGCACCGGGCACCACTGACCGTCATCGCTAGCAGATAAAGGTCGTGGATGCTTGTCGGTGCACGGGGCTCGGCCCCCACCAGCCACTGCAAGGGCGGTAGTGGGTGCCCCGTCCAGAGGCTTGTTCTTGCCTCCGGTCTTGTTCTTGTTGCTGTTGCGCGGAGCAGCAGCCTCTCTGGCACTCCCTGCCGCGGAGGCAGCATGTGAGTGCCGGTCTCGGCCTTCCGCCACCCTGGCGCACTTGTCAGCCAGGCTGAAGAGCTCGGAGACGTCCTGCACGTCGTTCATAAGGCGACGACGACAGAGGCATTGGAGATGCAGGGATGGTTTTCCTGACCTGGGAGAACCGGTGGATGAAGGATTGTAGCGACTCCCCATCGCGCTGACGCACGGCGTGGAGGTCGAGCTCGGTGCCAGGGTGCGTGTAGGAACTCCTGGAGTTGGCTTTGAATCTCCAATACAACTCTTCCCATGATGTGATGGAGCCTGGGTGAAGGTTCATGAGCCATGACCGGGCAGTGCCAGTCAGGGCCATGGGGATGTAGTTGGCCATGACAGCCTCATCCCCTCCTGCAGCTTGGATGGAGGTGGAGTAGATCTACAGGAACTCGGTGGGGTTGACTGTCCCGTCATATTTCTCCAGCAAGTGGTGCCAGAACTTGGGTGGCCAGACCACCATGCGAAGGTGCGGGCCGAGCGCCATGCAACCCTTGACTGCTTCTACAGAGGATGGGGCCTGCGAGGCACGTCCCACTGGTACGGCGCTCAGGGAGCCGTACTCTCCATCAAGGTTCTGACGTCTCTCCCGACGTCGCTCGATGGTGACACAACCATCTTCGCTTGCAAGGCGACGGTTTAGCTTGACCCTGGGGTCTGCTGTAGCCATTGCACGTGTGGTTGCCATCCCACGGGCCATCGTCGGCGTACGTGACTGGTCCAGCGAGAGTTCCGCCCACTGTTGAATGTGGCCTAGTGGGGGGGTGAATAGGCGTTGAAAACTTTTCCTGCAACACTTAGTAAATTCGTCGAATATAGATGGGACCGGACTAGTCCGGTATCGGTACGGACTAGTCCGGAGTGCTAGTTATACCGACAAAAAGATAGATTATTTAATGTATTCTCCTCAAATATTATAGCAGCGGAATGAAGTAAATTAACCTAACAACCTGTGTAGGTATTAGGATGATTAATTTGAACGAGGAGTACAAGATTAATATTCGTTGCAAGATTAATCAACCCTATGCCCTAAATGATGATAATGATTGTAAAAGTAAATAACAAGAATACAAGAGACAAGGTTTTTACCGAGGTTCGATCTCACCAAAGAGATCTACGTCCTCATTGAGAAGCTCACACCGAGCCGGGTCTCAGTCAACCCTTTACGTCTTCAAGTTACCACGAAGGTCAACTTGAGTTCAACTATCACGGGGGACATCACCAAGTCGGTGGGGCAACCTCACACGTTCAGGGCTCCCACAAAATTACAGAGAGAAAAATGATCAAACACACTCGAAAGATTTAAATCAAATGTAAGAGTGTATGAGAGATTAAACCCCAAGAGCTTGGCAATGCGTAGAAGGCGATCTCTATATCCCAAATCCTGATTCCTAAAGGATTTAACTTTTAAGGGCTTTAGATGTGCAGGTAGAGTTGTTTCTGTGCTCTTGGGACGAGTGGCGGCGCTAGGGTTCTTGCATTTTTCAGTTGTGCAAGTTTCTCACCTATTTATAGTGTTTCCAAAAAAACTACCGTTAGGGATCCCGACTGCCGCACTAGTCCGCTCTGGGAACTGGACTAGTCTGGTGTGCTGTGTAAAATTTGTGTGAATTGTGCAGCACACATGGAACCCTAATTTGTGTGAGGTGTACCAGATTTGTCCGTATTGGAACAGAGGGTAATCCGGACAAGGCCGTGATGAGTCCAAAGACTCAATTGGACTAGTCCGCAATAGGACGGACTTGTCCGGTGCGGGGTATATGTGTTGAGTGAATATCAGAAGGTTGAACGGACTTGTCCGGCATGTGTCCGGACCTATCCGAGTGCGGTCAGTGAGTTGAACGGACTAGTCCGGTTCTATTCCGGACTTGTCCATGTGAGAACAGTAAGTCGATCGGACTAGTCCGCTGGTGAACGGACTAGTCCGGTGCTTTAGTGTATTGCTTAATTAATTGATTTTAGCCCTTACCCTCTACGCAAGGATATAGCTCTTAGAATGTGTCTCTCATACACATCCTATACATGGATATCTACTTTGTGCTTCGTTGATCATTTGGGCTTTTCCTTTTCTCACTCCTCATTTTTTCACCTTTTTGAGTGCACCATAAGTTCTAGTCTTTGAGACCTACATTCATCTCAACGAATTCATTAGGATCTCAATTTGTTTGTAATCAATCCTCCAAAACCCACAAGGGAATGCCTAAATGCACTTTCAATCTCCCCCTTTTTGTGATTGATGACAATCAATTGAGATTTCACAATTAAGAGTAAACATTGATTTTCATAAAGTGTACATATATGAGAATGACATATAAACAGCAAAAATTTCTCACATATATGCACTGTTTATGGTGGGGTGCCTATAAAGTGTGTGTGAGCAGATATTGTGATGTGCATAATGAAAAATACAGCAGTTATAGAAGCAACCATCACAGGAATATCAATATGAACATCACACATTCATATTAAACAAATTAGGTATCCAAATAGGGTAGGCATCCAAATAGAGATAACAATAGTTTAACACTTAAAAACATAAAATATACATGTCCATGATCACCAGTCCTTATGACTCATAATAGATAGATTCTAGTCTCAATCTCTCCCCCTTTGGCATCAAGGCACCAAAAAGGGAAAAATTGAGGGGATCACTCTCCGTCACTCCCTCTCTCACTCTCAGTCCTGTCTTCATCTTCATCTTTAGACTCATGAGCATGCTGAGGAGGAGGAGGAACAGTGACACCTGCAAGTCCAAAGGAGGCCAATTCTTAATCGGTGAGAGGTGCCATCTCTGTGATATTTTCTTCGGAATCCTCTAAAATTTGAGGAGATCCCCTGGCTCAATATCAAGCTTCTCACAGATTGCTTTGATGTTTGCCTTCATATACCTCTGGTGCCTCTTCCTGGCCAAGCTTTCCTTGTGTTGCTTAACCTCCACTTTGCGGCAGGATGCAGAAATGGAGGAAAGCATCTTCAATACACAACTAGATGACTCTTTGGAGGATGGAAGAGCAGGAGTAGCAGCTGGAGTCCTTGTGCCTTCATTTGTTTGCTTTGATCTTTGTTCTACTGCAGGTGAGGCAGGGGCATTTGGAACATTGTAGACTGGTGGCTTCTGGGGCTTGAGGCCGGTATGCTCAACATCTTTGACAAACTCAAGGCCAGTTACCTTCTCAATCATGAACAAGATGTAAGGTGCATATCCACAACACCTTTTTGGAGTGATTGAGATGTTAACAATGTCATTGTAGATATATTCAAAGACATTGAAAGTCCTTCTCTTATTACTTTCATCAAGGTACTTAGAGTTCCTTGAATTTGCCCTGCATCTCCATCCTTTGGAGCAATAGTCTTCCTCAAAATTCTATTAAGCACGGCAAAGAATGGCTTCAAGTACTTTGTGGTAGGTGCCTTGTATGGCATTCTTGTGTTATAGAGGAAGTCCAGCTCATCCTTCTCCAAAGGCTTCAAGTTGTGAATCACAAGCTCATTTTCCAAAGTGTCTTCGAGATGGAGTATCCTAGCAAACTCCTCATAAGTGACACTATACTTGGATCCATGAGTCATCCAAGTGCATCTCCATCATCACGGGCAAAGTAGAGAGTAGAGTAAAATTGAGTGATGACTTTATTGTTCCAATTATATTGGAAGGATAGGAGATCCTTTAAGCCATGCCTCTCCAATGCCTCCAACACTTCATGATATGCTTGACAGTTCTTGAATTGTAGATAAGTCATGTCCACCCATTGACTGGCAACCACTGGATTTTTCATCTTCCTGTAGACATGCTCATAATAATCAGCATGGAAGTGGCTCCAGAACCTTGGGTTAGATGATTGCTTTGGCTGCTCATAGACTTCAACCTTTCTGAGCTTGTCAGCCAAGTCATTTCCTTTACCCTTGAAATCAACTTCTGAGAGTTGTCCGTTTCGCTGTACAGAAGGTTTCATCCTTAGTAGACCAATGGGTCCACTTGCAAGTCCTCTGCCCTTGCCGGTGTTTCTCCTAGGTACCGTTGAGCTGACACCTACACCATCCTTGCCAGATGGCTTTTTGATTACCACCTTCCTCTTTCTTGGTAGCACTTCATCAGGAGGAGAATCATTTTCATCATGGTCATGGCGCTTCTTGCTTCTTAGCTCTCTTGCCCTGGCCACTCTCTCGTGGTCACGCTCAGCTTCATAATCAAACATACTTTCATCTGATGCGGATAACATCGTGCCTGACACAGAGTGACAAGGTGTGTTAAGAATGGGAATTAGACTTTGTGGAGACAGGAATTTAGAGGTTCAAACTGTCAAGGCGCCGGACTTGTCCGATTTCAGTGTGCGGACTTGTCCGCACCAAGCACCGGACTAGTCCGGTTGTACCTATGAACCCTAACTTCATATTCTAACAGATCTAACTGAGATTGATGCAAAAAGGTAGGGGGCAATAGGAATACATACAGCAATGCAATATATACCCTAGAAGTCAAGAAAAGTAAGCAAGATTTGAGGAAAGATGAGAGCTAGGGTTAGGATTTGAGTTTTACCAAAATTCGAAGACTTTAGATAGAGGCGCGGAGTAGAGTCCGGATTAGTCCGAGGGAGGGGTGCTTTGTGCCGAGGAGACAATTTTACGTGGAGAAACCTTTAATTTTGGTGGCTCAAAGTGGGAATCGCCTTGGGAGCTCGAGTTTGAGGAGAGAGAAAGCGCAGGCGATTGTGAGGAGGAAGAAGATGGACTTTTGGCATTGGGTTAGGGTTAAGCCCGATAGTGACGGACTAGTCCGCAAGGGACCGGACTAGTCCGGTACACCAGGAGCCGGACTAGTCACCGGCAACGGACTTTCTTGGATTGAAACAAAGAGATTTTTGGGAATTTGATTTAATATCAATCTAAAGGACATAATTTCACAGATAATCTTGATGAACATGACCAGTAAGCAGTCAACAATCATACAATGGCCATAATTCACCAAGGTTCAATAATTGAAATAGTTTTCAAGAGAAAAATGAGGTAAGGGATGATTTTTTGCAAAAGTAAGCAAAACTTTAAAGAATCAATCAGGTATGCAATGTTTCAAGCCACATTTCGAGCATCAAGTATATTTAATTCATTTCTAAGCTCACAAAATCTCTTTTCATCTAGTGGCTTGGTGAATATGTCCGCTAGTTGTTTTTCAGTTCTAACATGTGTGATTACTATGTCACCTTTGAATGAATTATCTCTTAGAAAATAATGACATATGTCTATGTGCTTGGTTCTTGAGTGCTATACTGGATTGTGTGCAATTTTTATGGCACATTCATTATCACATAGGAGTGGAATATGGTTCAAATTGTAACAATAATTTCTTTGAGTTTGTCGCATCCAAAGTAGTTGTGCGCAACAACTACCGGCTGCAACATACTCCGCTTTAGCTGTGGAAAGAGCAATGTAATTTTGTTTCTTTGAGGACCATGAAACTAAGGATCTGCCAAGAAATTGGCAGGTTCCTGAGGTGCTTTTCCTATCGACTTTGCAGCCTGCATAGTCGGCATCGGAATACCCTATAAAGTTAAACTTGGATCCTTTAGGATACGAAAGGCCCAAGTTAGGTGTGTGCACAAGATATCTTAAAATTCCTTTTACAGCTATTAAATGACTCTCTTTAGTTGCAGATTGAAACCTTGTACACATACACACACTAAGCATAATATCAGCCCTAGATGCACATAAATAAAGCAATGAACCAATCATGGACTGATATACCTTTTGATCCACATCTGGACCATATTCGTAGAGATCGAGATATCCATTAGTTGCCATGGGAGTCTTGATGAGCTTGGCTTTGTCCATATTGAACTTTTTGAGAGTGTCCTACGTGTAATTAGTTTAGCAAATGAAGGTGCCCTCTTTTAGATGCTTCACTTGGAATCCCAAAAAGAACTTCAATTCGGCCATCATTGACATCTCGAGTCGGCCTGTCATAATTTTACTAAATTCTTTACAAAAAGACTTATTAGTAGAACCAAAGATGATGTTATCAACATAAATCTGACATACGAATAGATGACCATCAAAATGCTTTCTAAACAAAGTATAATCAGCTTTTCCTATTTTAAAGCCATTTTGCGGTAGAAAGTCCCTAAGTCACTCATACCAAGCTCGGGGAGCTTGTTTGAGACCATAGAGAACCTTACACAGTTTGTACACATGGTTGGGGTACTCTTGATCTTCAAATCCTGGTGGCTGCTCCACATACACCTCTTCCTTGATAGGACCGTTGAGGAATGTGCTTTTGACGTCCATTTGATACAGCTTAAAATTGTGGTGAGTAGCATAGGATAATAAAATACAAATGGACTCATGTCTAGCTACGTGTCACACCCGGTTTTTCCGAAGAACAACCAAGTGAATATCACATGTATGCCAGGATCATTTTCTCATACATGTGATGACAAATAGTGAAGCATCATTTATTACAAGCCAGGTGTCGAATATAAATAAGTCTTACATCACAAATGTCTCAATGAACACTAATGCTTCATCACAAGTAAATAAACTAGCAGCGGAATATTATTCTTTAGGGCTCCATCACAGGTGTTGCCCGGGGGTCTTCATGAACCTAGAAACCTTCCTCGGGTCCAAAATCTTGGTCATTATACACCATCTCATTATCTTGACCTGAGCAGCAATATAAACCAACAAATATGCAAGGTTGAGTACCAATGGTACTCAGCAAGTGTGGGAAAATTATATCATGCATGGCTAGAACAAGGAGAGGTTGAACTCATGGTTAAAGCACTACGCAATTAATACCTATCACCTTAGCTTATTAAGCACCTACATTACTACACAGGTGAAATGATCCAAATCTCCCATCCCATCATCATAAACCAATAACCATAATCATCATTTCCAATGTTAAGCTCCCCGCTTAACTTCCAAAACCATCAATTCTCTAATCATGAATAAGTCCAGGCCGCTCTTAACCGTGAGCACGGCTGTCAAGACAGTTTTGACTCTGCAGAGTTTGTACCACTGTACCCACAAGTAGTGATTTCATCCCCCGTTGCCGGGTGGACTAAGAGAACCTCCATTATGCCAGTGGCTACGAACCACATTCACACTTCCCAGGTGTGTGGCCAAGAGATCACTACGAAGCCTTTACAAAGGGATTCCCGACGAGCGTGGGCCCACTGAGGTTTCACCCCTAACAGCATACAAGAGGCTCCAACCCCGCTGCAGTGGCCCCCTCTTGAGCCTTGCGGTTCATATGGTAGTCCAGCTGACACCTACTCCCCGCACCATCCAACACACCCATACTACGCCGGGGATACACCTAATTAATTGGCCAAGCTGCCCCATCTCAGCATGTGGTTGGCACTGTAAAGCCGGGTTACATGCTCCATGAACCGGTCCTTAGGATCCAGGCAAGTACTAAACACAAACCCAAGTCTCGTGCACCCAGCACACAACCAAAACATCCAACTTGCCTTGATCCCTACCTCTACATAACTCACAATATCTCATTCAAGAGTATGGTAATATAAACTGATGATCTCATTTTCCCAAATATCCCATTCTAAACATGGCTAAGCATATGCATGGACATAAATGACATGACAAAATAAATCCCAACCCAAGCTACAAGGAAACAAGGTAATGCAATTCTAGGGAAACTTCCTAGCATGGGTTTCATATTTCATTTGACAATGCAAATAATTCTATCTACACATCCTAGCATAGGATCAAAGTGGTCAAGGACACTTGCCTCCTTCTTGCTGCTCTTGAAATGGGTAGTCCTGATCTTGGAAACTGATAGCTTGCTCTTGAACAGGTTCTACTTCATACCATCACACATAGCAAGAGAAAAACAACAATCATAAGACATAGTTCACACTTCTTCTTCATACAAACCACACATTCACATTTATGAAAGTTTCTTTACCATTTTATGTGTTGTGGATACTCTATGTGTGTTGATTTGGGGCTTGCATACACTTTCATTTACATGTGTAGGATTCCTACTTTGGTGTTCATATTTATACTCACATACTATATATATATATATATATATATATATATATATATATATGTATATATGTGTGTTTCAGTTTTAAATAAATTCCTTATATATTAAACTACCAAGTATGTATGAAAAGTATTTTTCTTCTCCATATGTGCCTTCATAATTTCTATCAACCCTAAACTGAATTCTTTGCATTTTAGAAACTCCATTTATCATTTACTAGTTTCTATATTTTCAGATTTATATTCTTATGCATAATTGTGCATTTTATTATTAAATTAGTAATACACACTACCTAAACAGATTAGGTTCTGGTCCTAAATAATTTAAGATCATATTTTGACCTTGGCTTCTGATGTATACTATTTCATAATTATTTTCCCTATTTTTCTTTAACTATTCTTTACTTAAAAATGTGTCCCTATACTATTAAATGTGAATAATAGATGAAACAGATTTATTTCAGCCCAAAAATATATTTTTATCTCACTCCAAAGTTTTCTAAGTACTGAGAAAGTTTTTAATAATTTTGACCATTAGGTTTGTCCCCCTTTTTAATATTTAAACACTAAGTACATATTCAATTTTCTAAATTAAATACTAAACAGGGCTAAAATAATGAATTCACCCCATTACAGGGTATATAATATTATTTTCATAATCTCCAGGGGTCTAGTTACACTTTTCAGAGGTGTTTTTCTTAATTTCTATTAAGTCTAGGGGCTAAAACTGATTTTTAAATGAATTTACATGATTTTCTGGAGTTCCAGGGGCTAGATCTGAAGTTTCCGGGGCTAGCTCTCAATTCCAGAGAACCCCAGGGGGTAGCACGTAAGAATTCCAGTCTTCATAACGCGGGGCTGACGTGGACCGTCTGATTTTAAACCGACGGCTGAGATTATAACATCGAACCGGTACGCGGGGTTTTAAAGTCTACCGTGCGATTTAAAATAAACGGCGCACAAGCGGCCACGTCGCTCTGATCGAGCGCGGGCGGCGCTGCCGGCGGCGCACGGCGGCGGGAAGCGGCGATCTCGCCGGAAACTTTCGGATCCTCGAGAATTCTGCCTAGAACTGTGATCTTATGGCCTAGATCGGTAGAGGGGAGGTCAGGGATCTCACCTCGGGGGTTTTCTCGAGCTCGGGGGTCCTGGAAAGTGCTCGGCGGCGAGGTCCGAGGCAAAACCACGGCGAAGCTCGTCGGAGCTGGATTTGCACCGTAAGTCTTCGGGTTTTCTGCACCTGCAAAGTTCCCCGGAGGCGGTGGATCAAGATCAACGAGCTAGATCAGAGTTTCCGAGCTTAGATCGGCCAGAATTCACCGGCGAAGTCTCGGTGCTCACCGGAGTGAAAATCGGCGATCGCGTGAGAAAAACTGATCGGATCGGTTGTTTTTATAGCCGGGGGAGGGCGGTGGTTCTGTTGGGATCGAGTTAGAGTCCTCAGGGTCCAGAATTCGGCTGCGGGACGCGGTTTCCCGATCGGTTGCGATCGCGCGCGAGGGAGAAGTCCGGGGTCGCGGGGTTAGGGATGACAGGCGGGTCCCACCCGTCAGCGAGGGGCAGCGCGGCGCGCGCGGGGGCGGGCTGCGCGGGGTTTGCTGGGCCGGCTGGGGTTTCGGCCCACTGGCCAGTTTTTTTCCGGTTTTCCTTTTTCTTTTTCCATTTATTTTCTGTTTTGAGTCTAATTTGAATTCCAGTTTGAATTTGAATTTTTGCAAAACATGCAACACGTCCAAAAATTTCTAAATTCCCCTCTGAACATGGTTTATGGTTCTAAATCAAAATTTGAGTTTTGACTAAAAATTTGGGGTGTTACAGCTCTACCCCCCTTAAAAGAAATCTCGTCCTCGAGATTGGTGTTTCTAAGAAAACAATTCCGGAAATTGTGCCTTAAGCTCATCTTCCCGTTCCCAGGTGGCTTCCTCTTCTGAGTGATGCTTCCACTGCACCTTGCACATCCTGATTCTCTTATTTCTGGTGAGGCATTCCATTGTCTCCAAAATCTTGTATGGTTGCTCGGCATAAGACAAATCCTCAGCTACATCCACTTCATTCATGGGTAACACCTCCTCAGGCGTCCTCAGACATTTCTTGAGTTGCGACACATGGAACACATCGTGCACGTCCGATAGATGAACCGGTAACTCTAGTTGGTACGCCACTTCGCCTTTTCTTTCCAAAACTTGAAAGGGTCCGATGTATCGAGGTGACAACTTCCCTTTCACCTTGAACCGACGAAGTCCTCTGATAGGGGACACCTTGAGATAAACATAGTCTCCCACGTTGAAAACGAGTTCTCTTCTTCGTACATCAGCATAACTCTTCTGGCGTGTCTGTGCTATCCTCAAGTTGTTGCGAATCTCCCTCACCTTTGCCTCGGCTTCTTGTAGCACTTCGGGACCAAACACTTTACTTTCTCCTGTTTGGTTCCAAAATAGGGGAGTTCTGCATCTCCTTCCATACAAAGCTTCAAACGGTGACATCTTCATACTAGCTTGATAACTGTTGTTATAGGAAAACTCCGCATACGGTAAGTTCTTGTCCCAACTCCTATTGTTTTTGAGTGCACATGCCCTTAACATATCTTCAAGGATCTGATTGGTTCTCTCCGTTTGCCCGTCAGTTTGGGGATGATAGGCAGAGCTGAAATTCAGATGGGTTCCCATGGTTTCATGCAACTTTTGCCAAAACCTCGAGGTGAACTGTGTCCCTCGGTCCGACACTATCTTCTTTGGCACTCCATGGTAACACACAATCCTTGACATGTACAATTCTGCCAATTTGGTTCCGCTGTAGCTTTCCTTCACCGGAATGAAATGAGCTACCTTGGTTAGCCTATCAATAATAACCCATATTGAATCATACCCGGACTGGGTCCTAGGCAATCCCACGACAAAATCCATGCTGATCTCTTCCCACTTCCATTCAGGCACTTTGAGTGGTTGCAGCAATCCCGCAGGTCGTTGATGTTCTGCTTTCACCAACTGACATGTGTCACATAGGGCAACATATTCCGCGACATCTCGCTTCATGCCATACCACCAATACCTGCTTTTGAGGTCCTGGTACATCTTCGTACTCCCAGGATGAAGGGAATAGTCAGAATCGTGAGCCTCCTTCAAAATTAATTCACGAATCTCCTTTACTTCTGGCACACAGATCCTTTTCCCGTGCCACACCGTTCCTTGTTCATCCTCTCTAAAACCAGGAGCTTTATTTTCCTTGATGAGCTGTCTGATCTCTTGTATCTTCTCATCATTCTTTTGTCCCTCGCGTATGTCTCGCTCAAGTGTGGAGTCCACTTCCATGGCGATGGCTTCACCACTATTTACTAGACATAGATTGAGCCTTATAACCTCGTCCTTCAATTCTGCAGGCATATCCTTCAAGCTCAACTTATTGACCTGCACTTTCCGACTCAAGGCATCGGCCACGACGTTTGCTTTCCCGGGATGATAGTTGATGCCTACATCAAAGTCATTGATTAGCTCTAACCATCTCCTTTGTCTAAGGTTGAGATCTGGCTGTGTGAATATGTACTTCAAACTCTTATGATCCGTATATATCTCTGTCCTCTTCCCCATCAAATAGTGCCGCCAAATTTTCAACGCGTGTACCACTGCAGCTAGTTCTAAGTCATGTGTAGGATAGTTCTTCTCGTGCTTCCGAAGCTGCCGGGATGCATATGCCACGACATGTCCCTCTTGCATGAGAACACATCCCAACCCGTTTCCAGAGGCATCGCAGTACACCGTGAAATTCTTCTGCATATCTGGCATAACCAACACGGGGGCTGTTGTCAATCTCTTCTTTAGCTCCTGAAAGCTCGTATCGCACTGTGGCGTCCAGGTGAATGTGATTCCCTTTTCCAACAGTTTGGTGAGAGGTCTCGAGATCTTGGAGAATCCCTCAATAAACCGTCGATAGTATCCAGCCAATCCCAAAAAGCTTCGAACTTCCCCGACATTTTCAGGGGTTTTCCATTTCTGGATATCTTCGATTTTGGCGGGATCTACGGAGATTCCTCCCTCCGAGATTATATGTCCTAAAAAGGGAACTCTCTTTAGCCAAAACTCACACTTGCTCAACTTGGCATATAGTTGGTGTTCTCTCAGCCTCTGTAACACCAACCTTAGATGTTTCTCATGTTCTTCTTCATCTTTGGAGAAGACGAGAATATCATCTATGAAAACCACCACAAATTTGTCCAGATATTCCATGAATACCTTGTTCATGAGGTACATGAAATATGCCGGGGCATTGGTTAGCCCGAAAGGCATGACAGTGTATTCATACAGTCCGTACCGAGATACGAAAGCTGTCTTGGGAATATCAGATTGCCTTATCTTGAGTTGGTGGTATCCCGACCTGAGATCAATTTTCGAGAACACGCAAGCTCCCCTCAACTGATCAAACAAGTCTTCAATGCGGGGTAATGGATACTTGTTCTTGATGGTCACCTCATTCAAGGCACCGTAATCCACGCATAACCTTTGAGTTCCATCTTTCTTAGGCACAAATATTACCGGAGCTCCCCATGGTGAGGAACTAGGGCGAACATACCCCTTTTCCGTCAATTCTCTCAAATGATCCTTGAGCTCTTCTAGCTGCTTGGAGTCCATTCGATAAGGTCTCTTGTATATCGGGGCTGTTCCCGGTACTAGCTCGATTGCGAATTCCACGTCACGGTCGGGAGGCATTCCTGGCAACTCCTCCGGAAAAACATCTGGATATTCCCTGATAGTCCTGATTTCCTCAACTTTCACCTCCACTTGATTTAATTTAATGTCCCTCCTAGGCTCGTGTATCGTTATGAACTTTACTCTTGTGCCACTAGGGTGAGTTAGTTCCACCGTTCTGGTCGAACAATGGATGATTCCTTTATGTTTGGTCAACCAATCCATACCCAAAATAATATCTATCCCTTGTGAATCGATCACTATGAGGTTAGCGGTAAATACTACCCCATTAATGTCTAGGTTCACTTTGGGACACACTTGTCTTGTCCTTATTTCTCCACCTGGAGAATTTACCGCTAGCATATGGTTCATTTGTGTGGTTGCTAGGTCATGCTTCTTAACAAACCCTTGAGCAATGAACGAATGGGTAGCACCAGAATCAAACAGCAGAGTTGCAAGGTGTAAATTGGCAGGAAACTTACCAACTACCACGTCGGGTGCCTCTTGTGCTTCCTCCATAGTGACGTGGTTCACCCGTCCTCTCATTACGTTCTGCTGCTGTGGTTGCGTGGGCTTCTTCTTTGGACACTTATGGGCGTAGTGCCCCACTTCACCACAGCTGAAACATTGCACCCCAATCTTAGATGCTTGGCCCTTGTTGTCTTGGGGTTGGTTTGGGGGTCCTTGCACTGCTGGTCGAGGTGGATATGCGGGGCGAGGCTGCTGCACAAACTGACGTTGCGGCTGTGCTGGTGCTGCGGGAGGCCTGTAGTTTGGGTTGTACCCTCTTGGTGCTGAATAGGGTACCGCAGCACGGCTCGTCTGCCCCGTAGGTGGCTGCATCATACGTGGGCGGGTGTTGCTCCCTGAGGCTTGATGTGACCACCCAGCCTTCCTCTTATTCTCATTTTCCAGGGCCTTCAGCTTCCTTTCCACCACAAACGCTCTGTCCACCATCTTTTGAAAGCTTTCATACTCATTTGAGGACATTGCACACTGCATCTCTGCGGTAAGTCCTTCCACGAAACAATCTTGTTTCTGCTCATCTGTCTCTATGTCTCGTGGAGCATAACGGGATAGTTGAGTGAATTTAGTGAGGTATTCCCTCACCGTCATGTTTCCCTGCTGCAGTCCCAAAAACTCCTTCCTCTTGTTTTTGAGTTCGCCTCTTGGGATGTAATGATTGCGGAAGCTACGCTTGAACTCTTCCCAAGTGATGCTCTCCGGGTCATGATGGGCGGCCACGTAGGCGGTCCACCAATCAGCAGCAGGTCCTTGCAATTGATGAGAGGCAAACAGCACCCTCTCATACCCTTGGCATTGTATGATCCTCATCTTACTTTCAATGGTCTTCAGCCAATCATCTGCCTCCAGAGGTTCAGCAGCACTTGCAAACTTTGGAGGTTGAGTTCCTAGAAACTCACTCAACCTTGGTTGGCGTGGTGCAGCTTGTGGAGGTGGAACTTGATGCAAGTTGGCCACTACTTGAGTCAAGTTCTGGATGAGCTGATTTTGATTCTCCAGCATTTGGTGGAGAGGATCAACTTCTTCACGGCGACCACCCCGGTTCTGGCCTCCAGAAAGATGAGAGTTGCATGCCTCATCATTGTTGTTGGCGGGGTTGGCAGCACGTCCTTTTCCTCTTCCGGCCATCTGGTAGAATCAACAAATGTTAATTTGAAAGCATTTAGTATCATCTTACTACTTTCACTTGTTTGTACTTTGAAGTGTTGAAGTTTTGTTAAAATCTTACGAGGGTTTTATATCTCACACCCAATAAATGCACTATTATTTCCTGTGGGTTCACACACCAAAGCAAAACAATCTGAAGACGAGGCTGTGGACACTTGCTCATGGCTTCCACAACTCACGTCACACACCAAGCATTATCACACCATTAACTACGTAACGACTCGACTACTCGACCTCTTGCTAGCTAGGGGAAAGACTCTACGCTACTCATCCTCTTGAGCTGGCTCCTCGGGATCTTCCTCCTCATTTCGGCTACCTTCTGACTCTGCTTTGGGTGGGGAGGCTGCTGGTGGAGAAGTGCGACGACGCCTGATCGCTCGGCGATCCGGGGAGTCAGGGGTCCATGGATCACTTATGGTGACACACAGTTCATTCCCATCTCCTCTTTCTCTCGCCTTTAAGCAAGCTCGCAGCAATGCCTCCGTCTCCTTCAGAGTATCTCGGACATCCTGAAGCTCTTGTTGACACTCCTGCAGTCGAGTGCTGAGCATAGCAGCATCCTCCAAGCACAAGTCCATGTGCTCATGGGAAGTCCCTTGCTGCACCGGTGGGTACTTGTACTCCGTGGTACCACTCTCACGTTGGAGGACATACATGTACTCAGTTTTGTCCAAGTGGCGACGATAGATGTGGCTCTGGCAGGTGATGGCCTCCCAAGTGACATCTCTCTCCGCGTCAACTTGTGTTGCTCGACAAGCTGGAGAGTGGTGGATCTTAAGCAGCTGATTCTCGTGTATAATCCTCATCTCCGAACTCCATTCTTCCCTCTTCTCACGGATGGTCCTGGTGGAGTTATAGTGGATGATGAGCTTGCCCGTATTGCCGGCGGCTTCGAGCATACGTCGAAGACGGCGCAACAAATCTCCCACTGCCAATCCGTAGGAAAGGTACGTCACTGGACGACTCTCCTCTCTTTCAGCAAGGGCAACTACGGGAACTCTCCCTCCCGTGGATTTACGAGCGGTGCGAATCATGCGAACCATCTAAAACAAAAGAATTTAAAATTAGGTTAGATGAAATTTCAAACAAAAAAAAATCCTATTTTTGAATGAAAGTTGGGGAAAGATGAAGAAAATGACTCTTTTGATAACACTTTTTCACCCACACCTTGAAAAATATTTTTTTTTAGAAAATAGGGCCCTTAAATACGTCCATTCCTACCTAGGTCCACGTTCCTACGGGCAACCTTGGCTCTGATACCACCTCTTTCACTTGGTTGTTCTTCGGAAAAACCGGGTGTGACACTACGGGAGCAAAGGTTTCGTCGAAATCCAAGCCTTCGACTTGTGAGTAACCTTTTGCCACAAGTCGTGCCTTGTTTCTTGTCACGACTTCGTGTTCATCTTGCTTGTCCCGAAAGACCCATTTGGTGCCCACGATGTTTGCCTTTGGTCTTTGCACAAGCTCCCATACTTCATTTCTTTTGAAGTTGTTCAGTTCCACTTGCATGGCGGTCACCCAATCTGGATATTTTAGTGCTTCTTCAACCCTGTATGGTTCTAGAAATGAGACGAAAGAGTAATGTTCACAAAAATTAGCAATATGAGATCTAGTAGTTACTCCTATTGTAATATCTCCAATGATGTTGTCGACGGGATGATCTCTTTGTATACTATGATGTACTCTTGGGTGAGGCATTTGTGAGATCATTTGCTCTTCATTATCGTCATTGTCAATGTCTCCCCCTAGATCATTGCTTCCATGCATATATTGATCTTCTTGATTCGGCTGATGTTGATCTTGTGCCAAATCTCCCCTAGATCATTGCTCTCTTGTCGAGGTACATATTAAGCACTTGAGTTTTGTGATTGCTCTTGCGAATATCACCAAGTGCCATTGTCCTCAATGCTTGAAATGGAGCTTCTTCTTGACCTAACACACACTTATCAACTTGCTCCACTTGGGAGCCATTAGTCTCATTGAACACTACGTCACGTGCCACTTTGTAACACCCCAAAACCTGCTAAAGAGGCAAATTTAAAAATTTTTGGACGTATTGCATGTGGTGCAGAAATTCAAATTCAAACTGGAATTCAAATCAAAACAGAAAAGAAAAGGAAAAAGAAAAAGAAAAACCCAAACCGGCTAGTGGGCTTAAATCCGCCAGCTGGCCCAATCCACCACGCCAGCCCAAGACCGTGCGCCCCCTCTCTTCCTCTCACTGACACACGGGGCCCGCGTGTCATCTCCTACCCCGCGCGCCCCCAACGGCCGGACTCTTCCTTCGCGCCGATCACACCCGACGCTCCCGAATTCCTCGCGCTCGACCCAATCCCGAATTCCTCGCGCCGGCCTGCTCGATCGCAACAAACCCCCGCGCCCCCGGCCCTGATAAAAACTGATGAACCCGCCGCCCTCCCCTCTCACGAGCAGTTTTCTCCCGGAGAGCGCCGCCGCCGTTGAGCTCGGAATTCCCCAAGAGCGTCGCCTTCTCCCTCTGTCAAACCGATCTTGTGACACTGCAGCACCGTGCACAAGCTGTAGACGCCGACCCCGGAGGGAAACGCCGCCGGAAACGACCATCCCGACGCTCGCCGGTGAGTACCGCCGCCGCTCGCCGGTGAAACCTCTGAATTACACGGTTCCGATCCATCCTTATCATCGGTGTGCCATCTCTAGACCCCAGTGAAGCGTCACAACCCGGGAACTCGAAGGGATCACCGCCCCAACTGCTACTTCGACGAGCACAGCAAGCTGCCGCCTCCTGTCCTCGTCGCCGACCGGGTTCGGAGTCCTGCAGGCCTACGAATTAGCCTAGGTGAGCTCCACTACCTCCCCTCTGTCATTTGCTACCAAAAAGGCGGGATGTTATCGTCTGTAGATGAAGATCGGCGACCTCGCCGGCGAAATCGCGCCTCTGCCGCCGTGAGCCGCCGCGCGCGCGGGCGAACTCCGGCCAGGAGCGACGTGGCCTCTTGTGCGCCGTCTATTTTAAATCGCAAGGTAGAAATAAAACCCGCGCGTACCGGTTCGGCGATCTAATCTGAGCCGTCTATTTTAAATCGGATGGTCCACATCAGCCCCGTGTTATAAAGGCCGGGATTCTTACGCGCTACCCCCTGGGGATCTCGGAAAACACGAGCTAGCCCCGGAAACTTCTGATCTAGCCCCTGGAACTTCAGAAATTCGTGTAAATTCATTTAAAAATCAGTTTTAGCCCCTGGACTTAATAAAAAATAGGAAAACCCCTCTGTTATGTGTGGTTAGACCCCTGGAAATTTATGAAATAGCAAATTAGACCGTGCAGTAGGGTGGATTTACCTTTTTGACCCTATATGATATTAAATTCAGAAATTTGAATATGTGACTAGGATTTAAATTTAAAAGGTAAGGCAAACACATGTGCAAATTCAAATTTAAACTCTCCTAGCACTTGGAAAACTTTAGAATGAGTTAAAAATAGATTTAGGCTGAAATGAAACCTGTCTAATAGTTGTTCATATTTATTAGTTCTAGAAACACATTTTTGGGCATAGAAAATAAATCTGAAAAATATAGGAAAATAGGTATGCATAATTAGAAAATGATAAATGAAGTCTCCAAATCCAAAAACTTCAGTTTAGGATTTGGTAGAAGATCTAAAAACCTATTTGTAGTAGGAAATTACCAGCCATGCAAACTTGGTAGCTAAGAAGTGTATTAAATAAATATAAAGAATTTGTTAAAATTGGAAATTCATATATAGTGTGCAAACAGGAATCTGAATACAAAAGTTAGAAATCATATACATATGTTTAAAAGTGCATGTAGGCCAAAAATCAACACATGTAGAGTAACCACAACACTTAGAAATGTGAATGACTTTCATAGGTATGTATGTGTGGTTTGTATGAAGTGAAAGTGTGAACTATGTCTTATGGATTGTTGATTTGTTTTGCTATGTGTATTGGCATGAGTAGAACCTGCCCCAGAGCAAGTGCTCCCCTTCCAAGACCAAGACTTTCCATTCCTAGAGCAGCGGGAAGAAGGCAAGTGTCCTTGACCACTTTGATCCTATGCTAGGATGTGTAGATAGAATTATTTGCATTTTCAATTGAAATATGAAACTCATGCTAGGAAGTTTCCCCAGAATTGCATTATCTTGTTTCCTTGTAGCTTGGGTTGGGATTTATTTTATCATTTCATTTATATGCTTATGCTTAGCCATGCTTAGAATGGGATAATTGGGATATAAGATCATCAATTTATTTACCTTACTCTTGAATGAGATGTTATGAGTTATGTAGAGGTAGGGATCGAGGCAAGTTGGATGATTTGGTTGGTGCTGGGTGCACGAGACTCGGGTTTGTGTTTAGTACTTGCCTGGATCCTAAGGACCGGTTCATGGAGCATGTAGCCTGGCTTTACCGTGCCAACCACATGCTGAGATGGGGCAGCTTGGCCAATTAATTAGGTGTACCCCCCGCGTAGTATGGGTATTTTGGATGGTGCAGGGAATAGGTGTCAGCTGGACTACCATATGAACCGCAAGGCTCAAGAGGGGGCCACTGCAGCGGGGTTGGAGCCTCTTGTATGCTGTTAGGGGTGAAACCTCAGTGGGCCCACGCTCGTCGGGAATCCCTTTGTAAAGGCTTCGTAGTGATCTCCTGGCTACACACTTGGGAAGTGTGAATGTGGTTCGCGGCCACTGGCAAAATGGAGGTTCTTTTAGTCCACCTGGCAACGGGGGATGAAATCAGTACATGTGCATACAGTGGTGCAAACTCTGCAGAGTCAAAACTGTCATGATAGTCATGCTCACGGTCAAGAGCGGCTTGGACTTATTCATGCTTAGAGGATGATGGATTTGGAAGTTGAGGATGTTAAGCGGGGAGCTTGACATTGGATATGATGATTATGGTTACTTGATTTTGATGATGGGTTGGGAGATTGGGACCATTTCACCTGTGTAGTAATGTAGGTGCTTAATAAGCTAAGGTGATAGGTAATTATTGCGTAGTGCTTTAACCATGAGTTCAACCTCTCCTTGCTCTAGCCATGCATGACATAACTTTCCCACACTTGTTGAGTACCAACGGTACTCAAACTTGCTTTTCTGTTTGGTTTATATTGCTGCTCAGGTCAAGAGAATGATGTGGTGTTTAATGACCAAGACTTTGGTCCTAAGGATGGATTCTAGGTTCACGGAGCCCCCGGGCAACGCATGTGACGGAGCCCACAAGATTTATATTCCGCTGCTGTTTTATTTATATGTCATGAACTTATTATCGTCCATCGAGACGTATGCTCTGTAAGACTTATTTATATTCGACACCTGGTTTGTAATAAATGACGCTTCACTATTTGTCATCAAATGTATGAGAAAATGATCCTGGCATACATGTGATATTCACTCGATTGTTCTTCGGAGAATCCGGGTGTGACAGAAGTGGTATCTGAGCCAAGGTTGCCCGTAGGAACGTGGACCTAGGTAGAAATGGACGTATTTAAGGACCCTATTTTCTTAAAAACTTTTTTACAAAAGTGTGGGTTGAAAGTGTTATTTAAGGGGGTCACTTTATTCATCTTACCCCAACTTTTATTCAAAATACAATTTTTGTTTAACTCTTATCTAACTTAATTTTAAATGCTTTATGTTTTAGATGATTCGCATGATCCGCACCGCTCGCAAGTCCACCGGAGGGAGAGTTCCTATAGTTGCCCTTGTCTTAAGAGAGGAGAACCATCCAGTGACGTACCACTCCTACGGGTTGGCAGTAGGAGGCTTGTTGCGCCGTCTACGACGTATGCTCCACGCTGCCGGCAATACGGGCAAGCTAATCATACACTATAGCTCCACCCGGACCATCCGTGAGAAGCGGGAAGAATGGAGTTCAGAAATGAGGATTATCCATGAAAATCAGCTGCTCAAGATCCACCGCTCTCCAGCTTGTCGGGCGACACAGGTCGATGCTGAGAAGGATGTCACCTGGGAGGCCATCACCTGCCAGAGTCACATCAACTATCGCCACCTGGACAGGACTGAGTACATGCATGTCCTCCAGCGTGAGAGTGGTACAACAGAGTACAAGTACCCGCCAGTGCAGCAGGGGACTTCCCACGAGCACATGGACCTGTGCTTGGAGGATGCTGCTATGCTCAGCACTCGACTACAGAAGTGTCAGCAGGAGCTTCAGGATGTTCGTGACACCCTGAAGGAGACTGAGGCGTTGCTTCGAGCCAGCTTGAGGGCGAGAGAAAGAGGAGATGGGAATTAACTGTGTGTCACCGTGAATGACACATGGACTCTTGACTCCCCAGACCGCCGGGCGAGTAGGCGTCGCCGCACTTCTCCACCAGTAACTTCCCCACCCAAAGAGGAATCAGAGGGCAGCCGCAATAATGAGGAAGACCCCGAGGAGCCAGCTCAGTGATACGAGTCGTGTAGAGTCCTTTCCCTTAGTTTAGCAGGTTATCGAGTAGTCGAGTCAATACCTTTGTTATTTGTGTGTTAATGTTTGGTGTGTGACGTGAGTTGTGGAAGCCATGGGCATTTGTCCACAACCTCGTCTTTAGGTTTCTTTGCTTTGATGTGTGAACCCCTATGAATTAAGAGTGCATTTATTTTCGCGTGAGACGTGACTCCCAAAAACCTACGTGAAACCCTAAGAAAATGTTAATATATTAAGGCCTCAAAAGATTAACTTTAAACAAGCAATTTGGGAAGTTAATACGTAATGCTTTAAGTTAACATTTGGTTGATCATGATAGATGGCTGGAAGAGGAAAGGGTCGTGGTGCCAAACCCGCCAACAACAACGAGGAGGCCGGCAGCCCTCATCTTTCTGGAGGACAAAACAGGGGTGGTCGCCGTGAAGGAGGTGATCCTATCCGCCAGATGCTTGAAAATCAGAATCAGCTCATCCAGAGTCTAACTCAAGTGGTGGCCAACTTGCACCAATCTCCACCCCCACAAGCTGCACCACGCCAACCAAGGTTGAGTGAGTTTCTGGGGACTCAACCTCCAAATTTTGCAAGTGCTGCTGAATCTCTGGAGGCAGATGACTGGCTAAAGACCATTGAGAGCAAGATGAGGATCATACAATGCCAAAGGTATTAGAGGGTGTTGTTCGCCTCTCACCAATTGCATGGACCTTCTGCTGATTGGTGGACCGCTTACGTGGCAGCCCATCATGACCCCGAGAACATCACTTGGGAAGAGTTCAAGCGCAGTTTCCGCAACCATTACATACCGAGGGGTGAACTCAAAAACAAGAGAAAGGAGTTCTTGGGACTGCAGCAAGGAAACATGACTGGGAGGGAATACCTCACTAAATTCACCCAACTATCCCGTTATGCACCACAGGATATCGAAACTGATGAGCAGAAACAGGACTGTTTTGTGGAAGGACTTACTATGGAAATGCAGTGTGCAATGTCCTCCAATGAGTATGAAAGCTTCCAAAAGATGGTAGACAGATAATTTGTCGTGGAAAGGAAGCTGAAGGCCTTGGAGAATAAAAACAAGAGGAAGGCGGGATGGTCACACCAAGCCTCAGGTAGCAACGCACGCCCATGACTGATGCAGCAACCCGCAGGGCAGACGAGCCGTGCGGTGGTACCCTACTCAGCACCCAGAGGGTACAACCCGAATTTCAGGCCTCCGTCAGCACCAGCACAGCCGCAGCGTCAGTTTGTGCCGCAGCCTCGGCCCACATATCAACCTCGACCAGCAGTACAAGGACCACTGAGCCAATCCCAAGACAACAAAGGTCAGGCACCTAAGGTTGGGGTGCAATGCTTCAACTGTTGTGAAGTGGGGCACTACGTCCATAAGTGCCCAAAAAAGAAGCCCATGCAGCCACAACAGCAGAATGTGATGCAAGGACGGGTGAACCACGTGACCATGGAGGAAGCGCAAGAGGCACCTGACGTGGTAATTGGTAAGTTTCCTGCCAATTTACACATTGCAATCCTGTTGTTTGATTCTGGTGCTACCCAATCGTTCATTGCTCAAGGGTTTGTTAAGAAGCATGATCTAGCAACAACACAAATGAATCATATGCTAGCAGTGAACTCTCCAGGGGGAGAAATAAAGACAAGACAAGTGTGTCCCAAGGTGAATCTACACATTAATGGGGTAGTATTTACTGCAAACCTCATAGTGATAGATTCACAAGGGATAGATATTATTTTGGGTATGGATTGGTTTACCAAACATAAAGGTATCATCCACTGTTCGACCAGAACGGTGGAACTAACTCACACTAGTGGCACGAAAAGTGAAGTTCATAGCCGTGCAAGGGCCCAGGAGGGACATTAAACTCAATAAAGTTGAGGTGGAAGTGAGAGATAAGGATTATCAAGGAATATCCAGATGTTTTTCCGGAGGAGTTGCTAGGTATGCCCCCCGATCGTGAAGTTGAATTCGCGATTGAGCTAGTGCTTGGAACAGCTCCAATATACAAGAGGCCTTATCGGATGGACTCCAAACAGCTAGAAGAGCTCAAGGAGCATATAAGGGAATTGACGGAGAAGGGGTATAGTCGTCCTAGTTCCTCACCATGGGGAGCTCCAGTGATATTTGTGCCCAAGAAGGACAGAACCCAAAGGTTATGTGTAGACTACCGTGCGTTAAATGAAGTAACCATCAAGAAAAAGTACCCATTACCCCGCATTGAAGACTTATTTGATCAGTTGAGGGGAGCTTGTGTGTTCTCAAAAATTGACCTCAGGTCGGGATACCACCAACTTAAGATAAGACAAACCGATATTCCAAAGACAGCTTTCGTATCTCGGTACGGGCTGTATGAATACACCGTCATGCCGTTCGGGCTAACTAATGCCCCGACATACTTCATGTATCTCATGAACAAGGTATTCATGGAATATCTGAACAAATTTGTGGTGGTTTTCATTGATGACATTCTTGTCTTCTCCAAAGATGAAGAAGAACATGAGGGACATTTAAGGTTGGTGTTGCAAAAGCTGAGAGAACACCAACTATATGCCAAGTTGAGCAAGTGTGAGTTTTGGTTGAAGAGAGTTCCCTTCTCAGGACATATAATCTCGGAGGGAGGAATCTCCGTAGATCCCGCCAAGATCGAGGATGTGCAGAAGTGGAAGACCCCCGAAAATGTCGGGGAAGTTTGAAGCTTCTTAGGATTGGCTGGGTATTATCGACGGTTTATCGAGGGTTTCTCCAAGATCTCAAGACCCCTCACCAAATTGTTAGAGAAGGGAATCACATTCACATGGACACCGCAGTGCGAGACGAGTTTTCAAGAACTGAAGAAAAGATTGACAACAGCCTCAGTGCTAGTTATGCCAGATATGCAGAAGAACTTTTCGGTGTACTGCGATGCCTCTGGAAACGGGTTGGGATGTGTTCTCATGCAAGAGGGGCATGTCATGGCTTATGCGTCCCGGCAGCTCCGGAAACACGAGAAGAACTATCCCGCGCATGACCTAGAGCTAGCCGCAGTGGTACACGCGTTGAAGATTTGGCGGCATTACTTGATGGGGAAGAGGACAGAGATACATACGGATCATAAGAGCTTAAAGTATATTTTCACACAGCCAGATCTCAACCTCAGACAAAGGAGATGGTTAGAGCTAATCAACGACTTTGATGTGGGCATCAACTATCATCCTGGGAAAGCGAACGTCGTAGCAGATGCTTTAAGCCGGAAGGTGCAGGTCAATAGGTTGAGCTTAAAGGACATGCCTACAGAATTGAAGGAAGAGGTTGTAAAACTCAATCTATGTCTGGTGAATAGTGGTGAAGCCATCGCCATGGAAGTGGACTACGCAATGGTCAGAAGAATGATGAGAAGATACAAGAAATCAGAGAACTCGTCAAGGATAATAAAGCCCTCGGGTTCAGAGAGGATGAACAAGGTACGGTGTGGCATGGGAAAAGAATCTGTGTGCCTGAGATAAAGGAGATCCATGAATTGATTCTGAAGGAGGCTCATGATTCCGACTATTCAATTCATCCTGGAAGTACGAAGATGTATCATGACCTCAAGAGCAGATATTGGTGGTATGGCATGAAGAGAGATGTCACAGAACATGTTGCCCTATGTGACACATGTCAGTTGGTGAAAGCAGAACATCAATGACCCGCGGGACTATTGCAAACACTCAAAGTGCCCGAATGGGAATGGGAAGAAATATGTATGGATTTCATAGTGGGACTGCCTAGAACCCAATCGGGATATGATTTGATATGGGTCATCATCGACAGGCTAACCAAGGTAGCTCATTTCATCCCCGTGAAAGAAAGCTACAGCGGATCCAAATTGGCAGAACTGTACATGTCAAGGATCGTGTGTTTCCATGGAGTGCCAAAGAAGATAGTGTCAGATCGAGGGACACAGTTCACCTCAAGGTTCTGGCAGTAGTTACATGAAACCATGGGAACCCATCTAAATTTTAGTTCTGCCTATCACCCCCAGACCGACGGGCAGACGGAAAGAACCAATCAGATCCTTGAGGATATGCTGAGAGCGTGTGCACTCAAGAACAATAAGAGTTGGGATAAGAACTTACCGAATGCGGAGTTCTCCTATAACAACAGCTATCAAGCTAGTATGAAGATGTCACCCTTTGAGGCTTTGTATGGGAGGAAGGGTAGAACTCCACTATTTTGGAACCAAACAGGGGAAAGTAAAGTGTTTGGGCCTGAGGTATTAATAGAAGTCGAGGCAAAAGTGAGGGAAATTCGCAACAACTTGAGGATAGCACAGACCCGACAAAAGAGCTATGCCGATGTACGGAGAAGAGAGCTCGTTTTCAACGTGGGGGACTATGTCTTTCTCAAGGTGTCCCCTATCCAAGGACTTCGTCGATTCAAGGTGAAAGGGAAGTTATTACCTTGATACATCGGACTCTTTCAGGTTCTGGAGAGAAAAGGCGAAGTGGCATATCAACTCGAACTACCGGCTCGCCTATCGGATGTGCATGATGTATTCCATGTGTCACAGCTCAAGAAATGTCTAAGGACGCCTGAAGAGATGTTACCCATGAATGAGGTTGACGTAGGAGAGGATCTGTCTTATGCCGAGCAACCGGTCAAGGTTTTGGAGACAGTGGAACGCCTCACAAGAAATAAAAGAATTCGGATGTGCAAGGTGCAGTGGAAGCATCACTCGGAAGAGGAAGCCACATGGGAGCGAGAAGACGAGCTTAAGGCACAGTTTCCGGAATTGTTTTCCTAGAACCACCAATCTCGAGGATGAGATTTCTTTTAAGGGGAGTAGAGCTGTAACACCCCAAAACCTGCTAAAGAGGGGAATTTAAAAATTTTTGGACGTATTGCATGTGGTGCAGAAATTTAAATTCAAACTGGAATTCAAATTCAAATCAAAACAGAAAATAAAAGAAAAAGAAAAACCCCAACCGGCCAGTGGGCCGAAACCCGCCAGCCGGCCCAATCCCCCGCGCCAGCCCAAGACCGTGCGCCCCCTCTTTTCCTCTCACTGACACGTGGGGCCCACGTGTCATCTCCTACCCCGCGCGCCCCCAACGGCCGGACTCTTCCTTCGCGCCAATCACACCCGACGCTCCCGAATTCCTTGCGCTCGACCCAATCCCGAATTCCTCGCGCCGGCCTGCTCGATTGCAACAAACCCCCGCGCCCCCGGCCCTGATAAAAACAGATGAACCCGCCGCCCTCCCCTCGCACGAGCAGTTTTCTCCCAGAGAGCGCCGCCGCCGTTGAGCTCGGAATTCCCCAAGAGCGTCGCCGTCTCCCTCTGTCAAACCGATCTCGTGACCCCGCAGCACCGCGCACATGCTTGTAACACCCCAAAATCTGTTAAGAGAGGAATTTAAAAATTTTTGGACATACTGCATGTGGTGCAGATATTCAAATTCATATTGGAATTCAAATTCAAATCAAAACAGAAAAGAAAAGGAAAAAGAAAAAAAAAGAGAACCCAACCGGCCAGTGGGCCAAAACCCGCCGGCCGGCCCACTATTCCCTCGCGCCAGCCCACAACCGCGCGCCCTCTCTTCCTCTCACTGACACGCTGGGCCTGCGTGTCATCTCCTACCTCCTGCTCGCGACAACCGACCGGACTTTTCCCCGCGCCCGATCGCAACCAACTCCGGAAACCCGCGTCCCCATCCCGACTCCCGGTCCCGGACGACTCCAACTCAATCCCAACAGACCGCCGCCCCCCTCGTCTATATAAACGTCGACATCGCCTTGTTTTCCCCCACGATCGGCTGTTTTCCTCCCGGTGAGAACTGAGGCTTCTCCCGCCGTTTTCCTTCGATCCTAGCTCGGATTTCCTGATCTAACGCGCTAATCATGTTCCACCGCCTCCGGGGAATCTCGCAGGTGAAGGAAATCCGGTGTTTTGCACTCTAGACACGGCTCCGACGAGCACCGCCGCGTTTTCACCTCGGACCTCGCCACCGACCGCCTTCCAGGGCCTCCGAGCTCAAGAAAAACCCTGAGGTGAGATCCTCGACCTCCCCTCTACCGTTCTATGCCATGAAATCCAAGTTTTAGGAAGTATAGACGAAAATCCGAAGATCTCCAGTGAGATCACCGCCTCCCGCCGCCGCGCGCCGCCAGGCAGCGCGGGCTGGCTCCGGCCAGGGCGACGTGGCCCCTTGAGGGTCGTCTATTTTAAATCGCACGGTAGAATTAAAACCCGCGCGTACCGGTTCGATGATCTAATCTGAGCCGTCCACTTTAAATCGGACGGTCCACATCAGCCCCGCGCTATAAAGGTTGGGATTCTTACGCGCTACCCCCTGCGGATTTCGGAAAACACGAGCTAGCCCCGGAAACTTCTGATCTAGCCCCTGGACCTTCAGAAATTCGTGTAAATTAATTTAAAAATCAGTTTTAGCCCCTAGACTTAATAAAAATTAGGAAACCCCCTCTGTTATGTGTAGTTAGACCCCTGGAAATTTAGGAAACAGTAAATTAGACCCTGCAGTAGGGTGGGTTTACCTTTTTGACCCTATACGATATTAAATTCAGAAATTTGAATATGTGACTAGGATTTAAATTTAAAAGGTAAGGCAAACACATGTGCAAATTCAAATTTAAACTCTCCTAGCACTTGGAAAACTTTAGAATGAGTTAAAAATAGATTTTAGGCTGAAATGAAATCTGCCTAAGTGTTGCTCATTTTTATTTTCTCTAGAGACACATTTTAGTCTAGGAAATAATTCTAAAAACTAGTAAAATAAATTTAAATTGTTTCACATCAGAGAGGAAGTTCAAAAATATATTATTGAACATTTTAGATCAGAACCTATTCTGTTTAGATGATATGTCTTACTATTTTAATAGTAAAGTTCACTTTTAGGCATAGAAAATAAATCTGTAAATATAGGAAAATAGGTATGTATAATTAGAAAATGATAAATGAGGTCTCCAAACTCAAAAACTTCAACTTAGGATTTTGTAGAAGATCTGAAAACTTATTTGGAGTAGGGAAATACCTTTTATGCAAACTTTGTGGCTAAGAAGTGTAATAATTAAATATAAAGAATTTGTTCAAATTGGAAATTCATATATAGTGTACAAATAGAAATCTGAATACAAAAGATTAGAAATAATATATATATATATGTTTAAAAGTGCATGTAGGCCAAAAATCAACACATCTAGGGTAACCACAACACTTAGAAATGTGAAGGACTCCCATATGTATGTATGTGTGGTTTGCATGAGTGAAAGTGTGACCTATGGCTTATGGATTGGTGTTTTCTTTTGCTATGTGTATGGCATGAGTAGAACCTGCCCCAGAGCAAGTTCTCCCCTTCCAAAACCAAGACTTTCCATTCCCAGAGCAGCAGGACGAAGGCAAGTGTCCTTGACCACTTTGATCCTATGCTAGGATGTGTAGATAGAATTATTTGCATTGTCAATTGAAATATGAAACCCATGCTAGAAAGTTTCCCTAGAATTGCATTATATTGTTTCCTTGTAGCTTGGGTGGGGATTTGTTTTATTATGTCACTCATTCATATTACTTATGCTTAGTCATGCTTAGAATGGGATAAGTGGGATATGATATCATCAACTTCTTTACCTTTCTCTTGAATGAGACATTATGAGTTATGTAGAGGTAGGGATCGAGGCAAGTTGGATGATTTGGTTGGTGCTGGGTGCACGAGACTCGGGTTTGTGTTTAGTACTTGCCTGGATCCTAAGGACCGGTTCATGGAGCATGTAACCTGGCTTTACCGTGCCAACCACATGCTGAGATGGGGCAGCTTGGCCATTTAATTAGGTGTATCCCCGGCGTAGTATGGGTGTGTTGGATGGTGCGGGGAATAGGTGTCTGCTGGACTATCATATGAACCGCAAGGCTCAAGAGGGGGCCACTGCAGCGGGGTTGTAGCCTCTTGTATGCTGTTAGGGGTGAAACCTCAGTGGGCCCACGCTCGTCGGGAATCCCTTTGTAAAGGCTTCGTAGTGATCTGCTGGCTACACACCTGGGAAGTGTGAATGTGGTTCATGGCCACTGGCATAATGGAGGTTCTTTTAGTCCACCCGGCAACGGGGGATGAAATCACTACATGTGGGTATAGTGGTGCAAACTCTACAGAGTCAAAACTATCATGACAGCCGTGCTCACGGTCAAGAGCGGCTTGGACTTATTCATAATTAGAGGATGATGGCTTTGGAAGTTGAGGATGTTAAGCGGGGAGCTTAACATTGGAATTGATGTTCTGGTTATTTTATTCCGATGATGCGTTGGGAGAACTAGGACCATTTCACCTGTGTAGTAATGTAGGTGCTTAATAAGCTAAGGTGATAGGTATTAATTGCATAGTGCTTTAACCATGCGTTCAACCTCTCCTTGTTCTTGTCATGCATGACATGACTTTCCCACACTTGCTAAGTACCAACGGTACTCAAACTTGCATATTTGTTGGTTTAAATTGCTGCTCAGGTCAAGGGGATGATGTGGTGTTTAATGACCTAGACTTCGGACCCGAAGAAGGATTCTAGGTTCATGGAGTCCCCCGGGCAACGCCTGTGACGGAGCCCCACAAGATTTATATTCCGCTACTGTTTTATTTATATGTCATGAACTTATTATCGTCCATCGAGACGTATGCTATGTAAGACTTATTTATATTCGACACCTGGCTTGTAATAAACGATGCTTCACTATTTATCATCACATGTATGAGAAAATGATCCTGGCATACATGTGATATTCACTCGGTTGTTCTTCGGAGAAACCGGGTGTGACAAAGCTGTAGACGCTGACCCCGGAGGGAAACGCCGCCGGAAACGACCATCCCGACGCTCGTCGGTGAGTACCGCTGCTGCTCGGCGGTGAAATCTCCGAATTACACGGTTCCGATCCATCCTAATCATCGGTGTGCCATCTCTAGACCCCAGTGAAGCGTCACGACCCGGGAACTCGAAGGGATCACCGCCCCAACTGCTACTTCGACGAGCACAGCAAGCCGCCGTCGCCTGTTCTCATCGCCGACCGAGTTCCGAGTCCTGCAGGCCTACGAAATTAGCCTAGGTGAGCTCCCCTACCTCCCCTTTGCCGTTTGCTACCAAAAAGGGGGGACGTTAGCGTCTGTAGATGAAGATCGGCGACCTCGCCGGCAAAATCGCGTCTCTGCCGCCGTGCGCCGCCTCGTGCGCGGGCGAACTCCGGTCAGGAGCGACGTGGCCTCTTGTGCGCCGTCTATTTTAAATCGTACGGTAGAATTAAAACCCGCGCGTACCGGTTCGGTGATCTAATCTGAGACGTCTATTTTAAATTGGACGGTCCACATCAGCCTCGCGTTATAAAGGCCGAGATTCTTATGCGCTACCCCGTGGGGATCTCGGAAAACACGAGCTAGCCCCGGAAACTTCTGATCTAGCCCCTGGAACTTCAGAAATTCTGTAAATTTATTTAAAAATCAGTTTTAGCCCCTGGACTTAATAAAAATTTGGAAACCCCTCTGTTATATGTAGTTAGACCCCTGGAAATTTATGAAATACAAATTAGACCCTGCAGTAGGGTGGATTTACCTTTTTGACCCTATATGATATTAAATTACAGAAAATTGAATATGTGACTAGGATTTAAATTTAAAAGGTAAGGCAAACACATGTGCAAATTCAAATTTAAACTCTCCTAGCACTTGGAAAACTTTAGAATGAGTTAAAAATAGATTTTAGGCTGAAATGAAATCTGTCTAATAGTTGTTCATATTTATTAGTTCTAGAAACACATTTTTAGGCATAGAAAATAAATCTGAAAAATATAGGAAAATAGGTATGCATAATTAGAAAATGATAAATGAAGTCTCCAAATCCAAAAACTTCAGTTTAGGATTTGGTAGAAGATCTAAAAACCTATTTGTAGTAGGAAATTACCAGCCATGCAATCTTGGCAGCTAAGAAGTGTATTAAATATATATAAAGAATTTGTTCAAATTGGAAATTCATATATAGCGTGCAAACAGGAATCTGAATACAAAAGTAAGAAATCATATACATATGTTTAAAAGTGCATGTAGGCCAAAAATCAACACATGTAGAGTAACCACAACACTTAGCAATGTGAATGACTTTCATAGGTATGTATGTGTGGTTTGTATGAAGTGAAAGTGTGAACTATGTCTTATGGATTGTTGATTTGTTTTGCTATGTGTATTGGCATGAGTAGAACCTGCCCCAGAGCAAGTTCTCCCCTTCCAAGACCAAGACATTCCATTTCCAGAGCAGCGGGAAGAAGGCAAGTGTCCTTGACCACTTTGATCCTATGCTAGGATGTGTAGATAGAATTATTTGCATTGTCAATTGAAATATGAAACCCATGCTAGGAAGTTTCCCCAGAATTGCATTATCTTGTTTCCTTGTAGCTTGGGTTGGGATTTATTTTATCATGTCATTTATATGCTTATGCTTAGCCATGCTTAGAATGGGATAATTGGGATATGAGATCGTCAATTTATTTACCTTACTCTTGAATGAGATATTATGAGTTATGTAGAGGTAGGGATCGAGGCAAGTTGGATGATTTGGTTGGTGCTGGGTGCACGAGACTCGGGTTTGTGTTTAGTACTTGCCTGGATCCTAAGGACCGGTTCATGGAGCATGTAACCTGGCTTTACCGTGCCAACCACATGCTGAGATGGGGCAGCTTGGCCAATTAATTAGGTGTATCCCCGGCGTAGTATGGGTATTTTGGATGGTGCGGGGAATAGGTGTCAGCTGGACTACCATATGAACCGCAAGGCTCAAGAGGGGGCCACTGCAGCGGGGTTGGAGCCTCTTGTATGCTGTTAGGGGTGAAACCTTAGTGGGCCCACGCTCGTCGAGAATCCCTTTGTAAAGGTTTCGTAGTGATCTATTGGCTACACACCTAGGAAGGGTGAATGTGGTTCGCGTCCACTGGCAAAATGGAGGTTCTTTTAGTCCTCCCGGCAACGGGGGATGAAATCACTACATGTGGGTACAGTGGTGCAAACTCTGCAGAGTCAAAACTGTCATGATAGTCGTGCTCACGGTCAAGAGCGGCTTGGACTTATTCATGATTATAGGATGATGGATTTGGAAGTTGAGGATGTTAAGCGGGGAGCTTGACATTGGATATGATGATTATGGTTACTTGATTTTGATGATGGGTTGGGAGATTGGGACCATCTCACCTGTGTAGTAATGTAGGTGCTTAATAAGCTAAGGTGATAGGTAATTATTGCGTAGTGCTTTAACCATGAGTTCAACCTCTCCTTGCTCTAGCCATGCATGACATAACTTTCCCACACTTGTTGAGTACCAACGGTACTCAAACTTCCTTTTCTGTTGGTTTATATTGCTGCTCAGGTCAAGAGAATAATGTGGTGTTTAATGACCAAGACTTTGGTCCCGAGGATGGATTCTAGGTTCACGGAGTCACCCGGGCAACGCCTGTTACGGAGCCCACAAGATTTATATTCCGCTGCTGTTTTATTTATATGTCATGAACTTATTATCGTCCATCGAGACGTATGCTATGTAAGACTTATTTATATTCGACACCTGGCTTGTTATAAATGATGCTTCACTATTTGTCATCACATGTATGAGAAAATGATCCTGGCATACATGTGATATTCACTCGGTTGTTCTTCGGAGAATCCGGGTGTGACACACTTAAACAATGTCAGATACTTTGTTGAAAACACGATAGGCGTAGACGTTGGAATCATAACCAAACAAGAACCCTTCATCAGATTTTGAAGTGAACTTCAAACTCCTCGGTTTCTTGTTCAAAATAGAGCATTTACTTCCAAATACTCTGAAATATGAGACATTTGGTTTGTTACCAGTGAGGAGCTCATATGGTGTTTTCTTCAAATGTCGGTGAAGATATAGCTGGTTCGTGGCGTGACAAGCGGTGTTTACCTCTTCAGCCGAAAACAGGTCTGAAGTCTTGTATTCATCTAGCATTGTCCTCGCCATCTCAATGAGTGTCCTGTTCTTCCTTTCGGCCACCCCATTTTATTGACGGGAGTAGGGTGCCGAAAACTCATGTTTTATTCCTTCTTCATCCAGGTACTCCTCAACTTGAGTATTTTTGAACTCCGTTCCGTTTTCACTTCTAATATTCTTGATGGTTGAGGAGAATTCATTTTGCGCTCTCTTCAAGAATTCTTGAGAATTCCCTGGGTCTCTGATTTATCATACAAGAAAATACGTAGGAAAATCTAGAAAAATGATCAACATATGACTAAACCATATTTGTTACCGCCGATGCTTATATAAGCAATTGGACCAAAGATGTCCATATGAAGAAGTTTCAGCGGTCTTGATGTAGTCATCATGTTCTTTGCAGGGTATGGTGCTCCAACTTGTTTTCCCGCCTGGCATGCACTACATGGCCTGTTTTTCTTAAACACAACATCTTTCACCCTTTATAAGTTTCTGCAGATTCCTCATCCCAACATGGGCTAGCCGTCTATGCCACAACCATCCCATGTTAGTTTTTGCAACCAAGCAAGTGTTGAGTTCAGCTTTATCTTTGTTGAAATCAACAAGATAAAGTTTTCCCTTCAACATTCCCTATTGCTGCAATTGAGTTATCACTTCTTCTAAAGACTGTCACAAACTCATTTGTGAATAAACAATTGTATCCTTTGTCACATAGCTGAGATATGGACAAAAGATTATAATCTAAAGAATCAACATGTAAAACATTGGAGAGAGTGTGTTGAGAGGAGATTTCAATTTTACTGCTGCCAAGGACTTTTCCTCGGCTGTTGTCTCCGAAATAAATTCCTTCACTTGGATCTGCGTTTCGCTCATAATCTACGAACATTCTCCTTTTTCCGGTCATGTGATTGGTGCATCCACTGTCGAGCACCTATTTTGTTCCGTCGGAGGAATAGGCCTGCAAAACAGAGTTATGTCTTTGTTTTAGGTACCCAAGTTTGCTTGGGTTCTCGAAGGTTAGTCAGAAGTGTTTTAGGCACCCACACACAAGATTTGGGTGTCTTGTGGTCTGGCCCTGCATATTTAGCATAATTATATCCAGATTTATTTTTCATAAGGACATAAGATGCATCAAAAGTATGAAATAATGTTAGCAGTTCAGATTCATGTGATTTTTCTTTAACAAAGGTAATATGATTCTTATTTTGACCACTAGTGAATTGCTTCTTACCTCTTGTGTACTGTAACACCCCAAAAATCTGTTAAGAGGGGAATTTAAAATTTTTTGGATGTACTGCATGTGGTGCAGAAATTCAAATTCAAATTAGAATTCAAATTCAAATCAAAACAGAAAAGAAAAGGAAAAAGAAAAAAGAAAAAGAAAAACCCCACCGGCCAGTGGGCCGAAACCCACCAGCCGGCCCAATCTCCCCGCGCCAGCCCCAAACCCGTGCCCCTCTCTGCCTCTCACTGACACGTGGGGCCCGCGTGTCATCTCCTACCTCCCGCTTGCGCCAACCAACCGGACTCTTCCCCGCGCCCAGTCGAAACCAACTCCGGAAACCTAAGTCCCCAGCCCGAATTTCGGTCCCGGACATCTCCAACTCGATCCCAACAGACCGCCGCCCTCCCTCGTCCATATAAACGCCGGCATCGCCCTGCTCCCCCCCCCCCCCCCCCCCCGATCGGCTCTTTTTCCTCCCGGTGAGAACCGAAGCCTCTCCCGCTGTTTTCCTTCGATCCCAGCTCGGATTTCCTGATCTAACGCGCTAATCATGTTTCACCGCCTCCGTGGAATCTCGCAGGTGAAGGAAATCCGGTGTTTTGCGCTCTAGACACAGCTTCGATGAGCACCGCCGCGTTTTCACCTCGGACCTCGCCGCCGACCGCCTTCCAGGGTCTCCGAGCTCAAGAAAAATCCCGAGGTGAGATCCCCGACCTCCCCTCTACCGTTCTATGCCATGAAATCAAAGTTTTAGGAAGTATAGACGAGAATCCGAAGATCTCCGGCGAGATCGCCACCTCCCGCCGCCGCGCGGCGCCGGGCAGCGCGGGCTGGCTCCGGCCAGGGCGACGTGGCCCCTTGTGCGCCGTCTATTTTAAATCGCACGGTAGAATTAAAACCCGCGCGTACCGGTTCGATGATCTAATCTGAGCCGTCCACTTTAAATCGAACGGTCTACATCAGCCCCGCGTTATAAAGGCCGGGATTCTTACGCGCTACCCCCTGGGGATCTCGGAAAACACGAGCTAGCCCCGGAAACTTCTGATCTAGCCCCTGGAACTTCAGAAATTCGTGTAAATTCATTTAAAAATCAGTTTTAGCCCCTGGACTTAATAAAAATTAGGGAAAACCCCTCTGTTATGTGAAGTTAGACCCCTGGAAATTTATGAAATAATAAATTAGACCCTGCAGTAGTGTGGATTTACCTTTTTGACTCTATATGATATTAAATTCAGAAATTTGAATATGTAATTAGGATTTAAATTTAAAAAGTGAGGCACACACATGTGCAAATTCAAATCTAAACTCTTCTAGCACTTGGAAAACTTTAGAATGAGTTAAAAATAGATTTTAGGCTGAATTGAAATCTGTCTAAATAGGGTTCATATTTATAAGTTCTAGAAACACATTTTTAGGCTAGGAAATAATTCTGAAAACTGATAAAATAAATTTAAATTAATTCACAGCAGAGGAGAAGTTCAAAAATATATTATGTAATATTTTAGATCAGAACCTATTCGGTTTAGATGACATGTTCTACTATTTAATATTAAAACTCACTTTTAGGCATAGAAAGTAAATCTGAAAAATATAGGAAAATAGGTATGCATAATTAGAAAATGATAAATGAAGTCTCCAAATCCAAAAACTTCAGTTTAGGATGTGGTAGAAAATCTGAAAACCTATTTGGAGTAGGAAAATATCTTTTATACAAACTTTGTGGCTAAGAAGTGTAATAATTAAATATAAAGAATTTGTTCAAATTGGAACTTCATATATAGTGTGCAAATAAAAATCTGAACATAGAAGTTAGAAATAATATACATATGTTTAAAGGTGAATGTAGGCCAAAAATCAACACATGAAGAGTAACCACAACACTTAGAAATGTGAATGACTTTCATAGGTATGTATGTGTGGTTTGTATGAAGTGAAAGTGTGAACTATGCCTTATGGATTGTTGATTTCTTTTTCTATGTGTATTGGCATGAATAGAACCGGCCCCAGAGCAAGTTCTCCCCTTCCAAGACCAAGACTTTCCATTCCCAGAGCAGCAGGAAGAAGGCAAGTGTCCTTGACCACTTTGGTCCTATACTAGGATGTGTAGATAGAATTATTTGCATTGTCAATTGAAATATGAAACCCATGCTAGGAAGTTTCCCTAGAATTGCATTACCTTGTTTCCTTGTAGCTTGGGTTGGGATTTATTTTATCATGTCATTTATTTATATGCTTATGCTTAGCCATGCTTAGAATAGGATAAGTGGGATATGAGATCATCTACTTGTTTACCTCACTCTTGAATGAGATATTATGAGTTATGTAGATGTAGGGATCGAGGCAAGTTGGATGATTTGGTTGGTGCTGTGTGCATGAGAGTCGGGTTTGTGTTTAGTGCTTGCTGGATCCTAAGGACCGGTTCATGGAGCATGTAACCTGGATTTACCGTGCCAACCACATGCTGAGATGGGGCAGCTTGGCCAATTAATTAGGTGTATCCCCGGCGTAGTATGGGTGTGTTGGATGGTGCGGGGAGTAGGTGTCAGCTGGACTACCATATGAACCGCAAGGCTCAAGAGGGGGCCACTGCAGCGGGGTTGGAGCCTCTTGTATGTTGTTAGGGGTAAAATCTTAGTGGGCCCAGGCTCGTCGGGAATCCCTTTGTAAAGGCTTCGTAGTGATCTCCTGGCTACACACCTGGGTAGTGTGAATGTGGTTCATAGCCACTGGCAAAATGGAGGTTCTTTTAGTCCACCTGGCAACGGGGGATGAAAACACTACATGTGGGTACAGTGGTGCAAACTCTGCAGAGTCAAAACTGTCATGACAACAGTGCTCATGGTCAAGAGCGGCTTGGACTTATTCATGATTAGAGGATAGATGGATTTGGAAGTTGAGGATGTTAAGCGGGGAGCTTGACATTGGATATGATGATTATGGTTACTTGATTTTGATGATGGTTTGGGAGATTGGGACCATTTCACATGTGTAGTAATGTAGGTGCTTAATAAGCTAAGGTGATAGGTATTAATTGCATAGGGCTTTAACCATGAGTTCAACCTCTCCTTGCTCTAGCCATGCATGACCTAACTTTCCTACACTTGCTGAGTACCAACGGTACTCAACCTTGCATATTTGTTGGTTTAAATTGCTGCTCAGGTCAAGGGGATGATGTGGCGTTCAATGACCAAGACTTCGGACCCGAAGAAGGATTCTAGGTTCATGGAGTCCCCCGGGCAACGCCTGTGACGGAGCCCACAAGAATAATATTCCGCTGCTATTTTATTTACATGTTATGAACTTATTATCGTCCATCGAGACGTATGCGTTGTAAGACATATTTATATTCGACACCTAGCTTGTAATAAATGATGCTGCACTATTTGTCATCACATGTATGAGAAAATGATCCTGGCTTACATGTGATATTCACTCGGTTGTTCTTCGGAGAAACCAGGTGTGACAGAAGTGGTATCAGAGCCAAGGTTGCCCGTAGGAACGTGGACCTAGTTAGAAATGGACGTATTTAAGGACCCTATTTTCTTAAAAACTATTTTACAAAGGTGTGGGTTGAAAAGTGTTATTTAATGGGTCACTTTATTCACCTTGCCCCAACTTTATTCAAAATACGAATTTTATTTAAATCTTATCTACCTTAATTTTAAATGCTTTATGTTTTAGATGGTTCGCATGATCCGCACCGCCCACAAGTCCACCGGAGGGAGAGTTCCTGTAGTTGCCCTTGCCCTAAGAGAGGAGAATCGTCCGGTGACGTACCACTCCTACGGACTGGCAGTAGGAGGCTTGTTGCGCCATCTACGGGGTATGCTCCACGCTGCCGGCAATATGGGCAATCTAATCATATACTACAGCTCCACCCGGACCATCCGTGAGAAGCGGGATGAATGGAGTTCAGAAATGAGGATTATCCATGAAGATCATCTGCTCAAGATCCACCACTCTCCAGCTTGTCGAGCGACACAGGTTGATGCCAAGAGGGATGTCACCTGGAAGGCCATCACCTGCCAGAGTTACATCTACCGTCGCCACTTGGACAGAACTGAGTACATGTATGTCCTCCAGCGTGAGAGTGGTACTGCAGAGTACAAGTACCCGCCAGTGCAGCAGGGGACTTCCCATGAGCACATGGACCTGTGCTTGGAGGATGCTGCTATGCTCAGCACTCGACAGCAGGAGTGTCAGCAACAGCTTCAGGATGTTCGTGACACCCTGAAGGAGACCGAGGCATTGCTTCGCGCCAGCTTGAGGGCGAGAGAAAGAGGAGATGGGAATGAACTGTGTGTCACCGTGAATGACACGTGGACTCCTGACTCCCCAGACCGCCGGGCGAGCAGGCGTCGCCGCACTTCTCCACCAGCAGCTTCCCCAGCCAAAGCGGAGCCAGAGGGCAGCCGCAATAATGAGGAAGATCTCGAGGAGCCAGCTCCGTGATACGAGTCGTGTAGAGTTCTTTCCCTTAGTTCAGCAGGTTATCGAGTAGTCGAGTCAATACTTTAGTTAATGGTGTGTGACGTGAGTTGTGGAAGCCATGGGCATTTGTCTGCAACCTCGTCTTTAGGTTGTTTTGCTTTGATGTGTGAACCCCTATGAATTAAGAGTGCAATTATTTTCGCGTGAGACGTGACTCCCAAAAATCTAAGTGAAACCCCCCAGAAAATGTTAATATATAATAAGGCCTCAAAAGTTTAAGTTTAAACAAGCAATCTGGGAAGTTAATACGTAATGCTTTAAGTTAACCTTTGGTTGATCACGATAGATGGCTGGAAGAGGAAAGGGTCATGGTGCCAACCCCACCACCAACAACGATGAGGCCGGCAACCCTCATCATTTTGGAGGACAAGACAGGGGTGGTCGCCGTGAAGGAGTTGATCCTATCCACCAGGTGCTTGAAAATCAGAATCAGCTCATCTAGAGCCTAACTCAAGTGGTGGCGAATTTGCACCAAGCTCCACCTCCACAAGCTGCACCACGCCAACCAAGGTTGAGTGAGTTCCTAGGGACTCAACCTCCAAAGTTTGCAAGTGCTTCTGAACCTCTGGAGGCAGATGATTGGCTAAAGACCATTGAGAGCAAGATGAGGATTATACAATGCCAAGGGTATGAGAGGGTGCTGTTTGCCTCTCACCAATTGCATGGACCTGCTGCTGATTGGTGGACCGCTTACGTGGCCGCCCATCATGACCCTGAGAACATCACTTGGGAAGAGTTCAAGCGCAGTTTCCTCAACCATTACATACCAAGGGGTGAACTCAAAAACAAGAGAAAGGAGTTCTTGGGACTGCAGCAAGGAAACATGACTGTGAGGGAATACCTCCCTAAATTCACCCAACTATCCCGTTATGCACCATGGGACATCAAGACTGATGAGCAGAAACAGGACTGCTTTGTGGAAGGACTTACTGCAGAAATGCAGTGTGCAATGTCCTCCAACGAGTATGAAAGCTTCCAAAAGATGGTGGACAGAGTATTTGTTCTGGAGAGAAAGCTGAAGGCCTAGGAAAATGAAAACAAGAGGAAGGCTTGATGGTCACACCAAGCCTCGGGTAGCAACACACGCCCACGACTGATGCAACCACCTGCAGGGCAGACGAGCCGTGCTGTGGTACCCTACTCAGCACCCAGAGGGTACAACCCAAATTTCAGGCCTCCATCAGCACCGGCACAGCCGCAGCGTCAGTTTGTACAGCAGCCTCGTCCCACATATCAACCTCGACCAGCAGTGCAAGGACCACAGAACCAACCCCAAGACAACAAAGGCCAGACACCTAAGATTGGGGTGCAATGCTTCAACTGTGGTGAAGTGGGGCACTACGTTCATAAGTGCCCAAAGAAGAAGCCCATGCAGCCGCAACAGCAGAATGTGATGTGAGGACAGGTGAACCACGTGACCATGGAGGAGGCGCAAGAGGCACCTGACGTGGTAGTTGGCAAGTTTCCTGCCAATTTCCACATTGCAACCCTGTTGGTCGATTCTGATGCTACCCACTCGTTCATTGCTCAAGGGTTTGTTAAGAAGCATGATCTAGCAACAACACAAATGAACCATATGCTAGCAGTAAACTCTCCAGGGGGGAGATAAGGACAAGACAAGTGTGTCCCAAGGTGAATCTAGACATTAATGGGGTAGTATTTACTGCAAACCTCATAGTGATAGACTCGCAAGGGATAGATATTATTTTGGGTATGGATTGGTTGACCAAACACAAATGAATCATCCATTGTTCGACAAGAACGGTGGAACTAACTCACCCTAGTGGCACAAGAGTAAAGTTCATAACCATACAAGTGCCTAGAAGGGACATTAAACTCAATCAAGTTGATGCTGAAGTGGAAGAGATCAGGATCATCAGGGAATATCCCGATGTTTTTCTGGAGGAGTTGCCAGGTATGCCCCCCGATCGTCAAGTGGAATTCGCGATTGAGCTAGTGCATGGAACAGCTCCAATATACAAGAGGCCATATCCGATGGACTCCAAACAACTGGAAGAACTCAAGGAACATTTAAGAGAATTGACAGAGAAGGGGTACATTAGTCCTAGTTCCTCACCATAGGGAGGTCCAGTGATATTTGTGCCCAAGAAGGACGGAACCCAAAGGTTGTGCGTAGACTACCGTGCGTTGAATGAAGTAACCATCAAGAACAAGTACCCATTACCCCACATTGAAGACTTGTTTGATCAGTTGAGGGGAGCTTGTGTGTTCTCGAAAATTGATCTCAGGTCGGGATACCACCAACTTAAGATAAGGCAAACTGATATTCCAAAGACAGCTTTCATATCTCGGTACGGACTGTATGAATACACCATCATGCCTTTCAGGCTAACTAATGCCCCTGCATACTTCATGTATCTCATGAACAAGGCATTCATGGAATATCTGGACAAATTTGTGGTGGTTTTCATAGATGACATTCTCGTCTTCTTCAAAGATGAAGAAGAACATGAGGAACCTCTAAGGTTGGTGTTGCAAAAGCTGAGAGAACACCAACTATATGCCAAGTTGAGCAAGTGTGAGTTTTTGTTGAATAGAGTTCCCTTCTTAGGACATATAATCTCGGAGGGAGGAATCTCCGTAGATCCCGCCAAGATCGAGGATGTACAGAAGTGGAAGACCCCTGAGAATGTCGGGGAAGTTCGAAGCTTCTTAGGATTGACTGGGTATTATCAACGGTTTATCGAGGGTTTCTCCAAGATTTCGAGAACCCTCACAAAATTGTTGGAGAAAGGAATCACATTCACATGGACACGTCAGTGCGAGACGAGTTTTCAGGAGCTGAAGAAAAGATTGACAACAGCCCCAAAGCTAGTTATGCCAGATATGCAGAAGAACTTTTCGGTGTACTGTGATGCCTCTGGAAACGGGTTGGGATGTGTTCTCATGCAATAGGGGCATGTCGTGGCTTATGCGTCCCGACAGCTCCGGAAACACGAGAAGAACTATCCTACGCATGACCTAGAGCTAGCCGCAGTGGTACACACGTTGAAGATTTGGCGGCATTACTTGATGGTGAAGAGGACAGAGATATATACAGATCATAAGAGCTTAAAGTATATTTTCACACAGCCAGATCTCAACCTCAGACAAAGGAGATGGTTAGAGCTAATCCACGATTTTGATGTGGGCATCAATTATCATCCTAGGAAAGCGAACGTCGTGGTAGATGCTTTAAGCCGGAAGGTGCAGGTCAATTGATTGAGCTTAAAGGACATGCCTATAGAATTGAAGGAAGAGGTTATAAAACTCAATCTATGTCGGCTGAATAGTGGTGAGGCCATCGCCATGGAAGTGGACTCCACATTAGAGCAAGATATACGCAACAGTCAAAAGACTGATGAGAAGATACAAGAAATCAGAGAACTCATCAAGGATAATAAAGCCCCTGGTTTCAGAGAGGATGAACAAGGTACGGTGTGGCACGGGAAAAGAATCTGTGTGCCTGAAGTGAAGGAGATCTGTGAATTGATTTTGAAGGAGGCTCATGATTCCGACTGTTCCATTCATCCTGGAAGTACTAAGATCTATCATGACCTCAAGAGCATATATTTGTGGTATGGAATGAAACGAGATGTCGCGGAACATGTTTCCCTATGTGACACATGTCAGTTGGTGAAAGCGGAACATCAACGACCCGCGGGATTATTGCAACCACTCAAAGTGCCTGAATGGAAATGGAAAAAATCGGTATGGATTTCATAGTGGGACTACCTAGGACCCAATCAGGATATGATTTGATATGGGTCATCATCGACAGGCTAACCAAGTTAGCTCATTTCATCCCCTGAAAGAAAGCTACAGTGGATCCAAATTGGCAGAATTATACATGTCAAGGATCGTGTGTTTCCATGGAGTGCCAAAGAAGATAGTGTCAGATCGAGGGACACAGTTCACCTCAAGGTTCTGGCAGAAGTTGCATGAAACCATGGGAACTCATCTGAATTTTAGTTCTGCCTATCATCCCCAGACTGACCGAAGACGGAAAGAACCAATCAGATCCTTGAGGATATGCTGAGAGCGTGTGCGCTCAAGAACAATAGGAGTTGGAATAAGAACTTACCGTATGCGGAGTTCTCCTATAACAACAGCTATCAGGCGAGTATGAAGATGTAACCATTTGAGGCTTTGTATGGGAGGAAGTGCAGAACTCCCCTATTTTGGAACCAAATGGGGGAAAGTAAAGTGTTTGGGCCCGAAGTACTACAGGAAGCCGAGGTGAAATTGAGGGAAATCCGCAACAATTTGAGGATAGCACAGACACGACAAAAGAGCTATTTTGATGTACGGAGAAGAGAGCTCGTTTTCAACGTGGGGGACTATGTCTACCTCAAGGTGTCCCCTATCCGAGGACTGTGTCAGTTCAAGGTAAAAGGGAAGTTATCACCTCGATACATCAGACCCTTTCAGGTTCTGGAGAGGAAAGGCGAAGTGGCATATCAACTAGAACTACCGGCTCGCCTATCGGATGTGCACGTTGTATTCCATGTGTCATTGCTCAAGAAATGTCTGAGGACGTCTGAAGAGAGGTTACCCATGAATGAGGTTGACGTAGGAGAGGATATGTCTTATGCCGAGCAACCAGTCAAGATTTTGGAGACAATGGAACGCCTCACAAGAAATAAAAGAATCCGGATGTGCAAGGTGCAGTGAAGCATCACTCGGAAGAGGAAGCCACTTGGGAGCGAGAAGACGAGCTTAAGGCACAGTTTCCGGAATTGTTTTCCTAGAACCACCAATCTCGAGGTCCAGATTTCTTTTAAGGGGGGTAGAGCTGTAACACCCCAAAAATTTGTTAAAAGGGGAATTTAAAATTTTTTGGACGTACTGCATGTGGTGCAGAAATTCAAATTCAAATTGGAATTCAAATTCAAATCAAAACAGAAAAGAAAAGGAAAAAGAAAAAAAACCCACCGACCAGTGGGCCGAAACCCACCAGCCGGCCCAATCTCCCCGCGCCAGCCCCAAATCCGCGCCCCTCTCTCCCTCTCACTGACACGTGGGGCCCGCGTGTCATCTCGTACCTCCCGCTCGCGCCAACCAACCGGACTCTTCCCCGCGCCCGATCGAAACCAACTCCGGAAACCCGCGTCCCCAGCCCGAATTTTGGTCCCGGACATCTCCAACTCGATCCCAACAGACCGCCGCCCTCCCTCGTCTATATAAACGCCGGCATCGCCCTGCTTCCCCCCCTCCCCCCCCCCCCCCCGATCGGTTGTTCTTCCTCCCGGTGAGAACCAAAGCCTCTCCCACCATTTTCCTTCGATCCCAGCTCTGATTTCCTGATCTAACGCGTTGATCATGTTCCACCGCCTCCGGGGAATCTCGCAGGTGAAGGAAATCTGGTGTTTTGCGCTCTAGACACAACTTCGACGAGCACCGCCGCGTTTTCACCTCGGACCTCGCCGTCGACCGCCTTCCAGGGCCTCCGAGCTCAAGAAAAGCCTTGAGGTGAGATCCCCGACCTGCCCTCTACCGTTCTATGCCATGAAATCCAAGTTTTAGGAAGTATAGACGAAAATAAAAAGATCTCCGGCAAGATCGCCGCCTCCCGCCGCCGCGCGCCGCCGGGCAGCGCGGGCTGGCTCCGGCCAGGGCGACGTGGCCCCTTGTGCACCGTCTATTTTAAATCGCACGGTAGAATTAAAACCCGTGGGTACCGGTTCGATGATCTAATCTGAGCCGTCCACTTTAAATCGGACGGTCCACATCAAGCCCGCGTTATAAGGGCTGAGATTCTTACGCGCTACACCCTGGGGATCTCGGAAAACACGAGTTAGCCCCGGAAACTTCTGATCTAGCCCCTGGAACTTCAGAAATTTGTGTAAATTCATTTAAAAATTAGTTTTAGCCCCTGGACTTAATAAAAAATAGGAAACCCCTCTGTTATGTGAAGTTAGACCCTGGAAATTTATGAAATGATAAATTAGACCCTGCAGTAGTGTGGATTTACCTTTTTGACTCTATATGATATTAAATTCAGAAATTTGAAAATGTAATTACGATTTAAATTTAAAAGGTGAGGCACACACATGTGCAAATTCAAATCTAAACTCTTCTAGCACTTGGAAAACTTTAGAATGAGTTAAAAATAGATTTTAGGCTGAATTGAAATCTGTCTAAATGGGGTTCATATTTATTAGTTCTAGAAACACATTTTTAGGCTAGGAAATAATTCTAAAAACTGATAAAATAAATTTAAATTAATTCACAGCAGAGGAGAAGTTCAAAAATATATTATGTAATATTTTAGATCAGAACCTATTCTGTTTAGATTACATGTTCTACTATTTAATATTAAAACTCACTTTTAGGCATAGAAAATAAATCTGAAAATATAGGAAAATAGGTATGCATAATTAGAAAATGATAAATGAAGTCTCCAAATCCAAAAACTTCAGTTTAGGATGTGGTAGAAGATCTGATGAACCTATTTGGAGTAAGAAATACCTTTTATACAAAATTTGTGGCTAAGAAGTGTAATAATTAAATATAAAGAATTTGTTCAAATTGGAACTTCATATATAGTGTGCAAATAGAAATCTGAACATAGAAGTTAGAAATAATATACATATGTTCAAAGGTGAATGTAGGCCAAAAATCAACACATGAAGAGTAACCACAACACTTAGAAACATGAATGACTTTCATAGGTATGTATGTGTGGATTGTATGAAGTGAAAGTGTGAACTATGCCTTATGGATTGTTGTTTTATTTTGCTATGTGTATTGGCATGAATAGAACATGCCCCAGAGCAAGTTCTCCCATTCCAAGACCAAGACTTTCCATTCCCAGGGCAGTAGGAAGAAGGCAAGTCTCCTTGACCACTTTGATCCTATACTAGGATGTGTAGATAGAATTATTTGCAGTGTCAATTGAAATATGAAAACCATGCTAGGAAGTTTCCCTAGAATTGCATTACCTTGTTTCCTTGTAGCTTGGGTTGGGATTTATTTTATCATGTCATTTATTTATATGCTTATGCTTAGACATGCTTAGAATGGGATTAGTGGGATATGAGATCATCAACTTGTTTACCTCACTCTTGAATGAGATATTATGAGTTATGTAGAGGTAGGGATCGAGGCAAGTTGGATGATTTGGTTGGTGTTGTGTGCACGGGACTCGGGTTTATGTTTAGTGCTTGCCCGGATCCTAAGGACCGGTTCATGGAGCATGTAACCTGGCTTTTCCGTGCCAACCACATGCTGAGATGGGGCAGCTTGGCCAATTAGTTAGGTGTATCCCCGGCGTAGTATGGGTGTGTTGGATGGTGCGGGGAGTAGGTGTCAGCTGGACTACCATATGAACCGCAAGGCTCAAGAGGGGGCCACTGCAGCGGGGTTGGAGCCTCTTGTATGCTGTTAGGGGTGAAACCTCAGTGGACCCACGCTCGTCGAGAATCCCTTTGTAAAGGCTTCGTAGTGATCTCCTAGCTACACACCTGGGAAGTGTGAATGTGGTTCGTAGCCACTGGCAAAATGGAGGTTCTTTTAGTCCACCCGGCAACGGGGGATGAAATCACTACATGTGGGTACAGTGGTGCAAACTCTGCAGAGTCAAAACTGTCATGACAGCCGTGCTCACGGTCAAGAGCGGCTTGGACTTATTCATGATTAGAGGATAGATGGATTTGGAAGTCGAGGATGTTAAGCGGGGAGCTTGACATTGGATATGATGATTATGGTTACTTGATTTTGATGTGGGTTGGGAGATTGGGACCATTTCACCTGTGTAGTAATGTAGGTGCTTAATAAGCTAAGGTGATAGGTATTAATTGCATAGTGCTTTAACCATGAGTTCAACCTCTCCTTGCTCTGGCCATGCATGACCTAACTTTCCCACACTTGCTGAGTACCAACGGTACTCAACCTTGCATATTTGTTGGTTTAAATTGCTGCTCAGGTCAAGGGGATGATGTGGCGTTCAATGACCAAGACTTCGGATCCGAAGAAGGATTCTAGGTTCATGGAGTCCCCCGGGCAATGCCTGTGACGGAGCCCACAAGAATAATATTCCGCTGCTATTTTATTTACATGTTATGAACTTATTATCGTCCATCGACACGTATGCGTTGTAAGACATATTTATATTCGACACCTGGCTTGTAATAAATGATGCTTCACTATTTGTCATCACATATATGAGAAAATGATCCTAGCATACATGTGATATTCACTCGGTTGTTCTTCGGAGAAACCGGGTGTGACATGTACCTATGACCATCTTTGACATTAGGAGGTCTTGTGAGCATATATGCACTATGTGCATATTTGATTTTTTTCTTTGTCAAAGATGCCGCTTTGGGATGGATGCTTATCTTGTGTAGCATTGGATTCATCTGTTACATTAGTATTCTTACTAGAGCATGTGCAAGTTTTAATAGTTGTCAACTTGACATCTTGAGAAGGCGGACTTTTAGAGTAGGAAGTGTCACTTTTCTTGATTGACTCCACTTGAACTTCAAGAATTTTGTTAACTTTCGTCAAGTTAGCAAGTTCGTCCTTGACTGCAATGTGTAAGTCTTCTAGTTTTGAGTAAGTTTCCTTACTCAAAGCTAGCTCAAGCTCAAGTTCCTTACTTTTCTCCTTTTCAAGCTCAAGAAGCTTTTCAACCTCTTGTTATCTCTTCCTTTCACGGATGAGCATATCTTCTTGGTGATTGACAAGATCCTCCTTCTCAAAGATTTCATCTAACAACATCTTCATTTTTCTTAGTGCAGTTTTGCTCAATCCTTTAAGCATTTCCTCATTTTCACTAATACTATCAAAATCATCATTAGAGGAATGTAAGGAGGGGTTGTAAGTCGAACCTTCTTCTTGCCTTCCTTAGCCATGAGGCAAGTGTGGTTGTGGTTCCCCCTTCCTCCCATGTTTGGGAAGAGTGTAGACTTGTTGGTTGGCTTCTTGATAGCAATTGGTTCCATCTCATCTTCATCATCCGAGGAGGACTCATCATTGGAGTCCCACTCCTTGCCAATGTGTGCTTGATGTGCTTGCTTCTTTTTCTTGAAAGTTTTCTTCTCTTGCGACCTCGCTTCTTTCTTCTTCTTGTTTTCCTCATACGGGCAATCAACCATAAAGTGTCCGTATTCACCACAGTTGTAGCAAGTACGTCGATCCTTGGATTTTGCTTTTTCTTTATTCTTTCCTTCACTTGAGTTGCTGCCTCTTCTTTTTCTCATCATGCACTTGAATCTTTCTATGAAGAGCACCATCTCTTCATCATCCATATCTATGCTTACATCGTCATTGTCTTCTTATTTATATGTCTCGCTAGTCTCCTTCCCTTTGGGCTTGCAAGTTACTTTGAGGGCGACCTCCTTCTTCTTGGATGAGGTAAGTTCAGCTAAGTCTTTGACATATTTAGCTTCTTTCTCCATCATCTCGTGATTGATAACTTTGCTAAGGACTTCATCGGGGGTAATTTTGTGAAACCCCGGGCTTTCTCTTATCATGGAACAGAAGGTGACATTCTTATCACACCCGGTTTCTCCGAAGAACAACCGAGTGAATATCACATGTATGCCAGGATCATTTTCTCATACATGTGATGACAAATAGTGAAGCATCATTTATTACAAGCCAGGTGTCGAATATAAATATGTCTTACAACGCATACGTCTCAATGGACGATAATAAGTTCATAACATGTAAATAAAATAGCAGAGGAATATTATTCTTGTGGGCTCCGTCACAGGCGTTGCCCGGGGAACTCCATGAACCTAGAATCCTTTTTTGGGTCCGAAGTCTTGGTCATTGAACGCCACATCATCCCCTTGACCTGAGCAGCAATTTAAGTCAACAAATATGCAAGGTTGAGTACCGTTGGTACTCAGCAAGTGTGGGAAAGTTATGTCATGCATGGCCAGAGCAAGGAGATGTTGAACTCATGGTTAAAGCACTATGCAATTAATACCTATCACCTTAGCTTATTAAGCACCTACATTACTACACAGGTGAAATGGTTCCCACTGTACCCACATGTAGTGATTTCATCCCCCGTTGCCGGGTGGACTAAAAGAACCTCCATTATGCCAGTGGCTACAAACCACATTCAGACTTCCCAGGTGTGTAGCCAGGAGATCACTACGAAGCCTTTACAAAGGGATTCCCGACAAGCATGGGCCCACTGAGGTTTCACCCCTAACAGCATACAAGAGGCTCCAACCCCGCTGCAGTGGCCCCCTCTTGAGCCTTGCGGTTCATATGGTAGTCCAGCTGACACCTATTCCCCGCACCATACAACACACCCATACTACGTCGGGGATACACCTAATTAATTTGCCAAGCTGCCCCATCTCAGCATGTGGTTGGCATGGTAAAGCCAGGTTACATGCTCCATGAACCGGTCGTTAGGATCCAGGCAAGTACTAAACACAAACCCGAGTCTCGTGCACCCAGCACCAACCAAATCATCCAACTTGCCTCGATCCCTACCTCTACATAACTCATAATATCTCATTCAAGAATAAGGTAAATAAATTGATGATATCATATCCCAGTTATCCCATTCTAAGCATGGCTAAGCATAAGCATATAAATAAGTGACATGATAAAATAAATCCCAACCCAAGCTACAAGGAAACAAGGTAATGCAATTCTAGGGAAACTTCCTAGCATGGGTTTCATATTTCAATTGACAATGCAAATAATTCTATCTACACATCCTAGTATAGGATCAAAGTGGTCAAGGACACTTGCCTTCTTCCTGCTGCTCTGAGAATGGAAAGTCTTGGTCTTGGAATGGGAGAACTTGCTCTGGGGCAGGTTCTATTCATGCCAATACACATAGCAAAAGAAAACAACAATCCATAAGACATAGTTCACACTTTCACTTCATACAAACCACACATACATACCTATGAAAGTCATTCACATTTCTAAGTGTTGTGGTTACTCTTCATGTGTTGATTTTTGGCCTACATTTACCTTTAAACATATGTATATTATTTCTAACTTCTATGTTCAGATTTCTATTTGCACACTATATATGAAGTTCCAATTTGAACAAATTCTTTATATTTAATTATTACACTTCTTAGCCACAAAGTTTGTATAAAAGGTATTTTCCTACTCCAAATAGGTTTTCAGATCTTCTACCACATCCTAAACTGAAGTTTTTGGATTTGGATACTTCATTTATCATTTTCTAATTATGCATACCTATTTTCCTATATTTTTCAGATTTATTTTCTATGCCTAAAAGTGAGTTTTAATATTAAATAGTAGAACATGTCATCTAAATCAAATAGGTTCTGATCTAAAATATTACATAATATATTTTTGAACTTATCCTCTGATGTGAATTAATTTAAATTTATTTTATCAGTTTTCAGAATTATTTCCTAGCCTAAAAATGTGTTTCTAGAACTAATAAATATGAACCACATTTAGACAGATTTCAATTTAGCCTAAAATCTATTTTTAACTTATTCTAAAGTTTTCCAAGTGCTAGGAGAGTTTAGATTTGAATTTGCACATGTGTGTGCCTCACCATTTAAATTTAAATCCTAATTACATATTCAAATTTCTGAATTTAATATCATATAGAGTCAAAAAGGTAAATCCACACTACTGCAGGGTCTAATTTATTATTTCATAAATTTCCTGGGGTCTAACTTCACATAACAGAGGGGTTTTCCCTAAATTTTATTAAGTCCAGGGGCTAAAACTGATTTTTAAATGAATTTACACGAATTTCTGAAGTTCCAGGGGCTAGATCAGAAGTTTCGGGGGCTAGCTCGTGTTTTCCGAGATCCCCAGGGGGTAGCGCGTAAGAATCCCGGCCTTTATAACGCGGGGCTGATGTGGACCATCCGATTTAAAATAGACGGCTCAGATTAGATCGCTGAACCGGTATGCGTGGGTTTTGATTCTACCGTGCGATTTAAAATAGACGGCGCACAAGGGGCCACGTCGCCCTGGCCGGATCCAGCCCGCGCTGCCCGGCGGCGCGCGGCGGCGGGAGGCGGCGATCTCGCCAGAGTTCTTCGGATTTTCGTCTATACTTCCTAAAACTTGGATTTCATGGCATAGAACGGTAGAGGGGAGGTCGGGGATTTCACCTCGGGGTTTTTCTTGAGCTCGGAGGCCCTGGAAGGTGGTCGGCGGCGAGGTCCGAGGTGAAAACGCGGCGATGCTCGTCGGGGCTGTGTCTAGAGCGCAAAACATCGGATTTCCTTCACCTGCGAGATTCCCCGGAGGCGGTGGAACATGATCAGCGCATTAGATCAGGAAATCCGAGCTGGGATCGAAGGAAAACTGCGGGAGAAGCTTTGGTTCTCACCGGGAGGAAAAACAGCCGATCGGGGGAAAAAACAGGGCGATGCCGGCGTTTATATAGACGAGGGAGGGCGGCTGTCTGTTGGGATCGAGTTGGAGACGTCCGGGACCGAAATTCGGGCTGGGGATGCGGGTTTCCGGAGTTGGATGCGATCGGGCGCGGGGAAGAGTCCGGTTGGTTGGCGCGAGCGAGAGGTAGGAGATGACACGCGGGCCCCGCGTGTCAGTGAGAGGGAGAGAGGGGCGCGGGTTTGGGGCTGGCGCGGGGAGATTGGGCCGGCTGGTGGGTTTCGGCTCACTGGCCGGTGGGGTTTTTCTTTTTCTTTTTCTTTTTCCTTTTCTTTTCTGTTTTGATTTGAATTTAAATTCCAACTTGAATTTGAATTTCTGCACCACATGCAGTACGTCCAAAATTTTTTAAATTCCCCTCTTAACAGATTTTGGGGTGTTACAATTCTGAGGCATAGAGGCTCTAATCATTCTCTTCACAACCTCATGATCAGTCCACTTATTGCTTCCATAAGCACGGATCTTGTTGATGAGTGTCTTCAAGCGGTTGTACATCTCTTGAGGAGTTGCACCATCTTCTATGGCAAATCTCTCCAATTCTCCTTCAAGCATCTCAATCTTCGCTTCTGAGACGGAGCGGTTTCCTTTATGAGCAGCCTTGAGTGTATCCCAAATGCCTTTGGCAACTTCAAGTCCATCCACCTTGGTGAACTCTTCTCGGCTCAAGGATGAAGTGATCACCGCAATGGCTTTTGCATTGCGGTGAATTACTTGTTCTTGCTCCGGGGTGAGTTCATTGTCAGTGTCTCGGATATCTATACATGTACAAACTATATGCCAAAGACTAGGATTAAGTGAGATAAGATGCATTTTCATATTATACTTCCACATTGAGTAATCATTGTTGTGAAACTGTGGAGGTCTTCCCATGGGAATAGAAAGATAATGATTATAGTTGTTAAGCTTCTCATAATTAAAAGGATACCGGGAGTAGTCTTGATGACTACCCCCTTTTGACTTTTCATCCTCCTTCTTGCCTTTCTGTCTTAGAAGCTTCTTCCTTAGAAGCGCCTTGAGTTTACGCACTTCTTCATCATTGTGTTCGTGCTCCTTGAACACATCGAACGCCTTGGAGTCTTGCTCGTCTCCAATGATGGGCGCTTCTGGGATCTCGTTGTTCTTGTCGGTGGCCATTTATCTATCCGAGCGGCGAGTATCATAAAAGGAGAGCCTAGCTCTGATACCAATTGAATGTGGCCTAGAGGGGGTGAATAGGCGTTGAAAACTTTTCCTGCAACACTTAGCAAATTCGTCAAATACAGGAGGGATCGGATTAGTCCGGTATCGGTACGGACTAGTCTGGTGTGCTAGTTATATCGACGAAAAGATAGATTATTTAATGTATTCTCCTCAAATATTATAGAAGAGGAATTAAGTAAATTAACCTAACAACTTGTGTAGGTATTAGGATGATTAATTTGAACAAGGAATACAATATTAATATTTGTTGCAAGATTAATCAACCCTATTGTGACGCCCTCAATTCCGTGGAAAACCACGGAACCGAGAACTAATGCGTATGTGTGCCCAGGATGTTCATCACAAATACACATATATTCCACAAACTGAATTCAGAATATATATAACCACGAATAACAGAGTTTATTACAATAGCTCATGAGTCTTGGACTCATGCTCACAGCGGAAGTCTTTATTTCTATGCAGCGGAAGTCTTTATTTCTATGCAGCGGAAGTCTTTATTCTAATGCAGAAGCAATTTAACTAATACGGAAGCAAATCTAAGCAGCAATGGCTCCATCTCTATTTCATCCCCACAGGCAAGGTTGAGAACAGATCACACGTCTAATGCTCCATTTGTTCTTCATAGTAATCCTCTCCTGCTGCTGATGATGAAATAATAATGCAAGTTTGAGTACAATGATGTACTCAGCAAGTGCGGGAAAATATGATATGAAGTCTCATAACAAGGTAGGTATAAAAAGTCTCATTGCGGAAAGCAAAGTTATTTATCAACAGCACGATAAAACAACGACATATCTTTAAGTGAATGTAATCCCAGCATGTATTAAAATACCAATCATACCTCCGTCATGTTCATAACTAGTCATCAATCAACCTCATTCTCGTCCACGAATAACTCCTCGTATTCGCTACCATCTCACGAATACCATCCTGTATTCGCTACCATTTCACCTCATAAAACAACTTCGTCTCCCACCGAGACCAACTTTGTTGCCACGACTCAACAGTCATGCAACCCATCTTATCACCCGGACTCAACAGTCCCAAAACCAAACCATAACCAAACCATCCAAAACCATAACCAATAACCATCCCAATAATCATGCCAACTAATCATGGCAGTTGGCCAGGCGCTCGTGACCGTAAGCTCGGCTATCATGATAGTTTTAAGAACTCTGCAGAGTTTGCACCTCTTTACCCACAATTTTGTGATTTTGTCACCCGTTGGTGACTGCAGAACCTCCATTATACCAGTACACAACCGTCGGTGTATGGCCAAGAGATCACAAAATAGCTTTTACAAAGGGGTTACTAGATGTATGGACTCACTAAGGTTTCACCGGTAGGCTAGAATCTCCAATTCTGCCACCCACGGGCCCCCTCTTGTGCCATGCAGTTCCCAGAGCAGTCCTCACTCGACTCCCATTCCCCGCGCCTTCCACAGTCCATAACAATCTAGCAATTTACCTAATTACTCAGCTAAGCCGCACCCATACTTGGCCTTGTGGTGGCACTGTTATCCTGGCATGTGCATGCATGAACCGGTCCTTAGATCTACGGCAAGTAAACCACCATCTCATGCTACCTCATTCACAAACCCGGTCTTGCCTAGATCTCCCTCTGATCCATGTCCATTATTAACATCAGTTTCTCATTATCATTATGAGTGCAGTTAGCTAGACACAACTATCTCGCTTCCCATTCCCATGGACTCAGCGAAGCACCGACTCGTAAACATCCCTGGCGACAAGGGTAGTTTAACAAAAGCTAGTAAACTCCTATAAAAAGGGTTTCCCATCATGTTGACTCAGCACGCACACCTTTTCGCAAATCAAAACAGTTTTACCCAAAACATAGGATCAATATGGTCAAGGAGCACTTGCCTTGTTCTTGCGGTTCTGGTGGCTCTTGGATCTCGAAACCTTGTTGTTGCAGCTCGTCGTAGACAGCTCCCTGAGCTTGTCCTTCTATACAGGATCACGCACATACAAGATTCATAACAATCAATACTATGCACAAACTTTAAACTAGATGCGATGATGCATATGCATGCTATCCTATGATCAGTTTTAATAGATCGTTTTGTACGTGTTCTTGCATGCCTTGTATGGTTTTATGATGAACAGGGGTGTTCGGATCAGATGTGGACGTGGTGATGACCTTGTCTTAGATCAACCCGATCAACAAGTGATCTGTCCACGAGAAAGCTTCTGTTCGAAAGGAATCGAAGAACAGATGCAAAGAAAACATGATGATGTCGTAAGGTGGTATTGGAGACCTACCTTATGTTCTTCTCGGTCTTCGGGTCCTTCTCAGATCAGACAGATTGTTGGGCTTTCTCCCGGCGATCTTCCTTGACTGAACTCCGACGATGGCTTTCTCGGCGAGTTTAGGCTAGGGCTCTAAGTCGTCGGCTTAGGAGTTGGAAAAGAAGTTCGTGGTTTTGGCCAGAGGTTCTGGTTCTATTTATAATCGAGAGAAGAAGAGTCCTATTCTGATTGGATTCTGAATAAGAGTCCTATTTTGATTGTTGTTGAATCCTTTCGGTTTGCCCATCGGTTTGTGGGTGATAGGCGGAGCTAAAATCCAGCCGTGTCCCCATAGCTTTCTGCAGTTTCCTCCAGAATCTAGAGGTAAACTGAGAACCTCGATCTGAGACTATCCTCTTCGGGACTCCATGACGGCACACGATCTGCTCCATGTACAACTCGGCTAGTTGTGCAACGTTATCCTTGGCCCTTACAGGGAGAAAATGGGCGGTTTTCGTCAGTCGGTCCACGATTACCCAGATGGAGTCATAACCCGACTGGGTACGTGGCAATCCGACGATGAAATCCATGCTGATGTATTCCCACTTCCACTCGGGTACCTTCAAAGGTTGCAACAATCCAGCGGGTCTTTGATGTTCAGCCTTCACCCATTGGCATGTGTCGCATAGGGCAACATATTCGGCTATGTCCCTTTTCGTACCATCCCACCAATAACAAGTCTTCAAGTCCTTGTATATTTTGGTACTTCCGGATGTATGGAATAGGGTGAATCATGTGCCTCCTTCAATATCATGTCACGGAGGTGCTTCATGTTAGGCACACAAATCCTTTTTCCTAGCCAAAGCGTACCCTTCTCATCTTCTTTGAAATCCTTCTCTATTCCTTGTCGTATCCTCTCCTTGATCTCCTTGATCTCCTCATCCGTTTCTTGGCCATCTCTTATCTCTTGCTCCAATGAAGAGTGGATCTCCATCATTTCCATGTTGTTCAAGAATCCGAGGTGTAACCGTTCGATCTCCTTACGTAGTTCGGGTGGTAGCAACCGAACCGTGAGCTTGTGACATGCTTCCTTCCGGCTTAATGCATCAGCTACTACATTGGCCTTCCCAGGGTGATAGTTGATTCCAACACCGTAATCCTTAATAAGTCTCAACCATCGACGTTGCCTCAAATTCAAGTCTGTTTGTGTAAATATGTACTTGAGGCTTCTATGATCCGTAAAGATCTCACATCAATGACCAAGGATATAATGTCTCCAAATCTTCAATGCATGCACTACTGCTGCTAGCTCCATGTCATGTGTAGGATAATTAAGCTCGTGCTTCTTTAATTGTCGTGAGGCATAGGCTACCACTTGTCCTTCTTGCATGAGCACACATTCGAGCCCCTGTCTGGATGCGTCACAATATATGTCAAAGCTCTTTCTTACGTCCGGCAATATAAAAACCGGCGCTGTGGTTAGCCTTTTATTGAGCTTCTCAAAACTTTCTTGGCATGCTGGTGTCCATCGAAAGGATTTTCCCTTCATTAGCAACTCCGTCATAGGCTTTGCTATCTTAGAAAAGTCTTTACTGAAGCATCGGTAGTATCAAGCCATCCCAAGAAAACTCTGAATATCCCTCACGTTTTACGGTTGGTCCGACTTCAGAACATCTGTCACTTTACCGGGATCAACCGATACCCCTTCTTCGGAGATAATGTGGCCTAGGAACGATATTTCCTTTAGCCAAAATTGACACTTGTTAAGCTTGGCATACAATTGATGCTCACGCATTTTCTGCAAGGTCAATTTCAAATGTTCTTCATGCTCCTCCTCACTTTTTGAATACACCATAATGTCGTCGATGAAAACCACGATGAACTTATCCAAGTACTCCATGAAAACCTTGTTCATGAGGTGCATGAAGTATGCGGGTGCATTTGTTAACCCAAAAGACATGACGGTATATTCATATGAACCATACCATGTTCGGAAGGCAGTCTTGGGTACATCGGAGGGCTTAATCTTCAGCTGGAAATATCCCGACCGAAGATCAATCTTGGAGAACACTCGGGATCCTTTCATTTGGTCGAACAGGTCCTCTATACGGGGCAGAGGGTATTTGTTCTTGATTGTCACCTCGTTGAGAGACCTATAGTCCACGCACATCCTTTGGGTCCCATCCTTCTTGTCTACGAAGAGCACAGGAGCTCCCCAAGGTGACGAGCTTGGACGTATGAAACCCTTCTCCAACTGTTCTTGAATTTGCTTCTTGAGTTCTACCAGTTCATTGACGGGCATCCTATAGGGTCTCTTGGCTATGGGTGCAGTTCCCTGTACCAAATCAATGGAAAATTCAATGTCCCGATCAGGGGGCATACCTGGAAGCTCCTCTAGAAACACATCCGAGAATTCTTGAACCACTGGAATGCTGTCCAATGTTGCTCCTTCGACGTGGTTCAAGATTGCCTTCTCAGTGGTTTGTTGGGATGACTCAAACTCGACACGGATGCCGTGCTCATTTGTTAATTGCACGCTTCTTTCAACACATTGGATTACCCCGTTGTGCTTGCTTAACCAATCCATCCCGAGTATTATGTCAATCCCTTGGGAATCCAAGATAATAAGGTTGGCAAGGAAGTCTACCCCATTTATTTTAAGGCTTACTTTCGGACATACTATATTAGTCCTCATTTCTCCTTCGGGAGAATTAACTAACATAGCACATTCTAACTGGGATACGGGTAGATGGTGTTTGGCAACATACTTGGATGATATGAAGGAATGTGATGATCCAGAATCAAATAAGATGGTGGCTGGGTTGGAGTTGGCAAGGATTACCAATTACGACGTCCTCAGCCTGTTGTGCTTCCTCAGCAGAGACATGTTTACGTTGCCGCGAGCATAGTTCTGCTGTCCACGGTTTCTTTGATTGTCCCCTCCGTTCAGTCACGGGTTCTGCTTGGGCACGTTGTCTTGCTGCCCAGGGCCTCTCCTCGGGCACTGGTTCGCGAAGTGTCCTATTTCTACGCATGCAAAGCATGCCCTGTTGCCTATGGCAGCAGGTACGTTGGGGCGGGGTTTTTGAACAGGAGTGCCCATGTTAGGTCGGGGCACAGGAGGCATGGGCACGCGAGGTGCTGGTGCAACAGGTCGTTGCTGTGGTGGCTGACTAGGGCGGTATGCAGGAGTGGTCGATTCATACTGCGGTGTAGCTGGGAACATGTACCGAGGTCGTACATTGCTCCCTTGAGGCTGGTATGTCATCTTCCTCTTGCACTCTCGCTCGATCTCTCAGAACTTGCTTTCAACCACTATAGCCTTGTCAACCAGCTTCTGAAACTTTGCATAGTCATTGTTGAGGAGCTGAACCTGGATCTCATTGTTCAACCCTCTCATGAACAGGTATTGCTTCCTCTGGTCTGAGTTGACATCTTCGGGGGCATACCGGGACAGTTGTGTGAACTTGTTGAGGTACTCATTCACACTTCTCTGTCCTTGACGGAGATCTTCAAACTCCTGTCTCTTGAGCATCATTACACCAGCAGGGATGTAATGAGAGCGGAAACTCTCCTTGAACTCAGTCCAAGTGATCGTCTCCGGGTCGAAATGAGCGTTACATAGGGCATCACACCAGTCAGCGGCAGCTCCCATAAGTTGGTGCGATGCAAAGAGTACTTTCTCTCGGTCATTGCACTGCACTATGGCAAGCTTCTTCTCCATGGATTTCAACCAGTCGTCGGCCTCCATGGGGTCGTTGGCTTGAGAAAAGGTGGGTGGTCGAGTCCTCATGAACTCTCCCAACCTGTTATGAGTCGGCGGTGGTGGTGGTGGTGGTGCCCGAACAGGGTTGTTGTTGTTATTGGCCTGCAATTGACCCAAAGTTTGGATCATAGTTTGCATAAGTTGATTCTGCATGGCCATCAACCGTTCCAGGTGGTTCTCGCCAGCTCCGGGGTTAACAGGAACTTCCTCATGACCATCCTCTTGGTTGTCACCAACGTTCCTTCGGCCGGCATTTCCTCTCACCATGTATGAGAGAGATCGAAATAGAATAGAACGTTAGAAAGTTTAGGTAGATTCCCTCAACTATATGCATCAAGGTGAGTTGGACTATATATATTAGCCCATATGAGGATGTGAACAAGTGCCGAAACATCTCACACCTCCTTCTACTTACGTGTGGATATGGACAACGTTTTGAGACGTCCCACAACTCATACTAAGCATACAATCACAAATAATCATTGCAAGGGCTCACACAACTCCTATTCAAGGATGGTTTTCTATGTCAAGGTAGTTTCAAGGCCAATCTAAGCGTCCTAGGATGCTTCCTTGGGTCAGCGTGGCTTAACTACCAATTTGTGTCCAATACCAATCTGTGATTGTATCTATGTGTGTAATCTACCCATACCTTGTGGGTTTTTTGATACCACTCTGTGTTCCTATTTAGGTGTGTAACCCACTGTCAACCCATGGCTCTAATATCAATATATGATTTCTATCTAGGCGTGTAATCTACTGTCAACCCGTGGCTCTGATACCAATCTGTGATGCCCTCAATTCTGTGGAAAACCACGGAACCGAGAACTAATGCGTATGTGTGCCCAGGATGTTCATCACAAATACACATATATTCCACAACTGAATTCAGAATATATATAACCACGAATAACAGAGTTTATTACAATAGCTCATGAGTCTTGGACTCATGCTCACAGCGGAAGTCTTTATTTCTATGCAGCGGAAGTCTTTATTTCTATGCAGCGGAAGTGTGACACCCTCATCTCTGGAGTCAACATATATTCATGTTTTATGAAGAGAAAACATTTTAAGAAAAGTAGGAACAGAGAAAATTATCAAAAGGATAGCCATTAAGAGCCGAATTCAGCTCTCAGAGAGCGCCGAAGACAACTTCCGCGGCCCGCTGGCCACGTGGCGTGTTCGGAGCTCATCCCTGCGAAGTGGGGAGAGGCCGCTGCTAAGCTGGCTACGTGGCAGGCTCGGGGCTCATCCGCGCAAAGGGGAGAGGTCCGACCCCGTGGGACACATGTTGCCCACGGAGCTAGCCTCTGTGGAAGAAGCAAAGGCATTTCTGCAGGACATGTGTCGACCTCGGAGCACATCTCTGAGTAAAGAAGGAAAGACCGGCACTAACACATGGCGTGCGCGGAGCCACCTCCGAGTAAGAGAGGAGGTCCCGACCGCCAGGATACGTGGCGCACGCGGAGCTCACCCCCGAAGGAGAAGGGAGGTCTCGCTCGTTGACACGCGGCACAACCGGAGCTCGTTTCTACGAAGAAGGAGATACCAGGCCCCGGAGGACACGTGGAGCTTCCGGAGCTCATCACTACAGAGGTAACGAGTTCTGGAGCGGTTTTTAAGCGTAAGAATACCGGTACGTAAAGGAAACCGACCTGAATTCCACGATGTTACTAAAGATAAGACGTTAGGATCCAACAACGATCTGAATAGGACTCATATTCGGGATACAATCAGATTAGGACTCTTCTCTTCCCGATTATAAATAGAACCCAGAACCTCTGGCCGAAACCACAAACTTCTTTTCCAACTCTTGAGCCGACGACTTAGAGCCCGAGCCCAACCCACCGAGTAAACCATCGCCGAAGCACGGCAAGGAAGATCGCCGGAGAAAAGCCAACGATCTGAGGAGGACCTCGAGACCGAGAAGAACGTAAGGTAGGTCTCCAATACCACCTTGCGACATCGCCGTGTTTTCTTTGCATCTGTTCTTTGGTTCCTTTCGAACAGAAGCCTTCTCGTGGACAGATCACTTGATGATCAGGTTGGTCTAAAGACAAGATCATCGTCACGTCCACCTTTGATCCGAATACCTCTGTTCATCATAAAATCCATGCAAGCCATGCAAGAACATGTGCAAACCAATCTAATAAAACTAATCATAGGATAGCATGCATAGGCATCATCGCTTCTAGTCTAAGGTTTGTGCATGATATTGATTGCTGTGAATCTTGTATGCACGTGATCCGACCTAGCAGGACAAGCTCAGGGAGCTGTCTACGACGAGCTGCAGCAACAAGGCTTTGAGATCCAAGAACCACCGGAACCGCAAGAACAAGGCAAGTGCTCCTTGACCATATTGATCCTATGTTTTGGGTAAAATTGATTTGTTTTGCGAAAAGGTGTGTGTGTGTGTTGAGTCAAACATGATGGGAAACCCTTTTATAGGAGTTTACTAGTATTGGTTAAACCACCCTTGTCGCCATGGACGTTTATAAGTCGGGTATGGTTTTTGCTTTATGCTTCGCTGAGTCCATGGGATTGGGAAGCAAGATAGATGTGTCTAGCTAACTGCACTCATAATGATAATGAGAAACTGATGTTGTTAAGGAACACGGATCGGAGGGAGATCTAGGCAAGCCTGGGTTTGTGAATGAGGTAGCGTGAGATGGTGGTTTACTTGCCGTAGATCTAAGGACCGGTTCATACATGCACATGCCAGGATAACAGTGCCACCACAAGGCCAAGTATGGGTGCGGCTTAGCTGAGTAATTAGGTAAGTTGCTAGAGTGTTATGGACTGTAGAAGGCGCGGAGAATCGGAGTCGAGTGAGGACTGCCCTCGGAACTGCATGGCACAAGAGGGGGCCGTGGGTGGGAGAATTGGAGATTCTAGCCTGCCAGTGAAACCTTAGTGAGTCCATACATCTAGTAACCCCTTTGTAAAGGTTATTTTGTGATCTCTTGGCCATACACCGACGGTTGTGTACTGGTATAATGGAGGTTCTGCAGTCGCCGACGGGTGACAAAATCACAAACTTGTGGGTAAAGAGGTGCAAACGCTGCAGAGTTCTAAAACTATCATGATAGCCGAGCTTACGGTCACGAGCGCCTGGCTAAACTGCCATGATTAGTTGGGATGGCTATTGGGAAGGTTTTTTGTTATGGTTATTGATTATGGTTATGGTTTGGTTTTTGGGACTGTTGAGTCCGGGTGATAAGATGGTTGCATGACGGTTGAGTAATGGCAACGAGATTGGTCTCGGTGTGAGACGAAGTTGTTTATGACATAAGATGGTAGCGAATATGGGAAGGTATTCGTGAGATGGTAGCGAATACGAGGAGGTATTCGTGAGTAAGGATGAAGTTGCATTAATGTTCGGATGGAACACGGAAAGTGATGGAGGTATGTTGGTAATTTAATACATGCTGGGATTACATTCATCTAAAGTTAAGTTGCTGTTTTATCATGGTTTTTATAAATCTGCTTTTCTGCAAATGAGCCTTTTTATATCTACCTTGTTATAAGCTACATATCATATGTTTCCCGCACTTGCTGAGTACATCATTATACTCAAACTTGCATTATCATCTCCTCATCAGCAGCAGGAGAAAACTACTATGAAGGCCAAGTGGAGCATTAAGGCGTGTGATCTGTTCTCAACATTGACTGTGGAGGGAAAAGAGATGGAGCCACATTTGCTTAGATTTGCTTCCGCATTAGTTAAGTCGCTTCCGCATTAGAATAAAGACTTCCGCTGCATAGAAATGAAGACTTCCGCTGTGAGCATGAGTCCAAGACTCATGAGGCTTTGTAATAAACTCTATTATTCGTGGTAATATATATTCTGAATTCAGTTTGTGGATCATATGTGTATGTGTGGAGAACATCCTGGGTACACATATGCATTAGTTCTTTGTTCCGTAGTTTTCCACAGAATTGAGGGCGTCACAGATTGGTATCAGAGCCACGGGTTGACAGTAGGTTACACGCCTAGATAGAAACCACAGACTGACATTAGAGCCACGGGTTGACAGTAGGTTACACCCTTAAATAGAAGTCACCGATTGGAATTAGACACAGACTGGTAGTGAATCCACGCTGACCAAAGGAAGCACCCTAGGACACTTAGATTGGCTTTAAAACTACCTTGGCATAGGAAACCCGCCTTGAATAGGAGTTGTATGAGCCCTTGCAATGATTGTTTGCGATTGAGTGCTTAGTGTGAGTTGTGGGACGTCCCCAAACGTTGTCCATATCCACACGTAGGTAGAAAGAGGTGTGAAATGTTTCGGCACTTGCTCACATCCTCATATGGGCTAATATATATATATATAGTTCAACTCACCTTGATGCATATAGTTGAAGGGACCTACCTAACCTTCTATTCTATTTCGTCCTCTCTCACAGATGGTGAGGGGAAACGCCGGCCAAAGGAACATCCAAGAGGATGACCACGAGGAAGTTCCTGCTAACCCCGAAGCTGGTGAAAATCACCTGGAACGGTTGCTGGCCATGCAAAACCAGCTTATGCAAACTATGATCCAAACTTTGGGTTAGTTGCAGGCCAACCACAACCCTGTTCCGGCACCCCCGCCACCACCACCGCCGGCTCATAACAGGTTGGGAGAGTTCATTAGAACTCGGCCACCCACCTTTGCTCAAGCCAACGACCCCATGGAGGCCGAAGATTGGTTGAAATCCATGGAGAAGAAGCTTGCCATTGTTCAGTGCAATGACCGAGAGAAGGTTCTCTTCTCGTCGCACCAACTTACGGGAGCCGCTGCTGACTGGTGGGATGCCCTGAGCAACGCTCATGCCGACCCGGAGACAATCACTTGGACTGAGTTCAAGGAAAGTTTCCGCTCTCATTACATCCCTGCTGGTGTAATGATGCTCAAGAGGCAGGAGTTCGAAGGTCTCCGTCAAGGACAGAAAAGTGTGAATGAGTATCTCAACAAGTTCACGCAACTGTCCCGGTATGCCCCCGAAGATTTCAACTCAGACCAGAGGAAGCAGTACATGTTCATGAGAGGGTTGAACAATGAGATCCAGGTTCAGCTCCTCAACAATGACTACGTAAGCTTTCAGAAGCTGGTTAACAAGGACATAGTGGTCGAAAACAAGATCCGAGAGATCGAGCGAGAATGCAAAAGGACTATGCCATACCAGCCTCAAGGGAGCAACGTACGACCTCGGTACATGCCCCCTGCACCGCAGTATGGATCGACCACTCCTGCATACTGCCCTGGTCAGACATCACAGCAACGACCCGTTGCACCAGCACCTCACGTGCCCATGCCTCCTGCGCCCCGACCTAACAATGGCTCTCCTGTTCAAAACCCCTGCCCCAAAAGTACCTGCTGCCATAGGCAACAGGGCATGCTTTGCATGCGGGGAAATAGGACACTTCGCGAACCAGTGCCCGAGGAGAGGCCCTGGACAGCAAGGTAACGTGCCCAAGCTGAACCCTCGACTAAACGGTGGGGACAATCAAGGAAACCGTGGACAGCAGAACTATGCTCGCGGCAACGTGAACCATGTCACTGCTGAGGAAGCACAACAGGCTGAGGACGTCGTAATTGGTATGTTCCTTGCCAACTCCAACCCAGCCACCATCTTAATTTATTCTGGAGCATCGCATTCCTTCATATCATCCAAATATGTTGCCAAATATCATCTACCGTATCCCACTTAGAATGTGCTATGTTAGTAAATTCTCCCGGAGGGGAAATGAGGACTAATATAGTATGTCCAAAAGTAAGCCTTAAAATAAGGGGGGTAGACTTCCTTGCCAACCTTATTGTCTTGGACTCCCAAGGGATTGACATCATACTCAGGATGGATTGGTTAAGCAAGCACAACAGAGCAATCCAATGTGCTGAAAGGAGCGTGCAGTTGACGAACAAGCACGGTATTCATGTCGAGTTTGAGTCAGCCCAGCCAACGACCGAACGGGCAATTTTGAACCACGTCGAAGGAACAACAATGGACAGCATTCCAGTGGTTCAAGAATTTTCGGACGTGTTCTTGGAAGAGCTCCCAGGTATGCCACCTGATCGGGACATTGAGTTTGCCATAGATTTGGCACCAGGAACTGCACCCATAGCCAAGAGACCCTATAGGATGCCCATCAACGAACTAGTAGAATTCAAGAAGCAAATTCAAGAACATTTGGAGAAGGGTTTTATCCGTCCAAGCTCATCACCATGGGGAGCTCCGGTGCTCTTCGTAAACAAGAAGGATGGAACCCAAAGGATGTGCGTAGACTATAGGTCTCTCAACGAGGTAACAATCAAGAACAAATACCCTCTGCCCCATATAGAGGACTTATTCGACCAAATGAAAGGAGCCCGAGTGTTCTCCAAGATTGATCTTCGGTCGGGATACTTCCAGCTGAAGATTAATCCCTCCGATATACCCAAGACAGCCTTTCGAACACGGTATATTCGTATGAATATACCGTCATGTCTTTTGGGTTGACAAATGCACCCGCATACTTCATGTACCTTATGAACAAGGTTTTCATGGAGTACTTGGACAAGTTCATCGTGGTTTTCATCGACGACATTATGGTGTATTCAAAGAGTGAGGAGGAGCATGAAGAATATTTGAAATTGACTTTGCAGAAATTGCGTGAGCATCAATTGTATGCCAAGCTCAACAAGTGTCAATTTTGGCTAAAGGAAATATCTTTCCTAGGCCACATTATCTCCAAGGAAGGGGTATCGGTTGATCCCGGAAGAGTGAGAGATGTCCTGAAATGGGACCAACCGAAGAGCGTAAGGGAGATTCGGAGTTTTCTTGGGATGGCTGGATACTATTGACGCTTCATTAAAGACTTCTCTAAGATAGCAAAGCCTATGACGGAGTTGCTAATGAAGGGAAGGGTCTTCCAATGGACACCACCCTGCCAAGTAAGTTTTGAGGAACTCAAGAAAAGGCTAACCACAACACCAGTTCTGGTATTGCCAGACGTAAGCAAGAGCTTTGACATATATTGTGACGCATCCAGACAGGGGCTCGGATGTGTGCTCATGCAAGAAGTACAAGTGGTAGCCTATGCCTCACGGCAATTAAAGAAGCACGAGCTTAATTATCCTACGCATGACTTGGAGTTAGCAGCAGTAGTGCATGCGTTGAAGATTTGGAGACATTATATCCTTGGTCATCGATGTGAGATCTATACGGATCATAAAAGCCTCAAGTACATATTTACACAAACGGATTTGAATTTGAGGCAACGTCGATGGTTGGAACTCATCAAGGATTATGATGTTGGAATCAACTACCACCCCGGGAAGGCCAATGTAGTAGCTGATGCATTGAGCCGAAAGGGAGCATGTCACCAACTCACGGTTCGGGAGCTCCCACCCGAACTACGTAAGGATTCGAACGGTTACACCTCGAATTCTTGAACAATATGGAAATAATGGAGATCCACTCTTCATTGGAACAAGAGATAAGAGAGGGCCAAGCAATTGATGAGGGGATCAAGGAGATCAAGGCAAAAATCCAACAAGGAATAGAGAAGGATTTCAAGGAGGATGGGAAGGGTACGCTTTGGCTAGGAAAAAGGATTTGTGTGCCTAACGTAAAACACCTCCGCGACATGATATTGAGGGAGGCACATGATTCACCCTATTCCATACATCCCGGAAGTACCAAAATGTACAAGGACTTGAAAAGTTGTTATTGGTGTGATGGTATGAAGAGGGATATAGCCGAATACGTTGCCCTATGCGACACATGCCAACGGGTGAAGGCCGAACATCAGAAACCCGCTGGATTGTTGCAACCTTTGAAGGTACCGGAGTGGAAGTGGGAAGACATCAGTATGGATTTCATCGTCGGATTGCCACGAACTCAGTCGGGTTACGACTCTATCTGGGTTATCATGGAGCGATTAACGAAAACCGCCCATTTTCTCCCTGTAAGGGTACAATTAGCCGAGTTGTACATGGAGCAGATCGTGTGCCGTCATGGAGTCCCGAAGAGGATAGTCTCAGATCGAGGTTCTCAGTTTACCTCTAGATTCTGGAGGAAGCTGCAGAAAGCCCTGGGTATGCGACTGGATTTTAGATCCGCCTATCACCCACAAACTGATGGACAAACCGAAAGGACAAACCAAATTTTGGAGGACATGTTGAGAGCTTGCGCCTTGAAACATGGGCGTAGTTGGGATAGGAGTTTACCGTATGCCAAATTATCCTATAATAACAGCTATCATGCTAGCTTGAAGATGTCGCCTTTCGAAGCATTATATGGTAGACGGTGTAGAACGCCGCTGTTTTGGAACGAAACCGGAGAGATTCAGGTGTTTGGACCCAAAGTGCTACAAGAGGCTGAAAAGAATGTCCAAACAGTATGGGAGAACTTAAAAGCTGCTCAGTCACGACAGAAAGGCTATGCGGACAATAGGCGTAGGAAGCTGACCTTTGAAGTAGGAGACTTCGTATACCTTAAGGTATCGCCTATCTGAGGCCAACAATGTTTCAACGTCAAAGGCAAGCTAGCACCTCGCTACATCGGACCATTTAAGATTTTGGACAAGCGAGGAGAAGTAGCCTATCAACTAGAGCTCCCAACGCACCTCTCCGACGTACATGACGTGTTTCATGTATCCCAGCTCAAGAAGTGCTTGAGAGTACCAGAGGAGCAAATACCAATAGAATAGCTTGAACTTCAAGAAGACCTGACTTATGCGGAACACCCTGTCCGAATTTTGGACATGAAGGAAAGGGTCACCAGAAACAAAGTAATTCGATGGTGCAAGGTGCAATGGAGCCATCACACCGAAGCTGAAGCCACATGGGAGCATGAAGAGGATATCAAGGCTGAATTTCCCCATTTATTCTCTACTAACGAATCTCGTGGGCAAGATTCAATTTAAGGGGGGTAGATTTGTGACACCCTCATCTCTGGTGTCAACATGTATTCATGTTTTATGAAGAGAAAACATTTTAAGAAAAGTAGGAACAGAGAAAATTATCAAAAGGATAGCCAATAAGAGCCGAATTCAGCTCTCAGAGAGCGCCGAAGACAACTTCCACGGCCCGCTGGCCACATGGCGTGTTCGGAGCTCATCCCTGCGAAGTGGGGAGAGGCCGCCGCTAAGCTGGCTACGTGGCAGGCTCGGGGCTCAACCCCGCAAAGGTGAGAGGTCTGACCCTGTGAGACACGTGTTGCCCACGGAGCTAGCCTCTGTGGAAGAAGCAAAGGCAGTTCTGCAGGACATGTGTCGACCTCGGAGCACGTCTCTGAGGAAAGAAGGAAAGACCGGCACTAACACGTGGCGTGCGCGGAGCCACCTCCGAGTAAGAGAGGAGGTCCCGACCGCCAGGATACGTGGCGCACGCGGAGCTCACCCCCCAAGGAGAAGGGAGGTCTCGCTCGTTGACACGCGGCACAACCGGAGCTCGTTTCTGCGGAGAAGGAGATACCAGGCCCCGGAGGACACGTGGAGCTTCCAGAGCTCATCACCACGGAGGTAACGAGTTCTGGAGCGGTTTTTACGCGTAAGAATACCGGTACGTAAAGGAAACCGACCTGAATAGGACTCATATTCGGGATACAATCAGATTAGGACTCTTCTGTTCCCGATTATAAATAGAACCCAGAACCTCTAGCCGAAACCACAAACTTCTTTTCCAACTCCTGAGCCGACGACTTAGAGCCCTAGCCCAACCCGCCGAGTAAACCATCACCGAAGCACGGCAAGGAAGATCGCCGGAGGAAAGCCAACGATCTGAGGAGGACCTCGAGACCGAGAAGAACGTAAGGTAGGTATCCAATACCACCTTGCGACATCGCTGTGTTATCTTTGCATCTGTTCTTTGGTTCCTTTCGAACGGAAGCCTTTTCGTGGACAGATCACTTGATGATCAGGTTGGTCTAAAGAAAAGATCATCGCCACGTACACCTTTGATCCGAATACCTCTTTTCATCATAAAATCCATGCAAGCCATGCAAGAACATGTGCAAACCAATCTAATAAAACTAATCATAGGATAGCATGCATAGGCATCATCGCATCTAGTCTAAGGTTTGTGCATGATATTGATTGCTGTGAATCTTGTATGCACGTGATCTGACCTAGCAGGACAAGCTCAGGGAGCTGTCTACGACGAGCTGCAGCAACAAGGCTTTGAGATCCAAGAACCACCGGAACCGCAAGAACAAGGCAAATGCTCCTTGACCATATTGATCCTATGTTTTGGGTAAAATTGATTTGTTTTGCGAAAAGGTGTGTGTGTGCTGAGTCAAACATGATGGGAAACCCTTTTATAGGAGTTTACTAGTATTGGTTAAACCACCCTTGTCGCCATGGACGTTTATAAGTCGGGTATGGTTTTTGCTTTATGCTTCGCTGAGTCCATGGGATTGGGAAGCAAGATAGATGTGTCTAGCTAACTGCACTCATAATGATAATGAGAAACTGATGTTGTTAAGGAACACGGATCGGAGGGAGATCTAGGCAAGCCTGGGTTTGTGAATGAGGTAGCGTGAGATGGTGGTTTACTTGCTGTAGATCTAAGGACCGGTTCATGCATGCACATGCCAGGATAACAGTGCCACCACAAGGCCAAGTATGGGTGCGGCTTAGCTGAGTAATTAGGTATGTTGCTAGAGTGTTATGGACCGTGGAAAGCGCGGGGAATGGGAATCGAGTGAGGACTGCCCTGGGAACTGCATGGCACAAGAGGGGCCTGTGGGTGGGAGAATTGGAGATTCTTGCCTGCCGGTGAAACCTTAGTGAGTCCATACATCTAGTAACCCCTTTGTAAACGCTATTTTGTGATCTCTTGGCCATACACCGACGGTTGTTTACTGGTATAATGGAGGTTCTACAGTCGCCGACGGGTGACGAAATCACAAACTTGTGGGTGAAGAGGTGCAAACTCTGCAGAGTTCTAAAACTATCATGATAGCCGAGCTCACGGTCACGAGCGCCTGGCTAAACTTCCATGATTAGTTGGGATGGCTATTGGGAAGGTTTTTGGTTATGGTTATTGATTATGGTTATGGTTTGGTTTTTGGGACTGTTGAGTCCGGATGATAAGATGGTTGCATGACGGTTGAGTCATGGCAACGAGATGGGTCTCGGTGTGAGACGAAGTTGTTTATGAGATAAGATGGTAGCGAATACGGGAAGGTATTCGTGAGATGGTAGCGAATGCAGGAGGTATTCGTGAGTAAGGTTGAAGTTGGATTAATGTTCGAATGGAACATGGAAAGTGATGGAGGTATGTTGGTAACTTAATACATGCTGGGATTACATTCATCTAAAGTTAAATTGCTGTTTTATCATGGTTTTATAAATCTGCTTTTCTGCAAATGAGCCTTTTTAGATCTACCTTGTTATAAGCTACATATCATATGTTTCCCGCACTTGCTGAGTACATCATTGTACTCAAACTTGCATTATCATCTCCTCATCAGCAGCAGAAGAAGACTACTATGAAGGCCAAGTGGAGCATTAAGGCATGTGATCTGTTCTCAACCTTGTCTGTGGAGGGAGAAGAGATGGAGCCACCTTTGCTTAGATTTTCTTCCACATTAGTTAAGTCGCTTCCACATTAGAATAAAGACTTCCGCTGCATAGAAATAAAGATTTCCGCTGTGAGCATGAGTCCAAGACTCATGAGGCTTTGTAATAAACTCTGTTATTCAAGGTAATATATATTCTGAATTCAGTTTTTGGATCATATGTGTATGTGTGGAGAACATCATGGGCACACATATGCATTAGTTCTCGGTTCCATGGTTTTCCACAGAATTGAGAGCGTCACAGGAAGTCTTTATTCTAATGTGGAAACAATTTAACTAATACGGAAGCAAATTTAAGCAGCAATGACTCCATCTCTATTTCATCCCCACATACAAGGTTGAGAACAGATCACACGTCTAATGCTCCATTTGTTCTTCATAGTAATCTTCTCCTGCTGCTGATGATGAAATAATAATGCAAGTTTGAGTACAATGATGTACTCAGCAAGTGTGGGAAAATATGATATGAAGTCTCATAACAAGGTAGGTATAAAAAGCTCATTGCGGAAAGCAAAGTTATTTATCAACAGCACGATAAAACAGCGACTTATCTTTAAGTGAATGTAATCCCAGCATGTATTAAAATACCAATCATACCTCCATTATATTCATAACCAGTCATCAATCAACCTCATTCTTGTTCACGAATACCTCCTCGTATTCGCTACCATCTCACGAATACCATCCTGTATTCGCTACCATTTCACCTCATAAAACAACTTCGTCTCCCACCGAGACCAACTTTGTTGCCACGACTCAACAGTCATGAAACCCATCTTATCACCTGGACCCAACAGTCCCAAAACCAAACCATAACTGTCGGTACCCTCGATACGGGGTACCCCTGCGCACAGGGGGAAATGCCTAAGGACCTCGCCCTTCTCCGCAGGGAAAGCTCCGAAGGCGCCACGTGTCCAGCGGGGCCGGACCTCCCTCTCCTCAGAGGAGAGTTCGGACTCGCCATGTGGCCAACTGAGCGGGACCTCCCCCCCCCCCCCCGTGGGGAGAGCTCCGAAGGCTCCACGTGTCCCGTGTCACACCCGGTTTCTCCGAAGAACAATCGAGTGAAAATCACATGTATGCCAGGATCATTTTCTCATACATGTGATGACAAATAGTGAAGCATCATCATATTACAAGCCAGGTGTTCGAATATAAATAAGTCTTACATAGCATACGTCTCGATGGACAATAATAAGTTCATAACATGTAAATAAAACAGCAGCGGAATATAAATCTTGTGGGCTCCGTCACAGGCGTTGCACGGGGGACTACGTGAACCTAGAATCCTTCTTCGGGACCAAAGTCTTGGTCATTGAACACCACATCATCCCCTTGACCTGAGCAGAAATATAAACCAACAGAAAAGCAAGTTTGAGTACCAAGGGTACTCAGCAAGTGTGGGAATGTTATGTCATGCATGGCTAGAGCAAGGAGAGGTTGACTCATGGTTAAAGCACTACGCAATTAATACCTATCACCTTAGCTTATTAAGCACCTACGTTACTACACCGGTGAAATGGTCCCGATCTCCCAACCCATCATCAAAATCAAGTAACCATAACATCATATCCAATGTCAAGCTCCCCGCTTAACATCCTCAACTTCCAAATTCATCATCCTCTAATCATGAATAAGTCCAAGCCGCTCTTGACCGTGAGCACGGCTGTCATGACAGTTTTGACTCCGCAGAGTTTGCACCACTGTACCCACATGTAGTGATTTCACCCCCCGTTGCCGGGTGGACTAAAAGAACCTCCATTATGCCAGTGGCCGTGAACCACATTCACACTTCCCAGGTGTGTAGCCAGGAGATCACTACGTGGCCTTTACAAAGGGATTCCCTACGAGCATGGGCCCACTGAGGTTTCACCCTTAACAGCATACAAGAGGCTCCAACTCCGCTGCAGTGGCCCCTCTTGAGCCTTGCGGTTCATAAGGTAGTCCAGCTGACACCTATTCCCCGCACCATCCGAAACACCCATACTACGCCGGGGATACACCTAATTAATTGGCCAAGCTGCCCCATCTCAGCATGTGGTTGGCACGGTAAAGCCAGGTTACATGCTCCATGAACCGGTCCTTAGGATCCAGGCAAGTACTAAACACAAACCCAAGTCTCGTGCACCCAGCACCAACCAAATCATCCAACTTGCCTCGATCCCTACCTCTATATTACTCATAATGTCTCATTCAAGAGTAAGGTAAATAAGTTGATGATCTCATATCCCACTTATCCCATTCTAAGCATGGCTAAGCATAAGCATATAAATAAATGACATAATAAAATAAATCCGGACCCAGGCTACAAGGAAATAAGATAATCAAAATCTAGGGAAACTTCCTAGCTTGGGTATCATATTCCAAATTGGCAATGCAAATTAATTCTAACTACACATCCTAGTATAGGATCAAAGTGGTCAAGGACACTTGCCTTCTTCCTGCTGCTCTGGGAATGGAAAGTCTTGGTCTTGGAAGGGGAGAACTTGCTCTGGGGCAGGTTCTACTCATGCCAATACACATAGCAAAAGAAAACAACAATCCATAAGCCATAGTCCACACTTTCACTTCATGCAAAACACACATACATACCTAAAAGTCATTCACATTTCTAAGTGTTGTGGTTACCCTAGATGTGTTGATTTTTGGCCTACATGCACTTTTAAACATACATATATTATTCCTAACTTCTGTATTCAGATTTATATTTGCACACTATATATGAATTTCCAATTTGAACAAATTCTTTATATTTAATTTTTACACTTCTTAGCCACAAAGTTTGCATAAAAGGTTTTTCCCTACTCCAAATAAGTTTTCAGATCTTCTACAAAATCCTTAGTTGAAGTTTTTGACTTTGGAGACCTCATTTATCATTTTCTAATTATGCATACCTATTTTCCTATATTTTCAGATTTATTTTCTATTCCTAAAAGTGAACTTTACTATTAAAATAGTAAGACATATCATCTAAACAGAATAGGTTCTGATCTAAAATGTTCAATAATATATTTTTGAACTTCCTCTCTGGTGTGAAACAATTTAAATTTATTTTACTAGTTTTTTAGAATTATTTCCTAGACTAAAATGTGTCTCTAGAGAAAATAAAAATGAGCAACACTTAGGCAGATTTCATTTCAGCATAAAAATCTATTTTTAACTCATTCTCAAGTTTTCCAAGTGCTAGAGAGTTTAAACTTGAATTTGCACATGGGTTTGCCTTACCTTTTAAATTTAAATCCTAGTCACATATTCAAATTTCTTAATTTAATATCCTATAGGAACAAAAAGGTAAATCCACCCTACTGCAGGGTTTAATTTACTATTTCCTAAATTTCCAGGGGTCTAACTACACATAACAGAGGGGTTTTCCTAATTATTATTAAGTCTAGGGGCTAAAACTGATTTTTAAATGAATTTACATGAATTTCTGAAAGTCCAGGGGCTAGATCAGAAGTTTCCGGGGCTAGCTCGTGTTTTCCGAGATCCCCAGGGGGTAGCGCGTAAGAATCCCGGCCTTTATAATGCGGGATCGACTTGGACCGTCTGATTTAAAACAGACAGCTGAGATTATAACGCAAAGCTGTACGGGTTAGATCTAATTGGAACCGCACGATTTAAAATGGACGGGCCTCAGGGGGCCACGTCGCCTTGGCCGTGCGCGGGCGGCGCTGCCTGGCGGCGCGCGGCGGCGGGGGGCGGCGATCTTGCCGGAGATCTTTGGGTTTTCGTCTATACTACCTAAAACATGGATTTCTTGGCATATAACGGTAGAGGGGAGGTCGGGGATCTCACCTCGGGGTTTTTCTTGAGCTCGGAGGCCCTGGAAGGTGGTCGGCGGCGAGGTCCAAGATGACAACGCGGCGGTGCTCGCCGGAGCTGCGTCTAGAGCGCAAAACACCAGGTTTTCTTCACCTGCGTGACTCCCCGGAGGCGGTGGAACATGATCAGCTCGTTAGATCAGGAAGTCCAAGCCAGGATCGAAGGAAAAGGGTGATAGAATCTTCGGTTCTCACCGGAGAGAAAGGTGGAGCGGCGCTGGGGAATTCGGCAAGTTTCCTTGCGTGAATTGCACGAGGAGAGGCGGCGGAGGATCGGTTTGGATAAGTAGCAGCGTCCGGGGCCGAAGATCGCGCTGGGGCGCGGGTTTCCGGAGGTCGGTTTTAATTCGGGTGCGACAAAGGGCCGGGGTCGTTTGGGGCGCGCGGGACGAGAGGGATGACACGCGTGCCCCGCGTGTCAGTGAGAGGGAGAGAGGGGGGCGCGGGTTCCGGTTGTCACGGGGGTGTATTGGGCCAGCTAGCGGGTTTCGGCCCACTGGCCGGTTTGGGTTTTCTTTTTCTTTTTCCTTTTCTTTTGCTGTTTTGATTTGAATTTAAATTCCAGTTTGAATTTGAATTGCTTTATCACATGCATTACGTCCAAAAATTTTTAAATTCCCCTCTTTAGTAGGTTTTGGGGTGTTACAGCTCTACCCCCCTTAGAAGAAATCTCGTCCTCGAGATTGGTGGTTCTAGGAAAACAATTCCGGAAACTGTGCCTTAAGCTCGTCTTCTCGCTCCCATGTGGCTTCCTCTTCCGAGTGATGCTTCCACTACACCTTGCACATCCGGATTCTTTTATTTCTTGTGAGGCGTTCCATTGTCTCCAAAACCTTGACCAGTTGCTCGGCATAAGACAAATCCTCTCTTACGTCAACCTCATTCATGGGTAACATCTCTCCAGGCGTCCTTAGACATTTCTTGAGCTGGGACATATGGAATACATCGTGCACATCCGATAGGCGAGCCGGTAGTTCTAGTTGATATGCCACTTCGCCTTTCCTCTCCAGAATCTGAAAGGGTTGTGGCGGACCGGGATCCGCTCATCCAGGATCGCAGAGGGTGGTGCCGCGCGATGCGACACCCGACAGCACACGTCATAAGAACATAATATATTACATGGGAAACAACTGAAACTGTACAAACAGGTACAAACTTCAGTTACAACTATTGTTTATGTTACACAGCGGAAGTCTATACTACACAACTCACGCCCGCCTATCTAGCAAAAGTTGGTTGCCCAGCCCTAGGGCAACCCACCCTAGCTGCACTCCTCAGCTCAGCGCGGCGTGTACGGCTCCCACTCAGCCGTGGTCCCCGACGGAGGGTAACCCTCGCCGGTGGACTCGTACTCCGAGTCCGTGGGTGGCTCCTCACCTGAAAAACACTTAAGCAGCAACCATGAGCACGAAGGTTCAGCAAGGCTTAACCGACTCACCTAAGCATGAAACTCTACATGAGGTATACCAGGACATAGGTTAGTAACATTTCAGCCAAAACGACACGCCTACAAGTTCATCCTTAGTTCATCTTTTAGCAACAAGTTAACAGTTCATGCAATCTGAAATTTAGTAAGCAGTATTTGGTGGCACACATGTAGCAATACAATTATATCAATCAGCATCATTGAATCAACATATTTCATCCATTAGTCTATGTTACGACACAGTGAACAAGCGGTACTCGTCACCGTGAGGGACGGCGAATCGACTCGATATACACCTGCAGGGAAACCCAAAGAGCACGTCACGTACGCCCACCCGTAGAGCTGCACAGCACGCTCACTCGATGTCGTACGGGACAACCTTTCACCCAACAGCCCAAACGTCGAACCGGTCGCACCGAAACGAGCAGGAGGTTCCCCACACGGAGCATCTCTCTATGCCCGTTGGCAGATTTCCACCTTGCTGCCCTCAACCTACACCTATAAATCGGTGTGCTATGCCTCGACGCCCGGAGGTTTAGGCTACATCGGTTTATCGGGGCCCATATATCCGATATGCCTTCGGTACGTTCAATACTTGTTCAGCAGGGCCGCACACGGATCGGTCCTCAATCGACACGGGCAGGGCTGCGCACACAAGACTCACTGTTGCTGCGCCCTAGCCCCTGCCTAGTCTCATTTTTATTACTAAAGTGATCTCACATCACTCAACCGAACCCGTGTGTCCCAATGCCTATCTCGCGAGTAGATTCCATCTACTCGACTTGTACCGAAGTCCTATGAATCATTAAGCGTAGCCTGTCTACTCGAGGTCCTTGACACTACCCTCACTCTTTTAGGAACCTTTGGTTATGCAAGTGGGGTTTCATTCATCATATACCTAATGCACATACATACTTCATATGACACATGTAAACAAAGTAAGACTAATAAAAAGGTTAATGCAAACCGGGGCTTGCCTTGTTGCTGCTGGTCAGTAGTTAGTTCCTCGTCCGGAAGAAGGAAGTCCAGCATTTCCGGAGTCTCTTCTTCAACGGCTACACGTTAATGAAATACTACATGTTAATTTAGATGCAAATGTGAGTTTTAGAGTAAGACTTCTACTATTAGTTCTAATAACCAGCCCCTAACACCTGGAACTTTGTTTAAGAATTTAAAGATGAACTGGTGTTGGTGGTTTGGCTTGGACTTAATCACATGGTTAAATGCTAAGTGGTTTTCCCCCCTTTTCCACCTTAATCCCTTAAGTGGTTAAACAGGACAGGGGTGACCTAGAGGTCCAATGGAGCTGAGAATTTTTGTGTGAGTTCCTTGTCACAAGAAAACTCTCTGGACCAAACATTAGCACTTTTCATGGAGTGGTTTGCTCAGAATAATTCTCTTGGCAAATCAGCAAGGAAGAATTTTATTCTGAGGTAATACCCCTGTTCATGCTCAACTTAATGAACTACAATTTCAATTATAGCTCATAGAGTTTGCCTGAATTTTCCTAACATTTTTGGGGTTAAGAATTGCCCAGAACTGAATTTCCAAGTTTTGGAAATTCTCTGAAAATGTTTCTGTATTCAAATGAACACAGCACCTTCCAATTTGAATTGCTCTGACCAAATCAACTCCAAATGGTCTGAAACTTTTACAGGGGTTTACTAATATCCTAAAGAACATTCTGGCAAAATTTGGGGATTTTTGGATGAACCAAAGTCCCTCTAAAATTCTTTTGCTGAAAAGCTTTAAAGACTTTTCCAGAATTAATTAATCGGTTTCATACAAATTGGGTTGTATGTCTGGACAGAGCTAGGCAAGATGAATCCAACCCAATTTGAATCACTAAATTTGGATCTTCCTAGCAAAAGTTATGGGGTTCTAAAGTTTGCACTAAAACTGGAAATTTCAGAAATGTTTAAATCCTGCGGGTGGGTCCACGTACACGTGTCGACCGCTGGATCCGAGCCACACGGGGCCACAGACTCCTTCCCGCGCGGCCGCACTGGATCCCGGACCACAGAGAATCCCACCCCTTTATCTCCAGCCGCTGACGCGTGGGGCCTACCCCTTCGTCCTCCTCCGGCCACCCGCGCGATCCCGCCGCCGAGCTCGCCGGAGCTCTCGCCGGAGAGGGGTTCCGGCCTTCGGAGCTTGCTGATTCTCGCCGCCTGTTCCTATCCCGGCCTGGGGAACACGGTGGTGCCCTTCCAGGAGTTTGACAACGGCCGGAACAGGGCTCCCGACGGCAACAGCGGCCGGTAGCTCACCGGCGACGTCGAACTCAGCCTCACCTGCACCTTTTTTGATGCGGTTTGCTCGGGGAGCTCCGCTGACACCTGCTGATCATGGATATGGGCACCGATCCCCGTGAAAACGGCTGCAACTATGACCTCGTCGGCGACCTAGGCCGGATATCGGCTGTTGCTCGAAAAACTTGGATAACCGCAACCCTAGCCCATGATTCTTGCTGGTTTTCGATCCTAGGTGGTCGTGGCAGGGTGTAGATGGTGTGTTTAGCTCGGTACGCCCGGTGATAAGCCAATACTCGTGAATTTTGGGATTTGGGGAAGCTCGGCCTTAAGAACACCGAAGCGTTCCCGGAAGAAATTCTCCCCCGACGGTGCATGAAATGCCGAGCGGTAAGGGCAGGCAGAACCAGCACCTTGTGACGATCATTTCTTGTGTTGAGCGTCGGGTAGGAGGAAGCCTGTGCCATCCGGCCGCCGGCGATCAGAGGGCGGCGACTCCGGGTGAGCTGCTTCGGATGTAAGCGAGTGGAACCGAGAGGATGGGGAGCGAATTCTTGCCGACCAGGGTGCGATCACAGGTTTTGTAGCCGGCGCCCTCATCCCCCCGAGCAGGAGGTGGCGCGGTGGCTACGTTGGGACGGGGTCGACCCCGTGCGCTGTCGGCCGCAGGGTGTTCGACCGCGCGCCCGAGTCGGTTTACCCCCCCCCCCCCCCCCACGGTGGCTGACCAGTGGGCCCTCTTCTCCCCCTCTAAATCTTTCTCCCCCTTTCTTTTGTAAATATCCCAGCTACTGAGAATTGAATGGGAGACTTAACCCCCAAGTATTTGTTTGAATTTGAATTCTCAAATTCAAACTTTGTTTGGTTAAATGTGCTTCATATTTAAACTGAAATACAAATTCAGTTTTGAATTCTGGCAAATTTAACTCCTGACAAGATGAACTCCAATGGGGATGAAAATTGGTGGGTTTACTCAGAAAAATGTGCTGAGTGTAGATATGAAGCTAACTTTTGAATTTGGGTGATGAAAGTTGCTGCAATTTTAATTTACATTCAAATTGGCCTCTTTTTGAAACAACCCAAAAGTGCCTCAAAAAGTGTTGAATTTGCATGAGCTTTGGACTGAACCTTCCCAAGACTTTTTAAATTCTAGGGGTGAGCTCAACCTCTCATGTTCATGTGTAGAAACCCTACTTTGTGAAAGTGAAGGCTTTCCCCTCTAATCATTCTTTTGATGGAGGTTACTTGCTCTTCACAACATTTCCTAAGGTGTCCACAATAAAAACTGTGGTGTTGTGAGGTGAAGAAAAGTTTTTGCAAGTCCCTTTTCTTGGGCTTTTACATCCCTCCCCCCTTAAAAGAATCTCGTCCCGAGATTATAAAAGAAGAGATAGCGATGTAATAGGGACTTACCCGTGTTGAGAAGCCATGAACTCCGGGTAATTTGAGCGAAGGAACTCCTCGCTCTCCCACGTCGCTTCTTCGGCGGTGTGGTTGCTCCAGAGTATTTTGTAGAACCACAACGTTCTGCTGCGTGTGGTCCTGGCTTTCTCATCAAGAATTCCCACCGGATATTCATCATATGTTAAATCCGGTTTCAGCTCGCCGATGTCTTCGGTAGGAACAGCAGCTGTATGCTTCAAGCATTTTCGCAGTTGCGAAACATGGAAAATATCATGGACACCAGCCAGAGATGCCGGTAGCTCCAATCGATACGCTGCTGGTCCACACTTCTCGGTGATAGCGTAGGGTCCAATGAAACGGGGCGCGAGCTTCCCCTTCACACCGGACCGGTGCACGCCCTTCATCGGAGACACGCGGAGGTACACGTGTTCCCCAACGTCAAAGTGCAACGGCCTACGCCTCTTATCAGCGTAGCTCTTCTGTCGGGATTGAGCGGCCTTCAAATTGGCTTGAATTGTCCGAACGCGCTCCTCAGCGTCGTTCACCACATCAACCCCGAATGTGACCCTTTCACCGGACTCGCACCAATTTAACGGGGTGCGGCATTTACGACCATAGAGAGCTTCGTAAGGTGCCATCTGGATACTCGCCTGATAACCGTTGTTGTACGAGAATTCCGCCAATGGTAGGTGATCATCCCAGTTCCTACCATGGTGGATGGCACATGCTCTCAACATGTCTTCCAGAACTTGATTCACCCTCTCTGTCTGGCCATCTGTTTGAGGGTGATAAGCGGAGCTCCTGATCAACTTAGTACCCAATGCAGCGTGTAGCTGCTCCCAAAAGCGAGATACAAATAATGCACCTCGATCTGAGACAATGGTCTTGGGTACCCCGTATAGGCATAGAATCTTCGCTATGTATAGCTCCGCATATTTGCCGGCATTGTAACGTGTATTCACCGGAATGAAATGAGCCGTCTTGGTTAACCGATCAACGATTACCCATATCGAATCATGCTTGTTGGCTGTTAGGGGTAATCCCACAAATGAAATCCATGCTCACATCTTCCCATTTCCATGCCGGAATCTTCAGGGGTTGCAACAGCCCTGATTTCTTCATGTGATCAGCTTTCACTCGTCTACATGTATCGCACTCGGATACGTACTTAGCTACCTCCCGCTTCATCCGTGTCCACCAAAATTTCTTTTTCAAATCTTGGTACATTTTGTTGCTGCCCGGATGAATGGAGTATTTGGACAAGTGAGCTTCATCGAGGATCTTTTTCCTCAACTCCATATCTCGGGGTACGACTATGCGGTCATTGAACCACAGCGTCCCCTTACCATCTTTCCGAAAACATTTAATTTCTCCATTGTCTATCCGTCTCCGGAGATGTGCCATGCCTTTATCCGTTTTCTGAGCTGCAATGATGTCCTCCCTAATAGTAGGGATGAGGGCAAGGTTGTACAGCGATCCATAAGGAACCAAGTATAAACTTGGCTCTTCCTCCTCCACCGGTGTAATGGTGAGGTGATGGACATGTGATTTCCGACTCAGCGCGTCGGCAACCACATTCGCCTTGCCGGGGTGGTAATGGATCTCAACCTCATAATCTTTGATCAGTTCTAACCACCTCCTCTGCCTCATGTTCAGCTCCTTCTGGGTGAAAATGTATTTCAAGCTCTTGTGGTCGGTGTAGAGATGCACCAAGTTCCCCAGGAGATAGTGCCTCCACATTTTTAGCGCCAACACCACGGCAGCAAGTTCAAGATCGTGAGTCGGGTAGTGCTGCTCATGGTTCCGAAGTTGGCGTGAGCCATAAGCGACCACACGTCCTTCCTGCATCAACACGCAGCCAAGCCCAATACCGGACGCGTCACAATACACGTCGAAGGGCTTTGTTGTATCCGGTTGAGCTAAGACGGGGGCTGTTGTGAGATGCTTCACCAATGTTCGGAACGCTCCTTCACACGCCGTGTTCCAAACATATTTCTTCCCTTTTTTCAGCAACTCTGTCATCGGCTTAGCGAGCTTGGAGAAACTTGGAATGAATCTCCGATAGTACCCGCTAACCCGAGGAAGCTTCTGACTTCATGAACTGAAGTGGGAGCTTTCCATTTCAACACTTGCTCTATTTTACTTGGGTCAACCGTAATGCCTTCAGCTGAGATGATATGTCCCAAGAATGGCACTTGGCTGATCCAAAATTCGCATTTGCTGAACTTGGCGTAGAGCTTGTGGTCTCGCAATCGTTGAAGAATGATCCGTAAGTGTTCGGCATGCTCGGCTTCTGTCTTGAAGTAAACCAAGATATCGTCGATGAACACTACCACGAACTTGTCCAGCCCCGGCATGAACACCGAGTTCATGAGATACATGAAATGGGCTGGAGCATTTGTGAGACCAAAGGACATGACGAGATATTCGTATAAGCCGTATCTCGTCGAGAACGCCGTCTTCGGGATATCCTCCGCCCGGATCTTGATCTGGTGATATCCAGAGCGGAGGTCCATCTTTGAGAATACACTTGCCCCCACAAGTTGGTCAAACAAAATGTCAATACGGGGCAGTGGGTACTTATTCTTGATGGTGACGGCGTTGAGCGGCCGGTAATCCACACACAGCCTCAGGGTTTCATCCTTCTTCTTTACAAATAGCGCCGAGCATCCCCAAGGCGAGGAACTCGGCCTAATGAAACCCTTGCTCAACAGATCATTGAGCTGTTCTTTCAGTTCCGCCAGCTCATTTGGAGCCATCTTGTATGGTCTCCGTGATATGGGCGTAGTCCCGGGTGCGAGCTCGATCTTGAACTCGACATCCCGCTCAGGTGGCATGCCCGGAAGATCGTCCGGGAACACGTCGGGATACTCCTGGACTACGGGGATGTCTTCTAACTTGAGAACTTCAGCATTATTAATTGCTAAAACTTCCCGGACTGGCGTGTCTAACACCATGGAATGCGGACGGTGGAATGGAGAATTTAAGTAAACCGTCCGTGTCCGAGTCTCTAGGACAGCGCCATGGTATTGCAGCCATGACATCCCTAAGATTGCATCAATCTTTTGTCCCATCAGGATTATCAAGGTGGTGGGATATAGTTTCCCACCTAAGCACAGAGGTGCCTTTGGAATCATCATATTAGCTGAAATCTTCCCTCCCGGTAAGCAGATCATATAAGTGCAGTCGGTTGGGAAGACTTGCAATTGATGTTTAGCCACATAGGATGCACTTATAAAGCTGTGGGTTGCACCAGAATCAAATAATATGACGATGGCTTGATGGTTGAGAGTAAATGTACCCGCCAGCACGTTGTCTCCCTCTGGGGCGTCCTCATTATCGAGGTTGCGGACGCCCCCAGTCCGCTGACCAACCTTCTTCACCAGAGGTTGGCCTCGAGCACCGCCCTGGAACTGGGCTTGCCCGCTGCTCTGCTGCCCCTGGGGACAGTCCTTCGCGAAGTGGCCCGCCTGGCCACACGTGAAGCAGGTGAAACGGGGCGGTCCCCCGCTAATCGGTGGACGGAAACCCGGGGCGCGTTGTGGCGGTTGAAACGCCCGGGGTACCGTCTGCTGCTGCTGCTGTCTCGGTGGTGGCATCGGCGGACGGAACGGGGATGCTTGGAATGAACGTCCCCCGAACTGCTGAGGTCGCGCCGGTGGACGCCACTGCTGCCCGGATGGTGTCCGATACACCATACGGTACTTCTGGGGAGCGCCACTCCCACCGCTGGGTGGAGCGTTGCGCTTCCGCTGCTCAGCTGCCAACTCCCGCTGAGCATCCTCTTGCATGATCGTGGCATTGACTAAGTCGTTGAATGTGCCGCGGTTCCACTGTACGAGATGGGTCTTCATTTCGGGGTGTAACCCCCGATAGAAGTGCTCCCTCTTCTTCTCCTCCGTGGAGATGTAGTCTGACGCATACTGCACCAGATGGTTGAAGGCATGGGAGTAGTCGTGGGCACTCCTCCCGCCCTGCTTCAGTTCCAAAAATTCTTGGAACTTCCTCTTCATTATTCCGGGAGGGATGTGATAGGCGCGGAACGCCTCCCGGAACTCTTGCCATTCCACGGCATGGCCAGCCGGACGTGAGGCGACATAATTCGCCCACCACGCACCAGCGGCACCGTGGAGCTGCTGTGCTGTGAACAGTGTCTTCTGCCGCTCCATACACTGGAGCAGCCCGAACTTGGACTCGATAGTCCGCAGCCAGTTGTCCGCCTCCAGTGGTTCTTCAGCTTCGGTGAACACTGGAGGGTGCGTACTCATGAAATCCGAGTACGACACTTCGCGGGGCTCACGAGGCCCTCGCTCTTGACGTCCTCCCGCCTGGGACGTATTCTGCACGATCGTGCGGAGCAGGTCGGTCTGCTCCTCACGACCTCCCACCAATGCCGCTATCACATCCTCTAGAGTAAGCGGAGGCGGCGGTGGTGGCTGCTGCTGCGGGGTGCTGTCGTAGGCCGGTGGCTGGGAGTCATCGCCTCCCCCTTGGCTAGAGCCACCTACCTCGTGCGTGGTCCTAGTGCGAACCATCTGCAACCATACGACAATAACATCAGTCCCGCAACACTTGCATGCAGTTCCATTACAATGGGCGTAAAAATATTATGACAACAAAAACATGCGATATATCTCGTAAGCAGATAATGTAATAACTTTGCACAAGCTACACCATTACCAGACCAAACACCAGCTAGTTTAATCCAACTTGATGAACCTCCACTTTGGAAGCTCAACATAACTAGGTTTGGTCACTACGAGACATTACTATCGCGTTGTCATCACGCATACCACCCTTAGGGTACAACACCCTCTCCAATGAGCTCAACTGTCATTCTTCTGTCAGAATGACCAGTTTCTACCTATTCCAAGTTTTGATCTGGTTCTGTGCATCTTCATGACTCAAGTTGAATACCAAAGTTCAAGTTAACTTCAGTATCTTTCCAACGAGTACTCATTTGCCCCCAGATCAGCTTTGATTAAAAAGTTATGCTAATTCAAAGTTAGCAGAATTTCTGGAAGAATTTTTAACAGCACCTCCCTTGGAAGTGACTGTTTTCAATCCTGATTTCCACTAAATTCTGTGCTGAAACTTCATAAACTTTGAATTGCAAAGATGCCACACATCTTCTACTCTTTCTAAGGATGTATTATATGACAATTTTAGATTTTTCTACTGGGAGTTATATTTGAAAAACAGATCAGTTCAGAGGATGTTTTACTCTGCCCTGGTTCTGGACAGTTTACATTTCTCTGGGCTTTAAGCCATCTTAAGGTGAGTTTCAGCTCTGGAAGTCTACAACAAAGTTGTAGAGTACTTCAATACCTTTCCAGAGCTATGTAGCACCCCTTCTGGGCTAAAAGACCGGTGAGTTACGCCCTGTTGAAGATCAGAAAACTTGCTGTCCCAAAACCGAGCACTCTGTTTTTCAGTCTTTTTTGGAACTACACTCATCACTATCCCATTCTTATACCCAACCAGGGTCCTAAATGTGAAACCTATAGATTTTAATCCCTTGTTATCATTATTTTCATGCATATGCCTACAATATTTCGGTACTACGTTCCTCACAAAAGAAAATCCTAACCGGATCATACCGGCATATACGTCTCAAGTGTGGCACTAAACGGCCTCTCGCACACGTTTTCTACACGGATACATACGTGGTTAGTACCTGCAGAAGACCACACAATAATGGTGCACTCAATGGTTATTCATTTCAGGCAGTTCCATATTTGAAAGTAAATACAAACGCCCGTATCATTGTCATACGGCCGTCCTTGAGCTAAGTCACGTCTCAAGGCACGTGATCGTGTTTCAACACCACACGACGGGGAACCCGAGTATGTCATGAACGGGTCGTCACGGTTGGGAATGTTATCAACCCAACAGATACCACCTACTGCCCTGCAGGGCACGCCGATGGCAAGCGCTGCGTATGTCGTCCTGGGCTATTTCCAGACGAACACACTCTCGCGTTACTGACCACGCGATGGGGTCTCCGCTTACTTGCCTAATGCACGCTAGGGATCAGCGTTTCATATGAACTCAGGGACATGAAGAGTCCAAGAGATTCATATTGACATCTCACACCAAGCTGTGAGACTCTATCCCTGAGCCACGTTCCTCGTCAGGGGGAGCTAACCGAAATTGAACCGCTTTCGGTGGCGTTCCTTACCATACTTACCAGAGTGTAGGTGCGTCGTTACATAATTGAAATTCAGAATTATAACACATAGGTTAGTATTTGCCACTTTAAGTAACTATGCTAATATAGTCCTTACTTGGGCAACTACCGATTCCTCACCGTAACCTATGTTTTCCCATAATGCAGTCCTTAAGTACTGTGCTATCCCCACTGCAGCTCTGATACCAGGCTGTGGCGGACCGGGATCCGCTCATCCAGGATCGCAGAGGGTGGTGCCACGCGATGCGACACCCGACAGCACACGTCATAAGAACATAATATATTACATGGGAAACAACTGAAAGTGTACAAACAGGTACAAACTTCAGTTACAACTATTGTTTATGTTACACAGCGGAAGTTTATACTACACAACTCACGCCCGCCTATCTAGCAAAAGTTGGTTGCCCAGCCCTAGGGCAACCCACCCTAGCTGCACTCCTCAGCTCAGCGCGGCGTGTACGGCTCCCACTCAGCCGTGGTCCCCGATGGAGGGTAACCCTCGCCGGTGGACTCGTACTCTGAGTCCGTGGGTGGCTCCTCACCTGAAAAACACTTAAGCAGCAACCATGAGCACGAAGGCTCAGCAAGGCTTAACCGACTCACCTAAGCATGAAACTCTACATGAGGTATACCAGGACATAGGTTAGTAACATTTCAGCCAAAACGACACGCCTACAAGTTCATCCTTAGTTCATCTTTTAGCAACAAGTTAACAGTTCATGAAATCTGAAATTTAGTAAGCAGTATTTGGTGGCACACATGTAGCAATACAATTATATCAATCAGCATCATTGAATCAACATATTTCATCCATTAGTCTACATTACGACGCAGTGAACAAGCGGTACTCGTCACCGCGAGGGACGGCGAATCGACTCGATATACACCTGCAGGGAAACCCAAAGAGCACGTCACGTACGCCCACCCGTGGAGCTGCACAGCACGCTCACTCGATGTCGTACGGGACAACCTTTCACCCAACAGCCCAAACGTCGAACCGGTCGCACCGAAACGAGCAGGAGGTTCCCCACACGGAGCATCTCTCTATGCCCGTTGGCAGACTTCCACCTTGCTGCCCTCAACCTACACCTATAAATCGGTGTGCTATGCCTCGACGCCCGGAGGTTTAGGCTATATCGGTTTATCGGGGCCCATATATCCGATATGCCTTCGGTACGTTCAATACTTGTTCAGCAGGGCCGCACACGGATCGGTCCTCAATCGACACAGGCAGGGCTGCGCACACAAGACTCACTCTTGCTGTGCCCTAGCCCCTGCCTAGTCTCATTTTTATTACTAAAGTGATCTCACATCACTCAACCGAACCCGTGTGTCCCAATGCCTATCTCGCGAGTAGATTCCATCTACTCGACTTGTACCGAAGTCCTATGAATCATTAAGCGTAGCCTGTCTACTCGAGGTCCTTGACACTACCCTCACTCTTTTAGGAACCTTTGGTTATGCAAGTGGGGTTTCATTCATCATATACCTAATGCACATACATACTTCATATGACACATGTAAACAAAGTAAGACTTATAAAAAGGTTAATTCAAACCGGGGCATGCTGTGTTGCTGCTGGTCAGTAGTTAGTTCCTTGTCCGGAAGAAGGAAGTCCAGCACTTCCGGAGTCTCTTCTTCAATGGCTACACGTTAATGAAATACTACATGTTAATTTAGATGCAAATGTGAGTTTTAGAGTAAGACTTCTACTATTAGTTCTAATAACCAGCCCCTAACACCTGGAACTTTGTTTAAGAATTTAAAGATGAACTGGTGTTGGTGGTTTGGCTTGGACTTAATCACATGGTTAAATGCTAAGTGGTTTTCCCCCCTTTTCCACCTTAATCCCTTAAGTGGTTAAACAGGACAGGGGTGACCTAGAGGTCCAATGGAGCTGAGAATTTTTGTGTGAGTTCCTTATCACAAGAAAACTCTCTGGACCAAACATTAGCACTTTTCATGGAGTGGTTTGCTCAGAATAATTCTCTTGGCAAATCAGCAAGGAAGAATTTTATTCTGAGGTAATACCTCTGTTCATGCTCAACTTAATGAACTAAAATTTCAATTATAGCTCATAGAGTTTGCCTGAATTTTCCTAACATTTTTGGGGTTAAGAATTGCCCAGAACTGAATTTCCAAGTTTTGGAAATTCTCTGAAAATGTTTCTGTATTCAAATGAACACAGCACCTTCCAATTTGAATTGCTCTGAACAAATCAACTCAAAATGGTCTGAAACTTTTACAGGGGTTTACTAATATCCTAAAGAACATTCTGGCAAAATTTGGGGATTTTTGGATGAACCAAACTCCCTCTAAAATTCTTTTGCTGAAAAGCTTTAGAGAATTTTTCAGAATTAATTAATGGGTTTCATACAAATTGGTTGTATGTCTGGACAGAGCTAGGCAAGATGAATCCAACCCAATTTGAATCACTAAATTTGGAGCTTCCTAGCAAAAGTTATGGGGTTCTAAAGTTTGCACTAAAACTGGAAATTTCAGAAATGTTTAAATCCTGCGGGTGGGTCCACGTACACGTGTCGACCGCTGGATCCGAGCCACACGGGGCCACAGACTCCTTCCCGCGCGGCCGCACTGGATCCCGGACCACAGAGAATCCCACCCCTTTATCTCCAGCCGCTGACGCGTGGGGCCTACCCCTTCGTCCTCCTCCGGCCACCCGCGCGATCCCGCCGCCGAGCTCGCCGGAGCTCTCGCCGGAGAGGGGTTCCGGCCTTCGGAGCTTGCTGATTCTCGCCGCCTGTGCCTATCCCGTCCTGGGGAACACGGTGGTGCCCTTCCCGGAGTTTGACAACGGCCGGAACAGGGCTCCCGACGGCAACAGCGGCCGGTAGCTCACCGGCGACGTCGAACTCAGCCTCACCTGCACCTTTTTTGATGCGGTTTGCTCGGGGAGCTCCGCTGACACCTGCTGATCATGGATATGGGCACCGATCCCTGTGAAAACGGCTGCAACTATGAGCTCGTCGGCGACCTAGGCCGGATATCGGCTGTTGCTCGAAAAACTTGGATAACCGCAACCCTAGCCCATGATTCTTGCTGGTTTTCGATCCTAGGTGGTCGTGGCAGGGTGTAGATGGTGTGTTTAGCTCGGTACGCCCGGTGATAAGCCAATACTCGTGAATTTTGGGATTTGGGGGAGCTCGGCCTTAAGAACACCGAAGCGTTCCCGGAAGAAATTCTCCCCCGACGGTGCATGAAATGCCGAACGGTAAGGGCAGGCAGAACCAGCACCTTGTGACGATCGTTTCTTGTGTTGAGCGTCGGGCAGGAGGAAGCCTGTGCCGTCCGGCCGCAGGAGATCAGAGGGCGGCGACTCCGGGTGAGCTGCTTCGGATGTAAGCGAGTGGAACCGAGAGGATGGGGAGCGAATTCTTGCCGACCAGGGTGCGATCACAGGTTTTGTAGCCGGCGCCCTCATCCCCCCGAGCAGGAGGTGGCACGGTGGCTACGTTGGGACGGGGTCGACCCCGTGCGCTGTCGGCCGCAGGGTGTTCGACCGTGCGCCCGAGTCGGTTTACCCCCCCCCCCCCCAGGGTGGCTGACCAGTGGGCCCTCTTCTCCCCTCTAAATCTTTCTCCCCCTTTCTTTTGTAAATATCCCAGCTACTGAGAATTGAATGGGAGACTTAACCCCCAAGTATTTGTTTGAATTTGAATTCTCAAATTCAAACTTTGTTTGGTTAAATGTGCTTCATATTTAAACTGAAATTCAAATTCAGTTTTGAATTCTGGCAAATTGAACTCCTGACAAGATGAACTCCAATGGGGATGAAAATTGGTGGGTTTACTCAGAAAAATGTGCTGAGTGTAGATATGAAGCTAACTTTTGAATTTGGGTGATGAAAGTTGCTGCAATTTGAATTTACATTCAAATTGGCCTCTTTTTGAAACAACCCAAAAGTGCCTCAAAAAGTGTTGAATTTGCATGAGCTTTGGACTGAGCCTTCCCAAGACTTTTTAAATTCTAGGGGTGAGCTCAACCTCTCATGTTCATGTGTAGAAACCCTACTTTGTGAAAGTGAAGGCTTTCCCCTCTAATCATTCTTTTGATGGAGGTTACTTGCTCTTCACAACATTTCCTAAGGTGTCCACAATAAAAACTGTGGTGTTGTGAGGTGAAGAAAAGTTTTTGCAAGTCACTTTTCTTGGGATTTTACAAGGGTCCGATGTATCGAGGTGATAACTTCCCTTTCACCTTGAACCGACGAAGTCCTCGGATATGGGACACCTTGAGATAGACATAGTCCCCCACGTTGAAAACGAGCTCTCTTCTCCGTACATCGGCATAGCTCTTTTGTCGGGTCTGTGCTATCTTCAAGTTGTTGCGGATTTCCCTCACTTTCGCCTCGGCTTCTTGTAGTACTTCGGGCCCAAACACTTTACTTTCCCCTGTTTGGTTCCAAAATAGTGGAGTCCTGCACTTCCTTCCATACAACGCCTCAAATGGTGACATCTTCATACTAGCCTGATAGCTGTTGTTGTAGGAGAACTCCGCATGCGGTAAGTTCTTATCCCAACTCCTATTGTTCTTGAGCGCACACGCTCTCAGCATATCCTCAAGGATCTGATTGGTTCTTTCCGTCTGCCCGTCAGTCTGGGGGTGATAGGCAGAACTAAAATTTAGATGAGTTCCCATGGTTTATGTAACTTCTGCCAGAACCTTGAGGTGAATTGTGTCCCTCGATCCGACACTATCTTCTTTGGCACTCCATGGAAACACACGATCCTTGACATGTACAATTCCGCCAATTTAAATCCGCTGTAGCTTTCTTTCACGGGGATGAAATGATTTATCTTGGTTAGCCTGTCGATGATGACCCATATCGAATCATATCCCGATTGGGTCCTGGGTAGTCCCACTATGAAGTCCATACCTATTTCTTCCCATTCCCATTCAGGCACTTTGAGTGGTTGCAATAGTCCCACGGGTCGTTGATGTTCTGCTTTCACCAACTGACATGTGTCACATAGAGCAACATGTTCTGCGACATCTCGCTTCATGCCATACCACCAATATCTGCTTTTGAGGTCATGACACATCTTCGTACTTCCAGGATGAATGGAATAGTCGGAATCATGAGCCTCCTTCAAAATCAATTCACGGATCTCCTTTACCTCAGGCACACAGATTCTTTTCCCATGCCACACCGTACCTTGTCCATCCTCTCTGAACCCAGGGGCTTTATTTTCTTTGATGAGTTCTCTAATCTCTTGTATCTTCTCGTCATTCTTCTGACCGTTGCATATGTCTTGCTCTAATGTGGAGTCCACTTCCATGGCGATGGCCTCACCACTATTCACCAGACATAGATTGAGTTTTACAACCTCTTCCTTCAAGTCTATAGGCATGTCCTTTAAGCTCAACCTATTGACCTGCACCTTCCGGCTTAAAGCATCTGCCACGACGTTCGCTTTCCCAGGATGATAGTTGATGCCCACATCAAAGTCGTTGATTAGCTCTAACCATCTCCTTTGTCTGAGGTTGAGATCTGGCTGTGTGAAAATATACTTTAAGCTCTTATGATCCGTATATATCTCTGTCCTCTTCCCCATCAAGTAATACCGCCAAATATTTAATGCGTGTACCACTGCGGCTAGCTCTAGGTCATGTGTAGGATAGTTCTTCTCGTGTTTTTGGAGCTGCCGGGACGCATACGCCACGACATGCCCCTCTTGCATGAGAACACATCCCAACCCGTGTCCAGATGCATCGCAGTACACCGAAAAATTCTTCTGCATATCCGGCATAACTAGCACTGGGGCTGTTGTCAATCTTTTCTTCAATTCTTGAAAACTCGTCTCGCACTACGGTGTCCATGTGAATGTGATTCCCTTATCTAACAATTTGGTGAGGGCTCTCGAAATCTTGGAGAAACCCTCGATAAACCGTCGATAATACCCAACCAATCCTAAGAAGCTTCGAACTTCCCCGACATTTTCGGGGTTCTTCCACTTCTGCACATCCTCGATCTTGGCGGGATCTATGGAGATTCCTCCCTCCGAGATTATATGTCCTAAGAAGGGAACTCTCTTCAACCAAAACTCACAGTTGCTCAACTTGGCATATAGTTGGTGTTCTCTCAGCTTTTGCAACACCAACCTTAAATGTCCCTCATGTTCTTCTTCATCTTTGGAGAAGACAAGAATGTCATCAATGAAAACCACCACAAATTTGTCCAGATATTCCATGAATACCTTGTTCATGAGAAACATGAAGTATGCTGGGGCATTAGTTAGCCCGAATGTCATGACGGTGTATTCATACAGCCCGTACCGAGATACGAAAGCCGTCTTTGGAATGTCGGTTTGCCTTATCTTCAGTTGGTGGTATCCCGACCTGAGATCAATTTTTGAGAACACACAAGCTCCCCTTAACTGATCATATAAGTCTTCAATGATGGGTAATGGGTACTTGTTCTTGATGGTTACTTGGAGGTTGGTGCAAGTTGGCCACCACTTGAGTTAAACTCTGGATGAGCTGATTCTGATTTTCAAGCATTTGGTGGATAGGGTCAGCTCCTTCACGGCGACCACCCCTGTCTTGTCCTCCAGAAAGATGAGGGTTGCCGGCCTCATCGTTGTTGTTGGTGGGGTTGGCACCACGACCCTTTCCTCTTCCAACCATCTATCATGATCAACCAAATGTTAACTTAAAGCATTACGTATTAACTTCCCAATTTGCTTGTTTAAACTTAAACTTTTTTAGGCCGTAATATATTAAACATTTTCTGAGGGTTTCACATAGATTTTTTTGGGAGTCACATCTCACGTGAAAATAAATGCACTCTTAATTCATAGGGGTTCACACCTCAAAGCAAATCAACCTAGAGACGAGGTTGTGGACAAATGCCCATGGCTTCCACAACTCACGTCACACACCAAACATTAACACACAAATAACTAAGGTATGGACTCGACTACTCGATAACCTGCCGAGATAAGGGAAAGGACTCTAAACGACTCGTATCACTGAGCTGGCTCTTCGGGGTCTTCCTCATTATTGCGGCTGCCCTCTGATTCTGCTTTGGGTGGGGAAGTTGCTGGTGGAGAAGTGCGGCGGCGCCTACTCGCCCGGCGGTCTGGGGAGTCAGGAGTCCACGTGTCATTCACGGTGACACACAATTCATTCCCATCTCCTTTTCTCTCGCCCTCAAGCTGGCACGAAGCAATGCCTCAATCTCCTTCAGGGTGTCATGAACATCCTGAAGCTCCTGCTGGCACTCCTGCAGTCGAGTGCTGAACATAGCAGCATCCTCCAAGCACAGGTCCATGTGCTCATGGGAAGTCCCCTGCTGCACTGGCGGGTACTTGTACTCCGCGGTGCCACTCTCTCGCTAGAGGACATACATGTACTCCGTCCTGTCGAGGTGGCGACGGTTGATGTAACTCTTGCAGGTGATGGCCTCCCAGGTGACATCCTTCTCAGCATCGACCTGAGTCGCCCGACAAGCTGGAGAGCGGTGGATCTTGAGCAGCTGACTTTTATGGATAATCCTCCTCTGTGAGCTCCATTCTTCCCGCTTCTTACGGATGGTCCTGGTGGAGCAGTAGTGTATGATTAGCTTGCCCGTATTGCCGGTGGCGTGGAGCATACGCCGAAAACGGCGCAACAAGCCTTCTACTGCCAACCCATAGGAGTGGTACGTCACCGGACGGTTCTCCTCTCTCAGAGCAAGGGCAACTATAGGAACTCTACCTCCGGTGGACTTGCGGGCGGTACGGATCATGAGAACCATCTAAAACATAAAGCATTTAAAATTAAGTTAGATAAGAGTTAAATAAAAATTGTATTTTGAATAAAAGTTGGGGCAAGATGAATAAAGTGACCCCATTAAATTAACACTTTCAACCCACACCTTTGTATAATAGTTTTTAAGAAAATAGGGTCCTTAAATACGTCCATTTCTACCTAGGTCCACGTTCCTACGGGCAACCTTGGCTCTAATACCACTTCTATCACACCCGGTTTCTCCGAAGAACAACCGAGTGAATATCACATGTATGCCAGGATCACTTTCTCATACATGTGGCGACAAATAGTGAAGCATCATCATATTACAAGCCAGGTGTTCGAATATAAATAAGTTTTACATAGCATACGTCTCGATGGACGATAATAAGTTCATAACATGTAAATAAAACAGCAGCGGAATATAAATCTTATGGGCTCTGTCACAGGCGTTGCCCGGGGGACTCCGTGAACCTAGAATCCTTCTTCAGGACCAAAGTCTTGGTCATTGAATACCACATCATCCCCTTAACCTGAGCAGCAATTTAAACCAACAAAAAAGCAAGTTTGAGTACTATGTGTACTCAGTAAGTGTGGGAAAGTTATGTCCTGCATGGCTAGAGCAAGGAGAGGTTGACTCATGGTTAAAGCACTACGCAATTAATACCTATCACCTTAGCTTATTAAGCACCTACATTACTACACAGGTGAAATGGTCCCAATCTCCCAGCCCATCATCAAAATCAAGTAACCATAACATCATATCCAATGTCAAGCTCCCCGCTTAACATCCTCAACTTCCAAATTCATCATCCTCTAATTATGAATAAGTCCAAACTGCTCTTGACCGTGAGCACGGCTGTCACGACAGTTTTGACTCTGCAGAGTTTGCACCACTGTACCCACATGTAGTGATTTCATCCCCCGTTTCTGGGTGGACTAAAAGAACCTCCATTGTGCCAGTGGCCGTGAACCACATTCACACTTCCCAGGTGTGTAGCCAGGAGATCACTACGTGGCCTTTACAAAGGGATTCCCGACGAGCGTGGGCCCACTGAGGTTTCACCCCTAACAGCATTCAAGAGGCTCCAACCCCGCTGCAGTGGCCCCCTCTTGAGCCTTGTGGTTCATAAGGTAGTCCAGCTGACGCCTATTCCCCGCACCATCCGAAACACCCATACTACGCCGGAGATACACCTAATTAATTGGCCAAGCTGCCCCATCTCAGCATGTGGTTGGCATGGTAAAGCCAGGTTACATGCTCCATGAACCGGTCCTTAGGATCCAGGCAAGTACTAAACACAAACCCAAGTCTCGTGCACCCAGCACCAACCAAATCATCCAACTTGCCTCGATCCCTACCTCTACATAACTCATAATGTCTCATTCAAGAGTAAGGTAAATAAGTTGATGATCTCATATCCCACTTATCCCATTCTAAGCATGGCTAAGCATAAGCATATAAATAAATGACATAATAAAATAAATCCCAACCCAGGCTACAAGGAAATAAGATAATGAAAATCTAGGGAAACTTCCTAGCTTGGGGTATCATATTCCAAATTGACAATGCAAATTAATTCTAACTACACATCCTAGTATAGGATCAAAGTGGTCAAGGACACTTGCCTTCTTCCTGCTGCTCTCGGAATGGAAGGTCTTGGTCTTGGAAAGGGAGAACTTGCTCTGGGCAGGTTCTACTCATGCCAATACACATAGCAAAAGAAAACAACAATCCATAAGCCATAGTCCACACTTTCACTTCATGCAAAACACACATACATACCTATGGAAGTCATTCACATTTCTAAGTGTTGTGGTTACCCTAGATGTGTTGATTTTTAGCCTACATGCACTTTTAAACATGCATATATTATTTATAACTTCTGTATTTAGATTTCTATTTGCACACTATATATGAATTTCCAATTTGAACAAATTCTTTATATTTAATTATTACACTTCTTAGCCACAAAGTTGGCATAAAAGGTATTTCCCTACTCCAAATAAGTTTTCAGATCTTCTACAAAATCCTAAGTTGAAGTTTTTGAGTTTGGAGACCTCATTTATCATTTTCTAATTATGCATACCTATTTTCCTATATTTTCAGATTTATTTTCTATGCCTAAAAGTGAACTTTACTATTAAAATAGTAAGACATATCATCTAAACAGAATAGGTTCTGATCTAAAATGTTCAATAATATATTTTTGAACTTCCTCTCTGATGTGAAACAATTTAAATTTATTTTATTAGTTTTTTAGAATTATTTCCTAGACTAAAATGTGTCTCTAGAGAAAATAAAAATGAGCAACACTTAGGCAGATTTCATTTCAGCCTAAAAATCTATTTTTAACTCATTCTCAAGTTTTCCAAGTGCTAGAATGTTTAAACTTGAATTTGCACATGTGTTTGCCTTACCTTTTAAATTTAAATCCTAGTCACATATTTAAATTTCTGAATTTAATATCCTATAGGGTCAAAAAGGTAAATCCACCCTACTGTAGGGTTTAATTTTCTATTTCCTAAATTTCCAGGGGTCTAACTACACATAACAGAGGGGTTTTCCTAATTTTTATTAAGTCCAGGGGCTAAAACTGATTTTTAAATGAATTTACATGAATTTCTGAAAGTCCAGGGGCTAGATCAGATGTTTCTGGGGCTAGCTCGTGTTTTCCGAGATCCCCAGGGGGTAGCGCGTAAGAATCCCGGCCTTTATAATGTGGGGTCGACGTGGACTGCCCGATTTAGAACAGACGGCTGAGATTATAACGTGAAGCGGTACGGGTTAGATCTAATAGGAACCGCACGATTTAAAATGGACGGGCCTCAGGGGGCCACGTCGCCTTGGCCGTGCGCGGGCGGCGCTGCCCGGCGGCGCGCGGCGGCGGGGGGCGGCGATCTCGCCGGAGATCTTCGGGTTTTTGTCTATACTACCTAAAACTTGGATTTCTTGCATAGAACGGTAGAGGGGAGGTCGTGGATCTCACCTCGGGGTTTTTCTTGAGCTCGGAGGCCCTGGAAGGTGGTCGGCGGTGAGGTTCGAGATGAAAACGCGGCGGTGCTCGCCGGAGCTGCGTCTAGAGCGCAAAACACCGGGTTTTCTTCACCTGCGTGAGTCCCCGGAGGCGGTGGAACATGATCAGCGCGTTAGATCAGGAAGTCCGAGCAAGGATCGAAGGAAAAGGGTGATAGAAGCTTCGGTTCTCACCGGAGAGAAAGGTGGAGCGGCGCTGTGGAATTCGGCGAGTTTCCTTGCGTGAATTGCACGAGGAGAGGCGGTGGAGGATCGGTATGGATAAGTAGCAGTGTCCGGGGCCGAAGATCGAGCTGGGGCGCGGGTTTCTGGAGGTCGGTTTTGACTCGGGTGCGAGAAAGGGCCGGGGTCGGTTGGGGCGCGCGGGAGGAGAGGGATGACATGCGGGCCTCGTGTGTCAGTGAGAGGGAGAGAGGGGGGCGCGGGTTCGGGTTGGCGCGGGGGGTATTGGGCCGGATGGCGGGTTTCGCCCCACTGGCCGGTTTGGGTTTTCTTTTTCTTTTTCCTTTTCTTTTTCTATTTTGATTTGAATTTAAATTCCAGTTTGAATTTGAATTGCTTTATCACATGCATTACGCCCAAAAATTTTTAAATTCCCCTCTTTAGTAGGTTTTGGGGTGTTACATCCCGCGGGGCCGGACCTCCCTCTCCTCAGAGGAGAGCTCCGGGCCTGCCACGTGGCCAGCAGAAGCCGGACCTCCCTCCTCCACGGGAGGGCTCCAAGGGCTCCACGTGCCCCGCGGGGCCGGACCTCCCTCTCCTCAGAGGAGAGCTCCGGGCCCGCCACGTGGCCAGCAGAGCAACGCTGCCAGCCCCTGCGCGGTAGGCAGCAGGAGTAAAGACGCGCCATACCTTGCCCGTACAAGGTATTCAAGGCCCGCGCCTTCCCAAGGCGTGGAGACGCGGAGCATGCCTCTGTCAGGTGTCGTTGCGCCCAGTCACATCGCAGACTGGCGCGCCATGTCAGAGCCTGCCCGCCAATAAACACAGCGACAAGACATCCCCTGCCGCCCCTGCCATCATCAACCACTACGACTAGCTTGTGGCATGGGCAGGGCGGCAGAACGAAGACTCGGAAGCCTTCGCCAGAGACAACTACCGGCATAACTACAGATACGGTAGATGGCAGGCAATCTCCACGGGACCATCTGTCGGGTCCCGGACCCACCTTGTAAGCCGCTCAAGCCTTGGACTATAAAAGGCTCGGGTAGGCAACGTTAGCAAGGGTTCGAATTCTGTTGACTCGCCTCTTACACACCCTCAAGCTCAGGACTCCGGTTCTGAGCAGCAAGCAATACAGCGAGCACCTCTGCTCACCGTGGACGTAGGGTTTTACGCTCCGGCGTCCTGAACCACGTAAAACTCCCCATGTCAAGCTTCTCCCTCACTCGTCCCTAATGCTGAAGCTCTCCGCGAGTGACTAGCCCCTCCGAAAAAGAACCTCCGTGGGCTGCCTAGAGCAGGTGCGGGGGAAGTGTCGACTACACACTTTGACATTTGGCGCACCAGGAAGGGGGCCTTTCCCTTGCGCGACAAGCTTCTGCCGGCGAAGATGACGAAGCTTCCTTCAGCGGCAAGCTCTCCTCCCCCGCGTTCACGATGAACGGTCACTAGCGGGGACTACGTCTCGACACACTCTAGACGGAGTGTGTCGGCGCAAGCTGTAAGCCAGCAGCCGACTCCGGCAGCGCCGACTCCGGCAACGTGGGCTCCAGCGAGCGTGAGATCCTCTGCAGCGCTGAGCATCCCCCACGGGGGCGCGCTAGCTGCAGCAAGAGCGCTACTGTGCAATCCACCTGCTGGGGACGCATCTCAGTCAGCGACCCAGCAGTGGATTCGTGAGGTAGACCGTCTCGTCATTGCCGCCGCTGACCCTCGGATTCGGCGGGGACGACGCCCCGGCCAACCAGCTGTGTCGCTGACGCGCACGCCAACGGTTGACGGGCAGACGGAAGATTCCAGCCCCACCAGGCTCCCATCGACAAACCTGAGGACAGAGCTGGAACGATGCCACTTGGGCAAAGATGCCCGAGTGTTCATTGAGCGACGACGAGAAAGGCATCGCAACCAAGGGGCCAGCGACAGCATGACGTCTGCCTCAACCCTGCCTGAGGTGCAGACTTTCACCACACGATCTCTGCCCCAGGCATACGCCACGCAGCATATGCCCCAGCCATATGCCCTGCAAACGGAGCCCCCGGTCTATGGCGCAGCCTTGCCCATACCGGGGTACACAGTGCCTGCAGCGAACCAAGCATTCGCGGCACCAGCGCCTGCAGGAACAGGAGCAGGATGTGCGGCCCTTGCGCCACACCTTCGCTTCGCGAGGTGGCCACGCAAGTTTCGGCCGCACCTGCCCGAGAAGTACGATGGCAGCGTCAACCCGGCGGAGTTCCTCCAGATCTACTCCACCGCCGTCCTTGCTGCAGGAGGGGACGAGGCCATCATGGCCAACTACTTCCCATCGCCTTGACCGGCCCAGCCCGGTCTTGGCTCATGAACCTCCCCCAGGGTTCCATAACCTCTTGGGGAGAGCTCTGCCGGCAGTTCACTGCTAACTTCGGCAGCTCCTACACCCGGCCCGGCACGGAGCTTGACCTCCACGCCGTCCAGCAACAACCAGGAGAGACGCTGTGCTTCTTCATCCAGCGCTTCTCGCAGGTACGGAACACCATCCCGCACATCCAAAATGCTTCTGTGGTGGTGGCGTTCCGACAGGGTGTATGGGACAAGAAGAGGCTTGAGAAGCTGGCGACCAGAGCGGTTCGCGACGTCTCAGAGCTCTTCAGCCTGGCGGACAAGTGCGCCAGAGCAGCAGAAGGGCAGAACTGGCACTCACTGCCAGCCTCCGAGTAAGGAGGACAGCCCGGATCTGGTGCTGCTTCCTATGGAAGCGGCAAGAAGACCAAGAACCGGGGCGGTGGTAAGATGAAGCCATCGACCGCGGCTCCCGTTGCTGCAGCAGCAGCACCCAGTGGAGCTCGAGGGCCACGCCCCGACAAAAGGCAGCGACAGTCGCCAGCTCAAGAGGGAGACCAAGGCAAGCTATGCCCCGTGCATGGCACCAGCTACCATACTGCTGCTGACTGCCGGGACATCCAGAGGCACGCAGAACGCTTCCGCAAAGGGAGGGCAGCTGCGAGCTGATGCCCCACATTTCCGTCAAAGGGAGGGCAAGCAGAAGGTCGACACCTCAGTCAACGTCGACCACCAGGTGGGGTTTCAGGAGCCTCAGCGCGCCATAAAGACGGTGCACAACGGTGAGGACCCCAGCTCCAGTGACGACGAGCCAGGGCAGTAGCCTACTACGGCTGCCCCGAAAGATCAGTGGAGGCTGCACTGCTCCGATATCAGCCTTGGAGAAGCTCCAAGCAGTTGCAGCAGCCCAAGCACCAGCCCCGGCGGTGCAGAACCGGGCCAGCTCCACCCGAGTGCACGTCTCTGTGCCTCGGCCTCACCTCCTGGGGGCCGCCCAGGATCTGTCAACCTCTTGACGGCCTTAGCCAGAAGGGGAAAGACGTCTTGGGTCTCCCAAGAAGAGTCCAGTTCCTCCTACCTCTTGATGGCCTTAGCCAGAAGGGGAAGGTACCCCGGGTCTCCCGGGAGAAGCCGTGCAGGACCCGCTCCAGCGTGATGATATCAACCTCGTCGGCGAGGCACAATTGCAGGTAACACCCCACAACGCACGGCCCGGCTGGTGCTCTAGCACTACCGCCAAAGGACCAAGCGCGTCTGGGACCTGCAAGAAGGCAACCTGGTGCCGCGGCAACACTTTTGCGCGAAGGACCTATAAACTCTCCCCCAGCCGGGAAGGTCCCTTCCGAGTCACGAAAGTTGCCGTCCCAGGTACATAAGCCTTTCCACCAAGGATGGGATTCGTTCCCGAACCCTTGGAGCATGGAACATCACAGTAAGTTCTACCTCCTGACCATTAGTAGAACATGGCTTTACCTTTCTGTAATGAATCCCATAGAGTCCAGGAACAGCGCTCGGAGCAGCTAAGCCTCAGGGGACGGTCCAGGACTACGTCCAGCTTGGCCTGGTTCCAAACCCAAGCGCGTAGAGTCTTGCTTCCCTTCTTAATGGGGCGGGTCGTTGCCTCCATGTACAACCTGCCTTCATCCTATGGGCATTTACACAGAAACCTGTTCTACCTCGCTCTCACTTATGTGCTCATTTAAATTACGCATTAATTTTTATGACCGCACTTTCTATGTATGCTCACCGTACATTTAGCTCCTCTTTCCCGCTCTCATCCATAGTCAGCATTTGCTATCCTACCGAAGGCGGTTGTGCTTGAGGCACCTGCCGATGGCCAGGGGGCCTCTCGGGCCTCCCCCAGTCAGGTGTTGTGGTGCCAGTTGGTCACCTCCAGGAAAGGCCTGCACCGTGCATGGGGGGTCCAGGGTGCGTATCCTGCTCAGCCGGCTCTGTACCCAAAGCGTGCACACCCTGCCCTGAGGAGGTCCAGGGGAGTACAGCCGCAATGCCTGGTTCCGTACCCAAAGCCTGTGCACTCTGCTTCCCCGGCGTACGGTCCGATACTAGGGGCCGGACGGTCGTACCCGGACCATGGAGGGAGCTGGAGCCCTGGTGCCTCGTGCACAGAATTGCCCAAGCCCCGTATACCGGACTAGGACCGTAAGCCGAATAAGACTAAGAGACGGGGAGGGGAGACCCCCCCGAGGAGAATTACGCTTCCTCTACCTGTGTGCAGGACCTCCAGGTTCTAGCTACAGAGACCGCATGAAGGGGGGGAGCAAGGAGCTATCAACTACTCCAGCGCAAGACCGGAGAATCCGGGTTTCGCCCTTTCTGCAGGGACGAGTCCCGAAGGCCCCACGTGTCCAGCGGGGCCGGAGCTCCCCTCTCCTCAGGAGGAGCTCCGGGCCCGCTGTAACACCCCAAAACCTGCTAAAGAGGGGAATTTAAAAAATTTTGGACGTATTGCATGTGGTGCAGAAATTCAAATTCAAACTGGAATTCAAATTCAAATCAAAACAGAAAAGAAAACGAAAAAGAAAAAGAAAAAGAAAAAACCCAACCGGCCAGTGGTCCGAAACTCACCAGCCGGCCCAATTTCCCCCACACCAGCCCAAGACCGCGCGCTTCCTCTCTTCCTCTCACTGACACGCGGGGCCCACGTGTCATCTCCTACCTCCAGCGCGTCCCTAACGGCCGGACTCTTCACTCGCGCCCGATCGCAACAAACTCCGGAAACCCGCGCCTCCAGCCCGATTCCCGGTCCCGGACGACTCCAACTCGATCTCAACAGACCTCCGCCCTCCCTCGCCTATATAAACGACGACAATCTCCCTGTTCCCCCCCCCCCCCCCCCGATCGGCTGTTCTTCTCTCCGGTGAGAACCGAAGTTTCTACAGCCGATATCTTTCGATCCTTGCTCAAATTCCCTGATCTAACGTGCTGATCACATTCCACCGCCGCCGGGGAGCCCTGCAGGTGAAGGAAACGAAGTGTCTTGCGCCCCAACGCCCCCCATGACGTGCACCGAAGATCGTCGCCGTTGAAGCTCGCCGCCGACCGACTTCCAGCACCTCCGAGTGCTGGAAAACCCCTCGGTGAGCATCCCCTACCCCTCCGCAGCCGATTCATGCAAAAAGATGCGAGTTCTAACGAGTAGCGGCAAAATCCGAGGCTGCGCCGGCGAGATCGCCACCCCGGCCGCCGCGCACGCGGGCTGGCTCCGGCCGGGGCGACGTGGCCCCTTGAGGGCCGTCTATTTTAAATCGCACGGTAGAATTAAAACCCGCGCGTACCGGTTCGGCGATCTAATCTGAGCCGTCTATTTTTAATCGGACAGTCCACACCATCCCCGCGTTATAAAGGCCGGGATTCTTACGCGCTACCCCCTAGGGATCTCGGAAAACACGAGCTAACCCCAAAAACTTCTGATCTAGCCCCTAGAACTTCAGAAATTAGTGTAAATTCATTTAAAAATCAGTTTTAGCCCCTGGACTTAATAAAAATTAGGAAAACCCCTCTGTTATGTGTAGTTAGACCCCTGGAAATTTATGAAATAGCAAATTAGACCCTGCAGTAGGGTGGATTTATCTTTTTGACCCTATATGATATTAAATTCAGAAATTTGAATATGTGACTAGGATTTAAATTTAAAAGGTAAGGCAAACACATGTGCAAATTCAAATTTAAACTCTTCTAGCACTTGGAAAACTTTAGAATGAGTTAAAAACAGATTTTAGGCTGAAATGAATCTGTCTAATTGTTGTTCATATTTATTAGTTATAGAAACACATTTTTGGCTAGGAAATAATTCTAAAAACTGATAAAATAAATTTAAATTAGTTCACATAAGAGGAGAAGTTCAAAAATATATTATTTAGTATTTTAGATCAGAACCTATTCTGTTTAGATGACATGTCCTACTATTTAATATTAAAACTCACTTTTAGGCATAGAAAATAAATCTGAAAATATAGGAAAATAGGTATGCATAATTAGAAAATGATAAATGAAGTCTCCAAATCCAAAAACTTCAGTTTAGGATTTGGTAGAAGATCTGAAAACCTATGTGGAGTAGGAAATTACCTTCCATGCAAACTTGGTAGCTAAGAAGTGTATTAATTAAATATAAAGAATTTGTTCAAATTGGAAACTCATAGTGTGCAAACAGAAACCTGAATACAAAAGTTAGAAATCATATACATACGTTCAAAAGTGCATGTAGGCCAAAAATCAACACATGTAGAGTAACCACAATACTTAGAAATGTGAATGACTTTCATAGGTATGTATGTGTGGTTTGTATGAAGTGAAAGTGTGAACTATGTCTTATGGATTGTTGTTTTCTTTTGCTATGTGTATTGGCATGAGTAGAACCTGCCCCAGAGCAAGTTCTCCCTTTTCAATACCAAGACTTTCCATTCTCAGAGCAGCAGGAAGAAGGCAAGTGTCCTTGACCACTTTGATCCTATACTAGGATGTGTAGATAGAATTATTTGCATTATCAATTGAAATATGAAACCCATGCTAGGAAGTTTCCCTAGAATTGCATTTTCTTGTTTCGTTGTAGCTTGGGTTGGGATTTACTTTACTATGTCATTCATTCATATTACTTATGCTTAGCCATGCTTAGAATGGGATAAGTGGGATATGAGATCATCAACTTATTTACCTTACTCTTGAATGAGATATTATGAGTTATGTAGAGGTAGGGATCGAGGCAAGTTGGATGATTTGGTTGGTGCTGGGTGCACGAGACTCGGGTTTGTGTTTAGTACTTGCTTGGATCCTAAGGACCGGTTCATGGAACATGTAACCTGGCTTTACCGTGCCAACCACATGCTGAGATGGGGAAGCTTGGCCAATTAATTAGGTATGTCCCCGGCGTAGTATGGGTGTTTTGGATGGTGCGGGGAATAGGTGTCAGCTGGACTACCATTGAACCGCAAGGCTCAAGAGGGGGCCACTGCAGAGGGGTTGGAGCCTCTTGTATGCTGTTAGGGGTGAAACCTCAGTGGGCCCACGCTCGTCGGGAATCCCTTTGTAAAGGCTTTGTAGTGATCCCCTGGCTACACACCTGTGAAGTGTGAATGTGGTTCGCGGCCACTGGCATAATGGAGGTTCTTTTAGTCCACCCGGCAACGGGGGATGAAATCACTACATGTGGGTACAGTGGTGCAAACTCTCCAGAGTCAAAACTATCATGACAGCCGTGCTCACGGTCAAGAGCGGCTTGGACTTATTCATGATTAGAGGATGATGGATTGGGAAGTTGAGGATGTTAAGCGGGAAGCTTAACATTTGAGTTGAGACTATGTTCACTTGATAATGATGATGGGTTGAGGGATTGGGATCCATTTCACCTGTGTAGTAATGTAGGTGCTTAATAAGGTAAGGTGATAGGTAATAATTGCGTAGTGCTTTAACCATGAGATTAACCTCTCCTTGCTCTAGCCATGCATGACATAACTTTACCACACTTGTTAAGTACCCACAGTACTCAAACTTCTTTTCTGTTGGTTTATATTGCTGCTCAGGTCAATAGAATGATGAGGTGTTTAATGACCAAGACTTTGGTCCCGAAGAAGGATTTTAGGTTCACGGAGTCCCCCGGGCAACGCCTGTGACGGAGCCCACAAAATTTATATTTCCACTGCTGTTTTATTTATATGTCATGAACTTATTATCGTCCATCGAGACGTAAGTTATGTAAGACTTATTTATATTCGACACCTGCTTGTAATAAATGATGCTTCACTATTTGTCATCACATGTATGAGAAAATGATCCTGGCATACATGTGACATTTACTCGGTTGTTCTTCGGAGAAACCGGGTGTGACAGAAGTGGTATCAGAGCCATGGTTGCCCGTAGGAACGTGGACCTAGGTAGAAATGGACGTATTTAAGGACCTTATATTCTTAAAACTATTTTACACAAGTGTGGGTTGAAGGTGTTATTTAATGGGGTCACTTTATTCATCTTACCCCAACTTTTATTCAAAATACAATTTTTGTTTAACACTTATCTAACTAAATTTTAAATGCTTTATGTTTTAGATGGTTCGCATGATCCGCACCGCTCGCAAGTCCACCGGAGGGAGAGTTCCTGTAGTTGCCCTTGCCCTGAGAGAGGAGAACCGTCCGGTGATGTACCACTCCTACGGGTTGGCAGTAGGAGGCTTGTTGCACCGCCTTCGGCGTATGCTCCACGCTGCCGGCAATATGGGCAAGCTAATCATACACTACAGCTCCACCCGGACCATCCGTGAGAAGCGTGAAGAATGGAGTTCAGAAATGAGGATTATCCATGAAAATCAGCTGCTCAATATCCACCGCTCTCCAGCTTGTCGGCCGACACAGGTCAATGCTGAGAAGGATGTCACCTGGGAGGCCATCACCTGCCAGAGTCACATCAACCGTCGCCACTTGGACAAGACGGAGTACATGTATGTCCTCCAACGTGAGAGTGGTACAGCGGAGTACAAATACCCGCCAGTGCAGCAGGGGACTTCCCATGAGCACATGGACATGTGCTTGGAGGATGCTGCTATGCTCAGCACTCGACTGCAGGAGTGTCAGCAGGAGCTTCAGGATGTTCGTGACACCCTGAAGGAAACTGAGGCGTTGCTTCGAGCCAGCTTGAGGGCGAGAAAAAGAGGAGATGGGAATGAACTGTGTGTCACCTTGAATGACATATGGACTCCTGACTCCCCAGACCGCCGGGCGAGCAGGCGTCGCCGCACTTCTCCACCAGCAGCTTCCCCACTCAAAGCGGAGTCAGAGGGCAGCCGCAATAATGAGGAAGATCCCGAGGAGCCAGCTCAGTGATACGAGTCGTGTAGAGTCATTTCCCTTAGTCCAGCAGGTTATCGAGTAGTCGAGTCAATACCTTAGTTATTTGTGTGTCAATGTTTGGTGTGTGACGTGAGTTGTGGAAGCCATGGGCATGTGTCCACAACCTCGTCTTTAGGTTGCTTTGCTTTGATGTGTGAACCCATATGAATTAAGAGTGCATTTATTTTCGCGTGAGACGTGACTCCCAAAAATCTACGTGAAACCCTCAGAAAATGTTTAATATATTAAGGCCTCAAAAGTTTAAGTTTAAACAAGAAATTTGTGAAGTTAATACGTAATGCTTTAAGTTAACATTTGGTTGACCAAACATAAAGGAATCATCCATTGTTCGACAAGAATGGTAGAACTAACTCACCCTAGGGCCACAAGAGTGAAGTTCATAACTGTACAAAACCCTAGGAGGGACCTTAAACTCAATCAAGTTGAGGTGGAAGTGGAAGAGATCAGGATTATCAAGGAGTATCCAGACGTTTTTCCGGAGGAGTTGCCAGGTATGCCTCCTGATCGTGAAGTAGAATTCGCAATTGAACTAGTGCCTGGAACAGCCCCGATATACAAGAGACCATATCCATCCGGATGGACTCCAAACAGCTGGAAGAGCTCAAGGAGCATATAGGGAAATTGACGGAGAAGGGGTATATTCGTCCTAGTTCCTCACCATGGGGAGCTCCAGTGATATTTGTGCCCAAGAAGGACAGGACCCAAAGGTTATGCGTAGACCACCGTGCTTTGAATGAAGTAACCATCAAGAACAAGTACCCATTACCCCGCATTGAAGACTTATTTGATCAGTTGAAGGGATCCTGTGTGTTCTCGAAAATTGATATCAGGTCGGGATACCACCAACTTAAGATAAGGCAAACTGACATTCCAAAGACAGCTTTCGTATCTCGGTACGGGCTGTATGAATACACCATCATGCCTTTCGGGCTAACTAATGCCCGGCATACTTCATGTATCTCATGAACAAGGTATTCATGGAATATCTGGACAAATTTGTAGTGGTTTTCATTGATGACATTCTCGTCTTTTCCAAAGATGAAAACGAACAAGAGAGACATTTAAGGTTGGTGTTGCAATAACTGAGAGAACACCAACTATATGCCAAGCTGGGCAAGTGTGAATTTTGGTTGAAGAGAGTTCCCTTCTTAGGACATATAATCTCGGAGGGAGGAATCTCCGTAGATCCCGCCAAGATCGAGGATGCATAGAAGTGGAAGACCCCTGAAAATGTCGGGGAAGTTCGAAGCTTCTTAGGATTGGCTGGGTATTATCGACGGTTTATCGAGGGTTTCTCCAAGATTTTGAGACCCCTCACCAAATTTTTGGAGAAGGGAATCACATTCACATGGACACCGCAGTGCGAGACAAGTTTTCAGGAACTGAAGAAAAGATTGACAACAGCTCCAGTGCTAGTTATGCCAGATACGCAGAAGAACTTTTCGGTGTACTGCGATGCCTCCGGAAACGGGTTGGGATGTGTTCTCATGCAAGAGGGGCATGTTGTGGCTTATGCGTCCCGGCATCTAAGGAAACACGAGAAGAACTATCCTACACATGACCTAGAGCTAGCCGCAGTGGTACACGCGTTGAAGATTTGGCGGCATTACTTGATGGGGAAGAGGACAGAGATATATACGGATCATAAGAGTTTAAAGTATATTTTCACACAGCCAGATCTCAACCTCAGACAAAGGAGATGGTTAGAGCTAATCAACGACTTTGATGTGGGCATCAACTATCATCCTGGGAAAGCGAACGTCGTGGCAGATGCTTTAAGCCGGAATGTGCAGGTCAATAAGTTGAGCTTGAAGGACATGCCTGCAGAATTGAAGGAAGAGGTTGTAAAACTCATTCTATGTCTGGTGAATAGTGGTGAAGCCATCGCCATGGAAGTGGACTCCACATTAGAGCAAGACATACACAACGGTCAGAAGAATGACGAGAAGATACAATAAATTAGATAACTCATCAAGGATAACAGAGCCCCTGGGTTCAGAGAGGATGAACAAGGTACAGTGTGGCACGGGAAAAGAATCTGTGTGCCTGAGGTGAAGGGGATCCGTGAATTGATTTTGAAGGAGGCTCATAATTCTGACTATTCCATTCATTCTGTGTAACGCCCCAAATTTTGATTCAAAACCCTAAACCATGTTCAGAGGGGAATTTAAAAATTTTTGGACGTGTTGCATGTTTTGCAAAAATTCAAATTCAAACTGGAATTCAAATTATACTCAAAACAGAAAAGAAATGGAAAAAGAAAAAAAAAGAAACGGGAAAAAAACCGGCCAGTGCGCCGAAACCCGCCAGCCGGCCCAGCTTCCCCGCGCCAGCCCGCCCCCGCGCGCGCCGCGCTGCCTCTCACAGACGGGTGGGACCCGCCTGTCATCCCTAACCCCGCGACCCCGGACTTTTCCCCGAGCGCGCGCGATCTTAACCGATCGGAAAACCCGTCCAGCAGCCCGAATTCTGGTCCCAGAGGACTCCAACTCGATCACAACAGACCCACCGCCCTCCCCCGGCTATAAAAACCCCAGCTCCGATCAGTTTTTCCCACGCGATCGCCAATTTTTACTCCGGTGAGCACCGAGACTTCGCCGGTGAATTCTGGCCGATCTAAGCTCGGAAACTCTGATCTAACTCGCTGGTCTTGATCCACCGCCTCCGGGGAACTTTGCAGGTGCAGAAAACTCGGAGAGTTACGGTGTAAACGCAGCGCCGACGAGCTTCGCCGTAGTTTTGCCTCGGACCTCGCCGCCGATCACTTTCTAGGACCCCCGAGCTCGAGAAAACCCCCGAGGTGAGATCCCTGACCTCCCCTCTACCGATCTAGGCCATAAGATCACAGTTCTAGGAAGAATTCTCGAAGATCCGAAACTTTCCGGCGAGATCGCCGCTTCCCGCCGCCGTGCGCCGCCGGCAGCGCCGCCCGCGCTCGATTAGAGCGACGTGGCCGCTTGTGCGCCGTTTATTTTAAATCGCACGGTAGACTTTAAAACCCCGCGTACCGGTTCGATGTTATAATCTCAGCCGTCGGTTTAAAATCGGACGGTCCACGTCAGCCCCCGTTATAAAGACTGGAATTCTTACGTGCTACCCCCTGGGGTTCTCTGGAAATAAGAGCTAGCCCCGGAAACTTCAGATCTAGCCCCTGGAACTCCAGAAAATCATGTAAATTCATTTAAAAATCAGTTTTAGCCCCCTGTACTTAATAGAAATTTAGAAAAACACCTCTGATAAGTGTAGCTAGACCCCTGGAAATTATAAAAATAATATTATAGACCCTGTAATGAGGTGAATTCATTATTTTAGCCCTGTTTAGTATTTAATTTGGAAAATTGAATATGTAACTAGGGTTTAAAAATTAAAAAGGGGGACAAACATAATTGTCAAAATTAATTAAAAACTTTCTCAGTACATAGAAAACTTTGGAGTGAGATAAAAATATATTTTTGGGCTGAAATGAATCTGTTTCAACTATTATTCACATTTAATAGTATAGGGACACATTTTTAAGTAAAGAATAGTTATAGAAAAATAGGGAAAATAATTATGAAATAATCTACATCAGAAGCCAAGGTCAAAACATGTTATTAGATTATTTAGGACCAGAACCTATACTGTTTAGGCGATGTGTATTACTAATTTTATAATAAAATACACAATTATGCATAGGAATATAAATCTGAAAATATAGCAACTAGTAAATGATAAATGGAGTTTCTAAAATACAAAGAATTCAGTTTAGGGTTGATAGAAATTATGAAGGCACATATGGAGAAGAAAAATACTTTTCTTACATACTTGGTAGTAAAAAGGTGTAGTAGTTGAATATAAGAAATTTATTGGAAACCCATATAAATAGTATGTAAGTATAAATGTGGACACAAAAGTAGGAATCATATATACATGGTTAAAAGTGCATGCAAGCCACAACTTAACATACATAAAGTAACCACAACACATATAATGGTAAAGAACTTTTATAAATATGAATGTGTGGTTTGTATGAAGTAGAAGTGTGAACTATGTCTTATGATTGTTGTTTTTCTTTTGCTATGTGTGATGGTATGAAGTAGAACCTGTTCAAGAGCAAGTTATCCCTTTCCAAGATCAGGACTACCCATTTCAAGAGCAGCAAGAAGGAGGCAAGTGTCCTTGACCACTTTGATCCTATGCTAGGATGTGTAGATAGAATTATTTGCATTGTCAAATGAAATATGAAACCCATGCTAGGAAAGTTTCCCTAGAATTGCATTACCTTGTTTCCTTGTAGCTTGGGTTGGGATTTATTTTGTCATGTCATATATCTACATGCATTTGCTTAGCCATGCTTAGAATGGGATATTTGGGAAATGAGATCATCAGTTTATAATACCATACTCTTGAATGAGCTATTGTGAGTTATGTAGAGGTAGGGATCAAGGAAAGTTGGATGTTTTGGTTGTGTGCTGGGTGCACGAGACTTGGGTTTGTGTTTAGTACTTGCCTGGATCCTAAGGACCGGTTCATGGAGCATGTAACCCGACTTTACAGTGCCAACCACATGCTGAGATGGGGCAGCTTGGCCAATTAATTAGGTGTATCCCTGGCGTAGTATGGGTGTGTTGGATGGTGCGGGGAGTAGGTGTCAGCTGGACTACCATATGAACCGCAAGGCTCAAGAGGGGGCCACTGCAGCGGGGTTGGAGCCTCTTGTATGCTGTTAGGGGTGAAACCTCAGTGGGCCCACGCTCGTCGGGAATCCCTTTGTAAAGGCTTCGTAGTGATCTCCTGGCTGCACACCTGGGAAGTGTGAATGTGGATCGTAGCCACTGGCATAATGGAGGTTCTTTTAGTCCACCCGGCAACGGGGGATGAAATCACTACTTGTGGGTACAGTGGTACAAACTCTGCAGAGTTAAAACTGTCTTGACAGCCGTGCTCACGGTTAAGAGCGGCCTGGACTTATTCATGATTAGAGGAGTGATGGTTTTTGGAAATTGTGGATGTTAAGCGGGGAGCTTAACATTGGAAATAACGGTATAGTTATTGGATTATGATGATGGGATGGGAGATTGGGACCATTTCACCTGTGTAGTAATGTAGGTGCTTAATAAGCTAAGGTGATAGGCATTAATTGTGTAGTGCTTTAATCATGAGTTCAACCTCTCCTTGTTCTAGCCATGCATGATAAAATTTTCCCACACTTGCTGAGTACCATTGGTACTCAACCTTGCATATTTGTTGGTTTACATTGCTGCTCAGGTCAAGATAATGGGGTGGTGTATAATGACCAAGATTTTGGACCCGAGGAAGGCTTTTAGGTTCATGAAGACCCCCGGGCAACGCCTGTGATGGAGCCCTAAAGAATAATATTCCGCTGCTAGTTTATTTACTTGTGATGAAGCATTAGTGTCTATTGAGACATTTGCGATGTAAGACTTATTTATATTCGACACCTGGCTTGTAATAAATGATGCTTCACTATTTGTCATCACATGTATGAGAAAATGATCCTGGCATACATGTGATATTCACTTGGTTGTTCTTCGGAAAACCGGGTGTGACAGAGGTGGTATCAGAGCCAAGGTTGCCCGTAGGAACGTGGACCTAGGTAGAAATGGACGTATTTAAGGGCCCTACTTTCTTAAAAACTATTTTCCAAGGTGTGGGTTAAAGAGTGTTATTTAAGGAATCATTTTCTTCATCTTACCCCAAATTTTTATTCAAAATGGGCTTTTTGTTTAAAAAGTTTATCTAACCTAAGTTTTAATTCTTTTTGTTTTAGATGGTTCGCATGATTCGCACCGCTCGCAAGTCCACAGGAGGGAGAGTTCCCATAGTAGCCCTTGCCGAAAGAGAGGAGAGTCGTCCAGTGACGTACCTTTCCTACGGATTGGCAGTAGGAGACTTGTTGCGCCGTCTTCGACGTATGCTCGAAGCCGCAGGCAATACGGGCAAGCTCATCATCCACTATAACTCCACCAGGACCATCCGTGAGAAGAGGGAAGAATGGAGTTCGGAGATGAGGATTATACACGAGAATCAGCTGCTGAAGATCCACCATTCTCCAGCTTGTCGAGCAACACAAGTTGACGGAGAGAGAGATGTCACCTGGGAGGCCATCACCTGCCAGAGTCACATCTATCATCGCCACTTGGACAAAACTGAGTACATATATGTCCTCCAACGTGAGAGTGGTACCACGGAGTACAAGTACCCACCGGTGCAGCAAGGGACTTCCCATGAGCACATGGACTTGTGCTTGGAGGATGCTGCTATGCTCAGCACTCGACTGCAGGAGTGTCAACAAGAGCTTCAGGATGTCCGAGACACCCTGAAGGAAACGGAGGCGTTGCTGCGAGCTTGCTTAAAGGCGAGAGAAAGAGGAGATGGGAATGAACTGTGGGTCACCGTGAATGATACATGGACTCCTGACTCCCCGGATCGCCGAGCGATCAAGCGTCGTCGCACTTCTCCACCAGCAGCCTCCTCACCCAAAGCAGAGTCAGAAGGTAGCCGAAATGAGGAGGAAGATCCCGAGGAGCCAGTTCAAGAGGACGAGTAGTGTAGAGTCTTTCCCCTAGCTAGCAAGAGGTCGAGTAGTCGAGTCGTTACATAGTTAATGGTGTGATGATGCTTGGTGTGTGACGTGAGTTGTGGAAGCCATGAGCAATTGTCCACAGCCTCGTCTTCAGATTGTTTTGCTTTGGTGTGTGAACTCATAGGAAATAATAGAGCATTTATTTGGTGTGAGATATAAGCCCTCGTAAAATTTTAACAAAGCCTCAACACCTCAAAGCACCAACAAATGAAAGTTGTAAGATGATACTAAATGATATCAAATTAACATATGTTGATTCTGCCAGATGGCCGGAAGAGGAAAAGGACGTGCTGCCAACCCCGCCAACAACAACGATGAGGCATGCAACCCTCATCTTTCTGGAGGCCAGGACCGGGGTGGTCGCCGTGAAGAAGTTGATCCTCTCCACCAAATGCTGGAGAATCAAAATCAGCTCATCCAGAACTTGACTCAAGTGGTGGCCAACTTGCATCAAGTTCCACCTCCACAAGCGGCACCACGCCAACCAAGGTTGAGTGAGTTTCTAGGAACTCAACCTCCAAAGTTTGCAAGTGCTGCTGAACCTCTGGAGGCAGATGATTGGCTGAAGACCATTGAAAGTAAGATGAGGATCATACAGTGCCAAGGATATGAAAGGGTGCTGTTTGCCTCTCATCAGTTGCATGGACCCGCTGCTGATTGGTGGACCGCCTACGTGGCCGCCCATCATGACCCTGAGAACATCACTTGGGACGAGTTCAAGCGTAGATTCCGCAACCACTACATCCCAAGAGGTGAACTCAAAAACAAGAGGAAGGAGTTTTTGGGACTGCAGCAGGGAAACATGACGGTGAGGGAATACCTCACTAAATTCACTCAACTATCCCGTTATGCCCCACGGGACATAGAGACTGATGAGCAGAAACAAGATTGTTTCGTGGAAGGGCTTACCGCAGAAATGCAGTGTGCAATGTCCTCAAATGAGTATGAAAGCTTTCAAAAGATGGTGGACAGAGTGTTTGTGGTGGAAAGGAAGCTAAAGGCCCTGGAAAATGAGAATAAGAGGAAGGCTGGGTGGTCACATCAGGCCTCAGGGAGCAACACCCGCCCACGTATGATGCAGCAACCTATGGGGCAGACGAGCCGTGCTGCGGTACCCTATTCAGCACCAAGAGGGTACAACCCAAACTACAGGCCTCCCGCAGCACCAGCACAGACTCAACGTCAGTTTGTGCAACAGCCTCGCCCCGCATATCCACCTCGACCAGCAGTGCAAGGACCCCCAAACCAACCCCAAGACAACAAAGGCCAGGCAACTAAGATTGGGGTGCAATGCTTCAGCTGTGGGGAAGTGGGGCACTACGCCCATAAATGCCCAAAGAAGAAGCCTGCGCCGCCACAACAGCAGAATGTAGTGAGAGGACGGGTGAACCATGTCACTATGGAGGAAGCACAAGAGGCAACCGATGTGGTAGTTGGTAAGTTTCCTGCCAATTTACACCTTGCAACTCTGCTGTTTGATTCTGGTGCTACCCACTCGTTCATTGCTCAAGGGTTTGTTAAGAAGCATGACCTAGCAACCACACAAATGAACCATATGCTAGCGGTAAACTCTCCAGGTGGAGAAATAAGGACAAGACAAGTGTGTCCCAAAGTGAGCCTAGACATTAATGGGGTAGTATTTACTGCTAACCTCATAGTGATAGATTCACGAGGGATAGATATTATTTTGGGTATGGATTGGTTGACCAAACATAAAGGAATCATCCATTGTTCGACCAGAACGGTGGAATTAACTCACCCCAGTGGTACCATAGTAAAGTTCATAACAATACACGAGCCTAGGAGGGACATTAAATTAAATCAAGTGGAGGTGAAAGTTGAGGAAATCAAGACCATCAGGGAATATCCAGATGTTTTTCCGGAGGAGTTGCCAGGTATGCCTCCCGACCGTGACGTGGAATTCGCAATTGAGCTAGTACCGGGAACAGCCCCGATATACAAGAGACCTTATCGAATGGACTCCAAGCAGCTAGAAGAGCTCAAGGATCATTTGAGAGAATTGACGGAGAAGGGGTATATTCGCCCTAGTTCCTCACCATGGGGAGCTCCGGTGATATTTGTGCCCAAGAAAGACGGAACCCAAAGGTTATGCGTGGATTACCGTGCTTTGAATGAGGTAACCATCAAGAACAAGTACCCATTACCTCGCATTGAAGACTTGTTTGATCAGTTGAGGGGAGCTTGTGTGTTCTCGAAAATTGATCTCAGGTCGGGGTACCACCAACTCAAGATAAGGCAATCATATATTCCCAAGACAACTTTCGTATCTCGGTACGGACTGTATGAATACACTGTCATGCCTTTTGGGCTAACCAATGCCCCGGCATATTTCATGTACCTCATGAACAAGGTATTCATGGAATATCTGGACAAATTTGTGGTGGTTTTCATAGATGATATTCTCGTCTTCTCCAAAAATGAAGAAGAACATGAGAAACATCTAAGGTTGGTGTTACAGAGGCTGAGAGAACACCAACTATATGCCAAGTTGAGCAAGTGTGAGTTTTGGCTGAAGAGAGTTCCCTTTTTAGGACATATAATCTCGGAGGGAGGAATCTCCGTAGATCCCGCCAAAATCGAGGATATCGAGAAGTGGAAAACCCCTGAAAATGTCGGGGAAGTTCGAAGCTTTTTGGGATTGGCTGGATACTATCGACGGTTTATTGAGGGATTCTCCAAGATATCGAGACCTCTCACCAAACAGTTGGAGAAGGGAATCACATTCACCTGGACGCCACAGTGCGAGACGAGCTTTCAAGATCTAAAGAAGAGATTGACAACAGCCCCAGTGCTGGTTATGCCAGATATGCAGAAGAATTTCACAGTGTACTGCGATGCCTCTGGAAATGGGTTGGGATGTGTTCTCATGCAAGAAGGACATGTCGTGGCATATGCATCCCGGCAGCTTCGGAAGCACGAGAAGAACTATCCTACACATGATCTAGAACTAGCTGCAGTGGTACACGCGTTGAAAATTTGGCGGCACTATTTGATGGGGAAGAGGACAGAGATATATACGGATCATAAGAGTTTGAAGTACATATTCACACAACCAGATCTCAACCTCAGACAAAGGAGATGGTTAGAGCTAATCAATGACTTTGATGTGGGCATCAACTATCATCCCGGAAAAGCAAACGTCGTGGCCGATGCTTTGAGTCGGAAAGTGCAGGTCAATAAGTTGAGTTTGAAGGACATGCCTGCAGAATTGAAGGACGAGGTTATAAGGCTCAATCTATGTCTAGTAAATAGTGGTGAAGCCATAGCCATGGAAGTGGACTCCACACTCGAGCAAGACATACGCGAGGGCCAAAAGAATGATGAGAAGATACAAGAGATCAGACAGCTCATTAAGGAAAATAAAGCTCCTGGTTTTAGAGAGGATGAACAGGGAACGGTGTGGCACGGGAAAAGGATCTGTGTGCCAGAAGTAAAGGAGATCCGTGAATTAATTTTGAAGGAGGCTCACGATTCTGACTATTCCATTCATCCTGGGAGTACGAAGATGTACCAGGACCTCAAGAGCAGGTATTGGTGGTATGGCATGAAGCGAGATGTCGCGGAACATGTTGCCCTATGTGACACATGTTAGTTGGTGAAAGCAGAACATCAACGACCCGCGGGATTATTGCAACCACTCAAAGTGCCTGAATGGAAGTGGGAAGAAATCAACATGGATTTTGTCGTGGGATTTCCTAGGACCCAATCCGGGTATGATTCAATATGGGTCATTATTGATCGGCTAACCAAGGTAGCTCATTTCATTCCTGTGAAAGAAAGCTACAACGGATCCAAATTGGCAGAATTGTACATGTCAAGGATTGTGTGTTACCATGGAGTGCCAAAGAAGATAGTGTCGGACCGAGGGACACAGTTCACCTTGAGGTTTTGGCAAAAGTTGCATGAAACCATGGGAACCCATCTGAATTTCAGCTCTGCCTATCATCCCCAAACTGACGGGCAGACGGAGAGAACCAATCAGATCCTTGAAGATATGTTAAGGGCATGTGCACTCAAAAACAATAGGAGTTGGGACAAGAACTTACCGTATGCGGAGTTTTCCTATAACAACAGCTATCAAGCTAGTATGAAGATGTCACCGTTTGAAGCTTTGTATGGAAGAAAGTGCAGAACTCCCCTATTTTGGAACCAAACAGGAGAAAGTAAAGTGTTTGGTCCAGAAGTACTACAAGAAGCCGAGGCGAAGGTGAGGGAGATTCGCAACAACTTGAGGATAGCACAAACACGCCAAAAGAGCTATGCCGATGTACGAAGAAGAGAGCTTGTTTTCAACGTGGGAGACTATGTTTATCTCAAGGTGTCCCCTATCAGAGGACTTCGTCGGTTCAAGGTGAAAGGGAAGTTGTCACCTCGATACATCGGACCCTTTCAAGTTCTGGAAAGAAAAGGCGAAGTGGCGTACCAACTAGAGTTACCGGTTCATCTATCGGACGTGCACGATGTATTCCATGTGTCACAACTCAAGAAATGCCTGAGGACGCCTGAGGAGGTGTTACCCATGAATGAAGTGGATGTAGCTGAAGATTTGTCTTACGCCGAGCAACCATACAAGATTTTGGAGACGATGGAACGCCTCACCAGAAACAAGAGAATCCGGATGTGCAAGGTGCAGTGGAAGCATCACTCAGAAGAGGAAGCTACCTGGGAACGGGAAGATGAGCTCAAGGCACAATTTCCGGAATTGTTTTCTTAGAAACACCAATCTCGAGGACGAGATTTCTTTTAAGGGGGGTAGAGCTGTAACGCCCCAAATTTTGATTCAAAACCCTAAACCATGTTCAGAGGGGAATTTAAAAATTTTTGGACGTGTTGCATGTTTTGCAAAAATTCAAATTCAAACTGGAATTCAAATTATACTCAAAACAGAAAAGAAATGGAAAAAGAAAAAAAGAAACGGGAAAAAACCGGCCAGTGGGCCGAAACCCGCCAGCCGGCCCAGCTTCCCCGCGCCAGCCCGCCCCCGCGCACGCCGCGCTGCCTCTCACAGACGGGTGGGACCTGCCTGTCATCCCTAACCCCGCGACCCCGGACTTTCCCCCGAGCGCGCGCGATCTTAACCGATCGGAAAACCCGTCCCGCAGCCCGAATTCTGGTCCCAGAGGACTCCAACTCGATCACAACAGACCCACCGCCCTCCCCCGGCTATAAAAACCCCAGCTCTGATCAGTTTTTCCCACGCGATCGCCGATTTTTACTCCGGTGAGAACCGAGACATCGCCGGTGAATTCTGGCCGATCTAAGCTCGGAAACTCTGATCTAACTCGCTGGTCTTGATCCACCGCCTCCGGGGAACTTTGCAGGTGCAGAAAACTCGGAGAGTTACGTTGTAAACGCAGCGCCGACGAGCTTCGCCGTAGTTTTGCCTCGGACCTCGCCGCCGATCACTTTCTAGGACCCCCGAGCTCGAGAAAACCCCCGAGGTGAGATCCCTGACCTCCCCTCTACCGATCTAGGCCATAAGATCACAGTTCTAGGCAGAATTCTCGAAGATCCGAAACTTTCCGGCGAGATCGCCGCTTCCCGCCGCCGTGCGCCGCCGGCAGCGCCGCCCGCGCTCGATCAGAGCGACGTGGCCGCTTGTGCGCCGTTTATTTTAAATCGCACGGTAGACTTTAAAACCCCGCGTACCGGTTCGATGTTATAATCTCAGCCGTCGGTTTAAAATCGGACGGTCCACGTCAGCCCTGCGTTATAAAGACTGGAATTCTTACGTGCTACCCCCTGGGGTTCTCTGGAAATAAGAGCTAGCCCCGGAAACTTCAGATCTAGCCCCTGGAACTCCAGAAAATCATGTAAATTCATTTAAAAATAAGTTTTAGCCCCCTGTACTTAATAGAAATTCAGAAAAACACCTCTGATAAGTGTAGCTAGACCCCTGGAAATTATGAAAATAATATTATAGACCCTGTAATGAGGTGAATTCATTATTTTAGCCCTGTTTAGTATTTAATTTGGAAAATTGAATATGTAACTAGGGTTTAAAAATTAAAAAGGGGGACAAACATAATTGTCAAAATTAATTAAAAACTTTCTCAGTACTTAGAAAACTTTGGAGTGAGATAAAAATATATTTTTGGGCTGAAATGAATCTGTTTCAACTATTATTCACATTTAATAGTATAGGGACACATTTTTAAGTAAAGAATAGTTATAGAAAAATAGGGAAAATAATTATGAAATAATCTATATCAGAAGCCAAGGTCAAAACATGTTATTAGATTATTTAGGACCAGAACCTATACTGTTTAGGCGATGTGTATTACTAATTTTATAATAAAATACACAATTATGCATAGGAATATAAATCTGAAAATATAGCAACTAGTAAATGATAAATGGAGTTTCTAAAATACAAAGAATTCAGTTTAGGGTTGATAGAAATTATGAAGGCACATATGGAGATGAAAAATATTTTTCTTACATACTTGGTAGTAAAAAGGTGTAGTAGTTGAATATAAGAAATTTATTGGAAACCCATATAAATAGTATGTAAGTATAAATGTGGACACAAAAGTAGGAATCATATATACATGGTTAAAAGTGCATGCAAGCCACAACTTAACACACATAAAGTAACCACAACACATATAATGGTAAAGAACTTTTATAAATATGAATGTGTGGTTTGTATGAAGTAGAAGTGTGAACTATGTCTTATGATTGTTGTTTTTCTTTTGCTATGTGTGATGGTATGAAGTAGAACCTGTTCAAGAGCAAGTTATCCCTTTCCAAGATCAGGACTACCCATTTCAAGAGCAGCAAGAAGGAGGCAAGTGTCCTTGACCACTTTGATCCTATGCTAGGATGTGTAGATAGAATTATTTGCATTGTCAAATGAAATATGAAACCCATGCTAGGAAAGTTTCCCTAGAATTGCATTACCTTGTTTCCTTGTAGCTTGGGTTGGGATTTATTTTGTCATGTCATATATCTACATGCATTTGCTTAGCCATGCTTAGAATGGGATATTTGGGAAATGAGATCATCAGTTTATAATACCATACTCTTGAATGAGCTATTGTGAGTTATGTAGAGGTAGGGATCAAGGCAAGTTGGATGTTTTGGTTGTGTGCTGGGTGCACGAGACTTGGGTTTGTGTTTAGTACTTGCCTGGATCCTAAGGACCGGTTCATGGAGCATGTAACCCGGCTTTACAGTGCCAACCACATGCTGAGATGGGGCAGCTTGGCCAATTAATTAGGTGTATCCCTGGCGTAGTATGGGTGTGTTGGATGGTGCGGGGAGTAGGTGTCAGCTGGACTACCATATGAACCGCAAGGCTCAAGAGGGGGCCACTGCAGCGGGGTTGGAGCCTCTTGTATGCTGTTAGGGGTGAAACCTCAGTGGGCCCACGCTCGTCGGGAATCCCTTTGTAAAGGCTTCGTAGTGATCTCCTGGCTGCACACCTGGGAAGTGTGAATGTGGATCGTAGCCACTGGCATAATGGAGGTTCTTTTAGTCCACCCGGCAACGGGGGATGAAATCACTACTTGTGGGTACAGTGGTACAAACTCTGCAGAGTTAAAACTGTCTTGACAGCCGTGCTCACGGTTAAGAGCGGCCTGGACTTATTCATGATTAGAGGAGTGATGGTTTTTGGAAATTGTGGATATTAAGCGGGGAGCTTAACATTGGAAATAATGGTATAGTTATTGGATTATGATGATGGGATGGGAGATTGGGACCATTTCATCTGTGTAGTAATGTAGGTGCTTAATAAGCTAAGGTGATAGGCATTAATTGCGTAGTGCTTTAATCATGAGTTCAACCTCTCCTTGTTCTAGCCATGCATGATAAAATTTTCCCACACTTGCTGAGTACCATTGGTACTCAACCTTGCATATTTGTTGGTTTACATTGCTGCTCAGGTCAAGATAATGAGGTGGTGTATAATGACCAAGATTTTGGACCCGAGGAAGGCTTTTAGGTTCATGAAGACCCCCGGGCAACGCCTGTGATGGAGTCCTAAAGAATAATATTCCGCTGCTAGTTTATTTACTTGTGATGAAGCTTTAGTGTCTATTGAGACATTTGCGATGTAAGACTTATTTATATTCAACACCTGGCTTGTAATAAATGATGTTTCACTATTTGTCATCACATGTATGAGAAAATGATCCTGGCATACATGTGATATTCACTTGGTTGTTCTTCGGAAAAACCGGGTGTGACATCCTGGGAGTACAAAGATGTATCATGACCTCAAGAGCAGATATTGGTGGTATGGCATGAAGCGAGATGTCGCGGAACATGTTGCTCTATGTGACACATGTCAGTTGGTGAAAGCAGAACATCAACGGCCCACGGGACTGTTGCAACCACTCAAAGTGCCTGAATGGAAATGGGAAGAAATCGGTATGGATTTCATAGTGGGACTACCTAGGACCCAATCAGGATATGATTCGATATGGGTTCTCATCGACAGGCTAACCAAGGTAGCTCATTTCACCCCCGTGAAAGAAAACTACAACGGATCCAAATTGGCGGAATTATACATGTCAAGGATCATGTGTTTCCATGGAGTGCCAAAGAAGATAGTGTCGGATCGAGGGACACAGTTCACCTCAAGGTTCTGGCAGAAGTTACATGAAACCATGGGAACTCAGCTGAATTTTAGTTCTGCCTATCACCCCCAGACTGATGGGCAGACGGAAAGAACCAATCAGATCCTTGAGGATATGCTGAGAGCGTGTGCGCTCAAGAACAATAGGAGTTGGGATAAGAACTTACTGTATGTGGAGTTCTCCTATAACAACAGCTATCAGGCTAGTATGAAGATGTCACCATTTGAGGCTTTGTATGGGAGGAAGTGCAGAACTCCACTATTTTGGAACCAAACAGGGGAAAGTAAAGTGTTTGAGCCCGAAGTACTACAAGAAGCCGAGGCGAAGGTAAGGGGAATCCGCAACAACTTGAGGATAGCACAGACCCTACAAAAGAGCTATGTCGATGTACGGAGAAGAGAGCTCGTTTTCAACGTGGGGGACTATGTTTACCTCAAGGTGTCCACTATCCGAGGACTTCGTCGGTTCAAGGTGAAAGGGAAGTTATCACCTCGATACATCGGACCCTTTCGGATTCTAGAGAGGAAAGGCGACGTGGCATATCAACTCGAACTACCTGCTCGCCTATCGGATGTGCACGATGTATTCCATGTGTCACACCTAAAGAAATGTCTGAGGACGCCTGAAGAGATGTTACCCATGAATGAGGTTGATGTAGGAGAGGATCTGTCTTATGCCGAGCAACAGGTCAAGGTTTTGAAGACAATGGAATGCCTCACAAGAAATAAAAGAATCCGGATGTGCAAGGTGCAGTGGAAGCATCACTCGGAAGAGGAAGCCACATGGGAGCGAGAAGACGAGCTTAGGGCACAGTTTCCGGAATTGTTTTACTAGAACCACCAATCTCGAGGACGAGATTTCTTTTAAGGGGGGGTAGAGCTGTAACACCCCAAAACCTTCTAAAGAGGGGAATTTAAAAATTTTTGGACGTATTGCATGTGGTGCAGAAATTCAAATTCAAACTGGAATTCAAATTCAAATCAAAACAGAAAAGAAAAGGAAAAAGAAAAAACCCAGCCGGCCAGTGGGCCAAAACCCACCAGCCGGCCCAATTTCCCCCACACCAGCCCAATACCGCGCGCCCCCTCTCTTCCTCTCACTAACACGTGGGGCCCACGTGTCATTTCCTACCTCCAGCGCGCCCCCAATGGCCGGACTCTTCACTCACGCCCGATCGCAACAAACTCCAGAAACCCGCGCCTCCAGCCCGATTCCCGGTCCCGGACGACTCCAACTCGATCCCAACAGACCGCCGCCCTCCCTCGCCTATATAAACGCCGACAATCGCCCTGTTCCCCTCCCCCCCCCCCCCCGATCGGCTGTTCTTCTCTACGGTGAGAACCAAAGTTTCTACAGCCGATATCTTTCGATCCTTGCTCAAATTCCCTAATCTCGTTCCACCGCCGCCGGGGAGCCCTGCAGGTGAAGGAAACGAAGTGTCTTGCGCCCCAACGCCCCCCCCCCGACGTGCACCGAAGATCGTCGCTGTTGAAGCTCGCCGCCGACCGACTTCCAGGACCTCCGAGTGCTGGAAAACCCCTCGGTGAGCATCCCCTAGCCCTCCGCAGCCGATCCATGAAAAAAGATGCGAGTTCTAACGAGTAGTGGAAAAATCGCCACCCCCACCGCCGCGCACGCGGGCTGGCTCCAGCCAGGGCGACATGGCCCCTTGAGGGCCGTCTATTTTAAATCGCACGGTAGAATTAAAACCCGCGCGTACCGGTTCGGCGATCTAATCTGAGCCGTCTATTTTAAATCGGACGGTCCACATCAGCACCGCGTTATATAGGCCGGAATTCTTACCCGCTAACCCCTGGGGATCTCAGAAAACACGAGCTAGCCCCAGAAACTTCTGATCTAGCCCCTGGAACTTCAGAAATTAGTGTAAATTCATTTAAAAATCAGTTTTAGCCCCTGGACTTAATAAAAATTAAGAAAACCCCTCTGTTATGTGTAGTTAGACCCCTGGAAATTTATGAAATAGCAAATTAGACCCTGCAGTAGGGTGGATTTATCTTTTTGACCCTATATGATATTAAATTCAGAAATTTGAATATGTGACTAGGACTTAAATTTAAAAGGTAAGGCAAACACATGTGCAAATTCAAATTTAAACTCTCCTAGCACTTGGAAAACTTTAGAATGAGTTAAAAATAGATTTTAGGCTGAAATGAATCTGTCTAATTGTTGTTCATATTTATTAGTTATAGAAACACATTTTTGGCTAGGAAATAATTCTGAAAACTGATAAAATAAATTTAAATTAGTTCACATAAGAGGAGAAGTTCAAAAATATATTATTTAATATTTTAGATCAGAACCTATTCTGTTTAGATGACATGTCCTTCTATTTAATATTAAAACTCACTTTTAGGCATAGAAAATAAATCTGAAAAATATAGGAAAATAGGTATGCATAATTAGAAAATGATAAATGAGGTCTCCAAATCCATGTGGAGTAGGAAATTACCTTCCATGCAAACGTGGTAGCTAACAAGTGTATTAATTAAATATAAAGAATTTGTTCAAATTGGAAACTCATAGTGTGCAAACAGAAATCTGAATACAAAAGTTAGAAATCATATACATACGTTCAAAAGTGCATGTAGGCCAAAAATCAACACATGTAGAGTAACCACAACACTTAGAAATGTGAATGACTTTCATAGGTATGTATGTGTGGTTTGTATGAAGTGAAAGTGTGAACTATGTCTTATGGATTGTTGTTTTCTTTTGATATGTGTATTGGCATGAGTAGAACCTGCCCCAGAGCAAGTTCTCCCTTTTCAAGACCAAGACTTTCCATTCTCAGAGCAGCAGGAAGAAGGCAAGTGTCCTTGACCACTTTGATCCTATACTAGGATGTGTAGATAGAATTATTTGCATTATCAATTGAAATATGAAACCCATGCTAGGAAGTTTCCCTAGAATTGCATTATCTTGTTTCCTTGTAGCTTGAGTTGGGATTTATTTTACTATGTCATTCATTCATATTACTTATGCTTAGCCATGCTTAGAATGGGATAAGTGGGATATGACATCATCAACTTATTTACCTTACTCTTGAATGAGAAATTATGACTTATGTAGAGGTAGGGATCGAGGAAAGTTGGATGATTTGGTTGGTGCTGGGTGCACGAGACTCGGGTTTGTGTTTAGTACTTGCCTGGATCCTAAGGACCGGTTCGTGGAGCATGTAACCTGGCTTTACCGTGCCAACCACATGCTGAGATGGGGCAGCTTGGTCAATTAATTAGGTGTATCCCCGGCGTAGTATGGGTGTTTTGGATGGTGCGGGGAATAGGTATCAGCTGGACTACCATATGAACCGCAAGGCTCAAGAGGGGGCCACTGCAGCGGGGTTGGAGCCTCTTGTATGCTGTTAGGGGTGAAACCTCAGTGGGCCCACGCTCGTCGGGAATCCCTTTGTAAAGGCTTCGTAGTGATCTCCTGGCTACACACCTGGGAAGTGTGAATGTGGTTCGCTGCCACTGGCATAATGGAGGTTCTTTTAGTCCACCCGGCAACGGGGGATGAAATCACTACATGTGGGTACAGTGGTACAAACTCTGTAGAGTCAAAACTGTCATGACAGCCGTGCTCACAGTCAAGAGCGGCTTGGACTTATTCATGATTAGAGGAGTGATGGTTTTTGGAAGTTGTGGATGTTAAGCGGGGAGCTTAACATTGGAAATCATGTTATGGTTATTTGATTATGATGATGGGATGGGAGATTGGGACCATTTCACCTGTGTAGTAATGTAGGTGCTTAATAAGCTAAGGTGGTAGGTATTAATTGCGTAGTGCTTTAACCATGAGTTCAACCTCCCCTTGTTCTAGCTATGCATGGCATAACTTTCCTACACTTGCTGAGTACCATCGGTACTCAATCTTGCATATTTGTTGGTTTATATTGCTGCTCAGGTCAAGATAATGAGGTGGTGTATAATGACCAAGACTTTGGACCCGAAGAACGTTTCTAGGTTCATGGAGACCCCCGGGCAACGCCTCTGACGGAGCCCTCAAGAATTATATTCCGCTGCTAGTTTATTTACTTGTGATGAACTTATTATTGTCCATCGAGACATTTGCTATGTAAGACTTATTTATATTCGACACCTGGCTTGTAATAAATGATGCTTCACTATTTGTCATCACATGTATGAGAAAATGATCCTGGCATACATGTGATATTCACTTGGTTGTTCTTCGGAAAAACCGGGTGTGACAGAAGTGGTATCAGAGCCAAGGTTGCCCGTAGGAACGTGGACCTAGGTAGAAATGGACGTATTTAAGGGCCCTGTTTTCTTAAAAACTATTTTTACAAGATGTGTGTTGAAAAGTGTTATTTAATAAGTCACTTTCTTCATCTTACCCCAATTTTCATTCAAACTAGGATTTTTGTTTAAAAAGTTTACCTAACCTAAGTTTAAATGCTTTTTGTTTTAGATGGTTCACATGATTTACACCGCTCGCAAGTCCACAGGAGGGAGAGTTCCCGTAGTTGCCCTTGCCGAAAGAGAGGAGAGCCGCCCGGTGACGTACCTTTCCTACGGATTGGCAGTAGGAGGCTTGTAGCGCCGTCTTCGACGTAAGCTCGAAGCCGCCGGCAATACGGGCAAGCTAATCATCCACTATAACTCCACCAGGACCATCCGTGAGAAGAGGGAAGAATGGAGTTCAGAGATGAGGATTATACACGAAAATCAGCTGCTTAAGATCCACCGCTCTCCAGCTTGTAGAGCGACACAGGTCGATGCGGAGAAGGATGTCACGTGGGAGGCCATCACCTGCCAGAGTCACATCTATCGTCGACACCTGGACAGGACTGAGTATATGTATGTCCTCCAGCGTGAGAGTGGTACATCGGAGTATAAGTACCCGCCAGTGCAGCAAGGGACTTCCCATGAGCACATGGACTTGTGCTTGGAGGATGCTGCTATGCTCAGCACTCGACTGCAGGAGTGTCAGCAAGAACTTCAAGATGTTCGGGACACCCTGAAGGAAACGGAGGCGTTGCTGCGAGCCTGCTTGAGGGCGAGAGAAAGAGGAGATGGGAATGAACTGTGTGTCACCGTGAATGATACATGGACTCCTGACTCCCCAGATCGCCGAGCGATCAGACGTCGTCGCACTTCTCCACCAGCAGCCTCCCCACCCAAAGCAGAGTCAGAAGGCAGCCGAAATGATGAGGAAGATCCCGAGGAGCCAGCTCAAGAAAACAAGTAGCGTAGAGCCTTTCCCTTAAACTAGAAGGATGTCGAGTAGTTGAGTCGTTATGTTAGTTAATGGTGTGTTAATGCTTGGTGTGTGACGTGAGTTGTGGAAGCCATGAGCAATTGTCCACAGCCGCGTCTTCAGATTGTCTTGCTTTGGTGTGTGAACCCACATGAAATAATATTGCATTTATTTTTATGTGAGATATGAAACCTCAGAAAAATATAACAAAGCTTCAACACTTCAAAGTACAAACAAGTGAAAGTAGTAAGATAATACGTAATACTTTAAATTAACATTTGGTTGATCATGCTAGATGGCCGGAAGAGGAAAAGGTCGTGCTGCCAACCCCGCCAACAACAATGATGAGGCCTGCAACCCTCATCTTTCTGGAGGCCAAGACAGGGGTGGACGCCATGAAGGAGTTGATCCCCTCCACCAAATGCTGGAGAATCAGAATCAGCTCATCCAGAACCTGACTCAAGTGGTGGCCAACTTGCATCAAGTTCCACCTCCACAAGCTGCACCACGCTAACCAAGGTTGAGTGAGTTTCTAGGAACTCAACCTCCAAAGTTCCCAAGTGGTGCTGAACCTCTGGAGGCAGATGATTGGCTTAAGACCATTGAGAGCAAGATGAGGATCATACAGTGCCAAGGGTATGAGAGGGTGCTGTTTGCCTCTCATCAATTGCATGGACCTGCTGCTGATTGGTGGAACGCCTACGTGGCTGCCCATCATGACCCTGAGAACATAACTTGGGAAGAGTTCAAGTGTAGCTTCCGCAACCATTATATCCCAAGAGGTGAACTCAAAAACAAGAGGAAGGAGTTCTTGGGACTGCAGCAGGGAAACATGACGGTGAGGGAATACCTCACTAAATTTACTCAACTATCCCGTTAAGCCCCACGAGACATAGAGACTGATGAGCAGAAACAAGATTGTTTCGTGGAAGGGCTTACCGCAGAAATGCAGTGTGCAATGTCCTCAAATGAGTATGAAAGCTTCCAAAAGATGGTGGACAGAGCATTTGTCGTGGAAAGGAAGCTGAAGGCCTTGGAAAATGAGAACAAGAGGAAGGCCGGGTGGTCACACCAAGCCTCAGGGAGCAACACCCGTCCACGTCTGATGCAGCAACCTGCAGGGCAGACGAACCGTGCTGCGGTACCCTACTCAGCACCAAGAGGGTACAACCCGAACTACAGGCCTCCCGCAGCACCAGCACAGCCACAACGTCAGTTTGTATAGCAGCCTCGCCCCGCATATCCACCTCGACCAGCCGTGCAAGGACCCCCAAACCAACCCCAAGACAACAAAAGCCAGGCACCTAAGGTTGGGGTGCAATGTTTTAGCTGTGGTGAAGTGGGGCACTACGCCCATAAGTGCCCAAAGAAGAAGCCCACGCAGACACAACAGCAGAATGTAATGAGAGGACGGGTGAACCACGTCACTATGGAGGAAGCACAAGAGGCACCCGATGTGGTAGTTGGTAAGTTTCCTGCCAATTTACACATTGCAACCCTGCTGTTTAATTCTGGTGCTACCCACTCGTTCATTGCTCAAGGGTTTGTTAAGAAGCATGACCTAGCAACCACACAAATGAACCATATGCTAGCCGTAAACTCTCCAGGTGGAGAAATAAGGACAAGACAAGTGTGTCCCAAGGTGAACCTAGACATTAATGGGGTAGTATTTACTGCTAACCTCATAGTGATAGATTCACAAGGAATAGATATTATCTTGGGTATGGATTGGTTGACCAAACATAAGGGATCATCCATTGTTCGACCAGAACGGTGGAACTAACGCACTCTAGTGGCACAAAAGTAAAGTTTATATCAATACAAGAGCTTAGGAGGGACGCTAAATTAAATCAAATTGAGGTGAAAGTGGAGGAGATCAGGACCATCAGGGAATATCCAGATGTTTTTCCGGAGGATTTGCCAGGTATGCCTCCCGATCGTGAAGTGGAATTCGCAATTGAGCTAGTACCTGGAACAGCCCCGATATACAAGAGACCTTATCGGATGGACTCCAAGCAGCTGGGAGAACTCAAGGATCATTTGAGAGAATTGACGGAGAAGGGGTATATTCGTCCTAGTTCCTCACCATGGGGAACTCCGGTGATATTTGTGCCCAAGAAGGACGGAACCCAAAGGTTATGCATGGATTACCGTGCCTTGAATGAGGTAACCATCAAGAACAAGTACCCGTTACCCCGCATTGAAGACTTGTTTGATCAGTTGAGGGGCGCTTGTGTGTTCTCGAAAATTGATCTCAGGTCGGGATACCACCAACTCAAGATAAGGCAATCTGATATTTCCAAGACAGCTTTCGTATCTTGGTACGGACTGTATGAATACACTGTCATGCCTTTCGGGCTAACCAATGCCCCGGCATACTTCATGTATCTCATGAACAAGGTATTCATGGAATATCTGGACAAATTTGTGGTGGTTTTCATAGATGACATTCTCGTCTTCTCCAAAGATGAAGAAGAACATGAGAAACATCTAAGGTTGGTGTTGCAGAGGCTGAGAGAACACCAACTATATGCCAAGTTGAGCAAGTGTGAGTTTTGGCTGAAGAGAGTTCCCTTCTTAGGACATATAATCTCGGAGGAAGGAATCTCCGTAGATCCTGCCAAAATCGAGGATATACAGAACTGGAAGACCCCTGAAAATGTCGGGGAAGTTCGAAGCTTTTTGGGATTGGCTGGATACTATCGACGGTTTATTGAGGGATTCTCTAAGATCTCGAGACCCATTACCAAACTGTTGGAGAAGGGAATCACATTCACATGGACGCCACAGTGCGAAACGAGTTTTCAGGAGTTAAAGAAAAGACTGACAACAGCCCCAGCGCTGGTTATGCCAGATATGCAGAAGAACTTCACGGTGTACTGCGATGCCTCAGGAAACGGGTTGGGATGTGTTCTCATGCAAGAAGGGCATGTCATGGCTTATGCATCCCGGCAGCTTCGGAAGCACGAGAAGAACTATCCTACACATGACCTAGAACTAGCAGCAGTGGTACACGCGTTGAAAATTTGGCGGCACTATTTGATGGGGAAGAGGACCGAGATATATACGGATCATAAGAGTTTGAAGTACATATTCACACAGCCAGACCTCAACCTCAGACAAAGGAGATGGTTAGAGCTAATCAATGACTTTGATGTGGGCATCAACTATCATCCTGGGAAAGCAAACATCGTGGCCGATGGTTTAAGTCGGAAAGTGCAGGTCAATAAGTTGAGCTTGAAGGACATGCCTGCAGAATTGAAGGACGAGGTTATAAGGCTCAATCTATGCCTTGTGAATAGTGGTGAAGCCATTGCCATGGAAGTGGACTCCACACTAGAGCGAGACATCCGCGAGGGTCAGAAGAAAGACGAGAAGATACAAGAGATCAGACAACTCATCAAGGAAATAAATCTCCTGGTTTTAGAGAGGATGAACAAGGAACGGTGTGGCACGGGAAAAGAATCTGTGTGCCAGAAGTAAAGGAGATCCGTGAATTGATTTTGAAGGAGGCTCATGACTCTGACTATTCCATTCATCCTGGGAGTACGAAGATGTACCAGGACCTCAAGAGCAGGTATTGGTGGTATGGCATGAAGCGAGATGTCGCGGAACATGTTGCCCTATGTGACACATGTCAGTTGGTGAAAGCAGAACATCAACGACCCGCGGGATTATTGCAACCACTCAAAGTGCCTGAATGGAAATGGGAAGAAATTGGCATGGATTTCATCGTGAGATTGCCTAGGACCTAATCAGGATATGATTCGATATGGGTCATCATTGACAGGCTAACCAAGGTAGCTCATTTCATCCCCGTGAAAGAAAGCTACAGCGGATCCAAATTGGCAGAGTTGTACATGTCAAGGATTGTGTGTTACCATGGAGTGCAAAAGAATATTGTGTCGGATCGAGGGATACAGTTCACCTCAAGGTTCTGGCAGAAGTTGCACAAAACCATGGGAACCCATCTGAACTTTAGTTCTGCCTATTATCCCCAAACTGAAGGGCAGACGGAAAGAACCAATCAGATTCTTGAAGATATGCTGAGGGCATGTGCACTAAAAAACAATCGGAGTTGGGATAAGAACTTACCGTATGCGGAGTTTTCCTATAACAACATCTATCAAGCTAGTATGAAGATGTCACCGTTTGAAGCTTTGTACGTGAGGAAGTGCAGAACTCCCCTATTTTGGAACCAAACGGGGTAAAGTGAAGTGTTTGGTCCAGAAGTACTACAAGAAGCCGAGGCGAAGGTGAGGGAAATTTGCAACAATTTGAGGATAGCACAGACACGCCAAAAGAGCTATGCCGATGTACGAAGAAGAGAGCTCGTTTTCAACATGGGAGACTATGTCTATCTCAAGGTGTCCCCTATCAGAGGACTTTGTCGGTTCAAGGTGAAAGGGAAGTTGTCACCTCGATTGTCACACCAGGTTTTTCCGAAGAAACAACCAAGTGAATATCACATGTATGCCAGGATCATTTTCTCATACATGTGATGACAAATAGTGAAGCATCATTTATTACAAGCCAGGTGTTGAGTATAAATAAGTCTTACATTCGCAAATGTCTCAATGGACAATAATAAGTTCATCACAAGTAAATAAACTAGCAGCGGAATAATTATTCTCGTAGGCTCCATCACAAGCGTTGCCCGGGGGTCTCCATGAACCTAGAAACCTTCTTCGGGTCCAAAGTCTTGGTCATTATACACCACCTCATTATCTTGACCTGAGCAGCAATATAAACCAACAAATATGCAAGGTTGAGTACAATGGTACTCAGCAAGTGTGGGAAAATTATATCATGCATGGCTAGAACAAGGAGAGGTTGAACTTATGGTTAAAGCACTACGCAATTAATACCTATCACCTTAGCTTATTAAGCACCTACATTACTACAAAAGTGAAATGATCCCAATCTCCCATCCCATCATCATAACCAAATAACCATAACATCATTTCCAATGTTAAGCTCCCCGCTTAACATCCACAACTTCCAAAATCATCATCCTCTAATCATGAATAAGTCCAAGCCGCTCTTGACCGTGAGCACGGCTGTCATGACAGTTTTGACTCTGTAGAGTTTGTAACACTGTACCCACATGTAGTGATTTCATCCCCCATTGCCGGGTGGACTAAAAGAACCTCCATTATGCCAGTGGCTACGATCCACATTCACACTTCCCAGGTGTGTAGCCAGAAGATCACTACGAAGCCTTTACAAAGGGATTCCCGTCGAGCGTGGGCCCACTGAGGTTTCATCCCTAACAGCATACAAGAGGCTCTAACCCCGCTGCAGTGGCCCCCTCTTGAGCCTTGCGGTTCGTATGGTAGTCCAGCTGACACCCACTCCTCGCACCATCCAACACACCCATACTACGCCGGGGATACACCTAATTAATTGGCCAAGCTGCCCCATCTCAGCATGTGGTTGGCACTGTAAAGCCAGGTTACATGCTCCATGAACCGGTCCTTAGGATCCAGGCAAGTACTAAACACAAACCCAAGTCTCGTGCACCCAGCACACAACCAAAACATCCAACTTGCCTTGATCCCAACCTCTACATAACTCACAATATCTCATTCAAGAGTATGGTAAAATAAACTGATGATCTCATATCCCAAATATCCCATTCTAAGCATGGCTAAGCATATGCATAATAATAAATGACATGATAAAATAAATCCCAACCCAAGCTACAAGGAAACAAGGTAATGCAATTCTAGGGAAACTTCCTAACATGGGTTTCATATTTCAATTGACAATGCAAATAATTCTAGCTACACATCCTAGCATAGGATCAAAGTGGTCAAGGACACTTGCCTCCTTCTTGCTGCTCTTGAAATGGGTAGTCCTGATCTTGGAAAGGGATAACTTGCTCTTGAACAGGTTCTACTTCATACCATCACACATAGTAAAAGAAAAACACAATCCATAAGACATAGTTCACACTTCCACTTCATACAAACCACACATTCATATCTATGAAAGTCATTCACCATTATATGTGTTGTGGTTACTCTATGTGTGTTGATTTGTGGCTTGCATGCACTTTTAATCATGTGTATATGATTCCTACTTTTATGTTCACATTTATACTTACCTACTGTATATGTATGAGTTTCCCATTTAAATAAATTCCTTATATTCAACTACTACACCTTTTCACTACCAAGTATGTATGAAAAGTATTTTTCTTCTCCATATGTGCCTTTAGAATTTCTACCAACCTTAAACTGAATTCTTTGGATTCTAGAAACTCCATTTATCATTTACTAGTTGCTATATTTTCAGATTTACTTTCCTATACATAAATGTGTTCTTTATTATGAAATTAGTAATACACATCATCTAACAGAATAGGTTCTGGTCCTAAATAATTTAATAACATATTTTGACCTTTGCCTCTGATGTAAACTATTTCACAATTATTTTCCTATTTTCTAAAACTATTCATTGCTTAAAAATGTGTCCCTAAATGTGAATAATAAATTAGACAGATTCAATTCAGCCCAAAATATGTTTTTATCTCACTCCAAAGTTTCCTAAATACTGAGAAAGTCTTTAATTAAATTTTGACAATATGTTTGTCCCACCTTTTAATTTTTAAACACTAGCAACATATTCAATTTCCTAAATTAAATACTAAACAGGGCTAAAAAGGTAAACTCACCCCATTACAGGGTCTATAATATTATTTTCAGAATTTCCAGGGGTCTAGCTACACTTATCAGAGGTGTTTTTCCTAATTTTCATTAAGTCCAGGGGCTAAAACTGATTTTTAAATGAATTTACATGATTTTCTGGAGTTCCAGGGGTTAGATCAGAAGTTTCCGGGGCTAGCTCTTATTTCCCGAGAACCCCAGGGGGTAGCACGTAAGAATTCCAGTCTTTATAACGCGGGGCTGACGTGGACCGTCCGATTTTAAACCGACGGCCGAGATTATAACATCGAACCGGTACGCGGGGATTTAAACCCTACCGTGCGATTTAAAATAAACGGCGCACAAGCGGCCACGTTGCTCTGATCGAGCGCGGGCGGCGCTGCCGGCGGCGCACGGCGGCGGGAAGCGGCGATCTCGCCGGAAACTTTCGGATCTTCAGGAATTCTTCCTAGAACTGTGATTTTATGGCATAGATCGGTAGAGGGGTGGTCGGGGATCTCACCTCGGGGGTTTTCTTGAGCTCGGAGGTCCTGGAAGGTGATCGGCGACGAGGTCCGAGGCAAAACCACGGCGAAGCTCGTCGGCGCTGCGTTTACACCGCAAATCACCGAGTTTTCTGCACCCGCAAGGTTCCCTAGAGGCAGTGGATCAAGACCAGCGAGTTAGATCGGAATTTCCGAGCATAGATCGGCCAGAATTCGCCGGAGAAGTCTCGGTTCTCACCGGAGTAAAAATCGGCTATCGTGGGGGAAAAACAGAACGAGGCCGGGGTTTTTATAGACGGGGGAGGGCGGGGGGTGGTTTAGATCATGTCCGCGTCGCCTACGAACAGAATTCAGCGGGGATACGCCGAAATCCCGATCGGTTTTGATTCGGGTGCGACGGAGTCCGGCGCTGTTGCGAGGTAGACGAAGATCGGGTGGGTCCCGCCTGTCAGCGTGAGGAATCAGCGCGCTCGGCTGCGGGCTGGCGCGGGCGCTTGCTGGGCCGGCTGGTGGGTTTCGGTCCACTGGCCGGTTTTTTTCTGTTTTCTCTTTGTCTTTTTCTATTTCTTTTCTGATTTGGGTTAAATTTGAACTCCAGTTTGAATTTGAATTTTTGCAAAACATGCAACATGTCCAAAAATTTTTAAATTCCCCTCTTAACATGATTTAGGGTTTTGAATCAAAATTTTGGGGTGTTACAGCTCTACCCCCCTTAAAAGAAATCTCGTCCTCGAGATTGGTGTTTCTAAGAAAACAATTCCAGAAATTGTGCCTTGAGCTCATCTTCCCGCTCCCAGGTGGCTTCCTCTTCTGAGTGATGCTTCCACTGCACCTTGCACATCCGGATTCTTTTATTTCTGGTGAGGCGTTCCATTGTCTCCAAAATCTTGTATGGTTGCTCGGCATAAGACAAATCCTCAGCTACATCCACTTCATTCATGGGTAACACCTCTTCAGGCGTCCTCAGGCATTTCTTGAGTTGTGACACATGGAATACATCGTGCACATCCGATAGACGACCCGGTAACTCTAGTTGATACGCCACTTCGCCTTTCCTTTCCAGAACTTGAAAGGGTCCGATGTATCGAGGTGACAATTTCCCTTTCACCTAGAACCGACGAAGTCCTCTGATAGGGGACACCTTGAGATAAACATAGTCTCCCACGTTGAAAACGAGCTCTCTTCTTCATACATCAGCATAACTCTTTTGGCGTGTCTGTGCTATTCGCAAGTTATTGCGAATTTCCCTCACCTTCGCCTCGGCTTCTTGTAGTACCTATGGACCAAACACTTTACTTTCCCCTGTTTGGTTCCAAAATAAGGGAGTCCTGCACTTCCTCCCGTATAAGGCTTCTGTCACACCCGGTTTTTCCGAAGAAACAACCAAGTGAATATCACATGTATGCCAGGATCATTTTCTCATACATGTGATGACAAATAGTGAAGCATCATTTATTACAAGCCAGGTGTCGAATATAAATAAGTCTTACATCGCAAATGTCTCAATGGACACTAATGCTTCATCACAAGTAAATAAACTAGCAGCGGAATATTATTCTTTTAGGGCTCCATCACAGGCGTTGCCCGGGGGTCTTCATGAACCTAAAAGCCTTCCTCGGGTCCAAAATCTTGGTCATTATACACCACCTCATTATCTTGACCTGAGCAGCAATATAAACCAACAAATATGCAAGGTTGAGTACCAATGGTACTCAGCAAGTGTGGGAAAATTATATCATGCATGGCTAGAACAAGGAGAGGTTGAACTCATGGTTAAAGCACTACGCAATTAATACCTATCACCTTAGCTTATTAAGCACCTACATTACTACACAGGTGAAATGGTCCCAATCTCCCATCCCATCATCATAATCCAATAACCATAACATCATTTCCAATGTTAAGCTCCCAGCTTAACATCCACAACTTCCAAAATCATCGTCCTCTAATCATGAATAAGTCCAAGCCGCTCTTGACCATGAGCACGGCTGTCATGACCGTTTTGACTCTGTAGAGTTTGCACCACTGTACCCACAAGTAGTGATTTCATCCCCCGTTGCCGGGTGGACTAAAAGAACCTCCATTATGCCAGTGGCTACGATCCACATTCACACTTCCCAGGTGTGTGGCCAGGAGATCACTACGAAGCCTTTACAAAGGGATTCCCGACGAGCGTGGGCCCACTGAGGTTTCACCCCTAACAGCATACAAGAGGCTCCAACCCCGCTGCAGTGGCCCCCTCTTGAGCCTTGCGGTTCATATGGTAGTCCAGCTGACACCTAATCCCCGCACCATCCAACACACCCATACTACGCCGGGGATACACCTAATTAATTGGCCAAGCTGCCCCATCTCAGCATGTGGTTGGCACTGTAAAGCCGGGTTACATGCTCCATGAACCAGTCCTTAGGATCCAGGCAAGTACTAAACACAAACCCAAGTCTCGTGCACCCAGCACACAACCAAAACATCCAACTTGCCTTGATCCCTACCTCTACATAACTCACAATATCACATTCAAGAGTATAGTAATATAAACTGATGATTTCATGTCCCAAATATCCCATTCTAAGCATGGCTAAGCATATGCATGTAAATAAATGACATGACAAAATAAATCCCAACCCAAGCTTCAAGGAAACAAGGTAATGCAATTCTAGGGAAACTTCCTAGCATGGGTTTCATATTTAACTTGACAATGCAAATAATTCTATCTACACATCCTAGCATAGGATCAAAGTGGTCAAGGACACTTGCCTCCTTCTTGCTGCTCTTGAAATGGGTATCCTGGTCTTGGAAATGAATACCTTGTTCTTGAACAGGTTCTACTTCATACCATCACACATAGCAAAAGAAAAACAACAATCATAAGACATAGTTCACACTTCTACTTCATACAAACCACACATTCATATTTATGAAATTCATTCACCATTATATGTGTTGTGGTTACTTTATGTGCGTTGAGTTGTGGCTTGCATGCACTTTTAACCATGTGTATATATGATTCCTACTTTTGTGTCCACATTTATACTTGCATACAATGTGCCTTCACAATTTCTATCAACCCTAAACTGAATTCTTTGTATTTTAGAAACTCCAGTTATCATTTACTAATTGCTATATTTTCAGATTTATATTCCTATGCATAATTGTATATTTTATTATTAAATTAGTAATACACATCACCTAAACAGATTAGGTTCTGGTCCTAAATAATTTGAAATCATATTTTGACCATGGCTTATGATGTATACTATTTCATAATTATTTTCCCTATTTTTCTTTAACTATTCTTTACTTAAAAATGTGTCCCGATACTAATAAAATGTGAATAATAGATAAAACAGACTTATTTCAGCCCAAAAATATATTTTTATCTCACTCCAAAGTTTTCTAAGTACTGAGAAAGTTTTTAATTAATTTTGACAATTATGTTTGTCCCCCTTTTAATTTTTAAACACTAGTTACATATCCAATTTTCTAAATTAAATACTAAACAGGGTTAAAAAGTAAACTCACCCCATTACAGGGTCTATAATATTATTTTCATAATTTCCAGGGGTCTAGCTACACTTATCAGAGGTGTTTTTCTTAATTTCTATTAAGTCCAGGGGCTAAAACTGATTTTTAAATGAATTTACATGATTTTCTGAAGTTCTAGGGGCTAGATCTGAAGTTTTCGGGGCTAGCTCTCAATTCCAGAGAACCCCAGGGGGTAGCACGTAAGAATTCCAGTCTTTATAATGCGGGGCTGACGTGGTCCGTCCGATTTTAAACCGACGGCTGAGATTATAAGATTGAACCGGTACGCGGGGTTTTAAAGTCTACCGTGCGATTTAAAACAAACGGCGCACAAGCGGCCACGTCGCTCCGATCGAGCGCGGGCGGCGCTGCCGGCGGCGCACGGCGGCGGGAAGCGGCGATCTCGCCGGAAAGTTTCGGATCCTCGAGAATTCTACCTAGAACTGTGATCTTATGGCATAGATCGGTAGAGGGGAGGTCAGGGATCTCACCTCGGGGGTTTTCTCGAGCTCGGGGGTCCTGGAAAGTGCTCGGCGGCGAGGTCCGAGGCAAAACCACGGCGAAGCTCGTCGGCGCTGTGTTTGCACCGTAGCTCTCCGAGTTTTCTGCACCTGCAAAGTTCCCCGGAGGCGGTGGATCAAGACCAGCGAGTTAGATCAGAGTTTCCGAGCTTAGATCGGCCAGAATTCACCGGCGAAGTCTCGTGCTCACCGGAGTGAAAATCGGCGATTGCGTGGGAAAAACTGATCGGATCGGGGGTTTTTATAGCCGGGGGAGGGCGGTGGGTCTGTTGTGATCGAGTTGGAGTCCTCTGGGTCCAGAATTCGGGCGACGGGACACGGGAATCCGGTCGGTTGCGATCGCGCGCGCGGGAGAGAGTCCGGGGTCGCGGGGTTAGGGATGACATGTGGGTCCCACCCGTCGGTGAGAGGCAGCGCGGCGCGCGCGGGGGCAGGCTGGCGCGGGAGTAGCTGGGCCGGCTGGCGGGTTTCGGCCCACTGGCCAGTTTTTTCCCGTTTTCCTTTTTCTTTTTCCATTTCTTTTCTGTTTTGGGTATAATTTGAATTCCAGTTTGAATTTGAATTTTTGCAAAACATGCAACACGTCCAAAAATTTTTAAATTCCCCTCTGAACATGGTTTTGGGTTTTGAATCAAAATTTGGGGTGTTACAGCTCTACCCCCCTTAAAAGAAATCTCGTCCTCGAGATTGGTGTTTCTAAGAAAACAATTCCGGAAATTGTGCCTTGAGCTCGTCTTCCCGTTCCCAGGTGACTTCCTCTTCTGAGTGATGCTTCCACTGCACCTTGCACATCCGGATTCTCTTATTTCTGGTGAGGCGTTCCATTGTCTCCAAAATCTTGTATGGTTGCTCGGCATAAGACAAATCTTCAGCTACATCCACTTCATTCATGGGTAACACCTCCTCAGGCGTCCTCAGACAGTTCTTGAGTTGTGACACATGAAATACATCGTGCACGTCCGATAGATGAACCGGTAACTCTAGTTGGTACGCCACTTCACCTTTTCTTTCCAAAACTTGAAAGGGTCCGATGTATCGAGGTGACAACTTCCCTTTCACCTTGAACCGACGAAGTCCTCTGATAGGGGACACCTTGAGATAAACATAGTCTCCCACGCTGAAAACGAGTTCTCTTCTTCGTACATCAGCATAACTCTTCTGGCGTGTTTGTGCTATCCTCAAGTTGTTGCGAATCTCCCTCACCTTCGCTTCGGCTTCTTGTAGCACTTCTGGACCAAACACTTTACTTTCTCCTGTTTGGTTCCAAAATAGGGGAGTTCTGCACTTCCTTCCATACAAAGCTTCAAACGGTGACATCTTCATACTAGCTTGATAACTGTTGTTATAGGAAAACTCCGCATACGGTAGGTTCTTGTCCCAACTCCTATTGTTTTTGAGTGCACATGCCCTTAACATATCTTCAAGGATCTGATTGGTTCTCTCCGTCTGCCCGTCAGTTTGGGGATGATAGGCAGAGCTAAAGTTCAGATGGGTTCCCATGGTTTCATGCAACTTTTGCCAAAACCTCGAGGTGAACTGTGTCCCTCGGTCCGACACTATCTTCTTTGGCACTCCATGGTAACACACGATCCTTGACATGTACAATTCTGCCAATTTGGATCCGCTGTAGCTTTCTTTCACAGGAATGAAATGAGCTACCTTGGTTAGCCTATCAATAATGACCCATATTGAATCATACCCGGATTGGGTCCTAGGCAATCCCACGACAAAATCCATGCTGATTTCTTCCCACTTCCATTCAGGTACTTTGAGTGGTTGCAATAATCCTGCGGGTCGTTGATGTTCTGCTTTCACCAACTGACATGTGTCACATAGGGCAACATGTTCCGCGACATCTCGCTTCATGCCATACCACCAATACCTGCCTTTGAGGTCCTGGTACATCTTCGTACTCCCAGGATGAATGGAATAGTCGGAATCATGAGCCTCCTTTAAAATCAATTCACGGATCTCCTTTACTTCTAGCACACAGATTCTTCTCCCGTGCCACACCGTTCCTTGTTCATCCTCTCTAAAACTAGGAGCTTTATTTTCCTTAATGAGCTGTCTGATCTCTTGTATCTTCTCATCATTCTTTTGGCCCTCTCGTATGTCTCGCTCGAGTGTGGAGTCCACTTCCATGGCGATGGCTTCACCACTATTTACTAGACATAGATTGAGTCTTATAACCTCGTCCTTCAATTCTGCAGGCATGTCCTTCAAACTCAACTTATTGACCTGCACTTTCCGACTCAAAGCATCGGCCACGACGTTTGCTTTCCCGGGATGATAGTTGATGCCCACATCAAAGTCATTGATTAGCTCTAACCATCTCCTTTGTCTGAGGTTGAGATCTGGCTGTGTGAATATGTACTTCAAACTCTTATGATCCGTATATATCTCTGTCCTCTTCCCCATCAAATAGTGCCCCAAATTTTCAACGCGTGTACCACTGCAGCTAGTTCTAGGTCATGTGTAGGATAGTTCTTCTCGTGCTTCCGAAGCTGCCGGGATGCATATGCCACGACATGTCCTTCTTGCATGAGAACACATCCCAACCCATTTCCAGAGGCATCGCAGTACACTGTGAAATTCTTCTGCATATCTGGCATAACCAACACTGGGGCTGTTGTCAATCTCTTCTTTAGCTCCTGAAAGCTCGTATCGCACTGTGGCGTCCAGGTGAATGTGATTCCCTTCTCCAACAGTTTGGTGAGAGGTCTCGAGATCTTGGAGAATCCCTCAATAAACCGTCGATAGTATCCAGCCAATCCCAAAAAGCTTCGAACTTCCCCGACATTTTCAGGGGTCTTCCACTTCTGGATATCCTCGATTTTGGCGGGATCTACGGAGATTCCTCCCTCCGAGATTATATGTCCTAAAAAGGGAACTCTCTTCAGCCAAAACTCACACTTGCTCAACTTGGCATATAGTTGGTGTTCTCTCAGCCTCTGTAACACCAACCTTAGATGTTTCTCATGTTCTTCTTCATCTTTGGAGAAGACGAGAATATCATCTATGAAGACCACCACAAACATGTCCAGATATTCCATGAATAACTTGTTCATGAGGTACATGAAATATGCCGGGGCATTGGTTAGCCCGAAAGGCATGACAGTGTATTCATACAGTCCGTACCGAGATACGAAAGCTGTCTCGGGAATATCTGATTGCCTTATCTTGAGTTGGTGGTACCCCTACCTGAGATCAATTTTCGAGAACACACAAGCTCCCCTCAACTGATCAAACAAGTCTTCAATGCGGGGCAATGGGTACTTGTTTTTGATGTTTACCTCATTCAAGGCACGGTAATCCACGCATAACCTTTGGGTTCCGTCTTTCTTGGGCACAAATATCACCGGAGCTCCCCATGGTGAGGAACTAGGGCGAATATACCCCTTCTCCGTCAGTTCTCTCAAATGATCCTTGAGCTCTTCTAGCTTCTTAGAGTCCATTCGATAAGGTCTCTTGTATATCGGGGCGGTTCCCGGTACTAGCTCAATTGCGAATTCCACGTCACGGTCGGGAGGCATACCTGGCAATTCCTCCGGAAAAACATCTGGATATTCCCTGATAGTCCTGATTTCCTCAACTTTCACCTCCACTTGATTTAATTTAATGTCCCTCCTAGGCTCGTGTAGGGTTATGAATTTTACTCGGGTGCCACTGGGGTGAGTTAGTTCCACCGTTCTGGTTGAACAATGGATAATTCCTTTATGTTTGGTCAACCAATCCATACCCAAAATAATATCTATCCCTTGTGAATCTATCACTATGAGGTTAGCCGTGAATACTACCCCATTAATGTCTAGGCTCACTTTGGGACATACTTGTCTTGTCCTTATTTCTCCACCTGGAGAGTTTACCGCTAGCATATGGTTCATTTGTGTGGTTGCTAGGTCATGCTTCTTAACAAACCCTTGAGCAATGAACGAGTGGGTAGCACCAGAATCAAACAGCAGAGTTGCAAGGTGTAAATTGGCAGGAAACTTACCAACTACCACGTCGGGTGCCTCTTGTGCTTCCTCCATAGTGACGTGGTTCACCCGTCCTCTCATTACATTCTGCTGTTGTGGCGGCGCAGGCTTCTTCTTTGGGCATTTATGGGCGTAGTGCCCCACCTCACCACAGCTGAAACATTGCACCCCAACCTTAGGTGCTTGGCCTTTGTTGTCTTGGGGTTGGTTCGGGGGTCCTTGCACTGCGGGTCGAGGTGGATATGCGGTGCGAGGCTGCTGCACAAACTGACGTTGCGGCTGTGCTGGTGCTGCAGGTGGCCTGTAGTTTGGGTTGTACCCTCTTGGTGCTGAATAAGGTACCACAGCACGGCTTGTCTGCCCCGTAGGTTGCTGCATCATACGTGGGCGGGTGTTGCTCCCTGAGGCCTGATGTGACCACCCCGCCTTCCTCTTATTCTCATTTTCCAGTGCCTTTAGCTTCCTTTCCACCACAAACGCTCTGTCCACCATCTTTTGAAAGCTTTCATACTCATTGGAGGACATGGCACACTGCATCTCTGCGGTAAGTCCTTCCACGAAACAATCTTGTTTCTGCTCATCAGTCTCTATGTCTCGTGGAGCATAACGGGATAGTTGAGTGAATTTAGTGAGGTATTCCCTCACCGTCATGTTTCCCTGCTGCAGTCCCAAAAACTCCTTCCTCTTGTTTTTGAGTTCACCTCTTGGGATGTAGTGGTTGCGGAAGCTACGCTTGAACTCGTCCCAAGTGATGTTCTCAGGGTCATGATGGGCGGCCACGTAGGCGGTCCACCAATCAGCAGCAGGTCCATTCAATTGATGAGAGGCAAACAGCACCCTCTCATACCCTTGGCATTGTATTATCCTCATCTTACTTTCAATGGTCTTCAGCCAATCATCTGCCTCCAGAGGTTCAGCAGCACTTGCAAACTTGGGAGGTTGAGTTCCTAGAAACTCACTCAACCTTGGTTGGCGTGGTGCAGCTTGTGGAGGTGGAACTTGATGCAAGTTGGCCACCACTTGAGTCAAGTTCTGGATGAGCTGATTTTGATTCTCCAGCATTTGGTGGAGAGGATCAACTTCTTCACGGCGACCACCCCTGTCCTGGCCTCCAGAAAGATGAGGGTTGCATGCCTCATCGTTGTTGTTGGCGGGGTTGGCAGCACGTCCTTTTCCTCTTCCGGCCATCTGGCAGAATCAACAAATGTTAATTTGATACCATTTAGTATCATCTTACTACTTTCATTTGTTGGTACTTTAAGGTGTTGAGGCTTTGTTAAAACTTTACGAGGGTTTATATCTCACACCAAATAAATGCACTATTATTTCCTGTGGGTTCACACACCAAAGCAAAACAATCTGAAGACGAGGCTGTGGACAATTGCCCATGGCTTCCACAACTCACGTCACACACCAAGCATCATCACACCATTAACTACGTAACGACTCGACTACTCGACCTCTTGCTAGCTAGGGGAAAGACTCTACACTACTCGTCCTCTTGAGCTGGCTCTTCGGGATCTTCCTCCTCATTTCGGCTACCTTCTGACTCTGCTTTCGGTGGGGAGGCTGCTGGTGGAGAAGTGCGACGACGCCTGATCGCTCGGCGATCCGGGGAGTCAGGAGTCCATGGATCACTCACGGTGACACACAGTTCATTCCCATCTCCTCTTTCTCTCGCCTTTAAGCAGGCTCGCAGCAGCGCCTCCGTTTCCTTCAGGGTGTCTCGGACATCCTGAAGCTCTTGTTGACACTCCTGCAGTCGAGTGCTGAGCATAGCAGCATCCTCCAAGCACAAGTCCATGTGCTCATGGGAAGTCCCTTGCTGCACCGGTGGGTACTTGTATTCCGTGGTACCACTCTCACGTTGGAGGACATACATGTACTCAGTTTTGTCCAAGTGGCGACGATAGATGTGACTCTGACAGGTGATGGCCTCCCAGGTGACATCTTTCTCCGCATCAACTTGTGTTGCTCGACAAGCTGGGGAGTGGTGAATCTTAAGCAGCTGATTCTCGTGTATAATCCTCATCTCCGAACTCCATTCTTCCCTCTTCTCACGGATGGTCCGGGTGGAGTTATAGTGGATGATTAGCTTGCCCGTATTGCCGGCGGCTTCGAGCATACGTCGAAGTCGGCGCAACAAGTCTCCTACTGCCAATCCATAGGAAAGGTACGTCACTGGACGACTCTCCTCTCTTTCGGCAAGGGCAACTACGGGAACTCTCCCTCCTGTGGACTTACGAGCGGTGCGAATCATGTGAACCATCTAAAACAAAAGAATTTAAAATTAGGTTAGATAAATTCTCAAACAAAAATCCTATTTTGAATGAAAGTTGGGGTAAGATGAAGAAAATGACTCCTTTAATAACACTTTTCCACCCACACCTTGGAAAATAGTTTTTAAGAAAATAGGGCCCTTAAATACGTCCATTTCTACCTAGGTCCACGTTCCTACGGGCAACCTTGGCTCTGATACCACCTCTGTCACACCCGGTTTTTCCAAAGAAACAACCAAGTGAATATCACATGTATGCCAGGATCATTTTCTCATACATGTGATGACAAATAGTGAAGCATCATTTATTACAAGCCAGGTGTCGAATATAAATAAGTCTTACATCGCAAATGTCTCAATGGACACTAATGCTTCATCACAAGTAAATAAACTAGCAGCGGAATATTATTCTTTTAGGGCTCCATCACAGGCGTTGCCCGGGGGTCTTCATGAACCTAAAAGCCTTCCTCGGGTCCAAAATCTTGGTCATTATACACCACCTCATTATCTTGACCTGAGCAGCAATATAAACCAACAAATATGCAAGGTTGAGTACCAATGGTACTCAGCAAGTGTGGGAAAATTATATCATGCATGGCTAGAACAAGGAGAGGTTGAACTCATGGTTAAAGCACTACGCAATTAATACCTATCACCTTAGCTTATTAAGCGCCTACATTACTACACAGGTGAAATGGTCCCAATCTCCCATCCCATCATCATAATCCAATAACCATAACATCATTTCCAATGTTAAGCTCCCAGCTTAACATCCACAACTTCCAAAATCATCGTCCTCTAATCATGAATAAGTCCAAGCCGCTCTTGACCGTGAGCACGGCTGTCATGACAGTTTTGACTCTGCAGAGTTTGCACCACTGTACCCACAAGTAGTGATTTCATCCCCCGTTGCCGGGTGGACTAAAAGAACCTCCATTATGCCAGTGGCTACGATCCACATTCACACTTCCCAAGTGTGTGGCCAGGAGATCACTACGAAGCCTTTACAAAGGGATTCCCGACGAGCGTGGGCCCACTGAGGTTTCACCCCTAACAGCATACAAGAGGCTCCAACCCCGCTGCAGTGGCCCCCTCTTGAGCCTTGCGGTTCATATGGTAGTCCAGCTGACACCTAATCCCCGCACCATCCAACACACCCATACTACGCCGGGGATACACCTAATTAAATTGCCAAGCTGCCCCATCTCAGCATGTGGTTGGCACTGTAAAGCCGGGTTACATGCTCCATGAACCGGTCATTAGGATCCAGGCAAGTACTAAACACAAACCCAAGTCTCGTGCACCCAGCACACAACCAAAACATCCAACTTGCCTTGATCCCTACCTCTACATAACTCACAATGTCACATTCAAGAGTATAGTAATATAAACTGATGATTTCATGTCCCAAATATCCCATTCTAAGCATGGCTAAGCATATGCATGTAAATAAATGACATGACAAAATAAATCCCAACCCAAGCTTCAAGGAAACAAGGTAATGCAATTCTAGGGAAACTTCCTAGCATGGGTTTCATATTTAACTTGACAATGCAAATAATTCTATCTACACATCCTAGCATAGGATCAAAGTGGTCAAGGACACTTGCCTCCTTCTTGCTTCTCTTGAAATGGGTATTCCTGGTCTTGGAAATGAATAACTTGTTCTTGAACAGGTTCTACTTCATACCATCACACATAGCAAAAGAAAAACAACAATCATAAGACATAGTTCACACTTCTACTTCATACAAACCACACATTCATATTTATGAAATTCATTCACCATTATATGTGTTGTGGTTACTTTATGTGCGTTGAGTTGTGGCTTGCATGCACTTTTAACCATGTGTATATATGATTCCTACTTTTGTGTCCACATTTATACTTGCATACAATGTGCCTTCACAATTTCTATCAACCCTAAACTGAATTCTTTGTATTTTAGAAACTCCAGTTATCATTTACTAATTGCTATATTTTCAGATTTATATTCCTATGCATAATTGTATATTTTATTATTAAATTAGTAATACACATCACCTAAACAGATTAGGTTCTGGTCCTAAATAATTTGAAATCATATTTTGACCATGGCTTATGATGTATACTATTTCATAATTATTTTCCCTATTTTTCTTTAACTATTCTTTACTTAAAAATGTGTCCCTATACTAATAAAATGTGAATAATAGATAAAACAGACTTATTTCAGCCCAAAAATATATTTTTATCTCACTCCAAAGTTTTCTAAGTACTGAGAAAGTTTTTAATTAATTTTGACAATTATGTTTGTCCCCCTTTTAATTTTTAAACACTAGTTACATATCCAATTTTCTAAATTAAATACTAAACAGGGTTAAAAAGTAAACTCACCCCATTACAGGGTCTATAATATTATTTTCATAATTTCCAGGGGTCTAGATACACTTATCAGAGGTGTTTTTCTTAATTTCTATTAAGTCCAGGGGCTAAAACTGATTTTTAAATGAATTTACATGATTTTCTGAAGTTCCAGGGGCTAGATCTGAAGTTTCCGGGGCTAGCTCTCAATTCCAGAGAACCCCAGGGGGTAGCACGTAAGAATTCCAGTCTTTATAATGCGGGGCTGACGTGGTCCGTCCGATTTTAAACCGACGGCTGAGATTATAAGATTGAACCGGTACGCGGGGTTTTAAAGTCTACCGTGCGATTTAAAACAAACGGCGCACAAGCGGCCACGTCGCTCCGATCGAGCGCGGGCGGCGCTGCCGGCGGCGCACGGCGGCGGGAAGCGGCGATCTCGCCGGAAAGTTTCGGATCCTCGAGAATTCTACCTAGAACTGTGATCTTATGGCATAGATCGGTAGAGGGGAGGTCAGGGATCTCACCTCGGGGGTTTTCTCGAGCTCGGGGGTCCTGGAAAGTGCTCGGCGGCGAGGTCCGAGGCAAAACCACGGCGAAGCTCGTCGGCGCTGTGTTTGCACCGTAACTCTCCGAGTTTTCTGCACCTGCAAAGTTCCCCGGAGGCGGTGGATCAAGACCAGCGAGTTAGATCAGAGTTTCCGAGCTTAGATCGGCCAGAATTCACGGCGAAGTCTCGGTGCTCACCGGAGTGAAAATCGGCGATTGCGTTGGAAAAACTGATCGGATCGGGGGTTTTTATAGCCGGGGGAGGGCGGTGGGTCTGTTGTGATCGAGTTGGAGTCCTCTGGGTCCAGAATTCGGGCGACGGGACGCGGAAATCCGGTCGGTTGCGATCGCGCGCGCGGGAGAGAGTCCGGGGTCGCGGGGTTAGGGATGACATGTGGGTCCCACCCGTCGGTGAGAGGCAGCGCGGCGCGCGCGGGGGCGGGCTGGCGCGGGAGTAGCTGGGCCGGCTGGCGGGTTTCGGCCCACTGGCCAGTTTTTTCCCGTTTTCCTTTTTCTTTTTCCATTTCTTTTCTGTTTTGGGTATAATCTGAATTCCAGTTTGAATTTGAATTTTTGCAAAACATGCAACACGTCCAAAAATTTTTAAATTCCCCTCTGAACATGGTTTTGGGTTTTGAATCAAAATTTGGGGTGTTACAGCTTCAAACGGTGACATCTTCATACTAGCTTGATAGCTGTTGTTATAGGAAAACTCCGCATACGGTAAGTTCTTGTCCCAACTCCTATTGTTTTTGAGTGCACATGCCCTTAGCATATCTTCAAGGATCTGATTGGTTCTTTCCGTCTGCCCGTCAGTTTGGGGATGATAGGCAGAACTAAAGTTCAGATGGGTTCCCATGGTTTCGTGCAACTTCTGCCAGAATCTTGAGGTGAACTGTGTCCCTCGATCCGACACAATCTTCTTTGGCACTCCATGGTAACACACGATCCTTGACATGTACAACTCTGTCAATTTGGATCCGCTGTAGCTTTCCTTCACGGGGATGAAATGTGCTACCTTGGTTAGCCTATCAATGATGACCCATATTGAATCATATCCTGATTGGGTCCTAGGCAATCCCACGATGAAATCCATGCTGATTTCTTCCCATTTCCATTCAGGCACTTTGAGTGGTTGCAATAATCCCGCGGGTCATTGATGTTCTGCTTTCATCAACTGACATGTGTCACATAGGGCAACATGTTCCGCGACATCTCGCTTCATGCCATACCACCAATACCTGCCCTTGAGGTCCTGGTACATCTTCGTACTCCCAGGATGAATGGAATAGTCGGAATCGTGAGCCTCCTTCAAAATTAATTCACGGATCTCCTTTACTTCTGGCACACAGATCCTTTTCCCGTGCCACACCGTACCTTGTTCATCCTCTCTGAAACCTGGAGCTTTATTTTCCTTGATGAGTTGCCTGATTTCCTGTATCTTCTCATCATTCTTTTGGCCCTCGCGTATGTCTCGCTCGAGTGTGGAGTCCACTTCCATGGCGATGGCTTCACCACTATTTACTAGACATAGATTGAGCCTTATAACCTCGTCCTTCAATTCTGCAGGCATGTCCTTCAAGCTCAACTTATTGACCTGCACTTTCCGACTCAAAGTATCGGCCACGACGTTTGCTTTCCCGGGATGATAGTTAATGCCCACATCAAAGTCATTGATTAACTCTAGCCATCTCCTTTGTCTGAGGTTGAGGTCTGGCTGTGTGAATATGTACTTCAAACTCTTATGATCCGTATATATCTCTGTCCTCTTCCCCATCAAATAGTGCCGCCAAATTTTCAACGCGTGTACCACTGCGGCTAGTTCTAGGTCATGTGTAGGATAGTTCTTCTCGTGCTTCCGAAGCTGCCGGGATGCATATGCCACGACATGCCCTTCTTGCATGAGAACATATCCCAACCCATTTCCAGAGGCATCGCAGTACACTGTGAAATTCTTCTGCATATCTGCCATAACCAACACTGGGGCTGTTGTCAATCTCTTCTTTAGCTCCTGAAAGCTCGTCTCGCACTGTGGCGTCCAGGTGAATGTGATTCCCTTCTCCAACAGTTTGGTGAGAGGTCTCGAGATCTTGGAGAATCCCTCAATAAACCGTCGATAGTATCCAGCCAATCCCAAGAAGCTTCGAACTTCCCCGACATTTTCAGGGGTCTTCCACTTCTGTATATCCTCGATTTTGGCGGGATCTACGAAGATTCCTCCCTCCGAGATTATATGTCCTAAGAAGGGAACTCTCTTCAGCCAGAACTCACACTTACTCAACTTGGCATATAGTTGGTGTTCTCTTAGCCTCTGCAACACCAACCTTAGATGTTTCTCATGTTCTTCTTCATCTTTGAGAAGACGAGAATGTCATCTATGAAAACCACCACAAATTTGTCCAGATATTCCATGAATACCTTGTTCATGAGATACATGAAGTATGCCGGGGCATTAGTTAGCCCGAAAGGCATGACGGTGTATTCATACAGTCCGTACCGAGATACGAAAGCTGTCTTGGGAATATCAGATTGCCTTATCTTGAGTTGGTGGTATCCCGACCTGAGATCAATTTTCGAGAACACACAAGCTCCCCTCAACTGATCAAACAAGTCTTCAATGCGGGGTAATGGGTACTTGTTCTTGATGGTTACCTCATTCAAAGCACGGTAATCCACACATAACCTTTGGGTTCCGTCCTTCTTGGGCACAAATATCACCGGAGCTCCCCATGGTGAGGAACTAGGACGAATATACCCCTTCTCCGACAATTCTCTCAAATGATCCTTGAGTTCTTCCAGCTGCTTGGAGTCCATCCGATAAGGTCTCTTGTATATCGGGGCTGTTCCAGGCACTAGCTCAATTGCGAATTCCACTTCACGATCGGGAGGCATACCTGGCAACTCCTCCGGAAAAACATCTGGATATTCTCTGATGGTCCTGATTTCCTCAACTTTCACCTCAACTTGATTTAATTTAATGTCCCTCCTAGGCTCGTGTATTGTTATGAACTTTACTCTTGTGCCACTAGGGTGAGTTAGTTCCACCGTTCTGGTCGAACAATGAATGATTCCTTTATGTTTGGTCAACCAATCCATACCCAAAATAATATCTATCCCTTGTGAATCTATCACTATGAGGTTAGCAGTAAATACTACCCCATTAATGTCTAGGTTCACTTTGGGACACACTTGTCTTGTCCTTATTTCTCCACCTGGAGAGTTTACGGCTAGCATATGGTTCATTTGTGTTGTTGCTAGGTCATACTTCTTAACAAACCCTTGAGCAATGAACGAATGGGTAGCACCAGAATCAAACAGCAGGGTTGCAAGGTGTAAATTGGCAGGAAACTTACCAACTACCATGTCGGGTGCATCTTGTGCTTCCTCCATAGTGTCGTGGTTCACCCGTCCCCTCATTACATTCTGCTGTTGTGGCTGCGCGGGCTTCTTCTTTGGGCATTTGTGGGTGTAGTGCCCCACTTCACCGCAGTTAAAACATTGCACCCCAACCTTAGGTGCCTGGCCTTTGTTGTCTTGGGGTTGGTTTGGGGGTCCTTGCACTGCTGGTCGAGGTGGATATGCGGGGCGAGGCTGCTGCACAAACTGACGTTGCGGCTGTGCTGGTGCTGCCGGAGGCCTGTAGTTCGGGTTGTACCCTCTTGGTGCTGAGTAGGGTACCGCAGCACGGTTCGTCTGCCCTGCAGGTGGCTGCATCAGACGTGGGCGGGTGTTGCTCCCTGAGGCTTGATGTGACCACCCTGCCTTCCTCTTATTCTCATTTTCCAAGGCCTTTAGCTTCCTTTCTACCACAAACGCTCTGTCCACCATCTTTTGGAAACTTTCATACTCATTTGAGGACATTGCACACTGCATCTCTGCAGTAAGTCCCTCCACGAAACAATCTTGTTTCTGCTCATCAGTCTCTATGTCCCGTGGGGCATAACGGGATAGTTGAGTAAATTTAGTGAGGTATTCCCTCACCGTCATGTTTCCCTGCTGCAGCCCCAAAAACTCCTTCCTCTTGTTTTTGAGTTCACCTCTTGGGATGTAATGGTTGCGGAAGCTACGCTTGAACTCTTCCCAAGTGATGTTCTCAGGGTCATGATGGGCGGCCACGAAGGCGGTCCACCAATCAGCAGCAGGTCCATGCAATTGATGAGAAGCAAACAGCACCCTCTCATACCCTTGGCACTGTATGATCCTCATCTTACTTTCAATGGTCTTCAGCCAATCGTCTGCCTCCAGAGGTTCAGCAGCACTTGCAAACTTTGGAGGTTGAGTTCCTAGAAACTCACTCAACCTTGTTTGGCGTGGTGCAGCTTGTGGAGGTGGAACTTGATGCAAGTTGGCCACCACTTGAGTCAAGTTCTGGATGAGCTGATTCTGATTCTCCAGCATTTGGTGGAGGGGATCAACTCCTTCACGGCGACCACCCCGGTCCTGGCCTCCAGAAAGATGAGGGTTGCATGCCTCATCGTTGTTGTTGGCGGGGTTGGCAGCACGTCCTTTTCCTCTTCCGGCCATCTGGCAGAATCAACCAATGTTAATTTGAAAGCATTTAGTATCATCTTACTACTTTCATTTGTTTGTACTTTGAAGTGTTGAGGCTTTGTTATACTTTTACGAGGGTTCATATCTCAAACCAAATAAATGCACTATTATTTCATGTGGGTTCACACATTAAAGCAAAACAATCTGAAGACGAGGCTATGGACAATTGCTCATGGCTTCCACAACTCACGTCACACACCAAGCATTAACACACCCTTAGCTTAACGTAACGACTCGACTATTCGACATCTTGCTAACTAAGGGAAGGACTCTACACTACTCGTTTTCTTGAGCTGGCTCCTCGGGATCTTCCTCATCATTTTGGCTGCCTTCTGACTCTGCTTTGGGTGGGGAGGCTGCTGGTGGAGAAGTGCCACGACGCCTGATCGCTCGGCGATCTGGGGAGTCAGGAGTCCATGTATCATTCACGGTGACACACAGTTCATTCCCATCTCCTCTTTCTCTCGCCCTCAAACAGGCTCGCAGCAACGCCTCCGTTTCCTTCAGGGTGTCTCGGACATCCTGAAGCTCTTGTTGACACTCCTGCAGTCGAGTGCTGAGCATAGAAGCATCTTCCAAGCACAAGTCCATGTGCTCATGGGAAGTCCCTTGCTGCACCGGCGGGTACTTGTACTCCGTGGTACCACTCTCACGCTGGAGGACATACATGTACTCAGTTTTGTCCAAGTGGCGACGATAGATGTGACTCTGGCAGGTGATGGCCTCCCAGGTGACATCTTTCTCCGCATCGACCTGTGTCGCTCTACAAGCTGGAGAGTGGTGAATCTTAAGCAGCTGATTTTCGTGTATTATCCTCATCTCTGAACTCCATTCTTCCCTCTTCTCACGGATGGTCCTGGTGGAGTTATAGTGGATGATTAGCTTGCCCGTATTGCCGGCGGCTTCGAGCATACGCCGAAGACGGCGCAATAAGCCTCCTACTGCCAATCCGTAGGAAAGGTACGTCACCGGATGGCTCTCCTCCCTCTCGGCAAGGGCAACTACGGGAACTCTCCCTCTTGTGGACTTGCGACCGGTGCGAATCATGCGAACCATCTAAAACAAAAAGAATTTAAAATTAGATTAGATAAACTCTCAAACAAAAATCCTATTTTGAATGAAAATTGGGGTAAGATGAAGAAAGTGACTCATTAAACAACACTTTTCAACACACACCTTGTAAAAATAGTTTTTAAGAAAATAAGGTCCTTAAATACGTCCATTTCTACCTAGGTCCATGTTCCTACGGGCAACCTTGACTCTGATACCACCTCTGTCACACCCGGTTTTTCCGAAGAAACAACCAAGTGAATATCACATGTATGCCAGGATCATTTTCTCATACATGGGATGACAAATAGTGAAGCATCATTTATTACAAGCCAGGTGTCGAGTATAAATATGTCTTACATTCGCAAATGTCTCAATGGACAATAATAAGTTCATCACAAGTAAATAAACTAGCAGCGGAAAATTTTTCTCGTAGGCTCCATCACAGGCGTTGCCCGGGGGTCTCCATGAATCTAGAAACCTTCTTCGGGTCCAAAGTCTTGGTCATTATACACCACCTCATTATCTTGACCTGAGCAGCAATATAAACCAACAAATATGCAAGGTTGAGTACCAATGGTACTCAGCAAGTGTGGGAAAATTATATCATGCATGGCTAGAACAAGGAGAGGTTGAACTCATGGTTAAAGCACTACGCAATTATACCTATCACCTTATCTTATTAAGCACCTACATTACTACAAAAGTGAAATGATCCCAATCTCCCATCCCATCATCATAACCAAATAACCATAACATCATTTCCAATGTTAAGCTCCCCGCTTAACATCCACAACTTCCAAAATCATCATCCTCTAATCATGAATAAGTCCAAGCCGCTCTTGACCGTGAGCACGGCTGTCATGACAGTTTTGACTCTGTAGAGTTTGTACCACTGTACCCACATGTAGTGATTTCATCCCCCGTTGCCGGGTGGACTAAAAGAACCTCCATTATGCCAGTGGCTACGATCCACATTCACACTTCCCAGGTGTGTAGCCAGGAGATCACTACGAAGCCTTTACAAAGGGATTCCCGTCGAGCGTGGGCCCACTGAGGTTTCACCCCTAACAGCATACAAGAGGCTCCAACCCCGCTGCAGTGGCCCCCTCTTGAGCCTTGCGGTTCATATGGTAGTCCAGCTGACACCCACTCCCCGCACCATCCAACACACCCATACTACGCCGGGGATACACCTAATTAATTAGCCAAGCTGCCCCATCTCAGCATGTGGTTGGCACTGTAAAGCCAGGTTACATGCTCCATGAACCGGTCCTTAGGATCCAGGCAAGTACTAAACACAAACCCAAGTCTCGTGCACCCAGCACACAACCAAAACATCCAACTTGCCTTGATCCCTACCTCTACATAACTCACAATATCTCATTCAAGAGTATGGTAAAATAAACTGATGATCTCATATCCCAAATATCCCATTCTAAGCATGGCTAAGCATATGCATAATAATAAATGACATGATAAAATAAATCCCAACCCAAGCTACAAGGAAACAAGGTAATGCAATTCTAGGGAAACTTCCTAACATGGGTTTCATATTTCAATTGACAATGCAAATAATTCTAGCTACACATCCTAGCATAGGATCAAAGTGGTCAAGGACACTTGCCTCCTTCTTGCTGCTCTTGAAATGGGTAGTCCTGATCTTGGAAAGGGATAACTTGCTCTTGAACAGGTTCTACTTCATACCATCACACATAGCAAAAGAAAAACACAATCCATAAGACATAGTTCACACTTCCACTTCATACAAACCACACATTCATATCTATGAAAGTCATTCACCATTATATGTGTTGTGGTTACTCTATGTGTGTTGATTTGTGACTTGCATGCACTTTTAATCATGTGTATATGATTCCTACTTTTATGTTCACATTTATACTTACCTACTGTATATGTATGAGTTTCCCATTTAAATAAATTCCTTTTATTCAACTACTACACCTTTTCACTACCAAGTATGTATGAAAAGTATTTTTCTTCTCCTTATGTGCCTTTAGAATTTCTACCAACCTTAAACTGAATTCTTTGGATTCTAGAAACTCCATTTATCATTTACTAGTTGCTATATTTTCAGATTTATTTTCCTATATATAAATGTGTTCTTTATTATGAAATTAGTAATACACATCATCTAACAGAATAGGTTCTGGTCCTAAATAATTTAATAACATATTTTGACCTTTTCCTCTGATGTAAACTATTTCACAATTATTTTCCTATTTTCTAAAACTATTCATTGCTTAAAAATGTGTCCCTAAATGTGAATAATAAATTAGACAGATTCAATTCAGCCCAAAATATGTTTTTATCTCACTCCAAAGTTTCCTAAATACTGAGAAAGTCTTTAATTAAAATTTGACAATATGTTTGTCCCACCTTTTAATTTTTAAACACTAGCAACATATTCAATTTCCTAAATTAAATACTAAAATGGGCTAAAAAGGTAAACTCACCCCATTACAGGGTCTATAATATTATTTTCAGAATTTCCAGGGGTCTAGCTACACTTATCAGAGGTGTTTTTCCTAATTTTCATTAAGTCCAGGGGCTAAAACTGATTTTTAAATGAATTTACATGATTTTCTGGAGTTCCAGGGGTTAGATCAGAAGTTTCCGGGGCTAGCTCTTATTTCCCGAGAACCCCAGGGGGTAGCACGTAAGAATTCCAGTCTTTATAACGCGGGGCTGACGTGGACCGTCCGATTTTAAACCGACGGCCGAGATTATAACATCGAACCGGTACGCGGGGATTTAAACCCTACCGTGTGATTTAAAATAAACGGCGCACAAGCGGCCACGTCGCTCTGATCGAGCGCGGGCGGCGCTGCCGGCGGCGCACGGCGGCGGGAAGCGGCGATCTCGCCGGAAACTTTTGGATCTTCGGGAATTCTTCCTAGAACTGTGATTTTATGGCATAGATCGGTAGAGGGGAGGTCGGGGATCTCACCTCGGGGGTTTTCTTGAGCTCGGAGGTCCTGGAAGGTGATCGGCGATGAAGTCCGAGGCAAAACCACGGCGAAGCTCGTCGGCGCTGCGTTCACACCGCAAATCACCGAGTTTTCTGCACCTGCAAGGTTCCCCGGAGGCGGTGGATCAAGACCAGCGAGTTAGATCGGAATTTCCGAGCTTAGATCGGCCAGAATTCGCCGGAGAAGTCTCGGTTCTCACCGGAGTAAAAATTGGCGATTGTGGGGGAAAAACAGAACGAGGCCGGGGTTTTTATAGACGGGGGAGGGCGGCGGGGTGGTTTAGATCATGTCCGCGTCGCCTACGAACAGATTTCAGCGGGGATACGCCGAAATCCCGATCGGTTTTAATTCGGATGCGAGGGAGTCCGGCGCTGTCGCGAGGTAGACGAAGATCGGGTGGGTCCCGCCTGTCAGCGTGAGGAAGCAGCGCGCTCGGCTGCGGGCTGGCGCGGGCGCTGGCTGGGCCGGCTGGTGGGTTTCGGCCCACTGGCCGGTTTTTTTTCTGTTTTCTCTTTTTTTTTTCTATTTCTTTTCTGATTTGGGTTAAATTTGAACTCCAGTTTGAATTTGAATTTTTGCAAAACATGCAACACGTCCAAAAATTTTTAAATTCCTCTCTTAACATGATTTAGGGTTTTGAATCAAAATTTTGGGGTGTTACATCGATACATCAGACCCTTTCAAGTTCTGGAAAGGAAAGGCGAAGTGGTGTATCAACTAGAGTTACCGGCTCGTCTATCGGATGTGCACGATGTATTCCATGTGTCACAACTCAAGAAATGCCTGAGAACGCCTGAAGAGGTATTACCCATGAATGAAGTGGACGTAGCTGAGGATTTGTCTTATGCCGAGCAACCATACAAGATTTTGGAGACAATGGAACGCCTCACTAGAAATAAAAGAATCCTGATGTGCAAGGTGCAATGGAAGCATCACTCAGAAGAGGAAGCCACCTGGGAACGGGAAGATGAGCTCAAGCCACAATTTCCGGAATTGTTTTCTTAGAACCACCAATCTCGAGGACGAGATTTCTTTTAAGGGGGGTAGAGCTTTAACACCCCAAAATCCTGTGAAGAGGGGAATTTAAAAATTTTTGGACGTGTTGCATGTTTTGCAACAATTTAAATTCAAACTGGAATTCAATTTAAACTCAAATCAGAAAATAAATAGAAAAAGAAAAAGGAAAACAGAAAAAAACCGGCCAGTGGGCCGAAACCCACCAGCCGGCCCACCCTGCTCCACGCCAGCCCGCAGCCGCGCGCGCCCCCTTCCTCCCACTGACAGGCGGGGCCCGCCAGCCTTTCTTCTTCCTCGCGCCCGCGCCGCGATCGACCGGACTCTCTCACCCGAATTAAAACCGATCGGGAATTCTCGCGTATCCCAGCCGATTTCCGGACCCCGAAGACTCCAGCTCGATCTAAACCAACCCGCCGCCCTACCCCGTCTATAAAAACCCCGGCCTTGTCCCGTTTTTCCCACGCGATCCACCGATTTTACTCCGGTGAGAACCCGAGCCCCTCCGGCGAATTCTGCCCGATCTACGCTCGGGAATTCCGATCTAACTCGCTGGTCTTGATCCACCGCCTCCGGGGAACCTCGCAGGTGCAGAAAACTCGGTGGTTTGCAGCTCAAACACAGCGCTGACGAGCCTCGCCGTGAATTCACCTCGGACCTCGTCGCCGATCGCTTTCCAGGACCTCCGAGCTCAAGAAAACCCGCGAGGTGAGATCCCCGACCTCCCCTCCACCGATCTATGCCATAAAATCACAGTTCTAGTAAGAATTCCAGAAGATCCGAAACTCTCCGGCGAGATCGCCGCCCCCCGCCGCTGTGCGCCGCCGGGAAGCGCCGCCCGCGCTCGATCAGAGCGACGTGGCCGCTTGTGCGCCGTTTATTTTAAGTCGCACGGTAGAGTTTAAATCCCCGCATACCGGTTCGATGTTATAATCTCAGCCGTTTGTTTTAAATCGGACGGTCCACGTCAGCCCCGCGTTATAAAGACTGGAATCTTACGTGCTACCCCCTGGGGTTCTCGGAAAATAAGAGCTAGCCCCTGAAACTTCTGATCTAGCCCCTAGAACTTCAGAAAATCGTGTAAATTCATTTAAAAATCAGTTTTAGCCCCTGGAATTACTAAAAATTAGGAAAAACTCCTCTGTTATGAGTAGCTAGACCCCTGAAGATTGTTAAAATAATATTATAGACCCTGTAGTGGGGTGAGTTTACCTTTTTAACCCTGTTTAGTATTAAATTTAAGAAATTGAATATGTGCCTAGTATTTAAAATTTAAAAAGTGGGACAAACATATTGTCAAATTTAAATTAAAAACATTCTCAGTACTTAGAAAACTTTGGAGTGAGATAAAAATAGATTTTTGGCTGAAATGAATCTGTTTAATTTGTTATTCACATTTAATTAGTTATAGGGACATTTTTTTAAGTAAAGAATAGTTCTGAAAATAGAGAAAAATAAATGTAAAATAGTTTACATCAGAGGAAAAGGTCAAAAATATATTATGATATATTTTAGATCAGAACCTATTCTGTTTAGATGATGTGTCTTATTATTTTCATAATAAAGTTCACATTTAGGCATAGGAAATAAATTTGAAAATATAGCAACTAGGAAATGATAAATGAAGTTTCTAAAATCTAAAGAATTCAGTTTAGGGTTAGTAGAAGGATGAAGACACTTATGGAGTAGGAAAATACCTTTCATGCATACTTGGTAGCTAAAAGGTGTAGTAATTGAATATAAGGAATTTATTTAAATTGGAAACTCATATATATAGTATGCAAACATAAATGTAAATACAAAAGTAGGAATCATATACACATTATAAAAAGTACATGTAAGCCAAAATCAACACACATAGAGTAACCACAACACATAGAATTGTGAATGGCTTTCATAAATGTGAATGTGTGGTTTGTATGAAGTGGAAGTGTGAACTATGTCTTATGACTTGTTGTTTTCTTTTGCTATGTGTGATGGTATGAATAGAACCTGCTCCAGAGCAAGTTCTTCCTTTCCAAGATCAGGACTACCCATTTCAAGAGCAGCAGGAAGGAGGCAAGTGTCCTTGACCACTTTGATCCTATACTAGGATGTGTAGATATAATTATTTGCATTGTCAATTGAAAATATGAAACCCATGCTAGGAAGTTTCCCTAGAGTTGCATTACCTTGTTTTCCTTGTAGCTTGGGTTGGGATTCATTTTATCATGTCATTTTTTATTATGTATATGCTTAGCCATGCTTAGAATGGGATATTGTGGGATATGAGATCATCAGTTTATTTTACCATACTCTTGAATGAGATATTGTGAGTTATGTAGAGGTAGGGATCAAGGCAAGTTGGATGTTTTGGTTGTGTGCTGGGTGCACGAGACTCGGGTTTGTGTTTAGTACTTGCCTGGATCCTAAGGACCGGTTCATGGAGCATGTAACCTGGTTATTTGGTTATGATGATGGGATGAGAGATTGGGACCATTTCACTTTTGTAGTAATGTAGGTGCTTAATAAGCTAAGGTGATAGGTATTAATTGCGTAGTGCTTTAACCATGAGTTCAACCTCCCCTTGTTCTAGCTATGCATGACATAACTTTCCCACACTTGCTGAGTACCATCGGTACTCAACCTTGCATATTTGTTGGTTTATATTGCTGCTCAGGTCAAGATAATGAGGTGGTGTATAATGACCAAGACTTTAGACCCGAAGAAGGTTTCTAGGTTCATGGAGACCCCCGGGCAACGCCTGTGACGGAGCCCTCAAGAATAATATTCCGCTGCTAGTTTATTTACTCGTGATGAACTTATTATTGTCCATCGAGACATTTGCTATGTAAGACTTATTTATATTTGACACCTGGCTTGTAATAAATGATGCTTCACTATTTGTCATCACATGTATGAGAAAATGATCCTGGCATACATGTGATATTCACTTGGTTGTTCTTCGGAAAAACCGGGTGTGACAGAAGTGGTATCAGAGCCAAGGTTGCCCGTAGGAACGTGGTCCTAGGTAGAAATGGATGTATTTAAGGGCCCTATTTTCTTAAAAACTATTTTTAGAAGGTGTGTGTTGAAAAGTGTTATTTAATGAGTCACTTTCTTCATCTTACCCCAATTTTCATTCAAATGAGGATTTTTGTTTAAAAAGTTTACCTAACCTAAGTTTAAATGCTTTTTGTTTTAGATGGTTCGCATGATTCGCACCGCTTGCAAGTCCACAGGAGGGAGAGTTCCCGTAGTTGCCCTTGCCGAAAGAGAGGAGAGCCGCCCGGTGACGTACCTTTCCTACGGATTGGCAGTAGGAGTCTTGTTGCGCCGTCTTCGACGTATGCTTGAAGCCGCCGGCAATACGGGCAAGCTAATCATCCACTATAACTCCACCAGGACCATCCGTGAGAAGAGGGAAGAATGGAGTTCAGAGATGAGGATTATACACGAAAATCAGCTGCTTAAGATCCACCGCTCTCCAGCTTGTAGAGCGACACAGGTCGATGCGGAGAAGGATGTCACCTGGGAGGCCATCACCTGCCAGAGTCACATCTATCGTCGACACCTGGACAGGACTGAGTATATGTATGTCCTCCAGCGTGAGAGTGGTACATCGGAGTATAAGTACCAGCCAGTGCAGCAAGGGACTTCCCATGAGCACATGAACTTGTGCTTGGAGGATGCTGCTATGCTCAGCACTCGACTGCAGGAGTGTCAGCACGAACTTCAAGATGTTCGGGACACCCTGAAGGAAACAGAGGCGTTGCTGCGAGCCTGCTTAAGGGCGAGAGGAAGAGGAGATGGGAATGAACTGTGTGTCACCGTGAATGATACATGGACTCCTGACCCCCAGATCGCCGAGCGATCAGACGTCGTCGCACTTCTCCACCAGCAGCCTCCCCACCCAAAGCAGAGTCAGAAGGCAGCCAAAATGATGAGGAAGATCCCGAGGAGCCAGCTCAAGAAAACAAGTAGCATAGAGCCTTTCCCTTACACTAGAAGGATGTCGAGTAGTCGAGTCGTTATGTTAGTTAATGGTGTGTTAATGCTTGGTGTGTGACGTGAGTTGTGGAAGCCATGAGCAATTGTCCACAGCCTCGTCTTCAAATTGTCTTGCTTTGGTGTGTGAACCCACATGAAATAATATTACATTTATTTTTGTGTGAGATATGAAACCTCAGAAAAATATAACAAAGCTTCAACACTTCAAAGTACAAACAAGTGAAAGTAGTAAGATAATACGTAATACTTTAAATTAACATTTGGTTGATCATGCTAGATGGCCGGAAGAGGAAAAGCTCGTGCTGCCAACCCCGCCAACAACAATGATGAGGCCTGCAACCCTCATCTTTCTGGAGGCTAAGACCGGGGTGGACGCCATGAAGGAGTTGATCCCCTCCACCAAATGCTGGAGAATCAAAATCAGCTCATCCAGAACCTGACTCAAGTGGTGGCCAACTTGCATCAAGTTCCACCTCCACAAGCTGCACCACGCCAACCAAGGTTGAGTGAGTTTCTAGGAACTCAACCTCCAAAGTTCGCAAGTGCTGCTGAACCTCTGGAGGCAGATGATTGGCTTAAGACCATTGAGAGCAAGATGAGGATCATACAGTGCCAAGCGTATGAGAGGGTGCTGTTTGCCTCTGATCAATTGCATGGACCTGCTGCTGATTGGTGGACCGCCTACGTGGCTGCCCATCATGACCCTGAGAACATAACTTGGGAAGAGTTCAAGCGTAGCTTCCACAACCATTATATACCTAGAGGTGAACTCAAAAACAAGAGGAAGGAGTTCTTGGGACTGCAGCAGGGAAACATGACGGTGAGGGAATACCTCACTAAATTTACTCAACTATCCCGTTATGCCCCACGAGACATAGAGACTGATGAGCAGAAACAAGATTGTTTCGTGGAAGGGCTTTCCGCAGAAATGCAGTGTGCAATGTCCTCAAATGAGTATGAAAGCTTCCAAAAGATGGTGGACAGAGCATTTGTCATGGAAAGGAAGCTGAAGGCCTTGGAAAATGAGAGCATTTGTCGTGGAAAGGAATCTTCCAAAAGATGGCTTTCATAAATGTGAATGTGTGGTTTGTATGAAGTGGAAGTGTGAACTATGTCTTATGACTTGTTGTTTTCTTTTGCTATGTGTGATGGTATGAATAGAACCTGCTCCAGGGCAAGTTCTTCCTTTCCAAGATCAGGACTACCCATTTCAAGAGCAGCAGGAAGGAGGCAAGTGTCCTTGACCACTTTGATCCTATACTAGGATGTGTAGATAGTATTATTTGCATTGTCAATTGAAAATATGAAACCCATGCTAGGAAGTTTCCCTAGAGTTGCATTACCTTGTCTTCCTTGTAGCTTGGGTTGGGATTCATTTTATCATGTCATTTGTTATTATGTATATGCTTAGCCATGCTTAGAATGGGATATTGTGGGATATGAGATCATCAGTTTATTTTACCATACTCTTGAATGAGATATTGTGAGTTATGTAGAGGTAGGGATCAAGGCAAGTTGGATGTTTTGGTTGTGTGTTGGGTGCACGAAATTCGGGTTTGTGTTTAGTACTTGCCTGGATCCTAAGGACCGGTTCATGGAGCATGTAACCTGGCTTTACCGTGCCAACCACATGCTGAGATGGGGCAGCTTGGCCAATTAATTAGGTGTATCCCCGGCGTAGTATGGGTGTGTTAGATGGTGCGGGGAATAGGTGTCAGCTGGACTATCATATGAACCGCAAGGCTCAAGAGGGGGCCACTCCAGCGGGGTTGGAGTCTCTTGTATGCTGTTAGGGGTGAAATCCTAGTGGGCCCACGCTCGTCGGGAATCCCTTTGTAAAGGCTTCGTAGTGATCTCCTGGCTACACACCTAGGAAGTGTGAATGTGGTTCGTAGCCACTGGCATAATGGAGGTTCTTTTAGTCCACCCGGCAACGGGGGATGAAATCACTACATGTGGGTACAGTGGTACAAACTCTGCAGAGTCAAAACTGTCATGACAGCCGTGCTCACGGTCAAGAGCGGCTTGGACTTAATTCATGATTAGAGGAGTGATGGTTTTTGGAAGTTGTGGAGGTTAAGCGGGGAGCTTAACATTGGAAATGATGTTATGGTTATTTGATTATGATGATGGGATTGGAGATTGGGACCATTTCACCTGTGTAGTAACGTAGGTGCTTAATAAGCTAAGGTGATAGGTATTAATTGCGTAGTGCTTTAACCATGAGTTCAACCTCCCCTCGTTCTAGCTATGCATGACATAACTTTCCCACACTTGCTGAGTACCATCGGTACTCAACCTTGCATATTTGTTGGTTTATATTGCTGCTCAGGTCAAGATAATGAGGTGGTGTATAATGACCAAGACTTTGGACCCGAAGAAGGTTTCTAGCTTCATGGAGACCCCCGGGCAACGCCTGTGACGGAGCCCTCAAGAATAATATTCCGCTGCTAGTTTATTTACTTGTGATGAACTTATTATTGTCCATCGAGACATTTGCTATGTAAGACTTATTTATATTCGACACCTGGCTTGTAATAAATGATGCTTCACTATTTGTCATCACATGTATGAGAAAATGATCCTGACATACATGTGACATTAACTCGGTTGTTCTTCGGGGAAACCGGGTGTGACACCCGCCACATGGCCGGCAGAAGCCGGAACTCCCCCTCCGAGGGGAGAGCTCCAAAGGCTCCGCGTGTCCCACGGGGCCAGACCTCCCTCTCCTCAGATGGGAGCTCCGGGCCCGCCACGTGGCCGGCAGATCCGGACCTACCCATTCTCATGGGGCGAGTTTCGGAGACCTCCGGGGCCCTTAATAAGGACCCGGGGAGGGTGTCTGTGCAGAGCTTCGAGATTGGTGAAGGCCTCTGAGTACCTTGCGGAGCTAAGGGCTCGGCCAGGCAAAACCAAGAAGAAGACAAAAGCGCAACAGACACAAAAAGTCACAAGAGTCTATTTATTCATGGCTCCATGAGCTGGACTATAGACTCAATAATATAAAGAGATACAAGTCCTAGGGTTCCCCTGGCTCACGCCGGAAACTAGAGGCTACAAGGGCGGCCAAGTCCCCGACTTCAGCCCTGGCGGTCTCCTCCCGCACCGCGGCAGGGCCCTGTCTCGCTGGCTCTAGTGATAAGGAAGGGTCCCGGCTCCTGAAGCATGCCAACACGTGCGTGGCAACCTCCACGGCCAGGCCCCGTCCCTCTGCCTCGAGCTCGCCAGCGACCACCGCATCTAGCCTGCTCAGCTTGGCGCCGATTGACTCCAGCGCGGGGATCACTTCGGCCACCTTCAGCGCAGGGGCCGCCATCTTCACCGTGCTGAAGCCAAGGGGGACCAAGGCGGACCGTGCCTGGTCGACGAAGCTCAAGACCGCACGGGCCTCTGAAGACCACGAGGCCAAGAGCTCCTCTACCTCGCGGCGGGCTGCCAGCAAGGCGTCGTGGCTCCCCTCAGAGAATTCCTTCTCCTTGGCCGCCAGGGAGCTTTCCCGAAGGCGGAGAGTCTGGGCAAGCCGCTCCAACTCTGAAGCCCGGAAGTCGGCAGCCAACTCCCGATCAAGGATTGCCTGGCGCCCTCTCCCACCGCCAGCCGTGCAGCGACCCTCTCTGCCTCGGCTGCCACGGAGCGCTCTTGATCCTCAACGGCGCGCTCACGGCGCGCCAGCCTCTGCCGCACATCCTCCAGGGCAGAGAAGTTCTCCTCGGCCCGGGCATGCGCCTCAAGGGCCTCCCTGTGGATCCGCCACGTCTCGGAGTCCAGACGGTCGACAACCCGCTTCTGTCGGTCGAGGAGCGCCTCCATGATATCAAGCTGTGAGACCTATGTGTGCTGAATACATTGGCAATTAGGATAAAAGTTAGCATTAACATTCAATGTTTTGAATATTGCCAAAACATTCTTCTGTGACAAGGTCCGACAAGTTCTTTGTTAGGTCTGCCAAGTGTTGGCAAGGTCCGACGCAAGGTCCGGAGAGCTCCTGCAAGGTCCGAAGAGCTTCTGTGAGGTCCGGAGCTTGTTTTTAGGGAGCTCCCGTGAAGTTCAACTCGTAGAACTGCAGCGTCTTGTTTTTGCTTTTAACTCGCAATGTTTCAAACTTGCTTTATGGGAAGGTTTGCTTAGTATTAATTTGCTATGTTTTTGGTGTGTTTTGGTGGTTATGGCTGTTATCATTTGATATGGTTTGCAACATGCTTATGTGACGTGCTCATGTAAGGTGTTGTGGTTTTCGAACTAACGTGAGTCAAGTCGAGGACTTGTGCTCAGAAGAATTGGTTGTTTATTCATGTGCAGGTGTTGCTTGAGTTCAAGACATGGCTGGTGACGGGATCCTTGGACTAGTCTCAGGGAGGAGATGAGGTTCCAACAACCAAGTTCGGGAGGAGCTGTGGTTGAGTTGATCGGGAGGTCGTGCAGCATGTTTGGATCAAGGGCAGTGCATATGAAGGTTGCGTGTACCTCGTTGGAAGGTGTTTGCACGTGTGCAAGGAGTGCATGGACGTGGCAACATTGTTCCAAGGCGTGATGAAGAGAAGTGGATGTAAAGAATTGGTCGGAAAGGTCCAACCGGCTGGATTGTGTACTCAGGCTGAGGCTGAGTCGGATATGGCTCAAATATGGAAGATTTGAGTTGGTTATGATAGGATTTCATGCTAGGCACGAAGTTGAGTTGTTTTAGGAATGTTTAGGATGTTTCTAAGGTGTTTGGAAGTCTCACGATTGCTTCTATCTGCGAATAGGAGAGTCCTGAGCAGTTATGGTAAGTTAGAATACGAGTCCAATTAGGAGTAGGAGTCCTAGATTGGATTGTTTACTCTGAGGGCTGGCTATAAAAGCAAGGGAGGCCAGAGCTCTCGTGGGTAGAGAACTTTGGGCTGTTCCTCTTGTGTTTCTATTGAATAAAGTTCACAGTTTCGAGGAGTTTTTGTGCCTTGTTCGTCCGACTTGTTTTTCGTCAAGTCTTTCTCGCCGAGTTTCTGGACAGACCGACGTTGCTTCGGTGTTTCGTTCATAACTCGAGTTTTACAGATCCGATTGACGTGATTCTTTTTGGGTTGTCTTCATAACTCAATTATCTATAATCTGTGAAATTTTCACGAGCTTCGAATCTGTATGTTTTGAGATACACGAGTTTCTTTGCAGCATTGCAGATCTGTTTTATATCAGGTAGAACAGATTGATCTTCGTTTAATGTTTTGATCGTATCTCAAGTTTTACTTCGTGTTTTCAAGTGATTCTTGTTGCATTAGATCCGTGACTTGATTCTCTACCTCTCTACTTGATTTGTCATGGTTGAACACGTTTGAAAACACTTGCACACACGGTTTCTTTAACCGATTGATTTTTTGCTGAGGGGTTTTTGTTGTTTCCGCTGCGAAAAGTTTTAATCTACCATTCACCCCCCTCTGGTAGCTTTTCACATGATCTTCGATCCTACACAAGCGACTCCGGCCTGGATTCAAGCTCCCCCTTGACCTTCGCAGTCTGCTCCCGCAAAAGGTTCCCCCAGATGAGGAGGCGATCCCTCTCAACCACCTACTCCTCTCGCTCGCGACCGAGCGCAGCCAAGACCTGCCGGACGCTCGTCTGGGCGAGCACGAGAGCGTCTGCCAGGGGCAGTGGGGCAGCAGAGGCCGGAGCGGCGCCCCCGACCTCCTCCATCATGTCTTCTTCAGGAGAAGACGACGCAACGGCAACCGGGATGAGACGCTGGTCAGGAGAAGCCGGCGCCGGGACTTCGACAGCCAGACCCGCCAAACCCTCACCGACAGCGGGCTCCTGAGCCGGTGGAGAAGGACGAGTGGAGGGAGTCGACGCTGCCATAGAATCCGGGCTGCCTGGTACAGGAGGAACCTGCGCTGACTTGGGGGCCGCGGCAACCGTCTCGGCAAGTGGAGTCGACGCTGCCATAGAATCCGGGCAGACCGGTACAGGAGAAACTTGCGCTGGCTTGGGGGCCGCGGCAACCGTCCAGGCTTCCGAGCACTGCGGCACAGACTCCCCATCAGTCGGGGATGGCTGATAAACACGAGCAGTCCAACAGGCTCTGGACCCCGGCTTCCGAGCCGGGGTAGGACCACTAGAGCCCGCCGTCGCTGCCGACGGCTGCCCCGCAGTCGCCCGGACAGACGGAGCAGGGGATGGTTCTGAAGCCCCCCTCGACGCGTCAGCAGTTTCCTTGGAGACTCCACCGCCTGAAGCCCTCCTCGATGCGTCAGAAGTTTCCTTGGAGACTCCACTGCCTGAAGCCCTCCTCGGCGCGTCAGCAGTTTCCTTGGAGACTCCACCGCCTGAGGAGGGAGGATGTGACGCCCGGGAACCTTCAGCCCGTCGTCGCTCAAGAGGAGTCCCGTAGGGATGATGAGCCCGAGACCTCTTGGGGTCGCCACCGGACGTGGCGCCATCTCTAGAAGCAGGGTGTGCAGGCGCCCTGGATCCCTGACTCGGCGCAGACGCCGCCGCTGGAGGAGATCGAGCGCGCTTGTTCTCTGGAGGCGGGTTGGAAGCCATGGCAGAAGACAAAGGCGCAAGAACTTAAGGAAGGTGCAAGCGCTGGGAAGTGCGAAGGGAAGCCGCAATGCGGGTAAGATCCCCTTTTAAAACTCCCCAGGTGTGATTCAAAGCGATTCAAAACTCTTTGAATACGCTGCTTGGGCAACTGCTTCGGCTCCAAGACCAAGCATCGATGACAAGTGGGCCCAAGTCGTCCAGCTGAATCGATGGGCCAAGAAGTTAGTCTCCCAAGGATACGAGCCGGCAAGGCGCTTCGGTGGTTCCCGAAAAAAGCGCCGCGTCGTGTAGAAGTGGCAGCCTTGGGAACCACCGCAATAAAAGCAACCATCAAGTGGTCGCACGCTTCCACGATCCCGCGACTGTTCGTGCTCCGGCCACGGTCAATGCGGGACTTAGAGAAAGTGCGCGGAGTGGAAGAGACGGAGGAACCACCTCGAGCTCGCTATCTCCCCTGAGATGGGCCCGGGGGCCACTGTTGGTACCCTCGATACGGGGCACCCCCGCGCACAGGGAGAAATGCCTAAGGACCTCGCCCTTCTCCGCAGGGAAAGCTCCCAAGGCGCCATGTGTCCAGCGGGGCCGGACCTCCCTCTCCTCAGAGGAGAGCTCCGGACTCGCCACGTGGCCAACTGAGCCAGACCTTCCCCCCCCCCCCCCCCCCCCCCCCCCGTGGGGAGAGCTCCGAAGGCTCCACGTGTCCCGCGGGGCCGGACCTCCCTCTCCTCAGAGGAGAGCTCCGGGCCCGCCACGTGGCCAGCAGAAGTCGGACGTCCCCCCTCCGCGGGAGGGCTCCGAGGGCTCCATGTGTCCCGCGGGGCCGGACCTCCCTCTCCTCAGAGGACAGCTCCGGGCCCGCCACGTGGCCAGCAGAGCAACGGTGCCTGCCCCCGCGCGGTAGGCAGCAGGAGTAAAGACGCACCATACCTTGCCCATACAAGGTATTCAAGGCCCGCGCCTTCCCAAGGCATGGAGACGCGGAGCACGCCTCTGTCAGGTGCCGTTGCGCCCAGTCACATCGCAGACTGGCGCGCCATGTCAGAGCCTGCCCGCCAATAAACACAGCGACAAGACATCCCCTGCCGCCCCTGCCATCATCAACCACTACCACTAGCTTGCGGCATGGGCAGGGCGGCAGAACGAAGACTCAAAAGCCTTCGCCACAGACAACTACCAGCATAACTGCAGATACGGTAGATGGCAGGCAATATCCCCGGGACCACCTGTCGGGTCCCGGACCCACCTTGTAAGCCGCTCGAGCCTTGGACTATAAAAGGCTCGGGTAGGCAATGTTAGCAATGGTTCGAACTCTGTTGACTCGCCTCTTACACACCCTCAAGCTCAGGACTCCGGTTCTGAGCAGCAAGCAATACAACGAGCACCTCTGCTCACTGTGGACGTAGGGTTTTACGCTCCAGCGGCCTAAACCACGTAAAACTCCCCGTGTCAAGCTTCTCCCTTACTCGTCCCTAACGCTGAACCTCTCCGCGAGTGACTAGCCCCTCCGAAAAAGAACCTCCGCGGGCTGCCCAGAGCAGGTCTGGGGGAAATGTCAACTACAGACTTCGATAATAACCAAACCATCCAAAACCATAACCAATAACCATCCTAATAACCATCCCAACTAATCATGGCAGTTGGCCAGGCGCTCGTGACCGTAAGCTCGGCTATCACGATAGTTTTAAGAACTCTGCAGAGTTTGCACCTCTTTACCCACAAGTTTGTGATTTCGTCACCCGTCGGCGACTGCAGAACCTTCATTATACCTGTACACAACCGTCGGTGTATGGCCAAGAGATCACAAAATAGCCTTTACAAAGGGGTTACTAGATGTATGGACTCACTAAGGTTTCACCGGCAGGCTAGAATCCCCAATTCTCCCACCCACAGGCCCCCTCTTGTGCCATGCAGTTCCCAGGGCAGTCCTCACTCAACTCCCATTCCCTGCGCCTTCCACAGTCCATAACAATCTAGCAACTTACCTAATTACTCAGCTAAGCCGCACCCATACTTGGCCTTGTGGTGGCACTGTTATCCTGGCATGTGTATGCATGAACCGGTACTTAGATCTACGGCAAGTAAACCACCATCTCATGCTACCTCATTCACAAACCCGGTCTTGCCTAGATCTCCCTCCGATCCATGTCCATTATTAACATCGGTTTCTCATTATCAGTGCAGTTAGCTAGACACATCTATCTCGCTTCCCATTCCCATGGACTCAGCGAAGCATAAAAGTAAAAACCATACCCGACTCGTAAACATCCCTGGCGACAAGGGTGGTTTAACCAAAGCTGGTAAACTCCTATAAAAAGGGTTTCCCATCATGTTGACTCAGCACGCACACCTTTTCGCAAATCAAAACAGTTTTACCCAAAACATAGGATCAATATGGTCAAGGAGCACTTGCCTTGTTCTTGCGGTTCTGGTGGCTCTTGGATCTCGAAACCTTGTTGTTGCAGCTCGTTGTAGACAGATCCCTGAGCTTGTCCTTCTATACAGGATCACGCACATACAAGATTCATAACAATCAATACTATGCACAAACTTTAAACTAGATGCGATGATGCATATGCATGCTATCCTATGATCAGTTTTATTAGATCGTTTTGTACGTGTTCTTGCATGGCTTGTATGGTTTTATGATGAACAGGGGTGTTGGGATCAGATGTGGACGTGGTGATGACCTTGTCTTTAGATCAACCCGATCAACAAGTGATCTGTCCATGAGAAAGCTTCTGTTCGAAAGGAATCGAAGAACAGATGCAAAGAAAACACAATGATGTCGTAAGGTGGTATTGGAGACCTACCTTACGTTCTTCTCGGTCTTCGGGTCCTTCTCAGATCAGACAGATCGTTGGGCTTTCTCCCGGCGATCTTCCTTGACTGAACTCCGGCGATGGCTTTCTCGGCGAGTTGAGGCTAGGGCTCTAAGTCGTCGGCTTAGGAGTTGGAAAAGAAGTTTGTGGTTTTGGCCAGAGGTTCTGGGTTCTATTTATAATCGGGAGAAGAAGAGTCCTATTCTGATTGGATTCCGAATAAGAGTCCTATTCAGATCGTCGTTGAATCCTAACAACTTATCTCGAGTTGATTTGGTGCGGTATTATTGTGGAATTCAGGTCATTTTCTTCTCCGTACCGATATGTCTACGCGTACAGAATCAAAAACCGCTCCAGAACTCGTTACCTTCTCGGTGACGAGCTCTGGAAGCTCCACGTGTCCATCGGGCCTGGTCTCTCTCTCCTTTTCCCCAGAGACGAGCTCCGGTGGTGCCGCGTGTCAAGCGAGCAAGACCTCCCTCTCCTTCGGAGGTGAGCTCCGAGTGCGCCACGTATCCTAGCGGTCGTGACCTCCTCTCTTATTCGGAGGTAGCTCTGGGTCTGCCACGTATCCATTCCGGACCTTCCTCTCTTCGGAGGTGAGGTCCATGAATGCCACGTGTCAAGTAGCGTCGGACATTCCCTTTTTCCTCAGAGACGAGCTCCGAGGTAGACATGTGTCCAACAGTGACGGACCTCCCAGAGATAAGCTCCGGTGACGACGCGTGTCCAATAGAACCGGACCTCTCGGAGGTGAGCTCCGAGATCGACACGTATCCCGTGCGACTGGTCCTCTAATTTCCGCGGTGACTAGCTCCGAAGGTGACATGTGTCCTGCGGAAATGCCTTTGCTTCTTCCGCAGAGGCTAGCTCCGGGGGCAACACGTGTCCCACAGGGTCGGACCTCTCCCCCTTTGCGGAGATGAGCCCCGAGCCTTCCACGTAGCCAGTTTAGCGGCGGACCTCTCCCCACTTCGCAGGGATGAGCTCCAAACATGCCATGTGGCCAGCGGGCCGCGGTAAGTTGTCTTCGGCGCTCTCAGTGGACTGGATTTGGCTCTTATTGGCTACCTTTTTGATATTTTTCTCTTTTCCTACTTCCTTTAAAATGTTTTCTCTTCATGGAACATGAATATATGCAGAAACCAAAAATGAGGGTGTTACACCTATGACCTAAATGATGATAATGATTGTAAAAGTAAATAACAAGAATACAAGAGACAAGGATTTTTACCGAGGTTCGATCTCACCAAAGACATCTACGTCCTCGTTGAGAAGCTCACACAGAGCCGGGTCTCAATCAACCCTTTACCTCTTCAAGTTACCATGAAGGCCAACTTGAGTTCCACTATCATGAGGGAAATCACCAAGTCGGTGGGGCAACCTCAAACGTTGAGGGCTCCCACAAAAATACAGAGAGAAGAACGATCAAACACACTTAAAAGATTTACAACAAACGTAAGAGTGCAGGAGAGATCAAACCCCAATAGCATGGCAATGCGTAGAAGACGATCTCTCTATCCCAAATCTTGATTCCCAAAGGATTTAACTTTTAAGGGCTTTAGATGTGCAGGGAGAGTTGTTTCTGTGCTCTTGGGATGAGTGGCAGCGCTAGGGTTCTTGGTTTTTCAGTTGTGCACGTTTCTCACCTATTTATAGTGTTTCCAAAAAAACTACCGTTAGGGATCCCGACTGTCGGACTAGTCCGCTCCGGGAACTGGACTAGTCTGGTGTGCTGTGTAAAATTTGCATGAATTGTGCAGCACACCTGAAACCCTAATTTGTGTGAGGTGTACCAGATTTTTCCATATTGGAACAGAGGGTAATCCGGACTAGGCCGTGATGAGTCCAGAGACTAAATCAGGCTAGTCCACAATAGGACGGACTTGTCTGGTGCAGGGTATATGTGTTGAGTGAATATCAGAAGGTTGAACGGACTTGTCCGGCATGTGTCTGGACTTGTCCGAGTGCGGTCAGTGAGTGGAACGGACTGGTTCGGTTATGTTCTGGACTTGTCCGTGCGAGAGCAGTAAGTCGATCGGACTAGTCCGGTGCTTCAATGTATTGCTTAATTAATTGATTTTAGCCCTTACCCTATACGCAAGGATATAAGCTCTTAGAATGTGTCTTTCACACACATCCTATACATTGATATCTGCTTTGCACTTCCTTGATCATTTGGGCTTTTCCTTTTCTCACTTCTCATTTTTTCACCTTTTGAGTGCACCATAAGTTCTAGTCTTTGAGACCTACATTCATCTCAACGAATTCATTAGGATCTCAATTTATTTGTCATCAATCCTCCAAAACCCACAAGGGAATGCCTAGATGCACTTTCAGCTGTCACCTATAGGCAGGAGATTTCATGGCAGCAGCGATGAGGGTGTCGATGTCGTGTCGCCAGTGCTCTGCCACCTCGGGGGTGGCGCCCTCGCCCTGAGGGTTGTGGAGAAGGGCGCGTGCTGCAGCCAGAATGCTCTCCAGGCTTGGACGTGGTGGTGCTGTCGCCACCATCAGAGTAGAGGACCGCCGGGAGGTAGCGGCCGCTGGCGATGTGAGCACCGAGGGCATGCTGACCGTGCGGTCGCTGGCTCGTCCTGACCTCGGCACCGTGAGTGCCGCAGGCACGTTGACCATCTAGTCGCCAACTCAGCCGGATCTAGGCGCCGCAGGCATGCCAACCGTCTGTTCGCCAGCCGGGCCAGACCTGCCTGCCTTGGAGCGGGAGGTGGCCTCATTGTCTCCCGCATGGAGACGACGGGAGTTGGGCGAGAAAGCTCGCCAAGGGAGGTGATGTTCACCATGGTCGCATAGAGAACGCGAAAAGTCCCCCTACCTGGCGCGCGAAATGTCAAAGTGTGAGCTACGACACACCTCCCGACCTTCTACTGGAGCAGCCCGTGGAGGTTCTTTGATTGGAGGGGCTTGGCGTCCCTAAGCGATCCAACTCGAGAGAGCGGGTGAACACTGAGATTTACGTGGTTCGGGCCGCCAGAGCATAATACCCTACTTCTACGGGTGTGCTAGTTGTATTGCTTGCGCGTAATAGTGTGTGAGGGTGCAGGGTTGCGAACCCTTTATCGGGTAGACACCCCGGTCCTTTTATAGCCCAAAGCCGGGGTGGTACAATGAGGCTTGGGTCCTGACAGGTGGCCCCGAAGATATATGAACCATATACATGATCTACAGTTTTGCACTCTGAGTAGAGTATGTAAAGGTCCCAAAGATATGAATACAATAAATTGATTTTTGAATGCAATGTGTTTAGGATTCATGAAAATTGGAGCTTGTTTAAACTTTCTACATGTGATGATGCACATGAGAGCTCCCTCCACACAAGCTCAAATGTTTATTTGCATGCTTGGAACCAAGGTGGATTTAAATTCAATGTGTGAAGTTCTCATGTGTAAGAGGAAGTTTAAATTCAGCTTTTGAACTAAATTTGTTCAACTCAAATTTCAAATGGGGTAGCACAATAGAAATGCAAACTTTTGTGGTAGTAATCACATTTGAAGCAGCTAATTTAAAATTCAGGTTTCATATTTGAATTCCTCAGGTCCAAATTAGGGTAGATGCAAAGTTTGATGAATTTTGGAGATACTTTGCTAGCCAATTAAAAGAGGACTATAAATTGCATAGGAACTCAAATTCAAATGTGAATTTGGATGAAACATGACCAATTATCCAAATGAATTTCAGATTGTAGCTCCACACAATTGAATTTGGTCATTTGTCAAATTTGGAGATCTTTTAGAGGAAGATAAGGAGGGGAAAAGGGGGTGGACTCCACCTATCATTGAGTCTAAGAGACTTGCAACCGAAGTCTCGGTTCCCCTGTTCTCTCACTCGAAGCAAACGAGGGCTATCAGCTTGTCACCGAGACGCCACGCCGAGGACATCTCCCGAGCAGCTCGTGGACTCCCTCCCTTGCCCATATCACCTCTCTGCGGGAAGGTTTTGCCCACAAAACCGAGAATCGGCGTCTGTTCTTCCTCACGCACGAACTGAACACAACGCCATTGCCAGTCCTCGGTCGATCGGGCACTGGCGATTTTGCAAGCGAACAGAGCCCCCTCAACTGCAAAACGCAACCGCGTGATCGCCTACCCTTTCCTCGGCGTGAAAACAACCGAGCTTCGGCCTCTCCTACCCGGGCGCGCAGCTTCTTGCGGTGACCGAAGCTCACTTCCACTAGGAGGCTCACGTGGACAGCCCAACCCGTGGCCTTTCATGCCCAAGCAAGGACGCCCAAAGGAGCGCTAGAACCTCGAGCTGCTTCACTCCAACCCTCAGCCCAAGCCGTGGAAGCTCCCCGGAGAATTTCCAGTTTTTCCCCGGCCGGCACAAACCGAGGATCTGCTAAGAGTTCCACAAATTCTCGCTCAATTCTAGTTTAGGCTTCTCCAAACTTCACACATAGGTGTTAGACTTGCTAGCGCACCTCCAAGATCGAAATCATAGCCTAAGATCAGAAGTAGAGGCACAATTTCAAGTTTTGCTAATGGCGACTGTGGCGGGGGACCTCGGTTGCACGGTGCAACCCTAGTAGGCGACCCTCCTGAGCTAGTTTGAGTTAACTTCGAGCTCCTACGTACTCCACTGGTGCTGTAGGACCAAAGCTCCTCACGTTTAGTGGCCTAGAGAAGGTTTTCAACACCGCCGGAGTTCGGTTTAAGCCGCCGCACATCACGAGATAGGTTAGTGGCCTCACTGGCTCGTGGAAACTGCACCGACGTGTTCCTCACGTCGGTATAGGCCATGGCGGTGAGTGGGAGCACTGGACGTGGCCGGGAGACAGAGCTCCGATGAGGGCGCGGCGTGGGCGCGCGCGGGAGCGGGAGGAGGAAGGAGGAGAGCCCTGGCCCATGCGTCAGCCTGAGTTTTAAAAGGAGCTGGATCCTCTGTGGAACCGGATCAATTTTGGCTGCGTGGTGAAATCAGTAGCCCCGTGTTCGTCGTCTGAGGTGGTGGCACGTAGCCCTGGGGCCCAGCAGCAGAGTTTAAACATTTCCAGCATTTATTTGAATTACAGATTTCCCTCAAACTTTAGAAGGGCATAACTTTTGCTAGGAAACTCCAAATTTGGTGATTCAAATTGGGTTATATTCATATTGAAAAACTATATCCAAATGTGCAACTCAGTTTGTACGAAAATCAATAATAAATTCTGGAAAATTCTTTGAAACTCTTCAGTAAAAGAAATATATAGGGAGTTTGGTTCATCCAAAAATCCCCAAATTTTGCCAGAATATTACTTAGAATATTATTGGACTCCTGTAAAATTTTCAGCTCATTTAGAGGTTATTTGAGTATAAGAATTCAGAATACAAACTGCTGAATTCAAATGTATACAGAAACTTTTTCAGAAAAGTCCCAAACTTGGAAAATCAGTTCTAGGCAATTCTTAGCTCCAAAAATCCGATGAAAATCCCTGCATACTCTCTGAACTATATTTGAAATTGTAGTTTACTAAGTTTTTCATGAACATACAAGTTACTTCAGAATTAATTCCTTTTTGCCTAAATACTTAGGGAATTGTTCTGAATAAACTGCTCAATGAAAAGTGTTCAATTTTGGTCCAGAATACTTTCTTGTGACAAGGAACTCACATGAAATTTTTCAGCTAAATTTGAGGTTTGTATCATTGCTTTTCAGTACACTTTGCTTCGGTAGAAATACCCTAATTAGGGAAACACTTAGCACTTGATCACATTTGCTAAACCCAACTCCACCCACTAGAACCAGTTCAATTTTAAATTCTTAAACAGAGTTCCAGTTTTGAACTTGTCATTATACCTTGATAGCAAAAGCTTTACAATTCATCGACGTGGAAGATTGTGAAACAATTGAAGTGTAGATCAAGGAGTAAGGTGGTCAAGTGATCAATACTCAAGTGATCGACAACACTAACTGAATGATATATTTATCACCTGCAAAACAGGAAAGCCCTGGTTTGCATTCAAGCAAGTTTTTGTAAACTTTTTCATTTATAGAGATTATAGTTATAATGTCATAATGTGCATTAGGTCTAGATGATTGAAACCCAATTGCATGACTAGATTAACCCAAGAGAGAATGTGTACATTAGCACCTCGTCGAGGGAGTTAGGCTCCACTAAATGTTACTTTGGAAGGACGGTAAAAGTCGAGTAATTTGAATCTACGCACGAGCTTAGGGCTTGGGATGATCTCGGTACGGACTTATGAATAGAACATTGAGAAAAAATCACAGATGAGAAATTGAGACCGAGCAGGGAGATAGAGATGCAGCAGGACGAGGTCCGTGCATGCATAGCCCTGGCCTGTGTCGGTTAAGGCCCGTTCGTACTTGGCCTTGTTGGACAAGTTTGAGTTGTGTACCAGGCGCATACTGGCTATATGGGACCCAGGAAACCGATGTACCTTGTGAGATCCATATTGGAACTTTTCCGATCGGCTTAGGCTTTCGGCGTCAGTACAACAGGAGGTAACTCGCTCAAGAACATATCACTGCTGGTATGTACCTTGAGGGAGCTTTCTGTTGGGTCGATGGGACCGCGTTCGGTTTGGATGAACTTGGGAAAGGTGGCTGCGTACAATATCAGTCGAGGTTGCTGCCGGCAACTTGGAGATGGGTGTACGTGTCGTGCAGTCCGGGCGTGTCTTTGTTCGAATCACCGTCGCTCACGATTATATGAGCATACATGGACAGTGAGTCTTGACATAGTAAGAACTAAAGTGAATTACAATGAATTGATAAGGCATGTGATTGAATTTGTATTGCAACCATGCTTTAATTAGATATAGTGCCAATTAAGTTTACTTCACCTTGTGCAAGATACATCGTAACAAAGCGTTTCTTGTTTGATTGTGGAGTTGCGATGCTTCTCAGCTCAAGGTCTTTAAAATGAGGCTATAAATATGAAAGTTAAGGATCAACTGTAGGTGAGTCATTTATGCAAATTTCAGCTACCTTATTAAATCCTTCATGCATGTAGAGTTTCCTGTTTAGAGGAGACAGATCAGTCTTGCTGAGCCTATGTGCTCATGCTTGCTATATGAGTAGTTTTGCAGGTTAACATCTACACTTATGAAGAGGTTGTCCGGTGAGAATCGGAGCCATCCAAGTCGTTTAACTCATGGAAACCCCTGCCGCTGCCGTATGACTTTGTGTTGCTAGTGAGATAAGTACGTGGGCTGCACGTCTTCTCGAGTGCTTAGTAGATATTAGACTTGAGATGAATATAGTCTTATGCTGTAGTTTATTTGATATAAATTATTTACAAAGAATACTTGTAAGCTTCCGCATTTGTTTTATGTAATATGAGTTCCTTATATGTGTGCTGTTGGGTGCCGCGTCGCACGGCACCAACCAATGCGATTCCCAGGACGCGACACGACCCTGTGAGGGGGTGGCCGCGACAGAGTAGTTGGTGGGGGAGTAATGTCCCGCCGCCTGAGTAGTAGGTGATGATGAAGACGCCGTCTTGTCACCACGTCTTCTCGCTCTGCTTGGGCGGCTCTGTGCCATTGAGCAGCACTGTACCGCTGTCACGGCTTGCCGCCCTGTCTTGCCACTGTAGTTGTGGTCAGGCGGAGGATGGAGGCGTGTGCTGTGCACCATGCTTCTAGGGAAGGCGTGAGCCTTGAATGCACTGCCTAACAGCGCACTTCCTCCTTGACTTCGTCGACCCATGGCCCATGAGGATCGTGGGGCATGTGGCGGCTCCGGAGCTCTCCTTAGCGGATTCGGAGCCGGGGTACACGTGGCAGCTCCGGACCTCAGCTCAGCAGAGAGGCTCGAACCGGAGCCCAGGGCACGTATCGGCTCTAGAGCCCTCCTCAGCAAAGTGGAGGTTCAGATCCAACTAACACATGGCAGCTCCGGACCTCACCTCGGCGGGGAGGCTCAGTCTGGAACCAAGGACACATGTGGGTTCTGGAGCCCAAGCGCACGTGGCAGCCCTGGGGATGACCTCGGGGCCAAGGACACGTGGCTATGCTGGTGTCACACCCGGTTTCGCCGAAGAACTACCGAGTGAATATCACATGTATGCCAGGATCATTTTCTCATACATGTGATGACAAATAGTGAAGCATCGTTTATTACAAGCCAGGTGTCGAATATAAATAAGTCTTACATAGCATACGTCTCGATGGACGATAATAAGTTCATGACATATAAATAAAACAGCAGCGGAATATAAATCTTGTGGGCTTCGTCATAGGCGTTGCCCGGGGGACTCCGTGAACATAGAATCCTTCCTCGGGACCAAAGTCTTGGTCATTAAACACATCATTCTCTTGACTTGAGCAGTAATATAAACCAACAGAAAAGCAAGTTTGAGTACCGTTGGTACTCAGCAAGTGTGGGAAAGTTATGTTATGCATGGCTAGAGCAAGGAGAGGTTGAACTCATGGTTAAAGCACTACGCAATAATTACCTATCACCTTAGCTTATTAAGCACCTACGCTACTACACAGGTGAAATGGTCCCAATCTCCCAACCCATCATCAAAATCAAGTAACCATAACATCATATCCAATGTCAAGCTCCCCGCTTAACATCCTCAACTTCCAAATTCATCATCCTCTAATCATGAATAAGTCCAAGAAGCTCTTGACCGTGAGCACGGCTGTCATGACAGATTTGACTCTGCAGAGTTTGCACCACTGTACCCACATGTAGTGATTTCATCCCCCGTTGTCGGGTGGACTAAAAGAACCTCCATTATGCCAGTGGCCATGAACCACATTCACACTTCCCAGGTGTGTAGCCAGGAGATCACTACGAGGCCTTTACAAAGGGATTCCCGACGAGCGTGGGCCCACTAAGGTTTCACCCCTAACAGCATACAAGAGGCTCCAACCCCGCTGCAGTGGCCCCCTCTTGAGCCTTGCGATTCATATGGTAGTCCAGCTGACACCTATTCCCCGCACCATCCAACACACCCATACTACGCCGGGGATACACCTAATTAATTGGCCAAGCTGCCCCATCTCAGCATGTGGTTGGCACGGTAAAGCCAGGTTACATGCTCCATGAACCGATACATAGGATCCAGGCAAGTACTAAAACACAAACCCGAGTCTCGTGCACCCAGCACCAACCAAATCATCCAACTTGGCTCGATCCCTACCTCTACATAACTTATAATATCTCATTCAAGAGTAAGATAAATAAAATTGATGATCTCATATCCCAATTATCCCATTCTAAGCATGAGTAAGCATAAGCATATAAATAAATGACATGATAAAATAAATCCCAACCCAAGCTACAAGGAAACAAGGTAATGCAATTCTAGGGAAACTTCCTAGCATGGGTTTCATATTTCAATTGACAATGCAAATAATTCTATGTACACATCCTAGCATAGGATCAAAGTGGTCAAGGACACTTGCCTTCTTCCTGCTGCTCTGGGAATGGAAAGTCTTAGTCTTGGAAGGGGAGAACTTGCTCTGGGGCAGGTTCTACTCATGCCAATACACATAGCAAAAGAAAACAACAATCCATAAGACATAGTTCACACTTTCACTTCATACAAACCACACATTCACACCTATGAAAGTCATTCACATTTCTAGGTGTAGTGGTTACTCTACATGTGTTGATTTTTGGCCTACATGCACTTTTAAACATATATATATGATTTCTAACTTTTGTGTTCAGATTTCTGTTTGCACACTATATATGAATTTCCAATTTGAACAAATTCTTTATATTCAATTAATATACTTCTTAGCTACCAAGTTTGCATGAAAGGTAATTTCCTACTCCAAATAGGTTTTCAGATCTTCTACCAAATCTTAAACTGAAGTTTTTGGATTTGGAGACTTCATTTATCATTTTCTAATTATGCATACTTATTTTCCTATATTTTTCAGATTTTTTTCTATGCCTAAAAGTGAGTTTTAATATTAAATAGTAGGACATATCTTCTAAACAGAATAGGTTCTGATATAAAATATTAAATAATATATTGTTGAACTTCTCCTCTGATGTGAACTAATTTAAATTTATTTTTTCAGTTTTTAGAATTATTTCCTAGCCTAAAAATGTGTTTCTATAACTAATAAATATGAACAGCAATTAGATGGATTCATTTCAGCCTAAAATCTATTTCTAACTCATTTTAAAGTTTTCCAAGCACTAGGAGAGTTTAAATTTGAATTTGCAATGTGTTTGCCTTACCTTTTTAAATTTAAGTCCTAGTCACATATTCAATTTTCTGATTTTAGTCTCATATAGGGTCAAAAAGGTAAATCCCCACTACTGCAGGGTCTAATTTATTATTTCTTAAATTTCCAGGGGTCTAACTACACATAACAGAGGGGTTTTCCTAATTTTTATTAAGTCCAGGGGCTAAAACCGATTTTTAAATGAATTTACACGAATTTCTGAAGTTCCAGGGGCTAGATCAGAAGTTTCCGGGGCTAGCTCATGTTTTCTGAGATCCCCAGGGGGTAGCGCGTAAGAATCCCGGCCTTTATAAAGCGGGGCTGATATGGACCGTCTGATTTAAAATAGACGGCTCAGATTAGATCATCGAATCAGTACGCGCGGGTTTTAACTCTACCGTGCGATTTAAAATACATGGGCCTCAAGGGGCCACGTCGCCCTGGCCGTGTGCGGGCGGCGCTGCCCGGCGGCGCGCGGCGGCGGGAGGCGGCGATCTCGCCGAAAATCTTCGGGTTTTCGTCCATACTTCCTAAAACCTGTATTTCTTGGCATAGAACGGTAGAGGGGAGGTCGGGGATCTCACCTCGGGGTTTTTCTTGAGCTGAGAGGCCCTGGAAGGTGGTCGGCGGCGAGGTCCGAGATGAAATCGCGGCGGTGCTCGCCTGAGCTGCGTCTACAGTGCAAAACAATGGGTTTTCTTCAGCTGTGTGACTCCCCGGAGGCGGTGGAACGTGATCGGCGCGTTAGATCAGAAAACCCGAGCAAGGATCGAAGGAAAACGGTGATCAAAGCTTCGGTTCTCACCGGAGAGAAAAGTGGAGCACGCTGGGGAATTCGGCGAGTTTCTTTGCGGGAATTTCACGAGGAGAGACGGCGGAGGATCGGTTTGGTTAAATAGCAGCGTCCGGGGCCGAAGATTGGGCTGGTGGCGCGGGTTTTTGGAGGTGGTTTGGATTCCGGTGCGGGGAAAAGTCTGGTCGGTTGGCGCGCACGGGAGGTAGGAGATGACACGCGGGCCCCGCATGTCAGTTAGAGGAAGAGAGGGGCGCGGGTTTGGGCTGGCGCGGGGAGATAGTGGGCCGGCTGGCGGGTTTCGGCCCACTGGCCGGCTGGGGTTTTCTTTTTCTTTTTTCTTTTCTTTTCTATTTTGATTTGAATTTGAATTCCAGTTTGAATTTAAATTTCTGCACCACATGCAATACGTCCAGAAATTTTTAAATTCCCCTCTTTAGCAGATTTTGGGGTGCTACAGCTCTACCCCCCTTAAAAGAAATCTTGTCCTCGAGATTGGTGGTTCTAGGAAAATAATTCCGGAAACTATGCCTTAAGCTCGTCTTCTCGCTCCCATGTGGCTTCCTCTTCCGAGTGATGCTTCCACTGCACCTTGCACATCCGAATTCTTTTATTTCTTGTGAGGCGTTCCATTGTCTTCAAAACCTTGACCGGTTGCTCGGCATAAGATAGATCCTCTCCTACGTCAACCTCATTCATGGGTAACATCTCTTCAGGCATCCTTAGACATTTCTTGAGCTGTGACACATGGAATACATCGTGCACATCCGATAGGCGGGCCAGTAACTCAAGTTGATATGCCACTTTGCCTTTCCTCTCCAGGATCTGAAAAGGTCCGATGTATCGAGGTGATAACTTCCCTTTCACCTTGAACCGACGAAGTCCTCGGATAGGAGACACCTTGAGATAAACATAGTCCCCCACGTTGAAAACGAGCTCTCTTCTACGTACATCGGCATAGCTCTTTTGTCGTGTTTGTGCTATCCTCAAGTTGTTGCAGATTTCCCTCACTTTCGCCTCGGCCTCTTGTAGTACCTCGGGCCCAAACACTTTACTTTCCCCTGTTTGGTTCCAAAATAGTGGAGTTCTGCACTTCCTCCCATACAAAGCCTCAAATGGTGACATCTTCATACTAGCCTGATAGCTGTTGTTATAGGAGAACTCCGCATACGGTAAGTTCTTATCCCAACTCCTATTGTTCTTGAGCGCACACGCTCTCAGCATATCCTCAAGGATCTGATTGTTTCTTTCCGTCTGCCTGTTAGTCTGGGGGTGATAGGCAGAACTAAAATTCAGATGAGTTCCCATGGTTTGATGTATCTTCTGCCAGAACCTTGAGGTGAACTGTGTCCCTCGATCTGACACTATCTTCTTTGGCACTCCATGGAAACACACGATCCTTGACATGTACAATTCTGCCAATTTGGATCCGCTGTAGCTTTCTTTTATGGGGATGAAATGAGCTACCTTGGTTAGCCTATCGATGATGACCCATATCGAATCATATCCCGATTGGGTCCTGGGTAGTCCCACTATGAAGTCCATACCTAAATCCCATTTCCATTCAGGCACATTGAGTGGTTGCAATAATCCCACGGGTCGTTGATGTTCTGCTTTCACCAACTGACATGTGTCACATAGGGCAACATGTTCCGCGACATCCCGCTTCATGCCATACCACCAATACCTGCTCTTGAGGTCATGATACATCTTCGTACTCCCAGGATGAATGGAATAGTCGGAATCATGAGCCTCCTTCAAAATCAATTCATGGATCTCTTTCACTTCACGCACACAGATTCTTTTCCCGTGCCACACCGTACCTTGTTCATCCTCTCTGAAACCAGGGGCTTTTATATCCTTGATGAGTTCTCTGATTTCTTGTATCTTCTCATCATTCTTTTGACCATCGCGTATGTCTTTCTCTAATGTGGAGTCCACTTCCATGGCGGCGGCCTCACCACTATTAACCAGACATAGATAGAGTTTTACAACCTCTTCCTTCAGTTCTGTAGGTATGTCCTTTAAGCTTAACCTATTGACCTGCACCTTTCGGCTTAAAGCATCTGCTACGACGTTCGCTTTCCCAGGATGATAGTTGATGCCCACATCACAGTCGTTGATTAGCTCTAACCATCTCCTTTGTCTGAGGTTGAGATCTGGTTGTGTGAAATTATACTTTAAGCTCTTATGATCCGTATATATCTCTGTCCTCTTCCCCATCAAGTAATGCCGCCAAATCTTCAACGTGTGTACCACTGCGGCTAGCTCTAGGTCATGCGTAGGATAGTTCTTCTCGTGCTTCCGGAGCTGCCGGGATGCATACGCCGCGACATGCCCCTCTTGCATGAGAACATATCCCAACCCATTTCCAGAGTCATCGCAGTACACCAAAAAGTTCTTTTGCATATCTGGCATAACTAGCACTGGGGCTGTTGTCAATCTTTTCTTCAGCCCTTGAAAACTCGTCTCGCACTGTGGTGTCCATGTGAATGTGATTCCCTTCTCCAACAATTTGGTGAGGGGTCTCGAAATCTTGGAGAAACCCTAGATAAACCGTCGATAATACCCAGCCAATCCGAAGAAGCTTTGAACTTCCCAGACATTCTCAGTGGTCTTCCACTTCAGTACATCCTCGATCTTGGTAGGATCTACGGAGATTCCTCCCTCCGAGATTATATGTCCTAAGAAGGGAACTCTCTTCAACCAAAATTCACACTTGCTCAGCTTGGCATATAGTTGGTGTTCTCTTAGTTTTTGCAACACCAACCTTAAATGCCTCTCATGTTCTTCTTCATCTTTGGAAAAGACGAGAATGTCATCAATGAAAACCACCTCAAATTTGTCCAGATATTCCATGAATACCTTGTTCATGAGATACATGAAGTATGCCGGGGCATTAGTTAGCCCGAAAGGCATGACGGTGTATTCATACAGTCCGTACCGAGATACAAAGGCTGTCTTTGGAATATCAGTTTGCCTTATCTTAAGTTGGTGGTATCCCAACCTGAAATCAATTTTCGAGAACACACAAGCTCCCCTCAACTGATCAAACAAGTCTTCAATGCGGGGTAATGGGTACTTGTTCTTTATGGTTACTTCATTCAACGCACGGTAGTCTACGCATAACCTTTGGGTCCCGTCCTTCTTGGGCACAAATATCACTGGAGCTCCCCATGGTGAGGAACTAGGACGAATGTACCCCTTCTTTGTCAATTCCCTTAAATGTTCCTTGAGTTCTTCCAGCTGTTTGGAGTCCATCCGATAGGGTCTCTTGTATATTGGAGTTGTTCCAGGCACTAGCTCAATCGCGAATTCCACTTCACGATCGGGGGGCATACCTGGCAACTCCTCCGGAAAAACATCTGGATATTCCCTGATGATCCTGATCTCCTCCACTTCCACCTCAATGTGATTGAGTTTAAGGTCCCTCCTAGGTTCTTGTGCAGTTATGAACTTCACTCTTGTGCCACTAGGGTGAGTTAGTTCCACCGTCCTTGTCGAACAATGGATGATTCCCTTGTGTTTGGTCAACCAATCCATACCCAAAATAATGTCTATCTCTTGTGAGTCTATCACTATGAGGTTTGCAGTAAATACTACCCCATTAATGTCTAGATTCACCTTGGGACACACTTGTCTTGTCCTTATTTCTCCCCCTGGAGAGTTCACTGCTAGCATATGGTTCATTTGTGTTGTTGCTAGATCATGCTTCTTAACAAACCCTTGAGCAATGAACGAGTGGGTAGCACCAGAATCAAACAACAGGGTTGCAATGTGTAAATTGGCAGGAAACTTACAAATTACCATGTCAGGTGCCTCTTGCGCTTCCTCCATGGTCACATGGTTCACCCATCCTTGCATCACATTCTGCTGTGGTGGCGGCATGGGCTTCTTCTTTGGGCACTTATGGGCGTAGTGCCCTACTTCACCACGGTTGAAGCATTGCACCCCAACCTTATGTGTCTGGCCTTTGTTGTCTTGGGGTTGGTTCTGTGGTCCTTGCACTGCTGGTCGAGGTTGATATGTGGGACGAGGCTGCTGTACAAACTGACACTGCAGCTGTGCTGGTGCTGACGGAGGCCTGAAATTCGGGTTGTACCCTCTGGGTGCTGAGTAGGGTACCACAGCACGGCTCGTCTGCCCTGCGGGTTGCTGCATCAGACGTGGGTGTGTGTTGCTACCCGAGGCTTAGTGTGACCATCCCACCTTCCTCTTGTTTTCATTTTCCAAGGCCTTCAGCTTCCTCTCCACAACAAATTCTCTGTCTACCATCTTTTGGAAGCTCTCATACTCGTTGGAGGACATTGCACACTGCATTTCAGTAGTAAGTCCTTCCACAAAGTAGTCCTGTTTCTGCTCATCAGTTTCGATGTCCCGTGGTGCATAACGGGATAGTTGGGTGAACTTAGTGAGGTATTCCGTCACAGTTATGTTTCCTTGCTGCAGTCCCAAGAACTCCTTTGTCTTGTTTTTGAGTTCACCCCTTGGTATGTAATGGTTGCGGAAACTGCACTTGAACTCTTCCCAGGTGATGTTCTCGGGGTCATGATGGGCTGCCACGTAAGCAGTCCACCAATCAGCAGCAGGTCCATGCAATTGGTGAGAGGCAAACAGCACCCTCTCATACCCTTGGCATTGTATGATCCTCATCTTGCTCTCAATGGTCTTTAGCCAGTCATCTGCCTCCAGAGGTTCAGCAGCACTTGCAAACTTTGGAGGTTGAGTCCCCAGAAACTTACTCAACCTTGGTTGGCGTGGTGCAGCTTGTGGAGGTGGAGCTTGGTGCAAGTTGGCCACCACTTGAGTTAAACTCTGGATGAGCTGATTCTGATTTTCAAGCATTTGGTAGATGGGATCAGCTCCTTCACGGCGACCACCCCTGTCTTGTTCTCCAGAAAGATGATGGTTGCCGGCCTCATCGTTGTTGTTGGCGGGGTTGGCACCACGACCCTTACCTCTTCCAGCCATCTATCATGATCAACCAAATGTTAACTTAAAGCATTACGTATTAACTTCCCCATTTGCTTGTTAAACTTAAACTTTTGAGGCCTTAATATATTAAACATTTGCTGAGGGTTTCACATAGATTTTTGGGAGTCACGTCTCACGTGAAAATAAATGCACTCTTAATTCATAGGGGTTCACACATCAAGGCAAAGCAACCTAAAGACGAGATTGTGGACAAATGCCCATGGCTTCCACAACTCACGTCACACACCAAACATTAACACACAAATAACTAAGGTATTAACTCGACTACTCAATAACCTGGTGAACTAAGGGAAAGGACTCTACACGACTCATATCACTGAGCTGGCTCCTCGGGATCTTCCTCATTATTGCGGCTGCTCTCCGACTCCGCTTTGGGTGGGGAGGCTGCTGGGGGAGAAGTGCGGCGACACCTGCTTGCCCGGCGGTCTGGGGAGTCAGGAGTCCATGTGTCATTCACGGTGACATACAGTTCATTCCCATCTCCTCTTTCTCTCGCCCTCAAGCTGGCTCGAAGCAACGCCTCAGTCTCCTTCAGGGTTCACGAACATCCTGAAGCTCCTGCTGACACTCCTGCAGTCGAGTGCTGAGCATAGCAGCATCCTCCAAGCACAGGTCCATGTGCTAATGGGAAGTCCCCTGCTGCACTGGCGGGTACTTGTACTCTGCGGTACCACTCTCACGCTGGACGACATACATGTACTCCGTCCTGTCCATGTGGCGACGGTAGATGTAACTCTGGCAGGTGATGGCCTCCCAGGTGACATCCTTCTCGGCATCGACCTGTGTCGCTCGACAAGCTGGAGAGTGGTGGATCTTGAGCAGCTGATTTTCATGGATAATCCTCATTTCTGAACTCCATTCTTCCCGCTTCTCACGGATGGTCCGGGTGGAGCTGTAGTGTATGATTAGCTTGCCCGTATTGCCGGCAGCGTGGAGCATACGCCGTAGATGGCGCAACAAGCCTTCTACTGCCAATCCGTAGGAGTGGTACGTCACCGGACAATTCTCCTTTCTCAACGCAAGGGCAACTACAGGAACTCTCCCTCCGGAGGACTTGCGGGCGGTGCGGATCATGCGAACCATCTAAAACATAGAGCATTTAAAATTAAGTTAGATAAGAGTTAAACAAAAATTGTATTTTAAATAAAAGTTGGGGTAAGATGAATAAAGTGACCCCATTAAATCACACCTTCAACCCACACCTTTGTAAAATAGTTTTTAGGAAAATAGGGTCCTTAAATACGTCCATTTCTACCTAGGTCCACGTTCCTACGGGCAACCTTGGCTCTGATACCACTTCTGTCACACCCGGTTTCTCCGAAGAACAACCGAGTGAATATCACATGTATGCCAGGATCATTTTCTCATACATGTGATGACAAATAGTGAAACATCATTTATTACAAGCCAGGTATCGAATATAAATAAGTCTTACATAGCATACGTCTCGATGGACGATAATAAGTTCATGACATATAAATAAAACAGCAGCGGAATATAAATCTTGTGGGCTCCGTCATAGGCGTTGCCCGGGGGACTCCGTGAACCTAGAATCCTTCCTCGGGACCAAAGTCTTGGTCATTAAACACCACATCATTCTCTTGACCTGAGCAGTAATATAAACCAACAGAAAAGCAAGTTTGAGTACCGTTGGTACTCAGCAAGTGTGGGAAAGTTATGTTATGCATGGCTAGAGCAAGGAGAGGTTGAACTCATGGTTAAAGCACTACACAATAATTACCTATCACCTTAGCTTATTAAGCACCTACGTTACTACATAGGTGAAATGGTCCAAATCTCCCAACCCATCATCAAAATCAAGTAACCATAACATCATATCCAATGTCAGACTCCCCGCTTAACATCCTCAACTTCCAAATTCATCATCCTCTAATCATGAATAAGTCCAAGCCACTCTTGACCATGAGCACGGCTGTCATGACAGTTTTGACTCTGCAGAGTTTGCACCACTGTACCCACATGTAGTGATTTCATCCCCCGTTGTCGGGTGGACTAAAAGAACCTCCATTATGCAAGTGGCCACGAACCACATTCACACTTCCCAGGTGTGTAGCCAGGAGATCACTACGAGGCATTTACAAAGGGATTCCCGACGAGCATGGGCCCACTGAGGTTTCACCCCTAAAAGCATACAAGAGGCTCCAACCCCGCTGCAGTGGCCCTCTCTTGAGCCTTGCGGTTCATATGGTAGTCCAGCTGACACCTATTCCCCGCACCATCCAACACACCCATACTACACCGGGGATATACCTAATTAATTGGCCAAGCTGCCCCATCTCAGCATGTGGTTGGCACGGTAAAGCCAGGTTACATGCTCCATGAACCGGTCCTTAGGATCCAGGCAAGTACTAAAACACAACCCCGAGTCTCGTGCACCCAGCACCAACCAAATCATCCAACTTGCCTGGATCCCTACCTCTACATAACTCATAATATCTCATTCAAGAGTAAGATAAATAAAATTGATGATCTCATATCCCAATTATCCCATTCTAAGCATGGCTAAGCATAAGCATATAAATAAATGACATGATAAAATAAATCCCAACCCAAGCTACAAGGAAACAAGGTAATGCAATTCTAGGGAATCTGACACCACCCCACGGTCTTTTCGAGCCAGGATCACGCTGAGGGGTACTGCGTTGCATAGCACCAGATAGCACACATACAAGGTACAAAGCGGAAGCAAAATTTTATTACATAAACTGGTTTATGGACATGTTTACATCAAAATAGTTCCAGTCTACACTCATGGGCGTAGACTACGCATCAAGTCCACGTTCAGCCCTTGAACGTGTCCTTGCTAGCATACTCGCACACTAACCCTGCGGCTTGCACGACTCCCACTCGACGGGGTTCCCCTCCTGGAGTTCCGTCTCCTTTTCGGGAGTCCCTTCCTCATAGAACCCTGCAAAAGCTTCATACACAAGCAGTGAGCACAAAGGCTCAGCAATTCTGACCCGTCTCACCTAAACATGGAACTTCTACATGAGGGGTGATGGGTACATGAGGTAAAATCATTTGCAAAGGACTCGCCTAATTAGTGGAACCTTACTTTCAAGTTTTAGCAGCAGGTTGTGAAGAACCTTACGCTAAGGCACATGAGAGAGCCGCAATTAAATAAGAAACACATTTCTCTCATGTACTTTGCCCAAAGTTGAAAAGAACTATAGTTAGCTCTAAACTACAGAAAATCATTAGCAATCAAGTCCATCTTTCAATCAGCACCATTTTAACATGTAATTAGCTTGTTCTTTCTACGTCACGGTACAGTGAACAAGTGGTACTCACTGACCGCGAGGGGCGGCGATTATAATCGATTTACACCTGCAGGGTTACCCGAATAACCCGTCATGTACGCCCGTACTCGATGTTGCCTACAACAACCATCACGGACGCCGTACGCAACCACCTTTCGCCCGTCAGCCAATTATTGAACCGGTCCCATCGTCCCGAGCAAGAGGTCTCTGCACGCGCATCTCAGTACCGCCAGCCAATTTACACCTCGAGCTCTCAACCTACCCTCTGAACGACGGGCAATGCCTCAATACCCAGCTACCCGAGTTACATCGGTTTCCCGGTTCCCATATATCCGGTAGGTCTTCGGTACTGTTCTAGCTTGTTTAACAGGCCCGCACACGGCTCGGTCCTCAATCGACACAAGCGGAGCTATAGCACACAGGCCCCAAAGTCCTGCTTCCCTTACTCTCCGCTCGGTCTCATTTTTTTTGCCATGTGTATCATGTGCTATCTCTACCCGAGTCGAGTGCCACTAGCCTATGCTCGCGAGTAGTTCCAACTACTCGACTTGTACCGAATCCTACACTATCTTAGCATTGCAGTAGCTAACGGGGTTTGCAATCCTAAACCCAACCCATGGTTTTCTTGGCTATGCAGTTGGGTTTCCAAACAAGACTCTAATGCAAAATATAAAGTAATCAAGTATGTGCTCAAAACAATAAAAACTTGTAAAAAGGTTAATGCAAACCGGAGCTTGCCTTGCTGCTCTTGGTAGTAGGCTAGCTACTCCTTCGGAGTAACGAAGTCTAGAACTTCGGGTTCCTCCTCGACCTTAGCGACTACATGATATACATGTATATGTATTACTTTAAATGCATTTGATTGAATTTAAATTTGTGAAGTCTATAACCCTTACTAGACAGACCCAATGACTGTGAAACTTTTACTGGGGCTTGGTTACAACCTAAACAGAGATTTGGTCAAGTTTTAGTTGCAGCAAAGCTCATTTGAGCCCTCCACAATTAATTATGTAATTGACCTTAATTGAAGGCTTTTAGGGTGTTCTAAGGATTGTCATGAAACAAACTATGACTTTCTGAAAACTAGATTTTCATAGGGTTCTAATGGAGTTGGTCTCACTTAATTTGAAGGTTCCTAGCTAAAGATATGAGCTAAACAATTTCAGAGAAAATTCTGAAAATGTTTCTGAACATTTACTATTTTCTTTGGAACAGTTCCACTAATCACACCATTAGGTGGATCAAATGAGTTCAAATGGATCTGAAATTTTTATGGTAGTTCAGGGAAAGTTTGGTGAACATCCCAGCAAAATTTCAGGATTTTCCTCCAAAGGATTCTCCAGTTAAAATTCCAAACAGTTTAAATTTGAGGAATTAATTCTGGAGAAATACGGGTTTTCATGAAGTGAAACTTGATTTGCTGGAAAGTGCTCAGAGAGCTGAATCCAACAAAATTTTGTTCACTCGATTTGGAGTTTTCTAGCTCAAGTTATGAGGATTTGAAGTTTGAAGGAAATCTAAAAATCGGGGAAAAAGTTTAAACTTGCGGGTGGGCCCCCGGGACACGCGTCGCACGCCGAGGCGACGGCACACCGTGGTCTGCGGGGTTCCTGTGCGCCAGCACAGCCGATCCCGGCCACACCCGATCCCAATTTAAATTTTTCAACCGCTGATGCGTGGGCCAGCCGGCTTCGTCTTCCCCCCGACGCTCTCTCGCGCCCGCGCCGCCGCCCTCGCCGGAGCAGACCCGGAGCTCGCCGGCTCGCCGCTGCCAGACCTCCCATGGTCTGAAACTCGCCGGCAGGGGGTTGTCGACGTCGAGGAACACGTCGGTGGTGTCAGTTCGGGTTGGCGGTGACCGGAAATAGCCCAGCGACGTGCCGCTGCCTTGGTTGAGGTTCGGCGCCGTCGACCGTGGGTTCTAACCCGCCAACCTCGAACAAACGGTCCTACAGAATCAGTGTACCTCTAGGAAGCCCGACAAGGTGTCAAAAGGGTTCAAAGATGGCGGCAAGTCGGTCGGCACCGTGTGACCGATCGTGCCCGCCATGACCACTCTTGATCGAGCTCAAAATTCGTCACTCCTAGACAGTTTCACACCACGGATGCAGAAAGAAACTTGATCTCCGGCTAGTCCAGCGTCTATGTGCAAGATTTGATAGCTATAGAAGGATCTTAGAGTGAGAATTTGAAGAATCCGTACCGGAAGCTCAGTTTAAGGTCGCCGGAGAAAAAACTGAGAATTCGCTGTGGATGCTTGACGGTTTGCTTCCAAACTTGGAGGAGAGCAGCATGGTGGTCGCGCGCTCCTGTTGCCTCTCTTGCTGGACCGTGAAAACGCTTGTGGAACGCTGTCCAGGGGCGCCTGACTCTCGGCTGAGGCTAGGTCGCCGTGGTGGCGATCGTTTTCGGGCAAGGGAGGTCGGAGCTCGGGGTTTCTGGCGTTGGGGAGGTGGAGGGCGATCTCAGGTTGCTGTCTAGCAGCTCGGGGAGGGTGAAGGCGAGCTGGTTTCGCGGTTCTCCGGTCGAACAGAGAGGCGGCAGGTCGGGGCTCGGTGTTCACGGGAGAGGAGGAAATGATCGGTGCCTGCCTCCATGGAGTGCCTTAAGAGGGCCCTGGAACCGCCCTTGGGCTCGTGTGTGGGCGCAGGAAGCAGCTTGTGGCGCTGCTCCTCCTCGGTGGCGAGCGCAGCTGCTCCCGAGAGTGAAGTCGGCAGCTGCTCGGTGGAAGTTCCCACCGAGACTCTGACTTTGGGTGCAAGTCTCCCCTCTTCTCTCTATGACATGTGGGCCCCACCCGGGGTTTTAACCTCTGAAATTTACTCCTAATCACTGTTGTAAACAGTGAGCCCCAAAATACCCCTGGTGATTCAAATTATCCACCCATGAGCCATTTGAATCGATTAGAATTCAAATTGGGTTTGGTTTGAATGAATTTCAGCACAAGTTCAGTTTGGAATTCAAATAAGGTTTGAATTTGTCCCACTTAGCTCATGTCAAGATCAACTCCAAATGGAGTGAAAATTGGAGTGTGAGCTCACAAAATTGTGCTGAACAAGAATATGCCTCCCACTTTTGAATTCATGGGATAAAAACAGTTTGAATTTGCATTTGAGTTCAAACTGCCCTCTTTCTAGCTATACCCAAAATGACCTAAAAAGGTTTTTGAATTTGGCTGAAACTTGGCATGGACATCCCTACCAATGTGTAGGAGTTTTCATATACCCAGCCCCTCTATATCACATGTGGAAAATACCACATTTGCACTATGTGAGTTTGTTCCCTAATGAGCATGTTGATGGTGGTTACTTGCTCTTCATTTGTGTTCATCAACTTGCTTCAAATGAGGTGTGTGGTGTGGTGATGACCACCTTAAACATGTGTCAAAAATCGAGGCCCTTACATTCCCCCCCCTTAAAAGAATCTCGTCCCGAGATTATAATGTGAAAAATGAGAGAGAGGACGGTGGAAAATTACCAAATATGCGACGTGAAAAAGTCAGGGTAGTTAGCGTGAAGAAATTCTTCGCTCTCCCATGTCGCTTCGTTCACGGAGTGATTACTCCATAGAACTTTGTAGAACCACAACATATGGTTGCGTGTGGTTCGGGCCTTTTCGTCAGTAATCTGAACCGGTTCCTCCCAATAGGTGAGATCCGGTTGCAGTTCTTCAATGTCTTCCAGCTGAACGGTAGTTGATAGCTTGAGACACTTCCTCAGCTGGGAAATGTGAAAGACGTCGTGCACACCGGAAAGTGCTTCTGGTAATTTCAGCCGGTATGCCACTGATCCACATCTTTCGGTAATCTGGAATGGACCGATGAATCGTGGTGCCAACTTTCCCCTCACCCCGAATCTGTTTACGCCCTTCATTGGAGACACCCGTAGATATACGTGATCTCCAACTTCAAATTGTAATGGGCGCCTTCTCCGGTCCGCATACTGTTTCTGACGGGATTGAGCAGCTTTTAGGTTCGCTTGAATCAGTCGAACCTTTTCTTCCGCGTTGTTGACGAGGTCAATCCCGAAGGTAACCCTTTCGCCAGACTCACACCAGTTCAATGGTGTGCGGCATTTTCTTCCGTAAAGCGCCTCGTAGGGCGCCATCTTTATGCTGACTTGGTACCCATTGTTGTACGAGAACTTGGCTAACGGCAAGTGATCATCCCAATTCTTGCCGTGGTTGATAGCGCAAGCTCGTAGCATGTGATTCTAAGATCTGATTTACCCGCTCGATTTGTTCGTCCGTTTGCGGGTGGTACGCTGAACTACGGATCAGCTTCGTCCCCAAGGCAGCGTGTAGCTGCTCCCAAAAACGGGACACAAATAAAGTGCCCCGATCCGATATGATGGTACGGGGTACGCCGTACAAGCATGGGATCCGTGAGATGTACAGTTCAGCGTAGTTCTTGGCATCGTAGTTGGTGTTGACCGGGATGAAATGGGCAACTTTGGTGAGCCGGTCGACGATTACCCACACAGAATCATGCTTCTGAAAAGTGGTGGGTAAACCGACGATGAAGTCCATGCTCACATCCTCCCATTTTCAGACAGGAATGCCCAGTGGTTGTAGCAGTCCCGGTTTCCGCATATGGTCTGCCTTGACCCTTCGACATGTATCACATTCGGACACGTATTTTGCAGTCTCACGCTTCATCCGTGTCCACCAAAACTTGCTTCTGAGTTCTTGATACATTTTTTTGCTGCCGGGGTGAATAGAAAACCTTGACAAGTGAGCTTCATCAAAGATCTTCTTCCGTAATTCTGGGTTACGGGGTACGACGATCCGGTCCTTGAACCATAGGACGCCGTCTCCGTCCTTCCGGAAACATTTCAGCTCCCCACTGTCTACACGTCTCCGCAAATGTGACATGCCCTTGTCATTCTTCTGGGCTGCCGCTATCTCTTCACGGATGGTGGGGATCAAAGCTAAGTTGTAGAGAGCTCCGTGTGGAATCACATGTAGTGGTGTTCGCTCTCTTCCAACGGTGTGATGGTCAGATTGTTGACGTGTGACTTGCGGCTCAGCGCATCTGCCACTATGTTTGCCTTGCCCGGATGATAATGGATCTTTATTTCGTAATCCTTTGTCAATTCTAACCATCTTCGTTGCCTCATGTTCAGCTCCTTCTGAGTGAATATGTACTTGAGGCTTTTGTGGTCGGTATATAGATGTACGAGGTTACCGAGTAGGTAGTGCCTCCACATTTTCAGTGCAAGTACCACGGCAGCGAGCTCCAAGTCGTGGGTTGGATAATTCTGCTCATGGTTTCTGAGCTGCCGTGATCCATACGCGATCACTCTTCGGTCTTGCATCAGCACACATCCGAGCCCAATGCCGGATGCATCGCAGTACACATTGAACGGTTTTGTTGTGTCTGGCTCGCCAAAACCGGTGCTGATGTCAGGTGCTTGACTAAAGCCTTGAATGCTGCTTCACATGTTGGACTCCAAACATATTTGGTAGCCTTCTTCAGCAGCTCTGTCATTGGCTTGGCAATCTTCGAGAAGTTCGTAATGAACCTCCGATAATATCCCGCAAGTCCGAGGAAACTCCGTACCTCGTGAACCGTTCTCAGGGATTTCCAATTCAGCACTTGAGTGATCTTGCTCGGGTCCACAGCGATACCCACCACTGAGATGATATGCCCGAGAAAAGGCACTTGCGAAATCCAAAACTCGCATTTGCTGAATTTCGCGTATAACTTGTGATCCCGCAGCCGTTGCAAGACTATACGCAGATGCTTCTTGTGATCTTCCTCCGACTTGGAATATACCAGGATGTCGTTGATGAAGACCACGACAAACTTGTTCGGCTCTGGCATGAATACCGAGTTCATCAAGTACATGAAGTGAGCTGGAGCATTGGTGAGGCCGAAGGACATGACCAGGTACTCATAAAGTCCGTACCTCGTTGAGAAAGCTGTCTTTTGAATGTCCTCCGCCCTTATCTTAATCTGATGGTACCCGGATCTTAAGTCCATCTTGGAAAAGATCTTCTCTTCGACCAACTGATAAAACAACATGTCGATCCGTTGCAACGGGTACATGTTTTTGATGGTTATGGCATTTAATGGATGATAGTCCATGCAAAGCCGCAACGTCTCATCCTTCTTCTTTACAAATAATGCCGAACAGCCCCATGGCGAGGAGCTCGGCCTAATAAAACCCTTTTCCAGGAGGTCCATGAGCTGAGTCTTCAGTTCAGCCAACTCCTTGGGCGCCATCTTGTACAGCCTTCGGGATATTGGCATGGTTCCCAGTGCAAGTTCAATCTTGAACTCTACCTCTCTATCGGGCGGCATTCCCGGTAAATCATCCGGAAACACATCAGGGAACTCTCGGACCACTGGAATATCTTCCAATCTAATGGTTGTGTCTTGATAGACACTTGGAAGTTTTATTTCTGGACTGTCCAGAAATAATGAGTGAGACCCGTGCACTTCTGAGTTTAAGTGCACGACTCGAAGGACGGTTTCTAAAACAGCGCCGTGGCGGTTTAACCACGACATCCCTAGGATGACATCGACCTTCTATCCCTCTAAGATAATGAGAGACGTGGGGTACACTCTACCCGCTAAGCATAATGGTGCTTTGGAAACCATTACGCTTGCTGAAATCTTCCCACCCGGTGAACAAATTAAATATGGACTATCGGTGGGTAGTATTGGCAAGCTGTGTTTGGCAATGAAAGCTTGGCTAATAAAATTATGCGTGGCGCCTGAATCAAATAGTACTATAGCGGGATGCTGGTGGAGTTGGAACATACCCGCAAGGATTGGCTCATCCTCCAGCACGTCCTCTATGGCAAGCTGGTGGACGGTGCCGGGCCTAGGGTTTGCCCGCCGCGCATTAGTAGGGTTCCGGGGTTGATTCCTCCCCGGAAACGGTGGTGCAACTCCGCCGCCTTTCCTCTCCGGGAAACTGCTCGCGAAGTGTCCTGGACGACCACACTTGTAACATGTGGCCGCTGCTGGTGTAGTGCTCGGGGAACGAAAGCTCGGCATGCGCTGCTGAGGTGCATACGCACGCGGCATTGCCCGCTGCTGTTGTTGCGGAGGTGGTACTGGCAGTGCCGGCCTGAATGCAGGTGAAGAGTACGGCCGACTGCGGAACGGCATCGACCGCTGTGGTGGCTGCCAGCGTGGACCTGATGGTGGGCGATTCACCATCCGAAACTTCTGAGAAGGACCGCCTCCTTCTCCGCTGCTCTGCGGCGCGCTTTGCTTTCTCTCTGCCGCCGCTAACTCCTTGCCGGAGTCCTCCTGAACAATCGCAGCATCAATGATGTCGTTGAGGCTGCCGCGATTGAACATCGCCAACTTGTCCTTCAGGAGCGGGTTAAGCCCCTGGTAAAAATGGTCCCGCCACTTCTCGTCGGTATCTGCGTGATACGACGCGTAGAGCGCGAGATCGATGAACGCCCTGGAGTATTCCAGCGCGTTCCGGCTCCCTTGCTGCAGGTGTAGGAACTCCTGCTTCTTCCTCTTCATCAAGCCTTGCGGTATGTGATAGGCCCTGAAGGCCGTCCGGAATTCCGTCCAGGTCATCACTCGGTCATTGGGCTGTGAAGCACAGAAGTTGGCCCACCACGCGCTCGCGGATCCTTGGAGCTGCTGGACCGCGAACTGAGTCTTGCGCTGCTTGCTTATCTGGAGCAGCCCGAACTTCATCTCTATCGCGCGGAGCCAGTTGTCCGCGTCAAGAGGTTCATCCGCCCTTGGGAATACTGGGGGATGAGTCGCCAGGAAGTCGGAGTAGGAGCTCTGTTGACGCTCCTCACGATCTTGACGTCTCTCTGGGCGAGACGTATTGGCGATAAGCGTTTGCAGCAACTCCGTGTGCTGCTGATGTGAACCTGCCATTGCCGCGACGATGTCGGCCAATGTAACCGTTGGCAGTGGCGGTGGCGGTGTTTGCTGTTGCTGTTGCTGCTGCTGCTGTTGTCCCGAGGAGTCCTCGGGAGGCTGTTGGGAGGTCTCTCCCCCTTGGCTAGTACCCCCAACATCAGGGTTGGCACGAGTACGCGTCATTCTGAAATTCAAAATAGCAGCGATTAGCACATGTCTTACATAAAATTACGTATGTAACAGTAGGTTTTTGACACATGATTAATTTGCACAACATTCACATATATTGATAAAGCATAAACTTTATACAAGATACATTATTCTCGGTTCTCCGAGAAGTCGTGCTCATGTCGTCACTACCTATACATACGCTACTGTCTCCACGACATGTCACTGATTACAAAATTTGGGCTACACTACCCTAGCTGCCCTACATGGCAACTGTAACCCCCTACTCGGAGTAGAACTCGAACCCCTGCGGGTCGTCCTCCTCCAGTACCTCTGCTGGTGGCTCCGGATCTACCACCTCTTCTCCCATCTCGGGTTCTCCCATTGCTGGAAGGCCCAAGACCACCGGTACGCCTAACACCGGAGGTACGAGGTCCTGCAATGCATGCACCTCGTCCATGGCTTGGTTGTAATCTTCTTCCCAGCCTTGCCCTTCCTCAATAGCGTCGTCCCGCTCTTGAGTAAGTTCCTCGTTCTGCTGGGTCAGATTCTGTACCAGTTCTTGCAACGCCGCGATGTCGACAGGGCTCTTCTTCTTCGCCTTCTTCAGGTGATGCAACTGATTGTGCTGTTCATTCAGTCGCTTGATCGTCGGAAGGAGCACATTACGGAGTGCGCTGTGAGCACTCTCGAAATGGTCTCCCCGGCTCATGCTCTCCTTGAGCTTCGTGGCGAGATGCTCCGTATGAACAGCTTGGCCGTCCATCACGGCGTTTCCCGCCCTCATCTGGAGGCTGAGATTTGCCTCCGCGGGGTTGTACCTTGGGCAACTCGGGTCCGTTGCCTCCAGGTACCTCTCTTCCCACACATGCTGAGCCCGTCCCTCCACCGGAACGAGCGCGTATGGAGTGCCCTCCATAGACTGCACGTGTAGTTGGCAGAAACGTGACATGGTGTCACGGGCTGCCACTTGCCACATCCCTTCCGGTTGCCTACCTCTCACCGTAACGGTGAAGGGCACCCAACCGGATGGCGTGGGTCCTGCAGGGACCTCGACATGGATTGTCCACGTCTTGTTCCCCTCTTTGCCTTCTTCCTTGGCGAAGTACTGCGGCATCTGGTTGTACCCAAAATATTGAAGCATATGCCACAATGCTTCCGGATAGCCGCTGCGGTGAGAACAGTGGGACACCACCCAACTGTTCTCCAACTGCTTATCTGCTGTCATCTGTAAAAATATATTTGAGAAATGTCAAATATTTATTTAAACAGTAAACCACTGAGTTATAACATAAGACATGTCATTGAACCCATAAAACTTGGAAACATAGTTGAAATTTTAAGCAAATTTGACTGCTGATCTGCTGTTCCCATGACAGCCCTGACCAGTTTCCATTTCAACCTGATTTAGGCCATGTTAAAGCAAAACCAATTCTGGAGCTCAACATCAAAGTTAAAGATAACTTCAATAGCTTTCCAGAAAGTAATTGCTTGGCCTAAGATCTGTCTTGGTTCAAAAGTTATGAGAGGTCAAAGTCAACAGAATTTCTGGAGACAATTGGACAGCACCTCCCTGCTTTAGGTACTGATTTGGTCCAAGAATTCCAGTTAATTCTGTTCCTAATCTGACAAACTTTCTGTCACAAAGTTGTAACCCATCTCATAAGCTTTCCAGAACTACCTCATTTTCTATTTTTGGATTTTTAAGCAGGAAGTTATGCTTAATTTACAGGGAGTTTACAGAGAGTGTTTGCTCTGCCCTGTTTTCTGGACAGTTTCATCTCTACTGCATTTTTCGATTGGTTAAGGATGAAACACCTCTGGACCTCAACAGAAAAGTTGTAAATCTCTTCCAAAGCTTTCCATAAATGTATCATATGACCCCAACCTCGAAAGAACTTAACCTCTATCCTCTGATTACTTCAGCCTTAATTCAGCTGAAAACAGAGTGCTCTGTCCATAACAACCTATAAGTTGAAAACTTGTTTACTTTGAATATCCTGATTAAGGGAAGAGGTTACAGAAAAGTTTTACTGCTTTGGATCAAAACCTTCAAGTTTTTACAATGAAGTTGTTCATTTAGTTGGGTGTGACGTCGATGCGTCACCAGAGCATGTCGGTACTACGTCCTCACAAAGAAAAACCTATACCGGACTTAGCCGGCTTCGTTAATTCAGTGGCACTAAATGTCACTCGCGCACGGATGCTACACGTCTACCGTTTCGTGGTTGGGCTACCTGCAGAAACTCAAACAATCGTCAGACTCGGCTGCACACCGAGCCCAGAATCCATACAGTTCGTACACCCGGCCGTCATCACTCGCCCGGATGTTCTCAAGCCAAACACGCCTTGAGTTACGTGTTCACGTTTCAGACTACATGACGGGGTCTCCCAAATTGCACCACGCAAGACAGGGACAGACGTTGCTCGAATACCTCAAACGACATGAGGAGTCATAGAGGATATCAAAGCGGGTCGAGTTACCTGCCACCCGTGGGGCTCCACCCTTCAGCTTGTGCGCACTGGTGGACAGCGCTTGCGTGCACCCCCCAAGACATAAACGTCCCGAGATGCACGATTTTCTGACATAGACAATTAGGTTAGTATGCCACTTTCTATATGCTAATAACATCCTTATACGGGCTACTAACTCGTTCCTCACTGGATTTTTGAAAAAGATGACCTTTGTAGTGCGTTAACCTCAAGCGAGCTCTGATACCAACGCTGACACGACCCCATGGTCTTGTCGAGCCAGGATCACGCTGAGGGGTACTGCGTTGCACAGCACCGGATAACACACATACAAGGTACAAAGCGGAAGCAAAATTTTATTACATAAACTGGTTTATGAACATGTTTACATCAAAATAGTTCCAGTCTACACTCACGGGCGTAGACTACGCATCAAGACCACGTTCAGCCCTTGAACGTGTCCCAGCTAGAACACACGCACACTAACCCTGCGGCGTGCACGACTCCCACTCGACGGGGTTCCCCTCCCGGGGTTCCGTCTCCTCTTCGGGAGTCCCTTCCTCATAGAACCATGCAAAAGCTTCAAACACAAGCAGTGAGCACGAAGGCTCAGCAAGTCTGACCCGTCTCACCTAAACATATAACTTCTACATGAGGGGTGATGGGTACATGAGGTAAAATCATTTGCAAAGGACTCGCCTAATTAGTGGAACCTTACTTTCAAGTTTTAGCAGCAGGTTGTGGAGAACCTTACGCTAAGACACATGAGAGAGCCGCAATCAAACAAGAAACGCATTTCTCTCATGTACTTTGCCCAAAGTTGAAAAGAACTTTAGTTAGCTCTAAACTACAGCAAATCATTGGCAATCAAGTCCATCTTTCAATCAGCACCATTTTAACAAGTAAATAGCCTGTTCTTTCTACATCATGGTACAGTGAACAAGTGGTACTCACTGACCACGAGGGACGGCGATTATAATCGATTTACACCTGCAGGGTTAGCCGAATAACCCGTCACGTACGCCCGTACTCGATGTTGCCTACAACAGCCATCACGGACGCCGTACGCAACCACCATTCGCCCGTCAGCCAATTATTGAACCGGTCCCATCGTCCCGAGCAAGAGGTCTCTGCACGCGCATCTCAGTGCCGCCAGCCGATTTACACCTCGAGCTCTCAACCTACCCTCTGAACGACCTGCAATGCCTCAATACCCAGCTACCCGAGTTACATCGGTTTCCCGGTTCCCATATATCCGGTAGGTCTTCGGTACAGTTCTAGCTTGTTCAACAGGCCCGCACACGGCTTGGTCCTTAATCGACACAAGCGGAGATATAGCACACAGGCCCCAAAGTCCTGCTGCCCTTACTCTCCGCTCGGTCTCATTTTTCTTGCCATGTGTATCATGTGCTATCTCTACCCGAGTCGAGTGCCTCTAGCCTATGCTCGCGAGTAGTTCCAACTACTCGACTTGTACCGAATCCTACACTATCTTAGCATTGCAGTAGCTAACGGGGTTTACAATCCTAAACCCAACCCATGGTTTTCTTGGCTATGCAGTTGGGTTTCCAAACAAGACTCTAATGCAAAGAATAAAGTAATCAAGTATGTGCTCAAAACAATAAAAACTTGTAAAAAGGTTAATGCAAACCGGAGCTTTCCTTGCTGCTCCTGGTTGTAGGCTAGCTGCTCCTCCGGAGTAACGAAGTCTAGGACTTTGGGTTCCTCCTCGACCTTAGCGACTACATGATATACAAGTATATGTATTACTTTAATTGCATTTGATTGAATTTAATTTTGTGAAGTCAATAACCCTTACTAGACAGACCCAATGACCGTGAAACCTTTACTGGGGCTTGGTTACAACCTAAACAGAGATTTGGTCAAGTTTTAGTTGCAGCAAAGCTCATTTGAGCCCTCCACAATTAATTATGTACTTGACCTTAATTGAAGGCTTTTAGGGTGTTCTAAGGATTTTCATGAAACAAACTATGACTTTCTGAAAACTAGATTTTCAGAGGGTTCTAATGGAGTTGGTCTCATTTAATTTGAAGGTTCCTAGCTAAAGGTATGAGCTAAACAATTTCAGAGAAAATTCTGAAAATGTTTCTGAACATTTTCTATTTTCTTTGGAACAGTTCCACTAATCACACCATTAGGTGGATCAAATGAGTTCAAATGGATCTGAAATTTTTATGGTAGTTCAGGGATAATTTGGGGAACGTCCCAGCAAAATTTCAGGATTTTCCTCCAAAGGATTCTCCAGTTAAAATTCCAAACAGTTTAAATTTTAAGGAATTAATTCTGGAGAAGTAAGGGTTTTCATGTAGTGAAACTTGATTTGCTGGAAAGTGCTCAGAGAGCTGAATACAACAAAATTTGGTTCACTCGATTTGGAGTTTTCTAGCTCAAGTTATGAGGATTTGAAGTTTGAAGGAAATCTGAAAATCGGGGAAAAAGTTTAAACTTGCGGGTGGGCCCCGAGGACACGCGTCGCACGCCGAGGCGACGGCACACCGTAGTCTGCGGGATTCCTGCGCGCCAGCACAGACGATCCCGGCCACACCCGATCCCGACTTAAAATTTTCAGCCGCTGACGCGTGGGCCAGCCGGCTTCGTCTTCCTCCCGACGCTCTCTCACGCCCGCGCCGCCGCCCCCGCCGGAGCAGACCCGGAGCTCGCCGGCTCACCGCTGCCGGACCTCCCATGGTATGAAACTCGCCACAAGGGGGTTGTCGACGTCGAGGAACACGTCGGTGGTGTCAGTTCGGGCTGGCGGTGACCGGAAATAGCCCGGCGACGTGCCGCGGCCTCAGTTGAGGTTTGGCGCCGTCGACCGTGGATTCTAACCTGCCAACACCTCGAACAAACGGTCCTACAGCATCAGTGTACCTCTAGGAAGCTCGACAACGTGTCAAAAGGGTTCAAAGATGGCGGCAAGTCGGTCGGCACCATGTGACCGATCGTGCCCGCCATGACCACTCTTGATCGAGCTCGAAATTCATCACTCCTAGACAGTTTCACACCACGGATGCAGAAAGAAACTTGATCGCCGGCTAGTCCAGCGTCTATGTGCAAGATTTGATAGCTATAGAAGGATCTTAGAGTGAGAATTTGAAGAATCCGTACCGGAAGCTCAGTTTAAGGTTGCCGGAGCAAAAACTGAGAATTCGCTGTATGCTTCATGGTTTGCTTCCAAACTTGGAGGAGAGCAGCATGGTGGTCGCGTGCTCCTGTTGCCTCTCTTGCTGGACCGTGAAAACGCCTTTGGAACGCTGTCCACAGGCGCCTGATTCTTGGCTGAGGCTAGGTCGCCGCGGTGGCGATCGTTTTCGGGCAAGGGAGGTCGAAGCTCGGGGTTTCTGGCGTTGGGGAGGTGGAGGGCGATCTCAGGTTGCTGTCTAGCAGCTCGGGGAGGGAGAAGGCGAGCTGGTTTTGCGGTTCTCCAGTCGAACAGAGAGGCGGCAGGTCGGGGCTCGGTGTTCACGGGAGAGGAGGAAATGATCGGTGCCTGCCTCCATGGAGCGCCTTAAGAGGGCCCTGGAACCGCCCTTGGGCTCGTGTGTGGGCGCCGGAAGCAGCTGGTGGCGCTGCTCCTCCTTGGTGGCGAGCGCAGCTGCTCCCGAGCGTGGAGTCGGCAGCTGCTCGGTGGAAGTTCCCACCGAGACTCTGACTTTGGGTGCAAGTCTCCCCTCTTCTCTCTATGACATGTGGGCCCCACCCGGGGTTTTAACCTCTGAAATTTACTCCTAATCACTGTTGTAAACAGTGAGCCCCAAAATACCCCTGGTGATTCAAATTATCCACCCATGAGCCATTTGAATTGATTAGAATTCAAATTGGGTTTGGTTTGAATGAATTTTAGCACAAGTTCAGTTTGGAATTCAAATAAGGTTTGAATTTGTCCCACTTAGCTCATGTCAACATCAACTCCAAATGGAGTGAAAATTGGAGTGTGAGCTCACAAAATTGTGCTGAATAAGAATATGCCTCCCACTTTTCAATTCATGGGATAAAAACAGTTTGAATTTGCATTTGAGTTCAAACTGCCCTCTTTCTAGCTATACCCAAAATGACCTCCAAAGGGTTTTGAATTTGGGTGAAACATGGCATGGACATCCCTAGCAATGTGTAGGAGTTTTCATATGCCCAGCCCCTCTATATCACATGTGAAAAATACCACATTTGCACTATGTGAGTTTGTTCCCTAATAAGCATGTTGATGGTGGTTACTTGCTCTTTATTTGTGTTCATCAACTTGCTTCAAATGAGGTGTGTGGTGTGGTGATGACCACCTTAAACATGTGTCAAAAACTGAGGCCCTTACAGAAACTTCCTAGCATGGGTTTCATATTTCAATTGACAATGCAAATAATTCTATCTACACATCCTAGCATAGGATCAAAGTGGTCAAGGACACTTGCCTTCTTCCTGCTGCTCTGGGAACGGAAAGTCTTGGTCTTGGAAGGGGAGAACTTGCTCTGGGGAAGGTTCTACTCATGCCAATACACATAGCAAAAGAAAACAACAATCCATAAGACATAGTTCACACTTTCACTTCATAAAAACCACACAATCACACCTATGAAAGTCATCCACATTTGTAGGTGTTGTGGTTACTCTACATGTGTTGATTTTTGGGCTACATGCACTTTTAAACATATATATATATATATATATATGATTTCTAACTTTTGTGTTCAGATTTCTGTTTGCACACTATATATGAATTTCCAATTTTAACAAATTCTTTATATTCAATTAATACACTTCTTAGCTACCAAGTTTGCATGAAAGGTAATTTCCTACTTCAAATAGGTTTTCAGATCTTCTACCAAATCTAAAACTGAAGTTTTTGGATTTGGAGACTTCATTTATCATTTTCTAATTATGCATACTTATTTTCCTATATTTTCAGATTTATTTTCTATGCCTAAAAGTGAGTTTTAATATTAAATAGTAGGACATATCTTCTAAACAGAATAGGTTCTGATCTAAAATATTAAATAATATATTGTTGAACTTCTCCTCTAATGTGAACTAATTTAAATTTATTTTATCAGTTTTCAGAATTATTTCCTAGCCTAAAAATGTGTTTCTATAACTAATAAATATGAACAGCAATTAGATAGATTCATTTCAGCCTAAAATCTATTTCTAACTCATTCTAAAGTTTTCCAAGCACTAGGAGAGTTTAAATTTGAATTTGCAATGTGTTTGCCTTACCTTTTTAAATTTAAGTCCTAGTCACATATTCAATTTTCTGATTTTAGTCTCATATAGGGTCAAAAAGGTAAATCCCCACTACTGCAGGGTCTAATTTATTATTTCTTAAATTTCCAGGGGTCTAACTACACATAACATAGGGGTTTTCCTAATTTTTATTAAGTCCAGGGGCTAAAACCGATTTTTAAATGAATTTACACGAATTTCTGAAGTTCCAGGGGCTAGATCAGAAGTTTCCGGGGCTAGCTGTGTTTTCCGAAATCCCCAGGGGGTAGCGCGTAAGAATCCCGGCCTTTATAAAGCGGGGCTGATGTGGACCGTCCAATTTAAAATAGACGGCTCAGATTAGATCGCCGAACCGGTACGAGCGGGTTTTAACTCTACCGTGCGATTTAAAATAGACGGCCCTCAAGGGGCCACGTCACCCTAGCCGTGTGCGGGCGCCGCTGCCCGGCGGCGCGCGGCGGCGGGAGGCGGCGATCTCGCGGAGATCTTCGGGTTTTCGTCCATACTTCCTAAAACCTGGATTTCTTGGCATAGAACGGTAGAGGGGAGGTCGGGGATCTCACCTCGGAGCTTTTCTTGAGCTCGAAGGCCCTGGAAGGTGGTCAGCGGCGAGGTACGAGATGAAATCGCGGCGGTGCTCGCCGGAGCTGCGTCTAGAGTGCAAAACACCGGGTTTTCTTCACCTGCGTGACTCCCCGGAGGCGGTGGAACATGATCATCGCGTTAGATCAGAAAACCCGAGCAAGGATCGAAAGAAAACGGTGATCGAAGCTTCGGTTCTCACCGGACAGAAAAGTGGAGCGCGCTTGGGAATTCGGTGAGTTTCTTTGCGGGAATTTCACGAGGAGAGACGGCGGAGGATCGGTTTGGTTAAATAGCAGCGTCCGTGGCCGAAGATCGGGCTGGTGGCGCGGGTTTTCGGAGTTGGTTTAGATTCGGGTGCGGGGAAGAGTCCGATCGGTTGGCGCGCGTGGGAGGTAGGATATGACACGCGGGCCCCGCGTGTCAGTGAGAGGAAGAGAGGGGCGCGGGTTTGGGCTGGCGCGGGGAGATAGTGGGCCAGCTGGCAGGTTTTGGCCCACTGGCCGGCTGGGGTTTTCTTTTTCTTTTTCTTTTTACTTTTCTTTTCTGTTTTGATTCGAATTTGAATTCCAGTTTGAATTTAAATTTCTGCACCACATGCAATACGTCCAAAAATTTTTAAATTCCCCTCTTTAGCAGATTTTGGGGTGTTACAGCTGGCGCGCGCCTCAGCAGGGAGGCGGGGCGTGGGCTGTCTTTTACCCTTCACACGGGGTACACGGTCTGCAGGGTACCGACACATGTGTTGCTTGAGTTGTTGGATATGTTTGTTGAACAAATGATACTATATGCTTTTATTTGCATATGAATTGCAAAATTATATTATGTATGGTTATGTGTCAAATTATGTGACAGGTATATGGAAGATGCTGCTGAATCATTGTCGAAATTATGTTATATTTTAAATTTATAAATCATTTGCAAATTTGAAAAAAAATAAGTGAATTCATTTACATTATGTTGTTACTGAAATTTTTAATCCTTTAAGTCAAAATTATGGTACAAACACAATAGTGATATGAAAACAGTGGTAAAATCACAAAGGGTATATTTGTCCATCCAACACAAAGTTAACTCCTTTCATAGCACTTAACGTACTTGTGGTAATGTTGTGCTTCAGCTGAAAAAACTTGTGGATAAAACACAAAATCTGAAAAACAGGGGCTAGATAACAATTGGCTTCTAAAATTATGGCTAAAACACAATTACCCAATTTTATAAACCGCAAGTGCACAGGTATATTGAAGCTTTTCATTCAGAGTATTCCAAGGCTTATATGGAATATAAGGATTGGAAACAGAATGTGATTGGGGTTTTCTATTTCGTCTAACAGATTAATCCTCAAATGAAGTATGATTGTACACAAGGACAATAACTAGTTGGTAATTTAAATAGGATAAGAATAAGAGCACGACACAACCAACAACAAAACTTAGAGTTAGCCTGAAGTTGACTACCTATCGGTTGTGTTGATGTAAGATCTCTTTAACTTCTTTAAACACTCGCCTCGAATACCTGATGGTACGCTTCACAGGTGGTGCTTGTTAAGCTATCATGCATCGACCAATTGACCAAGAGCTTAAGCTGATAATTAATAGTGTGCAATTCACTTATACTTCAATGTCTTTCAATACTCCTCACGTGCAGGCTATTTTAGGCTAAAAACGTGGAATAGGACTCGGATGCAATTTTGTTTTTTTTTTAATAATTGTGCATCAGGGCTAGAGGTCTCGAGTTCGAATCCTGGAGGGCGCGATTTATTAAATGAATTGCAGCCGACTCAAATTCCACGTTTGTGACCCAAAAGAGAATGCATGTGAGGGGGGTGTTAAAATTGTCATATATTGAAAAATAAAAAAATTACCGCTCCCTCCACCACCCGCGCCTCTTCACGCCACGATCACGTCCGATCACTCGCACTCGTTCGCGCCACATAACCGCCGCCCTTTCCCTCCTATTTAACCAAACCGGGAGCCCCCAATTCTCTTCCCCACACGTGAACAAGTTCTCGTCGGGACGCTCTACGGCAAGAAAACCATCAAAGATCCTTACTTCAGTGGTCTTGCGACGAAGCCCGATGATCGCTACCGCCGTTCGCCGCCGCCAACACATTTCTAAGCTGTTCCAATCAAAGAAACCGCACTAGGTGAGTTCCTCATGTTTCCCCCCTTTGAATTTGGTAGAGAAATTTGAGAAATAATGAGTTCTTCCATGTGCTCACATTTCTCCAGCGAGAAAGTCGTCGCCGCAGCCGAGCATTGCCGCACGTATCTGTCGGTCCTGTCAAAGTCATTGGATTAAGAACCAGCCCCAAAAATCAGTTGTCAATCTTCAAGAGCAAGTTTTTGACATTTCTTAGCAACAACCAGAAGGTAAGTGTTCTTGACCACATTGCTCCTATTTTAGAAAATTAAATAGATTAATTGCATGATGTCTTAATATGAAACCAGTTAGTATGTTGACTAGTTTTCCATATTATTCCTTGAAGCCTTGGTGGGAATTATTGAGAATAGTTAATTGCCATTAAATTGTGCTTAGCCATGTTTATAATATTTAGAATATGGTTGGGTATGTATACTACTTGATATAACAGAATATTTATGAGACATAATGATATGTCGTAGAAATAGGAATCTATATAGGTTGGTTGTTTGGTATGGTGTTGTGTGCACGAGACTCGGGATACCGATAGTGTCTGTCTTAGATTCTAAGGAACGGTTCTTGAAACAATTAACTCGACTATTCAGTGCCACCGCAAGGGTGAGATGGGGCAGCTTGGCTAATTAATTAGGCGTTCTTACGGCATAGTATGAGTGATTGGAAGGTGCGGGGAATGGGAGTTAGAAGGATTGCCCTGGGAACCGCAAGGCTCAAGAGGACGCTTGTGCAGGGGAGTACTTCTAATAACAGCAGCGGTGAAACCTCAGTGGGCTAGTACTTGCTGGTAGATCCTTTTTAAAGGTCTCGTAGTGATCTCCTGACCGCACACCAAGGAAGTGTGTAATGTGGCTTGCAACCACGGGTATTAGGGAGGCTCTTTAGCCCATTTGGCAACAGGAGATAAAATCATGACTTATGGGTAAAGTAGTACAATCTCTACAGAGAATAAAAACTGTCATGACAGCCGTGCTTACGGTCAAGAGCAGCTTGGACTTGTTCATGATTAGTGAATATGGAAATGGATTGGGTGGGTATGTTAGGTGCTGTAACCTAACATTGATGGTTTAATAATGAAGATGGTGAGATTCCTATCGCTTAGTAATGTAGGTTGCTAATTAAAGATAAGAAATTAGGATTAATGCTTAGTGCTTTATTCTAGTTAGCATTCCTTGTTATTAGCCTACATATCATATTTTTCCTACACTTGCTGACTGAAACTTGCTTTTGTTGGAATTTAAATGCTACTCAGGATATGGTGATGATGTGGAGTACAACGAGGAGGAATTTGATCCCGAGGAGTTGTACTAGTCTGGCGGAACCCCGGGCAACGCCTATGATGGAGCACCACTACTTTATTTTTGCGGTTGTGTTTACTTTTGTTTTAGTCTTAAAAGACATATATGTAATTTTTTACTATATGTTGTACATGGCTTTCAATATAATTATGATATTTGACTCTTTTCGACACATGTATGGTTAAACTGATCCTGACAAACATGTGAAATACGCTTGGTTATTCTTTATGAAAAACCGGGTGTGATAAAGTGGTAACAGAGCCAAGGTTGCCCGTAGGATACAAGCCTAGTTAAAAATAGACGTACTTAATATTTTGCTTTTTTATAGAAAGTATTTTTTAAAAAATGTTTACTTGTTGATATTTTACTCTTCTTTTACTGTCTAGCCTCATCTAGCTTCACAAGAAAAAAGTTTTGTTTTATTTCTAACTTTGTTATATTTCCACTTAAATGACAAAAAAATTAAAGATTAACTTATGAATACAACACAAAGAGAAAAGAAGACTTTTGAAGAACTTTATACATCACTCGCTTAGGTTCCATTTTGATCAGCGGGTGAAATTCATGCCTTGATCGAAACGAGTACAAAAAAATGTTGTTTGATGCATTGCATTCTAGCTTTTTATTTGTTTAAGGGGGGTAGCCTATCATATTGCAGCACTATTTTGGCACGATTAGATAATCCATATTATAGATCGTCATCGATGATGGCAACATAAAAAAGGAATTCGCCACTTAATGTTGTCACACATGAAGACGCAATACTAGTGATTAAGAGGAATCATGCTCGAAAACCCTGAAGATTATCACGAAGCTATGATGTTATATGCTTATTTCTATGTAGTGTGTAACTCAGGTTATTAAGCCTATATTTACTTGACCATATCAAAACCGTTGTTTGACACTTAACAATCATTGTATGCACAAATAGTTTGGTATTAACCGTCTTTTTCCTAACCCTATGAATCTTGGTTACATCTTTCTTGCACATCTTAATGACCATATTTGGTTAACTAACACATTCTAAACCCTAAACCTTACAAATCTCGGGGCGGGATTTCATATAAAGGGTGTAGTTTATCACACACCGAATATTAAAAAAAAATTGATCCTCCCTCAATACCCGAAAAGGTCTCGATGATATCTAGAACTTTAGTTGTTATTTTTTCTTCATTTCATACCGTCTCAAACCCAAAGATTGTTTTTTGTTGTAGTGTTATTTTTGGACTTCACAAATATCACTTTCCTTCGGGATTAACTGCAACATCAAAAAATTTGCAAACTTGCATTTCAAGCAAATAGATGTTGTGTATGTTTAAAATTTTGAAGATTTGAAAGTGAACTCGAATTTGGGAGAGAGAACAGAAAAGAAAAACGAAAGAAAAAAAAGAAGAGGGCATTTGGGCTGAATCTCCCACACGGCCCAGCAGCCAACCCAGCCTCTCCCCCACTGCTCCTCTCGCTGCCAACCGGCCCTGCCTGTCAGCTCCGCCTTCTTCAACCGCCGCCCTCTCTTCCCGCGCCCGATCTCCGCACCGCCCACGTCTGAATTCGCCGCGCACGTAACGATCCCGGACTCTGCGCCGTCCCGCACGATCGCAACAACCTCTGCATGCCCGGCCACGATAAAAACTGAAGTCCCATCCGTTTTCTCCTCTCTCGACCGATCTTCGCTCTCGGTGAGTACCGCCGCCGCCGAGCTTCGAAATTCCTCTCGATCGTCGTCGTTCTCCTCTATCTAACCGGTCTCGCTTCTTCGCAGCATCTCGCACAAGCCGTAGACGCCAAATCCGGGGAGAATCTTCGCCAAAAAGCCTGATCTCGTTGCTCACAGATAAAAGGCAGCCGCCGCTCGCTGGTGAAAGCACCGAATTCCTCTGTTTGGATATGTTCTGACCCTCGATACACCATCAACCGGTCACAGGGAAGCTCTATTATCAGAAAACTTGAAGGATCTCCGACCCCAACTGACGCTCCGATGAGCACCGAAGAGCTCCGCTGCCAAACACTGTCACTGACTGCTGTCCGAGCCGTTCGGGTCCAAGAAAATAGCCTAGGTGAGCTCCCCTACTCCCCCTCTGTCGAATAATGCGAAGAAAGTGAGGTTTTAGGGCTGTTAGAAGCGGGTACATGAAATTCCAGTGAGATCGCCGCTCCCCGCCGCCACGTGCGAGGGCTGGCTCTGGTTAGGGCGACGTGGTCCTCTGTGGCCTGTCCACTTTAAATCTTACGGCTGAAATTAGAAGCCCAGCGTACCCCTTTGCGATATAATCTCCCCCCCCCCGTTTAAAATCCGATGGTCCAGGTTTAAAACGCCGATTCCCAACAGAAATTTAGCGTGCTACCCCCTGGATTTTTCAGAAAACGCGCGCTAGCCTCGGGATTTTCTGTTCTACCCCCTAGGTTTTTCAAAACTGTGTAAAACGTTTAAAACCTGTTTTAGCCCCTGGAAAATTTGGAAATTACGAAAATCTTCCTGTATTATATGTTTCAGCCCCTGAACTTGTGGAAAATATGATTTTTAGTTCTGCAGCAGTGTATATTTGTGAATTGAACCTTGTAGAATATTTAATTCATGTATTTAGTCATTTAATTTCATTTGAATTCATTAGAAATGCAAACAATCATGTGAAATTCATTCTAAATTTGTTTAGTACCCAGATAATCCCTAGAACAAACTGAAATTTGGTTTTAGATGGTAAATGGATTCTGATAACATAATTTAAATTCTGTTTATTGCTGAAAATCCAGTTTTAGGCATAAAAACAAATCTGAATATATGTAAAAAAATAATAACACTTTAGGAAATGCTCGTTGAAGGCTTTGAGTATAAAATTTAGGTTTGAAAGTAAAATTTAGTATGTAATGTAGAAATTGATTTAAATTGAGAATTCAGTTATGGTGTAGGTTTGAGATCTTAACTCAAACTTAGGAACAATATATATGTTCGAAAGTGTATGCATGCATGGATACAACTTATAAATTGCAAAATTTGGTTAAAATTAAAGTTTAAAATGCAATATATATATATATGTATATATATGTATGTACATGTACACATCAAAGCTTAGTATAGGTATTATATGATGTTGAAAGTGAGGATTTAGTCATAAGAAACTCAAATTGAATACATATATGAAAATTTTACTGATTTTAGGCCAAAACATAAAAGGAAACTATGTATTAATGCATGATTGACTTGGATGAGTTGTATATGTGGATTGTTTCTTATGGAATGCTGTTTTGTTTTATTCTATGTATGAATGCATGAGTAGAACCACCCCTAGAGCCAGTTCTAAACTTCCAAGAGAAAGACTTTCAAGTTCCCGAGCAGCAAGACGAAGGCAAGTGTCTATGACCACTTTGTACCTAATCTAGGATATTTAGTTAGAGTTATTTGCATTGTGTCATGAATTATGAAACCCATGTTAGATTGTTTCCCCTAGCTTTTCATGACTTATTCCTTGTAGCCTGGGTGGGAATTACTTAGTATGTTTATTATTTATACTCTTTATGCTTAGCCATGCTTAGAATTGGGATCCTTGGGATATGAGATGAAACTTTGATTATTTACCATTGAATGGAACTTCATGACATGTTGTAGTGATAGGAATCTAGGAAAGATGGACGTATTTGGTTGGTGTTGTGTGCACGAGAATTTGGGTTAGTGTTTAGTGCTTGCCTGAGTTCTAAGGACCGGTTTATGGAGCATTTTAACCTGGCTTTACCGTGCCACCACATGCCGAGATGGGCCAGCTTGGCCAATTAATTAGGTGAATTTACGACGTAGTGTGGGTGTTTGGAAGATGCAGGGAATAGGGGTCAGGTGGACTGCCTTGGGAACCACAAGGCTCAAGAGGGGGCCACTGCAGCTGAGGTTGAAGCCTCCTGGATGCTGTTAGCATCAAAACCTCAGTGGGCTCACGCTCTTCGGGAATCCCTTTGTAAATGCCTCGTAGTGATCTCCTGGCTACACACCTGGGAAGTGCGAACGTGGTACGGGGCCACATGCAAAATGGAGGTTCTTTAGTCCACCCGGTGTGACACCTGGTTCCGAAAATAGAACCAATTGAATGCATATGTGTGCCCAGGATGTTCATCACACATACACATGTAATCCATAAACTGAATTCAGAATATAACCACAAATAGATAGTGTTTAAGTACTTTATTACATCGACTCATTGTCTCACTCATGAATCTCTAACTTATTCTTGCAGCGGAAGACTCTAAACGACAGCGGAAATAACTAAAGACGGCAGGCTCCAACTTCAGCTCCACAGGTATGTTGACGGTAGTGCGCACACCTAGTACTCCACATGGTCCTCGAAGTACTTATCTCCTGTAGCTGATGTATATGTGGTAATGCAAGGGTGCGTACATGTCATACTCAGCAAGTGTAGGAAAAGTATGACATGTAGCTTACAACAAGGTAAGGAGTAAAAAAGGCTCATTGCAGCAAGCAAAATTTATTTCACAAACATGGTAAAACAGCAACTAAGTCTAGATGAATTAAATCCCAATATAATCAATTAATCAGCAACATTCTTTCATCATAATTCAACATTTATCAAGTTTCAACCAGCATTTAATCTTTCTCAAGCTCATCTCATGCTCATAAATATTCAAATCCATCTCATATTCATATAACCAAAACCAAACTCATTGTCATGACTCAAAACAGTCCCAAAACCAGTCACAATGACCATAACCATACCGAATAACCATTCCAAGTTTTCACTCTAATCATGGAAGTTGGCCAGGTGCTGGTGACCGGAAGCACGGCTATCATGATAGTTTTACACTCTGCAGAGGTGGCACCACTTTACCCACAAGTTCATGATTTCGTCACCGTCGGCGACTGCAGAACCTCCATTATAACAGTACACAACCGTCGGTGTATGGCCAAGAGATCACAAAATAGCCTTTACAAAGGGGCTACTAGATGTATGGACTCACTGAGGTTTCACCGGCAGGCTCGAATCACCATTCTCTCACTCACGGGCCCTCTCTTGTGCCATGCAGTTCCCAGGGCAGTCCTCCTCGACTCTAATTCCCCGCGCCATCCACGGTCCATAAAAAGCTAGCAACACACCTAATTAGTTAGCTAAGCCGCACCCATACTTGGCCTTGTGGTGGCACTGTTTTCCTGGCATATTCTCGCATGAACCGTTCCTTAGATCTACGGCAAGCACCACCATCTCATCCAGCAACATTCATGAACTAAGCTTGCCTAGATCTCCCCGATTCCATGACCATTAACATCATATAGATCTCATCATCATTATTTATATGAGTGCAGTAGCTAGACATGTTTTATTCCAGCTTCCCGTATCTCGTGAATTAAGCGAAGCAAAAAGGAAAAACGACCATACCCGACTCATCAACTTTCCTAGCGACAAGGATGGTTAACAAAACTAGTAAACTCCTATAAAAGGGTATCCCATCAAGTTGACTCAAGCGTACGAGTTTTCACAAACAAAACAGTTTCAAAAACATGGGATCAATATGGTCAAGGGGCACTTGCCTTGCTCCCGTGGCTCTTGTTGTTCGAGCGTCTCAAAGTCTTGGTGCTGTAGATCCTCGTAGATGGCCTCTTTAGCTTGTCCTTCTACTCACGACCACGCACATATAAAATTTACAGCAATCAATCATCATGCACAAACTTAACTCAAGATGCGATGGAGCAGATGAATGCAAATCCTATGGTGCTGTTTTATTAAACCAGTTTGTACGTGTTCTTGCATGTTTTAATGGGATTTCATGGGTTTTTATGATGAACAAGGGTGTAGGGATCAAGTGTGGATGTCGTGATGATCTTGACTCAAGATCTAGATCAATTCAACCATCAAAAATCGATCAAAACGCGATCTCCACACGCAAAAGTTTCTGCTCGAAGGGGGCGAAGAAAACGGATGCGTAGAAATGGCGGCGACGTCGTAAGATGGGTAATGGAGACCTACCTCACATCCTTTTAGTGGCAGGGCCTTCCTCCTAGCAATGTCAGCAGTGGGGAATTTTTCTATGGAAGATTAGGGCAGGACAGATTGTCGGGCTTCTTCTGCGGCGACGGCGGAGCTTGACAGAGCTCGACGGCGGCCAAATTCCAGCAAGTGGGGAAACTTGGCGACTTGGAAGCAAGGAAGGGGGCTTGGCATCAGGGGGGACATCCAAAATAGAGAGGATTTCGTCCAGGGGTGGGGGTTATATATATAAGGGGGGAAAAGGGAGAGTCCTACTTCAATTGGAGCTCAAATAAGAGTCTTATTCAATTGTTTTTGGATCTTAACAAACTTATCTCTTGTGGTTCGGCAGCCTTGGGGATTTTATCCCCAAAATGTGGGGAAAATTCCCCTTTTTGGGAATTGGGAAATTTATAAATTTTGGGGGAAATTTGGAGAAATTTGAGAATGGCTCATTTCAGCTATCTTTTTCCCATTCCTCACCATTTCTATGTCACTTGCTCCACTTCCACATTCCCCTCTCCATTTCTATGTCTCATTCTCCATTTTTACATTCCCCTCTCCATTTATATGCCCCATTCTCCATTTCTACATTCCCCTCTCCATTTCTATGCCCCATTCTCCATTTCTACATTGCCCTTCTCCATTTCTATGCCCCATTCTTTATTTCTATATTCCCTTCTCCATTTCTGTGGTTTTTCCTCCATTTCTATTGTTCCTTCCTCCATCTCTATGGTTCTTTTTCCAGTTCTATGGTTTGTTCCTGCATTTCTACGGTTATTTCTCTATTTGTATGGTTCTTTTCTCCATTTCTATGGTTCTTTCTCTGTTTCTATAGTTCTTTCTCCATTTCTATAGTTCTTTCTCCATTTCTACTTCTTTTATAATGTTTCTCTACATGAAAAATGTAGGCAATGCATGGAAATGAATTTGAGGGTGTTACACCCGGAAACGGAGGATGAAATCACTACTTGTGGGTAAAGAGGTACACACTCCGCAGAGTTGGAAGCTGTCATGACAGCGGTGCTCACGGTCAAGAGCGGCTTGGACTTCTTCATGATTAGTGGATTATGAAGTGAGAGTTTGGTAATGTTAATTAGGAAGCTTAATATTGATGATGAGATTATGGGAATGGGATTAATTCACTTATGTAGTAATACAGGTGCTTAATAAGCTAAGGTGATAGGAATTAAAGCGTAGTGCAATAACCATGATTTAAGCCTTCCCTTGTCATAGCCTACGTATCATTTCCTTCCAACACTTGCTGAGTACCTTAGGTACTCAAGATTGCTTTTCGTTGGTTTTACTTTCTGCTCATGCCATGATGAAGATGTGGAGTACAACGACGACGACTTTGATCCTGAAGATGTTTTCTAGGCTTGCGGAATCCCACGGGCAACGCCTGTGATGGAACTGTAAGGGCCTCATATTTTGACACCTATTTGAAGTGTTCATCACCACACCACACACCTCATTTGAAGTAAGTTGATGAACACAAATGAAGAGCAAGTAACCACCACCAACATGCTCATTAGAGAACAAACTCACATAATGCAAAAGTGGTATTTCCCACATGTGATATAGAAGGGCTGGGCATATGAAAACTCCTACACATTGCTAAGGATGTCCATGCCAAGTTTCACCCAAATTCAAAACCTTTTTGAGATCATTTTGGGTATAGTTAGAAACAGGGCAGTTTGAAACCATATTCAAATTCAAACTGTTTTTATCCCATGAATTCAAAAGTGGGAGACATATTCTTATCCAGCACATTTTTGTGAGCTCACACTCCAATTTTCACTCCATTTGGAGTTGATCTTGACATGAGCTAAGTGGGGCAAATTCAAACTTTATTTGAATTTCAAACTGCACATGTGCTGAAATTCATTCAAACCAACCCCAATTTGAATTCTAATTAATTCAAATGGCTCATGGGTGAATAATTTGAATCACCAGGGGTACTATGGGGCTCACTGTTTACAACAGTGATTAGGAGTAAATTTGAGAGGTTAAAACCCCGGGTGGGACCCACATGTCATAGAGAGAAGGAGGGAAAACTTGCACACAAAGTCACAGCCTCGGTGGGAAATTCCACCGAGCAGCTGTCGGTTGTGCCACCGAGCAGCCACCGGTGCCACCAGCTGCTTCCCCTCTACGCGCGCTGGCGCCCAGGGCGGCTTACTCGCGCCTCCACGCGACCGGCACCGCCTCAGCCCGAGCAGGAGTCGGCTGGCTTTATCTCCTCGCGTGTGAACCCGAGCAGCGGCAGTTCTTCTCCCCGCAGCTCACTGCTCGATCGGGAAAACCAGCAAACGATCTCCTCCTTCATTCCTGAGCTGCTAGACAGCAACCTGAGATCGCCCTCTACCTCCCTAACGCCAGAAACCCCGAGCTCCGACCTCCTTTGCCCGAAAATGTTCGCCACCGCGGCGACCTAGCCTCAGCCGAGAGTCAGGCGCCCGTGGACAGCGTTCCACAGGCGTTTTCACGGTCCAGCAAGAGAGGCAACAGGAGCACGCGACCACCGTGCTGCTCTCCTCTAAGTTTGGAAGCAAACCGTGAAGAATCGACGGTGAATTCTCAGTTTTTGGTCCGGCGACCTTAAACTGAGCTTCCGGTACGGATCCATCAAATTCTCACTCTAAGATCCTTCTCTAGCTATCAAATCTTGCACATAGACGCTGGACTAGCCGGCGATCAAGTTCTTTTCTGCATCCGTGGCGTGAAACTGTCTAGGAGTGACGAATTTCGAGCTCGATCAAGGGCGGTCATGGCGGGCACGATCGGTCACACGGTGCCGACCGACTTGCTGCCATCCCTAAACCCTTTTGACACCTTGTCGAGCTTCCTAGAGATACACTGATGCTGTAGGACCGATTGTTCGAGGTTTTGGCGGGTTAGAACTCACGGCCGACGGTGCCGAACCTCAACCGAGGCTGCGGCACGTCGCCGGGCTGTTTCCGGTCACCGCCAGCCCGAACTGACACCACCGACGTGTTCCTCGACATCGACAACCCCCTGACGGCGAGTTTCAGACCATGGGATGGCCGGCAGCGGCGAGCCAGCGAGCTCCGGGTCTGCTCCGGCGAGGGGCGGCGGCGCGGGCGCGAGGGCGCGTCGAGAGGTAGACGAAGCCGGCTGGCCCACGTGTCAGCGGCTCAAAATTTGAAATCGGGATCGGGGGTGGCCGGGATCGGGTGTGATGGCACGCAAAGACCCTGTGGGCCGCAGTGTGCGGTCGCCTCGGCGCTCAACACGTGTCCCCGCGGGCCCCGGCAGATTTAAACTTTTCCCCCGATTTTCAGATTCCATTCAAACTTCAAATCCTCATAACTTTGGCTAGGAAGATCCAAATCGAGTGAACAAAATTTTGTTGGATTCAGCTCTCTGAGCACTTTCCAGCAAATCAAGTTTCACTTCATGAAAACCCTTATTTCGCCAGAATTAATTCCTCAAAGTTTAAACTGTTTGGAATTTTAACTGGAGAATCCTTTGGAGGAAAATCCTGAAATTTTGCTGGAATGTTCACCAAAATATCCTTGAACTACCATAAAAATTTCAGATCCAATTGAGCTCATTTGGTCCACTTAATGGTGTGATTAGTGAAACTGTTCCAGAGAAAATAGAAAATGTTCAGAAACATTTTCAGAATTTTATCTGAAAATTGTTTAGCTCATATATTTAGCTAGGAACCTTCAAATTAAGTGAGACCAACTCCATTAGAACCCTCTGAAAATATAGTTTTCATAAAGTCATAGTTTGTTTCATGAAAATCCTTAGAACACCCTAAAAGCCTTCAATTAAGGTCAAGTGCATAATTAATTGTGGAGGGCTCAAATGAGCCTTTCTGCAACTAAAACTTGACCAAGTCTCTGTTTAGGTTGTAACCAAGCCTCAGTAAAAGTTTCACAGTCATTGAGTCTGTCTAGTGGAACTTATAAGCTTCACAAGTGCAAACTTAATACAAATGCAGTTAAATTGATACATGTACTTCTGCTATCATGTAGTCGCTAAGATCGAGGAGGAACCCGAAGTCCTAGACTTCGTTACTCCGGAGGAACAGCTAGCCTACGACCAAGAGCAGCAAGGCAAGCTCCGGTTTGCATTAACCTTTTTACAAATGTTATTGTTTTGAGCACGTCTTTGAATACTATTATTCTTTGCATTAGACTCTTGTTTGGAAACCCAAATGCATAGCCAAGAAAACCATGGGTTGGGTTTAGGATTGCAAACCTCGTTAGCTACTGCAATGCTAAGATAGTGTAGGATTTGGTACAAGTCGAGTAGTTGGAACTACTCGCGAGCATAGGCTAGAGGCACTCAACTCGGGTAGAGATAGCTCATGATACACATGGCAAGAAAAATGAGACCGAGCGGAGAGTAAGGGCAGCAGGACTTTGGGGCATGTGTGCTATAGCTCCGCTTGTGTTGATTGAGGACCGAGCCGTGTGCGGGCCTGTTGAAAAGCTAGAACAGTACCGAAGACCTACCGGATATATGGGAACCGGGAAACCGATGTAACTCGGTTAGCTGGGTATTGAGGCATTGCCCGTCGGTCAGAGGGTAGGTTGAGAGCTCGAGGTGTAAATCGGCTGGCGGCACTGAGATGCGCTTGCAGAGACCTCTTGCTCGGGAGGATGGGACCGGTTCAATATTTGGCTGACGGGTGAACGGTGGTTGCGTACGGTGTCTGTGATGGTTGTTGTAGGCAACATCGAGTACGGGCGTACATGACGGGTTATTCGGGTAACCCTGCAGGTGTAAATCGATTATAATCGTCGTCCCTCGCGGTCAGTGAGTACCACTTGTTCACTATACCGTGACATAGAAAGAACAGGCTAGTTACATGTTAAAATGTTGCTGATTGAAAGATGGACTCTGATTGCTAATGATTTGTTGTAGTTTAGAGCTAACTAAAGTTCTTTTCAACTTTGGGCAAAGTACATAAGAGAAATGTGTTTCTTGTTTGATTGCGGCTCTCTCATGTGCCTTAGCGTAAGGTTCTCCACAACCTGCTGCTAAAATTTGAAAGTAAGGTCCCAATAATTAGGCGAGTCCTTTGCAAATGGTTTTACTCATGTACCCATCACCCCTCATGTAGAAGTTCCATGTTTCGGTGAGACGGGTCAGACTTGCTGAGCCTTCGTGCTCACTGCTTGTGTATGAAGCTTTTGCAGGGTTCTATGAGGAAGGGACTCCCGAAGAGGAGACGGAACCCCAGGAGGGGAACCCCGTCGAGTGGGAGTCGTGCACGCCGCAGAGTTAGTGTGCGTGTGATAGCAAGGACACGTTCAAGGGCTGAACGTGAACTTGATGCGTAGTCTACGCCCGTGAGTGTAGACTGGACTTATTTTGATGTAATCATGTTCATAAACCACTTTATGTAATATAAACTTTGCTTCCGCTTTGTACCTTGATGTGTGTTATCCGGTGCTGTGCAACGCAGCACCCCTCAGCGTGATCCTGGCTCGACAAGACCGTGGGGTCGTGTCAGGAGCTCCACAAGACTTCATTTCCGCTGTGTTGTTTTATGATGTACTCTAAATATTTAATAGTCCTTTGAGACATTTCTGTAAGACTTGATGTATTCGTTAAACTTGACTTGTACTCTAAGCCGTTGTAAGTTAACGCCCCGGTGTAAACTACGAGTAACTTACGACGGCCATAACCCTAGGCTTTCGTAAGTTACCCGACCATCGTAAGTTTTTGGTTTTCACTGCCGCTCTGGCCCGGGCTCGGGTTCATTCAAACCGAGCCCGCACTGCCGCCACCGAGAATTGCCGCCGCACCGCGCCGCCCTGGCGCCGCCGCCCCGCGCTCCCCGGCCGCTCCGCGCCACCCCTGCATTGCCGCCGCGCGCCACCCCGGCTTCGCCGCCACGCGCCTCCTGGTGTAGGTTTACCAAGAAGAGGAGTTGCTGGACTAGTGTAGGACTCGATGACTTGGTTGGAGACGCTCAAGATGTCGAGACTTATGATATGCGGAAACGAAAACAAAAACAAAATCTAGTCCAGACTATCAGAAAAGAAGATCGATGGTGTGGTTTAAGAAGTAGGGTACATGATCGTGACGTTGATGAATTTTGAAATTGAAAAAATAATATTTTCTTCACTAACTTCTTTATCATGAATTATGTATATTATCTTAGTATATTTATCAATTACTCCTTACATCAGGATGTCGTTGTCAAATGAAAAGGGGAAGGGGAGGAAGAGGTGAGAGGGTTCCTCACCCAGCCCCCAGGCTTGGTCTTCTCAGGTACCTCGTCAGCAGACACTCTCAGCTGATGAGACATCTTCTAGACTTTTCGGACCGAGTTGTGGCCTTTCAGCGCACGGAGGTAAATTTTAGTTGCCAATCAGATTATTTGAAATTGCATTTATCAATTTTTTTCTTATCTATCATTTACTTTTGCAGTCCGACTCAGAGTCTTCTGAGTTGGAGCCACAGGTTGGGGCTAGCCAGCCCTCGGAGATGGCTACGCAGCCCTCAGAGCCGGCGAGCGTGGATTCTTCGGACTCCAGTGGTGAGCAGTCGTCCGGGTCACCGGACGTGGTGCAGCCGAAGAGGTGACGGACGAGGAGGACCCACTTTGCTCCTCCTCCTCCTGTTCCTCGTGAGCGGATCACCATTCGTCCACTCGGAGAAAGGTAAACAAATTGTATAGTGTTAAATATTGGATGTTGTCTATCGATACATAATAAGTTAACAAATTTTGCAGATCTTGGCATGACTGTTCGTTCGCAGGCAGGGGACACCACAGGCAGGTTAACAGTGTCATCGGGGCTTTAGTGCGGTTGCACTATCCCGGTGTCATCGTCGTTGTCCCTACTTGTTGTGGGATGACTACACTCGTGTCCCTCACGAGGTCCACGGCACCCTTCAGGGGCTTGTGGAATGATTTTATTGTAAGATTAAATGTTTGCGTTTTTCCACTCATTTTAATTGTTAATGCAGATTAATCAAATGGTTGTTTTCTTAAAGCTGCAGTACTAGCTAGAGGACTCGAGCGAGAGCATGATGGAGCACGCGACTGTCGTGCTCCACAACAATGCTCGGAAGCTCGTGGTGCAAGCGTTGTCGTACGCCCGCATCTAGGCCATCAACGAGTACAACAAGCGGCACCAGCAGCAGCAGGAAGGGGTCTGTTTAGGAAGGACTCCGACACGTACTTGACCGAGAATCAGTACGCGGAGGTAAGTTATTATTGTTAACTATTTCTAATAATTACTTATGTTAACAGTATTGATAAAGTACTAAATATGTGCAGGTTAGTATTAGCTGGTTAGAGAGCCAGCCCGACGCGTACCGAGCTCTTTGTCGGTACCTGGCTAGCCAGGAACTTACCAGTAAGTCCACGAGGGCTCGAGCCTGCAGAGGGACGGACGGCCAGCACAACTACGGCGGTGATGGCTACGTGCGTCTGGCAAATGCATGGTAAGTCTATTTTAAGTTAGTTTATGTGTTCATAATATATTTCTTCAACTAACACGTTTCTACAGGAGCGAGAGACTGGTCCGGAGCCGACACCGACCGAGGTTTGGAAGATAGGTCACAGGGGAAGTGACCCTTCCTAGCCTAGACAGTGTAGTCAGGTCAGGGCGGACCGACTGGTAAGTTTTCAAGATTCATCATTTTAATTATAAGTAACACTATTACTATCATGCTCACATCATTTCTTTGTTTTTTTAGGAAAAGTACACGTAGGAGGTCAATAAGGTACACGCCGAAGCCTACGAGTCGGAAAACGCGCCAATCGAGCCTAGAGCCGTGTACGCAAGCGGCGGCGGGAAGGCCCATGGACGGTGAGTTGGTCAACTGTTTCATTTTTTTAAACTTCCTTCTTCTGCTTATTATTTTTCTATCTTTTGTAGGTTTGCCATTTTTGATGGAGTTGTGGACTCGAGGGCGGCTCGACCTTCAAGAGGCACTCCATCGACGGAGGCTTCATCCGTTAGGCCGTCGAGAGGCCGTCTCTCATCGAGGGACTTGGAGTTCCGTGTCATTGAGGATAGGCTTGCGCGGACCCAAGAGGAGCTCGACAGGACGAGGGCCGTCCAGGAGTACCAGGCCAACCTCATGGCCCAGATGCAGGCAGCGGTGGAGGCAATTAATTTAATATAGTTTAAATTTTAGCATTTCCATAATACATGCGTTCTAATATGTTGCAATGTTAAGCCTTAGCTCGACAGAGTGGCCAGGAGCTCACGTTTCCTGCATGGCCGCAGCCGCCACATGCGCCCTCGTCACAGTCGCTCCCAGCGCAGTTACCCCCGGCATTGTGTAAATCTTTAATACTATTTAATACTAGGAGGGAGATAAAGAGATAAAGAGAGAGGGGGGAGATAGTGAAACAGATAGAGGGATGGTGAGAGGGTGAGAGAGAGCGGAGAGGAAGAGAGAGAAATAGAGGGAGAGTGAAAGAGGGGAGAGAGAGGGGGAGAGATAGTGAAAGAGAGAGAGGGATGGGGAGAGAGTGAAAGAGGAGTAGAGAGAGTGAAAGAGAGAGAGAGAATGAGGGAGGGAGAGAGAGAAGGGAGAGGGGGATGGGGAGAGGGACAACGAGAGCGAGAGAGATAGAGAGTGAAATAGGAGAACTGAGGGTGAAAGAGAGAGAGAAGGGAGAGGAGGATGGGGCAAGGGACAACGAGAGCGAGAGAAAGAGGGGGGTGGTAAGAGGGAGAGAAAGGGGAAGAGAGGAATAGGATGGGAGAGACACATGTCTAAATTTTATTTACTTTGCAGGGTTCGTAGACGGAGGCGCAGACTCCATCTCCGCAGCTACCAGCACCGCGAGCGAGTGTAAAGACGATGTTCACTGCTCCGGGGGTAGTCGTGAGGGAAGTCTGTAGCCGTTAGGAGTTTTTAGATTTCATTGGACTTTATGAATGAACTGTCAATTATGTATTGTGTTGTTTGTCTGTGTAATATATGTACTGTGTTATTTGTCTCGGCTGGCAACTGTGCCAGGGCAGCTAGTTTCTGTTTTATAAATTCATAACTTACGACGGCATGTATACTGGTCGTCATAAGCAAGCTAGCTAACTTACGACGGCTTCTGTAGTCATCATAAGTAAGCCCAAGTAACTTACGATGGCCTGGGCTGTGGCCGTCGTAAGTAATCATGTTACTTACGACGGTCAGGTTCAGGCCGTCATAAGTTGTATGACCCAGCCCACCACCTGGCCCAGGCACTTATATACGACGGCTACGGGCCGCCGTCGTAAGTTGCGTAACTTACGAAGGTGGCCGTCGTAAGTAACATAACTTACGACTAAACCCTGACGACAGCATAGAACCGTCGTAATTAGGCATAAACCATCTTAATTAAACTAATTATGATGGTTTACACCTTACTTACGACGGCTTTGACCATCGTAAGTGAAACGTATTGCTGTAGTGCACGACAGGGCCTAGACTTGATCGTGCAAATGCATGGCGGGAGCCCCATGTAAACATGTTGTTTTCAGTTATATGAACATCAGAAAAGACCGAGCAGTGCACGCGTTCTCGCCGGCTGGCCAACAAACTCCCGTGTGCAATCGCTCTTGCATTTTGATCCAAATATCTCGCCTGCTCAAGCATCTCATCGTGAGTTGTGAGCGTTGATCAATCCATCAACGTGAAGCTGCACCAACACACACTGCACAGGTGCAGGAGCGTATGTAGGGGGCGGCGGAGCAGGAGAGGGAGGTGGCGATTGAGTCGTACCGTGTGGATTTTAGAGAGCGAGTTTGTGGTGGACTCAGTTCCGAATATAAAAGGAACGGAAGAAACGGGATCATCCCAAATTGAAAACGAGAACCGCAAAAACAATTAGCTAAACCATTTTTGATCTCGTTCCCAATGATCCCTGACCCGTTTTCATCCGCTTCTGAGTAATTCCCGAATAATTTGAAAATGAACTTTAAAAATACGGTATACAAAACAAAAGAGCAGGATATATGTTCTGTTGGGTGTGAGGTACATACCCCCGTACGTGGCCACGAGCTACCTAGGTGTAGGGTAAAGGACCGCGAGGGATGTGGTCAGTGGGGCCAGGAGCGGCCTGCATCCATCACTCTGCCTGTCAGCTTGTGCTGGCTGAAACTGAGACGTTGCAACCCTTTGATCCGAAATGTTTTTTGTTCCTTGGTTGGACTACTGTTGTATAGGGGATCGGTAAGCAAAGATGACAGTCTCATCCTGGATGGCACGAATTTAGACATTTCTTGGGATACAAATTAATACCAGGATTTGCTTGTCCCATTGTTACAAAAAAGTGAATCTACTTTGCGATGGTTCTTTCTTATCCTATTGTTTCAATCTATTATTGTGATATGGCTATATTCCATGTTCGTTGGTACTGATCGTGTTGATTACTATTTTGTATATATTATTTCAGAGTTAATCAATATATTAACTGAACTTCTAACAAATTTGTTCTCAATGTTTTACCAAGATACCAGCGCTTTTGCCTTGAAGTTGTAGGTCAAAGTAAATTATTTTCATGCGTGGCCGGTGTAAAATCGCAGCAAGATTAGCAGTTAGCACCATGCCAACCCGAGCTTTTTATTGGCCGTGCTAACTCCCGACCTAGTAACCATCACATTGAAAAAGAAATTATGTCGTCTACTTGAGTACAGCCATCACCGTTTTTGAACCCGGACACATTAGCACGAGTCACGACATGTGCGAAATCCAGCGGAGAAGTCTGCCCTTATTCATCACGTGTTGCACGCTCAACAACGGATCAGATAAACTGCAGTAGAACGAGAGAGCGAAATGGTTTCGAGTCAACACCACACAAATGTGCATTGCCGGGAGACACGCCCCGGATTACTGGCTAAGCTAGGTGGGCCAGTGGGGCTAAAGACTGCATGCGGCGTAGCTACGCACACCACACAGATAAGTGAGCAGCAGCACCCACAAAGGCAGCAATTATAACTGGAATAATCATTCGTACCGTCGCACCAGGATCTGTTGAACTAGAATTGATTAAAAAAACTTATCAGTACAGTTTCTTAATATTCACGGCTGCATTCATCATTAAGACATGAATAATCGGTGCAAAGTAGTTATCAGTCTCGAGTCATAACTGGAACCAATACTAATAACTAAACGCACTTTCTATACCAGTTCAGATATGAACCGGTACAAATACTAATTTTATTAGTACTGGCTCATAAATGGAACCAGTTGTGATACTTAAGCAGATTTCTATACCGGTTTCAGATACAAACTGTTATAGATAATTAGTTTCCGTAACTCTAGTTGTAAACAGGCATAGATATGTCTCGCATACAAGTTAAGATTATATGGGTCCGTAATACCTTAAATTTTGTGTTATTGAGAGCGCAGAAGAGGCAGCAGTTGTTCAGTTCTCGAGAAGACGCAATGCATGAACATCACTTCACTTTTACAGATGTTGATTCATCATTCTTAACTACATAGCGTGGTACTTGCCTCAGCAAAATCAGAGACAATTATATCAAGACAAGAAGTGCATAGCGGTTCGTATTTCATCATGACGCTGGATTAGTTCATCGTCTCACCCTCCTTGCTCTAACTAGACAAAAGCTCCTCTCTCGCCTACTCCCACGATTCAATTGCTGACTTTCCAATGTATCCTACTCGCTTCATCCCTCATGTCCAGTTCAACATTAAAGATGGAGGGGACAAGTTTCCAAAACCTTAGTTCATGTGACAGGAGAGACAATGATGTTGGATGAGGAGTACGTCATAGCAGTGGATGCTGATCAGATCTTGTATCAAAACGATTACAACTTCTTAATAAAATAGGTTCGACAACATTTGGTAGATAAACTCAATTTGACATTGAGATCTTCTTACACTACTAAAAAACCATTATCACAGGTGTCTCGTTTTTCAGACTCACGCGGTCCGTAAAAAAATACGCCAGTGGTGTCGAATGAATTAATAGCCGTCTGTGATGAATGAACATCAGAGACGGCTCGCAAAGGCAAACCACCTGTGTAAACATAATAATTTTCACAGGCGGACCATGGAGTAGGAGCCGCCTGCAATATTGGTCATTAATACAATCGGCTGAAGCGATCGGGCCTGCGCGACCTTTGCGGTTACCGAGGGGAACACGCCTTTGAATTCAATTCAAAGCCACCAAACATCGTGGCCCAGTATACATCAACCACGTTTAGCATCACACAAAAAGACAACAAACAATTTGATAATCGATAACAAACATTCATTAAAAATTAAATTTTTACAAACAATAAAAAAAACAACAGACGGTCACCTAGTCCTCCAGTGGTGGAGGAACCCCACACTTATCAGCGATCGCCACCACCAACTTCCTGCTGCCTTCCACCCCAAGTACCTCACCGACTGTCTCCCGCATCGCGTCAAGACGACCGGCCACTGCGCTTAACCCGAAGAGGTAGTGGCCTATGGTGTTCATTCTAGTACATTCTGGAAGTCGATCAAGACGCAGAAGCTCCATGGCATCAAATGTACTGTTAAATACATCCTTCGCCATCTGCCGGTGCAACAGTGATAGGTAGCCCGCCTCTGCCCTGAGGGCAACCAAACTCTGGTCTAGGAAAGAGACTTTCCTAAGCAGGTGCACTATCTCTTCTGCCCAGGAAGGCGGCGGAGGCGTGGTTGGAGCCAGGGACGGAGGCGCAGTTGGATGTAACACCCCAAAATCCTGTCAAGAGGGGAATTTAAAAATTTTTGGACGTATTGCATTTGTTGCAAAAATTCAAATTCAAACTGGAATTCAAATTAAACTCAAAACAGAAATGAAAAAGAAAAAGAAAAAGAAAAAACAAACCTTCCGGCCAGTGGGCCTAAACCCACCAGCTGGCCCACCCAGCCCCCGCGCCAGTCCGCAGCCGCGTGCCCGCGCCCCCTCTCGCGGCCAGGTGGGACCCACCTGTCATCCCTAACCCCCGCTCGTCCGAACCCGGGACTGTTTCCCCCGCGCGCGAGCGATCTTAACCGACCGGATTTCCGCCGAATTCTGGTTCCGGAGGACTCCAACTCGATCTAAACAAACCCGCCGTCCTCCCCCGTCTATAAAAACCCCGGCCTCGTCCCGTTTTTCCCACATGATCCGCCGTTTTTACTTCGGTGAGAACCCGAACTTCTCCGGTGAATTCTGCTCGATCTACGCTCGGGAATTCTTATCTAACTCGCTGGTCTTGATCCACCGCCTCCGGGGAACCTCGCAGGTGCAGAAAACTCGGTGGTTTGCGGTTCAAACACAGCGCCGACGAGCCTCGCCGTGAATTCACCTCGGACCTCGTCGCTGACCGCCTTCCAGGACCTCTGAGCTCAATAAAACCCCCGAGGTGAGATCCTCGACCTCCCCTCTACCGATCTATGCCATAAAATCACAGTTCTAGGAAGAATTGACGAAGATCCGAAACTCTCCGGCGAGATCGCCGCCTCCCGCCGCCGTGCGCTGCCGGGCAGCGCCGCCCGCGCTCGATCAGAGCGACGTGGCCGCTTGTGTGCCGTCTATTTTAAGTCGCACGGTACAATTTAAATCCCCGCGTACCGGTTCGACGTTATAATCTCAGCCGTCTATTTTAAATCGGACGGTCCACGTCAGCCCCGAGTTATAAAGGCTGGAATTCTTATGCGCTACCCCCTGGGGTTCTCGGAAAATAAGAGCTAGCCCCGGAAACTTCTAATCTAGCCCCTGGAACTTCAGAAAATCATGTAAATTCATTTAAAAATCAGTTTTAGCCCCTGGACTTAATAAAAATTAGGAAAACCCCTCTGTTATGTGTAGTTAGACCCCTAGAAATTCTTAAAATAATATAATAGGCCCTGTAGTGGGGTGAGTTTACCTTTTTAACCCTATGTGATATTAAATTTAGGAATTTGAATATATGTGGTTAGTATTTAAAATTTAAAAGATGGGACAAACATATTGTCAATTCAAATTAAAAACTTTCCTAGTACATGGAAAACTTTGGAGTGAGATAAAAATAGATTTTTGGTTGAAATGAATCTGTCTAATTAATTATTCATATTTATTAGTTATAGGAACACATTTTTAAGTAGAGAATAATTCTGAAAATTAGTAAAATAAATGTAAAATAGTTTACATCAGAGGAGAAGTTCAAAAATATATTATTTAATATTTTAGACCCAAAAACCTATTCTGTTTAGGTGAGATGTCTTACTATTTTCATAATAAAGTGCACATTTAGGCATAGGAAATAAATCTGAAAATATAGCAAGCTAGGTATGAATAATTAGAAAATATAGCAAGACTTTGGATCCGAAGAAGGTTTCTAGGTTCATGGAGACCCCCGGGCAACGCCTGTGATGGAGCCTACGAGAATAATTATTCCGCTGCTAGTTTATTTACTTGTGATGAACTTATTATTGTCCATTGAGACATTTGCTATGTAAGACTTATTTATATTCGACACCTGGCTTGTAATAAATGATGCTTCACTATTTGTCATCACATGTATGAGAAAATGATCCTGGCATACATGTGATACTCACTTGGTTGTTCTTCGGAAAAACCGGGTGTGACATTGGAGCCGGGGACGGAGGTTGGAGCCGGGGACGGAGGCGCGGTTGGAGCCGGGGACGGAGGTGCGGTTGGGCCGGGGACGGAGGCGCGGCGAGTGGAGAGCATGGTCGGAAGTGCTTCGTCGGTGGTGCCATTGAGGGATATGGTGCGTTAAGGAAGACGAAGACTAGAGGGAAGAGGAAGACTGTGATGGTGGTGCAAAGAAGGGGAAGGTGCAAGTTATAATGGTGCGGAGAAGGAGAGGTCGGATTGCTTCGAATTCTGCATGCAAATGGCAATGACCGCACAATACAGGCGGACCGTGGAGTAGGAGCAGCCTGCAATATTGGCCGTTAATACACGCGGCTGAAGACCGGCCGGGCGTGCCTTTTTGGTTACCGAGGGGAACGTGCGCAATACAGGCGTCTTTAGAGTTACACAGGCGGATAATCTTATATTACAAACCGCTTGTGATAAATATTCTTCACAAGCGGACAGTCGTAGGTAAAGAACCGCCTGCGATAATTGAGTTATCATAGGCGGATACTCTTTACGTTACAAACCGCCTGTGATAAAGATTCTTCACAAGCGGCTAGTCGTAGGTAAAGAACCGCTTGCGAAAATTGTATTTACCAATTATTCAAAATGTTTTCATAGGCGGTCTTTACTTGAAGGGAGAACAAAGGAAAATTTTATACACACACGAACAGAGGAAAAATAGAGCTCACACGTACACATAGAGATGAAGCAGCACTCAGCCGCTCATGGCTTCAAGCACAGTGTATTTGATTGTTGAAGTCTACGGCCAACTCAAAGCCAATATTTCATTGTATGAATTTTGTTAATTTTTTTTAAAATATTCCAACATGTCAAAATTCAAATATTAAAAGAGAAAATTTTGTCAAAAATAAAATATTAAAGCTTCATTACAATATTACAAATATATAAAATATATGTCATACATTTTTTCTAGCATTGACATCTTCTCGCATATAGGGTTTCAAATCCTTTTTAACGTTTCTTTCTACGCGCTTGATGTTGTCTGGATCGGTGAAAAGGTACATATCTTCATATTGATTATATTCCTCTTCATTATCTCCCACGTTCTCAACCCCAACAGTATTTTCTTTCTAGAAACAACTACGTGCATCTTCTCAGTTCCTGGATCCTGTACATAAAAAATTTATGCAACACAATCGGCGGGAACCCATGGGTCATCTTTATAACCCACTTTGTTCAAGTCTACCAATGTCAGCCCGTAGTTGTCCATCCACACCATCGGGATGTTTGACCCATTGGCACTTAAATACGGGTATTTGCATTCTTTTGCCATAATCGAGTTCCCATATTTCCTCTATGAACTCGAAGTATTGGTCTTCTGCCCTTGTGGATCATAAGCCTCTATACAAACACCACTATTTTGTGCAACAGTCTTACCGTCTTTTTCCTTAGCATAAAATGTGTAACCATTGATGTCATATGCTTGCCATGATGTCACGAAAGCAGATGGGCCAGAAGATAACTTCTTCATTGTTGCCTCTTCTATAGAGTCTTCGTATGGTATATTTTTATCCATTAACCATTCAGTGAAACGTCTTCTAAGCTCTTTCATGATCCAGTCCTCTGTGCGGCCTTGGTTTTTTCTGTGAAGCTCAATTTCGTGTTCCTCGATGTACAACTCAGCTATTGTGAGCTATTTTAGTACACCAAAATATGCACAGTGTACTAATTTGTAATCCTGAATGATAAAAGTTTTCTTACCCACTTTGCCTCTCCCACATAGTCTACCCTCATGTACTACTATAGGTACACCTATCGGCTTTCCATCTTTGATGTAATTAGCGCAACCCTCAATCACTTCTTCAGTAGTGTATCCTTCCATAATTGAACACTCTGGGTGAGCACGGTTCTACACATAACCCTTTAATACTCCTAAATATCTCTCCAACGGAAACATATGATGTAACTATAGTGGCCCCAATGCTTTTATCTAATCAACAAGATGTATGATTAGGTGTACATGCATATCGAAGAAGGATACTGGGAAACACATCTCAAGCTTGCACATAGTCTCGACGATGTACGTTTTCAAATAGTCTAAGTCTTCCCAGGCTATCATCTTTTTCGATATTGCAATGAAGAAGTAACACAAACGTGTGATGATAACTTTTATATGCTCAGGTTTGATGACCTTTATTGCAATGGCAAGGAACACTGTCATCATCACGTGACAGTCGTGAGAATTAGAGCCGAATAAAGAAAAGTCTTTCATCGAGACTAGTTTGCGAATATTGGATGAGAAACTCGTGGGCACTCTGATCCCACGCAAGCATTCGCAAATTGCCTTTTTCTCCTGTAGTGTCAAGTTGTAGCTGGCTGGGGGAAGGTAATGCTTCCCGTTGGCCTATTCTACCGGGTGAAGCTCTGGTTGAATATCAAGATTTACTAGGTCCATACGTGATTTTAATCCATCCTTTGTTTTCCTTGGCATGTCCATCAAGGTTCCAATGATGTTGTCAAATACATTCTGTGTAACGTGCACCAAATCAATACTATGGCAAATTTCCAGGTTCTTCCAATACAGAAGATACTTGAAAAAAATTGATTGTTTCTTGAAAGCCATGTCATTTGTATCACCCGAAGATGTAGTTTTCTTTCGTTCCTTTACATTTTTTGCCATTACCAAAAGCAACCTAAATGTTCTTGTCGATTTCGAACACGAGTTTTCCACTATAAGGTTTTGGTGCAGTGTCTTTTTTGATTGTGTTATCAAATTGTTTTTTCATCTTCCTGTACTTGTGTGTATGTGTCAAGAACTGCCGGTGACTCATGTACGCCGTCTTTTTGGATGAAGTGAGGTACAAAAATCCAGTTCCATCCACGCACCTTACAAAACCTTTCTTCCCTTTCATTTGTCCCGATAATGTAAACAGTCCAGGATAATCATGCACGGTAATGAATATCATTGCTCTTATCGTGAAATGCTCCCGCTTGTACTCATTCCATGTACGTACCTCTTCATTCCACAGTTTTGCCATATATTCTATTATAGGTTCCAAGAACACATCAATTTCGATGTCGGGTTGTTTCGGACATTCTTATAAGAATAGATAACAAAATATATTTCCATTTGTGACACAACCACGTCGGTAGGTTGTACATCGTTAAGACCACAGGCCATGTGTTGTGTATGCTCCATTTTCTACCAAACGGATTCATTTTGTCTGTACCCAAGGCAAACCTTACATTTCTGATTTCCTTTGCATCACTAGGGTGTCGAATATGTTTTTCATTCTTCCTGCGCTGCTCGGAATGCCAATGCATAAGTTCAGCCTCCCTAGGGTTTGAGGACAAACGCTTCAAGCGATCAATTACTCGAAGGTACCACATCACCAATGCTGGAATTTTTCTCTTATTCTTTCCGCCTACATTGTCAGAAGTATCGTCATCGTCACCTTCAGGGCCAATAATATTCTTCTTATTCTTTAGGGTTTTATTCATGTTGGTAACCTACTGTGATTGTAGTTCTTCTTGTATCTACTGACACCGCGGATGGGGCATCTAGTTGCGAGCTCATGCACTTTACAATACAGAATACAATGGTTCACACAAGCGTGTATTTTTGTCAAACCTAGTGACATCAAGCAAAGAATTTTCTTCGCTTTATAAGTGCTTCTAGGCAGTTTATTTGATTTGAAAGAATTTCTGCCAAAATATTCAAAAGATCAGAGAAACTACATCGGACCATCCGTGTGTGGTTTTCAACTTTAGTAGTTCTAGGACTGCACACAATGTAGTAAACTCTTTATCACAACCCTTTGATTCATCATATAAGAGCTCCGTCGCCGCATTGTGCAATGTCTCCATTTTACTTAAACCTTTACTTGCTCTCATAGAAATCAATAGATGTTTTTCGATGTGACGCAACATCTTCTCACAATCAAACTCATCATCATCATCATCACAATCATCATCCTGATTGTCACTACCATAACCGATATGAGCATTATCATCATCAGAACCTCTCTCATCATTTTTATCCACCACATGTGTATCTAACTCACCATGCTCTGTCCATATTGTGTAGTTTTTTTTTTAAAAACCCCTTTTCACCAAATGAGATTGGATTACTATAGTATCTATCAAAGCAATATTATTTTCACATTCGATACATGGACATAATACGTCATCTATCTTTTGCATCTTCGCATACATCTTGGACGCTTCAGTAAAGTTTGCAACATTTTGAATGTACATAGGATCAGGTCTTAGCATGTTGTACATTCACGCTCGGCAGTCCATCTTCTATGTCAAACTGTAAACATAAAAAAATGATAGTAACCATTTTTTAAATGAAAGTGAAGGCTGAAAGTTAAACACAGGGTTCATAAAGCTAGCGTACAGTAATGGCACTTAGAGGCGAGGACGACGACGTGCGCGCGCTTGGAGGTGAGGGCGAGAATGGTGACGTGGGCTCAGCACCAAGGGAGAGGACGGAGGCAGTGGCAACGGCCAGGATGGCGGCGGTGGCGAGGGGCAAATATATTTTTTGGCAGCCTGACGGCGTCAATGTGAAATCTCCCAAGTTAGGTTTTTGCGGTGCCCGAGCAGTGCTTTATATAGTCGTCCATTATCACAGGTGGATTTTAAGGTAGTCAATTAAAAACCTCCTGTCATAATTGCCTCTTCATAGATCAGCTCTTAAGTTTCTTCTTCCTTTGCGTAAATTTTTATTTAGATTCCAATGTAAATACTCAAACGTGTATAGAGTCTGCAAATTAAGTCTAAACTTGATTATTCTTTTTTCTATATTCTTCAAAAATTAATATATACCAGATGGAACAAAAAGTTTAAAACTTATATAGGTAAAATTGTTATATTTTAGTAAATATAGAATCAATTTATATGCACATATTATTCAGATTTTCATATCCCCTAAAAAAATGGATGTTTCACTGAAAGTTGGTTTGTATGAACATATTGTCGTATTTATACATGTATGAATTTTGTTAATTTTTTAAAGCAATCCAACATGTCAATGTTCAAACTATCCATCATTTTAATGCAATGCTCATATGCATATGAGGCATTCTTCAAATTTTAAATACACATTGATTCAAACAATTTTGTAAAATAGAAAAACAAATTATAGAGGTTGGTATGATGACTAAAAAGTCCCGTAGAAAAATGCACTCACAAAATCAATGTATTATGCAAGATACAAAAATGACAAATAACCTAGCTTCTGCTTCACTTGCTGCTTACGCCGTCATCATAGAACTAATCCATCCCGAGCACACCGTTGTGCACCGAACATCGAGAGAGCACGGTATACGAAGTTGATAAATGTTTCAATATGTTATTATGATATGACTGTAGTATGCATGTTCGTTGCTAATGCTCGTGTTGATTATTATTTTTTGTGTTTTATATTCCGTAAATAATTGATAAATTTACTAAAGTTATGCCAATTTCATTCTCCATGTTTTGATACCATACCAGATCTTGTGTCTTAAAGTTGTAGGTCAAAGTAAATTATTTCCATAAATGGGCTGTGTAAAACCATACAAGCTAAGCACCATGCATGCTAACCCGAGTTTTTTATTTATCATGCTAACTTCCGACCAAGTAACCATCACGTTGGAAGAGAACTTATGTCGTATAATACAGTACAGCCATCACCTATAAGTGAGCAGGCAGCACCCACACAGGCAGCAGTCGATCGCCGTGGGCGACTTTAGCATGGACCAGGCCTTCGTGCAGGCCCCTGAGCACCGTCCCAAGGCCACCGTCGTCGAGGCCTCCGGCATCGCGGTCATCGACCTCTCCCCTCTCGTCGTCCCGAGCGAAGACGCGGTTGGCGTGGACGCGCTGGCCGCCGAGGTGGGTGTGGCGTGCCAGGACTGGGGCTTCTGTTGGCTTCTGGATCATGTCGAATATCAGTTTTCTTACCCGGGATGTGCACGAGAAGGAACACCAGATCACGGTAGTTTTTGGCAGTATTTTTGGGGGCTCTGTTATTGGATCACTGCCAGAGTTTACAAAAGCAAACGAGTGCCCGGCCATGCCACCATGGACGCCCATGCAAATCGTGCATGACGAGGTCCTGCGCCTCCAGAACATCGTGGACTAGCACCCTCTCCACGATTCACTCGCACAACTCGGAACAAACCCGACCAGTTCAGGTCCAATGCAGTGGAACATGGCAGAACTCAGGTGCTACACCCACACACACGCATAACAATTCGTTACAACTAGATTATTCATCAATTCTCCCCCTAATCTAGTTACCTTGCACATCAGTGACGCCGATCTTCGTCCGAAGCTGCTGAAACCTGACTCGACCAAGTGGCTTGGTGAGTATGTCTCCAAGTTGATCATCTGTATGGATCTTCTTGACAATGATTCCTCCATCTTCGATGCACTCTCTGATAAAATGGAACCGTGTCTTGATATGCTTGCTCCGGCCATGAAATACCCGGTTCTTGCACATCTGAGTTGCCAACTGATTATCAACATAGATAGTGGCCACTCGAGCTGTCTCACCGTAGAGATTTCCAATCAAATTTCCAAGCCATATTCCCTGACATGCAGCATTTGAAGCTGCTATGTATTCAGCTTCACACGAGGATAATGCAACCACCGATTGTTTCTGTGATTGCCAAGTAACAGGAGCTCCCCCTAAACAGAAAATAATACCTGTGGTACTCTTGCAGTCATCTACATCACCTGCCATGTCCGCATCACTATACCCCGCGAGCTTGAGTTCTCCTCCACCTTTCTTGTAGCGCAAACCATAGTGCACCGTGCCTGAAATATATCTCAGAATGTGCTTGACAGCAGCAAGGCGTTCCATTGTGGGGTTTTCCATAAAACGACTTACATAACCAACAGCAAAGATGATGTCTGGTCTTGTGTGCACCAGATAAAGTAGGCTGCCTACAATGCTGCGAAATTTAAATGCATCAACAGGTGAGTTTGAACTGTTCTTACTCAGTTTGAGACGACTTTCCATTGGTGCGCTCACTGAATTACACCCTGTCATGCTTGCCTTTTCCAAAAAGCTTTGCTGCATATGCCGCTTGAGACAAAGTAATCCCCTCCCAGGATTGTGTCACCTCAATGCCGAAGTAGTAGCTTAGACACCCAAGATTACTCATCTTGAACGTGTCCATCATCTCCCTTTTGAAACTTTCTATTTCAGCCGGGTCAGCTCCTGTCACCACCAGATCATCAACATACGCTCCTAGAAGGAACCTCTTTTCACAAGTCCCCCGTGTGTAGATGCCATGCTCTTCTGTGCACCTACTAAACCTGAGGTTTACCAGTGTGTTATCGAGTTTCAAGTTCCATGCACGTGGAGCTTGTCTCAGCCCGTAAAGAGCCTTGTGAAGTTTCAGCACCTTGTGCTCTTGTCCTTTCACAACAAAGCCTGGAAGTTGAGTAACGTAAACCAGTTCAGCCAAGTCACCATTTAGGAATGCTAATTTCACGTCAAGATGATGCACCAACCATCCTTCATGTGCTGCAATGGCCAAGAGTACTCTGACTGAATCCAGCCTTGCAACAGGCGCAAAAACTTCTTCAAAGTCGATGCCCGGCTTCTGGACGTAGCCTTTCACAACGAGTCGAGCCTTGTGCCTTATTACTTCACCATGTGCATTCTTCTTGAGTTTGTAAACCCAATTCAGACCGATGTGGCGATGTCCGGTTGGAAGATCACTCAGGCACCATGTTCCATTCTCAGTGATGGACTTCATCTCTTCTTTCATTGCTTCTTCCCAAACCGGTTCACCTCTTACTTCTTCAAAACTTGTTGGCTCCTCCAAGGCAGCGTACAGCAAATCTTGGTGACTTTGCTCCACAAGTTCGGATGAGTTAAGACAATCTTGCACCCTGCGATACCTCCATGGCTGGTCAGAATCTGTTTACACGTTTGTCGGTGGTGAAACAAACTCAACTTCAGGTGTACTCCTTTGTTGCTCGACTGAAGGTTGCTCCTCAACATCATACCCTTGTGAGACATCACGTGCTGCTGATGATATTGGAATGTCCAGAACTTTGCTCACAACATACTCCACGGTAAAAGTCTCTGGTACACTCTTTCCCTTCTCATCTGTCCATGACCAGCCCTTTGATTCATCAAAAACAACATCCCGTGTCACATGAACTTGACCACTCATAGGATCATAGACACGATATCCCTTGGTACCCTGCTCATAGCCGATGAAAACCATCTTTTTGCTTCGGTCATCTAGTTTCTTCGCATGAGACTTGGTCATCTTCACATGTGCTATGCATCCAAACATGCGCATATAGTGGACTGCGGGCTTCTTCCCATGCCATGCTTCATATGGTGTTATCCCCTTCAAAGCTTTGGTAGGTGACCTGTTAAGGATGAATACTGCTGTAAGAACTGCCTCCCCCCAAAACGGGCTCGGCATACCTCTGGCTTTAAGAAGACACCTTGCCATAGCCAATACCGTTTGATTTCGACATTCTACAACACCGTTCTGTTGAGGAGAATACGGCGCTGTAAGCTGTCTTTGGACACCCTTCTTTGCACAATATTCTCCAAATGTGACCAAAGTGAATTCCCCACCACGATCAGTGCGTAAAGCATGTAACTTCCGCACGGTTTCATTCTCCACACTAGCTTGGAACTTGATGATGGCTCCAGCCGCCTCATCTTTAGCAGACAACAACACAAGCCACATGTATCTTGTTGCATCATCAACAAGTAAGAGGAAATACTTACGCCCTCCATTCATGGGTGGATGGATGGGACCACATAGATCTCCATGCACGAGATCAAGAAGCCCCTCTGCACGGAACTTTGCTTCACGTGGAAACGGTGAGCGCCGCTGTTTCCCGGCGAGACACGCATCACATACCTGATCAACATGATGTAACAGTGGCATACCTCTGACCATGTTCATGCAGCCAAGTCTCTGAAGTGCCTCGAAACTAAGATGTCAGAATCTATCGTGCCAACGCCATGCATCACTGTTGTCACGTGAGAGTAGAGCAACCGTCTGTGCAACCGTGAGTTGAATTGTGTATAGTCTGTTCTGAGAATGACACACCCTCATCAACAGACCTTCCTGAGGATCACACACCTTTAACATTCCATGATCAATCAAGACTTTACATCCAACTTCATCAAGTTGTCCCAGACTGATGATGTTACTCCAAAGATGAGGTATGAAGTATACACCAGTCAGCACATGATGGGCTCCCTTCCGGCCAGAGAAGATGATCGTCCCTCGTCCTGCAATATCAACTTGAGATCCATCTCCAAACCTCACCGTGCCAGTGATGGTTTGATCAATCTCTGTGAAGACTGATCTGTTCCCGGTCATGTGATTCGAAGCACCCGAATCAAGGTACCATGTACCATGAGTCTATTCATGATCCGGGGATGCTCCAAGTTGCACCACGGCTCTCTCCTCATTCAACTGGAGAATATCACCTTCTTGATCTTTCCCAGCATGAGTTTGATCATTTTGGACAGTAACACTTTCCATCATCAAGGCTGGTTCATCATCACCTTCTTCATGTGACCAGACTAGATTCGCCTCCTCATCATGCTTCTTCTTCCTACATTCCCGCTCCCAATGTCCAAACTTCTTGCAATATCGACATTGGTCAGACTTGGAAGATTTACGAGGAAAACTCTTACCTCGGCCAGTTTTGGACGTGCCAGAACCCAAGTGTCCTCCTCCTTCTGAGTTACCACCGCCATCATTCCATCCACCTTTGTTGCGCTGCCGCATCCTCCAGATTACCTCTTCCTCCTTGGATGAAAGAAGAAGGCGAGATCCCATCTCACCTGATAATCTACGCGCTTCGTACCGTTGTTCAACTGCACGAAGGCGCCCGGTGACCTCCTCAACTGACATTGTACCAATGTCAAGCAAGGTCTCGATGGAAATGGAAACTTGCTCGTAGCGTTCAGGGACCACTTGCAACATCTTGCGCACGACCTCGATCTCCTCCATCTCATCTCCGAGAAGATGAAGATTGTTCACAAGGCTGGTGATGTGCATGTAGAAGTCATCAATGGTCTCCTCTTCCTTGAAAGTGAGATTGTTGAAGTCACGGCGCAGCCTTTGTGCGTTCCCTTCACGCACGCGATCAGATCCTACACGCATGCTCCTGATGGCGTCCCATGCATCTTTTGCAGTGGGCTTCCTCCCGGTGGCCGACAACATCTCCGACGGACTGGAGCGAGTGATCGCCGCCATGGCCAGCCGATCCTCACCGTACTCAGCACCACCAAACTCGACTGCTGACCACAAGCCTTGCGCCTGGAGATTGATCTTCATCAGCAACTCCAACTCGGGATAGTTAGTCTTCGACAACATCGGGTACTGAATTGCACTCGACGCTTCCTTGATCGTGCGATGCACCACGACCGGTTGTCCGGCGCCTCCTTCGGCAGACTGATGCCCGGCATCTCCACCGCTGCGTCCTCGCCCGCCTCCCGGCGGCGACAAAGACCGACGTCGCGACCTCCCTCGGCGTGGTGGAGTGATGCTCGACATCGCCGACAATCAAACTCCGGCTCTGATGCCAATTGCTGGCTTCTGGATCGTGTCGAAGATCAGTTTTCTCACCCGGGATGTGCACGAGAAGGAACACCAGATCACGGTAGTTTTTGGCAGTATTTTCGGGGGCTCTGTTATTCGATCACTGCCAGAGTTTACAAAAGCAAACAAGTGCCCGTCCATGCCGCCATGCACGCCCATGAAAATCGTGCATGACGAGGTCCCGCGCCTCCGGAACGTCGTGGACTACACCCTCTCCACGATTCACTCGCACAACTCAGAACAAACCTGACCGGTTCTGCTCCAACACAGTGGAATGTGGCAGAACTCGGTGCTACACCCACACACACACGCATAACAATTCGTTACAACTAGATTATTCATCAGCTTCTTCGTTGTGGCGGGCCACGGCGTGCCGGCGGAGACCATGGAACACGTGGCGGGGGCGCAGCGGGCGTTCTTCACGCTGACGGTGGAGCGGAAGGCCGCCGTGCAGACGGTCGAGGCGTCGCCGATCGGGTACTACGAGTCGGAGCACTCAAAGAATGTCAGCGACTGGAAGGAGGTGTCAGACTTCACCCCGCACGAGCTCCTACCGACGGCCGTGGCAGACGGCGAGCTCGTGTTGACCAACATGTGGCCCGAGGCGGACCTGCCAGGCTTGAGGTGAATTAAGATGCTAGAGCCATTCTTGCTCATTGCATAAATAGTAGAGCCGATTTTATTTTTGAGATGTTGTGGTTGAATTTACATTTGATCTTTATCATTTGGATTTTGTTCACGTGTCCTTTTGATACGGAACAATTATACGTGCGTGTTCTCACTCTCCTCCACAACTTTGGGTACGACTGAAATCTCCTAAAAATGTTACTGATCACACGATCGAGATTTGTCGTAGATAGGCGATGGAAGAGTACGGGAGAGCAATGGAAGAGCTGGCATTCATGCTGGCGGAGCTCATCGCCCGGAGCCTGAATGTAAAAGTACCAAAAATGTGTATGAATAAAAACCAAGGTTTGAGTTCATATGTGTGGCAAAGACATGAAAATGGGACTTGCTAAAACTTTTCTTCATGCAAAGTAATACATGGATAACCATCCAAAATGAGGCTCACATTTTTATTTAAAACTGTTGAACCAATAAGGAGTTAAATACCTCTTTGCAGGTAAGTTTAAAAATCAGATTTGAAACTCAAAGCTCACACATGTGGTGACCAAAAACTTTGAATAAATATGCAGCCATATAAATGGAATTATGGGGAAAAGTTGGATCACAAACTTTTCATTTATAGGGTGGGCTCAAAAAGGAGTTTAAGAGAAGCATTTGTAAATTCTAGCCAAATTCAAATTTGTCATACCAATTCAAACTGAATTTGGAGAATTCAAATTCTAGCCACCCTTTTAAACTCAGAATTTTGGGGAATTAAGAGGATCAACATGAGAAGATATTTGGGAAAACAATGTGGGGTGGGACCCTGTGACACCCTCATCTCTGGTGTCAACATATATTCATGTTTTATGAAGAGAAAACATTTTAAGAAAAATAGGAACAGAGAAAATTATCGAAAGGATAGCCAGTAAGAGCCAAGTCCAGTTCACATAGAGCGCCGAAGACAACTTCTGCGGCCGCTGGCCACGTGGCGTGTTCGGATCTCATCCCTGCGAAGTGGGGAGAGGTCCGCCGCTAAAATGGCTACGTGGCAGGCTCGGGGCTCATCTCCAAAAAAGGGGAAAGGTCAGACCCTGTCGGACACGTGTCGCCCACGGAGCTAGCCTCTGCGGAAGAAGCAAAGGCATTTTTCCGCAGGACATGTGTCACCTTCGGAGCTAGTCACCGCGGAAATCAGAGGACCAGTCGCACGGTATACGTGTCGATCTCGGAGCTCACCTCCGAGAGGTCCGGTTCTATCGAACACGTGTCGCCACCGGAGCTTATCTCCGGGAGGTCCGTCCCTGCTGGACACGTGTTAACCTCGGAGCTCGTCTCTGAGGAAAGAAGAGAAGGAAAGACCGGCACTAACACGTGGCGTGCGCGGAACCATCTCCGAGTAAGAGAGGAGGTATCGACCGCCAGGATACGTGGCACACGCGGAGCTCACCCCCGAAGGAGAAGGGAGGTCTCGCTCGATTGACACGCGGCACAACCGGAGCTCATCTCTGCGGAGAAGGAGATACCAGGCCCCGGAAGGACACGTGGAGCTTCCGGAGCTCATCACCGTGGAGGTAACGAGTTCTAGAGCGGTTTTTACGCGTGAGAATACCGGTACGTAAAGGAAAACCGACCTGAATTCCACGATGTTACTAAAGATAAGACGTTAGGATCCAACAACGATCTGAATAAGACTCTTATTCGGGATACAATCAGATTAGGACTCTTCTCTTCCCGATTATAAATAGAACCCAGAACCTCTGGCCTAAACCACAAACTTCTTTTTCAACTTCTGAGCCGACGACTTAGAGCCCTAGCCCTATCTCGCCGAGTAAACCATCGCCGAAACCCAGCAAGGAGGATCGCCGGAGGAAAGCCAGAAGGGTCTGAGGAGGACCTCAAAAACCGAGAAGAACGTGAGGTAGGACTACTATACCACCTTACAGCATTCTTGTGTTTTCTTTGCATCTGTTCTTTGGTTCCTTTCGAACAGAAGCCTTCTCGTGGACAGATCACTTGATGATCAGGTTGATCTAAAGACAAGATCATCGCCATGACCACCTTTGATCTGAACACCTCTGCCCATGCAAGCCATGCAAGAACACGAACAAACCAATCTAATAAAAACTAACCATAGGATATCATGCATATGCATCATCGCATCTAGTTTAAAGGTTTGTGCATGATATTGATTGCTGTGAATCTTGTATGCACGTGATCCTACATAGCGGGACAAGCTCAGGGAGCTGTCTACGACGAGCTGCAGCAACAAGGTTTTGAGATCCAAGAACCACCGGAACCGTAAGAACAAGGCAAGTACTCCTTGACCATATTGATCCTATGTTTTGGGTAAAACTGTTTTGTTTTGCGAAAAGGTGTGTGTGCAGAGTCAAACATGATGGGAAAACCCTTTGATAGGAGTTTACTAGTATTGGTTAAACCACCCTTGTTGCCAGGGACGTTTATGAGTCGGGTATGGTTTTTGCTTTATGCTTCGCTGAGTCCATGGGAATGGGAAGCGAGATAGATGTGTCTAGCTAACTGCACTTGTAATAATAATGAGAAACTGATGATGTTAACGAACATGGATCGGAGGGAGATCTAGGCAAGCCTGGGTTTGTGAATGAGGTAGCATGAGATGGTGGTTTACTTGCCGTAGATCTAAGGATTGGTTCATGTATGCACATGCCAGGATAACATTGCCACCACAAGGCCAAGTATGGGTGCGGCTTAGCTGAGTAATTAGGTAAGTTGCTAGAGTGTTATGGACTGTGGAAGGCGCGGGGAATGGGAGTCGAGTGAGGACTGCCCTGGGAACTGCATGGCACAAGAGGGGGCCCGTGGGTGGGAGAATTGGAGATTCTAGCCTGCCGGTGAAACCTTAGTGAGTCCATACATCTAGTAACCCCTTTGTAAAGGCTATTTTGTGATCTCTTGGCCATACACCGACGGTTGTGTACTGGTATAATGGAGGTTCTGCAGTCGCCGACGGGTGACGAAATCAGAAACTTGTGGGTAAAGTGGTGCAAACTCTGCAGAGTCTAAAACTATCATGATAACCGAGCTTACGGTCACGAGCGCCTGGCTAAACTGCCATGATTAGTTGGGATGGTTATTGGGACGGTTCTTGGTGATGGTTATTGATTATGGTTATGGTTTGGTTTTTGGGACTGTTGAGTCCGAGTGATAAGATGGTTGCATGACGGTTGAGTCATGGCAACGAGATTGGTCTCGGTGTGAGACGAAGTTGTTTATGAGATAAGATGGTAGCGAATACGGGAAGGTATTCGTGAGATGGTAGCGAATACGAGGAGGTATTCGTGAGTAAGGATGAAGTTGGATTAATGTTCGGATGGAACATGGAAAGTGATGGAGGTATGTTGGTAATTTAATACATACTGGGATTACATTCATCTAAAGTTAAGTTGTTGTTTTATCATGGTTTTATAAGTCTGCTTTTCTGCAAATGAGCCTGTTATACCTACCTTGTTATGAGCTACATATTATGTGTTTCCCGCACTTGCTGAGTACATCATTGTACTCAAACTTGCATTATTATCTCCTCATCAGTAGCAAGAGAAGACTACTATGAAGACCAAGTGGAGCATTAGGGCGTGTGATCTGTTCTCAACCTTGCCTGTGGAGGGAACGGAGATGGAACCACTACTGCTTAGATTTGCTTCCGCCTTAGTTAGATTGCTTCCGTATTAGAATAAAGACTTCCGCTGCATAGAAATAAAGACTTTCGCTGTGAGCATGAGTCTAAGACTCATGAGACTTTGTAATAAACTCTATTATTCGTGGTAATATATATTCTGAATTCAGTTTGTGGATCATATGTGTATGTGTGGAGAACATCCTGGGCACACATATGCATTAGTTCTCAGTTCCGTGGTTTTCCTCAGAATTGAGGGCGTCACAGACCCACATGGCAGTGAGCTGGAAAAATTAAACTTACACAGGAAGCAATTGACTTGTACCGGTGATTCAACACCCACGAGCAGCTCTCCCACCGTGGTGCCACCGAGGGCTGGCCAGGCCACCTCTTGCTGTGCTCTCCCAGGCACCGGCGCCCAGAGGCGGTCCTGCGGCGTGATCACCCCCCCCGACCGAAGCAAAAGTCATTTGCCTTCTCCTCCTCGCGGGCGACGCTGAACCGAGCCGTTCTTCCCCTCCACCTCTCGGTCCGATCAGAGAAACGGAAAAACGCTCGGGTCCTTCCCTCCCCAAGCTGCTAGGCAGCATCTTGAGCTCGGACTCAACTCCCCCGACTCCTAAACCCTCGAGCTACGGCCTCCCCCGCCCGAGATCAACTGCCACAGCGGCGACCTAGCTCAAGAACGTGATCGGGCGCTCGTGGACAGCCCTCCACAGGGGGTTTCACGGCCGAGCGATCACGTCTACGGTGGTGCTGCTCTTCTCCAATTCTTGGAGCAAACCGTGGAGCATCGACGAGGAATTCCGAGATTTTGCTCCGGCGAGTTCAACCCGAGCATCCGGTACGGATTTGGCAACTTCCCATGCTCTGATCCTCCCTAGGTCCTCAAATCTTGCACGTAGCAGCTAGACTAGTCGGCGGTCATTTTTCTTTCAGCAACCTTGGCACGAAAACACCTCAGAGCGATTAATTTCAAGCTCTACCGAGGGCGTTCTTCGTGGGACCAATCAGGCGCATGGTGCCGACCCCTTTTCCGCTGTTTCCGAGCTAATCCATGACCTTGCCGAGCTTCGCGATCACCCACTGGTGCTGTAGAGCTGGTTGGCCGAGGTTTTGGCGGGTTGGAACCCACGGCCGACGTCGCCGAACCTCAACAGAGGCCGTCGCACGTCGCCGAGACATCTCCGGTCGTTGGCAGCCCGAGACAACCCCACGGTCGTGTTCCTCGACGTCGCAAACCCCCTGGCAGCCAGTCCTAGTCCGGATGGTGGCCGGGAACAGCGGGCCGGCGAGCACCGACGTGCTCCGGCGAGGGGGGAGCGCGCGGGCGCGAAGGAGCTGGCGGGAGGTTGAAGAAGGGGTGGGCCCCGTCGGTCAGCAGCACAAAATTCAAACCTGTGATCGGGTGTGGCCGGGATCCCGTGTGCTGGCGCGCAAAACCCCATGGCCCCGGTGTGGCCCAGTTCTGATTGGTTGGAATTTAAATAAGCGGGCCCAATAGGATTTTCTGTAGGAAAACAATTCCAGAGTTGGCCCAAACTTTGGAAATTCATAGCTCCTGGTAGAAACCTCCAATTTGAGTGAATCCACTTGGGTTGGATTCATCTCTCTTAGTTCTATCCAAATATGAACTCAGATTTGTCTGAACGTTAATATTATATTCTGGAAAATTCTTTGAAGGTTTTCTGAAAAAGAATTATTGAGGGAGTTTGGTTTATCCAAAACTCCCCAAATTCAGACAGAATATTCTTTAGAATAGTGTTGACCTACTAGCAAATTTTCAGCTCATTTTAAGATCATTTGAGTAGGAATTTGCTAAATGCAAATATATGTATTCAAAAGAGTCCAGAAACATTTTCAGAAAATGTTTCCCACTTCAAAAATCGATTCTGAGCAATCCATAGCTCCAAAAATCATAGGAAAATTTAGGCAAGCTCTCTGAGACATACTTGGAATTGTAGTTCACTTAGTTGGGCATGAAAATGCACATTACTTCAGAATTAATTCTTTTTTAGTACAAATGCTTAAAGAATTGTTCTGGAAGAACTACTCCAGTAAAAGGGCTGAAATTTGGACCAGATTACTTTCATGTGGCCAGGAACTCACATGTAAATTATCAGCCCAAGTTGAGCTATAGAACGTACTGTTCTTATTCTCCATACTTATGTATAGGTGGAAATACATAAGAGACATTGTGAAAATTATGGAGAACACAATTTGACTCCACATTAGCTACAATTTGGCAAGCTAAATCCTTAGGTAGTACAGAATCTGCTGTAAAAGTTTTGATGCCATTGGAGTTCTTGTTCTTCAGTTGCACTCAAATCTTTTCAGTTTACCTATGGGGTTCATTAGGGAAAATGGTTAGTGTATAGCTAAGGCCTTAAGGTCGATTTAGTTTAATTCTGTTTCTTTGCACAACAGAGGCAAACCAAGCCATTTTTGGTTTTTCCACATAATCTCTGTTCCTAAGAGATTAATTCTATAACTTCTTTCCATTACATTCTGTAAAACATATGCATATGCATTTCAATAGGAACCACAACAAAGGGAATTCAAAGGAGTGATTCATTGAAGTGGATCAAGCTCCGGAGAATCAAGGGTGGATCAACAAGGATACTAACTGCTTATATACGACTACCCTGCAAAACAGGCAAGCTCCGGTTGCATTTAACAACTATTAAGTTTTTATTTTGTATTCACCTTTGGTTAAGATTTGAACTGTGCATTAGGTCTAGTGTTTGATACTCCTCTTGAATAGCCAAATGACCCATGGAGTATTGGGTAGGTGTCTTTCACCGTGTAGCGCTGCCATGCTTAAGTACGGTTCGGTAGAAGTCGAGTGGTGAGATGCTACTCGCAGTTTCAGGAACAACAGGGGCATACGGGATTGGTTCATAAATGAATTAGCAAGTTAAAGTTGAGACCGGAAGGTTGTAGGGGCAGCAGGACATAGGGGCCTGGGTGTTGTAGACCTGTACGTGTCGGTCAAGGACCAATCCGTATGCGGCCTTGTTGAACAAGTTTGAGTTGTGTACCGGACTCATGCTGGCTATATGGGACCCAGTAAACCGATGTACCTGGGGAAGCTGTCGTTGGGACTTTTCGGGTCGCCTCAGGCGGACGGCCGGTGTGTAGTATGTGGGGAGCATTCTCATGACATCTCACATCGGCAGGTGCACCATGAGAGTGGCTACTATATGGAGCGACTTGATCAATTCAGCGGGGTTGAAACGGGCGAAAGGCTGCCACGTACGATGTCAGTGATGGTTGTTGTAGGCAACGTCGAGTATGGGCGTACGTGTCATGTAGTCCGGGTGTTATTGATTCGAATCACCGTCGCTCGCGGAATGGACTGAGCATACTTGTTCTCACAGTCGTGACGTAGTAAGAACTTGCATGAGAAAGTAACTAATCATATTGATGTGAAGTATCATACTAGCTTCGTGTTGGATCTTGATGAATAGGCTAGTGCAAACTCGATTCTTTTATGCCATGAGCAATTTACATCGGGGGAAAGCGTTTCTTGTTTGATTGTGGACTCCCGATGTGGCGTGCCCAGGGTTACTTAAAATGCTGCAATTAATACCTTAAAGTAAGGATTCACTTTTAGGCGAGTTTAATTGTGCTTATACCATCCTATGTTAGGTTCATAACCTCACTTAGAGTTTCATGTTTAGGGTGACGGTTAAGTCTTGCTGAGCGTTATGCTCACGGATGCTATCCGAGTTGTTTTGCAGGTAATTGACTCGATGCTTATGAGAAGGGATGCCGATGAGACTCAGGAACCTCCGAGTGCTTACTAAAGGAGCATCCTCGCCGCTGTAGATTGTCTTCGTGTTGCTAGTAAGAGACAGTCCGCGGGCTGGACTGTTTCTTTGTTGCTAAGATAGAGATGAATCGTGAGAGAGATAGTCTTCCGCTGTAGCTTACTCTGATATAACTATTTGTAAAACTTTCCTGTACGCTTCCGCAAACTATTTATGTAATATGATATGTTTCTGCATCCCGTGTGCTGTTGGGTGCCGCATATCAAGGCACCATCTAACGAGGTCATGTGGTCCCTCACAGCGTGGTATCAGAGCTGTGACAAGTGGTGTCAGAACCCTATCATAGTTGATACCAGAGCGGCTGTCTCACTGAACCTAAGACCCGACCATCTCCACGACTTCTTCAAGGACCAGACAGAATTCATCCCGCTGAACCACTACTCTCCCTGCCCAAACCCTGACCTTGCCCTCGGCGCCGGCCGCCACAAGGAAAGCACTGCCCTCACCATCCTCTTCCAGGACGAAGTCGGCGGGCTTTACGTCCACAGGCGCTACGACGGCGAGTGAGTCCGTGTCAAGTCTGTTCCCAACGCATTCATCATCAACGTCGGCGACATCACTCAGGTGTAATTAGTTGCTTAATTACAAAGCGTTCCCGAATTATAATGATGATGCCGCTAACCGCAGGAGGACTACATCTGTTCATATGAGGTCTGGAGCAACGACTGGTATGAGAGCTCGGAGCACCGGGCGTCGGTGAACCAAGAGAAGGAGAGGTTCTCCATTGTCTACTTCTTCAACCCCGCGACCTACACCATGGTGGAGCCACTGGAAGAGCTGGTGAACGAGGAGAATCCGGCAAGTTACAACACCTACAACGTGGGCGACTTCTGTAACACCATGAAGAAAAGCAACTTCAAGAAGCTGGACGTCGAGAACGTCCAGATCGCACATTTCAGGAAGCATCTCATATGAAAAATCTAAGGCATGGTAGGATGAAAATGAAACATATGCAATGTTCAAGTACGAGGCGAATGTTATATTTTCTGTAACAACAATTTTGTCTAGCGAGATGGCTAGCGCAATATTTACATGGTTAGTAATTAGAAAAATGTTATGCATAATAACTCCATCATTGGTTTATGGTTATCTCTTATCATCATCTTATTTTCTGAAGCTGTTATATTTTTTATGTGTCCAACATTTTTGAGGGAAAGAGAAAGATCAGCTGTTGGCCCAACCCATATATATAGACATGTATATACATACATACATGTATATATATGTATGTGTGTGTGTATCACACACACACACACACACACTCCCTCGATATATTTGATGCCGGTTAGTTCAATTTTAGACTAACCTTCAATATGCAGATGATACAATTCTTTTTGTTAATCACAACCTGAAAAAGGCAAGAAACTTAAAAGTAGTATTTTTAGCGTTCGAGAGACTTTCAAACTTAAAGATTAAATTTTATAAAAGTGAGTTGCTTTGTTTTGGGGAAGCCCAAAATGTGGTCGCTCAATATGCCGAGATTTTTAGTTGTGAGCAAGGATATTTTCCGATTCGTTATTTAGGAATCCCAATTCACTATAGGAAGCTAAAAATTGCCGAATGGAACCATGTGGAGGAACGATTTGAAAGAAAGATTGAGCAGCTGGAAAAGTAAGTTACTATTTTCAGGTGGAAGACTGATATTAATGCAGTACTAAGCAGTATGTACTATATATAATATCCTTCTTCCAAATACCAAAAGAAGTGTTACATAGACTGGATTATCTCAGATCTCATTTCTTCTGACAGGGAGATAGTGACAAAAGAAATATAGTCTCGCGAGATAGAATGTAATATGCAGTCCAAAAGAGGAGGGCAGGCTTGATGCTCAAGACCTTTGCGCTAGGAATAAGGCCCTACTCAATAAATGGCTATACAGGCTTCTTACAGAGGATGGGATATGACAGAATATGCCGAGAAGAAAATGCATTGGCTCAAAAGCATTTTCTCAAGTCCAGTGGACGTCAAGAGATTCACATTTCTAGGCTGGATTAATAGCGTCAAACACATATTTTTTCCGCTATGACCCATTTTGGATTAGACACAGCTAAAAGAATAGATTCTGGGAGGACTAGTGATTGAGAATATTACCCTCCGAGAATGGTATCCAGTGTTGTATAATATTGCACGCCATAGAAATGACACTATTAAGACAGTGATGGCAAGTCCCTTACCGATAGTGTCATTAGGAGTGTATTCAAACTGGTGTTCGTTTAGCGTCATGAAATGCTCAAGTTGAGTGTTTTACATTAGTTCGATTCACGCAGGAGAAAGATGAATTTCGCTGTAATCTAATTGCAAGCGGAATATTCTCAGTGGATTCTATGTACAACGCTTAATGTATTCATATATGCCAGTAGATATAAAATAAACGATATGGAATATGAAAATACCACTTAAAACAAAAATCTTTATACAGGAGTAATTCTAACAAAAGGACAATCTTGTGAAACGTAACTGGTATGGGGACAAAAATTGTTGTTATTGTCATCATAAAGAGACAATCAAACATTTGTTTTTCAAATGATATCTGCACGATCCAATCATCCAAGTAGTTTCAAACTTGTACCCACCAAACAGTGTTGTTAATATATTTGGTAATTGGTTGACTGCGATTGATAACAACTATAAGTTACATACGAGGGTGGGAACGATTGCCATTATTTGATTGCTTTGGCTATGTAGAATGATAAAGTATTTAATGAAACAGATTCATTTTCGTTGTAGGTTATATATGGATGCACTTCTTTGCTTTGGTTATGGTCACCCTTACAACATCTGGAATATAGAGGTCTGTATATGGAAATTTCTACATGGTTAGAGCAAGTTGTGAGGCATATCTTTATCCCACATGGGTGGCAGCGTAGCCTTCGAATAAGGCCCCCTTTGGTAGTGCTCCCAGCTCCTCATTCTTGATGAGAATCAGAGGAGCTCTGTCAAACGGGTGATTTGCGTACCTGATTCACGGTTGAATCAGGTGAATCGATTCATCGTTTTTGTGAAGGAACTGTGAATTCAAAAAACCAACTTCTCCAACCCCAAAACCGTTTCTCAACCAACCAAATACAAATCTCTCCTTATACTTGCTATCTATTTATTGATAAATACCACTGAGCGCCAAATCGTTTGATCTATCATGAATTTAGTTATCTTGCCAAATGATTTTTTACAAACGGATTCTTATTCACTTGAAAGAATCAGAAGAATCACTCCACTAGAGAATTAGAAGTGAAACCAAAAGAATTAGGTTGTGGAGCTCTACCAAAGGGGTCTGAGAGTTATTATTAGGCACTATTTAGAATTAATGATTGTATGGGATGTCATATTTTCTATTTTTTATTGTGACTCCGTGCATCATACTTATGCAGAAGCAGTATTTAGAACTCTATTGTATTGTTTTGAGTTTAATAAATCCTCATTATCAAAAAAATATATATATCACACAATGAGTGGACCCAACGCAGCGTGACGTTGGGAAATGGTGTTGCCTGACAGGCGGGGCAGCGCAACATGGCATGCGACGCGAGGAGTCTAGACATAGACGGCCTGGGAGCAGACCGGCGACGAGCGCGGTTGCACAGGTGTTGCGGCGGCCGTGGCTGCAGTGGACATCTGCCCTCATTTGTTATTATATTTTTATTTTTTCTAATGGATTCACAGTGGCGGACATCCGCCTATCAGGCTACCCGCACTCATGTGCTCTAAATATCTACACCAAACGAATATTTCCACTATTTCCAGCACACTCTAAAAGATTCTCTGTTTTCCAGTACGTGCTACCGCACTCATCGTACTCCCTAAATGTACTCTATATCAACTACCATTCATTCTTTACTATATCTTTCCATCTCTTTTTTTCTTCTATCTATTCTTTTCATTTTATTTTCTTTCCTTTTCCTGTCTATTATTTACCTTTTATTTTGTTTCATTTTCCCTTTTTATTTTCATTCTATTTTTTATATCCTTTCCTTTTTCTCTCTTTTTTCCTTTTGCTTTCCTTCCTTATTTCCTCTATTCTTTCTTTCTATTTTCTTTTCTCTTTTCCTCTCTTCTTCTATTTCCTTTCATTTTTTCCTTTCTTCTATTTCCTTCCCTTTCTTTTCTTTCCTTTTTCTCTCTTTCTTTATTTCCTCCCTCTCTTTTCCAAATCATTTGCCAAATCCTTAGGAGCACTGCAGTGTTATCTAAAAGTGTTATCTACCTTCAAGATACTTGGAGAAACTGCAGCACATTACCAATCATTTATTCCTTCATCTTTTCCCTTTTCTCAGCTACCAAGGGAACAAGGCAGAACCACATTCGCTATAGATGGACATATTACATTTCAATCTTCAAGCCATGACAACACTTATGCTCTTGACTTCAAATGAAATGAAGGAAAAATTTGTTCTACATGAACTAAACTGAAAATATAGAAATGATGTAAATAAACACTTATGCATACAACAGCTCGAGGAACAAGAAGCACAATGTTTGTACATTGTCAATTGCACTTCAAGAGTACATTTTAATCTTTGGACAACCTGAACAAACAATGTCCTAGCACTTCAATGTTGCCAATTGCACTCCAATGTTGTCAATTGCAGCCTAAACGGAAGCATCAATGGAAGCACTTCAATGTCCATCACCACCTCCCCATCGTTCGACAGCATCGACGGAAGCTTCACGCAGGGCTGGTTGCTGCGTTGCCTCATCCGTGAAGACGTCCTACCTCGCGCGTGACTCCAACTGCCACGCTGCAGAGTGGACTCGCAGATTTTTCAGTAGCAATTTTGTGCTGGGGAGATGGCGGGGGTTGTAGCGAGCGGGCAAATGGCGTAGCTGCTCCAGTACGCCTGTGCGGCGTCTAAAACCGCTCGGACCTTGGCAGCTCCAGTCCAATAGCCTCTCGAGTATGCGGGTGCCCACGGTCCCACTTGAACTGAGCATATTTCTAGTGATGTTGAGTCAGTGGCTGGCGGCATGCCCGTCGTTCATGTAGGTCCATGTTTATAGTGTGGGAAGATGAGTAATGTACGTATAAATATAAGAGGTAGTCCTATTCAAATATATTGTAGTAAAAAACTTGTAACGTAACGCTGCACCTCTGAAAATATAAGCGGGCAGAAACCCAATCATCAAATAAAAAATTGATAAGACAAAATACAATTGAACACACATAAATGATGTAGGGTATTACCTCTCCTTGGACCGATATATGATACATGACGCCTGGAGGAAGACTTTGAAACAGTGAAGTACCAATGACAAGCCACGACTTGAAAGGCTGTGATGACAAAAAAGACCTGATTGAGAAGGAATATAATTGTGATGACACCATGATGAAGACCGTGATGGTGGCGGAGAAATGACGACGGCCACCCGGTTTGCGCAACTGAAAAATCCTAATCTACGCCCTGTGTATATTATTTTCTTTTGAGGCAATTGGCAGGTGGTATCCGGGACGCAATATTACTCCCGATCCCGCGTGTCCAAGGAGGATGGCGCCGCTCCCCGCGCCGATCACTTCATTACGGAAAAAGGGCAACAGGCCATCGGTTTATTTATAGGCGTTGAGATTGTCGAACATAGACGGCTTAAAGTTATCGGTTTGCGGACCCGACAGCTATAATATTACAGCCGTCGGCCCTGGAGTTTAGGCCGACGGCTATAACTAAAACTGTCGGCCTAGCTGCCAGCGCTGACGGCTATAAATTATAGCCGTCGGACCCATCCAAAACATACGGTTTAAGGTGCCCTAACACCCGGCCCGGCCTCTCCGCCTCGATTCGCGCCGTCTCCACGCCGCCTCCCTGCCGCTCGCCGCCGCCAGTCGCCCCGCCCCCGGCGCGCGATGCCACGCCTCCCAACGCCGTCGGCCGCCGCCCGAGCCTCTTCGCCGGCCTCCCTCGTGGCGCCCGCCCACCCACCCTGGCCTGTGCGCCCCCGCCCTAAGTCGCCGCCACCCCGCTGCCGCAGCGCCGCCCCGCAGCCACCGCGCCCTCGCTGCCTCGGTGCCGTCACCCCACTGCTGCAGCCCCGCAGCCGCCCTCCCCGACGTGTGCCCACCGCCCCACATCGACCGCACCGTCACCCGTCCGCCCCGACGCGTACCCGCCGCCCCGCGCCGACTGCACCGGCACCCGCCCGCCCGGACGCCTGCCCGTCCGAGCGCCCGCACCCCGATTCAAGGTACGCTCAAAGCTCGTGTCTTTAAATTCATAGTCAGTACGTAACTTAAATGTATTGAATTAAATTGAGAATAACTAGATAAATTAGGGTCATATTAAGTGCTAGTTGTTTGGCCGGGCACATGAAGTATGTATTCTGCTAGCTATTTCATAAAAACAATGAGTAGATAATTATGTTTAGATTTTGTTTACCGCTTTGCAATGTATAATGTCGTTTAGATTATTGTTACATTAGTTTCCAATCTCGTATCATAATCATCTTCATTTCTGCAATTTGTTGTATAGTTTTGAAAATGGGTGATGACCGTAAGGTGATGTATAATGGATGGACATCAACTGGTGCACACACTATAGAATGGGCTCATATCACAAATATTTTTGTGAACGAAGCCTTTGCTAGTGGTGCTCGTGTTACGAAGTGTCCATTTAACAAGTGCTGGAATTATCGACGTCTGTATAGATCTGAAATGGAGCCGCACCTTTGCAAGCACGGATTTATGCCCGACTATCTGGTGTGGCACGAGCATGGGGATATGAACGATGCTGGTGAATCGGTCGGAAACAACGATGAAGATCGGATGGATGAGATGATAGCGGATGTTAGTAGAGAGTACAAAGAGCAGTCACCGCCGGAGGAGGTGCAAAAGTTTTACAGACTTCTTACCGCCTCAGATTAAAAAGTTTGTTAGGGCACTAATGTGACCGTTCTGTAGGCAGTCACACGACTTATGGCGATGAAGTCCAAGTACAATTTTGTGAAAATTTGCTACAATGGTATCTTGAGGCTGGTCACTGATCTCATTCAATCAAATCATAAGATGCCGAAAGACTTATATCGATCTAAGAAGCTTTCGGTCGGTCTGGACATGAATTATTAGAAGATTGATGCATGCGAGAATAATTGCATGTTGTTTTGGAAGAAACATAAGAATGATACTCATTGTATGCATTGCAATACATGCAAATATATGCAGGTTCTGAGCGATGATGGAGAGGAAATAACAATAAAAGTACCGATCAAACAACTTCGGTACATGCCTATCACGTCAAGGCTTAAACAGTTATTTCTGTCCCAAGAAACAGCGAATCAGATGAGGTGGCATTCTGAAGGGATACGTGAGAGCGATGACAAAGATGTTATGGCGCATCCTTTGGAAGGTGCGGCCTGGCAAGCTCTAGACCGTTTTGATCCGGAGTTTGCAAGAGATCCTAGAAATGTTTGCCTTGGTTTGTCAACATATGGTTTCACTCCTTTCAGCACCAGTAACAGCTCATACTCTTGTTGGCCTGTTTTTATCATGCCCTACAATCTCTCTCCCAACATGTGCCTGAAAGAAGGATACATATCCTCACAACCATCATTCCACGTCAGAAACATCCAGGGAAGAAAATTAATATGTTTATGCAACCGTTGATTGAAGAGCTAAAAGAGCTATGGCAAGTGGTAAAGGCATATGACAATCACCTGAAATGTGAATTTACCTTACGTGTCGCATATCTATCATCAATCAATGATTTGTTAGCATATGCCATTTGGGTTGGTTGGTGTGTCCACGACAGTTGTGTTGCCCCATATGTATGGCTGACACTAATGCCATCAGACTGAAATATAAAAAAGTCATTTTCTTTTATTGTCATCGATGATTCCTTCATTCAAACCATCATTTCAGGAGTGATACACAATCATTCCGGAAAGGAAGAACATTTACAAAAGGACCTCCTTGTTGATTAACAGGCGAACAAAAAATGGCATGGCATGCAAAGTTAAAAGAGTCCACAGAAGGTGGGTTCGAAGAACATTGAAGTTTCCAGATCGCTATGCAGCAAACATAAGACGATGTGTTAATTTCAGCATCGGTAAACTCAACTGATTGAAGAGTCATGATTACCATATTATGATAGAAAGACTTGCACCTGTAATATTCCGTGGCTACATCAAACCCAATTTGTGGAAGATATTTGCTGAACTTAGCTACTTTTATAGGCAGGTTTGTGCTAAGAAAGTGTCAAAGAAGATGATGCGGTACTGGGAGAAAGAAATCGTTGTGCTTGTATGTAAGATGAAAAAGTCTTCCCGCCACGATTTATGAATGTTATGCAACATTTGCTAGTGCATTTACCTTATGAAGCTTTGATGGTAGGACCTGCACAGTTTATATGGATGTATAGTCAAGAAAGAGAATTGAAAAAAATTAGAGCTACAGTGTGCAACAAGGCAAGAGTTGAGTGATGTACTGTAGAGGCATTTGCAGCTAAAGAGATTACAAACTTCTCTATTAAATATTTCTTACGTGCGAACAACGTGAATGCATCTATGACACGTTATAACATTGTAGAAGAGCAACCTACGACTAAGTTTAGTATTTTTCATTAGAAGGGTAAAGGTGTTGGGGTTGCCACTTCTCATTATATTTCGGAGCAAGAGAGGAACTATACCATGCTTTGCATGTATTTCAACATGGAGGAATGTTACCATTTTTTGAAGTGTTCGACAAGCTGTATTGGACATCTTCTCGAAGAACTACACAAAGTCAATTGGATAAGCTACGTCAGCAAGGCATAAATGGTGGCCCAAGCTTCATGAAATGGCTCCGTGGACATGTAATTTTATATCCTTCCTTTGTTCTTCAATTATAGTTGACATAGTTATCACATAGTTAATAACTTTGTCTATTGCTTTATATGTAGTGTATGAAGGATGTCAACATCTCTGATGACTTGAGGCAGATCTCGCATGGTCAATTGAAAGCAAGGGAATTTAACCGTTACGATATCAACGGATACTGTTTTCGAACGCCAAGTTCAGAAGCGAACCGTTGACTTGCAGCCACATCAAACAGTGGAGTATATTTAACGGCCGCGGAGGGTAGTGGACAATTGAATGGATACTACGGTGTTCTTCATAAAATAATTGAGCACACATTTGGTGGTTCAAAAGAACTGAAACTTGTGTTTTCGACTGTCAATGGTTTGATCCAACATCGAGCACGCAAGTGGATGATTTTGGAATGGTGGAGATCAACCAAAACTCACAGTATACAGCCCATAACAAAATGGTTGTACTTGCGCATCAAGTGGAACAAGTGAAAAATGGCATGACATGCAAAGTTAAGAGTCCGCAGAAGGTGGGTTTGAAGGGTATGGTAAAGAACAAAACTAGACTCATATTTCTTTTCTTTGTGAGCTACCATATGCAAAGGCGCTCCTTTTACCGCACAACATAGATTTGATGCACCTGGAGTGTAATATCGGTGAAAGCATCATAAGCATATGTTTTGATTTCACTAGTCAAAGCAAAGATAATATGAATGCGAGGAAAGACTTAACTGATCTTTGTGATCATCCTGAGCCTGAGGTTAGAACAAATGTAAGTAGGTATGAAAGTAGGGCATGAGCTCCATACTGTATCAAGTCAGAAGAAAGAAAGCAAATACTTAGTTGGTTGAGAACATTGAAGTTTTCAGATCGCTATGCAGCAAACATAAGACGATGTGTTAATTTCAGCATTGGTAAACTCAACGGGTTGAAGAGTCATGATTACCATATTATGATGGAAAGACTTGTACATGTAATATTCCGTGGCTACTTCAAACCCGATTTGTGGAAGATATTTGCTGAACTTAGCTACTTTTATAGGCAGATTTTTGCTAAGGAAGTGTCAAAGAAGATGATGTTGCAGTGGGAGAAAGAAATCGTTGTGCTTGTATGTAAGATGGAAAAAGTCTTTCCGCCAGGATTTATGAATATTATGCAACATTTGCTAGCATTTACCTTATGAAGCATTGGTAGCATGTAACACCCTCAAATTCGTGATTATGCATTCATAAAGATTTCATTAGAGAAAACATTTCAAAAGAAGTGGAAACAGAGAAAGAATAAAAAAGATAGCCAAAAAGAGCCAAATCCAATCCACCGAGAGCGCCGAAGACACTTCCCACGGCCCGCTGGCCACGTGGCGCCTTCAGAGCTCATCTCTGCGAAAGGGGTGAGGTCCGCCGCTAGCTGGCTACGTGGCAGGCTCGGAGCTTGCCTCTATGAAAGGGGCGAGGTCCGACCCCGTGGGACACGTGTTGCCCCCGGAGCTAGCCTCTGCAGAGAAGCGAGGCCAGCCCTGCAGGACACGTGTCGTCCCCGGAGCTAGTCTCTGTGGAGAAGCGGGAGGTCCAACCCACGGGACACGTGTCGCTCTCGGAGCTCTTCTCCGAGAGGTCCAGCCCTGTTGGACACGTGTCGCTCTCGGAGCTCACCTCCGAGAGGTTCGGTTCTGCTGGACACGTGTCATCCTCGGAGCTCACTTCCGAGGAGAAGACACTGCAGGACACGCGTCTGCCTCGGAGCTCGCCTCCGAGAGGTCCCGCCCTGCTGAACACGTGTCATTCTCGGAGCACACCTCCGAGAGGAAGGGAGGTCCGACACTGATGGAAACGTGTCGACCTTAGAGCTCATCTCTGAGAAGAAAGGAAGTCTGGCACTGCTAGGACACGTGGCACTATCGGAGCTCACCTCCAAAGAGAGGGGAGGTCCGACACTGACACGTGGCACATACGGAGCTACCTCCAAAGAGAGGGGAGGTCCGGGACTGACACGTGGCATACGCAGAGCTCGTCTCTAGAGAGAGGGGAGGTCCCGACCCACCAGACACGTGGCGCACGCGGAGCTCACCTCTGAGGGAGAGGGAGGTCCCGCCCGCCAGACGTGTGGTGCACGTGGAGCTCACCTATGAGGAAGAGGGAGGTCCCGCCCGCCTGACAACGTGGCACAACCAGAGCTCACCCCTGAGGAAAAGGGAAGCCTAGGCTCCCGCTGGACACGTGGGGCCTCCGGAGCTTATCCCTGCGGAAGGTTGCGATTCTGAAGCGGTTTTTGCACTTTATGCGAGTACCGGTACTGAGGAAACCGACACGGATTCTTCCATGATTGATACCACACAAAATTGATTAGAGATAAGTTGTTAAGATCCAAAAACAAATCAAATATACTCTTATTTGAAATCCAATCGAAGAAGGACTCTTCTTTTTCCGGTTATAAATAGAACCCGAAACACCCCTTGGTCGTAACATCTTCTCAAGCCGACAACTTAGATGCCCTAGCCCCCAAACTCGCCGAGCTAAACACCTTCACCGGAGTTCGACCACCGGTGAGACCGCCGACGAGCCCCGACACGATCGCTGGAGGAGAGCCGACGATCTGTTTTGCTGCCATTGCTAGGAGAAAGGACCCGAAGGAAGTAAGGTAGGTCTCCATCACCACCTTATGACGAGATCGCGGTTTTCTTTGCATCTGTTTCCTTCGATCCCTTCAAACAGAAGCTTTTCATGTGGACAGATCACGTGTTGATCGGTTTGATCTGGAGTCAAGATCATCGCCACGTCTACATTTCATCCCTACACCTCTGTTCATCGTAAAACCCAATGCAAGCCTATTAAAACTTGCAAGAGCACGCAAACTGATCTAATGAAAACAGCACCATAGGATTAGCATGCATATGCACCATAGCATCATGAGTAAGGATTGTGCATGATGTTTTATTGTTGTAAATCTTGTATGTGTGTGATCGTGAGTAGGAGAACAAGCTCAGGGAGCTATCTACGAAGGACTACAGCACCAAGACTTCAAGATTCCAGAGCAACAGAAACCACAGGAAAAAGGCAAGTGCCCCTTGACCATATTGATCCCATGTTTTGAAACTGTTTTGTTTGCGAAAAGGTGTGTGTGCTTGAGTCAACTTGATGGGAAAACCCTTTCATAGGAGTTTACTAGTTTTGTTAACCACCCTTGTTGCCGGGAAAGTTGATAAGTCGGGTATGGTCGTTTTTGCTTTTTGCTTCGCTGAGTCCACGGGATATGGGAAGCGAGATAGTTTGTGTCTAGCTACTGCACTCATATGAATAATAATAATGAGAACTTGATGTTGATAATGAACATGAATCGGGGGAGATCTAGGCAAGCTTGGTTCGTGGAAGTGGTAGAATGAGATGGTGGTTTACTTGTCGTAGATCTAAGGACCGGTTCATGCCAGCCATGCTAGGAAAAACAGTGCCACCACAAGGCCAAATATGGATGCGGCTTAGCTGACTAATTAGGTAAGTTGCTAGATTGTTATGGACCGTGGAAGGCGCGGGGAATGGGAGTCGAGAGAGGACTGCCCTGGGAACTACATGGCACAAGAGGGTGCCCGTAGGTGGGAGAATTGGAGATTATAGCCTGCTGGTGAAACCTTACTGAGTCCATACATCTAGTAGCCCCTTTGTAAAGGCTATTTTGTGATCTCTTGGTCATACACCGACAGTTGTGTACTGGTATAATGGAGGTTCTGCAGTCGCTAACGGGTGACGAAATCACAAACTTGTGGGTAAGTGGTGCAAACTCTGCAGAGTGTAAAACTATCATGATAGCCGTGCTTCCGGTCACAAGCGCCTGGCCAACTCACATGATTAGATGGGATGGTTTGGGATGATCATTGGGAGGTTATTCGGTATGGATGTTATTGGATTGGTTATGGTCCGGTCTTGGTAATGGGATTGGTTCCGTGACTGTTGAGTCATGGCAATAAGCATTGGTATCGGTATGATATGGAATTGAATATGAGATGAGATGGTAATGAATACGAGGTGGTATTCATGAGCATGAGAAAAAGTTGAGAAAGATGAATGTCTGGTGAGACATGAAAAGAGGTGAAATATGATGGAGGTATGTTGATATTTTAATTGGATACATGTTGGGATTTAATTCACTTAAAGCTAGTTGTTGTTTTTATCATGTTTTGTGAAATAAACTTTGCTTTTATGCAATGAGCCTTTTTATGTCTACCTTGTTATAAGCTACATTTCATACTTCTCGCACTTGCTGAGTACGGTATGTACTCACCCTTGCATTATCATACATCATCAGCAACAGGAGAGGAATACTTTGAAGACCATGTGGAGTATTAGGCGTGTGATCTGCCGTCAACTTGCCTATGGGAATGGAATGGAGTAGGAGATGGAGCTGCTGCTTCCGCTTAGTTGCTTCCTCAATAGTTTAGAAGACTTCCGCTGCTAGAATATGACTTCCGCTGCTAAGATAAGACTTCCGCTGCTAGAATAAGACTTCCACTGCTAAGAAAAGACTTCCGCTGCTAGAATAAGTTAGAGACTCATGAGACATTGTAATAAAATCCTATTATTCGTGGTTATATTCTGAATTCAGTTTGTGGATTAAATGTTTATGTGTGATGAACATCCTGGGCACACATATGCATCAGCTAGGGTTCCGTGGTGTTCTACGGAATCTGGGTGTCACATAGCAGGACCTGCACAGTTTAGATGGATGTATAGTCAAGAAAGAGAATTGAAAAAAAATAGAGCTACAGTGCGCAACAAGGCAAGAGTTGAGGGAATTTTAGGATATCTTGTGGGCAGGACTCGTAGAAATAGCTAGTGGTACCCTAGAGCTAATGTCTAAAGAACAAGCAGACCCTTGAAGAAAACATCTTCGGCGGTCACAAAGGATTATTGAAAAGCAGAAAAGAATTATTGAAGATCAAGAGAGAATTAGGGAATAGAGTGAAGGATAAGTGTATGAAGAAGAGATGGAAGAACACGAGAGACATGAACATCTTCATGCACGTGTGGCAGAAGCAGATTCTGATGCTGATGATTTTTTATTATGTTATTGTACGCATTCTTTGAGATTTTGATTCTTATTTTAAACAACTTTTAGTTTTTACCATTTATTATTTATTGTCTTATATTCTCATATACTAATCATTAGTTTCAAATTTATGCAGATGTGGAAGCATTCTAGCTTAATAAGTAAGGTGACTGGAAGGGGGAAGAGGCGCAGTGGTAGTTCGTCCTCCACGTCTCAATTGAGTAGTGGTTCGGACCATGCAACCTTGTTTTAGGTACTTGTTTATTTTTATGTACATTTCAATGTCATAATTAGCTATCTAATATTCGTAACATGTTTATTTGCATTTGCAGGGCATTACCTGGAATGCGCAAAGACAGAGGCAACTCTTTGAGTGTGTCGCAGAGCAGGCATCTTGCCAACTAGCACTGGTGGCAGATCATTGCCTGACGTACGAGGAGTTGTATGATGAGACGGAGACTGTCAGACAGCCGCTAGAGCGGGGAGGAGCCTCAGGAGCAGGCGGGATAGAATGACAATGGCGGCGATGATAAGGGCGATGACCCCGTGCAAGATGCAATATTGGCAAGAGAGTCAGAGATAGCTGAGACAGGACAGGGGGAGACTGATCGATGCCCCTTCAGTTGTCTTTCGGATTATTTGAGAAGCTATCTTCTATATTAGTTTTCTTGTCAACTAACTAATATTAATTTTGTACAGGTTGCAGAGGCTCCTTATATGTAATCCAAGTAAAGGGTTGGATGAGCGGACAACTATAAGGCCTAAGGGTACTAACATTGATGGTTTAATCCTGAAGATGGTGGGATTTCTATCGCTTAGTAATGTAGGTTGCTAATTAAAGCTAAAAAATTAGGAATAATGGTTAGTGCTTTATTTTAGTTTGCCTTCCTTGCTATTAGCCTACATATCATATTTTTTCTACACTTACTGACTAAAACTTGCTTTTGTTGGATTTTAAATGCTACTCAGGATATTATGATGATGTGGAGTACAACGAGGAGGAATTTCATCCCGAGGAGTTGTACTAGTCTGGCGAAACTCCCGGACAACGCTTATGATGGAGCACCACTAGTTTATTTCTGGTGTTGTGTTTATTTTTGTTTTAGTCTTAAAGGACATATGTAATCTTTTACGATATGTTGTACTTGGATTCCAATATAATTATGATATTTCACTCTTGTCGGCACATGTATGGTTAAACTGATCCTGACATATATGTGAAATACGCTTGATTGTTCTTTATGACAAATCGGGTATGACAAAGTGGTATCAGAGCCAAGATTGCCTGTAGGACGCAAGTCTAGTTAGAAATAGATGTACTAAATAATTTGCTATATCCATAGAAAGTATTTTAAAAAATGTTTACTTGTTGATATTTTTACTTATTGTCTAGCCTCATCTAGCTTCCCAAGAAAAAAATGTTTTGTTTTATTTCTAACTTTGTTATTTTTCCACTTATCCGACAAATTTTTTTAAAGATTAACTTATGAAGAAAACACAAAGAGAAAATAAGACTTTTAAAGAACTTTATACATCACTTGCTTAGGTTCTATTTTGATCAGTGAGTGAAATTCATACCTTGATCGTAACGAGTTCAAAAAAATGTTGTGCATTGCATTCTACCTTTTCTATTTCTTTAAGGGGTAGTCTATCATATTGTAGCACTTTTTTGGCACGATTAGATAATCCATATTATAGGTCGTCGTCGATGATGGCAACATAAAAAAATTCACCACTGAATGCTGTAACACATGAACACGCAAGACTACTGATTAAGAGGAAGCGAGCTCGAAGACCCTGAAGATTGTCACGAAGCTATGATGTTATATACTTACTTCTGTGTAGTGTGTAACTTAGGTTATTAAAACTATATTTACTTGACCATATCAATATCGTTGTTTGACACTTAACAATCATCGTATGCACAAATAGTTTGGTCTTAACCGTCTTTGTCCTAACCCTACGAATCTTGGTTACATCTTTCTTGCACATCTTAATGACCATATTTGGTTAACTAGCACTTTCTAAACGCTAAACCTTTTAAATCTCGGGGCGAGATTCCTTATAAAGGGTGTAGTTTGTCACACACCGAATATTAAAAAAAAATTGCCGCTCCTTCAATACACCTAAAAGGTCTCGCTGATATCTAGAACTTTAGTTGTCAATTCTTCTTTATTTCATACCGTCTGAAACTCAAAGATTGTTTTTTATTCTAGTGTTATTTTTGGACTTCACAAATATCGCTTTCCTTCGGGATTAACTTTCTAGAAAGTCTTAGGAATTGGGCCATGTCCTTGGGCTTGCATGATTTGTGTTATGAACGTCCACGGGAGTCTTGTTTGCGTCATGGGCTTATGGATGACCTCTTTAGCTCTTTTAGGTGGGAAACCAGACTTCATGGCAATGCTTCTCAGACTTGAGCGTTTATGCCCTATTTTCGCCTAATTCTACAACATAGCACTCAAACCATATTGCTGTGGAAATCATCAAGATTAGGAGTAATAGTACACAATTATGATGAGAAAGCGGTAGTTATTGTCACATAAAGTGGGTACTTGAAATAATGCCAATACCAGCCATCCTAACTGACATTATTAGATATATAATACGAGATGCTACATTTTCTGTTTTGACCAGAGAATGACAAGGTGCATTAGGCTCTCAAGAGTTATATGCACTACACATCCACATACACTTTGGTGGACTATAACTATGTAATAATTAATCGTTTATATTTTTGTTCTCACTTCATGTAAAATGATTAATCATAGTATTATTACGCCTTTAGAGCCTGGCTATTTGAGTTGGTTCCGTGCTCTCTAGACTAACAATGTTCTAGTATATGTTCATGTATTATTGTTGCCCAACAAGCACTAAGAGCCTATCACATCTGGTAGTAGGCGTTACAGGACTTCCACCCTCCAAGGACTCGACATTATGCTCTGACTAACTTGTTTCATGATAAGGGCTGGGAAATAGTTTCGAAACAAAACTTGTCTGAGGGTACTCTGCCCGTTTTTGCGTGACTGCAGTTGATGATCAGTTGCATGTTCTTTGGCATTTGTTTGAGAGTTTACTACAAGTGCAAAGATGGGTTGCTTGCTTTGACTCAAGTTGCTAACTCATGACTTGTTTATTTTGATATGTATGTGTGGCGATAACCAACGGCTATGATGTTGAACTTTTCTACCTTGGGTTTGGTTAGTAAAATTGTAGTATATTGACTTTTATTATTTGAGGTTTTACCATGAATGTCAACATTTTTTGTTTTTCAATAAAAAAACTTCTTAACATGCTTGGGCTATAGACTATTAATTAGGTTATATAATGACAGAAAAATAAGCTTAATCCACAAACAATTGTACTGTATGCCAATATAAAAATAGATCGAAAATGACTTGGCACATGAATAACTAGGCCCACGAATACTAAATGTGGAATGGAAGTGGCACATGATTCATGACAAAATGGTATAATAAACATGGGCTAAAAAGTGACCATGCCTCATAACGGTTCCTAATTTATAACGAAATATGACAGCCATGAGCTAAAAAAATATATGGCCCCTCAAAATTCATCCTAACTCTATCACTATGTCAATGTCATGTGTAGGATCCGTGTTCAACGTGGCAAGTTTTTTCAATACAAATTTTGTGACAATCTAATCTTCACATAATCTACAACCGAAAATCAGAAAAGCCACCAATCACGCTCGATGGTGATGTTCTGTTCTACTTTCGTCATGAGTGCGTCACACAAACCATTATTAATGATGTAAATTGGGTGAATGATGACAAAACAGGTAACTAATCAATAATTTTTTTAGTTAGAACAAATGGATTTATTTCAACCTCTAAACTTTAGTTTAAATAGGAATAATAGTTCACCTAAACATCTCATGTCTACTCCGTGCATCAGCGCCATGAACGGGTCAGGGGTGTAGGGGGATACATAGCTCTCCAAAATTTGCTCTGCTTCCAGGCATATCTTTGGTGGCAGAAGGTAAATATCGAGCCACAGAGAGCTCGGGTCCATTCTCCACCAACCAAACGTCAACATGTCATCCTTTTATGTCCCTCAACTAAGATTTTAGGTCCGCATCACCCCTAAGTGCTCTACTAGCAAGCTCCTGTATTTTAAATGCCTCCTCGATTACCAGGGCGCCGTGAGCTGTTTGTTCGGCCCCGGGACGTGATTTTAGGCTCTGAACAGTAGCCGTCATGTGCAACTCTGACCTTCCTCACATTCCACAGCAACAACCTAAAATGGCCTGGCCCAACAACCAAATAGCCTAAATTGAAACTTTCTAAAACAAGAAAGAAAAAATACTCCCTATGTTCTGGAATAAATAACGTTTAGAATAAAAAATCTAGTTTAATTTGAACTAAATTAGTTATCCTAAACATCATTTATTTCAGAACAGAGAGAGTACAATACAACAAAATGAAACCTGATAGATTCGCTAAATTCAAAGTTTGACCCGTCAGTGGACCTTGTTCAACTAAAAAACAAGGTGTTAAAGTAACAAACAACAAGTTATGCTTTACGCGGTGAAACAAACAAAACCAGACTGTCAAGGGCGCCGAACCCCCGACTGACCGGACCGCGGCTACGCAGCTCGTAGCCGCCGGCCGTCTTCTCCGGCGAGGTTAACCCCTCAGCCGCAGGCTTAGCAGAGAGAGAATAGATTAGGGAAGTAAATTATTGCCTTCCATTTGTCCAACGATTACAAGCATATATAGCCCAACCGAAATAAGGAAGGTTATTCTTTATTCTAGGAATTTCCAAAAAAACTTGCTAAGTTTCTCTATTTAGCCCAAGAGGCTAACCCCTGCTGGGCGCCTGCCCAGCGCGCTCAGCCGCGTGGCACACGTCCGCGCCTAGCATATGTGCGACCGTACATGGCATCTCTCCCCGCCTCGAAGTCCAGCTTGTCCTCGAGCTGAAAGGAGGGGAACTGAGCACGGAAGTCGTCCAGATCCTCCCACGTAGCCGAAGCAGGTGGTTCTCCCTGCCATTCCACGAGCACCTGGCGTACTCCCCGGGCCAGCCAAGCTCGAGTCACCCGGGCAGGTACAGGAACCACAGCACCGTGCAGGAGCGGAGGCAGCAGCGGTGGATTGGCCGGCGGGTTACCAACAAACTTTTTGAGGATGCCGATATGGAATACAACATGAAGGCGAGCGCTGGGAGGAAGCTGGAGCCGCACAGCCACCTCGTTGATGAGTTCCGTCACTTGGTACGGCCCAACGTATCGCGGCTTGAGTTTCCCTGTTGCCGAGCGTGGGAGTGATGCTGCTGCCCGCTGGCGGAGGCTAAGAAGAGCCCAATCGCCAACCTGAAAGGACACCGGCCTATGGTGCTGGTCGTAGATATGTAAAAGCCCAAGAAAAGGGACTTGCAAAAACTTTTCACCACCTCGCAACACCAGAGTTTTGTGGTGAGTATCTTGTGAAGAATTGTGAAGAGCAAGTAACCTCCATCAAAAAGGGTATTAGTTCAAACTTTCTACACATATGATGACACATGAGAGGGTGATTCAAAACTGTTGCATTCAAAATCATGGTTGCAGCAGCTAACACAAGGATCAAAGTGCATATTTGGATTCCTTAGGTCCAAATTTGTGGGGAGGCAAAGTTTCAATAATTTTTGAAAAGGTTTGCTACCCATTTTTCCAAAAAGGATCCAAATGTGCAAAGAATTCAAATATACATTTGAATTTGAGGGAAACTTCTCCAATCATACAAATGTATCTCAGTTGGAGACTTCAAACATTTGAATTACTCACTTGCCAAATTTTTGGAGATCTTTTGAGGGGTGGGGGAGCACTGACAAGTGGGTCCCACATGTCATTGGGGAGGTTAAGAATGCACCAGGATCAATAGCCTTAGGGGCTAAGTGTTGCACTCGGAACAGAGCCGAGGCTCCACCGTGACTCACCGAGAAGCGCCGGGCGCCACCTCTTGCTCTCCCCTCGCACGCTGGCAAGCTCCTCGTGGGGGCGCAGTAACTCCCAGCCGTGCCCCAGCTTGCCACAGCAACGAGCCGATCCCCAGCCACCGTCCTCTCGTACGACAGAACGCCGAGGAGCCGCCGCTGCGAACAAGTCACTCGGGAGCGATCTTCTCTCACGTACAAACATCGGCAACTCAGCAAACCAGCACCCCCAGACCTCCCACATCCTCCCCGCACCAGTTCCAGTCGAGCTGAGCCCCCACCGCCCGAGCAAAAGGCGTTCTTCACGGCGGCCGGAAAGGACCGAGCAAAGGTGCTTCCATGGGCAGCTCGGCAGAAGACTTGTCACGGCCGGGCCAGGACGGTTTTGGATGCGTCTAGGCTCCATGCTGCTCGACCCCAAAGCCTAGAACCAGTGACCGATCATCGCCGGCGAATTTCGCAAAGCACTTCCAGCCGGTGCAGAACTACCTTCGGGTAAGAAACCCACAAATTCCCGACATATGCTTGCTTAGAGTTTATCAAACTGCACTCACAGGAGCTAGACTTGACGGCACCCAAGTTTGCTTCGCAACCCTAGCTTAATTTTGGCTGTAGCCGGCCTATTTCCCGGGTTTCCAACCGCGGTTATGGCGGGAAGGGTCGGGCTCACGGTGACGACTAGGTTATGGCTCTTCCCGAGCCCTGGCATGGCCTTGTCGACCTTCTCTGAGATCCCCCGGTGCTGTAGAACCCTTCCACCGAGGTTTTGGCGGGCTGAGTTGGCCGGGTGACATAACCGAAGTGAGTCCGAGCCGCTGCACGGTCGCCGGCTAGGTTAGGGCCACCGCCGGCCGGAGCAGTCGGTGCCATCGTGTTCAGCGCATGAAACTAGGCCCTGGCGGTGAGGGAGAGCTCGAGAGTCGGCCGGGCGGCAAGTATCAGCATGGCTCCGGTGAGCCCGGCAGAGCGCGGGCGCGGGAACGCGAGGAGGAAGACGACCCGTGGGCCCCACGTGTCAGCGACGGGAAGTTTAAAACGCAGATCTACTGCAGCCCCCAGGATCAAGTGTGACTGCGCGGGAAGGGGTCTGTAGCCCCGTGTGGCTCAGCTCCAGCGGTGACACGTGTGGGCCGGGCCCACGGTCAGAGTTTAAATTTTTCTCCGGTTTATTTAGAACTTCAGATTTAGTTCAAACTTTAGAACCCCATAACTTTTGCTATGAAACTCCAAAATTAGTAATTAAAATTGGGTTGGATTCATTTTGCCAAGCCCTGTCCAAATATACAACCCAATTTGTATGAAAGCCATTAATTAATTCTGGAAAATTCTTTAATATTTTTCAGCAAAAGAATTTTAGAGGGAGTTTGGTTCATCCAAAAATCCTCAAATTTTGCCAGAATGTCCTTTATGAGGTTAGTGAAACCCTGTAAAAGTTTCAGACCATTTGGAGTTGATTTGATCAGAGCAATTCAAATTTGAGGGTGCTGTGTTCATTTGAATAACAGAAACATTTCCAGAGAATTTCCAAAACTTGGAAATTCAGTTCTGGGCAAATCTTAGCTCCAAAAATTCTAGGAAAATTCATGCAGACTCTGTGAGCTATAATGGAAATTGTAGTTTCACTTAGTTAGGCATGAACAGGGGTGTGACCTCAGGATTTATTCTTCTTTGCTTATTGCTAAAAGAATTATTCTGTACAAACCACTCAATGATAAGTGCTAAATTTTGGTCCAGAGGGTTTTCTTGTGACAAGGAACTTACACAAAAATTCTCAGCTCCATTGGAGCTCTGTATCACCCCTGTACTGTGTAACCACTTGAGGGATTAATATGGAAAAGGGGGAAAACCACTTAGTACTTAACCATGTGCTTAGGTCTAAGCCCAAACCACCAACCCCCAGTTCCATTTTAAATTCTTGAACAGAGTTCCAGTTGTTAGAAACTGGTTATTAGAACTAATAGCAGAAGCATTACAATAAACTTATGTGCATATTCATTAACATGTAGTATTTCATTAACGTGTAGTCGCTGAAGGCGAGGAAGCTCCGGAGGTACTCGACTTCCTGCTTCCAGAAGAAGAACTAACCCCTGACCAGCAGCAACAAGGCAAGCCCCGGTTTGCACTAAACTATTTTTCAAGTTTGCTTTATGAACACTTAGTATGAAGTATGGATGTGCATTAGGTGTAGGATGAATGAAACCCCACTTGCATAACCAGAAATTTTCCATAAGAGTGAGGGTAGTGTCTAAGACCTCGAATAGGCAGGCTATGCTTAATGTTTCATAGAACTTCGGTACAAGTCGAGTAGTTAGAATCTACTCGCGAGATAGGCTTGGGACACACTGGATTGGTTCGAGTGAAGCGAGATCATTTTAGTAATGAATATGAGACTAGGCAGGGGCTAGGGCGCAGCAAGAGGGAGCCTTGTGTGCGCAGCCCTGTCCGTGTCGATTGAGGACCGATCCGTGTGCGGTCCATGCTGATCAAGTTTGAACGTACCGAAGGCATATCGGATATATGGGCCCCGATAAACCGATGTAGCCTAAACCTCCGGGCGTCGAGACATAGCACACCGATTTATAGGTGTAGGTGAGGGCAGCAAGGTGGAAATCTGCCAACGGGCATAGAGAGATGCTCCGTGTGGGGAACCTGCTGCTCGTTTCGGTGCGACCGGTTCGACGTTTGGGCTGTTGGGTGAAAGGTTGTCCCGTACGACATCGAGTGAGCATGCTGTGCAGCTCCACCGTCCACGGGTGGGCGTACATGACGTGCTCTTTGGGTTTCCCTGCAGGTGTATATCGAGTCGATTCGCCGTCCCTCGCGGTGAAGAGTACCACTTGGTCACTGAGTCGTGACGTAGGCTAATGTATGAAATATGATGATTTAATATCGCTGATTGATATAATTGCATTGCTACATGTGTGCCACCAAATATTGCTTACTAAATTTCAGATTCATGAACTGTTAACTTGTTGCTAAAAGATGAACTAAGGATGAACTTGTAGGCGTGTCCTTTTGCTGCAATATTACTATCCTATGTCCTTGTACCCCTCATGTAGAGTTTCATGCTTAGGTGAGTCGGTTAAGTCTTGTTGAGCCATCGTGCTCACGGTTGCTGCTTAAGTGTTTTTCAGGTGAGGAGCCACCCACGGACCCAGAGTACGAGTCCACCGGCGAGGGTTACCCTCCGTCGGGGACCACAGCTGAGTGGGATCCGTACACGCCGCGCTGACCTGAGACGTGCAGCTAGTGTGGGTTACCCTAGGGCTGGGCAACCAACTTTTGCTAGATAGGCGGGCGTGAGTGTAGAAAAGTAGACTTCCGCTGTATAATAAAGACAATAGTTTGTAACTGAGTATTGTACCTGTTTGTACAGTTCAGTTTGTTTTCCCCATGTAATATAATATGTCCTTATGATGTGTGCTGTCGGGTGTCGCATTGCGCGGCACCACCCTTTGCGATCCTGGATGAGCGGATTCCGGTCCGTCACAGCCTGGTATCAGAGCTGCATTGGGGATAGCACAGTACTTAAGGACTGTATTATTGGAAAACTTAGGATTACGGTGAGGATTCGGTAGTTGCCCAAGTAAGGACTATACTAGCATAGTTACTTAAAGTGGCAAAGACTAACCTATCTGTTATAATTCTGAATTTCAATTATGTAACGACGCACCTACGCTCTGGTAAGAATGGTAAGGAACGCCACCAAAAGCGGTTCAATTTCGGTTAGCTCCCCTGACGAGGAACGTGGTTCAGGGATAGGTCTCACAGCTTGGTGTGAGACGTCAATATGAAACTCTTGGACTCTTCATGTTCCTGAGTTCGTATGAAACGCTGATCCCTAGCGTGCATTAGGCAAGTAAGTGGAGACCCCATCGCGTGGTCAGTAACGCGAGAGTGTGTTCGTCTGGAAATAGCCCAGGAGGACATACACAGCGCTTGCCATCGGCGTGCCCTGCAGGGCAGTAGGTGGTATCTGTTGGGTTGATAACATTCCCAACCGTGACGACCCATTCATGACATACTCGTGTTCCCCGTCGTGTGGTGTTGAAACACGATCACGTACCTTGAGACGTGACCTAACTCAAGGACGGCCGTACGACAATGATACGGGCGTTAGTATTTACATTTAAATATGGAACTGCCTGAAATGAACAACCTTTGTGTGCATCACTATTGTGTGGTTTTCTGCAGGTACTAACCACGTATGTATCTGTGTAGTAAACGTGTGCGAGAGACCGTTTAGTGCCATATTTGAGACGTATATGCCGGTATAATCCGGTTAGGATTTTCTTTTGTGAGGAACGTAGTACCGAGATATCATAGGCATATGCATGCAAAATAATGATAAAAAGGAATTAAAATCTCTAGGTTCAACATTTAGGACCCTGGTTGGGTATAAGATTGGGATAGGGGAGCAGGATAGCCAAAGGGATGAAAAACAGAGTGTTCTGTTTTGGGCAGCAAGGTTGCTGAACTTCAACAGAGCACAACTCACAGGTCTTTTAGCCGAGGGAGGTGTGGCATATAGTTCTGGGAAGGTATTTCAGTACTATTCAACTTTGTTGTAGACTTCCAGAGCTGAAACACACCTTAAGATGGCTTAAATCCCAGAGAAATGTAAGCTGTCCAGAATCAGGGCAGAGTTAAAACATTCTCTGAACTGTTCTGTTTTTCAAACATAACTCCTAGTAGAAAAATCAAAAATTTTCATATGATACCTATTTAGAAAGGGTGGAAGATGTGTTATATCTTTGCAATTCAAAGTTTCTGAAATTTCAGCACAGAATTCAGTGGGAATCAGAGTTGAAAACAGCAACTTCCCAAAAGGGGGTGCTGTTGAAATTCTTCCAGGAATTCTGTTGACTTTGAATGACCATAACTTTTTAAGCAACACAGATCTGAGGGCAAATGAGTACTCGTTGGAAATATACTGAAGTTAACTTTAACTTTGGTATTCAAGTTGAGTCATGAAAATGCACAGAACCAGGTCAAAATCTGGAATGTGTAGAAACTGGTCATTCTGGCAGAGAAATGACAGTTGAACTCATGTGAGAGATTGTGGTACCCTAGAGGGGGTTTGAGTACTCCCAATGGGGTAGAACATACTCATGAGAGGTTATCTTCAACTAGTAAAAGATTTGAGTATAGGTCTCACTCAAGTTTCTTTTACTAGAGACCATGTTTGTGTCGTATTGAAGATAAAAGGGTGGTCTACGTGATGACACCGCGATAGTAACGTCTCGTAGTGACCAAACCTAGTTGTGGTGAGCTTCCAAAGAGGGGGTTCATCAAGTTGGATTAAACTAGCTTGTATTTGGTCTGGTAATGGTGTAGCTTGTGCAAAGTTATTACATTATCTACACACGAGATGTATCGCATGTTTTATTGTCATTATGTTTTTACGCCTAATTTAATTGGACTGCATGCAATATGTTGCGGGACTGATGTTTATTGTCGTATGGTTGCAGATGGTTCGTACTAGGACCACGCACGAGGTTGGTGGCTCTAGTCAACAGGGAGGTGATGACTTCCAGCCACCGGCCTACGACAGCACCCCGCAGCAGCAGCCACCACCGCCGCCTTCGCTTACTCTAGCGGATGTCATAGCGGCACTGGTGGGAGGTCATGAGGAGCAGACCGACCTGCTCCGCACGATCGTGCAGAATACGTCCCAGGCAGAGGGGCGTCAAGACAAAGGGTCTCGTAAGCCCCGTGAGGTGTCGTACTCGGATTTCATGAGTACGCACCCTCCAGTGTTCACCGAAGCTGAAGAACCACTGGAGGCTGACAACTGGCTGCGTACCATTGAGTCCAAGTTCGGGCTGCTGCAATGCACGGAGCGGCAAAAGACGATGTTCTCAGCGCAGCAACTTCACGGTGCCGCTGGTGCGTGGTGGGCGAACTATGTCGCCTCACGTCCGGCTGGCCATGCCGTGGAGTGGGAAGAGTTCCGGGAGGTGTTCCGCGCCTATCATATCCCTCCCGGGATCATGAAGAGGAAGTTCCAAGAATTTTTGGAACTGAAGCAGGGCGGGAGGAGTGCCCATGACTACTCCCGTGCCTTCAACCATCTGGCGCAATATGCGTCAGACTATATCTCCACTGAGGAGAAGAAGCTGGAACACTTCTATCGGGGGTTACACCCCGAAATGAAGACACATCTCGTTCAGTGGAATCGCGGCACTTTCAATGAACTGGTCAATGCCGCGATCATGCAAGAGGACGCTCAGCGGGAGTTGACAGCTGAGCAGCGGAAGCGCAGCGCTCCATCCAGCGGTGGGAGTGGCGCTCCACAGAAGTACCGCATGGTGTATCGGACACCATCCGGACAGCAGTGGCATCCACCGGCGCGACCTCAGTGGTTCGGGGGACGTTCATTTCAGTCACCTCCGTTCCGTACGCCGATGCCACCACCAAGACAGCAGCAGCAGCAGACGGTACCCCGGGCGTTCCCACCGCCACAACGCGCCCCGGGATTCCGTCCATCGATCAGCGGGGGACTGCCCAGTTTCACCTTCCTCACATGTGGCCAGGCGGGCCACTTCGCGAAGGACTGTCCCCAGGGGCAGCAAAGCAGCGGGCAAGCCCAGTTCCAGGGCGGTGCTCGAGGCCGACCTCCAGTCAAGAAGGTTGGTCAGCGGACTGGGGGCGTTCGCCACCTCGACAATGAGGACGCCCCAGAGGGAGACAACGTGCTGGCGGGTACGTGTACTCTCAACAATCAAGCCATCGTCATATTGTTTGATTCTGGTGCAACCCACAGCTTTATAAGTGCATCCTATGTGGCTAAGCATCAAATGCAAGTCTTCCCAACCGACTGCGCCTATATGATCTGCTCACCGGGAGGGAAGATTTCAGCAAATATGATGATCCCAAAGGCACCGCTGTGCTTAGGTGGGAAACTATATCCCACCACCTTGATAATCCTTATGGGGCAAAAGATTGATGCAATCTTAGTGATGTCATGGCTACAATACCATGGCGCTGTCCTGGAGACTCGGACACGGACGGTTCATTTTAAACTCTCCATTCCACCGTCCGCATTCTATGGTATTAGACACTCCAGTCCGGGAAGTTTTAGCAATTAATAATGCTGAAGCTCTCAAGTTAGAAGACATCCCCGTAGTCCGGGAGTATCCTGACGTGTTTCCTGATGATCTTCTGGGCATGCCACCTGAGCAGGATGTCGAGTTCAAAGTGAACTTGCACCCGGGACTACGCCCATATCACGGAGACCATATAAAATGGCTCCAAACGAGCTGGCTGAATTAAAAGAACAGCTCAATGATCTGTTGAGCAAGGGTTTCATTAGGCCGAGTTCCTCGCCTTGGGGATGCTCGGCGCTGTTTGTAAAGAAAAAGGATGAAACCCTGAGGCTGTGTGTGGATTACCGGCCGCTCAACGCCATCACCATCGAGAATAAGTACCCACTGCCCCGCATCGACATATTGTTTGATCAACTTGTGGGTGCAAGTGTGTTCTCAAAGATGGACCTTCGCTCTAGATATCACCAGATAAAGATCCGGGCGGAGGATATCCCGAAGACGGCCTTCTCGACGAGATATGGATTATATGAGTATCTCATCATGTCCTTTGGTCTCACAAACGCTCCAGCCCATTTCATGTATCTCATGAACTCGGTGTTCATGCCGGAGCTGGATAAGTTCGTGGTAGTGTTCATCGACGATATCTTGGTTTACTCCAAGACAGAAGCTGAACATGCCGAACACTTGAGGATCGTTCTTCAACGATTGCGAGACCACAAGCTCTACGCCAAGTTCAGTAAATGCGAGTTTTGGATCAGCCAAGTGCCATTCTTGGAACATATCATCTCAGCAGAAGGCATTGCGGTTGACCCAAGAAAAATAGAGCAAGTGCTGAAATGGAAAGCTCCCACTTCAGTTCACGATGTCAGAAGCTTCCTCGGGTTAGCAGGATACTACCGGAGATTCATTCCAAGCTTCTCCAAGCTCGCTAAGCCGATGACAGAATTGCTGAAGAAGGGAACAAAATATGTTTGGAACACGGTGTGTAAAGGAGCGTTCCAAGCATTGGTGAAGCATCTCACAACAGCCCCGGTCTTAGCTCAGCCGGATACAACAAAGCCCTTCGACGTGTATTGTGACACGTCCGGTATTGGGCTCGGCTGCGTGTTGATGCAGGAAGGACGTGTGGTCGCTTATGGCTCACGCCAACTTCGGAACCATGAGCAGCATTATCCGGACTCATGATCTTGAGCTTGCTGCAGTGGTGTTGGCGCTAAAAATGTGGAGGCACTATCTCCTGGGGAATCTGGTGCATCTCTACACCGACCACGAGCTTGACATACATTTTCACCCAGAAGGGGCTGAACATGAGGCAAAGGAGGTGGTTAGAACTGATCAAAGATTATGAAATTGAGATTCACTACCACCCCGGCAAGGCGAATGTGGTTGCCGACGCGCTGAGTCGGAAATCACATGTCCATCACCTCACCATTACACCGGTGGAGGAGGAAGAGCCGAGTTTCTACTTGGTTCCTTATGGATCGCTGTACAACCTTGCCCTCATCCCTACTATTAGGGAGGACATCATGGCAGCTCATAAGACTGATAAAGGCATGGCACATCTCTGGAGATGGATAGATAACAGGGAGATCAAGTGTTTCCGGAAGGATGATGAGGGGACACTATGGTTCAATGACCGCATAGTCATACCCCGTGATATAGAGTTGAGGAAAAAGATCCTCGATGAAGCCCACTTGTCTAAATACTCCATTCATCCGGGAAGCAACAAAATGTACCAAGATTTGAAAAAGAAATTTTTGTGGACACGGATGAAACGGGGGGTAGCGAAGTACGTATCCGAGTGTGATACGTGTAGACAAGTGAAGGCGGATCATATGAGAAAGTCAGGGCTGTTGCAACCCCTGAAAATTCCAGCATGGAAATGAGAAGATGTGAGCATGGATTTCATTGTGGGATTACCCTTAACATCCAACAAACATGATTCCATTTGGGTGATCGTTGACTGACTAACCAAGTCAGCTCACTTCATCCCTGTGCATACACATTTCCATGCCAACAGATTTGCGGAGTTATATATCGCCAGGATCCTATGCTTACATGGCGTACCCAAAACCATAGTCTCAGACCGAGGTGCATTGTTTGTGTCTCGCTTTTGGGAGCAGTTACACGCTGCATTGGGTACTAATTTGATCAGGAGCTCCGCCTACCACCCTCAGACAGATGGCCAAACAGAGAGGGTGAATCAAGTTCTGGAAGACATGTTGAGAGCATGTGCCATCCACCATGGTAGGAACTGGGATGATCACCTACCGTTGGCGGAATTCTCGTACAACAATGGCTATCTGGCGAGTATCAAGATGGCACCCTACAAAGCTCTCTACGGTCGTAAATGCCGCACCCCATTAAACTGGTGCTAGTCCGGTGAAAGGGTCACATTCGGGGTTGATGTGGTGAACGACGCCAAAGAGCGCGTTTGGGCGATTCAAGCTAATTGAAGGCCGCTCAATCCCGATAGAAGAGCTACGCTGATAAGAGGCGTAGACCGTTGCACTTTGACGTTGGTGATCACGTGTACCTCCGCGTGTCCCCGATGAAGGGCGTGCACCGGTTCGGCGTCAAGGGGAAGCTCGCTCCCCGTTTTATTGGACCCTATGCTATCACCGAGAAGTGCGGACCAGCGGCGTATCGATTGGAGTTACCGGCATCCCTTGCTGGTGTCCATGATGTTTTCCATGTCTCGCAACTGCAAAAACGTTTAAAGCATACAGCTGATGTTCCTACTGAAGACATCGGCGAGCTGAAACCGGATTTGACATATGATGTGTATCCGGTGGAAATTCTTGATGAGAAAGCCCGAACCACGCGTAGCAGAACGTTGTGGTTCTACAAAATACTCTGGAGCAACCACACTGCCAAAGAAGCGACGTGGGAGAGCGAGGAATTCCTTCGCTCAAATTACCCGGAGTTTATGGCTTCTCAGCACGGGTAAGTCCCTATTACATCGCTATCTTTTCTTTCGTAATCTCGGGACGAGATTCTTTTAAGGGGGGAGGGATGTAAAAGCCCAAGAAAAGGGACTTGCAAAAACTTTTCACTACCTCGCAACACAACAGTTTTGTGGTGAATATCTTGTGAAGAATTGTGAAGAGCAAGTAACCTCCATCAAAAAGGGTATTAGTTCAAACTTTCTACACATATGATGACACATGAGAGGGTGATTCAAAACTGTTGCATTCAAACTCATGGTTGCAGCAGCTAACACAAGGATCAAAGTGCATATTTGGATTCCTTAGGTTCAAAATTGTGGGGAGGCAAAGTTTCAATAATTTTTGAAAAGTTTTGCTACCCATTTTTCCAAAAAGGATCCAAATGCGCAAATAATTCAAATATACATTTGAATTTGAGGGAAACTTCTCAAATCATACAAATGTAGCTCAGTTGGAGACTTCAAACATTTGAATTACTCACTTGCCGACGTTTGTATGCAACAGAAGATCGCTCCCGAGTGACTTGTTCACAGAGGCGGCTCCTCGGCATTCTGTCGTACGAGAGGACCCCAAGCTTGGAGTGCTAAATTTTGGTCCAGAGGGTTTTATTGTGACAAGGAACTTACACAAAAATTCTCAGCTCCATTGGAGCTCTGGATCACCCCTGTCCGGCTCCACGCTGCTCGACCCCAAAGCCTAGAACCAGTGACCGATCATCGCCGGCGAATTTCGCAAAGCACTTCCAGCCGGTGCAGAACTACCTTCGGGTAAGAAACCCACAAATTTCCAACATATGCTTGCTTAGAGTTTATCAAACTTCACTCACAGGAGCTAGACTTGACGGCGCCCAAGTTTGCTTCGCAACCCTAGCTTAATTTTGGCTGTAGCCGGCGTATTTCCCGGGTTTCCAACCGCGGTTATGGCGGGAAGGGTCGGGCTCACGGTGACGGCTAGGTTAGAGCTCTTCCCGAGCCCTGGCATGGCCTTGTCGACCTTCTCTGAGATCCCCCGGTGCTGTAGAACCCTTCCACCGAGGTTTTGGCGGGCTGGGTTGGCCGGGTGGCATAATCGAAGTGAGTCCGAGCCGCTGCACCGTCGCCGGCTAGGTTAGGGCCACCGCCGGGCGGATCAGTCGGTGCCATCGTGTTCAGTGCACAAAACTAGGCCCTGGCGGCGAGGGAGAGCTTGAGAGTCGGCCGGGCGGCAAGTATCAGTGTGGCTCCGGCGAGCCCGGCGGCACGCGGGCGCGGGAACGCGAGGAGGAAGACGACCCGCGGGCCCCACGTGTCAGTGACGGGAAGTTTAAAACCCAGATCTACTGTGGCCCCGGGATCAAGTGTGACTGCCCGGGAAGGGGTCTGTAGCCCCGTGTGGCTCAGCTCCAGCGGTGACACGTGTGGGCCGGGCCAACGGTCAGAGTTTAAATTTTTCTCCGGTTTATTTAGAACTTCAGATTTAGTTCCAACTTTAGAACCCCATAACTTTTGCTAGGAAACTCCAAAATTAGTAATTCAAATTGGGTTGGATTCATTTTGTCAGGCCCTGTCCAAATATACAACCCAATTTGTATGAAACCCATTAATTAATTCTGGAAAATTCTTTAAAGCTTTTCAGCAAAAGAATTTTAGAGGGAGTTTGGTTCATCCAAAAATACTCAAATTTTGCCAGAATGTCCTTTAGGAGGTTAGTGAAACACTGTAAAAGTTTCAGACCATTTGGAGTTGATTTGATCAGAGCAATTCAAATTTGAAGGTGCTGTGTTCATTTGAATAACAGAACCATTTCTAGAGAACTTCCAAAACTTGGAAATTCAGTTCTGGGCAAATATTAGCTCCAAAAATGCTAGGAAAATTCATGCAGACTCTGTGAGCTATAATGGAAATTGTAGTTCGCTAAGTTGGGCATGAACAGGGGTGTGACCTCAGGATTAATTCTTCTTTGCTTATTGCTAAAAGAATTATTCTGTACAAACCACTCAATGACAAGTGCTAAATTTTGGTCCAGAGGGTTTTCTTGTGACAAGGAACTTACACGAAAATTCTCAGCTCCATTGGAGCTCTGGATCACTCCTGTCCTGTGTAACCACTTGAGGGATTAATATGGAAAAGGGGGAAAACCACTTAGCACTTAACCATGTGCTTAGGTCTAAGCCCAAACCACCAACCCCCAGTTCCATTTTAAATTCTTGAACAGAGTTCCAGTTGTTAGAAACTGGCTATTAGAACTAATAGCAGAAGCATTACAATAAACTTATGTGCATATTCATTAACATGTAGTATTTCATTAACGTGTAGTCTCTGAAGGCGAGGAAGCTCCGGAGGTACTCGACTTCCTGCTTCCAGAAGAAGAACTAACCCCTGACCAGCAGTAACAAGGCAAGCCCCGGTTGGCATTAAACTATTTTTCAAGTTTTGCTTTATGAACACTTAGTATGAAGTATGGATGTGCATTAGGTGTAGGATGAATGAAACCCCACTTGCATAACCAGAAGTTTTCCATAAGAGTGAGGGTAGTGTCTAAAACCTCGAATAGGCAGGCTATGCTTAATGTTTCATAGAACTTCGGTACAAGTCGAGTAGTTAGAATCTACTCATGAGATAGGCTTGGGACACACAGGATTGGTTTGAGTGATGCGAGATCATTTTAGTAATGAAAATGAGACTAGGCAGGGGCAAGGGCGCAGCAAGAGGGAGTCTTGTGTGCGCAGCCCTGTCCGTGTCGATTGAGGACCGATCCGTGTGTGGCCCATGCTGATCAAGTTTGAACGTACCGAAGGCATATCGGATATACGGGCCCCGATAAACCGATGTAGCCTAAACCTCCGGGCGTCGAGGCATAGCACACCGATTTATAGGTGTAGGTTGAGGGCAGCAAGGTGGAAATCTGCCAATGGGCATAGAGAGATGCTCCGTGTGTGGAACCTCCTGGTCGTTTTGGTGCGACCGGTTCGATGTTTGGGCTGTTGGGTGAAAGGTTGTCCCGTATGACAACGAGTGAGCGTGCTGTGCAGCTCCACGGGTGGGCGTACGTGGCGTGCTCTTTGGGTTTCGCTGCAGGTGTATGTCGAGTCGATTCGCCGTCCCTCGCAGTGAAGAGTACCACTTGGTCACTGAGTCATGACTAGGCTAATGTATGAAATATGATGATTCAATATTGCTGATTGATATAATTGCATTGCTACATGTGTGCCACCAAATATTGCTTACTAAATTTCAGATTCATGAACTGTTAACTTGTTGCTAAAAGATGAACTAAGGATGAGCTTGTAGGTGTGTCCTTTTGCTGCAATATTACTATCCTATGTCCTTGTACCGCTCATGTAGAGTTTCATGCTTAGGTGAGTCGGTTAAGTCTTGTTGAGCCATCGTGCTCACGGTTGCTGCTTAAGTGTTTTTCAGGTGAGGAGCCACCCACGGACTCGGAGTACGTGTCCACCGGCGAGGGTTACCCTCCGTCGGGGACCACGGCTGAGTGGGAGCCGTACACGCCGCGCTGAGCTGAGACGTGCAGCTAGTGTGGGTTGCCCTTGGGCTGGGCAACCGACTTTTGCTAGATAGGCGGGCGTGAGTGTAGAAAAGTAGACTTCTGCTGTATAATAAAGACAATAGTTTGTAACTGAGTATTGTACCTGTTTGTACAGTTCAGTTTGTTTTCCCCATGTAATATAATATGTCCTTATGACGTGTGCTGTCGGGTGCCGCATCGCGCGGCACCACCCTCTGCAATCCTAGATGAGCGGATTCCGGTCCGCCACAAGATACGCTTCTAAACCGCCCGTGCCTGTTCAAGGCGATAGCGGATGTCGTCGAGGAAGGCAGTTTGCTCCTCCATCTCCTGGGCGACTGCTGCGACGCGGGTCTCGCCGGGCTCATAGGAGCGGATGGTCGGGGGTCCCGACCATAGACCACACGAAACGGAGTTTCGCTAAGCGATTACTGATAGGCGGTGTTGTAGGTGTACTCCGCCCATGGCAACCAACGGAGCCACTGCCGGGGACGGTCGCCGGTGAAGCAGCGCAGATACATGACGATGACCCGGCTGGCAGCCTCGGTCTAGCCGTCCGTCTGCGGGTGAAAGGCGGACAACATGTAGAGCATCGTCCCAGTGAGCATGAGCTCCTGCCAGAACACCGAGGTGAACACTGGATCACGGTCCGAAACGATGGATTGTGGGACGCCATGGAGGCGAACGATGTCGGCGAAGAAGGCGTGAGCGACGGACTCAGATGTGTAGGGGTGCGCCAGGGGTATGAAATGGCAGTACTTCCTGAAGCGATCCATGACGGAGAGGATGACCGTCTTGCCTTGCACCTTGGGCAGTGCCTCAATGAAGTCGATGCCCATGTCAGCCCACACAGCAGATGGAACCGGCAGTGGCTGCAGCAGACCGGCCGGCCTGAGGTGGTCGGACTTGTACTGCTGACAGGTTACGCATGCCTTCATGAAATCCTGCACCAAGCGACGCATGTTGGGAAAATGAAAATCCCGCCGGAGCCTGTGGAGGGTGTGGTGGATGCCCTCATCACCGTTGTTGTGGACCGCGGCCACAATCTCTTGCAGCAGCGGCGACGCCAGGGGAATGTACAGTCGGCCGTCGAAGGCGACTATGGCATCCACCAGAGCCCATGGAGCGGTCCAGTTGTCAGCCCGGACCTCATTGTGGATGGTGGTCAGGACCAGATCAGTGGCTTGGGCATGGCGGAGGTGCTCGATGAAGTCAAAGCGAGGCGCCGAAATAGCCATCACCTCCCCTTCATCATTGTCGCGACGGGAGAGGGCGTCGGCGACAACATTCGTGGTGCCCAACCGGTACTCCACCGAGAAATCAAAGCCCAGGAGCTTGCCGACCCAGTGATGCTGAGGGATCGTGGCGAGGCACTGATCGAGGAGGTACTTAAGGCTATTGTGATGCCCCTGTTCTGAGAGAGAACCTCTCGGAACTGAGACTGATGCATATGTGTGCCCAGGATGTTCATCACACATACACATATAGTCCACAAACTGATTTCAGAATATATTACCACGAATCAATAGCGTTTATTACAATGTTTCATGAGTCTCAAACTCATTCTAGCAACGGAAGTCTTATTCTTAGCAGCGGAAGTCTTATCTTAGCAGCGGAAGTCTTTATTCTAACAGCGGAAGTCTTTAATTCTATTGTGGAAGCAACTAAGCAGCAGCAGTGGCTCCATCTCTACTCCACAGGCAAGGTTGAGGGCAGATTACACGCCTAATACTCCACGTGGTCTTCATAGTACTCCTCTCCTGTTGCTGATGATGTATGATAATGCAAGGCGAGTACATGACGTACTCAGCAAGTGCGGGAAGTATGACATGTAGCTTACAACAAGGTAGGTATAAAAAGCTCATTGCAGAAAGCAAAGTTTTATTTCTCAATACACAATAAAAACAGCAACTAGCTTTAAGTGAATGTAATCCCAACATGTTAAACATCAACATACCTCCATCATGATTCATCACTTTCCATGTCTCAACCAGACATTTATCTTGCTCAACTTTTCACATGCTCATGAATACCAACTTGTATTCACTACCATCTCATCTCATATTCAATTCCGTCTCATACCGAGGCCAATGCTCATTGCCATGACACAACAGTCATGCAACCAATCTCATTACCCGGACTCAACAGTCCCGAAACCATTCTCATTACCAGGACTCAACAGTCCCAAAACCAATTCCAAAGACCAAACCAAACCAATATCCAAACCATAACAAAATACCACCCCAATAACCATCCCATCTAATCATGAGAGTTGTCCAAGCGCTTGTGACCGTAAGCTCGACTATCATGATAGTTTTACACTCAGCAGAGGTGGCACCACTTTACCCACAAGTTTGTGATTTCGTCACCCGTCGGCGACTGCAGAACCTCCATTATACCAGTACACAACCGTCGGTGTATGGCCAAGAGATCACAAAATAGCCTTTACAAAGGGGCTACTAGATTTATGGACTCACTAAGGTTTCACCAGCAGGCTAGAATCTCCAATTCTCCCACCTACGGGCCCCCTCTTGTGCCATGCAGTTCCCAAGGCAGTCCTCACTCGACTCCCATTCCCCGCACCTTCCATAGTCCATAACAACCTAGCAACTTACCTAATTAGTCAGCTAAGCCGCACCCATATTTAGCCTTGTGGTGGCACTGTTTTCCTGGCATGGTTGGCATGAACCAGTCCTTAGATCTTCGGCAAGTAAACCACCATCTCATTCTACCACATCCATGAAACCAAGCTTGCCTAGATCTCCCCCGATTCATGTTCACTATCAACATCAGTTTCTCATTACCATTATTCATACGAGTGCAGTTAGCTAGACACATTCTATTGCTTCCCATATCCCGTAGATTAGCAAGCAAAAAGAAAAAACGACCATACCCGACTCATCAACTGTCCCAGCGACAAGGGTGGTTAACAAAACTAGTAAACTCCTATAAAGGGTTTCCCATCAAGTTGACTCAAGCACACACACCTTTTCGCAAACAAAACAGTTCCAAAAACATGGGATCAATATGGTCAAGGGGCACTTGCCTTGTTCTTTTGGCTTCTGTTGCTCTTGGATCTCGAAGTCTTGGTGCTGTATTCCTTCGTAGATAGCTCCCTGAGCTTGTCCTTCTACTTACAATAACGCACATACAAGATTTACAGCAAACAAAACACCATGCACAATCCTTATTCAAGATGCAATGGTGCATATGCATGCTAATCCTATGGTGTAGTTTATTTTGTACGTGTTCTTGCATGTTTTAAGGGGTTTGCATGGGGTTTTATGATGATTAGAGGTGTAAAGATCAAATGTGGACGTGGCGATGATCTTGACTCTAGATCAAACCGATCAACACGTGATCTGTCCATAAAAGAGCTTCTGTTCGAAGGGATCGAAGAGAACAGATGCAAAGAAAACCGCGATCTCGTCGTAAGATGGTAACGAAGACTTACCTCTCTTCCTTCGGGTCCTTCCTCCTAGCAAAAATAGGCCTTCGTCTCTCCTCCGGTGATGGTGATCGTGTCTGGGCTCATCGACTGTTTCTCCGGTAGTTAAACTTCGGCGAAGGGGTTTTGCTCGACGAGTTTGGGGGCTGGGGCTTTTAAGTTGTCGGCTTAGAAAAGATGTTACAACCAAGGGGTTGTTTCGGGTTCTTTTTATAACCAGAAAAAGAAGTGTCCTCCTCCGATTGGATTTCAAATAAGAGTCCTATTTAATTTGTGTTTGAATCTTAACAACTTATCTCTAATCGATTTGATGCGGTAGCAATGTGGAATTCGTGTCGGTTTCCTCTAGTATCGGGTATTCCCATGCATACAGAAGAAAACCGCTTCAGATCTCGTCACCTTCTCGGTGATGAGCTCCGGAGGCTCCACGTGTCTAGCGGGGGCCAGGCCTCCCTTTTCCGCAGAGGTGAGCTTTGGTTGTGCCGCGTGTCAGGTGGGAGGGACCTCCCTCTTCCTTAGAGGCGAGCTCCGCGTGCGCCACGCGACTGGCGGACGGGACCTCCCTCTCCCTCAGAGGTGAGCTCCGCGTGCACCATGTGTCTGGTGGGTCGGGACCTCCCCTCTCTTCGGAGGTGGCTCCGAATGTTCCACGTGTCAGTGCCGGACCTTCCCTCTCTTCAGAGGTAGGTTCGATAGTGCCACATGTCCTAGCAGCATCGGACTTCCGTTCTGCTCAGGGATGAGCCCCGAGGTTGACACGTGTCGAGCAAGGCGGAACCTCTCGGAGGCAAGCTCCGAGGCTGACGCGTGTCCTGTAGTACCTTCTCCTCGAAGGTGAGCTCCGAGGATGACACGTGTCCAGTAGGACCAAACCTCCCGGAGGTGACACGTGTCCAGTAGTGTCGGACCTCTCGGAGGTGAGCATCGAGGGTGACACGTGTCTAGCGGGGCCGGACCTCTCAGAGGTGAGCTCTGAGAGCAACACGTGTCCCGCGCGGCTGGTCCTCTCTTTTCCGCAGTGACGAGCTCCGAAGGCGACACGGATCCTGCGGGGCTGACCTCGCTCCTCCGCACAGACGAGCCCTGAGCCTGCCACGTAGCCAGTTTAGCGGCGAACCTCTCCCCCTTTGCGGGGATGAGCTCCGAAGGCGCCACGTGTGACACGACCCCGCGGTCTTGTCGAGCCAGAATCACGCTGATGGGTGCTGCGTTGCACAGCACCAGATAACACACGTCAAAGGTACAAAGCGGAAGCAAAACTTTTATTACATAAAGTTGTTTATGAACATTTGTACATCAAAATAAGTCCAGTCTACACTCACGGGCGTAGACTACGCATCAAGTCCACGTCCAGCCCTTGAACGTGTCATTGCTAGTACACACGCACACTAACTCTGCGGCGTGCACGACTCCCACTCGACGGGGTTCCCCTCTTGGGGTTCCGTCTCCTCCTCGGGAGTCCCTTCCTCATAGAACCATGCAAAAGCTTCAACACAAGCAGTGAGCACGATGGCTCAGCAAGACTGACCCGTCTCTCCTAAACATGGAACTTCTACATGAGGGTTGATAGGTTACATGAGGAAAAATTCATTTGCAAGGACTCGCCTAATTAGTAAAACCTTACTTTCAAGTTTTAGCAGCAGGTTATGGAGAACCTTATGCTAAGGCACATGAGAGAGCCACGATCAAACTAGAAACGCATTTCTCTCATGTACTTTGCCCAAAGTTGAAAGGAACTTTAGTTAGATCTAAACTACAACAAACCATTAACAAGCAAAGTCCATCTTTCAATCAGCAACATTTTAACATGTTACTAGCCTGTTCTTTCTACGTCACGGTACAGTGAACAAGTGGTACTCACTGACCGCGAGGGACGGCGATTATAATCGATTTACACCTGCAGGGTTACCCGAATAACCCGTCACGTACGCCCGTACTCGATGTTGCCTACAACAACCATAACGGACGCCGTACGCAACTACCTTTCACCTGTTAGCCAAATGTTGAACTGGTCCAATCGTCCCGAGCAAGAGGTCTCTGCACGCGCATCTCAGTGCCGCCAGCCGATTTACACCTCGAGCTCTCAACCTACCCTCTGAACGACCAGCTATGCCTCAACACCCAGCTACCCGAGTTACATCAGTTTCCCGGTTCCCATATAGCCGGTAGGTCTTCGGTACTGTTCTAGCTTGTTCAACAGGCCCGCACATGGCTCAGTCCTCAATCGACGCAAGCGGAGCTATAGCACACAGGACCCAAAGTCCTGCTGCCCTTACCATCCGCTTGGTCTCATTTTCTTGCCATGTGTTTCATGTGCTATCTCTACCCGAGTCGAGTGCCTCTAGCCTATGCTCGCGAGTAGTTCCAACTACTCGACTTGTACTGAATCCTACCCTAACATAGCTTTGCCGTAGCTAACGGGGTTTTGCAATCCTAAACCCAACCCAGGGTTTTCTTGGCTATGCAGTTGGGTTTCCAAACAAGACTCTAATGCAAGTAATAATGATACCCAAGTAAGTGCTCAAAACAATAAAAATTTGAAAAAGGTTAATGGAAACCGAAGCTTGCCTTGCTGCTCTTGGTCGTAGGCTAGCTGTTCCTCCGGAGTAACGAAGTCTAGGACTTCGGATTCCTCCTCGACCGTAGCGACTACATGATATAAAAGTACATATGTATTAATTTAGATGCATTTGATTGAATTTAAACTTGTGAAGTCTATAACTCTTACTAGACAAACCCAATGACTGTGAACCTTTTACTGTGGCTTGGTTACAACCTAAACAGAGACTTGGTCAAGTTTTAGTTGCAGAAAGGCTATTTGAGCCCTCCACAATTAATGATGCACTTGACCTTAATTGAAGGCTTTTAGGGTGTTCTAAGGATTTTCATGAAACAAACTATGACTTTCTGAAAACTAGATTTTCAGAGGGTTCTAATGGAGTTGGTCTCACTTAATTTGAAGGTTCCTAGCTAAAGATATGAGCTAAACAATTTCAAAGAAAATTCTGAAAATGTTTCTGAACATTTTCTATTTTCTCTGGAACAATTTCACTAATCACACCATTAGGTGGATCAAATGAGCTCAATTGGATCTGAAATTGTTATTGTAGTTCAAGGATATTTTGGTGAACATTCCAGCAAAATTTCAGGATTTTCCTTCAAAGGATTCTCCAGTTAAAATTCCAAACAGTTTAAACTTTGAGCAATTAATTCTGGAGAAATAAGGGTTTTCATGAAGTGAAACTTGATTTGCTGGAAAGTGCTCAGAGAGCTGAATCCAACAAAATTTGGTTCACTCAATTTGGAGCTTTCTAGCCAAAGTTATGAGGATTTGAAGTTTGAATGAAATCTGAAAATCGGGGAAAAGTTTAAATCTGCCGGGGCCCGCGGGGACACGTGTTAAGCGCGGAGGCGACCGCACACTGCGGTCCACAGGGTCTTTGCGCGCCAGAACACCAGATCCCGGACACACCTCATCCCGATTTCAAATTTTGAGCCGCTGATGCGTGGGCCAGCCGGCTTCGTCTACCTCTCGACGCGCCCGCGCACCCGCGCCGCCGCCCCTCGCCGGAGCAGACCCGGAGCTCACCGGCTCGCCGCTGCCGGCCATCCCATGGTCTGAAACTCGCCGCCAGGGGTTGTCAACATCGAGGAACACGTCGGTGGTGTCAGTTCGGGCTGGCGGTGACCGGAAATAGCCCGGCGACGTGCCGCGGCCTCGGTTGAGTTCTAAGCCGCCAAAACCTCGAACAATCGGTCGTACAGCATCAGTGTATCTCTAGGAAGCTCGACAAGGTGTCAAAAGGGTTCAGGGATGGCGGCAAGTCGGTCGGCACCGTGTGACTGATCGTGCCCGCCATGACCGCCCTGGATCGAGCTCGAAATTCGTCACTCCTAGACAGTTTCACGCCACGGATGCAGAAAAGAATTTGATCGCCGGCTAGTCCAGCGTCTATGTGCAAGATTTGATAGCTAGAGAAGGATCTTAGAGCGAGAATTTGAAGGATCCGTACCGGAAGCTCAGTTTAAGGTCGCCGGAGCAAAAACTGAGAATTCGCCGTGGATTCTTCACGGTTTGCTTCCAAACTTGGAGGAGAGCAGCACGGTGGTCGCGCGCTTCTGTTGCATCTCTTTCTGGACCGTGAAAACGCCTGTGGAATGCTGTCCACGGGCGCCTTACTCTCGGCTGAGGCTAGGTCGCCGCGGTGGCGATCGTTTTCGGGCAAAGGAGGTCGGAGCTCGGGGTTTCTGGCGTTGGGGAGGTAGAGGGCGATCTCAGGTTGCTGTCTAGCAGCTCAGGAATGAAGGAGGAGATCGTTTGCTGGTTTTCCCGATCGAGCAGTGAGCTGCGGGGAGAAGAACTGCCGCTGCTCGGGTTCACACGCGAGGAGATAAAGCCAGCCGACTCCTGCTTGGGCTGAGGTGGTGCCGGTCGCGTGGAGGCGCGAGTAAGCCGCCCTGGGTGCCAGCGTGCGTAGAGGGGAAGCAGCTGGTGGCGCCGGTGGCTGCTCGGTGGCACAGCCGACAGCTGCTCGGTGGAATTTCCCACCGAGGCTGTGACTTTGTGTGCAAGTTTTCCCTCCTTCTTTCTATGACATGTGGGTCCCACCCGGGGTTTTAACCTCTGAAATTTACTCCTAATCACTGTTGTAAACAGTGAGCCCCATAATACCCCTGGTAATTCAAATTATTTACCCATGAGCCATTTGAATTGATTAGAATTCAAATTGGGTTTGGTTTGAATGAATTTCAGCACAAGTTCAGTTTCGAATTCAATTAAAGTTTGAATTTGTCCCACTTAGCTCATGTCAAGATCAACTCCAAATGGAGTGAAAATTGGAGTGTGAGCTCACAAAAATGTGATGGATAAGAATATGTCTCCCACTTTTGAATTCATGGGATAAAAACAGTTTGAATTTGAATATGGTTTCAAAGTGCCCTCTTTCTAACTATACCCAAAATGACCTCAAAAAGGTTTTGAATTTGGGTGAAACTTGGCATGGACATCCTTAGCAATGTGTAGGAGTTTTCATATGTCCAGCCCCTCTATATCACATGTGGGGAATACCACTTTTGCAATATGTGAGTTTGTTCTCTAATGAGCATGTTGATGGTGGTTACTTGCTCTTCATTTGTGTTCATCAACTTGCTTCAAATGAGGTGTGTGGTGTGGTGATGAACATTTCAAATATTTGTCAAAAACTGAGGACCTTACATTCCTCCCCCCTTAAAAGAATCTCGCCCCGAGATTATAAGGTGAAAAATGAGAGAGAGGACGGTGGAAAATTACCAGATATGCGACGTGAAAAAGTTGGGGTAGTTAGCGCGAAGAAATCCTTCGCTCTCCCATATCGCTTTGTCCACGGAGTGATTACTCCATAGAATCTTGTAGAACCACAACGTACGGTTGCGTGTGGTTCGGGCCTTTTCGTCAATAATCTGAACCAGTTCCTCCCGATAGGTGAGATCCGGTTGCAGTTCTTCAATGTCTTCCAGCTGAATGGTAGTTGATACCTTGAGACACTTCCTCAGCTGGGAAATGTGAAAGACGTCGTGCACACCGGAAAGTGCTTCTGGCAATTTTATCCGGTATGCCACTGATCCACATCTTTCGGTAATCTGGAATGGACTGATGAATCGGGGTGCCAACTTTCCTCTCACCCCGAATCTGTTTACACCCTTCATTGGAGACACACGTAGGTATACGTGATCTCCGACTTCAAACTGCAATGGGCGTCTTCTCCGGTCCGCATACTGTTTCTGACGGGATTGGGCAGCTTTTAGGTTCGCTTGAATCAGTCGAACCTTCTCTTCCGCGTTGTTGACAAGGTCAATCCTGAAGGTAACCCTTTCGCCAGACTCACACCAGTTCAATGGTGTGCGGCATTTCCGCCCGTATAGCGCCTCTTAGGGCGCCATTTTTATGCTGGCTTGGTACCCATTGTTGTACGAGAACTCGGCTAACGGCAAGTGATCATCCCAATTCTTGCCGTGGTTGATAGCGCAAGCTCGTAGCATGTCTTCTAGGATCTGATTTACCCGCTCGGTTTGCCCGTCCGTTTGCGGGTGGTACGCTGAACTACGGATCAGCTTCGTCCCCAATGCAGCGTGCAGCTGCTCCCAAAAACGGGACACAAATAAAGTGCTCCGATCTGATATGATGGTACGGGGTACGCCATACAAGCATAAGGTCCGTGAGATGTACAGTTCAGCGTACTTCTTGGCGTTGTAGTTTGTGTTGACCGGGATGAAATGGGCAACTTTGGTGAGCCGGTCGACGATCACCCACACAGAATCATGCTTTTGAAAAGTGGTGGGTAAACCGACGATGAAGTCCATGCTCACATCCTACCACTTCCAGGCAGGAATGCCCAGTGGTTGCAGCAGTCCCGGTTTCCGCATATGGTCTGCCTTCACCCTTCGACATGTATCACACTCGGACACGTATTTTGCAGTCTCCTGTTTCATCCGTGTCCACCAGAACTTGCTTCTGAGTTCTTGATACATCTTGTTGCTGCCGGGGTGAATAGAAAACTTTGACAAGTGAGCCTCATCAAAGATCTTCTTCCGTAATTCCGGGTTACGGGGTACGACGATCCGGTCCTTGAACCATAGGACGCCGTCTCCGTCCTTCTGGAAACATTTCAGCTCCCCACTGTCTACACGTCTCAGCAAATGCGACATGCCCTTATCATTCTTATTGGCTGCCGCTATCTCTTCACGGATGGTGGGGATCAAAGCTAAATTGTAGAGAGCTCCATGCGGAATCACATGCAGTGGTGGTTCGCTCTCTTCCAACGGTGTGATGGTCAGATTGTTGACGTGTGACTTGCGGCTCAGCGCATCTGCCACTACGTTGGCCTTGCCCGGATGATAATGGATCTCTATTTCATAATCCTTTATCAGTTCTAACCATCTTCGTTGCCTCATGTTCAGCTCCTTCTGAGTGGATATGTACTTGAGGCTTTTGTGGTCGGTATATAAATGTATGAGGTTACCAAGTAGGTAGTGCCTCCACATTTTCAGTGCAAGTACCACGGCAGCGAGCTCGAAGTCGTGAGTTGGATAATTCTGCTCATGGTTTCTAAGCTGCCGTGACCCATACGCGACCACTCTTCGGTCTTGCATCAGCACACATCCGAGCCCAATGCCGGATGCATCGCAGTACACATCGAACGGTTTTGTTGTGTCTCGCTGCGCCAAAATCGGTGCTGATGTCAGGTGCTTGACTAAAGCCTTGAATGCTGCTTCACACGCTGGACTCCAAACATATTTGGTAGCCTTCTTCAGCAGCTCCGTCATAGGCTTGGCAATCTTTGAGAAGTTTGGAATGAACCTCTGATAATATCCCGCGAGTCCGAGGAAACTCCGTACCTCGTGAACAGTCCTCAGGGATTTCCAATTCAGCACTTGAGTGATCTTGCTTGGGTCTACAGCGATACCCTCCGCGGAGATGATATGCCCGAGAAAAGGCACTTGCGATGTCCAGAACTCGCATTTGCTGAATTTCGCGTATAGCTTGTGATCCCTCAGTCGTTGCAAGACTATACGCAGATGCTTCTTGTGATCTTCCTCCGACTTGGAATATACTAGTATGTCGTCGATGAAGACCTCGACAAACTTGTCCAGCTCCGGCATGAATACCGAGTTCATCAAGTACATGAAATGAGCTGGAGCATTGGTGAGGCCGAAGGACATGACCAGGTACTCATAAAGTCCGTACCTCGTCGAAAAAGCTGTCTTTGGAATGTCCCCCGCCCTTATCTTAATCTGATGGTACCCGGATCTTAAGTCCATCTTGGAAAAGATCTTTGCTTCGACCAACTGATCAAACAACATGTCGATCCGTTGCAATGGGTACTTGTTCTTGATGGTTACGGCATTTAATGGACGATAGTCCACGCAAAGCCGCAACGTCTCATCCTTCTTCTTTATAAATAACGCCGAACAGCCCCATGGCGAGGAGCTCGGACTAATAAAACCCTACTCCAGAAGGTCCGTGAGCTGAGTCTTCAGTTCAGCCAACTCCTTGGGCGCCATCTTGTACGTCCTTCGGGATATTGGCATGGTTCCCGGTGCAAGTTCAATCTTGAACTCCACCTCTCTATCGGGCGGCATCCCCGGTAAATCGTCCGGGAATACATCAGGGAACTCTCGGACCACTGGAATATCTTCCAATCTGATGGTTGTGGATTGATAGACACTTGGAAGTTTTATTTCTGGACTGTCCAGAAATAAGGAGTGAGACTCGTGCACTTCTGAGTTCATGTGCACAACTCGGAGGATGGTGTCTAAAACAGTGCCGTGGCGGGTTAACCACAACATCCCTAAGATGACATCGAACTTTTGTCCCTCTAAAATTATGAGAGACGTAGGGTAGACTCTACCCTCTAAGCACAATGGCGCTTTTGGGACCATCATGCTTGCTGAAATTTTCCCACCCGGTGAACAAATCACATAAGGACTATCGGTGGATAGTATTTGCAAGCTATATTTATCAATGAAAGCTTGGCTAATGAAGCTATGCGTGGCGCCTGAATCAAACAGTACTATGGCGGGATGCTGGTGGAGTTGAAACATACCCGCAAGGATTGGCTCGCCCTCTGGCACGTCCTCTATGGCAAGCTGGTGGACAGTGCCGGGCCTAGGCTTTGCCCGCCGCGCATTAGTAGGGTTCCGGGGTTGATTCCTCCCTGGAAACGGTGGTGCAACTCCGCCGCCTTGCCTCTCCGGGCAACTGCTCGCGAAGTGTCCTGGATGACCACACTTGTAACATGTGGCCGCTGCTGGTGTAGTGCTCGGGGAACGAAATCCCGGCATGCGTTGCTGAGGTGCATATGCACGCGGCATCATCAGCTGCTGCTGTTGTTACAAAGGTGGTACTGGCAGTGCCGGCCTGAATGCCGGTGAAGAGTATGGCCGAGTGCGGAAAGGCATCGACCTCTGGGGTGGCTGCCAGCGTGATCCTGATGGTGGGCGATTCACCATCCGAAACTTCTGAGAAGGACCGCCTCCTTCTCCGCTGCTCTGCGGTGCGCTTCGCTTTCGCTCCGCCGCCGCCAACTCCCTGCCGGAGTCCTCTTGAACAATCGCAGCGTCAATGATGTCGTTGAGGCTGCCGCAATTGAACATCGCCAACTTGTCCTTCAGGAGCGGGTTAAGCCCCTGGTAAAAGTGGTCCCGCCGCTTCTCGTCAGTATCTGCGTGATACGATGCGTAACGCGCGAGATCATTGAATGCCCTGGAGTATTCCAGTGCGTTCCGGCTCCCTTGCTGCAGGTGTAAGAATTCCTGCGTCTTCCTCTTCATCAAGCCTGGCGGTATGTGATAGGCCCTGAAGTCCGTCCGGAACTCCATCCAGGTCATCACTCGGTCGGTGGGCTGTGAAGCACAGAAGTTGGCCCACCACGCGCTCGCGGATCCTTTGAGCTGCTGGACCGCGAACTGAGTCTTGCTCTGCTCGCTTATCTGGAGCAGCCCGAACTTCATCTCTATTGCACGGAGCCAGTTGTCCGCGTCAAGAGGTTCATCCGCCCTTGAGAATACCGGGGGATGAGTCGCCAGGAAGTCAGAGTAGGAGCTCTGTTGACGCTCCTCACGGTCTTGACGTCTCTCTGGGCGAGACGTATTAGCAATAAGAGTCTGCAGCAACTCGGTGTACTGCTGGTGTGAACCCGCCATTGCCGCGACGATGTCGGCCAATGTAACCGTTGGCAGTGGCGGTGTTTGCTGTTGCTGTTTCTGCTGCTGTCCCGAGGAGTCCTCAGGAGGCTGTTGGGAAGTCTCCCCCTTGACTAGTACCCCCAACGTCCGGGTTGGCACGAGTATGCGTCATTCTAAAATTCAAAACAGCATCGATTAGCACATGTCATACTTAAAATTCCATATGCAACAGTAGGTATTAAAGTGACACATGAATAATTTGCACAACATTCGCATATATTGATAAAGCATAAATTTTATACAAGATACATTGTTCTCAGTTCTCCGAGAAGTCGTGCTCATGGCGTCACTACCTATACATACGCTACTGCCTACACGACATGTCACCGATTACAAAAGTTGGGTTACACTACCCTAGCTGCCCTACTTGGCAACTGTAACCCCTACTCGGAGTAGAACTCGACCTCCTGTGGCTCGTCCTCCTCCGGTACCTCTGCTGGTGGCTCTGGATCTACCACCTCTTCTCCCATCTCGGGTTCTCCCAATGCCGGAAGACCCAAGACCACCGATACACCCAATACTGGCGGTACGAGGTCCTGCAATGCATGCACCTCGTCCATGGCTTGGTTGTAGTCTTCTTCCCAGCCTTGCCCTTCCTCAATAGCGCAGTCCCGCTCTTGAGCAAGATCCTCATTCTGCTGGGTTAAACTCTGTACCAGCTCTTGCAATGCCGCGATGTCGACACGGCTTTTCCTTTTCGCCTTCTTCAGACGATGCAACTGATTATGTTGTTCGTTCAGTCGCTTGATCGTCGGAAGGAGCACATTGCGGAGTGCGCTGTGAGCACTCTCAAAATGGTCTCTACGGCTCGTGCTCTCCTTGAGCTTTGCGGCGATATGCTCTGTATGAACAGCTTGGCTGTCCATCACGGCGTTTCCCGCCCTCATCTGGAGGCTAAGGTTTGCCTCCGCGGGGCTGTACCTTGGGCAATCCGGATCGGCTGCCTCACGGTACCTTCCTTCCCACACATGCTGAGCCCGTCCCTCCACCGGAACGAGCGCGTACGGAGTGCCCTCCATAGTCTGCACGTGTAGTTGGCAGAAACGTGACATGGTGTCACGGGCTGCCACTTGCCACATCCCTTCCGGTTGCCTACCTCTCACCGTAACGGTGAACGGCACCCAACCGGGTGGCGTAGGTCCTGCAGGGACTTCGACATGGATTGTCCACATCTTGTTCCCCTCTTCGCCTTCTTCCTTGGTGAAGTACTGCGGCATATGGTTGTATCCGAAATATTGAAGCATCCGCCTCAATGCCTCCGGATAACCGCTGTGTTGAGAACAGTGGGATACCACCCACCCGTTCTCCAACTGTTTGTCTGCTGTCATCTGTAAAAATTATATTTGAGAAATGTCAAATATTTATTTAAACAGTAAACCATCGAGTTATAACATAAGACATGTCATTGAACCCATAAAACTTGGAAACATAGTTCAAATTTTAAACAAATTTGACTGCTGATCTGCTGTTCAGCATGACAGCCCTGATCAGTTTCCATATCAACCTGGTTTAGGCCATGTTAGAAACAAAACCAATTCTGGAGCTCAACATAAAAGTTAAAGCTAACTTCAATAGCTTTCCAGAAAGTATTTGCTTGGCCTAATATCTGTCCTGGTTCAATAGTTATGAGAGGTTAAAGTTAACAGAATTTCTGGAGAAAATTGGACAGCACCTCCCTGCTTTATGTACTGATTTGATCCAAGAATTCCAGTTAATTTTTTCTTAATCTGACAAAACTTTCTGTTACAAAGTTGTAACCCATCTAATAAGCCTTCCAGAACTACCTCATTTTCTATTTTTGGATTTTTATGCAGGAAGTTATACTCAATTTACAGAGAGTTTACAGAGAGTCTTTGTTCTGTCCTGTTTTCTGGACAGTTTTAACTCTACTGCATTTTTCGATTGGTTAGGGGATGGAACACCTCTGGACCTCAACAGAAAAGTTGTAAACCTCTTCCAAAGCTTTCCATAAATGTATCATATGACCCCAACCTCGAAACAACTCAACCTCTAATCTCTGATTAACTTCAGCCTTGATTCAGCTGAAAACAGAGTGCTCTGTCCTTAACAACCTAGAAGTTGAAAACTTGTTAACTTTGAATATGCTGATTAAGGGAAGGCGTTACATCAAGTTTTTACTTCTTTGGACCAAAACCTTCAAGTTTTAAACGAAGTTGTTCATTTAGTGTGGTGTGACGTCGATGCGTCACCAGATTATGTCGGTACTACGTCCTCACAAAGAAAAACCTATACCGGACTTAGTCGGCTTCGTTACTTCAGTGGCACTAAACGTCACTCACACACGGATGCTACACGTCTACCGTTTCGTGGTTAGACTACCTGCAGAAACTCAAACAATCATCAGACTCGGCTGCACACCGGGTCCCGTATCCATACAGTTCGTACACACGGCCATCATCACTCGCCCGGATGTTCTCAAGCCAAACACGCCTTGAGTTACGTGTTCACGTTTCAGACCACGTGACGGGGTCTCCCAGATTGCACCACGCATGCCAGGGACAGACATTTCTCGAATACCCCAAACGACATGAAGAGTCGTAGAGGATACCAAAGAGGGTCGGGTTACCTGCCACCCGTGGGGCTCTACCCTTCAGCTTGTGCGCACTGGTGGACAGCGCTTACGTGCACCCCCCAAGACATACACGTCCCGAGATGCACGATTTTCCTATATAATCAAATAAGTTAATTGTAAGGGCCTCAGTTTTGGCACACACTTGAAGTATTCATCACCACACCACGCCAATTTTTACTCCATTCGGAGTTGATCTTGACATGAGATAAGTGTGACGAATTCAAACTTTATTTGAATTCAAAACTGAACTTGTGCTGAAATTCACTCAAACCCACCCCAATCTGAATTCTATTCAATTCAAATGGCTCAGGGGTGAACAATTTGAATCACCAGGGGTATTATGGGGCTCACTGTTTACAACAGTGATTAGGAGTAAATTTCAGAGGTTAAAACCCCGGGTGGGACCCACATGTCATAGAGGGAAGAAGGAGAAACTTGCAACCAAAGTCAGAGTCTCGGTGGGAAATTCCACCGAGCAGCTGTCGGCTGTGCCACCAAGCAGCTACCGGCGCCACCAGCTGCTTCCCCCTCCGTGCGCTGGCGCCCAGGGCGGCTGGCTCGCGCCCCCACGCGACCGGCACCGCCTCAGCCGAGCAGGAGTCGGCCGGCTTTATCTTCTCGCGGGCAAACCCGAGCAGCGGCATTGTTTCTCGCCACAGCTCTCTGCTCAATCGGGAAAACCAGCAAAACCATCTCCTCCTTTGTCCCTGAGCTGCTAGACAGCCACCTGAGCTCGTACTTCACCTCCCCAACGCCAGAAACCCCGAGCTCCGACCTCCTTTGCCCAAAGACGATCGCCACCGCGGCGACCTAGCCTCAGCCGAGAGTCAGGCGCCCGTGGGCAGTGTTCCACAAGCGTTTTCACGGTCCAGCGAGAGAGGCAACAGGAGCGCGCGACCACTGTGCGGCTCTCCTCCAAGTTTGGAAGCCAACCGTGAAGAATCCGCAGAGAATTTCTAGTTTTTGCTCCGGCGACCGTAAACCAAGCTTCCGGTACGGTTTCTTTAAATTCTCGCTCTATGATCTTTCGGGGGTCATCATATCTTGCACATAGACGCTGGACTAGCCAGCGATCAAGTTCTTTTCTGCATCCGTAGCGTGAAACTGTCTAGGAGTGACGAATTTTGAGCTTGATCGAGGGCGGTCATGACGGGCACGATCGGTCACACGGTGCCAACCGACTTGCCGCCATCCCTGAACCCTTTTGACAACATGTCAAGCTTCCTAGAGGTACACTGATGCTGTAAGGCCGTTTGTTCGAGGTGTTGGCAGGTTTAGAAACCACGGTCGACGGTGTCAAACCTCAACTGAGGCAGCGGCACGTCGCCGAGCTATTTCCGGTCACCCCCAGCCCGACCTGACACCACCGACGTGTTCCTCGACGTCGACAACCCCCTGGCGGCGAGTTTCAGCCCCTGGGAGGTCCGGCAGCGGCGAGCCGGCGAGCCCCGAGCCTGCTCCGGCAAGGTCGGCAGCGCGTGCGTGAGAGAACGGCGGGAGGAAGACGAAGCCGGCTGGCCCACGTGTCAGCGGCTGAAGAGTTTAAACCGGGATGGGGTGTGGCCGGGGATCGGCTGTGCTGGCGCGCAAAATACCCTGTGAGCTCAGGTGTACCGGACACCTCCGCGCTCGACACGTGTGGTATCTCCGGTGTGCCGTCCACCTCCGCGCTCGACATGTGTCCCCGCGGGCCCGAGAGTTTAAACTTTTCCCCCGATTTTCAGGATTCTTCCAAACTTCAAATCCTCATAACTTCGGCTAGAAAGCTCTAAATCGGGTGAACCAAATTTTGTTGGATCTAGCTCTCTGAGCACTTTCCAGCAATACCAAATTCAGCTCATGAAAATGAATAGTTTTCCAGAATTAAATCCCTAAAGTTTAAACTGTCCGGAATTTTATCTGGAGAACTACTTTATGAAAAATTCTGAAATTTGGTTGAAAGGTTCATTGGAAAATCCCTGAATCCCAGTAAAGTTTTCAGACTCATCCAAGTTCATTTAGTTACCCTAATTGGGTGATTAAGGGAACTGCCCAGAGAAAATAGAAAAATGTACAGAAACATTTTTCAGATTTTTCTCCAATCTTAATTAGGACATAACTTTCTGTAAAATTCATCAAATGACATGAAACAAACTCTATTAGAACTATCCTAAATTCTAGTTTCCAGAAAGTAATGGTGGGAGCCATGAAAAACCCTGGAATTACTTAGAGGATCAATTATTGACCAAAGAGGCTTTTATATGTAGAGGTTCAATTGAACTTTGTTTCAAATAAAACTTTGTCACAATTCTGGTTAGGACCCTACCAATCCACCATAAAAATTTCAGAACCCAAAGGGGAGGGCTAGCTAGAGTTATTGGCAATTATGTATTTAAGTTCATACATTGCATTTAAATTTACATGTAGTATTGTATTCAACATGTAGCCATTGAAGAAGAGACCCCAGAAGTGCTGGATTTCCTGCTTCCGGACGAAGAACTAACTACTGACCAGCAGCAACAAGGCAAGCCCAGGTTTGCATTAACCTTTTTATAAGTTTTATTTTGTTTACACGTGTCATATAAGGTATGTTTGTGCATCAGGTGTAGGATGGATGGAACCCCACTTGCATAACCAGAAATTTTCCCTAAGAGTGAGGGTAGTGTCTAAGATCTCGAGTAGACAGGCTATGCTTAATAATTCATAGGGCTTCGGTACAAGTCGAGTAGTTGGAATCTACTCGCGAGATAGGATTGGGACACACGGGTTCGGTTGAGTGATGTGAGATCACATTAGTAATGAAAATGAGATTGCGCAGGGGCTAGGGCGCAGCAAGAGGGAGTCTTGTGTGTGCAGCCCTGTCCGTGTCGATTGAGGACCGAGCCGTGTGCGGCCCACGCTGATCAAGTTTGAACGTACCGAAGGCATATCGGATATATGGGCCCCGATAAACCGATGTAGCCTAAACCTCCGGGCGTCGAGGCATAGCACACCGATTTATAGGTGTAGGTTGAGGGCAGCAAGGTGGAAATCTGCCAACGGGCATAGAGAGATGCTCCGTGTGGGGAACCTCCTGCTCGTTTCGGTGCGACCGGTTTGACGTTTGGGCTGTTGGGTGAAAGGTTGTCCCGTACGACATCGAGTGAGCGTGCTGTGCATCTCCGCGGGTGGGCGTACGTGACGTGCTCTTTGGGTTTCCCTGCAGGTGTATATCGAGTCGATTCGCCGTCCCTCGCGGTGAAGAGTACCACTTGGTCACTGAGTCGCGACGTAGATTAATGGATGAAACAGGTTGATTCAATATTGCTGGTTGATATAATTGTATTGCTACATGTGTGCCAACAAATACTGCTTAATAAATTTCAGATTTCATGAACTGTTAACTTGTTGCTAAAAGATGAACTAAGGATGAACTTGTAGGCGTGTCCTTTTGCTGAAATGTTACTATCCTATGTCCATGGTACCCCTCATGTAGAGTTTCATGCTTAGGTGAGTCGGTTAAGCCTTGCTGAGCCTTCGTGCTCACGGTTGCTGCTTAAGTGTTTTTTAGGTGAGGAGCCACCCACGGACTCAGAGTACGAGTCCACCGGCGAGGGTTACCCTCCGTCGGGGACCACGGCTGAGTGGGAGCCGTACACGCCGCGCTGAGCTGAGGAGTGCAGCTAGGGTGGGTTTCCCTAGGGCTGGGCAACCAACTTTTGCTAGATAGGCGGGTGTGAGTTGTATAGTGTAGACTTCCGCTGTGTAACATAAACAATAGTTGTAACTGAAGTTTGTACCTGTTTGTACAGTTTCAGTTGTTTTTCCCATGTAATATATTATGTTCTTATGACGTGTGCTGTCAGGTGTCGCATCGCTCGGCACCACCCTCTGCGATCCTGGATGAGCGGATTCCGGTCTGCCACAGCCTGGTATCAGAGCTGCCGTGGGGATAGCACACTACTAAAGGACTGCATTATGGGAAAAACTTAGGTATACGGTGAGGATTCGGTAGTTGCCCAAGTAAGGACTATATTAGTATAGTTACTTAAAGTGGCAAAGACTAACTTATGTGTTATAATTCTGAATTTCAATTATGTAACGACGCACCTACGCTCTGGTAAGTATGGTAAGGAACGCCACCGAAAGCGGTTCAATTTCGGTTAGCTCCCCCTGACGAGGAACGTGGTTCAGGGATTTGTCTCACAACTTGGTGTGAGACGTCAATATGAAACTCTTGGACTCTTCATGTTCCTGAGTTCATATGAAACGCTGATCCCTAGAGTGCATTAGGCAAGTAAGTGGAGACCCCATCGCGTGGTCAGTAACGCGAGAGTGTGTTCGTCTGGAAATAGCCCAGAAGGACATACGCAGCGCTTGCCATCGGCGTGCCCTGCAGGGCAGTAGGTGGTATCTGTTGGGTTGATAACATTTCCAACCGTGACGACCCGTTCATGGCATACTCGGGTTCCCTGTCGTGTGGTGTTGAAATACGATCACGTACCTTGAGACGTGACCTAACTCAAGGACGGCCGTATGACAATGATACGGGCGTTTGTATTTACTTTCAAATATGGAACTGCCTGAATTGAACAACCTTTGAGTGCATCACTGTTGTGTGGTTTTCTGCAGGTACTAACCACGTATGTATCCGTGTAGAAAACGTGTGCGAGAGACCGTTTAGTGACACACTCGAGACGTATATGCCGGTATGATCCGGTTAGGATTTTCTTTGGTGAGGAACGTAGTACCGAGATATTGTAGGCATATGCATGAAAATATTGAGAACAAGGAATTAAAAATCTATAGGTTCAACCTTAGGACCCTGGTTGGGTATAAGAATGGCATAGTGGAGCAGTGTAGTTCCAAAAGACTGAAAAACAGAGTTCTCTGTTTTGGACAGCAGGTTTGCTGATCTTCGACAGGGCATAAGTCACAGGTCTTTTAGCCCAGAGACGTGTGCTATATAGTTCTGGAAAGGTATTTAAGTACTCTACAACTTTGTTGTAGACTTCCAGAGCTGAAAATCGCCTTAAGGTGGCTGAAATCCCAGAGAAATGTAAACTGTCCAGAACCAGGGCAGAGTAAAACATCCTCTGAACTGATCTGTTTTTCAAACATAACTCCCAGTAGAGAAATATAAAATTGTCATATAATACATCCTTAGAAAGAGTAGAAGATCTGTGACATCTTTGCAATTCAAAGTTCCTGAAAGTTCAGCACAGAATTTAGTGGAAATCAGGGTTGGAAACAGCCACTTCCAAGGGAGGTGCTGTTAAAAATTCTTCCAGAAATTCTGCTGACTTTGAATTAGCATAACTTTTTAACCAAAGCCGATCTGGGGACAAATGAGTACTCTATGGAAAGATACTGAAGTTAACTTTAACTTTGGTATTCAACTTGAGTCATGAAAATGCCCAGAACCCGATCAAAACTTGGAATAGGTAGAAACTGGTCATTCTGACAGAAGAATGACAGTTGAACTCATTGGAGAGGATGTTGTACCCTAAGGGTGGTATACGTGATGACAACGTGATAGTAATATCTCGTAGTGACCAAACCTAGTTTTGGTGAGCTTCCAAAGAGGAGGTTCATCAAGTTGGATTAAACTAGCTTGTGTTTGGTCTGGTAATGGGGTAGCTTGTGCAAAGTTATTACATTATCTACTTACGAGATATATCGCATGTTTTTGTTGTCATAATGTTTTTACGCCCATTTCTATTGGACTGCATGCAAAATGTTGCGGGACTGATGTTAAATGTCGTGTGGTTGCTGATGGTTCGTACTAGGACCACACACGAGGTGGGTGGCTCTAGCCAACAGGGAGGTGATGACTCCCAGCCACCGGCCTACGACAGCACCCCGCAGCAGCAGCCACCACCGCCGCCTCCGCTTACTCTAGCGGATGTGATAGCGGCACTGGTGGGAGGTCGTGAGGAGCAGACCGATCTGCTCCGCACGATTGTGCAGAATACGTCCCAGGCGGGGGGACGTCAAGAGCGAGGGCCTCGTGAGCCCCGTGAAGTGTCGTACTCGGATTTCATGAGTACGCACCCCCCAGTGTTCACCGAAGCTGAGGAACCACTGGAGGCGGACAACTGGCTGCGGACTATCGAGTCCAAGTTCGGGCTGCTCCAATGTACAGAGCGGCAGAAGACCCTGTTCGCAGCACAGCAGCTCCACGGTGCCGCTGGTGCGTGGTGGGCGAATTATGTCGCCTCACGTCCGGCTGGCCATGCCGTGGAATGGCAAGAGTTCCGGGAGGCGTTCCGCGCCTACCACATTCCTCCCGGAATCATGAAAAGGAAGTTCCAAGAATTCTTGGAGCTGAAGCAGGGCGGGAGGAGTGCCCACGACTACTCCCGTGCCTTCAACCATCTGGCGCAGTAAGCGTCAGACTATATCTCCACTGAGGAGAAGAAGAGGGAGCACTTCTATCGGGGGTTACACCCCGAAATGAAGACCCATCTCGTACAGTGGAACCGCGGCACCTTCAACGACCTAGTCAATGCTGCAATCATGCAAGAGGACGCTCAGCGGGAGTTAACAGCTGAGCAGAGGAAGCGCAGCGCTCCACCCAGTGGTGGGAGTGGCGCGCCTCAGAAGCACCGTATGGTGTATCGGACACCATCCGGGCAGCAGTGGCGTCCACCGGCGCGACCTCAACAGTTCGGGGGACGTTCGTTCCAAGCACCCCTGTTCCGTTCGCCGATGCCCCCACCAAGACAGCAACAGCAACAGCAGAAGCAGATGGTACCCCGGGCGTTTCCACCGCCACAACGCACCCCGGGTTTCCGTCCACCAATCAGCGGGGGACCGCCCCGTTTCACCTGCTTCACGTGTGGCCAGGCGGGCCACTTCGCGAAGGACTGTCCCCAGGGGCAGCAGAGCAGCGGGCAAGCCCAGTCCCAGGGCGGTGCTCGAGGCCGACCTCCGGTGAAGAAGGTTGGTCAGCGGACTGGAGGCGTCCGCAACCTCGACAATGAGGACGCCCCAGAGGGAGACAACGTGCTGGCGGGTACGTTTACTCTCAACCATCAAGCCATCGTCATATTGTTTGACTCAGGTGCAACCCACAGCTTTATAAGTGCATCTTATGTGGCTAAACATCGATTGCAAGTCTTCCCAACCGACTGCACTTATATGATCTGCTCACCGGGAGGGAAGATTTCAGGTCATATGATGATTCCAAAGGCACCTCTGTGCTTAGGTGGGAAACTATATCCCACCACCTTGATAATCCTTATGGGACAAAAGATTGATGCAATCTTAGGGATGTCATGGCTACGATACCATGGCGCTGTCCTAGAGACTCGGACATGGACGGTTCACTTAAATTCCCCATTCCACCATCCGCATTCCATGGTATTAGACACGCCAGTCCGGGGAGTTTTAGCAATTAATAATGCTGAAGCTCTCAAGTTAGAAGACATCCCCGTAGTCCGGGAGTATCCTGATGTGTTCCCGGATGATCTTCCGGGCATGCCACCTGAGCGGGATGTCGAGTTCAAGATCGAGCTCGCACCCGGGACTACACCCATATCACGGAGGCCATACAAAATGGCTCCAAATGAGCTGGCGGAACTAAAAGAACAGCTCAATGATCTGTTAAGCAAGGGCTTCATTAGGCCGAGTTCCTCGCCTTGGGGATGCTCGGCGCTATTCGTGAAGAAGAAGGATGAGACCCTGAGGCTGTGTGTGGATTACCGGCCGCTCAACGCCGTCACCATCAAGAATAAGTACCCACTGCCCCGCATCGACATATTGTTTGATCAACTTGTGGGTGCAAGTGTGTTCTCCAAGATGGACCTTTGCTCTGGATATCACCAGATAAAGATCCGGGCGGAGGACATCCCGAAGATGGCCTTCTCAACGAGATATGGATTATATGAATATCTCGTCATGTCCTTTGGTCTCACAAATGGTTCAGCCCATTTCATGTATCTCATGAACTCGGTGTTCATGCCGGAGCTGGACAAGTTCGTGGTAGTGTTCATCGACGATATCTTGGTTTACTCCAAGACAGAAGCTGAACATGCCGAACACTTGCGGATCGTTCTTCAACGATTGCGAGACCACAAGCTCTACGCCAAGTTCAGCAAATGCAAGTTTTGGATCAGCCAAGTGCCTTTCTTGGGACATATCATCTCAGCGGAAGGCATTGCGGTGGACCCAAGCAAAATAGAGCAAGTGCTGAAATGGAAAGCTCCCACTTCAGTCCATGAAGTCAGAAGCTTCCTCGGGTTAGCGGGATACTATCGGAGATTTATTCCAAGTTTCTCCAAGCTTGCTAAACCGATGACAGAATTGCTGAAGAAGGGGACGAAGTATGTTTGGAACACAGCGTGTGAAGGAGCCTTCCAAGCATTGGTGAAGCATCTCACAACAGCCCCGGTCTTAGCTCAGCCGGATACAACAAAGCCCTTCGACGTGTATTGTGACGCGTCTGGTATTGGGCTCGGCTGCGTGTTGATGCAGGAAGGACGTGTGGTCGCTTATGGATCACGCCAACTTCGGAACCATGAGCAGCACTATCCCACTCATGACCTTGAGCTTGCTGCAGTGGTTTTGGCGCTGAAAATGTGGAGGTACTATCTCCTGGGGAATTTGGTGCATCTCTACACCGACCACAAGAGCTTGAAATACATTTTCACCAAGAAGGAGCTGAACATGAGGCAACGGAGGTGGTTAGAATTAATCAAGGACTATGAGATTGAGATTCACTACCACCCCGGCAAGGCGAATGTGGTTGCCGACGCGCTGAGTCGGAAATCACATGTCCATCACCTCACCATTACACCGGTGGGGGAGGAAGAGCCAAGTTTATACTTGGTTCCTTATGGATCGCTGTACAACCTTGCCCTCATCCCTACTATTAGGGAGGACATCATTGCAGCTCAGAAGACGGATAAAGGCATGGCACATCTCCGGAGACGGATAGACAACGGGGAAATCAAATGTTTCCGGAAGGATGATGAGGGGACGCTGTGGTTCAATGACCGCATAGTCGTACCCCGGGATATGGAGTTGAGAAAGAAGATCCTCGATGAAGCTCACTTGTCCAAGTACTCCATTCATCCGGGCAGCAACAAGATGTACCAAGATTTGAAACGGACATTTTGGTGGACACGGATGAAGCGGGAGGTAGCGAAGTACGTATCCGAGTGTGATATGTGTAGACGAGTGAAGGCTGATCATATGAGGAAATCAGGGCTGCTGCAACCCCTGAAGATTCCAGCATGGAAATGGGAAGATGTGAGCATGGATTTCATCGTGGGATTACCCTTAACACCCAACAAACATGATTCCATTTGGGTGATTGTTGACCGACTGACCAAGTCAGCTCACTTCATCCCCGTACATACACATTTCCATGCCAACCGATATACGGAGTTATACATTGCCAGGATTCTATGCCTGCATGGTGTACCCAAGACCATAGTCTCAGACCGAGGTGCATTGTTTGTATCTCGCTTTTGGGAGCAGTTGCACGCTGCTTTGGGTACTAAACTGATTAGAAGCTCCGCCTACCACCCTCAGACAGATGGCCAGACAGAGAGGGTGAATCAAGTTCTGGAGGACATGTTGAGAGCATGTGCCATCCACCATGGTAGGAACTGGGATAATCACCTGCCATTGGCGGAATTCTCGTACAACAATGGCTATCAGGCGAGTATCAAGATGGCACACTACAAAGCTCTCTACCTGGGATAATCACCTGCCATTGGCGGAATTCTCGTACAACAACGGCTATCAGGCGAGTATCAAGATGGCACCCTACGAAGCTCTCTACGGTCGCAAGTGCCGCACCCCATTAAATTGGTGCGAGTCCGGTGAAAGGGTCACATTCGGGGTTGATGTGGTGAACGACGCCGAAGAGCGCGTCCGGACAATTCAAGCCAATTTGAAGGCCGCTCAATCCCGGCAGAAGAGCTACGCTGATAAGAGGCGTAGGCCGTTGCACTTTGACGTTGGGGAACACGTATACCTACGCGTGTCTCCGATGAAGGGCGTGCACCGGTTCGGTGTGAAGGGGAAGCTCGCTCCCCGTTTCATTGGACCCTACGCTATCACCGAGAAGTGTGGACCAACAGCGTATAGATTGGAGCTACCGGCATCTCTTGCTGGTGTCCATGATGTTTTCCATGTTTCGCAACTGCAAAAATGTTTGAAGCATACAGCTGCTGTTCCTACCGAAGACATCGGCAAGTTGAAACCGGATTTAACATATGATGAGTATCCGGTGGAAATCCTTGATGAGAAAGCCCGAACCACGCGTAGCAGAACGTTGTGGTTCTACAAGATCCTCTGGAGTAAACACACCGTAGAAGAAGCGACGTGGGAGAGCGAGGAATTCCTTCGTTCAAATTACCCGGAGTTCATGGCTTCTCAACACGAGTAAGTCCCTACTACGTCGCTATCTCTTCTTTTGTAATCTCGGGACGAGATTCTTTTAAGGGGGAGGAATGTAAGGGCCTCAGTTTTGGCACACACTTGAAGTATTCATCACCACACCACGCCAATTTTTACTCCATTCGGAGTTGATCTTGACATGAGCTAAGTGTGACGAATTCAAACTTTATTTGAATTCAAAACTGAACTTGTGCTGAAATTCACTCAAACCCACCCCAATCTGAATTCTATTCAATTCAAATGGCTCAGGGGTGAACAATTTGAATCACCAGGGGTATTATGGGGCTCACTGTTTACAACAGTGATTAGGAGTAAATTTCATAGGTTAAAACCCCGGGTGGGACCCACATGTCATAGAGGGAAGAAGGAGAAACTTGCAACCAAAGTCAGAGTCTCGGTGGGAAATTCCACCGAGCAGCTGTCGGCTGTGCCACCGAGCAGCTACCGGCGCCACCAGCTGCTTCCCCCTCCGCGCGCTGGCGCCCAGGGCAGCTGGCTCGCGCCCCCACGCGACCGGCACCGCCTCAGCCGAGCAGGAGAGCAGGAGTCGGCCGGCTTTATCTTCTCGCGGGCAAACCCGAGCAGCGGCATTGTTTCTCGCCGCAGCTCTCTGCTCAATCGGGAAAACCAGCAAAACCATCTCCTCCTTCGTCCCTGAGCTGCTAGACAGCCACCTGAGCTCGCACTTCACCTCCCTAACGCCAGAAACCCCGAGCTCCGACCTCCTTTGCCCAAAGACGATCGCCACCGCGGCGACCTAGCCTCAGCCGAGAGTCAGGCGCCCGTGGGCAGCGTTCCACAGGCGTTTTCACGGTCCAGCGAGAGAGGCAACAGGAGCGCGCGACCACCGTGCGGCTCTCCTCCAAGTTTGGAAGCCAACCGTGAAGAATCCGCAGAGAATTTCTAGTTTTTGCTCCGGCGACCGTAAACCAAGCTTCCGGTACGGTTTCTTTAAATTCTCGCTCTATGATCTTTCGGGGGTCATCAAATCTTGCACATAGACGCTGGACTAGACGGCGATCAAGTTCTTTTCTGCATCCGTAGCGTGAAACTGTCTAGGAGTGACGAATTTCGAGCTCGATCGAGGGCGGTCATGACGGGCACGATCGGTCACACGGTGCCGACCGACTTGCCGCCATCCCTGAACCCTTTTGACACCTTGTCGAGGTTCCTAGAACACTGATGCTGTAGGGCCGTTTGTTCGAGGTATTGGTGGGTTTAGAAACTACGGTCGACGGTGTTGAACCTCAACCGAGGCAGCGGCACGTCGCCGAGCTATTTCCGGTCACCCCCAGCCCGACCTGACACCACCGACGTGTTCCTCGACGTCGACAACCCCCTGGCGGCGAGTTTCAGCCCTGGGAGGTCCGGCAGCGGCGAGCCGGCGAGCCCTGAGCCTGCTCCAGCAAGGTTGGCGGCGCGGGCGTGAGAGAACAGCAGGAGGAAGACGAAGCCGGCTGGCCCACGTGTCAGCGGCTGAAGAGTTTAAACCGGGATCGGGTGTGGCCGGGGATCGGCTGTGCTGGCGCGCAAAATACCCTGTGAGCTCCGGTGTACCGGAAACCTCCGTGCTCGACACGTGTGGTATCTCCGGTGTGCCGTCCACCTCCGCGCTCGACACGTGTCCCCGCGGGCCCGAGAGTTTAAACTTTTCCCCCGATTTTCAGGATTCTTCCAAACTTCAAATCCTCATAACTTCGGCTAGAAAGCTCTAAATCGGGTGAACCAAATTTTGTTGGATCTAGCTCTCTGAGCACTTTGCAGCAATACCAAATTCAGCTCATGAAAATGAATAGTTTTCCAGAATTAAATCCCTAAAATTTAAACTGTCGGGAATTTTATCTGGAGAACTACTTTATGAAAAATTCTGAAATTTGGTTGAAAGGTTCATTGGAAAATCCTTGAATCCCAGTAAAGTTTTCAGACTCATCCAAGTTCATTTAGTTACCCTAATTGGGTTATTAAGGGAACTGCCCAGAGAAAATAGAAAAATGTACAGAAACATTTTTCAGATTTTTCTCCAATCTTAATTAGGACATAACTTTCTGTAAAATTCTTCAAATGACATGAAACCAACTCCATTAGAACCATCCTAAATTCTAGTTTCCAGAAAGTAATGGTGGGAGCCATGAAAAACCCTGGAATTACTTAGAGGCTCAATTATTGACCAAAGAGGCTTTTATTTGTAGAGGTTCAATTGAACTTTGTTTCAAATAAAACTTGGTCACAACTCTGGTTAGGACCCTACCAATCCACCATAAAAATTTCAGAACCCAAAGGGGAGGGCTAGCTAGAGTTATTGGCAATTATGTATTTAAGTTCACACATTGCATTTAAATTTACATGTAGTATTGTATTCAACATGTAGCCATTGAAGAAGAGACCCCGGAAGTGCTGGATTTCCTGCTTCCGGACGAAGAACTAACTACTGACCAGCAGCAACAAGGCAAGCCCCGGTTTGCATTAACCTTTTTATAAATTTTATTTTGTTTACACGTGTCATATAAGGTATGATTGTGCATCAGGTGTAGGATGGATGGAACCCCACTTGCATAACCAGAAATTTTCCCTAAGAGTGAGGGTAGTGTCTAAGATCTCGAGTAGACAGGCTATGCTTAATAATTCATAGGGCTTCGGTACAAATCGAGTAGTTGGAATCTACTCGCGAGAAAGGATTGGGACACACGGGTTCGGTTGAGTGATGTGAGATCACATTAGTAATGAAAATGAGACTGGGCAGGGGCTAGGGCGCAGCAAGAGGGAGTCTTGTGTGCGCAGCCCTGTCCGTGTCGATTGAGGACCGAGCCGTGTGCGGCCCACGCTGATCAAGTTTGAACGTACCGAAGGCATATCGGATATATGGGCCCCGATAAACCGATGTAGCCTAAACCTCCAGGCGTCGAGGCATAGCACACCGATTTATAGGTGTAGGTTGAGGGCAGCAAGGTGGAAATCTGCCAACGGGCATAGAGAGATGCTCCGTGTGGGGAACCTCCTGCTCATTTCGGTGCGACCGGTTTGACATTTGGGCTGTTGGGTGAAAGGTTGTCCCGTACGAGATCGAGTGAGCGTGCTGTGCAGCTCCACGGTTGGGCGTACGTGACGTGCTCTTTGGGTTTCCCTGCAGGTGTATATCGAGTCGATTCGCCGTCCCTCGCGGTGAAGAGTACCACTTGGTCACTGAGTCGTGACATAGATTAATGGATGAAACAGGTTGATTCAATATTGCTGGTTGATATAATTGTATTGCGACATGTGTGCCAACAAATACTGCTTACTAAATTTCAGATTTCATGAACTGTTAACTTGTTGCTAAAAGATGAACTAAGGATGAACTTGTAGGCGTGTCCTTTTACTGAAATGTTACTATCCTATGTCCATGGTACCCCTCATGTAGAGTTTTATGCTTAGGTGAGTCGGTTAAGCCTTGCTGAGCCTTCGTGCTCACGGTTGCTGCTTAAGTGTTTTTCAGGTGAGGAGCCACCCACGGACTCGGAGTACGAGTCCACCGGCGAGGGTTACCCTCCGTCGGGGACCACGGCTGAGTGGGAGCCGTACACGCCGCGCTGAGCTGAGGAGTGCAGCTAGGGTGGGTTGCCCTAGGGCTGGGCAACCAACTTTTGCTAGATAGGCGGGCGTGAGTTGTATAGTGTAGACTTCCGCTGTGTAACATAAACAGTAGTTGTAACTGAAGTTTGTACCTGTTTGTACTGTTTCAGTTGTTTTTCCCATGTAATATATTATGTTCTTATGACGTGTGCTGTCGGGTGTCGCATCGCGCGGCACCACCCTCTGCGATCCTGGATGAGAGGATTCCGGTCCGCCACATTAATATGCCACTTTCTATATAATAATAACATCCTTATATGGGCTACTAACTCGTTCCTCACTGGATTTTTGAAAAAGATGACCTTTGTGGTGCATTAAACCTCAAGCGAGCTCTGATACCAGCGCTGACACGACCCCACGGTCTTGTCGAGCCAGGATCATGCTGAGGGGTGCTGCATTGCACAGCACCGGATAACACACGTCAAAGGTACAAAGCGGAAGCAAAACTTTTATTACATAAAGTGGTTTATGAACATTTGTACATCAAAATAAGTCTAGTCTACACTCACGGGCGTAGAGTACGCATCAAGTCCACGTCCAGCCCTTGAACGTGTCCTTGCTAGCACACACGCACACTAACTCTGCAGCGTGCACGACTCCCACTCGACGGGGTTCCCCTCCTGGGGTTCCGTCTCCTCCTCGGGAGTCCCTTCCTCATAGAACCCTGCAAAAGCTTCAAACACAAGCAGTGAGCACGATGGCTCAGCAAGACTGACCCGTCTCTCCTAAACATGGAACTTCTACATGAGGGTTGATAGGTTACATGATGAAAAATTCATTTGCATGGACTCGCCTAATTAGTAAAACCTTACTTTCAAGTTTTAGCAGCAGGTTATGGAGAACCTTACGCTAAGGCACATGAGAGAGCCGCAATCAAACAAGAAACGCATTTCTCTCATGTACTTTGCCCAAAGTTGAAAGGAACTTTAGTTAGCTCTAAACTACAACAAACCATTAACCAGCAAAGTCCATCTTTCAATCAGCAATATTTTAACATGTAACTAGCCTGTTCTTTCTACGTCACGGTACAGTGAACAAGTGGTACTCACTGACCGCGAGGGACGGCGATTATAATCGATTTACACCTGCAGGGTTACCCGAATAACCCGTCACGTACGCCCGTACTCGATGTTGCCTACAACAACCATCACGGACGCCGTACGCAACTACCTTTCTGTGACACCCTCATCTCGGGTGTCAGCATATGTTCATGTTTTATGAAGAAGAAAACATTTTAAGAAAAGAAGGAACAGAAGACAAATATCAAAAGGATAGCCAATAAAGCTCTACGAGAGCACCGAAGGCAATTTCCACGGCCAGCAGACCACGTGGCGTGTTCGGAGCTCATCCCCGAGAAATTGGGAGAGGTCCGCCGCTAAACTGGCTACGTGGCACGCTCAGGGGTCATCTCCGCAATTGGAAAGAGGTCCGACCCTGTGGGACACGCGTTGCCCGCGGAGCTAGCCTCTGTGGAAGAAGCAAAGGTATTTTTCATAGGACACGTGTCATCCTCGGAGCTAGTCCTCGCGGAAATAAGAGGACCAGTCGCGCGGGATACGTGTCAATCTCAGAGCCCATCTCAGAGAAGTACGGATCCATTGAACACGTGTCGCCACCGGAGCTTATCTCCGGGAGGTCCGTCGCTGCTGGACACGTGTCAACCTCGGGGCATGTCCCTGAGGAAAGGAGAGGGGGAAGACCGGCACCCACACGTGGCGTGCGCGGAGCTCACCTTCGAAGAAGAGGGAGGTCTCGGTCGATTGACACGCGGCACAATCGGAGCTCGTCTCTGCGGCGGAGGAGATATCAGGCCCGGAAGGACACGTGGAGCCTCCGGAGCTCATCGCCGCGAAGGTAACGAGTTCTGGAGCGGCTGTTACGCGTAAGGACACCGGTACGCAACAGAAACCGATCTAAATTCCACGATGATTACCAAAGATGAGACGTTAGGATTCAACAAAGATCTGAGTAAGACTCTTATTCGGGATCCAATCAGATTAGGACTCTTCTCTTCCCGATTATAAATAGAACCGAAAACCTCTGGCCGAAACCACAAACTTCTCTTTCAAATCCTGAGCCGACGACTTAGAGCCCTGGCCCTAACTCGCCGGGCAAAACATCGCCGAATCGCAACAAGGGAGATCATCGGAGGAGAATCAAGCGGTCTTAGGAGGACCTCGAAGTCAAGAAGAGCGTGAGGTAGGACTTCAATACCACCTTACGACATCATTGTGTTCATCTCTTTGCATCTGTTCTTCAATTCCTTTCGAACAGAAGCATTCTCGTGGGCAGATCACTAGATGATCAGTTTGATCTAAAAGACAAGATCATCGCCATGTTCACCATTGATCCGAACACCTCTGACCATGCAAGCCATGCAAGAACACGTACAGATCAATCTAATAAAACTAATCATAGGATAGCATGCATGTGCATCATCACATCTAGTTTAGGGTTTGTGCATGATATTGATTGCTGTGAATCTTGTATGCACATGAATCCTACATAGCAGGACAAGCTCAGGAAGCTGTCTACGACGAGCTGCAGCAACAAGGTTTTGAGAATCAAGAACAACCGGAACCGCAAGTACAAGGCAAGTGCTCCTTGACCATGTTGATCCTATGTTTTGGGTAAAACTATTTTGTTTTGCGAAAAGGTTTGTGTGCTGAGTCAAACATGATGGAAAACCTTTTTATAGGAGTTTACTAGTTTTGGTTGAACCACCCTTGTCGCCTGGGAGGTTTATGAGTCGGGTATGGTTTTTGCTTTATGCTTCGCTGAGTCTATGGGATTGAGACGCGAGATAGATGTGTCTAGCTAACTGCACTCGTAATGATAATAAGGAACTGATGATGTTAATGAACATGGATCGGAGGGAGATCTAGGCAAGCCTGGGTTTGTGAATGAGGTAGCATGAGATGGTGGTTTTGCTCGCTGTAGATCTAAGGACCGGTTCATGCATGCACATACCAGGATAACAGTGCCACCAAAAGGCCAAGTATGGGTGCGGCTTAGCTGAGTAATTAGGTAAGTTGCTAGAGTGTTATGGACTGTGGAAGGCGCGGGGAATGGGAGTCGAGTGAGGACTGCCCTGGGAACTGCATGGCACAAGAGGGGGCCCGTGGGTGGAAGAATTGGTGATTCTAGCCTGCCGGTGAAACCTTAGTGAGTTCATACATCTAGTAACCCCTTTGTAAAGGCTATTTTGTTTATCTCTTGACCATACACCGATGGTTGTGTACTGCTATAATGGAGGTTCTGCAGTCGCCAACGGGTAACGAAATCACAAACTTGTGGGTAAAGAGGTGCAAACTCTGCAGAGTTATTAAAACTATCATGATAGCCGAGCTTACGGTCACGAGCACCTGGCTAAACTGCCATGATTAGATGGGATGGTTATTGGGATGGTTATTGGGAAGGTTGTTGGTTTGGTTATGGTTTGGAACTGTTGAGTCCGGGTAATGAAATGGTTGCATAACTGTGTTGTCGTGACATGAGATTGGTCTCGGTGTGAGATGAGGTTGTTTTATAAGATGAGATGGTAGCGAATACGTGAAGGTATTCGTGAGATGGTAGTGAATACGAGGAGGTATTCATGAGTATGAATAAAGGATTGGTTAATGTTTGGATGGAACACGGGAAGTGATGGAGGTATGTTGGTAATTTAATTCACGCTGGGATTACATTCATCTAAAGTTAAGTTGCTGTTTTATCATGGATTTAAAAGTTTGCTTTTCTGCAAATAAACCTTTTATACCTACCTTGTTTATGAGCTGCATATCATGTGTTTTTCCGCACTTGCTGAGTACATCATTGTACTCAAACTTGCATTATTATTTCTTCATCAACAGCAAGAGAAGGCTACTATGAAGACCCAATAGAGCATTATGGCGTTTGATCTGTTCTCAACCTTGCCTGTGGAGGGAGTAGAGATGGAGCCACTTCTGCTTAGTTTTGCTTCCGCATTAGCTAAATTGCTTCCGCTTTAAAATAAAGACTTCCGCTGCATAGAATTTAGACTTCCGCTGTAAGCATGAGTCCAAGACTCATGAGGTATTGTAATAAACTCTGTTATTCGTGGTAATATATAATCTGAATTCAGTTTGTGGAACGTATGTGTATGTGTGATGAACATCCTGGGCACACATATGCATTAGTTCTCGGTTCCGTGGTATTCCCACAGAATTGAGGGCGTCACAGATTGGTATCAGAGCCACGGGTTGATAGTAGGATACACGCCTAGATAGAAAACCTTAGAATAGAACTACGGGTTAACCCCCAAGAAGGAGTTACAAGCGCCCTAGGGTGAATAGCTTAGATTGGCCTTTAAAACCACCTTGACATAGGAAACCATCCTTGAATAGGAGTTTTGTGGGCCCTTGTAATGATTATTTGTGAATATGTGCTTAGTGTGAGGTGTGGGACGTCTCAAAAACGTTGTCCATATCCACACGAAAGAAGAAAGAGGTGTGAGATGTTTCGGCACTTGCTCACATCCTCATAAAGGCTAATATATATAGTCCCACTCACCTTGATGCATATAGTTGAAAGGACTTACCTAACCTTCTAATCTTCCATTCTATTTCGTTCTCTCTTACAGATGGTGAGAGGAAACGCCAGCCGAAGGAACGTCCAGGAAGATGACCATGAGGAAGTTCCTGCTAACCCCGGAGCTGGTGAAAATCACTTGGAACGGCTGATGGCCATGCAAAACCAGCTTATGCAAACCATGATCCAAACTTTGGGTCAGTTGCAGGCCAACCAACACTCCGTTCCGGCACCACCGCCACCACCACCGCCGGCTCATAACAGGTTGGGAGAGTTCATGAGGACTCGACCACCCACCTTTGCTCAAGCAAGCGATCCAATGGAGGCCGATGATTGGTTGAAATCCATGGAGAAGAAGCTTGTCATTGTTCAGTGCAATGACCGAGAGAAGGTTCTCTTCGCGTCGCACCAACTTATGGGAGATGCTGCTGACTGGTGGGATGCCTTGAGCAACGCCCATGCCAACCCGGAGACAATCACTTGGACTGAGTTCAAGGAAAGTTTCCGCTCCCACTACATCCCTGTTGGTGTAATGATGCTCAAAAGGCAGGAGTTTGAAGGTCTCCGCCAAGGACAGAAAAGTGTGAATGAATATCTCAACATGTTCATACAACTGTCCCGGTATGCCCCCGAAGATGTCAACTCAGATCAGAGGAAGCAGTACCTGTTCATGAGAGGGTTGAACAATGAGATCCAAGTTCAGCTCCTCAACAATGACTACGTAAGCTTCCAGAAGTTGGTTGATAAGGCTATTGTGGTGGAAAACAAGATCCGAGAGATCGAGCGAGAGTGCAAAAGGAAGATGCCATACCAGCCCCAAGGGAGCAACGTACGACCTAGGTACATTCCCCCTGCACCACAGTATGGATCAACCACTCCTACGTACCGCCCTGGTCAGCCACCACAGCAACGGTTCGTTGCACCAGCACCTTGTGTGCCCATGCCTCCTGCGCCCCGGCCTAACTATGGCACTCCTGTTCAAAACCCCCGCCCCAACGTACCTGCTGCCGTAGGCAACAGGGCATGCTTTGCATGTGGGGAAGTAGGCCACTTCGCTAACCAGTGCCCGAAGAGAGGCCCTGGACAGCAAGGTAACGTGCCCAAGCAGAACCAGCGACCAAACGGAGGGGACAACCAAGGGAACCGTGGACCGCAGAACTATGCTCGTGGCCACGTTAACCATGTCACTGCTGAGGAAGCACAACAGGCTTACGACGTCGCAATTGGTATGTTCCTTGCCAACTCCAACCCAGCCACCATTTTATTTGATTCTGGAGCATCACATTCCTTCGTATCATCCAAATATGTTGCCAAATATCATCTACCCGTATCCCACTTAGAATGTGCTATGTTACTTAATTCTCCCGGAGGAGAAATGAGGACTAGTATAGTATGTCCTAAAGTAAGCCTTAAAATAAGGGGAGTAGACTTCCTTGCCAACCTTATTGTCTTGGACTCCCACGGGATTGACATCATACTCGGAATGGACTGGTTAAGCTAGCACAATGGAGTAATCCAATGTGCTGAGAGAAGCGTGCAGTTGACAAATGAACACGGTATCCGTGTCGAGTTTGAGTCAGCCCAGCAAGCAACCGAACGGGCAGATTTGAACCATGTTGAAGGAACAACATTGGATAGCATTCCAGTGGTTCAGGAATTTTTAGACGTGTTCCCAGAAGAGCTCCCGGGAATGCCACCTGACCGGGACATCGAGTTTTCCATAGATTTGATACCCGGAACTGCACCCATAGCCAAGAGACCCTATAGGATGCCCGTCAACGAGCTAGTTGAACTCAAAAAGCAACTTCAAGAACAGTTGGAGAAGGGTTTTATCCGTCCAAGTTCGTCACCATGGGGAGCTCCGGTACTCTTCGTGGACAAGAAGGACGGAACCCAAAGAATGTGCATGGACTACAGGTCTCTCAACGAGGTGACAATCAAGAATAAATACCCTCTGCCCCGTATAGAGGACCTGTTCGATCAAATGAAAGGAGCCCGAGTATTCTCCAAAATTGATCTTCGATCGGGATACTTCCAGCTGAAGATTAGGCCCTCCGATATACCTAAGACAGCCTTTCGGACACGGTATGGTTTATATGAATATACCGTTATGTCTTTTGGATTGACGAATGCACCCGCATACTTCATGTACCTTATGAACAAGGTTTTCATGGAATACTTGGACAAGTTCGTCGTGGTTTTCATCAACGACATTATGGTGTATTCAAAAAGTGAGGAGGAGCATGAAGAACATCTGAAATTGACCTTGCAGAAGTTGCGCGAGCATCAGTTGTATGCCAAGATCAACAAGTGTCAATTTTGGCTAAAGGAAATATCTTTCCTAGGACACATCATTTCCAAGGAAGGGGTATCGGTTGATCCTGGAAAGGTGAAAGATGTTCTAAAGAGGGACCAACCGAAGAGCGTGAGGGATATTCGAAGTTTCCTTAGGATGGCAGGATACTATCGGTGCTTCATTAAAGACTTCTCCAAGATAGCAAAACCTATGACGGAGTTGTTAATGAAGGGAAAAGTCTTTCAATGGACACAAGCCTGCCAAGAAAGTTTTGAGGAGCTCAAGAAAAGGCTAACCACGGCACCAGTTCTGGTACTGCCAGACGTAAGCAAGAACTTTGACATATATTGTGACGCATCCAGACAAGGGCTCGGATGTGTACTCATGCAGGAAGGACAAGTGGTAGCCTATGCCTCACGACAATTAAAGAAGCATGAGCTTAACTATCCTACTCATGATTTGGAGTTAGCAGCAGTGGTGCATGCATTGAAGATTTGGAGACATTATATCCTTGGTCATCGATGTGAGATCTATACGGATCATAAAAGCCTCAAGTACATATTTACACAAACGGACTTGAATTTGAGGCAACGTCGATGGTTAGAACTCATCAAGGATTATGATGTGGGAATCAACTACCACCCCGGGAAGGCCAATGTAGTCGCTGACACATTGAGCAGAAAGGGAGCATGCCACCAACTCACGGTTCGGGAGCTACCACCCAAACTACGTAAGGAGTTCGAACGGTTACACCTCGGATTCTTGAATAACGTGGAGATAATAGAGATCCACTTCCCATTGGAGCAAGAAATAAGAAAGGGCCAAGCAACGGACGAGGGGATCAAGGAGATCAAGGAAAGAATCCGACAAGGGATAGAAAAGGATTTCAAGGAGGATGAAAAGGGTACGCTTTGGCTAGGAAAAAGGATTTGTGTGCCAAACCTAAGACACCTTCGCGACATGATATTGAAGGAGGCACATGATTCACCCTATTCCATACATCCAGGGAGCACCAAAATGTACAAGGATTTGAAAATTTTCTATTGGTGGGATGGTATGAAGAGGGATATAGCTGAATACATTGCCCTATGCAACACATGCCAACGGGTAAAAGCCAAACATCAAAAACCCGCTGGATTGTTGCAACCTTTGAAAATACCTAAATGGAAATGGGAGGACATCAGTATGGACTTCATTGTCGGATTGCCACGAACCCAGACAGGATACGACTCCATCTGGGTCATTGTGGACCGGTTGACGAAAACCGCCCATTTTCTTCCGGTAAAGACCAGTTACAACGTTACACAGTTGGCAGAGTTGTACATGGAGCAGATCGTGTACCGTCATGGAGTTCCAAAGAGGATAGTCTCAGATCGAGGTTCTCAGTTTACCTCTAGATTCTGGAGGAAGTTGCAGAAAGCCATGGGTACACGACTGGATTTTAGCTCCGCCTATCACCCACAAACAGATGGACAAACCGAAAGGACGAACCAAATTTTGGAGGACATGTTGAGAGCTTGCGCCTTGAAACGTGGGCGTAGTTGGGATAGGAGTTTACCGTATGCCGAGTTCTCCTATAACAACAGCTATCAAGCTAGCTTGAAGATGTCGCCTTTCGAAGCCTTATATGGCAGACGGTGTAGAACGCCGCTGTTCTAGAATGAGACTGGAGAGAACCAGGTGTTTGGACCCGAAGTACTACAAGAGGCCAAAAAGCAAGTCCAAACGATAAGGGAGAACTTAAAGGCTGCTCAGTCACGACAGAAAGGCTATGCGGACAATAGGCGTAGGAAGTTGACCTTTGAAGTAGGAGACTTAGTATACCTTAAGGTATCACCTATCCGAGGCCAACGACGTTTCAACGTCAAAGGCAAGCTAGCGCCTCGCTACATCGGACCATTTAAGATTTTGGACAAGCGAGGAGAAGTAGCCTACCAACTAGAGCTCCCAAACCACCTCTCCGGCGTACATGACGTGTTTCATGTATCCCAGCTCAAGAAGTGCTTGAGAGTACCAGAGGAACAAGTGTCAATGGGAGAACTTGAACTTCAAGAGGACCTGACTTACGCAGAACACCCTGTCCGAATCTTGGACGTAAAGGAAAGGGTCACCCGAAACAAAGTGATTCGATGGTGCAAGGTACAATGGAGCCATCACACTGAAGCTGAAGCTACATGGGAACGTGAAGAGGATATCAAGGCAGAATTCCCCCATCTATTTCCTACTAACGAATCTCGAGGGCGAGATTCAATTTAAGGGGGGGGGGGGTAGATTTGTGACACCCTCATCTCGGGTGTCAGCATATGTTCATGTTTTATGAAGAAGAAAACATTTTAAGAAAAGAAGGAACAGAAGAAAAATATCAAAAGGATAGCCAATAAAGCTCTCCGAGAGCACCGAAGGCAATTTCCACGGCCAGCAGACCATGTGGCGTGTTCGGAGCTCATCCCCGAGAAATTGGGAGAGGTCCGCCACTAAACTGGCTACGTGGCAGGCTCAGGGGTCATCTCCGCAATTGGAAAGAGGTCCGACCCTGTGGGACACGCGTTGCCCGCGGAGCTAGCCTCTGTGGAAGAAGCAAAGATATTTTTCATAGGACATGTGTCATCCTCGGAGCTAGTCCTCGCGGAAATAAGAGGACCAGTCGCGTGGGATACGTGTCAATCTCAGAGCCCATCTCAGAGAAGTCCGGATCCATTGAACACGTGTCGCCACCGGAGCTTATCTCCAGGAGGTCCGTCGCTGCTGGACACGTGTCGACTTCGGGGCATGTCCCTGAGGGAAGGAGAGGGGGAAGACCGACACCCACACGTGGCGTGCGCGGAGCTCACCTCCGAAGAAGAGGGAGGTCTCGGTCGATTGACACGCGGCACAATCGGAGCTCGTCTCTGCGGAGGAGGAGATATCAGGCCCGGAAGGACACGTGGAGCCTCCGGAGCTCATCGCCGCGAAGGTAACGAGTTCTGGAGCGGCTGTTACGCGTAAGGACACCGGTACGCAACAGAAACCGATCTAAATTCCACGATGATTACCAAAGATGAGACGTTAGGATTCAACAAAGATCTGAGTAAGACTCTTATTCGGGATCCAATCAGATTAGGACTCTTCTCTTCCCGATTATAAATAGAACCAAAAACCTCTGGCCGAACCACAAACTTCTCTTTCAAATCCTGAGCCGACGACTTAGAGCCCTGGCCCTAACTCGCCGGGCAAAACATCGCCGAAGCGCAACAAGGAAGATCATCGGAGGAGAATCAAGCGGTCTGAGGAGGACCTCGAAGTCAAGAAGAGCGTGAGGTAGGACTTCAATACCACCTTACGACATCATTGTGTTCATCTCTTTGCATCTGTTCTTCAATTCCTTTCGAACAGAAGCATTCTCGTGGACAGATCACTCGATGATCAGTTTGATCTAAAAGACAAGATCATCGCCATGTTCACCTTTGATCCGAAGACCTCTGACCATGCAAGCCATGCAAGAACACGTACAGATCAATCTAATAAAACTAATCATAGGATAGCATGCATGTGTATCATCGCATCTAGTTTAGGGTTTGTGCATGATATTGATTGCTGTGAATCTTGTATGCACATGAATCCTACATAGCAGGACAAGCTCAGGAAGCTGTCTACGACGAGCTGCAGCAACAAGGTTTTGAGAATCAAGAACAACCGGAACCGCAAGTACAAGGCAAGTGCTCCTTGACCATGTTGATCCTATGTTTTGCGAAAAGGTGTGTGTGCTGAGTCAAACATGATGGGAAACCCTTTTATAGGAGTTTACTAGTTTTGGTTGAACCACCCTTGTCGCCTGGGAGGTTTATGAGTCGGGTATGGTTTTTGCTTTATGCTTCGCTGAGTCTATGGGATTGAGACGCGAGATAGATGTGTCTAGCTAACTGCACTCGTAATGATAATAAGGAACTGATGATGTTAATGAACATGGATCGGAAGGAGATCTAGGCAAGCCTGGGTTTGTGAATGAGGTAGCATGAGATGGTGGTTTTGCTTGCCATAGATCTAAGGACCGGTTCATGCATGCACATGCCAGGATAACAGTGTCACCACAAGGCCAAGTATGGGTGCGGCTTAGCTGAGTAATTAGGTAAGTTGCTAGAGTGTTATGGACTGTGGAAGGCACGGGGAATGGGAGTCGAGTGAGGACTGCCCTGGGAACTGCATGGCACAAGAGGGGGCCCGTGGGTGGGAGAATTGGAGATTCTAGCCTGCCGGTGAAACCTTAGTGAGTCCATACATCTAGTAACCCCTTTGTAAAGGCTATTTTGTGATCTCTTGGCCATACACCGACGGTTGTGTACTGGTATAATGGAGGTTCTGCAGTCGCCGACGGGTGACGAAATCACAAACTTGTGGGTAAAGAGGTGCAAACTCTGCAGAGTTATTAAAACTATCATGATAGCCGAGCTTACGGTCACGAGCACCTGGCTAAACTGCCATGATTAGATGGGATGGTTATTGGGAAGGTTGTTGGTTTGTTATGGTTTGGAACTGTTGAGTCCGGGTAATGAAATGGTTGCATAACTGTGGAGTCGTGACATGAGATTGGTCTTGGTGTGAGATGAGGTTGTTTTATAAGATGAGATGGTAGCGAATACAGGAAGGTATTCGTGAGATGGTAGCGAATACGAGGAGGTATTCGTGAGTATGAATAAAGGATTGGTTAATGTTTGGATGGAACACGGGAAGTGATGGAGGTATGTTGGTAATTTAATTCATGCTGGGATTACATTCATCTAAAGTTAAGTTGCTGTTTTATCATGGATTTAAAAGTTTGCTTTTCTGCAAATAAACCTTTTATACCTACCTTGTTTATGAGCTGCATATCATGTGTTTTTCCGCACTTGCTGAGTACATCATTGTACTCAAACTTGCATTATTATTTCTTCATCAACAGCAAGAGAAGGCTACTATGAAGACCCAGTAGAGCATTATGGCGTGTGATCTGTTCTCAACCTTGCCTGTGGAGGGAGTAGAGATGGAGCCACTTCTGCTTAGTTTTGCTTCCGCATTAGCTAAATTGCTTCCGCTTTAAAATAAGGACTTCCGCTGCATAGAATTTAGACTTCCGCTGTAAGCATGAGTCCAAGACTCATGAGGTATTGTAATAAACTCTGTTATTCGTGGTAATATATAATCTGAATTCAGTTTGTGGAACGTATGTGTATGTGTGATGAACATCCTGGGCACACATATGCATTAGTTCTCGGTTCTGTGGTATTCCCACAGAATTGAGGGCGTCACACTTTCACCCGTTAGCCGAATGTTGAACCAGTCCAATCGTCCCGAGCAAGAGGTCTCTGCACGCGCATCTCAGTGCCGCCAGCCGATTTACATCTCGAGCTCTCAACCTACCCTCTGAACGACCAGCTATGCCTCAATACCCACCTACCCGAGTTACATAAGTTTCCCGGTTCCCATATAGCCGGTAGGTCTTCGGTACTGTTCTAGCTTGTTCAACAGGCCCGCACACGGCTCGGTCCTCAATCGACCACAAGCGGAGCTATAGCACACAGGCCCCAAAGTCCTGCTGCCCTTACCCTCCGCTTGGTCTCATTTTCTTGCCATGTGTTTCATGTGCTTTCTCTACCCGAGTCGAGTGCCTCTAGCCTATGCTCGCGAGTAGTTCCAACTACTCGACTTGTACCGAATCCTACCCTAACTTAGCTTTGCCGTAGCTAACGGGGTTTTGCAATCCTAAACCCAACCCAGGGTTTTCTTGGCTATGTAGTTGGGTTTCCAAACAAGACTCTAATGCAAGTAATAATGATACTCAAGTAAGTGCTCAAAACAATAAAAATTTAAAAAAGGTTAATGCAAACCGGTGCTTGCCTTGCTGCTCTTGGTCGTAGGCTACCTGTTCCTTCGGAGTAACGAAGTCTAGAACTTCGGGTTCCTCCTCGACCTTAGCAACTACATGATATACAAGTACATATGTATTAATTTAGATGCATTTGACTGAATTTAAACCTGTGAAGTCTATAACTCTTACTAGACAAACCCAATGACTGTGAACCTTTTACTGTGGCTTGGTTACAACCTAAACAGAGACTTGGTCAAGTTTTAGTTGCAGAAAGGCTCATTTGAGCCCTCCACAATTAATTATGCACATGACCTTAATTGAAGGCTTTTAGGGTGTTCTAAGGATTTTCATGAAACAAACTATGACTTTATGAAAACTATATTTTCAGAGGGTTCTAATGGAGTTGGTATAACTTAATTTGAAGGTTCCTAGCTAAAGATATGAGCTAAACAATTTCAGAGAAAATTCTGAAAATGTTTCTGAACATTTTCTATTTTCTCTGGAACAATTTCACTAATCACACCATTAGGTGGATTAAATGAGCTCAATTGGATCTGAAATTTTTATTGTAGTTCAAGGATATTTTGGTGAACAATCCAGCAAAATTTCAGGATCTTCCTCCAAAGGATTCTCCAGTTAAAATTCCAAACATTTTAAACTTTGAGGAATTAATTCTGGAGAAATAAGGGTTTTCATGAAGTGAAACTTGATTTTCTGGAAAGTGCTCAGAGAGCTGAATCCAACAAAATTTGGTTCACTCAATTTGGAGTTTTCTAGCCAAAGTTATGAGGATTTGAAGTTTGAATGAAATCTGAAAATCGGGGAAAAAGTTTAAATCTGCCGGGGCCCGCGGGGACACGTGTTAAGCGCGGAGGCGACCGCACACTGCGGCCCACAGGGTCTTTGCGCGCCAGCACACCAGATCCCGGCCACACCCGATCCCGATTTCAAATTTTGAGCCGCTGACACGTGAGCCAGCCGGCTTCGTCTACCTCTCGACGCGCCCGTGCGCCCGCGCCGCCGCCCCTCGCCGGAGCAGACCCGGAGCTCGGCGGCTCGCCGCTGCCGGCCATCCCATAGTCTGAAACTCTACGCCAGGGGGTTGTCGACGTCGAGGAACACGTCGGTGATGTCAGTTCGGGCTGGCGGTGACCGGAAATAGCCCGGCGACGTGTCGTGGCCTCGGTTGAGGTTCGGCGCCATCGGCCGTGAGTTCTAACCCGCCAAAACCTCGAACAATCGGTCCTACAGCATCAGTGTATCTCTAGGAAGCTCGACAAGGTGTCAAAAGGGTTCAGGGATGGCGGCAAGTCGGTCGGCACCGTTTGACCGATCGTGCCCGCCATGACCGCCCTTGATTGAGCTCGAAATTCGTCACTCCTAGACAGTTTCACGGCACGAATGCAGAAAAGAACTTGATCGCCGGCTAGTCCAGCGTCTATGTGCAAGATTTGATAGCTAGAGAAGGATCTTAGAGTGAGAATTTGAAGGATCCGTACCGGAAACTCAGTTTAAGGTCGCCGGAGCAAAAACTAAGAATTCGCCATGGATTCTTCACGGTTTTCTTCCAAACTTGGAGGAGAGCAGCACGGTGGTCACGCGCTCCTGTTGCCTCTCTTGCTGGACCGTGAAAACGCCTGTGGAACGCTGTCCACGGGCGCCTTACTCTCGGCTGAGGCTAGGTCGCCGCGGTGGCGATCATTTTCGGGCAAAGGAGGTCGGAGCTCGGGGTTTCTGGCGTTGGGGAGGTAGAGGGTGATCTCAGGTTGCTGTCTAGCAGCTCAGGAACGAAGGAGGAGATCGTTTGCTGGTTTTCCCGATCGAGCAGTGAGCTGCGGGGAGAAGAACTGCCGCTGCTCGGGTTCACGCGCGAGGAGATATAGCCAGCCGACTCCTTCTCGGGCTGAGGCGGTGCCGGTCGCGTGGAGGCGCGAGTAAGCCGCCCTGGGCGCCAGTGCGTAGAGGGGAAGCAGCTGGTGGCGCCGGTGGCTGCTCGGTGGCACAGGCGACAGCTGCTCGGTGGAATTTCCCACCGAGGCTGTGACTTTGTGTGCAAGTTTTCCCTCCTTCTCTCTATGACATGTGGGTCCCACCCGGGGTTTTAACCTCTGAAATTTACTCCTAATCACTGTTGTAAACAGTGAGCCCTATAATACCCCTGGTGATTCAAATTATTCACCCATGAGCCATTTGAATTGATTAGAATTCAAATTGGGTTTTGTTTGAATGAATTTCAGCAAAAGTTCAGTTTGGAATTCAATTAAAGTTTGAATTTGTCCCACTTAGCTCATGTCAAGATCAACTCCAAATGGAGTGAAAATTAGAGTGTGAGCTCACAAAAATGTGCTGGATAAGAATATGTCTCCCACTTTTGAATTCATGGGATAAATACAGTTTGAATTTGAATATGGTTTCAAACTGCCCTCTTTCTAACTATACCCAAAATTACCTCAAAAAGGTTTTGAATTTGGGTGAAACTTGGCATGGACATCCTTAGCAATGTGTAGGAGTTTTCATATGTCCAGCCCCTCTATATCACATGTGGGGAATACCACTTTTGCAATATGTGAGTTTGTTCTCTAATGAGCATGTTGATGGTGGTTACTTGCTCTTCATTTGTGTTCATCAACTTGCTTCAAATGAGGTGTGTGGTGTGGTGATGAACATTTCAAATATGTGTCAAAAACTGAGGCCTTACAACGTGGCCAGAGGGCCGCGGGAGTTGTCTTCGGCGCTCTCTGTGGATTGGATTTGGCTATTTTTTTTATTCTTTCTCTGTTTCTACTTCTTTTAAAATGTTTCTCTACATGAAATATGTATGCATACATGATTATGAAATTGAGGGTGTCACAAATCTACCCCCCTTAAATTGAATCTCGCCCTCGAGATTCGTTAGTGGATAATAGATGAGGGAATTCTGCCTTGATGTCTTCTTCACGCTCCCATGTGGCTTCAGCTTCTGTGTGTTGGCTCCATTGTACCTTGCACCAACGGATCACTTTGTTCCTCGTGACCCTCTCCTTCACGTCCAAAATTCGGACTGGGTGCTCCACATAGGTCAGATCCTCTTGAAGTTCAAGTTCATCCATCGGTACTTGCTCTTTCGGAACTCTCAAGCACTTCTTGAGATGGGATACGTGAAAAACTTCATGCACGTCGAAGAGATGCATTGGGAGCTCTAGTTGATAGGCTACTTATCCTCGCTTGCCCAAAATCTTGAAAGGTCCGATGTAGCGAGATGCTAGCTTGCCTTTGACGTTAAAACGTCGTTGGCCTCGGATAGGCGATACCTTAAGGTATACAAAGTCTCCTACTTCAAAAGTCAACTTCCTTCGCCTATTGTCCGCATCCTTTTTGTCGTGACTGAGCGGCCTTCAAGTTCTCCCGTAACGTTTGGACTTGCTTCTCAGCTTCTTGCAGCACTTCGGGTCCAAACACTTGGTTCTCTCCGGTCTCGTTCCAAAACAGCGGTGTTCTACACCGTCTACCGTACAATGCTTCGAAAGGTGACATCTTCAAGCTGGCCTGGTAGCTGTTGTTATAGGAGAATTCAGTGTACGGCAAGCTCCTATCCTAACTACCCCATGTTTCAAGGTGCAAGCTCTCAACATGTCCTCCAAAATTTGGTTTGTCCGTTCTGTTTGTCCATCAGTCTGCGGGTGGTAGGCGGAGCTAAAATGCAGTCGTGTACCCATAGCCTTATGCATCTTCCTCCAGAACCTAGAGGTAAACTGAGTATCCCGATCTGAGACTATCCTCTTCGGGACTCCATGGCGGCACACGATTTGCTCCATGTACAGCTCGACTAGATCTGCCACGCGGTACGTGGTTCAATGTTGCCTTCTCGGTTGTTGGCTGGGCTGACTCGAACTCGATACGGGTTTCGTGCTCGTTTGTCAACTACACACTCCTCTCAGCACATTGGATCACTCCGTTGTGCTTACTTAGCCAATCCATTCCGAGTATTATGTCGAGCCCTTGGGAATCCAAGACAATGAGGTTGGCAAGGAAGTCTACCCCCCTTATTTTAAGGTTTACTTTCGGACATACTATATTAGTCCTCATCTCTCCACCGGGAGAATTAACCAACATAGTATATTTTGTAAGGGCCTCAGTTTTTGACACATAATTGAAGTGTTCATCACCATACACACACACCTCATTTGAGGAAAGATGATGAACACAAATGAAGTGCAAGTAACCACCATCAACATGCTCATTAGAGAACAAACTCACATATTGCAAAAGTGGTATTTTCCACATGTGATATAGGTGGGCTGGACATATGAAAACTCCTACACATTTCTAAGGATGTCCATGCCAAGTTTCACCCAAATTCACAACCTTTTTGAGGTCATTTTGGGTATAGCTAGAAAGAGGGCAGTTTGAAACCATATTTAAATTCAAACTGTTTTTATCCCATGAATTCAAAAGTGGGAGGCATATTCTTATTCAGCACATTTTTGTGAGCTCACACACCAATTTTCGCTCCATCTGGAGTTGATCTTGACATGAGCTAAGTGGGACAAATTCAAACTTTATTTGAATTCAAAACTGAACTTGTGCTGAAATTCATTCAAACCAAACGCAATTTGAACTTTGATCAATTCAAATGGCTCATGGGTGAATAATTTGAATCACCATGGGTATTTTGGGGCTCACTGTTTACAACAGTGATTAGGAGTAAATTTCAGAGGTTAAAATTGGAAGTGGGACCCACATGTCAGCCACTACTCCAACTCAAACCGACTGAAAACCCAGCTCGGGTTCTTGCACCGGACTGAGCAGCCGCCACGGCGAAGAGGCGACCGGGACACCACCTGCTTGCCGCCCCGACGTGCTGAACCGCCTCACAGCCCCCTTATCTACGCCACCGCCCTGATCGGAGCGATCACCGCACACTCTGCTGCCTCCTCGCATCAGAACCACGCCATCGCTGCCGATCACTCGGAGCTGATCAGGGAAGCTTGATCACCGCCTCTACGTCCCCTCCAGAGCCACGACAAGGTACTAGAAACCTTCCTCTGTCTTCCCCGCTGCTAGAATTCAGCTGAAACCGGTCGATCTCGGCTATACCGAGAGTTCAATCCGTTGACCTAACGCCGCCGCACTTCGGGCTCCCATGGACAGCCCAACCGGGGCGTTGTCACGCCCGATCCAAGGCACCCTTGGACGCGCTGGTGACCGATGCTGTTCACCCCCGATCCACAGACCGAGTGTTTGCTCACCAGCGGCGAATTTCCAGTTTTCCCCTTTCTGTGTGCAGAACGACCTTCGGGTGCGGTTCCGTCGAATTCGTAATCTAGAAAGAATTAGAGTGCCTCAATCCGCTCTCACACAAACTTGACACAGTAACGCACAAGTTACCTTCACAACCTCTGGCCGGAGGACCTCTGCAACCGGCGTATTTCGAGGTTTACCAATGACGGAGCAAGCGGGAGGTATCGGGCGCACGGTGAGGACCTACTTCAGGCCTTCCCCAAGCTGCCTCAAGCTCATGTCGACCTTCCCTGAGGTCCACTGATGCTTCCCGACCGGTTGCTCGCGTAGTTGAGGTGCTAGGGGAGTCAGCCGACACGGCCGAAGTTTTTCCGAGGCGGCGGCTCGTCGCCGACCATGTACCGGCCGTTGTCATGACGAGCTGATCCCAGAATCCGGTTCCCCGAGTGAAAGTAGGCAGGGGCGGCCAAGATCGTGAAGTTTGGAGCTTTACAGAAGCTGCCGGCGAGCTCTCCGGCGAGGTCCTTCGGCGGCGGAGCGCGGGCGTCGGGAGGTTGAAGAAGGGGGTGGACCCCAGCTGTCAGCGACCGATATTTTAAATCGGGATCGGGCTGCGGCCGGGATCGGGTGTGCTGGCGCGCAAATACCCTGTGGGCCTCGGTGTGCCGGACACCTCCGCGCTCAACACGTGTCCCCGCGGGCCCCCGCGAGTTTAAACTTTTCCCCGATTTTCAGAATTCTTCCAAACTTCAAATCCTCATAACTTTGGATAGAAAGCTCCAAATCGAGTGAACCAAATTTTGTTGGATTCGTCTCTCTGAGCACTTTCCAGCAAATCAAGTTTCACTTCATGAAAATCCTTATTTCTCCAGAATTAATTCCTCAAATTTAAACTGTTTGGAATTTTAACTGGAGAATCCTTTGGAGGAAAATTCTGAAATTTTGCTGGTATGTTCACCAATATATCCCTGAACTACCATAAAAATTTCAGATCCATTTCAGCTCATTTGATCCACCTAATGGTGTAATTAGTGAAACTGTTCCAGAGAAAATAGAAAATGTTCAGAAACATTTTCAGAATTTTCTCTGAAATTGTTTAGCTCATATCTTTAGCTAGGAATCTTCAAATTAAGTGAGACCAACTCCATTAGAACCCTCTGAAAATCCAGTTTTCAGAAAGTCATAGTTTGTTTCATGAAAATCCTTAGAACACCCTAAGAGCCTTCAATTAAGGTCAAGGACATAATTAATTGTGGAGGGCTCAAATGAGCTTTGCTGCAACTAAAGCTTGACCAAATCTCTGTTTAGGTTGTAACCAAGGCACAGTAAAAGTTTCACAGTCATTGGGCTTGTCTAGTAAGAGTTATAGACTTCACAAGTTTAAAAGTTAATACAAATGCATTTAATTTAATACATGTACTACTTCTATCATGTAGTCGCTAAGGTCGAGGAGGAACCCGAAGTCCTAGACTTCGTTACTCTGGAGGAACAGCTAGCCTACGACCAAGAGCAGCAAGGCAAGCTCCGGTTTGCATTAACCTTTTACAAGTTTTTATTGTTTTGAGCACATACTTGATTACTTTATTCTTTGCATTAGAGTCTTGTTTGGAAACCCAACTGCATAGCCAAGAAAACCATGGGTTGGGTTTAGGATGGCAAACCCCATTAGCTACTGCAATGCTAAGATAGAGTAGGATTCGGTACAAGTCGAGTAGTTGGAACTACTCGCGAGCATAGGCTAGAGGCACTCGACTCGGGTAGTGATAGCACATGAAACTCATGGCAAGAAAATGAGACCAAGCAGAGGGTAAGGGCAGCAGGACTTTGGGGCCTGTGTGCTGTAGCTCCGCTTGTGTCGATTGAGGACCGAGCCGTGTGCGGGCCTGTTGAACAAGCTAGAACAGTACCGAAGACCTACCGGCTATATGGGAACCGGGAAACTGATGTAACTCGGGTAGCTTGGTATTGAGGCATTGCCCGTCGTTCAGAGGGTAGGTTGAGAGCTTGAGGTGTAAATCGGCTGGCGGGACTGAGATGCCCGTGCAGAGACCTCTTGCTCGGGACGATGGGACCGGTTCAATATTTGTCTGGCGGGCGAAAGGTGGTTGCGTACGGCGTCCGTGATGGTTGTTGTAGGCAACATCGAGTACGGGCGTACGTGACGGGTTGTTCGGGTAACTCTGCAGGTGTAAATCGATTATAATCGCCGTCCCTCGCGGTCAGTGAGTACCACTTGTTCACTGTACCGTGACATAGAAAGAACAGGCTAGTTACATGTTAAAATGTTGCTGATTGAAAGATGGACTTTGCTTGTTAATGGTTTGTTCTAGATTAGAGCTAACTAAAGTTCCTTTTAACTTTGGGCAAAGTACATGAGAGAAATGCGTTTCTTGTTTGATTGCGGCTCTCTCAATGTGCCTTAGCGTAAGGTTCTCCACAACCTGCTGCTAAAACTTGAAAGTAAGGTTCTACTAATTAGGCGAGTCCTTGCAAATGATTTTTACCTCATGTAACCCACCACCCCTCATTTAGAAGTTCCATGTTTAGGTAAGACGGGTCAGACTTGCTGAGCCTTCGTGCTCACTGCTTGTGTTTGAAGCTTTTGCAGGGTTCTATGAGGAAGGGACTCCCGAAGAGGAGACGGAACCCTAGGAGGGGAACCCCGTCGAGTGGGAGTCGTGCACGCCGCAGAGTTAGTGTGTGTGTGTGCTAGCAAGGACACGTTCAAGGGCTGAACGTGGACTTGATGCGTAGTCTACGCCCGTGAGTGTAGACTGGAACTATTTTGATGTAAACATGTTCATAAAATTGTTTATGTAATAAAATTTCGCTTCCGCTTTTTACCTTTGACGTGTGTTATACGGTGCTGTGCAACGCAGCACCCCTCAGCGTGATCCTGGCTCGACAAGACCGTGGGGTCGTGTCATATTTAAAGTGTGATATGGGTAGATTATACTTGGCAACATACTTGGATGATATGAATGAATGTGATGCTCCGGAATCAAATAAAATGGTGGCTGGGTTGGAGTTGGCAAGGAACATACCAATCACGACGTCCTCAGCCTGTTGTGCTTCCTCAGCAGAGACATGGTTCACGTTGCCTCGAGCATAGTCCTGCTGCCCACGGTTGCCTTGATTGGCTCCTCCGTTCGGCCGTGGGTTCTACTTGGGCACGTTGCTTGGTTGTCCAGGACCTCTCTTCGGGCACTGGCTCGCAAAGTGTCCCGTCTCTCCAGATGCAAAGCATGCCTTGTTGCCCACGACAGCAGGTACGTTGGGGCGGGGGTTTTGAACAGGAGTGACCATGTTGGGTCGGGGCGCAGGAGACAAAGGCACACGAGGTGCTTGCATAGCAGAACGTTGCTGTGGTGGTTGATTAGGGCAAAAAGCAGAAGGGGTCGAGCCATACTGCAGTGCAGCTTGGGGCATGTTCCGAGGGCGTACGTTGCTCCCTTGTGGTTGGTACGGCATCTTTCTTTTGCCCTCTTGCTCGATCTCTCGGATCTTGCTCTCAACCACTATTGCTTTGTCAACTAGCTTTTGGAAGTTAGCATAGTCATTATTGAAAAGCTGAACTTGGATTTCATTGTTTAACCCTCTCATGAACAAGTACTGCTTCCGTTGGTCCGAGTTGACGTCCTCGGAGGCATACCTTGACAGCTGCGTGAACTTGTTGAGGTACTCGTTCACGCTCTTCTTGCCTTGGCGGAGACCTTCGAACTCTTGCCTTTTTAGCATCATGACTCCGGCAGGGATGTAGAGAGCGAAAACTCTCCTTCAATTCAACCCAAGTGATAGTCTCCGGGTTGTCATGAGCGTTGCAAAGAGCGTCCCACCAGTCGGCGGCTGCTCCCATAAGTTGGTTCGATGCGAAGAGAACCTTCTCTCGGTCATTGCACTGAACTATGGCAAGCTTCTTCTAAATGGATTTCAGCCAATTGTCAGCCTCCATGGGGTCATTAGCTTTAGCAAAAGTGGGTTGTCGAGTTCTCATGAACTCTCCCTATCTGTTGTGAGCCGGCGGTGGTGGCAGTGGTGGTGGCGGTGGTGCAGGAACGGGGTTGTTGTTGTTGTTGGCTTGCAGCTGACCCAAAGTTTGGATCATAGTTTGCATAAGCTGGTTCTGCATGGCCATTAACCGTTCCAAGTTGTTTGCACCAGCTCCGGGGTTATCATTCTCAGGAACCTCAACATGGTCATCCTCTTGGTTGCCATGGACTTTCCTCCCTTGACGGCCGGCGTTTCCTCTCACCATCTGTGAGAGAGAGTTGAGTAGAATAGAGGTTAGAAGTTTAGAGTGATCCCTCCCAACTATATGCATCAAGGTGAATGAACTATATATCATCCTATATGAGGATGTGAACAAGTTCCGAAGCATCTCACATGTCTCTACTATGTGTGGATATGGACAACGCTGAAATGTCCCACAACTCACACTAATAACTCAAGCACAACAATCATCACAAGGTTCAGCACACAACTCCTATTCAAGGCTTATTCAATGGGGTCCTATGGGTTTTGGGGTGATACAAATCTGTGACTTCTGTAACTACCAATCTGTGACTTGTCTTATGGTCAATGGGGTTCTAATGCCAATTTATGCATTCTACCTAGGCTTGCATCCTACGGTCAGTGTGGCTCCTAATACCAATCTGCGACTAGGCTTGCTTCCTACGGTCAACCGTGGTTCTGCTACCAATATGTGATTCATTCTAGGCTTGTGACCTACAGTCAACCGTGGCTTCTAAAACCAAACTGTGACCTATCTAGGCGTGTGACCTACGATCAACCGTGGCTCTGATACCAATCTGTGACGCCCCTGTTTTGAGAGAGAACCTCTCGGAACTGAGACTAATGCATATGTGTGCCCAGGATGTTCATCACACATACACATATAATCCACAAACTGAAGTCAGAATATATTACCACGAATGAATAGGGTTTTATTACAATGTTTCATGAGTCCCAAACTCATTCTAGCAACGGAAGTCTTATTCTTAGCAGCGGAAGTCTTATCTTAGCAGCGGAAGTCTTTATTCTAGCAGCAGAAGTCTTTAATTCTATTGTGGATGCAACTAAGCAGCAGCAGCGGCTCCATCTCTACTCCACAGGCAAGGTTGAGGGTAGATTACACGCCTAATACTCCACGTGGTCTTCATAGTACTCCTCTCCTATTGCTGATGATGTATGATAATGCAAGGGTGAGTACATGACGTACTCAGCAAGTGCGGGAAGTATGACATGTAGCTTACAACAACGTAGGTATAAATAGCTCATTGCAGAAAGCAAAGTTTTATTTCTCAATACACAATAAAAACAGCAACTAGCTTTAAGTGAATGTAATCCCAACATGTATTTAAACATCAACATACCTCCATCATGATTCATCACTTTCCATGTCTCAACCAGACATTTATCTTGCTCAACTTTTCACATGCTCATGAATACCATCTTGTATTCACTACCATCCCATTTCATATTCAATTCTGTCTCATACCGAGACCAATGCTCATTGTCATGACTCAAAAGTCATGCAATCAATCTCATTACCTGGACTCAACAGTCCCGAAACCATTCTCATTACCAGGACTCAACAGTCCCGAAACCGATTCCAAAGACCAAACCAATATCCAAACCATAACCAAATACCATCCCAATAACCATCCCATCTAATCATCTGAGTTGTCCAGGCGCTTGTGACCGTAAGCTTGGCTATCATGATAGTTTTAAACTCTGTAGAGGTGGCACCAATTTACCCACAATTTTGTGATTTCGTCACCCGTCGGCGACTGCAGAACCTCCATTATACCAGTACACAACCGTCGGTGTATGGCCAAGAGATCACAAAATAGCCTTTACAAAGGGGCTACTAGATGTATGGACTCACTAAGGTTTCACCAGCAGGCTAGAATCTCCAATTCTCCCACCTACGGGCCCCCTCTTGTGCCATGCAGTTCCCAGCTCCGCGCCTTTCACGGTCCATAACAATCTAGCAACTTACCTAATTAGTCAGCTAAGCCGCACCAATATTTGGCCTTGTGGTGGCACTGTTTTCCTGGCATGGCTAGCATGAACCGGTGCTTAGATCTATGGCAAGTAAACCACCATCTCATTCTACCACATCCACGAAACCAAGCTTGCCTAGATCTCCCCCGATTCATGTTCATTGCAAAAGTCCCAAAACTTGTAAATGGAAAACTTGAGCTGTGATTAAAGTTGAGTTTAAATCCAAGAAATGGAACTTGCAAAAACTTCTGTTTAAACATATAATTGTTGGCATGTGCAAGAGGACTTTAAATTCAATTTGAACTAAGGGGCTCACTTCAAGAAAAAGAAGGCCATTTCCAAATAGGAAATTCAAACTGTTGTTTAAAAATTCATATTTGCAATGGCCAACTCAAAGATCAGAGGGCACAATTGAATTCATCAGGTCTAAATAATGAGGAAGGCAAATTTTGAGAAAATTTGGAGGTGCTTTGATATGTATATCAAAGGGACTTGTGAATTTCACCGAAATTTGAATTCAAATTTGAAACTGAGGCAAAACTTGTCAAATTGCCAAATGTCTTTTGGATTTGAGCTCCACATGATTGGAATTTGCAAACTGCCAAAAATTTGGAGATATTTGGGAGAGGAGCTGTGGGCCCCAATTGTCATTGAGAGGGGGGAATGACTTACTGCCTAAGTCAGCTCTGTTTCTGGGTTCACACACAAGCTCGGACCGAGCCATCGTGAGCTGCCACTGCGCTGCCGACTGAGACCCGCGGAAGCCACCTCCTCGTGGAAATTTCTCGCGCTGGCGACCTGCTCGACGTTTCACCGCGCCCTCATTCCTTCAAGGCAGCGCCCTGTTCGGTCTTGAACTGCCACACCGAGCCCCGACAGTTTTTCTGCCGTCGCCTCTCTGTTCCGATCAAACGCCGCCTTCCCGAGCTGAAACACAGCATTGCCGGGTCGCCCTACTCCTCCTCAGCGCGACAGCCCATAGTTTCCGGCGGTCTCCACGCTAGGACAGTTTCCCCGGGCGGCGACTCAAAACAACCGAGAACCGGTGTGCGTGTGGACAGCCCCCACCGGGGACTTTCATGCCCGAGCAAGGACGCCCCCGGAAGCGCTGGTGGTCCGTGCTGCTAACCACCGAATCACAAGTAAAGCCGTGGACCACCAAGTGGTAATTCGGGAAAACTTCGCCGGCGGCCACAAACCGATGATCCGGTATGAAAATCCAAAATTCTCATTTGTTCTTCGTTCCTAGATCACCAAATCATGCACAAATAATCTGGACTGGCTAGCGATCCGATCCCCTTCACAACCCTAGCTAGAAACCCCGTCTTAGCGGCTAATTTCGAGCTTTCCGATCGGCGGCCATGGCGGGGACGCTCGGGCACACGGTGAACCTCAACTTGCCGCCATTTCTGAGCCATGTTGAGGCCTTGCCGAGCTATCCTGTCCTCCACTGATGCTTTAGAGTGAATCCTCCGAACCTTTGGCGGGCTAGGGTGCTCGGACCACGGCGCCGAAGCCTAACCGAGGTGTGCGCACGTCGCCGACCGATTTCTGGTCACCGGCAGCCCGAGAGCACCGCACCAATGAATTTATCGTAGCTGGAAGCCCCCAGGAGGCGAGTACCGAGCCGAAAGGCGACCGGGAAGCCGACCCCATCAAGCTCCGACGAGACTCCGGTGAGGGGGACAGCGCGGGAGGAAAAAACGGCCCGAGGAGGAAGAAGGTCGGGCGGGCCCCACGTGTCAGCGACGGAAGATTTAATTTCCTGATCGGCTGCGGCTCCGGGATCCATTGTGGCTGCACGGGAAGAATTCAGTGACCCCGTGTGGATCAGTTCCAGCAGTGGACACGTGTACCTGGAACCCGCGGTCAGAGTTTAAACATTTCTCGGTTTAAATTGAATTCCAAATTCAATTCAAACTTAGCAACCTCATAACATTTGCTAGGAAGCTCCAAATTTAGTGATTCAAATTTGGTTGGATTCAGGGTGAAAAGATCTATCAAATATGCAACCCAATTTGCATGAAAACCAATAGAAAATTCTGGAAAATTCTTTAAATTTTTCAGCAAAAGAATTTTTGAGGGAGTTTGGTTCATCCAAAAATCCCCAAATTTTGCTAGAATATTCTTTAGGATGTTAGTAAAGTCCGGGAAAAAGTTTCAGCTCATTTGGAGTTGATTTAGTTAGGTTAATTCTGATTTCAAGTTTCTGTATTCCAAATGAATACAAAAACAATTTCAGAGAATTTCCAAAATTTGGAAATTCAGTTCTGGGCAGTTCTTGGCTCAAAAAATCCTAGGAAAATTCATGTATGCTCCCTGAGCTATGTTTCAAATTGTAGTTCACTTGAATTTGCATGAAAGTGCAAGTTTATTCAGAATTAATTCCTTTTTGTCTAAATGCTTAGGGAATTGTTCTGAGTGATCTACTCAGTGAAAAATTCTAAATTCTGGTCCAGATGTCTTTCTTGTGACAAGGAACTCACATGAAAAATTTCAGCTCCATTGGAGTCCTGGATCAATACTGTCCTGTTTAACCTATAGATGATCAACACACACAAGTGATGAAAAATACTTATCACTTGATCATAGTGCTTAGCCCCAAATCCCAAACCACTAGCACCCGTGTCATTTTAAATTCTAAAACAGAGTTCCAGTTTTATACTTGTCTTTAGCACTTGTTAGCAAAAGTTTTACAATTAAACATATATGCATATTCATATCGTGTAGTGGTTAAACGTGGAAAAGTGAAGAATTGATGTTTGGATCAAGAAGCAAGAAGGGCAGTGGTGAAGCTTCAAGTCATCAGAAACTAACTTCAAACTTATCTAACTTTAGTCACCTGCAAAACCAAGGCAAGCTCCGGTTTGCATTTAAGTTATTTATAAAGTTTTTACTTGGTTCACAGCTATGGTGTAGAGTTTGTATGTGCATTAGGTCAAGGATGTTTTACACTCCAAATGCATGACCAAATGAACCCTGGTGTTGAGGGTAAAAAAGGGTCACTTCTGTGGAATAATGCCGTGCTAAATAGCTTAGGACATCTGGTAGAAGTCGAGAAGACAGAATCTACTCACGAGTTATAGTCAGGATTACATGGGTGTAGATGGATAGAGGGGTAAACTAAACTTTACATTTCTAAAGATGATACTGGGCAGGATGGTTAGGCAGCGACAATACGAGGTCTTGGTCGAGTAGCTCTGCCTGTGTCGGTTAAGGACCGATGTGTGTGCGACACCCAGGAGCAAGTATTGAGTTGTGTACCAGATGCTTACTGATATATGGGAACCATGAAACCGATGTACCAGGTTCACTTGATTATAGAGGCATACCACATCGTCTCGTTAGACCTATGAGCCCGAGACGGCGCGACCGGTTCTACAGTCGAGTGTCCTGCGAAAGTTTGCCACATACGACGTAATGGAGGACACCAGATTTGGGTCTTCAGAGGTGGGCATATGTGTCGAGTTATCCGGGTAGTGTTTGATTCGAATCACCGTCCATCGCGGTTATTGATTACCGCTTGCTCCCTGTGTTGTGACGTAGTAATCAAGTTGTGTGGAAATAGTTTGCAAAGTTTTAAATGCTGTTATGATAAATGGAAATAGCATGAAAACCGTGTTTGAAGTAGAGATAGAGCAAACTAAAGTTACTTTCCACCTTGGGACAAGTAACATTGGAATGAAGTGTTTCTTGCTTGATTGTGGAGTTCCAATGTTGCTGGGCGCAAGGTCACTACTATTATGGCTAAAATCTGAAAGTTAAGGATGAACTCATAGGTGAATCTTTTGGAACTTACATGTTTAAGTCGTAGGTTACTTCCATGTAGAGTTGCATGCTTAGGTGAGACGGTTAAGTCTTGCTGAGCCTTTATGCTACTCTTGCTATATGAGTTGTTTTGCAGATTAATACGACGCTATAAGATGGTTGTCCGGTGAGACTCGGGAACTTCCGATTTATGTATCACGTGGAGAACCTAGCCGCTGCCTCGTCTTCGTGTTGCTAGCGAGAGGAGTTCGCGGGCTGGACTTCCTCTTGAGTGCTCATTAGTTATTCGACGTGAGTTGTTTGTAGTCTTCCGCTGTAGCTAATTTATGTAAATTATTTACAAAGAACATTTGTAAGCTTCCGCTTTGATTTATGTAATACAGTTTTCTTTATATGTGTGTTGTTGGGTGCCGCATAACACGGCACCACCCAATGCGATTCCCGGGCGAGGTGCCCTGTCCCTGTGATCGGGTGGGATCGGGGGCCCTCTCAGCGTGGTATCAGAGCCGCATTGGTAATAGCTCACGGAATAAGGATCGTATTACAACAAAAACTTAGGATACGGTGAGGAAACGGTATTAGGCCCACATAAGGACTATAGTAGTATAGTTACTTAAAGTGGCATTGCTAACTTACTTGTTATGATTTTGAAGTTTGATTATGTAACGAGGCACCTACGTTCAGGTAAAAATGGTAAGGAATGCCACCGAAAGCGGTTCAATTTTGGTTAGCTCCCCTAACGAGGAAAGTGGTTTAGGGATAGGTCTCACAGCTTGGTGTGAGATGTTAATATGAAACTCTTGAACTCTTCATGTTCCTTAGTTCATATGAAATGCTGATCCCTAGCATGCACTAGGCAAGTAAGTGGAGACCCCATCGTGTGGTCAGTAACGCGATAGTGTGTTCGTCTAGAAATAGCCCAGAAGGACATACGCAGCGCTTGCCATTGGCATGCCCTGCAGGGCAGTAGGTGGTATACGTTAGGTTGATAACATTCCCAACCATGACGACCCGTTCATGATATACTCAGGTTCCCCGTCGTGTGGTGTAAAAACACGATCACGTACCTTGAGACGTGGCTTAACTCAAGGACGGCCGTATGGAAATGATACGAGCGTTTGTATTTACTTTCAAATATGGAACTGCCTGAAATGCCAACAACCTTTGAGTGCACCACTATTGAGTGTTCTTCTACAGGTACTAACCACGTACGTATCCCGTGTAGTACACGTGTGCGAGAGGCCGTCTTAGTGCCACTGATAATACGTATATGCCGGTGTAATCCGGTTAGGATTTTTCTTTGGTGAGGCTACGTAGTACCGACATGCTTCTTACGGTGCATCGACACCATACTACACTTAATGATCTCTTCCCTATTAAGAAATGATTCATGAAATAAATTTTAACTAAAAATGGAAGTTTGAAACAAGTATTAGGGCCTGTTTGGCACAGCTTATCAGGCAGCTTATTAATAAATTTAAGTGCTTAATCTTCCAAACACGCAGCTTTTAACTCCACTCTTTAGAAAAGCGCTTTCTCAATTGAACTAATGTTCAGCTTGGAAAAAAAGTGGCCTTCCACCCGCTTCTGGCCGCTTCCGCACAACAGAAGTACAAAAATACCCCTAAAGTTCAACTAAAATTACCCGCAATTGCCATCATATATAATGACTCTCTCAGCCGTTCGCCTCCCGACTCCTCACCCATTCGCATCCTCCTGTGCCCCCGACCTCTCTCCTCTGCGCGGCCTTCTCCGCCCTCCGCCCCTTCACCCATCGAATCACATCCTCTACACCGCTGAGCAGCCACTAGAGCACGTCGCCGGAGCACCGCCTCCTCTGTGCCGCCTGCACTATCCCCCGGTATTCTTTTGTTTCCCATCTTCGATCGCCGGTAGCTAAGGTTGAGGGTTCTTGAGAATCGAGGTCCAGCACGGAGCACAGCAGGCCCTCGCGGCAGGAGGGCAACTTGGCAGTGTCTCGTTGAGGATCCTGTAGACTCCCTTCTCGTGCTCTTGTCCGTTATCGCGTCGCCGGTGGTCACCAGGCAAGGCCAAAGCACGCGTCGTTGTCACCTCTTCATGAACTTGTAACTGCAGCATAGCATTTTATCTTACAGGCCCATGATGTGTGTTCATGTGATCTGATGAAGAATGCATCCCATCTACTAGAGTGCAAAGCAGACGGCGCATCTCCCAACCTGATTCTGTGATCGGCCCCTTGCTTTTAGCGTGATCTGTGATGCAACAACCTAGACAACATTAGCACAATGGGTGATGGAAATGTACATGATCCAAAACATAAAAAAATCAAATTGATTCATATGATAAATAGTCGTTCTAATTCTCTGGCAAATAAAATACATCATAGAAACTAACTCAAGTTTATATAAATGTCAAAAAACCATCATGGGCAATTCAGACATTTTTCACTTTGAAACAACAAGCCAGTATATTTAAAACGCAGATTGCCAAACACCAAAATTATTCTAACAGTTGCTTCTCCAGCCAACTGCTTCTTAGAGCAGCCAGAAATAAGCCAGCTTCTCAACAAGTTTCAGCTGTACCAAACAGGGCCTTAGTTACTGAACTCTTATTTTGAGCTAAGATTCAAATGAGAGCATGACTAGGCGTCAAAGTTTTCAAAAACAGAGTGCTCTGTTTCTGGCAGGAATTCTTGCTGAACTTTAACAGGGCATAACTCTGAGTAGATTTAACCAATTAAGGTGTATGATACAGTTCTGGAAATATTTTCAAGTGATCTACAATTTCTTTGTAGACCTTCAGAGCAAAATCACACGTTAAGTTGGTGAAAAGTCCAGTTGAAGGCAAACTGTTCAGAACCAGGACAGCAGCAAAAACCTCTCTGGACCTTTCTGTTTTTAAGCCATACTTCCTGTAGAAAAATCCTTAAGGAGCCTATGATACACCGTTGGAAAGGTTATGAAATATGCAACATTGTTGTAGTTCAAAGCTTGTTCAGATGCTTATTGTATTTGCATATACAACTGTGATAAAGATAGCCACATACAAAGGAGATGCTGGCAAATTTTATCCAGGAATTCTGTCAACTTTGAGCAATCATAACTTTTGATCCAGAGATTATCTAGAGGCATATAAGTACTCGTTGGAAATATACTGAAGTTTACTGAAACTTTGGTATTGGACTCGAGTCATGAATCTGTAGTTGACCTTAGTAAATTTTGGAGTTTGTGTGAACTGGTCAGGGTAGTCCAGCTGATTAGTTTAGCGTACTTAAGATTTGTTTAAACATGAATGTGGTTATGCTTTCATAAAGTTCACGACATGTTCATGTTTTACTTATCTTTACTTACTACTGTGATAGAATTTTGATTAACTCAAAATTTTGTTTCGTGCAGTATGGTACGCACACATTCTCAAATGGAGATTGGAGGTTCAAGTCGAGGTGGGAATGACTCGACTTCATCACAAGAGCCATCGCCAACCGGATTGGCTGAAATTATGGCAAAGATGAATGAAACTATCCAAACTCTAGTTCAGCAAGGCATAAATAGAGAAGCCCAACATCACATGCCAACCCCGAGCACTTATCTAGATTTCTTGGCGACACAACCGCCGGTATTCTCCGAAGCGGCTGACCATTATGAAGCAAATCACTGATTACGTGTCACTGAGTCCAAGTTTGGGTTGATTCAATGTGATGAATTAAAGAAGACTCTATTTGCCGCTCAGCAGCTTCACGGCTTTGCTGGAGCATGGTGGGCAGAATACCTTGCTGTCCAACCAGCAGGGCATCGTGTCACATGGGTGGAGTTCCAGGATGCATTTCGTGCTCGTTTCATTCCTGCGGGCATAATGCAAACAAGTCATGATGAATTCTGGAATCTAAAGCAAGGTGACAGGAGTGTTATTGAGCATGCGAAGGAATTCAATCGCTTAGATCAATATGTCCCTGACTACGTGAAATCACCATCCATGAGGGGTTATCATTTTTACCGATGGCTGACTGCTAGGCTGCGATGTGAGTTGGCTCAAGTTAGCCAAGAGAATTTTGATGAGTTTGTTAGCTGTGCTATCACTCAGGAATATTATTCCAATCTCTACCTTAAAGAAAAGAGGGAGAGGGACTCATCACAGGATGAATGCAATTATCTACCTCAGAAGTATCGGTGGGTAATCCGTTCACCTTCCGGTCGAGAGGTTCCACAAAAAGTGCAGTCATTCTTGGAGTATGACGACTCGTATACACCACAGAGGTCTTATTCACCTCCACCGCAGCAGCAACTTATTTCTCATGCACCTCAGTATCAACAAGGTGCACCAGAAGGTTATTTCCCTCAAGAGGTTGAAGATGATCAAGGTGATTTCGCAGCTGAACCGAGTGGTGGCCCACTTCATATTGACAATGAACTCAACGTCAATGAAGCAACTGAACCGAGCAGCAACATTATGTCTGCGGGTCCAGTTCCAAAGGGTGATATTGGACAGCAAAGAAAATCCATGTCCAAAGTGGGAACAGTTAATTATGTGTCAGTCGATGATCTGCCAAAGGGAGGACCTGTTCTTGCCGGCAGGTTCACCTTAAATGACAAGCCGGTTGTCATTTTATTCGACTCTGGTGCAACACATAACTTCATTAGCAGGGCGACGGTGATCCGGGATCAGATCTCCACAACTATCACAAAGGGTTCTTACCTTATTCATTCGCCAGGTGGAGACATATCGATTAATGAAGTTGTTTCTCGAGCACCACTTTATTTGGGTGGGAAAATTTATCCTACCACCCTCATTATTCTCGAAGACCAAGGAATCAATGCCATATTGGGAATATCATGGTTGACCTTCCATAAGGCTGTTCTGGACATCGAGAACAGGAGTGTTCATTTGGATTCTGCACTTCACGGGCGTCAAACATTGTATCTCGGCAAAGCGGTTTCCAAAGACCCGGAAGTATGTAATGTCGAGGCTTGCAAGTTAGAAGACATTCCGGTAGTCCGTGAATATCCGGACGTGTTTCCCGAAGATCTTCTAGGCTTACCACCTGAGCGCGAGGTGGAATTCAAAATAGAGTTGATACAGGGAACCACGCCGATCTCTCGGAGACCATACAAAATGGCTCCGAATGAACTGGCAGAACTGAAGGAGCAACTCAAAGATCTGATGGACAAGGGGTTCATTCATCCAAGTTCATCACCATGGGGTTGCTCAGCTCTATTTGTGAAGAAGAAGGATGAGACGCTGAGGCTATGCGTCGATTATCGTCCTTTAAATGCTGTGACAATAAAGAACAAGTATCCACTACCAAGAATTAATATTCTTTTCGATCAGCTAGTGGGTGCTAAATTCTTCTCCAAGATGGACTTAAGGTCGGGATATCATCAACTCAAGATTCGAGCAGAAGATATCCCGAAAACAGCATTCTCGACAAGATATGGACTCTATGAGTATCTTGTCATGTCATTTGGGTTGACTAATGCTCCGGCTCACTTTATGTATCTTATGAACTCGGTGTTCATGCCAGAGCTAGATCAGTTCGTCGTGGTATTCATCGACGACATCTTGGTCTATTCCAAATCTGAATAGGAACACACTAAAAATTTGCATATTGTGCTCCAACGACTGAGAGATCACAAGCTCTATGTAAAGTCTAGTAAATGTGAATTCTGGATCAACCAAGTGCCATTTATTGGACATATTATTTCAGCGGAAGGCATTGCTGTTGATCCAAGCAAGATTGAGCAAGTGCTGAAGTGGAAGTCTCCAACATCAGTCCATGAAGTTCGTAGCTTCTTGGGTTTGGCAGGATATTATCGGAGGTTCATCCCGGACTTCTCAAAAAATCTCCAAACCTATGACGGAGCTACTGAAAAAGGGCATCAAATATGATTGGAGCAGGCCATGTGAGGAAGCTTTTCAAGCGTTGGTGAAACACCTCACAACAGCCCCGGTTCTAGCTCAACCGGATGCAACCAAGCCCTTTGATGTTTATTGTGATGCATCCGGCATCGGGCTTGGTTGTGTACTCATGCAAGGAGGACGTGAGGTCGCATATGGATCACGGTAATTCCGGAATCATGAGAAACATTATCCAACTCATGATCTCGAGCTTGCTGCCGTGGTGTTAGCTTTGAAGATGTGGAGACATTACCTATTGGGAAATCTGGTTCATCTCTACACCGAACACAAAAGTTTGAAGTACTTACTCACTCAGAAAGAGTTGAATATGCGACAACGGCGATGGTTGGAGCTGATCAAGGACTATGAGATCGAAATTCATTATCATCCGGGCAAGGAAAATGTGGTTGCCGATGCACTCAGCCGGAAGTCTCATATTCATAACCTGACCATTACGCCGATAGAAGAGGAAGAACCAAGTCTCTACTTGGTTCCATATGGAGCTCTACATAATCTAGCTCTCATACCCACAATAAGAGAGGAGGTTATGGAAGCTCAAAAGAAAGACAAGGGCATGTCTCATATCAAAAGGAGGTTGAAGAACGGGGAGATGAAATGTTTCCGGTTAGATGATGAAGATACCTTATGGTTCAAGGACCGGATAGTCGTACCCCGTGATATGAGGCTGCGGAAGAAAATTTTGGATGAGGCTCACTTATCCAAATTTTCTATTCATCCTGGCAGCAACAAAATGTGTCAAGACCTCCGAAAGAAGTTTTGGTGAACACGTATGAAACGTGAAGTTGCCAAGTACGTTTCAGAATGTGATATGTGTCGAAGAGTTAAGGACGACCATGTGAAGAAGTCGGGTCTGTTGCAACCACTACAAGTACCGACATGGAAGTGGGAAGACTTGAGTATGGATTTCATCGTCGGGTTGCCGATGACCTCCTCCCACCATGATTCGATTTGGGTAATCATGGACCGGTTAACCAAATCAGCACGCTTCATCCCCGTGCACACCAGTTACACTGCCAAGCAGTATGCGGAGTTATACATAGCACGAATCTTGTGCCTACATGGAGTTCCCCGGACGATCATCTCCGATCGAGGCGCGTTGTTTGTTGCTCGTTTCTGGGAGCAGCTACACTCATCCTTGGGAACCAAATTGATTCGAAGCTCCGCGTATCACCCTCAAACCGATGGGCAAACTGAGAGGGTGAATCAAATACTTGAAGATATGCTGAGAGCATGTGCCATCCACCACGGTAAGAGCTGGGATGATCACTTACCGTTGGCGGAGTTCTCATATAACAACGGGTATCAATCAAGTATCAAAATGGCACCTTATGAAGCTTTCTACGGCCGGAAGTGCCGCACAGCCTTGAACTGGTGTGAATCCGGCGAGAGAGTTATTTACGGGATTGATCTCGTAAATGAAGTTGAAGAGCGAGTATGACTTATTCAAGCAAATCTTAAAGCAGCTCAGTCCAGACAAAAGAGCTATGCGGATAGGAGACGATGTCCTCTGGATTTCCATGTTGAGGACCACATATACCTCCGCGTATCTCCTATGAAGGGCATTCACCGATTCGGAGTGAAAGGAAAATTAGCTCCGCGTTTTATCGGTCCCTTCGCCATCATCGAAAGATGTGGACCCGTGGCATACCGTTTGGAGTTACCGGCAGACTTAGCCGGAGTTCATAACGTCTTCCACATATCTCAGTTGCGGAAGTGTTTGAAAGTCCCAACGGAGATTCTCACGGAAGGCATAGCCGATTTGAAGCCGGACCTCACATATGTTGAGCATCCAACCCGGATAATTGATGAAAAGACTCGCGAGACCAGAAACCGGACGCTGCGACTTTTCAAGGTGCTATGGGAAAATCACACGTCCGATGAAGCTACATGGGAAAGCGAGGAATATTTACAACGCAATCATCAGGAGTTGTTAGAGGCTTATATTTGATAGTTGTCCTCTCCACGTTGTCCTTAATCATGAATCTCGGGACGAGATTCTTTTTAAGGGGGGAGGAATGCAAAAGTCCCAAAACATGTAAATGGAAAACTTGAGCTGTGATTAAAGTTGAGTTTAAATCCAAGAAATGGGACTTGCAAAAACTTCTGTTTGAACATATAATTGTTGGCATGTGCAAGAGGACATTAAAATCAATTTGAACTAAGGGGCTCACTTCAAGAAAAAGAAGGTCATTTCCAAATAGGAAATTCAAACTGTTGTTTAAAAATTCGTATTTGCAATGGCCAACTCAAAGATCAGAGGGCACAATTGAATTCATCAGGTCCAAATTATGAGGAAGGCAAATTTTGAGAAAAATTTGGAGGTGCTTTGATATGTATATCAAAGGGACTTGTGAATTTCACCGAAATTTGAATTCAATTTCGAAACTGAGGCAAAACTTGTCAAATTGCCAAATGGCTTTTGAATTTGAGCTCCACATGATTTGAATTTGCAAAGTGCCAAAAAATTGGAGATATTTGGGAGAGGAGCTGTGGGCCCCAATTGTCATTGAGAGGGGGGAATGACTTACTGCCTAAGTCAGCTCTGTTTCTGGGTTCACACACGAGCTCGGACCGAGCCATCGTGAGCTGCCACCGCGCTGCCGACCGAGACCAGCGGAAGCCACCTCCTCGTGGAAATTTCTCGCGCTGGTGACCTGCTCGACGTTTCACCGCGCCCTCATCCCTTCACAGCAGCGCCCTGTTCGGTCATGAACCGCCACACCGAGCCCCGACAGTTTTTCTGCCATCGCCTCTCTGTTCCGATCAAACGCCGGCAGAAGCTCGCACGAGCCGCCTTCCTGAGCTGAAACACAGCATCGCCGGGTCGCCCTACTCCTCAGCGCGACAGCCCATAGTTTCCGGCGCTCTCCACACTAGGACAGTTTCCCCGGGCGGCGACTCAAAACAACCGAGAACCGGTGTGCATGTGGACAGCCCCCACCGGGGACTTTCACGCCCGAGCAAGGACGCTCCCGGAAGCGCTGGTGGTCCGTGCTTCTCACCACCAAATCACAAGTAAAGCCGTGGACCACCGAGTGGTAATTCAGGAAAACTTCGCCGGCGGCCACAAACCGATGATCTGGTATGAAAATCCAAAATTCTCATTTGTTCTTTGTTCCTAGATGACCAAATCATGCACAAATAATCTAGACTGGCTAGCGATCCGATCCACTTCACAACCCTAGCTAGAAACTCCGTGTTAGCGGCTAATTTCGAGCTTTCCGATCGGCGGCTATGGAGGGGACGCTCGGGCACACGGTGAACCTTAACTTGCCGCCGTTTCCAAGCCATGTTGAGGCCTTGCCGAGCTAGCCTGTCCTCCACTGATGCTTTAGAGCGAATCCTCCGAACCTTTGGTGGGCTAGGGTGCTCGGACCACGGCGCCGAAGCCTCACCGAGGTGTGCGCACGTCGCCGACCGATTTCCGGTTACCGGCAGCCCGAGAGCACCGCACCAATGAATTTCTCGTAGCTGGAAGCCCCCAGGCTGCGAGTACCGAGCCGAAAGGCGGCCGGGAAGCCGACCCCGGCATGCTCCGACGAGACTCCGGCGAGGGGGGCAGCGCGGGAGGGAAAAACGGTCCGAGGAGGAAGAAGGTCGGGCGGGCCCCGCGTGTCAGCGACGGAAGATTTAATTTCCTGATCGGCTGCGGCTCCGGGATCCAGTGTGGCTGCACGGGAAGAATTCAGTGATCCCGTGTGGCTCGGTTCCAGCAGTGGACACGTGTACCTGGGACCCGCGGTCAGAGTTTAAACATTTCTCGGTTTAAATTGAATTCCAAATTCAGTTCAAACTTAGCAACCTCATAACTTTTGCTAGGAAGCTCCAAATTTAGTGGTTCAAATTTGGTTGGATTCAGGGTGAAAAGATTTATCCAAATATGCAACCCAATTTGCATGAAAACCAATAGAAAATTCTGGAAAATTCTTTAAAGCTTTTAAGCAAAAGAATTTTTGAGGGAGTTTGGTTCATCCAAAAATCCCCAAATTTTGCCAGAATATTCTTTAGGATGTTAGGAAACTCCTGGAAAATGTTTCAGCTCATTTGGAGTTGATTTAGTTAGGGTAATTCTGATTTCAAGTTTCTGTATTTCAAATGAATACAAAAACATTTTCAGAGAATTTCCAAAATTTGGAAATTCAGTTATGGGCAGTTCTTAGATCCAAAAATCCTAGGAGAATTCATTCATGCTACCTGAGCTATGTTTCAAATTGTAGTTCACTTGAATTTGCATGAAAGTGTAAGTTTATTCAGAATTAATTCCTTTTTGTCTAAATGCTTAGGGAATTGTTCTGAGTGAAATACTCTGTGAAGAATTCTAAATTTTGGTCCAGATAACTTTCTTGTGACAGGAACTCACATGAAAAATTTCAGCTCCATTGGAGTCCTGGATCAATACTGTCCTGTTTAACCTATAGATGATCAACACACACAAGTGATGAAAAATACTTATCACTTGATCATAGTGCTTTGCCCCATATCCCAAACCACTAGCACCCGTGTCAGTTTAAATTCTTAAACAGAGTTCCAGTTTTAAACTTGTCTTTAGCACTTGTTAGCAAAAGTTTTACAATTAAACATATATGCATATTCATATCGTGTAGTGGTTAAACGTGGAAAAGTGAAGAAGTGAAGTTTGGATCAAGAAGCAAGAAGGGCAGTGGTGAAGCTTCAAGTCATAAGCAACTAACTTCATACTTATCTAACTTTAGTCACCTGCAAAACCAAGGCAAGCTCTGGTTTGCATTTAAGTTATTTATAAAGTTTTTACTTGGTTCACAGTTATGGTGTAGAGTTTGTATGTGCATTAGGTTAAGGATATTTTACACTCCAAATGCATGACCAAATGAACCCTGGTGTTGAGTGTAGAAAAGGGTCACCGCTGTGGAATAATGCCATGCTAAATAGCTTAGGACATCCAGTAGAAGTCGAGTAGACGGAATCTACTCGCGAGTTATAGTCAGGATTACATGGGTGTAGATGGAAAGAGGGGTAAACTAAACTTTACATTTCTAAAGATGAGACTGGGCAGGATGGTTAGGCAGCGACAAGACGAGGTCTTGGTCGAGTAGCTCTGCCTGTGTCGGTTAAGGACCGATGCGTGTGTGGCACCCAGGAGCAAGTATTGAGTTGTGTATCGGATGCTTACTGATATATGGGAACCAGGAAACCGATGCACTAGGTTCACTGGATTGTAGAGGCATACCACATCGTCTCGTTAGACCTATGAGCCCGAGACGGTGCGACCGGTTCTACAGTCGAGTGTCCTGCGAAAGGTTGCCACCTACGACGTAATGGAGGACGCCAGATTTGGGTCTTCAGAGGCAGGCGTATGTGTCGAGTTATCCGGGTAGTGTTTGATTCGAATCACCGTCCATCGCGTTTATTGATTACCGCTTGCTCCCTGTGTTGTGACGTAGTAATTAAGTTGTGTGGAAATAGTTTGCAAAGTTTTAAATGCTGTTATGATAAATGGAAATTGCATGAAAACCATGTTTGAAGTAGAGATAGAGCAAACTAAAGTTATTTTCCACCGTGGGACAAGTAACATTGGAATGAAGCGTTTCTTGTTTGATTGTGGAGTTCCAATGTTGCTGGGTGCAAGGTCACTACTATTATGGCTAAAATCTGAAAGTTAAGGATGAACTCGTAGGCGAGTATTTTTGCATCTTACATGTTTAAGTCGTAGGTTACTTCCATGTAGAGTTGCATGCTTTGGTGAGACGGTTAAGTCCTGCTGAGCCTTTGTGCTCACTCTTGCTATATGAGTTGTTTTGCAGGTTAATACGACGCTATAAGAAGGTTGTCCGGTGAGACTCGGGAACTTCCGAGTCATGTATCACATGGAGAACCTAGCCGCTGCCTCGTCTTCGTGTTGCTAGCGAGAGGAGTCCGCGGGCTGGATTTCCTCTTGAGTGCTCATTAGTTATTCGACGTGAGTTGTTTGTAGTCTTCCGCTGTAGCTAATTTATTTAAATTATTTACAAAGAACATTTGTAAGCTTCCGCTTTGATTTATGTAATACAGTTTTCCTTATATGTGTGGGGGCGAGGTGCCCCGTCCCCGTGATCGGGCGGGATCGGGGGCCCTCTCATTCATTATCAACATAAGTTTCTCATTACCATTATTCATACGAGTGCAGTTAGCTAGACACATTCTATCGCTTCCCATATCCCGTAGATTAGCGAGCAAAAAGCAAAAACGACCATACCCGACTCATCAACTGTCCCAGCGACAAGGGTGGTTAACAAAACTAGTAAACTCCTATAAAGGGATTCCCATCAAGTTGACTCAAGCACACACACCTTTTCGCAAACAAAACAGTTCCAAAAACATGGGATCGATATGGTCAAGGGGCACTTGCCTTGTTCTTGTGGCTTCTGTTGCTCTGGGATCTCGAAGTCTTGGTGTTGTATTCCTTCGTAGATAGCTCCCTGAGCTTGTCCTTCTACTTACGATAACGCATATACAAGATTTACAGCAAACAAAACATCATGCATAATCCTTATTCAAGATGCAATGGTGCATATGCATGCTAATCCTATGGTGCACTTTAGTTTGTACGTGTTCTTGCATGTTTTAAGGGGTTTGCATGGGGTTTTACGATGATCAGAGGTGTAAATATCAAATGTGGACGTGGTGATGATCTTGACTCTAGATCAAACCGATCAACACGTGATCTGTCCATGAAAGAGCTTCTGTTCGAAGGGATCGAAGAGAACAGATGCAAAGAAAACCGCGATCTCGTCGTAAGGTGGTAACGAAGAACTACCTCTCTTCCTTCGGGTCCTTCCTACTAGAAAAAATAGGTCGTCGTCTCTCCTCCGGCGATGGCGATCGTGTCTGGGCTCGTCGGTGGTTTCTCCAGTGGTCAAACTCCGGCGAAGGGGTTTAGCTCGGCGAGTTTGTGGGCTAGGGCTTCTAAGTTGTCGGCTTAGAAAAGATGTTACGACCAAGGGGTTGTTTCGGGTTCTTTTTATAACCGGAAAAAGAAGAGTCCTCCGATCGGATTTCAAATAAGAGAACTATTTGATTTGTGTTTGAATCTTAACAACTTGTCTCTAATTGATTTGATACGGTAGCAATGTGGAATTCGTGTCGGTTTCCTCTCGTATCGGGTATTCCCACGCATACAGAAGAAAAACCGCTTCAGATCTCGTCACCTCCTCGGTGATGAGCTCCGGAGGCTCCACGTGTCCAGCGGGGGCCGGGCCTCCCTTTTCTGCAGAGGCGAGCTCTGGTTGTGCCGCGTGTCAGGCGGGCGGGACCTCCCTCTTCCTTAGAGGCGAGCACCGTCTGGCGGGCGGGACCTCCCTCTCCCTTAGAGGTGAGCTCCGCGTGTGCCACGTGTCTGGTGGGTTGGGACCCCCCCTCTTTTCAGAGGTGGCTCCAAATGTGCCACGTGTCAGTGCCTGACCTCCCCTCTCTTCGGAGGTGAGCTTCGATAGTGCCACATGTCCTAGCAGCGTCGGACTTCCTTTCTACTCAGGGATGAGCTCCGAGGTCGACACGTGTCGAGCAGGGCGGAACCTCTCGGAGGCGAGCTCCGAGGCTGACGCGTGTCCTACAGTACCTTCTCCTCGGAGGTGAGCTCCGAGGATGACACGCGTCCAGTAGGACCGAACCTCCCGGAGGTGACACATGTCCAGTAGTGTCGGACCTCTCGGAGGTGAGCTCCGAGGGTGACACGTGCCTGGCGGGGTCGGATCTCTCGGAGGTGATCTCTGAGAGCGACACGTGTCCCGCGCGGCTGGTCCTCTCTTTTCCACAGTGACTAGCTCCGAAGACGACACGTGTCCTGCGGGGCTGACCTCGCTCCTCCGCAGAGACGAGCCCCGAGCCTGCCACGTAGCCAGTTTAGCGGCGGACCTCTCCCCCTTTGCAGGGATGAACTCCGAAGGCGCCACGTGGCCAGCGGGCCGCGGGAGTTGTCTTTGGCGCTCTATGTGGATTGGATTTGGCTCTTTTTGGCTATTTTTTTATTCTTTCTCTGTTTCTACTTCTTTTAAAATGTTTCTCTACATGAAATATGTATGCATACATGATTATGAAAGTGAGGGTGTCACAGCTATAGTGGTCGGTCTTGACGATGAAGCGCCGTCCCCAGAGATACAGGTGCCAGTGCCGTACCGCCTGGACAAGGCCGATGAGCTCGTGCTCGTAGGCGGCCAGTGAGCGGTGGCGAGGCACCACCGGCCTGCTGAAGAAGGCGACCAGATGGCCCTCCTGGACCTGGACTGCACCGAAGACGAAAATTGACGCATCGCACTCGACGGTGAATAGCTTGGTGAAGTCGGGCATGGCGAGGACGGGGGCGGATCTGACAGCGGCCTTGAGCACTGTGAAATCCCGCGGCCGCCGCGTCATCCCAGGAGAATCCCTAATTCTTGAGTAGGGCCGTTAGAGGTGCAGCAGTCACCCTGTAGTTGTAGACGAACTTGCGGTAGTACCCAGCAGGGCCGAGGAAACCGCGCACAGCCCATGGCGAACGTGGAGCCGGCCAATCATGGATCACCTGCACCTTGGTCGGGTCCATGGCCACGCCCGCCGCGGAAATGACATGGCCGAGGTAGGCGACGGAGGAAGCACCAAACGAGCACTTGGTGCAATTGATGAAGAGTTGATGGCGGCGTAGCTCGTCAAGGACGGCCCGGAGGTGGCGAAGATGATCAGCCCATGTCTTGCTGTAAATCATAATATCGTCAAAAAATACCAGGATGAAACGACGCAGGAATGGGTGGAGCACGTCGTTCATCAAGGCCTGGAATGTCGCCGGGGAGTTGCACAGCCCGAATGCCATCACCAGGAACTCGTACAGGCCGTCGTGGGTGCGGAACACCGTCTTGTGCGCGTCCTCCGGGTGCATGCGCACCTGGTGGCACCTGGACCGGAGGTCCAGTTTGGTGAAGAACTTGGCGTCATGGAGCTCGTCGACCACCGGGATCGTAAAGGCATGCTTAACAGTGAGCGCGTTCAACGCCCGGTAGTCGACGCAGAAACGCCACGCACTATTGGTTTTATTGACGGGAAGGACGGGCGACGAGAACGGCGAGTTGCTGTGGTGGATGAACCCTTGATCAATCATGGTGGTACACTGCCGCTCCAACTCGTCCTTGTGCACCGTGGAGTACCGGAAAAGGCAGACGGCGACTGGCTGGGTATCGGGCTTGAGAATGATGCGGTGGCCGTGCGCACGCTTGGGAGGCAGACCGACGGGGTCTGCAAAGAGCCCCCCAAACGAGAGCAGCAGCGCCTCCAAGAGGGGACCGGCCTTTGTTGTTGCGCCCAGAGCCGGCACGGAGGGGCTGGCCACGCCGGTCCAGGAGACGGGGCACCCCTGGTGCTGGAAGGACATGCGCCGGCAGCCGAGGTCCCAAACAATGGGCCCCAACACACCGAGCCACCGGATGCCAAGGATGACGTCGTACCCTGCCAATGGCATGACGTATAGGTCGGCCGGGAACGAATCGCCGTCGATGAGCAGAGGCGCGTCGCAGCTGACGTCGGCGCAGGTGACTCGCTCGCCATTGGCGACAAAGGCTGTGAGGCGGGGTCGTTGGCGGAGGGGTAGACCGGAGCGTCGCGTCGCCTCCTCCGAGATGAAGTTGTGCGTGCTGCCAGAGTCGAGGAGGGCGACGAGTGACGCGGCGCCTAGTGTCAGGGTGATCTACATGGTGCCCGCCATGGAAATCCCAACCACAGCCTGTAAGGAAAAACAGGGTGCCTCGGCGTCGAGCTCTGTGTCGCCAGAGGCTTCCACGGCGTCCTCGATCTCCACTCCTTCAAGGAAGAAGATGCGCCAGTAGAACCTGTTATGGCCACGGGTATATTTTTCATTGCAATTAAAACAGAGGCCCAGACGGCGACGTTCGGCCATCTCGTCCGGGGTGAGGCGTCTCTGGTTTTTCTCGCCACGACCCTGCTGGGCGGCCACCGGAGGAGCAGGGAGCGCCCGAGGTGGGGGATGCACCGGGCGGTTGATCTCCATCAACTCCACTTGGCGCGCCAGGCTCATCGTGGCTGCGAGCGTCTCTGGATTGTGGATGCGTACGGCGTGGCTGAGCGGTGGCAGGAGTCCGCCAGTGAAGAGCCGGACGTGCTGAGCCTCATCAAGATGACCCGCGCGAGGCAGGAGGGCCTGGAAACAATTTGAGTACTCCTCCACGGTCCCTGTACGCCGGCACTCGGCTAGCTCGAACAGCTGAACTGAGCAGAGGGGAGGCCCAAACCGCAAGTTCAGGAGCTCCTTGAATCGCCCCCACGGCTTCGTGCCCTCGTCCTCCTGGAGTTGGATGTACCACAGTTGCGCGACGGCCTCAGAATTTTACGAGGCCATCCACACGCGTTCCTCTGCCATGGTGTGCTGTTGGCGAAAATAGGATTCACACTTGTTGATGAAGAGCATCGGATCGGTCTTGCCATCGTAGCGGGGAAAATCCAATTTTTGGAATCTTGGGGGCGATCAAGATCATGCGGCCCCTCCAGATGGCCGCCGGCGCCACTGTCCGACGATGAGGCCGACTTCTCCTTCAAAGCCTCCATTTCGGCCTTCATGGTTTTCATCTCCGTGGTGATGGATTTCAACATCTCCATCATATCGGCAATAGTGGGATCGCTCATGGCTGTTGATTGTGGCGCGGGGGCGGTGGAGGGCTGCGGCAATGGTGGAGGGCTAGGGAGGTGGGCGGCGGCTGTGGAAGGATGGGTGGGGCGGGTGTTGGAGGACCGACGTGACCATGATACCAGGTTGTCAAGGGCGCAGAACCCCCGACTGACCGGACCGCGGCTACGCAGCTCGTAGCCGCCGGCCGTCTTCTCCGGCGAGGTTAACCCCTCAGCCGCAGGCTTAGCAGAGAGAGAAGAGATTAGGGAAGTAAATTCTTGCCTTCCATTTGTCCAAAGATTACAAGCATATATAGCCCAACCGAAATAAGGAAGGTTATCCTTTATTCTAGGAATTTCCAAAACAACTTGCTAAGTTTCTATCTTTAGCCCAAGAGGCTAACCCCTGCTGGGCGCCTGCCCAGCACACTCAGCCGCGTCGCGCACGTCGCGGGCGCATCCGCGCCTGGCATATGTGCGACCGTACATGACACAGACCTTACTTACATATATTTTCAAGATTTTTTTATAACATAAGTTGCTACTATACATATAACGTAATTTTAACAAAAATATATAGCAGTGGATAAAATGGGGCAAAAAAATGAAAATGCTACTTTCAGCTTTTCGGTCTCCATCAAATGTGGGACTATTTGAAAATATTTTTTGGCGTATCAAAAATTGAACAAAACTCTGAACTTTTTAGCGTTCTGAACAAGCATCATGTCTTCCCTCCGGGCCAACATGATTGTGCCTCGTGCCAGCCCATTTTTCTCAACCCAGATGCCTATCATTAGTGGCAAGATACAGAATACATTATAGCGCCATATAACTTTGAGTAATGTGTTAATATTTACTCTTTTTTGGAAGCCATTCTTTTCTTGTTTGGCGTATCCACATAAGCAACCTCTGAGAGAAAGAAGTGAGGTGATAGAAAACCATCTCTATGGTCATGTAGCTAGAATGTGCCGCTTCACCTTCAGGTTTACCAAGTAGTTGGAATTGATAGAAATTAGAGGGAAAATTATTATTGGATTAATTAAAATCTCTGGAGGTGGTACATTTTATAAGGGGGGTTAGAGAACCTTCCTTGGGTACAAAGGTAATGTGGGACTATTTGTCTAACACTCCACTGCAGTCTGAATGTCTATTAGCTTGAACATTCAGAATGTACCGAAACTCAATAAACAACGAGGATGGGAGGCGCTTGTTGAAGATATTCACGTACTGTGAACTGGTAGGGACATGAAGAATCTGAACTGCTCTAGGAGCCACCTTGTCCATGTACCATTCAGTGGACGGTGGCAGTGTCAACGACATGGTGTTGAATAAGTTGGCCAGCTCGTTCTGATCCCATGTGGTAGAAGCCTCCCCGTAGGTAGATGCTCCCGTGTATAGAGAGCTGGTCTCGGACTGTCCTAGAGGCGGTCGGACCGCCAGAGTAGGAGGAGGTCTGAACAGTGCCAGGGGTGGTCAGACCGCCGTAGGGAGGGGTCGGACCGCCGGAGGGCGCGGTTGGACCGCCGTAGGGAGGGGTCGGACCGGTAGGCAGCCAGAACACGTCATAGAGCTAGAAAGGCCTGGTGCGGAGGAGAAGGTGTGCGGGGACGTGCCAGAAAGCCTGGTGTAAGACAGGACGCAACACCACTAGGGATGAAAACGATCGAAAAAACTTACATGTTGATTTTATTTTCATATTTTTTGAACCGGACAAAAATGAAAACAAAAAACACTACAAGAAAACGATTTATTTTCGTTGGCCAGATTTATTCTCGTCGCCCCCCCACGAAAATGAAATCATTGTCGTGAGCCAGACAGTAGCCAACGACTACAGGATATATTTCCGTCGGCTTTCCTGAGGCTCACGACAGTAGGAGTCAGTTTCGTGGGCCATCAGCCTGGCTCACAACAAAACGTGACATTTTCGTCGGCCAGTGCTAGGTTCACGCAAATATAGGCATTAAATTTGGCAGCCTATGTGAGGCTCACGACAATACCGTAGGCGCACGCAAATATAGGTATTGATTTCGTCGGCCTACATGAGGCTCACGACAGTAGGTGGCAGTTTCGTCAGCCTGTGCTAGGCTCACGCAAATATAGCCATTAATTTCGTCGTCCATACCGAGCTCACAACAATACCATAGGCATTAATTTCGTCGGCCTGCGTGAGGCTCACGACACGTAGGCGGCAGTTTCATCGGCCTCTGCTAGGCTCATGCAAATATAGGCATTAATTTCGTCGGCTATACCGAGGTCATGACAATAAGCTAGGCGTAATTTCATCAGCCTACGTGAGGCTCACGACAATACTGTAGGCACACGCAAATATAGGTTTTGACAGCCTAAGTGAGGCTCATGACAGCAGGTGGCAGTTTCGGCGGCCTGTGCTATGCTCACGCAAATATAGGCATTAATTTTGTCGGCCTACGTGAGGCTCACGACAATACTGTGGGCGCACGCAAATATAGGTATTGATTTCATCGGCCTACGTACTCACGACAGTAGGCGGCTGTTTCGTCGGCCTGTGCTAGACTCACGCAAATATAGGCATTAATTTTGTCGGCCATACTGAGCTCACAACAATATGCTAGGCGTAATTTCGTTGGCCTACGTGAGGCTCACTACAACAGGAGTTCAATTTCGTGGGCCAGGGGAGAGGCTCACGAAAATAGAGATCTGTTTTGTCAGCCGGCGCGAAACTCACGACAATATATGTCTTAATGACGTCAGCCTTTGTGAGGCTCGAGAAAATACGCGGGATCTACCCGAGCCACGCCGCCGCTTTCTCGCTCGGTCACACACACACGACACAGCCGCACTGCCGCTTCCTCGCTCGGTCTCCGTGCCGCAGCATTGTTCCGCCACTGCCCCTCACCAGCGCTGCTACTCCGCCGCCGAGTCCCCGCACCGGGTCTCTCGACGCCGCCCTGCGAACGGCGCCGCCCCTCCTGGTGCCCACCCATCACGGCGCCGCCCGGCCGGCGCAGCTCCTCCCGCCACCAAGCTTCCTCTTCCCCGGGCTGCTCCGGCCGCCATGCACGCCGTCGGTGCCGTCCCGGATGCCGCCACTCGCCCGGATGCCGCCGAGCGACCTCATCCTCCGGCTTGCTCAAGTAATGTTGAAATTTAAGTGCCTGCTTATTGCTAGTAAATGTGACAGCAAAAATGGATCTTGAGAAGTTGCATGGCCTTGATGTGGGATTTTGTCGAGAGAGAGCGTATGTGATTCATGGATCTATGATCGAAAAACGTATCCAAGCTCCGTGGCTAGTCTGCGCTCTTTAGACTTTTTTAATTTAGCAAACTGAAACATCTGAGTAGCTAAAGGAAGGAAAATCAACCGAGACCCTGTTAGTAGCGGCGAGCGAGAGCCGATCCAGGGTTTTCATCAAAAGAAACCTGAAGCAGTTTCATTCGATTTGTTGTGGAATGGATGATGGAAAAACCAGCAAGCAGCAAGCGTATGCTGTGTTGCCGTAAAACCATCCTCCCGAATGTGTATAGCTTTCATCTGTTGTTAATCCAATCTCCTTTCATAATACAAGATTGATGCAATATAATTTTTGCCCAGACGCTCCCGACCCACTAGATGGTGGGTCGGGGTGGTTTTGTTTTAGACAAAGGTAGTGTGGGTTGGATTGGTTTGGTTTTAACCCATTAGCAGTCCTAAGAAAAATATCATGTCAATGATATGGAAACTGATTTTTTTAAGTCCAGAAAGTATTAAGTCGACTAAACTTCTAATGAATAGGAATAAATTAATAACAGAATACTATCAATGCTCCTCATCTGATCAAAGACAAAGAAAAGTCTGCAAAGTTAGCAAGTCATGCAACATGAATGAGCAGAAAAATTCTAGTGTTAATATAGCCGCTAAAATAAGTTGTGATGTTAAAGGAAAGGTCAAGGACACACCTATTTGGTGTTGCATCCCAGCGATTCCTTTTCGAGTGGTATATATGCTATTTGTTCTTCTTTTGTAAACAACATAGTTTATATGCTTCTTTTGTAAACATCTATCTGATGTGGAATAATGCTCTCATGAAACTCTCTTTCACCTGATTATTGAGTACACTAATAACCTATGTATATTTTTCAGAATTGTATGCAGTACAAGGAAAGTACATCAATTGACCACGCCGCTTCGGACGCACCGACTGTTGCTGTAAAAGCCCAAGAATTCACTTGCTAAAATGTTCATCACATCACCACACCACAGCTCATTTGGTGGATAGCTCATGAACATTGGTGAAGAGCAAGTAAACACCATCAAGAGGGGGAATTAGAGGAAAAACCTATAACTCCAAAAAGAAGAAGCTTATACACATAGAGAGGATGAGTTTACCCTTAGGCCCTAAACATTCTTAGGGGTGATCATGCCAAGTTTCATGCAAATCCAAATCAGTTTGAGGCACTTTTGGAGACACTTGTAAAAAGGGGCTATTTGAATGCAAATTCAAATTTCAGCTACTTTCATCACTTGGATTCAAAAGATGACTTCACGTTCAAACTCAGCATAATTTTCTGAGTTAGTCCACCAATTTTCATCCTCATTGGAGTTCATCTTGTCGGGAGCTAAATTTGCACTAATTCAAAAACTGAATTTGAATTTCAAATTCAAATGTGAAGCAAATTTAGCCAAACCGATTTCAAATTGAGGAACTCAAATTCAACTCATGACTTTGTGGCTAAGTCTACCATTAAAGTGTGAGTAGTTGGGATATTTGCAGAAAAAATTGGAAAAGAATTCGAGGGGAGAGTTGGGACCCACTGGTCAGTGACTAAGTCTCCACTGAACCGACTCAAACCTAGGGCAACAACCGCAGGCGACCGTCGAGCGCTAAGGGGCAACCAGCTCGCTTGGTTAGCACCACCTCACGGTGAAAAACTCGGCTCAAAGTCCAGCACACTAGCTGCTCAACCCATTCTCTTCATCCCCATGTGAAACCAGCTCACACTGCGCCGTACGGTTGCTCCCGCTCGCAAGTTCTTGCCGCCGCTCTGTGCTCACCGGTGACCGGCTGATCCTGGCTGCTTCACGCACCGCCACCAGAGAAGAAAAGGTGTGCCTGCTTGTGAGGAAGCTGTAGGAGGAAACCGTTTGCCGTTTCATGCGGTGTAGAGCAAGAATTCCGAGTTTCCCGCCACGGTGTACCTTAGGATTAGCAATCGGTTGACGGTGAAATTCATTGCACAGAGGCAACCACCGGTCGAGCTGCAGCTCACACACGCTATAGACATCCTTGCGCTTCTCCTCGAGCAAGAACCCGCAATAAAAACCACCTGAACCATAGTTTCACCGATAAACAGTCCGGCAGAAGAGAGGGTCGCCGGTGAGGTCCGGTTTTCCAGCTGTTTAGGTCCTGACCGAGGTCATGTCGAGCTTCCGGAGGCTTTCCTGGACGTGGTGACGCGATTAGCGCGCGAAGGGGTGGTCGGAAGGATGGGAACGCGTTGCTGAGGTTGCATAGGGACATAGCGCTCGTCGCTGGCGAGCTACGGCGGTTAGCCGGTTGCAGAATGGTGTCCAGCATGTTCAGCGTCCAAAGTTACGTGGGGGCGGCGAGTTTCACCGTCGCTGGCGAGCTAGGTCGCCGGGAATGCTGACCTTGCCGGAGCTCCGGCGGTTCGGGGCAGCGGCGTCGCGAGGTAGACAAAGGGTGTGGGTCCCACGAGTCAGTCACTGTGCTAAGCACGCACGGTTAGTTTAATTTAAACGTGCGGGCCCTGCTGTCAGTCACTGTTTAGGCGCGGGAGGAGATTTTCTTTAGGAAAATAATTCAGGAACCAGCCCAAATTTTAGAAATTCATAACTTTTTGTAGAAGTGTCCAAATTTAGTGAACCAAATTTTGTTGGATTCAGCTCTTCGAGTACTATCCAGCAATAAAAGTTTCAGCTCATGAAACTCATTCTTTTTACAGAATTAATTCCCTCAAATTTAAACTGTGGGGAATTTTATCTGGAGATTGCTTTTATGGAGAATTCTTAAATTTGGCCAGGAGGTTCATATGAAAATCCTTGAGTCACAGGAAAAATTACAGATCCATCCAAGTTCATTTATTCCCCCTAATGGTGTGATTAAGTGAACTGCCCTGAGAAAATGGAAAAATGTACAGAAACATTTTTCAGATTTTCTCAAATCTAGATTAGGGCATAACTTCCTCTAGGATTCTTCAAATGACATGAAACCGATTCCATTAGAACCATCTTAAACCCTAGTTTCCATAAAATAATGGTTTGATCCATGAAAATCCTTGGAAATCCTTAGAATATCTAGTAATTACCAATTAGACTTTTATTTGTGCAGAGCTCAAATGAGCTTAGGTTCAAATGAAAGTTGGTCAAGTCTCTGGTTAGGTCCTTGCCAAGATACCATAAAAATTTCAGAGCCAAAGGGAGGGTCTAGCAAGAGTTATGGTCTTTACATATTCAGTTCCACACATTGCATTTTAAATTGACATATCGTTAATGTGATTACATGTAGTCGCTGAAGGCGAAGAAACCCTGGAAGTGTTGGACTTCCTACTTCCGGACGAGATGCTGACATCTGACCTGCAGCAACAAGGCAAGCCCCGGTTTGCATTTAACAAGTTTTATAGAGTTTTGCGTTATATACACATAGCTTGAGGTATGTTTGTGCATTAGGTGTAGGATGGATGAAATCCCAAGTGCATAACCAGATTATTCCTACAAGAGTGAGGGTAGTGTCTAAGTCCTCAAGTAGTAAGTCTGTGCTTAATGTTCATAGAACTTCGGTACAAGTCGAGTAGTTGGAATCTACTCGCGAGTATAAGGTTTGTCACACGGGAATTGGTTCAAGTTGTGAGAAAACTATAGTAAGAATAAACTGAGGCTAGGCAGGGGCTAGGACACAGCAAGAGGAAGTCTTGTCTGCGTAGCCCTGTCTGTGTCGATTGAGGACCGATTCGTGTGCGGCCCCGCTGAGCAAGTTTAAATGTACCAAAGGCATATCGGATATATGGGGTCCGATAAACTGATGTAACCTATACCTCCGGGCGTCGAGGCATAACGCACCGATTTATAGGTGTAGGTTGAAGGCAGCAAGGTGGAAATCCGTTAACAGGCATAGAGAGATGCTCTGTGTATGGAACCTTCTGTCCGTTTGGGTGCGACCGGTTCGGCATTTAGAATGTTGGGTGAAAGGTTGTCCCGTACGACATCGAGTGAGCGTGCTGTGCAGTTCCATGGGTGGGCGTACGTGACGTGCTCTTCGGGTACCCTTGCAGGTTTATATCGAGTCGATTTGCCGTCCCTCGCGGTTATGAGTACCGCTTGTTCACTGTGTCTTGACGTAGATACATTATGGAATATTGTGATTCAATTCTGCTAATATGTATAAATTGTATTGCTACATGTGTGCCACCAAATGTTGCTCACTAAATTTCAGTTTCTTGAACTGTTAACTTGTGGCTAAAAGATTAATTAAGGATGAACTTGTAGGCATGTCCTTTGCTGCAATGTGCCATCCTAATTTTGTTATGACCTGCATGTAGAGTTTCATGTGTAGGAGCGTCGGTTAAGACTTGCTGATCCATCGTGCTCACGTTGCTTCTATTGAGTGTTTGCAGGTGAGGAGTACCCCACGGACTCGGGGTACGAGTCCAACGGCGAGGGCTACCCTCCGTCAGGGACCACGGCTGAGTGGGAGCCATACACGCCGCGCTGAGCTGAGAAGTGGAGCTAGTGTGGGTTGTCCATAGGGCTGGACAACCGACTTTTGATAGTTAGGTGGGCGTGAGTTATAAAAATTTAGCTTCCGCTGTTGTAGACTCTAGAGATAAATGTAAACTGAAGGTTTCTACTTTGTACATATTCAGTTTGTTTTCGATGTAATACTTTGAGTTGCATTATGATGTGTGCTGTCGAGTGTCGCATCGTGCGGCACCACCCTCTGAGATCCTGGGCGTACGGATTTCGGTCCGTCACAGGCTGGCATCAGAGCTGCTTTGGGGATAGCACACTAAATAAGGACAGTATTACGGGGAAAACTTAGGATTACGGTGAGGAATCGCTAGTATGCCCAAATAAGGACTATAGTAGTATAGTTACTTAAAGTGGCATGACTAACATATGTGTTATAATTCTGAAATTTGATTATGCAACGATGCACCGAAAGTGGTTCAATTTCGGTTAGCTTCCCTGACGAGGAATGTGGTTTAGGCATAGGTCTTACAGCTTGGTGTGGGAAGTTAATATGAAACTCTTGGACTCTTCATATTCCTGAGTTCATATGAAACACTGGTCTCTGGCGTGCATTAGGCAAGAAAGTGGAAACCCCATCGTGTGGTCGGTAACACGATAGTGTGTTCTTCTGGAAATAGCCTAGGAGGACATACACAACGCTTGCCATCGGCCTGACCTGCAGGGTATTAGGTGGTATCTGTTTGGGTGATAAAATTCCCATCCGTGATGACCCGCTTGCGCTCTACTCGGGTTCCCCGTCGTGTGGTGTGAAAACACGATCACGTACCTTGAGACGTGGCTTAACTCAAGGACGGCCGCATGGAAATGATACGGGCATATGTATTTACTTTCAAATATGGACCTTTCTGAAATAACAGCAACATTTGAGTGCATCACTATTGAGTTTTCTTCTGCAGGTACTAACCACGTATGTATCCCGTGTAGTACTCGTGTGCGAGAGACCGTTTAGTGCCACAATTGAGACGTATATGCCGGTATAATCCGGTTAGGATTTTCTTTTTGTGAGGAACGTAGTACAGACATGTAATAGGCATTTGCATTAAAGATAATGGTAACAAGGAACTAAGATAACCAAGTTTCAGTATTTAGGACACTGGTTGGGTAGAAAAATTCAACAGTTGGTTAGTTTAGCTCAAAGGGATTGAAACAGAGTGCTCTGTTTTGGCAGCATGGTTGCTGAACTTTAACAGACCTAACTCACAGGTTACTTAGCCAATAGGGGTGTGGGATATAGTTCTGGAAAGGGGTTTAAGTGCCCTACAACTTTGTTGTAGACTTCCAGAGCAGAATCAGACCTTAAACTGGTTGAAATTCCAGATTATTGTAAACTGTCCAGAACCAGGACAGATTCAAAAACTCTCTGGACTGTTCTGTTTTTCAAGCATAACTTCCTGTAGAAAAATCTAAAATTATCATAGGATGCATTTTTGGAAAGGGTAGAAGATGTGTTACATCTTTATAATTCAGAGTTTCTGCAATTGCAGTAGCGAAATTCAGTGGAATTTAGAGTTAAAAATAGCAACTTCCAAAGGAGGTGCTGTTGAAATTCTTCCAGAAATTCTGTTGACTTTGAATTATCGTAACTTTTTAACCAGAATTGATCTGAGGACAAATAAATACTTGTTGGAAAGATACTGAAGTTAAATTTAACTTTGGTATTAAATTTGATTCATGACAACGCCAAGTACCAGGTCAAAATCTGGGATATGTAGAAACGGGTCATTCTGGGCAGAGGGATAGACAGTTGAACTCATGTGAGCGATTGTTGTACCCTAGGGGGTTTGATTACTTCCAATGGGGTAGAACATAATCATGAGTGGTTATATTCAATTAGTGAAAGATTTGAGTATATTTTCTACTCAAGTTTCTTTTGCTAGAGACCATGTTTGTGTTGTATTGAAGATAAAGGGTAGTTTACATGATGACAAAGTGGTATTAACGTCTCGTAGTGACCAAATCTAGTTGAGTTGAACTTCCAAAGTGGAAGTCCATCAAGTTGGATTTAACTAGTTTGTATTTGGACTGGTAATGGTGTAGCTTGTGCAAAGTTATTACATTATCCATGAACGAGATGTATCGCATGTTTACTGTCATTATGTTCTACGCCTATTTTATTGGACTGCGTGGAATATGCTGTGGGATTGATTTTATTGCCGTATGGTTGCAGATGGTTCGTACTCGGGCCACGCATGAGGTCGGGGGCTCTAGTCAGCAAGGGGGTGATGACTCCAAGCCACCTGCCTATGACAGTACCCCGCAGCAACCACCACCACCGTCACCTCCACTTACACTAGTGGATGTGATCGCGGCGCTGGTGGGCAATCGTGAGGAGCAGACCGATCTGCTCGATCATGCAGAATATGTCCCAGGCGCGGGGGGGGGGGGGGGGCGTCAAGAGAGGGGGCCTCGTGAGCCCCACACTACGACCTACTCAGATTTCATGAGTAGGCATCCTCCGGTGTTCACCGAAGCGGCAGAACCACTAGAGGCAGACAACTGGCTGAGGACGATCAAATCCAAGTTCGGGCTGCTCCAATGTACGGAGCAGCAGAAGACTCTCTTCATGGCTCAGCAGCTTCATGGTGCCGTCGGTGCGTGGTGGGCGAACTATGTCTCCTCACTGCCTGCTGGTCACGCCATGGAATGGGCAGAATTCTGGGAGGCGTTCCGTGTCTACCATATTCCTTCCGGGATAATGAAGAGGAAGTTCCAAGAATTCTTGGAGCTGAAGAAAGGAGGGAGGAGTGCCCATGACTACTCCCGTGCGTTCAACCATCTGGCGCAGCACGCGTCAGATTATGTCTCCACCGAGGAGAGGAAGTGAGACCAGTTCTATCGGGGGTTAAATACTGAGATGAAGACGCATCTCGTGCAATGTAATCACGGTACTTTCAACGACCTTGTCAACACCGTGATTATGCAAGAGGATGCTCAGCGGGAACTGACGGCTGAGCAGCGAAAGCGAAGCGCTCCAACAAGCAGCGGGGGTGGAGCTCCTCAAAAATACCGCGTGGTGTATCGGACACCATCCGGTCAACAATGGCATCCACCAGCGCGACCTCAGCAGTTTGTGGATCGTTCTTTTCAGCCACCCCTGTTCCGACCGCTGATGCCACAACTGCGACAGCAACAGCAGCAGCAGATGGTACCCCGGGTGTTTCCACCGCCACAACGCGCCCCAGGATTCTGTCCGCCGATCAGCGGAGGATCGGTTTTGCTTACTGTCACGTGGTCCGCCTTCTCACTCAACTTCAGAATCAAACCACCTTCCGGCTTCGTACTACTACTACCTCCTAGGTCGTCGTTCTTTCCACCTCGCTACACCTGCTACACGTGTGGCCAGGCAGGTCATTTCTCGAAGGACTGTCCCTAGGGGCAGCAAAGCAGCAGGCAAGCCCAATATCAGGGCGGAGCTCGAGGCCGACCTCCGGTCAAGAAGGGAGGTCAGCGAACCAGAGGCGTTCACAACCTCGACAATGAGGCCGCCCCGGAGGGAGAAATCATGCTGGCGGGTACGTTCACTCTCAACGATCAAGCAATCATCATTTTATTTGATTCTGGTGCAACCCACAACTTCATAAGTACATCATATGTGGTTAAGCATCAACTGGAAGTCTTTCCAACCGAGTGCTCTTATATTATCTGCTCACCGGGAGGGAAGATTTCAGCAAATATGATGATTCTGAAAGCACCACTGTGCTTAGGTGGGAAGATATATCCCACTACTATGATTATTCTTGAGGGGCGGAAGATTGATGCAATCTTAGGGATATCATGGCTAAGTTATCATGGCGCTGTCCTAGAAACATTATCATGGAAAGTTCACCTCAACTCCCCACTCCACCTTCCGCAATCCCTCATACTAGACAATCCAGTCCCGGAAGTTTCAGCTGCCTATCATACTGAAGCTTCCATGTTAGAGGACATCCCCGTAGTCCGAGAGTATCCCGACATGTTCCCGGATGATCTCCCAGGCATGCCACTTGAACGGGATGTAGAGTTCAAGATTGAACTTGCACCCAGGACTACACAAATATCACGGAGACCGTACAAAATGGCTCCGAACGAGCTGGCTGAGTTGAAAGAACAACTCAATGATTTGTTGAGCAAGGGTTTCATTACGCCGAGTTCCTCGCCTTGGGGATGCTCGGCGCTGTTCGTCAAGAAGAAAGATGAAACCTTGAGGCTGTGTGTGGATTACCGGTCGCTCAACGTCATCACCATCAAGAACAAATATCCAATGCCCCGCATTGACATACTGTTTGATCAGCTTGTGGGTGCAAGTGTGTTCTCCAAGATGGATCTCTGCTCTGGGTATCATCAAATAGAAATCTGACTGGAGGATATCCCAAAGACGGCCTTCTCGACGAGATATGGACTATATGAATATCTCGTCATGTCTTTTGGTCTCACCAACGCTCGGCACATTTCATGTACCTCATGAACTCGGTATTCCTGCCAGAGCTGGACAATTTTGTGGTGGTGTTCATTGTCGATATATTGGTTTACTCCAAGACAGAAGCAGAACACGCCGATGTCACACCCGATTTCTCTAAAGAGCAACCGAGTGAATATCACATGTATGCCAGGATCATTTTCTCATACATGTGACGACAAATAGTGAAGCATCATTATATTACAAGCCAAGTGTTCGAATATAAATAAGTCTTACATAGCATACGCCTCGATGGACGATAATATGTTCATAACATGTAAATAAAGCAGCAGCGGAATATAAATCTTGTGGGCTCCATCACAGGCGTTGCCCGGGGGACCCCGTGAACCTAGAATCCTTCTTCGGGTCTAAAGTCTTGGTCATTGAACACCACATCATCCCCTTGACCTTAGCAGCAATTTAAACCAACAGAAAAGCAAGTTTGAGTACCGTTGGTACTCAGCAAGTGTGGGAAAGTAATGTCATGCATGGCTAGAGCAAGGAGAGGTTGAACTAATGGTTAAAGCACTACGCAATTAATACCTATCACCTTAGCTTATTAAGCACCTACATTACTACACAAGTGAAATGGTCCCAATCCCTCAACCCATCATCAATATCAAGTAACCATAATCTCATCTCCAATGTTAAGCTTCCCTCTTAACATTCTCAACTTCCCAATTCATCATCCTCTAATCATGAATAAGTCCAAGCCGCTCTTGGCCGTGAGCACGGCTGTCATGACAGTTTTGACTCTGCAGAGTTTGCACCACTGTACCCACATGTAGTGGTTTCATCCCCCGTTGCCGGGTGGACTAGAAGAACCTCCATTATGCCAGTGGCCGCAAACCACATTCACACTTCCCAGGTGTGTAGGCAGGAGATCACTACGAGGCCTTTACAAAGGTATTTCCGACGAGCGTGGGCCCACTGAGGTTTCACCCCTAACAGCATACAAGAGGCTCCAACCCCGCTGCAGTGGCCCCCTCTTGAGCCTTGCGGTTCATATGGTAGTCCAGCTGACACCTATTCCCCGCACCATCCAAACATCCATACTAAGCCGGAGATACACCTAATTAATTGGCCAAGCTGCCCCATCTCAGCATGTGGTTGGCACGGTAAAGCCGGGTTACATGCTCCATGAACCGGTCCTTAGGATCCAGGCAAGTACTAAACACAAACCCGAGTCTCGTGCACACAGCACCAACCAAATCATCTAACTTGTCTCGATCCCTACCTCTACATAACTCATAATATCTCATTCAAGAGTAAGGTAAAAAAGTTGATGATCTCATATCCCACTTATCCCATTCTAAGCATGGCTAAGCATAAGTATATAAATAAATGACATAATAAAATAAATCCCAACCCAGGCTACAAGGAAATAAGATAATGAAAATCTAGGGAAACTTCCTAGCTTGGGTATCATATTCCAAATTGACAATGCAATTAAATTCTAACTACACATCCTAATATAGGATCAATGTGGTCAAGGACACTTGCCTTCTTCCTGCTGCTCTGGGAATGGAAAGTCTTGGTCTTGAAAGGTGAGAACTTGCTCTGGGGCAGGTTCTACTCATGCCAATACACATAGCAAAAGAAAACAACAATCCATAAGCCATAGTCCACACTTTCACTCATGCAAACCACACATTCATACATATTAAAGTCATTCACATTTTTAAGTGTTGTGGTTACCCTAGATGTGTTGATTTTAGGCCTACATGCCCTTTTAAACATATATATATTATTTCTAACTTTTGTATTCAGATTTCTATTTGCACACTATATATGAATTTCCAATTTGAACAAATTCTCTATATTTAATTAATACACTTCTTAGCCACAAAGTTTGCATGAAAGATAATTTCCTACTCCAAACAGGTTTTCAGATCTTCTACAAAATCCTAAATTGAAGCTTTTGGATTTGGAGACCTCATTTATCATTTTCTATTTATGCATACCTATTTTCCTATATTTTCAGATTTATTTTCTATGCCTAAAAGTGAACTTTAATATTAAAATAGTAAGACATATCACCTAAACAGAATAGGTTCTGGTCTAAAATGTTCAATAAAATATTGTTGAACTTCCTATCTGATGGGAACCAATTTAAATTTATTCTACCAGTTTTCAGAATTGTTTCCTAGCCTAATAATGTATTTCCAGAAATAATAAAAATAAGCAGCATTTACTCAGATCTCATTTCAGCCTAGAATCAATTTTTAACTCATTCTAAAGGTTTTCCAAGTGTTAGGAAAATTTAAATTTGTATTTGCACATGTGTTTGCATCACCATTTGAATTTAAATCCTAATCACATGTTCAACTTTCTGAATTTAATATCTTATAGGGTCTGAAGTGCAAACCCACCCTACTGCAGGATCTACTTCACTATTTTCTAAATTTTCAGGGGCCTAATTACACAAAACAGAGAGGTTTTCCTAATTTTTATTAAGTCCAGGGGCTAAAATTGATTTTTAAATGAATTTACATGAATTTCTGAAGGTCCATGGGCTAGATCAGAAGTTTCCGGGGCTAGCTCATGTTTTCCGAGATCCCCAGGGGGTAGCGCGTAAGATTCCCGGCCTTTATAATGCGGGGCTGACGTGGGCCGTTGGATCTAAAATAGACGGCTGAGATTATAACGCGAAGCGGTACGGGTTAGATCTATTCGGGACCGCCGGATTTAAAATGGACGGGCCTCAGGGGGCCACGTCGCCCTGGCCGTGTGCAGGCGGCGCTGCCCGGCAGCGCGCGGCGGTGGGAGGCGGCGATCTCGCCGGAGAACTTCGGGTTTTCGTCTATACTCCCTAAAACTTGGATTTCTTGGCATAGAACGGAAGAGGGGAGGTAGGGGATCTCACCTCGGGGTTTTTCTTGAGCTCGGAGGCCCTGGAAGGCGGTCGGCGATGAGGTCCGTGCGGAAAACGCGGCGGTGCTCACCGGAGCTGTGTCTAGAGCGCAAAACACCGGGTTTCCTTCACCTGCAAGACTCCCCGGCGGCGGTGGAACATGTCAAGCACGTTAGATCAGGAAATCCGAACGAGGATCGAAGGAAAACGGCGGTGGAAGCTTCGGTTCTCACCGGGAAGAAAAATGGCCGATCGGGGAGGAAAAAAAGGGGCGGATTTCAGCGTTTAAATGCGCGAGGGAGGGCGGCTGGGGTTGGTTTAGATGTGCCGCAGCGCATGGGCTGGAGATAGCGGCTCCGGAGCAAGAAAATCGGCGTGGCAGCAGCGATCGGCGCGGAAGTGGCGTGGCGGTTGGGCGCGCGCACGAGGAGGGAGATGACACGCGGGCCTCGCGCGTCAGAGAGAGGGAGAGGGGGGGGAAGCGGGCGCTTGTTTTGGGCCGGCTGAGGTGGATTTCGGCCCACTGGCCATTTTTCTTTTTCTTTTTCCTTTTTCTTTTTCGATTTTGATTCAAATTTAAATTCCAGTTTGAATTTGAATTGCTTCACCACATGCAATACGTCCAAAATTTTTTAAATTCCCCTCTTTAGCAGGTTTTGGGGTGTTACAGCCGAACACTTGAGAATCGTCCTTCAACGACTGCGAGACCATCAGCTTTATGCCATGTTTAGCAAATACGAGTTTTGGATCAGCCAAGTGCCATTTTTGGGACATATCATCTCAGCGGAAGGCATTGCGGTTGACCCAAGCAAAATTGAAGAAGTGCTGAAATGGAAAGCCCCCACTTCTGTCCATGAAGTCAAAAGCTTCCTCGGTTTAATGGGATATTACCGGAGATTCATTCCAAGCTTCTTCAAGCTTGCTAAGCCGATGACAGAATTATTGAAGAAGGGAATGAAATATGTTTGGAACGCAGCATGTGAAGGAGCGTTCCAAGCATTGGTGAAGCGTCTCACAACAGCCCGATCTTAGCTCAACCGGATACAACCAAGCCCTTCGACGTGTATTGTGATGCGTCTGGTATCGGGCTCGGCTGCGTGTTGATGCAAGAAGGACATGTGATCGCGTATGGCTCACGCCAACATCGAAACCATAATCTTGAGCTCGCTGCTGTGGTTTTGACGCTGAAAATGTGGAGGCACTATCTCCTGGGGAATTTGGTGCATCTCTACACCTACCACAAGAGCTTAAAATATATCTTCACTCAGAAGGAGCTGAATATGAGGCAAAGGAGGTGGTTAGAACTAATCAAAGACTATGAGATTGAGATTCATTACCACCCCGGCATGGCGAATGTGGTTGCCGATGCGCTGAGTCAGAAATCACATGTCCATAAGCTTACCATTACACTGATGGAAGGGGAAGAGTCGAGTTTATACTTGGTTCCATATGGATCACTCTACAACCTTGCCCTCATCCTTACTATTAGGGAAGATATCATTGCAGCTCAGAAGAGTGACGATCGCATTGCACATCTCCGGGAACATATAGACAGCGGGGATATCAAATGTTTCCAGAAGGATGATGAGGGGACGCTATGGTTCAATGACCGCATAGTCGTACCCCGGAACATAGAGCTGAAAAAGAAGATCCTTAATGAAGCTCACTTGTCTATGTTCTCCATTCATCCAGGTAGCAATAAATGTACCAAAACTTGAAGAGTAAATTTTGGTGGACACGGATGAAGCGAGAAATCGCCAAGTACGTATCCGAATGTGATACGTGTAGACGAGTGAAGGCAGATCACTTGAGAAAATCAGGGCTGTTGCAACCCCTGAAAATTCCAGCATAGAAGTGGGAAGATGTGAGCATGGATTTCATTGTGGGATTACCCATGACTGCTAACAAGCATGATTCTATTTGGGTAATCGTTGACCGGTTAACCAAGTCAGCTCATTTCATTCCGGTGCATACTAACTACCATGCTAGCAAGTATGCGGAGTTGTACATTGCAAGAATCTTGTGTTTGCACGGAGTACCCAAGACTATAATCTCAGATCGAGGGGCACTGTTCGTGGCTCGTTTCTGGTAGCAGTTGCACACTGCTTTGGGTACTAAGCTGATTCGAAGCTCCGCCTATCACCCTTAGATAGATGGGCAAGCTGAGAGGGTGAATCAAGTATTAGAAGACATGTTGAGAGCGTGTGCCATCCACCACGGTAGAAACTGGGATGAGCATCTACCGTTGGTGGAATTCTCGTACAACAATGGCTATCAAGCGAGTATCAAGATGGCACCATATGAGGCTCTCTACGGACGCAAATGCCACACCCCATTGAACTGGTGTGAGTCCGATGAAAGGGTCACTTTCGGGATTGATTTGGTGAATGACGCTGAAGAGCACGTTCGGATGATTCAAGCAATCTTGAAGGCCGCCCAATCCTGACAGAAAAGTTACGCTGATCAGAGGCGTAGGCCGCTGCACTTCGACATCAGGGAACACATGTACCTCCGTGTATCTCCGATGAAAGACGTGCACCGATTCGGCGTGAACGAGAAACTCGCTCCCCGATTTATTGGGCCCTATGCCATCACTGAGCAGTGCGGACCAGTGACATATCGACTAGAACTACCTGCGTCTCTCGCTGGTGTTCACGACGTTTTTCATGTTTCACAACTCCGGAAATGTCTGAAGTATACAGCTACTATTCCCACCGAAGAAATTGGCGAGCTACAACCGGATTTGATTTATGCGGAATATCCGGTGGCGATTATTGATGAGAAGGCTTGGACCACGCGTAACCGAATGCTGTGGTTCTACAAGATATTGTGGAGCAACCACACTGCTAAAGAAGCGATGTGGGAGAGCGAGGAGTTCCTTCGCTCAAACTACCCGGATTTCATGGCATCTCATCACGGGTAATTCCTCTTACATCTTCATCTCTTCTTTTATAATCTCGGAACAAGATTATTTTAAGGGGGGAGGGATGTAAAAGCCCAATAATTCACTTGTTAAAATGTTCATCACATCACCACACCACAGCTCATTTGGTGGATAGCTCATGAACATTTGTGAAGAGCAAGTAAACACCATCAAGAGGGGGAATTAGAAGAAAAACCTATAACTCCAAAAAGAAGGAGCTTATACACATAAACATGAAAGAATGAGTTTACCGTTAGGCCCTAAACATTCTTAGGGGTGCTCATGCCAAGTTTCATGCAAATCCAAATCAGTTTGAGGCACTTTTGGAGACATTTGTAAAAAGGGCTATTTGAATGCAAATTCAAATTTCAGCTACTTTCATCACTTGGGTTCAAAAGATGACTTAACATTCAAACTCAGAATAATTTTCTGAGTTAGTCCACCAATTTTCATCCTCATTGGGGTTCATCTTGTCGGGAGCTAAATTTGCATTAATTCAAAAACTGAATTTGAATTCCAAATTCAAACGTGAAGCAAATTTAGCCAAACCAATTTCAAATTGAGGAACTCATATTCAACTCATGACTTTGTGGCTAAGTCTACCATTTAAGTGTGAGTAGCTGTGATATTTGCAGCAAAAATTGGAAAAGAATTAGAGGGGAGAGCTGGGACCCACTGGTCAGTGACTAAGTCTCCACTGAACCGACTCAAACCGAGGGAAACAACCGCAGGCGACCGTCGAGCACTAGGGGGCAGCCAGCTTGCTTGGTTAGCGCCACCTCACGGTGAAAAACTCGGCTCAAAGTCCAGCACACAAGCTGATCAACCCGTTCTCTTCATCCCCAAGTGAAACCAGCTCACACCACGCCGTACGGTTGCTCCCGCTCGCAAGTTCTTGCTGCCGCTCTCTGCTCACCGGCGACCGGCCGATCCCGGCTGCTTCACGCACCGCCACCAGAGAAGAAAAGGTGTGCCTTCTTGTGAGGAAGCTGTAGGAGGAAACCGTTTGCCATTTCATGCGGTGTAGAGCAAGCATTCCGAGTTTCCCTCCACGGTGTACCTTAGGGTTAGCAATCAGTTGACGGCGAAGTTCGTTGCACAGAGGCAACCGCCGGTCGAGCTGCAGCTCACACACGCTCTAGACATCCTTGCACTTCTCCTCGAGCAAGAACCCGCAAGAAAAACCACCCGAACCATAGTTTCACCGATAAACAGTCCGGTGGAAGAGAGGGTCGCCGGTGAGGTCCAGTTTGCCGGCTGTTTAGGTCCCAACCGAGGTCATGCCGAGCTTACCGAGGCTTCCCTGGACGTGGTGACGCGATTAGCGCGCGAAGGGGGTGGTCAGAAGGACGGGAACGCGTTGCCGAGGTTGCACAGGGACATAGCGCTCGTCGCCTGTGAGCTACGGCGGTTAGCCGGTGGCAGCATGGTGTCCAACATGTTCAGCGTCCAAAGTTACGTGGGGGCAGCGAGTTTTACCGTCACCGGCGAGCTAGGTCACCAGGAACGCCGACCTCGCCGGAGCTCCGGCGGCTCGCGGCGGTGGCGTCGCAAGGTAGACGAAGGGCGCGGGTCCCACATGTCAATCACTGCGCTAAGCCCGCGCGGTTAGTTAATTTAAATGTGTGGGCCCCGCTGTAAGTCACTGTTTAGGCGTGGGAGGAGAATTTCTTTAGGAAAATAATTCAGGAATCAGCCCAAACTTTAGAAATTCATAAATTTGTGTAGAAGTATTCAAATTCAGTGAACCAAATTTTGTTGGATTCAGCTCTTCGAGTACTATCCAGCAATACAAGTTTAAGCTCATGAAACTCATTCTCTTTCCAGAATTAATTCCCTCAAGTTTAAACTGTGGGGAATTTTATCTGGAGATTGCTTTTATGGAAAATTCTGAAATTTGGCCAGGAGGTTCATTTGAAAATCCTTGAGTCACAGGAAAAGTTTTCAGATCCATTCAAGTTCATTTAGCCCCCCTAATGTTGTGATTAAGTGAACTGCCCTGAGAAAATGGAAAAATGTACAGAAACATTTTTCAGATTTTTTCAAATCTTGATTAGGGCATAACTTCCTCTAGGATTCTTAAAATGACATGAAACCAATTCCATTAGAACCATCTCAAACTCTAGTTACCAGAAAGTAATGGTTTAATCCATGAAAATCCCTGGAAATCCTTAGAAGCTCTAGTAATGACCAATTAGACTTTTATTTGTGCAGAGCTCAAATGAGCTTAGGTTCAAATTAAAGTTGGTCAAGTCTCTGGTTAGGTCCTTACCAAGCTACCATAAAAATTTCAGAGCCAAAGGGGGGGTATAGCTAGAGTTATGGTCTTTACATATTCAGTTCCACACATTGCATTTTAAATTGACATATCGTTTCAGTGATTACGTGTAGTCGCTGAAGGCGAAGAAATCCCGGAAGTGTTGGACTTCCTACTTCCGGACGAGACGCTAACACCTGACCTGCAGCAAGAAGGCAAGCCCCGGTTTTCATTTAACAAGTTTTATAGAGTTTTGCGTTATATACACATGGCTGGAGGTATGTTTGCGCATTAGGTGTAGGATGGATGAAATCCCAAGTGCATAACCAGATTATTCCTACAAGAGTTAGGGTAGTGTCTAAGTCCTCGAGTAGTTAGGCTGTGCTTCATAGAACTTCGGTACAAGTTGAGTAGTTGGAATCCACTCGCGAGCATAGGGTTTGTCACACGGGAATTGGTTCGAGTTGTGAGAAAACTTTAGTCACAATAAATTGAGGCTAGGAAGGGGCTAGGATGCAGCAAGAGGAAGTCTTGTGTGCACAGCCCGTCCGTGTCGATTGAGGACCGATTCGTGTGCGGCCCCGCTGAGCAAGCATGAATGTACCGAAGGCATATCGGATATATGGGGTCCGATAAACTGATGTAACCTATACCTCCGGGCGTAGAGGCATAACGCACCGATTTATAGGTGTAGGTTGAGGGCAGCAAGGTGGAAATCGTCTAACGGGCATAGAGAGATGCTCTGTGTAGGGAACCTCCTGTCCGTTTGGGTGTGACCGGTTCGACATTTGGGCTGTTGGGTGAAAGGCTGTCCCGTATGACATCGAGTGAGCGTGCTGTGCAGCTCCACGGGTGGGCGTACGTGACATGCTCTTCGAGTATCCCTGCAGGTGTATATCGAGTCGATTCACCATCCCTCACGGTTATGAGTACCGCTTGTTCACTGTGTCGTGACGTAGATAAATTATGGAATATTGTGGTTCAATTCTGCTGATATGTATAAATTGTATTGCTACATGTGTGCCACCAAATATTGCTCACTAAATTTCAGTTTCTTGAACTGTTAACTTGTGGCTAAAAGATGAATTAAGGATGAACTTGTAAGCATGTCCTTTGCTGCAATGTGCCATCCTAATTTTGTTATGACCTGCATGTAGAGTTTCATGTGTAGGAGCGTCGGTTAAGACTTGCTGAGCCATCGTGCTCACGGTTGCTGCTATTGAGTGTTTGCAGGTGAGGAGTACCCCACGAACTCGGGGTATGAGTCCACCACCGAGGGCTACTCTCCGTCTGGGACCATGGCTGAGTAGGAGTCATACACGCCGCGCTGAGCTGAGAAGTGGAGCTAGTGTGGGTTGTCCATAGGGCTGAACAACCGACTTTTGCTAGTTAGGTGGGCGTAAGTTGTAAAAATTTAGCTTCCGTTGTTATAGACTCTGTAGATAAATGTAAACTGAAGGTTTGTACTACTTTGTACATATTCAGTTTGTTTTCGATGTAATACTTTTGGTTGCCTTATGATGTGTGCTGTCGGGTGTCGCATCATGCGGCACCACCCTCTGAGATTCTGGGCGTACGGATTTTGGTCCATCACAGTCGCCTTGCCGCCTTCGCACCTTGCAGGTAACAAGACATTGCACCTGTCATATATTAGCACTTGGTTTAGCAATATTAATAGAGTTTAGCCTTTTGATGAGCTTATTTGAACTTTTGATGTTGTATTACAATCTACATTTCTTAGTTCTATGTTTTTGTATTTTATAGTCTAGAACATGAGTGATGATAGACGATGGATGTATGATGGTTGGCAGAAAAATGTTGCGCATTCCGATGAATGGGCCATCAATACTAATTCTTTTATCAGTAGAGTTTTCTCTTTATCGACCAATCGTTTTGTTAAATGTCCGTGCAACAAGTGTCGTAACTCTTTATGCAAGGAGAAGTTCGAGATGGAATAAGATTTTTGTAGATTTGGTTTTATGCCAGGTTATGAAACATGGTATGAGCATGGCGAGTTGCACCATAGTAATGCTTCTGTTGATGAGAGAGAAGGTGACAACGAGGATAGAATGGGTGACATGGTCGAAGCACTAGATTGTGGATGTGGTGCCGATGAATCTGTGGAAATTCCTAGACCTGAAGTTGAAGGGTTCTATAGAATTCTCTCAGCATCGCATAAAGAGTTGCATGAGCACACTAAAGTTTCCATCCTTGCGACTGTGACTCGACTCATGTCCATAAAATCAAAGTATAATTTGTCGAACAAGTGTTATGATGATCTCATCGACTTGATATCGGACATTCTTCCGGTAAATCATAAGTTGCCGAAAGGTATGTACCAGTCCAAGAAATTATTGGCACGGCTTGGTATGAAGTATAAAAAGATTGATTGTTATCCCAACAATTATATGCTTTTCTGGAAGGAGAACGCAAATCGTACACATTGTTCAGTATGTAAACAATCTCGATACATTAAGGTCACAAATGAGGACGGTGAAATGGTTAAGACAAAAGTGGCAGCGAAATAACTTCGTGGCATGCCTCTTGCACCTAGACTGAAACGGTTGTTTTTATCTAAATCAACTGCAAGACACATGCGGTGGCATAAAGATGGTTTGTGTAAAATGGAGGGAGTCATGACGCACCCATATGATGCTCAGGCTTGGAAGTCACTGGACTCTTTTGATGAAGATTTCACAAAAGATGCTAGAAATGTTCGTATTGGTTTGGCCAATGATGGTTTTACACCGTTCAACACATCTGCAGCCTCATACTCATGTTGGCCAGTGTTTGCTATTCCATACAACCTTCCACCTCCCATGTGTATGAAATATGAGTACATGTTCTTGTCTCTAATCATTCCCGACCATAAACATCCAGGAAAACGTTTAGGAGTGTTTCTTCAACCATTGATTGAGAAATTAAAAGAATTATGGACCAGAGTAGAAGCGTATGATAGATACAAAAAACAAACCTTCAACTTGCGAGCTGCATACTTGTGGTCGATTCATGATTTCCCTGCATACGGCATTTTCTCAGGATGGAGCACACACGGCAAACTCTGTTGTTCAGTCTGTGGGTCAGACTCTGATTGTTTTAGACTTACTCATGGGGGTAAAGTGTGTTTTTTATTGCCACCGATGTTTTCTTCCTGCAAATGACCCTTTTAGGAGGCAAGCCAATGCATTAGGAAGGATACTATCGTAACAAAGGGTCCGCCAAAACATTTGTCTAATATTGAGATTGTTGCATGGCTCAGTAAACTTGTCCTTACAGAGATGATGGGTTTGTTGGTTTCAGCCAGGAGCACATTGGACTCATATATGTGGCTTATGTGATCTCCCTTATGCTAAGTCGTCGATACTCCTGCACAACATCGATGTTATGCACCAGGAGCGCAATGTAGCCGAAAGCATCAGCAACACATATTTTAATTTCAAAAAGACAAAATAGAATATGAAGGCTCGAAAGGATTTAGCAGAAATTTATAATCGTCTGACCCTAGAAGTTAGTCAAGATGGTAGTGGTAAACAGAGAATAGCCTTAAAGTTAAAGAAAAGAAAGAAGTGCTGCACTGGTTGCAACAACTGAAGTTTCTAGACGGTTACAGTGCTGGGTTGGGACTTATAATAAATCTTAAAAATTGGGTATTAAATAATTTTAAAAGCCATGATTATCATATAATTATGGAAAGACTTCTTCCTGTAATGTTTCGTGGATATGTGCATCAGGACGTGTGGAGAGTACTTGCGAAACTTAGCTTTTTTATAAACAATTATGTGCTAAGAAAATTACAGTTGAAATGATGGGAAAATTGAAAAAGAAATACCTTCTATCATATGCAAAATGGAAAAGGTATCCGCGTCAGTATTTATGAATGTAATGCAACATCTACTTGTGAATTTGCCTTATGAAGCTAAAGTTTGTTGGCACGTGCAATATCGACGGATGTACCACATTGAAAGGACACTAAAAAAAGTTAGAGCAATGGTTTGGAATAAAGCAAGAGTAGAAGGGTGTATTGTAGAAGCATTTGATCTAAAAGCGGTAGCATACTTCTCAAGTACCTTTTTTCAGAAGAACACATTGTGTATGCTCCCACAATGCGGTACAACATAGATGAAGAAACTCCTTGCGGTAATATAAGTATTTTTGGATGGAAGGGAAAACCAGTTGGTGGCAGCAGTAGGCATGTGGTTTCGGAAGAAGAATAGAATTCATGTATGTTATACATGTACACAAACATTGAAGAGATGGATCAATATTTTGTGTAAGTCTTTTTTTTAAGTATTGCAAGGCTACAAACCTCAAACTTTAGTAAGTGATGTTATAATGTACCCATACTTTTCATTGTGCAGCAAGTTTGGCAAACAATATTGGAAGTCTACGCTTCAACCAACAAGCAAACAATTAGATAAAATACGTCGTGATGGTCTTCATGGAGGGCCTAACTTCGTCAATTGGTTTCAAAAGCATGTAACATTCCCTTCTTACATGTTACTTATATCCTTTCTAGGTTAATATGATTAATAGAACTAATATTTTGTTAAATTTCAAGTGCATGGTCGATGCCAACGTTCATGAGGAACTACGACAACTTTCTCAAGGTGCAATAACAACAAAGAGTTTTGGTCGTTATGACGTAAATGGGTTCCGATTTCATTCAGCCAAATTTGAAGCAAAACACCCTCTTGCGGCCACGACAAATAGTGGGGTTGTGACTAGCCATGTGATGCACAAGGACAAGAAACAAACTACTATGGGACTATTCAAGATATTGTTGAGTTCAAATTTGGGGTTCTAAAGATCTTGGAGTTACTTTCTTCCATTGTGAGTGGTTTGATAATAACAGAGAAACACGACAGGATGAATTTGGTATAATCGAGGTGAAACATGAAGAAATACTTCGTGGATGTGATAATTATGTTCTTGCTCATCAAGTTGAGTTGGTTTACTATCTACCATATCCTTATCAAAAGTTGAATGCTTGGTGGATCGTGTACAAAGTTAATCCACGAGAACGTTTATATGCCTCAAGTGACGCTAGTTATCGAGACAAACCTGATGAAGGTTATCAAGAAAATGATGTCCCACTATCTTTTAATATTGATAATGGTATAGGACTTAATACATTAGTAGGTTTATGTTGAAGACAATGAAGCGGCGGAGATTTTAGTGGCTAAAAGAAAGCAACCAAGAACTAAAAAACTGAAGGGTCAACAGAAGAAGAAAGTTGGTCGGCGTAACATTACCAAAAAAACTTCGGATCATGATAAATTTTAATCCTGTAAATATTTTATATTAAAGTTATATTTGCTTTTATTACTTTATGTCTTATGTATTTTTTCTTACCAATTTTTCTTTTAAACAGAATGCCACGTAGTGTGAAGAGTATCGCCAAGGGGCTTTTTGGCTCCTCAAGCAAGTCTGGGAGCCAGTCTGCAACCTCTTCTCATAGCCAGGACTCTCTTTTTCAGGGTAGTGACTCAAATAATAGCCGACAAAAGGCATTTAGGAGATGTATGGAAGAAACTCACGAACAGGTTTGTGTCTCTGTATTTTTATTTTATAAACTTAATTTTATTATGTGAAACCTAATTTCTCTAATTACAGGTGGAGCAGGAGATTCAGCAGCCGGATGGTCACGAGGAACGTGAAGAAGATCTAGGGGAAGGTGTTTCTGCGCGGAAAGAACAACAAACAGAACTAAGAGACTATATTGATGATGAAGTTGCGAATGGTGATGAGGGGGATGACGAGGGGGATGACAGAGATATGGGAGACTTGGCACCATCATTTAGGTATCGATCTACAAACTCTCTCCTGCTGGTTGTGCCTCCACAACAGAGAATAAGGATCACTCCTATCGGTGACTAGTTAGTAATATATTATTTTGGTAATAATTAGTAATTTGAATATTTCGACAAATATAATATCTTATTAAAATGACTTGCAGGCAATGGGATGACTTGGATTGGGATGGAAAATGACACCGTAGGCAGCCAAATGCGGTGTTGAGTGACATTTGCCGTTATCATTATCCCGGTATTGTTACTATAAAAGGCGAAGAAAAACCTGCAGAAAATTAGGAGCACTACGAGATTTCTCCACATGCCATGCATGAAAATGTGGCATGAGCCGTCTGGCATGATTTTTGGGTATGTTTTTCTTGTAATTTATGATTTACCCGATAATATTTTTCTAATAGATTAAATATTGTCCTTAAAGGAATGATATCGCTTGCCCGATGACCATGACGCTGCTCTCGAATCACAAACACATAAAGTCTTTAACAAAGCAGCGCGTAAAATCGTAAATGACATGATATCCAATGCACGAATCGTAGATGTGTGCATGTACTACAAGGAGAAGCTTGGATAAATGATGAACAAACGTCTAGGAGCTTCAAAAATTTACCTAGAAGAGGATCAATACCGTCAAGTAATGATTTCTTGGATGGTTAAATGTTCTGACGCTTATTATGCTTTATGTTCTTATTAGGCACCGAAGGAGTATAAAGATAAATCTATCTTGAAAAGAATGAACCGTGAGGCCGGTGGTCAAGTTCTTCATCGTTATGGTGGACATGGTCATATTCGCCTTTCAAAACGAATGGTGAGTTTAGTATATTTACAATTTGTTGATAATATAAATATTTTAAATCATTCATGTGTTTAATATGTCTGTGTAGGCTGTTGAAAGTGGCGAGGAGCCATCTTTCATAGATACTTATATAAAAGGGCATAGTGGCATCGACGAAAATCAACTTTGCACTCCAGCAGCCACTCAAAACTTGCCGCGCCATATTACTTAAGTTAATGATTCAACAATAAAATTGTTGTATAGTTGGTTAACAATTATTTTTTCCTGCAGGAGAAATATGCTAAAGAGGTGGTGTGACGTCACGAAGATGACTATGATTAGAGAAAGCAAGACTTTGACGTTGTTGCTTTATACCAATCCAATGGAGGAAAGCGTCACGGGAGGTAACTTGTACCTCTCTTATTTCTTTATTCTCATACATAAATTGGTTTTCAAGTGTCAATCTTATAATTATGATTGTAGGTATTCGATGTTCAATAGTATCATGAACTCTGATGTAGTTCTCTCGGAGTCACGGTCAATACAGAGTGGACAGAGTTCTACACAGCGATTGCCTTCTATAGATGACTCTCGGTTAAGAATAGTGGAGGAACGCATGAGACAACAGAAAGAGTTTATAAAATCATAAAATGACTACTCCTCAAGTCTTGCAACATGGCAACAACAGATTCAGGTACATTATTAAGAGTTGAAGTATTTATATAATCAATTTACATGAAGATTGTGCTAAACTATTTAGAAACAATTTAGGGGTATTTTTCTCAACTTGGGCTGCCTGTTTCCACCGCTGCCGCCGTCTCCACAACTACCGACGTATCCCCGCAACCGATGTCTACACCCTCTCTTACCGCTGGAACACATGTGTAATTTGAAAATATGGTATACGAAACGAAAAAGCCCTGATATATGATCTGTTGGGTGTGAGGTACGCCCGTACGTGGCCAAGAGCTACCTAGGTGTAGGGTAAAGAACGGCGAGGGATGTGGTCAGAGGGACCATGAGCGGACTGCATCCATCACTCTACCTGTCAGCTTGTGCTGGCTGAAACTGAGACGTTGCAACCCTTTGGTTCCAAAATGTTTCCTGTTCCTTAGTTGGACAACTGTTGCATAGGAGATCGGTAAACAAATATGACAGTCTCATCCTAGATGGCGCGAATGTAGACATTTCGTGGGATACAAATATCGGGATTTGCTTGTCCCATTGTTACAAAAAAGTGAATCTACTTTGGGATGGTTCTTTCTTATCCCATTGTTTTAATCTATTATTGTGATATGGCTATAATTGCATGTTCATTGGTACTGATCGTGTTGATTACTATTTTGTATATTTTTTCTCAGAGTTAATCAATAAATTAACTGACCTTCTAATAAATTTGTTCTCAATGTTTTACCAAGATATCAACTCTTCTGCCTTGAAGTTGTAGGTCAAAGTAAATTATTTTCATGCATGGCCCGTGTAAAACCACAACAAGATTAGCAGTTAGCACCATGCCAACCCGAGCTTTTTTATTGGCCGTGCTAACTCCCGACCGAGTAACCATCACCTTGAAAGAGAAATTATGTCATCTACTTGAGTACAGCCATCACCGTTTTTGAACCCGGACACATTAGCACTAGTCACGACATGTGCGAAATCCAGCGGAAAAGTCCGCCCTTATTCATCACGTGTTGCACGCTCAACAACGGATAAGATAAACTACAGTAGAACTCGAGAGCGAAATTGTTTCGAGGCAACACCACATAAATGTGCATTGCCGGGAGACACCCCCCGGATTACTGGCTAAGCTAGGTGGGCCAGTGGGGCTAAAGACTGCATGCGGCGTAGCTACGCACACCACACAGATAAGTGAGCAGCAGCACCCACAAAGGCAGCAATTATAACTGGAATAATCATTCGTACCGTCGCACAGGATGTGTTGAACTAGAATTGATTAAAAAAACTTATCTGTACTGTTTCTTAATATACACGGCTGCATTCATCATTAAGACATGAATAATCGGTGCAAAGTAGTTATCAGTCTTGAGTCATAGCTGGAACCAATACTAATAACTAAACACACTTTGTATACCGGTTCAGATAAGAACTGGTACAAATACTAATTTTATCGGTACTGGCTCATAAATGGAACAGTTGTGATACTTAAGCACATTTCTATACCGGTTTCAGATACAAACTGTTATAGATAATTAGTTTCGGTACTGGCTCTAGTTATGAACAGGCATATATATGTCTCTCATACAAGTTAAGATTATATGGGTCCGTAAGACCTTAAATTTTGTCTTATTAAGAGCCCAGAAGAGGCAGCGGTAGTTCAGTTCTCGAGAAGACGCAATGCATGAACATCACTTCACTTTTACAGATGTTGATTCATCTTTCTTAACTACATAGCGTGCCACTTGCCTCAGGAAAATCAGAGACAATTATATCAAAACAAGAAGTGCATAGCGGTTTGTATTTCATCATGACGCTCGATTAGTTCATCCTCTCACCCTCCTTGCTCTCAACTAGACAAAAGCTCCTCTCTTGCCTACTCCCACGATTCAATTGCTGACTTTCCAATGTATCTAATCGCTTCGTCCCTCATGCCCAGTTCAACATTAAAGATGGAGGGGACAACGAGTTTCCAAAACCTTGGTTCATGTGACAGGAGAGACAATGATGTTGGATGAGGACTACGTCATATCAGTGGATGCTGATCAGATCTTGTATCAAAACGATTACAACTTCTTAATGAAATAGGTTCGACAACATTTGGTAGATAAATTCAACTTGACATTCAGATCTTCTTGTTTTATGCCGCTAGCAATAACACTTTTCACACTTGATAGTAGTTTTCAAAGAGATACTTTTCTTGTATCATCCCTCATGTGAAACGATACTTGCTTATAAGGTGAGTTGTTCTATCACTCTCTAAGTGATTGAGAAAAGTAGTGGTATACGCACTCCTCCTTGCTCGTTGTGCTATAAATAAGAGCATGCACGAAGTTGTTCACGTATGTTAGAACAACACTCTAGGTTTTGCTTGCTGCTTAGCCCGTCATCATAGTCTAACACTACAGGAAACCGAACTATTTTCGTGGGCCAGAAACCCATGACAATACTAGTAAAGCTCACGATAATATTTATTTTGGTTTTTTTATTATTTTCGTGTGTCTCCGGCTCACGAAATTAAAGTGTCGAAATACACTTTTTTTCGTGGACTGCCCACGAAAATAAGGTGATTTTCGTGGGCCAGATCCGGCCCATGAAAATAATATTATTTTCGTGGGCCATGTGAGGCCCACGAAAACAATATTTTCATGGGTCTTGTGAGTCCCACGAAAACAATATTTTCATGGGTCTGGCTTGGCCCACGAAAATAATATTTTTATGGGTCTGGCTAAGCCCACGAACATACTATTTTCATGGGCATGATTGGCCTACGAAATTAATTTACTTATATTTTCGTGGGCTCTTTTGAGGCCCACCAAAATACTATGCCCACATTGCCTAAACCATCCATTTATCGACACATTTCACACATTTGACAAACATATATACACACATTTAATAAAGAAAATATTCAACACATATTTAATATAGAAAACATTCAACACACATTTAATATAAAATATGAAACATCACAATTGTTACAAGCGCTTTATTACAATCGTTTGGTACATTCATTTTTCACCATAACACACATTAAAAACAAAGTAAATTGATCGTCCGTCAACCTCTCGCCTTCAGCAACATGTAGTATTATCTTTAACGAGACTGCAAGTGTGAAAATATAAGATATTAGATAATAATGCTATCCCATTTACTCTCACAGAATAGTAATCACTTAGCCAAGATGTTTATCTCATTCAAACAACTAACCTAGTTGCTACCACCAGGAGCAATGTATTGATCGATAGAGTTGTCTTCTCCGCAATGTCCCGCTAGAGACGGAGTTTGCAGATTTATAACTGGCATTGACGATAATCCCTTAAAATTAAAAATGAGACGTGTTACAATATTACTATCATTTTATAATAAAAAAGAGAATCTAACGAGTATATATACCTGTGTTCCTGTGGTAAAAGGGGTGTAGACATCGGTTGCGGAGGATATGCCGAAAATTGTGGAGGCAGCAGCAACGGTGGCATGGCAATAGGCAATCCCAGTTGAGAAAAATATCACTAAATAGTTTTAAACTATTTAGCACAACCTCTCTAAATTGATTATATAAATACTTCAACTCTTAATAACGTACCTGCATCTGTTGTTGCCATGTTGCAAGACTTAAGAAGTATTCATTTTGTGATTTTATAAACTCTTCTTGTTGTCGCATGCGTTCCTCCACTATTCTTAACCGAGAGTCATCTTTTGAACGTAATCGCTGTGTAGAACTCTGTCCACTCTGTAATGACCGTGACTCCGAGAGAACCACATCAGAGTTCATAAACCCATTGAACATCGAATACCTACAATCATAATTATAAAATTCACAATTGAAAACCAATTTATGTATTAGAATAAAGAAATAAGAGATGTACAAGTCACCTCCCGTGACGCTTTCCTCCACTTGATTGGTACAAAGCAACGACATCGACATCTTGCTTTCTCCAATCATAGTCATCTCCATGACGTCGCACCATCTCTTTAGTGTATTTCTCCTGCAGGAAAAAATAATTGTAAACCAACTATACTACAATTATTTTGTTGAATCATTAGCATAAGTAATATGACGCACCAAGTTTTGAGTGGCTGTCGGAGTGCAAAGTTGATTTTCGTCGGTGCCTCTATGCCCTTTTATATAAGTATCAATGAAAGATGGCTCCTCGCCACTTTCTGCAGCCTATACAGATATATTAAAAACATGAATATTTTAAAGCATATAAACTATCAACAAAATGTAAATATACTAAACTCACCATTCGTTTTGAAGGGCGAATATGAATATCTCCACCATAACGGTGAAGAACTTGACCACCGGCTTCACGGTTCATTCTTTTCGAGATAGATTTATCTTTATACTCCTTCGATGCCCAATAAGAACAGAAAGCATAATAAGCGTCAGAACACTTAACCATCCAAGGAATAATTACCTGGCGGTACTGATCCTCTTCTAGGTAAATTTTTGAAGCTCCTAGACGCTTGTTCATCATTTATCCAAGCTTCTTCTTGTAATACATGCACACAACTGTGATTTGTGCATTAGATATCATGTCATTTACCACTTTGCGCGCTGATTTATGAAAGACTTTATGTGTTTGTGACTCGAGGGCAGCGTCATGATCATCGGGCAAGCGATATCGTTCCTTTAAGTACAATATTTAATGTATTAGAAAAATATTATTGAGTAAACATAATGAATTATTAGAAAATCATACCAAAAAGTCGTTACAGACAGCTCCTGCCACATTTTCATGCACGGGATGTGGAGCAATCTTGTAGTGCTCCCAATTTGTTACAGGTTTTTCTTCGCCTTTGATAGTAACAAGACCAGGATAATGGTGACAACAAATGGCACCCAACACCGCACTAGACTGCCTACGGTGTCGTTTGCCATCCCAATCCAAGTCATCCCATTGCCTGCAAGTCATGTTAACAAGATATTATATTTGTCAAATAATTCATATCACTAATTATTATTAAATAATATATTATTAACCAGTCACCGATGGGAGTGATCCTTATTCTCTGTTTTTGAAGCACAGCCAGCGGGAGAGAGTTTGTAGGCCGATATCTAAATGATGGTGCCAAGTGTCCCATATCTCTGTCATCCTCCTCGTCATCCCCCTCATCATCATTCTCAACTTCCTCATGAATATAGTCTCTTACTGCTGTTTGTTGTTCTTCCCGGGCAGAAATATCTTCCCCTACATTTTCTTGACTTTTCATGTGACCATCCGGATCCTAAATATCCTGTTGCACCTGTCGTTATAGATTAGGTTTCACATATTAAAGTTAGTGATACAATAGAAATAGAGAGACACAAACCTGTTCATTAGTTTCTTCCATGCATCTTCTAAATGCTTCTTGTCTGCTATTATTTGAGACACTACCCTGAAAAAGAGAGTCCTGGCTACGAGAAGAGGTTGCGGACCGGCTCCCAGACTTACTTGAGGAGCCAAAAGCCCCTTAGCAATACTCTTCACACTATGTGGCATCCTGTTGAATAGAAAATTTGGTAAGAAAAAATACAACAAACATAAAGTAACAAAAGCAATACTAACTGTAGCATAAAAAATATTACAGGATTAAAATTCATCATGATCCGAAGTTTCTTCGATAGCGTTTCGCTGACCAACTTTCTTCTTATGTCGAACCTTTACTTTTTTAGTTCTTGGTCGCTTTCTTTTAGCCATTAGAACCTCCGCCGCTTCATTATCTTCAACATCACCTACTAATGTATCGAGTCCTAAATCATCATGAATATTAAAATATAGTGGGACATCATCTTATTGATACACTTCATTCTATTCATCTCGGTAACCAGCGTCACTTGGGGCATATAAACGTTCTCATGGATTAACTTTATAAACGACCCACCAAGCATTTAACTTTGGACAAGGATACGAGAGATAGTAAACCAACTCAACTTGATGAGCAAGAACATAATTATCACATCCACGAAGTCTTTCTTCATGTTTCACCTCGACTATACTAAATTCATCTTGTCGTGTTCCTCTATTATTATCAAACCATTCACAGTGGAAGAAAGTAACTCTAAGATCTTTAGAACCGCCAAATTTGAACTCCACAATGTTTTGAATAATCCCATAATAGTTCGTTTCTTGTCCCTCTACATCACATGCTCTAGTCACAACCCCACTATTTGTCGTGGCCGCAAGAGGGTGTTTTGCTTCAAATTTGGCTGAACGGAATCGGAACCCATTTACGTCGTAACAACCGAAACTCTTTGTTGTTATTGTACCTTGAGAAAGTTGTCGTAGGTCCTCATGAACGTTTGCATCGACCATGCACTTGAAATTTAACAAAATATTAGTTGTATTAATCATATTAACCTAGGAAAAGTACAAGTAACATATAAGAAGAGATTGTTACATGCTTCTGAAACTAATTGACAAAGTTAGGCCCTCTATGAAGACCATCACGTCGCATTTTATCTAATTGTTTGCTTGTTGGTTGACGCGTGGACTTCCAATATTGTTTGCCAAACTTGCTGTATAAAGAAAAGTATGCCTACATTAGAATATCACCTACTAGAGTTTGAGGTGTGTAGTCTTGCTATACTTGAAAAAACTTACACAAAATATTGATCCATATCTTCAAAATTTGTGTACATGTATAACATACATGAATTCCATTCTTCTTCTGAAACCACATGCCTACTGATGCCACCAACTGTTTTTCCCTTCCATCCAAAAATATTTAGATTACTGGAAGGAGTTTCTTCATCTATGTTGTACCACATTGTGGGAGCGTACACATTGTGTTCGTCTGAAAAAAATGTACTTGAGAAGTATGCTACCTCTTCTAGAGTAAATGCTTCTGCAATACACCATTCTACTCTTGCTTTATTCAAAACCATTGCTCTAAGTTTTTTTAGTGTCCTTTCAATGTGGTACATCCATCGATATTGCACGGGCCCACAAACTTTAGATTCATACGGTAAATGTACAAGTAGATGTTGCATTACATTGATAAATTCTGGCGGGAATATCTTCTCCATTTTGCATATTAGTGCAGGTATTTCTTTTTCCAATTTCTCCATCATTTCAACTATAATTTCCTTAGCACATAATTGTCTATAAAAAAGCTATGTTCCGCAAGTACTCTCCGCACATCCTGATGCACATATCCACGAAACATTATGGGAAGAAGTCTTTCCATTATTATATGATAATCATGGCTTTTAAGATTATTTAATACTCAATTTTCAAGATTTATTGTGTGTCTCAACCCAACACAATAACCGTTTGGAAACTTCACTTGTTGCAACCAGTTCAACACCTATTTTTTTTCTTTAACTTTAAGGCAAAACGGAGCACGGGGCACTCTCTGCTTACCACTATCATCTTGACTGATTTCTAGGCTCGGACGATTACAAATTTCTGCTAAATCTTTTCGAGCCTTCAGATTATCTTTCGTCTTTTTCAAATTAAAGCATGTGCTGATGATGCTTTCGGTGACATTGCGTTCCTGGTGCATGACATCAATGTTGTGCAGGAGTCACAACGACTTAGCATAAGGGAGATCCCACAAGCCACATATATTGGTCCAGTTGTGCTCCTGACCAAATCCAACAAATCCATCATCTGTAGGGACAAGTTTATTAAGCCATTCAACAATCTCATAACTAGACAGTCGTTTTGGGGGACCCTTTGTTATAACAGTATCCTTCCGGAATGTATTGGCTTGCCTCCTTAATGGGTGATTTGCTGGAAGAAAACGTCTGTGGCAATAAAAAAACACACTTTGCCACCATGAGTAAGTCTAAAGCAATCAGAGTCTGACCCACAGATTGGACAACAGAGTTTGCCGTGTGTGCTCCATCCTGAGAAAACCCCATATGCAGGAAAATCATGAACTGACCATAAGTATGCAGCTCGTAAGTTGAAGTTCTGTTTTTTGCTATCATATGCTTCTACTCCGGTCCATAATTCTTTTAATTCCTTGATCAATGGTTGAATAAACACGCCTAATCATTTTCCTGGATGTTTATGACCGGAAATTATTAGAGACAAAAACATATAATCATATTTCATACACATAGCAGGTGGAAGGTTGTATGGAATAGCAAACACTGGCCAACATGAGTATGAGGCTGCAGAAGTGTTGAACGGTGTGAAACCATCGGTAGCCAAACCAATATGAAAATTTCTATCATCTTTTGCAAAATCTTTATCAAAAGAGTCCAGTGCCTTCCAAGCCTGAGCATCAGATGGGGGTGTCATTACTCCATCTATTTCACACAAACCATCCTTATGCCACCGCATGTGTTTTGCAATTGATTTAGATAGTAACAACCGTTTCAGCCTAGGTGCAAGAGGCATATAACGAAGTTGTTTCGCTGCCACTCTTGTCTGTACTAATCCACCATCCTCATTTGTGACCTCAATGTATCGTGATTGTTTACAAATTGTGCAATGTGTCACATTTGCATTCTCCTTCCAAAAAAGCATACTATTGTTACGACAACAATCAATCTTTTCATATTTCATACCAAGCCCTGCCAATAATTTCTTCGACTGGTACATGTCTCTCGGCAACATATGATTTATCGGAAGAATGTCCGATATCAAATCGCTTATCTCATCATAACACTTGTTCGATAAGTTATTCTTTGATTTTATAGACATGAGCCGAGTCACGGTCGCAAGTACAGACACTTTAGTGTGCTCATGCAACTGTTCATGCGATGCTGAGAGAATTCTATAGAACTCTTCAACTCCGGGTCTAGGAATTTCCACAGATTTATCAGCACCACATTCACGATCTAGTGCTTTGACCATGTCACCTATTCTGTCCATGTTTCCATCTTCCCTCACATCAACAGCAGCATTTCTATGTACAACTCACCATGCATACCATATTTTATAACCTAACATAAAACCGAATCTACAAAGGTCTCGTTCCATCTCTAACTTTTCCTTCCATAAAGAGTTACGACACTTATGCACGGACATTTTACAAAACGGTTGGCCGATAACGAGAGAGCACGACTGATAAAAGGCTTAGTATTAGTGGCCCATTTATTAGAAGGTGCAACATTCTTCCGCCAACTCTCATACATCCATCGTCTATGATTACTCATGGTCTAGACAATAAAATGCAAGAACAAGGAACTAAGAAATCGAAATACTTATACTATATCAAAAGGTTATGTAAGCTCACTAGGTTTTTATAAAACAAAAATATAATTTGATGTAACTATCATTTTCGTACAACATTCTTAATACCAAGTGCTAAGGGCAATACAAATTCTAACATAACAGCTCAAAGCTAATACTCGCAATATACATACTAAAAGAAACCGTGAAAAGGGCAACATGTGGTTACCTGTACGGTGCAGAGGCGGCAGGACAGCAGTCGGAGCGTCCACGGAGGTGGTGGCAGAGGCGAGCGACGTCAAGCCTGAGATGGGGCGGTCGGCGAAGAAACTCAAAACAAGCTGTAGAGAACAATTTTAGAGAGAATTGTACCATACCATACTAAAACTACTATAATACAAAAGATGAGAGCTTGCAAAGTTGAATCTATAACAGATGCATGCAACTATCAAGTTACTTGGTACATACTTTGCTTTTTTAATCTCATGCGTGCAACACCGAGTCCTAAGCTGCCTAGCATACGGCCGCACATTGAGCTGAGAGGGAGAGCGAGCTGCTGGCTGGGGACCGACTTACGAGTGCACGGGTATACTAGTGTCATCATGAAATAGCAAATAATTATCACATGACCAGTAAATATAATCAACAAGCAATGAAGATTCTGCTAAGCTCAAACTCACATTACTCATGTATCTAAAACCTCCTAGTTCGCAATTGTTGTGATTCATATCTTATACCGAAATAACAATAAAAGGCACAATCTGCATCAAAAAATATACATACCACCCAGGTCGACCGGCGAGGCAGAGGCGCAGGGCGTGGCCAGGGCTGAGCAACTCCGCAGCGGAGGAGCCGGAGCTGAGCACACCGCCGGAGCGGGACAGGGGCTGAGCAGCTGCGTCGTGCACGGCCGGGGCGGGACAGGGTCTGAGCAGCTGCGCTGGGCCACGGCCGGAGCGGGACAAAGGCTCAGTCGATGCGCCGGGCACGGTCGGAGCTGAGCAGCGGCGCTGGGGACGGGCAGAGGCCGCTGCAGTGTGCGCCAGGGGCTGCGGACGGGCTGAGGCGTGCTGGGGACGGCGGAGTCATGCTGGGGACGTGCGGCAGCCTGAGAACGGGCGGCAGCGATGGGTGGCAGCCGGTCTCCAGACGAACGAAGGCGGCAGTGGCGTGCGCCGGGCTGAGAACGAGCGAAGTCAGGCTGGGGACGGGCGGCGGGCTGAGGACGGCCGGAGGCAGACTGGGGACGGCGGCGGATGGGGATGGCCAGGCTGCGGACGGCCGGCGGCCTGGGAGCACTGCGATTGGCGACGCCGGGGTGCGCAAAAACTGATTATCAATATGCTATTGTTGCGGCGTCCGGACAGGAAACTATCTGTAATTTCGTGAGCCAATAGCAGGCCGACAACAATAGAGGCAATGTCGTGAGCCGCACACAAGCCGACGACAAAAAGCCTAGTTTTGTGAGCCGTATCCCAACTGTTTTCGTGTGTCACCGCAAACCCACGAAAATACATGCATATATTGTCGTGTGCCGACCAAAGCCGACGGCAACAGGCCTAGGTTTTAGTGTTGGATACCCTTTATTTTCGTGTGCCACCTTGGACCCACGAAATTATATGCACCTATTGTCGTGTGCCGACTCAAACCCACGACAACATGCCATTGATTTGTGTGCCGTACCCCTTTTATTTTCATGTGCTGATCCAAACCCACGACAACAGGCCTAGTTTTGTGTGCCGTACCCCTTTTATTTTCGTGTGCCTCCTCGAACCCACAACAACAGGCCTAGTTTTGTGTGCCCTACCCCGTTTATTTTCGTGTGCCAGGCAGACCCACGACATTAAATACCATATTTTCGTGTGCCGATTTCTAGCCGACGAAAATAGAGAGCTATTATCGTGTGCCGGTTTTTGGCTGACGACATTACGTGCAGATAAACGGAGTCATCCCGAGTCATAACCTTACTTTCGTGTGTCGTGTTTTGGCCGACGAAAATACATGCAACTATTATCGTGAGTTTTCTCCTGGCCGACGTAAATTCCCACTTATTTTCGTGTGTCTGGTGGTAACCCACGAAATTTTACGTTACTTTCTTGTGCCTACACTTCGGCCCACGAAATTGCATGTTATTTTCGTGAGCTAAGTTCTGACTCACGCCCACGAAAATACATTTAACCGACGAAAATAATACGTTTTCCTGTAGTGTAATTCATCTCAAGCACACCGGTGTGCACCGATGATCGAGAGAGCATGTTATACAAAGTTGATAAATGTTTTAATATGTTATTGCGATATGACTGTAGTATGCATGTTCATTGCTAATGCTCATGTTGATTATTATTTTTGTGTATTATTTTCTGTAAATAATTGGTAAATTTACTAAACTTATGCCAATTCCGTTCTCCTTGTGTTGCCACGATACCAGATCTTGTGCCTTAAAGTTGTAGGTCAAAGTAAATTATTTTCATGCATGGCCTGTGTAAAACTGCATCAAGCTTAGCATTATGCCAACCCGAGCTTTTTATTGGCTGTGCTAACTTCCGACCGAGTAACCATCACGTTGAAAGAGAACTTATGTCGTCTACTAAAGTACAGCCATCACCGGTAAGTGAGCACGCAGCACCCACACAGGCTGCAGTCGATCGCCATGGGCGGCTTCAGCATGGACCAGGCCTTCGTGCAGGCCCCCGAGCACCGTCCCAAGGCCACCGTCGTCGAGGCCTCCGGCATCCCGGTCATCGACCTCTCCCCTCTCGTCGTCCCGAGCGAAGACGCGGCTGGCGTGGACGCGCTGGCCGCCGAGGTGGGCGCGGCGTGCCGGGACTGGGGCTTCTTCGTTGCGGTGGGCCACGGCGTGCCGGCGGAGACCGTGGCACGCGCGGCGGAGGCGCAGCGGGCGTTCTTCGCGCTGCCGGCGGAGCGGAAGGTCGCTGTGCGGAGGGTCGAGGCGTCGCCGCTCGGGTACTACGAGTCGGAGCACACCAAGAACGTCAGGGACTGGAAGGAGGTGTTCGACTTCACCCCGCACGAGCTCCTGCCGGCGGCCGTGGCAGACGGCGAGCTCGTGTTAACCAACATGTGGCCCGAGGGGGACCTGCCGGGCTTCAGGTGAATTAAGATGCTAGAGCCGTTCTTGCTCATTGCATAAATCGACGAGTCGGTTTTATTTTCGAGATGTCGTGGTTGAAAATTTACATTTGATCTTATTATTTGGATTTTATTCACATGTCCTTTTGTTATGGAACAATTATACGCGCGTGTTCTCACTCTCCTCCACAACTTCAGGTACGACTGAAATCTCCTAAAAATGTTACTGATCACACGATCTATATTTGTCGCAGAGAGGCGATGGAAGAGTACGGGAGAGCAATGGAAGAGCTGGCGTTCACGTTGGTGGAGATCATCGCCCGGAGCCTGAACCTGAGACCTAACCGTCTCCACGGCTTCTTTAAGGACCAGACGACATTCGTCCGGCTGAACCACTATCCTCCGTGCCCGAACCCCGACCTCGCCCTTGGTGTCGGCCGCCACAAGGACAGCGGCGCCCTCACCATCCTCTGCCAGGACGAAGTCGGTGGGCTTGACGTCCACAGGCGCTCCGACGGTGAGTGGGTCCGTGTCATGCCTGTTCCCAACTCGTTCATCATCAACGTCGGCGACATCACTCAGGTTTAATTAGTCGGTTCATTATTCACGAATTTATGACGCTGCCACGCAAGAGGACTACATGTATTCGTATCAGGTCTGGAGCAACGATCGGTACGAGAGCTCGGAGCACCGGGCGTCTGTGAACCAAGAGAAGGAGAGGTTCTCCATTGTCTACTTCTTCAACCCCGCGACCTACACCATGGTGGAACCACTGGAAGAGCTGGTGAACGAGAAGAATCCGGCTAGGTACAACGCCTACAACGTGGGCGACTTCTATAACACCATGAAGAAAAGCAACTTCAAGAAGCTGGACGTCGAGAATGTCGAGATCGCGCATTTCAGGAAGAACATCTCGTATGAAAAATCTAAGGCATGGTAGGATGAAAATGAAACATATGCAATGTTCAAGTATGAGGTGAATATTATATTTTCTGTAACAATAATTTCGGCTAGCGAGATGACTAGCGCAATATACACGGTTACTATTTAAAATAATGTAATGCATGATAACTGTATCATTGGTTTATGGTTATCTCTTATCGCTTATTTTCTGAAGCTGTTATATTTTTTAGAGTGAATTGCTTATCAAGTATAGCAACTTACATGTTGGGTAGATCACACTTCTTATAAATTGCTCAAACGAGTCTATATTGTTTTAAGTGGTCGCATAGGATCAAAATTAAACTTAACTGGTAAACGGAATGATGTGACATCCATATTACTGTCCACTGTGGACAACTCTTTGTAAAACCCCCTACCTCTATTACTCAACCTGTAATTGATCTAATTTCTTTTTGTATTATTCTATCAGATTAGATTGATTGATAGCTCCTATTTAGACTAGCAGGACAATTTTAAAAATGATCATGCACTTGTTTTACTTTACCTTTTGAATAGTACATCACAGGCAAATTGACTCTTTTTGCATGGGATATGAACCATATGCTATTTAGAGATGCTTATGATGTTGTTGATATAGCTAACTGAATTCGAATTTAGTGTCGGATCCATAACTTGACCAAGATATTGTTATCTTATATCATATTTTCTTTACAAATAATTGTAGTAGACTTGCATCCGACATATTTCATATAGAAGTGCAATGCGGGAATGAACCAAATCATAAAGTACAATGGTGGAGAAAATAAAAAAACAACAGGTGGACATGAGCATCGATGTATTTCACCTAACATCTCGCAAGCATGTGATCATTAGTTTCTCTATTAAACTTGCAGAAGTGAAGGAAACAAGAAAAACTAATATGATAGATAACATAGAATGGGGACAGTGACGTGGTCGTAACATCGTTCTACTCAGCCACAAAGATCATTTTTAACCTCATGCACACCTTTTAAACATAATATACGACCTATTTGAGCAATTTACAAAAATGTAACCTATTTCCACCCACCAAACAAGTTGTTGTACTTGCCACACATTTCACTCCACTTTTATGTGTCCAACAGTTTTTAGGGAAAGAAAAAGACCAAGTGTTGGCCCAAGCCATATGCCAATAGAGTCATGGGTTCTAAGTATATATATATATATATATATATATATATATATATATATATATATATATATATATAAAGGAAACAATAAACCTTTAATGGCTAAATTTATTTATGACAGCAACGGGCACGGTCGTCGTAAACAAACTTATGACGGCCTGGACGCGGCCGTCATAAATAACAATAATTTACGGTGGCCAGATTCTGGCCGTCGTAAGTCAACCTTACTTACGACGACCAAAATCTGGCCGTCGTAAGTGACAAATCCTATACCCCGTGGCCGCCCCTTTCTTCTGTCCCACCCGATCTCGCTCACACCCGCTCCGCCAACCCTCCGGCCCGCTCGCCTCCACCGCGCCGTCCCCGCCACGCCCCCGCCGTGCCCGCCCGTCCACCCGGCCGCCCCTACCCCTGCCCGCACCCCGCCACCCCGCGCCCGCGCCCCTCCACCGCCTTTACCTCAGGTACGCCCCTCTCCTCCCTCCCCATTTTAAATTAATTGCTTAAATTTATTTGAATGTAAATTTGTAAATATTGAATTGATATGTTTAAATTTCAATTAAATGCTTAAATTGAAATTTGAATGTGCATGCACAAAAATTTGTCAATATGTATGTAGCAATGTTAGCCCTAATGCATGCTTAATTGAAGTTAATTGATTTACAAATCCTTAAATTGATGTTATGCAACCTATTCGTCATCCATTTCGATCCAGCACGTCTCACATGCGCTACTTGAGGGAGGCAAGGCCTTCTGAATTGCTTTTCATCAAATTCTTCATCTGCTGGATCTAGCCTTCGGATCTTGTAGAGGGACCTAGAGCTTTACAGTGCTCAGAAGGAACTAAGTGTTGTGATAATCCTTGTGTGGGTGTGTTTGTTTGCATGTTTGCTTGATATTTCTTCATGAGTTGCTGCATGACCGAGGTGCTCGGTCAGTCTGTTTGGAGTTCGTTCTGGTGCACGTTCGCTGGACAGAGCGCGTCGTGTGCGTTGTGTGCGGCATGGCCGACGGGAGTCAGTTGTAGTTTCATTTTTCGTATGCATGCAAGAGTCCCCTGAGAGCTGGCCAGTTGGTTGCACCTCCAGAACACCTCCTCGTTGCCTTTTCCCGAATAGCTAACGTGAGAACGAGCGAATCTTCCTCGATATTGTGAGTGCACCACGACGTCGTCGGAGTGTGATCGTGGTTCGTCCGAGAGCCAAATTCCGGCAAGTGGCATCAGAGCCAGGCGAGAGGGGAGAGAATCGGCTATATTCCTTGCAAGTGAAACTGAGGGAACCAATGTGCATGACAGTGAAAGGAAGTGAAGAAGCTTGGAGGTGGCATGCTCGTCTTGGGCACGTTAACATGGCAGCACTGAAGAAAATGGCCAGAGAGGACATGGTGCATGGTTTACCAGCCCTTCGACATCTAGATCATCTCTGTGAGGCGTGTCTCACCGGAAAGCAAAAGAGAACTCCATTTCCAGAGGAAACGGAGTACCGTGCACAACGTGTGCTGGAACTTGTACACGGTGATCTCTGTGGTCCAATCACACCGGAGACGCCAGTTGGAAGTAAATATTTTCTGCTACTAGTGGATGATAAGAGCAGGTACATGTGGATTAAGCCATTGCCATCAAAAGATCTTGTTGCCGAGGCTATCAAGCAGTTCAAGGTACGTGCAGAATTTGAATCCAGGGAGAAGTTAGGTGCACTTCGGACAGATAGGGGGGAGAATTCACCTCGACTGAATTTGCTGAATATTGTGCCATGAGAGGAGTACATCGCCAGCTTACAGCTACATATAGCCCACAACAAAATTGTGTTGTGGAATGAAGGAATGGCACAGTAGTTGCCACAACCCGGAGTATGTTGAAAGCAAAGGGACTACCGGGATGGTTTTGGGGTGAGGGCAGTGATGACCGCCATTTATGTGCTGAACAGGTGTACTACGAAGAGTGTCAAGGGAATGACACCATTTGAAGCTTGGCACGGGAGGAAACCGTCAGTTCATCATCTGAGTCTTTGGATGCATTGTGTACGTGAGGAACCTAGTCCCACATCTCAAGAAGTTGGATGACCGGGGTTATAAGATGATTTTCATCAGTTATGAAGATGGGTCAAAAGCATACCGAGTATATGATCCATTAACCGAGAAAGTGCATGTGAGTAGAGATGTTGTGTTTGATGAACAAGCCAAGTGGGACTGGGGGATGACTCTGATCAGCATCTAGATGGAAGGAGAGAGCATGATGTGTTCTCCATCGAGTACTACACTGATGAAGGAGTACCGGTGCAACCTGAAAATGTTGTTGAGGAAGTGGGAAATGGACAGCAAGAAAATGAAGCTCAGTACTCACCACTGGTTGGTGTGTATGTTGATGATCCGATAATCACCGGGACAAGTATTGAAGATGTGGTCCAGTTCAAGAAAGAGATGGCAAGCACTTTCAAAATGAGTGATCTGGGATTGTTGTGGTATTATTTGGGAATAGAAGTTCATCAACACAAAGATGGGATCTTTGTTAGCCAAAGTGCATATGCCACAAAGATCATTGAGAAGAGTGGGATGACCAAATGCAACACATGTCAAGTACCCATGATGCCCCGAGTCAAATTGAGTAAAACCAGCATGAAAGACTTGGTTGATCCTACTCAGTACCGATGTCTTGTCGGGAGTCTCAGGTATCTAGTTAATGCACGTCCTGATCTTGCTTTTTCAGTTGGGTGAGTAGATTCCTAGAAGAACCAAGGAAAGATCATCTAGGGGTTGTCAAGCATATACTCAGATATGTGGAAGGAACTAAGAACTGGGGAGTTTGGTTCGGTAAGGCAAAAGGAGAAATGGAGCTGACTGGGTATAGTGACAGTGACTATGCCGGGGATATTGACACGAGAAAGAGTACAACTGGAGTGATGTACTAATTGGGTGAAAGTCCGATCACGTGGCAGTCCATGAAACAGAAAGTTGTGGCACAATCAAGCTATGGAGCTGAGTATATAGCTGCTGCTAATGCTACTTGTCATAGGATATGGCTTGCAAGATTGTTAGGGGAGATTCGGGGGACTGATCAATGTGTTCCGAAGTTGAAGGTGGATAACAGATCAGCGATAGCACTGATCAAAAACCCGGTTCTTCATGGTCAAAGCAAGCATATAGAGGTGAAGTATCATCTGGTTAGGGAATGTGCTGAGAAGGGGCAAATAGAGGTTGAATTTGTTAGAAGTGAAGAACAACTCAGTGACATTCTTATAAAGGCTTTGGGAGGAGTCAAGTTTCAGGAGTTGAGATCAAAGCTGGGACTCATAGACGTCGAAGCTCTACACAGCAAGGATTAGGAGGAGAATGTTGTGATAATCCTTGTGTGAGTGTTTGCATGTTTGCTTGATATTTCTGGTGCACGTTCGCTGGACGGAGCACGTCGTGTGCGGCGTGGCCGCGGGAGTCGGTTGTAATTTCGTTTTTCAGATGCATGCACGAGTCCCCTGAGAGCTGGCCAGTTGGTTGCAGCTCTAGTACACCTCCTCGTTGCCTTTTCCCGAATAGCTAACGTGAGAACGAGCGAATCTTCCTCCGATATTGCTAGTGCACCACGACGTCGCCAGAGTGTGATCGTGGTTCGTCCAAGAGCCAAATTCCGACACTAAGACTGATACAGGAGAAGCTATGGAAGCAAAAAACTCTTGCCAAGGTGAAGGGGGAGTATCGAGCTAACTATTTAGCATAGATATAAGTGGCGATAAAAGTAATAATTTAAAATACTTACCATCTATAACATTTTAGTAAGATGCGTGTGCTAATACTTTACGGTCATAGACCTTAGCACACCAGCATGGGCAGCAGGTTGACATTCTCTCCTGACAGTCGACGATAGAGCCACAAGTGCATTATTTAATAGCACAGGTAAGTTACAATTATTCAAATGAAGCTACATTAGAGAAATATATTAAACTTAGCAAAACATATTCAAACATAGCCAAACATAGGCATACTTATTTAAACCTAGCCTAACTTAGCTAAAATTAGCTAAATTTGCTCAACTTATATAAATATAGGTAAATCTAGCTGAACATAACCAAACTTGATTGACTATGCTTAAATTATCTAAATGTGATCATATTTAAGACAAACTTGCTCAATTCTAGCTTAATTAAGTAAATTTAGTTAAAATACACTTTATAGCCGTATACGTGTCTAATTACACTTGTGTATCACAGTAATCGATGACAGGTGCTCATACTCCATCGCCAAACATAACTCGTTTTAGTATTTGGTTCAGTTTTCTCTCATAGTTTGTTAAATCTGATCATATTACATCTTTATTAGTATCTCTAATCTAGATTTGTTGATACGTAGAGTGATTTCGCTAATTAAGAGCTATATAGGATTTCACATTGTCATGTCTTTTCACATTGTCGGGGCAATTGAACTGTGTCTCAGAGAGCTTGAGGGCGCGGCGCAGGGGAGGGAGCGCCTTGCGTTGACGCTCGCGCACGCGATAGGCGTAGTACTCGTCCTCCAGGTCCTGGGGGAGGTCAGGCGCCGAGCCCTGGGTAAGATGCGGTGCGTGATGGCCTCTATTTCGCGGCGAGATAGGGGCGCGTGGAGCGGACGACGTACCAGCTGTTCAGCGACGGGCCCATTTCGCGGCGAGTGAGAGATTGTTGACCTTGCCGTCTGCGAGTCTCTTCATGTCCTCGACGAGGAGGTCGGCGAAGAGATCCGCCATGCGGTCGTGCTGGAACCAGTAGGTCGGATCGCGGGAGTACCTATCGCAAGCCTCTTCCGGCGTTCCACAGCGGCATCGGGCGAGCGTGTTGGGGTGGCACCCATCCAGAGCGCGGCGGCGTAGAAGGAAGGCCTCCCGGTTCGACTTGTCGGTGCCGCGCACGCCGCGGAGGTTGTACGCGAGGTGGAGCGCTGTGACCGGTTTGGCAGCCCACGCGTTGGCGAGGTGGCCAGGTGGGTAGTGACGGACGCGGCCGGGATGCCTAGGACGACGTGGAAAAAGAAGTCCAGCACTGCTTGTTTGCATAATAATAAATGGATTGGATTAGAGTGGAATGAGTAGAAAATGAATTAATTTTTTTCTTCAATCACTCTCGATCTACTTTAAATGGAGAGTATCTATTAGAGTATTTAAGTGTATTCAAACAAAGCAGGAAGGGGTCCCCCGAGGAAACGCACCTCGGTGACACGTTCTCCATTAGCCTCTTCGCCGTCGTCGGCTTGGTGTTTGTTTCCTTGTTGAAGTCGGTGTGGATTGTTTCTCAACACGTGTGTTCAATTGCATCTATGTGGAAAGACATGACATGTTGAAATTCATATATGGTGTCTTATTAGCAAAACCACTGTACATATCAACAAATCCGGATAAGAGATACTAATAAAGGTTTAATGTAAACTGGTTTAGCTAACCAACAAAAGGAAAAAATGAACCAAATATCAGTATCGAGGTTATGTGGACAAAGGACAAAATTCAGAGTAGCAAAATGAAATGTTCTCTATATTGGTTCCAGCGATGTCATCTATCGCCGTGGTTACAGTATCAGTTGGGACAGTCCAGCCAGAATATGTTGAGAGGGAAGTTGTCACAATTTCTCCTGTAGAGTGGAGATAGGAAGCGAAATCTCACAGTGAAAATGTTTTTTGTCTAATTTTCATCACACCAGGTCTTGGAAAGGATAGATGAACTAGAGATATGCACGAAAAAACTCGCGGTCATTCTATTCTTCAGCCAGTGGCGTGAGCAGGAGATCACACCTAAATTTCATTTGCAAACGGTCTGTGTACATGTTTCCGGTGTTCCACATTTTTCACGACACTTTCTCGGTCTATGGGCAGTGGGAATGGTTGTTGGTTCAACCATAGATGTCGATTCACATACATTATGCCGTTACGAGATTATTTGGATTTTAACTGGCATGATGGGCACTTCTCCTTTTGATGATGATGGTGAAAATTTGTCTGATGTGGCAGTTAGGATGGTGGTTTACACTTCATGCTTTAAGTGTGAAGCTGAAGGATTCAATGTAGATCCTGATGTGGTGCCCTTTGTATGGAAGCATGACGACAGTCATTCGGACATAGATATCGATAAGGATGACTTCATGGAGGAAGAGGATCCTAATAAAAGACCCCGACATAGTTCAGGAGGAACAGCGGAGATGGTGCCAACTCAACAATTAGGTGCTAATGAATCTTTGCATAAATCATTATCTTACGAATTGGATAATGAAGGTCCATTGCAGCATCATATAGCTATGCAGACTACCACCAATGTTTTGCAGCGGATCGATCAGGAGGGAGATGTTTCTGTTATGGAAAAGGAGGATGTGGGTAATCCCGGTAAGATGACTCAGGATGTGACTATACATGTGGACTTTGTTCGGAGATGATATCATAAATAGATGCTTTAGTTTTGTATAGCGAAGCCCCTGTGATTGCATAAAAGAATGAGGTTGCAGAAGCCGCTTTGAATCTGGCTGTTGGGAAACAGGCGATGCGCTACTCTAGCAATTCGACCGTATCACCCAGGAAACATGCGAGTAAGAAGGTCATGGATCTTTACCACTAGACGCACAGCGCAGCGGATCATAGATGCACGTCGGTGTAGGAGAAGTAGACGATCATGTTCGTCTCCTCCTGACTCCTCATCACAGGAACGTCGTCACGTCACCGTAGCCGATCAGCGCAGCAGTAACAGCAGCGCCTCCACGGAGTCCACACGTACAGGGAGGAATGTCGTGCGTTGGTGTGCCAGCACCGCGCGCGCGACAGGGGTTTCGGTGTGTGGCCACTAGACGTGCAGCGCAGCAGATCGTAGATGCGCATCGGTGTAGGAGAAGTAGACGATCAAATTCGTCTCCTCCTGACTCCTCGTCACAGGAACGTTGTCATGTCACCGTAGCCGATCAGCGCAGCAGTAACAACAGCGCCTCCACGGAGTCCACACGTACAGTGAGGAATGCCGTGCATCGGTGTGCTAGCACCACGCGCGCGACAGGGGTTTCGGTGTGTGGCCTGTGAGGGCTGGCGGCTAGGGCTGTTATGCGGTGGAGTAATCTGCTCCTAACCCTACCCCTCATATTTGTAGGCGCGCTAATGGGCTTTTAGGTCACAGGCCCATTAGTACCCTAATTTCTTATGGATCAAATATTCATCAGGCCTTTATCCGAATTGTTATGATTGCCTCTTGGGCATATCACCAACACTGGCAGTGGCCGCTGCTGTTATGAATATTTCTGCTTATGTGGGTGGCCTGTTGCCTCAAATGGATATAGGCACGAACCAAATTGATGGTGCTCATATACATACTGTTGAGTCTCAGAGTGGTGCTGCTGCGGACCAGGTCGACCCTGTAGTAATCCAAGCAGGAGTCATCATACCTCAGGTAAGAGAGACTGTATACATGACGAACGCTGCTATATTCTGTGAGGATGGCACCAAGATCCAACTAGGTGATGCACCAAAGACTACAGTACTATCCCAGGCAGGCATCGGCTCTGTTCAGAAGGATGGCTCTGTTCAGAAGGATGCCAATTCTTGCGAGGAATGACAGAACCCCAACTTCGATCTACGTCGGTTTCTTCTTGTGAATCACCCCGGACGCACGCGTGAGTTGGATGGAAAAAGCACGAGCTTTGTTTTGGGAGCAACTGCCTCCTCTATTTCCTCTTGGCCAAGTTCTTAAACAGCTTAACAACCGAGGAGCAAAAACCGGATCAACACTTGACCCATTACCTACGTGATACATGGCTACAGTGCCATGCAAAGACCACGACGCGCCCCGGACCTAGTGTCCTGCCGAGCTCGATAACAATGAACTTAAACGTGCAACAAGTGCATTAAACAAAGTGAACATAACAGCACAAACAAGGATTATTCCTGACAATCTCCTCCTAATACTTGTTGTGCTTTGAACCGACTTCAACGAGTCCGATCTTGTCACGAAGTTCCTGGAACTTGATCTTCCCAAGTGGTTTAGTGAGTATATCACTGAGTTGTTCCCCACTCCTGACAAATTCAACATTTATTTGTCCCTTCTCGGCATATTCCCGCACTAGATGATATTTCACCTCTATATGTTTGCTATAACCATGCAACACTGGATTTTGGATCAAGGCAATGGCTGATCTGTTGTTAACTTTCAAAGTTGGAGCTTTCATTTTCATACCTTGCACTTCTGCTAGAACCCGAGCAAGCCAAACACCTTGACAGGCTGCATTTGCTGCTGATATATATTCAGCCTCACAGCTCGATTGGGCTACAACCTTTTGTTTCGTTGATTGCCAGGTAATAGGACTCCCTGATAGGAAAAACATCACTCCTGTAGTGCTCTTTCATGAATCCACATCTCCTGCAAAATCACCGTCACTAAACCCAGTTAGTGATACATCTTCCTCCTTTCTCTGGAACCAAAGTCCCCATTTCTTTGTTCCCTGCACATAGCGCAGAATATGCTTCACAGCTCCCAGATGTTCTTCCTTTGGATCCTCCAAGAATCTGCTTACATATTCTACCGAAAAAGCGAGATCAGGTCGAGTGTTAACCAGGTACCTTAGACTTCCCACAATACTTCGATATTCATGTGCATCTACCGGTGATCCCTCACTCCTTTTGCTCGGTTTCAGTCGGGTCACCATGGGTACCTGACATGCATTGCAGTCTTACTCCTTTCCAATATCTTCTCTGCATACAGGCTTTGACACATGGAGATACCAGAAGGACTTTGCTTAACTTGAATACCCAGGTAATAGTGAAGAAGTCCCAAATCACTCATCTTGAAAGTCTTGGCCATTTCTGTCTTGAATTTCTGGATCTCACTTCGGTCTGCACCTGTGATGAGCAAGTCATCCACATAGACTCCGATGACCAATTGATGATCATTGATATTTCTAGTATAGATTGCATGCTCAGTTGTGGTTTTCTTGAAACCGAAGGACAGCAAGGTGTCATTCAGTTTCTCATTCCATGCTCTGGGTGCCTGGTGGAGACCGTAGAGTGCCTTCTTCAACTTATACACCTTGTGCTCATTTCCTTTCTTCACAAAACCTGCTGGTTGCTCCACGTATACTTGTTCACGTAAATTTCCATTCAGAAAAGCGGACTTAACATCCATGTGGTGTATCTCGCAACCAACATGCGCTGAAAGAGTTATAAGCATTCGCACGGTGTCTAGACGTGCCACGGGTGCAAAGACTTCATCATAGTCTATACCACTTTTCTGAGCATACCCTTTTACTACAAGGCGTGCCTTGGGCTTGACCACCTCTCCAAGTTCATCTCGCTTAACTTTGTATACCCACTTCACTCCAATCGCTCTTCGACCTTGTGGCAAATCCACTAGTATCCAAGTGTCATTGTCTTCAATAGAGCTCAGCTCTTCCTGCATTGCTTTCCTCCAACATGGATCACTACAAGCCTCTGCAAATGACATGGGCTCATCATGGCTTATTACTTTGAGCTCCTCCAACCCCACCCTTCTCTGTTCAATCTCTTCAACACGTCTGAAACGCAGCGGTGCTTCATCATCACAATCAGCATCCAGTTGCTGCTCATAGTTACTCGGAGGTGAAACAAACTCAACACCATCTCCATGCGCCACTGCATCATCACCAGGCAGTGATATGTCCGCCTCCTCCTCTTCATGTACCGCTTCTTCAACATACCCGTCTTCAGCTTCCTGGGGTAGTAAACCCCCAATACTATATTCGACAGTGAAGATATCATCACCGCCGGCTCTGTATTCTCCTGCAACATCATCATCATCATCATCATCATTCCATTCCCATTGTGCTTCTTCTTCAAATACCACATCCCGGGTCACATGGACACGGCCTTCAGTTGGATCATATACACGATATGCCTTTGTACCTTCTTCATACCCGACAAAGATCATCTTTCTGCCTCGATCCTCCAGTTCCTTGAGATGGGGAGTAGTGTTGCGAACATATGCAATGCATCCAAACACTCTCAAATGTTGCACACCTGGTTTTCTTCCATGCCACGCCTCATAGGGTGTCATTCCTTCAACATTCTTTGTTGGACACCTATTTAGCACATATACTGCAGTAGTTAGTGCCTCGCCCCATAACCAGCCCGGCAGTTTCTTTCCCTTCAACATACTCCTTGCTGCTGCCATCAGTATCCCATTACGGCGCTGAACTACACCATTTTGTTGAGGACTATAGGGCGCTGTGAGCTGATGTCGCACACCTTCACGAACGCAAAACTCGGCAAACTCTTGTGATGTAAATTCTCCCCCACGATCAGTACGAAGTCCACCAAGTTTGTGTCCTGACTCGGCTTCCACATTGAATTTGAAGTTTCTGATGGCTTCTGATGCATGTCCTTTTGAGGGTATGGGCATTACCCACATATACAGGCTTCTATCATCTACAAGTAGAAGGAAAAATTTATTTCCCCTTGGCGTTTCTGGTGTAATAGGCCCACACAAATCACCATGTACCATTTCCAGGACTTGTTTATCACGGTATCCACTTTGAACCGGGAAGGAGCTTCTTTTCTGTTTCCCAGCTTGACAGGCTTCACACAGCCTCTCCAGTTTTCCCACGAGTGGCATGCCACGCACCAGCTCCTCCTGAACCATTTTCCTCAAAGCTGCCACGTTAACGTGCCCGAAGCGAGCATGCCACTTCCTGGCCTCATCTTGCTCCTTTGAAACCATATACCCGGCTCGGTGTAAGTTCACCCGCAGCATATACAGCCGGTTCTCTCCATGCTTGACCTTCACCAGTAGTTTACCACTCGGATCACGGATCTCCAGAATTCCATCTAGTGTCCCGACACTATATCCGGCCTCATCAAGCTGCCCGATACTAATGATATTTGTGGCAAGTTGTGGAATGAAATAGACACCAGAGAATGCACGATGCTCACCATTTTTGCAGTTAAAAACTATCGTGCCATGACCCTCTATCTTTGCCACGGAGTCGTCGCCAAAGCGCACGGACCCAACAACACCAGTGTCAAGTTCAGTGAACGCTGAGCGAATCCCGGTCATGTGGTTTGTAGCACCAGTGTCCAGCACCCATGCATTCTTATCATCTTCACTTTTGGTCTCAAGCTGTGCAAACACCTTTCCTTCATTCAGCTCTACTGAATTCACCCCAGACTGTGCCTCCACCTGTTCCAGTACCGGAGGCCTTGATATATCTGGTGAATACTTCACTACAAGAAGTGAGGCCTCCTCCCCATCTTGAACAACATGTGTTTGCTCTTTCTTCGTCTTAGACCAACAATCTCGCGCCCAATGCCCGAGTTTTCCGCATTTCCTGCACTCATCAGAACTCGGCCTTTTAGGAGTATTGGACGAACCTCTCGAAGATGACCCTTTTTCAGTGCCTCGGCCTCTTCCTCGTCCACGCCACCCCCACCATGACGGCCTGAGTTTCCTGGATCCCTCCCACCGAGGTGATTGTTGCCTCCCTTTTTCTTGCGCCGGGACTCCCATTCCTCCTCCGTAAGATACAACTTCCCATTGTGCTGCATCATAGATGGAGGATCTTCAAATGCATCTTCAGCAGCCTTGAGCCTTCCGGTTAGATCCACAACGCTGAGGGACGACACGTCCAGTAACGTGGTTATCGCAACCACCACTTGCCGGAGTCGCTGTGGCACACTGCGTATGATCTTCTGCACCACCAGAGACTCCTCAATCTTCTCACCCAATGTCGTCAGTTGAGAGGCTATGCCACTGAGACGCAGGGCAAAATCTTCAACGGACTCGCCATCTTTGAATGTCGCCGCATCAAACTGACATCGCAAGTTTTGCGCCGTCGTTTTCTTCACACGTTCGTCGCTGATCCGCATCATCGCAATAGCCTCCCAGGCCTCCTTCGCCAAATCTTTATCTGTGATAACAGACCACATTTCCTGTGGAACAGCGCTGCACAACGCATCAAGTGCTTGCATGTCTTCATGCAGCTCGGCCCTCCCGGTCTCGATCGCATCCCACAGTAGACGCGCCTTGAGCTTCACCTTCATGAGGAGTGCCCAGTACGAGTAATTGGTCTTGGTGAGAAGAGGATAACACACTCCTCCACTCACCTCATGAATTACACGTTGAACCGAGCTGCCTCCTTCTTCTTCAGTCATGGCGCCCTTTCCCGTGGTCCCATCGCTCTTGCCGCCGATCTTCGCCATCTGGACGTGGTCTTGCTCGTCGACGGCGCGTCGCAGCCACCGCCCAGCTCAACGCCGGCTCTGATGCCAATTGACAGAACCCCAACTTCGATCTACGTCGGTTTCTTCTTGCGAATCACCCTGGACGCACGCGTGAGTTGGATGGGAAAAACACGAGCTTTGTTTTCGGAGCAACTGCCTCCTCTATTTCCTCTCGGCCAAGTTCTTAAACAGCTTAACAACCGAGGAGCAAAAACCGGATAAACACTTGACCCATTACCTACGTGATACACGGCTACAGTGCCATGCAAAGACCATGACGCGCCCCGGACCTAGTGTCCTGCCGAGCTCGATAACAATGAACTTAAACGTGCAACAAGTGCATTAAACAAAGTGAACATAACAGCACAAACAAGGATTATTCCTGACAAGTAAGACGCAGCACTAGAAAGCGTCGCGGATTGGAGTGCCATGCAGATGATGATGCAAGTCAAGCAGTTGTTGTCCTTTCACAGGTGCATGCGACCCATTAAAACACCGCTGTTGTTGCTCCAGTCTGTATGGCAATGGATAAAACACTCTGATTTTGTGCTGCAACCAGATTGGATAACTCTATTGGTGCTCTGGAGGCTAAGGCACAGAGGGATGGTGCCCGTATGGGTGAAGGCCAGGAAATCAAGGCACAGGATACTGCTCTATCTGAGTGTTGTCCAGATGGAACATAAATCGACCCAGGTAGAACTGGAGACTCCACGCCGTAGCAGCCATCGTAATGTGGCTCATTGCAATACTTTCTAAGGCAAAGGCAATACGTCGATAGGCACAAAGTAACCTCGATACACAGATAGGTATGTCTTCATCTACATCATTATTTATATTCCTAGTTCATGTATATCGGCTAATTTGCAGAATATTGGAGTTAGGCATGGAGATAATGAAATAGAAAATAATGATTTTGTGGTTGCTCTAAAACAAGGGGAGATTTATCGCAGCAAGATTTCTCCTAATACTTTGGGTGAAAATAACACTGATGTAGATGATGAGAAGATGAAGGACAATGAAGATGGTCAGCTCCTATCTCATCTATGTCACACCCGGTTTTCTCGAAGACCAACCGAGTGAATAAACACATGTATACCAGGGTCTATTTGCTCATACATGTGATGACAATAGTGAAATATAATTTAATACAAGCCAAGTACATCGTGTAATTAAAGTCTTACATAAATGCCTCAAAACACTATTAAAATATCATATACATATACGACAACCCAGCGAAATAGATCTTGTAGAGCTCCATCACAGGCGTTTCCCGGGGGGATTCCGCAAGCCTAGTATACGTCTTCGGGATCGAAGCCGTCATTGTTGTACTCCATTCCTTCATCATGGCGTGAGCAGAAAAATAAATCCAACAAAAACCAAGCTTGAGTATCTAAGGTACTCAGCAAGTGTGGGAAATAAACGATATGCAGGCTTAAGACAAGGAAAGGCTCATATCATTGTTTTAGCACTACGCATTTATCCTAACACCTTATCTTTAATTAGCACCTATACTACTACATAAATGAAGTAGTTCTATTCCCATATTTACATCCTAAATGTTAAGTTTCCCACTTAACATTCCTAACTTTCCGCTTTATAATTCACTAATCATGAAGAAGTCCAAGCCGCTTTTGATCGTAAGCATGACTGCCATGACAGTTTCCAACTCTGCAGAGTATGTACCTTTTTACCCACAATTAGTGATTTCATCCTCCATTTCCGGATGGACTAAAGAACCTCCATTTTGCCTGTGACTGCCTACCACATTCACACTTCCCAGGTATGTAGGCAGGAGATCACTACGAGGCCTTTACAAAGAGATTCTCGACTAGCATGAGCCAACTGCGGTTTCATCTCTAATAGCATCCAGGAGGCTACAACCTCCGATCCAATGGCCCCCTCTTGAGCCTTGCGATTCCCAAGGTAGTCCAGTTGACTCCTATTCCCCGCACCTCCCAAACACCCACACTACGTCAGAAATACACATAATTAATTAGCCTAACTGCCCCATCTCAGCATGCGGTGGCACGGTAAAGGCAGGTTAAATGGTCTATGAACCGATCCTTAGAACCCAGGAAAGCACTAAACACTAAACCAATTTCTCGTGCACACATCACCATCTAAAGACAACCAGCTTGCCTAGATTCCTATCTCTACCACAATTCATCATATATCATCAAGCTTCATTGAATACAAAGTGTAATTCAGAACCTCATCTCCCATACTCTAAGCATGGCTAAGCATCATAAAACCATAAATATACTAAGTAATTCTCACCCTGGCTACAAAGAATAAGTCATGAAAAGCTATGGAAATCATCCTATCATTGGGTTTCACAAGTTATGATAACATGCAATTAAATTCTAACTAAACATCCTAACATAGGAGCAAGGTGATCAAGTACACTTGTCTTCTTCTTCGGGCTTCTCAGGGAGTTGAAAGTCTTGTTCTTGGAAGTTTAGAACCGGCTCTGGGGCTGGTTCTACTCACGCAAACATGCATATAACAAAAACAAACAACATTGAATAAGAACTCATCCACACAAATAACTCATGCAAGTCAACATGAATAAAACATAGATTCATTTTATGTTTTGGCCTAAATTCACTAGAATTCACCATATGTGTTCATTTTGGGTTTCTTATGATGAATTCCTCACTTTTAACATCATATAATCCCTATACCAAACTTTGATGTGTATATGTGCATATTATTGTATTTTGACTTTACTTTAAGCCACATTTTGAAATATATGAATTGTTCCTATGCATGCACATACGTTATGAACATATACATTATTTTTAAGATTGATTTCAGATTTAAAACTCACACATAAACTGAATTTCAGATTTAAAACTCACACATACTACAATTTTTAGTTACAAGACTTGCATAAAAATGTATTTTCAACCTAGAACAGAATTTTATACCTTCTTACCAAACTTTCCTGACTTTAATTTCATACTCAAAACTAACATGAACATTTCCTAAAGTATCCATAATTTTTTACATGAATTCAGATTATTTTTATGCCTACAATGGGATTTTTAGCAAATAAAAACCAATAATTTGTGTTTTCATAATTTATTTGTCATCCAAAACCAAATTTCAGATTGTTCTAAAGATTTTCTAGGTGTTAGACCAATTTAAAATGAATTTCTATGCTTAATTGTTTTTCTAGTGAGTTCAAATGAATTTCAAACTACCAAATGAATGAATTAAATATTCTACAGGATTTAAATCATAAATATACACTTCTGCAGGGTTAAAAGTCATATTTCCACAATTCAGGGACTTAAACATATAATACAGAGAGATTTTCCTAATTTAGAAATTTTCTAGGGATTAAAACAATTATTTAAATGTGTTTACATAGTTTCTGGAAAACCCAGGGGGTAGAACAGAAAATTCCGGGGCTAGATCTAAATTTCCTAACGCGCCAGGGAGTAGATCGTGAGAATCCCAGCGGGAACAAGTGGGTTTGATTTGTGCCGGTAGATTTAAAATGAAGGGTACGGATTAGAACGTGAAGGGGTACACGGAGGATCTAACAGCAGCCATAGGATTTAAAGCGGATGGACCACAGTGGGCCACGTCACCCTGGCCGGATGGTGCCGCACGATGCGACACCTGACAGCACACATCATAAGACATACATTGTACTGCATAGAAACCAACTGAATATGTACAAAGTAATACAAACCTTCAGTTTACAACTAAGTACAGAGTTTATAAATGCGGAAGCTAAATTTTTACAACTCACGCCCACCTAACTAGCAAAAGTTGGTTGTACAGCCCTATGGACAACCCACACTAGCTCCAGTTTTCAGCTCAGCGCGGCATGTACAGCTCCCAATCAGACGTGGTCCCCGACAGAGGGTAGCCCTCGCCGGTGGACTCGTACCCCGAGTCCGTGGGGTAATCCTCACTTGCAAACACTCATAGCAGAAACCGTGAGCACGATGGCTCAGCAAGACTTAACCGACTCACCTACACATGAAACTCTATATGCAGTTCATAACCAACATGGGATGGCATATTGCAGCAAAGGACACGCCTACAAGTTCATCCTTAATTCATCTTTTAGCCACAAGTTAACAGTTCATGAATCTGAAATTTAGTAAGCGATATTTGGTGGCACACATGTAGTAATACAATTTATCCATATCAGCAGAATTGAATCACAATATTCCATAATTTATCTACGTCACGACTCAGTGAACAAATGGTACTCATCACCGTGAGGGACGGCGAATCGACTCGATATACACCTGCAGGGATACCCGAAGAGCACGCCACGTACGCCCACTCGTGGAGCTGCACAGCACGCTCACTCAATGTCGTACGGGACAACCTTTCACCAAACAGCCCAAACGTCAAACCGGTCGCACCCAAACAGACAGGAGATTCCCTATGCGGAGCATCTCTCTATGCCCGTTAGCGGATTTCCACCTTGCTGCCCTCAACCTACACCTATAAATCGGTTCGTTATGTCTCGACGCCCGGAGGTATAGGTTACATCAGTTTATCGGGGCCCATATATCCGATATGCCTTCGGTACGTTTAAAATTTGTTCAGCGGGACCACACACGAATCGGTCCTCAATGGACACGGACGGGGATGCACCTACAAGACTTCCTCTTGCTATGCCCTAGCCCCTGCCTAGTCTCATTTTCTTACTAAAGTGATCTCACATCATTCGAACCAATCCCGTGTGTCCCGGCGCCTATACTCGCGAGTAGATTCCAACTACTCGACTTGTACCGAAGTTCTATGAATATTAAGCACAGCCTGACTACTCGAGGACTTAGACACTACCCTCACTCTGGTAGGAATAATCTGGTTATGCACTTGGATTTCATCCATCCTACACCTAATGCACAAACATACCTCAAGCTATGTGTATATAATGCAAAGATTTTATAAACTTGTTAAATGCAAACCGGGGCTTGCCTTGTTGCTGCTGGTCAGTGATTAGGGTATCGTCCATAAGTAGGAAATCCAACACTTCCGGGGTCTCCTCGCCTTCAGCGACTACACGTAAGCAAATTAACGATATGTCAATTTAAATGCAATATTTGGAACTGAATATTTAAATACCCTAACTCTAACTAGCCCTCCTGTTTGGCTCTGAAATTTTTATGGTGGCTTGGTAGGATCATAACCAGAGACTTGACCAAGTTTCATCTGAAACAAAGTTCATTTGAGCTCTGTACAAATAAAAGTATATTTGGTCATTACTAGAGCTTCTAAGGAGTTCCAGGGATTTTCATGGCTCAACCCATTACGTTCTGGAAACTAGAGTTTGGGATGGTTCTATTGGAATTGGTTTCATGTCATTTGAAGAATCCTAGAGGAAGTTATGCCCTAAACAAGATTTGAGAAAATCTGAAAAATGTTTCTGTACATTTTTCCATTTTCTCACGGAAGTTCACTTAATGAACTTGGATGGATCTGAAATTTTTCCTGTTACTCAAGGACTTTTAAATGAACATCTCAGCCAAATTTTTCATAAAAGAATTCTCCAGATAAATTTCCCCACAGTTTAAAATTGAAGGAATTAATTCTGGAAAAAGAATAAGTTTCATGAGTTGAAACTTATTTTGCTGGATTGTACTCGAAGAGATGAATCCAATAAAATTTGGTTCACTGAATATGGACACTTCTACCCAAAATTATGAATTTCTAAAGTTTGGGCTGATTCCTGAATTATTTTCCTAAAGAAAATTACCTCCAGCGACTAAACTGTGACTGACAGCGGGCCCCGCATGTTTAAATTAAACTAACCACACGTGCACTTAGCGCAGTGACTGACACGTGGGACCCATGCCCTTCGTCTACCTCACGACGCAGCCGCCCCGAGCCGCCGGAGCTCCGGCGAGGTCGACGTTCCCGGCAACCTAGCTCACCGGCGACAGTGAAACTCGCCGCCCCTACGTAACTTTGGACGCTGAACACGCTGGACACCATGCCGCCACTGGCTAACCGCCGTAGCTCTCCGGCGACAAGCACTATGCCCCTGTGCAACTTCGGCTACGCGTTCCCGTCCTTCCGACCACCCCCTTCTCGTGCTAATCACATACCACGTCCAGGGAAGCCTCGGGAAGCTCGGCATGACCTCGGTTGGGACCTAAACAGCCGGCAAAACGGACCTCGCCGGCGACCCTCTCTTCTGCCGAACTGTTTATCGGTGAAACTAAAGTTCGGGTGGTTGTTCTTGCGGGTTCTTGCTCGAGGAGAAGCGCACGGATGTCTAGAGCACGTGGGAGCTGCAGCTCGATCGGCGGTTGCCTCTGTGCAATGAATTTTGCCGTCGACCGATTGCTAACCCTAAGGTACACCATGGAGGTAAACTCTGAATTCTTGCTCTACACCGCATGAAACGGCAAACGGTTTCCTCCTACGGCTTCCTCACAAGAAGGCACACCTTTTCTTCTCTGGTGGTGGCGCGTGAAGCAGCCGGGATCGGCCGGTCACCGGTGAGCAGAGAGCGGCGGCAAGAACCTGCGAGGGGAAGCAACCGTACGGCGCGGTGTGAGCTGGCTTCACTCGGGGATGAAGAGAACGGGTTGATCAGCTCGTGTGCTGGACTTTGAGCCGTGTTTTTCACCGTGAGGTGGCGCTAACCGAGCGAGCTGGCTGCCCCCCGAGCGCTCGACGTTCGCCTGTGGTTGTTTCCCTCGGTTTGAGTCGGTTCAGTGGAGACTGAGTCACTGACCAGTGGGTCCCAGCTCTCCCTCTAATTCTTTTCCAATTTTTACTGTAAATATCCCAGCTACTCACACTTAAATTGTAGAGTTAGCCACAAAGTCATGAGTTGAATCTGAGTTCCTCAATTTGAAACTGGTTTGGCTAAACTTGCTTCAATTTAGAATTTGAAATTCAAATTCAGTTTTGAATTCTTGCAAATTTAGCTCCCGACAAGATGAACTCCGATGGGGATGAAAATTGGTGGACTAACTCAGAAAAATGTGCTGAGTTTGAATATGAAGTCCACTTTTGAATTCAAGTGAGGAAAACTAGCTGGAATTTGAATTTGCATTCAAATAGCCCTTTTTACCCATGTCTCCAAAAGTGCCTCAAAAAGGCTTGGATTTGCATGAAACTTGGCCTGAGCCTTCCCAAGAATATTTAAGGTCTAGGGGTGAGCTCAGCCTCTCCTGTTTATGTATATGAACTCCTACTTTTTGGAGTTATGGGTTTCCCCTCTAATCACCCTCTTGATTGTGTTTTCTTGCTCTTCTAAAATGTTCATGAGCTATCCACCAAATGAGCTGTGGTGTGGTGAGGTGATGAACATTTTAGCAAGTCAATTCTTGGTCTTTTACATCCCTATCCCCTTAAAAGAATCTCGTCCCGGGATTATAAAAAGAAGAGACGAAGCTGTGAGAGAGATTACCCGTGATGAGACGCCATGAAATCCGGGTAGTTTGAGCGAAGGAACTTCTCACTCTCCCACGTCGCTTCCTCAGCGGTGTGGTTGCTCCACAATATTTTATAGAACTACAGCATACGATTTCGCGTGGTCCGATCCTTCTCATCAATAACCGCCACCGGATATTTAGCATATGTCAAATCCGGTTGGAACTCGCCGATGTCCTCGTTGGGAACAGCAGCCGTATACTTCAGACATTTTCGTAGTTGTGAAACATGAAAACATCATGAACACCAGCGAGAGATGCCGGTATCTCTAGTCTACACGCCACTGGTCCACACTTCTTGGTGATAGCATAGGGTCCAACAAATCGGGGAGCGAGCTTCCCCTTCACGCCGAATCGGTGCACGCCTTTCGTCGGAGATACCCGGAGGTACACGTGTTCTCCGACATCAAAGTGTAGCGGTCTACGCCTGTTATCAGCGTAACTTTTCTGCCGGTATTGAGCGGCCTTCAAGTTGGCTTGAATCATCCGAACGCGCTCTTCGGCGTCGTTCACCACGTCAACCCCGAACGTGACCCTTTCACCGGACTCGCACCAGTTCAATGAGGTGCGGCATTTGTGACCGTAGAGAGCCTCATATGGTGCCATCTTGATACTCGCTTGATAGCCATTGTTGTACGAGAATTCTGCCAACGGTAGATGATCATCCCAGTTTCTACCGTGGTGGATGGCACACGCTCTCAACATGTATTCTAGCACTTGATTCACCCTCTCAGTTTGTCCATCTGTCTGAGGGTGATAGGCGGAGCTTCTAATCAGCTTAGTACCCAAAACAGCATGCAACTGCTCCCAGAAACGAGATACAAATAGTGCCCCTCGATCTGAGATTATGGTCTTGGGTACCCCATGCAAGCATAGGATTCTTGCAATGTACAACTCCGTATATTTGCTGCCATGGCAAGATGTATGCACGGGAATGAAGTGAGCTGACTTGGTTAACCGGTCAACGATTACCCAAATGGAATCGTGCTTGTTGGAAGTCAGGGGTAATTCCACAATAAAATCCATGCTCACATACTCCCACTTCCATGCTGGAATTTTCAGGGGTTGTAACAGACCTGATTTTCTCATGTGATCCGCTTTCACTCGTGTACACGTATCACACTCGGATACGTATTTAGCTACTTCCCGCTTCATCCGTGTCCACCAAAATTTTCTTATCAGATATTGGTACATTTTGTTGCTGCCCAGCTGAATGGAGAATTTAGACAAGTGAGCCTCATCAAGGATCTTCTTCCTCAGTTCCATATTCCGGGTTACGACTATGCGGTCATTGAACCACAGAGTCCCCTCATCATCCTTCCAGAAACATTTGATATCCCCGCTGTCTATCCGTCTCCGGAGATGTGCCATGCCCTTGTCAACTTTCTGAGCTTCAATGATATACTCCCTAATGGTAGGGATGAGAGCAAGGTTGTAGAGTGATCCATAAGGAACCAAGTTTAAATTCGGCTCTTCCTCTTCCACCGGGGTAATGGTGAGGTTATGGACATGTGATTTCCGACTCAGCGCATCAGCAACCACATTCACCTTGCCGGGGTGGTAATGAATCTCAATCTCATAGTCTTTGATTAGTTCGAACCACCTCCCTTGCCTCATACTCAGCTCATTCTGGGTGAAGATATATTTCAAGCTCTTGAGGTCGGTGTAGAGATGCACCAAATTCCCTAGGAGATAGTGCCTCCACATTTTCAGCGCCAAAACCACAGAAGCAAGCTCAAGATCATGAGTCGGATAGTGCTGCTCATGGTTTCGAAGTTGGCATGAGCCATACGCGACCACACGTCCTTCTTGCATCAACACGCAGCTGAGCCCGATACCGGACGCATCACAATACACGTCGAAGGGCTTGGTCGTATCTGGTTGAGCTAGGACCGGAGCTGTTGTGAGATGCTTCACCAATGCTTGGAACGCTCCCTCACATGCTGAGTTCCAAACATATTTTGTTCCCTTCTTCAGTAATTCTGTCATCGGCTTAGCAAGATTGGAGTAGCTTGGAATGAATCTCCGGTAATATCCCGCTAAACCAAGGAAGCTTCTGACTTCATGGATAGAAGTGGGGGCTTTCCATTTCAGCACTTGTTCAATTTTGCTAGGGTCAACCGCAATGCCTTCCGCTGAGATGATATGTCCCAAAAATTGCACTTGGCTGATCCAAAACTCACATTTGCTGAACTTGGCATAAAGCTGATGGTCTCGCAGTCGTTGAAGAACGATTCTCAAGTGTTCGGCGTGTTCTGCTTCTGTATTGGAGTAAACCAAGATATCATCAATGAACACCACCACTACAAGAATCGTGATAAGAGACGATGGCCACAAACCGTTGCCTATAAGGCCCAAACCGTTGTTAATAGCTTATTGACGACGGCATACGCTTATAGACGATGGTATACTGCCGTCTACGTTTTTTTTGTCATCTATAACGTTATTGACGACGGTAACCGTCGTCCATAAACTATTTGACGACGGTCAAAACCAGCTGTCGTCGATAAGTGACTTCCTCCATGTAGCAGCGGGGGAAGCTTATCGTCGACGGTGCCAGGGACACCGTCGACGATAAGTTATAGTATCGTCGACAGTAGAACGGTACTATCATCGATACTGGACACTTATCGTTGATGGTGCCCTTGTCACCGTCGACAATAACTTGCCAGTATCGTCGACAGCCTCCATGTAACCGTCGTCGATAATTTTTGCAGTTTTTTTTTAAAACAGAAAATGCTGCCCTGGCTTTAAGGCCAGCCCTGGCTCAATGATCAGATCACAGAGACAGAAAAACATGATACAAACATGCATATATATCACATAGCACCGCAAAATACATCACACAATATATTATAGCACAATTCTTCATACAAGTCTCACACCACACATTTTGAGAGAGGAGGGAACTCAACTCACAAGTCTGAGGCTCGGCTACCTGACTAAGAGACGCTACCCCGTCCGCTCCCACCGGAGTTTTGAAAGTCGTCCTCCTGCAGTCGTCCAAGCATCTGAGGCGACGGAGTTTGAGCCTCCATTCCCGACGCCTGTGAAGTGCAAGTGTGGTTAGACATGTTACAAGAAAATGCATATTTTACTAAATTTCAACAAGTTTAACTAGTGCAAGTGTGATTTACTAAGTTTGTACCTGGGCTACCGGTGGCAGCTGTATCGCTGGCGGCGCCCATTGCGGAAAGACAACCGCATGTCCTGCACTCATAGCCTGCAAACACAAAGCAAATCATTATACATGTCATTTATATGTAAAAAATGTTAAGTACAACATCTAGAATAGATTACCTGCATGGCAGCTTGCATCTGTAACATGAACAAGTTTTGATATTCGTCCCTAGCCCTTTGCGCCTCGTCCCTAGCCCTGATACCAGCTGCCCGCGCCTCGTCCCTAGCCCTGAGCGCTTCTTGCGTCCTCTGGAGCTCCTTTCACAGACTCTGGAGCTCCAGATCTCGACTAGCGTGGCTGCTGCTGGACCCACCCTGAAGCGATGAAGAGACTCTCGAGGAAGCTCGCGCCTGTCTCGAGTCGACCACTCCATCGAAGATGGCTAACCTGCAGAAATGAAGTAAGATTATTAAATTTTGTATCTCAAAGTTCGTAGCAGTAAATTAAAAATTACAAAGCTCACCGTCCGTGAGGTTTACCACCACCGCTTGCATACGTGGCTTCGGGGACGATTGGCGCACTCTACCAATCGAACTCTTCGCCTCGAAGCCTCCGCGCCTCCTCCCCATACTTTGCCTGCAAAAACCAGAAAAATAACGTCATTAGTACTATTACAGAGAATTCAATTAAGTTGAAAAAATTAACTCACCAAAGTCTCTGTCGCCGTCTGAGAAGACAGCTGGTCAGGCTGCGACGGGTCACTTCCCAAGTGACCCCTCTTCCACACCTAGATAGGTGCCGGCTGCTGACAGCTCTCGTGCTCCTATCGATACATGTTAGCATAATGAAGATTAGAAATTACTTACTAGAATGCTTATAGCACTTACCATCAGTTTAGCGAGGCGTATGTAGCTGTCCCCACCCAAACGATGTTTCCCGCCTGTCCCTCTACTCTCTCGACGGATTTTAGAAACTGACTTGAAGCCCTCGCTCGCCCAAAGAGCACACAGGGCACGGTACACGTCCGGACGGCTGTCAAGCCACGCTACGCCGGCCTGCACACATTTATTATTGAATGAAAACATTGATCACTATCAGTAATGAAGCAAAGTAAACTAAAATCTTTACCTCTGCGTACTGCGTCTCCGTCAAGTACGTGTCGCCCAATTCCTTCCCCGGCTCACCCTCGTCTGGATATAACTTGAAGTACGCATTTGTAGCTTCAATGCGAGCCGTAGATAGTGACTGTGTCACGATCTTCCTAGCAGTTATGGAAGACGAGACAAGCGTGATCTGTCTGCTCGGACTCGTCCTCCAAACGATACCGTGCCTGAAAAAAATAAATATATAACTAAATGTATGTAACTTATAATAAATTCGTATTACACAAATATTGTTCATACTTACCTTGAAGTCGTGCCAAACAACCTCCTGGTAGTTGCCGTGAAGAACGTCTTGGGCCCTATAGTAGTCGTCCCAAGATGTGGCAGCGCGTCCGTTCACTACACCAGGGTAGTGCAAACAGACAAGACGGCCCAAGACACCGTTCACCAGCGCGTAGCGTCCCTGGCCCGTGAACGAAGCATCCTCCCAAGTCCTAATACATGATTCTCAATTAGTATACATACAAGGCTAAAAGTATCTAAATTGAATTGCTAGACATTTACTTACCTATTGCCAACCGGACGAATAATGACCCGATTGTTTGGGTCTGCGGGAGCCAGAGGAGGAGCCACGTAGTGGCTCCTCCTAGTCCGCCGCTGTGGAACCGGCTCCGAACAAGAAGGCTCCGAAGAAGGGTGCTCCAAAGGAGGCTCTGAAGAAAGAGGCTCCAAAGAAGGAGGCTCTGAAGAAGAAGGAGGCACCGTAGCCTCTGTGTCCTCGGACGTAGAGTCATCCTGACAATTTTAAAGATTCATATTATAGAATAAATAATTACTTATATCATTTATTTAATTAAATGTTCTTTACCTGTCGTGACCGCTGTACAGAACCAGGTGACGACTCCGGTAGATGGCTCAACAACTGAGCCCGTATGCCCCCGCTAAGCTGAGTCCCATGGAAGACCTCGTCTGCTCTCATGGGTGTCGATGACAGAAAGCTCCGCGCCCCTGTACGTCGTCGTCTGCTGCTGCTTGACGACATCCTGTCTAAAGGAAAATTTTCTAATGAATGAAATAGGAAGTATAGAAAAGAAAAGAAGAGATGAATGAAACATTACTTGTACTCAGTTTTAAAATCCATCAGCATCACGATGTACTCTACTACGTAAATCGGACCATCGGTCTTCTGTCGTAGTAGTTAGCCATTTTCGTTTTTGTTTTCGCATCTCACTAGTCTCTATATCTTCTGCATCTCCAACTAAGTCATCGAGTCCTAAATCAGGCTCGACGGTAAAAGAGTCCGGCAACTCTTGTTCTTGGTAAATAACATCAACCTCATCATCAAGGTATCCAGCATTGTCTGGTGTATATAACCGCTCACGAGGATTCACCTTGTGTACAACCCACCAAGCTTTAAGCTTTTTGCATGGATAATGTAGACTTGCTCGACTTGGTGTGCAAGGACGAAGGTGTCGTATCCTCGTAGATGGTCCTTACGTTTCACTTCTACCATGCCAAATTGGTTTTCTCGAGTTCCATTGTTAGGGTCAAACCAATCACAGTCAAAGAAGACTACATTAAGGACCTTATTCCCCGCAAAACTGAATTCATGGATATTTTTAATAATCCCATAATAATTACTTTTACGTCCTTGTGCGTCAGCTGCCCTATTCACAACTCCGGTGTTACATGTTGCTCTGAAGGGACGTTGAGATTCAAATTCAGTTGAAGGAAATCAAAACCCATTGACATCGTATCGACCGTAGCTTTTAATTTTAATGGAGCCGTAGGACAGTTGTCGCGATTCTTCATGGACGCCAACTTGATTTTTGCACTGTTCAACATATGAATTTAGAAGACTATTTTATGCTATACACATAATTACTAAGAGAAACAAGACATGAACATGTTACATGTGCATAAAACCAGGATAGGAAGTTAGGCCCTCCATTTACTCCATAATATCGCATCAATTGTATTTGTCTGCTTGTAGGTTGCTGCTTAGATTTCCAATTTTATTGATTGAACTCACTAAATAAGATAAAACAGATTGATTAGCATAGATGTATAACACACCACGCTAATTATAACACAAACACTTACTGAAAATATTCATGCATCCCCTCTATATTAGCGTACATATACATCAAAGCAGTTGTCTTTTTATCTGTTTCAAGATCGTAGCTCGTGCCACTACCAATAGTGGTGCCTCTCGTTTGAAAAATGGAGAGGCTGCTACAAGGAGGTGCTTCATCCATATTGTACCACAACATGGAAACATTAACATTGTGTTCTTCTGCAAAATAGACGCTTGAAAAGTATCCAATCTCCTGAATGGCGTATGCTTCGGCGATGCATCCTTCAACCCTTGCTCGATTGCGAACCATTGGTTTAAGACTCCTAAGTGCTCTTTCGACGTGATGCATCCACCTATATTGCACAGGGCCGCCCACTTTGGCTTCGTATGGAAGATGGATTAGGATATGTTGCATTGGATTGAAGAACCCTGGAGGGAAAACTTTTTCCATCTTGCATAAAAGCACTGGTATCTCCCTTTCCAACTTCTCCATCCTCTCGGTTGTGATTTTTTTAGCACAAAGTTGTCTATAAAAGTAGCTAAGTTCGGCTAACACCTTCCACACCGCATCGTCAAGGTAGCCCCGAAACATAACCGGTAGAAGTCTTTCCATGATTATGTGATAATCATGACTTTTCAACCCTGTGATATTTCTAGTCTTAACATTCACGGCTCGTCTCAGGCTAGCATCATAACCGTATGGGAATTTCAACATTTTCAACCATTCGAAGACTCCTTTCCTTTCTTTTGGTCGAAGACAGAAAGAAGCACGCGGTTTGCCATCCTCTTCAGTTAGCTCAAGAGTTGGACGTTTACAAACCTCTGCCAAATCCTTATGAGCTTTTATATTGTCTTTTGTTCTGCCCGTCAGATCGAAGCATGTGCTTATGATGCATTCGCCCATGTTACGTCCCTGGTGCATGACATCAATATTATGCATTAGGATTAAGGACTTCACATACGGTAGCTCCCATAGTGCACATATATGAGTCCAATTGTGGTCTTCTCCGTAACCAACAAAATATCCAGGACGATCTTCATCTACCACTAAGTTGTTCAACTGTTCAGCAATCTGCGACCCGTTGAGACGTTGCGGTGGTCCTTTTTTGACAACGGTGTTCTTCCTGAAGGCATTCTTCTGTTGCCTAAATACGTGATTAGGCGGTAACCAACGTCGGTGGCAATCAAAGTAGCAAATCATGCCACCATGATTTAAACAAAAACATTCTGTGTCCGAAGCACATATCGGACATGTCAAACGACCATGAGTGCTCCAGCTAGAAATCATGCCGTAAGCTGGAAAATCATGGACATACCACAAGTATGCAGTTCGAATGTTGAATTTCTGTTTTTTGTAACAGTCGTACGCTTCGATTCCTGTCCATAACATTTTCAACTCTTCAATCAACGGCTTCAACATCATGTTCAAACGTGAACCGGGATGATCCGGTCCAGGTACAATAAGGCAAAGGAACATGAACTCGTACTTCATACAAAGATATGGTGGTATGTTGTACGGAATAGCGAACACGGGCCAGCAAGAGTATGGTGTTGCATTTGTACTGAACGGTGAGAAGCCATCTGTCGCCAACCCAATGCGAATTTTTCTCGCGTCATTGGCAAAATCTGGAACAACGCGGTCAAGCGCTTTCCATGCCTCACCGTCAGACGAGTGCACCATCATTCCGTCGTTCTCACGTAGACCTTCTTTGTGCCACCTCATGTGTCTGGCAGTTTTTTTCGAGAGAAACAAGCGCTTCAACCTAGGTGTCACAGGCAAGTAGCGAAGCTGTTTCTGTGCGACTTCAGTCATTACTTTTGTACCGTCATCATTAACAACTTCAACAAATCTTGCTTTATCACATTTTAAACACTTGTTCTCGTTGACATGCTCTTTCCAGAAAAGCATGCAGTTGTTTGGGCACATATCAATCTTCTCATAGTCCATACCAAGCCCGGAAATCATTTTCTTAGACTGATACATATCTTTAGGCAATTTTTGAGGCTGTGGAAGGACATCGCTGATCAATTTGACGAGTTCATTGTAGCAGTTATTAGAGAAGGAAAACTTAGACTTAATTGCCATAAATCTAGTCATGAAACTGAGGATCGAGACTTTGGTGTGTTCATGCACCGGCTGTTCAGAAGCTTCGACAAGCTTGAAAAACGTTTTAACCTCCGTTGTAGGAGGATCCTTCGTCAATTCAGGATTTATGGCTTCAAGCATCTCGTCCATCCTATCGACCCCAGTGTTGTCATCCTAATCTCGATCTTCTATAACTTGAGAAGGTGTCTCGCCGTGAAATGTCCACAACTCATAACGATGCATGAAACCATTTCCACACAAGTGATACGTCAACGTCACTTTGTCGAAACACTTCGCATTCTTACATTTCATACATGGGCACCGCACCTTCCTGTTGTTTGACAACGAGAAAGCTCGTTCTTTGAAACCATTCGTATTGGTGAACCACTCCTCTTAGTTTTCCCATCCTTTTTCCAACCAGTATACATCCAAGTGTGGTCTTCAGCCATTTTTGAGAGTATACCATCAAAGCAGACAAATCATTTACGAGAGAGGAAAGAACGAGCGAAAGAGAAGAAAGACAGTTGGTCTTAGATGATAATTCCACATCCGATGCATATATTGCGTGTCGTGTCGGGTCGGGCCGTGCCGGACCGGGTCGGCCTAAAACCCCTTTATGTCCATATATTAAATAATAACAACGAATAAACTACTATTTCGAAAGCATAACGCCGTCTATTTAAGACTACACCTTCCTATCTGGTGCAGTTCTTCAAGTAAAAGGGGAAAACTATACAGTTATAGCCGTCATACGTATGTTGCGAGTCAAAAAAGATCATCCGAGCGGGGCGCCGTCGGTCGCAGCAGGATCCATCCGAGCGGGAGCGCCGTCGGTCAGGGCGCAGGCGAGGGCGCCGTCGGTTGGGGCGCGGTGCGGGGGGGGGGGGGTGGCGGGAGCGGGATGGTCAAGCGCAGCTGGATCCATCGGGCCGGGGGCATGGTCGGTCCAGCGCCGGGCGGGGTGGTCTGGCGCAGGAGGGAGTTGGGGGCGGCACGGTTGAATGCGGAGGGGGACACAAGAGATGGGGTGGGGGTGAGATGGCGGCGTGTGGGAGGGAGGGTACCACCGGTCAAAACCTTGTGGTGGGGGAAGTGTGAGCCGCACTGGGCTGGGCTGGGCCATGTGGACCAATTGGAAACAAGGAAAGCAGAAGTGGCCCATAGAAAATTACTTTAGCACATTAGAAATATGTGTCATGTATTTTAAAATTTTCTATAAATCACTACCGCCTAGGCGCCGCCTAGAAACGCCTAGGCACACTTAGGCTCTAGGCGGAGGGTCACCGCCCGCCTAACGCCTAGCGCCTTTTAGAACCTTGACTTGGAGTAGAGGTCGCTTCCACCATCCACCCAAGCGTGGGTGGTTGATGTCCACACCATCATCATTCGCTTCCGTGCCGTCTCGACACATACATTACAACTACAATTGTCTATACGGCACGAACACATTTAATACGTGTCGTGCCATTTTGGGTCAGACCGTTCCGGGCCGGGCAGGCCCCAAACCCGTTTACTTACATATATTAAGTAATCACTCAAAAACATAAGCAGTTAAGCTAAACAATATAATAAAAGCAACATAATCCAAGATATTCTGGATGACTCGTCCTATCCCACCTCGTCCTTGTCCCTTCAACTAAACAAAAAACAAGTATTTCTGCTGGTTGGTTAATTTTCTACATGCCACTTCTATTTTCTCTCCCTTTCTTGTCTCCAATTGTCACATGGCCCAGGCGTCCAGCCCACTAGGCGGGTGGTTTCATTTCAGCCTGCCCTCAAATCATTTCAACCCGTCCCCCACCGCCCGCTAGGGCTTCGGTGGTCACCGATCGGCTCCCCGCTCTCCCGCCGATCTCCCCGCGCGCGCCACCCCTCACCCACGAGCGGCGCCATCTCCCCCCCTCCCCCGCGCCGGTTGGCCGCTGCCCCCTCCGCCTCGCGACCGCCTACCCCTCAAGGCGAGGCGGGAGGGCTGCGCGGAGCGCTAAGGCGCGCCCAGGCGGCCGCCTTTTACCTCCTTTTGTTTCACTGCTGTTTGGACGGCAATGGTAGACCAGTATTTTGCAAATCTGCAAGCAAAAACTGCCATCTGTGCAATATCGTCCCTCCTAAAACAAGTCCTTATCACCTGCATTTTCTTAGTAAATACATTTTTATTGTAATAAGATTTTCTTAGGAACGTAATAAGAAAAATAAATCACAACTTTCTAGTTCTGTTTTTTTAAGAAACTAGAAATAACTTCATTGAGAAACCTGCAAAGAGGGGCGGCGGGGGCAGCGGGGTGGGAGGGGGGACGGGGCGGCGGGGCATCGGTGCGGGAGGGGGTCGGGGCGTCGCGGGGGTGGAGAGGAGCAGCGGGGAGAGGGGCAGCGGGGCGGCAGAGAGGGGCAGCGGGGGCAGCCGGGCGAGAGGTGGGCCGGGGCGGCGGGGCAGCGGGGTGGGAGGGGCGCCGTGGCTGCGTGGGGTGGCGGGGGAGGCTGGCGGCAAAGAGGGGCAGCGGGGCGGGAGGGGGGACGGGGCGGCGGTGCAGCGGTGCGGGAGGGGGTCGGGGCGTCCGGGGGCGGAGAGGAGCGGCGGGGAGAGGGGCGGCGGGGCGGCAGAGAGGGGCAGCGGGGGAAGCCGGGTGAGAGGTGGGCCGGGGCGGCGGGGCAGCGGGGTGGGAGGAGGGCCGTGGTGGCGCGGGGTGGCGGGGGCGGCCGGCGGCGCGGTGACAGAGAGGGGTGGCAGGGGAAGCGGGGCCGGAGGGGGGCCGGGCGTCGCGGGGGCGGAGATGAGCGGCGGGGGCGGCCGGCTGCGCGGCGGTGGAGAGGGGTGGCAGGGAGAGGGGCGGCGGGGAGTGGGGCGGCGGGAAGAGGGCATACCTCGGGAGGCGGGACCGGAGACTGGGCGGCGGAGACCGGTGAGGGCGACGACGAGTCGGGAGGCGGCGCATGGCGCGGCGGAGACCGGCGACGGCATAGCGGAGTCGGGAGGCGGCGCACGGAGCGGCGGAGACTGGCGACGGCATAGTGGAGTCGGTAGGCGGCGCGGACAGGGGAGAATGCTGCCTCCCGACTTGCGGGGTCGGGAGTATATCGGGCTTATTGACGACGGTTGTCTCTCCCCATCGTCAGTAAGCAGCTTATTGACGACGGTTGTCTCTCCCCGTCGTTAATAACACCTCTAGTGGGGCCGGATCTCGGCCAAATTTGACGATGGCTGTTATAGACGACGGCCGCCGTCGTCTTTAAATTTATTGACGACAGTACTAGGTCAGCCGTCGTCAATTACAACATTATTGATGACGGTTGTATCTAGCTGTCATCAATTAATTAAAATATGACGGCCCCGTCGTCAATATATTTGGCCGTCGTCAATGATCGGGTTTCCTGTAGTGCACAAAGAACTTGTCCAGCTCCGGCATGAACACCGAGTTCATGAGGTACATGAAATGTGCCGGAGCGTTGGTGAGACCAAAAGACATGACGAGATATTCATATAAGCCATATCTCGTCGAGAAGGCCGTCTTCGGTATATCCTCCGCCCGGATTTTTATTTGATGATACCCGGAGCGAAGGTCCATCTTGGAGAACACACTTGCACCCATAAGCTGATCAAACAGGATGTCAATACGGGGCAGTGGATATTTGTTCTTCATGGTGACGGCATTGCATGGCCGGTAATCCACACACAGCCTCAAGGTCTCAAGGTCTCATCCTTCTTCTTGACGAACAGCGCTGAACATCCCTAAGGCGAGGAACTCGGTCTTATGAAACCCTGCTCAACAAATCATTGAGCTGTTCTTTCAACTCAGCCAGCTCGTTCGGAGCCATTTTGTACGGCCTCCGCGATATTGGTGTAGCCCCGGGTGCAAGTTCTATCTTGAACTCCACATCCCGTTCGGGTGGCATGCCCGGAAGATCATCCGGGAACACGTCGGGATACTCTCGGACTACAGGGATGTCCTCTAACTTGGAAGCTTCAGTATTATAGGTGGCTGAAACTTCCGGCACTGGATTTTCTAGTATGAGGAACTGTGGACGGTGTGGTGAGGAGTTGAGGTGAACCATCTGTGATAATGTTTCTAGGATAGCGCCGTGGTAACTTAGCCATGATATCCCTAAGATTGCATCAATCTTCTGCCCCTCAAGAATAATCATAGTAGTGGGATATATCTTCCCACCTAAGCACAGTGGTGCTTTCGGAGTCATCATAGTTGCTGAAATATTCCCTCCCGGTGAGCAGATCATATAAGAGCACTCGGTTGGAAAGACTTCCAGTTGGTGCTTAACCACATATGATACACTTATGAAGTTGTGGGTTGCACCTGAATCAAATAAAATGATGATGGCTTGATCGTTGAGAGTGAACATACCCGCCAGCACGTTTTCTCCCTCCGGAGCGTCCTCATTGTCGAGGTTGCGAACGCCCCCGGTTCGCTGACCTCCCTTCTTGACCGGAGGTCGGCCTTGAGCACCACCCTGATATTGGGCTTGCCCGCTGCTCTTCTGCCCCTGGGGATAGTCCTTCGAGAAATGGCTCGCCTGGCCACATGTGTAGCAGGTGTAGCAAGGCGGTCCTCCGCTGATCGGCGGACAGAAACCCGGGGCGTGTTGTGGTGGTGGAAACGCCCGGGGTACCATCTGCTGCTGCTGTTGCGGTCATGGTGGTGGCATCGGCGGGGTGGCTGAAAAGAACGACCCCCGAACTGCTGAGGTCGCGCTGGTGGATGCCACTGCTGTCCGTATGGTGTCCGATACACCATGCGGTATTTTTGAGGAGCTCCACCCCCGCTGCTGGGTGGAGCGCTGCTCTTTCGCTGCTCAGCCGTCAATTCCCGCTGAGCATCTTCCTGCATGATCGCGGCGTTGACGAGGTCATTGAAAGTGCCCCGATTGCATTGTACGAGATGCGTCTTCATCTCAGGATTTAACCCCCGATAGAAATGCTCTCGCTTCCTCTCCTCGGTGGAGACATAAGCTGACGCATACTGCTCCAGATGGTTGAACACACGGGAGTAGTCGTGGGCACTCCTCCCGCCTTGCTTCAGCTCCAAGAATTCTTGGAACTTCCTCTTCATTATCCCGGGAGGGATATGATAGGCGCGGAATGCCTCCCGGAATTCTTCCCATTCCACGGCGTGGCCAGCAGGCAGTGAGGTGACATAATTCGCCCACCACGCACCGGCGGCACCGTGCAGCTGCTGCGCCGTGAAGAGAGTCTTCTGCCGCTCCGTGCATTGGAGCAGCCCGAACTTGGACTCAATGGTCCGCAGCCAGTTGTCAGCCTCCAGTGGTTCTACCGCTTCGGTGAACACCGTAGGATGCATACTCATGAAATCCGAGTACGTCATAGTGTGGGGCTCACGAGGCCCCCTCTCTTGACGCCCCTCGCCTGGGACGTATTTTGCATGATCGTGTGGAGCAGATCGGTCTGCTCCTCACGATTGCCCACCAGCGCTGCGATCACATCCGCTAGTGTAAGCGGAGGCGGCGGTGGTGGTTGTTGCTGCGGGGTGTTGTCGTAGGCAGGTGGTTGGGAGTCATCACCCCCTTGCTGACTAGAGCCACCGACCTCATGTGTGGCCCGAGTACGAACCATCTGCAACCATACAACAATAAAATCAGTCCCACAACATACTTCATGCAGTCCAATAAATTAGGCGTAAAGACATAATGATAGTAAACATGCGATACATCTCGTAAGTAGATAATATAATAACATTGCCCAAGCTACACAATTACCGGAGCAAATACAAACTAGTTAACTCCAAATTGACAGACTTCCTCTTTGGAAGTTCATCTCAACTAGATTAGGTCACTACGAGACGTTACTATCGCTTTGTCATCACGTATACTACACTTTATCTTCAATACAACACAAACCTGGTCTCTAGCAAAAGAAACTTGAGTAGGAGTTATACTCAAACCTTTCACTAGTTGAAGATAACAAATCATGAGTATGTGCTACCCCATGGAAAGTAATCAAACTCCCTAGGGTACAACAATCTCTCAAATGAGTTCAACTGTCCACCCCCCTGCCCAGAATGACCAGTTTCTACATATCCCAGATTTCGACATGGTACCTGTCATTTTCATAACTCGAGTTGAATACCAAAGTTAAAGTTAACTTCAGTATCTTTCCAACTAGTATTTATTTTCCCTCAGATCAGCTACAAGTTAAAAAGTTATGATAATTCAAAGTCAACCGAATTTCTGGAAGAATTTCAACAGCACCTCCTTCGGAAGTTGCTGTTTTCAACTCTAAATTCCACTGAATTCCGTGCTGAAATTGCAGAAACTCTGAATTAAAAAGATGTAACACATATCCTACCCTTTCTAAAAATTTATCATATGATAATTTTAGATTGTTCTACAGGAAGTTATACTTGAAAAACAGAACAGTCCAGAGAGTGTTTTGAATCTGTCCTGGTTCTGGACAGTTTACAATCATCTGGAGTTTCAACCAGTTTAAGGTGTGATTCTGCTCTGGAAGTCTACAAGAAAGTTGTAGAGCACTTAATCCTATTTCCAGAACTATATCCCACACCTCCATTGGCTAAATAATATGTGATTTTTGCTCTGTTAAAGTTCAGCAAACTTGCTGCCAAAACAGAGCACTCTGTTTTTCAATCCCTTTTGAACTAAACCAATCAGCTGTTGAATTTTTCTACCCAACCAGGGTCCTAAACATTGAAACTTAGTTTAATTTAGTTCCTTGTTACCACTATCTTTATTGCAAATGCTTATTACATGTCGGTACTACATTCCTCACAAAAAGAAATTCCTAACCGGATTATACCGGCATATAAGTCTCACTTGTGGCACTAAACGGTCTCTCGCACACGAGTACTACATGGGATGCATGCGTGGTTAGTACCTGCAGAAGAACAATCAATAGTGGTGCACTCAAAGGTTGTTTTCATTTCAGGCAGGTCCATATTTGAAAGTAAATGCATACGCCTGTATCATTGAGATACGGCCGTCCTTGAGTTAAGCCACGTCTCAAGGTACGTGATCGTGTTTTCACACCACAAGATGGGGAACCCGAGTAGAGCGCGAACGGGTCATCACGGTTGGGAATTTTATCACCCCAACAGATACCACCTACTGCCCTGCAGGGCACGCCGATGGCAAGCGCTGCATATGTCCTTCTAGGCTATTTCCAAAAGAACACACTATCGTGTTACCGACCACACGATGGGGTTTCCACTTTCTTGCCTAATGCACGCCAGGGACCAGCGTTTCATATGAACTCAGGAACATGAAGAGTCCAAGAGTTTCATATTAACGTCTCACACTAAGCTGTGAGACCTATCCCTGAACCACATTCCTCGTCAGGGGAGCTAACCGAAATTGAAACGCTTTCGGTGGCGTTCCTTACCATTTTTACCTGAACGTAGGTGCGTCATTAATAATCAAAATTCAGAATTATAACACATATGTTAGTCATGCCACTTTAAGTAACCATACTAATATAGTCCTTACTTGGGCATACTAGCTAATCCTCACCATAATCCTAAGTTTTCCCCTAATACAGTCCTTAATTAGTGTGCTATCCCCTAAGCAGCTCTGATACCAGTCTGTGACGGACCGGAATCCGTACTCCCAGGATCTCAGAGGGTGGTGCCGCACGATGCAACACCTGACAGCACACATCATAAGGCATACATTGTACTACATAGAAACCACTGAATATGTACAAAGTAGTACAAACCTTCAGTTTACAACTAAGTACAGAGTTTATAAATGCGGAAGCTAAATTTTTACAACTCACGCCCACCTAACTAGCCAAATTCGGTTGTCCAGCCCTATGGACAACCCACACTAGCTCCACTTCTCAGCTCAGCGTGGCGTGTACGGCTCCCACTCAGCCGTGGTCCCCGATGGAGGGTAGCCATTGCCGGTGGACTCGTACCCCGAGTCCGTGTTGTAACCCTCACCTGCAAACACTCATAGCAGCAACCGTGAGCACGATGGCTCAGCAAGACTTAACCGACTCACCTACACATGAAACTCTATATGCACTTCATAACCAACATGGGATGGCATATTGCAGCAAAAGGACAAGCCTACAAGTTCATCCTTAATTCATCTTTTAGCCACAAGTTAAAAGTTCATGAATCTGAAATTTAGTAAGCGATATTTGGTGGCACACATGTAGTAATACAATTTATCCATATCAGCAGAATTGAATCACAATGTTCCATAATTTATCTACGTCCGACTCAGTGAACAAACAGTACTCATCACCACGAGGGACGGTGAATCAACTCGATATACACCTGCAGGGATATCCGAAGAGCACGTCATGTACGCCCACCCATGGAGCTACACAGCACGCTCACTCGATGTCGTACGGGACAACCTTTCACCAAACAGCCCAAACGTCGAACCGGTCGCACCCAAACGGACAGGAGGTTCCCTACACGGAGCATCTGTCTATGCCCGTTAGCGGATTTCCACCTTGCTTCCCTCAACCTACACCTATAAATCGGTGCGTTATACCTCGACGCCCGGAGGTATAGGTTACATCGGTTTATCGGGGCCCAAATATCCGATATGCCTTCGGCACGTTCAAAATTTGGTCAGCAGGGCCGCACACGGATCGGTCCTCAATCGACACGGACAGGGCTGCGCCCACAAGACTTCCTCTTGCCACGCCCTAGCCCCTGCCTAGTCACATTTTCTTACTAAAGTGATCTCACATCACTCGAACCTATCCCGTATGTCTCGACGCCTATACTCGCGAGTAGATTCCAACTACTCGACATGTACCGAAGTTCTATGAACATTAAGCACAGCCTGACTACTCGAGGACTTAGACACTACCCTCACTCTAGTAGGAATAATCTGGTTATGCACTTGGATTTCATCCATCCTACACCTAATTCACAAACATACCTAAAGCTATGTGTATATAACGCAAAGATTTTATAAACTTGTTAAATGAAAACCGGGGCATGCCTTGTTGCTGCTGATCAGTGGTTAGGGTTTCGTCCGGAAGTAGGAAGTCCAACACTTCCAGGGTCTCCTTGCCTTCAACGACTACACGTAAGCAAATTAACGTTATGTCAATTTAAATGCAATGTTTGGAACTGAATATGTAAATACCCTAACTCTAACTAGCCCTCCCCTTGGCTCTGAAATTTTTATGGTGACTTGGTAGGATCCTAACAAGAGACTTGACCAAGTTTCATCTGAAACAAAGTTCATTTGAGCTCTGTACAAATAAAAGTCTATTTGGTCATTACTAGAGCTTCTAAGGAGTTCCATGGATTTTCATGGCTCAACCCATTACTTTCTGGAAAGTAGAGTTTGATATGGTTCCGGAATTGGTTTCATGTCATTTGAAGAATCCTAGAGGAAGTTATGCCCTAAACAAGATTTGAGAAAATCTGAAAAATGTTTCTGTACATTTACCATTTTCTTAGGGCAGTTCACTTAATCACACCATTAGGCGGACTAAATAAACATGGATGGATCTGAAATTTTTCTTGTGACTCTAGGATTTTCAAATGAACATCCCAGCCAAATTTCAGAATTTTCCATAAAAGAATTCTCCAGATAAAATTCCCCACAGTTTAAACTTGAGGGAGTTAATTCTGGAAAAAGAATAAGTTTCATGAGTTGAAACTTGTTTTTCTGGATAGTACTCGAAGAGATGAATCCAACAAGATTTCGTTCACTTAATTTGTGATAGGGTAGGAGTGGCGCCGATTGAAGAGAAGTTAGTCCAACATCGACTTAGGTGGTTTGGACTTATCCAGCGGAGACCTCCAGAAGCACCGGTTAACAGTGGGATTTTAAGAGGTAGAGAAAATATTAGGAGAGGTAGAGGACGACCAAGGTTGACCTGGGAGGAGGCAGTAAAATGAGATTTGAGAGATTGGAATGTATCCAGAGACTGAGCTCATGATAGGACCGCATGGAAAGTAGCAATTCATGTGCCAGAATCCTAGTCTTGTTTTTTTTCTTTTTTTTTTCTTTTTATTTTCTCTTTTTTCTTTCTTTTCTTTTTGTTCTTTGTTCTTTTTTCCTTGTTCTTATATCTCTTCCTCTCTTTTACTTCATTGATATTGGGTTTCATGTCTAGCCGACCCCAACATGCTTGGGACAAAGGCTTGGTTGTTGTTGAATTTGGACACTTCTACCCAAAGTTATGAATTTATAAAGTTTGGGCTGATTCCTGAATTATTTTCCTAAAGAAAATAACCTCCCGCGTCTAAACAATGACTGACAGCGGGCCCCGCACGTTTAAATTAAACTAACCGCGCGCTCTTAGCGCAGTGACTGACACGTGGGACCCGCACCCTTCGTCTACCTCACGACGCCGCGGCCCCGAGCCACCGGAGCTCCGGCGAGGTCGGCGTTCCCGGCGACCTAGCTCGCCGGCGATGGTGAAACTCGCCTCCCCTACGTAACTTTGGACGCTGAACACGCTGGACACCATGCCGCCACCGGCTAACCGCCGTAGCTCGCCTGCGACGAGCGCTATGCCCCTGTGCAACTTCGGCTACGTGTTCCCGTCCTTCCGACCATCCCCTTCGCGCGCTAATTGCGTCACCACGTCCTGGGAAGCCTCGGGAAGCTTGGCATGACCTCGGTTGGGACCTAAACAGCCGGCAAACTGGACCTCACCGGCGACCCTCTCTTTCCGCCGGACTGTTTATCGGTGAAACTAGGGTTCGGGTGGTTGTTCTTGCGGGTTCTTGCTCGAGGAGAAGCACACGGGAGTCTAGAGCGTGTGGGAGCTGCAGCCCGACCGGCGGTTGCCTCTGTGCAACGAACTTCGCCGTCGACCGATTGCTAACCCTAAGGTACACCATGGAAGGAAACTCGGAATTCTTGCTCTACACCGCATGAAACGGCTAATGGTTTCCTCCTACAGCTTCCTCACAAGAAGGCGCACCTTTTCTTCCCTGGTGGTGGCGCGTGAAGCAGCCGGGATCGGCCAGTCGCCGGTGAGCAGAGAGCGGCCCCAAGAACCTGTGAGCGGAAGCAACCGTACGGCGCGGTGTGAGCTGGTTTCACTCGGGGATGAAGAGAACGGGTTGATCAGCTCGTGCGCTGGACTTTGAGGCGTGTTTTTCACCGTGAGGTGGCGCTAACTGAGCGACCTGGCTGCCCCCCCCCCCCCCCCAAGCGCTCGACGTTCGCCTGTGGTTGTTTCCCTCGGTTTGAGTCGGTTCAGTGGAGACTGAGTCACTGACCAGTAGGTCCCAGCTCTCCCTCTAATTCTTTTCCAATTTTTACTGCAAATATCGCAGCTACTCACACTTAAATTGTAGACTTAGCCACAAATTCATGGGTTGAATCTGAGTTCCTCAATTTGAGATTGGTTTGGCTAAACTTGCTTCAATTTAGAATTTGAAATTCAAATTCAGTTTTGAATTCTTGCAAATTTAGCTCCCGACAAGATGAACTCTAATGGGGATGAAAATTGGTAGACTAACTCAGAAAAATGTGCTTAGTTTGAATATGAAGTCCACTTTTGAATTCAAGTGAGGAAAACTAACTGAAATTTGAATTTGCATTCAAACAGCCCTTTTTACCCATGTCTCCAAAAGTGCCTCAAAAAGGCTTGGATTTGCATGAAACTTGGCCTAAGCCTTCCCAAGAATATTTAAGGACTATGCGTGAGCTCAGCCTCTCCTGTTTATGTGCATGAACTCCTACTTTTTGGAGTTATGGGTTTCCACTCTAATCACCCTCTTGATTGTGTTTACTTGCTCTTCTCAAATGTTCATGAGCTATCCACCAAATGAGCTGTGGTGTGGTGAGGTGATGAACATTTTAGCAAGTCAATTCTTGGGCTTTTACAACTTTATACAAATTGGGTTGCATATTTGGATAGATTTTTTCAACCTGAATCTAACCCAATTTGAATCACTAAATTCGGAGTATCCTAGCGAAAGATATGTTCATTTAAAGTTTGAACCAAATCTGAATTTGAAATAAATCGGGAGAAAAGTTCAAATGCTGACGGTGGGTCCAGGGACCACGTGTCACATTCTCGGGCAACCCACACGGGGCCACAGGGTAATTCCCGCGTTGCCACAGCCTGATCCCGTGTAACAGAGAATCCTGGCCCTGTTCACCGAGCGACTGACACGCGGGCCCGGTCACTTCGTCGTCTACCTCTGGCTCCCGCACGCCCGCGCCGCCGAGCTCGCCGGAGCTCCACTGAACTCCATCGTCCGGCTATCTACCACGCTGCCACTTGCTGCCAGCCCCTAAACCCGTGCGCTGAACACGTTGGAGGAACTTCCCCCGGCCGGCGGTGACTCCAACACGGCTAGCGACGGTGCGGCGGCTCAGTTACACTTCGGCGACATCGCTAGGGCGCGGGGATGCCCCAAAAGCTGCACCGTTTGCTCCTAAAGCATCAGTCATACGTTGCCGTGCTCGACGTGCACTCAGTTTTGATCGGAGATGGCTCTAGGTAGGGTTCCACCATGCGCCCGAAGCTTCCCACCACGGTCGCCGATGGAAAAACTGCAAATAGGCCCTTGGTACCACGCCGGTGGGTACACCCGCACCGACAGTGCAGGAATCACATTGGGTGGTGCCGTGAGATGCGGCACCCAACAGAACATCACCGAAAAACACACATACACAACAATATGTCTTTTATACATAGAGTTGTCTCATTTTACAAATAATGTACAGCGTACATGGCAGCGGAAGATAAGAATACACTCACAGACTATAGCCTATGCTCAGCAAAATAAAGCCATCCTGCCCGTGGATGCTTCACACTAGCACCACATCAAATGTCCGGCGGCATACAGGGTTCCAAGTGAGACTCATACCCCTCATTGGGTGCTGCCCTGCTCGGCTCTCCCTTCCTTACTAACGTTGCCTTATGCAACGTTACCTGCAAAACAATGGATCAACAAATCATGATCTTATGCTCAGCAAGACTTAACCGACAACCTACACATGGAACTCCACATGCTGAAAATAGAGGGCCGAATAGAGATGTTTGCATAAACTACAAACTTGAGCTAATGGAGAGTCCTTACTTCATGTTTTTAGCAACTTTTATAACCCTCGCACAATTTACATTGAGACTCTACAATCAAACAAGAAACGCTTCATCTCGATGCCACTTGCCCGAGGAGAAAGTAAATTTAGTGAGCTACCCTAGACCCATACATACCTTGCGCCATCAACGCCGAGACTCCACAATCAAACAAGAAATGCTTTATCTCGACGCTCCTAGCCCAAGGTAGAAAGTAAATTTAGTGAAGGTGTTGATCATCCCTCATCTCCAATATGAGGATTACTCACGAAGCATATTAACTTTTCACAGTTTCTTACTACGTCACGACGCAGAGAAAAGTATGCTCACTACCGCGAGCGACGGTGACTCGAATAAAAAACAGCCGGCTGACACGACACATACGCCCGAGACCGGTGATCAACCGATCCCCTCAACGTCGTATGTGGCAACCTTCCACTTGACACCCATATATCGAACCGGTTCCACCGACTTGGATTAAGTCTCACTACGGCAAACCCTCGTAGAGTCGACTTCTCTATCCTTTCAACATCTGCATAAGACGGTGGGGATTGCCTCGACACCCAGGTTAACATGTTACATCAGTTTTCTGGGTCCCATATAGCCAGTATGCATCCGATACACAACTCAAACTTGTCCCACAGGGCCGCACACGAGAACGAGCCTTAATCGACTCAGACAGAGACTAGGTTCACAGGACCACGTCCTCGAGCCTTCCATCCATACTGCCTGGTCTCCATTCCCAACTATGAGGATCAATTCCCAACTCTTCTGATTGATCCCCCTCAATCCTGGTTCACGAGTAGGAAACGGCCTACTCGAGTTATGCGTCTTTTAATCCACATTTATTAACTTGAGATCAGATGTTATAATTAAGTGATAACCTACCCTAAATCAAACTCCAGGGTTTTTTCTGGGTTATGCATGTGGAGTGTCATACAAACCTAGCCATAATGCAAAACTAATATTCTAGACAATATAAAGTGTATACAAATAAAAACTTGTAAATTTTGGATGCAAATCGGGGCATGCCTTTGTGTTGATCTCCGACTAATGTTTCTGTCAATAGGAGCAAGTTAGCGGCCTCCGAAGTCTTCGCGTGAATTCCCTCTACCAAAATGATCAATATAAAGGATGTGTCACATTATGAAATAATATGCTATATACAAACTACAAAAACAAACTATATGCAAACCGAGGATTCTAGGGTTGAAATTTTTACAGAAGCTTCCTAATATCATGATAGGGTTATGGTAAAATTTACGGAAGCTTTTGAGGAAGGAGATGGCCACAAGAATTCTTGGAACCTTTAACCTTTAATGATTTATAGGAATTTAATTAGACTTGGTCATATTGAAAAATTTGATATCCTAATAGGTATGGACCTAAGGTTCCTAGGAAAAATTGTTCCAAAATTTTCTAAGCCTTTTTGCTGGCCAGAATGGAGGATTGAAGTTAAATTCTATTTTCTGTAATTTGATTCTGTGATTTTCCAGCCCTTTTAAATAAACCTGAGAAAACCTACTGATTAAGCCCTCTTAATCATCTCCAAAAATCCTGAAATTTTTACTGGAGCTCAGGAACAACGAGAAAGATTTGCTTCCCAAAATTGGGAATGTTTGATAAAGAATTGCTCCTGGAATAAATCCCTAAAGGATTTAATAAAAACAATTCTACAGAAATTCCTGGGCATTTTCATAGCAAGAACTTTGTTTCTGTGCAAAGTACTTCTTAAGTGGAATTCATCAAAATTTGTCTCACTAATTTTGGAGCTCTCTACGCAGAGTTATGGGTTTTTTAAGTTTGAACAACTTTCTGTTTGAATTTTACACAGAACAATCGAACGTGGGGCCCATGGGTCAGGTGTTTCTTCAACCCCTCGCTAGAGCACGCACGTGCACACCGGCACAGATCGTGGCATGGCTCGTTCTCCCTCAATTTTCCGCCAAATTAGCTCTGGTTTCGCCCTACATGCTCCTCACACCGTGACCTAGCAGCAGGGCAAGGTTTCCCCGCATGAAAACGGCCGGAGATGGGTCGACATCGGCGGGGCGGCTCGGGAGCTCGGCATCAACGCACTCTGGCGTGTCCCTTGCTTCTCCCAGCAAGCTAGTTTGCCCTAAAGCACCCTAGTGGTTGGGGAACGTGGAACGGAGCTCAACTCTCGCAGCAAACGGCGGCAACCCTAAGCTCGACTGTGGACCAACCTAGTTTAGCCGATATGGTTCCTGAGGATTTTATTGATTTATTTTTAAAATATGATTCGAATGTGCCGGGATATTCTAAGTTTGTACTCATGGAAACAAAAGATGATGTGACTCAATCCCTCCTCCTATCTACGCAATTCTCTGTCTTCGTTCGCGATCATCTTAGGCGAAAGGATAGGTATAAATTTTTTTTTGGAGGGGCGGCTCGATCAAGAATATCACAATCTGATAAATCAGTCCAAATGGGTTTACTAATAGGATGGCCCGATCCAGTACAGAATCCGATGAGTTTGAAAGTGCCGGCGAGGCACGGGCTTAGTAAGTGAATCTGGACGTTCCTGGAATTGGCATCTGAATCCGTCTAGCTCGGCACAAATCAAAAAAACCTGGAAAGGGGGGATATGAGCGGGGGGAGCACTCCTCCTTGAGGGGCTGCGCTAAGCCGAGGCGCCCAGCCCTCCTCACTCATAAGGAAACGAGGGGAGAAGCGGGGTGGAGGGTAAGAGGATCAAGTATAGCTTTCAGGATCTGCCGAATACGTGGACAATCACAAAGGGTTCGTCCTCCTCGTCAAAAGAAGAGGGATAAAAGGATGGCGGCGAATTTCCGTCGCCCGGAGCAAAGGATGACCATTTTGCTTCGTGCTTCGTAGTGGGGGTCACTAGGAGCCCTAGTAGCTGTGGTTTGATTTGCATGAATGTTGATCAAGCGGTTTAGGCGAATTTGCAGAATTTGACAGCATCCGTTTCTCACACATACCGGCGTCAAAACTCAAATTCTGGCGCACTGGCAGTGGGGAGGAGCAAGGGGGTTCCGAGATGATAATCTAGACACCATGGCACACCTTTGAGTCGTGTTGGTCGTGTCATAGAGGGTCGGAGTGGGCCGGACACCGAGTTGCCGTGATGTGCGGCGTAGCTCTGTTTTTCGGATGAAAAATGGCTCGGACGCAGTGGGTAAAGGCCGGGGACGAGTTGAAACTGTGTTGGGGAGGTAGGGGAGGCTCTGGCGCATCTTTTGGTCATCTCATCTGGGCGTCACAGTCACCGGATGGTGATCGGCGATGAGTAGCCGAGGGCGAGCGCCGGTGTTTTCTTCGGGTGGGCGCGCGATGAAAGATGGCTGTGCGTTGGAGTGGCCGAGTAGGAGAAGAATCATTCCTTTTGTGCACCCTCGAGGTTTAGCGTGCGGCTTAAGGCTTGAGGGAAAATCTCCCGGGAGCAGAGCACAAGCAGCTCGCTGGAGTCTCGGTGGCACATGCAGTCTTTCGGTGGCAAGCTCCCACACAAGCAAAAATCCAGTAGCTGCCTTTGTTCCAATGGCAGGTGGGCCCCTCGAAACAATAGTGGCTCCAAAAAAATTTAAATGGTTGTTTAAATTCAACTCTGTTGAAAATTCAAATGGCTGAATTCAGATAGTTAGATGTGTACGAAAAATTGCAATCTAACTGTGCCATCCTCTTTTGATTTTGAATTCTCCAAAATTTCTACTCCCAAACCAAAGTAGCTCCCTAATTCAAATTCAAATCTTTGCAAAAATTTCCGAACTACAAATTTGAATACAGTGGCTCATCCTCTCTCGTGCCCCTAATTCAAATCCTATTTTTCACCTTCTTTGTGCTAAACTTTCTTTACCATAGTCTAGCCTTTATTTCATGTGGCAAAAGTTCAAATTTGAAAGCAGATTTAGGAGGAGCATTCCCTGCTGATTTGAATTCCTCAAAAACACCAGCAAGGCTTAACTTGGGGATTTTACAATCCTCCCTCCTTAAAAGAATCTCGTCCCGAGATTAGTAAAAGAACGAGATGGAGAAGAATGTTACTGGTGATAGATCGACAACTGTTCCGGGCAATTCATCTGAAGGAAAATCCTCGATTTCCCATGTAACCTCGTCGGTGGTTTGGTGATTCCACAAAACCTTGTAGAACCGCAATGATCGACGTATTGTTTCATGAGTCTTTTCATCGAGGATATGTGCCGGTTTCTCGATGTAGGTGAGATCCGGTTGTAACGTTTCCATGACTCCTGAAAGAACCTCCGTCGGCCCCTTCAAACATTTCCTTAGTTGTGAGACATGAAATACGTCATGTATGCCCGACAATGATGTGAGTAGCTCCAAACAGTATGCTACTGATTCACATCTTTCTGTAATGAAAAACGGACCAACAAAACGAGAAGCTAGATTTCCCTTGACCCCGAATCGATCCTTTCATTGGGGATACTCGGAGACAGACTTGATCTCCGACTTCCAAAATACAAGGGTCGACATTAACATCATTATCGGGCATCCATAACATCTTCCATGTCTAACAATTGAGAAAATGTTTGAAGGAGCCGACGGAGGTTCTTTCGGGAGACATGGAGACATTACAACCGGATCTCACCTACACCGAGCAGCCCATCAAGATTATTGACAAAAAGACCCGGATCACCCGAAACCGGAATTTGAAATTTTACAAAGTCCTGTGGAGTAATCATACCCCGGAAGAGACGTCATGAGAAAGTGAATATTACATCCACAAGAATTATCCGGAACTTTTGTCATAGAATTTGTAGTTACCCTCCCGTCTTGCTCTTCTTTTGTAATCTCGGGACGAGATTCCTTTTTAAGGGGGGGTGTAAAGGTCCCAAAAATATGAATACAAAGAAACTTGAGTTTGCACAAACGTTGGTTTCATGTGTAAAAAAAAAGGGGACTGGTTCAAACCTTTCCCCATGTGATAACACATGAGAGTTCTTTCTAAACAAACTTATGGTTACTCACATGCTTGGACCCTAGGTGGATTACCCACAGATTTGAAGTCTCAGGTGCAATGGAAGGTTTAAAAATCAGATTGTGAACTAAATGTTCAACTCAAATTTTAAATGAGGGAAACACAATGGGAATGCAAACTGTTGTGTTCAAACTCTTGTTTGCAGCAGCTAACACAAAAATCAGATTTCATATTTGAATTCCTTAGGACCAAATTAGTGGATATGCAAAGTTTCATGATTTTTTGAAATGATTTGCTATCCATTTTCCATATGGACTTAAATTTGCAATGAATTCAAATATACATTTGAATTTGGATGAACCTTGTCCAATTATCCAAACACAATTCAGATTTGAACTCCCACAATTTGATTTCCAGCATTTACCAAATTGTGGAGATCTTTTGAGGGATAAGGAGGGGCTGACTTGTGGGACCCACAAGTCATTGAGGCAGTAAAACATGCAAATGAAATTCAGTGCACAGTCTCTGTTTTTCTTCTCTCACCCGAGCAGAGCCGCAGCACCGTGTGACACCGAGAGCGCGGAGAACCGACACCTCACTGCCGTTTACTCGCGCTGGAGAGCTGTGTCTGTGGTTTATGAACCTTGCCGTGCTCCTTTTTGCCCACAGCACCGAAGATACGGTCCTATTCTTCTCCCTCGCGCAAGAAACAAAAAATCCACGCCGCCGCTGTTTTGATCACTCGGGAGCTGGTTTCTCTCGCGTGCAAGCCTCGGCAAACTAGTAAAATGACACCAGGCCATCACCTTCTACTTCCTCAATGCGCCCCTGGGTGTGCTAGGCCTCCTCACACCGAGAAACAAATTTTCCGCGGCGGCCGAACCACAACCGAAGAACGGTGCTCCTGTGGACAGCCTCAACCAGAGCATTTCACAGTCAAGCAAGACCGCCTTTGGACACGCACGACCTACATGCTGCTCACCTCCGAAGCTCGAGTCAAGTGGTTGATCGTCGCCGGAGTATTTCCCAATTTTCTTCCGGCCGGTGCAAAACCACCCTCGAGTATGAAATCATCAAATTCTTGATCCTTATTTGCTTAGAGCCCACGAAACTGCACTCACACAAGATAGACTTGCGTAGCAACAATTCTTCTTTGGAACCCTAGCGTGAAACCCTCGGTAGAGGGCCTATTTGCAGTTTTTCCATCGGCGAGCGTGGCGGGAAGCTTCGGGCGCACGGTGGAACCCTACCTAGAGCCATCTCAGATCAAAACTGAGTGCACGTCGAGCATGGCCACGTATTAATGATGCTTTAGGAGCAAACAGCGCAGCTTTTGGGGCATCCCCGCGCCCTAGCGACGTCGCTGAGGTGTAACCGAGCCGCCGCACCATCGCTAGCCGTGTTGGAGCCACCACCGGCCGGGGGAAGTTCCTCCAATGTGTTCAGTGCACGGGTTTAGGGGCTGGTGGCAAGTGGAAGCGTGGGAGATGGCCCGACGACGAAGGTCAGTGGAGCTCCGGCGAGCTCAGCGGCTCGGGCGTGCGGGAGCCGGAGGTAGACGATGAAGTGACCGGGCCCGCGTGCCAGTCACTCGGTGAACAGGGGCGGGATTCTCTGTTGCACGGGGTCAGGCTGTGGCAACGTGGGAAAAACCCTGTGGCCCCGTGTGGGTTGCCTGTAAATGTGACACGTGGTCCCTGGACCCACCGTCAGCATTTGAACTTTTCTCCCGATTTATTTCAAATTCAGATTTGGTTCAAACTTTAAATGAACATATCTTTTGCTAGGAAACTCCAAATTTAATGATTCAAATTGGGTTGGATTCAGGTTAAAAACTGTATCCAAATATGCAACCCAATTTGTATGGAAGACATTATTTAATTCTGAATTATTCTTTAAAACGTTTCAGCAAAAGAATTTTAGGAGGAGTTTGGTTCATCCAAAAATCCTCAAATTTTGCCAGGATATCATTAGGATATTAATGAGCTCCTGTAAAAATTTCAGCTCATTTTTAGTTTATTTGATTAGGATAATTCAGATTTTAATTTTCTGTATTCAAATGGATACATAAACATTTTCAGAGAATTCCCAAAACTTGGAAATTCAGTTCTGGGCAGTTCTTAGCCCCAAACATCCTAAGGAAATTCATGTGGGCTCTATGAACTATAACTGAAATTTAGTTCACTAAGTTTGACATGAACATGTGAGTTACTTCAGAATTAATTCCTTTTTGCTCATTTTCTTAGAGAATTATTCTAAATAAACCACTTAGTGAAAAGTGCTAATTTTTGGTCCAGATGACTTTCTTGTGACAAGGAACTCACATGAAAATTTTCAGCTCCATTGGAGCTCTGGATCACCCCTGTTCTGTTTAACCTCTTTAGGTGCTCAAAACACAAATGGGGAAAACACTTAGCACTTGATCATGTTAATTAACCCAAACTCAAAACTTAGCACCAGTGTCATTTTAAATTCTTAAACAGAGTTCCAGTTTTTAAACTTGTCATCAGAACCTGTTAGCAAAATATTTACAATTAAAAGCATATGCATATTCATCACGTGTGGCATCTACGTGAAGATTGTGAAACAATCAAAGTGGAGATCAAATATGGAGGAAGGCGAGTGATCAAGCCTCAAGTGGTCTTCACTAACTGAACATTATATATTAGTCCCCTGCAAAACAAAGGCAAGCCCCGGTTTGTGTCCAAATTTACATGTTTTTATTTGTATACACTTTATATTGTCTAGAATATTAGCTTTGCATTATGGCTAGGTTTGTATGACACTCCATATGCATGACCCAGAAAAACCCTGGAGTTTGATTTAGAGTAGGTTATCACTTAACTATAACTGCTGATCTCAAGTTAACAAAAGTGGATTGAAAGAGGCATAACTCGAGTAGGCCGTTTCCTACTCGAGAACCGGGATTAAGGGGGATCAATCGGAAGAGTTGGGAATTGATCCTCATAGTTGGGAATGGGGACCGGGCAGTATGGATGGAAGGCACAAGGATGTGGTCTTATGAACCTAGTCTCTGTCTGAGTCGATTGAGGCCTGTTCTTGTGTAAGGCCCTATGGGACAAGTTTGAGTTGTGTACCGGATGCATACTGGCTATATGGGACCCAGGAAACCGATGTAACATGTTAACCTAGGTGTCAAGGCAATCCCCACCGTCTTATGCAGATGATGAAAGGATAGAGAAGTCGGCTCTACGAGGGTTTGCCATAGTGAGACTTAATCCAAGTCAGTGGGCCGGTTCGATTTGGGTGTCGTGTGAAAGGTTGCCACATACGCCACGTGTCTGGTGGGTCGGGACCTCCCCTCTCTCCAGAGACGAGCTCCGCGAACGCCACCTGTCAGTGCCAAACCTCCTTTCTGCTCAGGGATGAGCTCCGAGGTTGACACGTGTCCATCAGTGTCGGACCTCCTTTCTTCTCGGGGGTGTGCTCTGAGAATGACACGTGTTCAACAGTATTGGACCTCCCTTCACCTCGGAGACGGGTTTCGAGGACGACACGTGTCGATCAGGGCGGGACTTCTCGGAGGCGAGCTCCGAGGCTTACACGTGTCCTGCAGTACCGTCTCCTTGGAGGTGACCTCCGAGGATGACACGTGTCCAGTAGGACCAGACCTCCCGGAGGCAAGCTCCGGAGGTGACACGTGTCCAATAGTGTCGAACCTCTCGGAGGTAAGCTCCGGAGGTGACACGTGTCTAGCGTGTCAGGACCTCTTGAAGTTCTAGTTCATCAATTGGTACTTGTTCTTCCGGAAACACGTCTGATAATTCTTGAACCACCGGAATACTTTCCAATGATGCTCCTTCGACGTGGTTCAATGTTGCCTTCTCGGTTGCTGGTTGGGCTGACTCAAACTCGATGCGAGTTCCGTGCTCATTTGTCAACTGCACGCTTCTCTTAGCATATTGGATTACTCCGTTATGCTTGCTTAACCAATCCATTCCGAGTATTATGTCAGGCCCTTGGGAATCCAAGACAATGAGGTTGGCAAGGAAGTCTATCCCCCTTATTTTAAGGTTTACTTTCGGACATACTATATTAGTCCTCATTTCTCCCCCGGGATAATTAACCAACATATATATTTCAAGTGTGATATGGGTAGATTATACTTGGCCACATACTTGGATGATATGAATGAATGTGATGCTCCAGAATCAAATAAAACAACGGCTGGGTTGGAGTTGGCAAGGAACATACCAATCATGACGTCCTCAGCCTGTTGTGCTTCCTCAGCGGAGACATGATTCACGTTGCCATTAGCGTAGCTCTGCTGTCCACGGTTACCTTGCGTAGCTCCTCCGTTCGGCCGTGGGTTCTGCTTGGGCATGTTGCTTGTCTGTCCAGGACCTTTCCTTGGGCACTGACTTGCAAAGTGTCCTGTTTCTCCGCATGCGAAGCATGCCTTGTTGCCCAAGACAGCAGGGACGTTGGGGCGGGGGTTTTGAGCATAAGCACCCATGTTGGGACGGGGTGCAGGAGGCAAAGGCACACGAGGTGCTTGCATAAAAGGACGTTGCTGTGGTGGTTGATTAGGGCGAAAAGTAGGATCGGACGATCCATACTTTGGTGCAGCTGGGGGCATGTACTGGAGGCGTACGTTGCTCCCTTGTGGCTGGTACGACATCTTCCTTTTGCCCTCTTGCTCGATCTCCCAGATCTTTCTCTCAACCACTATAGCTTTGTCAACTAGCTTCTGGAAGTTAGCATAGTCATTGTTGAGAAGTTGAACCTTGATCTCATTGTTCAACCCTCTCATGAACAAGTACTGCTTACGTTGGTCCGAGTTGACATCTTCGGGGGCGTACCTTGACAGCTGCATGAACTTGTTAAGGTACTCATTCACGCTCTTCTTGCCTTGGCGGAGACCTTCAAACTCTTGCCTCTTGAGCATCATGACTCCAGCAGGGACATAATGAGAGCGGGAACTCTCCTTGAACTCAGTCCAAGTGATAGTCTCCTGGTTGACATGAGCGTTGCAAAGAGCATCCCACCAGTCAGCGGCTGCTCCCATAAGTTGGTCAATGTGAAGAGAACTTTCTCTCGGTCATTGCATTGAACTATGGTAAGCTTCTTCTCCATGGACTTCAACCAATCATCGGCCTCCATGGGATCATTAGCTTGTGAAAAAGTGGGCGGTCGAGTCCTCATGAACTCTCCCAACCTGTTGTGAGCCGCCGGTGGTGGCGGTGGTTGTGGTGGTGGTGCAGGAACGGGGTTGTTGTTGTTGTTGGCTTGCAGTTGACCCAAAGTTTGGATCATGGTTTGCATGAGCTTGTTCTGCATAGCCATCAACCGTTCCAAGTTGTTTGCACCAGCCCCGGGCTCGAAATTCTCATAAACTTCAACGTGGTCATCCTCTTGCGGTTCCTGGTTGCCACGGGCGTTCCTCCTTTGACGGTCGGCATTTTCTCTCACCATATGTGAGAGAAAGTTGGGTAGAAGAGAAGATAGAAGTTTAGATTGATCTCCCCAACTATATGCATCAAGATGGATGGACTATATTTCATCCTATATGAGGATGTGAACAAGTGCCGAAGCATCTCACATCTCTCTACTATGTGTGGATATGGACAACGCTGAAACGTCCCACAACTCACTCTAAGCACTCAAGTACAAACAATCATCACAAAAGTTCAGCACACAAATCCTATTCAAAGGTTACTCAATGAGGGTCCTATGTGGTTTGGGGTGATACCAATCTGTGACCAATCTGTGACTTTGTCCTATGGTCAATAGGGTTCTAATGCCAATGTATGCATTCTATCTAGGCTTGTATCCTATGTTCAACGTGGCTCCTAATACCAATCTGCAACTAGGATCGCATCCTATGGTCAACGTGGCAGCACAAATCTTGTGAATTCTATCTAGGCTTGCGACCTATGGTCAACCGTGACTCTGATACCAATCTGTGATGCCCCTGTTCTGAGAAAACCTCGGCACAAGACTGATCCATATGTGCGCCCAGGATGTTCATCACACATACACATGTAATCTACAAACTGAATTCAGAATAATACCACGAATAATAGGGTTTTATTCAATGTCTCATGAGTCTCTAACTCATTCTAGCAGCGGAAGTCTTATTCTAGCAGCGAAAGTCTTCTAAACTATTGCGGAAGCAAACTATTCAGCAGCAGTGGCTCCATCTCCTACTCCACAGGCAAGTTGACGGTAGATCACACGCCTAATACTCCACATGGTCTTCAAAGTCCTCCTCTCCTGTTGCTGATGATGTATGATAATGCAAGGGTTAGTACATGTCGTACTCAGCAAGTGCGGGAAATATGACATGTAGCTTACAACAAGGTAGGTATAAAAAGTCTCATTGCATAAAAGCAAAGTTTATTTCACAAAACATGATAAAAACAGCAACTAGCTTTAAGTGAATTAAATCCCAACATGTATCCAATTAAAACATCAACATACCTCCATCATATTTCACCTCTTTTCATGTCTCATCAGACATTCATCTTCTCAACTTTTTGTCATGCTCATGAATACCATCTCGTATTCATTACCATCTCATCTCATATTCAATTCCATCTCATACCGACACCAATGCTCAATGCCATGACTCAACCTTCATGAAACCAATCTCATTACCCGGACTCAACAGCCCCAAAACCATCCCTTAATGACCGAATCATCACCAAACCAATAACCAAAACTAAATACCATCCCAATAACCATCCCATCTAATCATGGAAGTTGGCCACGCGCTTGTGACCGTAAGCACGGCTATCATGATAGTTTTATACCCTGCAGAGTTTGCACCACTTTACCCACAAGTTTGTGATTTCGTCACCCGTCGGCGACTGCAGAACCTCCATTATACCAGTACACAACCGTCGGTGTATGGTCAAGAGATCACAAAATAGCCTTTACAATGGGGCTACTAGATGTATGGACTCACTAAGGTTTCACCAGCAGGCTAGAATCTCAAATTCTCCCACCTAAGGGCCCCTTCTTGTGCCATGTAGTTCCCAGGGCAGTCCTCTCTCCACTCCCATTCCCTGCGCCTTCCACGGTCTATAACAATCTAGTAACTTACCTAATTAGTCAGCTAAGCCGCACCCATACTTGGCCTTGTAGTGGCACTGTATTCCTGGCATGTGCTCGTATGAACCGATCCTTAAATCTACGGCAAGTAAACCACCATCTCATTCTACCACTTCCACGAACCAAGCTTGCCTAGATCTCCCCCGATCCATGTTCATTATCATCAAGTTCTCAATTATCATTATGAGTGCAGTAGCTAGACACATCCTATCTCGCTTCCCATATCCCGTGGACTCAGCGAAGCAAAAAAGAAAAACAACCATACCTGACTCATCAACTTTCCCGGCGACAAAGGTGGTTAACAAAACTAGTAAACTCCTATAAAAAGGTTTCCTCTCAAGTTGACTTAAGCATACACAGTTTTCGCAAACAAAACAACTTTCAAAACATGGGATCAATATGGTCAAGGGGCACTTGCCTTGTTCTTGTGGCTTCTGTTGCTCTGGGATCTCAAAGTCTGGGTGTTGTAGTCCTTCGTAGATAGCTCCATGAGCTTGTCCTTCTACTCACGATCATGCACATACAAGATTTATAGAAATCAAACATCATGCACAACCCTTATTCAAGATGCAATGGTGCATATGCATGCTAACCCTATGGTGTTGTTTTATTAGATTAGTTTGTACGTGTTCTTCCATGTTTTAATGGCTTGCATGGGGTTTTACGATGAACAAAGGTATACGTATTAAATTTGGACGGATGATGATCTTGACTCTAGATCAAACCGATCAACATGTGATCTGTCCACCAAAAAAGCTTCTGTTCCGAAGGGATCGAAGAGAACAGATGCAAAGAAAACCGCGATGATGTCGTAAGGTGGTAATGGATACCTACCTTACTTCCTTCGGGTCCTTCCTCCTAGCAAAAACAGATCGTCAGCTCTCCGGCGATGGCGATCGTGTCTGGGCTCGTCGGTGGTCTCTCCGGGGCTGAACTCCGGCGAAGGGGGTTAACTCGGCGAGTTGGGGGCTAGGGCCTCTAAGTTGTCGGCTTGGAAAAGATGTTACGATCAAGGGTGTGTTTCGGGTTCTATTTATAACCGGAAAAAGAAGAGTCCTTCTCCAATTGGATTTCAAATAAGGGTCCTATTTGATTTGTGTTTGGATCTTAACAACTTATCTTTCAATCGATTTGGTTGTAGTATTCAACATGGAAGAATTCGTGTCGGTTCCCTCAGTAACGGGTACTCACGTATAGAGAGAAAGCGCTTCAGAATCGCGTCCTTCTGCAGGGATAAGCTCCGGAGGCTCCACGTGTCCAGCGGGGTCCTGGGCTTCCCTTTTCCTCGGGGGCGAGCTTTGGTTGTGTCGCATGTCAGGCGGGCAGGACCTCCCTCTTCCTCGGAGGCGATCTCCGCGTGAACGCCACGTGTCAGTGCTGGACCTCCCCTCTCTTCGGAGATGAGCTCCGAGTGTGCCACGTGTCAGTGCCGGACCTCCCCTCTCTTCGGAGGTGGCTCCGGAAGTGCCACGTGTTCAGCAGTGCCGAATCTTCCTTTCTCCTCAGAGACGAGCTCCGAGGTCGACACGTGTCCAACAGCATCGGACCTCCCGATGGCGAGCTCCGGAGGTGACACGTGTCCAGTAGTATAGGACTTCCTTTCTTCTCAGAGATGAGCTCCGAGGCTGACACGTGTCCGTCAGTGTCTTCTCCTCGGAGGTGAACTCCGGGGACGACACGTGTCCAGTAGGATAGGACCTCCCGGAGGTGAGCTCCGAGGGTGACACGTGTCTAGCGGGGCCGGACCTCTCGGAGGTGAGCTCCGATAGCGACACGTGTCCCGCAATTCTGGGCCTCTCTTCCCCGCGGTGACTAGCTCCCAATGCGATACGTGTCCTGCGGGACTGGCCTCGCTTCTCCGCAGAGGCTAGCTCCGGGGGCAACACGTGTCCCACGGGGTCAGACCTCGCCTATTTCACAGAGGCAAGCTCTGAGCCTGCCACGTAGCCAGTTAGCGGCGGACCTTACCCCTTTTGCAGGGACGAGCTTCGAAGGTGCCACATGGCCAGCGGGCCGCGGGAAGTGTCTACGGTGCCCTCAGTGAACTGGAATTTGCTCTTTTTGGCCATGTTTTTTATTCTTTCTCTGTTCCCACTTCTTTTAAAATATTTTCTCTATATGAAATCTGTATGAATGCATAAATACGAATTTTAGGGTGTTACAAACCTACCCCCCTTAAATTGAATCTTGCCCTCGAGATTTGATCGAGTGGAGAATAGATGAGGGAATTCTGCCTTGAGGTCTTCCTCACGCTCCCATGTAGCTTCGGCTTCCGTGTGATGGCTCCATTGTACGTTGCACCATCGGATCACTTTGTTCCTCGTGACCCTTTGCTTCACGTCCAAAATTCGAACAGGGTGCTCTACATAGGTCAGATCCTCTTGAAGTTCTAGTTCATCCATTGGTACTTGTTCTTTCGGAAACACGTCCGATAATTCTTGAACCACCGGAATACTTTCCAATGTTGCTCCTTCGACGTGGTTCAACGTTGCCTTCTCGGTTGCTGGTTAGGCTGACTCGAACTCGATGCGAGTTCTGTGCTTGTTTGTCAACTGCACGCTTCTCTTAGCACATTGGATTACTCCGTTATTCTTGCTTAATCAATCCATTCCGAGTATTATGTCAAGCCCTTTGGAATCCAAGACAATGAGCTTGGCAAGGAAGTCCACCCCCCTTATTTTAAGGTTTACTTTTGGACATACTATATTAGTCCTTATTTCTCCCCCGGGAGAATTAACCAACATAGTATATTTCAAGTGTAATATGGATAGATTATACTTGGCCACATACTTGGATGATATGAATGAATGTGATGCTCCGAATCAAATAAAACAACGGCTGGGTTGGAGTTGGCAAGGAACATACCAATCACGACGTCCTCAGGCTGTTGTGCTTCCTCAGCGGAGACATGATTCACGTTGCCATGAGCATAGCTCTGCTGTCCATGGTTACCTTGCGTAGATCCTCCGTTCGGCCTTGGGTTCTGCTTGGGCACGTTGCTTGTCTGTCCAGGACCTTTCTTTGGGCACTGACTTGCAAAGTGTCCTGTTTCTCTGCATGCGAGGCATGCCTTGTTGGCCAAGATAGCAGGGACGTTGGGGCGGGAGTTTTGAGCATAAGCATCCATGTTGGGATAGGGTGCAGGAGGCAAAGGGACACGAGGTGCTTGCATAACAAGACGTTGTTGTGGTGGTTGATTAGGGTGAAAAGTAGGAGCGGGCGATCCATACTGTGGTGCAGCTGGGGGCATGTACTGGGGCATACGTTGCTTCCTTATGGCTGGTACAACATCTTCCTTTTGCCCTCTTGCTCGATCTCCCGGATCTTTCCCTCAACTACTATAGCTTTGTCAACTAGCTTCTGGAAGTTAGCATAGTCATTGTTGAGAAGTTGAACCTTGATCTCATTGTTCAACCCTCTCATGAACAGGTACTGCTTCCGTTGGTCCGAGTTGACATCTTTGGGGGCATACCTTGACAGCTGCGTGAACTTGTTAAGGTACTCATTCACGCTCTTCTTGCCTTGGCGGAGACCTTCAAACTCTTGCCTCTTGAGCATCATGACTCCAGCAGGGACATAATGAGAGCGGAAACTCTCCTTGAACTCAGTCCAAGTGATAGTCTCCTGGTTGACATGAGTGTTGCAAAGAGTGTCCCACCAATCAGCGGCTGCTCCCATAAGTTGGTGCGATGCGAAGAGAACTTTTTCTCGGTCATTGCACTGAACTATGGCAAGCTTCTTCTCCATGGACTTCAACCAATCATCGGCCTCCATGGGATCATTAGCTTGTGAAAAAGTGGGCGGTCGAGTCCTCATGAACTCTCCAAACCTGTTGTGAGCCGGCGGTGGTGGCGGTGGTGCAAGAACGGGGTTGTTGTTGTTGTTGGCTTGCAGCTGACCCAAAGTTTGGATCATGGTTTGCATAAGCTGGTTCTGCATAGCCATCAACCGTTCCAAGTTGTTTGCACCAGCCCCGGAGTCAACATTCTCAGTAACTTCAACATGGTCATCCTCTTGCGGTTCCTGGTTGCCACGGGCGTTCCTCCTTTGATGGCCGGCGTTTTAGCTCACCATCTGTGAGAGAAAGTTGTGTAGAAGAGAAGGTAGAAGTTTAGATTGATTTCCCCAACTATATGCATCAAGGTGGATGGACTATATATCATCCTATATGAGGATGTGAACAAGTGTCGAAGCATCTCACATTTCTCTACTATGTGTGGATATGGATAACGTTGAAACGTCCCACAACTCACACTAAGCACTCAAGCACAAACAATCATCACAAAAGTTCAGCACACAACTCCTATTCAAATCTTACTCAATGGGGGTCCTATGTGGTTTGGGGTGATACCAATCTGTGACTTTGTCGTATGGTCAGTAGGGTTCTAATGCCAATCTATGCATTCTATCTAGGCTTGTATCCTATGTTCAACGTGGCTCCTAATACCAATATGAGACTAGGCTTGCGTCCTATGGTCAACGTGGCAGCACCAATCTTGTGGATTTTATCTAGGCTTGCGACCTATGGTCAACCGTGGCTCTGATACCAATCTGTGATGCCCCTGTTCCGAGAAAACTTCGGAACTGGACTGATGCATATGTGTGCCCAGGATGTTCATCACACATACACATGTAATCCATAAACTGAATTCACAATAATACCATGAATAACAGGGTTTTATTACAATGTCTCATGAGTCTCTAACTCATTGTAGCAGCGGAAGTCTTCTAAACTATTGCGGAAGCAAACTATTCAGCAGCAGTGGCTCCATATCCTACTCCACAGGCAAGTTGACGGTAGATCACACGCCTAATACTCCACATGGTCTTCAAAGTACTCCTCTCTTGTTGCTGATGATGTATGATAATGCAAGGGTGAGTACATGTCGTACTCAGCAAGTGCGGGAAATATGACATGTAGCTTACAACAAGGTAGGTATAAAAAGGCTCATTGCATAAAAGCAAAGTTTATTTCACAAAACATGATAAAAACAGCAACTAGCTTTAATTGAATTAAATCCCAACATGTATCCAATTAAAACATCAACATACCTCCATCATATTTCACCTCTTTTCATGTCTCATCAGACATTCATCTTTCTCAACTTTTTCTCATGCTCATGAATACCACCTCGTATTCATTACCATCTCATCTTATATTCAATTCCATCTCATACCGATACCAATGCTCATTGCCATGACTCGACCGTCATGAAACCAATCTCATTACCAGGATTCAACAGTCCCAAAACCATCCCTTAATGACCAAACCATCACCAAACCAATAACCAAACCAAATACCATCCCAATAACCATCCCATCTAATCATGGAAGTTGGCCACACGCTTGTGACCGTAAGCACAGGGTGATCATGATAGATTTATACCCTGCAGAGTTTGCACCACTTTACCCACATGTTTGTGATTTCGTCACCCGTCGGCGACTGCAGAACCTCCATTATACCAGTACACAACTGTAGGTGTATGGTCAAGAGATCACAAAATAGCCTTTACAAAGGGGATACTAGATGTATGGACTCACTAAGGTTTCACCAGCAGGCTAGAATCTCCAATTCTCCCACCTACGGGCCCCCTCTTGTGTCATGCAGTTCCCAGGGCAGTCCTCTCTCGACTCCCATTCCCCGCGCCTTCCACGGTCCATAACAATCTAGTAACTTACCTAATTAGTCAGCTAAGCCGCACCCATACTTGGCCTTATGGTGGCACTGTATTCCTGGCATGTGCTCGTATGAACCGGTCCCTAGATCTACGGCAAGTAAACCACCATCTCATTCTACCACTTCCACGAACCAAGCTTGCCTAGATCTCCCCCGATCCATGTTCATTATCATCAAGTTCTCAATTATCATTATGAGTGCAGTAGCTAGACACGTCCTATCTCACTTCCCATATCCCGTGGACTCAGCGAAGCAAAAAGCAAAACGACCATACCCAACTCATCAACTTTCCCGGTGACAAGGGTGGTTAACAAAACTAGTAAACTCCTATAAAAGGGTTTCCCATAAATTTGACTCAAGCATACATAGTTTTCGCAAACAAAACAACTTTCAAAACATGGGATCAATATGGTCAAGGGGCACTTGCCTTGTTCCTGTGGTTTCTGTTGCTCTGGGATCTCGAAGTCTGGGTGTTGTAGTCCTTCGTAGATAGCTCCCTGAGCTTGTCCTTCTACTCACGATCACGCACATACAAGATTTACGTCAATCAAACATCATGCACAACCCTTATTCAAGATGCAATGGTGCATATGCATGCTAACCCTATGGTGTTGTTTTATTAGATCAGTTTGTATGTGTTCTTGCATGTTTTAATGGCTTGCATGGGGTCTTACGATGAACAAAGGTGTACGGATCAAATGTGGACGGGTGATGATCTTGACTCTAGATCAAACCGATCAACATGTGATTTGTCCACGAAAAAAGCTTCTGTTCTGAAGGGATCAAAGAGAATAGATGCAAAGAAAACCGCGATGATGTCGTAAGGTGGTAATGGAGACCTACCTTACTTCCTTCGGGTCCTTCCTCCTAGCAAAAATAGATCGTTGGCTCTCCTCCGGCGATGGCGATCGTGTCTGCGCTCATCGGCGGTCTCTCCGGTGCCTGAACTCCGCGAAGGGGGTTAACTCGGTGAGTTGGGGGCTAGGGCCTCTAAGTTGCCGGCTTGGAAAAGATGTTACGATTAAGGGTGTGTTTCGGGTTCTATTTAGAACCGGAAAAAGAAGAGTCCTCCAATTGGATTTCAAATAAGAGTCCTATTTGATTTGTGTTTGGATCTTAACAACTTATCTTTCAATCGATTTGGTTGTAGTATTCAACATGGAAGAATTCGTGTCGGTTCCCACAGTAACGGGTACTCACGTATAGAGAGAAACCGCTTCAGAATCGCGTCCTTCTGCAGGGATAAGCTCCGGAGGCTCCACGTGTCCAGCGGGGTCCTGGGCTTCCCTTTTCCTCAGGGGCGAGCTCTGGTTGTGCCGCATGTCAGGCGGGCGGGACCTCCCTCTTCCTCGGAGGCGATCTCCGCGTGAACGCCACATGTCAGTGCTGGACCTCCCCTCTCTTCGGAGGTGAGCTCCGAGTGTGCCACGTGTCAGTGCCGGACCTCCCCTCTCTTCGGAGGTGGCTCCGGGAGTGCCACGTGTTCAGCAGTTCCGAATCTTCCTTTTCCCTCAGAGACGAGCCCCGAGGTCGACACGTGTCCAACAGCATCGGACCTCCAGGAGGCGAGCTCCAGAGGTGACACGTGTCCAGTAGTGTCGGACTTCCTTTCTTCTCAGAGATGAGCTCTGAGGCTGACACGTGTCTGTCAGTGTCTTCTCCTCGGAGGTGAGCTCCAGGGACGACACGTGTCTAGTAGGACCGGACCTCCCGAAGGTGAGCTCCGAGTGTGACACGTGTCCAGTGGGGCCGGACCTCTCGGAGGTGAGCTCCGAGAGCGACACGTGTCCTGCGATTCTGAGCCTCTCTTCCCCGCGGTGACTAGCTCCGAAGGCGACACGTTGACACATCTCTGATACCACACTAACACAACTCTGATACCATGCTGACACGGCCCGACACCGCCCGTTTAGTCACGGGGACGGGGCACTTGCTCGGGAATCGCATTGGGTGGTGCCGTGTTGTGCGGCACCTAACAACATACATACAAGGAACAATGTATTACATAAAACAATAGCGGAAGCTTAAAAATTTTTCTTTGTAAATAATTTACATCAAATAGCTACAGCGGAAGTCTATAACAACTCACGTCGAATAACTAAGAGCACTCGATATGAAGTCCAGCCCGCGGACTCCTCTCGCTAGCAACACGAAGACAAGCAGCACCGGCTGGGTTCTCCATGTGTTACCTGACTCAGAAGTCTCCGAGTCTCACCGGACAAACCTCTATCTTAGCATCGATGTTAACCTGAAAAACCACTTATATAGCAGGCGTGAGCACATAGGCTCAGCAAGACTGATCCATCTCTCCTAAACAAGAAACTCTACAAGCACAACGGTTGCAATTGGGTTAGCTAGATTTGCATAAAGGACTCGCCTACAGTTGATCCTTAACTTTCAGATTTTAAGCCTCATTGTGCAGACCTTGAGCCGAAAAGCATCGCAACTCCACAATCAAACAAGAAACGCTTTGTTGCGATGCTCCTTGCACAAAGTGAAAGTAAAGTTTAATGCGCCTATCTCTAATTCAATCATGGTTGCAATACAAGTTACAGCACAGCCTTATCAAGTTCAAAGATAACCAGTTCCAGTTGTTACTACGTCAAGACGCAGTGGGCAAGTATGCTTATATAACCGCGAGTGACGGTGATTCGAATCAGTACACGCTCGGACTACCGGACACGTACACCCGTACTCCGAGTTGCCGGCAACAACCTCGACTGACGTTGTACGCGGCCACCTTTCCCAAGATCTTCCACATTGGATGCAGTACAACTGCCCCGAGTATGCAAGCTCCCTCGAGGTACATACCCGCAGTGGTATGTTCATAAGCGAGTTACCTCCAGCTACCCTGACACCGAAAGCCTAAGGCAATTGGAAAAGTTCCACTATGGATCTCCCAAGGTACATCGGTTTCCTGAGTCCCATAGATCCAGTATGCGCCCGGTACACAACTCAAACTTGTCCAACAGGGACAAGCACGGACGGGCCTTAATCGACACAGGCAGGGCTATGCACGCACAGCCTGCAACCTGCTGCATCTAAACCTCCCTGCCCGGTCTCCATTTCTTATATGTGAACTTTCCTCATCTTTTCTAATTCGGACCCGTTCTGAGTAAACCAGCCCTAAACTCGCGAGTAGCTTTCAACTACTCGACTTCTACCGGACCTTTCCTACTAGCATTTAGCGTAGCCAAATCCACTCGAGGAGGTGCTATTCTACCCTTTTTCTCTTAGGTATTTCTGGTCATGAAAGTGGGGTTTTCAATATCATCTAGACTTAATGCAATCAACGATGCAAAGCTATGATCTCTAAAAATGGAAATGCTTGTAAAACTGTTCAAATGCAAACCGGGGCTTGCCTGTTTTGCTGGTGACTAGGAATATAATCAGTTAGTGATGATCACTTGGTCTTGATCACTTGATTTCCTTCCTCCTTGATCTTCACTTTAAGTCCTTCTCACGTTCTTCATGTAGATGCTACACGATATGATGATGTATATGTATTTAATTGAAAAGCTTTTGGTAATAAGATCTAAAGACAGTTTTAAAACTGGAACTTTGTTTAAGAATTTAAAATGACACTGGTGCTAGTGGTTTGGGTTGGGTTTAAACATTATGATCAAATGTTAAGTGTTTTTCCCACTTAAGTGTTGATCACCTTAAGAGGTTACACATGCCAGTGGTGATCCAGAGCTCCAATGGAGCTGAAAATTTTCATGTGAGTCCCTTATCACAATAAAGTACTCTGGACCAAAATTTAGCACTTTTCATTGAGTGGTTTATTCAGAACAATTCTCTAAGTGTTTAAACAAAGATGAATTAATTCTGAGGTCACACCCATGTTCATGTCAAACTTAGTGAACTACAATTTCAATTACAGTTCATAGAGTTGCATGAATTTTTCCTAGGATTTTTGGAGCTAAGGGTTGCCCAGAACTGAATTTCCAAGTTTTGGAAATTCTCTAAAAATGTTTTCTGTATTCATTTGAATACAGGATCTTAAAATCTGAATTCTCCTGACCAAATCAACTCCAATTGAGCTGAAACATTTACAGGAGTCTAAGAATACCTTAAGGAATATTCTGGCAAAACTTGAGGATTTTTGGATAAACCAAACTCCCTCTAAAATTCTTTTTCTGAAAAGTTTTAAAGAATTTTCCAGAATTAAATAAAGACTTTCATACAAATTGGGTTGCATATTTGGATAGAGTTTGTCAATATGAATCTAACCCAATTTTAATCACTAATTGTGGATGTTCCTAGCAAAAGTTATGCTCTTCTAATATTTGGGGAAATTCTGGAATTTGAATAAATCAGAAAAAAAAGTTTAAACTGACGGTGGGGCCAGGGTACATGTGTCTGCTGCCGAGAGAGTGCCACACGGGGTCACAGGGTTGTTTCCCGCGCTGTCACAGTCGATCCAGCGCCACAGAGAATCCGGCACCTCTCTCCCGAGTCACTGACAGGCGGGCCCGATGAGTTCGTCTTCAACCTCTCGCTCCCGCGCACCCCGCCGCCGGAGTTCGCCGGAGCAGCCTCGGATTCAATTGTCCGGCCACCCCTGATGCTGAAACTCACCGCCAGGCCCTTGTTTAACCCGAGGAACACGATGGAATGAATTCTATGGACCGACGAAGCCCCTAACCCACCCCGCACCGGTGCAGCGGCTCTGAGGGAGTCCGGTGATGTCGCCTCGACGCTTTAGCCCGCCAAAAGCTCCCTGGAAAGGCTCTACAGCACTAGCGAAGGTTGGCAAAGCTAGGCATGGTCGCACATGGGCTCGGGAATGGCTCCAAGTTAGGGTTCACCGTGCATCCGCACCTCCCCGCCATAGCCGCCTTCGGAAAGATTGAAATTGCACCGTGCACAGTGTGTTTCATGCGAGGTTACAAAAGAAAACTGGTGCGCCCTCAAGTTTAGCCCTCTTGTGTGAAGTTTCGTGCTATCTAAACAATAATCGAACAGGAATTTCACGGAAACGTACCGGAAGGTCAGTTTGCACTGATCGGGAGAAAATCTCGAAATTCCCTGCCGATGATCTACGGTTGCTCCTGAGCTTTGGGGTGAGTTGCCTGGACGTCATGCCCTTCCAGAAGTGGCCTAGTTTGGCCGTGACACGCTGCGGTTGAAGCTGTCCACGAGAGCGCCTTCTCTCGGTGTTATGGCGACCGCCGCGGGAACTCGCTGTTCTCGGTGCAGAGAGCGCGAACCCGCTTGGTGATGGATCGAGGGTGTCGTAGGAGGTATGGTGGTATGGTTTTGCTGCTCAGAGGCGCTGCTCACTTGAATTGCCCGAGTTCCCAAGTGATCGAATAAGGCGGTCGCGTTTCTGTCTCTCGGTGCGAGGGAGAGAAGAGGGCCTCGGCTTTGGTTCCGTGAGCGATAAGAGCGTGGCCGAGGGGGTGAGAACCGGGAGGAGCAGCTCGCCAGCACATGTACAGCAGAGGAACGTCGGTTCCCTGGGGACTCGCTGTCGCACGGTGAGAAGCCTCGGTGGCTTGAGTGAACCGACTGCAGAAATCAAACAGAGACTACACTCTGAGATCTTTTGCAATTTTTCAGTTCCTCAATGACATGTGGGTCCCACAGCTCAGTCCCTCATTCCTCTTCAAAATATCTCCCAAAATTTGCAAATTGTGGAATCAATTTAAGGGAGTTCAAATCTGAGAGGCATTTGGACAATTGGGCAAGTTTCATCCAAATTCAAATATGCATTTGAATTCTTTATCATTTAAGGTCCATTTTGAAAAACTGGTTGCAAATCATTTCCATAAATCATGAAACTTTGCACACCCCCTAATTTGGACCCAAGGAATTCAAATATGAAATCTGATTTTTATTTTGTCTGGTGCAAATAAGATTTGTAGCACAACATTTTTGAAATTCTTAGTGTTGCTCTCATTTGAATTTTGAGTTTGAACAAGTTTGTTCCAAATCTGATTTTTGTTTTCTCACACATATGGGAACTTCCCATCTTTGTTTTAGACCCCTCTTGGGCTCCAAGTTTTCAAATAGACATTTGAACTTGTGTGAAGAAAACCCTCATGTGTGTTATCACATGTGGAAAAGTTTTAACAAGTCCCAAATTTCATACATATGAAACCAACTTTTGTAAACAAGACTTTCTTTGTATTCACAATTTTTGGGACCTTTACACACGTGTCCTGTGGGACTGGCCTCGCTTCTCCGCAGAAGCTAGCTCCGGGGGCAACACGTGTCCCACGGGGTCGGACCTCGCTCCTTTCACAGAGGCAAGCTCCGAGCCTGCCACATAGCCAGTTAGCGGCGGACCTCACCCCTTTTTGCAGGGATGAGCTCAGAAGGCGCCACGTGGCCAGCGGGCCGCGGGAAGTGTCTACGGCGCCCTTGGTGAACTGGAATTTGCTCTTTTTGGCTATCTTTTTTATTCTTTCTCTGTTCCCACTTCTTTTAAAATATTTTCTCTATATGAAATCTGTATGAATGCATAAATACGAATTTCAGGGTGTTACAATAATGAAGAGGAATATAATCAATATGAAGAGATGTACTTTTTCACCGATCCAGAAAACATCAAGCGCGTAGAGAGAAGCATTAAAAAGGATTTGAAACCCTTTATGCGAGAAGATGTCAATGCCGGAAAATGTATGATATATATTGTATATATTTGTATCCTCTGAAATCAACATAGAACAATGCTCCATTTCAGCTTTAGATAGCATATTTCGAACATTATTAAATTAATCTTCTGTAGAGAAGACTAAATTGGACAAGTGATCCTTTTCGGCTTGCCTATTATATTTATCACCTTCACCTGTTCCATAAGTTATCAAATTAATTGTATGTGTACACTAATTTAAAATTACATGACACCAAGAAATTTTGCGGGTCCCAGATAGGTTCCACTTTTCATTTTGTTGAAGGTCCCAGATAAGCTCCTATCAAGCTAATCCCTTCACAGCAAGCTCTTGTAGATGCAAGTAACACCCGGAACTCATCATTTGGATTGTTGAAAGCTTCAATTGAAGCCTGACGATATCTTGGAATGATTTTCCATCCATTTGAATGATTTCTTTCCCTTCTTTCCATTTTAGAAACTTACGAAGATGCTACTTTATCAATTCTAATGGCTGAATATATTGACTAAAAATCAGTACCATCTCTCTTAGAGTTCACACAAGCGATGAAGCGAACGACTTCAATCACAAATCTTGTTTTTGTTCCTTCATAGGGATTTGACCTTAATCTTTGAAGGATAGATTTATCAATAAGTGAAGCTTCCTCATCAGATATGTTAAGCTATGAGTGGCAATGTCCAGGTTAGAAATCTCAATAGGGCTGAAGACAAAGAGATCCTGCATATGAGTGGCAATGTCCATGTTAGACAGCGTGAAGCTATGATGACAGCCTTCAACAACATGAAAAGTGATGCCAAGGTTATGCTTGCATCAACCTTTAAAGGTCCCAAAATATGCATACAATGAAACTCTTGTTTGCACAAAGTTGGTTTAACATGTATGAAAAATGGGACTTGTTAAAACTTTTTTCCACATGTGATAATACACATGAGAGTTTTCTTCACACAAGTTCAAATATTTGTTTGAAGACTTGGATCCCAAGTGGAATCTGGTGTGGCTGCGCGGGAAAAATCCAGTAGCCCCGTGTGGCTTACCCCAGCGAGTGACACGTGGTCCCCCTGGACCCACAGTCAGCATTTGAACATTTTAGGATTTTCAGATTTCAGTTCAAAGTTTAAATAGCCACAACTTTATGTAGGAATGTCCAAAAATTGTCAAACAAATTTCGTTGGATTCCTCTCAGAGAGTATTATCCAGGAGTACAGCCCAATAATTATGAAAACCCATGGTTTTAGCTCATTAATTCATAGAAGGAAAATCTTGTGGGAATTTTTCTAGGAGTTCTGTGTATTGGAAAATCCCCAAATTTTGTAAGGAGATTCACCCAAAAATACTTGAACTCCAGTAAAATATTCAGAAGCATTGGACCACATTTGCTGGGCCAAATATGGTGTTAATTTCTTATGCCTCTGAAAATGGGAAAATAGAACAGAGTTCAATTTCAGAATTTTTCCCCAAACTTTAGAACCTCATAACTTTTGCTAGGAAGCTCCAAATTTAGTGATTCAAATTGGGTTGGATTCATATTGAATAGCTATATCCAAATATATAACCCAATTTGTATGAAACCCATTATTTAACTCTGGAAAATTATTTGAAGCTTTTCAGCAAAAGAATTTTAGAGGGAGTTCGGTTTATCCAAAACTCCTCAAATTCTTCCATAACATTCTTTATGATGTTAGTGAACCCCTGTAAAAATTTCAGCTCAATTGGAGTTGATTTGATCAGGGCAATTCAGAATTTGAGTTGCTATGTTCAATTGAATGCAGAAACATTTTCAGAGAATTTTCAAAACTTGGAAATTCAGTTCTGGGAAGTTCTTAACTCCAAAAATGCTAGGAAAATTCATGCAAGCTATATGAACTATAGTGGAAATTTTAATTCACTAAGTTTGGAATGAACATGGGTGTTATCTCAGAATTAATTCCTTTTTGCTTAATTGCTTAGAGAATTGTTCTGAACAAACCACTCAAGGAAAAGTGATAATTTTTTGTCCAGAGGACTTTCTTGTGACAAGGAACTCACATGAAAATTTTAAGCTCCATTGGAGCTCTGTATCAGCCCTGTTCTATTTAACCTCTTTAGGGATCAATATAGAAGAGGGGGAAAACCACATAGCACTTAATCATGTGCTTACATCCAAACCCAAACCACTAGCACCAGTGTCATTTTAAATTCTTAAACAGAGTTCCAGTTTTTGAAAACTTGTTATTAGAACTTGTAGAAAAGTCTTTACAATTAAACAATTGTGCATATTCATTACGTGTAGCAATTACGTGAAGAACTTGAAGTCATCGGAGTAGAGATCAAAGGAGGGAGGCAAGAGATCAAGCCAAGTGGTCTTCACTAACTGAACTCCATATATATATAAGTCCCCTGCAAAACAAAGGCATGCCCCGGTTTGCATCAAAACTTACAAGTTTTTATTTGTATTCACTTTATACGTTTAGCAATTTATGTATTGCATCAAGTTTAGGTGGTATGACACCCCAAATGCATGTCCCAGAAAACCCTGGAGTATAATGTAGATTAGGTTATAAATTGATTATAACTGCTGATCTCAAATGAACGAAAGTGGATTAAAAGGAGCAAAACTCGAGTAGGAAATTTCCTACTTGTGAAATGGGGTTAAGGGGGACCAATCGGAAGAGTTGGGAATTGATCCTCATAGTTGGGAATGGAGACCGGGCAGTGGATGGAAAGATCAAGGACGTGGTCTTGTGAACCTAGTCTATGTCTGAGTCGATTAAGGCCCGTTCTCGTGTGCGGCCCCGCTGGACAAGTTTGAGATGTGTACTGGATGCATACTGGCTATATGAGACCCAGAAACCGATGTAACATGTTAACCTGGGTGTCGAGGCATACCTCACCGTCTGATGCCGATGTTGAAAGGATGGAGAAGTCCGCTATATGAGGGTTTGCCTTAGAGAGACTTAATCCCAGTCGGTGGGACCAGTTCGACATTTGGGTGTCGTGTGAAATGGTTGCTAAGTGCAACGTCGAGTACGGGCGTACGTGTCGTGTCAGCCGGGTGTTTTTGATTGCAATCACCGTCGCTTGCGGTAGTGAGCATACTTGTACTCTGAGTCGTGACGTAGTAATAAATGGGGAAACATTTAATATGCTTCGTGAGTAATCCTTATAATGGAGATGTGGAATGATTAACACTTTCACTAAATTTGATTTCCACCTTGGGCTAGTAGCGTCGAGGCAAAGCGTTTCTTGTTTGATTGTGGAGTCTCGACGTTAATGGCGCAAGGTCTCTATGAGTCTAGGTTAGCTCACTAAAGTTACTTTCACCTCGGGCAAGTGACATCGAGATGAAGCGTTTCTTGTTTGATTGTGGAGTCTCGATGTGAATTGCGCGAGGACTATAAAAGTTGCTTAAAACTTGAAGTAAGAATTTTCCTTTAGCTCAAGATCATCCTTTGTGCAAACTGCTATATTCAGCCCTCTATTTTCTTCATGTAGAGTTTCATGACTAGGGAGACGGTTAAGTCTTGCTGAGCCTCGTGCTCATAGATACTGCATAAGTTGTTTTGCAGGTAATAACTGTATGCTGATATGTACGGGTGTCCGATGAGACTCGGAGCTCTCCGAGTAGTGAACTCATGGCAACCCCTGCCACTGCTACTGTGATAGTGTTGCTAGCGAGAAGGGTCCGCGGGCTGGCCACCTTCTCTGTTGCTTAGCATAGGTATGAGACGTGAGTTGTTTAGTCTTCCGCTGTAGATTATTTTGAGAAGTGTTTATAAAATTTACACTTTGTAAGCTCCCGCTTGATTTATGTAATATGATGCTTTATTATGTGTGCTGTTGGGTGCCGCATCGCACGGCACCACCCAATGCGATTCCCGGGCGAGGTTCCCCGTCCCCGTGAGTGATCGGGACGGATGGGGCCCTCACAGCGTGGTATCAGAGCCGCATTGGTAATAGCACATGGAATAAGGATCGTATTACGACGAAACTTAGGATACGGTGAGGAAACGATATTAGGCCCACATAAGGACTATAGTAGTATAGTTCCTTAAAGTGGCAGCACTAACATACTTGTTATACTTTTGAATTTTGACTATGTAACGATGCACCTACGCTCAGGTAAGTATGGTAAGGAACGCCACCGAAAGCGGTTCAATTTCGGTTAGCTCCCCTGACGAGGAAAGTGATTCAGGGATAAGTCTCACAGCTTGGTGTGAGACGTCAATATGAAACTCTTGGACTCTTCATGTTCCTGAGTTCATATGAAACGCTGATCCCTAGCGTGCATTAGGCAAGTAAGTGGATACCCCATCGCGTGGTCAGTAACGCGAGAGTGTGTTCATCTGGAAATAGCCCAGGAGGACATACGCAGTGCTTGCCATCGGCGTGCCCTGCAGGGCAGTAGGTGTTATCCGTTGGGTTGATAACATTCCCAACCGTGACGATCCGTTCATGATATACTCGGGTTCCCCGTCGTGTGGTGTTGAAACACGATCACGTACCTTGAGACGTGCCTTAACTCAAGGGCGGCCGTATGGCAATGATATGGGTGTTTGTATTTACTTTCAACTATGGAACTGCCTGAAATGAAATAACCTTTGAGTGCACCACTATTGAGTGTTCTTCTGCAGGTACCAACCACGTACGTATCTCGTGTAGTACACGTGTGCCAGTGACCGTCTTAGTGCCACTGATGATACGTATGTGCCGGTATAATCCGGTTAGGATTTTTCTTTGGTGAGGCTACGTAGTACCGACATGCTTCTTACGGTGCATCGACACCGTACTACACTTAATAACCTCTTCCCTATGAAGAAATGATTCATGAGCTAACTTTCAACTAAAATGGGAGTTTGAAACTAATATTATTTATTGAACTCTTATTTTGAGCTAAGACTCAAATGAGAGAAAGTTTAGGTTTCAAAGATTTCAAAAACAGAGTGCTCTGTTCCTGGCAGGAACTCTTGCTGAACTTTAACGGAGCATAACTCTGAGTAGCTTGAACCAATTAATGTATATGATACAGTTCTGAAAAGATTTTTAAGTGCTATACAACTTTCTTGCAGACTTCCAGAGCAAAATTACACTTTAAGTGGGTGAAAAGTCCAGTTGAAGGCAAACTGTCCAGAACCAGGACAGCATAAAAAACCTCTCTGGACCTTTCCGTTTTTAAGCCCTAACCTGTTGTAGAAAAATCCCTAAGGAGCCTGTGACACACCTTTGGAAAGGTTATGAGATATGCAATATTGTTGTAGTTCAAAGTTGGTTCAGATTCATATTGTATCTATGTATACAACTGTGATAAAATCAGCCACATACAAAGGAGATGCTGGCAAATTTTGTCCACGGATTATGTCAACTTTGAGCAATCATAACTTCTGATCCATAAATGATCTAGAGGCATCGGAGTTCTCGTTGGAAAGATAGTGAAGTTATCTTTAACTTTGGTATTCAATCTGAGTTATGAAAATGCTTCTAAACGGATCAAAATCTGGGTCAGGACAGAAGAGTCTGTTCCGCGTAGCAAGGAGAGCGGTTGAAGGAGCAACTAAGGGAAACCATGAGAAAATGTGTTATACAACCAAGCTCATGACCTTGGGGTTGCTCTCCTCTGTGTAGTAGGAAGCAGGACGAAACACTTCAGCTTAGTGTTAATTTCATCCGCTTAACATTGTGACAATCAAGGACAAGTACCCGTTACCACAGATCGACTTATTGTTTGATCAGTTGGTCAAAGCAAGGATCTTTTTCAGGATAGAATTAGGATCAGGGTACCATCAGATTGAGATAAGGGCCGAGGCTATTCTGAAGACAGTTTTTCGGCGAGGTACGGAGTTTATGAGTACCTGTCATATTCCTTGGCCTTACCAACACTCCAGCTCAGTTCATGTACATAAAGAACTCGGTATTCATGCCGGAGCTGGACATGTTTGTCGTGGTCTTCATCGACGACCTACTGGTTTATTCCAAGTCAGAGGAAGAACACGAGAAGCACCTGCGTATAGTCTTGCAACGGCTGCAGGATCACAAGCTGTACGTGAAATTCAGCAAGTGCGAAATTATAGATATCACGAGTACTTTGTCTCGGGCATATCATCTCAGCGAAGGGCATCGTTGTAAGCCCGAGTAATATCGCACCAGTGCTGCATTGGAAGTCCCCGCGGTCTATTAACGAGGTACGGAAAAAAATTCCTCGGACTCGCGGGATATTTATCGGAGGTTCATGTCAAACTTCTCGAAGATTGCCAAGCCTAGGACCTAGCTGCTGAAGGAGGCTACCAAATAAGTTTGGAGTCCATCGTGTAAAGCAGAGTTCAAGGCATTAGTGAAGCACCTACATCAGCACCGGTTTTGGCGCAGCCAAACACAACAAGACCGTTCGCTATGTACTGCGATGCATCCGGCTTTGGGCTAGGATGTGTGCTGATGCAAGACCGAAGTATGGTCGTGTATGGATCACGGCAAATCAGGAATCATGAGCAACACTATCTGACTCATGACTTAGGATTCACTTTTGTAGTACTTGCACTCGAAATGTGGAGGCACTACCTACTCGGTAACCTCGTGCATTCATATATCGACCACAAGAGCCTCAAGTACATATTCACTCAGAAGAAGTGGAACATGAGGCAACAAAGATGGTTGGAGTTGATAAAGGATTACGAAATAGAGATCCACTATCATCCCGGCAAGGTTGACGTGGGCGAATGTGGGAGTCGCAAGTCACACATTCGTAATCCAACAATCACCCCGTTGGATGAGAGCGAGCCACCAATACGTATGGTTCACCCTAGAGCTCTCCACAATTTAGCTTTTATCCCCACCATCCGTGAAAAAGGGTGGCAGCCCAGAAACATGATCAGGGCATGACACATTTGCGGAGATGTATAGACAGTGGGCAAACTGAAATATTTTTGGAAAGACGGAGACGGCGTCCTGCAGTTTAAGGACAGAACCGTCGTACCCCATAAACCGCAGTCGAGGAAGAAAGATTTTTGACGAGGCTCACTTGTCATAGTTTCTATTCGTCTCAATTTATCGGTCCGTTCCAGGTTATGGAAAGATGTGGATCCATTGCATACTGGCTGGAATTACCAGCAATACTCACCGGTGTGTACGACATCTTCCACATTTCTCAGCTGAGAAAGTGCCTCAAGTGTTCAACCAATATTCAGCTGGGGAATATCGAACGACTGAAACCAGATCTCACACGTCAGGAGGGACTGGTTCAGATCGTCGACATGAAGGACCGAACCACACGCGACCATACGTTGTGGTTCTATAAGTTTTAGGGAGTGGTCACTCCAAGGTTGAAGCGGAGCGAAGGATTTCTTCACGCCAAGTAGCCCAACTCTTGACGTCGCACATCCTATAAACTTCCACCATCCTTCCTCTCATTTTTACCTTGTAATCTCGGGACGAAATTCTTTTAAGGGGGGAGGATTTTAAAGGTCCCAAAATATGCATACAAAGAAACTCTTGTTTGCACAAAGTTGGTTTCACATGTATGAAAAATGGGACTTGTTAAAACTTTTTTCCACATGTGATAATACACATGAGAGTTTTCTTCACACAAGTTCAAATATTTGTTTGAAGACTTGGAACCCAAGTGGGATTTAAAACAAAGTTGGGAAGTTCCCATAAGTGTGAGGAATCCAAAGTCAGATTTTGAGAACAAATTGTTCCACTGAAAAATTCAAATGAGAGTAACACAATGGTTTCCAAACTGTTGTATTAAAAACCTAATTTGCAGCAGCCAAATCAAAGAGTAGAGTTCATATTTGAATTCCTTAGGTCCAAATTAGGGGTTATGCAAAGTCTCATGAATTTTTGATGATGTTTGCTATCCATTTGTTTCCAAATGGACTTAAATTTGCAAGGAATTCTAATAAAGATTTGAATTTGGATAAAACTTGTCCAAATAACCACACACAATTCAGAATTGAATTCCCAACATTTGAGTCCCAGCATTTACTAAATTATGGAGATATTTGTGAGAAAATTTTGGGGAGATAAGTTGAGCAATGGGGTCCACATGTAATGGAGGGAATTTGGTGTGCAAAAGATCTTCATTGACAGTGCCCAGTCCCTGTTTTTCCTCCTCCACGCGAAGGAACCGCGCCACCGAGACAGAACTCGGGTTTTCTCACCGTGCGACACAGGGGCAGGCTGAAGCCACCTCCTCCTCGCGACCTTTGCGCTGGCGAGCTGTTTCCCCCCTCCTTATCACCTCGGCCGCGTTCTGTTGCCCACAACCCCGAGGCCAGTTCCGTTCGTTTTCCTCCTCGCGCAAAAGCTCGACAGAGGCTGCCGCCAACATGTCGATCGCTCGGCCACCGCCAAGCTCGCGGGAAAGCTTCGAATAGGCAGCAAAACTGCACCCTAGCAACCTCCACGACGCTCTCAAACCTTCACTGAGGGTGCTAAGCCTCCTCACGCCGAGCTTCCACGGCGACCGAGAGCAACCACCGGTGGGGTCTCACGTGGACAGCCCTACCGAGAGCTTCTCAGGCCCGAGCAAGAGTACCCCCGGACGCGCTAAGACCCTCTGATGCTCATCCCCGAAGCTCAAGCCATGACATGATCTACCGAGCGCGAATTTGAGGAAAGTTCTCCGGCGGGCACAAACCGACCTTCCGGCACGGTAAATTCAAATTCGACCTCCATTCTCGTTCTTAGATCATGAAATCTTGCACACAGGACCGCCACTAGTCGGCGATCATTAGCCCTCCATATCCCTAGCTTGAAACAGCACGTAGGCCGAGTATTTCTAGGTTTTCCAACGGCGATTATGGCAGGGAGGATCGGGCTCACGCTGACAGTTAGGTTAGAGCCTTCCCCGAGCCTTTGCATGGCCATGTCGACCTTCTCTGGGATTCCCCGGTGCAGTATAGCCATGCCACCGAGGCTTTGGCGGGCTAGAAGCGTTGGGCGACATGGTCGAAATGGTCCCGAGCTGCCACACCGTCGCCGGCTAGGTTAGAGCCACTGCCGGTTGGGGAAAAGGTTCCCATCATGTTCAGCGCACAATTTTAGGCCCTAGCGGCGAGGGAGGACTCGGGAGCTGGCCAGATGGCAAAGTTTGGCTCAGTTCCGGCGAGCCTGGCGGTGCGCGGGCGTGGGTGGCCGGAGGTTGAAGATGACCGACGGGTCCCGCATGTCAGTGACAGATGTTTAAATTCTTGATCGGCTGCGGCGCGGGGATCTGGTGTGGCTGCACGGGAAAAATCCAGTAGCCCCGTGTGGCTTACCCCAGCGAGTAACACGTGGTCCCCCTGGACCCACAGTCAGCATTTGAACATTTTAGGATTTTCAGATTTCAGTTCAAAGTTTAAATAGCCACAACTCTATTAGGAATGTCAAAAAATTGTAAAACAAATTTCGTTGGATTCCTCTCAGAGAGTATTATCCAGGAGTACAGCCCAATAATTATTAAAACCCATGGTTTTGGCTCATTAATTCATAGAAATATTTTGTGGGATTTTTTCCAGGAGTTCTGTGTATTGGAAAATCCTCAAATTTGGACAGGAGATTCTCCCAAAAATACTTGAACTCCAGTAAAATTTTCAGAATCATTGGACCTCATTTGCTTGGCCAAATGTGGTGTTAATTTCTTATGCCTCTGAAAATGGGAAAATAGAACAGAGTTCAATTTCAGAATTTTTCCCCAAACTTTAGAACCTCATAACTTTTGCTAGGAAGCTCCAAATTTAGTGATTCAAATTGGGTTAGATTCATATTGAATATATATGTCCAAATATACAACCCAATTTGTATGAAACCCATTATTTAATTCTGGAAAATTATTTGAAGCTTTTCAGCAAAAGAATTTTAGAGGGAGTTTGGTTTATCCAAAAATCCTCAGATTTTGCCAGAACATTCTTTAGGATGTTAGTGAACCCCTGTAAAAATTTTAGATCAATTGGAGTTGATTGGTTCAGGGCAATTCAGAATTTGAGTTGCTGTGTTCAATTGAATGCAGAAACATTTTCAGAGAATTTTCAAAACTTGGAAATTCAGTTCTGGGAAGTTCTTAACTCCAAAAATGCTAGGAAAATTCATGCAAGCTCTATGAACTATAGTGGAAATTGTAGTTGACTAAGTTTGGCATGAACATGGGTGTTATCTCAGAATTAATTCCTTTTTGCTTAATTGCTTAGAGAATTCTTCTGAACAAACCACTCAAGGAAAAGTGCTAATTTTTGGTCCAGAGGACTTTCTTGTGACAAGGAACTCACATGAAAATTTTCAGCTCCATTGGAGCTCTGTATCACCCCTTTTCTATTTAACCTCTTTAGGGATAAATATAGAAGAGGAGGAAAACCACTTAGCACTTAATCATGTGCTTAGATCCAAACCAAACCACTAGCACCAGTGTCATTTTAAATTCTTAAACAGAGTTCCAGTTTTTGAAAACTTGTTATTAGAACTTGTAGCAAAGTCTTTACAATTAAACAGTTGTGCATATTCATTACGTGTAGCAATTACGTGAAGAAGTTGAAGTCATCGGAGTAGAGATCAAAGGAGGGATGCAAGAGATCAAGCCAAGTGGTCTTCACTAACTGAACTCCATATATATATAATTCCCCTGCAAAACAAAGGCAAGCCCCGGTTTGCATCAAAACTTACAAGTTTTTATTTGTATTCACTTTATACGTCTAGCAATTTATGTATTGCATCAAGTTTAGGTGGTATGACACCCCAAATGCATGACCCAGAAAACCCTGGAGTATGATGTAGAGTAGGTTATAAATTGATTATAACTGCTGATCTCAAATTAACGAAAGTGGGTTAAAAGGAGCAAAACTCGAGTGGGCAGTTTCCTACTCGTGAAACGGGGTTAAGGGGGACCAATCGGAAGAGTTGGGAATTGATCCTCATAGTTGGGAATGGAGACTGGGCAGTGGATGGAAGGATCAAGGACGTGGTCCTATGAACCTAGTCTATGTCTGAGTCGATTAAGGCCCGTTCTCGTGTGCGGCCCCGCTGGACAAGTTTGAGATGTGTACCGGATGCATACTGGCTATATGAGACCCAGGAAACCGATGTAACATGTTAAGCTGGGTGTCGAGGCATACCTCACCATCTGATGCCGATGCTGAAAAGATAGAGAAGTCGGCTCTACGAGGGTTTGCCGTAGAGAGACTTAATCCCAGTCGGTGGGACCGGTTCGACATTTGGGTGCCGTGTGAAAGGTTGCCACGTACAACGTCAGTGATGGTTGCTGTGTGCAACGTCGAGTACGGACGTACGTTTCGTGTCAGCCGGGTGTTTTTGATTGCAATCACCGTCGCTCGCGGTAGTGAGCATACTTGTACACTGAGTCGTGACGTAGTAATAAATGGGGAAACGTTTAATATGCTTCGTGAGTAATCCTCATAATGGAGATGAGGAATGATTAACACTTTCACTAAATTTGATCTCCACCTTGGGCTAGTAGCATCTAGGCAAAGCGTTTCTTGTTTGATTGTGGAGTCTCGACGTTAATGGCGCAAGGTCTGTATGAGTCTAGGTTAGCTCACTAAAGTTACTTTCACCTCGGGCAAGTGACATCGAGATGAAGCGTTTCTTGTTTGATTGTGGAGTCTCGATGTGAATTGCGCGAGGACTATAAAAGTTGCTTATAACTTGAAGTAAGAATTTTCCTTTAGCTCAAGATCATCCTTTGTGCAAACTGCTATATCCAGCCCTCTATTTTCTTCGTGTAGAGTTTCATGACTAGGGAGACGGTTAAGTCTTGTTGAGCCTCGTGCTTACAGATACTGCATAAGTTGTTTTACAGGTAATAACTGTACGCTGATATGTACGGGTGTCCGATGAGACTCGGAGCTTTCTGAGTGGTGAACTCATGGCAACCCCTGCCGCTGCTACTGTGATAGTGTTGCTAGCGAGAAGGGTCCGCGGGCTGGACACCTTCTCTGTTGCTTAGCATAGGTATGAGACGTGAGTTGTTTAGTCTTCCGCTGTAGATTATTTTCATAAGTATTTATAAAATTTACACTTTGTAAGCTCCCGCTTGATTTATGTAATATGATGCTTTATTACGTGTGATGTTGGGTGCCGCATCGCGCGGCACCACCCAATGCGATTCCTGGGCGAGGTTCCCCGTCCCCGTGAGTGATCGGGACGGATGGGGCCATCACACAAACAAGGCATGTTGTGAGGGCATAACACTTGTTGGGGCAAGCATAGAAATCTCAACGGCACTGAAGACAAAGATGATGTGTACAGGGGTCCCGATCTTCCGAAAGGTTCTGATAACTCTCGATTTGGTGGAGACTTGACACAAATCGATCCGGCTTCCGAACAACACGTTCTGAATCCTGCAATCGCTGCACCACGTCTCCTCAGGTTATCAACCGATATTGCACAGTTGACCTCACCAAGAAGGCTAATCCTTGCCTGCGAATCGAAGAACACAAGCAAGAACAAGAAAGAATGCAACCAACTTGCTGAAAGATATGAAGCACTCGTTGGGGTCTCACAAACCGATGAACGGCGAAACTATTCTTGACAGAATAATCTAAGCAAAACCCCGCTGTTTGTGACGGCGGCTAGGGGGTATAAAGGTGGTGGAGGACGACCAGGGGGGTGCTGGGGTCGTGAGCTAACCCTAAGACACGTACATAATGGACTTGGACTCGATACAAGGCCCAATGGCCCAACTAGGTGATGCAACACCCTGACAGACTCTAAACTTTATATTGTTTCGTAGTTTCCCATCGACTCCGAGGGAAATTTTGACGTGGGGAGAGTTCCATTGGAAAGTTTATCTTCTCAGCTTTCCGTGCATATGTAGAACGTCAAAAACGGAGTCCGTATGCCTCGTGTGCATCCATTTTAAGTTGGACTGCTCCGGGGCCCGAGTTGGACTCGAGTTTGAATTGGGCTCGGTCTCTAACTTCTTGTTGGCGTATTTTCTGGTCCTCCACGCCTCCAAACCCCTCTCCATGCATCTCCATGTCCTCTCCATGGTTCCTAATCATAATTAATCCATTAGGTAGCAACATACTCTCAAAATTCACATATAAAGAATTGTTCAGGAACGAGCTCACCTCTAAATTCAATTATCGTGCTCGAGCTCTAGTAATTGGACCTTGCATGTCTACCATGTGAGTGTTGTGTATATCTGCATGAGTGATGTTCACATCATCCTCCCCCTCTTGCATTGGAGTCGTACTTGACTCAAGCTCATCTTCTTCTCCCAAATATGGCCTCAAATCTAAAATGTTAAAGGTGGGACTAACCCCAAACTCGGGAGGCAACTCAAGTTTATATGCATTATCATTAATCTTCTCAAGTATTTTAAAAAGAACCATAAGCTCTAGGCATCAATTTAGACTTTCTCAGTTCTATAAATCTATCCTTTCTCAAGTGTAACCAAACTAAATCACCCGGTTCAAGTCTAACTTCCTGCCTACCTTTACTACCAGCAATTCTATATTTTTCATTCATATTTTCAATATTGTGTTTAGTGGTCTCATGAATTTTCAAAATAAAATCAGCACGTTCCTTTGCATCATTATGAGTTCTCTCACTAGTAGGTAAAGGCAAGATATCAATAGGAGCACAAGGATTGAATCCATACACTACCCGAAAAGGACTTACCTTGGTGGAATAATGTGTTGCCCGATTATATGCAAACTCCACATGTGGCAAACATTCTTCCCACATCTTTAAATTTTTCTTCAAAACAGCTCTCAACATGGTGCCCAAAGTGCGGTTCACTACTTCTATTTGCCCATCAGTTTGTGGGTGACATGTTGTAGAGAACAACAGTTTTGTACCCAACTTGTTCCATAGGGTGCGGCAAAAGTGACTCAAAAATTTAGCATCACGAGCTGAAACAATAGTAGAAGGCATACCATGCAAGCGAACAATCTCTTTGAAAAAAGGTCGGCAATATGTACAACATCATCACTTTTCTGACACGGTATAAAATGTGCCATCTTAGAAAAACGATCCACCACAACAAAAATGCTGTCCCTCCCCCTCTTAGTCCTAGGCAATCCTAAAACAAAGTCCATAGAGATATCCACCCAAGGAATGGAAGGAGTGGAAAGAGGCATGTATAAACCATGTGGATTCAAACGGGACTTAGCTTTCTGACATGTGGTGCAGCGAGCCACAAACCGCTCTACATCTCTCCTCATCTTTGGCCAAAAGAAATTTGTGGCCAGAACATCCTCCGTCTTCTTTGCGCCAAAATGGCCCATCAAACCTCCACCATGTGCCTCCTGTAATAACAAAAGACGAATGGAACCAACTGGAATGCATAGGCGGTTAGCTCTAAACAAGAATCCATCACCCAGTACAAATTTATTCCAGGTATGACCTTTTCTACAATGCAGCAACACATCTTTAAAATCAGCATCAAGAGCATATTGTTCTTTAATTGATTCAAGTCCAAAAATTCGACAATCAAGTTGGGACAGCATATTATATCGTCTAGACAATGCATCAGCGATCAAATTATCCTTCCCTTTCTTATGTTTAATGACATAAGGAAAAGACTCAATAAATTCAATCTATTTTGCATGTCTACGATTCAGATTATTTTGAGAACGAATATGCTTTAGCGATTCATGATCAGAATGAATAACAAATTATTTAGGCCATAAATAATGACGCCATGTCTCTAAGCATCGTACGAGAGCATAAAATTATTTATCATATGTGGAGTAATTCAGGACAGGACCATTAAGTTTTTCACTAAAGTATGCAACCGGTTTACCACCTTGCAGTAAGACACCACCAATGCCAACTCCACTAGCATCACATTCAAGTTCAAAAGTCATACTAAAATCAGGAAGTTGCAGCAATGGTGCGTGTGTAAGCTTGTCCTTCAAGGTGTCAAAGGACTCCTCTTGTGCTTTCCCCCAATGGAACACCACACCTTTCTTAGTCAACTCATGCAATGGGGCAGCAATAGTGCTAAAATCCTTGACGAAACGTCGGTAGAAACCTGCAAGACCAAGAAAACTCCTTACCTGTGTGATGGCTTGAGGTATTGGCCAGCTCTTGATCGCTTGAATTTTCATCTCATCCACCTCAATTTCCTGTGGAGTCATAACATAGCCAAGAAAGGAAACTCGATTCGTACAAAAGATGCACTTCTCAAGGTTACCAAATAAACGTGCATCTCTCAAAGCATTAAAAACAGCACGTAAATGATCCATATGTTCATCCAATGACTTGCTATAAATCAAGATATCATCAAAGTAAACCACCACAAATTTTCCAATAAAAGCTCTCAAAACCTCATTCATCAAACGCATGAATGTACTTGGTGCATTAGTTAAACCAAAAGGCATTACTAACCACTCATACAACCCAAATTTGGTTTTGAAAGCTGTTTTCCATTCATCTCTCAATTTCATTCTTATTTGGTGGTAACCACTACGCAAGTCAATCTTAGTGAAAATTATAGAACCACACAACTCATCAAGCATGTCGTCTAGCCTAGGAATAGGATGACGATACCTTATAGTAATATTGTTAATGGCTCTACAATCAACACACATGCGCCAAGTACCATCTTTCTTAGGAACCAAAAGTACAGGAACAGCACAAGGACTAAGGCTTTCACGTACATACCCACGGTCCAAAAGGTCTTTGACTTGCCGCTGAATTTCCTTAGTCTCCTCGGGGTTGGTCCTATATGCAGCACGGTTTGGCAAAATTGCACCTGGAATCAATTCAATTTGATGTTCAATCCCCCTCAAAGGTGGAAGTCCCGGGGGTATCTGAGCTGGAAAAATATCTTCATACTCCTGCACCAAGTTAGTACTGCTGGAGGCAAAGACCTAGCAATATCATCAATGGAGAAAAAAACTTGTTTGCACACCAATGCACAGCAAATATCATGATCATAAATTTCAGCAAGGTCTGATTTTGTAGCAAGCATTACACGACCCTTCAATTTAATTCCCTCAGTCTTAGAACTAGGTGTAGATCTCTCATTATTTGGTGGTAACACAGAATTAATGACTTGTTGATTTTCTGATTTAGAACTACTAGAAATTCCAGCCCTCTCCCTATCAGCTTGTACAATTTCAGCAGGAGTCAAAGGTATCAAAGTAATTTTCTTTCCTTTATGCATAAAAGTATATTTATTACTTCTACCATGGTGCAAAGCATCCTTATCATGTTCCCAAGGTCGACCCAATAAAAGTGAACACGCTTGCATGGGTACCACATCACAATCAACGGAATCAACATATGTACCAATGGAAAACGGAATTCTGCAAGTTTGTGTTACCTTAGCTCTTCCAGAATCATTCAACCATTGAATATAGTACGGATGTGGGTGTGGTCGTGTATTCAAGCTAAGCTTCTTGACCAATTCAGAACTCACCAAGTTGCTGCAGCTTCCTCCATCAATGATTACACGTGCTCGCCGGTTCTTGATGACAAAGAAAATCTGAAACAAATTATGGCGTTGTAATCTGTCAAGTTGTTGTACCTGTGTGTTCAGCACCCGCTGCACAATGATGTTCATGTAGGCTGATGTGTCTTCACTCCCAAAAACATGTCCCTCATCATTGTCCGTGGCAGCTTCATCATCATTGCTGTCTTTGATATCGGAGGTGCTGATGTATCCTCTCTCTTCTGTAGCCACGTATGCCCACTGACTAGGACAATCTTTTTGCACATGACCAAGACCATGGCAGCGGTGGCACTGAATGCCGGAAGTGCGTCCTGTTGAAGCAACGGATGAAGCACTTTTGGCGGGTACCTGCATGGAATTTTTACCCGAATCCGCAGGTCGTGCAGGTGGTGGTTTCGGTGCTGCTGAAACGTTGTTGCTGCCAGAAGGAAGCTTGGCTGCTGGTTTTGGTGAAAGGGCATCAAAATGAATGACTTGGACGCCCCCGAATATGTTTTCATGCGTGGAGTGTAGGAGGCACCGCTGCTGCTCTTGTTCTTTTGTTGATGACCCTGTAACTCCTTTTCTGCAAGCATAGCAAGCTGGAACAACTGGTTGACAGTATTAAATTCTTTATAATCAACAATATCCTGTATCTCACGTCTCAACCCCCCATAGAAACGACAAATTTTATCTTCAGTGTCCTCTACTACCCCACATCGTATCATACCCTTTTGAAGCTCTGCATAATAATCTTGGACAGAATTATTTCCCTGCTCTAAGCGCTGCAATTTCTTTCGTAAATCACGTTGGTAGGATGGAGGAACAAAATGATTACGCATATCTTCTTTTAAATGTTCCCATGTATCAGGTTGTAAGCGTGTGGTACCTAGTTCATTCCACCATATTATAGCAAAATCCTTAAACTCACTAGTGGCTTGTCGAACTCTATGTTGTTCAGGAACAAGGTGGGAATTAAATTTCTGCTCAACCGTCATTTCCCAATCAAGATATGCCTCAGCATCATAAGCACCAGAAAATGAAGGTATGGAAAATTTAACTTTAGCAAAAGGGTCATCAAGAGGGCGGTTATTGTTATCACGCACGTTGTTTCCTACCATACCATGAGTGTTTTGACGAAGGTGTTGACGTAGATGTACATTCTGCGCAGCACGTGTATCCACCTCTCCATTGACATCACACAACACGTCTTCTTCTTCAAAGTTGTTGTGGTGGGTAGCATCATGGCTGAATGGTAGCTGGGCCTCCATATCATCAATCCTTCCAACTAGCGAGCTTAAGCATTTGTCCAACCTCTCAAGGGTGTGGGGTATTCTCTGTTCAGCAACATAATCTTTTACCCCTTGTGCGATTGCTTCCTTGATAGACTTCATCATTTGTTCTATGTAACCCTTCATCTCACTTTTCAAAACACACTCCGTAGGATCAACATGATCTGACATTGTTAGCAAGAATAATATGGAAAACAACAAGATTATCCCTATTAACTACTACACAATGATGGTGGAACTCACAAAGCAATGGGTCGAGTCTTACCAAGCTCTTACAAGTTTCTTACCACAACAAGGCAAAGGATACCTGGACGACGTGATTCAACGATTGCAAGGGTCAAAAACGTGTGCTGTTCGAAAGGATGAATGTGGAGTTTGGATGGCCAAATATATGTGATTAGCACACAATTCAATAACAGATAGTAATTCTGAATAGATGTCCAAACACTTGTCCTAGTTGCTGGCCTACTCGTGTCTTATCCCGGATGTTATGAACAAGACAGCAAGAAGTATGAATGATAAGGACAATAATTGAGCAGGAACAATTGCACCACAAGGCAAAATAACACACCCAAGTTTTGATATTTGTGCTTCTCTTCACAAATTTTCTTTTCTATATTTTTTCTTTGATTTTTTATATCTGTCGTGAAATCAGGAGCACTAATATACACGTCGCACAAATTTTCAGCTCACTTGAAAAAAGAAGATGTGGACAACAGAAATTCAATATGTTTCTTTATGATTATTGTTGAGCCTTTAGATGCCAAATAATTAATCTTCCAAAGTGAATCTGGGCAATGTAATTTAACCCAATGCCAAGGTTATGGCTGTTTTAAGACAGCACCACAAGATTATGTTTTTGGTGGAGCTGAATTGGAAACGGTGATGAGAAAAAAATTGGATATGGTGGTGACAACGTGTGGGATGGTGTGCGTATATCAAGGAGGATAAACTCACGTAATATGTGATGAAAACTGAAGAACAAGGATAACCCTAGCACAGTGAATAGTTATGGTGATCGATTTGATAACGATTGTGGCAGCTAGGGTTTCGATGGAATGCAGCTGATGGAATAACAAAGTAGGAACAAAACATGATTAAACCAACAACAAAACACGAACTAGGACACAAATTCAACACTACGGACTCCAAAACAGAATGTGCAAAAGGCTAAACCTGGTCCTAAACCTGGTCTGGGATGGGGAAACCTATGACTATAACTTTTTTGGCTTTTTCGTGGACGATAGGACGAGTTCAAGATAAACAAAACTAGGAGAAGGCGAACCTGACTGTGCACCTAAAGCCCTGATACCACTTGATGTGTACAGGGGTCTCGATCTTCCGAAAGGTTCTGATAACTCTCGATTTTGTGGAGACTTGACACAAATCGATCCGGCTTCCGAACAACACGTTCTGAACTGCAATCGCAGCACCACGTCTCCTCAGGTTATCAACCGATATTGCGCAGTTGACCTCGCCAAGAAGGCTAATCCTTGCCTGCGAATCAAAGAACACAAGCAAGAACAAGAAAGAATGCAACCAAATTGCTGAAAGATATGAAACACTACAGTTGGGGGCTCACAAACCGATGAACGGCGAAACTGTTCTTGACAGAATAATCTAAGCAAAACCCTGCTTTTTGTGACGGCGGCTAGGGGGTATAAAGGAGGTAGATGCCGACCAGGGGGGGTGCTGGGGTCGTGACCTAACCCTAAGACACGTACATAATGGACTTGGACTCGATACAAGGCCCAATGGCTCAACTAGGTGATGCAACATCCTGACAGACTCTAAACTTTATACTGTTTCGAAGTTTCCTGCCGATTCTGTGGGAATTTTGATGTGGGGCCAGTTCCATTGGAAAGTTTATCCTCTCAGCTTTCCGTGCATATGTAGAACGTCAAAAACGGAGTTCGTATGCCTCATGTGCATCCATTTTAAGGTGGACTGCTCCTGGGCCTGAGTTGGACTTGAGTTTGAGTTGGGCTCGTCTCTAACTTCTTGTTGGCGTATTTTCTGGTCCTCCACGCCTCCAAACCCCTCTCCATGTATCTCCATGTCCTCTCCATGGTTCCTAATCATAATTAATCCATTAGGTAGCAACATACTCTCAAAATTCACATATAAAGAATTGTTCAGGAACGAGCTCACCTCTAAATTCAATTGTCGTGCTCGAGCTCTAGTAATTGGACCTTGCATGTTTACCATGTGAGTGTTGTGTATATCTGCAGAACTGATGTCCACAAATCAAAAGAGATCCTGCATATGAGTGGCAATGTCCAGGTTAAACAGCGTCAAACTGTGATGGCAGCCTTCAACAACATGAAAAGTGATGCCAAGGTTATGCTTGCATCAACCAAGACATGTTGCGAGGGCATAACACTTGTTGGGGGCAAGCATAGAAATCTCAACGGGACTGAAGACAAATAGATCCTGCATATGAGTGGCAGTGTCCAGATTAAACAGCGTGAAACTATGATGGCAGCCTTCAACAACATGAAAAGTGATGCCAAGGTGAAGCTTGCATCAACCAAGGCATGTTGTGAGGGCATAACACTTGTTGAGGCAAGCATAGAAATCTCAACGGGACTGAAGACAAAGAGATCCTGCATACGAGTGGCAATGTTTAGGTTAAACAACGTGAAACTATGATGGCAGTCTTAAACAATATGAAAAGATTGCCACTTTTCATGTTGTTGAAGCCTGCCATCATAGTTTCACGCTGTTTAACCTGGACATTGCCACTCATATGCAGTATCTCTTTGTCTTCAGTCCTGTTGAGATTTCTATGCTTTCCGCAACAAGTGCTATGCCCTCACAACATGCCTTGGTTGATGCAAGCTTCACCTTGGCATCATTTTTTCATGTTGTTGAAGGTTGCCATCATAGTTTCACACTGTTTAACCTGAACATTACCACTCATATGCAGGATCTCTTTGTCTTCAGTCCCGTTGAGATTTCTATGCTTGCCCCAACAAGTGTTATGGCCTCACAACATGCCTTGGTTGATGCAAGCATAACCTTGGCATCACTTTTCATGTTGTTGAAGGCTGCCATCATAGTTTCACGCTGTTTAACCTGGACATTGCCACTCATATGTAGGATCTCTTTGTCTTCAGTTCCCTTGAGATTTCTATGCTTGCCCCAACAAGTGTTATGCCCTCACAACATGCCTTGGTTGATGCAAGCATAACCTTGGCATCACTTTTCATGTTGTTGAATGCTGTCATCATAGCTTCACGCTGTCTAACCCGTACATTGCACTCATATGCAGGATCTCTTTGTCTTCAACCCTATTGAGTTTTCTAACCTGGACATTGCCACTCATAGCTTAACATGTCTGATGAGGAAGCTTCACTTATTGATAAATCTATCCTTCAAAGATTAAGGTCAAATCCCTATGAAGGAACAAAAACAAGATTTGTAATTGAAGTCGTTCGCTTCATCGCTTGTGTGAACTCTAAGAGAGATGGTACTGATTTTTAGTCAATATATTCATCCATTAGAATTGATAAAGTAGCATCTTCGTAAGTTTTTAAAATGGAGAGAAGGGGAAGAAATCATTCAAATGGATGGGAAAATAATTCCAAGATATCGTCAGGCTTCAATTGAAGCTTTCAACAATTCAAATGATGAGTTCCGGGTGTTACTTGCATCTACAAGAGCTTGCTGTGAAGGGATTAGCTTGACAGGAGCTTATCAGCATCACAGGCGGTTCTTAATTAATAGCCGCCTGTGAAAATAATGACTTTGTCCAGGCGGCTCTTCATTAAAAACCGCTTGTGATGTTTGAACCAGTACAGTCGGTTCTTTATTAATGGCCGCCCATGAAAATCATCTATTTACCCAGGTGGTGGTTTATTAAGAATCGCATGTGAAGTTTGTCACAGTACAGGCGGTTCTTTATTAATAGCCGTCTGAGAAAATATTGTATTTAACCAGACGGTTGTTTGTTAAAAACTGCCTGTGAGGTTTTGTCATCACAGGCGGTTATTGTTTTATTCGTCACCACAATCGCATTTCTTTACGGACCGGCTGTGTTTGAGAAATCGAGGCGCCTGTGAAAATACTTTTTGTAGTAGTGTTGCATTCGTTTATTAATTAAGGAGGATTTCACTCGGTTGAAGTCGTGGTCCAACATTAATATAATATTCCTCTGTTATTAAATTAGTATTGTTAAGTATAAATTCAATTTAAAATTAACAAAACTATTGTGTCCTAGCAAACGACAATAATTTAAAGGAGCGAGTAGATAATAACGGAGAGTTTACTGCATGTACGGGGCCTGTATCTAAATTTTGTTAATGCACACTGTTTATAGATCGTGTTGAGCTGCCGTATCAATTTTTTTTCCTCCAGGTAAATGCTGTACCAACTGTCCCGTGGCTTGGCAGGTCGGACGCTGGAGAAGTCCCCGGCCAGGTGTCAGGAAGTGGGGTTTGGTCGGTAATCTATCACCGTCCTCCAATCTAACTCGTTAGGAGTATCTACCCTGGTAGTACATCTCAGTTGATAACGGTAAAACTTGCAGCCTAGCACCACTGCGGCAAGTCTACAACGATTTTCATATTGTATTATGAATTTGCCCTCATTTATAGCGACAATATGCTAAGCTATAGACACTATAAAAAAACAGTCGTTCATACCGATCTATTAGAACCGGCAAAACTTTAACCATTACTATCAATGGTCCCGCATCAGTCAGTAAGACTTAAAAAACGATGCAGAAAGCAGATATCAGTACCGGTTCTTAACTCGAACCGGTATCGATACTTATGCAAACTTTCTATATCAGTTCCAAATACGAACCAGTAGATATAATTAGTATTTGTGAACGGTACATATACCAATTATCTAGCTATACCAGTTCAAGTTGTGAACAGGTACAGATATGTTTATAAAAAGAAAAAGTGGCTGCAAACCCCATTCAGGTCAATACCACAATGTTGGAGCCTAGTGCAGATTGTTTGTTCTGAAGGCACCACTCTACCGGTTTGCAACATTTATAGGAGCTCTCTCTCTCTCTTCCTCTCTCTCTCTATCTATCTATCTATCTGCTTGAGTGATCAATTCTTTTGGGGTGCAACAGTAATTACAAGCTTAGCTAAACACTGAGCAGCACCAGACTGTGTGAGTTTAGTTGTTGCTTTATGCTCTACAACTTCGTTCTATTTCCATGAGCTTTCTTTAGCGATTTTATCGGTTCTGTTATCATTTCTGCAATGTTCGTGAGGATATTTTATTTTTTATTAAATGGCAGTGATTTTTGACAAAAAAATACTAAACTTGTTTGGTTCAGCTGTGAATTCATGAAGATCTGATTCTAGCTGTGAGTTGTGAGAAAGCTGTTGTGAGCTGAGAGTTACGAGGAAGTTGAAATCTGTTTGGCTGGAAGCAATATCAAGTGTGGATTCTATAATAAATCTGTGTTATAAAATAACATCCTGGGTTATGTAATCAGTGGCATGGTGGATAATTTCTGGGAAAGCTGGAAGAGGAATCTGGAAATCTTGGGCCGTAGCAGATTTCATTTGCACTAGGAAAATATGTAGATTTTGAAGAATCTGATTCTCACGGAAACCGATTTGGTTCCGATTTCTGATTTTTGATAGAGAATCTAGTTGGTGCAGCTGAATCAAAGAGACCCTATAAGACCGTGTTGCGTTCTTCACATAAAGCTGCTATTCAACCTAAGCTGGTATCTTCTTTATTCCCTTTTTACTCATGTTCGTGTGGTTCTATTTTGAAACAGTTTTTGAAAGTTTGAGCAATTTATCACATATTTACTTGTGTTTTTTCCAATAAGAAAGAAACTCAAACCCTCATCTGAAAAGTGAAGCCAAGAAGGAAAATCAGCTCAAAAGTGAGGCACAAAAAACTCCTTGAAGGAAGAGACAAGGACCTGAAATTTGCTCATGTTTCTTACTTTTTTCTCTTTTGCACCCAGCTTAAAACCATCCCTTGTTATACTCTTCGTTTTGGGTCTAAGGAACACATATTTTATAGACTAATTATTGCTTAAATTATTGTAAATAAAAATATCAAGTTGGTGTTTTTTGTTGTGACATGATTCTCACATGTAGATTCTTCAACTAGAGATGCACCTCAAGGATCATCATGTGGTGCACGGTGCACTAGAGAAAGCACTGGGACTTGCTCCTACTGCTAGGACCAAACCTACTGCAGTCGAGGTTGCAAGAAGATCATGAAAGGTGCATTCTGTATTTGGAAGCTAGGACAAGAAAGCTACAACATACATATGCGATTATATTGAGAAGGTAATAATTTTTGTTGAAAATTTGATATATTTTATGTCCTAAGCAAACATGGTATGAGTGAGATCCTTATATTGCATATAGTCTATACCTTTATTACGGATGCTCTGTGTAAAGTTGCAAATTCATAACTTGTTCCATTGAGTTCGAATTTAGAGAATTTCTTTTTTACCTGGAATATAACTAGAACCGGTTTCTAGTAATCTATTGTAAGTACCGGTTCATAATTAGAACCGGTTCTGATAGTAGATTATTAGTACCGGTTTATAACTAAAACCTGTTCTCTTAACGCTTATCTGTATCAATTTTAGCATCAGTACAGATATCCTTATTATCAGCATCGAGTTTTTAGTATCGGTTCTAGAACAAGTACAGATGATAGTGTGAGCTCTAAGTGTTGAATACAATGGTAAAAGGTGTTTGAGCAAGGTTCATGTAAAATTTTGGGCATACACTTTGTGTTTCACGTGTGGTTTGACATGGGATGTGTTAAACATGTCTTTGATATGTAGGAAAGTATGTTTGGCGCTCATGGACTAAGTTTTAGTGTGTTTTGGTGGTATGAATATGAGCAACATGTTTGTGTGAGGTTGTCATGCAATGTGTTGTGCTTTGAACTAATGAGGGTCAAGTCTCGGACTTGTGCTTGTAAAGAATGGTGGTTTGTTCAAGTGCATGTGTTGCTTTAGGTCAATACATGGCTGGTGATGGTGACCCTTGAATTAAACTTAGGGAAAAGTTGAGGTTCAACAACCAAATTTTGGAGGGATTGTGGTTTTGGCGATCAAAGATGTCACACAGCATGTTTGGATCAAGAAAGATGCATATGAAGGTGCTTGAGACGTGTCAAGTAGTGTTGCAAATATTCGTGGAAGTCATAGTCACATGTGCAGTTAGCGCATGAGGTTGTGATGTGATTCCAACATGTTTGGACAACAAAAATGAAGATTGAACATGTTTGGAAGGTATGCACCTGTGCAACTAGTGCATGTACGTGGCAACATAGTAACATGGTGTGGTGAAGGTGTTTGGACTTGTGTGAAGGTTGGCACAAGTTTGTGACATGATTCCATCATGTTTGGACATGAAAATTTGGTTTAAGCTAGGTTCAGATGTGAATCCGAGTTGAATTCTGACTCGAATGGATTAGGACGTGAGTTTTGGCAGAAAATCAGACTATTTTGGCTAGAAAACAGCTGATTCCGGGTGGGTTGTGAGTTCGAGCTACAAATTCTATGTTAGGGTCGAATTTTGAGTTGGTTGTGTCCATAACTCTTGCAATTGCGTTTAAAGAGTTTTGGAATATTAGAAATCTGATCTATGTGCCAACAGTTAGAGCCAAGTAGGATTAGCAGGTGTCCTCATTAAACATGATTATTTTGGAGGTGTCCTACCTGGTTGTCTTCTAGGGGTTGTGGATATAAATAAGTAGGACTTGGCTACTTAGGAAGCACCCTACCAACTGGATTTTATGTGTTTTTTCTATGTAAAAGTCGTGGTTTGTGATGAGCTTTTATACTTTGATCATCAAAGTTGTTTTATTCAAGTTTTGTCCGTTGGTTTCGCTTAGATTGACATTGTTTTAATATTTTAGTCACAAGGGGACAGATTTACCGCTGCTCTAGGCCACCACTTCCTTCACAACTCGATTTTCTATCATTTGTAAATATTTCAAGGTCATTGGTCTCAGTGTTCACATATTACACGAGAGTTTTTGCACCATAATGGATTGATTCTTTGCTCGGGTAGATTCAATCGACCTTTGATCATGTTTATTTATCATAACTTGAGTTATACTCAACCTATTGATGTGATTCTTGTTGAGTTAGCCTCCTAACTCGTTTATCTACTATCTCTAGGGTTTTGATCATGTTTGAAGGAACATAACCTACTCGCGCACACGTGTTCTTTAGACAGGTTAGTTTTTATTTGAGGGGTTGAGTCTTCCGATGAAAAAAACTACATCATCTATCATTCACCCCCTTCAGATAGCTGATCTCGTGTCATTCGATCCTACAGATTGTTATATTAACTGATACAAATGGTTGTTTCTATTGCAGTGAGAGAAACACCCCCATTCACTTTACCTAGATACAAGAGAAAAGGGAGGGAGAGGGAAGCCAACCAGCTTTTCATGAAAAAAATACTCTACAACACGCATGTTCACACATAATTAAGTGGGACTAACCCACTGTCGGAGTGTGTGAGCTGCAATACTCCTCCTGGCCTGCTACGGAAGTAGCCCGCGAGGTTCTTTGGTCGGTGGGGGCTTGGTGCCCTACGCGACCGGGCTCGAGAGAGTGGATGAACATTTAGATTTATGTGGTTCGGGCCGCCGGAGTGTAATACCCTACGTCCACAGGGGTGCTTGCTGTATTGTTTGCTTGTATGTGCTTGTGCGGAACTGGGAACCAACCCTCTGTTGGGTGGTCAACCCGGTCCTTTTATAGTCCATGTCCGGGGTGGTTACAATGTTGCTTGGGGCCCGACAGGTGGCCCTGAAGCTAAGTGAACCCTATACATGATCTATGGCTTTGTCCTCTGAGTAGAGTAGTTGGTGGGGAAGTTAAGTCCCGCTGCCTTGCGTGCTGAGCGCCCCTGTCCGTGTGTCAGGTGATGATGAAGACGTCGTATTATCGCCCGTCTTCTCTCCCTGTTTGGGTGGCTTCGTGCTGTTGGGCAGCACTGTACTGCTGTTACGCCTTGCCGTCTTGTCTTGTCACCGTAATGGCGAACGGGCAGAGGACGAAGGCGTGTGCAGTGCGCCATGCTTCTGGGGAAGGCGCAAGCCTTGAATGCGCGGCCTGACAGCACACTTCCTCCTTGACTTCGTCGACCCAGGGCCCACGATGGATCGTGGGGCATGTGGCGGCTTCAGAGCTCTTATTGACAGGTTTGGAGCCAGGGGACACGTGGAAGCTTCGACCCCACCTCACGGAGAGGCTCGAACCGGAGCTCAGGGCACGTGTGAGCTCCGGAGATGTCCTCAGCAAGGAGGCGGCTCTGAGCCAAGAGACACGTCGAAGCTCCGGACCTCACCTCAGCGGGGATGCTCGGACCGGAGCCCAGGGCACGTGTTAGCTCCGGAGCTCACCTCAGCAGGGAGGAGGCATTGAGCCAAGAGACACGTGGCAGCCCCGGATATCACCTTAGCGGGGAGGCTCGAACCAGATCCCAGGGCACGTGTCAGCTATGGAGCTCACCTCAGCAGGGAGGAGGATCTGAGCTAGGGACACGTGGCAGCCCGAGACCTCACCTCAACGGGGAGGATCGGACTGGAGCCCATGGCACATGTCGGATCTGGAACTCAAGCGCACATGGCAGCTCCGGGGCTGACCTTGGGGCCAAGGGCACGTGGCTACGCTGGGGCCCGCCTCAGCAGGGAAGCGGGGCCCAAGCTGTTGTTTACCCACTACGCGGGGGTACCCGGTCTGCAGGGTACCTACACTGGCCCCCGGGCCCATCTCGGGGGAGGCAACGAGCCCGTAGGTGGGGCCTCCATCTCTCCCACAGTGTGATTTTGAACCTGCACTTTGGAAGCCGAAGTGGTGGCAAGATTTCCGTGTAGTGGACGAGTGGTTGTACCTGGGAGACGAAAAGGCTGTACATTCTTGGCATAGTGGGTGTGTTCACCAGTCAAAGTGGCAGCGCGTCGTAGTGTCTACTCTTGATTGATGGGTCACGACGACACACTCGAGGGGTTGCCTCGGAGTAATTACTGCAGCAACCAACGGGTTGGTCGTTACAGCTCTACCGCACCGCTCTCCTCGGGAACCGTTGGATGTTCCCGAGAGGCTACCTGCTCGGTAATAAAGACGAAGGCGTCCCGTCTTTCCATGAGATGGTAACTATCATTTTTCGTGCAGTAGACTTTGACGATCCAACTACGAACGTGTGAGGACGCCACGCCTTAGCAATCGCTAAACCAACTCCAAGAGGTTATTAACCACGCCGGAGCATGATCAACCTGACCACGAGGGTCTATTTCCTGCAGGCAAACGAAGAACAAGCAAGAAACTGAGATTGCAATCTGGATATTGCGAATTTAAGAAGAAAACTTTATTGATGAAAGTGGGGTTCTGAAACATCCTGGCCTGGTTGTTGGACACAAACGAGGTACGCAAGTTGCAGCTATGACAAATTTTAATCTAAACAAAACCTGCCCTCTCAAGGAGCTCGTGGCCTACTTAAATAGGGGAGGAAAGAGGGAAATTCATCCAGCAACAAAGGTAGGACATGATCTCCCTTATTTCCTTCCTTTTTCTGAGATAGACTACCTTTTAATAGGGAAATAAAGAGGGAAATCCATCCAGCAGCTAGGCAGGATATGATTTCCTCTATTTCTTTCCTTATTGTAGCACATCTATCTTTAAATGGGGAAAGAAAGAGTGAAATTTCGTCCAGCAGCATAGGTTGGACGAAATTTCACTTATTCATTTCCTTATTTGTCTAAATCTCCCCTTATTACACGGCCCTAGCCTCAAGATTCGGTGCACAATACCCTATTAATCCACTTGACTTTATTCCGGTCCGCCAGCTTGTATATTTCGTCCATGTCCTTGTATGTCATCATGAGGGCTTCAAAGTATTGAAAACTCCACGGAAAACTCTGTTTTGGTTCCCTTCTCGCGCGCCTTCATCTCCCTGCTTGATGATGCTCCCATGTTCATTCCTCTTGTCCATGCTAGGCCCTTCATTTGTAAGCAACACAAATGTATTCAATTTAGGCAGCATCATGTTCTCATGAACATTAGAAACATTACCAAGAAATAAAAGTACCTGATAATTTAACTGGCGTGCGCGAGCTCTAGTAATTGGTCTCATATGTGTGGTAGCAGGGGATATGGGTGTAACTGTGGTAGGGATGTCCTCATCATCCTCCTCTTCTTGAATTGAAATCGTCCTCGACGGAACCACATCTTCCTCACACAAATAAGACTACAAATCTGCAATGTTAAAAGTGGGACTAACCCCAAAGTCTACAGGCAGCTCAAGTTTATATGCATTGTCATTTATTTTCTTTAAAACCTTAAAAGGACCACAAGCACGTGGCATTAGGTTTGATTTGTGCAAATCAGGAAACCTATCTTTTTGTAAATGTGACCAAACAAGATCTCCTTGTTCAAACACAATATGTTTCCTACCCTTGTCGCCAGCAAGTTTGTATTTAGCATTCATGTGCTCAATGTTTTCCTTAGTTAACTCATGCATTTTTAAGATCAATTCAGCACGTTGTTTAGCATCAATATTAACCTTCTCCAAAATGGAAGAGGCAACAAATCAATGGGTGCACAAGGTAGGAAACCATACACAATTTCAAAAGGGCACATCTTAGTAGTAGAATGCAGCAAACGATTACAAGCAAATTCAATATGAGGCAAACATTCTTCCCACGTTTCCAGGTTATTGTTCAAAACAGCCCTAAGCATAGTAGACAATGTTCTATTGACTATACTTCAGTTTGACCATCAGTTTGGGGGTGACATGTAGTACTAAAAGCAGTTTAGTCCCCAACTTAACCCATAAACATCTCCAAAAGTGGATAAGAAATTTAGTGTCATGATCTGAAACAATTGTATTTGGCACACCATGCAAACGAATAATTTCATGAAAGAACAAATCAGCAACGTTAGTAGCATCCTCGCTTTTATGGCATGGTATAAAGTGTGCCATTTTCGAAAATCTATCCACGACAACAAATATGCTATCCATCTTCTTTGTTCGAGGTAACCCTAAAACAAAGTCCATGGAGATGTCCTCCCATGGAACACTAGGTATAGGCAAAGGCATATATAAACCATTAGGATTGAGTTGTGACTTAGCTTTTTGACATGTAGTATAGAGAGCAACAAAACACTCAACATCTCGTCTCATCTTTGGCCAAAAGAAATGTGTAGAAAGTACGTCCTCCGTTTTCTTCACGTTAAAGTGCCCCATTAATCCTCCTCCACGTGCCTCCTGCAACAACAAAAGACGAACAGAGCTAGCTGGAACAATTCTGCATTACATCTTTACAGACGGACTTGTTCCTTGTTCTTCCTTCCTTACAATTCTGCATTACATCTTTAAATTCAGCATCATGCAAATATTGATCTTTGATGGTCTCCAAACCAAATATTTTAAAGTCAAGTTGTGAAAGCATAGTATAACATCGAGACAATGCATCAACAATAACATTTTCTTTACCCTTCTTGTGTTTAATGACATAAGGGAAAGTCTCAATGAATTCAACCCATTTAGCATGTCTACGGTTCAGTTTTGCTTGACTTTTAATGTGTTTCAAAGATTCATTATCAGAATGTATAACAAATTCTTTGGGCCATAAATAATGTTGCCATGTTTCCAAAGTACGAACAAGAGCATATAATTCCTTATCATAAGTAGAATAATTCAGACTAGGCACACTCAATTTTTCAGAAAGGTATGCAACAGGTTTACCATCTTGTAATAACACACCTCCTAATCCAATTCCACTAGAATCACATTGAAGTTCAAAACTCTTATTGAAATCAGGAAGTTGGAGTAAAGGAGCATGTGTCAACTTATCTTTCAATATCGTGAAGGCTTCTTCCTGTGTGGTACCCCAAACAAAAGGCACATCCTTCTTTGTAAGCTCATTGAGAGGTGCAGCAATGGTGCTGAAATCTCTCACAAAACGCCTGTAGAAACCAGCAAGACCAAGAAAACTCCTCACTTGTGTGACCGTTTTGGGCTGCAGCCAACTCTCAATTGCTTCAATCTTGGCTTTATCAACTTCAATTCCCTGTGGAGTAACAACATAGACAAGAAAAGATACTCGGTCGGTGCAAAAGGTGCACTTCCCAAGGTTACCAAACAAATGTGCATCACATAGAGCAATAAAAACAGCACGTAAATGTTCCAAATGTTCCTCTAAAGTTCTACTATAAATCAGTATATCATCAAAATAGACTACCACAAATCATCCAATGAAAGCACGTAAAACTTCGTTCATTAATCTCATGAATATGCTAGGTGCATTAGTTAACCCAAAAGGCATGACTAACCACTCATATAAGCCAAACATAGTTTTAAATGCTATTTTCCATTCATCTTCCAATTTCATACGAATTTTATGGTATCCACTACGCAAATCAACTTTGGAGAATATGGTAGAGCCACTTAATTCATCAAGCATATCATCGAGCCTAGGAATAGGATGACGATATCGAATAGTAATATTATTAATGGCTCTACAATCAACACACATACGTGATGTATCATCCTTTTTTGGTACTAGTATAGCAGGACAGCAAAAGGACTAAGGAATTCGCGTATATAACCTTTGTCGAGTAGCTCCTGAACTTGATGCATAATCTCCTTCATATCATCAGGATTGGTATGGTATGGCGCACGATTGGGTAGCGAGGCACCGGGAATTAAGTCAATCTGATGCTCAATCCCGCGAATAGGTGGTAATCCAGGTGGCACCTCTTGTGGAAAGACATCAGCGAACTCCTGCAAAATGTTAGTGATAGCAGGAGGCAAGGAGGGAGGCACATCCTTGAATGAAAATAATGCCTCTTTGCACACAAAAGCATAGCAAACAGATTTGCTAAAATCCAGATCAGTAATATCAGATTTGGTGGCAAGTAAACAACCACTTTTCAATTTTAGTTCAGAGGCAACACTAGATGATGGTTTGTTAGTAGGTTTATGTTGTTGCTTAAATTCTTTTGCCACAATCTGATTTTCACTCTTATTTTGTTCCTGCTTTGCCTTACTAGCGCTAGTAAGATCATCTTTCAAAATATGTTCTGGAGACATAGGAAGCAAAGTAATATTTTTATCCTTATGAACAAGAGTATACTGATTTTTTCCGGCCATGTGTACAGAATTTTTATCAAATTGCCATGGTCTACCAAGTAAAAGAGAGCATGCTTGCATGGGTACCACATCACAATCAACATAATCCGCATATGTAGCGATACTAAAATGTACACGAACAGTATGTGTTACCTTAACCTTGCCGCTGTTGTTGAACCATTGTATGTAGTAAGGATGAGGATGCGGTCTGGTGGTGAGAGACAGCTTCTCCACCATGTCCATACTAGCTAAGTTGTTGCAACTCCCACCATCGATGATGATGTGGACACACCGTTCCTTAACAACTCCCTTTGTATGGAACAAATTTTGCCTCTGATTTTTCTCAGCATGTGTTACCTGCACACGTTGAGCAACTAAACTTTCATACCTCTCAGCGTATTCAGCAGCCATGTGTTGTGTCTCTTGTTCAGAATCAGTGCCACCCTATTCTTCACTTGCAATAAGAGACAAAGTCTCATCATCATAGTCACCAGCGGACTCATACCCACCATCCTCAGTAACCATCATCACACACTTGGATGGGCATTGGCTCGCATAGTGACCTCCACCCTTGCAACGATGATATATAATAGCATGTGTTTGCCCAGTTGATGCCATGGATGAAGAAGAGCTCCGTGCGGGACCCGAAGGTGTGCTCTTGGCAGATGGTGGTGGTGGTGCCTGTTTTCTTGTATCGCGGTTGGAGTTGGTGTCTGAAGTAGGCGGTGGTGCAGTAGGACGTGTGGAAGTAGAAGATGCACGTGGTGTCCATGATGAAGATCGACCTACAGAAAAGTTAGTCCGCGCCATGTCCTGTCGATCCTTCACTTCACGTTCAGCTTTGCAAGCAAGATGGAATAAACGAGTGATGTTGTTATACTCCTTATACTCTAAGATAGTTTGAATTTCTCTGTTTAGCCCACCCAAAAACCGTGCAAGCATAGCTTCATTATCCTCAACAATACCACATCGAATCAACCTAGTTTGTAATTCCTGATAATACTCCTCTACAGATTTTTTCCTTGTCTTAAACGCTATAATTTTTGAAGTAATTCACGTTGATAATATGGTGGAACCCAACAAGTACACATAACAGTTTTCAATGCAGCCCAAGTAGTTGGGATATTATTATGATATAATCTACAATGTTCAGACCACCAAACAGAAGCAACACTAGTGAATTCATAAACAACGGCAGCAACCTTTCTATCCTCAGAATATTGTAAGCATGTAAAACGTTGTTTAGTTTCTAACTCCCAAGTAACATATACATCAGGAATGTATTACCCTCAAATGGTGGAATATTCAATTTCAGTTTAGGGACATGGTCGTTATCTTGTACCTGAGGCGGTGGTGCAGCCCTACCCTTTTGATTGTAGGTGTGTGGATGTAACACCCTCAAATTCATTTCCATGCATTGCATACATTTTTCATGTAGAGAAACATTATAAAAGAAGTAGAAATGGAGAAAGAACCATAGAAATGGAGGAAGGAACCATAGAAATAGAGGAAAAACCACAGAAATGGAGAAGGGAATATAGAAATGGAGAATGGGGCATGGAAATGAAGAAGGGCAATGTAGAAATGGAGAATGGGACATAGAAATGGATAGGGGAATGTAGAAATGGAGAATGAGACATAGAAATGGAGAGGGGAATGTAGAAATGGAGCAATTGACATAGAAATGGTGAGGAATGGGAAAAAGATAGCTGCAATGAGCCATTTCCAATTTCCCCAAATTTTTCCCCAAAATCTCCAAATTCCCCAATTCCCCCAAAAAAGGGGAATTTTCCCCACATTTGGGGAATTCAATCCCCATTGCTGCCACACCAAATAAAAAGGGGATAAGTTTGTTAAGATTGAGTTCCAATTGGAGTAGGACTCCTCCCTCTCCCCCATTATAAATACAACCCAACCGCTCCCCTTTTGGCCGCAACCTCTCCCTCTTCCCCCTCCCAAGTCGGCGACTCGGAGCCCTTGGCCCCCAACTCGCCGAGTTGGCACCCCCCTCGCCGGAGTTCGGTCGCCGGTGAGCCCCACCGACGAGCCCCACCATCGAGCCTCACCATTGAGCCCCACCGTCGAGCCCCGCCGTCGAGACCCGCCGACGAGCCCTGTCACGCCTCGCCGTCGCCGGAAAAGAACCGACGATCTGTCCTTCCCCAATCTTCCATAGAAAAATTCACTGCTGCTGCCATTGCTAGAAGGAAGGTCCTGCCACCAAAAGGAAGTGAGGTAGGTCCCCATTACCCATCTTACGACGTCGCCGCTGTTTCTACGCATCCATTTTCTTCGCCCCCTTCGAACAGAAACTTTTACGTGTGGACAGATCATGTTTTGATCGATTTTTGACGGTGGAATTGATCTAGATCTTGAGTCAAGATCATCACCACGTCCACACTTGATCCCTACACCCTTGTTCATCATAAAACCCCATGAAAGCTCATTAAAACATGCAAGAACACGTGCAAACTGGTTAAATAAAACAACACCATAGGATTTGCATTCATCTACCCCATTGCATCTTGAGTAAAGTTTGTGCATGATGATTGATTGCTGTAAATTTTGTATGTGCGTGGTCGTGAGTAGAAGGAAAAGCTCAAGAGGCCATCTACAAGGATCTACAGCACCAAGACTTTGAGACGCTCGAACAACTAGAACCACGGGAGACAGGCAAGTGCCCCTTGACCATATTGATCCTATGTTTTGAAATTGTTTTGTTTGCGAAAACTCGTATGCTTGAGTCAACTTGATGGGACACCCTTTTATAGGAGTTTACTAGTTTTGTTAACCATCCTTGTCGCCGGGAAAGTTGATGAGTCGGGTATGGTCGTTTTTTCTTTTTGCTTGGCCTAATCTACGGGATATGGGAAGGTGAATTAAAACATGTCTAGCTACTGCACTTATATGAATAATGATGATGAGAACTTGATGATGTTAAAGAGCATGGAATTGGGGATATTTAGGCAAGCTTGGTTCATGGATGTTTCTGAATGAGATGGTGGTTTACTTGCCGTAGATCTAAGGACCGGTTCATGCTAGCACATGCCAGGAAAACAGTGCCACCACAAGGCCAAATATGGGTGTGGCTTAGCTGATTAATTTGGTGTGTTGCTAGCTTGTTATGGACCGTGGATGGCGCGGGGAATGGGAGTCAAGAGGGACTGCCCTGGGAACTGCTTGGCACAAGAGGGGGCCCGTGGGTGGGAGAATGGTGATTCGAGCCTGCCGGTGAAACCTCAGTGAGTCCATACATCTAGTAGCCCCTTTGTAAAGGTTATTTTGTGATCTCTTGGCCATACACCGACGGTTGTGTACTGGTATAATGAAGGTTCTGCAGTCTCCGACAGGTGACGAAATCACGAACTTGTGAGTAAAGTGGTGCCACCTCTGCAGAGTGTAAAACTATCATGATAGCTGTGCTTCCGGTCACAAGCACCTGGCCAACTTACATGATTAGAGGGAAAACTTGGGATGGTTATTTGGTATGGTTGTGGTATGGTCATTGGAATTGGTTTTGGGACTGTTTTGAGTCATGAAAGTGAGTTTAGTTTCTATTATATGAATATGAGATGGTTATGAATATTTATGAGCATGAGATGAATTTGAGAAAGATTAATGACTGGATGAGACTTGATAAATGGTGCAGTATGATGAAAGAATGTTGCTGATTTACTTCGATATATTGGGCTTTAACTCACCTAGAAATAGTTGCTATTTTTATCATGTTTGTGAAATAAAAATTGCTTTCTGCAATGAGCCCTTTTTATTTCCAACCTTGTCGTAAGCTACATGTCATACTTTTCCCGCACTTGCTGAGTACGACATGTACTCACCCTTGCATTATCACATAAACATCAGTAACAGGAGAAGAGTACTTTGAGGACCATGTGGAGTACTAGGCATGCGAACTACCGTCAACTTGCCTGTGGAGTTGAAGATGGAGCCTGCTGCCTTTATTGATATTCCGTTGTCGTTTAGAGTCTTCTGCTGCAAGAATAAGATAGACATTCATGAGTGAGACATTGAGTCATTATACTTAAGTACTTAAACACTATTTATTCATGGTTATATTTTGAATTCAGTTTGTGGATTACATGTGTATGTGTGATGAACATCCTGGGCACACATATTGTGACACCCTCAATTATGTGGAAAACCACGGAATCGAGAACTAATGCATATGTGTGTCCAGGATGTTCATCACACATACACATACGTTCCATAAACTGAATTCAGATTATATATTACCATGAATAACAGAGTTTATTACAATATCTCATGAGTCTTGGACTCATGTTCACAGCGGAAGTCTTTATTTCTATGCAGCGGAAGCAATCTAACTAATGCGGAAGCAAATCTAAGCAGAAGTGACTCTATCTCTACTCCCTCCACAGGCAAAGATGAGAACAGATCACACGCCTTAATGCTCTACTTGGTCTTCATAGTAGTCTTCTCCTGCTGCTGATGATGAAATAATAATGCAAGTTTGAGTACAATGATGTACTCAGCAAGTGCGGGAAAAAAATGATATGTAACTCATAACAAGGTAGGTATAAAAAGGCTCACTTGCAGAAAAGCAGATTTATAAAACCATGATAAAACAGCAACTTAACTTTAGATGAATATAATCCCAGCATGTATTAAATTACCAACATACCTCCATCACTTTCCATGCTCCACCCGAGCATTAACCAACTTCATTCTTACTCACGAATACCTCCTCGTATTTGCTACCATCTCACGAATACCTCCCCGTATTCGCTACCATCTCATCTCATAAACAACTTTGTCTCATACCGAGACCCATCTCATTATCATGACTCAACAGTCATGCAACCATCTTGACACCCGGACTCAACAGTCCCAAAATCAAACCATAACCAAAAACAATAACCATAACCTAGAACCGTCCCAATAACCATCCCAACTAATCATGGCAGTTTAGCCAGACGCTCGTGACCGTAAGATTGGCAATCATGATAGTTTTAATAACTCTGCAGAGTTTGCACCTCTTTACCCACAAGTTTGTGATTTCATCACCCGTCGGGGACTGCAGAACCTCCATTATACCAGTACACAACCGTCGGTGTATGGTCAAGAGATCACAAAATAGCCTTTACAAAGGGGTTACTAGATGTATGGACTCACTAAGGTTTCACCGGCAGGCTAGAATCTTCAATTCTCCCACCCACGGGCCCCCTCTTGTGCCATGCAGTTCCCAGGGCAGTCCTCACTCGACTCCCATTCACCGCGCCTTCCACAGTCCATAACACTCTAGCAACTTACCTAATTACTGAGCTAAGCCGCACCCATACTTGGCCTTGTGGTGGCACTGTTATCCTGGCATGTGCATGCATGAACCGGTCCTTAGATCTACGGCAAGTACACCACCATCTCATGCTACCTCATTCACAAACCCAGGCTTGCCTAGATCTCCCTCCGATCACGTTCATTAACATTATCAGTTTCTCATTATCATTACGAGTGCAGTTAGCTAGACACATCTATCTTGCTTCCCAATCCCATGGACTCAGCGAAGCATAAAGAAAAAACCATTCCCGACTCATAAACTTCCGCAACAAGGGTGGTTTAACCAAAACTAGTAAACTCCTATAAAAGGGTTTCCCATCATATTTGACTCAGCACACACACCTTTTCACAAAACAAGACGGTTTTACCCAAAACATAGGATCAATATGGTAAAGGAGCACTTGCCTTGTTCTTGCGGTTCCGGTGGTTCTTGGATCTCAAAACCTTGTTGCTGCAGCTCGTCGTAGACAGCTCCCTGAGCTTGTCCTGCTAGATCGGATCACGTGCATACAAGATTCATAGCAATCAATATCATGCACAAACCTTAAACTAGATGCGATGATGCATATGCTTGCTATCCTAGGGTTAGTTTTTATTAGATTGGTTTGTTCGTGTTCTTGCATGGCTTGCATGGGCAGAGGTGTTCGGATCAAAGGTGGACGTGGCGATGATCTTGTCTTTAGATCAACCTGGTCATCAAGTGATCTATCCACAAGAAGGCTTCTGTTCGAAAGGAACCAAAGAACAGATGCTAAGAATACACAACAATGTCATAAGGTGGTATAGGATTCCTACCTCACGTTCTTCTCGGTTTCGAGGTCCTCTTCAGACCCTTCTGGCTTTCCTCCGGCGATCTTCCTTGCTGGGTTTCGGCGATGGTTTACTCGGCGAGATAGGGATAGGGCTCTAAGTCATCGGCTCAGGAGTTGAAAAAGAAGTTTGTGGTTTCGGCTAGAGGTTCTGGATTCTATTTATAATCGGAAAGAGAAGAGTCCTAATCTGATTGTATCCCGAATATGAGTCCTATCCAGATCGTTGTTGGATCCTAATGCCTTATCTTTAGTAACATCGTGAATTCAGGTCAGTTTTCCTTTACGTACCGGTATTCTTACGCGTAAAAACCGCTCCAGAACTCGTTATCTCCGCGGTGATGAGCTCCAGAAGTTCCACATGTCAATCGAGCGAGACCTCCCTTTTTCCTTCGGAGGTGAGCTCCGCGTGCGCCACGTATCCTGGCGGTCGGGACCTACTATCTCGCTCGGAGGTGGCTCCGCGCACGCCACGTGTTAGTGCCGGTATTTCCTTCTTTCCTCAGAGACGTGCTCCGAGGTCGACACGTGTCCAGCAGCGACAGACCTCCCGGAGATAAGCTCCGGTGGTGACACGTGTTCGATGGAACCGGTCTTCTCAGAGGTGAGCTCCGAGATCGACACATGTCCTGCAGAAATGCCTTTGCTTCTTCCGCAGAGGCTCGCTCCGTGGGCAACACATGTCCCACAGGGTCGGTCCTCTCCCCTTTGCGGAGACGAGCCCCGAGCCTGCCACGTAGCCAGCTTAGTGACGGACCTCTCCCCACTTCGCAGGGATGAGCTCCGGACACGCCACGTGGCCAGCGGCCGCAGAAGCTGTCTTTGGTGCTCTTTGTGAACTGGACTCGGTTCTTACTGGCTACCCTTTTGATAACTTTCTCTGTTCCTATTTTTCTAAAAATGTTTCCTCTTCATGAATATATGTTGACACCAGAGATGAGGGTGTCACAAATCTACCCCCTTTAAATTGAATCTCGCCCTCGAGATTCGTTAGTAGAAAATAGATGGGGAAATTCTGCCTTGATATCCTCTTCACGCTCCCATGTGGTTTCAGCTTCGGTGTGATGGCTCCATTGTACCTTGCACCATCGAATCACCTTGTTCCGGGTGACCCTTTCCTTTACGTCCAAGATTCGGACAGGGTGTTCTGCATAAGTCAGGTCCTCTTGAAGTTCAAGCTCTCCCATTGATACTTGCTCCTCTGGTATTCTCAAGCATTTCTTGAGCTGGGATACATGAAACACGTCATGCACGTCGGAGAGGTGGGTTGGGAGCTCTAGTTGATAGGCTACTTCTCCTCGCTTGTCCAGAACCTTAAATGGTCCGATGTAGCGAGGTGCTAGCTTGCCTTTGATGTTAAAACGTCATTGGCCTCAGATAGGCGATACCTTAAGGTATACGAAGTCTCCCACTTTGAAAGTCAACTTCCTTCGCCTATTGTCCACATAGCCTTTCTGTCGTGACTGAGCGGCCTTTAAGTTCTCCCGTATCGTTTGGACTTGCTTTTCAGCCTCTTGTAGCACTTCGGGTCCAAACACCTGGTTCTCTCCGATCTCGTTCCAGAACAGTGGTGTTCTACACCGTCTACCGTATAATGCTTCGAAAGGCGACATCTTCAAGCTAGCTTGGTAGCTGTTGTTATAGGAGAATTCGGCATACGGTAAACTCCTATCCCAACTACGCCCTCGTTTCAAGGCGCAAGATCTCAACATGTCTTCCAAAATTTGGTTTGTCCTTTCGGTTTGTCCATCAGTTTGTGGGTGGTAGGCGGAGCTAAAATCCAATCGTGTACCCATGGCTTTCTGCAGCTTCCTCCAGAATCTAGAGGTAAATTGAGAACCTCAATCTGAGACTATCCTCTTCGGAACTCCATGACGGCACACGATCTTCTCCATGTACAACTCGGCTAATTGTGCAACGTTGTAACTGGCCTTTACAGGGAGAAAACGGGTGGTTTTCGTCAATTGATCCACAATAACCCAGATGGAGTCGTAACCCAACTGAGTACGTGGCAATCCGACGATAAAATCCATATGATGTCTTCCCACTTCCACTCTGGTACCTTCAAAGGTTGCAACAATCCAGCGGGTTTTTGATGTTCGGCCTTTACCTGTTGGCATGTGTCGCATAGGGCAACGTACTCGGCTATATCCCTCCTCATACCATCCCACCAATAACAAGTTTTCAAGTCCTTGTACATTTTGGTACTTCCGGGATGTATGGAATAGGGTGAATCATGTGCCTCCTTCAGTATCATGTCGTGGAGGTGTTTTACGTTAGGCACACAAATCCTTTTTCCTAGCCAAAGCTTTCCCTTCTCATCCTCCTTGAAGTCCTTCTATATTCCTTGTCGGATTCTTTCCTTGATCTCCTTGATTCTCTCATCCGTTGCTTGGCCCTCTCTTATCTCTTGCTCTAATGAAGAGTGGATCTCCATTATTTCCTTGTTGTTCAAAAATCCGAGGTGTAACCGTTCGAACTCCTTACGTAGTTCGAGTGTAGCTCCCGAACCGTGAGTTGGTGACATGCTCCCTTTCGGCTCAATGCATCAGCTACTACATTGGCCTTCCCAGGGTGGTAGTTGATTCCAACATCGTAATCCTTGATGAGTTCCAACCATCGACGTTGCCTCAAATTCAAATCTGTTTGTGTAAATATGTACTTGAGGCTTTTATGATCCGTATAGATCTCACATCGATGACCAAGGATATAATGTCTCCAAATCTTCAACGCATGCACTACTGCTGCTAACTCCAAGTAATATGTAGGATAATTAAGCTCGTGCTTCTTTAATTGCCGTGAGGCATAGGCTACCACTTGTCCTTCTTGCATGAGCACAAATCCGAGTCCCTGTCTGGATGCGTCACAATGTACGTGAAAGCTCTTGCTTACGTCTGGCAATACCAGAACTGGTGCTGTGGTTAGCCTTTTCTTGAGTTCCTCAAAACTTTCTTGGCAGGCTAGTGTCCATTGAAAGACCTTTCCCTTCATTAGCAACTCCGTCATAGGCTTTGCTATCTTAGAGAAGTCTTTAATGAAGCGTCGATAGTATCCAGGCATCCCAAGAAAACTCCGAATATCTCTCACGCTCTGCGGTTGGTCCCACTTCAGAACAACTCTTACTTTTTCGGGATCAACCGATACCCCTTCCATGGAGATAATGTGGCCTAGGAAAGATATTTCCTTTAGCCAAAATTGACATTTGTTAAGATTGGCATACAATTGATGCTCACGCAACTTCTGCAAGGTCAATTTCAGATGTTCTTCATGCTCCTCCTCACTTTTTTGAATACACCATAATGTCATCGATGAAAACCACGACAAACTTGTCCAAGTACTCCATGAATACCTTGTTCATAAGGTACATGAAGTATGCGGGTGCATTTGTCAACCCAAAAGACACGACGGTATATCCATACGATCCATACCGTGTTCAAAAGGCTGTCTTGGGTATATTGGAGGGTTTAATCTTCAGCTGGAAGTATCACGACCGAAGATCAATCTTGGAGAACACTTGGGCTCCTTTCATTTGGTCGAATAGGTCATCTATACGGGGCAGTGGGTATTTGTTCTTGATTGTTATCTCGTTGAGAGACCTATAGTCCACACACATCCTTTGGGTTCCATCCTTCTTGTCTACGAAGAGCACCGGAGCTCCCCATGGTGACGAGCTTGGACGGATAAAACCCTTCTCCAACCATTCTTGAATTTGCTTCTTGAGTTCTACTAGCTCATTGACGGGCATTCTATAGGGTCTCTTGGCTATGGGTGCAGTTCCGGGTGCCAAATCTATGGCAAACTCAATGTCCCGGTCAGGTGGCATACCTGGAAGCTCTTCTGGGAACACGTCCGAAAATTCCTGAACCACTGGAATGTTGTCCACAGTTGTTCCTTCGACGTGGTTCAAAATCGCTCGTTCAGTGGTTTGCTGGGCTGACTCAAACTCGACACGAATACCGTGCTCGTTTGTCAACTGCACGCTCCTTTCAGCACATTGGATTACTCCATTGTGCTTGCTTAGCCAAATCATTCCGAGTATGATGTCAATCCCTTGGGAGTCCAAGACAATAAGGTTGGCAAGGAAGTCTACCCCCCTTATTTTAAGGCTTACTTTCGGACATACTATATTAGTCCTCATTTCTCCTCCGGGAGAATTAACTAACATAGCACATTCTAAGTGGGATACGGGTAGATGATGTTTGGCAACATATTTGGATGGTATGAAGGAATGCGATGCTCCAGAATCAAATAAGATGGTGGCTGGGTTGGAGTTGGCAAGGAACATACCAATTACGACGTCCTCAGCCTGTTGTGCTTCCTCAGCAGTGACATGGTTCACGTTGCCGCGAGTATAGTTCTGCTGTCCACGGTTTCCTTGATTGTTCCCTCCGTTCGGTCGCGGGTTCTGCTTGGGCACATTACCTTGCTGTCCAGGGCCTCTCCTTGGGCACTGGTTCACGAAGTGGCCTACTTCCCCGCATGCAAAGCATGCCCTGTTGCCTACGGTAGAAGGTACGTTGGGGCGGGGGTTTTGAACAGGGGCGCTATTGTTAGGTCGGGGCGCAGGAGGCATGGGCACGCGAGGTGCTGGAGCAACGAGTTGTTGCTGTGGTGGCTGACCAGGGCGGTATGCAGGAGTGGTCGATCCATACTGCGGAGCTGCCGGGGGCATGTACCGAGGTCGCACGTTGCTCCCTTGGGGCTGGTATGGCATCTTCCTCTTGCACTCTCGCTCGATCTCTCGGATCTTGTTTTCAAGTACTATAGCCTTGTCAACAAGCTTCTAGAAGCTCACATAGTCATTGTTGAGGAGCTGAATCTAGATCTCATTGTTCAACCCTCTCATGAACAGGTATTGCTTCCTCTGGTCTGAGTTGACATCCTCGGGGGCGTACCGGGATAGTTGCATGAACTTGCCGAGATACTCATTCACACTTTTCTGTCCTTGGCGGAGACCTTCGAACTCCTGCCTCTTGAGCATCAATACACCAGCAGGGATGTAATGAGAGCGGAAACTTTCCTAGAACTCAGTCCAAGTAATCGTCTCAGGGTCGGCATGAGCGTTGCTCAGGGCATCCCACCAGTCAGCAGCGGCTCCCATAAGTTGGTGCGACGCGAAGAGAACCTTCTCTCGGTCATTGCACTGAACAATGGCAAGCTTCTTCTCCATGGATTTCAACTAGTCATCGGCCTCCATGGGATCGTTGGCTTGAGCAAAGGTGGGTGGTCGAGTCCTCATAAACTCTCCCAACCTGTTGTGAGCCGGTGGTGGTGGTGGCGGTGGTGCCGGAACAAGGTTGTGGTTGGCCTGCAATTGACCCAATGTTTGGATCATGGTTTGCATAAGCTGGTTTTGCATGGCCATCAACCTTTCCAGATGGTTCTCGCCAGCTCCGGGGTTAGCAGGAACTTCATCATGGTCATCCTCTTGGGTGTTCCTTTGGCCGACGTTTCCCCTCACCATCTGTGAGAGAGGACGAAATAGAATAGAAGGTTAGAAGGTCAGGTAGGTCCCTTCAACTATATGCATCAAGGTGAGTTTGGACTATATATATATATATATATATATATATATATTTATATATATATACTAGCCCATATGAGGATGTGAACAAGTGCCGAAGCATCTCACACCTCTTTTCTTCTTACGTGTGGATATGGACAACGTTTTGGGGACGTTCCACAACTCACACTAAGCACTCAATCGCAACAATCATTACAAGGGCTCACACAACTCCTATCCAAGGATGGCTTCCTATGTCAAGGTAGTTTCAAGGTCAATCTAACCGTCCTAGGGTGCTTCCTTTTGTCAGCGGAGCTTAACTACCAATCTGTGACTCCTATTTAGGGGTGTGACCTACTGTTAACCCGTGGCTCTAATATCAATCTGAGGTTTCTATCTAGGCGTGTAACCTACTGTCAACCCGTGGCTCTGATACCAATCTGTAACGCCCTCAATTCTGTGTGTATGTGTGTCCAGGATGTTCATCACACATACACATACGTTCCATAAACTGAATTCAGATTATATATTACCACGAATAACAGAGTTTATTAAAATATCTCATGAGTCTTGGACTCATGTTCACAGCGGAAGTCTTTATTTATATGCAGTGGAAGCAATCTAACTAATGTGGAAGCAAATCTAAGCAGAAGTGGCTCTATTTCTACTCCCTCCACAGGCAAGGTTGAGAACAGATCACACGCCTTAATGCTCTACTTGGTCTTCATAGTAGTCTTCTCCTACTACTGATGATGAAATAATAATGCAAGTTTGAGTACAATGATGTACTCAGCAAGTGCGGGAAAAAAAATGATATGTAACTCATAACAAGGTAGGTATAAAAAAGCTCATTTGTAGAAAAGCAGATTTATAAAACCATGATAAAACAACAACTTAATTTTAGATGAATATAATCCCAGCATGTATTAAATTACCAACATACCTCCATCACTTTCCATGCTCCACCCGAACATTAACCAACTTCATTCTTACTGACGAATACCTCCTCGTATTCGCTACCATCTCACAAATACCTCCCGTATTCGCTACCATCTCATCTCATAAACAACTTTGCCTCATACCGAGACCCATCTCATTGTCATGACTCAACAGTCCCGAAATCAAACCATAACCAAAAACAATAACCATAACCTAGAACCGTCCCAATAACCATCCCAACTAATCATGGCAGTTTAGCCAGGCGCTCGTGACCCTAAGCTCGGCTATCATGATAGTTTTAATAACTCTGCAGGGTTTGCACCTCTTTATCCACAAGTTTGTGATTTCATCACCCGTCGGCGACTACAGAACCTCAATTATACCAGTACACAACCGTTGGTGTATGGTCAAGAGATCACAAAATAGCCTTTACAAAGGGGTTACTAGATGTATGGACTCACTAAGGTTTCACCGGCAGGCTAGAATCTCCAATTCTCCCACCCACGGGCCCCCTCTGGTGCCATGCAGTTCCCAGGGCAGTCCTCACTCGACTCCCATTCCCCGCACCTTCCACAGTCCATAACACTCTAGCAACTTACCTAATTACTCAGCTAAGCCACACCCATACTTGGCCTTGTGGTGGCACTGTTATCCTGGCATGTGCATGCATGAACCGGTCCTTAGATCTACGGCAAGTACACCACCATCTCATGCTACCTCATTCACAAACCCAGGCTTGCCTAGATCTCCCTCCGATCACGTTCATTAACATTATCAGTTTCTCATTATCATTACGAGTGCAGTTAGCTAGACACATCTATCTTGCTTCCCAATCCCATGGACTCAGCGAAGCATAAAGCAAAAACCATTCCCGACTCATAAACTTCCCTGGCGACAAGGGTGGTTTAACCAAATACTAGTAAACCCCTATAAAAGGGTTTCCCATCATGTTTGACTCAGCACACACACCTTTTCACAAAACAAAACAGTTTTACCCAAAACATAGGATCAATATGGTCAAGGAGCACTTGCCTTGTTCTTGCGGTTCCGGTGGTTCTTGGATCTCAAAACCTTGTTGCTGCAGCTCGTCGTAGACAGCTCTCTGAGCTTGTTCTGCTAGATCGGATCACGTGCATACAAGATTGACAGCAATCAATATCATGCACAAACCTTAAACTAGATGCGATGATGCATATGCTTGCTATCCTAGTGTTAGTTTTTATTAGATTGGTTTGTTCGTGTTCTTGCATGGCTTGCATGGGCAGAGGTGTTCGGATCAAAGGTGGACATGGCGATGATCTTGTCTTTAGATCAACCTGGTCATCAAGTGATCTGTCCATAAGAAGGCTTCTGTTCGAAAGGAACCAAAGAACAGATGCTAAGAATACACAACAATGTCGTAAGGTGGTATAGGATTCCTACCTCACGTTCTTCTCGGTTTCGAGGTCCTCTTCAGACCCTTCTGGCTTTCCTCCGGCGATCTTCCTTGCTGGGTTTCGGCGATGGTTTACTCGGCGAGATAGGGCTAGGGCTCTAAGTCGTCGGCTCAGGAGTTGAAAAAGAAGTTTGTGGTTTCGGCCAGAGGTTCTGGGTTCTATTTATAATCAGGAAGAGAAGAGTCCTAATCTGGTTGTATCCCAAATATGAGTCCTATTCAGATCGTTGTTCGATGCTAACGCCTTATCTTTAGTAACATCGTGGAATTCAGGTCGGTTTTCCTTTACGTACCGGTATTCTTACGCGTAAAAACAGCTCTAGAACTCGTTATCTCCGCGGTGATGAGCTCCGGAAGTTCCACGTGTCAATCGAGCGATACCTCCCTTTTTCCTTTGGAGGTGAGCTCCGCGTGCGCCACGTATCCTGGCGGTCGGGACCTCCTATCTCGCTCGGAGGTGGCTCCGCGCACGCCACGTGTTAGTGCCGGTATTTCCTTCTTTCCTCAGAGACGTGCTCCAAGGTTGACACGTGTCTAGCAGCGAGAGACCTCCTGGAGATAAGCTCCGGTGGTGACACGTGTTCGATTGAACCGGTCTTCTCGGAGGTGAGCTCCGAGATCGACACGTGTTCTGCAGAAATGCCTTTGCATCTTCCGCAGAGGCTCACTCCGTGGGCAACACGTGTCCCACAGGGTCGGTCCTCTCCCCTTTGCGGAGACGAGCCCCGAGCCTGCCACGTAGCCAGCTTAGCGACGGACCTCTCCCCACTTTGCAGGGATGAGCTCCGGACACGCCACTTGGCCAGCGGCCGCAGAAGCTCTCTTTGGCGCTCTTTGTGAACTGGACTCGGTTCTTACTGGCTACCCTTTTGATAACTTTCTCTGTTCCTATTTTTCTAAAAATGTTTCCTCTTCATGAATATATGTTGACACCAGAGATGAGGTTGTCACACATATGCATTCACAGTGGACAACCGGGATGTTGTACGTAGTTCTGATGTGGAGCAATCTCATCCTCGTACTTGCCCTCGTAGTCTTTGTACTGATCAACAGTAGTAGCAGGATCTGCAGAAGCAGCAGCAGTAGCGGCGGCACCAGAATGTTGGCCTTGGTCGAGAGGCACATGCTGTGCGCGTCCCATTTGATTCGGAAGGTGGCGTTGTTGTTGTTGTTGCTGCTGCTGCTGCCGAGGTGCGACACGTGCAGCTGGTGGTAGTGGTAGACGCGCAAGCACTTCATTAAACTTGGCCTCCAGCTTGGTGTCGAATGTCTTTTCAAAGCCATCTAGCTTATCCATGGCCTCTCCAAATTTGCTCAGCATGTCTTGCACCTGTTCACCCATCATTTGTTGAAATTAATCATGTAGCTCCTTGTTTGTCATGTTCTCCCAGTCCAGCTCGTCGGCTTGTGATCCTATCTTGGTTAGAAGAAAAAGAAACACACAAGAATATGGTCGTACTGGCTACTAATAGGATGTGATGTGGTGTAAAGTTGTGAGTCCGTTAAGCGAATCACAAATTCTTACCCGTTCTTACCAACCAGCAGATGGTGATCGGCAACCGTTGTAGTCAAACTCTCAAAGATTGGATAAAGCGATTGCCAGGTGGTGTCAAACGCACGATGTTGATGTATGTGGAGAGGAGAAGGCTTAAATTATGGTAGCAAAAGTGTCAGCAATAATCAATTCAGAGATGCAAAGTTGAATAAACGTTCAACAACGATACTGTGCTAGTCCTAGGCTAGACCATAATAGAGACGCGAGCCTAGACACAAAATAATTCACACCAGTAACACAATATACTACAATACCAGCAACTGAAGCTCACCTTTTTTTGTACTTTTCCTCTTATTTTATTTTTCTTTCTTCCTTTTCTATCTTTTTTTCTTTCTTTCTTTTTTCTTACAAAGTCCCACAGTTCTAAAGGATTACACAGGAATCAGATGATAAGCTACCAAATACCACAAATAACACACTTATTTTCATAGGTTCCTTGCAGGTCTTGTAGATATTGCTTTCCCAAAGAAAAAGATACACAAAAGATCTTGAAATCTATTTGGTGATAGCGATGTGCACAGATGGAATTTTCAGGCAAGGTTGGATCCGTTGGAAAGATGGCGAGATAACCTTTCCAGATTATGCTTACACTTTCCAAACATACAATGGATGAAGAAGTTATGACCTTTTTCTTCCAAAACCAAAAATATACTCAAAATCAGATCTGATCTGATTATTTCCTCTTTTGGAGATGCAAATTAGGAAGTGAATATCTCTCTAATTTCGTGATGGTGGTGATGATGGTGTTTTTTTGTGCAGATCAAACGTGACAGGAACTCGAAACTTTAAATGACTAAACACGAAGACCAGTAACTTGACACGACGATGCAACCGACTATTCAACAAAGCAAAAAAACCTGAAAAGAAAATTGCGAAAGGCACGGTTTGGTTTGGATATGATGATCTAGCCCTATTTTTTTGGCTTTTTCATGGACTGTAGGTATGATATGAAGGAATAGATGTGATCAAGACTACGAAAATCTGGTAAAATCTCACCGAGCAACCTGGAAATCTGATACCACTTAATAAAGACGAAGGTGTCCTATCTTTCGATGAGATGGTAACTATCGTTTTTTGTGGAATAGACTTTGACGATCCGACTACGAACGTGTGAGGATGTCACGCCTTAGAAATCGCTAAACCAACTCCATGAGGTTATTGACCACGCCGGAGCACGATCAACCTGACCACGAGGGTCTATTTCCTGCAGGCAAACAAAGAACAAGCAAGAAACTGGGATTGCAATCTGTATATTGCGAATTTAAGAAGAAAGCTGTATTGATGAAAGTGGGGTTCTGAAACATCCTGGCCTGGTCGTTGGACACAAACGAGGTACGTGAGTTGCAGATAGGGCAAACTTTAATCTAAACAAAACCCGCCCTCTCAACGAGCTTTTGGCCTACTTAAATAGGGGAGGGAAGAGGGAAATTTGTCCAGCAATAAATGTAGGATGTGATCTCCCTTATTGCCTTCCTTTTTCTGAAATGGGCTACCTATTAATATGGAAAGAAAGAGGGAAATCAATCCAGCAGCAAGGCAGGATATGATTTCCTCTATTTTTTTCCTTATTATAGCACATCTATCTTTAAATGGGGGAAGAAAGAGGGAAATTTCATCCAGCAGCAAAGGTTGGACGAGATTTCTCTTATTCCTTTCCTTATTTGTCTAAATCTCTATTTATTACATGACCCCAGCCTCACGATTTGGTGCACAGTACCCCATTCATCCACTTGACTTTATTCTGGTCCGCCAGCTTGTATAATTCGTCCATGTCCTTGTATGTCATCATGGTGGCTTCAAAATGCTGAAAACTCCACTGGAAATTCCGTTCTAGTTCCCTTCTCGCGCGCCTTCATCTCCCTACTTGATGATGCTCCTATGTTCATTCCTCTTGTCCATGCTAGTCCCTTCATTTGTAAGCAACACGAATGTATCCAATTTAGGCAGCATCATATTCTCATGAACATTAGAAACATTACCAAGAAACGAAAGTACCTAATAATTTAACTGGCGTGCGCGATCTCTAGCAATTGGTCTCATATGTGTGGTAGCAGTGGCTATGGGTGTAACTGTGGTAGGGATGTCCTCATCACCCGGCCCCTAGTGTCTGACGGGTGGACCTGGGTCCTACCCATCATTGGGGGAGGTGAATAGCCTGCGGCATACTGCGGTGGAAGCACAATCATCGTACATGTTGCCCTGCCAGAGGTTGCGGATGTGTATAAAAGGAGGCCTTCTAGTGTTGGGTGGTACCCTCCTTCATCATGCGGCCTTCATCCTCTTCTTGCGCGCTGGAAGCCTCCGCTTCCCAGCACTCTCGTCCACCTTATGCCCTTACACCGGTAGCCGCCTTCGTCCCCTTTTGCGAGATGTTCGTGTGCGTGCGGCCTTCGATGCATCTCCCCGAGGTGCCCTTCTCCTTGATGGTCCTAGATAGAAGCACAAGCCATCCGAATGGCATGCCGATGGTAAGGGAAGCCATCGGGGACAGGATCCCCGATTCGCAGGGTGTCTCTACGCTAGTGCTGGGGGGTATCAGGTGCCTGACGGAGGAAGGCTTGACCTCCCTGGGCTTCACCTTATTCCGGTGTCGGCAGATCGCCCTTCTCCGGAAAGGCGCCTAGAGAACATGCCCGCACGACATTGGGCACTATTGTGGACAACAAAGCCTGCCATCGATAGCGCCTAGCCCACACAACACTGGATGACCCCGGCGTCGCTGTGCAGTAGATTAGTGATGCCTGACGAGAACTGAGGCGTCAGACTGATATGTTTGTTGGACGTCCTTGGGCTTATTGACACGACCCCAGCGGTCTTGTCGAGCCAGGATCATGCTGAGGGGTGCTGCGTTGCACAGCACCGTATAACACACGTCAAAGGTACAAAGCCGAAGCGAAATTTTATTACATAAACAAGTTTATGAACATGTTTACATCAAAATAAGTTCAGCCTACACTCACGGGCGTAGACTACGCATCAAGTGCACGTTCAGCCCTTGAACGTGTCCTTGCTAGCACACACGCACACTAACTCTGTTGCTTGCACGACTCCCACTCGACGGGGTTCCCCTCCTGGGGTTCCGTCTCCTCTTCGGGAGTCCCTTCCTCATAGAACCCTGCAAAAGCTTCAAACACAAGCAGTGAGCACGAAGGCTCAGCAAGTCTGACCCGTCTCACCTAAAAATGGAACTTCTACATGAGGGGTAATGGGTTACATGAAGTAAAAATCATTTGCAAGGACTCGCCTAATTAGTAGAACCTTACTTTCAAGTTTTAGCAGCAGGTTGTGGAGAACCTTACGCTAAGGCACATGAGAGAGCCGCAATCAAACAAGAAACGCATTTCTCTCATGTACTTTGTCCAAAGTTGAAAGGAACTTTAGTTAGCTCTAAAAGTACAGCATATTATTAACAATCAATGTCCATCATTCAATCAGCAACATTTTATCATGTGACTAACCTGTTCTTTCTACGTCACGGTACAGTGAACAAGTGGTACTCACTGACCGGGAGGGACGGCGATTATAATCGATTTACACCTGCCGGGTTACCCGAACAACCCGTCATGTACGCCCGTACTCGATGTTGCCTACAACAACCATCACGGACGCCGTACGCAACTACCTTTCACCCGTTAGCCAAATGTTGAACCGGTCCAATCGTCCCGAGCAAGAGGTCTCTGCACGCGCATCTCAGTGCCGCCAGCCGATTTACACCTCGAGCTCTCAACCTACCCTCTGAACGACCAGCTATGCCTCAACATCCAGCTACCCGAGTTACATCGGTTTGCCGGTTCCGATATAGCCGGTAGGTCTTCGGTACTGTTCTAGCTTGTTCAACAGGCCCGCACACGGCTCGGTCCTCAATCGACACAAGCGGAGCTACAGCACACAGGCCCCAAAGTCCTGTTGCCCTTACCTTCCGCTTGGTCTCATTTTCTTGCCATGTGTTTCATGTGCTATCACTACCCGAGTCGAGTGCCTCTAGCCTATGCTCGCGAGTAGTTCCAACTACTCGACTTGTACCGAATCCTACACTAACTTAGCATTGCAGTAGCTAACGGGGTTTGCAATCCTAAACCCAACCCATGGTTTTCTTGGTTATGAAGTTGGGTTTCCAAACAAGACTCTAATGCAAAGAATAAAGTAATCAAGTATGTGCTCAAAACAATAAAAACTTGTAAAAAGGTTAATGCAAACCGGAGCTTGCCTTGCTGCTCTTGGTCGTAGGCTAGCTGCTCCTCCGGAGTAACGAAGTCTAGGACTTCGGGTTCTGTAACAGCCCTAACTTTTGTAAAGTTTGATGTCAGCTCATAAAACAAAGTTAAGGCAACAAAAGACTATAATTGTGTCACATGAAATGAGGAACACACATATGGACATGTGAGGGAGTTAAAAATTTTCTCTAGCCCATGCTCAACACATGTTAACCTAGGGGAAATAATTACACGCCTAAAACTCTAACTCATATGCACCTTCTCTATGAGTAGAGTGGAGGAAATTTAAATGCAATTTGAATTCTTTTGAAAGGATTCTTATTTAGATTGTACAAAGTCCCATATGTGAGAGCATAGATGCATTTCTCATGTATTCAAGAGCCTAAGTTTCAAATTTGGAGAATTTTAGGTTTCATATACTATTTATTCCGAGAATTAAATGAGGGCACGTTCAAATTCAAACTTGAATTTGAATTTTGAACCAAACAAACTCAATTTCAAAATCTGATTTCAGATTTGAGTTCCTCATAATTCTTTTGACCTATCCTCCAAGTTTGGAAAAATTTGGAGCTCATTTGCTATTTTAAATCGAAATGGGGGAAAAGAGGGAGACTTGTGGCTGTGGACCCCACCGGTCAGTCTCACGAGAGCAGAAACCGACTCAGCCCTGTTCTTCGTCGATGGAGAGCTCGACAGCAGCAGCTCGTGCTGGCTACCCCGATGCCACCTCCTGCTTCGATCTTTTGCCGTCCTAATCCACGCCCAGGAGTGCAGCAATGCCATTTTGCCTTCTCCCAACCGAGCTCCCGCTCTCTGTTCGTCCTCCCGAGCAGAACAGCGCCCCTCCTTCTCTCAATCCTACACAGCCACCTGAGCGACGGATGATCGAGGTCTCCACAGCAAAGATCATCTCATACACATGCTCTAGCCGGCTAGACACTTTACCCCGCAGTCCTGAGCTCACCGGCGCCTAGAAACAGCAAAGTTTCCACTGTCCCGAACTGAAACTGAAGAAGCTGGAACTGGACGCCGTGGACAGCCCAAACCAACAGGGATCACGCCCAAGCAAGCCACCCCATCTGTGCACCAACAAGTCTAGTTTCTCACCTCCAAAGCTCAGCCCCAGCCATTGATCACAGAGGGAGAATTTCAAGTTTTTCTCCCGGGCGGCAGAAACGGACCTTGAGGTAAGGAATTGTAAAATTCGTCCTCAATTCATGTTTGTTGGGTCTCAAACTTCACACACAGGTTGTTAACTGCCTAGCACACCTCCTCCATCGATTTTAGACCAAGAAATTGAGTGTAGATTGAGCAATCCGAGCTTTTTTAGAGGGTATGCCGCTGGACCCTATCGGGTGCACGGTGCCGATAGGTTTAGAGCCATCTCCAGCTGGTTTAGACCTCATGCCGGTATTCTACATGATCCCCTGGTGCTGTAGAGCCCAAGAACCAACCATTTGGTGGAGAATTCACCGTGCAAGACCTCGCCGGAGCTCTAGGGTTTGCTGTGACCGGTGCGCCCTGTTTTCCGGCGAGTTTCAGCCGCCGGGGACCTCACCAACGTGTTCAGCGTGGGGAAATATGGGGGGGCGGCCAGCAGGGGGTCTGGAGGTGGCTGGGAACTTGTTTTCCGGCGACCTCGCCGGAGTGGGCCGCCACTGCCCTGTTGGGCGCGAGTCTGGAGGTTAGGGATGACAGGTGGGACCCACTGTCAGCATTTAAACAATTTCCAGATTTCCCCACTCTAGTTCAAACTTTGGAGAGCCATAACTTTGTGTAGGAGTGTCCAAAAATTGTGAAACAAATTTTGTTGGATTCCTCTCAAAGAGTACTATCCAGGGGTGCAGACCAATGTTTATGAAAATCCCTGAATTTGGCTCATTAATTCATTTAAAAAAATCTCTTCTGAATTTTTACAGGAGTTCTGTTTATTGGAAAATTCCCAAATTTGGACAGGACATTGTTCCAAAATTCCTTTAACTTCAGTAAAAATTTCAGAGGCATTGGACCTCATTTGCTTGGTCAAATGATGTGTTCATTCCTTATGTCTCTGAAAAATGGGAAAATGAACAGAGACAATTTCAGCTTTTCCCCAATCTTTGAAAAATCCATATCTCCATGTAGGAAACTCCAAAAATGGTAAAACCAATTCCTATAGACTCAGGACATTTTGTAATTCACAAAAAGTCTACCTTGCAGCATAGGAATGCTTAATATCTAGGGGGTAAAGGCAGATTAGTGAAAATCACATAAGGAATTATTGTGATCACCTTGAGCCATTTCATGAGCTCAATCTTTGCACACTGCCTAAATATCTTCCATAGAGGCTGTGGTTAAATTCTCAGCTTCATTGGACCTCTGGAACTTGAGCTACCATCTTTGAGGTTTAAGTGTCCATATAATGGACTTAATCACATGGTGATTACTAGTATTTCTTTTCAACCTAGCATTCTTCTTCTCTAAGGTTTAGATCCAACAACAGAAACCTTGCTGTTGTTTGTCCCTTTTAGGTGTGAGTTAACTTGAACAACAGTTTTGAAACAGTTTCTAAATTGCTTTTGAAATATATGTGCATTGCAATATAATAGCTCACGTGACGTCGACGTTCGACGAGGACTCGACTCTGCAGCGAGGATCTCCATCTCGTGACGAGTTTGGCGGCTTCTCCGGAGGGAGACTAACTCCTAGCTTCTAACAAAACCGTTGAGCAAGGCAAGCCCCGGTTTGCATATTGTTACCGTTTTAAGTTTTGCTTTACTTCACATCATGTTTATTAGACTTGAGTGCATTATGTCTAGGATGATTGAAACCCACTTGCATGCCTATTACATCCCTCATTAGAAGGTTTAGTGTAGGCTTTGCCTCGTTGTAGATGCTAGGCTAATGTTGTAGCTAGCTCGGTAGAAGTCGAGTAGTAAAAAGCTACTCGCGAGAAAGTTCGAGTAATGGAGTTACTCGCGAGAGATAAATGATAAGAGCACCCTCATGAATATGAGATGGGGACGGGGATGTTCCTGTAGGATGGAGCGCTCAAGGTTGGTCTCGACCTGCGATGGGTGTGACAATGCTTGAGACCACATTTGGCCTGGACCGGGATGGTAAGGCAAATGTGGAGGTTGGTTGTAGCCCCGTCCGTGTCGGTTAAGGACCGTATGTATGCGGCCCTGCTGGACAAGATTGAGCTGTACCGGATATATAGTGGGGTATGGGACCCATGAAACCGATGTAACACGATGGACCGTGATATAGAAACTCATCCTTCGCGTGGGAATGGCGTTGAGAAGGCGGGAGGTGTAAATCCTTTAGCGGGCAACTTCGACGTGTCCGCGTAGAGGACCATCCTGCTCGGCGCGAAGCATTTTTCTATGTCGGGGTGTCGTGTGAAAGGTTGCTGCATACAATGTAAGAAAGAGCTCTTGAGAGAGTCTTTCGAGGCGGGTGTATGTGTCGTGTATTCCGGGTTGTTATTGATTCGAATCACCGTCGCTCGCGGAAGAGGATTGAGCATACTTGCCCACTGCGCCGTGACTTAGTAAGAAGAGGAACTAAGTCTCTTAACTTGTTGTTTGTGGATTAATCACTGTATTGGAACCTTGACTGAAGTAGTTATAGAGCCAACTAAATTTCATTTCCACCTTAGGCAAGCAACATCGGGATAAGCGTTTCTTGTTTGATTGTGGACTTCCGATGTTGTGAGGCGTGAGGACCACTAAAATAAAGGCTATAAGAATCTGAATATAAGGATCAAGTTTAGTCAAGATGCATTTTGCAAATTTCTATGCCTACTCTTTTACTACCCCTGCATGTAGAGTTGCATGTTTAGGAGTGACGGGTAAGTCTTGTTGAGCCTTAGTGCTCACGGTTGCTTCTGAGTTGTTTTTGCAGGTAACAGGATGCCTGCTATGAAGAGGGTTGTTCGGTGAGATGATGAACCTCACGGTTTGTTCAACTCATCGGAAACCTAGCCGCTGCCTTTCTTTGGTGAAGCTAGTAGGAAGCGTTCACGGGCTGAACGGCTTCTTTTCGGCGTAGTTAGGGTCGAGAGTGAGTAGTTTGTCCAGCAAATGTTAATTTCCGCTGCGTGTGTACTTATGTTGTAAAAGATCTTATCTTGAGTAAAAAAATATGGTTCCGTTATGTTCTTATCGTCTTTTCGTGCATGCTGTTGGGTGCCGCATCGCACGGCACCACCCACTGTGATTCCCGGGCCGGGCGCTCACAGGCGTGGTATCAGAGCCGCATTGGGAATAGCACGCATGAAAAGGGCCTATTTTTGAAAACTTAGGAGTATACGAGTGAGGAACGTATAGTATGCCCACATAAGGAGTATTATTAGCATAGTTACTTAAGGTGGCAAGCTAACAGTGTGTTACTCTTCAGTATTTCCATTCAGTAACGACGCACCTACGTGGAGGTAAGAATGGTAAGGAACGCCACCGAAAGCGGATCAATTTCGGTTAGCTCACCCATACGAGGAAAGTAGTGTGGGGTGTTCCGTTCAGCAATGGACGGGAAGTGAATATGTTTTCTAAGACTCTTCATGTCTTAGAGACATATGAATGGCACTAGCCTCCAGTGCGCAAACCCAGGGGCAAGAGGAGGAGACCCCATCGTGTGGTTTGTAACACGAAGTGTGTTCTCTAGGACTCTTCATGTCCTATGAGGCATACGAAAGCGCTGTTCCACCGGTGTGCTTTATTGCAAAGGTGTGGAGCCCCCGTCGGGTGGTGAATAACCCGATCATGTACCTTGAGACGTGGCTTGACTCAAGGACGGCCCGTATGGCAATGATACGGGGCGTATGTTTTTACTATGATATGGACCTGCCTGAAATGATAAACCAATGTGTTCATCATTATTGAGTGATTTTCTGCAGGTACCTTAACCACGTTAGAACATGTCGTGTAGAAAACGTTTGTGAGTGATCGTTTTAGTGCCACCACTTGAGACGTATAAGCCGGTATAAAGCCGGATAGGATTTTAATTTGGTGAGGCAACGTAGTACCGTGATGTGTTTTGAACTGCAAGAAAATGAAGGTTTGAAAAGAAAAAGAGGAAATTTGGAGTCTAGGATTTCATTAAGGGTTAATGAACTCCTATATTGAACTAAGAGTCAATTTGGAGTATAGATTTCTTCACAAAGACTTAGGAATAAACCTCCCCTGTTTCCGGCAGAATCTTTGCTGAAGTTGAACAGGGCATAATTTTTGTTTGGTTGAACCAATGGAGGTGAGTGATACATTTCAGGAAAGCTATTGAAGTCTTCCACAACTCTTCAGTAGAACTCCCGCTCAGAATCACCCTCCAAATTGATGAAATTCTCAGAGGAGTGTGAACTGCCCAAAAAACAGGGCAGTCACAAATTGCTCTCTGGAAATTTCTGTATTTCGACCATAACATTCTGTAGAAAAATTTCTAAGGGTCAAGTCAGACACCGTGGGAAAGCTTGTGATATATGATATGACTTTGTAGTTCAAAGTTTCTCCAGATTTGGAGTTTAAAGTGATGAAATCTTGCGGACAAAACAGCCACTTTCAAAGGAGGTGCTGTCAAAATTGTTCCAGATTTTTGTTAACTTTGAAATATCACAACTTTTGATCCAGAACTTATATGAAGGCAAATGAATACTCGTTGGAAAGATATTGAAGTTAACTATAACTTTGATATTCAGCTTGAGATGTGAAATTGCCATTTTCATATTCAAATTCTGGGGTTAAGACCAATTGGTCATTCGGAACAGAGTAGTGCTTATTGCCTATGTAACTTAAGACTTGTTGTGGACAGGGATGTTTCAGACTTCTCTAAGCTCCATGACATGTTCTTGAGTTAGTTTTCAGTTTGTCCTACTGTTGGAATTAAGGGTTTGGACAAACTTTCTCACGTTTGACAGATTCCAGAATTGTCGAAACCCTGGTTAGATTATGTGTGCTGCATTATTGAAGTGATGCTTTGACGGTTAATGTTTTTGAATTCAAGTTGAGTTTGAACTTTGAATTTTAACCGTAAATTGCTCACTCTTGCAGCATGGATCGTGCTCATTCCAGGAGTGAGGTTGGTGAGTCGAGTCACGGCGAAAGTAATTCGCCACGACAAGAAGGGCCGACAACATCAACCGGATTGGCGGGAATCTTGGCAAAGATGGCTGAGTCTCTGGATCTATTGGTGCGACAAAGCATACGACAGGAGACACTACAGCAAAATCCTCTGCCAAGCACTTATCTGGATTTTCTAGCAAGACAACCACCGGTTTTCTCGGAAGCGAAAGAACCGTTGGAGTCGGCTCATTGGCTTCAATGTATTGAAGCCAAGTTCGATACGCTTGAGTGCGATGAATATCAGAAGACCCTATTTGCCGCTCAACAACTCCACGGAGCCGCTGGAGCCTGGTGGGCGGAGTACATCGCTACTCTTCCTGAAGGTCATCGAGTGACGTGGGATGAATTCCGGGATGTTTTCCGGGCACGTCACATTTGTTTGGGAATTCTTCGAACAAAGTATCAAGATTTTCTGGAGCTAAAGCAAGGGAAAAGGAGTGCGTACGAGTACTTCAAGGAGTTTGAAGACTTGATGCAATACGCAACTCATATGGTTGACTCGGAAACGTTGAAGTGCGAGTATTTCTTCCGAGGTTTGAATGTCGAACTTAAGGAACAAGTGACCTTGTTCAATAATGGTATTTACAATGAGTTGGTAAATGCCGCTATCATTAAGGAAGACATGCATCTTCGTTGTGAAGCGGAGCTGAAAAGAAGTATACCGCCAGACAACGATATCGAGGTTCGTCCGAACTATCGAGTGCGATATTACTCGCCAGTTAGGCAACAAATTCAGCCAGTGGTGCAACTCCCACAACCACGGCTGGAGTTGATCACATATGAGCCTCCACCTCAACAACAGCGGACAGAAATTATTTGTGCAACCCTACCGCAACCAGCTACGCACGAATTATCTCCACCTCATGTTAGTAGAGAGCAGAGGATTTCTACAACACGAAACCGTCGTGGTGCTGAGCAGAGTCACACTCGTGTGTTGTCTCAGCAATGCTCAGATCAGCACCGTGAACCTTCACAGAAGCATCTTTCAAAAGCTGGCAGGATTAATTATACTGCTATTGAGGACATTGCAAAAGGCGAACCAGTTTTAGCGGGCATGTTCACTTTACATGAACAGCCCATTTTCGTGTTATTTGATTCCGGAGCCACCCACAATTTTATTAGCAGAGACTATGTGCTGAAGAATAATCTTCCATTTAGCACAGTTAAGCATCCGTTTCATATCAGCTCACCCGGAGGCAAGATATCAACAGATGAAATGGTCTCACGGGCACCTTTATGTTTGGGTGGAAATATCTATCCTGCGAGCCTTATCATACTCAAAGGCCAAAGGATTGATATTATCTTGGGGATGTCATGGTTGACACATTATGGAGCTATCTTTGACATCAGCTCTCGAACTGTCCAACTGAATTCCCCAATACACGGTTGCAACACATTGAATCTTGTGGATCCATCACAACAAGTTGCAGCAGTGCATCAGATTGAAGCTCCTAAACTTGAGGATATTCCAGTGGTATGTAAATATCCAGATGTGTTTCCCGAAGACTTGCCGGGCATGCCGCCCGAACGTGATGTAGAGTTCAAGATTGAACTAGCACCGGGAACAACACCTATTTCTCGGCGACCATATAAAATGGCACCGAAGGAGCTAGCAGAATTGAAGGAGCAGCTTAATGACCTCATGGACAAAGGTTTTATACGCCCAAGTTCATCACCTTGGGGCTGTTCCGCACTCTTCGTGAAGAAGAAGGACGAGACTTTGAGACTATGCGTAGATTATCGTCCACTGAATGCTGTCACTATCAAGAATAAGTATCCACTACCGCGCATTGACATTTTGTTCGATCAACTAGTGGGTGCTAAGGTATTTTCCAAGATGGATCTTCGATCCGGGTATCACCAGATAAAGATCCGGGCAGAAGATGTACCTAAGACGGCGTTCTCAACAAGATATGGTCTTTATGAATATCTTGTCATGTCCTTTGGATTGACCAATGCTCCAGCTCATTTTATGTATCTCATGAACTCTGTGTTCATGCCGGAGTTAGACAAGTTCGTCGTGGTTTTCATCGACGATATTTTGGTCTATTCAAAGTCAGAAGAAGAACATGCTGAACATTTGCGTATTGTACTCCAACGCTTGAGGGATCACAAGCTATATGCAAAGTTCAGTAAATGTGAGTTTTGGATCAGCAAAGTGCCGTTTCTTGGGCATATTATTTCAGCAGAAGGCATCGCTGTGGACCCAAGTAAAATCGAGCAAGTGCTGAATTGGAAATCTCCAACATCTGTTCATGAAGTGAGGAGTTTCCTAGGTTTAGCGGGCTATTACCGGAGATTCATTCCAAACTTCTCCAAAGTCGCTAAACCTATGACGGAGCTGTTGAAGAAAAGAACCAAGTATGATTGGAGCAATTCATGCGAACAAGCTTTTCAAACTTTAGTGAAGTATCTCACTACAGCTCCAGTTTTGGCCCAGCCGGACACTACGAAGCCGTTTGATGTTTATTGTGATGCATCCAGCATCGGTTTGGGTTGTGTGTTGATGCAAGAAGGACGTGTGGTCGCGTATGGATCACGACAACTCAGGGGTCATGAGCAGAATTACCCGACGCACGACCTTGAACTAGCTGCAGTGGTCTTAGCATTGAAAATGTGGAGACATTATCTACTAGGCAATCTAGTACATCTCTACACTGACCACAAAAGCTTGAAGTACATCTTCACACAGAAAGAACTGAATATGAGGCAGCGAAGATGGCTCGAATTGATCAAGGACTATGAACTTGAAATTCATTACCATCCGGGTAAAGCGGATGTGGTTGCCGACGCACTTAGTCGGAAAGCTCACGTTCACCATTTAGCCATGGCTGCACATGAAGAAGGAGAACCAAGCCTGCGCTTAGTTCCCTACGGATCGCTGTTCAACCTCGCTCTTATTCCTACAATCCGAGATGAGATTGTAGAGGCTCAGAAGAGAGACAGAGGTATGTCTCATATCTGGAGGAGAGTGGACAGTGGTGAGTTGAAGATGTTCCGCAAAGATGGAGAGGGTACTCTATGGTTTAACAACCGTATAGTTGTACCCCGGAACATGAAATTGCGGAGGAAGATACTAGATGAAGCACATTTATCCAAGTACTCCATTCATCCAGGAAGCAATAAGATGTACTAGGACTTGAAATCTAAGTTCTGGTGGACACAGATGAAAAGAGAGATTGCGAAGTACGTATACGAGTGTGATACATGTCGGCGGGTTAAAGCCGACCATATGAGGAAAGCCGGACCACTTCAACCGCTGAAGGTTCCAGCATGGAAGTGGGAAGACATAAGTATGGACTTCATCGTCGGTTTACCCATGACCAGCAACAAGCATGATTCTATTTGGGTAATCGTCGATCGTTTGACCAAGACAGCTCATTTTATTCCAGTCCATACTAAATATGTGGCAAAGAAGTATGCGGAGCTGTTCATCTCGAGAATCGTGTGTTTACACGGGGTTCCCCGCACCATCGTGTCTGACCGAGGTGCGTTGTTCGTATCCAGATTTTGGGAGCAACTGCATGCTTCCTTGGGAACCAAATTAATTCGGAGTTCAGCGTATCATCCGCAAACTGATGGTCAAACGGAAAGAGTCAATCAGATTCTGGAGGATATGCTACGGGCATGTGTCATCAGTCATGGAAAGAATTGGGATGACCATCTACCGTTAGCAGAATTCTCATATAATAACGGTTATCAATCCAGCATCAAGATGGCCCCGTATGAAGCTCTTTATGGCCGGAAGTGCCGCACACCACTGAATTGGTGTGAGTCCGGCGAGAGAGTGGTCTACGGGATTGATCTTGTGAATGAAGCCGAGGAACGAGTGCGAGTGATCCAAGCCAATTTAAAGGCTGCTCAATCTCGGCAGAAAAGCTATGCAGACAAAAGACGTCGACCTCTTCACTTTGACATCGGGGACCACGTTTATCTTCGTGTCTCTCCGATGAAAGGAGTTCATCGTTTCGGAGTGAAGGGAAAGCTTGCTCCGCGATTCATCGGGCCGTTTGTTGTCACTGAGATATGCGGACCCGTGGCCTATCGTCTGGAGCTACCGGCGTCACTTTCGGGTATTCACAATGTTTTCCACGTCTCTCAGCTGCGGAAATGTCTTAAGTACCCAACCGCAGTTCATATGGAGAACATTGAGGATCTTCAACCGGATCTCACTTATTCTGAGTATCCGATACAGATTATTGACGAGAAGACTCGCGCCACAAGAAATCGGACATTGCGATTTTACAAAGTCTTGTGGAGCAACCACACCACTGATGAAGCTACGTGGGAAAGCGAGGAATTTCTCCGTTTAAATTTTCCCGACTTGTTTGTACCTTATGTCCAGTAGTCATTCTCCCTTCTTCTTTCTTTTTGTAATCTCGGGACGAGATTCTTTTAAGGGGGGAGGAATGTAACAGCCCTAACTTTTGTAAAGTTTGATGTCAGCTCATAAAACAAAGTTAAGGCAACAAAAGACTATAATTGTGTCACATGAAATGAGGAACACACATATGGACATGTGAGGGAGTTAAAAATTTTCTCTAGCCCATGCTCAACACATGTTAACCTAGGGGAAATAATTACACTCCTAAAACTCTAACTCATATGCACCTTCTCTATGAGTAGAGTGGAGGAAATTTAAATGCAATTTGAATTCTTTTGAAAGGATTCTTATTCAGATTGTACAAAGTCCCATATGTGAGAGCATAGATGCATTTCTCATGTATTCAAGAGCCTAAGTTTCAAATTTGGAGAATTTTAGGTTTCATATACTATTTATTCTGAGAATTAAGTGAGGGCACGTTCAAATTCAAACTTGAATTTGAATTTTGAACCAAACAAACTCAATTTCAAAATCTGATTTCATATTTGAGTTCCTCATAATTCTTTTGACCTATCCTCCAAGTTTGGACAAATTTGGAGCTCATTTGCTATTTTAAATCGAAATGGGGGAAAAGAGGGAGACTTGTGGCTGTGGACCCCACCGGTCAGTCTCACGAGAGCAGAAACCGACTCAGCCCTGTTCTTCGTCGATGGAGAGCTCGACAGCAGCAGCTCGTGCTGGCTACCCCGATGCCACCTCCTGCTTCGATCTTTTGCCGTCCTAATCCACGCCCAGGAGTGCAGCAATGCCATTTTGCCTTCTCCCAACCGAGCTCCCGCTCTCTGTTCGTCCTCCCGAGCAGAACAGCGCCCCTCCTTCTCTCAATCCTACACAGCCACCTGAGCGACGGATGATCGAGGTCTCCACAGCAAAGATCATCTCATACACATGCTCTAGCCGGCTAGACACTTTACCCCACAGTCCTGAGCTCACCGGCGCCTAGAAACAGCAAAGTTTCCACTGTCCCGAACTGAAACTGAAGAAGCTGGAACTGGACGCCGTGGACAGCCCAAACCAACAGGGATCACGCCCAAGCAAGCCACCCCATCTGTGCACCAACAAGTCTAGTTTCTCACCTCCAAAGCTCAGCCCCAGCCATTGATCACAGAGGGAGAATTTCAAGTTTTTCTCCCGGGCGGCAGAAACGGACCTTGAGGTAAGGAATTGTAAAATTCGTCCTCAATTCATGTTTGTTGGGTCTCAAACTTCACACACAGGTTGTTAACTGCCTAGCACACCTCCTCCATCGATTTTAGACCAAGAAATTGAGTGTAGATTGAGCAATCCGAGCTTTTTTAGAGGGTATGCCGCTGGACCCTATCGGGTGCACGGTGCCGATAGGTTTAGAGCCATCTCCAGCTGGTTTAGACCTCATGCCGGTATTCTACATGATCCCCTGGTGCTGTAGAGCCCAAGAACCAACCATTTGGTGGAGAATTCACCGTGCAAGACCTCGCCGGAGCTCTAGGGTTTGCTGTGACCGGTGCGCCCTGTTTTCCGGCGAGTTTCAGCCGCCGGGGACCTCACCAACGTGTTCAGCGTGGGGAAATATGGGGGGGCGGCCAGCAGGGGGTCTGGAGGTGGCTGGGAACTTGTTTTCCGGCGACCTCGCCGGAGTGGGCCGCCACTGCCCTGTTGGGCGCGAGTCTGGAGGTTAGGGATGACAGGTGGGACCCACTGTCAGCATTTAAACAATTTCCAGATTTCCCCACTCTAGTTCAAACTTTGGAGAGCCATAACTTTGTGTAGGAGTGTCCAAAAATTGTGAAACAAATTTTGTTGGATTCCTCTCAAAGAGTACTATCCAGGGGTGCAGACCAATGTTTATGAAAATCCCTGAATTTGGCTCATTAATTCATTTAAGAAAAATCTCTTCTGAATTGTTACAGGAGTTCTGTTTATTGGAAAATTCCCAAATTTGGACAGGACATTGTTCCAAAATTCCTTTAACTTCAGTAAAAATTTCAGAGGCATTGGACCTAATTTGCTTGGTCAAATGATGTGTTCATTCCTTATGTCTCTGAAAATGGGAAAATGAACAGAGACAATTTCAGCTTTTCCCCAATCTTTGAAAAATCCATATCTCCATGTAGGAAACTCCAAAAATGGTAAAACCAATTCCTATAGACTCAGGACATTTTGTAATTCACAAAAAGTCTACCTTGCAGCATAGGAATGCTTAATATCTAGGGGGTAAAGGCAGATTAGTGAAAATCACATAAGGAATTATTGTGATCACCTTGAGCCATTCATGAGCTCAATCTTTGCACACTGCCTAAATATCTTCCATAGAGGCTGTGGTTAAATTCTCAGCTTCATTGGACCTCTGGAACTTGAGCTACCATCTTTGAGGTTTAAGTGTCCATATAATGGACTTAATCACATGGTGATTACTAGTATTTCTTTTCAACCTAGCATTCTTCTTCTCTAAGGTTTAGATCCAACAACAGAAACCTTGCTGTTGTTTGTCCCTTTTAGGTGTGAGTTAACTTGAACAACAGTTTTGAAACAGTTTCTAAATTGCTTTTGAAATATATGTGCATTGCAATATAATAGCTCACGTGACGTCGACATTCGACGAGGACTCGACTCTGCAGCGAGGATCTCCATCTCGTGACGAGTTTGGCGGCTTCTCCGGAGGGAGACTAACTCCTAGCTTCTAACAAAACCGTTGAGCAAGGCAAGCCCCGGTTTGCATATTGTTACCGTTTTAAGTTTTGCTTTACTTCACATCATGTTTATTAGACTTTAGTGCATTATGTCTAGGATGATTGAAACCCACTTGCATGCCTATTACATCCCTCATTAGAAGGTTTAGTGTAGGCTTTGCCTCGTTGTAGATGCTAGGCTAATGTTGTAGCTAGCTCGGTAGAAGTCGAGTAGTAAAAAGCTACTCGCGAGAAAGTTCGAGTAATGGAGTTACTCGCGAGAGATAAATGATAAGAGCACCCTCATGAATATGAGATGGGGACGGGGATGTTCCTGTAGGATGGAGCGCTCAAGGTTGGTCTCGACCTGCGATGGGTGTGACAATGCTTGAGACCACATTTGGCCTGGACCGGGATGGTAAGGCAAATGTGGAGGTTGGTTGTAGCCCCGTCCGTGTCGGTTAAGGACCGTATGTATGCGGCCCTGCTGGACAAGATTGAGCTGTACCGGATATATAGTGGGGTATGGGACCCATGAAACCGATGTAACACGATGGACCGTGATATAGAAACTCATCCTTCGCGTGGGAATGGCGTTGAGAAGGCGGGAGGTGTAAATCCTTTAGCGGGCAACTTCGACGTGTCCGCGTAGAGGACCATCCTGCTCGGCGCGAAGCATTTTTCTATGTCGGGGTGTCGTGTGAAAGGTTGCTGCATACAACGTAAGAAAGAGCTCTTGAGAGAGTCTTTCGAGGCGGGTGTATGTGTCGTGTATTCCGGGTTGTTATTGATTCGAATCACCGTCGCTCGCGGAAGAGGATTGAGCATACTTGCCCACTGCGCCGTGACTTAGTAAGAAGAGGAACTAAGTCTCTTAACTTGTTGTTTGTGGATTAATCACTGTATTGGAACCTTGACTGAAGTAGTTATAGAGCCAACTAAATTTCATTTCCACCTTAGGCAAGCAACATCGGGATAAGCGTTTCTTGTTTGGTTGTGGACATCCGATGTTGTGAGGCGTGAGGACCACTAAAATAAAGGCTATAAGAATCTGAATATAAGGATCAAGTTTAGTCAAGATGCATTTTGCAAATTTCTATGCCTACTCTTTTACTACCCCTGCATGTAGAGTTGCATGTTTAGGAGTGACGGGTATGTCTTGTTGAGCCTTAGTGCTCACGGTTGCTTTTGAGTTGTTTTTGCAGGTAACAGGATGCCTGCTATGAAGAGGGTTGTTCGGTGAGATGATGAACCTCACGGTTTGTTCAACTCATCGGAAACCTAGCCGCTGCCTTTCTTTGGTGAAGCTAGTAGGAAGCGTTCACGGGCTGAACGGCTTCTTTTCGGCGTAGTTAGGGTCGAGAGTGAGTAGTTTGTCCAGCAAATGTTAATTTCCGCTGCGTGTGTACTTATGTTGTAAAAGATCTTATCTTGAGTAAAAAAAAATATGGTTCCGTTATGTTCTTATCGTCTTTTCGTGCATGCTGTTGGGTGCCGCATCGCACGGCACCACCCACTGCGATTCCCGGGCCGGGCGCTCACAGGTTCCTCCTCGACCTTAGCGACTATATGATAGAAGAGGTACATGTATCAATTTAAATGCATTTGTATTAAGTTTGAAGTTGTGAAGTCTATAACCCTTGCTAGACAGACCCAATGAGTGTGACACTTTTACTGGGGCTTGGTTACAACCTAAACAGAGATTTGGTCAAGTTTTAATTGCAGCAAAGCTCAATTGAGCCCTCCACAATTAATTATGTCCTTGTCCTTAATTGGAACTCTTAGAGTGTTCTAAGGATTTTCATGAAACAAACTATGACTTTCTGAAAACTAGATTTTCAGAGGGTTCTAATGGAGTTGTTCTCACTTAATTTGAAGGTTCCTAACTAAAGATATGAGCTAAACAATTTCAGAGAAAATTCTGAAAATGTTCCTGAACATTTTCTATTTTCTCTGGAACAGTTTCACTAATCACACCATTAGGTGGATCAAATGAGCTCAAATCGATCTGTAATTTTTATGGTAGTTCAGGGATATTTTGCTGAACATCCCAGAAAAATTTCAGGATTTTCCTCCAAAGGATTCTCCAGTTAAAATTCCAAACAGTTTAAACTTTGAGGAATTAATTCTGGAGAAATAAGGATTTTTCATGAAGTGAAACTTGATTTGCTGGAAAGTGCTCAGAGAGCTGAATGCAACAAAATTTGGTTCACTTGATTTGGAGCTTTCTAGCCAAAGTTATGAGGATCTGAAGTTTGGAAGAATTCTGAAAATCGGGAAAAAAATTCAAACTCTCGGGGGCCCGTGGGGACACGTGTTGGGCGCGGAGGTGTCCGGCACACCGGGCCTCACAGGGTATTTGCGCGCCAGCACAGCCAATCCCGGCCACACCTGATCCCGATTTAAATTCTTAAGTCGCTGACACGTGGGCCAGCCGGCTTCGTCTTCCTCCCACCGTTCTCTCGCGCCCGCGCCGCCGACCTCGCCGGAGCAGACCCGGAGCTCGCCGGCTCGCCGCTGCCGGAACTCCCATGGTCTGAAACTCGCCGCCAGGGGGTTGTCGACGTCGAGGAACACATCGGTGGTGTCAGGTCGGGCTGGGGGTGACTGGAAATAGCTCGACGACGTGCCGCGGCCTCGGTTGAGGTTCGGCACCGTCGACCGTGGGTTCTAACCCACCAACACCTCGAACAAACGGTCCTACAGCATCAGTGTACCTCTAGGAAGCTCGACAAGGTGTCAAAAGGGTTCAGGGATGGCGGCAAGTCGGTCGGCACCGTGTGACCGATCGTGCCCGCCATGACCGCGCTTGATCGAGCTCGAAATTCATCACTCCTAGACAGTTTCACGCCATGGATGCAGAAAAGAACTTGATCGCCGGCTAATCCAGCGTCTATGTGCAAGATTTTATAACCACCGAAAGATCATAGAGCGAGAATTTGAAGAAACCATACCGGATGCTCAGTTTACGGTCGCCGGAGCAAAAACTGGAAATTCTCTGTGGATTCTTCACGGTTTGCTTCCAAACTTGGAGGAGAGCAGCACGGTGGTCGCGCGCTCCTGTTGCCTCTCTTGCTGGACCGTGAAAACGCCTGTGGAACGCTGTCCACGGGCGCCGGACTCTCGGCTGAGGCTAGGTCGCCGCGGTGGCGATCGTTTTCGGGCAAAGGAGATCGGAGCTCGGGGTTTCTGGCGTTGGGGAGGTGGAGTGCGGTCTCAGGTGGCCGTCTAGCAGCTCTGGGAGGGAGAAGGAGAGCTGGTTTCGTGGTTCTCCGATCGAGCAGAGAGGCGGCAGGTTGGTGGCTCGGTGATCGCGGGAGAGGAGGAAATGATCGGTGCCTGCCCCCGTGGAGCGCCTTAAGAGGGCCCTGGAACCGCCCTTGGGCTCGCGTGTGGGCGCGGGAAGCAGCTGGTGGCGCTGCTGCTCCTTGGTGGCGAACGCAGCTGCTCCCGAGCGTGGAGTCGGCAGCTGCTCGGTGGAAGTTCCCACCGAGACTCTGACTTTGGGTGCAAGTTTCTCCTTCTTCCCCCCTATGACATGTGGGTCCCACCCGGGGTTTTAACCTCTGAAATTTACTCCTAATCACTGTTGTAAACAGTGAGCCCCAAAATACCCCTGGTGATTCAAATTATTTATCCATAGCCATTTGAATTGAGTGAAATTCAAATTGGGTTTGGTTTGAATGAATTTCAGCACAAGTTCAGTTTTGAATTCAAATAAAGTTTGAATTTGCCCCACTTAGCTCATGTTAAGATCAACTCCAAATGGAGTGAAAATTGGTGTGTGAGCTAACAAAAATGTGCTGAATACGAATATGCCTCCCACTTTTAAATTCATGGGATAAAAACAGTTTGAATTTTAATATGGTTTCAAACTGCCCTCTTTCTAACTATACCCAAAATGACCTCAAAAAGGTTTTTAATATGGGTGAAACTTGGCATGGACATCCTTAGCGATGTGTAGGAGTTTTCATATGTCCAGCCCACCTATATCACATGTGGAAAATGCCACTTTTGCACTATGTGAGTTTGTTCTCTAATGAGCATGTTGATGGTGGTTACATGCTCTTCATTTGTGTTCATCATCTTTCCTCAAATGAGGTGTGTGTGTATGGTGATGAACACTTCAATTATGTGTCAAAAACTGAGGCCCTTACACTTATAGTAGGTGGCTGTCTCTCTGCGTAGAGGTTGGCTTGGGGGACAACCAAGTATGCCATGGAGCAGAAGATTGCTCGACTTGTAGCTGCTAGGTTCCTCAGTTGCCTTGTATCCCCCTTTGTATGCCGGAACTCTGTCATTAATGAAGACTCTTTGCTTCAAGTCTTGTGTGTTTAGTTATTGATGTAGACTTCAGACCCTTGATAGCGCAAAGGTCCGAAATGACTTGGGCGAAGTAGGTAGCTCTTTTGCGATGTCCTGAGCTTGTTCCTCCGGGCCCATAGAAGCGTAAGGACCCAGGGCGCTCCGGCAGTGTCGCTACCACTCTTTCCGGGTCCTTGGCAGCGCAAGGACTCGAGGGAAGATTGGCCCTTGTCTTCAGCTTGTCGTAGCTGGTGCTCCGAGTCTTTTGCTTGCTGCTGCAGTGGTCTGACGTCCTGTCCGCGTGGTTCACCGTGATGGCCCCCTAGTAGGTGTAGCCCTTGTGTTGAGGCGCACCTACCACTGGATGAGGCAGGACGTCAGCATCGGGCCCCGGCCCTGGGAGGTCTGAGACACCAAGGACCTGTGCGGACCTGCATACATGGCAGAAATAGGGAGTAGTTGTGCTCTCTGGTCACTCTTCCTTGTTGGGTAGCTTTATTGTGGCTTACGGTCCTCAGCTGAGCTACGGGGCTTGGGTAATTCGATGTGGGTCATCCGGGCTATGGTTAAAACATTGTCTAGGGGTATGAGCGGTCTGGTTCCCCGGTACCGAGCTGTAGCGCTGGAGAGGTAGGGTGTGCACACTAGGGGTACGGAACTAGGCATAGCAGGCCACACATCCTGAAGCTCGCACTGGCGTAAGCCTTTCAGGGGAAGGCCATTTGGCGCCATAGGCCCCCAGGCAATGAGACAACCAAAGGTCCCCAAGTTACGGTTAAAACTTTGCTCTGGGGTATGAGCCATCCGGCTCCCCGGTACTGAGCTGTAGCACTGGAGAGGCAGGGTGTGCACGCTAGGGGTACGGAACCAGGCATAGCAGACTACACACCCTGGACCTCCCGCTGGCATAAGCCTTTCGGGGGAGGGACCATTTGGCGCCATAGGGCCCCCGAGCAATGAGACAACCACAGGACCCCGGGTACACCACAGGTACCTCAAGCAGACTTGCCTGCAGAAGGATAGCACAACCCTTGCTACGGTTGAACACAAGAAAAAGTGGCTGGCCACACAGCCGTAGCAGTATGGAAAGAAAGCACGAAAAGAATGGGGGCAATGTACGGGGTCTGGTTACTTTTCTTGTCCGTAGGCGTGTTCTTTCTGGCTCCCATGTACTCAGTTATAGTACAGGGGAGACAGTGCAGCAGGCTTAAGGTATGGAATCGGGCTAAGCAGGCTACGCGTGCTAGACCTCCCACGGGCGTTAACCTTTCAGTGAGGAGACCTTCCAGTGCCATGGGACCTCGTACAAGTACGTAGGACAGGCTCCGGACATGCCATTTACAGTTGATATGCATGGGTAAGCACAAACTGTAAAGAAGGTACGTAGGGTAGGATAAATTTTTCTTATTTCTGGCGTCCTTCGGGTGATAGGAGGAAACAGGCCATGCAAGAAGGCAGAAAACCACCCCGGATGACAAGAGTAGCAGGACCCCTCTGGAAGTCAGCTGCTCTAAGCACTGTTCCTAGACACAATGGCACCTTTACAAAGAAAGAGAAAAAATACCCTACCATTGCACTAAGGATAGAACTTACAGAGGTGTTCTATGTTATTTGGATTGGGAAGAGGTACCCATCCTCCATGGCTAGGTGGGCGCACGTGGGGTGGCTTACTTGTGCTGCTCGGAAGGGACCCTACAAGCTAGGGGAGGGTTTGTCACCCCTTCTCGAGAAAGTGTTAGCCAAGGCACCCGGTGGCCCTACATTGGGCTGTCTAATCTGCGTACCGTTGTTGATATCGCTGGAGCGCTTAGCGGTGTAGCGTATTTCGAGCAGCCTCTAGCCACATTGCCTCGTCGACGAGGTTGATGTCTTCACGCGGAAGCTGGTCCTGCGTGGCTTCGTCGTATATCTGGACGCGGGATGAGCCCTTGGTGTGTTCTTGGGGGAGGGCGGCCTCGACCCCGTACACCAGTGTAAGAGGGTATTTCCCTTGTCGCACAATGAGGGAGAACATCTGGTTAGACATGGAGCGTCTTGCATCGCTCGCTGTGGCCGTAGACGGCTTTCAACGCCCGCTCGGCGTCTTGATACTCCATCTCTTGCTGAGCGCTTGCCTCAGGTTTGGCCTTTTGTTTGCCCTCCCGCTGGTGGGAGGGTGCATCGTCTTGGCGCGGCTGTTGCTATTGCAGCTCACAGAAGCATTCCACAAGCTTCTTGATCTCACGGCAGTCGCTGGTGCCATGGCGGCCGGAGTTGTGCACCGGGCACCATTGACCGTCGTCGCTGGTAGACGACGGTCCTGGGCGCTTGTCAGTGTGTGGGGCTCGGCCCCCATTGGTCGCTTCTAGGGCGGCAGTGGGTGCCCCGGCCAGAGGCTTGTTCCTGCCCCCGACCGTGTTCTTCTTGCTGCTGCACGGAGCAACAGCCTCCCCGGCACTCCCTGCCGCGGAGGCAGGTCGAGCGTGCCAGTCTCGGCCTTCCGCCGCCTTGGCACACTTGTCGGCCAGGCTGAAGAGCTTGGAGACATCCTGCAGGTCGTGCATGGCTAGCTTCTCAAGCATCTTCTTGTGGTGGACGCCTTGCCGGAAGGCAACAATGACGTTGACATTAGAGATGCGGGGGATGGTGTTCCTGACCTGGGAGAATCGCTGGATGAAGGATCTCAGCGACTTCCCATCACGTTGTCGCACGGCGTGGAGGTCGAGCTCGGTGCCGGGGTGTATGTAGGAACTCCCGAAGTTGGCTGTGAATCTCTAGCACAACTCTTCCCAGGACGTGATAGAGCCTGGGGGGAGGTTCATGAGTCATCACCGGGCTGTGCCGGTCAGAGCCACGGGGAAGAAGTTGGCCATGACGGTCTCATCCCCTCCTGCAGCTAGGATGGAGGTGGAGTATATCTGCAGGAACTCTGCGGTGTTGACTCTCCCGTTGTACTTCTCCAGCAAGTGGGGCCGGAAATTAGGTGGCCAGACCACCATACGAAGGTGAGGGGGGAGCGCCATGCAGCCCCTACTGCCCCTGGAGAGGCAGGTGTAGGCAGAGTGCGGCCCGTTGGTACTGCGCTCAGGAGCCGTACCCTCCTTCGAGGTTGTGACGCCTCTCTCGGCGCCGCTCGATGGTAGTGTGACCATCTTTGCTTGCAAGGTGACGTTTCAGCTCGACCCTGAGGTCAGATGCGGCCGTCGCGTGTGTGGCTGCCATCCCACATGCCACCGTCGGTGTACGCGACTGGGCCAGCGAGGGTTCAGCCCGCTGTCTCTTGTAGGCAGGAGAGTTCATGGCAGCAGCGACAAGATGGTTGACATCGTGTCGCAACTGCTCTGCCGCTTCGGGGGTGGCGCCCTCACCCGGAGGGTTGTGGAGCAGAGTGCGTGCTGCGGCCAGCACGCTCTCCGGGCTCAGTCATGGTGAAGCTGTTTCCACCATTGGAGTAGAGGGCTGCCGAGGAAGCGGCTTTTGGCGGTGTGAGCGCCGGCGGCACACCGTCCGTATGGTCGCCGGCCCATCCAGACCTGGGTGCCATGGGCGCCACAGGGACACTATCGATCCGGTAACCAGTTCGGTCGTATTTAGGTGCTGTGGGCGCCGCTGGTACACCGGTCGTCTGATCACCTGCCTGACCAGACCTGCTCGCTCTTTAGAGGGAGGTAGCCTTGTTGTCTCCCACCTGGAGACGACGGCGAGTTGCGCAAGAAGGCTTGCCATGGGAGGTGATGTTCACAATGCTCACGTGGAGAGCGAGGAAAGCCCCCCTACCTGGCGTGCCAAATGTCGGAGTGTGTGAGCTGCGACACTCCTCCCGGCCTGCTAAGGAAGCAGCCCGCGAGGTTCTTTGATCGGTGGGGGCTTGGCGCCCTACGTGACTGGGCTCGAGAGAGCGGATGAACACCGAGATTTATGTGGTTCGGGCCGCCGTAGCGTAATACTCTACGTCAACGGTGGTGCTTGCTGTATTGTTTGCTTGTATGTGCTTGTGCGGAACTGGGAACCAACCCTCTATCGGGTGATCACCCCGGTCCTTTTATAGTCCAAGGCCAGGGTGATTACAATGTGGCTTGGGGCCCGACAGGTGGCCCTGAAGCTAGGCGAACCCTATACATGATCTAGGGCTTCGTCCTCTGAGTAGAGTAGTCAGCGGGGGAGTTAAGTCTCGCCGCCCCTCGCCCTTAGCGCCCCTGTCCGTGTGTCAGGTGCTGATGAAGATGCCGTCTTGTCGCTGTGTCTTCTCGCCCTGTTTGGGCGGCTTCGTGCCGTTGGGTGGCACTTGTGACACCCGGTTCCGAAAATAGAACCAAGTGAATGCATATGTGTGCCCAAGATGTTCATCACACATACACATGTAATCCACAAACTGATTTCAGAATATAACCACGAATAAATAGAGTTTAAGTACTTTATTACAATGACCCAATGTCTCACTCATGAATATCTAACTTATTCTTGCAGCGGAAGACTCTAAATGACAGCGGAAAATAACTAAACAGCAGGCTCCAATCTTCATCTCCACAGGCATGTTGACGGTAGTTCGCACGCCTAGTACTCCACATGGTCCTCGAAGTACTCATCTCTTGCAGATGATGTTTATGTGGTAATGCAAGGGTGAGTACATGTCGTACTCAGCAAGTGCGGATAAAAGTATGACATGTAGCTTACAACAAGGTAGGAAATAAAAAAGGCTCATTGCAGCAAGCAAATTTTATTTCACAAAACATGATAAAAACAGGAGCTAAGTCTAGATGAAATTTATCCCATCATAACCAAGTAATCCAACAACATTCTTTCATCATAATTCACCATTTATCAAGTCTCAACCAGCCATTAATGTTTCTCAAGTTCATCTCATGCTCATACATATTCATAACCATCTCATATTCATATAACCGAAACCAAACTCACTTTCATGACTAAAACAGTTCCAAAACCAATCCCAATGACCATACATTACCATACCGAATAACCATCCCATGTTTTCCTTCTAATCATGAAAGTTGGCCAGGTGCTTGTGACCGGAAGCACGGCTATCATGATAGTTTTACACTCTGCAGAGGTGGCACCACTTTACCAACAAGTTCGTGATTTCATCACCCGTCGGCGACTGCAGAACCTCCATTATACCAGTACACAACCATCGGTGTATGGCCAAGAGATCACAAAATAGCCTTTACAAAGGGGCTACTAGATGTATGGACTCACTGAGGTTTCACTGGCAGGCTCGAATCACCATTCTCCCGCCCACGGGCCCCCTCTTGTGCCATGCAGTTCCCAGGGCAGTCCTCCTCGACTCCCATTCCCCGCGCCATCCACGGTCCATAACAAGCTAGCAACACACCTAATTAATCAGCTAAGCCGCACCCATACTTTGCCTTGTGGTGGTACTGTTTTCCTAGCATATTCTCACATCAACCGGCCCTTAGATCTACGACAGGTACCACCATCTCATCCAGCAACATCCACGAACCAAGCTTGTGTAAGGGCCTCAGTTTTTGACAGATATTTGAAGTGTTCATCACCACAAACACACCTCGTTTGAAGAAAGATGATGAACACATTTGAAGAGCAAGTAACCATTATCAACATGCTCATTAGAGAATAAACTCACAAAATGCAAAAGTGGTATTTCTCACATGCATCATCTAGGGGCTGGACATGTTGAAAACTCCTACACATTACTAGGAATGTCCATGCCATGTTTCACCCAAATTCAAAACCTTTTGGGTCATTTTGGGTATAGCAAGAAAGAGGGTAGTTTGAACTCAAATTCAAATTCAAACTGTTTTTATCCCATGAATTCAAAATTGGGAGGCATATTCTTACTCAGCACATTTTTGTGAGCTCACACACCAATTTTCACTCCATTTGGAGTTGAGCTTGACATGAGCTAGGTGGAGCAAATTCAAACTTTATTTGAATTTCAAACTGAACATGTGCTGAAATTTATTCAAACCAAACCCAATTTGAATTCCAACCAATTCAAATGGCTCAAGTGTAGATAATTCAAATCACAATGGGCTTTGTGGGAACTACTGTTTACAACAGTGAATTGGAGTTAAGTTCAGGGGTTCAAATTGAGAGTGGGACCCACATGTCATAGAGCTAAGAGGTGTGACTTGCACACTAAGTCACAGCCTCGGTGGGAAATTCCACCGAGCAGCTGCCGGGTGTGCCACCGAGAAGAAGCCGGCGCCACCAGCTGCTTCCTACCTCGTGCGCTGGTGCCCAGGACGGCCTCCTCGTGCCCCCACACGTCCCTCACCACCTCAGCCCGAGCGAAGACCCGGTTGCCTTTATCTCCTCGCGGGTGACATTGAACAGCGCCACTTTTTCCCCCGAGCTCTCGGTCGATCGGGAAACGGAGAAAACAATCGCACCCTCACCCTCCCAAGCTGCCAGGCAATGCCCTGAGCTCAAGCACAACTCTCCCGACGCCTAGACCACCGAGTTTCGGCCTCTGTTCCCGTGATCAACGACGACCGCCGTGACTTAGTTCAAAAACGGTGATCGGTCTCACGTGGGAAGCGCACCACAGCCACTTCCACGGCCGAGCAAGGGCGGCAAAAGGAGTGCACGGACTCCACGCTGCTTCCACCTGAAGCTCAAGCCACGCCGTGAGCTCTCACCGGCGAATTCCGAGATTTTGCTCCGGCGGCCTAAACCCAAGCTTCCGGTACAGTTCCTTAAAATTATCCTTCTCTACTCCTCCTTAAGTCATCAAATTTTGCACGTGTATGCTGGATTAGCCGACGATCAATTCTCCTTTAGCATCCATCGCATGAAAACGCCTCGGAGCGGCGGAATTCAAGCTCTACTAGGGGTGTTCGCCGCGGACCATTTCGGTCGCATGGTGAAACCGTATTTGCGGCCACTACCGAGCTACCCTAAGGTTGTGCCGAGCTTCCTAGAGCTGCGCTGGTGGTGTAGAGCCCATCGGTGCAAGTATTGGCGGGCTGGAGATCCTGGGCGACGGCGCCGAACCACAGCAGTAGCCGCCGCACGTCGCCGAGCTGGTTCCGGCCACCGGCAGCCCAAGCAGAGCCCACCATCGTGTTCCTCGATGCCCTAAACCCTCTGGCGGCGAGTCTCTAGCTGGGCGGTGGCCGGAAGTGCCGGTCCGGCGAGCAGCAGTCTGCTCCGGCGAGGGGGGAGCGCGGGCGCGAGAAAGAGGGCGGGAGGAAGAAGAAGACGCGGCTCATATTTCCCAACTGTCAGCGGCTCATATTTTTAAATCAGGATCGGGCTGCGGCTCGGGTCCGGTGTGGTGGCATGCAAAAACTCCGTAGACCCCGGTGTGCCGACGCCTCAGCACACAACACGTGTCCCCGTGGCACACCGGCAGATTTAAACTTTTCCCCGATTTTCAGTTTTAGTTCAAACTTCAAATCCTCATAACTTTGGCTAGGAAGCTCCAAATCGAGTTAACCAAGTTTTGTTGGATTCAGCTCTCTGAGCACTTTCCAGTAAATCAAGTTTCACTTCATGAAAATCCTTAATTCTCCAGAATTAATTCCTCAAAATTTAAACTGTGTGGAATTTTAACTGGAGAATCCCTTGGAGGAAAATTCTGAAATATTTCTGGGAGGTTCACCAAAATATCCCTGCACTACCATAAATTTTTCAGGTCCATTTGAGCTCTTTTGATCGACCTAATGGTGTGATTACTGAAACTGTTTCAGAGAAAATAGAAAATGTTCAGAAACATTTTCAGAATTTTCTCTGAAATTGTTTAGCTCATATCTTTAGCTAAGAACCTTCAAATTTAGTGAGACCAACTCCATTAGAACCCTTCTGAAAATCTAGTTTTCAGAAAGTCAGGGCTTGTTCCATGAAAATCCCTAGAGCACCCTAAGAGTTCCAATTAAGGTCAAGGACATAATTAATTGTGGAGGGTTCAAATGAGCTTTGCTGCAACTAAGGCTTGACCAAGTCTCTGTTTAGGTTGTAACCAAGGCACAGTAAAAGTTTCACAGTCTTTGGGTCTGTCTAGTTAGACTTAGAAGGTTCACAAGTTTAAAACTCAATTCAAATGCATTTAATTAATACATGTACTTCTTATATCATGTAGTCGCTAAGGTCGAGGAGGAACCCGGAGTCCTAGACTTCGTTACTCCAGAGGAGCAGCTAGCCTACGATCAAGAGCAGCAAGGCAAGCCCCGGTTTGCATTAACCTTTTTACAAAGTTTTATTGTTTTGAGTACTTACTTAAGTATGATTACTTATTGCATTGGAGTCTTGTTTCAAAACCCAATTACATAGCCAAAAGAACCATGGATTTGGATTTAGGATTGCAAACCCCGTTAGCTACTGCCATGCTAAGATAGTGTAGGATTTGGTACAAGTCGAGTAGTTGGAACTACTCGCAAGCATAGGCTAGAGGCACTCGACTCGGGTAGAGATAGCAAATGAAACACATGGCAATGAAAGTGAGACCGAGCGGAGAGTAAGGGCAGCAGGACTTTGGGGCCTGTGTGCTATAGCTCCGCTTGTGTCGATTGAGGACCGAGCCGTGTGTGGGGCTGTTGAACAAGCTAGAACAGTATCGAAGACCTACCGGCTATATGGGAACCGGGAAACCGATGTAACTCGAGTAGCTGGGTGTTGAGGCATAGCTGGTCGTTTAGAGGGTAGGTTGAGAGCTCGAGGTGTAAATCGGCTGGCGGCACTGAGATGCGTGTGCAGAGACCTCTTGCTCGGGACAATTGGACCAGTTCAACATTTGGCTAACAGGTGAAAGGTGGTTGCGTACGGCGTCCGTGATGGTTGTTGTAGGCAACATCGAGTAAGAGCGTACGTGACGGGTTGTTCGGGTAACCCTGCAGGTGTAAATCGATTATAATCGTCATCACTCGCGGTCAGTGAGTACCACTTGTTCACTGTACCGTGACATAGAAAGAACAGACTAGTTACATGTTAAAATGTTGCTGATTGAAAGATGGATTTGATTGTTAATATATTGCTGTAGTCTAGAGCTAACTAAAGTTCTTTTCAACTTTGGGCAAAGTACCTGAGAGAAATGTGTTTCTTGTTTGATTGCGGCTCTCTCATGTGCCTTAGCGTAAGGTTCTCCACAATCTGCTGCTAAAACTTGAAAGTAAGGTTCCACTAAATAGGCGAGTCCTTGCAAATGATTTTTACCTCATGTAACCTATCAAACCTCATGTAGAAGTTTCATGTTTAGGAGAGACGGGTCAGTCTTGCTGAGCCTTCGTGCTCACTGCTTGTGTTTGAAGCTTTTGCAGGGTTCTATGAGGAAGGGACTCTCGAAGAGGAGGCGGAACCCCAGGAGGGGAATCCCGTCGAGTGAGAGTCGTGCATGCCGCCGTGTTAGTGTGCGTGCGTGCTAGCAAGGACACGTTCACGGGCTGAACATGAACTTGATGCGTAGTCTACGCCCGTGAGTAGATTGGACCTATTTTGATGTAAAAATGTTCATAAACCACTTTATGTAATAAAAGTTTTGCTTCCGCTTTGTTCCTTTGATGTGTGTTATTAGGTGCCGTGCAACGCAGCACCCCTCAGCGTGATCCTGGCTCGACAAGACCGTGAGGTAGTGTCAGCGTTGGTATCAGAGCTCGCTTGAGGTTTAACGCACTACAAAGGTCATCTTTTTCAAAAATCCAGTGAGGAACGAGTTAGTAGCCCATATAAGGATGTTATTAGTGTATGGAAAGTGGCATACTAACCTATTTGCTTATGTCAGAAAATCGTGCATCTCGGGACACTCTATGTCTTGGGGGATGCATGTAAGCGCTGTCCACCAGTGCGCACAAGCTGAACGGTGGAGCCCCACGGGTGGCAGGTAACCCGACCCGCTTTAATATCCTCTACGACTCTTCATATCGTTTGGGGTATTCGAGCAACGTCTGTCCCTGGCGTGCGTGGTGCAATTTGGGAGACCCCGTCATGTGGTCAGTAACGTGAACACGTAGCTCAAGGCGTGTTTGGCTTGAGAACATCCGGGCGAGTGATGACGGCCGGGTGTACGAACTGTATGGATACCGGGCTCGGTGTGCAGCCGAGTCTGACGATTGTGTGAGCTATCTGCAGGTAGTCTAACCACGAAATGGTAGACGTGTAGCATCCGTGTGCGAGAGACGCTTAGTGCCACTGAACAAAAGAAGCCGGCTAAGTCCGGTATAGGGTTTTTCTTTGTGAGGACGTAGTACCGACATGCTCTGGTGATGCATCGATGTCACACTCCACTAAATGAACAACTTCATTGTAAAACTTGAAAGTTTTTATCCAGAGTATTAAAACTTGATTTAACTTCTTCCCTTAATCAGGATATTCAACGTTAACAAGTTTTTAACTTATAGGATACTAAGGACAGAGTCCCCTGTTTTCAGCTGAATTAAGGCTGAAGTTAATCAGAGGTTAGAGATTGAGGTCATATGATACATTTATGGAAAGCTTTGGAAGAGCTTTAAAACTTTTCTGTTGAGGTCCAGAGGTGTTTCATCCCTTAACCAATCAAAAAACGCAGTAGAGTTGAAACTGTCCAGAAAACAGGGCAGAGCAAACACTCTCTGTAAACTCTCTGTAAATTGAGCATAACTTCCTGCATAAAAATCGAAAAATAGAAAATGAGGTAGTTCTGAAAATTTCATGAGATGAGTTACAACTTTGTAACAGAAAGTTATGTCAGAATGGGAGCAGAATTAACTGGAATTCTTGGATCAAATCAGTACCTAAAGCAAGGAGGTGCTGTCCAATTTTCTCCAGAAATTCTGTTAACTTTGACATCTCATAACTTTTGAACCAGGACAGATCTTAGGCCAATCAAATACTTTCTGGAAAGCTATTGAAGTTATATTTAACTTTTATGTTGAGCTCCAGGAGTGGTTTTGCTTATAGCATGGACTAAATCAGGTTGAAATGGAAACTGGTCAGGGCTGTCATGTTGGACAGCAGATCAGCAGTCAAATTTGTTTAAATTTGAACTATGTTTCCAAGTTTATGGGTTCAATAACATGTTTTATGTTATAACTCAAGGGTTTACTGTTCAAATAAATATTTGACATTTCTAAAATATGTTTTTACAGATGACAGCGGATAAACAGTTCGAGAACGGGTGGGTGGAATCTCACTGTTCTCACCGCAGCGGCTATCCTGAAGCATTGAGGCAGATGCTTCAATATTTCCGGTACAACCAGATGCCGCAGTACTTCGCAAAGGAAGAAGGCGAGGAGGGGAACAAGACGTGGACAATCCATGTCGAGGTTCCTGCAGGACCTACCCCACCCGGTTGGGTGCTGTTCACCGTCACGGTGATAGGTAGACAACCAGAGGAAAGGTGGCAAGTGGCAGCCCATGACACCATGTCACGTTTCTGCCAACTACACGTGAAGGCTATGGAGGGCACTCCATATGCGCTCGTTCCGGTGGAGGGACGGGCTCATCATGTGTGGTAAGGGAGGTACCGGGAGGCAACAGACTCGGGTTGCCTAAGGTACAGCCCCGCGGAAAGCCTTAGCCTCTAGTTGAGGGCGGGAAATGCCGTGATGGACAGCCAAGCTGTTCATACGGAGCATCTCGCCTCGAAGCTCAAAGAAAGCACAAGCCGTGGAGACCATTTCGGGAGTGCTCACAGCGCACTCTGCAATGTGCTCCTTCCAACGATCAAGCGACTGAACGAACAAAATAATCAGTTGCATCGTCTGAAGAAGTTGAAAAAGAAAAGCCGTGTCGACATCGCGGCGTTACAAAAGCTGGTGCAGACTCTAACCCAACAGAATGAGGACCTCACTCAAGAGCGGGACGATGCTATTGAGGAAGGCCAAGGCTGGGAAGAAGACTACAACCAGGCCATTGACGGGGTTCACGCGTTGCAGGACCTCGTGCCTCCGGTATTGGGCATACCGGTGGTCTTGGGTCTTCCGGCAATGGGAGAACCCGAGATGGGAGAAGAGGTGGTAGATCCGGAGCCACCAGCAGAGGTACCGGAGGAGGACGACCCGCAGGAGGTCAAGTTCTACTCCGAGTAGGGGGTTACGGTTGCCAAGTAGGGCAGCTAGAGTAGTGTAACCCAACTTTTGTAATCGGTGACATGTCGTGTATGCAGTAGCGTATGTATAGATAGTGACGACATGAGTACGACTTCTCGGAGACCCGAGAATAATGTATCTTGTATAAAGTTTATGCTTTATCAATATATGTGAATATTGTGCAAACTATTCATGCGTCACTTCAATACCTACTGTTGCATATGGAATTTGAAGTATGACATGTACTGATCGCTGCTGTTTGGAATTTCATAATGACTCGTACTCGTGCCAACCCAGATGTTGGGGGTTTCAGTCAAGTGGGAGAAACCTCCCAACAGCCTCCTGAGGACTCCTGAGGACAGCAGCAGCAACAGCAGCAACAACAACAGCAAACACCGCCACCACCACTGCCAACGGTTACATTGGCCGACATTGTGGCGGCAATGGCGGGTTCGCATAAGCAGCACACTGAGTTGCTGCAAACTCTCATCGCCAATACGTCTCGCCCAGAGAGACGTCAAGACCGGGAGGAGCGTCAACAGAGCTCCTACTCCAACTTCCTAGCGACTCATCCTCCGGTATTCTCAAGGGCGGATGAACCTCTCGATGCGGACAACTGGCTCCGCGCGATAGAGATGTAGTTCGGGCTGCTCCAACTAAGTGAGCAGCGCAAGACTCAGTTCGCGGTCCAACAGCTCCAGAGATCCGCGAGCATGTGGTGGGCAAACTTCTGTGCTTCACAGTCCACCGACCGAGTTATGACCTGGGCGGAGTTCCGGACGGCCTTCAGGGCCTATCACATACCGCCGGGTCTGATGAAGAGGAAGACGCAGGAATTCTTACACCTGCAACAAGGGAGCCGGAACGCGCTGGAATATTCCAGGGCGTTCAATGATCTCGCGCTCTATGCATCATATCACGCCGATACTGACGAGAAGCGGCGGGACCACTTCTACCAGGGGCATAACCTGCTCCTGAAGGACAAATTGGCGATGTTCAATAGCGGCAGCCTCAACGACATCATTGATGCTGCGATTGTCCAGGAGGACTCTGGCAAGGAGTTAGCAGCGGCGGAGAGAAAGCGAAGCGCGCAGCAAAGCAGCGGAGAAGGAAGCGGTCCTTCTCAGAAATTTCGGATGGTGAATCGCCCACCATCAGGTCCACGCTGGCAGCCACCACAAGGTCGATGCCCTTCCGCAGTCGGCCCTATTCTTCACCGGCATTCAGGCTGGCACTACCAGTACCACCTCCGCAACAACAACAGCAGCGGGCGATGCCGCGTGCGTATGCACCTCAGCAGCGCATGTCGGGCTTTCATCCCCCAAGCACCGGACAAGCAGCGGTCACATGCTACAAATGTGGTCGCCCAGGACACTTCGCCAGCAGTTGTCCGGAGAGACAAGGCGGCGGAGTTGCACCACAGTTTCCGGGGAAGAATCAGCCCCGGAACCCTACTAATGCACGGCAGGCAAACCCGAGGCCCCGCACTGTCCACCAGCTTGCCATAGAAGACATGCCGGAGGGTGAGCCAATCCTTGCGGGTATGTTCCAACTCCACCAGCATCCCGCCATAGTATTGTTTGATTCAGGCGCCACGCATAGCTTCATTAGCCAAGCTTTCATTGCTAGATATAGTTTGCAAATACTACCCACCGATAGTCCTTACGTGATCTGTTCACCGGGTGGGAAAATTTCAGCAAGCATGATGTTCCCAAAAGTGCCATTGTGCCTAGAGGGTAGAGTATACCCTATGTCTCTCATAATTTTATAGGGACAAAAGGTCGATGTCATCTTAGGGATGTCGTGGTTAACCCGCCACGGCGCTGTTTTAGACACCGTCCTCTGAGTTGTGCACTTGAACTCAGAAGTGCACGAACCTCACTCCTTATTTCTGGACAGTCCAGAAATAAAACTTCCAAGTGTCTATCAATCCACAACCATCAGATTGGAAGATATTCCAGTGGTCCGAGAGTTCCCTGACGTGTTCCCGGATGATTTACCGGGGATGCCGCCCGATAGAGAGGTGGAGTTCAAGATTGAACTTGTACCGGGAACAATGCCAATATCCCGAAGGCCGTACAAGATGGCGCCCAAGGAATTGGCTGAGCTGAAGACTCAACTAACGGATCTCCTGGAGAAGGGTTTTATTAGGCCGAGCTCTTCGCCATGGGGCTGTTCGGCATTATTTGTGAAGAAGAAGGATGAGACGTTGCGGCTTTGCATGGACTATCGTCCATTAAATGCCGTAACCATCAAGAACAAGTACCCGTTGCCACGGATCGACATGTTGTTTGATCAGTTGGTCGAAGCAAAGATCTTCTCCAAGATGGACTTAAGATCCGGGTACCATCAGATGTACGGGCTAAGGACATTCCGAAGACGGCTTTCTCGACAAGGTACGTGCTTTATGAGTACCTGGTCATGTCCTTCGGCCTCACCAATGCTCCAGCTCACTTCATGTATTTAATGAACTCGGTATTCATGCCGGAGCTGGACATGTTTGTCGTGGTCTTCATCAACGACATCCCGGTATATTCCAAGTCGGAAGAAGATCACAAGAAGCATCTGCGTATAGGCTTGCAACGACTGCGGGATCACAAGCTATACGCGAAATTCAGCAAGTGCGAATTCTGGATATCACAAGTGCCTTTTCTCGGCCATATCATCTCAGCGGAGGGTATCGCTGTAGATCCGAGTAAGATCACACAAGTGCTAAATTGGAAATCCCCGAGAACTGTTCACGAGGTACGGAGTTTCCTCGGACTCGCGGGATATTATCGGAGGTTCATTCCGAACTTCTCGAAGATTGTCAAGCCTATGACGGAGCTGCTAAAGAAGGCTACCAAATATGTTTGGAGTCCAACATGTGAAGCAGCGTTCAAGGCATTAGTGAAGCACCTGACATCAGCACCGGTTTTGGCGCAGCCAGACACAACAAAACCGTTCGATGTGTACTGTGATGCATCTGGCATTGGGCTCGGATGTGTGCTCATGCAAGACCGAAGAGTGATCGCGTATGGATCACGGCAGCATAGAAACCATGAGCATAATTATCCAACCCACGACTTGGAGCTCGCTGCCGTGGTACTTGCACTGAAAATGTGGAGGCACTACCTACTCGGTAACCTCGTACATTTATATACTGACCACAAGAGCCTCAAGTACATATTCACTCAGAAGGAACTGAACATGAGGCAGCGAAGATGGTTAGAATTGATAAAGGATTACGAAATAGAGATCCATTATCACCCCGGCAAGGCAAACGTAGTGGCGGATGCGCTGAGTCGCAAGTCACACGTCAACAATCTGACCATCACACCGTTGGAAGAGAGCGAATCACCACTACATGTGATTCCACATGGAGCTCTCTACAACCTAGCTTTGATCCCCACCATCCGTGAAGAGATAGCGGCAGCTCAGAAACATGACAAGGGCATGTCACATTTGCGGAGACGTGTAGACAGTGGGGAGCTGAAATGTTTCCGGAAGGACGGCGACGGCGTCTTATGGTTCAAGGACCGGATCGTCGTACCCTGTAACCCGGAGTTACGGAAGAAAATTTTTGATGAGGCTCACTTATAAAAATTTTCTATTCACCCCGGCAGCAACAAAATATATCAAGAACTCAGAAGCAAGTTTTGGTGGACACAGATGAAGCGGGAGATCGCAAAGTACGTGTCTGAGTGTGATACATGTCGAAGGGTGAAGGCAGATCATATGAGGAAGCCGGGACTGCTGCAACCACTGGGTGTTCCTGCCTGGAAGTGGGAAGATGTGAGCATGGACTTCATCGTCGGTTTACCCACCACTTTTCAAAAACATGATTCTGTGTGGTTAATCGTCGACCGGCTCACCAAAGTTGACCATTTCGTCCCGGTCAACACCAACTACAACGCCAAGAAGTACGCTGATCTGTACATCTCACGGATCCTATGCTTGTACAGCGTACCCCGTACCATAATATCGGACCGGGGCACTTTATTTGTGTCCCATTTTTGGTAGCAGATGCATGCTGCATTGGGGACGAAGCTAATCCGTAGTTCAGCATACCAACCGCAGACGGACGGGCAAACCGAGCGGGTAAATCAGATCCTAGAAGACATGCTACGAGCTTGCGTTATCAACCACAGCAAGAATTGGGATGATCACTTGCCGTTAGCCGAGTTATCGTACAACAATGGGTATCAAGCCAGCATCAAGATGGCGCCTTACGAGGCGCTATACGGAAGAAAATGCCGCACACCATTGAATTGGTGTGAGTCTCGTGAAAGGGTTACCTTCAAGATTGACCTTGTCAACAACTTGGAGGAGAAGGTTTGACTGATTCAAGTGAACCTAAAAGCCGCCCAATCCCGACAGACACAGTATGCGGACCGGAGAAGACGCCCATTGCAGTACGAAGTCGGGGATCACGTATACCTACGTGTGTCTCCAATGAAGGGCGTAAACAGATTTGGGGTGAGAGGAAAGTTGGCACCCCGATTCGTCGGTCCATTCCATATTACCGAAAGATGTGGATCAGTAGCATACCGGCTGAAATTACCAGAAGCACTTTCCGGTGTGCACGACATCTTTCACATTTCCCAGCTGAGGAAGTGTCTCAAGCTATCTACTACCGTTCAGCTGGAGGACATTGAAGAACTGAAACCGGATCTCACCTATCAGGAGAAACCGGTTCAGATCATTGACGAAAAGGCCCGAACCACACGCAACCGCACGTTGTGGTTCTACAAAGTTCTATGGAGTAATCACTCCGTGGACGAAGCGACATGGGAGAGTGAAGGATTTCTTCGTGCTAACTACCCAGACTTTCTCACGTCGCACATCCGGTAATTTTCCACCGTCCTCTCTCTCATTTTCACCATATAATCTCGGGACGAGATTCTTTTAAGGGGGGAGGAATGTAAGGGCCTCAGTTTTTGACACATATTTGAAGTGTTCATCATCACACACACACCTCATTTGAAGAAAGATGATGAACACATTTGAAGAGCAAGTAACCATTATCAACATGCTCATTAGAGAATAAACTCACAAAATGCAAAAGTGGTATTTCCCACATGCATCATCTAGGGGATGGACATGTTGAAAACTGCTACACATTACTAGGAATGTCCATGCCAAGTTTCACTCAAATTCAAAACCTTTTGAGGTCATTTTGGGTATAGCTAGAAAGAGGGTAGTTTAAACTCAAATTCAAATTCAGACTGTTTTTATCCCATGAATTCAAAAGTGGGAGGCATATTCTTACTCAGCACATTTTTGTGAGCTCACACACCAATTTTCACTCCATTTGGAGTTGAGCTTGACATGAGCTAGGTGGAGAAAATTCAAACTTTATTTGAATTTCAAACTGAACATGTGCTGAAAATTATTCAAACCAAACCCAATTTGAATTCCAACCAATTCAAATGGCTCAAGTGTAGATAATTCAAATCACCATGGGCTTTGTGGGAACTACTGTTTACAACAGTGAATTGGAGTTAAGTTCAGGGGTTAAAATTGAGAGTGGGACCCACATGCCATAGAGCTAAGAGGTGTGACTTGCACACTAAGTCACAGCCTCAGTGGGAAATTCCACCGAGCAGCTGCCGGGTGTGCCACCGAGAAGAAGCCGGCGCCACCAGCTGCTTCCTACCTCGTGCGCTGGTGCCCAGGACGGCCTCCTCGTGCCCCCACACGTCCCTCACCGCCTCAGCCCGAGCAAAGACCTGGTTGCCTTTATCTCCTCACGGGCGACATTGAACAGCGCCACTTTTTCCCCGAGCTCTCGGTCGATCGGGAAAACGGAGAAAACAATCGCACGCCCGCCCTCCCAAGCTGCTAGGAAATGCCCTGAGCTCAAGCACCACTCTCCCGACGCCTAGACCACCGAGTTTCGGCCTCTGTTCCCGTGATCAACGACGACCGCCACGACTTAGTTCAAAAATGGTGATCGGTCTCACGTGGGCAGCGCAAACAGCCACTTCCACGGCCGAGCAAGGGCGGCAAAAGGAGCGCACGGACTCCACACTGCTTCCACCTGAAGCTCAAGCCACGCCGTGAGCTCTCGCCATCGAATTCCGAGATTTTGCTCCGGCGGCCTCAACCCGAGATTCCGGTACAGTTCCTTAAAATTCTCCTTCTCTACTCCTCCTTAAGTCATCAAACTTTGCACGTGTATGCTGGATTACCGACGATCAATTCTCCTTTAGCATCCATCGCATGAAAACGCCTCGGAGCGGCGGAATTCAAGCTCTACTAGGGGTGTTCGCCGCGGAACCATTCGGTCGCACGGTAAAACCGTATTTGCGGCCACTCCTGAGCTACTCTAAGGTTGTGCTGAGCTTCCTAGAGCTGCGCTGGTGGTGTAGAGCCCATCGGTGCAAGTATTGGCGGGCTGGAGACCCCGGGCGACGGCGCCGAACCACAGCAGTAGCCGCCGCACGTCGCTGAGCTGGTTTCGGCCACCGGCAGCCCAAGCAGAGCCCACCATCGTGTTCCTCGATGCCCTAAACCCTCTGGCGGCGAGTCTCTATCTGGGCAGCGACCGGAAGCGCCGGTCCGGCGAGCAGCAGTCTGCTCCTGCGAGGGGGGCGCGCGCGGGCGCGAGAAAGAGGGCGGGAGGAAGAAGAAGACGTGGGGCCCAACTGTCAGCGGCTCATATTTTAAATCGGGATGGGGATGTGGCTCGGATCCGGTGTGCTTGCGCGCAAAAACTCCGTAGACCCCGGTGTGCCGACACCTCAGCACACAACACGTGTCCCCATGGCCCACCGGCAGATTTGAACTTTTCCCCGATTTTCAGTTTTAGTTCAAACTTCAAATCCTCATAACTTTGGCTACGAAGCTCCAAATCGAGTGAACCAAATTTTTTTGGATTCAGCTCTCTGAGCAATTTCCAGAAAATCAAGTTTCACTTCATGAAAATCCTTAATTATCCAGAATTAATTCCTCAAAATTTAAATTGTGTGAAATTTTAACTGGAGAATCCCTTGGAGGAAAATTCTGAGATTTTGCTGGTAGGTTCAACAAAATATACCTGAACTACCATAAAAATTTCAGGTCCATTTGAGCTTTTTTGATCGACCTAATGGTGTGATTAATGAAACTGTTCCAGAGAAAATAGAAAATGTTCAGAAACATTTTCAGAATTTTCTCTGAAATTGTTTAGCTCATATCTTTAGCTAGGAACCTTCAAATTAAGTGAGACCAACTCCATTAGAACCCTCTGAAAATCTAGTTTTCATAAAGTTAGGGCTTGTTCCATGAAAATCCCTAGAGCACCCTAAGAGTTCCAATTAAGTTCAAGGACATAATTAATTGTGGAGGGTTCAAATCAGCTTTTCTGCAACTAAAGCTTGACCAAGTCTCTGTTTAGGTTGTAACCAAGCCACAGTAAAAGTTTCACAGTCTTTGGGTCTGTATAGTGAGACTTAGAAGGTTCACAAGTTTAAAACTCAATTCAAATGCATTTAATTAATACATGTACTTCTTATATCATGTAGTCGCTAAGGTCGAGGAGGAACCCGAAGTCCTAGACTTCGTTACTCCGGAGGAGCAGCTAGCCTACGATCAAGAGCAGCAAGGCAAGCCCCGGTTTGCATTAACCTTTTTACAAAGTTTTATTGTTTTGAGTACTTACTTAAGTATGATTACTTATTGCATTGGAGTCTTGTTTGAAAACCCAATTGCATAGCCAAAAGAACCATGTATTTGGGTTTAGGATTGAAAACCCCGTTAGCTATTGCCATGCTAATATAGAGTAGGATTCGGTACAAGTCGAGTAGTTGGGACTACTCGCGACCATAGGCTAGAGGCACTCGACTCGGGTAGAGATAGCAAATGAAACACATGGCAATGAAAGTGAGACCGAGTGGAGAGTAAGGGCAGCAGGACTTTGGGGCCTGTGTGCTATAGCTTCTTGTGTCGATTGAGGACCGAGCCGTGTGCGGGCTGGTTGAACAAGCTAGAACAGTACCGAAGACCTACCGGCTATATGGGAACCGGGAAACCGATGTAACTCGGGTAGCTGGGTGTTGAGGCATAGCTGGTCGTTCAGAGGGTAGGTTGAGAGCTCGAGGTGTAAATCGGCTGGCGGCACTGAGATGCGCGTGCAGAGACCTCTTGCTCGGGACGATTGGACCGGTTCAACCTTTGGCTAACGGGTGAAAGGTGGTTGCGTACGGCGTCTGTGATGGTTGCTGTAGGCAACATCAAGTACTGGCGTACGTGACGGGTTGTTCGGGTAACCCTGCAGGTGTAAATCGATTATAATCACCGTCCCTCACGGTCAGTGAGTACCACTTGTTCACTGTACCGTGACGTAGAAAGAACAGGCTAGTTACATGTTAAAATGTTGCTGATTGAACGATGGATTTGATTGTTAATATATTGCTGTAGTCTAGAGCTAACTAAAGTTCTTTTCAACTTTGGGCAAAGTACATGAGAGAAATGCATTTATTGTTTGATTACGGCTCTCTCATGTGCCTTAGCGTAAGGTTCTCCACATTCTGCTGCTAAAACTTGAAAGTAAGGTTCCACTAAATAGGCGAGTCCTTGCAAATGATTTTTACCTCATGTAACCTATCAAACCTCATGTACAAGTTTCATGTTTAGGAGAGACGGGTCAGTCTTGCTGAGCCTTCGTGCTCACTGCTTGTGTTTGAAGCTTTTGCAGGGTTCTATGAGGAAGGGACTCCCGAAGAGGAGGCGGAACCCCAAGAGGGGAGTCCCGTCGAGTGGGAGTCGTGCACGCTGCCGTGTTAGTGTGCGTGCGTGCTAGGAAGGACATGTTCATGGGCTGAACGTGAACTTGATGCGTAGTCTACGCCCGTGAGTGTAGACTGGACCTATTTTGATGTAAAAATGTTCATAAACCACTTTATGTAATAAAAGTTTTGCTTCCGCTTTGTTCCTTTGATGTGTGTTATTAGGTGCTGTGCAACGCAGCACCCCTCAACGTGATCCTGGCTCGACAAGACCGTGGGTTCGTGTCAGCTTGCCTAGATATCCCCGATTCCATGCTCATTAACGTCATCAAGTTCTCATCATCATTAATCATATGAGTGCAGTAGCTAACCACGTTTTAGTTCAACTTCCCGTATTCCGTAGATTAAGAGAAGCAAAATGGAAACGACCATACCCGACTCATCAACTTTCCCGGCGACAAGGATGGTTAACAAAACTAGTAAACTCCTATAAAACGGTGACCCATCAAGTTGACTAAAGCATACAGTTTTCACAAACAAAACAGTTTCAAAACATGGGATCAATATGGTCAAGGGGCACTTGCCTTGCTCTCGTGGTTCTTGTTGTTCAAGCGTCTCGAAGTCTTGGCGCTGTAGTTTCTCGTAGATGGCTTATTGAGCTTGTTCTTCTACTCAGGATCACGCACATACAAAATTCACAGCAATCAATCATCATGCACAAATTTTACTCAAGATGCAATGGAGTAGATGGATGCAAATCCTATAGTGCTGTTTGATTAAACCAGTTTGTACGTATTCTTGCATGTTTTAATGGGCTTTCATGGTGTTTTTATGATGAACAAGGGTGTAGGGATCAAGTGTGGACGTGGTGATGATCTTGACTCAAGATCCAGATCAATTCCACCATCAAAAACTGATTAAAACGCGATCTGTCCACACGTAAAAGTTTCTGCTCGAAGGGGGCGAAGAAAATGGACGCGTAGAAACAGCGGCGACATTGTAAGATGGATAACGAAGAACTACCTCACTTCCTTTTCGTGGCAGGGCCTTCCTCCTATCAATGGCAGCAGCGGGGAATTTTTCTATGGAAAATGTATGCAATGCATGGTAATGAATTTGAGGGTGTTACAGCACTGTACTGCTGTTACGCCTTGCCGTCCTGTCTTGTCACCGTAATGGCGAACGGGCAAAGGACGGAGGCGTGTGCAGTGTGTCATGCTTCTGAGGAAGGAACGAGCCTTGAATGCGTGTCCTTACAGCGCACTTCCTCCTTGACTTCGTCGACCCACGGCCCATGATGGATCGTGGGGCACGTGGTGGCTTCGGAGCTCTTATCGACGGGTTTGGAGCCAGGGGACACGTGGTAGCTCCAGACCTCACCTCAGCAAAGAGGCTCGGATCGGAGCCCAGGGCACGTGTCAGCTCTGGAGCTCTCCTCAGCAGGTAGGAGGCTTTGAGCCAAGAGACACGTGGCAGCCCCGGACCTCACCTCAGCGGGGAGACTCGGACTGGAGCCCAGGGCACGTGTCAGCTCCGGAGCTGTCCTCGGCAGGGAGGTGGCTCTGAGCCAAGAGACACGTGGCAGCTTCATACCTCACCTCAGCAGGGAGGCTCGGACCGGAGCCAAGGGCACGTGTCAGCTCCGGAGCTGTCCACAGTAGGGAGGCGGCTCTGAGCCAAGAGACACGTGGCAGCTCTGGACCTCACCTCAGCGGGGAGGCTCGGACCGGAGCCCACGGCACGTGTCAGCTCCGGAGTTCACCTCAGCAGGGAGGAGGCTCTTAGCCAGGAGACACGTGGTAGCCCCGGACCTCGCCTCAGCCGGGAGGCTCGGACCGGAGTCCAGGGCACGTGTCAACTTCGGAGCTCACCTCAGCAGGGAGGTAGCTCTGAGCCAGGGGACACGTGGCAGCCCCAGACCTCACTTCAGCGGGGAGGTTCGTACTGGAGCCCAGGACACGTGTCGGCTCTAGAACTCAAGTGCACGTGCAGCCCTAGGGCTGACCTTGGGGCCAATAGAACGTGGCTATGCTGGGGCCTGCCTCAGCAGGGAGGCGGGGCCCAGGCTGTCTTTTTACCCACTACGCGGGGGTACCCGGTCTGTAGGGTACCGACACCCATTTATGTAGGAGAGAAACTAGTGAGTAACTTAGAGAAGGAACAGGGTTCAGTTAGAAATATGCTTTGTGCACATGGGTCCAAGTTACAGAGGATGTCCTTAAAGTTTTGAAAAGATAGCATTGCATGGTATAATGATACTTAAATTTCTTATAGTTGCAGTTGCCTTCACCACTACTAGAAAAAGCATTTTCACAGGTGCCTCTAAATGTATTATCACAGGCGATTTTGAAAACCGAGTGTGACAAAGTTCCTTTGAAAATATACGGATTTTCACAGGCGGTTGTTATTAAAACCCGTCTGTGATAATGGTCAATATCACAGGCGGTTTTTTATACCAAGCGCCTGTCTCAATGGTCAATATCACAGGTGGTTTTTTATGCCGGCCGCCTGTGAAAATCCATACCTTTTCATAGGCGGTTTTTTTTGTTACTGGCTGCCTGTGATATCATATTATCACAGACGGGTATTATCGCAGGTGACTTGGATTGGACATCACATATTTTTTTAACGGGCCATCTATAAAAAAATGGGAGGTGCTTGAAAAAATGTTTTCTGTAGTAGTGCACCATTGGTCTATTTGTCTGAGCTGGAGCTTTTGAGCTTTTAGAAAGGCTGGGTGTTAACTTTTCACTGTTAGGTTTTGCTATTGACTTTTGAGATATATTTTTACTATGCACACTACAAGCCAGAAAAGAAGCTTTGAGTGGGTGTTATTAGGTTTTAGTTCATTTTCTTTAAATGTAGCTTTTCAAAATTTAGTTTGTTCTAACTTGTGGCTTTTCAGCCGGAAAAAACTAGCAAAACCTGAAACGAATAGGGCCTTAGCTAGTTGCCATATTCATGGCACGTCCGACAGGGCCAAGACAACTACACCTCTCCTAATGTGTCATCTTGTCAAGTGATCATGCCACATGTTCCCTCTGTTTCACTATATATGCTCACACTGTATCAAATTATTTCATATTCTAGCCTTGTTCTAGTCAGACTTTTATCTCTTTTATCATTGTTTTTTAAATATCAATATACTTTAATAACACAAAAATTCTATATTATGAAAGTGAAACTATTTATCATGCTGATGAATCTAAAAACATAAGTCTTATGTAATTAATTTCTATGACTTTCTAGAAATTGATTGCCAAAGATAGAGATATTTGAATTAGGTTGGCAAAGCTACAATAGTAAAATAATTTAAAAGGGGGTTGTAAGATATAAGTCGGACACAATGTTCAACACAGAGTAAAAAGCATGCATGAGATCTCTCTAAATGTTCGTGTTTTTTCATGCAGCTGGCGTATAAATGTGCACCTATTGGAGCATGGATGTGGGAACATATTTCATGATATGGTTGAAACGTTCTAATTGAAATATAATTTCTTTACTATTTATTTTCTATGTCAGATCTATCTCATACTTTAAACGCCTTGGGTGCACCAGTCCCCCCTCGAGTGAAGAGCACCTTTAAGGGCTCATTTGGTAGCAAGAGGTGTTCCCTTCCATTTCTATTCTCCGCCACCTGGGGGATTTATTCCATGTCATTATTTGGTAACCGAGTGCTAAAAATAAAAAAACAAAAACAGCCACAAAAAATGAGAAAAACATCAAGAAAATTGATAAAAATTTAAAAATGAAAAAAGCTTTTAATATTAGTAGAGCTTCAAAATATGCACTTTAACATAAAATATCATCAATACATTAATACCACAGTAATCTCTGCCTAATTCATAAAATAAATTCAGTAACATACATATTTGTAACCATAATAAGTACTACAACCCCATGAAAAAAATTCTAGATCCACGACTAAATGCATTATTTTGATAAGTGAACAAAGCTCAAAGTGAACATACAAGGTGATTGACAACATATTAAGTTACATCGGATTACTTGATAAACAATTCAATGTTGTAGTAGTCTACATGAACAAGACTAAATCAGCAAACATCCAACAGTAAGGAGCCACAACAGCAATATCTGATCAGCTGTTCGCTCAAGGAACATGATAAACATGATAAATGTCGGGACCCATCTTTCTCGGGGCCCACTTGTGCATTCTGTACCAAATCCCTGGATCAGTAGTTGGTACGCACAATAGAATGGATCGAATACCATACATTAATTCAATCTCAACATGACCCTTGAGGTCTTACATCCATGTCTTAAGTTACAATTAGTTGGCCTCGCAGGGCCTCAAAAGAACGGAAAACTAATGAAGAGCAGCAGACTAAGTGGCTCCCATTCTCCTCAGGCAGCCTTGGGCACAGGACTAGGCCTACTCATCATTGTATTGCATTTCATCCTCTATCTCCCTTTCCTCTTCTAGTTCTGAGGGTCGTGAAGAAGGCAAGAGTGAGTACGGAAGGTACTCAGCAAGCCCTAACACTACTCAAGGGAGTGTGTTTCATGCAGGGGGTTGTAGCAAGGTAGGGCCATACGGCTTAGGGTTTGCCGAAAAGCATTAATGCAGGGTTTCTTGAAAGAAGGTTTTGCAAAGCAAATGAGGTAGTCAGTTCTTGTTTTTAGTTGGTGGGACCTGGGGGAGTTTGAGCTCCATCCCGCCAGTTCCCTAAGTTTCAACCGAACGTTCAATGCCACGACTTTACTAGTTCCCGGCACACAACCGTAATTTCCAAAACACGGCAAACACTGCCACTCAACCACATCAAGGAAACATGCTACTACTAATAAACAACAGCTCGGAAATAGTGTGCCAATACCATGACAACGGTTATCCGGATTTTACACTATGTAGAGATTGTACACTTTACTCACAGGTCAAGCACTCCTAGCAAGGGAGTAGCATAACGTTGGTGAGGCGGCTCCGTCAATGTCCACGACAGGTGGACTAGACCGAAGCACACACTACTCATTCACCAATCCTGCCTCAACCATTCCCTTTTCCCACTTCACCCCACACAAGTTGTATAACACCATTCCCAACCCACTTCCTAACTCACACCATCAAGACACCATTCACATTTTTCAAAAATCCGATGATTAATTGTAATGAGTCGTGATGCGAACATCGCGAGGGTTCCTAAGCATTCTACTTTCAAGGATCACACACGTCATCACATTATACTGTGATGACGGGGTCTTAGGGCATCAAGGAGGAGTCGACAAGGTCAAGGAGGGTTCGTGGCACTTCACATGTCAAGCACGTGACTGAGCAACCACTAGTCAAATGGGTTTTAGCTACTACAACATTTAAAAATAATCACAAAAAACATGCACATTGAAAACAGGCTATCGGGGTAATTTTGCAAATTCATAGGAGCAATCATGATCAAGGAGGTGTTAGAGCTTGCCTTCAAAAGATTCTAGGAATTTCTCGTAATCCGGGTCATTGAATTCCTCGTCGTCTTCCTCGTTTGCTATAGTACGTAACTTGCCCGAATTAGGTCGAACCCAAAAGAGTCCAAAACTTAGGTTACATCGTAGTTACATGGTTGTAGGGGTTTTGAGGCATTCCCTAACGACCAATGTGTTTTATTTGAGCTTTTTGGAGGGGTAGTGTCGTTGGCCGGAGGGTCGTACCTGATGAGGACATCACAACAGTGGATACTCACATTGATATACAAGGACCAATCACAAGAGGACGAGCACGGTTACTAAATCAGCAGGTGAACTCGTTCCTAACTTCCTACCCATGTAATTTTGAGAATGGATTGCTATTGAATGATTTAATTATTATTAGGAACCATGGACATGATCAACAAGTAAAGGGAGGAGGATTTGGGGACGTGGAGAATCATATGGGGCGTCCACAAGTTGATGGAAACAGTCACCAACTCGGACTCGAGTTCAACTCGGAGTCCAAGAGCAGTACATCTTAAAACGGACGCCCAGGATGCATACGGACTCCGTTTCTGACGTTCTACATATGCATGGAAATATGAGAAGATAAACTTTCCAATGGTTCTGGTCCCACATTAAAATTCGCTGGGAGTCGTTGGGAGTTGTCGAAACAAGTTGAATTCGGAGTTCTGTCCGTTGTTGCACCACCGTATTGGGCTTTTGGGCCTTGTATCCCGTTTGAGTCCATTAGGGACGCGTCTAAAGGTCTTATGGTTGAACCCTATCCTTTAAATACTGCAGCCGCCGGCCATATTTGGGGGGTTTTGATTAGATAAACAGCCGCCGTTCTACGGTTTGTGTGAAACCCAACCTCCGTGATTTTCAGATCACATTTTCTAGGTTCTTGCTCGTGTTCTCGGTTGCACCTGCAGGGATTAGCCTTCTTGGCGAGGTCAAGCGTGTGCTGCACGGTTGATAACCAACAGAGCAGTGGTGTAGTGATTGCAGGGGTGTTCAAACTGCTCGAGTGCTGCGGATCATCAACGTCGAGTTCTCCACCTCAATCGACCTACCTTTCGGAAGATCGGGCCTAAAACCACTCATCATTTGGTATCAGATTTCAGGTTGCCCGTGAGGTACTTTGATTTCCCACTAGATTAGTTTTTGTTTTTCATACCTAGAGTCCACAGAAAAAGCCACAAAAAAACATATCGTGTTACCGATTCCTAGAATATAGTGCCTGTAAGTTTTCGTTTTTCAGTTTTGCATTGTTGAGTTTGCATTCGTGTGGTCGAGTCTTGTTGCTGGTTTAGCTTTGTGTTTTTGGGTCGTAGTTATCGTTTTTCTTCCTTGTTTTTCTTGCTGCTCACCTATTCCACAATCCCTAAACAATAAACCGAGCCACCAAGATCATCGGTTTGCCCTAGCTAGCCGCCTTGCGTAAACTCCCGCATCGCCAGCCCTAGAACAGGTGACAAACCATTGTGCCAGTCCTACTTGATTCATAACACAACATCCCATCAGCCGTCGTTGCTAAATTCCCATTGTTTTTCACATCCTATTGCGAGATCTTTTTCAAAACCGAGTTTGAATCAACATAAAAAAACAGTAACTCGGGTAACCAACCTTAAAACGACCATAACTTTTGCATACGAACTCGAAATCGGGCGATTTTTTTTCAAATTGATCTACTCAAAATTTCGCAACCGATTCTCCACTGCTTCGCTGTGTTCGTGACACGACCCCACGGTCTTGTCGAGCTAGGATCACGCTGAGGGGTGCTGCGTTGCACAGCACCGAATAACACACATCAAAGGTACAAAGCAGAAGCAAAACTTTTATTACATAAAGTGGTTTATGAATATTTTTACATCAAAATATGTCCAGTCTACACTCACGGGCATAGACTACGCATCAAGTTCACGTTCAGCCCTTGAACGTGTCCTTGCTAGCACGCACGCACACTAACATGGCGGCGTGCACGACTCCCACTCGACGGGATTCCCCTCCTGGGGTTCCGCCTCCTCTTCGGGAGTCCCTTCCTCATAGAACCCTGCAAAAGCTTCAAACACAAGCAGTGAGCACGAAGGCTCAGAAAGACTGACCCGTCTCTCCTAAACATGGAACTTCTACATGAGGGGTGATGGGTACATGAGATAAAAACAGGTTGCAAAGGACTCGCCTAATTAGTGGAACCTTACTTTCAAGTTTTAGCAGCAGGTTGTGGAGAACCTTATGCTAAGGCACATGAGAGAGCCGCAATCAAACAAGAAACGCATTTCTCTCATGTACTTTGCCCAAAGTTGAAAGGAACTTTAATTAGCTCCAAACTACAGCATATCATTAACAATCAACGTCCATCATTCAATCAGCAACATTTTAACATGTGACTAGCCTGTTCTTTCTACGTCACGTTACATTGAACAAGTGGTACTCACTGACCGCGAGGGACGGCGATTATAATCGATTTACACCTGCAGGGTTACCCGAATAACCCGTCACGTACGCCCGTGCTTGATATTGCCTACAGCAACTATCACGGACGCCGTACGCAACCACCTTTCACCCGTTAGCCAAATGTTGAACTGGTCCAATCGCCCCGAGAAAGAGGTCTCTGCACGCGCATCTCAGTGCCGCCAGTCGATTTACACCTCGAGCTCTCAACCTACCCTCTGAACGACCAGCTATGCCTCAACACCCAGCTACCCGAGTTACATCGGTTTCCCGGTTCCCATATAGCCGGTAGGTCTTCGGTACTGTTCTAGCTTGTTCAATAGGCCCGCACACGGCTCAGTCCTCAATCGACACAAGCGGAGCTATAGCACACAGGCCCCAAAGTCCTGCTGCCCTTACTCTCCGCTCAGTCTCATTTTCTCTTGCCATGTGTATCATTTGCTATCTTTTACCCGAGTCGTGTGCCTCTAGCCTATGCTCGCGAGTAGTTCCAACTACTCGACTTGTACCGAATCCTACATATCCTAGCATTGCAGTAGCTAACGGGGTTTTCAATCCTAGTCCGAACCCATGGTTTTCTTGGCTATGCAATTGGGTTTCCAAACAAGACTCCAATGCAATAAGTAATCACACTCAAGTAAGTGCTCAAAACAATAAAACTTTGTAAAAAGGTTAATGCAAACCGGAGCTTGCTATGCTGCTCTTGGTCGTAGGCTAGCTGCTCCTCCGGAGTAACGAAGTCTAGGACTTCGGGTTCCTCCTCAACCTTAGTGACTACATGATATAAGAAGTACATGTATTAATTAAATGCATTTGAATTGAGTTTTAAACTTGTGAACCTTTTAAGTCTCACTATACAGACCCAAAGACTGTGAAACTTTTACTGTAGCTTGGTTACAACCTAAACAGAGACGTGATCAAGTTTTAGTTGCAGCAAAACTCATTTGAGCCCTCCGCAATTAATTATGTCCTTGATCTTAATTTGGACTCTTAGGGTGCTCTAGGGATTTTCATGGAACAAGCCATGACTTTATGAAAACTAGATTTTCAGAGGGTTCTAATGGAGTTGGCCTCACTTAATTTGCTGGTTCCTAGCTAAAGGTATGAGCCAAACAATTTCAGAGAAAATTCTGAAAATGTTTCTGAACATTTTCTATTTTCTCTGGAACAGTTTCATTAATCACACCATTAGGTGGAACAAATTAGCTCAAATAGACCCGAAATTTTTATGGTAGTTCAGGGATATTTTGGTAAATATCCCAGCAAAATTTCTGAATTTTCCTCCAAGGGAATCTCCAGTTAAAATTCCACACAGTTTAAAATTTGAGGAATTAATTCTGGAGAATTAAGGATTTTCATGAAGTGAAACTTGATTTTCTGGAAAGTGCGCAGAGAGCTGAATCCAACAAAATTTGGTTCACTCAATTTGGAGCTTCCTAGCCAAAGTTATGAGGATTTGAAGTTTGAACTAAAACTGAAAATCTGCGAAAAGTTTAAATCTGCTGGTGGGCGACGGGGACACGTGTTGTGTTCTGAGGCGTCGGCACACCGAGGTCTACGGAGTCTTTTGTGCGCCAGCACACCGGATCCGAGCCGCAGCCCGATCCTGATTTAAAATATGAGCCGCTGACAGTTGGGCCCCGCGTCTTCTTCCTCCCGCCTTCTTTCTCGCGCCCGCACGCTCCCCCCTCGCCGGAGCAGACTGCTGCTCGCCGGACCGGCGCTTCCGGCCGCCACTCATCTACAGACTCGCCGCCAGAGGGTTTAGGGCATCGAGGAACATGATGGTGGGCTCTGCTTGGGTTGCCGGTGGCTGGAACCAGCTCGGCGACGTGCGGCGGCTACTGCTGTGGTTTGGCGCCGTCGCCCGGGGACTCCAGCCCTCCAATACTTGCACCGATGGGCTCTACACCACCAGCGCAGCTCTAGGAAGATCGGCACAACCTCAGAGTAGCTCGGGAGTGGCCACAAATACGGTTGCACCGTGCGACCGAATGGGTCCGCGGTGAACCCCCTTAGTAGAGCTTGAATTCCGCCACTCCGAGGCGTTTTCATGCGATGGATGCTAAAGAAGAATTGATCGCTGGCTAATCCAGCATACACGTGCAAAGTTTGATGACTTAAGGAATAGTAGAGAAGGATAATTTTAAGGAACTGTACCGGAAGCTCGGGTTGAGGCTGCAGGAGCAAAATCTCAGAATTCGCCGGCGAGAGCTCACGACGTGGCTTGAGCTTCACGTGGAAGCAGCGTGGAGTGCGTGCGCTCCTTTTTCCGCCCTTGCTTGACCGTGAAAGTGGCGGTGGTGCGCTGCCACGTGAGACCGATCGCCATTTTCGAACTAAGTTGTGGCGGTCGTCGTTGATCACGGGGACAGAGGCCGAAATTCGGTGGTCTAGGCGTCGGGAGAGTGGTGCTTGAGCTCAGGGCGCTGCCTAGCAGCTCGGGAAGGCGAGGTTGCGATTGTTTTCTCTGTTTTCCCGATCGACCGAGAGCTCGGGGGAAAAAGAATGGCGCTGCTCGATGTCGCCCGCGAGGATAAGAAGGCATCCGGTCTTCGCTCGGCTGATGTGAGGGTCATGTGGGGGCACGAGAAGGCCGCCCTGGGCGCCAGCGCGCGAGGTAGGAAGCAGCTGGTAGCGCCGGCTTCTTCTCAGTGGCACACCCGGCAGCTGCTCGGTGGAATTTCCCACCGAGGCTGCGACTTTGTGTGCAAGTCACACCTCTTAGCTCTATGACATGTGGGTCCCACTCTCAATTTTAACCCCTGAACTTAACTCCAATTCACTGTTGTAAAAATTAGTTCCAACAAAGCCCATGGTGATTTGAATTATCTACCCTTGAGCCATTTGAATTGGTTAGAATTCAAATTGGGTTTGGTTTGAATAAATTTCAGCACATGTTCAATTTTGAATTTCAAATAAAGTTTGAATTTGCTCCACTTAGCTCATGTCAAGCTCAACTCCAAATGGAGTGAAAATTGGTGTGTGAGCTCACAAAAATGTGCTGAGTAAGAATATGCCTCCCACTTTTGAATTCCTACCCTCTTTCTAGCTATACCCAAAATGACCTCAAATAGGTTTTGAATTTGGGTGAAACTTGGCATGGACATCCTTAGCAAGGTGTAGGAGTTTTCATATGTCCAGCCCCTAGATGATGCACGTGGGAAATACCACTTTTGCATTTTGTGAGTTTATTCTCTAATGAGCATGTTGATAATGGTTACTTGCTCTTCAAATGTGTTCATCAACTATCTTCAAATGAGGTTTGAGTGTGTGGTGATGAACACTTTGAATGTGTCAAAAACTGAGGCCTTTACATTCCTCCCTCCTTAAAAGAATCTCGTCCCGAGATTATAAGGTGAAAATGAGAGAGAGGACGGTGGAAAATTACCGGATATGCGACGTGAAAAAGTTGGGGTAGTTAGCGCGAAGAAATCCTTCGCTCTCCCATGTCGCTTCGTCCACAGAGTGATTACTCCATAGAACTTTGTGGAACCACAACGTGCGGTTGCGTGTGGTTCGGGCCATTTCGTCAATGATCTGAACCTGTTCCTCCCGATAGGTGAGATCCGGTTTCAGTTCTTCAATGTACTCCAGCTGAACGGTAGTAGATTGTTTGAGACATTTCCTCAGCTGGGAAATATGAAAGACGTCGGAAAGTGCTTCTGGTAATTTCAGCCGGTATGCTACTGATCCGCATCTTTCGGTAATCTGGAATGGACCGATGAATCGGGGTGCCAATTTCCTCTCACCCCAAATCTGTTTATGCCCTTCATCGGAGACACACGTAGGTATACGTGATCCCTGACTTCGAACTGCAATGGGCGTCTTCTCCGGTCTGCATACTGTTTCTGACGGGATTGGGCAGCTTTTAGGTTCGCTTGAATCAGTCGAACCTTTTCTTCCGCGTTGTTGACAAGGTCAATCCCGAAGGTGACCCTTTCGCTAGACTCACACCAATTCAGTGGTGTGCGGCATTTCCTCCCGTATAGCGCCTCATAAGGCGCCATCTTGATGCTGGCTTGTTACCCATTGTTGTACGAGAACTCGGCTAACGGCAAGTGATCATCCCAATTCTTGCTGTGGTTAATAGCGCAAGCTCGTAGCGTGTCCTCTAGGATCTGATTTACCCGCTCGGTTTGCCCATCCGTCTGCGAGTGGTATGCTGAACTACGGATCAGCTTCGTCCCCAATGCAGCATGCAGCTGCTCCCAAAAACAGGACACAAATAAAGTGTCCCGGTCCGATATGATGGTACGGGCTACGTCGTACAAGCATAGGATCCGTGAGATGTATAGTTCAACGTACTTCTTGGCATTGTAGTTGGTGTTGACCGGGATGAAATGGGCAACTATGGTGAGCCGGTCGACGATCACCCACACAGAATCGTGTTTTTGAAAAGTGGTGGGTAAACCGACGAAGAAGTCCATGCTCACATCTTCCCACTTCCAGGCAGGAACGCCCAGTGGTTGCAGCAGTCCCGGTTTCCGCATATGGTCTGCTTTCACCCTTCGACATGTATCACACTCGGACACGCACTACGCGATCTCCCGCTTCATCTGTGTCCACCAAAACTTGCTTCTAAGTTCTTGATACATTTTATTGCTGCCGGGGTGAATAGAAAATTTTGATAAGTGAGCCTCATCAAAAATTTTCTTCCGTAACTTTGGGTTACGGGGTACGACGATTCGGTCCTTGAACCATAGGACGCCGTCTCCGTCCTTCTGGAAACATTTCAGCTCCCCACTGTCTACACGTCTCCGCAAATGCGACATGCCCTTGTCCTGTTTCTGAGCTGCCGCTATCTCTTCACGGATGGTGGGGAACAAAGCTAAGTTGTAGAGATTTCCATGTGGAATCACATGCAGTGGTGGTTCTCTCTCTTCCAACGGTGTGATGGTCAGATTGTTGACGTGTGACTTGCGACTTAGCGCATCCGCCACTACGTTTGCTTTGCCGGGGTGATAATGGATCTCTATTTCGTAATCCTTTATCAGTTCTAACCATCTTCGCTGCCTCATGTTCAGCTCTTTCTGAGTGAATATGTACTTGAGGCTCTTGTGGTCGGTATATAAATGTACGAGGTTACCGAGTAGGTAGTGCCTCCACATTTTCAGTGCAAGTACCACGGCAGCGAGCTCCAAGTCGTGAGTTGGATAATTCTGCTCATGGTTCCTAAGCTGCCGTGATCCATACGCGACCACTCTTTGGCCTTGCATCAGCACACACCCGAGCCCAATGCCTGATGCATCGCAGTACACATCGAACGGTTTTGTTGTGTCTGGCTGCGCCAAAACCGGTGCTGATGTCAGGTGCTTGACTAAAGCCATGAATGCTGTTTCACATGTTGGACTCCAAACGTATTTGGTAGCCTTCTTCAGCAGCTCCATCATAGGCTTGGCAATCTTCGAGAAGATCGGAATGAACCTCCGATAATATCCCGCGTGTCCGAGGAAACTCCGTACCTTGTGAACAGTTCTCGGGGATTTCCAATTCAGCACTTGTGTGATCTTACTCGGGTCTACAGTGATACTCTCTGCTGAGATGATATTACCGAGAAAAGACACTTGTGATATCCAGAATTCGCATTTGCTGAATTTCGCGTATAGCTTGTGATCCTACAGCCGTTGCAAGACTATACGCAGATGTTTCTTGTGATCTTCCTCCGACTTGGAATATACCAGTATGTCGTCGATGAATACCGAGTTCATCAAATACATGAAGTGAGCTGGAGCATTGGTGAGGCCGAAAGACATGACCAGGTACTCATAAAGCCCATACTGATAGGAGGATGAGTCCCGATCTTCCGAGAGGTAGGGTAAACTTGATTGGGTGGAGATCTCGACGTTGATGATCCAAGGCTCTGAACGAACGAAACCCCGCAATCACTACACCACTGCTCCGTTGGTTATCACCCGTGTCACACGAATGACCTCGCCACGAAGGCTCATCCCTGCAAGCGCAATCAAGAACACAAGCAAGAACAGAGAAGTTGCAATCAAAACTGAATTGATCACGAATTTGGGGTCTCACAACCGATGATCGGCGAACTTTTCAATGACAGATTGTAACTAAGCAAAACCCAGCTGTTTGTGACGGCGGCTAGGGGGTATAAAGGAGGTGGAGGACGACCAGGGGGGTTCTGGGGTCTTTACATAACCCTAAGACACGTACATAATGGACTTGGACTCGATACAAGGCCCAATGGCCCAACTAGGTGATGCAACACCCTGACAGACTCTAAACTTTATACTGTTTCGATGTTTCCCTTTGACACCGAGTGAATTTTGACGTGGGGCCAGTTCCATTGGAAAGTTTATCCTCTCAGCTTTCCGTGCATATGTAGAACGTCAAAAACGGAGTCTGTATGCCTCCTGTGCATCCATTTTAAGGTGTACTGCTCCTGGGCCCGAGTTGGACTCGAGTTTGAGTTGGGCTTGGTCTCTAACTTTTTGTTGGTGTATTTTCTGGCCCTCCACGCCTCCAAACCCCTATCCATGTATCTCCATATCCTCTCCATGGTTCCTAATCATAATTAATCCATTAGGTAGCAACATACTCTCAAAATTCACATATAAAAAATTGTTCAGGAACGAGCTCACCTCTAAATTCAATTTTCGTGCTCGAGCTCTAGTAATTGGACCTTGCATGTCTACCATGTGAGTGTTGTGTATATCTGCAGGAGTGATGTCCACATCATCCTCCCCCTCTTGCATTGGAGTCGTCCTCGACTCAAGCTCATCTTCTTCTCCCATGTATGGCTTCAAATCTGAAATGTTAAATGTGAGACTAACCCCAAACTCGGGAGGCAACTCAAGTTTATATGCATTGTCATTTATCTTCTTAAGAACCTTAAAAGGTCCAGCAGCACGTGGCATGAGTTTGGACTTTCTCAAATCCGGGAACCTATCTTTTCTCAAATGAACCCACACCAAATCACCGGGTTCCAATTTTACCTCCTTCCTACCTTTACTAGCAGCAATGCGATACTTTTCATTCATTTTTTCAATTTGTAACTTAGTAGTTTCGTGCAACTTAAGAATAAATTCAGAACGTTGTGTAGCATCTAAGTTCACAATTTCAGTATGTGGTAAAGGTAGCAAATCAATTGGAGCACGAGGATTGAAACCATACACTACCATAAACGGACTTAACTTGGTTGTGGAGTGAATAGACCTGTTATAAGCAAACTCAATATGTGGCAAACACTCCTCCCACAACCTCAAATTGTCTTTCAAAACAGCCTGCAACATAGTAGATAAGGTACGATTAACTATCTCCGTTTGCCCATCAGTTTGTGGATGACAAGTAGTAGAAAACAGCAACTTTGTTCCCAATTTATACCATAAAGTTCTCCAAAAGTGACTCAAAAACTTAGCATCCCTATCAGAAACAATAGTATTGAGAACACCATGCAAACGCACAACCTCATTAAAGAACAAATCAGCAACATGTGAAGCATTATCGGTCTTGTGGCAGGGTATAAAATAAGCCATTTTAGAGAAACGATCAACAACCACAAAGACACTATCCCTCCCCCTCTTTGTTCCAGGCAATCCTAAAACAAAGTCAATAGAAATATCCTCCCAAGGTGCACTAGGAACCGCAAGAGGCATATAAAGACCATGTGGGTTAAGTCGAGACTTAGCTTTGTTGCATGTCGTGCAACGTGAAACGTAGCGCTCCACATCACGCCTCATTCGTGGCCAAAAGAAGTGAGCAGCCAGCACATCCTCTGTCTTTTTAACACCAAAATGTCCCATCAAACCACCTCCATGCGCTTCCTGCAACAACAAAAGACGAACGGAGCTAGCTGGAACACACAGCTTGTTAGCACGGTAGAGAAGGCCTTCACGCAGCAGGAATTTTTGCCACGTTCTTCCCTCTCTACAATTTTCAAAGGCATCTTTAAAGTCCAAATCAGTAGCATATAACCTCTTTATGGTTTCCAAACCAAAGATTTTATGAGAAAGTTGGGATAGTATGGTATAACGTCTAGATAAAACATCGGCAATCACATTGTCTTTCCCTTTCTTATGTTTAATGATGTAAGGAAATGATTCTATGAACTCAATCCATTTAGCATGACGTTTGTTCAGATTAGCTTGTCCTTTAAGATACTTCAAAGACTCATGATCTGAATGTATGACAAATTCTTTACACCATAGGTAATGTTGCCAAGTTTGCAAGACACGCACTAAAGCATAAAGTTCTTTGTCATATGTAGCATAATTCAGCGAAGGCCCATGCAATTTTTCACTAAAGAAGGCAACAGGTTTACCTCCTTGAATTAGCACTCCTCCAATGCCAATGCCGCTCGCGTCACATTCAAGCTCGATGGTCTTCTCAAAATCAGGAAGTTGCAGCAATGGTGCTTGTGTGAGCTTCGACTTGAGAACATCAAAAGCTTGTTGTGTGCTGGTCCCCATCGAAACGGCACTCCATGCTTTGTCAACTCGTGGAGAGGTGCCGCAATGGTGCTGAAATCCCGCACGAAACGCCGATAGAATCCTGCGAGACCAAGAAAACTCCGAACCTGCGTGACCGTAGTCGGAAGTGGCCAGCTCGTGATGGCAACAATCTTTGCCTCGTCCACCTCAATGCCCTACGAAGTAACAACATACCCAAGAAAAGACACACGATCGGTGCAAAAGGTGCACTTCTCAAGGTTACCATATAAACGTGCATCGCGCAAGACATTAAAAACAACACGCAAATGTTCAAGATGCTCATCATATGACTTGCTGTAAATAAGGATGTCATCAAATTAAACCACCACAAATTTACCAATGAAAGCACGTAAAACCTCATTCATCAACCTCATAAAAGTGCTGGGCGCATTAGTTAAACCAAATGGCATGACTAACCATTCATAAAGTCCGAATTTAGTTTTAAAAGCAGTTTTCCGTTCATCACCTAAAGCCATACGAATCTGATGATACCCACTACGTAAATCAATCTTGGAGAAAATAACAGAACCACTCAACTCATCAAGCATGTCATCCAATCTAGGAATAGGATAGCGATAACGAATGGTAATGTTATTGATGGCTCTACAATCAAGACACATGCGCCAAGTGCCATCTTTTTTTAGAACCAAAAGAACAGGAACAGAACAAGGACTAAGACTCTCAAGAATGTACCCGCGGTCCAGAAGATCTTGGACTTGCCGCTGAATTTCCTTAGTCTCGTCGGGGTTTGTCCTGTAGGCAGCACGGTTTGGCAAGCTCGCCCCTGGAACAAAATCAATCTTGTGCTCAATGCCTCGCACAGGTGGTAATCCAGGGGGTATCTCTGATGGAAAACCATCCATATATTCCTGCAAAAGGTTAGCAACAGCAGGTGGCAAGACAATGGATGTATCCTCAATGGATTATAAAGCATGTTTGCACACTAAAGCATAGCAAGTTCCATTAGAGGCATATAAATCATCAAGATCAGATTTAGTTGCAAGCAAAATAGGATTTTTCAACTTAATAGGTTGCTGAATTTCAGAATTGAAAACACCCTTTTGCTTAGCATTATTCTTTTTCTCCTGCTCAAATTGTATAATTTCAGTGGGACTCATAGGAAGCAACACAATTTTCTTGCCCTTATGCATTAGAGTATACTTATTAGATCGACCATGGTGAATGGCATCAGTATCAAACTCCCAAGAACGTCCCAACAAAAGAGAACAAGCATCCATAGGTACCACATCAAAATCAGCAAAATCATGATAAGAACCAATGGAAAAATATATCTTTGCTGTTTGTGTTACCTTAACCTTACCATTGTTGTTAAACCATTGAATGTGATAAGGGTGGGGATGATCCCGTGTGGTCAAGCCAAGCTTCTTGACCACCTCAACATTCACCAAATTGTTGCAGCTACCACCATCAATGATGGTATGTACACGGCAGTCCTTGATGACGAGAAACATGTTGAAAAGGTTGTGAAGTTGGCGGTTGTCGTCCTCTCGAACCGTGGCACTCAAAGCTCGCCGCACAATCAAAGTCCTATAGTTGTTTGTCGCAGATGTACCAAGAATCTCCTCAGCACCATCATCCGAACCTGAAATGTTAGTTGCAATAATATTTTCATCTTCAATATCAGAAGCACTAACATACCCACCATCAGCAGTGGCAATGATCGCCCGTTTGCTGGGGCAATCTCATTGCATATGGCCAAGTCCCTGGCAGCGGTGGCACTTGATGTCGGAGCTGCGACTTGTCGAAGTGTTGGGTGCAGCCGCCTTGGCTGCAACACCTGGAGGCATCTAGGACTTGCTGTTATCTTGTCCCCGTGATGTAGAAGGTGTGATGCTGCTGCGTACAACACTCGTGGAGGGTGGTGTAGAAGCACGTACGCTCGAGGAGGGCGCTGCTTTGGATGGCACCGAAAATTGTCGTGGTGTGAAGGTGTTGTTCCGCCGCTGCTGTTGGCGACCCTGCACTTCTTTTTCTGCTAACATAGCAAGTTGAAATAAACGTTGAATAGAATGATATTCCTTGTAGTCAACTGTCCTGGATCTCACGCCGCAAGCCCCCATAAAACCTAACAATTTGGTCTTCCTAATCCTCAACTACCCCACAACGAAGCATACCTTTCTACAACTCTTGGTAGTACTCTTGGACAGTCATGTCACCCTGATCAAAGCATTGCAATTTCTTACGAAGATCACGTCTATATGAAGGAGGAACAAACCTAGCGCACATCTCTTCTTTTAACGCAGCCCATGTCTGTGGTGCATTACGTGTATTGACAAGTTCATTCCACCAAATTATAGCAAAATCTTTAAAGTCACTAGTGGCTTGTCTAACTCTATGTCGCTCAGGAACAAGATGAGAGCTAAATTTTTGTTCTACCGTCATCTCCCAATCCAAGTAAGTCTCAGCATCATAAGATCCATAAAATGTTGGAATAGAAAACTTAATCTTAGCATAAGGATCATTATCTTGTTCAGGAGCATGAGGACAAGGTCTACCTCCCATACCTTGACGATTTCGTCGAGGGCGACGGCGCTGTTGTGCATCAACCTCATCGTTATTGAAGTCATCCTCTGTGTCGTAGTGAGCATGTGCATCACCATCAAGGATGATAGAGGGTGTAGCTTGTTGGGGAAGACGAGTCTCCATCTCGTCCAACCGTGTGGTCAGACCAGCAACACTTGTATGGAGCCTCCGAAAGGTGGCTGTTGTAGTGGTCTGGTAATTGTTGAAAGCTTCGGTCATTGCCCGCATCATGTCCTTTAGTTCCATATGGGACACGCACTCATCATCATCCAGAGGTGTAGAACCAGAGGTCTTATCCATAGGCTTCTTTCCTGTCATTGTGAGTACAAAACAGAAATGAAGACAAAAAGATCGTGAAGAACCCTATTACTACGCTCTCCGAAGTGGGTGGAAAATCGATCAGTAAGATGCGTCTTACCCCGCTCTTACAAGTTTGTTACCAGCACTGCAGGTGGCCAACGGTGACCGGTGTGAAGCAAGCAGAGAGTGGGTGTGATTGCAAAGGTTACCTGTTCTGCTCGAGAGAAGGTGGAGCTTGGAAGGCTCAAATGCAGTATATGTATGTGGCACACAAGTTAGTAACAGATAGCAATGCTGAATAAGTGTCCAGAGAATTTCACCTAGTTGCTGGCCTAAGAATGTATTAGAACAGTTGTGGCAACAAGCAAGGGCAAGGATGAATGATGATGAACAACAAGGACAATATCAGCAAGTATCCAGCACTCACACAGAAATAGCACAACTAGAAAACCCCTTAGCCTCCTGTTTTTGTCTTGAAGCACTAGTAGAAATCAAAATCTTTTTTTTCTCTTTATTTTTTTGATATTTTTTCTCAACCAGGGGCACAAGAATAGAAACAGCACCAAGTATTAGCTCAAACCGATGAAAGATGAGATCGGCACAAATTCAGGAGCGATTGGAAAAACTGGTGCTGGAACTTCGGAGTTCAAAATGAGGGCCTTCTTAATTTTTTTGTAATTTTTTTGAAAACACTGTATGTGGACTTTTTCGAGACCTTTCTGGGAAAAAATGCGCCTCAATCGGAATTACGAGCAAAAAGTTATGCCTGTTTTAAGGAGGATACCCCGAATCAGGTTTTGGTGGCGGTGGAAACTGCAACAGAAACGAATCGGTGGATGGAATTTTTTTGTAGATGGCAGCGGATGGAAGAAACAAAACTGAACCAAAACAAATCTAAACCAGCAACCAGACTCAACCTAGGACACGAACTCAGAACTACGGACTCCGAAACTAAATTGTGCAAAAGGTTGAGCTGGGATTGTAGGTTAGGGAAACTAAATTTTTTTGTGGCTTTTTATGGACGATAGGACTGAAACAAAATAAATCTAAAGAGCACACAAGTATACCTCACGGTGAACCTGGAAATCTGATACCAATTGATAAGAGGATGAGTCCCGATCTTCCAAGAGGTAGGGTAAACTTGATAGGGTGGAGATCTCGACGTTGATGATCCAAGGCTCCGAACGAACAAAACCCCGCAATCACTACACCACTGCTCCGTTGGTTATCACCCGTGTCACACGAATGACCTCGCCACGAAGGCTTATCCCTGCAAGCGCAATCAAGAACACAAGCAAGAACAGAGAAGTTGCAATCAAAACTAAATTGATCACGAATTTGGGGTCTCACAACCGATGATCGGCGAACTGTTCAATGACAGATTGTAACTAAGCAAAACCCAGCTGTTTGTGATGGCGGCTAGGGGGTATGAAGGAGGTGGAGGATGACCAGGGGGTGCTGGGGTCGTGACCTAACCCTAAGACACGTACATAATGGACTTAGACTCGATACAAGGCCCAATGGCCCAACTAGGTGATGCAACACCCTGACAGACTCTAAACTTTATATTGTTTCGAAGTTTCCCGTCGACTTCGAGTGAATTTTGACGTGGGGCCAGTTCCATTGAAATTTTATCCTCTCAGCTTTCCCTGCATATGTAGAACGTCAAAAATGGAGTCCGTATGCCTCCTGTGCATCCATTTGAAGGTGGACTGCTCCTGGGCCCGAGTTGGACTCGAGTTTGAGTTGGGCTCGGTCTCTAACTTTTTGTTGGTGTATTTTCTGGCCCTCCATGCCTCCAGACACCTCTCCATGTATCTCCATGTCCTCTCCATGGTTCCTAATCATAATTAATCCATTAGGTAGCAACATACTCTCAAAATTCACATATAAAAAATTGTTCAGGAACGAGCTCACCTCTAAATTCAATTTTCGTGCTCGAGCTCTAGTAAATGGACCTTGCATGTCTACCATGTGAGTGTTGTGTATATCTGCAGGAGTGATGTCCACATCACGTACCTCATCGAGAAAGCCGTCTTCGGAATATCCTCAGCCCGTATCTTAATCTGATGGTACCCTGATCTTAAGTCCCTCTTTGAAAAGATCCTTGCTTCGACCAACTGATCAAACAACATGTCGATCCGTGGCAACGGGTACTTGTTCTTGATGGTTACGGCATTTAATGGATGATAGTCCATGCAAAGCCGCAACGTCTCGTCTTTCTTCTTCACGAATAATGCCGAGCAGCCCCATGGCGAGGAGCTCGGCCTAATAAAACCCTTTTCTAGCAGGTCCGTTCGGTGAGTCTTCAGCTCAGCCAATTCCTTGGGTGCCATCTTGTACGGCCTTCGGGATATTGGCATGGTTCCCGGTGCAAGTTCAATCTTGAACTCCACCTCTCTATCGGGCGGCATCCCTGGTAAATCATCCGGGAACACATCAGGGAACTCTTGGACCACTGGAATATCTTCCAATCTGATGGTGGTGGACTGATAGACGCTTGGAAGTTTTATTTCTGGACTGTCCAGAAATAAAGAATGAGATTCGTGCACTTCTGAATTCAAATGCACGATTCGGAGGACGGTGTCTAAAACAGCGCCGTGGTGGGTTAACCACGACATCCCTAAGATGATATCGACCTTTTGCCCCTCTAAAATTATGAGAGACGTAGGGTACACTCTACCCTCTAAGCATAACGGCGCTTTTGGAACCATCATGCTTGCTGAAATTTTCCCACCCGATGAACAGATCACATAAGGACTATCGGTGGGTAGTATTTGCAAGCTATATTTATCAATGAAAGCTTGGCTAATGAAGCTATGCGTGGCGCCTGAATCAAACAATATTATGGCGGGATGCTGGTGGAGTTGGAACATACCCGCAAGGATTGGCTCACCCTCCGGCACGTCCTCTATGGCAAGCTGGTGGACAGTGCCGGGCCTAGGGTTTGCCCGTCGCGCATTAGTAGGGTTCCGAGCTGATTCCTCCCCGGAAGTTGGGGTGCAACTCCGCCGCCTTGTCTCTCCGGACAACTGCTGGCGAAGTGTCCTGGGCGACCACATTTGTAGCATGTGACCGCTGCTTGTCCGGTGCTTGGAGGATGAAAGCCCGGCATGCGCTGCTGAGGTGCATACGCACGCGGCAAAGCCCGCTGCTGCTGTTGTTGTTGCGGAGGTGGTACTGGCAGTGCCGGCCTGAATGCCGGTGAAGAATACGGCCGATTGTGGAAGGGCATCGACCTCTGTGGTGGCTGCCAGCGTGGACCCGATGGTGGGCGATTCACCATCCGAAACTTTTGAGATGGACTGCCTCCTTCTCCGCTGCTTTGCGGCGCGCTTCGCTTTCTCTCCGCCGCTGCTGACTCCTTGCCCGAGTCCGCCTGAACAATCGCAGCATCAATTATGTCGTTGAGGCTGCCGCAATTGAATATCGCCAATTTGTCCTTCAGGAGCGGGTTAAGCCCCTGGTAGAAGTGGTCCCACCGCTTCTCGTCAGTATCGGCGTGATATGACGCGTAGAGCGCGAGATCGTTGAACGCCCTGGAATAATCCAGCGCGTTCCGGCTCCCTTGTTGCAGGTGTAAGAATTCCTGCATCTTCCTCTTCATCAGACCCAGTGGTATGTGATAGGCCCTGAAGGCTATCCGGAACTCTGCCCAGGTCATAACTCTGTCGGTGGGCTGTGAAGCACAGTAGTTCGCCCACCATGCGCTCGCGGATCCCTGGAGCTGTTGGACCGCGAACTGAGTCTTGCGCTGCTCACTTAGTTGGAGCAGTCCGAACTTCATCTCTATCCTACGGAGCCAGTTGTCCGCATCGAGAGGTTCATCCGCCCTTGAAAATACTGGGGGATGAGTCGCTAGGAAGTCGGAGTAGGAGCTCTGTTGACGCTCCTCACGGTCTTGACGTCTCTCTGGGCGAGACGTATTGGCAATGAGAGTTTGCAGCAACTCCGTGTGCTGCTGATGAGAACCCGCCATTGCTGCCACGATGTCGGCCAATGTAACCGTTGGCGGTGGCGGTGTTTGCTGTTGCTGTTGCTGCTGCTGTTGTCCTGAGGAGTCCTCGGGAGGCGGTTGGGAGGTTTCTCCCCCTTGACTAGAACCCCCAACGTCTGGGTTGGCACGAGTACGAGTCATTCTGAAATTCAAACAGCAGCGATCAGTACATGTCATACTTAAAATTCCATATGCAACAGTAGGTATTGAAGTGACGCATGAATAATTTGTACAATATTCACATATATTGATAAAGCATAAACTTTATACAAGATACATTTTTCTCGGGTCTCCGAGAAGTCGTGCTCATGTCGTCACTATCTATACATATGCTACTGGCTACACGACATGTCACTGGTTACAAAAGTTTGGGTTACATCACCCTGGTTGCCCTACTTGGCAACGGTAACCCCCTACTCGGAGTAGAACTCGACCTCCTCTGGGTCGTCCTCCTTTGGTACCTCTGCTGGTGGCTCCGGATCTACCACCTCTTCTTCCATCTCGGGTTCTCCCATTGCCGGAAGACCCAAGACCACAGGTATGCCCAGTACAGGAGGTACGAGGTCCTGCAATGCATGTACCTCATCCATGGCTTGGTTGTAGTCTTCTTCCCAGCCTTGCCCTTCCTCAATAGTGTCGTCCCGCTCTTGAGTAAGGTCCTCATTCTGCTGGGTTAGAGTCTGCACCAACTCTTGTAACACCGCGATGTCCACATGGCTTTTCTTCTTTGCCTTCTTCAGACGATGCAACTGATTATGCTGTTCGTTCAGTCGCTTGATTGTCGGAAGGAGCACATTGCGGAGTGCGTTGTGAGCACTCTCGAAATGGTATGACAACGGCTTGTGCTCTCCTTGAGCCTTGCGGCGAGATGCTCCGTATGAACAGCTTGGCTGTCCATCACGGCCTTTCCCGCCCTCATTTGGAGGATGAGGTTCGCCTCCGCGGGGTTGTACCTTGGGCAACCCGGATCTGTTGCCTCCAGATACCTTTCTTCCCACACATGATGAGCCTGTCCCTCCACCGGAACGAGCGCGTATGGAGTGCCCTCCATAGCCTTCACGTGTAGTTGGCAGAAACGTGACATGGTGTCACGGGCTGCCATTGCCACCTTCCCTCTGGTTGTCTACCTCTCACCGTGACGGTGAACGGCGCCCAACAGGGTGGCGTAGGTCCTGCAGGGACTTCGACATAGATTGTCAACGTCTTGTTCCCCTCCTTGCCTTCTTCCTTGGCGAAGTACTGCAGCATCTGGTTGTACCCGAAATATTGAAGCATCTGCCTCAATGCTTCCGGATAGCCGCTGTGGTGAGAACAGTGAGATTCCACCCACCCGTTCCCGAACTGTTTATCCGCTGTCATCTGTAAAAACATATTTGAGAAATGTCAAATATTTATTTGAACAGTAAACCCTTGAGTTATAACATAAAACGTGTCATTGAACTCATAAGACTTGGAATCCTAGTTCAAATTTAAACAAATTTGACTACTGGTCTGCTGTCCAACATGACAGCCCTCACCAGTTTCCATTTCAACCTGATTTAGGCCATGCTAAAGCAAACCAAGTCTGGTGCTCAACATCAAAGTTAAAGCTAACTTCAATATCTTTCCAGAAAGTATTTTCTTGGCTTAATATATGTCCTGGTTCAAAAGTTATGAGATGCCAAAGTTAACATAATTTCTGGAGAACATTGGACAGCACCTCCCTGCTTTAGGTACTGGTTTGATCCAAGAATTCCAGTTAATTCTACTCCCAGTCTGACAAAACTTTATGTTACAAAGTTGTAACCCATCTAATAAGCTTTCCAGAACTACCTCATTTTGTATTTTTAGATTTTTATGCAGGAAGTTATGCTCAAATTACAGAGAGTTTACAGAGAGTGTTTGCTCTGCCCTGTTTTCTGGACAGTTTCAACTCTACTGCATTTTTCTATTGGTTAAGGGATGAAACACCTCTGGATCTCAACAGAAAAGTTGTAAAGCTCTTCCAAATCTTTCCATAAATGTATCATATTACCCCAACCTCGAAAGAACTCAACCTCTAACCTCTGATTAACTTCAGCCTTAATACAGCTGAAAACAGGGGACTCTGTCCTTAATAGCCTATGAATTGAAACTTTGTTAACTTTGAATATCCTGTTCAAGGGAAGGAGTTACATCAAGTTTTAGTGCATCCGGATCAAAACTTTCAAATTTTACAATGAAGTTGTTCATTTAGTGGAGTGTGACGTTGATGCGTCACCAAAGCATGTCGGTACTACGTCCTCACAAGGAAAAACCTATACCGGACTTAGCTGGCTTCGTTAGTTCAGTGGCACTAAATGTCTCTCGCACACGGATACTGCACGTCTACCGTTTCATGGTTAGACTACCTGCAGATAATTCACACAATCGTCAGACTCGGCTGCACACCGAGCCCGGTATCCATACAGTTCGTACACCCGGGCGTCATCACTCGCCCGGGTGTTCTCAAGCCAAACACGCCTTGAGCTACGTGTTCACGTTACTGACAACGTGACGGGGTCCCCAAATTGCACCACGCACGCCAGGGACAGACGTTGCTCGAATACCCCAAACGACATGAAGAGTCGTAGAGGATATTAAAGCGGGTCGGGTTACCTGTCACCCGTGGGGCTCCACCCTTCAGCTTGTGCGCACTGGTGGACAGCGCTTACGTGCACCCCCTAAGACAGAAAGCGTCCCGAGATGCACGATTTTCTGACATAGACAAATAGGTTAGTATGCCACTTTCTATACACTAATAACATCCTTATATGGGCTACTAACTCGTTCCTCACTGGATTTTTGAAAAATATGACCTTTGTAGTGCGTTAAACCTCAAGCAAGCTCTGATACCAACGCTGACACGACCCCACGGTCTTGTCGAGCCAGGATCACTCTGAGGGGTGCTGCGTTGCACAGCACCAAATAACACACATCAAAGGTACAGAGCGGAAGCAAAACTTTTATTACATAAAGGGGTTTATGAACATTTTTACATCAAAATATGTCCAGTCTACACTCACGGGCGTAGACTACGCATCAAGTTCATGTTCAGCCCTTAAACGTGACCTTGCTAGTACGCACGCACACTAACACGGCGGCGTGCATGACTCCCACTCGACGGGATTCCCCTCCCAGGGTTCCGCCTCCTCTTCGGGAGTCCCTTCCTCATAGAACCCTGCAAAAGCTTCAAACACAAGCAGTGAGCACGGAGGCTCAGCAAGACTGACCCGTCTCTCCTAAACATGGAACTTCTACATGAGGGGTGATGGGTACATGAGATAAAAACAAGTTGCAAAGGACTCGCCTAATTAGTGGAACCTTACTTTCAAGTTTTAGCAGCAGGTTGTGGAGAACCTTACGCTACGGCACATGAGAGAGCCGCAATCAAACAAGAAACGCATTTCTCTCATGTACTTTGCCCAAGTTGAAAGGAACTTTAATTAGCTCTAAACAGCATATCATTAACAATCAACGTCCATCATTCAATCAGCAACATTTTAACATGTGACTAGCCTGTTCTTTCTACGTCACGTTACATTGAACAAGTGGTACTCACTGACCGCGAGGGACGGCGATTATAATCGATTTACACCTGCAGGGTTACCCGAATAACCCGTCACGTACGCCCGTGCTTGATATTGCCTACAGCAACTATCACGGACGCTGTACGCAACCACCTTTCACCCATTAGCCAAATGTTGAACCGGTCCAATCGTCCCGAGCAAGAGGTCTCTGCATGCGCATCTCAGTGCCGCCAGCCGATTTACACCTCGAGCTCTCAACCTACCCTCTGAACGACCAGCTATGCCTCAACACCCAGCTACCCAAGTTACATCGGTTTCCCGGTTCCCATATAGCCGGTAGGTCTTCGGTAGTGTTCTAGCTTGTTCAACAGGCCCGCACACGGCTCGGTTCTCAATCAACACAAGCGGAGCTATAGCACATAGGCCCCAAAGTCCTGCTGCCCTTACTCTCCGCTCAGTCTCATTTTCTCTTGCCATGTGTATCATGTGCTATCTTTTACCCGAGTCGAGTGCCTCTAGCCTATGCTCGCGAGTAGTTCCAACTACTCGACTTGTACTGAATCCTACATATCCTAGCATTGCAGTAGCTAACGGGGTTTTCAATCCTAGTCCCAACCCATGGTTTTCTTGGCTATGCAATTGGGTTTCCAAACAAGACTCCAATGCAATATGTAATCATACTCAAGTAAGTGCTCAAAACAATAAAACTTTGTAAAAAGGTTAATGCAAACCGGAGCTTGCCTTGCTGCTCTTGGTCGTAGGCTAGTTGCTCCTCCGGAGTAACGAAGTCTAGGACTTCGGGTTCCTCCTCGACTACATGATATAAGAAGTACATGTATTAATTAAATGCATTTGAATTGAGTTTTTAACTTGTGAACCTTTTAAGTCTCACTAGACAGACCCAAAGACTGTGAAACTTTTACTGTGGCTTGGTTACAACCTAAACAGAGACGTGATCAAGTTTTAGTTGCAGCAAAGATCATTTGGCACTCCACAATTAATTATGTCCTTGACCTTAATTGAGATTCTTAGGGTGCTCTAGGGATTTTCATGGAACAAGCCATGACTTTATGAAAACTAGAATTTTAGAGGGTTCTAATGGAGTTGGTCTCACTTAATTTGCACGTTCCTAGCTAAAGGTATGAGCCAAACAATTTCATAGAAAATTCTAAAAATGTTTCTGAACATTTTCTATTTTCTCTGGAACAGTTTCATTAATCACACCATTAGGTGGATCAAAAAAGATAAAATGGACCTGAAATTTTTATGATAGTTCAGGGATATTTTGGTAAATATCCCAGCAAAATTTCAGAATTTTCCTCCAAGGGATTCTCCAGTTAAAATTCGACACAGTTTACAATGTGAGGAATTAATTCTGGAGAATTAAGTATTTTCATGAAGTGAAACTTTATTTGCTGGAAAGTGCTCAGAGAGCTGAATCTAACAAAATTTGGTTCACTCAATTTGGAGCTTCCCAGCCAAAGTTATGAGGATTTGAAGTTTGAACTAAAACTGAAAATCGGGGAAAAGTTCAAATCTGCTGGTGGGCCACGGGGATACGTGTTGTGTGCTGAGGCGTCGGCACACTGGGGTCTACGGAGTCTTTTGCGTGCCAGCACACCGGATCCGAGCCGCAGCCGATCCTGATTTAAAATATGAGCCGCTGATAGTTGGGCCCTGCGTCTTCTTCTTCCTCCCGCCCTCTTTCTCGCGCCCGCGCGCTCCCCCCTCGCCGGAGCAGACTGCTGCTCGCTGGACCGGCGCTTCTGGCCGCCGCCCAGCTAGAGACTCGCCGCCAGAGGGTTTAGGGCATCGAGGAACACGATGGTGGGCTCTGTTTGGGTTGCCGGTGGCCGGAACCAGCTCGGCGACGTGCGGCGGCTACTTCTGTGGTTCGGCGCCTTCGCCCGGGGTCTCCAGCCCGCCAATACTTGCTCCGATGGGCTCTACACCACCAGCGCAGCTCTAGGAAGATCAGCACAACCTCAGAGTATCTCGGGAGTGGCCGCAAATACGGTTGCACCGTGCGACTGAATTTGTCCGCGGCGAACCCCCTTAGTAGAGCTTGAATTCCGCCGCTCTGAGGCGTTTTCATGTGATGGATGCTAAAGGAGAATTGATCGCTGGCTAATCCAGCATACACATGCAAAGTTTGATGACTTAAGGAAGAGTATAGAAGGAGAATTTTAAGGAACTGTACCGGAAGCTCGGGTTGAGGCTGCCGGAGCAAAATCTCGGAATTCGCCGGCGAGAGCTCACGACGTGGCTTGAGCTTCAGGTGGAAGCAGCATGGAGTCTGTGCGCTCCTTTTGCCGCCCTTGCTCGACCGTGAAAGTGGCGGTGGTGCGCAGCCCACGTGAGACCGATCGCCGTTTTCGAACTAAGTCACGACTGTCGTCGTTGATCACGGGGACAGAGGCTAAAACTCGGTGGTCTAGGCGTTGGGAGAGTGGTGCTTGAGCTTAGGGTGCTGCCTAGCAGCTCGGGGAGGTGAGGTTGCGATTGTTTTCTCTGTTTTCCCGATCGACCGAGAGCTCGGGGGAAAAAGAATGGCGCTGCTCGATGTCGCCTGCGAGGATAAGAAGGCATCCAGTCTTCACTCGGCTGAGGTGGTGAGGGTCGTGTGGGGGCACGAGAAGGCCGCCCTAGGCGCCAGCGCGTGAGGTAGGAAGCAGCTGGTGGCCCCGTCTTCTTCTCGGTGGCACACCCGGCAGCTGCTCGGTGGAATTTCCCACCGAGGCTGTGACTTTGTGTGCAAGTCACACCTCTTAGCTCTATGACATGTGGGTCCCACTCTCAATTTTAACCCCTGAACTTAACTCCAATTCACTGTTGTAAACAGTAGTTCCCACAAAGCCCATGGTGATTTGAATTATCTACCCTTGAGCCATTTGAATTGGTTAGAATTCAAATTGGGTTTGGTTTGAATAAATTTCAGCACATGTTCAGTTTTGAAATTCAAATAATGTTTGAATTTGCTCCACTTAGCTCATGTCAAGCTCAACTCCAAATGGAGTGAAAATTGGTGTGTGAGCTCACAAAAATGTGCTGAGTAAGAATATGCTCCCACTTTTGAATTCATGGGATGAAAACAGTTTGAATTTGAATTTGAGTTCAAACTACCCTCTTTCTAGCTATACCCAAAATGACCTCAAAAATTTTTTGAATTTGGGTGAAACTTGGCATCGACATCCTTAGCAAGGTGTAGGAGTTTTCATATGTCCAGCCCCTAGATGATGCATGTGGGAAATACCACTTTTGCATTTTGTGAGTTTATTCTCTAATGAGCATGTTGATAATGGTTACTTGCTCTTCAAATGTTTTCATGAACTATCTTCAAATGAGGTGTGTGTGTGTGTGGTGATGAACACTTTAAATGTGTCAAAAACTGAGGCCTTTACAGTTCGGCGAAATTTGTTTGGCCAAATTCCCCTCGGAAGATAGACTGTCCGGCCTACGAAGTTTCAGCCCAAATTTTAATGAATCTTCCTGATTTTATATAGGCCACATCTTACATCCAATTGAGCTGCAAAGTTGTGTGCTTCCTATTTTTATGCTCTCAAGTAAACAAAAAATATCAGAAAATATTAAAAAAAGAAAAAAATAGTGAAGAGAGCACAGATATTAAAGCATTGACAGCACACACTTGAACCAGTTGGCCTATACACTTGTGTTGTACTTATTGCTTATATCTTCCTGATCTTCTATTTGCCTCTTTACCGCCTTGTGTTGTGTTTGGTCTAGAACACTTGTTAACCAGCAACAGTTCCTACATTGAATACTTATTCAACTTTGTTTTGCTGTTAACGATTTTCTTTGCTTATTAGCCACTATATTGTGCCATCCAAGCTCCACTTTTCCTCTCGAGCAGAACCGGTACCTTTGCAATCACTCCACGCTTCATTGGTTCTCACCGTCCACCGTTTACCACCTGCTGTGTCGGTAAGAACACTTGTAAGAACGTGGTAAGACGCTTGAGAGAGAGAGAGACTGTTTCCTTCCTTCCACTTTTCACATTGCAAAGAAGCCATGTTTTCAATTCATGAAGTGTCCATTGCATTGCCCCCTGCTGTTGCTAACCTTTTGCAGGATTTTGCGGATGTGTTTCCCCCCGAGATACCCCCTGGATTACCACCTATGAGGGGCATTGAACATAAGATCGACTTGATTCCAGGGGAAAGTTTGCCAAATCATGCGGCGTACAGGGCGAATCCGGAAGAGAAGGGAAATTCAGCGACAAATTCAAGATCTTTTGAACCGTGGGTATATTCGTGAATACCTTAGTCCTTGTTCTGTTCCTGTTCTTTTGGTTCCTAAGAAAGATGATAGCTGGCGCATGTGTGTTGATTGTAGAGCGATTAATAACATCACCATTCGATATCGTTATCCTATTCCTCGATTAGATGACATGCTTGATGAATTGAGTGGTGCTATTATTTTCACAAAAATTGACTTGCGTAGTGGTTACCACCAAATTAGAATGGCACTAAGGGATGAATGGAAAACTGCATTTAAAACCAAGTTTGGACTTTATGAGTGGTTAGTAATGCCTTTTGGTTTAACTAATGCACCTAGCACTTTTATGCGATTAATGAATGAGGTTTTACGTGCTTTTATTGGAAAATTTGTGGTGGTTTACTTCGATGATATCCTCATTTACAGCAAGTCATATGATGAACATCTTAATCATTTGCGTGCTGTTTTCAGTGTCTTGAGAGATGCACGTTTGTTTGGTAACCTCGAAAAGTGCATCTTTTGCACCAATCGAGTTTCGTTTCTTGGATATGTCATTTCATCGCAGGGAATTGAGATGGATGAAACAAAAATTGTGGCGATCACTAGCTGGCTAACTCCATCGACCGTCACGCAGGTGCATAGTTTTCTTGGTCTTGCAGGATTTTATCAAAGCTTTGTGCGGGATTTCAGCACCATTGCAGCACCTCTCCATGAACTGACGAAGAAGGGAGTGCAGTTCCGATGGGGTGAACAGCAGCAACAAGCTTTTGATGTTCTCAAATCAAAGCTTACACAAGCACCATCACTACAACTTCCTGATTTTGACAAGACATTTGAGCTATAATGTGATGCAAGCGGCATTGGTATTGGAGTTGTTCTCATACAAGGAGGTAAACCCGTTGCATTTTTTAGTGAAAAATTGCATGGTCCTTCTCTGAATTATTCTACTTATGATAAGGAATTGTATGCCTTAGTGCGAGTTCTACAAACTTGGCAACATTACCTTTGGTCTAAGGAGTTCATCATACATTCCGATCATGAATCTTTGAAGTATCTTAAGTGCCAAAACAATCTGAATAAACGACATGCTAAATGGATTGAGTTCATAGAATCATTTCCATACATCATTAAGCATAAGAAAAGGGAAGGAGAATGTTATTGCAGATGCATTATCTAGACGTTACACCATGCTGTCCCAACTTGATCATAAAATATTTGGTCTAGAAACAATAAAAGGATTATATCCTACTGATTTGGACTTCAAATATGCCTTTGAAAATTGTACAGAAGGAAGAACATGGAATAAATATGTACTACGGGAGGGCCTCCTCTATCATGCTAACAAGCTATGTGTTCCTGCTAGTTCCGTTCGCCTATTACTTTTGCAGGAAGCACATGGAGGAGGTTTGTGGGACATTTTGGAGTGAAGAAAACGGAGGACGTGCTGGCCACACACTTCTTTTGGCCAAAGATGAGACATGATATCGAGCGCTACGTGTCACGATGCACTACTTGCAATAAAGCTAAGTCTCGCCTTAACCCACATGGTCTTTATATGCCTCTTCCTGTTCCTAGTTTACCTTGGCAGGATATTTCCATGGATTTTGTTTTGGGATTGCCTAGGACTAAGAGGGGGAGGGATAGTATTTTTGTGGTTGTTGATCGTTTCTCCAAAATGGCACATTTTATACCTTGTCATAAGAATGATAATGCCTCACACACTGCTGATTTGTTTATGACGGAAATTATTCGTTTACATGGTGTACCAAATACCATTGTTTCTAATCGTGATGCAAAATTTTGAAGTCATTTTTGGAGAACTTTGTGGTATAAATTGGGAACCAAGCTGCTGTTTTCAACCACATGTCACCCACAAACTGAGGTAGTAAATCGTACTCTATCCACTATGTTGCGGGCTGTTTTAAAAACAAATTTAAAGGGTTGGGAGGAATGTTTACCACATATAGAATTTGCTTACAACAGGTCAGTTCACTCTACTACAATGGTAGGCCCATTCCAGGTAGTGTATGGTTTCAATCCCCGTGCTCCTATTGATTTATTACCTTTGCCTCCTTCTGAAACTATAAATTTGGATGCTACACAACGATCTGAATTCATTCATAAGATGCATGAAACTACAAAGAAAAATATTGAAAAGATGAATGAGAAGTATAGAATTTCTGGTAGTAAAGGTAGAAAAGAAGTAAAACTTGAACCAGGGGACTTGGTATGGCTACATTTGAGAAAAGAACGATTCCCTCACTTGAGAAAATCTAAACTTATGCCACGAGCTGCTGGTCCTTTTAAGATTGTTGAAAAGATCAATGACAATGCATATAAGCTTGAGTTGCCTCCCGATTTTGGGGTTAGTCCCACTTTTAACATTTAAGATTTACGACCATACTTGGGGGAAGAAGATGATCTTGAGTTGAGGACGACTCTGATTCAAGAGGGGGAGGATGATGAGGACATCACAACAGTGGATACTCACACTGATATACAAGGACCAATCGCAAGAGGACGAGCACGGTTACTAAATCAGAAGGTGAACTCGTTCCTAACTTCCTACCCATGTGATTTTGAGAATGGATTGCTATTGAATGATTTAATTGTTATTAGGAACCATGGACATGATCAACAAGTAAAGGGAGAATGATTTGGGGACGTGGAGAATCATATGGGGCGTCCACAAGTTGATGGAAACAGTCACCAACTCGGACTCGAGTTCAACTCGGAGTCCAGAAGCAGTGCATCTTGAAATGGACGCCCAAGATGCATACGGACTCTGTTTTTGACGTTGTACATATGCATGGAAAGATGAGAAGATAAACTTTCCAATGGTTCTGGTCCCATATTAAAATTCGCCGGGAGTCATTGGGAGTTGTCGAAACAAGTTGAATTCTAAGTTCTGTCCATTGTAGCACCACCGTATTGGGCTTTTGGGCCTTGTATCCTGTATGAGTCCATTAGGGACGCGTCTAAAGGTCTTATGGGCGAACCCTATCCTTTAAATACTGCAGCCGCCGGCCATATTTGGGGGGTTTTGCTTAGATAAACAGCCGCCATTCTACAGTTTGTCTGAAACCACAACTTCGTGATTTTCAGATCACATCTTCTACGTTCTTGCTCGTGTTCTCGGTTGCACCTGCAGGGATTAGCCTTCTTGGCGAGGTCAAGCGTGTGATGCACGGTTGATAACCAACGGAGCAGTGGTGTAGTGATTGCAGGGGTGTTCGAACTGCTCGAGTGCCGCGGATCATCAACGTCGAGTTCTCCACCACAATCGACCTACCTTTCGGAAGATCGGGCCTAAAACCACTCATCAGTACCCTATCCCCATTCGCCATTTACTTAATTGTTAGGTTAGCATGATTACCGATGATTAGTAATGCCCTAAAATAGTTTTTAGCCTTTATATGCAAGTTATTATCCTCTAATGCCAATTTCCTATTTTTAGGAATTTTCCTAGAATTTTTCTGTAACTAAAAATGCCCTTTTCAAGTTTCCGCGTACGCTTATCTGGTGTACCTAGCGTTTTCCTGCGTATAGCAGCTGACAAGCGGGGCCAGGACCCCACGGGTCACTGTTCCGTGGACCGGGACATAGTCCACGACCGTTGGGTCTTTGGTCCACATGGACCGAGCCCACAGGGGCTCTAGCCGGCACGCGGTGAGCTGGCGCCCGAGTGGCACCGAGGCAGCGGCCACGTTGGTGCCTTGCCCGCATGGCACTGCCACATGGCTGCCACGTGAGCAGCCGGCAGGGGGGTTTTCGGCGCGGCGGAGGCGGCAGGGGGCTCGCCGGAGCCGCGTTTCTCTCCCGACATGACATAACAGAGTTCATACCGGTGTGCTACACATCGTAAGGAACCTAATGGAGATGTCCTTCGGCCGAGGGGGACGCCGGAGTGGCGGCAAAAGCTCGCCGGAGATGGTTCAGCGGCAGTGCACAGTGGAACTTCAGTTGTGCTCATTTTCACATGGGTTTGGGCATCCCTACACGGCTGCTGGGTCGTGGGGAAGGTGTTGCGTGGCTCTGGCCGGGCCAGTGCGGCCTTCACGGCAGCCGGCGGCGCGCTGAGGCGGCCATGGGTGGTGGTTGTCCGGCACGGGCCTCCTAGAAGGTTCTAGCGCACATCCTAGAGGGCGGAGCTTCCCAGAGGGCCTCTAGGGATACCGGAGGAGAAAAGGAGGGGGAGAACTGTGGCGTACCGGCGGCAAATTTGGGAATTGACTGGAGTTAAGGAAGAAGCGGGGATCTCCGAATTTCTTGCGGGAACCGGTCGCCCAGTGCTCAATAGGCTTCGTGGGAGTTCGAGGGAGGTGGTGCGCACCTCTGGGGCAGAGACGGGGCCGTTTTATATGTAGAAGTCCCAAAACATGTCCATGAATAAAACTAAGGTTTGAATTCATATGGGTGGCAAAGACATGAAAAATGGGACTTGCTAAAACTTTTCTTCATGCAAAGTAATACATGGATGATCATCCAAAATGAGGTTCACATCTTTATTTGAAAGTGTTGAACCAATAAGGATTTAAATACCTCTTTGCATGCAAGTTTAAAAATCAGATTTGAAATTCAAAGTTCACAAAAATGGTGGCCAAAACTTCGAATAACCATGCAGCCCTAGAGTTGGAAATTAGGGAAAAAGATTAATGACAAACTTTTTATTTTTAGGGTGGGCACCAAAAAGGAATTATGGAAGCATTTTCCAAACTTCAACCAAATTCAAATTTGTCATGCAAATTCAAACTGGATTTGGAGAATTCAAATCCTAGCCCACCTTTCAAACTCAGAATTGTGGAATTTAGGAAGATCAGCATGAGGAGATATTTTGGGAGGAGATTTTGGGTGGACCCGCAGGTCATAGAGTGGGATCAGTGACTTGCACACAAAGCAATTGAGGTAGAGGTTCTCTGTTTTTCCACTCCATTGAGGACTTTTGGTTTCAGTCGAAGCACCGAGGGGCTCTCACCCGTGCGCCACCGAGTGGCTGCTGTGCCACCTCCTGCTGCCTTATTCCAAGCACTGGCACAGAGGCGGTTCCCTCAGCGTGATCACTCCTCCTCAGACCGAGCCAACAGCGCTTTGCTTCTCCTCCTCGTGAGCGACACCGAGCAGAGCTCCTCTGCCTCCGCTTCTCAGGTTGATCGGGAAACCGAGGAAACAACCGCACCCTCTCCTTCCCGAGCTGCTAGACAGCACCCTGAGCTCAATACATACCTCCCCGACCGGAAACGAGCGAGTTCCGGCCTCCCTTGCCCTACAACAGTTCCCTCTGCGGCGACCTAGCTTCAACCGACGATTGGGTGCTTGTGGACAGCTCTCCACAGGAGCTTTCACGGCCGAGCAAGGGCGGCAACGGAAGCGCACGGCCACCGTGCTGCTCTCACCCAAATCTCAAGCCACGCCGTGAAGCGTCGACAGGGAATTTTGAGATTTTGCTCCGCCAAGTTCAACCCAAGAAGCCGGTACGAATTCTGTAAATTCCCCCTCTCTGATTCTCCATAGTCATCAAATCTTGCACGTAGCAGCTGGAATAGCCGGCGATCAAAATCCCTTTAGCATCCGTCGCATGAAAACACATCAGAGCGACGGATTTTGAGCTCTACCGAGGGTGTTCTTCGCGGAACCAATTGGGCGCACGATGCCGACCCAGTTGCAGCTGTTTTTGAGCACCTTTGAGGCCTTGTCGAGCTTCCTAGATGTGCACTGGTGCTATAGAGCTAGTGGGTCGAGGTTTTGGTGGGCTAGGAACCCCGGGTGACAGCGCCGAATTTCAACCGAGGCCGCCGCACGTCGCCGAGGTAGCTCCGATCGCCGGAAGCCTAAACTGATCCCACAGTCATGTTTCCCGGCCTCAATAACGCCCTGGCGGCGAGTTTTAGCTCGTACGGTGGCTGGCAGCGGCGATCCGGCGAGTGGCAGTTAGCTCCGGCGAGGGGGAACATGCGCGCGCGCGAAGGAGCAGCCGGAGGTTGAAGAAGGGGCCGGGCCCGTCTGTCTAAGGGCCTAAGTTTTTGGCACATATTCAAAGTGTTCATCACCACACACACACTTCATTTGAATAAACTTGATGAATACATTTGAAGAGCAAGTAAACACCATCAACATGCTCATTAGAGAATAAACTCACAAGATGCAAAAGTGGCACTTCCCACATGCATCATCTAGGGGCTGAGCTTGTGAAAAACTCCAACACCTTGCTAGGAATGCTCGCCAAATTTCGCCCAAATTCAAAACCTTTTTGAAGTCCTTTTGGGTATAACTAGAAAGAGGGTGGTTTGAACTCAAATTCAAATTCAAACTATTTCCATCCGATGAATTCAAAAGTGGGAGGCATATTGTTACTCAGCACATTTTTGTGAGCTCACACACAAATTATCACTCCATTTGGAGTTGATCTTGACATGAGCCAAGTTTAGCAAATTCAAACTTTATTTGAATTTCAAACTGCATATGTGCTGAAATTTAGTCAAACACTTCACAATTTGAATTCTATCAATTCCAAATGGGCATGTGGTAGATAATTCAAATCCTAGAGGGTATTAGAGGGATTACTGTTTGGAGCAGTAGAGGAAAGTTAATTTCAGAGATTAAAACTCGGGTGGGACCCACATGTCAGCTTCACTGATCACAGAACCGACTGAGGCACCGAGTGCTTGGGTATCGGGCTCCCGCCGCGGTCGCCACCGCGCCAGGCCGTCGAGGCCAGCAGCTGCTTGCCGCCCAAGCCGCTGAACCGCCTCTCTGGCCCCTTATCTACGTGCCCGAGCTGTCCCCATTGCCTCTCGCCGCTGTCCCGACGTGCTCTCACCCAGAAAACTAAAATACCTCGCCGCTCGACTGAGCTCTCGGTCCCTCGTCGCCCGGCCGACCCTGTGGTTGTCACAGCAATCTGAGACCATAACCGAGTGCGCCGAGTCTTCGTTGACATCCTCGCACCGGTTCCAGACCCTGATCAACCCTCCTCGAGCTCCACCGCGACGTTCTTCCATTCCTCAGTTCAACCCGAGCCGCAGTCACGGGGACGACCCGTCCGGACACCACAGCCTGTCGTTCTCCGAGCTGTGAATAGCAAAAAGGTTCGCCTTCAGTCCCTCTTTCATTACGGCGAGCCCCGGCAGCGTGACATAAAATACCCACGCCGGAATTTCACAATTTTGCGACGGTATACAAAAGGGATGCCTGGACCGATTCGCAAAATTCGTAATACACACTGCACCACTCATCCTCTCACAAAGGGAAGCACTTCTAGGTGTCCGTACGAGTCCATAGAAGGCGAAACCACGAAGAACTATTCGGGGAAACCACTGTTCTTCGAGTTTTAGGAGAATTCCCGATTTCCGGCCTAGGTCACAGAGTGACAGCCCTGTACAGCCATTTCCGAGCTCCGCGGAGCTCATGTCGATCTTTCCTAGGGTCCACTGATGCTCGACGGCCTTTTGCTCAATCGTTTGGGGTGCAAGGAAGGCCGGCCGACACGGCCAAAGTTCTTCCGAGGCCACCGCTCGTCGCCGGCCGTGTTCCGGTGATTGTCATGACGAGCTGAGCCCAGCATCGTGTTCCCCGGATGGATTTAAGCATAGGCGCCCAAAATCATGGAGTTTGGCGCACGGCAGAGACCACCGGCGAGCTCTCCGGCGAGGGGTCGCGGCGGCCGAGCGCGGGAGGCCGGAGGTAGACGAAGCCCCCGGTCCCACGTGTCAGCGGCCGATATTTTAAAACCGGGATTTGCTGTGGCACCGGATCGGGTGAGGCTGCACGTGACAGATTCCATAGCCCCGTGTGTCGACTGCTGAGAAGTTGACATGTAGCCCCGGTCCCACGCGCAGCGGTTTAAACTTTTTCCCGATTTTCAGATTTAGTTAAAACTTCAAACCAACATAACTTTGGCTAGAAAACTCCAAATTGAGTGAACTAAATTTTGTTGGATTCAGCTCTCTGAGTACTTTCCATAAAATCAAGTTTCACTCTACTAAAATCTTTATTTCTACAGAATTAATTCTTCAAAGTTTAAACTGTTTAGAATTTTAACTGGAGATCCCTTTGGAGGAAAATTCTGAAATTTTGCTAGGATGTTCACCAAAATATCCCTGATCTACCATAAAAATTTTGAGATCCATTTGAGCTCATTTGATCCACCTAATGGTGTGATTAATAAAACTGTTCCAGAGAAAATAGAAAATGTCCAGAAACATTTTCAGAATTTCTCTAAAATTGTTTAGCTCATATCTTTAGCTAGGAACCTTTAAATTAAGTTAGACCAACTCCATTAGAACCCTCTGAAAATCTAGTTTTCAGAAAATCTAGTTTTCAGAAAGTCAAATGAGCTTTGCTGCAAATGAAACTTGGCCAAGTCTCTGTTTAGGTTGTAACCAAACCACAGTAAAAATTTCAGAGTCAGTTGGTCTGCCTATTAAGACTTATAGTCTTCACAAGTTTAAATGCAATTCAAATGCAATTAAATTGATACATATACATGTTATCTCATGTAGTCACTAAGGTTTAGGAGGAACCCGAAGTCTTAGACTTCGTTACTCCGGAAGAGCAGCTAGCCTACGACCAAGAGCAGCAAGGCAAGCTCCGGTTTGAATTAACCTTGTTTACAAATTTGCACCCACTTAGTTCTTGTATTAGAGTCTTGTTTGAAACCCACTTGCATAGCCAATAAAACCTTGGTTTGAGATTAGGATTGAAAACCCCGTTTAGCTACTGTAATGCTAAGATAGTGTAGGATCCGGTACAAGTCGAGTAATTGAAACTACTCGTGAGGATAGGCTAGAGGCACTCGACTCGGGTAGAGATAGCAAATGAAATACATGGCAAGAAAAATGAGACCGAGCGGAGAGTAAGGGCAGCAGGACTTTGGGGCCTGGGTGCTATAGCTCCGCTTGTGTCGATTGAGGACCGAGCCATATACGGGCCTGTTGAACAAGCTAGAACAGTACCGAAGACCTACCGGCTATATGGGAACCGGGAAACCGATGTCACTACAGGAAAAGTCGCACCTTACGACGGCCCACGTTATTTACGACAGCTAGCCATCGTAAGTAAATTAACTTACGATGGTCGCTTCTGGCCGTCGTAAGTAAATTAACTTACGACGGGTACGGGCCCATGGCTGTCGTAAGTTACTGGACCATCGTAAGATAACCGTAACTTATGATGGCCGCAACCCTATGCCGTCATAAGTTACACCACCGTCGTAAACTAAGTGTAACTTATGACGGCCGTAACCTAAGCCGTCGTAAGTTACGCGACCGTCATAAGTGGATGGTTTTAACCGCCGCCCCGGCCCGCACCGCCACCGCCGTCGTCCTGCGCCGCCCCGCTGCCCGAGCCGCCACTGCCCTGCCCCCTGAGCCGCCCCCGCCACACCGCTGAGCCGCCGCCGCTCCGTCGCCCCGGGCCGCCCCGGCCCCGCCCTGAGCTGCCCGGCGCCGCCTCGCTGCCTCCGGCCGCAACCTCGCCGCTGCCGGTCGCGGTCCCCACCCCCTGCTTCCCGCGAACCGCCGCCACCTCCGTGGCAGCCATCGCCGCCGTCGCTAGACCGAATCAAGTAATTTTTTTTAGTTTTGTAATTAGTTGTTAGTTAGATTAGATAAAATTTTAAATACTTAATCTATTTGTAAGTATTTAGTAGATAATTAGTTTAATTGTTAATTATTTGGTTTAAATTAGTAATTGTTTCTGATTTTAGTTATTTAATTTAGTTAATTGATTGATTAGTTGTTTAAGCACATTGTTTTTGCTTTACCCCTGGCCCCGCTGCCACCAGCCCCCGTCGTCGCCGACAGCGTACCGACGCCTAGGCGTCCAGTTGGTGGCGGGGGGGGGATGCCAGGACGGCTCGCCTCGCCTGGCTGAGCGTCGCCGATGCCGGCGCCGCCTCCGCCCGCCGCCGTCGCTGCAAGGCACCGCCGGCCCCACGCGCTGCCACCGCCAATGCCCACGCTGCCGATTCCTCGCGCCGCCGCCTCCTGTGCTCTGGAGAGGAGAGAGGGAGGGGGATGAAAATTAGTGTATTAGGGTTGAGGGCCGATTTTCATGACCCTCATAGAACGCGTGGATCGTCGGATTAGATCGGACAGTCGTGGGCACTTGGACTGCTCAGCCCGAGCCCGAGCCAGACTCTCAGCCCTGCCCCGAGCTGACCTCCGCCGCCACCTCCATCGCCGCCCACCGCCACCTCCACCACCGCCCGCCAGCCGTAGCCAGAGCGCCTCACTACAGGAAAATCAACATTTTACGACGTCGATTAACGTACTTACGACAGCGACGGTCCCTGGCTCTCGGCCGTCGTAAATAAAAGGACCGACGGAATTTAAGTACCATTTACGACAGCTAAAAGCTAAACCGTCGTAAGTAAAGAAGCCGTCGTAAATAAAGAACATAACCCTACATCTCAAAGGCCGCGCGCGCGGCCCACTCACACGCGCGACCCGCCGACTGCCGCCGCACCGCTCCGCCTCACCGTGCCGCGCTGCCCGACCCCACCCCAAGCCCCGCCCAGCCTCGCCCGGCCCCTGCTCGCCGCGCCGCCTGGAACCCCTGCTCACCACGCTCCGAGCTCCTGCTCGCCGCGCTGCCCGGCCCCTGCTCGCCGTGCCGCCTCCTGACGCCGTGGGCGCCGTGACCCGACACCGTGTGTATGTGTGTACGTGTGTATGTGTGACCCGACACCGTGTGTATGTGTGTATGTGGAGAAAGAGACAGAGAGAAAGAATCATTAGTTGAATTAGCTAGTAATTAGTTGTTTTCTTGTTGAATTATGGTAGCTTTCACTTTGTTGACTAATTAGTTGTTTTATTGCTGATTAGTTGTTAATTTATTTTTTGATTCTTTGTTGAATTGTTGGTTATTTTATTAATAGAATAATTAGATGTTTAAATGGTTGAATTAGTTGATTACATGTTTAATTTGATCTTAGTTGATTAATTGTTTAATTAGTATTGTAATTGATTATTGTTTAATTATACTTTGATTGATTGCGTGATTAGTTACTATATGTAAATAAATGGGTTTCGGCCTGGTCCAGCCTGACACGACCCATTTAGGGTCTATCACGGCTCATTTAGTGGTAATGTATTAGTCGAGACAGGCACGGAGAACGGCAAGCTCCCGCGCGTGGATGGCGGGCCCCGACGGGGCGGTTTCATCTTTGACCCACTTACGACGGGGCATAACGTACGACGGCTAACCCAAAAGGTATCATAAGAAAATGGCAGGCCGCAGCGGGGCATAACTTAGGACGGTTGACCCACTTCTTTGTCTTTCTCTCGTTCTTTCCTTCTCTCTCGTTCTTTCCTCTCTCTCTTTTAAATGACTCAAAAATGAAAGGTTGACGTAAACCTATACAACATGTGTCACCCATTTCGAACCGGCCCGTCTCACATGTGTTATGCATGTGAGGTGTGTAGGTTCAGAATTGTCCCTTGAGGACAGCCTGGGAGTGACCGAGGGGGCGTGGCTTGTGATGAGACACGGGTTTAGATCTAGATGAGATTTCGACGGCATAACCCTGTTGTTCTCTGCTGCACCATTTTCGGACGTGCAGTGGAGAACAGCGGGGTTATGCTGCCGAAATTTCGTTCGGATCCAGACCACGCGTCTCATCATGAGCATGCTCCGCTCAGTCACTCATGGGTGGGTTTAGGACCTATCCTTTCCAATAGATGTAGGGCCGTCACATAAATAAATTATAAAGTAACTATAATTTCCTTGACATTAAACTGCAGATTCAGACATGGGTGAGGACCGTAGTTGGATGTATACCGGTTGGAAGAACAGTTCTGGTGGTCACTTGGATGAGTGGTTCACCAAGACAGATGCTTTTGTAGATCGAGCTTTTTCATTGTCAATGATCGATAAGGTGCGGTGCCCATGTACAAAATGTCGGAATACCAAGTTTTTAGACAAAATGACGGTCTCGCTACACTTGTGTCGAAACGGTTACATGCCACATTATGAGGTGTGGACCTTCCACAGCGAGACAACTTCTGAAACTGTACAAGTAGTAGAAGAGGAAAATGATGATAACACGGGGGTTGATAGGATGGATGAGATACTTGAAGCTATACAACCAGAGTTTATGGAGGATCCTCCTACAATGGAGGTTGAAGCGTTCTTCAAGCTTCTCAAAGCTTCAGAAGAGCCGCTGCATGAACACACTGAAGTGACCCTCCTCACTTTCATGACTAGACTTATGGCAATTAAGTCTAAGTACTTCTTTTCTAATAACTGCTACAACAACCTCATCAAATTGATCAGCGACATCCTTCCACAGCCTTATAAAGTACCTAAAGATATGTATCAGTCGAAGAAATTGCTTTCCGGTCTTGGTATGAAATATGAGAAGATTGATGTGTGTCCAGATAATTGCATGCTTTTCTGGAAAGAGCATGCAAAAGAGAAGAAATGCTTAAAATGTGGTGAATCAAGGTTTGTTGAAGTTGTTAATAAAGATGGTGATAATGTGATGACAGAAGTCGCACGTAAGCAACTTCGTTACATACCCGTGACACCTCGGTTGAAGCGGTTGTTTCTATAAAAAAAAGAACGGTACAATGTGGATGAGCAACCTCCTTGTAGCGATCTCTCTATTTTTGCAACAAGAGGCACTACTGTTGGTAGTTCCACTTCCTACAACTCTACCGCAGAAGAAAGGAGTGATGCTTTCCTTTACATGTACGCGAATATAGATGAGATGGATAAATATTTCGAGTAAGTGTTTGTCTTACATTTATACTAATCGACGTATTTTGTAACACATCTATTCTAAAAAGTTTTCTTTTCATACAGTGAATTCCACAAGCAAAATTGGACACATAGGCATCAACCTACGAGCAAACAAGTAGAAGTGATACGACGGGAAGGAATAAACAGAGGACCTAATTTACTATTCTGGTTTCGAGATCATGTAACATTTTCTCGTTAACTTAGCAACATTTACAAAGTATTCTTATAACTTACGAGTATTTACAAAGTTTTCTTATAACAGTGCATGAAAGATGCCGACGTCCATGAAGACTTGCGACAACTATTCTATGGATTGATTAAAGTTAGGAGCTACGGTCGATATGACGTCAATGACTACCAATTCCGTACAACTCAATTTGAATCTCTTCGTCCTCTCGCGGCAACATCTAATACCGGAGTTGTGACGAGGGCAGTCGACTCTCAAGGACGTGAAACTAAGTATTATGGAATCATTAATAAAATCCTTGAATTTGCTTTTGCCGAGAATAAGGATCTTCGAGCAGTATTCTTTGACTGTGATTGGTTTCATATCAATCATGGAACTTGCCTAAACCAATTTGGCATGGTGGAAGTCAAACACAACGAACGGCTACGAGGATACGATTCATTTGTTCTTGCACACCAAGTGGAGCAAGTGTATTATCTATCTTATCCATGCAAAAAACTCAAAGTTTGGTGGGTTGTACATAAGGTTAAACCTCGTGAGTGGTTATACACTCCAGGAGATGATGGTTACCATGATACTGATGAGGTTGACATGGTTTACCAAGAAGCAGAGTTGTCAGACTCGTTTATCATCGAGCCTGGTGTAGGACTCGATGACTTAGTTGGAGACGCTCAAGATGTCAAGACTTCTGATATGCGTAAACGGAAACGAAATCTAGTTCAGACGCTCACGAAAGAAGATCGATGGTCTGGTTTAAGGAGTATGGTACATGATCATGACGTTGATGAATTTTGAAATTGACGATGTAACATTTTCTTCACTAACTTAACATGATTTTTGTATATATTATCTTAGCATATTTATCAATTGTTCCTTGCAACAGGATGTCGTCATCAAAGGGGAGCGGGAAGAAGGGGGCACGAGGGTTCCTCAGTCGGTCACGGGACCTCTTCTCAGGTAGCTCGTCAGATTAATTGCACTTATAAATAATTTATTCTTATCAATCCTTTAATTTTGCAGTCTGACTCACAGTCGTCAGATTCAGAGTCAGAGGTTAGGGCGTCGCCACAGGCTAGCCAGCCCTCGGAGCCGGCTACCCTACCTTCGGAGCCGGCGAGCGTGGAGCCTTCGGGCTCTAGTGGTGACCAGCCTTCCGGGTCACCGGACGTGGTGCCCGCGTAGAGGCGACGGATGAGGAGGACCCACTTTACGGCTCCTACCTCCTGTTCCTCGTGAGCGGGTCACTATTCGTCAAGTTGGTGACAGGTAAAAAAATCATATACTTGGTACATATTTCATGATGTCTATAGATACTTACTGAGATAACAAATTTTGCAGATCTTTGTACGACTGTTCGTTCACGGGCCAGGGACACCACCGGCAGGTTAATGGTGTCATCGGGGCTTTAGTGCGTTTGCACTATCCCGGTGTCATCGATGGTGCCCCTGCTTTGTCGTGGGCGATTATGCTCGTGTCTCGCACGAGGTGCACGACACTCTTCAGGGTGCCATGTGGAACGATTTTATGGTAAGTTTAAATGTTTACATTCTTCAACTCATTTAAATTGTTAATGCATATTGATTAAATGTTTGTTTTCTTAAAGCTGAGGTACCAGTTAGAGGAAACGAGCGAGAGCATGATGGAGCACGCGACACTCATGTTCCACACAAACGCTCGGAAGCTCGTGACGCAGGCGTTGTCGTACGCCCACATACAGGCCATTAACGACTACCAGAAACGGCATCAGAAGCAGCAGGAACAGGGTCCCTTTAGAAGGGACTCCGACACGTACTTGACAGAGGATCAATACGCAGAGGTAAGTTCTAATTGTTAAAAAAACTCAATAGTTACTTATGTTAACAGTTAATGATATACTATATATGTGCATGTTAGTATTTCCTGGTTAGAGGGTCAACCCGACGCATACCGAGCTCTCTGTCTGTATTAGGCTAGCGATGACTTCAAAGCTAAGTCCATGAGGGCTCGAGGATCCAGAGGGTCCGACGGGAAGCACACCTATGGCGCTGATGGTCATTTGCGTTCGGCTAAACACATGGTAAGTGTATTATAAGTTTGTTTATGTGTTCATAACATATTTATCCTACTAACATGCATCTACAAGAGCGAGAGACCGGCCAGGAGCCTAGCGCGATCCAGGTTTGGAAGAGAGGTCACAGGGGAATTGACCCGTTTCAGCCGGGGCAGTGCACTCGGGTAGCGACCGATCGATTGGTAAGTTTTCAGAATTATTCAATTTAATTATAACTAATATTATTATTGACACACTAACACCATTTCTATGTTTTTTTAGGAAAAGTATGGGCAGAAAGTCGTCAAAATACACGGTGAAGGGTACGATTGGGAAAACGCGCCAATCGACCCTCAAGCCGTGTATGCAAGCGGCGGCGGGAAGGCCCATGGCCGGTGAGTTGGTTTCTTTGATTTAGGTTTTCCACTCTTCCTTCTTTTACTTATTATTTTTCTTTCTTTTGTAGGTTTGCCATTTTTGATGGTGTTGTCAACTCGAGGTCGGCGCGACCTGCGAGAGGTACTTCATCAACGCAGACTTCGTCAGTTGGGCCGTCAAGTGGTTATCTCTCGTAGAGGGACATGGAGTTCCGTGCTATGCAGGAGAGGCTGACGCGGACCCAGGAGGAGCTCGACAGGACGAGGGACATCCAGGAGTACCAAGCTAACTACATGGCCCAGATGCAGGCAGCGGTGGAGGTAAGTAATTTCAATTACTGTAGTTTACTTTCATAACATTTCAGTAGTACATATGTTCTAATATTTTCCAATTATAGGCCTTAGCTCGACAGAACGGCCAACAAATCGCGATTCCTGCGTGGCAGCCGCTACAGGTGACCCCGTCACAGGAGCCCGCCGCCCAGGTGCCTCCGGTATAGGTAATAAGCTCTTTAATATTGTATTTTTCATCTAGCATAAGGAGAGAGGGAGATATAGAGTGGTATAGAAGGGAGAGAGGGAGTGCGAGAGAGAGTGAGAGTGAGATGGAGAGATGGAGTGTTGCAATAGAGGGAGAGAGAGAATGCGAGAGAGGGTGTGAGTGAGAATGACATAAAGAGGGGATGAATAGTACAGAGATAGAGGAACAGAGTGAGAGAGATGATGAAAAGTATAGAGAGAGGAAGAGAGTGAGAAAAAAGAGAAAGACATTGATATCTGAATCCAAACCGTCGTAACTACTCATGTGTTTTGTAGGGTTCGGCGACGGAGGCCTCTACTCCATCGCCACAGCTACCGGTTCCAAGAGAGACGCGTGGAGATGATATCTTCGGCTCCGGAGGTAGTCGAGGGGGTAGTGTGTAGCCCGTTTGTAATTTCTGTTGTGTGTGATGCATATGAACTGTTTTATGACTGTTTACTCCTGTTTTATAACTGTTTGTTCTATGAGCTGGCCATCGAGCCAGGTTAGTGCGTTTCTGTTTTTTAAAAAAATTACAAACATAATTTACGACGGCTACTGCCCAGAAGCCGTCGTAAGTTAGCCTCTGCTACTTACGACAGTCAGCAAAACCGTCGTAAGTTATCTTCTGCTACTTACGACGGTCACCAAAACCGTCGTAAGTAACGTGCCTTGGGCCACCACGTGGCCTGGGCCGTTACTTATGACGGATGTGCGACGCCATCGTAAGTTACTTTATTTACGACGGTAGCCATCGTAAGTTAGGTTATTTACGACGTAGTAATTACCTCGGCTGCATACTGTCGTAAGTAAAGAAATACCGTCGTAAGTAGCTAACTTACGACGGTTTATGACTTAATTACGACGGCCTCAGCCGTCGTAAGTTCATCGTATCCATGCAGGTGTAAATCGATTATAATCGCCATCCCTCGCGGTCAGTGAGTACCACTTGTTCACTATACCGTGACGTAGAAAGAACAGGCTAGATACATGTTAAAAGTTTGCGATTTGAAAGACATACTTTGCTTGTTAATGTCTTGTTGTAGTTTAGAGCTAATTAAAGTTCTTTTCAACTTCGGGCAAAGTACATGAGAGAAATGTGTTTCTTGTTTGATTGCGGCTCTCTCATGTGCTTTAGCGTAAGGTTTTCCACAACCTGCTGCTAAAACTTGAAAGGTTCCATTAATTAGGTGAGTCCTTCGCAACTTATTTTATCTCATGCACCCTACAACCATTCATGTAGAAATTTCATGTATAGGACAGACGGGTCAGTCTTGCTGAGCCATCGTGCTCACTGCTTGTGTTTGAAGCTTTTGCAGGGGTTTATGAGGAAGGGACTCCTGAGGAGGAGACGGAACCCCAGGAGGGGAACCCTGTCGAGTGGGAGTTGTGCACGCCGCTGTGTTAGTGTGTGTGCGTGCTAACGGGGACACATTCACGGGCTGAACGTGAACTCGATGCGTAGTCTACGCCCGTGAGGTAGACTGAACATATTTTGTTGTAAAAGTGTTCATAATCCTGTTTGTGTAATAGAACTTTGCTTCCACTTTGTATCTTTGATGTGTGTTATCCGGTGCTGTGCAACGCAGCACCCCTCAACGTGATCCTGTCTCGACGAGGCCATGGGGCCCCGGCAGCGTGGTATCAGAGCTCGCTTGAGGTTTAACGCACTACAAAGGTCATCTTTTTCATAAATTCGGTGAGGAACGAGTTAGTAGCCCATATAAGGATGTTATTAGTGTATAGAAAGTGGCATACTAACCTATTTGCTTATGTCGTAAAATTGTGCATCTCAGGACGCTTTATGTCTTCGGGGTGCACGTAAGCGCTGTCCACCAGTGCACACAAGCTGAAGGGTGGAGCCCCACGGGTGGCAGGTAACCCGACCCTCTTTAATATCCTCTACGACTCTTCATGTCGTTTGGGGTATTCGAGAAGCGTCTGTCCCTGGCGTGCTTTGGACAATTTGGGAGACCCCGTCACGTGGTCAGTAACGTGAACACGTAGCTCAAGGCGTGTTTGGCTTGAGAACATCCGGGCAAGTGATGATGGCCGGGTGTATGAACTGTATGGATACCGGGCTCGGTGTGCAGCCGAGTCTGACGATTGTTTGAGTTATTTGCAGGTAGTTTAACCATGAAACGGTAGACGTGTAGCATCCGTGTGCGAGCGACGTTTAGTGCCACTGAACTAACGAAGCCGGCTAAGTCCGGTATAGGTTTTTCTTTGTGAGGACGTAGTACCGACATGCTCTGGTGACACATTGACGTCACACTCCACTAAATGAACAACTTCATTGTAAAACTTGAAAGTTTTAATCCAGAGCACTGAAACTTTATGTAACTCCTTCCCTTGAGAAGGATATTCAAAGTTAACAAGTTTTCAACTTATAGGATACTAAGGACAGAGTCCCCTGTCTTCAGCTGAAATTAAGGCTGAAGTTAATCAGAGGCTAGAGGTTGAGTTATTTCGAGGTTGGAGCCATATGATACATTTCTGGAAAGCTTTGGAAGAGCTTTAAAACTTTTCTGTTGATGTCCAGAGGTGTTTCGTCCCTTAACCAATCGACAAATGCAGTAGAGTTGAAACTATCCAGAAAACAGGGCAGAGCAAACACTCTCTGTAACTCTCTGTAAATTGAGCATAACATCCTGCATAAAAATCCAAAAATAGAAAATGAGGTAGTTCTAAAAAGTTCATGAGATGGGTTACAACTTTGTAACAGGAAGTTTTGACAGATTTGGAGTAGAATTAACTTGAATTCTTGGATCAAATCAGTACCTCAAGCAGGGAGGTGCTGTCCAATTTTCTCCAGCAATTCTGTTAACTTTGACATCTCATAACTTTTGAACCATGACAGATATTAGGCCAAGCAAATACTTTATGGAAATCTATTGAAGTTAGCTTTAACTTTGATGTTGAGCTCCAGAATTGGTTTGTAAAGGTCCCAAAAGTATGAATACAAAGAAACATGAGTTTGCACAAATGTGATTGTCATGTGTATGAAAAAGGGGCTGGTTTCAACTTTTTACATATGATAACACATGAAATTTTTTTCAAAAACCAACTTAGGGTTATTTGCTTTTTTGGACCCTAGGTGGGTTAGGACCACAGAGTTGAAGTACTCAAGTGCAATGGAAGGGTTTAAAAATCAGAAGTCAGACCAAATGTTCAACTCAAATTTCAAAGGAGGGGGAGGACACAATGGTAATTCAAAACGGTTGTGTTCAAACTCTTGTTTGCAGCAGCTAACACAAGAATCAAGTTGCACCTTTGGATTCCTTGGGTCCAAATTAGTGGTTGGGCAAAGTTTCATTAAATTTTGAAAAGGTTTGCTACCCATTTATGGAAATGGAGTTAAATGTGCAAAGAATTCAAATGTGCATTTGAATTTGCATGAAATTTGTCCAACTATCCAAATGCAGCTAATTATCCAACTCCAAACATTTGAATTGATCACTTGCCAAGTTTTGGAGATCTTTTGAGGGTAAGGGGTACTGACTAGTGGGGCCCAAATATCATAGGGATGAGTAGACTTAACCCCTAAGTCTTTTCTCTCTGTTCCTCACCCTACCGAGGTTTTGCCCCCGGGCGACACCGAGCGGCTGCCCCACCGCCCAAGGCTCCACCTCCTGATCCAATTCGTGCCGGCCTGATCTTTACCCCAGAGCCAACCGAAGCACGTTGCCTTCCTCACTTGGTCGCGCTCTCGCTGTTTTTCTCACGCACGAACAGAAACCGGCGCTCACCGCCGCACTCTCCTTTTCCCAATCTCCGGCCCCAACCGAGCCTCGGTTGCTCGCACCGGCAACACAGAAAACCAGCGCCCGTGCATGCTCGACCACGCCAGCCCCACAACGCCAAAGCTCCTAGCCTGTGGCGCGCGCAATTCAGCAACTGGCGCCAAGGAACAGAGCTCACCGGCGGAAGCCAAGTCGGGTCACCATGGACAGCGAGCTACGGCTCTTTTCACAATCCCTCCTCAACATGAAAAAGGTGAGCCATGATCCCTAGTTCGTGTAGCTGCAAACCGTGTAGCGTTTGATCGACCGAGCATAGAGAATTTCCAAAGTTCCCGAAAATGGTGCATGGGGGTAGGGGTCGGTCTACCCCAAAATTCTAGCGGCACAGTCCACCTAAGCTCGGGCGAGCTTGCACACAGCCTCTATACCTCTTAGCGTCATCCTCGAAGAAGAACCGAGCGAAAACACCTCGGATCGACCGAGTTATAGCTATTTTTCGTGCCGCCATGAAGAAATCGTCTCGGGTCACCGTGGAGCTCTATGCTGCCGGCCTTTTCACGAGGTTTGGCGCCCATTTCCGACATTATCAAGCTGCCACGGTACTCTCCGAGCAATTCCCGACCGTTTTGATGCAGTGTAGGCGATTTCCGAGCTCACCGGAACCCTAGCTGCCACTGCCGCCGCCGCGCACCCCTTTCCGGCGATCTACGGCCGCCGGCGACACCTTAGACGAGTTCAGCGCCACGAATTACGGGGGGGGGGGGGGGGGCGAGTCTGAGGTCGGGAGATGACCGGGAAAGCCATTCCGGCGATGCTCGCTGGAGGGCGCCGCCGCGGCCCCTGTTTGGCGCGAGGAAGAAGAAGGTCTGCCGGGTGGGATCCACTGGCAGGCATTTGAACATTTTGGGATTTTCAGTTTTCAGTTTAAACTTTGGAGGGCCACAACTCTGGGTAGGAGAATCCAGAAATTGTGAAACAAATTTTGTTGGATTCCTCTGATAGAGTACTGTCCAAATATGAAACCCAATTTGTATAAAACTCATTAATTAATTCTGGAAAATTCTTTAAAGCTTTTCAGCAAAAGAATTTTTGAGGGAGTTTGATAATCCAAAAATCCTCAAATTTTGCCAGAATATTCTCTAGGATGTTAGTAAACCCCTGTAAAAGTTTAAGCTCAATTGGAGTTGATTTGCTCAGGGAAATTTAGATTTGAAGTTGCTGTGTTCAATAGAATACAGAAACATTTTCAGAGAAATTCCAAAACGTGGAAATTCGTTTATGGGAGATTCTTAGCTCCAAAAACCCTAGGAAAATTCATGCAAGCTATATGAACTATAATTGAAATTGTAGTTCACTAAGTTTAGCATGAACATGGGTGTGATCTCAGAATTAATTCTTCTTTGCTTAATTGCTTAGAAAATTGTTCTGAACAAACCACTCAATGAAAAGTGCTAATTTTTGGTCCAGAGGACTTTCTGGTGACAAGGAACTCACATGAAAATTCTCAGCTCCATTGGAGCTCTGGGTCACTCCTGTTCTTTTTAACCTCTTAAGGGGATCAATATAGAAGAGGGGGAAACCACTTAGCACTTAATCATGGGCTTAGCTCCAAACCCAAACCACTAGCACCAGTGTCATTTTAAATTCTTAAATAGGGTTCCAATTTTTGAAAACTTGTTATTAGAACTTGTAGCAAAGTCTTTACAATTAAACCTATGTGCATATTCATTACGTGTAGCATCTACGTGAAGAACTTGAAGGCATTGGAGTAGAGATCAAATGAGGGAGGCAACAGATCCAGCCAAGTAGTCTTCATTAACTGAGTTATATATATAAGTCCCCTGCAAAACAAAGGCAAGCCCCGGTTTGCATCAAAACTTACAAGTTTTTATTTGTATTCACTTTATACGTCTATCATTTGTTTATTGCATTACGTCTAGATGGTATGAAACTCCAAATGCATGACCCAGAAAACCCTGGAGTTTAATGTAGGATATGTTATCAATTGATTATTACTGCTGGTCTCAACAAAAGTGGATTAAAAGAGGCATAACTCGAGTGGGCAGATTCCTACTCGAGAACCGGGATTAAGGGGGATCAATCAGAAGAGTTGGGAATTGATCCTCATAGTTGGGGATGGAGACCGGGCAGTGGATGGAAGGATCAAGGACGTGGTCCTGTGAACCTAGTCCATGTCTGAGTCGATTAAGGCCTGTTCTCCTGTGCGGCCCCGCTGGACAAGTTTGAGATGTGTACCGGATGCATACTGGCTATATGGGACCCACGAAACCGATGTAACATGTTAACCTGTGTGTCGAGGCATACCTCACCGTCTGATGCCGATGCTGAAAGGATAGAGAAGTCGGCTCTACAAGGGTTTGCCGTAGAGAGACTTAATCCCAGTCGGTGGGACCGGTTCGACATTTGGGTGTCGTGTGAAAGGTTGCCATGTACGACGTCAGTGACGGTTGCTGTGTGCAACATTGAGTATGGGCGTACGTGCGTGTCAGCCGGGTGTTTTTTATTGCAATCAGCGTCGCTCGCGGTAGTGAGCTGTAAAGGTCCCAAAATGTGAATACAAAGAAACATGAGTTGCACAAATGTTGGAGTCATGTGTATGAAAAAGGGGCTTAGTTGAAACTTTTTCCACATATGATAACATAGGTGAGATTCTTCTAAACAAACATAGGGTTACTGCATGGATGAACCTCATGTGGATTGAAACCACAGAAATGAAGAACTCAAGTGCAATGGGAGGGTTTAAAAAGAAGAGTTTGAACTAAATGTTAAACTCAAACTTCAAAGGAGGGAAGGACACAATGGAAATTCAAAACTGTGGTGCTCAAACTCTTGTTTGCAGCAGCTAACACAAGAATCAAGTTGCATATTTGGATTCCTTAGGTCCAAATTAGTGGGGAGGCAAAGTTTCATTAATTTTTGAAAAGGTTTGCTACCCATTTTTCCAAATGGAGTTAAATGTGCAAGGAATTCAAATAAACATTTGAATTTGGATGGAATTTGTCCAACTATGCAGATGCAGCTCAGTTTCCAACTTTCAAACATTTGGGTTGGATAATTGTAAAACTTTGGAGATCTTTTGAGGAGAAGGGGTACTGACTAGTGGGGCCCACATGTCATAGGGCTGTCTAGACTTGCACCTTAAGTCTCCTCTCTCTGTTCCTCATTCCACCGAAAGCCTTACCGGGCGACACCGAGCGGCTGATCCACCTCCCGATGCTCCACCTCCTGCCTGATCTCTTCACGCTGGCGAGCTGCTCAGGCACTGATATTACCCTCTATCGTGCACAGTTTCGCTACCACACCGAGGAACCCCTTCGTCCTCTGTCTCGCGCGGACTGCAGGACAGAACGGCTGCCGCCGTTACCTAATCGTCGGGGGCTGGATCCTCTCGGGTGCAAGCGTCGGCAATCTAGCAAAACGGCACCACGGGACAGCCTACAACCTCCCCGCACTTTTCCCGGTTGAGCTTGGCCACAGAAACCCGAGGGACGTTTGTTTTCGTGGCAACCGACGAGAACCGACGAAGTGGTTGCACGTGGGCAGCGCTGCAGGGAGCTTGTCAAGCCCGAACAAGAGCACCCTTGGATGCGCTAGGACCCTCTGGTGCTCACATCCGTAGCACAAGCCGTGACATGATCCACCGAGTGTGAATTTGGAAAACTTCTCCGGCGGGCACAAAACTACCTCCCGGCACGGTAACGTCAAATTCAACCTCTCCGCTTGTTCTTAGCTGGTCAAATCTTGCACACACGAGCTGGGCTAGCCGGCGATCATTTGCCCTTTTGCAACCGACGCATGAAAACCGCTGTGCACGACGTATTTCCCATTCTTCCGACGGTGGTTATGGTGGGGCGGTTCGAGCTTCCGATGAGAGCTAGGTTAGAGCCATCTCCGGGCTGCTTCACCAACCGGACGATCCTCCTTGGCGTTCATTGGTGCTGTAGCGCCGTTCCACCGGTGTTTTGGCGGGCTAGGTTGGCCGGGCGACGTCGCCGAACTTGAACAGAGCCGCCGCACCGTGGCCGGCTAGGTTAGAGCCACCGCCAGCCGGGGGAGAGGGTCCCATCGTGTTCAGCACATCGAATTAGGCCCTAGCGGCGAGGGAGGGCTCGGGGGATGGCCGGTAGACCGGAATCCATCGAACTCCGGCGAGCCCAGCGGCGCTCGGGCGCGGGTGGCCGGAGGTTGAAGATGACCGGCGGGTCCCGCATGTCAGCGACAGTGATTCAATTTTCTGATCGGCTGTGGCGCTGGGATCTCTTGTGGCCGCGAGGGAAATACCCAGTAGCCCCGTGTGGCTTTCCCCGGCAAGTGACACCTGTCCCCTGGACCCACAGTTAGCATTTGAACATTTTGGGAATTTCAGATTTCAGTTCAAAGTTTAAATAGCAACAACTTTGTGTAGGAAATTCCAAAAATTGTGAAACAAATTTTGTTGGATTCCTCTGCTAGAGCACTATCCAAATATGGAACCCAATTTGTATGAAACTCATTATTTAATTCTGGAAAATTCTTTAACGCTTTTCAGCAAAAGAATTTTAGAGGGAATTTGGCTAATCCAAAAGTCCTCAAATTTTGCCAGAGTAGTCTTTAGGGTGTTAGTGAACCCCTGTAAAAGTTTCAGCTCAATTGGAGTTGATTTGATAAGGGCAATTCAGATTTGAAAATGCTGTGTTCAACTGAATACAGAAACAATTTCAGGGAATTTCCAAAACTTGGAAATTCAGTTCTGGGCAGATCTTAGCTCCGAAAATGCTAGGAAAATTCATGCAAACTATATGAACTACAATTGAAATTCTAGTTCACTAAGTTTGGCATGAACATGGGTGTGATCTCAGAATTAATTCTTCCTGGCTTAATTGCTTAGAAAATTGTTCTGAACGAACCACTCAATGAAAAGTGCTAGTTTTTGGTCCAGAGGGTTTTCTTGTGACAAGGAACTCACATGAAAATTCTCAGATCCATTGGAGCTCTGGATCACACCTGTTCTGTTTAACCACTTAAGGTGATCAATATAGAAGAGGGGGAAAATCACTTAGCACTTAATCATGTGTTTAGATCCAAACCTAAACAACTAGCACCAGTGCCATTTTAAATTCTTAAACAGAGTTGCAGTTTTTGAAAACTTGTTATTAGGACTCGTAGCAAAGTCTTTACAATTAAACAATTGTGCATATGCATTACGTGTAGCATCTACGTGAAGGACTTCAAGTCATTGGAGTAGAGATCAAAGAAGGGAGGCAAAAGATCAAGCCAAGTGATCTTCACTAACTGAATCTTCATATATATATAAGTCCCCTGCAAAACAAAGGCAAGCCCCGGTTTGCATCAAATTTACAAGTTTTTATTTGTATTCACTTCATACGTCTAGCATTTTATTTATTGCATTACGTCTAGATGGTATGAAACTCCAAATGCATGACCAGAAAACCCTGGAGTTTAATGTAGGATATGTTATCAATTAATTATAACTGCTGATCTCAACAAAAGTGGATTAAAAGAGGCATAACTCGAGTGGGCAGATTCCTACTCGTGAAAGGGGTTAAGGGGGATCAATCGGAAGAGTTGGGAATTGATCCTCATAGTTGGGAATGGAGACCGGGCAGCGGATGGAAGGGTCAAGGACGTGATCCTGTGAACCTAGTCTATGTCTGAGTCGATTAAGGCCCGTTCTTGTGTGTGGCCCGTTGGACAAGTTTGAGTTGTGTACCGGATGCATACTGGCTATATGGGACCTAGGAAACCGATGTAACATGTTAACCTGTGTGTCGAGGCATACCTCACAGTCTGATGCCGATGCTGAAAGGATAGAGAAATCCGCTCTACGAGGGTTTGCCGTAGAGAGACTTAATCCCAGTCAGTGGGACCGGTTCGACATTTGGGTGTCGTGTGAAAGGTTGCCACGTACGACGTCAGTGACGGTTGCTGTGTGCAATGTCGAGTACAGGCGTACGTGTCGTGTTAGCCGGGTGGTTTTTGATTGCAATCACCGTCGCTCGCGGAATGGACCGAGCATACTTGTTCTCTGCGTCGTGACGTAGTAATAAACCGGGAAACATTTAATATGCTTCGTGGGTAATCCTCATAATGGAGATGAGGAATCATCAACACTTCACTAAATTTAATTTCCACCTTGGGCTAGTAGCATCGAGGCAAAGCGTTTCTTGTTTGATTGTGGAGTCTCGGCGTTGATGGCGCAAGGTCAGTATGAGTCTAGGATAGCTCATTAAAGTTACTTTCACCTCGGGCAAGTGACATCGAGATGAAGCGTTTCTTGTTTGATTGTGGAGTCTCGATGTAAGTTGCGCGAGGGCTATAAAAGTTGCTTAAGACTTGAAATAAGGACTCTCCTTTAGCTCAAGTTCATCGTTTGTGCAAACTTCTATAATCAGCCCTCTACTTTCATCATGTAGAGTTTCATGTCTAGGGTGACGGGTCAGTCTTGCTGAGCTTCATGCTCACAGATACTGCATAAGTTGTTTTGCAGGTAATAACTGTGCGCTGCTAAGTACGGGTGTCTGATGAGACTCGGAGCTCTCCGAGTGGTGAACTCATTGCAACCCCTGCCGCTGCTATTGTGATAATGTTGCTAGCGAGAAGGGTCTGCGGGCTGGACCCCTTCTCTGTTGATTAGCATAGGTATGAGGCGTGAGTTGTATTAGTCTTCCGCTGTAGAATATTTTGAGAAGTAATTGTAAAATTTACACTTTGTAAGCTTCCGCTTGATTTATGTAATATGACGCTTTATTATGTGTGTTGTTGGGTGCCGCATCGCACGGCACCACCCAATGCGATTCCCGGGCGAGGTGCCCCGTCCCCGTGAGTGATCGGGGTGGCGGGCCCTCACAGTGTGGTATCAGAGCCGCATTGGTAATAGCACATGGTATAAGGATCGTATTACGACAAAAACTTAGGATTCGGTGAGGAAGCGGTACTAGACCCACATCAGGACTATAGTAGTATAGTTACTTAAGGTAGCAGTACTAACATACTTGTTATAATTCTGAAATTTTGATTACGTAACGACGCACCTACGCTCAGGTAAGCATGGTAAGGAACGCCACAGAAAGCGGTTCAATTTCGGTTAGCTCCCCTGACGAGGAAAGTAGTTCAGGGATAGGTCTCACAGCTTGGTGTGAGACATCAATATGAAACTCTTGGACTCTTCATGTTCCTGAGTTCATATGAAACGCTGATCCCTAGCGTGCATTAGGCAAGTAAGTGGAGACCCCATCATGTGGTCAGTAACGCGATAGTGTGGTCTTCTGGAAATAGCCAGGAGGACATACACAGCGCTTGCCATCAGCGTGCCCTGCAGGGCAGTAGGTGGTATCTGTTGGGTTGATAACATTCCCAACCGTGAAGACCCATTCATGATATACTCGGGTTCCCCGTCGTGTGGTGTTGAAACACGATCGTGTACCTTGAGACGTGACTTAACTCAAGGACGGCCGTATGGCAATGATACGGGCGTTTGTATTTACTTTCAACTATAGAACTGCCTGAAATGAAACAACCATTGAGTGCACCACTATTGAGTGTCTTCTGCAGGTACTAACCACGTACGTATCCCGTGTAGTACACATGTGCGAGAGACCGTTTAGTGCCACTGATAAACGGATATGCTGGTATAATCCGGTTTAGGATTTTTATTTGGAGAGGCGACGTAGTACCGACATGGTTCTTACGGTGCATCGACGCCGTACTAAACTTAATAACCTCTTCCCTATGAAGAATCAATTCATTAGCTAACTTTCAACTAAAAATGGAAGTTTGAAACAAATATCAGTTACTGAACTCTTATTTTGAACTAACATTCAAATGAGAGAGTGTCTAGGTTTTAAAGATTTCAAAAACAGAGTGCTCTGTTTCTGGCAAAAATTTTTGCTGGACTTTTACAGAGCATAACTCTGAGTAGCTTTAACCAATTAAGGTATATGATACTGTTATGGAAAGATTTTCAAGTGCTCTACAACTTTCTTGTAGACCTCCAGAGCAAAATCATAGGTTAAGTTGGTGAAAAGTCCAGTTGAAGGCGAACTGTCCAGAACCAGGACAGTAGCAAAAACCTCTCTGGACCTTACTGCTTTTAAGCCATAACCCCATGTCGAAAAATACCTAAGGAGCCTGTAATACACCGTGGGAAAGGTTATGAGATATGCAACCTTGTTGTAGTGCAAGGGTTGTGCAGATTCTTGTTGTATTTTCATATACAACTGTGATAAAGTCAGCCACATACAAAGGAGATGCTGGCAAATTTTATCCAGAAAGTCTGTCAACTTTGTGAAATCATAACTTTTGATCCAGAAGTGATATGGAGGCATTTGGATACTCGTTGGAAAGATATTAAAGTTAACTTTAACTTTGGTAATCAACATGAGTTATGAAAATTCTTTTAACTGGATCGAAATCTGGTTTGTAAAGGACCGGTCAATCTGCTTTAAAATCCTTGCTGTTAGATACATCAGTTTGCGCTTAAATCATTTTGCTTACATGTTAAGATTTCATTATCAGTGTTGCACTACTTTGTTTATGGAATAAATCAAGTGATAGTGTTGAACTGATAATGAACTCGTGCGATTGCAGAATGGTGCGAACTCGTTCCATGAGTGAGGTGGGTGATTCCAGTGGTGGTGGTGGTGATAACTCTCCACAGCAGGAGCAGCGAGCTCCGCCACCAGGACCTTCACCCACGGTCACAATGGCGGACATTCTGGCTGCCATGATGGGTGCAAGTGATGAGCGAACCGACTTTCTCCGCACCCTAGTGATGAATACATCCCGTCAAGGGGGATGTCAAGACGAAGACTTGCGCCAACCTCAACTGAATTCCTATGTTGAGTTCTTGGCAACTCAACCACCGGTTTTCATTGAAGCTGAGGATCCTCTGGTGGCGGATAGCTGGATCCGTACCATTGAGTCTAAGTTCGGGTTGCTTCAATGCACCGAACATCAGAAGGTTTTATACGCGGCGCAACAACTTCACGGGTCCGCCAGTGTATGGTGGGCAAATCAACTCGCCTCATTACCAGCTGGACATGACTTTACATGGGCAGAATTCCGGAAGGCATTTCTTGCGTATCATGTTCCTTCCGGAATAATTCAGAGAAAACTCGAGGAGTTTCTGGCCTTAAAACAAGGAGGGAGGGGTGCATACGAGCATTCGCGAGTGTTCAACAAGCTGGCACAGTATGCGCCTCAACATGTGAACACCGAAGCACAAAAGTGTGAGTGGTTCTTCCGCAGCCTCAATCCCAAGCTAAAGGAGAGACTCGTTTTAGCTGATCGAAAGAACTTCAACAAATTGATGAGTGCCGCCATTATGGTTGAAGATGCTCAGCGGGAAGTTCACGCTGAGAAAAGAAAGAACCATGTATCACCGGAGAGCAGCAGTAGTACTCCGCAGAAATACAGGGTGGTAGACAGTACCTTGAACTGTCAGCTGACGCAGCCAGCTCGACGACTCCAGCAACATGCGGGTCGTACAGCCCAGTACTCTGAAGTCGGACAACTGCAACAATGGTATATGTAGCCACGTTATTCTGTTCCTCAAGTGTTCATGCCGCGGCAGAATATAACTAGTGTCCGTACACAAAGCAACCAGACGCCAGCTGAGAAACCGTGCTTCACGTGCGGGTACTTGGGTCACATCAGCAGGAAGTGTCCAGAAATGATACACCATAGAGAAACTACACCGGGGCGGGGTATAAATCAACCCCATGCTCAGCTTCAGGGAACAGCACCGAAATCCGGGTGCATTTATCATACAGCTCTAGAGGATGTGCCAGATGGGGCATCTGTGCTAGCGGGAATGTTCACCCTCAATGGACTGCCCGTGTTAATTTTATTTGACTCTGGAGCTACACACAATTTCATCAGAAGGTTGTTTGTGTGCAAAGCTGAGCTCTCCACCTCTACACCGAAGGATCACTACCTTATCCGCTCACCGAGTGGAAATATAGCTGCTAAGGAAGTAGTGATCAAAGCACCCTTGTGCTTAGGTGGAAACGTATACCCCACAACCCTCATTGTATTAGAGGGACAGAAGATCGACGTGATTCTAGGAATGGCGTGGATGAACTACCACGGGTCTGTTCTTGACATTGGTCCACGGATTGTTTGTTTGGACTCTCCAATCTACGGTCTCCAAACGCTCATACTTGAAGCCGTGGATTCTAAAAATCCAGTGGTGTACCACAGTGTGACGACGAAACTGGAGAATATTCCAGTGGTCCGTGAGTACCCAGATGTGTTTCCCGACGATCTTCCAGGGATGCCGCCTGAGAGGGATGTGGTATTCAAGATCGAGTTATCACCGGGAACCACACCAATATCTCGGAGGCCGTACAAAATGTCTCCGAAGGAATTAGCTGAACTGAAAGAACAGCTAAAGGACTTAATGGACAAAGGGTTCATCCGACCAAGCTCATCGCCATGGGGCTGTTCAGCCCTCTTTGTGAAGAAAAAGGATGAGTCACTTCGATTATGTGTGGATTATCGGCCGCTGAATGCAGTGATGATCAAAAATAAATATCCACTGCCGCGGATTGATATATTGTTTGATCAGTTGGTGGGTGCCAAGGTATTCTCCAAGATGGACTTATGGTACGGCTATCATCAGATAAAAATCAGAGCGGAGGATATACCGAAGACGGCCTTCTCGACTAGATACGGGCTCTATGAGTATCTAGTCATATCTTTCGGGCTAACAAATGCACCCACACACTTTATGTATCTCATGAATTCTGTATTCATGCCAGAGTTGGATCAGTTCGTCGTGGTTTTCATCGATGACATTCTCGTATACTCCAAATCGGAGGAGGAGCACACCAAACATCTCCATATTGTGCTCCAACGGTTACGGGAACATAAGCTGTATGCAAAATTTAGCAAGTGTGAATTTTGGATCAGCAAGGTACCATTTTTAGGCCACATTATTTCAGCGGAGGGTGTGGCCGTGGATCCAACCAAAATTGAGCAAGTCTTGAAGTGGGAGTCTCCAACATCGGTTCATCAAATCCGCAGTTTTCTAGGACTAGCGGGTTATTACCGGAGATTTATTCCCAGTTTCTCGAAGGTGGCTAAACCAATGATGGAGTTATTGAAGAAGAGCAGCAAGTATGTGTGGACAGAGGCCTGTGAAGAGGCATTTCAAACCTTAAAGAAACATCTCACAACGGCACCGGTGTTAGCCCAACCGGATACAACAAAGCCATTTGATGTTTATTGTGATGCCTCAGGCATTGGACTTGGCTGCGTCTTAATGCAAGATAGGCGCGTGATCGCGTATGGGTCTCGTCAACTCCGCAATCACGAGCAGCACTACCCCACTCATGACCTAGAACTTGCTGCGGTGGTGCTGGCATCGAAGATGTGGAGGCACTACTTACTCGGGAATTTAGTGCACCTCTACACCGACCATAAGAGCCTCATACATATTAACTCGGAAGGATATCAATATGAGGCAGAGGAGATGGTTGGAATTAATCAAAGATTATGAGCTCGAGATCCATTACCATCCGGGCAAAGCTAACGTGGTGGCTGATGCACTCAGTCGTAAATCCCACGTGAATAACTTGTCAGTTGTTCCGGATGAGGATGAAGAACCAAGCTTGCGGGTGATTCTGTATTGGGCGTTGTATAATCTTGCTCTTGTGCCCACCATTAGAGAAGAGATTGTACAAGCCCGGAAGAGAGATAAAGGAATGCGGAAAATCCAGGCAAGAATCAATGAGGATAAAATGAAATGTTCCGGGAAGATGAACAAGGTGTGTTATGGTTTAACAACCGTATCGTGGTGCCCTGGAACCTGAAGCTAAGGAAGAAAATCCTCGATGAATCTCATATGTCCAAGTACTCGATACATCCGGGGAGCAATAAGGTGTATCAAGACCTGAAAACAAAATTTTGGTGGACTCGGATGAAGCGAGAAATTGCCAAATATATATCCGAGTGTGATACATGTCGGCGAGTCAAAGCTGACCACATAAAGAAAGCAGGAATGCTACAACCATTAAGTATTCCGGTATAGAAGTGGGAGGACATCAGCATGGACTTTATTGTTGGACTACCTCTCACGTCCAGAAAGCATGACTCCATTTGGGTAATTGTTGATCGCCTAACAAAATCAGCCCACTTCATTCCAGTGTGTACAAGATTTTCAACTAAGCAATATGCAGAGTTGTATATTTCAAGGATTGTGTGCTTACATGGAGTCCCCAAGACCATCATATCAGACCGAGGTTCAATATTTGTTGCTCGTTTCTGGGAGCAACTACATGAATCTCTAGGAACAAAGTTAATCAGAAGCTCAGCATACCATCCCCAGATGGACGGTCAAACGGAGAGGGTGAACCAGATTCTAGAAGATATGCTGAGGGCATGTGCCATAGATCATGGAAAGAACTGGGATAACCATTTGCCATTAGCAGAGTTCTCTTACAACAATGCTTACCAATCCAGTATTAAAATGGCACCATACGAAGCACTTTATGGCAGGAAGTGCCGCACACCACTCAATTGGTGTGAATCAGGCGAGAGGGTGATTTTCGGCATTGATCTTGTAAAAGATGCCGAAGAGTGAGTCCAGCTGATTCAAGAAAACCTCAGGGCCGCTCAATCTTGCCAGAAGAGCTACGCGGACAAGCGACGCCGACCCTTGTGTTTTGAAGTTGGAGATCATGTCTATCTCCGAGTATCCCCGATGAAGGGAATTCATCGATTCGGGGTCAAGGGAAAGCTAGTGCCTCGCTTTGTGGGTCCGTTTGTTATCACAGGACGGTGTGGGCCGGTAGCCTACCGTTTGGAGCTGCTGCCATCCTTATCGGGCATCCACGACGTCTTCCATGTCTCACACTTGAGAAAGTGTTTGAAGAGACCGACGGAGATCCTTTCAGACGACCTGGAGATATTGCAACCGGATCTCACCTACGCCGAGAAGCCCATCAAGATTATCGACGAGAAGAGCCGGATCACTCGAAATCGGACTTTGAAATTTTACAAAGTCCTATGGAGTAATCACACACCGGAAGAAGCGACTTGGGAGAGTGAAGATTACATCCACAAGAACTATCCGGAACTTTTGCCGTAATTATTGTAATTACCTTCCGCCTCATCTTTCTTTTGTAATCTCAGGACGAGATTTTTTAAGGTGGAGGATTGTAAAGGTCCCAAAAATGTGAATACAAAGAAACATGAGTTGCACAAATGTTGGAGTCATGTGTATGAAAAAGGGCCTTAGTTGAAACTTTTTCCACATATGATAACATAGGTGAGATTCTTCTAAACAAACTTAGGGTTACTGCATGGATGGACCTCATGTAGATTAAAACCACAGAAATGAAGAACTCAAGTGCAATGGGAGGGTTTAAAAATAAGAGTTTCAACTAAATGTTAACTCAAGCTTCAAAGGAGGGAAGGACACAATGGGAATTCAAAACTGTGGTGCTCAAACTCTTGTTTGCAGCAGCTAACACAAGAATCAAGTTGCATATTGGGATTCCTTGGGTCCAAATTAGTGGGGAGGAAAAGTTTCATTAATTTTTGAAAAGGTTTGTTACCCATTTTTCCAAATGGAGTTAAATGTGCAAGGAATTCAAATAAACATTTGAATTTGAATGGAATTTGTCCAACTATGCAGATGCAGCTCAGTTTCCAACTTTCAAACATTTGGGTTGGATAATTGTCAAACTTTGGAGATCTTTTGAGGAGAAGGGGTACTGACTAGTGGGGCCCACATGTCATAGGGCTGTCTAGACTTGCACCTTAAGTCTCCTCTCTCTGTTCCTCATTCCACCGAAAGCCTTACCGGGCGACACCGAGCAGCTGATCCACCTCCTGATGCTCCACCTCCTGCCTGATCTCTTCATGCTGGCGAGCTGCTGAGGCACTGATATTACCCTCCATCGTGTGCAGTTCCACTACCACACCGAGGAACCCCTTCGTCCTCTGTCCCGCGTGGACTGCAGGACAGAACGGCTGCCGCCGTTACCTAATCATCGGGGGCCGGCTCCTCTCGGGTGCAAGCGTCGGCAATCTAGCAAAACGGCACCACGGGACAGCCTACAACCTCCCCGCACTTTTCCCGGTCTAGCTAGGCCACAGAAACCCGAGGGACGTTTGTTTTCGTGGCAACCTACGAGAACCGATGAAGTGGTTGCACGTGGGCAGCGCTGCAGGGAGCTTGTCAAGCCCGAACAAGAGCACCCTTGGATGCGCTAGGACCCTCTGGTGCTCACATCCGTAGCACAAGCCGTGACATGATCCACCGAGCGTGAATTTGGAAAACTTCTCCGGCGGGCACAAAACTACCTCCCGGCACGGTAACGTCAAATTCAACCTCTCCGCTTGTTCTTAGCTGGTCAAATCTTGCACACACGAGCTGGGCTAGCCGGCGATCATTTGCCCTTTTGCAACCGACACATGAAAACCGCTGTGCATGACGTATTTCCCATTCTTCCGACGGAGGTTATGGTGAGGCGGTTCGAGCTTCCGATGAGAGCTAGGTTAGACCCATCTCCGGGCTGCTTCACCACCCGGACGATCCTCCTTGGCGTTCACTGGTGCTGTAGCGCCGTTCCACCGGTGTTTTGGCGGACTAGGTTGGTCTGGCGACGTCGCCGAACTTGCACAGAGCTGCCGCACCGTGGCCGGCTAGGTTAGAGCCACCGCCGGCTGGGGGAGAGGGTCCCATCATGTTCAGCACATGGAATTAGGCCCTAGCGGCGAGGGAGGGCTCGGGGGATGGCCGGTAGACCGGAATCCATCGAACTCCGGCGAGCCGGCGGCGCGCGGGCGCGGGTGGCCGGAGGTTGAAGATGACCGGCGGGTCCCTCATGTCAGTTACAGTGATTCAATTTTCTGATCGGCTGTGGCGCTGGGATCTCTTGTGGCCGCGTGGGAAATACCCAGTAGCCCCGTGTGGCTTGCCCCGGCAAGTGACACCTGTCCCCTGGACCCACAGTCAGCATTTGAACATTTTGGGAATTTCAGATTTCGGTTCAAAGTTTAAATAGCTACAACTTTGTGTAGGAGAATCCAAAAATTGTGAAACAAATTTTGTTGGATTCCTCTGATAGAGCACTATCCAAATATGGAACCCAACAACTCATTATTTAATTCTGGAAAATTCTTTAAAGCTTGTCAGAAAAGAATTTTAGAGGGAGTTTGGCTAATCGAAAAGTCCTCAAATTTTGCCAGAGTAGTCTTTAGGGTTTTAGTGAACCCTGTAAAAGTTTCAGCTCAATTGGAGTTGATTTGATCAGGGCAATTCAGATTTGAAGATGTTGTGTTCAACTGAATACAGAAACAATTTTAGGGAATTTCCAAAACTTGGAAATTCAGTTCTGGGCAGATCTTAGCTCCAAAAATGCTAGGAAAATTCATGCAAACTATATGAACTATAATTGAAATTCTAGTTCACTAAGTTTGGCATGAACATGGGTGTGATCTCAAAATTAATTCTTCCTGGCTTAATTGCTTAGAGAATTGTTCTGAACAAACCACTCAATGAAAAGTGCTAATTTTTGGTCCAGAGGGTTTTCTTGTGACAAGGAACTCACATGAAAAGTCTCAGATCCATTGGAGCTCTGGATCACACCTGTTCTATTTAACCACTTAAGGTGATCAATATAGAAGAGGGGGAAAACCACTTAGCACTTAATCATGTGTTTAGATCCAAACCTAAACGACTAGCACCAGTGTCATTTTAAATTCTTATACAGAGTTCCAGTTTTTTAAAACTTGTTATTAGGACTTGTAGCAAAGTCTTTACAATTAAACAATTGTGCATATGCATTACGTGTAGCGTCTAAGTGAAGGACTTCAAGTCATTGGAGTAGAGATCAAAGAAGGGAGGCAAGAGATCAAGCCAAGTGATCTTCACTAACTGAATCTTCATATATATATAAGTCCCCTGCAAAACAAAGGCAAGCCCCAGTTTGCATAAAATTTACAAGTTTTTATTTGTATTCACTTCATACGTCTAGCATTTTATTTATTGCATTACGTCTAGATGGTATGAAACTCCAAATGCATGACCAGAAAACCCTGGAGTTAAATGTAGGATACGTTATAAATTAATTATAACTTCTGATCTCAACAAAAGTGGATTAAAAGAGGCATAACTCGAGTGGGCAGATTCCTACTCGTGAAACGGGGTTAAGGGGGATCAATCGGAAGAGTTGGGAATTGATCCTCATAGTTGGGAATGGAGACCGGGCAGCGGATGGAAGGGTCAAGGACGTGGCCCTGTGAACCTAGTCTATGTCTGAGTCGATTAAGGCCCGTTCTCATGTGCGGCCTGTTGGACAAGTTTGAGTTGTGTACCAGATGCATACTGGCTATATGGGACCCAGGAAACCGATGTAACATGTTAACCTGTGTGTCGAGGCATACCTCACCGTCTGATGCCGATGCTGAAAGGATAGAGAAGTCCGCTCCACGAGGGTTTGCCGTAGAGAGACTTAATCTCAGTCGGTGGGACCGGTTCGACATTTGGGTGCCGTGTGAAAGGTTGCCACGTACGACGTCAGTGACGGTTGCTGTGTGCAACGTCGAGTACGGGCGTACGTGTCGTGTCAGCCGGGTGGTTTTTGATTGCAATCACCGTCGCTCGCGGAATGGACCGAGCATACTTGTTCTGTGCGTCGTGACGTAGTAATAAACCGGGAAACATTTAATATGCTTCGTGGGTAATCCTCATAATGGAGATGAGGAATCATCAACACTTCACTAAATTTAATTTCCACCTTGGGCTAGTAGCGTCGAGGCAAAGCGTTTCTTGTTTGATTGTGGAGTCTCGACGTTGATGGCGCAAGGTCAGTATGAGTCTAGGATAGCTCATTAACGTTACTTTTACCTCGGGCAGGTGACATCGAGATGAAGCGTTTCTTGTTTGATTGTGGAGTCTCAATGTAAGTTGCGCGAGGGCTATAAAAGTTGCTTAAGACTTGAAATAAGGACTCTCCTTTAGCTCAAGTTCATCGTTTGTGCAAACTTCTATAATCAGCCCTCTAGTTTCATCATGTAGAGTTTCATGGCTAGGGTGACGGGTCAGTCTTGCTGAGCTTCGTGCTCACAGATACTGCATAAGTTGTTTTGCAGGTAATAACTGTACGCTGCTAAGTACGGGTTTCTGATGAGACTCGGAGCTCTCCGAGTGGTGAACTCTTTGCAACCCCTGCCGCTGCTATTGTGTTAATGTTGCTAGCGAGAAGGGTCCACGGGCTTGACCCCTTCTCTGTTGCTTAGCATAGGTATGAGGCGTGAGTTGTATTAGTCTTCCGCTGTAGAATATTTTGAGAAGTAATTGTAAAATTTACACTTTGTAAGCTTCCGCTTGATTTATGTAACATGATGCTTTATTATGTGTGTTGTTGGGTGCCGCATCGCACGGCACCACCCAATACGATTCCCGGGCGAGGTGCCCAGTCCCCGTGAGTGATCGGGTTGGCGGGTCCTCACATGAGCATACTTGTACACTGAGTCCTGACGTAGTAATAACCTGGGAAAACCTTAAAATGCTTCATGAGTAATCCTCATAATGGAGATGAGTAATGATCAACACTTTCACTAAATTTATTTTCCACCTTGGGCTAGTAGCGTCGAGGCAAAGCGTTTCTTGTTTGATTGTGAAGTCTCGATGGTAATGGCGCAAGTTCTGTATGAGTTTAGGGTAGTTCACTAAATTACTTTTACTTCGGGCAAGTGACATCGAGATGAAGTGTTTCTTATTTGATTGTGGAGTCTCGATGTAAATTGCGTGAGGGCTATAAAAGTTACTTAAAACTTGAAGTAAGGACTATCCTTTAGCTCAAGTTCATTATTTTTGCAAATGTCTATAATCAGCCCTCTATTTTCATCATGTAGAGTTTCATGACTAGGGTGACGGGTCAGTCTTGCTGAGCTTCGTGCTCACAGATACTGCATAAGTTGTTTTGCAGGTAATAACTGTACGCTATTAAGTACGGGTGTCTGATGAGACTCGGAGCTCTCCGAGTGGTGAACTCATTACAACCCCTGCCGCTGCTACTGTGACAGTGTTGCTAGTGAGAAGGGTCCGCGGGCTGGACACCTTCTCTGTTGCTTAGCATAGGTATGAGACGTGAGTTGTAATAGTTTTCCGCTGTAGATTATTTCGAGAAGTATTTGTAAAATTTATACTTTGTAAGCTTCCGTTTGATTTATGTAATATGATGCTTTATTATGTGTGCTGTTGGGTGCCGCATCGCACGGCACCATCCAATGCGATTCCCGGGCTATGTGCCCCGTCCCCGTGAGTGATCGGGACGGCGGGCCCTCACATGGTTTTGCCTTTAGCATAGTATAAATCAGGTTGAAATGGAAACTGGTCAGGGCTGTCATATTGGACAGTAGATCAGCTGTCAAATTTGTTTAAGTTTGAACTATGTTTCCAAGTTTTATGAGTTCAATGACATGTGTTTATGTTATAACTCAATGGTTAACTGTTAAAATAAATATTTAACATTTCTAAAATATGTTTCTACATATCACAGTGGGTAGACAGTTGGAGAACGGGTGGGTGGAATCTCACTGTTCTCACCACAGCGGCTATCCGGAAGCGTTGAGCCAAATGCTTCAATATTTCGGGTACAGCAAGATGCCACAGTATTTCGCTAAGGAAGAAGGCGAGGAGGGGAACAAGACATGGACGATCCATGTCGAAGTTGCTGCAGGAACTAAGCCACCCGGTTGGGCACCGTTCACCATTACAGTGAGGGGTAGAGAGCCGGAGGGAATGTGGCAAGTGGCAGCCCGCGACACCATGTCGCGTTTCTGCCAACTACACGTGAGAGCTATGGAGGGCACTCCATACACGCTCGTTCTGGTGGAGGGACGGGCTAATCATGTGTGGGAAGGGAGGTACATGGAGGCAACAGATCCGGGTTGCCCAAGGTACAACCCCGCGGAGGCGAACCTCAGCCTCCAGATAAGGGTGGGAAAGGCCATGATGGATAGCCAAGCTGTTCATACAGAATGTCTCGCCATGAAGCTCAAGGAGAGCAACAGCCGTGAAGATCATTTCAAGAGTGCTCACAGCGCACTTCACAATGTTCTCCTTCCGATGATTAAGCGACTGAACGAACAATATAATCAGTTGCATCGTCTAAAGAAGGTAAAGAAGAAAAGCCGTGTCGACATCACGGATTTGCAACAACAGGTGCAGGCCCTGACCCAGCAGAACGAGGTCCTTACTTAAGAGCGGGACGACACTATTGAGGAGGGGCAAGGCTGGGAAGAGAACTACAACCAAACCATGGACGAGGTGCACGCGTTGAAGGACCTCATACCTCCGGTAATGGGCATACCAGTGGTAGGTGCTGTACCTGTGGTTTTGGGTCTTCTGGCAATGGGGGAAGCCGAGCCAGAAAAGGAGGTCATGGACCCAGAGCCACCAGCAGAGGTACCGGAGGAGGACGAACCGCAGGAGATCGAGTTCTGCTCCGAGTAGGAGGTTACCGTTGCCAAGTAGGGCAGCGAGGGTGATGTAACCCAAATTTTTGTAATCTGTGACGTGTCGTGTAGACAGTAGCGTATGTATAGGTAGTGACGACATGAGCACGACTTCTCGGAGACCCGAGACTAATGTATCTTGTATAAAGTTTATGCTTTATCAATATATAATGACTCGTACTTGTGCCAACCCGGACGTTGTGTAACACCCCAAAATCTGCTAAAGAGGGGAATTTAAAAATTTTTGGATGTATTGCATGTGGTGCAGAAATTCAAATCTAAACTGGAATTCAAATTCAAATCAAAACAGAAAAGAAAAGGAAAAAGAAAAAGAAAACCTCAGCCAGCCAGTGGGCCGAAACCCGCCAGCCGGCCCACTATTCCCCCGCGCCAGCCCACAACCGCGCACCCTCTCTTCCTCTCACTGACAAGCGGGGCCCGCGTGTCATCTCCTACATCCCGCTCGCGCCAACCGACCGGACTTTTCCCCCGCGCCCGTTCGCAACCAACTCCCGAAACCCGCGTCCCCATCCCGACTCCCAGTCCTGGACAACTCCAACTCGATCCCAACAGACCGCCGCCCCCCCTCATCTATATAAACGTTGACATCGCCCTGTTTTCCCCCACGATTGGCTGTTTTCCTCCCGGTGAGAACCGAGGCTTCTCCCGCCGTTTTCCTTCGATCCTAGCTCGGATTTCCTGATCTAACGCGCTGATCATGTTCCACCGCCTCCGGGGAATCTCGCAGGTGAAGGAAATCCGGTATTTTGCGCTCTAGACACAGCTCCGACGAGCACCGCCGCGTTTTTACCTCGGACCTCGCCGCCGACCGCCTTACAGGGCCTCCGAGCTCAAGAAAAACCCTGAGGTGAGATCCCCGACCTCCCCTCTACCGTTCTATGCCATGAAATCCAAGTTTTAGGAAGTATAGACGAAAATCCGAAGATCTCCGGCGAGATCACCGCCTCCCGCCGCTGCGCGCCGCCGGGCAGCGCGGGCTGGCTCCGGCCAGGGCGACATGGCCCCTTGAGGGCCGTCTATTTTAAATCGCATGGTAGAATTAAAACCCGCGCGTACCGGTTCGATGTTCTAATCTGAGCCGTCCACTTTAAATCGGACGGTCCACATCAGCCCCACGTTATAAAGGCTGGGATTTTAACGTGCTACCCCCTGGGGATTTCGGAAAACACGAGCTAGCCCTGGAAACTTCTGATCTAGCCCCTGGACCTTCAGAAATTCGTGTAAATTCATTTAAAAATCATTTTTAGCCCCTAGACTTAATAAAATTTAGGAAACCCCCACTGTTATGTGTAGTTAGACCCCTGAAAATTTAGGAAATAGTAAATTAGACCCTGCAGTAGGGTGGATTTACCTTTTTGACCCTATATGATATTAAATTCAGAAATTTGAATATGTGACTAGGATTTAAATTTAAAAGGTAAGGCAAACACATGTGCAAATTCAAATTTAAACTCTCCTAGCACTTGGAAAACTTTAGAATGAGTTAAAAACAGATTTTAGGCTGAAAGGAAATCTGCCTAAGTGTTGTTCATTTTTATTTTCTCTAGAGACACATTTTAGTCTAGGAAATAATTCTAAAGACTAGTAAAATAAATTTCAATTGTTTCACATCAGAGAGGAAGTTCAAAAATATATTATTGAACATTTTAGATCAGAACCTATTCTGTTTAGATGATATGTCTTACTATTTTAATAGTAAAGTTCACTTTTAGGCATAGAAAATAAATCTGTAAATATAGGAAAATAGGTATGTATAATTAGAAAATGATAAATGAGGTCTCCAAACTCAAAAACTTCAACTTAGGATTTTGTAGAAGATCTGAAAACTTATTTGGAGTAGGGAAATACCTTTTATGCAAACTTTGTGGCTAAGTAGTGTAATAATTAAATATAAAGATTTTGTTCAAATTGGAAATTCATATATAGTGTACAAATAGAAATCTGAATACAAAAGATTAGAAATAATATATATATATATATATGTTTAAAAGTGCATGTAGGCCAAAAATCAACACATCTAGGGTAACCACAACACTTAGAAATGTGAAGGACTCCCATATGTATGTATGTGTGGTTTGCATGAGTGAAAGTGTGAACAATGGCTTATGGATTGTTGTTTTCTTTTGCTATGTGTATGGCATGAGTAGAACCTGCCCCAGAGGAAGATTCCTTCTCCCCTTCCAAGATCAAGACTTCCCATTCCCAGAGCAGCAGGAAGAAGGCAAGTGTCCTTGACCACTTTGATCCTATGCTAGGATGTGTAGATAGAATTATTTGCATTGTCAATTGAAATATGAAACCCATGCTAGGAAGTTTCCCTAGAATTGCATTATCTTGTTTCCTTGTAGCTTGGGTTGGGATTTATTTTATCATGTCATTTATTTATGTGCTTATGCTTAGTCATGCTTAGAATGGGATAATTGGGATATGAGATCATCAATTTATTTACCTTACTCTTGAAAGAGATATTATGAGTTATGTAGAGGTAGGGATCGAGGCAAGTTGGATAATTTGGTTGGTGCTGGGTGCACGAGACTCGGGTTTGTGTTTAGTACTTGCCTGGATCCTAAGGACCGGTTCATGGAGCATGTAACCTGGCTTTACCGTGCCAACCACATGCTGAGATGGGGCAGCTTGGCCAATTAATTAGGTGTATCCCCGTCGTAGTATGGGTGTATTGGATGGTGCGGGGAATAGGTGTCAGCTGGACTACCATATGAACTGCAAGGCCCAAGAGGGGGCCACTGCAGCGGGGTTGGAGCCTCTTGTATGCTGTTAGGGGTGAAACCTTAGTGGGCCCACGCTCGTCGGGAATCCCTTTGTAAAGGCTTCGTAGTGATCTCCTGGCTACACACCTGGGAAATGTGAATGTGGTTCGCGGCCACTGGCATAATGGAGGTTCTTTTAGTCCACCCGACAACGGGGGATGAAATCACTACATGTGGGTGCAGTGGTGCAAACTCTGCGGAGTCAAAACTGTCATGACAGCCGTGCTCACGGTCAAGAGCGGCTTGGACTTATTCATGATTAGAGGATGATGGCTTTGGAAGTTGAGGATGTTAAGCGGGGAGTTTAACATTGGAATTGATGTTATGGTTATTTGATTCCGATGATGGGTTGGGAGAATTGGGACCATTTCACCTGTGTAGTAATGTAGGTGCTTAATAAGCTAAGGTTATAGGTATTTATTGTGTAGTGTTTTAACCATGAGTTCAACCTCTCCTTGTTCTAGCAATGCATGACATAACTTTCTTACACTTGCTGAGTACCAACGGTACTCAAACTTGCATATTTGTTGGTTTAAATTGCTGACCAGGTCAAGGGGATGATGTGGTGTGCAATGACCAAGACTTCGGACCCGAAGAAGGATTCTAGGTTCATGGAGTCCCCCCCCCCCCCCCCGCCCCCGGGCAACTCCTGTGACGGAGCCCACAAGAATAATATTCCGCTGCTATTTTATTTACATGTTATGAACTTATTATCGTCCATCGAGACATATGCTTTGTAATACATATTTATATTCGACACCTGGCTTGTAAAAAAATGCTGCTTCACTATTTGTCATCACATGTATGAGAAAATGATCCTGGCATACACGTGATATTCACTCAGTTGTTCTTCGGAGAAACCGGGTGTAACAGATGTGGTATCAGAGCCAAGGTTGCCCGTAGGAACGTGGACCTAGGTAGAAATGGACGTATTTAAGGACCCTATTTTCTTAAAAACTATTTTACAAAGTTATTGGTTGTAAAGTGTTATTTAACGGGTCACTTTATTCACCTTGCCCCAACTTTATTCAAAATATGATTTTTATTTAAATCTTATGTAACTTAATTTTAAATGCTTTATGTTTAGATGGTTCACATGATCCGCACCGCCCGCAAGTCCACCGGAGGGAGAGTTCCTGTAGTTGCCCTTGCCCTAAGATAGGAGAATCGTTCGGTGACGTACCACTCCTACGGACTGGCAGTGGGAGGCTTGTTGCGCCGTCTACGGCGTATGCTCCACGCTGCCGGCAATACGGGCAAGCTAATCATACACTACAGCTCCACCCGGACCATCCGTGAGAAGCGGGAAGAATGGAGTTCAGAAATGAGGATTATCCATGAAGATCAGCTGCTCAAGATCCACCACTCTCCAGCTTGTCGAGCGACACAGGTTGATGCCGAGAGGGATGTCACCTGGGAGGCCATCACCTGCCAGAGTTACATCTACCGTCGCCACCTGGACAGAACTGAGTACATGTATGTCCTCCAGCGTGAGAGTGGTACCGCGGAGTACAAGTACCCGCCAGTGCAGCAGGGGACTTCCCATGAGCACATGGACCTGTGCTTGGAGGATGCTGCTATGCTCAGCACTCGACTGCAGGAGTGTCAGCAGGAGCTTCAGGATGTTTGTGACACCCTGAAGGAGACCGAGGCATTGCTTCGCGCCAGCTTGAGGGCGAGAGAAAGAGGAGATGGGAATGAACTGTGTGTCACCGTGAATGACACATGGACTCCTGACTCCCCAGACCGCCGGGCGAGCAGGCGTCGCCACACTTCTCCACCAGCAGCTTCCCCACCCAAAGCGGAGTCAGAGGGCAGCCGCAATAATGAGGAAGATCCCGAGGAGCCAACCTAGTGATACGAGTCGTGTAGAGTCCTTTCCCTTAGTTCAGCAGGTTATCGAGTAGTCGAGTCAATACCTTAGTTAATGGTGTGTTAATGTTTGGTGTGTGACGTGAGTTGTGGAAGCCATGGGCATTTGTCTGCAACCTCGTCTTTAGGTTGCTTTGCTTTGATGTGTGAACCCCTATGAATTAAGAGTGCATTTATTTTCGCGTGAGACGTGAAACCCTCAGAAAATGTTAATATAATAAGACCTCAGGAGTTTAAGTTTAAACAAGCAAATTGGGAATTTAATACGAAATGTTTTAAATTAACATTTGGTTGATCATGATAGATGGCCGGAAGAGGAAAGGGTCGTGGTGCCAACCCCGCCAACAACAACGATGAGGCCGGCAACCCTCATCTTTCTGGAGGACAAGACAGGGGTGGTCGCCGTGAAGGAGTTGATCCCATCCACCAAATGCTTGAAAATCAGAATCAGCTCATCGAGAGCCTAACTCAAGTGGTGGCCAACTTGCACCAAGTTCCACCTCCACAAGCTGCACCACGCCAACAAAGGTTGAGTGAGTTTTTAGGGACTCAACCTCCAACGTTTGCAAGTGCTGCTGAACCTCTGGAGGCAGATGATTGGCTAAAGACCATTGAAAGCAAGATGTGGATCATACAATGCCAAGGGTATCAGAGGGTGATGTTTGCCTCTCACCAATTGCATGGACCTGCTGCTGATTGGTGGACCGCTTACGTGGCCGCCCATCATGACCCTGAGAACAATACTTGGGAAGAGTTCAAGCGCAGTTTCCGCAACATTACATACCAAGGGGTGAACTCAAAAACAAGAGAAAGGAGTTCTTGGGGCTGCAGCAAGGAAACATGACTGTGAGGGAATACCTCACTAAATTCACCCAACTATCCTGTTATGCACCACGGGACATCGAGACTTATGAGCAGAAACAGGACTGCTTTGTGGAAGGACTTACTGCGGAAATGCAGTGTGCAATGTCCTCCAACGAGTATGAAAGCTTCCAAACCATGGTGGACAGAGCATTTGTTGTGGAGAGGAAGCTGAAGGCCTTGGAAAATGAAAACAAGAGGAAGGCGGGATGGTCACACCAAGCCTCGGGTAGCAACACACGCCCACGACTGATGCAACCACCCGCAGGGCAGACGAGCCGTGCTGTGGTACCCTACTCAGCACCCAGACGGTACAACCCAAATTTCAGGCCTCCATCAGCACTGGCACAGCCGCAGCGTCAGTTTGTACAGCAGCCTCGTCCCACATATCAACCTCGACCAGCAGTGCAAGGATCACAGAACCAACCCCAAGACAACAAAGGCCAGGCACCTAAGGTTGGGGTGCAATGCTTCTACTGTGGTGAAGTGGGGCACTACGCTCATAAGTGCCCAAAGAAGAAGCCCATGCAGCCGCAACAGCAGAATGTGATGCGAGGACGGGTGAACCACGTGACCATGGAGGAGACGCAAGAGGCACCTGACGTGGTAGTTGGTAAGTTTCCTGCCAATTTACACATTGCAACCCTGTTGTTCGATTCTGGTGCTACCCACTCGTTCATTGCTCAAGGTTTTGTTAAGAAGCATGATCTAGCAACAACACAAATGAACCATATGCTAGCAGTAAACTCTCCAGGGGGAGAGATAAGGACAAGACAAGTGTGTCCCAAGGTGAATCTAGACATTAATGGGGTAGTATTTACTGCAAACCTCATAGTGATAGACTCACAAGGGATATATGTTATTTTGGGTATGGATTGGTTGACCAAACACAAAGGAATCATCCATTGTTCGACAAGAACGGTGGAACTAACTCACCCTAGTGGCACAAGAGTAAAGTTCATAACCATACAAGAGCCTAGGAGGGACATTAAACTCAATCAAGTTGAGGTGGAAGTGGAGGAGATCAGGATCATCAGGGAATATCCCGATGTTTTTCCGGAGGAGTTGTCAGGTATGCCCCCCAATCGCGAAGTGGAATTCGTGATTGAGCTAGTGCCTGGAACAGCTCCGATATACAAGAGGCCCTATCGGATGGACTCCAAACAGCTGGAAGAACTCAAGGAACATTTGAGAGAATTGACAGAGAAGGGGTACATTCGTCCTAGTTCCTCACCCTGGGGAGCTCCAGTGAAATTTGTGCCCAAGAAGGACGGAACCCAAAGGTTATGCGTAGACTACCGTGCGTTGAATGAAGTAACCATCAAGAATAAGTACCCATTACCCCGCATTGAAGACTTGTTTGATCAGTTGAGGGGAGCATGTGTGTTCTCGAAAATTGATCTCAGGTTGGGATACCACCAACTTAAGATAAGGCAAACTGATATTCCAAAGACCGCTTTCGTATCTCGGTACGGACTGTATGAATACACTGTCATGCCTTTCGGGCTAACTAATGCCCCGACATACTTCATGTATCTCATGAACAAGGTATTCATGGAATATCTGGACGAATTTGTGGTGGTTTTCATTGATGACATTCTCGTCTTCTCCAAAGATGAAGAAGAACATGATGGACATCTAAGGTTGGTGTTGCAAAAACTGAGAGAACACCAACTATATGCCAAGCTGAGCAAGTGTGAATTTTGGTTGAAGAGAGTGCCCTTCTTAGGACATATAATCTCGGAGGGAGGAATCTCTGTAGATCCCGCCAAGATCGAGGATGTACAGAAGTGGAAGACCCCTGAGAATGTCGGGGAAGTTCGAAGCTTCTTAGGATTAGCTGGGTATTATCGACAGTTTATCGAGGGTTTCTCCAAGATTTCGAGACCCCTCACCAAATTGTTGGAGAAGGGAATCACATTCACATGGACACCGCAGTGCGAGACGAGTTTTCAAGAGCTGAAGAAAAGATTGACAACAGCCCTAGTGCTAGTTATGCCCGATATGCAGAAGAACTTTTCGGTGTACTGCGATGCCTCTGGCAATGGGTTGGGATGTGTTCTCATGCAAGAGGGGCATGTCGTGGCTTATGCGTCCCGGCAGCTCCGGAAACACGAGAAGAACTATCCTACGCATGACCTAGAGCTAGCCGCAGTGGTACACGCGTTGAAGATTTGGCGGCATTACTTGATGGGGAAAAGGACAGAGATATATACGGACCATAAGAGCTTAAAGTACATTTTCACACAGCCAGATCTCAACCTCAGACAAAGGAGATGGTTAGAGCTGATCAACAACTTTGATGTGGGCATCAACTATCATCCTGGGAAAGCGAACGTCATGGCAGATGCTTTAAGTCGGAAGGTGCAGGTCAACATATTAAGCTTAAAGAACATGGCTACAGAATTGAAGGAAGAGGTTATAAAACTCAACCTATGTCTGGTGAATAGTGGTGAGGCCATCGCCATGGAAGTGGACTCCACATTAGAGCAAGACATACGCAACGGTCAGAAGAATGACGAGAAGATACAAGAAATTAGAGAACTCATCAAGGATAATAAAGCCCCTGGATTCAGAGAGGATGAACAAGGTACGGTGTGGCACGGGAAAATAATCTGTGTGCCTGAGGTGAAGGAGATCCGTGAATTGATTTTGAAGGAAGCTCATGATTCCGACTATTCCATTCATCCTGGGAGTACGAAGATGTATCATGACCTCAAGAGCAGGTATTGGTGGTATGGCATGAAGCGAGATGTCGCGGAACATGTTGCCCTATGTGACACATGTCAGTTGGTGAAAGCAGAACATCAACGACCCGCGGGATTATTGCAACCACCCAAAGTGCCTGAATGGAAATGGGAAGAAATCGGTATGGATTTCATAGTGGGACTACCCAGGACCCAATCGGGATATGATTCAATATGGGTCATCATCGACAGGCTAACCAAGCTAGCTCATTTCATCCCCGTGAAAGAAAGCTACAGAGGATCCAAATTGGCAGAGTTATACATGTCAAGGATCGTGTGTTTCCATGGAGTGCCAAAGAAGATAGTGTCAGATCGAGGGACACAGTTCAGCTCAAGGTTCAGGCAGAAGTTACATGAAACCATGGGAACCCATCTAAATTTCAGTTCTGCCTATCACCCCTAGACTGACAGGCAGACGAAAAGAACCAATCAGATCCTTGAGGATATGCTGAGAGCGTGTGCACTCAAGAACAATAGGAGTTGGGATAAGAACTTACCGTATGCGGAGTTCTCCTATAACAACAGCTATCAGACTAGTATGAACATGTCACCGTTTGAGGCTTTGTACGGGAGGAAGTGCAGAACTCCACTATCTTGGAACCAAACAGGGGAAAGTAAAGTGTTTGGGCCCGAGGTACTACAAGAAGCCGAGGCGAAAGTGAGGGAAATCCGCAACAACTTGAGGATAGCACAGACACGACAAAAGAGCTATGCCGATGTACGGAGAAGAGAGCTCATTTTCAACGTAGGGGACTATGTCTATCTGAAGGTGTCCTCTATCCGAGGACTTCGTCGGTTCAAGGTGAAAGGGAAATTATCACCTCGATACATCGGACCCTTTCAGGTTCTGGAGAGGAAAGGCGAAGTGGCATATCAACTAGAACTACCGGCTCGCCTATCGGATGTGCATGACGTATTCCATGTGTCACAGCTCAAGAAATGTCTGAGGACGCCTGGAGAGATGTTACCCATGAATGAGGTTGACGTAGGAGAGGATCTGTCTTATGTCGAGCAACCGGTCAAGGTTTTGGAGACAATGGAACGCCTCACGAGAAATAAAAGAATCCGGATGTGCAAGGTGCAGTGGAAGCATCACTCGGAAGAGGAAGCCACATGGGAGCGAGAAGACGAGCTTAAGGCACAGTTTCTGGAATTATTTTCCTAAGAACCACCAATCTTGAGGACAAGATTTCATTTAAGGGGGGTAGAGCTGTAACACCCCAAAATCTGCTAAAGAGGGGAATTTAAAAATTTTTGGACGTATTGCATGTGGTGCAGAAATTAAAATTTAAACTGGAATTCAAATTCAAATCAAAACAGAAAAGAAAAGGAAAAAGAAAAAGAAAACCTCAGCCGGCCAGTGGGCCAAAATCCGCCAGTCGACCCACTATTCCCCCGCGCCAGCCCACAACCGCGCGCCCTCTCTTCCTCTCACTGACACGCGGGGCCCGCGTGTCATCTCCTATCTCCCGCTTGCGCCAACCGACCGGACTTTTCCCCCGCGCCCGATCGCAACCAACTCCGGAAACCCGCGTCCCCATCCCGACTCCCGGTCCCGGACGACTCCAACTTGATCCCAACAGACCGCCGCCCCCCCCTCGTCTATATAAACGTCGACATCGCCCTGTTTTCCCCCACGATCGGCTGTTTTCCTCCCGGTGAGAACCGAGGCTTCTCCCGCCGTTTTCCTTCGATCCTAGCTCGGATTTCCTGATCAAACGCGCTGATCATGTTCCACCGCCTCCGGGGAATCTCGCAGGTGAAGGAAATCCAGTGTTTTGCGCTCTAGACACAGCTCCGACGAGCACCGCCGCGTTTTTACCTCGGACCTCGCCGCCGACCGCCTTCCGGGGCCTCCGAGCTCAAGAAAAACCCCGAGGTGAGATCCCCGACCTCCCCTCTACCGTTCTATGCCATGAAATCTAAGTTTTAGGAAGTATAGATGAAAATCCGAATATCTCCGGCGAGATCACCGCCTCTTGCCGCCGCGCGCCGCCGGGCAGCGCGGGCTGGCTCCGGCCAGGGCGACGTGGCCCCTTGGGTGCCGTCTATTTTAAATCGCACGGTAGAATTAAAACCCGCGCGTACTGGTTTGATGATCTAATCTGAGCCGTCCACTTTAAATCGGACGGTCCACGTCAGCCCCGCGTAATAAAGGCCGGGATTCTTACGTTCTACCCCCTGGGGATTTCGGAAAACACGAGCTAGCCCCGAAAACTTCTGACCTAGCCCCTGGACCTTCAGAAATTTGTGTAAATTAATTTAAAAATCAGTTTTAGCCCCTAGACTTAATAAAAATTTGGAAACCCCCTCTGTTATGTGTAGTTAGACCCCTGGAAATTTAGGAAATAGTAAATTAGACCCTGCGGTAGGGTGGATTTACCTTTTTGACCCTATATGATATTAAATTCAGAAATTTGAATATGTGACTAGGATTTAAATTTAAAAGGTAAGGCAAACACATGTGCAAATTCAAATTTAAACTCTCCTAGCACTTGGAAAACTTTAGAATGAGTTAAAAATAGATTTTAGGCTGAAATGAAATCTGCCTAAGTGTTGCTCATTTTTATTTTCTCTAGAGACACATTTTAGTCTAGGAAATAATTCTAAAAACTAGTAAAATAAATTTAAATTGTTTCACATCAGAGAGGAAGTTCAAAAATATATTATTGAACATTTTAGATCAGAACCTATTCTGTTTAGATGATATGTCTTACTATTTTAATAGTAAAGTTCACTTTTAGGCATAGAAAATAAATCTGTAAATATAGGAAAATAGGTATTTATAATTAGAAAATGATAAATGAGGTCTCCAAACTCAAAAACTTCAACTTAGGATTTTGTAGAAGATCTGAATACTTATTTGGAGTAAGGAAATACCTTTTATGCAAACTTTGTGGCTAAGAAGTGTAATAATTAAATATAAAGAATTTGTTCAAATTGGAAATTCATATATAGTTTACAAATAGAAATCTGAATACAAAAGATTAGAAATAATATATATGTTTAAAAGTGCATGTAGGCCAAAAATCAACACATCTAGGGTAACCACAACACTTCGAAATGTGAAGGACTCCCATATGTATGTATGTGTGGTTTGCATGAGTGAAAGTGTGAACTATGGCTTATGGATTGTTGTTTTCTTTTGCTATGTGTATGGCATGAGTAGAACCTGCCCCAGAGCAAGTTCTCCCCTTCCAAGACCAAGACTTTCCATTCCCAGAGCAGCAGGAAGAAGGCAAGTGTCCTTGACCACTTTGATCCTATGCTAGGATGTGTAGATAGAATTATTTGCATTGTCAATTGAAATATGAAACCCATGTTAGGAAGTTTCCCTAGAATTGCATTACCTTGTTTCCTTGTAGCTTGGGTTGGGATTTATTTTATCATGTCATTTATTTATATGCTTATGCTTAGCCATTCTTAGAATGGGATAATTGGGATATGAGATCATCAATTTATTTACCTTACTCTTGAATGAGATATTATGAGTTATGTAGAGGTAGGGATCGAGGCAAGTTGGATGATTTGGTTGGTGCTGGGTGCACGAGACTCGGGTTTGTGTTTAGTACTTGCCTGGATCCTAAGGACCGGTTCATGGAGCATGTAACCTGGCTTTACCGTGCCAACCACATGCTGAGATGGGGCAGCTTGGCCAATTAATTAGGTGTATCCCCGGCGTAGTATGGGTGTGTTGGATGGTGCGGGGAATAGGTGTCAGCTGGACTACCATATGAACCGCAAGGCTCAAGAGGGGGCCACTGCAGCGGGGTTGGAGCCTCTTGTATGCTGTTAGGGGTGAAACCTTAGTGGGCTCACGCTCGTCGGGAATCACTTTTTAAAGGCTTCGTAGTGATCTCCTGGCTACACACCTGGGAAGTGTGAATGTGGTTCGCGGCCACTGGCATAATGGAGGTTCTTTTAGTCCACCCGGCAACGGGGGATGAAATCACTACATGTGGGTACAGTGGTGCAAACTCTACAGAGTCAAAACTGTCATGACAGCCGTGCTCACGGTCAAGAGCGGCTTGGACTTATTCATGATTAGAGGATGATGGCTTTGGAAGTTGTTGATGTTAAGCGGGGAGCTTAACATTGGAATTGATGTTATGATTATTTGATTCCGATGATGGGTTGGGAGAATTGGGACCATTTCACCTGTGTAGTAATGTAGGTGCTTAATAAGCTAAGGTGATAGGTATTAATTACGTAGTGCTTTAACCATGAGTTCAACCTCTCCTTGTTCTAGCCATGCATGACGTAACTTTCCCACACTTGCTGAGTACCAACGGTACTCAAACTTGCATATTTGTTGGTTTAAATTGCTGCTCAGGTCAAGGGGATGATGTGGTGTTCAATGACCAAGACTTCAGACCCGAAGAAGGATTCTAGGTTCATGGAGCCCCCCCCGGGCAACTCCTGTGACGGAGCCCACAAGAATAATATTTCGCTGCTATTTTATTTACATGTTATGAACTTATTATCGTCCATCGAGACGTATGCTTTGTAAGACATATTTATATTCGACACTTGGCTTGTAAAAAATGATGCTTCACTATTTGTCATCACATGTATGAGAAAATGATCCTGGCATACATGTGATATTCACTCGGTTGTTCTTCGGAGAAACTGGGTGTGACACGTTGGGGGTTCCAGTCAGGGGGGAGAGACCTCCCAACAGCCTCCCGAGGATTTCTCGGGACAGAAACAGCAACAACCGCCACCGCCAACGGTTACTTTGGGTGATATTGTGGCAGCGATGGCGGCTCTCATCAGCAGCACACGGAGTTGCTGCAAACCCTCATTGCAAATACGTCTCGACCAGAGAGGCGTCAAGATCCTGAGGAGCGCCAACAGAGCTCCTACTCTGACCTTCTGGCTACTCATCCCCCGGTATTCTCAAGGGCGGATGAACCCCTCGATGCAGACAACTGGCTCCGCACGATGGAGATGAAGTTCGGGCTGCTCCAAGTGAGTGATCAGCGCAAGACTCAGTTCGTGGTCCAACAGCTCCAAGGATCCGTGAGCGCTTGGTGGGCAAACTACTGTGCTTCGCAACCCACCGAGCGAGTTATGACCTGGGCGAAACCGGACGGCCTTCAGGGCCTATCACATACCGTTGGGTATCATGAAGAGGAAGATGCAGGAGTTCTTACGCCTGCAGCAAGGAAACCGGGACGCGCTGGAATACTCCAGAACGTTCAATGATCTTGCGCTATACGCTTGGTATCCCACTGATACCGATGAGAAGCGGCGGGATCATTTCTACCAGGGGCTTAACCCGCTCCCGAAGGACAAGCTGGTGATGTTGAATCGCGGTAGCCTCAATGATATAATAGATGCTGTGATTGTTCAGGAGGACTCCGGCAAGGAGTTAGCGGCGGCGGAAAGGAAGCGAAGCGCGCCGCAAAGCAGCGGAGAAGGAGGTGGTCCTTCTCAGAAATATCGGATGGTGAATCGCCCACCATCGGGTCCACGCTGGCAGCCACCGCAGAGGCTGATGCCATTCCGCAGTCGGCCATATTCTCCACCGGTATTCAGGCCGGCACTGCCAGTACCACCTTCACAGCAACAACAGCAACAGCGGACGATGCCGCGTGCGTATGCACCTCAGCAGCGCATGCCGGGCTTTCATCCCCCAAGCACTGGACAATCAGCAGCCACATGCTACAAGTGTGGTCGTCCAGGACACTTCACCAACAATTGTCCTAAGAGGCAAGGCGGCAGAGTTGCACCACAGCTTCCGGGGAGGAATCAGCCCTGGAACCCTACTAATGCGCGGCGGGCAAACACTAGGCCCGGCACCGTCCACCAACTTGCCATAGAGGACGTTCCGGAGGGTGAACCAATCCTTGCGGGTATGTTTCAACTCCACCAGCATCCCGCTATAGTGTTATTTGATTCAGGCGCCACACATAGCTTCATTAGCCAAGCGTTTATTGCTAAATACAGCTTACAAATACTACCCACCGATAGTCCATACTTGATTTGTTCACCAGGTGGGAAAATTTCAGCAAGCATGATGGTTCCAAAAGCGCCATTATGCTTAGCGGGTAGAGTGTACCCTACGTCTCTCATAATTTTAGAGGGACAGAAGGTCGATGTCATCTTAGGGATGTCGTGGTTAACCTGCCACGGCGCTGTTTTAGACACCGTCCTCCGAGTCGTGCATCTACACCCAGAATGCACGAGTCACACTCTTTATTTCTGGACAGTTGAGAAATAAAACTTCCAAGTGTATATCAGTCCACAACCATCAGATTGGAAGACATTCCAGTAGTCCGTGAGTTTCCTGACGTGTTCCCGGGGATGCCGCCCGACAGAGAGGTGGAGTTCAAGATTGAACTTGCACCGGGGACCATGCCAATATCCCGAAGGCTGTACAAGATGGCGCCCAAGGAATTGGCTGAACTGAAGACACAGTTAATGGACCTGCTGGAAAAGGGTTTTATTAGGCCGAGCTCCTCGCCATGGGGCTGTTTGGCATTATTTGTGAAGAAGAAAGACGAGACGTTGCAGCTTTGCGTGGACTATCGTCCACTAAACGCCGTAACCATCAAGAACAAGTACCCGTTTTCACAGATTGACATGTTGTTTGATCAGTTGGTTGAAGCAAAGATCTTTTCCAAGATGGACTTAAGATCCGGGTACCATCATATCAAGATACGGGCTGAGGATAGTCCGAAGACGGCTTTCTCGATGAGGTATGGACTGTATGAGTACCTGGTCATGTCTTTCGGCCTCACCAATGCTCCAGCTCATTTCATGTATTTGATGAACTCGATATTCATGCCGGAACTAGACAAGTTTGTCGTGGTCTTCATCGATGATATATTGGTATGTTCCAAGTCGGAGGAAGAACACAAGAAGCATCTGTGTATAGTCTTGCAACCGCTGCGGGACCACAAGCTATACGCGAAATTCAGCAAGTGCGAATTCTGGATATCGCAAGTGCCTTTTCTCGGGCATATTATATCAGCGGAGGGCATTGCTGTAGACCCAAGTAAGATCATCCAATTGCTAAATTGGAAGTCCCCGAGAACTGTTCACGAGGTATGGAGTTTCCTCGGACTCGGAGATATTATCGGAGGTTCATTTTGAACTTCTCAAAGATTGCCAAGCCTATGACAGAGCTGCTGAAGAAGGCTACCAAATATGTTTAGAGTCCAGCATGTGAAGCAGCGTTCAAGGCATTAGTGAGACACCTAACATCAGCACCGGTTTTGGCGCAGCCAGACACAACAAAACCGTTCGATGTGTACTGCGATGCATCCGGCATTGGGCTCGGATGTATGCTGATGCAAGACTGAAGAGTGGTCGCGTATGGATTACGGCAGCTCAGAAACCATGAGAAGAATTATCCAACTCACGACTTGGAGCTCGCTTCCGTGGTGCTCGCACTTAAAATGTGGAGGCACTACCTACTCGGTAACCTCGTACATTTTATATACCGACCACAAAAGCCTCAAGTACATATTCACTCAGAAGGAGCTGAACATGATGCAGCGAAGATGGTTAGAATTAATAAAGGATTACGAAATAGAGATCCATTATCACCCCGGCAAGGCAAACACAGTGGCGGATACGCTGAGCCGCAAGTCACACGTCAACAATCTGACCATCACACCGTTGGAAGAGAGCGAGCCACCATTGAATTGATTCCACATGGCGCTCTCTACAACTTAGCTTTGATCCCCACCGTCCGTGAAGAGATAGCGGCAGCTCAGAAACGTGACAAGGGCATGTCGCATTTGCGGAGACGTATAGACAGTGGGGAGCTGAAATGTTTCCGGAAAGATGGAGACGGCGTCCTATGATTCAAGGACCGGATCGTCATACCCCGTAACCCGGAGTTACGGAAGAAAATCTTTGATGAGGCTCACTTGTCAAAGTTTTCTGTTCACCCAGGCAGCAACAAAATGTATCAAGAACTTAGAAGCAAGTTTTGGTGGACACAGATGAAGCGGGAGATCGCAAAGTACGTGTCCGAGTGTGATACACGTCGAAGGGTGAAGGCAGACTACATGAGGAAGCCTGGACTGTTACAACCACTGGGCGTTCCTCCCTGGAAGTGAGAAGATGTGAGCATGGACTTCATCGTCGGTTTACCCATCACTTTTCAAAAGCATGATTCTGTGTGGGTGATCGTCAACCGGCTCACCAAAGTTGCCCATTTCATCCCGGTCAACACAAACTACAACGCCAAGAAGTATGCCGAATTGTACATCTCACGGATCCTATGCTTGTACGGCGTACCCCGCACCGTCATATTGGATCGGGGCACTTTATTTGTGTCCCATTTTTGGGAGCAGCTACATGCTGCGTTGGGGACGAAGTTGATCCGTAGTTCAGCATACCACCCGCAGACGGATAGGCAAACCAAGCGGGTAAATCAAATTTTAGAAGATATGCTACGAGCTTGCGCTATCAACCATGGCAAGAACTGGGATGATCACTTGCCGTTGGCTGAGTTCTCGTACAACAATCGGTACCAAGCCAGCATCAAGATGGCGCCTTACAAGGCACTATACGGAAGAAAATGCCGCACACCACTGAATTGGTGTGAGTCTGGTGAAAGAGTTACCTTCGGGATTGATATTGTCAATAACGCGGAGGAAAAGGTTTGGCTGATTCAAGCGAACCTAAAAGCCGCCCAATCCCGACAAAAACATTATGTGGACCGGAGAAGACGCCCATTACAATTCGAAGTCAGGGATCACCTATATCTATGTGTGTCTTCAATGAAGGGCGTGAACAGATTCAGGGTGAGAGGAAAGTTGGCACCCCGATTCATCGGTCCATTTCAGATTACAGAAAGATGTGGATCAGTAGCATACTTGCTGAAGTTACCAGTTTCCAGTGTGCACGAGGTATTTCACATCTCCCAGCTGAGGAAGTGTCTCAAGCTATCAACTACCATTCAGCTGGAGGATATAGCATAACTGGAACCGGATCTCACGTATTGGGAGGAACCGGTTCAGATTATTGATGAAAATGCCCGAACCACACGCAACCGTACGTTGTGGTTCTACAAAGTGCTATGGAGTAATCACTCTGTAGACGAAGCAACATGGGAGAGCGAAGGATTTCTTCGCGCTAACTACCCCGACTTTTTCACGTCGCAGATACGGTAATTTTCCACCGTCCTCTCTCTTATTTTCACCTTATAATCTCGGGACGAGATTCATTTAAGGGGGGAGGAATGTAAGGGCCTAAGTTTTTGGCACATATTCAAAGTGTTCATCACCACACACACACTTCATTTGAATAAACTTAATGAATACATTTGAAGAGCAAGTAAACACCGTCAGCATGCTCATTAGAGAATAAACTCACAAGATGCAAAAGTGGCACTTCCCACATGAATCATCTAGGGGCTGAGCTTGTGAAAAACTCCAACACCTTGCTAGGAATGCTCATTCCAAATTTCACCCAAATTCAAAACCTTTTTGAAGTCCTTTTGGGTATAACTAGAAAGAGGGTGGTTTGAACTCAAATTCAAATTCAAACTATTTCCATCCCATGAATTCAAAAGTGGGAGGCATATTCTTACTCAGCACATTTTTGTGAGCTCACACACCAATTTTCACTCCATTTGGAGTTGATCTTGACATGAGCTAAGTTTAGCCAATTCAAACTTTATTTGAATTTCAAACTGCATATGTGCTGAAATTTATTCAAACACTTCACATTTGAATTCTATCAATTCCAAATGGGCATGTGGTAGGTAATTCAAATCCTAGAAGGTATTAGAGGGATTACTGTTTGGATCAGTAGAGGAAAGTTAATTTCAGAGGTTAAAACTCAGGTGGGACCCACATGTCAGCTTCACAGATCACAGAACCGACTGAGGCACCGAGTGCTTGGGTCTTGGGCTCCCGCCGCGGTCGCCACCGCGGCAGGCCGTCGAGGCCAGCAGCTGCTTGCCGCCCAAGTTGCTGAACCGTCTCTCTGGCCCCTTATCTACGCGCCCGAGCCGTCCCCGTTGCCTCTCGCCGCTGTCCCGACGTGCTCTCACCCAGAAAACTGAAATACCTTGCCGCTCGACTGAGCTCTCGGTCCCTCGTCGCCTGGCCGACCCTTTATTTGTCATGTGGATCTGAGACCATAACCGAGTGCGCCGAGTCTTCCTTGACGTCCTCACACCAGTTCCAGACCCTGATCAACCCTCCTCGAGCTCCACCGCGACGTTCTTCCATTCCTCAATTCAACCCGAGCCGCCGTCACGGGGACGACCCGTCTGGACACCACAGCCCGTCGTTCTCCGAGCGGTGAATAGCAAAAAGGTTCGCCTTCAGTCCCTCTTTCATTACCACAAGCCCCGGCGGCGTGACATAAACTACCCACGCCGGAATTTCACGATTTTGTGACGGTATACAAAAGGGATGCCCGGACCAATTCGCAAAATTCGTAATACACACCGCACCACTCATCCTCTCACAAAGGGAAGCACTTCTAGGTGTCCGTATGAGTTCATAGAAGCCGAAACCACGAAGAACTATTGGGGGAAACCACTGTTCTTTGAGTTTTAGGAGATTTCCTTATTTCTGGCCTAGGTCGCACGGTGACAGCCCAGTACAGCCATTTCCGAGCTCCGTGGAGCTCATGTCGATCTTTCCTAGGGTCCACTGATGATGCTCGACGGTCTTTTTCTAAATCGTTTGGGGTGCTAGGAAGGCCGGCCGACACGGCTGAAGTTCTTCCGAAGCCACCGCTAGTCGCCGGCCGTGTTCCGGTGATTGTCATGACGAGCTGAGCCCAGCATCATGTTCCCCGGATGGATTTAGGTAGAGGCGGCCAAAATCATGGAGTTTGGTGCACGGCAGAGGCCACCGGCGAGGGGTTGCAGAGGCCGAGCGCGGGAGGCCGGAGGTAGACGAAGCCCCCGGTCCCACGTGTCAGCAGCCGATATTTTAAAACCGGGATTTGCTGTGGCACCGGATCGGGTGCGGCTCCATGTGAAAGATTCCGTAGCCCCGTGTGTCGACCGCTGAGAAGTTGACACGTAGCCCCGGTCCCACGCGCAGGGGTTTAAACTTTTTCCCGATTTTCAAATTTAGTTCAAACTTCAAACCCACATAACTTTGGCTAGAAAACTCCACATCAAGTGAACCAAATTTTGTTTGATTCAGCTCTCCGAGTACTTACAAAAAAAATTAAGTTTCACTCTACGAAAATCTTCATTTCTCCAGAATTAATTCTTCAAAATTTAAAATGTTTAGAATTTTAACTGGAGAACCCATTGAAGGAAAATTCTGAAATTTTGCTAGGATGTTCAACAAAATATTCCTGAGCTACCATAAAAATTTCAGATCATTTGAGCTCATTGTTCCACCTAATGGTGTGATTAATAAAACTGTTCCAGAGAAAATAGAAAATGTCCAGAAACATTTTCAGAATTTCTCTGAAATTGTTTAGCTCATATCTTTAGATAGGAATATTCAAATTAAGTGAGACAAACTCCATTAGAACTCTCTGAAAATCTAGTTTTCAGAAAGTCATGGCTTTCTCCATGGAAATCCCTAGAACACCCTAAGAGCTCCAATTAAGGTCAAGTACATAATTATTTTTGGAGAGCTCAAGTGAGCTTTACTGCAAATGAAACTTGGCCAAGTCTCTGTTTAGGTTGTAACCAAACCACAGTAAAAATTTCAGAGTCATTGGGTCTGTCTAGTAAGACTTATAGTCTTCACAAGTTTAAATTCAATTCAAATGCAATTAAATTGATACATATACATGTTATCTCATGTAGTCGCTAAGGTTGAGGAGGAACCCGAAGTCTTAGACTTTGTTACTCCGGAAGAGCAGCTAGCCTATGACCAAGAGCAGCAAGGCAAGCTCCGGTTTGCATTAACCTTTTTACAAATTTTTACTGTTTTGAGAACTTACTTTGAGCACCCACTTATTTCTTGCATTAGAGTCTTGTTTGAAACCCAATTGCATAGCCAAAAAAACCTTGGGTTGAGATTAGGATTGAAAACCCTGTTTAGCTACTGCAATGCTAAGATAGTGTAGGATGCAGTACAATTCGAGTAGTTAGAACTACTCGTGAGGATAGGCTAGAGGCAATCGACTCGGGTAGAGATAGCAAATGAAATATATGGCAAGAAAAATGAGACCGAGCGGAGAGTAAGGGCAGCAGGACTTTGGGCCCTGGGTGATATAGCTCCGCTTGTGTCGATTGAGGACCGAGCTGTGTGCGGGCCTTTTGAACAAGCTAGAACAGTACCGAAGACCTACCGGCTATATGGGAACCGGGAAACCGATGTAACTCGGGTAGCTGGGTATTGAGGCATTGCCTGTCGTTCGGAGGGTAGGTTGAGAGCTCGAGGTGTAAATCGGCTGGCAGCACTGCAGATGCGCGCGCAGAGACCTTTTGCTCGAGACGATAGGACCGGTTCAATATTTGGCTTACGGGTGAAAGGTGATTGCGTACGACGTCCGTGATGGTTGCTGTAGGCAACATCGAGTATGGGCGTACATGACGGGTTATTCGGGTAACCCTGCAGGTGTAAATCGATTATAATCGCCGTCCCTCACGGTCAGTGAGTACCACTTGTTCACTGTACCGTGACATAGAAAGAACAGGCTAGATACATGTTAAAAGTTTGCTGATTTGAAAGACATACTTTGCTTGTTAATGTTTTGTTGTAGTTTAGAGCTAATTAAAGTTCTTTTCAACTTTGGGCAAAGTACATGAGAGAAATGCGTTTCTTGTTTGATTGCGGCGCTCTCATGTGCTTTAGCATAAGGTTCTCCACAACCTGCTGCTAAAACTTGAAAGTAAGGTTCCATTAATTAGGCGAGTCCTTTTCAACTTATTTTACCTCATGCACCCTACAACCATTCATGTAGAAGTTTCATGTATAGGAGATACGGGTCAGTCTTGCTGAGCCATCGTGCTCACTGCTTGTGTTTGAAGCTTTTGCAGGGGTTTATGAGGAAGGGACTCCAGAGGAGGAGACGGAACCCCAGAAGGGGAACCCCGTCGAGTGGGAGTCGTGCACGATGCCGTGTTAGTGTGTGTGCGTGCTAGCGGGGACACGTTCACGGGCTGAACGTGAGCTCAATGCTTAGTCTACGCCCGTGAGGTAGACTGAACATATTTTTATTGTAGAAGGGTTCATAAACCTGTTTATGTAATAAAACTTTGCTTCCGCTTTGTATCTTTGATGTGTGTTATCCGGTGCTGTGCAACGCAGCACCCCTCAGCGTGATCCTGGCTCGACGATGCCGTGGGGCCCTGTCATCGGCTGTGGCCGGGACCCGGTGTGCTGGCGCACTGAGTACCCTGTGAACCCGGTGTGGCTGCAATTCTACTGGCTGAGGTTTAAACACGTGGACCCAGCTGATTTTCTGTTGGAAAATATTTCTAGAGATTGCTCAAACTTTGGAAAATCATAACTCTTTGTAGAAACCTCCAAATTGAGTGATTCCAATTGGGTTGGATTCATTTTTCAGTGTTCTATCCAAATATGAACTCAGATTTGAATTAAAGTCAATATGTAATTCTAGAAAATTATTAAATTTTTTTCTGAAAAAGAATTATTGAGGGAGTTTGGGTTATCCAAAAATCGTCAAATTTTGCCAGAATATTATTTAGCATATTGTTGACCTTCTAGCAAATGTTCAGCTCATTTGAGGACAAATTGAGTAGGAATTTGCTAAATACAATCTACTGTGTTCATAAGAGTCCAGAAACATATTCAGAAAATGTTTCCCACTTGTAGAATCCATTCTGGGCGATCCATAGATCCAAAAATCATAGGAAAATTTAGGCAATCTCTCTGAGACATAATTGATATTGTAGTTCACTTAATTGGGCATGAAAATTCACATTACTTCAGAATTTATTCTTTTGAGTAGAAATGCTTAAAGAATTGTTGTGGAAGAACTACTCAAGTAAAAGGGCTGAATTTTGGACCAAATTACTTTCATGTGACCAGGAACTGACATGTAAATTTTGAGCTCAAGGTGAGCCCTAGAACTACCTGTTCTTATTCTCCATACTTATGTATATGTGGAAATACATAAGAGACATTGTGGGAATTATGGAGAACACAATTTGACTCCACATTAGCTGCAATTTGGTAAGCTAAATCCCTAGGTAGTATAGAACCTGCTGTAAAAGTTTTGAGGCCACTGGTGTTCTTGTTCTTCAGTTGCATCCAATTCTTTTCAGCTCATCTATTATGTTCATTAGGGAAAGTAGTTAGTGTATAACTACAACACTAAGATCAATTTAGTTCATTTCTGTTTCTTTGCACAACAGAGGCAAACCAAGCCATTCTTGGCTTTTCCACACAACCTCTGTTCCTAAGAACTAAATTCTATAATTCTTTCCATTACATTCCATAAAATTGTTCATATACATGTCACTAGGATTCACGACGAAGGGGATTCAAAGGAGCGATTCATCGAAGTGGATCATACCCCGGAGAATCAAGGGTTGATCTACCAAGATCACTAACTAAGTATATACGACTACCCTGCAAAACAGGCAAGCTCCGGTTTGCATTTAGCAGCTGTTAAGTTTTCATTTTGTATTCACTTTCGGTTAAGATATGAATTATGCATTAGGTCTAGTGTTTGATACTCCTCTTGCATAAGCCAAATGACCCATGGAGTATTGGGTAGGTGTCTTTCACCGTGTAGAACTGCCATGCTTAGAAAGGTTCGGTAGAAGTTGAGTGATGAGATGCTACTCACACGTTCAGGAACAACAGAGGCATACGGGATTGGTTCATAAATGAATTAGCAAGTTAACGTTGAGACCAGAAGGTTGTAGGGGCAGCAGGACATAGGGGCCTGGGTGCTATAGACCTGTCAGTGTCATTTAAGGACCGATCCATATGCGACCCTGTTGAACAAGTTTGAGTTGTGTACCGGACTCATGCTGGTATTATGGGACCCAGTAAACCGATGTACCTCGGGAAGCTGTCGTTGAGCCTTTTCGGGTCGCCTCAGTCGGACGGCCGGTGTGCAGTATGTGGGGAACATTCTCATGACATCTCATGTCGGTAGGTGAACCATGAGAGTGGCTAGTGGACGAGGTGACTTGATCGATTCAACAGGGGTGAAACAGGAGAAAGGCTGCCGCGTACGACGTCAGTGATGGTTGCTGTAGGCAACGTCGAGTACGGGCGTACGTGTCGTGTAGTCCAGGTGTTATTGATTCGAATCACCGTGGCTCGCGGAATGGACCGAGCATACTTGTTCTCACAGTCATGACATAGTAAGAACTTGCATGAGAAAGGAACTAATCATATTGGTTTGAAATTTATGTTACCTTGGTGCTGTATCTTTGATGCTTAGTTAGTGCAAACTCGATTCTTTTATGCCATGAGCAATTTACATCGGGGGAAAGCGTTTCTTGTTTGATTGTGGACTCCCGATGTGGCGTGCCCAAGGTTACTTAAAAATGCTGCAAATAATACCTGAAAGTAAGGATTCACTTTTAGGCGAGTTTATTATGCATTATGCCATCCTACTTTAGGTTCATAACCTCACATAGAGTTTCATGTTTAGGGTGACGGTTAAGTCTTGCTGAGCGTTGTGCTCACGGATGCTATCCGAGTTGTTTTGCAGGTTTCACTTCAAGCTTATGAAGGGATGCCGATGAGACTCGGGAACCTCCGAGTGGTTACTCAAAGAGCATCCTCGCCACTGCGGTGTGTCTTCGTGTTGCTAGTAAGAAACGTCCGCGGGCTGGACTGCTTCTTTGTTGCTAAGTTAGGAGTGAGTCATGAGAGTTATAGTATTCCGCTGTAGCTTATTTTGAGATAAGTATTTGTAAAACATTCTTGTACGCTTCCGCAAATTATTTATGTAATATGATGTGTTTCTTCGACACGTGTGCTGTTGGGTGCCGCATAACACGGCACCACCCAACGAGGACCTGTCCACGGGGCAGCGGCCCCTCACAGCATGGTATCAGAGCTGCATTGGGGATAGTACACGGATTGAGCATCATATTACGTTAAAAAAATTTAGGATACGGTGAGATATCGGTACTAGGCCCACATAAGGACTACTATTAGCATATTATGAAGGTGGCAATCTAACCTATTTGTTAGGTTGGAAAATTGTGCATCTCGGGACGTCTATGTCTTAGGGGGTGCACGTAAGCGCTGTCCACCATTGCGCCACGGGTGGCAGGTAACCCGACCCGCTTTAGTATCCTCTACGACTCTTTATGTCGTTTGGGGTATTCGAGCAGCGCCCTTCCCTGGCGTGCTTTGGGCAAGTATGGGAGACTCTGTCACGTGGTCAGTAACGTGAACACGTAGCTCAAGGCGTGTTTCGCTTGAGAACACCTGGGCGAGTGATGACGGCCGGGTGTATGAACTGTATGGATACCAGGTTCGGTGTGCAGCCGAACCTGATGATTCAGTGTGTTTTATGTAGGTACTAACCACGAAAACCTTAGTGCGTATAGAACACGTTTGCGAGTGACCGTTTTAGTGCCACCAAAGGATACATATATGCCGGTGTAATCCGATTAGGTTTTTCTTTTGTGAGGCAACGTAGTACTATGTCTTACGGTGCATCGCCACTGTACTACACTAGATAGTCTTCTTTCCTATGAAGAAATTACTCATGACTAACTTTCAGACTAAAAATTGATGTTGGAAAGCACATATTAGTTACTGAGCTCTTCACTTGAACTAAGTTTCAAAGAAGAGGATTGCTAGGTTTCTTTTGATCTTAAGAACAGAGTGCTCTGTTCTGGAAGAAATGTTTTCTGGACTTTGACAGAACATAACTCTGTGTAGATTGACCCAATGAAGGTGTATGATACAGTTATGGAAAGTTTTTTAAGTGCTCTACAACTTTTATGTATACCTCCAGAGCAAAATCAGACGCCAACTTGGTTGAATGTCCAGATGAATGCAAACTGTTCAGGAAACAGAGCAGCTGCAACCTTCTCTGGATGTTTCTGTAAATTGGCAGTAACTTTCTGTAGAAAAATTTATAAGGGTCAAATGATACACCGTTGTAAAGGTTACAAAATTTTCAGCAAGTTTGTAGTTCATAGTTTGTTCAGAATTGTACTCACATTGTATATACAACTGTGATAAAAACAGCCACATACAAAGGGGATGCTGGCAAATTTTGTCCAGAAATTCTGTCAACTTTGAACAATCATAACTTTTGATACAGGAATGATCTAGGAGCATATGAGTACTCGTTGGGAAGATGCTGAAGTTAAATTTAACTTTGGTATTCAACTTGAGTTATGAATATGCTTCTAACCGGATAAAAATCTGGGTTGAGTACAGAAAGGTCTGTTCTGTACAGAATAGGGGACTGGTTCTGTTGGCTGTAGGAAGATGTGTAAACATGAAATGTTGTTATGCTTCCATAAAGTTTTAGCATGTTCATGTTTTACATACTTTCACATACTACTGAGATCAAGTTTTGACTCCCCTCAGAATTATTATTTTGCAGTATGGTGCGTACTCATTCTCCGAGTAGGGCTGAAAGTTCTCGCCGAGACGGTGATGACTCGACTCCACCACGGGCACCGCCATCAACGGTATGGGCGGATGTCATGGCTCAGATGGTCGAGTCAAGTCAAGATAACACAAGACTACTCCAAGCCTTGGTACAACAAGGCTTACTCCAACGTGCACAACAGGACGTTCCACCTCAGAACGCCTATTTGGACTTCTTGGCGACACAACCGCCAATTTTCACGGAAGCCAATGAACCAGTGGAAGCTGATCAGTGGCTTCAGGTTATGGAGTCCAAGTTTGGAGTGTTTGAGTGGATGAGTATCAAAAGACATTATTTGCAGCTCAACAGCTCAATGGAGCCACCGGAAATTGGTGGTTCACTTATCTCGCCACCGTTCCGCAAGACCATCAAGTGGAATGGACGGAATTTCGTGAAGCATTCCGTGCTCGTCACATTCCTATGGGTTTTATCAAGGCCCAACAGCAAGAATTTAGGAACTTGAAGCAGGGGTACATGAGTGTCCTCGATTATGTCAAACGGTTCAACCTTTTGGCACAATATGCTCCTGCTTATGCGACGAGCGAAGCTGCAAGGTGTGACTACTTTTTCTATGGCCTGAATGCCATATTAAAAGATAAGTTAGCTTTTTTCAATCAAGGCAATTACACCGAGTTGATCAGTGCTGCTCTGCTGCGAGAACAAGCGACCCTTGAGTGTCAAGCAGAGAAGAGGGACCGGGATGATGTGCAAGAAGACATACCAGTTGTTCCTCGTAAATACCTTGTGGTGTATCACACACCATCCGATGAAATATGGCAAGCATCAGTAAGATCAACTCCGTATAGAATTCCTTCTCAAGAACCATGTCTTGAAGCAACACCTTTGCCGCAGCAAAGAATGACACCTGTTGCATCATTGCTGCAGCCAAGTACATCAACTTCTCAACCACAAGTCAACAAAGAACCGGGGAAACCTCCGTGTTCTTATGGCCACCGTTCAGGGCATTTTAGGCAAGAATGCCGGGAGAAGTTACTGAACACCAGACAACCATCATCATCAGGTGGTATGCCGCCACCTGCTCAAGTCAATATAACAGCATTGCATTCCGGGAGTGTGCTACATCTTGCTATTGAGGATGTCCCGGAGGGAGCACCGGTGTTAGCGGGCATGTTCACTCTCAAAGACGTGCCCGTGCTTGTACTTTTTTATTCCGGTGCAACTCACAATTTTATCAGCAAAACCTGCGTGGATCAGCACCAATTATCCACCAATACTCCCACAACGAGTTATCTTATACGTTCACCGGGAGGAAATATCTCTGCTAATCAGATTGTGTCCCGATCAGCTTTGTGTTTGGGCGGAAAAATATACCCAACATCGCTGATTATGTTGGATAGGAAGAAGATAGACATAATATTGGGGACGTCTTGGTTGAATCGTCACGGTGCCGTTCTCAATATCGGTAACCGGACTGTCCAGATTGACTCGCCGATTCACGGACAGCACACGCCGTTTTTAAACAGCGAAGACCCAGATATGGTAGAGGCCTACCACACGGAATCGCTTAAGCTTGAAGATATTCCGGTGGTACGTGATTATCCCGACGTGTTTCCCAATGATTTACCAGGCATGCCGCCCGAACGGGACGTCGAGTTCAAGATTGAACTGGCGCCGGGAATAACACCTATCTCACGAAGGCCTTATAAGATGGCACCTAACGAGCTAGCGGAGTTGAAGGAGCAACTAAATGAACTCATGAGCAAGGGTTTCATACGACCAAGTTCTTCACCTTGGGGTTGCTCTGCGTTGTTCGTTAAAAAGAAGGACGAAACATTGCGGCTGTATGTTGATTATCGTCCTCTAAATGCTGTCACGATAAAGAACGAGTATCCTTTGCCCCACATCGACATCTTGTTCGATCAACTTGTGGGTGCAAAGGTATTTTCGAAGATGGATCTTTGGTCAGGCTATCATCAAATCAAGATGGACCGGAGGACATACCAAAGACAGCTTTCTCAATGAGATACGGACTCTATGAGTACCTCGTCATGTCATTTGGATTAACCAACGCTCCGGCACACTTCATGTACTTGATGAATTCTGTGTTCATGCCGTAGTTAGACAAGTTTGTAGTGGTATTCATCACGACATATTGGTTTACTCCAAATCTGAAGAAGAGCACGCTGAACATCTGCGTATCGTGCTACAATGGTTGCGGGAGCACCAATTATATGCCAAGTTCAGTAAGTGCGGATTCTGGATTGATCAAGTGCCTTTCCTAGACCATATTATTTTAGCAGAGGGCATTGCCGTGGACCCCAGCAAAATTGAACAAGTGCTGAAGTGGGAATCTCCCAAGTCTGTCCACGAGATCCGAAGTTTCCTAGGTTTAGCCGGGTATTATCGGAGGTTCATTCCGAGCTTCTCAAAAATTGCTAAACCAATGACGGAGCTGCTGAAGAAGGGCACTAAATACATGTGGAATGCAGCATGTGAAGCCGAATTCAAGACTCTAGTGAAACATCTCACAACAGCTCCAGTTCTCGCTCAGCCAGACACGACGAAGCCATTTGATGTATACTGTGATGCATCCGGCATTGGTCTCGGCTGTGTTTTGATGCAAGAAGGGCGTGTAGTCGTCTATGGGTCTCGTCAACTGCGAAACCACGAGCAGCATTATCCAACCCACGATCTCGAACTTGCTGCAGTGGTGTTGGCGTTAAAGATGTGGAGGCATTATCTGCTTGGTAATCTTGTTCACCTCTACACCGACCATAAAAGCTTGAAGTATATCTTCACGCAGAAGGAGTTGAATATGAGACAACGGAGATGGTTGGAGCTCATCGAAGATTATGAAATTGAGATCCACTATCATCCAGGTAAAGCCAACGTGGTTGCCGACGCGCTTAGTCGAAAAGCCCAGGTTCACAACTTGGCGACTGCTGAGTTAGAAGATGAAGAACCAAGTCTCCATGTCATTCCGTATGGCGCGCTTTATAATCTCACACTCATTCCAACGATCCTTGAAGAGATTGTTGAGGCTCAAAGAAGAGACAGAGGTATGTCCCACATACGGAGAAGACTAGACAACGGAGAGGTGAAATGTTTCCGGAAGGATAATGACGGTACGATATGGTTTAACGACCGTATAGTGGTACCGCGCAATAAGAGACTCCGGAAGAAGATCTTTGATGAAGCCCACCTGTTGAAGTTTTCCATTCATCCTGGGAGTAACAAGATGTACCATGATTTGAAACAGAAATTTTGGTGGACGAGGATGAAGAGGGAAATTGCTAAGTACGTATCCGAGTGTGATACGTGTAGACGGGTCAAGGCTGATCATAAGCAGAAAGCCGGACCGCTGCAACCTTTGAAGATACCGGCATGGAAATGGGAGGATGTGAGTATGGATTTCATCGTCGGATTACCACTCACATCCCGGAAGCATGACTCGATATGGGTGATCGTCAACCGGTTGACGAAATCAGCTCATTTCATACCGGTGAACACTCATTATCGAGCAAGGCAATATGCGGAGTTATACATCTCCAGAATTTTGTGCTCACATGGTGTCCCGAAGACCATCATTTCAGATTGAGGTGCGCTGTTTGTTGCTCGTTTTTGGGAGCAGCTGCAAGCCTCATTGGGCACCAAGCTGATTAGAAGCTACGAATATCACCCTCAAACCGATGGACAAACTGAGAGGGTGAACCAGGTGCTGGAAGATATGTTGAGGGCGTGTGCCACCCACCACGGTAAGAATTGGGATGATCACTTACAGTTGGCGGAGTTTTCATACAACAACGGTTATCAAGCGAGTATTAAAATGGCACCGTATAAAGCCCTCTACGGCCGGAAGTGTCGCACACCATTGAATTGGTGTGAATCCGGCGAAAGAGTTCTGTTTGGGGTTGATCTTGTCAAGGAAGCCGAAGACCGAGTTCAGTTGATACAAGAGAACTTGAAGGCTGCACAATCCCGACAGAAGAGCTACGCCGATCAAAGGCATAGGCCATTGTATTTTTACATCGGAGAGCACGTTTTCCGATGAAGGGAATTCACCGGTCCGGTGTAAAGGGGATACTCGCTCCCCGTTTTATTGGTCCTTTTGCTATCACGGAGAAGTGCGGACCCATAGCCTACCCGCTGGAATTACCGGCATGTCTAGCGGGTGTTCATGACGTATTTCATGTGTCACAGCTGCGGAAGTGCCTCAAATTCACCGCTGCTGTCCGCACCAAGGAAATCGATGAGTTGAAACCGGACCTTACCTACACTGAGCGACCGGTTCAGATTTTGGATGAAAAGTCCCGGGTAACCCGGAACCGGACGATCAGATTTTTCAAAGTTCTGTGGAGTAATCACACCATGGAAGAGGCGGTGTGGGAAAGTGAAGAAAACCTCCGCACCAACTATCCGGAACTTTTAGCTTTGTACAGTTTGTAATTACCTCTCCTGTCTCGTTCTTCTTTTGTAATCTCGAGACGAGATTCTTTTTAGGGGGGAGGAATGTAAAAGTCACAAAACATGTACACGAATAAAACTAAGATTTGAATTCATATGGGTGGCAAAGACATGAAAAATGGGACTTGCTAAAACTTTTCTTCATGCAAAGTAATACATGGATGATCATCCAAAATGAGGTTCACATCTTTATTTGAAAGTGTTAAACCAATAAGGATTTAAATACCTCTTTGCATGCAAGTTTAAAAATCAGATTTGAAATTCAAAGTTCACAAAATTGGTGGCCAAAACTTTGAATAACCATGCATCCCTAGAGTTGGAAATTAGGGAAAAAGTTTAATGATAAACTTTTCATTTTTAGGGTGGGCTCCAAAAAGGAATTATGGAAGCATTTTCCAAACTTCAACCATTCAAATTTGTCATGCAAATTCAAACTGAATTTGGAGAATTCAAATCCTAGCCCACCTTTCAAACCCAGAATTGTGGAATTTAGGAAGATCAGCATGGGGAGATATTTTGGGAGGAGATTTTGGGTGGACCCACAGGTCATAGAGTGGGATTAGTGACTTGCACACAAAGCAATTGAGGTAGAGGGTCTCTGTTTTTCCACTCCATTGAGGACTGTCGGTTTCAGTCGAAGCACCGAGGGGCTCTCACCCGTGCACCACCGAGTGGCTGCTATGCCACCACCTGCTGCCTTCTCCCAAGCACTGGCACAGAGGCAGTTCCCTCGGCATGATCACGTCTCCTCAGACCGACCCAACAGCGCTTTGCTTCTCCTCTTCGTGAGCGACAACGAGCAGAGCTCCTCTGCCTCCGCTTCTTGGGTTGATCGGGAAACCGAGGAAACAACCGCGCCCTCTACTTCACGAGCTGCTAGACAGCACCCTGAGCTCAATACATACCTCCCCGACCCAGAAATGAGCGAGTTCCGGCCTCCCTTGCCCTACAACAGTTCCCTCCACGGCAACCTAGCTTCAACCGACGATCGGGCGCTCGTGGACAGCTCTCCACAGGAGCTTTCACGGCCGCGCAAGGGCGGCAACGGAAGCGCACGGCTACCGTGCTGCTCTCACCCAAATCTCAAGCCACGCCGTGAAGCGTCGACAGGGAATTTCAAGATTTTGCTCCGGCAAGTTCAACCCGAGCAGCCGGTACGAATTCTGTAAATACAATCTACCGTGTTCATAAGAGTGCAGAAACATTTTCAGAAAATGTTTCCCACTTGTAAAATCCATTCTGGGCGATCCATAGCTCCAAAAATCATAGAAAAATTTAGTCAAGCTCTCTGAGACATAATTGATATTTTAGTTCACTTAATTGGGCATGAAAATGCACATTACTTCAGAATTTATTCTTTTGAGTAGAAATGCTTAAAGAATTATTCTGGAAGAACTACTCAAGTAAAAGAGCTGAATTTTGGACCAAATTACTTTCATGTGACCAGGAAATCACATGTAAATTTTCAGCTCAAGTTGAGCACTAGAACTCCCTGTTCTTATTCTCCATACTTATGTATATGTGGAAATACATAAGAGACATTTTAAGAATTATGGAGAACACAATTTGACTCCACAGTTGCTGCAATTTGGCAAGCTAAATCCCAAGGTAGTATATAACCTGCTGTAAAAGTTTTAAGGCCACTGGAGTTCTTGTTCTTCAGTTGCATCCAATTCTTTTCATCTCATCTATTATGTTCATTAGGGAAAGTAGTTAGTGTATAACTACAACACTAAGATCAATTTAGTTCATTTCTGTTTCTTTGCACAACAGAGGTAAACCAAGCCATTCTTAGCTTTTCCACACAACCTCTGTTCCTAAGAACTCCATTCTATAATTCTTTCCATTACATTCCATAAAATTGTGCATATACATGTCATTAGGATTCACGACGAAGGGGATTCAAAGGAGCGATTCATCGAAGTGGATCACACCCCGGAGAATCAAGGGTTGATCTACCAAGATCACTAACTAAGTATATACGAATACCCTGCAAAACAGGCAAGCTCCGGGTTGCATTTAACAGCTGTTAAGTTTTCATTTTGTATTCACTTTCAGTTAAGATATGAATTGTGCATTAGGTCTAGTGTTTGATACTCCTCTTGCATAAGCCAAATGACCCATGGAGTATTGGGTAGGTGTATATCACCGTGTAGAACTGCCATGCTTAAGAAAGGTTCGGTAGAAGTCGAGTGGTGAGATGCTACTCGCACGTTCAGGAACAACAGGGGCATACGGGATTGTTTCATAAATGAATTAGCAAGTTAAAGTTGAGACCGGAAGGTTGTAGGGGCAGCAGAACATAGGGGCCTGGGGGCTATAGACCTGTCCGTTTCGTTCAAGGACCGATCCCTATGCGGCCCTGTTGAACAAGTTTGCGTTGTGTAAAGGACTCATGCTGGTATTATGGGACCCAGTAAACCGATGTACCTCGGGAAGCTGTCATTGAGCCTTTTCGGGTCGCCTCAAGCGGACGGCAGGTGTGCAGTTTGTGGGGAACATTCTCATGACATCTCATGTCGGTAGATGCACCATAAGAGTGACTACTGGATGGGGCAACTTGATCGATTCAACGGGGGTGAAACGGGAGAAAGGTTGCCGCGTACGACATCAGTGATGGTTGCTGTAGGCAACGTCGAGTACGGGCGTACGTGTCGTGTAGTCCGGGTGTTATTGATTTGAATCACCGTCGCTTGCAGAATGGACCGAGCATACTTGTTCTTACAGTCGTGACGTAGTAAGAACTTGCATGAGAAAGGCACTAATCATATTGGTTTGAAATTTATGCTACCTTGGTGTTGTATCTTTGATGCTTAGTTAGTGCAAACTCGATTCTTTTATGCCATGAGTAATTTACATCCGGGGAAAGCATTTCTTGTTTGATTGTGGACTCCCAATGTGGCGTTCCCAAGGTTACTTAAAATTTCTGCAAATAATACCTGAAAGTAAGGATTCACTTTTAGGCGAGTTTATTATGCATTATGCCATCCTACTTTTGGTTCATAACCTCACATAGAGTTTCATGTTTAGGGTGACGGTTAAGTCTTGCTGAGCGTTGTGCTCACGGATGCTATCCAAGTTGTTTTGCAGGTTTGACTTCATGCTTATGAAGGGATGCCGATGAGACTCGGGAACCTCGGAGTGGTTACTCAAAGAGCATCCTCGCCGCTGCGGTATGTCTTGGTGTTGCTAGTAAGAAACTTCGGCGGGCTGCACTGTTTCTTTGTTGCTAAGTTAGGAGTGAGTCGTGAGAGTTATAATCTTACGCTGTAGCTTATTTTGAGATAAGTATTTGTAAAACATTCTTTCCGCAAATTATTTATGTAATATGATGTGTTTCTTCAACCCGTGTGCTGTTGGGTGCCGCATAACACGGCACCACCCAATGAGGTCCTGTCGACAGGGCAGTGGCCCCTCACATTATAGCTGGCGGAGCGCCGGGATATTTTTCTCGCTTGTCATCAATGGAGGCGGCTGGCTTTTGGGGCGGGGACGTGGCCAGTGTGTTTATGGCTGCTGACAGGCGAGTGAAGGCGGGCAGGGCTAGCTAGCAAGCCGTCCAGCGCAGTGACGCGATGGCGCCGCCTCCCATCGTCGGGATTCCCAGGTCAGAGCTGGTGGAGCGGCGCGGGCGGGAGGTGGGAGAAGGCGTTGTGCGCCGTGGGCCAGGCCGGGGGAAAAGAAGGCGGGCCGCGTGAAGGAGAGTGAAGGAGAAAAGGGGAAAGGAGCAGGCTGGGCCCTTGGGGGAGGTGAGCTGCACCCGGGAAATCGGCCCATCTCCTCTTTTTTTGTTTTTATTTTTCTCTTTCTTTTTGTTTGACTTCCATTTTGAATTCGATTCAAATTCTCGTATTCTGAATTTTGTGTCCATTACAGATCTACCCCACTTAAATGGAATCTCGTCCTCGAGATTCGGTTACTTCCTCAAATGGGTGAGGAAACTCACTTCTGAGGTTGTCCTCTCGTTCCCAGGCAGCTTCTGCTTCAGTATGGTTAGTCCATTGGACTCGGCAGAATCGCACTGCACTCCTGCGTGTCTGTTGGGTGACGACGTCTAGGATCCTTGTAGGCAGCTCTTGGTATCATAAGTCCGGTTGTAGGTACATTGTGTCACACGATACCCGTTCCTCGGGTACTCTTAGGCATTTCTTGAGTTGCGATACGTGGAACACGTTGCGGACGTCGGACATAGTTTCTGGCAACTTCAAACGGTAGGCCACTGCTCCTATTCTTCCGGGTATTTCAAATGGTCCGATGTATCGTGGGGCCAACTTCCCTCGTATCTAGAACCTCCTCGTACCTCGGATAGGTGACACCTTGAGGTATACGGAGTCTCCCTTGTCAAAAGTGAGCTCCCTCCGGTGGGTGTCTGCATACCTCTTTTGCCTGCTCTGGGCTACCTTGAGGTTCTCTCTGATTGTGACCACCCGTTCCTCTGCGTCCTTAATTATGGAAGGACCAAAATACGAACGCTCTCCAACCTCTGACCACATCAGTGGTGTTCGGCACTTTCTCCCATACAATGCCTCGAATGGTGACATCTGCAGGCTGGCCTGATAGCCATTGTTATAGGAGAATTCTGAAAAGGATAGACTCTTTTCTCAGTCCTTTCCATATGACAGAGCACATGCGCGTAGCATATCTTCTAGTATCTGATTTACCCGTTCAGTCTGACCGTCCGTCTGTGGATGGTAGGCGGAACTGTAATTCAGTTTGGTTCCCAGAAGAGCATGTAAACTCTTCAAGAAGTGCGCTGTGAACTAGGAGCCACGATCTGACACTATCCGGCTCGGTACTCCGTGCAGTCGGAGTATGTGGTTGATGTATAATTGTGCTAGTTGGTACGGTGGGTCGTTTTGACTGGTATGAAATGGACCACCTTTGTCAGATGGTCTATGATAACCCAAACGGAGTTGTTTCCCTTTTTCGTCCTGGGTAACCCTGTTATGAAGTCCATAGTGATTTCATCCCATTTCCACTAAGGTTGTAGTAACCCTGCTGGCCTCTAAGGTTCGGCCTTTACTCGGCGGCAGACGTCGCAATGGGCGACGAACTCTGCTATTTCTCTTTTCATTGCCATCCACCAGTACTTTTGCTTTAGGTCCTGGTACATCTTGGTGGTTCTCGGGTGGATGGAGTATGCTGAGTTGTGGGCCTCATCCATTATTACTCATCTTAGCCCGTCTGTTTTCGGCACACATATCCGGTTTTCGTACCACAGGGTTTCGTGTTCGTCCACTCAAAACCCAGGGGCTTTGCCTACCCCTGTCTGAGCCTTTAGTGTACGAATTTCCGGATCCTCCCGTTGGGCTTGACGAATTCGGTCCTTCAACGTGGGCTGTAGGCATAGGGTGCCCAGATACCCGTTGGGTGCTATGTGCAGGTTCAACCTCCGCATCTCCGCTCCCAAGCTTGGTTGGCGGGTAACAGGTCTCATTGTGTAACAGTAAGCCTTTCGGCTCAAAGCATCGGCTACTATGTTAGCCTTTCCGGGGTGATACTGCACTTCCAGGTTGTAGTCCTTTATCAGCTCCAACCACCTTTGCTGCCTTAGGTTTAGTTCCGACTGGGTGAATATGTATTTGAGACTCTTGTGGTCCGTAAAGTGTAAAGGTCCCAAAAGCAGGAATACAAAGAAACTTGAGTTTGCACAAATGTTGGTGTCATGTGTATGAAAAAGGGGGCTAGTTTAAACTTTTTACACATATGATAACACATGAGAGATTCTTCTAAACAAAACTTAGGGTTACTTGCATGTTTGGACCCTAGGTGGGATAAACCCACAGAATTGAAGTACTCAGGTGCAATGGAAAGGTTTAGAAATCAGAGTTTGAACTAAATGATCAACTCAAATTTCAAATGAGGGAAGGACAAAATGGGAATTCAAACTGTTGTGTTCAAACTCTTGTTTGCAGCAGCTAACACCAGAATCAAATTGCATATTTGGATTCCTTAGGTCCATATTAGTGGGTAGGCGAAGTCTCATTAATTTTTGAAATGGTTTGCTATCCATTTTCCAAAAAGGATTTAAATGAGCAAGTGACATGACCCCACGGTCTTGATGAGCCAGGATCATGCTGAGGGGTGCTGCGTTGCACAGCACCGGATAACACACATCAAAGGTACAAAGCGGAAGCAAAGTTTATTATATAAAGAGGTTTATGAACAATTTTACATCAAAATAGGTTCAGTCTACACTCCCGGGCGTAGACTACGTATCAAGTCCACGTTCAGCCCGTGAACGTGTCCTTGCTAGCACACACGCACACTAACTTGGCGGCGTGCATGACTCCCACTCGACGGGGTTCCTCTCCTGGGGTTCCATCTCCTCCTCGGGAGTTCCTTCCTCATAGAACCCTGCAAAAGCTTCAAACATAAGCAGTGAGCACGAAGGCTCAGCAAGACTGACCCGTCTCTCCTAAACATGGAACTTCTACATGAGGGGTGATAGGTGCATGAGATAAAACAAATTGCAAAGGACTCACCTAATTAGTGGAACCTTACTTTCAAGTTTTCGCAGCAGGTTGTGGAGCACCTTACGCTAAGGCACATGAGAGAGACGCAATCAAACAAGAAACTCATTTCTCTCATGTACTTTGCCCAAAGTTGAAAAGAACTTTAGTTAGCTCTAAACTACAACAAATCATTAACAATCAAATTCCATCTTTCAATCAGCAACATTTAAACATGTAACTAGCCTGCTCTTTCTACGTCACGGTACAGTGAACAAGTGGTACTCACTGACTGCGAGGGATTGCGATTATAATCGATTTACACCTGCAGGGTTACCCGAATAACCCGTCACGTACGCCCGTACTCGATGTTGCCTACAGCAACCATCACGGACGCCGTACGCAACCACCTTTCACCCGTCAGCCAAATATTGAACCGGTCCCATCGTCCCAAGCAAGAGGTCTCTGCACGCGCATCTCAGTGCTGCCAGCCGATTTACACCTCAAGCTCTCAACCTACCCTCTGAACGACGGGCAATGCCTCAATACCCAGCTACCCGAGTTACATCAGTTTCCCGGTTCCCATATAGCCGGTAGGTCTTCGGTACTGTTCTAGCTTGTTCAACAGGCCCGCACACGGCTCGGTGCTCAATCGACACAAGCGGAGCTATAGCATCCAGGCCCCAATGTCTTGTTGCCCTTACTCTCCGCTCGGTCTCATTTTTCTTGCCATGTGTTTCATTTGCTATCTCTACCCGAGTCGAGTGCCTCTAGCCTATGCTCGCGAGTAGTTCCAACTACTCGACTTGTACCGAATCCAACACTATCTTAGCATTGCAGTAGCTAACGGGGTTTGCAATCCTAAACCCAACCCCTAGTTTTCTTGGCTATGCAGTTGGGTTTCCAAACAAGACTCTAATGCAAGGATTAATGGTACTCAAGTAAGTGCTCAAAACAATAAAAATTTGTAAAAAGGTTAATGCAAACCGGAGCTTGCCTTGCTGCTCTTGGTCGTGGGCTAGCTGCTCCTCCGGAGTAACGAAGTCTAGGACTTCGGGTTCCTCCTCGACCTTAGCGACTACATGATATAAGAAGTACATGTATTAATTAAATGCATTTGAATTGAGTTTTAAACTTGTGAACCTTCTACGTCTCACTAGACAGACCCAAAGACTGTGAAACTTTTACTGTGGCTTGGTTACAACCTAAACAGAGACTTGGTCAAGTTTTAGTTGCAGCAAAGCTCATTTGAGCCCTCCACAATTAATTATGTCCTTGACCTTAATTGGAACTCTTATGTCGTTCTAGGGATTTTCATGGGGCAACTTATGACTTTCTGAAAACTAAATTTTCAGAGGGTTCTAATGGAGTTGGTCTCACTTAATTTGAAGGTTCCTAACTACAGATATGAGCTAAACAATTTCAGAGAAAATTCTGAAAATGTTCCTGAACATTTTCTATTTTCTCTGGAACAGTTTCACTAATCACACTATTAGGTGGATCAAATTAGCTCAAATGGATCTGAAATTTTTATGGTAGTTCAGGGATATTTTGGTGAACATCCCAGCAAAAGTTCAGAATTTTCCTCCATGGGATTCTCCAGTTAAAATTCCACAACAGTTTAAACTTTGAGGAATTAATTCTGGAGTATTAAGGATTTTCATGAAGTGAAACTTGATTTGCTGGAAGGTACTCAGAGAGCTGAATCCAACAAAAGTTGGTTCACTCGATTTGGAGCTTCCTAGCCAAAGTTATGAGGATTTGAAGTTTGAATGAAATCTGAAAATCGGGGAAAAGTTTAAATCTGCCGGTGGGCCACGGGGACACGTGTTGCGCGCTGAGACGTCGGCACACCGTGGTCTACGGGGTTTTTGCGTGCCAGCACACCGGATCCGAGCCGCAGCCGGATCCCGATTTAAAATATCTGCCGCTGATGGCTGGGGTCCACCCCCTTCGTCTACCTCCCGCCGCCCGCGCTCTGCCGCCGGGGTACCTCGCCGGAGAGCTCGCCGGCAGCCTCTGTGGAGCTCCAAGCTTCATGATCCCGGCCGACCCTGCCTATTTTCACTCGGGGAACACAATTCCGGTCTCAGCTCGTCATGAAAATGGCCGGCACATGGTCGGCGACAAGCAGCAGCCTCGGGAAAACTTCGGCCGTGTTGCCCGTCCTCCCTAGCACCTCACCCGATCGAGCTAAAGGTCGTCGAGCATCAGTGGACCATAGGAAAGGTCGACATGAGCTCCACGGAGCTCAGGAAGGGCTGTGTTGGGCTATCACCGTGCGACCTAGGCCGGAAATCGGGATTTCTACTAAAACTTGAAGAACAGCGGCTTTCCTCTATGGTTCTTCATGGTTCCGGCTCCTATGGACTCGTACGGGCAACTAGAAGTGATCCTCTCCATGAGAGTATGAGTGATGCAGTGTGGCTTACGAATTTCTCTGATCAGTGTTGACTCCACTTTTGCACACCGTCGCGAAAACACGAAATTCCGGCCTGAGCAGTGTTTGTCACGCCGCCAGAGCTTGTGGGAATGAAAGAGGGACTGAAGGCGAACCTCTTTGCTGTTCACAGCTCGGTGATCGGTGGGCTGTGGTGGCCGGAAGGATGGTTCCCGCAGCGGCGACTCGAGCTGAACCGGCAGAGGAAGGATCGCCACGGTGGAGCTCCGGGAAGACTGCACAGGGTCCGGAACCGATGTGAGGGTGCTGAAGATGTCTTGGCGCACCTGGTGCTGGTCTCAGATCGCCAGGAGGATCATTGGATCGGCCGGGCGATGAGGAACCGAAAATTTAACCGAGCGGCGAGGAGCTTCGGCTTTCTGGGTGGAAACGCGACGAGGCAGCGGTGGAAGGCACCGGTGACCGCTCGGGCGGTTAGATAATGACCCCGAGAGTCGGTTCTGAAGCTGAGATCGGCAAGCAGCTGGTGGCTTCACCGTTCCTTCTCCGTGGCGGCAGCTCAGTTCAGCGCAAGAACCCGAGTGAAGAGTTCAGTCGGCTGGGTTCTCTTCAGTGGCTGAGCAGTGGGTCCCACCCTCACTTTTAACCCCTGAAATTAACTCCAATTCACTGTGGTAAACAGTAGTTCCCACAAAGCCCATGGTGATTTGAATTATCTACCCTTGAGCCATTTGAATTGGTTAGAATTCAAATTGAGTTTGGTTTGGATAAATTTCATCACATGTTCAGTTTGAAATTCAAATAAAGTTTGAATTTGCCCCACTTAGCTCATGTCAAGATCAACTCCAAATGGAGTGAAAATTGGTGTGTGAGCTCACAAAAATGTGCTGAGTAAGAATATGCCTCCCACTTTTGAATTCATGGGATCAAAACAGTTTGAATTTGCATTTGAGTTCAAACTGCCCTCCTCCTAGCTATACCCCAAAAGTACCTCAAAAGGTTTTGAACTTGGTTGAAACTTGGCATGGACATTCCTAGCAATGTGTAGGAGTTTTTCATATGCCCAGCCCCTATATTACATGTGGGAAATACCACTTGCAATATGTGAGTTTGTTCTCTAATGAGCATGTTGATGGTGGTTACTTGCTCTTCAAATGTGTTCATCAACTTGCTTCAAATGAGGTGTGTGTGTGGTGATGACACTTCAAACATGTGTCAAAAACTGAGGCCCTTACATTCCTCCACCCTTAAAAGAATCTCGTCCCGAGATTATAAGGTGAAAATGAGAGAGAGGACGGTGGAAAATTACCGGATATGCGACGTGAAAAAGTCGGGGTAGTTAGCGCGGAGAAATCCTTCGCTCTGCCATGTCGCTTCGTCCATGGAGTGATTACTCCATAGAACTTTGTAGAACCACAACGTGCGGTTGTGTGTGGTTCGGGCCTTTTCGTCAATGATCTGAACCGGTTCCTCCCGATAGGTGAGATCCGGTTGCAGTTCTTCAATGTCCTCCAGCTGAACGGTAGTTGATAGCTTGAGACACTTTCTCAGCTGGTAAATATGAAATACGTCGTGCACACCGGAAAGTGCTTCTGGTAGTCTCAGCCGGTATGCTACTGATCCACATCTTTCGGTAATCTGGAATGGACCGATGAATCGGGGTGCCAACTTTCCTCTCACCCCAAATCTGTTTACGCCCTTCATTGGAGACACACGTAGATATACGTGATCCCCGACTTCGAATTGTAATGGGCATCTTCTCCGGTCCGCATACTGTTTCTGATGGGATTGGGCGGCTTTTAGGTTCGCTTGAATCAGTCGAACCTTTTCTTCCGCGTTGTTGACAAGGTCAATCCCGAAGGTGACCCTTTCGCCAGACTCACACCAATTCAGTGGTGTGCGGCATTTCCGCCCGTATAGCGCCTCGTAGGGCGCCATCTTTATGCTGGCTTGGTACCCATTGTTGTACGAGAACTCGGCTAATGGCAAGTGATCATCCCAATTCTTGCCGTGGTTGATAGCGCAAGCTCGTAGCATGTCTTCTAAGATCTGATTTACCCGCTCGGTTTGCCCATCCATCTGCGGGTGGTACGCTGAACTATGGATCAGCTTCATCCCCAAGGCAGCGTGTAGCTGCTCCCAAAAACGGGACACAAATAAAGTGCCCCGATCCGATATGATGGTACGGGGTACGCCGTACAAGCATAGGATCCGGGAGATGTACAGTTCAGCGTACTTCTTGGCGTTGTAGTTGGTGTTGACCGGTATGAAATGGGCAACTTTGGTGAGCCGGTCGACGATTACCCACACAGAATCATGTTTCTGAAAGGTGGTGGGTAAATCGACGATGAAGTCCATGCTCACATCCTCCCACTTCCAGGCAGGAACGCCCAGTAGTTGTAGCAGTCCCGGTTTCCACATATGATCTGCCTTCGCCCTTCGACATGTATCACACTCGGACACGTACTTTGCGATCTCCCGCTTCATCCGTGTCCACCAAAACTTGCTTTTGAGTTCTTGATACATTTTGTTGCTGCCGGTGTGAATAGAAAATTTTGATAAGTGAGCCTCATCAAAAATTTTCTTCCGTAGCTCCGGGTTACGGGGTACGACGATACGGTCCTTGAACCATAGGACGCCGTCTCCATCCTTCCGGAAACATTTCAACCCCCCACTGTCTACACGTCTCCGCAAATGTGACATACCCTTGTCATGTTTCTGAGCTGGCGCTATCTCTTCACGGATGGTGGGGATCAAAGCTAGGTTGTAGAGAGCTCCATGTGGGATCACATGCAGTGGTGGTTCGCTCTCTTCCAACGGTGTGATGGTCAGATTGTTGACGTGTGACTTGCGACTCAGCGCATCCGCCACTACGTTTGCTTTGCCGGGGTGATAATGGATCTCTATTTCGTAATCCTTTATCAGTTCCAACCATCTTCGCTGCCTCATGTTCAGCTCCTTTTCAGTGAATATGTACTTGAGGCTTTTGTGGTCGTTATATAAATGTACGAGGTTACCGAGTAGGTAGTGCCTCCACATTTTCAGTGCAAGTACCACGACAGCGAGCTCCAAGTCGTGAGTTGGATAATTTTGCTCATGGTTTCTAAGCTGCCGTGATCCATACGCGACCACTCTTCAGTCTTGCATCAGCACACATCCGAGCCCAATGCTGGATGCATCGCAGTACACATCGAACGGTTTGGTCGTGTCTGGCTGCGCCAAAACAGGTGCTGATGTTAGGTGCTTAACTAAAGCCTTGAATGCTGCTTCACATGTTGGACTCCAAACATATTTGGTAGCCTTCTTCAGCAGCTCCGTCATAGGCCTGGCAATCTTCGAGAAGTTCGGGATGAACCTCTGATAATATCCCGTGAGTCCGAGGAAACTCCGTACCTCGTGAACAGTTCTCGGGGACTTCCAATTCAGCACTTGAGCGATCTTACTCGGGTCTACAGCGATACCCTCCACTGAGATGATATGCCCGAGAAAAGGCACTTGCGATATCCAGAATTCACACTTGCTGAATTTCGCGTATAGCTTGTGATCCCGCAGCCGTTGCAAGACTATATGCAGATTCTTCTTGTGATCTTCCTCCGACTTGGAATATACCAGTATGTCGTCGATGAAGACCACGACAAACTAGTCCAGCTCCGGCATGAACACCGAGTTCATTAAATACATGAAGTGAGCCGGAGCGTTGGTGAGGCCGAAGGACATGACCAGGTACTCATAAAGTCCGTACCTCGTCGAGAAAGTCGTCTTCGGAATATCCTCAGCCCTTATCTTAATCTGATGGTATCCGGATCTTAAGTCCATCTTGGAAAAGACCTTTGCTTCGACCAACTGATCAAACAACATGTCGATCCGTGGCAACGGGTACTTGTTCATGATGGTTACGGAATTTAATGGACGATAGTCCACGCAAAGCTGCAACGTCTCATCCTTCTTCTTTACAAATAATGCCGAAGAGCCCACTGGCGAGGAGCTCGGCCTAATAAAACCTATCTCCAGGAGGTCCGTTAGCTGAGTCTCCAGCTCAGCCAATTCCTTGTGCGCCATCTTGTACGGTCTTCGGGATATTGGCATGGTTCCCGGTGCAAGTTCAATCTTGAACTCCACCTCTATCGGGTGGCATCCCCGGTAAATCATCCGGGAACACGTCAGGGAACTCTCGGACCACTGGAATATCTTCCAATCTGATGGTTGTGGACTGATAGACACTTGGAAGTTTTATTTCTGGACTGTCCAGAAATAAGGAGTGAGATCTGTGCACTTCTGAGTTTAAGTACACGACTCGAAGGACGGTGTCTAAAACAGCGCCGTGGTGGGTTAACCACGACATCCCTAGGATGAAATCGACCTTTTGTCCCTCTAAGATTATGAGAGACGTAGGGTAGTCTCTACCCGCTAAGCATAATGGTGCTTTGGAAACCATTACGCTTGCTGAAATCTTCCCACCCGGTGAACAGATCAAGTATGGACTATCGGTGGGTAGTATTTGCAAACTATGTTTAGCAATAAAAGCTTGGCTAATAAAATTATGCGTGGCGCCTCAATCGAACAATACTATGGCAGGATGCTGGTGGAGTTGGAACATACCCGCAAGGATTGGCTCACCCTCTGGCACGTCCTCTATGGCAAGCTGGTGGACAGTGTCGGGCCTAGGGTTTGCCCGCCGCGCATTAGTAGGGTTCCGGGGTTGATTCCTCCCCGGAAACTGCGGTGCAACTCCGCCGCCTTGTCTCTCCGGACAACTGCTGGCGAAGTGTCCTGGGCGACCACATTTGTAGCATGTGACCGCTGCTTGTCCGGTGCTTAGGGGATGAAAGCCCGGCATGCGCTGCTGAGGTGCATACACACGCGGCATCGCCCGCTGCTGCTGTTGTTGTTGCGGAGGTGGTGCTGGCAATGCCGGCCTGAATGCCGGTGAAGAGTACGGCCGACTGCGGAACGGCATCGACCTCTGGGGTGGCTGCCAGCGTGGACCTGATGGTGGGCGATTCACCATCCGAAACATCTGAGAAGGACCGCCTCCTTCTCCGCTGCTTTGCGGCGCGCTTCGCTTTCTCTCCGCCACTGCTAACTCCTTGCCGGAGTCCTCCTGGACAATCGCAGCATCAATGATGTCGTTGAGGCTGCCACGATTGAACATCGCCAACTTGTCCTTCAGGAGTGGGTTAAGCACCTGGTAAAAGTGGTCCCGCCGCTTCTCATCGGTATCGGCATGATACGACGCGTAGAGCGCGAGATCGTTGAACGCCCTGGAGTATTCCAGCGCGTTCCGGCTCCCTTGCTGCAGGTGTAGAAACTCCTGCGTCTTTCTCTTCATCAGACCCGGCGGTACGTGATAGGCCCTGAAGGCCGTCCGGAACTCCGCCCAGGTCATAACTCGGTCGGTGGGCTGTGAAGCACAGAAGTTTGCCCACCACGCGCTCGCGGATCCTTGGAGCTGCTGGACTGCGAACCGAGTCTTGCGCTGCTCACTTATTTGGAGCAGCCCGAACTTCATCTCTATCGCGCAGAGCCAGTTGTCCGCGTCGAGAGGTTCATCCGCCCTTGAGAATACCGGGGGATGAGTCGCTAGGAAGTCAGAGTAGGAGCTCTGTTGACGCTCCTCACGGTCCTGACGTGTCTCTGGGTGAGACGTATTGGTGATGAGAGTTTGCAGCAACTCCGTGTGCTGCTGATGAGAACCCGCCATTGCCGCGACGATGTCGGCCAATGTAACCGTTGGCAGTGGCGGTGGCGGTGTTTGCTGTTGCTTTTGTTGCTGCTTCTGTCCCGAGGAGTTCTCGGGAGGCTGTTGGGAGGTCTCTTCCCCTTGGCTAGTTCCCCCAACGTCCGGGTTGGCACGAGTACGAGTCATTCTGAAATTCAAAACAGCAGCGATTAGCACATGTCATACTTAAAATTCCATATGCAACAGTAGGTATTGAAGTGACACATGAATAATTTGCACAACATTCACATATATTGATAAAGCATAAACTTTATACAAGATACATCATTCTCGGGTCTCCGAGAAGTCGTGCTCATGTCGTCACTACCTATACATACGCTACTGCCTACACGACATGTCCCCGATGACAAAAGTTTGGGTTACCCTACCCTAGCTGCCCTACTTGGCAACTGTAACCCCCTACTCGGAGTAGAACTCGACCTCCTGCGGGTCGTCCTCCTCCGGTACCTCCGCTGGTGGCTCCGGATTCACCAACTCTTCTCCCATCTCGGATTCTCCCATTGCTGGAAGACCCAAGACCACCGGTATGCCCAATACCAGAGGTACGAGGTCCTGCAATGCATGCACCTCGTCCGTGGCCTGGTTGTAGTCTTCTTCCCAGCCTTGCCCTTCCTCAATAGCGTCGTCCCGCTCTTGAGTAAGGTCCTCATTCTGTTGGGTTAAAGTCTGCACCAACTCTTGTAACGCCGCGATGTCGACACGGCTTTTCTTCTTCGCCTTCTTCAGACGATGCAACTGATTATGCTGTTCGTTCAGTCGCTTGTTCGTCGGAAGGAGCACATTGCGGAGTGCGCTGTGGGCACTCTTGAAATGATCTCCATGGCTTGTGCTCTCCTTGAGCCTTGCGGCGAGATGCTCCGTATGAACAGCTTGGCTGTCCATCACGGCGTTTCCCGCCCTCATCTGGAGGCTGAGATTTGCCTCCGCGGGGTTGTGTCTTGGGCAACTCGGGTCTGTTGCCTCCCGGTACCTCCCTTCCCACACATGATGAGCCCGTCCCTCCACTGGAACGAGCTTGTATGGAGTTCCCTCCATCGCTCTCACGTGTAGCTGGCAGAAACGTGACATGGTGTCATGGGCTGCCACTTGCCACCTTCCCTCGGGTTGTCTACCTCTCACCGTGACGGTGAACGGCGCCCACCCGGGTGGCGTAGGTCCTGCAGGGACTTCGACATGGATTGTCCACATCTTGTTCCCCTCCTCGCCTTCTTCCTTGGCGAAGTACTGCGTCATTTGGTTGTACCCGAAATATTGAAGCATTTGCCACAATGCTTCCGGATAGCCGCTGCGGTGAGAACAGTGGGACACCACCCACCCGTTCTCCAACTGCTTATCAGCTGTCATCTGTAAAAATATATTTGATAAATGTCAAATATTTATTTAAACAGTAAACCATTGAGTTATAACATAAGACATGTCACTGAACCCATAAAACTTGGAAACATTGTCCAAATTTGATTGCTGATCTGCTGTTCAACATGACAGCCCTTACCAGTTTCCATTTCAACCTGATTTAGGCCATGTTAAATGCAAAACAAATTCTGGAGCTCAACATCAAAGTTAAATCTGTCTTCAATAGCTCTCCAGAAAGTATTTGCTTGGCCTAAGATCTGTCCTGGTTCAAAAGTTATGAGATGCCAAATTTAACAGAATTTCTGGAGAAAATTGGACAGTACCTCCCTGCTTTGGGTACTGCTTTGATCCAAGAATTCCAGTTAATTCTGTTCCCAATCTGACAAAACTTTCTGTTACAAAGTTGTAACCCATCTCATAAGATTTCCAGAAATACCTCATTTTCTATTTTTGGATTTTTATGCAGGAAGTTATACTCAATTTACAGAGAGTTTACAGAGAGTCTTTGCCCTGCCTTGTTTTCTGGACAGTTTCAACTCTACTGCATTTTTCGATCGGTTAAGTGATGAAACACCTCTGGACCCCCACAGAAAAGTTGTAAAACTCTTCCAAAGATTTCTAGAAATGTATCATATGATCCCAACCTCCAAAGAAATCAACCTCTAACCTCTGATTAACTTCAGCCTTGATTCAGCTGAAAACAGAGTGCTCTGTCCTTAACAACCTATAAGTTGAAAACTTGTTAACTTTGAATATCCTGATTAAGGGAAGAGGTTACAGCAAAGTTTTAATGCTCCGTATTAAAACTTTCAATTTTTACAATGAAGTTGTTCATTTAGTGGGTGTGACGTTGATGCGTCACCAGATCATGTCGGTGCTACGTCCTCTCAAAGAAAAACCTATACCGGACTTAGCCAGCTTCGTTAATTCAGTGGCACTAAGCGTCTCTCGCACACGGATGCTACACATCTACCGTTTCGTGGTTAGACTACCTGCAAATAACTCAAGCAATCGTCAGACTCGGCTGCACACCGAGTCCGGATTCCATGCAGTTCGTACACCTGGCCGTCATCACTCGCCCGGATGTTCTCAAGCCAAACACGCCTTGAGCTACGTGTTCACGTTACTGACCACGTGACGGGGTCTCCCAAATTGCACCACGCACGCCAGGGACAGAATTTGCTCGAATACCCCAAACGACATGAAGAGTCGTAGAGGATATTAAAGCGGGTCGGGTTACCTGCCACCCGTGGGGCTCCATCCTTCAGCTTGTGCGCACTGGTGGACAGCGCTTACATGCACCCCCCCAAGACATAAACGTTCCGAGATACACGATTTTCCGACATAGACAATCAGGTTAGTAGGCCACTTTCTATACGCTAATAACATCCTTATACGGGCTACTAACTCGTTCCTCACTAGATTTTTGAAAAAGATGACATTTTTAGTGCGTTAAACCTCAAATGAGCTCTGATACCAACGCTGACACAACCCCACGGTCTTGTCGAGCCAGGGTCACGCTGAGGGGTGCTGCGTTGCACAGCACCGGATAACACACATCAAAGGTACAAAGCGGAAGCAAAGTTTATTACATAAAGAGGTTTATGAACAATTTTACATCAAAATAGGTTCAGTCTACACTCACAGGCGTAGACTACGCATCAAGTCCACGTTCAGCCCGTGAACGTGTCCTTGCTAGCACACACGCACACTAACATGGCGGCGTGCACGACTCCCACTCAACGGGGTTCCCCTCCTGGGGTTCCGTCTCCTCCTCGGGAGTTCCTTCCTCATAGAACCCTGCAAAAGCTTCAAACACAAGCAGTGAGCACGAAGGCTCAGCAAGACTGACCCGTCTCTCCTAAACATGGAACTTCTACATGAGGGGTGATAGGTGCATGAGATAAAACAAATTGCAAAGGACTCGCCTAATTAGTGGAACCTTACTTTCAAGTTTTAGCAGCAGGTTGTGGAGCACCTTACGCTAAGGCACATGAGAGAGCCGCAATCAAACAAGAAACGCATTTCTCTCATGTACTTTGCCCAAAGTTGAAAAGAACTTTAGTTAGCTATAAACTACAATAAATCATTAACAATCAAAGTCCATCTTTCAATCAGCAACATTTTAACATGTAACTAGCCTGCTCTTTCTACGTCACGGTACAGTGAACAAGTGGTACTCACTGACCGCGAGGGACGGCGATTATAATCGATTTACACCTTCAGGGTTACCCGAATAACCCGTCACGTACACCCGTACTCGATGTTTCCTACAGCAACCATCACGGACGCCGTACGCAACCACCTTTCACCTGTCAGCCAAATATTGAACCGGTCCCATCGTCCCGAGCAAGAGGTCTCTGCACGCGCATCTCAGTGCCGCCAGCCAATTTACACCTCAAGCTCTCAATGTACCCTCTGAACGACGGGCAATGCCTCAATACCCAGCTACCCGAGTTACATCAGTTTCCCGGTTCCCATATAGCCGGTAGGTCTTCGGTACTGTTCTAGCTTGTTCAACAGGCCCGCACACGGCTCGGTCCTCAATCGACACAAGCGGAGCTATAGCATCTAGGCCCCAAAGTTCTGTTGCCCTTACTCTCCGCTCGGTCTCATTTTTCTTGCCATGTGTTTCATTTGCTATCTCTACCCGAGTCGAGTGCCTCTAGCCTATGCTCGCGAGTAGTTCCAACTACTCGACTTGTACCGAATCCTACTCTATCTTAGCATTGCAGTAGCTAACGGGGTTTGCAATCCTAAACCCAACCCCTGGTTTTCTTGGCTATGCAGTTGGGTTTCCAAACAAGACTCTAATGCAAGGATTAATGGTACTCAAGTAAGTGCTCAAAACAATAAAAATTTATAAAAAGGTTAATGCAAACCGGAGCTTGCCTTGCTGCTCTTGGTCGTAGGCTAGCTGCTCCTCCGGAGTAACGAAGTCTAGGACTTCGGGTTCCTCCTCGACCTTATCGACTACATGATATAATAAGTACATGTATTAATTAAATGCATTTGAATTGAGTTTTAAACTTGTGAACCTTCTACGTCTCACTAGACAGACCTAAAGACTGAAACTTTTACTGTGGCTTGGTTACAACCTAAACAGAGACTTGGTCAAATTTTAGTTGCAGCAAAGCTCATTTGAGCCCTCCACAATTAATTATGTCCTTGACCTTAATTGGAACTCTTATGGCGTTCTAGGGATTTTCATGGGGCAACTTATGACTTTATGAAAACTAGATTTTCAGAGGGTTCTAATGGAGTTGGTCTCACTTAATTTGAATTCCTAACTACAGATATGAGCTAAACAATTTCAGAGAAAATTCTGAAAATGTTCCTGAACATTTTCTATTTTCTCTGGAACAGTTTCACTAATCACACCATTAGGTGGATCAAATGAGCTCAAATGGATCTGAAATTTTTATGGTAGTTCAGCGATATTTTGGTGAGCATCCCAGCAAAATTTCAGAATTTTCCTCCAAGGGATTCTCCAGTTAAAATTCCACAACAGTTTAAAATTTAAGGAATTAATTCTGGAGGATTAAGGATTTTCATGAAGTAAAACTTGATTTTCTGGAAATTAATCAGAGAGATTAATCCAACAAAATTTGGTTCACTCGATTTGGAGCTTCCTAGCCAAAGTTATGAGGATTTCAAGTTTGAATGAAATCTGAAAATCGGGGAAAAGTTTAAATCTGCCGGTGGGCCACGGGGACACGTGTTGCGTGCTGAGGCGTCGGCACACCGTGGTCTACGGGTTTTTTGCGCGCCAGCACACCAGATCCAATCCGCAGCCCAATCCCGATTTAAAATATCTGCCGCTGACGGCTGGGGTCCACCCCCTTCGTCTACCTCCCGCCGCCCGCGCTCTGCCGCCGGGGTACCTCGCCGGAGAGCTCACCGGCAGCCTCTGTGGGGCTCCAAGCTTCATGATCCTGGCTGCCCCTGCCTATTTTCACTCGGGGAACACGATTCCGGGCTCAGCTCGTCATGAAAATGGCCGGCACATTGTCGGCGACGAGCAGCAGCCTCGGGAAAACTTCGGCCGTGTTGCCCGTCCTTCCTAGCACCTCACCCGATTGGGATAAGGGTCGTCGAGCATCAGTGGACCATAGGAAAGGTCGACATGAGCTCCACGGAGCTCGGGAAGGGTTGTGTTGGGCTGTCACCGTGCGACCTAGGCCGGAAATCGGGATTTCTACTAAAACTTGAAGAACAGTGTCTTTCCTCCGTGGTTCTTCGTGGTTCCGGCTCTTATGGACTTGTACGGGCAACTAGAAGTGATCCTCTCCATGAGAGGATGAGTGATGCAGTGTGGCTTATGAATTTCTCTGATCGGTGCCGACTACACTTTTGCACACCGTCGCGAAAACACGAAATTCCGGCCTGAGCAGTGTTTGTCACGCCGCCGGAGCTTGCGGGAATGAATGAGGGACTGAAGGCGAACCTCTTTGCTGTTCACAGCTCGGTGATCGGTGGGCTGTGGTGGCCGGAAGGATGGTTCCCGCAGCGGCGACTCGAGCTGAACCGGCAGAGGAAGGATCACCGCGGTGGAGCTCGGGGAAGACTGCGCAGGGTCCGGAACCGATGCGAGGGTGCTGAAGATGTCTTGGCGCACCCGGTGCTGGTCTCAGATCGCCAGGAGGATCACTGGATCGGCCAGGCGATGAGGAACCAAAAATTCAACCGAGTGGCGAGGAGCTTCGGCTTTCTGGGTGGAAACGCGACGAGGCAGTGGTGGAAGGCACCGGTGACCGCTCGGGCAGTTATATAAATACCCCTAGAGTCGGTTCCGCAGCTGAGATCGGCAAGCAGCTGGTGGCTTCGCCGTTCCTTCTCCGTGGCGGCAGCTCGGTTCAGCGCAAGAACCCGAGTGCAGAGTTCAGTCGGCTTGGTTCTCTTCAGTGGCTGAGCAGTGGGTCCCACCCTCACTTTTAACCCCTGAAATTAACTCCAATTCACTGTGGTAAACAGTAGTTCCCACAAAGCCCATGGTGATTTGAATTATCTACCCTTGAGCCATTTGAATTGGTTAGAATTCAAATTGGGTTTGGTTTGGATAAATTTCAGCACATGTTCAGTTTGAAATTCAAATAAAGTTTGAATTTGCCCCACTTAGCTCATGTCAAGATCAACTCCAAATGGAGTGAAAATTGGTGTGTGAGCTCACAAAAATGTGCTGAGTAAGAATATGCCTCCCACTTTTGAATTTATGGGATCAAAACAGTTTGAATTTGCATTTGAGTTCAAACTGCCCTCCTCCTAGCTATACCCCGAAAGTACCTCAAAAGTTTTGAACTTGGTTGAAACTTGGCATGGACATTCCTAGGAATGTGTAGGAGTTTTTCAAATGCCCAGCACTTATATTACATGTGGGAAATACCACTTTTGCAATATGTGAGTTTGTTCTCTAATGAGCATGTTGATGGTGGTTACTTGCTCTTCAAATGTGTTCATCAACTTGCTTCAAATGAGGTGTGTGTGTGGTGATGACACTTCAAACATGTGTCAAAAACTGAGGCCCTTACAGCAAGAAATTCAAATATACATTTGAATTTGGATAGAATTTGTCCAACTCTCCAAAGGCAGCTCAACTTTCAACTCCAAACATTGGAATTAATTAATTGCCACATTTTTGGAGATCTTTTTAAGGGATAAGCAGGGACTCACTGGTGGGACCCACAGGTCAGTGTTACACAAAGACTTGCACAGTAAGTCTGGGCTCTCTGTTCCTCACAGCAACTGGGAGCTGCCCACGGGCGCCAGAGAGACACCCACGCAACGCCTCCCGGGGTCGGTTTCCTCACGCTGGTGAGCTACTCGTGGGTGGCTTTCACTCCTAGGTGTGTCCCATTTCGCCACAACGCCGAAGACACGGGTTCTACCCCTCTCGCACGCAAGAACGGCACAGAGAAGCCGCCGCCATTATCGATCCCTTGGGAGCTGTTGTCCTTCGCGTGCAAACGACCAGGCGGTAGCAAAACGCTCCGGCGGTCTTCTCCACAGCTTCCTCGGGCCACAACCGAGAGCGTTCGGCCCTCACAACCCTGGCATCACGAAGTTTGCGCGGCGGCCGAGAGAAGCCGTGTAGGGGTGCTCTCGTGGACAGCCTTGCAGAGAGCTTGGCATGCCCGAGTAAGAGTACCCTCGGACGCGCTAGGACCCGGTGGTGCTCGTATCCGAAGCTCAGGCTGTGACATGATCCACCGAGCACGAATTTGAGAAAGTTCCTCCGGCGGGCACAAACCGACCTTCCGGCACGGTAATCCCGAATTGAATTCCTCTGCTCGTTCCTAGGTCATGAAAACTTGCATACAAGACCACCAGTAGTTGGCGATCATTAACCCTTCACATCCCTAGCGTGAAACCGCATGTAGGCCGAGTATTTCTAGATTTTCTAACGGTGACCGAGGCGGGGAGGATCGGGTTCACGGTGCAACCATGGTTAGAGCCTTCCCCGAGCCTTGGCATGGCCATGTCTACCTCCCCTGGGATCCGCCGGTGCTGTAGTGCCGTTTCACTGATGTTTTGGCGGGCTAGGTTGGCCGGGCGACGTCGCCGAAATGCTACCGAGCCGCCGCACCGTCGCCGGCTAGGTTAGAGCCACCGCCGGTCAGGGGAAATGGTTCTATCTTGTTCAGCGTGTGGAACTAGGCCCTAGCAGCGAGGGAGAGAGTGGGAGCTGGCCGTACGGTGAAGATCAGCGCAGCTCCGGCGAGCCCGGCGGCGCTCGGGCGCGGGTAGCCGGAGGTTGAAGAAGACCCGGCGGGTCACGCGTGTCAGCGACAGGTATTTGAGTTTCTGATCGGCTCCGGTGCTGGGATATATTGTGGCTGCGCGGAAAGAGTCCAGTGGTCCCGTGTGGCTTACCCCGGCAAGTGACACGTGGTCCCCCTGGACCCACGCGCAGGATTTAAACTTTTCCCGTTTATTTGAATTCTAGGATTTTCCCCAAACTTTAGAACCTCATAACTTTTGCTAGGAAGCTCTAAAATTAGTGATTCAAATTGGGTTGGATTCAGGTTGAATAGATCTTTCCAAATATAGAACCCAATTTGTATGAAACTCATTAATTAATTCTCGAAAATTCTTTAAAGCCTTTCAGCAAAAGAATTTTAGAGGGAGATTGGTTCATCCAAAATTCCTCTAATTTTGCCAGAATATTTTTTGGAACATTAGTGGACTGCTGTAAAAGTTTCAGATTATTTGGAGTTGGTTTTCTTAGGAGAATTCTGATTTCAAGTTTCTGTGTTCAAATGGATACAAAAACAATTTCAGAAAATGTCCAAAACATGGAAATTCAGTTCTAGGAAAGTATTAGCTCCAAAAAATCCTAGGAAAATTCATGCATGCTCCCTGAGCTATGTTTGAAAGTGTAGTTCACTTAAATTTGCATAAAGGTGCAAGTTTATTCATAATTAATTTCCTTTTTCCTAAATGCTTAGGGAATTGTTCTGAGTGATCTACTCATTGAAAATTTCTAACTTTTGGTCCAAATTAATTTCTTGTGACATGGAACTCACCAGAAAATTTTCAGCTCCATTGGATCTCTGGATCACCATTGTGCTTTTCAACCTATTTAGATGAATATCACACAAGGGGTGAACAACACATCTCACTTGATCATAGTGTTTAACCCCAAACCCAAACCACTAGCACCAGTGTCATTTTAAATTCTTAAACAGAGTTCCAGTTGTAAACTTGTCTTTAGAACTTGTTAGCAAAAGCTTTACAAGTAAACATATGTGCATATTCATTACGTGAAGCATCTACGTGAAGGATTTGAAGTCATCGGAGTGGAGATCAAGGAAGGAGGAAAGCAGTTGATCAAGCCCCAAGTGGTCTTCACTAACTGAACTTCATATATATATATAAGTCCCCTGCAAAACAAAGCCGTTTTGCATCAAAACTTACAAGTTTTTATTTGTATTCACTTTATATCGTCTAGCATTTTGTTTATTGCATTAAGTCTAGGTGGTATGACACTCCAAATGCATGACCCAGAAAACCATGGAGTAAAATGTAGAATAGGTGATCAATTGATTATAACTGCTGATTGCAAGTTAGCAAAAGTGGATTAAAAGAGGCATAACTCGAGTAGGCAGTTCCTACTCGTGAACCGGGATTAAGGGGGATCAATCGGAAGAGTTGGGAATTGATCCTCATAGTTGGGAATGTAGACCGGGCAGTGGATGGCAGGCTCAAGGACGTGGTCCTGTGAACCTATTCTATGTCTGAGTCGGTTAAGGCCCGTTCTCGTGTGTGGCCCGTTGGACAAGTTTGAGTTGTATACCGGATGCATACTGGCTATATGGGATCCAGGAAACCGATGTAACATGTTAACCTGGGTGTCGAGACATACCTCACCGTCTGATGCCGATGCTGAAAGGATAGAGAAGTCGGCTCTACGAGGGTTTGCCGTAGAGAGACTTAATCCCAGTCGATGGGACCGGTTCGACATTTGGGTTTCATGTGAAAGGTTGCCACGTACAACGTCAGTGATGGTTGCTATGTGCAACGTCGAGTACAGGCGTACGTGTCATGTCAGCTGGGTGTTATTGATTGCAATCACAGTCGCTCGCAGAATGGACCGAGCATACCTGTTCTCTGCGTCATGACGTAGTAATAAACTAGGAAACATTTAATAATGCTTCGTGAGAAATCCTCAGAATGGAGATGAGGAATTAATAACACTTTCACTAAATTTATTTTTCACCTTGGGCTAGTAGCGTCGAGGCAAAGCGTTTCTTGTTTGATTGTGGAGTCTCGACGTTAATGGCGCAAGGTCGGTATGAGACTAGGGTAGCTCACTAAAGTTACTTTCACCTCGGGCAAGTGACATTGAGATAAAGCGTTTCTTGTTTGATTGTGGAGTCTCGATGTAAATTGCGCGAGGGCTATAAAAGTTGCTTAAAACTGGAAGTAAGGACTCTCCTTTAGCTCAAGAGAATTGTTTGTGCAAACTGCTACATTCAGCCTCTATTTTCAGCATGTAGAGTTTTATGACTAGGGTGACGGTTAAGTCTTGCTGAGCTTCGTGCTCACAGATACTGCATAAGTTGTTTTGCAGGTAATAACTGTACGCTGATATGTACGGGTGTCCGATGAGACTCGGAGTTCTCCGAGTGGTGAACTCATGGCAACCCCTGCCGCTGCTACTGTGATAGTGTTGCTAGCGAGAAGGGTCCGCGGGCTGGACACCTTCTCTGTTGCTTAGCATAGGTATGAGACGTGAGTTGTATTAGTCTTCCGTTGTAGAATATTTTGAGAAGTATTTGTAAAATTTACACTTTGTAAGATTCTGCTTGATTTATGTAATATGATGCTTTATTATGTGTGCTGTTGGGTGCTGCATCGCACGGCACCAACCAATGCGATTCCTGGGCGAGCGGCACGGCCCCGTGATTGGGATCAGGCCCTCACACCATGGTATCAGAGTTGTGTTGGTAATAGCGCACTAAATAAGGATCGTGTTACGACCAAAACTTATGATACGGTGAGGAAACGGTATTATGCCCACATAAGGACTATAGTAGTATAGTTACTTAAAGTGGCATGACTAACATACTTGTTGTAATTCTGAAATATTGATTACGTACCAACCCACCTACGCTCAGGTAAGAATGGTATGGAACGCTACCGAAAGCGGTTCAATTTCGGTTAGCTCCCCTAACGAGGAAAGTGGTTTAGGGCTAGGTCTCACAGCTTGGTGTGAGATGTTAATATGAAACTCTTGGACTCTTCATGTTCCTGAGTTCATATGAAACGCTGATCCCTAGCGTGCATTAGGCAAGTAAGTGGAGACCCCATCATGGGGTCAGTAACACGATAGTGTGTTTGTCTGGAAATAGCCCAGGGGGACATGCGCAGCGCTTGCCATCGGCGTGCCCTGTAGGGCAGTAGGTGGTATCCGTTGGGTTGATACAATTCCCAACCGAGACAACCCGTTCGCGGTCTACTCGGGTTTCCCCGTCGCGTGGTGTAAAAACGCGACCATGTACCTTAGACGTGACTTGACTCAAGGACGGCCCGTATGGAAATGATACGGGGCGTATGTTTTTAATTTGATATGGAACTGCCTGAAGTGCAAACAACCTTTGGGTGCACCACTATTGAGTGATCTTCTGCAAGTACTAACCACGTACGTATCCCGTGTAGTACACGTGTGCGAGAGACCGTTTAGTGCCACGATTGAGACGTATATGCCGGTATAATCCGGTTAGGATTTTCTTTTGGAGAGGCAACGTAGTACCGACATGTTTCTTACGGTGCATCGACACCGTACTACACTTAATAACCTCTTCCCTATGAAGAAATGATTCATGAGCTAACTTTCAACTAAAAATGGAAGTTTGAAACAAGTATTAGTTACTGAACTCTTATTTTGAGCTAAGATTCAAATGAGAGAAGGTTTAGGTTTCAAAGATTTCAAAAACAGAGTGCTCTGTTTCTGGCAAGAACTCTTGCTGAACTTTAATGGAGCATAACTCTGAGTAGATTTAACCAATTTAGGTGTATGATACAGTTCTGGAAAGATTTTCAAGTGTTCTACAACTTTATGTAGACCTCCAGAGCAAAATCACACATTAAGTGAGTGAAAAGTCCAGTTGAAGGCAAACTGTGCAGAACCAGGACAGCAGAAAAACTTCTCTGGACCTTTCTGTTTTTAAGCCATAGCTTTTTGTAGAAAAATCCCTAAGGAGCCTGTGATACACCATTGGAAAGGTTATGAGATATGCAACATTGTTGTAGATCAAAGTTTGTTCAGATTCATATTGTATCTGCGTATACAACTGTGATAAAGTCAGCCACATACAAAGGGGATGTTGGCAAATTTTATCCAGAAATTCTGTCAACTTTGAGCAATCATAACTGTTGATCCAGAAGTGATATGGAGGCATTTGAATGCTCGTTGGAAATATATTGAAGTTAAATTTAACTTTGGTATTCAACTTGAGTTATGAAAATGGTTTTAACTTGATCGAAATCTGGTTTGTTTAAGGACCGGTCAATCTGTTTTTAAATCCTTGCTGTTAGTTACATCAGTTTGCGCTTAAAACATTTTGCTTACATGTTAAGATTTCATTATCAGTGTTTCACTACTTTGTTCATGGAATAAATCAAGTGATAGTGTTGAACTGATAATGAACTCTTGCAATTGCAGAATGGTGCGAACTCGTTCCATGGGTGAGGTGGGTGGTTTGAGTGGTGGTGGTGGTGATAACTCTCCACAGCGGGAGCAGCAGGCTTCGCAACCGCAGCCGCCACCAGGACCTTCACCTACGGTCACAATGGCGGATATTCTGGCTGCCATTACGGGTGCAAGCGATGAGCGAACTGACTTGCTCCGCACCCTGGTGATGAATACATCCCGTCAAGGGGGATGTCAAGACGAAGACTTGCACCAACCTCCACTGAATTCCTACGTTGAGTTCTTAGCAACTCAACCACCGGTTTTCATTGAAGCTGAGGATCCTATTGATGAGGACATCTCTCCTTTGCATACAATGCAAGGACCGATCACTAGAGCACGTGCACGACAATTGGATCTCCAGGTACGTTCTAACCTTGTCAATTGTTTTCTAGAACTTACGCTTGTTTCCATACATGTTTTATTGATAAGGAACAATGGAGAGGACCAGCAAGGGATGGGAGGAGTCCAAGTAGTCAAGGAGTAAGAGATAGGACGTGCACACCAAGGAGGAGCCCAAGTACAACTCGACTTCGACTCCACCTCGGGTTCCAGGAGCTGCCTTCACCAAAACTGACGTCCCGGACACATACGGAGTCGGATTTGGACGTTCTATATATGGTTGGAACCGTGATTTCATAAAGCTTCCAATGGAACCAGCTCCACCTCAAAATTCCTTCTAAGTTGACAGGAATCAGCAAAACAAGTGGGCGTACAGAATCTGTCCGGTGTTGCGCCACCGCCTTTTGGGCTGCTGGCCCGTGTATTGTGTGGAAGCCCATTAGGGTTGCATCCAGGGGTCTTGCACGCCCCTAAACTCCTTTTTATACAGCATCCATCACCACATTAGGGGCGGGTTTTGCTTAGTTACAATCTGTCATTGAACAGTGTCGCCGATCATCGGTTGTGAGACCCCAAATTCGTGATCAATTCAGTTTTGATTGCAACTTCTCTGTTCTTGCTTGTGTTCTTGATTGCGCTTGCAGGGATAAGCCTTCATGGCGAGGTCATTCGTGTGACACGGGTGATAACCAACGTAGCAGTGGTGTAGTGATTGTGGGGTTTTGTTCGTTCGGAGCCTTGGATCATCAACGTCGAGATCTCCACCCAATCAAGTTTACCCTACCTCTCGGAAGATCGGGACTCATCCTCCTATCAATTGGTATCAGATTTTCAGGTTCACCGTGAGGTATACTTGTGTGCCCTTTAGATTTATTTTGTTTCAGTCCTATCATCCACAAAAAGCCACAAAAAAATTTTAGTTTCCCTGACCTACAACCCCCGCTCAACCTTTTGCACAACTTAGTTTCGGAGTCCGTAGTTCTGAGTTCGTGTCCTAGGTTGAGTCTGGTTGCTGGTTTAGATTTGTTTTGGTTCAATTTTGTTTCTTCCATCCGCTGCAATCTACAAAAAAACCAATCTACAAAAAATTCCATCCACCGATTCTTTTCTGTTGCAGTTTCCGCCACCACCAAAACCTGATTCGGGGTATCCTCCTTAAAACGGGCATAACTTTTCGCTCGTAACTCCGATTGAGGCGCATTTTTTTCCCAGAAAGGTCTCGAAAAAGTCCACATACGATACACCAGCTACGCCAGTCATGGCATTTTCAAAAAAAATTAAAAAAATTAAGAAGGCCCTCGTTTCGAACTCCGAAGTTCCAGCACCAGTTTTTCCAATCGTTCCTGAATTTTTGCCGATCTCATCTTTCATCGGTTTTGAGCTAATACTTGGTGTTGTTTCTATTCTTGTGCCCCTGGTTGAGAAAAAATATCAAAAAATAAAGAGAAAAAAAAAAGAGATTTTGATTTCTACTAGTGCTTCAAGACAAAAACAGGAGGCTAAGGGGTTTTCTAGTTGTGCTATTTCTTTGTTAGTGCTGGATACTTACTGATATTATCCTTGTTGTTCATCATCATTTATCCTTGTCCTTGCTTGTTGCCACAACTGTTCTAATACATTCTTAGGCCAGCAACTAGGTGAAATTCTTTGGACACTTATTTAGCATTGCTATCTGTTACTAACTTATGTGCCATATACATATACTGCATTTGAGCCTTCCAAGCCCCACCTTCTCTCGAGCAGAACTGGTAACCTTTGCAATCACACCCACTCTCTGCTTGCTTCACACTGGTCACCGTTGGCCACCTGCAGTGCTGGTAAGAAACTTGTAAGAGCGGGGTAAGACGCCTCTTACTGATCAATTTTCCACCCACTTCGGAGAGCGTAGTAATAGGGTTCTTCACGATCTTTTTGTCTTCCTTTCTGTTTTGTACTAACAATGACAGGAAAGAAGCCAATGGATATGACCTCTGGTTCTACACCTCCATCTAGTGTGTGTCCCATATGGAACTAAGGGACATGATGCGGGCAATGACCGAAGCTTTCAACAATTACCAGACCACTACAACAGCCACCTTTCAGAGGCTCCATACAAGTGTTGCTGATCTAACCACATGGTTGGACGAGATAGAGACTCATCTTCCCCAACAAGCTACACCCTCTATCATCCTTGATGGTGATGCACATGCTCACTACGACACAGAGGATGATTTCAATAACGATGAGGTTGATGCACAGCAGCGCCGTCGCCCTCGACGAAATCGTCAAGGTATGGGAGGTAGACCTCGTCCTCATGCTCCTGAACAAGATAATGATCCTTATGCTAAGATTAAGTTTTCTATTCCAACATTTTATGGATCTTATGATGCTGAGACTTACTTGGATTGGGAGATGACGGTAGAACAAAAATTTAGCTCTCATCTTGTTCCTGAGCGACATAGAGTTAGACAAGCCACTAGTGAGTTTAAAGATTTTGCTATAATTTGGTGGAATGAACTTGTCAATACACGTAATGCACCACAGACATGGGCTGCGTTAAAAGAAGAGATGCGCGCTAGGTTTGTTCCTCCTTAATATAGACGCGATCTTATTAAGAAATTGCAACGCTTTGATCAGGGTGACATGACTGTCCAAGAGTACTACCAAGAGTTGCAGAAAGGTATGCTTCGTTGTGGGGTAGTTGAGGATCAGGAAGACCAAATTGTTAGGTTTTATGGGGGCTTGCGGCGTGAGATCCAGGACATAGTTGACTATAAGGAATATCATTTTATTCAACGTTTATTTCAACTTGCTATGCTAGCAGAAAAATAAGTGCAGGGTTGCCAACAGCAGCGGCGGAACAACACCTTCACGCCACGACAATTTCTGGTGCCATCCAAAGCAGCGCCCTCCTCGAGCGTACGTGCTTCTACACCACCCTCCACGGGTGTTGTACGCAGCAGCATCGCACCTTCTACATCACGGGGACAAGATAACAACAAGTCCCAGATGCCTCCAGGTGTTGCAGCAAAGGCGGCTGCACCCAACACTTCGACAAGTCGCAGCTCCGACATCAAGTGCCACCGCTGCCAGGGACTTGTTTATATGCAATGAGATTGCCCCAGCAAACGGGCGATCATTGCCACTTCTGATGGTGGGTATGTTAGTGCTTCTGATATTGAAGATGAAAATATTATCGCAACTAACATTTCAGGTTCAGATGATGGTGCTGAGGAGGTTCTTGGTACATCTGCGACAAACAACTATAGGACTTTGATTGTGCAGCGAGCTTTGAGTGCCACGGTTCGAGAGGATGACAACCGCCAACGTCACAGCCTTTTCAACATGTTTCTCGTCGTCAAGGACTGCCGTGTACATACCATCATTGATGGTGGTAGCTGCAACAATTTGGTGAATGTTGAGGTGGTCAAGAAGCTTGGCTTGACCACACGGGAGCATCCCCACCCTTATCACATTCAATGGTTTAACAACAATGGTAAGGTTAAGGTAACACAAACAGCAAGGATACATTTTTCCATTGGTTCTTATCATGATTTTGCTAATTTTGATGTGGTACCTATGGATGCTTGTTCTCTTTTGTTGGGACGTCCTTGGGAGTTTGATACTGATGCTATTCACCATGGTCGATCTAATAAGTATACTCTCATGCATAAGGGCAAGAAAATTGTGTTGCTCCCTATGAGTCCCACTAAAATTGTACAATTTGAGCAGGAGAAAAAGAATAATGCTAAGCAAAAGAGTGTTTTCAATTCTGAAATTCAGCAACCTATTAAGTTGAAAAATCCTATTTTGCTTACAACTAGATCTGATCTTGATGATTTATATGCCTCTAATGGAATTTGCTATGCTTTAGTGTGCAAACATGCTTTATATTCCATTGAGGATACATCCATTGTCTTGCCACCTGCTGTTGCTAACCTTTTGCAGGAATATATGGATGTTTTTCCATCAAAGATACCCCTGGATTACCACCTGTGTGAGCCATTGAGCACAAGATTGATTTGGTTCCAGGGGCGAGCTTGCCAAACTGTGCTGCCTATAGGACCAACCCCGACGAGACTAAGGAAATTCAGCGACAAGTCCAAGATCTTCTAGACCGTGGGTACATTCATGAGAGCCTTAGTCCTTGTTCTGTTCCTGTTCTTTTGGTTCAAAAAAAGATGGCACTTGGCGCATGTGTGTTGATTGTAGAGCCATCAATAACATTACCTTTCGTTATCGCTATCCTATTCCTAGATTGGATGACATGCTTGATGAGTTGAGTGGTTCTGTTATTTTCTCCAAGATTGATTTGCGTAGTGGGTATCATCAGATTCGTATGGCTTTAGGTGATGAATGGAAAACTGCTTTTAAAGCTAAATTCGGACTTTATGAATGGTTAGTCATGCCATTTGGTTTAACTAATGCGCCCAGCACTTTCATGAGGTTGATGAATGAGGTTTTACGTGCTTTCATTGGTAAATTTGTGGTGGTTTACTTTGATGATATCCTTATTTACAGCAAGTCATATGATGAGCATCTTGAACATTTGCGTGATGTTTTTAATGTCTTGCGCGATGCACGTTTATATGGTAACCTTGAGAAGTGCACCTTTTGCACCGATCGTGTGTATTTTCTTGGGTATGTTGTTACTTCGCAGGGCATTGAGGTGGACGAGGCAAAGATTGTTGCCATCACGAGCTGGCCACTTCCGACTACGGTCACACAGGTTCGGAGTTTTCTTGGTCTCGCAGGTTTCTACTGGCGTTTCGTGCGGGATTTCAGCACCGTTACGGCACCTCTCCACGAGTTGATAAAGCATGGAGTGCCGTTTCGATGGGGACCAACACAATAACAAGCTTTTGATGTTCTCAAGTAGAAGCCCACACAAGCACCATTGCTGCAACTTTCTGATTTTGAGAAGACCTTCGAGCTTGAATGTGACGCGAGCGGCATTGGCATTGGAGGAGTGCTAATTCAAGGAGGTAAACCTGTTGCCTTCTTTAGTGAAAAATTTCATGGGCCTTCGCTGAATTATTCTACATATGACAAAGAACTTTATGCTTTAGTGCGTGTCTTGCAAACTTGGCAACATTACCTATGGTCTAAAGAATTTGTCATACATTCAGATCATGAGTCTTTGAAGTATCTTAAAGGACAAGCTAATCTGAACAAACGTCATGCTAAATGGATTGAGTTCATAGAATCATTTCCTTACATCATTAAACATAAGAAAGTGAAAGACAATGTGATTGCCGATGCTTTATCTAGACGTTATACCATGCTGTCCCAACTTTCTCATAAAATCTTTGGTTTGGAAACCATAAAGAGGTTATATGCTACTGATTTGGACTTCAAAGATGCCTTTGAAAATTGTAGAGAGGGAAGAACGTGGCAAAAATTCCTGCTGCGTGAAGGCCTTCTCTACCGTGCTAACAAGCTGTGTGTTCCAGCTAGCTCCGTTCGTCTTTTATTGTTGCAGGAAGCGCATGGAGGTGGTTTGATGGGACATTTTGGTGTTAAAAAGACAGAGGATGTGCTGGCCGCTCACTTTTTTTGGCCAGGAATGAGGCGTGATGTGGAGCGCTACGTTTCACGTTGCACGACATGCAACAAAGCTAAGTCTCGACTTAACCGACATGGTCTTTATATGCCTCTTCCTGTTCCTAGTGCACCTTGGGAGGATATTTCTATTGACTTTGTTTTAGGATTGCCTAGAACAAAGAGGGGGAGGGATAGTGTCTTTGTAGTTGTTGATCGTTTCTCTAAAATGGCTCATTTTATACCCTGCCACAAGACCGATAATGCTTCACATGTTGCTGATTTGTTCTTTAATGAGGTTGTGCATTTGCATGGTGTTCCCAATACTATTGTTTCTGATAGGGATGCTAAGTTTTTGAGTCACTTTTGGAGAACTTTATGGTATAAATTAGGAACAAAGTTGTTGTTTTCTACTACTTGTCATCCACAAACTGATGGGCAAACGGAGGTAGTTAATCGTACCTTATCTACTATGTTGCGGGCTGTTTTAAAAGACAATTTGAGGTTGTGGGAGGAGTGTTTGCCACATATTGAGTTTTCTTATAACAGGTCTATTCACTCCACAACCGAGTTAAGTCCGTTTATGTTAGTCTATGGTTTCAATCCTCGTGCTCCAATTAATTTGCTACCTTTACCACATACTGAAATTGTGAACTTAGATGCTACACAACGTTCTGAATTTATTCTTAAGTTGCATGAAACTACTAAGTTACAAACTGAAAAAATGAATGAAAAGTACCGCATTGCTACTAGTAAAGGTAGGAAGGAGATAAAATTGGAACCCGGTGATTTGGTGTGGGTTCATTTGAGAAAAGATAGGTTCCCGGATTTGAGAAAGTCCAAACTCATGCCACGTGCTGCTGGACCTTTTAAGGTTCTTGAGAAGATAAATGACAATGCATATAACTTGAGTTGCCTCCCGAGTTTGGGGTTAGTCCCACATTTAACATTTCAGATTTGAAGCCATACTTGGGTGAGGAAGATGAGCTTGAGTCGAGGACGACTCCAATTCAAGAGGGGGATGATGATGAGGACATCTCTCCTTTGCATACAATGCAAGGACCAATCACTAGAGCACGTGCACGACAAATGGATCTCCAGGTATGTTCTAACCTTGTCAATTGTTTTTCAGAACTTACGCTTGTTTCCATGCATGTTTTATTGATTAGGAACAATGGAGAGGACCATCAAGGGCTGGGAGGAGTCCAAGGAGTCAAGGAGGAGGAGATAGGACGTGCACACCAAGGAGGAGCCCAAGTACAACTCGACTTCGACTCCACCTCGGGTTCCAGGAGCTGCCTTCACCAAAACTGACGTCCCGGACATATACGGAGTCGGAATTGGATGTTGTATATATGGTTGGAACCGTGATTTCATAAAGCTTCCAATGGAACCAGCTCCACCTCAAAATTCCTTCTAAGTTGATGGAAATCAGTGAAACAATTGGGCGTCCAGAATCTGTCCGGTGCTGCGCCACCGCCTTTTGGGCTGCTGGCCCATGTATTGTGTGGAAGCCCATTAGGGTTGCGTCCAGGGGTCTTGCACGCCCCTAAACTCCTTTTTATACAGCAGCCGTCACCACATTTGGGGTGGCTTTTGCTTAGTTACAATCTGTCATTGAACAGTGTCGCCGATCATCGGTTGTGAGACCCCAAATTCGTGATCAATTCAGTTTTGATTGCAACTTCTCTGTTCTTGCTTGTGTTCTTGATTGCGCTTGCAGGGATAAGCCTTCATGGCGAGGTCATTCGTGTGACACGGGTGATAACCAACGGAGCAGTGGTGTAGTGATTGCGGGGTTTCGTTTGTTCGGAGCCTTGGATCATCAACGTCGAGATCTCCACCTAATCAATTTTACCCTACCTCTCGGAAGATCAGGACTCATCCTCCTATCACCTATGGTGGCGGATAGATGGATCCTTACCATTGATTCTAAGTTCGGGTTGCTCCAATGCACCGAACATCAGAAGGTTCTATACGCGGCGCAACAACTTCACGGTTCCGCCAGTGCATGGTGGGCAAATCAACTCGCCTCCTTACCAGCTGGACATCATTTCACATGGATGGAATTCTGGAAGGCATTTCTTGCATATCACGTTCCTTCTGGAATAATTAAACGGAGACTCGAGGAGTTTCTGATTTTAAAACAAGGAGGAAGGGATGCATACGAGCATTCACGAGTGTTCAACAAGCTGGCACAGTATGCGCCTCAACATGTGAACACTGAGGCACAAAAGTGTGAATGGTTCTTCCGCAGCCTCAATCCCAAGTTAAAGGAAAGACTCGTTTGAGCTGATGGAAAGAACTTCAACGAATTGATGAGTGCTGCCATCATGGTTGAAGATGCTCAGCGGGAAGTTCAGGCTAAGAAAAGAAAGAACCGTATACCACCGGAGAGTAGCCGTAGTGCTCCTCATAAATTCAGGGTGGTAGACAGTACCTTGAACTGTCAAACAATGCAGCCGGCTCGATGACTCCAGCAATATTCAGGTCGTTCGTCCCAATACTCTGAATTCGGACATCTGCAACAACGGTATATGCAGCCACATTATTCTGTTCCTCAAGTGTTCTTGCCGGAGCAGAATACAACCAGTGTCCATACTCAGAGCAACCAGGAATCGGCTGAGAAACCGTGCTTCACGTGCGGGTACTTGGGTCACATCAGTAGGAAGTGTCCAGAAAGGATACATCACAGAGGATCTGCACCGGAGCAGGGTATAAGTCAACCTCGTGCTCAGCTCCAAGGAACAGCACCAAAGTCCGGGTGCATTTTTCATACAGCTCTGGAGGATGTGCCGGACAGGGCACCTGTGCTAGCGGGAATGTTCACCCTCAATGAACTACACATATTGATTTTATTTGACTCTGGAGCCACACACAATTTCATCAGCAGATTATTTGTGTGCAAAGCTGAGCTCTCCACCTCCACATCGAAAGATCACTACCTTATCCGCTCACCCGTTGGGAATATAGCTGCTAATGAAGTGGTGATCAAAGCACCTTTGTGCTTAGGTGGAAAATTATACCCCACAACCCTCATTGTATTAGAGGGGCAGAAGATCGATGTGATCTTAGGAATGGCGTGGATGAACTACCACGGGGCTGTTCTCGACATTGGTCCACGGATTGTTAGTTTTGGACTCTCCGATCTACGGTCTCCAAACACTCATACTTGAAGCCGTGGATTCTAAAAATCCAGTGGTGTACCACAGTGTGACCCCGAAACTGGAGGATATTCCGGTGGTCCGTGAGTACCCAGATGTGTTTCCTGACAATCTTCCAGGGATGCCGCCTGAAAGGGACGTGGTATTCAAGATCGAGTTAGAACCGGGAACCACGCCGATATCTCAGAGGCCGTACAAAATGTCTCTGAAGGAATTAGCTGAACTGAAAGAATAGCTAAAGGACTTAATGGACAAAGGGTTCATCCGACCAAGCTCATCGCCATGGGGCTGTTCAGCCCTCTTTGTGAAGAAAAAGGATGAGTCACTTCGGTTATGTGTGGATTATCGGCCGCTGAATGCCGTGACAATCAAAAATAAATATCCACTGCTGCGGATTGATATATTGTTTTATCAGTTGGTGGGTGCCAAAGTATTCTCCAAGATGGACTTACGGTCTGGTTGTCATCAGATAAAAATCAGAGCGGAGGATATACCGAAGACGGCTTTCTCGACTAGATACGGGCTCTATGAGTATCTAGTCATGTCTTTCGGGCTAACAAATGCACCGGCACATTTCATGTACCTTATGAATTCTGTATTCATACCTGAGTTGGATCAATTCGTCATGGTTTTCATCGACGACATTCTCGTATACTCCAAATCGGAGGAGGAGCACACCAAACATCTCCATATTGTGCTCCAACGCTTACGGGAACATAAGTTGTATGCCAAATTCAGCAAGTGTGAATTTTGGATCAGCAAGGTACCATTCATAGGCCACTTTATTTCAGCGGAGGGTGTGGCCGTAGATCCAACAAAAATTGAGCAAGTCTTGAAGTGGGAGTCTCCGACATCTGTTCATCAGATCCGCAGTTTTCTAGGGCTAGCGGGTTACTATCGGAGATTTATTCCCAGCTTCTCGAAGGTGGCTAAACCCATGACAGAATTATTGAAGAAGAACAGCAAGTATGTATGGATGAAGGCCTGTGAAGAGGCATTTCAAACTTTGAAGAAACATCTCACAACGGCACCGGTGTTAGCCCAACCGGATACAACAAGGCCATTTGATGTTATTGTGATGCCTCAGGCATTGGACTTGGCTGCGTCTTAATGCAAGATAGATGCGTGATCGCGTATGGGTCTCGTGGACTCCGCAACCACGAGTAGAACTACCCCACTCATGACCTAGAACTGGCTGCAGTGGTGCTTGCGTTGAAGATGTGGAGACACTACTTACTCGGGAATTTAGTGCACCTCTACACCGACCATAAGAGCCTCAAATATATATTCACTCAGAAGGATATCAATATGAGGAAGCAGAGATGGTTGGAATTGATCAAAGATTATGAGCTCGAGATCCATTACCATCTGGGCAAAGCTAACGTGGTGGCTGATGCACTCAGTCGTAAGTCCCACGTAAATAACTTGTCGGTTATTCCGGATGAGGATGAAGAACCAAGCTTGCGGGTGATTCCGTATGGGGCGTTGTATAATCTTGCTCTTGTGCCTACCATTAGAGAAGAGATTGTATAAGCCCAGAAGAGAGATAAAGGAATGCGGAAAATCCAGGCAAGAATCAATGAGGATAAAATGAAATGTTTCCGGGAAGATGAACAAGGTGTGTTATGGTTTAACAACCGTATCGTGGTACCCCGGAACCTGAAGCTAAGAAAGAAGATCTTGGATGAAGCTCATATGTCCAAGTACTCGATACATCCAGGGAGCAACAAGATGTATCAAGACCTGAAGACAAAATTCTGGTGTACTCGGATGAAGCGAGAAATTGCCAAGTATGTATCCGAGTGTGATACATGTCGGCGAGTCAAGGCTGACCATATAAAGAAAGCGGGAATGCTGCAACCATTAAACATTCCGACATGGAAGTGGGAGGACATCAGCATGGACTTTATTGTCGGGCTGCCTCTCACACTCAGAAAGCATGACTCCATTTGGGTGATTGTTGATCGGTTAACCAAATCAACCCACTTCATCCCAGTGAGTACAAGATTTTCAACTAAGCAATATCCAGAGTTATATCTCTCCAGAATTGTGTGCTTACATGGGGTCCCCAAAACCATCATATCGGACCGAGGTTCAATATTTGTTGCTCGTTTCTGGGAGCAACTACATGAATCTCTGGGAACAAAGTTAATCAGAAGCTCGGCATACCATCCTCAGACCGACGGCGAAACGGAGAGGGTGAATCAAATTCTAGAAGATATGCTGAGGGCATGTGCCATAGATCATGGAAAGAATTGGGATAACCATTTGCCATTAGAGGAGTTCTCCTACAACAATGGTTACCAATCCAGCATTAAAATGGCACCATACGAAGCACTTTACGGCAGGAAGTGTCGCACGCCACTCAATTGGTGTGAATCCGGCGAGAGGGTGATTTTCAGCATTAATCTTGTAAAAGATGACGAAGAGCGGGTCCAGCTTATTCAAGTAAACCTTAAAGCCGCTCAATCTCGCCAGAAGAGCTATGCGGACCAGCGACGCCGACCCTTGTATTTTGAAGTCAGAGATCACGTCTATCTCCGAGTATCCCCGATGAAGGGAATTCATCGATTCAGGGTCAAGGGAAAGCCAGCTCCTCGCTTTGTGGGTCCGTTCATTATTACAGAACGGTGTGGACCGGTAGCCTACCGTCTGAAGCTGCCACTATCTTTATCGGGCATCCACGACATCTTCCATGTCTCACACTTGAGAAAGTGTTTGAAGAAGCCGACAGAAATTCTTTCGGGAGACATGGAGATATTACAACCAGATCTCACCTACGCCGAGCAGCCCATCAAGATTATCGACGAAAAGACCCGGATCACTTAAAATCGGACTTTGAGATTTTACAAAGTCCTGTGGAGTAATCATTCCCCAGAAGAGGCGACTTGGGAGAGTGAACATTTCATCCACAAAAACTATCCGGAACTTTTGTCGTAGATTTTATAATTACCTTCCGCCTCATCTTTCTTTTGTAATCTCGGGACGGGATTCCCTTTTACAGAGGGAGGAATGTAAAGGTCCCAAAAGCAGGAATACAAAGAAACTTGAGTTTGCACAAATGTTGGTGTCATGTGTATGAAAAAGGGGGCTAGTTTAAACTTTTTACACATATGATAACACATGAGAGATTCTTCTAAACAAAACTTAGGGTTACTTGCATGTTTGGACCCTAGGTGGGATAAACCCACAGAATTGAAGTACTCAGGTGCAATGGAAAGATTTAGAAATCAGAGTTTGAACTAAATGATCAACTCAAATTTCAAATGAGGGAAGGACACAATGGGAATTCAAACTGTTGTGTTCAAACTCTTGTTTGCAGCAGCTAACACCAGAATCAAATTGCATATTTGGATTCCCTAGGTCCAAATTAGTGGGTACGCAAAGTCTCATTAATTTTTGTAATGGTTTGCTATCCATTTTCCAAAAAGGATTTAAATGAGCAAGAAATTCAAATGGACATTTGAATTTGGATAGAATTTGTCCAACTCTCCAAAGGCAGCTCAACTTTAAACTCCAAACATTGGAATTAATTAATTGCCACATTTTTGGAGATCTTTTTAAGAGATAAGCAGGGACTCACTGGTGGGACCCACAGGTCAGTGTTACACAAAGACTTGCACAGTAAGTCTGGGCTCTCTGTTCCTCACAGCAACGGGGAGCTGCCCACGGACGCCACCGAGACACCCACGCAACGCCTCCTGGGGTCGGTTTCCTCACGCTGGCGATCTACTCGCGGGGTGGCTTTCACTCCCAGGCGTGTCCCATTTCGCCACAACGCCGAAGACACGGGTTCTACCCCTCTCGCGTGCAAGAACGGCACAGAGAAGCCACCGCCATTGTCGATCGCTCGGGAGCTGTTGTCCTTCATGTGCAAACGCCCAGGCGGTAGCAAAACGCTCCGGCAGTCTTCTACACAGCTTCCTCAGGCCACAACCGAGAGCGTTCGGCCCTCACAACCCCGGCATCACCAAGTTTGCGCTGCGGCCGAGAGAAGCCGCGTAGGGGTGCTCTCGTGGACAGCCTTGCAGAGAGCTTGGCATGCCCGAGTAAGAGTACCCTCGGACGCGCTAGGACCCGGTGGTGCTCGTATCCGAAGCTCAGGCCGTGACATGATCCACCGAGCACGAATTTGAGAAAGTTCCTACGGCGGGCACAAACCGACCATCCGGCACGGTAATCCCGAATTCGATCCCTCTGCTCATTCCTAGGTCATGAAAACTTGCATACAAGACCGCCAGTAGTCGGCGATCATTACCCTTCACATGCCTAGCGTGAAACCCCATGTAGGCCGAGTATTTCTAGGTTTTTTAACGGTGACCGAGGCGGGGAGGATCGGGTTCACGGTGCAACCATGGTTAGAGCCTTCCCCGAGCCTTGGCATGGCCATGTCGACCTCCCCTGGGATCCTCCGGTGCTTTAGCGCCGTTTCACCGATGTTTTGGCGGGCTAGGTTGGCCGGGCGACATCGCCGAAATGCTACCGAGCCGCCGCACCGTCGCCGGCTAGGTTAGAGCCACCGCCGGTCGGGGGAAATGGTTCCATCGTGTTCAGCGTGTGGAACTAGGCCCTAGCGGCAAGGGAGAGAGCAGGATCTGGCCGGACGGCGAAGATCAGCACAGCTCCCGCAAGCCGGGCGGCGCACGGGCACGGGTAGCCGGAGGTTGAAGAAGACCCGACGGGTCCCACATGTCAGCGACAGGGATTTGAGTTTCTGATCGGCTGCGGCGCTGGGATCTATTGTGTCTGCGCGGGAAGAGTCCAGTGGCCCCGTGTGGCTTACCCCGGCAAGTGACACGTGGTCCCCCCTGGACCCACGCGCAGGATTTAAACTTTTCCGGTTTATTTGAATTCCAGGATTTTCCCAAAACTTTAGAACCTCATAACTTTTGCTAGGAAGCTCCAAAATTAGTGATTCAAATTGGGTTGGATTCAGGTTGAATATATCTGTCCAAACATACAACCCAATTTGTACGAAACTCATTAATTAATTCTCTAAAATTCTTTAAATCCTTTACGCAAAAGAATTTTAGAGGGAGTTTGGTTCATTCAAAATTCCTCAAAATTTGCCAGAATATTTTTTAGAACATTAGTGGACTCTGTTAAAGTTTAAGCTCATTTGGAGTTGGGTTACTTAGGATAATTCTGATTTCAAGTTTCTGTGCTCAAATGGATACAGAAACTATTTCAGAAAATGTCCAAAACATGGAAATTCAGTTCTAGGAAAGTCTTAGCTCCAAAAAATCCTACGAAAATTCATGCATGCTCCCTGAGCTATGTTTGAAAGTGTAGTTCACTTGAATTTGCATAAAGTTGCAAGTTTATTCATAATTAATTTCCTTTTTCCTAAATGCTTAGGGAATTGTTCTGAGTGACCTACTCATTGAAAATTTCTAACTTTTGGTCCAAATTAATTTCTTGTGACATGGAACTCACCAGAAAATTTTCAGCTCCATTGGAGCTCTGGATCACCATTGTGCTGTTCAACATATTTAGATGAATATCACACAAGGGGTGAACAACACATCTCACTTGATCATAGTGTTTAACCCCAAACCCAAACCACTAGCACCAGTGTCATTTTAAATTCTTAAACGGAGTTCCAGTTTTAAACTTGTATTTAGAACTTGTTAGCAAAAGCTTTACAAGTAAGATATGTGCATATTCATTACGTGTAGCATCTACGTGAAGGATTTGAAGTCATCGGAGTGGAGATCAAGGAAGGAGGAAAGCAATTGATCAAGGCCCAATTGGTCTTCACTAACTGAGCTTCATATATATATAAGTCCCCTGCAAAACAAAGCCGTTTTGCATCAAAACTTACAAGTTTTTATTTTTATTCACTTTATATCGTCTAGCATTTTGTTTATTGCATTAAGTCTAGGTGGTATGACACTCCAAATGCATGACCCAGAAAACCCTGGAGTAAAATGTAGAATAGGTGATCAATTGATTATAACTGCTGATCGCAAGTTAACAAAAGTGGATTAAAAGAGGCATAACTCGAGTAGGTAGTTCCTACTCGTGAACCGGGATTAAGGGGGATCAATCGGAAGAGTTGGGAATTGATCCTCATAGTTGGAAATGGAGATGGGCAGTGGATGGCAGGCTCAAGGACGTGGTCCTGTGAACCTAGTCTATGTCTGAGTCGATTAAGGCCCGTTCTCTTGTGCGGCCCGTTGGACAAGTTTGAGTTGTGTACCGGATGCATACTGGCTATATGAGACGCAGGAAACCGATGTAATATGTTAACCTGGGTGTCGAGGCATACCTCACCGTCTGATGCCGATGCTGAAAGGATAGAGAAGTCAACTCTATGAGGGTTTGCCGTAGAGAGACTTAATCCCTGTCGGTGGGACCGGTTCGACATTTGGGTGTCGTGTGAAAGGTTGCCACGTAGATGTCAGTGATGGTTGCTGTGTGCAACATCGAGTATGGGCGTACGTGTCGTGTCAGCCGGGTGTTATTGATTGCAATCACCGTCGCTCGCGGAATGGACCGAGCATACTTGTTCTCTGCGTCGTGACGTAGTAATAAACTAGGAAACATTTAATAATGCTTCGTGAGAAATCCTCATAATGGAGATGAGGAATGATCAACACTTTCACTAAATTTATTTTTCACCTTGGGCTAGTAGCGTCGAAGCAAAGCGTTTATTGTTTGATGGTAGAGTCTCGACGTTAATGGCGCAAGGTCGGTATGAGACTAGGGTAGCTCACTAAAGTTACTTTCACCTCGGGCAAGTGACATGGAGATAAAGTGTTTCTTGTTTGATTATGGAGTCTCGATATAAATTGCGCGAGGGCTATAAAAGTTGCTTAAAACTGGAAGTATGGACTCTCCTTTAGCTCAAGAGCATCATTTGTGCAAACTGCTAGATTCAGCCCTCTATTTTCAGCATGTAGAGTTACATGACTAGGGTGATGGTTAAGTCTTGCTGAGCTTTGTGCTCACAGATACTGCATAAGCTGTTTTGCAGGTAATAACTGTACGCTGATATGTACGGGTGTCCGATCAGACTCGGAGTTCTCCGAGTGGTGAACTCATGGAAACCCCTGCCGCTGCTACTGTGATAGTGTTGCTAGCGAGAAGGGTCCGCGGGCTGGACACCTTCTCTGTTGCTTAGCATAGGTATGAGACATGAGTTGTATTAGTCTTCTGCTGTAGAATATTTTGAGAAGTATTTGTAAAATTTACACTTTGTAAGCTTCCGCTTGATTTATGTAATATGATGCTTTATTATGTGTGCTGTTGGGTGCCGCATCGCACGGCACCACCCAATGCGATTCCCGGGCGAGCGGCACGGCCCCGTGATTCGGATCGGGCCCTCACATAAAGATCTGACACTTGTTTTCGATCAGGTAGTGTCTCCAAATCTTTATTGCATGGACCACAGCTGCCAACTCCAAGTCATAGGTTGGGTAGTTCTTTTCATGGACCTTCAGTTGTCTGGATGCATATGTGACAACTCGGTCATCCTGCATTAGCACACACCCGAGTCCTTGTTGGGAGGCGTTGCAGTATACAACAAAATCTTTGTGTATATCTGGCAAGATCAGCACTTGGGCTGCGTAACTTCTTTAATTCCCTGAAGCTGTTCTCGCAGGCGGGAGTCCACTCAAATTTCTTGTCCTTTTTTGTCAACTCAGTCATGGGTCTCGCAATTTTGGAAAACCCTTCTATAAACCTCCGGTAATACCCGGCTAGTCCAAGGAAGTTGTATATTTTTGTCACGCTAGTGGGCTACTTCCAGTCGGTGACTGGCTCAACTTTAGCTGGGTCCACTGCCACCCCCTCGGCCTTTATGATGTGCCCGAGGAATGCGACCTGTTGCAGCCAAAATTCACACTTGTTGAATTTGGCGTACAGCTAGTGTGCTCTCAGCCTTCCCAGTACTATTCTGAGGTGTTCGGCATGCTCCACGTAGCTTTTTGAGTAGATCAGTATGTCGTCTATGAAGACGATGACAAACTTGTCTAACTCCTCCATGAATATCTTGTTCATTAGGTTCATGAAGTAGGCTGGTGCGTTGGTCAGTCCGAACGGCATCACTGTGAACTCGTATTGTCCATAACGAGTCACAAAGGCCATCTTCATTATGTCCGCATTTCTGATCTTCAATTGGTAGTAACCAGATCGCAAATCGATCTTGGAAAATTACTTTGCTCCTTTTAGTTGGTCGAACAAGTCGTGGATCCATGGCAAGGGGTCCTTGTTCTTAATTGTGACCTCATTCAGGGACCGGTAGTCGATACACATCCTCAATCTACCGTCCTTCTTTTTGACAAAAAGCACGGCAGCTCCCCAGGGTGAAGAGCTAGGTTGGATAACTCCTTTCTCTTGTAACTCCCTGATCTTCTCCTTTATCTCGGCTAGCTCGTTGGCTGCCATCCGATACGGTCTATTGGCTATCAGTGTTGCCCCAGGTATTAGGTCGATCAGGAATTCGATATCCCTATTCGGGGGCATTTTGGGTAGCTCCTCTGGGAATACGTCCGGGTATTCACTTACAACTGGCACTTGCTCCAAGGGTGTTGTTTCCAGGCTGCATACTAGGGGTTCCATACCGAGTTTGCGGGATTGGCACGCCATGGTAACCCCATCGCGGTTTGTCGCCGTGAACTTGCGGTCGGCACAGGATATATTCCCTTTATGTCGTGCAAACCAGTCCATGCCAAGAATAACATCTATGTCGTTCGACTTCAGGACGACTAGATCTGCTAGGAATTATATCCCACTTATTTGAATCTTAACCCCCAGGCATCCGAGGTGGCACTTTGTAGTGGCCCCTGGGGATCTGGTCACTAGTGGGGTCTTTAGCCATACTGTTGGCAATCCACTTCTAGCCACGAAGTTGGAGGAAACGAAAGAGCGCGAAGCCACGGAATCAAATACTATTGTGGCAAGGGTTGAGTTGACTAGGTACTCACCGAGTACGACGTCTGGTGCATCCTCAGCCTAGCATGCATCGATGTGGTTCATGCGACCACGCCCGAAGGACTGAACTCAGTTCTGCGGTCCTGACGCTTGCGGTGGGTTGCGCCTGTTGTTGGACGCAACGGTCCTTACTCCTGAGTTTGCCTGGGCATCATTTGGCTTCCTCATGAGTGGGCAATTCGCGATCAAGTGCCCCGGGTCGCGGCAATGGAAGCAAGCCGTGCCGGCAGTCATCGTCCGAGTTGTGTTGGCATTGCCCACTGCGGTGCATTGATGCTTGGTGGCCGGTATTGCTGCATTGGCTGCTGTAGGTTGTACCCGGTGGTGTGGAACTGCATTGTGGGTTGTTGTCGTGGCTTCGGCAGAAAGTTAAGCCTTGCCCGTTGGAATCGCTCTTGCTGCTTGAACTTCTGCACCTGGAACTTCCTCTTTCATTCCCCATCCAGCTGGGAACGTGCCTCTTCCAATAGTATGGCCCTATTCATGAGGGTATTGAACTCCGGGTATATGTGAGTGACCGTTCAACCCCTTGTGGAAACGGTCTTGTTTCTTCTTGTCAGTGTTAATTTCGCTACTGGCATAGCGCCCAATTTCAAGAATTACTTTACGTACTTATTGATGGTCATGGCTCCTTGTCGTAGGGCACGGAACTCATCCATCTTCATTTCTATAACCCCTTCAGGGATATGGTAATCCCAGAAGGCTTGCTGGAACTCCTCCCAGCTTATTGTGTCAGGTTCAGCCGCTGCATCGCGGTAGTTATCCCACCACTCTGCGGCAGCTCCCACAAGCTGACAGGAGGCTAACATAACTCGCTCCTGGTCTCCGGCTGCCGTTATGTCGGGTTTCTTGCTTATGTTGCGCAGCCAGTCATCAGCTGCCAACAGATTCTCATCACCGCCATCAAAGACCGAGGGTCGGAGTCTCATGAACTCTGACATCCTAGAGGGAGGAGGCGCCCAGGGCCTCGCTGCCCTTGCATTGCCTGAGTTATCGTCTGCAGTAACTGTGTCTGTACTGCCATGACTTCGGCCAACATACCCAGTGGTGGCAGAGGCACCACTTCTTCCTCCGCGGATGCCACTTCTTCGGGGTTGATTTCCCCAACTTATTCTGGGAGGTCGTCTAGTCTATTGGGTTCATCTCTCTCAACCGCTGCTGCCCTGCCCCTCTGGGCGGGTATCTTTTGGGGTGCACGCACTGCCGGTGCCTGAGCCCCTTCAGCATCATGCTCCCGACGCGCCTGGACTCTGGCGGATCTCTTGGGGGCCATCTAGGGAAGCACAATATTGTGGGGGTTTTAGTTGTTGTTCTTGTTTTTTTTTCATGTTTTACTTGCCTATACTCAAGTGTATATGTTTGGCCAACTTGATCAAGCTGGTCTCCTTTATTTCTGTCTTAAGGAGGGTGCTCCTATCTGGGCTCTTGCCGGCATCACTCAACAAGGTATTATCACACACTGAACATCCATTAAATCCTGGCAAACCACATCATCATACTAGAGTACAATCATCACATGGTACAACACATAGCAGGTCTAGGACCTTGCAATACACCCACGCCACATCTAACGATCGTGATGCTAATCATCCACTAACACGAGGTACACAACTCACACTATGCCGGGCTACTCATGGTACTACAGGCTGTTGTCCCTGTGACTTCTGTGGGTGAACCGGTGGGGGTACGCCGTCCTCCATGCCGTGGTCCTGGTGCCACTCGGTCCTAGGTCGATCCCGTCGTCTACCAGCTCCACAACAGTGAAGGGGAACTGTCCACCGCCGTGTCCTGCGGTCTGCTGACTAGGTCCTCCACAGATAGCAACCTCCTCTAGTATCTCAACGCTCGAGTCCTGATCGTCGCCTCCCTGCAGGTGTTCGTCCTCCTCTGGCTCGTCTCCGGTGTCATCATCTGAGTCGCTGTACGTCCACGTGCTCCCTGTGCGTCCTCCACGCAGCCGCTCCAATAGTCGAAGGCTCTTGCCTCGACCGAAGCATCCAGCGCCTCTGGCTATAGTGGCTCGGACGGTGGGAGTCAGGCGGGGTACAGCTGGAACACGCATCGTCTGCAGGCCACTCTCATGCTGCAAGGCCAGGGTGCTCGTACGAGCAGTGATCCGGGCTCGCACTCCTCCTAGGCGGGCTCCGGCCTGGTAAAGAGAGTCCAACTCCCTTACGTGTGTTGCAGTCCTGTGGTTGAGCTCCACACGCAGAGCCTCGGTCACCTCATGAGCTCGTGTGGTCTCAGTGCGGGCCTCGTCCAGCTGGGCCTGTAGACTCCTCGCTCTACCCTCCGCGTCCTGAGTGCGAGCAACCTCTGCTCTCCACTCCGTGTGGGCGTCCTCACAGCACTGGTCCAAGGCGTGTAGGTATCTGGCGGTCTCTGTCAGGGTAGTGTCATCCACGGTCCTGGTGAGTCCCTCTAGTGTCGCAACTTGGTGCCTCCAGATGTAGCTGTCTTCTCGGCGCACATAGAAGTAGTGGATGGGCACCGGCCCGGTCCGCTCCATGCACCTGTCGCTGAGCTCCAACAGTGCCTCCCGTGCAACAGCCCTGATGGCGTCTGCATAGCGGGCTCCAGTGAAGGTGAGTGAGTAAGGCTGCACTCCGTGAGGTACCGACGCCTCATTGATGTGGACCTCTGCCTCGCAACAAAGTGCACCGTCCTCCTCGTACTCCCTACAGTGGTAGCACGGAAATCTCTTGTAGCCGAGTCTCTCCAAAGTGCGGATTAACACCAGCGGGAACCCAGTCAGGTCTTGGAAGGTGCCCTTAGACCAGCCGTCCATCTGTCAAGGTAACTATGGGTTAGCGTTGTTTTTGGCAAGGATAGTTTAACATAAGAGTGAGGTAAGTCTAGTATAGGTAGGCTTTTGCACATAATTTTGGAAAATACGTGTTCCCTCGGTGTTTCATCTCTAAGGCTTTGTCCTACGGCCATGTACGGCTCTGATACCACTCTGTCGGGACCCACCTTTCTCGGGGCCCACTTGTGCATTCCGTATCAATCCCTGGATCAGTAGTTGGTACGAACAATAGAATGGATCCAATACCATACATTAATTCAGTCTCAACATGACCCTTAAGGTCTTACATCCATGTCTTAAGTTACAATTTGTTGGCCTCGCAGGGCCTCAAAAGAACAGAAAACTAGTAAAGAGCAGCGGACTAAGTGGCTCTCATTCTCCTCAGGCAGCCTTGGGCGCAGGACTAGGCCTACTCGTCATTGTATTGCACTTCATCCTCTATCTCCCTTTCCTCTTCTACTTCTAAGGGTCATGAAGAAGGCAAGAGTGAGTACGGAAGGTACTCAGCAAGCCCTAACACTACTCAAGAGAGTGTGTTTCATGCAGGGGGTTGTAGCAAGGTAGGGCCATACGGCTTAGGTTTTGCCGAAAAGCATTAATGCAGGGTTTCTTGAAAGAAGGTTTTGCAAAGCAAATGAGGTAGTCATTCCTTGTTTTTAGTTGGTGGGACCTAGGGGAGTTTGAGCTCCATACGGCCAGTTCCCTAAGTTTTTACCAAGTTCAAGCCCACGGCTTTACTAGTTCCCAGCACACAGCCATAATTTCCAAAACCCAGCAAACACTGCCACTCAACCACATGTAGGAAACATGCTAAGACTAATCAACAAGAGCTCGAAACATAGTGTGCCAATACCGTGACAACGGTTATCCGGATTTTACACTCTGCAGAGGTTGTACACTTTACCCACAGGTCAAGCACTCCTAGCAAGGGAGTAGCGTAACGTTCGCCTCATCTTCCCTGAGTAACCCCACAATCACACCTCGGGACACACCCAAGGGCTATTTGGGCAATTACTCTCCCAGCCGGACCACGGTTAATGACTCCCCCGTGTCTTTTCCTGGTCCCCCGTGCCCTACTAGCCGCAAGATGGCTCATGTGGAAGTCATCAAGAAGGTAGAGGGAATCCTGCCCATACAGGTTTTGTGGTTGTACGAAATCACTATGACGAGGTCATATGAACCAGTCCTTGAGTTGGTGAGGCGGCTCCGTCAATGTCCACGACAGGTGGACTACACCGAAGCACACACTACTCATTCACCAATCATACCTCAACCATTCGCTTTTCCCACTTCACCCCACACAAGTTGTATAACACCATTCCCAACATACTTCCTAACTCACACCACCAATACACCTTTCACACTTTTCAAAAATCTGAATATTAATTGTAGCGAGTCGCGATGCGAACATCCCGAGCGTTCCTAAGCATTCTACTTTCAAGGGATCACACACGTCATCACATTATATTATGACGACGGGGCCTTAGTGCATCAAGGAGGAGTCGACAAGGTCAAGGAGGGTTCATGGCACTTCACATGTCAAGCACGTGACTGAGCAACCACTAGTCAAATGGGTTTTATCTACTACAACGTTTAAAAATAATCATGAAAAACATGCACATTGAAAATAGGCTATCAGGGTAATTTTGCAAATTCATAGGAGCAATCATGATCAAGGAGGGGTTAGAGCTTGCCTTCAAAAGCTTCTAGGAATTCCTCTTAATCTGGGTCGTCAAATTCCTCATCGTCTTTCTCGTTTGCTATAGTATGTAACTTGCCCGAATTAGTGTCGAACCCAAAGGAGTACAAAACTTAGGTTACATCATAGTTACATGGTTGTAGGGGTTTTGAGGGGTTCCCTAATGACCAACGTGTTTTATTTGGGCTTTTTGGAGGGTGTAGTGTCCTTGGGCAGAGGGTCGTACCCTATCCCCTTCCGCCGTTTACTTAATTGTTAGGTTAGCATGATTGCTGATGATTAGTAATGCCCTAAAATAGTTTTTAGCCTTTATCCGCATGTTATTATCCTCTAATGACAATTTCCTATTTTTAGGAATTTTCCTAGAATTTTTCTGTACCCGAAAATGCCTTTTGCAAGTTTCCGCGTATGCTTATTGGCTGTACCTAGCGTTTTCCTGCGTATAGCGGCTGACAGGCGGGGCCAGGACCCCACGGGTCACCGTTCCATGAAACGGGACTTAGTCCACGGCCGCTGGGTCTCTGGTCCACATGGACCGAGCCCATAGGGGCTCTGGCAGGCGCGCAGTAAGCTGGCGCCCGCGTGGTGCCGAGTCAGCGGCCACGTCGGTGCCTTGCCCGCGTGGCCCTGCCACCTGACTGCCACGTGAGCGGCCGTTAGGGGGGTTTCTGGCGTGGCAGAGGTGGCCGGCGGCTCGCCGGAGCCGCGTTTCTCTCCCGACAAGACCTAACGGAGTTCATGCCGGTGTGCTATGCGTCATAAGGAACCTAATGGAGATGTCCTTCGGCCGAGGGGGACACTGGAGCGGCGGCTAAAGCTCGCCGGAGACGGTTCGTGTCACACCCGGTTTTTCCGAAGAACAACCAAGTGAATATCACATGTATGCCAGGATCATTTTCTCATACATGTGATGACAAATAGTGAAGCATCATTTATTACAAGCCAGGTGTCGAATTTAAATAAGTCTTACATAGCAAATGTCTCGATGGACAATAATAAGTTCATCACAAGTAAATAAACTAGCAGCGGAATATTATTCTTGTGGGCTCCGTTACAGGCGTTGCCCGGGGGACTCCATGAACCTAGAAACCTTCTTCGGGTCCAAAGTCTTGATCATTAAACACCACTTCATTATCTTGACCTGAGCAGCAATATAAACCAACAAATATGCAAGGTTGAGTACCGATGGTACTCAGCAAGTGTGGAAAAGTTATGTCATGCATGGCTAGAGCAAGAAGAGGTTGAACTCATGGTTAAAGCACTACGCAATTAATACCTATCACCTTAGCTTATTAAGCACCTACATTACTACACAGGTGAAATGGTCCCAATCTCCCGTCCCATCATCGTAATCAAATAACCATTACATCGTTTTCAATGTTAAGCTCCCCGCTTAACATCCTTAACTTCCAAAACCATCACTCCTCTAATCATGAATAAGTCCAAGCCGCTCTTGACCGTGAGCACGACTGTCATGACGCTTTTGACTCTGCAGAGTTTGCACCACTGTACCCACATGTAGTGATTTCATCCCCCGTTGCCGGGTGGACTAAAAGAACCTCCATTATGCCAGTGGCCACGAATCACATTCACACTTCCCAGGTGTGTAGCCAGGAGATCACTACGAAGCCTTTACAAAGGGATTCCCGACGAGCGTGGACCCACTGAGGTTTCACCCCTAACAGCATACAAGAGGCTCCAACCCCGCTGCAGTGGTCCCCTCTCGAGCCTTGCGGTTCATATGGTAGTCCAGCTGACACCTATTCCCCGCACCATCCAACACACCCATACTACGCCGGGGATACACCTAATTAATTGGCCAAGCTGCCCCATCACAGCATGTGGTTGGCACGGTAAAGCCAGGTTACATGCTCCATGAACCGGTCCTTAGGATCCAGGCAAGTACTAAACACAAACCCGAGTCTCATGCACCCAGCACCAACCAAAACATCCAACTTGCCTTGATCCCTACCTCTACATAACTCAATATCTCATTCAAGAGTATGGTAAAATAAACTGATGATCTCATATCCCAAATATCCCATTCTAAGCATGGCTAAGCATATGCATAATAATAAATGACATGATAAAATGAATCCCAACCCAAGCTACAAGGAAACAAGGTAATGCAATTCTAGGGAAACATCCTAGCATGGGTTTCATATTTTCAATTGACAATGCAAATAATTCTATCTACACATCCTAGTATAGGAACAAAGTGGTCAAGGACACTTGCCTTCTTCTTGCTGCTCTGGGAATGTATAGTCCTGATCTTGGAAAGGAAGAACTTGCTCTGGAGCAGGTTCTACATCATACCATCACACATGGCAAAACAAAAACAACAATCCATAAGACATAGTTCACACTTCCACTTCATACAAACCACACATTCACATTTATGTTGTGGTTACTCTATGTGTGTTGATTTTGGCTTACATGCACTTTTAAACATGTGCATATGATTTCTACTTTTGTATTCATTTGGCATACTATATATGAATTTCTAATTTAAATAAATCCCTTATATTTAATTGATACACATTTTAGCTACCAAGTGTGCATGGAAGGTATTTTCCTACTCCAAATATGTCTTCAGACCTTCTACCAACCCTAACTGAATTCTTTGGATTTTGGAAACTTCATTTATCCATTTATAGTTATGCATACCTACTTTGTTATATTTTCAGATTTATTTTCTATGCCTAAATGTGAACTTTATTATGAAAATAGTATGTTTTCTTCTTCTAAACAGAATAGGTTTTGGGTCTAAAATATTAAATAATATATTTTTGAACTTCTCCTCTGATGTGAACTATTTTACATTTATTTTACTAATTTTCAGAATTATTCTCTACTTAAAATGTGTCCTATTACTAATAAATGTGAATAATCAGTTAAACAGATTCATTTCAGCCAAAAATCTATTTTTATCTCACTCCAAAGTTTTCCATGTACTAGGAAAGTTTTTAATTTGAGTTTACAATGTGTTTGTCCCATCTTTTAAATTTTAAATACCCATCACATAGTCAAATTCCTAAATTTAATATCACATAGGGTTAAAAAGGTAAACTCACCCCACTAAAGGGTCTATTATATTATTTTAAGAATTTCCAGGGGTCTAACTACACATAAAAGAGGGGTTTTCCTAATTTTTATTAAGTCCAGGGGCTAAAACTGATTTTTAAATGAATTTACATGATTTTCTGAAGTTCCAGGGGCTAGATCAGAAGTTTCCGGGGCTAGCTCTTATTTTCCGAGAACCCCAGGGGGTAGCGCATAAGATTCCTGGCCTTTATAATGCGGGGCTGACGTGGACCGTCCGATTTAAAACAGACGGCTGAGATTATAACGTCGAACCGGTACGCGGGGATTTAATCCCTACCGTGCGATTTAAAATAGACGACGCACAAGCGGCCACGTCGCTCTGATCGAGCGCGGGCGGCGCTGCCCGGCGGCGCACGGCGGCGGGAGGCGGCGATCTCGCCGGAGAGATTCGGATCTTCGTAAATTCTTCCTAAAACTGGGATTTTATGGCATAGATCGGTAGAGGGGAGGTCAGGGATCTCACCTTGGGGGTTTTCTTGAGCTCGGAGGTCCTGGAAAGCGGTCGGCGACGAGGTCCGAGGTGAATTCACGGCGAGCCCCGTCGGCGCTGTGTTTGAAGCGCAAACAACCGGGTTTTCTTCACCTGCGCGGTTCCCCGGAGGCAGTGGATCAAGACCAGCGAGTTAGATCAGGATTCCCGAGCGGAGATCGAGCAGAATTTGCCGGAGAAGCTCGGGTTCTCACCGGGAGGAAAAACGGCGGATCGTGGGGAAAACGGGGAGATGCCGGGGTTTATATAGCCGGGGAAGGGCCGCGGGTTTGTTTATATCGAGCTGGAGTCTTCTGGGACCGGGAGTCGGGCGGAAATCCGGTCGGTTACGATCGCGCGCGTGCGGGGAACAGTCCGGGGTCGGCGCGATCGGGAGCTCGGGGATGACAGGTGGGTCCCGCCTGTCTGCGAGAGGTGTGCGGGCGCGCGGCTGCAGGCTGGCGTGGGGGTTGGGTGGGCCGGCTGGTGGGTTTCGGCCCACTGGCCTGGAAGGTTTATTTTTTTCTTTTTCTTTTTCATTTCTGTTTTGAATTTAGTTTGAATTCTAGTTTGAATTTGAATTTTTGCAACACATGCAATACGTCCAAAAATTTTTAAATTCCCCTCTTAACAGGATTTTGGGGTGTTACAGCTCTACCCCCCTTAAAAGAAATCTCGTCCTCGAGATTGGTGGTTCTAAGAAAACAATTCCGGAAATTGTGCCTTAAGCTCATCTTCTCGCTCCCAGGTGGCTTCTTCTTCCGAGTGATGCTTCCACTGCACCTTGCACATCCGGATTCTTTTATTTCTGGTGAGGCGTTCCATTGTTTCCAAAATCTTGGATGGTTGCTCGGCATAAGACAAATCCTCAGCTACGTCAACCTCATTCATGGGTAACACCTCTTCAGGCGTTCTCAGACATTTCTTGAGCTGTGACACATGGAATACATCGTGCACATCCGATAGGCGAGCCGGTAATTCTAGTTGATACGCCACTTCGCCTTTCCTCTCCAGCACTTGAAAGGGTCCGATGTATCAGGGTGACAACTTCCCTTTCACCTTGAACCGACGAAGTCCTCGGATAGGGGACACCTTGAGATAGACATAGTCTCCCACGTTGAAAACGAGCTCTCTTCTCCGTACATCGGCATGGCTCTTTTGTCGTGTCTGTGCTATCCTCAAGTTGTTGCGAATTTCCCTCACTTTCGCCTCGGCTTCTTGTAGTACTTCGGGACCAAACACTTTACTTTCCCCCGTTTGGTTCCAAAATAGGGGAGTTCTGCACTTCCTCCCATACAAAGCTTCAAACGGTGACATCTTCGTACTAGCCTGATAGCTGTTGTTATAGGAAAACTCCGCATACGGTAAGTTCTTATCCCAACTCCGATTGTTTTTAAGTGCACACGCTCTCAGCATATCCTCAAGAATCTGATTGGTCCTTTTTGTCTGCCCGTCAGTTTGGGGATGATAGGCAGAGCTGAAATTCAGATGGGTTCCCATGGTTTCATGCAGCTTCTGCCAGAACCATGAGGTAAACTGTGTCCCTCGATCCGACACTATCTTCTTTGGCACTCCATGGTAACACACGATCCTTGACATGTACAACTCTGCCAATTTGGATCCGCTGTAGCTTTCTTTCACGGGGATGAAATGAGCTACCTTGGTTAGCCTGTCGATGATGACCCATATTGAATCATATCCTGATTGGGTCCTAGGCAATCCCACTATGAAATCCATACCGATTTCTTCCCATTTCCATTCAGGCACTTTGAGTGGTTGCAATAATCCCGAGGGTCGTTGATGTTCTGCTTTCACCAACTGGCATGTGTCACATAGGGCAACATGTTACGCGACATCTCGCTTCATGCCATACCACCAATACCTGCTCTTGAGGTCCTGGTACATCTTCGTACTCCTAGGATGAATGGAATAGTCAGAATCGTGAGCCTCCTTCAAAATCAATTCAGGGATCTTCTTTACTTCTGGCACACATATTCTTTTCCCGTGCCACACCGTTCCCTGTTCATCCTCTCTGAAACCAGGGGCTTTATTTTCCTTGATGAGTTGCCTGATTTCTTGTATCTTCTCGTCATTCTTTTGGCCCTCGCGTATTTCTCGCTCTAGTGTGGAGTCCACTTCCATGGCGATGGCTTCACCACTATTCCCAAGGCATAGATTGAGCCTTATAACCTCGTCCTTCAATTCTGCAGGCATGTCCTTCAAGCTCAACTTATTGATCTGCACTTTCCGACTTAAAACATCTGCCACGACGTTTGCTTTCCCAGGATGATAGTTGATGCCCACATCAAAGTCATTGATTAGCTCTAACCATCTCCTTTGTCTGAGGTTGAGATCGGGTTGTGTGAAAATGTACTTTAAACTCTTATGATCCGTATATATCTCTGTCCTCTTTCCCATCAAGTAGTGCCGCCAAATTTTCAACGCGTGTACCACTGCTGCTAGTTCTAGGTCATGTGTAGGATAGTTCTTCTCGTGCTTCCTGAGCTGCCGGGATGCATAAGCCACGACATGCCCTTCTTGCATGAGAACACATCCCAACCCGTTTCCAAAGGCATCGCAGTACACCGTAAAGTTCTTCTGCATATCTGGCATAACTAGCACTGGGGCTGTTGTCAATCTTTTCTTTAACTCCTGAAAACTCGTCTCGCACTGTGGCGTCCATGTGAATGTGACTCCCTTCTCCAACAGTTTGGTGAGGGGCCTCGAGATCTTATAGAATCCCTCAATAAACTGTCGATAGTATCCTGCCAATCCCAAGAAGCTTCGAACTTCCCCGACATTTTCAGGGGTCTTCCACTTCTGTATATCCTCAATTTTGGCGGGATCCACGGAGATTCCTCCCTCCGAGATGATATGTCCTAAGAAGGGAACTCTCTTCAGCCAAAACTCACACTTGCTCAACTTGGCATATAGTTGGTGTTCTCTCAGCCTCTGCAACACCAACCTTAGATGTTTCTCATGTTTCTCTTCATCTTTGGAGAAAACGAGAATGTCATCTATGAAAACCACCACAAATTTGTCTAGATATTCCATGAACACCTTGTTCATGAGATACATGAAGTATGCCAGGGCATTAGTTAGCCCAAAAGGCATGACGGTGTATTCATACAGTCCGTACCGAGATACGAAAGCTGTCTTTGGAATATCAGCTTGCCTTATCTTAAGTTGGTGGTATCCCGACCTGAGATCAATTTTCGAGAACACACAAGCTCCCCTCAACTGATCAAACAAGCCTTCAATGCGAAGTAATGGGTACTTGTTCTTGATGGTCACTTCATTCAAGGCACGGTAGTCTACACACAACCTTTGGGTTCCGTCCTTCTTGGGCACAAATATGACTGGAGCTCCCCAAGGTGAGGAACTAGGAAGAATATACCCCTTCTCCGTCAATTCCCTCAAATGATCCTTGAGTTCTTCCAGCTGCTTGGAGTCCATCCGATAAGGTCTCTTGTATATCGGGGTTGTTCCAGGCACTAGCTCAATTGCGAATTCCACTTCACGATCAGGAGGCATACCTGGCAACTCCTCCGGAAAAACATCTGGATATTCCCTGATAGTCCTGATCTCCTCCACTTTCACCTCCACTTGATTTAACTTAATGTCCCTCCTAGGCTCTTGTATTGTTATGAACTTTACTCTTGTGCCACTAGGGTGAGTTAGTTCCACCGTTCTGGTCGAACAATGGATGATTCCCTTATGTTTGGTCAACCAATCCATACCCAAAATAATATCTATCCCCTGTGAATCTATCACTATGAGGTTAGCAGTAAATACTACCCCATTAATGTCTAGGTTCACCTTGGGACACACTTGTCTTGTCCTTATTTCTCCACCTAGAGAGTTTACTGCTAGCATATGGTTCATTTGTGTTGTTGCTAGATCATGCTTCTTAACAAACCCTTGGGCAATGAACGAGTGGGTAGCACCAGAATCAAACAACAGGGTTGCAATGTGTAAATTGGCAGGAAACTTACCAACTACCACGTCAGGTGTCTCTTGCGCTTCCTCCATGGTGACGTGGTTCACCCGTCCTCTCATTACATTCTGCTGTTGCGGCTGCGCGGGCTTCTTCTTTGGGCACTTATGGGCGTAGTGCCCTACTTCACCACAGTTAAAACATTGCACCCCAACCTTAGGTGCCTGGCCTTAGTTGTCTTGGGGTTGGTTTGGGGGTCCTTGTACTGCTGGTCGAGGTTGATATGTAGGGCGAGGCTGCTGTACGAACTGACGTTGTGGCTGTATAGGTGCTGCCGGAGGCCTGCAGTTCGGGTTGTACCCTCTTGGTGCTGAGTAGGGTACCGCAGCACGGTTCGTCTACCCTGCGGGTTGCTGCATCAGACGTGGGCGGGTGTTGCTCCCTGAGGCTTGGTGGGACCACCCGGCCTTCCTCTTGTTCTCATTTTCCAAGGCCTTCAGCTTCCTTTCTACCACAAATGCTCTGTCCACCATCTTTTGGAAGCTTTCATACTCATTGGAGGACATTGCACACTGCATTTCTGCGGTAAGTCCTTCCACGAAACAGTCCTGTTTCTGCTCATCTGTCTCTATGTCCCGTGGGGCATAACGGGAGAGTTGAGTAAATTTAGTGAGGTATTCCCTCACAGTCATGTTTCCTTGCTGCAACCCCAAGAACTCCTTCCTCTTGTTTTTGAGTTCACCCCTTGGTATGCAATGGTTGCGGAAGCTACGCTTGAACTCTTCCCAAGTGATGTTCTCAGGGTCATGATGGGCGGCCACGTAAGCGGTCCACCAATCAGCAGCAGGTCCATGCAAATGGTGAGAGGCAAACAGCACCCTCTCATACCCTTGGCACTGTATGATCCTCATCTTGCTTTCAATGGTCTTTAGCCAGTCATCTGCCTCCAGAGGTTCAGCAACACTTGCAAACTTCGGAGGTTGAGTTCCTAGAAACTCACTCAACCTTGGTTGGCGTGGTGCAGCTTGTGGAGGTGGAACTTGATGCAAGTTGGCCACCACTTGAGTCAGGTTCTGGATGAGCTGATTTTGATTTTCAAGCATTTGGTGGATGGGATCAACTCCCTCACGGCGTCCACCCCTGTCTTGGCTCCCAGAAAGATGAGGGTTGCAGGCCTCATCGTTGTTGTTGGCGGGGTTGGCAGCACGACCCTTTCCTCTTCCGGCCATCTAGCATGATCAACCAAATGTTAATTTAAGGCATTGCGTATTATCTTACTACTTTCACTTGTTTTTACTTTGAAGTGTTGAAGCTTTGTTATACTTTCTGAGGGTTCATGTCTCATATAAAAATAATAGCACTATTATTTCATGTGGGTTCACACACCAAAGCAAAACAATCTGAAGACGAGGCTGTGGACAATTGCTCATGGCCTCCACAACTCACGTCACACACCAAGCATTAACACACCATTAACTAAGATAACGACTCGACTACTCGACATCCTGCTAAACTAGGGGAAGGACTCTACACTACTCGTATCACTGAGCTGGCTCCTCGGGATCTTCCTCATTATTGCGGCTGCCTTCTGACTCCGCTTTGGGTGGGGAAGCTGCTGGTGGAGAAGTGCGACGACGCCTGATCGCCCGGCGATCTGGGGAGTCAGGAGTCCATGTGTCATTCACGGTGACACACAGTTCATTCCCATCTCCTCTCTCTCTTGCTCTCAAGCAGGCTCGAAGCAACGCCTCGGTTTCCTTCAGGGTGTCCCGAACATCCTAAAGCTCTTGCTGACACTCCTGCAGTCAAGTGCTGAGCATAGCAGCATCCTCCAAGCACAGGTCCATGTGCTCATGGGAAGTCCCTTGCTGTACTGGCGGGTACTTGTACTCCGTTGTACCACTCTCGCGCTGGAGGACATACATGTACTCAGTCCTGTCCAGGTGTCGACGATAGATGTGACTCTGGCAGGTGATGGCCTCCCAGGTGACATCCTTCTCCGCATCGACCTGTGTCGCTCGACAAGCTGAAGAGCGGTGGATCTTGAGCAGCTGATTTTTGTGGATAATCCTCATCTCTGAACTCCATTCTTCCCTCTTTTCACGGATTGTCCTGGTGGAGCTATAGTGTATGATTAGCTTGCCCGTATTGCCAGCGGCTTGGAGCATACGTCGAAGACGGCGCAACAAGCCTCCTACTGCCAATCCATAGGAAAGGTACGTCACCGGACGGCTCTCCTCTCTTTGGGCAAGGGCAACTACGGGAACTCTCCCTCCTGTGGACTTGCGAGCGGTGCGAATCATGCGAACCATCTAAAACAGAAAGCATTTAAACTTAGGTTAGATAAACTTTTAAACAAAAATCCTATTTTGAATGAAAGTTGGGGTAAGATGAAGAAAGTGACTCCATTAAATAACACTTTTCAACACACATCTTGTAAAATAGTTTTTAATAAAATAGGGCCCTTAAATACGTCCATTGCTACCTAGGTCCACGTTCCTACGGGCAACCTTGGCTCTGATACCACTTCTGTCACACCCGGTTTTTCCGAAGAACAACCAAGTGAATATCACATGTATGCCACGATCATTTTCTCATACATGTGATGACAAATAATGAAGCATCATTTATTACAAGCCAGGTGTCGAATATAAATAAGTCTTACATAGCAAATGTCTTGATGGACAATAATAAGTTCATCACAAGTAAATAAACTAGCAGCGGAATATTATTCTTGTGGGCTCCGTTACAGGCGTTGCCCGGGGGACTCCGTGAACCTAGAAACCTTCTTCGGGTCCAAAGTCTTGATCATTAAACACCACTTCATTATCTTGACCTGAGCAGCAATATAAACCAACAAATATGCAAGGTTGAGTACCGATGGTACTCAGCAAGTGTGGGAAAGTTATGTCATGCATGGCTAAAGCAAGGAGAGGTTGAACTCATGGTTAAAGCACTACGCAATTAATACCTATCACCTTAGCTTATTAATCACCTACATTACTACACAGGTAAAATGGTCCCAATCTCCCGTCCCATCATCATAATCAAATAACCATTACATCGTTTTCAATGTTAAGCTCCCCGCTTAACATCCTTAACTTCCAAAACCATCACTCCTCTAATCATGAATAAGTCCAAGCCGCTCTTGACCGTGAGCACGGCTGTCATGACAGTTTTGACTCTGCAGAGTTTGCACCATTGTACCCACATGTAGTGATTTCATCCCCGTTGCTGGGTGGACTAAAAGAACCTCCATTATGCCAGTGGCCACAAACCACATTCACAATTCCCAGATGTGTAGCCAGGAGATCACTACGAAGCCTTTACAAAGGGATTCCCGACGAGCGTGGGCCCACTGAGGTTTCACCCCTAACAGCATACAAGAGGCTCCAACCCCGCTGCAGTGGCCCCCTCTTGAGCCTTGCGGTTCATATGGTAGTCCAGCTGACACCTATTCCCCGCACCATCCAACACACCCATACTACGCCGGGGATACACCTAATTAATTGGCCAAGCTGCCCCATCTCAGCATGTGGTTGGCACGGTAAAGCCAGGTTACATGCTCCATGAACCGGTCCTTAGGATCCAGGCAAGTACTAAACACAAACCCGAGTCTCGTGCACCCAGCACCAACCAAAACATCCAACTTGCCTTGATCCCTACCTCTACATAACTCACAATATCTCATTCAAGAGTATGGTAAAATAAACTGATGATCTCATATCCCAAATATCCCATTCTAAGCATGGCTAAGAATATGCATAATAATAAATGACATGATAAAATGAATCCCAACCCAAGCTACAAGGAAACAAGGTAATGCAATTCTAGGGAAACATCCTAGCATGGGTTTCATATTTTCAATTGACAATGCAAATAATTCTATCTACACATCCTAGTATAGAAACAAAGTGGTCAAGGACACTTGCCTTCTTCTTGCTGCTCTGGGAATGTATAGTCCTGATCTTGGAAAGGAAGAACTTGCTCTGGAGCAGGTTCTACATCATACCATCACACATGGCAAAAGAAAAACAACAATCCATAAGACATAGTTCACACTTCCACTTCATACAAACCACACATTCACATTTATGTTGTGGTTACTCTATGTGTGTTGATTTTGGCTTACATGCACTTTTAAACATGTGCATATGATTTCTACTTTTGTATTCATATGGCATACTATATATGAATTTCTAATTTAAACAAATCCCTTATATTTAATTGATACACATTTTAGCTACCAAGTGTGCATGGAAGGTATTTTCCTACTCCAAATATGTCTTCAGACCTTCTACCAACCCTAACTGAATTCTTTGGATTTTGGAAAATTCATTTATCCATTTATAGTTATGCATACCTACTTTGTTATATTTTCAGATTTATTTTCTATGCCTAAATGTGAACTTTATTATGAAAATAGTAAGACACCTCATCTAAACAGAATAGGTTTTGGGTCTAAAATATTAAATAATATATTTTTGAACTTCTCCTCTGATGTGAACTATTTTACATTTATTTTACTAATTTTCAGAATTATTCTCTACTTAAAAATGTGTCCCTATTACTAATAAATGTGAATAATCAGTCAAAAAACAGATTCATTTCAGCCAAAAATCTATTTTTATCTCACTCCAAAGTTTTCCAAGTGCTAGGAAAGTTTTTAATTTGAGTTTACAATGTGTTTGTCCCATCTTTTAAATTTTAAATACCCATCACATAGTCAAATTCCTAAATTTAATATCACATAGGGTTAAAAAGGTAAACTCACCCCACTACAGGGTCTATTATATTATTTTAAGAATTTCCAGGGGTCTAACTACACATAACAGAGGGGTTTTCCTAATTTTTATTAAGTCCAGGGGCTAAAACTGATTTTTAAATGAATTTACATGATTTTCTGAAGTTCCAGGGGCTAGATCAGAAGTTTCCGGGGCTAGCTCTTATTTTCCGAGAACCCCAGGGGGTAGCGCGTAAGATTCCTGGCCTTTATAACGCGGGGCTGACGTGGACCGTCCGATTTAAAAGAGACGGCTGAGATTATAACGTTGAACCGGTACGCGGGGATTTAAATTCTACCGTGCGATTTAAAATAGACGGCGCACAAGCGGCCACGTCGCTCTGATCGAGCGCGGGCGGCGCTGCCCGGCGGCGGGAGGCGGCGATCTCGCCGGAGAGCTTCGGATCTTCGTAAATTCTTCCTAGAACTGGGATTTTATGGCATAGATCGGTAGAGGGGAGGTCGGGGATCTCACCTCGGGGGTTTTCTTGAGCTCGGAGGTCCTGGAAAGCGGTCGGCGACGAGGTCCGAGGTGAATTCACGGCGAGGCTCGTCGGCGCTGTGTTTGAAGCGCAAACCACCGGGTTTTCTGCACCTGCGCGGTTCCCCGGAGGCGGTGGATCAAAACCAGCGAGTTAGATCAGAATTCCCGAGCGGAGATCGAGCAGAATTTGCCGGAGAAGCTCGGGTTCTCACCGGGAGGAAAAACGGCGGATCGTGGGGAAAAACGGGGAGATGTCGGGGTTTATATAGACGGGGAAGGGCGGCGGGTTTGTTTAGATCGAGCTGGAGTCTTCTGGGACCGGGAGTCGGGCGGAAATCCGGTCGGTTACGATCGCGTGCGTGCGGGGAACAGTCCGGGGTCGGCGCGATCGGGAGCTCGGGGATGACAGGTGGGTCCCGCCTGTCTACGAGAGGTGCGCGGGAGCGCGGCTGCGGGCTGGCGCGGGGTTGGGTGGGCCGGCTGGTGGGTTTCGGCCCACTGGCCGGGAAGGTTTATTTTTTCTTTTTCTTTTTCATTTATGTTTTGAATTTAGTTTGAGTTCCAGTTTGAATTTGAATTTTTGCAACACATGCAATACGTCCAAAAATTTTTAAATTCCCCTCTTAACAGGATTTTGGGGTGTTACAGTTCGGCAGCGGTGCACCGTGGAACTTCGGTTGTTCTCATTTTCACATGGGTTTGGGCGTCCCTAAACGGCCGCCGGGTCGTGGGGAAGGTGTTGCGTGGCTCGGCCGGGCCAGTGCCGGCCTTCACGGCGGCCGGCGGCGCGCCGAGGCGGCCATGGGTGGCAGTTGTCCGGCGCGGACCTCCTACAAGGTTCTAGCACACGTCCTAGGAGGCGGAGCTGCCGAGAGGGCCTCTAGGGATGCCAGAGGAGAAAGGAGGGGGAAAACCGTGGCGTACTGGCGGCGAATTTGGGAATTGGCCGGAGTTGGGGAAGAAGAAGGGATCTCCGAATTTCTTATAGGAGCCGGTCGCCCAGTGCTCAATTGGCTTCGTAGGAGTTCGGGGGAGGTGGTGCGCACCTCTGTGGTGGAGAGGGGGCCGTTTTATAGCCGGCGGAGGCGGTGATGATGCGCCGGGATATTTTTCTCGCATGTCATCAATGGAGGCGGCCAGATTTTGGGGCAGAGACGCGGCTGGTGTGTTTATGGCTGCTGAAAGGCGAGTGGAGGCGGGCAGGGCTATCTGGCGTGCCGGCCAGCGCGGTGACACAACGGCGCCGCCTCCCATCGCCGAGATTCCCGGGTCAGAGCTGGCGGAGCAGCGCGGGCGGGAGGTGGGAGAAGGCGCTGTGCGCCGTGGGCCGGGCTGGGGGAAAGGAAGGCAGGCCGTGTGCGGGAGAGGAAAGGAGAAAGGGGGAAGGAGCGGGCTGGGCGACTGGGGAGGTGGGCTGCGCCCGGGAAAACAGCCTATCTCCTTTTTTGTTTTTCTTTTTCTCTTTCTTGTTGTTTGACTTCCAATCTGAATTCGATTCAAATTCTCGTATTCTGAATTTTGTGTCCGTTACAACAAATCTGCGCGTTAAGATAAGTGACTAGGATGCTGCAGCTTATGGACATCTGAAATCACAAGGAAACACACACAACTCGAGTTAGTAAGCATACCGTTTAATATATATCTGCAACAAGAAGGGATGTATCTATGTATACGTGCTGTATTACCTAGCTGATCATAATAACAAATTTGTATACATGCAGGAGCTAATTGTTTAAGCTAACTTGTATGAGTTGTATTCATACTGCTAAATCCATTTATCATGGCCTCAATGCATGTTAAATAAACATGGGCAGTCATGCCAAACTAGAGAAGACTATCTGCTTCTAGTAATGCCAACTACAAAGAAACTGTAATTCATTTCAGACAAAAAAATCCTAGCTAACTGTCATGCAGAATGAAAAGTCCAGAACATATGGTGTAGCAGAAAAACATGATAAATCAAGTATGAGCATGCTATTTTATCTTCTCTCTGAACGAACGCAGGGAAGCAAATTAATGCAAGCTTATTAACAGTCTTTCTGCTCAACATACAACACAGCAAGGCTGGACATGGTGTTGTCTATGACGTGTTCCGGTTGAAAGATAAGCTGAACTGCTTGTACCCATGAGCAAGGCAATAGAACATGTCAAAAGAGCTTAATGATCGCCCAAGTAAACTGACATTTAACTCACTAAATCTGATCACATGATACAGAGCAAAATCACATAGTGACTAACCCAGACCATGACAAACAACTAAAACATCTGGAAAAAATAAAACAACATGCTTAATAATCACACAAGAATGGCAATATATATATCAGACTGCTGACATAGGTTCAGTTTTCTTCTAGTTACCAGGAAATTGAAGACTCATTACCAGAAATTAAATTCAGCTTACCAGGAAAGTGAAGAAAGCATTAAACACCACTCGTAGTCATGGAGATAACATCTGAAATTGCAGAAATTGAATATTACAAAAATGATCACCAAGAAATTGAGCGTTGCAGAAATTGACTGATTTGGTAAAATACCTTTTTGTCGATATCTCCCCTAAGCCACAACAATCGAACACTTGGCCTCTTGGTATTCAAAAATATCTCTATTTATCTCACACTTGAACACATCTAATGCTTTTGCCATTTCCTCTTCAGTTAACTCTTCCATTGACTCTAAAAGGTTGACATACTTTCCAATAGAATATTCATCCTTGTTACCACCTTTTGCTGGCAGATTTAGCTCATTAAGAAATTTATTACTTTGTTCCTTTTTTAAATTCTAAATACTCCTCAAGAAATCCAGCAATTTGGTTTTGCTTATATTTTCTTCCATGACTACCCTCTCTATGGTCTCTATGGTCTGAAGAAGAAGGCGTGTGCGTTCATTTCCATCAATATTAGCATGCCTACTCGAAACTGTATGTCCTTCAAGATTTGAAGCAAATGGGTTTAAACCAGGATCAATCTCAAGTTCAACATTTCTAAAATAGCTTACAGCTTCATCTTGATGGTGTGCTTATGTAACACCCTCATTTTCATCATCATACATTGAATTCATTCTCATGTAGAGATCACTTAAGAAAAGAAATAAAAGGAGAAACCTAGTTGTTCCCCCTTCCCAATCCTAGTAGGGTTATCCCCCTTAGCTGCAGCCTCCCATTGGAGATAAAACCCTGGCCGCACCCCTTAAATCAAATCCACTTGGACGCACTCCTTAGAAATAAACCTTAGAGATAAAACTCCCTGACCGGTGCCCTTTTTGGAGATAAATCTCCCCCGGCTGGCTGCATCTCTTAGAGATAGAGTTCTTCCCTCTCCCTTGTCCGAGTAGGACTCTACCCCTGCATTGTCCGAGTAGGACTCTAATCCTGCTCTGTCCAAAGTGGAAAAACCCCAACAACCTGGTCGGCCACCCCTTTAGTGATTCTCCCCCCTCTTCAAAACCGAGTAGGAAGCCCCCGCTTTGGAGAAAATCCCCTGGCTGACACTCCTAGGGATTCCTCCCACTCCCAAACCGAGTAGAGATCCCCCCTTTGGCTGCGTATTGGGGTGAAATATCAGCCCTTGGCTGCCCTTCTTTGCTGAAATCTTAGCCCCTCTTGGCTGCACCCTTCCCCTATAAATAAAACCCAAACCCTGGCCGCCACCCTGCCCCAAACATAAAACCCTGTCACCCCCTTGCTACCCTGCTGCACCCCTGCCAAGAAGAGGAGTTTTGGCCGCATCCCTAAGTCCCTGCGGCCCTGATTCTTGGCTGCCGCCTTCCCTGCCTGGATGCAGCCCTGATCTTGCCACCAAGGAACCCCAGCCTCACTGCATTGTCCATAAGCCCTAGCTGCTGCCACGAAGGGAAGAACAAGCCAACAACAGAGAAGCAGAAGAGGAGGAGAAACAGGAGCCGTCATCCATCATGCAACACCGCTGCTGTCGTCTCCAACCCGCTGCATCACACCCCTACGACCCACAAACTGTTGCACGTAGGTACATCACTCTTTGGTCTAGGTTTTGACGATGGTTTGATCCACTACCCGAGTTAACACCCTAGCCATACCAAATTTGGTTTCCAGCAGCACCAATTGCCACAAAACCCCACTAAAACATACTCAAACTCGCATGACCGCAGGTAAACTGATCAGTGTTGGTTGCATGGTAGAACTGCATGCATCTGCACCATTACATATTATGTAACATGTCTGCATCGTATTGATTGTCTGTACTGCTTTGTATGTGCATGATCACGACTATAAGGACGCACTCAAGAGGCTGTCTACGAGGACTTTCAGCACCAAAACTTTGAAGAGCTTGAGCAGCACAATTCGTTGGATCAAGGCAAGTGCTCCTTGACCATATTGATTCCATGTTTTCAAATGTTTTGTTTGTCAAAACTTCCTGCTGTGTCAATATGATGGGAACCTTTTCATAGAAGTTTACTGGTTTGTTGGCCACCTCCTTGTCACCGGGAAATTGTTGAGTCGGGCATAGGGTTGTTTTTATCTTTTGCACCGTATTGTTTACAGGGTTATGGGAAACCAAATTAAACTTGCTTAAACCACTAGAATCATGAGGGTTAATGCTGATGAGTACATGGTGATCTTTAACAAGCATGGAATCATGGTGATCTAGGCATACATGGCTTGTGGCTATATTGAAGGATATGGTGGTTTGCTTGCATAGATCTAAGGACCGGTCCATACGAGAATATGCCAGGAAAACAAAGCCACCACAGGGCCAAATATGGAGCTGTATAGCTGACTAATTAGGTGTGTTGCTAGCTTGTTATGGACCATTAGATGGCCCGAGGAATGGGAGTCAAGGATGGACTTCCCTTGGAATTGCATGGCACACGACGGGGCCTGTGTATGGGAGAATGGAGATTCAAGCCTACCGGTGAAACCTCAGTGGGTCCGTACATTATAGTAGCGCTTCTGTAAAGGCTATTTTGGGATCTCTTGGCCATACACCGACGGTTGTGTATTGGCTTGTATTGACATAATGGAGGTTTCTCTAGTCGCCAACGGGTGACAAAATCACGAACTTGTAGGTAAAGTGGTGCCACATCCGTGGAGTGTAAAACTATCATGATAGCCGTGCTTCCGGTTACAAGCACCTGGACAACTTCCATGATTAGGGGATAACTTGGTTTAGTTTGGATGGTTATGTCATTCGGCACTGGTTTGGGTTATGTATATGAGGTTGTTTCGGTTATGTGAGATTGTGAAGTTGAGATAAGCTTGAGAATAAGTATTGGTTGGTTAAACTTGATCAATGATGAAATATGATGGTATTGGACAGGATTCATGATGAATTATTTGGTTATGTTGGGACTTAACTCACCTAGACATTGTAGGCTATTTGTGGCGGACCGGGATCCGCTCATCCAGGATCGCAGAGGGTGGTGCCGCGCGATGCGACACCCGACAGCACACGTCATAAGAACACATTATATTACATGGGAAAACAAACTGAATGTACAAAGTAGCACACTTCTCAGTTACAAACTAGGGTCTTTATTACACAGCGAAAGTTTCTTTATTACAACTCACGCCCGCCTATCTAGCAAAAGGGGTTGCCCTAGGGCAACCCACACTAGCTGCACTCCTCAGCTCAGCGTGGCGTGTACGGCTCCCACTCAGCCGTGGTCCCCGACGGAGGGTAAACCTCGCCGGTGGACTCGTACTCCGAGTCCGTGGGTGGCTTCTCACCTGAAAAACACTTAAGCAGCAACCGTGAGCACGAAGGCTCAGCAAGGCTTAACCGACTTACCTAAGCATGAAACTCTACATGAGGTGTACCATGACATAGGATAACAATGTTGCAGCAAATGGACACGCCTACAAGTTCATCCTCAGTTCATCTTTTAGCAACAAGTTAACGGTTCATAAAGCTGAAATTTAGTGAGCAATATTTGGTGGCACACATGTAACAATACAATTATATCATAACAGCAATATTGAATCATAACATTTCATTCATTAATCTACGTTACGACGCAGTGAACAAGCGGTACTCATCACCGCGAGGGACGGTGAATCGACTCGATATACACCTGCAGGGAAACCCAAAGAGCACGTCACGTACGCCCACCCGTGGAGCTGCACAGCACGCTCACTCGATGTCGTAGGGGACAACCTTTCACCCAACAGCCCAAACGTCGAACCGGTCGCACCGAAACGAGCAGGAGGTTCCCCACACGGAGCATCTCTCTATGCCCGTTGGCAGATTTCCACCTTGCTGCCCTCAGCCTACACCTATAAATCGGTGCGTTATGCCTCGACGCCCGGAGGTTTAGGCTACATCGGTTTATCGGGGCCCATATATCCGATATGCCTTTGGTACGTTCAATACTTGTTCATTAGGGCCGCACACGGATCGGTCCTCAATCGACACGGGCAGGGATGCGCACACAAGAATCCCTCTCGCTGCGCCCTAGCCCCTGCCTAGTCTCATTTTCATTACTAAAGTGATCTCACATCACTCAACCGAACCCGTATGTCCCAATGCCTATCTCGCGAGTAGATTCCGACTACTCTACTTGTACCAATGTCCTATGAATCATTAAGCATATCCTGTCTACTCGAGGCCCTCGACACTACCCTCACTCTTTTAGGAACCTTTGGTTATGCAAGTGGGGTTTCATTCATCCTATACCTAGTGCACAATCATACTTCATATGACACATGTAAACAAAGTAAAACTTATAAAAAGGTTAATGCAAACCGGGGCTTGCCTTGTTGCTGCTGGTCAGTAGTTAGTTCTTCGTCCGGAAGAAGGAAGTCCAGCACTTCCAGAGTCTCTTCTTCAATGGCTACACGTTAAATATAATACTACATGTAAATTTAAATGCAATGTGTAAACTTGAATACTTATTTACTAATAACTCTAGCTAACCCTCCCCTTTGGTTCTGAAATTTTTATGGTGGCTCGGTAGGGTCCTAACCAGAGTCTTGACCAAGTTTCATTTGAAACAAAGTTCATTTGAACCTTGTGCAAATAAAAGCCCATTCGGTCAATATTTGAGCCTTTGAATAATTCCAGGGGTTTTCATGGCTCCAACCATTACTTTCTGGAAACTAGACTTTACGATGGTTCTAATGGAGTTGGTTTCATGTCATTCGAAGAAGTCTACAGAAAGTTATGTCCTAATTAAGATTGGAGAAAATCTGAAAAATGTTTCTGTACATTTTTCTATTTTCTCTGGGCAGTTCCTTTAATCACCCAATTAGGGCAACTAAATGAACTTGGATGAGTCTGAAAATTTTACTGGGATTCAGGGATTTTCCAATGAACCTTTCAGCCAAATTTCAGAATTTTTCATAAAGTAGTTCTCCAGATAAAATTCCCAACATTTTAAACTTTAGGGATTTAATTCTGGAAAACTATTCACTTTCATGAGCTGAATTTGGTATTGCTGGAAAGTGCTCAGAGAGCTGAATCCAACAAAATTTGGTTCACCGATTTGGAGCTTTCTAGCCAAAGTTATGAGGATTTGAAGTTTGGAAGAATTCTAAAAATCGGGGGAAAAGTTTAAACTCTCGGGGCCCGTGGGGACACGTGTCGAGCGCGGAGGTGTCCGGCACACCGGGGATACCACACGTGTCGAGCGCGGAGGTGTCCGGCACACCGAAGCTCACAGGGTATTTGCGCGGCAGCACAGCCGATCCCTGGCCACACCTGATCCCGATTTAAATCCTTCAGCCGCTGACACGTGGGCCAGCTGGCTTCGTCTTCCTCCCGTCGTTCTCTCGCGCCCGCGCGGCCGACCTCGCCGGAGCAGACTCGGGGCTCGCCGGCTCGCCGCTGCCGGACCTCCCATGGTCTGAAACTCGTCGCCAGGGGGTTGTCGACGTCGAGGAACACGTCGGGGGTGACAGGTCGGGCTGGGGGTGACCGGAAATAGCTCGGCGACGTGCCGCGGCCTCGGTTGAGGTTCAACACCGTCGACCATGGTTTCTAAACCTGCCAACACCTAGAACAAACGGCCCTACAGCATCAGTGTACCTCTAGGAAGCTCGACAAGGTGTCAAAAGGGTTCAGGGATGGCGGCAAGTCGGTCGGCACCGTGTGACCGATCGTGCCCACCATGACCGCCCTCGATCGAGCTCGAAATTCGTCACTCCTAGATAGTTTCACGCTACGGATGCAGAAAAGAACTTGATCACCGGCTAGTCCAGCTTCTATGTGCAAGATTTGATGACCTCCGAAAGATCATAGAGCGAGAATTTAAAGAAACCGTATCGGAAGCTCGGTTTACGGTCGCCGGAGCAAAAACTGGAAATTCTCTGCGGATTCTTCACGGTTGGCTTCCGAACTTGGAGGAGAGCAGCACGGTGGTCACGCGCTCCTGTTGCCTCTCTCGCTGGACCGTGAAAACGCCTGTGGAACGCTGCCCACGGGCGCCTGACTCTCGGCTGAGGCTAGGTCGCCGCGGTGGCGATCGTCTTCGGGCAAAGGAGGTCGGAGCTCGAGGTTCCTGGCGTTGGAGAGGTGGAGTGCGAGCTCAGGTGGCTGTCTAGCAGCTCAGGGATGAAGGAGGAGATGGTTTTGCTGGTTTTCCCGATTGAGCAGAGAGCTGCGGCGAGAAACAATGCCGCTGCTCGGGTTTGCCCGCGAGAAAATAAAGCCGGCCGACTCCTGCTCGGCTGAGGCGGTGCCGGTCGTGTGGGGGCGCGAGCCAGCCGCCCTGGGTGCTAGCGCGCGGAGAGGGAAGCAGCTGGTGGCGCCAGTAGCTGCTCGGTGGCACAACCGACAGCTGCTCGGTGGAATTTCCCACCGAGACCCTGACTTTGGGTGCAAGTTTCTCCTACTCCCCTCTATGACATGTGGGTCCCACCCGGGGTTTTAACCTCTGAAATTTACTCCTAATCACTGTTGTAAACAGTGAGCCCCATAATACCCCTGGTGATTCAAATTATTCACCCCTGAGCCATTTGAATTGAATAGAATTCAAATTGGGTTCGGTTTGAGTGAATTTCAGCACAAGTTCAGTTTTGAATTCAAATAAAGTTTGAATTTGTCCCACTTAGCTCATGTCAAGATCAACTCCAAATGGAGTGAAAATTGGTGTGTGAGCTCACAAAAATGTGTTGAATAAGAATATGCCTCCCATTTTTAAATTCATGGGATAAAAACAGTTTGAATTTGAATGTGGTTTCAAACTGTCCTCTTTCTATCTATACCAAAAATGACCTCAAAAAGGTTCTGAATTTGGGTGAAACTTGGCATGGACATCCTTAGCAATGTGTAGGAGTTTTCATAAGTCCAGCCCACCTACATCACATGTGGGAAATACCACTTTTGCAATATGTGAGTTTGTTCTCTAATGAGCATGTTGATGGTGGTTACATGCTCTTCATTTATGTTCATCATCTTTCCTCAAATGAGGTGTGTGGTGTGGTGATGAACACTTCAAATGTGTGCCAAAACTGAGGGCCTTACATTCCTCCCCCCTTAAAAGAATCTCGTCCCGAGATTACAAAAGAAGAGATAGCGATGTAGTAGGGACTTACCCGTGTTGAGAAGCCATGAACTCTGGGTAATTTAAGCGAAGGAATTCCTCGCTCTCCCACGTCGCTTATTCCACGGTGTGGTTACTCCAGAGGATCTTGTAGAACCACAACGTTCTGCTACGCGTGGTTCGGGCTTTCTCATCAAGAATTTTCACCGGATACTCATCATATGTTAAATCTGGTTTCAGCTAGTTGATGTCTTCGGTAGGAACAGCAGCTGTATGCTTCAAACATTTACGCAGTTGCGAAACATGGAAAACATCATGGACACCAGCCAGGGATGCCGGTAGCTCCAATCTATACGCTGCTGGCCCACACTTCTCGGTGATAGCATAGGGTCCAATGAAACGGGGAGCGAGCTTCCCCTTCACACCGAACCGGTGCACGCCCTTCATCGGAGACACGCGGAGGTACACGTGTTCTCCAACGTCAAAATGCAACGGTCTACGCCTCTTATCAGCGTAGCTCTTCTGTCGGGATTGAGCGGCCTTCAAATTGGCTTGAATTGTCCGAACGCGCTCTTCGGCGTCGTTCACCACATCAACCCCGAATGTGACCCTTTCACCGCACTCGCACCAATTTAATGGGGTGTGGCATTTGTGACCGTAGAGAGCTTCGTAGGGTGCCATCTTGATACTCGCCTGATAGCCGTTGTTGTACGAGAATTCTGCCAATGGTAGGTGATCATCCCAGTTCCTACCATGGTGGATGGCACATGCTCTCAACATGTCTTCCAGAACTTGATTCACCATCTCTGTCTGGCCATCTGTCTGAGGGTGATAGGCGGAGCTCCTGATCAACTTGGTACCCAATGCAGCGTGTAGCTGCTCCCAAAAGCGAGATACAAATAATGCACCTCGATCTGAGACGATGGTCTTGGGTACCCCGTATAGGCATAGAATCTTCCCTATGTATAGCTCCGCATATTTGCCGGCATTGTAACGTGTATTCACCGGAATGAAGTGAGCCGTCTTGGTTAACCGATCAACGATTACCCATATTTGAACATGCTTGTTGGATGTTAGGGGTAATCCCACAATGAAATCCATGCTCACATCTTCCCATTTCCATGCCGGGATCTTCAGGGGTTGCAACAGCCCTGATTTCTTCATGTGATCAGCTTTCACTCGTCTACACGTATCGCACTTAGATACGCACTTAGCTACCTCCCGCTTTATCCAACAACAACAACAACAACAACCAAGCCTTTATCCCAAGCCTGTTGGGGTCGGCTAGACATGAAACCCAATATCAATGAAGTAAAACAGAGGAAGAGATATGAGAACAAGGGAAAAAAAAGGAAAAAAAAAAGAAAAAAAAGGAAAAAAGAAAAAGGAAAAAGAGAAAAGAGAAAAGAAATAAGAAAAAAGGAAAAGAAAAAGAGAAAAGAAAAAAAGAAAAAAACAAGACTACGATTCTGGCACATGAATTGCTACTTTCCATGCGATCCTATCATGAGCTAAGTCTCTGGATACATTCCAATCTCTCGAATCTCGTTTTACCGCCTCCTCCCAGGTCAACCTTAGTCGTCCTCTACCCCTCCTAATATTTTCTCTACCTCTTAAAATCCCACTGTTAACCGGTGCTTCTGGAGGTCTCCGTTGGATGTGTCCAAACCACCTAAGCCGATGTTGGACTAACTTCTCTTCAATCGGCGCCACCCCTACCTTATCACGAATCGCCTCATTCCTTATTCGGTCTCTTCTCGTGTGCCCACACATCCACCGTAGCATGCGCATCTCTGCGACACTCATTTGTTGGACATGTTGCCGTTTAGTTGGCCAACATTCCGCCCCATAGAGCATCGCGGGTCTGATCACCGTCCTATAGAACTTCCCTTTTAGATTTTGTGGGACTTTCCTATCACATAGGATTCCAGAGGCTTGTCGCCATTTCATCCACCCTACCTTGATCCTATGGCAAACATCCTCATCAATATCGCCATTGCTTTGTAACATTGATCCTAAGTATCGGAAAGAGTCCCTTCTAGGTACTATTTGTCCTTGTAGACTAACATTTCCCTCTTCACGACCAACACCACTAAAGTCGCACCTCATATACTCGGTTTTGGTCCTACTAAGTCTAAACCCCTTGGACTCTAAGGTTTGTCTCCATAACTCTAATTTCTTATCAACACCATCTCTAGTTTCATCTACCAGCACTACATCATCAGCAAAGAGCATGCACCAAGGGATATCCCCTTGTATATCCTTCGACACCTCATCCATGACCAAGGAAAAGATGTATGGGCTCAAAGCTGATCCTTGATGTAATCCTACCGTGATAGGAAATGTATCAGTCTCACTATCACTTACGCGCACACTTGTCCTAACATTATTGTACATATCCTTGATAAGGGTAATGTACTTTGTTGGCACTTTATGTTTCTCTAGTGCCCACCACATGACTGACCTTGGTATCCGTGTCCACCAAAATTTCTTTTTCAAATCTTGGTACATTTTGTTGCTACCCGGATGAATGGAGTACTTGGACAAGTGAGCTTCATCGAGGATTTTCTTCCTCAACTCCATATCTCGGGGTACGACTATGCGGTCATTAAACCACAGCGTCCCCTCACCATCTTTCCAGAAACATTTTATCTCTCCATTGTCTATCCGTCTCCGGAGATGTGCCATGCCTTTATCCGTCTTCTGAGCTGCAATGATGTCCTCCCTAATAGTAGGGATGAGGGCAAGGTTGTACAGCGATCCATAAGGAACCAAGTATAAACTTGGCTCTTCCTCCTCCACCGGTGTAATGGTGAGGTGATGGACATGTGTCACAGCCAGTTTTTCTGAAGAACAACCAAGTGAATATCACATGTATGTCAAGATCATTTTCTCATAAATGTGATGACAAATAGTGAAGCATCATTTATTACAAGCCAGGTGTCAAATATAAATCAGTCTTACATAGCAAATGTCTCGATGGACAATAATAAGTTCATCACAAGTAAATAAACTAGCAGCGGAATATTATTCTTGAGGGCTCCGTCACAGGCGTTGCCCGGGGTCTCCATGAACCTAGAAACCTTCTTCGGGTCCAAAGTCCTGGTCATTATACACCACCTCATTATCTTGACCTGAGCAGCAATATAGACCAACAAATATGCAAGGTTGAGTACCAATGGTACTCAGCAAGTGTGGGAAAATTATATCATGCATGGCTAGAACAAGGAGAGGTTGAACTCACGGTTAAAGCACTACGCAATTAATACCTATCACCTTAGCTTATTAAGCACCTACATTACTACACAAGTGAAATGGTCCCAATCTCCCATCCCATCATCATAATCCCATAACCATAACATCATTTCTGATGTTAAGCTCCCCGCTTAACATCCACAACTTCCAAAAACCATCACTCCTCTAATCATGAATAAGTCCAAGCCGCTCTTGACCGTGAGCACGGCTGTCATGACAGTTTTGACAATGCAGAGTTTGTACCACTGTACCCACATGTAGTGATTTCATCCCCCGTTGCCGGGTGGACTAAAAGAACCTCCATTATGCCAGTGGCTACGAACCACATTCACACTTCCCAGGTGTGTAGCTAGGAGATCACTACGAAGCTTTTACAAAGGGATTCCCGACGAGCGTGGGCCCACTGAGGTTTCACCCCTAACAGCATACAAGAGGCTCCAACCCCGCTGCAGTGGCCCCCTCTTGAGCCTTGCGGTTCATATGGTAGTCCAGCTGACACCTACTCCCCGCACCATCCAACACACCCATACTACGCCAGGGATACACCTAATTAATTGGCCAAGCTGCCCCATCTCAGCATGTGGTTGGCACGGTAAAGCCAGGTTACATGCTCCATGAACCGGTCCTTAGGATCCAGGCAAGTACTAAACACAAACCCGAGTCTCGTGCACCCAGCACACAACCAAAACATCCAACTTGCCTTGATCCCTACCTCTACATAACTCACAATATCTCATTCAAGAGTATGGTAAAATAAACTGATGATCTCATATCCCAAATATCCCATTCTAAGCATGGCTAAGCATATGCATAATAATAAATGACATGACAAAATGAATCCCAACCCAAGCTACAAGGAAACAAGGTAATGCAATTCTAGGGAAACATCCTAGCATGGGTTTCATATTTCAATTGACAATGCAAATAATTCTACCTACACATCCTAGTATAGGATCAAAGTGGTCAAGGACACTTGCCTCCTTCCTGCTGCTCTTGGAATGGGTAGTCCTGATCTTGGAAAGGAATAACTTGCTCTTGAGCAGGTTCTACATCATACCATCACACATAGCAAAAGAAAAACAACAATCCATAAGACATAGTTCACACTTCCACTTCATACAAACCACACATTCACATTCATGAAAGTAATTCACCATTATATGTGTTGTGGTTACTCTATGTGTGTTGATTTGTGGCTTGCATGCACTTTTAATCATGTGTATATGATTCCTACTTTTGTGTTCACATTTATACTTACCTATTATATATATATGAGTTTCCAATTTAAATAAATTCCTTATATTCAACTACTACAGCTTTTTACTACCAAGTATGTATGAAAGGTATTTTTCTTATCCATATGTGCCTTAAGAATTTCTACCAACCCTAAACTGAATTCTTTGGATTTTAGAAACTCCATTTATCATTTACTAGTTGCTATATTTTCAGATTTATTTTCCTATGCATAAATGTGTACTTTATTATGAAAATAGTAATACACATCATCTAAACAGAATAGGTTCTGGTCCTAAATAATTTATTAACATATTTTGACCTTTGCCTCAGATGTAAACTATTTCACAATTATTTTCCCTATTTTCTAAAACTATTCATTACTTAAAAATGTGTCCCTAAATGTGAATAATAAATTAAACAGATTCAATTCAGCCCAAAATATGTTTTTATCTCACTCCAAAGTTTCCTAAATACTGAGAAAGTCTTTAATTTAATTTTGACAATATGTTTGTCCCACTTTTTAATTTTTAAACACTAGCCACATATTCAATTTCCCAAATTAAATACTAAACAGGGCTAAAAAGGTAAACTCACCCTACTACAGGGTCTATAATATTATTTTCAGAATTCCCAGGGGTATAGGTACACTTATCAGAGGGGTTTTTTCCTAATTTTTATTAAGTCCAGGGGCTAAAACTGATTTTTTAAATGAATTTACATGATTTTCTGAAGTTCCAGGGGCTAGATCAGAAGTTTCCGGGGCTAGCTCTTATTTCCCGAGAACCCCAGGGGGTAGCACGTAAGATTTCCAGTCTTTATAACGCGGGGCTGACGTGGACCGTCTGATTTTAAACCGACGGCTGAGATTATAACGTCGAACCGGTATGCGGGGATTTAAACCCTACCGTGCGATTTAAAATAAACGGCGCACAAGCGGCCACGTCGCTCTGATCGAGCGCGGGCGGCGCTGCCGGTGGCGCACGGCGGCGGGAAGCGGCGATCTCGCCGGAAACTTTCGGATCTTCGGGAATTCTTCCTAGAACTGTGATTTTATGGCATAGATCGGTAGAGGGGAGGTCGGGGATCTCACCTCGGGGGTTTTCTTGAGCTCGGAGGTCCCGGAAGGTGATCGGCGACGAGGTCCGAGGTGAATTCACGGCGAGGCTCGTCGGCGCTGTGTTTACACCGCAAGTCACCGAGTTTTCTGCACCTGCAAGGTTCCCCGGAGGCGGTGGATCAAGACCAGCGAGTTAGATCAGAATTTCCGAGCTTAGATTGGCCAGAATTCGCCGGAGAAGTCTCGGTTCTCACCGGAGGAAAATCGGCGGATCGCGTGGGAAAAACAGAACGAGGCCGGGGTTTTTATAGACGGGGGAGGGCAGCTGGGTGGTTTAGATCGAGTTTGCGTCGCCCCCGAACAGAATTCGGCTGGAATACGCGAGAATTCTCGATCGGTTTCGATTCAGGTGAGAGAGTCCGACGCTGGCGCGAGGTAGACGATGATCTGGTGGGCCCCGCCCGTCAGTGGGGGAAAGCGGCGCGCGCTGCTGCGGGCTGGCGCGGCGCTGGTTGGGCCGGCTGGTGGGTTGCGGCCCACTGGCCGGTTTTTTTCTGTTTTCTCTTTTTCTTTTTCTATTTCTTTTCTGATTTGAGTTTAATTTGAATTCCAGTTTGAATTTCAATTTTTGCAAAACATGCAACACGTCCAAAAATTTTTAAATTCCCCTTTTAACATGATTTAGGGTCTTAACAAAATTTTGGGATTTTACAGCTCTACCCCCTTAAAAGAAATCTCGTCCTCGAGATTGGTGTTTCTAAGAAAACAATTCCGGAAATTGTGCCTTAAGCTCATCTTCTCACTCCCAGGTGGCTTCCTCTTCTAAATGATGCTTCCATTGCACCTTGCACATCCGGATTCTTTTATTTCTGGTGAGGCGTTCCATTGTCTCCAAAATCTTGTATGGTTGCTCGGCATAAGACAAATCCTCAGCTACGTCCACTTCATTCATGGGTAACACCTCTTCAGGCGTTGTCAGGCATTTCTTGAGTTGTGACACATGGAACACATCGTGCACATCCGATAGACGAGCCGGTAACTCTAGTTGATACGCCACTTCGCCTTTCCTTTCCAGAACTTGAAAAGGTCTGATGTATCGAGGTGACAACTTCCCTTTCACCTTGAACCGACGAAGTCCTCTTATAGGGGACACCTTGAGATAGACATAGTCCCCCACGTTGAAAACGAGCTCTCTTCTTCGTACATCGGCATAGCTCTTTTGGCGTGTCTGTGCTATCCTCAAGTTATTGCGAATTTCCCTCACCTTCGCCTCGGATTCTTGTAGTACTTCTGGACCAAACACTTTACTTTCCCCTGTTTAGTTCCAAAATAGGGGAGTTCTGCACTTCCTCCCGTACAAAGCTTCAAACGGTGACATCTTCATACTAGCTTGATAGCTGTTGTTATAGGAAAACTCCGCATACGGTAAGGTCTTGTCCCAACTCCGATTGTTTTTGAGTGCACATGCCCTCAGCATATCTTCAAGAATCTGATTGGTCCTTTCCGTCTGCCCATCAGTTTGGGGATGATAGGCAGAGCTGAAATTCAGATGGGTTCCCATGGTTTCGTGCAACTTCTGCCAGAACCTTAAGGTAAACTGTGTCCCTCGATCCGACACAATCTTCTTTGGCACTCCATGGTAACACACGATCCTTGACATGTACAACTCTGCCAATTTGGATCCGCTGTAGCTTTCTTTCACGGGGATGAAATGAGCTACCTTGGTTAGCCTGTCGATGATGACCCATATCGAATCATATCCTGATTGGGTCCTAGGCAATCCTACGATGAAATCCATGCTGATTTCTTCCCATTTCCATTCAGGCACTTTGAGTGGTTGCAATAATCCCGCGGGTCGTTGATGTTCTGCTTTCACCAACTGACATGTGTCACATAGAGCAACATGTTCCGCGACATCTCGCTTCATGCCATACCACCAATACCTGCTCTTGAGGTCCTGGTACATTTTCGTACTCCCAGGATGAATGGAATAGTCAGAATCATGAGCCTCCTTCAAAATCAATTCGCGGATCTTCTTTACTTCTGGCATACAGATTCTTTTCCCGTGCCACACTGTTCCTTGTTCATCCTCTCTGAAACCAGGGGCTTTATTTTCCTTGATGAGTTGCCTGATTTCTTGTATCTTCTCGTCATTCTTTTGACCCTCGCGTATGTCTCGCTCGAGTGTGGAATCCACTTCCATGGCGATGGCTTCACCACTATTTACCAGGCATAGATTGAGCCTTATAACCTCATCCTTCAATTCTGCAGGCATGTCCTTCAAGCTCAACTTATTCACCTGCACTTTCCGACTCAAAGCATCGGCCACGACGTTTGCTTTCCCAGGATGATAGTTGATGCCTACATCAAAGTCATTGATTAGCTCTAACCATCTCTTTTGTCTGAGGTTGCGATCTGGCTGTGTGAAAATATACTTCAAACTCTTATGATCCGTATATATCTCTGTCCTCTTCCCCATCAAATAGTGTCGCCAAATTTTCAACGCGTGTACCACTGCGGCTAGTTCTAGGTCATGTGTAGGATAGTTTTTCTCGTGCTTCCGAAGCTGCCGGGATGCATAAGCCACGACATGCCCTTCTTGCATGAGAACACATCCCAACCCATTTCCAGAGGCATCGCGGTACACCGTAAAGTTTTTCTGCATATCTGGCATAACCAACACTGGGGCTGTTGTCAATCTTTTCTTTAGCTCCTGAAAACTCGTCTCGCACTGTGGCGTCCAGGTGAATGTGATTCCCTTCTCCAACAGTTTGGTGAGGGGTCTCGAGATCTTAGAGAATCCCTCGATAAACCGTCGATAGTATCCAGCCAATCCCAAGAAGCTTCGAAGTTCCCCGACATTTTCAGGGGTCTTCCACTTCTGTATATCCTCGATTTTGGCGAGATCTACGGAGATTCCTCCTTCCGAGATTATATGTCCTAAGAAGGGAACTCTCTTCAGCCAAAACTCACACTTGCTCAACTTGGCATATAGTTGGTGTTCTCTCAGCCTCTGCAACACCAACCTTAGATGTTTCTCATGTTCTTCTTCATCTTTGGAGAAGACGAGAATGTCATCTATGAAAATCACCACAAATTTGTCCAGATATTCCATGAATACCTTGTTCATGAGATACATGAAGTATGCCGGGGCATTAGTTAGCTCGAAAGGCATGACAGTGTATTCATACAGTCTGTACCGAGATACGAAAGTTGTCTTGGGAATATCAGATTGCCTTATCTTGAGTTGGTGGTATCCTGACCTGAGATCAATTTTCGAGAACACACAAGCTCCCCTCAACTGATCAAACAAGTCTTCAATGCGGGGTAATGGGTACTTGTTCTTGATGGTTACCTCATTCAAGGCACGGTAATCCACGCATAACCTTTGGGTTCCGTCCTTCTTGGGCACAAATATCACCGGAGCTCCCCATGGTGAGGAACTAGGGCGAATATACCCCTTCTCCGTCAATTCTCTCAAACGATCCTTGAGTTCTTCTAGCTGCTTGGAGTTCATCCGATAAGGTCTCTTGTATATCGGGTCTGTTCCAGGCACTAGCTCAATTGCAAATTCCACTTCACGATCGGGAGGCATACCTGGCAATTCTTCCGAAAAACATCTGGATATTCCCGGATAATCCTGATCTCCTCCACTTTCACCTCAACTTGATTTAATTTAATGTCCCTCCTAGGATCTTGTATTGTTATAAACTTTACTCTTGTGCCACTAGGGTGAGTTAGTTCCACCGTTCTGGTCGAACAATGGATGATTCCTTTATGTTTGGTCAACCAGTCCATGCCCAAAATAATATCGATCCCTTGGGAATCTATCACTATGAGGTTGGCTGTAAACACTACCCCATTAATGTCTAGATTCACCTTGGGACACACTTGTCTTGTCCTTATTTCTCCACCTGGAGAGTTTACTGCTAGCATATAATTCATTTGTGTTGTTGCTAGGTCATGTTTCTTAACAAACCCTTTAGCGATGAACGAGTGGGTAGCACCAGAATCAAACAGCAGGGTTGCAAGGTGTAAATTGGCAGGAAACTTACCAACTACCACGTCGGTTGCCTCTTGCGCTTCCTCCATAGTGACGTGGTTCACCCGTCCTCGCATCACATTCTGCTGTTGTGGCTGTGCGGGCTTCTTCTTTGGGCATTTGTGGGCGTAGTGCCCCACTTCACCGCAGCTAAAACATTGCACCCCAACCTTAGGTGCCTGGCCTTTGTTGTCTTGGGGTTGGTTTGGGGGTCCTTGTACTGCTGGTCGAGGTGGATATGCAGGGCGAGGCTGCTGTACAAACTGACGTTGTGGCTGTGCTGGTGCTGCCGGAGGCCTGTAGTTCGGGTTGTACCCTCTTGGTGCTGAGTAGGGTACCGCAGCACGGTTCGTCTGCCCTACTCGTTGCTGCATCAGACGGGGGCGGGTGTTGCTACCCGAGGCTTGATGTGACCAACCGGCCTTCCTCTTATTCTCATTTTCCAAGGCCTTTAGCTTCCTTTCTACCACAAATGCTCTGTCCACCATCTTTTGGAAGCTGTCATACTCATTTGAGGACATTGCACACTGCATCTCCGCGTAAGTCCCTCCATGAAACAATCTTGTTTCTGCTCATCTGTCTCTATGTCCCGTGGGGCATAACGGGATAGTTGAGTAAAATTAGTGAGGTATTCCCTCACCGTCATGTTTCCCTGCTGCAGTCCCAAAAACTCCTTCCTCTTGTTTTTGAGTTCACCTCTTGGGATGTAATGGTTGCGGAAGCTACGCTTGAACTCTTCCCAAGTGATGTTCTCAGGGTCATGATGGGCGGCCACGTAGGCGGTCCACCAATCAGCAGCAGGTCCATGCAATTGATGAGAGGCAAACAGCACCCTCTCATACCCTTGGCACTGTATGATCCTCATCTTGCTCTCAATGGTCTTAAGCCAATCATCTGCCTCCAGAGGTTCAGCAGCACTTGCAAACTTTGGAGGTTGAGTTCCTAGAAACTCACTCAACCTTGGTTGGCGTGGTGCAGCTTGTGGAGGTGGAACTTGATGCAAGTTGGCCACCACTTGAGTCAAGTTCTGGATGAGCTGATTTTGATTCTCCAGCATTTGGTGGAGAGGATCAACTCCTTCACGGCGACCACCCCGGTCCTGGCCTCCAGAAAGATGAGGGTTGCATGCCTCATCGTTGTTGTTGGTGGGGTTGGCAGCACGTCCTTTTCCTCTTCCGGCCATCTGGCAGAATCAACCAATGTTAATTTGAAAGCATTTAGTATTATCTTACTACTTTCTCTTGTTTGTACTTTGAAGTGTTGAGGCTTGGTTATATTTTTCTGAGGGTTCATTTCTCACACAAAAATAAATGCAATATTATTTCATGTGGGTTCACACACAAAAGCAAAACAATCTAAAGACGAGGCTGTGGACAATTGCTCATGGCTTCCACAACTCACGTCACACACCAAGCATTAACACACCATTAACTTAACATAACAACTCGACTATTCGACATCCTTCTAACTAAGGGAAGGTCTCTACACTACTTGTTTTCTTGAGCTGGCTCCTCAGGATCTTCCTCATCATTTCGGCTTCCTTCTGACTCTGCTTTGGGTGGGGAGTCTGCTGGTGGAGAAGTGCGACGACGCCTGATCGCTCGGTGATCCGGGGAGTCAGGAGTCCATGTATCATTGACGGTGACACACAGTTCATTCCCATCTCCTCTTTCTCTCGCCCTTAAGCAGGCTCGCAGCAACGCCTCCGTTTCCTTCAGGGTGTCCCAGACATCCTGAAGCTCTTGTTGACACTCCTGCAGTCGAGTGCTGAGCATAGAAGCATCCTCCAGCCACAAGTCCATGTGCTCATGAGAAGTCCCTTGCTGCACCGGCGGGTACTTGTATTCTATGGTACCACTCTCACGCTGGAGGACATACATGTACTCAGTTTTGTCCAAGTGGCGACGATAGATGTGACTTTGGCAGGTGATGGCCTCCCAGGTGACATCTTTCTCCGCATCGACCTGTGTCGCTCTACAAGCTGGAGAGTGGTGAATCTTAAGCAGCTGATTTTCGTGTATAATCCTCATCTCTGAACTCCATTCTTCCCTCTTCTCACGGATGGTCCTGGTGGAGTTATAGTGGATGATTAGCTTGCCCGTATTGCCGGCGGCTTCGAGCATACGCCGAAGACGGCGCAATAAGCCTCCTACTGCCAATCCGTAGGAAAGGTACGTCATCGGACGGCTCTCCTCTCTCTCGGCAAGGGCAACTACGGGAATTCTCCCTCCTGTGGACTTGCGAGCGGTGCGAATCATGCGAACCATCTAAAACAAAAAGAATTTAAAATTAGGTTAGATAAACTCTCAAACAAAAATCCTATTTTGAATGAAAGTTGGGGTAAGATGAAGAAAGTGACTCCATTAAATAACACTTTTCAACACACCTTGTAAAATAGTTTTTAAGAAAATAGGGCCCTTAAATACGTCCATTTCTACCTAGGTCCACGTTCCTACGGGCAACCTTGGCTCCGATACCACTTCTGTCACACCCAGTTTTTCCGAAGAACAACCAAGTGAATATCACATGTATGCCAGGATCATTTTCTCATACATGTGATGACAAATAGTGAAGCATCATTTATTACAAGCCAGGTGTCGAATATAAATCAGTCTTACATAGCAAATGTCTCGATGGACAATAATAAGTTCATCACAATTAAATAAACTAGCAGCGAAATATTATTCTTGAGGGCTCCGTCACAGGAGTTGCCCGGGGTCTCCATGAACCTAGACCTTCTTCGGGTCCAAAGTCTTGGTCATTATACACCACCTCATTATCTTGACCTGAGCAGCAATATAGACCAACAAATATGCAAGGTTGAGTACCAATGGTACTCAGCAAGTGTAGGAAAATTATATCATGCATGGCTAGAACAAGGAGAGTTTGAACTCACGGTTAAAGCACTACGCAATTAATACCTATCACCTTAGCTTATTAAGCACCTACATTACTACACAAGTGAAATGGTCCCAATCTCCCATCCCATCATCATAATCCCATAACCATAACATCATTTCTGATGTTAAGCTCCCCGCTTAACATCCGCAACTTCCAAAAACCATCACTCCTCTAATCATGAATAAGTCCAAACCGCTCTTGACCGTGAGCACGGCTGTCATGACAGTTTTGACTCTGCAGAGTTTGTACCACTGTACCCACATGTAGTGATTTCATCCCCCGTTGCCGGGTGGACTAAAAGAACCTCCATTATGCCAGTGGCTACGAACCACATTCACACTTCCCAGGTGTGTAGCCAGGAGATCACTACGAAGCCTTTACAGAGGGATTCCCGACGAGCGTGGGCCCACTGAGGTTTCACCCCTAACAGCATACAAGAGGCTCCAACCCCGCTGCAGTGGCCACCTCTTGAGCCTTGCGGTTCATATGGTAGTCCAGCTGACACCTACTCCCCGCACCATCCAACACACCCATACTACGCCGGGGATACACCTAATTAATTGGCCAAGCTGCCCCATCTCAGCATGTGGTTGGCACGGTAAAGCCAGGTTACATGCTCCATGAACCGGTCCTTAGGATCCAGGCAAGTACTAAACACAAACCCGAGTCTCGTGCACCCAGCACACAACCAAAACATCCAACTTGCCTTGATCCCTACCTCTACATAACTCACAATATCTCATTCAAGAGTATGGTAAAATAAACTGATGATCTCATATCCCAAATATCCCATTCTAAGCATGGCTAAGCATATGCATAATAATAAATGACATGACAAAATGAATCCCAACCCTAGCTACAAGGAAGCAAGGTAATGCAATTCTAGGGAAACATCCTAGCATGGGTTTCATATTTCAATTGACAATGCAAATAATTCTACCTACACATCCTAGTATAGGATCAAAGTGGTCAAGGACACTTGCCTCCTTCCTGCTGCTCTTGGAATGGGTAGTCCTGATCTTGGAAAGGAATAACTTGCTCTTGAGCAGGTTCTACATCATACCATCACACAGCAAAAGAAAAACAACAATCCATAAGACATAGTTCACACTTCCACTTCATACAAACCACACATTCACATTCATAAAAGTAATTCACCATTATATGTGTTGTGATTACTCTATAGGTGTTGATTTGTTGCTTGCATGCACTTTTAATCATGTGTATATGATTCCTACTTTTGTGTCCACATTTATACTTACCTACTATATATATATGAGTTTCCAATTTAAATAAATTCCTTATATTCAACTACTACACCTTTTTACTACCAAGTATGTTTGAAAGGTATTTTTCTTCTCCATATGTGCCTTCAGAATTTCTACCAACCCTAAACTGAATTCTTTGGATTTTAGAAACTTCATTTATCATTTACTAGTTGCTATATTTTCAGATTTATTTTCCTATGCATAAATGTGTACTTTATTATGAAAATAGTAATACACATCATCTAAACAGAATAGGTTCTGGTCCTAAATAATTTATTAACATATTTTGACCTTTGCCTCAGATGTAAACTATTTCACAATTATTTTCCCTATTTTCTAAAACTATTCATTACTTAAAAATCTGTCCCTAAATGTGAATAATAAATTAAACAGATTCAATTCAGCCCAAAATATGTTTTTATCTCACTCCAAAGTTTCCTAAATACTGAGGAAGTCTTTAATTTAATTTTGACAATGTGTTTGTCCCACTTTTTAATTTTTAAACACTAGCCACATATTAAATTTCCCAAATTAAATACTAAACAGGGCTAAAAAGGTAAACTCACCCTACTACAGGGTCTATAATATTATTTTCAGAATTCCCAGGGGTATAGCTACACTTATCAGAGGGGTTTTTTCCTAATTTTTATTAAGTCCAGGGGCTAAAACTGATTTTTAAATGAATTTACATGATTTTCTGAAGTTCCAGGGGCTAGATCAGAAGTTTCCGGGGCTAGCTCTTATTTCCCGAGAACCCCAGGGGGTAGCACGTAAGATTTCCAGTCTTTATAACGCGGGGCTGACGTGGACCGTCCGATTTTAAACCGATGGCTGAGATTATAACGTCGAACCGGTACGCGGGGATTTAAACCCTACCGTGCGATTTAAAATAAACGGCGCACAAGCGGCCACGTCGCTCTGATCGAGCGCGGGCGGCGCTGCCGGCAGCGCACGGCGACGGGAAGCGGCGATCTCGCCGGAAACTTTCGGATCTTCGGGAATTCTTCCTAGAACTGTGATTTTATGGCATAGATCGGTAGAGGGGAGGTCGGGGATCTTACCTCGGGGGTTTTCTTGTGCTCGGAGGTCCCGGAAGGTGATCGGCGACGAGGTCCGAGGTGAATTCACGGCGAGGCTCGTCGGCGCTGTGTTTACACCGCAAGTCACCGAGTTTTCTGCACCTGCAAGGTTCCCCGGAGGCGGTGGATCAAGACCAGCGAGTTAGATCGGAATTTCCGAGCTTAGATCGGCCAGAATTCGCCGGAGAAGTCTCGGTTCTCACCGAAGGAAAATCGGCGGATCGCGTGGGAAAAACAGAACGAGGCCGGGGTTTTTATAGACGGGGGAGGGCGGCTGGGTGGTTTAGATCGAGTTTGCGTCGCCCCCGAACAGAATTCGGCTGGAATACGCGAGAATTCCCGATCGGTTTCGATTCGGGTGAGAGAGTCCGGCGCTGGCGCGAGGTAGACGATGATCTGGTGGGCCCTGCCTGTCAGTCGGGGAAAGCGGCGCGCGCAGCTGCGGGCTGGCGCGGCGCTGGTTGGGCTGGCTGGTGGGTTGCGGCCCACTGGCCGGTTTTTTTCTGTTTTCTCTTTTTCTTTTTCTATTTCTTTTCTGATTTGAGTTTAATTTGAATTCCAGTTTGAATTTGAATTTTTGCAAAACATGCAACACGTCCAAAAAATTTTAAATTCCCCTCTTAACATGATTTAGGGTCTTAACAAAATTTTGGGGTGTTACAACATGTGATTTCCGACTCAGCGTGTCGGCAACCACATTCGCCTTGCCAGGGTGGTAATGGATCTCAATCTCATAATCTTTGATCAGCTCTAGCCACCTCCTTTGCCTCATATTCAGCTCCTTCTGGGTGAAAATGTATTTCAAGCTCTTGTGGTCGGTGTAGAGATGCACTAGATTCCCCAGGAGATAGTGCCTCCACATTTTTAGCGCCAAAACCACTGCAGCAAGCTCAAGATCATGAGTGGGATAATGCTGCTCATGGTTCCGAAGTTGGCGTGAGCCATATGCGACCACACGTCCTTCCTGCATCAACACGCAGCCGAGCCCAATACCAGACGCGTCACAATACACGTCGAAGGGCTTTGTTGTATCCGGCTGAGCTAATACCGGGGCTGTGGTGAGATGCTTCACCAATGCTTGGAACGCTCCTTCACACGCCGTGTTCCAAACATACTTCGTCCCTTTCTTCAGTAACTCTGTCATCGGCTTAGCGAGCTTGGAGAAACTTGGAATAAATCTCCGATAGTATCCCGCTAACCCAAGGAAGCTTCTGACTTCATGAACTGAAGTGGGAGCTTTCCATTTCAGCACTTGCTCTATTTTGCTTGGGTCAACCGCAATGCCTTCTGCGGAGATGATATGCCCCAAGAACGGCACTTGGCTGATCCAAAACTCGCATTTACTGAACTTGGCGTAGAGCTTATGGTCCCGCAATCGTTGAAGAACGATCCGCAAGTGTTCGGCATGTTCGGCTTCTGTCTTGGAGTAAACCAAGATATCGTCGATGAACACTACCACGAACTTGTCTAGCTCCGGCATGAACACCGAGTTCATGAGATACATGAAATGGGCTGGAGCATTTGTGAGACCAAACGACATGACGAGATATTCATATAATCCATATCTCGTTGAGAAGGCCGTCTTCGGGATATCCTCCGCCCGGATCTTTATCTGGTGATATCCAGAGCGAAGGTCCATCTTGGAGAACACACTTGCACCCACAAGTTGATCAAACCAATATGTCGATGCGGGGCAGTGGGTACTTATTTTTGATGGTGACGGCGTTGAGCGGCCCGTAATCCACACACAGCCTCAGGGTTTCATCCTTCTTGTTCACGAACAACGCCGAGCATCCCCAAGGCGAGGAACTCGGCCTGATGAAACCCTTGCTCAACAGATCATTGAGCTGTTCTTTCAGTTCCGCCAGCTCATTTGGAGCCATTTTGTATGGTCTCCGTGATATGGGTGTAGTCCCGGGTGCGAGCTCGATCTTGAACTCGACGTCCTGCTCAGGTGGCATGCCCGGAAGATCCTCCGGGAACACGTCAGGATACTCCTAGACTACGAGGATGTCTTCTAACTTGAGAGCCTCAGCACTATTGATCGCTGAAACCTCTCTGACTGGATTATCTAATAGGAGGGACTGCGGACGGTGTAATGGGGAGTTGAGGTGAACCATCCGTGATAGGATCTCCAGGACAGCGCCATGGTAGCTTAGCCATGACATTCCCAAGATTGCATCAATCTTCTGCCCCTCAAGGATAATCATAGTGGTGGGATATATCTTCCCACCTAAGCACAGTGGTGCTTTTGGAACCATCATTGTTGCTGAAATCTTTCCTCCCGGTGAGCGGATCATATAAGAACACTCGGTCGGAAAGGCTTCCAGCTGATGCTGAGCCACATACGATGCACTAATGATGTTGTGGGTTGCACCAGAATCGAACAATATTATGATGGCTTGATGGTTGAGAGTGAACGTACCCGCCAGCACGTTGTCTCCTTCTGGGGCGTCCTCATTGTCGAGGTTGAGGACGCCACCAGTCCGCTGACCAACCTTCTTCGCCGGAGGTCGGCCTCGAGCACCGCCCTGGAACTGGGCTTGCCCGCTGCTCTGCTGCCCCTGGGGACAGTCCTTCGCGAAGTGGCCCGCCTGGCTACACGTGAAGCAGGTGAAACGGGGCGGTCCCCCGCTGATCGGTGGATGGAATCCCAGGGCGCGCTGTGGCGGTGGAAATACCCGGGGTGCCGTCTGCTGCTGCTGCTGCTGTCTTGGTGGTGGCACCGGCGGACGGAACAAGGGTGACTGGAACGGACGTCCCCCGAACCGTTGAGGTCGCGCCGGTGGATGCCACTGCTGCCCGGATGGTGTCCGATACACCATACGGTACTTCTGAGGCGCGCCCCCACCGCTGCTAGGTGGAGCGCTGCGCTTCCTCTGCTCAGCTGCCAACTCCCGCTGAGCATCCTCTTGCATAATCGTGGCATTGACTAGGTCGTTGAAAGTGCTGCGATTCCACTGAACGAGGTGCGTCTTCATTTCGGGGTGTAACCCCCGATAGAAATGCTCCCTCTTCTTCTCCTCCGTGGAGGTATAGTCTGACGCATATTGTGCCAGATGGTTGAAGGCACGGGAGTAGTCATGGGCACTCCTCCCGCCCTGCTTCAGCTCCAAGAATTCTTGGAACTTCCTCTTCATGATTCCGGGAGGAATGTGATAGGCGCGGAACGCCTCCCGGAACTCTTGCCATTCCACGGCATGGCCAGCCGGACGTGAGGCGACATAGTTCGCCCACCACGCACCAGCGGCACCGTGGAGTTGCTGCGCTGCGAACAGAGTCTTCTGCCGCTCCGTACATTGGAGCAGCCCAAACTTGGACTCGATGGTCCGCAGCCAGTTGTCCGCCTCCAGTGGTTCTTCAGCTTCGGTGAACACTGGAGGGTGCGTACTCATGAAATCTGAGTACGACACTTCGTGGGGCTCACGAGGCCCTCGCTCTTGACGTCCCCCCGCCTGGGACGTATTCTGCACGATCGTGCGGAGCAGGTCGGTCTGCTCCTCACGACCTCCCACCAGTGCCGCTATCACATCCGCTAGAGTAAGCGGAGGCGGCGGTGGTGGCTGCTGCTGCGGGGTGCTGTCGTAGGCCGGTGGCTGGGAGTCATCGCCTCCCCCTTGGCTAGAGCCACCAACCTCGTGCGTGGTCCTAGTGCGAACCATCTGCAACCATACGACAATAACATCAGTCCCGCAAGAGAGTGCATGCAGTCCAAATGAAATAGGTGTAAAACATAATGACAATAAAAACATGCGATACATCTCGTAAGTAGATAGTGTAATAACTTTGCACAAGCTACACCATTACCAGACCAAACACAAGCTAGTTCAATCCAACTTGATGAACCTCCACTTTGGAAGCTCACCATAACTAGGTTTGGCCACCACGAGACATTACTATCGCGTTGTCATCACGTATACCACCCTTAGGGTACAACACCCTCTCCAATGAGTCCAACTGTCATTCTTCTGTCAGAATGACCAGTTTCTACCTATTCCAAGTTTTGATCTGGTTCTGGGCATTTTCATGACTCAAGTTGAATACCAAAGTTAAAGTTAACTTCAGTATCTTTCCAACGAGTATTTAATTGCCCCCAGATCAGCCTTGGTTAAAAAAAGTTATGCTAATTTCAATGTCAGCAGAATTTCTGGAAGATTTTTTTTAACAGCACCTCCCTTGGAAGTTGCTGTTTTCCATTCAAGTTTCCACTGAAATCTGTGCTGAAACTTCAGAAACTTTGAATTGCAAAGATATCACACATCTTCTAGTCTTTCTAAGGAGGTATCATATGAAAAAAAATTTAAATTTTTTTCTACTGGAATTTATGTTTGAAAAACAGAACAGTCCAGAGAATGTTTTACCCTGTCCTGGTTCTGGACAGTTTACCTTCCTCTGGGATTTAAGCCATCTTAAGGTGAGTTTCAGCTCTGGAAGTCTACAACAAAGTTGTAGAGTACTTAAATACCTTTCCAGAACTGTATAGCACACCTCTCTGGGCTAAAAGACCTGTGAGTTATACCCTGTTGAAGATCAGCAAACGTGCTGCCCAAAACAGAGCACTCTGTTTTTCATCCCTTTAACTATCCTGGTCCACTATGCCATTCTTATACCCAACCAGGGTCTTAATTGTTGAACCTGATGATTTTAGTTCCTTGTTCTCAATATTTTCATGCATATGTCTACAATATCTCAGTACTACGTTCCTCACCAAAGAAAATCCTAACCGGATCATACCGGCATATACGTCTCAAGTGTGGCACTAAACGGTCTCTCGCACACGTTTTCTACACGGATACATACGTGGTTAGTACCTGCAGAAGACCACACAATGATGGTGCACTCAATGGTTGGTTTCATTTCAGGCAGAATCATATTTAAAGGTAAATACGAACGCCCGTATCATTGTCATACGGCCGTCCTTGAGTTAGGTCACGTCTCAAGGTACGTGATCGTGTTTCAACACCACACGACGGGGAACCCGAGTAGGTCATGAACGGGTCGTCACGGTTGGGAATGTTATCAACCCAACAGATACCACCTACTGCCCTGCAGGGCACGCCGATGGCAAGCGCTGCGTATGTCCTCCTGGGCTATTTCCAGACGAACACACTGTCGCGTTACTGACCACGCGATGGGGTCTCCACTTACTTGCCTAATGCACGCTAGGGATCAGCGTTGCATATGAACTCAGGGACATGAAGAGTCCAAGAGGTTCATATTGACGTCTCACACCAAGCTGTGAGACTAATCCCTGAACCACTTTCCTCGTCAGGGGGAGCTAACCGAAATTGACCCGCTTTCGGTGGCGTTCCTTACCATACTTACCAGAGCGTAGGTGCGTCGTTACATAATTGAAATTCAGAATTATAACACATAAGTTAGTATTTGCCACTTTAAGTAACTATGCTAATATAGTCCTTACTTGGGCAACTACCGATTCCTCACCGTATACCTAAGTTTTTCCCATAATGCAGTCCTTAAGTACTGTGCTATCCCCACTGCAGCTCTGATACCAGGCTGTGGCGGACCGGAATCCGCTCATCCAGGATCACAGAGGGTGGTGCCGCACGATGCGACACCCGACAGCACACGTCATAAGAACACATTATATTACATGGGAAAACAAACTGAATGTACAAAGTAGCACACTTCTCAGTTACAAACTAGGGTCTTTATTACACAGCGAAAGTTTCCTTATTACAACTCACGCCCGCCTATCTAGCAAAAGGGGTTGCCCAGCCCTAGGGCAACCCACACTAGCTGCACTCCTCAGCTCAGCGCGGCGTGTACGGCTCCCACTCAGCCGTGGTCCCCGACGGAGGGTAAACCTCGCCGGTGGACTCGTACTCTGAGTCCGTGGGTGGCTTCTCACCTGAAAAACACTTAAGCAGCAACCGTGAGCATGAAGGCTTAGCAAGGCTTAACCGACTTACCTAAGCATGAAACTCTACATGAGGTGTACCATGACATAGGATAGCAATGTTGCAGCAAATGGACACGCCTACAAGTTCATCCTTAGTTCATCTTTTAGCAACAAGTTAACGGTTCATAAAGCTGAAATTTAGTGAGGAATATTTAGTGGCACACATGTAACAATACAATTATATCATAACAGCAATATTGAATCATAACATTTCATTCATTAATCTATGTTACGACGCAGTGAACAAGCGGTACTCGTCACCGCGAGGGACGGCGAATCGACTCGATATACACCTGCAGGGAAACCCAAAGAGCACGTCACGTACGCCCACCCGTGGAGCTGCACAGCACGCTCACTCAATGTCGTACGGGACAACCTTTCACCCAACAGCCCAAACGTCGAACCGATCGCACCGAAACGAGCAGGAGGTTCCCCACACCGAGCATCTCTCTACGCCCGTTGGCAGATTTCCACCTTTCTGCCCTCAGCCTACACCTATAAATCGGTGCGTTATGCCTCGACGCCCGGAGGTTTAGGCTACATCGGTTTATCGGGGCCCATATATCCGATATGCCTTCGGTACGTTCAATACTTGTTCAGCAGGGCCGCACACGGATCGATCCTCAATCGACACGGGCAGGGATGCGCACACAAGAATCCCTCTTGCTGCGCCCTAGCCCCTGCCTAGTCTCATTTTCATTACTAAAGTGATCTCACATCACTCAACCGAACCCGTGTGTCCCAATGCCTATCTCGCGAGTAGATTCCGACTACTCGACTTGTACCGAGGTCCTATGAATCATTAAGCATAGCCTGTCTACTCGAGGTCCTCGACACTACCCTCACTCTTTTAGGAACCTTTGGTTATGCAAGTGGGGTTTCATTCATCCTATACCTAGTGCACAATCATACTTCATATGACACATGTAAACAAAGTAAAACTTATAAAAAGGTTAATGCAAACCGGGGCTTGCCTTGTTGCTGCTGGTCAGTAGTTAGTTCTTCGTCCGGAAGAAGGAAGTCCAGCACTTCCGGAGTCTCTTCTTCAATGGCTACACGTTGAATATAATACTACATGTAAATTTAAATGCAATGTGTAAACTTGAATACTTATTTACTAATAACTCTAGCTAACCCTCCCCTTTGGTTCTGAAATTTTTATGGTGGCTCGGTAGGGTCCTAACCAAGAGTCTTGACCAAGTTTCATTTGAAACAAAGTTCATTTGAACCTTGTGCAAATAAAAGCCCATTCGGTCAATATTTGAGCCTTTGAATAATTCCAGGGGTTTTCATGGCTCCAACCATTACTTTCTGGAAACTAGACTTTAAGATGGTTCTAATGGAGTTGGTTTCATGTCATTCAAAGAATTCTACAGAAAGTTATGTCCTAATTAAGATTGGAGAAAATCTGAAAAATGTTTCTGTACATTTTTCTATTTTCTCTGGGCAGTTCCCTTAATCACCCAATTAGGGTAACTAAATGAACTTGGATGAGTCTGAAAATTTTACTGGGATTCAGGGATTTTCCAATGAACCTTTCAGCCAAATTTCAGAATTTTTCATAAAGTAGTTCTCCAGATAAAATTCCCAACAGTTTAAATTTAGGGATTTAATTCTGGAAAACTATTCACTTTCATGAGCTGAATTTGGTATTGCTGGAAAGTGCTCAGAGAGCTGAATCCAACAAAATTTGATTCACCCGATTTGGAGCTTTCTAGCCAAAGTTATGAGGATTTGAAATTTGGAAGAATTCTAAAAATCGGGGGAAAAGTTTAAACTCTCGGGGCCCGCGGGGACACGTGTCGAGCGCGGAGGTGTCCGGCACACCGGGGATACCACAGGTGTTGAGCGGAGGTGTCCGGCACACCGAAGCTCACAGGGTATTTACGCGGCAGCACAGCCGATCCCTGGCCACACCCGATCCCGATTTAAATCCTTCAGCCGCTGACACGTGGGCCAGCCGGCTTCGTCTTCCTCCCTCCGTTCTCTCGCGCCCGCGCCGCCGACCTCGCCGTAGCAGACGGGGATCGTCGGCTCGCCGCTGCCGGACCTCCCATGGTCTGAAACTCATCGCCAGGGGGTTGTCGACGTCGAGGAACACGTCGGGGGTGACAGGTCGGGCTGGGGGTGACTGGAAATAGCTCGGCGACGTGCCGCGGCCTCGGTTGAGGTTCGACACCATCGACCGTGGTTTCTAAACCCGCCAACACCTAGAAAAAACGGCCCTACAGCATCAGTGTACCTCTTGGAAGCTCGACAAGGTGTCAAAAGGGTTCAGGGATGGCAGCAAGTCGGTCGGCACCGTGTGACCGATCGTGCCCACCATGACCGCCCTCGATCGAGCTCGAAATTCGTCACTCCTAGACAGTTTCACGCTACGGATGCAGAAAAGAACTTGATCGCCGGCTAGTCCAGCGTCTATGTGCAAGATTTGATGACCTCCGAAAGATCATAGAGCGAGAATTTAAAGAAACCGTACCGGAAGCTCGGTTTACGGTCGCCGGAGCAAAAACTGGAAATTCTCTGCGGATTCTTCACGGTTGGCTTCCAAACTTGGAGGAGAGCAGCACGGTGGTCGCGCGCTCCTGTTGCCTCTCTCGCTGGACCGTGAAAACGCCTGTGGAACGCTGCCCACGGGCGCCTGACTCTCGGCTGAGGCTAGGTCGCCGCGGTGGCGATCGTCTTTGGGCAAAGGAGGTCGGAGCTCGAGGTTTCTGGCATTGGAGAGGTGGAGTGCGAGCTCAGGTGGCTGTCTAGAAGCTCAGGGATGAAGGAGATGGTTTTGCTGGTTTTCCCGATTGAGCAGAGAGCTGCGGCGAGAAACAATGCCGCTTCTCGGGTTTGCCCGCGAGAAGATAAAGCCGGCCGACTCCTGCTCGGCTGAGGCGGTGCCGGTTGCGTGGGGGCGCGAGCCAGCTGCCCTGGGCGCCAGCGCGCGGAGAGGGAAGCAGCTGGTGGCGCCGGTAGCTGCTCGGTGGCACAACCGACAGCTGCTCGGTGGAATTTCCCACCGAGACCCTGACTTTGGGTGCAAGTTTCTCCTTCTCCCCTCTATGACATGTGGGTCCCACCCGGGGTTTTAACCTCTGAAATTTACTCCTAATCACTGTTGTAAACAGTGAGCCCCATAATACCCCTGGTGATTCATATTATTCACCCCTGAGCCATTTGAATTGAATAGAATTCAAATTGGGTTCGGTTTGAGTGAATTTCAGCACAAGTTCAGTTTTGAATTCAAATAAAGTTTGAATTCGTCCCAGTTAGCTCATGTCAAGATCAACTCCAAATGGAGTGAAAATTGGTGTGTGAGCTCACAAAAATGTGTTGAATAAGAATATGCCTCCCATTTTTAAATTCATGGGATAAAAACAGTTTGAATTTGAATGTGGTTTCAAACTGTCCTCTTTCTATCTATACCAAAAATGACCTCAAAAAGGTTCTGAATTTGGGTGAAACTTGGCATGGACATCCTTAGCAATGTGTAGGAGTTTTCATAAGTCCAGCCCACCTACATCCCATGTGGGAAATACCACTTTTGCAATATGTGAGTTTGTTCTCTAATGAGCATGTTGATGGTGGTTACATGCTCTTCATTTATGTTCATCATCTTTACTCAAATGAGGTGTGTGGTGTGGTGATGAACACTTCAAATGTGTACCAAAACTGAGGCCCTTACACTATTTTCTTGTGATTGTGAAATAAAATTGTCCTGATGCAACTAATCCATGTTTCCATCCTTGATTAAGCTACATCCCACATTTTTCCCGCACTTGCTGAGTATGTTATGTACTCACCCTTACATTTTCCACAATGATTCAGCTGCAGGGGATACTTGGGAGTACTTCGAAGATCAGGTGGAGTATTAGGCTTGCACATTACCGTCGACCGCCTGTGGAATGGAGTCAAGTTGAAGCCCACTGCTGTTTAGGGTTTTTCCATTGCAAAATAAACTAGATACTAATTTTGAGACATTGAACTACTGTAATAAAGTACTTAAGTACTATTTAAAACGTGGTTATGTTCTGAATTCAGTTTGTAAAGTATGTGTGTATGTGTGATGAACATCCTGGGCACACATACGCATCACTTGGTTCATTTTTCAGAACCGGGTGTCACAAATTGGTATCAGAGCTAGGTTGACCATAGGACGCAAGCCTAGGTAGAATGGACACTCTAAAACACATAGGAACACCCCTCTAAAATGCTATTTTCGAAAATTGCTTGCTGCTGCACTTTACTTGTCAACTCACCCACCGCAAAGTGCTATTTTCAGCCCCTTTTTCTTCTTTTCTTTTGGACAGCCACACCCTCTATTTTCTTTCTTAATAGCTGCTGAAATTTTTGGATTTACTTACCCTCTTCTCTAAAGCTTATCATGTCTTCTTTATATATGCCGATCACTAGGATCACTGCATGCATGAGCACTCGCCCGCCGCTCCTTGGAAGCTCACTTAACCTCATCGAGGTTTCTGACGGACCGTACTGGGAGGAAGTGAAGACGGAACCTCATGATGAGGATGAAGTCAATGTCCTTATGCATGAGGAAGAGGAAGACGATCCATAAGAGGTGGAACCATATGAGGAAGACATGGAGGAAGATCTACAAGAGGAGCCGCACTGGTACGTGCCCCAGGAGGACTACCACACGGGCTTACATCAAGAGGATGAACACGGAGAGAAGCCACCACCTACTGCGGCCGAGAATGAAGATGATGAACGGGTCATCCGTTCTGCTCAAGAATTTTGATCCAATGAAATGGAGGGAGGTCATATGGCCAGGGAGCTGAGAGAGTTCCTTGAGTGCTGCGACTTGTCTCCAGAGTACCTCGTCAAGAAAGCCCCTACCTTGGACGTGGATAGTGGAAGGCTGAAGTGACCATCCTATCTAATGCTGGGGTTGTCACACGGCACTTCGCACCCACATGGAGAGCCACAGGAGCAGAAGCTGTTAATGATGCTGCATGGGATGCGCTCGCCGGACTGTGATACGCCTTCCGTGGGCAGCTTGAAAACTCTAGCTTTGAGCTGCACCTGTACAAGAAGAGTGGTAGAAGGGAGATCGTTGGACCCCATGGAGGAGCCTCTTCCAACCCACAAGCTGCTGACAAGTCTCAGAAGACGCTCGTGAAGTTGGGAAACCACTACACAAATGCGCAAGAAGAGGTCCGGTACCTCCGCAAGAAGTTGTACTTGCTGGAGAAACAAGAGGAGACTCGTGCCAATGCGGGAGCAAATGGGGCACTAGCATCACCTACCCCTACATGGACAGCCGATTCACCATGGCGTACGCCCATGTATGGACCGCCCCTGCCGCACGGATAGAACAGCCCTGATCTCCACAATTAAGTTTAGGTTTCCTATTGAATAAGTTGTAATAAGAACGCTTAGATCATAGTGGTTTGAATAAGTGTGATGTGCTGAACTTTTGTGATGATTCCTTATGTTGGTGTGCTTGATTGTGAGCTGTGGGACGCTTCGGTGAATGTCCACATCTGCACATAGTAGAGAGATATGGGATGCTTCAACACTTGTCCACGTCCTCATATAGGCTTGTATTAATAAAGGAGTTGCTTAGTCTCATATACATTGATGCATATAGTTGGAAAATCGCTTCTTTCAATTCTGAATTCTATTCCGAGAGTAAGCATTAAAATAAGGGGGTAGATTTCCTTGCAACCCTCATTGTCTTGGATTCCCAATAGATAGATATAATACTTGAAATGGACTGGCTAAGCAAGTATAATGGAGTGATCTAATGTGCCAAAGGGATTGTACAGTTGACAAGTGAGCACGGTACCCGTATCGAGTTCGAGGCAGCCCGATCTACAACTGAGAAGGCAGTGTTGAATCACGTGGAAGGTGTGACATTGAAAAGCATTTTGGTGGTTCAAGAATATTCAGATGTGTTTCTGGAGAAATTGCCAGGTATGCCACCTGATCATGACATAGAGTTTACCATTGATTTAGTGCCCGGAACTGCACCTATAGCTAAGAGGACATATAGGATGCCTGCTAATGAAATAGTGGAGCTCAAGAAGCAAATTCAAGAGCAGCTAGAGAAGGGTTTCATATCCCCAAGATCATCACTATAGGGAGCCCCAGTGCTCTTCGTAGATAAGAAGGATGGATCCCAGAGGATGTGTGTAGACTATAGGTCTCTCAATGAGCCGACGATCAAGAACAAGTACCCGCTGCCCCGCATAGAGGACTTATCTGATCAAATGAAAGGCGCCCGGATTTTCTCTAAGATTGATCTTCGATCGGGATACTTCCAGCTGAAGATTAAACCCTCCGACATACCCAAGATGGCTTTTCAGACACGGTATGGCTCATATGAGTACACCACTATGTCATTCGGGTTGACGAATGCAACCGTGTACTTTGTGTACCTTATGAATAAGGTCTTCATGGAGTACTTGGACAAGTTTGTCATGGTGTTCATCGATGATATTATGGCGTATTCAAGAAGCGAGGAAGAAAATGAGGAACATTTGAGGTTGACATTGCAGAAACTACGGGAGCACCAGTTGTATGCCAAGTTCAGCAAGTGTCAATTTTGATTACGGGAGATATCGTTCTAAGGTCACATCATCTTTGAAGGGGGAGTATCATTTGATCCCGGAAAAGTGAGGGACATGTTAAAGTGAAACCCACCACAAATGTTAAACACATTCGGAGTTTCCTTGGGATGGCTGGATATTACTGCCGATTCATCAAGGATTTATCCAGGATAGGGAAGCCTATGACTGAATTGCTAATGAAAGGGAAGGCATTCCAGCGGACACAAGCTTGTCAAGACAGCTTTGAGGAGTTAAATAGGAGACTGACAATGACACCGGTGTTGATATTGCCAGATGTGAGCAAGAGCTTTGATATATATTGTGATGCCTCAAGTTAGGGACTTGGATGTGTTCTTATGCAAGAAGGCCAAGTGGTAGCTTATGCGTCAAGGCAACTAAAGAAACATGAGTTGAATTACCCTACGCATGATCTGGAACTCGCAGCTGTGTTACACGCCTTGAAGATTTGGAGGCACTACATTCTTGGTCATCGATGTGAGATCTATATGGATCACAAAAGTCTCAAGTACATATTCACGCAAACGGATCTGAATTTGAGACAATGCTGAGGGTTAGAGCTCATCAAGGGTTATGATGTTGGAATCAACTATCACCCAGAGAAAGCCAATGTAGTAGCAAACACTTTAAGCCGAAAGGGAGCATGTCACCAACTTACGGTTAGGGAGTTACCACCCTAGCTACTTAAGGAGTTTGAACGGTTACATCTCGGCTTCGTGAATGAGATGGAGGTGATAGAACTAAACCCAACATTAGAACAAGAGATATGAGATGGTCAATCAACGGATGAGGAGATAAAGGAAATCAAGGAAAGAATCCAACAAGGGATACAGAAGGATTTCAAGGAGGATGAAAATGGTACACTTTGGTTAGAGAAAAGGATTTGTGTGCCTAACATGAAGCACATTCGCGACACAACACTAAAGGAGGCACATGGCTCGCCCTATTCCATTCATCCTGGCCATACAAAGATGTACAAGGACTTGAAAACTTGCTATTGGTGGTATGGCATGAAAAGGGACATAGCTGAATATGTTGCCCTATGTGACACGTGCCAACGAGAGAAGGCCGAGCATCAGAAACCAGCTGGATTACTGCAGCCGCTGAAAATACCCAAGTGGAAGTGGGAAGAAATTGGTATGGATTTCATAGTCGGATTGCCACGTACTTTTCCAGTTATGACTCTATTTGGGTTATCATGCGCCGATTGACCAAATCAGCTCACTTCATTCCTGTCAGGACCAAGTACAACGTGGCGTAGTTAGCCGAGCTATATATGGAAAATATAGTTTGTCGGCATGGAGTTTCGAAGATGATAGTTTCTGACTGAGGTTCTCAATTTATCTCTAGGTTCTGAAAGAAACTACATGAAGCTATGTGTACACGGTTGAATTTCATCTCTGTGTATCACCCACAGACCGACGGGCAAACTAAGAGAACAAATCAAATATTGGAGGACATGTTCAGAGTTTGCGCCTTGAAACATGGGCGTAGTTGGTACAAGAGTTTGTCGTATGCTGAATTCTCGTACAACAATAGTCACCAAGCCAGTCTGAAAATTTCATCTTTTGATGCATTATATGGTAGAAGTTGTAGGTCATCCTTGTTCTAGAACAAAACAGGAGAAAACCAAGTTATTGGACCTGAAGTGTTACAGGACGTTGAGAAGCAAGTCTGAACAATACACAAAAACCTGAAGGCTAGCAAGTCATGTCAGAAAGGCTATGCTAACAATAGGCGAAGGAACCAAACTTTTGAAGTCAGAGATTTCACGTATCTCAAGGTGTCGCCTATCCGAGGACAATGACGATTCAACGTCAAAGGCAAGCTAGAACCTCGCTACATCTGACCGTTTAAGATTTTGGGTAAGCGAGGTGAGGTAGCATATCAACTAGAGTTGTCGGCGCACCTCGATGAAGTATAAGACGTGTTTCATGTGTCTCAACTCAAGAAGTGTCTAAGGGTATCAGAAGAACAGGTACTGATGGACGAGTTGAAACTCCAGGAGGACTTGACCTATGTCGGGCAACCTATCAAAATCCTAGATACGAAGGAAAGAGTCACGAGAAACAAGACAATCCGTTGGTGCAAAGTATAATAGAGCCATCATATGGAAGCTGAAGCTACGTGGGAATGTGTAGAAGACCTCAAGACGGAATCCCTCATCTTTTCTCCACTTTGTCAAATCTCTAGGTCGAGATTCATTTTAAGGGGCATAGGTTTGTAACATCCTCATTTTCATCATCATGCATTGCATTAGTTCAAATGTAGAGATCACTTAAGAAAAAATAAAACGAGAAACCTAGTTGTTCCCCCCTTCCCAATCTGAGTAGGGATGCCCCCCTTAGCTGTGGCCTCCCCTTGGAGATAAAAACCTAGCTGCGCCGCTTAAATCAAATACCCTGGCTGCACTCCTTAGAGGTAAAACCTTGGAGATAAACCTCCCTGGCCGGTGCCCTTTTTGGAGATAAATCTCCCCTGGCTGGCCGCATCTCTTAGAGATAGAGTTCTTCCCCCTCTCTTGTCCGAGTAGGACTCTACCCCTGCTCTGTCCGAAGTGGAAAAACCCCAACAACCTGGTCGGCCACCCCTTTAGGGATTCTCCCCCTCCTCCCTCTTCCAAACCGAGTAGGAAACCCCCCCCCTTTGGAGAAAACACCCTGGTCGGCACTCCTAGGGATTCCTCCCCCTCCTGAACCGAGTAGGAGATCCCCCCTCCTTTGGCTGCGCATTGGAGTGAAATCTCTGCCCTTGGTTGCCCTTCTTTAATGAAATCTTAGCCCCCATGGCTGCACCCTCCCCCTATAAATAAAACTCAAACCCTGGCCGCCGCCCTGCCCCAAACACAAAACCCTGTCACCCCCTTGCTGCGCTGCTGCGCCTCTGCCAAGAAGAGGAGTTTTGGCCGTAGCCCTAAGTCCCTGCTGCCCTGATTCTTGGCTGCCGCCCTCCCTGCCTGGCCGCAGCCCTGATCATGCCACCAAGTAACCGAGACGCACTGCATTGTCAATAAGGAAGGCCTAGCTGCTGCCACGAAGGGAAAAACAAGCCAACCACAGAGAAAAAGAAGAGGAGGAGGAGGAGGAGGAGGAGGAGGAGGAGGAGGAGGAGGAGGAGGAGGAGGAGGAGGAACAGGAGCCGTCATTCTTCGTGCAACACTGCTGCTGTTGTCTCCAACCCGCTGCATCGCACCCCCATGACCCACAAACTGCTGCATGTAAGTAGATCACTCTCTGATCTAGGTTTTGATGACGGTTCAATCCATTACCCGAGTTAACACCATAGCCGCACAAAATTTGGTTTCCACCAGCACCAATTGTCACAAAACCCCACTAAAACGTACTCAAACTCGCATGACCGTAGGTAAACTGATTAGTGTAGGTTGCATGGTAGAACTGCATGCATCCACACCATTACATATTGTGTAACATGTGCGCATCGTATTGATTGCTTGTACTGCTTTGTATGTGCATGATCACGACTAGAAGGACGCACTCAAGAGGCTGTCTACGGGGACCTTCAGCACCAAAACTTCGAAGAGCTCGAGCAGCACAAGTCGTTGGAGCAAGGCAAGTGCTCCTTGACCATATTGATCCTGTGTTTTTAAATGTTTTGTTTGTGAAAACTACCTGCTGTGTTAATATGATGGGAACCCTTTCATAGGAGTTTACTAGTTTGTTGGCCACCCCCTTGTCGCTTGGAACTTGTTGAGTCAGGTATAGGGTTGTTTTAATCTTTTGCACCGTATTGCTTAACATGATTGTGGGAAACCGAATTAAACTTGCTTAAACCACTAGAATCATGAGGATTAATGATGATGAGTACATGGTGATCTTTAACAAGCATGGAATCGGGGTGATCTAGGCAAGCTTGGCTTGTGACTATGTTGAAGGATATGGTGGTTTGCATGATTATATCTAAGGACCGGTTCCTGTGAGAATATGTCAGGAAAACAATGCCACCACAGGGCCAAATATGGGTGGGGCATAGCTGACTAATTAGGTGTGTTGCTAGTTTGTTATGAATCATTGGATGGAACGGGGAATGGGAGTCAAGGATGGACTTCCCTGGGCATGACATACGAGGGGGTCCGTGGGTGGGAGAATGGAGATTCAAGCATGTCGGTGAAACCTTAGTGGGCCCGTACATTCTAGTAGTCCCTTTGTAAAGGCTATTTTCTGATCTCTTGGCCATACACTGACGGTTGTGTATTGGCATAATGGAGGTTTCTCTAGTCATTGACGGATGATGAATTCACGAACTTGTGGGTAACTGTGACGCCCGGCCCCTTAAAACATGGAACCCAGCTAATGCATATGTGTGCCCAGAATGTTCATCACACATACACATGTAATCCACAAACTGAACTCAGAATATAACCACGAATAATAGGGTTTAAGTACTTTATTACATCATTCTCTAACTCATTCTTGCAGCGGAAGTCTCTAACTTATTCTAGCAGCAGAAGTCTCTAAATGATAGCGGAAGCAAACTAAGCACGGCAGCGGCTCCATCTTCAACTCCATTCCCACAGGCAAGTCGACGGTAGATCGCACGCCTAATACTCCACATGATCTTCAAAGTACTCTTCTCCTGTTGCTGAGGTTTGTATGATAATGCAAGAGTGAGTACATGTCGTACTCAGCAAGTGCGGGAAAAGTATGACATGTAGCTTTCAACAAGGTAGGATATAAAAGGCTCATTGCACAAAGCAAAGTTTTCTTCACAAACATGATAAAAACAACAACTATCTTTAAGTGAATTTAATCGCAACATAAATCCAATTAAAACATCAACATACCTCCTTCATATTTCACAACTTTCCATGTCTCATCCAACCATAAATCTTTCTCAATTTTCATCTCAGATTCATGATATCCATAACCATCTCATATTCATATCTCCAAAACCATCTCATGTTCAAGACTCAACAGTCCCGAAACCAATCTCATTACCAAGACTCAACAGTCCCGAAACCAATACCAAAGACCAAACCATAACCATACCAATAACCATACCAAAAAACATCCCAATAACCATCCCATCTAATCATGTGAGTTGGCCAGACGCTTGTGACCGTAAGCACGGCTATCATGATAGTTTTACACTATTAAGAGGTTGCACCACTTTACCCACAAGTTTGTGATTTCGTCACCCGTCGGCGACTGCAGAACCTCCATTATACCAGTACACAACCGTCGGTGTATGGTCAAGAGATCACAAAATAGCCTTTACAAAGGGGCTACTAGATGTATGGACTCACTGAGGTTTCACTGGCAGGCTCGAATCACCATTCTCCCACCTACGGGCCCCCTCTTGTGCCATGCGGTTCCCAGGGCAGTCCTCTCTTGACTCCCATTCCCCGCGCCTTCCACGGTCCATAACAATCTAGCAACTTACCTAATTAGTCAGCTAAGCCGCACCCATATTTGGCCTTGTGGTGGCACTGTTTTCCTGGCATGTGCTGGCATGAACCGGTACTTAGATCTACGGCAAGTAAACCACCATCTCATTCTACCACATCCACGAACCAAGCTTGCCTAGATCTCCCCCGATTCATGTTCATTATCAACATCAAGTTCTTATTATCATTGTTCATATGAGTGCAGTAGCTAGACACATTCTATCTCGCTTCCCATATCCCGTGGACTCAGCGAAGCAAAAAGCAAAAACGACCATACCCAACTCATCAACTTTCCCGGCGACAAGGGTGGTTAACAAAACTAGTAAACTCCTATGAAAGGGTTTCCCATCAAGTTGACTCAAGCATACACAGTTTTTGCAAACAAAACAGTTCCAAAAACATGGGATCAATATGGTCAAGGGGCACTTGCCTTGTTCCTGTGTGTTTTTTGCTCACATGTCTTGAAGTCTTGGTGATGTAGTTCTTCGTAGATAGCTCCCTGAGTTTGTCCTTCTACTCACGATCACGCACATACAAGATTCACAGCAATCAATCATCATGCACAAACTTTACTCAAGATGCGATGGTGTAGATGCATGCTAATCCTATGATGCAATTTTATTAATACCAGTTTGTATGTGTCCTTGCATGTTTTAATGGCTTTGCATGGGGTTTTATGATGAACAAGGGTGTAAGGATCAAGTGTGGACGTGGCGATGATCTTGACTCAAGATCTAGATCAATTGCACCATCAAAAACCGGATCAACACGTGATCTGCCACACGAAAAAGCTTCTGTCCAAAGAAACCGCGATGACGTCATAAGGTGGTAATGAAGACCTACCTCGGCCTTCCTCCTAGCAATGGCAGCAGGACGGATCGTCGGCTCTCTTCCGGCGACGGCGAGCTCGACGGGGCTTGTCGGTGGTCTCTTCAGCGACTAAACTCTGGCAAAGGGGGTTAACTCGGCGAGTTGGGAGCTAGGACCTCCAAGTCATCGAAATAGGTACGTGATTGTGGTCAGGGGGTTTTGGGTTCTATTTATAAGAGGAAAATGAAGAGTCCTACTCCGATTGGATTTCAAATAAGAGTCCTATTCAACTTGTTTTTGGATCTTAACAACTTATCTCCAATTGATTCAGGTGCGGTAGCGACGTGGAATTCGTGTCGGTTTCATCAGTACCGGGTATTCCCGCGCACACAGGAGAAAAACCGCTTAAGAATCTCGTCCTTCCACAGGGATAAGCTCCGGAGACTCCACATGTCCAGTGGGGGCCTGGCCTCCCTTTCCCGCAGAGACAAGCTCCGGATGCGCCACGTGTATGGCGGGTGGGACCTCCCTCTCCCTCAGAGGCGAGCTCCGCATGGACCACGTGTCTGGCGGGTCGGGCCTCTCCTCTCTACAGAGGCGGGCTCTGGGGGTGCCACGTGTCAGTTCCGGACCTCCCCTCTCCTCAGAGGCGAGCTCCGAGAGTGCCACGTGTCAGTTCCGGACCTCCCCTCTCCTCAGGGGCGAGCTCTGAGAGTGCCACATGTCCAGCAGCGCTGAACTTCCCTTCTCCTTAGAGATGAGCTCTGAGGTCGACACGTGTCCAACAGCGTCGGACCTCCCTTTCTCCTCAGAGGTGAGCTCCAAGGATGACACGTGTCCAGCAGGACCGAACCTCTCGGAGGCGAGCTCCGAGGGTGACACGTGTCCAGCAGGACCGGACCTCTCGGAGGCGAGCTCCGAGGGTGACACGTGTCCGTCGGGACCGGACCTTACTCCCTCCGCAGGGGTGAGCTCCGAGAGCGACACGTGTCCCGCGGGGTTGAGCCTTGCTTCTCCTCAGAGACTAGCTCCGAAGGCAACACATGTCCCGCGGGGCTGGACCTCGCTTTTCCGCAGCGACAAGCCCCAAAGGCAACACGTGTCCAGCGCGCCGGACCTCGCCCCCTTTCGCAGAGGCAAGCTCCTAACCTGCCTCGTGGCCAATGGTGTCGGACCTCACCCCCTCCGCAGGGATGGGCCCCGAAGGCGCCACGTGGCCAGCAGGCCGCGGGAAGTGTCGACGGCGCTCCTCGGTGAACTGGAATTGGCTCTTTTTAGCTATCTTACTCCCATACCCCACCATTTTGATGATTCTTCCTCCCGTTCTAATTCTTTTAAAATATTTCTCTATATGAATTATGTATGCATGCATGGATACGAAATTGAGGGTGTCACAGTAAAGTGGTGCCACCTCTGAGGAGTGTAAAACTATAATGAGTTACAAGCACCTGGACAATGTGAAAGCTCAAGAAAAGGGACTTGCAAAAATTTTCCATCACCTCACAACACCACAGCTTTTGTTGTGGATATCTTATGAAGACTTGTGAAGAGCAAGTAACCACCATCAAAAAGGGTGATTAGAGGGGAAAGCCCTAACTTTCACAAAGTAGGATTTCTACACATGAACATGAGAGGTTGAGCCCACCCCTAGAACTTAAATAGTCTTGGGAAAGCTCAGGCCAAATTTCATGCAAATCCAACATTTTTTGAGGCACCTTTGGAGGCATTTGAAAAGAGGCCAATTTGAATGTAAATTCAAATTGCAGCAACTTTCATCACTTAGATTCAAAAGTTGGCTTCATATTCAAACTCAGCACATTTTTCTGAGTTAGTCCACCAATTTTCATCCCCATTGGAGTTCATCTTGTCGGGAGCTAAATTTGCAATAATTCGAAACTGAATTTGAATTTCAGTTCAAATGTGAAGCAAATTTAGCCAAACAGACTTCAAATTTGGGAAGAACAAATTCAAACCAAGACTTGGGGGCTAAGTCTCTCATTCAATGGAGAGTAGCTGGGATATTTACAGAAGAATTTGGAAGGAGATTAGAGGGGAGAGGGACCCACAGGTCAGTGGGAGGGCTGTTGCACAACCGAGCCGTGCTCTGTTTCACGCTGAGGCGATAGCCCGCAGCTCGCCAGCGAGCTGGTTCCCAGACGCCACCTCCCGAGCAGCCAGGCCACGGCGTGCATCGACAAAGCGGTCACCCAGGGATATTTCCCCCTTCCGTAACCGATTCACCACGCTGCCTTGACCATTTCCAAGCCCCTCAATGCGGAAACACCGCCGCGTGCACAAGAACTCTCGGTTCTCCGGCGTCCGTTCGTCTCCGCAGTTGGCACGCGGGTCTGAGCTCACCCAGAGCTTCGCCGAGGTTTCCTCGACGTGATCAACGCGATAACCCGGCGCCCCACCCACGGTAAACCAACCCCGAGCTCTCTGTTTCCATTCCACACCGGGTAAAGCCGCCGTGACCAAAAACTCATAGCCCGGTCGCTAGGTTTGATCCCACGTCGAGTTGAGCAGGCCAGAAAGTTCGCCTGAGAGTGTACTTTCTGTCCGATAACCCCGGCCGCATGCCATGGAGTGTGCTGGCCGGAATTCCAGTTCTTGCCAAGAGCATGCGATATAGCCGTGTTTGGTTAAATCAGAAAATTCGAGCTAACCGGCCAATCAATCGCCGCCCAGCTTCGACAACTAGCTAGAAACGTCCGTGCGAAACCCTACGGTCAAGAACCATGGGAAACCAGCGAGAAACCACCGAGTTACACGGGTTTTCCGTTCAACGCCGGGTTTAGACCTAAGTTACACGGTGAAGTCCAATTTGCCACAACTTTGAGCAAGATCATAGGCTGGGTCGTTGCTCCGTAGGTTGTGGCGGTGCTGTAGGAGCCAACAGAGGGGACTGTGAGGCATGACAGCGCCATACCGACGTCGCCGAACTCATCCCGTAGACTGTCGCCGTCGCGCAACCGGTTCCGCGAGGAATTTCAGGCGGGGGCGGCCAGTTTGGTCGAGCTCCGGTCACGGGAACAGCCTCCCGGCGAGTACTCCGGCGAGGTGTGCGGCGGGGAGCCGCGGGAGCGCGAGGTTGAAGAAGCCCCGTGGGCCCCACGTGTCGGTCTCTGCTGAAAATGCCCCGGATCTGCTGCGGCACCGGGATCCCGTGCGACTGCACGGAAGACTCTGCGGACCCCCGTGCGGGATAGCTGAGGTGCTGACACGTAGCCGGGGACCCCACCCGACAGTTTAAATTTTATTTGAATTTTCAGATTTGGTTCAAACTTCATTTTCATATAACTTGGGCTAGGAAGCTCCAAATTCAGTGAACCAAATTTTGCTGAACTCAGAATTTCGAGTACTTTCCAGCAATACGAATTTCAGCTCATGAAACTTAATAGTTTTCCAGAATTAAATCCCTAAAGTTCAAACTGTTAGGAATTTTATCTGGAGGATTACTTTATGAAAATTTCTGAAATTTGGCTGGGAGGTTCATTGGAAAATCCTTGAGTCACAGTAAAGTTTCAGACTCATCCAAGTTCATTTAGTCCCCCTAATGGTGTGATTAAGTGAACTGCCCTGAGAAAATAGAAAAATGTACAGAAACATTTTTCAGATTGTCTAAAATCTTGTTTAGGGCATAACATCCTATAGAATTCTTCAAATTACATGAAACCAATTCCATTAGAACCATCTCAAATTCTAGTTTCTAGAAAGTAATGGTTGGAGCCATGAAAACCCCTGGAATTCCTTAGAGGCTCTAATAATTGACCAAATAGGCTTTTATTTGTACAAGGCTCAAATGAACCTTGGTTCAAATGAAACTTGGTCAAGACTCTGGTTAGGACCCTACCAAGCCACATTAAAAAATTTCAGAACCAAAGGGGAGGGCTAGCTAGAGCTATAGTAATTACTTATTCAAGTTTAAACATTGCATTTGAATTGACATGTAGTATCTCATTAACGTGTAGTCGCTGAAGGCGAGGAGACTCCAGAAGTGCTCGACTTCCTTCTTCTGGACAAAGCTTTAACCACTGACCCGCAGCAACAAGGAAAGCCCCGGTTTGCATTAACCTTTTTGTAAAGTTTTGCTTTGTTTGCATGTCTAGTGTGAAGTATGAATGTGCATTAGGTGTAGGATGGATGGAACCCCACTTGCATAACCAGAATTTGCCTATAAAATTGAGGGTAGTGTCTAAGACCTCGAGTAGACAGGCTATGCTTACTGATTCATAGAACTTCGGTACAAGTCGAGTTGTTGGAATCTACTCGCGAGTTAGGCTGGGGACACACGGGATTGGTTCGAGTGATGTGAGATCACTTTAGTAATGAAAATGAGACTAGGCAGGGGTTAAGGCGCAGCAAGAGGAAGTCTTGTGTGTGCAGCCCTGTCCGTGTCGATTGAGGACCGATCCGTGTGCGGCCCTGCTGAACAAGTATTGAACGTACCGAAGGCATATCGGATATATGGGCCCCGATAAACCGATGTAACCTAAACCTCCGGACATCGAGGCATAACACACCGATTTATAGGTGTAGGCTGAGGGCAGCAAGGTGGAAATCTGCTAACGGGGCATAGAGAGATGCTCTGTGTAGGGAACCTCCTGCTCGTTTCGGTGCGACCGGTTCGACGTTTGGGCTGTTGGGTGAAAGGTTGTCCTGTACGACATCGAGTGAGTGTGCTGTGCAGCTCCATGGGTGGGCGTACGTGACGTGCTCTTTGGATCTCCCTGCAGGTGTATATCGAGTCGATTCACCGTCCCTCATGGTGACGAGTACCGCTTGTTCACTGTGTCGTAACGTAGATAACTTATGGAATGTTATGATTCAATTCTGCTGTATGATATAATTGTATTGTTATATGTGTGCCACCAAATATTGCTTATTAAATTTCAGATTCATGAACTGTTAACTGTGGCTAAAAGATGAACTAAGGATGAACTTGTAGGCGTGTCCCTTTGCTGAAAATGTACCACCCCATGTTTGTTGTACACTACATATAGAGTTTCATGCCTAGGCGAGTCGGTTAAGTCTTGTTGAGCCATCGTGCTCATGGTTGCTGCTTAAGTGTTTTTCAGGTGAGGAGCCACCCACGGACTCGGGTTACGAGTCCACCGGCGAGGGTTACCCTCCGTCAGGGACCACGGCTGAGTGGGAGCCATACACGCCACGCTGAGCTGAGGAGTGCAGCTAGTGTGGGTTGCCCTAGGGCTGGGCAACCGACTTTTGCCAGATAGGCGGGCGTGAGTTGTACAAATTAAAACTTCCGCTGTGTAATGTATACCTTAGTTTGTAACTGTACTACTTTGTACAGTTTCAGTTTGTTTTCTATGTAATGCAATGTATCCTTATGACGTGTGCTGTCGGGTGTCGCATCGCGTGGCACCACACTCTGCGATCCTGGATGAGCGGATTCCGGTCCGCCACAGACAACTTCCATGATTAGGAGATAACTTGGTTTGGTTGGGATGGTTATGTCATTCGGGACTGGTTTGGGTTATGTAAATGATGTTGTTTCGTTTATGTGAGATTGTGAAGTTGAGATAAGCTTGAGAATAAGTATTGGCTGGTTAAACTTGATGAATGATGAAATATGGTGGTATTGGACAGGAGTCATGATGAATTACTTGTTTATGTTGGGACTTAACTCACCTAGACATTGCAGGTTGTTTTTCTTGTGTTTGTAAAATAAAACTGGCTTGCTGCAACTAATCCTTGTTTAAAACCTTGATTAAGCTACATGCCACATTTTACCCGCACTTGCTGAGTACGTTATGTACTCACCCTTGCATTTCCCACAACGATTCAGCTACAGGGGATACTTGGGAGTACTTCAAAGATTAGGTGGAGTACTAGGCCTGCGCACTACCGTCAACTACCTGTGGAATGGAGTCTAGTTGAAGCCCGCTTCTGTTTAGTGTTTTTCCGCTGCAAAATAAACTATATACTCATGTTGAGACAATGAACGACTGTAACAAAGTACTTAAGTACTATTTTTAACGTGGTTATGTTCTGAATTCATTTTGTGAAGTATGTGTATATGTGTGATGAACATACTGGACACACATACGCATCATTTGGTTCATTTTTCAGAATTGGGTGTCACAGCTTGTTGCCAAATTGATGTAAAGTTTAAATCTCTAGTTGCACAGCTACCTTCATATAGTGCTGCCAATTTGTTAGAGGGATAATGGCTTTGATTGAAATTTCTTCACCTTCATATGGTTATGTTTATTGCAGTAAAAAATAAATATTAGGATTAGAAGTCAATAAATACTAATAATTAGCAACAGTAAAGGGTCTTACTTTAATTATTCTTTCCCTTATTGGTGGATCAGCAACTATCATACCAAGTGGTTTGTAACATCCAGCGCCCCTTTGCTTGCGAGCTTCCTTCATTACCTTGTAGTTTTATTTAAGTTCTTTTAACTTTCTCTTGAATTTGTGCCTTTGAAAAATTAGCCAATGGAAACCTTTCATTGAAAATTTGAGTTATACTTCGCCACCGTTCAGGTATCCAACCATTCTGTCCCCTAAATCTTGGATTATTGTATTCATGAAGGATGTCTACTAGAGTCTTCTCATAATTCATATTCCATGAAGCCCTTGCAATGGCTGCATAATTTAAAATACTAATGATTACAATAATCATTCCACATCTGCATAGCAATTTGATCTCTAAGAATATTTCCAACATTTGATTGAACAACATGTTGATAATTGTTATCTCCCTCTCGTAATTCAACAAACTGATCCGGATCGATGGTAGTTGGGTGCTGATCCAACAATCCATCTTCATCATTTAGACCTCTAATAAAATGTGAAATGAAACTGCTGCTGCTACAGTTAAAGTTTGAGATTTTATAGGATAAAATGTGCCCACTTTGAGGATAGGAAACCGCTTCTTCAAGACACCGATGGCTCGTTCGATATGTTTGCCAAGAAGTGCATGAGGATGGTTAAACAACTCTTTATGATCAGCATATTCAACTCTTGATCCTCGCCTCCGATATTCACTAAGATGGTACCAAACTCCTCGATAAGAGGCAATAAAAGAAGGTTTGTTTGCATATGTTCCATCTACAAGGTAGAATTTATTGCCCGGAACTCGAAAACCCTTTCTTGGAGCAGATTGAAGAACCCCTGCGTCTGATGCGGACCCTTCCCACCCACAAGAGATAAATGTGAAGTTGAGATCAAAGTCACATGCTAACATTACATTTTGGGAGAGAGTTCCTTTTTATTTATATATGGAGGAGCTTTCTCTTCATTGATAGCTATGAGAATGTGTGTGCCATCAATTGCACCAGTGCAATTCTGAAATATGGCCAAAACCTAGGGTTCGACACATCACATGGGGTTGATCTAGACTTGAGAGCTTCACAAATCTCAGAGTTAGAGTAGGAATTATATGAAAAAACTCATTTATCTTCCTATAGATTGTCTCACCACTGTGCAGGAATTCTTTCTGTAAGATCCCATTGCTAGCATTTTGAGATATAATATATATGAAAATCCCAAGTTGCTCACAAACAACAACAACAAAGCCTTTGTCCCAAGCACGTTGGGGTCGGCTAGACATGCAACCCAACAAATTTTTTATCTTATATTTAAATGAAGTAAAAGAGAGGAAGAGATATAAGATTAACAAAAAAAACTAAGATTATGGCACTTGAATTGCTACTTGGGGCAGCTGCGGCCCCGTAACAAGCTCGACGGCTGTGGCGGCTCCCGTCACAAAGCGGGCTCAAGAAGATATGAGAGAGGGGATCTGGATTTGAGGATGATTCAGTGTTGTGGCTGCCTGGACCACGGAGAGTTCTAGATTTGGGTGAAGGGAATGCCCGAAAGGGCAAGATGGGACAGGGGATGGAGACGGGCGAATGGTAAATGCTGAGCACTTTTATTAGGGGCAGCCATGGATACGGGCCCGTGCATAGAAACAGAGACCAAAAATCGAAATTGAAAAACCGGAGCATGAAACAAAAAAAACTGATATACCTAGTATTTTTTAAATAAAAGGCAAGTGCTCTGTCGATTTCGTTAAAGGATAGGAAACGATAAAAGATATGGGTCATTGACCAGAGTAGCTTGTGTTATCCCGGTATCACCCATTCTGCAATGGAGATAAGACTAAGTTGCTAAAAAATTTACATCAGAGAGATCCTGAATGAAAGTAAATAAATATAAAAAGAGTATTAAGTAGTTGAATCAACTCCTGTAGTTGAATCTATTTCTTCCTCAGCTATAAGTGCAACATGCAATACTACAAGAAACATGGACATTTACGACGGCCAAGTTATAGGATGGACAGTCATAAATAATATTATTTACAACGGCCAGGTTGAGCCGTCGTAAATAAAAGCTTACTTACGACGGCCTGACCTAGGCCGTCGTAAGTTAGCCATTATTTATGACGGCCTGGCTTTGGCCATCATAAATAAGCTTATTTACGACGGCCGGTGTCCAGGCCGTCGTAAATAGGGGGATAATACCTCGGCTCGAGCCCCGCGCCCACCTCTTTCCTTCGCCAGCTCCTGACCATGCCATACTCTTCTTCCTCATGCTGCCGCTGTTGTTTCCGGGCCGCCGCCGCATCCTCGCCGGCCCACCGACACCGCGCCCCCCAAGCCGCCGCCCTACCATGGACGCGCGTCCCTCTGGCCGTGACCCCCCCCCCCCCCCCCGACCCCGGCAGCCCCCGGTCCACGATGCCCCGCCCCCTGCCTGACCTCTCGCGGCATCGAGCCCCGTTGAGAAAGTAATTTTTATAAATTAATTGAAAATTGTAGATAGTAAATTACTGATTAGTAGTTTGTAGGAAGAAATTTAGTTAAAAATTGTCAAATAGTTTAGTTTAGCTAGTTTACTTACTAATTTAGAATTTAAGTTTCTTATTTTCTTTGATTTTGGTGATAATTAGTGTTACTTTAGTAAATTTTGTTTTTAGTTAGTATTATTGTTAATTTTTTGTTTAGTTGCTCTTTGAGTTGTTTGTTTAGTTATTTATTGAATATGAAAATGTAGTTAGATTAGTCGTAAATAAGCTTTATATACCTGAGGGCCCGGGTCGGCGCGGGCATTCATCCGCGTAGACCCCAAGCCCGCGCGACGCCTCCCGCATACGCCATTTCCGCCCCCGCCGCCGGCGCTGCCCCAGGCCGCCGCCGCGCCCCTGCCCGCGCCAGGCCCCGAGCCGCCGCCCCGGACCTCGGCGCCCCCAGCCCCTGCGCGCCGCCCCGCTAGTGCCCCGGTGCGCCCCCAACCCCGCGCTGCCTCTCGCCGCCGCCCCAGCCCGCCGTTGCCGGCCCCTGCCGCCCCCGCCCACCGCCATACTCCCGCCGTGCCCGGCCCCGAGCCGCCGCTCATGCCCATGCCGCCCCGGCCCCCGGCGCCCCACTCCACCGACCCCTGGCCCCCACGCGCCGCCCCCGCCGGTGCCCCGGTGTGCCCTGACCCCGGCAACCCACCCCACCCGCCGCCGCTGGACTTCGTGCCCTCATCGAGTAAATTTTTAATAATTATGTTTTGTTTATTAATTACTTGCTAATTTAGTTAGTTAACGCATATGATAACGTGACAATTAGTTTTATTATTAGTATTCTTTTAGTTGTAAATTGAATATAGTTTAGTTGTTGTTTAATTAGTTGTATAATTAGGTGTTTTTAGTTTTAATTATGAATTATATGTTTTATATGTTCATTTAGTTTTAAATTGTATTGAGTTTGTTAATGAGTACTATTTTAGGTGTTAGTTAGATATTATATTAAGTGATGTATTATGTTATTAGTCTTATTGTTAATTATTTGTTTTATTTGATTATTTAGTTCAAACGATTCATGATGGTTAGCTATATACACTGTCGTGAGAGCATGTAGTACGATAATTAATAGTAGGACATCTCTCGAGCCGGGCTTCGAGGCGAACGGTGCCGGTGCGGATGCGAAACTCGTTGGAACACAGCGGTGTACACGAGACATACACTGGTGATCTCCTAACGTTTCTCTTTATTTCTCTATTTTTTTCCTCCGTCTCTCATTGGAACACATGAAAACCGTGGTAAATATGTCTTTTTTACAACAGTATTGAATGGATCAAAACTGAGTAACGTAACATATGTGTCACCTGTTTTAAACTGGCACGTTCACTTGCGCTACGCACATGACACGTGTAGGTTTGGAATTATCCCTTTTTTGGACAGCCTCGGAGTGACTGAGAGAGCTTTCTTATGGTGAGATGCGAGAGGTCCGAATCCTGATGAAGTTTTGGTTGTATAACCCTGATGTTCTCTACTGCACCATTTCGGGTGTGCAGTTGGAGAACTACTGGGTTATGCTGCTGAAATTTCATCAGGATCCATACCCCGTGTCTTGTTGTAAGCAAGCTTTCTCGGTCACTCTTGGGTGGGTTTAGGATACATCCTTTCTAATAGAGATGTAGGGCATGTTTGGTTTGAAGCCATAACTTGCCACATTTTGCCACACCTAAGGTTAGTCAAGTTTGACCATGTTAGTCATGTGTTTGGTTCATTGCCACAAGTGTGGCAAGATTCCTTCCTATTTAAGTAGGTCCCACATGTCAATGATTCAAAAAAGTGTGGCAAGATTCCCTTAGGCTTGCTATGTTGTGGCTGAAAATTTGAGCACCTAAGTTTAGTCAAGTTTAGCAAAAATATGTGGCAAATGGTGGTAACATTAGTATATGAACCAAACATGCCCGTAGACGCGTGATATCTAACGTTGCTGAATTTGGTTTGTAGGCTCAAATATGTGTGAAGACCATAGTTGGATGTATACTGGCTGGAAAAAGAATGGAAGTCACTCATATGAGTGGGTTACCAAGACTACGGCTTTTGTGGACCGTGTTTTTTTGTTAGCCAAGATAAATAAGGTGCGATGTCTATGTAGCAGATGCCAGAATATGAGGTGTTTGGACAAGAGAACGCTTTCACTAGACTTGTGCCAATACGGTTTTGTGCCACATTATGAGGTGTGGGTCTTTCACGGTGAATCAGCGCCTAAACCCATATAAGAAGAGGAAGATGATGCTTATAGTATGGGGGTTGATAGGATGGATGAGATGCTTGAATCTATACAACCATACTTTAACGAAGACTCCTACACCGGAGGATGAAGCGTTCTTCATTCTTCTCAGAGCCTCAGAAGAACCGCTACACGATCATAAAAGTGACACTCCTTTGTTTCATGACACGACTTATGGCAATTAAATCTAAATATTTTTTTCTCAAATAACCGCTACAATGATCTTGTCAAATTGATCAGCGATATTCTTCCAAAGCCTCATAAAGTACATAAAGACATGTATCAGCCAAAGAAAATGCTTCCTGGTCTCGGTATGAAATATGAGAAGATTGATGTGTGCCCAGACAACTGCATGCGTTTATAGAACGAGCATGGCAAAGAGAACAAGTGCTCAAAGTGTGATAAATCGACATTTGTCGAAGTTGTTAAGGACGACAATGACAAGGTGATGATAGAAGTCGCACATAAGCAACTTCATTACTTCCACATCACACCTTGGTTGAACTGCCAGACACATGAGGTGGCACAAAGAAGGTGTGCATGACAACGATCGAGTAATGGTGCACCCGTCCGATGGTGATGCATGGAAGACGCTGGACAGCTTCGGTGCAGACTTCGCTAGTGATGCGAGAAATGTTCGCATCGGGTTAGCGATAGATGGATTCTCACCATTCAGTACAAATGTCACCTCTTACTCATGTTGGTCCGTTTTTGCTATTTTGTACAACCTACCACCTGCTCTTTGTATGAAATATGGGTTCATGTTACTCTGTCTCATTTACCTGGACCGGATCATCCTGGTCCACGATTGAATGTGGTGTTGCAACCCCTAATCAAAGAGTTGAAATGGTTGTGGATAGGAGTCGAAGCGTACGAATGTTGTAAAAAGCAGAAATTCAACCTTCGAGTTGCGTACTTGTTGTCCATCCATTATTTCCTGGATACGGCATGTTTGCTTCTCGGAGCATCCACGGACGTTTGACATATCCGTATATGTGATTCAGACACAGATTGTTTTCGTCTTACTCATGGTGGCAAGATCTGCTACTTTGATTGTTATAGACATTGGTTGCTTCAGAATCACTTGTTTAGGCAACAAAAGAATGCTTTCAAAAAGAACACTATTGTGACAAAGAGACCGCTGAAGCATTTAAGTGGGTCAGAAATTGCTAATATGTTGGAGAACCTTGTGGTAGAAAAAGATTGTTTGGGATTTTTTATAGGGTATGGAGAGGTACACAATTGGACTCACAAATGTGGACCATCGGACCTACCGTACATCAAGTCATTGATTTTAATGCACAACTTAGGTGAATGCATTATAAGCATGTGCATGGATATGTCTGGCAAAACAAAAGATAATATAAAAACTCAAAAGATTTGGCAGAGCTTTGTAATCGCCTAACGCTTGAGCTCTTTGAAAATGGTGGTAAGCCACGCGCTTTTTTCTGTCTTAAACCTAAACAGAAGAAAGAAGTTTTGAATTGGTTGAAAAGGTTAAAATTCCCCGATGGCTACGCTACTAGTTTGAGATGAGCCGTTAATGTCAGGACGAGAAAACTAACTGGGTTATGTGATGATTATCACATAATCATGGAAAGACTCCTGCCTGTTATGTTTCGGGGCTACCTTGATGATGCAGTTTGGAAAGTGTTAGCCGATCTTAGCTATTTTTATAGGCACCTCTATCTAAAGAAATCACGATGGAGATCATGGAGAAGTTGAAGAAGGAGATACCAGTTCTTTTATGTAAGATGGAAAAAGTATTTCCTCCAGAATTTTTCATTCCAATGTAGCATATCATTATCTATCTGTCGTATGAATCTAGGTGGATAGTCATGTGCAATATAGGTGGATGCATCATATTCAAAGAGCTCTAATATATCTTAAACCAATGGTTGGCAATAAGGCTAGAGTTGAAGGGTGCATCACTGAAGCATTTACTCTTAAGGAGGTAGGATACTTTTCAATTGTTTACTTTGTAGAGGAAAACAATGTCAGTGCTTGTACGATGTGGTACAATGTGTATGAATATTCTCCTTGTAGTGACCTATCCATTTTTATGACAAGGGGCTCCCCTGTTGGTAGTAGCACGAGCTACAATTGTACCGTGGAAGAGAGGAAGATGCTTTGCTGTAAATGTATGCTAATATAGATGAGATGGACAGATATTTTGAGTAAGTATTTCTTCTACATATATGCCACGGAGCATTCTCGGGGCTTCTCGTGCTGCTGAGGTAGAGAAGGTCTGAGACTTCCTCGGCCGGGCAGAGGTGGCTCTGGAACCCTTTGGCTTCGGCTCCTTGCGCCCCGTAGGGTGGGTCCAGGAGGTGAGTCAGGTGCTCCCTGCCCTGGACTCAGTCGGAGAGAAGCTCCTAATGCTGGAGAATGTCGTGGGGGAGCATCTGGAGACCGAACGCAAAGCTCTGGCTCAGATGGTGGCTGGCCATGTGCTCACTTGCCTTCGGACCTGCGACCCCAACATCTCCTTGGAACCTGTTCTGCAGGGCCACAGCGCAGAGCTGTTGGGGGCGGTGAAGTCTTCCGTGGAGGAAGACGCCCGACTTGTAGCTGCTAGGTTCCAGCGTGAATAGCTCCTAGGTCTCCCGCTTGTCTTGTATCCTCCTATGTATGCCGGAGCTCTATTACTGTTAGACTTTTTGTTTCAAGTCTTTTGTTGTCTTGGGTTGTTGATGTAGACTTCGGACCCTTGGCAGCGCAAAGGTCCGGATTGAATTGGTTGACGTGGGTAACTCTTTGCCGATGTCTCGAGCTTGTTCCTCTGGGTCCTTAGCAGCGTAAGGACCTAGGGCGCTCCGGCAGTATGGCTACCACTCCTTCCGTGTCCTCAGCAGCGTAAGGACCCGAGGAAAGTTCGGCCCTTGTCTTCAGCTTCCCGTAGCTGGTGCTCCAAGTCTTATGCTCGCTGCTGCAGTGGTCTGACGTCCTATCTGTGTGGTTCACCGTGATGGCCCCCTGGTAGGTGTGGCCCTTGTGTTGGGGCGTACCTACCACTGGATGAGGCAGGACGTCAGCATCGGGCCCCCTGGGAGGCGGAGACGCCAAGGACCTATGTGGACCTGCAGTCATGGCAGAAAGAGGGAGTAGTTGTGCTCTCTTGTCACTCTTCCTTGTTAGGTAGCTTTGCTGTGGCTTACAGTCCTCAGTTAAGGTGCGGGGCTTGGGTAATTCTATGTGGGTCGTCCGGCTATGGTTAAAGCCTAGTTCAGGGGTATGAGCCATCCGGTTCCCCGGTACTGAGCTGTAGCACTGGAGAGGCGGGGTACGCACGCTAGGGGTACGGAACCAGGCATAGCAGCCTACGCTCATGGAGCTCCCGCTGCCGTAAGGTTTTTGGGGGAGGGTCATTAGGCGCCATAGGGCCCCCAGGCAATGAGACAATCTGTCACGCCCGATCCCGTGAAAACGGATCCGAACTAATGCATCTGTGTGCCCAGGATGTTCATCACACATACACATGTAATTCACAAACTGAATTCAAAATATAACCACGAATAATAGGGTTTAAGTACTTTATTACATCAATCTCTAACTCATTCTTGCAGCAGAAGTCTCTAACTTATTCTAGCAATGGAAGTCTCTAACAATAGCGGAAGCAAACTAAACATGGCAGCAGCGGACTTCATCTCCATATCCAACTCCACAGGCAAGTTGACGGTAGATCACACACCTAGTACTCCACATGGTCTTCGAAGTACTCCTCTCCTGTTGCTGATGTTTGTATGATAATGCAAGGGTGAGTACATGTCGTACTCAGCAAATGCGGGAAGTATGACATGTAGCTTTCAACAAGGTAGGAATAAAAAGTCTCATTGCAGAAAGCAAAGTTTATTTCACAAACATGATAAAAACAGCAACTATCTTTAAGTGAATTTAATCCCAACATTTATCCAATTAAAACATCAACATACCTCCTTCATAATTCACCACTTTCTATGTCTCATCCAACCAAAAATCTTTCTCAACTTTCATCTCATGCTCATGATATCCAAAACCATCTCATATTCATATTTACAAAACCATCTCATGTTCAAGACTCAACAGTCCTGAAACCAATCTCATTACCAAGACTCAACAGTCCCGAAACCAATACCAAAGACCAAACCATAACCATACCAATAACCTTCCATCCCAAACCATCCCATCTAATCATGTGAGTTGGCCAGACGCTTGTGACCGTAAGCACGGCTATCATGATAGTTTTATACTCTTAAGAGGTAGCACCACTTTACCCACAAGTTTGTGATTTCATCACCCGTCGGCGACTGCAGAACCTCCATTATACCAGTACACAACCGTCGGTGTATGGCCAAGAGATCACAAAATAGCCTTTACAAAGGGGCTACTAGATGTATGGACTCACTAAGGTTTCACCAGTAGGCTCGAATCACTATTCTCCCACCTACGGCCCCCTCTTGTGCCATGCAGTTCCCAGGACAGTCCTCCCTCGACTCCCATTCCCCTCGCCTTCCACGGTCCTTAACAATCTAGCAACTTACCTAATTAGTCAGCTAAGCCGCACTCATATTTGGCCTTGTGGTGGCACTATCTTCCTGGCATGTGCTGGCATGAACCGGTCCTTAGATCTACGACAAGTAAACCACCATCTCATTCTACCTCATCCACGAACCAAGCTTGCCTAGATCTCCCCCTATTCATGTTCATTATCAACATCAAGTTCTTATTATCATTGTTCATATGAGTGCAGTAGCTAGACACACTCTATCTCGCATCCCATATCCCGTGGACTCAGCGAAGCAAAAAGCAAAAACGACCATACCCGACTCATCAACTTTCCCGGCGACAAGGGTGGTTAACAAAACTAGTAAACTCATATTAAAGGGTTTTCCCATCAAGTTGACTCTAGCATACTCAGTTTTCACAAACAAAACAGTTCCAAAACATGGGATCAATATGGTCAAGGGGCACTTGCCTTGTTCCTGTGGCTTCTGTTGCTCACGGATCTCGAAGTCTTGGTGTTGTAGTCCTTCGTAGATGGCTTCCTGAGCTTGTCCTTCTACTTACGACCACACACATACAAGATTTACAGCAATCAAACATCATGCACAAACTTTACTCAAGATGCAATGGTGTAGATGCATGCTAATTCTATGGTGCAGTTTCATTAATTCAGTTTGTACGTGTTCTTGCATGTCTTAATGGCTTTGCATGGGGTTTTATGGTGAACAAGGACGTAGAGATCTAGTGCGGATGTGGTGATGATCTTGACCCAAGATCTTGATCAATTCCACCGTCAAAACTGATCAACACGTGATCTGTCCACTCGAAAAAGCTTCTATTCGAAGAGAACAGATGCGTAGAAACCGCGATGAGGTCGTAAGGTGGTAATGCAGACCTACCTCACTTCTCTTTGGTGTTGGGGCCTTCCTCCTAGCAAGACAGATCGTTGGCTCTCTTCTGGCAACGGCGAGCGTGTCAGGCTCGTCGGCGGTCTCACCGGTGGCTGAACTCTGGCGAAGGGGTTAGCTCGGCGAGTTGGGGGCTAGGGCCTCTAAGTTGTCGGCTTGGGAAGGTGTCACAACCGAGGGGGTGTTTCGGGTTCTATTTATAAGGGGAAGAAAAGAGTCCTACTCCGATTAGATTTCAAATAAGAGTCCTATTCAATTTGTTTTTAGATCTTAACAACTTATCTCCAATCGGTTTGGTGTGGTAGCAGCGTGAAATCGTGTCGGTTTCCCTCAGTACCGGGTATTCTCATATTTACAGGAGAAAAACCGCTTAGAGATCTCGTCCTTCCACGGGGATAAGCTCCGGAGGCTCCACGTGTCCAGCGGAGGTTGTGCTTCCCTTTTCCTCAGAGGCGAGCTTCAGTTGTGCCGCGTGTCAGGCGGGCGGGACCTCCCTCTTCCTCAGAAGCGAGCTCCACGTGCGCCAGGCGTCTGGCGAGCGGGACCTCCCTCTCCCTCAGAGGTGAGTTCCACGTACGCCACGTGTCAGTGCCGGACCTCCGCTCTCTTTGGAGGTGAGCTCCGAAAGTGCCACATGTCCAGCAGCGTCGGACCTCCCTTCTCCTCGGAGATGAGCTCCGAGGTCTACACGTGTCACGCAATGTCTTCTGGAGGTGAGCTCTGAGGATGACACGTGTCCATTGGGGCCGGACCTCTCGGTAGCGAGCTCCGAGGATGACACGTGTCCATCGGGACCGGACCTCTCGGAGGCGAGCTCCGAGGGTGACACGTGTCCCGCGGGTCAGGCCTTGCTTCTATGCAGAGACTAGCTCTGAAGGCGACACATGTCCCGCGGGGTTTGACCTCGCTTTTCCGCAGTGACAAGCCCTGGAGGCAACACGTGTCCATCAGGCCAGACCTCGCCCTATTCCACAGAGGCGAGCTCCTAGCCTGCCACAGGGCCAAGGGTACCAGACCTCACCCCCTTTGCAGGGATGAGCTCCGAAGGCGCCACATGGCCAGTAGGCCGCAGGAAGTGTCTAAGGCGCTCCTCGGCAAACTGGATTTGGCTCTTTTCAGCTATCTTTTTGATTCTTTCTCCGTTTGTACTTATTTTAAAATGTTTCTCTATATGAATTATGTATGCATGCATAGATACGAAATTGAGGGTGTCACAAACCTACCCCCCTTAAACTGAATCTCGCCCTCGAGATTCGATAGAGTGGAGAATAGATGAGGGAATTCTGCCCTGATGTCTTCCTCACGTTCCCATGTAGCTTCGGCTTCCGTGTGATGGCTCCATTGTACCTTGCACCAACGGATCACTTTGTTCCATGTGACTCTTTCCTTCACGTCCAAAATTTGGACAGTGTGCTCTACATAGGTCAGATCCTCTTGAAGCTCGAGATCATCCATCGGTACTTGTTCTTCTGGTACTCTCAAGCACTTCTTGAGCTGGGATACGTGAAACATGTCATGCACGTCGGAGAGGTGCGTTGGGAGCTCTAGTTGATAGGCTACCTCTCCTCGCTTGCCCAAAATCTTAAATGGCCCGATGTAGCGAGGTGCTAACTTGCATTTGACGTTGAAACGTCGTTGGCCTCGGATAGGCGATACCTTAAGGTACACGAAGTCTCCTACTTTGAAAGTCAATCTTCTTCGCCTATTGTCCGCATAGCCTTTTTGTCGTGACTGAGCGGCCTTCATGTTCTCCCGTATCGTTTGGACTTGCTTCTCAGCTTCTTGCAGCACTTCGGGTCCAAACACTTGGCTCTCTCCGGTCTCGTTCCAGAACAGCGGCGTTCTACACCGTCTACCATACAATGCTTCGAAAGGTGACATCTTCAAGCTGGCTTGATATCTGTTATTGTATGAGTACTCGGCATATGGCAAGCTACTATCCCAACTACGCCCATGTTTCAAGGCGCTGGCTCTCAACATGTCTTCCAAAATCTGGTTTGTCCTCTCGGTTTGCCCATCGGTTTGCGGGTGATAAGCGGAGCTAAAATCCAGTCGTGTACCCATAGCTTCATGCAGCTTCCTCCAGAACCTAGGGGTAAACTGAGAACCCAGATCTGAAACTATTCTCTTCGGGACTCCATGACGACACACGATTTGCTCCATGTGCAGCTCGGCTAGTTCTGTGACGTGGTACGTGGTTCTAACAGGAAGAAAATGGGATTTTTTTCGTCAATCGGTCCATGATAACCCAGATGGAGTCGTAACCCGACTGAGTACGTGGTAATCTGACGAAGAAAATCCATGCTGATGTCTTCCCACTTCCACTCGGGTACTTTCAATGGTTGCAACAGTCCAGTGGGTCTTTGATGTTCGGCCTTCACCCGTTGGCATGTGTCGCATAAGGCAACATATTCAGCTATGTCCCTTTTCATACCATCCCACCGATAACAAGTTTTCAAGTCCTTGTACATCTTTGTACTGCCAGGATGTATGGAATAAGGTGAGTCATGTGCCTCCTTTAATATCGTGTTGCGGATGTGCTTCACGTTAGGCAAACAAATCCTTTTCCTAACCAAAGCGTACCCTTTGTGTCTTCCTTGAAGTCCTTTTCTATGCCTTGTCGGATTCTTTCCTTGATCTCCTTGATTTCCTCATCCGTTACTTGGCCATCTCTTATCTCTTGTTCCAGCGAAGAGTGGAGTACCATCACTTCCATCTCGTTCAAGAACCCGAGATGTAACCTTTCGAACTCCTTGCGCAGCTCGGGCGGTAGCTCCCGAACCGTGAGTTTGTGACATGCTCCCTTTCGGCTCAATGCATCAGCTACTACATTGGCCTTTCCAGGGTGATAGTTGATTCCAACATCATAATCCTTGATGAGTTCCAACCATCGATGTTGCCTCAAATTCAAATCCGTTTGCATGAATATGTACTTGAGGCTTTTGTGGTCCGTATAGATCTCACATCGGTGGCCAAGGATATAATGCCTCCAAATCTTCAAGGCATGTACCACGGCTGCTAGTTCCAAGTCATGTGTGGGGTAATTCAACTCGTGTTTCTTTAGTTGTCTCGATGCATAGGCTACCACTTGTCCTTCTTGCATGAGCACACATCCAAGCCCTTGTCTTGATGCATCCCCAATATATGTCGAAGCTCTTGCTTACGTCCAGTAATACCAAAACCGGCGCTGTGGTTAGCCTTTTCTTGAGCTCCTCAAAGCTTTCTTGGCACGCTGGTGTCCATTGGAATGCTTTTCCATTCATCAGTAACTCCGTCATAGGCTTTGCTTCTTTAGAGAAGTCCTTGATGAACCGTCGGTAGTATCCAGCCATCCCAAGAGAACTCCGAGTATCGCTCACATTTTGCGATTGGTTCCACTTCAGAACATCTCCCACTTTTCCGCGATCAACCGATACTCCTTCCTCGGAGATGATGTGTCCTAGGAACGATATCTCCTTTAGCCAAAATTGACACTTGCTGAGCTTAGCATACAATTGATGCTCTCGCAGCTTCTGCAACATCAATCTCAAATGTTCTTCATGTTCTTCCTCGCTTTTTGAATACATCATGATATCGTCGATGAAAACTACGACGAACTTGTCCAAGTACTCCATGAAGACTTTATTCATGAGGTACATGAAATATGCGGGTGAATTCGTTAACCCAAAAGACATAACAGTATATTCATACGAACCATACCGTGTTCGAAAGGCAGTCTTGGGTATGTCGGAGGGCTTAATCTTCAGCTGGAAGTATCCCGACCGAAGATCAATCTTGGAGAAAACTCGGGCTCCTTTCATTTGGTCAAACAGGTGCTCTATACGGTGCAGCGGGTATTTATTCGTGATCGTCACCTCATTGAGAGACCTATAATTCACACACATCCTTTGGGTCCCATCCTTCTTGTCCACGAAGAGCACGGAGGCTCCCCATGGTGACGAGCTTGGGTGAATAAAACCCTTTCCTAGCTGCTCCTAGATTTGCTTCTTAAGCTCCAGTAGTTCATTAACGGGCATCCTATATGGCCTCTTCGCTATAGGTGCAGTTCTAGGTACTAAATTAATGGCAAACTCAATGTCCCGGTCAGGTGGCATACGGGAAGTTCTTCCGGGAACACGTCCAAAAATTCTTGAACCACCGGAATGCTTTCCAATGTTGTTTCTTTAACGTGGTTCAACGTTGCCTTCTCGGTTGCCGGTTGGGCTGACTCGAACTCAATACGAGTTCCGTGCTCGTTTGTCAACTGCACGCCCCTATTAGCACATTGGATCACTCTGTTGTGCTTGCTTAACCAATCCATTCCGAGTATTGTGTCAAGCCTTTGGGAATCCAAGACAATGAGGTTGGCAAGAAAGTCTACCCCCTTATTTTAAGGTTCACTTTTGGACATACTATATTAGTCCTCATCTCTCCACCGGGAGAATTAACCAACATAGTATATTTCATGTGCGATATGGGTAGATTATACTTGGCAACATACTAGGAGGATATGAATGAATGAGATGCTCTGGAATCAAATAAAGCAACGACTGGGTTGGAGTTGGCAAGGAACATACCAATCACGACGTCCTCAACCTGTTGCGCTTCCTCAGCGGAGACATGTTTCACGTTGCCACACGAACGTAGCTCTACTGCCCACGGTTGCCTTGATTAGCTCCTCCATTCAGCCATGGGTTCTGCTTGGGCGTGTTGCTTGGCTGTCCAAAGCCTTTCCTCGGGCACTGACTTGCAAAGTGTCCCGTCTCTCCGCATGCAAAGCATGCCTTGTTGCCCAAGACAGCAGGGACGTTGGGGCGAGGGTGGTTTGGAGCATTAGCACCCATGTTGGTTTGGGACGCAGGAGGCAAAGGCACACAAGGTGCTTGCGTAACAGGACGTTGCCGTGGTGGTTGATTAAGGCAAAAAGTAGAAGCGGACGAGCCATACTGCGGTGCAGCTGCGGGCATGAAATGGGGACGTACATTGCTCCCTTGTGGCTGGTAAGGCATTTTTCTTTTGCCCTCTTGCTCGATCTCACGGATCTTGCTCTCAACTACTATAGCTTTGTCAACTAGCTTCTGGAAGTTTGCATAGTCGATGTTGAGGGGCTGAACTTGGATCTCATTGTTCAACCCTCTCATGAACAAGTATTGCTTCCTTTGATCCGAGTTGACATCTTCGGGGGCATACCTTGAAGGCTGCGTGAACTTGTTGAGGTTGTTGGGTGTTTTCTTCACTGAACTCTCACTGATTTGAGATTCAAATCGTGTTGGAAGTCTAGAGGTGTGGTGTAGATCCAAAAACAAGTGGAGAACCGAATGAAAAAATGGCTCGGATGAGTTGTGGCGGTGCTCGACAAACACCAGCGCATTACCCTCCTTTTATTAGCCGGAAGCCACACGTTTTCAACAACTTCAGCCCGGGTTTTACACCATACAAATTTGAAAAGTATGCAGCACATGCATGTGCCATGCACGTATGGCCCAAACCCCCGGGTTGTTTGAAACATAACAAAAACACCCTCACACACACTAGGACTCGGTGCAACACATGTGACTCAGGACACACCCCTGGTTCTTGTCATGTGTGCTTTATTTCCTTGAAACATAAGAAAACTAAACTCTGATTAAACCTCCAGAAGTACTCAACAATCTCCCCCTACTTCTGAGGTTTGATCTCCTGAACTCCAATCTTCTCACGAAGTTCCTGAAAATGTGTACGTCCCAGTGGCTTTGTGAGGATATCAGCAAGCTCATCTTTTGTCCCAACATGCTCCAAGATGACTTCTCCTTTATCAACACATTCTCTGACAAAGTGAAACTTGATGTCAATGTGTTTACTTCTATCATGCAAAACTGGATTCTTTGCCAAAGCAATTGCTGCTGTGTTATCCATCTTAATCACTGGTGGAGGTACTTGAATTCTTGTTACTTCTTCTAACACATGCCTGAGCCAAACAGCCTGACTTGCTGCAGCTGCTCCAGCCACATACTCAGCTTCACATGTGGACTTTGCCACAGCCTTTTGCTTATGGGATAACCATCTGATAGGATTTTCACTCAGGAAGAATATGACTCCTGTTGTGCTTCTCCTGTCATCCACGTCTCCCCCAAAATCACTATCACTATAGCCTCTTAACTCAAGACTTCCTTCACCTCGGTTGTAAGACAAGCCATACCTCATTGTAGCTGCCACATACCGAAGTAAATGTTTCAAAGCCACCATGTGTTCTTCTTGAGGTTCTGACATGAACCTACTTAAGTACCCAACACCAAAACTGAGATCAGGCCGAGTATGTAAAAAATACCTGAGTCCACCAATTATGCTGCGATAAGTGGTTGGATCAGTGAGTGGAGCTGTACTTCTCTTGGTAAGCTTCAACCGGGATTCCATGGGAGTGGCACATCCATTACAATTTATCATCCCACTTCTTTCCAGCAACTTTGCAGCATAGGCTCCTTGACACAAGTCAATACCATGTCTTCCTTGCTTTACTTCAATATCAAGATAGTAAGACAAGCTTCCTAAGTCACTCATGCAAAACTTCTCCTTCATTTTCTCCTTGAACCGACTGATTTCCTCCATGTTTTCTCCCACAATCAGTAAGTCATCAACATACACACCCACAATGAGCCTTGCCTCACCTCCAAACTTAGTGTACAAGCCATGTTCTGATTTGCACCGTGTGAAACCGAGTTGCTTGAGACTTTCATCAAGTTTGCAGTTCCATGCTCGAGGAGCTTGTCTCAAGCCATACAATGCCTTGTGAAGTCTTAAAACCCACTTCTCCTTGCCTTCAGCTATGAAACCCGGAGGTTGAGTGACATAGATCTCCTCTTCTAGACTCCCATTCAAGAAGGCTGACTTCACATCCATGTGATGAACATGCCACCCAAAATGAGCTGCAACAGCTAACACAATCCTCACAGACTCCATCCTGGCAACTGGTGCAAAAACTTCTTCAAAATCAACTCCTTGCTTCTGCACATACCCCTTTGCAACTAGCCTTGCTTTGTGACGTATAGCATTCCCATGTTCATCTTTCTTCAACTTGAAAACCCATTTCAAGCCAATGGCACGATAACCCTCCGGAAGTTGTACCAATGACCATGTTTTGTTCTCTTCAATGGATGTGAGCTCCTCAATCATGGCAATGCGCCACTCCTTGACCCTCAAGGCCTCTTGTGCTGTGCATGGCTCTTAACCTATGACAACAAGAAGTTCATCTACTCCTCCTTCTTCTGGTTCACAATTTGGCACCTCCTCAAGAATATTTCTCATGGAACGATAATGAAGTGGTGCTTCTTTTAGCTCACTATCCATTTCTGGTGACATGGAAGGAGGTGACACAAACTCCACATCCTTGGATGCTTGTTGCTTCAGTTGTGTCATAGAAGACACTCCCTCAGCTGGGGTTTTGTCACCTTGACCTGTGTCACAAGAGGAAGAACTCACTCCACCAGGGTTCTCATCACGAAAGATGTATTCTACCCGAAAGATGTCTTCATTATTCACCATTTCACTTGACTCAGCTGCATCCCACTTCCATTGGCGGTTTTCTTCAAACACAGCATCACGTGACACGTGAACACTCTCCGTGTTTGGATTGTAAAACCTCCATGCCTTGCTTCCTTGCTCATATCCAATGAAGACCATTGGTATACTTCAATCTTCAAGTTTGCTAAGGCATTTGCTTCCCTGTTTCACGTGTGCCACACAACCGATAGTGCGCAAATGATGTACACTAGGTTTCTTGGCATGCCATACCTCATATGTAGTCTTTCTCTCAACACTCCAAGTAGGAGAACGGTTCAACACATACACTGCTGTGGTTACTGCCTCCCCCCAGAACCAACCGGGCATATTCATTGCTTTCAACATGTTTCTTGCCATTCCCATAACAGTTTGGTTCCTTCTCTCAACCACACCATTTTGCTCAGGAGAATATGGAGCTGTCAAGTGACGTTGAACACCCTCCTTGGTGCAATACTCAACAAAAGCCCTAGCTGTGAACTCTCCACCATGATCTGTGCGAAAAGTTCCAACCTTCCTCCCTGCCTCAGCTTCAACACTTGATTGAAAACCCATGAAAGTACTCATAGCTTGATCCTTTGTGCTGATCAAAAACACCCACATGTATCTACTGAGATCATCCACAAGAAGAAAGAAAAACCTGCTGCCTCTTGGAGTTGCTGGCTTCACTGGTCCACATAGGTCTCCATGCACAAGTTCAAGTTTCTTCTCAGCTCGGTACTTTGCCATGCACGGGAATGGTTGACGTCTTTGTTTCCCAGCCAAACAGTATCACACTTCTCCTCAGTTTGAGTGATGGTTGGCAATCCATACACAAGTTGCTCTTCGGCAAGTCTTCTGAGACTCCGAAAGTTTAAGTGCCCCATCCTTGCATGCCACATCCATGTTGCATTGCACCCTTGTGCCATGAGACACCTTGGTTGCACTACCTTAAGATCAATGGTGTACAACCGGTTCACTCCCTGTTTCACCATTGCCACAGGGGTTCTATCTTTATCCCAAATCTTGACATAACCATTCACCATCAAGATTCGGTGTCCCTCCTTCTCAAGCTGTCCAAGACTGATGATGTTTGCCTTAAGCTGAGGAATAAGGTAGACCCCAGCCAACTCCTTTCGACCACCTCTCTTACCTTGGAACACCACAGTTCCTTGGCCATCAATCTCTGTCAATGAGCCATCTCCCAAATGCACAGTACCATGCACCGTGTTATCAAGTTTTGTGATCACATCCCGTTTCCCGGTCATGTGATTTGTTGCACCGGTCCAGGATCCACCGGGTACTGCCTCCTCCCTCCAAGTATCCAACTCGAACGTGTAACATATCATTGTTGAGGCATACCTCCTCCAGGGACATGTCTTGATCAGCCTTGGTGTTGGCACACGCCACCAAGAGGCTGGATTCAAACTCATGGTCAACTTGAGCTGTGTTCACCTCTTCATCCTTCTTTTTCTTCCTGCACTCTCTAGCCCAATGACCTTTCTTACCACAGTAGCGGCACTCATCCTTGGCCACTCCACGGCCTGAGTTTCCACCACCATGGTTACCTCGACCACGGCCACGTCCTCGACCATGATCTTTCCTCAGTGCAAATGAGTCTTTGTGCCGTTCCTGTCCAGTTCCCCCGGACATCTTGAGACGTGTCGACAACCTTGCAAGCAACTCTTCTTCACTCAGGTGCAACTTCTCATGTGTGTTGCCCTCCCAAGTGCTTGCACCAAGTCTTTCTTCTGCATCCTTGAGTCTACCAATCAACTCATCAACGGACATATCACTTAAGTCAAGCAATGTCTCGATGGAGGCCGCAATCTGCTCAAACTTTTGTGGTACCGCCTGAAGGAACTTCCGGACAATTTCCTCCTCCGAACGTTCACTCCCAAGTGCCGCAAGTTGAGATGTGATCCGGCTCATACGCACGCCAAACTCATCAACCGTTTCACCATCGCGGAATCTGAGTGCATCAAACTCCCGACCCAAGGTGCTTGCCCTGGCCTTGCGCACATGTTCGGCTCCAACGTTGCGCAACTTGATCGCATCCCATGCAATCTTGGCCGAATCCTTCCCGGCAATGATCCCTATCATTTCTGGTGGCACAGCCTTGGTGAGAGCCTCCAAAGCCATCCGATCTTCAATGTAATCATCGGTGCCAAGGCTCACAGCAGTCCACAAACCTCTCGCTTGCAACATCACCCGCATAAGTGCCGACCAATCATGATAGTTTGTCTTTGTGAGCATCGGATATGTACCACCACTACTGACTTCCTTCGTGATGCGATGAATCACCAATGCCCCTGATCCTCCTCCTGCCCTGCTGGTGCCTCCCGGCGGTGTGACGTCTCTCCATGAACGTCGGGCTGGCGATGAAGATCTCCTCCGCGACATCAGCGCCCACTCAATGGTCGTGTCACGGTTCCAGGCAACGTAATCGGCTCTGATGCCAATTGTTGGGTGTTTTCCTCACTGAACTCTCACTGATTTGAGATGCAAATCGTGTTGGAAGTCTAGAGGTGTGGTGTAGATCCAAAAACAAGTGGAGAACCGAATGAAAAAATGGCTCGGATGAGTTGTGGCGGCGCTCAACAAACACCAGCGCATTCCCCTCCTTTTATTAGCCATAAGCCACACGTTTTCAACAACTTCAGCCCGGGTTTTACACCATACAAATTTGAAAAGCATGCAGCACATGCATGTGCCATGCACGTACGGCCCAAACCCCCGGGTTGTTTGAAACATAACAAAAACACCCTCACACACACTAGGACTCGGTGCAACACATGTGACTCAGGACACACCCCTGGTTCTTGTCATGTATGCTTTATTTCCTTGAAACATAAGGAAACTAAACTCTGATTAAACCTCCAGAAGTACTCAACAGAGGTATTCATTCACGCTCTTCTTTCCTTGGTGGAGACCTTCGAACTCTTGCCTTTTAAGCATCATGACTCTAGCAGGGACGTAATGAGAGCGGAAACTCTCCTTGAACTCAGTCCAAGTGATAGTCTCCTGGTTGACATGAGCGTTGCAAAGAGCGTCCCACCAGTCAGCGGCTGCTCCCATAAGTTGGTGTGATGCGAAGAGAACATTCTCTTGATCATTGCACTGAACAATAGCAAGCTTCTTCTCCATGGATTTTAACCAATCATCAGCCTCCATGGGATCATTAGCTTGTGAAAAAGTAGGCGGTCGAGTCCTCATAAACTCTCCTAGTGTGTTGTGAACCGGCGGTGGTGGCGGTGGTGGTGGTGGTGCAGGAACGGGGTTAGGATGGTTGTTGTTGTTGGCTTGCAGCTGATCCAAAGTTTGGATCATGGTTTGCATGAGCTGATTCTGCATAGCCATCAACCGTTCAAGGTTGTTTGCACCAGCCCCAGGGTCAGCATTCTCAGGAACTTCAATGTGGTCATCCTCTTGTGGTTCCTGGTTGCCACGGGCGTTCCTCCTTTGATGGCCGGCATTTTCCCTCACTATCTGTGAGAGAGAGTTGGGTAGAATAGAAGTTAGAAGTTTAGATTGATCCCCTAACTATATGCATCAAGGTGTATGAACTATATATCTTCTTTCATATGAGGATGTGGACCATGCCGAAGCATCTCACATCTCTCTACTATGTGTGGATATGGACAACGCTGAAACGTCCCACAACTCACACTAACACACAAGCACAAACAATCATCGCAAAAGTTCACATTACTCCTATTCAAAGCTTAATCATGTGAACCGGTGCTATTCCGTCGTGTGACGGGGTGGTCCATTGGACACCTCAATGGGGGTTGAGTGCACTCCCACGTGGTGATGAATGTTCCATGCTCCTGATCACAGGGACCTATAATGGGACATGAAAAACTTTAGAGAGGGAAGAAATAATTCCACAACTTCCGGAGCTATGGAGCAAGAGCAAAAGGGTTGCTGTCCAAAAGAAGAGACAAGGAGGGGTTGAAAACAACACCTTGCGGTGCAAGAAAAGTGCAGCAGCAAGCAATTTTCAAAAATAGAAGTTTAGAGGGGTGTTCCTATGTGTCTTTAGAGTGTCCATTCTACCTAGGCTTGCATCCTACGGTCAAGGTGGTTCTGATGCCAATCTATGCATTCTTCCTAAGCTTGCGTCCTATGGTCAACGTAGCTCTAATACCACTATGTGACTAGGCCTGCGTCCTAAGATCAATGTGGCTCTGATACCAATCTATGACGCCCGGTCCCGTGAAAACGGATCTGAACTAATGCATATGTGTTCCCAGGATGTTCATCGCACATACACATGTAATCCACAAACTGAATTCATAATATAACCACGAATAACAGGGTTTAAGTACTTTATTACATCAATCTCTAACTCATTCTTGCAGCGGAAGTCTCTAACTTATTCTAGCAGCGGAAGTCTCTAACGATAGCGGAAGCAAACTAAACAAGGCAGCAGCGGGCTTCATCTCCATATCCAACTCCACAGGCAAGTTGACGGTACATCACACACCTAGTACTCCACATGGTCTTCGAAGTACTCCACTCCTGTTGCTAATGTTTGTATGATAATGCAAGGGTGAGTACATGTCGTACTCAGCAAGTGCGGGAAGTATGACATGTAGTTTTCAACAACGTAGGAATAAAAAGGCTCATTGCATAAAGCAAAGTTTATTTCACAAACATGATAAAAACAGCAACTATCTTTAAGTGAATTTAATCCTAACATATATCCAATTAAAACATCAACATACCTCCTTCATAATTCACCACTTTCCATGTCTCATCCAACCATAAATCTTTCTCAACTTTCATCTCATGCTCATGATATCCATAACCATCTCATATTAATATTTCCAAAACCATCTCATGTTCAAGACTCAACAGTCCCGAAACCAATCTCATTACCAAGACTCAACAGTCCCGAAACCAATACCAAAGACCAAACCATACCAATAACCATCCATCCCAAACCATCCCATCTAATCATGTGAGTTGGCCAGGCGCTTGTGACCGTAAGCACGGCTATCATGATAGTTTTACACTCTTAAGAGGTGGCACCACTTTACCCACAAGTTTGTGATTTCGTCACCCATCGGCGATTGCAGAACCTCCATTATACCAGTACACAACCGTCGGTGTATGGCCAAGAGATCACAAAATAGCCTTTACAAAGGGGCTACTAGATGTATGGACTCACTAAGGTATCACCAGTAGTCTCGAATCACCATTCTCCCACCTACGGGCCCCCTCTTGTGCCATGCAGTTCCCAGAGCAGTCCTCTCTCGACTCCCATTCCCCGCGCCTTCCACGGTCCATAAAAATCTAGCAACTTACCTAAATAGTCAGATAAGCCGCACCCATATTTATCCTTGTGGTGGCACTGTCTTCCTGCCATGCGCTAGCATGAACCGGTCCTTAGATCTACGGCAAGTAAACCACCATCTCATTCTACCTCATACATGAACCAAGCTTGCCTAGATCTCCCCCGATTCATGTTCATTATTAACATCAAGTTCTTATTATCATTGTTCATATGAGTGCAGTAGCTAGACACACTTTATCTCGCTTCCCATATCCAGTGGACTCAGCGAAGCAAAAAGCAAAAAGGACCATACCTGACTCATCAACTTTTCCGGCGACAACGGTGGTTAACAAAACTAGTAAACTCCTATGAAAGGGTTTTCCCATCAAGTTGACTCAAGCATACTCAGTTTTCGCAAACAAAACAGTTCCAAAACATGGGATCAATATGGTTAAGGGGCACTTGCCTTGTTCCTGTGGCTTCTGTTGCTCACGGATCTCGAAGTCTTGGTGTTGTAGCCCTTCGTAGATGGCTTCCTGAGCTTGTCCTTCTACTTACGACCATGCACATACAAGATTTACAGCAATCAAACATCATGCACAAAATTTACTCAAGATGCAATGGTGTAGATGCATGCTAATTCTATGGTGCAGTTTCATTAATTCAGTTTGTACGTGTTCTTGCATGTCTTAATGGCTTTGCATGGGGTTTTATGGTGAACAAGGACGTAGAGTTCTAGTACGTATGTGGTGATGATCTTGACCCAAGATCTAGATCAATTCCACCGTCAAAACTGATCAACACGTGATCTGTCCACACGAAAAAGCTTCTGTTCGAAGAGAATAGATGCATAGAAACCGCGATGAGGTCATAAGGTGGTAACGCAGACCTACCTCACTTCTCCTTGGTGTCAGGGCCTTCCTCCTAGCAAGACAGATTGTCGGCTCTCTTCCGGCGACGGCGAACGTGTCGGGCTCGTCGGCGGTCTCACCGGTGGCTGAACTCCGGCGAAGGGGTTAGCTCGGCGAGTTGGGGGCTAGGGCCTCTAAGTTGTTGGCTTGGGAAGGTGTCACAACTGAGGGGATGTTTCAGGTTCTATTTATAAGGGGAAGAAAAGAGTCCTACTCCGATTGGATTTCAAATAAGAGTCCTATTCAATTTGTTTTTAGATCTTAACAACTTATCTCCAATTGGTTTGGTGTGGTAGCAGCATGAAATCATGTCGGTTTCCCTCAGTACCGGGTATTCTCACGCGTACAGGAGAAAAACCGCTTAGGGATCTCGTCCTTCCGCAGGGATAAGCTCTGGAGGCTCCACGTGTCCAGCGAAGGCCAGGCTTTCCTTTTCCTCAGAGGCGAGCTTCGGTTGTGCCATGTGTCAGGCGGGCGGGACCTCCCTCTTCCTTAGAGGTGAGCTCTGTGTGCGCCACGCGTCTGGCGGGCAGGACCTCCCTCTCCCTTAGAGGCGTGTTCCGCGTACGCCATGTGTCAGTGTCGGACCTCCCCTCTCTTCGGAGGTGAGTTGCAAAAGTGCCACGTGTACAGCAGCGTCGGACCTCCCTTCTCCTCGGTAGCGAGCTCCGAGGATGACACGTGTCCATCGGGACCGGACCTCTCGAAGGTGATCTCCGAGGGTGACACATGTCCTGCGGGGTTGGGCCTTGCTTCTCCGCAGAGACTAACTCCGAAGGCGACACGTGTCCCGTGGGGTTGGACCTCGCTTTCCCGCAGCGACAAGCCCCGGAGGCAACACGTGTCCAGCGGGCCGGACCTCGCCCCCTTCCGCAGAGGCGAGCTCCTAGCCTGCCACATGGCCAACGGTGCCGGACCTCACCCCCTCCGCAGGGATGAGCTCCGAATGCGCCACGTGGCCAGCAGGCCGCGGGAAATGTCTACGGCGCTCCTCGACGAACTGGATTTGGCTCTTTTCAGCTATCTTTCTGATTTTTTCTCCGTTTCTACTTCTTTTAAAATGTTTCTCTATATGAATTATGTATGCATGCATGGATACGAAATTGAGGGTTTCACACAAGCAAAGGTCCCTAAGTTATGGTTAAGACTTTGCTCGAGGGTATGAGATGTTCGGCTCCCTGATACCGAGCTGTAGCGCTGGAGAGACAAGGTACGTACGCTAGCGGTACGGAACCAGGGATAGCACGCTATGCCCCTGGACATCCCGATAGGGTAAGCCTTTCGGGGGAGGGACCATTCGGCGCCATAGGGCCCCGAGCAATGAGACAACCACAGGACCCCGGGTACGCCACAGGTACCTTAAGCAGACCCGTCTGAAGAAGGATAGCACAACCCTTGCTACGATTGAACACAAGGAAGAGTGACTGGCCACATGGGCAGATCGGTATGGAAATAAAGCACGAAAAGTATGGGGGCAATGTCTGGGGTCCGGTTACTTTTCTTGTCTGCAGTTGTAGCGCAGGGGAGGCAAGATGTGCATGCTAGGGGTACGGAACCAGGCATAGCAGGCTACACACCCTGGATCTCCCGTGGGCGTTAACCTTTCGGCAAGGAGACCTTCCAGCGCCAAGGGACCTAGGACAAGTAAGTAGGACAGGCTTCGGACATGCCATTTACACTTGATATGCATGAGCTAGCACAAACTATAAATAAGGTACGCAGGGTAGGATAAGTTTCTCTTATTTCTGGCAACCTTCGGGTGATAGGAGGAATCAGGCCATGTAAGAAGGCAGCGACCCGCCCCGAATGACAAGAGTAGCAGGACCCCTCCGGGGCTTAGCTATTCTAAGCGCTGGTCCTAGACACTATGACACCTTTACAAAGAAAGAGAAAAAGAAAAAATACTCTACCATTGCACTAAGGGTAGAACTTACAGAGGTCTTCTATGTTCTGAGGTCTAGGTAGAGGTACCTATCCCCTATGGCTAGGCGGGTGCACCTGGGGCAGCATACTTGTGTTGGTCAGAAGGGACCCTCCCAGCTGTGGGAGGGTTTGCCACCCGTCCTAGCTGAGGCACCAAGTGGCCCTAGCTTGGGCGATCTACTCTGCGCGTACCGTTGCTGATATTGCCGGAACGCCTACCATTGTAAGAGGGTGTTTCCCTTGTCACATGACGGGGGGGGAGTGGGGACGCCTTGTTAGGCATGTAGCGTCTTGTGTCGCTCGCTGCCGGTGCTGGAGTCAGAGTCGGAGCAGCTGTAGATGGCTCTCAACGCGGCTCTCAGCGTCTTGATACTCCATCTCCTGCTCGGCATTGCCCTTCGGTTTGGCCTTTTGTTTGCTCTCCCACTGGCGGGAAGGTGCACCGTCTTGGCGCAGTCGCTGCTATTGCAGCTCATGGAAGCGTTCCGCGAGCTTCTTGATATCGTGGCAGTCGCTAGCGCCGTGGCAGTCGGTGTTGAGCACCGGGCACCACTGGCCGTCGTCGCTGGTGAGCGATGGTCACGGGCGCTTGTCAGAGCGCGGGGCTTTACCCCCACCGGGTGCTGCTAGAGCAGCAGTGGGTGCCCTGCCCAGAGGCTCGTTCTTGCCTCCGGTCTTGTTCTTCTTGCTGCTGTGCGGAGCAGCAGCCTCCCCGGTACTCCCTGCACGGAGGCAGGTCGCGAGTGCCAGTCTCGACCTTCTGCCGTCCTGGCGCATCTGTCGGCCAGACTGAAGAGCTTGGAGACGTCTTGCACGTGGTGCGTGGCTAACTTCTCGACCATCTTCTTGTCGCGAACGCCTTGCCGGAAGGCGACGACGATGGAGGCTTTGGAGATGCGAGTGATGGTGTTCCTGACCTAGGAGAACTGCTGGATGAAGGATCTCAGCGACTCCCCATCACGGTGAGGCACGGCGTGGAGGTTGAGCTTGATGTCGGGTCGCGTGTAGGAACTCCCAAAGTTGGTTGTGAACTTCCAGCACAACTCTTCCCAGGACGTGATGGAGCATGGGGGAAGGTTCATGAGCCATGACCAGGCTGTGCCAGTCAGGGCGATTGGGAAGTAGTTGGCCATGACGGCCTCATCCCCACCTGCAGCTAGGATGGAGGTGGAGTAGATATGTAGGAACTTAGCGTGATTGATCGTCCCGTCATATTTTTCCGGCAAGTGGGGCTGGAACTTGGGTGGCCAGACCACCATACGAAGGTGTGGGGCAAGCACCATGCAGCCTCCTACTGCCCCCAGAGAGGCAGGAGTAGGCGGAGCGCGGCCCGCTGGTACGGCGCTCGGAGAGCGGTACTCTCCTTCAAGGTTGTGACACCTCTCGTGGCGTCGCTTGATGGTGGTGCGACCATTTTCGCTTGCGAGGTGACAGTTCAGCTCGACCCTAAGGTCAGCTGTGTCTGCCGCGCGTGGGGCTGATGCCTCACGGGCCACCGTCGGCATACGTGACTGGGCCAGCGAGGGTTCGGCTCGCTGTCTCTTGTAGGCAGGAGAGTTCATGGCTGCGGTGACAAGATGGTCGACATCGTGTCACCACTGTTCTGCCACCTAGACATGCAGCTCTCCGGGCTCGGAGGGTTGTGGACCAGAGCACATGCTGCGGCGGTCATTGTGGAGCTGTCACCACCGTTGTAGTAGAGGGCGGCTGCGAGGAAGCGGCCTCTGGCGGCACGAGCACCAGAGGTACAGCATCTGTGTGGTCACCGTCTCGTCCTAACCTGGGCGCCATGGGCATCTCAGGGACTCCAATGGTCTAGCCGTCGGTTCAGCCAGATTTAGGCGCTGGGGGTGCCACTGGTACGCCGGTCGTCTGATCGCCGGCCTGGCAAGACCTGCCCGCTCTGGAGTGGGAGGTAGCCTCGTCATCTCCCGTATGGAGACAACAGCGGGCTGGACGAGGAGGCTCGCCATGGGAGGTGATGTTCACCATTGTCGCAAGGAGAGCGCGGAAAGCCCCCCTTCCTGGCGCGCCAAATGTCGGAGTACGTGAGCTGCGACACTACTAACGGCCTGCTCGGAAGCAGCCCGCGAGGTTTTTTTTCGGAGGGGGCTTGGCGCTCTACGTGACCTGGGCTCGAGGGAACGGATGAACACCGAGATTTATGTGGCTCGGGCCGCCGAAGCGTAATACCCTACGTCCACGGGGGTACTTGTTCTATTGCTTGAGTGTGAGCGCTTGTGTGTTGTGGGGTTTGGAATGCGAACCCTTTGCCGGGTGGTCACCCCGGTCCTTTTATAGCTCAAGGCCGGGGTGGTTACAATGAGGCTTGGGGCCCGACAGGTGGCCCTAGAGCTATGTGAACCCTATACATGATCTAGGGCTTCGTCCTCTAAGTAGAGTGGCTGACGAGGGAGTTAAGTCCCGCCGTCCAGCGCGCTGAGTGCCCCTGAACAAGTGTCAGGAGATGATGAAGACGCCATCTTGTCACCGCATATTCTCGCCCTGCTTGGGCGGCTTCGTGCCGTTGGGTGGCACTGTACTTGAAATTGCCTAGAGAGAGGTGAATAGGCTAAAACACCCGAAATGACTTAATTAAATGAGATTAATACACAAGGGTCGGACTAGTCTGGCTCAGGGGCGGAGTAGTCTGGTTTGCTTGTTGGAAAGACCTAAAAGGGTCGGACTAGTCTGGCTCAGGGGCGGACTAGTCTGGTCAAACTGCTGGAAGGGTCTAAAGCATGTTTTTTATGGGTTTTTCTCTAGATTTTAATTTAACAAAATGTGGATAAAACAACTAGCAATTCTATATGACAAGTGTGACAGAATATTGAAATGAATTGCAAGATTGTGATGATGTATAGTGAAATAATTAAAACAAACCCTGAGCAATATTGATCTTCAAAGAAATGTACACACAAGAGAGATACTAAGGATTTCTTCCCGAGGTTCGATTCCACTCAGGAATCTACGTTCCCATTGAGGAGTCCACAAAGGACCGGGTCTAACAACCCTTTCCTCACCACATCGCCACTAAGGCCAACCCGGTTCTTCACTATCTCAAGGGTAAACTTACAAAGTTTTGGGGCTGCTCACAATCCGAGGCTCCCACTTGATCACTTCCACAAAGCTTCACCGATCTTAAAAGCCACAGGTCACACCAAGTGCACCAGATCACTCCGAGAGCCTTAAACGCGAAGTTCTTCCTTCTCCTCCTCTCACACACCCAAATTCACTTAGGATTTGATTCAAGAGGGTGAGTAAGCAATGGAGAAGGTTTGGAGAGGCTCTAGGAAGGTTGTGGTGGCGCTAGGGTTCCAGGGGTATGTAAATGAAGTCGGGGAATCTCCTTTTATAGAAGTCCCAAAGCCAACCGTTGCCACCTACCAAAAGTCCGGACTAGTCCGCCTCACACCGAACTAGTCCGATCTCACACAGGAACTATTTGTCCGGGTGAGAACGGACAAGTCTGGAGGACCCGGACTAGTCCGGCCACTAAGGCGGACAAGTCCGGTCCACCAAGACTTAGCCGTGGGAGCTCTCATCTCACACCCATACGGACTAGTCCGCCTTAGAACGGACTAGCCCGAACTCACACAGGAACTCTTAATCCGTGTGAAAACGGACAAGTCTGGCTAGCCCGGGCTAGTCCGGCCACTGAGACGGATAAGTCCGGTCTACCAGGACTTAGACCCAAAAACACTCTCACCAAGAGAGAAACGGACTAGTCCGTCCCAAAACGGACAAGTCCAATCTCAGTCAGGAACTCTTAGTCCTCCCCAAAACGGACTAAGCCGTAGGACTCGGACTAGTCCGGCCTCTTCCCCGGACAAGTCCGGCCTGCCCAACTTTACCTCTCTACCTCTCTCCACTAAGGATTTGACACTTCCAATGCTTTGAGCTCTCTTCTATGATCTCAATGCACTTGACACACACACTCTTTCTTTTACACGGCTAGCCTACTAAAGGCTCAAGTGAAACCCTAATTTCTACTCTTCGAGTCTTCGATACCGTTCTTCATCTTTTTCCTTTTTGAGAGTTTAGGCGTCCGCCTTGGAAATGTATTGTGCTTATGATCATATCAGCTCATTAGTCTCTTAATTTGTCGTCATCAATCATCCAAAACCCACGGGGATGCCTAGATGCACTTACAATCTCTCCCTTTTTGGTGATTGATGACAACACATTAAGTTTCAACATAAGAGGTAAAAATTTTATTTTTATAACAAGTGTATGTATACAAAACTCCCCCTGAATGTATGCAAGAGTAGAAGAGGGGAGTTGGCATACATTCACATGTTATGGTGGGGTGTCTACATGTTGCGCTAAAAATATGTGATAAGACAATAAGCATAAAACAGCCATAAAATCCAACACGTAGTGTTACACAAAAGATAGTCATGCATAAAACATAAAACATAGATAGCCATGTCCAAAGATCTATTACAAGATAGTCATGTACAAAAATCTATTACAAGATAGTCATGTCCAAAAAATCTATTACAAGACTAGAAGATGATAAAAAATAGGACATCCTTTTCACATTTCTCCCCCTTTGGCATCAATGCACCAAAAAGGAAAAGAGGGAAGATGATACGCCTAAGTCTACTCGTCATCTTCTTTGTCTTCTTCTTCATTGCCATTTTCATCGCTCTCCGTAGCCTCTGTATCCTCTTCTTATTTGTCGGCGGTGGTGGATGGAGGCACGGCCTTGGAAGAGCTTCCATCTTCCCTGAACTGGGCAAGCTCATCAGCGGTGAACTCGGGATATGGAGTGAGTTCCCCATCACTCTCCTCAGGAGGAGACATGGGTACCTCAAGCTTGTCACACACAGCCTTGAGGTACTTCTCCTGACGCCTCTCCATGCGTCGAGTCCGGACCTCCACACGCCGACAGGAGGCGAAAAGTGCGTTGAAGCACTTGAAGAATCCGCTCATGGACTGCGGAGGAGGAGATGATGGGGGAGCCGCTGAGCTAGAAGGGGCCGCTAAGCTGGACGGAGGTTGAGCATTTTTCTTCCTTGAGGGTTCTGGCACAATGGAGGGTAGCTGAGGACGGAGAGGCCGATGAGTGACATCCTTGACAAAGACTATCCCCGACACCTTCTCAATTAGGCACATGATGTAAGGTGCATAACCACATGAGCAGTTGGGAGTGTGAGAGATGTTGAAGATGTCATCATAAATGTGCTCAACAAGGTTGAACTTCTCTTCACCATCTATCAAGAGGAGGAGATGCCTTAAGTTTCCTTGAACTACCCCTGCATCTCCATCCTTAGGGGCAATGGTCCTTCTCAGAATCTGTTTGAGGATGCTATAGAACGGCTTGATGTTCCTAGCAAGCCCGGGCTCATAGGAAACATGACTAGGATACATATAGTCAAGCTGATCCCTGTCCACTACCTTGAGATTGGAAATGATAATCTCATGATCCAAGTGCTCCTCAAGGCCAAGTATCTGTGCAAACCTCTCATAGATGACTGAGTACTGCTCTCCATGAGTCATCCAGATGATTTTTCGGTCACCGTAGGTGGATAAGTACACAGTGGTGTAGAACTGCACAATTACCTCAATGTTCCAGTGATACTTGAAGCTCATGATTTCCTTGATTCCATGGCGCTCTGCGGCTTCAATCACTGCATCAAAAGCATTGTGCTCCCTTTTGGCCATGTAGTCCCAATCTACCCATTGAGCTTGAGTGACTCGGGTCTTCATTTTTAGGTACACCAAGTGGTAGTAATCGCAGTGAAAGTCACACCAAAACCTAGGGTTGGCTGTGTGCTTTTCATAGTCATAGACTTTATCCATCCTCAGTCTTCTCGCCTTTTCAGCCCCCTTTCCTTTGAATACAAATGCCGGATTGTTGGGCTGCCGGTTTGGGTCTATAGCAGGGGCAGCCATCTTTAAGGGGCCGATGGGTTTCGGTTTCCCTTTCTCTCTGATTATTATCCCTCCTGCTCTATTTGTTGGTGCTTTGACAGTTGCCTTTTTGTTCTTGGGCTCCTCGGGAAGTGGAGCCTTACTCTTCTTTGGATTATGAGGAACCCTACCCTCGGATTCCTTTACCTTCTCCTTTTCCCGCTCTTTATCTCCCAAGGTGACCAGCCTCTTTATCTTGGGCTCTGAGGCACTAGCAGCTTGGGAGCTTTGGGATTCACGTTCGACCCTTTTCTTTCTCCGTTAATCCTTCAAGGATTCTTCAATGGCTTGGGCAATTTGTGCCTCCTCGTCGAGATCATGCTTCTTATTTGTTCTTGCCTCTCGGCGGATGGCTTCTTTAGCCGCTTGGGCCTCCTTTGCTGCCCTTTCTTTGGCAATGCGCCGATGAAGGGCTTGTCGAGCCTCTTCGGTCGTGGGACTTGGAAGGGGGGGAGCTTTGGTCGGAGTTTGACATATTTCCTGAGAGACAGGAGATTAGAGGTCAAGGAAGTGGAATATTGCAAGATAATTCACTAAAAATGGCTAAAGTTGGAGTTTGTTCTGTGTAAACTGGACTTTTTAAGTGGAGGTGCACCTTCTTCCCTTCCTCTGTTAAAGGACCTGACTAGTCCGCTCGAGAACGGACTTGTTCGCCCAAAATTGGACTAGTCCGGGTTATACAGGAAGAACCCTAACCCTAACAATTTTTCGAAAAAACTTTGAATTAAGTTGCAATACTCCTAGGCTATGATCGCATCGACACTAGGAACAACATTTGTGAAGAGGTTTCTAGCAAAAGACCTAAGAATGAAGAAAAGGAAGGATTTTTGGTTAGGTCAAGAATACCTCTTGAAATCTTCAAATGTGATGAATTTGGAGTTGAAACTTGAGCAACAAATCCCGGGGAAGGGTTTCTGCACTCCTTAGGTCTCCAATCCATGGATTGGATGATATTTTTGGTGTAGAAAAGCGAAAATCTCCAATTTGTGGGCGCTTCCGGCTTGAGAGAGGATGTGAGCGGACTAGTCTGTGAAGAGAGAAGTCTGGCCGCCCCTGGGAGGTTATGTCCCCAGGGGCTGGACTAGTCCGGCTTGGTATCCGGAAAAGTACGGTTGGCGGACCAGAGCCGGACTTCTCTGGGGCCAGACTTGTCCGGCCTCCCAGGCGGACTAGTCTAGTTTGGACTTGTCCGCTGCGAAGTCTGACCCTGCCACGTGGCCACTGTCAGGGTGAGCTTCGAAGCCACCATGTGTCCAGCGGGGCTGGGCCTCCCCTCTCCTCAGAGGCGAGCTCCGAGGGCGCCACGTGTCCAGCGGGGCCGGACCTCCCCTCTCCTCAGAGGAGAGCTCCCATGGCGACACGTGTCTAGCGGGCCGGGGCCTCTCCTCTCCTCAGAGGCGAGCTCCGGTGGCGACACGTATCCAGCGGGTCGGGGCCTCTCCTATCCTTAGAGGCGAGCTCTGGTGGCAACACGTGTCCAGCTGGTCGGGGCCTCTCCTCTCCTTAGAGGCGAGCTCCGGTGGTGACACGTGTTCAGCGGGCCGGGGCCACTCCTCTCCTCAGAGGCGAGCTCCCATGGCGACATGTGTGCAGCGGGCCGGGGCCTCTCCTCAGAGGCGAGCTCCGGTGGCGACACGTGTCCCGTGGGGCCGGACCTCATCCCTTCCTCAGGGGTGAGCTCCGAAGTCGACACGTGTCTGGTGGGACCTGACTAGTCCAGCTTGGTGTCCAGACAAGTCCGGCCTCCCAGGCGGACTAGTCCGGTTGCTCTAGGGCCGGACTTGTCCGGCCTTCCAGGCGGACTATTCCCGCTACATGCTGAAATTCATATAATTTGAATTTTAGCTCAAGAATATGTAACACCCCAAAATTTTGATTCAAAACCCTAAATCATGTTAAGAGGGGAATTTAAAAATTTTTGGACGTGTTGCATGTTTTGCAAAAATTCAAATTCAAACTGGAGTTCAAATTTAACCCAAATTAGAAAAGAAATAGAAATAGAAAAAGAAAAACAGAAAACAGAAAAAAAACCGGCCAGTGGGCCGAAACCCACCAGCCGACCCAGCCAGCGCCCGCGCCAGCCCGCAGCCGAGCGCGCTGATTCCTCACGCTGACAGGCGGGACCCACCCGATCTTCGTCTACCTCGCGACAGCGCCGGACTCCCTCGCACCCGAATCAAAACCGATCGGGATTTCGGCATATCCCCGCTGAATTCTGTTCATAGGCGACGCGGACATGATCTAAACCACCCCGCCGCCCTCCCCCGTCTATAAAAACCCCGGCCTCGTTCTGTTTTCCCTCATGATCGCCGATTTTTACTCTGGTGAGAACCGAGACTTCTCCGGCGAATTCTGGCCGATCTAAGCTCGGAAATTCCGATCTAACTCGCTGGTCTTGATCCACCGCCTCCGGGGAACCTTGCAGGTGCAGAAAACTCGGTGATTTGCGGTGTAAACGCAGCGCCGACGAGCTTCGCCGTAGTTTTGCTTTGGACCTCGTCGCCGATCACCTTCCAGGACCTCCGAGCTCAAGAAAACCCCCGAGGTGAGATCCCCGACCTCCCCTCTACCGATCTATGCCATAAAATCACAGTTCTAGGAAGAATTCCCGAAGATCCGAAAGTTTCCGGCGAGATCGCCGCTTCCCGCCACCGTGCGCCGCCGGCAGCGCCGCACGCGCTCGATCAGAGCGACGTGGCCGCTTGTGCGCCGTTTATTTTAAATCGCATGGTAGGGTTTAAATCCAGCGTACCGGTTTGATGTTATAATCTCGGCCGTCGGTTTAAAATCGGACGCTCCACGTCAGCCCCGCGTTATAAAGACTGGAATTCTTACGTGCTACCCCCTGGGGTTCTCGGAAAATAAGAGCTAGCCCTGAAAACTTCTGATCTAACCCCTAGAACTCCAGAAAATCATGTAAATTCATTTAAAAATCAGTTTTAGCCCCTGGACTTAATGAAAATTAGGAAAAACACCTCTGATAAGTGTAGCTAGACCCCTGAAAATTCTGAAAATAATATTATAGACCCTGTAATGGGGTGAGTTTACCTTTTTAGCCCTGTTTAGTATTTAATTTAGGAAATTGAATATGTTGCTAGTGTTTAAAAATTAAAAGGTGGGACAAACATATTGTCAAAATTTAATTAAAGACTTTCTCAGTATTTAGGAAACTTTGGAGTGAGATAAAAACATAGTTTGGGCTGAATTGAATCTGTCTAATTTATTATTCACATTTAGGGACACATTTTTAAGCAATGAATAGTTTTAGAAAATAGGAAAATAATTGTGAAATAGTTTACATCAGAGGCAAAGGTCAAAATATGTTATTAAATTATTTAGGACCAGAACCTATTCTGTTAGATGATGTGTATTACTAATTTCATAATAAAGAACACATTTATGTATAGGAAAATAAATCTGTAAATATAGCAACTAGTAAATGATAAATGGAGTTTCTAGAATCTAAAGAATTCAGTTTAAGGTTGGTAGAAATTCTAAAGGCACATATGGAGAAGAAAAATACTTTTCATACATACTTGGTAGTGAAAAGGTGTAGTAGTTGAATATAAGGAATTTATTTAAATGGGAAACTCATACATATACAGTAGGTAAGTATAAATGTGAACATAAAAGTAGGAATCATATACACATGATTAAAAGTGCATGCAAGCCACAAATCAACACACATAGAGTAACCACAACACATATATTGGTGAATGACTTTCATAGATATGAATGTGTGGTATGTATGAAGTGGAAGTGTGAACTATGTCTTATGGATTGTGTTTTTCTTTTGCTATGTGTGATGGTATGAAGTAGAACCTGTTCAAGAGCAAGTTATCCCTTTCCAAGATCAGGACTACCCATTTCAAGAGCAGCAACAAGGAGGCAAGTGTCCTTGACCACTTTGATCCTATGCTAGGATGTGTAGCCAGAATTATTTGCATTGTCAATTGAAATATGAAACCCATGTTAGGAAGATTCCCTAGAATTGCATTACCTTGTTTCCTTGTAGCTTGGGTTGGGATTTATTTTATCATGTCATTTATTATTATGCATATGCTTAGCCATGCTTAGAATGGGATATTTGGGATATGAGATCATCAGTTTATTTTACCATACTCTTGAATGAGATATTGTGAGTTATGTAGAGGTAGGGATCAAGGCAAGTTGGATGTTTTGGTTGTGTGCTGGGTGCACGAGACTTGGGTTTGTGTTTAGTACTTGCCTGGATCCTAAGGATCGGTTCATGGAGCATGTAACCTGGCTTTACAGTGCCAACCACATGCTGAGATTGGGCAGCTTGGCCAATTAATTAGGTGTATCCCTGGCGTAGTATGGGTGTGTTGGATGGTGCGGGGAGTGGGTGTCAGCTGGACTACCATATGAACCGCAAGGCTCAAGAGGGGGCCACTGCAGCGGGGTTGGAGCCTCTTGTATGCTGTTAGGGGTGAAACCTCAGTGGGCCCACGCTCGTCGGGAATCCCTTTGTAAAGGCTTCGTAGTGATCTCCTAGCTACACACCTGGGAAGTGTGAATGTGGATCGTAGCCACTGGCATAATGGAGGTTCTTTTAGTCCACCCGGCAACGGGGGATGAAATCACTACATGTGGGTACAGTGGTACAAACTCTGCAGAGTCAAAACTGTCATGACAGCTGTGCTCACGGTCAAGAGCGGCTTGGACTTATTCATGATTAGAGGATGATGATTTTGGAAGTTGTGGATGTTAAGTGGGGAGCTTAACATTGGAAATGATGTTATGGTTATTTGGTTATGATGATGGGATGGGAGATTGGGATCATTTCACTTTTGTAGTAATGTAGGTGCTTAATAAGCTAAGGTGATAGGTATCAATTGCGTAGTGCTTTAACCATGAGCTCAACCTCTCCTTGTTCTAGCCATGCATGATATAATTTTCCCACACTTGCTGAGTATCATTGGTACTCAACCTTGCATATTTGTTGGTTTATATTGCTGCTCAGGTCAAGATAATGAGGTGGTGTATAATGACCAAGACTTTTGACCCGAAGAAGGTTTCTAGGTTCATGGAGACCCCCGGGCAACGCCTGTGATGGAGCCTACGAGAATAATTATTCCACTGCTAGTTTATTTACTTGTGATGAACTTATTATTGTCCATTGAGACATTTGCGAATGTAAGACTTATTTATACTCGACACCTGGCTTGTAATAAATGATGCTTCACTATTTGTCATCACATGTATGAGAAAATGATCCTGGCATACATGTGATATTCACTTGGTTGTTTCTTCGGAAAAACCGGGTGTGACAGAGGTGGTATCAAAGCCAAGGTTGCCCGTAGGAACGTGGACCTAGGTAGAAATGGACGTATTTAAGGACCTTATTTTCTTAAAAACTATTTTTACAAGGTGTGTGTTGAAAAGTGTTATTTAATGAGTCACTTTCTTCATCTTACCCCAATTTTCATTCAAAATAGGATTTTTGTTTGAGAGTTTATCTAACCTAATTTTAAATTCTTTTTGTTTTAGATGGTTCGCATGATTCGCACCGCTCGCAAGTCCACACGAGGGAGAGTTCCCGTAGTTGCCCTTGCCGAGAGAGAGGAGAGCCGTCCAGTGACGTACCTTTCCTATGGATTGGCAGTAGGAGGCTTATTGCGCCGTCTTCAGCGTATGCTCGAAGCCGCCGGCAATACGGGCAAGCTAATCATCCACTATAACTCCACCAGGACCATCCGTGAGAAGAGGGAAGAATGGAGTTCAGAGATGAGGATAATACACGAAAATCAGCTGCTTAAGATTCACCACTCTCCAGCTTGTAGAGCGACACAGGTCGATGCGGAGAAAGATGTCACCTGGGAGGCCATCACCTGCCAGAGTCACATCTATCGTCGCCACTTGGACAAAACTGAGTACATGTATGTCCTCCAGCGTGAGAGTGGTACCACGGAGTACAAGTACCCGCCGGTGCAGCAAGGGACTTCCCATGAGCACATAGACTTGTGCTTGGAGGATGCTTCTATGCTCAGCACTCGACTGAAGGAGTGTCAACAGGAGCTTCAGGATGTCCGGGACACCCTGAAGGAAACGGAGGCGTTGCTGCGAGCCTGTTTGAGGGCGAGAGAAAGAGGAGATGGGAATGAACTGTGTGTCACCGTGAATGATACATGGACTCCTGACTCCCCAGATCGCCGAGCGATCAGGCGTCGTCGCACTTCTCCATCAGCAGCCTCCCCACCCAAAGCAGAGTCAGAAGGCAGCCGAAATGATGAGGAAGATCCCGAGGAGCCAGCTCAAGAAAACGAGTAGTGTAGAGTCCTTCCCTTAGTTAGCAAGATGTCGAATAGTCGAGTCGTTACGTTAAGCTAAGGGTGTGTTAATGCTTGGTGTGTGACGTGAGTTGTGCAAGCCATGAGCAATTGTCCACAGCCTCGTCTTCAGATTGTTTTGCTTTGGTGTGTGAACCCACATGAAATAATAGTGCATTTATTTGGTTTGAGATATGAACCCTCGTAAAAGTATAACAAAGCCTCAACACTTCAAACTACAAACAAATGAAAGTAGTAAGATGATACTAAATGCTTTCAAATTAATATTGGTTGATTCTGCCAGATGGCCGGAAGAGGAAAAGGACGTGCTGCCAACCCCGCCAACAACAACGATGAGGCATGCAACCCTCATCTTTCTGGAGGCCAGGACCGGGGTGGTCGCCATGAAGGAGTTGATCCCCTCCACCAAATGCTGGAGAATCAGAATCAGCTCATCCAGAACTTGACTCAAGTGGTGGCCAACTTGCATCAAGTTCCACCTCCACAAGCTGCACCACGCCAACCAAGGTTGAGTGAGTTTCTAGGAACTCAACCTCCAAAGTTTGCAAGTGCTGCTGAACCTCTGGAGGCAGATGATTGGCTGAAGACCACTGAAAGTAAGATGAGGATCATACAGTGCCAAGGGTATGAGAGGGTGCTGTTTGCTTCTCATCAATTGCATGGACCTGCTGCTGATTGGTGGACCGCCTACGTGGCCGCCCATCATGACCCTGAGAACATCACTTGGGAAGAGTTCAAGCGTAGCTTCCGCAACCATTACATCCCAAGAGGTGAACTCAAAAACAAGAGGAAGGAGTTTTTGGGGCTGCAGCAGGGAAACATGACGGTGAGGGAATACCTCACTAAATTTACTCAACTATCCCGTTATGCCCCACGGGACATAGAGACTGATGAGCAGAAACAAGATTGTTTCGTGGAGGGACTTACTGCAGAGATGCAGTGTGCAATGTCCTCAAATGAGTATAAAAGTTTCCAAAAGATGGTGGACAGAGCGTTTGTGGTAGAAAGGAAGCTAAAGGCCTTGGAAAATGAGAATAAGAGGAAGGCAGGGTGGTCACATCAAGCCTCAGGGAGCAACACCCGCCCACGTCTGATGCAGCCACCTGCAGGGCAGACGAACCGTGCTGCGGTACCCTACTCAGCACCAAGAGGGTACAACCCGAACTACAGGCCTCCGGCAGCACTAGCACAGCCGCAACGTCAGTTTGTGCAGCAGCCTCGCCCCGCATATCCACCTCGACCAGCAGTGCAAGGACCCCCAAACCAACCCCAAGACAACAAAGGCCAGGCACCTAAGGTTGGGGTGCAATGTTTTAACTGCGGTGAAGTGGGGCACTACGCCCACAAATGCCCAAAGAAGAAGCCCGCGCAGCCACAACAGCAGAATGTAATGTGGGGACGGGTGAACCATGTCACTATGGAGGAAGCACAAGATGCACCCGACGTGGTATTTGGTAAGTTTCCTGCCAATTTACACCTTGCAACCCTGCTGTTTGATTCTGGTGCTACCCATTCGTTCATTGCTCAAGGGTTTGTTAAGAAGTATGACCTAGCAACAACACAAATGAACCATATGCTAGCCGTAAACTCTCCAGGTGGAGAAATAAGGACAAGACAATTGTGTCCCAAAGTGAACCTAGACATTAATGGGGTAGTATTTACTGCTAACCTCATAGTGATAGATTCACAAGGGATAGATATTATTTTGGGTATGGATTGGTTGACCAAACATAAAGGAATCATTCATTGTTCGACCAGAACGGTGGAACTAACTCACCCTAGTGGCACAAGAGTAAAGTTCATAACAATACACGAGCCTAGGAGGGACATTAAATTAAATCAAGTTGAGGAAATCAGGACCATCAGGGAATATCCAGATGTTTTTATGGAGGAGTTGCCAGGTATGCCTCCCGATCGTGAAGTGGAATTCGCAATTGAGCTAGTGCCTAGAAAAGCCCCAATATACAAGAGACCTTATCGGATGGACTCCAAGCAGCTGGAAGAACTCAAGGATCATTTGAGAGAATTATCGGAGAAGGGGTATATCCGTCCTAGTTCTTCACCATGGGGAGCTCCGGTGATATTTGTGCACAAGAAGGACGGAACCCAAAGGTTATGCATGGATTACTGTGCTTTGAATGAGGTAACCATCAAGAACAAGTACCCATTACCCCGCATTGAAGACTTGTTTGATCAGTTGAGGGGAGCTTGTGTGTTCTCAAAAATTGATCTCAGGTCGGGATACCACCAACTCAAGACAAGGCAATCTGATATTCCCAAGACAGCTTTCGTATCTCGGTACGGACTGTATGAATACACCGTCATGCCTTTCGGGCTAACTAATGCCCCGGCATACTTCATGTATCTCATGAACAAGGTATTCATGGAATATCTGGACAAATTTGTGGTGGTTTTCATAGATGACATTCTCGTCTTCTCCAAAGATGAAGAAGAACATGAGAAACATCTAAGGTTGGTGTTGCAGAGGCTAAGAGAACACCAACTATATGCCAAGTTGAGTAAGTGTGAGTTTTGGCTGAAGAGGGTTCCCTTCTTAGGACATATAATCTCGGAGGGAGGAATCTCCGTAGATCCCGCCAAAATCGAGGATATACAGAAGTGGAAGACCCCTGAAAATGTCGGGGAAGTTCGAAGCTTCTTGGGATTGGCTGGATACTATCGACGGTTTATTGTGGGATTCTCCAAGATCTCGAGACCTCTCACCAAACTGTTGGAGAAGGGAATCACATTCACCTGGACGCCACAGTGCGAGACGAGCTTTCAGGAGCTAAAGAAGAGATTGACAACAGCTCCAGTGTTGGTTATGCCAGATATGCAGAAGAATTTCACAGTGTACTGCGATGCCTCTGGAAATGGGTTGGGATGTGTTCTCATGCAAGAAGGGCATGTCGTGGCATATGCATCCCGGCAGCTTCGGAAGCACGAGAAGAACTATCCTACACATGACCTAGAACTAGTCGCAGTGGTACACGCGTTGAAAATTTGGCGGCACTATTTGATGGGGAAGAGGACAGAGATATATACGGATCATAAGAGTTTGAACTACATATTCACACAGCCAGACCTCAACCTCAGACAAAGGAGATGGCTAGAGTTAATCAATGACTTTGATGTGGGCATCAACTATCATCCCGGGAAAGCAAACGTCGTGGCCGATGCTGAGTCAGAAAGTGCAGGTCAATAAGTTGAGCTTGAAGGACATGCCTGGAGAATTGAAGGACGAGGTTATAAGGCTCAATCTATGTCTAGTAAATAGTGGTGAAGCCATCGCCATGGAAGTGGACTCCACACTCGAGCGAGACATACGCGAGGGCCAAAAGAATGATGAGAAGATACAGGAAATCAGGCAACTCATCAAGGAAAATAAAGCTCCAGGTTTCAGAGAGGATGAACAAGGTACGGTGTGGCACGGGAAAAGGATCTGTGTGCCAGAAGTAAAGGAGATCCGTGAATTAATTTTGAAGGAGGCTCACGATTCTGACTATTCCATTCATCCTGGGAGTACGAAGATGTACCAGGACCTCAAGGGCAGGTATTGGTGGTATGGCATGAAGCGAGATGTCGCGGAACATGTTGCCCTATGTTACACATGTCAGTTGGTGAAAGCAGAACATCAACGACCCGCAGGATTATTGCAACCACTCAAAGTGCCTGAATGGAAATGGGAAGAAATCAGCATGGATTTCATCGTGGGATTGCCTAGGACCCAATCAGGATATGATTCAATATGGGTCATCATTGATAGGCTAACCAAGGTAGCACATTTCATCCCCGTGAAGGAAAGCTACAGCGGATCCAAATTGGCAGAGTTGTACATGTCAAGGATCGTGTGTTACCATGGAGTGCCAAAGAAGATTGTGTCGGATCGAGGGACACAGTTCACCTCAAGATTCTGGCAGAAGTTGCACGAAACCATGGGAACCCATCTGAACTTTAGTTCTGCCTATCATCCCCAAACTGACGGGCAGACGGAAAGAACCAATCAGATCCTTGAAGATATGCTAAGGGCATGTGCACTCAAAAACAATAGGAGTTGGGACAAGAACTTACCGTATGCGGAGTTTTCCTATAACAACAGCTATCAAGCTAGTATGAAGATGTCACCGTTTGAAGCCTTGTACGGGAGGAAGTGCAGGACTCCCTTATTTTAGAACCAAACAGGGGAAAGTAAAGTGTTTGGTCCAGAGGTACTACAAGAAGCCGAGGCGAAGGTGAGGGAAATTCGCAATAACTTGCGGATAGCACAGACACGCCAAAAGAGTTATGCTGATGTACGAAGAAGAGAGCTCGTTTTCAACGTGGGAGACTATGTTTATCTCAAGGTGTCCCCTATCAGAGGACTTCGTCGGTTCAAGGTGAAAGGGAAGTTGTCACCTCGATACATCGGACCCTTTCAAGTTCTGGAAAGGAAAGGCGAAGTGGCGTATCAACTAGAGTTACCGGCTCTTCTATCGGATGTGCACGATGTATTCCATGTGTCACAACTCAAGAAATGCCTGAGGACGCCTGAAGAGGTGTTACCCATGAATGAAGTGGATGTAGCTGAGGATTTGTCTTATGCCGAGCAACCATACAAGATTTTGGAGACAATGGAACGCCTCACCAGAAATAAAAGAATCCGGATGTGCAAGGTGCAGTGGAAGCATCACTCAGAAGAGGAAGCCACCTGGGAGCGGGAAGATGAGCTCAAGGCACAATTTCCGGAATTATTTTCTTAGAAACACCAATCTCGAGGACGAGATTTCTTTTAAGGGAGGTAGAGCTGTAACACCCCAAAATTTTGATTCAAAACCCTAAATCATGTTAAGAGGGGAATTTAAAAAATTTTGGACGTGTTGCATGTTTTGCAAAAATTCAAATTCAAACTGGAGTTCAAATTTAACCCAAATCAGAAAAGAAATAGAAAAAGAAAAAGAGAAAACAGAAAAAAAACCGGCCAGTGGGCCGAAACCCACCAGCCGGCCCAGCCAGCGCCCGCGCCAGCCCGCAGCCGAGCGCGCTGATTCCTCACGCTGACAGGCGGGACCCACCCGATCTTCGTCTACCTCGCGACAGCGCCGGACTCCCTCGCACCCGAATCAAAACCGATCGGGATTTCGGCGTATCCCCGCTGAATTCTGTTCGTAGGCGACGCGGACATGATCTAAACCACCCCGCCGCCCTCCCCCGTCTATAAAAACCCCGGCCTCGTTCTGTTTTTCCCCCACGATCGCCGATTTTTACTCCGGTGAGAACCGAGACTTCTCCGGCGAATTCTGGCCGATCTAAGCTCGGAAATTCCGACCTAACTCGCTGGTCTTGATCCCCGCCTCCGGGGAACCTTGCAGGTGCAGAAAACTCGGTGATTTGCGGTGTAAACGCAGCGCCGACGAGCTTCGCCGTGGTTTTGCCTCGGACCTCGTCGCCGATCACCTTCCAGGACCTCCGAGCTCAAGAAAACCCCCGAGGTGAGATCCCCGACCTCCCCTCTACCGATCTATGCCATAAAATCACAATTCTAGGAAGAATTTCCGAAGATCCGAAAGTTTCCGGCGAGATCGCCGCTTCCCGCCGCCGTGCGCCGCCGGCAGCGCCGCCCGCGCTCGATCAGAGCGACGTGGCCGCTTGTGCGCCGTTTTTTTTAAATCGCACGGTAGGGTTTAAATCCCCGCATACCGGTTCGATGTTATAATCTCGGCCGTCGGTTTAAAATCGGACGGTCCACGTCAGCCCCGCGTTATAAAGACTGGAATTCTTACGTGCTACCCCCTGGGGTTCTCGGGAAATAAGAGCTAGCCCCGGAAACTTCTGATCTAACCCCTGGAACTCCAGAAAATCATGTAAATTCATTTAAAAATCAGTTTTAGCCCCTGGACATAATGAAAATTAGGAAAAACACCTCTGATAAGTGTAGCTAGACCCCTGGAAATTCTGAAAATAATATTATAGACCCTGTAATGGGGTGAATTTACCTTTTTAGCCATGTTTAGTATTTAATTTAGGAAATTGAATATGTTGCTAGTGTTTAAAAATTAAAAGGTGGGACAAACATATTGTCAAAATTTAATTAAAGACTTTCTCAGTATTTAGGAAACTTTGGAGTGAGATAAAATCATATTTTGGGCTGAATTGAATCTGTCTAATTTATTATTCACATTTAGGGACACATTTTTAAGCAATGAATAGTTTTAGAAAATAGGAAAATAATTGTGAAATAGTTTACATCAGAGGCAAAGGTCAAAATATGTTATTAAATTATTTAGGACCAGAACCTATTCTGTTAGATGATGTGTATTACAAATTTCATAATAAAGAACACGTTTATGTATAGGAAAATAAATCTGAAAATATAGCAACTAGTAAATGATAAATGGAGTTTCTAGAATCCAAAGAATTCAGTTTAAGGTTGGTAGAAATTCTAAAGGCACATATGGAGAAGAAAAATACTTTTCATACATACTTGGTAGTGAAAAGGTGTAGTAGTTGAATATAAGGAATTTATTTAAATGGGAAACTCATACATATACAGTAGGTAAGTATAAATGTGAACATAAAAGTAGGAATCATATACACATGATTAAAAGTGCATGCAAGCCACAAATCAACACACATAGAGTAACCACAACACATATAATGGTGAATGACTTTCATAGATATGAATGTGTGGTTTGTATGAAGTGGAAGTGTGAACTATGTCTTATGGATTGTGTTTTTCTTTTGCTATGTGTGATGGTATGAAGTAGAACCTGTTCAAGAGCAAGTTATCCCTTTCCAAGATCAGGACTACCCATTTCAAGAGCAGCAAGAAGGAGGCAAGTGTCCTTGACCATTTTGATCCTATGCTAGGATGTGTAGCCAGAATTATTTGCATTGTCAATTGAAATATGAAACCCATGTTAGGAAGTTTCCCTAGAATTGCATTACCTTGTTTCCTTGTAGCTTGGGTTGGGATTTATTTTATCATGTCATTTATTATTATGCATATGCTTAGCCATGCTTAGAATGGGATATTTGGGATATGAGATCATCAGTTTATTTTACCATACTCTTGAATGAGATATTGTGAGTTATGTAGAGGTAGGGATCAAGGCAAGTTGGATGTTTTGGTTGTGTGCTGGGTGCACGAGACTTGGGTTTGTGTTTAGTACTTGCCTGGATCCTAAGGACCGGTTCATGGAGCATGTAACCTAGCTTTACAGTGCCAACCACATGCTGAGATGGGGCAGCTTGGCCAATTAATTAGGTATATCCCCGGCGTAGTATGGGTGTGTTGGATGGTGCGGGGAGTGGGTGTCAGCTGGACTACCATATGAACCGCAAGGCTCAAGAGGGGGCCACTGCAGCGGGGTTGGAGCCTCTTGTATGCTGTTAGGGGTGAAACCTCAGTGGGCCAACGCTCGTCGGGAATCCCTTTGTAAAGGCTTCGTAGTGATCTCCTGGCTACACATCTAGGAAGTGTGAATGTGGATCGTAGCCACTGGCATAATGGAGGTTCTTTTAGTCCACCCGGCAACGGGGGATGAAATCACTACATGTGGGTACAGTGGTACAAACTCAGCAGAGTCAAAACTGTCATGACAGCCGAGCTCACGGTCAAGAGCGGCTTGGACTTATTCATGATTAGAGGATGATGATTTTGGAAGTTGTGGATGTTAAGCGGGGAGCTTAACATTGGAAATGATGTTATGGTTATTTGGTTATGATGATGGGATGGGAGATTGGGATCATTTCACTTTTGTAGTAATATAGGTGCTTAATAAGCTAAGGTGATAGGTATCAATTGCGTAGTGCTTTAACCATGAGCTCAACCTCTCCTTGTTCTGGCCATGCATGATATAATTTTCCCACACTTGCTGAGTACCATTGGTACTCAACCTTGCATATTTGTTGGTTTATATTGCTGCTCAGGTCAAGATAATGAGGTGGTGTATAATGACCAAGACTTTGGACCCGAAGAAGGTTTCTAGGTTCATGGAGACCCCCGGGCAACGCCTGTGATGGAGCCTACGAGAATAATTATTCCGCTGCTAGTTTATTTACTTGTCATGAACTTATTATTGTCCATTGAGACATTTGCGAATGTAAGACTTATTTATACTCGACACCTGGCTTGTAATAAATGATGCTTAACTATTTGTCATCACATGTATGAGAAAATGATCCTGGCATACATGTGATATTCACTTGGTTGTTTCTTCGGAAAAACCGGGTGTGACAGAATATGATCCTTTTGGACAGGTTTTTGCAAATATCTTTGGCAAACATGGTCAGTAAGCATACATGAAACAAACAATGACCATATTTTAAAAGAGTCCTTTTGAACATAGTTTTCATAGAGTAAGAGAGATTAGGGTAGTATGTTGAAAACATGCGATTTTTGAAGTTTATAAACAAGCAACAAACAGATGTGCACACTTCAAGCAACGTTTCGAGAATCTAGGATATTTAGTTCACTCCTTAGGTCACAAAAGTGTTTTTCGTCAAGGGGTTTTGTGAAGATGTCCGCCAATTGCTTCTCACTCCTAACATGAGAGATAACGATATCTTCCTTGATAGAGTGATCTCTTAGGAAATGGTGACGGATATCAATATGTTTGGTTCTAGAATGCTCCACGGGATTGTGAGCAATCTTCATGGCACTCTCATTGTCACATAGGAGTGGAATATGGCTCAAAGTGTAACCATAGTCCCTAAGAGTTTATCGCATCAATAGGAGTTGTGCACAACAACTCCCGGCTGCGACGTACTCCGCTTCGGCTGTGGATAAGGCAATGGAGTTTTGTTTCTTTGAAGACCACGAAACTAAGGACCTACCAAGAAATTGACAAGTCCCTGATGTGCTCTTCCTATCTACCTTACAACTGGCATAATCGGCATCGGAGTATCCAATGAGATTGAACTTGGATCCTTTGGGATACCAAAGTCCTAGGTTAGGAGTGTGAACCAAATATCTAAGAAACCGCTTAACGTCCGTCAAGTGGCACTCCTTAGGAGTGGCTTGGAACCGTGCACACATACACACACTAAGCATTATGTCGGGCCTAGATGCACAACGGTAAAGCAAAGAGCCTATCATGGAACGAAATACCTTTTGGTCCACACTTGGACCATCTTCATTAAGGTCAAGATGTCCATTGGTTCCAATGGGAGTCTTGATGGGTTTGGCTTTGTCCATGTCGAACCTCTTAAGTATGTCTTGACCATACTTGGTTTGACTTATGAACGTTCCTTCCTTGAGTTGTTTGACTTGGAATCCTAGGAAGAATTCAATTCCCCCATCATTGACATCTCGAACCTTTCAGTCATTATCTTTGAAAACTCATCACAAAAAGCTTTGTTAATAGAACCAAATATAATGTCATCGACATATATTTTGCACACGAATAAATCATCGTTAAAATGCTTAGTGAAGAGTGTATAGTCGGCTTTTCCTATCCTAAAACCATTTTTAGTAAGAAAATCTCTAAGACACTCATACCAAGCTCTAGGAGCTTGTTTGAGGCCATAGAGGGCTTTCTGAAGTTTAAAGACATGGTTAGGATACTTATCATCCTCAAATCCGGGTGGTTGCTCCACGTACACTTCCTCCTTGATTGGACGTTGAGGAAAGCGCTTTTCACATCCATTTGGTATAGCTTGAAATTATGGTGAGTTGAAAACGCAAGCAAGATATGAATTGATTCAAGCCTAGCTACGGGAGCAAAAGTTTTATCATAATCCAAACCTTCTACTTGTGCATATCCCTTTGCAACAAGTCTTGCCTTGTTTCCAGTTACAACCCCATTGGAATACCCACTTGGTTCCCACAACATTTGCGTTGGGTCACTTCACAAGTTCCCACACTTGATTTCTTTCGAAATTATTGAGTTCCTCTTGCATGGCCACCACCCAATCCGGATCTTGTAGTGCTTCTTCTACCTTGCGAGGCTCCAAAGAGGAAACAAAAGAGTAATGTTCACAAAAATTAGCCATTCGAGAGCGAGTGGTCACCCCTTTAGAGATGTCTCTTAGTATGTTGTTGACGGGATGATCTCGTTGAACACTTTGGTGCACTCTTGGATGAGATGGTTTAACTCTTTGATCTTCATCTTCATTGTCACTCTTTTCTTCGTCTCCCCCTTGATCCAATCCTCTATCTTGACTTTGATCGTTTTGATCTTGTTGAGGTTGTCCTTGCTCATCTTGAGTTTGATCATGGGAGGGAGACATATTTTTGTTTGTTGGATGATCATTTGAGTCTTGAGGATGTTCTTAAGAAAAAATTTCTCCAAGTGCCATTCTTTTAAGTGCTTCTTGTGGAGCCTCTTCTTTATCTAGCACACTTTTATCAACTTGCTCCACTTGGGAGCCATTAGTCTCATCAAACACTACGTCTCTCGCTATTTCAACAATTCCTGAAGTTTTGTTGAAAACACGATAGGCGTAGGTGTTTGAGTCATAACCAAGCAAGAAAGCTTCATCGGACTTCGAAGCAAACTTCGAAGTCCTAGGCTTCTTGTTGAGAATATAATACTTGCTCCCAAAGACACAAAAATAAGAGATGTTTGGTTTTTTACCGGTTAGAAGTTCGTAAGACATCTTCTTCAAAAGTCAATGAAGATAGAACCGGTTTATTGCATGGCAAGCGGTGTTAACCGCTTCTACCCAAAACCGGTCCGACGTCTTGTACTCATCAAGCATGGTTCTTGCCATCTCAATGAGAGTTATATTCTTCCTCTCAGCAACTCCATTTTGTTGAGGTGAGTGGGGGGCTGAAAACTCATGCTTGATGCCTTATTCATCCAAGTATTCTTCCACTTGAGTGTTCTTGAACTCGGTGCCGTTATCGCTCCTTTTGTTCTTAATTCTTAAGGAGAACTCGTTTTGAGCTCTTCTCAAGAATTTCTTGAGCACACCTTGAGTTTCTCCTTTGTCATGCAAAAAGAACATCTAAGTGAAACGAGAATAATCATCTACAACAACAAGACCATATTTGTTACCGCCGATGCTTATGTAGGCGATTGGGCCGAAAAGGTCCATGTGAAGTAGCTCCAAGGGTCTTGTGGTCGTCATGACATTTTTGGATGAATGTTGAGCTCCAACTTGCTTTCCGGCTTGACAAGCACTACATGGCCTATCCTTATCAAAAACAACATTCTTCAAGCCTCGAATGTGTTCTCCCTTGAGAAGTTTTTGCAAGTTCCTCATTCCAACATGGGCTAGCCTTCTATGCCAAAGCCATCCCACGTTGGTCTTTGCCATTAAGCACGTGTCAAGTTGAGCTTTACCCTGGTGAAATGTACAAGGTAAAGCTTTCCCTTGAGTACGACCTTAAAGGTGATTGAGTCATTGCTTCTTCTCAAGACAGTCACACCCTCGTTAGTGAACATACAATTATAACCTTTATCACATAATTGGGATATGGATAGAAGGTTATAATCAAAGGAGTCAACATGCAAAACATTTGAAAGAGTATGATGGGGAGAGATAGCAATTTTACCGGTGCCAAGGATTTTCCCTTGGCTATTGTCCCTAAAGTATATTCCTTCACTTGGATCTTCGTTTTTCTCATATTCCACAAACATCTTTCTTTCTACGGTCATATGGTTTGTGCATCCACTGTCGAGCACCCATTTTGATCCACCGGAGATGTATGCCTACAAAATAGAGTTATGCCTTACCTTTTGGTACCCAAACGGAGTTGGGTCTTTTCATGTTAGTCAAGAGGCACTTGGGCACCCACACACAAAGTTTTGGACTCTTGCGGAGTGGACCAACATGCCTAGCATAAATCTTTCCAAATTTGTTTCTCAATAAAACATATGAGGCATCAAAATCATGGAACAAAGGATGAGGTTTATTTTTAGTCAGGTTAGATGAGTTTGCAATGTTCTTTACATTTTCTTTGTTGGATGAACCTTCCTTGACAAAAACAATCAAGTCTTTTCTCTTCTTGGGAGTTTTAGCATGCTGCCTCCACTCCCGAGAATAGCCAAGACCATATTTGACATGTGGAGGTCTTACATTGGTATATGCACTTCATGCATATGCCACTTTTTCCTTGTCAAAGATACCACCTTTCGGTGACTGCTTGTTTTGTGCCAACTTGAGTTCATCTTTGAGTTTTAGAATTAAGTTTGAGCACTTGCAAGTTTCAGTTGCTTCGGGAGATTTCTTTGAGCAGGGTGAAATCATAGAGGAAGAAGGTGCATTGATCTTGAGAGACTCAACTTGTGTTTCAAGGATCTTGTTGACTTTTGTCAGGTTAACAATATCATCCTTGAGCACAACAGTTGTTTCTTCAAGATTTGAGCAAGTTTCCTTGCTCAAGGCGAGTTCATGCTCAAGTGCCTTGCTTCTTTCCCTTTCAACCTCATGACATCTCTCCTTTTAAAGGATGAGCATGTCTTCTTGATGGTTGATGAGTTCATCCTTCTCAAAGATTTCTTCCGATAACAATCTCATCTTTTTCAAGGTGCTCCTACTTAGATCCTTGAGCATGGATTCATTATCACTACTACTATCAAAGCTATCAAGTGAAGAAGTAGCAGAGGATGGTTTAGATTTAACCTTTCTTCTTCCCTCCTTAGCCATGAGACATTTAGATTTAAAGTCTTCAATGTTTGGGAAGAGCTTGCTCCTTCCAATGGCAAGTGTTGCCACTTTCTCTTCATCCTCGGAGGATGACTCTTTGTTTGAGTCCCATTCCTTCCCAAGGTGAGCATGTCTTGATGGATTCTTCTTATTGAAGAATTTCTTCTCTTGAGACTTGCCATCTTTCTTATTCTTACTCTCTTCATATGGACAATCCACAATAAAGTGTCCATATTCACCACAGTTGTAGCATGCTCTTTTCGTCTTGGGCTTGGACCTTTCCTTGTTCTTGTTCTCATAATGGTTGCCCCCTTCCTTCTTCTCATCATCCTCTTGAACTTGTTGATGAAGAGCGCCTCTTCTTCATCAGTGTCGAGGCCCTCATCATCACTTGCTTTGAAGTCTTCTGATGAGGATGTTTCTTTGAAAGCAACATCTTTCTTCCTTGAGGAGGCAAGTCTTTGGAGGTCGCTGTAGAACATGGCTTCCTTCTCCATCATCTCATTGTTGATGATTCTTCCAAGTACTTCCTCCGGGGTCATTTGAGCATATCCCGGGCTCTCACGGATAAAGGAGCAAAGAGCAATATTTCGAGGCATGAATGCCCGAAGCATCCTCTTCACCACCTCATGATCCGTCCACCGGGTGCATCCATAAGATCGTATCTTGTTCACGAGGACCTTGAGATGGTTGTACATGTCTTGAGGGGACTCACCATCCATGATGGTGAACCTCCCAAGCTCTCCTTCAATCATCTCGATCTTGGCCTACCTACTGATTCGGTTGCCTTCATGCGCCGTCTTAAGTGTGTCCCATATGCCTTTGGCCACCTCCAATCCATCGACTCGGTTGAACTCTTCTCGAGTCAAGGATGAGGTGATGACCCCAACCGCTTGAGCATTGCGATGAAGTAGAATGACTTGCTCCGGGGTAACGTCATCTTCATTTCTTGGAAGATGGACACTTGTTAAGACAATTTGCACAAGCTAGGATTTAAGGATATTAGATGCATCTACATATTATGCTTCCACATTGAGTAATCATTTCCATCGAATTGAGGAGGTTTGCCAAAAGGAATGGATAAGTAATGATTGTTAGAAGTTAATCGTTCATAGTTGAAAGGATACTGGGAGTAGTCCGGTTGACTACTACTTTCTTGATCCTTCGGCTTCTTCTTCTCTTTACTAGAGTGACCTAGATTCTCACGAAGTTGTGCCTTGAGGTGGCGAACGTCTTCATCGTCACTTGAGTGATCTTTCAGCACATCAGCGTCCTTTTTCTTGTCATACATGTTTTCACCTTGCAACGTCGACGGAATCTCGTATCCCTCAACTACGGCCATCTTCTCTCCGAGTGGTTAGACTCTTGATGGAGAGACCTGCTTTGATACCAATTAAAATTGCCTAGAGGGGGATGAATAGGCTAAAACACTTGAGATGACTTAATTAACTGAGATTAGTACATAAGGGCCGGACTAGTCTGGCTTAGGGGCAGACTAGTCCGGTTTGCTTGTTGGAAAGACCTAAAAGGGCCGGACTAGTCTAGCTCAGGGGCGGACTAGTCTGGTCAAACTGCAGGAAGGATCTAAAGCTTGATTTTTATGGGTTTTTCTCCAGATTTTAATTTAACAAAATGTGGATAAAATAACTAGCAATTCTATATGACAAGTGTGATAGAATATTGAAATGAATTGCAAGATTGTGATGATGTATAGCAAATAATTAAAATAAACCCTAAGCAATATTGATCTTCAAAGAAATGTACACACAAGAGAGACACTAAGGATTTTTTCCGGAGGTTCGATTCCCGTTGAGGAGTCCACAAAGTATCGGTTCTAACAACCCTTTCCTCACCAAGTCACCACTAAGGCCAACCCGGTTCTTCACTATCTCAAGGGTGAACTTACAAAGTTTTGGGACTGCTCACAATCCGAGGCTCCCACTTGATCACTTCCACAAAGCTTCATCGATCTTACAAGCCACAGGTCACACCAAGTGCACGAGATCACTCTGAGAGCCTTAAACGCAAAGTTCTTCCTTCTCCTCTTCTCACACACCCAAATTCACATAGGATTTGATTCAAGAGGGTGAGTAGGCAATGGAGAAGGCTCTAGGAAGGTTGTGGCGGCGCTAGGATTCCAGGGGTATGTAAATTAAGTCGGGGCATCTCCTTTTATAGAAGTCCCAAAGCAAACCATTGCCACCAACCGAAAGTCCGGATTAGTCCGCCTCACACCGGACTAGTCCGATCTCACACAGGAACTATTTGTCCGGGTGAGAACGGACAAGTCTGGAGGGCCCACACTAGTCCGGCCACTAAGGCGGACAAGTCCGGTCCACCAAGACTTAGCCGTGGGAGCTCTCATCTCACACCCATACTAACTAGTCCGCCTTAGAACGGACTAGCCCAAACTCACACCGGAACTCTTAGTTCGTGTGAAAACGGACAAGTCTGGCTAGCCCGGACTTGTCCGGCCACTGAGGCGGATAAGTCCGGTCTAGCAAGACTTAGTCCCAAAAACACTCTCACCAAGAGAGAAACAGACTAGTCCGTCCCAAAACGGACAAGTCTGATCTCAGTCAAGAACTCTTAGTCTGCCCCAAAACGGACTAAGCCGTAGAACTTCCGGACTAGTCCGGCCTCTTCCTCGGACAAGTCCGGCCTGCCCAACTTTACCTTTCTCCACTAAGGATTTGACACTTCCAACGCTTTGAGCTCTCTTCTATGATCTCAATGCACTTGACACACACACTCTTTATTTTACAAGGCTAGCCTACTAAAGACTCAAGTGAAACCCTAATTTCTACTCTTCGAGTATTCGACGCCGTTCTTCATCTTTTTTCTTTTTGAGAGTTTAGGTGTCTGCCTTGGAAATGTTCTGTGCTTATGATCATCTCAGCTCATTAGTCCCTTAATTTGTCGTCATCAATCATCCAAAACCCACAGGGATGCCTAGATGCACTTACAGTACTGCTGTCACGCCTTGACGTCCTGTCCTGTCACCGTAATAGCGAATGGGCAGAGGACGGAGGCTTGCGCAGTGCGCCATGCTTCTAGGGAAGGTGTGAGCCTTGAATGTGAAGCCTAGCAGCGCACTTCCTTCTTGACTCCATCGACCCACGGCCCATGACGGATCATGGGGCACGTGGTGGTTCTGGAGCTCTTATCGACGGGCATGGTGCCAGGGGACACGTGGCAGTTTTAGACCTCGTTACCTCAGCGGGGAGGCTTGGGTCGGAGCCCAGGGCACGTGTCTGCCCCGGAGCTGTCCTCAGCGGGGAGGCGGCTCGGAGCTAGGGGACACGTGGCAGCTCCGGACCTCACCTCAGTGGGGAGGCTCGGACCGGAGCCCAGGGCACATGTCAGCCTCGGTGTTGTCCTCTGCGGGGAGGTGGCTCGGAGCCAGGGGACACGTGGCAGCCCGAGACCTTACCTCAGCGGGGAGGCTCGGACCGGAGCCCAGGGCACGTGTCAGCTCCGGAGCTCAATCGCACGTGGCAGCCCAAGGGCTGACTTTGAGGCCAAGGGCATGTGGTTTAAGTTGGGGCCCGCTTTAGCAGGGAGACGGGGCGCAGGCTGTCTTTTACCCACTACGCGAGGGTACCCGGTCTGCATGGTACCGACAACATGAGATAAGTACAATGTACGACTCTAGTATTTCGGGTAAAACCTAAGATCCAGTCAAAATTTAGGTACCTGGATTTTCAAATATTCAATATTTTTATAATATTTTTGATAGTGATTTAAAAATAAAATTTGAAACAAATATTCTGGCACATCGAGAAACACAATTCACCTCAAGATTCTGGCAGAAGTTACATGAGACCATGGGGACTCAATTGAATTTCAGTTCTGCGTACCATCCACAGACCGACGGGCAGACCAAAAGAACCAATCAAATCCTTTAGGATATGCTGAGAGCTTGCGCACTCAAGAACAATAGGAGTTGGGATAAGAATTTACCGTATGCTGAATTTTCCTATAACAACAGCTACAAGGCTAGTATGAAGATGTCACCCATTGAGGCACTGTATGGGAGGAAGTGTAGAACTCCATTGTTTTGGAATCAAACTGGGGAAAGCAAAGTATTTGGGCCAGAGGTGCTACAAGAAGCTGAGGCGAAAGTGAGGGAAATCCGTGACACAACCCCACGGTCTTGTCGAGCCAGGATCACGCTGAAGGGTGCTGCGTTGCACAGCACCAAATAACACACATCAAAGGTACAAAGCGGAAGCCAAGTTTTATTACATAAAGAGGTTTATGAACATTTGTACAACAAAATATGTTCAGTCTACACTCACGGGCATAGACTATGCATCAAGTTCACGTTCAGCCCGTGAACGTGTCCTTGCTAGCGCACACGCACACTAACACGGCGGCGTGCACGACTCCCACTCGACGGGGTTCCCCTCTGGGGTTCCGCCTCCTCCTCGGGAGTCCCTTCGTCAAAGAACCCTGCAAAAGCTTCAAACACAAGCAGTGAGCACGAAGGCTCAGCAAGTCTGACCCGTCTCACCTAAACATGGAACTTCTACATGAGGGGTGATGGGTATATGAGATAAAACCATTTGCAAAGGACTCGCCTAATTATTGGGACCTTACTTTCAAGTTTTAGCAGCAGGTTGTGGAGAACCTTACGCTAAGGCACATGAGAGAGCTGCAATCAAACAAGAAACGCATTTCTCTCATGTACTTTTCCCAAAGTTGAAAGGAACTTTAATTAGCTCTAAACTACAGCAACTCATTAATAATCAAAGTCCATCTTTCAATCAGCAACATTTTAACATGTAACTAGCCTGTTCTTTCTACGTCATGGTATAATGAACAAGTGGTACTCACTGACCGCGAGGGACGGCTATTATAATCGATTTACACCTGCAGGGTTACCCGAATAACCCGTCACGTACGCCCGTACTCGACGTTGCCTACAGCAACCATCACGGATGCCGTACGCAACCATCTTTCACCCGTTAGCCAAATGTTGAACCGGTCCAATCATCCCGAGCAAGAGGTCTCTGCACGCGCATCTCAGTGCCACCAGCCGATTTACACCTCGAGCTCTCAACCTACCCTCTGAACGACCAGCTATGCCTCAACACCCAGCTACCCGAGTTACATCGGTTTCCCGGTTCCCATATATCCGGTAGGTCTTCGGTACTGTTCTAGCTTGTTCAACAGGCCCGCACACGGGTCGGTCCTCAATCGACACAAGCGGAGTTATAGCACACAGGCCCCAAAGTCCTGATGCCGTTACTCTCCGCTCGGTCTCATTTTTCTTGCCATGTGTATCATGTGCTATCTCTATCCGAGTCGAGTGCCTCTAGCCTATGCTCGCGAGTAGTTCCAACTACTTGACTTGTACCGAATCCTACACTATCTTAGCATTGCAGTAGCTAACGGGGTTTGCAATCCTAAACCCAACCCATAGTTTTTCTTGGCTATGCAATTGGGTTTCCAAACAAGACTCTAATGCAAGGAATCATAATACTCAAGTAAGTGCTCAAGACAATAAAAATTTGTAAAAAGGTTAATGCAAACCGGAGCTTGCCTTGCTGCTCTTGGTCGTAGGCTAGCTGCTCCTCCGGAGTAACGAAGTCTAGGACTTCAGGTTCCTCCTCGACCTTAGCGACTACATGATATAAGAAGTACATGTATTAATTAAATGCATTTGAATTGAGTTTTAAACTTATGAACCTTCTAAGTCTCACTAGACAGACCTAAAGACTCTGAAACTTTTACTGTGGCTTGGTAATAACGTAAACAGTGACTGGGTCAAGTTTTAGTTGCAGCAAAGCTCATTTGAGCCCTCCACAAATAATTATGTACTTGACCTTAATTGAAGGCTTTTAGGGTGTTCTAAGGATTTTTCATAAAACAAGCTACGACTTTCTGAAAACTAGATTTTCAGAGGGTTCTAATGGAGTTGGTTTCACTTAATTTGAAGGTTCCTAGCTAAAGATATGAGCTAAACAATTTCAGAGAAAATTCTGAAAATGTTTCTGCACATTTTCTATTTTCTCTGGAACAGTTTCACTAATCACACCATTAGGTGGATAAAATGAGTTCAAATGGACCTGGAAGTTTTATGGTAGTTCAGGGCTATTTTGGTGAACATCCCAGCAAAATTTTAGAATTTTCCTCCAAGGGATCCTCCAGTTAAAATTCCACACAGTTTAAATTTTGAGGAATTAATTCTGGAGAATTAAGGATTTTCATGTAGTGAAATTTGATTTTCTGGAAAGTGCTCAAAGAGCTAAATCCAACAAAATTTGGTTCACTCGATTTGGAGTTTCCTAGCCCAAGTTATGAGGATTTGAAGTTTGAATGAAATCTGAAAATCGGAGAAAAGTTTAAATCGGCTGGTGGGCCACGGGGACACGTGTTGCGCGCTGAGGCGTTGGCACACCAGAGTCTACGGGGTATTTGCGCGCCAGCACACCAGATCCGAGCCACAGCCCGATCACGATTTAAAATATCTGCCGCTGACAGCTGGGGTCCACCCCCTTCGTCTACCTCCCGCCGCCCACGCTCTGCCGCCGGGGTACCTCGCCGGAGAGCTCGCCGGCAGCCTCTGTGGAGCTCCAAGCTTCATGATTCTGGCCTCCCCTGCCTATTTTCACTCGGGGAACACGATTCCGGGCTCAGCTCGTCATGAAAATGGCCGGTACATGGTCGGTGACGAGCAGCAGCCTCGGGAGAATTTCGGCCGTGTTGCCCGTCCTTCCTAGCACTTCACCCGATCAAGCTAAGGGTCGTCGAGCATCAGTGGACCATAGGAAAGGTCGACGTGAGCTCCACGGAGCTCGGGAAGGGCTGTGTTGGGCTGTCACCGTGCAACCTAGGACAGAAATCGGGATTTCTACTAAAACTCGAAGAACAGCGGTTTCCCTCCATAGTTCTTCGTGGTTCCTGCTCCTATGGGCTCGTACTGGCAACTAGAAGTGATCCTCTACATGAGAGGATGAGTGATGCAGTGTGGCTTACGAATTTCTCTGATCGGTGCCTACTCCTCTTCTGCACACCGTCACGAAAACATGAAATTCCGGCCTAAGCAGTGTTTGTCACGCCGTCGGAGCTTGCGGGAATGAAAGAGCGACTGAAGGCGAACCTCTTTGCTGTTCACAGCTTGGTGATTGGTGGGCTGTGGTGGCCGGAAGGATGGTTCCCACAGCGGCGGCTCGAGCTGAACCGGCAGAGGAAGGATCGCCGCAGTGGAGCTCGGGGAAGACTGCGCAGGGCCTGGAACCGATGCGAGGGTGTTGAAGATGGCTTGGCGCACCCGGTGCTGGTCTCCGATCGCCGGGAGGATCACTGGATCGGCCGGGCAATGAGGAGCCGGAAGTTCACTCAGGCGGTGAGGAGTTTCAGTCTGTTGGGCGGGAGCACGTCGGGGTAGGGATGGGGAGCACCAGCGACTGCTCGGACGCCTAGATAAGGGCCCCGGAAGTCGGTTCAGCGGCCGTGGGCGGCAAGCAGGTGGTGGCGCGGTGGCCTCCCCTCGGTGCCGCTCTTGGGAGAAGATCGGGGACCCGAGTACTGAAAGTCCACTCGGTTGAATTCCCTCAGTGGCTGACATGTGGGTCCCACTTTCAATTTTAACCTCTGATCTTAACTCAAATTCACTGTTGTAAATAGTAGTCCCCACAAAGCCCATGGTGATTTGAATTATCTACCCTTGAGCCATTTGAATGGGGTAGAATTCAAATTAGTTTGGGTTTGACTAAATTTCAGCACACATGTAGTTTGAAATTCAAATAAGGTTTGAATTTGCTACATTTAACTCATGTCAAGCTCAACTCCAAATGGAGTGAAAATTGGTATGTGAGCTCACAAAAATGTGTTGAGCAAGAATATGCCTCCCACTTTTGAATTCATGGGATCAAAACAGTTTGAATTTGAATGTAGTTTCAAACTGCCCTCTTTCTAGCTATACCCAAAATGACCTCAAAAAAGTTTTGAAGTTGGGTGAAACTTGGCATGGAAATTCCTAGCACTGAGTAGGAGTTTTCATATGCCCAGCCCCTGTATATCACATGTGGGAAATACCACTTTTGCAATATGTGAGGTTGTTCCCTAATGAGCATGTTGATGGTGGTTGCATGCTCTTCAAATGTGTTTATCAACTTGCTTCAAATGAGGTGTGTGTGTGTGTGGTGATGAACACTTCAAACATGTGTCAAAAACTGAGGCCCTTACAATCCGCAACAACCTGAAAATAGCCCAGACCTGACAAAAGAGCTATGCTGATATATGAAGAAGGGAGCTCACTTTCAATGTAGGGGACTATGTCTATCTCAAGGTGTCTCCTATCAGAGGGCTTCGTCGGTTCAAAGTGGAAGGGAAGTTATCACCTCGGTACATTGGACCTTTCCAGATTCTAGAGAGGAAGGGCGAAGTGACATATCAGTCGGAACTACCGGCTTGCCTATTGGATGTGCACGACGTGTTCCATGTGTCACAACTCAAGAAATGCTTAAGAACACTCGAGGAGAGGTTACCCATGAATGAGGTGGACGTCCGAGAAGACCTTTCGTATGCCGAACAGCCGGTCAAGGTTCTGGAGACGATGGAACGCATCACAAGGAACAAAAGAATCCGAATGTGCAAAGTGCAATGGAAGCACCATTCGGAAGCAGAAGCCACATGGGAGCCGGAAGACGAGCTCAAGGCACAGTTTCCGGATCTGTTTCCCAAGAGTCACCCATCTCGAGGACTAGATTTCTTTTAAGGGGGGGTAGAGTTGTAACACCCCAAAATGTGTCAAAAATGTGAATTTAAAACTTGTGGACGTAATGCATGTGGAAAAAAATTCAAACTCAAACTGGAATTCAGATTTGAATGCAAAACAGAAAAAGAAAAAGGAAAATAAAAAGAAAGAGGGGCATTGGGCCGAAACCTACCCGAGACGGCCCAGCAGCCCGCAGCCTCTTTCCACCTCCTCGTCTCACTGCCACGCGGGCCCCGCCTGTCATCTCTTTCCTCCGCCCTCCCCCAATCGCCCGCACTTTTCCCGCCCGAGCAACCGATCGTGCCCCCTCTCCGAATTCCCCGCACCCACACCACAATCTGCGGCATCTCTCGGTGCAGCACGAACCCCACTCGCCCCCGCCGCCTCCTCGCCCATTTAAACACCGAAGTCCGCCCTCTTTCCTCCCCGCTCGATCCACTTTCACTGCCGGTGAGAACCAAAACTTTCATCGCCGTTTCCCTTCGGATTCTTCTCAGTTTTGTTGGTCTAACGGGCTTGTCACGTTCCACCGCCGCCGGGGAGCTCGCAGGGGGGAGAAAATCCCGGAGATTGCGCCCCAGCCACTGCTTCGACGAGCACTAAAGGCCATCGCCATTGAAGCTCGTCACCGACCGCCATCTAGCCACGTAGGGATCAAGAAAACCCTCGAGGTGAGGCCCCCTACCCCTCCTCTACCGAATTATGCAAAGAAATGCAAGGTTCCGCGTAGATAGGGGCAATTCAGAGGCTTCGCCGGTGAGATCTACTCTCTATAATTGCACCTTAACATTACCAAAGTTTGCCTCTTCTCTCTCTAGGCATCTACTCTTTTTCTCACCCAGACGCACAACTCCCTATATGCAAGAACCATACTCCCTCCGGTGAACAAAAAACTGTCGTTTTGGACATGTTCTCGCATACCAAGTAAGTATTAAATAGATTTTCTTTCCATTACTATCGTAGTCTCTTTAATGGCTTGACTGGACTCCTCCACTGGTTCCCAGGCCTCTCATGTAGGTTCGATTCCTAGCCACATATTTTACCACGCGTTTATTATGTTTTTTCACAAGACAAACTCTTCGGTTCTGCTTCAACGTTAATTTTTTGTGCACTCATGTCTTCTGTGTAGAAAGACAATTTTTTATGCACTGGAGGGAGTATATGTTATAGCACTCATGACCTAATAATCACCAAGATCCCTTTCCACTCCATTTCTCTTCTAACAAGAACAAGCTCAACTAACTCTCTGTCGTTGTTAACTCATCAGAACTTGGAATGGCAGCTTCGGTCACTACTGCACCGGTCTGTCTCTCCAAATTAGCATCGGCCCACCTTTGCCGCCTGAGGCCAGGAACAGCGGTGAAGGTGAGACTTGCTGAGCCCAACCTGTGCCTAGGGTTTGACACGGCGACGGACATGGCACATGAGGATGCCATGCACAGCGGCCTCTATGACATCCAGCAGCATCGGCTGCACCACTCTGGCCAGATCCAGAGGTTCAAGAAAAGCGCAAGTGCCAACTTGACGTTACCTGGAGGCGCAATGAGGTCTGGGAATGACAGCGGCGGTGGAAAGAGGAGCTCTAGGGCACCAAGGATGCGGTGGACGACGGCACTTCATGCGCACTTCGTGCACGCAGTGGAGCTTCTTAGAGGCCATGAGAGTATATGTTCGCCATCAATCTTGTCATCGTGTTCAATTAATTGATTTATTTATCAATTGTGCATAGTATTTGGTTTGTCTCTCTTCATATATATGCAAAATTCTGCTCCGGCGTTGTGATGCCAATATCGTGAAATTATCTAAAGTTGGTAATCATATTATTGTTCAATCTCCTCACCTAATTTTTCAGTTCACGACTTCTTTCAGATGTTGTGTAAGTCTTATCTCTTTTCATAAACTCAAGGCTTACTAGCTTATGATCAGTAAACCAACTGTTTCAGCCTTTTTTTATCTGCTTCGAAATTAATTAAAGTTATATCATCAGATTGCTTGAGAAATTCTCTTGACATAACTCTACCTTGTGCTTAACTGGTTTATTCATTCATGTGAGTTCTATTTAGTTTCTGTTAGCAATTAAGGAACTGCGTACGTTTTTTAGGAGCGACACCAAAGTCAGTTTTGGAGCTGATGAACGTTAAGGATCTCACACTGGCTCATGTCAAGAGTCACCTGCAGGCAAGTAACTAGATGCTCTCTCTCTCTCTCTCTCTCTCTCTCTCTCTCTCTCATGAATCAAGAATCATAAACCACAGAAATATATTAGCATTGTTTGATAATCTTCTTGGTATATTATTTTAAATTACCTCTCTCTCTTCAAGTACTTATCGTCTCTTTCATCTGATTCACTAAACTAATATTTACGTAGAGGATTTAAAAATAATTAGGATATTGCAGGAGTAAAAGCATCACAGCCCAGTATAATATTTCCCATTCCATGTTTTTATCCGTGCAGATGTATAGAACAGTGACAGGCACTACGGCAAACAGATCACGTGCTGCTGGTAAATACCAACATGTTTTTACCCAGATTGCTGCCTCTCTACAGAAACATTTATTTTTCTTTCTCTGAGTTGATGTTCAGTAATGTCAAAGCACATAATGCTAGCTGAATTATTGGCGTGGGGTGCTGTTGGTTAATATTTCTTGTCAGTCCCATAAAACTTAACACTGCCAATTCTTATAAAAAAAGTATCATTGCTGTCTTTGAGTTCGTACCATATCCGGAAATACGTACTGAATGGATCCATATGTCCCTTGGATATCCAAGTGAGGTTGACATGCATATATGGTGTTCTGCAGGCCATGTCGAGATGACAAATATGGGCTTTTTGCGGGGAGGATTTGAACGTTATGGCTTTGACGCGTTTAAGCACAGCATTCCCAATCCTACTACCAATACTAGGTTTGTTTACATGGATCATCAAGTTGTTCTACTGTGTTATTTTCTCAGTCCTTTAGTTATATTGTGGCGCTAGAAGTCTGCGTCTTCTATTTGGTCCATTGGATGCATGGTTACATATTGCGGTCATGCATTTAGAAATGTTAGGTTCCAGACTCAGCTAGCTCTCCGTCTAGAAATTTTAGGATTTTTAGGTTTGGTCAAGGTCAAAATAAAAGGTTTTAAATTTTGACCAATAGTGCCTATTAAAATAAATTATTTTAAATAGAAAAAGTTGGTTGGCATGATGATAGAAGCGCAAGCAACATGCTGAAGTACAAAGAAGACAAGAAAAATGTAAGGTGGGCCGTGAGTAAAGCAAGAGGACAGGTCTATGATGAGTTATATAAGAGATTAGAGACAAAAAAAAGTGAAAAGGACATATACAAGATGACAAAAATTCACGAGAGGAAGATAAGGGATTTCATTCAAGTTAAATGCAACAAAGATGAGACAGATCACATTCTAGTGAAGGATGAAGAGATTAAGAAGAGATGGCGAGATTACTTTAATGGACTATTCGATGATGAGAATGGGAGCATTAGGCTCGAGCTGGATGACTCCAACAGGCGGTTCGTGTGGAGGATACAACAGTTTGAGGTTAAAGAGGTCTTAAAAAGGATGAAAGGAGGAAAGGCCCTCAGCATTGATAATGTCCCTATTGAGGTGTGGAGATGCCTTAGGGACGTGGCAATAGTATCACAAAGCTATTTAACCATATTTTTCAATCAAATAAGTTGTCTGAATAATGGAGAAAAAGTATATTAGTACCTATCTTCAAAAATAACCTAGATATTTAGTTGTACTAATTACTGAGGGGTTAAGCTTATGAGTCATACTATAAAGTTTCGAGAGAGGGTGATGTTGGAACTGTCAATGATCGATCGAACGAAAAAAGGAACAAGAGACGTAAGTTTGGAAACGAATACCGTGACAAACTCGTATTTCTCTGGACGCAACCCACGTCTCTTTTCTATAGACGCTACTAACTTCTGCTCGTTACAACTAGACGATTAAATAACCACACGCTGGACCCGGCCCTAACCACCTGGCGATACTCACGCCACGTTCGGCCTTGCGCACGACCCAGCTTCACGGACGACGCGGCATCCTCTGCAGAGAAACGGCATGGTTGCATGCAGTAGAAACAGATGGCCACAAATACGCGTACATGCAGCAGCTTAAACTGATCCACCGACGACCTGTTCATGCAGTGAACTGACTCATGCAGCTTGGAGCAACGGACTCCACCATGCACGATTCACCAGCTCTGCCATCAGCGGCTGTTAGTTTCTCTCTGGCTACTACTCCATCTGACTTGTTCTATGTGACGCACACACTAACAACTCAACACACAATATGCAGACACACGCACACAAACACAGCACGCACATACATGTCAAAATATGCAGACATGCATCATCTCAACAACGTATGAATGTGATTAGTCTACGTCGAGTTTATTTTCTATAATTTCCCCCCTAAACTCGACGTCACTATGCACGCCGACTCATAGCAGCGCGGATTCTTTGTTGGCGTTGGCGAACAGCGCCTCCTTCTCCTCCTTCTTTGGCTTGCGGCAGTCCCGGGCCAAGTGACCGCGAGTGCCACAGTTGTAGCACTTCCCGATCGAGGACCGCTTCGACTTCTGCCAAGCCTTCCACTCTGCCTCCGTGAGCAGTAGCTGTCCATCGGCGGCAGACGTCTCGCCACCATGAGTGCGCCGATGACATCGCTCATCGAATGTCTTCAGCCTGCCAAGTGCCTCCTCGAACGACATCTTGTCGACGTCACAGAACTGTTTGATCCCCGCAACAGCAGGATAGAGCCGATATGTGACGGTGTCGAGGAGCTTCTTGATCATGGCAGCGTCGTCGAGCATCGAGCCCAGCCCGGCGTACCTCGCCGTCATGCCACTGATCTTACCGGTGAACTCGTCGAGCTTCTCGCCATCACCCATCGACAAACGATCAAATTCGCCCTTCAGCGTGGACAGCCGAGCTGCCTTCACTCGATCCGCACCGACGAACCTTGATTTAAGGATGTCCCAAACCTATTTCACTGTCGGCTTTGTCGACACCTGCACGAAAATGTCCTCCGGCAGCGCTTGGAGGAGCTGCGCCCGCGTTGTCTTGTTCTTCCGCTCGTCCACCGCCATGCTGTCCGCGGGAGACACCGCCTCCCATAGACCTTAGGCATTGAGGATCGCCTTCACCTTGATCGCTCACGCGGTGTAGCTTGCCGGAGACAGCACGGGGTATGCGAGCGACGGCTAAAACCGTCGTATATAAAGCAGAAGCCGTCGTATATAAACTATATACGACGGCAGTTGTTTATATACGACGGTTTGTGGCCGTCGTATATATTTTGTCGTATATATAATTATATACGACGGCACCGTCGTATATAACAGTATATATACGACGGCCACTTATACACAACGGGTCGTTTCGTATACTTGGCCCAGTGGGCCGGGGCCTTTATATACGACGGCTGGGTCCAGGCTGTCGTATATAAGCTCTTATATACAACAGCGCATTGGCCCTTGCTGTCGTATATAAGAGCTTATATACGACAGCCTGGCCCAGCCGTCGTATATAATTTAGGCTTATTTACGACGGCCCTGTATAGCGACCGTTGTATATAAACTATACAGGTCGTCGTATATAAGCTTTTCCTTTTTTAAAAAAACAGAAAATGGCTAACCTGGCTCGATGGCCAGCTACACATCCAAATCAATAGACAACAATAAAACAGTTTGATATATAAATTCACAACAAAGTGCAATAGTACACATCGACAATCACGAAGTCTGACATCCACACAATCAAAAATAAAATCACAAATCTATTGATTACTAGCCCCTCCACTACCTCCGGGAGCGAAGCAGTCATCCTGCCGCGCCGAACCTGGCGTCATTAGCTGTGATGATGAAGTCTGAGCCTCCGTCCCTGATCCCTGCGAAACACAATGACATATGTACAAGATTACAATTCTTTTTCTAGGTTCATTAGGATTCTTAGCGGTTGGGGCTTCCACTTAATGTAACTTTCTTTTTATACCTGTACTCCAGGAAACTGCTCCTGTGGTGGCGACGGCTACAGCACGAACGGAGGTGGCTGCCACAATGGTATCTGGATTTGCTGTCCTTGCTGTCGAGCTAGCGCCTGTCATTTCAAACATTACAATTTACAAAACCAATTGAAATGCAATGTAATTAAAGTATAATTGTATGTTTCTTACTTCCATTGCCGCTTGCATCTGTGCCATATAGGACGCATACGCCATGGCAGCCCTGTTGTTCTCTCGCTTTCTCGCCAAGGTCTCCTCCTGCCGAGCCAAGCTCTCCCAAAGCGCCATGACTTCGAGATCTCTCTCGGTGACACGGCGGCTGGAGGAGCCTGCGCCAGCAGCCGAAGACTGCGAGGAGCTGCCTCTCGCAGGTCGTGCCTTCCTAGAGTTGACGACTCCAGAGACTAACGAATCAATTCAAGGTAAAATTAAATAATCTTGAATTGAAACACAATGAAAGTAAATGAATTCACCTTCCGTGTGCTTTTCCACCTCCGCTTGCATACGCGGCTTGAGGGTCGATGTTCGGGGAGTTTTCCCAATCGAACCCTTCGCCGTGTATCCTCACAGCCTCTTGCCCATACCTAGTCTAAAAAACAATAAAATTGTGTAAGTTCAACAACATATATAGTGTCAAATAATTTCAGAGGTCATGAAACTTACCAGGCGCTCCGCTGCGTACTGACTACACTGCTTCGGCTGAGAAGGGTCAGCGTGACCTCTCCTATAGACCGCAGTAGCACTTGGTCGCACGCCGGTCTCCTTTTCCTGTGAACATATGTTAGTACGAACAATACTACATTATGAATATAATAAAAACTACCAAGAAACTTACCATCCGTTTAGCCATTCGCACAAAACCTTGGACGCCCATACTGTGCTTCCCTGAGCTCCCTCTAGCATCTCGAGCCTTCTTGGACTTAGCGATGAACTCATCGCTAGTCCAATACCTGCAAAGGGCTCGGTAATCTTCAGTTCGTCCCTGTAACCAAGGGACACTAACCTGCACACATGCGTAGTTCATTAGATGTTACTTAGCAAAATTAATGTGAACAATTTAAAGATTACGCAACTTACCTCTGCGTATTGCTCCTCCGTCAAGTACGTGTCGGAGGCGTCTCTGAACGACCCAACCTCGTGGTCGTGGAGCTTTAAGTAGTCGTTAACTACTTGACTCCGAGCGTTCAAAAGCATTTGCATAACAAGCTTCCGAGCGTTCACTTCGAACACGGAGCGGGTGTGATCCATCTGCTCAGCCGGGTCCTCAAGGCGGTACCTGAGCTGTAGGAAGCCAACACAGTTCGACATATACGCACATTAATATTCGAAGGAACATAAAGAATTGAAACTTCAAATATTTATGAAAGTTACTTACCCAAAAATCTGCCCACACGACTCCCTGTAGGTTGTCGTTCTCCGGGTGAGGAACGCGCGCGTAGTCGTCCCACGACGTAGCTGCACGTCCATCGATCGCACCGGGATAGTGCAGACGCACTAAGTTCCCGATGCAACCGTTCACCGTCTTGTGGTGTTTCTGCCCGTCGTACGAGAGGTCCTCCCAAGAACTAAAAAGACGTTTGTTAAGTCATTAAGTAAGATCGTAGTGTTTGAGAATAAATAGAAATGAAAACTTTATTAATGTGTTACTTGTCTCCAACCGGACGAATAATTACCGGCTCTCTAGGAATAGGTGGAGGACCAACAAAGTTACTCCTCCTCGTACGTCTCCTCCGCTGCGGCACCACGTCTGGTGACCCAGAAGGCTGGTCACTGGACGTGTCCTCGGGCTGGGTGCCCTCGGGCTCGCTCGGCAGACTACCCTGGGGGTGGCTGCCGGAGGGCTGGCTACCAGAGGGCTCGCTCCCCGAGGGCACGCTGCGCTGCGTACCTGTCTCCTGAGGTGCCGCTCTGGCCTCGGACTCATAGTCCGAATCAGACTACAATGGTAAAGTAAGTAAGTTAAATTGAAAAAATGATTTTAATAATTTTGTGCATTGTAGAAAAATTTACCTCTGTACGCTGCAAACTGACAACCCTGTCCCGCAACTCTGGACGCGCACTTAACAGCTGAGTGCGTCTGCTCCCACGGTAAGTGGAACCGTAGAAGTAGTCGTCTCTCTCCTGCAAGGGGAGGAAACCCCTCACACTCGGCGCCTTCTTCCCCTTCGAACCCTTTGAACCCTTGCTTGACGACATCCTAATCAGTTTAAAAAAACATTACTCATAATCAGTTTCAAAAGTAACGTAAGCGATAATTAATGTCACTTTCATTTAAAAGAACATTACCCGTAATCAGTTTCAAAATTCATCAACATCATGATCACCAACATCACGATCATCAACATCGCGATCTGTCGTCTTGAGCTGTTTATGTTTCCGCTTTCGCATTGTAGATGTCTCTACATCTGCAACGTCTCCTACTAAGTTATCGAGTCCTGCACCAGACTCGACGATAAAAGAGTCTGGCAACTCTTCGTCTGGGTAAACTTCTTCAGTGTCTCCACTATCGTGATAACCATCATCTCCAGGAGTATACAAGCACTCACGAGGATTCACTTTATATACCACCCACCAAGTGCTAAGCTTCTTACATGGATAAGGTAGATAATACACTTGTTCCACTTGATGTGCAAGAACGTATGTATCTAAACCTCGTAAGCGTTCGTTGTGATTCACTTCCACCATGCTAAATTGATTTTCTCGAGTTCCATGATTGTTATCAAACCAATCACAATCAAAGAACACCACTCAAAGTTCTTTATTGCCAGCGAAAGTAAATTCTAGAATTTTGTTAATGATTCCATAGTAATTGGTTTCTTTCCCTTATGAGTCGATTGCTCTCGTCACAACTCCGCAATTTGATGTTGCTGCGAGAGGACGAAGAGTTTCGAATTGAGTTGTACGGAATCGGAATCCATTTATGTCATATCCACCATAGCTTCTAACTTTCACTAATCCATAAGATAGTTGTCATAAATCTTGATGGACGTCGGTGTTCGCTAATACATAAGCTCGAAACCAGGATAAGAAATTAGGCCCTCCATTAATTCCAGCCCGTCGCATCGTTTCTACTTGCTTTCTCGTTGGTTGATGCTTATGTTTCCAGTTTTAGTTGTGGAACTCACTGTACACACAAAATATATGTGATCGACATTAGCATACATGTATTGGTAGATACAATAATCATCATAAATGTAAGAGAAACACTTACTCGAAATATTTCTCCATGCCATCGATATTAGCATACATGTAGAGTAAAGCAGCAGTCCTTTCTCCTTCAGTAAAATCGTATGATGTGCTGCTGCCAACAGTAGTTCCCCTCGATTCAAAAATAGAGAGATCACTAACTGGTGGTTCGTCATCTACATTGTATCGCATTGCCGAAGTATTGACATTGTTTTCCTCTGCAAAGTAGAAACTAGAAAAGTAACCTACTTCCTTAGAGTAAATGCTTCGGCAATGCACCCTTCAACCCTTGCTCTGTTGCCAACCATAGTTTTCAAATATCTCAATGCTCTTTCAATATGGTACATCCATCTATATTGCACAGGACCACCAACTTTTACTTCGAATGGAAGATGTATAAGAAGATGCTGCATTTGATTGAAGAAACCAGGAGGAAATATTTTTTCCATCTTACATAAAAGTACAGGTATCTCCTTCTCTAACTTCTCCATCATGTCTTTCGTTATTTCTTTGGCACATAACTGCCTATAGAATAATGAGAGCTCAGCTAGCACCTTCCACACCGCATCATCCAGATATCCCCAAAACATAACAGATAAGAGTCTTTCCATTATTATATGATAGTCATGACTCTTCAACCTAGTGAGCTTTCCCGTTTTAACATCCACGGCTCATCTCAGACTAGCAGCATAACCACCTGGGAATTTCAAAGTTTTCAACCATTCCATAACTTGTTTCTTTTCATTAGGTTAAAGCACGAAAGAAGCACGTGGCTTACCACCACTTTCAGAGAGCTCAAGAGTAGGTCGATTACAAATCTCGGTCAAATCCTTTCGAGCCTTTAAGTTGTCTTTCGTTTTGCCTGTGATATCCATGCACGTGCTTATAATACATTCGGCCATGTTACGCTCCTGATGCATTACATCAATATTATGCATCAGTATCAATGACTTCACATATGGTAGCTCCCAAACTCCACATACATGAGTCCAGTTGTGAACATTTCCGTAACCTACAAAGAATCCAGGGCGAGCTTCATCAGAGACTAGTGAGTCCAACACATCGGATACTTCACACCCGCTTAGGCGTTTAGGTGGTTCCTTAGTGACAACAGTATCTTTTCTGAAGACATTCCTCTGTTGCCTGAATGGGTGGTTTTGAGGAAGCCAACGCCTATGACAATCAATGTAGCTTATCTTGCCACCGTATGTAAGTCGAAAACACTCTGTGTCAGACGAACATATAGGACACGACAAACGACCATGTGTGCTCCATCCAGAAAACATGCCGTACGCAGGGAAATCATGGACAGACCACAAATAAGCAGCTCGAAGGTTGAATTTCTGCTTCTTGTAACAGTCATACACTTCAACTCCAATCCACAACGTTTTCAATTCTTCAATCAATGGTTTCAACATCACATTGATACGTGATCCCGGATGATCTGGTCCTGGTATAATGAGGCTAAGAAACATAAACTCGTACTTCATACAAAGAGAAGGTGGTAGGTTGTACGGAATAGAAAGACGGGCCAACAGGAGTATGGTGTGGCATTTGTACTGAAAGGTGAAAAACCATCTGTCGCTAACCCGATTCGAACATTTCTTGCATCACTAGCAAAAGCAGGATCGAAAGAGTCCAAAGACTTCCATGCATCACCGTCCGACGGATGAGTCAACACATCTTTGTTCTCGCGCACACCTTCTTTGTGCCATCTCATGTGTCTGGCACATCTTTTAGAAAGAAACAGCCGCTTCAACCGAGGTGTCACAGGCAAGTAACACAATTGCTTATGTGCAACTTCTGTCATTACTTTATCACCATTGTCATTCACAACTTCGACAAACCTCGATTTTCCACACTTTAAACAATTCTTCTCTTTGTCATGCTCTTTCCAGAATAGCATGCAGTTATCTGGACACACGTCAATTTTTTCATATTTCATACCCAGTCCAGATAGTAATTTCTTTGAGTGATACATATCTTTGGGCAGTTTATGAGGTTGTGGAAGAGCATCGCTGATAAGTTTCATCATATCATTGTAGCAATTATTAGACAAGAAATACTTAGATTTGATTGCCATAAATCTAGTCATGAAAGTAAGAAGAGTCATTTCAGTATGATCATGCAACACCTCTTCAGAAGCTTTCAAGAGATTAAAGAATGTGTCTGCCTCATTTGTGGGCGGATCCTCCGTTTGTATATCTTGTAACATCTCATCAATCCTGTCAACACCCGGACAATCATCATCATCATCATCTTCCACTACATGAACGGCTCGAGGAGAAGACTCGCCGTGGAAACTCCAGACCTCATAATATGGCATGTAACCGTTTCTGCACAAGTGTAATGACAATGTCGTTTTGTCCAGAAACTTAGTATTCCGGCATTTCGCACATGGACAACGAACTTTATCGGTCGTAGACAACGAGAACACTCGATCAATAAAGTCATCTGTCGCGGCATACCACTCATCTGAGTGACCAGTTGCCTTGTTCCAACCGTTATACATCCAACTACGGTATTCACTCATGTTTAACTCTGCAGTTTTAAGTCAAAAAATTTATAGTTAGTTTATTATTTATTTATGTCACGGACCTATATCTATTGGAAAGGATAGGTCCTAAACCCACCCAAGAGTGACCGAGACGAACGTGCTTATGATAAGACACGAGGTCTAGATTCAGACGAAATTTCGGCAGCATAACCCCGCTGTTCTCCAACTGCACATCCAAAAATGGAGCAGCGGAGAACATTAGGGTTACGCTGTCGAAACTACGTCCAAATCTAGACCCCGCGTCTCATCATAAGCACGCCCTATCGGTCACTCCTAGGCTGTCCAAAAAGGGACAATTCCGAACCTACACGCCTCACATGCGTAACACATGTGAGACGGGCCAGTTCGAAATGGGTGACACATATTGTAAAGGTTTACGTCAATCTTTTATTTTTGAGTCATTTCAAAGAGAGAGAGGAAAGAACAATAGAGAGAAGGAAAGAACCATAGTTGTTAAGGCGTCGCTTAAGCGACGCTTAAGCGGTAAGGCGCCTGGGGATCGTAAGGCGTCCCATCGCCTTAGATCCCGGCGTAAGGCAGGTGAATACGGCGGCGGCGCTTGCACATAGGGGAGGCGGTGGCGGCGCCCGCGCACAGGAGGTGATACATCTTCCGAGAAAGGAAGGGGCGGGGGTGGCGCCGTCGACGGAGGAAACCAATGTGGGGGGGGGGGGGGGGGGGAGGGGGAGCAGACTGACCTGCGTTCGTGGGAGGTTGAGCGTCGGCAGATCCGCGGCAGCCGGTCAATGGAGGCCGACGAGTGCCGGCAGATCGACAGTCCCGCGGCGAAGGAGGCCGAGCTTCGAAGGATTGGCAGTTCCGCGGCAGAGTGTCGGAGGCCGAGCGCTGGCTAAGCCGCGGGGGGGGGGGGGGGGGGGGAGGGGGATGGGGGATCGGAGGCTGAACGCCACGGGGGGGGGGAGGGGGTGGGGGTAGGGCGAGGCGGCCTAGGTTGTTCACATCGTGCTTTTGTAGATGTATACGTTACCACTAAATGGGTCGTATCGGGCCCTAAGCCCATTTATATACATATAGTACTTTTAAACACTCAAACAATCGAAACAATAATCAATTAAACTATTAACTCATATGCATTAATCATCTAAGCAATTAACAACTCATCTAAACAAACATAATTACCGTAGTTAACAAGCTTATCAATTCTAAGCAATTAAAAAAACACCTAGCTAGCAATTCAAATAAACCTGGGCAATAATTAAACCTAAGCATATCAATTCATCTAAATCTAAAGAATTAGCCACTAAACACTCAAAAACAAACAATCATAATCTAAACAATTGGTAATTAAAAAACCAAACTTTCTAGATGGGGAGGGAGGCGGGCGACTTACCTCAGGGTGGAGGCGGCGCGGCGAGCGGCACACGGCGAGGCGGGCAGCGGACGACGTTGAGGCGGACCGGCACGGCGCGGCGGCGCACAGCGCGATGGGCGCAGGTCCGGGCGATGCGGCGACGTGGCAGCGTGGTGGGGCTAGGCAGCGCGTGGGGCAGCGCTGTGGCGATCCTGTGGCGGCGGGGGCAGCGTGCGGCCGGGGCGGGGTGGCGGCCGGGGCGGGGACCTCTGGGGCGGCGGCGGCTGGCGGCGGTGGCGCCCGGGCGGCGGCGGCAGACTGGCGGGCGGGTGGCGGCCGGGGCGGCGGCTGGCGGCGGCGGGCAGGCGGCGGCCGGGGCGGCGGCTGGCGGCGGCGGGCAGGCGGCGGCCGGGGTGGCGGCTGGCGGCGGCGGGCGGGCGGCGGTGGCGTTTTTGGCTGCGGGGGCTCGGGTCGGCGCGGGCGTGAATGCCCGCGCTGACCCGGGCCCGCGGGTATATAAGCCTTATTTACGACGGCCCATGGTGTCGCCTTCGTACATAAGCTTATTTACGACAGCCTTGGTTTGGCTGTCGTATATAACTGCTATATACGACAGCCTAGGGTTGGCTGTCGTATATAACAACTATATACGACAGCCATATACTAAACGACGGTTGTACTGTCGTATATAAACTTATATACGACAGCCTCTGCTGACCCTCGTATGTAAGTTTATATATGACAGCTAGCCGTCGTATGTTATACAGGTTATCGTATGTTGCCCTGTTTCCTGTCGTATGTTATACCGATTCCACCATGCACGATTCACCAGCTCTCCTATCAGCGGCTGTTAGTTTCCCTCGGCCTACTACTCCATCTGACTTGTTGTTCTAGGTGACGTATACACTAACAACTCAGCACACAGTGTGCACACACACGCACACAAACACAGCGCGCACATACGTGCCAAACTACGCACACACGCATGATCTCAACCACGCACGAACGTGATTAGTCTACGTCGAATTTATTTTCTAGCAAGTTATTGAACACCGTTTGAGGAGAGTGACTAATGTCACTAAAAACTAGTTTGGTTTTATGCCTGGGAGGTTTACTATGGAGGCGATTTTCTTGCTTCGTCAACTTATGGAGAGATATAGGGAGCAGAAGGACCTACATATGGCGTTAACTGATTTGGAGAAAGTGTATGACAAGATACCAAGGCTGGTCATGTGGTGGGCGTTAGAAAAAGTACACTACCCTTATCAAGGATATGTACAATAGTGTTATGACAAGTGTGCACGTAAGTAATAGTCAGACTGATACATTTCCTATCACAATAGGACTATGTCGGTATCCTATAGATCGGGTACCCCCTCGTAGTGGGTAAAAGACAGTCTGGGCCCCGCCTCCCCGCCGAGGCAGGCCCCCGCGTAAGCCATGTGCCCTTGGCCCATTGGTCATCCTTGGGGCCGCCACGTGCGCATGAGCTGCGGAGCTAACGCGTGCCCTGGGCTCTGACCCAAACCTCGCAGCTGAGGTGAGGTCCGAGACTGACACGTGTCCCCTTGGCTCCGAGCCGCCTCCTTGTTGGGGACAGCTCCGGAGCAGACACGTGCCCCGGGCTCCGGCCCGAGCCTCGCCGCTGAGGTGAGGTCCGGGGCTGCCACGTGTCCCCTAGCTCTGAGCCGCCCTCCCCGCTGAGGACAACTCCGGTGCAGACACGTGCCCTGGGCTCCGGCCCGAGCCTCCCCGCTGAGATAAGGTCCGGAGCCTCCATGTGTCCCCTAGCACTGAGCCCATCGATAAGGGCTCCAGAGCCGCCATGTGCCACACGATCTGTCATGGGATGTGGGTCGACGAAGTCAAGAAGTAAGTGCGCTGTCAGGCTTTGCATTCAAGGACTGCGCCTTCCCCAGAAACATGGCGCACTGCACACGCCTCCGTCCCCTGCCCGTTTGCCATTACGGTGATAAGATAGGACGATAAGTCGTGACAGCAGTACAGTGCCGCCCAACGGCATGAAGCCGCCCAAGTAGGGTGAGGAGATGCGGTGACAAGATGGCGTTGTCATCATCACCTGACACGTGGTCAGGGGCGCTCAGTGCGCCGAACGGTGGGACTTAACTCTTCCGTCAACCACTGTACTCAGAGGACGAAGCCCTAGATCTTGTATAGGGTTCACTTAGTTCTAGGGCCACCTGTCGGGCCTTAGGCCTCATTGTAACTACCCCGGTCTTGAGCTATAAAAGGACCGGGGTGACCACCCTGCAGGGGGTTCCCGACTTTGCATCCCAGATCTCACAACTCACAAGAACTCACTCACAAGTCATAGAACAAGCACTCCCGTGGACGTAAGGTATTATGCTCTGGTGGCCCGAATCATGTAAATCTCGGTGTTCATCCGCTCTCTCGAGCCCAGGTCGCGTTGGGCGCCAAGCCACCTCCGGAAAAAAATAACCTCATAGGTTGCTTCTGTGGTGAACATCACTTCCCGTGGTAAGCCTTCTCGCCCATCTCGCCATTGCCTCCAGGCGGGAGACGACGAGGCTGCCCACCGCTCTAGAACGGGCAGGTCTAGCCAAGCCGGCAGCCAAGCGGCCGGCACACTCTGTGATGTACGGAGGTTCTTCTGATGTCTCGTCCAGATGAGCCGTCAAGATCCTCCGTCGAGAAGTGGCAGCAGCCGCCCCGGTCCTGGGGCCGGCGCCACATCACAAATGGATGGAGACGCCGATTAGATTCGACGCCTCCGACTGCCCCAAGAACATGGCAGGCGCCGGGCAGCTGCCTCTCCTCGTCGCCCCGACCATCTCTAACGTGAATCTCTACCACGTGTTGATCGATGGTGAGGCGTCCCTTAGCATCATCAGCCTTGAAGCTTTCAAGAAGCTGCAAATCCCTATGTCCCAACTTACCACCTCGAGACCATTCTCGGGGGTAGGTCGGGACCGAATCTTCTCGTGTAGTAGAATCGACCTCCCGGTGACATTCGGGATGCCTGAGAACTACCGTACGGAGAGTGTCGTCTTCGATGTTTTGGAGGTCAGCCTCCCCTTCAACGTCATAATTGGCAGACCAGCTCTATACCGGTTCATGGCAGTAGCGCACTACGGCTACTTAGTTCTGAAGATGCCAACCCCGAGTGGCGTCCTCAAGATCCGTGGTGACCGCAGTGTCACTACCTCGGTGCTGGAAAAGCTCCAAGCACTGGCAGCAGCGCAGGAGGCCGCCTCCGGTCACGCTGAAGCTAACCGGCTGCCTCCTCGCATGCATCAACAAGGGGTAACATCTGCACCTCGTGTGCAGCCCTCAAATGACGAGGGCGTACCAGTCAATGTTGTCCAAGTCGGTCCTGATGTCGCCCAGACCACCCGAATCACCGGGGGCCTGGGAGGCAAATAGGAAGACGCGCTCATTACCTTCCTCCTGGCCAATGTCGACGTGATTGTCTGGCATCCGTCGGAAATGTCCGGGATCCCTAGGGAGGTGATCGAGCACCAACTGAAGATCCATCCAATGCCCAGCCGGTCCAACAAAAGCCTCGGAAGTAATTCATCGAGCGGCAAGACTTCATCCATGAATAAATCAAAAAGCTGCTCGATGCTGGCTTCATCCGAGAGGTCCATCATCCATGACGGTTGGCCAACCCTGTTGTTGTCTCCAAGGCTGGCGGGAAGCTATGCATGTGCGGCGCAGCAGACCTGCGACCCATGGGCTACAACAGTAACTACCCCGAGGAAACCCCTCGGGACGTGCAACCTTTTCGTCTCGCTGGTATAACCACTCGTTCACTACGCGAAAATCCCGCCACCGCTTCAGTTTTGAAAGCACAGGTTCAAAACCACCACGCGGGAGAGATGGGGGCCCCACCTGCGGGCTCAATGCCTCTTCCAAGATGGGCCCGGGGGCCATGGTTGATATCCTGCAGATCGGGTACCCCCACGTAGTGGGTAAAAGACAGTTTGGGCCCCGCCTCCCCGCCGAGGCAGGCCCAGTGTAGGCCACGTGCCCTTGGCCCCATGGTCAGCCCTGAGGCCGCCACGTGCGCATGAGCAGCAGAGCTGACGCGTGCCCTGGGCTCCGACTGGAACCTCCCCACCGAGGTGAGGTCCGGAGCTGACACGTGTCCCCTTGGCTCCGAGCCGCCTCCCCGCTGGGGACAGCTCCGGAGCGGACACGTGCCCCGGGCTTAGGCCCGAGCCTCCCCGCTGTGGTGAGGTCCCGGGCTTCCACGTGTCCCCTGGCTCCGAGCTGCCTCCCTGCTGAGGACAGCTCCGGAGCAGACATGTACCCCGGGCTCCGGCTCGAGCCTCCCCACTGAGGTGAGCTCTGGGGCTGCCACATGTCCCCTGGCTCCGAGCCGCTGCCCCGCTGAGGACAGCTCCGGTGCAGACACGTGCCCTGGGCTCCGGCCCGAGCGGAGGTAAGGTCCAGAGCTGTCATGTGTCCCCTAGCCCCGAGCCCGTTGATAAGAGCTGAAGAGCCGCCACGTGCCCCACTATTTGTCGTGGGCCGTGGGTCAATGAAGTCAAGAAGGAAGTGCGCTGTCAGACTTCGCATTCAAGGCTCGCGCCTTCCCCAGACGCATGGCGTGATGCACACGCCTCCGTCCCCTGCCAGTTTTCCATTATGGTGACAAGACAGGACAGCAAGGCGTGACAGCACTATAGTGCCGCCAACGGCACGAAGCCGCCCAAGTAGGGCGAGGAGACGCGCGACAAGACGGCGTCTTCATCATCACCTAACACGTGGTTAGGGGCGCTCAGCGCGTTGGATGGCAGGACTTAACTCTTCCACCGACCACTCTACTCAGAGGACAAAGCCCTAGATCTTGTATAGGGTTCACTTAGCTCTTGGGCCACCTGTTGGGCCCTAGGCTTCATTGTAACCACCCGAGCCTTGAGCTATAAAAGGACCGGGGTGACCATCCTGCAGGGGGTTCCCGATTTCACATCGTAGATCCCACAACTCACAAGCACTCACTCACAAGCAATAGAACAAGCACTCCCGTAGATGTAGGGTATTACGCTCCGGCGGCCCGAACCACGTAAATCTCGGTGTTCATCTGCTCTCTCGAGCCCTTGTGACTGAAGGCCATCGCTGTTGAAGCTCGTCGCCGACCTCCATTTAGCCACGTAGGGATCAAGAAAACCTTCGAGGTGAGGCCCCCTATCCCTCCTCTACCGAATTATGCAAAGAAATGCAAGGTTCCGCGTAGATAGGGGCAATTCAGAGGCTTCGCCGGCGAGATCGCGCCCCCCCTGCCACCGCGCACGCGAGCTGGCTCCGGCCAGGGCGACGTGGCCCATTGTGGCCCGTCCATTTTAAATCGTGCGGATGAAAACAGAACCCCCGCGTACCCCTTTGTGATCTAATCTCGGCCCTCCATTTACAATCAGACGGCCCACATCAGCCCCACGTTATAAACGTCGGCAATCTTATGTGCTACCCCCTGGGGTTCTGGGAAAACAGGAGCTAGCCCCCAAATTCTTCGGTTCTACCCCCTAGGCTTTCTAGAATTCGTGCAGAGGCGTGTAAACTTCTGTTTTAGGCCCTGGAACCTTTTGTATTTAAGAAATTTGAATTGGTAAAATTAAAATTAGCCATGTATTCAGTTTAAATGAAGATTAGCTCTGTAATTAGGAATTAGCCACTCATAATTGGGGTTAGAGAAACATTTTAGTGCCCTGTTTAATAACAAAATGAGTTGTAGGTCTAAAATAAAATAAGATGAGTAGGATTTAAATTCAGAAATTTTATATGAATTTAATTGCAACACCAAATTTGCACAAAAATGGATCACAAAATAATCCCTAACCTTGGGAAATTCCTGAACATACTATTTTGGTAGTTGAGCAATATATATATTCTGTAAAGGGTTTATTTTGCTGTTTTCAAATTCTGAAATCCATTTTTGGAATAGAAATAATTCTGAATATATGAGAAAAATATAAATGCACTTAGGAAAAGTCTCACAAAGTCATTGAACCAAAAATTTCAAGTTGAGAGTGGAGTAGGAAACCTGAAATCCTATTTAGGGTTGGAGTATACAATTTCATGCAAATTTGGTAGCTAATAAGTGTAGTACTTAATATAGAAATTAGTAAATTGGCAATTTATATGTGGTATGAAATTAAAAAAATCTGAACAACAATTTTGAAACAATATATATGCTTGAAAAGTGGTTGTGTGCATAGAAGCAACCCACCTAGGGTGAGATATGGATAAAAGCAAAGTTTAAATGTGATATATATGAACACACACTAGACTTTGTATAATAGGTTATAGAAAACTAAAAAGAAAAATTTCACCATGAGACACTCAAGAGGAGTAAATACATGTAGACTTTTGGAACTTTAGGTCAAATAAATAAAGTAAAGTGACGTGTGTGTATGTATGATTTGGTTGATGAGTATATGTGGATGATTGCTTATGGAAGAATTATTTTCTTTTGTTATGTGCATGTTGATATGAGTAGAACCAGCCCAAGAGCCGGTTCTCACCTTCCAAGCCCAAGACTTTTCATTCCCGGAGCAGCAGGAAGAAGGCAAGTGTCCTTGACCACTTTGATCTGATACTAGGATGTGTAGCTAGAATTTAATTGCATTGTCAAATTAGAATATGATACCCATGCTAGGAAGTTTCCCTAGAGTTTCATTAGCTTGCTTCCTTGTAGCCTGGGTTGGGAGTTATTTTATTATGTTAATCATTTACACTACTCATGCTTAGCCATGCTTAGAATGGGATAAATGGGATATGAGATCATCACCTTGATTACTTTACCTTTGAATGGATTATTATAAATTATGTAGAGATAGGGATCTAGGCAAGTTGGATGCTTTGGTTGGTGTTGTGTGCACGAGACATGGGTTTGTGTTTAGTACTTGCCTGGATCCTGAGGACCGGTTCGTGGAGCATGTAACCTAGCTTTACCGTGCCAACCACATGCTGAGATGGGGCAGCTTGGCCAATTAATTAGGTGTATCTCCGGCGTAGTATGGGTGTTTGGATGGTGCGGGGAATAAGTGTCAGCTGGACTACCATATGAACCGCAAGGCTCAAGAGGGGGCCACTGCAGTGGGGGTTGGAGCCTCCTGTATACTGTTAGGGGTGAAACCTCAGTGGGCCCACAATCGTCGGGCATCCCTTTGTAAAGGCCTCGTAGTGATCTCCTGGATACACACCTCGGAAGTGTGAATGTGGTTCGCGGCCACTGGCATAATGGAGGTTCTTCTAGTCCACCCAGCAACGGGGGATGAAATCACTACATGTGGGTACAGTGGTGCAAACTCTGCAGAGTCAAAACTATCATGACAGCCGTGCTCACGGTCAAGAGCGGTTTGGACTTATTCATGATTAGAGGATGATGAATTGGGAAGTGGAGGTTGTTAAGCGAGAAGCTTAAGAATGGAAATGAAGTTATGGTTACTTTATATCGATGATGGGTTAGGAGATTGGGACCATTTCACTTATGTAGTAATGTAGGTGCATAATAAGCTAAGGTGATAGGGACTAATTGCGTAGTGCTTTAACCATGAGTTCAATCCTTTCCTTGCTCTAGCCATGCAGGACACAACTTTCCCACACTTGTTCAGTACCAAAGGTCTCAAGCTTGCTTTTCTATTGGTTTTAAAATGTTGCTCAGGCCAAGGGAATGACGTGGTGTACAACGACCAAGACTTCAGACCAGAAGAAGGCTTTTAGGTTCACGGAGTCCCCCGAGCAACGCCTGTGATGGAGCCCAAAAGACTTACCTTCCGCTGTTTATTTATTTACATTATTGTGAACATATTGTCGTCCTTCGAGATGCTATGTAAGACTTATTTACATTCGAACACTTGGTTTGTAATATAATGATACTTCACTATTTGTCATCATATGTATGAGAAAATGATCTTGGCATACATGTGGGAGTCACTCGGGTGTTCTGCGGAATAACCGGGTGTGACAGAAGTGGTATCAGAGCCAGGTTGCCCGTAGGAACGTGGACCTAGTTAGAAATGAACGTATTTAAGGACTTTATGTTCTTAAAAACTATTTTACAAAAGGTGTGGGTAAGAGTGTTAATTAATGTTGTTTCTTTCTTTGTTCATCTTGCCTCAACCTTTATTCAAAATACAGTATTTATTTAACTATTGTCTAACTGGATTTTAAATGTTTTATGTTTTAGATGGTTCGCATGGTCCGTACCGCTAGCAAGTCCACCGGAGGGAGAGTTCCTATAGCTGCACTTGCCTTGAGGGAGGAAAACCGCCCGGTGACGTACCACTCCTACGGGTTGGCAATAGGAGGCTTGTTGCGCCGTCTTCGGCGTATGCTTCACACCGCCGGCAACGTGGGCAAGCTAATCATCCACTACAGCTCCACCAAGACCATCCATGAAAAGCATGAAGAATGGAGCTCAGAGATGAGGATCATCCACGACAATAAGCTGCTCAAGATCCACCGCTCTCCAGCTTGTCGGGCGACTCAGGCCGATGCAGAGAAGGATGTCACCTGGGAGGCCATCAACTGCCAGAGTTACATCAACCGTGGCCACCTAGACAGGACTGAGTACATGTATGTCCTCTAGCGTGAGAGTGGCATCGCGGAGTACAAGTACCCGCCGGTGCAGCAGGGGACTTCCCGTGATCACATGGACATGTGCTTGGAGGATGCAACTATGCTCAGCACTGTAGTGCAGGAGTGGCAGCAGGAGCTTCAGGATGTCCGTGACACCCTGAAGGAGACTGAGGCGTTGCTTCGCACTAGCTTGAGGTCGAGGGAGAGAGGAGATAGGAACAAACTGTGTGTCATGGAGAATGACACATGGACTCCTGACTCCCCAGACCGCCGGGTGAACAAGCGTCACCGCACTTCTCCACCAGCAGCTTCCCCACCTAGAGCGGAGTCAGAGGGCAGCCGCAATGATGAGGAAGACCCCGATGAGCCAGCTCAGTGATACGAGTCGTTTAGAGTCATTTCCCTTATTTTAGCATGTTATTGAGTAGTCGAGTCAAGAACCTATCTATTTGCTTGTTAATGTTTGGTGTGTGACGTGAGTTGTGGGAGCCATGGGCACTTGTCCACAACCTCGTCTTTATGATTGCATTTGCTTTTGTGTGTGAAACCTTATGAATCAATAGTTGCATTTATTCTCGTATGAGACATGGTGCCTAAAAATCTATGCGAGATTTTCAGAAATTGTCTAAATTTTAATGTCTCAAAGGTTTAACTTTATACAAGCAATGTGGGAAATTAATGCATAATGATTAAGTTGACACTTGTTTGATCCTAATAGATGGCCGGAAGAGGAAGAGGAAGAGGTCGTGGTGCCAACCCCAACAACAACAAGAACAACAACAACAATGAGGTTGCCAATCCTCACCTTCCTGGATGGCAAGGCAGGGGTGGTCGCCGAGGAGGAGCTGATCCTATCTACCAGATGATCGACAATCAAAATCAGCTCATCCAGAATTTGACTCAAGTGGTGGCCAACTTATACCAAGCTCCACCCCCGCAGGCTGCACCACGTCAATCAAGGTTGAGTGAGTTCCTAAGAACTCAACTCCCGAGATTTGCAAGTGCTGTTGAACCCATGGAGGCAGATGATTGTCTCAAGACCATTGAGAACAAGATGAGGATCATACAGTGCCAAGGATATGAGAGGGTGCTGTTTGCCGTTCATCAATTACATGGACCGCTGCTGATTGGTGGACCGCTTACGTGGCAGCCCACCACGACCCCGAGAACATAACTTGGGAGGAGTTCAAGCGCAGCTTCCGAAACCACTACATACCAAGGGGAGAACTCAAGAACAAGAGGAAGGAGTTTCTTGGGCTGCAACAAGGCAATATGACGGTGAGGGAGTACCTCACCAAGTTCACCCAACTGTCCCGCTATGCACCACAGGACATTAAAACTGATGAGCAGAAACGGGACTGCTTTGTGGAAGGGCTCACCATGAAAATGCAATGTGCAATGTCCTCCAACGAATATGAAAGTTTCCAAAAGATGGTGGACAGGGCGTTTGTTGTGGAGAAGAAGATGAAGGCCTTGGAGAATGAACACAAGAGGAAGATGGGATGGTCACACCAAGCGTCAAGCAGCAACATACGTCCACGTCATATGTAGCAACCTGCAGGGCAGATGAGCCGTGTTGTGGTACCCTACTCAGCACCGAGAGGTCACAATCCAAACTTCAAGCCTCCATCAGCACTAGTACAGCCGCAGCGTCAGTTTACGCAGCAACCACGCCCTGCTTACCAACCTCGACCAGCAGGACAAAGGCCACAGAACCCACCCCTGGACAACAAGGGTCAGGAGCCTAAGGTTGGGGTGCAATACTTTAACTGCGGTGAAGTGGGGCATTACGCTCACAAGTGCCCGAAGAAGAAGCCAATGCAGCCACAACAGCAGAACGTGATGCGGGGACGAGTGAACCACATAACCATGGAAGAAGCACAGGAGACACCCGATGTGGTGATTGGTAAGTTCCCTGCAAATTTATACATTGCAACCAATTTGTTCGATTCTGGTGTTACCCACTCGTTCATTGCTCAAGGATTTGTTAAGAAGCATGATCTAGCAACAACACAAATGAATCATATATTATCAGTGAACTCTCCAGGGGGAGAAATAAGAACAAGACAAATGTGCCCCAAAGTGAATCTAGATATAACTAGGGTAGTATTTACTGCAAATCTCATAGTGATAAACTCGCAAGGGATAGATATTATTTTGGGTATGGATTGGTTGACCAATCATAAAGGCATTATCCATTGTTTGACTAGAACGGTGGAACTAACTCACACTAGTGGCACCAAAGTAAAATTCATAGCTGTCCAAGAACCTAGGAGGGACATTAAACTCAATCAACTGGAAGTGGAATTGGAAGAGATAAGGGTCATCAAGGAATATCTGGATGTTTTTCCTGAAGAGTTGCCAGGTATGCCTCCAGATCGTGAAGTGGAGTTCGCGATTGAACTAATGCCTGGAACCGTCCCGATATACAAGAGGCCTTACCGGATGGATTCTAAACAATTAGAAGAGCTCAAAGAACATATCCTGGAATTGATAGAGAAAGGGTATATTTGTCCTAGTTCCTCGCCATGGGGAGGTCCAGTGATATTTGTGCCCAAGAAGGATGGAACCCAGAGGCTATGCGTAGACTACCGTGCGTTGAATGAGGTAACCATCAAGAACAAGTATCCATTACCTCGCATTGAAGACCTATTTGATCAGTTGAGAGGGGCTTGTGTATTCTCAAAAATTGATCTCAGGTCGGGATATCACCAACTGAAGATAAGGCCAACCGACATTCCCAAGACAGCTTTTGTATCTCCGTACAGGCTGTATGAATACACCGTCATGCCGTTCGGGCTAACTAATGCCCCGGCGTACTTCATGTATCTCATGAACAAGGTATTCATGGAATATTTGGACAAATTTGTGGTGGTTTTCATTGATGACATTCTCATCTTCTCCAAAGATGAAGAAGAACACGAGAAGCATCTAAGACTGGTGTTGCAAAAGTTGAGAGAACACCAACTATATGCCAAGCTAAGCAAATGTGAGTTTTGGCCGAAGAGAGTTCCCATCTTAGGACATATAATCTCGAAAGGAGGAATCTCCGTGGATCCCGCCAAGATCGCGGATGTGCAGAAGTGGAAGACCCCTGAAAATGTCGGGGAGATTCAAAGCTTCTTAGGATTGGCTGGGTACTATCGACGGTTCATTGAGGGATTCTCCAAGATCTCGAGACCCCTCACCAAATTGTTAGAGAAGGGAATCACATTCACGTGGACACCGGAGTGTGAGACAAGTTTCCAAGAGCTAAAGAAAAAATTGATGACGGGCCCAATGCTAGTTATGTTAGACATGTAGAAGAATTTTTCGGTGTATTGTGATGCTTCTGGACACGGGTTGGGATGTGTTCTCATGCAAGAGGGGCATGTCGTTGCATATGCGTCCAGGCAGCTGCGAAAACACGAGAAGAACTATCCTACGCATGACCTCGAGCTAGCCGCAGTGGTCCACACATTGAAGCTTTGGAGGCATTACTTGATGGGAAAGAGGACAAAGATATACACATACCATAAGAGCTTGAAGTATATTTTCACACGGCCAGATCTCAACCTGAGACAAAGGAGATGGTTAGAGCTAATCAACGACTTTGATGTGGGTATCAACTATTATCCTGTGAAAGCGAACGTCGTGGCAGACGCTTTGAGCCGGAAAGTGCATGTCAACATGTTGAGCTTAAACGATACGCCTACGGAATTGAGAGAGGAATTTGCAAAACTCAATCTATGCCTGGTGAATAATGGTGAGGCCATCGCCATGGAAGTTGACTCCACATTGGAGCAAGACATACGCAATGGTCAGAAGGATGACGAGAAAATACAAGAAATCAGAAGACTCATCAAGGAGAATAAAGCTCCTGGATTTAGAGAGGATGAACAAGGTACGGTGTGGCATGGGAAAAGAATATGTGTCCCAGAGGTAAAGGAGATCCGTGAACTAATTCTGAGGGAGGCTCATAATTCCGACTATTTCATCCATCCTGGGAGTACGAAGATGTATCATGACCTCAAGAGCAGATACTGGAGATATGGAATGAAGCGAGATGTCGCGGAACATGTTGCCCTATGTGACACATGTCAGTTGGTGAAAGCAGAACACCAACGACCTGCGGGACTGTTGCAACCACTCAAGGTGCCCGAATGGAAATGGGAAGAAATAGGTATGGATTTCATAGTGGGACTGCCTAGGACCCAATCGGGATATGATTCGATATGGGTCATAATCGACAGACTGACTAAGGTAGCTCATTTCATCCCCGTGAAAGAAAGCTACAGCGGATCCAAATTGGCAGAATTGTACATGTCAAGAATCGTGTGTTTCCATGGAGCGCCGAAAAAAATAGTGTCAGATCGAGGAACACAATTCACCTCAAGATTCTGGCAGAAGTTACATGAGACCATGGGGACTCATTTGAATTTCAGTTCTGCCTACCATCCACAGACCAACGGGCAGACTGAAAGAACCAATCAAATCCTTGAGGATATGCTGAGAGCTTGCGCACTCAAGAACAATAGGAGTTGGGATAAGAATTTACCGTATGCTGAATTTTCCTATAACAACAGCTACCAGGCTAGTATATAGATGTCACCCTTTGAGGCACTGTATGGGAGGAAGAGCAGAACTCCATTGTTTTGGAATCAAACTAGGGAAAGCAAAGTATTTGGGCCAGAGGTGCTACAAGAAGCCGAGGCGAAAGTGAGGGAAATCCTCAACAACCTGAAAATAGCCCAGACCCGACAAAATAGCTATGCTGATATACGAAGAAGGGAGCTCACTTTCAATGTAGGGGACTATGTCTATCTCAAGGTGTCTCCTATCAGAGGGCTTCGTCGGTTCAAAGTGAAAGGGAAGTTATCACCTCGGTACTTGGACCTTTCCAGATTCTAGAGAGGAAGGGCGAAGTGACATATCAGTTGGAACTACCGGCTCGCCTATCGGATGTGCACGACGTGTTTCATGTGTCACAACTCAAGAAATGCCTAAGAACACCCGAGGAGAGGTTACCCATGAATGAGGTGGACGTCTGAGAAGACCTTTCGTATGCCAAACAGCCGGTCAAGATTCTGGAGACGATGGAACGCATCACAAGGAACAAAAGAATCCGAATGTACAAAGTGCAGTGGAAGCACCATTCGGAAGCAGAAGCCACATGGGAGTGGGAAGACGAGCTCAAGGCACAGTTTCCGGATCTATTTCTCTAGAGTCACCCATCTCTAGGACAAGATTTCTTTTAAGGGGGGTAGAGTTGTAACATCCCAAAATGTGTCAAAAATGTGAATTTAAAATTTATGGACGTAATGCATGTGGAGAAAAATTCAAACTCAAACTAGAATTCAGATTTGAATGCAAAACAGAAAAAGAAAAAGGAAATGAAAAGAAAGAGGGGCATTGGGCCGAAACCTACCCGAGACGGCCCAGCAGCCCGCAGCCTATTTCCCCCTCCTCCTCTCACTGTCGCTCAGGCCCCGCCTGTCATCTCTTTCCTCCGCCCTCCCCAACCGCCCGCACTTTTCCTGCCCGAGCAACCGATCGCGCCCCCTCTCCGAATTCCCCGCACCCACACCACGATCTGCGGCCTCTCTCGGTGCAGCACGAATCCCACTCGCCCCCGCCGCCTCCTCGCCCAATTAAACACCGAACGACCCACTTTCACTCCCAGTGAGAACCAAAACTTTCATCGTCGTTTCCCTTCAGATTCTTCTCAGTTTTGTTGGTCTAACGGGTTTGTCACGTTCCACCGCCACCGGGGAGCTCGCAGGGGGAAGAAAATCCCGGAGATTGCGCCCCAGCCACTGCTTCGACGAGCACTGAAGGCCATCGCTGTTGAAGCTCGTCACCGACCGCCATCTAGCCACGTAGGGATCAAGAAAACCCTCGAGGTGAGGCCCCCTACCCCTCCTCTACCGAATTATGCAAAGAAATGCAAGGTTACGCATAGATAGGGGCAATTCAGAGGCTTCGCCGGCGAGATCTACTCTCTATAATTGCACCTTAACATTACCAAAGTTTGCCTCTTCTCTCTCTAGGCATCTACTCTTTTTCTCACCCAGACGCACAACTCCCTATATGCAAGAATCATACTCCCTCCGGTGCACAAAAAACTGTCGTTTTGGACATGTTCTCGGATACCAAGTAAGTATTAAATAGATTTTCTTTCCATTACTATCGTAGTCTCTTTAATGGCTTGACTGGTCTCCTCCACTGGTTCCCAGGCCTCCCATGTAGGTTCGATTCCTAGCTACACACTTTACCACGCGTTTATTACGTTTTTTCACGAGACAAACTCTTCGGTTCTGCTTCAACGTCAATTTTTTGTACACTCATGGCTTCTGTATAGAAAACAATTTTTTATGCACCGGAGGGAGTATATGTTATAGCATTCATGACCTAATAATCACCAAGATCCCTTCCCACTCCATTTCTCTTCCAACAAGAACAAGCTCAACTAACTCTCTGTCGTTGTTAACTCATCAGAACTTGGAATGGCAGCTTCGGTCACCACTGCACCGGATCTGTCTCTCCAAATTAGCATCGGCCCACCTTTGCCGCCTGAGGCCAGGAACAGCGGTGAAGGTGAGACTTGCCATGAATCAGCACTCAACAATGAGCCCAACCTGTGCCTAGGGTTTGACACGGCGACGGACATGGCACATGAGGATGCCATGCACAGTGGCCTCTATGACATCCAGCAGCATCGGCTGCACCACTCTGGCCAGATCCAGAGGTTCAAGAAAAGCGCAAGTGCCAACCTGACGTTACCTGGAGGTGCAATGAGGTCTGGGAATGACAGCGGCGGTGGAAAGAGGAGCTCTAGGGCATCAAGGATGCGGTGGACGACGGCACTTCATGCGCACTTCGTGCATGCAGTGGAGCTTCTCGGAGGCCATGAGAGTATATGTTCGCCATCAATCTTGTCATCGTGTTCAATTAATTGATTTATTTATCAATTGTGCATAGTATTTGGTTTGTCTCTCTTCATATATATGCAAAATTCTGCTCCGGCGTTGTGATGCCAATATCGTGAAATTAGCTAAAGTTGGTAATCATATTATTGTTCAATCTCCTCACCTAATTTTTCAGTTCACGACTTCTTTCAGATGTTGTGTAAGTCTTATCTCTTTTCATAAACTCAAGGCTTACTAGCTTATGTTCAGTAAACCAACTGTTTCAGCCTTTTTTATCTGCTTCGAAATTAATTAAAGTTATATCATCAGATTGCTTGAGAAATTCTCTTGACATAACTCTACCTTGCGCTTAACTGGTTTATTCATTCATGTGAGTTTCATTTAGTTTCTGTTAGCAATTAAGGAACTGCGTACGTTTTTTAGGAGCGACACCAAAGTCAGTTTTGGAGCTGATGAACGTTAAGGATCTCACACTGGCTCATGTCAAGAGTCACCTGCAGGCAAGTAACTAGATGCTCTCTCTCTCTCTCTCTCTCTCTCTCTCTCTCTCTCATGAATCAAGAATCATAAACCACAGAAATATATTAGCATTATTTGATAATCTTCTTGGTATATTATTTTAAATTACCTCTCTCTCTTCAAGTACTTATCGTCTCTTTCATCTGATTCACTAAACTAATATTTACGTAGAGGATTTAAAAATAATTAGGATGTTGCAGGAGTAAAAGCATCACAGCCCAGTCTAATATTTCCCATTCCATGTTTTTATCCATGCAGATGTATAGAACAGTGACAGGCACTGCGGCAAACAGATCACATGCTGCTGGTAAATACCAACATGTTTTTACCCAGATTGCTGCCTCTCTACAGAAACATTTATTTTTCTTTCTCTGAGTTGATGTTCAGTAATGTCAAATCACATAATGCTAGCTGAATTATTGGCGTGGGGTGCCGTTGGTTAATATTTCTTGTCAGTCCCATAAAACTTAACACTGCCAATCCTTATAAAAAAAAAGTATCATTGCTGTCTTTGAGTTCGTACCATATCCGGAAATACGTACTGAATGGATCCATATGTCCCTTGGATATCCAAGTGAGGTTGACATGCATATATGGTGTTCTGCAGGCCATGTCGAGATGACAGATATGGGCTTTTTGCGGGGAGGATTTGAACGTTATGGCTTTGACGCGTTTAAGCACAGCATTCCCAATCCTACTACCAATACTAGGTTTGTTTACATGGATCATCAAGTTGTTCTACTGTGTTATTTTCTGAGTCCTTTAGTTATATTGTGGCGCTAGAAGTCTGCGTCTTCTATTTGGTCCATTTGGATGCATGGTTACATATTACGGTCATGCATTTAGAAATGTTAGGTTCCAGACTCAGCTAGCTCTCCGTCTAGAAATTTTAGGATTTTTAGGTTTGGTCAAGGTCAAAATAAAAGGTTTTAAATTTTGACCAATAGTGCCTATTAAAATAAATTATTTTAAATAGAAAAAGTTGGTTGGCATGATGATAGAAGCGCAAGCAACATGCTAAAGTACAAAGAAGACAAGAAAAATGCAAGGTGGACCGTGAGTAAAGCAAGAGGACAGGTCTATGATGAGTTATATAAGAGATTAGAGACAAAAAAAGTGAAAAGGACATATACAAGATGACAAAAATTCAAGACAGAAAGATAAGGGATTTCATTCAAGTTAAATGCAACAAAGATGAGACAGATCACATTCTAGTGAAGGATGAAGAGATTAAGAAGAGATGGCGAGATTACTTTAATGGACTATTCGATGATGAGAATGGGAGCATTAGGCTCGAGTTGGATGACTCCAATAGGCGGTTCGTGTGGAGGATACAAGAGTTTGAGGTTAAAGAGGTCTTAAAACGAGAAAAGGCCCTCAGCATTGATGATGTTCCTATTGAGGTGTGAGATGCCTTAGGGACGTGGCAATAATATGCCTCACAAATCTATTTAACCATATTTTTTAATCAAATAAGATGTCTGAATAATGGGGAAAAATATATTAGTACCTATCTTCAAAAATAACTCAGATATTCAGTTGTACTAATTACTGAGAGATTAAGCTTATGATCATACTATAAAGTTTTGGGAGAGGGTGATGTTGGAACTGTCAATGATCGATCGAATGAAAAAAGGAACAAGAGACGTATGTTTGGAAACGAATACGGTGACAAACGCCTTCGTATTTCTCTGGACGCAACACACGTCTCTTTTCTGTAGACACTACTAACTTCTGCTCGTTACAGCTAGCCGATTAAATAACCACACGCTGGACCCGGCCCTAACCACCTGGCGATACTCACGCCACGTTCGGCCTTGCGCACGACCCAGCTTCACGGACGACCTGTTCATGCAGTGAACTGACTCATGCAGCTTGGAGTAACGGACTCCACCATGCACAATGCACCAGCTCTCCCATGAGCGGCTGTTGGTTTCTCTCTGGCTACTACTCCATCTAACTTGTTGTTCTACATGACGCACACACTAACAACTCAGCACACAACGTGCACACACACGCACACAAACACAGCACGCACATACGTGCTAAAATACGCAGACACGCATGATCTCAACCACGCACGAACTTCATTAGTCTACGTCGAGTTTATTTTCTAACAATTCCCCCCTAAACTCGATGACATTATGCGCGCCGACTCATATCAATGTGGGTTCTTTGTTGGCGTTCGCAAACAGCTTTCTCCAACTCCTTTGGCTTGTGGCAGTCCCGGGCGAAGTGACCGCGAGTGCCGCAGTTGTAGAACTTCCCGATCGAGGACCGCTTGGACTTCGCCGAGCCTTCCAGTCCGCCTCCATGAGCAGTAGCTGTCCATCTACAGCAGATGTCTCGCCACCATGAGTGCGCCAACGGCATCGCTCATCAAATGCCTTCAGCCTGCCAAGTGCCTCATCGAACGGCATCTTGTCGATGTCACAGAACTGCTCGATCCCCGTAACAGCAGGATTGAGCCGATCTAGGACGGTGTCGAAGAGTTTTTTGACCATGGCAGCATCGTCGAGCATCGAGCCCAGCCCGGCGTACCTCGCCGCCATGCCACTGACCTTGCCGGCGAACTCGTCGAGCGTCTCACCGTCGCCCATCGACAAACGATCAAATTCACCCTTCAGCGTGGACAGCCGAGCCGCCTTTCCTCGATCCGCGCTGACGAACGTTGATTTGAGGCTGTCCCAAACCTCTTTCGCCGTTGGCTTCGTCGACACCTGCATGAGAACGTCCTCCGGCAGCGCTTGGAGGAGCTGTGCCCGCGCTTTCTTGTTCTTCCGCTCGTCCACTGCCACGCTGTCCACGGGAGACACCACCTCCCACAGACATTGGACGTCGAGGATCACCTTCACCTTGAACGCCCACGCGGTGTAGCTCGCCGGCGACAGCATGGGGGTATGCGAGCGAAACACCGCTGCTTCTTCCGGCACCGTGCGGAACCATCGCCATGCATACAGTCAAGATCTTGAGGCTCTGATACAAATTGTTGGAACTGGAGATGATCGATCAAACAAAAAAAAGAACAAGAGACGTAAGTTTGGCAACGAATATGGCGACAAACGCCTTCGTATTTCTCTGGACGCAACCCACGTCTCTTTTCTATAGACGCTACTAACTTCTGCTCGTTACAACTAGACTTAAATAACCACACGCTGGACCCGGCCCTAACCACCTGGCGATACTCACGCCACGTTCGGCCTTGCGCACGACCCAGCTTCACGGACGACGCGGCATCCTCTGCAGAGAAACGGCATGGTTGCATGCAGTAGAAACAGATGGCCACAAATACGCGTACATGCAGCAGCTTAAACTGATCCACCGACGACCTGTTCATGAAGTGAACTGACTCATGCAGCTTGGAGCAACGGACTCCACCATGCACGATTCACCAGCTCTGCCATCAGCGGCTGTTGGTTTCTCTCTGGCTACTACTCCATCTGACTTGTTCTATGTGGCGCACACACTAACAACTCAATACACAATATGCAGACACACGCACACAAACACAGCACGCACATACGTGCCAAAATATACAGACATGCATCATCTCAACAACGTATGAATGTGTTGTGGATGCATTTGTGGGCCGCCAATATGGTCGGCGTGGGGCCCACAAAGCCCACAACTAGGCCGGCCACGCCCTGCAGCCGCACCAGGAAAATATTTAGAAGAATTAATTAGATAATGTTTAGGAATAAAAGGGAGTTATAGATTGAATCAGTTTAGATAGAAAGAAATAGACTAAAAAAAGGGAAGAAAAGAATCCTAGTCAGTTTGGGGGATTATCCCCAAACAGACTAGGAGTAGGCTGCGGCCAAAGGGGGGGTCCTGTCCCCCCTTTATAAGCAGCCCCCCTCCCTCATGTTTTGAGCATCCAGGAAAGAATAAGAATCCCCGTTGAGGGCTGTTCTTCTCCTTGGATCACGGTGGCTTCAAACCCTAACCCTAGCCGCCGTGACCAGCTACTTTGTCCCCCACGTTGCGTACTGCGCAGCTGCCCCCACGCCTCCTCGCTGCTGGTTTCTCCCCTGCGCAGCCCTAAGCGCAGCCAAGGGGTCTTCCCCCTCCCTGTTTCTCAGCATTTGGTATCAAGAGACTCCGGGGCAGCGACCATGTCCGGCCCCGTGGACGATTCTGGGACTTTCACCCTCCAAGATCTCGGCAACATGATGAGCAAGATGATGGGGCATATAGACACCATCAACAAGCGCTTGGACCGCCACGATATGCGCCTTGCGCGCTTTGAGAAGGCACCGGAGCGGGAGCTCTCCGGTGGCGAGGACTTGCAACAAAACTCACCGCAGGGCAGCAACCTTCCCCGCAGCTGCGGCAGCGGCAAGAGCGGCGGCGGTGGCAGCGGCGGCCATGGCGGCAACGACGACCACTACAGTACCAGGCGCCCACCGGGACGCCCGACCTTCGACGACAGCGGGCTGCGTCGTCACAAGGTCAATTTCCCCAAGTTCGACGGGGAAACAGATCCGCTGCCCTGTCTCACCAAGTGTGAGACATACTTCCGAGGGACACGTACGATGCCAGAAGAAAAGGTGTGGCTCGCGTCTCTCCACCTGGAGGGTGTCGCGGCCGAGTGGTACACTGCTCTAGAACGTGACTGTGGCATCGTGTCCTCGGAGCGGTTCACGGACTTCGTCAACATGCGCTTCGGGCCTCCGCTCCGCTCCAATGACCTGGCGGAAATTAAAGATCTCCGTCGTACTGGCACGGTTGAGGAATATCAGCGTCAATTCCTGGTCCTTCTTTGTCGTTGCGAGGACCTCAGCCAACGCCAGCAGATCAACCTCTTCACAGCTGGCCTCGGCGAGCCACTTAGAACGGATGTGGAGCTGCAGTTTCCCACTAATCTACAAACCGCCATGAGTCTGGCCAGAGCCTTTGAACGTCGACTTGCGGCAATAACAGATAGCGGAATACAGAAGGGCGCCGCCTCTCAATGCTCCACGCGCTCTTCTATTGTGTCCCGCGCCTCTACTACGGCCTCAAGTGGCAGTTCTACAGCACCCGCCCCGACATCGTCAACAACGGCATTTTCTCGCCCACGCTTCAAACGCCTTACACCCGATGAGATGGCTGCTAAGCGGGCAAGCGGTGAGTGCTATCACTGCCTTGAGCGGTACACACCGGACCATAAGTGTGTCGGCAAAGGAATCTTCCTTCTGGAGCTTGACGACGATGATGACGTTGACGCGACCGTAGCTGATATGGGCATCTCCTTACACGCCCTGACCGGCATCAACTTCGCCAACACAATGAAGCTCCAGGTCTGCGTCCACGGCAACCTACTGACAGCATTGGTCGACACAGGGTCCACTCACACCTTCATCAGGGAACCACTCATCAAGGAGCTCGGCCTGATGATGTTGCCACGATCAGGCGTCGGTGTCCGAGTCGCCAACGGCGACTCTATCTCCTGTACAGGCATCTGTCCACGTGTACCCTTGATGATTGCAGCGGATCGCTTCGACGTCACATGCTACGCACTCCCACTGGACGGCTTCGACTTTGTTCTAGGAGTCCAGTGGCTGCGATCTTTGGGACCCATTCTCTGGAACCTTGAGGACCTCACGATGAAATTGTGGCGCGGGGACCGTGAGGTGATCTGGACGGGGCTGCGAAGTTCAGCTCCGGTATGTGCCTCTCTAGCACCACCTACTGATATGATGGGCGCCCTCCTGGATGGCTTCCAGGACCTCTTCGACGAGCCACGCGGGCTTCCTCCTGCACGACGCCACGACCACCAAATCAGGCTCCTGCCGGGCACAACTCCAGTAGTTGTCCGGCCGTACCGCTACCCCCAGCTTCTTAAAGACGAGATTGAGAAGCAATGCGCCGAGATGCTTCGCCAAGGCATCATCCGAGAATGCACATCTGCATTTTCCTCGCCAGTACTGTTGGTCCGAAAAGCCGACGGCACGTGGCGCTTCTGCATCGACTACCGCGAGCTCAACGCCAGAACTTTGAAAGACAAGTTCCCGATCCCGGTGGTTGACGAGCTACTGGACGAGCTTCGCGGCGCAAGATTCTTCACCAAGCTTGACCTCCGCAGCGGCTACTTTCAAGTGCGCATGCACTCGGACGACATTGAAAAGACAGCATTCCGAACTCATCGAGGCCACTATGAGTTCTTGGTGATGCCATTCGGCCTCACCAATGCGCCGTCCACGTTCCAGTCGTTGATGAACGACGTCCTCGACCCCTACATTAGAAAATTTGTGCTTGTCTTCTTTGATGACATATTGGTGTATAGCAGGTCTTGGGTCGAACACCTTCAGTACGTCAAGCAGGTGTTCCAGACACTACGGACAAACAAGTTGTTCCTGAAGAAATCTAAGTGCTTCTTCGGCCAGGAGACTGTGTCCTACTTAGGACACATCATATCCGCTCACGGCGTGGCAATGGATCCGACCAAGGTGGAGGCCGTGGAACGTTGGCCTACACCTCGGTCCTTACGAGCCTTGCGAGGTTTCCTCGGGCTCACCGGCTACTACCGCAAGTTCATTGCGGGGTATGGTGCGGTGGCCGCACCCCTCACCGCCCTACTAAAGCGGGAAGCATTCCGCTGGACTGATGATGCGCAGGACGCTTTCTCCCAACTCAAGCAGGCGTTGATGACAGCGCCTCTACTTCAAATGCCGGATTTTGACAAGCGCTTCATCGTTGACTGCGACGCGTCCGGCGCCGGCTTTGGGGCGGTTCTACACCAGGGCGACGGCGCCATAGCATTCTTCAGCCGCGCTGTAGCGACTCACCATCATAAGCTACCGGCATACGAGCGTGAGCTAATCGGTCTTGTGAAGGTCGTACGTCATTGGCGGCCTTACTTGTGGGGTCGTCCCTTCACTGTTCGGACTGATCACTTCAGCCTGAAATATATCCTGGATCAGCGACTCACGACGATTCCCCAACATGCTTGGGTGAGTAAACTTTTTGGTTATGATCTGCAGGTTGAGTACCGACCGGGGCGCTTGAATGGGGCCAGCTGACGCCCTGTCCCGCCGCGACGAGGAAGACATAGCTATTCACGCCATATCCGCGCCAGTCTTTTCACTCTTCGACTCGCTCCGCACGGAGATCGCTACAGACCAGCAGGCGCAGCAGCTATGTGCCCAACTCCAGGAGGGAGTCGCACCTGCTGACTGGGCCGAACGCGACGGCCTTCTACTTCACAAGGGGAAGCTCTTCGTTCCCAACAAGTCCTCCTTGTGGCCCTCTCTCCTAGCTGAGGCGCATGATGGGGGCCACGAAGGCATCCAGAAGACAGTGCATCGGCTACGCCTCTCCTTCTACAACCTGTCCTTGCTACGGCGGGTGCGTGAGTATGTGCGCGGGTGTGCTACGTGCCAACGCAACAAGACTGTAACACCCCAAATTTTGATTCAAAACTCTAAACCATGCTCAGAGGGGAATTTAAAAATTTTTGGACGTGTTGCATGTTTTGCAAAAATTCAAATTCAAACTGGAATTCAAATTATACTCAAAACAGAAAAGAAATGGAAAAAGAAAAAGAAAAACGGGAAAAAACCGGCCAGTGGGCCGAAACCCGCCAGCCGGCCCAGCTACTCCCGCGCCAGCCCGCCCCCGCGCGCGCCGCGCTGCCTCTCACCGACGGGTGGGACCCACCTGTCATCCCTAACCCCGAGCCCCCGCGACTCCGAACTTTTCCCCCGAGCGCGCGAAATCGCAACCGACCGGAAACCGCGTCCCGTCGCCCGAATTCTGGACCTGGAGGACTCCAACTCGATCACAACAGACCCACCGCCCTCCCCCGGCTATAAAAACCCCCGATCCGATCAGTTTTTCCCACGCGATCGCCGATTTTCACTCCGGTGAGCACCGAGACTTCGCCGGTGAATTCTGGCCGATCTAAGCTCGGAAACTCTGATCTAACTCGCTGGTCTTGATCCACCGCCTCCGGGGAACTTTGCAGGTGCAGAAAACCCGAAGACTTACGGTGTAAATCCAGCGCCGACGAGCTTCGCCGTGGTTTTGCCTCGGACCTCGCCGCCGATCACTTTCCAGGACCCCCGAGCTCGAGAAAACCTCCGAGGTGAGATCCCTGACCTCCCCTCTACCGATCTAGGCCATAAGATCACAGTTCTAGGCAGAATTCTCGAGGATCCGAAACTTTCCGGCGAGATCGCCGCTTTCCGCCGCCGTGCGCCGCCGGCAGCGCCGCCCGCGCTCGATCGGAGCGACGTGGCCGCTTGTGCGCCGTTTATTTTAAATCGCACGGTAGACTTTAAAACCCCGCGTACCGGTTCGATCTTATAATCTCAGCCGTCGGTTTAAAATCGGACGGACCACGTCGGCCCCGCATTATAAAGACTGGAATTCTTACGTGCTACCCCCTGGGGTTCTCTGGAATTGAGAGCTAGCCCCGGAAACTTCAGATCTAGCCCCTGGAACTTCAGAAAATCATGTAAATTCATTTAAAAATCAGTTTTAGCCCCTGGACTTAATAGAAATTAAGAAAAACAACTCTGATAAGTGTAGCTAGACCCCTGGAAATTATGAAAATAATATTATAGACCCTGTAATGGGGTGAATTCATTATTTTAGCCCTGTTTAGTATTTAATTTAGAAAATTGAATATGTAACTAGTGGTTAAAAATTAAAAAGGGGGACAAACATAATTATCAAAATTAATTAAAAACTTTCTCAGTACTTAGAAAACTTTGGAGTGAGATAAAAATATATTTTTGGGCTGAAATAAATCTGTTTCATCTATTATTCATATTTATTAGTATAGGGACACATTTTTAGGTAAAGAATAGTTATAGAAAATAGGTAAAATAATTATAAAATAGTTTACATCAGAGGCAAAAGTCAAAATATGTTATTAAATTATTTAGGACCAGAACCTATTCTGTTTAGATGATGTGTATTACTAATTTTATAATAAAATACACAATTATGCATAGGAATATAAATCTGAAAATATAGCAACTAGTAAATGAAAAATGGAGTTTCTAAAATACAAAGAATTCAGTTTAGGGTTGGTAGAAATTATGAAGGCACATATGGGGAAGAATAATACTTTTCATACACACTTGGTAGTAAAAAGGTGAAGTAGTTGAATATAAGAAATTTATTGGAAATCCATATAAATAGTATGTAAGTATAAAGGTGGACACAAAAGTAGGAATCATATACACATGGTTAAAAGTGCATGCAAGCCACAAATCAACACACATGGAGTAACCACAACCCATATAATGGTGAATGACTTTCATAAATATGAATGTGTGATTTGTATGAAGAGGAAGTGTGAACTATGTCTTATGATTGTTGTTTTTCTTTTGCTATGTGTGATGGTATGAAGTAGAACCTGTTCAAGAGCAAGTTAACCCTTTCCAAGATCAGGACTACCCATTTCAAGAGCAGCAAGAAGGAGGCAAGTGTCCTTGACCACTTTGATCCTATGCTAGGATGTGTAGATAGAATTATTTGCATTGTCAAATAAAATATGAAACCCATGCTAGGAAAGTTTCCCTAGAATTGCATTACCTTGTTTCCTTGTAGCTTGGGTTGGGATTTATTTTGTCATTTATTTACATGCATTTGCTTAGCCATGCTTAGAATGGGATATTTGGGATATGAGATCATCAGTTTATATTACCATACTCTTGAATGAGACATTGTGAGATTATGTAGAGGTAGAGATCAAGGCAAGTTGGATGTTTTGGTTGTGTGCTGGGTGCACGAGACTTGGGTTTGTGTTTAGTACTTGCCTGGATCCTAAGGACCGGTTCATGGAGCATGTAACCCGGCTTTACAGTGCCAACCACATGCTGAGATGGGGCAGCTTGGCCAATTAATTAGGTGTATCCCCGGCGTAGTATGGGTGTGTTGGATGGTGCGGGGAGTAGGTGTCAGCTGGACTACCGTATGAACCGCAAGGCTCAAGAGGGGGCCACTGCAGCGGGGTTGGAGCCTCTTGTATGCTGTTAGGGGTGAAACCTCAGTGGGCCCACGCTCGTCGGGAATCCCTTTGTAAAGGCTTCGTAGTGATCTCTTGGCCACACACCTGGGAAGTGTGAATGTGGATCGTAGCCACTGGCATAATGGAGGTTCTTTTAGTCCACCCGGCAACGGGGGATGAAATCACTACTTGTGGGTACAGTGGTACAAACTCTGCAGAGTCAAAACTGTCTTGACAGCCGTGCTCACGGTTAAGAGCGGCCTGGACTTATTCATGATTAGAGGAATAATGGTTTTGGAAGTTAAGCGGGGAGCTTAACATTGGAAATAAGGTTATGGTTATTGGATTATGATAATGGGTTGGGAGATTTGGACCATTTTACCTCTGTAGTAATGTAGGTGCTTAATAAGCTAAGGTGATAGGTGTTAATTGCGTAGTGCTTTAACCATGAGTTCAACCTCTCCTTGTTCTAGCCATGCATGATATGATTTTCCCACACTTGCTGAGTACCATTGGTACTCAACCTTGCATATTTGTTGGTTTATATTGCTGCTCAGGTCAAGATAATGAGGTGGTGTATAATGACCAAGATTTTGGATCCGAGGAAGGCTTTTAGGTTCATGAAGACCCCCGGGCAACGCCTGTGATGCAGCCCTAAAGAATAATATTCCGCTGCTAGTTTATTTACTTGTGATGAAGCATTAGTGTCTATTGAGACATTTGCGATGTAAGACTTATTTATATTCGACACCTGGCTTGTAATAAATGATGCTTCACTATTTGTCATCACATGTATGAGAAAATGATCCTGGCATACATGTGATATTCACTTGGTTGTTCTTCGGAAAAACCGGGTGTGACAGAGGTGGTATCAGAGCCAAGGTTGCCCGTAGGAACGTGGACCTAGGTAGAAATGGACGTATTTAAGAGCCCTATTTTCTTAAAAACTATTTTCCAAGGTGTGGGTGGAAAGTGTTATTAAAGGAGTCATTTTCTTCATCTTACCCCAACTTTCATTCAAAATAGGACGTTTGTTTGAGAATTTATCTAACCTAATTTTAAAATTCTGTTGTTTTTAGATGGTTCGCATGATTCGCACCGCTCGTAAGTCCACGGGAGGGAGAGTTCCCGTAGTTGCCCTTGCCGAAAGAGAGGAGAGTCGTCCAGTGACGTACCTTTCCTACGGATTGGCAGTAGGAGATTTGTTGCGCCGTCTTCGACGTATGCTCGAAGCCGCCGGCAATACGGGCAAGCTGATCATCCACTACAACTCCACCAGGACCATCCGTGAGAAGAGGGAAGAATGGAGTTCGGAGATGAGGATTATACACGAAAATCAGCTGCTTAAGATTCACCACTCTCCAGCTTGTCGAGCAACACAAGTTGACGCGGAGAAAGATGTCACCTGGGAGGCCATCACCTGCCAGAGTCACATCTATCGTCGCCACTTGGACAAAACTGAGTACATGTATGTCCTCCAACGTGAGAGTGGTACCACGGAGTACAAGTACCCACCGGTGCAGCAAGGGACTTCCCATGAGCACATGGACTTGTGCTTGGAGGATGCTGCTATGCTCAGCACTCGGCTGCAGGAGTGTCAACAAGAGCTTCAGGATGTCCGAGACACCCTGAAGGAAACGGAGGCGTTGCTGAGAGCTTGATTAAAGGCGAGAGAAAGAGGAGATGGGAATGAACTGTGTGTCACCGTGAATGATACATGGACTCCTGACTCCCCGGATCGCCGAGCAATCAGGCGTCGTCGCACTTCTCCACCAGCAGCCTCCCCACCCAAAGCAGAGTCGGAAGGCAGCCGAAATGAGGAGGAAGATCCAGAGGAGCCAGCTCAAGAGGACGAGTAGTGTAGAGTCTTTCCCCTAGCTAGCAAGAGGTCGAGTAGTCGAGTCGTTACGTAGTTAATGGTGTGGTAATGCTTGGTGTGTGACGTGAGATGTGGAAGCCATGAGCAATTGTCCACAGCCTCGTCTTCAGATTGTTTTGCTTTGGTATGTGAACCCACAGGAAATAATAGTGCATTTATTTGGAGTGAGATATAAACCCTCGTAAAATTTTAACAAAGCCTCAACACCTCAAAGCACCAACAAATGAAAGTAGTAAGATGATACTAAATGGTATCAAATTAACATTTGTTGATTCTGCCAGATGGCCGGAAGAGGAAAAGGACGTGCTTCCAACCCCGCCAACAACAATGATGAGGCATGCAACCCTCATCTTTCTGGAGGCCAGGACGGGGGTGGTCGCCGTGAAGAAGTTGATCCTCTCCATCAAATGCTGGAGAATCAAAATCAGCTTATCCAGAACTTGACTCAAGTGGTGGCCAACTTGCATCAAGTTCCACCTCCACAAGCTGCACCACACCAACCAAGGTTGAGTGAGTTTCTAGGAACTCAACCTCCAAAGTTTGCAAGTGCTGCTGAACCTCTGGAGGCATATGATTGGCTGAAGACCATCAAAAGTAAGATGAGGATAATCCAATGCCAAGGGTATGAGAGGGTGCTGTTTGCCTCTCATCAATTGCAGGGACCTGCTGCTGATTGGTGGACCGCCTACATGGCCGCCCATCATGACCCTGAGAACATCACTTGGGAAGAGTTCAAGCGTAGCTTCCGCAACCACTACATCCCAAGAGGTGAACTCAAAAACAAGAGAAAGGAGTTTTTGGGACTGCAGCAGGGAAACATGACGGTGAGGGAATACCTCACTAAATTTACTCAATTATCCCGTTATGCTCCACGAGACATAGAGACTGATGAGCAGAAACAAGATTGTTTCGTGGAAGGACTTACCGCAGAGATGCAGTGTGCCATGTCCTCCAATGAGTATGAAAGTTTTCAAAAGATGGTGGACAGAGCGTTTGTGGTGGAAAGAAAGCTAAAGGCCCTGGAAAATGAGAATAAGAGGAAGGCGGGGTGGTCACATCAGGCCTCAGGGAGCAACACCCGCCCACGTATGATGCAGCAACCTACGGGGCAGACGAGCCGTGCTGCGGTACCCTATTCAGCACCAAGAGGGTATAACCCAAACTACAGGCCACCCGCGGCACCAGCACAGCCGCAATGTCAGTTTGTGCAGCAGCCTCGCCCCGCATATCCACCTCGACCAGCAGTGCAAGGACCCCCGAACCAACCCCAAGACAACAAAGGCCAAGCACCTAAGGTTGGGGTGCAATGTTTTAGCTGTGGTGAAGTGGGGCACTATGCCCATAAGTGCCCAAAGAAGAAGCCCGCGCAGCCACACCAGCAGAATGTAATAAGAGGACGGGTGAACCACGTCACTATGGAGGAAGCACAAGAGGCGCCCGACGTGGTAGTTGGTAAGTTTCCTGCCAATTTACACCTTGCAACTCTGCTGTTTGATTCTGGTGCTACCCACTCGTTCATTGCTCAAGGGTTTGTAAAGAAGCATGACCTAGCAACCACACAAATGAACCATATGCTAGCGGTAAACTCTCCAGGTGGAGAAATAAGGACAAGACAAGTGTGTCCCAAAGTGAGCCTAGACATTAATGGGGTAGTATTTACGGCTAACCTCATAGTGATAGATTCACAAGGGATAGATATTATTTTGGGTATGGATTGGTTAACCAAACATAAAGGAATCATCCATTGTTCGACCAGAACGGTGGAACTAACTCACCCCAATGGCACAAGAGTAAAGTTCATAACGATACACAAGCCTAGGAGGGACATTAAATTAAATCAAGTGGAGGTGAAGGTTGAGGAAATCAGGACTATCAGGGAATATCCAGATGTTTTTCCGGAGGAATTGCCAGGTATGCCTCCCGACCGTGACGTGGAATTCGCAATTGAGCTAGTACCGGGAACAGCCCCGATATACAAGAGACCTTATCGAATGGACTCCAAGCAGCTAGCAGAGCTCAAGGATCATTTGAGAGAATTGACGGAGAAGGGATATATTCGCCCTAGTTCCTCACCATGGGGAGCTCCGGTGATATTTGTGCCCAAGAAAGACGGAACCCAAAGGTTATGCGTGGATTACCGTGCCTTGAATGAGGTAACCATCAAAAACAAGTACCCATTACCCCGCATTGAAGACTTGTTCGATCAGTTGAGGGGAGCTTGTGTGTTCTCAAAAATTGATCTCAGGTCGGGGTACCACCAACTTAAGATAAGGCAATCTGATATTCCCAAGACAGCTTTCGTATCTCGGTACGGACTGTATGAATACACTGTCATGCCTTTCGGGCTAACCAATGCCCCGGCATATTTCATGTATCTCATGAACAAGGTATTCATGGAATATCTGGACAAATTTGTGGTGGTTTTCATAGATGATATTCTCGTCTTCTCCAAAGATGAAGAAGAACATGAGAAACATCTAAGGTTGGTGTTGCAGAGGTTGAGAGAACACCAACTATATGCCAAGTTGAGCAAGTGTGATTTTTGGCTGAAGAGAGTTCCCTTTTTAGGACATATAATCTCGGAGGGAGGAATCTCCGTAGATCCCGCCAAAATCGAGGACATCCAGAAGTGGAAGACCCCTGAAAATGTCGGGGAAGTTCGAAGCTTTTTGGGATTGGCTGGATACTATCGACGGTTTATTGAGGGATTCTCCAAGATCTCGAGACCTCTCACCAAACTGTTGGAAAAGGGAATCACATTCACCTGGACGCCACAGTGCGAGACGAGCTTTCAGGAGTTAAAGAAGAGATTGACAACAGCCCCAGTGTTGGTTATGCCAGATATGCGGAAGAATTTCACAGTGTACTGCGATGCCTCTGGAAATGGGTTGGGATGTGTTCTCATGCAAGAAGGACATGTCGTGGCATATGCATCCCGGCAGCTTCGGAAGCACGAGAAGAACTATCCTACACATGACCTAGAACTAGCTGCAGTGGTACACGCGTTGAAAATTTGGCGGCACTATTTGATGGGGAAGAGGACAGAGATATATACGGATCATAAGAGTTTGAAGTACATATTCACACAGCCAGATCTCAACCTCAGACAAAGGAGATGGTTAGAGCTAATCAATGACTTTGATGTGGGCATCAACTATCATCCCGGAAAAGCAAACGTCGTGGCTGATGCTTTGAGTCGGAAGGTGCAGGTCAATAAGTTGAGCTTGAGGGACATGCCTGCAGAATTGAAGGACGAGGTTATAAGACTCAATCTATGTCTAGTAAATAGTGGTGAAGCCATCGCCATGGAAGTGGACTCCACACTTGAGCGAGACATACGCGAGGGCCAAAAGAATGATGAGAAGATACAAGAGATCAGACAGCTCATTAAGGAAAATAAAGCTCCTGGTTTTAGAGAGGATGAACAAGGAACGGTGTGGCACGGGAAAAGGATCTGTGTGCCAGAAGTGAAGGAGATCCGTGAATTAATTTTGAAGGAGGCTCATGATTCCGACTATTCCATTCATCCTGGGAGTACGAAGATGTACCAGGACCTCAAAGGCAGGTATTGGTGGTATGGCATGAAGCGAGATGTCGCGGAACATGTTGCCCTATGTGACACATGTCAGTTGGTGAAAGCAGAACATCAACGACCCGCGGGATTATTGCAACCACTCAAAGTGCCTGAATGGAAGTGGGAAGAAATCAGCATGGATTTTGTCGTGGGATTGCCTAGAACCCAATCCAGGTATGATTCAATATGGGTCATTATTGATAGGCTAACCAAGGTAGCTCATTTCATTCCGGTGAAAGAAAGCTACAGCGGATCCAAATTGGCAGAATTGTACATGTCAAGGATTGTGTGTTACCATGGAGTGCCAAAGAAGATAGTGTCGGACCGAGGGACACAGTTCACCTCGAGGTTTTGGCAAAAGCTGCATGAAACCATGGGAACCCATCTGAACTTTAGTTCTGCCTATCATCCCCAAACTGACGGGCAGACGGAGAGAACCAATCAGATCCTTGAAGATATGTTAAGGGCATGTGCACTCAAAAACAATAGGAGTTGGGACAAGAACCTACCGTATGCGGAGTTTTCCTATAACAACAGTTATCAAGCTAGTATGAAGATGTCACCGTTTGAAGCTTTGTATGGAAGGAAGTGCAGAACTCCCCTATTTTGGAACCAAACAGGAGAAAGTAAAGTGTTTGGTCCAGAAGTGCTACAAGAAGCCGAAGCAAAGGTGAGGGAGATTCGCAACAACTTGAGGATAGCACAAACACGCCAGAAGAGTTATGCTGATGTACGAAGAAGAGAACTCGTTTTCAACGTGGGAGACTATGTTTATCTCAAGGTGTCCCCTATCAGAGGACTTTGTCGGTTCAAGGTGAAAGGGAAGTTGTCACCTCGATACATCGGACCCTTTCAAGTTTTGGAAAGAAAAGGCGAAGTGGCGTACCAACTAGAGTTACCGGTTCATCTATCAGATGTACACGATGTATTCCATGTGTCACAACTCAAGAAATGTCTGAGGACGCCTGAAGAGGTGTTACCCATGAATGAAGTGGATGTAGCTGAAGATTTGTCTTATGCCGAGGAACCATACAAGATTTTGGAGACGATGGAACGCCTCACCAGAAACAAGAGAATCCGGATGTGCAAGGTGCAGTGGAAGCATCACTCAGAAGAGGAAGCCACTTGGGAACGGGAAGATGAGCTCAAGGCACAATTTCCGTAATTGTTTTCTTAGAAACACCAATCTCGAGGACGAGATTTCTTTTAAGGGGGGTAGAGCTGTAACACCCCAAATTTTGATTCAAAACTCTAAACCATGCTCAGAGGGGAATTTAAAAATTTTTGGATGTGTTGCATGTTTTGCAAAAATTCAAATTCAAACTGGAATTCAAATTATACTCAAAACAGAAAAGAAATGGAAAAAGAAAAAGAAAAACAGGAAAAAACCGGCCAGTGGGCCGAAACCCGCCAGCCGGCCCAGCTACTCCCGCGCCAGCCCGCCCCCGCGCGCGCCGCGCTGCCTCTCACCGACGGGTGGAACCCACCTGTCATCCCTAACCCCGAGCCTCCGCGACTCCGGACTTTTCCCCCGAGCGCGCGAAATCGCAACCGACCGGAAACCGCGTCCCGTCGCCCGAATTCTGGACCTGGAGGACTCCAACTCGATCACAACAGACCCACCGCCCTCCCCCGGCTATAAAAACCCCCGATTCGATCAGTTTTTCCCACGCGATCGCCGATTTTCACTCCGGTGAGCACCGAGACTTCGCCGGTGAATTCTGGCCGATCTAAGCTCGGAAACTCTGATCTAACTCGCTGGTCTTGATCCACCGCCTCCGGGGAACTTTGCAGGTGCAGAAAACCCGAAGACTTACGGTGTAAATCCAGCGCCGACGAGCTTCGCCGTGGTTTTGCCTCGGACCTCGCCGCCGATCACTTTCCAGGACCCCCGAGCTCGAGAAAACCCCCGAGGTGAGATCCCTGACCTCCCCTCTACCGATCTAGGCCATAAGATCACAGTTCTAGGCAGAATTCTCGAGGATCCGAAACTTTCCGGCGAGATCGCCGCTTTCCGCCGCCGTGCGCCGCCGGCAGCGCCGCCCGCGCTCGATCGGAGCGACGTGGCCGCTTGTGCGCCGTTTATTTTAAATCGCACGGTAGACTTTAAAACCCCGCGTACCGGTTCGATCTTATAATCTCAGCCGTCGGTTTAAAATCGGACGGACCACGTCGGCTCCGCATTATAAAGACTGGAATTCTTACGTGCTACCCCCTGGGGTTCTCTGGAATTGAGAGCTAGCCCTGGAAACTTCAGATCTAGCCCCTGGACTTAATAGAAATTAAGAAAAACACCTCTGATAAGTGTAGCTAGACCCCTGGAAATTATGAAAATAATATTATAGACCCTGTAATGGGATGAATTCATTATTTTAGCCTTGTTTAGTATTTAATTTAGAAAATTGAATATGTAACTAGTGGTTAAAAATTAAAAAGGGGGACAAACATAATTGTCAAAATTAATTAAAAACTTTCTCAGTACTTAGAAAACTTTGGAGTGAGATAAAAATATATTTTTGGGCTGAAATAAATCTGTTTCACTATTATTCATATTTATTAGTATAGGGACACATTTTTAGGTAAAGAATAGTTATAGAAAATAGGTAAAATAATTATAAAATAGTTTACATCAGAGGCGAAAGTCAAAATATGTTATTAAATTATTTAGGACCAGAACCTATTCTGTTTAGATGATGTGTATTACTAATTTTATAATAAAATACACAATTATGCATAGGAATATAAATCTGAAAATATAGCAACTAGTAAATGAAAAATGGAGTTTCTAAAATACAAAGAATTCAGTTTAGTGTTGGTAGAAATTATGAAGGCACATATGGGGAAGAATAATACTTTTCATACACACTTGGTAGTAAAAAGGTGAAGTAGTTGAATATAAGAAATTTATTGGAAATCCATATAAATAGTATGTAAGTATAAAGGTGGACACAAAAGTAGGAATCATATACACATGGTTAAAAGTGCATGCAAGCCACAAATCAACACACATGGAGTAACCACAACCCATATAATGGTGAATGACTTTCATAAATATGAATGTGTGGTTTGTATGAAGAGGAAGTGTGAACTATGTCTTATGATTGTTGTTTTTCTTTTGCTATGTGTGATGGTATGAAGTAGAACCTGTTCAAGAGCAAGTTAACCCTTTCCAAGATCAGGACTACCCATTTCAAGAGCAGCAAGAAGGAGGCAAGTGTCCTTGACCACTTTGATCCTATGCTAGGATGTGTAGATAGAATTATTTGCATTGTCAAATGAAATATGAAACCCATGCTAGGAAAGTTTCCCTAGAATTGCATTACCTTGTTTCCTTGTAGCTTGGGTTGGGATTTATTTTGTCATTTATTTACATGCATTTGCTTAGCCATGCTTAGAATGGGATATTTGGGATATGAGATCATCAGTTTATATTACCATACTCTTGAATGAGACATTGTGAGATTATGTAGAGGTAGGGATCAAGGCAAGTTGGATGTTTTGGTTGTGTGCTGGGTGCACGAGACTTGGGTTTGTGTTTAGTACTTGCCTGGATCCTAAGGACCGGTTCATGGAGCATGTAACCCGGCTTTACAGTGCCAACCACATGCTGAGATGGGGCAGCTTGGCCAATTAATTAGGTGTATCCCCGGCGTAGTATGGGTGTGTTGGATGGTGCGGGGAGTAGGTGTCAGCTGGACTACCGTATGAACCGCAAGGCTCAAGAGGGGGCCACTGCAGCGGGGTTGGAGCCTCTTGTATGCTGTTAGGGGTGAAACCTCAGTGGGCCCACGCTCGTTGGGAATCCCTTTGTAAAGGCTTCGTAGTGATCTCTTGGCCACACACCTGGGAAGTGTGAATGTGGATCGTAGCCACTGGCATAATGGAGGTTCTTTTAGTCCACCCGGCAACGGGGGATGAAATCACTACTTGTGGGTACAGTGGTACAAACTCTGCAGAGTCAAAACTGTCTTGACAGCCGTGCTCACGGTTAAGAGCGGCCTGGACTTATTCATGATTAGAGGAATGATGGTTTTGGAAGTTAAGCGGGGAGCTTAACATTGGAAATAAGGTTATGGTTATTGGATTATGATAATGGGTTGGGAGATTTGGACCATTTTACCTCTGTAGTAATGTAGGTGCTTAATAAGCTAAGGTGATAGGTGTTAATTGCGTAGTGCTTTAACCATGAGTTCAACCTCTCCTTGTTCTAGCCATGCATGATATGATTTTCCCACACTTGCTGAGTACCATTGGTACTCAACCTTGCATATTTGTTGGTTTATATTGCTGCTCAGGTCAAGATAATGAGGTGGTGTATAATGACCAAGATTTTGGACCCGAGGAAGGCTTTTAGGTTCATGAAGACCCCCGGGCAACGCCTGTGATGGAGCCCTAAAGAATAATATTCCGCTGCTAGTTTATTTACTTGTGATGAAGCATTAGTGTCTATTGAGACATTTGCGATGTAAGACTTATTTATATTCGACACCTGGCTTGTAATAAATGATGCTTCACTATTTGTCATCACATGTATGAGAAAATGATCCTGGCATACATGTGATATTCACTTGGTTGTTCTTCGGAAAAACCGGGTGTGACAAAGACTGATCATCTTCATCCAGCCGGCCTGCTACAACCGCTGCCTATACCGTCGGAAGTCTGGAGTGATATCTCCATGGACTTCATTGAAGGTTTTCTGAAAGTTGGTGGGAAATCAGTGATCTTGACAGTGGTAGATCGCTTCTCCAAGTATGCCCACTTCATTCCCCTAAGCCACCCTTACAGTGCTGCATCAGTGGCGCGGGCATTCTTCGACGACATTGTACGACTACACGGCTTTCCCTGCTCCATCGTCAGTGATCGTGATACCGTCTTCACCAGTCTCTTCTGGTCAGATTTGTTCCGGCTAGTCGGTGTCCAACTTCAGCTCAGCTCGGCCTTCCACCCGCAGTCTGACGGCCAATCTGAGGTCGTCAACAAGATCATCACTGTGTACCTTCGCTGCTTGGCTGGTGACCGACCAAAGACTTGGTTGCAGTGGCTTCCTTGGGCTGAGTATTGCTACAACACTTCCTACCAGACGGCCCTCAAATGCTCGCCCTTCAGAGTGGTCTATGGCAGGGACCCTCCGGCTCTTGTTGGTTACCAACCGGGCGTATCTAGGGTAGCAGCAGTGGATAAACAGCTAAAGGATAGAGATGAATTCTTAGCTGAAATCAAGAACAGGCTGGTACAAGCACAAGTCACCATGAAAAACTATGAAGATAAGTTCCGCCGAGAGGTGGAATTTCAGATCGGTGATTGGGTTTGGCTGCGGCTTCATCAGAGGACAGCTGTGGGAGTAATGACGACGCCTTCTTCAAAGATTGGACCAAAATATTTTGGACCATATCAGATCATTCAACGCATTGGGACTGTATCATATAAACTTCAGCTGCCTCCTCAAGCAAGGATACATGATGTCTTCCATGTGTCCCTGTTAAAGAAATTTGAAGGTCCTACTCCCATACAGGTGGTGCCTTTACCACCACTTCTGCATGGACGTGTTGTACCTACGCCTGAAAAAGTACAAAGGGCGCGTTTGAACAGAGGTGTCTGGGAGCTACTCGTCAAATGGGCAGGACATTCTGAAGCTGATTCATCATGGGAGCAACTAGAAGATTTCAGGATGAAGCACCCCTCCTTTAAGCTCGAGGACGAGCTCTTTGTCGGGAAGGGGGGAAATGTTGTGGATGCATTTGTGGGCTGCCAATATGGTCGGCGTGGGGCCCACAAAGCCCACAACTAGGCCGGCCAGGCCCTGCAGCCGCACCAGGAAAATATTTAGAAGAATTAATTAGATAATGTTTAGGAATAAAAGGGAGTTATAGATTGAATCAGTTTAGATAGAAAGAAATAGACTAAAAAAAGGGAAGAAAAGAATCCTAGTCAGTTTGGGGGATTATCCCCAAACAGACTAGGAGTAGGCTGCGGCCAAAGGTGGGGGGGGGTCCTGTCCCCTCTTTATAAGCAGCCCCCCTCCCTCATGTTTTGAGCATCCAGGAAAAAATAAGAATCCCCGTTGAGGGCTGTTCTTCTCCTTGGATCACGGTGGCTTCGAACCCTAACCCTAGCCGCCGTGACCAGCTACTTTGTCCCCCACGTTACGTACTGTGCAGCTGCCCCCACGCCTCCTCGCTGCTGGTTTCTCCCCTGCGCAGCCCTAAGCGCAGCCAAGGGGTCTTCCCCCTCCCTGTTTCTCAGCAGAATATGATTAGTCTACGTCGAGTTTATTTTCTATAATTTCCCCCTAAACACGACGTCACTATGCGCACCGACTCATAGCAGCGCAGATTCTTTGTTGGCGTTGGCGAACAGCGCCTCCTCCTCCTCCTTCTTTGGCTTGCGGCAGTCCCAGGCGAAGTGACCACGAGTGCCACAGTTGTAGCACTTCCCGATCGAGGACCGCTTCGACTTCTGCCAAAAGCCTTCCAGTCTGCCTCCATGAGCAGTAGCTGTCCATCGGCGGCAGACGTCTCGCCACCATGAGTGTGCCGACAGCATCGCTCATCGAATGTCTTCAGCCTGCCAAGTGCCTCCTCGAACAACATCTTGTCGACGTCACAGAACTGTTCGATCCCCGCAACAGCAGGATAGAGCCGATCTGTGACGGTGTCGAGGAGCTTCTTGATCATGGCAGCGTCGTCGAGCATCGAGCCCAGCCCGGCGTACCTCGCCGCCATGCCACTGATCTTGCCAGCGAACTCGTAGAGCTTCTCGCCGTCACCCATCGATAAACAATCAAATTCGCCCTTCAGCGTGGACAGCCGAGCCGTCTTCACTCGATCCGCACCGACGAACCTTGATTTGAGGTTGTTCCATACCTCTTTCACTGTCGGCTTTGTCGACACCTGCATGAAAATGTCCTCCGGCAGCGCTTGGAGGAGCTGCGCCCGCGCTGCCTTGTTCTTCCGCTCGTCCACCGCCATGCTGTCCGCGGGAGACACCGCCTCCCACAGACCTTGGGCATTGAGGATCGCCTTCACCTTGATCGCTCACGCGGTGTAGCTCGTCGGAGACAGCACGGGGTATGCGAGCGAAACGCCGCTGCTTTCTCTGCACCGTGAGGAACCATCGCCATGAATACAGGCAGGATCTTGAGGCTCTCATAGTAATTGTTGAAACTCGCGATGATCGATCGAATGAAAAAAAAATAAGAGACGTAAGTTTGGCAACGAATACGGCGACAAACGCCTTCGTATTTCTCTGGACGCAACACACGTCTCTTTTCTGTAGATGCTACTAACTTCTGCTCGTTACAGCTAGCCGATTAAATAACCACACGCTGGACTCGGCCCTAACCACCTGGCGATACTCACGCCACGTTCGGCCTTGCGCACGACCCAGCTTCACGGACGACGCGGCATCCTCTGCAGGGAAACGGCATGGTTGCATGCAGTAGAAACAGACGGCCACAAATACGCGTACATGCAGCAGCTTGAACTGATCCACCGACGACCTGTTCATGCAGTGAACTGACTCATGCAGCTTGGGGCAACCGACTCCACCATGCACGATTCACCAGCTCTCCTATCAGCGGCTGTTAGTTTCCCTCTGCCTACTACTCCATTGACTTGTTGTTTTACGTGACGTATACACTAACAACTCAGCACACAACATGCACACACACGCACACAAACACAGCACGCACATACGCATGATCTCAACCACGCACGAACGTGATTAGTCTACGTCGAATTTATTTTCTAGCAAGTGATTGAACACCGTTTGAAGAGAGTGACTAATGTCACTAAAAACTAGTTTGGTTTTATGCCTGGGAGGTTTACTATGGAGACGATTTTCTTGCTTCGTCAACTTATGGAGAGATATAGGGAGCAGAAGGACCTACATATGATGTTAACTGATTTGGAGAAAGTGTATGACAAGATACCAAGGCTGGTCATGTGGTGGGCGTTAGAGAAAGTACACTACCCTTATTAAGGATATGTACAATAGTGTTATGACAAGTGTGCACGTAAGTAATAGTCAGACCGATACATTTCCTATCACAATAGGACTATGTCGGTATCCTGCAGACCGGGTACCCCCTCGTAGTGGGTAAAAGACAGTCTGGGCCCCGCCTCCCCGCCGAGGCAGGCCCCAGCGTAAGCCATGTGCCCTTGGCCTATTGGTCAGCCCTGGGGCCGCCACGTGCGCATGAGCTGCGGAGCTAACGCGTGCCCTGGGCTCTGACCCAAACCTCCCAGCTGAGGTGAGGTCCGGGGCTGACACGTGTCCCCTTGGCTCCGAGCTGCCTCCCTGTTGGGGACAGCTCCGGAGCAGACACGTGCCCCGGGCTCCGGCCCGAGCCTCCCCGCTGAGGTGAGGTCTGGGGCTGCCACGTGTCTCCTGGCTCCGAGCCGCCTCCCTGTTGAGGACAGCTCCGGAGCAGACACGTGCCCTGGGCTCCGACCCGAGCCTCGCCGCTGAGGTGAGGTCCGGGGCTGCCACGTGTCCCCTGGCTCTGAGACGGCCTCCCCGCTGAGGACAGCTCCGGTGCAGAAACGTTCCCTGGGCTCCGGCCCGAGCCTCCCCGCTGAGATAAGGTCCGGAGCTTCCATGTGTCCACTGGCACTGAGCCCGTCGATAAGGGCTCCAGAGCCGCCACGTGCCACACGATCTGTCGTGGGCTGTGGGTCGACGAAGTCAAGAAGTAAGTGCGCTGTCAGGCTTTGCATTCAAGGATCGCGCCTTCCCCAGAAACATGGCGCACTACACGCCTCCGTCCCCTGCCCGTTTGCCATTACGGTGACAAGATAGGACGACAAGTCGTGACAGCAGTACAGTGCCGCCCAACGGCACGAAGCCGCCCAAGTAGGGTGAGGAGATGCGGTGACAAGATGGCGTTGTCATCATCACCTGACACGTGGTCAGGGGCGCTCAGCGCGCCGAACGATGGGACTTAACTCTTCCATCAACCACTGTACTCAGAGGACGAAGCCCTAGATCTTGTATAGGGTTCACTTAGTTCTAGGGCCACCTGTCGGGCCCCAGGCCTCATTGTAACTACCCCGGTCTTGAGCTATAAAAGGACCGGGGTGACCACCCTGCAGGGTGTTCCCGACTTTGCATCCAAGATCTCACAACTCACAAGAACTCACTCACAAGCCATAGAACAATCACTCCCGTGGACGTAGGGTATTATGCTCTGGTGGCCTGAATCATATAAATCTCAGTGTTCATCCGCTCTCTCGAGCCCAGGTCGCGTAGGGCGCCAAGCCACCTCCAGAAAACAAGAACCTCATGGGCTGCTTCTGTGGTGAACATCACTTCCCGTGGTGAGCCTTCTCGCCCATCTCGCCATTGCCTCCAGGCGGGAGACGATGAGGCTGCCCCTCGCTCTAGAGCGGGCAGGTCTAGCCAAGCCGGCAGCCAAGCGGCTGGCACACTCTGTGTGATGTACGGAGGTTCTTCTGATGTCTCGTCCAGATGAGCCGTCAAGATCCTCCGTCGAGAAGTGGCAGCAGCCGCCCCGGTCCTGGGGTCGGCGCCACATCGCAAATGGATGGAGATGCCGATTAGCTTCGACGCCTCCGACTGCCCCAAGAACATGGCAGGCGCCGGGCAGCTGCCTCTCCTCGTTGCCCTGACCATCTCCAACGTGAATCTCTACCACGTGTTGATCGATGGCGGGGCGGCCCTCAACATCATCGGTCTTGCAGCTTTCAAGAAGCTGCAAATCCCTATGTCCCAACTTACCCCCTCGAGACCATTCTCAGGGGTATGTCGGGACTGTATCTTCCCGTGTAGTAGAATCGACCTCCCGGTGACATTAGGGATGCCTGAGAACTACCACACAGAGAGTGTCGTCTTCGATGTTTTGGAGGTCAGCCTCCCCTTCAACGCCATAATCGGCAGACCAGCTCTATACCGGTTCATGGTAGTAGCGCACTACGACTACTTAGCTCTGAAGATGCCAACCCCGAGTGGCGTCCTCAAGATCCGTGGTGACCGCAGTGTGGCTACCTCGGTGCTGGAAAAGCTCCAAGCGCTGGCAGCAGCGCAGGAGGCCGCCTCCGATCACGCTGAAGCTAACCGGCTTCCTCCACGCATGCATCAGCAAGGGGTAACATCTGCACCCTGTGTGCAGCCCTCGGATGACGAGGACGTACCAGTCAATGTTATCCAAGTCGGTCCTGATGTCGCCCAGACCACCCGAATCACCGGGGGCCTAGGAGGCAAATAGGAAGACGCGCCCATTACCTTCCTCCTGGCCAATGTCGACGTGATTGCCTGGCAACCGTTGGAAATGCCCGGGATCCCCAAGGAGGTGATCGAGCACCAACTGAAGATCCATCCAATGCCCAGCCGGTCCAACAAAAGCCTCGGAAGCAATCCATCGAACGGCAAGACTTCATCCATGACGAAATCAAGAAGCTGCTCGATGCTGGCTTCATCTGAGAGGTCCATCATCCATGATTGTTGGCCAACCCTGTTGTTGTCCCCAAGGCTGGCGGGAAGCTATGCATGTGCGGCGCGGCAGACCTGCGACCCATGGGCTACAACAGTAACTACCCCGAGGAAACCCCTCGGGACGTGCAACCTTTTTGTCTCGCAGGTATAACCATTCGTTCACTACGCGAAAATCCCGCCACCGCTTCGGTTTTGAAAGCACAGGTTCAAAACCACCACGAGGGAGAGATGGGGGCCCCACCTGCGGGCTCAATGCCTCCCCCAATATGGGCCCGGGGGCCATGGTTGATATCCTGCAGATCGGGTACCCCCACGTAGTGGGTAAAAGACAGTCTGGGCCCCGCCTCCCCGCCGAGGCGGGCCCAGCGTAGGCCACGTGCCCTTGGCCCCATGGTCAGCCCTGAGGCCGCCACGTGCGCATGAGCAGCAGAGCTGACGCGTGCCCTGGGCTCCGACTGGAACCTCCCCACCGAGGTGAGGTCCGGAGCTGACACGTGTCCCCTTGGCTCCGAGCTGCCTCCCCACTGGGGACAGCTCCGGAGTGGACACGTGCCCCGGGCTTAGGCCCGAGCCTCCCCGCTGTGGTGAGGTCCCGGGCTTCCACGTGTCCCCTGGCTCGGAGCCGCCTCCTTGCCGAGGACAGCTCCGGAGCAGACATGTGCCCCGGGCTCCGGCTCGAGCCTCCCCGCTGAGTTGAGCTCTGGGGCTGCCACATGTCCCCTGGCTCCGAGCCGCCGCCCCGTTGAAGACAGCTCCGGTGCAGACACGTGCCCTGGGCTCCGGCCTGAGCCTCCCCGCTGAGGTAAGGTCCAGAGCTTCCATGTGTCCCCTAGCCCCGAGCCCATTGATAAGAGCTGAAGAGCCACCACGTGCCCCACGATCCGTCGTGGGCCGTGGGTCGATGAAGTCAAGAAGGAAGTGCACTGTCAGTCTTCGCATTCAAGGCTCGCACCTTCCCCAGACGCATGGCGCACTGCACACGCCTCCGTCCCCTGCCAGTTTGCCATTATGGTGACAAGACAAGACGGCAAGGCGTGACAGCACTATAATGCCGCCAACGGCACGAAGCCACCAAAGTAGGGCAAGGAGACGCGCGACAAGACGGCGTCTTCATCATCACCTGACACGTGGTTAGGGGCGCTCAGCGCGTCGGACGGCAGGACTTAACTCTTCCACCGACCACTCTACTCAAAGGACGAAGCCCTAGATCTTGTATAGGGTTCACTTAGCTCTTGGGCCACCTGTTGGGCCCTAGGCTTCATTGTAACCACCCCACCCTTGAGCTATAAAAGGACCGGGGTAACCATCCTGCAGGGGGTTCTCGATTTCACATCGTAGATCCCACAACTCACAAGCACTCACTCACAATCAATAGAACAAGCACTCCCGTAGACGTAGGGTATTACGCTCCGGTGGCCCGAACCACGTAAATCTCGGTGTTCATCCGCTCTCTCGAGCCCAGGTCGCGTAGGGCGCCAAGCCCCCTCTGGAAAAAAGGAACCTCGCGAGCTGCTTCCGAGGAAGCCGGGAGGAGTGTCGCAGCTCACACTCTGACAGACTGCATCAAGGATCAGCTTTGAGCCCATACATCTTTTTCTTAGTGATAGATGAGGTCTCGATGGATATACAAGGAGATATACCTTGGTGTATGCTCCTTGCCGATATGTAGTGCTGGTAGATGGAACTAGGGATGGTATTGATAAAAAATTAGAGTTATGGAGACAAATGTTAGAGTCCTAGTGGTTTAGACTTAGTAGGACCAAGACCGAGTATATGAGGTGTGACTTTAGTGGTGTTGGTCGTAAAGAGGAAATTGTTAGTCTACAAGAACAAATAGTACTAGGAGGGACTCTTTTCGATACTTAGGATCAATGTTACAAAGCAATAGCGATATTGATGAGGATGTTTGCCATAGGATCAAGGTAGGGTGGATGAAATGACGACAAGCCTCTGGAATCCTATGTGATAGAAAAGTCCCACAAAATCTAAAAGGGAAGTTTTATAGAACGGTGATTAGACCCGCGATGTTATATGGGGTTGTCAAAGTGTTTTCTACGACACTTCCCCCGGTCTGCTCTAGAGGCGCCCGCGGAGGTTCTTTTTTAGTAGGGACTTAGTGGTTTTGAGCGTCATAGCACGATGGCGAGGATGAACACGAGGATTTACGTGGTTCGAACCGCCTGAGCGTAATACCCTACATCCACGGAGTGTTGGTTGTTCCTTGTAATACGCTACATCCACGGAGTGTTGGTTATTCTTTGTTGCCTGAGTTTGAAGGTGGCTCGAGCTTGCGAGCTTACATTGGTTTGAGCTAGAATGGAAATCGAATCGAAAAGTTAGAGCGGAAAATAAGTCCTTTGCCCGTTGGCTGTCTGGTCCTTTTACAGCTCAAGGATAGACAACCTTACAAGTAGGCCCGGAGCCTCACAGGTGGCCCCGTTATAGGCAGCTGGCTCTACTTCGGGTAGCCTGCTCCCTGCTAGTAGTAGCGCACTTCATCGCGTTGTGGTGCACGTCGCCCCAACACATCGGCTTCCTTAAATGGTGTCTGACGTAGGCGGTAGGAATCCGTCTTGTCCCGCGGCGCTGCACTGTGGCTCCGTCAGTGCGCCACGCGACTGGTCTTTGCTGCCAGGCACGCTTATACCGGGATGTGATGGATTGCTTGCCTGGGGAACATGCGAGCTTTGAATGCGTGATAGGACAGCACACCTTCCTCTTTACTCCTTGGATATCTGCCCGTTGCTTGTCGGCGCGGAGTCCTGGTGGCTGGCCCCCGGGACACGCATCGTCACAGAAGCTGTCTTGCGAAGTAGCGAGCGGTACGGAGTCGTTGGGCACGTGGCAACGCCGGTGCTCTCTCTGGCAGGAGGGGAGGTCCGGAGCTGTCATGCATGTGGCCGCACCGGAGCCCTCCTTGGCGGAAAGGGACGCCTGGAGTTGTTGCCCACGTGGAAGCACCGGAGCCCTCCCATGATGGAGGTCAGGCCTAGAGCCGTAGGACACGTGGCACCTCCGGAGCCGGGAAGGGGCGCCTAGAGTTGTTGCCTACGTGGCAGCACCGGAGCCCTCCCAGGCTGGAGGTCGGGCCGGAGCCGTAGGACACATGGCACCTCCGGAGCTATCCTTGGCGGGAGACGTGGCTCGGGGGTTCCGGACACGTGGCAGTGCCGGAGCCCTCCCTGGCGGGAGGTCGGGCCTGGAACCATCGGACACGTGGCGGCTCCGGAGCCGTCCTCGGTTGGTAGTGAGACTCAGAGCCTGCAGATACATGGCGGCCTCAGAGCCCTCCTTAGCAGGTGGCCGGACCCGAAGCCTAGGGCACGCGCCTTCTCATGAGTGTTTCCTAGCCGGCAGTTGGGCCAGCCTGCAGGTTGGGTCCCTTTCTTCTGCATACGTGCTGACGTATGTCTTCTTTTGCTCTTACACGCGGGGGTACCCGGTCTTGAGGGTAACGACAGGGGCGGAATGTTGGCCAACTAAATGGCAACATGTCCAACAAATGTCGCGGAGATGCGCATGCTACGGTGGATGTGTTGGCACACAAGAAGAAACCGGATTAGGAACAAGGCGATTCGTGATAGGGTGGGGGTGGCACCGATTGAAGAAAAGTTAGTCCAACATCAACAAAGGTGGTTTGGACATATCCAGCGGAGACCTCCAGAAGCACCGATTAACAGTGAGATTTTAAGAGGTAGATAAAATATTAGAAGGGGTAGAGGACGAGCTAGGTTGACTTGGGAGAAGGCAGTAAAACGAGGCTTGAGAGATTGGAATGTATCTAGAGACTTTGCTCATTGATAGGACTGCATGGAGAGTAGCAATTTATGTGCTAGAATCTTAGTTTTTTTCTCTTATATCTCTTCCTCTCTTTTACTTCATTTAAAATATAATAAAAAAGATTTGTGCTTTATGTCTAGCCTACACAAACATGGTTGGGACAAAGACTTTGTTGTTGTTATTGTAGAAAAGGTTGTATATTATGATACTTTGTCGCACCACGGATCTAATAGCATCAGTTTTATGCTGTCAATATTAATGGATATTTTCCTATGGTCAGTCAAATTTAAAAACATTTGGCTCTAACGAAACCTACAAATGCCAATATTTTTAAACGGTGGGACTATGACGGTAAATAAACAAGGCCTCCTCACGGCCTAGGCACTCCCCCATGTCTTATCATTCTGCACTCACGACTGTACATGAATATGGACGTCCTGACGTTATCATCCATCCACGGACCACGGCCAACGCTCATGGGAGAAAGCATATATGTTTCAGTGTCCAGTACTAGTACCATTGTGCCACGTGTCAACCGTACGTGCACTATACTAACCAACTCTCTATCTTAATTATGGCCGTACATTACCAGTGAACTGTTCTTCTTTGACTACTCGACCAAGTGCGGATTTATAACAAAAACCTATAATATACATGGAGGGAGCATTTCCTCACTAGAGATACTACGTCTTCTACATTACTATTTGTGGTCTGGGCCCTTCAAATTGATTTCTCAACCTTGTTTTGAACAACCATGCATGCGTGGAAGTGGAAAGCTACCTAAGCCGCGAGCTAAGCTGACAGTTCTGCACCACCAATGGTGAGCAGCCAATGCACGCCCTTAGCTTGTGATTCCAAACTCCGCCGTGCACAGATGCAGCAGGGATAGAGGCATCTATCACTGAGCACATAGCACCGGGGGTGGGTGGCCTGCATGGGGAGGGGGGCACGTCATTAAAGGAAAAGTGAAGTCTAGCTAAGCCAGCAACAGTGCAGCGAGAAACATTGTACTGCAATCAGTAACTCAGCACTGCTACTGGGCAAGGAGATCATCATGAGTGGCAAGACTTCTCGTTTTCCTACCCTCTTCCAGCTAGCGCAGTTGAAGCTTTGATTTCTATCGGAGAATCCCGAGAGAGAGCTTTGAGGTCCTATTGCATATTATGTGCATACTGCATGGGGTATAGAAAATCGAAGCACCTTCCCGATTTTTTTCTAAAATACCGGCTTTACAGATCCATTTTTATACGTGGTTGTCATTAAGAAACAGTTTGTACAAATACATTTGTGCAGACGGTCCGCTTACGATCACTATAATGCAGGCGGCTTCCCTAAACAACTGTACGTGTAGAGATACCTTTAGAGTCCCCTCTAGAAATGTGTTTTCTAGTAGTGGCACCTCCAAAGCCGCTCATATCGCTGGGAGATTTGTGCAAATGTGTAAGATGAAAAAGCTGGATTTTCACTCATGTGATCATTGATTTCTCATCTCCGCTCACATAGATCTTAAAACAAAATACTCTCTCTGTTTCGAAATAAATAACATCTATTAGTTTAATTTTAAACTAATCAGCATCATTTATTCGAAACGGAGGGAGTAAATGTCACCAGAGATGTCTTCTGTGGAAGGCATAACACTCTACTTCATGCAGAGCTAAAACAAACTAGCAGAAGCAGCAGTAGTAATCAGTCCCTTGTAATGATTCATTGATTCCCCATTCAGATCCACATCAATTGCCCCCCTGCGCCCGTAAGGATTGAGTGCTGGCCGGAATCTTTGCAAGAAATAAGTAGAAGAAGAGTAGAAGACAAGTGCAGAAACAAGAAGTACCACCGCTCTTCTTCGCCTTAGCCTGCCGCTTGAATACATGGTGGTAGTGGCGAGCATGGAAAAGCCAGCTTGCCAGCACCCATTGCATTAACGCTCTATTCATGCATGGACACTCACTGATCCGTTCAGTCCAGTACTGCGCTTGCGCTCGTGATGATAGAGAGAGAGAGCGTGTGCCACTTGTGCCTCCGGTACGGTGAGCTAGATCTATGTTACCAGCTGACCCAGCAGCAGCTGCCAGATCGGAGAGTTAATTCCTATTGTGCGTAGCTTCTGCTGCATTTGTTCGTGTGGTCGTCTGAGAATTTTAAATGTTCTGCTGCATGTTGTATTTATTGTGTCCTTTTGTGTCTCCGTGTACTACGGGACCCTACGTACCCAGTCACGGGACTCTGCTTACCAAATCTCTGCGTACAGTGTACACCACACCTTCTGTCTTGCAACAGAACTATTCTACCTCGATAAGAGAAACTGTCGTACGGTACGGTACCCTACATGATCTACATATATATGTACTGTCTGTAGTGGCGACCTCGTAATGAAACTGTAAAGATTCCGCTTGCGGAAGTTCACTAGTAAAACGCAGGATGATTTTTTGTAATCAAGTCAAGTTTTTATTTGGTTGACGTGTGCATTTTTCATATGTGTCTGCAGAAGGCTTTCTTCGGCAGCAGGGACGCCGGGAGAGCTGCAGGAGGCTCCAAGCTGGTGTTTGCGACCGCCGTATGGGCAGAAAACTGTGCTGCCGCTGCCCTCCCCCTATCTCACGTCTTCCCACCACAACCGCTACTTACTCGCACAAAATCAGGTGATCATCAGCCCGATCGGATTGCTGGCCGCAGCTCATATATCTTAATTAGCTCGTATATATAACTTATCTGCTTTAATGCACTTGTTTGGTACTTAATCCATCTACTACATTTAAATAATATTGGTCCTATTTGCTTGAGCTCATGCTTTTCAAAAGTTTACTTTTGAAGCTGCTCTGATGAAAAGATGGCTAGCTTTCGGATTGGATTTTGAATACTGAAATGTATGCCTTCAGAATTTAAATAGAACATACCACATTCAGAATATCGGCCTTCAGAAGCAACCGAAAGCACATGCTAAACAGATTTTCGTTTCTAATTAATACAAATAAGCACATCTTTAGATTTAAAAAATCTAATTTCAAAAGAAAGCTACTCGTTTGATCTTGTGGCTTCTACAGAAACAAATCCTGCAGAAGCATCAATCCAACCGTGTACGTAAAAATTGGTGCATGGTCCACTAAGATCATAGGATTAAGGTTTTGTATGAACGAATATTGCCATTACTGCTGGTCCGTAATGTTTATTCCATGTGTCCCCGACAGCGACCGAGACTAATTGCAGTACGGGCCGGGCACTAGATGATTTCCTGCAGCCTGCTCTGAGGCGGGTGGTAATTAGGGTAGTAATAGTCATAGTTTTGGGTGGGACAAACAGCATATATTTAATGCTCTTGGCAGTACTACCCCTGCCCTTACTTCATTCCTCCAGGTAATCATTTGACGCTGTCGGTCAGACTATTTTCATTTCGATTGTTGACTGACCATGCATGTTGACGTTAACTTGATATGGCATTAATTTCGGATTGGGCTCTTACGTAACATTAACTTTGTTAGGTTTCAAAAATTAAACTTTCAGAGACAAGATCAACTACCAAACTAATATCTTCGAAGAACTAGCTAGACGGACGACTCGTTTCACGTGACTGAAACAATCTTGTAACCACCTGTTTCTTGCTACATGCTGTCTACAGGGATGGATGAGATCAGGTACACAACAAGGCCCTGCTCATGGCGTATATAAGGACAACGACGCCCGGCGCCTGCATGCTGGCCATGTCGAGACGGGAAGCAGGAGATCATCGTGGAGCAGTTCCGGTGTTGCCAACCGGTGGTCGTCGACGGCACCGTACCCGATGACGAACGGCACGAGTAGCAGCAGCGGCACAGAGCAAGGACAAGCACGGATGAAGCAGCAGCAGGCGTCCTCTAGGATGCCAAGCCTGGAGATAAGCCTTGGGAGACACGGGTGGCAGCACGACCAGCAGCAGCAGCAGCAGCAGCAGCCGCCGCAACAGCGCACCGTGGACTCGAAGGCGACTACCACAGCTACGACAAAAAGAGCTAACTCTTCTTAAGTGCTTGTGAAGTCGATATACAACAGTAGCTATCTAATCATTTTGTTAGTGTTTGCAAGAGTGAAAAATGATCGATCAACACTCGCTAGTTTAGATAAGAATGCAAACATCATCACTCTAGTGCAATCGTGCAAAGATGGTAAAGGTGCCAGCTAGGTTCTTTGCACTTATTTTCCCAGTATCATCATTTCTTTTGTACGCGCATGTGATTTGAGCTGATGATTCAGTACCATTTCTCGCCAGAAAGAAACTTGATCATTTTTATCCATATATGCACGGTGGAACCAACCTACCTAGGCTTGATAAAAACATCCTACTTGAGTTTAAGTCCCAAGTATGAGTGTTGTATTTATGACCAACTAGTTTAAAACCTGAGCTAATGCTAATGTGATGTTTTGTTAAACTCAATCATCGATTATAAAAAGTAAAGTTTATGTTGTGGTAATTAATCATAAGATAAGATTTAGGGTTCATAGAAAATAGAGCCATTCGAATAATTATGAGGTGTAACAGTACATAGCCTTGTATGACATGTTATTTACTTCAATTAGATACATGGTTATTACATATCTCAGAAACACATTATCCGAGCAATACACACAAGACACAATTAGCATTACCTGTTCATATTCAGAATGATATTTTAATAATTTTAGTCTAAGCGCATCTCGATTATCCCAGCAAAATCAAAACTTACAATGAGAACAATGTAGCGAATCAGATAGCATGAATAATATAATACTTGAACATGACATTCATAGATCCTAAACTATAATGATAACTCCAGTACTGAATACTTGGATTGATCATATTTTGCAAGGATTCAGTGCCAAAGTTTACAATAAGTGCAGCGACTACCAATAAAATATTGGTGGACCCTGAATCTTTCTCCATGTCCCAAAAATATTAAAACAAGGGACTATAATCAGCGTAGAAACCTGCATTTATTTGAACAAAAATAAACAAAAGAAGCAAAGCTTCAGTAACTAATAGAGAGTAAAGCATCCAAAGCATTGTAGACGTACACGTGCTTATTACAAATACATCAGGCACATTGTGCCCCTGCTCACAAAAAATAGAATGCTGCTGGAGAAAATGTGCACCAAATAACATATGAAAGCATGCACCCAAGTTCCGATATTTGACTCTCCTATTACTAATAAGGGAATATTTATTTGTTCCTCAAATCCTGCAGCTGAAATCCTTCATAAAACAAATATGACTAGGGAAAATCCCACCAATGTATTCCAAGCATATATTCTAGTGTATATCTTAGAAGCTAATAGGTGTTGCATGCTTTAATAATTACCAAAGATTACCTCAACGTATTGCCTTTCCCTGTAGCTGTGAAGATGTATTAGTTGTTTTTATAGATAATGGGAAAACGTCCCGACCTTCCCCTCCGTAGAGGTTATGGCAAAATTATTACAATCACACAAACAGTCTTTTCCTCATATTAGGCACTACAAAACCAAAAAGAGAGCGAGCCTACCTGTAACACCCCAAAATGTGTCAAAAATGTGAATTTAAAATTTGTGGACGTACTGCATGTGGAGAAAAAATTCAAACTCAAACTGGAATTCAGATTTGAATGCAAAACAGAAATAGAAAAAGGAAAATAAAAAGAAAGAGGGGCATTGGGCCAAAACCTACCCGAGACGGTCCAGCAGCCCGCAGCCTCTTTCCCCCTCCTCCTCTCACTGCCGCGCGGGCCCCGCCTGTCATCTCTTTCCTCCGCCCTCCCCCAACCGCCCGCACTTTTTCCGCCCGAGCAACCGATCGCGCCCCCTCTCCGAATTCCCCGCACCCACACCACGATCTGCGGCCTCTCCCGGTGCAGCACGAACCCCACTCGCCCCCGCCGCCTCCTCGCCCATTTAAACACCGAAGTCCGCCTTCTTTCCTCCCCGCTCGACCCACTTTCACTCCCGGTGAGAACCGAAACTTTCATCGCTGTTTCCCTTCAGATTCTTCTCAGTTTTGTTGGTCTAACGGGCTTGTCACGTTCCACCGCCGCCGGGGAGCTCGAAGGTGGAAGAAAATCCCAGAGATTGCGCCCCAGCCACTGCTTCGACGAGCACTGAAGGCCATCGCCGTTGAAGCTCGTCTCCGACCGCCATCTAGCCACGTAGGGATCAAGAAAACCTTCGAGGTGAGGTCCCCTACCCCTCCTCTACCGAATTATGCAAAGAAATGCAAGGTTCCGCGTAGATAGGGGCAATTCAGAGGCTTCGCCGGCGAGATCGCCCCCCCCCCCCCCCCGCCCGCCGCGCGCGAGCTGGCTCCGGTCAGGGCGACGTGGCCCATTGCGGCCCGTCCATTTTAAATCGTGCGGATGAAAACAGAACCCCCGCGTACCCCTTCGTGATCTAATCTCGGCCCTCCATTTAAAATCGGACGGTCCACATCAGCCCCGCGTTATAAACGTCGGCAATCTTACGCGCTACCCCTGGGGTTCTGGGAAAACAGGAGCTAACCCCCAAATTCTTCGGTTCTACCCCCTAGGCTTTCTAGAATTTGTGCAGAGGTGTGTAAACTTCTGTTTTAGGCCCTGTAACCTTTTGTATTTAGGAAATTTGAATTGGTAAAATTGAAATTAGCCCTGTATTCAGTTTAAATGAAGATTAGCTATGTAATTAGGAATTAGCCACTCATAATTGGGGTTAGAGAAACATTTTAGTGCCCTGTTTAATAATAAAATGAGTTGTAGGTCTAAAATAAAATAAAATGAGTAGGATTTAAATTCAGAAATTTTATATGAATTTAATTGCAACACCATATTTGCACTAAAATGGATCACAAAATAATCCCTAACATTGGAAAATTCCTGAACACACTATTTTGGTAGTTGAGCAATATATATATTCTGTAAAGGGTTTATTTTGCTGTTTTTAAATTCTGAAATTCATTTTTGGAATAGAAATAATTCTGAATATATGAGAAAAATATAAATGCACTTAGGAAAAGTCTCACAAAGTCATTGAACCGAAAATTTCAAGTTGAGAGTGGAGTAGGAAACCTGAAATCCTATTTAGGGTTGGAGTATACAATTTCATGCAAATTTGGTAGCTAATAAGTGTAGTACTTAATATAGAAATTAGTAAATTGGCAATTTATATGTGGTATGAAATTAAAAAAATCTGAACAACAATTTTGAAACAATATATATGCTTGAAAAGTGGGTGTGTGCATAGAAGCAACCCACCTAGGGTGAGATATGGATAAAAGCAAAGTTTAAATGTGATATATATGCACACACACACTAGACTTTGTGTAATAGGTTATAGAAAACTAAAAAGGAAAATTTCACCATTAGACACTCAAGAGGAGTAAATACATGTAGACTTTTGGAACTTTAGGTCAAATAAATAAAGTAAAGTGGCGTGTCTGTATGTATGATTTGGTTGATGAGTATATGTGGATGATTGCTTATGGAAGAATTATTTTCTTTTGTTATGTGCATGTTGATATGAGTAGAACCAGCCCCAGATCCGGTTCTCACCTTCCAAGACCAAGACTTTTCATTCTCGGAGCAGCAGGGAGAAGGCAAGTGTCCTTGACCACTATGATCCTATACTAGGATGTGTAGCTAGAATTAATTGCATTGTCAAATTGGAATATGATACCCATGCTAGGAAGTTTCTTTAGAGTTTCATTAGCTTGCTTCCTTGTAGCCTGGGTTGGGAGTTATTTTATTATGTCAATCATTTACACTACTCATGATTAGCCATGCTTAGAATGGGATAAATGGGATATGAGATCATCACCTTGATTACTTTACCTTTGAATGGATTATTATGAATTATGTAGAGATAGGGATCTAGGCAAGTTGGATGCTTTGGTTGGTGCTGTGTGCACGAGACACGGGTTTGTGTTTAGTACTTGCCTGGATCCTAAGGACCGGTTCATGGAGAATGTAATCTAGCTTTACCGTGCCAACCACATGCTGAGATGGGGCAGCTTGGCCAACTAATTAGGTGTATCTCCGGCGTAGTATGGATGTTTAGATGGTGCGGGGAATAGGTGTCAGCTGGACTACCATATGAACCGCAAGGCTCAAGAGGGGGCCACTGCAGCGTTGGTTGGAGCCTCCTGGATACTGTTAGGGGTGAAACCTCAGTGGGCCCACACTCGTCGGGAATCCCTTTATAAAGGCCTCGTAGTGATCTCCTGGCTACACACCTCGGAAGTGTGAACGTGGTTCACGGCCACTGGCATAATGGAGGTTCTTCTAGTCCACCCGACAACGGGGGATGAAATCACTACATGTGGGTATAGTGGTGCAAACTGTGCAGAGTCAATACTGTCATGACAACCGTGCTCACGGTCAAGAGCGGCTTGGACTTATTCATGATTAGAGGATGATGAATTAGGAAGTGGAGGTTGTTAAGCGGGAAGCTTAACAATGGAAATGAAGTTATGGTTTCTTTATATCGATGATGGGTTAGGGGATTGGGACCATTTCACTTATGTAGTAATGTAGGTGCATAATAAGCTAAGGTGATAGGGACTAATTGCGTAGTGCTTTAACCATGAGTTCAATCCTTTCCTTGCTCTAGCCATGCAGGACACAACTTTCCCACACTTGCTGAGTACCAACGGTACTCAAGCTTGCTTTTCTGTTGGTTTTAAAATGCTGCTCAGGACAAGGGAATGACGTGGTGTACAACGATGAGGACTTCGGACCAGAAGAAGGCTTTTAGGTTCACGGAGTCCCCCGGGCAACGCCTGTGATGGAGCCCAAAAGACTTATCTTCCGTCGTTTGTTTATTTACATATTGTGAACATAGTATCGTCCTTCGAGACGCTATGTAAGACTTATTTGCATTCGAACACTTGGTTTGTAATATAATGATACTTCACTATTTGTCATCACATGTATGAGAAAATGATCCTGGCATACATGTGGGAGTCACTCAGGTGTTCTGCGGAATAACCGGGTGTGACAGAAGTGGTATCAGAGCCAGGTTCCCCGTAGGAACGTGGACCTAGTTAGAAATGGACGTATTTAAGGACTTTATGTTCTTAAAAACTATTTTACAAAAGGTGTGGGGTAAAAGTGTTAATTAATGTTGTTTCTTTATTTGTTCATCTTGCCTCAACCTTTATTCAAAATACAGTATTTATTTAACTATTGTCTAACTTGATTTTAAATGTTTTATGTTTTAGATGGTTCGCATAGTCCGCACCGCTCACAAGTCCACCGGAGGGAGAGTTCCTATAGCTGCACTTGCCTTGAGGGAGGAAAACCGCCCGGTGACGTACCACTCCTACGGTTTGGCACTAGGAGGCTTGTTGCGCCATCTTCGGCGTATGCTTCACACCTCCGGCAATGTGGGCAAGCTAATCATCCACTACAGCTCTACCAAGACCATCCGTGAAAAGCGTGAAGAATGGAGCTCAGAGATGAGGTTCATCCACGACAACAAGCTACTCAAGATCCACCGCTCTCCAGCTTGTCGGGCGACTCAGGCCGATGCAGAGAAGGATGTCACCGGGAGGCCATCACCTGCCAGAGTTACATCAACCGTGGCCACCTGGACAGGACTGAGTACATGTATGTCCTCCAGCGTGAGAGTGGCATCGCGGAGTACAAGTACCCATCGGTGCAGCAGGGGACTTCCCATGATCACATGGACATGTGCTTGGAGGATGCAGCTATGCTCAACACTGTACTGCAGGAGTGTCAACAGGAGCTTCAGGATGTCCGTGACACCCTGAAGGAGACTGAGGCGTTGCTTCGCGCCAGCTTGAGGGCGAGGGAGAGAGGAGATAGGAACGAACTATGTGTCACGGAGAATGACACATGGACTCCTGACTCCCCAGACCGCCGGGTGAACAAGCGTCGCCGCACTTCTCCACCAGCAGCTTCCCCACCTAGAGCGGAGTCAGAGGGCAGCCGCAATGATGAGGAAGACCCCGACGAGCCAGCTCAGTGATACAAGTCATTTAGAGTCATTTCCCTTATTTCAGCATGTTATCTAGTAGTCGAGTCAAGAACCTATCTATTTGCTTGTTAATGTTTGGTGTGTGACGTGAGTTGTGGGAGCCATGGGCACTTGTCCACATCCTCGTCTTTATGATTGAATTTACTTTTGTGTGTGGAACCTTATGAATCAATAGTTGCATTTATTCTCGTATGAGACATGGTGCCTAAAAATCTATGCGAGATTTTCATAAATTGTCTAAATTTTAATGTATCAAAGGTTTAAGTTTAACAAGCAATGTGGGAAATTAATGCGTAATGATTAAGTTGACACTTGGTTGATCCTAATAGATGGCCGGAAGAGGAAGAGGTCGTGGTGCCAACCCCAACAACAACAACAACAACAACAACAATGAGGCTGCCAATCCTCACCTTCCTGGATGGCAAGGCAGGGGTGGTCGCCGAGGAGGAGCTGATCCTATCTACCAGATGATCGACAATCAAAATCAGCTCATCCAGAATTTGACTCAAGTGGTGGCCAACTTACACCAAGCTCCACCCCCACAGGCTGCACCACGTCAACCAAGGTTGAGTGAGTTCCTAGGAACTCAACCCCCGAGGTTTGCAAGTGCTGCTGAACCCCTGGAGGCAGATGATTGGCTCAAGACCATTGAGAACAAGATGAGGATCATACAGTGCCAAGGATATGAGAAGGTACTGTTTCCCGTTCATCAATTGCATGGACCCGCTGCTGATTGGTGGACCGCTTACATGGCAGTCCACCACGACCCCGAGAACATAACTTGGGAGGAGTTCAAGCGCAGCTTCCGAAACCACTACATACCAAGGGGAGAACTCAAGAACAAGAGGAAGAAGTTTCTTGGGCTGAACCAAGGCAACATGACGGTGAGGGAGTACCTCACCAAGTTCACCCAACTGTCCCGCTATGCACCACGGGACATTGAAACTAATGAGCAGAAACAGGACTGCTTTGTGGAAGGGCTCACCATGGAAATGCAATGTGCAATGTCCTCCAACGAATATGAAAGTTTCCAAAAGATGGTGGACAGGGCGTTTGTTGTGGAGAGGAAGATGAAGGCCTTGGAGAATGAACACAAGAGGAAGGTGGGATGGCCACACCAAGCGTCAAGCAGCAACACACGTCCACGTCATATGCAGCAACCTGCCGGGCAGATGAGCCGTGTTGTGGTACCCTACTCAGCACCGAGAGGTTACAATCCAAACTTCAGGCCTCCATCAGCACCAGTACAGCCGCAACGTCAGTTTATGCAGCAACCACGCCCCGCTTATCAACCTCGACCAGCAGGACAAGGGACACAGAACCCACCCTTGGACAACAAGGGTCAGGCGCCTATGGTTGGGGTGCAATGCTTTAACTGCGGTGAAGTGGGGCACTACGCTCACAAGTGCCCGAAGAAGAAGCCAATGCAGCCACAACAGCAGAACATGATGCGGGGACGGGTGAACCACATAACCATGGAAGAAGCACAGGAGGCATCCGATGTGGTGATTGGTAAGTTCCCTGCTAATTTACACATTGCAACCATTTTGTTCGATTCTAGTGCTATCCACTCGTTCATTGCTCAAGGATTTGTTAAGAAGCATGATCTAGCAACAACACAAATGAATCATATATTAGCAGTGAACTCTTGAGGGGGAGAAATAAGAACAAGACAAATGTGCCCCAAAGTGAATCTAGATATAACTGTGGTAGTATTTACTGCAAATATCATAGTGATATACTCGCATGGGATAGATATTATTTTGGGTATGGATTGGTTGACCAAGCATAAATGCATTATCCATTGTTCGACTAGAACGGTGGAACTAACTCACACTAGTGGCACCAAAGTAAAATTCATAGCTGTCCAAGAACCTAGGAGGGACATTAAACTCAATCAAGTGGAAGTGGAATTGGAAGAGATAAGGGTCATCAAGGAATATCCGGATGTTTTTCCTGAAGAGTTGCCAGGTATGCCCCTAGATCGTGAAGTGGAGTTCGCGATTGAACTAATGCCTGGAATCGCCCCGATATACAAGAGGTCTTACCGGATGGATTTTAAACAATTAGAAGAGCTCAAAGAACATATCTGGGAATTGACAGAGAAAGGGTATATTCGTCCTAGTTCCTCGCCATGGGGAGCTCCAGTGATATTTGTGCCCAAGAACGATGGAACCCAGAGGCTATGCGTAGACTACCATGCGTTGAATGAGATAACCATCAAGAACAAGTATCCATTACCTCGCATTGAAGACCTATTTGATCAGTTGAGAGGGGCTTGTGTATTCTCAAAAATCGATCTCAGGTCGGGATATCACCAACTGAAGATAAGGCCAACCGACATTCCCAAGACAACTTTCTTATCTCGGTACGGACTGTATGAATACATTGTCATGCCGTTCGGGCTAACTAATGCCCCGGCGTACTTCATGTATCTCATGAACAAAGTATTTATGGAATATTTGGACAAATTTGTGGTGGTTTTCATTGATGACATTCTCATCTTCTCCAAAGATGAAGAAGAACACGAGAAGCATCTAAGACTGGTGTTGCAAAAGTTGAGAGAACACCAACTATATGCCAAGCTAAGCAAATGTGAGTTTTGGCTGAAGAGAGTTCCCTTCTTAGGACATATAATCTCGGAAGGAGGAATCTCCGTGGATCCCGCCAAGATCGTGGATGTGCAGAAGTGGAAGACCCCTGAAAATGTCAGGGAGATTCGAAGCTTCTTAGGATTGGCTGGGTACTTGTAGGATCGAAGAGCACATGAAAAGCTACCAGAGGGGGGGTGAATGGTAGATTAAAACTTTTCGCAGCGGAAACAACAAAAACCCCTCAGCAAAAAATCAATCGGTTAAAGAAACCGTGTGTGCAAGTGTTTTCAAATGTGTTCAACCGTGACAAATCAAGTATAGAGGTAGAGAATCAATTCACGGATCTAATGCAACAAGAATCACTTGAAAACACGAAGTAAAACTTGAGATACGATCAAAACATTAAACGAAGATCAATCTGTTCTACCCGATATAAAACAGATCTGCAACGCTGCAAAGAAACTCGTGTATCTCAAAAACTACAGATCCGAAGCTCGTGAAAATTTCATAGATGATAGATAATTGAGTTGTGAATACAACCCAAAAAGAATCACATCAATCGGATCTGTAAAACTCGAGTTATGAATGAAACAACGAAGCAACGTCGATCTGTCCAGAAACTCGGCGAGAAAGACTTGACGAAAAACAAATCGGACGAACAAGGCACAAAAGCTCCTCGAAACTATGAACTTTATTCAATAGAAACACAAGAGGAACAGCCCAAAGTTCTCTACCCACGAGAGCTCTGGCCTCCCTTGCTTTTATGGCCAGCCCTCAGGCTAAACAATCCAATCTAGGACTCCTACTCCTAATTGGACTCGTATCCTAACTTACCATAACTGCTCAGGACTCTCCTATTCACAGATAGAAGCAATCGTGAGACTTCCAAACACCTTAGGAACGTCCTAAACATTCCTAAAACAACTCAACTTCGTGCCTAGCACGAAATCCTATCATAACCAACTCAAATCTTCCATATTTGAGCCATATCCGACTCAGCCTCAGCCTGAGTACGCAATCCAGCCGGTTGGACCTTTCCGACCAATTCTTTACGTCCACTTCTCTTCATCACGCCTTGGAACAATGTTGCCACGTCCATGCACTCCTTGCACACGTGCAAACACCTTCCAACGACGTACACGCAACCTTCATATGCACTGCCCTTGATCCAAACATGTTGCGCGACCTCCCGATCAACTCAACCACAGCTCCTCCCGAACTTGGTTGTTGGAACCTCATCTCCTCCCCGAGACTAGTCCAAGGATCCCGTCAACAGCCATGTCTTGAACTCAAGCAACACTTGTCAGACCTTACCACAGAAGAATGTTTTGGCAATATTCAAAACTTTGAATGTTAATGCTAACTTTTATCCTAATTGCTAATGTATTCAGCACACATAGATCTCACAATCTCCCCCTTGATGAATGCATTGGCAACACCAATTAAAATCCGAACATTGGCTTATGAAAAGTTTTGAAAAGCTTTGAAAACTCATTTCTCCCCCTTTATTAATTTCTCCCCATTTTTTAAAATCAAAGAAGGAAGAAAGTGTATAACATATGCAAAGTGTAAAAAAATCTCTCCTTATACATATTTTCCCCCTTTGACAATGTATTCAGCAAGGTTCAAAAGAGAAATTTTTAAATGTTATGAGCATATTATAACATATACATACAAAACAAAGCTCATCGAAGTCATACTATCAGATTACTTACACTATCACATCAATGAGATACATAAAGTAGTGTAAGCCATGCTAGAGATCAAATGTATTTTTCAGTTTAAGCAAGTCATGATCTCCCTTACTCAACTATTTCAAAACCTGAAAACATTACACTTGTTGCTGCATTTTTATTATTCTTAATCATTTAAGGCACAAAGTTGATCATATGATATTTGCAAGAGATTATATGCCGCATCAGCCTTATTCTAACCAACCAAGCCAAGCCTATATCATTTGACAATCAGAAGCTTAAGGACATGGTTTTAGTCATACACAATTCCTTCCAAGTTCATATCTTAGTGCAATGATAAGCAATCTCAAAAGAAGAAGTGCGATGCATGCATATTCTCTTGATCTTTTCTCAATTTTTTATTTGAAAACTCAACATGTGAGCTGATCACTTGATTAATTTTTTATGATTAAAAGCACTTGTGAGCACGCAACAAGTTCAAAACAGCAAGAAAGTTCGATCATGACCAGATTTAGTGTAAGTAATTATTCCAATTACTAGTTATGGCAAAAACTACAAAATATATAACATGAGTAATGTAGTAAGAACTTTCAGCCTGTAAAAGGAATCACAAAGTCATAGATGTATGAAATACTATGCTCATATTATTTTAGTTTCAGATTCACACATAGACTTTCAAAGTTTCAAAAACTCCCCCTCAATTTAAGCCATGAGGATGCATAACCCCTATTTCACTACAAATGAAACAAAAACGAGTGAAATCCAAAGGTTTTGTAAAAATATCAGCCAATTGTTGTTTGGTATCGACATGGTGAAGCACAATGTTTCCTTTTTCAACATTATCACGAAGAAAGTGATACCTAATGTCAATGTGCTTAGTTCTAGAGTGTTTCACGGGGTTTTTAGCAATACAAATTGCACTAGTGTTATCACAAAACAGTGGAACACTATCTAAATCAACCCCATAGTCCTTAAGTGTTTGAACAATCCAAAGAATTTGTGAGCAAGCGCTAGCCGCAACTACATATTCAGATTCAGCCGTGGATTGTGCAACTGAACTTTGTTTTCTAGAGGGCCAAGCAACAAGTGAATTACCAAGAAAATGACAAGCACCCGAAGTACTTTTCCTATCAATCCTACAACTCCCAAAATCAGCATCCGAAAAAGCTTTCAAAGAAACGGTTGAGGAAGAAGGAAGAAAAATGCCAAATTCTTGAGTTCCATGTTGGTACCTGAGAATCCTTTTGATGGTTTGGCGATGTGAAGCACGTGGAGAAGCTTGAAAACGTGCACAAAGACATACGCTGCATTGTATGTCCGGTCTTGACGCCGTAAGATACAAAAGTGATCCAATCATACTTCTGTATTCTTTTTTATCGACCGGGTCACCATCTTCGTCAAGTTCAAGTGTTGTTGCTGTTCCCATTGGTGTCCGAAGAGGCTTGCATTTGTCCATGTTGAAGCGCTTAAGAAGGTCCTTTGTATACTTAGTGTGATGCACAAAAGTTCCTCCTTTTATTTGCTTGATTTGCAGCACTAAAAAGTATGTGAGTTCTCCCATCATACTCATCTCAAATTCTGAACTCATCATAGCTGAAAACTTGGACACGAGATCATGAGAAGCACAACCAAAGGTAATATCATCCACATACACTTGAACGAATAATGAGTCATTGCAATGCTTAAATACAAAAAGAGTTTTATCAACCTTGCCCATGGTAAACCCCTTTTCAAGTAAGAATGTTTTTAACCTATCATACCATGCTCTAGGGGCTTGTTTTAGACCGTACAAGGCTTTGGACAGTTTGTAAACATGATTAGGAAAATTTGGATTTTCAAAACCCGGTGGCTGCTTAACATAAACCTCCTCCTCTATGTAGCCATTAAGAAAAGCACTTTTAACATCCATTTAATATAACTTGAAACCTTTAGATGCAGCAAATGCTAATAAAATTCTTATAGCTTCTAATCTAGCAACAGGAGCAAATGTTTCATGAAAATCTAGACCTTCAATTTGAGTGAAACCTTGAGCAACCAACCTAGCTTTATTTCTAACCACAACCCCATCCCCACTTTGCTTATTTTTAAATACCCATTTAGTTCCAATTAATGTGTGACCTTGAGGTGGAGGTACAAGTTTCCAAACATTATTTCTTTCAAAATTTTCTAACTCTTCTTGCATGGCATTAATCCAAGATTCATTAGTGAGTGCGTGTGATATATCCTTGGGTTCAAAAGAAGCAACAAAAGCAGAATGAGCATGAGAGTTTGGATCACAAAACCTGGACCGAGTGACTCGTTCATGCAAGCTTCCAATGATTTGTTGTGGAGGATGACTTTTGAGTACTCGGAGGGGAGTAGACACTTCACAAGCACCTTATTCTTCATGTTCGGACCTTTGATTAGGAGAGCTTGTTGATTGAGGAAGGTCCGAACCAGCAGTAGTGACTGTTGGTGCTGGTTGTGGTGCAAAATCAGCAGCTTGATCGTTATTTACTTCCGAGTTTTCAGGCAACAGCACCACTTCTTCATCTTCTTCAATAAAAATACTCTCCCCCTGCGGATATGGATCCGGACCTGCAATATCGGAGCTAGTACTTGGGCTAGCTTCATCAAAAGAAACCTCGCAAGTCTCCACAATTTTGTTAGTGTCAAGTAAAAGCACACGGTAGCCTCTAGTATGAGATGGATAACCAAGAAATATGCCATCAACAGATCTAGCTTCAAATTTATCAAGATTACCATGTTTCTTAACAAAGCATTTGCAACCAAAAATCCTAAAGTGTGTAACACTAGGCCTATGTCCAAACCGGAGCTCATATGGGGTTTTTCCAAGCTTAGCACGCAAGAAAACACGATTTGAGACATAACAAGCGGTTGCAATTGCATCAGCCCAAAATTTCCTAGGAGTTTGATATTCATCAAGCATAGTCCTAGCCATCTCAACTAAGGTACTGTTCTTTCTTTCTACGACACCATTTTGTTGTGGTACATAGGGTGAAGAGTATTGATGATCTATTCCATTTTCAGCACAAAAGTGATCAAAGGATTGGTTTTTAAATTCAGTTCCGTTATCACTTCTAATTGCTTTTAATGATCCTGGGTGATCAATAGATAATCTAAGAAATAAAGTTCTAAAATGACTAAAAGCTTCATTCTTAGATGCCATAAAATAAACCCAAGAATATCTGGAATAATCATCAACAATCACAAGCACATACCATTTACCTCCGAAGGATTGAACACGTGCCGGACCTACTGTGTCAAGATGTAAAAGTTGTCCCGGTTCAGCTGTCATGGTCATTGTGAGAGGAGCATGTGAACCTGCAACAAACTTAGCATGTCTACAAGAAGAGCACACAATATCATTGTCCTTTTTAAGCTTCGGCAGCCCACGTATGCGATCGAGAGCACTAACACGAGTGAGATGATCAAAGCCTATGTGACCAAGTCTACGATGCCAAAAATATAGATCCTTTGTATCATTAGCAACTAGACACCGATGCTTAGAAGTTGACAAATCAAAATCAGCTTTAAAAACTCTTCCAAACCTAGACATGTTAAACAAAAGCTCACCTTTTGAATCTACAACCTTCCAGCAATTTTTAGCAAAGCTAACCTCTAGATTTTCATCTAGCAATTGTGAAACCGAAAGCAAGTTGTATTTCAAATTTTTAACAAGTGCCACATCTTTCAAAGTGTAGAGATTGTTTACTCTAACCGAACCTTTAGCAATTATGGGAGTAGAAGAGTTATCGGCGAAAGTAACATTTTCTACACGTGACACAAAAGAGAGAGAGGAGAACCATTCTTTGTTACCGATCATGTGGCGTGAGCAACCTGAATCCACAATCCAAATGTTCTCCTTCCTCAAATGTGAAACCTACACAGCAGCACAATACGTCGATGACTCAATACTGGGGTTAGTTAAAAGACTTTTAGGAATCCAGTACTAAGTCATACGACGTCCAGCAAGAATAACACGCGAAAGCTGAGAAGGTACAGCAGGTTTATGAGCAAACATCAAAAATTTTTGTTCCCAACTACTGACTTAGAAGATGTGTTATATGTAGCACAAAAAACAGTAGGTCCGGGAGCAAGTTTTTGACTCATTACAGCAGGTTGCAAGCTCCGAACATTCGGTCTAGCAGATTTTGCTTGGTTGTTATGTGATCTAGCAAGTATTATTTGTTTCTTATCGTGTTTAGCTAGTCTATAACAAAAATCCATGACATGACCATCTCTACCACAGTAGGTACAATGAAAAATAACCTTATTATCATGTCTAGATGAGCAAGCAACACGTTTATTAGAACCCGAATGGGACAGTACTCCTGCAGATTTGAAAATCACCTCTTTTTGTCTAGGAGCTGTTTGAATCAAACCGCTTTCTAATGACTTTACAACTTTAGATGGGTGTGCCTTAGCATGAGCATGAGAATTAAAACCTAAACCAGTTTTATCATTACAAGACTTGGAAGAATTCAGCAGCAAGTTTAGGTTCTTATTTGCATTTGAAAACCGATCTAGTGTCCTATGCATGTCATCAAATTTATTGGACAGATCAAAGCAGTTTTCACATAAAGTTTTTCCTTTTAGTTTGCAATTTGAACAATATTTAACTTCATGCACACGTAAAGCATTGTTCAAAATAGAAATCTCGTTCATAGCATCATTTAGTTTCTTATTCAGATCATCACATGAAGAACAATGCAAATCAATTGTAGAACAACAAGCATCTTTCAAATTTTTGTCATTAAGTGTAGCAAGCTCTTTGTTCTTTTCAATTTCAAGTTCAAGTTTATCAAGTGTAGATGCGTGTGCACTTCTTAAAGAGGATAATTGTTCATAAATCAAATCACATGAGGAACAAGAATCATCACTAGGAATCAAAGTTTTTAAACGATTAATTTCAGATTCTAGTGATTCAATTTTAACAGCATTGTTCCTAAGTTTTTTATCCTTTTTCTTTAATGTAACAGTGGCACGAGAAATAGCATCACACATTTCTTCGCAAGTGGGACATACCTCTTCATCGTCGCTGTTGTGTTCTGCCTCCTCGGAGCTTGAACTTGACTTGCTCGCCATGCAGCACATATTTGCCATAACTTCTTCATCTTCATCACTACCGGTGTCCACATCACTTGAGCCGAAATCTTGAAGTGCAGAGATCATACTATGCACTATGTTGCGCATTGATAAATCTTTCTTCTTCTTATTCTTTGCAAACGATTTCTTCGGCCTTGTTTGCTTTTCATCACGTGAAGTCGGACCTGAAAGGTTAGGGCACTCCGTACGAAAATGTCCTGTCTTACCACATTCAAAACATCGTTGAGGTCCGGAGCTTCCTCTCCTTCTAGTTCTCACATTTTGCAATGCTTTTGAGAACCGAGTAGAGATGAGTGCAAGCTCCTCCTCTGGAAACTCTTCAATCTGTTCAAGGGTTAGAAAGGACAGCAAAGAGAGTGCACCACTAGATGATGATTGACTAGAACTAGACATGTCACGTTGCGAAACAAATGCAATAGACTTGTTGGGGTTTTTACGTGAGATGATGTCAATTTCATGAGTTTTCAATTTAGAATAAAGCACGTCTAAAGTAACAGAACTCATGACAGTAGATTCACGAATAGATGTAACTTTCATCTCCCAAATTAACATATCTAATGCTCCTAACAATTGTCTAGCATTTTCAGCATCTGAAAAGTTAACATTGACACTACGCAAGTTGCTGAGAATTTTATTAAATCGAGCAAAAAGGTCGCCAATTGACTCACCGGGTTGCATCTCAAAACGCTTGTATTCTTTCTTGAACATATCTTGCTTTACCTCCTTGATCGTATTGGATCCTTCATGGTAGTCACAAAGAGCTTTCCAAACATCATATGCAGATCGGAGGTGTGCAACACGGTCGAAGTCGCTTTGAGTCAATCCTTGGATGATCAAGTTACGAGCCTTGTTGTTGTTGTCAACATCTCTCATGTTCACAGCCGTAACTTGATCGTTGGGTGGTACATCGAAGTTCCGGTAGACCTTTTCCCATATGGTGAAGCCTTGCGCCTGTATGTAGGCCTCCATCCGCGCCTTCCAAACCTGAAAACCGATGCCATTGAACACACAAGGTTTTGCGGAGTACTTCTCCATGATGGTTAGTCAAAACACATGCAAATCACAAATATTAGAGCACCTTGGCTCTGATACCAATTGTAGGATCAAAGAGCACGTGAAAAGCTACCAGAGGGTGGGTGAATGGTAGATTAAAACTTTTCGCGGTGGAAACAACAAAAACCCCTCAGCAAAAAATCAATCGGTTAAATAAACTGTGTGTGAAAGTGTTTTCAAACGTGTTCAACCATGACAAATCAAGTAGAGAGGTAGAGAATCAAGTCACGGATCTAATGCAACAAGAATCACTTGAAAACACGAAGTAAAACTTGAGATACGATCAAAACATTAAACGAAGATCAATCTGTTCTACCCAATATATAACAGATCTGCAATGCTGCAAAGAAACTCGTGTATCTCAAAAACTACAGATCTGAAGCTCGTGAAAATTTCACAGATGATATATAATTGAGTTTTGAAGACAACCCAAAAAGAATCACGTTAATCGGATCTGTAAAACTCGAGTTATGAATGAAACACCGAAGCAACGTCGGTCTGTCCAGAAACTCGGCGAGAAAGACTTGACGAAAAACAAATCGGACGAAAAAGGCACAAAAGCTCCTCGAAATTATGAACTTTATTCAATAGAAACACAAGAGGACCAGCCCGAAGTTCTCTACCCACGAGAGCTCTGGCCTCCCTTGCTTTTATAGCCAGCCCTCAGGCTAAACAATCCAATCTAGTACTCCTACTCCTAATTGGACTCGTATACTAACTTACCATAACTGCTCAGGACTCTCCTATTCGCAGATAGAAGCAATCGTGAGACTTCCAAACACCTTAGGAACGTCCTAAACATTCCTAAAACAACTCAACTTCGTGCCTAGCACGAAATCCTATCATAACCAACTCAAATCTTCCATATTTGAGCCATATCCGACTCAGCCTCAGCCTGAGTACGCAATCCAGCCGGTTGGACCTTTCCGACCAATTCTTTACGTCCACTTCTCTTCATCACGCCTTGGAACAATGTTGCCACGTCCATGCACTCCTTGCACACGTGCAAACACCTTCCAACGACGTACACGCAACCTTCATATGCACTACCCTTGATCCAAACATGTTGCGCGACCTCCCGATCAACTCAACCACAGCTCCTCCCGAACTTGGTTGTTGGAACCTCATCTCCTCCCTGAGACTAGTCCAAGGATCCCGTCACCAGCCATGTCTTGAACTCAAGCAACACCTGCACATGAATAAACAACCAATTCTTCCGAGCACAAGTCCTCGACTTGACTCACGTTAGTTCGAAAACCACAACACCTTACATGAGCACGTCACATAAGCATGTTGCAAACCATATCAAATGATAACAGCCATAACCACCAAAACACACCAAAAACTTAGCAAATTAATACTAAGCAAACCTTCCCATAAAGCAAGTTTGAAACATTGCGAGTTAAAAGCAAAAACAAGATGCTGCAGTTCTACGAGTTGAACTTCACGGGAGCTCCCTAAAAACAAGCTCCGGACCTCACAGAAGCTCTCCGGACCTTGCAGGACCTTGCCAACACTTGGCGGACCTAACAAAGAACTTGTCGGACCTTGCCACAGAAGAATGTTTTGGCAATATTCAAAACTTTGAATGTTAATGCTAACTTTTATCCTAATTGCCAATGTATTCAGCACACATAGGTCTCGCAGTACTATCGACGGTTCATTGAGGGATTCTCCAAGATCTCGAGACCCCTCACCAAATTGTTAGAGAAGAGAATCATATTCACGTGGACACAGGAGTGTGAGGCAAGTTTCCAAGAGCTAAAGAAAAGATTGACGACGTCCCTAGTGCTAGTTATGCTAGACATGCAGAAGAATTTTTCGGTGTATTGTGATGCTTCTGGACACGGGTTGGGATGTGTTCTCATGCAAGAGGGGCATGTCGTTGCATATGCATCCAGGCAGCTCCGAAAACACAAGAAGAACTATCCTACGCATGACCTCGAGCTAGCCGCAGTGGTCCACGCACTGGAGCTTTGGAGGCATTACTTGATGGGAAAGAGGACAGAGATATACACAGACCATAAGAGCTTGAAGTACATTTTCACACAGCCAGATCTCAACCTCAGACAAAGGAGATGGTTAGAGCTAATCAACGACTTTGATGTGTGTATCAACTATCATCCTGGAAAAGCGAACGTCGTAGCAGACGCTTTGAGCCGGAAAGTGCACGTCAACATGTTGAGCTTAAACGACACGCCTACGGAATTGAGGGAGGAATTTGCAAAACTCAATCTATGCCTAGTGAATAATGGTGAGGCCATCGCCATGGAAGTGGACTCCACTTTGGAGCAAGACATACGCAATGGTCAGAAGGATGACGAGAAAATACAAGAAATCAAAAGACTCATCAAGGAGAATAAAGCTCCTAGATTTAGAGAGGATGAACAAGGTACGGTGTGGCATGGGAAAAGAATATGTGTACTAGAGGTAAAGGAGATCCTTGAACTAATTCTGAGGGAGGCTCATGATTCCGACTATTCCATCCATCCTGGGAGTACGAAGATGTATCATGACCTCAAGAGAAGATACTGGTGGTATGGCATGAAGCGAGATGTCGCGAAACATGTTGCCCTATGTGACACATGTCAGTTGGTGAAAGCAGAACACCAACGACCCGTGGGACTGTTGCAACCACTCAAAGTGACCGAATGGAAATGGGAAGAAATAGGTATGGACTTCATATTGGGGCTACCTAGGACCCAATCGGGATATGATTCGATATGGGTCATAATCGACAGGCTGACTAAGGTAGCTCATTTCATCCCCATGAATCAAAGCTACAGCAAATCCAAATTGGCAGAATTGTACATGTCAAGAATCGTGTGTTTCCATGGAGTGCCAAAAAAGATAGTGTCAGATCGAGGAACACAATTCACCTCAAGATTCTGGCAGAAGTTACATGAGACCATGGGGACTCATTTGAATTTCAGTTCTGCCTACCATCCACAGACCGACGGGCAGACTGAAAGAACCAATCAAATCCTTGAGGATATGCTGAGAGCTTGCGCACTCAAGAACAATAGGAGTTGAGATAAGAATTTACCGTATGCTGAATTTTCCTATAACAACAGCTACCAGGCTAGTATGAAGATGTCACCCTTTAAGGCACTGTATGGGAGGAAGTGCAGAACTCCATTGTTTTGGAATCAAACTGGGGAAAGCAAAGTATTTAGGCCAGAGGTGCTACAGGAAGCCGAGGTGAAAGTGAGGGAAATCCGCAACAACCTGAAATAGCCCAGACCCGACAAAAGAGCTATTCTGATATACGAAGAAGGGAGCTCACTTTCAATGTAGGGGACTATGTCTATCTCAAGTTGTCTCCTATCAGAGGGCTTTGTCGGTTCAAAGTGAAAGGGAAGTTATCACCTCGGTACATTGGACCTTTCCAGATTCTAGAGAGGAAGGGCGAAGTGACATATCAGTTGGAACTACCGGCTCGCCTATCGGATGTGCACGACGTGTTCCATGTGTCACAACTCAAGAAATGCTCTAGAACACCCGAGGAGAGGTTACCCATGAATGAGGTGGACGTTTGAGAAGACCTTTCGTATGCCGAATAGCCGGTCAAGATTCTGGAGACGATGGAACGCATCACAAGGAACAAAAGAATCCGAATGTGCAAAGTGCAATGGAAGCACCATTCGGAAGCAGAAGCCACATGGGAGCGAGAAGACGATCTCAAGGCACAGTTTCCGGATCTGTTTCCCTAGAGTCACCCATCTCGAGGACAAGATTTCTTTTAAGGGGGGTAGAGTTGTAACACCCCAAAATGTGTCAAAAATGTGAATTTAAAATTTGTGGACGTAATGCATGTGGAGAAAAATTCAAACTCAAACTGGAATTCAGATTTGAATGCAAAACAGAAAAAGAAAAAGGAAAATAAAAAGAGAGGCATTGGCCGAAACCTACCTGAGATGGCCCAGTGTGACGCCCTCAATTCTGTGGAAAACCACGGAACCGAGAACTAATGCGTATGTGTGCCCACGATGTTCATCACACATACACATACGTTCCACAAACTGAATTCAGATTATATATCACCACGAATAACAGAGTTTATTACATTACCTCATGAGTCTTGGACTCATGCTTACAGCGGAAGTCTTATTTCTATGCAGCGGAAGCATTTTAGCTAATGCGGAAGCAAATCTAAGCAGAAGTGGCTCCATCTCTAATCCCTCCACAGGCAAGGTTGAGAACAGATCACACGCCATAGTGCTCCACTTGGTCTTCATAATAGCCTTCTCTTACTGTTGATGACGAAATAGTAACGCAAGTTTGAGTACGATGATGTACTCAGCAAGTGCGGGAAAACACATGATATGCAGCTCATAAACAAGGTAGGTATAAAAGGCTAATTTGCAGAAAAGCAGATTTGTAAAACCATGATAAAACAACAACTTATCTTTAGATGAATGCAATCCCAGCATGTATTAAATTACCAACATACCTCCATCACTTCCCGTGTTCCATCCGAACATTAACCAATCCTTTATTCATACTCACGAATACCTCCTCGTATTCGCTACCATCTCACCTCGTAAATCAACCTCGTCTCACACCGAGACCAATCTCATGTCATGTCTCAACAGTCATGCAACCATCTCATCACCCAGACTCCACAGTCCCAACAACTAAACCATAACCAAATCCATAACCAAATCCATAACCAAAAACCTTCCCTATAACCATCCCAAATAATCATGGCAGTTTAGCCAGACGCTCGTGACCGTAAGCTCGGCTATCATGATAGTTTTAGACTTTGCAGAGTTTGCACCTCTTTACCCACAAGTTTGTGATTTCGTCACCCGTCGGCGACTGCAGAACCTCCATTATACCAGTACACATCCGTCGGTGTATGGTCAAGAGATCACAAAATAGCCTTTACAAAGGGGTTACTAGATGTATGGACTCACTAAGGTTTCACCGGCAGGCTAGAATCTCCAATTCTGCCACGCACGGGCCCCCTCTTGTGCCATGCAGTTCCCAGGGCAGTCCTCACTCGACTCCCATTCCCCGCGCCTTCCACAGTCCATAACACTCTAGCAACTTACCTAATTACTCAGCTAAGCCGCACCCATACTTGGCCTTGTGGTGGCACTGTTATCTTGGCATGTGCATGCATAAACCGGTCCTTAGATCTACGGCAAGTAAAACCACCATCTCATGCTACCTCATTCACAAACCCAGGCTTGCCTAGATCTCCCTCCGATCCATGTTCATTAACATCATCAGTTTCTCATTACCATTACGAGTGCAGTTAGCTAGACATATCTATCTCGCTTCCCAATCCCATAGACTCAGCGAAGCACAAAACAAAAACCATACCCGACTAAACTTCCCAGGTGACAAGGGTGGTTTAACCAATACTAGTAAACTCCTATAAAAAGGGTTTCCCATCATGTTTGACTCAGCACACACACCTTTTTGCAAAACAAAACAGTTTTATCCAAAACATAGGATCAATATGGTCAAGGAGCACTTGCCTTGTTCTTGCGGTTCCGGTTGTTCTTGATTCTCAAAACCTGGTTGCTGCAGTTCGTTGTAGACAGCTCCGTGAGCTTGTCCTGCTAGGTAGGATCACGTGCATACAGGATTCACAACAATCAATATTTATGAACAAACCTTAAACTAGATGCGATGATGTATATGCATGGTATCTCATGATTAGTTTTATTAGATTGATCTGTACGTGCTTTTGCATGGCCTTGTATGGACAGGGGTGTTCGGATCAAAGGTGGACGTGGCGATGATCTTGTCTTTAGATTAAACTGATCATCAAGTGATCTGCCCACGAGAAGGCTTCTGTTTGAAGAACGGATGCAAAGATATGAACACAATGATATTGAAGTCCTACCTCTCGTTCTTCTTGACTTCGAGGTCCTCCTCAGACCGCTCGGTTCTTTTTCGATGATCTCCCTTGTTGCGCTTCAACGATGGTTTGCTCGGCGAGTTAGGGCTAGGTCTCTAAGTCGTCGGCTCAGGAGTCGAAAGAGAAGTTTGTGGTTTCGGCCAGAGGTTTTGGGTTCTATTTATAATCGGGAAGAGAAGAGTCCTAATCTGATTGTATCTCGAATAAGAGTCTTATTCAGATCTTTGTTGGATCCTAACATCTTATCTTTAGTAACATCGTGGAATTTAGATCGGTTTCTGTTGCATACCGGTATCTTTACGCGTAAAACCTGCTCCAGAACTCGTTACCTCCGTGATGATGAGCTCCGGAAGCTCCACGTGTCCTCCGGGGCCTGGTATCTCCTCGTCCGCAGAGACGAGCTCCGGTTGTGCCGCGTGTTACGAGCGAGACCTCCCCCTTCTTTGGAGGTGAGCTCCGTGCACGCCACGTGTTGGCGCCGATCTTCCCTCTCTTCCTTCCTCAGGAACATGCCCCGAGGTCGACACGTGTCCAGCAACGACAGACCTCCCGGAGAAAAGCTCCGGTGGCGACACGTGTTCAATAGATCCGGACTTCTCTGAGATGGGCTCCGAGATAGACACGTACCCCGCGCGACTGGTCCTCTGATTTCTGCGAGGACTAGCTCCGAGGATGACACGTGTCTTGCGGAAATGCCTTTGCTTCCTCTGCAGAGGCTAGCTCCGTGGGCAACACGTGTCCCACAGGATCGGACCTCTCCCCTTTGTGGCGACGAGCCCCAAACCTGCCACATAGCTCTTTCAGCGGCGGACTTCTCCCCATCTCGCAGGGACGAGCTCCGATCACGCCACGTGGCCCGCGGCCGCGGTAAGTTGTCTTCGGCGCTCTTGGAGGGCTTCATTGGCTATTCTTTTGATAATTCTCTCTGTTCCTATTTTTCATTAGAGTGTTTCCTCTTCATAGAACATGAACATATGCTGACACCCGAGGTGAGGGTGTCACAAATCTACCCCCCTTAAATTGAATCTCGCCCTCGAGATTCGTTAGTAGGAAATAGACGGGGAAATTCCGCCTTGATATCCTCTTCACGCTCCCATGTGGCCTCAGCTTCGGTGTGATGGCTCCATTGTACCTTGCACCATCGAATCACCTTGTTTCGGGTGACCCTTTCCTTTACGTCCAAGATTCAGACAGGGTGTTCTGCGTAAGTCAGGTCCTCTTGAAGTTCAAGTTCCTCCATTGACACTTGTTCCTCTGGCACTCTCAAGCACTTCTTGAGCTGGGATACATGAAACACGTCATGTACGTCGGAGAGATGGTTTGGGAGCTCTAGTTGGTAGGCTACTTCTCCTCGCTTGTCCAAAATCTTAAATGGTCCGATGTAGCGAGGTGCTAGCTTGCCTTTGATGTTGAAGCGTCGTTGGCCTCGGATAGGCGATACTTTAAGGTATACGAAGTCTCCTACTTCAAAGGTCAACTTCCTACGCCTATTGTCCGCATAGCCTTTCTGTCGTGACTGGGCAGCCTTTAAGTTCTCCCGTATCGTTTGGACCTGCTTTTCGGCTTCTTGTAGTACTTCGGGTCCAAACACCTGGTTCTCTCCAGTCTTGTTCCAGAATAGTGGCGTTCTACACCGTCTGCCATATAGGGCTTCGAAAGGCGACATCTTTAAGCTAGCTTGATAGCTGTTGTTATAGGAGAACTCGGCATACGGTAAACTTCTATCCCAACTACGTCCACGTTTCAAGGCGCAAGCTCTCAACAAGTCCTCCAAAATTTGGTTCGTCCTTTCAGTTTGTCCATCTGTTTGTGGGTGGTAGGCGGAGCTGAAATCCAGTCGTGTACCCATGGTTTTCTGCAGCTTCCTCCAGAATCTAGAGGTAAACTGAGAACCTCGATCTGAGACTATCCTCTTCGGAACTTCGTGTCGGCACACGATCTGCTCCATGTACAACGCTACCAATTGTGCAACGTTATACCTGGTCTTTACCGGAAGAAAATGGGCAGTTTTCGTCAATCGGTCCACAATGACCCAGATGGAGTCGCATCCCGATTGAGTACGTGGTAATCCAACGATGAAGTCCATACTGATGTCCTCCCATTTCCATTCGGGTATTCTCAAAGGTTGCAACAATCCAGCGGGTTTTTGATGTTCGGCCTTCACCCGTTGGCATGTGTCGCATAGGGCAACGTATTCGGCTATATCCCTCTTCATACCATCCCACCAATAACAAGTTTTCAAGTCCTTGTACATTTTGGTGCTTCCTGGATGTATGGAATAGGGTGAATCATGTGCCTCCTTCAATATCATGTCGCGGAGGTGTCTTATGTTCGGCACACAAATCCTTTTCCGTAGACAAAGCGTACCCTTTTCATCGTCCTTGAAATCCTTCTCTATTCCTTGTTGGATTCTTTCCTTGATCTCCTTGATTTCCTCGTCCGTTGATTGGCCCTTTCTTATTTCTTGCTCCAATGGGGAGTGGATCTCCATTATCTCCACGTTATTCAAGAATCCGAGGTGTAACCGTTCGAACTCCTTCCGTAGTTCGGGTGGTAGCTCCCGAACCGTGAGTTGGTGACATGCTCCCTTTCTGCTCAATGCGTCCGCTACTACATTGGCCCTCCCGGGGTGGTAGTTGATTCCCACATCATAATCCTTGATGAGTTCTAACCATCGACATTGCCTCAAATTCAAGTCCGTTTGTGTAAATATGTACTTGAGGCTTTTATGATACGTATAGATCTCACATCGATGTCCAAGGATATAATGTCTCCAAATCTTTAATGCATGCACCACTCCTGCTAGCTCCAAGTCGTGCGTAGGATAGTTAAGCTCGTGTGTCTTTAATTGTCGTGAGGCATAGGCTACCACTCATCCTTCCTGCATGAGTACACATCCGAGCCCTTGTCTGGATGCGTCACAATATATGTCAAAGCTCTTGCTTACGTCTGGCAATACTAGAACTGGTGTTGTGGTTAGCCTTTTCTTGAGTTCCTCAAAACTTTCTTGGCGGGCTTGTGTCCATTGAAAGACTTTTTCCCTTCATTAGCAACTCCATCATAGGTTTTGCTATCTTAGAGAAGTCTTTAATGAAGCGCCGATAGTATCCTGCCATCCCAAGGAAACTCCGAATATCCCTCAGGCTCTTCGGTTGGTCCCACTTCAAAACATCTCTCACCTTTCCAGGATCAACGATACCCATTCCTTGGAGATAATATGGCCTAGGAAAGATATTTCCTTTAGCCAAAATTGACACTTGTTGAGCTTGGCATACAATTGATGCTCACGCAACTTCTGCAAGGTCAATTTCAGATGTTCTCCATGCTCCTCCTCACTTTTTGAATACACCATAATGTCATCGATGAAAACCACGACGAACTTGTCCAAGTACTCCATGAAAACCTTGTTCATAAGGTACATGAAGTATGCGGGTGCATTCGTCAATCCAAAAGACATAACGGTATATTCATATGAACCATACCGTGTCCGAAAGGCTGTCTTAGGTATATCAGAGGGCTTAATCTTCAGCTGGAAGTACCCTGACCGAAGATCAATCTTGAAGAATACTCGGGCTCCTTTCATTTGATCGAACAAGTCCTCTATATGGGGCAGAGGGTATTTATTCTTGATTGTCACCTCGTTAAGAGACCTGTAGTCCACACACATTCTTTGGGTTCCATCCTTCTTGTCCACGAAGAGTACCGGAGCTCCCCATGGTGACGAGCTTGGACGGATAAAACCCTTCTCCAACTGTTCTTGAATTTGCCTCTTGAGTTCAACTAGCTCGTTGACGGGCATCCTATATGGTCTCTTAGCTATAGGTGCAGTTCCGGGTACCAAATCTATGGCAAACTCGATGTCTCGATCAGGGAGCATTCCTGGAAGCTCTTTCGGGAACACGTCCGAAAATTCCTGAACCACTGGAATGCTGTCCAATGTTGTTCCTTCGACGTGGTTCAAATTTGCCCGTTCGGTTGTTTGTTGGTCTGACTCAAACTCGACACGAATATCGTGTTCGTTTGTCAACTACACGCTCCTTTCAGCACATTGGATTACTCCATTGTGCTTGCTTAACCAATCCATTCCGAGTATGATGTCAATCCCGTGGGAGTCCAAGACAATAAGGTTGGCAAGGAAGTCTACCCCCCTTATTTTAAGGCTTACTCTAGGACATACTATATTAGTCATTTCTCCTCCGGGAGAATTAACTAACATAGCACATTCTAAGTGGGATACGGGTAGATGATGTTTGGCAACATATTTGGATGATATGAAGGAATGCGATGCTCCGGAATCAAATAAGATGGTGGCTGGGTTGGAGTTGGCAAGGAACATACCAATTGCGACGTCCTCAGCCTGTTGTGCTTCCTCAGCAGTGACATGGTTCACGTGGCCACGAGCATAGTTTTGCGGTCCACGTTTCCCTTGGTTGTCCCCTCTGTTTGGTTGCTGGTTCTGCTTGGGCACGTTGCCTTGCTGTCCAGGGCCTCTCCTCGGGCACTGGTTAGCGAAGTGGCCTACTTCCCCGCATGCAAAGCATGCCCTGTTGCCTACGGCAGCAGGTACGTTGGGGCGGGGGTTTTGAACAGGAGCATCATTGTTAGGTCGGGGCGCTGGAAGCATGGGCACACGAGGTGCCGGTGCAACGAATTGTTGCTGTGGTGGCTGACCAGGGCGGTACGCAGGAGTGGTCGGTCCATACTGCGGTGCAGGGGGCATGTACCTAGGTCGTACGTTGCTCCCTTGGGGCTGGTATGGCATCTTCCTCTTGCATTCTCGCTCGATCTCTTGGATCTTGTTTTCAACCACAATAGCCTTATCAACTAGCTTCTTGAAGCTTACGTAGTCATTGTTGAGGAGCTGAACCTGAATCTCATTGTTCAACCCTCTCATGAACAGGTACTGCTTCCTCTGGTCTGAGTTGACATCTTCGGGGGCGTACTGGGACAGTTGTATGAACTTGTTGAGATACTCATTCACACTCTTCTGTCCTTGGAGGAGACCTTCAAACTCCTGCCTCTTGAGCATCATTACACCAGCAGGGATGTAGTGAGAGCGGAAACTTTCCTTGAACTCAGTCCAAGTGATTGTCTCAAGGTTGGCATGGGCGTTGCTCAAGGCATCCCACCAGTCAGCAGCGGCTCCCGTAAGTTGGTGCGATGCGAAGAGAACCTTCTCTCGTTCGTTGCACTGAACAATGGCGAGCTTCTTCTCCATGGATTTCAACCAATCATCGGCCTCCATTGGATCGCTTGCTTGAGCAAAGGCGGGTGGTCGAGTCCTCATGAACTCTCCCAACCTGTTATGAGCAGGCAGCGGTGGTGGCGGTGGTGCCAGAACGGGGTTTTGGTTGGCCTGCAACTGACCCAAAGTTTGGATCATGGTTTGCATAAGCTGGTTTTGCATGGCCATCAACCTTTCCAGATGGTTTTCACCAGCTCCGGGGTTAGCAGGAACTCCCTCGTGGTCATCCTCCTGGACGTTCCTTCGGCTGGCGTTTCCTCTCACCATCTGTAAGGGAGAACGAAATAGAATAGAAGGTTAGAAGGTTATGTAAGTCCCTTCAACTATATGCATCAAGGTGAGTTAGACTGTATATATTAGCCCATATGAGGATGTGATCAAGTGGCGAAGCATTTCACACCTCTTTCTTCTTACGTATGGATATGGACAACGTCTTTGAGACGTCCCATAACTCATATTAAGCACATAATCACACACAATCATTGCAAGGGATCATACAGCTCCTATTCAAGGATGGTTTCCTATACCAAGGTGGTTTCAAGGCCAGTCTAAGCTATTCACCCTAGGATGCTTCGTTTGGTCAGCGTGGCTTACTACCTGTGACTCCTATTTAGGGTGTAACTTGCTGTTAACCCGTGGCTCTAATATCAATCTAAGGTTTCTATCTAGGCGTGTAACCTACTATCAACCCGTGGCTCTGATACCAATCTGTGACGCCCTCAATTCTGTGGAAAACCACGGAACCGAGAACTAATGCGTATGTGTGCCCAGGATGTTCATCACACATACACATACCTTCCACAAACTGAATTCAGATTATATATCACCACGAATAACAGAGTTTATTACATTACCTCATGAGTCTTGGACTCATGCTTACAGCGGAAGTCTTATTTCTATGCAGCGGAAGCATTTTAGCTAATGCGGAAGTAAATCTAAGCAGAAGTGGCTCCATCTCTAATCCCTCCACGGGCAAGGTTGAGAATAGATCACACGCCATAGTGCTCCACTTGGTCTTCATAATAGCCTTCTCTTACTGTTGATGACGAAATAATAATGCAAGTTTGAGTACGATGATGTACTTAGCAAGTGTGGGAAAACACATGATATGCAGCTCAGAAACAAGGTAGGTATAAAAGGCTTATTTGCAGAAAAGCAGATTTGTAAAACCATGATAAAACAACAACTTATCTTTAGATGAATGCAATCCCAGCATGTATTAAATTACCAACATACCTCCATCACTTCCTGTGTTCCATCTGAACATTAACCAATCCTTTATTCATACTCACGAATACCTCCTCGTATTCGCTACCATCTCACCTCGTAAATCAACCTCGTCTCACACCGAGACCAATCTCATGTCATGTCCCAACAGTCATGCAACCATCTCATCACCCGGACTCCACAGTCCCAACAACTAAACCATAACCAAATCCATAACCAAAAACCTTCCCTATAACCATCCCAACTAATCATGGCAGTTTAGCCAGGCGCTCGTGACCGTAAGCTTGGCTATCATGATAGTTTTAGACTCTGCAGAGTTTGCACCTCTTTACCCACAAGTTTGTGATTTCGTCACCCGTCGGCGACTGCAGAACCTCCATTATACCAGTACACATTCGTCGGTGTATGGTCAAGAGATCACAAAATAGCCTTTACAAAGGGGTTACTAGATGTATGGACTCACTAAGGTTTCACCGACAGGCTAGAATCTCCAATTCTCCCACCCACAGGCCCCCTCTTGTGCCATGCAGTTCCCAGGACAGTCCTCACTCGACTCCCATTCCCCGCGCCTTCCACAGTCCATAACACTCTAGCAACTTACCTAATTACTCAGCTAAGCCGCACCCATACTTGGCCTTGTGGTGGCACTGTTATCCTGGCATGTGCATGCATGAACCTGTACTTAGATCTACGGCAAGTAAAACCACCATCTCATGCTACCTCATTCACAAACCCAGGCTTGCCTAGATCTCCCTCCGATCCATGTTCATTAACATCATCAGTTTCTCATTACCATTACGAGTGCAGTTAGCTAGACATATCTATCTCGCTTCCCAATCCCATAGACTCAGCGAAGCATAAAGCAAAAACCATACCCGACTAAACTTCCCAGGCGACAAGGGTGGTTTAACCAATACTAGTAAACTCCTATAAAAAGGGTTTCCCATCATGTTTGACTCAGCACACACACCTTTTTGCAAAACAAAACAATTTTATCCAAAACATAGGATCAATATGGTCAAGGAGCACTTGCCTTGTTCTTGCGGTTCCGGTTGTTCTTGATTCTCAAAACCAGGTTGCTGCAGTTCGTTGTACACAGCTCCCTGAGCTTGTCCTGCTAGGTAGGATCACGTGCATATAGGATTCACAGCAATCAATATTTATGCACAAACCTTAAACTAGATGCGATGATGTATATGCATGGTATCTCATGATTAGTTCTATTAGATTGATCTGTACGTGCTTTTGCATGGCCTTGTATGGACAGGGGTGTTCGGATCAAAGGTGGACGTGGCGATGATCTTGTCTTTAGATCAAACTGATCATCAAGTGATCTGCTCACGAGAAGGCTTCTGTTTGAAGAATGGATGCAAAGAGATGAACACAATGATATTGAAGCCCTACCTCTCGTTCTTCTTGACTTTGAGGTCCTCCTCAGACCGCTCGGTTCTTTTCCGATGATCTCCCTTGTTGCGCTTCAGCGATGGTTTGCTCGGCGAGTTAGGGCTAGGGCTCTAAGTCGTCGGCTCAGGAGTCGAAAGAGAAGTTTGTGGTTTCGGCCAGAGGTTTTGGGTTCTATTTATAATCGGGAAGAGAAGAGTCCTAATCTGATTGTATCTCGAATAAGAGTCTTATTCAGATCTTTGTTGGATCCTAACATCTTATCTTTAGTAACATCGTGGAATTTAGATCGGTTTCTGTTGCGTACCGGTATCTTTACGCGTAAAACCTGCTCCAGAACTTGTTACCTCCGTGATGATGAGCTCCGGAAGCTCCACGTGTCCTCCGGGGCCTGGTATCTCCTCGTCCGCAGAGACGAGCTCCGGTTGTGCCGCCTGTTACGAGCGAGACCTCCCCCTTCTTTGGAGGTGAGCTCCGCGCACGCCACGTGTTGGCGCCGATCTTCCCTCTCTTCCTTCCTCAGGAACATGCCCCGAGGTCGACACATGTCCAGCAACGACAGACCTTCCGGAGATAAGCTCCGGTGGCGACACGTGTTCGATAGATCCGGACTTCTCTGAGATGGGCTCCGAGATCGACACGTACCCCGCGCGACTGGTCCTCTGATTTCTGCGAGGACTAGCTCCGAGGATGACACGTGTCTTGCGGAAATGCCTTTGCTTCCTCTGCAGAGGCTAGCTCCGTGGGCAACACGTGTCCCACAGGATCGGACCTCTCCCCTTCGTGGAGACGAGCCCCGAACCTGCCACGTAGCTCTTTCAGCGGCGGACTTCTCCCCATCTCGCAGGGACGAGCTCCGATCACGCCACGTGGCCCGCGGCTGCGGTAAGTTGTCTTCGGTGCTCTCGGAGGGCTTCATTGGCTATTCTTTTGATAATTCTCTCTGTTCCTATTTTTCATTAGAGTGTTTGCTCTTCATAGAACATGAACATATGCTGACACCCGAGGCGAGGGTGTCACACCCAGCAGCCCGCAGCCTCTTTCCCCCTCCTCCTCTCACTGCCGCGCGAGCCCCGCCTGTCATCTCTTTCCTCCGCCTTCTCCCAACCGCCCGCACTTTTCCCGCCCGAGCAACCGATCGCGCCCCCTCTCTGAATTCCCCGCACCCACACCATGATCTGCAGCCTTATCGGTGCAGCACGAATCCCACTTGCCCCCGCCGCCTCCTCGCCCATTTAAACACCGAAGTCCGCCCTCTTTCCTCCCTGCTCCACCCACTTTCACTCCCGGTGAGAACCAAAACTTTCATCATCGTTTCCCTTTGGATTCTTCTCAGTTTTGTTGGTCTAATGGGCTTGTCACGTTCCACCGCTGCCGGGGAGCTCGCAGGGGGAAGAAAATCCCGGAGATTGCGCCCCAGCCACTACTTCGACGAGCACTGAAGGCCATCGCCGTTGAAGCTCGTCACCGACCACCATCTAGCCACGTAGGGATCAAGAAAACCTTGGAGGTGAGGCCCCTTACCCCTCCTCTACCGAATTATGCAAAGAAATGCAAGGTTCCGCGTAGATAGGGGCAATTCAGAGGCTTCGCCGGGAGATCACGCCCCCCCCCCCCCCCCGCCGCGGCCGCGCGTCGCCGCGCGCGCGAGCTGGCTCCGGCCAGGGCGACATGGCCCATTGCGGCCCATCCATTTTAAATCGTGCGGATGTGTAGCTAGAATTTAATTGCATTGTCAAATTGGAATATGATACCCATGCTAGGAAGTTTCCCTAGAGTTTCATTAGCTTGCTTCCTTGTAGCCTGGGTTGGGAGTTATTTTATTATGTCAATCATTTACACTACTCATGCTTAGCCATGCTTAGAATGGGATAAATGGGATATGAGATCATCACCTTGATTACTTTACCTTTGAATGGATTATTATGAATTATGTAGAGATAGGGATCTAGGCAAGTTGGATGCTTTGGTTGGTGCTGTGTGCACGAGACATGGGTTTGTGTTTAGTATTTGCCTGGATCCTAAGGACCGGTTCATAGAGCATGTAACCTAGCTTTACCGTGCCAACCACATACTGAGATGGGGCAGCTTGGCCAATTAATTAGGTGTATCTCCGGCGTAGTATGGGTGCTTGGATGGTGCGGGGAATAGGTGTCAGCTGGACTACCATATGAACTGCAAGGCTCAAGAGGGGGCCACTACAGCGGGGGTTGGAACCTTCTGGATGCTGTTAGGGGTTAAACCTCAGTGGGCCCACACTCGTCGGGAATCCCTTTGTAAAGGCCTCGTAGTGATCTCCTGGCTACACACCTCGGAAGTGTGAACGTGGTTCGCGGCCACTGGCATAATGGAGGTTCTTCTAGTCCACCCGACAACGGGGGATGAAATCACTACATGTGGGTTCAGTGGTGCAAACTCTGCAGAGTCAAAACTGTCATGACAACCGTGCTCATGGTTAAGAGCGGCTTGGACTTATTCATGATTAGAGGATGATGAATTGGGAAGTGGAGGTTGTTAAGCGGGAAGCTTAACAATGGAAATGAAGTTATAGTTACTTTATATCGATGATGGTTTAGGGGATTGGGACCATTTCACTTATGTAGTAATGTAGGTGCATAATAAGCTAAGGTGATAGGGACTAATTGTGTAGTGCTTTAACCATGAGTTCAATCCTTCCTTGCTCTAGCCATGCATGACACAACTTTCCCACACTTGCTGAGTACCAACGGTACTCAAACTTGCTTTTCTGTTGGTTTTAAAATGCTGCTCAGGCCAAGGGAATGACATGGTGTACAACGACCAAGACTTCGGACCAGAAGAAGGCTTTTAGGTTCACGGAGTCCCCCGGGCAACGCCTGTGATGGAGCCCAAAAGACTTATCTTCCGCTGTTTGTTTATTTACATTATTGTGAACATATTATCGTCCTTCGAGACACTATGTAAGACTTATTTACATTCGAACACTTGATTTGTAATATAATGATATTTCACTATTTGTCATCACATGTATGAGAAAATGATCCTGGCATACATGTGGGAGTCACTCGGGTGTTCTGCGGAATAACCGGGTGTGACACTACCTAAAGTTTGAATGGATACATTATTAGATAGTAATTCTATTACTAAATCTCCATCCATAGTAGGCAAACATCAACATGATTGTAGTCTCCAAGCAACAACACACATCCCTCACAATGTCAGTGCCCTTCTCATCCTTTTGTAGTAACGCCCAAGCACGACACCAATGTGTTGCCTTGTAAAGTACCTGCAAATATGTGTTTCATATAGCAATTATCAAAGAGAATATCATTTATGCTTAACCGGATAGCCCAACAAATTGATGCTGCATCCAGAAGCAGAATACCTTGAATCTTGGTATTATATCTTGTCATCCATACATGAAACATATGTTTTGTATTATTAGGAATATCAATCCCAAAAGTAACATAGAAGGATCTCCATATAAATCTAGCATAATGACATCAAAAAATAGATGTTGAATTGTTTCATCTTGCGAGCAAAAAAACACATTTTCTATCTCCTTTCCAATTTTGCCTAAGCAAATTATCCTTAGTAAGGACCATCTCTCTTGATAAATACCACATAAACATTTTAATCTTTAATGGTAATTTTGATTTCCACAACCACTTATCCTGGTGAATGTTTCCATTCGCTATCAATACACTATACATTGAATGTACCGTAAAAACCACACTGTTATGCAATTCCCATCTAAAACTGTCCTTCGAATTATTCAAGCGAACATGAGCTATACCTGTTACTAACCTGTTCCATTGCATCAAATTATGATAATGTTTTCTGCAATTTCCCCCTTTTATGGTTGCACTCGAATTGGGAACGGCCTTTCTCTTTATCCGGCTGCTAGTAATATACGATGAAGAGGCAAACTATCAGTGTGATACCTCTGCATGTCTGTTGGCTACCATGAGTCAATTAGTTTGCCAGGTCAAGTCAGGTAGGGGTGAAAATGTTAGGATTTTCCCATCCTGTCTCTACCATATACCGTTTTCCCCCGTTGGTTTCAAGTTATTCAGTAATTACTCGGGATCGGGATCAAAACGGGACGGGTCCATCAGTACTAGAATCGAAAACGTTTCATGGGTTTTCCCGACCATTTTTACGATTCCCGTTTTAAATTTGATATATTCCCGTTTTCACCACATTTTAATTGTATTCGGGATTAGGCCAAAACAGTCTAGTAGTGCACAGAATCAACCCATCAGCATAGTAAATTCCTGATATTTCTCTTATGAATCAGTAAGTCTAAAATAGAAAATTCAATTATGGAACATATTTGAAGGAATTATTTTCTCACAAAGAATTGTGATGTTCTGTATAGGAAAGGGTATCCAAATTCTATGACTAAAAGTCTCAATCATTTGTGTGCTTGTTGAGGTAAATGCGTCCATTTATCACCCTATTCCTCAAACAAAACACCTGGTAAATTTGATTGGTTTGACTATTTAGCATGACTAACATGTTATTAGCATCAGTTGTTTTCTAAATAACACATTATTAGCATCACAAACCAGCACGCTAGCTTATTTTAGTCTTCCTGAAATAATTATCATTTTTTACCATTATTGATTTATTTCCGTTCTGACTTGATTTCTTTCGAATAACTTATAATCTCGATCCCACATTCTGATCATGATGTTTTTATTTTTGTTTTCGCCCCGATGAGAAAATTTGAAAACAAAATCGATATGACTACTTATCCAATTATTTTTTACCGTTTTCATCCCTAAGGTCAGGTAAAAGCGAATAGCATGCTCAATACCATTTCAATGAAACAGGGTAATTTTCATAGCAAGTTGAATATCAACCATGTGTCCCTATTGGCAGATCACTTGTTTTGACTTTTTTTGTAATTCAAAATAAGAGAAAAATTATCTGATTAAATATTGAACTAAAATGAAGAGTTAACCCCCACCATTATTTTCACCTTATAGCCACACAACCATCAAGTATTGTGCTAGCTTGACAGACCCACTAATACTTTAGGTTTTGTTTCACAAAGCCACCATTTTATTAATCTATATTGTATCCAATACTCCCACATGTAAATTGACAAGCTGATATGGTCTCTAATTTTAGGCTCTACAGATGACAATCAAGCTCATCAATATTGTATATGGTATGAGTCACAAAGCGGTGGCTTTATGAAATAATACCTTAAAGTATTGGCTGATATGTGAAATAATACCTTAGAGTATTGGCTGATATAGGAAATAAAAATTATATTTGTTAGTTTATTGACTATAAAGTCATAGTATTAGTGGGTTTTATGACTATAAAGGTCACATCTTTTAATATGGCGGGCAACCTCTACCCAGTCTGCCATGAGGGGAGGGGGTAGAGGAGTTGGCGTTCTACGTGTGTGAGTGGGTAACAGGTGGCAGACCTGACTACCCAGTAGGCCAAACACACTAGATCTAAAAAGATTCAAGCCTACGAAGACTCATACATTTTAGCGTTTATGGAACGACTACACCAGCAAGACTAAAACTCCACATCCGTATCAAAAGTGAAGCCCGGGTGAATATGCTATCAGAACTCTATGAAGATAAGGAAATAAGTCATGCGTATCAAGACTAGATATAGTAAGTTATAGATAGGATCCATATGAGATGAAACACCTCGTAGCCAACTCAGGTATCGCCTTGAGACCTCTGATCCATATAAAATCAGGAAGAGACAACGAGTCAAGATCATTGAATAGCATCCCATCATACTTAGACATAAAAGTCTAACATTGTAGCATAGGCTCGTCATACACCCGCCATCTCACTGAATAGTTGATAGGAAACTCCACATATCTTTTTAATCAAGCTATCAAGAAGAATCAATCAAGTGGGAGTAGGGTATTACCTCGCCGCGGAGAATCCGAACCTGGATAGCGTGTGTCTCCTGTTACTACTACAATCATCTACGTGCAGTTACCCATACACACCTCACTCGATCTTATCAATAAATTCTATTGCCGTGAAAACCCCGCAACAAGATCCACATGCCCCCACCCATTTGACTTGATGTAGTCATATTAGAAAAAAATGTCCATTAGATTTGTAGAAGGGATTGATCCATGCAGTTTGTGGTGTGCACGTAATTTAGGTTGTGTGCTGGACACTGACGATGTCTCGTTTAAGAAATATATATAAAGAGATAGATATTATTCTTTTAGTTGTAGACGACGTTCTTATTGATACTGAGATGTTTATAATAATTTATTGAATAATATTAATACTAGCTAGTACAGTCTCTAGAACACACTTATCTATAAAGATAATGTGTACATACGTATAGTCATAAGAATAAGTATTCTTTCATGTATGTGAGTGTCTATATTTTTTGTTTGTAAAAAAATAGTATCTAAAGCATGCATTATGTCTCCGTCCATAGTAAAATGTAAGAAGCCTTGGTAGGCTATTGTTTCTAAGACCAAACATGGTATGCTTGAATTCGGGCCTAGATGGGTCACATGGTCCATCGATATAAGAAATAAAAACGCAGTCGACCTTTCCTCCTTTAAAAGAGAGTAGACTAGAGACCGGATGTTGAAAGGCCTGAGGGGTTGCGAACTGTCAGTGTTGTCTGAAGTTTTTTATTAATATACGATCTTTTATTAATTTAATAAAATAACCATCCATTTTCAAAATTTAAAAAAATCACTATGTCGCCACATCACCTCCTATTGCTCGATAAATGGGCAACAGGTGCTATCACCCAATAAAAATATGACAGATGCCATGTCAACACCATGTCAGCCGCCCAATTAATAATACTTAAATCTTACTACAAATTGTTACAAATAGTGTAATGGTTAGTTTTAACACCTCAAGAGGTCCTAGATTTGAACCATAGTGTGGCATGTTTATTTTCTATATCATACCAAACATAGTAAATATTAAAATTTGATAAAATAAATTAAATTTTAAATCTCATCATAATCAAATTTTAATTTAGATTGAAAACAAATACAAACTCAAATTTAATCATATTTAAATTTTAAGGTCCGAGTTGATGAAATTTAAATTCCAAATTTGAATCTATTTTTTCCAAATCTATGTTAATATTTGAAATCGTGAGTTTATTTTGAATTTAAAATTTGGAATAGAATTCAGATTTATTTGTGCATAATTTATTTTTAAAAATTTAATTCAAAATTTCAAATTTTAACATAGGTAAGCAAAGATCAAGTTTAAAATTAAAAAATTCATCAACTTGGGTCTTAAAGTTTGAATATGATGAAATTTGAGTTTGAATTTGTTTCCAATTTATGTTACAACTTGAATATGATGAAATTGAAATTTGAATTTTTTCTATTAAATTTGAATTTCAAATTCAAATTTGAATATTTGCTATGTCTTGTAGAAAATAGAAAATGAACATACCACATTGGAATTCAAACCTAAAACCTCTTGAGTAAAGGTGTTAGAGCTAACCACTACATTACTACACTATTTGTTACAAATTTTGGTAATAAAATTTAAATACTATAGAACTAGCGGCTGACATAGCGCTTACATGGCACCTGTCGCTTAATAAAAAGGAGACAGGTGGTTGTTTTTGCAAATTTTGTAAATGTCCAATTATTTTTATTAAATTAATAAAAAGTTATATATTAATAAAAAAATCCAATATCGCCGAGCTCGTTCTCAGGTCCGAGGCCCAGCACTTGTGAACGAAATAAGTGCTGTTGCAAGTCAGGCCCGTTCCCTGTCACTCTCAGCGTGATTTTGATGAAACAACCAACCATCTGTTTATCAACAGCTTAAACAAGTCTTGCACCGAGTTTAGCAGACTTGGCGAAAATACTCGAGTTAAACCGTCCGGATGTGAAATTTATGCTCAAGATAAACACAGTTGGCATTCCCAGTTCGAAGGCCTCGGCAAGTTCTTGATTAGATCTCCCAAATAATAGAGGTCTTCATGGGAGCGGAGCTAGAGAAAAGCGTCGCATGGAGACGCGGCAACGACGTGACTTGACAGGGACGTGGTGTGTGCTGCTAGCATTGTCTGCACCAGATATTAGGATACGCGCGGTCACATGTTCACTTTGGAGCTAGGGTTGTCAATGAAGCTCCACTCTCGTCGAAAGCTCGATTCGAGCTCAGCTCAAAAAATATAAAGCTCTCGAGCCTGACGAGTTCGAGCTTAATAAGCCTCGTTTAAAAAGTTTAATATTATAAAAATATTTTGTTATTATTTTTTTCTTTAAATAATATTTATTTTTATTGTTTAATCGAGATTCTCGAGCTCGAACTCAAGCTTATACGAGTTTCAATCGAGCCTAATTATTTAACGAGCCTTATTAAGCCGAGCTAGAGCCTGACTGCTGGATAGAGTGAATTTAAAGCTCAGCTCAATTATTTTTTGAAAGCCTGGCACTTTAAATAAGTCGAAAAGAAGCCTTTTACAGGTCATACAGGATGTGAACCAAATTTTGGAGATGGATTGATCTCCGACTCGGATGAGTCCCAACGGCCCAACCCGAGTCCATATCTCCCTCTACGCGCCTAGATAGGAGGCGCCAACCAACTCGTGGTTGAGACCCCCTCTCATGCCCGTGCAATATATAGGCGTGGGCTTGGGAATGCGAAACAAGATTCATCGTGCCAATTCATGCCCCAACACCCGTTTTGTTTGTTAATCGATCTAAGGCATCGGGAAGTAAGGGGAAGGATCTCAACTCCGCCGTCGGCACCTCAACTACTAGATGGCGTGTCACAGCACAAAATTTTAGATCCAAATAGAAATCGACCCAAACTAAAAAATTTAGGAGACCTTGAGCATATATTAATTTCTAACTAAAGTAAAGGCGTATGTATGTATGTGTTGTCATCCATAAAGACTCCCTCATTAGACGATAAACAAGAGTATGAAATCGAATCTTGAACAAAAAAATAATAAGAAAATAACTTAAAAACAACATACACACCTATGCACTTCGAACCACCTAGTATGTTTTAATAGCAGAGCTCAAAAGAGGAGTGGCGGTGACACATATGTGTATATGTTTACACACACACAGTGGCCATTACAATCAAAATATAATAATGCAATCGAATACAAGTCGTCTCAAATAGAAATTCCAAGAACATCAACATATATATGCAACACAAGAATGTAATAGCAATACAATGAATAAAATAAAGGTGAAACGACATGTGCGTATGTATATATAAGTATGTATGTAGAGGTATACACACACATATACATGTATGCATTTGAGTGTGTGTATAACCAACTAATAAATCAATTAGAATAAATGAGTTTAATTGGTCCATGTGGCATTTGCACGCATATATGCGTATAGAGGTGACAACATCTAATTTAAATCCGTATGCAAATTATGTATGAGAAATATTAAATCAAATCGTTAGTGAATTACCCACTGCAAGCCAAAACCAAATTCAAAGCCAAAAATCAGATTCAAATACGCATTCAAAAACAAAATATAGAAAATGATGAGAACCTTCCTCTCCCTGGGCTGCACCCATCTCTTTCTTTTTTTGTTTTCCCCAACCAGCCCAGCCTGCTCTCCCCTTCATTCTTTTTCTGCATGGCCCAGGTCCCCTCCTCCTTCCCTTGCACGTGGCCCGGCCCAACCCTCTATTGTTCTTCTTCCTCCAACCGCCTCTCTCCCGATTCCCTGTGCAAATCCAGCCGCTGCAGCCCCTGCGTCCCGAAAATGCGCCGGCTCCCCTGCTCCGCGCCCATACCGCTAGCTGATGTCCCCCCCCCCCCCATCAAACCTAGCTGGTGCGCCATACCCTGAAATCCCGACCGCCATTGTCAAACCACGCGCACAAAATATCGGCCGCACCATCTCACCGAACCGCCCTTCACCGGCCTATTTAGATGGCAACCTTTCTTCTCTCAGCTCGGACAGCAATGGAAGCATTGCATAGGAAAACGACCAGGCGCCTTCAAGCTCTCCGTGAGCTCAATTTTGAAGCTCGCCCTTTTCTTCTCCCTCGCCGGTGAACCCCGATTCGACGTATCAGGTGAGCCGCTCCCCTACCTAGTCCTTCTATAGCATCCCCACAACCCCTAATACCTTTCCCCACACGAATGATCGGATTGGAAGTCCCTATCCATGGTCGCACCATGGATCCGACTCCCTCACTGCCGCTTGTCGTGGCTAGGTGTCGTGGGGCACTCCTCGGCCCAACTGGACCTACCAACCTTACCCACAGGTCCTCACACGCATGCCCGACACCTTTGATCGAGGAAAACCTGCCCGGACGCATTCCTCTCACTTTACCACCGTCGGACCGAGCTCCGGCGAACCCTAGCCGCCATTCCGGTGACCTTCTCAGCCTAGGATTGTTGCCACTGCCCTCCCCATGTCATGTAGGTCACCGACAAGCAACCCGTTAGGGAATGCGAAGAAAAGGTTTGGCCACCTGTTAGCCGCCGGTGACCCACTGCCATCTCCGGCGAGCCGCCGCCACCCCGGTGATATGCACCATTGCTAACCACTCCCCTTAGGCTCCCCATGTCACGTAGATCACTGGCACATAGTTGCTTAGGTCACGCGAAGGAGAAGTCATAGCTCCGGCTAGCCGCCGGCGAACTGCTCCGGCCGGAAGCCACTTGCGTCGTTGATCCTATGTGGTGTCCATGTGGCCACACATGGCATGACATGTCACCGAAACCACATGTGCAGCAGCCCAGACAGCGACGCACAAGCATGACACACGCTTATGTCTACGTGGCAGTAGATGTGGCAGCCACATCATGGAAATGCTTATGTGACAGTCTAGTCACTCACCACACATACGCCACCTCAGCGTAGTTTACTCCCTTCTCCACTAGAACCAGCCCATGGACCTGGCTTACATAAACCAAAGGCACCTGTCGGATATGGCCCACCTATCAGCCACTATGCACTGGGAAATTGCTAAGGCCACCACTGAACGCACACAAAAAACTTATAAAATACATTTACGGTGCAGAAAATTCAGAAATCTGTAAAAATAGGAATAAACTATTAGAGTGTAATAGCATAGAGGAATAGCCCAAATAAATTCTGGAAAAAAATTTAATTACTAATAATTTCTTTAACTCACTTAACTAACATAGAAAAACCCGGAAAAATTAGTGTTTAGCCTTCCAAATGAGGACATCACCCCAACAATAGGAATAAAAGCCTTTAGTACGTTATTTGGCCCCTAGAGTCCCATACCAATACCAATCTCTTAAGATGGGTTGTGGGGCATGCTTAAGATCATTTAAATAGACACAAGCTGGTAGAATTCACACCCAAGCTTCAAATAAAATATACTCTTTACTAAAAGTCCTCTAAAAACACCCTACAACCACACTGCTAGGATTTTGTTTCAATTTCTTGGAGTTTCTTTGGATTTAGCACTTATCCGTGCAAGTACGTACTATAGCAACTGAGGAATTCGACAAGGAACCAGAAGACCGAGATTACGAGGAACTCCTAGAAGCTTGTGGAGGCAAGCTCTAACTCCTTGATCGTGATTGCTCCTATGAATTTTCAAAATTGTCCTGATAGCCTGTTTTAATATGCATGTTTTCCGTGATTACTTTTAAACATTGAGGTAGCTAAGGCCCGCTTGACTAGTGGTAGCTTCTCCATGTAAGTAGTATGGCCGACAAGATAGTTTTGATGGTGGTTACTTGCTCCTCAGTTAACCTAGCTCAATGACGTCAGCTAGCCGTTACACTAGCAAGTAGCATACTGTCTCTCGCCATCCAAGGCCAGAATACTTGCAAGGTGATAGTCACGTCCTTGACATTTGAAGTACCACGAACCCCTCCTTGACCTTGTCAACTTACCTCCTTCATGCCCTAAGGCCCCGTCATCACACTATAATGTGATGACGTGTGTGATTCCTTGAAAGTAGAATGCTTAGGGACCCTGCGATGTTCACATCGCAACTCACTGCAACTATACATCAAATTTGCGAAAAGTGTTGAAAGGTGTATTGGTGGTGTGAGTTAGGAGGTGGGTTGGGGAATTGTGTCGTACAACTGGTGTGAGGTGAAGTGGGGTAAAAGGAATGGTTGAGGCGGGATATGGTGAATGATAGTGTGTGCGCTTCGGTGTAGTCCACCTGTCATGGACATTGATGAAGCCGCCTCACCAACATAAGGACCGGTTCATATGACCTCGTCATAGTGATTTCGTACAACCAGAGAACCTGTATGGGCAGGACTCCCTCTACCTTCTTGGTGACTTCCACATGAGTCATCTGGTAGCCAGTGGGGCACGGGAGACCAGGAAAAGACACGGGGGAGTCATTACCCGTAATCTGGCTGGGAGAGTAATTGCCCAAATAGCCCTTGGATGCGTCCCGAGGTGTCATTGTGGGGTTACTCGGGCAATATAAGGTGCTACTCCCTTGCTAGGAGTGCATAACCCGTCGGTAAAGTGTACAACCTCTGCAGAGTGTTAAAATCCGGATAACCGTTGTCACGGTCTTGACACACTATGTTCTGAGCTCTTGTTGATTAGTCTTAGTATGTTTCCTTGATGTAGTTGGGTGGTAGTGTTTGCCGTGTTTTGGATATTACGGCTGTGTGCCGGAAGCCATGGGGCTTGAACGTTCAAATAAAACTTAGAGAACAGGCGAGATGGAGTTCAACTCCCCTAGGTACCACCAACTAAATCAGGATATGGTTACCTCCTTTTGCTTTGCAAAACCTTCTTTCAAAAGCGACCCTGCATGAATGCTTTTCGGCAACTCTAAGCCATCCCCCTCGCATGAAACACATCCCCTTGAGTAGTGTTAGGGCTTGCTGAGTATCTTTCATACTCACTCTTGCTTTCTTCACAACCCTTAGAAGCAGAGGAGGAAAGGGAAGAAGAAGAAAAAGTACGATTCAATGACGAGTAGGTCTGGTCCTGTGGCCAAGGCTGCTTGAGGACCGGGTGTCACTCATTTCGCTGTAGTTTGACTTTGTCTTTCTGTTCTCAGTGGCTCTGCGAGACCCATGGATTGTAACCTAAGACTTGCTTGTAAGACCATAATGGTTCTGTTGAAAATAATTTAATGTATGAAACTCGATCTGTAGGATTCAACAATGGTATCAGAGCCTCCTAGATCGTTAGATCCTTCACGTTTTGTGTTCAAGTTTTAGATCCACGGCATCTAACATAAGTAAAGAAAGAATAAACGAATCAAAGTAAAGGAAATAGCACGAAAAAGAAGAAAACAATGAGCAAACGGTGCAAAATAGTAAGAAAAAGAGAGCAGCACCACCAGGAACCACTCAACAGTGAGGTCGCCGCCACATTGGCGAGCGCATGCTCGCTGGCGAGGAGCCGTCATGGCGGCCCCGGACTTCATGCCACCGGCCTCTATCTCTCTTTTCTTGTTTTTGTAGCGGCTGAGAGGAAAGGAGAAGGGAATGAAATGAATTAGGGTTTCAGCTGGGGAGCTGCCAACCACCCTCTTTTATAAACTTGAAAATGTAGGAGAGCCCTTGGATTGAAATGAAGGGTCACGATCTGATTTAGGGTTGAGAAAAAGAAGCGGGCCAGGAAAAAAACGCGGCCCACGGGCGCGCTAGCGCTGCCAACCGACTAACGGGCGCCGCCAGGTTGTCAGGCACAGCCGAAGCCTAACGGGGAGCCTCAAACCCTAACGGGTGGCAGACTAGGCGCTGCCAGCGCCTAGCAGGCCAGCCGGAGCTGCAGCCCACACGCGCAGGTTTCCTTTGGCAAAAGAAATGCTATTGCTTCATGTAAAACTATTGATCCAGGGATTGGTACGGGATGCACAAGTGGGTCCTAGGAGAGGTGGGTCCTGACATGGCGTCAACATCATATACACCCAAAGGTATGTCCTAAACGTTCCCGTTCTCGTTCATCAAGAATAGTTTTAGGACTTGTTTTCACCATGTAAAACCCGAAGGTCTAGTGCCTAGTCGATTCGTAGGATTCAACAATGGTATCAGAGCTTCCTAGATCACTAGATCCATTCGGGTTTTGTATTCAAATTTTAGATCCACAGCATGCAACATAAAGTAAAGAAAGAAAAACCAATCGAAGTAAAGAAAATAGAACGAAAAGGCAAAAAACACTGAGCAAACGGTACAAAATAGTAAGAAAAAGAGAGCACAACCACCGGGAACCACTCGACGGTGAGGGCGCCACCACATTGGTGAGCGCACGCTCGCTGGTGAGGAGCCATCACGGCGGCGCCGGACTTCAAGCCGCCAGCCTCTATCTCTCTTTTCTCTGTTTTGTGGCGGCTGAGAGGAAAGGAGCAGGGAATGAAATGGATTAGGGTTTCAGCTGGGGGCTGCCAACCACCCTCTTTTATAAACCCGAAAATGTAGGAGAGCCCTTGGAATGAAATGAAGGGTCACGATCTGATTTAGGGTTGAGAAAAAGAAACGGGCCAAGAAAAAATGCGGCCCACGGGCGCGCGAGCGCTGCCAACCGGCTAACGGCGCGCCGCCAGGTTGTCAGGCGCGGCCGAAGCCTAACGGAGCGCCTCAAACCCTAACGGGTGGCAGACTTGCGGGCACTGCCAGCGCCTAGCGGACCAGCCAGAGCTCAGCCCACGTGGGGGAGCGGGCCAGCCAGAGCTGCAGCCCAAAGACCTACAAACCCTTTGTTATACCAACTCAGCTAGCCACATTTCTATGTATGCTCTGGGCTGAAGATCTATATCCTGATACATGTACTAATGGGCTGCTCACAAACTGAGTTTGGGCTCAATTTTTTTTGAAGTTTTCAATTATCAGTTTAATGTATTTTAGTTACTGTTTTAAGTATTAGTTATTTTCAATATTCAGTACTTTGTGATAAAATTAACTTTCAGCCATATTTAGTTAAGTTTGCTGTTGTGGATAACTAAGTTTAATTAAGTATTTTAAGCTTTTGCTGGTGTAATTAAGTTTATTAGTATTAAAATTTAATTAGGGAAATTTTGATAAAGTCTTATGTTAATTAAGTTATTGTTAAGTAGGCAACATGAACAACAGAATTTACTATGTATTGAGTTTGATTTAAGTTACTTGATGCATGGAAATTTTATTGACTAGGCAACGTGAAAAATAAAATTTTGCATGTTTAATATTGATTTCAAATATTGTGTTTTTATTGAGTAGCCAACGTGATAGATGAAGCACACAACATTTCTGATGGATTAAGATCATAGAAAATTTTGTTGAGTAGCCAACGTGAAAGACAAAATTTGCACGCAGACATATTGAGCAAAGGTGGGTCTTTGCTCTAAACGAAGGCTCCCGCCAAGGAGAGCTCCGGAGGTGCCACGTGTCCTACGGCTCCGGGCGTGACCTCCAGCATGGGAGGGCTCTGGTGCTGCCACGTGTCCGGACGCCACTCAGACAAGCAACAGGCAGATGGCCAAGGAGTAAAGAGGAAGGTGCGCTGGCAGGCCGCGCATTCAAGGTTTACGCCTTCCCCAGAAGCATGGCACATGACGCATGCCACCGTCCTCCATCTGTTCGCCATTACGGTGAAAGATAGGGCGGTGAGGCGTGATGACACAACGGTGATGCCCTACGGCGCGGAGCTGGCTAACAGAGCGAGGATATGCGGTGACAAGACGGCTACATCATCATCACCTGCTACCCGGTCAGAGGCGCCCGGCGGGACAGGCAGCGCGCCTTAACTCCACCGACAGTGACAATGCGTAAAGCAGTGAAGACCCTAGCTCATGTATAGGGCACAGATAGCCGCGGGGCCACCTGTCGATCCCTGGGCCACATTGTAACTGCCTCGGTCTTGGACTATAAAAGGACCGGTGCAGCCACTGTAAAAGGGGTTCGCACTTTGTTCGCAACCCAGCCAACTCACTCTCTCTCTCACACTCAAGCATACAACAAGCACTCCCGTGGACGTAGGGTATTATGCTCCGGCGGCCTGAACCATGTAAATCTTTGTGTCCTCCCTCGCCATTGTGATTCGACCTTCGAGATCCACTAGCCCCTCCGAAAAAGGAATCTCCATGGGCTGCTTCTAAGCAGAAAGGGGGAAGTGTTGCAGGAAAACACTTCGACGGTCATACTCTAGGATCTACTCCCTCTCCTCGGGATCCTGGTCGTCCTTCTTCACATTCCCCTCCAACTCAACTCTAGGTGGTCCAGAAGGTGGTGATGGAGAACGGAGGCGCTTGGCTGCCCTAAGGTCTAGAGAAGTAGTGGTCCAAGTCCTGTTTTCTGACAAGTATAGGTTGTTGTCCTCACCCCTCTTCATCATCATGTAACAACAGAGGGTCTCCTCCGTGTCTTTTAAACGGCCCCGTACATCCTACAACTCCTGTTGGCACACCTGTAGGTGAGTACTAAGATTAACACCATCGCTAAGACTCACCAACATCCGGGAGCTCGTCCCATCCCTCCTGAAGCTCTGCATGTGTAAAATCAGCGGTGCCACATGGTCGTTGCGGGGCATACATATACATGCTGCCCTCAAGTTCCTGACGGTGGTGATAACACTGACAGGTAGTGGCCTCCCAAGTGGCGTCCTTCTCCTCCTCAACCTGAGTAGCTCTCCAAGCGAGAGAGTGGCATGTCTTCATGAGCTTATCATCATGGTAAATCATCACCTCCAACCTCCACTCCTCACGTCCAACGCGGGAAATCTTGGTGGAGTGGTAGCAAACGTTAGCATCTCTATCCCTGAGGTGCTGGCTTGGTGTGGAATAAAGCTGGGGAAGTAGCTACCAACAACATCGATGAAGGGTTTCATCCAGTTCCAGTCACCCTCCGTCGTACATAATTAAAGGCATGTTTGAAAATACATAATAGTTATTTACTAAAATTAGTAATCAGCCCAACTAATTGACAACAAAAATATTCTAGTACAACAAACCATCAAGTGTCCTCATGGGTCGAAGGTGCTGAGTCTTTTCTTAAAGCTTGATATTTCTAAGCCTTTTGATTTTGTATCATGGTTGTTTCTTTTTTAGATCCTCACCCACCTGGGATTCGGCCCTAGCTGGTGTAACCTTGGTTCAAACCTGTTGCAAACAGCTTCTACTTGTGTGCTTTTAAACGGAGAGCCAGGATATAGAATCAAACATCACCGAGGATTACGGCAGGGAGGCCCACTTTCTCCCATGTTATTTATTTTAGTGATGATTGTGCTAGTATTTTTACCTAGGGAGGTACATACAGTCTTTTGCATCCTTTATCTCAATGGAATTCTAAGTGAAATATATCTTTTTTCCTCATGACGTGGCTTTTTTTATCCGACCATTTGAGGAGGAAATGAACCCAAATTCTTGCAAAACTAGGAGATGTTGGACTCCAAACCAATCTACACAAGAGTTGTGTCATGTTGATCAGTGTCATACCCGGTTTTCTTGAAGACGAGCTGAGTGAATTAACACATATATGTAAGGATCATTTATTTCATACACATGCCGACAAGTAGTGGAGTAACATATATTACAATGCTAAGTTCATCGTGTAATGAAAACATTACATATATGTCTTTAAAGACTGCATTGGAAGTACTAGATAAATAAATGATAAAGCAGCGGATACTATTGGATCTCCATCACAGGCGTTGCCTGGGGGATTCCTCTAGCCTAGTAAATATCTTCTGGGTTGACGTCCTCTTCATTGTAGTCGATGCCATCACCATTTTCTAGATAGCAATATAAATCCAACAACAGGCAAGTCTGAGTATCTAAGGTACACAACAAGTATGGGAAATAAATGACATGAAGGCCATTGTCAAGGAAAGGCTCACTTCATGGTTACACATTATCGTAATCCCCTTAGCTTGAGTTAGCAACCTATATTACTACGTAATTGGGTTCATCCCTTTCCCTTAACCATATCATTAATGTTAGGCTTCGCACCCAACATTCCCAACCATTTCACCTCACCATTCACTAATCATGAAGAAGTCTGAGCTGCTTTTGACCGTGAGCACGCTGTCATGACAGTTCTCCAACTCTACGGAGTTTGTGCCGATTACCCATAAGTAGTCATTTCATCCCTCATCTCCAGGTGGACTCAAATAACCTACATGATGCCCGTGGTAGACAACCACATTGCACACTACCTTGGGTGTGCGACCAGGAGGTAACTACGAGGCCTTTACAAAGGGATTTCTAACTAATATAAGCCCACTAAGGTTTCACCCCTAACAGCATCCAAGAGGCTACAACCTCTGCTGCAGTGGCCCTCTCTTGAGTTTTGCGGTTCCCAAAGTAGTCCCTCTGACTCCCATTCCCCGCACCTTCCAAACACCCATACTAAGTCAAAAAACGCACCTAATTATTTGGCCAAGCTGCCCCATCTCAGCATGTGGTGGCACTGTAAAATTAGGTTAAATGATCCATGAACTAGTCATTAGAATCCAGACAAGCACTTACTCACTAACCCAAATTCTCATGCACACAGCACCAACCCAAATCATCCATCTTGCCTAGATTCCTAGTCTACAACATATCATAATATTCCATTCCATATTCAGTAATCCAAGTTGTAATTCATGTACTAAATATATCAATAACTCTAAGCATGGCTAAGCATAAAGAATCATCATTGGGTTTCACAATTCATGATAAAATGCAATTAATTCTAACTAATACATAAAGTAGGTACAAAGTGGTCAAGGACACTGCCTTCTTCTTGTTATTCAAGAACGTCGAATGCTTGATCTTGGAGGTTGAGAACCAGCTTTGGGGCTGGTTCTACATACACAAACATCATAGAACAAATTCAAACAACACACAACAAGAAATAATCCAACATAGGCAATCATAGCAAGTCATTTTGCATAAAGACATAGGTTCATTTATCACTTGCATTTCCTATGTAAAGCTACCCTTTATTCATCTTACACTCCATTTAATATTCCGGTATAATGTCACTAAATTCATGATATATATATATATATAATTTTGATTTATTATGATAAAACATTTACTTATATCATGATATCATCCTTATACTAAATTTTGGTGTGTATATATGGCTATATATTGCCTTTTAACTTTACTTTAGGCCTAATGATGCACTACAAGTACTGTACATATGTATATATATACATTTTGAAGATATATAGTGCTTCTAAATTTAATTTCAGACATAAAAACTTACACCTAAACTGAAGTTTCAGTTTAAATCAGATTTCTATAGTCTTTACTAAAATTTCATCTACAGTCTTTGCACCAAAATGCATTTTCAGCTTAGTAGAATTTGTCCTATAGCTTTTATTAAAACTTTCAGACTTAATCCTGTGTTTGATACAGTATAGTCGTGTATATATACATGTTCTCATAGTATATACTGTTTTCAATAAAATTTCATACCCTCTATTACACCTACAATGTGATTTCAGCATTAAACATACTTTTATTCTCTAAGTTACAATTTCAGATATAATATTACATTCAAAAATTTTGTTTCAGCCTAAAACAGAATTTTATAGCTCTAAATAAAACTATTAGATTATAATTTACATCTAAAACCTTTTATATTTATTTTCTACAGTGTATATCAATTTTTAACATGAGTATAGATTAGTTTTTATGCCTAGAATGCAAATTCAGCATTAAAACCGATTCTAATTTGTGATTTCAGAATACAAATAGTATTTATAATACAAAACTGGGTCATATTAGGAATTACCTAGATGAACAAATTAATATGGGGTCATCTTTTGTAATAATTTGCTGCTGTGGTGATTTTATATAATTTTCAGATTTCCTAATACATTATTTTGACTAATTACAGAGTTAAAAATGATAAAATAGTTTGCTACAGGGCTAAGTTATGAATTTTGTAACTTTGACAGGGCTTAAATTCACTATTACAGACTCAATTTACTAATTCCTAAGAATTTCAGGGGTTAATCAACCTTTTACGACATGTTTCATAATTCTGGTGGACTACAGGGTCTAATTCCTAAAGTGCAGAGCTCCTATTGAATCCCTGTGGAAATTTGAGGGGTGTAAGTGTGAAACACGAAGGGGTATCCCAGCTTCTATCGTGGACAGGGGATGGGCCAGATTTTATTAACTGAAGGGATATGGATTGGATCTAATCTAAACCGTAGGATTTTAAATGGTGAGTTATACACGGGCCACCTCACTCCTAGGCTGCATGCTGCGGCGCCCAGTGGCGCTCGGCGGCGCTGGAAAAACTCGGTTTCCTACCAAACTATGCCCATTCTCAAATCTTTCTTGATAAACCGAGAGAGAAAGCATGATGAACTCACCTAAGGCGTTTTAGAGGATCCAAAAAGCTTGGAAGGTGCTCGGCAACGGCGGAGTGTGGTGGTGCTCGTCGTTGCTCCTCGCGGCAGCGTTCGGATCCAATTCTCTCGATGAATTTTGTTCGGTGAGCTTCCTTGTGACGGTGTGAGCGTGAAGGCTGCGTTAGGACGGAGGAAAGAGCCAAATTTCTGAGGGAACGACGAGCGGTGGCGGCGGTTCTCACCAAACCTGAAGGAGACCGAGCAGGAAGCAAAATTGGCGTTTCCACTAAAGCAATCTGCCACATTTACAACGGTCTAAATCGTCGTAATTAATCGTATAACTATCATAATTAAATTATTTACGATGGTTATTCCTTATTTACGATGGCATCCGGCTGTCACAAGTGGTTGGTTGTAAATAAGCTTATTTATGATGGTCAGCTGAGAGGGTGTCAGCTGGTACCTTTTAGAAGCTTATTTATGATGGTCACGAACAAGCCGTCGTAAATAACATAGGCTTATTTACGACAGCCTGGAGCTGGTCGTCGTAAATAACACAAGCTTACTCACGACGGTCACCTCGAGGCCGTCATAAATAAGGAATGTGTTTTAAAAAAAACAGAAAAATCCTAACCTGGCATGATGACCACCTCACGGGCAAGTAAAAAATAAACATATAACATTACAAGCAGTTTATAATACAATAATATAAAATACGACACACGACGCTAGACACTCCCACGTCTGCTACCGCCGGAGCCCAGAATGTCGTCCTCGCGTCGTGCTCCAGGTCCTAGTAGCACAGGAGATGGAGTCTGAGCCTCTGTCGCCGATCCCTGTAAAATGTAAGAGCAATTATGGTTATGTCTAAGCAATTATGACTAAGTTTGACTAAGTTTGGCTTTGTTTGAGCAATTTTAGCTAAGTTTGAATATGTTTAAGCAATTATGTCTAAATTTTGTTATGTTTGAGCAATTATGGTTATATTTGGCTATGTTTGGATAATTATGTCTAACTTTTGCTATGGTTGACTAATTTTGTCCTAGTTTTCTATAGCAATCTAATTTATGATATTTTGAATAAATGGTGCTTACATGTGCCGCAGAAGAAGCCACTTGTGGCTCCGGCATCGGCGGTGGCCATGTGGGGATGGAAATGTGCTCTTTTTGCTAAGCCTATAACAGAAAAGCATTAGCACATAAATAGTAATGAAATGATATAATTAATTTATATTTTAAGCTATTATATTACCTATATCGTCGCTTGTATCTATGCGTTGTAGGTGGCTTGATAGTCTTGAGTCACCTTCAAAAAGGCCGCTTGCTCCCGGAGCTTCTCCTGTGTGCGGCGTAGCTCCTTCTGGACACTTAGAAACTTCAGCTCCCTCTATGACATCCGTCGGTTGGGTCCAGCAGACAAAGACTGCGAGGAGAAGCCCCTCGAAGGTCTTGCCTCCCTCGAGTCAACCATCCCATCAAAAATGGAAAAACTATATAAAAAAAGATTAACAGTAAGATAATGTTAGTCGAATTAACGGAAAGGAAAACATGTAACATCTCACCGTCCGTGCTATCAACCCCGATGCTATAAGCATCCTCTTCCTCTTCCTCTTCTTCTATGGGTTTAGGCACTGATTCGTCGTGAAAGACCCACACCTCATAATGTGGCACAAAACCGTATCGGCACAAGTATAGTGAAAGCGTTCTCTTGTCCAAACACCTAATATTTTGGCATCTGCTACATGGACACAACACCTTATTTATCTTGGCTAATGAAAAAGCTCGGTCCACAAAAGTAGTAGTCTTGGTCACCTACTCATTTGAGTGACTTCCATTCTTTTTCCAACCAGTATACATCCAACTACGGTCTTCACTCATATTTGAGCCAACAAACCAAATTCAATAACGTTAGATATCACGCGTCTACATCTCTATTAGAAAGGATGTGTCCTAAACCCACCAAGGGGCGATCGAGAGAGCTTGCTTACAACGAGACGCGGGGTCCAAATCTCGATTAAATTTCGGCAGCATAACCCTGCAGTTCTCCAACTGCACTCTCGAAATGGTGCAGTAGAGAACATTAGAGATATACAACCAAAACTTCATCAGGGTCCGAACCTCTCACATCTCACCATAAGCAAGCTCTCTCATTCACTTCGAGGTTGTCCAAAAAAGGGACAATTCCGAACCTACACATGTCACGTACGTAACGCAATTGACACGTGACGGTTCAAAACGGGTGACGCATAGGTTACGTTACTCAGTTTTGATTCATTCAATACCGTCGTCTAAAAGCATATTTACGATGGTTTTCATGTGTTCCAATGAGAGACAGAGAAAATAAATCGAGAAAGAAAAGGAAACGTTAGGAGATCGCCAGTGTATGTCTCGTGTACAGCGCAGTGTTCCAATGAGCGCTTCACGTCCACACCGGCACCGTTCGCCTTGAAACCCGGCTCGATAGATGTCCAACTATTAATTATCGTACTACATGCTCTCATGACAGTGTATATAGCTAAATGTTGTGAATAATTAACACTCAATTTTCAAACAATTTCATGCAAGTTCGGCGAGGGCACGAAGTCCGGCGGCAGCGGGGTGAGCTGCGAGGGTCAGGGGCGCACTAGGGCACCGGCGCGGGCGGTGCGCGGGGGCGGCGGGGCTGGGGAAGCGTCGGGGACCAGAGTGGCGGCTCGGAGCCGGGCCGGGCGGAGGCGCGGCCGTGGGCCGAGACGGTGGGGGCCAAGGGCGGTGAGGCTGGGGAGTAAAGCAAAAACAATGTGCTTAAATAACTAATCAATCAATTAACTAAATTAAATAACTAAAAACAGAACTAATTACTAATTCAACCAAATATATAACAAGTAAACTAGTTATCTACTAAAAACATACAAACTGATTAAGTATTTACAATTATATCTAATCTAACAATTAATTACAAAACTAAAAAAAAGTTACTTGTTTCGGTTTGATGAGGCGGCGGCGTCGGAGGCGGCGGCGGTCCACGGGAAGCCGAGAGCGGGGGCCGGGGCCAGGGGCGGCGAGGCCGGGGCCACAGGCGGCGGGCGGCGACCTCCAGGGTCACGGGCGCAGAGATCCAGAGCGGCAGCGGCGGCGACGGTCAGGGTGGCAACGACGGGCGGGGGCGGCGTCTCGGAATCGCTCAGGGTTGGCGCAGACGTGAATGCCCGTGCTGACCTCGGGCCCGCAGGTATACACTCCTTATTTACGACAGTAAAGTTCTGGCCTTCGTAAATATGTCTTATTTACGACGGCGGGTGGTTGACCGTCGTAAATAAGCTGGTATTTATGACGGCCAAAGTCATACCCTCGTAAACAAGCATTTATTCACGACGGGCGTTGCTGGCCATCATAAATAATATTATTTACGACGGGCAGACCTAGAACCGTCGTAAATGGTCGAGTTTCCTGTAGTGTTTGGAGGGGGTTCAACCGAGGTGGTTGTGGAGCGGGGAAAGAGGCGAGGTGTGACACCCTCAATTTCATAATCATGTGTGCATACATATTTCATGTAGAGAAAACATTTTAAAAGAAGTGGGAACAGAGAAAGAATAAAAAAGATAGCCAAAAAGAGAAAATTCCAGTTCATCGAGAGCGCCGTAGACATTTCCCGCGGCCCGCTGGCCACGTGGCGCCTTCGGAGCTCATCCCCGCAAAGGGGGAGAGGTCCGCCGCTAACTGGCTACGTGGCAGGCTCGGGGCTCGTCTCTGCAGAAGGGGCGAGGTCCGACCCCGTGGGACACGTGTTGCCCCCGGATCTAGCCTCTGCGGAGGAGCGAGGTCAGCCCCGCAGGACACGTGTCGCCTTCGGAGCTATTTACTATGGAGAAGAGAGGACCAGCCGTGCGGGACACGTGTCACTTTCGGAGCTCACCTCCGAGAGGTCTGGCCCCGCCAGACACATATCACCTCCGGAGCTTGCCTCTGGGAGGTCCGTCCCGATGGACACGTGTCACTCTCGGAGCTTACCTCCGGGAAGTCCGGTCCTACTAGACACGTGTCATCCTCGGAGCTCACTTCCGAGGAAAAGACACTGCAGGACACGCGTCAGCCTCAGAGCTCGCCTCCGAGAGGTCCCGCCCTAAAGGAGGTCCGACACTACCGTACAGGTGTCACATCCGGAGCTCATCTCCGGGAGGTCCGACGCTATTGGACACGTGTCAACTTCGGAGCTTGCCTCCGAAGAAAGGGGAGGTCCAGAACTGACGCGTGGCACTTTCGGAGCTCACCTCTGAAGAGAGGGGAGGTCCAGAACTGACACGTGGCACTCCCGGAGCTCACCTCCTAAGAAGAGGGGAGGTTCGGCACTGACACGTGGTGTACGTGGAACTCGTCTCTGGAGAGAGGGGAGGTCCCGACCCACCAGACATGTGGCGCACACGGAGCTCGCCTCTGAAGAGAGGGAGGTCTCGCTCGCCTGACACGCGGCACAACCGGAGGCCGCCCCTGCGGAAAAGGGAGGCCAGGCCTCCGTTGGACACGTGGAGCCTTCGGAGCTCATCACCGAGAAGGTGACGAGATTTGAAGCGGTTTTTCTTCTGAACTCGCGGAAATACCGACACGAAAGGAAACCGACACGAATTCCACGTTGCTACCACACCAAATCAATTGAAGATAAGTTGTTAATATTCAAACACAAATCAAATAGGACTCTTCTTTGAAATCCAATCGGAGAAGGACTCTTCTTTTTCCGGTTATAAATAGAACCCGAAATAACCCCTTGGTCGTAACATCTTTTCTAAGCCAACAACTTAGAGCCCTAGCTCCCAACTCGCCGAGTTAAACCCCCTTCGCCAGAGTTTGACCACCAGAGAGACCACCAACGAGCCCAAACACGATCGCCATCGCCGGAGGAGAGATGACAACCTATTTTTCCTAGGAGGAAGGACCCGAAGGAAGTAAGGTAGGTCTCCATTACCACCTTACGATGAGATCGCGGTTTTCTTTGCATTTGTTCTCTTTGATTCCTTCGAACAGAAGCTTTTTCGTGGACAGATCACGTGTTGATCAGTTCGATCTAGAGTCAAGATCATCACCACGTCCACATTTGATCTTTTCACCTTTGTTCATCGTAAAACTCCATGCAATCCTATTAAAACATACAAAATCACGTACAAACTGATCTAATGAAAACAACATTATATGATTAGCATGCATATGCACCATTGCATCTTGAGTAAAGTTTGTGCATTATGATTGATTGTTGTGAATCTTGTATGTGCGTAATCATGAGTAGAAGGACAAGCTCAGGGAGCTATCTACGACGAGTTACAACAACAAGACCTCGAGATCCAAGAGCAACCGAAACCAAAGGAACAAGGCAAGTGTCCCTTGACCATATTGATCTCATGTTTTTGGAACTGTTTTGTTTTCGAAAAGGTGTGTGCGCTTGAGTCAATTTGATGGAAACCCTTTTATAGGAGTTTACTAGTTTTGTTAACCACCCTTGTCGCCGAGACAATTGATGAGTCCGGTATGGCCGTTTTTGCTTTGACTTCGCCGAGTCCACGGGATATGGGAAGCGAGATAGAATGTGTCTAGCTAACTGCACTCGTATGAATAATGGTGATGAGAAACTGATGTTGATAACGGACATGAAATGGAGGGAGATCTAGGCAAGCTTGATTTATGGATGAGGTATAATGAGATGGTGGTTTACTTGCCGTAGATCTAAGGACCGGTTCATGCCAGCCATGCCAGGAAAACAGTGCCACCATAAGGCCAAATATGGGTGCGGCTTAGCTGACTAATTAGACAAGTTGCTAGATTGTTATGGACCGTGGAAGGTGCGGGGAATGGGAGTCGAGTGAGGACTGCCCTGGGAACAACATGGCACAAGAGGGGGCCCGTAGGTGGGAGAATTGGAGATTCTAGCCTACTGGTGAAACCTTAGTGAGTCCATACATCTAGTAGCCCCTTTGTAAAGGCTATTTTGTGATCTCTTGGCCATACACCGACGGTTGTGTACTGCTATAATGGAGGTTCTGCAGTCGCCGACGGGTGATGAAATCACAAACTTGTGGGTAAAGTGGTGCCACCTCTGCAGAGTGTAAAACTATCGTGATAGTCGAGCTTACGGTCACAAGCGCCTGGACAACTCACATGATTAGATGGGATAGTTATTGGAATGGTATTTGGTTTTGTTATTGGTTTGGTTTGATCTTTGGATTTTGTTTTCGGGACTGTTGAGTTCTAGTAATGAGATTGGTTTCATGACTGTTGAGTCATGGCAATGAGCATTGGTCTCGGTATGAGACGGAATTGAACATGAGATGAGATGGTAGTGAATACGAGATGGTATTCATGAGCATGAGAAAAAGATGAGAAAGATGAATGTCTGATGAGAAATGAAAAGAGGTGAAATATGATGAAGGTATGTTGATGTTTTAATACGTTGGGATTAATTTCACTTGAAGCTAGTTGCTGTTTTTACCATGTTTTATGAAATAAACTTTGCTTTCTGCAATGAGCCTTTTATACCTACCTTGCTGTAAGCTACATGTCATACTTTCCGCACTTGTTGAGTACGTCATGTACTCACCCTTGCATTATCATACATCATCAGCAATAGGAGAGGAGTACTATGAAGACCATGTGGAGTATTAGGCGTGTAATCTACCATCAACCTTGCCTGTGGAGTAGAGATGGAGCCGTTGCTGCTGCTTAGTTTGTTTCCGCTATAGTTTAGAAGAGGTGTATGTGTGATGAACATCCTGGGGCACATATGCATCAGTCTCGGTTCTGAGAGGTTTTTCTTCTCGGGATAGGGGTGTCACACGAGGCGGTTGGCAAGGGACGGGATAACTCGATTGATCCCCTGGGCATTCGGAGGTAGTGCACGCGCGCGACTCAGTTGCGGGAGAAGTGTGGCAGCTGTGGAGGAGAAGAAATTGACGTGTGGGACCGGGTGGCAGTGAGAAAGAAGGGGCGAAAGGGGCTGGCAGGCTGGCTGGGCCGGCCAAGGGGTTTTTGGCCTAATGGCTCTTTTCCTTTTTTTTGACTTTTTCCTTTCTGTTTCCCCACTTTTAAATCTTTAATTTGATTTGAGTTTCACTCCGCAACACATGCATGATGCAAATTCTACATGAATTCGAATTTAGAAAAATCTGGGTGTTACAACTCTACCCCTTAAAATGAATCTCGACCTCGAGATTAGGAAATCCTAAGAGAATAGATTGGAAAACTGTGACTTGATTCATATTTTCTTCCCCAAACGGCTTCTTCCTCTAAATGGTGTTTCCACTACACTTTGCATGTATGAATCCTTTTTGTTCCTTGTAATGTGTTTCGTGGTCTCTAGAATATTGACAGGATCCTCGGTATAAGAAAGGTCTTCTTGTACATTCAAATGTGATGGTTGATGATCTTCGCCAAACGTGATGGTTGTTGTCCTGTTGAAAACTCGGAAATGTTATATAGTGGCTGCAGCGCTTCTTGATCTATCCTGGACTCGTGACATACAGGTTTGTCACTTATCGGTCTATTTGAATATTTTCACTTGTGGGTTATTCTCCAGGACATTTTACTATCCCAAGCGGAAGATAGCCACACCTCTTGTGAGTTCTTATCTAAGTCCACATACCAAGCGTTCTAGGGATCAATCACTTTCGAACCTTGGCGTAGAATATGGAAAACCTGGCCCCGACAAAGTGCAAAGTATTTCTTTGGTTAGCCATTCAGAATAGATGTTTCAACACAGTGATAGTCTTGGGGGCTTGGTTACTATAGAAGCACCACAACTTCTGTCTTTGATATATAGAGCCACCCCATGTATCAATAATTTGGTTTGGTTGTTCGGTGACAAACATCACCTATGGTGCCTTGGTGCTGCACGGGGCTTTGAGCACTAGGTCATGTAGGAGATGAAGGCTAGTTTGTCTTCCTTGTTCAGGTCTTACCTCCTATTATTATCCCATAGGATTACACTTAGGCCTCCTTTGGTAGCCTGGAATCCCGAAGGGATTCCGGTCCAATCCACGGGTTTAAAATCCTCGGGCTAAAATTTCCCTGAGTGGAAAATATGTGCACTTGGCAGTCTATCTTCCCGGTCCAATCCCCGCAGGAACACTTATAATGCACCTCAACCCTTACAAGCGGAGATGTTGCTTCCTACTAATGATTGAGCACACTACTCTCTTCGTTTTTAAATTGTTATCGTTAGGACAATAATTCTAGTTCAAAAATAAACTAGATTATTAGCCTAATAATAATAATTTAAAAACGGATGAAATATTCTTTAACCAGTATTTCAGTGTTGAACCAGTATTTACAAGTATCATGAAGAATGAAGTTACATGACCACGTGGCAGGCGTGGTAATCTCTTACTAAATCTTTGAATCCTGTTACATTTTCAACACTTAGCTACCTTGGGGGCTCTGACTTTCTGAAAAAAGCGTCAATAGGAATATGTTTCCCATCTTTCGAAGACCTTAGTTTTTTCTTTGGTGTGGTTGTAGCAGAGCATGGTGTGGCAGACCTGCTACATGCAAAAGGGAACAGTCAAGTTTGATACATCAATTCAACTCACCTCTCGCCTCTTGGTAATACGGAGATAACTGAAAACAAAGGCTACTATAATTCATCAATGTTTCAGATGAACTCATTAATGTTTAAACACAATGGACATTAAAGTTCACCAAACCAGATATTAATATTGCTCAAGGACTGAATTGCAAAGGATAAGCCAAGCCCCCAAAAATGGTGACTTACATACTAGTAAAATAATTCAGCCACTATTGTATGATACTTAAAAGCATGTCAACGTAGAGGTGTACCTCTCGTTATAGGTGTATCTTGTATTGTCTACTGCTTCTTCCTTCTGTAGCATTTCAGCCAAGTGAAAATCTGAATGTTCTCGCCTCTCCTCCTCAAAGCCTGGAGGTAGTTCAAATCCACAAAGCGAACAAATATAGCCATCAATCCAGATCTGCTTGCTAGGTTTACTTGATGAAGGTGTAGCTCCCTGACTTGTCAAGTGGTCAACCTCATTGATCTGATCTGCGGGTGTAACCTGCATGAAAAGCAACATTCACATATTAATAATTAAGCAGAGCAAACACTCAGAAGAAATTCTAATTTTATTCATGTACAAAGACCGGGGCAATAAAGCTCCATCCTTTTCTTTAATTATGATATAATTGCATAAATCTTAGTTAAGACAAACCTTCTCACTGGATTCGACATCATCTGATTTTGTTGCACCTATGCCATCACAGATAATCCGATTGCCTAAGAGATCCTTGCTACTATAGTTGACTGAACTCCTTTGTTCTGGTACAAAAAAACTCTCATCATGGGCTAGGAATGCTTGTTGATCCATGGAACCATCAGTTCCAGCATCATGTTCCAAACACTCATCCCTTGTTGTCAAACTAAAAGAACTATCCTGTCCATTTATTCCTTTGGCATTTGAGTTATTGCGTGACGAATGAAAAAATATATCAAGTGTCTTCTGTGTTGAAGTAGATGAATTGTCCTTTTCATCATTAAGCTGGGACATCCTCAACCCTGTTAGTTTGTATTAGCGTAACTGTTAGTTAGCAGGAGAAGAAATGCCAAATGTGAATTAATGCAATGAGGTCCAACTAGAATAGATAGAATATGGACATACACAGACAATAAGGTCATTGCAGTCCAGTTGATAAGATACAAGCGAAATATGCAGTATGCCAGAATCATAAGCATTTTAGCTGTAAAACAGCTGGACGAACTTGAAAAGAAGAACACTTCAGTGACAATGAGATTCAGGAAAAGGTGCTTGTCACGCGAGTTCTTACAAATAAGTATTAGAAGTTAAAAGCCAAACATGTTGAAGTTCAACCTAACTGATAGCACTAAGCTTGATTCCCTGTGCCGAAGGCTCCCACACATGTGGGGTCCGAGAAAGGGTTATCTCTAGACAGCCTTACCCATGCTTTTGCAGAGAGGCTGGTTCGAAAGCACTAAGCTTGATTCAAATAAAAAAAATCTAAGATGTACTCCCTTCGTCCCCTTTACATTCACGTATTTGAGCTGGGCACCGAGACCAAGAAGCAGCCGCGGTGCTGCACAACAGCGTCTCTCTATATTCACTCAGCATCAAACAAACTGCCGTAACGCTTTGTAAGCCATCGCATACACCACGGACTGCATGCAGATGGATCCGCACAGGCACGCATGGCAGCGTCATAGCAGCATGCAGATAGAGGCCCGCCTTGACTAGCCAGGCAAAAAGGCATGCTGCAGAATGAACTACAGGTCCAGGCCAACAGCCGTATGGCTTAAGCAACGGTAGACCACAAAGAAAAGATCAATTGTGGAGAAGTTTTTTGAGCAAATATGCAGATGGAAACAAGACAGCGGGAGTACACACTAACCCATCAATCTCAAAGAAAGAGGCAGTTCAGCCTTGAGCAACTTAGTAGCATAGATTAGGATATCTTCCTTAGAGTTGATATAGATCCGTGCAGTTGCTGCTCTCGTCCGAACCTGATTCAGACAGTTGATTAATCTAGTAACATGTGTAACAATCAAATGAAAAAATATCTCTCACTGATCTCAGACCAATCATTACAGAAAATTAGGCAACATTTATAGGAGACTAAAACCTCAAAGTCTGCAGTCTTCAGTTTCAGTGTTAGTGTCCTTCCCTTCAAACCCTCCTTTTGCAAATCATCAGCTAAATTTTCTGCAAGGTTAGCTGAAAATAGATAACAATGTGGTCAGTCACGCATAGAAAATGTTAACCTATCACACAAGGTGCAGTAGCACATGAATTTTTTCATGGCATATTTAGTTTTTTATATGGCTTTATACATACAAAAGTATTTTTTGACTCTTTGCACTTGCAGAAGTAGGCGGTGATAGCTATATTGTTGCAAGTTTTTCTGCAAGTTATGATAAGTGCTCTACTGCAGTGTTTTAAAAGGGCGCCTAGGTGCCCAAGCGCCCGCCTAGGTGACCGGCCATGGCTGATGGAATAAGTCTTGTACTCTTGGTCTGTGTGGCCCCTAGTTAGGACAACATCTCAGTCCTTGTTAGGACAACATATTAGTCCTTTGGTAAGACAGCATCTTAGTCCTTGTTAGGACACCATCCTAGACCAAGAGGACAGCATATCAGTCCTTGTTAGGACAGCATATTAGTGCTTTAGTAGGATAGCATCTTAGACCAAGAGGACAGCATCTCAGTCCTTGTTAGGACAGCATATTAGTCCTTTGGTAGGACATCTTAGACTAGCATCTAGGTATATGCTTGGCTGCCTCAGCTATAAATATGTAACCCCAACCCCTAGGTTGGGCATGGCATTGTGTATGGAATGAAACAAGAAAAATTTCCCAACTCTTAGTGTCATCCTCCCCATGATAGTAATACTTCAGATACTAACAAGTGGTATCAGAGCCGTTCTATCCTGTAGCCTAGACATCTCCTGCTCATCTCCTTCTCACGCCTCTCTTCGTCTTCAGCCGGCAGCAATAACACCGGTTGTTTCAACTCATTCCTCCTCTTCTACACAGACGAGCAACAACTTGTCTGAGACAGTCTCTTCCCCACACAGCACTCTCCCACTAGCACGTCATGTCCGAAGAACAGTCTCAGCACTCAGTCACTTCGAGCGTGCGGCATCGGCAGGAGGCCGAGGTCGCCGCGGCAGAAGAACGCGAGCGAGCAGCGGCAGAGGCTGCAGCGAGGGCGGCGAGGCTGGCGGCGCCGAAGGCGGAAGTAGAAGCAGCAGCGGCTACGGATGCAGCGTGTGTGGCTGCAACAGAGCTTGAGGCTCTACGTGGCGGTAGCGACAGAGGCTCTGATTCTACCGACGGGGGCACCAACGAAGACCTCAGGCTGGCGAGGGAGGTAGCACGACCACAGACGCCACAGTGGGCAGCGGCGCACCCCCATGAGCGCGGCGGCTGCAACCCAGACGGGCGCGGACGCGCCGTCGACGCTCCCGGCGGGGGTGGTTGGATCGACGGAGATCGAGGCATTTACAGGCGGCGTGACTCCCTCCCCGAACAGGTACCATGGTCACCACGGGATCCAGGCCATTGTCAGGGACGTTGGTCCCGACGGTGGATGGCCTACCCTCACCAAGACCAACTACGTCGAGTGGGCCGCGGTCATGAGGATACGGCTCCAAGTGCGGCACATGTGGGAAGCAGTCCAGTACGGCGACGTCGACTACTACGAGGATCGACGGGCGCTGGATGCTCTCATTGCTGCAGTACCGCCCGAGATGCAATTCTCGCTTTCCAATAAGCAAACTGCCAAGGAGGCCTGGGACGCCATCGCTGCGGCACGCATCGGCAGCGACCGCACCCGCAAGACCACACTGCAGGCACTCCGTAAGGAGTAGGAGAACCTTACCTTCAAATCAGGTGAGGATGTTGATGACTTTGCTCTCCGTCTCAACACACTACTGCAGAAGATGGTGCAGTTCGGCGACGACACCTACAACGAGGAGGAAGCCGTCGAGAAGCTCTTCTGTTGCATCCCCAAGAAGTACAAGCAGATCGCTCGCTCGATCGAGTCTCTGCTGGACCTCTCCACGATGTCGATCGAAGAGGTGATAGGCCGCCTCAAGGTCATCGACAGCGACGAATCTCCGCCTCTCTCGAGGCCTATCACCATCGACGGGAAGCTACATCTCACTCGAGAGCAGTGGGAAGCCTGCTAAGGTGACGGGAAGAAGGGAGAGCCCTCCTCCTCGAAAGGTGGCCGCAAGCGCGGCAAGCCAATCAAGGGGCGCGCAGGTGCCCAAGCCGGGGCGCAGAGACGTGTCGAGGGTGGCGCCCACGGAGGCGCCAAAGGCGGCGCCGCCGGCAACCGGAAGCCAACACGAGACGACACCTGCCACAACTGTGGCAAGCTTGGTCATTGGGCTAGGGAGTGTCGGCAGCAACAACGCGGCCAGGCCCACGTTGCACAGGTGGAGGAAGAGGAGTCGGCTCTGCTCCTGGCGCACGCAAGCATCGAGCCACCTCCAGTGGCATCGGCTGCAGCGGCTCTCTTCCACATCGATGAGCCGAGAGCACACGTCTTTCTCGGTGACGGCTCCAGCAACGACAAGACTGACGGGTGGTGCCTCGACACCGGCGCCACCCATCACATGACTGGTCGACGGGAGTTCTTCACTGAGTTCGACCCTAATGTCCGAGACTCCGTCAAGTTTGGGGACGCCTCTAGTGTGGAGATCAAGGGTGTCGGCTCCGTCATCCTCCCCGTCAAGTCTGGTGAGCACAGGCTGATCATCCGAGTCTACTACATCCCCTCATTGAGGAACTCTATCATCAGCCTGGGCCAGCTGGATGAGAACGGTTCGCGCGTGGAGATCAAGGACGGAGTCATGAGGATTATGGATCGCCATCATCGCCTTCTTGCCAAGGTAACCAGAGGCACCAATCGACTCTACGTCCTTAACGTGCAGGTAGCACAACCTCTCTGCCTTGCTACTCGCCGAGATGACGAGGCGTGGCAGTGGCATGAGCGCTTTGGGCACTTTCACTTCAAGACCCTGAAGCGGCTCAATGCCAAGGATATGGTACGGGACCTACCGTCCCTTGACCATGTGGAGCAGTTCTGCGATGTCTGCGTAGTGACAAAGCAGAGGCGGCTCCCCTTTCCCCAGCACTCGAGCTTCCGAGCCAAGGAGCGGCTCGGCCTCGTGCACGGGGACTTGTGTGGCCCAGTGACACCGGCTACACGTTCCTGCTGCTTGTCGATGACCTCTCTCGCTACATGTGGGTGATGGTCCTCGGCAGCAAGGGAGAGGCTGTGAACGCCATCAGGCGCGCGCAGGCCATTGCGGAGGCGAAGTGCGGCCGCAAGTTGAGCGTGTTGCGCACCGACGACGGCGGAGAATTCACGACGGGTGAATTCGCCTCGTACTGCGCGGATGAGGGTGTTCAGCGCCACTACTCCGCGGCGTACAGCCCGCAGCAGAACGGCGTCGTCGAGCGACGCAACCAGACGGTTGTGGGGATGGCTCGAGCCCTCCTCAAACAGAGGGGAATACCGGCTATCTTCTGGGGAGAGGCGGTGGTGACGGCGGTCTACATCCTCAACCGCTCGCCCACCAAGGCTCTCAACGGCAGGACGCCGTATGAGGTTTGGCATGGACGCAAGCCGACAGTCTCTCACCTACGGGTCTTTGGCTGCCTCGCGTTCGCCAAGGAGCTTGGCCACATCAGCAAGCTCGACGACGGGAGCACTCTAGGGGTGTTCATCGGCTACGCGGAGGGCTCGAAGGCCTACCGCATTCTCGACCCAGGAACATAGCGCGTGCGCACGGCACGTGATATAGTGTTCAATGAAGGGCGAGGATGGGCATGGGACGGTAGACAACAGCTCGACTCCGACATACGACAACTTCATCGTCGAGTACGTTCACTTCAAGGGAACTGGGGGAGTAGGCAGCTCTTCTCCACCGACTTCAGCGCCACGCTCCACAATCACGACCTCGGCTGCGACGACCTCTCCACCACCACAGCCGGCGACCCCACGCACTCCAGCACCGACTGCCATCCCTCCGGGTACGTCCACTCCGACACCAGCTCGTGTCGAGCACAAACCGGTGGAGTTCGTTACTCCGCTCTCCCACGACGAGGAGTGCATCGACGCGTACCACGACAGCGAGCCGTTGCGGTATCGTACGATAGAGGATCTTCTCGGCGACCAGTCGGTGCCGGGACTGGTCCCTCGCGATCTAAAGGCGCAGTTGCATCTTGCGTGCGACGACGGCGAGCCTCGGTCTTTCGCAGAGGCTGAGAGACACGCGGCATGACGTGTCGCGATGCAGTCGGAGATGAACGCGGTTGAGAACAACCGCACCTGGGAGCTTGCTGACCTCCCTCATGGTCACCGCGCGATCACTCTTAAGTGGGTGTTCAAGCTGAACAGGGATGAAGCTTGCGCCATCGTCAAGCACAAGGCTCGCTTGGTGGCACGCGGTTTCGTGCAACAGGAGGGGATCGACTTCGACGATGCCTTCACGCCCGTGGCGCGGATGGATTCTGTGCAACTCCTTGCGCTGGCTGCTCAGGGAGGCTGGCTGGTTCAGCACATGGATGTGCGTTTCTTAACGGCAATTTAAAGGAGGAGGTCTATGTGCACCAGCCACCGAGATTTACGATTACTGGCAAGGAGGGCAAGGTGTTGCGTCTGCGTAAGGCCCTCTATGGCCTGCGGCAGGCACCAAGGGCGTGGAATGCCAAGTTGGACTCCACGCTCAAGGGGATGGGCTTCGAGCAAAGGCCGCACGAGGCGGCCATCTACCGGCGAGGCAATGGAGGAAATGCCCTACTGGTGGGTGTCTACATCGACGACTTGGTGATCACCGGCACCAAGGATGCGGAGGTGGCAGCGTTCAAGGAAGCGATGAAAGCCACCTTCTAGATGAGTGACATGGGATCTCTCTCCTACCTGGGGATCGAGGTGCACCAGGCCGACTCCGGGATCATGCTTCAACAGACTGCCTACGCCAAGCGCATTGTTGAGCTGGCTAGACTCACGGACTGCAACCCAGCTCTCACTCCTATGGAGGAGAGACTGAAGCTGAGCCGCAACAGCACGACGGAGGAGGTGGACGCCACGCAGTATCGGGGTCTTGTGGGGAGCCTTCGCTACCTCAGCCACACACGGCCGGACTTGGCATTCTCTGTCGGCTACGTCAGTCGGTTCATGCAGCGACCGACAACGAAGCACCAGCAGGCTGTGAAGAGGATCATCCGCTACATTGCGGGGACTCTCGACCACGGCCTCTACTACCCGAGGTGCCCTAGGGCGGCACACCTTGTCAGGTACAGCGACAGCGACCACGCCGGCGACATCGACACTAGCAAGAGCGAGCGGGATTCTCTTCTTCCTCGGCAAGTGCCTCGTTAGCTGGCAGTCGGTCAAGCAGCAGGTGGTGGCCCTGTCCAGCTGCGAGGCCGAGTACATAGTGGCCTCTACCGCTTCGACTCAGGCGCTCTGGCTAGTTCGACTGCTTGGTGATTGTTAGACACTGTGATTATGTGTGTGTCACAGGGGCATATTAGTCATTAGTGAGGGATTAGGGTTAGGGGTGATTTAGTCATTTCCCCTCACCTAATCCCTCTATATAATGGACCCTGTACCCTCATGATGTATTCATCCCATTCAGTCCAGATTTATCCCTCTAATATGGTATCAGCTAGGTAATCAAGGATTAGGGCTTAACCCTAATCCTCTTCCCCTGATGGCTGTGCCGCCGCCGCCGCCACAGCCCCTCCACAGTGCCGCCGCTGCAGCGGCCCTGCGCCGCCGCTGCAGCGGCCCTGCCCAGCCGCCGCCGCCGCCGCCTTCGCCGGCGCGCCGCCCGCAGGAGCAGCAGCCGCCGCCGAGGCGCCACGCCTCCGCGCAGCCGTGCCGTCCGCGGTGGCTGCTGCTGCCGCCGCCCCATTCGCCTCCGCTGCTCCCAACCACGCCGCGGCGCCCAGGGCCGGGCCCGCCGCTGGCGCCACCGCCGCCAGCACCCCAGTCGCGCCGCCCGCTGGGACCGCCACAGTTGCGCCCCTCGCCCACGCTTTCGCGCCGCCTGGCGCAGCCGCCGCCGCCGCTGGCGCGTCTCCAGCCCGCGCAGCTGCGCCCTGGGCCGCAGCGCCCTGGGCTGCCGCCAGATCTGCGCGCCGGGCCGCTGGCGCCGCCGCCGCCAGCGCCCCAGTCGCGCTGCCCGCCGCCGCCTCGGGGAGGGCTGGCGCGGCCGCCACTGCCCCCTGGCCAGATGCCGCCGCGTCACCACCCTGGGCCACCGCACAGCCACATCTGGCCCCCACCGCCCATCCAGCCCCCAGCGCTGCCACCCCTCGAGCCGAGCTCGCTGCTTCCGTCTGGCCCGCCGCCGTCGCCTCTGCAGCACCCCACGACAGCGCCGCTTCTTGGCCCGCAGCAGCTGTAGACGCCCCTTGGGCCGTCAGCCCTGCAGCCCCCCACAACGGCGCCGCCTGGCCCGCAGCCGCCACTGCACCATGGGACGCCGCTCTGGGAGGTGCTCCTCGGCCGACATCGACTGGTGTACCTGGATCGGCTGTTGCCTACTCGCTTGGCACGACCGTCGAGGGTCCACGCATGTTGTCTTCCTTCCCGGCGCCACCACCGCCGGGGCATGTCGCGACCCGTTCAACACCGTCGGTCTACCTGCGGGGTCTCACGCCGTCTGGCCCTGACTGGGTGGTAGACTCCGGTGCCTCCTACCACACCACCCCTGACGTCGGTATCCTCTCCTCTACCCGCCCTTCCCGTCCCTCTGATCCTTCATCTATCGTTGTTGGGAATGGGTCGACTCTCCCAGTCACCTCAGTAGGTGACTCGGGTTCGCCGGATTCGTTTCAGCTACGTGATGTTCTTGTTGCCCCTGACATCATTCAACATCTTCTTTCCGTTCGTCGTTTTACTACTGACAACCATGTTTCCCTTGAGTTTGATCCTTATGGTGTAACTGTGAAGGATCTTACTACTCGACGCTTTCTTTTTCGCTGTGATAGTACGAGTCCCCTGTACACGATGCGTCTTCCTGCTTCCGCTCCGCCTCTTGCCCTGACTACGACAGCATCTTCGACCATTTGGCATCGTCGGCTTGGCCACCCCGGTGTTGATGCTATGTCGAAGTTGTCTGGTAGTTCAGCGATTTCGTGTACTCGGGGTACTCATGAGTCTCTTTGCCATGCTTGTCAGTTGGGTCGCCATGTTCGACTTCCTTTTCCGCACTCTGTCACTCGTGTCGAGCACACATTCGATTTGATTCATTGTGATCTTTGGACTTCACCTGTTCTTAGTGTCTCTGGATGCAAGTATTACTTGGTGGTCGTGGATGATTTTTCACACTATTCGTGGACTTTTTCCTTGCGACAGAAGTCTGATACTTTCGGTACTCTTTCTCACTTCTTCGCTTGGGTGTCCACCCAGTTCGGGCGCACGATTCGTGCGGTCCAGTGCGACAACGGGCGCGAGTTTGACAACTCTACGTTCCATGACTTTCTGCTTTCTCGCGGTGTTCAGTTACGCATGTCATGTCCGTACACTTCCCCCCAGAACGGCAAGGCTGAGCGCATGATTCGGACCACCAACGATGTCATGCGCTCCCTGATGTTTCAGGCTTCTACCCCTGCTCGCTACTGGGCGGAGGCGCTTCACACTGCCACCTACCTCATTAATCGCCTTCCTACTAAGGCGATTAGTGCTCCCACCCCTCACTTCGCTTTGTTCGGCACCCACCCTCTTTACGACCATCTTCGGGTCTTCGGGTGCGCTTGCTACCCGAACCTCTCTGCCACAGCTCCCCATAAGCTTGCGCCTCGTTCGACTCAGTGTGTTTTCCTTGGGTACTCCCCTGACCATAAAGGGTACAGGTGCCTTGACCCCACCACCCGTCGTATCTTGATCTCCCGACACGTCGTCTTCGACGAGTCTTCCTTTCCCTTTTCCACCCCGTCCTCTGACTCCGTCACTGAGTTGGATTCCCTCTTCTCTACTGACCCCGAGGCCGCTCCTGTACAGCGACCTTGTCGGTTACCTCTTGCAGGTTACCCACCCGCTACGCCACGCATGACTTCGGCGTCTTCCACGCCACCTGTTGTGCCTTACGTGGCCCCGGCGTCCCTGACGCCACTTGCTGCGCCACGCGCGGCACCGGCGTCCCTGACGCCACCGGGTGCGCCACGCGCGGCACCGACGTCCCTGACGCCACCGGCTGCGCCACGCGCGGCCTCGGCGCCCCCGACGTCACCCACTGCAGCACACGCGGCCCCGGTGTCCCCGACGACGCCTGCTGCACCAAGCGCGGCCTCTGCGTCCCCGACGTCGACTACTGCGCCACGCACGGCCTCAGCTTCCCCGACATCACCTGCAGCAAGCCCGACGTCACCAGACGCACCAGGAGCAGCACCGACGACAACTTCTCGCTTCGCTGACCCCGTACTTGCCTACCAGCGACGAGCACGGGGGGGCGGCCCTACTCCAGCTGCACCACGTGTGGCCCCGAGACGAGAGAAGGTCGTTGTACCCGAGCGCCCGGTGTACAACCCTCCTCTTCTCCATAGGGATCCTGGTCACGTCCACCCGATGGTGACTCGACGTGCATCCGGGTGTCTTCGTCCAGTTGAGCGCTTCACCGGAGCTGCCTTCTCGTCGACTACTTCTCCACCGACCGACTCTTCTTCGATATCACCCATACCTACTTCCGTGCGTAGCGCCCTCGCCGACCCTCACTGGCGCCGCGCTATGGAGGAAGAGTATGAGGCTCTGCTTGCCAACCGGACCTGGGACCTGGTTCCCCGTCCTGGTCGTGGCAATGTTGTCGCGGGCAAGTGGGTGTTCACGCACAAGAAGAAGGCGGACGGTACCTTGGAGAGGTACAAGGCTCGGTGGGTACTCCGGGGTTTCACTCAGCGCCCTGGAGTCGACTACGACGAGACCTTCAGCCCGGTGGTAAAGCCGGCGACGGTTCGTACCGTTCTGTCGTTGTCTCTCTCACGTTCTTGGCCTGTCCACCAGTTGGATGTCAAGAATGCCTTCCTCCACGGTACACTGACCGAGACGGTGTACTGCAGTCAGCCGGCAGGGTTTGTTGATTCAGCTCACCCAGACATGGTCTGTAAGCTGAACAAATCCCTATACGGACTGAAGCAGGCACCGCGAGCCTGGTATAGCCGGTTCGCCTCCTTCTTGGTCTCACAGGGGTTCGTCGAAGCTAAGTCGGACACTTCGCTGTTTGTCTATCGACGTGGCAGTGACACTGCCTACCTCCTACTGTACGTCGATGACATTGTACTAACAGCGTCTAGTCCGGCTCTGCTTCGGCGCACCATTTCTGCTTTACAGCAGGAGTTCGCTATGAAGGACCTCGGCCGTCTTCACCACTTCCTGGGCATTGCGGTCGAGGACTGACCACGCGGCTTATTCCTTCACCAGCGACAGTACTGCCTGGATATCCTCCAGCAAGCGGGCATGACCGAGTGCAAGCCTTGCTCCACTCCAGTGGATACTCAGGCGAAGCTCTCCGCTACCGACGGGACACCCGTCTCTGACCCCACTACTTACAGGAGTCTTGCAGGTGCTCTTCAGTACCTCACCTTCACCAGGCCGGATATCTCGTATGCAGTTCAGCAGGTGTGCCTCCATATGCATGACCCGAGGGAGCCGCACCTCACCGCTGTGAAGCGGATTCTTCGGTACCTACGAGGTACTCTCGACTACGGCCTCCTCCTTCGACGTGACACGGCCTCCGAGCTGGTCGTGTACACCGATGCTGACTGAGCTGGCTGCCCGGACACACGACGTTCTACTTCTGGGTATGCCGTCTTCCTGGGCGGTAACCCCGTCTCCTGGTCCTCGAAGCGACAGCCCGTGGTGTCGCGTTCGAGTGCTGAGGCGGAGTATCGCGCCGTGGCTAACGGCGTAGCTGAGGCCTCCTGGCTCCAGCAGTTGCTTCAGGAGCTCCACACTTCCGTCGCCAGGAGCACCCTCATCTACTGCGACAACGTCAGCGCCGTGTACCTCTCCACCAACCCGGTCCAGCATCAGCGCACAAAACATGTGGAGATCGACCTCCACTTTGTTCGTGAGCGGGTTGCACGCGGCGAGATTCGGGTACACCATGTCCCGACGACGACGCAGTTCGCTGACATCTTCACGAAGGGCCTCCCGTCGTCGCTGTTCTCCGAGTTTTGGTCCAGTCTCAACATCTGCAGTGGCTAGATGTTGTGACTGCGGGGGGGTGTTAGACACTGTGATTATGTGTGTCACAGGGGCATATTAGTCATTAGTGAGGGATTAGGGTTAGGGGTGATTTAGTCATTTCCCCTCACCTAATCCCTCTATATAATGGACCTGTACCCTCATGATGTATTCATCCCATTCAGTCCAGATTTATCCCTCTAATAGTGATCTCCTCGGCAAAGACACCGGAGCGGTGGAACTCGGGGTGGACAACAAGTCCGCTCTGGCTCTAGCAAAGAACCCCGTCTTTCATGAACGGAGCAAGCACATCCGGGTGAGGTACCACTTTCTCCGAGGCTGCTTGGAGGAAGGGAGCATCAAGGTGTGCTACATCAACACCAAGGACCAGCTTGCAGACCTGCTCACCAAGCCCCTAGGGAGGATCACGTTCCTTGAGCTTTGCTCCAGGATCGGGATGGTCCAACTCTCCCACAAGACAACACACAAGACTTAGGGGGAGAATAATGAAATAAGTCTTGTACTCTTAGTTTGTGTGGCCCCTAGTTAGGACAGCATCTCAGTCCTTGTTAGGACAGCATATTAGTCCTTTGGTAGGACAGCATATTAGTCCTTGTTAGGACAGCATCTTAGACCAAGAGGACAGCATATCAGTCCTTGTTAGAACAGCATATTAGTCATTTGGTAGGACAGCATCTTAGACCAAGAGGACAGCATCTCAGTCCTTGTTAGGACAGCATATTAGTCCTTTGGTAGGACAGCATCTTAGACTAGCATCTAGGTATATGCTTGGTTGCCTCAGCTATAAATATGTAAACCCAACCCCTAGGTTGGGCATGGCATTGTGTATGAAATGAAACAAGAAAAATTTCCCAACTCTTAGTGTCAGCCTCTCCATGAGAGTAATACTTAAGATACTAACAATGGCGTCCAGGTGGGAGCGCCTGGACACCTAGGCGGCGAGTAGGTGTCGCCTAGGCGACGCCTTTTAAACAGTGCTACATTGCCACCATTCTTATTGTCTCTGATTTTGTTTCATGCTTCGGCCTTTTGAAATATGGATATGGATGGGTTGGTGATTCCCAGCCAGGTCAGTTGTCGTAATCCCGAGATTAATTTTCCTCTAATTATCTCCTTTTTCTTATTATTTCTTAGTGGTTGTATATAACCCCAAATACATAGTCATATTCTAAATACTACCCCAGACTCCTATTCTAACTTGAGATAGACTTGAATTCTATCTCTAACTCTAGTTAATCCATATGACCAACACAGGGCCTGGCCCAACCGCCTCAGCCAGCCGGCCCATCCTCCTTGGACTGTATCACAAGACTCAGACCAGGCCACCAGGCCCAGCCAGTCAGTCAAAACATTCATCAACCCTGCTGGCCCAACCAGCCCAACTAACCTTTTCCAAACCCTAAAAGCCTTTGCATCTCCTCTCAACCGTCACTTCTCCTTCTACTCTCAAAAACGCAGTGGCGTTGGTGATGGATTGAGCGCGAGGAACCGGAGAACTAAGCAGTGAGACTCGACGGCGGCTATCACCTATTGACCTCGCATTGTGACGGGCTCCGCCAGAAGTCGACGCCGTGAAAACTCACCCATACCTTCTCCGCTGCAGCGACCTCGTCCAACAGGCGTGTCACGGGCCAGTCTGCCACATCTGCCGTCTTGGTCAGCGCGGCGGCGTGGGACCTAGGGAAGGCAACAAGCTCTTCTATTGCCGATCCGTGCCTCGTCTGCTGCCGGCGAATGCCGCCTCTCGATTCAATCCGGCTCGATTTGTCTCAATCCGGCTACTCCCCACGTCGAATCTCCGTCGAGGTTGGCCTTCCGTCAACTCCTCCCGCAAGTACGCCTCCCTCCTCCTTCAAGATTCACGCTCGGGACCACCGGAGCCCGCGCGCCACCACCAAGCTATCTCCCCGTCAGCCGTGACTTCTGCCAGGCTTGTCCGACGTTCTATCCGTCTTGGATCCACTCCGAACCCGATGGGATCCACCGATTTCCGCCGGTTCTACCGTTGTTGGCCACCCTCGAGAGCACATCCTCCCGAGGGCAGGATCTAAAACTCTAGCTCTAGATACCAATTGTTGTTGTTAGACTATGTAATTAGTTGTGTACTTAGGAGTATTTTAATCTTTTAGATGTGGTTAGGGTTAGGGGCAGATTACCTGCGTCCCGCCGGCGATCCCGTTTTCAGCTGCTGGCGCCGCTGCTGACAGCGCGGCTGCTGCCTCCTTCTATGGCACCGACGCAGCGGACACCTCTGGCATTGCCGCGGCCCTGGCTGCCTCTCGCGAGCGCGAGCGAGCACTCGCTCTCGCCCTGGAGCAGGAGTGTGCCTCTGTGGCCGCTCTATCTCACCAGCTCGAGAAAAGTGCTCACCGACCGTTGAGTGCTACCTATGAGCCTCCCTCAGACGCTGGTACGTACTCGGCTTCCCTTGTCGCTGCTCTTCACACACAGGCCGCCGAGATTCAGAACATTCGGACGCTCGTGTTGGTTGTCCTCAATTCTGAATCCACTTCACACACTCGGTGGCGTGACCTGGTTCTCACGTTGAGGCGTTTCCGCCTCGACGACCACGTCCTTCAGGATGGCTCTCCGGTGGATGCCTCCTGGGTCAGCATGGATAGCCTGGTCCTGTCTTGGTCCTTGGCTCTCTCTCTGAGGAGCTACAAGACATCGTCGGGCAGCGCGATGGCGGCACTGCTCGTTGGGCATGGTTGGTCCTTGAGCAGCGCTTCCTGGGGAACCGCGTGACTCGAGCCCTCCACGTCAGCGCGCGGTTCCAGAACATCGTCCAGGGTGACCGCTCCGTCTCCGCCTACTGCCGGGAGATGAAGGGCATGGCGGATGCCCTACGTGACCTTGGCGAGCCGGTCACTGATAGCTTTCTCGTCCTTCGGGTCCTTCAGAGCATGAACGAGCCATACTGTCACCTACGGACATGGCTTCTCCATCTGGAGCCACCCCCGACCTTCGAGAAGGAATGGTATGATCTCGAGCTCAAGGAGATCACTGCAGGAGGCTCTACTGGTTCCGGGTCTGCCACAGCCTTTTACAGCTCTAGGCAGTTCCCTCGTCCACCTTTGCCAGCTGCTGGTGGACCACCGTCACGACCACCCAGCAACCCAGGCACTCCTGCCGGCTCTGGGAGTGGTAATCGTCGCCGTCGTGGTAAACGCGGCGGCCGTGATGGAGGTAGCAGTGTAGGTGTCACTCCTACTTCTGCTCCTACTCCTGCTACTGGTGGTAGTGGTGGTACCAGCCGCGGAGGTGCACCCTGGCCTACACCCTACAACCCGTGGACTGTCCAGATCTACATGTGGCCTGGGCCGTCTCCGGGTCTTCAGCCTCCACGTCCACCGCGTCCACAGCCGACGTTCGTAGCCACCCCGGGCTACAGTGGACTAGCCTACAGTGCTGGTGGGCCGCCGACTCAGGCCTACAGTGGGACTGGCTATCCTTCTGGTGGACAGTCGGCCTCGACCTATGGAGGCACCGACTGCCCTGTTGGGTACTCGGAGCCGTCGGCACCGCACCAGGAGCCGCCCTCACGTGGGATCGCCAGTAGCTAGCCTCCTCGTTCAGCACCATGGGTGCCGACTGGGTCGCTGACTCCGGAGCGTCATACCATACAACTCCTAGTGTCGGTATACTCTCTTCTACCCACCCTCCCAACCCTTCTTTTGCTTCATCTATCGTTGTTGGGAATGGGTCTATTCTTCCGGTCACCTCAGTAGGTGACTCTATGTTCCCGGGTTCTTTCCAGCTCAAGAACATTCTTGTCGCTCCAGATATTATTCAGAATTTGTTTTTTGTCTGTCGTTTTACCACTAACAACAATGTTTCCATTGATTTCGATCCTTTTGGTTTATCTGTGAAGTATCTTTCTACCCGGCGAATTCTTTTTCGATATGATAGCTCGGGGCCCCTGTACACTCTTCGACTTCCTACTTTTGCTGCATCACCACCTTTTGCCTTGACTACAACAGCTTCATCCACCACTTGGCATCGTCGGCTTGGCCATCCTGGTGCAGATGCTATGTCGAAGTTGTTCAGTAGTTCGGTTATCTCGTGTACTAGGGACACACATGATTCTCTATGTCATGGTTGTCAGCTTGGTCGCCATGTTCGGCTCCCTTTTTCGACTTCTGTTACTCATGTTGAGCACATTTTCTATCTTATATATTGTGATTTGTATACATTTGTGAACTCTGCCTATGTTGTAATGACATAGCCGGTCCTAAGCCCGGGTAAAGGAGGAGGGGGTTGTGATAAGCTTGGCGAGCCAACAACTACACTTAGCCATTCTCATGGAAATGAAACCCAATAGAAATTCGTTGGGGCGTAACCCTCTTAGCGACGCGCCATATCGGAACTCGGGTATGGTGTTAAGTGAGCAAGGGCCGGGTCGCCACCGTCTTAGTGGCGCGCCATATCGGAACCCGGATATGGTGTTAAATGAGCAAGGGCCGGATCGCCACCACCTTAGTGGCGCGCTACATCATCGCCCGGATGTAGTGATAAGTGAGCAAGGGTCTTTGCATTTTACTCGACGGGTGCAAAGCGTAAGGAAGCTAGCCGAGGAACATAGATTTCGGGTGGGTAGTTGGAATGTAGGATCCTTGACGGGGAAGCTACGTGAGTTAGTAGATGTTGCCATTAGGAGACGAGTAAATATCCTTTGTGTACAAGAGACTAGATGGGCGGGTCAAAAGGCGAGAGAAGTCGAGAATACCGGTTTCAAGCTTTGGTATTCTGGTTCGGCTGGGACTAGGAATGGCGTAGGTGTTCTAATAGATAAGAGTCTTAAAGATGGAGTAGTGGATGTTCGAAGACGAGAGGATAGGATCATCTTAATCAAGATAGTTATTGGGGACATTGTCTTGAACGTCATTAGTGCTTATGCCCCACAAGTTGGGCTCAACATGAGTGCTAAGAGGCAATTTTGGGAGGACTTAGAGGATATGGTTAGTAGTGTACCGATAACCGAGAAACTCCTCATAGGGGGAGATCTCAATGGTCATGTGGGTGCAACTAACCTAGGATTTGAGGGAGTACATAGAGGTTTTGGATGCGGCAATAGAAATCAATAGGGTAAGGACATCCTAGACTTTGCCGTAGCCTATGATCTGTTGATAGCTAACACCCTCTTTAGGAAGAGGCAATCTCACCTAGTGACCTTTAGTAGTGCCCAACACTCTAGTCAGATTGACTTTGTCCTCACTAGGAGAAAGGATAGACGGGAGTGTCTAGATTGTAAGGTGATCCCGGGGAGTGTGTTGTGACACAACATAAGCTTGTGGTAGCTGACTTTCGCTTCCATACATGTTCTTTGCGGGACAAAGGTGTCAAAATCACAAGAACAAAGTGGTGGAAGTTGAAGGGAGAATCACAAGAATCCTTTAAAAATAGGGTGATCACAGAAGGACACTGGGCAGAAAATGGAGATGCAGATAGTATGTGGATGAAGATGGCAACTTGCATTAGGAAGGTAGCTAGTGAGGTGTTCGGTGTGACAAAGGGAAAGAAACTTGTAGATAAAGACACTTGGTGGTGGAATGAGGATGTACAAAAGGCCATTAAGGAGAAGGAGTGTTACAAGAGTTGGCATAATGATAGAATCGCAAGCAACATGCTTAAGTACAAAGAGGCTAAGAAGAATGCAAGGCGGGTTGTGAGTAAGGCAAGAGAACAGGCCTATGATAAGTTATATGAGAGACTAGAGACAAAAGAAGGTGAAAAGGACATATACAAGGTAGCAAAAATCCGCGAGAGAAAGATGAGGTATCTCAATCAAGTTAAATGCATCAAAGATGAGACTGACCGCATTCTAGTGAAGGATGAAGAGATTAAGAATAGATGGCGTGATTACTTTAATGGGCTATTCAATGATGGGAATGGGAGCACTATGATTGAGTTGGATGACTCCTTTGATGACTCCAACAGGCGGTTCGTGCGGAGGATACAACAGTTTGAGGTTAAGGAGGCCTTAAAAAGGATGAAAGGAGGAAAGGCCCTCGGCCCTGACGATGTCCCTATTGAGGTGTGGAGATGTCTTGGGGACGTGGCAATAGTATGGCTCACAAAGCTATTCAACCACATTTTTCGGTCAAACAAGATGCCTGAAGAATAGAGGAAAAGTATATTAGTACATATCTTCAAAAATAAAGGAGATATTCAAAGTTGTACTAATTATCGAGGTATTAAGCTTATGAGTCATACTATGAAGCTTTGGGAGAGAGTGATTGAACACCGCCTGAGGAAAGTGACCAATGTCACTAAAAACCAGTTTGGTTTCATGCCTGGAAGGTCTACAATGGAGGCGATTTTCTTGCTTCGTCAGCTTATGGAGAGATATAGGGAGCAGAAGAAGGACTTGCATATGGTGTTCATCGACTTGGAGAAGGCGTACGACAAGATACCAAGGTCAGTCATGTGGTGGGCACTAGAGAAACATAAAGTGCCAACAAAGTACATTACCCTTATCAAGGATATGTACAATAATGTTAGGACAAGTGTGCGCGTAAGTGATAGTGAGACTGATGCATTTCCTATCACAGTAGGACTACATCAAGGATCAGCTTTGAGCCCATACATCTTTTCCTTGGTGATGGATGAGGTGTTGAAGGATATACAAGGGGATATCCCTTGGTGCATGCTCTTTGCTGATGATGTAGTGTTGGTAGATGAAACTAGAGATGGTGTTGATAAGAAATTAGAGTTATGGAGACAAACCTTAGAGTCCAAGGGGTTTAGACTTAGTAGGACCAAAACCGAGTATATGAGGTGTGACTTTAGTGGTGTTGGTCGTGAAGAGGGAAATGTTAGTCTACAAGGACAAATAGTACCTAGAAGGGACTCTTTCCGATACTTAGGATCAATGTTACAAAGCAATGGCGATATTGATGAGGATGTTTGCCACAGGATCAAGGTAGGGTGGATGAAATGGCGACAAGCCTCTGGAATCCTATGTGATAGGAAAGTCCCACAAAAGCTAAAAGGGAAGTTTTATAGGACGGTGATCAGACCCGCGATGCTCTATGGGGCGAAATGTTGGCCAACTAAACGGCAACATGTCCAACAAATGAGTGTCGCAGAGATGCGCATGTTACGGTGGATGTGCGGGCACACGAGAAGAGACCGAATAAGGAATGAGGCGATTCGTGATAAGGTAGGGGTGGCGCTGATTGAAGAGAAGTTAGTCCAACATCGACTTAGGTGGTTTGTGAAAGAAGGCTAATGATAATTGTATTGAGATGATTGAAAAGCTGAGGTACAGGTGTGATTATATAGAGGGATTAGGAGGGGAGAAAAGACTAAACTACCCCTAACCCTAATCCCTCTCTAATGACTAATATACCCCTGTGCCATACCCCTAATTACAGTGTCTAACACCCCCCCGCAGTCACAACATCTAGCCGCTGCAGATGTTGAGACTGGACCGAAACTCGGAGAACAACGATGACGGGAGGCCCTTCGTGAAGATGTCGGCGAACTGCGTCGTCGTCGGGACATGGTGTACCCGAACCTCGCCCCGTGCTACCCGCTCACGAACAAAATGAAGGTCAATCTCCACATGCTTCGTGCGCTGATGCTGGACCGGGTTGGTGGAGAGGTACATGGCGCTGACGTTGTCGCAGTAGATGAGGGTGCTTTTGATGACGGGAGTGTGGAGCTCCTGAAGTAGCTGCTGAAGCCAGGAGGCCTCAGCTACGCCGTTAGCCACGGCGCGATACTCCGCCTCTGCACTCGAGCGCGACACTACGGGCTGTCGCTTCGAGGACCAGGAGACAAGGTTGCCGCCCAGGAAGACGGCGTATCCAGAAGTAGAGCGTCGTGTGTCCGGGCAGCCTGCCCAGTCAGCGTCTGTGTACACGACCAGCTCGGAGGCCGTGTCACGTCGAAGAAGGAGGCCGTAGTCGAGGGTGCCTCGTAGGTACCGAAGAATCCGCTTGACAGCGGTGAGATGCGGTTCCCTCGGGTCATGCATGTGGAGGCACACCTGCTGAACCGCATATGAGATATCCGGCCTGGTGAAGGTTAGGTACTGGAGAGCACCTGCAAGACTCCTGTAAGAAGTGGGGTCAGAGACGGGTGTCCCGTCGGTGGCGGAGAGCTTCGCCTGAGTATCCACTGGAGTGGAGCACGGCTTGCAGTCAGCCATGCTTGCCCGCTGAAGGATATCCAGACAGTACTGTCGCTGGTGAAGGAATAGGCCGCCTGGTCGGTCCTCGACCGTAATACCCAGGAAGTGGTGGAGACGGCCCAGGTCCTTCATAGCGAACTCCTGCTGTAAGGCAGAAATGGTTCGCTGAAGCAGAGTCGGACTGGATGCTGTTAGTACAATGTCATCGACGTACAGTAAGAGGTAAGTTGTGTCACTGCCCCGTCGATAGACAAACAGCGAAGTGTCCGACTTAGCTTCAACAAACCCCAGTGAGACCAAGAAAGAGGCGAATCGGCTGTACCAGGCTCGCGGTGCCTGCTTCAGTCCGTACAGGGATTTGTTCAGCTTACAGACCATGTCTGGGTGAGTTGAATCTACAAATCCTGCCGGCTGACTGCAGTACACCGTCTCGGTCAGTGTACCGTGGAGGAATGCGTTCTTGACGTCCAACTGGTGGACAGGCCAAGAACGTGAGAGAGCTAGCGACAGTACGGTACGAACTGTCGCCGGCTTCACCACCGGGCTGAAAGTCTCGTCGTAGTCAACTCCAGGGCGCTGAGTGAAGCCCCGGAGTACCCAACGAGCTTTGTATCTCTCCAAGGTGCCATCCGCCTTCTTCTTATGCGTGAATATCCACTTGCCTGTGACAACATTGCCACGGCCCGGACGGGGAACCAGGTCCCAGGTCCGGTTGGCAAGCAAGGCCTCATACTCTTCCTCCATAGCGCGGCGCCAGTTAGGGTCGGCGAGGGCGCTACGCACGGAAGTAGGTATGGGCGAGATCGAAGAAGGCTCGGTCGGTGGAGTCGTCGTCGACGAGAAAGCGGTACTATTGAACCGCTCCACTGGTCGAAGACTCCCGGATGCACGTCGAGTCACCATCGGGTGGACGTGACCAGGATCCCTGTGAAGTAGAGGGGGGTTGTACACCGGCCGGTCGGGTACAACCATCTTCTCTCGTCGTGGATAGACGAGAGTGGGTCTCGATGTCGCGCGTGGCGTCGTCGGAGCAGGAGCCTCTCCCCGCGCTCGTCGCTGGTAGACAAGTGCGGGGTCAGCAAAGCGAGAAGACGTCGTTGGTGCCGCGCGTGGCGTGGCTGGTGGCGTCGTACTCGCTGGTGGTGCCGCTGGTGCCGTACGTGGTACAGCTGGAGACGCCGAGGGCTCCTGGGGTACAGTAGATGGTGTCGGGGAAGCCGAGGCCGCGTGTGGCGCAGCAGGTGACGTCGGAGGCGTCGATGCCACACGGGGTGCAGCGGGTGACGCCTGAGACATCGATGCCACACGAGGTGCAGCAATCGGTGTCGAGGGCGTCTGGGATGTAGCTCGTGTCGATCCTGCAGAAGAAATAGGCCAAGGCAACTGGGAGGCAGCCTCGGGGTCAGTAGGAAAAAGAGAGTCCAGCTCTGTGGTGGAATCAGAAGAGGTGGTGGAAAAAGGAAAAGATGACTCGTCGAAGACGACGTGCCGAGAGATCAAAAGACGGTGGGTAGTGAGATCTAAGCATCGGTAACCCTTATGATCAAGGGAATACCCGAGAAAAACACACCGTGTCGAGCGGGGCGCAAGCTTATGTGGGGCGGTGGCGGAAAGATTAGGGTAGCAAGCGCATCCGAAAACTCGAAGGTGATCATAAAGAGGATTGGTGCCATATAGAGCAAAGTAGGGGGTGGAGGCACGAATCGCTTTGGTGGGAAGACGATTTATCAGAAGTGTGGCGGTATGAAGAGCCTCCACCCAGTATCGGGCTGGAATAGATGCCTGGAACATCAGAGAGCGTATGACATCATTAATGGTGCGAATCATGCGCTCTGCCTTGCCGTTTTGAGGAGAGGTATACGGACAAGACATGCGTAGTTGTACCCCATGTGCGGAGAGAAAATTACGAAACGCAGAGTTATCAAACTCTCGTCCGTTATCGCACTGGACAGCTCGAATGGTACGCCCGAATTGAGTAGAAATCCAAACGAAGAAGTGAGAAAGAGTGACGAAAGTTTCAGACTTCAATCGTAATGGAAAAGTCCAGGAGAAGTGAGAAAAATCATCAATTATCACCAAATAGTAATTAAAGCCCGATATACTGGAGATGGGAGAAGTCCACAAATCACAATGTATAAGATCGAATGAGTGCTCAACATGAGTCACAGATGTGGGAAAAGGGAGGCGAATATGGCGACCAAGTTGACAGGCATGACATAGAGAGTCATGTGTACCCCTAGAACACGAGATAACTGAGCTACTGGACAGCTTCGACATAGCATCTGCACCAGGGTGGCCAAGCCGGCGATGCCAGATGGTAGATGAAGCTGTCGTAGTCAAAGCAAATGGCGGTGATGCAGCGGAAGTAGGAAGCCGAAGTGTGTATAGGGGCCCCGAGCTATCACATCGGAAAAGAGGTCGCCGGGTGGAAAGATCCTTCACAGACAAACCAAAAGGATCAAATTCAATGGAAACATTGTTGTCAGTGGTAAAACGGCGAACAGAAAGTAAGTTCTGAATGATATCCGGAGCAACAAGAATGTTTTTAAGTTGGAAAGTACCCGGAAGACCGGAATCACCTACTGAGGTGACCGGAAGAACGGACCCATTTCCAACAACGATAGATGAAGGAAAAGAGGGATTGGGAGGATGGGTGGAAGAGAGTATACCGGAATTAGGAGTGGTATGGTATGATGCTCCGGAATCAACTACCCAGTCGGCACCAGGTGGTGTAAGGTGCATGGTGCTGAAGGAGGAAGCAAGCGACTGTCGATCCCACGTCGACGGTGGCTCCTGAAGGGGTGCCGATGGCTCCGAGTTCCCAACAGGGTAGTCAGTGCCTCCGTAGGTCGGGGCTGACTGCCCGCCTGAAGAGTAGCCAGGCCCACTATAGGCCTGAGTTGTCGGCCTACCAGCACTGTGGGCTGGTCCACTGTAGCCGGGGGTAGCCGCAAACGCCGGCTGAGGACGCGGTGGTCGTGGAGGCTGAGAACCTGGGGACGGTCCAGGCCACATGTAGATCTGGCCAGTCCACGGGTTGTAGGGTGTGGGCCAGGGTGCACCTCCCTGGCCGGTACCACCACTACTTCCAGTAGTCGAAGCCGTGGGGGTGCTGCCTGCACTGCTGCCACCACGGCCGCCGTTCTTTCCTCGGCGACGACGGTTTCCACCTCCTGTACTGGTAGGAGTAGAAGGTGGACGTGACGGCGATCCACCAGCTGCTGGTAAGGGTGGACGCGGGGACTGCCCGGAGCCATAGAAAGCTGTGGCAGATCCAGAGCCAGTAGAGCCTCCTGCAGTGATCTCTTCAAGTTCAAGGTCAGACCATACCTTCTCGAAGGTAGGTAGTGGCTCCAGTCGAAGTAGCCATGTCCGTAGGTGACAATAGCGCTCGTTCAGGCCCTGAAGGACCCGAAGGACAAGAGCGCTGTCAGTGACCGGCTCACCAAGGTCACGTAGGGCATCCGCCATGCCCTTCATCTCCCGACAATAGGTGGAGATGGAACGATCCCCCTGGACGGTGTTCTGGAACCGAGTGCTTATGTGGAGGGCTCGAGTCGCACGGTTCCCTAGAAACCGTTGCTCAAGTACTAGCCAGGCCTGCCGAGCAGTACCGCCACCGCGCTGCCTGACGATGTCCTGTAGCTCCTCTGTCAGGGAGCCAAGGATCCAGGATAGTACCAGGCTGTCCATGCTGATCCAGGACACCTGTACTGAAGACTCATCCTGGAGGACGTGGTCATCGAGGCAGTAGCGCCTCAGCGTGAGGAGCACCATATCACGCCACCGGGCATATGAGGTGGACTCGGAACTGAGAATAACCGGCACGAGCGTCCGGATGTTCTGAATCCCTGCGGCCTGTGCATGAAGAGCGGCCACAAGCGAAGTCGAGTACGTACCAGCGTCCGAGGGAGGCTCATGAATAGCACTCGTTGATCGGCGAGCACTCTCCTCAAGTTGGTGGGATAGTGATGCCACGGAGGCACGCTCCTGCTCTAGGGCAAGGGCGAGTGCCCGCTCGCGCTCGCGAGAGGCGGCCAGTGCTGCAGCGATGTCAGATGTCTCCGCAGTGTCGGTGCCGTAGGAAGAAGCTGTGTTCTCCATAGTAGTACCGGCAGCTGGGAACGGAATCGGCGGGATCGTCGTGGTGCTCCCGTCAATGTCGAGGCCGGTGGCGTCCCGTAGCGCGGAGGTACCTGCCATGAAGGTAACAGCGGTGGCGGGGTTTCTGGAGGTACCGACAAGGGGTTCACCGGCGGCTGGACCGGTTCTCGAGAAGGAGTGGGCGGCTGCAGAACCAGCAGCGAGGGGCCTGGGGGCTGTGGCTCCTCCTAGGAAGGCGGCGCCCCCTCCAGAAGCTGCTGTTCCTCCAGTTTCAGCAGTCCAGAGGGTGGCGCCCCTTCCAGTGGGGCTGGCGGACCCCCCAGGGGCGGATGCGGAGCCCCCAGGGGCGTTGGCGGCCCAGGCAAGCCAGGGGGCGGCGCTCCCTCCAGGGGGGCCGGCGGACCCCCCAGGGGCGGAGCATCCAGGGGCGGCGGCGGCCCAGACAGGGGCGGTGACGCCCCCCCCCCCCCCGTGCGCGCACGGCCCCAATTCGGGTGGGGGCGGCCCGAATCCGGGCGGGGCCGCCCCGATCCAGGGCGCCGCGGCCCCGGATCCGGAGGTGGCGGCGGCGGCGGCCCCTCCCCGCGCCCAGGGTGGGGTGGCGGCGGCTCCGGCCTCCGCGCGCTGTCCTCCAGAGGAGGCGGCGCCCCCCCTGCGTGCGCAGCCCAGATCCGGCGGCTGGCGGCGCCCTGGCGGCGGCGGACGGCGCACCAGGGGCGGCGGCGGGCGGCTGCTCAGGGGCGGCGGCGGGCGGCTGCTCGGGGGCGGCGGTGGTTCTGGCCCAGGGTGGGGTGGCGGCGGCGTGCGCCCAGGGCTGCGGCGGCTGGCCCATTAGGATTAGGGTTAGCCCTAATCCTGATTATTCCTAGCTAATGATACCATGAAAGAAGGCTAATGATAATTGTATTGAGATGATTGAAAAGCTGAGGTACAGGTGTGATTATATAGAGGGATTAGGAGGGGAGAAAAGACTAAACTACCCCTAACCCTAATCCCTCTCTAATGACTAATATACCCCTGTGCCATACCCCTAATTACAGTGTCTAACAGTTTGGACATATCCAACGGAGACCTCCAGAAGCACCGGTTAACAGTGGGATTTTAAGAGGTAGAGAAAATATTAGGAGGGATAGAGGACGACCAAGGTTGACCTGGGAGGAGGCGGTAAAACGAGATTTGAGAGATTGGAATGTATCCAGAGACTTAGCTCATGATAGGACCGCATGGAAAGTAGCAATTCATGTGCCAGAATCGTAGTCTTGTTTTTTCTTTTTTCTTTTCTCTTTTTATTTTCCTTTTTTCTTATTTCTTTTCTCTTTTCTCTTTTTCTTTTTTTCTTTTTTTTTCTTTTTTTCTATTTTTTTCTTTTTTCCTTGTTCTTATATCTCTTCCTCTCTTTTACTTCACTGATATTGGGTTTCATGTCTAGCCGACCCCAACAGGCTTGGGATAAAGGCTTGGTTGTTGTTGTTGTATTGTGATTTGTGGACATCACCTATTACCAATGTGTCGGGCTTTAACTATTACTTGGTGATAATTGATAATTTTTCTCATTTTTCGTGGACATTTCCATTACGACTGAAGTCTGAGACATTCGTTACTCTTTCTCACTTCTTTATTTGGATATCCACTCAGTTTGGGCGCACCATCCGAGCTATCCAGTGCGATAACGGACACAAGTTCGATAACTCGGCGTTTCGTAACTTTCTCTCCTCACATGGAGTCCAGTTGCGCATGTCTTGTCCGTACACCTCTCCTCAGAACGGCAAGACTAAGCGCATGATTCGTACCACCAACGATATCATGCGCACCCTGATGTTTCAAGCATCCATTCCTACCCGATACTGAGTGGAGGCCTTTCACACTGCCACTCTTCTGATTAATCGTCTTCCCACCAAGGCGATTTGTGCCTCCACCCCCTATTTCGCTTTATACGGCAGTGCTCCTCTTTACGACCATCTTCGAGTTTTCGGGTGCGCTTGCTACCCTAATCTTTCCGCCACCGCCCCACATAAGCTTGCGCCTCACTTGGCACGTTGTGTTTTCCTCGGGTATTCCCTTGATCATAAGGGTTACCGGTGCCTAGATCTTACCACTCACCACCTCTTGATCTCTCGACACGTCGTCTTCGACGAGACCTCCTTTCCCTTCTCCACCTCCTCTTCCAGTTCCACCGCAGAGCTGGATTCTCTTTTTCCTACTGACTCCGAGGTTGCTCCTCCCCAGCTGCCTTGGCCTCTTTCTTCTGCAGGCACGACGCGAGCTGCGCCATGCGCGGCCCAGGAGCCCCCAACGTCACTTGCTGCGCCACGTGCGGCATCGGCGTCTCCGACGTCACCAGCTGCGCCACGTGCGGCCTCGGCGTCCCCGACGTCCCCGACGTCTCCAGCCACGCCATGCGCGGTCCCGACGTCCCTGGCGTCACTAGCTGCGCCACGCGAGGCCTCGTCATCCCCGACTTCACCGGCTGCGACTACCGCAACTCCGACTTCTTGTTTCGCCAACCCCGCACTTGTTTACCAACGACGAGCGCGGGTTGGTGCCCAAGCTCCAGCTGTGCCACGAGCGGCACCGGAGCCCCCTCACGCCACTCATCGCGCCACGCACAGCCACGAGACCCACTCTTGTCTATCAGCGACGAGAGCAGGGTGTTGCTCCGACTCCTGCTCACTCCGAGCCACCGGTGTACCATCCTCCTTTGCTTCACAGGGACCCAAGCCCCCGGTGTACCATCCTCCTTTGCTCCACAGGGACCCGGGTCACGTTCACCCGATGGTGACTCGACGTGTTGCTGGGGCTCTCCGAACGGTTTAACGCTTCTCCGGGGTCATCTTCTCATCGACGACGTCTCCACCGTCCGACTCTTCTTCGATCTCGCCTATATCGATTTTCTTCTGTAGCGCCCTCGCCGACCCTCACTGGTGTCGCGCTATGGAGGAAGAGTATGCGACCCTGCTTGCCAACCGGACCTGGGACCTCGTTCTCCACCCCGGTCATGGCAATGTTGTCACGGACAGATGGGTGTTCACACATAAGAAGAGGATGGTACCTTGGAGAGGTACAAGGCTCGGTGGGTACTTCGGGGCTTCACTCAGCGCCTTGGAGTCGACTACGATAAGACCTTCAGTCCGGTAGTAAAGTTGGCGACGGTTCGTACTGTTCTATCGCTGGCTCTCTCGCGTTCTTGGCCCGTCGACCAGTGGACGTCAAGAACGCCTTCCTCCACGGCACACTGACAGAGACGGTCTGCTGCAGTCAGCCGATAGGGTTCGTTGACTAAGCTCATCCAGACATGGTCTGTAAGTTGAACAAGTCCATGTATGGTCTGAAACAGACACCGCGAACCTGTTATAGTCGGTTCGCCTCTTTCTTGGTCTCGCTAGGCTTTGTCGAGGCCAAGTCGGACACTTCGTTGTTTGTCTATCGACGTGACAGTGACACTGCCTACCTTCTATTGTACGTCGATGACATTGTATTGACAGCGTCCAGTCCGGCTCTCCTTCGGCGTACTATCTCAGCCTTACAGGAGGAGTTCGCTATGAAGGACTTGGGCCGCCTTCACCACTTCCTGGGTATTGCGGTCTGCGGTTGAGAACCGACCAGGGGGTTTGTTCCTTCACCAGCGACCGTACTGCCTGGACATCCTCCAACGAGCGGGCATGACTGAGTGCAAGCCGTGCTCCACTCCAATGGATACCCAGGCGAAGGTCTCCGCTTTCGACGGGGCACCCATCATTGACCCCACTACTTACAGGAGTCTTGCAGGTGCCCTTCAGTACCTCACCTTCACCAGGTCGGATATCTCCTACGCGGTTCAGCAGGTGTGTCTACATAAGCATGACGCGCGGGAGGCGCACCTCACCGTTGTGAAGCGGATTCTTCGGTACATGCGTGGCATCCTCGACTACGGCCTCCTCCTTCGGCTTGACTGGGCCTCCGAGCTGGTCGTGTATACCGACGCTGACTAGGCAGGCTGCCCGGGCACTCGTCGGTTCACCTCCGGTTACGCCGTCTTCCTGGGCAGCAACCTCATCTCCTGGTCCTCGAAGCTGTAGCACGTGGTGTCACGCTCGAGTGCTGAGGCGGAGTACCACGTCGTGGCTAACGACGTGGCTTGGGCTTCCTGACTTCAGGAGCTCCACACTCCCGTCGCCCGGAGTACTCTGATCTACTGCGACAACGTCAGCGCCGTGTACCTCTCCACCAACCCTGTCTAGCATTAGCGCACGAAGCATGTGGAGATTGACCTCCACTTTGTTCGTGAGCGGGTTGCGCGTGACGAGGTTCGGGTGCACCATGTCCCGACGACGTCACAGTTCGCCGACATCTTCACAAAGGGCCTCCCGTCGTCGTTGTTCTCCAAGTTTCGATCGAATATCAACATCGGTTGTGACTAGATGTTGGGACTGCGGGGGTGTTAGACTATGTGATTAGTGGTGTACTTAGGGGTATTTTAGTCTTTTAGATGTGATTAGTGTTAGGGGCAGATTAGTCTTTTTCCACCCCTTGACACCTCTATATAACGTACCCTTTGACACCAGGATTAATTCAGTTCACTCTTTCCCCTCTAATAGTTGTAACTCCGGGATTAATTTTCCTCTAAGTATCTCCTTTCTCTTCTTATTTCTCGATTAGGTGGCTGTATATATAGCCCCAAATACATAGAGTCCTAGTCTAATATACCCCAGACTCCTACTCTAACTTGAGATAGACTTGGATTCTATCTCTTAACTCTAATTAATCTAGAAAAATAGAATTATCTCTAACATTAGTTTCTTCAATTCCACCCAGTGTTATCCTAAACGGTCGTTTAAACGTGTTTAAACGATAAACAAACACTTGTGTAGTTTAGGCCCTAAACGAACGGGTCAACAACCGTTTAAATGGTGCAAACGAATTAAATGAAACGGTTTCTTTTCGTGTTTGAACTTGTTTTGATCCGTTTAGGAGAAGTGAAAATGTTAGAACAAGGTTCTCTCACCCTGTTAAGCTGCACGCGCTCAAGTACTACTAAATCTTTTGGTTAAATTTCAATTGAACTTCTCAACAATTGATATCCTCATATTAGCTAGACATTATCTATACATATTTGACTTACGAAAAATAGTTGAAATGATGTTTTGTTAAGTAACTTTAGACTTTTTGATATAATCATATCATTCAAGATTAATTAAGGAAAAAATTATTAAAAATAAGATCACTTTGGTGCTATAAAAATTTCTACGCTTCCGCCGACACGGGTCTGATGTAGTCTTTGATTTGCCACCGCCAAGTACGTCCCTGCCCCCTGCGGCTCGCAACCGAAGTCGCCCGCCAGCAATGCGCAGCTTGGTCGCCCCCACCTCTTGTGTCCAAACCCCCGCGCGGCGCACGCAGCTCCACCCCCCCCCTCCCCCGCGCGCGCTCTCTCAGTTTAGGAACATAGAGTATACATATGGCACCATTGTTTTCAAGTCGTCCGACTAGTCGCGACTCACTAGGGCACGATTAGGGTGTTCAACTCGATCAGGGTGATCAGAATTGAACTTAATTGCTATTGTTTGTCTCTTTTATTTAGCTGTTGTTATTTTTTACTGTCGGAATTAAACTTAATTGCTGCAGTTTGTCTCTTTTATTTAGCCGTTGCTATTTTTTAATTGTCTGACCTGAACTTAATTGCTGATATCTATCTCTTTTATTTAGCTATTGCTGTTTTTATTGCCTGAACTGTTGCTGATCTGAATTGTTTCCAAAAAGTTTTACCGTCTTTGTTTCTAATGTTGTTGAACCTAAAGTTCTAATATAATGTTGCTGGACTAGAGTTCTAATTCTACAATGTGAGTATACATATACATATATATATATATATATATATATATATATATATATATATATATATATATATATATATATATGTCGACTAGAAACTTCTAAAGAAAAATCAGGACGACTTGGAGTTCGACTAGGGTCGACTAGTTACCCTAGTCGATGATTAATCGACCTAGTCGTCCTAGTCGCTCCTTAGGCGACTAGGATCGATTAGGCGACTTAAAAACATTGTATGGCACCTGATAGTTGTATCTTTTATCAACCTTTTCTTATATAACTTGATATATTTGCATGTTTGCGGGTTGCAGGACAACTAAAAATCAATAGGAGTATGTGGATCCAATTGATTCAAATAATATCAATGTGATCCAATGCAAGTTATGTCTTTTAGTTGTGAAGGTGGGAATTTATAGATTAAAGTTACATATTTTATTTGTTGTAACAATGTAGCTACAGTATAAACTGTTTAATCCGTCTAAACACTGTTTAAACACTGATTAGACAGACTAAACGGTAAACAGACCTCCACCGACTGTCTACCGTTTAGGATAACACTGATTCCACCTGTCCTTAAGATGTCATTATTTGTTATTTGGAGTTTATTTTTTATATACAGAATGATCGACAATAAACCTAATGCACTAACAGATCATGAACTATGCCACTTCCACATAATTTTCCAGAAACTGACAGTTTCAAGAAAAAAACACTACTGGGCTGAGAAATCATTCTTATGATTACATGTTGCCCTTGTTTGAGAATAATATCAGACAAGTAAAGCTATCCCTGATGCATGGTATATATCTAAATAAAAATCCCTAAAAAAGACGTAAAGTTAAGGGTTTATCAGCTCCAATACCTAACCAAAGAGTAAGAACATAGTTCTTATAATCCCAAACTTCAAAATAATGGTGTGTTGGCATGTTCTGCGTGAACAGATGCTTTATGGTGCTATCATTACCAGACCAACCAAATAACAGTTGGCTACAAAATATATTACAAAAATCAGCATGGCACAACAGAAAAACCAAAATGGTGCTTTGACTTGTCTTTTTTCATGTACTGAAAACTTTTAACCAATCTTCATCAAGGAAACAGACACACCATTCAAGCTGATCAGTGAAGCTGCTATGAATAAACAAGCATAATATAGATAAACTGAGTTACGCCTAGTACTTTGATATGCATAGCGAAAAAGAATGTATAGAAGATTTTTCACTGCACATATAACAATCATGCTAACTGAGTACGATGTAAGCAAGAGAGGAAGTTACTTAAGAAGACCAGGTGTATTGATGGCAAGAAAGATGCCTACATTCAATATATAAATCATGTAGCCCTTGCTTACAGAAATAATAAACTAACTAGTGAGAATATTTACCTAATCTCTCTAAAAGCAAAGAAGAATCATTTGTTGCAGAGAAAGTTCGCTCGCAACTGATACTTTTCCTTTGCCTAAGTTCAGGAGTCTCTGTACCTCCTAATCCAAGACCAACCGAAAGAAAGAAATCTAAAAATTCAAATTCAAATACATTTAATATAATATAGTTTACTAAAAGCTTAAAACAGAACAGCGAATAGGTGCCATTAACATACTGACCAGCTGAGCATTCAGAAAAAAGAGCACATAAGAAAGCAGCCTTTAGCAGCATATCCTGGCATGTACTGATTCCAAGGACCTGACGTAACATCTGTTCAGTTACCTTACCGATACCACCTATCTGCATACGATATCTTCAAATGACATCTTTTTCCCATTTATAAACATCCAAAGAAATGTCAACACTTAGAAGAGAACATTGTTGCATCTTAACCAAAAAAAATGAGAGTTTGCATAGAGCTAAAACTATCCAGGCTTGCATCATTAATTCAGTCAGAACTCAGAGCAGTCGGTACATTGCCTAACATACTTCACAGGTTAACAAAAGCACAAAAGAGCAAATATGAGGACAAATAAGAACAAAGATGCCAGTAAAATAGAACCAATACAAAAGGAACAGCACCACCCTTGCCCCTTTAAGTTATATGTGAAAAAACTGAGGTACCTTTCTTATAGGCAAAGTTGATACAAATGTCAATACAGCTTCCCTGTCGTTTGGTAAAATAAATTGTCCATTGGGCTTGTTGATGTCAGAGCAAACCTAGCAAAAAGACACAATACAGAAGAAGAACCTTGTAAGCCAAGATAAGAGCATAACTTGAAAAAGACTGCAAAAAAATGAGAACCAAAACTGATCTCCAGTCATGAGTGGAAAACAACCGTTTCATTAGCAAAACTGTTTATGGAAAACATGCTCTGTGAGTATCAGTTAGCAAACTTTGTTTATTGCATAATTGTATATTAACCTAACATGATAGTGAACAATAAAAGACAAATAAAGTAGTCATGGAGAAGACATGAAACAAGAACCTATCTTCGCCCCCTTAGAGATAAAATTGGAACAAGGAACTGAAGTAAACAAAAGCTTCAACCACTGACTTTTGCAATCATCCGGTTTGGAGCAACGCCAGCACTACATGTTAGACCAGTTTCCTGGTGAATGGCAGCCCTAAGTTCAGTAGCAACCTAAGCAAACCAGTAATATGATCAGTCAAATTAGTCATGCAGTACTAACATGTTGAAACAGCAATAAAATCTGTGGAAGGCAATAAAGTCAAACTTCCAGGCAAGTAAACCATAAGCTGTGAGAATGAAAAATGTTTATCTTACCTCCTCGCCTGTAATGCCTCTCTCGATGCAGGTATTGGTTATGTTGAGGTATGCTTCATCTAGACTTGTTGCAACGAAATTGGGATCGTATCTACAGAAAACTAAAGCCACCAATACTTTAATAATCACTTCGCAGCACATTACATAACATTATATGTTTGAAACTTATTTCCTTAATCAATTAGTGAATATTATGTTACAAACCTTCTCTGGTGAGCTCACTATAATGAGTGTATCTCTCAAAGTTTGGGGGAACGAAAACCAATCCAGGACACAGTTTACATCCAATAAATCCAGGCATTGCTGCACGAACACCAAATTTTCGTGCCTACATCAGTAGATAAATTACACTCCGCGTTAGATAAGGGAATATACTGGCTGTACCTTTAAATCATGCCTGAGAAAAAAATCTAATACTATTTTGACCCACCCAGTATGTAACTCTGAACAATTTGATAGTAAGTCAGCTATCATCTTCAAATAAGAAAGCAACAAAAAAATACAAGATTTTAATTAATTATCGATTAGTGATCAAAATAAAGGATATGTACAGCATATTTCAATGTTGACCTCATAACTGGCAGTGGCTATCATAGACATGCTACCAACTGCCAACGGCTTTCCCTTCAAGGATGGATTCTCCAATGTTTCAACAGCAGCATAAAAGGCATCCATGTCAGTGTGAAGCCATATTTTTGAAAGATCTCGTGAAGCTTCCAACTCTAACATTTTCTTTTCTGCAACCTGAAATTATATTGTCGCGTAGAGATAACAACAATAGAGAGGAAAGTAAGATGGAGGAGTAAAATATAGCACACATATAAAATGGTAATAATATTATATTCGTTACAGCCATGTGACAAGCTATTAGTCAAATAACTTTTTGAACTCATGAAAAGTTACAAAGTTTGATATGAGTATCTCCAGGGAGTACAGATCCAAAGTTGACACTGATGAATTATCATTTGATATAACCCTTAATAAATGTTGTATTTTAGTTTATTTACATTTGCCAACCAATCAGCAGTCGTAAGGGCATAAAAGGGAACAATAGCTTAACTAGGGGGTCAAGCATGGGGTACAAATTACACAACATAACAGAGATAAAATACAGCATATAAACATGTTAGTCCATACCTTCTGAAAATGTGATATGTCATTATTGGTCAGTTTTGCACATTGCACACGCAGATGCTCGATCTTTTGTTTGGTCAATGTCTCCTTCCTATGCTCATTTTCGAAATACTTTGAACCTTTGCTCATTTCATAGATTACCTTTTGCACCTTCTCCTTGTCAACTCCCTCCATTCCTAATGAAACACCACAAGAGATAGGAAAAGTCACAAATGGAGATCACTAATATGGTTGCCGTGGCAAGGCTAATGAAGCATGTATAGGCCAATTCAGATAGAAATGGTACACACCACTGAATTCCAACTGCCCTTCGAGGTAATTTCCAATCAGGTATAAAAAAATAAAAAATAATACTAGATTGTGTAAACAGACATACAAAAAAAAATTGTTCGGTTGAAATGTGTTAAAATTCTCCCTTTCCGATTTCATCACTCAATTGAGCTTTCCAATCAACTTAAGGAAACAAATGTACCTATTCTGGTATCAGGGACAGGTGTGACTTGTTATAAATCTGATGGCAGAGTGAGAGAAGCTCCGAATCAGTCCCAGTGTTAGGCGGCGGAACTTTAAAGAACATCCAGGGAAGTTGAGAGACCATTCTATCAGTCAAGAAACATTCAACCGATCCATTTGTAGCCGCCTATGGGCTATGGCAAAGCCTGGTTAGACCAAGAGAGCGAGAAAGTGGTGTACGGTGTACCTGCTTTGGCGTTGGTGTAGGCGGTATGGTATGACTGCCACGGTCGATCCCCTCCTTCATCCGGCGGCGTGGCCGCCGCGGACGACATTGCTGCGGTCTCCGACGAGGTCTTCCCCATAACCGGGGCCTTGGAGGCGCGCACGGAAGTGAGGAATTGGATTAGCCCTGGTGTGTCCTCCACGGCCAGTGCTTTTACTCACGAAGAGAGTGGGGAGTGTGGCAGGCTCTGGCGGCGAGGCTGCTCCGCCACCGTCGTGCGCGCCAATGTCGGACGGTGGCAGCGACAGGGTTCGGATGCGATTCTTGTTTGCTTTACTCTTGTTAACTTGGAAGACATTCTCTCCAAAGGCGTCTTCCACCCGAAACTAAGAAGTCAATATTTAATTATTTTTTCTAAAACGATTAATCATTTTTTAAAACTGTTTTATTTACATATTAAAATAAATATAAATAAAATAGAGCTCTAGTGAGCCTTAATTGTAAAGGTCACAAAAGTATGAATACAAAGAAACATGAGTTTGCACAAAATATTGGTGTCATGTGTATGAAAAAGGGATTGGTTCAATTTTTTTATATATATGATAACACATGAGAGGTTGTTCCAAAACCCACTTATAGCCATTTGCATGTTTGGACCCTAGGTGGATTAAGACCACAAAGTTGAAGTACTCAAGTGCAATAAAAGGGTTTAAAAATCAGAAGTTAAACGGAGTGTTCAACTCAAATTTTAAATGAGGGGAGGACACAATGGTAATTCAAAATTGTTGTGTCCAAACTCTTGTTTGCAGCAGCTAACACAAGAATCAAATTGCATATTTGGATTCCTTAGGTCCAAATTAGTGGGTAGGCAAAGTTTCATTAATTTTTGAAAAGGTTTGCTACCCATTTATCCAAAAGGGATTTAAATATGCAAAAGAATTCAAACATACATTTGAATTCGGATGGGATTTGCCCAACTATCTAAATTTAGCTCAGTTTTAAACTCCAAACATTTGAATTGGTCACTTGCCAAGTTTTGGGGATCTTTTGAGGGGTGAAGAGGGACTGCCTGTGGGCCCACATGTCATAGGGCTGAGTAGACTTAACCCCCAAGTTTTTCACCTCTGTCTCTCACTCAACTGAGGGATTCTCCCGAACAGCACCAGCTGCCGCGCGCGCCACCGCCCGGGAAGCCACCTCATGTTTTCCTCTCTCGCGCTGGCAACCGGGCAGCAGCTCACCCCTTCTCTACGTGATCCACTCCCCACACAGCTGAGCTGAGCGTGTTTGCTTTCCTCCTCACGACCAGCCAGCGCACCGCGCTCTGTTTCTCTTATCGGCGCCGCTCCTCAACTCTTCACCGCACACCGGCGCCCGCTCGGCCTTTTCTCGAGCCGCCCACACAAAAAGTGAGCGCCAACACGTGCTCCAGCTACCCACCGCGCTACTTCGCGGCGTTGTCGCTTCGTTTGGCCACAATTCGACGATCGCCGCCGAGAACCGAGGCCCACCGGCGGGAAACCGAGGTCGGCCCCGTGGACAGCACACCATGGCCGCTTTCACCACCCGTTCTCTACACGAAAAAGATGCGCCTTAACCTCCAGATTGTGTAGCTGCAACCCTTATAGCAGTTGATCGATCGAGCGTGGAGAATTTCCCAGTTTCCCGAAAGCTAGTACATGCGGGTAGGTGTTGGTCTACCCTGAAATTTGGGTTGCACGGTCCACCCCAGCTCGGGCGAGCTTGCACGCACCTTCCTCACGTCCTAGTGGTCCTCCTCGACCAAGAATCGAGTGATATGGTCCAGAAATAACCGGGTTCTTGCTGTTGTTCAGGCCGCCATGGAAAAACAGCTCGGGTCACCGTGGAGCTCCATGTTGCCGACCTTTTCACGGGGTTTGGCGGCCAATTTCGACACCCTCGAGCTCCCACGGTGCTCTCCGCTCATTTCCCAACCGTTTTGACGCGGTGTAGCGCATTCCCGACCACGCCGGAACCCTAACAGCCGCGGCCACCGTCGGGCACCCTGTTCCGGCGATCTACGGCCGTCGGCGACACCCGAGCCGAGTTCATCGTCGCGAGTTAGGGTGGAGCGGCGAGTCTGAAGTCGGGAGATGGCCGGGAAAGCTATTCCAGCGACGCTCGCCGGAGGGCGCCGCCGCGGCCCCTGTTTGGCGCGAGGGAGAAGAAGGCCTGCCGGGTGGGACCCACTGACAGGCATTTAAACTTTTCAGGATTTCAGTTTCTAGTTTAAACTTTGGAGGGTCACCACCTGGTGTAGGAGAATCCAAAAATTGTGAAACAAATTTTGTTGGATTCCTCTAATAGAGTATTATCCAAATATGAAACCCAAGTTGTATGAAATTCATTATTTAATTCTGGAAAATTCTTTAAAGCTTTTGAGCAAAAGAATTTTAGAGGGTGTTTGGTTAAGCCAAAAATCCTCAAATTTTGCCATAATATGATCTAGGATGTTAGTAAACCCATGTAAGAATTTTAGCTCAATTGGAGTTGATTTGATCAGGGCAATTCAGAATTTAAGTTGATGTGTTCAATTGAATACAGAAACATTTTCAGAGAATTTCCAAAATTGGGAAATTCATTTCTGGGAAATTCTTAGCTTCAAAAATCTTAGAAAAATTCATGCATGTTCTATGAACTATAATTGAAATTGTAGTTCACTAAGTTTGTCATGAACATGCAAGTTTGTTCAGAATTAAATTCCTTTTGCCTAAATGCTTAGGGAATTATTCTGAGTGATCTGTTCATTGGATAATTCCAAATATTGGTCCAGATCTACATGTGGCCTGGGCCGTCTCCGGGTCTTCAGCCTCCACGTCCACCGCGTCCACAGCCGACGTTCGTAGCCACCCCGGGCTACAGTGGACTAGCCTACAGTGCTGGTGGGCCGCCGACTCAGGCCTACAGTGGGACTGGCTATCCTTCTGGTGGACAGTCGGCCTCGACCTATGGAGGCACCGACTGCCCTGTTGGGTACTCGGAGCCGTCGGCACCGCACCAGGAGCCGCCCTCACGTGGGATCGCCAGTAGCTAGCCTCCTCGTTCAGCACCATGGGTGCCGACTGGGTCGCTGACTCCGGAGCGTCATACCATACAACTCCTAGTGTCGGTATACTCTCTTCTACCCACCCTCCCAACCCTTCTTTTGCTTCATCTATCGTTGTTGGGAATGGGTCTATTCTTCCGGTCACCTCAGTAGGTGACTCTATGTTCCCGGGTTCTTTCCAGCTCAAGAACATTCTTGTCGCTCCAGATATTATTCAGAATTTGTTTTTTGTCTGTCGTTTTACCACTAACAACAATGTTTCCATTGATTTCGATCCTTTTGGTTTATCTGTGAAGTATCTTTCTACCCGGCGAATTCTTTTTCGATATGATAGCTCGGGGCCCCTGTACACTCTTCGACTTCCTACTTTTGCTGCATCACCACCTTTTGCCTTGACTACAACAGCTTCATCCACCACTTGGCATCGTCGGCTTGGCCATCCTGGTGCAGATGCTATGTCGAAGTTGTTCAGTAGTTCGGTTATCTCGTGTACTAGGGACACACATGATTCTCTATGTCATGGTTGTCAGCTTGGTCGCCATGTTCGGCTCCCTTTTTCGACTTCTGTTACTCATGTTGAGCACATTTTCTATCTTATATATTGTGATTTGTATACATTTGTGAACTCTGCCTATGTTGTAATGACATAGCCGGTCCTAAGCCCGGGTAAAGGAGGAGGGGGTTGTGATAAGCTTGGCGAGCCAACAACTACACTTAGCCATTCTCATGGAAATGAAACCCAATAGAAATTCGTTGGGGCGTAACCCTCTTAGCGACGCGCCATATCGGAACTCGGGTATGGTGTTAAGTGAGCAAGGGCCGGGTCGCCACCGTCTTAGTGGCGCGCCATATCGGAACCCGGATATGGTGTTAAATGAGCAAGGGCCGGATCGCCACCACCTTAGTGGCGCGCTACATCATCGCCCGGATGTAGTGATAAGTGAGCAAGGGTCTTTGCATTTTACTCGACGGGTGCAAAGCGTAAGGAAGCTAGCCGAGGAACATAGATTTCGGGTGGGTAGTTGGAATGTAGGATCCTTGACGGGGAAGCTACGTGAGTTAGTAGATGTTGCCATTAGGAGACGAGTAAATATCCTTTGTGTACAAGAGACTAGATGGGCGGGTCAAAAGGCGAGAGAAGTCGAGAATACCGGTTTCAAGCTTTGGTATTCTGGTTCGGCTGGGACTAGGAATGGCGTAGGTGTTCTAATAGATAAGAGTCTTAAAGATGGAGTAGTGGATGTTCGAAGACGAGGGGATAGGATCATCTTAATCAAGATAGTTATTGGGGACATTGTCTTGAACGTCATTAGTGCTTATGCCCCACAAGTTGGGCTCAACATGAGTGCTAAGAGGCAATTTTGGGAGGACTTAGAGGATATGGTTAGTAGTGTACCGATAACCGAGAAACTCCTCATAGGGGGAGATCTCAATGGTCATGTGGGTGCAACTAACCTAGGATTTGAGGGAGTACATAGAGGTTTTGGATGCGGCAATAGAAATCAATAGGGTAAGGACATCCTAGACTTTGCCGTAGCCTATGATCTGTTGATAGCTAACACCCTCTTTAGGAAGAGGCAATCTCACCTAGTGACCTTTAGTAGTGCCCAACACTCTAGTCAGATTGACTTTGTCCTCACTAGGAGAAAGGATAGACGGGAGTGTCTAGATTGTAAGGTGATCCCGGGGAGTGTGTTGTGACACAACATAAGCTTGTGGTAGCTGACTTTCGCTTCCATACATGTTCTTTGCGGGACAAAGGTGTCAAAATCACAAGAACAAAGTGGTGGAAGTTGAAGGGAGAATCACAAGAATCCTTTAAAAATAGGGTGATCACAGAAGGACACTGGGCAGAAAATGGAGATGCAGATAGTATGTGGATGAAGATGGCAACTTGCATTAGGAAGGTAGCTAGTGAGGTGTTCGGTGTGACAAAGGGAAAGAAACTTGTAGATAAAGACACTTGGTGGTGGAATGAGGATGTACAAAAGGCCATTAAGGAGAAGGAGTGTTACAAGAGTTGGCATAATGATAGAATCGCAAGCAACATGCTTAAGTACAAAGAGGCTAAGAAGAATGCAAGGCGGGTTGTGAGTAAGGCAAGAGAACAGGCCTATGATAAGTTATATGAGAGACTAGAGACAAAAGAAGGTGAAAAGGACATATACAAGGTAGCAAAAATCCGCGAGAGAAAGATGAGGTATCTCAATCAAGTTAAATGCATCAAAGATGAGACTGACCGCATTCTAGTGAAGGATGAAGAGATTAAGAATAGATGGCGTGATTACTTTAATGGGCTATTCAATGATGGGAATGGGAGCACTATGATTGAGTTGGATGACTCCTTTGATGACTCCAACAGGCGGTTCGTGCGGAGGATACAACAGTTTGAGGTTAAGGAGGCCTTAAAAAGGATGAAAGGAGGAAAGGCCCTCGGCCCTGACGATGTCCCTATTGAGGTGTGGAGATGTCTTGGGGACGTGGCAATAGTATGGCTCACAAAGCTATTCAACCACATTTTTCGGTCAAACAAGATGCCTGAAGAATAGAGGAAAAGTATATTAGTACATATCTTCAAAAATAAAGGAGATATTCAAAGTTGTACTAATTATCGAGGTATTAAGCTTATGAGTCATACTATGAAGCTTTGGGAGAGAGTGATTGAACACCGCCTGAGGAAAGTGACCAATGTCACTAAAAACCAGTTTGGTTTCATGCCTGGAAGGTCTACAATGGAGGCGATTTTCTTGCTTCGTCAGCTTATGGAGAGATATAGGGAGCAGAAGAAGGACTTGCATATGGTGTTCATCGACTTGGAGAAGGCGTACGACAAGATACCAAGGTCAGTCATGTGGTGGGCACTAGAGAAACATAAAGTGCCAACAAAGTACATTACCCTTATCAAGGATATGTACAATAATGTTAGGACAAGTGTGCGCGTAAGTGATAGTGAGACTGATGCATTTCCTATCACAGTAGGACTACATCAAGGATCAGCTTTGAGCCCATACATCTTTTCCTTGGTGATGGATGAGGTGTTGAAGGATATACAAGGGGATATCCCTTGGTGCATGCTCTTTGCTGATGATGTAGTGTTGGTAGATGAAACTAGAGATGGTGTTGATAAGAAATTAGAGTTATGGAGACAAACCTTAGAGTCCAAGGGGTTTAGACTTAGTAGGACCAAAACCGAGTATATGAGGTGTGACTTTAGTGGTGTTGGTCGTGAAGAGGGAAATGTTAGTCTACAAGGACAAATAGTACCTAGAAGGGACTCTTTCCGATACTTAGGATCAATGTTACAAAGCAATGGCGATATTGATGAGGATGTTTGCCACAGGATCAAGGTAGGGTGGATGAAATGGCGACAAGCCTCTGGAATCCTATGTGATAGGAAAGTCCCACAAAAGCTAAAAGGGAAGTTTTATAGGACGGTGATCAGACCCGCGATGCTCTATGGGGCGAAATGTTGGCCAACTAAACGGCAACATGTCCAACAAATGAGTGTCGCAGAGATGCGCATGTTACGGTGGATGTGCGGGCACACGAGAAGAGACCGAATAAGGAATGAGGCGATTCGTGATAAGGTAGGGGTGGCGCTGATTGAAGAGAAGTTAGTCCAACATCGACTTAGGTGGTTTGTGAAAGAAGGCTAATGATAATTGTATTGAGATGATTGAAAAGCTGAGGTACAGGTGTGATTATATAGAGGGATTAGGAGGGGAGAAAAGACTAAACTACCCCTAACCCTAATCCCTCTCTAATGACTAATATACCCCTATGCCATACCCCTAATTACAGTGTCTAACACCCCCCCGCAGTCACAACATCTAGCCGCTGCAGATGTTGAGACTGGACCGAAACTCGGAGAACAACGATGACGGGAGGCCCTTCGTGAAGATGTCGGCGAACTGCGTCGTCGTCGGGACATGGTGTACCCGAACCTCGCCCCGTGCTACCCGCTCACGAACAAAATGAAGGTCAATCTCCACATGCTTCGTGCGCTGATGCTGGACCGGGTTGGTGGAGAGGTACATGGCGCTGACGTTGTCGCAGTAGATGAGGGTGCTTTTGATGACGGGAGTGTGGAGCTCCTGAAGTAGCTGCTGAAGCCAGGAGGCCTCAGCTACGCCGTTAGCCACGGCGCGATACTCCGCCTCTGCACTCGAGCGCGACACTACGGGCTGTCGCTTCGAGGACCAGGAGACAAGGTTGCCGCCCAGGAAGACGGCGTATCCAGAAGTAGAGCGTCGTGTGTCCGGGCAGCCTGCCCAGTCAGCGTCTGTGTACACGACCAGCTCGGAGGCCGTGTCACGTCGAAGAAGGAGGCCGTAGTCGAGGGTGCCTCGTAGGTACCGAAGAATCCGCTTGACAGCGGTGAGATGCGGTTCCCTCGGGTCATGCATGTGGAGGCACACCTGCTGAACCGCATATGAGATATCCGGCCTGGTGAAGGTTAGGTACTGGAGAGCACCTGCAAGACTCCTGTAAGAAGTGGGGTCAGAGACGGGTGTCCCGTCGGTGGCGGAGAGCTTCGCCTGAGTATCCACTGGAGTGGAGCACGGCTTGCAGTCAGCCATGCTTGCCCGCTGAAGGATATCCAGACAGTACTGTCGCTGGTGAAGGAATAGGCCGCCTGGTCGGTCCTCGACCGTAATACCCAGGAAGTGGTGGAGACGGCCCAGGTCCTTCATAGCGAACTCCTGCTGTAAGGCAGAAATGGTTCGCTGAAGCAGAGTCGGACTGGATGCTGTTAGTACAATGTCATCGACGTACAGTAAGAGGTAAGCTGTGTCACTGCCCCGTCGATAGACAAACAGCGAAGTGTCCGACTTAGCTTCAACAAACCCCAGTGAGACCAAGAAAGAGGCGAATCGGCTGTACCAGGCTCGCGGTGCCTGCTTCAGTCCGTACAGGGATTTGTTCAGCTTACAGACCATGTCTGGGTGAGTTGAATCTACAAATCCTGCCGGCTGACTGCAGTACACCGTCTCGGTCAGTGTACCGTGGAGGAATGCGTTCTTGACGTCCAACTGGTGGACAGGCCAAGAACGTGAGAGAGCTAGCGACAGTACGGTACGAACTGTCGCCGGCTTCACCACCGGGCTGAAAGTCTCGTCGTAGTCAACTCCAGGGCGCTGAGTGAAGCCCCGGAGTACCCAACGAGCTTTGTATCTCTCCAAGGTGCCATCCGCCTTCTTCTTATGCGTGAATATCCACTTGCCTGTGACAACATTGCCACGGCCCGGACGGGGAACCAGGTCGCAGGTCCGGTTGGCAAGCAAGGCCTCATACTCTTCCTCCATAGCGCGGCGCCAGTTAGGGTCGGCGAGGGCGCTACGCACGGAAGTAGGTATGGGCGAGATCGAAGAAGGCTCGGTCGGTGGAGTCGTCGTCGACGAGAAAGCGGTACTATCGAACCGCTCCACTGGTCGAAGACTCCCGGATGCACGTCGAGTCACCATCGGGTGGACGTGACCAGGATCCCTGTGAAGTAGAGGGGGGTTGTACACCGGCCGGTCGGGTACAACCATCTTCTCTCGTCGTGGATAGACGAGAGTGGGTCTCGATGTCGCGCGTGGCGTCGTCGGAGCAGGAGCCTCTCCCCGCGCTCGTCGCTGGTAGACAAGTGCGGGGTCAGCAAAGCGAGAAGACGTCGTTGGTGCCGCGCGTGGCGTGGCTGGTGGCGTCGTACTCGCTGGTGGTGCCGCTGGTGCCGTACGTGGTACAGCTGGAGACGCCGAGGGCTCCTGGGGTACAGTAGATGGTGTCGGGGAAGCCGAGGCCGCGTGTGGCGCAGCAGGTGACGTCGGAGGCGTCGATGCCACACGGGGTGCAGCGGGTGACGCCTGAGACATCGATGCCACACGAGGTGCAGCAATCGGTGTCGAGGGCGTCTGGGATGTAGCTCGTGTCGATCCTGCAGAAGAAATAGGCCAAGGCAACTGGGAGGCAGCCTCGGGGTCAGTAGGAAAAAGAGAGTCCAGCTCTGTGGTGGAATCAGAAGAGGTGGTGGAAAAAGGAAAAGATGACTCGTCGAAGACGACGTGCCGAGAGATCAAAAGACGGTGGGTAGTGAGATCTAAGCATCGGTAACCCTTATGATCAAGGGAATACCCGAGAAAAACACACCGTGTCGAGCGGGGCGCAAGCTTATGTGGGGCGGTGGCGGAAAGATTAGGGTAGCAAGCGCATCCGAAAACTCGAAGGTGATCATAAAGAGGATTGGTGCCATATAGAGCAAAGTAGGGGGTGGAGGCACGAATCGCTTTGGTGGGAAGACGATTTATCAGAAGTGTGGCGGTATGAAGAGCCTCCACCCAGTATCGGGCTGGAATAGATGCCTGGAACATCAGAGAGCGTATGACATCATTAATGGTGCGAATCATGCGCTCTGCCTTGCCGTTTTGAGGAGAGGTATACGGACAAGACATGCGTAGTTGTACCCCATGTGCGGAGAGAAAATTACGAAACGCAGAGTTATCAAACTCTCGTCCGTTATCGCACTGGACAGCTCGAATGGTACGCCCGAATTGAGTAGAAATCCAAACGAAGAAGTGAGAAAGAGTGACGAAAGTTTCAGACTTCAATCGTAATGGAAAAGTCCAGGAGAAGTGAGAAAAATCATCAATTATCACCAAATAGTAATTAAAGCCCGATATACTGGAGATGGGAGAAGTCCACAAATCACAATGTATAAGATCGAATGAGTGCTCAACATGAGTCACAGATGTGGGAAAAGGGAGGCGAATATGGCGACCAAGTTGACAGGCATGACATAGAGAGTCATGTGTACCCCTAGAACACGAGATAACTGAGCTACTGGACAGCTTCGACATAGCATCTGCACCAGGGTGGCCAAGCCGGCGATGCCAGATGGTAGATGAAGCTGTCGTAGTCAAAGCAAATGGCGGTGATGCAGCGGAAGTAGGAAGCCGAAGTGTGTATAGGCCCCGAGCTATCACATCGGAAAAGAGGTCGCCGGGTGGAAAGATCCTTCACAGACAAACCAAAAGGATCAAATTCAATGGAAACATTGTTGTCAGTGGTAAAACGGCGAACAGAAAGTAAGTTCTGAATGATATCCGGAGCAACAAGAATGTTTTTAAGTTGGAAAGTACCCGGAAGACCGGAATCACCTACTGAGGTGACCGGAAGAACGGACCCATTTCCAACAACGATAGATGAAGGAAAAGAGGGATTGGGAGGATGGGTGGAAGAGAGTATACCGGAATTAGGAGTGGTATGGTATGATGCTCCGGAATCAACTACCCAGTCGGCACCAGGTGGTGTAAGGTGCATGGTGCTGAAGGAGGAAGCAAGCGACTGTCGATCCCACGTCGACGGTGGCTCCTGAAGGGGTGCCGATGGCTCCGAGTTCCCAACAGGGTAGTCAGTGCCTCCGTAGGTCGGGGCTGACTGCCCGCCTGAAGAGTAGCCAGGCCCACTATAGGCCTGAGTTGTCGGCCTACCAGCACTGTGGGCTGGTCCACTGTAGCCGGGGGTAGCCGCAAACGCCGGCTGAGGACGCGGTGGTCGTGGAGGCTGAGAACCTGGGGACGGTCCAGGCCACATGTAGATCTGGCCAGTCCACGGGTTGTAGGGTGTGGGCCAGGGTGCACCTCCCTGGCCGGTACCACCACTACTTCCAGTAGTCGAAGCCGTGGGGGTGCTGCCTGCACTGCTGCCACCACGGCCGCCGTTCTTTCCTCGGCGACGACGGTTTCCACCTCCTGTACTGGTAGGAGTAGAAGGTGGACGTGACGGCGATCCACCAGCTGCTGGTAAGGGTGGACGCGGGGACTGCCCGGAGCCATAGAAAGCTGTGGCAGATCCAGAGCCAGTAGAGCCTCCTGCAGTGATCTCTTCAAGTTCAAGGTCAGACCATACCTTCTCGAAGGTAGGTAGTGGCTCCAGTCGAAGTAGCCATGTCCGTAGGTGACAATAGCGCTCGTTCAGGCCCTGAAGGACCCGAAGGACAAGAGCGCTGTCAGTGACCGGCTCACCAAGGTCACGTAGGGCATCCGCCATGCCCTTCATCTCCCGACAATAGGTGGAGATGGAACGATCCCCCTGGACGGTGTTCTGGAACCGAGTGCTTATGTGGAGGGCTCAGAGTCGCACGGTTCCCTAGAAACCGTTGCTCAAGTACTAGCCAGGCCTGCCGAGCAGTACCGCCACCGCGCTGCCTGACGATGTCCTGTAGCTCCTCTGTCAGGGAGCCAAGGATCCCAGGATAGTACCAGGCTGTCCATGCTGATCCCAGGACACCTGTACTGAAGACTCATCCTGGAGGACGTGGTCATCGAGGCAGTAGCGCCTCAGCGTGAGGAGCACCATATCACGCCACCGGGCATATGAGGTGGACTCGGAACTGAGAATAACCGGCACGAGCGTCCGGATGTTCTGAATCCCTGCGGCCTGTGCATGAAGAGCGGCCACAAGCGAAGTCGAGTACGTACCAGCGTCCGAGGGAGGCTCATGAATAGCACTCGTTGATCGGCGAGCACTCTCCTCAAGTTGGTGGGATAGTGATGCCACGGAGGCACGCTCCTGCTCTAGGCAAGGGCGAGTGCCCCCGCCTCGCGATCGCGAGAGGCGGCCAGTGCTGCAGCGATGTCAGATGTCTCCGCAGTGTCGGTGCCGTAGGAAGAAGCTGTGTTCTCCATAGTAGTACCGGCAGCTGGGAACGGAATCGGCGGGATCGTCGTGGTGCTCCCGTCAATGTCGAGGCCGGTGGCGTCCCGTAGCGCGGAGGTACCTGCCATGAAGGTAACAGCGGTGGCGGGGTTTCTGGAGGTACCGACAAGGGGTTCACCGGCGGCTGGACCGGTTCTCGAGAAGGAGTGGGCGGGCTGCAGAACCAGCAGCGAGGGGCCTGGGGGCTGTGGCTCCTCCTAGGGAAGGCGGCGCCCCCTCCAGAAGCTGCTGTTCCTCCAGTTTCAGCAGTCCAGAGGGTGGCGCCCCTTCCAGTGGGGCTGGCGGACCCCCCAGGGGGGCGGATGCGGAGCCCCCCAGGGGCGGTTGGCGGCCCAGGCAAGCCAGGGGGCGGCGCTCCCTCCAGGGGGGGCCGGCGGACCCCCCCAGGGCGGCGAGCACCCAGGGGCGGCGGCGGCCCAGACAGGGGCGGTGACGCCCCCCCCCCCCCCCCCCCCCCCCCCGTGCGCGCACGGCCCCAATTCGGGTGGGGGGCGGCCCGAATCCGGGCGGGGCCGCCCCGATCCAGGGCGCCGCGGCCCCGGATCCGGAGGTGGCGGCGGCGGCGGCCCCTCCCCCGCGCCCAGGGTGGGGGTGGCGGCGGCTCCGGCCTCCGCGCGCTGTCCTCCAGAGGAGGCGGCGCCCCCCCTGCGTGCGCAGCCCAGATCCGGCGGCTGGCGGCGCCCTGGCGGCGGCGGACGGCGCACCAGGGGCGGCGGCGGGCGGCTGCTCAGGGGCGGCGGCGGGCGGCTGCTCGGGGGCGGCGGGTGGTTCTGGCCCAGGGTGGGGTGGCGGCGGCGTGCGCCCAGGGCTGCGGCGGCTGGCCCATTAGGATTAGGGTTAGCCCTAATCCTGATTATTCCTAGCTAATGATACCATGAAAGAAGGCTAATGATAATTGTATTGAGATGATTGAAAAGCTGAGGTACAGGTGTGATTATATAGAGGGATTAGGAGGGGAGAAAAGACTAAACTACCCCTAACCCTAATCCCTCTCTAATGACCTAATATACCCCTGTGCCATACCCCTAATTACAGTGTCTAACAGTTTGGACATATCCAACGGAGACCTCCAGAAGCACCGTTAACAGTGGGATTTTAAGAGGTAGAGAAAATATTAGGAGGGATAGAGGACGACCAAGGTTGACCTGGAGGAGGCGGTAAAACGAGATTTGAGAGATTGGAATGTATCCAGAGACTTAGCTCATGATAGGACCGCATGGAAAGTAGCAATTCATGTGCCAGAATCGTAGTCTTGTTTTTTCTTTTTTCTTTTCTCTTTTTATTTTCCTTTTTTCTTATTTCTTTCTCTTTTCTCTTTTTCTTTTTTTCTTTTTTTTCTTTTTTTCTATTTTTTCTTTTTTCCTTGTTCTTATATCTCTCCTCTCTTTTACTTCACTGATATTGGGTTTCATGTCTAGCCGACCCCAACAGGCTTGGGATAAAGGCTTGGTTGTTGTTGTTGTATTGTGATTTGTGGACATCACCTATTACCAATGTGTCGGGCTTTAACTATTACTTGGTGATAATTGATTATTTTTCTCATTTTTCGTGGACATTTCCATTACGACTGAAGTCTGAGACATTCGTTACTCTTTCTCACTTCTCTATTTTGGATATCCACTCAGTTTGGGCGCACCATCCGAGCTATCCAGTGCGATAACGGACACAAGTTCGATAACTCGGCGTTTCGTAACTTTCTCTCTCACATGGAGTCCAGTTGCGCATGTCTTGTCCGTACACCTCTCCTCAGAACGGCAAGACTAAGCCATGATTCGTACCACCAACGATATCATGCGCACCCTGATGTTTCAAGCATCCATTCCTACCCGATACTGAGTGGAGGCCTTTCACACTGCCACTCTTCTGATTAATCGTCTTCCCACCAAGGCGATTTGTGCCTCCACCCCCCTATTTCGCTTTATACGGCAGTGCTCCTCTTTACGACCATCTTCGAGTTTTCGGGTGCGCTTGCTACCCTAATCTTTCCGCCACCGCCCCACATAAGCTTGCGCCTCACTTGGCACGTTGTGTTTTCCTCGGGTATTCCCTTGATCATAAGGGTTACCGGTGCCTAGATCTTACCACTCACCACCTCTTGATCTCTCGACACGTCGTCTTCGACGAGACCTCCTTTCCCTTCTCCACCTCCTCTTCCAGTTCCACCGCAGAGCTGGATTCTCTTTTTCCTACTGACTCCGAGGTTGCTCCTCCCCAGCTGCCTTGGCCTCTTTCTTCTGCAGGCACGACGCGAGCTGCGCCATGCGCGGCCCAGGAGCCCCCAACGTCACTTGCTGCGCCACGTGCGGCATCGGCGTCTCCGACGTCACCAGCTGCGCCACGTGCGGCCTCGGCGTCCCCGACGTCCCCGACGTCTCCAGCCACGCCATGCGCGGTCCCGACGTCCCTGGCGTCACTAGCTGCGCCACGCGAGGCCTCGTCATCCCCGACTTCACCGGCTGCGACTACCGCAACTCCGACTTCTTGTTTCGCCAACCCCGCACTTGTTTACCAACGACGAGCGCGGGTTGGTGCCCAAGCTCCAGCTGTGCCACGAGCGGCACCGGAGCCCCCTCACGCCACTCATCGCGCCACGCACAGCCACGAGACCCACTCTTGTCTATCAGCGACGAGAGCAGGGTGTTGCTCCGACTCCTGCTCACTCCGAGCCACCGGTGTACCATCCTCCTTTGCTTCACAGGGACCCAAGCCCCCGGTGTACCATCCTCCTTTGCTCCACAGGGACCCGGGTCACGTTCACCCGATGGTGACTCGACGTGTTGCTGGGGCTCTCCGAACGGTTTAACGCTTCTCCGGGGTCATCTTCTCATCGACGACGTCTCCACCGTCCGACTCTTCTTCGATCTCGCCTATATCGATTTTCTTCTGTAGCGCCCTCGCCGACCCTCACTGGTGTCGCGCTATGGAGGAAGAGTATGCGACCCTGCTTGCCAACCGGACCTGGGACCTCGTTCTCCACCCCGGTCATGGCAATGTTGTCACGGACAGATGGGTGTTCACACATAAGAAGAGGATGGTACCTTGGAGAGGTACAAGGCTCGGTGGGTACTTCGGGGCTTCACTCAGCGCCTTGGAGTCGACTACGATAAGACCTTCAGTCCGGTAGTAAAGTTGGCGACGGTTCGTACTGTTCTATCGCTGGCTCTCTCGCGTTCTTGGCCCGTCGACCAGTGGACGTCAAGAACGCCTTCCTCCACGGCACACTGACAGAGACGGTCTGCTGCAGTCAGCCGATAGGGTTCGTTGACTAAGCTCATCCAGACATGGTCTGTAAGTTGAACAAGTCCATGTATGGTCTGAAACAGACACCGCGAACCTGTTATAGTCGGTTCGCCTCTTTCTTGGTCTCGCTAGGCTTTGTCGAGGCCAAGTCGGACACTTCGTTGTTTGTCTATCGACGTGACAGTGACACTGCCTACCTTCTATTGTACGTCGATGACATTGTATTGACAGCGTCCAGTCCGGCTCTCCTTCGGCGTACTATCTCAGCCTTACAGGAGGAGTTCGCTATGAAGGACTTGGGCCGCCTTCACCACTTCCTGGGTATTGCGGTCTGCGGTTGAGAACCGACCAGGGGGTTTGTTCCTTCACCAGCGACCGTACTGCCTGGACATCCTCCAACGAGCGGGCATGACTGAGTGCAAGCCGTGCTCCACTCCAATGGATACCCAGGCGAAGGTCTCCGCTTTCGACGGGGCACCCATCATTGACCCCACTACTTACAGGAGTCTTGCAGGTGCCCTTCAGTACCTCACCTTCACCAGGTCGGATATCTCCTACGCGGTTCAGCAGGTGTGTCTACATAAGCATGACGCGCGGGAGGCGCACCTCACCGTTGTGAAGCGGATTCTTCGGTACATGCGTGGCATCCTCGACTACGGCCTCCTCCTTCGGCTTGACTGGGCCTCCGAGCTGGTCGTGTATACCGACGCTGACTAGGCAGGCTGCCCGGGCACTCGTCGGTTCACCTCCGGTTACGCCGTCTTCCTGGGCAGCAACCTCATCTCCTGGTCCTCGAAGCTGTAGCACGTGGTGTCACGCTCGAGTGCTGAGGCGGAGTACCACGTCGTGGCTAACGACGTGGCTTGGGCTTCCTGACTTCAGGAGCTCCACACTCCCGTCGCCCGGAGTACTCTGATCTACTGCGACAACGTCAGCGCCGTGTACCTCTCCACCAACCCTGTCTAGCATTAGCGCACGAAGCATGTGGAGATTGACCTCCACTTTGTTCGTGAGCGGGTTGCGCGTGACGAGGTTCGGGTGCACCATGTCCCGACGACGTCACAGTTCGCCGACATCTTCACAAAGGGCCTCCCGTCGTCGTTGTTCTCCAAGTTTCGATCGAATATCAACATCGGTTGTGACTAGATGTTGGGACTGCGGGGGTGTTAGACTATGTGATTAGTGGTGTACTTAGGGGTATTTTAGTCTTTTAGATGTGATTAGTGTTAGGGGCAGATTAGTCTTTTTCCACCCCTTGACACCTCTATATAACGTACCCTTTGACACCAGGATTAATTCAGTTCACTCTTTCCCCTCTAATAGTTGTAACTCCGGGATTAATTTTCCTCTAAGTATCTCCTTTCTCTTCTTATTTCTCGATTAGGTGGCTGTATATATAGCCCCAAATACATAGAGTCCTAGTCTAATATACCCCAGACTCCTACTCTAACTTGAGATAGACTTGGATTCTATCTCTTAACTCTAATTAATCTAGAAAAATAGAATTATCTCTAACATTAGTTTCTTCAATTCCACCCAGTGTTATCCTAAACGGTCGTTTAAACGTGTTTAAACGATAAACAAACACTTGTGTAGTTTAGGCCCTAAACGAACGGGTCAACAACCGTTTAAATGGTGCAAACGAATTAAATGAAACGGTTTCTTTTCGTGTTTGAACTTGTTTTGATCCGTTTAGGAGAAGTGAAAATGTTAGAACAAGGTTCTCTCACCCTGTTAAGCTGCACGCGCTCAAGTACTACTAAATCTTTTGGTTAAATTTCAATTGAACTTCTCAACAATTGATATCCTCATATTAGCTAGACATTATCTATACATATTTGACTTACGAAAAATAGTTGAAATGATGTTTTGTTAAGTAACTTTAGACTTTTTGATATAATCATATCATTCAAGATTAATTAAGGAAAAAATTATTAAAAATAAGATCACTTTGGTGCTATAAAAATTTCTACGCTTCCGCCGACACGGGTCTGATGTAGTCTTTGATTTGCCACCGCCAAGTACGTCCCTGCCCCCTGCGGCTCGCAACCGAAGTCGCCCGCCAGCAATGCGCAGCTTGGTCGCCCCCACCTCTTGTGTCCAAACCCCCGCGCGGCGCACGCAGCTCCACCCCCCCCCTCCCCCGCGCGCGCTCTCTCAGTTTAGGAACATAGAGTATACATATGGCACCATTGTTTTCAAGTCGTCCGACTAGTCGCGACTCACTAGGGCACGATTAGGGTGTTCAACTCGATCAGGGTGATCAGAATTGAACTTAATTGCTATTGTTTGTCTCTTTTATTTAGCTGTTGTTATTTTTTACTGTCGGAATTAAACTTAATTGCTGCAGTTTGTCTCTTTTATTTAGCCGTTGCTATTTTTTAATTGTCTGACCTGAACTTAATTGCTGATATCTATCTCTTTTATTTAGCTATTGCTGTTTTTATTGCCTGAACTGTTGCTGATCTGAATTGTTTCCAAAAAGTTTTACCGTCTTTGTTTCTAATGTTGTTGAACCTAAAGTTCTAATATAATGTTGCTGGACTAGAGTTCTAATTCTACAATGTGAGTATACATATACATATATATATATATATATATATATATATATATATATATATATATATATATATATATATATATGTCGACTAGAAACTTCTAAAGAAAAATCAGGACGACTTGGAGTTCGACTAGGGTCGACTAGTTACCCTAGTCGATGATTAATCGACCTAGTCGTCCTAGTCGCTCCTTAGGCGACTAGGATCGATTAGGCGACTTAAAAACATTGTATGGCACCTGATAGTTGTATCTTTTATCAACCTTTTCTTATATAACTTGATATATTTGCATGTTTGCGGGTTGCAGGACAACTAAAAATCAATAGGAGTATGTGGATCCAATTGATTCAAATAATATCAATGTGATCCAATGCAAGTTATGTCTTTTAGTTGTGAAGGTGGGAATTTATAGATTAAAGTTACATATTTTATTTGTTGTAACAATGTAGCTACAGTATAAACTGTTTAATCCGTCTAAACACTGTTTAAACACTGATTAGACAGACTAAACGGTAAACAGACCTCCACCGACTGTCTACCGTTTAGGATAACACTGATTCCACCTGTCCTTAAGATGTCATTATTTGTTATTTGGAGTTTATTTTTTATATACAGAATGATCGACAATAAACCTAATGCACTAACAGATCATGAACTATGCCACTTCCACATAATTTTCCAGAAACTGACAGTTTCAAGAAAAAAACACTACTGGGCTGAGAAATCATTCTTATGATTACATGTTGCCCTTGTTTGAGAATAATATCAGACAAGTAAAGCTATCCCTGATGCATGGTATATATCTAAATAAAAATCCCTAAAAAAGACGTAAAGTTAAGGGTTTATCAGCTCCAATACCTAACCAAAGAGTAAGAACATAGTTCTTATAATCCCAAACTTCAAAATAATGGTGTGTTGGCATGTTCTGCGTGAACAGATGCTTTATGGTGCTATCATTACCAGACCAACCAAATAACAGTTGGCTACAAAATATATTACAAAAATCAGCATGGCACAACAGAAAAACCAAAATGGTGCTTTGACTTGTCTTTTTTCATGTACTGAAAACTTTTAACCAATCTTCATCAAGGAAACAGACACACCATTCAAGCTGATCAGTGAAGCTGCTATGAATAAACAAGCATAATATAGATAAACTGAGTTACGCCTAGTACTTTGATATGCATAGCGAAAAAGAATGTATAGAAGATTTTTCACTGCACATATAACAATCATGCTAACTGAGTACGATGTAAGCAAGAGAGGAAGTTACTTAAGAAGACCAGGTGTATTGATGGCAAGAAAGATGCCTACATTCAATATATAAATCATGTAGCCCTTGCTTACAGAAATAATAAACTAACTAGTGAGAATATTTACCTAATCTCTCTAAAAGCAAAGAAGAATCATTTGTTGCAGAGAAAGTTCGCTCGCAACTGATACTTTTCCTTTGCCTAAGTTCAGGAGTCTCTGTACCTCCTAATCCAAGACCAACCGAAAGAAAGAAATCTAAAAATTCAAATTCAAATACATTTAATATAATATAGTTTACTAAAAGCTTAAAACAGAACAGCGAATAGGTGCCATTAACATACTGACCAGCTGAGCATTCAGAAAAAAGAGCACATAAGAAAGCAGCCTTTAGCAGCATATCCTGGCATGTACTGATTCCAAGGACCTGACGTAACATCTGTTCAGTTACCTTACCGATACCACCTATCTGCATACGATATCTTCAAATGACATCTTTTTCCCATTTATAAACATCCAAAGAAATGTCAACACTTAGAAGAGAACATTGTTGCATCTTAACCAAAAAAAATGAGAGTTTGCATAGAGCTAAAACTATCCAGGCTTGCATCATTAATTCAGTCAGAACTCAGAGCAGTCGGTACATTGCCTAACATACTTCACAGGTTAACAAAAGCACAAAAGAGCAAATATGAGGACAAATAAGAACAAAGATGCCAGTAAAATAGAACCAATACAAAAGGAACAGCACCACCCTTGCCCCTTTAAGTTATATGTGAAAAAACTGAGGTACCTTTCTTATAGGCAAAGTTGATACAAATGTCAATACAGCTTCCCTGTCGTTTGGTAAAATAAATTGTCCATTGGGCTTGTTGATGTCAGAGCAAACCTAGCAAAAAGACACAATACAGAAGAAGAACCTTGTAAGCCAAGATAAGAGCATAACTTGAAAAAGACTGCAAAAAAATGAGAACCAAAACTGATCTCCAGTCATGAGTGGAAAACAACCGTTTCATTAGCAAAACTGTTTATGGAAAACATGCTCTGTGAGTATCAGTTAGCAAACTTTGTTTATTGCATAATTGTATATTAACCTAACATGATAGTGAACAATAAAAGACAAATAAAGTAGTCATGGAGAAGACATGAAACAAGAACCTATCTTCGCCCCCTTAGAGATAAAATTGGAACAAGGAACTGAAGTAAACAAAAGCTTCAACCACTGACTTTTGCAATCATCCGGTTTGGAGCAACGCCAGCACTACATGTTAGACCAGTTTCCTGGTGAATGGCAGCCCTAAGTTCAGTAGCAACCTAAGCAAACCAGTAATATGATCAGTCAAATTAGTCATGCAGTACTAACATGTTGAAACAGCAATAAAATCTGTGGAAGGCAATAAAGTCAAACTTCCAGGCAAGTAAACCATAAGCTGTGAGAATGAAAAATGTTTATCTTACCTCCTCGCCTGTAATGCCTCTCTCGATGCAGGTATTGGTTATGTTGAGGTATGCTTCATCTAGACTTGTTGCAACGAAATTGGGATCGTATCTACAGAAAACTAAAGCCACCAATACTTTAATAATCACTTCGCAGCACATTACATAACATTATATGTTTGAAACTTATTTCCTTAATCAATTAGTGAATATTATGTTACAAACCTTCTCTGGTGAGCTCACTATAATGAGTGTATCTCTCAAAGTTTGGGGGAACGAAAACCAATCCAGGACACAGTTTACATCCAATAAATCCAGGCATTGCTGCACGAACACCAAATTTTCGTGCCTACATCAGTAGATAAATTACACTCCGCGTTAGATAAGGGAATATACTGGCTGTACCTTTAAATCATGCCTGAGAAAAAAATCTAATACTATTTTGACCCACCCAGTATGTAACTCTGAACAATTTGATAGTAAGTCAGCTATCATCTTCAAATAAGAAAGCAACAAAAAAATACAAGATTTTAATTAATTATCGATTAGTGATCAAAATAAAGGATATGTACAGCATATTTCAATGTTGACCTCATAACTGGCAGTGGCTATCATAGACATGCTACCAACTGCCAACGGCTTTCCCTTCAAGGATGGATTCTCCAATGTTTCAACAGCAGCATAAAAGGCATCCATGTCAGTGTGAAGCCATATTTTTGAAAGATCTCGTGAAGCTTCCAACTCTAACATTTTCTTTTCTGCAACCTGAAATTATATTGTCGCGTAGAGATAACAACAATAGAGAGGAAAGTAAGATGGAGGAGTAAAATATAGCACACATATAAAATGGTAATAATATTATATTCGTTACAGCCATGTGACAAGCTATTAGTCAAATAACTTTTTGAACTCATGAAAAGTTACAAAGTTTGATATGAGTATCTCCAGGGAGTACAGATCCAAAGTTGACACTGATGAATTATCATTTGATATAACCCTTAATAAATGTTGTATTTTAGTTTATTTACATTTGCCAACCAATCAGCAGTCGTAAGGGCATAAAAGGGAACAATAGCTTAACTAGGGGGTCAAGCATGGGGTACAAATTACACAACATAACAGAGATAAAATACAGCATATAAACATGTTAGTCCATACCTTCTGAAAATGTGATATGTCATTATTGGTCAGTTTTGCACATTGCACACGCAGATGCTCGATCTTTTGTTTGGTCAATGTCTCCTTCCTATGCTCATTTTCGAAATACTTTGAACCTTTGCTCATTTCATAGATTACCTTTTGCACCTTCTCCTTGTCAACTCCCTCCATTCCTAATGAAACACCACAAGAGATAGGAAAAGTCACAAATGGAGATCACTAATATGGTTGCCGTGGCAAGGCTAATGAAGCATGTATAGGCCAATTCAGATAGAAATGGTACACACCACTGAATTCCAACTGCCCTTCGAGGTAATTTCCAATCAGGTATAAAAAAATAAAAAATAATACTAGATTGTGTAAACAGACATACAAAAAAAAATTGTTCGGTTGAAATGTGTTAAAATTCTCCCTTTCCGATTTCATCACTCAATTGAGCTTTCCAATCAACTTAAGGAAACAAATGTACCTATTCTGGTATCAGGGACAGGTGTGACTTGTTATAAATCTGATGGCAGAGTGAGAGAAGCTCCGAATCAGTCCCAGTGTTAGGCGGCGGAACTTTAAAGAACATCCAGGGAAGTTGAGAGACCATTCTATCAGTCAAGAAACATTCAACCGATCCATTTGTAGCCGCCTATGGGCTATGGCAAAGCCTGGTTAGACCAAGAGAGCGAGAAAGTGGTGTACGGTGTACCTGCTTTGGCGTTGGTGTAGGCGGTATGGTATGACTGCCACGGTCGATCCCCTCCTTCATCCGGCGGCGTGGCCGCCGCGGACGACATTGCTGCGGTCTCCGACGAGGTCTTCCCCATAACCGGGGCCTTGGAGGCGCGCACGGAAGTGAGGAATTGGATTAGCCCTGGTGTGTCCTCCACGGCCAGTGCTTTTACTCACGAAGAGAGTGGGGAGTGTGGCAGGCTCTGGCGGCGAGGCTGCTCCGCCACCGTCGTGCGCGCCAATGTCGGACGGTGGCAGCGACAGGGTTCGGATGCGATTCTTGTTTGCTTTACTCTTGTTAACTTGGAAGACATTCTCTCCAAAGGCGTCTTCCACCCGAAACTAAGAAGTCAATATTTAATTATTTTTTCTAAAACGATTAATCATTTTTTAAAACTGTTTTATTTACATATTAAAATAAATATAAATAAAATAGAGCTCTAGTGAGCCTTAATTGTAAAGGTCACAAAAGTATGAATACAAAGAAACATGAGTTTGCACAAAATATTGGTGTCATGTGTATGAAAAAGGGATTGGTTCAATTTTTTTATATATATGATAACACATGAGAGGTTGTTCCAAAACCCACTTATAGCCATTTGCATGTTTGGACCCTAGGTGGATTAAGACCACAAAGTTGAAGTACTCAAGTGCAATAAAAGGGTTTAAAAATCAGAAGTTAAACGGAGTGTTCAACTCAAATTTTAAATGAGGGGAGGACACAATGGTAATTCAAAATTGTTGTGTCCAAACTCTTGTTTGCAGCAGCTAACACAAGAATCAAATTGCATATTTGGATTCCTTAGGTCCAAATTAGTGGGTAGGCAAAGTTTCATTAATTTTTGAAAAGGTTTGCTACCCATTTATCCAAAAGGGATTTAAATATGCAAAAGAATTCAAACATACATTTGAATTCGGATGGGATTTGCCCAACTATCTAAATTTAGCTCAGTTTTAAACTCCAAACATTTGAATTGGTCACTTGCCAAGTTTTGGGGATCTTTTGAGGGGTGAAGAGGGACTGCCTGTGGGCCCACATGTCATAGGGCTGAGTAGACTTAACCCCCAAGTTTTTCACCTCTGTCTCTCACTCAACTGAGGGATTCTCCCGAACAGCACCAGCTGCCGCGCGCGCCACCGCCCGGGAAGCCACCTCATGTTTTCCTCTCTCGCGCTGGCAACCGGGCAGCAACTCACCCCTTCTCTACGTGATCCACTCCCCACACAGCTGAGCTGAGCGTGTTTGCTTTCCTCCTCACGACCAGCCAGCGCACCGCGCTCTGTTTCTCTTATCGGCGCCGCTCCTCAACTCTTCACCGCACACCGGCGCCCGCTCGGCCTTTTCTCGAGCCGCCCACACAAAAAGTGAGCGCCAACACGTGCTCCAGCTACCCACCGCGCTACTTCGCGGCGTTGTCGCTTCGTTTGGCCACAATTCGACGATCGCCGCCGAGAACCGAGGCCCACCGGCGGGAAACCGAGGTCGGCCCCGTGGACAGCACACCATGGCCGCTTTCACCACCCGTTCTCTACACGAAAAAGATGCGCCTTAACCTCCAGATTGTGTAGCTGCAACCCTTATAGCAGTTGATCGATCGAGCGTGGAGAATTTCCCAGTTTCCCGAAAGCTAGTACATGCGGGTAGGTGTTGGTCTACCCTGAAATTTGGGTTGCACGGTCCACCCCAGCTCGGTCGAGCTTGCACGCACCTTCCTCACGTCCTAGTGGTCCTCCTCGACCAAGAATCGAGTGATATGGTCCAGAAATAACCGGGTTCTTGCTGTTGTTCAGGCCGCCATGGAAAAACAGCTCGGGTCACCGTGGAGCTCCATGTTGCCGACCTTTTCACGGGGTTTGGCGGCCAATTTCGACACCCTCGAGCTCCCACGGTGCTCTCCGCTCATTTCCCAACCGTTTTGACGCGGTGTAGCGCATTCCCGACCACGCCGGAACCCTAACAGCCGCGGCCACCGTCGGGCACCCTGTTCCGGCGATCTACGGCCGTCGGCGACACCCGAGCCGAGTTCATCGTCGCGAGTTAGGGTGGAGCGGCGAGTCTGAAGTCGGGAGATGGCCGGGAAAGCTATTCCAGCGACGCTCGCCGGAGGGCGCCGCCGCGGCCCCTGTTTGGCGCGAGGGAGAAGAAGGCCTGCCGGGTGGGACCCACTGACAGGCATTTAAACTTTTCAGGATTTCAGTTTCTAGTTTAAACTTTGGAGGGTCACCACCTGGTGTAGGAGAATCCAAAAATTGTGAAACAAATTTTGTTGGATTCCTCTAATAGAGTATTATCCAAATATGAAACCCAAGTTGTATGAAATTCATTATTTAATTCTGGAAAATTCTTTAAAGCTTTTGAGCAAAAGAATTTTAGAGGGTGTTTGGTTAAGCCAAAAATCCTCAAATTTTGCCATAATATGATCTAGGATGTTAGTAAACCCATGTAAGAATTTTAGCTCAATTGGAGTTGATTTGATCAGGGCAATTCAGAATTTAAGTTGATGTGTTCAATTGAATACAGAAACATTTTCAGAGAATTTCCAAAATTGGGAAATTCATTTCTGGGAAATTCTTAGCTTCAAAAATCTTAGAAAAATTCATGCATGTTCTATGAACTATAATTGAAATTGTAGTTCACTAAGTTTGTCATGAACATGCAAGTTTGTTCAGAATTAAATTCCTTTTGCCTAAATGCTTAGGGAATTATTCTGAGTGATCTGTTCATTGGATAATTCCAAATATTGGTCCAGAGTGTTTTCTTGTGACAACGAACCCACATGAAAATTCTTAGCCCCATTGGAGCTCTGGATCACCCCTGCTATGTTTAACCTTTTAAGGTAATCAACATAGAAGAGGGGGAAGGCACCTAGCCTTTCATCTTGTTGCTTAGACACAAACCCAAACCCCTAGAACCCATATCATTTTAAATTTCTTAAACAGAGTTCCAGTTTTTGAAAACTTGTTATTAGAACTTGTACCAAAGTTTTTACGATTAAATATATGTGCATATTCATTACGTGTAGCATCGACGTGAAGAACTTGAAGGCATTGGAATAGAGATCAAAGGGGGGAGGCAAGAGATCAAGCCAAGTGGTCTTCACTAACTGAGATATATATATTAGTTCCCTGCAAAACAAAGGCAAGCCCCGGTTTGCATCAAAACTTACAAGTTTTTATTTGTATTCACTTTATACGTCTAGCATTTTATTTATTGCATTAAGTCTAGGTGGTATGACACTCCAAATGCATGTCCCAGAAAACCATGGAGTATAATGTAGAATAGGTTATAAATTGATTATAACTCCTGTGAACCTAGTCTATGTCTGAGTCGATTAAGGCCCGTTCTCGTGTGCGGCCCCGCTGGACAAGTTTTAGATGTGTACCGGATGCATATTGGCTATATGGGACCCAGGAAATCGATGTAACATGTTAACCTAGGTGTCGAGGCATACCTCACCGTCTGATGCTGATGCTGAAAGGATAGAGAAGTCGGCTCTACGAGGGTTTGCCGTAGAGAGACTTAATCCCAGTCGGTGGGACCGGTTCGACATTTGGGTGTCGTGTGAAAGGTTGCCATGTACGACGTCAGTGATGGTTGCTGTGTGCAACGTCGAGTACGGGCGTACGTGTCATGTCAGCCGGGTGTTTTTGATTGCAATCATCGTCGCTCGCGGTAGTGAGCATACTTGTACACTGAGTCGTGACGTAGTAATAACTGGTAAAAACATAATATGCTTCGTGAAAAATCCTCATAATGCAAATGAGGGACGATCAACACTTCACTAAATTTAATTTCCACCTTCGGCTAGTAGCGTCGAGGCAAAGTGTTTCTTGTTTGATTGTGGAGTCTCGACGTTGTTGGCGCAAGGTCTGTATGGGTCTAGGATAGCTCACTAAAGTTACTTTCACCTCGGGCAAGTGACATCGAGACGAAGCGTTTCTTGTTTGATTGTGGAATCTCGATGTAAATTGTGCGATGGCTATAAAAGTTGCTTAAAACTTGAAGTAAAGACTCTCCTTTAGCTCAAGTTCAGCTTTTGTGCAAACTTCTATATTTGGCCCTCTATTTTCATCATGTAGAGTTTCATGACTAGGGATATGGTTAAGTCTTGCTGAGCTCCGTGCTCACAGATACTGCATAAGTTATTTTGCAGGTAATAACTGTACGCTGATATATACGGGTGTCCGAGGAGACTCGGAGCTCTCCAAGTGGGGAACTCATGGCAACCCCTACCGCTGCTACTGTGATAGTGTTGCTAGCGAGAAGGGTCCGCGGGCTGGACACCCTCTCTGTTGCTTAGCATAGGTACGAGACGTGAGTTGTACTAGTCTTCCGCTGTAGTATATTTTGAGAAGTATTTGTAAAAATTTACCTTTGTAAGCTTCCACTTGATTTATGTAATATGATGCTTTATTATGTGTGCTGTTAGGTGCCGCATCACACGACACCATCCAATGTGATTCCAGGGCGAGCGGCACGGCCCCGTGATCGGGACCGGGCCCTCACATTAATGCAGTTGGAAATGTTGCTTTGCGATCATAAAATCACGGGTTCAAGTCTTTAAAAATAATATTTTACAAAAATAGAGGAAAAAATTGCGTTTTCTAAACCCTACGCAAGACAACATTACGTGCACGGGGTTGTTCTTTTTTATTACTAAATATAAATGATTTAATTATATGCAGCATGTAGATATTTGTACCTAATTAAACTATTTAGATATTATATTTTAATAATAATAGTGTAGAAGTATTTTAGTACATAAACTACTTCATCAAGTCATTTTACTCGTATAGTAGGATGGCAATTTGACGGGGTTCTTGACTCTGACCCCCGAGGAAAAGCGGGAAGACATCCCACGAAGGACGACGAAGGAGTAGACCCGAGTCCGAGCTTGCGAGAAGGCGGAGTGAATAGGAAAAAGAGCCCGGGACCGACCCCTGAGCGAGCCGTGAGACTTTCCCCTACGGCGCAGACGAAAGAAAGACCTCGAAAGGAAGGCCCGAGCTTGACCTCGGGTAGGAAAGAAGCATGTGGGCTTCAATGCGGAGCAGGCGCCGCCCCGGCCAAGTGGGAGGGCAATCGAGTGCCTTCCCTGGCCGCGACATTGAATACCCGTCACCTCTAACGAAACCGATGAGGAGGGGAACGCGGGGCACGCGTGCGCCTCGGTATGGGCTACCCCGACGACAGTACAGGAGCAGGCGTAGCAGCAAGCTACGAATATGGCGACTCCATCGAATGTCTTGTCTAGCGTACGACAAGATAAGTCATCTCTGTTCCCACGACTTGCTTCTCCTTTGTAATACGAGGGAAACAAGAGAGGAAGAGAGAGTATAAATAGAGGTGGCTGTCGACACAAGGAGGACACGCTCTCGCACTTGTAAGAACCACCCTCATTCCTGAGTAAGAACAGGGAGACACCCCGGCTGGACGTACGGCACCTTGCCTGAACCAAAATAATTCCATCGTGTTCTTAGCTAGGTCACCTCGAGGTAGAACGTGCAACACATTCGATTACTAGTCGAAAATCTGAACACCAACACTTGGCGCGCCAGGTAGGGGGACTGCCATGTGTTCCATTTCTCCACCACCTCGATGGATTCCCCACAATCGACTCTCACACCCTGTGCGACAATGTTCTTCGGCTACTTCAAGTTCACCGCCACCGTAGGCGATGAGGAGGGGTCCTGCTTCGCCCTCACCCACCAGACCCACCGCTTTGGAAGCCTATACTTCTTCACCAGCAGCCTTGGCACCCTTCGGATCTCCACCGACTCACATGTTGTGCACGACGCTCCAGCATCAGTCTTCGCAGGGGTGATCCAACAAGCCCGACGTCCCTTCACCACATCCTGAAGTACAACACGACAACATCGAAGACGACGAGCACCTTTCTCGCGAGTGCCACATCGCCAAGACAGCCAATGCCTCTCAGCTAGCTACGCCAAAAAGTGCGAGTCCACGAGGCGATCTCAAGCCGTCGAAAGCACGACACAGCGAGCTGGTCGACCAGCTCACGACGTGACGCGCCGCCTCAAGGACCCATCAGCCGTGGCCCGACCCTAGCTCGGGTTCAAATGTGGCAAGCCTCTGCGCGTGACAGGTCCAGGCTAACATCGTCAACGATGGCCGGCCCCCGCACTTCCAAAGGGCCACCCAAAACGTGGCGGCTGTCGCTGCTATACTGCGTGGCATGCTGGAGCCCACCGGCCCCGAAGCCCAAAGGGCTTACCAGGACCTTCAAACGCTCTTGTCCTCAGCTGCCGCCTAGCAGGCTGAAAGTTCCCTCGGCCCGAGCCCGAGGTTCGACAACCCCCAACCAAAGCCGAAGGCACGGCAGGTGTGGAACGATCTACACCGGAACCCACATGCCAAGCCAAGCAACCCGACCCGAAAGGGCCATATCATCAACCCTCTCGCGCAACTAGGTACACGAGCACGTGGGGGCGTGCGACTTCCGCCGGACTCTTGAAGTCAGACGGCGAACCCAGGAGGGCCTAATGAACTCACCTTCCACCTCTAGGACACGACGACCCCATCGGGCTAGCTACCCTAGCCACGGAAGAGGACGAAGCCCAAGCCCCCCCCCCCCCGCGGGCCCCAAAGACTTCAAAAAGAGGATACGCAGTGCCCCTTCACGCAAAGGTTTTGACCCCCGACCAACATCAGAATATACGACAGGGTGACCGACCCTAGCATGTGGTTGGAGGACTACCGCGTCGCCTATTGGGTTGGTGGAGCGCAGGATGATGACTTCATCATCCAATACCTCCCCATCTACCTAGTCGAGCCAGCACGCGCATGACTAGAATACCTTCCACCTGATACTGTCGAAGTGTGCGATCGGCACATCCCCCGGGCCTGCACTGGGCAGCCCGCGGAGGTTCTTTTTTCGGAGGGGCTAGTTCCTAGCGGAGAGCTTGTGCGGATGGACGAGTTAGTGAGAGCTTGACACGGGAAGTTTTTACGTGGTTCAGGCCGCCGGAGCGTAAAACCCTACGTCCACAGCGAGCTATGGAGCTCGCTGTATTGCTTGCTGCTCAGGGCCGAGGGCCTGAGCTTGGGGGTGAGTTACAGCTTGAGAGTATATGGCTAGCGTATGAGTTGCCGAATGCGAAACCTTGCTATCGACGCCTACCCGAGCCTTTTATAGTCCAATACTCGGGTGGCTTACAAGGGGGGCCGGGACCCGACAGGTGGTCCCGGGAAGATTGTCTACTATCTACCGTATCTGTAGTTACGCCGGTGGTTGCCTCTGGTCGAAGGCTTCTGAGTCTTCATTTTGCCGCCCTGCCCATGCCGTGCACTAGTCATAGTGGTTGATGACGGCGCAGGCGGCATGGGATGTCTTGTCGCGACGTTTATTACCTGGCAGGTTCTGACACCGCGCGCCAGTCTGTGATGCGACTGGACGCAACAGCACCCGACAGGCGCGTGCTCCGCATTTCCGCGTCTTGGGAAGACGCGGGCCTTGAATACCTTGTACGAGCAAGGTGAGGGGCGCCTTTACGCCCGCTGCCTACCGCTCGGGGGCAGGCAGCACCGTTCTTCCAGCCACGTGGCGGGTCCGGAGCTCTTCTCTGAGGAGAGGGAGGTCCGGCCTCGCTGGACGCGTGGCGCCTTCGGACCTCTCTCCCGCGGAGGGGGAGGTCCGGCTTCTGCATGCCACGTGGCGGGCCCGGAGCTCACCTCTGAGGAGAGGGAGGTCCGGCCCCGCTGGACGCGTGGCGTCTTTGGACCTCTCTCCCGCGGAGGGGGAGGTCCGGCTTCTGTATGCCACGTGGCGGGCCCGGAGCTCTCCTCTGAGGAGAGGGAGGTCCAGCCCCGCCAGATGCGTGGCGCCTTCGGAGCTCTCCCTGCGGAGAAGGGCGAGCACCTTAGGCATTTCACCCTGTGCGCGGGGGTACCCCCATATCTCAGGTACCGACAGTGGCCCCCGGGCCCATCTTGGGGGAGATAGCGAGCCCAAGGTGGGACCTCCGTCTCTTCCGATCCACGCACTTTCTCTAAGTCCCGACTTGGCCGCCGCCGGAGCACGAACGGTCGCGGGGTCGTGAGAGCGTGCGCTCACTTGATGATTGCTTTTACTGCGGCGGTTCCCAAGGCTGCCACTTCTGCACGTTGCGGCGCTTTCTTCGGGAACCGCCGAAGGGCCTTGCCGGCTCATCTTCTTAGTAGACTGACTCCTTGCCCCCACTGCTCCAGTTAAGCGGCTTGGGCCCACCCGTCATCGGCACTCGGTCTAGGAACCGAAGCGGTTGCGGGTGCGGGGTATTCGAAGAGTTCCGAATCGCTTAGAACTGCACCGGGGAGCTTTTTAGAGGGGGTCTCACCCACATTGTAGCTTCCCTTCGCACTTCTCTGCGTTTCTTCTTGGACTCTTGCGCTTTTGCTTTCTTGCCTTTGAGCTCTCCCTTGCCATGGCTTCCAACCCGCTGCCAGAGAAGAAACACGCTCGATCTCCTCCAGCAACGGCGCCGGTGCCAAGTCGGGATTCTGGGGTGCCTGACACTCCCTCCGGTGGCGACTCGAAGAGGCCCCGGGCTGATGTGCTGGGGGAAGCCTCTGTGGCGTCCCCTGTTCCGCCAGTCCAAGCGACTGCGGAGCGGTCGTCGGAGACGGTAGCGGGCTCTGGAAATCCTACCCCGGCTCGGAAGTCGGGGTTTAGAGCCCGCTGGAGTGTCCGCGCTTCCCGACCTTCCCCGTCTTGCGGGGAATCTGTGCCGATGCGCTCGGAGCCAGGGGCAACTGCTGCGGCCCCCAGGCCAACACGGACTTCTCCTGTTCCGGTGTGCCCGGACTCCGCGGCGGCGCCGTCTCTTCCTGCCGAGACGGCCACCGCGGCCCCCGAGCCAGCACAGGTTGATCCTGCACTAGGCGGCCTGGCTTCTTCTCCAGCACCGTCTTCCCCGGCTCGTCCCCCTCCTCAGGTCAAGGAGCCAGAAGCTGAAAAGAGCCCGGCTGGCCTGGCTGCCAGTGCCGCGGAGCTAGCTTCTCCTGATCGGCGTCTCGTCTCGGCGGCTGGCGCGTCGGCTCTTCCTGAGGACGAGGTAATGGAGGAGGTCGGAGGGACTGCCCCAGCCTCTGTTGCTCCATTGCCTCTGGCGGACGCCTTCGCGCTTGCCGAGTCGAGCGTCCGGCAGGTCTTGGCTGCACTAGGGCGCGAGCGGGAGGAGTATACGGTTGAACGGGACCGCCTCCTCACCTGGGGGAACCTTTTGCGGGAGAGGACCGCGAAGGTTAAGAGCGAGCTCGACTCCAGGCGGGAGTTGCTCGACTTCAGGGAAACGCTTGTCGACCAGATGAAGCGGGCTGTTGACCGCATGGACACCCAGTCGCGGCGGATCAACAGGGAGGCCCTGGAGGCTCACGCCCGGGCCGAAGAGAGCCTCTCTGCTGCTGTGGAAATACGGCAGTGGTTGGAGCGCCGCGAACTCGCCGTTGAGGAGCGGGAGCGTTCCGTGGCAGCTGAGGCAGAGAGGGTCGCCGCGCAGCTGGCTGCGGGCGAGGATGACCTCCGAGCTCGGATGGAGGAGCTGGAGATTCTGAAGGCAGACCTTGACTTGATGGATGATCAGGTCTCCCATGATCGCCGGGCGGTCTTGGACAGGGAGTTGACTGCCGGCTTCAGGGCCGCTGAGTTGGAGCGGCTAGCCGAGACTCTCCGCCTTCGGGAGAGTTCCCTGGCGGCCAAGGAGAAGGAATTCTCCGAGAGGAACCTGGAGGCTCTGCGGGCGGCCCGCCGCGAGGTGGAGGAGCTCTCAGCCCTACGGTCCTCCGAGGCCCTTGCGGTCTCAAGCTTCGTGGATCGAGCGGGGTCCGCCCTGATCCCTCTTGGTTTTAGTCCGGTGAGGGCCGCAACTCCCGCATTGTAGGTGGCAGAGGTGATCCCTGCATTGGAGTCGATCGGCGCCAAGCTGGACAGACTCGACTCGGTGGTCGCCAGCGAGCTTGAAGCCGAGGGCCGCGGCTTAGATTTAGAGGTCGCCTCGCATGTGCTGGCATGCTTCAAGAGCCGCGACCCCTCTTTCTCACTGGAGCCAGCAAGAGAGGGCCCAGCCGCGGAGCGGGAGGAAGCTGCGAGGGCTGAAGTCGAGGATGTGGCCGCCCTTGTAGCCGCAAGGTTCCGGCGAGAGCCGGGAGGTCCTTAGGACTTTCTTCTCCCTTTTTTATCGAGTCTGTAGTCCAGCTCAAGGAGCCTTGCTTAATTTGACTCTCTTGGATACTTGTGTCTGTGATGCTTTTTCCCTCCTTCTTGGCTTTGCCTGGCTGAGTCCTTAGCTCCGCAAGGTACTCAGAGGTCATTTCCAATCTCGGAGCTTCGCACAGACACCCCCCCGGGTCCTAACCGTGTTAGGGGCCCCCGGAGGTCTCCGAACTTCGCCCTATGGGGGGCTCCAAATCTGCCGGCCACGTGGTGGGTTCGGAGCTCCTCCTCAAGAGACGGGAGCTCCGGTCATGTTGGACACGTAGGGCTTTCGGAGCCCTCCCGCTGAGGGGGAGGTCCGGTTCCTGCCTGCCACGTGGCGAGCCCAGAGCCCTCCTCAAGGAAGGAGAGAGTTCCGGGCCTGCTGGACACGCGGGGCCCCTGGGCCCCGCCCCAGCTGGAGGGGCGGGTCCCGGTCCTTCCAGTCCCAGGCTGGTGTAGCTGGTAGCTCCTTTCTCCCCGCTTCATGCAGTCCCTGTTGCCGTAGCCTGAAGGTCCTGCACACAGGTAGAGGAAACGTAATTCTCCTCGGGGGGTCCTCCCCTCCTGTCTCCTAGTCTTATCCGTCTTATGGTCCTGGCCCGCTATACGGGGCTTGGGCAATTCTGTGCACGAGGCGCCGGAGCTCCGGCTCCCTCCGAGGTCCGGGTACGGCCGTCCGATCCCTAGTACCGGGCCATGCGCTGGGGAAGCAGAGTGCACGCGCTTTGGGTTCATGACCAGGCAAAGCGGACGTACTCCCCTGGACCTCCGGAGAGCAGGATGCGCATGCTTTGGGCTCTGGGCCGGCTAAGCTGGATACGCACCCTGGACCCCCCATGCACAACGCTGGCCTTTCCTGGAGGTGACCAACTGACACCGCAACACCTGACTGAGGGAGGCCCGAGAGACTCACTCGGCCATCGGCAGGTGCCTCAAGCGCAACCGCCTTCGGGAGGATAGCAAATGCCGACTATGGATGAGCGTAGGAGAGGGGGAGCTAGACGTATGATGAACATACAGAGATAGTGCGATCATAAAAAATAATGCATAATTTAAATGAGCGAATGAGAAGGAGCTAAGTAGAACAGGTCTCTGTATTCGCGCCCATAGGTGGAATTCTGGCTGTTCGTGGGGGCAATGTTCCGCCTCGTCTACAAGGGAAGCGAGACTCTACGCGCTTAGGGTCGGAACCAGGCTAAACTGGACGTAGTCCTGTACCGTCCCTTGAGACTTAGCTACCCCAAGCTCTGTTCCTAAGTTCTATGGGGTCTATTACAGAAGTGAATAACCCTATTCTACCGATGCTCAGTAAGTAGGACTTACAGTGTTGCTCCATGGCAAGGATTTTTGGGAATGGATCCCACTCTCGGTTGAAAGGCATGTGTACCTGGGGCGGCAGCTTTCATGATTCGGAAGGGACCTTCCCTGCTGGGGGAGAGCTTATGGGTCCTTCTTGGAATATAGCGTTCCACTTCATCAGGCTGCCCTCTTGCGGGCCCCCGTCGCGTTTGGTTCTTTGGCGGTAGTGCTTAGAGCATTAGCCGAGACCTTGTGTTGTGGGGTGTTCCCTGCAAGCCGAGTCTTGTCGAAGTTGTTGTCTTCACGCTGGATCAGGTCCTGCGTGGCTTCTCTCGGGGTCCCCCGGGGAGTTCTCCCCTTCTGGCTAAGGCCTTCAAGGGGTAGGTGGACCCGGGCTCGCCTTGGATGACCTAAGGCGTCCCTCCCTTCTGGCAAGGCCTTCAAGGGGTTGACGGACCCTAGGCAGCCCCCGAGAGGTACGTTCGAGGTACGGAGGCGTGCCGTAGCTGGCTAACGCCTTGGCCCGTCACCATCGGAACTGGAGTCCTCACCGTCATGCACTGTCTTTATGACACGCTGAGGCTCCTGGAACCCCACCTGGTGGGCAGCGGTGACTGGGGCATCGGCCTTCTGTTTGCCATCCCTCTGAGGGTAGGGCGGTGCTTCAGCCCTCTGTTGTCTTCCATTGCGGAAGCGCTCTGCGAGCCTCTGGATATCCCAGCACTCGACAGCTGTATGGTTGCAGGTGCCATGCACGGGGCATAGCCCGCCTTGGCCACTATCTGGAGCCAGTGATTGCCGCTGCCTCTTGTCGGGGCGCGGCCCCCGAGCTCCACTGGTTGTCGCAGCTGCGGCGACGGGGGCCGTGAATGGTGACTTCATCTTCCCATTCCCCCGGTTCTTGGTCTTCTTGCCACCCCCATAGGCAGCAGCACCGGACCCGGGCTGCCCTCCTGACTCGGAGGTCGGCAGTGCGTGCCAGTTCCGCCCTTCGGCTGCTCTGGCGCACTTGTTCGCCAGGCTAAAGAGCTCCGAGACGTCGCTGACCTCTCTGGTCGCGAGCTTCTCGAGCATTTTCTCGTCCCGGACACCCTGTCGGAACGCCACCACCACAGAGGCGCTTTGGATATGTGGGATGGTGTTGCGCACCTGAGAGAACCGCTGGATGAAAGAGCGCAGCGACTCCCCAGGTTGTTGTTTGACGGCGTGGAGGTCGAGCTCCGTGCCAGGACGGGTGTAGGAGCTGCCGAAGTTGGCGACGAACTGCCGGCAGAGCTCACCCCAGGAGGTTATGGACCCCTGGGGTAGATTCATGAGCCAGGACCGGGCTGGGCCGGTCAAGGCGACGGGAAAGTAGTTGGCCATGACAGCCTCATCGCCTCCTGCAGCAAGTACGGCAGTGGAGTAGATCTGGAGGAACTCCGCTGGGTTGACGCTTCCGTCGTACTTCTCGGGCAAGTGCGGGCGAAACTTGCGCGGCCACCTTGCGAAGCGAAGGTGGGGTGCAAGGGCCGCACATCCTGCACCTGCTGCTGCAGGTACTGGCGCTGCGAACAGGTGGTTCGCACCTGGCACCACGTATCCCGGCATGGGCAAGGCTGCACCGTAGGCCGGGGCCGCTACTTGCGGCGCATATGGTGGTGGCATATGTTGCGCAGCATATGCCTGAGGCGGGGCTCGCATGGCGAAGGCCTTCCCTTCTGGTTGCGTCGAGGCGGACGACATGCTGTCGCCTGCCTCATGGTTGCGACGCCTTTCTCGACGTCGCTCGAGGTACACCCGGGCGTCCTGCCCCAAGTGGCACCGTTCTAGTTCCCTTCGCAGGTCCGTCGACAGGAGCCTAGAGGAGCTGGAATCCGCCGTTAGCTCGTCAACCGTGGGTGTGCGCGTCAGCGACACAGCCGGTTGCCCCGGGCGCCGCCCTCGCCGAAACCGAGGGTTCGCGGTGGCGACGACGAGGCGGTCCACCTCGCGGACTCATTGCTGGGTCGCTGAATGGGGCGCATCCCCTGCAGGTGGGTTGCGCAGCAGCGCTCTTGCTGCAGCTAGTGAACCTCCATGGTGTACGCTCAGCGCTGCAGAAGACCTCACGCTGGTCAGGGCCTGCATAGCCGGAGTCGGCGTTGCCGGAGTCGGCTGCTGGCTACCCGCTTGTGCCGACACACTCCGTCCTGAGTGCGTCGACATGTACTCCCCGCTGGTCACGGTTCGCCGTGAATACGGTGGGGGAGAGTTTGCCGCTGAAGGGAGCTTGGTCATCTTCGTCGGCGGAAACTCGTCGCGCTAGGGGAAAAGCCCCCTACCTGGCGCGCCAAATGTCGAAGTGTGCGATCGACACTTCCCCCGGGCCTGCACTGGGCAGCCCGCGGAGGTTCTTTTTTCGGAGGGGCTAGTTCCTAGCGGAGAGCTTGCGCGGATGGACGAGTTAGTGAGAGCTTGACACGGGAAGTTTTTACGTGGTTCAGGCCGCCGAAGCGTAAAACCCTACGTCCACGGCGAGCTATGGAGCTCGCTGTATTGCTTGCTGCTCAGGGCCGGGGGTCTGAGCTTGGGGGTGAGTTACAGCTTGAGAGTATATGGCTAGCGTATGAGTTGCCGAATGCAAACCCTTGCTATCGACGCCTACCCGAGCCTTTTATAGTCCAAGACTCGGGTGGCTTACAAGGGGGGCCGGGACCCGACAGGTGGTCCCGGGAAGATTGTCTACTATCTACCGTATCTGTAGTTACGCCGGTAGTTGCCTCTGGTCAAAGGCTTCTGAGTCTTCATTTTGCCGCCCTGCCCATGCCGTGCACTAGTCATAGTGGTTGATGACGGCGCAGGCGGCATGGGATGTCTTGTCGCGGCGTTTATTACCTGGCAGGTTCTGACACCGCGCGCCAGTCTGTGATGCGACTGGACGCAACGGCACCTGACAGGCGCGTGCTCCGCGTTTCCGCGTCTTGGGAAGACGCGGGCCTTGAATACCTTGTACGGGCAAGGTGAGGGGCGCCTTTACGCCCGCTGCCTACCGCTCGGGGGCAGGCAGCACCGTTCTTCCAGCCACGTGGCGGGTCCGGAGCTATTCTCTGAGGAGAGGGAGGTCCGGCCCCGCTGGACGCGTGGCGCCTTCGGACCTCTCTCCCGCAGAGGGGGAGGTCCGGCTTCTGCATGCCACGTGGCGGGCCCGGAGCTCACCTCTGAGGAGAGGGAGGTCCGGCCCCGCTGGACGCGTGGCGTCTTCGAACCTCTCTCCCGCGGAGGGGGAGGTCCGGCTTCTGTATGCCACGTGGCGGGCCCGGAGCTCTCCTCTGAGGAGAGGGAGGTCCGGCCCCGCCAGACGCGTGGCGCCTTCGGAGCTCTCCCTGCAGAGAAGGGCGAGCACCTTAGGCATTTCACCCTGTGCGCGGGGGTACCCCATATCTCAGGTACCGACAGATACCATCCAAAACTGGGCCGAGCTCAGGGAAACATTCGTTGGCAACTTCCAAGGAACCTACACACGTCCTAGCAACTTCTAGGACCTCAAGAGGTTCCGGCAGTGGCCAGAAGAGACCCTATGGCAATACATCCGGCACTTCTCGAAAAAGTGCAATGAGCTCCCCAACGTCATCGACACTGACATCATCGCGACATTTCCTTTCAGGGATGACCTGCGAGTCCCTCGTGCACAAGCTTGGGTGCGTCAAGCCAAGAGCATGAGGGACCTCCTCAACATCGCCACAAACCACGCTTTCGGTGAGGATGCGATCAGGGCCATCTTTGACAAGCAAAAGCCAAAGAACCCTAATGCGAGGAGTAAAGAGCCACCCCGCAAGAGCGACAAGAGGAGGCAAACGAACGACGGCAGGCGTCAATACTCGGCCAATAGCAGTTTGGACCTCATCGCGGACGTCGAATGCCACGAAGGCAAGGGATCGGTCACGGGGCAAACAGACTACATTAAGAAACTTCTTGGGAAGCCGTGCACCAACCACGCCTATCCGGTAAGAAACGCCCTCAAAAACTGTGCCTTGCTAAAATGCTTCGTCAGCACGAAGATGGAGGCAGTGGGAGACAGAGGAAAGAGGCCCACTGAGACGAGCCTTGAGCCCGATGAGCCAAGCTTCCCCATGTCGGATGCCTGCCACATGATCTTCGGAGGGAGTCAAGCCTACGAGAGCAGCCGCAAGTAGAAGCTAACAACCCGAGAGGTCAGTGTCATCTCTCCCCGCCATCCCAACCTTCTTACAGTGGTTTGAAGCGACGATCACTTTTGATCGATCAGACCACTCCGATCTAATCCCACAATCTGGGTGTTTCCCCCTGGTTGTGGACCCAGTCATAGGCCCAAAATGTCTGACCAGGGTTCTAATGGACGATGGGAGTGGTCTCAACATACTGTATGTAGGGACCCTCGACACTTTGGGGATCCCATGCACGAACCTCCATCCGACACGAGCTCCTTTCCACGGTGTCATCCCCAGCCAACAAGCCATGCCGTTGGGGAAGATCGACATCCCCGTCACTTTCGGGGACAAGTCTAACTTCCGCACCGAGACCCTCACCTTCGAGGTCCCCGATTTTGACAACACTTACCATGCCATCCTTGGTAGGCTGACCTACGCGAAGTTTTTGGCCATCCCAAACTACACATACCTCAAGTTAAAGATGCCCGACCCCAAGGGAGCCATCAAAGTGGAGGCAAAGTTTTTACATGCCCTGTTGTGCGAGCAACATGGTTGTGAATAGGCCATAGCGGCGGCAGGGCCTGGCTCGACTCACCAAGCAGCGGCAAGAACCTCTCCCGACCAACCCTCAATCGGTCCCCTAAAGGACACAAGGATGGTCGACGTCCCTCCCAGGGGCCCAGCGGAGGTGGCACGGACGACATACGCACCGCCTGACAACTGAAGAGGGGTGTCGTTCACCTCACAGTGTAGTCTAGGTGCCACTAATTGTATTTGTAAGTCCCCTAGTTGGGTGGAATTAATTTATAGACACCAAGGCTTATCTCTCTTTTGCGTTTCAGGCTCCTGACGGTCTGACATCTCCCCTCCTCAGGACGAAACCGGACCCGACCTTCGAGACCACACGACCCCCTAAAAATAAACATATATAGAAAAGCACCGCTCGACGAAAGGAACGAACGAACCCTCGCATGGTTCTCGCGGTCTACCCATCCACTAGAAGCCCAACCACGACCTCAAAAAATATATATCCTCCAATTCTCGTCTCAATTCCCAACCAAGATATTGGAAGTTTTTTCATTCTACAAAAAGGAGAAGTCGTGTTCCTCGCAAATTACAAGGACAAAGCCGAAACCCAAGAAGGAGTCCTAACTACGATGAGGGACTCCTCCTCCTTAGTCTCCTGTATGCCTCATCCTTGATCACTTCTTTCGGGACGAGCTTGGCCAAGGAAAGTGCAGCCGGAGTGGTTGCGTTCATAGTCCCTTCAGGATCTGTAGCCATCTCACGAAAACCGCAAAGAAGTTGAAGATCAAGGTTGGAGTAGTGAGACAGCACGACCCTTAGCACCACTCGGGCCACGCTGAAGACCTCGGCTTCCCCAACATCCCGTCGCCGACCGTCCAGTTTGCCGAGCACCCTGACCAGCCGACCGGAGAGCCCGATTCTAGCCGGTCCCCAAGCACCAGGTCACATATTGACTGCCCAGCGCCCCGGAGGCTGGTGAGCTCCAACTGAAGCGCCACGAAACGTTGGGTAACCTGCTGAAGCTGCGACTCTGGGGAAGCAAGGTCCGTCGAAGTAGTCGCTAGCATCAGACCTAGCATCCTGTAACAAGTCGCTGCCACCAGGCGTAGAGTCCTCTCTAGTGTTCGTTCCTCAGCGGAGAGATGAGCACGAAGATTCTCGACATCCCCTCCTCGAGCCTCAGCCAATTTTCTAGCGACGGCGATGCGCCCTCGCGTTTCTGCATAAAGCACACCGCAAAGGTGTTAGACCAGCGCGGATGCACGAAGCCAAAAGAAGAAAGGATCGACCCATGATTTGGTCCCTTGTCCTCTACACAATGACCATAGCCTCCCGGATTTCCTGGCCATGGGCCGCCAACTCCTCCGCAGCCCGAGTCATGCCTCCTTGCGGGATCTCGGCAACGGCATGAAGGCAGGCGAGCTCCGTGGACGACGACGCCGCCCCCTCGGTCGCAACACCTACGGCTTGAGCCGCACCATCCACAGCAGCCGAGACCCTCTTGAGCTCCGCCCGCACCTCAGCCAACTCGGCCTCCGCATGGCGATGACGATCCTTGCTCTCACGAAGGCACCGTGAGTCTTCGGCAGCTTGGCGAACCAGCTTCTGTCGACAAGGAAGAGAGTCGTCGTCAAAATCCAAGGATTTGTGATGAGAAGAAGCAGAAGAGAAAAAAGGCTCACCAGGCCGCTCGGAGGTACCTCTCGTAGTTGCCCGAGCACGGCGTCCATACAAACACACTCCATCGAGAGACTCGACCGAACGCCGACGAGTTGGGAGCAAACAGAGCCCAAGTCTCCTTCTTCCTGCCTCTGCACATCCGGCCTCGGGGCACCGCCAGCCTCGGCCCTAGCGACCCCAACACCTAGGGTCGGCAGGCGCTCCAACATCGGGAGTCGGGGAACGACACCTGAAGCCACCACTCACCTCCATTGACGAGGGGACCCGGAACGACCATCGAGCTGGAAGCCGGAACAGGCCCCTCTCTCGCCGGCTCTGTCACTGGCAAGACAGGCCTCCTCGCCGAGCCCTCAGCCAGGGGCGCGGTGCTTGGAAGAGCCTTAAGCGCTGAGCAGATCTCACACGCAATGACACAGGTTAGAAAATCTAAACAAAAGAAAGATGACGCAGCGGGAGGGGGAAGAAAGTCACCTCTCCCACTGATGGAGGATGGCGCACGACTCACATGATGAAGACATAATATCCGGGCAACGGGTACGACACGCGGTGGAACGAGGGCTGGAGCCGCCACCGTGACATTGGCGGGGGCAGGAACGACCGGAACATCCATCCTTCGAGCAACGAAGGACGTGGAGACATGCTCGACGAGAGCCGTCGGTCTGGGCTCAGAGCCTGACCGACCTCCCTCCAATGCTCGAGCGTCCATCCACCACAATCCCTCACCGGATGGCATGGACCCCCCAACGATTCGAGCACCCGACGCGCGAGCCCCCAAAAGGTCGGCGTCGTGCCCCACGCGGGGGTGCTCGGTGGGGTCAGCGGTCGTCCTCCCCTTCATCTCCCGATCACGAATAGGCTCGGACGCTCGCCCCACCATCGCTTTAGCAGCGCAGGCCAAAATTTTGGCTGGGCCACCGCCACTCTCCTTTGATGAATACTTCGGGGTAGATTCGTCGGCCGCTCGCTTATCGTGTTGGATCCAATGAATCTTGGCCCCGTCTTTCTTCCGCTTCCTAGCTGCCTGCATGGCGACCCGTGCCGCCCGCTTCTCCTTGTCTTTAGGGACCTTGGGAAGATTGACGATGCCCCACAACCCGTGAATATTCGGAGAAGCCACATTGAGAGGGGCGTCCTAGGGGAGCAGGGCTCTGTGGCGTCTGGCCCCAGGATTCTCTAGAAGTGACCGGACAACTCTTCCCGGGAGAGTTCCTTGACCCCCTGTAGAAATTCAGGGTATGGGTCCAAACGAGGATAGGCAGCACCCTCCGCCAAAGAAAAGTCTGGAGAAGTTGGGAGCCCGAGAGGCCGCTGTTCTTCAAATTTTGGACAAGCCGAAGGATTGGGTCGAGTTTCCCTATCTCCCTCCTCGGGGTACCCCACCTCCAGGAGTCTCGCTCCCGACGAGACCTACCTGACAAAAATGAGAGGGAAGAAGTGTTGTTCTTAATGTAGAACCACTAACGCTCCACCGCCTTGGGAGAGGAAGCGGGCCCATGCTGTTGAAGTCTGATCGCCCTCGGCGCATCTCGATAACGGTGCCCCCATGGACGGAAGTGGAACCTGATCATACGACGGCCACACGCAGAAGAAGTGCCTCCATAGATTGAAATGAGGAGCCATCCCCAATTGGCTTCACACAAGATTATAAACAACGACACTAGAAGTACGATGTCCGACGTCAGGTGTTGGAGCTCCAGCCCGTACTCACACAGCAGACCGTGAAGAAGTGTTGCGCCGGCAAACCAAGACCGCGCAAGTGAAATGCGCTTAGCGAAACAACCTCGTCGGCCTGAGGGATGGGGAATGGCTTCTCCGAGGGGATGCGGCTGGCGTGGGCATCATGCTCCAATAGCAGCACCATCTCCTAAAGGACGACGATGCGACTCTAGCGGAATGTCGACTTCGACCACGAAGACAACTCGTCGGGAGAACGAAGGCGCGTCGTGCAAGAGAAAGTGGTGTTTTTTCCTCACCAACGGAAGCACCAAGAGGAAGGAGCAATGGCAGAACAAAAGACGAAAGAGGTAGAGGAAGACTGGAGCACTATGCGAAACAGAGGAGCACGAAAGCAAAGCAGGCGACCCCAAAAGAAAGTTGGGGGAGGGTAATGTAAAGTGGACGAAGCGGCGCCAGAACTTACAACCGTCAGATGGCAGGCGACCTTTCGCCACCGCCTCAAAGAAACCATCGCCATAACGCCACTCAACTCCCCCCGGGTTAAAACCGCGTGGGTCACCGAGGAGCCAAGTCGAGCGGTGCCTCCTCGCTTCACCCATGACGAAACCTTCCAAGAAGGCACGGTGCCCCACCAGGCAGCAACCGTTTGCTTCACGATGCGAGACCACAATCATGACAAGGGAGTTGAGTCGAGCGGCGCCTCCTCAAACCCCGCCAGACATGGAGGACACGTAAGACAATGCGACCATTGGAGGAAGGTATGTCTCCATGCCCGCATTTTGGGCTCAAAAAGTCTCGGGTTCGTAGGTTGGCTGGCAAAAAGCTCAGAGGCCGCCGGGGGTGACCTCGAGCGAGGGGCAAGCAACGCGAGGCGGTCCACGATAGAGACAAATTTTGTAAGATGAACCCACCCAACATCTCTAAGCTTGTGGCCGAGTCCCAGCACCGCGAGCGTCGATGTAACCCCTCGAAGGGTTAGCACCGAGCCGCCCGAGCCAGCGACGTGCTCGGGAACCACGCGCACGCCTCGAGCAAGGATCTAATGAAACGCGGGCACCAAGCCCCGACCAGAAAGCCCCTCGGTGCGAAGCAAGGCCAATGGTTCCATACGTCCAAAACGAACAAGACGAATGGGTTTCACTCGGCTCCACCCGATAGGAACCTCATCGAGCTCAAGGGCTCGACCATCGAGTAAAGCTCCTGAGCGACCCAAGACCTTTGAGTCATGAACAACTTGCGGATGGGGGTTGAGGCGAACTCGCTGTAAACAACAACCCCGTTCCTCGAAAGGGGCTAGCCGCAGGGCTGTGACGCCCTCTATTCTGTGGAAAACCACGGAACCGAGAACTGATGCATATGTGTGCCCAGGATGTTCATCACACATACACATATGTTCCACAAACTGAATTCAGAATATATATAACCACGAATAACAGAGTTTATTATAATGTTTCATAAGTCTTGGACTCATGCTCACAGCGGAAGTCTTAATCTAACAGCGGAAGTCTTATTTATATGCAGCGGAAATCTTCTAACTAGTGCGGAAGCAATCTAAGCAGTAGCGGCTCCATCTCTACTCCATCCTCACAGACAAGGTTGAGAACAGATTACACGTCTAATGCTCCATTTGGTATTCATAGTAATCTTCTCTTGTTGCTGATGATGAAATAATAATGCAAGTTTGAGTATAATGATGTACTCAGCAAGTGCGGGAAAATATGATATGTAGCTCATAACAAGGTAGGTATAAAAAGGCTCATTTGCAGAAAGCAAAGTTATTTATCAAAAAACATGATAAAACAACAACTCATCTTTAAGTGAATGTAATCTCAACATGTATATTAAAATACCAATCACACCTCCATTATGTTCATTACCTTCCATGTTACAACCAGACATCAATCAATCTCATTCTTGCTCACGAATACCTCCTCGTATTCGCTACCATCTCACGAATACCATCTCGTATTCGCTACCATTTCATCTCATAAACTACTTCGTCTCCCACCGAGACCAACCTTGTTGCCATGACTCAACAGTCATGCAACCCATCTTATCACCCGGACTCAATAGTCCCAAAAACCAAACCATCCAAAACCAAACCATAACCAATAACCATATCCAATCACCATCCCAACTAATCATGGAAGTTGGCCAGGCGCTCGTGACCGTAAGCTCAGCTATCATGATAGTTTTAAGACTTTGTAGAGTTTGCACCTCTTTACCCACAAGTTTGTGATTTCGTCACCCGTCGGCGACTGCAGAACCTCCATTATACCAGTACACTACCGTTGGTGTATGGCTAAGAGATCACAAAATAGCCTTTACAAAGGGGCTACTAGATGTATGGACTCACTAAGGTTTCACCGGCGGGCTAGAATCTCCAATTCTCCCACCCACAGGCCCCCTCTTGTGCCATGCAGTTCCCAGGGCAGTCCTCACTCGACTCTCATTCCCCGCGCCTTCCACGGTCCATAACAATCTAGCAACTTACCTAATTAGTCAGCTAAGTCGCACCCATACTTGGCCTTATGGTGGCACTGTTATCCTGGCATGTGCTCACATGAACCGGTCCTTAGATCTACGGCAAGTAAACCACCATCTCATGCTACCTCATTCACAAACCCAGTCTTGCCTAGATCTCCCTCCGATCCATGTTCATTAACAACATCAGTTTCTTATTATCGTTACGAGTGCAGTTAGCTAGACACATCTATCTCACTTCCCAATCCAATGGACTCAGCGAAGCTTAAAGCAAAAACCATACCCGACTCATAAACTTCCCTGGTGACATGGGTGGTTTAACCAAAGCTAGTAAACTCCTATAAAAGGGTTTCCCATTATGTTTGACTCAGCACACACACCTTTTCGTAAAACAAAACAGTTTTTCCCAAAACATAGGATCAATATTGTCAAGGGGCGCTTGCCTTGTTCTTGTGGTTCCGGTTGCTCTTGGATCTCGAAACCTTGTTGTTGCAGCTCGTCGCAGACAGCTCCCTGAGCTTGTCCTGCTATACAGGATAACGCACATACAAGATCCACATCAATCAATATCATGCACAAACTTTAACTAGATGCGATGATGCATATGCATGCTATCCTATAATCAGTTTTATTAGATCGGTTTGTACGTGTTCTTGCATGGTTTTATGATGAACAGAGTTGTTCAGATCAAATGTGGACGTGGCGATGACCTTGTCTTTAGATCAACCCGATCAACAAGTGATCTGTCCATGAGAAAGCTTCTGTTCGAAAGGAATCGAAGAACATATGCAAAGAAAACACAATGATGTCGTAAGGTGATATTGGAGACCTACCTTACGTTTTTTTTGGTCTCGAGGTCCTTCTCTGATCAGGCAGATCGTTGGGCTCCCTTCTGGCGATCTTTCTCAACTGAAGTCCGGCGATGGGCTTACTCGGCGAGTTGGGGCTAGGGATCTAAGTCGTCGGCTCAGGAGTTGGAAAAAGAAGTTCGTGGTTTCGGCCAAGGGTTCTGGGTTCTATTTATAACCGGGAGAAGAAGAATCCTAATCTGATTGTATCTCGAATAAGAGTCCGATTCAGATTATCGTTGAATCTTAACAACTTTTATTGAGTTGATTTGGTGCGGTAACATCGTGGAATTCAGGTCGGTTTCCTCTCAGTACCGGTATTTCTACGCGTACATAATCCAAAACCGCTCCAGAACTCGTTACCTCCATGGTGATGAGCTCCGGAAGCTCCACGTGTCCACCGGGGCCTGGTCTCCCCCTTTTCGCAGAGACGAGCTCCGGTTGTGCCGCGTGTCAAGCGAGCGAGACCTCCCTCTCCTTCGGAGCTGACTCCGTGTGCGCCACGTATCCTGGCGGTCGGGAATTCCTCTCTATTCAGAGGTGGCTCCGCGCACGCCACGTGTCAGTTCCGGACCTTCCCTCTCTTCGGAGGTGGCTCTGGGTGTGCCACGTGTCCTAACAGCGCCAGACTCCCTTTCTGCTCATAGACGAGCTCCGAAGTTGACACGTGTCCAACAGTGACGGTCCTCCCAAAGGTGAGCTCCGGTGGCGACACGTGTCCAATAGAACCGGACCTCTCGGAGGTGAGCTCCGAGATTGACACGTATCCCGCGCGACTGGTCCTCTGATTTCCGCGGTGATCCGCGGTGACTAGCTCCGAAGGTGACATGTGTCCTGCAGAACTGCCTTCGCTTCTCCGCAGAGGCTAGCTCCGGGGGCAACACGTGTCCCACAGGGTCGGACCTCTCCCCCTTTGTGGAGATGAGCCCCGAGCCTGCCACGTAGCCAGTTTTAGCGGCGGACCTCTCCCCGCTTCACAGGGATGAGCTTCGAACACGCCACGTGGCCAGCCGGCCGTGGAAGTTGTATTTGGCGCTCTCTGTGAACTGGATTCTTGTTCTTTTCGGCTATCCTTTTTAATTCTTTCTCTGTTCCCACTTCCTTTAAAATGTTTTCTCTTCATGAAATATGAATACATGCAAAAACCAAAAATGAGGGTGTCACAAGGGCCCTAGCAGGGACGACCATCATTACCGGCCGCTAGAGGTTCATTCGTCACAGCTATCTAGTAAAGCCAAGTACTAATGATTTATATCTCATTTAGTTGTGCAGGTATGAGGTCGACTGGTGTTCACCCCCTAATCGATCAGCGAGATCGATCAGGGTCTCGAGGGCAACTGACGGTGTTCTTGACTCCGACCCCCTAGGGAGAAGCGGGAATACATCCCATGAAGGACGACGAAGGAGTAGGCCCGAGCCCGAGCTCGGGAGAAGCGGAGCAAATAGGACAGGGAGCCCGAGACCGACCCTTGAGCGAGCCGCGAGACTTTCCCCTAGGGCTCAGACAAAAGAAAGACCTCGAAAGGAAGGCCCGAGCCCGACCTCGGGTAGGAAAGAAGCAGGTGGCCTTCAATGCGGAGCAGGCATCGCCTCGGCCAAGTGGGAGGGCACTCGAGTGCCTTCCCTGGCCGCGGTATTGAATACCTGCCACCTCCGACGGAACCGAAGAGGAGTGGAACGTGGGGCGTGCGTGCGCCTCGGTATGGGCTACTCGATGACGGGACAGGAGCAGGCATAGCGGCAGGCAACGATGTTGTGGGCTAGACTCATTTATTGATGTGGGCTAAGTCCATTCAGTGGCATGGGCTGGGCCCATTTAAGTTCAGTCCATAATTTCTATTCTGCTCAGCCTGTTTTTTCTATGCCTGATCTATCTTTTTTATAGGCCTGAAGCATCGATTTTTGAGAGCCTAAATTTTATGCGTTTGACCAAATTTTATTTTGGGCTAAATAAGAAGCATAGCTGTATTTTGGCTACTGGATGTGTCAGTAGATATCAAACAGGAAAGGCGCCCTAGCTGACCATGATATTGTATAATATGGCACAAAATTCCCGTCTCCAACCAAATTTTAAATGGTTGTTTGGCTATGTATATTTTTATTCATGACCTAGATGTGAACTGTAGAAATTTACAAATTTGATATATCATCAATAGCACTGCCATCAATATTTTCTCGACATTAGAAGTAGAAGCACACATATCCTTACCAAAAAAATTATTAAACTTGGACTCAACTTGATTCATGTGAGTAAAAAGTAAATTCTCTAAATTCTCACTCTTGGCAGCAAATGTATAACTCAAACAAGCAGTAACAGCATCATAAATTGCATTGCCAGTATCCAAATCAAGTATAGTAGTTTTACTCAAATGGCTTTTGACCTTTTCATTTTGTCATCTTGATGGAAGGGAATGTCAATTTCTTGTATCATTGGGACTTCTTTCATTATACGATCCACGATATTCTTCGTATTAATATTGGACAAGTCTCCCATGCCATCCACTATGATAACTGATAAAATCTTCTTCCCTAACGGAGTTACCAAAAAGTGTGTTTATGTTGAAAATGTATTGTTAAACACAAACATGATCATGTGCATCACAAACACATAACTCGTGGCGGTGCCTATAAAAGGCACCCTAAACGGTTTTTCATAAATCGCCATGAGCGGTTTTCATAAACCATTATGAACGGTTTTCATGGGGTTGCCAGTAAACTCAATGAATGCTTGCACGGGATGGAACCTCTCGGGTTGGCAGGTCAACTACGACACCTTTAACAATCTTCAAGACAAAGTAAGAATAATAACTAGGGTTGGAAAAGTCGGGTAAAGAGATACAAGGCAAAAAGGGATTTATTTTTATTGATCAAATATCTAATTGAGCGTAAACTATTTATATTTATAGGGTGGAGTGGACTTATCCTGTTAGGCAAATTCTAACTCGTAACTCGAACTGGACAACTAAAACCGTTCTAAATGGTTTTTAGAAACCGTACTAAAGGGTTTTAAGATCTAGATGCTTCTAAGGGTCCATTTGGCTCAGTATATCAGTTTTCAAGATCTAGAATCTTCTGAGGGTCTGTTCGGTTTAGCTTTTTAGATCTAGTTCTCGAGAAGCAAAATTATTAAATATCAAACAAAGGGGTTTACTTGCCAAACAGATTGTTGAGAAGTTGTAAATTTTCTCAATACAAATAGAATCACCTCCGATCCAACTATTAGAAGAATTGCCCACCTCATATTGTCAAATCATTTTCTTTTTTTTTTCTTCCTCTCAACTCACAACACCATTCACATAGCTCAGAGCTAAATTTAGATTTTCAGAAATTTAGAGCTGAACCAAATACACCCTAAATAACATAACTTTTATGCAAATAAGATGATCCATATATCTATTTTTAATTGTCTCGACGATGGTTAATTGGTTATGCATTGGCGGTGTTTGTTTTTTACAACCTTTCTAAACTGCTCTGATTGTTTTATGAAAAGCGTTCAGGTTAACATAAGTTGTAGATCCTACTGACCAGCATGCATTTATTTCCCCTGATTCAAACTCTGCATGTTGATTTGAGCCTCACTCGGCCGAGGGGTGCTTTGCCTGCACAACTTGAACTGTCCCACTGAGAAGGCAAAAACTGGCAGCGCAAATGGGGGTCTTGCCGACTCCGGAGGGCGTCCACGCTGCCCAAAATACGATTTTTGGGATCCCATACAATAATAAGAGAAGAGAATGGGGCAGCCCACCATGACAGCCAATCTCCTAGTTGTGAGGGTCACACCTCAAAAACAGAATCGATATTCAGGTGGTGCCGCTTGATATGATATCGGATTGTACATCAAACAAGATGGTAACAAAATACATTCCAACAAAGAGTATTTAGATGAGTTACAATAGGTTCTTGTTTAAAATACAAGTTTTTCATCAGCAGATATGTGGTATGAAGTTTTACATCTCTCGCACAAAAGATACAACATTATCGACATGTCGAGCCCACTGACAATGTCGATCTAGCAACACCGACTCAAGCTGGGGGCGAGTCAGGCTCCGACTGGACCATCCATCTCGCAGGGGGTGACGTATCCTTTGAAAATCCATACTTCATATAATCTTCATTAATATCATAATCATGATCACCTGAAAAACATTAAGCACTAAACCCTGAGCAACTAATAGTCAACAAGTCTTACCAGTCCAAATAATCATTAGACCATCTACTAATATGCAAGGGTAATATACTAGTAAATGAGGTTTTTTTGCATAAAACATAGCCTAATTGTGGGTCCTTACATTCAATTTACAACAACAATTTTTAGTGTAATTGAACAAGAAATTAGTTAGCATCTACAGCTAATACATACAGGTTGCAAACAATTGGTTAATCAATAAAACCAAATCGATCACATTTTCATGTTACACTTGTAACTACGTGATGACGCAATGAACAAACGTTATTCATATCCGCGAGTGACAGCGATCCGAACCAATTTACTTCTGCAGGGAAAACCCCGAATGCACGACACGATGCACTTCCAGGAGTCGTACTCAGACGCACATCGATGATGTCGTACATGGCAACCTTTCACGAGACATTCCAATGCTGAACCAGTTCTACCGTCCTGGGTAGAGGGTCCCTACACGTGATACATGTCCCGGACGTAATCCGTTAGTAGATTTGCATCCTTTTACCCTCTCAGAATCACCCCTAGAACGGTGGTATAAGTTTCAGCACTACATTGACCAAGTTACATCAATTTACTAGTTCCCATATCACTAGCATGCACGTGTTACACATTTGATACTTGTTCAAGGGGTCGACTACGACATGGTTCTTAATCGACATGAGCAGGCCTACACGGACGGAAACCATATCCCGCTGCATCCTATCACTTGCCCAATCTCCATTTATATTTGTTATCCGTAAAAAAATCTGAACCAATAATATCCTTAGCCATATAACCTGCCGGCAGTTTTTACTACTCAAATTCTACCGAAAATCCTAACTAATTACCATAGCAAGGAAACATTTCGTAACTGATCTACCCACTATCCTAAACATGATTTTATAAGCTATGCATGTGGAGTTTTCAACCAAACCTAGACTTAATGCAATCCATACACTAAACAACATAATTATGTGTAGAAGAAAATTTTTAGTAATACAGTTTGAGCACCAGGGTCCCGACATTTTAGTAATTATATTGGGTGGTGTCGTGCGACGCGACACCCAACAACACACTTCAAAAGAACTTTATATTATATAAAGTAACCTTGAATTTACATAATAAAATGAGATAATATATTACAACAAAATATATCTACGATGGAAGTCTTGCTCATAGCTCACGGCTCTAGCCCTAGCAAAATAGAATCATCTAGTCCTAGGATGAGTCCCTCTAGCAGCACCTAGCCTTCACGGCGGTGTATAGGGTTCCCACTCAGCCGTATACCCCGAAGAGGGTAATGTCTCATCTAGTAACCCATCCTCTTCCCCATACTCCGCGTCATGGGGACCTGCAATCAACACTTATTTTGCAACCGTGAGTACGAAGGCTCAGCAAGTCTTAACCGTCACACTAGCATTAACCCTATATGCAAGATGAACCCTAAACTAGGATAGTGTTTTGCATGAAAATACTTTCTTACAAGTTCAACCTTACTTTCATATTTTAGCCATAGATTAAGGTTTCATAAAGAATAACTTTAGTGAGCACTAATTCTATATCCCCCAAGTTACCAAGCAACATTTATCTTGATCAGATCCATATCAATTTTGCTATTCACTAGTAATTTATTACGTCACGACGCGGTGAATAAACGGTACTCAATAACCGTGAGAGACGATAACTTGAATCGATATATTCCTGCAGGGATACCCAAATAGCATGTCACGTACACCCACACTCGGAGCTACACGGCACGCTCCACTCGTGTTGTACGGGACAACCTTTCACAAGACATCCCAACCATCGAACTGGTCACATCGACCCGAACAGAAGGTCCCTACACGGAGCACCCGTCCTTGACGTTGCCCGTTAGTGGATTTATACCTAGCTGCCCTCAACCTACTCATTTAAGACGGTGGGTTATGCCTCGATGCCCGGAGGTACATGTTACATCGGTTTACTGGGGTCCATATATCCAGCATGCATTCGGTACATTCAAACTTGTTTAGCGGGACCGCAGACGGCATCACCCAAGGCCATGTCTTGCTGCATCCTAGACCTCTGCCCCGTCTCGATTTCCTTTTGAGTGTATCATGTTTAAAGATCGTATGCATGTGTACCCAATTCCTAAACTCGGGAGTAGATTCCAACTACTCGACTTGTACCGAATCCTATATTCTATTTAAGCATAGCATGAGTTACTTGAGGACTTATTACTAACCCAAACCCTTCATGGAATTATCTGGTCATGCAAGAGGATTCTCAATCACCTTAGACCTAATGCACAATCTTACTTAACGCATAAGGTGATTTCAAAGGAAAAACATTATAAACATCGTTAAATGTAAATTGGGGCTTGCCTGGTTGCGATGGAGGACTAAATTCAGTTTCCGAAGTGATGGTGTCATTGGGCTCCGGAGTCTCCTCCCGCGTAGTGACTAAATGACATGAACAAGAATATATGCATGGCATTAATAACTATATAGACATAGTTTATGTGATGAATAGAATTGTATAACAAATAAACTCAAATGCCCCTAAGATTATTACAGAAGCCAAACATAAGTAATGTATGACTTACTAGCCAAGTTTACATGATTTGTTACTTAAGCATGTGTTTAAATTAATTCTTAAGGCTTTAATCTTCTATGAAATTCAAGAAAAAATTTGGGGCTTTGACATGCAACAAAGTATGTTTTTCATACAGTACAAGTCATAAGAAGTCCAACAAAATTGGTTTCATAATTTTCTAAGCCTTATATAGAGATATGCATTTTACAAGTTGCTACGAATTTTTGAAATTAATTTTTATGATTTTTGGGAATTTTTAGAGACACGGGGAAAAAGTCCATTAATTAACTCATTTAGCAATGTCCACCGAGGCTGAAATTTGAACGGAAGATCAAAGATATTAAAAAGGATATTGTGGCTAAATTTGGGATTTTCCTAATACAGAATCTCCTGTAATTAATTCCCAAAATTTATCTTAAGGGGATTAATAAGAAAAATCCAGAGACTTTCATACCAAATAGATGGTAATTCTAGAAAGTACTGGTCACAAGGATTCTAACAAAATTTATTTGAGTGATTTTGGACAATACTACTGAAAGTTATGAATTTCCAAAGCTTGACCTTAAACTGGAATTATTTTCCTATTTAAAATATTTAGTGGACCCGTGCCACCCATTTAAATCGGATGACTCAGAGCAAAGCAACACTGGGCTACAGACTTAGACCCACGCTACCACACTGGATCCCGGCCACAGCTGATCCAAAACAACCACTGACAAGTGGGGTCCGTTGGTCTTTCTTCAACCTCCCAACACCCAACCTCTTTCTCGGGGGGCACACGATAGCGAACTCGCCGCCGAGGTGTTCCTGGCCGTTCGGGTGTTCCAAAACTCACCTCCAGGGCCTAACTTGGTACGTTGAGCACGCCGGTGACCTCAACCCACGCCGGCGATGCCCGGAGCATGGCTGACCACGGTGACAGCGACTCGAAGCTCGTCGGCGAGGATGTTCTAGCTTGGGAAGGCCTTATTTTGATCGGGTATTTCTCCTTCAGCATCACCGGATCATGTGGAGCATGAAAATGAACCAAGAAGCCGATGAAAATGGTTGGAACCTAGAGTTCACCAGTGACCCGAGAGTTTTTTGCTGTCGAAGGCAAAAACTCGATGAACTCCGGAGCTTCTTGGTCTTTTTCTTCTTTTTTTTCTTCCTACAACTCTGGAAGGATGTCAAGAACATGTCCTTAAATGCACACGATCATTCCTTGATTGTGTGAGTCGAATTTCTCCTCGAAAACCCTTTGGCATATATGAACTACCTGAGAGAAAAACTTGAAATATTTTGTGTAGGATGAATGAAACGCAAAACGACTTTCACCGTAAGCAAGAGTGAACGTCGGCATACCTTTTCCTTTTGGATGCGGAGTGTGAAAGTGGATGGATTGTTGGAACAACGGTGAACCGAGGCGGCCGCGATGTGTTCTTTGATAGCTCGAGCGCGCGATCGATAATTTGATAGTTCGAGCGGGGCTATTTATAGCCAAACGGCTCGGTGGAAGATCGGTTCACATTTACATCACCTCACCACCGAGCTGCTTTCACCACGGAGGTGGCAGCGCGCTGGCGACACGCTGGCGATCAGGCGTGCGAGAGAGAGGAAGAGAAACGCTACACTCTCAAACTTACAGGTGGGTCCCACCTCCTCTCTTATCCACATTATAAATTCAGTTTAAAATAGTAAACCAAATCCAAAAATGGTAATCGGTAACTAGACCAACCTAAATATTAGAAATCCAATGGTGCAATTTAATTTGGATTTGATGAAGTTGAATTTTGAATCTGATGTTTTGAATTTGATTTTGGATTCCCTCTTTACCTCATCTAAATAAATAGCAAACTTGGTTCAAACTTAATGAAATTTTGTAAGAACACATTTGGAATGTTGAAAACTAATTATGAAATCAGATCCTCACGTTTGAAACTTTTGCATGTAGAATTTAGAATTTAATTGTGGAACTCTACTAAGCCATACTTCCTCTTTTATAAAAGTAATTTAGCTCCAAATTTAGTGAAATTTGGCAGCCTACCTTGTTTGATCCTAATGACTTGCAATGTGAGATCAAATGGTGATTTTAAGTACTATGTCCATATTTTCAGTTTGACTTTGATCTCACACCATTGTATTAAATTTTTTTAATTTCTCCCATTTTTCCTAAGTGTGTTTGGCTGAATTCACTTGCTAGAATTTTGGGATTTCACATACAACTAATGAAACCGGGGCTTGTCTTTGTCAGAGATCAAGTCAGTAACAACCTAGTCAGCAGCTTCGTCCAAGATGAGCTACTTGGCGTTCTCTTTCGGCTCGTGCTCTACCGTTATGCACACAAATACAACTAAATTAATAATATAGTTGCTTTATGTTGTAACAAGCATAGAAATGGTGTTAATCTAATTATTTGGAAGCATGAAAATATTTTCAAGGCAATTTACCTTCATGTGACTTATATTTCATTTGCAGCCTTTTCTATTTAAGAAGAAGTATAGACTTACTTTAACTAGTTGTATGGGTTGAATTAATTTAATTCCTATAGTTAAAATCTTGACCTAGGTGATTTAATGGGAGTAAGTAACACGCTTAGGAGAAGTGACACAAATTTTGAGGGTTTATTTAGCCATATTTTAATTTCTAAAATTTAAATGGTAGCAAAAAAGAAATAATTAGTTTCTTTATATATACATAACAAAATGGGCTGAAACTTTGACTGTGAAATACTTAGTATGCAAGTGTATGTTCTGCAATTTCTCAGATTTTTCTAATGTATAGATCACCCTCTAATTAATTTACCGTATTATTATTTAATACTGGCAACTCAAGTACATAGCACTTTTATGAGAAATCAACTTTTCACGATGTAGATTTTTTTCTAAAGAGTACAATAAAATTGGTTTCACATTTTTCTGTTTTTCTAGAGTTTTGTACATTTTTACCAAGTCTCAGTATTTTCTAGAATTTTTTTCTAAATGGATAAATCACTCAAAAGTAATGGGCCAGTGGGAATTGGGCCACAGCAGGCTGCAGGATCGCCTGAACACAGCAGATGTGGTGTGTGCCACACCAGATCCGGTGCACAGGCCGGACGCTATGGCCGCTGTGACGGCGGCCGCTCACCGGCGTACCAAACTGCAATGGGTTTTGGCCTTATTTTTTAGGCAAAATACACTATAAGACTTGGGGAATCTATTTGTGTGATCGGTTTGAGCTGAGGCTCACCGGATATTATGGCCGGTGGGTGGCAACAGATGTGGAATTCTGACAGCGTCGTACAGCTATGGGAAAGCTCGAGGCGGTGCGCTAATCGGTCGGAGATCTTCACCACGTCACCGAGAACTCCATCATGAGGTCTGTGGATGAGGAAAACGGTCAGAAATGGGAGCGCAAAAGTGAGGGGTGGCAGCTGAAGGCTAGTGACGGTAAAAATCTCAAAATCCGACGCGAACCTCCGGTCTCCTACCGACTAGAGTACGTAGGGATGTGCACACCCGAGTGAAGATGATATGGATGAAATGAATTATACTCACATTCACCAGGAAGGATGAATCGGGTCGGCGATGCAACAAGGTACGATGACCGGACCTAGAGAAGATCGCGAAATCCGGGCCGGTAGTTTGAGGTGGGAGGACACGGATTGAGGGCAAATGCTCCTGAAGATGAGGCGAACAGTTTGGTAGCTCGGTTGGGCGGGGTGCGAAGCAAACACGCGGCTCGGCGAAGCTCGACCTTGGTTGGCAATGGCGCTTAGGTTTAGACTGGATGAAGCAAGGAACAAGGCCAAACAACTGCGAGTGGGTAGCAGGCGGCTCCAGAGGAATGGTTGTGGCGAGTTTAAGGCTCGTCATGCGCTGGCTGCGGCGCACGCCATCGGCCCCGGTGGCACGCATGCAGCCGACACAGGAGCTAGGGAGAAAGAGAGAAGAAAAGAGAGGAGACTGACAAGTGGGGCCGATTACATATTTAAATTATCATTCTCTCTAACGTGTAAAGTGTTCACAGCCACACGATTTAGAATTTGAAACATTTAGCTTTTGACTGGATTTAAATTTCACTTTGCTTTCTTGATTCCAAATTTAGATTTTTTTTCTTGCTCAGTTGAGGGCTAATTTTTGACAACATGGAAATGTTTTGGAAACATAAAATGTTACACTAGTCTTTGCTCCCTTTAACGCAGAACCATCAACCACACAAGAATGGCGGTGTCTCCGCGGCAAGAGCGCCGCCGCCGCCGGCGAGGCGGCACTGTGGCAGCGAACGGCCTAAGCATCGTATCACCACACGATCCAGACGTACCGGCAGTGCTGCTCCCTCTCGCCGGCGCAGGGCCCGCTGACGGGATCGCGTACCGGAAGCTGCTCACAGCCAAAAGGAAGCGGCCCGCGGAGATGCTCCAGCAGTCGCCCTACTTCCTCTCGACGCCCGTCCGGATCCAAGTCCGCGCAGGCGAGCGATCCACCGCCGTCGTGCACTCCGGCACCGTCCTCCCCATCAAGGTAACCAAGAAATCTGGATTTTCCTCCTCAGTGTTGCATCGTTATGCTATACGGCATCCGAGAAATGCGTGTATGAGCACTTTCTGTTCAGGCGGTGCTCGTTTGCTCACGTTATGTTCGATGAAACGCGCCTTTGTGAGATCGTTGCTTATAAATGCTGGTGCATGAGCGTGATGATGGGATGTAGATCGATCTAGAGATGGTCTTGTAGCTTCAGATAAATTGTTGAACTTACCAGCTTCTTAGCCATACTTCCTTCTTATTGGTTGGGCAGTCAAAGACTAATCCTTCTGTTTCTTGTTGTTTACTGCTCACTTTATGTTTCATCTTGTGTTTATGTTGCAACATCATGTGGTCAAACTGATGGAAAAAGGTGATTTAGCAGTATGCCTTTGCAACATCATCTGGAAAGAGGGAAAAGAAGAGCTCACTGGCAACCACACAGTTTGTCGACGGCTCACCACACCACTGGTAGTGGTGGTGATCCTCGGCTCGTCAAAGTTGGGGCTGTGGCCCATGTCTGTGAGACAGAATCGTCCGAGGCTGCTAGCAACTGGTGGCGTGGAATGGGTAAGGGGTGAGGCAGGGCAGGGACTAGGTTTTGCGCCCACATGGGGCCAATTAGGCTGATTGAGCCTCTTGCCTCTTGGCCTGTAACAATTGCTAGCCCAGTATGTATTCACGCTGTATCCAAATTCTCTCTCTCTTTTTTTTTTTTAATTTTCTTTTCTCTGCAGATACATCTTGGACATGCATCGGCGATGCATCTGTATCCATCGCCATTTCGGACATAGATATACGTATACCCCCACGTATCTATGCTTTGTAGCCATATCATTTGGCATACTGTATACTGTTATGATTTGTGCGCTCTTTTCGTGCAGGTTCATAGAGATGAAACTACAGGGAATGTATTTGTCGAAGTGTTGCTACGACACTTCTCCAGCTCTGCTACAGGAGCATCCCGTGGAGCTTCTTTGATTGGAGGGGTTTGATGCCGCTAGAGCGATCCGACTCGAGAGAGCGGGTGAACAACAAGATTTACGTGGTTCGGGCCGCTGGAGCGTAATACCCTACGTCCACGGAGGTGATTGTTGTATTGCTTGTGCGTATGAGAGTCTGAGATCGCAGGGTTACGAAACCTTTGTCGGGTGGACACTCTGGTCCTTTTATAGTCTAAGGAGGGGTGGTTACAATGTGGCCTGGGGCTTGACAGGTGACCCCGAAGCTGTTTGAACCCTATACATGATCTAGGTTTTCACATCCTCGAGTAGAGCAGTTGGCGGGGGAGTTAAGACCCGCCGCTGGGCATTGCTGAACGCCTCTGACTACGTTGCAGGTGATGATGATGACGCCGTATTGTCGCCGCGTCGCCTCACTCTGCAGTGCGGCACTGTGCCATTGTCACGCCTCGCCGCTCTGTATTGTCACCGTAATGGCGAACGGGCGGATGACGGAGGCTTGCGTCGTGCGTCATGCTTCTGGGGAAGGCGCGAGCCTTGAATGCACGGTCTGACAGTGCACTCTTTGTTGACGCACAATCCACGATGGATCGTGAGACACGTGGCGGCTCCGGAGCCCTCCTCGGCAGGGAAGAGGTTCGGAGCCCCGGGTATAGGTGCAGCTCCGGACCTCACCTTAGTGGGGAGGTCAGGTCCGAGGCCTGTGGGCTGATCTGCCCCTGGCCCAGGGCGGCTAGAACTGGGCCAAGTGGGTTGGTCAGCTCTGGTCCAGGCCGGGTCCCCTTTCTAGAAGAAATCTGAGTTTAATCTTCTTAGATATAGACTAAAAGATCCTTTTGTAATAGATTAGGACTCTTGTAAGCAGGGGCTATATATACAAGCCAAAACATCCCAAAAGTTGAGAGAGATCAATAAAGAAAAATTCCTCCACCTCTTTTCTGCCCTAGCCGTCTCTCTCTCCCTGCTGCAGCCGCCGCCCCCCTCTTCCTCTTCTAGGTCTGCGCCTCCCTCTCAGGAACCCTAGCCGTCTAGGGTTTCCAGCCGCCGCCAAGGTCCTCTCCACCGCCGCCTGCTGTTCCAGCCGGCACCTAGGTCATCATCTTCCCCAGCTGCTGCCTCCCTCCTAAACCCTAGCCGCCACCAAGTTTGGTTCAACAGCCATCAAAGCCTGAGTTCAGATTGATCTGCTAGGGCAGATCAGTTTGTACAGCAAGAACAGAGAAGTTTTTGAGCTGGAATTGCAACATTCGTGGCATCAGAGCCGGTTTCAACCCTAGGCTGAATTCTGCAAGATGTCGTCTACACCTACAAGCAGCGGCAACACCATCAGCCATGGGACACCCTCACCGGCAGCTCGTGAGGTGAACACCGGGACGGGGTTCCCCGTGCTCACCAAGACTAACTACGCGAAGTGGGCTGTCATGATGAAGATCAAGCTGAAAGCACGACTGCTTTGGAAGGCCGTGGAGGAGGGGAACGTGAGTGAGCAGGAAGACATGATGGCGCTTGACATCTTGGTCAGCGCTGTCCCGTCGGAGATGATCACGACGATACGAGAAAAGAGGACGGCGAAGGAGGCATGGGACACGATCGCCATCATGCGGGTCAGGGCCGACCGCGTGAGGAAGACAACAACACAACAACTTCGGAAGGAGTTCGAAGACGCTGTCTTCAAGGATGGCGAAAGCGTGGAGTACTTCTCCCTCCGCCTGAGCGGCATGCTATCACGGCTTGCGTCGCTAGGGGAGGAGATAGGAGAAGAGAGGGCCGTGGAGAAGCTCCTGCGAAGCGTTCCAGAACGCTTCCAACAGATCGTGGTGGCGATCACGACACTGCTGGACGTGTCGACCCTCACCTTGTCAGAGGCGACGGGGCGTCTCAGGGTGGCTGAGAACGCCTTCGACTCGACGCAGCGGAAGGGAGGAGTACACAACGGCCAACTGTACCTCACCCGTCTCTGACCCAACTACTTACAGGAGTCTTGCAGGTGCTTTTCAGTACCTCACCTTCACAAGGCCGGACATCTCGTATGCGGTTCAACAGGTGTGCCTCCACATGCATGACCCGAGGGAGCCGCACCTCACCGTTGTGAAGCGGATTCTTCGGCACCTACGAGGTACCCTCGACTACGGCCTCCTCCTTCGACGTGACGCGGCCTCCGAGCTGGTCGTGTACACCGATGCTGACTGGGCAGGCTGCCCGGACACACGATGTTCTACTTCTGGGTACGCCGTCTTCCTGGGCGGTAACCTCGTCTCCTGGTCCTCGAAACGATAACGCGTGGTGTCGCGCTCGAGTGCTGAGGCGGAGTATCGCACCGTGGCTAACGGCGTGGCTGAGGCCTCCTGGCTTCAGCAGCTGCTTTAGGAGCTCCACACTCCCGTCGCCAGGAGCACCCTGATCTACTGCGACAACGTCAGCGCCGTGTACCTCTCCACCAACCCGATCCAGCATCAGCGCACGAAGCATGTGGAGATCGACCTCCACTTTGTTCGTGAGCGGGTTGTACGCAGCGAGGTTCGGGTACACCATGTCCCGACGACGACGCAGTTCGCCGACATCTTCACGAAGGGCCTCCCGTCGTCGTTGTTCTCCGAGTTTCGGTCCAGTCTCAACATCTGCAGTGGCTAGATGTTGTGACTGCGGGGGGGGGGGGGTGTTAGACACTGTAATTATGTGTGTGTCACAGGTGCATATTAGTCATTAGGGAGGGATTAGGGTTAGGGGTAGATTAGTCTTTTCCCCTCACCTAATCCCTCTATATAATCATCCCTGTACCCTCATTATTCTAATCATCCAATACAGCCACAATTACTCTTCTAGTAGTAGCGACGTCGCTCGATGGTGACGCGACCATCTTCGTTTGCGTGGCGACGGTTTAGCTCGATCATGAGGTCGGCCGTGGTCGTCGCGCGCGTGGCAGCCGTCCCGCGGGCCATAGTAGGCGTATGCGACAAGGCCTGCGGGGGCTCGGCCCGCTGCCTTCTGTAGGTGGGCGTGTTCATGGCGGCGGCGACGAGGTGGTCGATGTCGTGGCGCCATTGCTCTGCCGCCTCGGGGGTGGCACCCTCGCCCGGAGGTTTGTGGAGAAGGGTGCGCGCTACTGCCAGCATGCTCTCCTGGCTTGGATGTAGTGGCACCGTCACCACCATTGCGGTAGAGGGCCACCGTGAGGTAGCGGCCGGTGGCGCCGTGAGCGCTGAGGGCACGCCGACCGTTCGGTCGCCGGCCCTGCCAAACCTTGGTGCCGCCGGCGTGCCGACCGTCTGGTCGTCGGCCCGACCAGACCTACCCGCCTGGAGACGATGGCGAGTTGGGCGAGAAGTCTCGCCGAGAGAGGTGATGTTCACCATGGTCGCCTAGAGAGCGTGGAAAACCCCCTACCTGGCGCGCCAAATGTTGAAGTGTTGCTGCGACACTTCCCCCGGTCTGCTACAGGAGCAGCTCGCGGAGGTTCTTTGATTGGAGGGGCTTGATGCCGCTAGAGCGATCCGACTTGAGAGAGCGGGTGAACACCAAGATTTACGTGGTTCGGGCTGCTGGAGCATAATACCCTACGTCCACGGGGGGATTGTTGTATTGCTTGTGCGTATGAGAGTGTGAGATCGTAGGGTTGCGAACCCTTTGTCAGGTGGACACCCTAGTCCTTTTTATAGTACAAGGCCGAGTGGTTATAATGTGGTCTGGGGCCCGACAGGTGGCCCCAAAGCTGTCTAAACCCTAGACATGATCTAGGGTTTTTACATCCTCGAGTAGAGCAGTTGGCGGGGGAGTTAAGACTCGCCGCATGGCGTGCTGAACGTCTCTGACTATGCTGCAGGTGATGATGATGACGCTGTCTTGTCGCCGCATCGCCTCACTCTGCAGGCGGCACTTGCCATTGTCACGCCTCGCCGCCCTGTCTTGTCACCGTAATGGCGAACGGGCGAAGGACGGAGGCGTGCGCCGCGTGCCATGCTTCTGAGGAAGGCTCAAGCCTTGAATGCGTGGCTTGAGAGCACACTCCTTGCTGACCCACGGCCCACGATGGATCGTGGGACACGTGACGGCTCCGGAGCCCTCCTCGACAGGGAGGAGGTTCGGAGCCCCGGTACACGTGGCAGCTCCGGACCTCACCTCAGCGAGGAGCCCAGGTTCAGGGCCAAGGGCACGTGTCGACTCCAGAGCCCTCCTCAGCAGGGAGGAGGTTCGGAGCCCGGGTACACGTGGCAGCTCCGGACCTCACCTCAGCGGAGAGGCCAGGTCCGAGGCCAAGGGCACGTGTCGGCTCCGGAGCCCTCCTCAGCAGAGAGGAGGTTCGGAGCCCGGGTACACGTGGCAGCTCCGGACCACACCTCAGCGGGGAGGCCAGGTCCGGGGCCAAGGGCACGTGCCGGCTCCGGAGTCCTCCTCAGCAGGGAGGAGGTTCGGAGCCCGGGTACACGTGGCAGCTCCGGACCTCACCTCAGCGGGGAGGCTTGGTCCGGGGCCAAGGGCACGTGTAGGGTCCGAAGTCCTCAGCGGGAAGGAGGTTCAGATCTCACATACATGTGGCAGCTCCGGACCTCACCTCAGTGGGGAGGCTTGGTCTGGAGCCAAGGACACGTGTTGGCTCCAGAGCCCAGACGCACGTGGCAGCCCCGGGGCCAAGGACACGTGGCCTCGCTAGCGCCCGCCTCAGCACGGAGGAGGGGTCTGGGCTGTTTTTAACCCTCCACGCGGGGGTACCCGGTCTACAGAGTACCGACAGTATTGAGCTTGGTGTGCAGCCATATGAAGGAACAATGTTGAAGGTGAATTTTCCTGTAGTGTTCAAGGGGGAGGATGCTTGCCCAGGGTTGAAGAAAGGTATCACATTTCTCATTTGTCTCTCATAGAGATTGTTTACATGACATGGCTGGCATCCTGGAATCGTGTATTTCTTTGTACTTACACTTTTAAAGGCATTTGTGCTTTTCTGCATTATTTGAATCGCATATTCTGGAAACAGCCTTTTGCAGAAATACAGTGAAAGGCTGCGTACAAAAGACTCAAATGGGTCAGACCCTGCGCAAGTGGGAGGTAAATGCACCGAGCTACCCTTTCATAGTTGTGGCCTGTGTGAAAAGTATTACACATTGCAGCGAGCACTTATTGATCTGGCACATATCTTCTTGTCATTGTATTAATCAATTCTCAATGCTCTTCACAGATCCTTCCTGAGGTGCAGTGAAGACTGAAGAGCTTTTGATATCATATCCTTCCAGTATAGAGTTTTTCATAAAACATATCGGTAACATGTTCAATTTTTATACTGAACATATCTTAATATCCGTCTTTTTCCATAAATAGATACCTAGATACCCAGGTACAATGGTTGTACAAAATATGATTATTTATAGCGCTAAATGGGTCAGAAATTTTTGATATGTTGAACAAACTCTATTGTAATAGCGGATACCGGGGTGGCCGCGGCCGGGGCGGCAGAGGCCGGGGCAGCTGTGGCCGGGGCGGTGGCGGCCGGGGCGGAGGGTGGGGCGGCGACGGCCGGGGAGGCGGCGGCCGGGGCGGCGGAGGCCGGTGCGGCGGCGGGGTCCGGCGGCGGCGGGCTTGGGGTCGGCGCGGGCGTGAATGCCCGCCGACCCCGAGCCCGCGGGGTATATAGAGACTATTTACGACGACCAGGGCCTTAGCCGCCGTAAATAACATGTTACTTACGACAACCTATTTAATTATAACGGTCCTAGGGTAGGCCGTCGTAAGTTGAGACTAACTTACGACGGCGCTGACCAGGCCGGATTTGACCGTCGTAAATACCGTTGTTTACGACGGCTAACCCTAAAACCGTCGTAAATTATGTTAGCTGTCGTAAATGATGTTTTTTCCTGTAGTGACAGTTGGTGTCGCTGCCTAACAGGTACTTGTTGAATTATTGTTGTGCCATTAATCCATTATACCAGTCAACTGTTGCAACTTCTCATGCCTCCTTGCTAATGGGTAGTGAAGAGTTGGTAAAAGGACTACTGCATGTGTTACTAGAAGAGTGCTCCATATTGGATATCATACGTTCAACTAGAGGACATCAGAAGCTTTAGTGATGAGGATTCATTGCCAAGTTGTGTAAAAAGATATTCTGATGTCGTGTTTCTGTACCTTTTTGGAGTTATTGGAAATTTAAGTATCAAGCCTCAGCAATGATGTAAAATGGGTAACATTACCAAAATAAAAGGCAGGAACTTGGTTGGCAATTAGAAGAAGCTATTCTACTCATCCTGGTTTTGTTAGATGATGGGTGTCTTAAGTGTGGCTGCATGGGATGTGGCCTGCCTGCATTTTACACTGAGGAAAGTGAGCACTAGAAGGTAAAATGATGAAGTTCTAATCTGTTCTGTTTAAGACATTCAGTGAGGCTTGGGCCTTGTCAAGGGCCCATAGGTGAGAATGGAGAAGCATGACTTCTTTCTAGGAAATTGGCAAGATTGGTAGTTTGTTTATTGATGCTTAAGCTTAGGTAGATGGCCTATGTCGTCCATGCATGGTTTAACAGCATAACCTCACCTTTTTTTTTTCAAGAATAAAATTTGCCTTGGAATACTGCATCTAGTTTTTCATGTTTCCTCATATTTCGCCCTTGTAACTTGTAAGTACCAAATAATTCCTCTTAGGATACAAACAGAAAACAAATCCCTCTGTTGTTTGAACAATGATGAATGATTGAATCTTCTTGCGAGGATATTACTACTATGTGGGCTTTTCAATATTCTTGTCCTAATTCTCGAAAACATATGAATTATGGAAGTTTCTTAGCATTTGAATAGTTCTATACACAATGTTTGATGATTTTTCTATAGGTTCCTCCATTTGCTGAAGTGTGTGTGCCCTCAATTATTTTACTTCCACACCGAGTGTGGTCCTGACGTCACCTGTCATCGTTTGTATCGAAACCTCCAGTGCAAGGAATCAACCATAACTTTGGTACTTCTGCAATGATAAATGGCAATTAACAGGTCCCCAATGTGCTTCTTATTTGAAAGCAAGGTTGAGTATAAGAGGGACAACTTCCTACACTCGACTAACCTAAGTGCAAACTTCATCCTCTTTTGGATGCCACATAAGCTAGGTTCTCGAGAAAACCTGGATATAAGTGGCTGACACTCAATACAAATACAAGTGTGACTTAATCTTTTACTGGAAGCCATTGGAACAGAGTATATACATATAGAAGTTTTGGATTTACTGATTTACCCAAAACATTAAGCTTGTACGTGGTATGCATAATAGATAAATGCTCTGAGCAAGGTAGATCAGGTGAACGCCACAGCTGTTCAAAATATTCATTGTTGCTCGTCAGTTCCTCTTGATTTTACATTCGTCTCGATCCTGGATTAGTGAAAGTTCTTTTACTTCTTATTTTGGGGTTTGATTAATTCACGGTAAGACCTAATTTACCATTTTCCTGGCCCACGAACTAAATAACATGATATTTATTGCCATTTTGCTTTTCTTACTTTCGGTAGTCATCGTGATTTTGAGCACTGGTTTCTGCTGTCATATTTTTTTGAAAGCAAGTTGCAAACCTAGTTTGATGAGAAGTAACCTTGTATAAAGTTGTTATGGTCTTCTAAATATAAACAAAACAAAGATATTCTATCAATGTTGCTCGGTTTAATTGCATGCGTTCTATTGACACCTATAAATAATTGTTCCATGTGATTATTCATATGCACTAGTTGGCTCTAGAAGCTCAGTGGATCCAATACACCACCTTACCTGTAATGCCTCTACTTGTGGACCTAGGATGAGGTGCTTTTTTTCATTTCCATTTTTCTGTTTTTCCTTAGATATATATGACTTAACTATACAAACCTGAGGAACACTACACATCGCGAAGTACTGTGGCACACTCAATTCATCCAGCAATCTGTCCTTTGTATGCACATCATCGGGTTGCATTTTGGTGTTCACTGATTTAATTTGGTAGCTGCTGAATTAATCGCTTTCTTTTCTTGAACTGATTATGAAATTCACTTGCAAAAGCAGGTGACCTTTTGCAAATAATAAGGACCACCCTGGTGTATCTCTGCCCAGCTGAGCACATCCCTCCAAAAACTGAGGTGGACCTGACAAATCTTGATGTTGGAGATAGGGTATTAATGTATGACATCCCCGTCCATCCATCGCCCAAGTTGCTGAGTAAGAATGAGACCATGCCAATCTGCAAGATCTTGGCCTCAAAACCAGTTGAGTAAGGAACGCTGCAAGATTCCAGAGGCGATAGGTTACATAGGTAACATCTGTACCTGGGGTACTGCCTTATGCAATTTGATGTCTCCCCTGGCTTGCTCTTTTACTATCTGTTTGCTAGCTTTCATTGTGCTAGTAGATTGAACAAGATATGGTATTCAGGCTGCAAATGACTCGAACAGACTGAACAGTTATACTATAAAACAATACCTTTTACATTGCCTCATGAACTTGTGCATTGAATGCTGGATGTGTGCATTGGAGCGGGAAGAGCTTATCGTCTCGTCCAACAACGGCTGTGGTGCGTTGTCCTGCACGGGCGGCCTTTTCGTATTTAACCCTTGTGGACCTTTACGTTTCTGGATCAGTCACCGACCATCCGATCCTTCCTGGTCTCCGGTCTGGCATATGGACCATTGCATGCATGCATACATGATCTTGTCGAGATGGTGGCATCTCTGTGCAATTTATTTTTCTCCCTCCAGACATCTGCAATGTCGCTCAAGTTTTATGTTTATCAGGTAATCAGGCAATGTAAATTGCCCTAGAGGGAAAACAAAGCATTACTGCAGTACAGTTTCAGACTTTGAAACCCATTTTCTGTTTTTTTTCAGCTATTTCCCTGCTCCTTGTTGGTGTTGGTGCCTTGTCATATGACCTTTTTGGGCCCAGACAACAATGTACTGCTGTTAGAAGTCAGGATGAACAAAAGAATACCTCGTCATTTTGGACCTGTCCAATGATTGAAAGATACTAATCTTTGCACAGGTCTCAAATTACAAGAGCACAGACTGAGGAAATCAAGACAATTCCTAGTTGCGTTGGTAACTACAGGGCGTCGGCAGATAGTCGTGGCGGTAACTTCAAACCCCATCCAGAAGTAACAACAATAACATTAACAAGGGACTCAATTCAGAGGTTCCCAGAGTTAGATAGACCAAATCATCTGCCCCATCTGTTTTTGCATTGGGATTTTGCTGTGCGGAAAATGTTATGCTTACAAAGGATTTGGTATATCTAGTCATTGATTTCTTGTGGAAATTCCTTGTTATCGCCAGAAGAAACGAGTATGGCTCATTGGCGGGTGTCTAGGATGTCGGACATTGTTGTTATCGAATCTCTTATCAAGATAATGTTGATACCGACTTATGCTTGTAGCAATACTCATTTGGCTGACAGGTGTGTATATTCAGGATATGTTTGGTTCAGCTGTAAATTTTTGAAAACCTGATTTTAATTAGTGACAGATGTGTATTCTTTTTTCTAATAGTTGGATGAGAAATCTGAGGTGAGAGAAGATTCAAATTTATATTGTAAAATCTACAACTTTTCAGAAATAAGCTTCGTAGAAAAACCATTTTGGTTGAGATTATAAATTCTTGACAGTGAATCTGCTATATAAAGCCTAATCAAAGGGACCCTCGAAAGTGTTAACTCCTCACATTTCTTTGGCATCTAAGATGGGATGAAATGACACATAATGTTGTGTTTTTCACTCATGCAAAGGGAGCCCTGCAACAACGTGGCAATTCCACTAAGACTGTGTACCAGTCCTAGTACTCTAGATCGAGTCCCGGAATCTGAATATGTGATGTTGGTCAATTGCTCGACATGGGGGACAAGGAGCATGCCAACCTTTTTCACAATATAGTTATCTGTCCTAAAGGGCACGATCATAGAAAACATATAACACACATTAGGCAATTAAACTTATAAATGACAGACATATAATTTTTTTATCTTGCACAAATTTTAAACACCCTGCCCAGCATTTTAGTAATCCACTAAAATGATGTTCTGTACACTTAGCTAGCCAGGCAAGTACTGTGTGTGTTACGTACATATACACTAGTGGTGACGCGTGTTGCTTCTCCTTAATGCAAAGTGATGGGAAATAATACGGATTGGGCTCAAGCTGGTTATTCCCATATGCAAGAGAGCGAGTCACTAATGCAATGCAAGCCGCCAAATTAGGCTACTATGAGTGTCAGTGTTAATGGAGTTACGAGGAGACAAGTTAAAGGTATCAACTGGCACTTGCTTCCAATTTGAAATGTCTCCTTCGACTTCGAACATAAAGTGGTACAATTATATCTAGGGAAAACTTAATACATATTCATTAGTTTTTTAAAGAAGATTGGACTAGTCAGGAACTCAGGATTACTTTTCACACACTCTTATGCACCCTTAAAAAATTTCTTTTGTTCACAGTCTATCGTTTCAGTCAGAGAACAAAAAAGTTGCTCCCTCTGTTTTGAATTAAATTATGTTTATGACAGCTAATTTAATTTAAATTAAACTATTCTTTTATGCTAAACATCATTTATTTCAAAATGGAGGGAGTACAAGGTACGGGGAGGGGAGGTGTTAAGAAATTGCGAAAGGTTGATAACAAGAAGAATTACCTTGAGAAAGATCACCACCTGGCCTGGCTTCGGGTGGTGCGGATCACTGATACCGATACCATATATGATCAGGAAGACAAAATAATCATAACGAACAAGCAACACCAAATGCTAAATAAAGCACGTAGAGATCGACGCGGTGGCGCCGGAGGGAGAGATCAGATAGCGTACGGCCGTCAGGTCAGTAGCTCACGCCGGCCGCACCACAGCGCCGCTACGCTCCGCGTGCTGCTGGTGCGACACCTCGGCAGGAGACTGGCCCGACGACGAGGGCGGCCGAGACGGCTCCATTTCGTATGTCAGCGCCACCGCAGTCTGCGCTTACGACGGCGGGTGTTGCTGCTGGAAGAAGAGGAAACCGCCCTCGTACCGCAACTCATCCGGCGGCACGACAGCCACCGTGGCGCCGGCGCTGCCACCGGGCACAGCGTGGGCGTAGGCGGCGGCCTGCCTCATCATGGCCGGTAGGGATCTCCTCAGTCCGCAGCAGCCGGCGAGGTGGGAAGGGAGAGCGTGATCTGGTTGAATGCGTTCGCTCTTTGATTTGAGGTCAGAGATGGGAAGGGAGACACGGTTCAGGCTAACTGCAGAGATACTTTTTGTTCGGAAATCCTATATGCCGTGCGCCTTGTAGACGTCAAGCTATACGACACACTGTGATTCCTGCGTATGATTGGGACATGCGCGAGGTGGGTAGGTTTTTCAATTTTAAATATATATATATTCTAAATTGTAACCTGTTTTTGATTTTTTTTAAATCAGCATGTTATTTAGAATTAATGTTACAATATGAGATCTAATATGATTTTTTTAGTTTTAAAGTCAAATATTTTTATCAACAATTCAAAAATATACTGAATTAACATTTCATGTAAACTATGCCAATATTTAAAATGTACTACATTAACATTTGTTTTCAGAAACATTGAAAATACCCTTATAAAATGTTAAAGTAGGGTTTCAAAATGTCTAAAACTTTTATTTCAAAATATCAAATAAACTCTAAAGACCGAGTCATGTATAGGAATATTATTTACACTGAAAAATTAGAGTAGAATGATACCCACTTATAAGGAGAGTTCTTTTACAATGTGAAATATACGAGAGCAGAATATGCTGGAGCCACAAATAAATCATATGCATATGCGCACGTATTGTGTAAATTATCCCTTGACTTATAACTTGCTACTACTCTCTTTTCTTTTGATAAGTCCGACACTATACAACTTTAATTGGTTATGAATTTATTCCCTTTATTTTGTGAGTCAGCTATTGAGGCCTAACTACATTAGTGACTAGAGTCTTATTATCTTTAGTAACTGTAACTTAATTGACTTGATTTATTAGAGACTAGTTACCTTTAGTTACTAGAGTATGCCTTTAAATAGAGAAGAAATCCTAACGTACAAGAGGCAAGTGTGAATAGCTCTCTGTGTTGCGCGTCTGCTTCGGTCTTCTTCATCTCCCTCATGTGGGGGGAACAGTGTCTCTGAAACGTCATTCTGGTAAAGGACGTTTACTTGTTGGGACGAATTAAGTCTTTAGGTAGTCTTCGCGCGACTACTCGCTAAAAGTTTTTTTTTATTTTATGACTTTCTTCACACCCACAACTCGTAATCTCTTTAGAAACATTCTGGTTACGATAAGTGAATATAATTTTCCTATGTATGAATGAGAAAATTTTAGTCTACCACTGTTTATGTTTTATAAATTATTTATTAATACATATTGTTACAGTTTCTTTAAAAAATATTTTATCTATAAAATACATTGTTTTCTAACAACTGCCACGGGCAAAACATCTCTTAGAATTAACTGTGGCTGGTGAATCCCGGAATCAATCGAAGCGCAGTGCAGTTGCATATTGCTCCTCATTCGTTTTCCTTCGTCTCATTCGTCCCGACACTGCCGAGATCAGGTTAGAGTAAAGTTTTCGGGTTACCGAGAGCTTGCCGGAGTTCTAGAAGATCCAGGTTCAGCTTTTCTCTCAAGAAACAATTTTGCTTTAAATTGAAAACACTGTTAAATAATCATTTGGCTCATCGTCTAGTGACGCTATACTAGTGCAACTTGCGTTTGTAAAAACTCCATGTACTAATTAGTATAATCGTACCTGATTTTTTTATACAAACATTTGGCTCATTTATTTTGTTTCGGAAGATATCATAGTAGTTGAAATAGAAAGAACTATATTATATTACAGAATCGGGAGAAACACCCTTTGTTTGTTTCTTTTTCTTAGAGTTAAAAAGAAGCTTTTCTCTAGTTTCTGATTTGTTTCACCTGCTAAAAACATCTTTGGGCAGAGATTCAAGCGATTCCAGTCTGAATAAAAAGTTCTTGTTTTTTAAGAAGATATAGTAGGGGAATCCCGACTGTGTTATGTTTATATTGATAAATGAGATACAAGTTATAAGCATGGCGTTCCGTGCTGCAACACACACTGTTCGCATTAAACTAGTCTATGCTTCTTGAGCTAAGAAGTACTTGGGTCTAGTTCCACGACCCATGTAGTTAGGCCCCGAAGCCACTGATTAGCTTCCACCGGTTCGGTAGCTTCCGTGAAAATTGGCGGTTGAGTCGCAAAAAAGTCCAAATAGGCGTTCCGAGGTGGAACGACCTGTTGTGCTCGGTGAATTACGCCTTGTTGTACCAAGGCTTAGAGTAACCTGATGTTCTCTTTATTCGACTTGACCATCTGAGCCATGACATCCACCCATACCGTTGATGGCGGTGCCTACGGTGGAGTCGAATCATCACCGTCTCGGCGAGAACCTCCAACCCTTCTCGAAGCGTGAGTACGATCTCATCTTATTACATCTTCATCTCTTCTTTTTGTAACCTCGGAACGAGATTCTTTTAAGGGGGAGGGATGTAAAAGCCCAAGATTTCACTAGATAAAGTGTTCATCACACCACAACTTTTGGATACAATTATCAAAAGGGCTAGTTTGAATATAAATTCAAATTTCAGCTACTTTCATCACCTGAATTCAAAAGGTGGATTCATATTCAAACTCAACATTTTTTTCTGAGTTACTCCACGAATTCTCATCTGCATTGGAGTTGATCTTGTTGGGAGCTATATTTAAACTAATTCAAATTCAAGTGTGAATTAAATTTAGCTGAACCAGTTCAAATTTGAGGAATTCAAATTCAGCTCATGACTTGGTGGTGAAGTCTTACATTTAATTATGAGTAGATGAGGGAAATATCAGCTAAGAATTGAAAAGAATTAGAGGGGAAGAGGGGCCCACTAGTTAGTGACTGAAAACAGAGTGAACCGACTCAATCGAGTAGTCGAGAGCAGTCTCGCGGGCGACCGCCGCGCGGCCACGTCCGACCAGCGCACGCCCCGAACCCTTCACCTCATGCTGATTTCTTCGCGGTAAAGTCCAGCACGACTCACAGCTGCGCTGTTCTCATCGTTTCCGAGCTGAACCGAGCCTCCCACGAGCTGTTCTTCGTTTTCCGCTCGCCAACTCTTCGCCGCTCCCTCTGCTCACCGGCGACCGGCAGATCCCGGCAATTTCACGCCCCGCAACCGAAGAATAAAAGGTGCGCCTGGTCATGCTGAAGCTGTAGGAGAAAGCTGTTTGCCATTTCATGCGGTGTAGAACGAGTATTTCTCATTTCTTTCCACGGTGTGTACTAGGTTTAGCAATCGGTCGATGGCGAAATTCGTTGCACACCGGCAACTATCGCTAGAGCAGCACATCAGACATACTATAGAACCTCTAGCGCACCTCCTCGCTCAAGTAGCACCAAGTTTCATCCATTAGAACCCTAGTTCCGCGAGTCTTTCGTGCCGACGGTCAAAAAGAGGGCACCTCACCGGTGAGGTCCTGGTTACGACCGTTTCCACAAGGATCAGCGTGCATATTCATGATCAGCAAGTTTCAGCGGAGATCTCAGATGAAACCGCGTCAAAAAAGGTGTAGAGAACACCGAGTTCGACGTCGCTGATGAGCTCCCGGCCGCTGTCACCGCCGCGAGTATTGTTCTGGCCATCGCCGAGCTTAGGTGAGTGCACCAACGTGTTTCTCGTGCAGAGTTAGGCACAAGCGGCAAGTTTTGTCGAAGTTCATGCAGTGGAATGGTCGGCGGAGAGCTCTCCGGCGAGGCACCGCCGCGGGTGTCATGGGTGGCGCGTGATAGAAGAACGGGTGCGGGCCCCGTGTAGCAGTGAGAGAAAAACTGGGCCCGGGATCAGCAGTGGTGCGGATTTCGTGCGGCTATGCGGGAAATTAAGTGGACCAACGTGTGGCTTCATTGCCGGGCTGACACGTAGACTTGGGGCCCACCAGCCCGGTTTAAACCTTCTGAATTTTGATTTGATTTTCCAGAATTTCCCCAAACTCTGGAAGACCATAACTTTGTGTAGAAGTAGCCAGATTTAGTGAACAAAATTCTTTTGGATTCACCTCTACGAGCACTTTCTAGAAAACAAGTTTCAGTCCATGAAATCCATTATTTTTCCAAAAATTAATTACCCAAATTTAAACCGTGGGGAATTTTAATTGGAGATTTCCTTTATGAAAAATTCTGAAATTTAGCTAGCATGTTCATTTGAATGTCCTTGAGTTACATGAAAAATTTCAGATCCATCCTAGTTCATTAAGACCTCCTAATGGTGTGATTAAGTGAACTGCTCTAAGAAAATATAAAAATGTATAGAAACATTTTTTAGAATTTTTCTCAATCTAGATTAGCTCCTAATTTTCACTAGGATTCTTCAAATGACATGAAACCAGTTCCATTAGAATCACCATAAATTCTAGTTTCCAGAAAGTAATGACTTGATCCATGAAAATCCCTGAAAATCCTTAGAAGCTCTAGTAATGGTCAACTAGACATTTATTTGTGCAGGGCTCAAATGAGCTTCGTTTCAAATGACATGTGGCCAAGTATCTCGATAGGTTCTCACCAAGGCATAGTAAAAATTTTAGAGCCAAAAGGGATGTCTAGCTAGAGTTATGGTCTTCATATTTGTTAATTCAACAAATTTGCATTAAATTTGACATATATCGTTGATTTAATTACGTGTAGTCACTAAAGGCGAGGAAGCCCCGGAGATCTTGGACTTCCTACCTCCGTAGGAGACTCTAACCACTGACCAGCAGCAACAAGGCAAGCCTCCCCCTCCCACGGTTTGCATTTAACAAGTTTTATCAAGTTTTGCTTTATATTCACTTAGATTGAGGTATGTATGTGCATTAGGTGTAGGATGATTGAAACCTCAAAAGCATAACCAGATTATCCTAAAGAAAGTAAGGGTAGTGTATAAGTCCTCGAGTATAATATGCTTTGCTTAATGTCTTATAGACTTCGGTACAAGTCGAGTAGTTAGAATTTACTCGCGAGTATAGGATTCGCCACACACGGGATTGGTTCAAGAGGTGAGATATCTTTAGTACGAAAAATGAGACTAGGCAGGGGCGTAGGACGTAGCAAGAGGAAGTCTTGTGGGTGTAGCCCTGCCCGTGTCGACTAAGGACCGGTCCGTGGGTGGCCCCTCTGAACAAGTTTGAATGTACCGAAGGCATATCGGATATATGAGGTCCTATAAATTGATGTAACCTATACCTTCGGGCGTCGAGGCATAACACACCGATTTATAGGTGCAGATTGAGGGCAGCAAGGTGGAAATCCGCTAATGGGCATAGAGAGAAGCTCCGTGTAGGGAACCTCCTGTTCGTTTGGGTGCAACCGGTTCAACGTTTGGGCTGTTTGGTGAAAGGTTGTCCTGTACGACATCGGTTGAGCGTGTCGTTGCAGCTCCGAGAATGGGCGTATGTGACGTGCTATTTGGGTATCCCTTCAGGTGTATATCGAGTCGATTCACCGTCTCTCACGGTATTGAGTACCACTTTTACACGTCGTCGTGACGTAGTAATTATATGGAATGATTGTGATGCATTACTGCTGCTATGAATAAATTGTATTGCAACATGTGTGCCACCAAATATTGCTCATTAAATTTCAGATTTGTGAATCGTTAACTAGCAGCTAAAAGATGAAGTAAGTATGAACTTGTAGGCGTGTCCATTGCTGCAAATTGGCATCCTACTTTCGAGTATGAATTGCATGTAGAGTTTCTTGTGTAGGAGAGTCAGTTAATACTTGTTGAGCCATCGTGCTCACGGTTGCTGGTATGAGTGTTCAGCGGGGCCGCACACGGCATGATCCTAGTCGACATAAGAAGAGCTACGCACCCAAGACCATGTCTTGCTGTAACCTAGAACTCTGCCCCGTCTCGATTTCCATTTGAGTGTATCATGTTTAAAGACCGTATCCATGTGTACCCAATTTCTAAACTCGGGAGTAGATTTTAACTACTCAACTTGTACTGAATCCTATATTCTATTTAAGCATAGCATGAATTACTTGAGGACTTATTACTAACCCAAACCCTTCATGGAATTATCTGGTCATGCAAGAGGATTCTCAATCACCTGACCTAATGCACAATCTTACTTAATGCATAAGGTGATACAAAGGAAAAACATTATAAACGTCGTTAAATGTAAATTGGGGCTTGCCTGTTGTGATGGAGGACTAAATTCAGTGTCCGGAGTGATGGTGTCAATGGGCTCCGGAGTCTCCTCCCGTGTAGTGACTAAACGGTATGAACAAGAATATATGCATGGGATTAATAACTATATAGACATAGTTTATGTGATGAATAGAATTGTATAACAAATAAACTCCAATGCCCCTGAGATTGTTACACAAGCCAACATAAGTAATGTATGACTTACTAGCCAAGTTTTCATGATTTGTTACTTAAGTATGTGTTTAAATCAATTCTTAAGGCTTTAATCTTCTCTGAAATTCCAGAGAAAATTCGGGGCTTTGACATGCAACAAAGTATGTTTTTCATACAGTACAAGTCATAAGAAGTCCAACAAAATTGGTTTCATAATTTTCTAAGCCTTCTACAGAGATATATGCATTTTACAAGTTGCTACAAATTTCTGAAATTGATTTTTATGATTTTTGGGAATTTTCAGAGACACGGGGAAAAAGTCCATTAATTAACCCATTTAGCAATGTCCACTGAGGCTTAAATTTGAACTGAAGATCAAAGATATTAAAAAAGGATATTGTAGCTAAGTTTGGGATTTTTCCTAAGACAGAATCTCCTGTAATTAATTCCCAAAATTTATCTTAAGGGGATTAATAAGAAAAATCCTGAGACTTTCATACCAAAATGGTAATTCTGGAAAGTACTGGTCACAAGGATTCTAACAAAATTTATTTGAGTGATTTTGGACAATACTACTGAAAGTTATGAAGTTCCAAAGCTCGCCCTTAAACTGGAGTTATTTTCCTATTGAAAATCTTTAAACAGTCGAACCGGGCCACCCATTTAAATTGGATCACTCAGAGTGAAGCAACACTGGGCTACAGACCTAGCCCCACGCTGCCGCACTGGATCCCGGCCACAGATGATCTGAAACAACCACTGACATGTGGGGCCCACTGGTCTTCTTCAACGTCCCAACACACGACCTCTTTCCCGGCGGCGCACAATAGCGAGCTCGCCGCCGAGGTGTTCCAAACTCACCTCCAGGGCCTAACTTGGTACGTTGAGCATGCTCGTGACCTTAACCCACGCCGGCGATGGCCGGAGCATGGCTGACCACGGTGACAGCGACTCGAACGTCGCCGGTGACGATGTTCTAGCTCGGGAAGGCCTTATTTCGATCGGGTTTTGCTCCTTCAGCATCATCGGATCACGTGGAGGATGAAAATGAACCAAGAAGCCGATGAAAATGGCTGGATCCTAGAGTTCACTGGTGACCCAAGAGTTTTTCGCCGCTGAAGGTAAAAACTCGATGAACTCCGGAGCTTCTTGGTCTTTTTCTTCTTCTTTTTCTTCCTACATCTCTGCAAGGATGTCTAGAACATGTCCTTAAACTCACACGATCATTCCTTGATTGTGTGAGTCGAATTTCTCCACGAAAACCCTTTGGCTTATATGAACTACCTGAGAGAAAAACTTGAAATATTTTGTGTACGATGAATGAAACGCGAAACGACTTTCAGCGTAAGCAAGAGTGAACGTCGGCATACCTTTTTCTTTTGGATGTGGGGTGTGAAAGTGGATGGATCATTGGAACAACGGTGAACTGAGGCGGCGGTGACGTGTGGAACTCTACTAAGCTATACTTCCTCTTTTATAAAAGTAATTTAGCTCCAAATTTAGTGAAATTTGGTAGCCTGCCTAGTTAGATCCTAATGACTTGAAATGTGAGATCAAATGGTGATTTTTATGTACTATGTCCATATTTTCAGTTTGACTTTGATCTCACACCATTCTATTCAAAAAAATTTAATTTCTCCTATTTTTCCTAAGTGTGTTTGGCTGAATTCACTTGCTAGAATTTTGAGATTTCACATACACCTAATTAAACCGGGGCTTGCCTTGGTCAGAGATCAAGTCAGTAACACCCCAGTCAGCAGCTTCTTCAGAGATGAGCTACTCGGCGTTCTCTTTCGGCTCGTGCTCTACCGTTATGCATACAAATACAATTAGATTAATACTATAGTTGCTTTATGTTGTAACAAGCATAGAAATTGTGTTAATCTAATTATTTGGAAGCATGAAAACATTTTCAGGGCAATTTACTTTCATGTGACTTATATTTCATTTGCAGCCTTTTCTATTTAATAAGAAGTATAGACTTACTTTAACTAGTTGTATGGGTTTGAATTAATTTAATTCCTAAAGTTAAAATCTTGACCTAGGTGATTTACTGGGAGTAAGTAACACGCTTAGAAGAAGTGACACAAATTTTGAGGGTTTATTTAGCCATATTTTAATTTCTAAAATTTAAATGGTAGCAGAAAATAAATAATTATTTTCTTTATATATACATAACAAAATGGGCTGGAACTTTGACTGTAAAATACTTAGTATGCAAGGGTATGTTCTGCAATTTCTCAGATTTTTCTAATGTATATATCACCCTCTAATTAATTTACCGTATTATTATTTAAAATACTGGTAACTCAAGTACATAGCACTTTTATGAGAAATCAACTTTTTATGATGTAGATTTGTTTCTAAGGAGTTCGATAAAATTGGTTTCACATTTTTTATGTTTTCTAGAATCTTCTACAATTTTTACCAGGTCTCAGTATTTTCTAGAATTATTTCTAAATGGATAAACCACTGGAAAGTAATGGGCAATTGGGCCACAGCAGGCTGCAGGATCGCCTGGAACAGCAGATGTGGTGTGTGCCACACCAGATCCGGTGCACAGGCCGCACGTGATGGCGCCTGTGACGGCGGCCGCTCACTGGCGCATCAAACTGCAATAGGTTTTGGCCGGATTTTTGAGATAAAATACTCTATAAGACTTGAGGAATCCATTTGTGTGGTCGGTTTGAGTTGAGGCTCACCGGATATTATGGCCGGTGGGTGGCAGCAGCTGAGGAATTTCGACGGCATCGTGCGACTAAGGGAAAGCTCGAGGCGGCGCGCTAATCGGTCGGGGAGCTTCACCACGTCACCGAGAACTCCGTCGTGAGGTCTGTGGGTGAGGAAAATGGTCGGAAATGGGAGCGAGGGAGAAAGAGAGAAGAAAAGAGGAGACTGACAAGTGGGGCCGGTTGCATATTTAAATTGTCCTTCTCTCTAAAGTGTGAAGTGTTCACAGCCACACGATTTAGAATTTGAAATATTTAGCTTTTGACTGGCTCTTAAATCTAAAGTCTCTCTTCTGACATCATGTTGATCGTCTTACGAACATATATGATGTCTTATGCTTGCTGGTCGACCTAGGGCACGTCCTAACGGTGTCCATCCCCGGTGCAAGTTTCGGTGATATTAGCAAGTTTTGTCATAAAGTGGTTGTTCTTTGTCACGTAAATACCTAGGTTATTCTTTATTGATTTTCTCATAAACCTAACCAGACTTCACCGTAAAAGCATGATAGTTATACCCTTACTGTGCCACTCCTGAGAATACCAGAAGTTCCGGTTCTACATATCCGAAGGTCCAGTATAGATTTCCAAATGGGCCGGGTCCATTGGGCGGCTCGAGGCCCGACACGAAAAAACTTGGCCCGAGCACGGGCCCGACCCGAGCCGGATAGTGTCGGGCCGGCCTGGGCACTATCATCGTGCCGTGCCTGGGTCGCGCCATCGACACGTCGGGTCAGCCCGAGCCCGGCACGGAAAATGGGTCGGCCCGACGCTGGCCCGATGATCCTAGCCGTTGATTCCCGCTACGGTGGATTTGCAACCGTTGGATCTTCGGGTATGAGGGGGACTTTATAAACCGGGCGTCCGACTCGCCCCGTTCATTCGCGAACCCTAGTCTCATTTGCATTCCTCCCCGACCGCAATTCGCAAACCCTAGCTCTCCGCCTCTCCTCTCTATCTCTCGCCGCCTCCGCCTCCAGATCCTGTCGTCTCCTCCCTCTCTGGCGACTGGAGGCCAACTTAGACAGCCTCCCTGCGCGGCGGCGCCCATGTCCTGACTTCTCCCTCTCCCGCAACCTCTGTTCTTGTTGCCTCGTTGCACTCTTCAATTATGGTAAGAAAAGTAGTGCTTGGGATGATATTTTTTCCACAGGTTCAAATTATGCTGCCTTTGGAATTGATGAAGTCCCTGGTAATTCTTTCTCCACCCATCTCTCTGTGCCACTTTCTTTGTCTAGAATGTCATCTACAAGTGCTTTGTCGCAAGCAGCAAGTATTGGTGCACCTTCTATGGGTATTAGTAATGAACTCTCTTCCTACTTGGACAGTGACACTGTCACCCATTTTGATAATAACTTTAACATCTTATCTTGGTGGCATGAGCATAAAAGGACATATCCAATTATGTCCATCTTAGCTAGAGATTTTCTTTCTGTACCAGTTTTTACAGTTTCATCTGAATCTGTTTTTAGCACTACTGGTAGGATCATCGAGGAGAGGTGACGTAGATTGAAACCGGAGACTGTTGAGATGCTGGCCTGTGTGAAGTACTGGGAGACTGCAGAAGTAAGGATTCAAAATATTGTTGAGCATGCAGAACTAGAGGAAAGTTTTGCTAATTTATACTTAGATGTCTCTGATGAGTGATGTTGTAAACTTATTGTAAATTGTAACTATAAACTTGTGAACTTTGTGATTGTAACGGTGGAGTTGGGTTGCACTCTTTTTTCCTATCTAGTGTTTTTTCTCATGAGGTGTGAGTTTTAACTAGATAGGTTTTTAATAAGGCAACCATTGCACCAGCTCTAGTTTGAATTAATTTCTTTTTCAAATTTTGTTCAAAATCAAATTTATAGTGTCGGGTCAGGTCGTGTCTAACCGTGCCATCGTGTTGGCCCAGCACGAAAAATATATCCCCGTGCCGTACCTGGGCCAGCAGTTCGGCACGGCGACACGACCCAGCACGGCACGAAAACTGAGTTGGGCCACGTCGGGCCGGGCCTATCCGTGTTGGAAATCTATAAGGTCCAGTTTCCGCAATCCACTCAGATCGATTTGTCTGAATCGGTCAGACTGGTTCGTGCAAGCAGTGCCTCGAGTTGCTCGTCTGCCATGCACAGGAAACTGAAACTGCCACTTTTGCTTAGAGAAGATTAAACCCGTTTGGAATTACCTGAAACTTCAGATAGGATAATTCGGGTATTCTAGAATTTGGGTTTTCAGAATTGCTACCCCGAAAATGTACCTAAATTTCCTAGTTTCCAGAAATTCGGGTACCCCAAAAAAATCGGGTTTGGCTTACCCCGACTAAACCTGAAAGCTCCAAAGGATCTGTGTCCATCGGTGCTCGCCCAATGGACCGTCCGGAGGCAGCCAAGGGGCCGGAGGCGCTCGCTCAGGAGACGGAGGACTCCGGAGGACGGCACCTGTCGGTGCTGGCCCCAAGTGACGGGTTGCGCCTAGGGGGCGATGGTGGGCCTAGAGGCGCTCTCTCACAAGAGACAGGGAGAGCGCGGGGGGCACATGCCAAGGCCTAGGCGACGGGGGTGAGGGGGTGCATTGGTGATTCATCCAAGCAACCGACTACGCAGGGGGCGACAGGGGGCCGGAGGCGCTCACTCAGGAGATGGTTGCGAGCACATGGGCGCTTGTGGGGATGCCTGGAGGCGGCGCCCAGGCAACAGGTTGCGAGGGGGGCTGCTCAGCTAGGTTAGGTAGGACGATTGTGCACTTTGTGGCTTGTGGGCCTGCCGTAGGAGTGAGTCGCGTTGTGGGCCTCGCGAGAGTCGTGCTCAAGCTCTAGGCCAGCCGGCCGCCAAGGAGTCACGCGCTTTGTGAAATTCAGGTACCGGGCATCAAAATCTGAGAATACCCGAAATATGATCGGGTTTTGTCAATTCCTACCCGAACAACAATTTTGAGTATCGGTTTTTTCGGTTTCGGGTTAAAGTGAACGCACATGAAGGCATATTAAGGTTGAACGTTCATGAACACACATGAAAGTTATTCTCATCCACCATATGCTACACAACATATTATTGAAAAGGAGGTCGCACCAACAAATTCAGCATCATATGCAAATCACAACAACAAAATATTTTAAGGGTGTCAGACTAATATAGATGGATACGTAAAAACTAAGATCAATTACACAAATCAAGTCGTCGGTCTTGAACTAGGACCAAAATATTATAATGGTTTCAGGACCTCCAATGGTGTCAGTTACGAACAAAAGCTCACTGCATTTTGCATCAGGACCAAAATATTGTGTTAGAACAACAATGCAGTTAGATGATATTTTGCAAGTCATTGTATTATGTCTCGTCAGGTGGAAATCTTAACCATCACACTATTTGTGTGAAAAGATGATAAATACTGTTGGAATCTGACATCTTTAAAATGTTGGATTTATTCGCGTTACAAAATGATGATAGTTGTTATTGTGACCGATGGCTTTTTTATGTTTGCAGACAGTGAAAAATTTTAACTATCATATTATTTTCTTAAAAATGTCATTGTTTTTTGAAACCATCTTATTACTATGTTGAAGAAAGCATGTAATCGTGTTTGTAGCTGACAACATAATTCCAAGGAGTTAAAGAGATGGGAGTTGGATAATAAATAGCAGGAATTAGAGGTAAAAAGGTGGGGGTTAGACAAAAAATGACACATTCTCTCCAACACGCGTCGTGCACCTTCTTGTTCTATTGTCCTCTATTCGTACACTGTCATTCCACTTCCTCCATTCTCAATGAGCAGGACTTTGATCTCATTCCATTCCACTTCCTCCATTCGACCTTCACCTTGCAAGAGGTTAGCGCTAGGCAATAATTTGTAATATCTTACCTTGGGACAATTCTTGTTGTAATGACCATTACAACAACACTTCTCGAAATAATAGTCATCCACCAAGAGAGGAAAAACCCATGAGGTGATAGTATCGCTGTGGCCAATGAATCTCCTTTTGGATTATTCTTCCACCTATGAGCCTCTCAAAGTCAACCATCACCATCTCTCATTCTTCCTTGAGCTTGTGATATTCATTGAAGATAGTTGGCTTAAGAGAGGTACTTTCATATGGCCGGATTAGTTCATCACACAGAGTAGATGCATTGGATTTGGACGACGGGGTGACTAGAATGCAAACAACTCTATATTGCAATCATGCAAAAAATATATCGTAAGTCACATGATCTTCATCCTAAAATCATTGTATTTTTTACTTAAGCCCCTCCACCTCGCAACATAAATTAAAAAAATAAAGTGTGGACACTGGTCACTACAGCAGAGCACAACATTTATGACGGTCAACCTTAATTACGACGGTTTTAGGGATGACCATCTAATTAAGGTTGTTTACGACAACCAGATTTGACCATCGTAAGTAAGATCTTATTTAAGGACCAATTTACGATGACCAGGCTCTAGCCATCGTAAATTACCGTTATTTACGATGGCCAAGCTCCCGCCGTCGTAAATAGGCCTCTTATACCCAGGCCTGAGGCCCCCGCAGCAAGTCTATACCCCGCCGCCTTCAAGCTCTCAGCGCTGCGCCCACTCCACCCCGCGCCGTCGTCAGGCCGTATGTCGCCCCTGCACCGCACCCCGGCCGCCCGCCGCTCCCGCGGCGACCCTAGGCCGTGCACCGCCCCCCCTGTGGCGCCCCCGGCCGCGTGCTGCCCCCCGTGCCCCGCGCCGCCCCGTTGGTGCCCCAGTGCGCCGACGAGCCCGGCAGCCCGCCCGCTCGTACTTCGTGCCGTCACGTAATTTTTTCAGTAATTGATGCTTTAGTGAGTTGAAAAATATGTTTAGTTTATTAATTAGTAATGTTATAGGTTAGTAATTAGTCGTTAAATAAAGTAGCTCATTGTTTATTTTTTGTTTATTTAGTTGTTTACTTAGTGTAGTATTTTATTTATTATTTATTTATTTTTGTTGTTGTTTACTTACTTAGTTTATAATTTAGTTGTATGTTTAGTTTATAATTTAGTAACTTGATTTAATACTTAATTAATTTAGGTCATTAAGTTGTATTTTAAGCACTTAGTTTAATATTTAGTTAGATAAATTGTTAACTATTAATTTTATTTGAAAATAGATTTATTGGTATAATTATTTGATTAGTTAAGTTGTTGCATTAGTTAATTGATTAAGTAACTGATTTAGTAGAAAATTGATTGTTAATTATTTGCTTCACGACGGTTAGCTATATACACTGTCGTGAGAGCATATATATAATATATTATTTACAACGCCTCCGGACTGGGCTGTCGCAAGTAGTAGGACCATGAGTAGGTTGAGCCGGGCACGGAGGCGAACGGTGCCGGCGAGGACGCCAAGCACTCGCGTGTGGACAGGCAGAACACGGGTGGTGTACACAAACACTGCCATCTCCCAACCTTTCCCTCTATTTCTCTATTTCTTTCCCCTCTCTCTCTCTCTCTATCTCTCTCTCTCTCATTAAAACAAATGAAAACCATCGTCAATATGTTTTTTTACGACGATATTGAATGAATAAAAAATAAGTAACGTAACCTATGCGTCACCCGTTTTAAGTCGGCACGTGTCACTTGCGCTATGCACGTGACACGTGTAGGTTTGGAATTGTCCCTCTTTGGACAGCCTCGGAGTGTCTCAGAGAGCTTGCTTATGGCGAGACGCGAGAGGTCCGGATGTGATTTAAGTTTCGGTTGTATAACCCTGATGTTCTCTGTTGCACCATTTTGGGTGTGCAGTTTGAGAAATGCGGAGTTATGCTGTTGAAATTTCAACAGAATCTAGACCCCGCGTCTCGTTGTAAGCAAGCAATCTCGGTCACTCTTGGGTGGGGTTAGGATACATCCTTCCTAATAGAGATGTAGACCTTTGATATCTGACATTGCTGCATTTGGTTTGTAGGCTCAAATATGGGTGAAGACCGTAGTTGGATGTATAGTGATTGGAACAAGAACGGAAGTCACTTAGATGAGTGGATGACCAAGACTACGCGTTTTGTGGAACGTGCTTTTTCGTTAGCCAAGATAAATAAGGTGTGGCGTCCATGTAGCAGATGCCATAATATGAGGTGTTTGGACAAGAGAACGCTTTCACTAGACATGTGCCGATACGGTTTCGTGCCATATTATGAGGTGTGGGTCTTTCATGGCGAATCAGTGCCTAAACCCATAGAAGGAGAGGAAAAGGATGTTTATAGCATGTGGGTTGATAGGATGGACGAGATGCTTGAATCTATACAACCAGACTTTAACGAATACCCTCCTACACCGGAGGTTCTCAATCTTCTCAGAGCCTCAGAAGAGCCGTTACATGAGCACACAAAAGTGACCCTTGTTTCTTTCATGACAGGACTTATGACAATTAAGTATAAGTACTTTTTTCTCAAATAACTGCTACAACGATCTTGTCAAATTGATCATCTATTTTCTTCCAAGCCTCATAAAGTGCCTAAAGACATGTACTAGTCAAAGAAAATACTTTCTGGTCTCGGTATAAAATATGAGAAGATTGATGTGTGCCTAGACAACAGCATCCTTTTCTGGAAAGAGCATGTCAAAGAGAAAAAGTGCTTAAAGTGTAGTAAATCGAGGTTTGTCGATGACATAAGTCGTACATAAGAAACTTCGTTACTTGCCTATCACACCTCGGTTGAAACGATTGTTCCTCTATAAAAGAACTGCGAGACACATGAGATGGCACAAAGAAGGTGTGCGTGACAAAGATCGAGTAATGGTGCACCCGTCCGATAGTGAGGCATGGAAGGCGCTGGACAACTTCGATGTAGACTTCCTAGTGATACGAGAAATGTCCGCATCGGGTTAGCGACAGATGGCTTCTCACCTTTCAGTACAAATGCCGCACCTAACTCATGTTGGCACGTTTTTTGTTATTCCGTACAACCTACCACCTGCTCTTTATATGAAATATGAGTTCATGTTCCTTTATCTCATTATACCTAAACTGGACCATCCTGGTCCACGCCTGAACGTAATGTTGCAACCCCTAATCAAAGAGTTGAAACGGTTGTGGACAGGAGTCGAAGCCTATGACTGTTACAAGAAGCAGAAATTCAACCTTCGGGCTACGTACTTGTGGTCGGTCCATGATTTCCCGGCATACGGCATGTTTGCTGGCTGAAGTGTCCACGAACGTTTTACATGTCCCATATGTGCTCCAGACACAGATTGTTTTTGTCTTACTCATGGTGGTAAGTTTTGCTACTTTGATAGTCATAGACGTTGGTTGCCCCAAAATCAAGCGTTTAAGCAATAGAAGAATGCTTTCAAAAAGAACACTATTGTGACGAAGAGACCGGCGAAGCGTTTAAGTGGGTCATAAATTGTTGATATGTTGGATAAAATTGTGGTCTATAAAGATTGTCCGAGATTTTTTATAGGTTATGGAGAGACACATAATTGGACTCACAGATGTGGCTATGAGACCTACCGTACGTCAAAGTTATTGATTTTAATGCACAATATTGATGCCATGCAGCAGGAGCGTAACATGGGCGAATGCATCATAAGTACGTGCATGGATATGCCTGGCAAAACAAAAGATAATATAAAGGCTCGAAAATATTTGGCGAAGCTTTGTAATTGCCCGACGCTTGAGCTCTTTAAAAGTGGTGGTAAGACACGCGCTTCTTTCTGTCTTAAACCAAAACAAAAGAAAGAAGTTCTGAATTAGTTGAAAGGGTTAAAATTCCACGATGGCTATGCTGCTACTTTAAAACGAGTCGTTAATGTTAGGACGGGAAAACTAACTGGGTTGAGGAGTCATGAATATCATATAATCATGAAAAGACTCATGTCTGTTATGTTTCAAGGGTACCTTGATTATGTAGTTTGGAAAGTGTTAGCCGAGCCTAGCTATTTTTATAGGCACCTCTGTGCTAAAGAAATCACGATAGAGATGATGGAAAAGTCGAAGAAGGAGATACCAGTTCTTTTATGTAAGATGAAAAAGATATTTAGTCTAGGCTTTTTCAATCCAATGCAACATCTCCTTATCCATCTGTCGTATGAAGCTAAAGTGGGTGGCCCTGTGCAATATAGGTGGATGTATCACATTGAAAGAGCCCGAAGATATCTTAAGCCAATGGTTGGCAATAGGGCTAGAGTTGAAGGATGGATCGCTGAAGCATTTACTCTTAAGGCGGTAGGATATTTTTCAAGTGTTTAGTTTGCAGAGGAAAATAATATCAATGCTTCTACGATGCGGTACAATATGGATAAAGATCCTCCTTGTAGTGACCTATCCATTTTTGCGACGAGGGGCAACCCTGTTGGTAGTAGCACGAGCTACAATTGTACCGCGGAAGAAAAAAATTGCTTTGTTGTACATGTATTCTAATATATATAGGATGGACAAATATTTCGAGTAAGTATTTCTTCTACATCTATGCTACGTAGCATTCTTTACTATACCTCAATGCTAATATTCTTGTTTTTCAGACACTGAATTTCATAAGCAAAATTGGACACTTAGACATCAACCTACGAGCAAGCAGGTAGAAACGATGCGCCGAGATGGAAATAATGGAGGGTCTAATTTTCTATCTTGGTTTTGAGATCAAGTTATATTTCCTTGTCATATCTCTATCTTGAATTATATAGTAGTATGTAAAAAATGTTGTGAGGGCCCCGCCCCACTCTCGGGGTCGTGCCGCTCGCCCGGGAATCATATTGGGTGGTGTCATACGATGCGGCACCCAACAACACACGAGTAAAGTGAACCATATTACATAAATCATGGGGAAGCTTACAAAGAATTAATTTTACAAATACTTTAACTCAAATACTACAGCAGTAGACTAATACAACCCTCACGACTCATATCTAACTTAGCATCAAAGAAACCATCCAGCCCTCGGACGTTTATTACTAGCAAATGAATAACAAACTGCAACGACAAGGTTGCTCATGAGTATCCACTCGGAGGGTTCCGAGTCTCATCGGGCAACCGTACTCATAGCATAGCGTCAATACCTGCAAAACAACTAGTGTAGTATCCGTGAGCATAAAGCTCAGCAAGACTTAACCATCGGACCTAACTATTAACTCTACATGACGGTAATGACATAAACATAGGATAGTAGTTTGCATAATAAACTCGCCTAAATGTGGATCCTTACTTCCACGTATGATTAGCAGCAAAATATAAGTAACCTTGGTCCCCTTACATCGGGAGTCCACAATCAAACAAGAAACACTTTCCCCCGATGTAAATTGCTCACGATGGAAAATGAATCGAGTTTGCACTAATCTATTCATTCAGAGTAACAATACAAGGATAGTATCAACTTCAACCAATAGTGGTTAGTTCTTATCTCATGCAAGTTCTTTACTATGTCATGACTGTAAGAACAATTATGCTCAAATATCCGCAAGCGACGGTTCGAACCAAAAGACACCCGGACTACATGACACGTACGCCCGTACTCGATGTTGCCTACAGCAATCATCACTGACGTCGTATGTGGCACCCTTTCCCAAGTTTCACCTACATCGAACTGTAGCCTCACCTCATGGTGCACCTACCGACATGAGATGTCATGAGAGAGTTACCCACATACTACACACCGGTCGTCCGCCTGAGGCGAACGGAAAAGTCCCAACGCAAGCTTCCCAAGGTACATCGGTTTACTGGGTCCCATATAGCCAGCATGAGTCCGGTACACAACTCAAACTTGCTCAACAGGGCCGCACATGCATCGGTCCTTGACCGACACAGACATGTCTAACGCACTCAGACCCCTATGTCCTGTTGCTCCTACAACCTGCCCGGTCTCAACTTCACTTGCTAACAAATTTCTTGAACCAATCCCATGTGCCACTTTTTATCCTATTCATGCGAGTAGCGTCCAACCACTCGACTTCTACAGAACCCTAATTAAGCATGGCAATTTTGTACACGATGAAAAGACATCTACCCAATACTCCAAGGGTTTTTCAGGTCATGCAAGAGGAGTATCAAAACAACTAGACCTAATGCACATTTCATTTCCTAACCAACAAAGTGAATACAAAGTAAAAACTTAAAAGTTGTTAAATGAAAATTGGAGCTTGCCTGTTTTGCATGGAGTACTATATCTAATCAGTTATGTTGGTGTCACTTGATGATCAATTCCTTGATCCTCTGGAGTCTGATCCAAACTTCAATGAATCACTCCTTTGAATCCCCTTTGTTGATCGCCTTCATCGTAAACACTAGCGACATGTATATGCATAAGTTTTTATAATGGAATTTAGGAAATTAAAGAATTGAACTTCTTAAGAACAGAGGCTGTGTGGGAGTGCTATGAAATAATGTGTTGCCTCTGTGGCGTAGAGAAAATGAAGATAAAAATCAACCTACACCTAAGGAACTCAGCTCTAGTGTGCTATGTTTCCATATAGAGATAGGGAATGGCTGAAATGATTTGGAAAGAACTAAAGCTCCTCATCCCCAATGACTTCGAAATTTTTACAGGAAGTTCTACACTACACAGGGACTTAGCTTGCCAAATTGCAACTAAAGTGGAAGGAAATTGTGTCCCACATAATTCCCACAAGATTTCCTATTTATTTCCCACATACATAAGCATGGATAACAAGAACAGGAAGATATAAGGCTCAACTTGAGCTGAAACTTTACATGTGATTTCCTGGTCACAAGAAAGTATTTTGATCCAAAATTAAGGACTTTTACTTGAGTAGTTCCTCCAGAATAATTCCATAAGCAGTTATGCTAAAAAGAATTAATTCTTATGTAATGTGCATTTTCATTTCCAATCAAATGAAGTACAATTTCAAGTAGATCTCATAGAGCATGCCTGCATTTTACTATGATTTTTGTAGCTATGAATTGCCCAGAACTGATTTTACAAAATGAATACTTTTTCTGAAAAAGTTTCTGTACAACTTTGAGCACAGCAGTTTGTACTCTGAAAAATCCTATGCAAATCAACTCCAAATGAGCTGAACCATTGCTAGAATATCAATAATATCCTAAAGAATATTTTGGCAAAATTTGAGGACTTTTGGCTTAACCCAATTCCCTCCATAATTCTTTTATAGAAAAATTTAAAGGAATTACCCATAAATTATTATTGACTTTCGTACTAATTGGGTTGCAAATTTGGATAGATCTTTGAAAACTGAATCTAACCCAATTTGAATCACCCAATTTGGAGTATCCTACACCAAGTTATGAATTTCCAAAGTTGTGGCTAAATCTGGAATTAAATTTCTATTAGAAATTGACTTGGGCCCACGGTTTAAAATGCAGCCAACGGATTGCGAGAACACACAGGGTTACTTGGTTCACCGCACGCCTTCACACTGGATCTCTAGCCACAGCCGATCCCGGATTTAAATTTCACTCGCTGACAGTGGGACCGGCACCGTGTCTTCAACCTCCCGCCTCTCTCTCTCGTGCGTGAGCAGGCTCCCTCGCCGGCCTTGCGTTTCCGACTGCCTCTCAGCTCGGTTCTCACTGCCTGTGAGTTTTAGAAGGTGGAGAGTCCATTTGTGGGGTGAGCTACAGCGGCCGGAAACACGCCGGCGACGTGCGTCGGCCTCGGGACGACTTCGGTGCCGACGACCGGCCATTCTAGCCCGCCAAACACTCGAGTGAACGGTGCTACAGCACCAGTGGATCTCGAGGATGATCGACATGGCCTCAAACTAGCTCGGGAATGGCTCCAACTATGTTGTCACCGCGCGCCCGAGACATCCGCCGCGTTTGAGCTCGGAAAACCTAGAAATTGTGTTGTCTACGTGCGTTTCTGAGCTAGGGTTGCGAAGAGCAAATGATCGCCAGCTAGCCTAGCTCCTGTGCGCAATATTTGGTGACCTAATAATGAAGATTGAATGAGAATTTGGAGATTTCATACCGGCCGCTCAGTTTGTGCACGCCAGAGCAAAATTCCCAATTTCGCTCGGTGATGATCCATGGCTTAGCTTGAGGTTTGGGGTGAAGCAGCACAGATCACCGACGCTCCTATGGACGTCCTTGCTCGGGCATGAAACCCTCCGGTGTGGGCTGTCCACGTGAGCCCGATCGTTGGTTGTGTTCGGTCACTGCGAAGACAACGTGCGCTCGGTGGGAAAGGCCGAAGCTCGTTCAGTTCCTGCACCAAGGAGGTAGAAGAGGCCCACTCTATGCCGTTTTCCAGCTCAGAGGGGTGATGTGTGCGAGATTTAGCCGGCTCCCGATGATCAACCGAAGTGGCGGCAGTGAGCGGCGCTGTTTTCTGTTCTTGCTCGCGAGGAGGAAGCAAAGGTCGAGTTGGGGTCGGTTTGTGGGCAACAGATCACGCTGAAGGCTAAGGACACACACGAGCTGCTCTCCAGCGTGGTTGAATCAGCGAGGACGTGGCTCGGATGCAAGCGGTGGCGCCCGGTGGAGGTTCCTTGGAGGTGTTCGACACTGAACAGAACAAGACTTCGGGTGCAAGTTACTTTGTCCCAATGACATGTGGGTCCACCCATTTTCCTCCCCGCAAAAGATCTCCTCCATGTCAATCTCTTCAATTCAAAACTTCTAAAGTTTAAAAGTGGACTAGCATTTGAATTCTCCGAATTCAGTTTGAATTTGGCATTGCAAATTTGAATTCAGTTTGAATTTGGAAATGCTCCTATTAAATTCCTTTTTCAGCCCACCCTAAAAAATAGAAGGCTGCCTTTCAAATTTTTCCTCAATTTCAAAGGTTTGAGGTTGCATATCTATTCAAAGGTTTGGCAGCACTTTCAGATAAACTTTGAGTTTGAAAATCTCCTTTTTAATCTCCTTCATGCAAAGGAGTATTTCATCCATGGTGTTTAAGTCCACATTGGTTCAACACATTCAAAGAACATATGTGCCCCTTTTTTATGAGCATCCATATACACCCTTACGTGTAGAAAAGTTTTTTGTAAGTCCCATTTTTTATGAATTTGAAACACATAGCATTCAAGCTTAGGTTTATTTCATATACAATTCTGGGACTTTTATATTCCTCCACCCTTAAAAGAATCTTGTCCCGTGATTACAAAAGAAGAACGAGACGAGAGAGATAATTGGTGAGGAGGTAATCTTCACTTTCCCACGTCGCTTCTTCCATGGTATGATTACTCCATAGTACCTTGTAAAATTTTATTGTCCGGTTCTGGGTGATCCGAGTCTTTTCATCGATAGTCTGAATCGGTCGCTCGGTGTAGGTAAGATCCGGCTTCAATTCATCAATTGCTTCGATGCAGACAGCAGCGGTAAATTTAAGACACTTCGGCAGCTGTAACACGTGGAATACGTCATGAACTCCAGCAAGACTTGCCCGTAGCTCATCTCGGGTAATCCCTCTTACATCTTCGTCTCTTCTTTTTGGTAATCTCGGGACGAGATTCTTTTAAGGGGGGATGTAAAGGCCCAAGATTTCACTTGCTAAAGTGTTCATCACATCATACACACCACATCTCATTTTATGGAGATCTTATTAACATATGTGAAGAGCATGTAACCACTATCAATAGGATGGGGCATACCCAGTGTTGAAAGCTCCCACACGTTGTGGGGTCTGGGGAAGGGAATTTCTAGGCAGCCTTCCCCTTGCTTATTGTGCAAGGAGGTTGATTCGAACCCAAGACCTCCAGGACACAAGTGGAGAGACTCTACCACTGTGCAAGGCCTGCCCTTCAAAAGTAGGATTTCCCACATGTAAACATGAGTGGCTGAGCTCACAATTAGGCCCTAAACATTCTTAGGAATGCTCATTCCAAGTCCAAACCTTTTTGAGGCACTTTTGGGTACAATTGTAAAAAGGGCTAATTTGAATGTAAATTAAAATTTAAGCTAATTTCATCATCTGAATTCAAAAGGTGAATTCATATTCATATTCAACACATTTTTCTGAGTTACTCCACCAATTTTCATCTCCATGGGAGTTGTGCTTGTCGGGAGCTATATTTGAACTAATTCAAAACTGAATTTGAAATTCAAATTCAAGTGTGAATCAATTTTAGCCAAACCAACTCCAATTTGAGGAATTTAAATTTGGCTCATGACTTTGGGGACTAATTCTCCAGTTTAATCGTGAGTAGCTCAGAAAATATCAGTGAAACAATGAAAAGAATTAGAGGGGAGAAGTGGGCCCACATGTCATCCACAGAGAACCACAATCGACTCTGTTTCTTCGACTGAGAACCGAGCGCGCGCCAGCTCGGGGTGAGACCCCCCCCCCCCTCGATGAAGAAAGCGCCAGCTCTTGCTTGGTGGGTCAATAGGCCGAGTGAAGTGATCCCCACAGACCTTGCCACATGAACCAGCTGTCACTCGTGCCCAACGACCCCTCGCTCAGCTCCAAAGGTTTTGCCACCGCTGGCCGCCCTCTCTGCTTCCTGGTGCCCCGCTGCTCTGAGCCATTTCATGGGAAACACTCAATAGCAAAGAGACGCGCCCTAGGCTTCTCAAACCTCTGGTGAAAACCTTTCCTTATTTCGTCCACTGTCGAGGGAGAATTTTACATTTTACCGCACGGGTGTTCATAAAACCGATGTGCTCAAACTGCCAAAATTGTTGACGTGTAGTTGATCCTAGCTTCTCTTTAGTGCACCACACGTTCTATACTTCCCTACGACCATCTAGGATCAACAAACACTGAAACACATCGAGTATAGGCTCTGCTCTTTGAGTTTTTTTGGGTCGCCGCCGATTTTTGACCTAGGTCGACGGTGAGCTCATACCTCCGGCCGTTTCCACGGCAAACCGGCTCCATATTCATGCTTAGCATGTCACCACGGAGCTGTAGGAGGAAACTGTTTCTAAAATAAGGATTGGTAGAGCTCGGCCGACCTCGCGCGGAGTTCAAGCAGTTGTTGTCTCCATCGTCGACTAGGTTCCGGGCGCCGAGAGTCCTAGCTGCCCCCACCAATGAGTTTCCCGGGGTCTAAAACTAGGGGCAGTGAGTATCAGCCCCGGAGACGACCGGAAATGCCATTCCGGCGGACCTCGCCGGCGCGCGCCACCGCCCGAGCGCTCTGGCGCGAGGTGGAAGACGGCTGAGGGGGTGGGGCCCACTGTCAGAGTTTTAAACATTTCAACTGTTCTCAGTTTTTAGTTCAAACTTTAAATGGCCATAACTTTGTGTAGAAGCCCCCAAATTTAGTGAACTAAATTTTGTTGGATTCATCTTTTCGAGTAAATTTTAGCAAAATAAGTTCAGTCCACGAAACCCATTATTTTTTCAGAATTAATTTTCCAAAGTTTAACCTGTTGTGAATTTTAACTGGAGATTTCCTTTATGGAAAGTTCTGAAATTTTGTTAGAGTGTTCATTTGAATATCCTTGAGTCACCTGAAAAATTTCAGATCCATCCGAGTTCCTTAAGTTCTCTTAATGGTGTGATTAAGTGAACTGCTCTGAGAAAATAGAAAAATGTAGAAACATTTTAAAAAAAATTTCTCAATTTTTATTAGCTCATAACTTTCTCTAGTATTCTACAAATTACATGAAAGCAATTCCATTAAAACCGCATAAACTCTAATTTTCAGAAAGTAATGGCTTGATCCATGAAAAGCTCTGGAAATACTTAGAAGATCTAGTAATGGCCATTTAGACATTTATTTGTGCAGGGCTCAAATGAGCTTTGGTTCAAATGAAATTTGGCCAAGTCTCTGATTAGGTTCTCACCAAACCACAGTAAAAAAATCAGAGCCAAAAGAGAGGTCTAGCTATAGTTAGGGACTTCATATGTTTAAGTCAACATATTTGCATTGAATTTGACACATGTCGTTAATTTGATTACGTGTAGTCGTTGAAGACGAGGAAGCCCCGGAGATCTTGGACATTATACCTCCGGAGGAGACTCTAACCACTGACCAGCAGCAAAAAGGCAAGCACCGGTTTGCATTTAATAATTTTTATCAAGTTTTTACTTTATATTCACTTAGCTGGAGGTATGTATGTGCATTAGGTGTAAGATGATTGAAACCCCAAATGCATAACCAGGTTATCCTAAAGAGAGTAAGGGTAGTGTCTAAGTCCTCGAGTAGGATATGCTTTGATTAATATCTTATAGTCTTTGGTACAAGTCGAGTAGTTGGAATCTACTCGCGAATATAGGATTCGCCACATACGGGATTGGTTCGAGAGGTGAGATAACATTAGTAAGAAAAATGAGACTAGGCAGGGGAGTAGGATGCAACAAGAGGAAGTCTTGTGCGTGTAGCCCTTCCCTGTCGATTGAGGACCGATCTGTGTGCGGCCTCGCTGAACAAGTTTGAATGTACCGAAGGCATATCGGACATATGGGGTCCGATAAACTGATGTAACCTATACCTCCGGGCGTCGAGGTATAACACAGCGATTTATAGCTGTAGGTTGAGCGCAGCAAGGTGGAAATACGCTAACGGGCATAGAGAGATGCTCCGTGTAGGGAACCTCCTGCTCGTTTGGGTGTGACCGGTTCGACATTTGGGTTGTTTGGTGAAAGGTTGTCCCGTGCGACATCGGTTGAGCGTGTCGGTGCAGCTCTGAGAATGAGCGTATGTGATGCGCTATTTGGGTATCCCTGCAGGTGTATATCGAGTCGATTCACCGTCCTTCACGGTAATAAGTACCGCTTGTTCACTGTGTCGTGACGTAGTAATTATATGGAATGATTGTGATGCATTACTGCTGCTATGAATAAATTGTATTGCAACATGTGTGCCACCAAATATTGCTCACTAAATTTCAGATTTGTGAACCGTTAACTTGCGGCTAAAAGATAAAGTAAGAATGAACTTGTAGACGTGTCCATTGCTGCAAATTGATATCCTACTTTTGACTATGAATTGCATGTAGAGTTTCTTGTGTAGGAGAGTCGTTTAAGACTTGTTGAGCCATCGTGCTCACGGATGCTGATATGAGTGTTTGCAGGTGAGGAGGACCCCACCGACTCGGAGTATGGGTTCACCGGTGAAGGTTATCCTCCGTCGGGAACTACGACTGTGGGAGCCGTGCGCGCTGCCTTGAAGCTGGGTGTAGCTAGTGTGAGTTGTCCGTAGGGCTAGACGACCGACTTTTGCTAGTTAGGGTTACACATGAGTTGTATGAATAATTTCCGTTGTAGTAAACTCTGTAAAATAGATGTAAACTAAAGGTTTGTACTACTTTTGTACAAATTCAGTAAGTTTGAATGTAATACTTGGCTTCCTTATCGTGTGTGCTATCGGGTGTCGCATCGTGCGGCATCACCCTTTTGTGATCCTGGATTGTACGGATTTCGGTCTGTCACAGGTATACTTATAAGTTCATATTTTGGACAGTGTGTAAAAGATGTGGATGTCTATCAAGACTTGCAACAACTATGTTACATAATATTGAAAGTTAGAATATATGGTCGGTACGACGTCAATGGGTTCTGATTCCGTTCGACTCAATTTGAAGCTCTTCGTCCTCTTGCGGCAACGACTAGTATCGGAGTTATGACGAGAGCAATCGATGTTGAAGGACGGGAAACTACTTACTATGGGATCATTAAAAAATCTCGAATTCAACTTTGCCGGTAATAAGGAATTTAAAGTAGTTTCTTTTGATTGTGACTGGTTTGATAACCATCATGGAACCCGTGAAAACCAGTTTGGCATGGTTGAAGTGAAACACAATGAAAGGCTATGAGGGTACGATTCTTTTGTCCTTGCAGACCAAGTTGAGCAAGTGTATTATCTACCTTATCCATGCGAGAAGATGAGTACTTGGTGGGTCGTACACAAGTCAATCCTCGTGAACGGTTATATACCCCAGGCGATGTTGGGTACCATGATACTCTAACGTCCGTTGGTGAGTTCGATGATGATTACCAAGAAGAAGATTTGCCAGCCTCATCTGTCGTTGAGTCTGGTCAACAGCTGATGACTTCGTTGGAGACGCCGAGGATGTACAAACTCATGAGAAACGCAAACAGAAACCAGTCACTAAAACAGTTCGATGGTATGGTTTGAGTAGAGTAAATGAGCAAGATTCTGTTGACTTTTAGAAATGAATACAAGTAATATTTTCTTCATTTAGTATTTGATGTTGTATATTTTATAAAAATTATACTTATCAATGCATCGTTGAAATAGGATATCGTCGGACAAGGGTAAGGGTATCAAGAGGATCGTGAAGATCTTTCTCAGCAGTGCGAGCATGATGGCTCGCACACGGGATGTGGCGGACACCCTTTTTCAAGGTAGTGGCTTTGGAGAGAGAAGACAGTTTCAGTTGTTGAGACATGTGCCTTCAGGCTGTCAGGCAGATCTGTTACCTATCAGTGGACCGAGGTAATTTGACTTACCAATCGTATTCTATACATTATTAATTAATCTATTAATATTTCTTAAACTATTATAATATTGCAGAATGACTCGGAGTCAGAGTTAGAGGCCAAGGCCGAGGCACCTCCTAAGCCACAGTCGGCTGGCCACCCTTCCAGGTCATCCAAAAACACAGAGGCACAGAGAAGGCGACGGATTAGGAGGAGCCATTATGTGGCTCCTCCTCTGGTTTCTAGAGAACAAGCAACACTGCCGGCTATTCGCCTTGTTGCCGATAGGTAAGAAGCCATTACGTTGTAGCTTTAGAAAATTACGTAGTGCTAAAACTCCTTCATACATAATTGTTTTTACAGCGGATGGGAGGACTCTACCTTCGAGAGTAGAGGACATCAGAGATAGGTCAACGCTGTCTTAGGGAACCTCGTGCGTCTACACTACCCTGGTGAGGTCCCTGGGAGCGGTGACATGCACATCCCTACCAAGTCATGGGATGATTACGCTCGTCTACTGACCTGACGTACATGACTGCTCAGGATGCAGTGTGGGCCGACTTCTGGGTAAATACGTCTAATACATAACTTGAGTTTTAGTTCTTCAACAACTAGAATATTTAATAACACTTATGTTTTTGTCTTCTCGTATAGACGGTACCATTTGGTGGATCCAGCGGATGCCGATCACGCAAGATCCGTCTTCAACAAGAACGCCAGGAAGCTTGTCACGCAGGCAATATCTTATGCCCGGATTCAAGCAACAATACAATACTTGAAGAGGCATCAAGGGCAGGAATTCACGGCGTTAAGAGACGACTCCGACACGTACTTGACGGAGGAGAAGTACGCGGAGGTAAACTAGTAGTGTTTTAAATATGAATGTTATTTGGCAATGTCAATATCATTTCAATCAATTACTAAATGCATGCAGGTGGGGATTTCTTGGTTGGAGAATCGTCCGAAGGCTTACCGGGCCCTCTGTCGGTTGTGGTCCAGCAAGGACTTCGTCGCCAAGTCCAAGAGGGTCTGACAGTGCAGAGGATCTACTAGAGGCCATACGTATGGTCCGGATGAAGTGGTTGACTCGAGGGAGGCAATGCCTTCGAGGGGCTTCTCCTCGCAATCTTCATCTGCTGAACCCAACCGGCGGATGTCACAGAGGGAGTTGGAGCTTCAAAATGATCAGGAGGAGTTACGCCTGACACAGGAGAAGCTTCAGGAGCAAGCAGTCTTGTTGAAGGCCACACAAGACTATCAAGCCACCTATAATGCACAGATACAAGCGACAATATAGGTAATAACTTAGAATACAAACCAATCATATCATTTCATTACTATTCATGTGTTAATGTTTTTCTATTTTTGGCCTTAGCCCAGCAGCACGGGCAGCAGATTGCCATTTCCACATGGCCACTGCCGATGCAGCCACAGGTGTCGGCGCAGCCACAGGTGCCTTCTTCAGCGGCACAGGTAAGCAACATTTCTTCAAATCAACATAAATTATATTACTATAGCAAACTGAGACAAAATTAGTCAAACATAGCCAAACAATGGGATAATTGACCAAACGTAGCCAAACTTAGCCATAATTGCTCAAACATAGCTAAACTTAGTCATAATTGCTCAAGTATAACCAAACTTGGCCAAACTTGCTCAAACATAGCCATAATTGCTCTAACTATCACAGGGATCGGCGGCGAAGACTCAGACTCCATCGCCGCAGCTACCAGAACCTGGAGCACGACGCGAGGACGACATTCCAGGCTTCGGAGGTAACGGACGTGAGAGTATCTAGTGTCGTGTCTTGCTTTTGACAATATTGTAATCTGAACTGTATGTAATGTTATCTATATTGTTATGTATCTGCCTGTGAGCTGGCCATCGTGCCAGGTTAGCATTTTTGTTTTTTTAAAATTAATCGCTTATTTATGACGGCCTAGAGGTGGCTATCGTATATAAGCCTAAGTTATTTACGATAACCTAGAGGTGACCGTCGTAAATGAGCCAGAGTTATTTACGATGGACTTTTCCTGGCTGTCACAAATAAGCTTCCAGAGGGTGCCAGCTGACACGTCTCCATAAGTTACGGTGACCAGTCCAAACCGTCGTAGATAACTTTTTTTACGACAACGCACTTGTGACGGCCGGATGCCATCGTAAATAAGTCATAAATGTCATAAATAACTTAATTACAATGGTTAGTGGCCTAATTACGATGGTTTTGACCGTCATAAATATTCGTGTTTCTTGTATTGGTTGTTAGGTGGAATGGTTTAATTGAAAAAAATATAATGATAGTAGGATGAAGATCATGTGACCTAGGAAAGATTTTTGTACGATTGCACCAAAAAAGAATTTACATCCTAGTCAGCCCTTTAGATGAATTATATGAAGAAGTAAGAGTATTAATGTTGATGGCCACAAGGGATTACTCAATAATAGCTCTGTGTAATCACCCTTGAGATCGTCAAAACTCTCTTATAGAGCATTGTGCGAAGAAATAAAATCTTTAAGCTCTCCATCAAGCTCACCAACCCAAAACACAACAACCTCATGCTCTTTGCTTACCATTTCTATATTTTCTGTTTGCTTCATGATGACGCGTTGACCCTTTTTGAGTAGATCAACAAGCTCATTATAGGATGCTCGCTCTTCATCATCATTTCTCTCTCCTGACTAGCATCATGAATGACTCTAGCCATCAAAAACATGGAAGGAGGTGTTAAAGTCATAGTCGGAGTTGATGGGAGGAGGTGTTAAAGTCATAGTCCGAGTTGACATAGCAATTAACGAGGGTGTAAAACCGTCGCAAATAGCTTATACTTATTTACGAGGGTTTTTAGCCGTCAAAAATAAGTCGACGTAAATAAGTATATTTATGACGATTAACGACGTAAATAAGCTTATTTACGATGGCTAATTTTAGCCGTCGTGAATAAGTCCACGCGCCACGTGGAATGGCGGAAAACTTATTTACGACGGGGTGGTTGTACCGTCGTAAATAACAGGGGCATTATTTACGACGGTACAACCACCCCGTCGTAAATAACAGAGGCATTATTTACGACGGATGGTTGTACTGTCGTAAATAACAGGGACATTATTTACGACGGTACAGCCACCCCGTCGTAAATAACAGGGGCATTATTTACGATGGGTGACGGTACCGTCGTAAATAACAGAAACATTATTTACGATGGTACTGTATAAACCGTCGTAAATAAGTTTTTTTGTTTTTTTAAACAGAAAATGTTGACCGCTCGGTCTATGGCCAGTCCATCGATGGCCAGCAACACAAACAGTCAGAAATCTATATATAAAGTATAATATCACACGATCACAATCATATAAAGTATATTACAAGTCCATCACAAGCAATCAAATGACATGATACAAATGAAGCTACACATTACTACCACGGTCGCTACCTCCGGAGCCCGCAAAATCATCCTCAAGCCGTCTGCTCACTCCTTGCACGTGCGGCGATGGAGTGCGAGCCTCCGTCGCTGATGCCTGTCATGTTTTAGCACATATTATTAGAAGTTAGCAAGTTGAACTAGTTTTGACTTTATTTTAACAAGTTTAACTATATAATACTATATTTTAGCAAGTTCAAAGTGTTTTGGTTATATTTGGTAAAGTTCAACTATGTTTGTCTATAATAGAGCAATGTTAACTTAGTTTAGTTATATTTAAGTAAGTTTAGTTATAATTGACCAAGTATGTCTAAATAAACTCAAGAGAGGTTCGTTTTTATCTGAGCTCCTGTAGTTGGCAGCTGTGGCTGCTCTGGCTCGATCACCGGTGGTGGCTCCCATCGTGGAAGCTCAACCTGCTGTACAGCCGTCATAGACTGCGAATACAAACTATTAGCACATTTTTGCATTCATAATTTTGAAACATATACATATTTGAACGACAATTACTTACTTACATTGCCGCCTAAAACTGTAGCATGTATGAGTTGAGATACTCGTCTCTGGCCCTAGTGGTTGCGGCTGTCGCTCTCGCTCTAGTCGGAGCTCCTCCTGAGTCCTCTCTCTCTCTCTCCGGAGCTCCTCTTGTGTCCGGCGAAGCTCGTCCTGGACACTCTGGAGCTCCAGCAAGCTAGACCAGTTGGAAGAGCTACCCTGCTGAGAGGAAGAGGACCTGGAGGGTCGTGCCTCCCTGGAGTCGACCACTCCTTGGAAGATGCCGAACTTACATAAAGAAGAAAGTTTATTAAATTTTCATCGACCACTCCAACAAAGTCGTACATAGTAATTGTAGAAGATGAAAACTCACTGGTCGTGAGGTTTTTCATGTCCACTTGCGTAAGCAGCTTCTGGGATGATTGTTGACGCGTTCTGCCAATCATACTCCTCGCCGCAAAGCCTCCGTGCCTCCGGCCCATACCTGGTCTATAAATAAGAAAACAAAAGAATATTAGCTAGTTTTATTAAGAGAATTCAATACATGTGATGAGACAACTCACCAGTGCCTCTGTCGCCGACTGAGAGCAGAGCTGGTCGGGCTGTGACGGATCACTTCCTCTATGACCTCTCTTCCACACCTCAATCGGTGGGGGCTCCTGACCAGTTGCGCGCTCCTATGGATGCACGTGTCAGCACAATGAAAATATGAAACATAAACAAATATTATACTTGGTAAGTTACACTTACAAGACGTTTTTTGGACCGCAAATACCCGTCAGCACCAAAAAAGTGAGACGGGTCCGTCCCTCTGCTTTCTCGACGACTGCGGGAGAGGGCCTAGAAATCCTCACTCCCCCAGCGTAAGCAAAGGACCTCGTATGCCTCCGGCCTGCCTTCTAGCCACTAAACTCCTCCACGACCCTACACAAATGTCTTATTAGTTGAAAGCACTTTAAATAGAATGAGATAATTGAACAAAATAAAATTCAAAATTTACCTCCATGTATTGCTCCATAGTCAGGTAAGTGGAAGACGCCGCCCTGAAGTGGCCCAACTCTTGCTCGCCCGGATGTAGCTTGAAATATTTGTTGGTAGCTTGAATCCGGGCGCTCGAAAGGGCCTGAGTCACGAGCTTCCTGGCGTTGTGGTGGAAGACTAACCGGGCGTGGTCCACCGCGCCCTCGTCCTCCAAACGGTACCGTGCCTTGCATAACAAATTTATAAGTAATTGTATTTAACGTATTATAGACTACATTTGATATGCTTACCACGAAGTCGGACCATACAGCCTCCTGGTGGTTGCCGTGAGTCGCGTCCTGTACGGTCGCGTAATCGTCCCACAACGTGGCGGCGACACCGTTCACTACACCTGGGTAGTGCAAACAGATCAGACCACCGAGGACACAGTTCACCTGCTTGTGTCGTCCTTGACCCGGGAAGGAGTCATCGTACCAACCCCTAATACATAATTTTGAATCATTATATATATATATATATATAAGCTTAGAAAAATTTAAATTGAAGTGTAAGATATTTACTTACATATCGCCAACCGGACGGATAACTATCCGATCCAATGGGTTTGCTGGAGCAGGAGGAAGACTCACAAAGTGCCCGCTCCTAGTCTTGCGCATCCGACGAGGCTCCACATTAGGTGACCCAGAAGAGTGGTCAGCTGACGAACCTCCTGGCTGAGAACTACCGGACCCAGAAGCCGGCTGCAAAGGGTGGTCAGCCACTAGTGGCTGCTGTGGACCGCACTCCTCGGAGTACTCGGATGAAGAGTCGTCCTAGAAATTATATATATAGTACTTATACAATTTAAGAACTTAAGAAAATTGAAGAAGATGCTGTTTACCTCTGAAGACCGCATGACGACCACATTTCTTCCTTGCAGATATGGTAGCTGGCTCAACAACACGGCCCTCCTACTAGCGCTGAGCTGGCTATCCCGAAAGGCCTCGCTCGAGGCGGTGAGCAGAAAACCCCTCGCCGGTGGCCTGTCCCCTTTGCTCTTTCCCTTTCTCCTACTCGACGACATCCTATTAAATGAACAATTATTATTTATTGAATTCAATTAACAATAAGGAAGATAATAGAAAAGAAGATAATAGAATCCAACCGTGACTGGTTTTCATTTCCGTTTTCGTGTCTCACGAGTCTCTATATTTTGAACATCTCCAACTAACTCATCAAGTTCTAGACCTGGCTCGATGAAAAATTGATCTGGTAACTCATCTTCTTGGTAAACCTCATCAATCTCAACGTTCAACGACCACAAAGTATCATTATACTCATCATCGTTTGGTGTAGATAACTGTTCATGAGGATTGACCTTTTGTACAACCCACCAAGCACGTAGCTTTTCGCAAGGATAATTTAAATAATACACTTGCTCGACTTGGTTTGCAAGGACGAATGTGTCACATCCTCGTAGTCGTTCATTGTGTTTCACTTCTACCATGCCAAATTGGTTTTGTCGAGTGCCTGTATTATTATCTAACCAATCGCGGTAAAAAAAGACTATATTTAGCTCTTTATTTCTGGCAAAACTGAATTCAAGGATTCTTTTAATAATCCCATAGTAACCCGTTTCCCGTCCTTCGACATCTAGAGTCGTATTCACAACTCCAGTGTTACATGTTGCCGTTAGAGGACGATGATCTTCAAAATCAGTTGTACGAAAGCGGAACCCATTGACATCGTATCGACGGTAGCTTCTCACTCCGTATGACAATTGACGCGAGTCCTCATGGACACCTGCGTCATTTTTGCACTGTTCGAAATATAGAAGTTAGAAGGTTTTTTGGCCCCAAAATCGTTATTCATAGAAGGAGAGAAAGAAAAGAATTCGTTACATGTTCTCTAAACCAAGATTAGAAGTTAGGCCCTCCATTTACTCCAATACGTCGCATCGTTAGTACTTGCTTGCTCGTAGGTTGATGCTTAGACTTCCAATTTTCTCGGTCAAACAGACTAAATAAAGAAAAAACAGGGTCATTATAAGTAATTCAGACATGCGTGCTATTTAGTATACATGGTACATGTAAAGCAATGCCGCTGTCTTTTCTTGAGTTGTAGCATCGTAGCTCGTGCTACTACCAACGGTGGTGCCTCTTGTTTGAAAAATTGAGAGGTCGCTATAAGGAAGTGCTTCATTCACATTGTACCGCAACGTTGGAGCATTGATATTATTTTCTTCTGCAAAGTAAACATTTAAAAAGTATCCTATCTCCTGAAGTGTAAAAGCTTCGGCGATGCATCCTTCTACCCTTGACCTATTGTGAACCATTGGTTTCAGCATGTGAGTGCTCTTTCAATGTGATACATCCACCGATATTGAACAGTGCCACCCACTTTAGCTTCATATGGAAGATGTATTAGGAGATGTTGCATTGGGTTGAAGAAGCCTAGAGGGAAAAAAATTTCCATCTTACATAACAACACAGGTACCTCTATTTCCAATTTTTCCATCATCTCCTTTGTGATTTATTTAGCACAAAGCTGTCTATAAAAAAACTAAACTCGGCTAACACCTTCCACACTGCATCACAGCCCCGAAATATTACCGGCAAAAGTCGTTCCATGATTATGTGATAATCATGACTTTTCAACCCAGTGAGTTTTCTAGTCTTCACATTCACAGTTCGTCTCACGCTAGCAGCATAACCATATGGAAATTTCAACTTTTTCAACTAATTAAAGACTTCTTTCTTGTCTTTAGCTTTAAGACAGAAAGATGTGCGAGGTTTGCCACCGGCTTCAGTGAGTTCAAGACTTGGACGATTACAAACTACTGCCAAATCCTTTCGAGCCTTTAGATTGTCTTTTGTTTTGCCCATCATATCCAAACATGTACTTACAATGTACTCGCAAATGTTACGCTCGTGATGCATGACATCGATGTTGTGCATTAGAATTAAGGACTTCACAAACGGTAGCTCCCACAATGCACAAACATGAGTCCAATTGTGGTCCTCTCCATAACCAACAAAATATGCTGGACGATTTTCATCTGGCACAAGTTTGTCCAACAATGTAGAAATCTCTGACCTGTTCAAACGTTGCGGTGGTCATTTTGTGATAATAGTGTCCTTTTTGAAGGCATTCCTCTGTTGTCTAAAAATGTGATTCTTAGGTAACCAACGTCCATAACAATCAAAGTAAGATATCTTGCCACCATGACTCAGTCGAAAATATTCTATGTCTGCAGCACATATCGGACATGTCAAGCGACCATAAGTGCTCTATACAGAAAACATGCACTATGCTGGAAAGTCATGAACGGACCATAAGTATACAACTAGAAGGTTGAATTTCTGTTTTCTATAACAGTCGTACGCTTCGATTCCTGTCCATAACATTTTCAACTCCTCAATCAACGGCTTCAACATCACGTTGAGTCGTGAACTAGGATGATCTAGTCTAGGTACAATGAGAAAGAGAAATATAAACTCATACTTCATACACAAAGATGGTGGCAAATTGTATGGAATAACGAACACCGGCCAACATGAGTACGGGGTGGCATTAGTACTGAACGGTGAGAAACCATCCGTCGCTAACCCGGTGCGGATCTTTCTTGCATCGTTGGCAAAATCTGGATTGAAGCGGTCCAACGTCTTCCATGCCTCACCATGAGACTGATGCACCATAACTCCACTGTTCTCACGTACATCTTCTTTGTACCATCGCATATGTCTGGCAGTTCTTTTCGAAAGAAACAAACGCTTCAACCGAGGTGTAACAGGCAAGTAACGAAGTTGCTTATGTGCTATTTCAGTCTGTACACGCTCGCATTCGTCATTATCAACTTCAATGAACCTAGACTTACCACATTGTAAGCACTTGTTCTCGTCGGCATACTCTTTCCAAAAAAGCATGCAGTTGTCTGGGCACACATCAATCTTCTCATATTTCATACCAAGACCAGATAGCAATTTCTTAGACTGGTACATATCTTTCGGCACTTTATGAGGTTGTGGCAGGATATCGTAGATCAATTCGATGAGATCGTTGTAACAGTTATTGGAGCATGCATATTTAGACTTAATTACCATAAGTCGGGTCAACAAACTAAGAAGAGTAACTTTTGTGTGTTCATGCAGAGGCTCTTCTGATGCTTTGAGGAGCTTGAAGAACGTTTCAACTTCCGTTGTAGGAGCATCCTCCGTCAACTTAGGATCTATGGCTTCAAGCATCTCATCCATCATATCAACCCCCGTGTTATCAGACACCACTTCTTCTTCAGCAGCTCGAGAACGTGTCTCACGGTGAAAGTACCAGACCGCATAATTTTGCATGAAACTGTTTCGACACACGTGAAACTTCAAAGTCACTTTGTCGAAAAACTTTGCATTCTGACATTTCATACATGGGCACCGCACCTTACTGTTGTTGGACAACGAAAAAGCTTGTTGTATAAAAGCATCAGTCTTGGTGAACCACTCATATGAGTGTTGCCCATTCTTTTTCCAACCCGAGTACATCCGTGTGCGGTCTTCAACCATGATTCAGGTTATACCTTCAAAGCAGACACATCATTATAAGTTCATTTTCTATTTAATGTCACGACCCCTATACCTAGGCTGATAGGTCCTAAACCCACCCAAGAGGGATCGAGGCAACGTGCTTATGACGAGACACGGAGGTTGAATCCGAACGAAATTTCGGTAGCATAAACCCGTTGTTCTCCACTGCACGCCCAAAAATGGTGCAGCAGAGAACTACAGGGTTATGTTGTTAAAATCTCATCCGGACCCAGACCCTGTACCTAGCTCGTCATAAGCACGTCCTCGATCAATCTCAGGTTGTCCAAAAAGGGACAATTTGTAGATTCGAAACGGGTAATCAATTACTATAGGTTACGTTAAACATTTCCATCTTCCAATCATTTAAGATAGAGGAAAGAATGAGAAAGAGGAGGAAAGTTGGTCAGAGTTGAAAGTTGAAAGGACCTATGCCGGGTCAGACCGTGCCGTGTTGTGTCGGGTCAGGCTGGATCTTGCCGGGTCGGGCCGTGCCGGGTCGGGGCGTGTCGTGCCGTGCCGGGTTGGGTCGTGCAGGGTCGAGCTGTGCCGAGTCGTCGAGCCATGCCGTGCTAGGGGTTGGGCCGTGTGCCAGGTCAGGCCGTGCCGTGCTGCTGGATTGGGCCGTGTCGGGTTGGGCCGTGCAGGGTCGGACCGTGTCGTGCCTAGTCAGGCCGTGCCGGGTTGGGCTGTGACAGGTCAGGCTGTGCCATGCTGGGGGTTGGTCCATGTGTCGGGTCGGGCCCTGCCGTGCTGCCGGGTTTGGGCATGCCGGGTTGGGTCGTGCCGTGCCGAGTTGGGCTGTGCTATGGACGGTCGAGCCGTGTCGGGTCGGCCCGAAATCCGTTAATATACGTATAATAAGTAAACACTCACAATCAATTAATTAACTAATTCAAAACTAATTGAACATTTTAAAACTAAATCAACAATTAAATACTTCAAACTAGTAAACTTATGAGACTAATTGAACAATAAAAAAATAATTAAACAATTATATAATAGTTAAACAAACTAATTACAAACTAAACTAAATAACTAATTAAACAGTTTAAACTAATTAAATAACCTAATTAAACAATTACAATCTAAGTAAACAATTACAAACTATTTAAAAAAATCTTATCTAATTCAACAAACTAATTACAATCTAATTATAATCTAATTACTAAACAATTACAAACTAGAATAAACTATTAAATTTAAACTTTTTACAAACAAAACTAAATACCTAATTAAACCAAAACTAATGACAAACTAACCTTACTATATAGGCAGGGGCCGACGGCGGCGGAGGGCGGCCGGTGGCGGCCGGGGGGTGGTCGGGGGTGGCTGGTGGCGGCAGGGGGCGGCCGGGGGTGGCCGGGGGCGGCTGGGCCGTCCGGGGCCGGCCTGGAGCGGCGGGCGAGGGCGGCCGGCGGCGCGGTGTCGGGGGCGGCGGCGTGGCGTCGGGGACGGAGGCGGCGGTCGGCGGCGGCGCGGCGTCGAGGGCGGAGGCGGCGGTCGCGCGCGGGAGGGGAGCGAACCGCTCCCCTCCCGCGCGCTCGGCTGTATATTTATAAGCTTATTTACGAGAGTTCCTGGTACCGTCGTAAATAAGCTACTTATTTACGACGGTTAGGTCAATCATCGTTAATAAGGCCGTTATTAACGACGGTGCCCAGTAACCATCGTAAATAAGTAGCTTATTTACGTCGGTAGGTTCAACCGTCGTAAATAATGGCCTTATTAACGGCGGTGGCGGTCGGGGGCGGCTGGGGCGGCCAGGGCCGGCCGGTGGGGCGGCGTCGGGGGCGGAGGCGGCAGTCGGTGGCGGCGCGGCGTCGGGAGCGGACGCGGTGGTCGCGCGCGGGAGGGGAGCGAACCGCTCCCCTCCCCCGCGCGCGGCTATATATTTGTAAGCTTATTTACGAGGGTTCCCGGTACCGTCGTAAATAAGCTACTTATTTACGACGGTTAGGTCAACCGTCGTTAATAAGGCCGTTATTAACGACGGTTTCCAGTAACCGTCGTAAATAAATAGTTTATTTACGTCGGTAGGTTCAACCATCGTAAATAATGGCCTTTTTAACGATGGTGTCTTTTCACCGTCGTTAATAAGTATATTAACAACGGCACCGTCGTAAATAATTACCCTCTCGTTAATTTACTAGTTTCCTGTAGTGCCAATAACTTGTTCATATTCATTTGAAGAAGAAATACTTGATTCTTCTTCATCATTAGTGAATCACTCACCAACAATATAGGCATTGTGTATATACCTCTCTTTTTATACTTGCCCTTAACATCATTCCCCTTGGAAAAGAGAAAACTGAAACTTACGGTTTTTGCAACAATGTTGCACAACATGCTTTCGCTGTTGCATTTGAGATAATTAGTAAGTTGGGGAATGAGGTGAACAAAAAAAACTCAGGATCTACATCGAGGCATGAAGAATTATTGGATCCTTACCATTAGCAATGCAATACCATATTCATTTCATGAAGCTGATTATATTGTTGGCTTAGATGTTCTTTTGGTTATGTTTCTTATTTATCTGAGACTTGATAACATGTGGATGCATTCTTGAGCCATATAACTTCATATTATATGCTTAGCTTGGAGGAATTCTAAGAACTTATTGTCTTTGATAGAAAATTGGTTGCTTGATGCATTTCCTATTATTAAGAATGTGAAAGTGGTACCATGTTCTGAACATAGAATAGCCGAGGTGGCATTTACTAAGACTTGTCTTTCAGAAGATGTCATGAGTAAAAATATTGAGCTTAATTTATCACCTTGAATAAAATCAAGTCCTGTGGCTGATAAAGGTTTTATCGCCCTTATGGAGTGGATATGCCTTATGGCAATTTGTTTGATCATTTTCCTTAGACAATTTTAATTCAGAAAAATGTTTTCTGATATGCAAGCTTTACTAGAATGCGGAGGTGCATATGTTGACAAGCAAACTTTACACCCTGGAAAAACTGGAACTTCTAGCTTCCAAGACTGAAACTTACAAGTATTGCATGTAGAGTCAAGAGTTGTTGTTTTCAATCTGAGTCAAGAGTTGTAGATCAATTTCGGGTCGGTTTCTATTGCATGGATTAGACCTTCCACGGGGTAGAACTCCCCACCCTATATATATAAAGGGGCAAAGCTGATTGAGAACACATCTTATCAAGCAAATCAATCTACTTTTACCTTTTTACCTTCTAAACTCTAAATATCTCTTCCTACCATCATGTTATTCATCTAGTGATCTTCACAACCATAGATGGTGTTCTAGGTTTGCTAGTTGACCTAGGGCATGTCCGGCAACGTCCACCCCCTGATGGGGTCCTTTTCGGACAAGAGCTTCAACGGTCTTTGCTAGTTTGCTCGTAAAACAGTCGTTCTTTATCACGTAGGTATGTCTCGGTTATCCTTTGTTTATGTGCTCATAAATCTATCCAACCTTCACCGTGAAAGCGGGATAGTTATACCCTTCTCACACCACTCTTGAGAATACAAGAAGTTTCAGCTCTAGAAATCAGATGTTTTGCTTTCCGCAATCCAGTCAGACCGATTTGGCTAAATCGCTCCGACCAGTACATATAGGCATACCTCGATCGAGTTGCTTGCTTACAGTTGCACAGAAGTGTCCTCGTGTTTAACATCACTTTTTTGTCGACAATCCCCACATGAACCTTGCCACGTCAATCACTTTATTGTTAGGCTTGGTTGTTGTTCAAAGCATCATACTTTGGCCAGGTTCAACGTAGATTTAGCAATTTGGAAATTGTTGGGGTGGTCTATATTTTCCGTCATGCATATATACTGACGAAAATATATTCAAGAAAAAACATGGCTGAGCCTCTTTTGTCTCAGCCTAAAACTTGCAGCAACTCTGAGATAAATAAAACATTGTCTGCTCTTTTTTTAGGAATACTTAGGTTTGTGCCACTGTCTCAATTACCGTTTTATATTTTTATCACTTCACAAATATTTAGACTCATGCTATTAGTTCTAAAATCATGTTTGGTTATGTCACTATTAATGACATGAACCTAACAAGTTCTGGTATTTTAGTGACATCATCATTTAAAGTAAAACAAACATAGTTTAAAACTTGTGAGATGCACTACACGAAACAGGTCAATTTACGACGGCCTACCTAATTTACGACGGTCCTAGGATTGGCCTTCGTAATTTAAATTAATTACGACGGCCAACTCTGGCCATCGTAAATAAATGATTGTTTACGACAACTTGATTTAGGCCGTTGTAAATAGCGACTTAATTACGACGGCCGAGGACTGGCCGTCGTAATTAAGCTTATTTACGACGGCCAAACATCGGGTTGTCGTAAATAGGTCTTATATGCCCCGCGGGCCCGGGTCAGCGCATGCATTTACGCTCGAGCCGCCACTCACCGCCGCCGCTGCCCGCCACCGGTCGCCACCAGTTGTTGTTCAAAGCTTATTTACGACCAAAAAGTTGTGACGGCCTTTTGCCGTCGTAAATACGTGGAAACTGTTGTAAATAGCTTAATTACGACGGTTTAGAGTTTAATTATGACGATTCTGGCCATTGTAATTTGATCGGTTTCATGTAGTGATGGATCTAAATATGCAAAAAATAATGAAAATTATCAAAACAGTAATTGTTTTTCAGAGTTTGTTTTTGGTATACATGACAAAATGTCCATTCACTTACCATATAGAAACTAGTCCTTTCATTGCAAAAAGAAAAGTATAGACTTGTTCCTTTTTTAGAGGACGTATAGACTTGTTCCTGGGTGCATTTTGTATTACATTTTCTCTGAATAGGAACATTTTAAACATAAATTACAAAATTGAGGGACCGTTCTAAATATTTCGAAACTAGGCACTTCTCGCCCTCTAGCGATGAATCGCCCAACGAGAGGGCAAGGAATCGAATGTATCGCCCGTTGGGAGGAGGATTCATCGCCCTAAGATTTTTTATGCAAGGTTTACTTTGCGTTGAACGCCCTAGCCAGAATCACCCTCTGGGTGAGGGTGATTTTTTATTTATCCTTCCCATAAGACTATTTTTCATCACACATTGCAATTTATGATCACACATTGTAGTAAATATTTTAAACATGACAGATGTAGTTCCATTATTATAGATATGACAAATGTTTATTACACGATACAATAAAAAAGTTTAAACATATTATAAATGACGGATGCCTTACAAATATTACATTAAACATAGATTGAACATATTGCAGTTTCAAATATTTCTAAAGAATGTCTAATCAAGTAGCACAATGGTGAGAACGTCTCAATATCATCGATGAAGGAGGTCTCCAATCTATTGCATGTCTTGAAGGCCAGCTTCAGCGGATGTCGACCCTTGTGCATTTTTCTTACAAGTCTTGTAGGTGTGTCCAAGCTTGTTAATAACACTGTGTGTTCCTCTTTTGCCCGACCTTTGACTTGTCCGTGTATTCCGAATATGTCATGTTTTACGGCATCCTCTCTTCACACGTGCAGTTCTTGGGTCTAGAATGTATAACACTCATTGGGATATCTGTCAATGTACCGAGTTTACCAAACCCATATACTTTCTCATGTATGCGCAACTGATTCCTGGTTAAAGTAAGACGAAAGATAAATTTAGGAGGAATACCTGCACTATGCACGCATAACTATGACATGGGAGCATGGCTTATGTTGCAAACATAAATATCATCATTATTTAAGACACACTCGTATACATCTTCACATGTCTCACATCATGCCTTACTCTATCTTTATGTAATACCTTAAATCTTTGCTACTGTGAACTGCACTGAAATGCTCGATGAAGTTTAACCTTTTGTGATTTCTATTACATATATATTTTATGGCCATGTAGCCAAATACCTTGAGTGTCATTCATGAAAATCCAAGTTGCATTGAAATGCTCCTTGAAGTATTTGGCAGTCTCGTACAAGATGAACTCCACTAACACGACAAGTGGAAGTACTTGTACAACACACATTGACCAGTTGTAAATCTTAGCTATATTTGTGGTCATTAACTCATAACGACATTCATCTATATTCCACTTCACCTTCAGCTCACTTTCAATACAATGAGAGAAGGTTGTTATTCCCGAAGCAGGGCTTCTCACGTGCGTGAAGTATCCATCAGCAAAAGACAAATAACCTGTGGACCTTCATATTCGGTACTTTGAGCTTTCAACATGAAGTTTAGTTTGCTTTATAGTGAGTTTCATTAAGTTTGCTCCATAGAGAAATAAATTTCTACCACATAGCCACATACCCTGTATGACTTATGACTAACATTTTCTTCTCAGAAATAAACATAAACCTCTGTCTTCTCTGATATATTTATTGTACATCGATGAATAGAGTTACTATAAACTTAATCTACATATTTAATTTTAAAAGTCTAATATAGATAAAAAACACTTAGTTATATGTGGGTAAAACTTCAAACTGCAACAATTGTTACTTTTCATTCCTCCACCTCCTCTCATCTTATATTTTTTCCTTGATTTTAAGGTGATTTTTCAAGAATGTTTGAGACAGGAAAACCTTATATCTATGGGAAATGTACATCAAACATCGTCCTCTAAGGGTAGGGTTCATCCTCCACAACTAAAAAATATTGGTAAATAGGAATCTTCCACGAGCCGATTTAATGCTACAGTCGATTTATGCTACTGTCGATTTCTTGCTCTGGATTGTTGATTCATTTCTACAGCGGAATAATCATCTCCCAAGAGAGGGAGAAGTGTTTTTTTAAAAAAAGGGCCTCCCAAATTTGAAATTTACGTTTATAATGTTCCTATTTCGAAAAAAAATCCAATCTGCATGGCTAGCGCTGGATTGAGGCCCAAACACCACCACCAAGGCCCAAAATAATCCAGCGAGGAGCCTTTCGGTGGCTCAGCGTCAGCGATTCTCCACCCATGCCTGCGAGATGCTGCGGTTCCTCGCTGCCGGAGCCGCCACCGTGCGGTTACCAGTAGCCGCGCTCCGGCGGTTGTTCCACATCGGGGGCGTCAGCGGGGAGGCGGAGAGCGTGGTGTGTCGCATGTCCATGCTGCGGCCCCCCTCTATCGTGTCCAAGTGGGAGCTCACCCCGAACTCGTGCAGTCTCATCGGCCGCCTCACTGCTCCGGTGCGGCAGCACGATTACAGCTGGGACGAAGACCCCAGTGCGTACACCTTCCTTTCAGTCGCTCCCTCCTCGAGCTCTTTCGCCTTCAAGTTGAGTCCCTCTACCTCCTCCCTCTACTTCCTAATGTTCTTTGGCTATTGTTGGGTTCTGCTTTGTGGTGTAAGGTACATTCGTGCAAGATCTGGTGCGGTTCCTGTACTTGAGGAGTTTCATGAGGCCTTGGATTGGTCTGCGTAATTAAGAAGACTAGTGTGCGGTTTAATTACTGTTTAAGTTAGTGTGTTCCGAGTATGGTAGAAGCGTTTTTTTTTTCAAGATCGAAGGTACAAGCATTTGGTGCTCTTTGTTGTATAGGTTCTGTGATCTATGTAACAAAGAATATTTATCTTCAGCTTAAGTACTGTTTAAAATTTGTGTACTTCGTGTAAATAAAAAAAATTAGAAGCGGATTAGGCGTTTTTGTTGGGCTCACATGAATTTTGATCACTTGGACTAGCAAAGTGCTGAGAACCAGAGTGGACGGAGGATCCCCTGCTGCGCCTAGGACTGCGCCAGGGGAGAAACCAGCAGCGAGGAGGCGTGGGGAGAGTTGCGCAGCACGTATCGTGGAGGGAGAGGAGAATGATCACGGTGGCTAGGGTTAGGGTTCGTAGCCACGGTGATCCAAGGGGAAGAACAACCCTATGGGGCAATTTTTATTTTTCCAAGATGAATTACAATGGGGGAGGGGGTCGGTATTTATCGGGGTCCAGGACCCCTGGCTCCTGGCTGCGCGCCCCCCCTGCTGGCCGCCAGCCCCCTGGTTGGTTGGGACAGCCCCCAACCGACCAGGATCTTTATTGCCTTAATTAAACTCACACCTCCTATTTTGAACACATCAGTCCTAATATATTTATTCCCTTCCTATTTTATAAATAGACTTCATTTTCTTCTTTAGGCATACGCCCCTTCCTGGCTACCGCCTTGCTGGCGCCTTTGTGGGCCCGACGCGCATAATGCCGGCCCATGAAGGCGTCCACAACATTTCCCTCCTTTCCGACAAAGAGTTTGTCCTCGAGCTGGAAGTGTGGATGTTGTGTCTTGAAGTATTCTAGCTGGACCCATGAAGAATCTGCATTAGAATGGCCAATCCGTTTGACTAACAGCCCCCAAATTCCCCTATTCAGTCATGCTCGTTGAATCTTCTCCGATTGTGGTACGACGTGCCCATGGAGGAGAGGTGGCAGAGGCGACACTTGAGTTGGTGCAGGGCCTTCAAATTTCTTCAGGAGGGACACATGGAAGACGTCATGTATCCGTGCTTGAGGGGGTAGCTGCAGCTGATATGAAACAACACCAATGCGCTGGATGTCTGATATGGTACAAAATACTTAGGACCAATCTTTGATGGCGGTGCTACTGTCACGACAACTGCAGTACGCTGATGAAGACATAGCCAAACCCAGTCCCCAATATTGAACTCCACTTCATATCGAGTTTTGTCTTCATAGCTCTTCATGGCAATCTGAGCCTGCACCAACTTGTTTTTAATTTCATCTAAGAATTCATCTATGTCCTTTAGCCGTTGGTCCACTGCTGCTACCTTGGAGACTCCCTGATGGTAAGAAAGAAGTGTTGGAGGATCTCTGCCATAGACCACTCTGAAGAGTGAGCATTTGAGTGATGTTTGGTACGATGTGTTGTAGCAGTACTCAGCCAAAGGAAGCCACTGCAGCCATTGATTTTGGTCGATCACCCGCCAGGCAACGAAGATACATGGTGATGACCTTATTGACGACCTTAGACTAGCCATCAGACTATGGGTGGAAGGTCGAATTGACGAACACCACCTAGCTGAAACAGGTCTGACCAGAACAGACTGGTGAAGACAGTGACGCGGTCGCTGACAATGGAGCAGGGGAAGCCGTGTAGACGTACAATGTCGTCGAAGAACGCCCATGCCACTGTACGGGTGGCTCAGTGGGATGAAGTGGGCGTACTTCGAAAAGCGATCCACCACCGTCAGGATCACCGTCTTGCCTCCAACCTTTGGAAAACCCTCGATGAAGTTCATAGAGATATCAATCCAAATTGCCGAGGGTACAGGAAGAGGCTGTAGCAGGCCGGTCGGGTGTAGGTGGTCCGTCTTGTTGCGCTGGCATGTGGTGCAACCGCGGACGTACTCGCGCACCCATCGCAGGAGTGACGGGCTATAGAAGGAGAGTCGTAGCCGATGCGCTGTCTTTCGGACGCCCTCGTGGCCCCCATCATGCCCCTAAGCTAGGAGAGAGGGCCACAAGGAGGACGTGTCGGCGACGAAGAGCTTCCCCTTGTGCCGAAGGAAACCGTCACGTCCGACCCAGTCAGCAGGTACGACCCCTCCCTGGAGTTTGGCGCGCAACTGTTGCGCCTGCTGGTACGTGGCGATCTCCACACGAAGCGAGTCGAAGAGGTGGAAGACTGGTGCTGATATGGCATGAATAGCCATGTCTTCTTCGTCGCGGCGGGACATGGCATCAGCTGCCCGTTCAGACGTCCCGACCTGTACTCAACCTGCAGATCATAGCCAAAAGCTTGCTCACCCAATTATGTTGAGGGATTGTTGCGAGGCGTCGATCCAGGATGTACTTCAGACTGAAATGGTTAGTCCAAACAGAGAAGGGACGACCCCATAAGTAAGGCCACCAGTGGCGCATAGCCTTCACAAGTCCGATCAACTCGTGCTCGTACGCTGGTAGCTTGTCGTGGTGAGGAGCTACTGAGCGACTGAAGAAGGCGATGACACCATCACCCTGGTGTAGAACCGCCCCGAAACCGGCGTCCGACGCGTCGCAGTCGACGACGAAGCACTTGTTGAAGTCTGACATTTGGAGAAGAGGCGCTGTCATCAACACTTGCTTGAGCTAGGAGAAGGAGTCCCGCGCGTCGTCGGTCCAGCGGAACGCCTTCCGCTTGAGGAGGGCAGTGACGGGTGCGGCCACTACGCCATACGCTGCAATGAACTTGCGGTAGTAGCCAGTGATCCCAAGGAAGCCTCGCAAGGCTCGTAAGGACCGAGGTGTAGGCCAATACTCCACGGCCTCCACCTTGGTCAGATCCATCGCCACGCCCTAGGAGGAGATGATATGTCCCAAGTAGGACACGGTCTCCTGGCCGAAGAAGCACTTGGACTTCTTCAGGAATAACTTGTGTCCGGAGTGTCTAGAACACCTGCTTGACATGCTGGAGGTGTTCGGCCCAGGACCTGCTGTACACCAAGATATCGTCAAAGAAGACAAGCATGAACTTTAGGACGTCGTTCATCAACGACTGGAACGTGGATGACACATTGGTGAGGCCGAATGGCATCACCAAGAACTCATAGTGGCCTCGATGAGTTCGGAATTCCATCTTGTCGATGTCGTTCGGGTGCATGCGCACCTGGAAGTAGCCGCTGCGGGGGTTGAGTTTGGTGAAGAACCTTGCGTCGCGGAGCTCGTCCAACAGCTCATCGACCATCAGAATAGGTAACTTGTCTTTCAAAGTTCGGGCGTTGAGCTCGCGGTAGTCGATGCAGAAGCGCCACGTGCCGTCGGCTTTTCGGACCAACAACACTGGCGAGGAGAATGCAGAGGTACACTCTCGGATGATGCTCTGGCGAAGCATCTCGGCGCACTGCTTCTCAATCCCGTCCTTGAGAAGCTAGGGTAGCGGTACGGCCGGACAACTACTGGAGCTGTGCCCTGCAGAGCCTCATGCGGTGGTCGTGGCGCCGTGGAGGAGGAATACCGTGTGGCTCATCGAAGAGGTCCTAGAAGCTATTCAGGAGGGCGCCCATCATGTCGATAGGTGGTGCCAGAGAAGCGCACACGGGGGTAGATGTAAAGGTTCCAAAAATGTGAATACAAAGAAACACAAGTTCATATGAGTGAAATTTGGGACTTGTTAAAACTTTTCCACATGTGATAACCCACATGAGGGTTTTCTTCACACAAGTTCAAATGTTTATTTGAAAAGTTGGAACCCAAGAGGGTCAAAAACCAAGATGGGAAGTTTCCATAGGTGTGAGAAAGCTAAAGACCGATTTAGAACAAATTGTTCAACTCAAAATTCAAATGAGAGCAACACTATGAATTTCAAAACTGTTGTGCTACAAATCTCATTTACAGCAGCCAAATTAAAAATCAGATTTCATATTTCATTTCCTTGGGTCCAAATTAGTGGGTGTGCAAGGTTTCATGATTTGTTGATATGTTTGCAACCCATTTTCCAAAATGGACTTTAAATAACAAAGAATTCAAATGCATATTTGAATTTGGATGAAACTTGCCCAAATATCCAAATGCACCTTAGATTTTAACTCCCACAATTTGATTCCATAATTTGCAAATTTTGGGAGATATTTTGGAGAGGGATAAGGAGGGACTGAGCTGTGGGACCCACATGTCATTGAGGGAGTTAAAATATGCAAAAAGATCTCAGAGTGTAGTCTCTGTTTGAGTTCTGCAGTCGGTTCACTCGAGCCACCTAGGATTCTCACCGAGCGACACCGAGACAGAGCCGGAGCCACGTCTTGTTGAATTCCATCGCGCTGGAGGGCTGCCCATGCGTTTTATACCCTCTGCCGCGCTCCCTTTCGCCCTCATCGCTGAAGCCTCGACCCTGTTCTTCTTCCCTCGCGCACGAAACAAACCGAGCGCTGCCGCCGTGCTTGTGATCGATCGCCCACCGCCTAGCTCGGGTGCGAGCCTCAACTGAGCGACCAAACCACACCACAGACGCTCCTCCGACGTCCTCGCGCCACTCCAACGTGAGCTCCACCTCCAGAGACCGAGACCGCCGAGTTCCCGCGGCAACCGAAAACAACGGCGACGATGCGCTCTCGTGGACAGCTCCACAGAGTGGTTTTCACGACCAAGAAAGAGGACTCTTGGACGCGTAGGAGCTTCCTGCAGCTTCCATCCGAAGCACAGAGCTTGTCGTCACGTATTGTCGACGAATTTTAGAAATCCTCTCCGGACGGTGTAAACCGACCTTCGGGTATGATTCCACAAAATTCCCGATTGATTTTTGTTTAGACACCACGAAACTTCGCACACACGGGCTAGACTTGAGGGCGCACCAGTTTGCTTTTGAAGCCTCGCATGAAACGCACGGTGCACATCGTATTTCCGGTCTTTCCGACGGCGGCTATGGCGGGAAGGTTCGGGTGCACGGTGAACCCTAGTTCAGAGCCATCTCCGAGCCGTTTCATTCCCATGTCGACGTTCCTTAGCGTCCGCCGGTGCTTTAGAACCTGGAAACCAGAGCTTGGGAGGCTTAGGCCGTCAGGGTAACGTCGCCGGATTTCATCCGAGCCGCAGCACCGGTGCGGGGTGGTTTAGACACGTCGCCGGTCTGTGGAAGTCACACCAGCGTGTTCCTCGCACAAAATAAGGGCCTAGCGGCGAGTTTAAGCGTCGGAGGTGGCCGGACGACCGAATTCGAGGTAACTCCGGCGAGCCCCGGCGACGCGGGCGCGTGGGCGGCTGGAGGTTGAAGAAGGCTGCCGGCCCCACGCGTCAGTCGCACAGAAACAGGAGCTGGATACTCTGTGGCGCCGGATCGACTGTGACAGCGCGGGAAACAATCCTGTGACCCCGTGTGGCACCCTCCCAGCAACAAACACGTGTCCCCTGGTCCCACCGTCAGTTTAAACTTTTTTCCGGATTTATTCAAATTCCAGGTTTTCCCCAAACTTTAGAAGAGCATAACTTTTGCTAGGAACCTCCAAATTTAGTGATTCAAATTGGGTTAGATTCAGATTGACACACTCTATCCAAATATGCAACCCAATTTGTATGAATGTCTTTATTTAATTTTGGAAAATTCTTTAAATCTTTTCAGCAAAAGAATTTTAGAGGGACTTTGGTTTATCCAAAAATCCTCAAATTTTGCCAGAATATTCTTTAGAGTGTTATTAGACTCCTGTAAAAGTTTCATCTCATTTGAAGTTGATTTGATCAGGGTAATTCAGATTGTAAGTTGCTGTGTTCAATTGAATACAGAAACATTTTCAGAGAATTGCCAAAACTTGTAAATTCAGTTCTGGGCAATTCTTAGCTCCAAAAATCCTAGGAAAATTCATGCAAGCTCTATGAACTATAATTGAAATTGTGATTCACTGAGTTTGACATGAACATAGGTGTTACCCCAGAATTAATTCTTCTTTGCTTAATTGCTTAGAAAATCGTTCTAAATAAACCACTCAATGAAAAGTGCTAATTTTTTGGTCCAGATGACTTTCTTGTGACAAGGAACTCACATGAAAATTCTCAGGCCCATTGGAGCTCTGGATCACCACTGTCATGTGTAACCTCTTAAGTTGATCAACACTTAAGTGGGAAAAGCACTTAAACTTTGATCAGAGTGTTTAAACCCAACCCAAACCACTAGCACTAGTGTCATTTTAAATTCTTAAACAGAGTTCCAGTTTTAAAACTATCATTAGATCTTATTAGCAAAAGCTTTTCAATTAAATACATATGCATGATCATATCGTGTAGCATCTACGTGAAGAACGTAAGAAAGACTTAAAGTGAAGATCAAGGAGGAAGGAAAAGCAAGTAATCAAGCTCCAAGTGATCGTCACTAGCTGATTGTAATCTTAGCCACCTGCAAAACAGGCAAGCCCCGGTTTGCATTTGAACAGTTTTATAAAGCATTTCCATTTTTAGAGATCATAGCTTTACATCATTAATTGCATTAAGTCTAGTTGATATTGAAAAACCCACTTGCATGACTAGAAATACCTAAGAGAGAAAGGGTAGAATAGCACCTCCTCGAGTGTATTTGGCTACGCTAATGTTAGTAGGAAAGGTCCGGTAGAAGTCGAGTAGTTGGAATCTACTCGCGAGTTTAGGACTGGTTTATTCGAAGCGGGTCTAAAATAGAAAAGATGAGGAAAGTTCACACATAAGAAATGGAGACCGGGCAGGGAGGTTTAGATGCAGCAGGTTGCGGATTGTGCGTGCATAGCCCTGCCTGTGTCGGTTAAGGTCCGTCCGTGCTTGGTCCTGTTGGACAAGTTTAAGTTGTGTACCGGGCACATACTGGCTATATGGGACCCAAGAAACCGATGTACCTTGGGAGATCCATAGTGGAACTTTTCCAACTGCCTTAGGCTTTCGGCGTCAGGGTAGCAGGAGGTAACTCGCTTAAGAACATACCACTGCGGGTATGTACCTTGAGGGAGCTTGCGTACTCGGGGCAGTTGGACTGCGTCCAATGTGGAAGATCTTGGGAAAGGTGGCCGCGTACAACGTCAGTCGAGGTTGTTAACGGCAACTCGGAGTAAGGGTGTACGTGTCGTGTAGTCCGGGCGTGTACTGATTCAAATCACCGTCGCTCGCTGTGATATGAGCATACTTGCCCACTGCAACAATTGTATCAGTTCGAGACCCAGTCTTTACTAGTAAATTCTGGCAGGAACTATTCAAGTTGCAAGGAGTACAACTACTGTTAAGCACAACATTTCACCCACAATCTGATGGGCAGTCCGAAGCTGTTAATAAAGTAATTGCTATGTATTTGCGCTGCATGACAGGGGACAGACCTCGACAATGGGTTCAATGGCTACCATAGGCAGAATATTGTTATAATACATTCTATCATACTTCCCTCCAGTCTACTCCATTCAAAGTTGTCTATGGTCGAGATCCCCCTTAACTCATATCTTATACTACTTATACTACAGGTACTTCAGTTAAAGTCCTTGCTGTGGATCAGACATTATTCGATCGTGATGTTTTTTTTAAAAGAAGTCAGGGAGAGACTTCACCAAGCACAACGGCATGATAACTACTACAATGTCAAGCATTGACCGTTAGATTTTGAGGTGGGGCAACGGATTTGGCTTCGTATACATCATCGTATAACAGCTGCTAGAATTCAAGGGCCAAAATCCAAATTATCGGCCAGATTTTATGGTACTTATCAGATATTGCAAAAGATGGGTCAAATGGCATATAAACTTCAGTTGCCACCAAATAGTAGGCTTCACCCAGTTTTCCATGTAGGCCTTCTCAAGCCATTTATCGGAACACCTCCTGTGAATCCACTTAGCTTACCAACTATGAGTGATGGAAGAATATCTCCAAGGCCAGCAACAGTATTAAGATCTCGGTTTTATAGAGGCACTTGGCAGATTCTAGTGCAGTGGGAAGGTTGTTCTGCTTCAGATGCATCTTGGGAAGATGTTTCAAAATTCAAGAAGTCCTATCCATTATTCAAGCTCGAGGACGAGCTTTTTCCCGAGGGGGGAGAGATGTGATGATAGGTTTGCAGTATCGCCGCCGGGCTAGGGACCTCCGGAGGCAGCAGAATTAATTTAGGAATATGCTTGCTAAGAGTCCATCAGGAATAAAACTGAGTTTGTTAAGAACTCAGAAATAGTTAGGAAAGAGTCCAGTCGGTTTAAATCAAGAATTAAAAGATAGAGTTCAGTTTAGAAGAGATAGAGTCCAGTTTAGATGCGTTTGTAACAGATTGAGTCCAGGGAAATTTCCAAAACTGTACCTGCGGCTCAGGCTATATATGCCAGCCGGTTTTATCAATAAAGCAAGCAACTTTTAGGGTATACCTCTTATCCCTCGGAGCTATGGGTTGGCGATGCCACGACGCTATCGGCGCACAGACCCCGGGCTCGGCGGGAGCGCCTCCGCCCTCCCTTCTTCCACTCCTACAACCTCCGATCTTGCAAAAACAAAGAAGCCCCTTGTCACAGCGCGGGAGGAGGCCGTCACGAAGATGCCGGAGCAGGTGCGCGAGAACCACCACTACAAGTTGTGGTGATGGCGCGTGACACATGAGAAGGGCGCGTAGAGCGTTGAGAGGCGGTGCCCTTCTATGTTCCGCTGTCTATTGTTGCCGCGAGTCGACATTCGGAGACCCTGGCCAGGCTCATGGCGGTGGCATTGCATCTCCACACCAGTACGAAGTGGCTCTCCAAGGCCAGCTGTGAAGAGATTGATCTGCTGGCGCTGGATGAGATCCTCACAGCGACAGAGAAGGACCAGGAACTTACGATGGTACTCTTCAACCGTACCAGTACGACGGAGATCTTTAATCTCAGCCAGGTCGTTGGAGCAAAGCGGAGGTCCGGAGCACATGTTGACGAAGTTCGCGAACCGCTGTGTCGGAGTGTGTGAGCGGCGACACTCCTCCCGGCCTGCTACGGAAGCAGCCCGCGAGGTTCTTTGATTGGAGGGGGCTTGGCGCCCTCACGCGATCGGGCTCGAGGGAGCGGATGAACACCGAGATTTACTTGGTTCGGGCCGCCGGAGCGTAATATTCTACGTCCACGGAGGTGATTGTTGTATTGTTTGCTTGTATGTGTGTGAGAGGGTGCTGGGTTGCGAACCCTTTGTCGGGTGGTCACCCCGGTCCTTTTATAGTCCAAGGCCGGGGTGGTTACAATGTGGCTTCATGCCCGACAAGTGGCTCCAAAGCTATGCGAACCCTATACAATTCAAGGGTTTTGTACTCTGAGCAGAGTAGTTGGAGGGGGAGTTAAGTCCCGTCGCTTGGCGCGCTGAGCGCCTCTGTCCGTGTGTCAGGTGATGATGAAGACGCCGTCTTGTCGTCGTGTCTTCTCGCCCTGCTTGGGTGGTACAGCGCCGTTGGGCGGCACTGTACCGCTGTCACGCCTTGCCGTCCTGTCTTGTCTTCGTAATGGCGAAAGGGCAGAGGACGGAGGTGTGTGTAGTGCGCCATGCTTCTGGGGAAGGCGTGAGCCTTGAATGTGCAGCCTGACAACACACTTCCACCTTGACCTCGTTGACCCACGGCCCACGACGGATCGTGGGGACGTGGCGGCTTCGAAGCTCTTATCGACGGGTTTGGAGCCAGGAGACTCGTGGCAGCTCCAGACCTCACCTCAGCGGGGAGGCTCGGACCGGAGCCCAGGGCACGTGTCAACTCTGGAGCTTTCCTCAGCAGGGAGGATGCTCTGAGCCAGGCGACACGTGGCAGCTCCAGACTTCACCTCAGCGGGGAGGCTTGGACCGGAGCCCAGGGCACATGTCATCTCCGAAGCTTTCCTCAGCAGGGAGGAGGCTTTGAGCCAGGAGACACGTGGCAGCTCCTGAGCTCACCTCAGCGGGGAAGCTCGCACCGGATCCCAGGGCACGTGTCAGCTCCAGAGCTTTCCTCAGCAGGGAGGGGGCTCTGAGCCAGGAGACTCGTGGCAGCTCCGAACCTCACCTCAGCAGGGAGGCTCAGACCGGAGCCCAGGGCACGTGTCAGCTCCGAAGCTCTCCTCAACAGAGAGGAGGCTTTGAGCCAAGAGACACGTGGCAGCTCCAGACTTCACCTCAGCAGGGAGGCTCGGACCGGAGCACAGGGCACATGTTAGCTCCGGAGCTCTCCTCAGAAGGGAGGAGTGTCGGAGCCCGGATACGCGTGGCAGCTCCGGACCTCACCTCAGCGGGGAGGCTCGGACCGGAGCCTAGGGCACGTGTAGGCTCCGGAGCTCTCAGCAGGGAGCAGTATCAGAACCCGGATACACGTGGCAGCTCCGGACCTCACCTCAGCGGGGAGGCTCGGACCGAAGTCTATGGCACGTGTTAGCTCCGAAGAACCTCTTTAGTAGGGAGGGGGTTCTGAGCCTAGAGACACGTGGCAGCTCTAGACCTCACCTCAGCAGGGAGGCTCGGACCGGAGCTCAAGGCACGTTTCGGCTCTGGAACTCAAGCGCACGTGGTAGCCTCGGGGCTGACCTCGGTGCCAAGGACACGTGGCTACGCCGGGGCCTGCCTCAGCAGGGAGGCGGGGCCCTGGTTGTCTTTTACCCTCTATGCGGGGGTACTCGGTCTGCAGGGTACCGACAATGGCACACGTGGCAGCACCGGATCCCTCCCTTGCAGGAACGGTCGCCTGGAGCTGTTGCCCACGTGGCATCACCGGAGCCCTCCCATGCTGGAGGTCGGGCCCGAAGCTTTAGGACACGTGGTACCTCTGGAGCTATCCTTGGCAGGAGATGTGGCTCGGAGGTCCCAGACACGTGGCAGTACCGGAGCCCTCCCTAGCGGGAGCTCGGGTCCGGCACCATCGGACACGTGGCGGCTCCGGAGCCATCCTTGGCCGGTAGTAAGGCTCAGAGCCTGAAGACACGTGCCAGCCTCAGAGCCCTCCTTAGCAGGTGGTCGGACCCGAGGCCTAGGGCACGCGCCTTCTCATGAGTGCTCCCTAGCTGGCGGTTGGGCCCAGCCTGTAGGCTGTGTCCCTGTTTTCTGCATACGTGCTGACGTATGCCTTCTTTTGCTCCTACACGCGGGGTACCCGGTCTTGAGGGTACCGACAACGGCCTTCAACGCCCGCTCGGCGTCTTGATACTCCATCTGCTGCTCACGCCGACCTCGGGTTTGGCCTTTTGTTTGCCCTCCCGCTGATGGGAGGGTGCGCCGTCTTGGCGCGGCCGCTGTTGTTGCAGCTCACGGAAGCGCTCCGCAAGCTTCTTGATCTCACGCCAGTCGCTAGCGCCGTAGCGGCTAGAGTTGTGCACCGGGCACCACTGGTCGTAGTCGCTGGCAAACGATGGTCATGGGCGCTTGTCAGTTCGCGGGGCTCGGCCCCCACCGGCCGCTGCTAGGGCGGCAGTGGGTGCCCAGGCCAGAGGCTTGTTCCTGCCCCCGGTCTAGTTCTTCTTGCTGTTGCGCAGAGAAGCAGCCTCTCCAACACTCCCTGTCGCGGAGGCAGCGCGTGAGTGCCAGTCTCGGCCTTCCGCCGCCCTGGCAAACTTGTCGGTCAGGCTGAAGAGCTCGGAGACGTCCTGCACGTCGTGCGTGGCCGACTTCTCGAGCATCTTCTTGTCGCGGACGCCTTGCCGGAAGGCGACGACGACGGAGGCGTTGGAGATGCAGGGGATGGTGTTCCTAACCTGGGAGAACCGCTGGATGAAGGATCGCAGCGACTCCCCATCACGTTGACGCACGGCGTGGAGGTCGAGCTTGGTGCCGGTGCGCCTGTAGGAACTCCCGAAGTTGGCTGTGAATCTCCAACACAACTCTTCCCAGGACGCTATGGAGCCTGGAGAAAGGTTCATGAGCCATGACCGGGCTGTGTCAGTCAGAACCACGGGGAAGTAGTTGGCCATGACGGCCTCATCCCCTCCTGCAGCTAGGATGGAGGTGGAGTCGATCTGCAGGAACACGGCAGGGTTGACTGTCCCGTCGTATTTTTCTGGCAAGTGGGGCCGGAACTTAGGTGGTCGGACCACCATACGAAGGTGCGGGGCGAACGCCATGCAACCCCCTACTGCCCCCGGAGAAGCAGATGTAGGCGGAGCGCAACCCGCTGGTACAGCGCTCGGAGAGCCGTACTCTCCTTCGAGGTTGTGACGCCTCTCTCGGCGCCGTTCGATGGTGATGGGACCATCTTCGCTTACAAGGCGACGGTTCAGCTCAATCCTGAGGTCAGCTGTGGCCGTCGTGCGTGTGGCTGCCGTCCCATGGGCCACCGTCTGCGTGTGCGACTGGGCCAGTGAGGATTCAGCTCGCTGTCTCCTATAGGCAGGAGAGTTCATGGCAGCAACGACGAGATGATCGACGTCGTGTCGCCACTGCTCTGCCCCTCAGAATGCGGAAAAGTAAGTTTGACGTGGGGACCCAACTGACAAGCATGGCAAAGAGACTCATGAGTACCCCGAGTACACGAAATCACTGAACTACCAAACAACTTCGACATAGCATCAACACCAGGGTGGCCAAGCCGACGATGCCAAATGGTCGAAGAAGCTGTCGTAGTCAGGGCAAGAGGCGGAGCGGAAGCAGGAAGACGCATCGTGTACAGGGGACCCGTACTATCACAACGAAAGAGAATGCGTCGAGTAGTAAGATCCTTCACAGTTACACCATAAGGATCAAACTCAAGGGAAACATGGTTGTCAGTCGTAAAACAACGAACGGAAAGAAGGTGCTGAATGATGTCAGGAGCAATAAGAACATCACGTAGCTGAAACGAATCCGGCGAGCCCGAGTCACCTACTGAGATGACTGGAAGAGCCGTCCCATTCCCAACAACGATAGATGAAGGATCAGAAGGACGGGAAGGGCGGGTAGAGGAGAGGATACCGACGTCAGGGGTAGTGTGGTACGAGGCTCCGGAGTCTACCACCCAGTCAGGGCCAGACGGCGTGAGACCCCGCAGGTAGACCGACGGTGTAGAACGGGTCGCGACATGCCCCGGCGGTGGCGGCGTCGGGAAGGAAGGCAACACGCTCGAACCCTCGACGGTGGTGCCAACCGAGTAGGCAACAGCCGATCCAGGTTCATCAGCCGATGGTGGCCGAGAAGTACCTCCTAGGGCAGCAGGACCGGCGGCCCAAGGGGCGGCTGCAGCTGCTGCGGGCCAGGTAGTGGCGCCATCGTAGGGTGCTGCAGAGGCGACGACGGCAAGCCAGGCGGCAGCAGCGGCTCGAGGGGTGGCAGCGCTGGGGGCTGCAGGAGCACCGGCGGCCAGTGGTGGGGTCGCGTCGGCGGGCGGCAGCACGGGTGCGCCACCGGGCAGCAGCAGGGGTGCGCCGGTGGGTGGCAGCAAAGGGCCCTGAGGAGGCGGGCCAGCTGTGAAGGGACCTCGAGGCGGTGGCGTAGGCGTGAAGGGGCCCTGAGATGGCGGCGCGGAGGTCAAGGGACCCTGAGGCGGTGCCCCGGCAGCAAAGGGGCCACGGGAAGGCGGCGCGGCGCCGAAGGGACCCTAAGGTGGCGTCGAGCCCCTGAACCCACCCGTTGCAGCGGGAGGCCGGGCTCCGAACGGCGGCGCCGGGCCAACGCCTGGGCGCACGAACGGTCCGCCGGCAGGGAACGGCGAAGATGCCCTTGGCGGCGGCGGCGCCAGGCACGAAGGCGGTGACGGCACGGCCGGGCCTCTCGTTCCCCATCGGCGGCTGCATCGCGTGGAACACCGGATTCAGAAGAGGAGACGCGAGTCGAGGGTTATAGAAGACGACGAGGGAGAGGGAGAAGCGGCGCCTGGGCGGCGCGGCGGCGGCGCATGAGGAGGAGAGGGGGGCGCAGCGGCCAGGCGGCGGGCGGCGCGCGACGAGGTCTGACGGCGCGGCGGCGGGCGGTGCGCAGCGGCCGGGAGAGAGAGAAGGGCAGAGAGAGGCAATCTGATACCAAATTAGATTAGGGAATTGATAACTTCAATAACAGACTGTCAAGGAAGATACGTATATAGGGGGACACAGCTTAAGGGCCAAGTAACCCTAATACAAAAGACTAAAATGCCCCCTAATACACGTACAGTCCAACAATAACAGAATACAATCTCTTATTATTTAGAATATCTCTAACTTCACTTTTATTCCTGATTCTTATCTAAACCCGGCCCTACAGGCCCTTTAATCTTCCTGCGCCTCACATATTTTCTACCATAGTATTTATCTATAACAACTTGAACAGGATAACGTTGCAGTTTAAGGGTGAGCTGGCTAATATTAGCATGAAGCATTTGAAGCACAATGACCTTGTCTATGTACCTGGTTATCTAAGTTCGTATCATAAAGTCAGTTCAAGTTGTGAACGGTACATTCTCTACAAGGCCAGATAGCTGTAACCATTTTCTCAGTGTAACATTCTGGGTAATTACTTGTTAAATCGATTGTATATGTACTAACCTACCTGTGTTTTGTATGTAGATATACTTTGTCTTTTAAGTTTTAACATACACCTGATACTTAGGCAGACTATGATCCGTTGCAACCATATATAAATTCATATCGCTGAAGCAGCCTTTGGTTAGATATGTTCATATAAGTTCCTATTATTTACCTGACCATGGATGACATGTGATTATATAAATTTATTCTGTGTGCCAATTTCACAGTATTGCAGAGAGGAAAAATATTTGGAAGTTGGACATTAGTAAAAAACACACTGGTTATCAGTGGTCACTAAGGATATGTTTTGCTTTGCTTCCTCTCTCATGCACTTTTAATTTAAAACATATCATGTTATAGATTTTAGTCAATGAGCTGAATTATGTTCTTGATCAAAGTAAGAGGCCTCAGAGTGCTGCAGACTCATTGGATCCATCATTGACATCAACGACATTTGTCACCTGTAAGTTTTGCTCGTTTCCTGTACAATTATGCATTGTAGCCTGTCTCTTATCAAGTCTTCTAATCTCTGTTGTTTACTTTTTTCAGCTCAAACGCAAAAAGAAAACGAGTACATAGACCAGCTTCGCTTATGGCAAGTTTTCTTTGCCAACCCTTATGAATGGTGGGATAAACGAGATTCCAAACTGTATGCTAGCTGTTAGACTCTGTAATTGTGTGTGGGGCACAGGGGTATATTAGTCATTAGTGAGGGATTAGGGTTAGGGGTAGTATAGTCTTTTCCCCTCATCTAATCCCTCTATATAATCATCCCTGTACCCTCATTATCATTATCATCTAATACAGCCTCTATTAGCCCTCTAATATGGTATCAGCTAGGAATTGATTAGGATTAGGGATTAACCCTAACCCTAATGGCCCAGCCGCCGCTGCCCTCGCCGATGCGCCGCCCGCCGGAGCCGCCGCCGCCCTCGCCGGCGCGCCGCCTGCCGGAGCCGCCACCGCCCCCGCAGGCGCGCCGCTCGCCCACGCCGCCGCGCCCAGGGCCACCGCACCTCACGCCGCCACCGCCGCGCCCTAGGTCGTGCCTGCCGGTGCCGCTGCCGCCGCCAGCGCCCCCGCCGGCTCCGCCGCCAGCCGCCGCGCCCTGGGCCGCCGGGGCCCTGGCTGGATTTGCACCGTCGCCTCCGCCCGGATTCGGACCGCGCGCGCACGGGGGAGCCGCCGCCGCCCCTAGAGGGGCCGGCGCGGCCGCTGCTGCCCCTTGGCCCAAAGCCCCTTGGCTCGCAGCCGCCGCCTCTGGAGGGGCTGCCGCGGCCGCCTCCGCCCCTGGATTCGCAGCCACTGCTGCTGAAGGCGCCGCCGCTGCCCCCTGGTCCGCTCGACCATCCATGTTTTCGGTCCCTAGAGGTGCTGCCGCCCCTCCTATGACCCCGAAAACCGGTCTGGCCGCCATTGGACCTCTTGTAGGTGCCACCAGCAAACCCGCCACCGTTGTCATTTTCATGGCAGGTACCTCTAGTCTACGGGACTCTACCGCCACTAGGCTCGACATCGACGGGAGCACCACGACTACTGTTACGCCGATTCCGTTTCTAGTCGTCGGTGCCGCTGCTGATAACGTAGCTACTTCTTCGTACGGCACTGACACAACCGACATCGCCGCAGCACTGGCTGCCTCTAGTGAGCGCGAGTGGGCACTTGCTCTCGCCCTAGAGCAGGAGCGTGCCTCCGTGGCGGCACTATCTTACCAGCTCGAGGAGAGTGCTCACCAACCGATGAGTGCTCTGCCCACGAGCCTTCCTCGGACGCTGGTACGTACTCGGTTTCACTTGTGGCCGCTCTTCATGCGCAGGCCATCGGGATTCAGAACATCCGGACGCTCGTGTCGGTTGTTCTCAGCTCCGAGTCCACTTCATATGCCCGGTGGCGTGACCTGGTGCTTCTCACGCTGAGGCGTTACTACCTCGACGACCACGTCCTCCAGGACGATTCTTCAGTGGTGGTCTCCTGGATCAGCATGGACAGCCTGGTCCTATCCTGGATCCTTGGCTCCCTGACGGAGGATCTACAGGACATCGTCAGGCAGCGCGGTGGCGGCACCGCTCGACGGGTCTGGCTGGTCCTTGAGCAGCGGTTTCTAGGGAACCGCGCAACTCGAGCCCTCCACATCAGCACTCGATTCCAGAACACCGTCCAGGGTGACCGCTCTGCCTCCACCTACTGCCAGGAGATGAAGGGCATGGCGGATGCTTTACGTGACCTTGGCGAGCCGGTCACCGATAGCGCTCTTGTTCTTCGGGTCCTTCAGTGCCTGAATGAGCGCTATTGTCACCTATTGACGTGGCTACTCCGACTAGAGCCACTCTGTACCTTCGAGAAGGTATGGTCTGATCTTGAGTTTGAGGAGATCACTACAGGAGGCTCTACTGGCTCCGGGTCTAACACAGCCTTTTTTGGCTCTAGGTAGTCCCCTCGTCCACCCTTACAAGCTACTGGTGGACCACCATCACGACCACCTTCCACCCCAGGCACTCCTTCCAGTATTGGGGTGGAAATCGCCGCCGCCGAGGCAAACACGGCGGCCGTGGTGGAGGTAGCAGTGCATGCGGCACTCCTACACCCACTACTCCGACTACTGGTGGTAGCGGTGGTACCGGCCCGGAAGGTGCATCCTGGCCCACACCCTACAACCCGTGGACTGGCCAGATCTACATGTGGTCTGGACCGTCTCTGGGTTCTCAGCCTCCACGACCACCACGCCCCCAGCCGGCGTTTGTAGCCACCCCGGGCTATAGTGGACCAGCCTACAGTGTTGGTGGGTCGCTGACTCAGTCCTACAGTAGGCCTGGCTACCCTTCTGGCGAACAGTCAGCCTCGACCTACAGAGGCACCGACTATCCTGTTGGGTACTCGGAGCCGTCGGCACCTCTCCAGGAGCCACCCTCGACGTGGGATCGACAGTCGCTAGCTTCTTCCTTCAACACCATGCACCTTACTCCACCAGGTGCCGACTGGGTAGTCGATTCCGGAGTGTCATACCATACCACCCCTAATGCTGGTATACTCTCTTCCACCCACCCTCCCAATCCCTCTTTTCCTTCATCTATCGTTTTTGGAAATGGGTTTGTTCTTCCGGTCACCTTAGTAGGTGATTCCGATCTCCCGGGTTCTTTCCAGCTTAAAAACATTCTTGTCGTTTCGGATATCATTCAAAACTTGCTTTCTGTCTGTCATTTTACCACTGACAACAATGTTTCCATTGAGTTTGATCCTTTTGGTTTGTCTGTGAAGGATCTTTCTACCCGGCGACCTCTTTTTCGATGTGATAGCACGGGCCCCTATACACACTTCGGCTTCCTATTTCCGCTGCATCACCGCCTTTTGCTTTGACTATGACAGCTTCATCCACCATTTGGCATCGCCGGCTTGGCCACCCTGGTGCAGATGCTATGTCAAAGTTGTCTAGTAGTTCTGTTATTTCGTGTTCTAGGGGCACACATGACTCCCTATGTCATGCTTGTCAGCTTGGTCGTCATGTTCGGCTTACTTTTCCCACTTCTGTGACTCATGTTGAGCACGTTTTTGATCTTATAAATTATGATTTGTGGACATCACCCATTACTAGTGTATCGGGCTTTAATTATTACTTGGTGATCATTGATGATATTTCTCACTTTTCCTGGACTTTCCATTACGATTGAAGTCTGAGACTTTTGTTACTCTTTCTCACTTCTCGGTTGGATTTTCACTCAGTTTGGGCGCACCATCCGAGCTATCCAGTGCAATAACGGACGCGAGTTCGATAACTCTGCGTTTCGTAACTCTATCCGCACATGGGGTACAGCTACACATGTCTTGTCCGTATACCTCTCCTCAAAATGGCAAGACAGAGCGCATGATTCGCACCACCAATGATGTCATGTGCTCCCTGATGTTCCAGGCATCTGTTCCAGCCCGATACTGGGTGGAGGCTCTCCATACTGCTTGATTAATCGTCTTCCTACCAAGTCGATTCGTGCCTCCACCCCCTACTTCGCTCTATATGGCACCGACCCTCTTTACGATCACCTTCGAGTTTTCGGGTGCGCTTGCTACGCTAACCTTTCCGCCACTGCCCCGCATAAGCTTGCACCCCGCTCAACACGGTGTGTTTTTCTCGGGTATTCCCTTAATCATAAGGGGTACCGGTGCTTAGATCTCACTACTCACCGTCTTTTGATCTCTCGGCATGTCGTCTTCGACGAGTCCTCCTTTCCTTTCTCCACCACCTCTTCTGGTTCCACCACAGAGTTGGATTCTCTTTTTCCCACTGACTCCGAGGCTGCTCCCCAGCTGCCTTGGCCTCTTTCTTCTGCAGGTTCGACACACGCTACGCCTCAGGTGCCCCCAGCGTCACCTGCTGCACCACGTGCGGCACCGACGCCTCCGGCACCTGCTGCGCCACGCGCAGCACCGACGTCTCCGGCATCGCCTGCTGCATCTCGGGTGACCCCTACGTCACCAGCTGCGCCACGTGCGGCCTCGGCTTCCCCGACGTCACCTGTTGTACCTTAGATGGTCCCGACGTCACCAGCTGTGCCACGCGCGGCCTTGACTTCCCCGACGTCACCAGACGTACCAGGCGCAACACCGACGACGACTTCTCGCTTCGCCGACCCCGCACTTGTCTACCAGCAACGAGCGCGGGATGGGGCCCCTACTCCAGCTGTGCCACATGCGACCTCGAGACCCACTCTCGTCTACCCACGACGAGAGAAGGTTGTTGTACCTGAGCGCCCGGTGTACAACTCTCCTCTTCTCCATAGGGATCCTGGTCACGTCCACCCCATGGTGACCCGACGTGCGTCCGGGAGTCTCCGGCCAGTTGAGCGCTTCGCCGGAGCTGCCTTCTCGTCGACGACATCTCCATCGACCGATTCTTCTTCGATCTCACCCATACCTACTTCCGTGCATAGCGCCCTCGCCGACCCTCACTGGCGCCGCGCTATGGAGGAAGAGTATGAGGCCCTACTTGCCAACGGGACCTGGGACCTGGTTCCCCGCTCCGGTCGTGGCAATGTTGTCACGGGCAAGTGGGTGTTCACACATAAGAAGAAGACGGACGGTACCTTGGAGAGGTACAAGGCTCGGTGGTTACTTCGGGGTTTCACTCGGCGCCCTGGAGTCGACTACAACGAGACCTTCAGCCCGGTGGTGAAGCCGGCGACGGTTCGTATCGTTCTGTCGCTGGCCCTCTCGCGTTCTTGGCCTGTCCACCAGTTGGACGTCAAGAATGCCTTCCTCCACGATACACTGACCGAGACGGTGTACTGTAGTCAGCCTACAGGATTTGTTGATTTAGCTCATCCAGACATAGTCTGTAAGCTGAACAAATCCCTGTACGGTCTGAAGCAGGCACCGCGAGCCTGGTATAGCCGGTTCACCTCCTTCTTGGTCTCACAGGGGTTCGTCGAAGCTAAGTCGGACACTTCGCTGTTTGTCTATCGACGTGGCAGTGACACTGCTTACCTTCTATTGTATGTCGATGACATCGTACTGATAGCGTCTAGTCCGGCTTTGCTTCGGCGCACCATTTCTGCTTTGCAGCAGGAGTTCGCTATGAAGGACCTGGACCGCCTCCACTTCATGGGTATTGCGGTCGAGGACCGACCAGGTGCTTTGTTCCTTCACCAGCGACAGCACTGTCTGGATATCCTCCAACGAGCAGGCATGGCTGAGTGCAAGCCGTGCTGCCTCCAGTGGATACTCAGGCGAAGCTCTCTGCTACCGACGGGACACCCGTCACTGACCACACTGCTTACAAGAGTCTTGCAGGTGATCTTCAGTACCTCACCTTCACCAGGCCGGATATTTCCTATGCGGTTCAGCAGGTGTGCCTCCACATGCATGACCGGAGGGAGCCGCATCTCACCGCTTTGAAGCAGATTCTTCGGTACCTACGAGGCACCCTCGACTACGGCCTCCTCCTTCGACGTGACGCGGCCTCCGAGCTGGTCGTGTACACCGATGTTGACTGGGCAGGCTGCTCGGACACACGCCGATCTACCTCTGGGTACGCCGTCTTCTTGGGCGGTAACCTAGTCTCCTGGTTCTCGAAGCGATAGCCCGTGGTGTCGCGCTCGAGTGCTGAGGCGGAGTATCACGCCGTGGCTAACGGCGTGGCTGAGGCTTCCTGGCTTTAGCAGCTGCATCAGAAGCTCCACACTCCCGTCGTCAGGAGCACCCTGATCTACTGCGACAACGTTAGCGCCGTGTACCTCTCCACCAACCCGGTTTAGCATCAGCGCACAAAGCATGTCAAGATCGACCTCCACTTTGTTTGTGAGCGGGTTGCACGTGGCGAGGTTCGGGTACACCATGTCCCAACAACGACGCAGTTCGCCGACATCTTCACGAAGGGCCACCCGTCGTCGTTGTTCTCCAAGTTTCGGTCCAGTCTCAACATCTGCAGTGGCTAGATGTTGTGACTGCGGGGGGTGTTAGACTCTGTAATTGTGTGTGGTGCACAGAGGTATATTAGTCATTAGTGAGGGATTAGAGGTAGTTTAGTCTTTTTCTCTCACCTAATCCCTCTATATAATCATCCCTATACCCTCATTATCATCATCATCTAAAACAGCCTCTATTAGCCCCTCTAATACTAGCTACCCTGATTTCAAGCACAAGGACACTCATGAGAAGATATGGCTTCACCCAGATGACCCTCCTTGGGTCCGAAAGCAGCTTGAATTACTTGACCTGGAAATAGCAAAGACTGGCCATAAAGGAGGTCGACGCTTAAAACAACACTATTGGAAAGCTCAAGATTTTGATTACTCTAATTACGATGATGATGATGAGGTACAGCATTCTGCAGAAGCATGAACAAAAACATGATGCCACTTGCCAAGAATTCATCTGGCACTGGTGCACTGCTTATCTTTAACCCATGGTTGTTAAGGCATCGCTTAAGCGCTAAGGCGCCCTGAGAGGTTAAGGTATCCCGTCATCTTACTGGCGTAAGGCACACACGGGGAGGCGGTGGCTCCCGCGCACATGGGGGCGGCGGTGGCGGCGGCGGCGCCTGGGCTTAGGGGATGTGGGGGCGGCGGCGGTGGCACCCGCGCGAGGAGATGGGGAAGGGGAAAGAAAGAAGCAGCTGAGGTTAGGGAGAAAGAAGTGGCTGAGGTTAGGGTAAATGTAGGGTGTTGGGCTGGTGGTATTGGGCTGAATAGGCCACTGAAATAAGGCACATGTAGTCTTTTCTTCTCTTGTTATTTTCTTTTTTCTTTTCCATTTTATTCATGTTTCTACTTTTTACTATATTTATATATTAGTAAGGTGTTGCTTCGCGTTACGTCTTACCGCTTAAAAGATAAAAAGGGGTATTGTTGCCTCACCACCTTAATAACTATGCTTTAACCACATTACTGAATTGTATAGCTGATACATTTACGAGTTTTCTAGGCATACCAAATTAATGAGCTTGCAGGGTAACTCAGATGTAGTTTGCAATTCAATTTGCATGAATGGTGATGTGCAAATGCGGAAGACAAAACTCAACTGAGCTTCAATGTTATTAGAATTACTCTGAATATGTCATCTCATAATTATATTTTCCAGCACTATTCTATGCCCCCATCCTGTACGTATTGTGTCGGTTTCCTTTTTGTTTAAGTTTTTGGAGCAATGCCCTCGTATAGAGAGATGGTTTGCATGATTCGTTTTCTTGTATTGGTGCTGGATACACTGCTCAGCTGAAAGCACGTCAGTCATGCACAAGGTGAACGGACACTCGTAATCAATCGTGTTCTTATAATGAAACACACGGTCCAACTTGTTTAAACATTTTGTATGTTGTGTCGATATCATTTTCATACTTATGTTATAGCCTTCTTGGTGTCTGGAAATATCGGTGTTCAAAAAAAACGTCCTCGACTGCTTAAGCGCCGCACCGGCCGCTTCTCTGAGCGTCTGTATTAAGCGGTGAGACCGTATCGGTCCGCTTTTTATGCTTCAGTCTGCTTTTGTCCGCTTAGTTACGCTTCATATTGTTATAATAGACAAGGGAAATTATATTGCACGCTTAGTGCATTTTTATTCGGTTACTAGGCAGCAAAGTACCTAAATTCATTTTTATTCGGTTCATATAGCATGTATCTATTTTTAACTATTGAACTGCTAGTGCATATTATTTTTAAAAAATTACATATATATTATATAGATTTGCCTGCTTTTATGAAATGCCCATGCCCCTCCTAGACGTTAGGCGGAGCTATTCTGGTCGTTTTTCCCTACCGCTTTTTTAAACACTGGGAAATACAAACACTTAATTCTCAGTAGAAAAAAACTCCAAATTTTATGGTCGGTTTCATATCTACAACTGACGCCTCAATTATATTTACTCGGTTACCAAATGGAGGGGTGTCAGTATGCCACGTGGAGCAGCCGAAGGGTGAGGAGCGAGAGCACTACATGAAGCCGACCGAGGAGGAGGGGGGCTTCATAGTGGCTATTGATAACAGAGTGGGAAAGGCCTTCAGAGATGGAATTGAGTTCAAATCTTAGAATAAGAAGTTTGCTGAGTTTCCAGCCCACTGAGTTCCGTTGAAGATGTGTTTATAAGTTGTGGGTTGAGCATCCGTGCCCATACTTTCTAATTGCTAATTATCCTAAACAAAAAAGATTTGATTTCTAAAGTTGTCGACATATGTCAACATTTGGTTTCAAAATTGAACAGGCTCTCTCCCGGGCCTTTATAACACACCATTGTTGTAATGAAAAATGTTTTCCCCTTTGGTTGATGCATTTCAAGTAATATTTTCGCTATCGGACGTTCTTATTCCTTTATTAGAATGAGAAATAATATAACTAGAAGTTTGTAGATTCTTAATTCTTAATCAACAGAAAAACTCCATTTATTTGTGGTCTATTTTAGATCTACAACCGACACCTCAATTATATGCAGTCAGTTACCAATTGTAGCTAATGGTGAAGGTGAATACAAGTTTTTTTTATTGTATTTATTTAATATCCAAAATATTTTATCCAATATACTATTATTTCACGTTTCCACAATATATTGAGCAAACCATTAATATTTTTATTTTTTATATTGACCAAGATGCACTTTGTAATAAATATCTTTCTTAAAACTGTTGTTGCGTGGTACGATAATTCCACATCATTTCGTTGCATACTTGACTATAATTAGGGCACATGTGCCTCAATAAATATCTTTTCTACGAAAGTGTTGGTGATGTGCTAACACAACACAAAAGAAGCAATTAACCATGGATTAATCATAGTACATCTGAAAATTATTAAATATACTATCGGTCTTTAATTGTTTGCATCCGTCACTAAAATATATCTTATCAGATTTTATAGATAATCTACTGTTTCTTCTCTATATGGTGTGCAAAACGTCACACTTTTAGTACTCACTTTGTCGTAACAAGACTCTATTTTTAACTTTGATCAAATCTTAGTTTCACTAATGATTTTTATAACTTTAATTAACTTTAATAATATGAGACTTATACTTTTGTATATTATTAAAGTTAATTAAATTTATTAATATGATTGGTCAAAAACAGATTTGAAAAAAAATCTAGAAATAAAGTCCCAACAGCACAGAGGGAGTTGCAAGAATGATCCTTTTGCTCTGGGGGCCTTTAGTGCTTAATCGACCCGTGGGCAACGCAGATTGTACAAACGTTGCTGTCATCATTAAATCTGGATAGGTTCACACGAATGATTGGTGGACCGGCAAGAAAACCAGCCTGGCAAGCCCTGCAGTCCTGCACGCAAATTTAGATCGGTCAAGCCGGCCGCTGTCTGCGATGCACCGCACGCACGGATATGCATGCACCGGGCCTGTCATGCTCGAAATCATCAATTTGCCCACAGAGACTCACTATTAACTCGTACGTGCGTGGCGTGCAGTACTTCGCCTGCGTCCTTCCCTGTTGCTATTTCACACGTGGATCGGTGCCGTAAGCAAACGTGTTGCGTGTATTCCTCCCGCTCATAGAACAGATGGCGTTTCACGATGTTGCACTGCATTTCTAAATGGGATCGCAGTTAACTCCGACGATTTGCACGGACTCTGTGTGTAACACGATCGAGCCATGCAGGATGGGTACTACAGCCTGCCGATTCCAAACAGACACCTTTGACTTGGGCCACTCGTGCCTGCAGCCCATGCACGTACGGGCATGCCCTTTCTCTTGCCAACTACTACTAGTAGCTGTTGTTGCGATGAAATATACGTGTCGATCGGTGACCGGTCACCTCAGTTCAACATGCTTAGGAAGGCCGCCGTCACCTTAATTAACTTGGTTAAACTAGAAGACCAGACTCAGCTGGCTGCTGTCGAGTAATTTCCGTGTTGATGCTGCTGAAGAATTCTGTATCAAAGGCCTAGCAGCAGCTAATAGAAAGAAAGAAATCGATTGATGTGCGCGGACTTGAATGTTCTGTATGAACTTGATCCATTTGGACAGGTGCAATTCATTTCAGTTGGAACTTTCCTCTGTTTGCTCTAAATTATCTTGTTGAAAATGCTGAATTTCAACGAAGGCGACAGGCCGGTTAGTGTTAAAGCGACCGCCCAGACGCAACTCGGCAGCCGAGTCGTTCGCGTAAGACCAATATAGCGGTGGCGAGGGTCAGGGCGACAAGTAGAACCCTCTGCGTTCTCATCAACTTGCGAGAAATGGTAAAAGGTAAAGCGAGCGGTTCCAGAGTCCAGACTTCAGTGCCCAGCTTCTCATCATCAGGAAAAAGCGCACCCCATCCAGATACATGCGGCTCCTGCAGATTATTAAGTTCATCACTCTGCATCATAAACAAAATCTAGACTCAAGGATGGATGCACATACATAATTCCTGATCAGCCGGCACCATGTGGAGGGACAAGTCAAATAGACCCTACATCTGCAGACTAAAGAGGAAAATAATAACTAGAGAAACTTTGACTTCAAATTGTAACTCAGCTTTTTAATGAAACTTTTACACAACTACTCTTATCATTTTTTTAAATTATTAACGTTAGATAATAATTCTAGTTTAGAAAATGAACTAAAATTACTATCCAATTCAAAGAAACATGTCACAACGTGTTGCTGTAGTATATGAGTGAACAAAACCTCATATCATATCTCAGTTGCTAGTATAATTGCTATCATGCTTGTTCCATTGTATAGGTCCTGCATGCATCCACTTGTCCCCTTTACCTGCCGCACCTTGCAACGCGCGAGTTCCTTGGTGCAGCACGAGAGCTCGAGACCGGTAACTGAAAATGATCAGACAGAGGGAGCGGCCGGTACCAGCCTGCACTTGGCGGCACGATACATCCCCAACTTTAAGACCGCAGCTGTACAGAAGTGATTTCGGCGCGGTCCCGGGCCTCAGACGTCGCCATCCTTGTGAATTTTTTTATTTTTGGTACTGTTGTTAAAAAAATTAATATTAATAACATTTAAATATTTTTTTGCAAAACTAGCCACCCCTATATAACCAGCCCCCTCCCGGGGACCATCTCCACACAAAAACACCACAAAGAGAGGGAAGGGGAAGGAGAAGAGGAAAAGAAGAGCAAGAGAAGAAAGAAAAGAGAAGAGGAAGAGAAGAAAGAAAAGAAAAGGAAAAAGAAAAAAGGAAGCGGTAAAAAATTGTAGAAATAAATAAAAAAATATGAAATTACTTATTTTAATTATACATTTTTAGATACTTTATACTTAAATACTAGTTTATTCTTAGTTAGTTTCATATTAGGACTTAGTTAGATTGTTTTAGAATTAAGTTAGATTATAATATAATTCATTAGTTAGTTTGCAATCTAAATTTTATACTAGTCATCAATTTTAGTTTATGTTATCTTTTATAGGTTTCTAGCTTAGTTTATTTTGTTTATTCCGTTTAGTTCAGTTATACTGTTTACTAGGTAAAATTAATTTATGTTAATTTAGTTGAAACTTTAAATTTTAATTTTAGCATTACTATTAGATTTAAACAATTTTTTAATTCAGTTTATAGTTTAGTTAAGTTATCCTGTTGATTAGGTTAATTTAGTTTATAGTTCAGTATATATTATTATTTTAATACAATTTGTTTTAATTCAATTATGGTTACTCTTGTTGTGGCAACTATTAAATTGCGTATATACGTATGTTAGGTATGTCAAATAAAGTAGAATTTCAATTTTTTATGGAGATGACGAAATTAGCTACAATTCGAGTGGAGTAGATCTATCAAGACTCCCTTTTATAAATCGGTGAATGTCTAGTCCAATGGAACGGACATTTATGGGTATATATAGATGGTTGTTGAAAGTTTTTAAACTGAGTGAGGATGAATATGAGTTGAAAATAAATGGAGTTATCAGCCGTTCAACTGACGTTTATTTTTGGGAACTACTGCCGCTAAATGGAACACCCGTGTGGCATGCTTATGTTTCAAGAGTAGTACAAGTGATGGACTAGTAGTACAAGTGATGGACTAGTCGTCCACCTACTAGACAACTCGTCCACATGGTGGACGACTCGTGCACCTGATGGACGAGTCATACAAATAATGGACTAGTCGTACCGCTGATGGACTTATCGTCCACATAGTGGACGACTAGTCCACCTGTTCGACGAGTCATACAACTAATGTACTAGTCATCCACGTACTGGACGAATCATCCACCTCGTGGACGAATCGTCTATCTTCGATTGTCTATTTAAGAGCACTCCGGACATTCGCCACAACCACACTTCACAGACCCAAATCTCGCGGACATAGACTCACCGTACTCACCACCAAATAAAAAAAGAGAGTTCGCGTTCTAGAGGGATTACAACCGCCAATGTGTCTATGTGGCACTGATTGTCGGTTCGTGAAAGATTTAAGGCTGGGAGTCACTTACGGTTTGAGACTATGGATGTGCAACAACTATGAATATGACCCCCCGCATAGGACCACGCCATTTTTTCCGAATGGTAGACGTCAGGTAACATGTTTACTTCACGTATTCGTATTTTAGCTCTAATATTGATAACAACACATAACTAATCATGCAGTCTCCACCGCCCCTTTGTGAGTTCACCCGGTACATCAACAACGAACAAACATCGGAAGACGTCGAGTACGTACACGCGATGCACAGAGCAGCTTGGGACAAGTTCCACTACGAGATGGAGTTCGAAAAGCGGGTTGAGCAGGAGAGGAAGGATGCGGCTGAACAGGCGGAGCGTCGGCGCAAACGTCAGGAAGAACTTCAAAGAATCGACGAAAAGTATCATCGCCAGGCTGATGAGGAAGAACGCATTGCTCGCCAGGCGAGAGGGGATGAATGGGAGCGCTTACGCGAGAAAGCACGTCGCGCAAGCGATGCCGGGCCGGATGCATTGCGTAAAGAAAAATATCCCCATAGCACTCACTAGAATCTATATTTATAATTTAATAAACTTCGTAATGTATCTGAATGTTTTAAATGAAGTGTTGATGTTATTTTGCTAAATTTAGTTACATTTACATCTATAACAAGAAATAATAAAATTTGTGATCGTGTTACATAATTCAAAATTCCGTAACATAGAATCTATTAAACAAAAATCAAATTAAATAAATTACATAAAAACATAACACAATATACTACATTAAATTCTGTAAAAACATTTTGTAAAAAATGTCTCTAAGCATTTTAAATTGGATAGTAAAACCTAATCTTATAATATTTGCTGCAGAGAGCAATCAGGCCTCCCTGTCCTGTCGACGACAGGATGGTCCACGTGGCCTGGACGACAGGGCTGCATACGGCCTAATCGTCCACGGCGTGGACAATTGGGTGGCTAGTTTTACAAAAAAAAATTGGATGTTATTAATATTAATTTCTTTAACAACAGTGCCAAAAATAAAAAAAATTCTATCCTTGTTGCCTTCATCTAGTGGTGGGACTTGGGTCGTGTCGAACCGGCCCGACCCGGTCGTGCTTTGGGCCAGTTTGGCCGTGGTCCGAAAGCACGGCGGGCCAGTTTTGCTGGGCCGGGCGGCCCAAACTGCCACACTTCGGGCCCAGGCACGGCCCGGGGCACGTCGGGCCCGCTTCGGGCTGTGCCCGGCCTGACTCGGCTCGAAAATGGTGTGGCATGCAGGAAAAAATTAAAAATTGCAAAAAATACAGAAAAATACAGAAAAATCAGAAAATATAAATTGGAACAAAAAACAAAAAATGCGTACAAGAGGATAACTTACAAGATTTATTTAGAAGTGGAGAAGTGGAGACCGAAAAAATGAACCAAAGACCGAACCGGGCACGGCCCGAAACTTTGTGTCGCGCTGTGGCACCCGCCGTGCCCGATTTCCAGGCCCGGCATGGCCCGATGTTTCGTGTCGGGCCGGCCTGGCCCGATTTGCTTTTGTGTCGGACCAGGCCTTGTGCCGGGTTTTTCAACCGGGCCTGGGCCCGCCCAAAAGTGGCCCGGCCCAAGTCCCACCACTACCTTCATCCTTGTCGAGCGCGTTAGACGATATGTTCTTGCCACACCAGTATCGGACAGACATGACAATTCATCCGCCATGGACGCATGCTTTTGCCCTACAAATAGGTCCGGTTCGTAGAACAAGCTGTCTGGCTGAGGGCAGGCGCTGTTCGATCATCAGCTCCAGCACCTCCCGAGTATAGCTGCACAAAATCTAGTCGTAAAATCTTCTGCTTTTCTGAGATGGACCGGTCTCTGGTGATGTTTAATACTATAAGTATGTGTACCGTACTGCAGGAGGAAAAAAATAGTACTAGAAAGGAAAACAAGAAATGCAGAACTCTAGGAGTACCAAGTACAATAGTATCGACGCATGCAGGGGCAGTGCCATTTGTCATGACACTCTGTGTCTGCTGCCGGCAGCTATGGATGAAAATGGTTGAAAAACCATCTATATTGATTTTGTTTTCATAATTTTTTATCGGTACGAAAACGAAACGAAAAAAACACGGTCTGGATGCGAAATCGGGATTGTCGGTTATTCGAAAATGAACAAGTCGGAACGGAACTGTATGGAGAACGATCGAAAACAAGAATTCAATTCGGGATAACGATAAAAACAAACTACTTAGACTTAATATAACCATACATGTAGTTATACATGACATTTTTATATGTAGTCATATATCATACATAATCATACACCGTAAATAATATCCATAATACATCATACTTAGCCAACAAAACATAGATGGATAGTGTTCATAATATCATCATCCAATAAATACGTTTAATAAAAGTAGCACCCACCTTGCATATTTTTCTTCAGCTACATAGATAATAAAAAATTATATTAGTTAAGAAAAAAACTAAGTTCAGAATTCAAACAAGTATTCTATTTATGAGCAACAAACAAGTATATGAGCAGCAAAACATTTAACCAACCAATATGGGCCTTTGAGACTTGTTTGTGAGCTGCTTTGGGCTGCATAAAGAATTGATAAAAAAGGGATGAAAACGGGATACCCCGAAATGAAAACGGGAACCGCAAAACGATCGGGAAAACTACTCAACTGTTTTCGATACTGATCCCGATTGTCTCCAACCCGTTTTCGTACCGAATCCGAATAATTCTCGAAAAAATAAAAAATGAACGAGTGTAAATTCGAAAACGAACGAGTGTAAATCGGTATATGATACGGGAGGGGACGGGATTTCCCTGTCCGGTTTTTATCCCTACCGGCAGCGACATGGGAATCCTGTCTGCTCGCTGAAAGCTACTTGTCATGTCATCTTCTACGCACGGCACAGAAAAATCATACTAGTAGAAAGAAAGACCGAGGTTTTTGAATAGAGGATAACCACACTTCCTATACTTGTGGTGCGTATGTACTGCACAGACGTATACAAGAGATGAGAGCATGGCTAGACAATGGATACCCTGGCTTCCTGCCCACACCATCCACGGCAACGTGCCTTTCTTGGAAAGCAATTGGTAGAAAACAAAGTGATGGTGATCCGTTTGTGGTTCTACCGGTTTTTAAATGTTTGAAACAACTATTTGTGACTAAGGTCGGATTAGTGATACTAATTACGTTTCTTAGATGTTAAATCATACTAGGTACAACACATATGCTTAGAATTATAATTACTTGTGCGCTCCAGTTGGATATATCAGAAAAATGATATATTAAATTTAATATGGAAAAAAATTATTTACAAACGAAAACTAAAGAATAATACTTATGGCATTTTTGCATCACGGGGAAGTGTAATTAAATAAGTGGTGCATCATATATATGGCTTCTTTAAACGAAGCCACATACATACTCCACTCATGATCATGGGTGAAGCCACGGGTGGCTCAAACCAAAAAACTGCTATATTCCTTAGGTTTTCACCATATATAAGCATACCCTCTATGAGCTGAATTAATGCACCTTCGAAGCCAGAAAACCTAGAGAAAGGACAAACAATGGAGGACTGCACCCCGTACGATTTCACTCAAACTTCACCACTACTCGCGCGTGATACCACTATATTGATGTAAACGAGCTGGAAAATATCTAGAGTACATTTTTAGTTAATTTCACGCGACATATATGAATGTTACTGGGAATCGTGTTTTCCGTGGTTGAAAATTTGTTGGGATATTTTACATGGAATACACTCTCGCACAAACGAAGACGCTTTCGCTTGCATGCAATTTAATTGATTTTGCGACTGCCTGATGAATTGTAGCCATTCCTGTTTAGATATTTCATCATGTGCCATCTCAACACAGAGCTCCCTGGGATATAGAACTCATGACTAATCACTAATTGGTAATGCAACGATCTTCCAATCAATACATAACGCGACTGAAGTCTCTGTCAGAGGTCATCTGCTGATTTGTTTTCTCGACATGGGAGAGATAGGGGAAGCGGACTACAAAAGTGTGCCAACTTCCACCTCCTAAATGAATCCAATAGTAAGAAACCGATCACCAAGATCGAACAAGAAAAAATTTATCAAAAGCAGAGACATGAGAATAGGTTTATAGGGGTGAGAAAAAGGAGGGGCCAACAAGAGAGAGAGACAGGGGCATAACAGTCCATTCACAAGCCACCCCATGCATCGCCACCCCACCCCACCAGAACTCCCACCAGCAGCAGCTTTTTAAGATAAACCAAATCCATTACCCCTGCATCACAGCAGCTGCCGCAGGGGACTTGCTGTGGAAGACAGCAGCAGCAGATGAACGGGCAGCGGCCAAACTAGAAAGTGCTGCGATTTGATCGCATTCTCCATTAGGTTGTCCGTCGCCGTGCCGTGCCCCTGTTCGTTTCGCCTGGAGCTGTGTTCTTGTAGGGCAGAGGACGAAGGTGAGAGAGAGAGAGAGAGTTCTGCTTCTGTAGTTCTTTTGTCGTTCTCCGTTTTTCTTTTCCACGTCTCGGGTTTCTGAATTTTTCAAGCTAAGCATTTTTTTCCGAGTGTCAAGCAGGCTCCTGAGGTTCTTTCCTTTTCTTTTGGCCATCAAATTAGACGATGGTATAGTACCGGAGTTCCGTAGGATCAAGGAATGTTTCTTGGTGTTGGTTTGGTCATTTCCTTGTCCTGAAAAGCTGCATCGTCACTCTTGTCTCCAGTTCCCTGCGAGAAGAAATCGCGGTTTTCTGTTACGAACTCCCAGCGTTCCAAGGTACCCCGGTTTTCATGCTCCGTCCTCCTCCTCAAATCCTTCACCAAGCTGCATACCCGGATCCTCTTCGGCGCCGGAGCACCCATTCCGCTCTCCTGCTCCTGCTCTCAGCCACCGTTGCGTGCAATTGCTTTGGTATCCATTTTTTTCAGCACCAATTCTTTTCTTTTTGGACTGATTTAACTGTCACGGTTCTCCCAGTTGGGGACTGGGAGAAGTTGTTTTCCAGGTTAGCTCAGCTGAAGGGAGAATTGCAAATTTTATGGGCGTTATGCGTGTTCTTGCTTTTTCTTTCATTTGCCTTCTCCGAAACTGCAGACCGTGTGCGCGTTAGTCGGTGTCGGTGCAATGGGGATCAACCCAGACAAGTTCCCCCCATTGTTTTTGCAAGCTCTGCTCCTTTTTTTTCTGTTCCCGTTCTTGTTTCTTTCAGTTCAAATCATCGAAAATTTATATGTCAGTTTCTGCGCATTCCAATCCTCTTACCTACGAGTTCGAGGTGAAAAAAAAACCAACTAGGGAATGCTCTGTGAATTGCAATTCTTTAATCGCCGTTTGATTGACTGCCCTCATGTGCTACATCCTTAAAAAACTTGCCCTGTCGCGACCCGTTTTTGCCATTCATGTGGCTTGCTTGTAAATTTAACGAGATAAGATTCGTCCCCTCGCTGGTGCTTGTTCCCATGGTCGCCCAACACCGGCGCGCCAATTATTCCCGCTGTCCCCTCACCGCAGGATGCTGCCTTGTGCTCTGTAGGTGCTGCGTAGTGTGAGATCCAGCTCGGAGAAGGAGGAGGAGGACGCTTTCTTGGACCCAGATCTTGATGCCGCTGCCAAGTAGTTTACTGATCTAGAGGAGGAAGGGGTTCTTGGACCCGATTTGGTGGGGGCTTTGCCACTGGGATAGGGGACAATTAGGACTTCTGGATCTTTATCACCAGTTGTTGGTCCTGCCCCGCTCCTTTCGGCTACAAGCATTCACATGGCAGCAGCCACCGCCGGTTTGGTACTTTCTTGACGGGCGCCCTGGGTTTGTTGTGCTGCTTCTGGCTTGGTTCTCATTCGGTGATCATTGGTAAAGAAGAAGAACAAGAGCTAGGGAGGACAAAAGGAAGAGGAGAATTCTCTTTTCTTGGGCTATCTTTTGGTGTAGCACAATGAAGTATATGAAGCTTGGATCGAAGCCTGATGTCTTTCAGACAGAGGGAAGTAATATCAGGTTAGTTAGTTTGTTCTGGTTTTGGCCCACAGATCTTCCAGATTGCAGAAAATTTTAGTTTCTTTTTTACTGATCATGCTAAACAGTGTTCTTATCTTTGCGCCGCGCCTCTCTATTACCAGTCATGTTGCACTGAAATCTGCATGTTAGTTCAATGAAAATCCTAAAGATTTTGTGGAGGCGGATATCATGCTCAGTAGAATTAGTTCCATTTCTCATATGTATCTATGTCCCAATATGAATCTTAGTCTTAACGGGCCTACATTTGGCTCTTTTGTGGAGACAAAATTCAGATCAATGAGATTGTTCAAGGAGCCAATCATGCTGGTGACTCATCACAACATAAGTTCAGCCGTGTGCGTTAAAGGGGGCCTAGTTCTATAGTTCTATTTTGGCAAAATTTGGACATCCTTCAATGGCGGTATTTGCTGCTCGACACTCCTCAAATGTGTCTTTGCCAGAAGACACTACTCCTTTGTAGTAATTAGTGGTTGGACATCCAAGTCATTAAAATGTTCATTTTTTGTATAGAGGGAGGGAATATATAAGAAAAGGGCAGCCTGGTTGTGATGGTCGGCTTACAATATAGTCGCCGAGCGCGGGATGTGCGCAGGCACCAGAATTAAATCCGAGATTTATATGAACTCGGTTATAAAGAGTCCAGTTTGTTTAGAATTCAGAGTTAAGAGATAAAGAGTCAAGTCCAGTTTGTTTAGAATTCAGAGCTAGAGATAAAGAGTCCAGTTTGTTTAAAATACAGAGTTAGAATCGGGTGTTCAGAAAGAGTCCAGATTATATTAGAGATGGGGTCCTAGAGTTTTTCCAAAAAGATGTATTAGTGGGCGGCTATATATGCCAGCCGAGATTAATGAGAATTAAGCAGTTTTTGAGTCACAAAATTACCTCCCGGGCTCTGTTTGTCGGCGACACCCTGAAGTTGCTGGCGATCAGAATTCGGGCGAGGCGGGAGCGCCCTAGGCCTCCATCCTTCCACCATACAATCTCCGATCTAGCAAGAAAAGAGGGAGCTCCTGTCACACTGGTACACGTAGCTCCCGCTTGCGCGGGGTCCAGGAAAGGGTCTGACCCATTTGGGTCTTTTGTACGCAATTCCAAAATTACAATTGCCCTTTCAGACATCCAAGTCATTAAATATTCATTTTTTATAAAGAGGAGGGAGGGAATATATGTATGGACAAAATTACAATTGCCCTTTGGATATTGTTTTGCGCAGATGAGCTGTTGCACAACAGGGTATTTCATTTTGATTTTTTATTATGTGATGAACAATAGTTTAAGTAATTATGTTTGACAAATATTGTAATCTGTGAGGGAAAGATCAGTGGTAATAACACATGAAAAAAGAGTGGTAATCCATGTGAACTTTTTTATTATGGCTCAAACATGTAACATCGACACTAGTGTCAATTGTAAATTCGTCTCTCATCTCTATATACAAAATAAATATTTTTAACAACTTGGATGTCCAACCACTAATTACCATAAAGGTGTCTTCTGATAAAGACACATTTGAGGAGTGTCCAGCGGCGAATACCGTCATTGAAGAATTCCACAAGCAGTTTTTGCCTTTTACTTTTGTACTCTGTTTCTTAAACCAGAATGATAAGAAGCGAGAATAGCCTGTGGTTGCTATATTATTGTTCTTGTTTGTTTGAGTTCAGGGTCCTTAATGGAACATTAAATGAACTCGGCATAAAGTGCTTTGAATTTAGAGCACCACATTTAATTTGAACTCCAGCCAGTTAGGTTTTAAATTTATTTGTTACATACTGTTTGTTGGATTATTACCAGCCTCTCGAAGCTATACAGCTGTTCTATGTTTCAAAGCTTCCACTAAATTATATGTGGCATGATTACCAGTTATTAAGGTGTCGATTGCCCTCTCATTTAACAGTCACCTTGAAAGTCATGTAATTGCTAAGTAGCACATCTTATGATGACATGCAGATGGCTAACTCTCCCAAATGATCTTCTTTATGGGCTCATTTTTGCTTGATTCGCACCAGTGGTATATGTTCTTAAAGGTCTTCTGTACTTTGGTGGCCTGTGATGCTCACAGGACTACCTTTCTATAGTTTGCTTAGTATGACCTTTTTGGATGAGTAAATGGTTGGTGGCAACTGTGGCTCATCATGTAAAATAATTCTTAGATCTCAATAAATTATCTTTACCTCTTGATATGTCTGATGTCTTGTTTAATCATTTTTTTGGACCATGCCAGTTTAATTATTTTTGCCTGTCATGCAGAGTTTCGTCTTTCTGCAACCATATATACACTGCTTTTGAATTTTCTAGTTTTGCTTCTGGTAAAATGGCATATCCCTGTCACACATTGTCTCACCTTTAGCTTCATGCTAATGTAAACTTTGTAAATGCTTTCCAGGTTTGTTGCAACAGAGCTGGCAACCGACATAGTTATATCCATAGCGGACGTCAAATTTTATCTTCACAAGGTATCAGCTCCATATTTTTCACACATTCTGGTATCAAAATGCACTGAGCAAACTAGACTATACATCACACTAACGAGTTGCTCTAAATGTGGAAGAGATATATTTTGCGCGAATCTACTAGTTTATTATACCCGTGAACCGTGGAAAAAAAATATTAATATAGTCTGTGCAAACAGTTTGTTATATCTGTGAACCATGGAAAAATATTGATCTAGCATGTGCAAACTATTTGGCATATTTGCAGTTCCCTCTTCTATCAAAGAGTTCACGCTTGCAAAAATTAGTAGCTTCAAGCAGTGAGGAGAAAAATGATGAAGTTGATATCTCTGACATCCCTGGTGGACCTTCTGCATTTGAAATTTGTGCCAAGTTCTGCTATGGCATGATTGTAACACTCAATGCATATAATGTCCTTGCTGCCCGCTGTGCGGCTGAATATCTAGAAATGTTTGAGACCATTGACAAAGGAAACCTCATCTACAAAATTGATGTATTCTTGACATCAAGTGTATTTCGCACCTGGAAGGACTCAATCATAGTCTTACAGAGCACAAAATTACTGTTACTTTGGTCTGAAAATTTGAAAGCAATCAACCACTGCATTGACTCTATCGCGTCAAAGGCATCAATTGATCCATCAGAGGTCGAGTGGGCATACACTTACAACAGAAAGAAACTCCCATCTGAAAATGGTATTGATTCTCATTGGAATGGTGTTAGGAAGCAACAAATAGTCTCTAGTGACTGGTGGGCCGAGGATCTTTGTGAGCTCGAGGTGGATTTGTACAAGCGGGTGATCATGGCCATCAAGGCTAAGGGGAGAATACCTGCTATTGTGATTGGAGAAGCACTAAGGGCCTATGCATATCGTCGGGTTCTTGGTTCCCTAGAAGATGCTGTGAGCAATGGAGTTGATTGCACGAAACGACGTGCAGCTCTTGATTGTGTCTTAAATCTCTTGCCTGCTGAGGAAGGTTCAGTGTCATGTGGTTTTCTTCTTAAGCTCCTGAGAGCAGCATGCTTGCTCAAATATGGTGAATCTTATTTCATTAACTTGATCAAAAGAATAGGTACACAGTTGGACGGTGCCTCAGTTTCTGACCTTATTATACCGGCACCAATAGGTGAAAACAGTATATATAATATAGATTTGGTTATGGCAATAGTGGAAGAGTTCATGTTCCTGAGTACCGATGATGGTAAGGCAAAAATTCAAGAAGATGAAGAAATCGTGGAGGTTGATAACCCGACTTCTGTTCCCAGCACGTCAAAATTGGCAGTTGCAAAGCTTATTGATGGGTACCTTGCAGAGATTGCCAAAGACCCCAACCTTCCTCTTCACAAGTTGATCGCCCTTGCTGAAATGGTGTCTTCTTTACCTAGACCAACACATGACGGTCTCTATCGTGCCATTGACATGTTTCTGAAGGTACTTCTTGCTGTTTCCACCAAGTTTTTGAAACGTGAGTTGGAAAACTTTAACACTACTTTTCACGTTTACAGGAGCACCCCAGCCTATCGAAGAGCGAAAAGAAGAAACTATGCGGATTGATGGACTGCAAGCAGCTGTCACAGGATGCATGCATGCACGCTGTGCAGAATGAGCGCCTACCCCTGCGAGTTGTTGTGCAAGTTCTCTTCTTCGAGCAAATCCGGGCATCAGCTGCTTCTGCAAAGGGTGAGCTTCCATCTGCTGTTCGCTCGCTTCTTCCCACAGAGAATGGCAACTCTATAGGAAGCTCCAGATCGGCTGCCACAACAACAACAGAGGAGGAATGTGGTGTCCCGACATCTAGTGATATCAACTCTTTAAGGTCGATGAGGCTGATCAACAACAGCGGCGGCAGCGAAAGGAGCAGTGGTAGCAGCGATGCCAACAAGAAAGGTGATGACAAGAGCTTGACGGGGAAGGCAAAGGGGATGTTGATGCCAAAGAAGATATTGAGCAAGCTCTGGTCCGGCAAAACAAACGCCTGTGAGAACAGCAGCTCAGACACGTCAGAGAGCCCTGGCTCCGTCAACCCGGAGGAAGTGAAGTCCACGCAATCACGGATCACAAAGCATTCCGTGTCCTAGTCGCCGTGTTAACAGATTCACAGCCTTGGTTTTGTTCTTGATTCGCCTTTATTGGAAAGTAGTAGCAATCTTAGAATGTGGTTATGAATTATGATACTATATACTAGCTTGTCGTCCCGTCAATGATAAGTTTTAGCATGGGAATGCTGGTAATGAGCCTAGTTTTGATCATTGGTGATATTTCCAAGAAAGTTTCACGGAATGTTGCTGTAATTTTTCCCCGTAGAAATACAAAGAAGGTACAGGTATCACTATGTTTTTGCTGGCGAAGCCACAGTGTTACAATTTGCGCACTACCCGTGCCCCCATGAGCTAATGTTTAAGTGAAATGGTCTGAGATCTAAGATTGATTTTGGAGAGCTATTCAGCCGTGATACTGATGTTTCTCTATACGACCAGACCTGTATTGTAGTTATTGGTAGGGTTTCAGATTCTCAGGGGAAACTACACCAAAAGCTAGGCAAGTCCAGCGGCCACGCTGGTAGCGGGCGTCCGCAGCGCCTGTTTGGGAATTACCCGGTGCTCTTTAGCACCAGCAGAGGAGGAAAAGGAGAAAGAAAGAGCGGAGGAAGAAAGAAAAGGGAAAAGAAAGGAGAAGGAAAAAGGGAAAAGAGGGAAGGGAAAAAAAAGAAGAGAGGGAAAAGGGAGAAAAGAAAGGGAAAAGGAAAAAAAAGAAGAAAAGAGAGAAAAAGGAAGCAAAAATAAATTTGATATTTTTTATAAGTTGTAAATATAATATTATTAACACAAAGTAGTTATATGTAATAATATAAAATATGATAGTTGTATTAACTATATAAAATAGGTGATAGTTGATATAGAGGTCTGATTTAAAGGTGAAGGAGTGCGTAGAAATGAACTGTAAAAGTAGTAATCTTTTATAGTCGACTGTAAAATACTAAAAATATTGTCAGATATAGAGTTCCATGAGTACGAGAGTCTAAGGCTGCCTGTACCAGCGGCCTGTAAACGGCCCGTGCCGTCCAATGTAGCGGTGCCGAGGCTTCTGGCCATCCGCAGCGGCAACGGTAAAGGCACCGCTAATTCCCAGGCTTCTACAGGGCAGCTCCAAATGCAGAGGCGCCCTGTAGCGCCAGAAGACGAAAAGAAAGAGAAAGAAAGAAAAAGAGGAGGAAGAAAGGGAAAAAAAAAGAAAAAAGAAAGAAGACAAGTAAAAGGGAAAGGAAAAAAAGAAAGAAGTGAGGGAAAAAGAAGAAAAGAAAGAAAAAGGAGAAAAAATAAGAAGAAAGGAGAGAAAAAGTAAGCAAAAAATTTTGGTGATTTTTTATAAGTTGTAAATATTATTAACATAAAAGTAGTTATATGCAATAATATAAAATATGAGTTAGTTATATTATATAATAGAAAATAGATGATAGTTGATATAGAGATCTGATTTAGAGATGAACGAATGCAGAGAACTAAACCATAAAGATAGGAATATTTTAGAGGTGACTGTAAAAAGTCTAGAGATATTATTTTAGACATCCGATATAGAAGTGCATGAGTGCGAGCAATCTAAGACCGGCGGTAGCGGCGCATCCGCACCGGACCAACAAAGAGCGTGCAGCAGTGCTGGGAGCATGCATAGAAGATCCATGTCACTAAAAGGGGCCTCAGAATCTTCAGGTCCACTAGGACGGTAAGGAAGAAGAGAGAAAGAGAGGAAGAAAAGAAAGGAAAAAGGAAAATAAATGAAGAAAAGAGGGAGAAAAAAGAAGTGAGAAAGAAAAGAAAATAGAGTGAAAAAGGGAAAAGAAAAAAATTAGGAAGAAAAGAGAAGGAAACAAAGAGAGCAAAAGGGAAACCAAAAATAAATTTGGTGTTTTTTTGTAAAATTGTATTAACTTAAAAGTAGTTGTATGATTTAATATAAAATATAAGATAGTTGCATGATGTAATATAAAATAGATGGTAGTTGATATAGAGATTAGATTTATAGACGAACGACTGCGTAAAATTGAACTGTAAAGCTACGTATCTTCTAAAGATGATTGTAAAAGACAAGAAATATTTGTTTAGATGTTGGATTTAGGGGTACACAGAGTGCGAGTAGTCTAAATTATCATTCCTAGCAGCTAGTGACCACTCCAGCAAGAAGGATGAAAGGTCAGCATCATGAAGCCCTAGAAAAGGGTGAAATCCGCACCGAGACATTATTGATTAGCTACTATTAATACTCGATCCAAAATATGGGCATGCGCATTCTAGTTCTGTCCTTCCTCAAATTCTTTTTCTTTTTTAGAAAATGAAATAAACTATCTGCCTTTGTGTGTCCTCACACAATGTTAATCTGATTACATAATTTTAGCTACATCACTAATGAATCGGGAAAACAGAAGATGTGAATATCATGTATGACAATTTCTATTATCCCTGTCTATCAATTTCTAGAAATTCAGATTATACATAACTAAAATCTATGGGATTCTAACCATGCCGCTATGTTGTTTCAATAGCTTATTTTACAAAGTTTTCCCAGAAGATCACATAGAGTACTAATTAATTGTTAACAATACAAATATGTTTTAACAGCTTATTTCACATTTTCCCAACGTTCGGGAGGATATAGTTGCAGGATACCGATCTGCTGGACGTAGCGGCTCGGATCTGTGCTGTCGTGTCATCAACCTTGTGATATGCGTGCTTAGGTCGACACAGCCATGTGAATCAACCAACCGCAACACTTTTTGTTTGTGTCCCTCCCCGCCTCAGGAGATTTTTTTCTTTGTCTGTCTAATGGAATCAACAAGCAAAGAGAAAAAAATAATTGTATTAGAAGAGAAGGACAGCTGTACAAAACCCCCCAACGCCCTTCCTCCCCCGCTCCCTCCATCTCGTCTTGGACGGCGCCGGCGATTGCTCCCAACGCCGCCGCACCATCCGGCCGTCGCTCCCCCCTGGCCCACCGACCCCCAGGTCGCCGTCCTCCACACCGAACGCCGGTCCCTCAGTTGTGAGCACCCCCGCCCCCGGCGCCTCCAGATCCGCCCAGCCCTGCATCAAGGTGAGTGCCGCAAAAGTCGTTGGATCTGCGAATCTGTATCTCGCAAGTGTGATCTTCCTCAAATGCGCGTTCTGATGCCTGTGCGCTCGTTCGCTGTGCGTTTAATGCTTCCGGCAGTGCTTATTATTAGCTGACTCGAATCTACTGGCGCTATTGCATAGTGCCAGCGGTGCATCTGGCTGCGTAGGAGCCGCAAGGGTAATTGGTTGGAGCTTGGTTCTTGCTATCAAGCTCGGTGCTATAATATCTTGCAAGCAAGATTCTTAAAATAGGACTACGTGGAATGCAGGCACGATCTAGCTCAGGCACTGTACTGGTATTTGGTATGTTCCGTTCCTTGAGCTTCATTTTATACTAGGACTTTAGTGTGATCTTGCTCGGACAGTATATGCTTGGAGACGGGCTTTGCTGGGTCATTTACATGGGGTACCAGTTACCTTCCTTGACAAGCCAAAATCCAAGTATATTTCAGCAGGTCCTTTTTCTTTCGTGCAATGTAGACGTTGGTGGCAGTCTAAATACTATATGGCTGTACATCGCATTCTTCTATTTCATCCATAGTTGAATGATGAGCAGAATTTCAGCACCTTCTTGTTGCATTGCATGATAGTAAGTAGTAACTCTATTCAATAGAAGTTTATTGATTCATCTAACTTGTGCATATTTGGTCTTTGATAGGCAGGTATCCCTGTTTCATGTGCTGCATACTGAGATTGTCTCTGTGAATTTGCTTATGAGACCAGTAGATTGAAAAGGACATTTCAAGCACAAGCAAAGAAATCAGTATTTTATCTGCTTCAATTCTTAGTATAACACTTGATATCTAAGGAAGAGAGAGACAGGCTTATGGTAAACTCTGGTCAATAGCCATGGGAGGTCAGCAAGTGGTGGCCTGACTAAGACTGGTAAAGAAAAAAGTGTGCTTCATCTCTGATTATTAATGATGAGAATGAAGTTCCCAAAACGTTATGTCATAGTATTGCTGACATTTATCTGCACAAACGTTTGCTATGTTGAGCGTGTGGGTTTTGCAATTGCTTACACTGCAACAGCTGATGCCATTGGTGTGAATCAAGCAACCAAAGGCATCATACTCTCTATGTTCTATTATGGTTATGTTTTTTCTCAAGTTCCTGGTGGATTTACAGCACAGAGAATTGGCGGTAGACGAGTCCTGCTACTGTCATTTGTATTGTGGTCTTTTATATGTGGTTTAATTCCACTAGACCCCAACAGGGTGACCGTTCTGGTCCTTTCTCGCCTATTTGTTGGTGTGGCACAGGGTTTCATATTTCCTGCCATTCACTCTGTTCTAGCACAGTGGGTGCCACCACAGGAGCGTTCTCGTTCGGTGTCTCTTACTACCTCAGGGATGTATCTTGGTGCAGCCTGTGGCACGCTCTTCTTCCCAAGTCTGATAAAGCACATGGGAACCCAGTCGGTTTTCTATGTTGAAGCAGTATTGGGAGCAGCATGGTCGGTACTATGGTTGAAATTTTCCAGTGAGCCAGCTCGCACTGATCTTCCTAAGGTGGCGATGCCGAAAGTGGCATCTCGAGACATGATCAAGGCACAAGCAGGAGGAGTTGTTCCACCTCGCACCGTAAAGATTCCATGGCGAAGGATAATCTTCAGTCTACCTGTTTGGGCAATTGTCATTAATAATTTCACCTTCCACTATGCCCTGTATGTTCTTATGAACTGGCTCCCTACCTATTTTGAGCTAGGCCTTCAGCTCAGCCTCCAGGATATGGGTTCCTCAAAGATGCTTCCCTATCTCAACATGTTCATTTTTTCAAATATCGGTGGTGTGGTTGCTGATCACTTGATCACCAGAAGGATTTTATCAGTTACCAACACAAGAAAGGTCCTGAACACTGTCGGATTTGTCGTCTCGGCATTTGCGCTTATGGTGCTTCCTTTGTTCAGTACGCCCTCAGGCAGTGTGATCTGTTCAGCGGTCTCTCTTGGTTTTCTGGCTCTAGGAAGGACAGGATTTGCTGTAAATCATATGGACATTGCTCCAAAGTTTGCAGGGATAATAATGGGTGTCTCAAACACAGCTGGGACAATGGCTGGAATTGTTGGTGTTGGCTTGACTGGAAATATTCTGGAGGCAGCAAAGGCTTCTAACAAGGACCTAACAAACTCAGAAACATGGAATACAGTATTTTCTGTTCCAGCATACCTCTGTATTATCAGCTCTTTCATTTTTTTGATATTTTCGACTGGTGAAAAGATTTTTGAATAAAGAGTGATTATTTTTTTGCTTGTCCTTTCTTCTCATTTACGGTGGGCAGGATAGCAACACAGGAATTTCACATGTACCTGTAGTATTGGTCAGATTGCAGAGTTCAAACTGTATCCTACACTTGTATAAAACTTCAACCAGAAAAGGCCTATCATTTTTGTAGTAGGGTTACCAAGAATGCCTTTTCACTGTGACGTGGTAGATTTTTTTACTGCTGTTTTTCAGTACCATGCTAATGTATGTTAGTTTGCAACTAATTATTAATATAAACTAATACATACGTTGTTGTGGACGGATGCATGTGAAAAATTCCAGATGATTGAATGCGATTTTCGAGAAATGTGGATGTGATTCATTTTTGGATTGATTGTCTGGGGGAATCGTGGATTGAGCTGTGTGTTGTATATGTGCAGTGAATAATATTCCTGTAGTTTTTGCAGCGCGTTGTGTTCTTGGGCTGCTATTGCAACATTCAAGACTTTAGTGCTTACTGGCATGCTATGTCCCTCCTACGCACTATATATGGCTTACATCATTGTGCAGATGTCCTTCGTTGCAGGCACGGCGCGCAGAATGAGCTCGTGGCTTTGCACATTCTCTTCTTTGAACCAAGAACAAATTGTCAGTTGGTTCTAAGGAGGGACCCTGCAACCGAGCTTCCACGCGTTGATGGCTCGCTTCTTGCTGGAGAAATGGCAGCTTGCAAAATATATGTTTTTTATAGCTAATATAATGCTAATAAGTCGGGTAGGGCATTTTGTGATGATTCCTGCTGCTTTTCAGGGGAGACTACCACAATTTTTGCACACGGGCAATAAATAAAAAAGAAGCAAGAATGTACGGGTTGTTGATTTCATTTACATGATAGGGTTCATTGTGTTTATCCTTAGTTGCAAGTCTAATTATGATTTTACTCTCTAAAATTATGCTTTATGATTTTACTCCTGTTTTTTAAAACAAAACTAAACTATACCCCTACTCTATTATGAGTTGTTAACGGTGTTAAATATGATTTAAAAAGATAGAAATACCCTTATTATTTTACCCCTTGTTTGATCTGTGTTTGTGATTTTACCACTATTTTGCATAAACAATGATTAATATATGACTATATTAAAATAGAGGTAAAATCATATACCAATTAAAAGTAGGGGCAAAATTATAAGGGTATTTTTGTCTTTTTTCATCATAATTTAACACTGTTAACTTATGTAGGGATATACTTTGGCTTCGTTTTAGAAAAACAGGGTAAAATTATAAACCCTACTTTTAAAGGATAAAATCACAAATGGACTTTCAACTAAAGGTATAAACATAATAGCCCCTACCTGATACATTCTAGAACCTAAAGTTCGCTTCCAAACATTCTTGACGCATACGTAGGTGAAATGATCTTAGATTATTGAGATAGATCAGCTGTCGGTGTCCTTGATGCGAATAGTACTGTTTGTCCACAATCGTAAGTTACATATTATATTTTTAAGACGTTCCCTTCTATATTGAGTCATTGAAGTTACAGATTACTCTCTCCGTTTTCAAATTTTGTATTGAACTAACCGGCGTCAAATATTACGAAACAAAGAAAGTACATTTTTAGCACAAGGTGCATGTACTTTTAGTGTACCAATTCCAAGGCTCTCCATGTCCTTTCTAGTAACACAGTGAAGGTCTTCTTCTGCACTGCGGCCTACAACTGAAGCCAAAGCGGTGGCCTTGATAGTGGCAAACTGCTGCGGTAATCGATGCACTTCATCGTGGTTATTTGCAAGCAGATGCATGGTGATTGTTTTGTATTCTTGTGGATGTGATAGGATTGGCGTATGTTATTTCAATTGTTTCCGCAGTTTTATGTTATTTCAATTGTTTCCGCAGTTTGTCTACAGTGGTCCCTAGCCAGCTTGTCTTTTCTATTTGTGGATGTGATGTAATTGGCGTATGTTGTTTCAATTGAATTTTTTAATGGGATAGAATTGGTGTACGTTGTTCCAGATGATTTCTCAGTTATCTACAGTGGTCCCTGGTCAGCTTGTCTTTTCAATTTGTGGATGTGATAAAATTGGCATACGTTGTTTATTTCTCAATTGACTTTTTTGTATTTAAGAATGTGATATGATATATGTTTTTCATTGGATTTCTCAAATGTCTATGGTGGTCCCTGCCCAACTTATGTTCCAGTTCTCTTCCAATTATGTGACCCTTTTGCATGACAAACTAAGTTAATCAAACCGTTAATTAGTGCTCTCTCCATTTCTTTCTATTTGACACTGGTTAGTTCAAGAATGAATGAAGTTTTTGAATTTATCTATCTCGTTCATCTTTTTATGCATTCTCTCCAAGGAGAGAGGGTTACAAAAGGAAGACTACAAATCAAAATAAACAAACCCCTTTTCTCAATGCAACAAAGGTCAGCGTATTCACTCGTGAGTATGAAGTTACCATATTAATGAAATAAATAACTATAAATACCATTTTTCGTTATGAAAAATATATGTTCATGTGAGTTTCACATAATCATCCTGATTCTTTTTAAGGTGAAACAGTAGTATGTCTTTATATGTATATATATGTATACATATACATACATATATACACATACATACAAAATAGGATGAAGTTGTCATGGCCAACCGGTTGTATAGGATAAAAGTAGGCACCAAAGGGGTGCCACAAGCCAAAGAAAGTAGTAGAAGAAATGGTCAGGAGATGGCATCAAGTCGAGCTAGAACTTGTTCACCATCCACTGGCTTGATCCTATGAGTTTGAAGCTTAATTGACGGTTAATAAGATGCGTTTCTTTCAGGATTGGAAGGACATTGTTATTACTCTGAAGATTTTCCCGCTCTCTTGCTTCCAAATCTCCCATGCCGCAATGGAAAAAACTTTCATGAAGAGGAAGTGGTGATATGTCTGTCTTGCTTCTTGAAAGGTATCAAAATATTGGAGGGTTGTGGTCTCACTGTATGCCAAGAAGGTTCTAGCATGTTATGCTGAAGGGGCACTAAAAGAATAAGTGGTAAGTGTATTCTTCATTGTTGAGATCGCATAGGACAGAAGTGTAATCATCCTCTTCAATGTTATACGCTTCCTTCCAAATAGGTTTTAGAGTTGACTATGTCCAAGAATAGCGACCATATAAATATCTTGAGTTTTTTGTTAAACATTATCTTACGGATACACTTAGATGGTCTTGATGAGTTTATATCCTTGAAGTGAAATGTGTATGTTTCTTTTTGAAATGAATCTATCTGACCCCAGTTATATGTCCAAACATTTTTAGCTTGTAGCATCTATGCTTCCGCTATTATGTGGCCAGGACATTGTAACTTGTTCTCTCTTTCCCTGAGAGGGGCGTATAAAAGTTGTGATATGTTTCTGGGTTGTTTCTGAATTGAACTACTAAGATGTTTATCTTTTTTTTTTGCTCGGGCGAAGAGACATGGTCTTCAGACAATGGTCATTGCAAATACCCTTCCAGAGTCGAATCTTGTTTCTTGGACCCACTTTGACCTCTATAAAGCTTCTAATTTTTTGTATAGTTTTAACACATCTCTCCACCAAAACCAACCTTTTATTGTAGAGGCCTATTGTGCTCTTCCATTGGTGTAGTGTTTTTGACGAATCAGCGGAAACTACGGGACATTTGCTCCATTGTAAATTTTTTGCAGGTGTTTGAACAGCAAAGATTTATTCATAAGCCTCGAGTCTTTAATGTTGGAGATGGGTTGATCTCTGACTCGGCCGAGGCCCAACGGCCCAACCCGAGTCTATCTCTCCCTCTACGCGCCTAGATCGGAGGCGCCAACCAACTCGTGGTTGAGGCCCCCCCCCTCACGCCCGCGCAATATATAGGGGTGGGATCGGGCACGCGAAACGAGGTTCATCGTGCCCATTCACGCCCCAACACCCATCTTTTGTGACCCGATCTAAGGCGCTGGGAAGTGATGGGAAGGACCTCGACTCCGCCGCCATCAGCGCCGACGCCACGCAATAAGTGCGTCGTCGCCTCCATTTCGGCCACAACAATGACTTTTACATCTACACCCAAAGGTGTGTTCTATTCTTATTCTCATTTTCAATGTTCAATAAATAGTTGTAGGATTTGTTTTATACATATGAATCTTGTAAATCTAGGGACTAGCAATACAAGAATCCATCAATGGCTTCAAGAGCCGGGCTAGTGTTCACTAGATCTTTTCGGGACTAGTATTTTATTTCAGATCCACAGTAAGTTACTAGTTCCACAACATGTAAGAAGGTAGAAAATAAGATCGAATCAAAGCAAAAAAACACTAAGAAGTAAGACAGGGTAAGAAAAAGAGAGTTCAAGCCAAGGTCTGGAGATCCTCGGCACCACATGGAAAAACTCGATGGCGGCCCGCTCGTACATAGGAGAGCGTGCATGCTGGCGAACTCCGAGGGCGGAGCCTTTCTCCCAGCCGCCACCACTCTATAACCCTCTCTTCTCTTCTCGGTATAAGCCGCCGCCATTGTGGGCAGAGAGAAAGGAAGGAACAGAAATGATTTAGGGTTTCCGGTGGCTGGGGTACTCACCTCTTTTTATAGGAGCGAAATTGATGCTCATCCCTCGGATGAAAATGGAGGGTGGAGATTGGTTAGGGTTTAGAACTTGGGCCAAAAACTAAAGGCCGGACGCGTCGCGAGCTTATCAGGTGCGACCCTAACAGGTGCGCACGCTGCTCAAACCCTAACGGCTACGGGCAGCTGAACTACCGGGCGAGCGGCAGCCCAGACGTGGGCGTGTCCCACTATTGCTGTCAGCAAGAATAAAAGAAAATTTAGCACCAACCTTAGGGATTGAACCCACAACTTCAAGAATTAGAGTATAGTTCTTAAACGGCTGAGCTAGAAGTACTCTTGTGCTAAGCTTTGGGCTTTTATCTTTAGTTGCATAGTGGATTCGCAGAGAACTTAGTTTTCAGCTGCAAATTATTTATTAGTTTAGATTATTTAGTATAATTATTTTCTATAATTAGTAATTTTCATGGTAAAATAATATTCAGCCGTATTTTAGTTAAATTCTGTTGTTGTGGATCATTAAGATTAATTAAGTATATTTTTTGGCTTCTGCTGCTATATTTAAGTTTATTAGTTTTCTAATTAAATTTTCAATTGAGAAATTTATTTAGGAAAATTTTGATTGTCTTCTATTAATTAAGTTATAGTAATTTTGTTAAGTAGCCAACTTGAACAACTAAATTTACTATATATTAAGTTTGATTCATGGAAATTTTATTGAGTAGGCAACGTGAAAAATAAAATTTTGCCATGTTTCATGTTGATTTCGAATGTTGTGTTTTCATTGAGTAGTCAACATGAAAGATGAAACGCGCAATATTTCTATTTGATTAAGATTATTTAAGTTCATAGAAAATTTTGTTAAGTAGCCAACTTAAAAAAATTGCTATATTTTCAATGTTGTATTTTGTCAAGTAGCCAACGTGAAAGATAAAAGACAATATTTCTGTTAGTTTAAGTTTTATTATGAATTCTACTAATGATTATGTAATTTTATTCCAAAGGTTCCTCCTCAGTTTCCTCAGCACTGAGTCATAGAGCCCCTCAATGGAGGGAATTACAACTCTTGGAGAGAGAAGTTGGAGATTGCGATGGCAATCTCGAAGATCGATCTTGCACTGACGACTCCATACCCTACTGAGCCAGAGGTTCCCGTTGTCCGTGAAAGGATGTTGACTCTTTCAACACCAGGATGCGGGAATATACAAAAGTTAAGTCCATATAAATCGTATAAAATGGAGTCAATCAAACAGGAAATGTTTGATGATAATTAAGAGCTCCATAATTGAGGCCATTCAGGGAGCAATCCCTGAATGCAACATTGCTAGTGAGTATCTCCAGAAGGTGGAGAGTCAGTTCACTGGCTCTTCTAAAGCTTATGCAAGTACTCTGATAAATAGGCTTGTGGCTGAGAAAAATATTGAAGGCGGTGTGCGTGAGCACATACTTAGGATGACAAATATGACCTCTAAGTTGAAACCTATGGATATGGGGCTAAGTGATGAGTTTATTGTGCATCTCATCTTTGTCTCACTTCCTAAGTAATTCGAGGCGTTCATTATCAACTATAACTCTAAGTCTGAGCGATGAACTATTGAAAAACTTATGGCCATGTGCGTTCAGGAAGAAGAACACATTAAGTCATTGCGTAATGACTCCGTCAACTATGTTAAGGGCAAAGGTAAGGCTTAGAAGAGTTATTTTAACAATAACTTTTCTAGGCAATCTTTTAAGACACATGACTCTCCATATAAGTTTGATAATAAGGGTAAGGCACCTCAGCATACTCCTCAAAAGGATGTGAAGCTAGATAAAGATCAGTGCAAGTTCTGCAAGGAAAGAGGTCATCACCAGAAAAATTGTGCTGAGTTTCTGAGATGGTGCTGTAAGAATGGTAATGATTTTATTACTTTTGTTGATGAATCCTCGTTTTTAGATATTTTACAATCTACTTGGTGGATTGACTCAGGTGCCACTGTGCATGTTTGTAATTTGTTACAGGGGTTCGCTACGAGGAGGACCCTAAGAAGAGGGATAAGAGCCATTAAAGTCGCTGATGGCTATGAAGTTAAAGTCGAAGCCATTGGAGATCTTCCATTAGTACTAAGGGATGGCTTTATACTTAAGCTCAATAATATTCTTTATATACCCTCTTTAAAGAGGAATTTAATTTCTGTATCATGCTTGGATGATTCTGGATACGTTTGTCATTTTGGCAATGGCAGATGTTTTGATTAAGTTTAATAATTCAGTTGTGAGTCTTGCTTTCCGACAAGACATATTATATTTTTTATCCTTGCATGATGATATTAATGTGGTAAGCAATAATCAAATATGCTCTCATAACGACTTAGTATTTTATAATAGAATTGATCCTGAAACGTCTTCCAAATTATGACATTGTCGTATAGGCTATATTTCGAGGGAGATAATTGAACGCTTAGCTTCAGAATCAATTCTTCCTCACTTAGACATTTTAGATTCGCACGCTAATAGATATGGTAAGAAGAATATTAAGTTATTCTACTTTGCCGATGTGTGTATGGATGGAGGCGTTAAAAATCGACATTTATATTCTTAATCGGGTACTTAGTAAGTCGGTGCCAAAAAACACCGTATAAATTGTGAATAGGATGTAAGCCCACACTTAACTATTTTCATGTGTGGGGTTGTCCTGCTCAGGTAAAAGTGTTTAACCCAAACATTGGTAAGTTAGATTCTAAGACAGTAAGTTGCCATTTTATTGGCTATCCAAAAAAGAATAAAAGTTATCGTTTCTACTGTCCTAACCGACACACTAAGTTTGTAGAAACGAGACATGCCATCTTTTTAGAGGATGACATGATCACTGGGAGTATGGTATCCCGAGAAGTTGATCTTGAGGAGAAGCGGGTGTATGCACCCACTCCGATGATTCAAGAACCATATTTCTCGATACCTACTTTAGTTGAACCAACAGTGCATGTTCCTGTTATTTCAAAACCTATTGTTAGTCCCTCATCGGTGACACCAATAGTAAGTGAGACTCTTGTTCTACAGGAACCAGCTCAGTTTTCTGAGCCGCTAGAGTAAGTCGTTGCTAATGATGAGGAGCAGCAACCGCCTCAAATAGAAGATAATGTGCTGATTAGAAGATCTCAAAGAGTAAGAAGATAAACTATTTCTAATGATTATGAGATCTATATGAGTGAAGATTTTCAAATAGAGGATGATCCCACCTTATTTGAAGAAGCTATAAGAAGTCCTCAATCATTCGAGTGGTGTAAAGCCATGGAGGATGAAATGAGTTCAATGAGTGCCAACAAAGTCTGGGAATTAGTCAAAATTCTTAGTGGAGGCAAAACAGTAGGCTGTAAATAGGTCTACAAGATTAATCGTGACTCCAAAGGGAAAATAAAAAATATAAGGCCACACTTATGGCAAAATGCTTCACTCAAAGAGAAGACATAGATTATAATGAGACATTTTCACCCACCTCTACTAAGGATTCGTTCAAAATCATTATGACTTAAACAAGCCTCTAGCCAATGGTATCTCAAGTTCGATGACACTATAAGAAAGTTTAGGTTTAAGGAAAATGAGGAGGACAACTGCATATATGCTATATTTAAGAATGGAAAATTTAATTTTTTTATTCTTTATGTAGATGACATACTACTTGCGAGTAGTGATGTCAATCTACTAGTAGAAACTAAGAAATTTTTGTCCTCCAATTTTAATATGAAAGATCTTGGTGAAGCATCCTACGTGCTAAGAATTAAGATTCACCGAATAGAAGTAAGGGGGTATTGTGTTTATCCCAAAAGACATACTTAGAAAACGCACTTGAGAAGTACGGAATGTATACAAGTAAATCTTTGCCTACTCTATAGTTAAGGTGATAAGTTTGAGAATTAATAAGATATCAATCAAATAAAATGGGTTCCATATGCTTCTGCTGTCGGAAGATTGAAGTTTGCTCAAGTAATAACACACCTTGACTTAGTTTAAGTAATCGGGATATTTTAGCATAAGTAATCCATTCCAGATACAAATGGCTAGAATGTATGTAAGAAAGTTTTGTAGTTTTGCAAGTGATTAAGACCTCATGATGTGTTAAGTAAGAATATACACCCTTTAGATAATAGGCTACTAAAACTTAGATTCCACGAATGTGTAGTAAAATCTACATCAGTTTTAACACTCGCAGTTGAAGCTTTATTGTGGAAAAGCTTCAAACAAACGATCACTACATCATAAACAATGCATACTGAATTTGCATTATGTATGAGGTCGCCGAGCAGACACAAGTATTATTATACCCGATTTAAGAGTGATCGACAGCGTCAAAATTACTTAAGATATTTTACTCCTAAAGCAACAAGACAAATGTGTCGCCAAACACATTAATAGTAAGTTTTATGTTGCGAAGAAGAAAATCCAGGATCATATTATTAGTATTGAGCATATTAGTATCAAGCATATGCTTGCGGATCCGTTTACTAAAGGTCTTTCACCCAATGTGTTCATAGAACACGTAGCCGACATAGGGTTAAGGGAAAACCTATGATCACCTGGATACTAAGGGGCCAAACTAAGAATAAGGTTATTTCTAAGTGTGAGATGTATTTTAGTCATCGAGTCAGATAGTACGTAATTGACTATTCTGATGTGATGTGCTCAGTATGTCGATAATGAAGAAATGAACATAAAGTTTAGTTTAAGAAATTATGTAAGTTTTGATAAGTTTTGATCCGAGGCGATCAAAGGGGGAGAATGTTGGAGATAGGTTGATCTCTGACTCGGGCGAGGTCCAACGGTCCAACCCGAGTCCATCTCTCCCTCTACGCGCCTAGATCGGAGGCGCCAACCAACTCGTGGTTGAGGCCCCCTCTCACGCCCGCGCAATATATAGGGGTGGGCTCGGGCACGCGAAACGAGGTTCAGCGTGCCCATTCACGCCCCAACACCCATCTTTCGTGACCCGATCTAAGGCGCCGGGAAGTGAGGGGAAGGATCTCGACTCCGCCGCCATCGGCGCCGGCACCACGCAACAAGTGTGTCGTCGCCTCTACTTCGGCCACAACAATGAGCTCTACATCTACACACGAAGATGCGTTCTATTCTTATTCTCATTTTCAGTGTTCAAGAAATAGTTTTAGGATTTGTTTTATACATATGAATCCCGTGGATCTAGTGGCTAGCAATACAAGAATCCATCATTTAATCCTATACCACATTTTCCTTCGGTGTTGTCACTATATGCCATGCAACTAGAGTTTTTCTTTTACCATTGATGTTAGATCTTCTTCATAGGCAGTTCCTCCTAGCCACATCGATCTAATTTAGCACCAATGACCGACATTTTGATTGTGCACATTTCAAAAATCGGTATGGATGATACGATGTTGTATGCAAAGATGCATTTACCTACCATTGATAGCCATATTGTTGCCGTGGTAATCATTTTCTCAATTCTGCTTACCAGGGTTGCATATAATCATTTCGATTCTTTAGTAGTCTACAGCTATTTTCTCAAGAAAACATTGTGACTCTAGACCCAAATATTGATTTACAATTGTAAGCATAAACAAATAGTGATCTTTTAACACTAAATAAGAAATGTCTAAAATTAGAAGAAGGCGGGGTTCCATTGACCATGACACTGTGTTGGGCATTGTGGTGGACGGCGGAATAGTGCACGACGCGGTATAGGAAGAAGCTTTGCTGGGATGGACTGTCGAGGTGGAGGACGTCACGATGACCGACTAGAGCACATTGGTAAAATGCATAATAGAGCTACATAGATAAACAGTAACAACACGTGTGTGTCTTACCGTGACATATGGTTGACTAACTACATCAGCTAGTGGGACACACATTGACACATTTGTCCAAGGCCCAAAAGAGTAAACTCTGGCACGCATCCGGGGCAATCAATGATTCCCAACGAATTGGAAGAGCTCCGTCATGATTAACCAAATATGTGATGTTGATCTAGTATTTACGGGCTCCATCACTTCTTCGATAAGATCAAGCTAGAATGTCCAAACATGATCTCATTTTCTGTCACGACCGGCAGAAACATGGCACCCTGAAACTTGCAAAATAATTAGTATTGTTTGATTATTTCGGCCTCAATCTTGTATTTCAAAGTCAGCCAATTTTATTCGTAAGCACTCAACCCAAAAAAGAGCTGAGGTAGTAGAGGCTGTAGCCGTGAGAGCATCGACAAGACGACGACTCGTGGTCAGGTTTAGCTTCTGGAGGCTGGCACTGTCGCATGTAGCCAGCAATCATCGATCGAAACGGCTTGTTCTAGCTCGGGCCGTTTGCCGCATCCGTTTGCTCGTAAAAGGCTGGAATCTCTAAGCCGGAAAATACGCAGTAAAAAAAGGACTTACGCGAGGGGTGTGATCCGCCGGATCAAGCTGAGCCTCCAGTAGTCTCCGTTGCCTGGCGGCGTACGTCACGCCACGCCGCACTCGCTCTTCCAAAAGCGAAATTCGCTCCGAAGGCCCTCAACTAGTCGATAGATTAGTGACAGATTAATTGCCAACTTGCACAGCCGTAGGGCCAGTACCTCCCTTCTTTTTGAAAAAAAAAAAGATAAAAATTGCAGCGGAAAGGCAGCTGGTTGATAGCACAGCATGCCCGGCGCCAACGCAAGTTGCAGCTGCGCCAGATGCATGGGAGGCAGGGGCGCCAACGATTGAGGAGCACACACGCGACTTCATGATGGACCGTCGCGAAGGGCCAGGGAGAGCGGAGGGGAGCTGGAGCCGAGGCCGATTTGGGGCGATGGCGACGGCGAGCCGGCGACCTCAGCTTTTGGCGGCACCCAAAGGGCAGGCCGCGCGCTTTGCCTGGCTGCCCACCCACTCGGGACGAGACCCAGTCGCTTTCCAAACTTTTCCTTCTCGCCCCGCTTTGCGTTCCGTTGTTCCCATCCACAACCCCCTTCAGCGAATTGGATTAACCTGAACATCCGTATTAAACCCCACTCCACATGGATCCTCTGCGTCCATTAAATTTGCTGTGTACCAGCCTATATACTCTGTTGCTCTCAAGAGCTTATCCAATCTATTGTAACACCAGGAAAAATTAAGAAGAAAAGAACGTGAGAGAGGAAAAGATAGTATAAATATGTAATATATTACTATATGAATAAGAATGATTTTTCCTAAAAAAATTGTCTAGGACAAGTTGCACTATATTGTATGCATATGTGTCAAAAAAGGTAATTTTTAAAATTCGGTAGAAATATGTTTGATTTTCAGATTGAAATTGGAAAAATAAAATCAAAATCAGAAACGTGACTCTAGCCGAAACCTAGATTTCTAGTATCCTGGCCCACTATTTTCTTTCTGGACCGCAGCAGGCTAGCCCACACTCACCCGTGTGCCAGCTCCTTTCTTTCTCTAACTGACGCGTGGAGCCCACTGGTCATCTCCGTCTTCGTCACTCCATGCTCGTGCACGCACAAGCTTTGCCTACCTCGCCGCTGACCACCCCAGAGAGTTCGGACCCGGGGTGCGCGTACCTCTACGAGAAACCACTCCATTTCACTCTCTTATAAACAAACATCGACCCATTTCCCCCTCTCGTCTCCCTTGAATCATCAAAGAAACTTCCATCGTGCGTTGTATATAATAAGTTACCACCGCATAGAATCTTTTGACCTAGCCATCGCACAGTCATACTAATGCCACATTTGGCCTCATAGACCACCACCAACACTCTAGGTAACTTCTCGCGTTAACACCCCAAAAAATCGTGACTCTAACGAGTTTTGGTGACAAACGCAACCCCCCTCCATTGCCCACATCGTTGCACCTTTTCTCACCTATTTGACTCAACCCTCGATGCCGTAGTGTCTCAAGGAAGCTCTCGAACCACTTCAAGTCGAGGACCTATGACAAGACGTCGTCCCCTACAAACTTTGACGATTCCACCCGCCACTCACCATAAAGAACCTTAGCATGTCTTGAGAGCTTATCTGATCCATAAAGTACAATGTTAGGGATGATTAATAGAGATCCAAAACTTCTTATGATAGAATGTCGTTATCCCGCCCTTTAGCTTGGATCGCACGCTTCACTCCCATTGCTTTTCTATATAACAAGCAAACATATGTGCTAACTACTACTTGTTGATCTTAGTGAGTTAAGATAATAATAAATATAACTACGGATCAAAACCCTTTTTTTTCAAATAACCTTCAAAAGGCTAGAGTTCCTTAGGTGCATAATAGAAGGAAGAACGCTTCTTGATCTTAGCGAGTTTAGATCAACTTGTAATGTGTTGCTCGGCTAATCGACTGCTCAATCCATGCATTGTTCCATCAAATCCACAATGAACTCTTCTCTATGTTTTGCATCTTAGTGACTGATAGTCACCTCTCAAGCTAGTACTCTAGGTCAGTAAATACCACATCACATGTGAAGACAACACAACTTCTGGCATAGTAACAATTAGAACAATGATATACACACGGAGAAGGATAATATTTGGTTCGGTTACTGTACAAGCATTAGAAGTACACTGAGACAACAATATTTAAGGTGATTTATACTTGATAGTATGTATGTTGACATGGCAATATTAACCGAGCCTGTGCGTAGAGGATCCGACCAGGGGGGTGGGGGGAGAAAGAATAATGCGCACACAGTGGTACTGCGGGAACAGGAGGCGGCAACACGGAGGCCGCAACAGCCGCACCCAATGTCATTGGAACCGCAATATGTGGAACATTTCCTTGTGGCCCCTGCCTGCCCCTCTTTGTCTCTCTCTATATATAAGCGACCTCGAGCTTCTCTCCCCCTAGTTAGCTGTCTGTTAATAGCTCACTACCCTCTTATCGCCATTCCAGCTATACTAATCTGAGCTCCGCGCTGCAAGCTGCTTAAGCGAACTGCTGCGTTGTCGGTCAACCAGGCGAAGCGGTGGTCGAGATGAGTTGCAACGGGTGCCGCGTGCTGCGCAAGGGCTGCAGCGACGCCTGTGTGCTCCGGGCGAGCATCAAGTGGATCGACGGCGCTCAGCCCCAGGCCAACGCCACCGTCTTCGTCGCCAAGTTCTTCGGCCGCGCGGGCCTCGTCGCCTCGCTCGCCGCGGTCCCTTTACAACACCGGCCAGGTACTTCCATTTCATCCTGACCAATCTCAATCTTTATCCGCTTGTACCTTTGTTGCTGCTACTGTCTATGCCAAGGAAGCGAACCCGTACACCATAAACGATTCTTGATTGGGGTGTTCGTGTTACGCGGCCTTCCGACGTCCCATGGGGCACAACAGAAGAGAATCTTTTAGCCATGCCCAAATTATGCTTCACCAAACAGACACCAGCATGTTAGTTTGCTGACATGGACCTCCCCCACTATTTTATCCGGCCAAAAACAAATAGTACGTGTATTTTAATTAAGTTTGAATTGTCACTCATGCATGACTACTTGCGTGGCTGAGACCTGAGAGTCACTCCAATTCACTTTCTTTTTGTGGAAAACAGCATACTAACATTGTTGCCATGCACGATGGATGATACAGCGCTGTTCCGGTCCCTGCTGTACGAGGCGTGCGGGCGGACGATCAACCCGGTGAGCGGCGCCGTCGGGCTCATGTGGACGGGCAACTGGGACCTCTGCCAGGCCGCCGCCCGAGCCGTCCTCCGCGGCGAGTCCCTACGCTCGCTCTCCGCCATCCCCGCCGCCTTCACCGAGCGCGACATGGCCGGGCTCTATGGAGACGTCGGCGGCGTGGCCGCCGCCTCCTCCTCCTACTCGCCCAAGCACTCCTCCTCCTCCGCGCTCTTCAGGAAGCGCAAGAACAGCGGCGGCCACCACTCGTTCGCCGCAAATAAGGACGCCGACGAATGCCAGCTGCCGCCGGCGGGGCTGCTGCAGTCGTGCGACCTGCACCTCTGCCTGACGCCCGCGTCTCCTCAGGTAGGAGGGTCGCGGGGCTGCGGCGACGGTGGCGCGTCGGACGAGCACTCGGCAACGACGACGTGCGAGGACGCCAGCGCCGACGCGGAGGCCGGGGCGCCCACGCTTCTGAACCTTTTTAGCTGACTCATCCTTTGGTGTAAGCTGTAACTGTGCAGAGAGATTATCCTTAGGGTGTGTGGTAACTAGTTACAGGAACCGTTGTTGCTTAATTATGCTGCTTTTTTTGGGACGTGCAAATGGTCTTGAGGTGATGAAACCGTTGTTTAGTGCTGTTCATCCGGTGATTTAACAGTTATAGTCATTGTTCGCTAGAGAAGAGAAAATGTCTTGAGACTCCAAACTTGTGCTGCATATTGAGCTGTTTGTATATGCATGGCCCATCATCATTTGGCTCGTTCGAAATTATGAAGACCTTACCAAAAAAATATTAAATGAACGACAGCGAGACTCATGAGACAGCCAGGATGACAAATACTGTAGGGACCTCAGAGCATGTTTGTCCGAAAAATCGCGATATTCATTCATCTTCTGGTGTAAACAATTAATTTACTCTCTAAACAATTTGCTTTCTGGTGCACCTTCAAACAAAATCTAAACAATTAATCTAAACAATTGTCAAGATCTCTAAACAACTAATCTAAACAATCTAAAAGAGGGGGGGGGGGCTCGGCGCAGTGGGAGAGCGCCGACGGTGGGGGACGGTGGGGAGGGGGCTGCGCAGGGTGGGGGTAGATGCCGAGAATGAGGAGGCCGCGCGGGGAGGATTAAGGCGCGGGGTGCGGCGGCAATGGTGCTGGAGGGGGACAGAAAAGGGAGGAGGGAGGCGGCAGCGAGGGCGAGGATGACACTCGGTCCGTGGCGAGGCCGAGGAGGGAGGCGACATGGGGAGGAGCGAGGGAAGGAGGCGGTGCGGGGAATAGAGAAGGGAGGAGGGAAAGAAGGGAGGAAAGAGGCGGACGTACATAGATGGCAACGGCGACGGTGGCGGTGACGAAGCTCGGCGGCGAGGACGACGAGGACAAAGGTTGACGGCGAGGGTTTTGGCGGCAAAGGAAAATTTTGGCAGCCTGACTGCGTCTAATTGAAATCTCTAGGGTTGGGTTTTTTTGAGGAGACCAAGTGGCCTTATATAGGCGCAGATTTTCACAAGTGGCTCTTAGTTAAACACTATTTGTGAAGATGTATTAGTGCAGACGTTTTGTAAATTATAATTTAGAATCGCCTGAGCGGCCTTATATAGGCGCAAATTTCACAGGCGGCTCTTAGTTAAACATCGCTTGTGAAAAATATTTAAGTTATGTTCTTTCTAGTATATTTGTCCATTGCCACTTCACGCGCAAAGATAATAGATGTGCATCATTGCCACAATAAACATATAGAACCGCAATCACATTGCAATTTAGAGATAAACATTTGTAACTCAATGAACATTTTATAGTTTATACACATTGCGTGCCCTCTAAACTAGACATTTCGAACTTATATTCCTATGAAGCTCCCATCAATCGATCTAAACTGTACCGTCGAGCTTGCTCCCAAACACGTCTCTTATATTCCTATGGATCCTGAAAATAACATTGACATTCTTTAAATTGACAAATGTCGAATGAGGAATGATATATAACCTAGGTTACTCACTAACACAAAGTTACTAACATTGATAAGTAGATTATAGCAATCATTTTCAACATCGGGCGCATTTGGCTGATGAAGCAAACGTTGAACTTCAAGTAGTAAAATTTTGACATTTATACTAGGACCACACACCTACGAAATATTAATTTAAGCAACATAAGAAACCACTTCAAATACGTTCAACAACAATTACTAATTACTTGAGTAAAATAAATCTATCTTACAATCTCTTGATCAAGAACCCCAAGGAGTGTGCTCCTGAGCGATGGACATTCGGGTGGAAGAAACCAGGTGGAAAGGCGCATCTTGGAGGTACTAAGGGATAGTCCTCCGAGAAGGAGATTGCTAGTGGGTAGTAACCACCTTCCTAGTTGGTCTACAAAGGAAATTCATTAATAAAGGGACGATGGTTATACCGGATCATGCTTATTCTTCATGACTTACCCCTTCTTTTCTGGAGACGATGCAATGCCACTTCATTAAGTCTCCCGACTCAAGATTCGCAAAGAAACCCTATGCAGAGAAATTGGACAACAAGTGACGCAAATGGCGAGCCATGAAATTAAAAGTACCAAAAACAAACAAGACGGAAAAGCAAAACTACAGAGCAACCGGTGTGCCATATGTACATACATGGGGGTGGTTCTTGCGCCACGCCAAGCGCTCCTCCTTCAGTCGGCCACGCGCCAAGTCGATAACAAAGTTCCCATCTATGAACAACGACGACGACGTAGAATAGGAGGGAGTAGTGACGGAGGTGACGACGATGACGATGGCGAACAGTGGATGGCAGGCGGCGATCACACTAGAGTTGGTCGATCGCTAAGGGTTCGAAGAGAGAGCGGCTGGAGTTGGACAAAAGGGAAATGGGCGACCCGAGGAGGAGGTGCAGATAACTTAATTGCGGTCGGTGGTGCAGAGACGAGCGAGATAAAAGGGCATTTTCCATTGTTGACAAAGGGAGACGAGCGACCCGAGTAGGAAGAGCAGCGGAGAACTTAATTGCAGCCGGTGGTGCAGAGAAGTGCGACCGGCGTGCGACCCTCCTCCTCCTCCTCCTCGAAGATGAATTAAACACCGCCTCCAAAGATATATTATCACATGCGGTTTTTAATATAGAACCGTCTGCGAAAAAAGTTTACTAAGTTTAGGATTAATTAATATTCTTGATCAAAATAATGGGCTTGTAAAAGCCCAAATTGAAGTTCTTGTAATATGATTAGTATTACATATGCCCATTAAATTTCACTTGGAAAAACTTTTGAAATTAGCTAGAACATAAAAACAAATAAATATGTTATTTATCATTTTTGTATCTTGCATAATACAATGATTTTGTGAGTGAATTTTTCTGTGGGACTTTCTAGTCATCATACCAACCTCTATAATATTTTTTTAAAATTTTTAAAAAATTGTTTGAATCAATGTGTGTTCAAAATTCGAAGAATGTCTCATATGTATATGATCATTTTATCAGAATCATGGATAATCAGAATTTTGTAACGTTGGATTGCATTTAAAAAATAATAAAATTCATACATGTATAAATAAGACAATATGTTCATATAAACCAACTTTCAGTGGAAGATCCATTTTTAGGAGACATGAAAATCTGAATAATATGCATATAAATTAATTCTATATTTACCAAAATATAACAATGTTACCAATATAAGTTTTAAACTTTTTGTTCCATCTGGTATATATTAATTTTTGAAGAATATAGAAAAAAGAATCATCATGTTTAGACTTAATTTGCAGAATCTATACATGTTTGAGTATTTACATTGGACTCTAAATAAAAAGTAAAGCAAAGGAAAAAGATACTAAAGAGCAGACCTATGAAGAGACAATTCTCACAGATGGTTTTTAATATAGAACCGTCTATGAAAAAGTTTACTAAGTTTAGAATTAATTAATATTCTTAATCAAAATGATAGGGCTTGTAAAAGATCAAATTCCAAGTTTTTATAATATGATTTAGTATTACAGGTGCCTATTAAATTTCACTTGAAAAACTTTTGAAATTGGTCAGAACATAAAAAACAAATAAATATGTTATTTGTCATTTTTGTATCTTGCATAATACAATAATTTGGTGAGTGGATTTTTCTATGGGACTTTTTAGTCATCATACCAACCTCTATGTTTTCTTTTTCGGATTTTTACAAAATTGTTTGAATCAATGTGTGTTCAAAATTTGAAGAATGTCTCATATGTAGATGAACATTTCATTAGAATGATGGATAATTTGAATTTTGACATGTGGATTGTTTTAAAAAATTAACAAAATTCATACATGTATAAATAAGACGATATGTACATACAAACCAACTTTCAGTGGAAGATCCATTTTTTAGAAGATATGAAAATCTGAATAATATGTGCATATAAATTAATTCTATATTTACCAAAACATAACAATGTTACCTATATAAGTTTTAAACTTTTTGTTCCATCTAGTATATATTAATTTTTGAAAAATATAGAAAAAGGAATCATTGAGTTTGACTTAATTTGTAGAATCTATACATGTTTGAGTATTTACATTAGAATCTAAATAAAAATGAAGCAAAGGAAGAAGAAACTGAAGATCAGACCTATGAAGAGGCAATTATCACAGATGGTTCTTAATAGACCACCTTAAAACCTGCCTGTGATAATGGACGACTATATAAAGCTCTGCTCCGGCACCGCAAAAACCTAACTCGGGATATTTCACATCGACGCCGCCAGGCTGCCAAAAAATACATTTTCCCCTCGCCGCCGCCGCTGCCATTCTGGCCGTCACCGCAGCCACCGTCCTCTCCCTCGCCGCCAAGCCCACGTCGCCGTCCTTGCCCTCGCCTCCAAGTGCGCGCACGTCGTCGTCCTCGCGTCCAAGTGCCATCACTGTACGCTGGCTTTATGATACTTGTTTCAACTTTCAGCCTTCAGTTGCATTCAAGAAATAGTTACTATCATATTTTTATTTTTATAGTTTGACATAGAAAATGGATCGCCGAGCATGGATGTAAAATATGCCATGACCGGATCCTATGTACATTCAAAATGTTGCAAACTTTATTGAAGCGTCCAAGAGACATGCAAAGATGCAAAAAAATAGATGACATATTATGTCCATGTATCGACTGTGAAAATAAGATTGCTTGGATAGATACTATAGTAATCTAATCTCATTTGATAGAAAGGAGTTTTAAAAAAAACTACACAATATGGACAGAGCATGGTAAGTTAGATACACATGAGGTGGATAAAGATGATGAGAGAGGTTCTGATGACGATAATGCTCATATCAATTATGGTAGTGACAATCAGGATGATGATGGTGATGATGATGAGTTTGATTGTAAGGTGATGTTGCATCATATCGAACCACATCTATTGATTTCTATGTGAGCAAATAAAGGTTCAAGTAAAATGGAGACTTGCAGATATTGCATCATATCGAACCACATCCATTTTTATACAAGGTCCGAAACAACCTGGCATCAAAATTGATGTGTTCTTGGAACCTCTAATAGAAGATATGGTGAAACTGTGGAATGAAGGGGTAGAGTACAAGCGAGAGTATTTCACGCTAAGAGCAACGATATTCGTTACCGTGCATGATTATCTCGAACTGTTTACATTATCAGGACAAATGAAAGGGAACAAAGGTTATGTAAGGCGTGTGGATGGAACTAAATTTTTGTACCTCACTTCATCTAGAAAGACGGTGTACATGAGATACCGGCGGTTCTTGATAGATACACATAAGTACAGGAAGCTGAAAGAACAATTTGATAACACAATCGAAAAAGATATTGTACCAAAATCTTACAGTGGAAAACTCGTGTTCGAAATGATCAAGAGTATTGAGGTTGCTTTCGATAAAGGCAACAAATGTAAAGGAAAAAAAAGAAAGAAAAATATATCTTTGGGTGATACAACTGACACGACTTTCAAGAAATAATCAATTTTTTTCAAGTATCTTCCGTACTGGAGGAACCTAGAAATTTGCTATAGTATTGATTTGATGCACGTTACAAAGAATGTATTTGACAGCATCATTGGAACCTTGCTGGACATGCCGAGGAAAACAAAGGACGAATTAAAATCACGTATGGACCTAGTAAATCTTAATATGAGACTAGAGTTTCACCGGTAGAAAAGATGTCAATTCTGGAAAAAATGTATGACATATATTATATATATTTGTAATATTGTAATGAAGCTTTGATATTTTAATTTGACAATCTCTTTTAAAATTTAAATTTTGACATGTTGGAATGCTTTAAAAAAAGTAATAAAATTCAAAAAGTGAAATATTGGCTTTGAGTTGGCCGTAGACTTCAACAGTGAAATACACTGCGCTTGAAGTCATGGTCAGCTGAGTGCTGCTTCATCTCTATGTGTATGTGTGAGCTCTATTTTTCCTGTGTTCGTGTGTGTATATAATTTTCCTCTGTGTTTTCCTTCATGTAAGGACCGCCTATGAAAACATTTTAAATAATTGGTAAATACAATTTTCATAGGCGGTTATATACCTACAACTAGCTGCCTGTGAAGAATCTTTGTCACAGGCTGTTTGTAACGTAAAGAGTATCCGCGTGTGATAACTCCATTATCGCAGATGGTTCTTTACCTACGACTGTTCACCTGTGAAGAATGTTTACCACAGACTGTTTGTAATGTAACATTATCCGTCTGTGTAACTTTAAGGACGCATGTACTGTGCGCGTTCCCCTCGGTAGCCGAAAAGGCGCGCACGCCCGGTCGCTTCAGCCTGTATTAATGGCCAATATTGCAGGCGACTCCTACTCCACGGTCCGCCTTTATCGTGCGGTCGTTGCCATTCGTGCAGAATTCGAAGCGATCCAACTCTCCTTCTCTGCACCATTATAACTTGCACCTTCCCCTTCCCTGCACCACTATCACAGTCTTCCTCTTTCCTCTAGTCTTCGTCTTCCTCGCCGCACCATAGCCCTAGCTAGTCTCAATGGAACCACCGACGAAACGCTCCCGACCATGCTCTCCACTCGCCGCTCCTTCGTCCCCGGCTCCAACCGCACCTCCGTCCCCAGCTCCAACCACGCCCCCGTCCCCGGCTTCAACCACACCTCTGTCCCCGGCTCCAACCACGCCTTCCCCGGCTCCAACCGTGCCTCCATCCCCAGCTCCAACCGCACCTTCGCCGCCTTCCTGGCAGAAGAGAGAGTGCACCTGCTTAGGAAAGTCGCTTTCCTAGAGCAGAGTTTGGTTGCCCTAAGGGTAGAGGCGGACGACCTATCACTGTTGCGCCGACAGATGGCGAAGAATGTATTTAACAGTACATCTGATGCCACGAAGCTTCTGGATCTTGGTCGCCTTCTAGTATGTACAGGAATGGACAGCATAGGCCACTACCTTTTTGGGCTTAGGGCAGTGGCCAGTCATCCTGACGCGATGCGGGAGACGGTCGGTGAGGTGCTTGGGGTGGAAGGCAGCAGGAAATTGGTGGAGGCGATCGCCGACAAGTGTCGGGTTCTTTCGCCACCGTAGGACTAGGCGATTGTCTGTTATTTTCTTTTATTGTTTGTAAAAATTTATTTTTTAATGAATATTTTTTAATGATGAATGTTGTTTATCGATTATTGAATTGTTTGTTATCTTTTTATTTGATGCTAAATGTGGTTGTTGTATATTGGGCCGCAATGTTTAGTGGCTTCGAATTGAATTCAAAGGCACATTCCCCTCGGTAACCGCAAAGGTCGCGCATGACTGGTCGCTTGCCTCCTGTATTAATGGCCAATATTGCAGGCGACTCCTACTCCACGGTCCGCCTGTGAAAATTGATATGTTTACACAGTCGGTTTGCATTTGCAAGCCGCCTGTGATGTTTATTCATCACAGACAGCTATTAATTCATTCGACATCACAGTCGTATTTTTTACGGACGCCTGGATCTGAAAAATGAGGCGCCTGTGATAATGGTTTTGTAGTATGTCAGCGCACATCAAGTTTATTCAAATCTCCAGTTTACATCCTATACTAAGTAGTCAAGTACCAACAATCAAATTTATAGTAGAACAACAAATTGCTCTCATTATTCTCTTTGAAGTATAGTTACTATGAGGTGACACACAGAACAAGTAGTTACTCATATTTGAGAGTCATGGTGATTCAAATTATTTTACACCTACTGAGAAGACTGACACAAAATACACATATACGCCGATTACAGATAGTATGCGGCAACCTTTCATGCTGAACGCATATAAGAGCTTCTTTGGATCCTACCGCATTCGACAAAAAGGGTCTTTCAATCTGATCCCCATTTTCATCGTTCCATCTGCACGATGTTATCCTTTCCCTCACTTCTCACCATGATAGAAAAAGAGGGTTACCTCCAAATATCCAAGACGGTCAAGCTACATCTATTTACTTAGCTCGATAAACTTCAAGATGTGTTCAGTACATTCAATACTTGTTCAATAAGTTCAACAATGACACAATACTCAATCAACATAGATGGGGTTATCATTGTAAAGATTCAACCTTGTCGTTTCATTCTAATCATCAACATATCCGTATGGACTCCAGTTTTTTTCCATCACGTGATCTTACAAAACACAGCCAGATTGTGTATAAAGCCCCATAACTCGTGCGTGAGAATTACTCCTCGACTTCAACCATTTTCTTGTAATTAAGCATAGAAAATTTTGAATTTTCTTCACATGGTTGAATTTTCCATTTTTCTGATTTATTTGGTTCAAATTCAACTTAAATTAAAACTTTAAATCCTTGATGTTTGGATCATTACAAGAGGTTTAATTATAAGACAATGTCTTAAAATGCACTTAATGACATTGGGTGTCAAAGGTGGCAGGCACCAGGTCCATGAAAGGAGGAATTTATGATGGATCCACTTGAAAAAGTTAAGATAATCAGAGAATTGAGTCCCCTGTAGGGGCCGTTTGAGCTGTCCCCGACGGACGTGTAACGTCGATCATACTTTCCATTTATAAGGCATAGGGGCATTCCTGTAATTCATACGTAACTAACAGTATACTCTTCGTTTTTTATTCTACGTTGGTTAGCTTAAAAATAAACTAAACAGTGTCAAATAAAGTGTTGGGAGTAAAAACTAAGGTGATGGCCAAGAGAAAGCCAGCTCCATTTCGCTTAGCTCACGCGCCTTTCCATACCCGTTCCCTCTCCTGTTTTCTTCCCATTTGGGCTTAGGGATGGCACTACAAGAAACATGTAGCCGTCGTAAAGTTATGGCCGTTGTAAGTTATGTTACTTACGACGACCATGGGCCCTGGGCCGTCGTAAGTTAGCAGTCTATCGTAAATTATAATTAACTTACGACGGCTAGAACCCTAAGCCGTCGTAAGTTAAGGGACCATCGTAATTTAAGGCTTAACTTACGACGGCTAGGCCCATGGGCCGTCGTAAGTAAGGCGGCCATTGTAAGTGGTGGTTTATATCCACCGCCACTGCCCCGGGCTCGCGCTATTCCTCCCGAGCCCCGCCGCCTCCGCCTGCCGCCGCGTCCGACTACCGTCGCCTCCGCCCAGCCGCCAGCCACCGCGCCCCACCGCCGCCGGCTCCGCTGCCGCCCAGTTCCGCCGCGCCGCCCGAGCACCACTGCGCACCTCCGCCCAGTGGCCACGCCCCACCGCCTCCCAGTCCCGCAGCGCCGCCCGGCCCCGACGCCGCCCCGCCGTGACGTCCGACCTCGTGCGGCGCGTCGCCTTCGCCCGGTCCGCACCGCCGCCGCCGCTCGGCCCCGAGCCCGCCCCGCTTCACCGTCACTTCGAGGTACGTTTTATTAATCGTATAAATTATTTATTTAGTTCATTTATTAATTAATTTGGTTACTTTATTAATTAGTTTAGTTAATGAGTTAATTTGTTACTTAATTAGGTTACTTTATTTCAGTTTAGTTGATTATTAGTTTAGTTGATTAGTAAATTTGTTAGTTTAATATTTCTTTTATAATTTGGTTACTTAATTAATAGTGGATATTATTTAGTTATTTAATTTGTTAACTATATTCGTTAGTGTAAATTTAGGTGTAAATTTTAGTTTAATTTTCTTATTAGAATATTAATATTTAATTTAGTTTTCTTATTTGAGTATTTAGGTGTAGATTTTCTTTTTTTATTATTTAGTGTGTTTATTTGTTAATTATTTGTTTTATTTTATTACATACTTCAAAATTGTTAGAAATTTGAGTTTTTTATTGCTTAAGTGCATAGTTATTAAGGCGGTAGGCGATCTACCCCTTTTTACCTTTAAGCGATAAGGCGTAAGGCGAGGTGACACCCTAATAATTTAGGAAAATATTATTAATAATATCATTTTATATTAACAAGTATATTGTAAAAAAATAAAACAGAAAAGACTTGCCCAGCTAGACCCACTGGTTCTAGCCCAACTCCACATGCCCACTAAACCCGGCCCAAACTTCACACCCTAAACCCTTAGACACCCACCCAATACCCAGCGCCGCTGCCCCCCTCCCCACCTTGATACCCCCGCCGCCGCCCCCTTCGCACATACATAATATTGGATGTTATCTGCCGATATATAATAAGTTAACTAATTTTGTAGATCTTGACACGACTGTTCGTTCGCAGGCCAGGGACATCATATGCAGATTAACGGTGTCATCGGGGCTTTAGTGCGGTTGCACTATCTCGGTGTCATCGACGGTGTCCCTGCTTTGTCGAGGGACACGAGCGTAGTCGTCCCACGAGGTCCACGACACCCTTCAGGGGGCCGTGCGGAACGATTTTATGGTAAGTTTAAATGTTTGTATTTTTAACACTCAATTAAATTGTTGGATTAATCAAATTTTTGTTTTCTTAAGATGCGGTAACAGCTAGAGGACTCGAGCGAGAGCATGACGTAGCATGCGACTGCCGTGTTCCACAACAATGCTCGGAAGCTCGTGGTGCAGGCATTGTCGTACGCCCGCATCGAGGCGATCAACGAGTACAACAAGCGGCATCAGCAGCAGTAGGGAGGGGGTCCGTTTAGTAAGGACTCCGACACATACTTGACCGAGGATCAGTACGTGGAGGTAAGTTATTATTGTTAATTATTTCCAATAATTACTTATGTTAACAGTAGTTGATAAAATATTAAATAGTGCATGTTAGTATTAGCTGGTTAGAGAGCTAGCCTGACTCGTACCGAGCTCTTTGTCGGTACTAGGCTAGCCAGGACTTTATCAGTAAGTCCACGAGGGCTCGAGCCTGCAGAGGAACAGACGGCCAACACAACTACGGCGGTGAAGGCTATGTGCGTATGGCTAAACGCATGTTAAGTATATTTTAATGTTCGTTCGTGTGTTGATAATATATTTCTTCAACTAACACGTATCTACAGGAGCGAGAAATCGGTCAGGAGCCGACACCGACCGAGGTTTGGAAGAGAGGTCACAGGGGAAGTGACCCTTCCTAGCCTGGGCAGTGTAGTCAGGTCACGGCCGATCGACTGGTAAGTTTTCAAAATTCATCAATTTAATTATAAATAATACTAGTACCGACACACTTGCATCATTTCTTTGTTTTTTAGGAAAAGTACGCGTAGGAGGTGAAGAAGATACATGGCGAAGGCTACGATTGGGAAAACGCGCTAATCAAGCCTAGAGCCGTGTATGCAAGCGGCGGCGGGAAGGCTCATGGACGGTGAATTGGTCAACTGTTTCATTTTTTTAAATTTCCTTCTTCTACTTATTATTTTTTATCTTTCGTAGGTTTACCATTTTCGATGGAGTTGTCAACTTGAGGGCGGTGCAGCCTTCGATAGGCACTCCATCAACGGAGGCTTCGTCCATTGGGCCGTCGAGTGGCCGTGTGTCGCAAAGGGACTTGGAGTTCCGTGCCATGGAGGATAGGCTTGCGCGGACCCAAGAGGAGCTCGATAGGACGAGGGCTGTCTAGGAGTACCAGGCCAACCTCATGGCCCAGATGCAGACAGTGGTGGAGGTAAGTAATTTAAATTATTGTATTTTACACTTTTAGCATTTCAGTAATGTACATGTGTTCTAATATGTTGCAATGAGAGGCTTTAGCTTGACAGAGTGGCCAGGAGCTCCCGTTTCCTTCGTGGCCGCAGCCGCCACAGGCGCCCTCGTCACAGCCGCCCACAGCACAGGTACAAATGGCGAGAGAGAGAGAAGGGAGAGGGGGATGGGGGAGAGGGACAACGAGAGCGAGAGAGAGAAGGGAGGGGGGATGAGGAGAGAGACAACGAGAGTGAGAGAGAGAGAAGGGAGAAGGGGATGGGGAGAGGGACAACGAGAGCGAGAGAGAGATAAGGGATAGGGGGATGGGGAGAGGGACAATGAGAGCGAGAGAGAGATAAGTGAGAGGGGGATGGGAAGAGGGACAACAAGAGCGAGAGAGAGAGAGAAGGGAGAGGGGGGTGGGGAGAGGGACAACGAGAGCAAGATAGAGAGAGAGAGAAGGGAGTGAGAATGAGACATATATGACTTTTATTTACTTTGCAGCATTCACCAACGGAGGCGCAGACTCCATCTCCGCAGCTACCGGCACCGGGAGGGATGCGCGAAGACGACATTCACGGTTCCGGAGGTAGTCGTGAGGGGAGTGTGTAGCCGAGTATTTTTAGATTTTCTTGGACTTTATAAATAAACCGTCAAATATGTGTATTGTATTGTTTTGTCTGACTGTTTCATTTGTCTCGGCTGGCAACTGTGCCAGGGTAGCTAGTTTTAGTTTTTTTTTAAAAAATTAAAACCATAACTTACGACGGCATGTATACAGGCCGTCGTAAGTTAGCCCATGTTACTTACGACGACTGCTCTAGCTGTCGTAAGTAAGCCCAAATAACTTACGACAGTCTGGACCTAGCCGTCGTAAGTAACAGGGTTACTTACGACTGTCGGGTTTCAGGCCGTCGTAAGTGGTATGGCCTAGCCCACCACGTGGCCCAGACTCTTACATACGAACATACGACGACTACAGGCCACCGTCGTAAGTTGCAGAACACCGTCGTAAGTAGCCTAACTTACGACGGTGGCCGTCGTAAGTTACTTAACCTATGACCAAATTCTGACGATGGCTAAAAACCATCGTAATTAGGCTTAAACTGTCGTAATTAAGCTAATCACGATGGTTTAGACCTTACTTACGACGGTTTTAGCCGTCGTAAGTCAGTCGAATTGCTGTAGTGTGGCAATGGGTCGGGTTCGGGTCTAGTGGAGCGAAAACCCTCCCGAAACAATAGAGATTTAAGCTAATCACGACAGTTTAGTCCTTACTTACGACGGTTTTAGCCGTCGTAAGTCAGTCGAATTGCTGTAGTGTGGCAATGGGTCGGGTTCGGGTCCGGTGGAGCGAAAACCCTCCCGAAACAATAGAGATCGCGGGTGAAATTTGAGACCCGCACACGCACCCGTCGGGTTTCGGGTTCCCGTCACGTTTGACTTTTTTCTAAACATATTACGATGTTTAATAAATAAGTCTAAAAAATCATCCATTTTGAATGCTAATGCAACAAAAAATATTAAGTTGCTTATAAAGATTGTAAATATAGGTTGTGATGAGAAAGATGAAACAATTAAATTATAGAAAACAATCAAATTTGACTTTGATATTATGAACATAAATTATTTTGGGTACCCGTCGGGTGCAAAATAAAACCCGCACCCGCATCCATAACAAGTCGGGTCGGTGCCGGTTAGATCCGCATGTGGAAAATACCACCCGCACCCGTCAGGTACCGCACCCACGGGTGGAATTGCTATCCCTATTTGGGCTTTACCATTATCGAGTCCTTGTCCGATTCTATAGGAGGCAGATTGTTTCCCCCGTTTCTTGTGTTTCAGTTCAAGTTAGGAAGATTATTCTTTTAGCTATGCAGCAGCCTCTATCATTTTTTTCTAGTTTAGTAAGTATATATCAGAACGACAATGATCTTTGATATTGTTCGGGGGTGGCTCTTGCATTTGCAAGACAAAAGCCCATGAATTGTGCCGCACGGTGAAGAACGCGTCGCTACATGGGCGGAGGTTACGGGCCTCGGTTCTAGAGGTATTATCCCTTTGGATTGTAGTCCGTGCTGCCAGTCCTTCGCTCCGAGCCTTCGCCCAGTGGGCCAGTGATCCGACGGTGGTCTGGCCTCACGACAGGCATCCCGATGAAGGTGGTGTGGCGTACACGTCAGCACACAAGATTTATCATCCATTGTGTCCACTAAGTGAATACAATGATATATTATAGGGATTACATATATAAGTTTTACAAATAAGGTTCTTACAACACAGACGGTACAAGGGCTATAAATTGAGCCCTACGATGCGAGTCTAGCTTCACACTTCAACATAACTAATATTCAGCAAAACTTACTCCTCACAAGTGATCAATTATGTCCGGCTCCTAATGTGCAGGGATTTAAGAGAATCTGACTCAGTTGCATAAAAACACGGCTAGAAGTGAATCCTTACTTTCAAACTTTTAGCACACGTCAAGTTTATTCAAATCTCCAATTTATATCCTATACTAAGCAGTCAAGTACCAACAAATTACTCTCATTATTCTCTTCGAAGTATAGTTACTACGAGGTGACACACAGAACAAGTAGTTACTCATATTTGAGAGTCGTGGTGATTCATTTTGTTTTACACCTACTGAGAACACTGACACAAAATACACATATACGCCGACTACAGATAGTATGCAGCAACTTTTTCACGCTGAACGCATATCAGAGCTACTTCGGATCCTACCACATTCAACAAAAAGGGTCTCTCAATCTGATCCCCATTTTCATCGTTCCATCTGCCCGATATTATCCTTTCCCTCACTTCTCACCATGATAGAAAAAGTAGGTTACCTCCAAATATCCAAGACGGTCAAGCTACATCGATTTACTAAGCTCCATAAACTTCAAGATGTGTTCAGTACATTCAATACTTGCTCAATAAGTCTAACAACGACGAAATACTCAATCAACATAGATGAGGTTATCATCGTAAAGATCTAATCTTCTCGTTCCATTCTAATCATCAACATATCCGTCTGGACTCCAATTTTTTCCATCACGTGATCTTAAAAAACACAGCCAGATTGTGTCAAAATCCCCATAACTCGTGCGTGAGAATTACCCCTCGACTTCAACCATTTTCTTGTAATGAAGCATAGAAAAATTTTGAATTTTCTTCACAAGGTTTAATTTGCCATTTTTTCTGATTTATTTGGTTCAAATTCAACATAAATTGAAAATTTAAATCCTTGATGTTTGGAGCATTACAATGTTTCAACTCTGATCCTGTTTCCTGCTGAAACAGCGTCTAACCTTGCTGTATAATCCAATCTGATATAGCAGATCAATCTGCCCTCCAAGGAGACAGACCAGAACTGATCTACAGCAAGAATAGAGGCTAGAACAGAAGAAAAAAACAGAAGTTTCTGGTTCTGTCCTGGACAGAACAGAAACAGGGAGAGAGGTTCTTCTGATCTAGGCAATCAGAACAGGGAGAGAGGAGAGCTGCCGGCCTGTTCCTGAGTTGTGGAGGCGCAGAACAGGGAGATCAGCGGGGGTAGCGGTGGCTAGGGTTTGGCCCCTGGTGGTGGCGGCTAGGGCTAGAGAGGAGGAGGAATTGTTTCTCTATTGATCTGAATAAAACTAGGGTGTTTTGGCTTCTTTATATAGCCCTCTTACAAGAGTCCTGATCTATTACAACTCAATCTCTAGTCTATTTTTTTTCTATCTCTAAGAAGACTAATCTCTAATCCCTTCTAGAAGGGGGATCCGGCCTGATCTTGGGCGCACGCCTGACAGGGGGGAGGGTCCTGGTTTGCCCCCCCTGTTCTGGCCGCCCAAGGCCAGCGGTTAGGTCATCCAATATTCTCCTCCTGATCTTGACGCTGGCTTACGTCTAGGATCCCGATCCTTCTTCTAATCTCCACCAACTTCTGTCTTTCAAGGGCCTTGGTCAAGATGTCCGCACACTCCTGTATGTAGTGGTACTTGATGTTGATGTGCTTGCTTCTGTCATGGTGTACCGGGTTTTGCTCAAGTCTATAGCTGACTTTTTGTCATCCCGCAGCACCGACACCTTCGATTTTTCAGCTAAATCCTCCATCAGCCGTGCCATCCATACACCTTGACATGCCCCTTGAGCTGCTGCGATATATTCTGCTTTACACGAGGACAAGACCACCACCTTCTGCTTGCAGGAATGCCATGAAACAAGACTGTTTCCAAGACAGAACAGCACCCCGCTTGTGCTCTTGTGGTCCTCCACGTCTCCCGCATAGTCACTATACGAGTACCCAATAAGCTCCATGTATCCTCCTCTTGCGTAAAAGACTCCATAGTTGATTGTACCCGCTATGTAGTGTACAGTGCGCTTGACTGCAGCAAAGTGCTCCTCCTTGGGCTCCTCCAGAAACCGACTCACGTACCCGACCGAGTAGGCAAGATCTGGACGTGTGTTCGCCAAGTATCGCAGCCCTCCCACCAAGCTCCTATAGTCCGTTGCATGCACCAACGGACTATCACTTATCTTGTAAAGCTTTAGGCCTTGCTCTATGAGGAATGCACAGGGGTTGTATCCCTCCAAGCCAGCTTTAGATACAAGTTTGGAAGCGTAGGCCGCCTACCCAACACTTATCCCTGCATCCGCTTGCCGCACCTCTAGGCCAAGATAATTTGACAAGAGACCCAAGTCGCCCATCTTGAACCTCTTCATCACCTCCCCCTTGAACTTCTTGAGGTCGCCCCCTCCCGTGATTACAAGATCGTCGACGTACACACCGACGATGAGCTTCTCATCTTCAGCTCCACGGAAATAGATCCCATGCTCGCTCTTACTCTTCTAGAAACCAAGCGATAGCAAGCTATCGTTAAGCTTGGCATTCTAGGCTCAGGGCGCCTAACGAAGTCCATATAATGCCTTCTTGAGCCGATACAACTTGTGTTCGGCTCCGTCGATGATGAAGCCAGCGGGCTATTAGACGTACACCTACTCCATCAAGTCGCCATTCAGGAAGGCACTCTTCACGTCCATGTGGTGTACCTCCCACCCCTTGTGCGTGGCAACTGCAAGGAGCAAGCAAACAGATTCGAGACGAGCTACAGGAGCAAATACCCCGTCAAAATCTATTTCTTGCCGCTGAACATAGCCTTTCGCCACCAACCTAGCCTTACGCTTCACCACCTCACCATGCGCGTCCCTCTCCACCTTGAATACCCATTTGAGGCCAATGGGCTTGTGTCCTGCAGGAAGATCAACAAGTTGTCAAGTCCTGTTTTCTTCTATGGACTCCATCTCCTCGAGCATGGCCCGTCTCCAGCACAGGTGTTCCTCAGCATCGGCGAAGGACGTGGGTTCCCCCGCGGTGGTGAACATGAGCTCCCCCTCCTTCAAGCTTGGTGGGCACTCAGCCCGACCAGGAGGGGTGAGGGTTCCAAGCACGTTGCGCATTGTGCGGAACCGTAGTTTTGCGGCGTCGTCGTAGTAGGTGTCGACGACGTTGCTGCCAGGGTACGATAGCGGTGTGGCGAAGTAGATGGGCCGTGGAGGATTCCGGTGCATTCGAAGGTGCTGGTATCTTCAAGTCCGGAACCCCCCGCTGCTGCTGACCCCGTGCAGGACTATCCAAGCCCTGATCTACGCTGGACAGTCCCTGCAGGAGCCTTTGGGGTGACGCCTCAGGTGCTGGACCCCCTCCAGCAGGTCTGGAGGCTGGCACAGGAACTCCTAGGGTCTGGACAGACCCTTCTGTGCTCCTCCTGGGCACTGAAGGGTGCTGTTCGGCCCCTCCGGACCCTGCAACACCTCTCCGGGTGCTGGAACAGCAGGTCTAGTAGGTGCTGAACCTAAGGAGTCGACGTGGAAGGTGGTGTAGTCCTCTTATGCTGCTCCTTGCCCCCCAGTTCCACTTGGCCGCCACGTCGAATATCACGTCACGTGATATGTGTGTGCGTCCATCAGCTGGATTACATCTGATAGCCCTTCATCCCTGCAACATAGCCAAGGAAAATCATCGGAGTACTATGGTATTCCAACTTTTTCAGGTGGGGGCGCGTGTTCTTGACATGCCCCACGCACCCAAAAGTTCGGAAGTAGTTGACGCCTGGTCGCTCTCCATGCCAAGCTTCATATGTCGTCTTCCCGTCGAGGCCGCGGGTGGGGGATCGATTTAAGATGTAGACAACCGTGATAACTTCCTCAACACAAAAATTTCCGGGCATACCCTTCGCCTTCAACGTACTCCTTGCCATGCCGACCACCGTCTGGTTGTGTCGTGCCACTCCTCAACCCCGTTTTGCTGCGGCATATACGGGGCTGTGACCTGACGTTGTACTCTATACTGAGCGCAATACTCGCCGAACTCCTGTGAGGTGAAATCCCCTCCACGATCAGTACAGAGTAGCTCCAACCTCCTCCCGGACTCTGATTCAGTTGTTGCCTAGAAATGCTGAATTAAGTTGGGCGCCCGGTCCTTGGTTGCTAAGAGATAGAGCCACATGTAGCGGCTCATGTCATCCACTAGCAACAAAAACATCTTCTTGCCGCCTGGAGTCGTCGGCGTGATAGGCCCACAGATGTCACCGTGGATGAGGTCGAGCGCGCCCTCCGTGCGCTGTCGAGCTTGCTTGAAGAAGCTGGAGCGCCTCTGCTTCCTGGCCAAGCAAGCCTCACACAATTGATCGATGTGATCAATTTGCAGAATACCGAGCACCATCTCCTCCCGTTCCAACTTCCGATGGGCCTGGAAGCCGACATGTCCGTAGTGTTTGTGCCAACGCCACACAACATCATCACGCCTCGTGGTTAGGCAAACTGGGCGTGTGATGTTGAGCCTGACAGAGTATAGCTTGTTGTCGTTGTGCTGAACTCGTGTAAGGAGACATTGCTGCTCATCTCGTATGTGCATCACTCCTCCATGCACCGTGATGTTCTAGCCATCCTCATCCAGCTCGCCGACACTGATGAGGTTGGTGGTGAGGCCCGAGATGAGGTAGACTCCAGTGAGCCTCCTGTGCTCACTCGTCTTGGCGGTGAATAGGACCGCACCCTTCCCCTGGATACGCACGACAGAGTTGTCACCGAACTTGATGGTTCTGATGACATTTTTTTCGAGCTCGAAGAAAACGGCGCGCGAACCCATCATGTGGTTGGTCGCGCTTGTGTCGAGGTACCAACTAGTGTCGTCGAAGTCATCATTGTTGCCATAGTGAGCCAAGACACGTCCCTTCACTATCTTTAGTGGGCGCGTAGGATGTTCGTGTACATGCTCCTCCTGTACTGAGGCCACCCTTGTCATGAACAAGGCGCCCTCCTCCTCCGACTTCGCCATGAAAGCCTGCTACTGCGGCTCCTCTTGCTTAGACTTTGACTGACACTCCTTGGCTCAGTGGCCCTTCTTCCTACACTTCCTGCACTGGTCTCGCGGAAATATCCTTCCCTGAACCTCCCTTCTTGCCTCCATTCTTCTTGGGCGGGCCCTTCCGGCCACCCCGCTTAGAAGAACCCGTGGACTGGGTAGACCGCTCCACCTTATGCTATGCCCCCACTCCTCCCGAGTGAGGTACAACTGGCCGTTGTGTACTCCTCCCTTTCGCTGCGTCGTGTTGAAGGCGTTCTCCGCCGCCCTGAGATGCCCCATAACCTCTGACAAGGTGAGGGTCGACACATCCAACAGTGGCATGATCGCCACCACGATCTGTTGGAAGCGTTTTGGAACGCTTCGCAGGAGCTTCTCCACGGCCATCTCCTCCCCTATCACCACCCCTATCAATGCAAGCCGTGATAGCATGCCACTTAGGCGGAGGGAGAAGTCCTCCCAGCTCTCGCCATCCTTGAAGGCAGCGGCTTTGAACTCCTTCCAGAGTTGTCGTGCCGTCGTCTCCTTCACGTGGTCGGTTCCGACCCGCATGATGGAGATCATGTCCCATGCCTCCTTCGCTGTCTTCTTCTCTCCGATCGTCGTGATCATCTCCGGCGGGACAGCGCTGATCAAAATGTCAAGTGCCATCATATCTTCTTCCTCGCTCACGTTGTTCTCCTCCACGGCCTTCCAAAGCAGCCGTGCCTTCAGCTTGATGTTCATCATGACAGCCCACTCCGCGTAGTTGGTCTTGGTGAGCACGGGGGAACCCCGTCCCGGTGTTCACCTCACGAGCTGCCAGAGAGGGTGTCGCATGGCTGGTGGCGCTGCTGCTGCTTGGAGGTGTAGACGACATCGTGCTGAATTCAACCTAGGGTCGAAGCAGCTCTGTTGCCACGATTGTTGCAACTCCGATCCTGTTTCCTGCTGAAACAGTGTCTAACCTTGCTGTATAATCTGATCTGACCTAGCAGATCAGTCTGCCCTCAAGGAGACAGACCAGAATGATCTACAGCAATAATAGAGGCTAAAACATAAGAAAAAACAGAACTTTCTGGTTCTGTCCTGGACAGAACAGAAACAGGGAGAGAGGTACTTCTGATCCAGGCGATCAAAACAGGGAGAGAGGAGAGCTGATGGCCTGTTCCTGAGTTGTGGAGGCACAGAACAGGAAGATCAGCGGGGTTGGCGGCGGCTTCTTCGGGGAGAGAGGGAGGTGGCGGCTAGGGCTAGAGAGGTGGAGGAATTATTTCTCTATTGATCTGAATAAAATTGAGGTGTTTTGGCTTCTTTATATAGCCCCCTGCCCCCCTTACAAGAGTCTTGATCTATTATAACTCAATCTCTAGTCTATCTTTAATTCTATCTCTATGAAGACTAATCTCTTTTAGAAGGGGGATCCGGCCTGATCCTGGGCGCCTGACACGGAGGTCCTGGTTTGCCCTCCACCCCCCCCCCCCCCCCCCCCCCGTTCTGGCTGTCCAGGGCCAGCGGGCAGATCACCCAACATACAAGAGGTTTAAACATAAGACTATGTCTTAAAATGCACCACGAGGTCCATGAAAGTAGGAATTTATGATGGATCCACTTGAAAAAGTCAAGATTATCAGAGAATTGAGTCCCCTGTAGGAGCCGTTTGAGCTGTCCCCGATGGACGTGTAACGTCGGTCATGCTCCTGCTTTGACTAAGCAACTTTCCATTTATAAGGCATAGGGGCATTTCTGTAGTTCATACATAACTAACAGTATACTCTTTTTTTTTATTTTACTATGGTTAGCTTAAAAATAAACTAAGCAGTGTCAAATAAAAAATAAGGGATGAGTGTTGGGAGTAAAAACTGAGGTGATGGTCAAAAGAGCAAGCCAGCCCCATTTTGCTTAGCTCACGCACCTTTCCATACCTGCTTTCCTCTCCTGTTCTCTTCCCATTTGGTCTTAGGGATGACAATGGGTCGGGTTCAGGTCTGGTGGAGCGAAAACCCTCCCGAAACCAAAGAGATTGCAGGTGAAACTTGAGACCCGCACACACACCCGCGGGTGAGAATTCACACCCTTACCCGCACCCATCGGGTTTCGGGCGGCTTTCGGGTTCCCCTCGGGTTTGACTTTTTTATAAACATATTATAACATTTAATAAATAAGTCTAAAAAATCATCCATTTTGAATGCCAATGCAACAAAAAATATTAAATTGTTTATAAAGAATGTCAATATAGTTTGTGATAAGAAAGATGAAACAATTAAATTATATAAAACAATCAAATTTGACTTTGATATTATAAATATAAATTATTTCGGGTACCCATCGGGTGCAAAATAAAATCCGCACCCGCGACAAGTCGGGTTAGGTGCCGGTTAGACCCGCGGGTGGAAAATCGCACCCGCACCCGTAGGGTGGAATTGCCATCCCTATTTGGGCTTTACCATTATCGAGTCCTTGTCTGATTCTCTAGGAGGCAGATTGTTGCCCCCACACTATTGCTTTTTTGATAATGAGCATTTATTGATCTCAGAAGTATCAGGATGATACAATAGAGTCAACACCCTGCTTCTACATCATTATGATGCACACAGCGACTAAAAACATAATAAAAGATATCACCACGACATTATAAAAGAAAATTCTCTTAAAAGCGTCTAATGTAATGACGAACTGATTCGTAGATTATGTTGTCACCCATAACTGATAAAAATATGCATCACCACCAACTCCAACTGTGTGCACACCTCCATATAAGGTTGTCTATTCTCCGAACGCTGTTATTGAGAAGTATTCCTTGCTCGGGTTTGAAAGACCAGTTGATGAAAAGGCATGTTACTGCATAGTTCTATCGATGTCAGATATAAGTGCTACAATAAATTGGTTTTGGTGGCACTACGGGTAACTATGATTAAGCTATGAAAGATGTAGATTTCAGAAATAAACACATTTATGAGGCTTTTGGCTGAAATGATGGTTATTTTTGTTTGAAGAAAAAGTGTAATTCCGGTCTAATTTATAAGAAGTGTCGTTTAAGTAGGATGTAGTTAAGTATTTAAATTTCACCATTTGTTTTCCTATTTGAAGACTAAGGTTAGCACTTTGAAAATGATACGCCTAATTATGTCTTGAATACTTGAACTTTGATAATAGGTAGCTTGGTTTGCTATCACCTTCCTATGCCTTCGTAAACAAAATTTAAAAATAATCACTACAAGAAACACTGACATTTACGATGGCCAAAGCTATCGTAATTGAGCCATTAACCATTGTAATTAAGTTATTTAGACGGTGATGGCTTATTTACGATGGCAACTGGCCGCACGATGGCCAGCTCACAGGCAGATACAAAAACATATATATCACATCACAGGTAGTTTACAATACATTAGTATCAAATATAAGACACCACACTACACACTCCCACGCCCGGTACCTCCTGAGCCCGAAATGTCATTCTCGCGTCGTGCTCCAGGTCCTGGTAGCTGCGGCGATGGAGTCTGAGCCTCTGTCGCCGATTCCTGTGATGTAAAATTGTAGTTAGAGCAATTATGGCTATGTTTGAGCAATTATGTCTAAGTTTGACTAGGTTTGAGCAATCGGGGCTAAGTTTGGCTATGTTTGAGCAATTATGGCTAAGTTGGCTATGTTTGAGCAATTATGGCTAAGTTTGGCTTTGTTTGTGTAATTATGGCTAAGTTTGGCTATGTTTGATTAATTTTGGCTCAGATTGCTTTAGTAATCCAATTTATGTTTATTTTAAGAAGTGTTGTTTACCTGTGCCGCTGAAGAAGGCATCTGTGGCTCCGTCGACACCTATGGCTCCATCGGCGGCTGCCATAAGGGAATGGTAACCTGCTGCATATGCTGCTGGGCTAAGGCATGTGGTAGCAAAGCATTAGCACACTAATAGTGATTAAATGATATAGATGTTTAGTATTTTAAGTTCTTACCTGTATCGCCGCTTGCATCTGTGGCAAGTAGCTAGCTTGATACTCCTCTCTGGCCTTGGTAAGCGCTTCTTGCTTCTGGAGTTTCTCTTGTGTCAGGCGTAGCTCCTTTAGGACACTCTAGAGCTCTAGGTCCCTCTGCGACTTTCACCTGCTGGTCCAACGGACGAAGACTGCAAGGAGAAGCCCCTCGAAGGCTTTTCCTCCCTCGAGTCAATCACTCCATCGAAAATAGCAAAACTACAAAAAAAGATTAAGATTAAGATAATGAGCTCGAATTGACAGAAAAAACAACTAGCATCTCACTGTCCATGGGCTTTACCACCACCTCTCGCATACACGGCGTTGATGTCGATTGGTGCGTTCTGCCAATCGTAGTCTTCACCGTGAATTTTCGTCGCCTCCTCCCATACTTCTCCTACAAATACAAGCAATACATGAAAACGTCTCAATATCAATGTTAGTTACAAATAATATAAAGCAACTCGAGGACTCACCAGTCGAGCTGTCCCCACCGGAGTGCACAGCTGGCCAGACTGTGAAGGGTCACTTGCCCTGTGACTTCTCTTCCACACTTGAACATTGCTCGATCGTTCACCGAGCTTGTTCTCCTGTAAGTACGAGTCAATAGCATAAATATACTACAAATATAGTTTCATAGGTATTTTCCTTACCATTCGTCTAGCTAGACATAGATGTCCATTCGGACTATACGTATGGCCTCCAGTAGAGCCTATGCACCGTTGGGCCCTCTTGGACTTGCCGACAGAGGGCTCGGTAAGCCTCCAGACAGTCCTCCAACTAAGAAATCCCCACCTGCATGCATTTAGTAATTGATCGAGTAGCATTGACATTATAATATAAGAGTCATATTTAAAACACTATTAGTTTACCTCTACGTACTGCACTCCGTCAAGTACGTGTCGGAGCCGTCTTGAACGCTGCATGCTCCTGCCCTTGATGCCTATTCAGTAGTAATTTGTAGCTTGAATCCGAGCATAATAGATCACCCGCGTAACAAGCTTCCTTGCGTTCTTGTTGAAGACGGCTCTCGCGTGTTCGGCATCCGTTGGATCCGCCAAACAAAACCGTCTCTACAAGAAGACAAAACCATAAGTGTTATTAAACATTCTAGTTATTGAAGAACTAAAATTCAAATAATGTATTAAACATACTTACCTAGAAGTCGACCCACATTGCACTCTCATCATTCCCGTACGTCAGATTAGTAGCACGAGCGTAATCATCCCATGACTTGGCAGGGATAAGCTCATCACCGCTGCCAGAGACCTCACCGGGGTAGTGCAAAAGTACGAGGTTCCCTAAGACAGCGTTGAGATGTCTCTAACCACTACACGAAACTAGTCAATTAACGAGGGGGGAAATTATTTATTACGGTGCCATCGTTAATAACAATATTAACGACAATGAAAATACACCGTCGTAAATAAGTCACTTATTAATGACGGTTGACCTAACCATCGTAAATAAGTGACTTATTTACGACGGTTGATGCTCACCGTCGTTATTAATGGTCTTATTAACGACGGTGACCTAACCGTCGCAAATAAGTCTCTTATTTACGACGGTATCGGGAAACGTCGTAAAGAAGTACATAAATATACACGCCGCACACGCAGGAGGGGAGAAGTTTCGCTCCCCTCCCGCGTGCGTGACCGCTCTCCTCCCGTCGCCGCTGCCTACGCCGCCCCCGCCGCTGGCCGCCCCCGACACCGCCCGCGCCGGCCACCCCCGAGGTTGTTTAAATTAGTTGTTGTTAATTAGTTAATTAGTTAAACAAATCATAAATAGATTAATAAGGTTAATTAGATTTTTGTTGTTAATTATTTGTTTAGGTTGTTGTTAATTTGGTCAATTGTTTTTAATTATTTGTTTAGGTTTTGCTCCCCTCCCGCGCGCGCGTCCGCTCTCCTCCCGCAACCGCCGCCTACGCCGCCCGCCGCTGGCCACCCCCGACGCCGCCCCCGTCAACCGTTCCCGACGCCGCCCCCGCTGCCCCCAACGCCGCCCCTGTCGCCGGCCGCCCCCGACGCCGTCCCCGTCGGCCGCCCCCGAGGTTGTTGAAATAAGTTGTTGTTAATTAGTTAATTAGTTGAACAAATCATAAATAGATTAATTAGGTTAATTAGATTTTTGTTGTTAATTATTTGTTTAGGTTGTGGTTAATTAGATTACCTATAGTAAATATTTAACGTAACCTATAGTAAAAGCAGAGGGACGGAACCGTCTCACTTTTTTGGTGCTTACGGGTATTTGTGATCGAAAAAACGTCTTGTAAGTGTAACTTACCAAGTATAATGTTTGTTTATGTTTCATATTTTCATTGTGCTGACACGTGCATCCATAGGAGCACGCAACTGGTCATGAGCCCCTACCGATTGAGGTGTGGAAGAGAGGTCACAAAGGAAGTGATCCGTCACAGCCCGCCCAACTCTACTCTCAGTCGGCGACAGAGGCACTGTTGAGTTGTCTCATCACATGTATTGAATTCGCTTAATCAAATTGGATGATGTTCTTTTGTTTTCTTTTTTATAGACCAGGTATGGGCAGGAGGCACAGAGGCTTTGCGGCGAGGAGTATGATTGGTAGAGCGCGCCAACAATCATCCCAGAAGCCGCGTACGCAAGTGGACGTGGAAAACCTCACGGTCGGTGAGTTTTTATCTTCTACAATTACTATCTACGACTTTGTTGGTGTGGTCGATGAAAATCTAATAAACATTCTTCTTTATGTAGGTTCGGCATCTTCCAAGAAGTGGTCGACTCTAGGCAGGCATGACCCTCCAGGTCCTCTTCCTCTCAGCAGGCTGGCTCTTGCAGCCGGTCTAGCTTGCTTGAGCTCCATAGTGTCCAAGATGAGCTCCACCGGACACAGGAGGAGCTCCGGAGAGGGAGAGAGAGAGAGAGAGAGAGAGAGAGGACTCAGGAGAAGCTCCGACAAGAGCGAGAGCGACAGGCCACAACCACTAGGGTCAGGGACGAGTAGCTCAACTCGTACATGCTACAGTTTCAGGCGGCAATGGCGGTAAGTAATTGTCATTCAAAAATGTATATGTTTCAAAGTTATGAATACAAAAATGTGCTAATAGTTTATATTCGCAGGCTTTGACGGCTGGACAACAGGCTGAGCTTCCAGGGTGGGTGCCACCACCGGTGGTCGAGCCAGAGCAGCCACAGGTGCCGACTACAGGAGCTTAGGTAAAAACGAACCTCTCTTGAGTTTATTTAGACATACTTGGTCAATTATAACTAAACTTACTCAAGTATAACTAAACTTAGTTAACATTACTCTATTATAGACAAACATAGTTGAACTTTCTCAAATATAACCAAAATACTTTGAATTTTCCTAAATATAGCCTTATATAGTTAAACTTGCTCAAATGAAGTCAAAACTAGTTCAACTTGCTTAATTCTAACAGTATATGCTTGAACATCACAGGCATCAGGGCACTCCGTCGCCGCAAGTGCCAGGAGTGGGTAGACGGCTCGAGAATGATTTTGCGGGCTCCGGAGGTAGCGGCCGTGGTAGTACTGTGTAGCTTAGTGTGTATAGTGCTATGTGATTGCTTGTGATGGACTTGTGATCTATGTGCTGGCCATCGAGCCAGTGGACTAGCCATAAAGCCAGCGGTCAGCATTTTCTATTTTTTAAAAAATAAAAAACTTTATTTACGACGGTTTTTTATACAATACCGTTGTAAATAAGCGCCTGTTATTTACGACGGTACTCTATACTATCGTAAATAATGCTTCTGTTATTTACGACGGGGTGACTCTACCGTCATAAATAATGCTTTTGTTATTTATGACGGGGTGACTCTACCATCGTAAATACGTTTCCTGCCGTGCCACATGGCCGTGGGACTTATTTACGATGGCTAAATCCAGCCGTCGTAAACAAACTTATTTACGACAGTAACCGTCTTAAATAACCTTATTTACGACGCCTTATTTCTGACGGCTACAAACCGTTGTAAATAAGTAAATACCGTCGCAAATAGCTTAATTACAATGGTGATGTGCTTATTTATGATGGCTTTTTGCCCTCGTTAATTGTGATGTTTCCTGTAGTGAACGTACTCTACTCTCGAAGGTAGTGTCCTCCCATCCGCTGCAAGAACAATTGTGCATGAAAGAGTTTTAGCGCTATGTATATTGATAAAGTTGTAAAGTAAGGGCTTCTTACCTATCGCCAACAGGGCGAATAGCTGGCAGTGTTGCTTCTTCTCTGTAAAATCTTGAAAAGTATCCTACCTCCTTAAGAGTAAATGCTTCAGCTATGCACCCTTCAACTCTAGCAGTATTGTAAACCATTGGTTTAAGATATCTTAAACTCTTTCAGTGTGATAAATCCACCTATATTGCACATGGCTGCCCATTTTAGCTTCATACGACAGATGGATAAGGAGATGTTGCATTGGATTGAAAAACCTAGAGGAAATATTTCTTCCATCTTACATAAAAGAACTAGCATCTCCTTCTCCAACTTCCCCATCATCTCTATCGTGATTTCTTTAGCACAAAGGTGCCTATAAAAATAGCTAACCTCGTCTAACACTTTCTAAACTGCATCATCAAGGTAGCCTCGAAACAAAACAGGCAGGAGTCTTTCCATGATTATGTGATAATCATGACTTATTAACCCAATTAGTTTTTCCGTCCTTACATTAACGGCTCGTCTCAAGCTAGCAGCGTAGCCATCGGGGAATTTCAATCCTTTCAACAATTTCAGAACTTCTTTCTTTTATTTAGGTTTAAGACAAAGAAGCATGTGCCTTACCACCACTTTCAGAGAGCTCAAGCGTTGGACGATTACAAAGATTTGTCAAATCCTTTCGAGAATTTATATTGTTTTTTGTTTGCTAGGCATATCCATGCACGTGCTTATTATGCATTCGTCCATGTTACGCTCCTTGTCTATGACATCAATATTGTGCATTAAAATCAACGACTTCACATACGGTAGGTCCCATAGTTTATATTTGTGAGTCCAATTGTGTAGCTCTTCGTAACCTATAAGAAATCCCGGACGATCTTTATCTACCACAAGTTTCACCAACATATCAGCAGTTTCTAACCCACGTAAAGGCTTTCGCAGCCTCTTCGTCACAATAGTGTTCTTTTTGAAAGCATTCTTCTGTTGCCTAAACACGTGATTCTGGGGCATCCAACGTCTATGACAATCAAAGTAGCAAATTTTGTCAATTTGAGTAAGACGAAAACAATCTTTGTTTGAAGCACATGTCAGACATGTCAAACGTCCATGGGCGCACTAGCAGCAAACATGCCGTATGTCAGAAAATCATGGACCGACCACAAGTATACAGCTCAAAGGTTGAATTTCTGCTTCTTGTAACAGTCGTACGCTTCAATTCCTGTCCACCACCGTTTCAACTCTTCAATTAGGGGTTACAACATCACATTTAGGCATGGACTAGGATGATCCGGTCCAGGTAGAATGAGACAAAGAAACATGAACTCATATTTTATACAAAGAGCAGGTGGTAGGTTGTACGGAATAGCAAAAAAGGGCTAAAATGAGTAAGGTGTAGAATTTGTACTGAAAGGTGAGAAGACATCTGTCGCTAACCCGATGCAAATATTTCTCGCATCACTAGTGAAGTCTGCATCGAAGCTGTCCAGCGCCTTCCATGCCTCACCATCGGACGGGTGCACCATTACTCGATCGTTGTCACATACACGTTCTTTTAGAGAGGAACAATCGTTTCAACCGAGGTGTAATGGGCAAGTAAGGAAATTTTTATGTGCAACTTCTATCATCACCTTGTCACCGTCGTTGTTAACATCTTCAGCAAACCTCGATTTACCACACTTTAAGCACTTGTTCTATTTGCCATGGTTTTTCTAGAAAAGCATGCAGTTGTCTAGGCACACATCAATCTTCTCGTATTTCATATCGAGACCAAAAAGCATTTTCTTTGACTTGTACATGTCTTTAGGCACTTTATGAGGCTTTGGAAGAATATAACTGATCAATTTGACATGATCGTATTAGCAGTTATTTGAGAAAAAGTACCTAGACATAATTGCCATAAGTCATGTCATGAAAGAAAGGAGGGTCACTTTTGTGGGCTCATGTAGCGGCTCTTCAAAGACTCTGAGAAGATTGAAGAACGCTTCAACCTTCGGTGTTGGTGAGTCGTCGTTAAAGTCTAGTTGTATAGATTCAAGCATCTCGCCCTTCCTATCAACCCCAATGCTATAAACATCCTCTTCCTCTTTTTCTATGATTTTAGGTGCTGATTTGCCGTGAAAGACCCACACCTCATAATGTGGCACCAAACTGTATCGACACAAGTATATTGAAATCGTTCTCTTGTCCAAACAACTTATATTCTAGCATCTGCTACATGGACACCACACCTTATTTATCTTGGCTTACAAAAAACACGGTCCATAAAAGTCGTAGTTTTGGTCACCCACTCATCTGAGTGTTTCCATTCTTATTCCAACCAGTATACATCCAACTACGGTCTTTACCCATATTTGAGCCTACAAACCAAATGCAGGAACGTCAGATATCACGCGTCTGAATCTCTATTAGGAAGAATGTGTCCTAAACCCACCCAAGAGTGACCGAGAGAGCTAGCTTACAACGAGACGCGGGGTCCAGGTCTTGATGAAATTTCGGCAGCATAACCCCGCAGTTCTCCAACTGCATGCCCTAAATGATGCAGCAGAGAACATTAGGGTTATACAACCAAAACTTCAATCAGATCTGGTCCTCTCTCTTCTCGCCATAAGCAAGCTCTCTGAGTCACTCCGAGGCTGTCCAAAAAAGGGACAATTCCGAACCTACACATGTCACATGCATAGCGCAAGTGACACGTGCCGCATCAAAACGGGTGACGCATAGGTTATGTTACTCATTTTTTGATTCATTCAATACCATCGTAAAAAACTTATTTATGATGGTTTTCATGTGTTCCAATGAGAGATAGGGGAAAGAAATAGAGAATGAGAGGGAAAGGTTAGGAGATGGCCAGTGTATGTCTCGTGTACACCGCCGTCTTCCAACGAGCGCTTCACGTCAGCAACGTCACATTCCACCTCCAATCTCGACTCGACAGATGTCCTACTAATAATTATCGTACTACATGCTCTCACGACGGTGTATATAGCTAACCGTCGTGAAGCAAATAATTAACACTCAAATTTCAACTAAATAATCAAATAAAACAAATAATTAACAATTAAACTAACAACATAATACATTACTTAATATAACATCTAATTTACAACTAAAAAGTACTCATTAACAAATTAAATAAAATTTAAAATAAATGAACATATAAAACAAATAAATAACAATTAAACTAACTAATACACCTAATTATACAATTAATTAAACAACAAATTAAAACTAAATCAACTTACAACTAAAAGAATACTAATAATAGAACTAATTATTGCATTATCATATGCTTCCTTTATTTTCAAATTGTAGCTGTTAACTAAATAATGAACTAATTAAACTAATGTGACAATTAATTTACAATTGATAAACTAGGAACTTATCTAACCAAATATTATCTAACACATTATTCATCTATTCTAATAATCAACTAATTACACAAATAGAAAATATACTTGCTTTTGTGGCGGGGCGGCGACGGCAGCGTTAGAGGCGGTGGCGGGCCGCGGGAAGGCCGGGGCCGGGGGGCCGGGGGGTGGTGGGCGGGGCAAGCGCCGGGGGCGGCGGCGACCGGGCGCGGTTCGCATGGGGGCGGCGGCGGGCAGGGGCGGTGGCAGGTGGCGGCTCGGGCTCAGGGTCGGTGCAGGTGTGAATGCCCGCGCCGAACATGGGCCGCGGGGTATATAGTCCTTATTACGATGGCTGAGGTATTGCTGTCGTAAATAAGGTCTTATTTACGACGGCCAGGCGTCGTAAATAATCTATTACTCATGACGGCTTGATCTAGCCATCGTAAATAATTTCATTACGACAGCCAACCCTAAAACTTTCATAATTTAATCTGGCCGTCGTAAATATGGTAGTTTGCTGTAGTGAATTTATGGCAAAGTTGGATTTTGGAGAACATGCCGCTGCAACTTGATCACAGGGTCTTTGTAAATACATTAGGAAAATTAGTTGAGCCTGACTAGTCTAAACCCATGTTTGATGCACTGCGTTCTCAACTTCTCATGGACACAGCTATTATTTTGTTTGAGGTGATGTTCCGGTTGACAAGAGGCACTTTTGTCAATCCCTAGCTTATACAGGCGCATGATATGGTGTTGTACATATTTGTAAGTGGCCTTTCAGCAGTTCTACAACCTTAACATTGGGCCATTGCTGCAGCTCAACAAGACAATTATCACACTCATCCCAAAGAAGGACATGCAAGTGATTCAGACCTATCAGCCTCCTGCACTCCTTTGGCAAGATTATCTCTAAAGTAATGGCATTGCGTCTCGCAAAGGAAATTGATGGTCTAATCTCTGTAGCACAGAGTGCTTTCATCAAACATAGATGCATTCAAGAGAACTTCCTCTATGTTTGCAACATGGTTCCTGACTACCACCGAGCAAGAAGGCCCGTTCCATTGTTCAAGTTAGACATCTCGAAAGCCTTCGACTCCATCTCTTGGGAGTACTTGCCTGAGCTACTAGAACATCGTGGCTTTCCATGGTGCTAGAGGAATTGGATATCCCTCCTCATGTTCACAACAAGCTTTTCTGTCTGGCTGAATTGAGTCATAGGCCCAGAAATTCAACACGCTAGAGGCTTGCACTAAGGTGATCCACTATCACCTTACTTATTTATTTTAAGACCTAGGTGCTGAATACATTGGCAAAGGAGTGTTAGAGTAAGGTTCATGTAAAGTCTTGAGCATTCACGTGATGATTGACATGTGGTTTGATATGGAAAGTGTTAAACTTGTTTTTTGACGTGTGGGAGAGTATGTTTGGTGCTCATGAACTGAGTTTTGGTGTGGTTATGGTGGTTTGAATGTGAGCAACATGTTTGTGTGAGTTGTCATGCAAAGTGTTATGGTGTGGACTAACGAGAGTCAAGTCATGGAGTTGTGCTCACAAGGAATTGGTTGTTTGCTCATGTGCGGGTGTTGCTTGAGGTCAATACATGGCTGGTGATAGTGAACCTTGAACTAAACTTAGGGACAAGTTGAGATTCAACAACTAAATTCAGGAGGAATTGTGGTTGAGGCAATCAAAGGTTTCATGCAGCATGTTTGGATCAAGAACGGTGCATATGACGATACTTGAGATGTGTCAAGTGCTTTCGCAAACATATGTGGAAGTCATGGGCACAAGTGCAGGGACGAAACAAGGTTGTGACGTGATTCCAACGTGTTTGGATGATCAAGACTGAAGATTGAACGTGTTTACAAGGTGTACACATGTGCAAGGAGTGCATGGACGTGGCAACATAGTTCCAAGGCGTGGTGAGGGTGTTTGAACGTGTGTGGAGGTTGTCACAAGTTTGTGGCGTGATTTCAGCATGTTCGGACATGGGAAAGTCGGTTTTAGGTAGGTTCGGACGTGAATCCGAGTTGTAGTCAGAGTCGGGTGGTTCAGACGTGCGTTTTATTAGTAAATGAGGCTTTTTGGCCAGAAAACAGCTGATTTCGAGTTGGTTGCTAGTTCGGGCTGGAGAGTCCAAGTTAAGGTCGGATTTTAAGTTGTTTGTGTCCATAACTCTTGTGGCTGAGCTCAAAGAGTTTTTAGAGGTTAGGGATTCTGATCTATGCATAAATAGATAGAGTCCAAGTAGGTTAGGAGGTGTCATAGTTGAATAGGACTCCTTTGGAGGCGTCCTAGCTGGTTTTAGCAGCATGAGGGCTGTGGATATAAATAGAAAAGGGGCTTAGCTAGGAGGGAGGCATCTCTTTCATCTGGCTTTCGTGTGTATTAGAGTGTAGTCGTTTATGTCAAGCTTTTGCATCGTGACCCAAAAACTTCATTTTTCGCCGGTCGGACGTTGTTTTTCTTTATACGTATTATGCTTCTCTCATCCGTTTATTTTCAGCCGACCTTTGATCACGTTTTGAGCCATAACTTTAGTTCTACTCATCCAATTGACGTGATTCTTTTTGTGTTATATTCACAACTCATTTACCTATCATATGTGAAGATTCTCCAGGTCATTGGAGTCACATTTCACGTGTGACACGAGAGTTTTTCCAACATTACAGATTGGATCTTTGCTCAGGTAGATCAGACTGACTTTTGATCACGTTTTTTTATCATAACTTGAGTTTTACTCAACGTATTAACGTGATGCTTGTTGCTTTGGATTTCTAACTCGTTCCTCTACCTCCTTTGAGTTTTATCATATTTTAGGTGAGAGAACCTACTCGCACAGACGTGTTTTTAAGATAGACCATTTTTTATTGAGGGATTAAGTCTTCCTCTGAATTTTTTTGTTTCATCTACTATTCACCCCCTCTAGTATCTGATCTCGTATCCTTCGATCCTACGTTATATTGGCCATTGATATTTTGCAGAGCCTCTTCCAGCTAGTAATGGAGGATGGATTGCTCTCACCACTGAGCAGTCCAAATGTAAGATCGAGGCTGTCGATGTATGCGGACGATGTGGCGTTGTTCCTAAGCCGGGTATAATCAGAAGTAGCAATCACAATGGACATCCTGCGCCATTTTGGTGAAGCCACATGAATTGAAATCAATATAGCAAAAATCTCAGTTGTGCCAATCGGATGCCAGGGAATTGACATGGATCAGGTGCTTACGGATTTTCAGGGGCAACATGCAGAATGAGCGATCAAATATTTGGGGCTGCCACTCACTCCACATCATGCCAGGCTTGCACACTTGCAGAGTATACATGATTATGCACTCAAAAAGCTCGCTGGATGGCAAGGAAGGTTACTAAGCTTTGCTTGGTGAACAGAACAAATTCATTCAGTCCCCAGCTCACTCTTGACTTATCTACTTACTGTGTTAAAGCCGCGAAAGAAATTCCTCAGAGATGTCGACAAATTTAGGCGTCATTTCCATTGGGCGGGTACCCAACCAATGCAAGGAGAAAAGTTCAAGGTAAATTGGATGAGAGGTTGTCGTCCCTTAAGCTACGGCGACCTAGGCATCAAGGAACTCGGAAGGTTTAGTCGGGCGTTGCGCAATTGCTTGCTATGCACTACAAGAAACTTAGTAAATAATGGCGGCCGGGAACCGTCGTAAGTAATTCCTATGACGTTGTAAATAACTTACTTACGACGGTAAAGATATATTTGTGACGGTCTGCAGCTGTCACAAGTCAAATTTCATAAATAAGCTTATTTACGACATCTACCATCGTAAATAAGTTATTTACAACAGTTTGTCCCGGCCGTTGTAAATACTGAAACCTTGCCATGTGGCATCCTTTGGAACCTTATTTACGGCGGCTGGACCTGGCTGTTGTAAATTGTGCAGGCTTATTTACGATGGCCAGGTTAGCCGTCATAAATAAGTATAAACTACAGAAAATGAGTTAAAGGCCGTTGGCCATGTAGCCGCCGGTTGCCTTCTGCAGCCGACGTACGTAAGCTATAGCCGTCGGTGAACCGACGGCTTTAGCCGTTGCCCTTTATCTGACCTTTTAACAATTATGGTCATCTGTACCGACGCTTTACAGCTTATGACCATCGGTTTTGTAAGCCCGACGCTTTTCCAACTAATAGCCGTCGGCCGCGTGCCCCGACACCTTTAGTACCTATAACCATCGGCCCCCAGAAACTGATGCCTTTAATGCAGTATATCCGTCGCCCGTGCTGGGTCAGCCCTTCGGCCGTGCTTTAGATAGGTATAGCCATCGGTTAGGCCTTTAACCGACGGCTCTAATTTATTTTTTAATCGCTGCTTCTTTTCCCTCCCTCCCCGGCTAGGAAGCCTCCATTTTATAGCACATTCATTGTTGATCGGAATTGGATGTGCCGGGTTGGTTGCCCGAAGATCCACTGCATAAGCCATAGCGCGCATACTCTTCTTTACTGAGCGAGCAACATATATTATATTCATCGCAGCATAAAGAGCACAATATTTCAGCACACAAACAATTCAGCAAGTCTGAATTAAAATGACAAGTTCACATGTACAAAAGATATCTAAGTTCATGCAAAGTCCGAATAGAAATGACATTGCAAATTTCACATGTTCATATTGTTGTTTGAATCTCCGCCACTCACACCTCCGTCATTCAAATTGAGAAAATCATCACAAGCTTCAGGCGTTCCATGCTGAGAACGCTGCGAGAAACAAATACAAGTTAAACTTTGCATTGGTACATATATTCACATGTCTCAATCTCTCTAATATTCGCTATTTGATTTATTTGTTACAAAACTAATTTAACTAGACTATGTCTAAAACTGTCATACTCATATATATTTTGCTCAAAGGTATTACCAACTATGAATTTGACTAAAAGTTGCTATGAATTATTGAAATTAACCAATGTTTTCAAGAGAGCTACTAATTTAGAAGTCATACCGCTGCAGCCTGAGGTGGTGATGGTTGAGTCTGCCCTGAACCAAAGGGCATCGGTGGGAGAACACCTGAATAAGGTTGCCCTTTAGGATTAGTTGCGGCCAACATAACCATGGATCCCTGAGGTTGTAGATGGCTACTCACGGAACCCTGTGATACATATAGCTACGATTTTGTATTCTAACTGAAATTAATAATATATGCAGTTATACCTGTGACATGGGGCCAACAGGTTGTCCCGCCTGTATGAGACCGAAGGGCATTTGTCACACCCGGTTTCTCCGAAGAACAACCGAGTGAATATCACATGTATGCCAGGATCATTTTCTCATACATGTGTTGACAAATAGTGAAGCATCATTTATTACAAGCCAGGTGTCGAATATAAATATGTCTTACAAAGCATACGTCTCGATGGATGATAATAAGTTCATAACATATAAATAAACTAGCAGCGGAAATATTATTCTTGTGGGCTCCGTCACAGACGTTGCCCGGGGGACTCCATGAACCTAGAATCCTTCTTCGGGTCCAAAGTCTTGGTCATTGAACAACACCTCATCCCCTTGACCTGAGCAGCAATTTAAACCAACAAATATGCAAGTTTGAGTACCGTTGGTACTCAGCAAGTGTGGGAAAGTTATGTCATGCATGGCTAGAACAAGGAGAGGTTGAACTCATGGTTAAAGCACTACGCAATTAATACCTATCACCTTAGCTTATTAAGCACCTACATTACTACATAGGTGAAATGGTCCCAATCTCCCAACCCATCATCATAATCAAATAACCATAACATCATTTCCAATGTTAAGCTCCCCGCTTAACATCCACAACTTCCAAAGTCATCATCCTCTAATCATGAATAAGTCCAAGCCGCTCTTGACCATGAGCACAGCTGTCATGACAGTTTTGACTCCGCAGAGTTTGCACCACTGTACCCACATGTAGTGATTTCATCCCCCGTTGCCGGGTGGACTAAAAAAACCTCCATTATGCCAGTGGCCGCGAACCACATTCACACTTCCCAGGTGTGTAGCCAGGAGATCACTACGAAGCCTTTACAAAGGGATTCCCGACGAGCATGGGCCCACTGAGGTTTCACCCCTAACAGCATACAAGAGGCTCCACCCCGCTGCAGTGGCCCCCTCTTGAGCCTTACGGTTCATATGGTAGTCCAGCTGACACCTATTCCCCGCACCATCCAACACACCCATACTACGCCGGGGATACACCTAATTAATTGGCCAAGCTGCCCCATCTCAGCATGTGGTTGGCACGGTAAAGCCATGTTACATGCTCCATGAACCGGTCCTTAGGATCCAGGCAAGTACTAAACACAAACCCGAGTCTCGTGCACCCAGCACCAACCAAATCATCCAACTTGCCTTGATCCCTACCTCTACATAACTCATAATGTCTCATTCAAGAGTAAGGTAAATAAAATTGATGATCTCATATCCCAATTATCCCATTCTAAGCATGGCTAAGCATAAGCATGTAAATAAATGATATGATAAAATAAATCCCAACCAAGGCTACAAGGAAACAAGATAATGCAATTCTAGGGAAACTTCCTAGCATGGGTTTCATATTTCAATTGACAATGCAAATAATTCTATCTACACATCCTAGTGTAGGATCAAAGTGGTCAAGGACAATTGCCTTCTTCCTGCTGCTCTGGGAATGGAAAGTCCTGGTCTTGGAAGGGGAGAACTTGCTTTAGGGCAGGCTCTACTCATGCCCATACACATAGCAAAATAAAACAACAATCCATAAGACATGGTTCACACTTTCACTTCATACAAACCACACATACATACCTATGAAGGTCATTCACATTACTAAGTGTTGTGGTTGTCCTAGATGTGTTGATTTTTGGCCTTGATGCACTTTTAAGCATATGTATATGATTTCTAACTTTTGTATTCAGATTTCTGTTTGCACACTATATATAAATTTCCAATTTAAACAAATTCTTTAATACACTCTTTAGCTACCAAGTTTGCATGGAAAGTAATTCCCTATTCCAAATGGGTTTTCAGACCTTCTACCAAATCCCAAACTGAAGTTTTTGGGTTTGGAGACTTCATTTATTATTTTCTAGTTATGCATACCTATTTTCCTTTATTTTCCAGATTTATTTTCTATGCCTAAAATTGAGTTTTAAATCTTCAATAGTAGGACTTATCATATAAACAGAATAGGTTCTGATCTAAAATATTAAATAATACACTTTTGAACTTCTCCTCTGATGTGAACTAATTTAAATTTATTTTATCAGTTTTCAGAATTATTTCCTAGCCTAAAAATGTGTTTCTAGATCTAATAAATATGAACTACACTTAAACAGATTTTATTTCAGCCAAAAATTTATTTTTAATTCATTCTAAAGTTTTCCAAGTGCCAGGAAAGTTTAAACTTGAATTTGCAATGTGTTTGCCTCACCTTTTAAATTTAAATCCAAATCCCATATTTAATTTTCTGAATTTAATATTATATAGGGTCAAAAAGGTAAATTCACCCTACTACAGGGTCTAATTTATTATTTCATAAATTTCCAGTGGTCTAATTACACATAACAGAGGGGTTTTCCTAATTTTTATTAATTCCAGGGGCTAAAACTGATTTTTAAATGAATTTACACGAATTTCTGAAGTTCTAGGGGCTAGATCAGAAGTTTCCGGGGCTAGCTCGTGTTTTGCGAGATCCCCAGGGGGTAGCGCGTAATCCCGGCCTTTATAACGCGGGGCTGATGTGGACCGTCCGATTTAAAACAGAAGGCTCAGATTAGATCGCCGAACCGGTACGCGCGGGTTTTAATTCTACCGTGCTATTTAAAATAGACGGTGCACAAGCGGCCACGTCGCCCTGACCGTGCGCGGGCGGCGCTGCCTAGCGGCCCGCGGCGGCGGGAGGCAGAGATCTTGTCGGAAAACTTCGGATCTTCGTCTATACCTCCTAAAACTGAGATTTCATGGCAAAGAACGGTAGAGGGGAGGTCGGGGATCTCACCTCGGGGTTTTTCTTGAGCTCGGAGGCCCTGGAAGGCGGTCGGCGTCGAGGTCCGAGGTGGAACCGCTGCGGTGCTCGTCGGAGCTGTGCCTAGAGCACAAACCATCGAGTTTTCTGCACCTGCGTGACTCCCCGGAGGCGGTGGGGCATGATCGACGCGTTAGATCAGAAAACCCGAGCAAAGATCGAGAGAAAACGACCGGAGAAGCTCTGGTTCTTACCGCGAGGAAAAACAGCCGATCGGGGGGGGGGGGGGGGGGAACAGGGCGATGCCTGCGTTTATATAGACGGGGGAGGGCGGCGTGTCTGTTGGGATCGAGCCGGAGTCGTCCGGGACCAGAATTCGGCTGGGGGACGCGGTTTTCCGGGGTAGTTTAGATTCGGGCGCGCGGAGGAGTCCGGGTAGTTGGCGCGAGCGAGAGGTGGGGGATGACACGCGGGCCCCGCGTGTTAGTGAGAGGGAGACGCGCGCGGCTGTGGGCTGGCGCGGGGGGGGGGGGGGTATGGTGGGCCGGCTGGTGGGTTTCGGCCCATTGGCCGGGGGGTTTCTTTTTCTTTTTTCTTTTTCCATTTCTTTTCTGTTTTGATTTGAATTTGAATTTCTGCACCACATGCAGTACGTCCAAAAAATTTTAAATTCCCCTCTTGACAGAATTTTGGGGTGTTACAGCTCTACCCCCCTTAAAAGAAATCTCGTCCTCGAGATTGGTGGTTCTAAGAAAACAATTCCGGAAACTGTGCCTTAAGCTCGTCTTCACGCTCCCATGTAGCTTCCTCTTCCGAGTGATGCTTCCACTGCACCTTGCACATCCGGATTCTTTTATTTCTTGTGAGGCGTTCCATTGTCTCCAAAATCTTGACCGGTTGCTCGGCATAAGACAAATCCTCTCGTACATCAACCTCATTCATGGGTAACCTCTCTTCAGGCGTCCTTAGACATTTCTTGAGCTGTGACACATGGAATACATCATGCACATCCGATAGGCGAGCCAGTAGTTGTAGTTGATATGCCACTTCACCTTTCCTCTCCAAAACTTGAAAGGGTCCGATGTATCGAGGTGATAACTTCCCTTTCACCTTGAACCGACGAAGTCCTCGGATAGGGGACACCTTGAGATAAACATAGTCTCCCACATTGAAAATAAGCTCTCTTCTCCGTACATTGGCATAACTCTTTTGTCGGGTCTGTGCTATCCTCAGGTTGTTGCGGATTTCCCTCACTTTAGCCTTGGCTTCTTGTAGTACCTCGGGTCCAAACACTTTACTTTCCCCGGTTTGGTTCCAAAATAGTGGAGTTCTGCACTTTCTCCCATACAAAGCCTCAAAGGGTGACATTTTCATACTAGCCTGATAGCTGTTGTTATAGGAGAACTCCGCATACGGTAAATTCTTATCCCAACTCCTATTGTTCTTGAGCGCACACGCTCTCAACATGTCCTCAAGGATCTGATTAGTTCTTTCCGTCTGTCCGTCAGTCTGGGGATGATAAGCAGAACTAAAATTCAGATGAGTCCCCATGGTTTCATGCAACTTCTGCCAGAACCTTGAGGTGAATTGTGTCCCTCGATCTGACACTATCTTCTTTGGCACTCCATGGAAACACACGATCTTTGACATGTATAATTCTGCCAATTTGGATCCGCTGTAGGTTTCTTTCACAGGGATGAAATGAGCTACCTTGGTTAGCCTGTCAATGATGACCCATATCGAATCATATCCCGATCGGTTCCTAGGAAGTCCCACTATGAAATCCATACCGATTTCTTCCCATTTCCATTCAGGCACTTTGAGTGGTTGCAATAATCCCGCGGGTCGTTGATGTTCCACTTTCACCAACTGACATGTGTCACATAGGGCAACATGTTCCGTGACATCTCGCTTCATTCCATACCACCAATATCTGCTCTTGAGGTCATGATACATCTTAGTACTTCCAGGATGAATGGAATAGTCGGAATCATGAGCCTCCTTCAAAATCAGTTCACGGATCTCCTTCACTTCAGGCACACAGATTCTTTTCCCGTGCCACATCGTACCTTGTTCGTCCTCTCTGAAACCAGGGGCTTTATTATCCTTGATGAGTTCTCTGATTTCTTGTATCTTCTCATCAGTCTTTTGACTGTTGCGTATATCTTGCTCTAATGTGGAGTCCACTTCCATGGCAATGGCCTCACCACTATTCACCAGACATAGATTGAGTTTTATAACATCTTCCTTCAATTCTGCAGGCATGTCCTTCAAGCTCAACCTATTGACCTGCACCTTCCGACTTAAAGCATCTGCCACGATGTTCGCTTTCCCAGGATGATAGTGGATGCCCACATCAAAGTCGTTGACCAGCTCTAACCATCTCCTTTGTCTGAGGTTGAGATCTGACTGTGTAAAAATATACTTTAAGCTCTTATGATCCGTATATATCTCTGTCCTCTTCCCCATCAAGTAGTGCCACCAAATCTTCAACGCGTGTACCACTGCGGCTAGTTCTAGGTCATGTGTAGGATAGTTCTTCTCGTGTTTCCAGAGCTGCCGGGACGCATAAGCCACGACATGCCCCTCTTGCATGAGAACACATCCCAACCCGTTTCCAGAGGCATCACAGTACACCAAAAAGTTCTTCTGCATATCTGGCATAACTAGCACCGGGGCTGTTGTCAATCTTTTCTTCAATTCCTGGAAACTCGTCTCGCACTGCGGCGTCCATGTGAATGTGATTCCCTTCTCCAACAGTTTGGTGAGGGGTCTCGAGATCTTCGAGAAACCCTCGATAAACCGTCGATAATACCCAACAAATTCTAAGAAGCTTCGAACTTCCCCGACATTCTCAGGGGTCTTCCACTTCTGTACATCTTCGATCTTGGCGGGATCTACGGAGATTCCTCCCTCTGAGATTATATGTCCTAAGAAGGGAACTCTCTTTAGCCAAAACTCGCACTTGCTCAACTTGGCATATAGTTGGTGTTCTCTCAGCTTTTGCAACACCAACCTTAGATGTTTCTCATGTTCTTCTTCATCTTTGGAGAAGACGAGAATGTCATCAATGAAAACCACCACAAATTTGTCCAGATATTCCATGAATACCTTGTTCATGAGCATGAAGTATGTCGGGGCATTAGTTAGCCCGAAAGGCATGACGGTGTATTCATACAGTCCGTACCGAGATACGAAAGCTATCTTTGGAATATCTATTTGCCTTATCTTAAGTTGGTGGTATCCCGATCTGAGATCAATTTTCGAGAACACACAAGCTCCCCTCAACTGATCAAACAAGTCTTCAATGCAGGGTAATGGGTACTTATTCTTGATGGTTACCTCATTCAACGCACGGTAGTCCACGCATAGCCTTTGGGTCCCGTCCTTCTTGGGCACAAATATCACTGGAGCTCCTCATGGTGAGGAACTAGGACGAATGTACCCCTTTTCTGTCAATTCTCTTAAATGTTCCTTGAGTTCTTCCAGCTGTTTGTAGTCCATCCGATAATGTCTCTTGTATATCGGTGCTGTTCTAGATACTAGCTCAATCGCGAATTCCACTTCACGATCGGGGGGCATACGTGGTAACTCCTCCGGAAAAACATCTGGATATTCCCTGATGATCCTGATCTCCTCCACTTCCACCTCAACTTGATTGAGTTTAATGTCCCTCCTAGGCTCTTGTATAGTTATGAACTTTACTCTTGTGCCACTAGGGTGAGTTAGTTCCACCGTTCTTGTCGAACAATGGATGATTCCTTTATGTTTGGTCAACCAATGTATAGCCAAAATAATATCTATCCCTTGGGAATCTATCACTATGAGGTTGGCAGTAAATTCTACCCCATTAATGTCTAGATTCACCTTGGGACACACTTGTCTTGTCCTTATTTCTCCACCTAGAGAGTTCACTGCTAGCATATGGTTCATTTGGGTGGTTGCTAGATCATGCTTCTTAACAAACCCTTGAGCAATGAACGAGTGGGTAGCACCAGAATCAAACAACAGGGTTGCAATGTGTAAATTGGCAGGAAACTTACCAACTACCACGTCGGGTGCCTCTTGTGCCTCCTCCATGGTGACGTGGTTCACCCGTCCTCGCATTACATTCTGCTGTTGCGGCTGCACGGGCTTCTTCTTTGGGCACTTATGGGCGTAGTGCCCCACTTCACCACAGTTAAAGCATTGCACCCCAACCTTAGGTGCCTGGCCTTTGTTGTCTTGGGGTTGGTTTGGGGGTCCTTGTACTGCTGGTTGAGGTTGATATGTGGGGCGAGGCTGCTGTACAAACTGACGTTGTGGCTTTGCTGGTGCTGACGGAGGCCTGAAGTTCGGGTTGTACCCTCTCGGTGCTGAGTAGGGTACCGCAGCACGGCTCGTCTGCCCTGCGGGTTGCTGCATCAGACGTGGGCGTGTGTTGCTTCCCGAGGCTTGGTGTGACCATCCCGCCTTCCTATTGTTTTCATTTTCCAAGGCCTTCAGCTTCCTCTCCACAACAAATGCTTTGTCCACCATCTTTTGGAAGCTTTCATACTCGTTGGAGGACATTGCACACTGCATTTCCGCTATAAGTCCTTCCACAAAGCAGTCCTGTTTCTGCTCATCAGTCTCGATGTCCCGTGGTGCATATCGGTATAGTTGGGTGAATTTAGTGAGGTATTCCCTCACAGTCATGTTTCCTTGCTGCAGCCCCAAGAACTCCTTTCTCTTGTTTTTGAGTTCACCCCTTGGTATGTAATGGTTGCGGAAACTACGCTTGAACTCTTCCCAAGTGATGTTCTCAGGGTCATGATGGGCTGCCACGTAAGAGGTCCACCAATCAGCAGCAGGTCCATGCAATTGGTGAGAGGCAAACAACACCCTCTCATACCCTTGGCATTGTATGATCCTCATCTTGCTCTCAATGGTCTTTAGCCAGTCATCTGCCTCCAGAGGTTCAGCAGCACTTGCAAACTTTGGAGGTTGAGTCCCTAGAAACTCACTCAACCTTGGTTGGCGTGGTGCAGCTTGTGGAGGTGGAGCTTGGTGCAAGTTGGCCACCACTTGAGTTAGGCTCTGGATGAGCTGATTTTGATTTCCAAGCATTTGGTGGATGGGATCAACTCCTTCATGGTGACCACCCCTATCTTGTCCTCCAGAAAGATGAGGGTTGCCGGCCTCATCGTTGTTGTTGGCGGGGTTGGCACCACGACCCTTTCCTCTTCCGGCCATCTATCAAGATCAAACAAATGTCAATTTAAAGCATTACGCATTAACTTCCAAATTTGCTTGTTTAAACTTTTAAAATTTTGAGACCTTATTATATTTATATTTTCTGAGGGTTTCATGTCTCCTGCAAAATAAATGCACTCTTAAATTCATAGGGGTTCACACATCAAAGCAAAACAACCTGAAGACGAGGTTGTGGACAAATGCCCATGGCCTCCACAACTCACGTCACACACCAAACATTAACACCCCATTAACTAAGGTACCGACTCGACTACTCGATAACCTGCTGAACTAAGGGAAAGGACTCTACACGACTCGTATCACTGAGCTGGCTCCTTGGGATCTTCCTCATTATTGCGGCTGACCTCTGACTCCGCTTTGGGTGGGGAGGCTGCTGGTGGAGAAGTGCAGCGACGCCTACTCGCCCGGCGATCTGGGGAGTCAGGAGTCCATGTGTCATTCACGGTGACACACAGTTCATTCCCATCTCTTTCTCTCGCCCTCAAGCTGGCTCGAAGCAACGCCTCAGTCTCCTTCAGGGTGTCACGGACATCCTGAAGCTCCTGCTGACACTCCTGCAGTCGAGTGCTGAGCATAGCAGCATCCTCCAAGCACAGGTCCATGTGCTCATGGGAAGTCCCCTGCTGCACTGGTGGGTACTTGTACTCCGTGGTACCACTCTCGCACTGGAGGACATACATGTACTCAGTCCTGTCCATGTGGCGAAGGTAGATGTGACTCTGGCAAGTGATAGCCTCCCAGGTGACATCCTTCTCCGCATCGACCTATGTCGCTCGACAAGCTGGAGAGCGGTGGATCTTGAGCAGCTGATTTTCATGGATAATCCTCATATCTGAACTCCATTCTTCCCGCTTCTCACGGATGGTCCGGGTGGAGCTGTAGTGTATGATTAGCTTGCCCGTATTGCCGGAGGCGTGGAGCATATGTCGAAGACGGCGCAACAAGCCTCCTACTGCCAATCCGTAGGATAGGTACGTCACCAGACGGTTCTCCTCTCTTAGGGCAAGGGCAACTACAGGAACTCTCCCTCCGGTGGACTTGCGGGCGGTACGAATCATACGAACCATCTAAAACATAAAGCATTTAAAATTAAGTCAGATAAGAGCTAAACGAAAATTGTATTTTGAATAAAAGTTGGGACAAGGGGGAATAAGGTGACCCCGTTAAATAACACTTTTCAACCCACACCTTTGTAAAAAAGTTTTTAAGAAAATAGGGTCCTTAAATACGTCCACTTCTACCTAGGTCCACGTTCCTACGGGCAACCTTGGCTCTGATACCACTTTCTGTCACACCCGGTTTCTCCGAAGAACAACCGAGTGAATATCACATGTAAGCCATGATCATTTTCTCATACATGTGTTGACAAATAGTGAAGCATCATTTATTACAAGCCAGGTGTCGAATATAAATATGTCTTACAAAGCATACATCTCGATGGACGATAATAAGTTCATAACATATAAATAAACTAGTAGCGAAAATATTATTCTTGTGGGCTCCGTCACAGGCGTTGCCCGGGGGACTCCATGAACCTAGAATCCTTCTTCGGGTCCGAAGTCTTGGTCATTGAACAACACCTCATCCCCTTGACCTGAGCAGCAATTTAAACCAACAAATATGCAAGTTTGAGTACCTTTGGTACTCAGCAAGTGTGGGAAAGTTATGTCATGCATGGCTAGAACAAGGAGAGGTTGAACTCATGGTTAAAGCACTACGCAATTAATACCTATCACCTTAGCTTATTAAGCACCTACATTACTACATAGGTGAAATGGTCCCAATCTCCCAACCCATCATCATAATCAAATAACCATAACATCATTTCCAATGTTAAGCTCCCCGCTTAACATCCACAACTTCCAAAGTCATCATCCTCTAATCATGAATAAGTCCAAGCCGCTCTTGACCATGAGCACGGCTGTCATGACAGTTTTGACTCTGCAGAGTTTGCACCACTGTACCCACATGTAGTGATTTCATCCCCCGTTGCCGGGTGGACTAAAAGAACCTCCATTATGCCAGTGGCCGCGAACCACATTCACACTTCCCAGGTGTGTAGCCAGGAGATCACTACGAAGCCTTTACAAAGGGATTCCCGACGAGCGTGGGCCCACTGAGGTTTCACCCCTAACAGCATACAAGAGGCTCCAACCCCGCTGCAGTGGCCCCCTCTTGAGCCTTGCGGTTCATATGGTAGTCCAGCTGACACCTATTCCTCGCACCATCCAACACACCCATACTACGCCGGGGATACACCTAATTAATTGGCCAAGCTGCCCCATCTCAGCATGTGGTTGGCACGGTAAAGCCAGGTTACATGCTCCATGAACCGGTTCTTAGGATCCAAGCAAGTACTAAACACAAACCCGAGTCTCGTGCACCCAGCACCAACCAAATCATCCAACTTGCCTCGATCCCTACCTCTACATAACTCATAATGTCTCATTCAAGAGTAAGGTAAATAAAATTGATGATCTCATATACCAATTATCCCATTCTAAGCATGGCTAAGCATAAGCATGTAAATAAATGATATGATAAAATAAACCCCAACCCAAGCTACAAGGAAATAAGATAATGCAATTCTAGGGAAACTTCCTAGCATGGGTTTCATATTTCAATTGACAATGCAAATAATTCTATCTACACATCCTAGTGTAGGATCAAAGTGGTCAAGGACACTTGCCTTCTTCCTGCTGCTCTGGGAATGGAAAGTCCTGGTCTTGGAAGGGGAGAACTTGCTCTGGGGCAGACTCTACTCATGCCCATACACATAGCAAAAGAAAACAACAATCCATAAGACATGGTTCACACTTTCACTTCATACAAACCATACATACATACCTATGAAGGTCATTCACATTACTAAGTGTTGTGGTTGTCCTAGATGTGTTGATTTTTTGGCCTTCATGCACTTTTAAGCATATGTATATGATTTCTAACTTTTGTATTCAGATTTCTGTTTGCACACTATATATAAATTTCCAATTTAAACAAATTCTTTAATACACTCTTTAGCTACCAAGTTTGCATGGAAAGTAATTCCCTATTCCAAATGGGTTTTCAGACCTTCTACCAAATCCCAAACTGAAGTCTTTGGGTTTGGAGACTTCATTTATTATTTTCTAGTTATGCATACCTATTTTCCTTTATTTTCTAGATTTATTTTCTATGCCTAAAATTGAGTTTTAAATCTTCAATAGTAGGACTTATCATCTAAACAGAATAGGTTCTGATCTAAAATATTAAATAATACACTTTTGAACTTCTCCTCTGATGTGAACTAATTTAAATTTATTTTATCAGTTTTCAGAGTTAGTTCCTATCCTAAAAATGTGTTTCTAGATCTAATAAATATGAACTACACTTAAACAGATTTTATTTCAGCCTAAAATTTATTTTTAATTCATTCTAAAGTTTTCCAAGTGCCAGAAAAGTTTAAACTTGAATTTGCAATGTGTTTGCCTCACCTTTTAAATTTAAATCCAAATCCCATATTAAATTTTCTAAATTTAATATCATATATGGTCAAAAAGGTAAATTCACCCTACTACAGGGTCTAATTTATTATTTCATAAATTTCCAGGGGTCTAACTACACATAACAGAGGGGTTTTCCTAATTTTTATTAAGTCCAGGGGCTAAAACTGATTTTTAAATGAATTTACACGAATTTCTGAAGTTCTAGGGGCTAGATCAGAAGTTTTCGGGGCTAGCTCGTGTTTTGCGAGATCCCCAGGGGGTAGCACGTAAGAATCCCGGCCTTTATAATGCGGGGCTGATGTGGACCGTCTGATTTAAAACAGACGGCTCAGATTAGATCGCTGAACCGGTACGCACGGGTTTTAATTCTACCGTGCGATTTAAAATAGACGGCGCACAAGCGGCCACGTCGCCCTGACCGTGCGCGGACGGCGCTGCCCGGCGGCGCGCGGCGGCGGGAGGCGGCGATCTCGCCGGAAAACTTCGGATCTTCGTTTATACCTCCTAAAACTGTGATTTCATGGCATAGAACGGTAGAGGGGAGGTCGGGAATCTCACCTCGGGGTTTTTCTTGAGATCGGAGGCCCTGGAAGGCGGTCAGCGTCGAGGTCCGAGGTGGAACCGCTGCGGTGCTCGTCGGAGCTGTACCTAGAGCGCAAACCACCGAGTTTTCTGCACCTGCGTGACTCCCCGGAGGCGGTGGGGCACGATCGACGCGTTAGATCAGAAAACCCGAGCAAAGATCGAGAGGAAACGGCCGGAGAAGCTCTGGTTCTCACCGGGAGGGCGGCGTGTCTGTTGGGATCGAGCCGGAGTCGTCCGGGACTAGAATTCGGCTGGGGGATGCGGTTTTCCGAGGTAGTTTAGATTCGGGCGCGCGGAGGAGTCCGGGTAGTTGGCGCGAGCGAGAGGTGGGGGATGACACGCGGGCCCCGCGTGTCAGTGAGAGGGAGAGGCGCGCGGCTGTGGGCTGGCGCGGGGGGGGGGGGTATGGTGGGCCGGCTGGTGGGTTTCGGCCCATTGGCCGGGGGGGTTTCTTTTTCTTTTTTCTTTTTTCTTTTTCCATTTCTTTTCTGTTTTGATTTGAATTAATTTGAATTTCTGCACCACATGCAGTACGTTCAAAATTTTTTAAATTCCCCTCTTGACAGAATTTTGGGGTGTTACAGCATTGGTGGGAGAACACCTGTATAAGGTTGCCATCCAGGATGACTTGCAGCCAACAGCTGCATGAATCCCTAGGTTGTGGATGGCCAATCTCGGAACACTGTGACACATATGGTTACAATTTCGTATTATAACTTGAATTAATAAGGCATGAAATTATACCTATGATGAGGGGCAACAGGTTGTCCTGGCCGCATAGGATGAGTCATACGAAACTGAGGTCTGGTGTTACCTTGAGCCAAGAACCGCATCAAGTAAATTATTTAAGAGATCTTTAGTAGAACAATTTTAGACTTGGATAAATTGTTCAATTGTTCAAATTACATGTTACCTGTGCCATAAACAAATATTGCATCTGTTGCATCTGCTCTTGGGTGCGTCTCAATTATTCTCTTAATTCCTCTGTCTCCGCCTTAGACCGGGACTGACTAGAACACGCATTGGAGGACGACTGTCGTCTAGCATAAGCCTCACGCTCCAGATACCCGTCGCCCAACCCAAGTCTACAAAAACATACAAGTGTTATGAATCGATAGTCATTAACAAATAACCATCAATATCTTTACACATACCTCCCATGCGGTAAAATTCTGCCAGCTTCGTACGCCGCACCCACATCCAATGGCTCTATTACAAAATCCACATCATCTCCATGAGTTTTCTTCAAACACTCAACATATTTTGCCTGCAATTAATTGAGTTCGCGGATAGATGTAATAAAATGTACATTGACTTTATTGTTAGATGTAACAAACTCTCAATATACTTACCACTTTCTGCGTTGTCACCTAGTCACACAACTACTCCGGGCGATTTTGATTTGTGCCTCTATGCGCCTTGAGGTAAACCTCGAAGAAAGGAGCGGCACCAGTTTCAGCTGCCTGCGATACCGAAATCCAACAGTTTAATCAATGCAATTTTTTGAAGCAAAAAACTGATTGTAATAATTCATACCATTCTTTGTTCCATCCGGCCCATAGCGATGCTTTCCAATCTTGCTCCTTCGATTTTGTCAGTTTCTATTTGAAACATGTTTGAACTCATCTGACGGCCAGTAATCGCATAACCATTCCCAAGCTTCCATATCCACACAGACCCAGTCCACACTGCTTTGCAAGTACTCCTCCTTCCGCAAGTGAATACTAGCCGCTTCCTTGTCGGTCATGGGCAGCAACAACTTGGTCTTGTAGAACACGGTCACAGATTTGATCTGTGCATCAGAGAAGGAGTCCTTTGTATGTCTTCTCCTGGATTCTAGAAAACCAATATTGCATATGGTTTGCTCGCACCATCCTCCAAGCGAAATAAACTTTGCATAGAAGCAACAATTAATGTCAACCAAAGCAAGATGCAATATAATTTAGAAAAATCAAAACAAACTTACCCAAAAAATCTCCTAAACTATGTCCTGACAAGTACCCGAATTGCCATACGATTTTATTGCATAGTGATCCCAATTGTTCGCCGCAATTCATTGGCCGCCCGCTAGAACCATCCCAGGGAAGCAAAACCTGATGGTGTTTCCCAACTCCGTGTTAACTACTCGTCGATGCCCCTTGCCACTCCAACCAGGCTTGATCCAGCACCTAGACCCTTGGGCCTTATAATTATCCGCTCGTCCAAACTTTTACTTGGATTACATAAAAGATGCCCCCACAATCTTTACAAAAGTAATATTAGTTAGTTAACAAGAAAACCAATATAGAAGATAGCTCCTCAAATAATCCGAAAGAGTAACTGAAGGGGCATCGATCAGTCTGCCCATGTCCTGTCTCAGCTATCTATGCCTCTCTTGCCAACCTTGCATCTCTTGCCAGGTCATCGCCACCCTGGTCATCGCCCTCAGAGGAGGACCCCCCAAAGACCTCCTCCATCGTCTAGTCTCTCCTGCCTGCTCTTGAGCCTCCTCCCTGCTCTGGCGGCTGCCTGACAGTCTTCATCTCCTCGAACGTCGGGCAGCGATCTGCCACCTATGCTGGTTGGCTTGATGCCTGCTCCGCGACACACTCAAGGAGTTGCCTGTCTTTGCGCATTCCCGGTAGTGCCCTACAAATGTAAATAAACATGTAACTAATATTAGATAAATAAACATGTAACTGATTGTAATAATTCATACCATTCTTTGTTCCATCCGGCCCATAGCGATGCTTTCCAATCTTGCTCCTTCGATTTTGTCAGTTTCTATTTGAAACATGTTTGAACTCATCTGACGCCCAGTAATCGCATAACCATTCCCAAGCTTCCATATCCACACAGACCCAGTCCACACTGCTTTGCAAGTACTCCTCCTTCCGCAAGTGAATACTAGCCGCTTCCTTGTCGGTCATGGGCAGCAACAACTTGGTCTTGTAGAACACGGTCACAGATTTGATCTGTGCATCAGAGAAGGAGTCCTTCGTATGTCTTCTCCTGGATTCTAGAAAACCAATCTTGCATATGGTTTGCTCGCACCATCCTCCAAGTGAAATAAACTTTGCATAGAAGCAACAATTAATGTCAACCAAAGCAAGATGCAATATAATTTAGAAAAATCAAAACAAACTTACCCAAAAAATCTCCTAAACTATGTCCTGACAAGTACCCGAATTGCCATACGATTTTATTGCATAGTGATCCCAATTGTTCGCCGCAATTCATTGGCCGCCCGCTAGAACCATCCCAGGGAAGCAAAACCTGATGGTGTTTCCCAACTCCGTGTTAACTACTCGTCGATGCCCCTTGCCACTCCAACCAGGCTTGATCCAACACCTAGACCCTTGGGCCTTATAATTATCCGCTCGTCCAAACTTTTACTTGGATTACATAAAAGATGCCCCCACAATCTTTACAAAAGTAATATTAGTTAGTTAACAAGAAAACCAATATAGAAGATAGCTTCTCAAATAATCCGAAAGAGTAACTGAAGGGGCATCGATCAGTCTGCCCATGTCCTGTCTCAGCTATCTATGCCTCTCTTTCCAACCTTGCATCTCTTGCCAGGTCATCGCCACCATGGTCATCGCCCTCAGAGGAGGACCTCCCAAAGAACTCCTCCATCGTCTAGTCTCTCCTGCCTGCTCTTGAGCCTCCTCCCTGCTCTGGCGGCTGCCTGACAGTCTTCATCTCCTCGAACGTCGGGCAGCGATCTGCCACCTATGCTGGTTGGCTTGATGCCTGCTCCGCGACACACTCAAGGAGTTGCCTGTCTTTGCGCATTCCCGGTAGTGCCCTACAAATGTAAATAAACATGTAACTAATATTAGATAGCTAATTATGACATTGAAATGTACATAAAAATAAACAAATACCTAAAACAAGGCTGTATGGTCCGAACCACTACTTGGCTGAGACGTGGAGGACGAACTACCATTGCACCTCTTCCCCCTTCTTGTCACCTTACTAATTAAGCTAGAATGCTTCCACACCTGCACAAATTTCAAAATAATAATTAGTATATGAGAATATAAAAAAGGAATAAATGGTAAAAAATGAAAGTTATTCAAAATAAGAATTAGAATCTCAAAGAATGTGTACAATAACATAATAAAAATCATCAACATCAGAATCATCTTCTGCCACACGTGCATAAAGATGTCCACGTCTCTCTTGTTCTTCCATCTCGTCTTTAAACTCTTGTCCTCCACTCTCTTCCTCAACTCTCTCTTGTTCTTTAATAATCCTTTTTCTGCTTTTCAATAATCCTTTGTGACTGTCAAAGACGTTTTCTCGAAGGGCCTGCTTGTTCTTCAGACATTAACTCTAGGGTACTACTAGCTATTTCTACGTGTCTTGTCCACAAGATATCCTAAAATATTCTACTTTCTCGACTTCATCTTGATAGACACCACCATCATCATCTTCCTGATTCTCTATGTACTCATCATAACGATGAGGTTGCATTTCACTGCTAACTTTATATACAACCCACCAATTTTTTAAACTTGGATGAGGATAACTTAAGTAGTACACTTGTTCCACTTGATGCGCAAGTACAACATTGTTGTTATGGGCTGTATACCGTAAGTTGTGGTTGACCTCAACCATTCCAAAGTCATCCACTCGCGTGTCCAATGTTGGATCAAACCACTGATAGTCGAAAAACACAAGTTTTAGTTCTTTCGGACCGCCAAATGTGTACTGAATTATTTTTTGAAGAACATTGTAGTATTCATTCACTTCTCCCCTACACTCCGTGGCCGTTAACAATACTCCACTGTTTGATGTGGCTGCAAGTGGGCGGTTCACTTTTAACCTTGTCGTTCGAGAACATCATTCATTGATATCATCACGGTTAAATTCCCTTGCTTTCAATTGACCATGCTAGATCTGCCGCAAGTCATCAGAGATTTTGACATCCTTCATACATTACATATACAACAATAGACAAAACTATTAACTACGTGATAACCATGTGAACTATAATTGAAGAAAGGAACGATAGAAAAATTACATGTCCATGGAACCAGTTCACGAAGCCTGGGCCACCATTTATGCCTTGCTGATGTAGCTTATCCAATTGACTTTGCGTAGGTCTTCATGAAGATGTCCAATACAGCTTGTCAAACACTTTAAAAAATGGTAACACTTCCTCCATATTGAAGTACATGTAAAGCACGGTGTAGTTCCTCTCTTGCTCCAAAATATAATAAGAAGTGACAGCCCCAACACCTTCACGCTTCCAATGAAAAATCCTAAGCTCAGTCGTAGGTTGCTCTTCTACATTGTGATATCGTGTCATAGATGCATTCACGTTGTTCGCACGTGAGAAATATTTGTTAGAGAAGTTTGTAATCTCTTTAGCTGCAAATGCCTCTGCAATACACCTCTCAACTCTTGCCTTGTTGCGGACTGTAGCTCTAATTTTTTCCAATTCTCTTTCTTGACTATACATCCATCTAAACTGTGCAGGTCCTGCCACCAACGCCTCATAAAGGTAAATGCACCGGCAAATGTTGCATAACATTCATAAATCCAGGCGGAAAGACTTTTTCCATCGTACATACAAGCACAACGATTTCTTTCTCCCACAGCCACATCATCTTCTTCGACACATCCTTAGCACAAATCTGCCTATAAAAGTAGCTAAGTTCAGCAAATATCTTCAACAAATTGGGTTTGAAGTAGCCATGGAACATTATAGGTACAAGTATCTCCATAATAATATGGTAATCATGACTCTTCAACCAGTTGAGTTTACCGGTGAAAAGATTAACACATCATCTTATATTAGCTGCATAGCAGTCTGGAAACTTCAATGTTCTCAATCAACTAATTATTTGCTTTCTTTCTTCTGGCTTGACACAGTATGGATCTCGTGGCCTACATTCATATCCACTTGCATGTGTTCTAACCTCAAGCCCAGGATGATCACAAAGATCAACTAAGTCTCTCCTCACATTCAAATTATCTTTGTGTTGACCGGTAAAATTAAAACACATGCTTATGATGCTTTAAGCAATATTACGCTCCTGGTGCATCAAATCAATGGTGTGCGGTAAAAGCAGTGCCTTTGCGTATGGTAGCTCCCAAAGAAAAGAAATATGATTCCAGTTGTGTTCTTTACCATACTCTTCGAACCCACCTTCTGCGGACTCTTTTAACTTTGCATGTCATGTCATTTTTTGTTCGCCTGTCAATCGACGAGGTGGTCCTTTTGTAACCATTCTGCCTTTCCCGAATGATTGTCTATTGCTCCTGAAAGGATGGTTTGAAGGAAGGAATCATCAATGACAATCAAAGGAACTGACTTTTTTTCCATAGTTTAGCCTGATGGCATCAGTGTCAACCATACATATGGGGCAACACAACTGTCCGTGGACACACCAACCAACCCAAATGCCATATGCCAACAAATCATGGATTAACCACAGATACGTGGCACATGAGGTAAATTCACATTTAAGGTAACTGTAATATGCCTTTACCCCGTGCCATAGCTCTTTCAGCTCTTCAATCAACGGGTACATAAACACATTGTTTTCTTCTCTAGATGTTTATGACCAAGAATGATGGCTGCGACAAATATATATCCTTCATTCGGGCACATGTTGGGAGGGAGATTTTAGGGCATGATAAAATAGGCAAACAAGAGTATGAGCTGTTATTGGTGCTAAACGGAGTTAAACCATCTGTTGGCAACCCAAGACAAACATTTCTAGGATCTCTTGCCAAATCTGGATCAAAACGGTCTAGAGCTTGCCAAGCCGCACATTCTGAAGGATGTGCCATAACATCTTTGTCATCACTCTCACGTATCCCTTCAGAATACCACCTCATCTGCTTCACTGTTTCTTGGGACAGAAACAACCGTTTAAGCCTTGACATGATAAGCATGTACCGAAGCTGTTTGATCGGTACTTTATAGTTATTTGCTCTCCATCATCGCTCAGAACCTCCACATATCTAGATGTATTGCAATGCATATAATGAGTATCGTTCTCGTGTTCCTTTCAAGACAGCATGCAATTATTCTCGCGTGCATCAATCTTCTCATAATTCATGCCCAGAACGACCAAAAGATTCTTAGAATGGTAAAGATCATTCGACATCTTATGATTTGACGAAAGGAGATCAGTGATCAGCTTCGAAATATCATTGTAGCAATTGTTCACAAAATTGTACTTGGACTTCATCGCTAAAGTTTGGTCACATTGGTGCCCTCATGCACTTTTTCATCTGAGGCGGCAAGAAGCCTATAAAATTTCTACACCTCCTCTAGCGGTGACTGCTCTTCAACTCTCTACCAACATCCACTATCATCTCATCCATACGATCCTCATACTCGTTTCCGACCGACTCACCGGCATGCTCCATATCCCCATGCTCGCGCCACACTAGGTAGTCTGGCATAAATCCGTGCTTGCAAAGGTGCGGCTCCATTTTAGACCTATACAGATGTCGACGATTGCAGCACTTGTTACACGGACACTTCGCAACAAGAGCGCCACTAGCAAAGGCTTGATTCACAAAAGCATTTGTGATATGAGCCCATTCCACAGTGTGCGCACCAGTTGAACTCCATCCATCATACATCGCCCTACGGTCGTCACCCATTTCCAAAACTACAACAAATTGCAGGAATGATTCTGATTGTGACACGACATTGGAAACTAAGTTAAACATAATGTAAATGACATTATACATTGCAAATTAATAAACATAATCTAAACATAATGTAAACGCAGTGTTATACCAAACGGTATTAAACGACCACTATGTATTTAAATTGTGGGGACAAATACTTGTCTTCATTTTGAAAAAGTATTGCTACACAAAGTTCTAAGGAACATTTGCTAGGAGTTCACCATCTGTCGCAAAGTGCGTTCCAACCATAATTGATAACCTTAATGTTTATTGACACCATACTTTCATTTTCCTTTATGTTACTTGGACTATGATTATCTACTCAGGGTTTTTACAAAATAGATGGCGGAATACATGTTCCAAACAATGCTTCATTTGCTCGGACGACTAGCGCTTAATATGACCCTAATTTATATAAGTAATCTCAATTTGATTCAATGCATGCAAGTTATGTACTTTAATTATGAATTTAAAGGCAGGAGCTTTGAGCATACCTTGAATCAGGGCGACGGGCGCTCAGGCGGGCTGGCGTCAGGGCGGGTGGGCGCCCGGTGCGGTCGGCGCGGGGAGGGCGGGTGCGGCTGCGGGGCTGCGGCAGCAGGGCGACGGGGTGGCGGGGCAGTTGGGGCACGGCGGCAGCGACCTCGGGCGGGGGCGTGCGGGCCGGGGAGGTCAGGCCCATGTGAGGGCGGCTGGCGAAGAGCCTCGGGCGGCGGCCAACGGCATCGGGCGCCGGGGCGAACGGGCCGCGGGCGGTGGGCCGGCGCGGGCGGGCGGCGGGGAGCGTGGAGATGTTGTGTGGCGGGCGGCTGGTGCCGGTGCGGGCGCGCGAGGCGGGGAGATGGCGCGCACGGCCGGGTGTTAGGTCACAAATAGCTATCGGTTTTCTTATACCAGCCGACGGCTATAAGTAGAGCCGTCGGCCTCGGTTGCTAGGCCGACAGATTTAATTATAGATATCGGCCTAGACTCCCTGGCCGGTGGGATTACTTATAGCCGTTAGCTTAGGTGGCAAGACCGATGGCCATAAAGTTATATCTATCGGGTACGCAAACCGATAGCTTTAACCCTTCTATATTCAACGGCCCCAATGCCTATAATAAAACTGACGAACTATTACCCTTTTCCAGTAGTGATGGCTTATTTACGACGGTCATCATCCTGGCCGTCGTAAATAAGGGAATTAATTTAAAAAACAGAAAATTTCTACCATGGCATGATGGCCAGCTCACAGGGAGATACATAATAATGTAAATATGATCATAAACAGTTCAAATAACAAAAATATCAAATACAACACATGACACTAAAAGCTTCCACGTCCGCTACCTCCAGGGCCTAGAAAGTCATCCTCGCGTCATGCTACATGTATCGATAGCTGTGGCGATAGAGTCTGAGACCCCATCGCTGATACTTGTGATGTACAAGTGTAGTTAGACATATTTTAGCTTCAAAAGTGTATGTTTCTCTAACTTTTATTATAACGAGGTATAATTAAGAAAGTATTGCTAAGTTTGGCTATATTTTGCTAAAATAGCCTAGATGTAGCGAAGTTTGCCGATGTTTGGCTATGTTTCACTAATTTTAGCTCGGATTGCTATATTAATCTAATTTATCTTGATTTCAAGAAGTGTTGCTTACCTGTGCCGTTGAAGAAGGTATTTTTGGCTCCACTAGCACCTGTGACTCCATCAGCGGCTGCCATGAGGGAATGACAACCTGCTGCCCATACTGTTGGGCTAAGACCTATGATAGCAAAGCATTAGCTCATGAATAATAATAAAATGATTTAGCTAAGGCCTATCGCCGCTTGCATTTGTGCCAAGTAGTTAGCTTGATACTCCTCTCTGGCCTTGGCAATCGCTTCTTGCTTCTGGAGCTTCTCCTGTGTCAGGCGTAGTTCCTCCTAGACACTCTGGAGCTCCCGGTCTCTTTGCGACATCCGCCAGCTAGGTCCAGAAGACGACGACTACTACAAAAAGCCCCTCAAATGTCTTGCCTCCCTCGAGTCAACCACTCCATTGAATATGGCAAACCTACAAAAAAGATTAGGAGTAAGATTATGTAGCTCGAATTGACAAAAAATGAAAAACAGCTATCATCTCACCGTCCATAGGCATTTCTGCCTCCGCTTGCATATACGATATTGACGTCGATTAGTGCATTTTACCAATCGTAGTCTTTGCCATGAATCTTCACCACCTCCTCCCCATACTTCTCCTACAAATACAAGAAAAACATGTAAACTTGTCAATAGAAATATTAGTTACAAATAACTTAAAGTACGTTGAAAACTCACCAGTCGAGCTGTCGCCATCGGAGTGCACACCTGGCTCGGCTGTGAAGGGTCACTTGCCTTGTGACATCTCTTCCAGACCTGAACATCACCTTGTTGTGACGTGTGGCGATTGTACTAAAGGTGAGAAGCCATCTGTCTCTAACCCAATGCGAATATTTCTCGCATCACTGGCAAAGTCTGTATTGAAGCTGTCCTGCGCCTTCTATGCCTCACCATCAGATGGGTGCACCATGACTCGATCATTATCTCACACACCTTCTTTTTGCCACCACATGTGTTTGGCTATTCTTTTAGATAGGAACAATCACTTCAACCGAGGTATGACGGGCAAATAACAAAGTTGCTTATGTGCTACTTCTGTCGTCACATTATCACCTTCATCGTTAATAACTTCGATAAACCTCGATTTACCATATTTTAAGCACTTGTTCTCTTTGTCATACTCTTTCTAGAAAAGTATGCAGTAGTTTGGGCACACATCAATCTTCTGATATTTCATATCAAGACCAGAAAACATTTTCTTTGACTGGTAAATGTCTTTAGACACTTTATGAGGCTTTGAAAGAATATCTTTGATCAATTTGACATGGTTGTTGTAGCAGTTATTAGAGAAAAAATACTTAGACTTAATTGCTATAAGTCGGGTCATGAAAGAAAGAAGAGTCACTTTTGTGTGTTTATGTGCCGACTCTTCTAAGGCTTTGAGAAGCTTGAAGAACGCTTCAACATTCATTGTAGGAGGATCTTCATTAAACTCTAGTTATATAGCTTCAAGCATCTGGTCCATCCGATCAACCCCCTTGCTATAAACATCCTCTTGCACTTCTTCTACGAATTTACACGCTGATTCCCCGTGAGACCCCACATCTTATAATATGGCGTGAAATTGTATCAACATAAGTCTATTAAATGCGTTTTCTTGTCCAAACACCTCATATTCTGGCATCTGCTACATGGACACTGCACCTTATTTATCTTTGACAATAAAAAAGCACGGTCCACAAAAGCCATAATCTTAGTCACCCACTATGGTCTTCACCCATCTTTGAGCCTACAAATCAAATATAGACAAATCAACATCATCTATCACACATCTACATCGATTAGGAAGGATGTGTCCTAAACCCACCCAGGAGTAACCGAGAGAGCTTGCTTATAACAAGACATGGGGTTCGGATCCTGATTAAATTTTGGCATCATAACCCTACAGTTCTCCAACTACACGCGCTAAAATGATGCAGCAGAGAACCTCAGGGTTATACACCAAAATTTCAATAGGATCCGGACCTCGCGTCTCATCATAAGCAAACTCTCTCAGACACCCCGAGGTTGTCCAAAAAGGAACAATTCCGAACCTACATGCATCACATGCATAACACAAAAGACACGTGACGGTTCGAAACAGGTGACACATAAGTTACGTTACTCATTTTTTATTCATTCAATACCGTTGTAAAAAACTTATTTAGGATGATTTTCTTGTGTTCCAATGAGAGAGAGAGAGGAATGAAATAGAGAAAGAAAGGGAAAAGATTAAGAGGCTGCCGTGTTCGTGTACACCCCTGTGTTTTGCCCATCCACATGTGAGCGCTTGGCGTCCTAACCGGCACCGTTCGCCTCCGTGCCCATCTCCACCTCCTTATATGGTCCTACTATTTGCAACAACCCAGTCCGGAGCTGTCGTAAAAAATATTACGGTGTATATAGCTAACCGTCGTGAAGCAAATAATTAACAATCAATTTTCTAATAAATCAGTTACTCAATCAATTAAACTACTAAATAATCACCTAAATTAAGCTAATAAACAAATTACTAAATTATAAACTAAGTAATTAACAATAAATAATTAAGTTAATAATAATTATAAACTAAATTACTAAATCTAGTTACTAATAATTAACAATAAATAATGAAGTTACCAAACCAAGCAATTAAACAAACAACTAAATTATAAATTAAGTTACTAAATCAAATTACTAATAAATTAATTAATTAAACAACTAAATAAATAACTAAATTAAATAAATAACTAAATAATAAATAAAATACTAAAATAACTAAATAAATACAAAATAAATAGTTAACAATAAACATAACTAAATAATAAACTACTTAATTTACTAACTAATTAGTCACTTAAACAAAACAATTTAATAGACTAAAATCATTTTTACTCTAAGAAAAGCACTAATTAATAAAAAAAAAATACTTGGAGGCTCGGGCAGCAGCTGGCGGTGGGCCCACGGCGGTGGGAGCGACCGGCTCGGGGGGCGTTGCGAGGGCAGGCGGGGCGTTGGAGGTGGCGGCGGCTGGGGCTGGGATCGAGCACGGGCTGGGGCGGCGTGGGGCCGGAGATGGTGTCGGAGGCGGCGGCGACCAGGGCCGGGATCGAGCACGAGCCGGGGGCGGCACGGGGCCTTGGGCAGCGTGGAGCTGGAGACAGCGTGGGGGCGGCGGTGGTGGCGCACGGACAGAGACGGCACGAGGGCCGCGGGGCAGGGAAGAAACGGTGGTGGCGCGGGTAGAATGGTCGCGGGGTCTCGGGCTCGTGGTATAACGGTCTTATTTACGAAGGCCAGGCACTCGAGCCCTACGATGACCAGGGCTAGGCCGTCGTAACTTAAGAGTTATTTATGATGGTCAGGGATCGCCGTTGTAAATAACATAATTTATGATGGCTAACCCTATAACCGTCGTAACTAATTCTGACAGTCTTAATTGTTCCTATTTCTTGTAGTGATGGCTAGCCTGGACCCGACCAAATCGACCTTGGAAAGGGACAGAATTGCCCATTGATCACTCTGACCTTACCTTATTTGCAGCGGCAACCAAGGTGGCAAAGTGCATCTTTCTCCCCGGGGCATACTATAGTATACGTGATGATAAGGTTGCGCTATTATGGCATTCTAGCTGGCTCAGCGGACAAGCACCAGAGGCCATATTCTCAGCTCTATTTAGAATTAGCAGATGGAAGAGATGGACCGTAGTAGAGGCGTTGCAACAGAATAAATGGATTCATGATCTGTAGGGGGCATAACAGTTGATGTGATTGTGGATTTCTTGAGGCTATGGACTATGATCGATGAAATGCAATTGATACTGCAGCCAAATGAGCCAAATGAAATCAAGTGGATGCGCACATCAAGTGGCGAGTACACGGCAAAATCGGCATACCTTATGCAGTTTGATGGAGCAATCCAATTAAATTTCCCTATAAGGATGACTCTAATGGAAGACCCAAATTTATTGGCATTTGTAAAATGGGTTGCTAGATACTTGAAAAACTTCTCCAAAAGAGTACCTAAAAGGATGGGCAAAATGGGTAAGGAGGAGAGAGAATACCGAAAAATGGGTTATCTACTCACACCATGCAATATGAGTATGTTGTTGAAGGTGAAGCTAGGCAAACCCAAAACTGGATACCCAGACACCTATTTGCCTACTTATTTTGCCAATCTAACATTGGAGTCAGCCTAAAGGTATGGAAAGTTTGGCCGCCTCCGCGGTACAAAATTTTCATCTGGATCCTATTGCAAAACAGGGTTTAGAACGTGGATAGATTACAACAGCGGCAATGACCAAACAATTACTTCTGTGCCTTGTGTTTCTGCAGTTTGGAGACCACACAACATCTCTTCTGTGACTGTCCGGTGCTGCGCTAAATCTGGTTCAAAATGAGTGCATGGATACGAGAATCTCGGTGGCACCTGGCCTCCTGGGACCCCAATGCCTCTCTGTCAGCCTGGTTCGAAGACCTATCGCCCAACTCTGTGGTGCCATGTGCCAAAGGCATCCGATCGATGGTGATTGTTGTGGCCTGGATGATTTGGCAAGAGAATCTTCTAAGCTATGGAGCTCACCATCCAAGAGATCCTGTCCGCAACTGACAGGGCCCGACCACTCGTTCACGGGGCCGTGCCGCTCGCCCGGGAATCGCATTGGGTGGTGTCGTGATATGCGGCACCCAACAGCACACATATAAGAAAAATGTATTACATAAATCAACAGCACACAACTGTTCTTTGTAAATAATTTACATCAAATAACTACAGCGGAAGATTATAATCATCTCACGTTGAATAACTACTAAGCACTTGAGAAGATGTCCAACCAGCGAACTCTTCTCGCTAGCAACACGAAGACAACTGCAGTGGCGGGGTTTCCCATGTGTTAAACGACTTGGAAGTCTCGGAGTCTCACGAGACAACCTCCTCATAGCGTCGATGTTAAACTGCAAAACCACTCATATAGCAAGCGTGAGCGCATAGGCTCAGCAAGACTGATCTATCTCCTCTAAACAAGAAACTCTACATGCACGACGGATTGAAAAGGGTAGCTGAGTTTGCTTAAAGGACTCGCCTACAATTGATCCTTAACTTTCAGATTTCAAGCCTCATTTTAAATACCATGAGCCGATCAGCATTGCAACTGCACAATCACACAAGAAACGCTTTGTTGCGATGCTTCTTGCACAAAGTGAAGTAAAGTTTAATTAGCACTATCTCTACTTCAAGCATGGTTGCAATACAACTTAAATCACAAGCCTTATCAAATTCAAAGGAAATCACTTCAGTTCTTACTACGTCAAGACGCAGTGGGCAAGTATGCTCATATGACCGCGAGCGACGGTGATTCGAATCAGTACACGCCCGGACTACACGACACGTACACCCATACTCCGAGTTGCCGGCAGCAACCTCGACTGATGTTGTACGCATCCACATTTCCAAAGTTCTTCCACACATGACGCAGTCCAATCACCCGGAGCAGCAAGCTCGCTCAAGGTACAAACCCGCAATGATATGTTCTTCAGCGAGTTACCTCCTGCTGTACTGGCGCCGAAAGCCTAAATCGATTAGAAAAGTTCCAATGTGGATCTCACAAGGTACATAGGTTTCCTAGGTCCCATATAGCCAATATGCGTCCGATACACAATCTAAACTTGTCCAACAGGGCCAAGTACGGACGGGCCTTAACCGACACAGGCAGGGTTATGAATGCACGATCCGCAGCCTACTGCATCTAAAACTTCCTGCCCGGTCTTCATTTCTTACTTGTGAACTTTCCTCAATGATTCTATTCACGACCCGCTCCGAAGAAACCAAGCCCTAAACTCGCGAGTAGATTCCAACTACTCGACTTCTACTGGTCGTTTCAAAGTACATTTAGCGTAGCCTAAATCCAATTGAGGAGGTGCTACACTACCTATTCTCTCTCAGGTTAATCTGGCCATGCAATTGGGTCTTCAATATCATCTAGACCTAATGCAGTCAATAATTCAAAGCTATGATCTCTAGAAATGGAAAGACTTTATAAAATTTCTTGAATGCAAACCGGGGCTTGCCTGTTTTGCAGGTGACTAAGAATGTATAAAATTTTCAGTTAGTGATGATCACTTGAGGCTTGATCACTCGCTTTTCTCCCTCTTTAATCTCCACTTCAATTACTTCACAATCTTCACGTCGATGCTACACGTTATGAATATGAACAAGTATTTAATTGTAAAGCTTTTGCTAACAAGGTCTAATGACAAGTTAGAAACTGAAACTCTGTTTTAGAATTTAAAATTACATTGGTGCTAGTGGTTAGGTTTGGGTTCATGTGCTAAGTGCATTCCTCACTTGTGTTTTGATCACCTAAAGAGGTTAAACAGAACAGTGGTGATCCATAGCTTCAATCGAGCTGAAAATTTTCATGTGAGTTCCTTATCACAAGAAAGTCACCTGGACCAAAAATTAGCACTTTTCACTGAGTGGTTTATTCAGAACAATTCTCTAGGCAATTAAGCAAAAAGGAATTAATTCTGAAGAACTCACATGTTCATGTCAAACTTAGTGAACTAAAATTTCAATTATAATTCATAGAGACTGCATGAATTTTTCTATGATTTTTGGAGCTAAGAATTTCTCAGAACTGAATTTTCAAATTTTGGGAATTCTCTGAAAAAGTTTCTGTATTCATTTGAACACGACAACTTGAAATCTAAATTCTCCTAACCAAATCAACTCTAAATGAGCTGAAACCCTTACATGAGTTCAACAACATCCTAAGGAATATTATAGAAAAATTTGAGGATTTTTGGATGAACCAAACTCCCTCTAAAATTCTTTTGCTGAAAAGATTTAAAGAAATTTCCAGAAATAAATATTGACTTTTATACAAATTGGGTTACATAATTGGATAGAGTGTTTCAACTTGAACCTAAATCAATTTGAATCCCTAAAATTGGAGTTTCCTAGCAAAAGTTATGCTCTTCTAAAATTTGACTGAAGTCTGAATTTCAAATAAACTCGGGGAAAAGTTTAAACTCTGACCGTGGGGTCCAGGGCTACGTGGCGCTTCCTCAGCAATGCCACACGGAGCCACAGAATCTTTCGTGCATTGTCACACGTTGATTCGGCTCCACAGAAGATCCTGCCCTTTCTAACCGAGTGACTGACGCGCGGGCCCAACCCCTTCTTCAACCTCACGCCTCTCCCGCGCGCCCGCGCCGCCCACCTCACCGGAGCTCGCCGGACTTCGGCCTCCCGGCCTCCTCCCGAGCTCCCTCTCGCTGCTAGCCTCTAATTCCACGTGCTGAACACGTTGGTGAGCTTTCCTTGGACCGGCGACGACTCTAACATAGCTCGCGGCATGCGGCGGCTAGGATCCAACTCTGGTGATGTCGCCCGACCCTTCTAGCCCACCAAAACATCGGTGGAGCGGCTCTACAGCACAGGTGGAGCATGAAGAAGCTTTACATGTATGGAAAAGGGACCGGAATTGGCTCTAAAGTGGGTCTCACCGTGCGCCCGAGGCTTTCCGCCACGGTCGCCGTCGAAAAACTTCCAAATACGTCGGCTCCACGTGATTTCATGATAGGTTTGTCAAGAAGAAAGGTCGACTACCTAGTCTAGCTTGTGTGAGCTCAGTTTGGTGCACTAAAAATAAATAACGAATGGGAATTTTGGGGTTTCATACCCGTGGGTCGGTTTGCACTGATCGGAGGAAAAATGGAAATTCCGCCATCGACGATCAACCACTCGGCTTGAGCTTCGGAGGTGAGCAGAGTGAAGTCCTGGCGCGTCTAAAGGTGGTCTTGCTCGGGCATGAAAAGCTACGGGTGAAGCTGTCCACGAGAGCACCGTTCTTCGGTTGTGGTTCGGCCGCCGCGGAAGAAGTTGTTCCCGCGTGAGGAAGGCCGAGAACCGGTCGGCTGTGGTCTGGGGAGGTCATGGAGGTTACCGTGGTGCCGTTTTGCTACTGCCTGAGGCTTTGCACGGGAGAGAACCGCCGGATCCCGAGCTACTAAGGTGTGGCTGCGGCTCTCTGTTCTTGAGCGCAAGAGAGAAAGAAACAGAAACCCGCCTCGGGGTTGTAGCGAAGCTGAGCACGGCTTGGAGCCAAAGAAGCGCACGAGTAGCTCGCTAGCACGAGGGAAACATCTGGGATGTGGCTCGAACCGTGTCTCGGTGTCGGCCGGTGCTATGTTTCGGTGGCATCCGAGTGGAGAACACAGAGCAAACTTCGTTTGCATGTCTACTGCCCTCCTCTCCAATGACATGTGGGTCCCACCCTTCACTCCCTCTTATCCTCTAAAATATCTCCAAAATTTGGTAAATGACCAATTCAATTGTTTGGAGTTGAAACCTGAACTGCATTTGGATAATTGGGCAAGTTTCATCCAAAATTCAAATGTGTATTTGAATTCATTGCAAATTGAAGTCTATTTAGAAAATGGATAGCAAAACATTTCAAAAATTCATGAAACTTTGCATACCCACTAATCTGGACCTAAGGAATTCAAATATGAAATCTGATTTTAATTTTTGCTGCTTCAAATGAGAGTTTGAACACAACAGTTTGCATTTCTATTGGGTTGCCCTCATTTGAAATTTGATTTGAACAAATTTTATTCCAAAATCTGAATTTAACTTTCTCGCACACATGAGAACTTCCCTCCTTGGGTTCAAATCCCCTTTGATCCCAAGCATTCAAATAAATAATTGAACTTGTGTGAAGAGAGTTCTCATGTGCATCATCACATGTGAAAGTTTAAACAAGTCCTATTTTTCATACACATGAAACCAAATATTTGATCAAACTTGAGTTTCTTTATATTCACATTTTTGGTACCTTTACAACAACTAAGAACGAGCTAATGTTTTTGTGTTTGGCGGGTTGTTAGAAGCTTTCTGCTGTGTTACCGTCTGTTTGGGCGTGATCAAGCTCGTCTGAGAGCCCAAACTGTTGGGATCAACTTTTGATCTCCAACTCGCGAATGTCCCAACGGACGTTCCGAGTCTTCCTCTACCACGCGCCCTGATCGGGGGCGCCAACCAATCTATGGCTGGGGACCCCTCATTACCGCGCAATATAAAAGGAGGGTAACGACGGGAGCATGAGAACCAACATTTTTTGTGACTCAAAACCGACCCCAACAAAGTCTTTAATCCGATCTCTAAGCGCGCGGGAGCACGGGGAAGAGCTCGCGCCACCGTCCATCTGACACCGCCATACAACGACGTTTGTGCCGCCACCTCGACTCATTCAAGTTCATCATCGACATGGCGGCTTTGTCATCCACACTCGAAGGTATGCGAAATCCATTCTTGTTTCTTCTTTTGTGCAATTAGTTTAGGATCTATTTATTCCATTTTCCCGTCAATCTAGAGGTTAGTCGATTCATAGGATTCTACAATGGCATCAAGAGCCACCTAACACTCGATCTCATTCGGAATTTTTGTTTAATGTTAGATCCACAACAAATAGAAAATAAGAACCGTAAGAACAAGATGAAATAATGCAAAAAATAAGCGAAACAAGAAACGGTAAGAAAACAAAAAAAGGGGGGCAAGGGCTACACGGCTTCGCCGGGAAGGCCCCAACGGCGGGCGCTCACCCACGATGAGCAAGCGCACCGGCGAGATTTCCCCATGGCAAAGCCGGCCTCCAAGCCACTCTCTCATTTCCACTCTCGTTTCCCTCTCTAAGATCTTCTCTGTGGCGGCTAGAGGAGAGAGAAAGCAGGGAAGAAAATAACTCTAGGGGTTTATAGTGCCGGCAACCCATTCTTATTTATAGACCGCAATCTTAGCTGAATCGTTGGATGAGTTTGGACCGTCAGGATTAAATCTAGGGTTCATTGTTGAACTGGGCTGAAGAAAACGCCTAACGGGCGCGCCGCACAGCCAAACGGGCGGGCCGCACAGCTCACGGGCACGTCAGGGCAACGCGGTTGCGGGCGGAGCAGCCCACGCGGCAGGAAAGCGGCTGGCACGCGGCTGGGGCGCGTCTGGAACGCGGACGCGTAGCATAAGAGGGCCTTGGAGCGAGCTCCTGCCTGCGTAGCAGCCATTCGGCCAGGAAATAAAAAAAGGGAAAAGGAAAATGGAATAGAATGCAGCCAAAAGCAAGCAGGTGGGCCCAGCCCCGCAGCTCCTCGCAGCCCACCCGGGTACAGGCGTGACCCAGACCTGTGCTGGGCTACCACATGCAATTGGACCAATTTTAACTTGCAACCTTTTTCTTTTATTTTGATATTTTCTGATTTCTTTTATTGTTGGGCTGAATAGATTAGTGGACCGCAGGATTAATGTTTTTGGGATGAATAAGAATTTTGGTTGCTCACAAACTGAGTTGGGCTCAGAAATTTTAAAGTTTTTGATTATCAGTTTAGTGTATTTTAGTTACTGTTTTAAGTATAAGTTATTTTCTATATTCAGTACTTTGTGATAAAATTAACTTTCAGCCATATTTAATTATTAAGTTTGCTGCTATGGATAGTTATGTTAAATTAAATATTTTTTATGCTTCCGTTGTTGTAATTAAGTTTACTAATTTTCTAATTAAATTTCAATTGAAAATTTTAGTTAGGAAAATTTTTATTAAGTTTTCTATTAATTGAGTTATAGTAATTTTATTATGTATTCAACGTGAACAACAAAATTTACTATGTATTAAGCTTGATTTAATTTATTTAATTTATAAAACTTTTATTGAGTAGCTAATGCAAAAATAAAATTTTGTCATGTTTAATATTGATTTCGAATATTATGTTTTTTATTAAGTAGCCAACGTGAAAGATGAAACGCATAATATTTCTGATTGATTAAGATCATAAAAAATTTTGCTGAGTAGCCAACGTGAAAGACAAAATTTGCTGTGTTTGAATGTTGTATTTTGTCAAGTAGCCAACGTGCAAGACAAAAGACAACATTCCTTTTTCTTTAAGTTTTATTATGAATTCTACTTATGATTATGCAATTTTCATCATGAAGGTTCCTCTAAAATTTCTTCTGCACTAAATTTAATCACTGCCATAGAGCCCCTCAATGGAGGGAATTTTAGCTCGTGGAGAGAGAAGTTAGAGATTGCATTGGCAATCTCGGAGATGGATCTAGCACTGACCACTCCACAACCCACTAAGTCTGAGGTTCCGATTCCTTACGAGGGAGAGCATCCCGATGCTTCCGATGTGAGGAAGGCGGAATATGAAAGTTTAAGATGCAAATACGATGGAGATTGTATGAAGTGGATCCAATCAAAGAGAAAATGTTTGATGATCATTAATAGTTCCATCACTGAGGCAATTAGGGGAGCAATCCCTAATTGTGAGACAGCTACTGAGTACCTTCAAAAGGTGGAAAGTCAGTTTACTGGCTCTTCCAAGACTTATGCAAGTACTCTTATTAAGAGGCTTGTGACTGAAAAGTACATTGAAGGTGGTGTGCGTGAGCATATCCTTAGGGTGACAAACATTGCCTCTAAGTTGAAGGCTATGGAAATGGGGCTTAAAATGAGTTCCTTGTGCATCTTATCTTTGCCTCACTTTCTAAGGAATTTGAGACGTTTGTCATCAACTATAACTCTCAGCCTGAGCGATGGACTATTGAGAAGCTTATGGCCATGTGTGTTCAGGAAGAAGAACGCATTAAGTTTTTGCGTAATGACTCCATTAATTACGCAAAAGGTAAGGGTAAGGCTCACAAGAGTTATTTTAACAATAACTCTTCTAAGCAATCTTTTAAGACATATGGCACTCCACACGAGTTTGATGATAAGGGTAAGGCACCTCAGCATCCTTCTCAAAAGGACGTGAAATTTGATAAAGATCAGTGCAGATTTTACAAGCAGAAGGGCCACTATCAGAAGGACTATGTTGGCTTCCTAAAGTGGTGTTGTAAGAATGGTAATGATTTTATTACTTTTGTTGATGAATCCCTATTTCTAGAATATTCACAATCTACTTGGTGGATTAACTCAGGTGCCACTGTGCAGGTTTGTAATTCGTTACAGGGGTTCGCTACGAGGAGGATTCTAAGAAGAGGGGAAAGGGTCACTAAAGTCGCTGATGGCCATGAAGATGAAGTCGAAGCAATTGGATATCTCCCATTAGTACTTAGAGATGGCTTTATACTTAAACTTAATAATGTTCTTTATGTACCCTCTTTAAAAAGAAATTTGATTTCTGTATCATGCTTGGATGATTCTAGATATGTCTGCCATTTTGGCAATGACAAATGTTTGATTAGATTTAATAATAAGATTGTGGGTCTCTTGCCTTCCGACAAGACATGTTATATTTGATATCATTGCATGATAATATTAATGTGGTAAGCAATGATCAAATGTCCTCTTATAATGACTTAGTATTTCATAAGCGTAAAAGAATTGATCTCGAAACGTCTTCAAAATTTTGGCATTCTCGTTTAGGCCATATTTAGACGGGGAGAATTGAGCGATTACTTTCAGAATTAGTTCTTCCTCACTTAGAATTTTCAGATTCCGAACAATGCATTAATTGCATTAAAGGAAAATACGTTAAGAAAATTAAGAAAAATGACAAACGTAGTACAGGAATTTTAGAAATAGTCCACAAGGACATTTGCGGTCCGTTTCCCGTATCATCCGTGGATGGGTATGATCCATTCATAACATTTATGGATAATTATTCACGCTATGGCTACATATATCCAATTAAGGAAAGATCCAAAGCATTGAATAAATTCAGGATATTTAAGGCTGAAACTGAAAATCAATATAATTTAAAAATTAAGATAGTAAGATTCAACCATAGAGGGAAGTACTACGGTCATCATATCCCGTATGGCTAAGTTCCTGGACCTGTTGCAAGGTTGTTGCAGGAAAATGGCGAGCCTCAGCAGAACGGAGTAGCGGAACGGCGTAACCGTACGCTAAAGGATATGGTAAGAAGTACGCTAAGTTATTTAACTTTGTCGATTGGTCTATCGATGGAGGCGTTAAAAACTGCCATTCATATTCTGAATCGGGTACCTAGTAAGTCGGTGCCAAAAACACCATATGAGTTGTGGACAGCAGGTAAGCCCACACTTAATTATTTTTATGTGTGGGGTTGTCCTGCTGAGGAAAAAGTGTTTAACCCAAACATTGGTAAGTTAGATTGTAAGACGGTAAGTTTCCATTTTATTGGATATCTAGAAAAGAGTAAAGGCTATCATTTCTATTGTTCTGACCGACACACTAAGTTTGTAGAAACGAGGCATGCCGTCTTTTTAGAGGATACCACAATCAGGAGAAGTATGTTACCCCGAGAAATTGATCTTGAGAAGAAGCGGGTGTATGCATCCACTCCGATGATTCAAGGACCATATTTCTCGATACCTGCTGTAGTTGAACCAACAGTGCCCGTTGATGTTATTTCAACACCTGTTGTTAGTCCCTTATCAGCAACACCAATAGTAAGTGAGGCTCCTGTTCTATAGTAACCAGCTCAGTTTTCATAGCTGCTAGAGTCAATCACTACTAATGATGAGGAGCAACAACCACCTCAAATAGCGTATAATGTGCCAATTAGAAGATCTCAAAGAGTAAAAAGATCAGCTATTGCTAATGATTATGAGATCTATATGAGTGAAGATTTTCAAATGGAGGATGATCCCACCTCATTTGAAGAAACTATGAGAAATCCTCAATCATCCGAGTGGCGTAAAGCCATGGAGGATGAAATGAGTTCAATGAGTGCCAACAAAGTCTGGGAATTAGTCCAAATTTCTAATGGAGCCAAAATAGTAGGCTGTAAGTGGGTCTACAAGATAAGCATGACTCCAAAGGGAAAATCGAAAAATATAAGGCGAGACATGTGGTAAAAGGCTTCACTCAAAGAGAAGGCATAAATTATAATGAGACATTTTCACCCGTCTCTACTAAGGGTTCGTTCAGAATCATTATGGCCTTAGTGACACATTATAATTTAGAATTGCATCAGATGGATGTAAAAATGGCGTTCCTCAATGGAGATCTATACGAGGACGTCATATATGATATAACCGAAAGGTTTTGTCATTAAGGGTAAGAAACATATGGGATGACAATTAAGAAAGTCCATCTATGGACTTAAACAGACCTCTAGGCAATGGTATCTCAAGTTTGATGAGACCATATGAAAGTTTCGGTTTAAGGAGAATGATGAGGACAACTGTATATGTGCTAAGTTTAAGAATGGAAAATTCATTTTCCTTGTTATTTATGTAGATGACATAGTACTTGCGAGTAGTGATGTCAATCTACTATTAGAAACTAAGAAATTTTGTCCTCCAACTTTTATATGAAAGATCTTGGTGAAGCTTCCTACGTGTTAGGAATTGAGATTCACCGAGATAGAAGTAAGGGGTATTGAGTTTATCCCAAAATACGTACTTAGAAAGCATACTCAAGAAGTACGAAATGTATGTGAGTAAACCCTCGCCTGCTCCCATAGTAAAGAGCGATAAGTTTGGGAACTTTCAGTGTCCCAGGAACCATATGAGATCGATCAAATGAAATTGGTTCCATATGCTTCTACTGTCGGAAGCCTTATGTATGCTAAAGTATGTACTCGCCCAGACTTAACGTTCGTAACCGGGATGCTTGGAAAATATCAGACCAATCCAAGGATTGATCACTTGAAGGCAGTTAAGAAAGCTTTAAGATATGTGTGAAAGTGCATCTAGGTAATCCCGGTGGGTTTTGGATGATTGATGACGACAATTAAGATACTAATGAGCTTTAATGAGTATGAGCATAGGTGTTTGAGATGAGAATGAAAGTGGAGTCCTCAAAAAGGAAAAAGAAAAAGAAGAAGACTTGCAAGAGTAGAAAATATGATTTTATGCTTGAGTTTCACATTTTCCAGTTGTGTAGAGAGTGTTCTCTTTTAGAGTGCTTGAGAATCATTAGAGAGCTCAAATTTTTAATTAGAATTTCGGGAGGGAATAGTCTTAGGCATAGCTTAGAATGTAGACCGGACTTGTTTGGACTTGGGGCCGGACTAGTCCGATCCAACCGAACTATTCCGTTTTGGACCGGACTAAAAGTCTCTGAGTGAGTTCGGACTTGTCCGTTTTATGCCGGACTAGTCCGTTATTGTGTAAGTCTGAGCCTTTCTGAGACCAAGTCCCAGAAGGCCGAACTAGTCCGCCCATGGGCCGGACTAGTCCGCCTGTTCGGACTAAGCCGCTTAGGTCTGGAGGAAATCCCTCTGAGTGACCTCGGACTAGTATGCTCAGCTAGCTGGACTAGTCCGGTTTCTTTAGACTAGTCCGGTTTAGGACGGAACAATTGTTCCTGTGTGAGCTCGGACTAGTCCGAACACGACCAGACTAGTCCGTAATGTGAGATTAGAGAGTTTTGAGACTAAGCCTGATAAGGCCGGACTAGTCCGCCCGTGAGGACGGACTAGTCCGCTACTAGCCAGACTGGTCCGTTCTCACCCGGAGCAAAGGCTCCTGTGTGAGATCGGACTAGTCCGTTCTTCAACGGACAAGTCCGGGATCTTTTGACCATTTTAATGACCGTTTGAATTCAAAGGTCATGGGGACTTTAGTTGGTAACCTTTGTGACGTAAGTGGTCCCCCAGGGCCGGACTAGTCCGGGGTTCTGGCCGGACTAGTCTGGACTTCAGCAGTTGTAACGGTTAGATGTCGGGATCTCTATAAAAAGGGACCCCCGGCTTCAAATGAGACACTCTGCAACCCTAGCGCCGAAAACTCTTTCCTTGAGCTTTTCTAAGCCTCTTTCCTCACCTTCTTGACCCCTAAGATTGAATCTTGAGGGGGTTTGTATTTTTGTGAGAGGAGAGACGCGGTGATCAACGTTTGAGCTCTTGGTTTGAATCTCTTGCACTCTAATCGTTAATTTGAGTTTGTGGCTGTTGTATTTTGTTTTCTAGAACTTCTAGGTTGTTGTAGGGAGCCTCAAGTTGTGAGTAGCCCCTAAAATCTTGTATTCACCCTTTGATTGATAGTCAAGAACCCGGGCTTGATCTTGGTGATCGCTCAATGAGGGTAGGATTTGAAGAGACCCGGTCCTTTGTGCACTCCTCAACGGGGACGTAGATTCCTGTGTGGAATCGAACCTCGGGATAAATCGAGTCTCTTGAGTCCTTTACTTTCTCGCTTAATCACTAGAGTTGCTTGTTAGGATCTGTCTCGCTTAAAACTTGTTGATTGCCTTATAGTTGTGAATCTTGCAATCCAATCGGTTTCTCTTTCACAAACTAGTTGATTAGATTGTTAGACAACTCACATATCTTCCGCTTGAACAAACTTAAAAATAATTCATAAAATGCAACCTTTACCTAACTTTTATACCTAGATCAGACTAGTCCGCCCCTAGACCGGACTAGTCCGACCCTTCAGGTTTAATCCGCTATTTTCAGTAGTTTCAGGTTTTATTAGCCTATTCACACCCCCTCTAGGCAACTTTCAATTGGTATCAGAGCCTAACTCTCCACAAAAGCTTAACCGCTTGGAGAGGAGATGGGGGACAAGACCGGTAGCCATGTTGATCCTACCAAGGGAAATGAAGCAAATCCGAGCAACTTCGGAGAGCAAGGTTTAAACCCACCTCCAGCTGTTACTCCTCCACAAGATGTCTCAAGCTCGGAAGAAGATGAAGAAGTTCTTTGTCTCATGGCTCTCCTCAAGAAGAAGAAGGAGTAAGCTAAGAAGAAAAAGAAGGAGAAGTTGGAGAAGAAGCTCAATAGTAGTCAACAAGACTACTCGCGATATCCTTTTAATTATGAGCGTCTAAATTCACATTCTAGTTACTTGTCAACTCCTTTAGGCAAACCACCTCACTTTGATGGAACTAACTATACCATGTGGAAACATAACATGCAGTTGCATCTAATTTCCTTAAACCCAAGTCTTTGGCATGTTGTTTGTACGGGTATAGATATCCCCGAAGACGAGGATGAACTCACCCAAGAGCAAGAACAACAAATCCACCGCAATGCACAAGCGGCGACCGTGCTCAACTAATCCCTAAGCCTCGAAGAATTCAATAAGGTGGATGGGTTAGAGCTCGCCAAAGACATTTGGGACACCCTAAAGATCGCACATGAAGGAAACCGATCCGTGAGGGAAGCCAAGATCGAGATGATCGAAGGAGAGCTTGGAAGGTTCGCCATGGAAGAAGGTGAATCACCTCAAGAGATGTACAACCAGCTCAAGACTCTTATCAACAAGAGCCGGGCGTACGGATGCAAGAAATGGAATGATCATGAGGTGGTCAAGAGGATGATAAGAGCCTTCATGCCTTGCAATGTGACCCTATGCACTTTGATCCGGGAAAGTACAAACTTCCACATGATGACTCCGGATGAAGTGCTAGGTAGGATCATCAACCACGAGATGATGGAGAAGGAAGCCCAACACGTAAACGACCTAGCAAAGGTCACCTCATCCAAGAAGAAGGGCATAGCTCTCAAGGCCACATCCAAGTCCAAGGGAAAAGAAGTGCAAATCACAAGTGATGATGAGAGCACGGACATGGATGATGAATAAATGGCCTTCTTCATCAAAAGAGGATAATGAGAAGAAGAAAAAGCCATCACTATGAGAACAAGAGCAAAGACAAGGGCAAGTCAAGAACAAAGGAGACTTGTTACAACTGTGGAGAATACGGGCATTTCATTGTGAATTGCCCCCATAGCAAGGAAGATGACAAGAGGAAGAAGAAGGATGGGAAGCCTCAAGACAAGAAGATCTTCAAGAAGAAGAAGGCTTATGGACAAGCTCACATTGGAGAATAGTGGGACTCAAACAAAGAGTCCTCTTCCAAAGATGAAGAAAATATGGCAACCGTCGCCATCAAGAGACCAACCATGAAGAAATCACTCTTTCCAAACAAGGGTGATTGGAAGAGCCCAAGCCACACATGCCTCATGGCAAAGGAAGGAAAGCATAAGGTAACATATAAACCTTCCAAGTTACATATTGTTGATGATGATAATGACTTTGATAGCAGTAGTGAAAATGAATTAATGCTTAAGGGCTTAAACAAAAATGCTATAGCTAAAATGCAAATGCTATCGGATGAAATATGTGAACAGGAAGAGGTTCTCAATCGACAAGAAGAATTGCTTATCCTTGAAAAGGAAAGAAACCTTGAGATTGAGAAGCTCCTTGAACTTGAGAGAGCGGAGAGTAGAGCACTTGAAAGCGAACTTGCCTTGAGCAAGGAAACTTGTGTTGAACTTAAGAGTACGAATGTAGTACTTCAAGATGAACTTGTGAGTTTGACCAAAACTCACAAGAATCTTGAAGCACAATTCAACTCATTTAAGTCAAGTGTCTCATCTACTTCATCCTCCAAGAACTCCTCCTCAACAAATATGGAGTCCAAGACTAAAACTTGCAAATGTGCTAATCTTGTTTTAAACTTAAAGAATGAGCTCAAAGAGGCACAAAGCAAGAATACACACAAAAGTGGCATCTTTGATAAGGAGAAGATCAAATATGCACGTAGTGCATACTCGATCACAAGATCTCCTCTTATCAAAGATGGACTTGGTTATACTAGGGGAGGAAAGCAAAATGCTAGAATCCTCAAGAATAACAACAAGTGTGTAGCTTTTGTCAAAGAGAACTCAACTCAAGTCAAGAACAACGACCTTGCATCTACCTCACATGAGATTGCCAAAAATAAAAACTCTATCATATTTCATAACTTTGATGCATCTTATGTTCTTATGAAGAGCAAGTATGGTCGAGTATATGCTAAATATGTTGGGCCACTCCACAAGAGTCCAAAAACTTGTGTGTGGGTGCCTAAATGCCTTGTGACTAACCTCAAAGGACCTAACCTAGTTCGGGTACCTAAAGCCAAAGCCTAAATTGTTTTGCAGGCCTACTCCTCCGGTGGCACTAAATAGGTGCTAGATAGTGGGTGCACTAATCATATGACCGGAGAGAGGAAGATGTTCGTTGAGTATGAAGAAAATGATGATCCAAGTGAAGGCATCTAATTTGGCAACAATAGTCAAGGATAGGTGCTCGGTATCGGTAAAATTGCAATATCTTCTCAACACTCGCTTTCTCATGTTCTACATGTTGAATCACTTGATTATAACCTATTGTCCATATCTCAACTATGTGAGAAAGTTTATAATTGCTTGTTTACTAACGAGGGTGTGACCGTATCTAGAAGAAGTGATAACTCAATTGCTTTTAAGGGTGTGTTGAAGGAAAGCTTTATTTAGTGGATTTTTCCACGGATAAAGCTCAACTTGACACATGCTTAATAGCAAAAACTAACATGGTTGATTGTGGCATACGAGACTAGCCCATGTTGGTATGAGGAACTTACAAAAACTTCTAAAGGGGGACCACATTGATGGACTAAAGGATGTTGTTTTTGAGAAAGATAGGCCTTGTAGCGCATGTCAAGCTGGAAAACAGATTGGAGCAGCTCATCCCACCAAGAATGTGATGACGACAACAAGACAACTGGAGATGCTCCACATGGACCTCTTCGGTCCCGTCACCTACATAAGCATTGGCGGTAACAAATATGGCTTAGTAATTGTTGATGACTATTCTCGCTTCACTTGGGTATTTTTCTTGCATGATAAGGGAGAAACTCAAAGTGTTCTCAAGAAGTTCTTGAGGAGAGCTCAAAACGAGTTCTCCTTAAGAATCAAGAAGATAAGGAGTGACAACGGTTCAAAATTCAAGAACACCCAAGTAGAAAAATACTTGGATGAAGAGGGCATCAAGCATGAGTTTTCGCCCCCCTACTCCCCCGAACAAAATGGGGTGCCCGAAAGGAAGAACCGCACACTCATAGAGATGGAAATAACCATACTTGATGAGTACAAGACTTCGGATCGGTTTTGGGCGGAAGCGGTCAACACCGATTGCCACGCCAAAAACCGCCTCTACCTCCATCGACTTTTGAAGAAAACTCCATACGAGCTCCTAACCGGTAACAAACCCAACATCTCTTACTTTCATGTTTTTGGTAGTAGATGCTATATTCTCAACAAGAAGCCTAGGACTTCGAAGTTTGCTTCAAAATCCGATGAAGGTTTCTTACTTGGTTATGACTCAAACACCTACTCCTATTGTGTTTTCAACAAAACCTCCGTTTGTGTTGAAATTGCACGTGACGTGGTGTTTGATGAAACTAATGGCTCCCAAGTGGAGCAAGTTGATCAATGTGTGCTAGATGAAGAAGAAGCACCATGTGTAGCACTAAGAAGAATGGCGCTTGGAGATGTCCGTCCTCAAGTAGATGTAGGCCAAGATGCTCCAAGTTCATCACAATCGGTGCCTCTCACACAAAATCAAACTCAAGAACTCCAAGATCAAGATGGTGAAGTTCAAGAAGGAGAAGATCAATACCATGAAATTGATCAAGGGGGAGACGAAGAATAAGAAGACCACCCAAAAACTCAAGTGCCTCACCCAAGGGTTCATCAAAGCATTCAACGGGATCACCCCGTTGACAACATCCTTGGAGATATCACAAAAGGGGTAACAACACGATCTCAAATGGTTAACTTTTGTGCGCATTACTCTTTTGTGTCCTCCTTGGAACCATTTAGGGTGGAAGAAGCACTAAAGGATCCGGATTGGGTGGTGGCCATGCAAGAGGAGTTGAACAACTTCATAAGAAACCAAGTGCGGAAGTTGGTGAAAAGACCAAACGCAAATATGGTAGGCGCCAAGTGGGTGTTCCGCAACAAGCAAGATGAACACGGAGTGGTGACAAGGAACAAGGCACGACTTGTAGCAAAGAGATATGCTCAAGTCGAAGGTTTGGACTTCGATGAAACCTTTGCTCCCGTAGCTAGGCTTGAGTCAATTCGTATTCTATTGGCTTATGCTACTCACCATGATTTCAAGCTTTATCAAATGGATGTGAAAAGCGCCTTCCTCAATGGTCCAATCAAGGAGGAGGTGTACATGGAGCAACCACCCGGGTTTGAAGATCAAGAATATCCTAATCATGTGTTTAAATTTCATAAGGCTCTCTATGGCCTCAAACAAGCTCCTAGAGCTTGGTATGAGTGTCTTAGAGACTTTCTTATTGATAATGGTTTTAGGATAGGCAAAGAGATTACACTCTTTTCACAAAAAAATGTGGATGATGATCTCTTTGTGTGCCAAATATATGTCAATGACATTATATTTGGTTCGACTAATAAATCTTTTTGTAATGAGTTTAGTAAGATAATGACGGATAGGTTTCAGATGTCCATGATGGGGGAGTTGAAGTTCTTCCTAGGATTTCAAGTCAAGCAACTCAAGGAAGGCACGTTCATTAGTCAAACGAAGTACACACAAGACATACTCAAGAAGTTTGACATGGACAAGGCCAAACCCATCAAGACACCAATGGCAACGAACGGGCACCTCGATCTCAATGAAGATGGACCAAGCATGGATCAAAAGGTATATCGCTCTATGATTGGTTCATTGCTTTATCTTTGTGCATCTAGGCTCGATATCATGCTTAGTGTATGCTTGTGTGCAAGGTTTCAAGCCTCTCCTAAAGAATGTCACTTAATTGCCGTTAAAAGAATATTAAGATATTTAGTTCACACACCGAACCTAGGGTTGTGGTATCCAAAGGGGTCTAAGTTTAATCTCATCGGATATTCCGATGCGGATTACGCCGGATGCAAAGTAGATAGAAAAAGCACCTCTTGGACTTGCCAATTCTTGGGTAGGTCCCTAGTATCTGGTCATCCAAGAAACAAAATTCCATTACTCTTTCCACAGCCGAAGCGGAGTATGTTGCAGCCGGAAGTTGTTGTGCTCAACTTCTTTGGATGCGACAAACTCTAAGGGATTATGGTTACAATATGAACCACATTCCACTCCTATGCGACAATGAGAGTGCCATTAAGATTGCCCATAACCCCGTTGAACACTCTAGGACCAAACACATAGACATCTGGCACCACTTCTTGAGAGACCATTCTATAAAGGGGTACATAGCTATCTTACATGTTAGAACCAAAAAACAACTAGCCGATACCAAGCCACTAGATGAAAATCGATTTTATGAACTTCGAAATGAGCTAAACATCCTAGACTCTAGGAATGTGGCTTGAAATGTTGTACATCTGAATGCTAGTAATTTGGAATCTTTAGGAATTTTCACAAACTTTAAAAATATGCATGATTGTGAAAACTTATCCCCTTCTAAATTTCTCTCACATTATTTTTAGATATATTGTGGTCATCATATAATTGTGTGCTTTGATATATTGACCATATTTATCTAATAGAGGGTGAAAGTAAATTCACATTAACCACTCTTGGCGAAATTCTAATATATAGAAATTTTTCAACCTTCAAGGACCGGACTAGTCCGCCCTATAGGCCGGATAAGTCCGGATACCTTGAATAGTCCGGGATGCAGCAGACAAGTCCACAACGGACTAGTCCGGACTGCATCCGGACAAGTCTGGACTACAGACTAGTCCGTACCTAGTCCGACATACCGGACTAGTCCGGACAGCAAACCGAACTAGTCCAGCCCCTAGAGACTTAACCTCCAAGGGTCGGGCCCTACCCCTACCCCTCTCCCTCTCTCATTCACCTCTACACCTCTCTTCTCCTCCAAAACTCGCCCCCATTGGCGATTTTGGAGCTCTCCCTCAAATTCCTCGAAGGAATCCTTGATTCAAGGCTTGTGGAGTGCGGGGAACCCTTTCCCGACCAACTCCGCTCCTTCTATCCGTGGATTTCATCAAATTTCTTTCTTCTAAGGTACTTTTGACCTAACTTCAATTTTTCTCAAATCCCATGTTTCTAGGTCATATTTCTAGTGCCTTGGGCCTTCCCTAATGTCCTTATGCCATATTGTTGCATTCCTTGTAGTATTGCATCTAGTTTTTGTGAATTTGTGATCAAATCGCTTATGTTAGGGTTTAAAACTAGAGAGTCCGGCCGGACAAGTCCGGCCTGGGTGGACTAGTCCGCCCTAGGCCCGAACAAGTCCGGCTGATGCAGTTTTAGCCCCTAACTTTGTGAATGTACACTAATTCAAACGCAATGCTTTCGTGTATAATATTTCCCTTTTATCTATCTCCAAATCATGTCAGGATCCGGAGATAGTCCTCTCCCCAACCAAGGCCGAAGTGGCTCGCCAAGCTGCATATCGTGCGATAGCCGAGGCCAAAGCGGCTAGGGCTCCTGAGGCTGCAGCTAGGGAGGCTCGGACAAAGAAACGTGCTGACAGAGAAGCACAAGCATCTCAATCCGTTCATCCTCCAAGAAGGAAGAGGCTAGTCACCTTAAAGGAAAAGCAACAACCTCAGTCACAGGGAACTGCCCAAGACAAAGGGAAAGGCAAAGCAGCGGATCCCCAGAGGAAAAGGGCTTTGGCCAATAGGGGTCTTTTCATTCGTGACAACCCTAGGCGTGGAAGAGGGAATCCCCCACAAGGACCAGTTGGGCCACTTGAGAGAGCACCTCCCATGCACAATCCAAACCGCCAACCCAATTTGGCGAGTGCAACATTTAAAGGCAAGGAAGGTGAGAAAGCTAGAAGGCTAAGAGAGGAAGAAGTCTACAAGTATGAGAAGGCCACCCCAGACCCTCGCTTCTAGTGTGACTTCCATTGTGACTATTATCGGCTTGTCTATCTTCCAATGAAGACACCGGTAGTCGATGCTCAGTGGGTGGATTGGTCCTATATGGCGAACAAGAAGCATCAAGCTTTTGATGCAGTGATTGAAGCTGTAGAACGCCATGGGATCAAGGACTTGATGGGTTTTCAATACGATTGGAACATTGAAGTCATAGTCCAATTGTACACCACCTGCTACTTCCACACATATGGAAACAGGAAGATCACTTGGATGACTAATGGTGTGGTGTACTCGGTGCTATATGATGAGTTTGCAAGGATCCTCGGGTTTGAAGAACATTTGAACTATGAGGTCATAGTTCACAATGAAAGCACCTTGGAAAAGGATGACTTTGATTTTATGTACCCATCATACCTCACCTATGAGCCATCCTCAACTCACAACATCAAGCCTTTCTTTGGAGTGCTCAACCGACTTTTGAGGAAGACTCTAGCATCCAAGGATGGAGATGCAGGGACGATACAAGGATACCTAAGGAACTTAATGAAGCTACTCAATGAAGAGGAGAAGTTCAACGTTTTCAACTACATTTACAACGATATCTTCAACATCTCCTACACGCCAAATAGGTCTTGTGGCTATGCACCATACATTATGTGCATGATCGAGAAAGTCACCGGCGTGGAATTTGCCAAGGACGTGAAGCACAGGAAGCTGCGTCCACAAATGCCGACTCCTCTTCCTCGTCCTCCTATATCCTTGGGTAGAAGCTCCTCCGCAGCTCCATCTTCCTCAGCTGAGCCGTCTGCTCCTCCGTCGTCGAGTGGCTCCTCTAGTGGGCTACTCAAAATCTTCAAGGCTATCTTCTCTTCATGCCAGAAGGTGGAAGTTCACACACAGAGGATGCAGCAACGCCATAAGAAGTACCTCAAAGCAATGTGCGACAAGATGGAGATACCTATGTCTCCACCATCATCGGAAGATGAAGGAGTAACTGAGTTTACCACTCTCACCGCGGACGAGCTTGCCTTCTTTGGTGAAGGTGGTTCCTCCTCTGCTGCTCCTCCTACCTCCTACGCCCAACATGTGGATGGATGTGGATGACGATGAAGATGAAGAGACTCAAAGCGAACAAGGTGAAGATCAAGATGAAGATGATAGCGATTAGGCACTTCTATTTTTTCTTTTCCTTTTTGGTGCTTTGATGCCAAAGGGGGAGAGAAAGAGGGGGAGTAGTTAAAATTCTTGTCTTGTTTTGTAATGACTATGCCACATTATGTCTTCATAATATGTTATGTTGAGATGATCTTGTTAGTTCATATCATTTATATTCCCTTCAATGCATTTTACACTCTTTTTTATCACATCACACTTAGACACCCCACCATAACACATGTGTGTATAAATCCCCATAGAATTCTTTCATGTGCATATTTTTCGTGATAAACTCTTATGCACACATTTAGGGGGAGTACATCATACATATATGTATTATGAAAACAAACTCTTATATTCATTCATCGAGAGTCTTTATGTGTTGTCATCAATAACCAAAAAGGGGGAGATTGAAAGTGCATGTAGGTAATCCCCGTGGGTTTTGGATGATTGATGACGATAATTAAGATACTAATGATCTTTAATGAGTATGAGCACAAGTCTTTGAGATGAGAATGAAAGTGGAGTACCTCAAAAAGCAAAAAAGAAAAAGAAGAAGACTTGCAAGAGTAGAAAATAGGATTTTAATCTTGAGTTTCACATTTTCTAGTTGTGTAGAGGGTCTTCTCTTTTAGAGTGCTTGAGAATCATTAGAGAGCTCAAATTTTTAATTAGAATGGGAGGGAATAGTCCTAGGCATAGCTTAGAATGTAGACTGGACTTGTCCGGGCTTGGGGCCGGACTAGTCCAATCCAACCGGACTATTCCGTTTTGGACCGGACTAAAAGTCTCCGAGTGAGTTCGGACTTATTCGTTTTATGCCGGACTAGTCCATTCTTGTGTAAGTCTGAGCCTTTCTGAGACCAAGTCCTAGAAGGCCAGACTAGTCCGCCCGTAGGGCTGGACTAGTTCGCCTGTTCGGACTAAGCCGCTTAGGTCCGGAGGAAATCCTTCTGAGTGACCTCGGACTAGTCCGCTCAGCTGGCCGGACTAGTCCAGTTTCTTTAGACTAGTTCGGTTTAGGACGGAACAATTATTCCTGTGTGAGCTTGGACTAGTCTGGACACGGCCAGACTAGTCCGTAATGTGAGATTAGAGAGTTTTGAGACTAAGTCTGGTAAGGCCGGACTAGTCCCCTACTAGCTAGACTATTCCGTTCTCACCCGGAGCAAAGGCTCCTGTGTGAGATCGGACTAGTCTATTCTTCAACGGACAAGTCCGGGATTTTATGACCATTTTAATGACCATTTGAATTCAAAGGTCATGGGGATTTTAGTTGGTAGCCTTTGTGACGTAAGTGGTCCCCCAAGGCCGGACTAGTCCGGACTTTAGCAGTTGTAACAGTTAGATGTCGGGATCCCTATAAAAAGGGACCCCCAGCTTCAAATGAGACACTCTGCAACCCTAGCGCCGAAAACTCTTTCTTGAGCTCTTCTAAGCCTCTTTCCTCACCTTGTTGACCCCTAAGATTGGATCTTGAGGGGTTTGTATTTTTGTGAGAGGAGAGACGCGGTGATCAGCGTTTGAGCTCTCGGTTTGAATCTCTTGCACTCTAATCGTTAATTTGAGTTTGTGGCTGTTGTATTTTGTTTTCTAGAACTGATAGGTTGTTGTAGAGAGCCTCAAATTGTGAGTAGCCCCTAAAATCTTGTATTCACCCTTTGATTGATAGTGAAGAACCCGGGCTTGATCTTGGTGATCGCTCCGTGAGGGTAGGGTTTGAAGAGACCCGGTCCTTTGTGGACTCCTCAACGGGGACGTAGATTCCTGTGTGGAATCAAACCTTAGGATAAATCGAGTCTCTTAAATCCTTTAATTTCTCGCTTAATCAATAGAGTTGCTTGTTAGGATTTGTCTTGCTCAAAACTTGTTGATTGCCTTATAGTTGTGAATCTTGCAATCCAATCCGTTTCTCTTTCACAAACTAGTTGATCAGATTGTTAGACAACTCACGCATCTTCCGCTTGAACAAACTTGAAAAGAAATTCATAGAACCTTTACCTAACTTTTATACCTAGACCGGACTAGTCCGGCCCTTCAGGTTTAATCCTCTGTTTTTCAGTAGTTTTAGGTTTTATTAGCCTATTCACCCCCCTCTAGGCAACTTTCAATGTGCAGGGCACAAAAGGCCCCATGTTAACGTATAGTAAGTCAGACCCGCTCAAGGTAGTGGGATACTCAGACTCAGATTTTGCGTGTTGTGTGGATACAAAGAAATCCACGTCAGGTTACATATTCACCCTCACAAATGGAGCTATATCGTGGAAAAGCTCCAAACAAACTGTCACTGCATCGTCCACAATGCATGTCGAGTTTTGTAAAAGTCCCAAAAACGTGAATGCAAAGGAATGGATGATTGAACGTCGTTGTGTTTCTGTTCATGAAAAATGGGACTTATAAAAACTTTCTTACATGGGATGGTACACATGAGGTGCAACCACATGGGTTCAAGCATGCCTTTGAAAGTGTTGGACCAAGGTGGAGTTAAACCCATGTGTAAGCATACATGAACATGAGAAAGAACAAAAATAAGGTCTTTAGTCTCAAAGGCTCAGCTCAAATTACTGCCAAGCTTTTGTATACACATGGAGCCTCATACATTTGAATTGAGGAGAATGTGGTGGCAACTTTCTGATTTGAGGGTGAGCAAAAAGGGAATAGACCATGATCATGTTGAGTTCATGCTGAATTCAAACATGTTAGGACAAGGGAATGATTTGAGTTATGTCACATAAAATGATAAACTCAAACATGGACATGTGAGAAGAGCAAAAATCTTCTTTAACTTCTGTTGAACACATGTTAACCCGGGGAAGGATTTCACTCCCAAAAATCTAACTCATATGTACATTCCCTATGAGTAGAGGGGAGGGAGGTTTAAACCCCATTTTTGAACCCTTGCAAAGCATTCATGGTCTGATGGCCCAAAAGCATATATATGAGATGACCATTGCAGTCCTCAGGTATTAAAGAGCTTAAGTTCCAAATTGGAGAGTGTTTGAGCTCATATACCATTTGTTCAAAGCATTGTTTGAGATCACCTTCAAATTCAAATTTGAGGGGCATGGTCAAACTGAACTTGTGCGGTTCATCTTGGGACCAAGATTGATCAAGCATGGGCTAGGAGCAAACCAAAGTGTTTCACCCAAATTCAGATGGGTCATCACCAAAGAGGACTTAAATTTCAGTTTGAATTAAATGGTCTACTTCAAGGCAAAGAAGGCCCTTTCCAAAAAGGAGATTCAAACTGTTGTTTGAAAATTTGTATTTGCAATGGCCAACTTAAGGATCAGATGGCATATTTGAATTCCTCAGGTCCAAATTATGAGGGAGACAAATTTTGAGAAAATTTGGAGGTGCTTTGATATGTATATCAAGGGGACTTGCAAATCTCCTCTAAATTTGAATTCAAATTTGAAACTGTGGCTCAACTTGTCAAATGGCAAAATGGCCTTTGAATTTGGATCCCTAATAGCTGAAGTTTACAATGTGCCAAAATTTGGATATTTAGGAAAGGAGATGAGTGGGACCCAATTGTCATTGAGGAGAGGGGAAGACTTAGCACTTAAGCAATATTTTCCTCTGTTCAGACTCAAACCGGTTCCCTGTTTCGCTCGAAGGCGCCGGACAGCCGAAGCCAGCGCAAGGCGCCACTGAGGGGGAGGTTTGCCGCCAGCTCCCAGCTGCTTGAGCAGCGCTGGAGAGCTACTCGTGGCCCTGCTGCCCCTCCGCGTGATCATTCCCCTCGTGACACCGAGCTACTCCCGTGTCCTTACCTCCTCGCGAGCAACTGACCGGAAAATTGCCGCCTTTAATCGGTCGATCCCCGGGAACCAACCGAACCCCACGCAACCACTCCACTGAGCCGCAAAATGGTCCTGAGGGAGCTCCTCTCACGTCCTTGGCGAGAAAACAGCCGGGTTCCGGCCTCCCTCGCCCTAGCATGGCTCGTTTTCACGGTGACCCAACTCCACCGCAGCTTGTCGTTCACGCGGACAGCTCGCTCCGTGGATTGTCATGCCCAAGCAAGGACGGCCATCGGGGCGCTGCTGGTCGCTGCTGCTTCCACCCAAACCACAAGGCAATCCGTGAACCACCGAGCAAGAATTTGGGAAAACTTCACCGGCAGCCACCGGGCGACATTCTGGTATGAATTCTTCAAATTCTCACTCCCTTCTCGTCTTTAGGTCACTAAACTGTGCTCAAAGAACCTTGACTCGAGGACGACCCGATCCCCTCCCCAATCATGGCTTGAAACCCCATATTAGCAGGCCATTTTGAAGTTTCCGAGCGGCAATCATGGTGGGGACCCTCGTGCGCACGGTGAACCCCCATTTGCCGCCGTTTCCGAGCCACGTTGATGCCATGCCGAGCTAGCCCACCCTCTGCTGGTACTTTTGGGCGGTTCAGTTGAGCTGTTAGCGGGCTACAGGGGTCGGGCGACGGTGCCGATCGTCACCGAAGGCCGCGGCTCGTCGCCGGCCTACTTCCGGCCACCGGCAGCCCGAGCCAACCCCGTAGACATGTTCCCCGACCCTGAAAACCCCCAGGCAGCGAGTCTCCGGCCGGGAGGCGGCTGGGAAGCCGGGTCCGGCGAGCTCCAGTGGAGCGCCGGCGAGGGGGAGGCGCGGGAGCGGGAGGAAGAATGAGACCCCCACCGGGCCCACGTGTCAGCAGCTGAAGATTAAAAATCCGGATCAGCTGTGGCCGGGATCCTGTGTGACAACGCGGGAAAAAGTCTGTGACCCCGTGTGACATAGTTCCCGCGGTTGATGTCACACCCGGTTTTTCCGAAGAACAACCAAGTGAATATCACATGTATGCCAGGATCATTTTCTCATACATGTGATGACAAATAGTGAAGCATCATTTATTACAAGCCAGGTGTCGAATATAAATAAGTATTACATAGCAAATGTCTCGATGGACAATAATAAGTTTATCACAAGTAAATAAACTAGCAGCGGAATATTATTCTTGAGGGCTCCGTCACAGGCGTTGTCCGGGGGACTCCATGAACCTAGAAACCTTCTTCGGGTCCAAAGTCTTGATCATTATACACCACCTCATTGTCTTGACCTAAACAGCAATACAAACCAACAAATATGCAAGGTTGAGTACCGATGGTACTCAGCAAGTGTGGGAAAGTTATGTCATGCATGACTAGAACAAGGAGAGGTTGTACTCATGGTTAAAGCACTACGCAATTAATACCTATCACCTTAGCTTATTAAGCACCTACATTACTACACAGGTGAAATGGTTCCAATCTCCCATCCCATCATCATAATCCAATAACCATAAAATCATTTCCAATGTTAAGCTCCCCGCTTAACATCCACCACTTCCAAAACCATCAATCCTCTAATCATGAATAAGTCCAAGCCGCTCTTGACCGTGAGCACGGCTGTCATGACAGTTTTGACTCTGCAGAGTTTGTACCACTGTACCCACATGTAGTGATTTCATCCCCCATTGCCGGGTGGACTAAAAGAACCTCCATTATGCCAGTGGCTACGAACCACATTCACACTTCCCAGGTGTGTAGCCAGGAGATCACTACGAAGCCTTTACAAAGGGATTCCCGACGAGCGTGGGCCCACTGAGGTTTCACCCCTAACAGCATACAAGAGGCTCCAACCCCGCTGCAGTGGCCCCCTCTTGAGCCTTGCGGTTCATATGGTAGTCCAGCTGACACCTATTCCCCGCACCATCCAACACACCCATACTACGCCGGGGATACACCTAATTAATTGGCCAAGCTGCCCCATCTCAGCATGTAGTTGGCACTGTAAAGCCAGGTTACATGCTCCACGAACCGGTCCTTAGGATCCATTCAAGTACTAAACACAAACCCGAGTCTCGTGCACCTAGCACACAACCAAAACATCCAACTTGCCTTGATCCCTACCTCTACATAACTCACAATATCCCATTCAAGAGTATGGTAAAATAAACTGATGATCTCATATCCCAAATATCCCATTCTAAGCATGGCTAAGCATATGCATAATAATAAATGACATGATAAAATAAATCCCAACCCAAGCTACAAAGAAACAAGGTGATGCAATTCTAGGGAAACTTCCTAGCATAGGTTTCATATTTAACTTGACAATGCAAATAATTCTATCTACACATCCTAGCATAGGATCAAAGTGGTCAAGGACACTTGCCTCCTTCCTGCTGCTCTTGAAATGGGTAGTCCTGATCTTGGAAAGGAATAACTTGCTCTTGAGCAGGTTCTACATCATACCATCACACATAGCAAAAGAAAAACAACAATCCATAAGACATAGTTCACACTTCCACTTCATACAAACCACACATTCATATTTATGGAAGTCTTTCACAATTATATGTGTTGTGGTTACTCTATGTGTGTTGATTTGTGGCTTGCATGCACTTTTAATCATGTGTATATGATTTCTACTTTTGTATTCACATTTATGCTTACATACTATGTATATGAGTTTCCAATTTAAATAAATTCCTTATATTCAATTACTACACCTTTTTGCTACCAAGTATGCATGAAAGGTATTTGCCTTCTCCATATGTGTCTTCAGAATTTCTACCAACCATAAACTGAATTCTTTGGATTTTAGAGACTCCATTTATCATTTTCTAGTTGCTATATTTTTAGATTTATTTCCTATGCCTAAATGTGAACTTTATTATGAAAATAACAAGACACATCATCTAAACAGAATAGGTTCTGATCTAAAATATTTACTAATATATTTTTGACCTTTCCCTCTGATGTAAACTATTTTACAATTATTTTCACTATTTTTAGAACTATTCTTTACTTAAAAATGTGTCCCTATACTAATAAATGTGAATAATAAATGAAACAGATTCATTTCAGCCCAAAATATATTTTTATCTCACTCCAAAGTTTTATAAGTACTGAGAAAGTTTTTAATTTAATTTTGACAATATGTTTTGTCCCACTTTTTAAATTTTAAATACTAGCCACATATTCAATTTCCTAAATTAAATATCAAACAGGGCTAAAAAGTTAAACTCACCCCACTACAGGGTCTATAATATTATTTTAACAATTTTCAGGGGTCTAGCTACTCATAACAGAGGAGTTTTTCCTAATTTTTATTAAGTCCAGGGGCTAAAACTGATTTTTTAAATGAATTTACATGATTTTCTGAAGTTCCAGGGGCTAGATCAGAAGTTTCCGGGGCTAGCTCTTATTTCCCGAGAACCCCAGGGGGTAGCACGTAAGATTTCCAGTCTTTATAATGCGGGGCTGACGTGGACCGTCCGATTTTAAACCGACGGCTGAGATTATAACGTCGAACCGGTACGCGGGGATTTAAACTCTACCGTGCGATTTAAAATAAACGGCGCACAAGCGGCCACGTCGCTCTGATCGAGCGCGGGCGGCGCTGCCCGGCGGCGGGAGGCGGCGATCTCGCCGGAGACTTTCGGATCTTCGAGAATTCTTCCTAGAACTGTGATCTTATGGCATAGATCGGTGGAGGAGAGGTCGGGGATCTCACCTCGGGGGTTTTCTTGAGCTCGGAGGTCCTGGAAGGCGGTCGGCGACGAGTTCCGAATTGAAACCACGGCGAGGCTCGTCGGCGCTGTGTTTGAACCGCAGGTCACCGAGTTTTCTGCACCTGCACGGTTCCCCGGAGGCGGTGGATCAAGACCAGCGAGTTAGATCGGAATTTCCGAGCTTAGATCGGCCAGAATTCGCCGGAGAAGGCTCGGTTTCTCACTGGAGTAAAATCGGCGGATCGTGTGGGAAAAACAGAACGAGGCCGGGGTTTTTATAGACGGGGGAGGGCGGCGGTTTGGTTTAGATCAAGTTCGCGTCGCCTACGAACGGAATTCGGCGGGGATGCGCAGGAATCCGGGTCGGTTTTGATTCGGGGTGAGAGAATCCCGGCGCGGGCGCGAGGTAGAAGAAGGGCTGGTGGGCCCCGCCTGTCAGTGGGAGGAAGAGGCGCGCGCGGCTGCGGGCTGGCGCGGGTGCTGGTTGGGCCGGCTGGTGGGTTTCGGCCCACTGGCCGGTTTTTTTCTGTTTTCTTTTTTTTTCTTTTTTCTATTTCTTTTGTGTTTTGAATTTAAATTGAATTCCAGATTGAATTTAAATTGAATTCCAGTTTGAATTTAAATTGTTGCAAAACATGCAACACGTTCAAAAATTTTTAAGTTTCTCTCCTAACATGATTTAGGGTCTTAACAAGATTTTTAGGGTGTTACAGTTGACACGTGTACGAGGGGCCCGCAGTCAGAGTTTAAACAATTCTGTGATTAATTTGAAGTCCAAATTCAGTTCAAACTTTGGAACTGCATAACTTTTGCTAGGGAGCTCCAAATTTAGTGATTCAAATTGGGTTGGATTCAGGATGAAAAGATATATCCAAATATGCAACCCAATTTGCATGAAAACCAATAGAAAATTCTGGAGAATTCTTTAAAGCTTTTCAGCTAAAGAATTTTAGAGGGAGTTTGGTTCATTCAAAATTCCCCAACTTTTGCCAGCATATTCTTTAAGATATTAGGAGACTCCTGTAAAAGTTTCAGCTCATTTGGAGTTGAATTAGTTAGGGTAATTCTAATTTCAAGTTTCTGTATTCAAATGAATACAGAAACATTTTCAGAGAATTTCCAAAACTTGGAAATTCAGTTCTACCCATTCCTTAGCTCCAAAAATCCTAGGAAAATTCATGCATGCTCCCTAAGCTATGTATGAAATTGTAGTTCACTTGGATTTGCATGAAAGTGCAAGTTTAATCAGAATTAATTCCTTTATGCCTAAATTCTTAGGGAATTGTTCTGGGTGACCTAATCAGTGAAACATTCTGAATTTTGGTCCAGAGACTTTCTTGTGACAAGGAACTCACAAAAAAAATTCCCAGCTCCATTGGAGCCCTGGATCATTATGTCCTGTTCAACCTCATTAGTTGATCCCCACCCAAGTGATGAAACTTCACTCATCACTTGAGGATAGTGCTTAAACACACACCCAAACCACCACTCCAGTTTCATTTTAAATTCTTAAACAAAGTTCAAGTTTCAAACTTGTCTTTAGAATTTGTTAGCAAAAAGTTTTACAATTAAACATGTATGCATGTTCATAACATGTAGTGTTTAAACGTGGAAGAGTGAAGGAGAAGGTGAACTTGGATCAAGGAACAAGAAGGGCAGAAGTTGAACTTCAAGACATCAGCAACGAACCCCATATTACCTGACTTTAGTCACCTGCAAAACCAAGGCAAGCCCCGGTTTGCATTTAAGTTGTTTTCTAAAGTTTTTACTTTGTTCACTACTATGGGTAAAAGTTTGTATGTGCATTAGGTCAAGGATGTTTTATACTCCACTTGCATGACCAAAAAAGAACCCTGGGATCAAGGGTAGAATTATGTCATCGCTGTAGAATAAGGCCATGCTAAATAGACTAGGGCATCCGGTAGAAGACGAGTAGTTGGAATCTACTCGCGAGCTATAGTTCAGAAGATCATAAGTGTGGTTGGGAAAGGAAGCAAACTAAAGTTGACATTTCTAAAGATGATACCGGGCAGAGGGGTTAGCAGCGACAAGACACGGTCTTGGTCGAGTAGCTCTGCCTGTGTCGGTTAAGGACCGATGCGTATGCCGCGTCCAAGAGCAAGTATTGAGTTGTGTACCGGATGCTTACTGATATATGGGAACCAGGAAACCGATGTACCAGGTTCACTCGACTGTAGAGGCATACCACATCGTCTCGTTAGACCTATGAGCCCGAGACGGCACGACCGGTTCTACAGTTTAGTGTCCTGAGAAAGGTTACCACATACGACGTAATGAAGGACGCCAGATGTGGGTCTTCAGAGGCGGGCGTATATGTCGAGTTATCCGGGTAGTGTTTGATTCGAATCACCGTCCCTCGCGGTTATTGAGTACCGCTTGCTCCCATGTTGTGACGTAGTAATCAACTTGGGTGGAAACAGTTTGCAAAAAGTATAATTGCTGTTATGAGTATGTTAAGTTGCATGAAAACCATGTTTGAAGTAGAAATAGAGCAAACTAAAGTTATTTTTCCACCTTGGGACAAGTAACATTGGAATGAAGCGTTTATTGTTTGATTGTGGAGTTCCAATGTTGCTGGGCGCAAGGTCACTACTATTATGGCTAAAATCTGAAAGTCAAGGATGAACTCGTAGGCGAGTCTTTTCGCAAATGACAGGCTTAAGTCTTAGGTTACTTTCATGTCTTAGGAGAGATGGTTAAGTCTTGCTGAGACTTTGTGCTCACTCTTGCTATATAAGTGGTTTTGCAGGTAAACCTCGATGCTATAAAGAAGGTTGTTCGCTGAGACTCGGGAACTTCCGAGACAGGTCACCTTGGAGAACCTAGCCGCTGCCATGTCTTCGTGTTGCTAGCGAGAGGAGTCCGCGGGCTGGAACTCTTCTCGAGTGCTTCGTAGATATTCGACGTGAGCTGTTATAGACTTCCGCTGTAGTTATTTTATGTAAATTATTAACAAAGAACAATTTGTAAGCTTCTGCTTTTGATTTATGTAATACATTGTTCTTTATATGTGTGCTGTTCGGTGCCGCATAACACGGCACCACCCAATGCAATCCCCGGGCGAGGCGGCACGGCCCCGTGATTGGGATCGGGCCCCCTCAAGTTTGATGCTTGTTATGAGGCCACGGGATAGGCATTGTGGCTTAAGAAATTTCTACCCAGTCTTAGAGTAGTCGACAGCATTGAAAAACTACTTAAGTTATACTGCGATAATGAACCCGTAATATTGTACTCTTACAACAACAAGTCGAGTGGTGCTGCCAAACACATCGACATTAAGTTTTATGTTGTGAAAGATAAAATCCAGGATCATAGTATTAGTCTTGAGCATATTAGAACCAAACATATGCTTGCGGATCCGCTTACTACAGGTCTTCCTCCCAATATGTTCAGAGAACACGTAGCCGGCATGGGATTAAGGGAAAACCTATGATCACCTGGACACTTAGGGGCCATCTGAGTGTAAGGTTGTTTCTAAGTGTAAGATGTATTGTAGTTATCGAGTCAGATAGTACGTAATTGGCTATTCTGATACGATGTACTCAATATGCTGAACATGAAGAAATGAACACTAAGTTTAGTTTAAGAAATTGAGTAAGTTTTGATAAGAATGATCTGTGGAGGTCAAGGGGGAGAATGTTGGGATCAAATTTTGATCTCAACCTCGCTTGGGACGTTCCGAGTCTTCCTCCACCATGCACTCTGATTGGGGGCGGACCCCAATCTATGGTTGGGGGCCCCCTCGTGCACCGAGCAATATAAAAGGAGGGTAATGCCAGGAGCACGAGAACCAATGTTTTTCGTGACTCAAAACCGACCCCAACAAATCCTTTGATCCAATCTCTATGTGCACAAGAGCATGGGGAAGAGCTCGCGTCGCCATCCATCGGACACCACCATACCACGATGTTTGTGCCGCCACCTCGACTCATTCAAGTTCATCACCGACATGGTGGCTTCATCATCCACACCCGAAGGTATGCGAAATCCATTCTTGTTCTTTTCTTTCGTGCATGTTAGTTTAGGACCTATTATTCCATTTTTTCCCGTCAATCTAGAGGTTAGTTGATCCAAGGATTCTACACAAACTAGTGCCAACACACTAAAAGTGCATCTAGGCTAATTCCTTGTAGGTTTTGATGATTAATGACAACACTTAAGGGACTAATGAGCATTGCAAGTGTGAGTACAGGTGATTAAGAAATCTACGAATATGGATACACTCAAAAAGTAAAAGAGGAGAAAAAGGCAAATGCACAAGAAGAGTAGAATTCAGGGTTTTAAATTCTTTTGTGTTGAGTTTAGCCTTTAAGTATGAGTGTGATCACAGAGTCAAGTGCTGAGAATCATCTAAGAGCTATTAGTCCGAGTTTAGGTTGAGTGGAGTGAAGAATTGAGATAACCCTGGGAATAGGGCCGGACTTGTCCGGGCTGGAAGGTCGGACTAGTCCGGAATATCGAATTGATCCGATGTAGAACGGAACAAGAGGTTCTGTGTTAGTTCGGACTTGTCCGGGGTGGAAGGCCGGACTAGACCAAAGAATCGGACTAATCCGATATAGGACGGAACAAGAGTTTCTATGTGAGTTTGGAATTGTCCGTCTGGGATGAACTAGTCCATGGAGAGTGTGTCTGAGCTTTTCAGGAGCTAAGTCCTGAAGGACCGGACTAGTCCGCTCTTTGAGCCCGGACTAGTCTGCACGCTCAGACTAGTCCGTTTACAACCGGAACAAGAGGTTCTATGTGAGATCATACTAGTCCTCTGTGAGTAGGACTAGTCCGTTTGGGACATGGAAACAGCTGAAGGGACTAAGTCCTGGATGGCCGGACTTGTCCGCCCTGGAGGACGGACTAGTCCGATGGACCAGACTTGTCCGTTCTCAACCGGAAAAATGGTTTTTGTGTGAGATCAGACTAGTCCGTTGTGGACCGTACTAGTCCGTAGAAAGTGACCGTTTAGTTGGTAGAATATGATCGTTTAGTAGGTGATGAGTGATGTCATAGGTCCCCACAGCCCGGACTAGTCCGGACTTTTGCTGGTGGCAACGGCTAGTACCCGAACCTCTATAAAAAGGGGTTGCCCGGGCTTCAAAGCAATAGACAAGAACCCTAATACCGAAATAGCCTTCCAAGAGCTTTTCTAGTCCCCTCTCTTCAAATTATTGGAGCCCTAAGAGTGATTCTTCAGAATTTGTGAGTTTTGGGGAAGAGAAGAAGAAGGGGAGTGAGCACCATAGAGCTCTTGGTTGATTCTCTAGCACGGAGTGTGAAGTGTGTTGTTGAGGGCATTGGTTTGTAAGTGCTTTGAGCTGAGTTCTCGTGGGAGCCTCAAGTTATGAGTTGCCCCACGATTTGTTGTGACGCATTTGTGATGTAGTGGAAGAACAAGCCAACCTTGGTGGTGGCTTGGTGAGGAAAAGGTTGAGAGCAACATGGTCCTTGGTGGACTCCTCAACGTGGACGTAGGCTTCTTTGTGAAGCTGAACCACGGGATAAATCTTGCATTCTTGCCTTGTTGAGTTAAAATCCTTTGTGACCGGACTAGTTCGCCCTCAGGATCGAACTAGTCCGCACTCTGTGAACTAATCATTTTTATTAGGCCGTATTTCAGATTTTCTGCCGATTCACCCCCGTCTAGGCAACTTTCAATTGGTATCAGAGCCTAACTCTCTTAAAGCGCTTGGAAAGGAGATGGGGGAAAACAGCAAGAAGGACTTACCACCCGTCAACACCATTGGAGCCGGCGAGAACAACACCCACAACAATGAAGGGCCTAAGGTCTCACCTTAGAAGGGCGTCAACCCAAACAAGGACATGGCAAGGTTCCATCCCTTTGACTTGGAGACTGATGACGAAGATGAAGAAGTGAGGCGTCTTGCAGATCTTCTTCAAAAGGCAAGAGATGAAGCTAGAAGAAGAAGGAGGCTTGAGAAAGAAAAGAAACTCAAGAAGCTCAAAGAGGACTACACTCGATATCTTTTAACTATGAGCATTTAAATTCGCACACAAATTACTTATTTATTCCCTTAGGCAAACCTCCACATTTTGATGGCACAAACTACACAATGTGGAAACACAATATGAAACTACACCTTATTTCTCTTGACCCCACACTTTGGCACATTGTTTGCACAGGTGTAGATATCCCCGTGGATGATGAAGAGCTTACACCGGAGCAAGAGCAACGCATCCACCACAATGCTCAAGCGGCAGCTGTGCTTAACTCTTCCTTGAGCCAAGAAGAATTCAACAAGTTGGATGGGTTGGAACAAGCCAAAGAAATATGGGATACACTCAAAATTGCGCACGAAGGCAACCACTCTGCCCGAGAAGCAAAAATTGAGATGATTGAGGGGGAGCTTGGGAGATTTGCATGGAAGATGTCGAGACCCCTCAAGAGATGTACAACCGACTCAAGACTCTCATAAATAAGAGTTGAGCGTACGGTTGTAAGAAGTGGACAAACCATGAAGTAGTCAAAAGGATGATAAGAGCCTTCATGCCTCGCAATGTGACACTTTGCACACTCATCCGAGAGAGTCCAAACTTCCACAAAATGACTCTAGATGAGGTGCTTGGCAAAATTATCGACCATGAGATGATGGAAATTGAAGCACGCCACGTCAACGATCTTGCCAAAGTTACATCCACCAAGAAAAAGGGTATCACTCCCAAAGCATCACCCAAGGCCAAGAACAAAGAAGTACAAGTCTCAAGTGATGATGAGGAAAGTGAAGAAGAAAGCACCGATATGGATGATGGGGAGTTGGTCTGCTTCATCAAAAAATTCAGAAGGATGATGAAAAGAAGAAGAGGACCAAGCTATGAGAGAAGAGGCAAGGACAGAAGCAAGTCAAGAACCAAGAAAGCATGCTAAAACTGTGGCGAGTATGGGCATTACATTGTTAATTACCCATACGAAAGGGAAGATGACAAGATGAAGAGGAATAAGGATAAAAAGTCACAAGAGAAGAAGATATTCAAGAAGAAAAAGACACATGGGCATGCTCATGTTGGCAAAGAATGGGACTCCAATGATGAGTCCTCCTCCGATGATGAAGCGGAGTGTAAGGGTCTCAGTTTTTGACACACATTTGCAGTGTTCATCACCACACCACACACCTCATTTGAGGAAGGATGATGAACACAAATGAAGAGCAAGTAACAATTATCAACATGCTCATTAGAGAACAAACTCACACATTGCAAAAGTGGTATTTCCCACATGTGATATAGATGGGCTGGACATATGAAAACTCCTACACTTTACTAAGGATGCCCATGCCAAGTTTCACCCAAATTCAAAACCTTTTTGAGGTCATTTTGGGTATAGTTAGGAAGAGGGCAGTTTGAAACCATATTCAAATTCAAACTGTTTTTATCCCATGAATTTAAAAGTGGGAGGCATATTCTTACTCAGCACATTTTTGTGAGCTCACACACCAATTTTCACTCCATTTGGAGTTGATCTTGACATGAGCTAAGTGGGAGAAATTCAAACTTTATTTGAATTTCAAACTGAACTTGTGCTGAAATTCATTCAAACCAAACCTCATTTGAACTTTGATCAATTCAAATGGCTCATGGGTGAATAATTTGAATTGCCAAGGGTAGTATGGGGTTCACTGTTTACAACAGTTATTAGGAGTAAATTTCGGAGGTTAAAACTGGAAGTGGGACCCACATGTCAGCCACTGCTCAGATCAAACTGACTGAGACTTTTTCACTCGGGTCGCCGAGCCGCAGCGGTGATCGCCACCGAGGGCAGCCGCCGCGCCAGCAGCTGCTTGCCCACGCGCGGGCGTGAGGCGGTGCAGAGCCTTCTTAAGGCGCCTGCCCCCCTCCTCGGCCGAGGCACCGCCGTTCTTCCCCGCAAGAACTCAGCGCCGGCCAAAAATTTCCGCAGCTCGGAATCGATCGGAGAACGCCGATCGCAGCTCCCTCCGTCCACTCCAGAGCCCCAGCAAGGTACTAGAGACCTTCCTCCGTCCTCCCCGTTGCTAGAATTCGGTTGAAACCGATTGATATCGGCTGTGCCGAAAGATCAAATTCGGGACTTGGAACCGCCGCACCTCGGGCTCTCGTGGACAGCCCAACCAGGGCGTTGTCATGCCCGAGCCAAGGCACCCTTGTACGTGCTGGTGACCAGTGCTGCTCATCCCCGAGCCACAGCTCGAGTGGTTGCTCACCGGCGGCGAATTTCCACTTTTCCCCTTTCTGTGTGCAGAACGACCTTCGGGTATGATTCTGTTTAATTCGTGCTCTAGAAAGGATTAGAGGGCCTCAAGCCGCTCTCACACAAGCTATACACGGTAACGCACAAGTTTCCTTCACAACTCTGGGCCGGAGAACCTCTGTACCCGGCGTAATTTGAGGTCTATCAATGGCGGGATGAACGGGCGGCATCGGGCGCACGGAGAGGACCTATTTTGGGCCTTCCCCGAGCTGCCTCGAGCTCATGTCGACCTTCTCTGAGGTCCACTGATGCTCCCCGACCGATTTCCCAAGTAGTTGAGGTGCTAGGGAACTCAGCCGACATGGCCGAAGTCGTTCCGAGGTGGCGGCTCGTCGCCGACCATGCTCTGGCCATTGTCATGAGCAGCTGACCCTAGAATCCTGTTCCCCGAGTAAAAGTAGGCAGGGGCGGCCAGAATCGAGAAGTTTGGAGCTGTACAGAAGCCGGCGGCGAGCTCTCCGGCGAGGTTCCTCGGCGGAGGGGCGCGTGCGTCACGAGGTTGAAGAAGGGGGGTGGACCCCAGCTGTCAGCGGGAGATATTTTGAATCGGGATCCGGCTGCGGCCGGGATCGGGTGTGCTGGCGCGCAAAATCATTGTGGGCCGCGGTGTGCTGTCGCCTCGGCGTGCGACGCGTGTCCCCTGGGCCCACGCGCGAGTTTAAATTTTTTCCCGATTTTCAGATTTCCTTCAAACTTCAAAACCTTATAACTTTGGCTAGAAAGCTCCAAATCGAGTGAACCAAATTTTGTTGCATTCAGATCTCTGAGTACTTTCCAGCAAATCAAGTTTCACTTCATGAAAACCTTTAATTCTCCAGAATTAATTCCTCAAAGTTTAAACTGTTAGGAATTTTAACTGGAGAATCCTTTGGAGGAAAATCCTGAAATTTTTCTGGGATGTTCACCAAAGTATCCCTGAACTACCATAAAAATTTCAGACCCATTGGAGCTCATCTGATCCACCTAATGGTGTGATTAGTGAAACTGTTCCAGAGAAAATAGAAAATGTTTAGAAACATTTTCAGAATTTTCTCTGAAATTGTTTAGCTCATAACTTTAGCTAGGAACCTTCAAATTAAGTGAGACCAACTCCATTATAACCCTCTGAAAATCTAGTTTTCAGAAAGTCATAGTTTGCTTCATGAAAATTCCTAGAACACCCTAAGAGTTCCAATTAAGGTCAACGACATAATTAATTGTGGAGGGCTCAAATGAGCTTTGCTGCAACTAAAACTTGACCAATTCTCTGTTTAGGTTGTAACCAAGCCACAATAAAAGTTTCATACTCATTAGGTCTGTCTAGCAAAGGTTATAGACTTCACAACTTCAAACTTAATACACATGCATTAAATTAATACATGTATTGTTTCTATCATGTAGTTGCTAAGGTCGAGGAGGAACCCGAAGTCCTAGACTTTGTTACTCCGGAGGAACAGCTAGCCTACAACCAAGAGCAGCAAGGCAAGCTCCGGTTCGCATTAACCTTTTTACAAATTTTTATTGTTTTGAGCACATACTTGTTTCCTTTATTCTGTGCATTAGAGTCTTGTTTGGAAGCCCCACTGCATAGCCAAGAGGACCATGGGTTGGGTTTAGGATTGCAAACCCCGTTAGCTACTGCATTGCTAGGATAGAGTAGGATTCGGTATAAGTCGAGTAGTTGTAACTACTCGCGAGCATAGGATAGAGGCACTCGACTCGGGTAGTGATAGCACATGAAACACATGGCAAGAAAATGAGACCAAGCGGAGGGTAAGGGCAGCAGGACTTTGGGGCCTGTGTGCTGTAGCTCCGCTTGTGTCGATTGAGGACAGAGCCGTGTGCGGGCCTGTTGAACAAGCTAGAACAGTACCGAAGATTTACCGGCTATATGGGAACCGGGAAACTGATGTAACTCGGGTAGCTGGGTGTTGAGGCATAGCTGGTCGTTCAGAGGGTAGGTTGAGAGCTCGAGGTGTAAATCGGCTGGCGGCACTGAGATGCGCGTGCAGAGACCTCTTGCTCGGGATTATTGGACCGGTTCAACATTTGGCTAACGGGTGAAAGGTAGTCGCGTACGGCGTCCGTGATGGTTGTTGTAGGCAACATCGAGTACGGGCGTACGTGACGGGTTGTTCGGGTAACCCTGCAGGTGTAAATCGATTATAATCGCCGTCCCTCGCGGTCAGTGAGTACCACTTGTTCACTGTACCGTGACGTAGAAAGAACAGGCTAGTTACATGTTAAAATGCTGCTGATTGAAAGATGGACTTTGCTTGTTAATGGTTTTTTGTAGTTTAGAGCTAATTAAAGTTCATTTCAACTTTGCGTGTGTGCTAGCAAGGACACGTTCAAGGGCTGAACATGCACTTGGTGCTTAGTCTACACCCGCGAGTGTAGGCTAAACTTATTTTGATGTAAACAAGTTCATAAACATGTTTATGTAATAAAATTTCTGCTTCCGCTTTGTACCTTTGACGTGTGTTATACCGTGCTGTGCAACGCAGCACCCCTCAGCGTGATCCTGGCTCGACAGGACCTTGGGGTCGTGTCAGCGTGGTATCAGAGCTCGCTTGAGGTTTAACACAGCACAAAGGTCTTCTTTTTCAAAAATCCAGTGAGGAACGGGTTAGTAGCCCGTATAAGGATGTTATTAGCATATAGAAAGTGGCATATTAACCTATTTGTTATGTCGGAAAATCGTGCATCTCGGGATGTTTATGTCTTGGGGGGTGCACGTAAGCGCTGTCCACCAGTGCGCACAAGCTGAAGGGTGGAGCCCCACGGGTGGCAGGTAACCCGACCCGCTTTAGTATCCTCTACGACTCTTCATGTCATTTGGGGTATTCGAGCAACGTCTGTCCCTGGCGTGTGTGGTGCAACATGGGAGACCCCGTCACGTAGTCTGAAACGTGAACACGTAACTCAAGGCGTGTTTGGCTTGAGAACATCCGGGCGAGTGATGACGGCCGGGTGTACGAACTGTATGGATTCCGGGCTCGGTGTGCAGCCGAGTCTGATGATTGTTTGAGTTTCTGCAGGTAGCCTGACCACGAAACGGTAGACGTGTAGCATCCGTGTGCGAGTGACGTTCAGTGCCACTGAAATAACGAAGCCGGCTAAGTCCGGTATAGGTTTTTCTTTGTGAGGACGTAGTACCGACATAATCTGGTGACGCATCGACGTCACACCCAACTAAATGAACAAATTTATTTAAAACTTGAAAGTTTTGATCCAAAGTAGTAAAACTTGAGGTGATTACTTCCCTTGAACAGGATATTCAAAGTTAACAAGTTTTCAACTTATAGGTTGTTAAGGACAGAGCACTCTGTTTTCAGCTGAATCAAGGCTGAAGTTAATCAGAGGTTAGAGGTTGAGTTCTTTTGAGGTTGGGGTCGTATGATACATTTCTGGAAAGCGTTGGAAGAGCTTTACAACTCTTCTGTTGAGGTCCAGAGGTGTTTCATCCCTTAACCAATCGAAAAATGCAGTAGAGTTGAAACTGTCCAGAAAACAGGGCAGAGCAAAGACTCTCTGTAAACTCTCGGTAAATTAAGCATAACTTCCTGCTTAAAAATCCAAAAATAGAAAATGAGGTAGTTCTGGAAATCTTATGAGATGGGTTACAACTTTGTAACAGAAAGTTTTGTCAGATTAGGAACATAATTAACTGGGATTCTTGGATCAAATCAGTACCTAAGGCAGGGAGGTGCTGTCCAATTATTTCCAGAAATTCTGTTAAATATGACAGCTCATAACTTTTGAACCAGGACAGATCTTAGGCCAAGCAAATACTTTCTGGAAAGCTATTGTAGTTAGCTTTAACTTTTATGTTGAGCTCCAGAATTAGTTTTGCCTTTAACATGGCCTAAATCAGGTTGATATGGAAACTGGTCAGGGCTGTCATGGGAACAGCAGATCAGCAGTCAAATTTATTTAAAATTTGAACTATGTTTCCAAGTTTTGTGGGTTCAATGACATGTCTTATGTTATAACTCAATGGTTTACTGTTTAAATAAATATTTGACATTTTTCAAATATATTTTTACAGATGACAGCAGATAAACGGTTGGAGAACGGGTGGGTGGTTTCCCACTGTTCTGACCGTAGCGGCTACCCGGAAGCATTGTGGTAAATGCTCCAATATTTCGGGTACAATCAGATGCCGCAATACTTCGCCAAGGAAGAAGGCAAAGAGGAGAACAAGACGTGGACGATCCATGTCGAGGTTCCTGCAGGACCTACGCCACCCGGTTGGGTGCCGTTCACCGTCACGGTGAGAGGAAGACAACCGGAAGGGATGTGGCAAGTGGCAGCCCGTGACACTATGTCACGTTTCTGCCAACTACACGTGCAGGCTATGGAGTGCACTCCATACGCACTCGTTCCGGTGGAGGGACGAGCTCAGCATGTGTGGGAAGAGAGGTACCTGGAGGCAACGGATCTGAGTTGCCCAAGGTACAACCCCGCGGAGGCAAATCTCAGCCTCCAGATGAGGGCGGGAAACGCCGTGATGGACAGCCAAGCTGTTCATACGGAGCATCTCGCCACAAAGCTCAAGGAGAGCACAAGCCGTGGAGATCATTTCGAGAGTGCTCACAGCGCACTCCGCAATGTGCTCCTTCCGACAATCAAGCGACTGAATGAACAACACAATCAGTTGTGTCGTCTGAAGAAGGCAAAGAAGAAGAGCCGTGTTGACATCGCGGCGTTGCAAGAGCTGGTGCAGACCCTAACCCAGCAGAATGAGGACCTTGCTCAAGAGCGGGACGACGCTATTGAGGAAGGACAAGGCTGGGAAGAGGACTACAACCAAGCTATGGACGAGGTGCATGCTTTGCAGGACCTCGTACCTCCGGTATTGGGCGTACCGGTGGTCTTGGGCCTTCCAGCAATGGGAGAACCCGGGATGGGAGAAGAGGTGGTAGACCCAGAGCCACCAGCAGAGGTACCGGAGGAGGACGACCCACAGGAGGTCGAGTTCTACTCCGATTAGGGGGTTACGGTTGCCAAGTAGGGCAGCCAGGGTAGCGTAACCCAACTTTTGTAATCGGTGACATGTCGTGTAGACAGTAGCGTATGTATAGGTAGTGACGACATGAGCACGACTTCTCGGAGATCCGAGAATAATGTATCTTGTATAAAGTTTATGCTTTATTAATATATGTGAATGTTGTGCAAATTAATCATGCGTCGCTTCAATACCTACTGTTGCTTATGGAAATTTTAAGTAAGACATGTGCTAATTGCTGCTGTTTTGAATTTCAGAATGACGCGTACTCGTGCCAACCCTGACGTTGGGGGTACCAGTCAAGGGGGAGAGACCTCCCAACCACCTCCCGAGGACTCCTCGGGACAACAACAGCAACAGCAGCAACAGCAACAACAAACACCGCCACCGCCACTGCCAACGGTTACATTGGCCGACATCGTCGCGGCAATGGAGGGTTCACATCAGCAGCACACGGAGCTGCTGCAAACTTTAATTGCAAATACGTCTCGCCCCGAGAGACGTCAAGATCGTGAGGAGCGCCAACAGAGCTCCTACTCCGACTTCCTGGCGACTCATCCCCCTGTATTCTCAAGGGCGGATGAACCACTTGACGCGGACAACTGGCTCCGCGCCATAGAGATGAAGTTCGGGCTGCTCCAAATTAGCGAGCAGCGCAAGACTTAGTTCGCGGTCCAGAAGCTCCAAGGATCCACGAGCGCGTGGTGGGCCAACTTCTGTGCTTCGCAGCCCACCGACCGAGTGATGACCTGGGCGGAGTTCCGGACGGCCTTCAGGGCCTATCATATACCGCCAGGTTTAATGAAGAGGAAGATGCAGGAGTTCTTACACCTGCAACAAGGGAGCCGGAACGCGCTGGAATACTCCAGGGCGTTTAACGATCTCGCGCTATATGCGTCGTATCATGCTGATACCGACGAGAAGCGGTGGGACCATTTTTACCAGGGGCTTAACCCGCTCCTGAAGGACAAGTTGGCGATGTTCAATCGCGGCAGCCTCAACGACATCATTGATGCTGTGATTGTTCAGGAGGACTCCGGCAAGGAGTTGGCGGCGGCAGAGCGAAAGCGAAGCGCGCCGCAGAGCAGCAGAGAAGGAGGCGGTCCTTCTCAGAAGTTTCGGATGGTGAATCGCCCACCATCAGGTCCACGCTGGCAGCCACCACAGCGGTCGATGCCGTTCCGTAGTCGGCCGTACTCTTCACCGGCATTCCGGCCGGCACTGCCAGTACCACCGCAACAACAACAGCAGCAGCGGACGATGCCGCGCGTTTGCACCTCAGCAACGCATGCCGGGCTTTCGTCCACCGAGCACTCCACCAGCCGCGGCCACATGTTACACGTGTGGTCGTCCAGGGCACTTCGCAAGCAGTTGCCCGGAGAGGCAAGGCGGGGAGTGGCACCACAGTTTCTAGGGAGGAATCAACCCCGGAACCCTACTAATGCGCGGCGGACAAACCCTAGGCCCGGCACCGTCCACCAGCTTGCCATTGAGGACGTGCCGGAGGGCGAGCCAATCCTTGCGAGTATGTTCCAACTCCACCAGCATCCCGCTATAGTACTATTTGATTCAGGCGCCACGCATAGCTTCATTAGCCAAGCTTTCATTGATAAATATAGCTTGCAAATACTACCCACCTATAGTCCTTATGTGATCTGTTCACCGGGTGGGAAAATTTCAGCAAGCATGATGGTCCCAAAAGCGCCATTGTGCTTAGAGGGTAGAGTTTACCCTACGTCTCTCATAATCTTAGAGGGACAAAAGGTTGATGTCATCTTAGGGATGTCGTGGTTAAACCGCCATGGCGCTGTTTTAGACACTGTCCTCCGAATCGTGCACTTGAACTCAGAAGTGCACGAGTCTCACTCATTATTTCTGGACAGTCCAGAAATAAAACTTCCAAGTGTCTATGAAGCCACAACCATCAGATTGGAAGATATTCCGGTGGTCCGAGAGTTCCCTGATGTATTCCCGGACGATTTGCCGGGGATGCCACCCGATAGAGAGGTGGAGTTCAAGATTGAACTTGCACTGCGAACCATGCCAATAGACCGAAGGCCGTACAAGATGGCGCCCAAGGAGTTGGCTGAACTGAAGACTCAGCTCACGGACCTTCTGGAGAAGGGTTTTATTAGGCCGAGCTCCTCGCCATGGGGTTGTTCGGCATTATTTGTCAAGAAGAAGGATGAGACGTTGCGGCTTTGCGTGGACTATTGTCCATTAAATGCCGTAACCATCAAGAACAAGTACCTGTTGCCACGGATCGACATGTTGTTTGATCAGTTGGTCGAAGCAAAGGTCTTTTCCAAAATGGACCTAAGATCCGGGTACCATCAGATTAAAATCAGGGCTGAGGACATTCCGAAGACGGCTTTCTCGACGAGGTACGGACTTTATGAGTACCTGGTCATGTCCTTCGGCCTCACCAATGCTCCAGCTCACTTCATATACTTAATGAACTCTGTATTCATGCCGGAGCTGGACAAGTTTGTCGTGGTCTTCATCGACGACATCCTGGTATATTCCAAGTCGGAGGAAGATCACAAGAAACATCTGCGTATAGTCTTGCAACGGCTGCGGGATCACAAGTTATACGCAAAATTCGGCAAATGCGAGTTTTGGATATCGCAAGTGCCTTTCCTCGGGCATATCATCAGCGGAGGGTATCGCTGTGGACCCGAGCAAGATCACTCAAGTGCTGAATTGGAAATCCCCGAGAACTGTTCACGAGGTACGGAGTTTCCTCGGACTCGCGGGATATTATCGGAGGTTCATCCCGAACTTCTCAAAGATTGCCAAGCCAATGACAGAGCTGCTGAAGAAGGCTACCAAATATGTTTGGAGTCCAGCATGTGAAGCAGCATTCAAGGCTTTAGTCAAGCACCTGACATCAGCACCGGTTTTGGCGCAGCCAAACACAACAAAACCGTTCGATGTGTACTGCGATGCATCCGGCATTGGGCTCGGATGTGTGCTGATGCAAGACCGAAGGGTGGTCGCGTATGGATCACGGCAGCTTAGAAACCATGAGCAAAATTATCCAACTCACGACTTGGAGCTCGCTGCCGTGGTACTTGCACTAAAAATGTGGAGGCACTACCTACTCGGTAACCTCGTACATTTATATACCGACCACAAAAGCCTCAAGTACTTATTCACTCAGAAGGAGCTGAACATGAGGTAATGAAGATGGTTAGAACTGATAAAGGATTACGAGATAGAGATCCATTATCATCCGGGCAAGGCAAACGTAGTGGCAGATGCGCTGAGCCGCAAGTCACACGTCAATAATCTGACCATCACACCGTTGGAAGAGAGCGAACCACCACTACATGTGATTCCACACGGAGCTCTCTACAACCTAGCTTTAATCCCCACCATCCGTGATGAGATAGCGGCAGCCCAGAAGAACGACAAGGGCATGTCACATTTGTGGAGACGTGTAGACAGTGGGGAATTGAAATGTTTCCGGAAGGACGAAGACGGCGTCCTATGGTTCAAGGACCGGATCGTCGTACCCCAAAACCCGGAACTACAGAAGAAGATCTTTGATGAGGCTCACTTGTCAAAGTTCTCTATTCACCCCGGCAGCAACAAGTTGTATCAAGAACTCCGAAGAAAGTTTTGGTGGACACGGATGAAGCGTGAAGTTGCAAAATACGTGTCAGAGTGTGATACATGTCGAAGGGTGAAGGCAGATCATATGCGGAAACCGGGACTGCTGCAACCACTGGGCATTCCTGCCTGGAAGTGGGAGGACGTGAGCATGGATTTCATCGTCGGTTTACCCACCACCTTACAGAAACATGATTCCGTGTGGGTGATCGTCGATCGGCTCACCAAAGTTGCCCATTTCATCCCGGTCAACACCAACTACAACGTCAAGAAGTACGCTGAACTGTACATCTCACGGATCCTATGCTTATACGGCGTACCCTGTACCATCATATCGGACCGGGGCACTTTTTTTGTCTCCCGTTTCTGGGAGCATCTGCACGCTGCCTTGGGGACGAAGCTGATCCGTAGTTCAGCCTACCACCCGCAGACGGATGGACAAACCGAGCGGGTAAATCAGATTCTAGAAGACATGCTACGAGCTTGCGCTATCAACCACGGCAAGAATTCGGATGATCACTTGCCGTTAGCCGAGTTCTCGTACAATAATGGGTACCAAGCCAGCATCAAGATGGCACCTTACGAGGCGCTATACGGGCGGAAATGCCGCACACCACTGAATTGGTGTGAATCTGGCGAAAGGGTGACCTTCGGGATTGACCTCATCAACAACGCGGAAGAAAAGGTTCGACTAATTCAAGCGAACCTAAAAGCCGCTCAATCCCGTCAGAAGCAGTATGCGGACCGGAGAAGGCGCCCATTACAATTTGAAGTTGGAGATCACGTATACCTACGGGTGTCTCCAATGAAGGGCGTAAACAGATTTGGGGTGAGAGGAAAGTTGGCACCCCGATTCATCGGTCCATTTCAGATTACCGAGAGATGTGGATCAGTGGCATACCGGCTGAAGTTACCAGAAGCACTTTCCGGTGTGCACGACGTCTTTCACGTTTCCCAGCTGAGGAAGTGTCTCAAGCTATCAACTACCGTTCAGCTGGAAGACATTGAAGAACTTCAACCGGATCTCACCTATCGGGAGGAACCGGTGCAGATTATTGATAAAAAGGCCTGAACCACACGCAACCGTACGTTGTGGTTCTACAAAGTTCTATGGAAAAATCACTCCATGGACGAAGCGACCTGGGAGAGCGAAGGATTCCTTCGCACTAACTACCCCGATTTCTTCACGTCGCATATCCGGTAATTTTCCACCGTCCTCTCTCTCATTTTCACCTCATAATCTCGGGACGAGATTCTTTTAAGGGGGGAGGAATGTAAGGGCCTCAGTTTTTGACACACATTTGCAGTGTTCATCACCACACCACACACCTCATTTGAGGAAGGATGATGAACACAAATGAAGAGCAAGTAACAATTATCAACATGCTCATTAGAGAACAAACTCACACATTGCAAAAGTGGTATTTCCCACATGTGATATAGATGGGCTGGACATATGAAAACTCCTACACTTTACTAAGGATGCCCATGCCAAGTTTCACCCAAATTCAAAACCTTTTTGAGGTCATTTGGGTATAGTTAGGAAGAGGGCAGTTTGAAACCATATTCAAATTCAAACTGTTTTTATCCCATGAATTTAAAAGTGGGAGGCATATTCTTACTCAGCACATTTTTGTGAGCTCACACACCAATTTTCACTCCATTTGGAGTTGATCTTGACATGAGCTAAGTGGGACAAATTCAAACTTTATTTGAATTTCAAACTGAACTTGTGCTGAAATTCATTCAAACCAAACCTCATTTGAACTTTGATCAATTCAAATGGCTCATGGGTGAATAATTTGAATTGCCAAGGGTAGTATGGGGTTCACTGTTTACAACAGTGATTAGGAGTAAATTTCAGAGGTTAAAACTAGAAGTGGGACCCACATGTCAGCCACTGCTCAGATCAAACCGACTGAGACTTTTTCACTCGGATCGCCGAGCCGCAGCGGTGATCGCCACCGAGGGCAGCCGCCGCGCCAGCAGCTGCTTGCCCACGCGCGGGCATGAGGCGGTGCAGAGCCTTCTTAAGGCGCCTGCCCCCCTCCTCGGCCGAGGCACCGCCGTTCTTCCCCGCAAGAACTCAGCGCCGGCCGAAAATTTCCGCAGCTCGGAATCGATCGGAGAACGCCGATCGCAGCTCCCTCCATCCACTCCAGAGCCCCAGCAAGGTACTAGAGACCTTCCTCCGTCCTCCCCGTTGCTAGAATTCGGTTGAAACCGATTGATATCGGCTGTGCCGAAAGATCAAATTCGGGACTTGGAACCGCCACACCTCGGGATCTCGTGGACAGCCCAACTAGGGCGTTGTCACGCCCGAGCCAAGGCACCCTTGGACGCGCTGGTGACCGGTGCTGCTCATCCCCGAGCCACAGCTCGAGTGGTTGCTCACCGGCGGCGAATTTCCACTTTCCCCTTTCTGTGTGCAGAACGACCTTCGGGTACGATTCTGTTTAATTCGTGCTCTAGAAAGGATTAGAGGGCCTCAAGCCGCTCTCACACAAGCTAGACACGGTAACGCACAAGTTGCCTTCACAACTCTGGGCCGGAGAACCTCGGTACCCGGCGTAATTTGAGGTCTATCAATGGCGGGATGAACGGGCGGCATCGGGCGCACAGTGAGGACCTATTTCGGGCCTTCCCCGAGCTGCCTCGAGCTCATGTCGACCTTCTCTGAGGTCCACTGATGCTCCCCGACCGATTTCCCAAGTAGTTGAGGTGCTAGGGAACTCAGCCGACATGGCCGAAGTCGTTCCGAGGTGGCGGCTCGTCGCCGACCATGCTCCGGCCATTGTCATGAGCAGCTGACCCTAGAATCCTGTTCTCCGAGTAAAAGTAGGCAGGGGCGGCCAGAATCAAGAAGTTTGGAGCTGTACAGAAGCCGGCGGCGAGCTCTCCGGCGAGGTTCCTCGGCGGAGGGGCGCGGGCATCGCGAGGTTGAAGAAGGGGGGGTGGACCCCAGCTGTCAGCGGGAGATATTTTGAATCGGGATCCGGCTGCGGCCGGGATCGGGTGTGCTGGCGCGCAAAATCATTGTGGGCCGCGGTGTGCTGTCGCCTCGGCGTGCGACGCGTGTCCCCTGGGCCCACGCGCGAGTTTAAACTTTTTCCCGATTTTCAGATTTCCTTCAAACTTCAAAACCTTATAACTTTGGCTAGAAAGCTCCAAATCGAGTGAACCAAATTTTGTTGGATTCAGCTCTCTGAGTACTTTCCAGAAAATCAAGTTTCACTTCATGAAAACCCTTAATTCTCCAGAATTAATTCCTCAAAGTTTAAACTGTTAGGAATTTTAACTGGAGAATCCTTTGGAGGAAAATCCTGAAATTTTGCTGGGGTGTTCACCAAAATATCCCTGAACTACCATAAAAATTTCAAACCCATTGGATCTCATATGATCCACCTAATGGTGTCATTAGTGAAACTCTTCCAGAGAAAATAGAAAATGTTTAGAAACATTTTCAGAATTTTCTCTGAAATTGTTTAGCTCATAACTTTAGCTAGGAACCTTCAAATTAAGTGATACCAACTCCATTAGAACCCTCTGAAAATGTAGTTTTCAGAAAGTCATAGTTTGCTTCATGAAAATTCCTAGAACACCCTAAGAGTTCCAATTAAGGTCAAGGACATAATTAATTGTGGAGGGCTCAAATGAGCTTTGCTGCAACTAAAACTTGACCAATTCTCTGTTTAGGTTGTAACCAAGCCACAATAAAAGTTTCACAGTCATTAGGTCTGTCTAGCAAAGGTTATAGACTTCACAACTTCAAACTTAATACAAATGCTTTAAATTAATACATGTATTGTTTCTATCATGTAGTCGTTAAGGTCGAGGAGGAATCCGAAGTCCTAGACTTCGTTACTCCGGAGGAACAGCTAGCTTACGACCAAGAGCAGCAAGGCAAGCTCCGGTTTGCATTAACCTTTTTACAAATTTTTATTGTTTTGAGCACATACTTGTTTCCTTTATCCTGTGCATTAGAGTCTTGTTTGGAAGCCCCACTGCATAGCCAAGAGGACCATGGGTTGGGTTTAGGATTGCAAACCCCGTTAGCTACTGCATTGCTAGGATAGAGTAGGATTCGGTACAAGTCGAGTAGTTGTAACTACTCGCGAGCATAGGCTAGAGGCACTCGACTCAGGTAGTGATAGCACATGAAACACATGGCAAGAAAATGAGACCAAGCGGAGGGTAAGGGCAGCAGGACTTTGGGGCCTGTGTGCTGTAGCTCCGCTTGTGTCGATTGAGGACCGAGCCGTGTGCGGGCCTGTTGAACAAGCTAGAACAGTACCGAAGACCTACCAGCTATATGGGAACCGGGAAACTGATGTAATTCGGGTAGCTGGGTGTTGAGGCATAGCTGGTCGTTCAGAGGGTAGGTTGAGAGCTCGAGGTGTAAATCGGCTGGCGGCACTGAGATACGCGTGCAGAGACCTCTTGCTCGGGACGATTGGACGGGTTCAACATTTGGCTAACGGGTGAAAGGTAGTCACGTACGGCGTCCGTGATGGTTGTTGTAGGCAACATCGAGTACGGGCGTACGTGACGGGTTGTTCGGGTAACCCTGCAGGTGTAAATCGATTATAATCGCCGTCCCTCGCGGTCTGTGAGTACCACTTGTTCACTGTACCGTGACGTAGAAATAACAGGCTAGTTACATGTTAAAATGCTGCTGATTGAAAGATGGACTTTGCTTGTTAATGGTTTGTTGTAGTTTAGAGCTAATTAAAGTTCATTTCGACTTTGGGCAAAGTACATGAGAGAAATGCGTTTCTTGTTTGATTGCGGCTCTCTCATGTACCTTAGCATAAGGTTCTCCACAACCTGCTGCTAAAACTTGAAAGTAAGGTTCTACTAATTAGGCGAGTCCTTGCAACTGATTTTTACCTCATGTAACCCATTACCCTCATGTAGAAGTTCCATGTTTAGGTGAGACGGGTCAGACTTGCTGAGCCTTCGTGCTCACTGCTTGTGTTTGAAGCTTTTGCAGGGTTCTATGAGGAAGGGACTCCCGAAGAGGAGACGGAACCCCAGGAGGGGAACCCCGTCAAGTGGGAGTCGTGCACGCCGCAGAGTTAGTGTGCGTGTGTGCTAGCAAGGACACGTTCAAGGGCTGAACGTGCACTTGGTGCTTAGTCTACGCCCGCGAGTGTAGGCTAAACTTATTTTGATGTAAACAAGTTCATAAACCTGTTTATGTAATAAAATTTCTGCATCCGCTTTGTACCTTTGACGTGTGTTATACGGTGCTGTGCAACGCAGCACCCCCCAGCGTGATCCTGGCTCGACAGGACCTTGGGGTCGTGTCACGGAGGTGGCAACCATCGCCATTAAGAAGCTAACAATGAAGAAGACTCTCCTGCCCAACAAGGGAGGATGGAAAAGCTCAAACCACACATGTCTCATGGAAAAGGAGGGAAAGCGAAAGGTAAAAACTAAACTCTCCTTGCATTCTATTAAAGATGAAGATTTTGATAGTGATAGTGAAAACGGATATATGTTTGAAGGATTAAGTAAAAATGCACTAACTAAAATGAAAAAGCTATTTGATGAAATCTTAGATAAGGAGGAACTTCTTGAGAGACAAGAGGATTTGCTTATTGAGGAGAAGCAAAAGAATCTTGACCTTGAGAAGCTCCTCGAGCTTGAGAAGGAGAAGAACATGGCATTTGAACTTGAACTTGCGGAATGCAAGGAGACCTCTTCAAGTTTCAAGAGTTCAAATGTTTTGCTCCAAGATGAGCTTGTGAGTTTGAACAAAGCTCACAAGAATCTTGAAGCACAATACGCAACTCTCAAGTCAATTGTTATTTCTCTCCCCTCAACAAGCTTTTGTCTAATTTAGAGTTAAACACTAAAATTTGTAAATGTGCAAAACTTAAACCTAATTTAAAGAAAGAACTTAACATAGTGAAGCCTAAGAGTGGCATCTTTGACAAGGAGAAGATTAAGTATGCACGCAGTGCATACTCAATTGCAAGGTCTCCTTTAATCAAAGATGGTCTCGGTTATTCAAGCAAAGCAAAGCAAAATGCAAACATCTCTAAGAGTGACAAAATGCATATTGCCTTTGTCAAAGAAGGATCATACAAAACTATTAATGAATGTCATATCTCTACTTCTACTAAAATAACAACCTAACACTATTCCATGATTTTAATGCATCTTATGTACTAATGAAAAGCAAATTTGTATGTCTATGCAAAATATGTTGGACCACTCCGCAAGAGCCCAAAGCCTTGTATATGGGTGCCCAAAACTCTTGTCACTAACCTTAAAGGACCCAACCAAGCTTGGGTACCTAAAACCAAAGCCTAAACTTGTTTTGTAGGCGTACTCCTCCGGTGGCACAAAGTGGGTTTTAGATAGTGGCTGCACCAACCACATGACCGGAGCAAGAAAAATGTGTGTAGAGTATGAAGAAACCAATGATCCAAGTCAAGATATTTATTTCAGTGACAATAGCCACGGAAGGGTACTAGGTATGGGTAAAATCTTTATTTCTCCACAACACACCATTTCAAATGTCATGCATGTTGAGTCACTAGATTATAATCTCTTATCCATATCTCAATTATGTGTCATGGGTTTTAATTGCTTATTCACTAATGAAGGCGTGATTGTCACTAGAAGAGTACATAACTCAGTTGCCTTCAAAGGTGTTCTCAAAGGAAAGCTTTATCTTGTAGAATTTTCTGCAGATAAAACTCAACTTGACACATGTTTGATGGCAAAGACTAACATGGGTTGGTTGTGGCATCATAGGCTAGCCCATGTTGGTATGAGAAATCTCCCAAAACTTCTGAAAGGTAATCACGTCCGAGGTCTTAAAAATATCGTTTTTGAGAAAGATAAACCTTGTAGTGCATGTAAAGCCGGGAAACAAGTTGGAGTAGCTCATCCGACCAAGAATGTGATGACAACAACAAGACCACTAGAGATGCTTCGTATGGATCTCTTTAGTCCCATTGCCTACATAAGTATTGGAGGTAACAAATATGGTCTAGTTATTGTGGATGATTTTTCTCGCTTCACTTGGGTATTTTTCTTGCATGATAAAGGTGAAACTCAAGGTGTCCTCAAGAGTTTCCTGAGGAGGGCTCAAATAGAGTTCTCTTTGAGAATCAAGAAGATAAGAAGCGACAATGGCACCGAATTCAAGAACACCTAAGTAGAAGAGTACTTGGACGAGGAGGGCATTAAGCATGAGTTTTCGGCACCATACACACCAGAACAAAATGGAGTGGCCGAAAGGAAGAACCAAACTCTAATAGAGATGGTAAAAACAATGGTTGATGAGTACAAGACATCCGACCGGTTTTGGGCGGAAACGGTTAATACCGTTTGCCATGCCACAAACCGTCTCTACCTCCATCATCTCTTGAAAAGACTCCCTATGAACTCCTAATGGGTAACAAACCAAATATCTCCTACTTTAGAGTCTTTGGTAGCAAGTGTTATATTCTTAACAAGAAACTTGAGTTTCGAAGTTTGCCTCGAAATCCTATGAAGGTTTCTTTCTTGGTTATGATTCAAACACTTACGCCTATCGTGTATTGAACAAAACCTCCGGTTGTGTTGAAATCGCACGTGACGTAGTGTTTGATGAAACTAATGGCTCCCAAAGGGAGCAAGTTGATCAATGTGCACTAGATGAAGAAGAGTCACCATGTATGGAATTAAGGAGGATGACACTCAGTGACATACGACCACAAGAGCTACAAGACCCAAGTGACCCATCCTCGTAACAAGAAGTAACCCAAACACAAAGTCAAAAACAAGATCCCCTAAATGAAGAACAAGATCAAGATCACCATGTTCAAGACATCGAAGGCAACGATGGTGGTAACGATCAAGGGGGAGATGAAGAGGAAGAAGAAGCTGACTCAAGACCATGTGTGCCACACCCGAGAGTCCATCAATGTGTACAACGGGATCACCCTGTTGATAATATACTTGGAGATATCTCCAAGGGAATAATGAGTCGCTCTCGTATGGCTAACTTTTGTGCTTACTACTCTCTTGTATCTTCTTTGGAGCCTTTCAATGTTGAAGATGCCCTACGAGATCCAGATTGGGTGATGGCGATGCAAGAGGAACTTAACAACTTCAAAAGAAACAAACTATGGGAGCTTGTGTAAAGACCAAATGCAAACATGGTAGGTAGAAAGCGGGTCTTTCGCAACAAGCAAGATGAGCATGGAGTAGTAACAAGAAACAAGTGGCCAAGGGATACTCACAAGTCGAAGGTTTGGACTTCGACGAAACCTTTGCTCTTGTAGCTAGAGTTTAATCAATTCGTATATTATTAGCCTATGCTACTCACAATGATTTCAAGTTGTACCAAATGGACGTGAAAAGCGCCTTCCTCAACGGACCAATCAAGGAGGAAGTGTATGTGGAGCAACCACCCGGCTTTGAAGATGATAAGTATCCTAACCATGTTTTTAAGCTTCACAAAGCTCTCTACGGCCTCAAACAAGCTCCTAGAGCTTGGTATGAGTGTCTTAGAATTTCCTCATTGACAATGGTTTTAGGATAGGAAAGGCGACTACACACTTTTCACGAAAAACTTAGACAATGACTTATTTGTGTGCCAAATTTATGTCGATGACATAATATTTGGTTCTACTAATAAATCTTTTTGTGAAGAGTTTAGCAAAATCATGACAGAGAGGTTTGAGATGTCGATGATGGAAGAACTGAAGTTCTTTCTAGGTTTCCAAGTGAAACAGCTAAAGGAAGGCACTTTCATAGGTCAAAAAAAGTACACTCAAGACATACTTAAGAAGTTTGACATGGAGAAGGCCAAGCCCATCAAAACGCCAATGGCAACAAACAGACACCTCAACCTCAACCAAGACAATCATAGCGTGGATCAAAAGGTATATCGTTCCATGATTGGATCCCTTCTTTATCTTTGTTCATATAGGCCCGATATTATGTTAAGTGTATGCATGTGTGCAAGGTTTCAAGTCGTGCCCAAAGAGTGTCATCTAACAGCCGTGAAAAGAATCTTGCGCTATCTAGTTCATACACCTAACCTAGGGTTGTGGTATCCTAAAGGGTCCAAATTCAATCTCATCAGATACTCCAATGCCGATTATGCCGGATGCAAAGTGGATAGGAAAAGTACCTTGAGAACCTATCAATTTTTGGAAAGGTCCCTAGTGTTATGGTCATCCAAGAAACAAAATTTCATTGCACTATCCACAGCTGAAACGGAGTATGTTGTAGCCAGGAGTTGTTGTGCACAACTTATTTGGATGCGACAAACTGTAAGAGACTATGGTCTCAATACGAAGCATATTCCACTCCTATGCGACAATGAGAGTGCTATTAAGATTGCCCACAACCCTGTTGATCTAGGACCAAACACATTGATATTCGACATCATTTCCTGAGAGATCACTCAATAAAGGGAGATATAGTTATTTCACATGTTAGAACCGAAAAACAACTAGCAATATCTTCACCAAACCACTAGATGAAAAATGCTTTTGCGAACTTAGGAATGAGCTAAATATCCTTGACTCTCGGAATGTGGATTGAGATGTTGCACATCTGTTTGTTAAGTGTCTAATCTCTTCAAAACTGAGCATGCTTTTCAAAAACTATCTCTCTCAATTTTCTACCAAATTTTTTTCGATTATCATCCCCTTGAATCATGGCCATTGTATGATTGTTTGTGTGCCCTAATGGTCATGCTCATTGAGAATACTTGTGAAAAATTAGTCAACATGGATCAATTCCTACATATGTCCTCATATATATAAGAGTGTGATGTCAAGGGCCGGACTAATCCGCCCGAGGGGCCGGACAAGTCCGGGGAGCTAGACAAGTCCGACTAGGCTTAGACAAGCCTACATCGGACTAGTCCGCTAATGACCGTATGAGTCCACACGGTCAGATAAGTCCGGACCTGGTCTGGCGACCATACTTGTCCGGTATCTACGACCGGACTAGTCCGGACAGTTGGGACTTAACCCAACCGCCGGGGGTCAAGATCCACTTCACTCGTCACACATCTAAACTTGCGCCCGCGCTCAAAACTCGCCCCCATTGGCAATTTTTGAGGATTTCCACCAAAAACTTCAAAGGATCCGAGTCCTCTACCCTTTGGGACATAAGGAAGTCGATCTTCGAACTTCTCCGCACTTCGATCCGGCGATTTCATCGGATTTGAGCAATCAAGGTGTGTTCTTGGGGCAAAACCTAATCTTCTAGAAACTCTCAATTCTAGGATGTTTCTTCCATAAACTAGGATGCATAGTGCTTCATAATCTTCATGCGTCTCCCCCTAGGATTATTGCAAACTATTAATCAAATTTGCAGAAAATCTGCTTAGGTAGGGTTTAACCCTAGGCAGTCCGGACTAGTCCGGACAAAAGGCGGACAAGTCCGTTCCTGATTGGACTAGTCCGATCAGGGACCGGACAAGTCCGGCCAAACCTTGAGTTAACCCCTAACTTAGTGTCTTTGCTGCACCTCTATCATGATAATCTTTTGCTCTCAACTTATATCCTTGCTCATTCATTCTTCCAGCATGTCTCAAAACGACAACTCTCCACCTCTCTCCGACCCAGAGCGCGAAGCAGCTCGACAAGAGCTTTACCATCATCGTGAGGAGGAGGACGCTGCACTTGTGAAAGAGCTCGCTCGTCGTGAAGCTCGAACCAAGAAGCGACATGAAAGAGAGGCAGCTCAAGCTCAAGCTGAAGAAGAGCACTCTATTCGAAGGAAAAGGATAGTTTCCTTAGGTGAAAAGGAAAGGGGCCAACAAAGGAAAAAGATCCATGAATGAAGGAGAAGGGGCAAAGAGGAAAGGCAAAGCCCCGGTTCAGAAGGTGCTCGTCAAGAAGGCAGCACCAAGGAGAAGGGCACTTCTAGCGGGGGGATTGTCATTTGAGACCGTCCCGTGGTGTCAAGTGCTCCCCAACAGGGTGCCATTGGCCCCTTGGTCATGACATCTCCCATGAATAACCCCAACCGACAACCAGAGCTTTCAAGCAACATCTTCCATGGGAAAAGCTTTGAAAAGGCAAGGAGGTTTAGGGAAAAGGATCCCTACAAGTATGAGAAGGCCACACCGGTTTGGTGTGACTTTCATTGCGACTACTATCGCCTAGCCTACTTGAAGATGAAGACGCCAGTTGCTGATGCTCAGTGGGTTGATTGGCCCTATATGGAAAAGAAAAATCATCAAGCCGCTAAGCATCACGGTCTGAAGGACCTTCTAGCTTTTCAATACGATTGGAACACAGAGGTGGTGGCTCAGTTTTACACCACGTGCTATTTCTCCACCTTTGGAGATAGAAAGATTTCATGGATGATGTACGGAGTCCAATACTCCGTCCTCCATAGTGAGTTTGCACGGATTCTTGGCCTCGAGGAGTTCTTGAGCTATGAGTTGACCATTCACAATCTCACGGTTATAGAGTTGGGGGACATGGAGTTCATGTATGAGGTTGGCTTTTATAATCCCCTTACAACCAAAATCCTCCGTCCATTCTTTTGTGTGCTTAATCGGATCTTGAGAAAGACTTTAGCACCTAAAGACAGAGATGCAGGAATGATCTAGGGCCACCTTTGCCATCTGTTGAAGCTGATTTGTGGAGATGAAAAATTCAATGTGTTTGACTACATATACAACGACATCTTCAACATATCCCACACCCCAAATCGCTCATGTAGTTATGCTCCTTTTATCATGTGCCTCATTGATAGGATGTCGGGACTGGAGTTTGTGAAGGATGTCAAGCATAGACCCCTTCACCCTCAAATTCCTCCTATTGTGCCAAAGATTGGCGGAGCTTCTAGGAGGAGTGCCCCCGATGCACCTCCTCTTCCAGCCGCTCTTGCCTCTTCCTCTTCCGAAGATTCCTCCACTGCCATCTTAAAGTTCTTGAAGTTTATCTTCACTTCTTGCCGAAAAGTGGAAGTCAAAACTCAAATAATGGCTAAGAGGCGAGAAAAGTACCTAAAGAAGCTCTGTGAGAAGGCGTACATTGCTATGTCTCCGGAGGCTTCCGACGACGAGGAGATCACACCCTTCTCGGATCTCACAGCGGCTGAGGTTGTTTTCCTTGGGGGTGGTTCCTCTAGTGCTGCTCCAGCCGTCGATGAAGAAGAGGACGACCAAAATGATGAGGAGGGTGATGAAGAAGCAACCCAAAGTGGTGAGGAGAGTGAGAGCGATGACGACTAGACATAGGCTCTCTTCTTTTCCTTTTTGGTGTCTTGATGTCAAGGAGGGAGAGATTGAGGGGGAGTAATGAGTAACTATGTCACTATTTTAGTTTGTAATGTTGCTACACTTCCATATTTGGGTTGTAATAACTTTATGCTATGCTACTCGTATGTGTGATGATCCTTAACTTCAATTTGAGATGCATGTTTCACGTCTAATTATCACATCTCAACATTTGCATCACACGTAGGCACCCCACCATAACACACAACTCTATAAATCTCCCATATAGTTCACTCTCGTGCATTGACTTTATTGCAAATTATTCATGCACATATTTAGGGGGAGCTTGTTATACACTTGTGTGCTATGAAAACCAACTCATTTACATTTTTATCAAAACCTCAATGTGTTGTCATCAAATCACCAAAAAGGGGGAGATTGAAAGTGCATCTAGGCTAATTCCCCGTGGGTGTGATGATTAATAACAACATTAAAGGACTAATGAGCATTGCAAGTGTGAGTACAGGTGATTAAGAAATCTATGAAGATGGATACACTCAAAAAGGAAAAGAGGAGAAAAAGGCAAATGCACAAGAAGAGTAGAATTTAGGGTTTTAATTTTTTTTGTGTTGAGTTTAGCCTTTAAGTATGAGTGTGATCACAGAGTCAAGTAATGAGAATCATCTAAGAGCTATTAGTCCGAGTTTAGGTTGAGTGAAGTCAAAAATTGAGATAGCCCTGGGAATAGGTCCGGACTTATCCAGGCTGGAAGGCCGGACTAGTCCGGAACATTAGACTAATCCGATGTAGAGCGGAACAAGAGGTTTTGTGTGAGTTCGGACTTGTCCGGGGTGGAAGGCCGGACTAGTCCGAAGAATCGGATTAATCCGATATAGGACGGAACAAGAGTTTCTGTGTGAGTTTGGACTTGTCCGTCTAGGGATGGACTAGTCCATGGAGAGTGTGTCTGAGCTCTTCAGGAGCTAAGTCCTGAAGGACCGGACTAGTCTGCTCTTTGAGCCCGGACTAGTCCGTAGGCTCATACTAGTCTATTTCCAACTGGAACAAGAGGTTGTGTGTGAGATCAGACTAGTCCTCTGTGAGTCGGACTAGTCCGTTCGGGACTTGGAAACAGTTGAAGGGACTAAGTCCTGAATGGCCGGACTTCTCCGCCCCTGGAGGACGGGCTAGCCCGGTGGACCAGACTTGTCCGTTCTCAACCGGAAAAATGGTTTCTGTGTGAGATCAGACTAGTCTGTTGTGGACCGGACTAGTCTGTAGAAAGTGACAGTTTTGTTGGTAGAATATGACCGTTTAGTTGGTAGAATATGACAATTTAGTAGGTGAAGAATGATGTCGTTGGTCCCCGCAGGCCGGACTAGTCCAGAGTTAAAGGCCAGACTAGTCCGGACTTTTGTTGGTGGAACCGGCTAGTACCCGGGACCTCTATAAAAAGGAGTTTCCCGGGCTTCAAAGCAATAGACAAGAACCTTAACGCCGAAATAGCCTTCCTAGAGCTTTTCTAGTCCCCCCTCTTCAAATTCTTAGAGCCCTAAGAGTGATTCCTGAGTGTTTGTGAGTTTTTGGGAAGAGAAGAAGAATGGGAGTGAGCACCATAGAGCTCTTGGTTGATTCTCTAGCACTAAGTGTGAAGTGTGTTGTTGAGGGCATTGGTTTGTAAGTGCTTTGAGCCGAGTTCTCGTAAGAGCCTCAAGTTGTGAGTTACCCCACGATTTGTTGTGAAGCATTTGTGATATAGTGGAAGAACAAGCCAACCTTGGTGGTGGCTTGGTGAGGAAAAAGTTGAGAGCAACCTGGTCCTTGGTGGACTCCTCAACGTAGACGTAGGCTTCTTTGTGAACCTGAACCATGGGATAAATCTTGCGTTCTTGCCTTGTTGAGTTAAAATCCACTGTGACCGGACTAGCCCGCCCTCAGGACCGGACTAGTCCGCACTCTGTGAACTAATCATTTTTATTAAATCGTATTTCAGATTTTTCCGCCTATTCGCGCCCCTCTAGGTTACTTTTCACACACTCATGTACAAGTAATTTTCCATCTCCTTATAATGCAGGGCAAGATTTTGTGGCTGTTTTTCGGAAAAAAAGTGTATGTAGTTTTACCTTTTCCATTAAAACAATAGCCAAGCCAGTAGTTGGGGCGATGCAATGGCAAAAATGATATTATTGACCACTACAAAATATTGTGTGCATTTTTCAGTTCAGAATGTAAGCATAATGATATGAACAAATTTGTCATCACAATATTTGTGCAATGTTACACTTCCCTTTTTTCGTTGACTAAATTATTATAAATCCGTACATGGTTAAGTTGGTGTCGTATTGATTCTATAATTAAAGAAAAGATGTCCCTTTCGTGCACTGCAGCGAGAGATTCTAGAAGCAATGCATGATTGGCAAATGGCTGCTGCTCATGTCATGGATATCCCTAGCATATGACAACAATGACACAAATTGTAATATTATACTAGCTATAATGAAGTATTCTGTAACAAATTAAATGGAATTAGACTTTAGCAGATAGAAGGCAGATCAAGGGAGCTCCAGAGAAGCACGTCGCTGTCGACAACGTTCGCCTCCGGTGATGTGCTCGCGACCTCCGACGAGCTGCTGGTCGAGCTCTCCTCACAGCCAACGTCGTCACCTCCCTCGTCTGCTACTTGTTGCGATTCCTGCTGCTTCTTTCGGCACGCCTCCCTCAGTCCGGAGAACGCCATCAGCTGGTGTCCCCCGGCGCCAGTACGGTCGTCAGCATCGCTGTGGCGCATTCGGAGGCATTCCGACACGCCGTTGAGTGCGTAGAGCGACGCAGAGAACTTCCTCTCGTACGTCATCCTCTTCATCACCTCGTGGATCGCCGCCGATGGCTCGGCGGGGCTACCACCTCCATATACAGCCGGCTCAGCTTCCACTCCACCGAGCCCAGCTTCCACCATCTCGAACGGCGAGTAGATCTCTCCGTCCGGCAACGGGTTCGCGTCCATGAACCCGAAGTCCAGTGGTGCCACCTCCTCCCCGACAACCTCCTCGCTGCCGTTATCTGTTTCTTGTGAGCAGTTTGACCCCTCCTCGTGCTTCACGACTCCGCTCTCGTCGCCGGTGCTGTCGTAGCTCAGGAAGTCGTCGACTTGGAAGCTGCAATAATCCTCATGGCCACCGCGCTCTTCCTGGCCCAGCTGTTGTTGTTGCACCGGTGACTGTTGCGTCGTAGCACTCATGTTAAGGTACTCGCTGTTGATGCTGCTGCGTGCTTTCTTGAGGCGGAGCAGCAGGAGGTTGGTGACCTTGGAGGGCAGAGCAGATGGCGGAGGCGACGGATCGTGCTGCGCCACGGCGGCGGCGGCAGCCGCACCAGCAGGGCGGGGCCAGAAGTTGGTGCGTGTGTTGGTGCCGCGGAGGAGGCAGGCGGCCTCGTCGTAGGCGCGGGCAGCCTCCTCGGCGGTGTCGAAGGTGCCGAGCCACACCCTGATTTTCTGGATGGTGTCCTTTATCTCCGCTACCCACCGTCCCGACGGCCGCTGCCGCACGCCGACGAAACGCTTCCTGGTCCGCTGCGCCGCAACCATGGCACCCACCGCAACTAAGGGTGGTGACCTGTGGTCATCAAAACGAAGTTCATTGGCCATGCCGGGAGATGTCTTGCGCTTGAGCGCCATGGAATCAGAGGATGCACGCTTCAAAGCGCGGCACCGTTGATTCTCTCCGGCTCCGTGCGTTAACTGTTAACCGGAGGCGTGAAGGTGAAACCCTACTAGATCTGAGGCGGGTGTGTAGAGTATATATAGTGGTGGAGCAAGCATGGACTGGAGGATCAAATGGGTTTTGGGTGCTTGCGCCAACTGTTAGCGCGTTCCTCTTGAACTACTGTGCCCTTGGACCCTTGGAAGCTTTACAAATGGAAGCTGGCGAGGAGGAAGCTGATATTTGTTTCTTGACACAAGCAATGTTGGCAGGACATAAACATCTAAAGCCCGGGGGTGGTACTAGTAGATTTTTTATTTAAAGCAAGACTTTTTGGCCTTGACCAAGTATTTAGGGTTGGGCAGAAGGTAAAGTGAAATATTTTATATGGCATCGACAAAAATTGGAATAAATCTTTATGATGATCTAGAGGAATTTAGAAGGACATATGTCACGTCCTTTTGGGTCATTTCAATCTTTAATTTAATTAATGTAGAGGCAACACCCTGTTGAAATGCTATGATATTTTTCATGTGAAAATATAAAATACGCAAGCAGCATCTCCTTACAATAACCAAAGTTTCACATTCTGGTTGTATCGCCACATAATCTAGCCATCCATATCTACTACTTATTTAACTAGAAAAAATTCTATGCAACAGAGTTATAAACGCTTCGTTACACAATAACTTCCTCTATATTCTTAATACGTGTCAATCATAAAGCAGTTGAGCGAACAACAGCTGATCGGTTTATTTTCTCCGGCTGCTTTAAGATTCGTGCGCGAGACACGTGTGAGTAATCTAAAATGCGTGTTGCACGAAGAAGACCTTAATTACAGCACTGCTACATAGAATTTATTTTCTGATCAACCCCGCATATCTTCCCAGATTTAGATTTCCACGCATCCGAACAGTGGTAGGCCCTCCCTCTGCTCCCACGCTGCAGAAATCCACCTGAATGGCCCACCCTCTACACATCCGTCGCTTGCTCCTCTTTCACAACGCAATCCCGTGTATCCCATCCATCCTGCACTCCTCTTCCCAGCCTTCCTGCAAGCAGCCATGGCAAATAATGTCACTCCCGGTTGAAAGTAGACTTTGCAGTGCATGTAGTTTTAAGCCAACACAAATAACAAGTATATTTCTTCACATATTTCCAATGGAAAAGTGACCTACATCTCATTTTGTGTCTCACCAGAATAGGCATATTTTTATTGTCATATCTGAAAGAAATGCATGAAGGACTTTGACATTATGTTTCAGCTTCTAGACGAGGCTAATTTGCAACTAAGCCTGATAGAACATTAAAATGTGTGAAACCAGCATTTTTATAATTTGCAAGAACGCCTGAATTCTAGCCAGTTGTATGAATTCACGGTGTTTCATTAATATATTTACTAGCTTGATGTGACAAGCAGAAAAATGTTGGGGGAAAGTACAGAGAAGAAAAGGACCCTGACGTCTATATCCTACTTTGGAGCTTTGACAAGGTCTATAATACGTCCAAATATCATCTTTTCGTCACTACCTAATGTCTTATTATTTCCAAGCCTTTTTAGGTGGAACCAAAATGAGTTGTTTATGTTGTATTTTGTGGGCTTGATTTGGTCAAGAAGCCTATTTTGATGCAACTCTTCCATTGAATAGGTGCAATCTGCTTGGATGACAACGTCAAAGGACATTGCAAGGATATTGAAGTTTTCACACACGCTACCACCTCCATGCATACATCAATGTGTCAGGTCCCATAATTTATATGCAAATCATATTGTATCTATATCATATAGACATAATATTACTAATTCTTACATCTTTTATCCGGGGCCATAAAATCAGTTTCTAACTGAAAATAAATTCAAGCCAATAAAATTCGTTTTGTCCGTTTCAATATAGAAAATAATAGATAAAAGGCTGTGGATATGACCGTGATGTTCATGGAAATCTTTGCTGTAGATAGAGCTCATATTGTGAATACGAGCTTCTTAGATAAAAAACAATGAGTCTTATGCAATTTTACACTAAAATATAATCATGCATATCAAACTTGTGGAAACAACTGGCATAACTTCACATCAATATATCTGCCTACGCTACACAAAACAAATATACTTTACATATATAATTGTATCATAGGATCTTACAAACTAATCATTTATGACAGTTTTCTGTTCTCTATGACGATTTCTGGTCATTGTAAATTGATCGGCTTTCTATAGTGGCTATCCTTTCCAAAACAAATCTAGGTGTTCTATAAGACAAATATATCTAGACCACCGGGCATCGGTTATCGTACACAGTTTTTCTCTTCAATTCCAATTAATAATATAGCAACTTGGCATCACTCCTACTATAATCGATTCCTACCAATTCTTTCTGGTGCATGTCATCAAAGTTGTGCAAAGTTTTGAATCAAATCAATTATGACTACAAGGCACTAAGGAGACAAATTTAAACAGAGTATGTATGATGGTAAACATGTAGGATGGATGCCTCGAGCCACAGCTGTTAGAAAAGTCTTACCCTCCCTTTATGCTTGATTGATTTGTTGCTGTCGAAGTGTTTTCCTATGACACTTCCCCCAGTCTGCCCTGGAGCGGCCCCCGGAGGTTCTTTATTAGGAGGGGCTAGTGGTTTTGAGTGTCGGAGCATGGTGGTGAGATGAACACGAGGATTTACGTGGTTCGGGCCACCAGAGCGTAATACCCTACGTCCACAGTGTGATAATTGTATTGCTTGCGCGTATGAGTGTGTGGGGTTGCCGGGTTGTGAACCAGGATCTGGGATGAGAACCGTGGAACCCTTTGCCCGGAGGCTGCTCAGGTCCTTTTATAGCCAAGGCCAAGGCAGTTACAATATGGCCTGGGGCTTGACAGGTGGCCTCACGGCTGTCTGTACCCTATACATGAGCTAGGGCATTTGCAGCTATATGTAATGTCGTTGTCGGAGGAGTGAAGGCACGTCACCCGACACGTCGGGCGCCTCTGACCGGGTAGCAGGTGATGATGAAGACCTTGTCTTGTCATCATGTCTTCTAGCTCTGTCGAGCGGCTCTGTGCCGTTGGGCGGCACTGTTCCGCTGTGACGCCGTGCCGTCCTGTCATGTCACCGTAATGGTGAACGGATGGAGGACTGAGGCGTGCGCCTTGCACCATGCTTCTGCGTAAGGCGCGAGTCTTGAATGAGCGACTGGACAGCGCACGTCTTTCTTTACTTCAGAGTCTTTGCGACCCACAACGAGTCATGAGACACATGGCGGCTCCGGAGTTCTCCTTAGTGGGGAGGTCTGACCCGGAACCTGGGGACACGTGGCAGTGCCGGACCTTGCCCCAGCGAAGAGGCCAGGTTCGGGGCCAAGGAGACGTGGCGGCTCCGGGGCCCTCCTTAGTGGGGAGGTCCGGCCGGGAGCCCGGGGATACGTGGCAGCGCCGGACCTTGCCTCAGCGGGGAGGCCAGGTCCGGGGGGCCAAGGACACATGGCGGCTCCGGAGCCCTCCTTAGCAGGGAGGTCGGTCCGGAGCCTGGGGACACGTGGCAGCGCCGGACCTTGCCTTAGCGGGGAGGCCAGGTCCGGGGCCAAGGACACGTGGTGGCTCTAGGGCCCTACTTAGCTGGGAGGTCCGGCTCGGAGCCCAGGAACACGTGGCAGCGCTGGACCTTGCCTCAGCAGGGAGGCCAAGTCCAGGGCCAAGGACACATGGCGGCTCCGGAGCCATCCTTAGCGGGGAGGTCTGGCCCGGAGCCTGGGCACACGTGGCAGCTCCGGACCTTGCCTCAGCGGGGAGGCCAAGTTCGGGGCCAAAGACACGTGGCCGTGCCAGGACCCGCCTCGATAGGGAGGCGAGGTCTGGAATGTCTTCAACCTTTCACGCAGGGGTACCCAGTCTTGAGGTTACCGACAGTGGCCCTCGGACCCATCTCGGGGGAGTCAGCGAGCCCGCGGGTGGGGCTTCCATCTCTGTCGCGTGGTGGTCTTCTGATCTTACCTTGGGGAGACACCAGCTCCGGATGTGACGCCCCGGTTCTGTGGAAAACCATGGAACCTGGAACTGATGCGTATGTGTGGCTAGGATGTTCATCACACATACACATATCATCCATAAACTGAATTCAGAATATATATTACCACGAATAATAGGCTTTATCACAATATCTCATGAGTCTTGGACTCATGCTAACAGCGGAAGTCTTATTTTAGCAGCGGAAGTCTAAATCTTAGGAGCGGAAGTCTTCTAACTAGTGCGGAAGCAATCTAAGCAGCAGCAGCGGCTCCATCTCTACTCCACAGGCAAGGTTGAGGACAGATTACACGCCTAATGCTCCACTTGGTCTTTATAGTATTCTTCTCCTGTTGCTGATGATGAAGTAATAATGCAAGTTTGAGTACAATGATGTACTCAGCAAGTGCGGGAAAATATGATATGTAGCTCACAGCAAGGAAGGTATAAAAGGCTCATTGCAGAAAGAAAAGTTTAGTTCTCAAAACATGATAAAAACAGCAACTTAGCTTAAAGTGAATGTAATCCCAACATGTATTTAAACATTAACATACCTCCATTATGATTCATTCTTTTTCCATGTCTCAACCAGACATTAATCAACCTTGCTCATGAATACCATCTCGTATTCACTACCATTTCACAAATACCATCTCATATATGCTACCATCTCACGAATACCATCTCGTATTCGCTACCATTCAATTCTGTCTCATTCCGAGACCAAATCTCGTTGCCGTGACTCAATAGTCATGCAACCTACCTCATTACCCGGACTCAATAGTCCCGAAAACCAAATCCAAAAAAACGAACAAAACCATAACCAAAACCAAATACCATCCAAAACCATCCCAAAAAACACCATCCCAACTAATCATAGAAGTTGGCCAGGCGCTCGTGATCGTAAGCTTTGCTATCATGATAGTTTTAGAACTCTGCAGAGTTTGCACCTCTTTACCCACAAGTTTGTGATTTTGTCACCCGTCGGAGACTGCAAAACCTCCATTATACCAGTACACAACCATCGGTGTATGGCTAAGAGATCACAAAATAGCCTTTACAAAGGGGCTACTAGATGTATGGACTCACTAAGGTTTCACCGGCAGGCTAGAATCTCCAATTCTCCTACCCACGGGCCCCCTCTTGTGCCATGCAGTTCCCAGGGCAGTCCTCACTCGACTCCCATTCCCCGCGCCATCCACGGTCCATAATAATCTAGCAGCTTACCTAATTACTCAGCTAAGCCGCACCCATACCTTGCCTTGTGGTGGCACTGTTATCCTGGCATGTGCTCGCATGAACCGGTCCTTAGATCTACGGCAAGTAAATCACCATCTCATTCTACCTCATCCACAAACCAAGGCTTGCCTAGATCTCCCTCCCATTCATGTTCATTAACAATATCCATTTTCTCATTTTTCATATGAGTGTAGTTAGCTAGACACATCTACCTCGCTTCCCGTATCCCATGGACTCAGCGAAGCATAAAAGCAAAAACCATACCTGACTCATTAACTTTCCCGGTGACAAGGATGGCTAACAAAACTAGTAAACTCCTATGAAAGGGTTTCCCATCATATTGACTCAAGCACTTACACCTTTTCGCAACAAAACAGTTTTCCAAAACATGGGATCAATATGGTCAAGGGGCACTTGCCTTGTTCTTGCGGGTCCTGTTGCTCAAATTCTTGCTGTTGTAGTCCGTCGTAGGTAGCTCCCTGAGCTTGTCCTTCTATACGCGATCACGCACATACAAGATTCATAGTAATCAATCATTACGCACAAACTCTGCTTTAAGATGCAATGATGCATATGCATGTTAATCCTATGATGTTTTTTTATTAGATCGTTTTGTACGTGTTCTTGTATGGCTTGCATGGGTTCTACGATGAACAGAGGTGTAAAGATCAATTGTGGACGTGGTGATGATCTTGACTTTAGATCAAACCGATCAACACATGATCTGTCCACGAAAAATCTTTTGTTTGAAAGGAATCGACGAACAGATGCAAAGAAAATGCGATGATGTTGTAAGGTGGTATTGGAAACCTACCTTACTCTCTTCGGGTCCTCTCTCCTAGCAAAACAGATCGTCGGGGCTCCTCCGGCGATGGCGATCGTGATACAGGGTCATCGGCGGTCTCTCTGGCGGTTTTTGTGACGCCCTCAATTCTGTGGAAAACCACGGAACCGAGAACTGATGCATATGTGTGTCCAGGATGTTCATCACACATATACATATGTACCACAAACTGAATTCAGAATATATATAACCATGAATAACAGAGTTTATTACAATGTTTCATGAGTCTTGGACCCATGCTCACAGCGGAAGTCTTATTTCTATACAGCAGAAGTCTTTATTCTAATGCGGAAGCAATTTAACTAATGTGGAAGCAATTCTAGGCAGCAATGGCTCCATCTCTACTCCATCCCCACAGGCAAGGTTGAGAACAGATCACACGCCTAATGCTCCACTTGGTCTTCATAGTAATCTTCCCCTGTTGCTGATGATGAAATAATGCAAGTTTGAGTATGATATGTAGCTCATAACAAGGTAGGTATAAAAAGGCTCATTGCAGAAAGCATAGTTATTTATCAAACCATGACAAAACATCAACTCATCTTTAGGTGAATGTAATCCCAACATGTATTAAAATACCAACCATACCTCCGTTATGTTCATTACCTTCCATGTCACAACCAGTCATCAATCAACCTCATTCTTGCTCACAAATACCTCCTCGTATTCGCTACCAGCTCACGAATTCCATCTCGTATTCGCTACCATTTCATCTCATAAAACAACTTTGTCTCCCACCGAGACCAACCTTGTTGCCATGACTCAACAGTCATGCAACCCAGCTTATCACCCGGACTCAACAGTCCCAAAACCAAACCATAACCAGACCATAACCAATAACCATATCCAATCACCATCCTAACTAATCATGGAAGTTGGCCAGGCGCTTGTGACCGTAAGCTCGGCTATCATGATAGTTTTAGAACTCTACAGAGTTTGCACCTCTTTACCCACAAGTTTGTGATTTCGTCACCCGTCGGCGACTGCAGAACCTCCATTATACCAGTACACAACCGTCAGTGTATGGCCAAGAGATCACAAAATAGCCTTTACAAATGGGCTACTAGATGTATGGACTCACTAAGGTTTCACCGGCAGGCTAGAATCTCCAATTCTCCCACCCACGGGCCCCCTCTTGTGCCATGTAGTTCCCAGGGCAGTCCTCACTCGACTCCCATTCCTCGCGCCTTCCACGGTCCATAACAATCTAGCAACTTACCTAATTACTCAGCTAAGCCGCACCCATACTTGGCCTTGTGGTGGCACTGTTATCCTGGCATGTGCTCGCATGAACCGGTCCTTAGATCTACGACAAGTAAACCACCATCTCATGCTACCTCATTCACAAACCCAGTCTTGCCTAGATCTCCCTTCGATCCATGTTCATTAATGTGACACCCTCATCTCGGGTGTTAGCATATGTTCATGTTTTATGAAGAGGAAACACTTTAAGAAAAGTAGGGACAAAGAAAAATATCAAAAGGATAGCCAATAAGAGCCGAATCCAGCTCTCAGAAAGCGCCGAAGACAACTTACCGTGGCCGCTGGCCACGTGGCGTGTTCGAAGCTCATCCCTGCGAAGTGGGGAGAGACCGCCACCAAGCTGGCTACGTGGCAGGCTCGGGGCTCGTCTCCACAAAGGGGAGAGGTCCGATCCTGTGGGACATGTGTTCCCCACGGAGCTAGCCTCTGCGGAAGAAGCAAAGGCAGTTCCGCAGGACACGTGTCATCCTCGGAGCTAGTCCTCGCGGAAATCAGAGGACCAGTCGCGCGGGATACGTGTCGATCTCGGAGCCCACCTCCAAGAGGTCCTGTTCTATTGGACACGCGTCGTCACCGGAGCTTATCTTCGAGAGGTATGTTGCTACTGGACACATGTCGACCTCGGGGCATGTCCCTGAAGAAAGAAGAGAGGAAAGACCGGCGCCAACACGTGGCGTGCGCGGAGCTCACCTCCAAAGGAGGGGGAGGTCTCGGTCGATTGACACGCGGCACAACCGGAGCTCGTCTCTGCGGAGAAGGAGATACCAGGCCCGGGAAGGACACGTGGAGCCTCCGGAGCTCATCGCCGTGAAGGTAACGAGTTCTGGAGCGGCTTTTACGCGTAAGAATATCGGTACGTAACGGAAACCGACCTGAATTCCACAATGTTACCGCACCAAATCAACTAAAGATAAGATGATAGGATCCAACGACGATCTGAATAAGACTCTTATTCGAGATACAATCAAATTAGGACTCTTCTCTTCCCGATTATAAATAGAACCCAGAACCTCTGGCCGAAGCCACAAACTTCTTTTCCAACTCCTGAGCCAACGACTTAGGGCCCTAGCCCTAACTCGCCAAGTAAACCATCGCCGAAGCGCAACAAGGGAGATCATCGGAGGAGAACCGAGCAGTCTGAGGAGGACCTTGAAAACCGAGAGGAAACGTAAGGTAGGCCCCAATACCACCTTACGATATCGTTGTGTTTTCCTTGCATCTGTTCTTTGATTTCTTTCGAACAGAAGCCTTCTCATGGACAGATCACTTGATGATCAGGTTGATCTAAAGACAAAATCATTGCCACGTCCACCTTTGATCCGAACACCTCTGTCCATGCAAGCCATGCAAGAACACACAGATCTAATAAAAAGATCATAGGATAGCATGCATGTGCATCATCGCATCTAGTTTAAGGTTTGTGTATGATATTGATTGCTGTGAATCTTGTATACATGTGACCCTACCTAGCAGGACAAGCTCAGGGAGCTGTCTACGACGAACTGCAACAACCAGGTTTTGAGATTCAAGAACAACCGGAACCGCAAGAACAAGGCAAGTGCTCCTTGACCATATTGATCCTATGTTTTGGGTAAAACTGTTTTGTTTTGCGAAAAGGTGTGCGTACTGAGTCAAACATGATGGGACACCCTTTTATAGGAGTTTACTAGTTTTGGTTAAACCACCCTTGTCACCTGGGAAATTTATGAGTCGGGTATGGTTTTTGCTTTATGCTTCGCTGAGTCTATGGGATTGGGAAGCGAGATAGATGTGTCTAGCTAACTGCACTCATATTGATAATGAGAAACTGACGTTAATAATGGACATGGATCGGAGGGAGATTTAGGCAAGACTAGGTTTGTGAATAAGGTAGCATGAGTTGGTGGTTTACTTGCCATAGATCTAAGGACCGGTTCATGCATGCACATGCCAGGATAACAGTGCCACCACAAGGCCAAGTATGGGTGCGGCTTAGCTAAGTAATTAGGTAAGTTGCTAGAGTGTTATGGACTGTGGAAGGCGCGGGGAATGTGAGTTGAGTGAGGACTGCCTTGGGAACTGCATGGCACAATAGGGGGCCCGTGGATGGGAGAATTGGAGATTCTAGCCTGGCGATGAAATCTTAGTGAGTCCATACATCTAGTAACCCCTTTGTAAAGGCTATTTTTTGATCTCTTGACCATACACCAACGGATGTGTACTGGTATAATGGAGGTTCTGCAGTCGCCGACGGGTGACGAAATCACAAACTTGTGGGTAAAGATGTGCAAACTCTGCAGAGTCTAAAACTATCATGATAGCCGAGCTTACAGTCACGAGCACCTGGCTAAACTGCCATGATTAGTTGGGATGGTTATCGGTTATGGTTAATGAGTTTGTTATGGTTTGGTTGTTGGGACTGTTGAGTCCTGGTGATAAGATGGTTGCATGACTGTTGAGTCATGGCAACGAGTTTGGTCTCGGTGTGAGACGAAGTTGTTTTAAGATGGTAGAGAATACGGGGAGGTATTCGTGAGATGGTAGCGAATACGAGGAGGTATTCGTGAGTAAGAATGAACCTGGAAAGCGATGAAGGTATGTTGGTAATTTAATACATGCTGGGATTATAATCATCTAAAGTTAAGTTGCTGTTTTATCATGGTTTTACAAATCTGCTTTTCTGCAAATAAGACTTTTTATACCTACCTTGTTTATGAGCTGCATATCATGTGTTTTCCCGCACTTGCTGAGTACATCATTGTACTCAAACTTGCATTATTTCATCACCAACAACAGGACAAGATTTCTATGAGGAACGAGTGGAGCATTAAGGCATGTGATCTGTTCTCAACCTTGCCTATGGGAGGGAGTAGAGATGGAGCCACTTCTGCTTAGATTTGCTTCCGCATTAGCTGAATTGCTTCCGCATAGAAATAAGACTTCCGCTGTGAGCATGAGTCTAAGACTCATGAGGTATTGTAATAAACTCTGTTATTCGTGGTAATATATAATCTGAATTCAGTTTGTGGAACGTATGTGTATGTGTGATGAACATCCTGGGCACACATATGCATTAGTTCTCGGTCCGTGGTTTTCTGGTTTTCCCACAGAATTGAGGGCGTCACAGATTGGTATCAGAGCCACGGGTTGACAGTAGGTTACACGCCTAGATAGAAACCTTAGATTGATATTAGAGCCACGGGTTAACAGCAAGTTACACCCCTAAATAGGAGTCGTAGGTAGCTAAGCCACACTGACCAAAGGAAGCGTCCTAGGGTGAATAGCTTTGATTGGCCTTGAAACCACCTTGGCATAGGGAACCATCCTTGAATAGGAGTTGTGTGGGCCCTTGTGATGATTATTTATGATTGTGTGCTTAGTGTGAGTTGTGGGACGTCTCAAAACGTTGTCCATATCCACACGTAAGAAGAAAGAGGTGTGAGATGTTTCGGCACTTGCTCACATCCTCATATGGGCTAATATATACATAGTCCAACTCACCTTGATGCATATAGTTAGAGGGAATCTACCTAACCTTGTAACATTCTATTCTATTTCGATCTCTCTCATAGATGGTGAGAGGAAACGCCGGCCGAAGGAACGTCCAGGAGGATGACCATGATGAAGTTCCTGCTAACCCAGGAGCTGGCGAAAACCATCTGGAAAGGTTGATGGCCATGCAAAACCAGCTTATGCAAACCATGATCTAAACTTTGGGTCAGTTGCAGGCCAACCAAAACCCCGTTCCGGCACCACCGCCACCACCACCGCCGGCTCATAACAGGTTGGGAGAGTTCATGAGGACTCGACCACCCACCTTTGCTCAAGCTAGTGATCCCATGGAGGCCGATGATTGGTTAAAATCCATGGAGAAAAAGCTTGCCATTGTTCAATACAATGACCGAGAGAAGGTTCTCTTCGCGTCGCACCAACTTATGGGAGTCGCTGCTGACTGGTGGGATGCCCTGAGAAACGCTCTTGCCAACCCGGAGGCAATCACTTGGACTGAGTTCAAGGAAAGTTTCCGCTCTCACTACATCCCTGCTGGTGTAATGATGCTCAAAAGACAGGAGTTCGAAGGTCTCCGCCAAGGACAGAAAAGTGTGAATGAGTATCTCAACAAGTTCATACAACTGTCCCGGTATGTCCCCGAAGATGTCAACTCAGATCAGAGGAAGCAGTACCTGTTCATGAGAGGGTTGAACAATGAGATCCAGGTTCAGCTTCTCAACAATGACTACGCAAGCTTCCAGAAGCTGGTTGACAAGGCCATAGTGGTTGTAAACAAGATCCGAGAGATCGAGCGAGAGTGCAAGAGGAAGATGCCATACCAGCCCCAAGGGAGCAACGTACGACCTAGGTACATGCCCCCTGCACCGCAGTATGGATCGACCACTCCTGCATACCGCCCTGGTCAGCCACCACAGCAACAACTCGTTGCTCCAGCACCTCGCGTGCCCATGCCTTCTGCGCCCCGACCTAACAATGGCGCCCCTGTTCAAAACCCCCACCCCAACGTACCTACTGCCGTAGGCAACAGGGCATGCTTTGCATGCGGGGAAGTAGGCCACTTCGCGAACCAGTGCCCGAGGAGAGGCCCTGGATAGTAAGGTAACGTGCCCAAGCAGAACCCGCAACCGAACGGAGGAGACAATCATGGGAACCGTGGGCAGCAGAACTATGCTCGCGGCCACGTGAACCATGTCACTATCGAGGAAGCACAACAGGCTGAGGACGTCGCAATTGGTATGTTCCTTACCAACTCCAACCCAGCCACCATCTTATTTGATTCTGGAGCATCACATTCCTTCATATCATCGAAATATGTGGCCAAGCATCATCTACCCGTATCCCACTTAGAATGTGCTATGTTAGTAAATTCTCCCGGAGGAGAAATGAGGACTAATATAGAATGTCCGAAAGTAAGCCTTAAAATAAGGGGGTAGACTTCCTTGCCAACCTTATTGTCTTGGACTCCCAAGGGATTGACATCATACTCGAAATGGATTGGCTAAGCAAGCACAACGGAGTAATCCAATGTGCTGAAAGGAGCGTGCAGTTGACAAACGAGCACAGTATTCGTGTCGAGTTTGCGTCAGCCCAGCAAACAACCAAACGGGCAAACTTAAACAAGGTCGAAGGAACAACATTGGACAGCATTCTAGTGGTTCAGGAATTTTCGGACGTCCCGGAAGAGCTTCCAGGTATGCCGCCTGACCGGGACATCGAGTTTGCCATAGATTTGGTACCCGGAACTGTACCCATAGCCAAGAGACCCTATAGGATGCCCGTCAACGAGCTAGTTGAACTCAAGAAGCAAATTCAAGAACAGTTGGAAAAGGGTTTTATCCGTCCAAGCTCGTCACCATGGGGAGCTCTGGTGCTCTTCATAGACAAGAAGGATGGAACCCAAAGGATGTGCGTGGACTATAGGTCTCTCAACGAGGTAACAATCAAGAACAAATACCCTCTGCCCCGTATAGAGGACCTGTTCGACCAAATGAAAGGAGCCCGAGTGTTCTCCAAGATTGATCTTCGGTCGGGATACTTCCAGCTGAAGATTAAGCCCTCCGATATACCCAAGACAGCTTTTCGAACACGGTATGGTTCGTATGAATATACCGTCATGTCTTTTGGGTTGACAAATGCACCCGCATACTTCATGTACCTTATGAACAAGGTTTTCATGGAGTACTTGGACAAGTTCGTCGTGGTTTTCATCGACGACATTATGGTGTATTCAAAAAGTGAGGAGGAGCATGAAGAACATCTGAGATTGACCTTGCAGAAGTTGCGTGAGCATCAATTGTATGCCAAGCTCAACAAGTGTCAATTTTGGCTAAAGGAAATATCTTTCGTAGGCCACATTATCTCCGAAGAAGGGGTATCGGTTGATCCTGGAAAGGTGAGAGATGTTCTGAAGTGGGACCAACCGAAGAGCGTGAGGGATATTCGGAGTTTCCTTGGGATGGCAGGATACTATCGACGCTTCATTAAAGACTTCTCTAAAATTGCAAAACCTATGACAGAGTTGCTAATGAAGGGAAAGGTCTTTCAATGGACGCCAGCCTGCCAAGAAAGTTTCGAGGAACTCAAGAAAAGGCTAACCACAGCACCAGTTCTGGTATTGCCAGACGTAAGCAAGAGCTTTGACATATATTGTGATGCATCCAGACAGGGGCTCGGATGTGTGCTCATGCAGGAAGGACAAGTGGTAGCCTATGCCTCACGGCAATTAAAGAAGCACGAGCTTAATTATCCTACACATGACTTGGAGTTAGCAGCAATAGTGCATGCATTGAAGATTTGGAGACATTATATCCTTGGTCATCGATGTGAGATCTATACGGATCATAAAAGCCTCAAGTACATATTCACACAAACGGACTTGAATTTGAGGCAACGTCGATGGTTAGAACTCATCAAGGATTATGATGTTGGAATCAACTACCACCCCGGGAAGGCCAATGTAGTAGCTGATGCATTGAGCAGAAAGGGAGCATGTCACCAACTCACGGTTCGGGAGCTACCACCCGAACTATGTAAGGAGTTCGAATGGTTACACCTCAGATTCTTGAATAACATGGAAATAATAGAGATCCACTCCTCATTGGAGCAAGAAATAAGAGAGGGCCAAGCAACGGACGAGGAGATCAAGGAGATCAAGGAACGAATCCGACAAGGAATAGAGAAGGATTTCAAGGAGGATGAAAAGGGTACGCTTTGGCTAGGAAAAAGGATTTGTGTGCCGAACATAAGACACCTCCGCGACATGATATTGAAGGAGGCACATGACTCACCCTATTCCATACATCCCGGAAGCACCAAAATGTACAAGGACTTGAAAACTTGTTATTGGTGGGATGGTATGAAGAGGGATATAGCGGAATACATTGCCCTATGCGACACATGTGTAACACCCCAAATTTTGATTCAAAACCCAAAACCCTTTTCAGAGGGGAATTTAAAAATTTTTGGACGTGTTGCATGTTTTGCAAAAATTCAAATTCAAACTGGAATTCAAATTATACCCAAAACAGAAAAGAAATGGAAAAAAGAAAAAGGAAAACGGGAAAAAACTGGCCAGTGGGCCGAAACCCGCCAGCCGGCCCAGCTACTCCCGCGCCAGCCCGCCCCCGCGCACGCCGCGCTGCCTCTCACCGATGGGTGGGACCCACATGTCATCCCTAACCCCGCGACCCCGGACTCTCTCCCGCGCGCGCGATCGCAACCGATCGGGAAACCCGTCCCGTCGCCCGAATTCTGGACCCAGAGGACTCCAACTCGATCACAACAGATCCACCGCCCTCCCCCGGCTATAAAAACCCCCGATCCGATCAGTTTTTCCCACGCGATCGCCGAATTTTCACTCCGGTGAGCACCGAGACTTCGCCGGTGAATTCTGGCCGATCTAAGCTCGGAAACTCTGATCTAACTCGCTGGTTTTGATCCACCGCCTCCGGGGAACTTTGCAGGTGCAGAAAACTCGGAGAGTTACGGTGTAAACGCAGTGCCGACGAGCTTCGCCGTGGTTTTGCCTCGGACCTCGCCGCCGATCACTTTCCAGGACCCCCGAGCTCGAGAAAACCCCCGAGGTGAGATCCCTGACCTCCCCTCTACCGATCTAGGCCATAAGATCACAGTTCTAGGCAGAATTCTCGCGGATCCGAAACTTTCCGGCGAGATCGCCGCTTCCCGCCGCCGTGCGCCACCGGCAGCGCCGCCCGCGCTCGATCGGAGCGACGTGGCCGCTTGTGCGCCGTTTGTTTTAAATCGCACGGTAGACTTTAAAACCCCGCGTACCGGTTCGATCTTATAATCTCAGCCGTCGGTTTAAAATCGGACGAACCACGTCAGCCCCGCATTATAAAGACTGGAATTCTTACGTGCTACCCCCTGGGGTTCTCTGGAATTGAGAGCTAGCCCCGGAAACTTCAGATCTAGCCCCTGGAACTTCAGAAAATCATGTAAATTCATTTAAAAATCAGTTTTAGCCCCTGGACTTAATAGAAATTAAGAAAAACACCTCTGATAAGTGTAGCTAGACCCCTGGAAATTATGAAAATAATATTATAGACCCTGTAATGGGGTGAGTTTACTTTTTAACCCTGTTTAGTATTTAATTTAGAAAATTGGATATGTAACTAGTGTTTAAAAATTAAAAGGGGGACAAACATAATTGTCAAAATTAATTAAAAACTTTCTCAGTACTTAGAAAACTTTGGAGTGAGATAAAAATATATTTTTGGGCTGAAATAAGTCTGTTTTATCTATTATTCACATTTTATTAGTATAGGGACACATTTTTAAGTAAAGAATAGTTAAAGAAAAATAGGGAAAATAATTATGAAATAGTATACATCATAAGCCATGGTCAAAATATGATTTCAAATTATTTAGGACCAGAACCTAATCTGTTTAGGTGATGTGTATTACTAATTTAATAATAAAATATACAATTATGCATAGGAATATAAATCTGAAAATATAGCAATTAGTAAATGATAACTGGAGTTTCTAAAATACAAAGAATTCAGTTTAGGGTTGATAGAAATTGTGAAGGCACATTGTATGCAAGTATAAATGTGGACACAAAAGTAGGAATCATATATACACATGGTTAAAAGTGCATGCAAGCCACAACTCAACGCACATAAAGTAACCACAACACATATAATGGTGAATGAATTTCATAAATATGAATGTGTGGTTTGTATGAAGTAGAAGTGTGAACTATGTCTTATGATTGTTGTTTTTCTTTTGCTATGTGTGATGGTATGAAGTAGAACCTGTTCAAGAACAAGTTATTCATTTCCAAGACCAGGAATACCCATTTCAAGAGCAGCAAGAAGGAGGCAAGTGTCCTTGACCACTTTGATCCTATGCTAGGATGTGTAGATAGAATTATTTGCATTGTCAAGTTAATTATGAAACCCATGCTAGGAAGTTTCCCTAGAATTGCATTACCTTGTTTCCTTGAAGCTTGGGTTGGGATTTATTTTGTCATGTCATTTATTTACATGCATATGCTTAGCCATGCTTAGAATGGGATATTTGGGACATGAAATCATCAGTTTATATTACTATACTCTTGAATGTGACATTGTGAGTTATGTAGAGGTAGGGATCAAGGCAAGTTGGATGTTTTGGTTGTGTGCTGGGTGCACGAGACTTGGGTTTGTGTTTAGTACTTGCCTGGATCCTAAGGACCGGTTCATGGAGCATGTAACCCGGCTTTACAGTGCCAACCACATGCTGAGATGGGGCAGCTTGGCCAATTAATTAGGTGTATCCCCGGCGTAGTATGGGTGTGTTGGATGGTGCGGGGATTAGGTGTCAGCTGGACTACCATATGAACCGCAAGGCTCAAGAGGGGGCCACTGCAGCGGGGTTGGAGCCTCTTGTATGCTGTTAGGGGTGAAACCTCAGTGGGCCCACGCTCGTCGGGAATCCCTTTGTAAAGGCTTCGTAGTGATCTCTTGGCCACACACCTGGGAAGTGTGAATGTGGATCGTAGCCACTGGCATAATGGAGGTTCTTTTAGTCCACCCGGCAACGGGGGATGAAATCACTACTTGTGGGTACAGTGGTACAAACTCTGCAGATTCAAAACTGTCTTGACAGCCGTGCTCACGGTTAAGAGCGGCCTGGACTTATTCATGATTAGAGGAGTGAAGGTTTTTGGAAGTTAAGCGGGGAGCTTAACATTGGAAATGATGTTATGGTTATTGGATTATGATAATGGGTTGGGAGATTGGGACCATTTCACCTGTGTAGTAATGTAGGTGCTTAATAAGCTAAGGTGATAGGTATTAATTGCGTAGTGCTTTAACCATGAGTTCAACCTCTCCTTGTTCTAGCCATGCATGATATAATTTTCCCACACTTGCTGAGTACCATTGGTACTCAACCTTGCATATTTGTTGGTTTATATTGCTGCTCAGGTCAAGATAATGAGGTGGTGTATAATGACCAAGATTTTGGACCCGAGGAAGGCTTTTAGGTTCATGAAGACCCCCGGGCAACGCCTGTGATGGAGCCCTAAAAGAATAATATTCCGCTGCTAGTTTATTTACTTGTGATGAAGCATTAGTGTCCATTGAGACATTTGCGATGTAAGACTTATTTATATTCGACACCTGGCTTGTAATAAATGATGCTTCACTATTTGTCATCACATGTATGAGAAAATGATCCTGGCATACATGTGATATTCACTTGGTTGTTCTTCGGAAAAACCGGGTGTGACAGAGGTGGTATCAGAGCCAAGGTTGCCCGTAGGAACATGGACCTAGGTAGAAATGGACGTATTTAAGGGCCCTATTTTCTTAAAAACTATTTTCCAAGGTGTGGGTGGAAAAGTGTTATTAAAGGAGTCATTTTCTTCATCTTACCCCAACTTTCATTCAAAATAGGATTTTTGTTTGAGATTTTATCTAACCTAATTTTAAATTCTTTTGTTTTAGATGGTTCGCATGATTTGCACCGCTCGTAAGTCCACAGGAGGGAGAGTTCCCGTAGTGGCCCTTGCCGAAAGAGAGGAGAGTCGTCCAGTGACGTACCTTTCCTACGGATTGGCAGTAGGAGACTTGTTGCGCCGTCTTCGACGTATGCTCGAAGCCACAGGCAATACGGGCAAGCTAATCATCCACTATAACTCCACCAGGGCCATCCGTGAGAAGAGGGAAGAATGGAGTTCGGAGATGAGGATTATACACGAGAATCAGCTGCTGAAGATCCACCATTCTCCAGCTTGTCGAGCAACACAAGTTGACGCAGAGAGAGATGTCACCTGGGAGGCCATCACCTGCCAGAGTCACATCTATCGTCGCCACTTGGACAGGACTGAGTACATGTATGTCCTCCAACGTGAGAGTGGTACCACGGAGTACAAGTACCCACCGGTGCAGCAAGGGACTTCCCATGAGCACATGGACTTGTGCTTGGAGGATGCTGCTATGCTCAGCACTCGACTGCAGGAGTGTCAACAAGAGCTTCAGGATGTCCGAGACACCCTGAAGGAAACGGAGGCGTTGCTGCGAGCTTGCTTAAAGGCGAGAGAAAGAGGAGATGGGAATGAACTGTGTGTCACCGTGAGTGATCCCTGGACTCCTGACTCCCCGGATCGCCGAGCAATCAGGCGTCGTCGCACTTCTCCACCAGCAGCCTCTCCACCCAAAGCAGAGTCAGAAGGTAGCCGAAATGAGGAGGAAGATCCCGAGGAGCCAGCTCAAGAGGACGAGTAGTATAGAGTCTTTCCCCTAGCTAGCAAGAGGTCGAGTAGTCGAGTAGTTACGTAGTTAATGGTGTGATAATACTTGGTGTGTGACGTGAGTTGTGGAAGCAATGAGCAATTGTCCACAGCCTCGTCTTCATATTGTTTTGCTTTGGTGTGTGAATCCACAGGAAATAATAGTGCATTTATTTTGAGATATAAACTCTCGTAAAATTTTAACAAAACCTCAAAACCTCAAAGCACCAACAAATGAAAGTAGTAAGATGATACTAAATGATACCAAATTAACATTTGTTGATTCTGCCAGATGGCCGGAAGAGGAAAAGGACGTGCTGCCAACCCCGCCAACAACAATGATGAGGCATGCAACCCTCATCTTTCTGAAGGCCAGGATCGGGGTGGTCGCCGTGAAGAAGTTGATCCTCTCCACCAAATGCTGGAGAATCAAAATCAGCTCATCCAGAACTTGACTCAAGTGGTGGCCAACTTGCATCAAGTTCCACCTCCACAAGCTGCACCACGCCAACCCAGGTTGAGTGAGTTTCTAGGAACTCAACCTCCAAAGTTTGCAAGTGCTGCTGAACCTCTGGAGGCAGATGATTGGCTGAAGACTATTGAAAGTAAGATGAGGATCATACAGTGCCAAGGGTATGAGAGGGTGCTGTTTGCCTCTCATCAACTGCAGGGACCTGCTGCTGATTGGTGGACCGCCTACGTGGCCGCCCATCATGACCCTGAGAACATCACTTGGGAAGAGTTCAAGCGTAGCTTCCGCAACCATTACATCCCAAGAGGTGAACTCAAAAACAATAGGAAGGAATTTTTGGGACTGCAGCAGGGAAACATGACGGTGAGGGAATACCTCACTAAATTTACTCAACTATCCCGTTATGCTCCACGAGACATAGAGACCGATGAGCAGAAACAAGATTGTTTCGTGGAAGGACTTACCGCAGAGATGCAGTGTGCAATGTCCTCCAATGAGTATGAAAGTTTTCAAAAGATGGTGGACAGAGCGTTTGTGGTGGAAAGGAAGCTAAAGGCCCTGGAAAATGAGAATAAGAGGAAGGCGGGGTGGTCACATCAGGCCTCAGGGAGCAACACCCGCCCACGTATGATGCAGCAACCTACGGGGCAGACGAGCCGTGCTGCGGTACCCTATGCAGCACCAAGAGGGTACAACCCAAACTACAGGCCACCCGCAGCCCCAGCACAGCCGCAACGTCAGTTTGTGCAACAGCCTCGCCCCGCATATCCACCTCGACCAGCAGTGCAAGGACCCCCAAACCAACCCCAAGACAACAAAGGCCAAGCATCTAAGATTGGGGTGCAATGTTTCAGCTGTGGGGAAATGGGGCACTACGCCCATAAATGCCCAAAGAAGAAGTCTGCGCAGCCACAACAGCAGAATGTAATGAGAGGACGGGTGAACCACGTCACTATGGAGGAAGCACAAGAGGCGCCCGACGTGGTAGTTGGTAAGTTTCCTGCCAATTTACACCTTGCAACTCTGCTGTTTGATTCTGGTGCTACCCACTCGTTCATTGCTCAAGGGTTTGTTAAGAAGCATGACCTAGCAACCACACAAATGAACCATATGCTAGCCGTAAACTCTCCAGGTGGAGAAATAAGGACAAGACAAGTGTGTCCCAAAGTGAGCCTAGACATTAATGGGGTAGTATTTACGGCTAACCTCATAGTGATAGATTCACAAGGGATAGATATTATTTTGGGTATGGATTGGTTGACCAAACATGAAGGAATCATCCATTGTTCGACCAGAACGGTGGAACTAACTCACCCCAGTGGCACCCGAGTAAAGTTCATAACCATACACGAGCCTAGGAGGGACATTAAATTAAATCAAGTGGAGGTGAAAGTTGAGGAAATCAGGACTATCAGGGAATATCCAGATGTTTTTCCGGAGGAATTGCCAGGTATGCCTCCCGACCGTGACGTGGAATTCGCAATTGAGCTAGTACCGGGAACAGCCCCGATATACAAGAGACCTTATCGAATGGACTCCAAGCAGCTAGAAGAGCTCAAGGATCATTTGAGAGAATTGACGGAGAAGGGGTATATTCGCCCTAGTTCCTCACCATGGGGAGCTCCGGTGATATTTGTGCCTAAGAAAGATGGAACCCAAAGGTTATGCGTGGATTACCGTGCCTTGAATGAGGTAACCATCAAAAACAAGTACCCATTGCCTCGCATTGAAGACTTGTTTGATCAGTTGAGGGGAGCTTGTGTGTTCTCGAAAATTGATCTCAGGTCGGGGTACCACCAACTCAAGATAAGGCAATCATATATTCCCAAGACAACTTTCGTATCTCGGTACGGACTGTATGAATACACTGTCATGCCTTTTGGGCTAACCAATGCCCCGGCATATTTCATGTACCTCATGAACAAGGTATTCATGGAATATCTGGACAAATTTGTGGTGGTTTTCATAGATGATATTTTCGTCTTCTCCAAAAATGAAGAAGAACATGAGAAACATCTAAGGTTGGTGTTACAGAGGCTGAGAGAACACCAACTATATGCCAAGTTGAGCAAGTGTGAGTTTTGGCTGAAGAGAGTTCCCTTTTTAGGACATATAATCTCGGAGGGAGGAATCTCCGTAGATCCCGCCAAAATCGAGGATATCCAGAAGTGGAAAACCCCTGAAAATGTCGGGGAAGTTCGAAGCTTTTTGGGCTTGGCTGGATACTATCGACGGTTTATTGAGGGATTCTCCAAGATATCGAGACCTCTCACCAAACTGTTGGAGAAGGGAATCACATTCACCTGGACGCCACAGTGCGAGACGAGCTTTCAGGAGCTAAAGAAGAGATTGACAACAGCCCCAGTGCTGGTTATGCCAGATATGCAGAAGAATTTCACAGTGTACTGCGATGCCTCTGGAAATGGGTTGGGATGTGTTCTCATGCAAGAAGGACATGTCGTGGCATATGCATCCCGGCAGCTTCGGAAGCACGAGAAGAACTATCCTACACATGACCTAGAACTAGCTGCAGTGGTACACGCGTTGAAAATTTGGCGGCACTATTTGATGGGGAAGAGGACAGAGATATATACGGATCATAAGAGTTTGAAGTACATATTCACACAGCCAGATCTCAACCTCCGACAAAGGAGATGGTTAGAGCTAATCAATGACTTTGATATAGGCATCAACTATCATCCTGGGAAAGCAAACGTCGTGGCCGATGCTTTGAGTCGGAAAGTGCAGGTCAATAAGTTGAGTTTGAAGAACATGCCTGCAGAATTGAAGGACGAGGTTATAAGACTCAATCTATGTCTAGTAAATAGTGGTGAAGCCATCGCCATGGAAGTGGACTCCACACTCGAGCGAGACATACGAGAGGGCCAAAAGAATGATGAGAAGATACAAGAGATCAGACAGCTCATTAAGGAAAATAAAGCTCCTGGTTTTAGAGAAGATGAACAAGGAACGGTGTGGCACGGGAAAAGGATCTGTGTGCCAGAAGTAAAGGAGATCCGTGAATTGATTTTGAAGGAGGCTCACGATTCCGACTATTCCATTCATCCTGGGAGTACGAAGATGTACCAGGACCTCAAAGGCCGGTATTGGTGGTATGGCATGAAGCGAGATGTCGCGGAACATGTTGCCCTATGTGACACATGTCAGTTGGTGAAAGCAGAACATCAACGACCCGCGGGATTATTGCAACCACTCAAAGTGCCTGAATGGAAATGGGAAGAAATCAGCATGGATTTTGTCGTGGGATTGCCTAGGACCCAATCCGGGTATGATTCAATATGGGTCATTATTGATAGGCTAACCAAGGTAGCTCATTTCATCTCTGTGAAAGAAAGCTACAGCGGATCCAAATTGGCAGAATTGTACATGTCAAGGATTGTGTGTTACCATGGAGTGCCAAAGAAGATAGTGTCGGACCGAGGGACACAGTTCACCTAGAGGTTTTGGCAAAAGTTGCATGAAACCATGGGAACCCATCTGAATTTCAGCTCTGCCTATCATCCCCAAACTGACGGGCAGACGGAGAGAACCAATCAGATCCTTGAAGATATGTTAAGGGCATGTGCACTCAAAAACAATAGGAGTTGGGACAAGAACCTACCGTATGCGGAGTTTTCCTATAACAACAGTTATCAAGCTAGTATGAAGATGTCACCGTTTGAAGCTTTGTATGGAAGGAAGTGCAGAACTCCCCTATTTTGGAACCAAACAGGAGAAAGTAAAGTGTTTGGTCCAGAAGTGCTACAAGAAGCCGAGGCGAAGGTGAGGGAGATTCGCAACAACTTGAGGATAGCACAAACACGCCAGAAGAGTTATGCTGATATACGAAGAAGAGAACTCGTTTTCAACGTGGGAGACTATGTTTATCTCAAGGTGTCCCCTATCAGAGGACTTCGTCGGTTCAAGGTGAAAGGGAAGTTGTCACCTCGATACATCGGACCCTTTCAAGTTTTGGAAAGGAAAGGCGAAGTGGCGTACCAACTAGAGTTACCGGTTCATCTATCGGACGTGCACGATGTATTCCATGTGTCACAACTCAAGAAATGCCTGAGGACGCCTGAGGAGGTGTTACCCATGAATGAAGTGGATGTAGCTGAAGATTTGTCTTATGCCGAGCAACCATACAAGATTTTGGAGACGATGGAACGCCTTACCAGAAACAAGAGAATCCGGATGTGCAAGGTGCAGTGGAAGCATCACTCAGAAGAGGAAGCCACCTTGGAACGGGAAGATGAGCTCAAGGCACAATATCCGGAATTGTTTTCTTAGAAACACCAATCTCGAGGACGAGATTTCTTTTAAGGGGGGTAGAGCTGTAACACCCCAAATTTTGATTCAAAACCCAAAACCCTGTTCAGAGGGGAATTTAAAAATTTTTCGACGTGTTGCATGTTTTGCAAAAATTCAAATTCAAACTGGAATTCAAATTATACCCAAAACAGAAAAGAAATGGAAAAAAGAAAAAGGAAAACGGGAAAAAACTGGCCAGTGGGCCGAAACCCGCCAGCCGGCCCAGCTACTACCGCGCCAGCCCGCCCCCGCGCGCGCCGCGCTGCCTCTCACCGACGGGTGGGACCCACATGTCATCCCTAACCCCGCGACCCCGGACTCTCTCCCGCGCGCGCGATCGCAACCGATCGAGAAACCCGTCCCGTCGCCCGAATTCTGGACCCAGAGGACTCCAACTCGATCACAACAGATCCACCGCCCTCCCCCGGCTATAAAAACCCCCGATCCGATCAGTTTTTCCCACGCGATCGCCGAATTTTCACTCCGGTGAGCACCGAGACTTCGCCGGTGAATTCTGGCCGATCTAAGCTCGGACACTCTAATCTAACTCGCTGGTTTTGATCCACCGCCTCCGGGGAACTTTGCAGGTGCAGAAAACTCGGAGAGTTACGGTGTAAACGCAGCGCCGACGAGCTTTGCCGTGGTTTTGCCTCGGACCTCGCCGCCGATCACTTTCCAGGACCCCCGAGCTCGAGAAAACCCCCGAGGTGAGATCCCTGACCTCCCCTCTACCGATCTAGGCCATAAGATCACAGTTCTAGGCAGAATTCTCGCGGATCCGAAACTTTCCGGCGAGATCGCCGCTTCCCGCCGCCGTGCGCCGCCGGCAGCGCCGCCCGCGCTCGATCGGAGCGACGTGGCCGCTTGTGCGCCGTTTGTTTTAAATCGCACGGTAGACTTTAAAACCCCGCGTACCGGTTCGATCTTATAATCTCAGCCGTCGGTTTAAAATCGGACGAACCACGTCAGCCCCGCATTATAAAGACTGGAATTCTTACGTGCTACCCCCTGGGGTTCTCTGGAATTGAGAGCTAGCCCCAGAAACTTCAGATCTAGCCCCTGGAACTTCAGAAAATCATGTAAATTCATTTAAAAATCAGTTTTAGCCCCTGGACTTAATAGAAATTAAGAAAAACACCTCTGATAAGTGTAGCTAGACCCCTGGAAATTATGAAAATAATATTATAGACCCTGTAATGGGGTGAGTTTACTTTTTAACCCTGTTTAGTATTTAATTTAGAAAATTGGATATGTAACTAGTGTTTAAAAATTAAAAGGGGGACAAACATAATTGTCAAAATTAATTAAAAACTTTCTCAGTACTTAGAAAACTTTGGAGTGAGATAAAAATATATTTTTGGGCTGAAATAAGTCTGTTTTATCTATTATTCACATTTTATTAGTATAGGGACACATTTTTAAGTAAAGAATAGTTAAAGAAAAATAGGGAAAATAATTATGAAATAGTATACATCATAAGCCATGGTCAAAATATGATTTCAAATTATTTAGGACCAGAACCTAATCTGTTTAGGTGATGTGTATTACTAATTTAATAATAAAATATACAATTATGCATAGGAATATAAATCTGAAAATATAGCAATTAGTAAATGATAACTGGAGTTTCTAAAATACAAAGAATTCAGTTTAGGGTTGATAGAAATTGTGAAGGCACATTGTATGCAAGTATAAATGTGGACACAAAAGTAGGAATCATATATACACATGGTTAAAAGTGCATGCAAGCCACAACTCAACGCACATAAAGTAACCACAACACATATAATGGTGAATGAATTTCATAAATATGAATGTGTGGTTTGTATGAAGTAGAAGTGTGAACTATGTCTTATGATTATTGTTTTTCTTTTGCTATGTGTGATGGTATGAAGTAGAACCTGTTCAAGAACAAGTTATTCATTTCCAAGACCAGGAATACCCATTTCAAGAGCAGCAAGAAGGAGGCAAGTGTCCTTGACCACTTTGATCCTATGCTAGGATGTGTAGATAGAATTATTTGCATTGTCAAGTTAATTATGAAACCCATGCTAGGAAGTTTCCCTAGAATTGCATTACCTTGTTTCCTTGAAGCTTGGGTTGGGATTTATTTTGTCATGTCATTTATTTACATGCATATGCTTAGCCATGCTTAGAATGGGATATTTGGGACATGAAATCATCAGTTTATATTACTATACTCTTGAATGTGACATTGTGAGTTATGTAGAGGTAGGGATCAAGGCAAGTTGGATGTTTTGGTTGTGTGCTGGGTGCATGAGACTTGGGTTTGTGTTTAGTACTTGCCTGGATCCTAAGGACCGGTTCATGGAGCATGTAACCCGGCTTTACAGTGCCAACCACATGCTGAGATGGGGCAGCTTGGCCAATTAATTAGGTGTATCCCCAGCGTAGTATGGGTGTGTTGGATGGTGCGGGGATTAGGTGTCAGCTGGACTACCATATGAACCGCAAGGCTCAAGAGGGGGCCACTGCAGCGGGGTTGGAGCCTCTTGTATGCTGTTAGGGGTGAAACCTCAGTGGGCCCACGCTCGTCGGGAATCCCTTTGTAAAGGCTTCGTAGTGATCTCTTGGCCACACACCTGGGAAGTGTGAATGTGGATCGTAGCCACTGGCATAATGGAGGTTCTTTTAGTCCACCCGGCAACGGGGGATGAAATCACTACTTGTGGGTACAGTGGTACAAACTCTGCAGATTCAAAACTGTCTTGACAGCCGTGCTCACGGTTAAGAGCGGCCTGGACTTATTCATGATTAGAGGAGTGAAGGTTTTTGGAAGTTAAGCGGGGAGCTTAACATTGGAAATGATGTTATGGTTATTGGATTATGATAATGGGTTGGGAGATTGGAACCATTTCACCTGTGTAGTAATGTAGGTGCTTAATAAGCTAAGGTGATAGGTATTAATTGCGTAGTGCTTTAACCATGAGTTCAACCTCTCCTTGTTCTAGCCATGCATGATATAATTTTCCCACACTTGCTGAGTACCATTGGTACTCAACCTTGCATATTTGTTGGTTTATATTGCTGCTCAGGTCAAGATAATGAGGTGGTGTATAATGACCAAGATTTTGGACCCGAGGAAGGCTTTTAGGTTCATGAAGACCCCCGGGCAACGCCTGTGATGGAGCCCTAAAAGAATAATATTCCGCTGCTAGTTTATTTACTTGTGATGAAGCATTAGTGTCCATTGAGACATTTGCGATGTATGACTTATTTATATTCGACACCTGGCTTGTAATAAATGATGCTTCACTATTTGTCATCACATGTATGAGAAAATGATCCTGGCATACATGTGATATTCACTTGGTTGTTCTTCGGAAAAACCGGGTGTGACAACATGCCAACGGGTGAAGGCCGAACATCAAAAACCCGCTGGATTGCTGCAACCTTTGAAAATACCCGAATGGAAGTGGGAGGACATCAGTATGGATTTCATTGTCGGATTGCCACGTACTCAGTCGGGGTACGACTCCATCTAGGTCATTGTGGACCGATTGACGAAAACCGCCCATTTTCTCCCTGTAAGGACCAGTTACAATGTTGCGCAATTGGCAGAATTGTACATGGAGCAGATCGTGTGCCGTCACGGAGTTTCGAGGAGGATAGTCTCGGATCGAGGTTCTCAGTTTACCTCTAGATTCTGGAGGAAGCTGCAGAAAGCCATGGGTACACGACTGGATTTTAGCTCCGCCTATCACCCACAAACAGATGGACAAACCGAAAGGACAAACCAAATTTTGGAGGACATGTTGAGAGCTTGCGCCTTGAAACGTGGGCTTAATTGGGATAGGAGTTTACCGTATGCCGAATTCTCCTATAACAACAGCTATCAAGCTAGCTTGAAGATGTTGCCTTTCGAAGCATTATATGGTAGACGGTGTAGAATGCCACTGTTCTGGAATGAGACCGGAGAGAACCAGGTGTTTGGACCCGAAGTGCTACAAGAAGCCGAAAAGCAAGTCCAAACGGTACGGGAGAACTTAAAAGCCGCTCAGTCACGACAGAAAGGCTATGCAGACAATAGGAGTAGGAAGTTGACCTTCAAAATAGGAGACTTCGTATATCTTAGGGTGTCGCCTATCCGAGGCCAATGACGTTTCAACGTCAAAGGCAAACTAGCACCTCGCTACATCGGACCATTTAAGATTCTGGATAAGCGAGGAGAAGTAGCCTATCAACTAGAGCTCCCAACCCACCTCTCCGATGTAGATGACGTGTTTCATGTATCCCAGCTCAAGAAGTGCTTGAGAGTACCAGAGGAACAAGTATCAATGGGAGAGCTTGAACACCCTGTCCGAATTTTGAACGTAAAGGAAAGGGTCACCCGGAACAAAGAAATTCGATGGTGCAAGGTCCAATGGAGCCATCACACCAAAGCTAAAGCCACATGGGAGCGAGAAGAGGATATCAAAGCAGAATTTCCCCATCTATTTTCTACTAGCGAATCTCGAGGGTGAGATTCAATTTAAGGGGGGTAGATTTGTGACACCCTCATCTCGGGTTTCAGCATATGTTCATGTTTTATGAAGAGGAAACACTTTAAGAAAAGTAGGGACAGAGAAAAATATCAAAAGGATAGCCAATAAGAGCCGAATCCAGCTCTCACAAAGCGCCGAAGACAACTTACCGCGGGCGCTGGCCACGTGGCGTGTTTGAAGCTCATCCCTGCGAAGTGGGGAGAGACCGCCGCTAAGCTGGCTATGTGGCAGGCTCGGGGCTCGTCTCCGCAAAGAGGAGAGGTCCGATCCTGTGGGACACGTGTTGCCCGCGGAGCTAGCCTCTGCGGAAGAAGCAAAGGCATTTCCGCAGGACACGTGTCATCCTCGGAGCTAGTCCTCGTGGAAATCAGAGGACCAGTCACGCAGGATACGTGTCGATCTCGGAGCCCACCTCCGAGAGGTCCTGTTCTATTGGACACGCGTCGTCAGCGGAGCTTATCTCCGGGAGGTATGTCGCTACTGGACACGTGTCGACCTCGGGGCATGTCCCTGAAGAAAGAAGAGAAGAAAGACCGGCGCCAACATGTGGCGTGCGCGGAGCTCACCTCCAAAGGAGGGGGAGGTCTCGGTCAATTGACACGCGGCACAACCAGAGCTCGTCTCTGCGGAGAAGGAGATACCAGGCCCCGGAAGGACACGTGGAGCCTCCGGAGCTCATCGCCACGAAGGTAACAAGTTCTGGAGCGGCTGTTACGCGTAAGAATATCGGTACGTAAAGGAAACCGACCTGAATTCCACAACGTTACCGCACCAAATCAACTAAAGATAAGATGATAGGATCCAACGACGATCTGAATAAGACTCTTATTCGGGATACAATCAAATTAGGACTTTTCTCTTCCCGATTATAAATAGAACCCAGAACCTCTGGCCGAAACCACAAACTTCTTTTCCAACTCCTGAGCCGACGACTTAGAGCCCTAGCCCTAACTCGCCGAGTAAACCATCGCCGAAGCGCAACAAGGGAGATCATCGGAGGACAACTGAGCGGTCTGAGGAGGACCTCGAAAACCGAGAGGAAACGTAAGGTAGGCCCCAATACCACCTTACGATATCGTTGTGTTTTCCTTGCATCTGTTCTTTGATTCCTTTCGAACAGAAGCCTTCTGGTGGACAGATCACTTGATGATCAGGTTGATCTAAAGACAAGATCATTGCCACGTCCACCTTTGATCTGAACACCTCTGTCCATGCAAGCCATGCAAGAACACACCAATCTAATAAAAAGATTATAGGATAGCATGCATGTGCATCATCGCGTCTAGTTTAAGGTTTGAGTATGATATTGATTGATGTGAATCTTGTATACTCGTGATCCTACCTAGCAGGACAAGCTCAGGGAGCTGTCTACGACGAACTGCAGCAACCAGGTTTTGAGATTCAAGAACAACCGGAACCGCAAGAACAAGGCAAGTGCTCCTTGACCATATTGATCCTATGTTTTGGGTAAAACTGTTTTGTTTTGCGAAAAGGTGTGCGTACTGAGTCAAACACGATGGGAAACCCTTTTATAGGAGTTTTCTAGTTTTGGTTAAACCATCCTTGTCGCCTGGGAAGTTTATGAGTTGGGTATGGTTTTTGCTTTATGCTTCGCTGAGTCTATGGGATTGGGAAGCGAGATAGATGTGTCTAGCTAACTGCACTCATATTGATAATGAGAAACTGATGTTAATAATGGACATGGATCGGAGGGAGATCTGGGCAAGACTTGGTTTGTGAATGAGGTAGCATGAGATGGTGGCTTACTTGCCATAGATCTAAGGACCGGTTCATGCATGCACATGCCAGGATAACAGTGCCACCACAAGGCCAAGTATGGGTGCGGCTTAGCTGTGTAATTAGGTAAGTTGCTATAGTGTTATGGACTGTGGAAGGCGCGGGGAATGGGAGTCGAGTGAGGACTGCCCTGGGAACTGCATGGCACAAGAGGGGCCCCGTGGGTGGGAGAATTGGAGATTCTAGCCTGCTGGTGAAACCTTAGTGAGTCCATACATCTAGTAACCCCTTTGTAAAGGCTATTTTGTGATCTCTTGACCATACACCGATGGATGTGTACTGGTATAATGGAGGTTCTGCAGTCACCGACGGGTGACAAAATCTGGAAAGCGATGAAGGTATGTTGGTAATTTAATACATGCTGGGATTACATTCATCTAAAGTTAAGTTGCTGTTTTATCATGGTTTTACAAATCTGCTTTTCTGCAAATAAGCCTTTTTATACCTATCTTGTTTATGAGCTGCATATCATGTGCTTTCCCGCACTTGATGAGTAAATCATTGTACTCAAACTTGCATTATTTCATCATCAGCAACATGAGAAGATTTCTACGAGGAAATAAGACTTCCGCTGTGAGCATGAGTCCAAGACTCCTGAGGTATTGTAATAAACTCTGTTATTCGTGGTAATATATAATCTGAATTCAGTTTGTGGAATGTATGTGTATGTGTGATGAACATCCTGGGCACACATATGCATTAGTTCTCGGTTCCGTGGTTTTCCCACAGAATTGAGGGTGTCACAATTAACAACATCAGTTTCTCATTATCGTTACGAGTGCAGTTAGCTAGACACATCTATATCGCTTCCCAATTCCCATGGACTCAGCGAAGCGTAAAACAAAAACCATACCCGACTCATAAACTTCCCTGGCGACAAGGGTGGTTTAACCAAAGCTAGTAAACTCCTATAAAAGGGTTTCCCATCATGTTTGACTCAGCACACACACCTTTTCGCAAACAAAACAGTTTCCCAAAACATAGGATCAATATGGTCAAGGGGAACTTGCCTTGTCCTTGCGGTTCCGATTGCTCTTGGATCTCGAAACCTTGTTGTTGCAGTTCGTCATAGACAGCTCCCTGAGCTTGTCCTGCTATACAGGATCACGCACATACAAGATCCACAGCAAATCGATATCATGCACAAACTTTAACTAGATGCGATGATGCATATGCATGCTATCCTATAATGCAGTTTTGTTTTATTAGGTTGGTTTGTACGTGTTCTTGCATGGTTTTATGATGAACAGAGGTGTTCGGATCAGATGTGGACGTGGTGATGACCTTGTCTTTAGATCAACCCGATCAACAAGTGATCTGTTCACGAGAAAGCTTCTGTTCGAAAGGAATCGAAGAACAGATGCAAAGAAAACACGACGATGTCGTAAGGTGGTATTGGAGACCTACCTTACGTTCTTCTCCAAGCAAGACAGATCGTTGGGCTCCCTTCCGGCGATCTTCCTCAACTGAACTCCGGTGATGGCTTACTCGGCGAGTTGGGGGTAGGGTTCTAAGTCGTCGGCTCAGGAGTTGGAAAAGAAGTTCGTGGTTTCGACAAAAGGTTTTGGGTTCTATTTATAGTCGGGAGAAGAAGAGTCCTAATCTGATTGTATTTCGAATAAGAGTCCTATTCAGATTATCGTTGAATCTTAACAACTTATCTTGAGTTGATTTGGTGCGGTAACATTGTGGAATTCAGGTAGGTTTCTTCTTCGTACCGATAATTCTACGCGTACAGAATCTAAAAACTGCTCCAGAACGCGTTACCTTCGTGGTGATGAGCTCCGGAAGCTCCACGTGTCCACCGGGGCCTGGTCTCCTCCTTTCCGCAGAGACGAGCTTCGGTTGTGCCACGTGTCAAGCGAGCGAGAGACCTCCCTCTCCTTCGGAGGTGAGCTCCGCGTGCGCCACGTATCCTGGCGGTCAGGACCTCCTCTCTATTCGGAGGTGGCTCCGTGCACGCCACGTGTAAGTGCCGGGCCTTCCCTCTCTCCGGAGGTGGCTCCGGGTGTGCCACGTATCCATTCCGGACCTCCCTCTCTTCGAAGGTGAGCTCCATGAATGCAACGCGTCTAGTAGCACCGGACTTCCCTTTTTCTTCAGAGACGAACTCCGAAGGTAGACACGTGTCCAACAGTGAAAGACCTCCCGAAGATAAGCTCCGGTGGTGACACGTGTCCAATAGAACCGGACTTCTCGGGGGTGATCTCCGAGATTGACACGTATCCCGCGCGATGGGTTCTCTGATTTCCGCGGTGTCTAGCTCCGAAGGTGACATGTGTCCTGCGGAACTGCCTTTGCTTCTTCCGCAGAGGCTAGCTCCGGGGGTAACACGTGTCCCACAGGGTCGGACCTCTCCCCCTTTGTAGAGATGAGCCCTGAGCCTACCACGTAGCCAGTTGAGCGGCGGACCTCTCCCCACTTCGCAGGGATGAGCTCCGAACACGCCACGTGGCCAGCGGGCCGCGGGAATTGTCTTCGGCGCTCTCTAGGAACTGGATTCGGCTCTTATTGGCTATCTTTTTGATATTATCTATTCCCACTTCTTTTAAAATGTTTTCTCTATATGAAACATGAATACATGTAGAAACCAGAAATGAGGGTGTCACAGTTGTACTTCGGCGAAGGGGTTTACTCGGCGAGCTGGGGGCTAGGGCTCTAAGTTGTCGGCTCAGGAGGTGGAAAAGAAGTTTGTGGTTGCGGCCAAAGGTTTTCAGTTCTATTTATAACTGGGAAGAGAAGAGTCCTAATCTAATCGGAATTCGAATAAGAGTCCTATTCAAATTGTTTTTGAATCTTAACTACTTATGTTCAATTGATTTGGTGCGGTAACATTGTGGAAATCGTGTTGGTTTCCTCAGTACCGGGGATTCCCATGCGTACAGAAGAAAAACCGCTTCAGAATCTCGTTACCTTTGCGGCGGTGAGCTCCGGAAGCTCCACGTGTCCTGCGGGGACCTGGCTCCCCTTTTCCACAGAGGCGAGCTCCGGTTGTGCCACATGTCAGGTGGGCGAGGCCTCCCTCTTCCTCAGAGGTGAGCTCCGCGTGCGCCACGCGTCCTGGCGGGACCTCCCTCTCTCCCAGAGGCGAGCTCCGTGAACGCCACATGTCAGTTCCGAACCTCCCCTCTCTTCGGAGGTAGCTCCGGATGTGCCACGTGTCAGTGCCGGACCTCCCCTCTCTTCGTAGGTGGGCTCCGAGATTGCCACGTGTCCTAACAGTGCCAGACTTCCTTTCTTCTCGGAGGCGAGCTCCGAGATTGACACGTGTCCAACAGTGATGGACCTCCCGGAGATGAGCTCCGGAGGTGACACATGTCCATCAGCGTCGGACCTCCCGGAGATGAGCTCCGGAGGTGACACATGTCTAGTAGGATCGGACCTCTTGGAGATGAGCTCTGAGAGCGACACGTGTCTGGCGGGGCCAGACCTCTCGGAAGTGAGCTCCGAGAGCAACACATGTCCCGCGCGACTGGTCCTCTCTCTTCCGCAGCAACTAGCTCCGGCGATGACACGTGTCCTGCGGGGCTGACCTCGCTCCTCCGGAGAGGCTAGCTCTGGGGGCAACATGTGTCCCACGGGGTCGGACCTCTCCCCCTTTGCGGGGATGAGCCCCGAGCCTGCCACGTAGCCAGTTAACGGCGGACCTCTCCCCCTTTTGCGGAGATGAGCTCCGAATGCGCCACATGGCCAGCGGCCGCGGAAATTGTCTACAGCGCTCCTCGGCGAACTGGAATTGGATCTTTTTGGCTATCTTTTTTATTCTTTCTCCATTTAAACTTATTTTAAAATGTTTTTCTAAATGAAACACGAATACATGCAGAAATAAAAAATGGGGGTGTCACAAATCTACCCCCCTTAAATTGAATCTCGCCCTCGAGATTCGCTAGTGGAGAATAGATGAGAGAATTCTGCCTTGATGTCTTCTTCACGTTCCCATGTAGCTTCTGCTTCCGTATGATGGCTCCATTGTACCTTGCACCATCGGATCACCTTGTTCCTCGTGACCCTCTATTTTACGTCCAAAATTCGGACAGGGTGCTCTGCATAGGTCAGATCCTCTTGAAGTTCAAGTTCATCCATCGGTACTTGCTCTTCCGGCACTCTCAAGCACTTCTTGAGCTGGGATACATGAAACACGTCATGTACGTCGGAGAGGTGCGTTGGGAGCTCTAATTGATAAGCTACTTCCCCTCACTTGTCCAAAATTTTGAAGGGTCCAATGTAGCGAGGTGCTAGCTTGCCTTTGACGTTGAAACGTCGTTGGCCACGGATAGGCGATACCTTAAGGTATACGAAGTCTCCTACTTCGAAAGTCATTTTCATTCGCCTATTGTCCGCATAGCCCTTTTGGCGTGAATGAGCAGCCTTCAAGTTCTCCCGTATTTTTTGGACTTGCTTCTCAGTCTCTTGTAGCACTTCGGGTCCAAACACTTGGTTCTCTCCGGTTTCGTTCCAAAACAACGACGTTCTACACCGTCTACCATACAATGCTTCGAAAGGTGACATCTTCAAGCTAGGTTGATAGCTGTTTATAGGAGAATTCAGCGTATGGTAAACTCCTATCCCAACTACGCCCATGTTTCAAGGCGCAAGCTCACAACATGTCCTCCAAAATTTGGTTTGTCCTTTTGGTTTTCCCATCGGTTTGCGGGTGGTAGGCGGAGCTAAAATCCAGTCGTGTACCCATAGCTTTCTGCAGCTTCCTCCAAAATCTAGAGGTAAACTGAGAACCCCGATCTGAGACTATCCTCTTCGGGACTCCATGGCAACACACGATTTGCTCCATGTACAGCTCGGCTAGTTGTGCAATGTTGTACTTGATCTTTATGGGAAGAAAATGGGCGGTTTTCATCAATCGGTCCATGATAACCCAGATTGAGTCGTAACCCGACTGAGTACGTGGCAATCCGATGATGAAATCCATACTAATATCTTCCCACTTCCACTCAGGTACCTTCAAGGGTTGCAACAGTCCAGCGGGTCTTTGATGTTTGGCCTTCACCCATTGGCATGTGTCGCATGGGGCAACATACTCGGCTATGTCCCTCTTCATACCATCCCACCAATAACAAGTCTTCAGGTCTTTGTACATCTTGGTACTTCCGGGATGTATGGAATAAAGTGAGTCATGTGCCTCCTTTAATATCATGTCGCGGATCTGCTTCACGTTAGGCACACGAATCCTTTTTCCTACCCAAAGTGTACCCTTCTCGTCTTCCTTGAAGTCCTTCTCTATTCCTTATCGGATCCTTTCCTTGATCTCCTTGATTTATTCATCCGATGCTTGGCCATCTCTTATCTCTTGTTCCAATGAAGAGCAGAGTTCCATTACTTCCATCTCGTTCAAGAAACCGAGATGTAACTGTTCGAACTCCTTTCGTAGCTCGGGTGGTAGCTCCCGAACCGTGAGTTGGTGATATGCTCCCTTCCGGCTCAATGCATCGGCTACTACATTGGCCTTTTCATGGTGATAGTTGATTCCAACATCATAATCCTTGATGAGTTCCAACCATCGACGTTGCCTCAAATTCAAATCCGTTTGGGTGAATATGTACTTGAGGCTTTTATGATTCGTATAGATCTCACATCGATGACCAAGGATATAATGTCTCCAAATCCTCAATGCATGCACCACGGCTGCAAGTTCCAAATCATGTGTAGGGTAATTGAGCTCATGTTTCTTCAATTGCCGTGAGGCATAGGCTACCACTTGTCCTTATTGCATGAGCACACATCTAAGCCCTTGTCTGGATGCGTCACAATATATGTCAAAGCTCTTGCTCACGTCCGGTAATACCAGAACCGGTGCTGTGGTTAGCCTTTTCTTGAGCTCCTCAAAGCTTTCTTGGCACGCTGGTGTCCATTGAAAGGCTTTTCCCTTCGTTAGCAACTCCGTCATAGGCTTTGCTATCTTAGATAAGTCCTTGATGAAACAGCGGTAGTATCCAGCCATCCCAAGAAAACTCCGAATATCCCTCACGTTTTGCGGTTGGTTCCACTTCAGAACATCTCCCACTTTTCTGGGATCAACCGATACTCCTTCCTCGGAGATAATGTGGCCTAGGAACGATATCTCCTTTAGCCAAAATTGACATTTGCTGAGCTTGGCATACAACTGATGCTCTCACAGCTTTTGCAATGTCAATTTCAAATGTTCTTCGTGTTCCTGCTCGCTTTTCGAATACACCATGATGTCGTCGATGAAAACCACGATGAACTTGTCCAAGTACTCCACGAAGACTTTATTCATGAGGTACATGAAGTATGCGGGTGCATTCGTTAACCCAAAAGACATAAAGGTATATTCATATGAACCATACCGTGTTTGAAAGGCAGTCTTGGGTGTATCAGAGGGCTTAATCTTCAGCTGGAAGTATCTCGACCGAAGATCAATCTTGGAGAACACTCGGGCTCCCTTCATTTGGTCGAACAGGTCCTCTATATGGGGCAGAGGGTACTTGTTCTTGATCGTCACTTCGTTGAGAGACCTATATTCCACACACATCCTCTAGTTCCCATCCTTCTTGTCCACGAGGAGCACGGGGGCTCCCCATGGTGATGAACTTGGACGTATAAAACCCTTCTCTTGCTGCTCCTGGATTTGCTTCTTGAGCTCCACTAGCTCATTGACGGGCATCCTATAGGGTCTCTTTGCTATGGGTGCAGTTCCGGGTACCAAGTCAATGGAAAACTCGATGTTCCGGTCAGGTGGCATACCTGGAAGTTCTTCCGGAAACACGTCCGAGAATTCTTCGACCACCGGAATGCTTTCCAGGGTTGCTTCTTCAACGTGGTTCAACTTTGCCTTCTCGGTTGCCGATTGGGCTGACTCAAACTCGATACGGGTACCGTGTTCGTTTGTCAACTGCACGCTTCTCTCAGCACATTGGATTACTCCGTTGTGCTTGCTTAACCAGTCCATTCCGAGTTTTTTGTCAAGCCCTTGGGAATCCAAGACAATGAGGTTGGCAAGGAAGTCTACCCCCCTTATTTTAAGGTTTACTTTCGTACATACTATATTAGTCCTCATCTCTCCACCGGGAGAATTAACCAACATAGTATATTTCAAGTGTGATATGGGTAGATTATACTTGGCAACATACTTGGATGATATGAAGGAATGTGATGCTCCAGAATCAAATAGAATGGTGGCTGGGTTGGAGTTGGCAAGGAACATACCAATCACAACGTCCTCAGCCTGTTGCGCTTCCTCAGCAGAGACATGGTTCACGTTGTCGCGAGCGTAGTTCTGCTGTCCACGGTTTCCTTGGTTGGCTCCTCCGTTCGGCTGTGGGTTCTGTTGGGCACGTTGCCTTGCTGTCCAGGACCTCTCTTCGGGCACTGGCTCGCAAAGTGTCCTGGTTGTCCACATGCAAAGCATGCCTTGTTGCCCACGACAGTAGGTACGTTGGGGCGGGGGTTTTGAGCAGGGGCACCCATGTTGGGACTGGGTGCTGGAGGCAAAGGCACACGAGGTGCTTGTGCAACGGGTCGTTGCTGTGGTGGCTGATTAGGGCGGTATGCAGGAGCGGTCGATCCATACTGCGGTGTAGCTGGGGGCGTGTACCGAGGTCGTACGTTGCTCTCTTGTGGTTGGTATGGCATCTTCCTCTTGCCCTCTGGCTCGATCTCTCGGATCTTGCTTTCAACCACAATAGCCTTGTCAACCAACTTCTGGAAGCTCGCGTAGTCATTGTTGAGGAGCTGAACCTGGATCTCATTGTTCAATCCTCTCATGAACAGGTACTGCTTCCGTTGGTCCAAGTTGACATCTTCAGGGGCATACCGCGACAGCTGCATGAACTTGTTGAGGTACTCATTCACGCTCTTCTGTCCTTGGCGGAGACCCTCGAACTCCTGCCTTTTGAGCATCATGACACCAGCAGGGATGGAATGAGAGCGGAAGCTCTCCTTGAACTCAGCCCAAGTGATATTCTCTGGGTTGTCATGAGTGTTACAAAGGGCATCCCACCAGTCGGCGGTTGCTCCCACGAGTTGGTGCGACGCAAAGAGAACCTTCTCTCTGTCATTGCACTGAACTATGGCAAGCTTCTTCTCCATGAATTTCAACCAGTCATCAGCCTCCATGGGGTCATTAGCTTGAGCAAATGTAGGCGGTCGAGTCCTCATGAACTCTCCCAGCCTGTTGTGAGCTGGTGGTTGTGGCGGTGGTGGCGGTGGTGACGAAATGAGGTTGTTGTTGTTGGCCTGCAGCTGACCCAAAGTTTAGATCATGGTTTGCATAAGTTGATTTTGCATGGCCATCAACCGTTCCAGGTTGTTTTCACCAGCTCCGGGGTTAACAGGAACTTCATCCTGGCCATCCTCTTGGTTGCCACGGATGTTCCTTCTTTGGCGGTCGGCGTTTCCTCTCACCATCTGTGAGAGAACGAAATAGAATAGAGGTTAGAAGGTTAGATGGATCCCCTAACTATATGCATCAAGGTGGATAAACTATATATATTAGCCCATATGAGGATGTGAACAAGTGCCGAGGCATCTCACACCTCTTTCTACTTATGTGTGGATATGGACAACGCTTGAGACGTCCCACAACTCACACTAAGCACACAATCTCAAGCAATCATCACAAAGTTTAGCACACGACTCCTATTCAAGGCTTATTCAATGGGAGTCCTATAGTGTTTTTGGGGTGATACCAATTTGTGATTTCACCCTATGTGAAGGTGGTTTGGGGTGATACCAATCTGTGATCCAACTATGGCTTCTCCTAAGCTTACATCCTATGTCAAGGTGGTTCCAATGCCAATCTGTGCATCCTAGGCTTGCATCCTATGGTCAGCATGGCTTCTAATACCAATCTGTTACTAAGGGTGCGTCCTACAGTCAACGTGGCTCTATAACCAATTTGTGATCATTCTAGGTTTGTGACCTACAGTCAACCGTGGTAGCTTGGTAACAATCTATGGATTGTACCAATCTGTGACTAGCCATGGTAGCTTTAATATCAATCTGTGACCTATCTAGGCTGTGTGATCTATGATCAACCCGTGGAAGGTTGATACCAATTTGTGTTTTCTATCTAGGCTTGTGTAACCTCCGTCAACCATGGCTCTGATACCAATCTGTGACACCCCGGTTCTGTGGAAAACCACAGAACCCAGAACTGATGCGTATGTGTACCCAGGATGTTCATCACACATACACATGTCATCCACAAACTGAATTCAGATTATATATTACCACGAATAACAGGGTTTATTACAATATCTCATGAGTCTTGGACTTGATGTGGACATCACTCCTGCAGATATACACAACACTCACATGATAGACATGCAAGGTCCAATTACTAGAGCTCGAGCACGACAATTGAATTTAGAGGTGAGCTCGTTCCTGAACAATTCTTTATATGTGAATTTTGAGAGTATGTTGCTACCTAATGGATTAATTATGATTAGGAACCATGGCGAGGACATGGAGATACATGGAGAGAGGTTTGGAGGCGTGGAGGACCAGAAAATACACCAACAAGAAGTTAGAGACCGAGCCCAACTCAAACTCGAGTCCAACTCGGGCCCAGGAGCAGTCCACCTTAAAATGGATGCACAGGAGGCATACGGACTCCGTTTTTGACGTTCTACATATGCACGGAAAGCTGAGAGGATAAACTTTCCAATGGAACTGGCCCCACGTCAAAATTCCCTCGGAGTCGAAGGGAAACTTCGAAACAATATAAAGTCTAGAGTCTGTCAGGGTGTTGCATCACCTAGTTGGGCCATTGGGCCTTGTATCGAGTCCAAGTCCATTATGTACATGTCTTAGGGTTAGGTCACGACCCCAGCACCCCCTGGTCATCCTCCACCTCCTTTATACCACCTAGCCGCCGTCACAAACAGCTGGGTTTTTCTTAGATTTTTCTGTCAAGAACAGTTTCGCCGTTCATCGGTTTGCGAGACCCCAACTTGAGTGCTTCATATCTTTCAGCAATTTGGTTGCATTCTTTCTTGTTCTTGCTTGTGTTCTTCGATTCGCAGGCAAGGATTAGCCTTCTTGGTGAGGTCAACCGTGCAATATCGGTTGATAACCTGAGGAGACGTGGTGCTGCAATTGCAGGGTTCAGAACGTGTTGTTCGGACACCGGATCGATTTGTGTCAAGTCTCCACCAAATTGAGAGTTATTAGAACCTTTTAGAAGATTGGGACCCCTGTACACATCAAGTGCTAATCAGAGCTTTAGGTGCACCGTCAGGTTCGCCTTCCCCTAGTTTTGTTTATCTTGAACTCGTCCTATCATCCACGAAAAAGCCAAAAAAATTATAGTCATAGGTTTACCCATCCCAGACCAGGTTTAGCCTTTTGCACAATTCTGTTTTGGAGTCTGTACTGTTGAATTTGTGTCCTAGTTCGTGTTTTGTTGCTGGTTTAATCGTGTTTTGTTCCTACTTTGTTATTCCATCCGCTACATTCCATCGAAACCCTAGCTGCCACAATCGTTATCAAATCGATCACCATAACTATTCATTGTGCTAGGGTTATCCTTGTTTTTCAGTTTTCATCACATATTACGTGAGTTTATCCTCCTTGATATACGCACACCATCCCACACGTTGTCACCATCATATCCAATTTTTTTTCTCACCACCGTTTCCAATTCAGCTCCACCAAAAACATAATCTTGTGGTGCTGTCTTAAAACAGCCATAACCTTGGCATTGGGTTAAATTACATTGCCCAGATTCACTTTGGAAGATTGATTATTTGGCATCTAAAGGCTCAACAATAATCATAAAGAAACATATTGAATTTCTGTTGTCCACATCTTCTTTTTTCAAGTGAGCTGAAAATTTGTGCGACGTGTATATTAGTGCTACTGATTTCACGGCAGATATAAAAAAATCAAAGAAAAAATATAGAAAAGAAAATTTGTGAAGAGGAGCACAAATATCAAAACTTGGGTGTGTTATTTTGCCTTGTGGTGCAATTGTTCCTGCTCAATTATTGTCCTTATCATTCATACTTCTTGCTGTCTTGTTCATAACATCCGGGATAAGACACGAGTAGGCCAGCAACTAGGACAAGTATTTGGACATCTATTCAGCATTACTATCTGTTATTTAATTGTGTGCTACTCACATATATTTGGCCATCCAAACTCCACATTCATCCTTTCAAACAGCACAAGTTTTTTACCCTTGCAATCGCTGAATCACGTCGTCCAGGTATCCTTTGCCTTGTTGTGGTAAGAAACTTGTAAGAGCTTGGTAAGACTCGACCCATTACTTTGTGAGTTCCACCATCATTGCGTAGTAGTTGATAGGGATAATCTTGTTGTTTTCCATATTATTCTTGCTAACAATGTCAGATCATGTTGATCCTACGGAGTGTGTTTTGAAAAGTGAGATGAAGAGTTACATAGAACAAATGATGAAGTCTATCAAGGAAGCAATCGCACAAGGGGTAGAAGATTATCTTGCTGAACAGAGAATACCCCACACCCTTGAGAGGTTGGACAAACGCTTAAGTTCGCTAGTTGGAACGATTGATGATATGGAGACCCACCTACCATTCAGCCATGATGCTACCCACCACAACAACTTTGAAGAAGAAGAAGACGTGTTGTGTGATGTCAATGGAGAGGTGGATACACGTGCTGCGCAGAATGTACATCTACGTCAACGCCTTCGTCAAAACACTCATGGTATGGTAGGAAACAACATGCGTGGTAACAATAACCGCCCTCTTGATGACCCTTTTGCTAAAGTTAAAATTTCCATACCTTCATTTTCTGGTGCTTATGTTGCTGAGGCATATCTTGATTGGGAAATGACGGTTGAGCAGAAATTTAATTTCCACCTTGTTCCTGAACAACATAGAGTTCGACAAGCCACTAGTGAGTTTAAGGATTTTGCTATAATATGGTGGAATGAACTAGGTACCACACGCTTACATTCTGATACACGGGAAGGTTTAAAAGAAGCTATGCGTAATCGTTTTGTTCCTCCATCCTACCAACGTGATTTACAAAAGAAATTGCAGCGCTTAGAGCAGGGAAATAATTCTGTCCAAGATTATTATGCGGAGCTTCAAAAGGGTATGATACGATGTGGGGTAGGGGAGGACACTGAAGATAAAATTTGTCGTTTCTATGGGGGGTTGAGACATGAGATACAGGATATTGTTGATTATAAGGAATTTAATACTATCAACCAGTTGTTCCAGCTTGCTATGCTTGCAGAAAAGGAGTTATAGGGTCGTCAACAAAAGAACAAGAGCAGCAGCAGTGCCTCCTACATTCCACGCACGACAACATCTTCGGGGGCGTCCAAGTCATTCCGTTTTGATGCCCTTTCACCAAAACCAGCAGCCAACTTTCCTTCTGGCAGCAACAACGTTTCAGCAGCACCGAAACCACCACCTGCACGACCTGCGGATTCGGGTAAAAATTCCATGCAGGTACCCGCTAAAAGTGCTTCATCCGTTGCTTCAACAGGACGCACTTCCGGCATTCAGTGCCATCGCTGCCATGGTCTTGGTCATGTGCAAAAAGATTGTCCTAGTCAGCGGGCATACGTGGCTACAGAAGAGGGAGGATACATCAGCACCTCCGATGTCGAAGACAACAATGATGATGAAGCTGCCACGGACAATGATGAGGGACATGTTTTTGGGAGTGAAGACACATCAGCCTACATGAACATCATTGTGCAGCGGGTGCTGAACACACAGGTGCAACAACTTGATAGATTACAACGCCATAATTTGTTTCAGATTTTCTTTGTCATCAAGAACCGGCGAGCACGTGTCATCATTGATGGAGGAAGCTGCAACAACTTGGTGAGTCCTGAATTGGTCAAGAAGCTTAGCTTGAATACACGACCACACCCACATCCATACTATATTCAATGGTTGAATGATTCTGGAAGAGCTAAGGTAACACAAACTTGCAGAATTCTGTTTTCCATTGGTACATATGTTGATTCCGTTGATTGTGATGTGGTACCCATGCAAGCGTGTTCACTTTTATTGGGTCGACCTTGGGAACACGATAAGGATGCTTTGCACCATGGTAGAAGTAATAAATATACTTTTATGCATAAAGGGAAGAAAATTACTTTGCTACCTTTGACTCCTGCTGAAATTGTACAAGCTGATAGGGAGAGAGCTGGAACTTCTAGTAGTTCTAAATCAGAAAATCAACAAGTCATTAATTATGTGTTACCACCAAATAATGAGAGATCTACATCTAGTTCTAAGACTGAGGGAATTAAATTGAAGGGTCGTGTAATGCTTGCTACAAAATCAGACCTTGCTGAAATTTCTGATCATGATATTTGCTGTGCAAACAAGTTTTGTTCTCCATTGATGATATTGCTAGGTCTTTGCCTCCAGCAGTTACTAACTTGTTGCAAGAGTATGAGGATATTTTTCCAGCTGAGATACCCCCGGGACTTCCACCTTTGAGAGAGATTGAACATCAAATTGATTTGATTCCAGGTGCAATTTTGCCAAACCGTGCTGCATATAGGACCAACCTCGAGGAGACTAAGGAAATTCAGCGGCAAGTCCAAGACCTTTTGGACCGTGGGTATGTACGTGAAAGCCTTAGTCCTTGTGCTGTTCCTGTACTTTTGGTTTCTAAGAAAGATGGTACTTGGCGTATGTGTGTTGGTTGTAGAGCCATTAACAATATTACTATAAGGTATCGTCATCCTATTCCTAGGCTAGACGACATGCTTGATGAGTTGTGTGGTTCTATAATTTTCACTAAGATTGACTTGCGTAGTGGTTACCACCAAATAAGAATGAAATAGGGAGATGAATGGAAAACAGCTTTCAAAACCAAATTTGGGTTGTATGAGTGGTTAGTAATGCCTTTTGGTTTAACTAATGCACCAAGTACATTCATGCGTTTGATGAATGAGGTCTTGAGAGCTTTTATTGGAAAATTTGTGGTGGTTTACTTTGATGATATCTTGATTTATAGCAAGTCATTGGATGAACATATGGATCATTTGCGTGCTGTTTCTAATGCTTTGAGAGATGCACGTTTATTTGGTAACCTTGAGAAGTGCATCTTTTGTACGAATCGAGTTTCCTTTCTTGGCTATGTTGTGACTCCACAGGGAATTGAGGTGGATGAGATGAAAATTCAAGTGATCCAGAGCTGGCCAATACCTCAAGCCATCACACAACTAAGGAGTTTTCTTGGTCTTGCAGGTTTCTACTGACGTTTCGTCAAGGATTTTAGCACTACTGCTGCCCCATTGCATGAGTTGACTAAGAAAGGTGTGGTGTTCCATTGGGGGAAAGCACAAGAGGAGTCCTTTGACACCTTGAAGGACAAGCTTACACACACACCATTGCTGCAACTTCCTGATTTTAGTAAGACTTTTGAACTTGAATATGATGCTAGTGGAGTTGGCATTGGTGGTGTCTTACTGCAAGGTGGTAAACCGGTTGCATACTTTAGTGAAAAACTTAATGGTCCTGTCCTGAATTACTGCACATATGATAAAGAATTTTATGCTCTCGTACGATGCTTAGAGACATGGCGTCATTATTTATGGCCTAAAGAATTTATTATTCATTCTTATCATGAATCGCTAAAGCATATTCGTTCTCAAAATAATCTGAATCGTAGACATGCAAAATGGATTGAATTTATTGAGTCTTTTCCTTATGTCATTAAACACAAGAAAGGGAAGGATAATTTGATCGCTGATGCATTGTCTAGACGATATAATATGCTGTCCCAACTTGATTGTCGAATTTTTGGACTTGAATCAATTAAAGAACAATATGCTCTTGATGCTGATTTTAAAGATGTGTTGCTGCATTGTAGAAAAGGTCATACCTGGAATAAATTTGTACGGGATGATGGATTCTTGTTTAGAGCTAACCGCCTATGCATTTCAGTTGGTTGCATTCTTCTTTTGTTATTACAGGAGGCACATGGTGGAGGTTTGATGGGCCATTTTTGCGCAAAGAAGACGGAGGATGTTCTGGCCACACATTTCTTTTGGCCAAAGATGAGGAGAGATGTAGAGCGGTTTGTGGCTCGCTGCACCACATGTCAGAAAGCTAAGTCCCGTTTGAATCCACATGGTTTATACATGCCTCTTCCCACTCCTTCCATTCCTTGGGCGGATATCTCTATGGACTTTGTTTTGGGATTGCCTAGGACTAAGAGGTGGAGGGACAACATTTTTGTTGTGGTGGATCGTTTTTCTAAGATGGCACATTTTATACCATGTCAGAAAAGTGATGATGCTGTACATATTGTGTGACCTTTTTTTCAAAGAGATTGTTCGCTTGCATGGTATTCCTTCTACTATTGTTTCAGATCGTGATGCTAAATTTTTGAGTCACTTTTGGCGCACCCTATGGAACAAGTTGGGTACAAAACTGTTGTTCTCTACAACATGTCACCCACAAACTGATGGGCAAACAGAAGTAGTGAACCGCACTTTGGGCACCATGTTGAGAGCTGTTTTGAAGAAAAATTTAAAGATGTGGGAAGAATGTTTGCCACATGTGGAGTTTGCATATAATCGGGCAACACATTCTACGACCAAGGTAAGTCCTTTTCGGGTAGTGTATGGATTCAATCCTCGTGCTCCTATTGATATCTTGCCTTTACCTACTAGTGAGAGAACTCATAATGATGCAAAGGAACGTGCTGATTTTATTTTGAAAATTCATGAGACCACTAAACACAATATTGAAAGGACGAATGAAAAATATAGAATTGCTGGTAGTAAAGGTAGACAGGAAGTTAGACTTGAACTGGGTGATTTAGTTTGGTTACACTTGAGAAAGGATAGATTTCCAGAACTGAGAAAGTCTAAATTGATGCCTAGATCTGATGGTCCTTTTAAAATACTCGAGAAGATTAATGATAATGCATATAAACTTAAGTTGCCTCCCGAGTTTGGGGTTAGTCCCATCTTTAACATTTCAGATTTGAGGCCATATTTGGGAGAAGAAGATGAGCTTGAGTCGAGGACGACTCCAATGCAAGAGGGGGAGGATTATGTGGACATCACTCCTGCAGATATACACAACACTCACATGGTAGACATGCAAGGTCCAATTACTAGAGCTCGAGCACGATAATTGAATTTAGAGGTGAGCTCGTTCCTGAACAATTCTTTATATGTAAATTTTGAGAGTATGTCGCTACCTAATGGATTAATTATGATTAGGAACCATGGAGAGGACATGGAGATACATGGAGAGGGGTTTGGAGGCGTGGAGGACAATAAAATACGCCAACAAGAAGTTAGAGACCGAGCCCAACTCAAACTCGAGTCCAACTCGGGCCCAGGAGCAGCCCACCTTAAAATGGATGCACAGGAGGCATACAGACTTCATTTTTGACGTTCTGCATATGCACGGAAAGATGAGAGGATTAACTTTCCAATGGAACTGGCCCCACGTCAAAATTCCCTCAGACTCGACGGGAAAGTTCGAAACAATATAAAGTTTAGAGTCTGTCAGGGTGTTGCATCACCTAGTTGGGCCGTTGGGCCTTGTATCAAGTCCAAGTCCATTATGTACGTGTCTTAGGGTTAGGTCACGACCCCAGCACCCCCCTGGTCGTGCTCCACCTCCTTTATACCCCTATCTGCCGTCACAAACAGCTGGGTTTTGCTTAGATTATTCTGTCAAGAACAGTTTCGCCGTTCATCGGTTTGTGAGACCCCAACTTGAGTGCTTCATATCTTTCAGCAATTTGGTTGCATTATTTCTTGTTCTTTCTTGTGTTCTTCGATTCGCAGGCAAGGATTGGCCTTCTTGGCAAGGTCAACCACGCAATATCGGTTGATAACCTGAGGAGACATGGTGCTGTGATTGCAGGGTTCAGAACGTGTTGTTCGGAAGCCGGATCGATTTGTGTCAAGTCTCCACTAAATCGAGAGTTATCAGAACCTTTCGGAAGATCGGGAACCCTGTACACATCAGGACTCATGCTAACAGCGGAAGTCTTATTTTAGCAGCGGAAGTCTAAATATTAGCAGCGGAAGTCTTCTAACTACTGCGGAAGCAATCTAAGCAGCAGCAGCGGCTCCATCTCTACTCCACAGGCAAGGTTAAGGACAGATTACACGCCTAATGCTCCACTTGGTCTTCATAGTATTCTTCTCCTGTTGCTGATGATGAAGTAATAATGCAAGTTTGAGTATAATGATGTACTCAGCAAGTGCGGGAAAATATGATATGTAGCTCACAGCAAGGAAGGTATAAAAGGCTCATTGCAGAAAGCAAAGTTTAGTTCTCAAAACACGATAAAAACAGCAACTTAGCTTAAAGTGAATATAATCCCAACATGTATTTAAACATTAACATACCTCCATTATGATTCATCCTTTTTCCATGTCTCAACCAGACATTAATCAACTTTGCTCATGAATACCATCTCGTATTCACTATCATTTCACGAATACCATCTCATATTCGCTACCATCTCACGAATACCATCTCGTATTCGCTACCATTCAATTCTATCTCATTCCGAGACCAAATCTCGTTGCCATGACTCAACAATCATGCAACCAATCTCATTACCCAGACTCAACAGTCCCAAAAACCAAATCCAAAAAAAACCAAACCATAACCAAAACCAAATACCATAAAAAACCATCCCAAAAAACACCATCCCAACTAATCATGGAAGTTGGCCAGGCGCTCGTGACCGTAAGCTCGGCTATCATGATAGTTTTAGAACTCTGCAGAGTTTGCACCTCTTTACCCACAAGATTGTGATTTCGTCACCCGTCGACGACTCCAGAACCTCCATTATACCAGTACACAACCATCGGTGTATGGCCAAGAGATCACAAAATAGCCTTTACAAAGGGGCTACTAGATGTATGGACTCACTAAGGTTTCATCGGCAGGCTAGAATCTCCAATTCTCCCACCCACGGGCCCCCTCTTGTGCCATGCAGTTTCCAGGGCAGTCCTCACCCGACTCCCATTCCCCGCGCCTTCCACGACCCATAACACTCTAGCAACTTACCTAATTACTCAGCTAAGCCACACCCATACTTGGCCTTATGGTGGCACTGTTTATCCTGGCATGTGCTCGCATGAACTGGTCCTTAGATCTATGGCAAGTAAACCACCATCTCATTCTACCTCATCCACAAACAAAGGCTTGCCTAGATCTCCCTCTGATTCATGTTCATTAACAATATACGTTTTCTCATTTTCCATACGAGTGCAGTTAGCTAGACACATCTACCTCGCTTCCCGTATCCCATGGACTCAGCGAAGCATAAAAGCAAAAACGATACCCAACTCATTAACTTTCCCGGTGACAAGGGTGGCTAACAAAACTAGTAAACTCCTATGAAAGGGTTTCCCATCATATTGACTCAAGCACTCACACCTTTTCGCAACAAAAATGTTTTCCAAAACATGGGATCAATATGGTCAAGGGGCACTTGCCTTGTTCTTGCGGTTCCTGTTGCTCAAATTCTTGCTGTTGTAGTCCGTCGTAGGTAGCTCCCTGAGCTTGTCCTTCTATACGCGATCACGCACATACAAGATTCATAGTAATCAATCATTACGCACAAACTCTACTTTAAGATGCAATGATGCATATGCATGTTAATCCTATGATGCTGTTTTATTAGATCATTTTGTACATGTTCTTGTATGGATTGCATGGGTTCTACGATGAACAGAGGTGTAAAGATCAATTGTGGATGTGGTGATGATCTTGACTTTAGATCAAACCGATCAACACGTGATCTGTCCACGAAAAAGCTTCTATTCAAAAGGAATCGAAGAACAGATGCGAAGAAAATGCGATGATGTTGTAAGGTGGTATTGGAAACCTACCTTACTCTCTTCGGGTCCTCTCTCCTAGCAAAACAGATCGTCGGGGCTCCTCCGGCGATGGCGATTGTGATCCAGGCTCGTCGGCGGTCTCTCTGGTGGTTGTACTTTGGCGAAGGGGTTTACTCGGCGAGCTGGGGGCTAGGGTTCTAAGTTGTCGGCTCAGGAGGTGGAAAAGAAGTTCGTGGTCGCGGCCAAAGGTTTTCGGTTCTATTTATAACTGGGAAGAGAAGAGTCCTAATCTGATTGGAATTCGAATAAGAGTCCTATTCAAATTGTTTTTGAATCTAAACTACTTATCTTCAATTGATTTGGTGCGGTAACATTGTGGAAATCATGTCAGTTTCCTCAGTACCGGGGATTCCCACGCGTACAGAAGAAAAACCGCTTCAAAATCTCGTTGCCTCTGCGGCGGTGAGCTCCGGAAGCTCCACGTGTCCTGCGGGGACCTAGCTCCCCTTTTCCGCAGAGGCGAGCTCCGGTTGTGCCACGTGTCAGGTGGGCGAGGCCTCCCTCTTCCTCGGAGGTGAGCTCCGCGTGCGCCACGCATCCTGGTGGGTGGGACCTCCCTCTCTCCCAGAGGCGAGCTCCGCGAATGACACATGTCAGTTCCGAACCTCCCCTCTCTTCGGAGGTAGTTCCGGATGTGCCACGTGTCAGTGCCGGACCTCCCCTCTCTTCAGAGGTGGGCTCCGAGATTGCCACGTGTCCTAACAGCGCCAGACTTCCTTTCTTCTCGGAGGCGAGCTCCTAGGTTGACACATGTCCAACAGTGACGGACCTCCCGGAGATGAGCTCCGGAGGTGACATGTGTCCATCAGCGTCGGACCTCCCGGAGATGAGCTCCGGAGGTGACACGTGTCTAGTAGGACCGGACCTCTCGGAGATGAGCGCCGAGAGCGACACGTGTCTGGCGGGGCCAGACCTCTCGGAAGTGAGCTCCGAGAGCGACACGTGTCCCGCGCGACTGGTCCTCTCTCTTCCGCAGCAACTAGCTCCGGCGACGACATGTGTCCTGCGGTCTGACCTCGCTCCTCCGCAGAGGCTAGCTTTGGGGGCAACACGTGTCCCACGGGGTCAGACCTCTCCCCCTTCTCGGGGATGAGCCCCGAGCCTGCCACGTAGCCAGTTTAGCGGCGGACCTCTCCCCCTTTTGCGGAGATGAGCTCCAAACGCGCCACGTGGCCAGCGGCCGCAGAAATTGTCTACAGCGCTCCTTGGCGAACTGGAATTGGCTCTTTTTGGCTATCTTTTTTATTCTTTCTCTATTTCAACTTATTTTAAAATGTTTTTCTACATGAAACATGAATACATGCAGAAATAAAAAATGAGGGTGTCACACCGAACCCTTCGGGAGATGCCAGCCTTAGGGGTCCGAGAGTGGTCCCCTGGGAAATGTGGAGTTCAGAACCGACCTCCTGAATCGGAGCTCTGTGGCCTGCACAAACACTAGAAGAAAGGGGTAACCGTGCCGTGTAGTTGTATTTTCTCTGCCTGCTGGCTACATTATGACTTATGGTCCTTGACTAAGCTACGAGACCTAGACAATTTGGTGTAGTAGTATCTGGACCATGGTTACCGGCCTTCCTAGGGTGGCGTGCCATCCAGGCCCCCAGCACTTGGTTGCTGCGCTGAAGAGGCAGAGTGTGCACGCTTAGGGTACAGGATCAGGCTAAGAAGGCTACACACCCTGGACCCCCCGCTGGCATGGCATTCCGAAGGGGGGCGTCTTTCTGGCGCCACGGAACCCGAGCAGGAAGGTAACCAAGGGGGTCCGGAGACAACACAGGTGCCTCAGGCATTTCAACCTTGTAGCGGGACGACATAATTTTGGCCAAGAGTGAGATAGGGAAACACAACTATGTACACGTCGAGTGGCATGAAAAAAATATACGCAAGCTTGAAAGGAAAGCTGCAAAAATATAGACGTGCCTAAGGTACCCGAGGGAAGTTCGGCCCTTGTCTTGGGATTGCCGTAGCTGGTGCTCTTAGTCTTCTGCTAGCCGCCATAGAGGTCCGACGTCCACTGGATAAGGCAGCACGTCAGCATCGGGCCCTCTAGGAGGTCCGAGATGCCAAGGACCTGTGCGGACCTGCAGGCATGACAGAAAGAGGGAGTAGTCATGCTCTCTGGTCACTCCTCCTTGTTCGGTAGATTTACTGTGGCTTACAGTCCTCAGCTAAGCTACGGGGCTTGGGTAATTCGATGTGGGTCGTCCAGGATATGGTTAAAGCCTTGCTCAAGGGTATGAGCCGTCCGGTTCCTCGGTACCGAGCTGTAGCGCTGGAGAGGCAGGGTGTGCACGCTAGGGGTATGGAACCAGGCATAGCAGGCTACACACCCTGGACCTCCCACTGGCGTAAGCCTTTCAGGGGAGGGATTATTCGACGCCATCGGGCCCCCGAGCAATGAGATAACCACAGGATCTCGGGTACGCCATAGGTACCTCAAGCAGACCCCGCCTACAGAAGGATAGCAGAACTCTTGCTACGGTTGAACACAGGAAAAAGTGACTGGCCACACGGCCAGAGCGGTATGGAAAGAAAGCACTAGAGAGTATTGGGGCAATGTCTGGGGTCCGGTTACTTTTTTTGTCCATAGGCGTGTTCTTTCCGGCCCCCAAGTACTCAGTTGTAGCGAAGGGGAGGCAGGATGTGCATGCTAGGGGTACGGAACCAGGCATAGCAGGCTACACACACTGGACCTCTTGCGGGCGTTAACCTTTCAGCGAGGAGACCTTCCAGCACCATGGGACATAGGACAAGTATGTGAGACATGCTCTGGACATGCCATTTATAGTTGATATGCATGAACAAGCACAAACTATAAAGAAGGTACGCAGGGTAGGATAACTTTTCTTATTTCTGGCTTCCTCCGGATGATAAGAGGAAACAGGCCGTGCAAGACGGCAGCGACCCGCCCCGGATGACAAGAGTAGCAGGACCCTTCCGGGGCTTAGATGTTCTAAGCGCTGTTCCTAGACACTATGACACCTTTACAAAGAAAGAGAAGAAAACACCCTACCACTGCGTTAAGGATAGAACTTACAGGGGTGTTCCATTTTGTGGCTTGGGTAGATATACCCATCGCCCGTGGCTAGGCGGGTGCACCTGAGGCGGCTTACTTGTGAGGGATCCTCCCAGCTAGGGGAGGGTTTGCCATCCCTCCTCAAAAAAGTATTAGCCGAGGCATCAGGTGGCCATACCTTGGACAATCTACTCTGCGCGTACCATTGCCGGAGCGTTCTACGGTGTGGCGCATTTTGAATAGTCTCTAGCCACATTGCCTCGTCGACGAGGTTGATTTCTTCACGTAGAAGCTGGTTCTGCGTGGCTTCGTCGCATGTTTGGACGTCGGGTGAGCCCCTGGCTGTTCTAGGGGAGGGCGGCCTCGACCCCTTACACAAATGTAAGAGGGTGTTTTCCCTTGTTGCACGACGGCATCCAGGAGATCTCTCGACCAGTAGAAGCCATGCCGGAAGGCTCTACCGACCAGCGTGCGAGACGAAGTGTGGTTGCCGCACTCGCCTTCCTGGATCTCTACGAGCAGCTCGCAGCCCTCCTCCCGAGTTATGCACCGCAATAGTACGCTATCGGCGCCACGCCGGTAGAGATCCCCATCTACCAGTGTGTATCTCTTAGCCATACGAATGATCCGTTCATCTGATACATGTTCATCAGGAAGGATATTGTCCTTCAAGTAGGCCTGGACCTCCGTGATCCATGCATCAGGTCCTACTTGAGATTCTGAATTTTGGGTGCCGGGTTGCACGGAGTCCCCGATGACACATACGATCCTTGGCGGGCGCCGTGGTTGCAGGGTCGCCGGGACCGCCAGCTTCGAGGTGCTGGAATCGTCCCCTTCGCCTGGTTCAGCAGGCCAGGCTGTTGAACGCAGCAGCTTCCTTTCAAAGACACGTTCGGGGACCGGAGCCCATGTAGAGGCTTTTGTTGAAAGGTCGTCTGCCACGAGGTTCATTTCTTGACACAGAAGCTGGTTCTGTGTGGCTTCATCGTATGTCTGGACGTCGGGTGAGCCCCTGGCATGTTCTGGGTGGAGGGCGGCCTCGAACCCCTACACCAATGTAAGAGGGCGTTTTCCCTTGTCGCACGACGGAGGGAGGGAACGCCTGGTTAGGCGTAGAGCGTATTGCGTCGCTCGTTGTGGTCGCTGGAGTCAGAGTCGGAGTGGCCATAGATGGCTTACAACGCCCTCTCGGCGTCTTGATACTCCATACCCTGCTCAGCGCTGGCCTCAGGTTTGGCCTTTTGTTTGCCCTCCCGCTGACGGAAGGGTGCACCATCTTGGCGCGGCCACTGCTGTTGCAGCTCACGGTAGTGTTCCGCGAGCTTCTTGATCTCGCAGCAATCGTTATTGCCATGGCTGCCGGTGTTGTGTACCGGGCACCACTGACCATCATCGCCAGCAGATGACAGCCGCGGGCGCTTGTCTGGGCGTCGGTCACGACCCCCTCCGGTCGCTACTAGAGCGGCAGTGGGTGCCCCGGCCAGAGGCTTGTTCCTGCCGCCGGTCTTGTTCTTCTTGTCGCTGCTCTACGCTGCGGCTCCAGTGGTGGACTCAGTGGCCTTCCCCTTGCTAGGCGGTGTGTGCCAGTTGCAGCCCTCCGCAGCCCTGGCGCACTTGTCTGCCAAGCTGAAAATCTCTGAGACGTCTTTCACATCGTGCGTGGCCAGCTTCTCGAGCATTTTATTATCTCTTACGCCCTGCCTGAAGGCAACTACCACAGAGACGTTCGAGATATGGGGTATGGTGTTCCTAACCTGAGAGAAACGCTAGATGAAGGAGCGCAACAACTCTCCTGGTTGTTGTTGCAGGGTGTGGAGGTCGGCCTCCGTGCCCGGCCGGGTGTAGGAACTCCCAAAGTTGGCCGTGAATTGACGGCACAACTCTTCCTAGGAGGTTATAGATTCCTGGGGCAAGTTCATGAGCCATGACCGGGCTGACCCGGTCAAGGCCACGGGGAAATAGTTAGCCATGATGGCCTCATCCCCTCCTGCAGCTAGGATGGCTGTAGAGTAGATCTGCAGGAACTCAATGGGGTTGACTATCCCGTTGAACTTCCCCGGCAAGTGTGGCCGGAACTTACGCGGCAACACTGCCATACGAAGGTGCGGGGCCAGAGCCATGCAGCCTCCCACTGAGCCTGGGGAGACGGGGTTCTGGCCCACGTAGATGGGGCGCATGGCACCCGGGGTACCATACCCCTCCTCGAGGTTGCGACGCCGCTCGCGCTGTTGCTCGATGGTGATGCAGCCATCTTCTTTCCGATGGTGGCGATGGTCCAGCTCGGCTATGAGGTCGGCGGTGGAGAGCCTGTACATCACTTTCTAGTGGGTTTCTGCCATCCTGTAATCCCTCGTTAGGGTACGGGGTGGCAGCTGCACCGTCTCAGGTTGCTGTCTCCGGTGGCACAGAGAGTGGAGCACGGCGACAACCAGGTGGTCAACATCGTTGTGCCACTGCTCTGCAGTGGACAGGGAAGCTCCCACACTAGGGGGTTGTGGAGGAGCGGGCGTGCTGCTAGCAACGTACTCTTCGGGCTGGCTTCATTCGGCGCTTGCGAGGCAGTCGCAACTGAAGGCTGCCGGGTGGCAATGGGCACCGTCGCTGTAGGTGTTGCCACCAGCGTAGTTGGTCCTGCTCTGGAACGGAATGAGGCTTCCTGCTCCCTCTGCTGCTGGCGGCGCGAGGGGCGGGAAGAGCCTTCGAGAGACTGGATGTTCACTATCGTGGGCTTCATGAACAACTTTAGAAACCAGAAGCCCCTACCTGGCGCGACAAATGTCGAAGTGTTTTCCTGCGACACTTCCCCCGATCTGCCCTGGAGCAGCCTGCAGAGGTTTCTTTTTTAGGAGGGGCTAGTGATTTCGAGCGTTGGGGCACGGTGGCGAGATGAACATGAGGGTTTACGTGGTTCGGACCACCGGAGCGTAATACCCTACGTCGACGGTGTTATTGTTGTATTGCTTGCGCGTATGAGTGTGTGAGGTTGCTGGGTTGCGAACCGGGATCTGGATGCGAACTGCAGAACCCTTTGCCTGGAGGCTGCCCCGGTCCTTTTATAGCCAAGGGCGGGGCAATTACAATATGGCCCGTGACCTGACAGGTGGCCCCGCGGCTGTCTGTACCCTGTACATGAGCTAGGGCATTTGCAGCTATAGGTAATGTCGTTGTCGGAGGAGTGAAAGCGCGCCGCCTGACATGCCGGGCGCCTCTGACCGGGTAGCAGGTGATGATGAAGACCCCGTCTTGTCACCGTATCTTCTCGCTCTGCTGAGCAGCTCTGTGCCGTTGGGCGGCACTGTTCCGCTGTCACGCCCCACTGCCCTTTCTTGTCACCGTAATGGTGAACAGGCGGAGGACAGAGGTGTGCACCTTGCACCATGCTTCTAGGGAAGGCGCGAGTCTTGAATGAGCGACTGGACGACACACATTTTCCTTTACTTCAGAGTCTTTACGGCCCACAATTGGTCATGGGACACGTGTCGGCTCCAGAGCCCTCCTTAGCGGGGAGGTCCGGCCTGGAGCCCGGGGACACGTGGCAGCGCCGGACCTTGCCCCAGCGGGGAGGCAAGGTCCGGGGCCAAGGACACGTGTTGGCTTCGGAGCCCTCCTCAGCGGGGAGGTCCGGCCCGGAGCCCAGGGATACGTGGCAGAACCAGACCTTGCCTCAGCGGGGAGGCCAGGTCTGGGGCCAAGGACACGTGGCGCCTCCGGAGCCCTTGTTAGCGGGGAGGTCCGGCTCGGAGCCCAGGGACACGTGGCAGCGCCGGACCTTGCCTCAGCGGGGAGGACAGGTCCGGGGCCAAGGACACGTGGCGGCTCCGGGGACCTCCTAGCGGAGAGATCCGGCTTGGAGCCGGAGGACACGTGGCTGCGCCAGACCTTGCCTCAGTGGGGAGGCCATGTACAGGGCCAAGGACATGTGGCGGCTTCGGAGCCCTTCTTAGCGGGGAGGTCCGGCCCGAAGCCTGGTCACACGTGGCAGCGCCGGGACTTGCCTCTGCGTGGAGGCCAGGTCCGGGGCCAAGGACACGTGGCCGTGCCAGCGCCCGTCTCGACAGGGAGGCGAGGTCTGGAATGTTTTCAACCTTTCACGTGGGGTTCCCGGTCTTGAGGGTACCGACAGCTGCATTCGATAAATAACTGTTAAGCCAGCAACACTTTCTCATCTTTATCTGTATGCAGTTGTCATGTCTGAGGAAATTATCTAGATGATGACGGTGTATCCGATGCATAATGCCCTATCTGCTCCTTTTAGCCAAAAGTTGGCGTGGCTTCGTCAGAACCTGGTCAAAAACTATGGTTCGAGAAAAGTTAAGAAGTAAGCACAATAAATCAATTGTGCAGATGCTAAGTAATATGACTGATTTCATTTTGGATAAATCGAGTCGTACAGACCAACAATAGAACTGGGATGATTACACAAGGCTTTGATAATTATGTGTAGGTTTCATGTTATAGTTTTACACGGAAGGATTTGATATTCTCAACTAATTATAGATTTGTATGAATCTCTTTTTGTGTGCTGCATGAACAAACTAATATATATGTAGAAATTAAAGATTTTTTGGAAACCTTTTTTCACGAAATATATATATAACGATAGAAATATCAACACCCTAAAATAGTATCACAATACTTACTATGCAAAGCACCACAGGCCACTTGTTCAATAGTTGCATAATCTGAATGAACAACCATAATGTGTCATTAACCTTTTAAACTGCCACGATATCTCACAGTGACTTTATATGTGGAAGACATGAGTTTCATGATATCAATTATGCTAATGGAATGGTACTGAATTACTTATCTCAAGGAACCATCTTTTTTGGAAACGCCAAGGAACCATCTTCCCTGCAAGATAAAGACCTAAATGTTTTCTACTTCTCACAACAGCTGACTTGCTTCGCTAATCATATCCTTTTCAACTGCTACATGTATTTGTCTTGGTCAAGTGTAATTACCTGTAAGTGTGACATCATCAACCAAATTGAGACCTTCTGAGTTCTTGGCCAAAAGCATTGAAGGCATCACTCGTTGAATCACACCCCTTAACTTTTAGGTAACATGTGCCATCATAAAACCTCTTGCTTCAATAGTGTTTAAAGAAGTGGCGGCTTCGATCCCTAGGCGCTGTGCGGCAGCCAAACACCTCATTTTTGGCTAGGCGATGGGGATTAAGTGGCCGACACATTTTTTCTATTTTTGTCCACTTTTTTATGCTTTGTTCTACTTTCTCCATCATATAAAAGGAGTTGCCTGTCTCACACGCGCCCTCCTTGATCACACGCACGCCCTCTTCGATCTCGCTTGTGCCATCCCAAATCGAGGTTGTCGGCTACCGTCTCTGCTGGTAGGGATTGCACTCAGGGCGGCGATGGTAGCGACTGCTACAATTGCGACAGAACAACCACACCTCCATCGACTGCCCTCAGGAGCTATTAGGCCTAATGGGTCTCGGCCCACGGGGCGGCTCTATGTTTTGATGGGCCCTAGGGCGAAGTCAATGACAGTGCCCCTAATATTATATATGTATGCATATATATGTATATATATATATGTATGTATATATATATATGTATATATATGTATGCATATATGTCGCTAACTGATCACGGTAAACGAAATGATCAAGCCTAATCATGGTTGAAGGCCTAGCAACCTGTTTAGCAGTAATAAAGACAAATTTATAAACATATTAGCAGTCAAATAAAGAATAAAATGATCCTAAAGTCAATCGCAAAGATAACCCCAACAACTCCTCAAAGTCGATATATCTACTGCAGAAAAATAGACTTCAGAATTTTATAACTATTTTTATACAACGAAGAATACAGCGTGAGTATGCTATAAGAATCTAAAGAAAATCTCATACAACTTTGATATTCAACGTAAAAATCATTTTTCTACAACACTAACAGATAAATGGATGTGACAAACATGGTCTCTTTATAGTGATTAGAACCGAAACAGCCTAAAAAAAAAGAAAGAACATGAGTTTTAGATCTTAGAGCAAAACCTAATGCTAAGATCTCTGAGCAACGATGATCATTTTTCATTAATAGTCATCATTATTTCCTCTACACTGCCTGGTATGTTTGCGGCAGATAATTGTGTCCCTCTTCTTCTTGCTACACAGCAGCAGCAGCTGATGAGGACATCAACCCCGACAAAGGAACGATACTCTAACTAAACCAGCACAGGCGCCACCAGGACCACTCACTCGAGCTCGTGCACGTGAATTAAACTTCGTAACAATTTTGAAGAATGAAGGACCAGAAGCTACCTAAGTGCATACGCCATCTATGCTCATGGTGAACCTGCCCAGAATAAAGCCTAGGTGTTGCGCCACCTATCTATTTTTAGTTTGTCAAGAAATAACCAGGAAGGTGCTGCACCCCCTAAATTAGGAAAGGGATCAAGGAGATGGCGTGGCTGATTGGGCGCCTATTCCTTGCCTTGTGGGCAGACTGGACGCCCACCTCCTCCCCCTATTTAGCTAGGGGTTGCACCCCCTCTTTTGGTTGGGTTTTCTTTGATAGGTTTAGCCCTCGTGCAAACATCCTGTTCTGCAGTTGTGCTCAACGGCCACCTGTGGACAGCCATAGTGAACCCCAATTCGTGAGTAATTGAAATTCAGTTTTGCCTACATCTTATTCTTGCCTGTTTCTTCGATTGCTCGCAGGAATAGAACCTCGTGTTCAGGTTGATCTTGCCACCTGCACTGTCAATAACCGTTTGGAGTTGGTTCAGCGATTGCTAAGGCCCACAACCTGTTTGTTCATAGTCAGATCGCGAGAGTCATCTCCTCCACCAATCGAAATTGTCCACCTCACCGAAAGATCGGGCACTCCAACTCTATCAAGTGGTATCAGATTACGGGTTGATCGGTGAGTTTTATCGAGTTTTATCCCTTTAATTTGAGAGAGCTATTAATCGTCCTATCGTTGAAAGTTGCCTAGAAGGGGGTGAATAGGCTAATAAAACTTGAAACTACTGAAAAACAGTGGATTAAACCTGAAGGGCCGGACTAGTCCGGTCTGGGGGCGGACTAATCTGATCTAGGTATAAAAGTTAGGTAAAGGTTGCATTTTTATGAATTTCTATTCAAGTTTATTCAACCTGAAGATACGTGAGTTGTCTAACAACCTAATTAACTAGTTTGTGAAAGAGAAACCAATTGGATTGCAAGATTCATGACTATAAGCCAATCAACAAGTTTTGAGCGAGACAAATCCTAACAAGCAACACTAGTGATTAAGCGAGAAAGTAAAGGATTCAAAAGACTTGATTTATCCCTAGGTTTGATTCCACACAGGAATCTACGTCCTCGTTGAGGAGTCCACAAAGGACTCGGTCTCTTCCAACCCTACCCTCACCAAGCGATCACCAAGATCAAGCCCGGGTTCTTCACTATCAATCAAAGGGTGAATACAAGATTGTAGGGGCTACTCACAACTTGAGGATCCCTACAACAACCTATCAGTTCTATGAAACAAAATACAACTGCCACGAACTCAAATTAACTATTGGAGTGCAACAGATTCAAACCGAGAGCTCAAATGTTGATCAATGCGTCTCTCCTCTCACAAATCCACAAACCCCTCAAGATCTAATCTTAGGGCTCAAGAAGGTGAGGAAAGAGGCTTAGAAGAGCTCAAGGAAAGAGTTTTCGGCACTAGGGTTGCAAGATTCTCATTTTAAGCCGGGGGGGTCAATTTTTATAGGGATCCCGATATCTAACCGTTACACCTGCTAAAGTCCAGACTAGTCCGGCCAAAACCCCGTAGTAGTCCAGCCTTGGGGGATCACTTACGTCACAAAGGCTACCAATTAAAGTCCCCGTGATCTTTGAATTCAAATGGTCATTAAAACGGTCATAAAACCTCGGACTAGTCCGATCGCACACAAGAACCTTTGCTCCGGGTGAGAACGGACTAGTCTAGCTAGTAGCGGACTAGTCCAACCTTACCAGACTTAGTCTCAAAACTCTTTAAACTCATATTACGGACTAGTCTGAGCTCACACAGTAACAATTCTTCGATCCTAAACCAGAGTAGTTACTAGTCTAAAGAAACCAGACTAGTCTAAAGAAACCGGACTAGTCACTCAGAGGGATTTTCTCCGAACCTAAGCGGCTTAGTCCGAACAGGCGGACTAGTCCGGCCCCATGGGCGGACTAGTCCGGCCTTCTGGGACTTGGTCTCAGAAAGGCTTAGACTTACAAAAGAACGGACTAGTCCATCATAAAATGGACATGTCCGAACTCACTCAGAGACTTTTAGTCTGGTCCAAAAAGGAATAGTCCGGTTGGATCGGACTAGTCCGGCCCCAAGTCCGGACAAGTACGGTCTACCTTTGTGACGCCCTCAATTCTGTGGAAAACCACGGAACCGAGAACTAATGCATATGTGTGCCCAGGATGTTCATCACACATACACATACGTTCCATAAATTGAATTCAGATTATATATTACCATGAATAACAGAGTTTATTACAATACCTCATGAGTCTTGGACTCATGCTCACAGCGGAAGTCTTTATTTCTATGCAGCGGAAGTCTTTATTCTAATGCGGAAGCGATTTAACTAATGCGGAAGCAAATCTAAGCAGAAGTGGCTCCATCTCTACACCCTCTACAGGCAAGGTTGAGAACAGATCACACGCCTTAATGCTCCACTTGGTCTTCATAGTAAGCTTCTCCTGCTGTTGATGATGAAATAATAATGCAAGTTTGAGTACAATGATGTACTCAGCAAGTGCGGGAAAAACATGATATCCAGCTCATAACAAGGTAGGTATAAAAAGGCTTATTTGCAGAAAAGCAGATTTATAAAACCATGATAAAACAACAACTTAACTTTAGATGAATGTAATCCCAGCATGTATTAAATTACCAACATACCTCCATCGCTTTCCATGTTCCACCCGAACATTAACCAACCTCATTCTTACTCACGAATACCTCCTCGTATTCGCTACCATCTCACGAAGACCTTCACGTATTTGCTACCATCTTATCTCATAACAACTTTGTCTCACACCAAGACCCATCTCGTTGCCATGACTCAACAGTCATGCAACCATCTTATCACCCGGACTCAACAGTCCCAAACCAAACCATAACATAATCAATAACCATAACCAAGAACCATCCCAATAACCATCCCAACTAATCATGGCAGTTGGCCAGGTGCTCGTGACCGTAAGCTCGGCTATCATGATAGTTTTCGACTCTGCAGAGTTTGTACCTCTTTACCCACAAGTTTGTGATTTCGTCATCCATCGGAGACTGCAGAACCTCCATTATACCAGTACACAACTGTCGGTGTATGACCAAGAGATCACAAAATAGCCTTTACAAAGGGGCTACTAGATGTATGGACTCACTAAGGTTTCACCGGCAGGCTAGAATCTCCAATTCTCCCACCCACGGGCCCCCTCTTGTGCCATGCAGTTCCCAGGGCAGTCCTCACTCGACTCCCATTCCCCGCGCCTTCCACAGTCCATAACACTGTAGCAACTTACCTAATTACTCAGCTAATCTGCACCCATATTTGGCCTTGTGGTGGCACTGTTATCCTGGCATATGCATGCATGAATCGGTCCTTAGATCTACGGCAAGTAAACCACCATCTCATGCTACCTCATTCACAAACCCAGTCTTGCCTAGATCTCCCTCTGATCCATGTTTATTAACATCATCAGTTTCTCATATCATTACGAGTGCAGTTAGCTAGACACATCTATCTCGCTTCCCAATCCCATGGACTCAGCGAAGCATAAAACAAAACCATACCCGACTCATGAACTTCCCTGGCGACAAGAGTGGTTTAACCAAAGCTAGTAAACTCCTATAAAAGGGTTTCCCATCATGTTTGACTCAGCTCGCACACCTTTTTGCCAAACAAAACAGTTTCACCCAAAACATAGGATCAATATGGTCAAGGAGCACTTGCCTTGTTCATGCGGTTCCGGTTGTTCTTGGATCTCAAAACCTTGTTGCTGTAGTTCGTCGTAGACAGCTCCCTGAGCTTGTCCTGCTAGGTAGGATCACGTGCATATAAGATTCACAGCAATCAATATCATACAGGAGCATTTTCAACCATCGTCGTCGCAGAGCCGAATTCCGACCTCCCCAAGCCCGAGAAACCCCTAGGTGAGCTCCCCTACCCCTCCGCAGTCGATCCGTGTGAAGAACTGCAAGTTTTAACGTGTAGCGGCAAGGAACCGAAGCTGCGCCGGCGAGATCGCCACCCCCGCAGCCGCGCGCGCGGGCTGGCTCCGGCCAGGGCGACGTGGCCCCTTGAGGGTGCTCTATTTTAAATCGCACGGTAGAAATAAAACCCGCACGTACCGGTTCGGCGATCTAATCTGAGCCGTCTATTTTAAATTGGACGGTCCACGTCAGCCCACGTTATAAAGGCTAGGATTCTTACGCGCTACCCCGTGGGGATCTCGGAAAACACGAGCTAACCCCAGAAACTTCTGATCTAGCCCCTGGAACTTCAGAAATTCGTGTAAATTCATTTAAAAATCAGTTTTAGCCCCTGGACTTAATAAAAATTAGGAAAACCCCTCTGTTATGTGTAGTTAGACCCCTGAAAATTTATGAAATAGTAAATTAGACCCTATAGTAGGGTGGATTTACCTTTTTGACCCTATATGATATTAAATTCAGAGATTTGAATATGTGACTAGGATTTAAATTTAAAAGGTAAGGCAAACACATGTGCAAATTCAAATTTAAACTCTCCTAGAACTTGGAAAACTTTAGAATGAGTTAAAAGTAGATTTTAGGCTGAAATGAAATCTGCCTAAGTGTTGTTCGTATTTATTAGTTCTAGAAACACATTTTTAGGCTAGGAAATAATTCTGAAAACTAATAAAATAAATTTAAATTAGTTCACATCAGAGGAGAAGTTCAAAAATATATTATTTAATATCTTAGATCAGATCCTATTCTTTTTATATGATATGTCCTACTATTTAATACTAAAACTCACTTTTAGGCATAGAAAATAAATCTGAAAAATATAGGAAAATAGGTATGCATAATTAGAAAATGATAAATGAAGTCTCCAAATCCAAAAACTTCAGTTTAGGATTTGGTAGAAGATCTGAAAACCTATTTGGAGTAGGAAATTACCTTTCATGCAAACTTGGTAGCTAAGAAGTGTATTAATTAAATATAAAGAATTTGTTCAAATTGGAAATTCATATATAGTGTGCAAACAGAAATCTGAATACAAAAGTTAGAAATCATATACATATGTTTAAAAGTGCATGTAGGCCAAAAATCAACACATGTAGAGTAACCACAACACTTAGAAATGGTGAATGACTTTCATAGGTATGTATGTGTGGTTTGTATGAAGTGAAAGTGTGAACTATGTCTTATGGATTGTTGTTTTCTTTTGCTATGTGTATTGGCATGAGTAGAACCTGCCCCAGAGCAAGTTCTCCCCTTCCAAGACCAAGACTTTCCATTCCCAGAGCAGCAGGAAGAAGGCAAGTGTCCTTGACCACTTTGATCCTATACTAGGATGTGTAGATAGAATTATTTGGATTGTCAATTGAAGTATGAAACCCATGCTAGGAAGTTTCCCTAGAATTGCATTATCTTGTTTCCTTGTAGCTTGGGTTGGGATTTGTTTTATTATGTCATTCATTCATATTACCTATGCTTAGCCATGCTTAGAATGGGATAAGTGGGATATGAGATCATCAACTTGTTTACCTTACTCTTGAATGAGACATTATGAGTTATGTAGAGGTAGGGATCAAGGCAAGTTGGATGACTTGGTTGGTGCTGGGTGCACGAGATTCGGGTTTGTGTTTAGTACTTGCCTGGATCCTAAGGACCGGTTCATGGAGCATGTAACCTGGCTTTACCGTGCCAACCACATGCTGAGATGGGGCAGCTTGGCCAATTAATTAGGTGTATCCCTGGCGTAGTATGGGTGTTTTGGATGGTGCGGGGAATAGGTGTCAGCTGGACTACCATATAAACCGCAAGGCTCAAGAGGGGGCCACTGTAGCAGGGTTGGAGCCTCTTGTATGCTGTTAGGGGTGAAACCTCAGTGGGCCCACGCTCGTCGGGAATCCCTTTGTAAAGGCCACGTAGTGATCTCCTGGCTACACACCTGGGAAGTGTGAATGTGGTTCGCGACCACTGGCATAATGGAGGTTCTTATAGTCCACCCGGCAACGGGGGATGAAATCACTACATGTGGGTACAATGGTGCAAACTCTGCAGAGTCAAAACTGTCACGACAGCCGTGTTCACGGTCAAGAGCGGCTTGGACTTATTCATGATTAGAGGATTGATGGCTTTGGAAGTTGAGGATGTTAACGGGGAGCTTAACATTGGAATGGATGTTATGGTTATTTGATTCTGATGATGGGTTGGGAGATTGGGACCATTTCACCTGTGTAGTAATGTAGGTACTTAATAAGCTAAGGTGATAGGTATTAATTGCGTAGTGCTTTAACCATGAGTTCAACCTCTCCTTGTTCTAGCCATGCATGACATAACTTTCCCACACTTGCTGAGTACCAACGGTACTCAAACATGCATATTTGTTGGTTTAAATTGCTGCTCAGGTCAAGGGAATGATGTGGTGTTCAATTACCAAGACTTCGGACCCGAAGAAGGATTCTAGGTTCATGGAGTCCCCCGGGCAACGCCTGTGATGGAGCCCACAAGATTTATATTCCGCTGTTGTTTTATTTACCTATTATGAACTTATTATCGTCCATCGAGACATATGCTATGTAAGACTTATTTATATTCGACACCTGGCTTGTAATATGATGATGCTTCACTATTTATTGTCACATGTATGAGAAAATGATCCTGGCATACATGTGATATTCACTCTGTTGTTCTTCGGAGAGACCGGGTGTGACAGAAGTGGTATCAGAGCCAAGGTTGCCCGTAGGAACATGGACCTAGGTAGAAATGGACGTATTTAAGGACCCTATTTTATTAAAAACTATTTTACAAAAGTGTGGGTTGAAGGTGTTATTTAAGGGGGTCACTTTATTCATCTTACCCCAACTTTTATTCAAAATACAATTTTTATTTAACTCTTATCTAACTTAATTTTAAATGCTTTATGTTTTATATGGTTCGCATGATCCGCACCGCCCGCAAGTCCACCGGAGGGAGAGTTCCGGTAGTTGCCCTTGCCTTAACAGAGGAGAACCGTCCGGTGACGTACCACTCCTACGGGTTGGCAGTAGGAGGCTTGTTGCGCCGTCTACGGCGTATGCTCCACGTAGCCGGCAATACGGGCAAGCTAATCATACACTACAGCTCCACCCGGACCATCCGTGAGAAGCGGGAAGAATGGAGTTCAGAAATGAGGATTATCCATGAAAATCAGCTGCTCAAGATCCACCACTCTCCAGCTTGTCGGGCGACACGGGTCAATGCTGAGAAGGATGTCACCTGGGAGGCCATCACCTACCAGAGTCACATCAACCGTTGCCACCTGGACAGGACTGAGTACATGTATGTCCTCCAGTGTGAGAGTGGTACAGCGGAGTACATGTACCCGCCAGTGCAGCAGGGGACTTCCCATGAACACATGGACCTGTGCTTGGAGGATGCTGCTATGCTTAGCACTCGACTGCAGGAGTGTCAGCAGGAGCTTCAAGATGTTCGTGACACCCTGAAGGAGACTGAGGCATTGCTGTGCACCAGCTTGAGGGCGAGAGAAAGAGGAGATTGGAATGAACTATGTGTCACTGTGAATGACACGTGGACTCCTGACTCCCCAGACCGACGGGCGAGCAGGCGTTGCCACACTTCTCCACCAGCAGCTTCCCCACCCAAAGCGGAGTCAGAGGGCAGCCGCAATAATGAGGAAGAACCCGAAGAGCCAGCTCACTGATACGAGTCGTTTAGAGTTCTTTCCCTTATTACAGCAGGTTATCGAGTAGTCAAGTCAATACCTTAGTTACTTGTGTGTTCTCAAAAATTGATCTCAGGTCGGGATACCACCAACTTACGATAAGACAAACCGACATTCCAAAGACAGCTTTTGTATCTCAGTACGGGCTGTCTGAATACACCGTCATGCCTTTCGGGTTAACTAATGCCCCGGCATACTTCATGTATCTCATGAACAAGGTATTCATGGAATATCTGGACAAATTTGTGGTGGTTTTCATTGATGACATTCTCGTCTTCTCCAAAGATGAAGAAGAACATGAGGGACATCTAAGGTTGGTGTTGCAAAAGCTGAGAGAACACCAACTATATGCCAAGTTGAGCAAGTGTGAGTTTTGGCTGAAGAGAGTTCCCTTGTTAGGACATATAAATCTCGGAGGGAGGAATCTCCATAGATCCCGCCAAGATCGAGGATGTGCAGAAGTGGAAGACCCCTGAAAATGTCGGGGAAGTTCGAAGCTTCTTAGGATTGGCTGGGTATTACCGACGGTTTATCGAGGGTTTCTCCAAGATTTCGAGACCCCTCACCAAATTGTTCGAGAAGGGAATCACATTCACATGGACACCGCAATGCGAGACGAGTTTTCAAGAACTGAAGAAAAGATTGAGAACAACCCCAGTGCTAGTTATGCCAGATGTGCAGAAGAACTTTTCGGTGTACTGCGATGCCTCTAGAAACGGGTTGGGATGTGTTCTCATGCAAGAGGGGCATGTCGTGGCTTATGCGTCCCGGCAGCTCCGGAAACACGATAAGAACTATCCTACGCACGACCTAGAGCTAGCCGCAGTGGTACACGCGTTGAAGATTTGGCGGCATTACTTGATGGGGAAGAGGACAAAGATATATACGGATCATAAGAGCTTAAAGTATATTTTCACATAGCTAGATCTCAACCTCAGACAAAGGAGATGGTTAGAGCTAATCAACGACTTTGATGTGGGCATCAACTATCATCTGGGAAAGCGAACGTCGTAGCAGATGCTTTAAGCCGGAAGGTGTAGGTCAATAGGTTGAGCTTAAAGGACATGCCTACAGAATTGAAGGAAGAGGTTGTAAAACTCAATCTATGTCTGGTGAATAGTGGTGAGGCCATCGCAATGGAAGTGGACTCCACATTAGAGCAAGACATACGCAATGGTCAGAAGAATGATGAGAAGATACAAGAAATCAGAGAACTCATCAAGGATAATAAAGCCCCCGGGTTCAGAGAGGATGAACAAGGTACGGTGTGGTACGGGAAAAGAATCTGTGTGCCTGAGGTGAAGGAAATCCGTGAATCAATTTTGAAGGAGGCTCATGATTCCGAGTACTCCATTCATCCTGGAAGTACGAAGATGTATCATGACCTCATGAGCAGATATTGGTGGTATGGCATGAAGCGAGATGTCGCGGAACATGTTGCCCTATGTGACACATGTCAGTTGGTGAAAGCAGAACATCAACGACCCGCCGGACTGTTGCAACCACTTAAAGTGCCTGAATGGAAATGGGAAGAAATAGGTATGGACTTCATAGTGGGACTACCCAGGACTCAATCGGGATATGATTCAATATGGGTCATCGCCGATAGACTAACCAAGGTAGCTCATTTCATCCCCGTGAAAGAAAGCTACAACGGATCCAAATTGGCGGAATTGTACATGTCAAGGATCGTGTGTTTCCACGGAGTGCCAAAGAAGATAGTGTCGGATCGAGGGACACAGTTCACCTCAAGGTTCTGGCAGAAGCTACATAAAACCATGGGAACTCATCTGAATTTTAGTTCCGCCTATCACCCCCAAACTGACGGTCAGACGGAACAAACCAATCAGATACTTGAGGATATGCTGAGAGCGTGTGTGCTCAAGAACAATAGGAGTTGGGATAAGAACTTACCGTATGCGGAGTTCTCCTATAACAACAGCTATCAGGCTAGTATGAAGATGTCACCATTTAGTCTTTGTATGGGAGGAAGTGCAGAACTCCACTATTTTGGAACCAAACAGGGGAAAGTAAAGTGTTTGGGCCCGAGGTACTACAAGAAGTCGAGGCAAAAGTGAGGGAAATCCGCAACAATTTGAGGATAGCACGGACCCGACAAAAGAGCTATGCCGATGTACGGAGAAGAGAGCTCGTTTTCAACATGGGGGACTATGTTTACCTCAAGGTGTCCCCTATCCGAGGACTTCGTCGGTTCAAGGTGAAAGGGAAGTTATCACCTCGATACATCGGACTCTTTCAGATTCTGGAGAGGAAAGGCAAAGTGGCATATCAACTCGAACTACTGGCTCGCCTATCGGATGTGCACGATGTATTCCATGTGTCACAGCTCAAGAAATGTCTGAGGACGCCTGAAGAGATGTTACCCATGAATGAGGTTGACGTAGGAGAGGATCTATCTTATGCCGAGCAACCGGTCAAGATTTTGGAGACAATGGAACGCCTCACAAGAAATAAAAGAATTCGGATGTGAAAGGTGCAATGGAAGCATCACTCGGAAGAGGAAGCCACATGGGAGCGAGAAGACGAGCTTAAGGTACAGTTTCCGGAATTGTTTTCGTAGAACCACCAATCTCGAGGATGAGATTTCTTCTAAGGGGGGTAGAGCTGTGACACCCCAAAACCTGCTAAGGAGGGGAATTTAAAATTTTGTGGACGTATTGCATGTGGTGCAGAAATTCAAATTCAAACTGGAATTCAAATTCAAATCAAAACAGAAAAGAAAAGGAAAAAGAAAAAGAAATAACCCAACCGGCCAGTGGGCCGAAACCCGCCAGCCGGCCCAATCCCCCGCGCCAGCCCAAGACCGCGTGCCCCCTCTCTTCCTCTCACTGACATGCGGGGCCCGCGTGTCATCTCCTTCCTCCCGCGCGCCAACCGACCCGGACTCTTCCCTCGCGCCCGATCGCAACTGATCTCCGGAAACCCGCGCCCCCAGCCCGATTTCTGGTCCCAACGCCTCCAACTCGATCCCAACAGACCGCCGCCCTCCCTCGCCTATTAAAACGCCGACAATCGCCCTGTTTTTCCCCCGATCGGCCGTTCTTCTCTCCGGTGAGAACCGAAGCTTCGATCACCGTTTTCTTTCGATCCTTGCTCGGATTTTCTGATCTAACGCGCTGATCGTGCTCCACCCCCCTAGGGAGCCCTGCACGTGATGGAAGCGACAAGTTTCGCACCCTAGCATCGGTTCTGACGAGCACCGAGGAGCAGCTTCAACCATCGTCGTCGCAGAGCCGAATTCCGACCTCCCCAAGCCCGAGAAACCCCTAGGTGAGCTCCCCTACCCCTCCGCAGTTGATCCGTGTGAAAAACTGCAAGTTTTAACGTATAGCGGCAAGGAACCGAAACTGCGCCGGCGAGATCGCCGCCCTCGCCGCCGCGCGCGCGGGCTGGCTCCTGCCAGGGTGACGTGGCCCCTTGAGGGCCGTCTATTTTAAATCGCACGGTAGAATTAAAACCCGCGCGTACCGGTTCGGCGATCTAATCTGAGCCGTCTATTTTAAATCGGACGGTCCACGTCAGCCCCACGTTATAAAGGCCGGGATTCTTACGTGCTACCCCCTATGGATCTCGGAAAACACGAGCTAACCCTGGAAACTTCTGATCAGCCCCTGGAACTTCAGAAATTCGTGTAAATTCATTTAAAAATCAGTTTTAGCCCCTGGACTTAATAAAAATTAGGAAAACCCCTCTATTATATGTAGTTAGACCCCTGGAAATTTATGAAATAGTAAATTAGACCCTGTAGTAGTGTGGATTTACCTTTTTGACCCTATATGATATTAAATTCAGAAATTTGAATATGTGACTAGGATTTAAATTTAAAAGGTAGGCAAACACATGTGCAAATTCAAATTTAAACTCTCCTAGCACTTGGAAAACTTTAGAATGAGTTAAAAGTAGATTTTAGGCTCAAATGAAATCTGCCTAAGTGTTGTTCATATTTATTAGTTCTAGAAACACATTTTTAGTCTACGAAATAATTCTGAAAACTGATAAAATAAATTTAAATTAGTTCATATCATAGGAGAAGTTCAAAAATATATTATTTAATATATTATATCAGAACCTATTCTGTTTAGATGATATGTCCTACTATTTAATACTAAAACTCACTTTTAGGCATAGAAAATATATCTAAAAAATATAGGAAAATAGGTGTGCATAATTAGAAAATGATAAATGAAGTCTCCAAATCCAAAAACTTAAGTTTAGGATTTGGTAGAAGATCTGAAAACCTATTTGGAGTAGGAAATTACCTTTCATGCAAACTTGGTAGCTAAGAAGTGTATTAATTACATATAAAGAATTTGTTCAAATTGGAAATTCATATATAGTGTGCAAACAGAAATCTGAATACAAAAGTTAGAAATCATATACATATGTTTAAAAGTGCATGTAGGCCAAAAATCAACACATGTAGAGTAACCACAACACTTAGAAATATGAATGACTTTCATAGGTATGTATGTGTGGTTTGTATGAAGTGAAAGTGTGAATTATGTCTTATGGATTGTTGTTTCCTTTTGCTATGTGTATTGGCATGAGTAGAACCTGCCCCAGAGCAAGTTGTCCCCTTCCAAGACCAAGACTTTCCATTCCCAGAGCAGCAGGAAGAAGGCAAGTGTGCTTGACCATTTTGATCCTATACTAGGATGTGTAGATAGAATTATTTGCATTATCAATTGAAATATGAAACCCATGCTAGGAAGTTTCCCTAGAATTGCATTATCTTGTTTCCTTGTAGCTTGGGTTGGGATTTGTTTTATTATGTCATTCATTCATATTACCTATGCTTATCCATGCTTAGAATGGGATAAGTGGGATATGAGATCATCAACTTGTTTACCTTACTCTTGAATGAGACATTATGAGTTATGTAGAGGTAGGGATCGAGGCAAGTTGGATGATTTGGTTGGTGCTGGGTGCACGAGATTCGGGTTTGTGCTTAGAATGGGATAAGTGGGATATGAGATCATCAACTTGTTTACCCGAAGAAGGATTCTAGGTTCATGGAGTCCCCCGGGCAACGCCTGTGACAGAGCCCACAAGATTTATATTCCGTTGTTGTTTTATTTACCTTTTATGAACTTATTATCGTCCATCAAGACGTATGCTATGTAAGACTTATTTATATTCGACACCTGGCTTGTAATATGATGATGCTTCACTATTTGTCGTCACATGTATTAGAAAATGATCCTGGCATACATGTGATGTTCACTCGGTTGTTCTTCGGAGAAACCGGGTGTGACACAAATGATCTGTCCACGAGAAGGCTTCTGTTCGAAAGGGATCAAAGAACAGATGCAAAGAAAACACAACGATGTTGTAAGGCGGTATTGGAGACCTACCTTAAGTTCTTCTCTGTCTCGAGGTCCTCCTCAGATCGTTGGGCTTTCCTCCGGCGTTCTTCCTTGCTGAACTCTGGTGATGGTCTACACGGCGGGTTGGGACTAGGGCTCTAAGTCGTCGGCTCAGGAGTTGGAAAAGAAGTTTGTGGTTTCGGCCAGGGGTTCTGGGTTCTATTTATAATCGGGAAGAGAAGAGTCCTAATCTGATTGTATCCCGAATATGAGTCCTGTTTGAATCTTACAACTTATCTTTAGTTGATTTGGTGCGGTATCATCGTGAAATTCAGGTCGGTTTCTATTCCGGTATTTCTTACGTGTACAGATTCCAAAATCGCTTCAGAACCCGTCACCTTAGCGGTGATGAGCTCCGGAAGCTCCACGTGTCCACCGGCCTGGTCTCTTCCTTTCTGCAGAGACGGGCTCCGGTTGTTCCGCGTGTCAAACGAGCAAGACTCCCCTCTTCTTCGGAGGTGAGCTCCGTGTGCGCCACGTATCCTGGTGGTCGGGACCTCCTTTCTTACTCGGCGGTGGCTCCGCGTATGCCACGTGTCAGTGCCGGTCCTTTCCTCTCTTCTTTCCTCAGAGACGAGCTACGTGTCTAGCAGCGACGGACCCCCCGGAGATAAGCTCCGGTGGCGACACGTGTTCGATAGCACCGGACCTCTCGGAGGTGAGCTCCGAGATCGACAAGTATCTCGCGCGACCAGTCCTCTGATTTCCATGATGACTAGCTCCGGGGGGCAACACGTGTCCCACAGGGTCGGACCTCTCCCGTTTTGCAGAGATGAGCCCCGAGCCTGCCACGTAGCCTACTTTAGCGGCGGACCTCTCCCCACTTCGCAGGGATGAGCTCCGAACACGCCACGTGGCCAGCGGGCCGCGGAAGTTGTCTTCGGCGCTCTCTGAGAGCTGGATTCGGCTCTTATTGGCTATCCTTTTGATATTTTTCTCTGTTCCTACTTTTCTTAAAATGTTTTCTCTTCATAAAACATGAACATATGCTGACACCCGAGATGAGGGTGTCACAAATCTACCCCCCTTAAATTGAATCTCGCCCTCGAGATTCGTCAGTAGAGAATAGATGGGGAAATTCTGCCTTGATATCCTCTTCACGCTCCCATGTGGCTTCAGGTTCTGTGTGATGGCTCCATTGTACCTTGCACCATCGAATCACCTTGTTCCGGGTGACCCTTTCCTTTACATCCAAGATTCGGACAGGGTGTTCCGCATAAGTCAGATTTTCTTGAAGTTCAAGTTCTCCCATTGATACTTGCTCCTCTGGTGCTCTCAAGCACTTCTTGAGCTGGGATACATGAAACACGTCATGTACATCGGAGAGGTGGATTGGGAGCTCTAGTTGATAGGCTACTTCTCCTCGCTTGTCCAAAATCTTAAATGGTCCGATGTAGCGAGGTGCTAGCTTGCCTTTAACGTTGAAACATCGTTGGCCTCGGATAGGTGATACCTTAAGGTATACGAAGTCTCCTACTTCAAAGGTCAACTTCCTACGCCTATTGTCCGCATAGCCTTTCTGTCGTGACTGAGCAGCTTTTAAGTTCTCCCGTACCGTATGGACTTGCCTTTCGGCTTCTTGTAGCACTTCGGGTCCAAACATCTGGTTCTCCCCGGTTTCGTTCCAAAATAGCGGCGTTCTACACCGTCTACCATATAATGCTTTGAAAGGAGACATCTTCAAGCTAGCTTGATAGCTGTTGTTATAGGAGAATTCGGCATACGGTAAACTCCTATCCCAACTATGCCCACGTTTCAAGGCGCAAGCTCTCAACATATCTTCCAAAATTTGGTTTGTCCTTTCGGTTTGTCCATCAGTTTGTGGGTGATAGGCGGAGCTAAAATCCAGTCGTGTACCCATGGCTTTCTGCAGCTTCTTCCAAAATCTAGAGGTAAACTAAGAACCTCGATCTGAGACTATCTTCCTCGGAACTCCGTGACGGCACACGATCTGCTCCATGAGGGAGAAAATGGGTGGTTTTTGTCAATCGGTCCATGATAACCCAGATGGAGTCGTAACCCGACTGAGTACGTGGCAATCCGACGATAAAATCCATACTGATGTCCTACCACTTCCATTCGGGTACCTTCAAAGGTTGCAACAATCCAACGGGTTTTTGATGTTCGGCCTTCACCCGTTGGCATGTTTCGCATAGGCCAACGTATTCGGCTATATCCCTCTTCATACCATCCCACCAATAACAAGTTTTCAAGTCCTTGTACATCTTGGTGCTTCCGGGATGTATAGAATAGGAGGAATCATGTGCCTCCTTCAATATCATGTCGCCGAGGTGTTTTATGTTAGGCACACAAATCCTTTTTCCTAGCCAAAGCGTACCCATATCATCTTCTTTGAAATCCTCCTCTATTCCTTGTCGGATTCTTTCCTTGATCTCCTTGATCTCCTCATCCGTTGCTTGGCCATCTCTTATGTCTTGCTCCAATGATGAGTGGATCTCCATTATTTCCATGTTGTTCAAGAATCCGAGGTGTAACCGTTCGAACTCCTTACGTAGTTCTGGTGGTAGCTCCCGAACCGTGAGTTGGTGACATGCTCCCTTTCGGCTCAATGCATCAGCTACTACATTGGCCTTCCCGGGGTGGTAGTTGATTCCAACATCATAATCCTTGACGAGTTCCAACCATCGACGTTGCCTCAAATTCAAGTCCGTTGGTGTAAATATATACTTGAGGCTTTTATGATCCGTATAGATCTCACATCGATGACCAAGGATATAATATCTCCAAATCTTCAATGCGTGCACTACTGCTGCTAGCTCCAAGTCATGTGTAGGATAATTAAGCTCGTGCTTCTTTAATTGTCGTGAGGCATAGGCTACCACTTGTCCTTCTTGCATGAGCACACATCCAAGCCCCTGTCTGGATGCGTCACAATATATGTCAAAGCTCTTGCTTACGTCTGGCAATACCAGAACCGGTGATGTGGTTAGCCTTTTCTTGAGCTCCTCAAAACTTCCTTGGCAGGCTGGTGTCCATTGGAAGACCTTCCCCTTCATTAGCAACTCCGTCATAGGCTTTGCTATTTTAGAGAAGTCTTTAATGAGGCGTCGATAGTATCCAGCCATCCCAAGAAAACTCCGAATATCCCTCACGCTCTGCGGTTGGTCCCACTTCAGAACATCTCTCACTTTTCCGGGATCAACCGATACCCCTTCCTTGGAGATAATGTGGCCTAGGAAAGATATTTCCTTTAGCCAAAATTGACACTTGTTAAGCTTGGCATACAATTGATGCTCACGCAATTTCTGCAAGGCCAATCTTAAATGTTCTTCATGCTCCTCCTCACTTTTTGAATACACCATAATATCGTCGATGAAAACCACGACGAACTTATCCAAGTACTCCATGAAAACCTTGTTCATAAGGTACATGAAGTATGCGGGTTCATTTGTTAACCCAAAAGACATGACGGTATATTCATATGAACCATACCGTGTCCGAAAGGCGGTCTTGGGTATATCGGAGGGCTTAATTTTTAGCTGGAAGTATCCCTACCGAAAATCAATCTTGGAGAACACTCGGGCTCCTTTCATTTGATCGAATAGGTCTTCTATACAGGGCAGAGGGTATTTGTTCTTGATTGTCATCTCCTTGAGAGACCTATAGTCCACGCACATCCTTTGGGTCCCATCCTTCTTGTCTACGAAGAGCACAGGGGCTCCCCATGGTGACGAGCTTGGACGTATAAAACCCTTCTCCAACTGCTCCTGAATTTGCTTCTTGAGTTCCACTAGTTCATTGGTGGGCATCCTATAGGGTCTCTTTGCTATGGGTGCAGTTCCGGGTACCAAATCGATGGCAAACTCAATGTCCCGGTCAGGTGGCATACCTGGAAGCTCTTCCGGAAACACGTCCGAGAATTCTTGAACCACTGGAATGCTGTCCAATGTTTCTCCTTCGATGTGGTTCAAAATTGCCTTCTTGGTTGTTTGTGTAGGATCGAAGTACACATGTAAAACTACCAGAGGGGGGTGAATGGTAGATAAAAACTTTTCAGCGGAAGCAACAAAACACCCCTCAGCAGAAAACTGATCTGTTAAAAAAACTGTGTGTGCGACTAATCTAAACGTATTCAACTGTGACAAAATTAGTATAGGTTGTATAGAATCAATTAACGAAGATGTCACAAAAAGAATCATGAAAATCCGTTGAGAGAAACTCAAGTTACGATCGAAAGATGGAACAAAGGTCAATCTGTCCTACGCGAGAAAAACAGTTCTGGAATACTGCAAAGAAACTCGTGTAGATCATAAACCACAAATTCAATTACCGTGAAATTTTCACAGATGATATATAATCAAGTTGTGAAGACAACCCGAAAAGAATCACATCAATTGGATCTGTAAAACTTGAGTTATGATAAAACCACCGAAGCAAGGTAGTGCTGAACAGAAACTCGACGAGAAAAACTTGTCTGAAATAAGTCGGACAAACAAGGCACAAAAGTTCCTTTAGAATACAAATTTTATTTCTCAAAACACAAGAGGAACAGCCCCAAAGTCATGTTCCACGAGCTCTGGCCTCCCTTGCTTATATAACCAGCCTGAAGGCCAACTCAACTCAAACTAGGACTCCTACTCCTACTTGGATTCAAACTGTAACTTTCCAATACTGCTTAGGACTCTTCTATACGCAGATAGAAGCAATCTTAAGACTTCCAAACACCTTAGGAACGTATCCCACATTCCTAAAATAACTCAAATTCGTGACCCACATGAAATCCTATCATAACCAACTCAAAACTTTCCATATTTGAGTCAAACACGACTCAGCCGCAACCTGAGTCCATAACCTAGTCGGTTGGACCTTTCCGACCAATTCTTTACGTCCACATCTCTTAATCACGCCTTGGAACCATGCAGCCACGTACATGCACTCCTTGCAAACGTGCAAACATCTTCCAACGACGTCCAAGATACCTTCATATGCATTATTCTTGATTCAAACATACTGCGCAACCTCCCGATCAACTCAACCACAATTCCTCCCGAACCTGGTTGTTGAACCTCATCTTCTCCCTAAGACTAGTTCAATGGATCCCGTCACCAGCCATGTCTTGAACTCAAGCAACACCTGCACATGAATAAACAACCAATGCTACCGAGCACAAGTCCTCGACTTGACTCTCGTTAGTTCCGAAACTACAACATCTTACGTGAGCACCTCACATAAGCATGTTGTAAACCATAGCAAAATGATATCAGCCATAACCACCAAAACACACCAAAAACTTAGTAAAATAATACTAAGCAAACTTTCTATAAGAGTAAAGCAAGTTCGAAACATTGTAAGTTAAAAGCAGAACCATTGCAATCAAGCTCCGAACCTTACCAAAGCTAACCAGACCTTGAACCGGAGCTTACCAAAGCTAGTCGGACCCAGCGCCAGAGCTTACTAAAGCTTAGTCAGACCTAGCACGGAACTTACCATAGCTAGTCGGACCTAGCACCGGAGCTAGCAAAAACAAGTCGGACCTAGCCAAAATAAGTCAGACCTAGACAAAGCAAGTCGGACCTTACATCGAACCTTGCCGGAGCTACCCAAAACAAGTCGGACCTATCATCGGACCTTGCAGGAGCTCGGACCTAGAGTCGGACCTTGTTAAAAAGGTGTTTTGGTAGTATTCAAAACTTTTATCGTCAAAGCCAATGTATTCAGCACACATAGCTCTCACAATCTCCCCCTTGATGAATGCATTGGCAACACCACTTAAAATCTGAACATTGGCTTATTCACATGAAAAGTTTTGAAAACAATTTCTCCCCCTTTGTAAATCAGAAATAAAAAATGAGAAGAAAAACAAAAATACCAAAAATTCTCCCCTGGGGAGAATCGTGCCAAAACACTTGTGAATGTGTGCAATGCGTGATCAATTTCTCCCCCTTTGACAATGTATTCAGCAAGGTACAAAAGAGGAATTTTAATTTGTTATGAACAAATTATAACATATACATATAAAACAAAGCTCATCCAAATTATACTATCAAGTAACTTACACTATCACATCAATGAGATACATAAAGTAGTGTAAGCCATGCTAGAGATCAAGTGTAATTTTCAATTTAAGCAAGTCATGATCTCACAAACTTAACTATTTCAAGACCTGGAAACATGACACTTGTTGCTGCATTTTATTTATCATTTAAAGCACAAATTTTGATCTTATGACATTTGCAAGAGATTATATGCAGCATCAGCCTTATTCTAACCAACCAAGCCAAGCCTATGTCATTTGACAGTTAGAAGCTTAAGGACATGGTTTTAGTCATACACAACTCCTTTCAAGTTCATACCTAAGTGCAATGATAAGCCATCTCAAAAGAATAAGTGCGATGCATGCATATTCTCTTGATCTTTTCTCATTTTTTTATTTGAACATAAAAACTCAACATGTGAGTTGATTACTTGATTAATTCTTTATGATTAAAAGCACTTGTGAGCATGCAACAAGTTCAAAACAGCAAGAAAGTTCGACCATGACCAGATTTAGTGTAAGTAATTATTCCAATTACTAGACATGGTAAAAACTACAAAATGTATAACATGAGTAATGTAGTAAGAACTTTCAGCATGAAAAAGGAATCACAAAGTCATATATGCATGAAATACTATGCTCATATTATTTTAATTTCAGATTCACACATAGACTTCCCAAGTTTCAAAATTCTCCCTCAATTTAAGCCATGAGGATGCATAACCCCTATTTCACTACGAATGTAACAAAAACGAGTGAAATCCAAAGGTTTTGTAAAAATGTCAGCCAATTATTGTTTGGTATCTACATGGTGAAGCACAATGTTCCCTTTTTCGACATTATCACGGAGAAAGTGATACCTAATGTCAATGTGCTTAGTTCTCGAATGTTGCACGGGGTTTTTTGCAATGCAAATGGCACTAGTGTTATCACAAAACAGTGGAACACTATCTAGATCAACCCCATAGTCCTTAAGTGTTTGAACAATCCAAAGAATTTGTGAGCAAGCACTAGCAGCAGCTACATATTCAGATTCGGCTGTGGATTGTGCAACTGAACTTTGTTTTCTAGAGGACTAGGCAATAAGTGAATTACCAAGAAAATGACAAGCACCAGAAGTACTTTTCCTATCAATCCTACAACCCCCAAAATCTGCATCGGAAAAGCTTTCAAAGTAACGGTTGAGGAAGAAGGAAGAAAAATGCCAAATTCTTGAGTTCCATGTAAGTACCTGAGAATCCTTTTGACGGCTTGACGATGTGAAGCACGTGGAGAGGCTTGAAACCGTGCACAAAGACATACGCTGAATTGTATGTCCGGTCTTGATGCCGTGAGATACAAAAGTGATCCGATCATGCTTCTATATTCTTTTTGATCAACGGGATCACAATCTTCATTAAGTTCAAGTGTTGTTGCTATTCCCATTGGTGTCCGAAGAGGCTTGCTTTTGTCCATGTTGAAGCGCCTTAGGAGATCTTTTGTATATTTTGTTTGATGCACAAAGGTACCCTCCTTGGTTTGCTTGATTTGCAGCAACAAAAAGTACGTGAGTTCTCCCATGATTACTCATCTCAAATTCTGAACTCATCATAGCTGAAAACTTGGACACAAGATCATGAGAAGCACAACCAAAGATAATATCATCCACATACACTTGAACGAATAATAAGTCATTGCCATGCTTAAGCACAAAAAGAGTTTTATCAACCTTGCCCATGGTAAACCCCTTTTCAAGTAAGAATGTTTTTAACCTATCATACCATGCTCTAGGGGCTTGTTTGAGACCGTACAAGGCTTTGGACAGTTTGTAAACATGATTAGGAAAATTTGGATTTTCAAAACCAGGTGGTTGTTTGACATAAATCTCCTGATCTATGTAGCCATTAAGAAAAGCACTTTTCACATCCATTTGATATAGCTTAAAACCTTTAGATGCAGCAAAAGCTAACAAAATTCTTATGGCTTCTTATCTAACAACAGGAGCAAAAGTTTCATCAAAATCTAGACCTTCAACTTGTGTGAAATCTTGAGCAACCAACCTAGCCTTATTCCTAACCACAACCCCATCCTCACTTTTTTTATTTTTAAACACCCATTTAGTTCCAATTAAAGTGTGACCTTGAGGTGGAGGTACAAGTTTCCATACATTATTTCTTTCAAAATTTTCTTACTCTTCTTGCATGGCAATAATCCAAGATTCATTAGTGAGTGCGTGTGATATATCTTTGGGTTCAAAAGAAGCAACAAAAGCAGAATGAGCATGAGAATTGGGGTCGAAAAACCTAGATCTTGTAACTCGTTCATGCAAGCTTCCAATAATTTGTTGTGGAGGATGACTTTTGAGAATCCGGAGGGGAGTGGACACTTCACAAGCTTCTTCTTCATGTTCATCCCAAATAGATGAGCTTGTGACGTGAGGAGGATCTGGACCAGCAATGGTGGTCATCGGTGCTGGCTGTGAATCAAGATCAGGAGCTAGAACAATGTCATTAGCTGCTGAATTTTTGGCTGCAGGACCACTTCTTCCTCTTCTTTAACGAAAATACTCTACCCCTGCGGATATGCATCTGGACCTGCAATATTTGAACTAGTACCTGGGCTAGCTTTATCAAAAGAAACCTCACAAGTCTCCACAATTTTGTTAGTATCAAGTAAAAGCACACGGTAGCCTCTAGTATGAGATGGATAACCAAGAAACATGCCACCAACAGATCTAGCTTCAAATTTATCAAGATTACCATGTTTCTTAACAAAGCATTTGCAACCGAAGACCCTAAAGTGTGTGACATTAGGCCTATGTCCAAACCTGAGCTCATATGGTGTTTTACCTAGCTTAGCACGCAAGAAAACACGATTTGAGACATAACAAGCGGTTGCAATTGCATCAGCCCAAAATTTCCTAGGAGTTTGATATTCATCAAGCATAGTCCTAGCCATCTCAACTAAGGTTCTGTTCTTTCTCTCTACGACACCGTTTTGTTGAGGTACATATGGTGAAGAAAATTGATGATCTATTGCATTTTAGAACAAAAGTGATCAAACGATTGATTTTTAAATTTGGTTCCATTATCACTTCTAATTGCACTTAAAGATCCTGGGTGATCAATTGATGATCTAAGAAATAAAGTTCTAGTGACTAAAAGCTTCATTCTTAGATGCCATAAAGTAAACCCAAGAGTATATATAATAGTCATCAACAATCACAAGAACATACCATTTACCTCCGAAGGATTGAACACGTGAAGGTCCTACGGTGTCAAGGTGTAAAAGTTGACCCGGTTCAGTTGTCATGGTCATTGTGAGAGGAGCATGTCAACCTGCAACCATCTTAGCATGTCTACAAGAAGAGCACACAATTTCTTTGTCCCCTTTAAGCTTAGGCAGCCCACGTATGCGATCAAGAGCACTAACACGCGTGAGATGATCAAAGCCTACGTGACCAAGCCTACGATGCCAAAAATATAAATCTTTGGAATTATTTGCAACTAGACATCTATGCTTAGAGGAATACATATCAAAATCAGCTTTAAAAACTCTTCCAAACCGATACATGTTAAAAATAAGCTCACTATTTGAACCTACAACTTTGCAGCAGTTTTTATTGAAAATAATTTTCAGATTTTCATCTAGCAATTGTGAAACAGAAAGCAAGTTGTATTTCAAATTTTTGACAAGTGCCACATCCTTCAAAGTTTAGTGATCATTTACTCTAACCGAATCCTTAGCAATTATAGGAGTTGAAGAATTATCGGCACAAGTAACATTCTCTACACGTGACACAAAAGAGAGAGAGGAGAACCATTCTTTGTTACCGGTCATGTGGCATGAGCAAACTGAATCCACAATCCAAATGTTCTCCTTCCTCAAGCGTGTAACCTACATAGAAGCACAATACGTCGATGACTCAATACTGGGGTTAGTTAAAAGGCATTTAGGAATCCAGTACTGAGTCACACGATGTCCAGCAGGAATAACATGCGAAAGCTGAGATAAAATAGCAGGTTTATGAGTCAAAGTTTTAGATTTTTTGTTCTTAACTACTGACCTATGAGGTGTTACTTGTGTAGCACGAAAATCAGTAGCTCCGGAGGCAAAAACAGAAGGTCCGGAGGCAAAAACTGAAGCTCCGGAGGTAAACTTTGAATATTTCTGACTCATAACATCAGGTTGCATGTTCCTGACATTCGGTTTAGTATGTGCAGCAAATTTTGCATGAGAGTTATAAGATCTAGCTTGCATTCTTTCCTTTTTATGTTGTTTAGCTAGTCTATAACAAAAATCTATGACATGACCATCTCTACCACAATAGGTACAATGAAATTTAACTTTGTGTTCATGTCTAGATGAGCATGCAGTATGCTTATTTGAACCCGAATGTGACAACACTCCTACAGATTTAAAAACCACTTCTTTTTGTTTAGGAACTGTTTGAATCAAACCACTTCCTAATGATTTTACAATTTTAGGTGGATGTTCCTTAGCATGAGCATGTGAATCAAAACCTAAACCAGTTTTATCATTGCAAGACTTGGAAGAATTCAGCAGCAAGTTTAGGTTCTTATTCCCATTACAAAACCGATCTAATGTTCTATGCATGTTATCAAGTTTATTTGATAGATCAAGACAATTTTCACATGAAGTTTTTCCTTTTAATTTGCAATTGGAACAATATTTAACTTCATGAGAACGTAAAGCATTGTTCAATATAGAAATTTCTTTCATAGCATCTTGTAGTTCCTTATCAAGATCATCGCAAGTAGAATAATGCAAATCAATTGTAGAACAACAAGCATCTTTCAAGTTTTTATCATTAAGTGCAGCAAGCTTTTTGTTCTTTTCGATTTCAAGTTCAAGTTTATCAAGTGTGGAGGTGTTTGAACTTCTTAGAGAGGACAATTATTCATATATTAAATCACATGAGGAACAAGAATCATCACTAGGAATCAAGGATTTTAAACGATTAATTTCAGATTCTAGTGACTCAATTTTAACAGCATTGTCCCTAAGATTTTTGTCCTTTTTCTTAACAATAATAGTGGCACGAGAAATAGCATCACACATTTCTTCGCAAGTAGGACATATCTCTTCGTTGTCACTGTTGTGTTCTGCATCCTCCATACTTGATTTTGATTTGCCCGCCATGAAGCACAAGTTTGCTAGATCATCTTCATCTTTATCACTTCCAATGTCTACATCACTCGAGCCAAGTTCTTGAAGTGCGGTGATGAAACTGTTTATCAGTTTGCGTCCTGTAAAACCCTTCTTTTTCTTGTTGGTGTTGCCAAAAGAGGACTTGACTTTATTCTGCTTTTCATCACGGTTAGAAGGACCTGAAAGGCTAGGGCAATCTGTATGAGAGTGTCATGTATTACCACATTCAATGCATCGTTGAGGTCCGGAGCTTCCTCTCCTTCTAGTTCTCACATTTTGCAATGCTTTTGAGAATCTAGTAGAAAGAAGTACTAGCTCCTCCTCTGGAAACTCCTCAATCTGTTCTAGGGTTAGTGAAGACAGCAAAGCAAGTGTATTGCTAGATGATTGGCCGGAGCTAGGCATATCACGTTGTGAGACAAATGCAATAGTCTTATTTGGGTTCTTACGTGATATAATGTCAATTTCATGAGTTTTTAGCTTAGAATAACGCACATCTAATGTAAGAGTACTCACGACAGTGGATTCACGTATGGATGTTACTTTTCATCTCCCAAATTGACATGTCTAATGCACTTAGTAATTGCCTAGCATTTTCAGCATCTGAAAAATTAACATTGATGCTACGCAAGTTGCTGAGAATTTTATTAAAGCGAGCAAACACTACAGGAAAAACGATCATTGACGACGGCCAGATTTATTGTCGACGGGGCCGTCGTCTTTAATTTTATTGACGACGGCTAGGAAAAGCCGTCGTCAATAACACAGTTATTGACGACAGCTGAGCGAGTACCGTCGTCAATAAATAATTGACGACGGTGTCCGTCGTCTTCAACTTAATTCGGGCCCACCCGAGGAGTTATTGACGACGGTGACCTAGCACCGTCGTCAATAATACAGTTATTGACGACAGCTGAGCGAGTACCGTCGTCAATAAATAATTGACGACGGTGCCCGTCGTCTTTAACTAAATTCGGGCCCATCCGAGGAGTTATTGACGATGGTGACCTAGCACCGTCGTAAATAACACAGTTATTGACGACAGCTGAACGAGTACCGTCGTCAATAAATAATTGACGACGGTGCCCGTCGTCTTTAACTAAATTTGGGCCCACCCGAGGAGTTATTGACGACGGTGACCTAGCACAGTCGTCAATAACCCAGTTATTGACGACGGTGACCTGGTACCGTCGTTAATTACCGGACATATAACCCGTGCGCGAGCCGGGAGGCGGCCACAGTGCCGCCTCCCGACTCGCGCCGCGCGATCAGTCTCGTCGCCCTCCCCGCCATTCCCCGCCGCCGCCGCCGGTCGCCGCCGCCGCCGGTCCCCGCCGCCGGTCGCCGCCTCCCAACTCGCACTGGTCGCCGCCGCCGCCGTCCCCCGGTCGCCGTCGCCCGTCCCCGCCACCGCCGCCGCCCGTCTCCGGCCGAGGTAAGTCCCCTCCCCTCCCCTCTGGCCTCTCCCCGGCTTTTGCAGGGGGCCGCGCCGCCGGCCACCGACCGGCCCCGTCATGAGTAGTTAAGCAAACAGTTTGACTTAGCCCCGTCATGAGATGTTTTACTATTTGGCCGCTCTCATAGTCACAGTTAATTGCTGGTCCAACCCTGCTCGCTTAGCAGCTGTTGCTTTTGAAGTCTGACTGATGATAAGGGAGAGCTTAGCATCCCAAGGCAAGCCTAGCGGTAGCGTTAAAGGAATACTATGGCCTTATTTTAGCTCGACTCGCTAAACATTCACCATCAAATTAATTGTATGAACTTTGTTCAATCTCTATAATCTTTTACATTTTGATATAACAGTGGGAGTATGCGAAAGCCTTCATGTATGTTAATTTATATTCTTGTGTGACCTTATAAATTTCAAAAATAACATATTCCCAGCAGGCCGGGCACAGGGGAGTGCGGCCAAAAGGTCCTTTTGTGTGACCTTCATTTCGTAGGTGATATATATGTGCAAGATAATAACTGAAAATAATCAAAGACTAAAGCTATACACCAAAAGGTCCCAACATATGATCAGTAAGCCAAAAATGTAATGGATTAATCAGAAAAAGCCAGTGAAGAATACATTCAAGCTAATATGAGTTCTTCATATATACTCAAAAGCTTATGTGGAGCTAACTATGGGGCTATAAGACTTAAACATGGAACTGTATGAACATGCAACAGCACAAGAAAAGAGACAAAAGAAGCTTGTATATGTATACGAGAAATAAATAGCGGTTCGATACAAGACTCTCATGTATAAGTTATCAACGAGTGCAATTATTGGCTTCATAAAAAATGCAACTATTGGGAGTATGTTAACCAGCTAGCCCAAAAAAGCTGAATTGATCAAAGAGAAAACTACCAGCTGAGAAAAAAAGGGTGGGGAAATGAGAAAGAAAATGGGAATCTCAAGTAATATAATCCAACAAAAGTACTAGCAAAGTTTGAAGGTTGGATAAGAGGTTGCTGTTCTGAATGCAAAACAATTACTGGATCATATCATGTAACTTTTGGGGTAGACCCAAGCCTAAGCTCTAGATCTACTTCTTGTTGTTGATCCAGAAGAGGGGGAATGGAGCTAGGGTTTGAGACTATTGCTTTGGGTACCTTTGCACCATGATCAACTCCTTGTGATCCGTTTTCTGCTACCATGGAAACCGTAGTCTGCACAAAGGTTGGAAGCGTTACCGACGGAGGATCCAGACGCCTCCTCTTCATCCTCCCCGACTCCACATCATCGTCACGGTCGCACTGATCTTTAGCTGTTTCTACTCTCGCTGTCATGGAAGAAGCCGGTAGCGACGACATGAAGAGCCTGTTCTTCCTTTCCTTGATGGTGGATGCTAGGTTCACACCCCACTGGGCTGCTGGGACGGCGATACTACTGCTAGTAGCGCTAGGGTTCGAGGCTGCCCTGTAAAACAAAGGCCCTCCCTGTGGGTGCTCAACGGGATCTTCTTGGCCGTCCTCCGGGGACAAGCCCTGCCGGAGAAGAGCTCGGTCCCGGCGGTGGACGTTCATGTGGCCGCCGAGCGCCTGCGCGGACCGGAACTCGCGCTGGCAGAAGCTGCAGGAGTAGGAGCGCGGCGGCCACACGCTGCCACCGAGGTGCGCCGCCGAGTCGCGCGCGAACGCCTGCTCCTCCCACGTCGGCTCATTGCTATACGATGATGCCGCAGCCGCCCAAGAAGGGATGGGGCTCGTGGTGCTGCTGCTTCTCGTTGATCCCCACAGGCCCCAATACTTGCCTATCTGATCCATCGTTGCAACAAAGCAAGCTAATATGGATAGATCACAGACCTCATCAAGAACCGGCCGGGGTCAATAATCAAGTGGGGTGAGCTAGAAGTAGCTGGGATATCAGGGGGGAATGGTTTAAGGAGGAGATCGACGAATGGAAGAAAGAGAAGAGCTAGAAAAAGAAGAAGAAGCTAGGGATAGAGATCAGCAAGAATAAATGCGTATGATGATCAGATGACAAGTCTTCTCGTGTCTGCTATTTAGGTATCGTGGGTGGGTGTACCTTTTTGTTTTCTTCTTTGATTTCAATTTGGGGTAATTAATAACTAATAAGGATAATAAAATAGGGGTGCAGCACTATATGTATGTACCTAATAAAGGATAATCATATAAAAAGGAATTAACATGATAGTCATAAGTTTTGCTTTTGTAGTTCATTAGAAACTATTAATTCGATATATAGTTGTTTTCAATTGCTCTTTTACTTTGTTTATTTTGGAATACCCTACGTGTCATATTTGGAATCCACCTCCATCTAGCATCTCAACAAATTTGCTCGGTTCTTGGCTTCATGGTGTTCGGCAAGAGCTCAAAAATCAATTTTTTTGGGTGCAACAGCCTAGAAATCAATAGCGCTAAATCTAACACCGTCCTGCAAGTAATTCTCATGCAACACATTGGATGCATGTCACACCCGGTTTTTCCGAAGAAACAACCAAGTGAATATCACATGTATGCCAGGATCATTTTCTCATACATGTGATGACAAATAGTGAAGCATCATGTATTACAAGCCAGGTGTCGAATATAAATAAGTCTTACATCGCAAATGTCTCAATAGACACTAATGCTTCATCACAAGTAAATAAACTAGCAGCGGAATATTATTCTTTTAGGGTTCCATCACAGGCGTTGCCCGGGGGTCTTCATGAACCTAAAATCCTTCCTCGGGTCCAAAATCTTGGTCATTATACACCACCTCATTATCTTGACCTGAGCAGCAATATAAACCAACAAATATGCAAGGTTGAGTACCAATGGTACTCAGCAAGTGTGGGAAAATTATATCATGCATGGCTAGAACAAGGAGAGGTTGAACTCATGGTTAAAGCACTACGCAATTAATACCTATCACCTTAGCTTATTAAGCACCTACATTACTACACAGGTGAAATGGTCCCAATCTCCCAACCCATTATCATAATCCAATAACCATAACATCATTTCCAATGTTAAGCTCCCCGCTTAACTTCCAAAACCATCAATCCTCTAATCATGAATAAGTCCAGGCCGCTCTTAACCGTGAGCACGGCTGTCAAGACAGTTTTGACTCTGCAGAGTTTGTACCACTGTACCCACATGTAGTGATTTCATCCCCCGTTGCCGGGTGGACTAAAAGAACCTCCATTATGCCAGTGGCTACGATCCACATTCACACTTCCCAGGTGTGCAGCCAGGAGATCACTACGAAGCCTTTACAAAGGGATTCCCGACGAGCGTGGGCCCACTGAGGTTTCACCCCTAACAGCATACAAGAGGCTCCAACCCCGCTGCAGTGGCCCCCTCTTGAGCCTTGCGGTTCATATGGTAGTCCAGCTGACACCTACTCCCCGCACCATCCAACACACCCATACTACGCCGGGGATACACCTAATTAATTGGCCAAGCTGCCCCATCTCAGCATGTGGTTGGCACTGTAAAGCCGGGTTACATGCTCCATGAACCGGTCCTTAGGATCCAGGCAAGTACTAAACACAAACCCAAGTCTCGTGCACCCAGCACACAACCAAAACATCCAACTTGCCTTGATCCCTACCTCTACATAACTCACAATAGCTTATTCAAGAGTATGGTATAATAAACTGATGCTTTCATATCCCAAATATCCCATTCTAAGCATGGCTAAGCATATGCATGTAAATAAATGACATGACAAAATAAATCCCAACCCAAGCTACAAGGAAACAAGGTAATGCAATTCTAGGGAAACTTTCCTAGCATGGGTTTCATATTTCATTTGACAATGCAAATAATCCTATCTACACATCCTAGCATAGGATCAAAGTGGTCAAGGACACTTGCCTCCTTCTTGCTGCTCTTGAAATTGGTAGTCCTGATCTTGGAAAGGGTTAACTTGCTCTTGAGCAGGTTCTACTTCATACCATCACACATAACAAAAGAAAAACAACAATCATAAGACATGGTTCATACTTCTTCTTTATACAAACCACACATTCATATTTATGAAATTCATTCACCATTATATGTGTTGTGGTTACTTTGTGTGTGTTAAATTGTGGCTTGCATGCACTTTTAACCATGTATATATGATTCCTACTTTTGTGTCCACCTTTATACTTACATACTAGTTATATGGGTTTCCAATAAATTTCTTATATTCAACTACTTCACCTTTTTACTACCAAGTGTGTATGAAAAGTATTATTCTTCCCCATATGTGCCTTCATAATTTCTATCAACCCTAAACTGAATTCTTTGTATTTTAGAAACTCCATTTATCATTTACTAGTTGCTATATTTTCAGATTTATATTCCTATGCATAATTGTGTATTTTATTATGAAATTAGTAACACACATCATCTAAACAGTATAGGTTCTGGTCCTAAATAATTTAATAACATATTTTGACCTTGGCTTCTGATGTATACTATTTCATAATTATTTTCCCTATTTTTCTATAGCTATTCTTTACTTAAAAATGTGTCCCTATACTAATAAATGTGAATAATAAATGAAACAGATTCATTTCAGCCCAAAAATATATGTTTATCTCACTCCAAAGTTTTCTAAGTACTGAGAAAGTTTTTAATTAATTTTGACAATTATGTTTGTCCCACTTTTTAATTTTTAAACACTAGTTACATATTCAATTTTCTAAATTAATTACTAAACAGGGTTAAGATAATGAATTCACCCCATTACAGGGTCTATAATATTATTTTCATAATTTCCAGGGGTCTAGCTACACTTATCATAGGTGTTTTTCCTAATTTCTATTAAGTCCAGGGGTTAAAACTGATTTTTAAATGAATTTACATGATTTTCTGGAGTTCCAGGGGCTAGATCTGAAGTTTCCGGGGCTAGCTCTCAATTCCAGAGAACCCCAGGGGGTAGCACGTAAGAATTCCAGTCTTTATAACGCGGGGTTGACGTGGACCGTCCGATTTTAAACCGACGGCCGAGATTATAACATCGAACCGGTACGCGGGGTTTTAAAGTCTACCGTGCGATTTAAAATAAACGGCGCACAAGCGGCCACGTCGCTCTGATCGAGCGCGGGCGGCGCTGCCGGCGGCGCACGGCGGCGGGAAGCGGCGATCTCGCCGGAAAGTTTCGGATCCTCGAGAATTCTGCCTAGAACTGTGATCTTATGGCCTAGATCGGTAGAGGGGAGGTCAGGGATCTCACCTCGGGGGTTTTCTCGAGCTCGGGGGTCCTGGAAAGTGATCGGCGGCGAGGTCCGAGGCAAAACCACAGCGAAGCTCATCGGCGCTGCGTTTACACCGTAACTCTCCGAGTTTTCTGCACCCGCAAAGTTCCCCGGAGGCGGTGGATCAAGACCAGCGAGTTAGATCAGAGTTTCCGAGCTTAGATCGGCCAGAATTCACCGGCGAAGTCTCGGTGCTCACCGGAGTGAAAATCGGCGATCGCGTGAGAAAAACTGATCGGATCGGGGTTTTTTATAGCCGGGGGAGGGCGGTGGGTCTGTTGTGATCGAGTTGGAGTCCTCTGGGACCAGAATTCGGGCGGCGGGACGGGTTTCCCGATCGGTTAAGATCGCGCGCGCTCGGGGGGAAAAGTCCGGGGTCGGCGCGAGCGAGGTTGGGGATGACAGGTGGGTCCCACCTGTCTGTGTGAGAGAGCGCGGGCGCGCGCGGGGGCGGGCTGCGCGGGGAAAGCTGGGCCGGCTGGCGGGTTTCGGCCCACTGGCCGGCTTTTTTCCCGTTTTCCTTTTTCTTTTTCCTTTTCTTTTCTGTTTTGAGTATAATTTGAATTCCAGTTTGAATTTGAATTTTTGCAAAACATGCAATACGTCCAAAATTTTTTAAATTCTCCTCTGAAAATGGTTTAGGGTTTTGAATCAAAATTTGGGGTGTTACAGCTCTACCCCCCTTAAAAGAAATCTCGTCCTCGAGATTGGTGTTTCTAAGAAAACAATTCCGGAAATTGTGCCTTGAGCTCATCTTCCCGTTCCCAGGTAGCTTCCTCTTCTGAGTGATGCTTCCACTGCACCTTGCACATCCGGATTCTCTTGTTTCTGGTGAGGCGTTCCATCGTCTCCAAAATCTTGTATGGTTGCTCGGCATAAGACAAATCTTCAGCTACATCCACTTCATTCATGGGTAACACCTCTTCAGGCGTCCTCAGACATTTCTTGAGTTGTGACACATGGAATACATCGTGTACATCTGATAGATGAACCGGTAACTCTAGTTGGTACGCCACCTCGCCTTTTCTTTCCAAAACTTGAAAGGGTCCGATGTATCGAGGTGACAACTTCCCTTTCACCTTGAACCGACGAAGTCCTCTGATAGGGGACACCTTGAGATAAACATAGTCTCCCACGTTGAAAACGAGTTCTCTTCTTCGTACATCAGCATAACTCTTCTGGCGTGTTTGTGCTATCCTCAAGTTGTTGCGAATCTCCCTCACCTTCGCCTCGGCTTCTTGTAGCACTTCTGGACCAAACACTTTACTTTCTCCTGTTTGGTTCCAAAATAGAGGAGTTCTGCACTTCCTTCCATACAAAGCTTCAAACGGTGACATCTTCATACTAGCTTGATAACTGTTGTTATAGGAAAACTCCGCATACGGTAGGTTCTTGTCCCAACTCCTATTGTTTTTGAGTGCACATGCCCTTAACATATCTTCAAGGATCTGATTGGTTCTCTCCGTCTGCCCGTCAGTTTGGGGATGATAGGCAGAACTGAAGTTCAGATGGGTTCCCATGGTTTCATGCAACTTTTGCCAAAACCTCGAGGTGAACTGTGTCCCTCGGTCCGACACTATCTTCTTTGGCACTCCATGGTAACACACAATCCTTGACATGTACAATTCTGCCAATTTGGATCCGCTGTAGCTTTCTTTCATAGGGATGAAATGAGCTACCTTGGTTAGCCTATCAATAATAACCCATATTGAATCATACCCGGATTGGGTCCTAGGCAATCCCACGAAAAAATCCATGCTGATTTCTTCCCACTTCCATTCAGGCACTTTGAGTGGTTGCAGCAATCCCGCGGGTCGTTGATGTTCTGCTTTCACCAACTGACATGTGTCACATAGGGCAACATGTTCCGCGACATCTCGCTTCATGCCATACCACCAATACCTGCTTTTGAGATCCTGGTACATCTTCGTACTCCCAGGATGAATGGAATAGTCGGAATCGTGAGCCTCCTTCAAAATTAATTCACGGATCTCTTTTACTTCTGGCACACAGATCCTTTTCCCGTGCCACACCGTTCCTTGTTCATCCTCTCTAAAACCAGGGGCTTTATTTTCCTTAATGAGCTGTCTGATCTCTTGTATCTTCTCATCACTCTTTTGGCCCTCTCGTATGTCTCGCTCGAGTGTGGAGTCCACTTCCATGACGATGGCTTCACCACTATTTACTAGACATAGATTGAGCCTTATAACCTCGTCCTTCAATTCTGCGGGCATGTCCTTCAAACTCAACTTATTGACCTGCACTTTCCGACTCAAAGCATCGGCCACGACGTTTGCTTTCCCGGGATGATAGTTGATGCCCACATCAAAGTGATTGATTAGCTCTAACCATCTCCTTTGTCGGAGGTTGAGATCTGGCTGTGTGAATATGTACTTCAAACTCTTATGATCCGTATATATCTCTGTCCTCTTCCCCATCAAATAGTGCCGCCAAATTTTCAACGCGTGTACCACTGCAGCTAGTTCTAGATCATGTGTAGGATAGTTCTTCTCGTGTTTCCGAAGCTGCCGGGATGCATATTCCACGACATGTCCTTCTTGCATGAGAACACATCCCAACCCATTTCCAGAGGCATCGCAGTACACTTTGAAATTCTTCTGCATATCTGGCATAACCAGCACTGGGGCTGTTGTCAATCTCTTCTTTAGCTCTTGAAAGCTCGTCTCGCACTGTGGCGTCCAGGTGAATTCCCTTCTCCAACAGTTTGGTGAGAGGTCTCGATATCTTGGAGAATCCCTCAATAAACCGTCGATAGTATCCAGCCAATCCCAAAAAGCTTCGAACTTCCCCGACATTTTCAGGGGTTTTCCACTTCTGGATATCCTCGATTTTGGTGGGATCTACGGAGATTCCTCCCTCCGAGATTATATGTCCTAAAAAGGGAACTCTCTTCAGCCAAAACTCACACTTGCTCAACTTGGCATATAGTTGGTGTTCTCTCAGCCTCTGTAACACCAACCTTAGATGTTTCTCATGTTCTTCTTCATTTTTGGAGAAGACGAGAATATCATCTATGAAAACCACCACAAATTTGTCCAGATATTCCATGAATACCTTGTTCATGAGGTACATGAAATATGCCGGGGCATTGGTTAGCCCAAAAGGCATGACAGTGTATTCATACAGTCCGTACCGAGATACGAAAGTTGTCTTGGGAATATCAGATTGCCTTATCTTGAGTTGGTGGTATCCCGACCTGAGATCAATTTTCGAGAACATACAAGCTCCCCTCAACTGATCAAACAAGTCTTCAATGCGGGGTAATGGATACTTGTTTTTGATGGTTACCTCATTCAAGGCACGGTAATCCATGCATAACCTTTGGGTTCCGTCTTTCTTGGGCACAAATATCACCGGAGCTCCCCATGGTGAGGAACTAGGGCGAATATACCCCTTCTCCGTCAATTCTCTCAAATGGTCCTTGAGCTCTTCTAGCTGCTTGGAGTCCATTCGATAAGGTCTCTTGTATATCGGGGCTGTTCCCGGTACTAGCTCAATTGCGAATTCCACGTCATGGTCGGGAGGCGTTCCTGGCAATTCCTCCGGAAAAACATCTGGATATTCCCTGATGGTCCTGATTTCCTCAACTTACACCTCCACTTGATTTAATTTAATGTCCCTCCTAGGCTCGTGTATTGTTATGAACTTTACTCTGGTACCACTGGGGTGAGTTAGTTCCACCGTTCTGGTCGAACAATGGATGATTCCTTTATGTTTGGTCAACCAATCCATACCCAAAATAATATCTATCCCTTGTGAATCTATCACTATGAGGTTAGCAGTAAATACTACCCCATTAATGTCTAGGCTCACTTTGGGACACACTTGTCTTGTCCTTATTTCTCCACCTGGAGAGTTTACCGCTAGCATATGGTTCATTTGTGTGGTTGCTAGGTCATGCTTCTTAACAAACCCTTGACCAATGAACGAGTGGGTAGCACCAGAATCAAACAGCAGAGTTGCAAGGTGTAAATTGGCAGGAAACTTACCAACTACCACGTCGAGTGCCTCTTGTGCTTCCTCCATAGTGACGTGGTTCACCCGTCCTCTCATTACATTCGGCTGTTGTGGCTGCGTGGGCTTCTTCTTAGGGCACTTATGGGCATAGTGCCCCACTTCACCACAGCTAAAACATTGCACCCCAACCTTAGGTGCTTGGCCTTTGTTGTCTTGGGGTTGGTTCGGGGGTCCTTGCACTGCTGGTCGAGATGGATATGCGGGGCGAGGCTGCTGCACAAACTGACGTTGCGGCTGTGCTGGTGCCGCGGGTGGCCTGTAGTTTGGGTTGTACCCTCTTGGTGCTGAATAGGGTACCGCAGCACGGCTCGTCTGCCCCGTAGGTTGCTGCATCATACGTGGGCGGATATTGCTCCCTGAGGCCTGATGTGACCACCCCGCCTTCCTCTTATTCTCATTTTCCAGGGCCTTTAGCTTCCTTTCCACCACAAACGCTCTGTCCACCATCTTTTGAAAGCTTTCATACTCATTTGAGGACATGGCACACTGCATCTCTGCGGTAAGTCCTTCCACGAAACAATCTTGTTTCTGCTCATCAGTCTCTATGTCTCGTGGAGCATAACGGGATAGTTGAGTAAATTTAGTGAGGTATTCCCTCACAGTCATGTTTCCCTGCTGCAGTCCCAGAAACTCCTTCCTCTTGTTTTTGAGTTCACCTCTTGGGATGTAATGGTTGCGGAAGCTACGCTTGAACTCTTTCCAAGTGATGTTCTCAGGGTCATGATGGGCGGCCACGTAGGCGGTCCACCAATCAGCAGCAGGTCCCTGCAGTTGATGAGAGGCAAACAGCACCCTCTCATACCCTTAGCATTGTATCATCCTCATCTTACTTTCAATGGTCTTCAGCCAATCATCTGCCTCCAGAGGTTCAGCAGCACTTGCAAACTTTGGAGGTTGAGTTCCTAGAAACTCACTCAACCTTGGTTGGCATGGTGCCGCTTGTGGAGGTGGAACTTGATGCAAGTTGGCCACCACTTGAGTCAAGTTCTGGATGAGCTGATTTTGATTCTCCAGCATTTGGTGGAGAGGATCAACTTCTTCACGGTGACCACCCCGGTCCTGGCCTTCAGAAAGATGAGGGTTGCATGCCTCATCATTGTTGTTGGCGGGGTTGGCAGCACGTCCTTTTCCTCTTCCGGCCATCTGGCAGAATCAACAAATGTTAATTTGATATCATTTAGTATCATCTTACTACTTTCATTTGTTGGTGCTTTGAGGTGTTGAGGCTTTGTTAAAATTTTACGAGGGTTTACATCTCACTCCAAATAAATGCACTATTATTTCCTGTGGGTTCACACACCAAAGCAAAACAATCTGAAGACGAGGCTGTGGACAATTGCTCATGGCTTCCACAACTCACGTCACACACCAAGCATTATCACACCATTAACTACGTAACGACTCGACTACTCGACCTCTTGCTAGCTAGGGGAAAGACTCTACACTACTCGTCCTCTTGAGCTGGCTCCTCTGGATCTTCCTCCTCATTTCGGCTGCCTTCCGACTCTGCTTTGGGTGGGGAGGCTGCTGGCGGAGAAGTGCGACGACGCCTGATCGCTCGGCGATCCGGGGAGTCAGGAGTCCATGGATCACTCACAGTGACACACAGTTCATTCCCATCTCCTCTTTCTCTCGCCTTTAAGCAAGCTCGCAGCAACGCCTCCGTTTCCTTCAGGGTGTCTCGGACATCCTGAAGCTCTTGTTGACACTCCTGCAGTCGAGTGCTGAGCATAGCAGCATCCTCCAAGCACAAGTCCATGTGCTCATGGGAAGTCCCTTGCTGCACCGGTGGGTACTTGTACTCCGTGGTACCACTCTCACGTTGGAGGACATACATGTACTCAGTTTTGTCCAAGTGGCGACGATAGATGTGACTCTGGCAGGTGATGGCCTCCCAAGTGACATCTTTCTCCGCGTCAACTTGTGTTGCTCGACAAGCTGGAGAGTGGTGAATCTTAAGCAGCTGATTCTCGTGTATAATCCTCATCTCCGAACTCCATTCTTCCCTCTTCTCACGGATGGTCCTGGTGGAGTTATAATGGATGATTAGCTTGCCCGTATTGCCGGCGGCTTCGAGCATACGTCGAAGACGGCGCAACAAGTCTCCTACTGCCAATCCGTAGGAAAGGTACGTCACGGGGCGACTCTCCTCTCTTTCGGCAAGGGCAACTACGGGAACTCTCCCTCCTGTGGACATACGAGCGGTGCGAATCATGCGAACCATCTAAAACAAAAGAATTAAAATTAGGTTAGATAAATTCTCAAACAAAAATCCTATTTTGAATGAAAGTTGGGGTAAGATGAAGAAAACGACTCCTTTAATAACACTTTTCCACCCACACCTTGGAAAATAGTTTTTAAGAAAATAGGACCCTTAAATACGTCCATTTCTACCTAGGTCCACGTTCCTACGGGCAACCTTGGCTCTGATACCACCTCTGTCACACCCGGTTTTTCCGAAGAAACAACCAAGTGAATATCACATGTATGCCAGGATCATTTTCTCATACATGTGATGACAAATAGTGAAGCATCATTTATTACAAGCCAGGTGTCGAATATAAATAAGTCTTACATCGCAAATGTCTCAATAGACACTAATGCTTCATCACAAGTAAATAAACTAGCAGCGGAATATTATTCTTTTAGGGCTCCATCACAGGCGTTGCCCGGGGGTCTTCATGAACCTAAAATCCTTCCTCGGGTCCAAAATCTTGGTCATTATACACCACCTCATTATCTTGACCTGAGCAGCAATATAAACCAACAAATATGCAAGGTTGAGTACCAATGGTACTCAGCAAGTGTGGGAAAATTATATCATGCATGGCTAGAACAAGGAGAGGTTGAACTCATGGTTAAAGCACTACGCAATTAATACCTATCACCTTAGCTTATTAAGCACCTACATTACTACACAGGTGAAATGGTCCCAATCTCCCAACCCATTATCATAATCCAATAACCATAACATCATTTCCAATGTTAAGCTCCCCGCTTAACTTCCAAAACCATCAATCCTCTAATCATGAATAAGTCCAGGCCGCTCTTAACCGTGAGCACGGCTGTCAAGACAGTTTTGACTCTGCAGAGTTTGTACCACTGTACCCACATGTAGTGATTTCATCCCCCGTTGCCGGGTGGACTAAAAGAACCTCCATTATGCCAGTGGCTACGATCCACATTCACACTTCCCAGGTGTGCAGCAAGGAGATCACTACGAAGCCTTTACAAAGGGATTCCCGACGAGCATGGGCCCACTGAGGTTTCACCCCTAACAGCATACAAGAGGCTCCAACCCCGCTGCAGTGGCCCCCTCTTGAGCCTTGCGGTTCATATGGTAGTCCAGCTGACACCTACTCCCCGCACCATCCAACACACCCATACTACGCCGGGGATACACCTAATTAATTGGCCAAGCTGCCCCATCTCAGCATGTGGTTGGCACTGTAAAGCCGGGTTACATGCTCCATGAACCGGTCCTTAGGATCCAGGCAAGTACTAAACACAAACCCAAGTCTCGTGCACCCAGCACACAACCAAAACATCCAACTTGCCTTGATCCCTACCTCTACATAACTCACAATAGCTCATTCAAGAGTATGGTATAATAAACTGATGCTTTCATATCCCAAATATCCCATTCTAAGCATGGCTAAGCATATGCATGTAAATAAATGACATGACAAAATAAATCCCAACCCAAGCTACAAGGAAACAAGGTAATGCAATTCTAGGGAAACTTTCCTAGCATGGGTTTCATATTTCATTTGACAATGCAAATAATCCTATCTACACATCCTAGCATAGGATCAAAGTGGTCAAGGACACTTGCCTCCTTCTTGCTGCTCTTGAAATTGGTAGTCCTGATCTTGGAAAGGGTTAACTTGCTCTTGAGCAGGTTCTACTTCATACCATCACACATAACAAAAGAAAAACAACAATCATAAGACATGGTTCATACTTCTTCTTTATACAAACCACACATTCATATTTATGAAATTCATTCACCATTATATGTTTTGTGGTTACTTTGTGTGTGTTAAATTGTGGCTTGCATGCACTTTTAACCATGTATATATGATTCCTACTTTTGTGTCCACCTTTATACTTACATACTAGTTATATGGGTTTCCAATAAATTTCTTATATTCAACTACTTCACCTTTTTACTACCAAGTGTGTATGAAAAGTATTATTCTTCCCCATATGTGCCTTCATAATTTCTATCAACCCTAAACTGAATTCTTTGTATTTTAGAAACTCCATTTATCATTTACTAGTTGCTATATTTTCAGATTTATATTCCTATGCATAATTGTGTATTTTATTATGAAATTAGTAACACACATCATCTAAACAGTATAGGTTCTGGTCCTAAATAATTTAATAACATATTTTGACCTTGGCTTCTGATGTATACTATTTCATAATTATTTTCCCTATTTTTCTATAGCTATTCTTTACTTAAAAATGTGTCCCTATACTAATAAATGTGAATAATAAATGAAACAGATTCATTTCAGCCCAAAAATATATGTTTATCTCACTCCAAAGTTTTCTAAGTACTGAGAAAGTTTTTAATTAATTTTGACAATTATGTTTGTCCCACTTTTTAATTTTTAAACACTAGTTACATATTCAATTTTCTAAATTAATTACTAAACAGGGTTAAGATAATGAATTCACCCCATTACAGGGTCTATAATATTATTTTCATAATTTCCAGGGGTCTAGCTACACTTATCATAGGTGTTTTTCCTAATTTCTATTAAGTCCAGGGGTTAAAACTGAATTTTAAATGAATTTACATGATTTTCTGGAGTTTCAGGGGCTAGATCTGAAGTTTCCGGGGCTAGCTCTCAATTCCAGAGAACCCCAGGGGTAGCACGTAAGAATTCCAGTCTTTATAACGCGGGGTTGACGTGGACCGTCCGATTTTAAACCGACGGCCGAGATTATAACATCGAACCGGTACGCGGGGTTTTAAAGTCTACCGTGCGATTTAAAATAAACGGCGCACAAGCGGCCACGTCGCTCTAATCGAGCGCGGGCGGCGCTGCCGGCGGCGCACGGCGGCGGGAAGCGGCGATCTCGCCGAAAAGTTTCGGATCCTCGAGAATTTTGCCTAGAACTGTGATCTTATGGCCTAGATCGGTAGAGGGGAGGTCAGGGATCTCACCTCGGGGGTTTTCTCGAGCTCGGGGGTCCTGGAAAGTGATCGGCGGCGAGGTCCGAGGCAAAACCACGGCGAAGCTCGTCGGCGCTGCGTTTACACCGTAACTCTCCGAGTTTTCTGCACCTGCAAAGTTCCCCGGAGGCGGTGGATCAAGACCAGCGAGTTAGATCAGAGTTTCCGAGCTTAGATCGGCCAGAATTCACCGGCGAAGTCTCGGTGCTCACCGGAGTGAAAATCGGCGGCCGCGTGAGAAAAACTGATCGGATCGGGGGTTTTTATAGCCGGGGGAGGGCGGTGGGTCTGTTGTGATCGAGTTGGAGTCCTCTGGGACCAGAATTCGGGCGGCGGGACTGGTTTCCCGATCGGTTAAGATCGCGCGCGCTCGGGGGGAAAAGTCCGGGGTCGGCGCGAGCGAGGTTGGGGATGACAGGTGGGGTCCCACCTGTCTGTGTGAGAGAGCGCGGGCGCGCGCGGGGGCGGGCTGCGCGGGGAAAGCTGGGCCGGCTGGCGGGTTTCGGCCCACTGGCCGGTTTTTTTCCCGTTTTCCTTTTTCTTTTTCCTTTTCTTTTCTGTTTTGAGTATAATTTGAATCCCAGTTTGAATTTGAATTTTTGCAAAACATGCAATACGTCCAAAATTTTTTAAATTCTCCTCTGAAAATGGTTTAGGGTTTTGAATCAAAATTTGGGGTGTTACAATGCACACATGATCTTCTCTAGAAAGAAAAAGTGGGACATGGTGACATGTTCAAAACATCAGGTTTCCTCTACCAAAATGAAAATCATGAAAATTTTGAAATTAATTACGTGGAACGGAGCTGCTCAATACGTCCATAACACATACATACATGTACATTGGTGGGGTCAGTTGGCTGCCCCTTGCGAAATTCAACGGGATCCCACCCAGTGCATCCATTCGATCTATTCTTAATTTGACTATATAAGAGTAGAACCTCTGTCTGAATTAGCGAGTATGAAGCACTTCCCATCAATTACTAATCAATCACATCACAAGATAGTTATTATACAATGCGGTAATCTTCTGTAAATGCATGATTGAGTGTCTCAGTCATGCATGCCCCAACAACAAGAAGTAGATCTAGACGGATCACAAGGAGTTGACACTACCGCCGCTCGACGCGCCCCGCCCCGAGCCCCGCCTTGCTGTGCCGCCCGGCCCCGCCCCAAGCCCCGCCCTGCCACGCTGTCCGACCTTAGTTGATTAATTGTTTAATTAGTATTGTAATTGATTATTGTTTAATTAATACTTTGATTGATTGTGTGATTAGTTACTATATGTAAATAAATGGGTTTCGGCCCGGTCCGGCCTGACACGACCCATTTAGGGTCTGTCACGGCTCATTTAGTGGTAATGTATTAGTCGAGACAGGCACGGAGGACGGCAAGCTCCCGCGCGTGGACGGCGGGCCCCGACGGTGCGGTTTCATCTTTGACCCACTTACGACGGGGCATAACGTACGACGGCTAACCCTAAAGGCGTCGTAAGATAATGGCAGGCCCCAACGGGACATAACTTAGGACGGCTGACCCACTTCTTTGTCTCTCGTTCTTTCCTTCTCTCTCGTTCTTTCCTCTCTCTCTTTTAAATGACTCAAAAATGAAAGATTGACGTAAACCTATACAACATGCGTCACCCGTTTCGAACGGGCCCGTCTCACATGTGTTACGCATGTGAGGCGTGTACGTTCGGAATTGTCCCTTTTTGGACAGCCTGGGAGTGACCGAGGGGGCGTGGCATGTGATGAAACGCGGGTTTATATCTAGACAAGATTTCGACGGCATAACCCTGTTGTTCTCTGCTGCACCATTTTCGGGCGTGCAGTGGAGAACAGCGGGGTTATGCTGCCGAAATTTCGTTCGGATCCATACCACGCGTCTCGTCATGAGCACGCTCCGCTCGATCACTCTTGGGTGGGTTTAGGACCTATCCTTTCCAATAGATGTAGGGCCGTGACATAAATAAATTATAAAGTAACTATAATTTCCTTGACATTAAACTGCAGATTCAAACATGGGTGAGGATCGTAGTTGGATGTATACCGGTTGGAAGAACAGTTCTTGTGGTCACTCGGATGAGTTGTTCGCAAAGACAGATGCTTTTGTAGATCGAGCTTTTTCATTGTCAAAGATTGATAAGGTGCGGTGCCCATGTACGAAATGTCAAGGTGCAAAGTGTTGGGACAAAGTGAATTTGGCGTTTCACTTATGTCGATACGGTTTCATGCAAGATTATGAGGTGTGGACCTTTCACGGTGAGACATCTTCTCAACCCTTACAAGTTTCAGATGAGGATGACAACACGGGGGTTGATAGGATGGACGAGATGCTTGATGCCATAAATCCTGAATTGATGGAGGAAACTCCTCCAACGGAGGTTGAAGCGTTTTTCACGCTTCTCAAAGCTTCAGAAGAGCCGTTGCATGAACACACCGAAGTGACGCTCCTTACTTTCATGACTAGATTTATGGCCATTAAGTCTAAGTATTTCTTCTCCAATAACTGCTACAATGATCTTATCAAATTGATCAGCGATATCCTTCCACAACCACATAAAGTGCCTAAAGATATGTATCAGTCTAAGAAGTTGATTTCTGGTCTAGGTATGAAATATGAGAAGATTGATATGTGTCTAGACAATTGCATGCTTTTTTGGAGAGAGCATGCCAACGAGAACAAGTGCTTAAAATGTGGTAAAGCGAGATTTATCGAAGTTGTTAATGACGACGGTTCAAAAGTAATGACTCAAGTCGCACAGAAGCAGCTTCGCTACTTGCCTGTCACACCTAGGTTCAAGCGTTTGTTTCTATCTAAAAAAAACAGCTAGACACATGAGGTGGCATAAAGAAGGTGTACGTGAGAACAACAGCATGATGGTGCACCCGTCGGACGGTGAGGCATGGAAGGCGCTTGACCACTTCGATCTAGATTTCGCCAATGACGCGAGAAATATTCGCTTTGGGTTGGCGACAGATGGCTTCTCACCATTTAGTACAAACGCCACACCATACTCTTGTTGGCCCGTGTTCGCTATTCCGTACAACTTACCACCATCGCTTTGTATGAAGTATGAGTTCATGTTCCTATGCCTTATTGTACCTGGACCGGATCATCCTGATTCACGACTGAACGTGATGATGCAGCCATTGATTGAAGAGTTCAAAATGTTATGGACAGGAGTCGAAGCGTACGACTGTTATAGAAAACAGAAATTCAACCTTCGAGCTGCGTACTTGTGGTCTGTTCATGATTTTCCAGCTTACGGCATGTTTTCTGGCTGGAGCACTCATGGTCGATTGACATGTCCAATATGTGCTTCGGACACGGATTGTTTTCGTCTAAGTCATGGTGGCAAGATATGCTACTTTGATTGTCATAGACGTTGGTTACCGCCAAATCACGTGTTTAGGCAACAGAGAAATGCCTTCAGGAAGGGTACCATTGTAAAAAAGGGACCACCACAACGTCTGAACGGGTCGGAAATTGTTAAACAGCTCAACAATCTAGTGCCAGATGAAGGTCGTCCTGGATATTTTGTTGGTTACGGAGAGGATCACAATTGGACTCATATATGTGCACTATGGGAGTTACCGTATATGAAGTCTTTAATTCTAATGCATAACATTGATGTCATGCACCAGGAACGTAACATGGGCGAATGCATCATAAGCACGTGCTTGGATATGACGGGAAAAACAAAAGACAATATAAAAGCTCGGAAGGATTTGGCAGAGGTTTGTAACCGACCAAGTCTTGAGCTCTCCGAAGCTGGTGGCAAACCACGAGCTTCTTTCTGCCTTCGACCAAAAGAAAAGAAAGAAGTCTTCAAGTGGTTGAAACAGTTGAAGTTCCCAGACGGTTTTGCTGCTAGCCTGAGAAGAGCCGTTAATGTTAAGACTGGAAATCTTACTGGTTTGAAGAGCCATGATTATCACATAATCATGGAAAGACTTCTGTCGGTTATGTTTCGAGGCTATCTTGACGATGAGGTTTGGAAGGTGTTAGCCGAGCTTAGCTATTTTTATAGACAGCTTTGTGCTAAAGAAATCAAAAGGGAGATGATGGAGAAGTTGGAAAAAGAGATACCCGTGCTTTTATGTAAGATGGAAAAAGTATTTCCTCCAGGGTTCTTCAATCCAATGCAACACCTTCTAATCCATCTTCCATATGAAGCTAAAGTAGGTGGCCTTGTTCAATATAGGTGGATGTACCACATTGAAAGAGCACTCAGATGTCTAAAACCGATGGTTCGTAATAGGGCAAGGGTTGAAGGATGCATCGCCGAAGCATTTACACTTCAGGAGATAGGATACTTTTCAAGTGTCTACTTTGCAGAAGAACACAATGTTAATGCATCGGTGTTACGGTATAATATGGCTGAAGCAACCTCTTGTAGCGAACTCTCACTTTTTCAAACGAGAGGCACCACTGTTGGTAGTGGCACGAGCTATGATGCTTCAGCAGATGAAAAGACGGCTGCTTTGTTATACATGTACGCTAACATAGATGGGATGGACAATTTTTTTCAGTAAGTGGTTGTTCAACATCTATACTAATTTGTGTGGTGTGTTATACATCTACACCAATAATTCTTTTTTGTCCTGATTTAGTGAGTTCGATCGACAAAATTGGAAGTCTAAGCAGCAACCTACTAGCAAGCAAATACAAACAATGGGACACTATGGAGTAAATGGAGGACCTAACTTCCAAACGTGGTTTCGAAATCATGTAACGTTTTCCTTGTCTTGTTCCTCTTAGTAATTATTTTCATAGCATAAAATAGTCTTCTTACTTCATATGTTGGACAGTGCAAGACACAAGTCGGTGTTCATGAAGATTTGCGACAATTGTCCAACGGATCCATTAAAGTTAAACTCTTCGGTCGATACGATGTCAATGGGTTCCGATTCCGTTCAACTCAATTTGAAGCTCAACGTCCTCTAAGGGCAACATCAAACACCGGAGTTGTGACAAGGGCCGCCGATGCCGAAGGACATGAAACTAATTTCTATGGGATCATAAACAAAATCCTAGAATTTAGTTTTGCCGGGAGTAAAGACCTTAAAGTAGTCTTCTTTGACTGTGATTGGTTTGATAATAACAATGGAACTCGACAAAACCAATTTGGCATGATAGAAGTCAAACACAAGGACCGACTATGAGGCTACGACACCTTTGTCCTTGCACACCAAGTCGAACAAGTGTACTATCTACAATATCCATGCGAAAAACTTAGTGCATGGTGGGTTGTACAAAAGGTGAATCCTCGTGAGCGGTTATATACACCGGACAATACTGGTTACATTGATGAGGCAGATGTTGTTTACCAAGAAGAAGAGTTGCCGGATTCTTTTGTCGTTGAGCCTGGTCTACGACTCGATGAATTAGTTGGAGATGCACAAGATGTACAGACTCATAATGTGAAAAAACGAAAACGGCGAACAACCATGACAAAAGATCGATGGTCTGGTTTACGAAGTAGAGTACATGATCGTGATACTGATGAATTTTGAAATTAAGTACAAGTATCGTTTCTTTCATCTCTTCTTTCATCTTCTATATTTTCCTTTAAATTCATTATCAAATTTCCTTTCATCAGGATGTCATCGAGCAGTAGACGACGGGGGACGCGGGGCTTTCTGCCCCCGAGAGCAGACTCCGTTTTCCAGGGCTGTCAGTCTAGCAATGGTAGACTGTCTCAGCTGTTGGGCCTCAACAGAGGCCAGGGGTCACGAGAGCGGTCACGACAGGTAAAGAATATTAAATTACATAAATTATATAAATAACTTCCTTAAATCTATATTATCAATCTTCAAATTTTTAGAACGACTCTACGTCTGAGGAGACAGAGGCCAGGGGTCCTCTTCAGACACCACAGGTTTCAGAGCCTGTTACAGATCCTGCTTCGGATCCTCTTCAGGTTCCGGCACCGCAGGATTCAGACCCTGCTTCAGAGCCTTCCACAGAGCCTGATGTGGAGCCGGCTCCACAGCGGCGTTACAGGAGGACCCACTACGTGGCTCCTCCTCCGGTTCCTGCACGGCCAGAAGATCGGGTCGTTATTCGTCCGGTTGGCGATAGGTAAGTAAATCTATAACAAATCAATTTAGATATTTTAACACTTATATATGTACTAATTGAGAATCGTGTATTAGGTCTTGGGCCGATGACTCGTTCACGGGTCAAGGACGCCACCGCCAGGTCAACGCTGTCCTGGGCCAGCTCATCCGTTGTCACTACCCCGGTCTAGTGAACGGACGGGCTGCTACGTCTTGGGACGATTACGTTACGGCCCAGGACATTACCTACGGCAACCACCAGGAGCATGTGTGGCATGAATTCATGGTAAGTAAATCGTCTATTTGTTAAATGCGAACCTATTATATGTTAAATACATTAATTTGTATATTTCTACTTGTAGAAATATTACCGTTTGGAGGACGAGGCCCAGCTGGATCACGCTCGCCTGGTCTTCAACAACAACGCTAGGAAGCTCCTGACGCAGTCGATTTCAACAGCTCGCATTCAGGCTACGAAGGCGTACTATAAGTTGCATCCGGACGAGGGTGAGCCGGGGCAGTTTAGGGATGTGGCGGACAAGTACTTGACGGAGGCACAATACGCAGAGGTAAATTCTTTATTTTACTTTGCTTCATTATCCAATTTTCATCAATGTTTTCATCCAACAACAAATGTGTGCAGGTCAGCGTACCGTGGCTTGAGTCCTGTCCGGACGCCTACAGTTCCCTGTGTGCTCGTTGGGCGAGCCAGGGCTTCCAAGGCGTGTCGATGACCCGCCGACAGAGTCGAGGGACGGACGGGAACACCGTCTTGGCGGGGACGGCTACGTACGCCTTGCTAAACGGATGGTAAGTGATACTCGAATTATATTCTAGTTAATTTCTATCGCTACCATTGTGCTAACACGTATCGATAGGAGCGCGAGATCGGTCAGCAGCCGACCGCTATCCAGGTGTGGAGGAGGGGTCACATGGGAAGTGACCCCTCGCAGCCTGATCAGCTGTCTTCTCAGACAGCGACAGAGACGTTGGTGAGTTCTTTAGTTGACTTAATTGTATTATCTTTAAAACTTCTGATGACTTTAATTTTCTGTATTTTCAGGAAAAGTATGGGGAGGAGGTGCGGAGGCTTCGAGGCGACGATTACGATTGGCAGAACTCGCCGATCGTACCTGAAGCCGCCTATGCAAGCGGTGGCGGTAAACCTCACGGCCGGTGAGTTCTGTTGTTTTCATTTACTTTCATTAACTTCGAGATACGAAACTTTAATACTCTTACTTCGTTGTGTAGGTTGGCCATCTTCGATGGAGTAGTAGACTCTTGGGAGGCGCAGTCTTACTCGAGGGCCTCTTCATCGCAGGGTGGATCCAGCAGGCGTGGCAGCCATGATCTGGAGCTCCAGAGTGTCCAGGAGGAGCTCCAGAGGACGCAGGAAGCGCTGAGGCTCGCGAACGAGAGGCAGGCAGCCGAGCTCCGGGCTAGGGACGAGTATCAACACTCGTACATGCTACAGCTGCAAGCTGCCATGCAGGTAAGTTCAGATCAATGTACTCAACGTTTCTAATATATAAATGACATGTATAATAATTTACTTCATATTTGCAGGCTATGGCCACAGGACAACCCGTTGTCTTTCCTCAGTGGACGCCGCCACCGATACAGCTACCACAGGGGCCGACGTCAGGAGCACAGGTACAAAATTTCTCATAATAGCTGCAACTAGTTAAATTTGCTCAAATTTAGTTGAATTTGATCAAACTTACTTAAACTTAGAGAAAACTAGTTAAACTTCCTCAAACTGAGTAAAATATGGTACAACTTACTCAACTATAGTCAAATATGACCAAACTTACTCAAACATAGCCAAAACTTTTTGAACTAGCTCAAACACAAACACTACTAGTCCATACTTCTCAAACTTAGTAAAATATGAGCAAACTTACTCAAACATAGCCAAATCTAGCTAACTTGCTCAATTTTAACTTGTAATGAGTTTATTTAATCTTATACACATTTGTGAACTTCTAATTTGTCTAACTATACATGTACATCATTGGGATCGGCGACGCGGGCTCAGGAAACTCCATCCCCTCAGCAACCAGCGTTTGGACGAGCGCACGACGACTTCCTGGACTCCGGTGGCAGCGGTCGGGGTAGCGTAGGGTAGTGTGGCGTGCGTATAGTGTTTTTATGCAATTCTGTGATGTATATTTTGATTGCCTGTGATCTGGCCATCGAGCCAGGGCTGGCCTCGAAGCCAGGGCAGGATTTTCTATTTTTTTTAAAAAAAAAAATTGAAAAGCTTATTGACGACGGTTTCTGGTACTTGGCCGTCGTCAATAAGCCATTAGTATTGACGACGGCCAGGTACCAGAAACCGTCGTCAATAAGCAATTGTTATTGACGACGGCCTAGTGTAAACCGTCGTCAATAAGCCACGGTTACTGACGACCGTTTCCTGGCCGTCGTCAATAAGCTTATTGACGACAGCCTGATTTAGCTGTCGTCAATAAGTTTATTGATGACAGCTAGATTTAGCTGTTGTCAATAAATTTATTGACAACGGTTACCGTCGTCAATAAACTTATTGACGACTAATAATTGACGACAGCTGAAAACTGTCGTCTATAAACTTTTACCGTCGTCAATAAGTTATTGACGACGGTAGTGTCCTTATAGACGACGGTTTCCAGCCGTCGTCTATAGTCCCGATTCCTGTAGTGAAAGAGGTCATCAATGGACTCACCGGGTTGCATCTCAAAACGCATGTATTCTTTCTTGAACATATCCTGTCTTACCTCCTTGATCGTGTTGGATCCTTCGTGGTAGTCACAAAGTGCTCTCCACACATCATACGCCGATCGGAGGTGTGCAACGCGGTCGAAGTCGCTCTGAGTTAGTCCTTGTATGATCAAGTTCCGAGCCTTGTTGTTGTTGTCGACATCTCTCATGTTTGTAGCCGTGACTTGATCGTTTGAAGGCACATCGTAAGGCTTGTACACATTTTCCCATATTGCAAACCCTTGAGTCTGGATGAAAGCTTCCATGCGTGCCTTCCAAACATGAAAATCAATACCACTAAACACACAAGGTTTGACAGAGTATTTCTCCGTGATGATTAGTCAAAACACGTGCAAATCACAAAGATTAGAGCAACCTTGCTCTGATACCAACTGTAGGATCGTAGTACACATGTAAATCTACTAGGGGGGTGAATGGTAGATAAAAACTTTTCAGCGGAAGCAACAAAACACCCCTCAGCAGAAAACTGATCTGTTAAAAAAACCATGTGTGCGACTAATCTAAACGTGTTCAACTGTGAAAAAACTAGTATAGATTGTAGAGAATCAAGTCACAAAGACTTCACAACAAGAATCATGAAAATCCGTTGAGAGAAACTCAAGTTACGATAGAAAGATTGAACAAAGGTCAATCTGTCCTACGCGAGAAAAACAGTTCTGGAGTACTGCAAAGAAACTCGTGTAGATCAGAAATCACAAATTCAATGACTGTGAAATTTTCACAGATGATATATAATCAAGTTGTGAAGACAACCCAAAAAGAATCACATCAATTGGATCTGTAAAACTCGACTTATGATAAAACCACCGAAGCAAGGTAGTGCTGAACAGAAACTCGACGAGAAAAACTTGTTTGAAACAAGTCAGACGAACAAGGCACAAAAGTTCCTTTAGAATACGAATTTTATTTATCAAAACACAAGAGGAACAGCCCCAAAGTCGTGTTCCACGAGCTATGGCCTCCCTTGCTTACATAACCAGCCCGAAGGCCAACTCAACTCAAACTAGGACTCCTACTCCTACTTGGATTCAAACTGTAACTTTTCAATACTGCTTAGTACTCTTCTATACGCAGATAGAAGCAATCTTAAGACTTCCAAACACCTTAGGAACGTATCCCACATTCCTAAAATAACTCAAATTCGTGACCCACACAAAATCCTATCATAACCAACTCAAAACTTTCCATATTTGAGTCAAACACGACTCAGACGCAGCCTGAGTCCATAACCTAGTCGGTTGGACCTTTCTGACCAATTCTTTACGTCCACATCTCTTCATCACACCTTGGAACCAAGCAGCCACGTCCATGCACTCCTTGCACACGTGCAAACATCTTCCAACAACGTCTAAGATACCTTCATATGCATTGTTCTTGATTCAAACATATTGCACAACCTCCCGATCAACTCAACCACAATTCCTCCCGAACTTGGTTGTTGAATCTCATCTTCTCCCAAAGACTAGTTCAATGGATCCCGTCACCAGCCATGTCTTGAACTCAAGCAACACCTGCACATGAATAAACAACCAATACTTCCAAGCACAAGTCCTCGACTTGACTCTCGTTAGTTCCGAAACTACAACATCTTACGTGAGCACCTCACATAAGCATGTTGTAAACCATAGCAAAATGATATCAGCCATAACCACCAAAACACACCAAAAACTTAGTAAAATAATACTAAGCAAACATTCCATAAGAGTAAAGCAAGTTCAAAACATTGCAAGTTAAAAGCAGAACCATTTCAATCAAGCTCCGAACCTTACCAAAGCTAACCGGACCTTGAACCGGAGCTTACCAAAGCTAGTCGGACACAGCGCCGGAGCTTACTAAAGCTTAGTCGGACTTAGCACGGAACTTACCAAAGCTAGTCGGACCTAGCACCGGAGCTAGCAAAAACAAGTCGGACCTAATCAAAATAAGTCAGACCTAGACAAAGCAAGTCGGATCTTACATCGGACCTTGCCGGAGCTACCCAAAACAAGTCCGACCTATCGTCAGAACTTGCAGGAGCTCGGACCTAGAGTCGGACCTTGTTAAAAAGGTGTTTTGGTAGTATTAAAAACTTTTATCGTCAAAGCCAATGTATTCAGCACACATAGATCTCACAGTTTGTTGGGCTGACTCAAACTCGATACGAATACCGTGCTCGTTTGTCAACTGCACGCTCCTCTCAGCACATTGGATTACTCCGTTGTGCTGGCTTAACCAATCCATCCTGAGTATTATGTCAAGCCCTTGGGAATCCAAGACAATGAGGTTGGCAAGGAAGTCTACCCCCCTTATTTTAAGGCTTACTTTCGAACATACTATATTAGTCCTCATCTCTCCACCGGGAGAATTAACTAACATAGCACATTTTAAGTGTGATATGGTAGATTATGATTGGCAACATACTTGGATGATATGAAGGAATGTGATGCTCCAGAATCAAATAAAATGGTGGGTGGGTTGTAATTGGCAAGGAACATACCAATTACGACGTCCTCAGCCTATTGTGCTTCCTCAGCAGAGACATGGTTCACGTTGCCGCGAGCATAGTACTGCTGTCCATGGTTTTCTTGATTGTCTCCTCCGTTTGGTCGCAGGTTTTGCTTGGGCACGTTGCCTTGCTGTCCAGGACCTCTCCTCGGGCACTGGCTCACGAAGTGTCCTGTTTCCCCGCATGCAAAGCATGCCCTGTTGCCCACGGCAGCAGGTACGTTGGGGCGGGGGTTTTGAACAGGAGCGCCCATGTTGGGTCGGGGCACAGGAGGCAAAGGCACACGAGGTGCTTTTGCAACGGGTCATTGCTATGGTGGCTGACTAGGGCGTTATGCAGGAGCGGTCGATCCATACTGTGGTGCAGATGGGGGCATGTACCGAGGTCGTATGTTGCTCCCTTGTGGCTGGTATGGCATCTTCCTCTTGCCCTCTCGCTCGATCTCTCGGATCTTGCTTTCAACCACTATAGACTTGTCAACCAACTTCTGGAAGCTCATGTAGTTATTGTTGAGGAGCTGAACCTGGATCTCATTGTTCAACCCTCTCATGAACTGGTATTGCTTCCTCTGGTCTGAGTTGACATCTCCGGGGGCATACCGGGACAGTTGTGTGAACTTGTTGAGGTACTCATTCACGTTCTTTTGTCCTTGGCGGAGACCTTCAAACTCTTGTCTCTTGAGCATCATTACACCAGCAGGGTTGTAACGAGAGCAGAAATTCTCCTTGAACTCAGTCCAAGTGATCGTCTCTGGGTCGACATGAGCGTTGCATAGGGCATCCCACCAGTCAGCGGCAGCTCCCATGAGTTGGTGCAACGCAAAAAGAACCTTCTCTTGGTCATTGCAATGCACTATGGCAAGCTTCTTCTCCATGGATTTCAACCAGTCGTCGGCCTCCATGGGGTCGTTAGCTTGAGCAAAGGTGGGTGGTCGAGTCCTCATGAACTCTCCCAGTGTGTTATGAGCCGGCGGTGGTGGCGGTGGTGCCAGAACGGGGTTGTTATTGTTGGCCTGCAACTGACCCAAAGTTTGGATCATGGTTTGCATAAGTTGATTCTGCATGGCCATCAACCGTTTCAGGTTGTTCTCACCAGCTCCGAGGTTAACAGGAACTTCATCGTGGCCATCCTCTTGGCTGCCACGGACGTTCCTTCCTTGGCGGCCGGTGTTTCCTCTCACCATCTGTGAGAGAGAACGGAATAGAATAGAGGTTAGAAGATTAGATGGATCCCCCTAACTATATGCATCAAGGTGGATTGGACTATATATTAGCCCATATGAGGATGTGAACAAGTGCCGAGGCATCTCACACCTCCTTTCTACTTATGTGTGGATGCGGAGAATGCTTGAGACGTCCCACAACTCACACCAAGCACACAATCACGAACAATCATCACAAGGGCTCACACAACTCCTATTCAAGGCTTATTCAATGGGGGTCCTATATGGCTTAGGGTGATGCCAATCTGTGATCCAACTATGGTTTCTCCTAGGCTTGTATCCTATGTCAAGGTAGTTCTAATGCCAATCTATGCATCCTAGGTTTGCATCCTATGGTCAGCGTGGCTCAGCTACCAATCTATGATCATTCTATGTTGTGTGATCTACGATCAACCCGTGGTAGGTTGATACCAATCTGTGCCTGATACCAGCTTGTGACTTCTATCTAACTGTGTAACCTACTGTAAACCCGTGTCTCTGATACCAATCTGTGACGCCCTCAATTCTGTGGAAAAACCACGGAACCGAGAACTGATGCGTATGTGTGCCCAGGATGTTCATCACACATATACCATCATCCACAAACTGAATTTCAGAATATATATAACCACGAATAACAGAGTTTATTACAATGTCTCATGAGTCTTGGACTCATGCTCACAGCGGAAGTCTTAATCTAACAGAAGAAGTCTTCTAACTAATGCGGAAGCAATCTAAGCAGTAGCGGCTCCATCTCTACTCCATCTCCACAGGCAAGGTTGAGGACAGATTACACGCCTAATGCTCCACCTGGTCTTCATAGTAATCTTCTCCTGTTGCTGATGATGAAATGATAATGCAAGTTTGAGTACAATGATGTACTCAGCAAGTGCGGGAAAATATGATATGTAGCTCACAACAAGGTAGGTATAAAAAGGCTCATTGCAGAAAGCAAAGTTATTTATCAAAACCATGATAAAACAGTAACTTAACTTTAAGTGAACGTAATCCCAACATGTATTAAAATACCAATCATACCTCCATTATGTTCATTACCTTCCATGTCCAACCAGACATTAATCAACTTCATTCTTGCTCACGAATACTTTCTCGTATTCGCTACCATCTCACGAATACCATCTCGTATTCGCTACCATTTTATCTCATAAACAATTCCGTCTCACACCGAGACCAATCATAGCCATGACTCAACAATCATGCAACCAATCTTATCACCCGAACTCAACAGTCCCGAAAACCAAACCAAAATCAAACCATAACCAAAACCATCCCAAAATAACCATCCAACTAATCATGGAAGTTGGCCAGGCGCTCGTGAACATAAGCTCGGCTATCATGATAGTTTTAGACTCTGCAGAGTTTGCACCTATTTACCCACAAGTTTGTGATTGCGTCACCCGTCGGCGACTGCAGAACTACCATTATACCAGTACACAACCGTCGGTGTATGGCCAAGAGATCACAAAATAGCCTTTACAAAGGGGTTACTAGATGTATGGACTCACTAAGGTTTCACCGGCAGACTAGAATCACCAATTCGCCCACCCACAGGCCCCCTCTTGTGCCATGCAGTTCCCAGGGCAGTCCTCACTCGACTCCCATTCCCCGCGCCTTCCACGGTCCATAACAATCTAGCAACTTAGCTAATTACTCAGCTAAGCCGCACCCATACTTGGCCTTGTGGTGGCACTGTTATCCTGGCATGTGCTCGCATGAACCGGGCCTTAGATCTACGGCAAGTAAACCACCATCTCATTCTAGCTCATTCACAAACCCGGCTTGCCTAGATCTCCCTCCGATCCATGTCCATTATCAACATCAGTTTCTCATTATCATTACGAGTGCAGTTAGCTAGACACATCTATCTCACTTACCAATCCCATGGACTTAGCGAAGCATAAAAGAAAAACCATACCAGACTCAATAACTTTCCCGGTGACAAGGGTGGCTAACAAAACTAGTAAACTCCTATGAAAAGGTTTCCCATTATGTTTGACTCAAGCACACACACCTTTTCGCAAACAAAACAGTTTTTCCAAAATATGGGATCAATATGGTCAAGGGGCACTTGTCTTGTTCTCGCTGTTCCGGTTGCTCAAAATCTTGTTGTTGTAGCCCGTCGTAGGTAGTTCCCTGAGCTTGTCCTTCTATACATGATCACGCACATACAAGATTTACAACAATCAATATCATGCACAAACTTTAACTAGATGCGATGATGCTTATGCATGTTAATCCTATGATGCAGTTTAGTTTGTACGTGTTCTTGCATGGCTTGCATGGGTTTTACGATGAACAGAGTTGTAGAGATCAATTGTGGACGTGGCGATGATCTTGACTTTAGATCAAATCGATCAACAAGTGATCTGTCCACGAAAAAGCTTCTGCTCGAAAGGAATCGAAGAACAGATGCAAAGAAAACGCGATGATGTCGTAAGGTAGTATTGGAGACCTACCTTACGTTCTTCTTGGTCTCGGGGTCCTGCTCCTAGCAAGACAGATCGTTGGGGCTCTCCCGGCGATCTCCCTCGACCGAACTCCGGCGAAGGGTTTATTCGGCGAGTTGGGGCTAGGGCTCTAAGTCGTCGCCTCAGGAGGTGGAAAAGAAGTTCGTGGTTTCGGCCAAAGGTTCTGGGTTGTATTTATAATCGGGAGGAGAAGAGTCCTAATCTGATTGTATTTCGAATAAGAGTCCTATTCAAATTGTCGTTGAATCTTAACAACTTATCTTTAGTTGATTTGGTGCGGTAACATTGTGGAATTCATGTCGGTTTCCTCCCGTACCGGTATTCCCACGCGTACAGAAGCAAAAACCGCTCCAAAACCCGTTTCCTCCGCGGTGATGGGCTCCGGAAGCTCCACGTGTCCTGCGGGAACCCGGGCTCCCTTTTTCCGCAGAGACGAGCTCCGGTTGTGCCACGTGTCAGGCGGACGAGACCTCCCTCTTCTTCAGAATGAGCTCCGCGTGCGCCACTTGTCTGGTGGGTCGGGACTTCCCCTCTCAACAGAGGCGAGCTCCGTGAACGCCACGTGTCAGTTTCCGGACCTACCTTCTCTTCAGAGGTGAGCTCCGATATTGCCACGTGTCCTAGCTGCTCCAGACTTCCTTTCTCCTCGGAGGCGAGCTCCAAGGTCGACACGTGTCCAATAGTGACGGACCTCTCGGAGGTGAGCTCTGGAGGTGACACGTGTCCGGTAGTGTCGGACCTCCCAGAGGTGAGCTCCGAGAGCGATACGTGTCCCGCGTGGCTGGTCCTCTCTTTTCCGTGGTGACTAGCTCCGCAGTCGACACGTGTCCTTTGGGACTAGCCTCGCTCCTCTGCAGAGGCTAGCTCCGAGGGCAACACGTGTCCCACGGGGTCGGACCCCTCCCCCTTTTTGCGGGGATGAGCCCCGAGTCCGCCACGTAGCCAATTTAGCGGCGGGAGTTGTCTTCGGCGCTTTCTGTAAACTGGAATTTGCCCCTTTTGGCTAACTTTTTAACTCTTTCTTGGTTTCAATCTTATAAAAATGTTTATGAATCATGAATATATGCAGAAATCGAAAAAAATGAGGGTGTCACACTGGAGTAGTCCGGACTCTACAGTTTTAAACCCTAACTTAAGCAATTTGACCACGAATTCACAGAAACTAGACGCAATACTACAAGGAATGCAACAATATGGCATATGGACATCAGGGAATGCCTAAGGCACTAGAAATATGACCTAGAAACAAGGGTTTTGAGAAAAATCGAAGTTAGGTCAAAAAGTACCTTAGAACGAAGAAATTTGATGAAATCCGCGGATTGAAGGAGCGGAGTTCATTGGGGAAGGGTTCCCTACACTCCACAAGCCTTGAATCGAGGATACCTTCGAGGGATTTGAGGGAGACCTCCAAAATCGCCAATGGGGGCGAGTTTTGGAGGAGAAGAGAGGTGTAGAGGTGAATGAGAGAGGGAGAGGGGTTCGGGCCCGGCCCTTGGAGGTTAAGTCTACAGGGGCCGGACTAGTCCGGTTTGCTGTCCGAACTAGTCCAGTATGTCGGACTAGGTCCGGACTAGCCTGTAGTCCGGACTAGTCCGTTGTGGACTTGTCTACTGCATCCCGGACTATTCAAGATATCCGGACTTGTCCGGCCTATAGGGAGGACTAGTCCAGTCCTTGAAGGCTGATAAATTCCTATATATTAGAATTTTGCCAAGAGTGATTAAGGTGAATTTACTTTCACCTTCTATTAGATAAATATGATCAGTATACATCAAAGCACACAATTAGATGATGACCACAATATATATAAAAATAATGTGAGAGAAAATTAGAAGGGAAACTAGTTTTCACAATCATGCATCTTTTTGAAGTTTGTGAAAATTTCTAAAGATTCCAACTACTAGCAGTCCTATGTACAACATTTCAAGCCACATTCCTACAGTCTAGGATGTTTAGCTCATTTCAAAGTTCACAAAATCGTTTTTTATCTAGTGGCATGGTGAAAATATTGGCTAGTTGTTTCTCGGTTCTAACATGTGAGATAGCTATGTCCCCCTTTATAGAATGATCTCTTAAGAAGTGGTGTCGGATGTCTATGTGTTTTGTCCTAGAGTGTTCAACGGGGTTATGGGCAATCTTAATGGCACTCTCATTGTCGCATAGGAGTGGAATGTGGTGCATATTGTAACAATAATCCCTTAGAGTTTGTCGCATCCAAAGAAGTTGAGCACAACAACTTCCAGCTGCAACATACTCCGTTTCGGCTATGGAAAGGGCAATAGAATTTTGTTTCTTGGATGACCATGATAATAGGGACCTACCCAAGAATTGGCAAATCCCGAAGGTGCTTTTTCTATCTACTTTACATCTGGCGTAATTCGCATCGGAATACCCGATGAGATTAAACTTAGACCCCTTTGTATACCACAACCCTAGGTTCCGTGTGTGAACTAAATATCTTAAGATTCTTTTAACGGCAATTAAGTGATATTCTTTAGGAGAGGCTTGAAACCTTGCACACAAGCATACACTAAGCATGATATAGGGCCTAGATGCACAAAGATAAAGCAATGAACCAATCATAGAGCGATATACCTTTTGATCCACGCTTGGTCCATCTTCATTGAGATCGAGATGCCCGTTCGTTGCCATTGGTGTCTTGATGGGTTTGGCCTTGTCCATGTCAAACTTCTTGAATATGTCTTGTGTGTGCTTCATTCGACTAATGAACGTGCCTTCCTTGAGTTGCTTGACTTGAAATCCTAGGAAGAACTTCAACTCCCCCATATTGGACATCTCAAACCTATCCGTCATTATATTACTAAACTCATCACAAAAAGATTTGTTAGTCGAACCAAATATAATGTCATCGACAGATATTTGGCACACAAAGAGATCATCATCCACATTATTTGTGAAAAGAGTGTAATCAGCTTTGCCTATCCTAAAACCATTGTCAATAAGAAAGTCTCTAAGACACTCATACCAAGATCTAGGAGCTTGTTTGAGACCATAGAGAGCTTTATGCAATTTAAACACATGATTAGAATATTCTTGATCTTCAAGCCCGGGTGGTTGCTCCACGTACACTTTCTCCATGATTGGACCGTTGAGGAAGGCACTTTTCACATCCATTTGATAAAGCCTGCAATCATGGTGAGTAGCATAGGCCAATAGAATACAAATTGATTCAAGCCTAGCTACGGGAGCAAAGGTTTCATCGAAGTCTAAACCTTCAACTTGAGCATATCCCTTTGCCACAAGTCGTGCCTTGTTCCTTGTCACCACTCCGTGTTTGTCTTGCTTGTTGCGGAACACCCACTTGGTGCCTACCACATTTGCGTTTGGCCTCTTCACCAACTCCCACACTTGGTTTCTTGTGAAGTTGTTCAACTCTTCTTGCATGGCCACCACCTAATCCAGATCCTTTAGTGCTTCTTCCACCCTAAATGGTTCCAAGGAGGACATAAAAGAGTAATGCGCACAAAAGTTAACCATTCGAGATCGTGTTGTTACCCCTTTTGTGATATCTCTAAGAATGTTGTCAATGGGGTGATCCCGTTGAATGCTTTGATGAACCCTTGGGTGAGGCACTCAAGTTTTTGAGTGGTCTTCTTCTTCTTCATCTCCCCCTTGATCAATGTCATGGTTTTGATCTTCTCCTTCTTGAAATTGACCGTCTTGATCTTTGGGTTCTTGAGTTTGATTTTGTGTGAGACACCGACTGTGATGAACTTGGAGCATCTTGGACTACATCTTCTTGAGGACAGACATCTCCAAGCCCCATTCTTCTTAGTGCTACACATGGTGCTTCTTCTTCATCTAGCACACATTGATCAACTTGCTCCACTTGGGAACCATTAGTTTCATCAAACATCACATAACGTGCCATTTCAACACAACCGGAGGTTTTGTTGAAAACATGATAGGCGTAGGTGTTTGAGTCATAACCAAGTAAGAAACCTTCATCAGATTTCGAAGCAAACTTCGAAGTCCTAGGCTTCTTGTTGAGAATATAGCATTTAATTCTGAAAACATGAAAGTAACAGATTTTGGGTTTGTTACCAGTTAGGAGCTCGTATGGAGTTTTCCTCAAAACTTGATGGAGGTAGAGGCGGTTTGTGGCGTGGCAATCAGTGTTGACCGCTTCCGCCCAAAACCGATCCGAAGTCTTGTACTCATCAAGCATGGTTCTTTCCATCTCTATGAGTGTGCGGTTCTTCCTTTCGGCCACCCCATTTTGTTCGGGAGAGTAGGGGGCCAAAAACTCATGCTTGATGCCCTCTTCATCCAAGTATTCTTCTACTTGGGTGTTTATGAATTCAGAGCCGTTGTCACTCCTTATCTTCTTGATTCTTAAGGAGAATTCATTTTAAGCTCTCCTCAAGAACTTCTTGAGGAAACTTTGAGTTTCTCCCTTATCATACAAGAAAAATACCCAAGTGAAGTGTGAATAGTCATCAATAATTACTAAACCATATTTGCTACCGACAATGCTTATGTAGGTGGTACGGGACCGAAGAGGTCCATGTGGAGCATCTCCAATGGTCTTGTTGTCGTCATCACATTCTTGGCGGGATGAGCTGCTCCAATTTGCTTTCCGGCTTTACATGCGCTACATGGCCTATCTTTCTCAAAAACAACATTCTTTAGTCCACAGATATGATCCCCCTATAGAAGTTTTTGTAAGTTCCTCATACAGACATGGGCTAGTCTCCTATGCCACAACCATCCCATGTTGGTTTTTGCCTTTATCCGTGGAGAAATCCACTAAATATAGCTTTCCCTTCAACACACCCTTAAAAGCAATCGAGTTATCACTTCTTCTAGAGACGGTCACACCCTCGTTTGTAAACAAGCAATTATAACTTTTCTCACATAGTTGAGATATGGACAATAGGTTGTAATCAAGTGATTCAACATGTAGAACATGATAAATCGAGTGTTGAGAAGAGATTGCAATTTTACCGATACCGAGCACCCTTACTTGACTATTATCGCCAAAGTAGATGCCTTCACGTGGATCATCATTTTCTTCATACTCAACGAACATCTTCCTCTCTCCGGTCATATGATTAGCGCACCCACTATCTAGCACCCATTTAGTGCCACCGGAGGAGTAGGCCTGCAAAACAATTTAGACTTTGGTTTTAGTGTAACACCCTCAAATTCATTTCCATGCATTGCATACATAGAGAAACATTATAAAAGAAGAAGGAATGGAGAAAAGAACCGTATAAATGGAGAAAGAATCATAAATATGATGGGGAATAGAAAAAAAGGGATAGCTGAAATGAGCCAATTCCAATTTGTCAAAGTGCGTTGTCGACACGTCTCCCGGCCCCGCTGGACACGTGGCACCCTTGGAGCTCGCCTCTGAGGAGAAGGGAGGCCCGACCCACTGGACACGTGGCGCCCTCAGAGCTCGCCTATGAGGAGAAGGGAGGTCCGGCCGCTGGACACATGGCGCCCTCGGAGCTCGCCTATGAGGAGGAGGCCCGGCCCCGCAGGACACGTGGCGCCCTTGGAGCTCGCCTCTGAGGAGAAGGGAGGCCCGGCCCCGCTGGACATGTGGCGCCCTTGAAGCTCGCCCCTGAGGAGAAGGGAGGTCCGGCCGCTGGACACGTGGCGCCCTTGGAGCTCGCCTCTGAGGAGAAGGGAGGCCCGGCCCCGCTGGACACGTGGCGCACTCGGAGCTCGTCTCTGAAGAGAAGGGAGGCCCGGCACCGCTGGACACGTGGCGCCTTCGGAGCTCACCCTTGCGGAAGGGGTGAGGTCCGGCCTCGCTGGACACGTGGCGCCCTCGGAGCTCGCCCCTGCAGAGGGGGCGAGGCCCTTAGGTGTTTTTCTCCTGTGCGCGGGGGTACCCGGTACTGGGGGGTACCGACACAATTTCACCCAAATTTTCCCCACATTTGGGGGAATAAAATCCCCAAGGCTGTCGCACCTAACTGAAAGATAAGTTTGTTGAGATCCAAAATTGAGTTGGACTCTTATTTGAGCTCCAATTTGAGTAGGACTCCTCTTTTTCCCCTTATAAATAGAACCCAAACCCCCCTGGCCGCAACCCCTTTCCCTTTTCCCCCTCCCAAGTCAACGACTTGAAGGCCCTAGCCCCCAACTCGCCGAGTTGGACACACACCCCCTCGCCGAAGTTCAGTCGCCTGTGAGCCCGCCGACGAGTCCCTTCACGCCTCGCCGTCGCCAGAAAAGAGCCGACGATCATAAGGGAATTGAGGTCAGTCTTCATTACCCATCTTACGATGTCGTCGCTGTTTCTACGCATCCGTTTTCTTCGCTCCCTTCGAATAGAAACTTTTTCATGTGGATAGATCACGTCTTGATCGGTTTTGACGGTGAAATTGATCTAGATCTTGAGTCAAGATCATCACCACATCCACACTTGATCCCTACACCCTTGTTCATCATAAAACCCCATGAAAGCCCATTAAAATATGCAAGAACACGTACAAACTGGTTTAATAAAACCGCACCATAGGATTTGCGTTCATCTATACCATTGCATCTTGAGTAAAGTTTGTGCATGATGTTTGATTGCTGTTAATTTTGTATGTGCGTGGTTGTGAGTAGAAGACAAGCTCAGGAAGCCATCTACGAAGAACTACAGCACGAAGACTTCGAGATGCTTGAGTAACAAGAGCCATGGGAGCAAGGCAAGTGACCCTTGACCATATTGATCCCATGTTTTGAAACTGTTTTGTTTGCGAAAACGTGTATGCTTGAGTCAACTTGATGGGATACCCTTTCATAGGAGTTTACTAGTTTTGTTAAACCATTCTTGTCACCGGAAAAGTTGATGAGTCGGGTATGGTCGTTTTTCCTTTTTGCTTCGCTTAATCCACAGGATACGGGAAGCTGAATTAAAACTTGTCTAGCTACTGCACTCATATAAAAAATGATGATGAGAACTTGATGATGATAATGAGTATGGAATTGGAGGAGATCTAGGCAAGCTTAGTTCGTGGATGTTGCTGATGAAATGGTGGTTTATTTGCCGTAGATCTAAGGACCGGTTCATGCCAGCACATGCCAGGAAAAACAGTGCCACCACAAGGCCAAATATGGGTGTGGCTTAGCTGACTAATTAGGTGTGTTTCTATCTTGTAATGGACCGTGGATGGCTCGGGGATTGGGAGTTGGGAGGGACTGCCCTGGGAACTGCATGGCACAAGAGGGGGCCCGTGGGTGAGAGAATGGTGATTCGAGGCTGCCGGGGAAACCTCAGTGAGTCCATACATCTAGTAGCCCCTTTGTAAAGGCTATTTTGTGATCTCTTGGCCATACACCGACGGTTGTGTACTGGTATAATGGAGGTTGTGCAGTCGCCGACGGGTGATGAAATCACAATCTTGTGGGTAAAGTGATAGCACCTCTGCAGAGTGTAAAACTATCATGATAGTCGTGCTTCCGGTCACAAGCACCTGGCCAACTCACATGATTAGAGGGGAAACATGGGATGGATGTTGGGTATGGTTATGGTATGGGATTGGTTTTGGGACAGTTTTGAGTCATGATATTGAGTTTGGTTTCAGTTATACGAATATGAGATGGTTATGAATGAATATGAGTATGAGATGAACTTGAGAAAGGTTAATGGCTGGTTGTAACTTGATAAATGGTGAATTATGATGGAGAAAATGATGCTGAATTACTTGGTCATGTTGGGATAAATATCACTTATAAATAGTTGCTGTTTTTATCATGTTGTGAAATAAAATTTGCTTGCTGCAATGAGCCCTTTTTATTCCTACCTTGTTGTAAGCTACATGTCATACTTTTCCCGCACTTGCTGAGTACGACATGTACTCATCCTTGCATTATCACATAAACATCAGAAACAGGAGAAGAGTACTTCGAGGACCATGTGGAGTACTAGGTGTACGAATTACTGTCAACATGCCTGTGGAGTTGAAGATGGAGCCGCTGCTATTTAGTTATTTCCGCTGTCGTTTAGAGACTTCCGCTGCAAGAATAAGATAGATAATCATGAGTGAGACAATTAGTCGATGTAATAAAGTACTTAAACACTATTTATTCATGGTTATATTCTGAATTCAGTTTGTGGATTACATGTGTATGTGTGATGAACATCCTGGGCACACATATGCATTAACTTGGTTCTGTTTTCGGAACCGGGTGTCATAGATTGGTATCAAAGCCATGTTGACCGTAGGACACAAGACTAGGTAGAATGGACACTCTAAAACACATAGGAACACCCCTCTAAACTGCTATTTTAGAAAATTGCTTGCTGCTGCACTTTTCTTGTAAATTCAGCCACCGCAAAGTGCTATTTTCAGCCCCTCTTTTCTCTTCTTTTTGACAACAACACTTCTGCTTTCTTGCTTCATAGCTTCTGAAGTTTTGAAGTATTTTCTTCCTTCTCTAAAGTTTTTCATGTCCTATTTATAGATGCCGGTGATTAGGAGCACGACACGCATAAGTACCCGTTCACCACCACGTGGCAGTGCACTTAACCCCATTGAGGTGTCCGACGGACCACCCCCGTCACACGGCGGGAACAGCACCAGTTCACATGATTAAGTTTAGGATTCCCATTGAATAAGCTGTAATAGGAACATTTAAATCGTAGTAGCGTGAATAGTAGTGGTGTGTTGAACTTTTGTGATGATTGCTTGTGTTTATGTGCTGGTGTGAGTTGTGGGACGCTTCGACGAATGTCCACATCCACACATAGTAGAGAGATGTGAGATGCTTCGGCATGTGCTCACATCCTCACATATGCTGAAATTAATGAAAGAAGATATTTAGTTCATACACCTTGATGCATATAGTTGGGGGGATCGATCTAAACTTTTCTTTTCTATTCTACCCAACTCTCTCTCACAGATGGTGAGGGAAAATGCCAGCCGTCAAAGGAGGAACGTTCGTGGCAACCATGAACCACAAGAGGATGGCAACGTTGAAGTTCCTGAAAATGCCAACCCCGGGGCTGATGCAAACAACCTTGAACGGTTGATGGCTATGCAGAAACAGCTCATGCAAACTAAGATACAAACTTTGGGACACCTGCAAGCCAACAACAACAACAATCCTAACCTCGTTCCTGCACCCACACCGCCACCACCGCCAGCTCACAACAGATTGGGAGAGTTTATGAGGACTCGACCGCCTACTTTTGCACAAGCTAATGATCCCATGGAGGCTGATGACTTGTTGAAATCCATCGAAAAGAAGCTTGCTATTGTTCAGTGCATTGATCGGGAGAAAGTTCTCTTCACATCGCACCAACTTATGGGAGCAACCGCTGACTGGTGGGATGCTCTTTGCAATGCTCATGTCAACCAGGAGACTATCACTTGGGCTGAATTCAAGGAGAGTTTCCGCTCTCATTACGTCCCTGCTGGAGTCATGATGCTTAAAAGGCAAGAGTTCGAAGGCCCCCGCCAAGGAAAGAAGAGCGTGAATGAGTACCTCAACAAGTTCACGCAGCTGTCAAGGTATGCTCCCGAAGACGTCAACTCGGATCAAAGGAAGCAATACTTGTTCATGAGAGGATTGAACAATGAGATCCAAGTACAACTGCTCAACAATGATTATGCAAACTTCCAGAAGCTCATTGACAAAGCTATAGTGGTTGAGAGCAAGATCCGTGAGATTGAGCAAGAGGGCAAGAGGAAGATGCCATACCAGCCACAAGGGAGCAATGTACGTCCCCGTTTCATGCCACCAACTGCACCACAGTATGGCTCGTCCGCTTCTACCTTACGCCCTGCAAACCCACCTCGCCCTAATCAACCACCACAGTAACATCCTATTATGCAAGCACCTCGTATGCCTTTGCCTCCTGCGGCCCGTCCCAACATGGGCGCCTATGCTCAAAACTATCCTCTCCCCAACGTTCCTGCTGTTTTGGGAAACAAAGCATGCTTTTCATGCGGAGAGGCGGGATACTTTGCAAGTCAATGCCCGAAGAAAGGCCTCGGACAGCCGACCAACGCACCAAAACAGAACCCACGGCCGAATGGAGGAGCTATGCAAGGTAACTGTGAGCAGCAGAACTACGCTCGTGGCAACGTGAATCATGTCTTCGCTGAGGAAGCGCAACAAGCTGAGGACGTCAAGATGGGTATGTTCCTTGCCAACTCCAACCCAGCCACTGTTTTATTTGATTCCGGAGCATCACATTCATTCATATCATCCAAGTATGTTGCCAAGTATAATCTGCCCATATCACACATGAAACACACTATGTTGGTTAATTCTCCCGGTGGAGAGATGAGGACTAATATAGTATGTCCGAAAGTAAACCTTAAAATAAGGGGGGTATACTTTCTTGCTGACCGTATTGTCTTGGATTCCCAAGGGATTGATATAATACTTGGAATGGATTGGTTAAGCAAGCACAATGGAGTAATCCAATGTGCTGAGAGGAGCGTGCAGTTGACAATTGAGCACGGTACTCGTATTGAGTTCGAGTCAGCCCAACCGGCAACCGAGAAGGCAGCGTTGAACCACGTTGAAGAAGAAACATTGGAAAGCATTCCGGTGGTTCAAGAATTTTCAGATGTGTTCCCGGAAGAACTTCCTGGTATGCCACCTGACCGGGACATTGAATTTACCATTGATTTAGTACCTGGAACTGCACCTATAGCAAAAAGGCCATATAGGATGCCCACTAATGAACTAGTGGAACTTAAGAAGCAAATTCAGGAGCATCTAGAAAAGGGTTTTATACGCCCAAGCTCGTCACTGTGGGGAGCCCCCGTGCTCTTCGTAGACAAGAAGGATGGGACCCAAAGGATGTGTGTAGATTATAGGTCTCTCAATGAGGTGACGATCAAGAATAAATACCCGCTGCCTCGTATAGAGGACCTTTTCGACCAAATGAAAGGTGTCCGAATTTTCTCCAAGATTGATCTTCGGTCGGGATACTTCCAGCTGAAGATTAAGCCCTCCAACATACCCAAGACTGCATTTCGAACATGGTATGGTTCGTATGAATATACCGTTATGTCTTTTGGGTTAACGAATGCACCCGCATATTTTATGTACCTCATGAATATGGTCTTCATGGAGTACTTGGACAAGTTTGTCGTGGTTTTCATCGACAATATCATGGTGTATTCAAAAAGCGAGGAAGAACATGAAGAACATTTGAGATTGACATTGCAGAAACTGCGAGAGCATCAATTGTATGCCAAGATCAGCAAGTGTCAATTTTGGCTAAAGGAGATATCGTTCCTAGGTCACATCATCTTCGAGAGAGGAGTATCGGTTGATCCCAGAAAAGTGGGAGATGTTCTGAAGTGGAACCGACCGCAGAATGTGAGAGACATTCAGAGTTTCCTTGGGATGGTTGGATATTACCGATGATTCATCAAGGATTTCTCCAAAATAGTGAAGCCTATGACTGAATTGCTAATGAAGGGAAAAGCATTTCAGTGGACACCAGTGTGCCAAGAAAGCTTTGAGGAGCTCAAGAAAAGACTAACCACAGCGCCGGTTTTGGTATTGCCGGACGTGAGCCAGAGTTTCGATATATATTGTGACGCATCAAGACAAGGGCTTGGATGTGTGCTCATGCAAGAAGGACAAGTGGTAGCCTATGCGTCGAGACAACTAAAGAAACACGAGCTGAATTATCCCACACATGACTTGGAACTTGCAGCCGTGGTACATGCCTTGAAGATTTGGAAGCATTATATCCTTGGCCACCGATGTGAGATCTATACGGATCACAAAAGCCTCAAGTATATATTCACGCAAACGGATCTGAATTTGAGGCAGCGTCGATGGTTGGAACTCATCAAAGATTATGATGTTGGAATCAATTATCACCCCGGAAAGGCCAATGTTGTAGCTGATGCGTTGAGCCGAAAGGGAGCATGTCACCAACTAAGGTTCGGGAGCTACCGCCCGAGCTGCGCAAGGAGTTTGAACGGTTACATCTCGGGTTCTTGAACGAGATGGAAGTGATAGAACTCAACTCTTCGCTGGAACAAGAGATACGAGATGGCCAAGCAACGGATGAGGAAATCAAGGAAAGAATCTGACAAGGCATAGAAAAGGATTTCAAGGAAGACGAGAAGGGCACGCTTTGGTTATGGAAAAGGATTTGTGTGCCTAACGTGAAGCACATCCGCGACATGATATAAAAGGAGGCACATGACTTACCTTATTCCATACATCCCGGCTGTACAAAATGTACAAGGACCTCAAAACTTGCTATTGGTGGGATGGTATGAAAAGGGACATAGCTGAATATGTTGCCTTATGCGACAAGTGCCAACGGGTGAAGGCCGAACAGCAAAGACCCGCTGGACTGTTGCAGCCATTGAAAGTACCCGAGTGGAAGTGGGAAGACATCAGAATGGATTTCATTGTCGGATTGCCACGTACTCGGTCGGGTTACGACTCCATTTGGGTTATTGTGGACCGATTGACGAAAACATCCATTTCCTTCCTGTTAGAACCACGTACCGCGTCGCAGAACTAGCCGAGCTGTATATGGAGAAAATTGTGTGTCGCCATGGAATTCCGAAGAGTATAGTTTCAGATTGGGGTTCTCAATTTATCTCTAGGTTCTAGAAGAAGCTGCATGAAGCCATGGGTACACGGCTGAATTTCAGTTCTGCTTATCACCCGTAAACTGACGGGCAAACTGAGAGGACAAATCAAAATTTGGAAGACTTGTTGAGAGCTTGCGCCTTGAAACATGGGCGCAGTTGTGATAGGAGCTTGCCGTATGCTGAATTCTCATACAACAACAGCTATCAAGCCAGCTTGAAGATATCACCTTTTGAAGCATTGTACGGTAGACGGTGTAGAACGCTGCTGTTCTGGAATGAGACCGGAGAGAGCCAAGTGTTTGGACCCGAAGTGCTGCAAGATGCCGAAAAGCAAGTCCAAACGATACGAGAAAATTTGAAGGCTGCTCAGTCACGACAAAAAGGTTATACGGACAATAGGCGAAGAAGATTGACCTTCAAAGTAGGAGACTTCGTGTACCTTAAGGTATCGCCTATCCGAGGTCAACGACGGTTCAACGTCAAGGGCAAATTAGCACCTTGCTACATCGGGGCCATTTAGGATTTTGGGCAAGCGAGGAGAAGTAGCCTATCAACTAGAGCTGCCAACGCACCTCTCTGACGTACATGACGTGTTTCACGTATCCCAACTCAAGAAGTGCTTAAGAGTACAGGAAGAACAAGTACCGATGGATGAGCTCGAGCTTCAAGAGGATCTGATTATGTGGAGCACCCCATCCAAATTTTGGACTTGAAGGAAAGGAAGGAACAAAGTGATCTGTTGGTGCAAGGTACAGTGGAGCCATCACACGGAAGCCAAAACTACATGGGAGCGTGAGGAAGACCTCAAGGAAGAATTCCCTCATCTATTCTCTTCTCTATCGAATCTCGAGGGCGAGATTCAATTTAAGGGGGGTAGGTTTGTAACACCCTCAAATTCATTTCCATGCATTGCATATATAGAGAAACATTATAAAAGAAGTACAAATGGAGAAAAGAACCGCATAAATGGAGAAAGAATCATAAATATGATGGGGAATGAAAAAAAAAAGAATAGCTGAAATGAGCCAATTCCAATTTGTCGAAGTGCGCTGTCGACACGTCCCCTGGCCCCGCTGGACACGTGGCGCCCTCGGAGCTCGCCTTTGAGGAGAAGGGAGGCCCGGCCCCGCTGGACACGTGGAACCCTCGGAGCTCGCCTCTGAGGAGAAGGGAGGTCCGGCCACTGGACATGTGGCGCCCTCGGAGCTCGCCTCTGAGGAGAAGGGAGGCCCGGCCCCGCTGGACACGTGGCGCCCTCGGAGCTCGCCTCTAAGGAGAAGGGAGATCCGGCCCCGCTGGACACGTGGCACCCTCGGAGCTTGCCTCTGAGGAGAAGGAAGGTCCGGCCGCTGGACACGTGGTGCCCTCAGAGCTCGCCTCTGAGGAGAAGGGAGGCCCGGCCGCGCTGGACATGTGGTGCCCTCAGAGCTCGCCTCTGAAGAGAAGGGAGGCTCGGCCCTGCTGGACACGTGGTGCCTTCGGAGCTCACCCCTGCAGAAGGGGTGTGGTCTGGCCTTGCTGGACACGTGGCGCCCTCGGAGCTCGCCCATGCGGAGGGGGCGAGGCCCTTAGGGGTTTTTCTCCTGTGTGAGGGAGTACCCGGTATTGGGGGGGTACCGACACAATTTACCCCAAATTTTTCCCACATTTGGGGGAATAAAATCCCCAAGGCTGCCGCACCTAACTGAAAAGATAAGTTTGTTGAGATCCAAAATTGAGTTGGACTCTTATTTGAGCTCCAATTTGAGTAGGACTCCTCTTTTTCCCCTTATAAATAGAACCCAAAGCCCCCCTGGCTGCAACCCCTTTCCCTTTTTCCCCCTCCCAAGTCGACGACTTGGAGGCCCTAGCCCCCAACTCGCCGAGTTGGACACACCCCCCATCGCCGGTGTTCAGTCGCCGGTGAGCCCGCCGACGAGTCCCGTCACGCCTCGCCGTCGCCGGAAAAGAGCCGACGATCATAAGGGAAGTGAGGTAGGTCTTCGTTACCCATCTTACGACAACGTCGCTGTTTCTACACATCCGTTTTCTTCGCTCCCTTTGAACAGAAACTTTTTCGTGTAGACAGATCACGTATTGATCGGTTTTGACGGTGAAATTGATCTAGATCTTGAATCAAGATCATCACCACGTCCACACTTGAACCCTACACCCTTGTTCATCATAAAACTGTAAAAGTCCCAAACTTGTAAATGAAAAACTTGAGCTATAAATAAAGTTGAGTTTAAATACAAGAAATGGGACTTGCAAAAACTTTTGTATACTCATGAAAGTGTTGGCATGTGCAATAAAACTTTGAATTCAGTTTGAACTAAAAGGGTCACTTCAAAAAGATGGAGACCATTCTCAAAAGAAGGAGATTCAAACTGTTGTTTAAGAAGTGGTATTTGCAATGGCCAACTCAAGAATCAGAGGGCATATTTGAATTCTTCAGGTTCAAATTATGAAGAAGGCAAATTTTGAGAAAAATTTGGAGGTGCTTTGATATGAAATATCAAAGGGACTTGTAAATTCCATCTAAATTTGAACTCAAATTTGAAATTGAGGCACAACTTGTCAAATTGCCAAATGACTTTTGAATTTGAGTACCTCATGTCTGAATTTGCACTAGGCCAAAAATTGGAGATATTTGGGAGAGGATCTGTGGGACCCACATGTCATAGACTGAAAATGGAGGAAACTTGAAACTGAGGCAAACCGCTTGCTCTGTTCAGACCGAGCCCGAAGCAGACATGCCGCAGCGCGCCACCGAGGCTACCGCCGAAGCCACTGCCTCACCCCCCCTCACGCTGGCGACCAGCTTACCAGCATCGTGGCCTCGGCATGATCCTTCCCCTCTGAACCGAGCAAACCGTGTTTCGTCTCTTCCCCCCCTCACGGCCGATAGGCACTACGCTCGCCGCTGCCTCGGTTCCGACCGGGAACGCATGCAACCCCAGCACACAGCACCATCTGAACCGCAAAATGGCAAGGCCTGATCGCCCTTCACTCCCTCAGCACAAGAGAAGCCCGAGTTACGGGTCCCCTAGCCGGAAAACGGCTCCTCCGCAGCGACTTGGAACAAAACCGGCGTCGGGCTCTCGTGGGCAGCTCACCACCGTGGGTTTCACGCTCAAGCAACGACGCTCAGAGGTGCGCCGTACCGCCGTGGTGCTTCTCCCCGGAGCTCAGCTCAAACGGCGATCCCTAACGTCCGTCGAAGCTTTTCTTCAGGAGCACGCCCGCGGACCCTCTGGTAAAGATTTCTCAAATTCACACTTAATTTGCACTTAGAGGTCACGAAATCGTGCACAAAGGATCTAGACTCGATGGCGATCCGATCCCCTTCACAACCCTAGCTAGAAACCCCGTGTTAGCGGCTAATTTCGAGCCTTCCGGTCGGCGATCATGGCGGGGGCACTCGGGCACACGGTGAACCTCAACTTGCCGCCATTTCCAAGCCACATTGAGGCCATGCCAAGCTAGCCCATCCTCCACTGGTGCTTTTGGGCGGTTCGGTTGAGCTTTTGGCGGGCTACAAGGGCCGGGCGACTGCGCTGATCGTCACCGAAGGCCGCCGCTCGTCGCCGAGGGTAGTCCGGCCACCGGCAGCCCGAGCCAAACCCGTAGACGTATTCCCCAACCTCCCAAACTCACAGGCGGCGAGTTTCTGGCCGAGAGGCGGCCGGGAAGCCGGGTCCGGCGAGCTCCAGTGAAGTTCCGGCGAGGGGGCGGCGCGGGAAAAGAAAACGGCCCGAGGAGGAAGAAGGTCAGGCGGGCCCCGCATGTCAGTGATGAAATTTTAAAATCGTTGATCCGCTGCGGCCCCGGGATCCAGTGTGACTGCACGGGAAAAAGTCTGTGGCCCCGTGTGGCTCGAATCCAGCAGCTGACATGTGTGAGATGGGGCCACTGTCAGGATTTAAACTTTTCCCCGGTTCATTTGGATTCCAGATTTAGTTCAAACTTTAGAACCTCATAACTTTTGCTAGGAAGCTCCAAATTTAGTGATTCAAGTTGGGTTGGATTCAGGATGAAACACTATATCCAAATATGCAACCCAATTTGCAAGAAAACCAATAGAAAATTCTGGAGAATTCTTTAAAAATTTTCAGCAAAAGAATTTTAGAGGGAGTTTGGTTCATCCAAAAATCACCAAATTTTGGTAGAATATTCTTTAGGATGTTAGGAAACTCCAGTAAATGTTTCAGCTCATTTGGAGTTGATTTAGTTAGGATAATGCTGAAATCAAGTTTCTGTGTTCAAATAAATACAGAAACAATTTCAGAGAATTTCCAAAACTTGGAAATTCAGTTCTGGACATTCCTTAGCTCCAAAAATCCTAGGAAAAATTCATGCATGCTCCCTGAGCTATGAATGAAATTTTAGTTCACTTGAATTTGCATTAAGTTGCAAATTTATTCAGAATTAATTCCTTTTTTCCTAAATGCTTAGGGAATTATTCTGGGTGATCTACTTAGTGAAATATTCTGAATTTTGGTCCAGAGGACTTTCATGTGACAAGGAACTCACATGAAAATTTTCAGCTCCACTGGAACTTTGGATCACCACTATCCTGTTCAACCTATTTAGATGAGTAGCACACAAGTGATGAAATGTAATTATCACTTGATCATGTTGCTTCACCCAAACCAAACCACTAGCACCAGTGTCATTTTAAATTCTTAAACAGAGTTCCAGTTTTAAACTTGTCTTTAGGACTTGTTAGCAAAAGTTTTATAATTAAACATGTATGCATATTCATAACGTGTAGTGATTAAACGTGGAAAGTGAAGAAGGAGAAATTAAGCTTGGGTCAAGGAGCAAGAAGGGCAGGAATTGAACTTCAAGTCATCAGCAACTAACTTCATATCATCTGACTTTAGTCACCTGCAAAACCTAGGCAAGCCCCGGTTTGCATTTAAGTTGTTTTAGAAAAGTTTTTCCTTTGTTCACTATTATGGGTCAAAGTTTGTATGTGCATTAAGTTACGGATGTTTGATACCCCACTTGCATAACCAAAAATGAATCCCTGAGGTCAAGGGTAGGATGGTGTCTTTGTTGTAGAATAAGGACATGCTAAATAGGCTAGGACATCCGGTAGAAGACGAGTAGTTGGAATCTACTCGCGAGCTTTGGTTCAGGATCACATAAGGGGGTTGGAAAAAGAGGCAAACTAAAGTTTACATTTCTAAAGATGAGACCGGTCAGGAGGGTAGGAAGCGACAAGACGAGGTCTTGGTCGAGTAGCTCTGCCTGTGTCGGTTAAGGACCAAAGTGTGTGCGGCCCCGCTGAGCAAGTATTGAGTTGTGTACCGGATGCTTACTGATATATGGGAACCAGGAAACCGATGTACCAGGTTCACTGGATTGTAGAGGCATACCACATCGTTTCGTTAGACCTATGAGCCCGAGACGGCGCGACCGGTTCTACAGTCTAGTGTCCTGCGAAAGGTTGCTACATACGACGTAATGAAGGACGCCAGATTTGGGTCTTCAGAGGCGGGCGTATGTGTCGAGTTGTCCGGGTAGTGTTTGATTCGAATCACCGTCCCTCGCGGTTATGAGTACCGCTTGCTCACTGTGTTGTGACGTAGTAATCAAGTTGTGTGGAAATAGTATGCAAAGTTTTAAATGCTGTTATGCTAATTGTAAGTTGCATGAAAACCATGTTTGAAGTAGAGATAGAGCAAACTAAAGTTATTTTCCACCTTGAGACAAGTAACATTGGAATGAAGCGTTTCTTGTTTGATTGTGGAGTTCCAATGTTGCTGGGCGCAAGGTCACTACTATTATGGATAAAATCTGAAAGTTAAGGATGAACTCGTAGGCGATTCTTTTTGCCAATTACAGGATTAGGTCTTAAGTTACCCTCATGTAGAGTTGCATGCTTTAGGAGAGACGGTTAAGTCTTGCTGAGCCTTTGTGCTCACTCTTGCTATATGAGTGGTTTTGCAGGTTAATCCGACGCTATAAAGAAGGTTGTCCTGTGAGGCTCGACAACTTCCGAGTCATGTATCACAGGGAGAACCTAGCCGCTGCCATGTCTTCGTGTTGCTAGCGAGAGGAGTCCGCGGGCTGGACCTCTTCTCAAGTGCTTCTTAGTTATTCGACGTGAGCTGTTTATATACTTCCGCTGTAGCTACTTTATGTAAATTATTTACAAACAACATTTGTAAGCTTCCGCCTTGATTTATGTAATACATTGTTCCTTATATGTGTGCTGTTGGGTGCCGCATAACACGGCACCACCCAATGCAATTCCCTGGCAAGGTGCCCCGTCCCCGTGACGTGATCGGGGCGGCGGGGGCCCCGTCAGCGTGGTATCAGAGCCGCATTGGTAATAGCGCACGGAATAAGGATCGTATTACGACAAAAACTTAGGATACGGTGAGGAAACGGTATTAGGCACACATAAGGACTATAGTAGTATAGTTACTTAAAGTGGCATTGCTAACTTACTTGTTATAATTCTGAACTTTGATTATGTAACAACGCACCTACGTCCAGGTAAGAATGGTAAGGAACGCCACCGAAAGTGGTTCAATTTCGGTTAGTTCCCCTGACGAGGAATGTGGTTCAGGGATAGCTCTCACAGCTTGGTGTGAGACGTTAATATGAAACTCTTGGACTCTTCATGTTCCTGAGTTCATATGAAACGCTGATCCCTAGCGTGCATTAGGCAAGTAAGTGGAGACCCCATCGTGTGGTCAGTAACGCGATAGTGTGTTCGTCTGGATATAGCCCAGGAGAACATACGCAGCGCTTGCCGTCGGCGTGCCCTGCAGGGCAGTAGGTGGTATCCGTTGGGTTGATAACATTCCCAACCGTGACGACCTGTTCATAACCTGTTCTGGTCCCCATCGTGTGGTGTTGAAACACGATCACGTACCTTGAGACGTGGCTTAACTCAAGGACGGCCGTAAATCAATGATACGGGCGTTTGTAATTACTTTCAAATATGGAACTGCCTGAAATGAAACAACCTTTGGGTGCACCACTATTGCGTGTTCTTCTGCAGGTACTAACCACGTACGTATCCCGTGTAGTACACGTGTGTGAGAGACCGTCTTAGTGCCACTGATAGAACGGATATGCCGGTATAATCCGGCTTAGGATTTTCTTTGGTGAGGTAACGTAGTACCGACTTGATTCTTACGGTGCATCGACACCGTACTAAACATATAATCCTCTTCCCTATGAAGAAATGATTTATGAACTAACTTTTGACTAAAAATGGAAGTTTGAAACAAATATTAGTTACTGAACTCTTATTTTGAGCTAAGATTCAAATGAGAGTATAACTAGGTGTCAAAGTTTTCAAAAACAGAGTGCTCTGTTTCTGGCAGAAATTCTTGCTGGACTTTAACAGAGCATAACTTTGAGTAGCTTGACCCAATTAAGGTGTATGATACAGTTATGGAAATATTTTCAAGTGCTCTACAACTTCTTTGTAGACCTCTAGAGCAAAATTACACGTTAAGTTGGTGAAAAGTCCAGTTAAAGGCAAACTGTTCAGAACAAGGACCGTACCAAAAACCTCTCTGGACCTTTCTGTTTTTAAGCCATAATTTCCTGTAGAAAAATCCTTAAGGAGCCTATGAGTACTCGTTGGAAAGATACTGAAGTTTACTAAAACTTTGGTATTGAACGCAAGTCAAGAATCGGTAGATAACTTGAGAAAAATTTGGAGTTTGTGTGAACTGGTCAGGGTAGTCCCCCTGATTAGTTTAGCGTACTTAGGATTTGTTTAAACATGAATATGGTTATGCTTTCATAAAGTTCATGACATGTCCATGTTTTACTTATCTTTACTTAATACTGAGATAGAATTTTGATTGACTCAAAATTTTGTTTCGTGCAGTATGGTACGCGCACCCTCTCAAATGGAGATTGGAGGTTCAAGTCGAGGTGGGAATGACTCGACTTCATCACAGGAGCCATCGCCAACCGGATTGGCTGATATTATGGAAAGGATGAATGAAACTCTTCAAACTCTAGTTCAGCAAGGCATAAATAGAGAAGCTCAACATCACATGCCAACCCCGAGCACTTATCTGGATTTCTTGGCGACACAACCGCCGGTATTCTCTGAGGCGGCTGACCATTGTGAAGCAAATCACTGGTTACGTGTCATTGAGACTAAGTTCGGGTTGATCCAATGTGATGAATTCTCGAAGAATCTATATGCCGCTCAGCAGCTTCACGGCTTTGCTGGAGCATGGTGGGCAGAATACCTTGCTGTTCAACCAGCAGGGCATCGTGTCACATGGGAGGAGTTCCAGGCCGCATTTCGTTCTCGATTCATTCCTGTGGGCATAATGCAAACCAGTCTGGACGAATTCTGGAGTCTGAAGCAAGGGGGCATGAGTGTTATTGAGTACGCGAAGGAATTCAATAGCTTAGCTCAATATGTCCCTGACTATGTGAAGTCACCAGCCATGAAGGGTTATCACTTTTACCGAGGGCTGACTGCTAGGCTGCGATGTGAATTGGCTCATGTTAGCCAAGAGAATTTTGATGAGTTTGTGAGCTGTGCTATCACTCAGTAATATTATTCCAATCTCTCCTTAAAGAAAAGAGGGAGAGGGACTCATCACAGGATGAATGCAATCATCTACCTCAGAAGTATCAGTGGGTAATCTGTTCACCTTCCGGTCGAGAGGTTCCACAAAGAGTGCAGCCATTCTTGGAGTATGACGACTCGTATACGCCACAGAGGTCTTATTCACCTCCACCGCAGCGGCAACTTATTTCTAAGGCACCTCAGTATCAACAAGGTGCACCGGAATGCTATTTCCCTCAAGATGCTGAAAATGAACAAGGTGATTTCTCAGCTGAACCAAGTGCTGTCCCACTTCACGTTGACAATGAGATCAACGTCAATGAAGCAACTGAACCGAGCAGCAACATTGTGTCTACGGATCCAGTTCCACATGTGATCTTGGGCAGCAAAGAAAAGCTATGTCCAAGGTGGGGACAGTTAATTATGTGTCAGTCGATGATCTTCCAAAGGGAGGACCTGTTCTTGCCGGCAGGTTCACCTTAAATGACAAACCGGTTGTCATTTTATTCGACTATGGTGCAACACATAACTTCATTAGCAGGACGACGGTGATCCGGGATGAGATCTCCACAACTATCCCAAAAGGTTCTTACCTTATTCATTCGCCAGGTGGAGACATATCGACTAATGAAGTCGTTTCTCGAGCACCACTTTGCTTGGGTGGAAAAAATTATCCTACCACCCTCATTATTCTCGGAGACCAAGGAATAAATGCCATATTGGGAGTATCATGGTTGACCTTCCATAAGGCTGTTCTGGACATCGAGAACAGGAGTGTTCACTTGGACTCTCCACTTCATGGGCGTCAAACCTTGTGTCTCGGCAAAGCGGTTTCCAAAGACCCGAAAGTATGTAATGCCGAGGCGTGCAAGTTAGAAGACATTCTGGTAGTCCGGGAATATCCGTATGTGTTCCTCGAAGATCTCCCAGGCTTACCACCTAAGTGCGAGGTGGAGTTCAAAATAGAGTTGATACCGGGGACCACGCCGATCTCTCGGAGACCATACAAAATGGCTCCGAATGAACTAGCAGAACTGAAGGAGCAACTCAAGGATCTGATGGATAAGGGGTTTATTCGTCTAAGTTCATCACCGTGGGGTTGCTCAGCTTTATTTGTGAAGAAGAAGGATGAGACGCTGAGGCTATGCGTCGATTATCGTCCTTTAAATGCTGTGACAATAAAGAACAAGTATCCACTACCAAGAATTGATATTCTTTTCGATCAGCTAGTGGGTGCTAAAGTCTTCTCTAAGATGGACTTAAGATCGGGATATCATCAAATCAAGATTCGAATGGAAGATGTCCCGAAAACAGCATTCTCGACAAGATATGGACTCTATGAGTATCTTGTCATGTCATTTGGGTTGACCAATGCTCCGGCTCACTTTATGTATCTTATGAACTCGGTGTTCATGCCGGAGCTGGATCAGTTCATCGTGGTATTCATCGACGACATCTTGGTCTATTCCAAATCTGAAGAGGAACACGCTAAACATTTGCATATTGTGCTCCAACGACTGAGAGATCACAAACTCTATGCAAATTTTAGTAAATGTGAATTCTGGATCAACCAAGTGCCATTTATTGGGCATATTATTTCAGCGGAAGGCATTGCTGTTGATCCAAGCAAGATTGAACAAGTGCTGAAGTGAAAGTCTCCAACATCAGTCCATGAAGTTCGTAGCTTCTTGGGTTTGGCGGGGTATTATCGGAGGTTCATTCCGGGCTTCTCAAAAATCTCCAAACCTATGACTGAACTACTGAAAAAGGGTATCAAATATGATTGGAGCAAGCCATGTGAGGAAGCTTTCCAGGCGTTGGTGAAACAGCTCACAACAGCCCCGGTTCTACCTCAACCGGATACAACCAAGCCTTTTGATGTTTATTGTGATGCGTCTGGCATCGGGCTTGGTTGTGTACTCATGCAAGGAGGACGTGTGGTCGCATATGGATCACGGCAGTTACGGAATCATGAGCAACAGTATCCAACTCATGATCTCGAGCTTGCTGCCGTAGTGTTAGCTTTGAAGATGTGGAGACATTACCTATTGGGAAATCTGGTTCATCTCTACACCGACCACAAAAGCTTGAAGTACATATTCACTTAGAAAGAGTTGAATATGCGACAACGGCGATGGTTGGATCTGATCAAGGACTATGAGATTGAAATTCATTATCATCCGGGCAAGGCAAATGTGGTTGCCGATGCACTCAGCCGGAAGTCTCATATTCATAACCTGAACATTGCGCCGATAGAAGAGGAGGAACCAAGTCTCTACTTGGTTCCATATGGAGCTCTACATAATCTAGCTCTCATACCCACAATAAGAGAGGAGGTTATGGAAGCTCAAAAGAAAGACAAGGGCATGGCTCATATCAAAAGGAGATTGAATAACGGGGAGATGAAATGTTTCTGGTTAGATGATGAAGACACTCTATGGTTCAAGGACCGGATAGTCGTACCCCGTGATATGAGGCTGCGGAAGAAAATTTTGGATGAGTCTCACTTATCCAAATTTTCTATTCATCCGGGCAGCAACAAGATGTACCAAGAACTAAAGACCAAATTTTGGTGGACCCGGATGAAGAGAGAGGTTGCTAAATACGTATCAGAATGTGATACGTGTCGGCGAGTGAAAGCCGACCACATGAATAAGGCGGGATCCTTACAACCGCTAAGTGTTCCGGCATGGAAGTGGGAGGATATTATTATGGACTTTATCATTGGACTACCTCTCACGGTTAATAAGCATGACTCGGTTTGGGTAAGCGTGGATCGGTTAACCAAGTCAGCGCATTTCATCCCGGTACATACGGGATACCATGCCAAGAAGTATGCGGATCTATATATTGCAAGAACACTATGCCTCCATGGAGTTCCCCGGACGATCATCTCCGATCGAGGCGCGTTGTTCGTGGCTCGTTTCTGGGAGCAGCTGCATGCCTCACTGGGAACCAAGTTGATTAAGAGCTCTGCATATCACCCTCAAAACCGATGGGCAAACTGAGAGGGTGAATCAAATCCTTGAAGATATGCTGAGGGCGTGTGCCATCCACCACAGTAAGAGCTGGGATGATCACTTACCATTGGTGGAGTTCTCGTATAACAACGGTTATCAAACGAGCATAAAAATGACACCTTATGAAGCTCTCTACGGCCGGAAGTGCCGCACACCCTTGAACTGGTGTGAATCTGGCGAGAGGGTAATTTACGGGATTGATCTCGTAAATGAAGCAGAAGAGCGGGTAAGGCTTATTCAAGTAAATCTTAAAGCCGCTCAATCCAGGCAAAAGAGCTATGCGGATAAGAGACGTCGTCCTCTGAACTTTCAAGTTGGGGATCACGTATACCTCCGCGTATCTCCTATGAAGGGCATTCGCCGATACATAGTGAGAGGAAAATTATCTCCACGTTTTATCGGTCCCTTCGCCATCATTGAAATGTGTGGACCCGTAGCATACCGTTTGGAGCTACCGGTAGCCTTAGCCGGAGTTCATAACGTCTTCCACATATCTCAGTTGCGGAAGTGTTTGAAAGTCCCAACGGAGATTCTCACGAGAGACATAGCAGATTTGAAGCCGGACCTCACATATGTCGAGCATCCAACCCGGATAATTGATGAAAAGACTCGCGAAACCAGAAACCGGACGCTGCGATTTTTCAAGGTGCTATGGGAAAATCACACGTCCGACGAAGCTACATGGGAAAGCGAGGAGTATTTACAACACAATCATTCGGAGTTGTTAGAGGCTTATATTTAGTAGTGGTCCTCTCCATGTTGTCCTTAATCATGAATCTCGGGACGAGATTCTTTTTAAGGGGGGAGGAATGTAAAAGTCCCAAAACTTGTAAATGGAAAACTTGATCTATAAATAAAGTTGAGTTTAAATACAAGAAATGGGACATGCAAAAACTTTTGTATACTCATGAAAGTGTTGGCATGTGCAATAAAACTTTGAATTCAGTTTGAACTAAAAGGGTCACTTCAAAAAGATGGAGACCATTCTCAAAAGGGGGAGATTCAAACTGTTGTTTAAGAAGTGGTATTTGCAATGGCCAACTCAAGAATCAGAGGGCATATTTGAATTCTTCAGGTTTAAATTATGAAGAAGGCAAATTTTAAGAAAAAAATTGGAGGTGCTTTGATATGAATATCAAAGGTACTTGTAAATTCCATCTAAATTTGAATTCAAATTTGAAACTGAGGCACAACTTGTCAAATTGCCAAATGACTTTTGAATTTGAGTACCTCATGTCTGAATTTGCACTAGGCCAAAAATTGGAGATATTTGGGAGAGGATCTGTGGGACCCACATGTCATAGACTGAAAACGGAGGAAACTTGCAACTGAGGCAAACCTCTTGCTCTGTTCAGACCAAGCCCGAAGCAGACATGCCGCAGCGCGCCACCGAGGCTACCGCCGAAGCCACCACCTCACCCCCCTCGCGCTGGCGACCAGCTTACCAGCATCGTGGCCTCGGCATGATCCTTCCCATCTGAACCGAGCAAACCGTGTTTTGTCTCCCCCCCCTCGCGCCCGATAGGCACTACGCTCACCGCCGCCTCGGTTCTGACTGGGAACGCATGCAACCCCAGCGCACAGCACCGTCTGAACCGTAAAACGGCAAGGCCTGATCGCCCTTCACTCCCTCAGCACAAGAGAAGCCCGAGTTACGGGTCCCCTAGCCGGAAAACGTCTCCTCCGCAGCGACTTGGAACAAAAACGGCGTCGGGCTCTCGTGGGCAGCTCACCACCGTGGGTTTCACGCTCAAGCAACGACGCTCAGAGGTGGGCCGTACCGCCGTGGTGCTTCTCCCCGGAGCTCAGCTTAAACGGCGATCCCTCACGTCCGAATTCGAAGCTTTTCTTCCGGAGCACGCCCGCGGACCCTCTAGTAAAGATTTCTCAAATTCGTTAATTTGCACTTAGAGGTCACCAAATCATGCACAAAGGATCTAGACTCGATGGCGATCCGACCCCCCTTCACAACCCTAGCTAGAAACCCCGTGTTAGCGGCTAATTTCGAGCCTTCCGATCTGCGATCATGGCGGGGGCACTCGGGCACACGGTGAACCTAAACTTGCCTCCATTTCTGAGCCACATTGAGGCCATGCCAAGCTAGCCCATCCTCCACTGGTGCTTTTGGGTGGTTCGGTTGAGCTTTTCGCGGGCTACAAGGGCCGGGCGACGGCGCCGATCGTCACCGAAGGCCGCCGCTCGTCGCCGAGGGTAGTCCGGCCACCGGCAGCCTGAGCCAACCCCGTAGACGTATTCCCCGACCTCCCAAGCTCACAGGCGGCGAGTTTCCGGCCGAGAGGCGGCCGGGAAGCCGGGTCCGGCGAGCTCCAGTGAAGTGCCGGCGAGGGGGCGGCATGGGAAAAGAAAACGGCCCGAGGAGGAAGAAGGTCGGGCGGGCCCCGCATGTCAGTGACAAAATTTTAAATCGTTGATCCGCTGCAGCCCTGGGATCCAGTGTGACTGCGCGGGAAAAAGTCTGTGGCCTCGTGTGGCTCGAATCCAGCAGCTGACACGTGTGAGATGGGGCCACTGTCAGGATTTAAACTTTTCCCCGGTTTATTTGGATTCCAGATTTAGTTCAAACTTTAGAACCTCATAACTTTTGCTAAGAAGCTCCAAATTTAGTTATTCAAGTTGGTTTGGATTCAGGATGAAAAACCCTATCCAAATATGCAACCCAATTTGCATGAAAACCAATAGAAAATTCTGGAGAATTCTTTACAGCTTTTCAGCAAAAGAATTTTAGAGGGAGTTTGGTTCATCCAAAAATCCCCAAATTTTGGCAGAATATTCTTTAGGATGTTAGGAAACTCCTGTTAATGTTTCAGCTCATTTGGAGTTGATTTAGTTAGTATAATGCTGAAATCAAGTTTCTGTGTTCAAATAAATACAGAAACATTTCAGAGAATTTCCAAAACTTGGAAATTCAGTTCTGGACATTCCTTAGCTCCAAAAATCCTAGGAAAAATTCATGCATGCTCCCTGAGCTATGAATGAAATTGCAGTTCACTTGAATTTGCATTAAGTTGCAAATTTATTCAGAATTAATTCGTTTTTGCCTAAATGCTTAGGGAATTATTCTGGGTGATCTACTTAGTGAAATATTCTGAATTTTGGTCCAGTGTACTTTCTTGTGACAGGGAACTCACATGAAAATTTTCAGCTCCATTGGAGATCTGGATCACCACTATCCTGTTCAACCTATTTAGATGAGTAGCACACAAGTGATGAAATGTAATTATCACTTGATCATGTTGCTTCGCCCAAACCAAACCACTAGCACCAGTGTCATTTTAAATTCTTAAACAGAGTTCCAGTTTTAAACTTGTCTTTAGGACTTGTTAGCAAAAGTTTTATAATTAAACATGTATGCATATTCATAACTTGTAGTGATTAAACGTGGAAAGTGAAGAAGGAGAAATTAAGCTTGGGTCAAGGAGCAAGAAGGGCAGGAATTGAACTTCAAGTCATCAGCAACTAACTTCATATCATCTGACTTTAGTCACCTGCAAAACCAAGGCAAGCCCCGGTTTGCATTTAAGTCGTTTTAGAAAAGTTTTTCCTTTGTTCACTATTATGGGTCAAAGTTTGTATGTGCATTAAGTTAAGGATGTTTGATACCCCACTTGCATAACCAAAAATGAATCCCTGAGGTCAAGGGTAGGATGGTGTCTTCGTTGTAGAATAAGGCCATGCTAAATAGGCTAGGACATCCGGTAGAAGACGAGTAGTTGGAATCTACTCGTGAGCTTTGGTTCAGGATCACATAAGGGGGATTGGAAAAAGAGGCAAACTAAAGTTTACATTTGTAAAGATGAGACCGGGAAGGAGGGTACGCAGCGACAAGATGAGGTCTTGGTCGAGTAGCTCTGCCTGTGTCGGTTAAGGACCGAAGCGTGTGTGGCCCCGCTGAGCAAGTATTGAGTTGTGTACTGGATGCTTACTGATATATGGGAACCAGGAAACCGATGTACCAGGTTCACTGGATTGTAGAGGCATACCACATCGTCTCGTTAGACCTATGAGCCCGAGACGGCGCGACCGGTTCTACAGTCTAGTGTCCTGCGAAAGGTTGCCACATACGACGTAATGAAGGATGCCAGATTTGGGTCTTCAGAGGCGGGCGTATGTGTCGAGTTGTCCGGGTAGTGTTTGATTCGAATCACCGTCCCTCGTAGTTATGAGTACCGCTTGCTCACTGTGTTGTGACGTAGTAATCAAGTTGTGTGGAAATAGTTTGCAAAGTTTTAAATGCTGTTATGCTAATTGTAAGTTGCATGAAAACCATGTTTAAAGTAGAGATAGAGCAAACTAAAGTTATTTTCCACCTTGAGACAAGTAACATTGGAATGAAGCGTTTCTTCTTTGATTGTGGAGTTCCAATGTTGCTGGGCGCAACGTCACTACTATTATGGCTAAAATCTGAAAGTTAAGGATGAACTCGTAGGCGAGTCTTTTCGCCAATTACAGGATTAGGTCTTAAGTTACCCTCATGTAGAGTTGCATGCTTTAGGAGAGACAGTTAAGTCTTGCTGAGCCTTTGTGCTCACTCTTGCTATATGAGTGGTTTTGCAGGTTAATCCGACGCTATAAAGAAGGTTGTCTGGTGAGGCTCGAGAACTTCCGAGTCATGTATCACAGGGAGAACCTAGCCGCTGCCATGTCTTCGTGTTGCTAGCGAGAGGAGTCCGCGGGCTGGACCTCTTCTCGAGTGCTTCTTAGTTATTTGACGTGAGCTGTTTATATACTTCCGCTGTAGCTACTTTATGTAAATTATTTACAAAGAACATTTGTAAGCTTCTGCTTTGATTTGTAATACATTGTTCCTTATATGTGTGCTGTTGGGTGCCGCATAACACGGCACCACCCAATGCGATTCTCAGGCAAGGTGCCCCGTCCCCGTGACGTGATCGGGGCGGCGGGGGCCCCGTCAAAAACCCCATGAAAGCCCATTAAAACATGCAAAAACACGTAAAAACTGGTTTAATAAAACCGCACCATAGGATTTGCATTCATCTACACCATTGCATCTTGAGTAAAGTTTGTGCATGATGTTTAATTGCTGTAAATTTTGTATATGCGTGGTCGTGAGTAGAAGGACAAGATCAGGAAGCCATCTACGAAGAACTACAGCACCAAGACTTCGAGACGCTTGAGCAACAAGAGCCACGGGAGCAAGGCAAGTGCCCCTTGACCATATTGATCCCATGTTTTGGAACTGTTTTGTTTGCGAAAACGTGTACGCTTGAGTCAACTTGATGGGACACCCATTCATAGGAGTCTACTAGTTTTGTTAAACAATTCTTGTTGCCAGAAAAGTTGATGAGTTGGGTATGGTCATTTTTCCTTTTTGCTTCGCTTAATCCACGGTATACGGGAAGCTGAATTAAAACATGTCTAGCTACTGCACTCATATAAATAATAATGATGAGAACTTGATGATGATAATGAGTATGGAATCGGGGGAGATCTAGGAAAGCTTGGTTCATGGATATTACTGATGAGATGGTGGTTTACTTGCCGTAGATCTAAGGACCGGTTCATGCCAGCACATGCCAGGAAAAACAGTGCCACCACAAGGCCAAATATGGGTGCGGCTTAGCTGACTAATTAGGTGTGTTGCTAGCTTGTTATGGACCGTGGATGACGCGGGGAATGGGAGTCGATAGGGACTGCCCTGGGAACTGCATGGCACAAGAGGGGGCCCGTGGGTGGGAGAATTGTGATTCGAGCCTGCCGGTGAAACCTCAGTGAGTCCATACATCTAGTAGCCCCTTTGTAAAGGCTATTTTGTGATCTCTTGGCCATACACCGACAGTTGTGTACTGGTATAGTGGAGGTTGTGCAGTCGCCGACGGGTGACGAAATCACAAACTTGTGGGTAAAGTGGTACCACCTCTGCAGAGTGTAAAACTATCATGATAGCCGTGCTTCCGGTCACAAGCACCTGGCCAACTCACATGATTAGAGGGGAAACATGGGATGGATGTTCGGTATGGTTATGGTATGGGATTGGTTTTGGGACTGTTTTGAGTCATGACATTGAGTTTGGTTTCAGTTATACGAATATGAGATTGTTATGAATGTATATGAGTATGAGATGAACTTGAGAAAGGTTAATGGCTGGTTGAGACTTGATAAATGGTGAATTATGATAGAGAAAATGATGCTGAATTACTTGGTCATGTTGGAATAAATATCACTTAGAAATAGTTGCTGTTTTTATCATGTTGTGAAATAAAATTTGCTTGCTGCAATGAGCCCATTTTTATTCCTACCTTGTTGTAAGCTACATGTCATACTTTTCCCGCACTTGCTGAGTACGACATGTACTCCCCCTTGCATTATCACATAAACATCAGCAACAGGAGAAGAGTACTTCGAGGACCATGTGGAGTACTAGGCGTACGAACTACCGTCAACATGCCTATGGAGTTGAAGATGGAGCCGCTGCTATTTAGTTATTTCTGCTGTCGTTTAGAAACTTCCGCTGCAAGAATAAGATAGACAATCATGAGTGAGACAATTAGTCGATGTAATAAAGTACTTAAACACTATTTATTCTTATTTATATTCTGAATTCAGTTTGTGGATTACATGTTTATGTGTGATGAACATCCTGGGCACACATATGCATTAACTTGGTTCTGTTTTCGGAACCGGATGTCACATTTAGGTACCCACGACTAGGTTGGATCCTTTGAGGTTAGTCACAAGGCATTTGGGCACCCACACACAAGTTTTTGGACTCTTGTGGAGTGGCCCAACATATTTAGCATATACTCGACCATACTTGCTCTTCATAAGAACATAAGATGCATCAAAGTTATGAAATATGGTAGAGTTTATATGTTTGGCAATTTCATGTGAGGTAGATGCAAGGTTATTGTTCTTGACTTGAGTTCTCTTTGAAAAAAGCTACACACTTGTTGTTATTCTTGAGGATTCTAGTGTTTTGCTTTCCTCCCCTAGTATAACCAAGTCCATCTTTGATAAGAGGAGATCTTGTGATCGAGTATGCACTACGTGCATATTTAATCTTCTCCTGATTAAAGATGGCACTTTTGTGTGTATTCCTGCTTTGTGCCTCTTTGACCTCATTTTTCAAGTTTAGAACAAGATTAGCACATTTGCAAGTTTTAGTGTTGGATTCCATATTTGTTGGGGGTTCTTGAAGGATGAAGTAGATGAGACACTTGACTTAAGTGAGTTAAATTGTGCTTCAAGATTCTTGTGAGTTTTGGTCAAACTCACAAGTTCATCTTGAAGTACTACATTCGTACTCTTAAGTTCAACACAAGTTTCCTTGCTCAAGGCAAGTTCACTTTCAAGTGCTCTACTCTTCGATCTCTCAAGTTCAAGGAGCTTCTCAATCTCAAGGTTTGTTTCCTTTTCAAGGATAAGCAATCTTTCTTGTTGATTGAGAACCTCTTTCTGTTCAAATATTTCATGCGATAGCATTTGCATTTTAGCTATAGCATTTTTGTTTAAGCCCTTAAACATGAATTCATTTTTGCTACTGCTATCAATATCATCATCATCATCATCATCAACAATATGTAACTTGGAAGGTTTAGATGTTACCTTACGCTTTCCTTCCTTTGCCATGAGGCATGTGTGGCTTGGGCTCTTCTAATCACCCTTGTTTGGCAAGAGTGATTTCTTCATTGTTGGCCTCTTGATGGTGGCGGTTGCCACCTTTTCTTCATCTTCGGAAGAGGACTCTTCGTTTGAGTCCCACTCTTCTCCAATGTGAGATTGTCCATAAGCCTTCTTCTTCTTGAAGATCTTGTCTTGAGGCTTCCCATCCTTCTTCTTCCTCTTGTCATCTTCCTTGCTATGGGGGTAATTCACAATGAAATGCCCGTATTTGCCACAGTTATAGCAAGTTTTCTTTGTTCTTGACATGCATTCCGTACATTTTTCATGTAGAGAAACATTATAAAAGAAGTAGAAATGGAGAAAGAACTATGGAAATAGAGAAAGAACTATAGAAATGGAGAAAGAACTATAGAAATGGAGAAAGAACCATAGAAATAGAGAAAAGAACCATAGAGATGGAGAAAGAACCATAGAAATGGAGGAAGAAACCATAGAAATGGAGAAAAAAACCATAGAAATGGAGGAAGGAACCATAGAAATGGAGGAAAAACCACAGAAATGGAGAAGGGAATATAGAAATGGAGAATGGGGCATAGAAATGGAGAAGGGCAATGTAGAAATGGAGAATGGGACATAGAAATAGAGAGGAGAATGTAGAAATGGAGAATGGGACATACAAATGGAGAGGGGAATGTATAAATGGAGAATGGGACATAGAAATGGAGAGGGGAATATAGAAATGTAGCAAGTGACATAGAAATGGTGAGGAATGGGAAAAAATTAGCTAAAATAAGCCATTCCCAAATTTCCCCAAATTCCCCCAAAATTTCCAAATTCCCGAATTCCACAAAAGGGGAATTTTCACCACATTTGGGGGGATAAAATCCCCAATGCTGCCGCACTTAACTGAAAAGATAAGTTTGTTGAGATCCAAAATTGAGTAGGACTCTTATTTGAGCTCCAATTGGAGTAGGACTCCTCTTTTTCCCCTTATAAATAAAACCCCCACCCCCTTGGCCGACATCTCTCTATTTTGGACGTCCTCCCCCTGCTGCCAAGCCCCCTTCCTTGCTGCCAAGTAGCCAAGCTCCCCCCCTTGCCGGAATTTGGCCGCCATCGAGCCCCGCCGTCGCCGGAGAAGAAGCCCGACGATCTGTCCTACCAAAATCTTCTATAGAAAAACTCTCCACTGCTGCCATTGCTAGAAGGAAGGCCCTAATACCAAGAAGGAAGTGAGGTAGGTGTCCATTACCCATCTTACGAAGCTTTGAGAAGCTCAAGAAAAGACTAACCACAGCGCCGGTTTTGGTATTGCCGGACATGAGCAAGAGCTTCGACATATATTTTGACGCATCAAGACAAGGGCTTGGATGTGTGCTCATGCAAGAAGGGCAAGTGGTAGCATATGCGTCGAGGCAACTAAAAACACGAGCTTAATTATCCCACACATGACTTGGGACTTGCAGCCGTGGTACATGCCTTGAAGATTTGGAGGCATTATATCCTTGGCCACCGATGTGAGATTTATACGGATCACAAAAGCCTCAAGTATATATTCACACAAACAGATCTGAATTTGAGGCAACGTCGATGGTTTGAACTCATCAAGGATTATGATGTCAGAATCAACTATCACCCGGGAAAGGCCAATGTAGTAGCTGATGCTTTGAGCCGAAATGGATCAGGTAACCAACTCACGGTTCGGGAGCTGCCGCCTGAGCTGCACAAGGAGTTCGAACGGTTACATCTCGGGTTCTTGAACGAGATGGAAGTGATAGAACTCGACTCCTCACTGGAACAAGAGATAAGAGATGGCCAAGCAACGGATGAGGAAATCAAGGAAATCAAGGAAAGAATACGACAAGGCATAGAAAAGGACCTCAAGGAAGACGAGAAAGGCACACTTTGGTTAGGGAAAAGGATTTGTGTGCCTAACGTAAAGCACATCCGCGACACGATATTAAAGGAGGCACATAACTCACCTTATTCCATACATCCCGGCTGTACAAAGATGTACAAGGACCTGAAAACTTGCTATTGGTGGGATGGTATGAAAAGGGACATAGCCGAATATGTTTCCTTATGCGATATGTGCCAACGGGTGAAGGCCGAATATCAAAGACCCGCTGGACTGTTGCATCCATTGAAAGTACCCGAGTGGAAGTGGGAAGACATCAGCATGGATTTTGTCGTCGGATTGCCACGTACTCAATTGGGTTATGACTCTATTTGGGTTATCGTGGACCGATTGACAAAGACCGCTCATTACCTTCCTGTTAAAACCAAGTACAACGTTGCACAACTAGCCGAGCTGTATTTGGAGCAAATCGTGTTTCTCCATGGAGTTCCGAAAAGGATAGTGTCAGATCGGGGTACTCAATTTACCTCTAGGTTCTAGAAGATGCTGCATGAAGCTATGGGTACATGTCTGGATTTCAGCTCTGCTTATCACCCGCAAACCGACGGGCAAACTGAGAGGACAAATCAAACTTTGGAAGACATGTTAATAGATTGCGCCTTGAAGCATGGGCGTTGTTGGGATAGGAGCTTGCCATATGCTGAATTCTCATACAACAACAGCTACCAAGCCAGCTTGAAGATGTCACCTTTCGAAGCACTGTATGGTAGACGGTGTAGAACGCTGCTGTTCTGGAATGAGACCGGAGAGAGTCAAGTGTTTGGACTTGAAGTGCTGCAAGACGCTGAGAAGCAAGTCCAAATGATACGAGAAAACTTGAAGGCTGCTCAGTTACGACAAAAAGTTTATGAGGACAATAGGCGAAGAAATTTGACATTCGAAGTGGGAGACTTCGTGTATCTTAAGGTATCGCCTATCCGAGGCCAACGACGGTTCAACGTCAAGGGGAAATTAGCACCTCGCTACATCGGACCATTCAAGATTTTGGGCAAGCGAGGAGAAGTTGCTTATCAACTAGAGCTGCCAACGCACATCTCCAACGTGCACGACGTGTTTCACGTATCCCAACTAAAGAAGTGCTTAAGAGTATCGGAAGAACAAGTACCGATGGATGAGCTCGAGCTTCAAGAGAATCTGACCTACGCGGAGCACCCCGTCAAAATTTTGGACGTGAAGGAAAGGGTCACAAGGAACAAAGTGATCCGTTGGTGCAAGGTACAATGGAGCCATCACACGGAAGCCGAAACTACATGGGAGCGTGAGGAAGACCTCAAGGCAGAATTCCCTCATCTATTCTTCACTCTATCGAATCTCGAGGACGAGATTCAGTTTAAGGGGGGTAGGTTTGTAACACCCTCAAATTCATTTCCATGCATTGCGTACATTTTTCATGTAGAGAAACATTATAAAAGAAGTAGAAACGGAGAAAGAACTATGGAAATGGAGAAAGAACTATAGAAATGGAGAAAGAACTATAGAAATGGAGAAAGAACCATAGAAATGGAGAAAAGAACCATAGAAATGGAGAAAGAACCATAGAAATGGAGGAAGGAACCATAGAAATGGAGAAAGAACCATAGAAATGGAGGAAGGAACCATAGAAATGGAGGAAAAACCACAAAAATGGAGAAGGGAATATATAAATAGAGAATGGGGCATAGAAATGGAGAAGGGCAATTTAGAAATGGTGAATGGGACATAGAAATGGAGAGGGGAATGTAGAAATGGAGAATAGGACATAGAAATGGAGAGGGGAATGTAGAAATGGAGAATGGGACATAGAAATGGAGAGGGGAATGTAGAAATGGAGCAAGTGACATAGAAATGGTGAGGAATGGGAAAAAAGATAGCTGAAATAAGTCATTCCCAAATTTCGCCAAATTTCCCCCAAAATTTCCAAATTCCCCAATTCCACAAAAGGGGAATTTTCACCACATTTTGGGGGATAAAATCCCCAAGGCTGCCACACCTAACTGAAAAGATAAGTTTGTTGAGATCCAAAATTGAGTAGGACTCTTATTTGAGCTCCAATTGGAGTAGGACTCTTCTTTTTTTTCCTTGTAAATATAACCCCCACCCCCTTAGCCGACTCCTCTCTATTTTGGACGTCCTCCCCCTGCTGCCAAGCCCCCTTCCTTGCTGCCAAGTCGCCAAGTTCCCCCTCCCCTTGCCGGAATTTGGCCGCTGTCGAGCCCCGCTGTCGCCGGAGAAGAAGTCCGACGATCTGTCCTACCAAAATCTTCCATAGAAAAACTCCCCGGTGCTGCCATTGCTAGAAGGAAGGCCCTGACACCAAGAAGGAAGTGAGGTAGGTCTCCGTTACCCATCTTACAATGTCACCTATGTTTCTACGCATCCGTTTTCTTCGCCCCATTCGAACAGAAACTTTTACGTGTCGACAGATCGTGTTTTGATCGATTTTTGACGATGGAACTGATCTAGATCTTGAGTCAAGATCATCACCACGTCCACACTTCATCCCATCACCCGTGTTCATCATAAAACCCCATGAAAGCCCGTTAAAACATGTAAAAACACGTACAAACTGGATTAATGAAACTGCACTATAGGATTTGCATTCATCTACCCTATTGCATCTTGAGTAAAGTTTGTGCATGATGTTTGATTGCTGTAAATTTTGTATGTGCATGATCGTGAGTAGAAGAACAAGCTCAAGAGGTCATCTACGAGGAACTACAGCACAAGGACTTTGAGGCACTCGAACAACAAGAACCACGGGAGCAAGGCAAGTGCCCCTTGACCATATTGATCCTATGTTTTGAAACTGTTTTGTTTGCGAAAACTCGTCCGCTTTAGTCAACTTGATGGGACACCCTTTTATAGGAGTTTACTAGTTTTGTTAACCATCCTTGTCGCCGGGAAAGTTGATAAGTCGGGTATGGTCATTTTTACTTTTTGCTTTGCTTAATTCACAGGATACGGGAAGCTGAAATAAAACATGTCTAGCTACTGCACTCATATGAATAATGATGATGAGAACTTGATGATGTTAATGGGCATGGAATCGGGGAGATCTAGGCAAGCTTGGTTCGTGAATGTTGCTGGATGAGATGGTGGAACTTGCCATAGATCTAAGGACCAGTTCATACGAGAATATGCCAGGAAAACAGTGCCACCACAAGGCCAAGTATGGGTGCGGCTTAGCTGATTAATTAGGTTTGTTGCTAGTTTGTTATGGGACCGTGGATGGCGCAGGGAATGGGAGTCAAGGAGGACTGCTCTGGGAACTGCATGGCACAAGAGGGGGCCTGTGGGTGGGAGAATGGTGATTCGAGCCTGCTGGTGAAACCTCAGTGAGTCCATACGTCTAGTAGCCCCTTTGTAAAGGCTATTTTATGATCTCTTGGCCATACACTGACGGTTGTGTACTGGTATAATGGAGGTTCTGCAGTCGCCGATGGGTGACGAAATCACAAACTTGTGGGTAAAGTGGTGCCACCTCTGCAGTCTAAAACTATCAAGATAGCCGTGCTTCCGGTCACAAGCACCTGGCCAACTTCCATGATTAGAGGGAAAACTTGGGATGGTTATTCGGTATGGTTATGGTATGGTCATTGGGATTGGTTTTGGGACTGTTTGGAGTCAAGAAAACGAGTTTGGTTTCGGTTATATGAATATGAGATAAACTTGAGAAAGATTAATGGCTAGATGAGATGTCACACCCGGTTTTTCCGAAGAACAACCAAGTGAATATCACATGTATGCCAGGATCATTTTCTCATACATGTGATGACAAATAGTGAAGCATCATTTATTACAAGCCAGGTGTCGAATATAAATAAGTCTTACATTGCAAATGTCTCAATGGACACTAATGCTTCATCACAAGTAAATAAACTAGCAGCGGAATATTATTCTTTAGGGCTCCATCCCAGGCGTTGCCCGGGGGTCTTCATGAACCTAAAAGCCTTCCTCGGGTCCAAAATCTTGGTCATTATACACCATCTCATTATCTTGACCTGAGCAGCAATATAAACCAACAAATATGCAAGGTTGAGTACCAATGGTACTCAGCAAGTGTAGGAAAATTTTATCATGCATGGCTAGAACAAGGAGAGGTTGAACTCATGGTTAAAGCACTACGCAATTAATGCCTATCACCTTAGCTTATTAAGCACCTACATTACTACACAGGTGAAATGGTCCAAATCTCCCATCCCATCATCATAATCAAATAACCATAACATCATTTCCAATGTTAAGCTCCCCGCTTAACATCCAAAACCATCATTCCTCTAATCATGAATAAGTCCAGGCCGCTCTTAACCGTGAGCACGGCTGTCAAGACAGTTTTGACTCTGCAGAGTTTGTACCACTGTACCCACAAGTAGTGATTTCATCCCCCGTTGCCGGGTGGACTAAAAGAACCTCCATTATGCCAGTGGCTACGATCCACATTCACACTTCCCAGGTGTGCGGCCAAGAGATCACTACGAAGCCTTTACAAAGGGATTCCCGACGAGCGTGGGCCCACTGAGGTTTCACCCCTAACAGCATACAAGAGGCTCCAACCCCGCTGCAGTGGCCCCCTCTTGAGCCTTGCGGTTCATATGGTAGTCCAGCTGACACCTACTCCCCGCACCATCCAACACACCCATACTACGCCGGGGATACACCTAATTAATTGGCCAAGCTGCCCCATCTCAGCATGTGGTTGGCACTGTAAAGCCGGGTTACATGCTCCATGAACCGGTCCTTAGGATCCAGGCAAGTACTAAACACAAACCCAAGTCTCGTGCACCCAGCACACAACCAAAACATCCAACTTGCCTTGATCCCTACCTCTACATAACTCACAATGTCCCATTCAAGAGTATGGTAATATAAACTGATGATCTCATGTCCCAAACATCCCATTCTAAGCATGGCTAAGCATATGCATGAAAATAAATGACATGACAAAATAAATCCCAACCCAAGCTACAAGGAAACAAGGTAATGCAATTCTAGGGAAACTTCCTAGCATGGGTTTCATATTTCATTTGACAATGCAAATAATTCTATCTACACCTCCTAGCATAGGATCAAAGTGGTCAAGGACACTTGCCTCCTTCTTGCTGCTCTTGAAATGGGTAGTCCTGATCTTGGAAAGAAATAACTTGCTCTTGAACAGGTTCTACTTCATACCATCACACATAGCAAAAGGAAAACAACAATCATAAGACATAGTTCACACCTCTACTTCATACAAACCACACATTCATATTTATAAAAGTTCTTTACCATTATATGTGTTGTGGTTACTTTATGTGTGTTAAGTTGTGGCTTGCATGCACTTTTAACCATGTATATATACAACAACAACAACCAAGCCTTTATCCCAAGCCTGTTGGGGTCGGCTAGACATGAAACCCAATATCAATGAAGTAAAACAGAGGAAGAGATATGAGAACAAGGGAAAAAAAGGAAAAAAAAAGAAAAAAAGGAAAAAAGAAAAAGGAAAAAGAGAAAAGAAATAAGAAAAAAGGAAAAGAAAAAGAGAAAAGAAAAAAAGAAAAAAACAAGACTACGATTCTGGCACATGAATTGCTACTTTCCATGCGGTCCTATCATGAGCTAAGTCTCTGGATACATTCCAATCTCTCAAATCTCGTTTTACCGCCTCCTCCCAGGTCAACCTTGGTCGTCCTCTACCCCTCCTAATATTTTCTCTACCTCTTAAAATCCCACTGTTAACCGGTGCTTTTGGAGGTCTCCGTTGGATATGTCCAAACCACCTAAGCCGATGTTGGACTAACTTCTCTTCAATCGGCGCCACCCCTACCTTATCACGAATCGCCTCATTCCTTATTCGGTCTCTTCTCGTGTGCCCACACATCCACCGTAGCATGCGCATCTCTGCGACACTCATTTGTTGGACATGTTGCCGTTTAGTTGGCCAACATTCCGCCCCATAGAGCATCGCGGGTCTGATCACCGTCCTATAGAACTTCCCTTTTAGCTTTTGTGGGACTTTCCTATCACATAGGATTCCAGAGGCTTGTCGCCATTTCATCCACCCTACCTTGATCCTGTGGCAAACATCCTCATCAATATCGCCATTGCTTTGTAACATTGATCCTAAGTATCGGAAAGAGTCCCTTCTAGGTACTATTTGTCCTTGTAGACTAACATTTCCCTCTTCACGACCAACACCACTAAAGTCGCACCTCATATACTCGGTTTTGGTCCTACTAAGTCTAAACCCCTTGGACTCTAAGGTTTGTCTCCATAACTCTAATTTCTTATCAACACCATCTCTAGTTTCATCTACCAGCACTACATCATCAGCAAAGAGCATGCACCAAGGGATATCCCCTTGTATATCCTTCGACACCTCATCCATGACCAAGGAAAAGATGTATGGGCTCAAAGCTGATCCTTGATGTAATCCTACCGTGATAGGAAATGCATCAGTCTCACTATCACTTACGCGCACACTTGTCCTAACATTATTGTACATATCCTTGATAAGGGTAATGTACTTTGTTGGCACTTTATGTTTCTCAAGTGCCCACCACATGACTGACCTTGGTATCTTGTCGTACGCCTTCTCCAAGTCGATGAACACCATATGCAAGTCCTTCTTCTGCTCCCTATATCTCTCCATAAGCTGACGAAGCAAGAAAATCGCCTCCATTGTAGACCTCCCAGGCATAAAACCAAACTGGTTTTTAGTGACATTGGTCACTTTCCTCAGGCGGTGTTCAATCACTCTCTCCCAAAGCTTCATAGTATGACTCATAAGCTTAATACCTCGATAATTAGTACAACTTTGAATATCTCCTTTATTTTTGAAGATAGGTACTAATATACTTTTCCTCCATTCTTCAGGCATCTTGTTTGACCGAAAAATGTGGTTGAATAGCTTTGTGAGCCATACTATTGCGACGTCCCCAAGACATCTCCACACCTCAATAGGGACATCGTCAGGGCCGAGGGCCTTTCCTCCTTTCATCCTTTTTAAGGCCTCCTTAACCTCAAACTCTTGTATCCTCCGCACGAACTGCCTGTTGGAGTCATCAAAGGAGTCATCCAACTCAACCATAGTGCTCTCATTCCCATCATTGAATAGCCCATTAAAGTAATCACGCCATCTATTCTTAATCTCTTCATCCTTCACTAGAATGCGGTCAGTCTCATCTTTGATGCATTTAACTTGATTGAGATCCCTCATCTTTCTCTCGCGGATTTTTGCTACCTTGTATATGTCTTTTTCACCTTCTTTTGTCCCTAGTCTCTCATATAACTTATCATAGGTTTGTCCTCTTGCCTTACTCACAACCCGCCTTGCATTCTTCTTAGCCTCTTTGTACTTAATCATGTTGCTTGCGCTTCTATCATTATGCCAACTCTTGTAACACTCCTTCTTCTCCTTAATGGCCTTTTGTACATCCTCATTCCACCACCAAGTGTCTTTATCTATAAGTTTCTTTCCCTTTGTCACACCGAACACCTCACTAGCTACCTTCCTAATGCAAGCTGCCATCTTCATCCACATACTATCTGCATCTCCATTTTCTGCCCAGGGTCCTTCTGTGATCACCCTATTTTTAAAGGATTCTTGTGATTCTCCCTTCAACTTCCACCACTTTGTTCTTGTGATTTTGACACCTTTGTCCCGCAAAGAACATGTATGGAAGCGAAAGTCAGCTACCACAAGCTTATGTTGTGTCACAACACACTCCCCCGGGATCACCTTACAATCTAGACACTCCCGTCTATCCTTTCTCCTAGTGAGGACAAAGTCAATCTGGCTAGAGTGTTGGGCACTACTAAAGGTCACTAGGTGAGATTGCCTCTTCCTAAAGAGGGTGTTAGCTATCAACAGATCATAGGCTACGGCAAAGTCTAGGATGTCCTTACCCTCTTGATTTCTATCGCCGCATCCAAAACCTCCATGTACTCCTTCAAATCCTAGGTTAGTTGCACCCACATGACCATTGAGATCTCCCCCTATGAGGAGTTTCTCGGTTATCGGTACACTACTAACCATATCCTCCAAGTCCTCCCAAAATTGCCTCTTAGCACTCATGTTGAGCCCAACTTGTGGGGCATAAGCACTAATGACGTTCAAGACAATGTCCCCAATTACTATCTTGATTAAGATGATCCTATCCCCTCGTCTTCGAACATCCACTACTCCATCCTTAAGACTCTTATCTATTAGAACACCTACGCCATTCCTAGTCCCAGCCGAACCAGAATACCAAAGCTTGAAACCGGTATTCTCGACTTCTCTCGCCTTTTGACCCGCCCATCTAGTCTCTTGTACACAAAGGATATTTACTCGTCTCCTAATGGCAACATCTACTAACTCACGTAGCTTCCCCGTCAAGGATCCTACATTCCAACTACCCACCCGAAATCTATGTTCCTCGGCTAGCTTTCTTACGCTTTGCACCCGTCGAGTAAGATGCAAAGACCCTTGCTCACTTATCACTACATCCGGGCGATGATGTAGCGCGCCACTAAGGTGATGGCGATCCGGCCCTTGCTCATTTAACACCATATCCGGGTTCCGATATGGCGCGCCACTAAGGCGGTGGCGACCCGGCCCTTGCCCACTTAACACCATACCCGGGTTCCGATATGGCGCGTCGCTAAGAGGGTTACGCCCCAACGAATTTCTATTGGGTTTCATTTCCATGAGAGTGGCTAAGTGTAGTTGTTGGCTCGCCAAGCCTATCACAACCCCCTCCTCCTTTACCCGGGCTTGGGACCGGCTATGTCATTACAACATAGGCGGAGTTTTAACCATGTATATATATGATTCCTATTTTTGGTGTCCACATTTATACTTGCATACAATGTGCCTTCACAATTTCTATCAACCCTAAACTGAATTCTTTGTATTTTAGAAACTCCATTTATCATTTACTAGTTGCTATATTTTCAGATTTATATTCCTATGCATAATTGTGTATTTTATTATTAAATTAGGAATACACATCACCTAAACAGATTAGGTTCTGGTCCTAAATAATTTAAAATCATATTTTGACCATGGCTTATGATGTATACTATTTCATAATTATTTTCCCTATTTTTCTTTAACTATTCTTTACTTAAAAATGTGTCCCTATACTATTAAATGTGAATAATAGATAAAACAGATTTATTTCAGCCCAAAAATATATTTTTATCTCACTCCAAAGTTTTCTAAATACTGAGAAAGTTTTTAATAAATTTTGACAATTATGTTTGTCCCCTTTTTACTTTTTAAACACTAGTTACATATTCAATTTTGTAAATTAAATACTAAACAGGGTTTAAAAAAAATAAACTCACCCACCACAGGGTCTATAATATTATTTTCATAATTTCCAGGGGTCTAGCTACACTTAACAGAGGTGTTTTTCCTAATTTCTATTAAGTCCAGGGGTTAAAACTGATTTTTAAATGGATTTACACGATTTTCTGGAGTTCCAGGGGCTAGATCTGAAGTTTCCGGGGCTAGCTCTCAATTCCAGAGAACCCCAGGGGGTAGCACGTAAGAATTCCAGACGTTATAATGCGGGGCTGACGTGGTCCGTCCGATTTTAAACCGACGGCTGAGATTATAAGATTGAACCGGTACGCGGGGTTTTAAAGTCTACCGTGCGATTTAAAATAAACGGCGCACAAGCGGCCACGTCGCTCTGATCGAGAGCGGGCGGCGCTGCCGGCGGCGCACGGCGGCGGGAAGCGGCGATCTCGCCGGAAAGTTTCGGATCTTCGAGAATTCTGCCTAGAACTGTGATCTTATGGCCTAGATCGGTAGAGGGGAGGTCAGGGATCTCACCTCGGGGGTTTTCTCGAGCTCGGGGGTCCTGGAAAGTGGTCGGCGGCGAGGTCCGAGGCAAAACCACGGCGAAGCTCGTCGGCGCTGTGTTTGCACCGTAACTCTCCGAGTTTTCTGCACCTGCAAAGTTCCCCGGAGGCGGTGGATCAAAACCAGCGAGTTAGATCAGAGTTTCCGAGCTTAGATCGGCCAGAATTCACCGGCGAAGTCTCGGTGCTCACCGGAGTGAAAATCGGCGATCGCGTGAGAAAAACTGATCGGGGCTGGGGTTTTTATAGCCGGGGGAGGGCGGTGGGTCTGTTGTGATCGAGTTGGAGTCCTCTGGGACCGGAATTCGGCTGCGGGGACGCGGTTTCCAGATCGGTTGCGATCGCGCGCGCGGGAGAGAGTCCGGGGTCACGGGGTTAGGGATGACATGTGGGTCCCACCCGTCGGTGAGAGGCAGCGCGGCGCGCGCGGGGGCGGGCTGGCGCGGGGATAGCTGGGCCGGCTGGCGGTTTTGGCCCACTGGCCAGTTTTTTCCCGATTTCCTTTTTTTTCCATTTCTTTTCTGTTTTGGGTATAATTTGAATTCCAGTTTGAATTTGAATTTTTGCAAAACATGCAACACGTCCAAAAATTTTTAAATTCCCCTCTGAACAAGGTTTTGGGTTTTGAATCAAAATTTGGGGTGTTACAGCTCTACCCCCCTTAAAAGAAATCTCGTCCTCGAGATTAGTGTTTCTAAGAAAACAATTCCGGAAATTGTGCCTTGAGCTCATCTTCCCGTTCCCAGGTAGCTTCCTCTTCTGAGTGATGCTTCCACTGCACCTTGCACATCCGGATTCTCCTGTTTCTGGTGAGGCGTTCCAATGTCTCCAAAATCTTGTATGGTTGCTCGGCATAAGACAAATCTTCAGCTACATCCACTTCATTTATGGGTAACACCTCCTCAGGCGTCCTCAGACATTTCTTGAGTTGTGACACATGAAATACATCGTGCACGTCCGATAGATGAACCGGTAACTCTAGTTGGTACGCCACTTCACCTTTTCTTTCCAAAACTTGAAAGGGTCCGATGTATCGAGGTGACAACTTCCCTTTCACCTTGAACCGACGAAGTCCTCTGATAGGGGACACCTTGAGATAAACATAGTCTCCCACGTTGAAAATGAGTTCTCTTCTTCGTACATCAGCATAACTCTTCTGGCGTGTTTGTGCTATCCTCAAGTTGTTGCGAATCTCCCTCACCTTCGCTTCGGCTTCTTGTAGCACTTCTGGACCAAACACTTTGCTTTCTCCTGTTTGGTTCCAAAATAGGGGAGTTCTGCACTTCCTTCCATTCAAAGCTTCAAACGGTGACATCTTCATACTAGCTTGATAACTGTTGTTATAGGAAAACTCCGCATACGGTAAGTTCTTGTCCCAACTCCTATTGTTTTTGAGTGCACATGCCCTTAACATATCTTCAAGGATCTGATTGGTTCTCTCCGTCTGCCCGTCAGTTTGGGGATGATAGGCAGAGCTGAAATTCAGATGGGTTCCCATGGTTCCATGCAACTTCTGCCAAAACCTCGAGGTGAACTGTGTCCCTCGGTCCGACACTATCTTCTTTGGCACTCCATGGTAACACACAATCCTTGACATGTACAATTCTGCCAATTTGGATCCGCTGTAGCTTTCTTTCACAGGGATGAAATGAGCTACCTTGGTTAGCCTATCAATAATGACCCATATTGAATCATACCCGGATTGGGTCCTAGGCAATCCCACGACAAAATCCATGCTGATTTCTTCCCACTTCCATTCAGGCACTTTGAGTGGTTGCAATAATCCCGCGGGTCGTTGATGTTCAGCTTTCACCAACTGACATGTGTCACATAGGGCAACATGTTCCGCGACATCTCGCTTCATGCCATACCACCAATACCTGCTTTTGAGGTCCTGGTACATCTTCGTACTCCCAGGATGAATGGAATAGTCGGGATCATGAGCCTCCTTTAAAATCAATTCACGGATCTTCTTTGCTTCTGGCACACAGATTCTTCTCCCGTGCCACACCGTTCCTTGTTCATCCTCTCTAAAACCAGGAGCTTTATTTTCCTTAATGAGCTGTCTGATCTCTTGTATCTTCTCATCATTCTTTTGGCCCTCGCGTATGTCTCGCTCGAGTGTGGAGTCCACTTCCATGGCGATGGCTTCACCACTATTTACTATACATAGATTGAGTCTTATAACCTCGTCCTTCAATTCTGCGGGCATGTCCTTCAAGCTCAACTTATTGACCTGCACTTTCCGACTCAAAGCATCGGCCACGACGTTTGCTTTTCCGGGATGATAGTTGATGCCCACATCAAAGTCATTGATTAGCTCTAACCATCTCCTATGTCTGAGGTTGAGATCTGGTTGTGTGAATATGTACTTCAAACTCTTATGATCCGTATATATCTCTGTCCTCTTCCCCATCAAATAGTGCCGCCAAATTTTCAACGCGTGTACCACTGCAGCTAGTTCTAGGTCATGTGTAGGATAGTTCTTCTCGTGCTTCCGAAGCTGCCGGGATGCATAAGCCACGACATGTCCTTCTTGCATGAGAACACATCCCAACCCATTTCCAGAGGCATCGCAGTACACTGTGAAATTCTTCTGCATATCTGGCATAACCAACACTGGGGCTGTTGTCAATCTCTTCTTTAGCTCCTGAAAGCTCGTATCGCACTGTGGCGTCCAGGTGAAGGTGATTCCCTTTTCCAACAGTTTTGTGAGAGGTCTCGAGATCTTGGAGAATCCCTCAATAAACCGTCGATAGTATCCAGCCAATCCCAAAAAGCTTCGAACCTCCCCGACATTTTCAGGGGTCTTCCACTTCTGGATATCCTCGATTTTGGCGGGATCTACGGAGATTCCTCCCTCCGAGATTATATGTCCTAAAAAGGGAACTCTCTTCAGCCAAAACTCACACTTGCTCAACTTGGCATATAGTTGGTGTTCTCTCAGCCTCTGTAACACCAACCTTAGATGTTTGTCATGTTCTTCTTCATCTTTGGAGAAGACGAGAATATCATCTATGAAGACCACCACAAACTTGTCCAGATATTCCATGAATACCTTGTTCATGAGGTACATGAAATATGCCGGGGCATTGGTTAGCCCGAAAGGCATGACAGTGTATTCATACAGTCCGTACCGAGATACGAAAGCTGTCTTGGGAATATCAGATTGCCTTATATTGAGCTGGTGGTATACCGACCTTAGATCAATTTTTGAGAACACACAAGCTCCCCTCAACTGATCAAACAAGTCTTCAATGCGGGGTAATGGGTACTTGTTTTTGATGGTTACCTCATTCAAGGCACGGTAATCCACGCATAACCTTTGGGTTCCGTCTTTCTTGGGCACAAATATCACCGGAGCTCCCCATGGTGAGGAACTAGGGCGAATATACCCCTTCTCCGTCAATTCTCTCAAATGATCCTTGAGCTCTTCTAGCTGCTTGGAGTCCATTCGATAAGGTCTCTTGTATATCGGGGCTGTCCCCGGTACTAGCTCAATTGCGAACTCCACGTCACGGTCGGGAGGCATACCTAGCAATTCCTCCGGAAAAACATCTGGATATTCCCTGATAGTCCTGATCTCCTCAACTTTCACTTCCACTTGATTTAATTTAATGTCCCTCCTAGGCTCGTGTATCGTTATGAACTTTACTCTTGTGCCATTGGGGTGAGTTAGTTCCACCGTTCTGGTCGAACAATGGATGATTCCTTTATGTTTGGTCAACCAATCCATACCCAAAATAATATCTATCCCTTGTGAATCTATCACTATGAGGTTAGCCGTGAATACTACCCCATTAATGTCTAGGCTCACTTTGGGACATACTTGTCTTGTCCTTATTTCTCCGCCTGGAGAGTTTACAGCTAGCATATGGTTCATTTGTGTGGTTGCTAGGTCATGCTTCTTAACAAACCCTTGAGCAATGAACGAGTGGGTAGCACCAGAATCAAACAGCAGAGTTGCAAGGTGTAAATTGGCAGGAAACTTACCAACTACCACGTCGGGTGCCTCTTGTGCTTCCTCCATAGTGACGTGGTTCACCCGTCCTCTCACTACATTCTGCTGTTGTGGCGGCGCAGGCTTCTTCTTCGGGCATTTATGGGCGTAGTGCCCCACTTCACCACAGCTGAAACATTGCACCCCAACCTTAGGTGCTGGGCCCTTGTTGTCTTGGGGTTAGTTTGGGGGTCCTTGCACTGCTGGTCGAGGTGGATATGCGGGGCGAGGCTGCTGCACAAACTGACGTTGCGGCTGTGCTGGTGCTGCGGGAGGCCTGTAGTTTGGGTTGTACCCTCTTGGTGCTGAATAGGGTACCGCAGCACGGCTTGTCTGCCCCGTAGGTTGCTGCATCATACGTGGGCGGATGTTGCTCCCTGAGGCTTGATGTGACCACCCCGCCTTCCTCTTATTCTCATTTTCCAGGGCCTTTAGCTTCCTTTCCACCACAAACGCTCTGTCCACCATCTTTTGAAAACTTTCATACTCATTGGAGGACATGGCACACTGCATCTCTGCGGTAAGTCCTTCCACGAAACAATCTTGTTTCTGCTCATCAGTCTCTATGTCTCGTGGAGCATAACGGGATAGTTGAGTAAATTTAGTGAGGTATTCCCTCACCGTCATGTTTCCCTGCTGCAGTCCAAAAAATTCCTTCCTCTTGTTTTTGAGTTCACCTCTTGGGATGTAATGGTTGCGGAAGCTACGCTTGAACTCTTCCCAAGTGATGTTCTCAGGGTCATGATGGGCAGCCACGTAGGCGGTCCACCAATCAGCAGCAGGTCCTTGCAATTGATGAGAGGCAAACAGCACCCTTTCATATCCTTGGCACTGTATGATCCTCATCTTACTTTCAATGGTCTTCAGCCAATCATCTGCCTCCAGAGGTTCGGCAGCACTTGCAAACTTTGGAGGTTGAGTTCCTAGAAACTCACTCAACCTTGGTTGGCGTGGTGCAGCTTGTGCAGGTGGAACTTGATGCAAGTTGGCCACCACTTGAGTCAAGTTCTGGATAAGCTGATTTTGATTCTCCAGCATTTGGTGGAGAGGATCAACTTCTTCACGGCGACCACCCCTGTCCTGGCCTCCAGAAAGATGAGGGTTGCACGCCTCATCATTGTTGTTGGCGGGGTTGGCAGCACGTCCTTTTCCTCTTCCGGCCATCTGGCAGAATCAACAAATGTTAACTTGATACCATTTAGTATCATCTTACTACTTCCATTTGTTTGTACTTTGAAGTGTTGGGGCTTTGTTATACTTTTAGGAGGGTTCATATCTCACACCAAATGAATGCACTATTATTTCCTGTGGGTTCACACACCAAAGCAAAACAATCTGAAGACGAGGCTGTGGACAATTGCTCATGGCTTCCACAACTCACGTCACACACCAAGCATCATCACACCATTAACTACGTAACGACTCGACTACTCGACCTCTTGCTAGCTAGGGGAAAGACTCTACACTACTCGTCCTCTTGAGCTGGCTCCTCGGGATCTTCCTCCTCATTTCGGCTACCTTCTGACTCTGCTTTGGGTGGAGAGGCTGCTGGTGGAGAAGTGCGACGACGCCTGATTGCTCGGCGATCCGGGGAGTCAGGAGTCCATGGATCACTCACGGTGACACACAGTTCATTCCCATCTCCTCTTTCTCTCGCCTTTAAGCAAGCTCGCAGCAACGCCTCCGTTTCCTTCAGGGTGTCTCGGACATCCTGAAGCTCTTGTTGACACTCCTGCAGTCGAGTGCTGAGCATAGCAGCATCCTCCAAGCACAAGTCCATGTGCTCATGGGAAGTCCCTTGCTGCACTGGTGGGTACTTGTATTCCGTGGTACCACTCTCACGTTGGAGGACATACATGTACTCAGTTTTGTCCAAGTGGCGACGATAGATGTGACTCTGGCAGGTGATGGCCTCCCAGGTGACATCTTTCTCCGCGTCAACTTGTGTTGCTCGACAAGCTGGAGAGTGGTGAATCTTAAGCAGCTGATTCTCGTGTATAATCCTCATCTCCGAACTCCATTCTTCCCTCTTCTCACGGATGGTCCTGGTGGAGTTATAGTGGATGATTAGCTTGCCTGTGTTGCCGGCGGCTTCGAGCATACGTCGAAGACGGCGCAACAAATCTCCTACTGCCAATCCGTAGGAAAGGTACGTCACTGGACGACTCTCCTCTCTTTCGGCAAGGGCAACTACGGGAACTCTCCCTCCTGTGGACTTACGAGCGGTGCGAATCATGCGAACCATCTAAAACAAAAGAATTTAAAACTAGGTTAGATAAATTCTCAAACAAAAATCCTATTTTGAATGAAAGTTGGGGTAAGATGAAGAAAATAACTCCTTTAAATAACGCTTTTCAACCCACACCTTGGAAAATAGTTTTTAAGAAAATAGGGCCCTTAACTACGTCCATTTCTACCTAGGTCCACGCTCCTACGGGCAACCTGGCTCTGATACCACCTCTGTCACACCCGGTTTTTCCGAAGAACAACCAAGTGAATATCACATGTATGCCAGGATCATTTTCTCATACATGTGATGACAAATAGTGAAGCATCATTTATTACAAGCCAGGTGTCGAATATAAATAAGTCTTACATTGCAAATGTCTCAATGGACACTAATGCTTCATCACAAGTAAATAAACTAGCAGCGGAATATTATTCTTTAGGGCTCCATCAGAGGCGTTGCCCGGGGGTCTTCATGAACCTAAAAGCCTTCCTCGGGTCCAAAATCTTGGTCATTATACACCATCTCATTATCTTGACCTGAGAAGCAATATAAACCAACAAATATGCAAGGTTGAGTACCAATGGTACTCAGCAAGTGTAGGAAAATTTTATCATGCATGGCTAGAACAAGGAGAGGTTGAACTCATGGTTAAAGCACTACGCAATTAATGCCTATCACCTTAGCTTATTAAGCACCTACATTACTACACAGGTGAAATGGTCCAAATCTCCCATCCCATCATCATAATCAAATAACCATAACATCATTTCCAATGTTAAGCTCCCCGCTTAACATCCAAAACCATCATTCCTCTAATCATGAATAAGTCCAGGCCGCTCTTAACCGTGAGCACGGCTGTCAAGACAGTTTTGACTCTGCAGAGTTTGTACCACTGTACCCACAAGTAGTGATTTCATCCCCCGTTGCCGGGTGGACTAAAAGAACCTCCATTATGCCAGTGGCTACGATCCACATTCACACTTCCCAGGTGTGCGGCCAAGAGATCACTACGAAGCCTTTACAAAGGGATTCCCGACGAGCGTGGGCCCACTGAGGTTTCACCCCTAACAGCATACAAGAGGCTCCAACCCCGCTGCAGTGGCCCCCTCTTGAGCCTTGCGGTTCATATGGTAGTCCAGCTGACACCTACTCCCCGCACCATCCAACACACCCATACTACGCCGGGGATACACCTAATTAATTGGCCAAGCTGCCCCATCTCAGCATGTGGTTGGCACTGTAAAGCCGGGTTACATGCTCCATGAACCGGTCCTTAGGATCCAGGCAAGTACTAAACACAAACCCAAGTCTCGTGCACCCAGCACACAACCAAAACATCCAACTTGCCTTGATCCCTACCTCTACATAACTCACAATGTCTCATTCAAGAGTATGGTAATATAAAATGATGATTTCATGTCCCAAACATCCCATTCTAAGCATGGCTAAGCATATGCATGTAAATAAATGACATGACAAAATAAATCCCAACCCAAGCTACAAGGAAACAAGGTAATGCAATTCTAGGGAAACTTCCTAGCATGGGTTTCATATTTCATTTGACAATGCAAATAATTCTATCTACACCTCCTAGCATAGGATCAAAGTGGTCAAGGACACTTGCCTCCTTCTTGCTGCTCTTGAAATGGGTAGTCCTGATCTTGGAAAGAAATAACTTGCTCTTGAACAGGTTCTACTTAATACCATCACACATAGCAAAAGGAAAACAACAATCATAAGACATAGTTCACACCTCTACTTCATACAAACCACACATTCATATTTATAAAAGTTCTTTACCATTATATGTGTTGTGGTTACTTTATGTGTGTTAAGTTGTGGCTTGCATGCACTTTTAACCATGTATATATATGATTCCTATTTTTGGTGTCCACATTTATACTTGCATACAATGTGCCTTCACAATTTCTATCAACCCTAAACTGAATTCTTTGTATTTTAGAAACTCCATTTATCATTTACTAGTTGCTATATTTTCAGATTTATATTCCTATGCATAATTGTGTATTTTATTATTAAATTAGGAATACACATCACCTAAACAGATTAGGTTCTGGTCCTAAATAATTTAAAATCATATTTTGACCATGGCTTATGATGTATACTATTTCATAATTATTTTCCCTATTTTTCTTTAACTATTCTTTACTTAAAAATGTGTCCCTATACTATTAAATGTGAATAATAGATAAAACAGATTTATTTCAGCCCAATAATATATTTTTATCTCACTCCAAAGTTTTCTAAATACTGAGAAAGTTTTTAATAAATTTTGACAATTATGTTTGTCCCCTTTTTACTTTTTAAACACTAGTTACATATTCAATTTTGTAAATTAAATACTAAACAGGGTTTAAAAAAAATAAACTCACCCACCACAGGGTCTATAATATTATTTTCATAATTTCCAGGGGTCTAGCTACACTTAACAGAGGTGTTTTTCCTAATTTCTATTAAGTCCAGGGGTTAAAACTGATTTTTAAATGGATTTACACGATTTTCTGGAGTTCCAGGGGCTAGATCTGAAGTTTCCGGGGCTAGCTCTCAATTCCAGAGAACCCCAGGGGGTAGCACGTAAGAATTCCAGATGTTATAATGCGGGGCTGACGTGGTCCGTCCGATTTTAAACCGACGGCTGAGATTATAAGATTGAACCGGTACGCGGGGTTTTAAAGTCTACCGTGCGATTTAAAATAAACGGCGCACAAGCGGCCACGTCGCTCTGATCGAGAGCGGGCGGCGCTGCCGGCGGCGCACGGCGGCGGGAAGCGGCGATCTCGCCGGAAAGTTTCGGATCTTCGAGAATTCTGCCTAGAACTGTGATCTTATGGCCTAGATCGGTAGAGGGGAGGTCAGGGATCTCACCTCGGGGGTTTTCTCGAGCTCGGGGGTCCTGGAAAGTGGTCGGCGGCGAGGTCCGAGGCAAAACCACGGCGAAGCTCGTCGGCGCTGTGTTTGCACCGTAACTCTCCGAGTTTTCTGCACCTGCAAAGTTCCCCGGAGGCGGTGGATCAAAACCAGCGAGTTAGATCAGAGTTTCCGAGCTTAGATCGGCCAGAATTCACCGGCGAAGTCTCGGTGCTCACCGGAGTGAAAATCGGCGATCGCGTGAGAAAAACTGATCGGGGCTGGGGTTTTTATAGCCGGGGGAGGGCGGTGGGTCTGTTGTGATCGAGTTGGAGTCCTCTGGGACCGGAATTCGGCTGCGGGGACGCGGTTTCCAGATCGGTTGCGATCGCGCGCGCGGGAGAGAGTCCGGGGTCGCGGGGTTAGGGATGACATGTGGGTCCCACCCGTCGGTGAGAGGCAGCGCGGCGCGCGCGGGGGCGGGCTGGCGCGGGGATAGCTGGGCCGGCTGGCGGTTTTGGCCCACTGGCCAGTTTTTTCCCGATTTCCTTTTTTTTCCATTTCTTTTCTGTTTTGGGTATAATTTGAATTCCAGTTTGAATTTGAATTTTTGCAAAACATGCAACACGTCCAAAAATTTTTAAATTCCCCTCTGAACAAGGTTTTGGGTTTTGAATCAAAATTTGGGGTGTTACATGAGACTTGATAAATGGTGAATTATGATGAGAGAATGTTGCTGAATTACTTGGTTATGATGGGATATGTTTCACTTAGAAATAGTTTCTGTTTTTATCATGTTTGTGAAATAAAATTTGCTTCCTGCAATGAGCCTTTTTATTCCATACCTTGTTGAAAGCTACATGTCATACTTTTCCCGCACTTGCTGAGTACGACATATACTCACCCTTGCATTACTACATAAACATCAGCTACAGGAGATGAGTACTTCGAGGACCATGTGGAGTACTAGGCGTGCGAACTACCGTCAACATGCCCGTGGAGTCGAAGATGGAGCCTGCTGTTTTTAGTCACTTTCCGCTATCGTTTAGAGTCTTCCGCTGCAAGAATAAGATAGACATTCATGAGTGAGACATTGAGTCATTATAATAAAGTACTTAAACCCTATTTATTCGTGGTTATATTCTGAATTCAGTTTGTGGATTACATGTGTATGTGTGATGAACATCCTGGGCACACATATGCATTCACTTGGTTCTATTTTTGGAACCGGGTGTCACAGATTGGTATCAGAGCCACGTTGACCGTAGGACGCAAGCCTAGGTAGATTGGACACTCTAAAACACATAGGCACACCCCTCTAAACTGTTATTTTCGAAAATTGCTTGCTGCTGCACTTTTACTTGTCAATTCAGCCACCGCAAAGTGCTATTTTCAGCCCCTCCTTTTTCTCTTCTTATGGACAGCAACACCTTTGCTTTCTTGCTCCATAACTTCTGAAGTTTTGGAGTTATTACTTCCTTCCCTAAAGTTCCTCATGTCTTATTTATAGATGCCGGTGATCAGGAGCACAGTACGCATAAGAACTCGTCCATCACCGCGTGGGAGTGCACTTAACCCCATTGAGGTGTCCGATGGACCATATTGGGAGGAGATGAAGATGGAACCTCATGATGAAGAGGAAATCAATAGCTCTATGCATGAGGAAGAAGATCTGGAAAGGTGGAACAATTCGAAGATGATATGGAGGATGATCCACAAGAACGGCATTGGTACGCACCTCAGGAGGAGTTTCACGCGGGCTTACACCCCGTGGAGCCTCATGAAGCTATGTCAGGAGGAGATGAATCCGAAGAGGAGCCACCCCTTGCTGAGACCAATAACGAAGGTGATGAACGGGCCAACCATTCAGTTCAATAATTTTAGTCAGACAGAATGCAAGGAGGACAAATATCTAGGGAGCTCAAAGAATTTCTGGATTGCTGTAGCTTATACCCAGAATATCTTCTCAAGAAAGTTCCTCGTCTCGGACATGAAGAGTGGAAGGCTGATGTAACCATCCTATCTAATGGTAGGGTTGTCACTCGGCACTTCACACCCACATGGAGAGCTACAAGGGCAGAAGCTATCGATGATGCTGCATGGGAAGCACTCACCGGACTGTGCGACGCCTTCCATGAGCAGCTTGAGGGCACCACTTTTGAGCTGCACCTGTGTCGGAAGAGTGGCACAATGGAGATCATTGGACCCCATGTAACAGCCCTTTCCAACCCATAGGCTGCTGACAAGTCTCAAAGGTTGCTCGTGGAGTTAGGAAACCGCTACGCAAGCACACAAGAAGAGATCCGTCACCTCCGCAAGAAGCTGTACTTAATGGAAAAACAGGAGGAGACTCGTGCCAACGCGGGAGCGAATGGAGCACCAGCGCCATCTAACCCTACATGGACTGCCGCCTCACCATGGCGTGCGCCCATGTATGGACCACCCCCGTCACACGGTGAGAACAACACCGGTTCACATGATTAAGTTTAGGATTCCCATTGAATAAGCTGTAATAGGAACGTTTAAATCGTAGTAGCTTGAATAAGAGTGGTGTGTTGAACTTTTGTGATGATTTCTTGTGTTTGTGTGCTGATGTGAGTTGTGGTACGCTTCGGCGAATGTCCACATCCACACATAGTGGAGAGATGTGAGATGCTTCGGCATGTCTTCACATCCTCATATAGGCTGAAATTAATAAAAGAAGATATTTAGTTCATACACCTTGATGCATATAGTTGGGGGATCAATCTAAACTTCTATTCTACTCTACTCTCTCTCACAGATGGTGAGGGAAAACGCCAGCCGTCAAAGGAGGAACGCTCATGGCAACAATGAACCACAAGAGGATGGCAACGTTGAAGTTCCTGAAAATGCTAACCCCGGGGCTGATGCAAACAACCTTGAACGGTTGATGGCTATGCAGAACCAGCTCATGCAAACTATTATACAAACGTTGGGACAGCTGCAAGCCAACAACAACAACAACAATCCTAACCCCGTTCCTGCACCCCCACCGCCACCACCGCCGGCTCAATATATATTGGGAGAGTTCATGAGGACTAGGCCGCCTACATTTGCACAAGCTAATGATCCCATGGAGGCTGATGATTGGTTGAAGTCCATGGAAAAGAAGCTTGCTTTTGTTCAGTGCAATGATCGGGAGAAAGTTCTCTTCGCATCGCACCAACTTATGGGAGCAGCCGCTGACTAGTGGGATGCTCTTTGCAATGCTCATGTCAACTAGGAGACTATCACTTGGGCTGAATTCAAGGAGAGTTTCCGCTCTCATTACGTCCCTGCTAGAGTCATGATGCTTAAGAGGCAAGAGTTTGATGGTCTCCGCCAAGGAAGGAAGAGCGTGAATGAGTACCTCAACAAGTTCACGCAGCTGTCAAGGTATGCTCCAGAAGATGTCAACTCAGATCAAAGGAAGTAATACTTGTTCATGAGAGAATTGAACAATGAGATCCAAGTTCAGCTGCTCAACAATGATTATGCAAACTTCCAGAAGCTCGTTGACAAAGCTATAGTGATTGAGAGCAAGATCCGTGAGATCAAGCAAGAGGGCAAGAGGAAGATGCCATACCAGCCACAAGGGAGCAATGTACGTCCCCGTTTCATGCCACCAGATGCACCACAGTATGGCGCGCCCGCTTCTACTTTCCGCCCTACAAATCCACCTTGCCCTAATCAGCCACCGCAGCAACATCCTACTATGTAAGCACCTCGTATGGCTTTGCCTCCTGCGCCCCGTCCAAACATGGGTGCCTATGCTCAAAACCAGCCTCGCCGCAACATTCCTGCTGTTATGGGCAGCAAAGCATGCTTTTCATGCAGAGAGGTGAGACACTTTGCAAGTCAATGCCCGAAGAAAGGCCTTGGACAGCCGACCAACGCACCAAAAAGAAACCCACGGCCGAATGGAGGAGCTATGCAAGGTAACCGTGGGCAGCAGAACTACGCTCATGGCAACGTGAATCATGTCTCCACTGAGGAAGCACAACAAGCTGAGGACGTCGTGATTGGTATGTTCCTTGCCAACTCCAACCCAGCCACTGTTTTATTTGATTTCGGAGCATCGCATTCATTCATATCATCCATGTATGTTGCCAAGTATAATCTGCCCATATCACACATAAAACACACTATGTTGGTTAATTCTCCCGGTGGAGACATGAGGACTAATATAGTATGTCCAAAAGTAAACCTTAAAATAAGGGGGGTAGACTTTCTTGCCAACCTTATTGTCTTGGATTCCCAAGGGATTAATATAATACTTGGAATGGATTGGTTAAGCAAGAACAACGGAGTGATTCAATGTGCTGAGAGGAGCGTGCAGCTGACAAATGAGCACGGTACTCGTATTGAATTCGAGTCAGCCCAACCGGCAACTGAGAAGGTAGCATTGAACCACGTTGAAGAAGTAACATTGGAAAGCATTCCGGTGGTTCAAGAATTTTCAGATGTGTTCCCGAAAGAACTCCCAGGTATGCCACCTGACCGGGACATTGAATTTGCCATTGATTTAGTACCCAGAACTGCACCTATAGCAAAAAGGCCGTATAGGATGCCCGCTAATGAACTAGTGGAACTTAAGAAGCAAATTCAGGAGTAGCTGGAAAAGGGTTTTATACGGCCAAGCTCGTCACCATGGGGAGCCTCCGTGCTCTTCGTAGACAAGAATGATGGGACCCAAAGGATGTGTGTGGATTATAGGTCTCTCAATAAGGTGACGATCAAGAATAAATACCCGCTGCCCCGTATAGAGGACCTGTTTGACCAAATGAAAGTTGCCCAAATTTTCTCCAAGATTGATCTTCGGTCGGGATACTTCCAGCTGAAGATTAAGCCCTCCGACATACCCAAGACTGCATTTCGAACACGGTATGGTTCGTATGAATATACCATTATGTCTTTTGGGTTAACGAATGCACCCGCATACTTTATGTACCTCATGAATAAGGTCTTCATGGAGTACATGGACAAGTTCGTCGTGGTTTTTATCGATGATATCATGGTGTATTCGAAAAGCGAGGAAGAACATGAAGAACACTTGAGATTGACATTGCAGAAACTGCGAGAGCATCAATTGTATGCCAAGTTCAGCAAGTGTCAATTTTGGCTAAAGGAGATATCGTTCCTAGGACACATCATCTCCGAGGGAGGAGTATCGGTTGATCCCGGAAAAGTGAGAGATGTTTTGAAGTGGAACCAACCGCAGAATGTGAGAGATATTTGGAGTTTCCTTAGAATGGCTGGATACTACCGCCGGTTCATCAAGGATTTCTCCAAAATAGCGAAGCCTATGACTGAATTGCTAATGAAGGGAAAAGCATTTCAGTGGACACCAGTGTGCCAAGAAATCTTTGAGAAGCTCAAGAAAAGACTAACCACAGCGCCGGTTTTGGTATTGCCGGACGTGAGGAAGAGCTTCGACATATATTGTGACGCATCAAGACAAGGGCTTGGATGTGTGCTCATGCAAGAAGGGCAAGTGGTAGCCTATGCGTCGAGGCAACTAAAGAAACACGAGCTTAATTACCCCACACATGACTTGGAACTTGCAGCCGTGGTACATGCCTTGAAGATTTGGAGGCATTATATCCTTGGCCACCGATGTGAGATTTATATCGATCACAAAAGCCTCAAGTATATATTCACACCAACGGATCTGAATTTGAGGCAATGTCGATGATTGGAACTCATCAAGGATTATGATGTCGGAATCAACTATCACCCGGGAAAGGCCAATGCAGTAGCTGATGGGTTGAGCCGAAAGGGAGCATGTCACCAACTCACGGTTCGGGAGCTGCCGCCCGAGCTGCGCAAGGAGTTCGAGCGGTTACATCTCGGGTTCTTAAACAAGATGGAAGTGATAGAACTCAACTCCTCACTGGAACAAGGGATAAGAGATGGCCAAGCAACGGATGAGAAAACCAAGGAAATCAAGGAAAGAATCCGACAAGGCTTAGAAAAGGACTTCAAGGAAGATGAGAAAGGCACACTTTGGTTAGGGAAAAGGATTTGTTTGCCTAACGTAAAGCACATCCGCGACACGATATTAAAGGAGGCACATGACTCACCTTATTTCATACATCCCAGCTGTACAAAGATGTACAAGGACCTGAAAACTAGCTATTGGTGGGATAGTATGAAAAGGGACATAGCCGAATATGTTGCCTTATGGGAAACGTGCCAACGGGTGAAGGCCGAACATCAAAGACCCGCTGGACTTTTGCAGCCATTGAAAGTACCCGAGTGGAAGTAGAAGACATCAGCATGGATTTCATCGTCGGATTGCCACGTACTCAATCGGGTTACGACTCTATTTGGGTTATCATGGACCGATTGACAAAAACCGCCCATTTCCTTCCTGTTAAAACCAAGTACAACGTTGCACAACTAGCCGAGCTGTATATGGAGCAAATAGTGTGTTGCCATGGAGTTCTGAAAAGGATAGTGTCAGATCGGGGTACTCAATTTACCTCTACGTTCTGGAAGAAGCTGCATGAAGCTATGGGTACACAACGGGATTTCAGCTCCGCTTATCACTCACAAACCGATGGGCAAACTGAGAGGACAAATCAAACTTTGAAAGACATGTTAAGAGCTTGCGCCTTGAAGCATGGGCGTAGTTGAGATAGGAGCTTGCCGTATGCTGAATTCTCATACAACAGCAGCTACCAAGCCAGCTTGAAGATGTCACCTTTCGAAGCACTGTATGGTAGACGGTGTAGAACGCCGCTGTTCTGGAATGGGACCGGAGAGAGTCAAGTGTTTGGACCTGAAGTGCTGCAAGACGCTGAGAAGCAAGTCCAAACGATACAAGAAAACTTGAAGGCTGCTCAGTCACGACAAAAAGGTTATGCGGACAATAGGCGAAGAAATTTGACCTTCGAAGTGGGAGACTTCGTGTATCTCGCCTATCCGAGGCCAACGACGGTTCAACGTCAAGGGAAAAATAGCACCTCGCTACATCAGACCATTCAAGATTTTTGTCAAGCGAGGAGAAGTAGCCTATCAACTAGAGCTGCCAACGCACCTCTCCGACGTGCACAACGTGTTTCACGTGTCCCAACTAAAGAAGTGCTTAAGAGTACCGGAAGAACAAGTACCGACGAATGAGCTCGAGCTTCAAGAGGATCTGACCTATGCGGAGCACCCCGTCAAAATTTTGGACGTGAAGGAAAGGGTCACAAGGAACAAAGTGATCTGTTGGTGCAAGGTACAATGGAGCCATCACACGGAAGCCGAAACTACATGGGAGCATGAGGAAGACCTCAAGGCAGAATTACCTCATCTATTCTCCACTCTAGCGAATCTCGAGGACGAGATTCAGTTTAGGGGGGGGTAGGTTTGTAACACCCTCAAATTCATTTCCATGCATTGCGTACATTTTTCATGTAGAGAAACATTATAAAAGAAGTAGAAATGGAGAAAGAACTATGGAAATGGAGAAAGAACTATAGAAATGGAGAAAGAACAATAGAAATGGAGAAAGAACCATAGAAATGGAGAAAAGAACCATAGAAATGGAGGAAGGAACCATAGAAATGAAGGAAAAACCACAGAAATGGAGAAGGGAATATAGAAATGGAGAATGGGGCATAGAAATGGAGAAGGGCAATGTAGAAATGGAGAATGGGACATAGAAATGGAGAGGGGAATGTAGAAATGGAGAAAGGGACATAGAAATGGATAGGGGAATGTAGAAATGGAGAATGGGACATAGAGATGGAGAGAGGAATGTAGAAATGGAGAAAGTGACATAGAAATGGTGAGGAATGGGAAAAAGATAGCTGAAATAAGCCATTCCCAAATTTCCCCCAAAATTTCCAAATCCCCCAATTCCACAAAACGGGAATTTTCACCACATTTGGGGGGATAAAATCCCCAAGGCTGCCGCACCTAACTGAAAAGATAAGTTTGTTGAGATCCAAAATTGAGTAGGACTCTTATTTGAGCTCCAATTGGAGTAGGACTTCTCTTTTTCAACTTATAAATATAACCCCCACCCCATGGCCGACCCCTCTCTATTTTGGACGTCCTCCCCCTGCTTCCAAGCCCCCTTCCTTACTGCCAAGTCGCCATGTTCCCCCCCTTGCCAGAATTTGGCCGCCGTCGAGCCCCATCGAGCCCCGCCATCGCCGGAGAAGAAGCCCGACGATCTGTCCTACCAAAATCTTCCATATAAAAACTCCCCGCTGCTGCCATTGCTAGAAGGAAGACCCTGACACCAAGAAGGAAGTGAGGTAGGTCTCCATTACCCATCTTACAACGTCGCCGCTGTTTCTACGCATTCGTTTTCTTCGCCCCCTTCCAACAGAAACTTTTACGTGTGGAAAGATCGTGTTTTGATCGATTTTTGATGGTGGAACTGATCTAGATCTTGAGTCAAGATCATCACCACGTCCACACTTCATCCCAGCACCCTTATTAATCATAAAACCCCATGAAAGCCCGTGAAAACATGCAAAAACACGTACAAACTTGATTAATGAAACTGCAAGATAGGATTTGCATTCATCTACCCCATTGCATCTTGAGTAAAGTTTGTGCATGATGTTTGATAGCTGTAAATTTTTTATGTGCATGATCATGAGTAGAAGAAAAAGCTCAATAGGTCATCTACGAGGAACTACAGCACCAAGACTTCGAGACACTCGAACAATAAGAACCACGGGAGCAAGGCAAGTGTCCCTTGACCATATTGATCCTATGTTTTGAAACTGTTTTGTTTGCGAAAACTCGTACGCTTGAGTCAACTTGATGCGACACCCTTTTATAGGAGTTTACTAGTTTTGTTAACCATCCTTGTCGCCGGGAAAGTCGATAAGTCGGGTATGGTCGTTTTTACTTTTTGCTTCGCTTAATTCACGGGATACGGGAAGCTGAAATGAAACATGTCTAGCTACTGCACTCATATGAATAATAATGATGAGAACTTGATGATGTTAATGGGCATGGAATCGGGGAGATCTAGGCAAGCTAGGTTCGTGAATGTTGCTGGATGAGATGGTGGAACTTTCCGTAGATCTAAGGTCCGGTTCATGCGAGAATATGCTAGGAAAACAGTGCCACCACAAGGCCAAGTATGGGTGCGGCTTAGCTGATTAATTAGGTGTGTTGCTAGTTTGTTATGGACCATGGATGGCGCGGGGATGGAGTTGAGGAGGACTGCCCTGGGAACTGCATGGCACAAGAGGGGTCCCATGGGTGGGAGAATGGTGATTCGAGCCTGCCGGTGAAACCTCAGTGAGTCTATACATCTAGTAGCCCCTTTGTAAAGGCTATTTTATGATCTCTTGGCCATACACCGACGGTTGTGTACTGGTATAATGGAGGTTATGCAGTCGCTGACGGGTAACAAAATCACAAACTTGTGGGTAAAGTGGTGCCACCTCTGCAGAGTGTAAAACTATCATGATAGCCGTGCTTCCATTCACAAGCACCTGGCCAACTTCCATGATTAGAGGGAAAACATGGGATGGTTATTCGGTATGGTTATGGTATGGTCATTGGGATTGGTTTTGGGACTGTTTTGAGTCATGAAAATGAGTTTGGTTTCGGTTATATGAATATGAGATGGTTATGAATATTTATGAGCATGAGATGAACTTGAGAAAGATTAATGGCTAGATGAGACTTGATAAATGGTGAATTACGATGAGAGAATGTTGCTGAATTACTTGATTATGATGGGATATGTTTCACTTAGAAATAGTTGTTGTTTTTATCATGTTTGTGAAATAAAATTTGCTTGCTGCAATGAGCCTTTTTATTCCATACGTTGTTAAAAGCTACATGTCATGCTTTTCCCGCACTTGCTGAGTATGACATGTACTCACCCTTGCATTACTACATAAACATCAGCTACAGGAGATGAGTACTTTGAGGACCATGTGGAGTACTAGGCGTGCGAACTACCGTCAACATGCCTGTGGAGTCGAAGACGGAGCCTGCTGTTTTTAGTCACTTTCCGCTGTCGTTTAGAGTCTTCCGCTGCAAGAATAAGATAGACATTCATGAGTGAGACATTGAGTCATTGTAATAAAGTACTTAAACCCTATTTATTCGTGGTTATATTCTGAATTCAGTTTGTGGATTACATGTGTATGTGTGATGAACATCCTGGGCACACATATGCATTCACTTGGTTCTATTTTCGGAACCGGGTGTCACACTCTTGTTCTCATAGTGATGGCTTTTTCTTCTTCTCATCATCCTTTTGAATCTTTTTATGAAGAAGGCCATTTCTTCATAATCCATGTCCATGCTCTCATCATCACTCTCTTCATCATCACTTGAGATTTGCACTTCTTTTCCCTTGGACTTGGATGTGGCCTTGAGAGCTATGCCCTTCTTCTTAGATGAGGTGACCTTTGCTAGGTTGTTGACATGTTGAGCTTCCTTCTCCATCATCTCGTGGTTGATGATCTTCCCTAGCACTTCATCCGGAGTCATCATGTGGAAGTTTGGACTTTCCCGGATCAAAGTGCCTAGGGTCACATTGCACGGCATGAAAGCTCTTATCATCCTCTTGACCACCTCATGATCATTCCATTTCTTGCATCCGTACGCCCGACTCTTGTTAATGATAGTCTTGAGCCGGTTGTACATCTCTTGAGGTGTTTCGCCTTCTTCCATGGCGAACCTTCCAAGCTCTCCTTCGATCGTCTCGATCTTGGCTTCCCTCACGGATCGGTTTCCTTCATGTGCAATCTTGAGAGTGTCCCAAATGTCTTTGGCGAGCTCTAACCCATCCACCTTGTTGAATTCTTCGAGGCTTAGGGATGAGTTGAGCGCGACCACCGCTTGTGCATTGCGGTGGATTTGTTGTTCTTGCTCTTGGGTGAGTTCATCCTCGTCTTCAGGGATATCTATACCTGTACAAACAACATGCCAAAGACTTGGGTTTAAGAAGATTAGATGCAACTTCATGTTATGTTTCCGCATGGTATAGTTAGTTCCATCAAAGTGAGGTGGTTTGCCTAAGGGAATTGACAAATAACTAGAATGTGAATTTAGACGTTCATAATTAAAAGGATATCACGAGTAGTCTTGTTGACTACTCTTGAGATTCTTCTCCAACTTCTCCTTCTTTTTCTTCTTAGTTTCCTCCTTCTTCTTCTTGAGGAGAGCCATGAGATGAAGAACTTCTTCATCTTCTTCCGAGCTTGAGACATCTTGTTGAGGAGTAACAACTGGAGGTGGGTTTGAACCTTGCTCTTTGAAGTTGCTTGGACTTGCTCCATTTCCTTTGGTAGGATGAACTTGGCTACCGATCTTGTCCCCCATCTCCTCTCCAAGCGGTTAAGTTTTTGTGGAGAGTTAGGCTCTGATACCAATTGAAAGTTGCCTTGAGGGGGGTGAATAGGCTAATAAAACCTAAAACTACTGAACAACAGATTAAACCTGAAGGGCCGGACTAGTCCGGTCTGGGGGCGGACTAGTCCGATCTAGGTATAAAAGTTAGGTAAAGGTTGCGTTTTTATGAATTTCTTTTCAAGTTTTGTTCAAGCTGAAGATGCGTGAGTTGTCTAACAATCTAATCAAGTAGTTTGTGAAAGAGAAACCGATTGGATTGCAAGATTCACGACTATAAGACAATCAACAAGTTTTGAGCGAGACAAATCTACAAGCAACTCTAGTGATTAAGCGAGAAAGTAAAGGATTCAAGAGACTCTATTTATCCTGAGGTTCGATTCCACACAGGAATCTACTTCCTCATTGAGGAGTCCACAAAGGACCGGGTCTCTTCCAACCCTACCCTCACCGAGCGATCAAAAAGATCAAGCCCCGGTTCTTCACTATCAATCAAAGGGTGAATACAAGATTTTAGTGGCTACTCACAACTTGAGGCTCCCTACAACAACCTAGCAGTTCTATGAAACAAAATACAACAGCCACGAACTCAAATTTACTATTAGAGTGCAAGAGATTCAAACCGAGAGCTCAAGCGTTGATCACCGCGTCTCTCCTCTCACAAATCCACAAACCCCTCAAGATCCAATCTTAGGGGTCAAGAAGGTGAGGAAAGAGGCTTAGAAGAGCTCAAGGAAAGAGTTTTCAGCGCTATGGTTGCAGAGATTCTCATTTTAAGCCGGGGGTCCCTTTTTATAGGGATCCCGACATCTAATCGTTACACATGCTAAAGTCCGGACTAGTCCGGCCAGAACCCTGGACTAGTACGGCCTTGGGGGACCACTTACGTCACAAAGGCTCCCATCTAAAGTCCCCACAATCTTTGAATTCAAATGGTCATAAAACCCTGGACTAGTCCGTTGAAGAACGGACTAGTCCGATCTCACATAGGAACCTTTGCTTCAGGTGAGAACGGACTAGTCTGGCTAGTAGCAGACTAGTACGTCCACGCGGGCAAACTAGTCCGACCTTACCAGACTTAGTCTCAAATCTCTCTAAACACACATTACGGACTAGTCCGGCCATGTCCAGACTAGTCTGAGCTCACACAGGAACAATTGTTCCATCCTAAACTGGAGTAGTCTAAAGAAACCGGACTAATCCGACCAGCTGAGCGGACTAGTCCGAGGTCACTCAGAGGGATTTTCTCCGGACCTAAGCGGCTTAGTCCGAACGGGCGGACTAGTCCGGCCCCATGGGCAGACTAGTCTGACCTTCTGGGACTTGGTCTCAGAAAAAGAACGGATTAGTCCGGCATAAAACGGACAAGTCCGAACTCACTCAGAGACTTTTAGTCCAGTCCAAAACAGAATAGTCCAGCTGGATCGGACTAGTCCAGCCCCAAGTCCGGACAAGTCCGGTGTACCTTCTAAGCTATGCCTAGGACTATTCCCTCCTAACATTCTAACTACAAATTTGAGCTCTCTAATGATTCTCAAGCACTCTAAAAGAGAAGACCCTCTACACAACTAGAAAATGTGAAACTCAAGAATAAAATCCTATTTTCTACTCTTGCAAGTCTTCTTATTTTCCTTTTTGCTTTTTGAGTGACTCCACATTCACTCTCATATCAAAGACATGTGCTCATACTCATTAAAGCTCATTAGTATCTTAATTGTCGTCATCAATCATCCAAAACCCACGGGGATTACCTAGATGCACTTTCAATCATCCACAAGAAAACTACCAAAAAAACTCAGGTTAGAACCTTGTCCCCGAACCTTTTGGCCTTGCACTTTTCTTTCAATAATATTGTGTTGTTGAATTTACGTGCATTTACGTCACTTGTTGATGGTCGCCTCGTGTTTCCGTTATTCACCACATTTCTTCTTTCGTTCATACATCCCACGTTTTTACCTTCCTCCCTACTTGTTTCGTTTTGCAAGTTTTCATCCTTTCTGCATGGCACATTTGGGGCGCCTCATCTGGTTATCGAAAAAAAGGAAGGAAAGAAACAACAAAGGAAAGAAGCAAAGGCATGGTGCAGAATCAAAATAAAATCAAAAGAAGGAATGTGAAAGAAGGCAATTAGAAATTGGTGCGCCCCATATCCTTACCTAGTATTTTTTTCCTTTTTTGTTTTTGTCAAGCAGCACCTCCATATCGGGTGTGCCGAAGCTTTCTAATTCAGTACCGTTAATTTTTGGAAAGCAAGACCATCCTATCTTGTGCGCCATCTTTTCCAGCCAGGTATTTGGTGCACTCTCTCCATTTTTTCACGCCTACCTTCCACGCCCCCCTTGCCTTTTCTGTTTGGTTTCACTTGGTTCCAGCTGCATTCACTACGTGTTTGCACCCTTATTCAACTTTACATTTGCTGATTGATTGTGCTAATCCTTGCTCTAAAAGTGAAGCCTTCTACAGCTCCACAAACACCTACAGCGTGCAGGTTGTGTCCTCTAGCAATCGCTCTATCCAAGCTTCTTTGGTTGCACCGCTGGTTGCAGGTCACCCCTGTTGGCGTGGTAAGAACAAGTAAGACCTTGATAACGTTTTTTTAGTTTGAGCGCCCTGATCTACAACCCATTACACTAGCTGTAGGACATACTATTTTGTTCCTTGTTTCTCTTGTCTTTGCACTAACTATGGCAAGACCCTTGGGGGATCTAGAGGATGAGAAAGCCCTTCCACATTCCCCTCATACCAAGGGCATCATACAGCATTTTGAGCGACAAATGCGCCTGCAACTTGATGGCCTCACTGAAGACATTTACGTCACCAACAAGCGCCTTGGTCCGCTTGAAACAGCACAAATTGAAGCCGGAACGGCGTTCCAGGAATTAAGAACAGCCCAAGCCACCACCAACACCACCCTTGACACCATCATCATACAGCTTGAGGAGTTGTCCCAGCAACTTGGTGAGCTACAGGGTGACACTGATTATGGTGGCGACACCGAGCACGACTCTCAGGCCCGTCGTCGCCGGCACGGACGTCATCGCGGGGTACGTAACCAGGATGATTTTCTCTCTAAGATTAAACTCACCATACCTGAATTCAATGGTACATATGATCCTGATGCTTTTCTTGAGTGGGAACTTGCTGTTGATAAAAAAATTGCATGTCATGCTTTTCCTGCACACCATCAAGTTAAAGCTGCTACTAGTGAGTTTACCCATTTTGCTTCTATTTGGTGGCGCGAACATTGCAACAAACATCCCACTGAAATCCCTACCACTTGGGATGCTTTAAAAGTCCTTATGCGCCACAGATTTGTTCCCTCATATTATGCTCGCGACTTGCTTAATAAACTACAGCGTTTAAAACAAGGTACACACACTGTTGAAGAGTACTATCAGGAGCTGCAAACTGGTATGCTTCGTTGTGGTTTAGTTGAGAACAATGACGCTACTATGGCACGTTTTTTGGGTGGTTTAAACCGTGAAATTCAGGATGTGCTTTATTATAAGGAGTACACTAATATTACTCATTTATTCCATCTTGCTTGTAAAGCTGAATGTGAAGTGCAGGGACAACATGCGAGGACACAAGCTAACTCTTTTGCAGGTTGCACCACGTCATTCGACTCAGGCCCTAAGCCTGTCACCGTGTCACCCCCAGCAGCGCCATCACCACCTAGCAGCACTCCGCGTGACAAGGCAGTAACAAAAAATCCAGCGCCACTTCCAGCAACAAAGGGTGCCTCCTTCTCTGGACACACCAAGGATATTCAATGCCATCGCTGTAAAGGTTTTGGTCACGTGATACGGGACTGTCTCAACAAACACACGCTGATTATACGTAACAATGGTGAGTATTCTTCAGCTAGTGATTCTGAAAACACCATATATGCTATGCTTGCCACTGACGTTGCAGGAACCCAAGAAGAACATGTGGATGCCACGGATGCTGACAAGTACGAGAGACTCTTGTTGTACAATGCGTACTCAGCATGCAGGTTGCACAATCAGAGCAGCACCAGCGCCACACCTTGTTCCATTGTAACACCCTCAAATTCATTTCCATACATTGCATACATTTTTCATGTAGAGAAACATTATAAAAGAAGTAGAAATGGAGAAAGAACTATAGAAATGGAGAAAGAACCATGGAAATGGAGAAAGGGACCATAGAAATGGAGAAAGAACTATAGAAATGGAGGAAGAACCATGGAAATGGAGAAAGAACCATAGAAATGGAGGAAGGAACCATAGAAATGGAGAAGGGCATATAGAAATGGAGAATGGGGCATAGAAATGGAGAAAGGCAATGTAGAAATGGAGAGTGGGACATAGAAATGGAGAGGGGAATTATCCAACCCAAATGTTTGAAAGTTGGAAACTGAGCTCATTTGAATAGTTTGAACAATTTCCATCCAAATTCAAATGTTTATTTGAATCCCTTGCACATTTAACTCCATTTGGAAAAATTGGCAGCAAACTTTTTCAAAAATTAATGAGACTTTGCCTACCCACTAATTTGGACCTAAGGAATCCAAATATGCAATTTGATTCTTGTGTTAGCTGCTGCAAACAAGGTTTTTGAACACAACAGTTTTGAATCCCCATTGGGTCCTCCCTCATTTAAATTTGGTTTGATCCTTTAGTTCCAAATCTGATTTTTAAACCCTTCCTTTGCACTTGAGTTCTTCACTTCTGTGGTTTTAATCCACATGAGGTCCATCCATGCAGTAACCCTAAGTTTGTTTAGAAGAATCTCACATATGTTATCATATGTGGAAAAAGTTTCAACTAAGCCCCTTTTTCATACACATGACTCCAACATTTGTGCAAACTCATGTTTCTTTGTATTCACATTTTTGGGACCTTTACAATCCTCCCCCCTTAAAAGAATCTCGTCCCGAGATTACAAAAGAAAGATGAGACGGAAGGTAATTACAACAACTATGACAAAAGTTCCAAATAGTTCTTGTGATTACTCCCAAGTCGCTTTTCCGGTGTGTGATTACTCCACAGGACTTTGTAAAATTTCAAAGTCCGATTTCGAGTGATCCGGATCTTCTCGTCGATAATCTTGATGGGCTTCTCGGCGTAGGTGAGATCCGGTTGCAATATCTCCATGTCTTTTGAAAAGATCTCCGTCGGTCTCTTCAAACACTTTCTCAAGTGTGAGACATGGAAGATGTCGTGGATGCCCGATAAGGATAGTAGCAGCTCTAAACGGTAGGCTACCGGCCCACACCGTTCTGTAATAACGAACGGACCCACAAAGCGAGGCGCTAGCTTTCCCTTGACCCCAAATCGATGAATTCCCTTCATCGGGGATACTCGGAGATAGACGTGATCTCCGACTTCAAAACACAAGGGTCGGCGTCGCTGGTCCACATAGCTCTTCTGGCGAGATTGAGCAGCCCTGAGGTTTTATTGAATCAGCTGGACTCGCTCTTCGGCATCTTTCACAAGATCAATGCCAAAAATCACCCTCTCGCCCAATTCACACCAATTAAGTGGTGTGCGGCACTTCCTGCCATAAAGTGCTTCGTATGGTGCCATTTTAATACTGGATTGCTAACCATTGTTGTAAGAGAACTCTGCTAATGGCAAATGGTTACCCCAGTTCTTTCCATGATCTATGGCACATGCCCTCAGCATATCATCGAAAATCTGCTTCACCCTCTCCGTTTGACCGTCCGTCTGGGGGTGGTATGCTGAGCTTCTGATTAATTTTGTTCCCAGAGATTCATGTAGTTGCTCCCAGAAACGAGCAACAAATATTGAACCTCGGTCCGATATGATGGTCTTGGGGACTCCATGTAAGCACACAATCCTCGAAAGATACAACTCTGCATATTGCTTAGTTGAAAATCTTGTACTCACTGGGATGAAGTGGGCTGATTTTGTTAAGCGATCAACAATCACCCAAATGGAGTCATGCTTTCTGGACGTGAGAGGTAGTCCAACAATAAAATCCATGCTGATGTCCTCCCACTTCCATGCCGGAATACTTAATGGTTGTAGCATTCCTGCTTTCTTGATGTGATCAGCTTTGACTCGCCGACATGTATCACACTCGGATACATATTTGGCAATTTCTCGCTTCATCCGAGTCCACCAAAATTTTGTTTTCAGGTCTTGATACATCTTATTACTCCCTGGATGTATCGAGTACTTGGACATATGAGCTTCATCGAGGATTTTCTTCCTTAGCTTCAGGTTCTGGGGTACCACGATACGGTTGTTAAACCATAACACACCTTGTTCATTTTCCCGGAAACATTTCATTATATCCTCATTGATTCTTGCCCGGATTTTCCGCATTCCTTTATCCCTCTTCTGGGCTTGTACAATCTCTTCTCTAATGGTAGCCACCAGAGCAAGATTATACAACGCTCCATACGGAATCACCCGCAAGCTTGGTTCTTCATCCTCATCCGGAACAACTGACAAGTTATTCACGTGGGATTTACGACGAGTGCATCAGCCACCACGTTAGCTTTGCTCGGATGGTAATGGATCTCGAGCTCATAATCTTTGATTAATTCCAACCATCTTCACTGCCTCATATTGATATCCTTCTGAGTGAATATATATTTGAGGCTCTTATGGTCGGTGTAGAGGTGCACTAAATTCCCGAGTAAGTAGTGCCTCCACATCTTCAACGCAAGCACCACCGCAGCAAGTTCTAGGTCATGAGTGGGGTAGTGCTGCTCGTGGTTGCGGAGTTGACGAGACCCTTACGCGATCACGCGACTATCTTGCATTAAGACGCAGCCAAGTCCAATGCCTGAGGCATCACAATAAACACCAAATGGCTTTGTTGTATCCGGTTGGGCTAACACCGGCGCCGTTGTGAGATGTTTATTCAAAGTTTGAAATGCCTCTTCGCAGGCCTCTGTCCACACATACTTGCTGCTCTTCTTCAATAACTCTTTCATTGGTTTAGCCATCTTCGAGAAGCTGGGAATAAATCTCCGATAGTAACCCGCTAGCCCCAGAAAACTGCGGATTTGATGAACAGATGTTGGAAACTCCCACTTCAAGACTTGCTCAATTTTAGTTGGATCCACGGCCACACCCTCTGCTGAAATAATGTGGCCTAAGAATGGTACTTTCCTGATCCAAAATTCGCACTTGCTGAATTTGGCATACAGCTTATGTTCTCTTAGGAGTTGGAGCACAATATGGAGATGTTTGGTGTGCTCCTCCTCCGATTTGGAGTATACGAGAGTGTCGTCGATGAAAACCACGACGAACTGATCCAACTCTGGCATGAATACAGAATTCATGAGATACATGAAGTGTGCGGGTGCATTTGTTAGCCCGAAAGACATGACCAGATACTCATAGAGCCCGTATCTAGTCGAGAAAGCCGTCTTCGGTATATCCTCCGCTCTGATCTTTATCTGATGATAACCAGACCGTAAGTCCATCTTGGAGAATACCTTGGCACCCACTAACTGATCAAATAATATATCGATCCGCGGCAATGGATATTTATTTTTGATCGTCACTGCATTCAGCGGCCGATAATCCACACATAACCGAAGTGACTCATCCTTTTTCTTCACAAAGAGGGCTGAACAGCCCCATGGCGATGAGCTTGGTCGGATGAACCCTTTGTCCATTAAGTCCTTTAGCTGTTCTTTCAGTTCAGCTAATTCCCTCGGAGACATTTTGTACGGCCTCCGAGATATCGGTGTGGTCCCCGGTGCTAACTCGATCTTGAATACCACGTCCCTTTCAGGTGGCATCCCTGGAAGATCATCGGGAAACACATCCGGGTACTCACGGACCACTGGAATATCTCCTAGTTTCGTGGCCACACTGTGGTACACCACTGGATTTTTGGAATCCACGGCCTCAAGTATAAGTGTTTGGAGACCGTAGATTGGGGAGTCCAAACTAACCATCCGTGGACCGATGTCAAGAACAGCCCCGTGGTAGTTCATCCACGCCATTCCTAGAATCACGTCGATCTTGTGCCCCTATAACACAACGAGAGTTGTGGGGTATACGTTTCCACCTAAGCACAAAGGTGCTTTGATCACTACTTCATTAGCAGCTATATTTCCACCCGGTGAGCAGATCAGGTAGTGATCCTTCGGTGTAGAGGTGGAGATCTCAGCTTTGCACACAAACAACCTGCTGATGAAATTGTGTGTAGCTCCAGAGTGAAATAAAATTAACACGGGCAGTCCATTGAGGGTGAACATCCCCGCTAGCACAGATGCCCCATCTGGCACATCCTCTAGAGCTGTATGATAAATGCACCCGGATTTTGGTGCAGTTCCTTGAAGCTGAGCACGGGGTTGATTTATACCCCGCCCCGGTGTAGTTTCTCTATGGTGTATCCTTTCTGGACGCTTCCTGCTGATGTGACCCAAGTACCCGCACGTGAAGCACGGTTTCTCAGCTGGTTCCTGGTTGCTCTGTGCATGGACCTTAGTGGTATTCTGCTGCGGCAAGAACACTTGAGGAGCAGAATAACGTGGCTGCATATACCGTTGTTGCAGCTGTGCGAATTCAGAGTATTGGGACGAACGATCGGAATATTGCTGGGGTCATCGAGCCGGCTGCATCAGCTGACAGTTCAAGGTACTGTCTACCACCCGGTATTTCTGAGGAGCACTACTGCTACCCTCCGGTGGTATATGGTTCTTTCTTTTCTCAGCCTGAACTTCCCGCTGAGCATCTTCAACCATGATGGCAGCACTCATCAATTCGTTGAAGTTCTTTCGATCAGCTAAAACGAGTCTCTCCTTTAGCTTGGGATTGAGGCTGCGGAAGAACCATTCACACTTTTGTGCTTTGGTGTTTACATGTTGAGGCGCATACTGCGCCGGCTTGTTGAACACTCGCGAATGCTCGTATGCACCCCTCCCTCCTTGTTTTAAGGCCAGAAACTCCTCGAGTTTCCGCTGAATTATTCCGGACGGAACATGATACATGAAAAATGCCTTCCGGAATTCTGCCCATGTACAGTCATGTCCAGCTGGTAAGGAGGCGAGTTGATTTGCCCACCATGCACTGGCAGACCCGTGAAGTTGTTGCGCTGCGTATGAAACCTTCTGATGTTCGGTGCATTGAAGCAACCTGAACTTAGACTCAATGGTACGGATCCAGCTATCCGCCACCAGAGGATCCTCAGCTTCAATGAAAACCGGTGGTTGAGTTGCTAAGAACTCAACATAGGAATTCAGTTGAGGTTGGCGCAAGTCTTCGTCTTGACATCCCCCTTGACGGGATGTATTCATCACCAGGGTGCGTAGCAAGTCGGTTCGTTCATCGTTTGCACCCGTCATGGCAGCCAGAATGTCCGCCATTGTGACCATGGGTGAAGGTCCTGGTGGCGGCTGCCGTTGCGGAGCTCGCTGCTCCCGCTGTGGAGAGTTATCACCACGATCACCACTGGAACCACCCACCTCACTCATGGAACGAGTTCGCACCATTCTGCAATTACAAGAGTTCATTATCAGCTCAACACTATCACTTGATTTATTCCATAAACAAAGTAGTGCAACACTGATAATGAAATCTCAACATGTAGGCAAAATGATTTAAGCGCAAACTGATGTAGCTAACCATAAGGATTTAAAAGCAGATTGACAGGTCCTTAAACAAACCAGATTTCGATCCAGTTGAAAGCATTTTTCATACTTATGTTGAATACCAAAGTTAAAGTTAACTTCAATATCTTTCCAACGAGTATCCAAGTGCCTTCATATCACTTTTGGATCAAAAGTTATGATTTCGAAAAGTTGACAGACTTTCTGGATAAAATTTGCCAGCATCTCCTTTGTATGTGGCTGACTTTATCACAGTTGTGTATGAAAATACAACAAGAATCTGAACAACCCTTGCACTACAACAAGGTTGCATATCTCATAACCTTTCCAACGGTGTATCACAGGCTCCTTAGGGATTTTTCTACAGGATGTTATGGCTTAAAAACAGAAAGGTCCAGAGAGGTTTTCGGTACTGTCCTGGTCCTGAACAGTTTGCCATCATCTGGACTTTTCACCAACTTAATTTGTGATTTTGCTCTGGAGGTCTACAAGAGAGTTGTAGAGCACTTGAAAAGCTTTCCATAACTGTATCATACACCTTAATTGGTTAAAGCTACTCAGAGTTATGATCTGTTAAAGTCCAGCAAAAATTTCTGCTAGAAACAGAGCACTCTGTTTTTGAAATCTTTGATACCTAGACATTCTCTTATTTGAATCCTAGTTCAAAATAAGAGTTCAGTAACTAATATTTGTTTCAAACTTCCATTTTTAGTTGAAAGTTATCTCATGAACTGATTCATCATAGGGAAGAGGTTATTAAGTTTAGTACGGCGTCAATGCACCGTAACAAACATGTCGGTACTACATTGCCTTTCCAAATGAAAATCCTAAACCGGATTATACCGGCATATCCGTTTTATCAGTGGCACTAAGACGGTCTCTCGCACACGTGTACTACACAGGATACGTACGTGGTTGGTACCTGCAGAAGAACACTCAATAGTGGTGCACTCAAAGATTGTTTCATTTCAGGCAGTTCCATAATTGAAAGTAAATACAAACGCCCGTATCATTGCCATACGGCCATCCTTGAGTTAAGTCACGTCTCAAGGTACGTGATCGTGTTTCAACACCACACGACGGGGAACCCGAGTAGGTCATGAACGGGTCGTCACGGTTGGGAATGTTATCAACCCAACAGATACCACCTACTGCCCTGCAGGGCACGCCGATGGCAAGCGCTGCGTATGTCCTCCTGGGCTATTTCCAGCAGACCATACTATCGCGTTACTGACCACACGATAGGGTCTCCACTTACTTGCCTAATGCACGCTAGGGATCAGCGTTTCATATGAACTCAGGAACATAAAGAGTCCAAGAGTTCATATTAACGTCTCACACCAAGCTGTGAGATCTTTCCCTGAACCACTTTCCTCGTCAGGGGAGCTAACCGAAATTGATCCGCTTTCGGTGGCGTTCCTTACCATGCTTACCTGAACGTAGGTGCGTCGTTACATAATTAAAATTTCAGAATTATAACAAGTATGTTAGTACTGCCACTTTAAGTAACTATACTACTATAGTCCTTATGTGGGCCTAATATCGTTTCCTACCCGTATCCTAAGTTTTTGTCGTAATACGATCCTTATTCCGTGTGCTATTACCAATGCGGCTCTGATGCCACGCTGTGAGGACCCGCCGTCCCGGTTCACGGGAACGGGGCACCTCGCCCGGGAATCGCATTGGGTGGTGCCGTGCGATGCGGCACCCAACAGCACACATAATAAAGCATCATATTACATACATCAAGCGGAATCTTACAAAGTGTAAATTTTACAAATACTTCTCAAAATAAACTACAGCAGAAGACTATTACAACTCACGTCTCATACCCATGCTAAGCAAAAGAGAAGGTGTCCAGCCCGCGGACCCTTCTCGCAAGCAACACTGTCATAATAGAAGCGGCAGGGGTTGCCATGAGTTCACCACTCAGGGAGTTCCGAGTCTCATCGGGCAACCGTACATATCAGCCTACAGTTCTTACCTGCAAAACAACTTAGGTAGTATCTGTGAGCACGAAGCTCAGCAAGACTGACCCGTCACCCTAGTCATGAAACTCTACATGATGGAATAGAGGGCTGTTTACAGAAGTTTGCACAAACGATGAACTTGAGCTAAAGGAGAGTCCTTACTTCAAGTTTTAAGCAACTTTTATAGCCCTCGTGCAACCTACATCGAGACTCCATAATTGAACAAGAAACACTTCATCTCGATGTCACTTGCCCGAGGTGAAAGTAACTTTAGTGAGCTATTCTAGACTCATACAAACCTTACGCCATTAACGTCGAGACTCCACAATCAAACAAGAAACGCTTTGCCTCGACGCTACTAGCCCAAGGTGGAAATTAAATTCAGTGAAGTGTTGGTCGTTCCTCATCTCCATTATGAGGATTATCCACGAAGCATGTTAAATGTTTCCCGGTTTATTACTACGTCACGACGCAGAGAACAAGTATGCTCGGTCCATTCCGCGAGCGACGGTGATTGCAATCAAAAACACCCGGCTGACACGACACGTACGCCCGTACTCGACGTTGCACACAGCAACCGTCACTAACGCCGTACGTGGCAACCTTTCACACGACACCCAAATGTCGAACCGGTCCCACCGACTGGGATTAAGTCTCTGTACGGCAAACCCTCATAGAGCTGACTTCTCTATCCTTTCAGCATCGGCATCAGACGGTGAGGTATGCCTCGACACCTAGGTTAACATGCTACATCGGTTTCCTGGGTCCCATATAGCCAGTATGCATCCGGTACACAACTCAAACTTGTCCAACGGGCCGCACACGAGAACGGACCTTAATCGACTCAGACATAGACTAGGTTCACAGGACCACGTCCTTGAACCTTCCATCCACTGCCCGGTCTCCATTCCCAACTATGAGGATCAATTCCAAACTCTTCCGATTGATCCCCCTTAACCCCGTTTCACGAGTAGGAATCTGCCCACTCGAGTTATGCCTCTTTTAATCCACTTTTGTTGAGATCAGCAGTTATAATTAATTGATAACATATCCTACATTAAACTCCAAGGTTTTCTGGTCATGCATTTGGAGTTTCATACCATCTAGACGTAATGCAATAAATAAAATGCTAGACGTATGAAGTGAATACAAATAAGAACTTGTAAATTTGATGCAAACCGGGGCTTGCCTTTGTTTTGCAGGGCTAATATATATATATATATATATATATATATATATATATATATATATATATATATATATATATATATAATCCAGTTAGTGAAGATCACTTGGCTTTATCTTTTCCCTCCTTCCTTTGATCTCCACTCCAATGACTTGAGATCCTTCACGTAGATGCTACACGTAATGCATATGCACAATTGTTTAATTGTAAAGACTTTACTACAAGTTCTAATACCAAGTCTTCAAAAACTGGAACTCTGTTTAAGAATTTAAAATGACACTGGTGCTAGTGGTTTGGGTTTGGATCTAAACACATGATTAATGCTAAGTGGTTTCCCCCTCTTCTATATTGATCACCTTAAGAGGTTAAACTGAACAGGGGTGATCCAGAGCTCCAATGGAGCTGAGAATTTTCACGTGAGTTCCTTGTCACAAGAAAATTCTCTGGACCAATGTTTGGAATTTTTCAGTGAATAGATCACTCAGAATAATTCCCTATGCACTTAGACAAAGAAAGAATTAATTCTGAACAAACTTGCACTTTAATGCAACTTCAAGTGAACTACCCTTTCAAACAGAGCTCAGGGAGTGTGCATGCATTTTCGTAGGATTTTTGGAGCTAAGGATTTCCTAGAACTGAATTTCCAAGTTTTAGAAATTTTCTGAAATTGTTTCTGTACTCATTTGAATACAGCAACTTTGAATCTCAATTGCCCTGAACAAATCAACTCCAATTGAGCTAAAATTTTTACAGGCGTTCACTAACATCCTAGAGAATATTCTTCCAAAATTTGAGGACTTTTGGATTAACCAAACTCCCTCTAAAATTCTTTTTATGAAAAGCTTTAAAGAATTTTCCAGAATTAAATAAAGGGTTTCATACAAATTGGGCTCTATATTTGGATAGTAATCTATCATAGGAATCCAACAAAATTTGTTTCAGAATTTTTGGATTCTCCTACACAAAGTTGTGGCTATTTAAACTTTGAACTGAAGTCTGAAATTCCCTAAAATGTTCAAATGCTGTCTGTGGGTCCAGGGGACAGGTGTCACTAGCCGGGGCAAGCCACATGGGGCTACTGGTTATTTCCCGCGCGGCCACACCAGATCCCCGCGCCACAGCCGATCAGAAATTTGAAACACCATCACTGACAGGCGGGACCCGCCGGGTCGTCTTCTACCTCCAGCACCCCCGCGCCCGCGCGCCGCCGGGCTCGCCAGAGTTTGACGGATTCCGGTCTCCCGGCCATCCCCTGAGCCCTCCCTCGCCGCTAGGGCCTAATTTCACGTGCTGAACAATATGGGACCCTCTTCCCCGGCCGGCGATGGCTCTAACCTAGCTGGCCACGGCGCGGCGGCTCTAGACCAGTTCGGCGACGCTGCCCGGCTAACCTAGTCCGCTAAAACACCGGTGAAATGGCGCTACAGCACCAGTGGACGCCAAGGAGGATCGTCTGTGACACCCTCATCTCGAGTGTCAGCATATGTTCATGCTTTATGAAGAGGAAACATTTTAAGAAAAGAAGGAACAGGGAAAAATATCAAAAGGGTAAACAATAAGAGCCGAATCTAGCTCTCAGAAAACGCCGAAAACAACCCACTGCGGCCGCTGGCCACGTGGCGTGTTCGGAGCTCGTCCCTGCAAAGTAGGGAGAGGCCGCCGTCAAGCTGGCTACGTGGCAGGCTCGGGGCTCGTCTCCGCAAAGGGGAGAGGTCCGACCCTGTGGGACACGTGTTGCCCACGGAGCTAGCCTCTGCGGAAGAAGCAAAGGCATTTCCGCTGGACACGTGTCATCCTCGGAGCTAGTCCTCGCGGAAATCAGAGGACCAGTCGTGCGGGAAACGTGTCGATCTCGGAGCCCACCTCAGAGAGGTCCTGTTCTATTGGACACGAGTCGTCACCGGAGCTTATCTCCGGGAGGTCTGTCGCTGCTGGACACGTGTCGACCTCGGGGCATGTCCCTGAAGAAAAGAAGAGAGGAAAGACCGGCGCCAACACGTGGTGTGCGCGGAGCTCACCTCCAAAGGAGGGGGAGGTCTCGCTTGTGACACGCGGCACAACCGGAGCTCGTATCTGCGGAGAAGGAGATACCAGGCTCCGGAAGGACACGTGGAGCCTCCGAAGCTCATCGCCGCGAAGGTAACAAGTTCTGAAGCAGGTGTTACGCGTAAGAATATCGGAACGTAAAGGAAACCGACCTGAATTCCACAATGTTACCGCACCAGATCAACTAAAGATAAGATGATAGGATCCAGCGACGATCTGAATAAGACTCTTATTCGAGATACAATCATATTAGGACTCTTCTCTTCCCGGTTATAAATAGAACCCAGAACCTCTGGCCGAAACCAAAAACTTCTTTTCCATCTCCTGAGCCGACGACTTAGAGCCCTAGCCCTAACTCGCCGAGTAAACCATCGTCGAAGCGCAACAAGGGAGATCATCAGAGGAGAACCGAGCGGACTGAGGAGGACCTCGAAAACCAAGAAGGGCGTAAGGTAGGACTCCGACACCACCTTACTGCATCGATTGTATTCTCCTTGCATCTGTTCTTTGATTCCTTTCGAACAGAAGCCTTCTCGTGGACAGATCACTTGATGATCAGGTTGATCTAAAGACAAGATCATTGCCACGTCCACCTTTGATCCGAACACCTCTGTCGATGCAAGCCATGCAAGAACACACCAATCAAATAAAAATCATAGGATAGCACGCATATGTATCATCGCATCTAGTTTGTGAATCTTGTATGCACGTGATCCTACCTAGCAGGACAAGCTCGGGGAGCTGTCTACGACGAACTACAGCAACAAGGTTTTGGGATTCAAGAACAACCGGAACCGCAAGAACAAGGCAAGTGCTCCTTGACCATGTTGATCCTATGTTTTGAGTAAAACTATTTTGTTTTGCGAAAGGTGTGTGTGCTGAGTCAAACATGATGGGAAACCCTTTTTATATGAGTTTACTAGTTTTGGTTGAACCACCCTTGTCGCCTGGGAAGTTTATGAGTCGGGTATGGTTTTTGCTTTATGCTTCGCTGAGTCTATGGGATTGGGAAGCGAGATAGATGTGTCTAGCTAACTGCACTCATATTGATAATGAGAAACTGATGTTAATAATGGACATGGATCAGAGGGAGATCTAGGCAAGACTGGGTTTGTGAATGAGATAGCATGAGATGGTGGTTTACTTGCCATAGATCTAAGGACCGGTTCATGCATGCACATGCAAGGATATCAGTGCCACCACAAGGCCAAGTATGGGTGCGGCTTAGCTGAGTAATTAGGTAAGTTGCTAGAGTGTTATGGACTGTGGAAGGCGCGGGGAATGGGAGTCGAAAGAGGACTGCCCTGGGAACTGCATGGCACAAGAGGGGGCCCGTGGGTGGGAGAATTGGAGATTCTAGCCTGCCGGTGAAACCTTAGTGAGTCCATACATCTAGTAACCCCTTTATAAAGGCTATTTTGTGATCTCTTGACCATACACCGACGGATATGTACTGGTATAATGGAGGTTCTGCAGTCGCCGACGGGTGACGAAATCACAAACTTGTGGGTAAAGAGGTGCAAACTCTGCAGAGTCTAAAACTATCATGATAGCCGAGCTTACGGTCACGAGCACCTGGCTAAACTGCCATGATTAGTTGGGATGGTTATTGGGAATGGTTATCGTTTATGGTTAATGAGTTTGTTATGGTTTGGTTGTTGGGATTGTTGAGTCCGGGTGATAAGATGGTTGCATGACTGTTGAGTCATGGTAACGAGTTTGGTCTTGGTGTGAGACGAAGTTGTTTTAAGATGGTAGCGAATACGGGGAGGTATTCGTGAGATGGTAGCGAATACGAGGAGGTATTCGTGAGTAAGAATGAACATGGAAAGCGATGAAGGTATGTTGGTAATTTAATACATGATGGGATTACATTCATCTAAAGTTAAGTTGCTGTTTATCATGGTTTTTATAAATCTGCTTTTCTGCAAATAAGCCTTTTTATACCTACCTTGTGTATGAGCTGCATATCATGTGTTTTCCCGCAATTGCTAAGTACATCATTGTACTCAAACTTGCATTATTATTTCATCATCAGCAGCAGGAGAAGCCTACTATGAAGACCAAGTGGAGCATTATGGCGTGTGATCTGTTCTCAACCTTGCCTGTGGAAAGAAGTGGAGATGGAGCCACTACTGCTTAGTTTTGCTTCCGCATTAGTTTTTGCTTCCGCATTAGAATAAAGACTTCCGCTGCGTAGAAATAAAGACTTCCGCTGTGAGCATGAGTCCAAGACTCATGAGGTATTGTAATAAACTCTGTTATTCGTGGTAATATATAATCTGAATTCAGTTTGTGGAATGTATGTGTATGTGTGATGAACATCCTGGGCACACATATGCATTAGTTCTCGGTTCCGTGGTTTTCCACAGAATTGAGGGCGTCACAGATTGGTATCAGAGCCACGGGTTGACTGTAGGTTACACGCCTAGATAGAAACCTTAGATTGATATTAGAGCCACGGGTTAACAGCAAGTTACATCCCTGAATAGGAGTCATAGTTAGCTAAGCCACACTGACCAAAGGAAGCGTCCTAGGGTGAATAGCTTGGATTAGCCTTGAAACCACCTTGGCATAGGGAACCATCCTTGAATAGGAGTTGTGTGGGCCCTTGTGATGATTATTTGTGATTGTGTGCTTAGTGTGAAGTTGTGGGACGTCTCAAAACATTGTCCATATCCACACGTAAAAAGAAAGAGGTGTGAGATGTCTCGCCACTTGCTCACATCCTCATATGGGCTAATATATACATAGTCCAACTCACCATGATGCATATAGTTAGAGGGAGTCTACCTAACCTTCTAACATTCTATTCTATTTCGGTCTCTCTCACAGATGGTGAGAGGAAACGCCGGCCGAAGGAATGTCCAGGAGGATGACATGATGAAGTTCCTGCTAACCCAGGAGCTGGGGAAAACCATCTAGAAAGGTTGATGGCCATGCAAAACCAGCTTATGCAAACCATGATCCAAACTTTGGGTCAGTTGCAGGCCAACCAAAACCCCGTTCCGGCACCACCGCCGGCTCATAACAGGTTGGGAGAGTTCATGAGGACTCGACCACCCACCTTTGCTCAAGCTAGTGATCCCATGGAGGCCGATGATTGGTTAAAATCCATGGAGAAAAAGCTTGCCATTGTTCAGTGCAATGACCGAGAGAAGGTTCTCTTTGCGTCGCACCAACTTATGGGAGCCGCTGCTGACTGGTGGGATGCCCTGAGCAACGCTCATGCCAACCCGGAGACAATCACTTGGACTGAGTTCAAGGAAAGTTTCCGCTCTCACTACATCCCTGTTGGTGTAATGATGCTCAAAAGGCAAGAGTTCGAAGGTCTCCGCCAAGGACAGAAAAGTGTGAATGAGTATCTCAACAAGTTCATACAACTGTCCCGGTATGCCCCCGAAGATGTCAATCAGATCAGAGGAAGCAGTACCTGTTCATGAGAGGGTTGAACAATGAGATCCAGGTTCAGCTCCTCAACAATGACTACGAAAGCTTCCAGAAGCTGGTTGGCAAGGCCATAGTGGTTGAAAACAAGATCCGAGAGATCGAGCGAGAATGCAAGAGGAAGACGCCATACCAGCCCCAAGGGAGCAACGTACGACCTAGGTACATGCCCCCTGCACCGCAGTATGGATCGACCACTCCTGCGTACCGCCCTGGTCAGCCACCACAACAACGATTCGTTGCACCGGCACCTTGTTTGCCCATGCCTCCTGCGCCCCGACCTAACAATGACGCCCCTGTTCAAAACCCCCGCCCCAATGCACCTGCTGCCATAGGCAACCGGGCATGCTTTGCATGCGGAGAAGTAGGCCACTTCACGAACCAGTGCCCAAGGAGAGGCCCTGGACAGTAAGGTAATGTGCAAAAGCAGAACCCGCGACCGAATGGAGGAGACAATCAAGGGAACCGTGGACAGCAGAACTATGCTCGCGGCCACGTGAACCATGTCACTACCGAGGAAGCACAACAGGCTGAGGACATCGTAATTGGTATGTTCCTTGCCAACTCCAACCTAGCCACCATCTTATTTGATTCTGGAGCATCACATTCCTTCATATCATCCAAATATGTTGCCAAACATCATCTACCCGTATCCCACTTAGAATGTGCTATGTTAGTTAATTCTCCCGGAGGAGAAATGAGGACTAATATAGTATGTCCTAAAGTAAGCCTTAAAATAAGGGGGGTAGACTTCCTTGCCAACCTTATTGTTTTGGACTCCCAAGGGATTGACATCATACTCGGAATGGATTGGCTAAGCAAGCACAACGGAGTAATCCAATGTGCTGAGAGAAGCGTGCAGTTGACAAACGAGCACGGTATTCGTGTCAAGTTTGAGTCAGCCCAGCAAACAACCGAACGGGCAAATTTGAACAAGGTCGAAGGAACAACATTGGACCGCATTCCAGTGGTTCAGGAATTTTCGGACGTATTCCCGGAAGAGCTTCCAGGTATGCCACCTGACCGGGACATCGAGTTTGCCATCGATTTGGTACCCGGAACTGCACCCATAGCCAAGAGACCCTATAGGATGCCCGTCAACGAGCTAGTTGAACTCAAGAAGCAAATTCAAGAACAGTTGGAAAAGGGTTTTATCCGTCCAAGCTCGTCACCATGGGGAGCTCCGGTGCTCTTCGTAGACAAGAAGGATGGAACCCAAAGGATGTGCGTGGACTATCGACGCTTCATTAAAGACTTCTCCAAAATAGCAAAACCTATGACGGAGTCTCTAATGAAGGGAAAGGTCTTTCAATGGACACCAGCCTGCCAAGAAAGTTTTCAGGAACTCAAGAAAAGGCTAACCACAGCACCAGTTCTGGTATTGCCAGACGTAAGCAAGAGCTTTGACATATATTGTGACCCATCCAGACAGAGGCTCGGATGTGTGCTCATGCAGGGAGGACAAGTGGTAGCCTATGCCTCACGGCAATTAAAGAAGCACGAGCTTAATTATCCTACACATGACTTGGAGTTAGCAGCAGTAGTGCATGCATTGAAGATTTGGAGACATTATATCCTTGGTCATCGATGTGAGCTCTATACGGATCATAAAAGCCTCAAGTACATATTTACACAAACGGACTTGAATTTGAGGCAACGTCGATGGTTAGAACTCATCAAGGATTATGATGTTGGAATCAACTACCACCCCGGGAAGGCCAATGAAGTAGCTGATGCATTGAGCAGAAAGGGAGCATGTCACCAACTCACGGTTCGGGAGCTACCACCCGAACTACGTAAGGAGTTCGAACGGTTACACCTCAGATTCTTGAATAACATGGAAATAATAGAGATCCACTCCTCATTGGAGCAAGAAATAAGAGAGGGCCAAGCAACGGACGAGGAGATCAAGGAGATCAAGGAAAGAATCTGACAAGGAATAGAGAAGGATTTCAAGGAGGATGTAAAGGGTACGCTTTGGCTAGGAAAAAGGATTTGTGTGCTGAACATAAGACACCTCCGCGACATGATATTGAAGGAGGCACATGATTCCCCCTATTCCATACATCCCGAAAGCACCAAAATGTACAAGGACTTGAAAACTTGTTATTGGTGGGATGGTATGAAGAGGGATATAGCCGAATACGTTGCCCTATGCGACACATGCCAACGGGTGAAGGCCGAACATCAAAAACCCACTGGATTGTTGCAACCTTGGAAAATACGCGAATGGAAGTGGGAGGACATCAGTATGGATTTCATCGTCGGATCGCCACGTACTCAGTGGGGATACGACTCCATCTGGGTCATTGTGGACCGATTGACGAAAACCACCCATTTTCTCCCTGTAAAGACCAGTTACAACGTTGCACAATTGGCAGAATTGTACATGGAGCAGATCGTGTGCCGTCACGGAGTTCCGAGGAGGATAGTCTCGGATCGAGGTTCTCAGTTTACCTCTAGATTCTGGAGGAAGCTGCAGAAAGCCATGGGTACACGACTGGATTTTAGCTCCGCCTATCACCCACAAACAGATGGACAAACCGAAAGGACAAACCAAATTTTGGAGGACATGTTGAGAGCTTGCGCCTTGAAACGTGGACGTAGTTGGGATAGGAGTTTACCGTATGCCGAATTCTCCTATAACAACAACTATCAAGCTAGCTTGAAGATGTCGCCTTTCGAAGCCTTATATGGTAGACGATGTAGAACGCCGCTGTTCTGGAACGAGACCGGAGAGAACCAGGTGTTTGGACCCGAAGTGCTACAAGAAGCCGAAAAGCAAGTCCAAACGGTACGGGAGAACTTAAAAGCCGCTCAGTCATGATAGAAAGGTGAAAGCATCTAGGCCCCCGTGAGGTATGGTTTCGGTGATTAATGACAACCGTTCGTTATTACTAATGAGTTTGTGGATGTGAGGTTTCATGTATATCACATCAAACGTTAATGAACTATCTATTCACACCATCTACTGCTCATTGGATACAAATGGAGACCCCTCAACGATCTATTCTAAGGGGTTATTCGATACTCATGAAGACTAAATGAAGAACTCATACAACGACTCTATTCTATCAAAATTGGCAACACAAGAAGCTTACACTTCATCAAAATATCATTTCAAACAAGTGTCAAAGAGGTCACTCAAGAAGATTCCAAAAGATCAACTCAAAACAACTCGAAGCAAACAAGTTGCACTCACTGGATCATCCGATGTCTTGCAAAATGACTACATCGGTCGAGTTTGAGTTGGCAGAAGAAGAAGACCTCAGAGCCCAGTACACACCGGATCATCCGATGTGAAGGAAGTGGCACATCGGTTGATTTCAACAGAAGGATGATTTCTCATTTATTCTGAAGAAGTACACACCGGATCATCCGATGATGAAGTAAGTGTACATCGGTCAATTTCAACAGAGACATTATTTCTGAACCAATTCTGAAGATCAACTCACCGGATCATCCGATGATGAAGTTGAAGTAACATCGGTCGATTAAACAGTCAGATCCAACGGTTATATCCAACGGTCACATCTGACACATGACATCAGCTAATTTGGAATTCGACTGATGCTCAAATAAAGGGGTGCATCGGATGATCCGATGTTCACAGAAAAAGTCTGCCTACTTTTCCAACGGCTATCTCGTGCGGGCTGGCTATAAATACCCCTCCAACCGGCCATTTCGTCAAGTCTTGATCACCAGAGCCTCACTACACATCCTCAAGCATTCAAGACCAAGAGCTACCACTTCCACACCTCAAAACTTCTTGTACTCCAACTATAGGCTAGATCTAGCTAGAGAGAAGCTTGTGTGCGTCCATTCTTGGTGATTGGAATCTCTAGGCTAGTGAGAGAGAGTGTCTTGGTGACTTCTCTCACCTTGTAAAAGTTGGAGGAAGAAGAGATCGCTCCGGAGCTTACCAAGGCGTTTGTGGAAGCCCGGAGGACCACCATTGTACAAGGCTTGAGCTCCACCTTGCCGGAGATGGCGAACGGAGAAAGATAGTGGATTCCCTTGTCTTGGTGACTTGGGAGTGGCTATACCCTTTGGTGGGTGCCACAACGTGGACGTAGGTAGATCTTTGTGATCTTACCGAACCACGGGAAAAATCGCCGTGTCTCCGAGTCTCCGCGGGAGTTTGCATCTCTCTCCTCACCCTCTTACTATTACGCGTTTACTATTCCGCACTTAATACTCTTGCTTGCGTAGTTAGTTCGCATAGGGAATTGGGCTTCAACCATTAAGTTTTAAAATGCTCTAAAATTTGAAAAAGCCCAATTCACCCCCCCTCTTGGGCGTTTCGATCCTTACAATTGGTATCAGAGCAAGGTTGCTCATTGGATCATTCTAGCTTCACCGCTAGAGAGCGAAAATGGCCAAGAATGGGGGTTCGGTTCCTATCTTCGAGGGCAAGAATTTTGCTTATTGGAAAGCACACATGCGCGCTTACCTTGAGGCAATTGCTCCCGAAGTGTGGGAAGCGACCCATGCGGGGTTTGGAAATCTTGACTATGTTGGTGACCAATTAAAATGGGATGCTAAGGCTAGAAATGCCATATATGAATGCATTAGTCAAGATGTCTTTGCTAGGATTGCTAGTAAGGAAAAAGCATGTGAAATTTGGGCATGTCTAATTGAAATACATGAGGGCTCATCTCATGTTAAAGAACTCAAATATCACATGCTTAAATCAAAATATGATGAATTTAAGATGTTTCCTCATGAGAATGTTAACCAAATGTTTTCTCGTTTAAATGTGCTCATTGAGGAAATTAACGCACTTGACATTGCTTCTCTTGGGAAGGGACTTATCAATCGCAAGATCCTCATGCTTCTACCCAAGCCCAAGTACACCATTATCAATTCAATGCTCCAAAAAGAGTCACTTGACAACATTGAAGTTTCGGAGCTCATTGGAGAAATCCATGCTCATGAGATGAGCGTACTTGGAATGATGGAGGAGTCATCATCAGAAACCATTGCTCTCAAGGCTTCAACCAAGAAGACAACTCCCAAGAAGAAGAAAGTGGTTGAGCCTAGCTCAAGTGAAGAAGAGCAAGAAACAAGCGAAGATGATGATGAGCTTGCTTTGATGATGAACAAATTCTCACGCCTCAACTCCAAGATTGCAAAGAAGGGATACTCTTATGATCCCAAGAAGAAAGCCTTTTTGCCAAGAAAAGATGAAAACAAGACGTGCTACAATTGTGGTGATCTAGGCCACATATCATATGATTGTCCAAGACCGGACAAAAGGAAGGACAATGGCAAGCATCACAAGCTAGAAGAAAGTGATGATGAAGAGGAGGTCAAGCCCAAGCGCTCTTTTGGAAAGAAGAAATTTGACAAAGGCAAGAAAACCAAGCTCTTTCCAAAGAAGAGAAGAGGGCCTCAAAAGGTCTTCATGTGTGAAGCCAATGAGTGGATCACGGATGAAGAGTCAAGCGACGAAGATAGTGAAGATGAAGAAAACTTGGCGGGCCTCGCCATCGTCAACAAGGATGACTCACCTCTTCGTCCACCTCCTATGTGCCTAATGGCGAAAGGTAACTCAAAGGTATGTGAAGATTCTAGCGATGATGATGATGAGCTTTCACCCGATGAATTAGCATCTATGATTAATGAATATCATGCCATTATAAAAAGGGAAAAGGCTAAGGTTAAGGCTCTTGAGCTAGCTCGTGCTAAGCTTGAAAGTGCTAACCTCGATTTGCATGACAAGTATGTAACCATACTTAAAGAGCATGACACGCTCAAATCAAATGTCAAGCAAATCGAGGAGGAGAATGCTCAAATCAAGCTTGAGTATCATGAGCTTGACTTAGCTAACTTAGCACTCTTGGCAAAGCACAATGAGTTGGTTCAAGAACATGAAGTGCTTAACCTTGCTTATGAAGCGATTGAACTTAAATTGAAAAACACAAAGAAAGAAACCCTTGATGGCAAAATATCATCCAATTCACATGCCACTAATATTTTGGATAAGTCTTTGCCTTTGAAAGCAAGCCCTAGGGAGAAGGATCTAATGGACGAAATTGAAAGTCTTCGCACTAGTGTGGCAAGACTCTCTAAGGGGGAGGACAAGCACAAGGAAATCCTCTACCAACAAGCTAAAGGCTTCAACAAGAGGGGACTTGGATCCTTCCCGGTGCCCAACAAAGGAAAGGTGCCCTCACCGGAGCTTAGGACAAGCTTCATCAAGGAAGTTGGTTCCTATTGCCAACATTGTGAGGTCACCGGACATCACACGAGGGAGTGTCCTCTTCCCAACCGTCCTTCTCCCAAATTGCCTCCTAACTACAAATCTACTTTCAATGATTATCACTATCTATTGAGCAAAGTAGGTGGAAAGGTGAAGGCAAGGTTCATCGGCAAAGACATCAAGGGCATGAAGGGGAAGCTCCCCAAGCAACTTTGGGTCCCAAAATCACTTGTATCACACATACAAGGACCTAAGTTGGCTTGGGTTCCTAAACTCAAAAACTAACTTCATGTGTGTAGGTGAACTACAAAGCCGGAGGAAAGCATTGGGTACTCGATAGTGGGTGCACTCAACATATGACCGGCAATGATGGTATGTTCACCTCCATAGAGAACCCCGGCAATCATGAACAAGTCACCTTTGGTGATAACTCAAAGGGGAAGGTAATTGGTTTGGGTAAAATTGCTATTTCTCATGATTTGTCTATCTCTAATGTGCTTTACGTTAAGTCTCTTAGTTTCAATTTACTTTCTATTGCACAATTATGTGATCTTGGACTAACGTGCACATTTGACAAGAATGGTGTTGTGGTGACTAGTGAATCAAGCAAAGAACTAATGTTCAAAGGTTTTCGGCATGGACATATTTACTTGGTGGACTTCTCCAACAAGGATGCTAGCTTGACCACTTGTCTTTTCACCAAGACAAGTTTGGGATGGCTATGGCATCGGCGCATTGCTCACATTGGGATGAGCAAGCTCAAGAAGTCATTCAAGCTTGGGATGGTGACCGGCGTGAAGGATGTCACATTTGAGAAGAACAAGCTTTGTAGCGCGTGTCAAGCCGGGAAGCAAGTTGCCTCACACCATCCGATGAAGACAATGGTGTCAACCTCCAAGCCACTTGAACTACTTCACATGGACCTCTTCGGACCGTCCACATACCAAAGCCTTGGCGGTAACCTCTATTGTCTTGTTATTGTTGATGACTACTCTCGCTATGCTTGGACATTGTTTCTAGGTGACAAGGGTGAAACTCCGGAAATCTTCAAGACCTTCGCTAAACGAGCTCAAAGGGAATTTCAACTTCCCATCATCAAGGTCTGGAGTGACAACGGCACCGAGTTCAAGAACTACAACATTGGGGAGTGGTGTGATCGTGAAGGCGTGAAGCACGAGTTTTCGGCCACATACACCCCTCAACAAAATGGTGTCGTTGAAAGGAAGAACAAGACTCTCATCACCCTTGCAAGAGCAATGCTTGATGACTATGGCACGTCGGAGAAGTTTTGGGCCGAAGCAATCAACACGGCGTGCCATGCCGCAAATAGGGTCTATCTTCATCGACTACTTCAAAAGACCCTATATGAGCTCCTCATTGGGAGAAAGCCCGACATTTCCTACTTCCGAGTCTTCGGGTGCAAGTGCTACATCTACCGCAAGAAAAGGCTCGGTAAGTTTGAAAGAAGGTGTGATGTTGGTATCTTTCTTCGTTATGCGTCAAACTCAAAAGCATATCGAGTATTCAACCAAACCTCCGGGTTAGTTGAAGAAAGTTGTGATGTTGAGTTTGATGAGACTAATGGCTCCCAAGAGGAGAATTTTGGTCATGATGATATAGATGATGAGCCTCTACGAGAAGCTATGAAGAACATGACCATAGGAGACATCAAGCCCGAAGTTGAGGAGAGCCATGATCAAGGGGGAGCCTCAAGTTCCAACATCAACATCTCCATGGCGCCTCAAATTGATGAAGAAGAAGAGAAAGATGATCCATTGCCAATGCAAGATTCACATGCCACACAACACCAAGAAGAAGAAGAAGTCCAAGGTCAAGTCCAACCACAAGACGAGCGAGATGCCTCACCACTGCCAAGTGCCTCACAACCTCTTATGAGGCATGGGCCCATCTCCAAGGCACATCCGATGGATCAAATCATCGGAAGTCCGTCACGGGGAGTAAGTACTCGTTCTTGCCATGTTGCTTCATTTTGTGAGCACTACTCTTTTGTTTCGTGTGTAGAACCCACAAATATTGAGGAAGCACTCCAAGATCCCAATTGGGTGATGGCTATGCAAGAAGAACTCAACAACTTCACCCGCAATGAAGTTTGGGTATTGGAGGAGCGACCTAAGGACAAGAACGTCATCGGAACAAAGTGGGTGTACCGCAACAAGCAAGACGAGAATGGTGTGGTGGTCCGCAACAAGGCAAGGCTTGTGGCCAAGGGTTTTTCACAAGTTGAAGGACTAGATTTTGGAGAGACATTCGCCCCGGTCGCACGATTAGAAGCTATTCGCATACTCCTTGCTTTTGCTTCGCATCACAATATTATGCTTTATCAAATGGATGTTAAAAGCGCCTTCCTCAATGGTTATATTAACGAACTTGTTTTCGTTGAGCAACCTCCCGGGTTTGAAGATCCGAGGAATCCTAACCATGTGTATAGGTTACACAAGGCGCTCTACGGGCTCAAGCAAGCACCTAGGGCATGGTATGAACGTCTAAGGGATTTCCTAGTCATGCAAGGATTCAAGATCGGGAGGGTGGATACCACACTTTTCACCAAGGACATCAACGGGGATTTATTTCTTTGTCAAATTTACGTTGATGACATTATTTTTGGCTCAACTAACAAATCTCTTAGCCTTGAGTTTGGCACCATGATGTCTAGGGAGTTCGAGATGTCAATGATTGGAGAACTCAATTTCTTCCTAGGATTTCAAATCAAGCAACTTCAAGAGGGGACTTTCATCTACCAAGAGAAGTACACCAAGGACCTCTTGAAGAAGATTGAAATGGAAGATTGTAGCTCAAGAAGTACTCCAATGGCGACAAATTGTCATCTCGACGCGGACATGGACGGTAAACCTATTGATCAATCTCATTACCGTTCCATGATTGGTTCATTGTTATATCTTACCGCATCTAGGACCGATATCATGTTTAGTGTGTGCTTGTGTGCTCGCTTTCAAGCGGCACCTAAAGAATCGCATCGTAAGGCGGTCTTTAGGATACTTAGGTATCTCGAGCATACCCCAAGTGTAGGTTTGTGGTACCCCAAGAACGCTAGTTTCCATCTCTTGGGTTACTCGGATTCGGACTTTGCCGGATGCCGTGTGGATCGCAAGAGTACCTCCGGTGGGTGCCACTTACTTGGGCGTTCCCTAGTATCTTGGTCGAGCAAAAAGCAAAACTCCGTGACTTTGTCCACCGCGGAGGCAGAGTATATAGCGGCCGGTGCATGTTGTGCCCAAATTCTATATATGAAGCAAACCCTTTTGGACTTTGGAATTAAGTTTGATTGTGTGCCTCTCCTTTGTGACAATGAAAGTGCGGTTAAGATAGCTAGAAACCCCGTTCAACACTCCCGCACTAAGCACATTGATATTCGCCATCACTTCTTGCGGGACCATGAGGCTAAAGGAGACATCTCTTTGCATGGTGTTAGGTCCGAAGAACAATTGGCGGATATCTTCACTAAACCACTTGATGAGAAAACTTTTTCTAGACTTAGAAGTGAATTAAATGTGCTGGATGCATCTAACGTCATGTAAGTTGCCATGTTCATGTAAGGTTGCATATCAAATAGGTCCTGTCTAACTCCCAAAGGATAGGGGCGAGCTAGAAATAGTTTTCCCTGAGGAAGCCTTTGGAAGGTTTAAACTTGGCAAGATAGATTTACATTATGCTTTGCATGATTCCTGCCATATAGACTTGCACTCATTTAATACCTTGCATTATTTTGTTTGACATTGCATACGGTAGATTGTCATAAAGGGGAACCCACATCATGAGAAGGAGACTTGTTCAAAATGCAATATCTCAACTCATATGATGTGGATAGAGCAAAATTCTAAAGGTACATGCTTTAAAGAGATAGAAGTTTTCCATACTCTAGCTCACAAAGCATGGGCCTTACATTTTCGTGGTTTCCCTCCTAACCTTGTGTGTTCTCTTTGCTTAAGGGCTTAGCCAATATGTGGCACTATATTTGAAGCCTTCTATTAGAGGTTAGGAGTTGCCCAAAAAGTCCTAGGACCCATCCTTATCTTTGTGTGTTTAAGTCCAAGGACACATATGGGCAGTCTTAGGTTTTCTGTAGTCATCGGATTATCCGATGCTAGGGCCATGTCACACCCGGTTTTTCCGAAGAACAACCAAGTGAATATCACATGTATGCCAGGATCATTTTCTCATACATGTGATGACAAATAGTGAAGCATCATTTATTACAAGCCAGGTGTCGAATATAAATAAGTCCTACATCGCAAATGTCTCAATAGACACTAATGCTTCATCACAAGTAAATAAACTAGCAGCGGAATATTATTCTTTAGGGATCCATCACAGGCGTTGCCCGGGGGTCTTCATGAACCTAAAATCCTTCCTCGGGTCCAAAATCTTGGTCATTATACACCGCCTCATTATCTTGACCTGAGCAGCAATATAAACCAACAAATATGCAAGGTTGAGTACCAATGGTACTCAGCAAGTGTGGGAAAATTATATCATGCATGGCTAGAACAAGGAGAGGTTGAACTCATGGTTAAAGCACTACACAATTAATACCTATCACCTTAGCTTATTAAGCACCTACATTACTACACAGGTGAAATGGTCCCAATCTCCCATCCCATCATTATAATCCAATAACCATAACATCATTACCAATGTTAAGCTCCCCGCTTAACTTCCAAAACCATCAATCCTCTAATCATGAATAAGTCCAGGCCGCTATTAACCGTGAGCACGGCTGTCAAGACAGTTTTAACTCTGCAGAGTTTGTACCACTGTACCCACAAGTAGTGATTTCATCCCCCGTTGCCGGGTGGACTAAAAGAACCTCCATTATGCCAGTGGCTACGATCCACATTCACACTTCCCAGGTGTGCGGCAAAGAGATCACTACGAAGCTTTTACAAAGGGATTCCCGACGAGCGTGGGCCCACTGAGGTTTCACCCCTAACAGCATACAAGAGGCTCCAACCCCGCTGCAGTGGCCCCCTCTTGAGCCTTGCGGTTCATATGGTAGTCCAGCTGACACCTACTCCCCGCACCATCCATCACACCCATACTACGCCGGGGATACACCTAATTAATTGGCTAAGCTGCCCCATCTCAGCATGTGGTTGGCACTGTAAAGCCGGGTTACATGCTCCATGAACCGGTCCTTAGGATCTAGGCAAGTACTAAACACAAACCCAAGTCTCGTGCACCCATCACACAACCAAAACATCCAACTTGCCTTGATCCCTACCTCTACATAACTCACAATGTCTCATTCAAGAGTATGGTAATATAAACTGATGATCTCATTTCCCAAATATCCCATTCTAAGCATGGCTAAGCAAATGCATGTAAATAAATGACATGACAAAAAAATAAATCCCAACCCAAGCTACAAGGAAACAAGGTAATGCAATTCTAGGGAAACTTCCTAGCATGGGTTTCATATTTCATTTGACAATGCAAATAATTCTATCTACACATCCTAGTATAGGATCAAAGTGGTCAAGGACACTTGCCTCCTTCTTGCTGCTCTTGAAATGGGTATTCCTGGTCTTGGAATTGAATAACTTGTTCTTGAACAGGTTCTACTTCATACCATCACACATAGCAAAAGAAAAACAACAATCCATAAGACATAATTCACACTTACACTTCATACAACCCACACATTCACATTTATGAAATTCATTCACCATTATATGTGTTGTGGTTACTTTACGTGTGTTAAGTTGTGGCTTGCATGCACTTTTAACCATGTATATATGATTCCTACTTTTGTGTCCACATTTATACTTGCATACAATGTGCCTTCACAATTTCTATCAACCCTAAACTGAATTCTTTGTATTTTAGAAACTCCATTTATCATTTACTAGTTGCTATATTTTCAAATTTATATTCCTATGCATAATTGGGTATTTTATTATTAAATTAGTAATACACATCACCTAAACAGATTAGGTTCTGGTCCTAAATAATTTAAAATCATATTTTGACCATGGCTTATGATGTATACTATTTCATAATTATTTTCCCTATTTTTCTTTAACTATTCTTTTACTTAAAAATGTGTCCCTATACTAATAAATGTGAATAATAGATAAAACAGATTTATTTCAGCCCAAAAATATATTTTTTATCTCACTCCAAAGTTTTCTAAGTACTGAGAAAGTTTTTAATAAATTTTGACAATTATGTTTGTCCCCCTTTTTAATTTTTAAACACTAGTTACATATTCAATTTCCCAAATTAAATACTAAACAGGGCTAAAAAGTAAACTCACCCCATTACAGGGTCTATAATATTATTTTCATAATTTCCAGGGGTCTAGCTACACTTATCAGAGGTGTTTTTCCTAATTTTTATTAAGTCCAGGGGCTAAAACTGATTTTTAAATGAATTTACATGATTTTCTGAAGTTCCAGGGGCTAGATCTGAAGTTTCCAGAGAACCCCAGGGGGTAGCACGTAAGAATTCCAGTCTTTATAATGCGGGGCTGACATGGTCCGTCCGATTTTAAACCGACGGCTGAGATTATAAGATCGAACCGGTACGCGGGGTTTTAAAGTCTACCGTGCGATTTAAAATAAACGGCGCACAAGCGGCCACGTCGCTCTGATCGAGCGAGGGCGGCGCTGCCGGCGGCGCACGGCGGCGGGAAGCGGCGATCTCGCCGGAAAGTTTCGGATCCTCGAGAATTCTGCCTAGAACTGTGATCTTATGGCCTAGATCGGTAGAGGGGAGGTCAGGGATCTCACCTCGGGGGTTTTCTCGAGCTCGGGGGTCCTGGAAAGTGATCGGCGGCGAGGTCCGAGGCAAAACCACGGCGAAGCTCGTCGGCGCTGGGTTTACACCGTAACTCTCCGAGTTTTCTGCACCTGCAAAGTTCCCCGGAGGCGGTGGATCAAAACCAGCAAGTTAGATCAGAGTTTCCGAGCTTAGATCGGCCAGAATTCACCGGCGAAGTCTCGGTGCTCACCGGAGTGAAAATCGGCGATCGCGTGAGGAAAACTGATCGGATCGGGGGTTTTTATAGCCGGGGGAGGGCGGTGGGTCTGTCGTGATCGAGTTGGAGTCCTCTGGGACCGGAATTCGGCTGCGGGACGGGCTTTCCCGGTCGGTTGCGATTTCGCGCGCTCGGGAGAAAAGTCCGGGGTCGCGGGGGCTCGGGGTTAGGGATGACAGGTGGGTCCCACCCGTCGGTGAGGGGCAACGCGGCGCGCGCGGGGGCGGGCTGCGCGGGAGTAGCTGGGCCGGCTGGCGGGTTTCGGCCCACTGGCCGGTTTTTTTCCCGTTTTCCTTTTTCTTTTTCCATTTTTTTTCTGTTTTGTGTATAATTTGAATTCCAGTTTGAATTTGAATTTTTGCAAAACATGCAACACGTCCAAAAATTTTTAAATTCCCCTCTAAACATGGTTAAGAGTTTTGAATCAAAATTTGGGGTGTTACAGCTCTACCCCCCTTAAAAGAAATCTCGTCCTCGAGATTGGTGTTTCTAAGAAAACAATTCCGGAAACTGTGCCTTGAGCTCATCTTCCCGTTCCCAGGTAGCTTCCTCTTCTGAGTGATGCTTCCACTGCACCTTGCACATCCGGATTCTCTTGTTTCTGGTGAGGCGTTCCATCGTCTCCAAAATCTTGTATGGTTGCTCGGCATAAGACAAATCTTCAGCTACATCCACTTCATTCATGGGTAACACCTCCTCAGGCGTCCTCAGGCATTTCTTGAGTTGTGACACATGGAATACATCGTGCACGTCCGATAGATGAACCGGTAACTCTAGTTGGTACGCCACTTCGCCTTTCCTTTCCAAAACTGGAAAGGGTCCGATGTATCGCGGTGACAACTTCCCTTTCACCTTGAACCGACGAAGTCCTCTGATAGGGGACACCTTGAGATAAACATAGTCTCCCACGTTGAAAACGAGTTCTCTTCTTCGTACATCAGCATAACTCTTCTGGCGTGTTTGTGCTATCCTCAAGTTGTTGCGAATCTCCCTCACCTTCGCTTCGGCTTCTTGTAGCACTTCTGGACCAAACACTTTGCTTTCTCCTGTTTGGTTCCAAAATAGGGGAGTTCTGCACTTCCTTCCATACAAAGCTTCAAACGGTGACATCTTCATACTAGCTTGATAACTGTTGTTATAGGAAAACTCCGCATACGGTAAGTTCTTGTCCCAACTCCTATTGTTTTTGAGTGCACATGCCCTTAACATATCTTCAAGGATCTGATTGGTTCTCTCTGTCTGCCCGTCAGTTTGGGGATGATAGGCAGAGCTGAAATTCAGATGGGTTCCCATGGTTTCATGCAACTTCTGCCAAAACCTCGAGGTGAACTGTGTCCCTCGGTCCGACACTATCTTCTTTGGCACTCCATGGTAACACACAATCCTTGACATGTACAATTCTGCCAATTTGGATCCGCTGTAGCTTTCTTTCACAGGGATGAAATGAGCTACCTTGGTTAGCCTATCAATAATGACCCATATTGAATCATACCCGGATTGGGTCCTAGGCAATCCCACGACAAAATCCATGCTGATTTCTTCCCACTTCCATTCAGGTACTTTGAGTGGTTGCAATAATCCCGCGGGTCGTTGATGTTCTGCTTTCACCAACTGACATGTGTCACATAGGGCAACATGTTCCGCGACATCTCACTTCATGCCATACCACCAATACCTACTCTTGAGGTCCTGGTACATCTTCGTACTCCCAGGATGAATGGAATAGTCGGAATCGTGAGCCTCCTTCAAAATTAACTCACGGATCTCCTTTACTTCTGGCACACATATCCTTTTTCCGTGCCACACCGTTCCTTGTTCATCCTCTCTAAAACCAGGAGCTTTATTTTCCTTGATGAGCTGTCTGATCTCTTGTATCTTCTCATCATTCTTTTGGCCCTCTCGTATGTCTTGCTCGAGTGTGGAGTCCACTTCCATGGCGATGGCTTCACCACTATTTACTAGACATAGATTGAGTCTTATAACCTCGTCCTTCAATTCTGCAGGCATGTCCTTCAAGCTCAACTTATTGACCTGCACTTTCCGACTCAAAGCGTCGGCCACGACGTTTGCTTTCCCAGGATGATAGTTGATGCCTATATCAAAGTCATTGATTAGCTCTAACCATCTCCTCTGTCTGAGGTTGAGATCTGGTTGTGTGAATATGTACTTCAAACTCTTATGATCCGTATATATCTCTGTCCTCTTCCCCATCAAATAGTGCCGCCAAATTTTCAACGCGTGTACCACTGCAGCTAGTTCTAGGTCATGTGTAGGATAGTTCTTCTCGTGCTTCCGAAGCTGCCGGGATGCATATGCCACGACATGTCCTTCTTGCATGAGAACACATCCCAACCCATTTCCAGAGGCATCGCAGTACACCGTGAAATTCTTCTGCATATCTGGCATAACCAGCACTGGGGCTGTTGTCAATCTCTTCTTTAGCTCCTGGAAGCTCGTCTCGCACTGTGGCGTCCAGGTGAATGTGATTCCCTTTACCAACAGTTTGGTGAGAGGTCTCGAGATCTTGGAGAATCCCTCAATAAACCGTCGATAGTATCCAGCCAATCCCAAAAAGCTTCGAACTTCCCCGACATTTTCAGGGGTCTTCCACTTCTGGATGTCCTCGATTTTGGCGGGATCTACGGAGATTCCTCCCTCCGAGATTATATGTCCTAAAAAGGGAACTCTCTTCAGCCAAAACTCACACTTGCTCAACTTGGCATATAGTTGGTGTTCTCTCAGCCTCTGTAACACCAACCTTAGATGTTTCTCATGTTCTTCTTCATCTTTGGAGAAGACGAGAATATCATCTATGAAAACCACCACAAATTTGTCCAGATATTCCATGAATACCTTGTTCATGAGGTACATGAAATATGCCGGGGCATTGGTTAGCCCAAAAGGCATGACAGTGTATTCATACAGTCCGTACCGAGATACGAAAGCTGTCTTGGGAATATCTGATTGCCTTATCTTGAGTTGGTGGTACCCCGACCTGAGATCAATTTTCGAGAACACACAAGCTCCCCTCAACTGATCAAACAAGTCTTCAATGCGAGGCAATGGGTACTTGTTTTTGATGGTTACCTCATTCAAGGCACGGTAATCCACGCATAACCTTTGGGTTCCATCTTTCTTAGGCACAAATATCACCGGAGCTCCCCATGGTGAGGGACTAGGGCGAATATACCCCTTCTCCGTCAATTCTCTCAAATGATCCTTGAGCTCTTCTAGCTGCTTGGAGTCCATTCGATAAGGTCTCTTGTATATCGGGGCTGTTCCCGGTACTAGCTCAATTGCGAATTCCACGTCACGGTCGGGAGGCATACCTGGCAATTCCTCCGGAAAAACATCTGGATATTCCCTGATAGTCCTGATTTCCTCAACTTTCACCTCCACTTGATTTAATTTAATGTCCCTCCTAGGCTCGTGTATCGTTATGAACTTTACTCTTGTGCCATTGGGGTGAGTTAGTTCCACCGTTCTGGTCGAACAATGGATGATTCCTTTATGTTTGGTCAACCAATCCATACCCAAAATAATATCTATCCCTTGTGAGTCTATCACTATGAGGTTAGCAGTAAATACTACCCCATTAATGTCTAGGCTCACTTTGGGACACACTTGTCTTGTCCTTATTTCTCCACCTGGAGAGTTTACGGCTAGCATATGGTTCATTTGTGTGGTTGCTAGGTCATGCTTCTTAACAAACCCTTGAGCAATGAAAGAGTGGGTAGCACCAGAATCAAACAGCAGAGTTGCAAGGTGTAAATTGGCAGGAAACTTACCAACTACCACGTCGGGCGCCTCTTGTGCTTCCTCCATAGTGACGTGGTTCACCCGTCCTCTCATTACATTCTGCTGTTGTGGCTGCGCAGACTTCTTCTTTGGGCATTTATGGGCGTAGTGCCCCATTTCCCCACAGCTGAAACATTGCACCCCAATCTTAGATGCTTGGCCTCTGTTGTCTTGGGGTTGGTTCGGGGGTCCTTGCACTGCTGGTCGAGGTGGATATGCGGGGCGAGGCTGTTGCACAAACTGACGTTGCGGCTGTGCTGGGGCTGCGGGTGGCCTGTAGTTTGGGTTGTACCCTCTTGGTGCTGAATAGGGTACCGCAGCACGGCTTGTCTGCCCCGTAGGTTGCTGCATCATACGTGGGCGGGTGTTGCTTCCTGAGGCCTGATGTGACCATCCTGCCTTCCTCTTATTCTCATTTTCCAGGGCCTTTAGCTTCCTTTCCACCACAAACGCTCTGTCCACCATCTTTTGAAAACTTTCATACTCGTTGGAGGACATGGCACACTGCATCTCTGCGGTAAGTCCTTCCACGAAACAATCTTGTTTCTGCTCATCAGTCTCTATGTCTCGTGGAGCATAACGGGATAGTTGAGTAAATTTAGTGAGGTATTCCCTCACCGTCATGTTTCCCTGCTGCAATCCCAAAAACTCGTTTCTCTTGTTTTTGAGTTCACCTCTTGGGATGTAGTGGTTGCGGAAGCTACGCTTGAACTCTTCCCATGTGATGTTCTCAGGGTCATGATGGGGCGGCCACGTAGGCGGTCCACCAATCAGCAGAAGGTCCCTGCAATTGATGAGAGGCAAACAGCACCCTCTCATACCCTTGGCATTGGATTATCCTCATCTTACTTTCAATGGTCTTCAGCCAATCATCTGCCTCCAGAGGTTCAGCAGCACTTGCAAACTTTGGAGGTTGAGTTCCTAGAAACTCACTCAACCTTGGTTGGCGTGGTGCAGCTTGTGGAGGTGGAACTTGATGCAAGTTGGCCACCACTTGAGTGAAGTTCTGGATAAGCTCATTTTGATTCTCCAGCATTTGGTGGAGAGGATCAACTTCTTCCCGGCGACCACCCCTGTCCTGGCCTCCAGAAAGATGAGGGTTGCATGCCTCATCATTGTTGTTGGCGGGGTTGGCAGCACGTCCTTTTCCTCTTCCGGCCATCTGGCAGAATCAACCAATGTTAATTTTGAAAGCATTTAGTATCATCTTACTACTTTCACTTGTTTGTACTTTGAAGTGTTGAGGCTTGGTTATACATTTCTGAGGGTTCATTTCTCACACAAAACAATTGCAATATTATTTCATGTGGGTTCACACACCAAAGCAAAACAATCTGAAGACGAGGCTGTGGACAATTGCTCATGGCTTCCACAACTCACGTCACACACCAAGCATTATCACACCATTAACTACGTAACGACTCGACTACTCGACCTCTTGCTAGCTAGGGGAAAGACTCTACACTACTCGTCCTCTTGAGCTGGCTCCTCGGGATCTTCCTCCTCATTTCGGCTACCTTCTGACTCGGCTTTGGGTGGAGAGGCTGCTGGTGGAGAAGTGCGACGACGCCTGATTGCTCGGCGATCCGGGGAGTCAGGAGTCCATGGATCACTCACGGTGACACACAGTTCATTCCCATCTCCTCTTTCTCTCGCCTTTAAGCAAGCTCGCAGCAACGCCTCCGTTTCCTTCAGGGTGTCTCGAACATCCTGAAGCTCTTGTTGACACTCCTGCAGTCGAGTGCTGAGCATAGCAGCATCCTCCAAGCACAAGTCCATGTGCTCATGGGAAGTCCCTTGCTGCACCGGTGGGTACTTGTATTCCGTGGTACCACTCTCACGTTGGAGGACATACATGTACTCAGTTTTGTCCAAGTGGCGACGATAGATGTGACTCTGGCAGGTGATGGCCTCCCAGGTGACATCTTTCTCCGCGTCAACTTGTGTTGCTCGACAAGCTGGAGAGTGGTGAATCTTGAGCAGTTGATTCTCGTGTATAATCCTCATCTCCGAACTCCATTCTTCCCTCTTCTCACGGATGGTCCTGGTGGAGTTATAATGGATGATTAGCTTGCCCGTATTGCCGGCGGCTTCGAGCATACGTCGAAGACGGCGCAACAAGTCTCCTACTGCCAATCCGTAGGAAAGGTACGTCACGGGACGACTCTTCTCTCTTTCGGCAAGGGCAACTACGGGAACTCTCCCTCCTGTGGACTTACGAGCGGTGCGGATCATGCGAACCATCTAAAACAAAAGAATTTAAAATTAGGTTAGATAAATTCTCAAACAAAAATCCTATTTTGAATGAAAGTTGGGGTAAGATGAAGAAAATGACTCCTTTAATAACACTTTTCCACCCACACCTTTGGAAAATAGTTTTTAAGAAAATAGGGCCCTTAAATACGTCCATTTCTACCTAGGTCCACGTTCCTACGGGCAACCTTGGCTCTGATACCACCTCTGTCACACCCGGTTTTTCCGAAGAACAACCAAGTGAATATCACATGTATGCCAGGATCATTTTCTCATACATGTGATGACAAATAGTGAAGCATCATTTATTACAAGCCAGGTGTCGAATATAAATAAGTCTTACATCGCAAATGTCTCAATAGACACTAATGCTTCATCACAAGTAAATAAACTAGCAGCGGAATATTATTCTTTAGGGCTCCATCACAGGCGTTGCCCGGGGGTCTTCATGAACCTAAAATCCTTCCCCGGGTCCAAAATCTTGGTCATTATACACCACCTCATTATCTTGACCTGAGCAGCAATATAAACCAACAAATATGCAAGGTTGAGTACCAATGGTACTCAGCAAGTGTGGGAAAATTATATCATGCATGGCTAGAACAAGGAGAGGTTGAACTCATGGTTAAAGCACTACGCAATTAATACCTATCACCTTAGCTTATTAAGCACCTACATTACTACACAGGTGAAATGGTCCCAATCTCCCATCCCATCATTATAATCCAATAACCATAACATCATTACCAATGTTAAGCTCCCCGCTTAACTTCCAAAACCATCAATCCTCTAATCATGAATAAGTTCAGGCCGCTCTTAACCGTGAGCACGGCTGTCAAGACAGTTTTAACTCTGCAGAGTTTGTACCACTGTACCCACAAGTAGTGATTTCATCCCCCGTTGCCGGGTGGACTAAAAGAACCTCCATTATGCCAGTGGCTACGATCCACATTCACACTTCCCAGGTGTGCGCCCAAGAGATCACTATGAAGCCTTTACAAAGGGATTCCCGACGAGCGTGGGCCCACTGAGGTTTCACCCCTACAGCATACAAGAGGCTCCAACCCCGCTGCAGTGGCCCCCTCTTGAGCCTTGCGGTTCATATGGTAGTCCAGCTGACACCTACTCCCCGCACCATCCATCACACCCATACTACGCCGGGGATACACCTAATTAATTGGCTAAGCTGCCCCATCTCAGCATGTGGTTGGCACTGTAAAGCCGGGTTACATGCTCCATGAACCGGTCCTTAGGATCCAGGCAAGTACTAAACACAAACCCAAGTCTCGTGCACCCAGCACACAACCAAAACATCCAACTTGCCTTGATCCCTACCTCTACATAACTCACAATGTCTCATTCAAGAGTATGGTAATATAAACTGATGATCTCATTTCCCAAATATCCCATTCTAAGCATGGCTAAGCAAATGCATGTAAATAAATGACATGACAAAAAAATAAATCCCAACCCAAGCTACAAGGAAACAAGGTAATGCAATTCTAGGGAAACTTCCTAGCATGGGTTTCATATTTCATTTGACAATGCAAATAATTCTATCTACACATCCTAGTATAGGATCAAAGTGGTCAAGGACACTTGCCTCCTTCTTGCTGCTCTTGAAATGGGTATTCCTGGTCTTGGAATTGAATAACTTGTTCTTGAACAGGTTCTACTTCATACCATCACACATAGCAAAAGAAAAACAACAATCCATAAGACATAATTCACACTTACACTTCATACAACCCACACATTCACATTTATGAAATTCATTCACCATTATATGTGTTGTGGTTACATTACGTGTGTTAAGTTGTGGCTTGCATGCACTTTTAACCATGTATATATGATTCCTACTTTTGTGTCCACATTTATACTTGCATACAATGTGCCTTCAAAATTTCTATCAACCCTAAACTGAATTCTTTGTATTTTAGAAACTCCATTTATCATTTACTAGTTGCTATATTTTCAAATTTATATTCCTATGCATAATTGGGTATTTTATTATTAAATTAGTAATACACATCACCTAAACAGATTAGGTTCTGGTCCTAAATAATTTAAAATCATATTTTGACCATGGCTTATGATGTATACTATTTCATAATTATTTTCCCTATTTTTCTTTAACTATTCTTTTACTTAAAAATGTGTCCCTATACTAATAAATGTGAATAATAGATAAAACAGATTTATTTCAGCCCAAAAATATATTTTTATCTCACTCCAAAGTTTTCTAAGTACTGAGAAAGTTTTTAATAAATTTTGACAATTATGTTTGTCCCCCTTTTTAATTTTTAAACACTAGTTACATATTCAATTTCCCAAATTAAATACTAAACAGGGCTAAAAAGTAAACTCACCCCATTACAGGGTCTATAATATTATTTTCATAATTTCCAGGGGTCTAGCTACACTTATCAGAGGTGTTTTTCCTAATTTTTATTAAGTCCAGGGGCTAAAACTGATTTTTAAATGAATTTACATGATTTTCTGAAGTTCCAGGGGCTAGATCTGAAGTTTCCGGGGCTAGATCTCAATTCCAGAGAACCCCAGGGGGTAGCACGTAAGAATTCCAGTCTTTATAATGCGGGGCTGACGTGGTCCGTCCGATTTTAAACCGACGGCTGAGATTATAAGATTGAACCGGTACCGGGGTTTTAAAGTCTACCGTGCGATTTAAAATAAACGGCGCACAAGCGGCCACGTCGCTCTGATCGAGCGCGGGCGGCGCTGCCGGCGGCGCACGGCGGCGGGAAGCGGCGATCTCGCCGGAAAGTTTCGGATCCTCAAGAATTCTGCCTAGAACTGTGATCTTATGGCCTAGATCGGTAGAGGGGAGGTCAGGGATCTCACCTCGGGGGTTTTCTCGAGCTCGGGGGTCCTGGAAAGTGATCGGCGGCGAGGTCCGAGGCAAAACCACGGCGAAACTCGTCGGTGCTGGGTTTACACCGTAACTCTCCGAGTTTTCTGCACCTGCAAAGTTCCCCGGAGGCGGTGGATCAAAACCAGCGAGTTAGATCAGAGTTTCCGAGCTTAGATCGGCCAGAATTCACTGGCGAAGTCTCGGTGCTCACCGGAGTGAAAATCGGCGATCGCGTGAGGAAAACTGATCAGATCGGGGGTTTTTATAGCCGGGGGAGGGCGGTGGGTCTGTCGTGATCGAGTTGGAGTCCTCTGGGACCGGAATTCGGCTGCGGGACGGGCTTTCCCGGTCGGTTGCGATTTCGCGCGCTCGGGAGAAAAGTCCGGGGTCGCGGGGGCTCGGGGTTAGGGATGACAGGTGGGTCCCACCCGTCGGTGAGGGGCAGCGCGGCGCGCGCGGGGGCGGGCTGCGCGGGAGTAGCTGGGCCGGCTGGCGGGTTTCGGCCCACTGGCCGGTTTTTTTCCCGTTTTCCTTTTTCTTTTTTCCATTTCTTTTCTGTTTTGAGTATAATTTGAATTCCAGTTTGAATTTGAATTTTTGCAAAACATGCAACACGTCCAAAAATTTTTAAATTCCCCTCTAAACATGGTTAAGAATTTTGAATCAAAATTTGGGGTGTTACAGGCCAGCAGATCATCGGATCAATTGGTGCTTCAGTTTAGTGCTCAGATCAAGTCAGATGTCACAAATCAACCGATGAGTTCATTTCAGAAGACATCGGAGCATCCGGTGTTCAGTTTTCTGGTGCCCTGCAGAAATCGACCGATGATCGACACCTCAACGTCGGCTCATCCGGTGTTCAAAGAGAGTTTTTGGAACAACTCTCTGTTGAACTCGACCGATGCATCCTCCGATGATCATCGGTCCATCCGGTGTTTTGTGCGCGGCTAGGGTTTGCCCGTACGGTTTAAATAGCGGTTCGGCCGACCTCCGCCGCCCGCCCGCTTCTCTCGCCACCGTCCTCGCGCCCTCCATCCACCTCCGGTCGCCGCCGCCGCCTCCTAGGCGCCGCCGCCGCCGCCTCCCAGGCGCCGCCGACGCCGCCCTTCGGCCGCCGCCGCCTAGGCGCCGCCCGTGGCCGCGCCGCCGCCTCTCCCGCGCGCGCCGCCGCCGTTCCACCGCGCCGCCGCAGCTCCCTCCTCCGTCGCGCCTCCCTCGCCGTCTCCCCTCCACCACCAGCCACACCACCACTCGCCGCCGGCTTCCACCACCGCGCATCACCCTCTCCGCTAGGGTTTTGCCGTGCTTCGTCGTTCGTCGCTAAGGTTTGCTCCGTGCCGCGCGACGTCCTTCGTTGTTGTTTCGTGGTTCATCTTCATCGTCGCTAACCCTAGCTCTCAATTGCATCAAGATGGGTCGCGATCGCAAAGGAAAGGGCAAGGCTATTGAGGAGCCCGCCGCGAAGAAGCGCAAGATGTCCAATAACGCTCGTCGTGCGGAGTTGGCCGCTCGCGCCACCGAGGAGCGTGAGCGCGGCCATCGCGGTTCCTTACGGATCCGCGAGTCCCGGCAGAGGCAGGAGCAGCCTCCGGTCCAGCCGGTGTCTCCCGAGGGCTCCGACGAGGAGGAGACCGAGGTGCCGCCTCTCATCCGCCGGCGCACTCCAAGGACTCGTGGGGGTGGACAGACTCCTACGGCGAGTCGGCGCCCCTCTGCGGCTGACCGCGCAGAGGACAGATAGGCCCAAAGGGCTATCCACCTGATGGACACAGCAGTCCGTGTTGCCGAGGATGTCAGACTCACCGACTACAGGAAGATGAAGGAAAGGCAACTGAAGAAGCTCAGATGGTTAGCGATGCCTGAGGAGTGGTTCCCGCGGCCTAGGGACGCTCGAGTTGACTCCCGCTTTTGGACCGTGACACAGGCGTCCCTGTACGAGACTTACAGGCGTCGGGGCCACAAGCTCTTCCAGCATAACAGCATCGACTGGGATCAGCTTGCAGTGGCAGCAGGACACGGGATGAGGCCACTCTTTGAGAGATACAGAGGACTTGTGGACTTGCTCTCGCACCAGAGGAGTGCCTACGTCGAGGAGTGGGTCAGGGTGTTCTACGCGACACTCTACGTCTCTGAGGGCCGTCGCTCGATTCACTTCATGTTCATGGGGCAGATCCACGACGTGTCTCGAGACTTGTTGGGCAGACTGCTTGGTGTGGAGCTCTCTACTACGTGCCTGCACCAGATAGTCTACGGAGACGCAGAACCGCGGAGGAGGCCACTGACTGGAGGAGTGGCACTGCCTTTCGAGGAGATCAGAGGTCTGTTCACTTAGCCGTTCACTCCTGACCAGTCGAGGGTGCCAGCGCTTCTCACCCCAGCAGCTCGGACAGTTCACCACGTCCTCAGGCGTACCCTACTACCGAGGTCTGGCTACTTGGAGGGCTTCACGAGCCTTCAGCAGACCATCCTGTTCTATGTGATGAACGGGATGGAGTTCGACATCGTGGATATTCTGATCTGCGAGATGGAGGACGTGATCACCGACGGAGTTGGGATGCTTCGACAGTTGGTCTTCGGTCACTGGATCTGTCACCTTCTCCACCAGTTGGTTCCAGAGGACACTCCAGGAGTTTCTCAGCTGACGGAGATGCACGTGACCCGGTTCAGCCACTAAAGAGTCCCCACTCCGGGAGACCGCCGCCTTGGCCGTCCCGTCGAGCGTGAGGTTCGAGCCAGACTGTCAGAGGAGGACTGGGCAGAGCTGACTCAGGAGGACGCAGAGCTGGCACAGGCAGAGGCTCAGGGAGGAGACCTACAGCATATATGGTCGGACAGCGACACCAGCGACAGTGTCGAGGAGTACTTCCCTCCTGCTCCTCCTTCACCGAGGCAGCACGACGCAGAGGCAGGAGGCTCAGCAGCTCCACCACCTACACCTCCTCCAGTGTTAGAGGCTCAGGTGACTCAGCCGTCAGAGCTCACTGCTTTACTTCAGCGGATGGCTCAGCAGCAGGAGCAGCAGGCAGCTCGACAGGAGCAGCTTCAGAGGCAGCAGCAGGAGATGCAGATGGAGATCGCCCGTCAGAGGCGAGAGGACATCGACAGGTACACCAACCTTGTCGACCAGATGACGAGACGCACTCTGGACCAGCAGCAGCAGACTCAGCAGATGTTGTTGGGCGTCCTGGGGTTGGTCACCAACCTCTACCAGCAGACGGGAGTCGCCCTTCCACCTCAGCACTCGGGACTCAGTCAGGCTCCAGGTGCACCCCCACTGGCACCAGCTCCAGCACCGTCCTCGTCGATCCCCAGCTTCAGTATACCACATCTGCTCGCCTCGACAGCGCCCGTTCACTCGACAGTACTGCCGCCGACGTCGTTCCAGTCCTCACCTCTTCCGGCAGTACCTTCTCCACTGGCGCCAATAGTCTCAGCGGATCCCCCAGCAGCTCCAGCTCCAGCTCCAGCTCCCCCCGCTCCAGCTCCAGCGCCAGCGACCTCCACCTCCAGCAGCTCCGGCGACAGCACCGTCGACGCCGACCGCTTCACCATCGCCAGGAGCGCGCCTGAGTCGTAGGCACTCGACTTCCCTTTTTGGTGTCTTGATGCCAAAGGGGGAGAAGAGTTAGAGTCAGGGGGAGGGTTAGCTCAGTTCTAGGGGGAGTTCTTGGTTTTAGGGGGAGTGTCTATCCTTTTGCTACTTATTGTTATCTATTTGAGGTTGCCTGTTATTATTATTTGCTATTATTGTACTCCGGGTGCTACTTTGTGCTCTTGCGCTTTATTGTTTATTATTTGAGCCTTCGAGCCACTTGTGTTGCGATTTGTCCTTGTTATATTTCTTTTTTGAGCATTGCGTTTTAATTCCATTAATTCTATGCTCTACTCGTTGTGTTGTCATCAATCACCAAAAAGGGGGAGATTGAAAGCATCTAGGCCCCCGTGAGGTATGGTTTCGGTGATTAATGACAACCGTTCGTTATTACTAATGAGTTTGTGGATGCGAGGTTTCACGTATATCACATCAAACGTTAATGAACTATCTATTAACACCATCTACTGCTCATTGGATACAAATGGAGACCCCTCAACGATCTATTCTAAGGGGTTATTCGATACTCATGATGACTAAATGAAGAACTCATACAACGACTCTATTCTATCAAAATTGGCAACACAAGAAGCTTACACTTCATCAAAATATCATTTCAAACAAGTGTCAAAGAGGTCACTCAAGAAGATTCCAAAAGATCAACTCAAAACAACTCGAAGCAAACAAGTTGCACTCACCGGATCATCCGATGTCTTGCAAAATGACTACATCGGTCGAGTTTGAGTTGGCAGAAGAAGAAGACCTCAGAGCCCAGTACACACCGGATCATCCGATGTGAAGGAAGTGGCACATCGGTTGATTTCAACAGAAGGATGATTTCTGAGTTATTCTGAAGAAGTACACACCGGATCATCCGATGATGAAGTAGTGTACATCGGTCAATTTCAACAGAGACATTATTTCTGAACCAATTCTGAAGATCAACTCACCGGATCATCCGATGATGAAGTTGAAGTAACATCGGTCGATTAAACAGTCAGATCCAACGGTTATATCCAACGGTCACATCTGACACATGACATCAGCTAATTTGGAATTCGACCGATGCTCAAATAAAGGGGTGCATCGGATGATCCGATGTTCACAGAAAAAGTCTGCCTACTTTTCCAACGGCTATCTCGTGTGGGCTGGCTATAAATACCCCTCCAACCGGTCATTTCGTCAAGTCTTGATCACCAGAGCCTCACTACACATCCTCAATCATTCAAGACCAAGAGCTACCACTTCCACACCTCAAAACCTCTTGTACTCCAACTATAGGCTAGATCTAGCTAGAGAGAAGCTTGTGTGCGTCCATTCTTGGTGATTGGAATCTCTAGGCTAGTGAGAGAGAGTGTCTTGGTGACTTCTCTCACCTTGTAAAAGTTGGAGGAAGAAGAGATCGCTCCGGAGCTTACCAAGGCGTTTGTGGAAGCCCGGAGGATCACCATTGTACAAGGCTTGAGCTCCACCTTGCCGGAGATGGCGAACGGAGAAAGATAGTGGATTCCCTTGTCTTGGTGACTTGGGAGTGGCTATACCCTTTGGTGGGTGCCACAACGTGGACGTAGGTAGATCTTTGTGATCTTACCGAACCACGGGAAAAATCGCCGTGTCTCCGAGTCTCCGCGGGAGTTTGCATCTCTCTCCTCACCCTCTTACTATTACGCATTTACTATTCCGCACTTAATACTCTTGCTTGCGTAGTTAGTTTGCATAGGGAATTGGGCTTCAACCATTAAGTTTTAAATTGCTCTAAAATTTGAAAAAGCCCAATTCACCCCCCCTCTTGGGCGTTTCGATCCTTACAAAAGTCTATGCGGACAATAGGCGTAGGAAGTTGACCTTTGAAATAGGAGACTTCGTATATCTTAGGGTGTCGCCTATCCGAGGCCAACGACGTTTCAACGTCAAAGGCAAACTAGCACCTCGCTACATCGGACCATTTAAGATTCTGGATAAGCGAGGAGAAGTAGCCTATCAACTAGAGCTCCCAACCCACCTCTCCGACGTACATGGCGTGTTTCATGTATCCCAGCTCAAGAAGTGCTTGAGAGTACCATGTAAAAGTCCCAAAAATGTGTATAAAAAAAAACTATGGTTTGAGTTCATATGTGTGGCAATGACAGGAAATATGGGACTTGCTAAAACTTTTCTTCATGCAAAGTAATACATGGATGAACATCCAACATGAGGTTCACCTTTTTATTTAAAAATGTTGAACCAATAAGGAGTTAAATACCTCTTTGCATGTAAGTTTAAAATTCAGATTTGAAATTCAAAGTTCACACATATGGTGACCCAAAAACTTTGAATTAACATGCAGCCATATAGTTGAGTTTTTAGGGAAAAGGTTATCACCAACTTTTCAATTGTAGGGTGGGCTCAAAGGAGAGCTAAAGAGAGGAAATTGCAAATTCTAAACCAAATTCAGATTTAGTCTTGCAAATTCAAACTAAATTTGAAGAATTCAAATTCTAGCCCACCTTTTTAAAATTTAGCATTTTGGGGAGTGAAAAGATCAGCTTGAGAAGATATTTGCTGAAGAAATGGGGGGTGGGACCCACAGGTCATAGAGCTAAAGGAGGAGACTTACTCCCTAAGTATTGCTCTCGGTGGGGACTTTTCCCGAGCAGCTCGCGAGCGCCACCGAGCAGCTTGCCGGTGACAGCTCCTGCTGCCGGTTTCCATGCGCTGGCGCCCTGGGGTCGGTCCTGGCCGCACCCCCAACGTGATAACGTGCCCCCCGGCCGAAGCAAAGCACAATTGCTTTCTCCTCCTCGCAAACAAACCGAGAGCAGAGCACCTCGTCGGCGCTGCTCCATTGCCCCTGTCTTCCGGCCAGCCCAGCGCCTCTCCGGCAGGCTCAAGAAGTCACAGAGGTGCGCCAGGAGGTACTGATCCTCATCCCGTCGTCCTCTTGCTCTCCCCCGACGCCGGCTCGCCGGAATTCGAGTTTTGGCACCGGTGCACGTATAAAACAGCATGTGTTTAATTCGGGAAATTCTCCCAAACCGATTGATCACACCTCCTACAATTCAAACCACAGCAACTAGATGCCCTAGCGCCCTCCCATGCCGAAAACCAAAGGAAACCGACCCTCCTAGGCCCCGGGCGACGAGAAATCATCGCCGGCGGCCAAAACTGCCATGGTCCACGGTGAGGACTAGGTTGCAGCCACTTCCTGCATGATCTGATCCCCGTTCCATGTTCCTAGAACCATAGGGATGCTGTAGGACATCATAGCTCGCCGGGAGATGCCTTGGACACGCTGGAACGCGTCCATGTCGAGCTCCCGAGCCGCCCCGCCGGTGCCGACCCACCTACAGCCGTTTTCATGCGGGGAAACCTTGCCCGGCAGCTGCGCCACGTTTCCAGGAGCATGTAGGGCGAAACCGGAGCTCATTTGGTGGAGAAATGAGGGAGAACGAGCCATGCCAAGTTTTCTGCTGGTGTGCACCGCGGGCTCTGGCGGGAGGTTGAAGAAGCACCTGACCCGTGGGCCCCACGCGCTACTGTGCTGTTTAAAAATCAAACAGAGAGTTGTGCAAACATGTAAAATGCATAACTTGGTGTAGGAAGCTCCAAAAATAGTGAGATAAATTTTGTTGGATTCCTTTAAGAGTGTACTATCCAGAGGTACAACCCAATTTGTATGAAACGAATTATTTAATTCTGGAAAATTCTTGGAATGTTTTCTGAAAAAGAATTATAGAGGGAGTTTGGTTTATCCAAAAATACCCAAATTTTGCCAGAATATTCTTTAGCATATTGTTGACCTCATAGCAAATTTTCAGCTCATTTGAAGATCATTTGAGTAGGGATTTGCTAACAACAATCTGCTGTGTTCATAAGAGTCCAGAAACATTTTCAGAAAATGTTTCCCACTTCAAAAATCTGTTCTGAGTAATCCGTAGCTCCAAAAATCATAGGAAAATTTAGGCAAGCTCTATGGGACATACTTGGAATTGTAGTTCACTTAGTTGGGCATGAAAATGCACATTACTACAGAATTAATTCTATTGAGTACAAATGCTTAAAGAATTGTTCTGGGAGAACTACCCAAGTAAAAGGGCTGAGTTTTGGACCAGATGACTCTCATGTGATAAAAAACTCACATGTAAATTATAAGCCCAAGATGAGTCCTGGAACTCCCTGTTCTTATTCTCCATACTTATGTATAAGGGAAAAATACATAAGAGATATTGTGAGAATTATGGAGGACACAATATGACTCCACATTAGCTGCAATTTGGCAAGCTAAATCCTTAGGTAGTATAGAACCTGCTGTAAAAGTTTTGAGGCCATTGGAGTTCTTGTTCTTCAGTTGCACTCAAATCTTTTCAGCTTATCTATTATGTTCATTAGAGAAAAGGGTTAGTGTATAGCTAAGGACCTTAAGGTCAAATTAGTTTAATTCTGTTCTTTGCACAACAGAGGCAAACCAAGCCATGCTTGGCTTTTCCACACAACCTCTGTTCTTAAGAAAGTAATTCTATAACTTCTTTCCATTACATTCCATGAAACATATGCATATACATTTCAATAGGAACCACAACGAAGGGGACTCAAAGGAGTGATTCATCAAAGTGGATCAAGCTCCGGAGAGTCAAGGGTGGATCTGCAAGGATACTAACTGCTTATATACGACTACCCTGCAAAACAGGCAAGCTCCGGTTTGTATTTAACAGCTGTTAAGTTTTTATTTTGTACTCACTTTCGGTCAAGATATGAACTGTGCATTAGGTCTAGTGATTGATACTCCTCTTGCATAGCCAAATGACCCATGGAGTATTGGGTAGGTGTCTTTCACCGTGTAGAACTGCCATGCTTAAGTACAGTTCGGTAGAAGTCGAGTGGTGAGATGCTACTCGCAGATTTAGGAACAACAGGGACATACGGGATTGGTTCGTAATTGAATTAGCAAGTTAAAGTTGAGACCGGAAGGTTGTAGGAGCAGCAGGACATAGGGGCCTGGGTGCTGTAGACCTGTCCGTGTCGGTCAAGGACCGATCCGTATGCGGCCCTGTTGAACAAGTTTGAGTTGTGTACCGGATTCATGCTGGCTATATGGGACCCAGTAAACCGATGTACCTCGGGAAGCTGTCGTTGGGACTTTTCGGGTCGCCTCAGGCGGACGGCCGGTGTGCAGTATGTGGGGAATATTCTCATGACATCTCACGTCGGAAGGTGCACCATGAGAGTAGCTACTGTACGGGGCGACTTGATCGATTCAGCGGGGGTGAAACGGGGGAAAGGCTGCCACGTACGACGTCAGTGATGGTTGTTGTAGGCAACGTCGAGTACGGGCGTACGTGTCGTGTAGTCCGGGTGTTATTGATTCGAATCACCGTCGCTCGCGGAATGGACCGAGCATACTTGTTCTCACAGTCGTGACGTAGTAAGAACTTGCATGAGAAAGGAACTAATCATATTGATGTGAAGTATTATACTAGTGTTGTATTGGATCTCGATGAATAGGCTAGTGCAAACTCGATTCTTTTACGCCATGAGCAATTTACATCGGGGGAAAGCGTTTCTTGTTTGATTGTGGACTCCCGATGTAGCGTGCCCAGGGTTACTTAAAATGATGCAATTAATACCTGAAAGTAAGGATTCACTTTTAGGCGAGTTAATTATGCTTATGCCATCCTATGTTAGGTTCATAACCTCACTTAGAGTTTCATGTTTAGGGAGACGGTTAAGTCTTGCTGAGCGTTATGCTCACGGATGCTATTCGAGTTGTTTTGCAGGTAATTGACTCGCTGATTATGACAAGGGGTGCCGATGAGACTCGGGAACCTCCGAGTGCTTACTCTAAGAGCATCCTCGCCGCTGCAGATTGTCTTCGTGTTGCTAGTAAGAAACGTCCGCGGGCTGGACCGTTTCTTTGTTGCTAGTTTAGATATGAGTCGTGAGAGTGATAGTCTTCCGCTGTAGTTTACTCTGATATACTTATTTGTAAAACAATCTTGTACGCTTCCGCAAACTATTTATGTAATATGATGTATGTTCATCGACCCGTGTGCTGTTGGGTGCCGCATAACACGGCACCACCCGACGAGGTCCCGTGGGGCCGTCTCAGCGTGGCATCTGAGTGCAGTTACACATGGTATCAGAGCCGCGTTGGGAACAGAACACGGATTGAGCATCATATTATGTCAAAAACTTAGGATACGGTGAGATAACGGTACTAGGCCCACATAAGGACTACTATTAGCATAATATGAAGGTGGCAAGCTAACCTATTTGTTATGTCGGAAAATCGTGCATCTCGGGACGAGTATGTCTTGGGGGGTGCACGTATGCGCTGTCCACCAGTGCGCACAAGCTGAAGGGTGGAGCCTCACGGGTGGCAGGTAACCCGACCCGCTTTAGTATCCTCTACGACTCTTCATGTCGTTTGGGGTATTCGAGCAACGTCTTCCCTGGCGTGCGTGGTGCAATTTGGGAGACCCCGTCACGTGGTCAGTAACGTGAACACGTAGCTCAAGGCGTGTTTGGCTTGAGAACACCTGGGCGAGTGATGACGGCCGGGTGTACAAACTGTTATGGATACCGGGTTCGGTGTGCCGCCGAACCTGATGATTGAGTGTGTTTTATGTAGGTACTAACCACGAAAAACCTTAGTGCGTGTAGAACACGTTTGCGAGTGATCGTTTTAGTGCCACCTAATGATACGTGTATGCCGGTGTAATCCGGTTAGGGTTTTTCTTTGGTGAGGCAACGTAGTACCGTCATATGTCTTACGGTGCATCGTCACCATACTACACTGGATAGTATTCTTACCTATGAAGAAATCATTCATGACTAACTTTCAAACTAAAAATGGATGTGATAAAGCACATATTAGTTACTGAACTCTTCATTTGAACTAAGTTTCAAAGAAGAGAATTACTAGGCTTCTTTTGATCTCAAAAACAGAGTGCTCTGTTCTGGCAGAAGTTTTGCCGAACTTTCACAGAGCATAACTCTGATTAGTTTGACCCAATGGAGGTGTTTGATACGGTTCTGGAAAGTTTATTAAGTGCTCTACAACTTTTCTGTAGAACTCCAGAGCCAAATCCGACACCAACTTGATTGAACGTCCAGATGAATGCAAACTGTTCAGAAAACAGAGCAGCTGCAGACTTCTCTGGATGTTGCTGTAAATTAGCCGTCACAGTCTGTAGAAAAATTTCTAAGGGTCATATGACACACCGTTGGAAAGGTTAGGAAATTTGCAACGATTTTGTAGTTCATTGTTTGTTCAGAATTGTACCCCAGTTGTATGTAAAACTGTGATGAAAACAGCCACATACAAAGGAGGTGCTGGCAAATTTTAGCCAGAAATTCTGTCAACTTTGAACAATCCTAACTTTTGTTCCAGAAATGATCTAGGGGCATGTGAGTACTCGTTGAAAATATACTGAAGTTAACTTTAACTTTGGTATTCAACTTGAGTTATGAAAATGCTAGTAACTGGATCAAATTCTGGGTTAAGTACTGAAAGGTCTGTTTTGTACCGAATGAGGGACTGGATATGTTGGCTTTAGAAAGATGTGTAAACATGAAATTTTGTTATGCTTTCATAAAGTTTTAGCATGTTCATGTTTTACATACTTTCACATACTGCTGAGATCATGTTTTGACTCCCCTCAAAAATTATCTTTGTGCAGTATGGTGCGTACTCATTCTCCGAGTAGGGTTGATAGTTCTCGTCAAGAAGATGATGACTCGACTCCACCACGGGCACCGCCATCAACGGTATGGGCGGATGTCATGGCTCAGATGGTCGAGTCCAGTCAAGAGAACACAAGACTACTCCAAGCCTTGGTACAACAGGGCTTACTCCAGCGTGCACAACAGGACGTTCCACTTCGGAACGCCTACTTGGATTTCTTGGCGACACAACCGCCAATCTTCACGGAAGCCCATGAACCAGTGGAAGCTGATCAGTGGCTTCGAGTTATGGAGTCGAAGTTTGGAGTGTTTGAGTGCGACGAGTATCAGAAGACATCATTTGCAGCTCAACAGCTCCATGGAGCCGCCGGAAATTGGTGGTTTGCGTATCTCGCCACCGTTCCGGAAGGCCATCAAGTGGGATGGACGGAATTCCGTGAAGCATTCCGTGCTCGTCACATTCCTATGGGTTTTATCAAGGCCCAACAGCAAGAATTAAGAAACTTGAAGCAGGGGGACATGAGTGTCCTCGATTATGTCCGAAGATTCAACCTTCTGGCACAATATGCTCCTGCTTATGCGACGAGCGAAGCTGCAATGTGTGACTACTTTTTCTATGGCTTGAGTGCCATACTAAAAGAGAAGTTAGCTTTGTTCAATCAAGGCAGTTACACCGAGTTGATCAGTGCTGCTCTGCTGCAAGAACAAGCGACACTTGAGTGTCAAGCAGAGAAGAGGGACCGGGAGGATGTGCAAGAAGACACACCAATCGTTCCTCGTAAATACCGTGTGGTGTATCACACACCATCCGATGAGATATGGCAAGCACCAGGGAGATCAACTCCGTACAGATTTCCTGCTCAAGAGTCATGTCTTGAAGCAACACCTTTGCCTCAGCAACGAATGACATCTGTCGCATCATTGCTGCAGCCAAGTGCCTCAACTTCTCAACCACAAGTCGACGAAGAACCGGGGAAACCTCCGTGTTCTTATTGCCACCGTTTTGGGCATTTTAGGCAGGAATGTCGGGAGAAGTTGGTAAACACCAGACAGCCATCATCCTCAGGTGGTATGCCGCCACCTGCTCCAGTCAACATAACAGCATTGCAATCCGGGAGTATGCAACATCTTGCGATTGAGGATGTCCCGGAGGGAGCACCGGTGTTAGCGGGCATGTTTACTCTCAAGGATGTGCCCGTATTGGTACTTTTTGATTCAGGTGCAACCCACAATTTTATCAGCAAAACATGCGTGGATCAGCACCAATTATCCACCAATACTCCCACAACGAGTTTTCTTATACGTTCACCTGGAGGAAATATCTCTGCCAATCAGATTGTGTCCCGAGCAGCTTTGTGTTTGGACGGAAAGATATACCCAACATCGCTGATTATGTTGGATAGGCAGAAGATAGACATTATATTGGGGATGTCTTGGTTAAATCGTCACGGTGCCGTTCTCAATATCGGTAACCGGACTGTCCAGATTGACTCGCCGATTCACGGACAGCACACGCTGTTTTTAGACAGCGAAGATCCAGATATGGTAAAGGCCTACCACACGGAAGCGCTGAAGCTTGAAGATATTCCGGTGGTACGTGATTATCCCGACGTATTTCCCGATGACTTACCGGGCATGCCGCCCGAACGGGACGTCGAGTTCAAAATTGAACTGGCGCCGGGAACGACGCCTATTTCACGAAGGCCTTACAAGATGGCACCTAACGAGCTAGCAGAGTTGAAAGAGCAACTGAATGAACTTATGAGCAAGGGTTTCATACGACCAAGTTCTTCACCTTGGGGTTGCTCAGCGCTGTTCGTTAAGAAGAAGGACGAAACACTACGGCTATGTGTTGATTACCGTCCTCTCAATGCTGTCACAATAAAGAACAAGTATCCTTTGCCCCGCATTGACATCCTGTTTGATCAACTTGTGGGTGCAAAGGTATTTTCGAAGATGGATCTTCGGTCGGGCTATCATCAAATCAAGATCCGACCGGAGGACATACCGAAGACAGCTTTCTCGACGAGATACGGACTCTACGAGTACCTCGTCATGTCATTTGGGCTAACCAACGCTCCGGCACACTTTATGTATTTGATGAATTCTGTATTCATGCCGGAGCTAGACAAGTTCGTCGTGGTATTCATCGACGACATATTGGTTTACTCCAAATCTGAAGAAGAGCATGCTGAACATCTGCGCATTGTGCTACAACGGTTGCGGGAGCACCAATTATATGCCAAGTTCAGCAAGTGCGAATTTTGGATTGATCAAGTGCCTTTCCTAGGCCATATCATTTCAGCAGAGGGCATTGCCGTGGATCCCAGCAAAATTGAACAAGTGCTGAAGTGGGAATCTCCCAAATCTGTCCACGAGGTCCGAAGTTTTCTAGGTTTAGCGGGGTATTATCGGAGGTTTATTCCGAGCTTCTCAAAGATTGCTAAACCAATGACGGAGCTGCTGAAGAAGGGCACTAAATACATGTGGAATGCAGCATGTGAAGCCGCATTCAAAACTTTGGTGAAACATCTCACAACGGCTCCAGTTCTTGCTCAGCCGGACACGACGAAGCCATTCGATGTATAATGTGATGCATCCGGCATCGGTCTCGGCTGCGTTCTGATGCAAGAAGGGCGTGTAGTCGCCTATGGGTCTCGTCAACTGCGAAACCACGAGCAGCATTATCCAACTCACGATCTTGAGCTTGCTGCTGTAGTGTTGGCGTTAAAGATGTGGAGGCATTATCTACTGGGTAATCTTGTTCACCTCTACACCGACCATAAGAGCCTGAAGTATATCTTCACGCAGAAGGAGCTGAATATGAGACAACGGAGATGGTTGGAGCTCATAAAAGATTATGAAATAGAGATCCACTATCACCCGGGAAAAGCCAACGTGGTTGCCGACGCACTTAGTCGGAAAGCCTACGTTCACAACTTAGCGGTTGCTGAGTTGGAAGATGAAGAACCCAGCCTCCGTGTCATTCCGTATGGCGCGCTTTATAATCTCGCGCTCATTCCAACAATCCGTGAAGAGATTGTTGAGGCTCAAAGAAGAGACAGAGGTATGTCTCACATACGGAGAAGACTAGACAACGGAGAGGTGAAATGTTTCCGGAAGGATGAGAACGGTACAATATGGTTTAACGACCGTATAGTGGTACCGCGCAATATGAAACTCCGGAAGAAAATCTTGGATGAAGCCCACCTGTCGAAGTTTTCCATTCATCCCGGAAGTAACAAGATGTACCAAGATTTGAAACAGAGATTTTGGTGGACAAGGATGAAGAGGGAGATTGCTAAATACGTATCCGAGTGTGATACGTGTAGACGGGTCAAGGCTGATCATATGCGGAAAGCCGGACCGCTACAACCTTTGAAGATACCGGCATGGAAATGGGAGGATGTGAGTATGGACTTCATCGTCGGATTACCGCTCACATCCAAGAAGCATGACTCGATATGGGTGATCGTCGACCGGTTGACGAAATCAGCTCATTTCATACCGGTGAACACTCATTATCGAGCAAGGCAATATGCGGAGTTATTCATCACCAGAATTATTTGCTCACATGGTGTCCCAAAGACCATCGTTTCAGATCGAGGTGCGTTGTTCGTTGCTCGGTTTTGGGAGCAGCTGCATGCCTCGTTGGGCACTAAGCTGATTAGGAGCTCCGTATATCACCCTCAAACCGATGGACAAACTGAGAGGGTGAATCAAGTACTTGAGGATATGTTGAGAGCGTGTGCCATCCACCACGGTAGGAATTGGGACGATCACCTACCGCTGGCGGAGTTTTCATACAACAACGGTTATCAAGCGAGTATTAAAATGGCACCGTATGAAGCTCTCTATGGCCGGAAGTGTCGCACACCACTGAATTGGTGTGAGTCTGGCGAAAGAGTTCTGTTTGGGATTGATCTTGTCAACGAAGCCGAAGACCGAGTTCGGTTGATACAAGAGAACTTAAAGGCTGCACAATCCCGACAGAAGAGCTACGCGGATCAGAGGCGTATGCCATTACATTTTGACGTCGGAGAACACGTTTATCTTCGTGTATCCCCGATGAAGGGAATTCACCGGTTCGGTGTAAAGGGGAAACTCGCTCCCCGTTTTATTGGTCCTTTTGCTATCACGGAGAAGTGTGGACCCGTAGCCTACCGGCTGGAATTACCGGCAAGTCTAGCGGGGGTTCATGATGTATTTCATGTTTCACAGCTGCGGAAGTGCCTCAAATTCACCGCTGCTGTTCGCACTGAGGACATCGACGAGTTGAAACCGGACCTGACCTACACCGAGCGACCGGTCCAGATTTTGGATGAAAAGACCCGGGTAACCCGGAACCGGACGATCCGATTTTTCAAGGTACTGTGGAGTAATCACACCGCGGAAGAGGCGACGTGGGAAAGTGAAGATTATCTCCGCACCAACTACCCGGAACTTTTATCTTTGTACAGTTTGTAATTACCTCTCCCGTCGCGTCCTCTTTTGTAATCTCGGGACGAGATTCTTTGAAGGGGGGAGGAATGTAAAAGTCCCAAAAATGTGTATGAAAAAAAAAACTATGGTTTGAGTTCATATGTGTGGCAATGACAGGAAATATGGGACTTGCTAAAACTTTTCTTCATGCAAAGTAATACATGGATGAACATCCAACATGAGGTTCACCTTTTTATTTAAAAATGTTGAACCAATAAGGAGTTAAATACCTCTTTGCATGTAAGTTTAAAATTCAGATTTGAAATTCAAAGTTCACACATATGGTGACCCAAAAACTTTGAATTAACATGCAGCCATATAGTTGAGTTTTTAGGGAAAAGGTTATCACCAACTTTTCAATTGTAGGGTGGGCTCAAAGGAGAGCTAAAGAGAGGAAATTGCAAATTCTAAACCAAATTCAGATTTAGTCTTGCAAATTCAAACTAAATTTGAAGAATTCAAATTCTAGCCCACTTTTTTAAAATTTAGCATTTTGGGGAGTGAAAAGATCAGCTTGAGAAGATATTTGCTGAAGAAATGGGGGGTGGGACCCACAGGTCATAGAGCTAAAGGAGGAGACTTACTCCCTAAGTATTGCTCTCGGTGGGGACTTTTCCCGAGCAGCTCGCGAGCGCCACCGAGCAGCTTGCCGGTGACAGCTCCTGCTGCCGGTTTCCATGCGCTGGCGCCCTGGGGTCGGTCCTGGCCGCACCCCCAACGTGATAACGTGCCCCCCGGCCGAAGCAAAGCACAATTGCTTTCTCCTCCTCGCAAACAAACCGAGAGCAGAGCACCTCGTCGGCGCTGCTCCATTGCCCCTGTCTTCCGGCCAGCCCAGCGCCTCTCCGGCAGGCTCAAGAAGTCACAGAGGTGCGCCAGGAGGTACTGATCCTCATCCCGTCGTCCTCTTGCTCTCCCCCGACGCCGGCTCGCCGGAATTCGAGTTTTGGCACCGGTGCACGTATAAAACAGCATGTGTTTAATTCGGGAAATTCTCCCAAACCGATTGATCACACCTCCTACAATTCAAACCACAGCAACTAGATGCCCTAGCGCCCTCCCATGCCGAAAACCAAAGGAAACCGACCCTCCTAGGCCCCGGGCGACGAGAAATCATCGCCGGCGGCCAAAACTGCCATGGTCCACGGTGAGGACTAGGTTGCAGCCACTTCCTGCATGATCTGATCCCCGTTCCATGTTCCTAGAACCATAGGGATGCTGTAGGACATCATAGCTCGCCGGGAGATGCCTTGGACACGCTGGAACGCGTCCATGTCGAGCTCCCGAGCCGCCCCGCCGGTGCCGACCCACCTACAGCCGTTTTCATGCGGGGAAACCTTGCCCGGCAGCTGCGCCACGTTTCCAGGAGCATGTAGGGCGAAACCGGAGCTCATTTGGTGGAGAAATGAGGGAGAACGAGCCATGCCAAGTTTTCTGCTGGTGTGCACCGCGGGCTCTGGCGGGAGGTTGAAGAAGCACCTGACCCGTGGGCCCCACGCGCTACTGTGCTGTTTAAAAATCAAACAGAGAGTTGTGCAAACATGTAAAATGCATAACTTGGTGTAGGAAGCTCCAAAAATAGTGAGATAAATTTTGTTGGATTCCTTTAAGAGTGTACTATCCAGAGGTACAACCCAATTTGTATGAAACGAATTATTTAATTCTGGAAAATTCTTGGAATGTTTTCTGAAAAAGAATTATAGAGGGAGTTTGGTTTATCCAAAAATACCCAAATTTTGCCAGAATATTCTTTAGCATATTGTTGACCTCATAGCAAATTTTCAGCTCATTTGAAGATCATTTGAGTAGGGATTTGCTAACAACAATCTGCTGTGTTCATAAGAGTCCAGAAACATTTTCAGAAAATGTTTCCCACTTCAAAAATCTGTTCTGAGTAATCCGTAGCTCCAAAAATCATAGGAAAATTTAGGCAAGCTCTATGGGACATACTTGGAATTGTAGTTCACTTAGTTGGGCATGAAAATGCACATTACTACAGAATTAATTCTATTGAGTACAAATGCTTAAAGAATTGTTCTGGGAGAACTACCCAAGTAAAAGGGCTGAGTTTTGGACCAGATGACTCTCATGTGATAAAAAACTCACATGTAAATTATAAGCCCAAGATGAGTCCTGGAACTCCCTGTTCTTATTCTCCATACTTATGTATAAGGGAAAAATACATAAGAGATATTGTGAGAATTATGGAGGACACAATATGACTCCACATTAGCTGCAATTTGGCAAGCTAAATCCTTAGGTAGTATAGAACCTGCTGTAAAAGTTTTGAGGCCATTGGAGTTCTTGTTCTTCAGTTGCACTCAAATCTTTTCAGCTTATCTATTATGTTCATTAGAGAAAAGGGTTAGTGTATAGCTAAGGACCTTAAGGTCAAATTAGTTTAATTCTGTTCTTTGCACAACAGAGGCAAACCAAGCCATGCTTGGCTTTTCCACACAACCTCTGTTCTTAAGAAAGTAATTCTATAACTTCTTTCCATTACATTCCATGAAACATATGCATATACATTTCAATAGGAACCACAACGAAGGGGACTCAAAGGAGTGATTCATCAAAGTGGATCAAGCTCCGGAGAGTCAAGGGTGGATCTGCAAGGATACTAACTGCTTATATACGACTACCCTGCAAAACAGGCAAGCTCCGGTTTGCATTTAACAGCTGTTAAGTTTTTATTTTGTACTCACTTTCGGTCAAGATATGAACTGTGCATTAGGTCTAGTGATTGATACTCCTCTTGCATAGCCAAATGACCCATGGAGTATTGGGTAGGTGTCTTTCACCGTGTAGAACTGCCATGCTTAAGTACGGTTCGGTAGAAGTCGAGTGGTGAGATGCTACTCGCAGATTTAGGAACAACAGGGACATACGGGATTGGTTCGTAATTGAATTAGCAAGTTAAAGTTGAGACCGGAAGGTTGTAGGAGCAGCAGGACATAGGGGCCTGGGTGCTGTAGACCTGTCCGTGTCGGTCAAGGACCGATCCGTATGCGGCCCTGTTGAACAAGTTTGAGTTGTGTACCGGATTCATGCTGGCTATATGGGACCCAGTAAACCGATGTACCTCGGGAAGCTGTCGTTGGGACTTTTCGGGTCGCCTCAGGCGGACGGCCGGTGTGCAGTATGTGGGGAATATTCTCATGACATCTCACGTCGGAAGGTGCACCATGAGAGTAGCTACTGTACGGGGCGACTTGATCGATTCAGCGGGGGTGAAACGGGGGAAAGGCTGCCACGTACGACGTCAGTGATGGTTGTTGTAGGCAACGTCGAGTACGGGCGTACGTGTCGTGTAGTCCGGGTGTTATTGATTCGAATCACCGTCGCTCGCGGAATGGACCGAGCATACTTGTTCTCACAGTCGTGACGTAGTAAGAACTTGCATGAGAAAGGAACTAATCATATTGATGTGAAGTATTATACTAGTGTTGTATTGGATCTCGATGAATAGGCTAGTGCAAACTCGATTCTTTTACGCCATGAGCAATTTACATCGGGGGAAAGCGTTTCTTGTTTGATTGTGGACTCCCGATGTAGCGTGCCCAGGGTTACTTAAAATGATGCAATTAATACCTGAAAGTAAGGATTCACTTTTAGGCGAGTTAATTATGCTTATGCCATCCTATGTTAGGTTCATAACCTCACTTAGAGTTTCATGTTTAGGGAGACGGTTAAGTCTTGCTGAGCGTTATGCTCACGGATGCTATTCGAGTTGTTTTGCAGGTAATTGACTCGCTGATTATGACAAGGGGTGCCGATGAGACTCGGGAACCTCCGAGTGCTTACTCTAAGAGCATCCTCGCCGCTGCAGATTGTCTTCGTGTTGCTAGTAAGAAACGTCCGCGGGCTGGACCGTTTCTTTGTTGCTAGTTTAGATATGAGTCGTGAGAGTGATAGTCTTCCGCTGTAGTTTACTCTGATATACTTATTTGTAAAACAATCTTGTACGCTTCCGCAAACTATTTATGTAATATGATGTATGTTCATCGACCCGTGTGCTGTTGGGTGCCGCATAACACGGCACCACCCGACGAGGTCCCGTGGGGCCGTCTCAGCGTGGCATCTGAGTGCAGTTACATACCAGAGGAACAAGTATCAATGGGAGAGCTTGAACTTCAAAAGGACCTGACTTATGCGGAACACCCTGTCCGAATTTTGGACGTAAAGGAAAGGGTCACCCGGAACAAAGTAATTCGATGGTGCAAGGTCCAGTGGAGCCATCACACCGAAGCTGAAGCCACATGGGAGCGAGAAGAGGATATCAAAGCAGAATTTCCCCATCTATTTTCTACAAACAAATCTCGAGGGCGAGATTCAATTTACGGGGGGTAGAATTTCCCCATCACTCATGTTTCTTTGTATTAACATTTTTGGGACCTTTACATTCCGCTGTAAGAATAATATAGACATTTATGAGTGAGACATTGAGCCATTGTAATAAAGTACTTAAACCCTATTTATTCGTGGTTATATTCTGAATTCAGTTTGTGGATTACATGTGTATGTGTGATGAATATCCTGGGCACACATGTGCATTCACTTGGTTCTATTTTCAGAACCGGGTGTCACAGATTGGTATCAGAGCCACATTGACCATAAGACGCAAGCCTAGATAGAATGGGCACTCTAAAATACATAGAAACACCCCTCTAAACTGCTATTTTTGAAAATTGCTTGCTGCTGCACTTTACTTGTCAATTCAGCCACCGCAAAGTGCTATTTTCAGCCCCTCTTTTCTCTCCTTTTGGACAGCAACGCCTTTGCTTTCTTGCTCCATAGCTTCTGAAGTTTTGGGAGTTATTTCTTCCTTCTCTAAAGTTTATCATGTCTTATATATAGATGCCGGTGACCAGGAGCACAGCACGCATAAGAGCTCGTCCACCACCACATGGGAGTGCTCTTAACCCCATTGAGGTGTCCGATGGACCATATTCGGAGGAAGTGAAGACGGAACCTCGTGATGAATATGAAGTCAATAGCAATATACATGAGAAAGAGGATCCGGAAGAGGTGGAACCCTTCGAAGACAATGTGGAGGATGATCCACAAGAACAGTATTGGTACGCACCTCAGGAGGAGTTTCACGTGGGCTTACACCCCGTGGAGCCTCATGAAACTATGACGGGAGGAGATGAACCTGAGGAGGAGCCACCCCTTGCTGAGATCAATAATGAAGATGATGAATGGGCCAACCATTCAGTTCAAGAAGTTTGGTCTGACGGAATAGAAGGAGGACACACATCAGGGAGCTCAAAGAATTTCTTGATTGCTGCAGCTTATACCCGGAGTATCTCCTCAAAAAAGTCCCTCGTCGCGGACATGAAGAGTGGAAGGCTGATGTAACCATCCTATCTAATGGTAGGGTTGTCACTCGGCACTTCACACTCACATGGAGAGGTACAAGGGCAGAAGATATCGATGATGCTGCATGGGAAGCACTCACCAGGCTGTGCCACGCCCTCCATGAGCAGCTTGAGGACACAACTTTTGAGCTGCACCCGTGTGACGCCCTGGTTCTGAGATAGAACCTCTCGGAACCGAGACTGATGCGTATGTGTGCCCAGGATGTTCATCACACATACACATATAATCTACAAACTGAATTTCAGAATAATACCATGAATAACAGGGTTTATTACAATGTTTCATGAGTCTTGGACTCATTCTAGCAGCGGAAGTCTTATTCTAGCAGCGGAAATCTTTATTCTAGCAGCGGAAGTCTTCTAAACTATTGTTGAAACAAACTAAGCAGCAGCAGAGGCTCCATCTCTACTCCATCCCCACAGGCAAGTTGACGGTGGATCACACTCCTAATAACCCACGTGGTCTTCATAGTACTCCTCTCCTGTTGCTGATTATGTATGATAATGCAAGTTTGAGTACATGACGTACTCAGCAAGTGCGGGAAAAATATGATATGTAGCTCATAGCAAGGCAGGTATAAAAAGGCTCATTGCAGAAAGCAAAGTTTATTTCTCAAAACACGATAAAAACAGCAACTTAGCTTTAAGTGAATGTAATTCCAACATGTATTTAAACACAACCATACCTCCATCATGTTCCATTACTTTCATGTCTCTTCCAGATATTTATCTTTCTCAACTTTTCTCAAGCTCGTGAATACCATCTCGTATTCACTACCATCTCATGAATACCATCTTGTATTCACTACTATTTCATCTCATCTTCAATTCCTTCTCATACCGAGACCAAAGCTCATTGCGATGACTCAACATTCATGCAACACAATCTCATTATCCGGACTCAACAGTCCCGAAAACCAAACCATAACCGACCAATAACCAATCCAAAAACCATAACCTCCCAATAACCATCCCATCTAATCATGTGAGTTGTCGAGACGCTTGTGACCGTAAGCTCGGCTATCATGATAGTTTTACACTCTGCAGAGGTGGCACCACTTTACCCACAAGTTTGTGATTTCGTCACCCGTCGGCGACTGCGGAATCTTCATTATAGCAGTACACAACCGTCGGTGTATGGCCAAGAGATCATAAAATAGGCTTTACAAAGGGGCTACTAGATGTATGGACTCACTAAGGTTTCACCTGCAGGCTAGAATCTCCAATTCTCCCACCTACGGGCCCCTCTTGTGCCATGCAGTCCCAGGGCAGTCCTCACTCGACTCCCATTCCCCGCGCCTTCCATGGACCATAACAATCTAGCAACTTACCTAATTAGTCAGCTAAGACGCACCCATATTTGGCCTTGTGGTGACACTGTTATCCTGGCATGGCTGGCATGAACCGGTCCTTAGATCAACGACAAGTAAACCACCATCTCGTTCTACTCATCCACAAAACCAAGCTTGCCTAGATCTCCCTCTGATTCATGTTCATTAACATCAAGTTCTCATTATCATTACTCATACGAGTGCAGTTAGCTAGACACATTCTATCGCTTCCCATATCCCGTAGATTAGCGAAGCAAAAAGCAAAAACGACCCTACCCGACTCATTACTTCCCTGGCGACAAGGGTGGTTAACAAAACTAGTAAACTCCTATCAAAGGGTTTCCCATCAAGTTGACTCAACACACACAATTTTCTCAAACAAAACTGTTTCCAAAAACATGGGATCAATATGGTCAAGGGGCACTTGCCTTGTTCTTGCGGCTCTGGTTGTTCTTGTCTCTCGATGTTCTGGTGTTGTAGTCCTTCGTAGGTAGCTCCCTGAGCTTGTCCTTCGACTTACGATCGCGCACATACAAGATTCATAGCAATCAATTATCATGCACAAACTTTACTTAAGATGCAATGATGCATATGCATGTTGATTCTATGGTGCAGTTTTATTAGATCAGTTTGTACGTGTTCTTGCATGGCTTGCATGGGTTTTACAATGAACAAAGGTGTTCCGATCAAATGTGGACCGGCGATGATCTTGTCTCAAGATCTAGATCAGACCGATCAATACGTGATCTGTCCATGAAAAAGATTTTGTTCGAAGGGATCGAAGAACAGATGCAAAGAAAAAACGATGACGTCGTAAGGTGGTTATGGAGACCTACTTTACTTTATTCGGGTCCTTCCTCTAGCAAAAACAGATCGTCGGCTCTCTTCCAGCATGGCAATCGTGTTTGGGCTCATCGGCGGTCTCTCCAGTGGTCAATACTCCGGCGAAGGGGTTTAGCTCGGCGAGTTTTGGGCTAGGGCTTCTAAGTTGTCGGCTTTAGAAAAGATGTTACGACCAAGGGGTTGTTTCGGGTTCTATTTATAATCAGAAAAAGAAGAGTCCTAATCTGATTGGATTTCGAATAAGAGTCCTATTCAAATTGTTTTTGAATCTTAACAACTTATCTTCAATTGATTTGGTGCGGTAGCAACGTGGAATTCGTGTCGGTTTCCTTCCGTGTCGGTATTCCCGTGCGTTCAGAGGCAAAAACCGCTTCAGATCTCGTCACCTCCGCGGTGATGAGCTCAGGAGGCTCCACGTGTCCAGCAGAGGCCTGGCCTCCCTTTTCCACAGAGGCGGGCTCCGGTTGTGCCGCATGTCAGGCGGGCGAGACCTCCCTCTCCCTCAGAGGTGAGCTCCGCGTGTGCCACGCGTCCTGGCGGGCAGGACCTCCCCTCTCTCCAGAGATGAGCTCCGCGAACGCACGTGTCGGTGCCGGACCTCCCCTCTCTTCGTAGGTGGGCTCCGAATGTGCCACGTGTCTGAGCCGGACCTCCCCTCTCTTCGGAGGTGAGCTCCGAGAATGCCACGTGTCCAGTAGCGCCAGACTTCCTTTCTTCTCAGAGACGAGCTCCTAGGTCAACACGTGTCCATCAGCGTCAGACCTCCCGGAGGTGAGCTCCGAGGTCGACACATGTCCAACAGTGTCGGACCTCCCGGAGGTGAGCTCCGAGGTCGACACATGTCCAACAGTGTCGGACCTCCCGGAGGTGAGCTCTGGAGGTGGTACGTGTCCAGTAGGACCGGACCTCTCGGAGGTGTGCTCTGAGAGCGACACATGTCCCGCGGGTCGGACCTCTCGTAAGTGAGTTCCTAGAGCGACACGTGTCCCGCGCGGCTGGTCCTCTCTTTTCCGCAGTGACTAGCTCCGAGCCTGCCACGTAGCCAGTTAGCGGCGGACCTCTCCTCCTTTGCAGGGATGAGCTCCGAAGGTGCCACGTGGCCAGCGGCCGCGGGAAGTTGTCTTCGACGCTCTTGGAATTGGCTCTTTTGGCTATCTTTTTTATTCTTTCTCTGTTTCAACTTATTTTAAAATGTTTCTCTACATGAAATATGAATGCATACAGGATTATGAAATTGAGGGTGTCACAAATCTACCCCCTTAAGTTGAATCTCGCCCTCGAGATTCGATAGTGGGGAATAGATGAGGGAATCCTGCCTTGATGTCTTCCTCACGCTCCCATGTAGTTCAGCTTCTGTGTGATGGCTCCATTGTACCTTGCACCATCGGATCACTTTGTTCCTCGTGACCCTTTCCTTCACGTCCAAAATTCAGACAGGATGCTCTACATAGGTCAGATCCTCTTGAAGTTCAAGTTCGTCCATCGGTACTTGTTCTTCCGGTACTCCCAAGCACTTCTTGAGCTGGGATACGTGAAACACGTCATGCACGTCAGAGAAGCGCATCGGGAGCTCTAGTTGATAGGCTACTTCTCCTCGCTTGCCCAAAATCTTGAATGGCCCGATATAGCGAGGTGCTAGCTTGCCTTTGACGTTGAAACGTCGTTGGCCATGGATAGGCGATACCTTTAGGTATACGAAGTCTCCTACTTCGAAAGTCAACTTCCTTCTCCTATTATCCGCATAGCCTTTTTGTCGTGACTGAGCAGCCTTCAAGTTCTCCCGTATTGTTTGGACTTGCTTCTCAGCCACTTCGGGTCCAAACACTTGGTTTTCTCCGGTCTTGTTCCAAAACAACGGCGTTCTACACCGTCTACCATACAGTGCCTCAAAAGGCGACATCTTCAAGCTAGCTTGATAGATGTTGTTATAGGAGAATTCAGCATACGGCAAACTCCTATCCCAACTACGCTCATGTTTCAAGGCGCAAGCTCTCAACATGTCCTCCAAAATTTGGTTTGTCCTTTCGGTTTGTCCATCAGTCTGCAGGTGGTAAGCGGAGCTAAAATCTAGCCGTGTACCCATAGCTTTCTGCAGCTTCCTACAAAATCTAGAGGTAAACTGAGAACGCTGATCTGAGACTATCCTCTTCGGGACTCCATGGCGGCACACGATTTGCTCCATGTAGAGCTCGGCTAGATCTGCCATGTGGTACGTGGTTTTAACAGGAAGAAAATGAGCTGTTTTCGTCAATCGGTCCATGATAACCCAGATTGAGTCGTAACCCGACCGAGTACGTGGCAATCCGACGATGAAATCCATACTGATGTCTTCCCACTTCCACTCGGGCACCTTTAAGGGTAGCAACAATCCAGCGGGTCTTTGATGTTCGGCCTTTACCCGTTGGCATGTGTCGCATAGGACAACATATTCAGCTATGTCCCTCTTCATACCATCCCACCAATAACAAGTCTGTAGGTCCTTGTACATCTTGGTGCTTCCGGGATGTATGGAATAAGGTGAATCATGTGCCTCCTTTAATATCGTGTCGCGGATGTGCTTCACGTTAGGCACACAAATCCTTTTTCCTAGGCAAAGCGTACCCTTCTCGTCTTCCTTGAAGTCCTTTTCGTGCCTTGTTGGGTCCTTTCCTTGATCTCCTTGATTTCCTCATCCGTTTCTTGGCCATCTCTTATTTCTTGTTCCAATGAAGAGTGGAGTTCCCTCACTTCCATCTCGTTCAAGAACCCGAGATGTAACCGTTCGAACTCCTTTCGTAGCTCGGGCGGTAGCTCCCGAACCGTGAGTTGGTGACATGCTCCCTTTCGCTCAATGCATCAGCTACTACATTGGCCTTTTTGGGGTGATAGTTGATTCCAACATCATAATCCTTGATGAGTTCCAACCATCAACTTTGCCTTAAATTCAAATCCGTTTGGGTGAATATGTACTTGAGGCTTTTATGATCTGTATAGATCTCACATCGGTGGCCAAGGATATAATGTCTCCAAATCTTTAATGCATGCACCACGGCTGCGAGTTCCAAGTCATGTGTAGGGTAATTAAGCTCGTGCTTCTTTAATTGTCATGAGGCATAGGCTACCACTTGTCCTTCTTGCATGAGCACGCATCTGAGCCCTTGTCTTGATGTGTTACAATATATATCGAAGCTCTTGCTCACGTCTGGTAATACCGGAACCGGTGCTGTGGTTAGCCTTTTCTTGAGCTCCTCAAAGCTTTTTGGCACGCTGGTGTCCATTGGAAGGCTTTTCCTTTCATTAGCAATTCTGTCATAGGTTTTACTATCTTAGAGAAGTCCTTGATGAACCGTCGGTAGTATCCAGCCATCCCAAGAAAACTCCGAATGTCCCTCACATTTTGCGGTTGGTTCCACTTCAGAACATCTCCCACTTTTCAGGGATCAACCGATACTCCTTCCTCGGAGATGATGTGGCCTAGGAACGACATCTCCTTTAGCCAAAATTGACATTTGCTGAGCTTGGCATATAATTGATGCTCTCGCAGCTTTTGCAATGTCAATCTCAAGTGTTCTTCATGTTCCTCCTCGCTTTTCGAATACACCATGATGTCGTCAATGAAAACCATGACGAACTTGTCCAAGTACTCCATGAAAACCTTGTTCATGAGGTACATGAATATGCGGGTGCATTCGTTAACCCAAAAGACATAACGGTATATTCATACGAACCATACCGTGTTCAAAAGGCAGTCTTGGGTATATCGGAGGGCTTAATATTCAGCTGGAAGTATCCTGACCGAAGATCAATCTTGGAGAACACTCGGGCTCCCTTCATTTGGTCAAACAGGTCCTCTATACGGGGCAGAGGGTACTTGTTCTTGATTGTCACCTCATTGAGCGACCTATAATCCACGCACATCCTTTAGGTTCCATCCTTCTTGTCTACGAAGAGCACGGGGGCTCCCAAATTGACGAGCTTGGACGTATAAAACCCTTCTCTAGCCGCTCCTGGATTTGCTTCTTGAGCTCCACTGGTTCATTAACGGGCATCCTATAGGGCCTCTTCGCTATAGGTGCAGTTCCGGGTACTAGGTCAATGGAAAACTCAATGTCCCGGTCAGGTGGCATAACTGGAAGTTCTTCCGGGAACACGTCCGGGAATTGTTGAACCACCGGAATGCTTTCCAGGGTTGCTTCTTCGACGTGGTTTAACGTTGCCTTCTCGTTTGTTGGCTGAGCTGAGTCAAACTCAATACGGGTACCGTGCTCGTTTGTCAACTGCACGCTCCTCTTAGCACATTGGATTACTCCGTTGTGCTTGCTTAACCAATCCATTCCGAGTATTATGTCAATCCCTTGGGAATCCAAGACAATGAGGTTGGCAAGGAAGTCTGCCCCCCTTATTTTAAGGTTTACTTTTGGACATACTATATTAGTCCTCATCTCTCCACCGGGAGAATTAAGCAACATAGTATATTTCAAGTGTGATATGGGTAGATTATACTTGGCTACATACTTGGATGATATGAATGAATGTGATGCTCCGGAATCAAATAGAATGGTGGCTGGGTTGGAGTTGGCAAGGAACATACCAATCACGACGTCCTCAGTCTGTTGTGCTTCCTCAGCAGAAAATGGTTCACGTTGCCGCGAGCGTAGTTCTGCTGTCCACGGTTTCCTTGATTGGCTCCTCCGTTCGGCCGTGGGTTCTGCTTGGGCACGTTGCTTGGTTGTCCAGGACCTCTCTTCAGGCACTGGCTCGCAAAGTGTCCCGTCTCCCCGCATGCAAAGAATGCCTTGTTACCCACGACAGCAGGTACGTTGGGGCGGGGGTTTTGAGCATAAGCGCCCGTGTTTGGACGGGGCGCTGGAGGAAAAGGCACAAGAGGTGCTTGCATTATAGGACGTTGCCGTGGTGATTGATTAGGGCGAAAAGTAGGTGGGGTTGAGCCATACTGCGGTGCAGCTGGGGGCATGTACCGAGGGCGTACGTTGCTCCCTTGTGGCTGGTACGGCATCTTTCTTTTGCCCTCTTGCTTGATCCCTCGGATCTTGCTCTCAACCACTATGGCTTTTTCAACTAGCTTCTGGAAGCTCGCATAGTCATTGTTGAGGAGCTGAACTTGGATCTCATTGTTCAACCCTCTCATGAACAAGTACTGCTTCCGTTGGTCCGAGTTGACATCTTCGGGGGCATACCGTGATAGTTGCGTGAACTTGTTGAGGTACTCATTCACGCTCTTCTGTCCTTGGCAGAGACCTTCGAATCATTAGCTTGTGCAAAGGTGAGTGGTCGATTCCTCATGAACTCTCCCAATCGGTTGTGAGCCGGCGGTGGTGGCGATGGTGCAGGAACGGGGTTATTGTTTTTGGCTTGCAGCTGACCCAAAGTTTGGATCATAGTTTGCATAAGCTGATTCTGCATAGCCACGTTCCAGGTTGTTTGCACCAGCTCCGGGGTTGTCATTCTCAGGAACCTCAACGTGGTCATCCTCTTGGTTGCCACGGACGTTCCTCCCTTGACGGCCGGCGTTTCCTCTCACCATCTGTGAGAGAGAGTTGGATAGAATAGAGGTTAGAAGTTTAGAGTGATCCCTCCCAACTATATGCATCAAGGTGGATGGGCTATATATATTGGCCTATATGAGGATGTGAACAAGTGCCGAAGCATCTCACATCTCTCTACTATGTGTGGATATGGACAACGCTGAAATGTCCCACAACTCACACTAAGCACAAACAATCACACAATCATTACAAAGGTTTACACAACTCCTATTCAATGGGAGTCCTATAGTCAAGGTGGTTCCAATGCCAATCTATGCATTTTACCTAAGCTTGCATCCTATGGTCAGCGTGGCTTCTAATACCAATCTGTTACTATGGGTGCATCCTACAGTCAACGTGGCTCTGATACCAACTTGTGACGCCCTGGTTCTGAGATAGAACCTCTCGGAACCGAGACTGATGCGTATGTGTGCCCAGGATATTCATCACACATACACATATAATCCACAAACTGAATTTCAGAATAATACCACGAATAACATGGTTTATTACAATCTCTCATGAGTCTTGGACTCATTCTAGCAGCGGAAGTCTTATCTTAGCAGCGGAAGTCTTATTCTAGCAGCGTAAATCTTTATTCTAGCAGCGGAAGTCTTCTAAACTATTGCGGAAACAAACTAAGCAGCAGCAGCGGCTCCATCTCTACTCCATCCCCACAGGCAAGTTGACGGTGGATCACACTCCTAATAACCCACGTGGTCTCCATAGTACTCCTCTCCTGTTGCTGATTATGTATGATAATGCAAGTTTGAGTACATGACGTACTCAGCAAGTGCGGGAAAATATGATATGTAGCTCACAGCAAGGCAGGTATAAAAAGGCTCATTGCAGAAAGCAAAGTTTATTTCTCAAAACACGATAAAAACAGCAACTTAGCTTTAAGTGAATGTAATTCCAACATGTATTTAAACACCAACATACCTCCATCATGTTCCATTACTTTCATGTCTCTTCTATATATTTATCTTTCTCAACTTTTCTCAAGCTCGTGAATACCATCTCGGATTCACTACCATCTCATGAATACCATCTTGTATTCACTACCATTTCATCTCATCTTCAATTCCTTCTCATACCGAGACCAAAGCTCATTGCCATGACTCAACAGTCATGCAACACAATCTCATTACCCGGACTCAACAGTCCCGAAAACCAAACCATAACCGACCAATAACCAATCCAAAAACCATAAACTCCCAATAACCATCCCATCTAATCATGGGAGTTGTCCAGGCGCTTGTGACCGTAAGCTCGGCTATCATGATAGTTTTACACTCTGCAGAGGTGGCACCACTTTACCCACAAGTTTATGATTTCGTCACCCGTCGTCGACTGCAGAACCTTCATTGTACCAGTACACAACCGTCAGTGTATTACCAAGAGATCACAAAATAGCCTTTACAAAGGGGCTACTAGATGTATGGACTCACTAAGGTTTCACCAGCAGGCTAGAATCTCCAATTCTCCCACCTACGGGCCCCTCTTATGCCATACAGTTCCCAGGACAGTCCTCACTCGACTCCCATTCCCCGCGCCTTCCACGGTCCATAACAATCTAGCAACTTACCTAATTAGTCACCTAAGACGCACCCATATTCGGCCTTGTGGTGGCACTGTTATCCTGGCATGGCTGGCATGAACCGGTCCTTAGATCTACGGCAAGTAAACCACCCTCATTCTACCTCATCCACAAAACCAAGCTTGCCTAGATCTCCCTCCGATTCATGTTCATTAACATCAAGTTCTCATTATCATTACTCATACGAGTGCAGTTAGCTAGACACATTCTATCGCTTCCCATATCCCGTAGATTAGCGAAGCAAAAAGCAAAAACGACCATACCTGACTCATAACTTCCCTGGCGACAAGGGTGGTTAACAAAACTAGTAAACTCCTATCAAAGGGTTTCCCATCAAGTTGACTCAACACACACAATTTTCGCAAACAAAACAGTTTCCAAAACAGGGGATCGATATGGTCAAGGGGCACTTGCCTTGTTCTTGTGGCTCTGGTTGTTCTTGTCTCTCGATGTTCTGGTGTTGTAGTCCTTCGTAGGTAGCTCCCTGAGCTTGTCCTTCTACTTACGATCGCGCACATACAAGATTCACAGCAATCAATTATCATGCACAAACTTTACTTAAGATGCAATGATGCATATCCATGTTGATTCTATGGTGCAGTTTTATTAGATCAGTTTGTACGTGTGCTGTAAGGGCCTCAGTTCTTGACAAATGTTTGAAGTGTTATCACCACACACACACACCTCATTTGAAGCAAGTTGATAAACACATTTGAAGAGCAAGTAACCACCATCAACATGCTCATTAGAGAACAAACTCACATATTGCAAAAGTGGTATTTCCTACATGTAATATATAGGGGCTGGGCATATGAAAAACTCCTACACATTGCTAGGAATGTCCATGCCAAGTTTCACCCAAATTCAAAACCTTTTTGAGGTCATTTCGGGTATGGCTAGAAAGAGGGCAGTTTGAAACTACATTCAAATTCAAACTGTTTTGATCCCATGAATTCAAAAGTGGGAGGCATATTCTTAATCAGCACATTTTTGTGAGCTCACACACCAATTTTCACTCCATTTGGAGTTGATCTTGACATGAACTAAGTGGGGCAAATTCAAACGTTATTTGAATTTCAAACTGAACATGTGCTGAAATTCATTCAAACCAAACCCAATTTGAATTCTAACCAATTCAAATGGTTCAAGGGGAGATAATTCAAATCACCAGGGGCTTTGTGGGAACTACTGTTTACAACAGTGAATAGAAGTTAATCTCAGCGGTTAAAAATGAAAATGGGACCCACATGTCAGCCACTGGGGTGATATAACCGACTGAGACTTTCAGCACTCGGGTCCCCGAGCTTCAGCTGCGATCGCAACCGAGGGAGGCCGCCGCGCCAGCAGCTGCTTGGCCACGCGCGGGCACAAGTCGGTTCAGAGCCTTCTTAAGGCGCCCCCCCTTCCTCGGCCGAAGCCCTCGCCAGTTTCTCCCTGCAAGAACACAGCGCCGGGAAACTTTCTTCCGCCGCTCAGAACCGATCGGAGAGCTCCGATCACAGCCTCCCCGTCCCCTCCAGAGCTATGGCAAGGTAATAGGAACCCTCCTCATTCTTCCCCGTTGCTAGAACTCAGCTGAAACCTGTCGATCTCGGCTATACCGAGAGTTCAATTCGGTGACCTAAAACCGCCGCACTTCGGGCTCCCGTGGACAGCCCAACCAGGAGGTGATCATGCCCGAGCCAAGGCACCCTTGGACGCGCTGGTGATCGGTGCTGCTCACCCCCGAGCCACAGCCCTAGTGTTTGCTCACCGGCGGCGAATTTCCAGTTTTCTCATTTCTGGGTACAGACCGACCTTCGGGTGCGGTTCTGTCGAATCCATACTCTAGGAAGGATTAGAGGGCCTCAATCCGCTCCCACACACACTAGACACGATAGCGCACAAGTTGCCTTCACAACCTTTGGCCTGAGAACTTCTGTACCCGGCGTATTTCAAAGTTTACCGACGGAGGAGCATGCGGAAAGCATCGGGCGCACGGTGAGGGACTACTTCGGACCTCTCCCGAGCTGCCTTGAGCCCATGCCGAGGTTCCTGAGGTACCACTGACGCTTTCCGGCCGTTTGCTCGGTTAGTTGGGGTGCTAGGGAAGTCGGCTGACACGGCCGAAGTCTTTCCGAAGCCGCCGCTCGTCGCCGACCATGTACCGGTTGTTGTCATGACGAGCTAAGCCCGGAATCGTGTTCTCCGAGTGAAAGTAGGCGGGGGCGGCCGGAATCATGAAGCTTGGAGCTCCACAGAGGCTGCCGGCGAGGTACCCCGGCGGCAGGGCGCGGGCGGCTGGAGGTAGACGAAGGGGGTGGACCCCAGCTGTCAGCGGCAGATATTTTGAATCGGGATCGCGCTGCAGCTGGGATCTGATGTGCTGGCACGCAAAAACCCTGTACGCCTCAGTGTGCTGACGCATCCGCGCCCAACACGTGTCCCCGTGGCCCACCAGCAGATTTAAACTTTTCCCCGATTTTCAGATTTCCTTCAAACATCAAATCCTCATAACTTTGGCTAGGAAGCTCTAAATCGAGTGAACCAAGTTTTTTTGGATTCAGCTCTCTGAGCACTTTCCACAAATCAATTTTCACTTCATGAAAATCCTTATTTCTCCAGAATTAATTCCTCAAAGTTTAAAATGTTGTGGAATTTTTACTGGAGAATCCCTTGGAGGAAAATTCTGAAATTTTGCTGGGATGTTCACCAAAATATACCTGAACTACCAAAAAAATTTCAGGTCCATTTGAGCTCATTTGCTCCGCCTAATGTTGTGCTTAGTGAAACTGCTCCAGAGAAAATAGAAAATGTTCAGAAACATTTTCAGAATTTCCTCTGAAATTGTTTGGCTCATATCTTTAGTTAGGAACCTTCAAATTAAGTGAAACCAACTCCATTAGAACCCTCTGAAAATCTTTTTCAGAAAGGCATAGCTTGTTTCATGAAAATCCTTAGAACACCCTAAAAGTCTTCAATTAAGGTCAAGTACATAATTAATTGTGGAGGGCTCAAATGAGCTTTGCTGCAACTAAAACTTGACCAAGTCTCTGTTTAGGTTATAACCAAGCCACAGTAAAAGTTTCACAGTCTTTGGATCTGTCTAGTGAGACTTAGAAGGTTCACAAAGTTAAAACTCAATTCAAATACATTTAATTAATACATGTACTTCTTATATCATGTAGTCGCTAAGGTCGAGGAGGAACCCGAAGTCCTAGACTTCGTTACTCCGGAGGAGCAGCTAGCCTACGACCAAGAGAAACAAGGCAAGCTCCGGCTTGCATTAACTTATTTACAAATTTTTACTGTTTTGAGCATTTTCTTTGAGTATCACTTATTTCCTTGCATTAGAGTCTTGTTTGGAAACCCAATTGCATAGCCAAGAAAACCATGGGTTGGGTTTAGGATTGCAAACCCCGTTAGCTACTGCAAAGCTAAGTTAGGGTAGGATTCGGTACAAGTCGAGTAGTTGAAACTACTTGCGAGCATAGGCTAGAGGCACTCGACTCGGGTAGATATAGCACATGATACACATGGCAAGAAAAATGAGACCGAGCGGAGAGTAAAAGGCAGCAGGACTTTGGGGCCTGTGTGCTATAGCTCCCCTTGTGTCGATTGAGGACCGAGCCGTGTGCGGGCATGTTGAACAAGCTAGAACAGTACCGAAGACCTACCGGCTATATGGGAACCGGGAAACCGATGTAACTCGGGTAGCTGGGTATTGAGGCATTGCCCGTCGTTCAGAGGGTAGGTTGAGAGCTTGAGGTGTAAATCGGCTAGCGGCACTGAGATGCACGTGCAGAGACCTCTTGCTCGGGACGATGGGACCGGTTCAATATTTGGCTGACGGGCGAAAGGTGGTTGCATACGGCGTAAATCGATTACAATCGGCGACAGGTTGTTCGGGTAACCCTGCAGGTGTAAATCGATTACAATCACCGTCCCTCGCGGTCAGTGAGTACCACTTGTTCACTGTACCGTGGCGTAGAAAGAACAGGCTAGTTACATGTTAAAATGTTGCTGATTGAAAGATGGACTCTGATTGTTAATGATTTTTTGTAGTTTAGAGCTAATTAAAGTTCCTTTCAACTTTGGGCAAAGCACATGAGAGAAATGCATTTCTTGTTTGATTGCGGCTCTCTCATGTGCCTTAGCGTAAGTTTTTCCACAACCTGCTGCTAAAATTTGAAAGTAAGGTTCCACTAATTAGGCGAGTCCTCGCAACTTGTTTTATCTCCTGTACCTATCACCCCTAATGTAGAAGTTCCATGTTTGGGAGAGACGGGTCAATCTTGCTGAGCTTCGTGCTCACTGCTTGTGTTTGAAGCTTTTGCAGGGTTCTATGAGGAAGGGACTCCCGAGGAGGAGACGGAACCCCAGGAGGGGAACCCCATCGAGTGGGAGTCGTGCACGCCGCCGTGTTAGTGTGCGTGCGTGCTAGCAAGGACACGTTCACGGGCTGAACGTGAACTTGATGCGTGGTCTACGCCCGTGAGTGTAGGCTGAACATATTTTGTTGTAAAAATGTTAATAACTCGTTTATGTAATAAAACTTTGCTTCCGCTTTATGCCTTTGATGTGTGTTATCCGGTGCTGTGCAACGCAGAACCCCTCAGCGTGATCCTGGCTCGACAAGACCGTGGGGTCGTGTCAGCGTTGGTATCAGAGCTCGCTTGAGGCTTAACGCACTATAAAGGTCATCTTTTTCAAAAATCCAGTGAGGAACAAGTTAGTAGCCCACATAAGGATGTTATTGGTGTATAGCAAGTGGCATACTAACCTATTTGATTATGTCGGAAAATTGTGCATCTCGGGACGTGTATGTCTTGGGGGGTGCACGTAAGTGCTGTCCACCAGTGCGCACAAGCTGAAGGGCGGAGCCCCATGAGTGGCAGGTAACCCGACCCGCTTTGATATCCTCTACGACTCTTCATGTAGTTTGGGGTATTCGAGCAACGTCTGTCCCTGGCGTGCATGGTGCAATTTGGGAGACCCCATCACGTGGTCTGAAACGTGAACACGTAACTCAAGGCATGGTTGGCTTGAGAACATCCGGGCGAGTGATGACGGCCGGGTGTGCGGACTGTATGGATACCGGACTCAGAGTGCAGCCATGTCTAACGATTGCTTGAGTTATTTGCAGGTAGTCTTACTACGAAACAGTAGACGTGTAGTATTCGTGTGCGAGTGACGCTTAGTGCCACTGAAATAACGAAGCCGGCTAAGTCCGGTATAGGTTTTTCTTTGTGAGGACGTAGTACCGACATGATCTGGTGACGCATCGACGTCACACCCCACTAAATGAACAACTTCATTGTAAAACTTGAAAGTTTTGATCCAGCGCACTGAAACTTTGAAGTAACTCCTTCCCTTAGTCAGGATATTCAAAGTTAACAAGGTTTCAACTTATAGGTTGTTAAGGGCAGAGCACTCTGTTCTCAGCTGAATTAGGGCTGAAGTTAATCAGGGGTTCGAGGTTGAGTTCTTTCGAGGTTGGGGTCATATGATACATTTCTGGAAAGCATTGGAAGAGCTTCACAACTTTTCTGTTGAGGTCCAGAGGTGTTTCAACCCTTAACCAATCTAAAAGTGCAGTAGAGTTGAAACTGTCCAGAAAACAGGGCAGAGCAAAGACTCTTTGTAACTCTTTGTAAATTGAGCATTACTTCCTGCATAAAAATCCAAAAATAGAAAATGAGGTAGTTCTGGAAAGTTTATGAGATGGGTTACAACTTTGTAACAGAAAGTTTTGTCAGATTGGGAGCAGAATTAACTGGAATTCTTGGATCAAATCAGTACACAAAGCAGGGAGGTACTGTCCAATTTTCTCCAGAAATTCTGTTAAATTTGACATCTCATAACTTTTGAACCAGGACAGATCGTAGGCCAAGCAAATACTTTCTGGAAAGCTATTAAAGTTAGCTTTAACTTTGGCGTTGAGCTCCAGAATTGGTTTTGCCTTTAGCATGGCCTAAATCAGGTTGAAATGGAAACTGGTCAGGGCTGTCATGCAGATAGCAGATCAGCAGTCAAATTTTGTTAAATTTGAACTATGTTTCCAAGTTTTATGGGTTCAATGACATGTCTTCTGTTATAACTCAATGGTTTACTGTTTAAATAAATATTTGACATTTATGAAATATTTTTTTACAGATGACAGCAGATAAGCAGTTGGAGAACGGGTGGGTGATGTCCCACTGTTCTCACCGCAGCGGCTATCCGGAAGCATTATGGCAAATGCTGCAATATTTCGGGTACAATCAGATGCCGCAGTACTTCACCAAGGAAGAAGGCGAGGAGGGGAACAAGACATGGACAATCCATGTTGAAGTCCCTGCAGGACCTACGCCACCCGGGTGGGCACCGTTCACCGTCACGGTGAGAGGTAGACAACCCGAGGGAATGTGGCAAGTGGCAGCCCGTGACACCATGTCACGTTTCTGCCAGCTACACGTGAGAGTGATGGAGGTCACTCCATACGTGCTCGTTCCGGTGGAGGGACGGGCTCATCATGTGTGGGAAGGGAGGTACCGGGAGGCAACAGACCCGAGTTGCCCAAGGTACAACCCCGCGGAGGCAAATCTCAGCCTCCAGATGAGGGCGGGAAACGCCGTGATGGACAGCCAAGCTGCTCATACGGAGCATCTCACCGCAAAGCTCAAGGAGAGCACAAGCCATGGACACCAGTTCGAGAGTGCCCACAGCGCACTCCACAATGTGCTCCTTCTGACGATCAAGGCGAAGAAGAAAAGCCGTGTCGACATCGCGGCGGTACAAGAGCTGGTGCATACTTTAACCCAGCAGAATGAGGACCTTACTCAAGAGCGGGACAACGCTATTGAGGAAGGGCAAGGCTGGGAAGAAGACTACAACCAGGCCATGGACGAGGTGCATGCATTGCAGGACCTCGTACCTCCAGTATTGGGCATACCGGTGGTCTTGGGTCTTCCAGCAATGGGAGAACCCGAGATGGGAGAAGAGGTGGTAGATCCAGAGCCACCAGCAGAGGTACCGGAGGGGGACGACCCGCAGGAGGTCGAGTTCTACTCCAAGTACGGGGTTACAGTTGCCAAGTGGGGCAGCTAGAGTAGGGTAACCCATCTTTTGTAATCGGTGACATGTCGTGTAGGCAGTAGTGTATGTATAGGTAGTGACGACATGAGCACGACTTCTCGGAGACCCGAGAATAATGTATCTTGTATAAAGTTTATGCTTTATCAATGTATGTGAATGTTGTGCAAATTATTCATGTGTCACTTCAATACCTACTGTTGCATATGGAATTTTAAGTATGACAGGTGCTAATCGCTGCTGTTTTGGAATTTCAGAATGACTCGTACTCGTGCCAACCCGGACGTTGGGGGTACTAGCCAAGGGGGAGAGACCTCCCAACCGCCTCCCTAGGACTCCTCGGGACAGCAGCAGCAACAGCAACAGCAAACACCGCCACCGCCACTGCCAACGGTTACATTGGCCGACATTGTCGCGGCAATGGCGGGTTCTCATCAGCAGCACACGGAGTTGCTGCAAACTCTCATCGCTAATACGTCTCGCCCAGAGAGACGTCAAGATCGTGAGGAGCGTCAACAGAGCTCCTACTCCGACTTCCTAGCGACTCATCCCCCGGTATTCTCAAGGGCGGATGAACCTCTCGACGCGGACAACTGGCTCCGCGCAATAGAGATGAAGTTTGGGCTGCTCCAGATAAGCGAACAGCGTAAGACTCAGTTCGCGGTCCAGCAGCTCCAAGGATCCGCGAGCGCGTGGTGGGCAAACTTCTGTGCTTCACAGCCCACCGACCGTGCTATGACCTGGGCGGAGTTCCGGACGGCCTTCAGGGCCTATCACATACCGCCGGGTCTGATGAAGAGGAAGACGCAGGAGTTTCTACACCTGCAGCAAGGGAGCCGGAACGCGCTGGAATACTCCAGGGCGTTCAACGATCTCAAGCTCTATGCGTCGTATCATGCCGATACCGACGAGAAGTGGCGGGACCACTTTTACCAGGGGCTTAACCCGCTCCTGAAGGAGAAATTGGCGATGTTCAATCGCGGCAGTCTCAACGACATCATTGATGCTGCGATTGTCCAGGAGGACTCCGGCGGAGAGGAAGCGAAGCGCGCCGCAAAGCAGCGGAGAAGGAGGCAGTCCTTCTCAGAAGTTTCGGATGGTGAATCGCCCACCATCAGGTCCACGCTGGCATCCACCACAGAGGTCGATGCCGTTCCACAGTTGGCCGTACTCTTCACCGGCATTCAGACCGGCACTGCCAGTACCACCTCTGCAACAACAACAGCAGCAGCGGACGATGCCGCGTGCGTATGCACCTCAGCAGCGCATGCCGGGCTTTCGTCCCCCGAGCACCACACAAGCAGCGGCCACATGTTACAAGTGTGGTCGTCCAGGACACTTCGCCAGCAGTTGCCCGGAGAGGCAAGGCGGCGGAGTTGCACCGCATCTTCCGGGGAGGAATCAACCCCGGAACCCTACTAATGCACGGCGGGCAAACCCTAGGCCCGGCACCGTCCACCAGCTTGGCATAGAGGACGTGCCGGAGGGTGAGCCAATCCTTGCGGGTATGTTCCAACTCCACCAGCATCCCGCCATAGTATTGTTCGATTCAGGTGCCACACATAATTTTATTAGCCAAGCTTTCATTGCTAAACACAGCTTGCAAATACTACCCACCGATAGTCCATATTTAATTTGTTCACCGGGTGGGAAGATTTCAGCAAGCGTAATGGTTTCCAAAGCACCATTATGCTTAGCGGGTAGAGTGTACCCCACGTCTCTCATCATCTTAGAGGGACAAAAGGTCGATGTCATCCTAGGGATGTCGTGGTTAAACCGCCACGGCGCTATTTTAGACACCATCCTTCGAGTCGTGCACTTAAACTCAGAAGTGCACGGATCTCACTCCTTATTTCTGGACAGTCCAGAAATAAAATTTCCAAGTGTCTATCAGTCGACAACCATCAGATTGGAAGACATTCCAGTGGTCCGAGAGTTCCCTGACGTGTTCCTGGATGATTTACCGGGGATGCCACCCGATAGAGAGGTGGAGTTCAAGATTGAACTTGCACCGGGAACCATGCCAATATCCCGAAGGCCGTACAAGATGGCGCCCAAGGAATTGGCTGAGCTGAAGACTCAACTAACGGACCTCCTGGAGAAGGGTTATTAGGCCAAGCTCCTCGCCATGGTGCTGTTCGGCATTATTTGTAAAGAAGAAGGATGATACGTTGCGACTTTGCGTGGACTATTGTCCATTAAATGCAGTAACCATCAAGAACAAGTACCCGTTGCCACGGATCGACATGTGGTTTGATCAGTTGGTCGAAGCAAAGATCTTTTCCAAGATGGACTTAAGATCCGGGTACCATCAGATTAAGATAAGGGTGGAGGACATCCCGAAGACGGCTTTCTCGACGAGGTACGGACTTTATGAGTACCTGGTCATGTCCTTCGGCCTCACCAATGCTCCAGCTCACTTCATGTATTTAATGAACTCGGTATTCATGCCGGAGCTGGACATGTTTGTCGTGGTCTTCATCAACGACATACTGGTATATTCCAAGTCGGAGGAAGATCACAAGAAACATCTGCGTATAGTCTTGCAACGGCTGCGGGATCACAAGCTATGCGTGAAATTCAGCAAATGCAAGTTCTGGATATCGCAAGTGCCTTTTCTCGGGCATATCATCTAAGCAGAGGGTATCGCTGTATACCCGAGTAAGATCACTCAAGAGCTGAATTGGAAGTCCCCGAGGACTGTTCATGAGGTACGGAGTTTCCTCGGACTCGCGGGATATTATCGGAGGTTCATCCCGAACTTCTCGAAGATTGCCAAGCCTATGACGGAGCTGCTGAAGAAGGCTACCAAATATGTTCAGAGTCCAACATGTGAAGCAGCATTCAAGGCTTTAGTTAAGCACCTAACATCAGCACCGGTTTTGGCGCAGCCAGACACGACCAAACCGTTCGATGTGTACTGCGATGCATCCGGCATTGGGCTCGGATGTGTGCTGATGCAAGACCGAAGAGTGGTCGCGTATGGATCACGGAAGCTTAGAAACCATGAGCAAAATTATCCAACTCACGACTTGGAGCTCGCTGCCGTGGTAATTGCACTGAAAATGTGGAGGCATTACCTACTCGGTAACCTCGTACATTATATACCGACCACAAGAGCCTCAAGTACATATTCACTCAGAAGGAGCTGAACATGAGGCAGCGAAGATGGTTAGAATTGATAAAGGATTACGAAATAGAGATCCATTATCATCCGGGCAAGGCAAACGTAGTGGCAGATGCGCTGAGCCGCAAGTCACACATCAACAATCTGACCATCACACCGTTGGAAGAGAGCGAACCACCACTACATGTGATTCCACACGGAGCTCTCTACAACCTAGCTTTGATCCCCATCATCCGTGAAGAGATAGCGGCAGCTCAGAAACATGACAAGGGCATGTCGCATTTGCGGAGACGTGTAGACAGTGGGGAGTTGAAATGTTTCCGGAACGACGGAGACGGCGTCCTATGGTTCAAGGACCGGATCGTCATACCCCGTAACCCGGAGCTACGGAAGAAATTTTTTGATGAGGCTCACTTATCAAAATTTTCTATTCACCCCGGCAGCAACAAAATGTATCAAGAACTCAGAAGCAAGTTTTGGTGGACACGGATGAAGCGGGAGATCACAAAGTACGTGTCCGAGTGTGATACATGTCGAAGGGTGAAGGCAGATCATATGTGGAAACCGGGACTGCTACAACCACTGGGCGTTCCTGCCTGGAAGTGGGAGGATGTGAGCATGGACTTCATTGTCGGTTTACCCACCACCTTTCAAAAACATGATTCTGTCTGGGTGATCGTCGACCAGCTCACCAAAGTTGCCCATTTCATCTCGGTCAACACCAACTGCAACGCCAAGAAGTATGCTGAACTGTACATCTCACGGATCCTATGCTTGTATGGCGTACCCCGTACCATCATATCGGATCGGGGCACTTTATTTGTGTCCCGTTTTTGGGAGCAGCTGCATGCTGCATTGGGGACGAAGCTGATCTGTAGTTCAGCATACCACCCGCAAACGGATGGGCAAACCGAGCGGGTAAACCAAATCCTAGAAGACATGCTACGAGCTTGCGCTATCAACCACGGCAAGAATTGGGATGATCACTTGCCATTAGCTGAGTTCTCGTACAACAATGGGTACTAAGCCAGCATCAAGATGGCGCCTTACGAGGCGCTATACGGGAGGAGATGCCGCACACCACTGAATTGGTGTGAGTCTGGCGAAAGGGTTACCTTTGGGATTGACCTTGTCAACAACGAGGAAGAAAAGGTTCGACTGATTCAAGCAACCTAAAAGCCACCCAATCCCGTCAGAAACAGTATGCGGACCGGAGAAGACGCCCATTACAATTCGAAGTCGGGGATCACGTATATCTACGTGTGTCTCCGATGAAGGGCGTAAACAGATTCGGGGTGAGAGGAAAGTTGGCACCCCGGTTCGTCGGTCCATTCCAGATTACCGAAAGATGTGGATCGGTAGCATACCGGCTGAAATTACCAGACGCACTTTCTGGTGTGCACGACATCTTTCACATTTCCCAGCTGAGGAAGTGTCTTAAGCTATCTACTACCGTTCAGCTGGAGGACATTGAAGAACTGCAACCGGATCTCACCTATCGGGAGGGACCGGTTCAGATCATTGACGAAAAGGCCCGAACCACACGCAACCGCACGTTGTGGTTCTACAAAGTTCTATGGAGTAATCACTCCATGGACGAAGCGACATGGGAGAGCGAAGGATTTCTTCGCGCTAACTACCCCGACTTTTTCACGTCGCATATCCGGTAATTTTCCACTGTCCTCTCTCTCATTTTCACCTTATAATCTCGGGACGAGATTCTTTTAAGGGGGGGGGAATGTAAGGGCCTCAGTTTTTGACACATGTTTGAAGTGTTATCACCACACACACACACCTCATTTGAAGCAAGTTGATAAACACATTTGAAGAGCAAGTAACCACCATCAACATGCTCATTAGAGAACAAACTCACATATTGCAAAAGTGGTATTTACCACATGTAATATATAGGGGCTGGGCATATGAAAAACTCCTACACATTGCTAGGAATGTCCATGCCAAGTTTCACCCAAATTCAAAACCTTTTTGAGGTCATTTTGGGTATGGCTAGAAAGAGGGCAGTTTGAAACTACATTCAAATTCAAACTGTTTTGATCCTATGAATTCAAAAGTGGGAGGCATATTCTTACTCAGCACATTTTTGTGAGCTCACACACCAATTTTCACTCCATTTGGAGTTGATCTTGACATGAGCTAAGTGGGGCAAATTTAAACGTTATTTGAATTTCAAACTGAACATGTGCTGAAATTCATTCAAACCAAACCCAATTTGAATTCTAACCAATTCAAATGGTTCAAGGGGAGATAATTCAAATCACCAGGGGCTTTGTGGGAACTACTGTTCACAACAGTGAATAGGAGTTAATCTCAGAGGTTAAAAATGAAAATGGGACCCACATGTCAGCCACTGGGATGATCCAACCGACTGAGACTTTCAGCACTCGGGTCCCTGAGCTTCAGCTGCGATCGCCACCGAGGGAGGCCGCCGCGCCAACAGCTTCTTGGCCACGCGCGGGCACAAGTCGGTTCAGAGCCTTCTTAAGGTGCTCCCCCTTCCTCGGCCGAAGTCCTCGCCAGTTTCTCCCCGCAAGAACACAGCGCCGGGAAACTTTCTTTCGCCGCTCAGAACCAATTGGAGAGCTCCGATCACAGCCTCCCCGTCCCCTCCAGAGCTATGGCAAGGTACTAGGAACCCTCCTCATTCTTCCCGTTGCTAGAACTCAGCTGAAACCTGTCGATCTCGGCTATACCGAGAGTTCAATTCGGTGACCTAAAACCGCCGCACTTCGGGCTCCCGTGGACAGCCCAACCAGGAGGTGATCATGCCCGAGCCAAGGCACCCTTGGACGCGCTGGTGATCGGTGCTGCTCACCCCCGAGCCACAGCCCGAGTGTTTGCTCACCGGCGGTGAATTTCCAGTTTTCCCCTTTCTGGGTACAGACCGACCTTCGGGTGTGGTTCTGTCGAATCCATACTCTAGGAAGGATTAGAGGGCTTCAATCCGCTCCCACACAAACTAGACACGATAGCGCACAAGTTGCCTTCACAACCTTTGGCTTGAGAACCTCTGTACCCGGCGTATTTTGAAGTTTCCTGACGGTGGAGCATGCGGAAAGCATCGGGCGCACGGTGAGGGACTACTTCGGACCTCTCCCGAGCTGCCTTGAGCCCATGCCGAGGTTCCTGAGGTACCACTGAAGCTTTCCGGGCGTTTGCTCGGTTAGTTGGGGTTCTAGGGAAGTTGGCCGACACGGCCGAAGTATTTCCGAAGCCGCCGCTTGTCGCCGACCATGTACCGGTCGTTGTCATGACGTGCTAAGCCCGGAATCGTGTACTCCGAGTGAAAGTAGGCTGGGGCGGCTGGAATCATGAAGCTTGGAGCTCCACAGAGGCTGCCAGCGAGCCTCCGGCGAGGTACCCGGCGGCAGAGCGCGGGCGGCGGGAGGTAGACGAAGGGGGTGGACCCAGCTGTCAGCGGCAGATATTTTAAATCGGGATCGGGCTGCTGCTGGGATCTGATGTGCTGGCATGCAAAAACCCTGTAGGCCTCAGTGTGCTGACGCCTCCGCGCCCAACACGTGTCCCCGTGTCCCACCAGCAGATTTAAACTTTTCCTCGATTTTCAGATTTCCTTCAAACTTCAAATCCTCATAACTTTAGCTAGGAAGCTCCAAATCGAGTGAACCAAATATTGTTGGATTCAGCTCTCTGAGCACTTTCCAGCAAATAAAGTTTCACTTCATGAAAATCCTTATTTCTCCAGAAATAATTCCTCAAAATTTAAACTATTGTGGAATTTTAACTGGAGAATCCCAAGGAGAAAAATACTGCAATTTTGCTGGGATGTTCACCAAAATATCCCTGAACTACCATAAAAATTTCAGGCCGTTTGAGCTCATTTGCTCCACCTAATGGTGTGATTAGTGAAACTGTTCCAGAGAAAATAGAAAATGTTAAGAAACATTTTCAGAATTTCCTCTGAAATTGTTTAGCTCATATCTTTAGTTAGGAACCTTCAAATTAAGTGGAACCAACTCCATTAGAACCCTCTGAAAATCTAGTTTTCAGAAAGTCATAGCTTGTTTCATGAAAATCCTTAGAACACCCTAAAAGCCTTCAATTAAGGTCAAGTACATAATTAATTGTGGAGGGCTCAAATGAGCTTTGCTGCAACTAAAACTTGACCAAGTCTCTGTTTTGGTTATAGCCAAGCCACAGTAAAAGTTTCACAGTCTTTGCGTCTGTCTAGTGAGACTTAGAAGGTTCACAAAGTTAAAACTCAATTCAAATGCATTTAATTAATACATGTACTTTTTATATCATGTAGTCGCTAAGGTCGAGGAGGAACCCGAAATCCTAGACTTCGTTACTCCGGAGGAGCATCTAGCCTACGACCAAGAGCAGCAAGGCAAGCTCCAGTTTGCATTAACTTATTTACAAATTTTTATTGTTTTGAGCATTTTCTTTGAGTATCACTTATTTCCTTGCATTAGAGTCTTGTTTGGAAACCCAATTGCATAGCCAAGAAAACCATGGGTTGGGTTTAGGATTGCAAACCCCGTTAGCTACTGCAAAGCTAAGTTAGGGTAGGATTCGGTACAAGTCGAGTAGTTGGAACTACTCGCGAGCATAGGCTAGAGGCACTCGACTCGGGTAGATATAGCACATGATACACATGGCAATAAAAATGAGACCGAGCGGAAAGTAAAGGCAGCAGCACTTTGGGGCCTGTGTGCTATAGCTCCGCTTGTGTCGATTGAGGACCGAGCCGTTGAGGGCCTGTTGAACAAGCTAGAACAGTACCGAAGACCTACCGGCTATATGGGAACCGGGAAACCGATGTAACTCGGGTAGCTGGGTATTGAGGCATTGCCCGTCGTTCAGAGGGTAGATTGAGAGCTTGAGGTGTAAATCGGCTGGCGGCACTGAGATGCGCATGCAGAGACCTCTTGCTCGGGATGATGGGACCGGTTCAATATTTGGCTGACGGGCGAAAGGTTGTTGCGTACGGCGTCCGTGATGGTTGCTGTAGGTAACATCGAGTACGGGCGTACGTGACGGGTTGTTCGGGTAACCCTGCAGGTGTAAATCGATTATAATCGCCGTCCCTCGCGGTCAGTGAGTACCACTTGTTCACTGTACCGTGACGTAGAAAGAATAGGCTAGTTACATGTTAAAATGTCGCTGATTGAAAGATGGACTCTGATTGTTAATGATTTGTTGTAGTTTAGAGCTAATTAAAGTTCCTTTCAACTTTGGGCAAAGCACATGAGAGAAATGTGTTTCTTGTTTGATTGCAGCTCTCTCATGTGCCTTAGCGTAAGGTTCTCCACAACCTGCTGCTAAAATTTGAAAGTAAGGTTCCACTAATTAGGCGAGTCCTCACAACTTGTTTTATCTCCTGTACCTATCACCCCTCATGTAGAAGTTCCATGTTTACGAGAGACGTGTCAGTCTTGCTGAGCCTTCGTGCTCACTGCTTGTGTTTGAAGCTTTTGCAGGGTTTATGAGGAAGGGACTCCCGAGGAGGAGACGGAACCCCAGGAGGGAAACCCCGTCGAGTGGGAGTCGTGCACGCCGCCGTGTTAGTGTGCGTGCGTGCTAGCAAGGACACGTTCACGGGCTGAACGTGAACTTGATGCGTAGTCTACGCCCGTGAGTGTAGACTGAACATATTTTGTTGTAAAAATGTTCATAAACTCGTTTATGTAATAAAACTTTGCTTCCGATTTATGCCTTTGATGTGTGTTATCCGGTGCTGTGCAACGCAGCACCCCTCAGCGTGATCCTGGCTCGACAAGACCGTGGGGTCGTATCATGTTCTTGCATGGCTTGCATGGGTTTTACAATGAACAAAGGTGTTCGGATCAAATGTGGACGCGGCGGTGATCTTGTCTCAAGATCTAGATCAGACCGATCAATACATGATGTGTCCACGAAAAAGCTTCTGTTCGAAGGGATCGAAGAACAGATGCAAATAAAACGCGATGACGTCGTAAGGTGGTAATGGAGACCTACCTTATTTTCTTTGGGTCCTTCCTCTAGCAAAAACATATCATCGGCTCTTTTCCGGCGATGGCAATCATGTCTGGGCTCATCGGCGGTCTCTCCGGTGGTCAAAACTCTGGCGAAGGCGTTTAGCTTGGCGAGTTTTGGGCTAGGGCTTCTAAGTTGTCGGCTTTAGAAAAGATGTTACGACCAAGGGGTTGTTTCGGGTTCTATTTATAATCAGGAAAAGAAGAGTCCTAATCTGATTGGATTTCGAATAAGAGTCCTATTCAAATTTTTTTTGAATCTTAACAACTTATCTTCAATTGATTTGGTGCGGTAGCAACGTGGAATTCGTGTCGGTATTCCCGTGCGTTCAGAGGCAAAAACCGCTTCAGATCTCGTCACCTCTGCGGTGATGAGCTCAGGAGGCTCCACGTGTCCAGCAGAGGCCTGGCCTCCCTTTTCCGCAGAGGCGGGCTCCGGTTGTGCCGCGTGTCAGGCGGGCGAGACCTCCCTCTCCCTCAGAGGTGAGCTCCGCGTGCGCCACGCGTCCTGGCGGGCAGGACCTCCCCTCTCTCTAGAGACGAGATCCGCAAACGCCACGTGTCGGTGCCAGACCTCCCCTCTCTTCGGAGGTGGGCTCCGAATGTGCCACGTGTCAGAGCCGGACCTCCCCTCTCTTTGGAGGTGGGCTCCAAGAGTGCCACGTGTCCAGTAGCGCCAGACTTCCTGTCTTCTCAGAGACGAGCTCCGAGGTCGACATGTGTCCATCAGCGTCGGACCTCCCGGAGGTGAGCTCCTAGGTCGACACATGTCCAACAGTGTCGGACCTCCCGGAGGTGAGCTCCAAAGGTGACACGTGTCCAGTAGGACCGGACCTCTCGAAGGTGTGCTCCGAGAGCGACATGTGTCCTGCAGGTCGGACCTCTCGGAAGTGAGTTCCGAGAGCGACACGTGTCCCGCGCGGCTGGTCCACTTTTTTTCGCAGTGACTAGCTCCGAGCCTGCCACGTAGCCAGTTAGCGACCGACCCCTCCCCCTTTGCGGGGATGAGCTCCGAAGGCGCCACGTGGCCAGCGGCCGCGGGAAGTTGTCTTCGGCGCTCCTGGAATTGGCTCTTTTCGCTATCTTTTTTATTCTTTCTCTGTTTGAACTTATTTTAAAATGTTTCTCTACATGAAATATGAATGCATACAGGATTATGAAATTGAGGGTGTCCCAACCCGTATCGGAAGAGTGGTACAAGGGAGATCATTGGACCTCATGTAACAGCTCTTTCCTACCCACAAGCTGCTGACAAGTCTCAGAGGTTTCTCGTGGAGTTAGGAAACCGCTACGCAAGCGCACAAGAAGAGATCTGTTACCTCCGCAAGAAGCTGTATTTGCTGGAGAAACAAGAGGAGACTCGTGCCAACGCAGGAGCAAATGGAGCATCAGCGTCATCTAACCCTACATGGGCTGCCGACTCACCATGGCATGCGCCCATGTATGGACCTCCCCCGTCACACGGCAAGAACAGCACCGGTTCACATGATTAAGTATTGGATTCCCATTGAATAATCTGTAATAGGAACGTTTAGATCGTAGTAGCTTGAATAAGAGTGGTGTGCTGAAATTTTTGTGATGATTGCTTGGTTTGTGTGCTGATGTGAGTTGTGGGACGCTTTGGCGAATGTCCACATCCACACATAGTAGAGAGATGTGAGATGCTTCGGCACGTGTTTACATCCTTATATAGGCTAAAATTAATAAAAGAAGATATTTAGTTCATACACCTTGATGCATATAGTTGGGGGGATGAATCTAAACTTCTATTCTACTCTACTCTCTCTCACAGATGGTGAGGGAAAAAACCAGCCGTCAAAGGAGGAACGCTCGTGGCAACAATGAACCACAAGAGGATGGCAACGTTGAAGTTCCTGAAAATGCTAACCCCGGGGCTGATGCAAACAACCTTGAACAGTTGATGGCTATGCAGAACAAGCTCATGCAAACTATGATACAAACGTTGGGACAGCTGCAAGCAAACAACAACAACAATCCTAACCCCGTTCCTGCACCCCCACTGCCACCACCGCCACCACCGCCAGCTCACAACAGATTGGGAGAGTTCATGAGGACTAGGCCGCCTACTTTTGCACAAGCTAATTGTCCCATGGAGGCTGATGATTGGTTGAAGTCCATGGAAAAGAAGCTTGCTATTGTTCAGTGCAATGATCGGGAGAAAGTTCTTTCGCATCGCACCAACTTATGGGAGCAGCCGTTGACTGGTGGGACTCTCTTTGCAATGCTCATGTCAACTAGGAGACTATCACTTGGGCTGAATTCAAGGAGAGTTTCCACTCTCATTACGTCCCTGCTGGAGTCATGATGCTTAAAAGGCAAGAGTTTGAAGGTCTCCGCCAAGGAAGGAAGAGCGTGAATGAGTACCTCAACAAGTTCACGCAGCTGTCAAGGTATACTCCAGAAGATGTAAACTCGGATCAATGGAAGCAATACTTGTTCATGAGAGGATTGAACAATGAGATCCAAGTTCAGCTGCTCAACAACGATTACGCAAACTTCCATAAGCTCATTGACAAAGCTATTGTGGTTGAGAGCAAGATCCGTGAGATCGAGCAAGATGGCAAGAGGAAGATGCCATACCAGCCACAAGGGAGTAATGTACGTCCCCTTTTCATGCCACCAGCTGCACCACCGTATGGTTCGTCCGCTTCTATTTTCCGCCCTGCAAATCCACCTCGCCCTAATCAACCACCTCAGCAACGTCCTGTTATGCAAGCACCTCGTATGCCTTTGCCCCCTGCGCCCCGTCCCAACATGGGCGCCTATGCTCAGAACCAGCCTCGTCCCAACATTCCTGCTGTTTTGGGCAACAAAGTATGCTTTTCATGCGGAGAGGCGGGACACTTTGCAAGTCAGTGCCTGAAGAAAAGCCTTGGACAGCCGACCAATGCACCAAAACAGAACCCACGGCCAAATGGAGGAGTTACGCAAGGTAACCGTATGCAACAGAACTACGCTCGTGGCAACGTGAATCATGTCTCCGCTGAGGAAGCACAACAAGCTGAGGACGTCGTGAATGGTATGTTCCTTGCCAACACCATGCCAGCCACTGTTTTATTTGATTCTGGAGCATCGCATTCATTCATATCATCCAAGTATGTTGCCAAGTATAATCTATCACACATGAAACACACTATGTTGGTTAATTCTCCCGGTGGAGAGATGAGAACTAATATAGTATGTCTGAAAGTAAACCTTAAAATAAGGGGGGTTGACTTTCTTGCCAACCTTACTGTCTTGAATTCCCAAGGGATTGATATAATACTTGGAATGGATTGGTTAAGCAAGCACAACGGAGAGATTCAATGTGCTGAGAGGAGCGTGCAGTTGACAAATGAGCACGGTACTCGTATTGAGTTCGAGTCAGCCCAACTGGTGACCGAGAAGGCAGCGTTGAACCACGTCGAAGAAGCAACATTGGAAAGCATTCCGGTGGTTCAAGAATTTTCAGATGTGTTCCTGGAAGAACTTCCAGGTATGCCACCTGACCGGGACATTGAATTTGCAATTGATTTAGTACCTGGAACTGCACCTATAGCGAAAAGGCCGTATAGGATGCCCGCTAATGAACTAGTGGAACTTAAGAAGCAAATTCAGGAGCAGCTAGAAAAGGGTTTTATACGCCCAAGCTCGTCACCATGGGGAGCCCCCGTGCTCTTCGTAGACAAGAAGGATGGGACCCAAAGGATGTGTGTGGGTTATAGGTCTCTCAATGAAGTGACGATCACGAATAAATACCCGCTGCCCCGTATAGAGGACATGTTCGACCAAATGAAAGGTGCTTGAATTTTCTCCAAGATTGATCTTCGGTCGGGATACTTCCAGCTGAAGATTAAGCCCTCCGACATACCCAAGACTGCGTTTCAAACACGGTATGCTTCATATGAATATACCGTTATGTCTTTTGGGTTAACGAATGCACCCGCATACTTTATGTACCTCATGAATAAGGTCTTCGTGGAGTACTTGGACAAGTTCGTCATAGTTTTCATCGATGATATCATGTTGTATTCGAAAAGCGAGGAGGAACATGAAGAACACTTGAGATTGACATTGCAGAAACTGCGAGAGCATCAATTGTATGCTAAGTTCAGCAAGTGTCAACTTTGGTTAAAGGAGATATCGTTCCTAGGCCACATCATCTCCAAGGGAGGAGTATTGTTTGATCCCAGAAAAGTGGGAGATGTTCTGAATTGGAACCAACCATAGAATGTGAGAGATATTTGGAGTTTCCTTGGAATGGATGGATACTACCGCCGGTTCATCAAGGATTTCTCCAAAATAGCGAAGCCTATGACTGAATTGCCAATGAAGGGAAAAGCATTTCAGTGGACACCAGTGTGCCAAGAAAGTTTTGAGGAGCTCAACAAAAGACTAACCACAGCGCCGGTTTTGGTATTGCCGGACGTGAGCAAGAGCTTCGACATATATTGTGATGCATCAAGACAAGAGCTTGAATGTGTGCTCATGCAAGAAGGACAAGTGGTAGCCTATGCATCGAGGCAACTAAAGAAACATGAGCTGAATTACCCCACACATGACTTGGAACTTGCAGCCGTGGTACATGCCTTGAAGATTTGGAGGCATTATATCCTTGGCCACCGATGTGAGATCTATACGGCTCACAAAAGCCTCAAGTATATATTCACGCAAGTGGATCTGAATTTGAGGCAACGTTGATGGTTGGAACTCATCAAGGATTATGATGTTGGAATCAACTATCACCCCGGAAACGCTAATGTAGTAGCTGATGCGTTGAGCCGAAAGGGAGCATGTCACCAACTCACGGTTCGGGAGCTGCCACCCGAGCTGCGCAAGGAGATCGAATGGTTACATCTCGGGTTCTAGAACGAGATGGAAGTGATAGAACTCAACTCTTCGCTGGAACGAGAGATACGAGATGGCCAAGCAGCGGATGAGCAAATCAAGGAAATCAAGGAAAGAATCCGACAAGGCATAGAAAAGGATTTCAAGGAAGACGAGAAAGGCACGCTTTGGTTAGGAAAAAGGGTTTGTGTGCCTAACATGAAGCACATCCGCGACACGATATTAAAGGAGGCACATGACTCACCTTATTCCATACACCCCGGCTGTACAAAGATGTACAAGGACCTGAAAACTTGCTATTGGTGGGATGGTATGAAAAGGGATATAGCTCAATATGTTGCCTTATGCGATACGTGCCAACGGGTGAAGGCTGAACATCAAAGACCCGCTGGACTGTTGCAGCCATTGAAAGTACCCGAGTGGAAGTGGGAAGACATCAGAATGGATTTAATCGACGGACTGCCACGTACTCAATCGGGTTATGACTCTATTTGGGTTATCGTGGACCGATTGACGAAAACATCTCATTTCCTTCCTGTTAGAACCAAGTACAGCGTTGCACAACTAGCCAAGCTGTATATGGAGCAAATCGTGTGTCGCCATGGATTTCCAAAGAGGATAGTTTCAGATCGAGGTTCTCAATTTACCTCTAGGTTCTGGAAGAAGCTGCATGAAGCTATGGGTACACGACTGGATTTCAGCTCCGCTTATCACCCACAAACCGACGGGCAAACTGAAAGGACACATCAAATCTTGGAAGACATGTTGAGAGCTTGCGCCTTGAAACATGGGCGTAGTTGGGATAGGAGCCCGCCGTACGCTGAATTCTCATACAACAACAGCTACCAAGCCAGCTTGAAGATGTGACTTTTTGAAGCATTGTATGGTATAAGGTGTAGAATGCCGCTGTTCTGGAATGAGACCGGAGAGAGTCAAGTGTTTGGACCCGAAACGCTGCAAGACGCCTAGAAGAAAGTCCAAACAATACGAGAAAACTTGAAGGCTGCTCAGTCAAGAAAAAAAAAGGGTTATGCGGACAATAGGTGAAGAAAATTGACCATCGAGGTGGGAGACTTCGTGTATCTTAAGGTATCGCCTATCCGAGGCCAATGACGGTTCAACGTCAAGGTCAAGTTAGCACCTCTCTATATCGGGCCATTCAAGATTTTGGACAAGCGAGGAGAAGTAGCCTATCAACTAGAGCTGCCAACGCACCTCTCTGACGTGCACGACGTGTTTCACGTGTCCCAACTAAAGAAGTGGTTAAGAGTACCGGAAGAACAAGTACCGATAGATGAGCTCGATCTTCAAGAGGATCTGACCTACACGGAGCACCCCGTCAAAATTTTTGACGTGAAGGAAAGGGTCATGAGGGACAAAGAAATTCGTTGGTGTAAGGTACAGTGGAGCCATCACACGGAAGCCAAAACTACATGGGAGTGTGAGGAAGACCTCAAGGCAGAATTCCCTCATATATTCTCACTCTATCGAATCTCGAGGGCGAGATTCAGTTTAAGGGGGGTAGGTTTCTAACACCCTCAAATTCATTTCCATGCATTGCATACATTTTTCATGTAGAGAAGCATTATAAAAGAAGTAGAAATGGAGAAAGAACTATAGAAATGTAGAAAGAACCATGGAAATAGAGAAAGGAACCATAGAAATGGAGAAAGAACTATATAAATGGAGAAAGAACCATGGAAATGGAGAAAGAACCATAGAAATGGAGGAACGAACCATAGAAATGGAGAAGGGCATATAGAAATGGAGAATGGGGCATAGAAATGGAGAAAGGCAATGTAGAAATGGAGAGTGGGACATAGAAATGGAGAGGGGAATGTAGAAATGGAGTAAGTGACATAGAAATGGTGGGGAATGGGAAAAAGATAGCTGAAATGAGGCAATTCCAATTTCCCCAAAATTTTCCCCAAATCTCCAAATTCCCCAATTCCCCCAAAAAAGGGAATTTTCCCACATTTGGGGAATCCCCCCACATTGCTGCCGCACCAAATTAAATGGGGAAAAGTTTGTTAGGATTTAGTTCCAATTGGAGAAGGATTCTCCCGTCCCCCCCTTATAAATAGAACCCAAACACCCCCCTTTTGGCCGCAGCCTCCCCTCCTCTCTCCCCCCTCCAAAGTCGGCGACTTGGAGGCACTAGCCCCAAACTCGCCGAGTTGCCCCCCTCGCCGGAGTTCGGTCGCCGGTGAGCCCCGCCGGTGAGCCCCGTAGTCGAGACCCGTCGTCGAGATCCGCCAACGAGCCCCGTCACGCCTCGCCGTCACCGGAAAAGAACCGACGATCTGTCCTGCCCTAATCATCCATAGAAAAATTCTCCACTGCTGCCATTGCTAGAAGGAAGGCCCTGCCACCAAGGAGAAAGTGAGGTAGGTCCCTATTAACCGTCTTACGACGTTGCCGCTGTTCTACGCATCCGTTTTCTTTGCCCCCTTCGAACAGAAACTTTTTTGTGTGTACAGATCACGTTTTGATTGATTTTTGACGGTGGAATTGATCTAGATCTTGAGTCAAGATCATCACCACGTCCACACTTGATCCTACACCCTTGTTCATCATAAACCCCCATAAAAGCCCATTTAACCATGCAAGAACACGTACAAACTGGTTTAATAAAACAGCACCATTCATCTACCTCATTGCATCTTGAGTAAAGTTTGTGCATGATTATTGATTGCTGTAAATTTTATATTTGTGTGGTCGTGAGTAGAAGGACAAGCTCAAGGAGCCATCTACGAGGATCTACAGCACCAAGACTTCGAGACGCTCGAACAACAAGAACCACGGGAGCAAGGCAAGTGCCCCTTGACCATATTGATCCCATGTTTTAAAACTGTTTTGTTTGCGAAAACTCGTATGCTTGAGTCAACTTGATGGGACACCCTTTTTATAGGAGTTTACTAGTTTTGTTAACCATCCTTGTCACCGGGAAAGTTGATGAGTCGGGTATGGTCGCTTTTCCTTTTTGCTTCGCTTAATTCACGGGATACGGGAAGCTGAAATAAAACATGTCTAGCTACTGCACTCATATGAATAATGATGATGAGAACTTGATGATGTCAATGAGCATGGAATCGGGGAGAACTAGGCAAGCTTTGTTCGTGAATGTTGCTGGATGAGATGGTGGTGCTTGCCGTAGATCTATGGACCGGTTCATGCGAGAATATGCCAGGAAAACAGTGCCACCACAAGGCCAAGTATGGGTGCGGCTTAGCTGATTAATTAGGTGTGTTGCTAGCTTGTTATGGGCCATGTATGGCACGGGGAATGGGATTCGAGGAGGACTGCCCTGGGAACTGCATGGCACAAGAGGGGGCCCGTGGGTGGTAGAATGGTGATTCAAGCCTGCCGGTGAAATCTCGGTGAGTCCATACATCTAGTAGCCCCTTTGTAAAGGCTATTTATTGATCTATTGTCCATACACCGACGGTTGTGTACTGGTATAATGGAGGTTCTGCAGTCGTCGACAGGTGACGAAATCACAAACGTGTGGGTAAAGTGGTGCCACCTCTGCAGAGTGTAAAACTATCATGATAGCCGTGCTTCTGGTCACAAGCACCTGGCCAGCTTCCATGATTAGAGCGAAAAAGTTGGGATGGTTATTCAGTATGGTTATGGTATGGTCATTGGGATGGATTTTGGGACTATTTTTAGTCATGAAAGTGAAGGGGGGCCTTGGCGCAGCGGTAAAGCTGTTGCCTTGTGACCATGAGGTCACGGGTTCGAGTCCTGGAAACAGCCTCTTGCAGAAATGCAGGGAAAGGCTGCGTACAAAAGACCCAAGTGGGTCGGACCCTTCCCCGGACCCTGCGCAAGCGGGAGCTAAATGCACCGGGCTGCCCTTTCTTTTTTTTAGTCATGAAAGTGAGTTTGGTTTCGATTATATGAATATGAGATGGTTATGAATATTTATGAGCATGAGATGAAATTGAGAAAGATGAATGGCTGGATGAGACTTGATAAATGGTGCATTATGATTAAAGAATGTGGCTGATTTACTTGGATATATTGGGCTTTAACTCACCTAGAAATAGTTGCTGTTTTTATCATGTTTGTGAAATAAAATTTGCTTGCTGCAATGGACCTTTTTATTTCCTACCTTGTAAGCTACATGTCATACTTTTCCCGCACTTGCTGAGTACGACATGTACTCACCCTTGCATTACCACATAAACATCAGCTACAGGAGATAAGTATTTCGAAGACCATGTGGAATACTAGGCGTGTGAACTGCCGTCAACATGCCTGTCAAGTCGAAGATGGAGCCTGCTGTCTTTAGTCACTTTCCGCTGTCGTTTAGAGTCTTCCGCTGCAAGAATAAGATAGACATTTATGAGTGAGACATTGAGCCATTGTAATAAAGTACTTAAACCCTATTTATTCGTGGTTATATTCTGAATTCAGTTTGTGGATTACATGTTTATGTGTGATGAACATCCTGGGCACACATATGCATTCACTTGGTTCTATTTTCAGAACCGGGTGTCACATCCATACCAAAGGCGTTGTGCAAGAACGCTCCATTTGCATCATTATTGACGGTGGCAGCTGCAACAATTTGGCAAGCACGGAGATGGTGGGGAAGTTGTCTCTTCCCACGCGGCCACACCCACACTCCTACCATATTCAATGGCTTAACCAGGGCAGTAAACTCAAGGTAACATGCTCGATACGTGTTCATTTCTCTATGGGGTCCTATCATGATTATGTTGATTGCGATGTTGTTCCAGTGGAATCCTGTTCGCTTCTGCTCGGTAGGCCTTGGCAATATGATACGGATAGCTTACATCATGCTCGCACAAGCCATTACTCTTTGATGTTTAAGGGCAAGAAAATAAATCTTCATCCAATGACCACTGAACAGATTGTCAAAGCTGACATCGCTAGAGCTAAACAACAATAATAACAGCAACCGCACATATAAAACAAAATTAAACTAAAAGCTCCTGTTTTGCTTGTCACTAAATCTGATTTTGATGACATACGTGATGATAATCTACCTTGCTATGCGCTTGTATGCTCTCATATGCTGTTTTCACTAGATGATGCGCCATATTTAGACATGCCCCCTGCTGTTACTAAGCTTTTGCAGGACTATGCCGATGTGTTTCTGAAGGAGTTACCACTAGGTCTTCCTCCCATTCGCGGCATTGAGCACCTGATCGACCTCATCCCAGGCACTCAGCTTCCCAACCATGCCCCGTACCATACCAATCCCGATGAAACAAAGGAGATTCAGCGCCAAGTCCAAGCGTTACTTGATAAGGGCTACATTCGTGAGCCTCTTAGCCCTTGCTCTGTTCCTGTTTTACTTGTTCCAAAGAAGGATGGTACCTGGCGCATGTGCGTTGATTGTCGCGCGATTAACAATATCACAATTCGTTATCACTATCCTATACCTTGCCTTGATGATATGCTTGATGAGCTTAGCGGTGCTGTTATTTTCTCTAAGGTTGATTTGCGTAGCGGGTACCACCAGATTAGAATGAAACTTGGGGATGAATAAAAAATGGCATTTAAAACAAAATTTGGCTTATATGAATGGTTACTTATGCCGTATGGATTGACTAAAGCGCCCATCACATTCATGCGCTTAATAAATAAAATTTTGAGGCCTTTCATAGGACTGTTTGTGGTTGTTTATCTCGATGATATTCTGATTTACAGCAAGTCTATGGAAGAGCATTTGGAACATTTGTGTGCTGTTTGTGATGCTTTACGCGCTGCCCGCTTATTTGGCAATGTGGAAAAGTGCAACTTCTGCACACCACGTGTGTCGTTTCTTGGCTATGTTGTTACTCTGCAGGGCATTGAGGCCATCCAATCCTGGCCCACGCCGACGTCAGGTACGCAGATTTGGAGTTTTCTTGGGCTTGCAGGGTTCTACAGATGGTTTGTGTGTGATTTCAGCTCCATTGCCGTCCCGTTGCATGAACTCACCAAGAAGGGCATCCCTTTCTCCTGGGGTACGACACAAGAAGAGGCATTCACCATCCTAAAAGATAAGTTAACACATGCCCCCTTACTACAACTACCTGATTTCTATAAGATGTTTGAACTTGAATGCGATGCTAGTGGTATTGGGTTGGGCGGTGTTTTTCTTCAAGAGGGAAAACCAGTAGCTTACTTCAGCGAAAAATTAAGCGGTGCTCGTCTGAATTATTCAACTTATGACAAAGAACTTTACACCTTGATTCGCACTCTACAAACTTGGCAGCATTATTTATGGCCTTGTGAATTTATTTTCATTCTGATCATGAGGCTTTAAAACATACTCGTAGCCAAACCAATCTGAACCGTCGGCACGCTCCGTAGGTAGAATTCATAGAGTCTTTTCCTTAAATCATTAAACACAAGAACGGGAAAGACAACATTATTGCTGATGCTTTGTCGCGTCGATACACCATGCTGTCTCAGTTAGATTTTAAATTTTTTGGCTTACAAACTGTTAAAGAACAATACGACGATGATTCTTATTTTAAGGACATTGCGATGCATTGCAAGGGTGGTAAACCATGGGGTACCACATCAACGATGGGTTCTTGTTCTGTGCTAACAAGTTGTGTATTCCAGAAAGCTCTGTTCGCCTTTTTGCTGTTATTGGAAGTGCATATGGCGGCCTAATGGGACACTTTGATGTATACAAGACACAGGAGATTTGGGCCGCACACTTCTTTTGGCCTCAGATGCGCTGCGACGTGGAACACTTTGTTGCACGCTGCACCACGTGCCAGAAAGCTAAGTCATACCTGAACAACCACGGTTGTATATGCCATTACCTGTTCCTACTTCTCCTTGGCTCGATATTTCTATGGATTTTGTTTTGGGCTTACCTCAAACTAAGAAGGGGAGGGATAGTATCTTTATGGTTGTTGATCGATTCTCTATAATGGCTCACTTCATACCATGTCACAAGACTGATGATGATGCTAGCAGCATTGCTGAATTGTTCTTTCGTGAGATTATTCGTTTACATGGTGTTCCACATACAATAGTCTCAGATCGCGATGCTAAGTTCCTCAGTCATTTTTGGAGATCTCTTTGGAATAAACTAGGAACTAAATTGCTTTCCAGCACCACTTGTCACCCACAAACAGATGGGCAAACTGAGGTTGTGAACAGGACCTTATCTACCATGCTTAGGGCGGTGTTAGACAAGAATCTGAAACTTTGGGAGGATTGCTTGCCCCATGTAGAGTTTGTTTACAATCGTGCTACACATTCCTCCACAAAATTGTGCCCTTTTCAGGTTGTCTATGGTTACATTCCACGGGTGCCTAATGACTTGCTGACCCTTGATCTTTTGGACGCCCCACATGTAGATGATGTTGCACGTGTTAAACACATGTTGGACATCCATGAGAAGACGCAGCAGAACATCACTCACACTAATGCTAAAAATCAGGCTGTTGATAGTAAAGGACGTAAACTTGTTACTTTTGATCGCTTTCCTACTTTGCGCAGGTCTAAGCTGATGCCACGCGCTGCTGGTCCATTTAAGGTGTTACAGAAAATTAATGATAATGCTTATGTACTTGACCTGCCAGCAGAATATGGTGTTTCCTCTAGTTTTAATGTTGCAGATTTGAAATCATATGCGGGCGAGGATGAGGAGCTGCCGTTGAGGATGACTTCGATTCAAGAAGAGGTGGATGATGAGGACATCAACCCCAACAAAGGAACGGCTACTCTAACTAAACCAACACAGGTGCCACCAGGACCACTCCCTCGAGCTCGTGCACGTGAATTAAACTTCGTAACGATTATAAAGAATGAAGGACCAGAAGCTTCCTAAGTGCATGCGCCATCTATGCTCATGGTGAACCTGCCCAGAGTAAAGCCTAGGTGCTGCGCCACCTATCTATTTTTAGTTTGTCATGAAATAACCAGTAAGGTGCTGCACCACGTAAATTAGGAAAGGGATCAAGGAGATGGCATGGCTGATTGGGCGCATGTTCTCTGCCTTGTGGGCAGGCTGGACGCCCACCTCCTCCCCCTATTTAGCTAGGGGTTGCGCCCCCTCTTTTGTTTGGGTTTTCTTTGATAGGTTTAGCCCTAGTGCAAACATCCTGTTCTGTAGTTGTGCTCAACGACCACCTGTGGACAGCCATAGTGAACCCCAATTCGTGAGTAATTGATATTCAGTTTTGCCTACATCTTGTTCTTGCTTGTTTCTTTGATTGCTCGCAGGAATAGAACCTCATGTTCGGGTTGATCTTGTCACCTGCACGGTCAATAACCGTTTGGAGTTGGTTCAGCGATTGCTTAGGCGCGACGACCTGTTCGTTCGTAGTCAGATCGCGAGAGTCACCTCCTCCACCAATCGAAATTATCTACCTCACCGAAAGATCGGGCACTCCAGCTCTATCAGCAGCATTGAGAGGTCAACAAAAGAGAAAAATGATGGAAATACTAGAGGCAGTCTATTTTTTTACTATGGATAGCAAGATCAAAGACAACATATATTGTCTTGCCTTAGGGAGTAATACATCGGTGAAGCAACACTTCTGTTTCTCTCTGTTTGAGACACGATCCATAGGAAGAGAATGTGCGGTAGAGGGAAGTGAATGGGTGTATGGATTAATGTTAACTAGTTTATTCCTTCTCCTGAATATGGTTCTAATTAGGGTTCAATTAAACCATACTAAAACTAATAAGCGTGACTATCTATTTTTCCTTCATTTTCTTGGTCTCAAATAGAGCAGTGCATAACAGCTCATGGGCCCCTCTTCGGCTTGGGCCTTAGGCGGTCGCACCTCCCGCCTAGTCCTAGAGCCGGCCCTGCCTTTGAGGTATTTGTTGTTGCTTTAATCTCATTGATTGAATATTAAAGTATTTATCCTTGTTAAATTTAAAAATTTACATACATATACATATATAGATTTGACTCCGCCTTTAGCAAAATACCTAGGCACCTCCTAGACGGAGCTCCTACTCTCGTTTTTCTCCACCACTTTTAAACATTATATTTTTAATACTTGCCCTATTAAAAGGAAATTATATATGACTATGATTAACAAGGTTTTCATGAGTAAATTACATGCGTATAAATAACAGGTTTGAATTCATCATAAGTTTGATACTGAATATCATTAGAAATACAATACCTGTATAGAATAGACCATTTAGATCAAATAGGGTTCCTATTGTAACACTCCCGGTTTCTTAATGCAAAGCTTCAAACTCTTGAGAAAAATTATCTAATTTTGGAAATTCAAAATTGAATTCAACTCAAATTACAAGCAGCAAGTTTCAATTCAAAACTTCCATGCACAAATCACCTATAATATGTTCTGCAAAAAATCTGGAGTCAAATTATACACCTCACAGATACTTAGATGAATTTTCAAATTGTTTATGTGTTTTTCATATTTTAAATCAATTAGGTAAAAGGGAGAATCGTAACTCAAAATTTTCAAATATAAATTCAGATTTGACTTCACAAATATTTAGCTCATCTGTAGAGATACCTCTCTGCAAAATCTTGTGATTTTAGGAGACCCCAAATATTTTTATTTTCGATTCAGAATGAGAGGGCAGAAAAGAATTTCGAAAAAAGAAAAGAGAATAAACTTCCACGGGCCCCACCTGTCATCCCCTACCCCATCTCCTTCAACCTTGGGCTAGGCGCCAGCTTGCATGGGCGCCATGACAACCGTGCGCTAGCCAGGTGCGAGCTGACCCTGCCTCGATAAAATAGCGCCCCGGCCTCCTTTTTGACCTTCCCTTTTTGCGGTCCATTCCCATCTCGTGCTCTCTGTTCCTCACCTCTCCTTCTTCACCATGCAGCCATAGCCCGACCGAGCTCATCACGGCATCTCCACTGCACCACAGCCCCACACAAGTCCAAGGACGACGTGCCCAAAACCCACTCTACTTCTCCCTCCGCGAGCTTCCCCTAATCTCCAGCGGATGCAACAAATTTTGAGCTTTCTTCCTCAGGTACGATCTTCAAACCATCCGTCACTCAACGGCTCAATTCCTCATCCATGGTCAATAAAAATGCAATTACTTGCACACACATCTTCCTCACTTTCGCCCGCATCTTACTAATGATTTTATCTCTTTTTCCTTCGCTGAGGAGGTGTCAATTGATGTTCTTCCACCGCCAACCAAGGGAACCAAACAGCCTCATGTCGCGCCCCCATGTCCGATTATCCTCTTCAACGTTAGAACCCGTGCCGGTGTTCGCACGAGTCTTGTGGTTGTCTTCGACCATGACCTCGACCTCCTTGTGGTTCGTGTCGGGATAGCGATGTCGCCGGAGTCGCCCTACCACCACCGCTCGTCGCCGTCCTGTTCTGGTGAGCGCGGATGCAAACCAACCCCACAAACAGAATCCTCTATTCGTGTGCGTGGGGCTCACACTTTCGGTGATGGGAATCCCGCATTGTTCCCCATCGCTGACGAGCCGCCGCCGCCATCCGACAGGCCTGTGGATCTTTTGTGGCCACGGATCCGCCATGGTGTTGCCTGGGTTTCAGTGGACAGGGATATTTCCTTGATTTCCTGCACAGAAATAATACTAAGAATGATGTAAAACCTCCAAAATTCATAGGCAATGCTATAAATGCCATAAAAATATGAAATCAATTTTGGTATACTATTTATGGCCATAAATACATTTTAGGAACGTTCAATTTGCATAAATACATTTTGTATTATTTCAAAAATGCATTAGTTCCTATAACTTGGAAAATATATGATGAAAATTCTAACTACCAGAAAATTCTATATATTTACCAAAATAGTACTTAATGTCGGTGCCCTGAGAATCAAGTACCACCGCGTGGAGGGTAAAAGACAACTCAGGCCCCGCCTCCCCGCTGAGGCAGTCGCTAGAGAGGTCACGTGTCCCTGGCGCCAGGGTCAGCCCCGAGGCCGCCACGTGCGTCTAGACTCTGGAGCCAGCATGTGTCCTTGGCTTCGGACCTAGCCTCCCTGCTGAGGTGGGGTCCGGACCTGCCACGTGTCCCCGAACTCCGAACCTCCTCCCTGCCGAGGAGGGCTCCAGGGCCGCCACGTGCCCTTGGCCCCGGACCCAGCCTCCCTGCTGAGGTGAGGTCCGGAGCTGCCACGTGCCCCCGGGCTCCGAAGCCGCACGTGTCCCTGGCTCCGGACTGTAACACCCTCAAATTTTACTACCATGCATTGCATACATTTTTCATTTAAAGAAGCATTTAAAAAGAAGTAGAAATGGAGAAAGAACCATAGAAATGGAGAAAGAACCATAGAAATGGAGAAAGGAACATAGAAATAGAGAGAAATGGAAATAAGATAGCTAAATTGAGCCATCCCGAATTTCCCCAAATTTCCCTAAAATTCTCCAAATACCCTAGGTGGAATTTCCCCCACATTTGGGGGGAATTTTCCCCTAAATTGGCAGCAGCCTTGAGGGGGGAAAACCCTATCCCCCACCCCTAGGACTCTTTGGTTGAGTCCCATCTAGCTAGGACTCTCATTCCCCCCCTATAAATACAACCCCCGAGCCCCCCTATTCTTTGTGTTGCCGCCCCCGTGCCCCCCAACTCGCCGAGTTGCCCTCTAACCCCCCCCCCCCCAACTCACCGAGCTGCCCCCCTTCTTGCCGGAGTTTGGCCACCGTTGAGCCCCGCCGTCGAGCCCCGCCATCGAGCCCCGCCGACGAGCCCCGCCGTCGAGCCCTGCCGTCGAGCCCCGCTGTCGAGACCCGCCGCCGAGCCCCGTCACGCCTCGCCGTCACCGGAGAAGAAGCCCGATGACCTGCCCTACCATAATTCCCCACAGAAAAATCCCCCGCTGCTGCCGTTGCTAGGAGGAAGGCCCTGCCACAAGGAGGAAGTGAGGTAGGTCTTCATTACCCATCTTACGACGTCGCCGCTGTTTCTATGCATCCATTTTCTTCGCCCCCTTCGAGCAAAAACTTTTGCGTGTGGACAGATCGTTTTTTTACGGTGGAATTGATCTAGATCTTGTGTCAAGATCATCACCATGTCCACACTTGATCCCAGCACCCTTGTTCATCATAAAACCGCATGAAAGCCCATTAACACATGCAAGAACACGTACAAACTGGTTCTAAAAAACTGCACTTTAGGATTTGCATTCATCTACCCATTGCATCTTGAGTAAAGTTTGTGCATGATGATTGATTGCTGTAAATTTTGTATGTGTGTGGTCAGGAGTAGAAGGACAATCCCAAAAGGCCATCTACGAGGAACTACAACACCAAGAATTCGAGACGCTTGAGCAACACGAACCACGGGAGCAAGGCAAGTGCCCCTTGACCATATTGATCCCATGGTTTGAAACTATTTTATTTGCGAAAACGTGTATGCCTGAGTCAACTTGATGGGACACCCTTTTATAGTAGTTTACTAGTTTTGTTAACCATCCTTGTCACCGGGAAAGTTGATGAGTCGGGTATGGTTGTTTTTCCTTTTTGCTTCGCTTAATTTACGGGATACGTGAAGCTGAAATAAAACATGGTTAGCTACTGCACTCATATGAATAATGATGATGAGAACTTGATAATGTTAATGAGCATGGAATCGGGGAGATCTAGGAAATCTTGGTTCGTGGATGTTGCTGAATGAGATGGTGGTTTGCTTGCTGTAGATCTAAGGACCGGTTCATGCGAGCACATGCCAGGAATGAGAGTCGAGAGGGACTTCCTGGGAACTGCATGGCACAAGAGGGGGTCCGTTGGTGGGAGAATGGACATTCGAGTCTGCTGGTGAAACCTCAGTGGGTCCGTACATCCAAGTAGCCTCTTTATAAAGGCTATTTTACGATCTATTGGCCATACACCGACGGTTATGTACTGGTATAATGGACGTTCGTTTTAGTCACCGACGGGTGACGAAATCACAAACTTGTGGGTAAATTGGTGCCACCTCTACAGAGCGTAAAATATCATGATAGCCGTGCTTTCGGTCACAAGCACCTGTCCAACTTCCATGATTAGAGGCAAAACTTGGGATGTTTATTCGGTATGGTTGTGGTATGGTCATTGAGATTGGTTTTCGGACTGTTTTGAGTCATGACAATGAATTTGGTTTCGGCGATATGAATATGAGATGGTTATGAATATTTATGAGTATGAGATGAACTTGAGAAAGATTAATGGTTGGTTGAGACATGATAAATGGTGAACTATGATGAAGAAATGTTGATGAAATACTTGGTTATGATGGGACTAAAGTCACCTAGAGCTAGTTGTTATTTTTAACGTGTTTGTGAAATAAAATTTGCTTGCTGCAATGAGCCTTTTTATTGCCTACCTTGTTGTAAGCTACATGTCATACTTTTCCCGCACTTGCTGAGTACGACATGTACTCACCCTTGCATTACCACATATACATCAGCTACAGGAGAAGAATATTTTGAGGAACATGTGGAGTACTAGGCGTGCGCACTACCGTCAACATGCCTGTGGAGTTGAAGTTGGAGCCTGCTATCTTTAGTTATTTTCCGATGTCGTTTAGAGTCTTCCGCTGCAAGAATAAGTTAGAGATTCATAAGTGAGACATTGAGTCATTGTAATAAAGTACTTAACATTATTTGTACGTGGTTATATTCTGAATTCAGTTTGTGGAGTACATGTGTATGTCTGATGAACATCTTGCGCACACATATGCATTCACTTGGTTCTATTTTCGGAACCGGGTGCCACACGGACCTAGCCTCCTCATTGAGGTGAGGTCCGAAGCTGCCACATGTCACCTGGGCTCCGAGCCTCCTCCCTGCTAAGGAGGGCTCCGAAGCCGCCACGTGTCCTTGGCCCCGGACCCGGCCTCCTTGTGAGGTGAGCTCCGGAGCTGCCACGTGTACCTGGGCTCTGAGCCTCCCAAGCCAAGGAGGGCTGCGGAGCCGACACGTGTCTAAGCCTCCCCGCTGAGGTGAGGTCCGGAGCTGCCATGTGTCTCCTGGCTCCGTACCCGTTGACGAGAGCTCCGAAGCCGCCGCGTGTCCCACGATCGGTCGTGGGCCAAGGGTCGATGAAGTCAAGGAGGAAGTGTGTTGTCAGGTCGTTCATTCATGGTTCACACCTTCCCTAGAAGCATGGCGCATGGCGCACGCCTCCATCCTCCGCCTGTCCACCATTACGGTGACAATACAGGGCGATGAGGCGTGACATCGGTACAATGCTGCCCAATGGCACAGAGCCGCCCAAACAGAGCGAGAAGACGCGGCGACAAGACATCGTCTTCATCATCACCTGACACACGGACATGGGCACTCAGCGCGCCAGGCGACGGTACTTAACTCCCCACTAACTACTCTACTCAGAGTTTAAAACCCTAGATCATGTATAGGGTTCACCTAGCTTCAGGGCTACCTGTTGGGCCTCAAGCCACATTGTAACCACCCCGACCTTGGACTATAAAAAGCCGAGGTGAACACCCGACAAAGGGTTCTGCGTTCGCAACCCTTCACCCTCACATACTCGAACGCACGAGCAATACAACACACTATCCCGTGGACGTAGGGTATTACGCTCCGGCGGCCCGAACCACGTAAGTCCTGGTGTTCACCCGCTCTCTCGAGTCGGATCGCGTGCAAGGCGCCAAGTCCCTCCAAACAAAGAACCTCCACAGACCGCTCTAGTAGCGGGTCGGGGGGGGGGGGGGGTCGTAGCTCACACTCCGACGACACATATGTACAGTAGATCACATTAAAAAGTTCAATACCGCTTTGGCATGCGGTTTTTTTGAATAATTGTTAACTAAAACCTACCATTTAAATTGTAGATCTTTTAAATGAGCTCTATAAATTTCTGAACTTGGTGATAAAATATTTCAACGTATTTCCCCACCTTTGATAAGTCAGCCATTGCCAAAAATAAAATGTAAACTTAATTTGGTAAAATTACCTAGCCACTTATGGTTAATTGATTGAGACTCCTTTTCTTGATAGCAGAAAATGTCGTAGAACTTAAAAATTCCTATAGGACTCTAAACACCTCAGGAAAATTTAAATAAAGTAATTTTTGGTAGACTATATGTCCACATATGCATGTTAATAAAGTTTATTTTGTATAAAGTTATTCCATAATTTTTCTAAAATATATAGTAATTACCCTTTTTGGAAAATAAATTGTGGTAAACCTAACCGTTGGGTAATATCTAAAATGATCGCAAAACCCACTATTGCATGCCATATATATCATAGTGAAAATATTTTGACTAGTATATTTGTATTTAATGATCATCAATTCATTGCTGCTGTTTAAAATCTAGAAAATGTGATATAGAATTGTAAAATGCATAGAAAATGCTAAACTCATCAGAAATATGTGAAATAAAATTTGGTAGAACCCTCTTTGTTAGGTCTACATTTCAGAAAGGTTTACTTCTAAAGAATATAATCTGTACCATGAAGGAAATACATAAGCTACTGTATCTTGTAATTTAAACTATGGAAAGATATCCAACCGTTAGAAGAATCTATGATTTTGACAAGTGGTTAAATATAAATTTAGTAGGTTGCAGTAAAAGTCTCAAACAGTTTTGTCATGTAGATATGTCTGAAATAATTGTTAACCACATTCCACCATTTAATTTCTAGAAGATAAATCATGGCTTAATAAACCCTCAAATATTGTGAATAATCAATTTAACATATTCTGTACACTTAGTAAATCATCTATGTCCAGATTGTAGTTGTAACAGGATGAAATTGATTAATCACATGCCACTAATTAGTATAAATTATACATAACAGAAATATTGTAAACAAAATTTAAATTACATTTAAGGTAATTTCTGATCTGAACATGTGTCTTACGCATAAAAACTTATGTAAGCATTTGTATAAAATCAATACACTGCTAGGGTTATATTATTGCTAATTACCTGCACTATATTGTTCATATCGGTAGAGCCCGCGGCGATCAATGAGTGGGATCTGGAGGTGATTATTGAACTTGAATTCATTGCTGACATAAACCCATAGCATAATCATGGCAAGTGCCACTTTTATCATTCATCATTTTACTACATCTTTCATTCTATATCTAGATATGTCGGTTATGATTGTGTTTGCATTAAGTCTTGGCATTGTATGAAAGCTCCACTTGCATGGACACAAAAACCTTTGGGTTCAATTGGTAGCTCAACCACCGTTTGTTAGTTTGCTATGCTAATTAGTCTTGGTTAACGGTAGAAGTCGAGTAGTTAGAATCTACTCACGAGATATAGAATTTTTGGGTAAAACATGTGGAATATTAGAATTTCAAAATTGGATCACAAATTGAAATTTGAGATTGGGCAAGTAGTAAGGAGCAGTAGGACATGGGTCTTGCGTGCATAGTTTGCCCGTGTTGGTTGTGTACCGAGCCAGTCGGCCCCTTGGACAAGTATTGAATGTACTGCGTGCATGCTAGTGATATAGGCACTAGTAAACTGATAAAACTTGGTCACTGTGGCGTCGAACATCATTCAACCGCCCTAGGATTGAATCAGAGAGAGCAGATCGGGTGTAAATCCACTAACGTTGATAACCCGGTCAGCATCGAGCCACTATCTGGGGTGGTAGACTTGTTCAGCATTGGAGTGTCTTTTGAAAGGTTGCCACGTACAATATCAGGGAAGTGCGCCGTAGTGCGTACGTGTCGTGCATTCAGATTTTCCCTGCAGGAGTAAATTGATTATAATCGCCGCCACTCGAGGATATGAGTACCACTTAATCATTGTGTCGGCACGTAGTAATAAGTGAAATTTTATAAATGTGATCAGATATGATTTGAGGCTTAATTATTGCTTATCAACTTGTATGGATTATATGATGGTGCTAGCTAAATTTAATTTTTCATGCTCACTAAAATGGCTGCTGAAAGTTGCTAAATAAGAACCTACGATTAGACTCCTTCTCTACAAAAGTCAGTTAGAAGTCCTAGTAAGTCATTTGGCGGATATGTCTTGTTGAGTATTAGTTGCTCAGAGTTTGTTCATAAATGTTTTTCGGTGAGCATGATTTTATAAATGAAGATTGTATCTTTAAGGGTTTCCGAAGGATGCGCCACCCACTACGGGATGGACGGTCCAGTCGAAGCCTGATTCGCCGCAAGCTTGATAAGTGCTGCTAGGACAACGTATCGGTGGATTCGATACGCTTGTTACTGCTGATATTTTTGGAGTGTTGTATAATTTCAGAATACGTTTCATTTCTGCTGCAATTTATTTTAAACTCGAACTCTGATGCAACGTTTTAAAAACTCTATTGGTAATATATTTTGTTATATTCTTCATGATGTGCAATCCGGTGTCATAGTGCATGGCACCACCCGAACACGATCCTGTTGTGGAGGGTCGACCCTCACACCCATGAATGAAGACGAATACGATGAGCAGTGTTGTATGGAAACTCAAAGAAATTAAATAACTTTAGATTGTTTTTCTTCAAGTGGTATCTCATCTCTAGAGGAAAGGATTAAACATAGACTTTTCATCAACTATAGATTGTTTTCTTTCTAGAGCATCCCTTCAAAAGCATCTCACCGACAGAACTGGACAACCTTCAACAATAGATTTTTCTTGGGATGCATATACGTAGAGGTGAAATATGGACGGAAATTTTTCAGACCATCTGATACTGTTCTTGAAAATTTTCGAACCATTTTCCGTTTTTAAAGGTATTGTCCGAAAATGACCAATCAGAAACCGAAAATGGAAATTTGGAAATCAGATCGAAAACGATTTGGGCAGATTTTCGACCGAATACATGAAATTTCATATTTATTTGGAAATTTCCGAACAATTTCCATTCCATTTCTGAAACAGCAACGGGCCTTGGCCCAATGCTTCACGGTCCAAGACACCGAGAGCTCGAACCAAAGCAGCCCTATGTCAGGTGTTATAGGTCCAAGGGTGAGGAGAAGCGGTCAGCCGAGCAGTGGAGCACCGAACCCTAAATCTCTAATCCCATCACGCCCGCGCCGCCCTGAGCCCTATCGCCAGGTCACCCGGCCCCGAGGCGACAAGGCCCCCAACGTTCGACGCGCTTGCTAGTGTGAAGTTATTATCATGGCTTGCTTATGTCATTTTAAATAATAATTATAATACTTTGATATTTAGGGTGTTGATTCCGAAAAAAATTGAAACCGTTTCGATATCGACATGTTTCCGTTCCGATATATCCGTTTCCAATATTTCCGAAATTTCCAATATCATATCCATTTCCGATGTTACCGTTTACAATTCCGTTTCTAAAAATTATATATAAAATGAAAACTATTTAACTATATTTCCGACCATTTTCAGCACTACATATATGTATCTTTGTGAATCTTTCTCTTGTGGGTGCGTAGCGAAGAATGGAGTAACAGGTGGGATTAAAAAAGTGAGCCAAAGGTGTATAAAATTCTGTCGGGCTCACTAGCAGGCTGGTGGCTATGGAAGTGTGGCCCTCATTTTTAAGCCCCCATAATTTTCTGGCTGCTAGCCCATCTCAACAGACAAGAGCAGCCATCAAAACAGCCCAAAGCGGCAAAGCTGGTGTTCATGATGCCACAATGGCCCAATTATAAAACTGATGTATGCCGCCCCCAGCCCCAGGCGCCTTTTTTTGCCTAGAATGCTGACGGTTTGTGCTGATATTAGCAGACGTGATGCACCACAAGAGGCAAATAGAATAAGGCAAATATGATGCATCCTGATCAACATATCAAGCACGAGGACACGATGGCTCCTGTGGCAAATGCTCGATGGCTAGTGGCGCAACCCCGAAGTCACAGGCGCATCCCCACTCATTATCTTCACCAGACCGCGGTCACGACCAGTGACGACACCGCGTCGCCGTGAACCTCGTGTGCGCGTGCCGCACTAGCAGATCATCTCATGGGAATAAAAGTTTGTGGAGCTTATACCCTGTGTCTACAACCCAACAACCCTAGCTTCTTATCTAAATAGACCCTATATTTTTTTCAAACTAACTAACAACTCCCGCTTCAGCCGACGTCCACAACATTTCTCATCTCCCTAACAAACAACTCGTCCGCGAGCCGGGTGTCCAACTCTGACAAATACACCTCTTTGGAGGTGTATTTATGATCAACCGTGAACTTCTCGTGCGATGGTAGCACTTCCTTTTGCATGCATGGTGGCCAATTCCTCTGGTGACTGCCACTATGTGAGATCTAGATGTACTAAATACATTGATAATGAGTGTTTTAAGTGATAGTTTCATATAAAATTTTGATCATTCATGTGATGCTTGATGTGTGATGTGACATGGGACATGTTAAGGTTGTCTTTGATATGTAGGAGAGTATTTTGTGACTCATGGAATGAGTTTTTGATGTGTTTTAAGATCTTTTTGGTGGTTTAAATGTGAGAAACACATTTGTGTGAGGCTGTCATGCAAAGTGTTATGGTTTGGAGTAACGAGAGTTAAGTCTTGGACTTGTTCTTGCAAAGAATGGTTTTTGCTCATGTGCAGGTGTTGTTTGAGGTCAAGACATGACCGATTATGATGATGTTAAAGCAAAATTTAGGAGGATTTGAGCTTCAACAACAAAGTTCAAAATTAATTATGGTAGAGACGATCAAAGGTATCATGCAACATTTTTGGATAAGAACGGTGCATATGAAGGTGCTTGAGATGTGTCAAGTGGTGTTATAAATGTGTGTATAATTCTTGGACACAAGTACATATATGACATAAGGTTGTGACGTGATTCAACATGTTGGAACGATGAAAAGTGAAGGTTAAACGTGTTTGAAAGGTGTATACACGTGTGCAAAGAGTGCATGGACACGTGGCAACATATTTACAAGAGGTGGTGAAGATGCTTGAAGTATGTGGTGGTTGACACAAGTTTGTGGTGTGATTCCAGCATGTCTGGACGTGAGAAAGTTGGTTTAATCTAGGTTCGGATCCAAGTTAGAGTCTGAATCATATGGATTTAGACGTAAGTTTTTGGTAAGAAATCAGGGTGTTTTGGCTAGAAAACAGCCGATTCTAAGTTGGTTGCGAGTTCGGGCTGGAGAGTGCAATTTAGGCTCAGATTTTGAATTGTTTATATTCATAACTCTCATGGCTGCATCCAAATAGTTTTGTAAGGTTAGGATTTTGATCTATGTGCCAATAGATAGAGTCCAAGTAGGTTAGTGTCACACACCAAAAAAACTGCCAGTCAACCGCCCGTGCCTCTTTGCGCCACAGTCGCGTCCGATCGCTCATGCCCTTTTGTGCCACAATCGCCACCCCAGCCCTCCTATTTAAACAACCGGAGACCCCCCCCCCCCCCCCGATTTTTCATGCCCCGTTCGCCTGAATTTCAAACCAGTAAATGCTGCCGCTGCTCGCTGTCGATCCACCCAAATTGCACCCCCTCTATGCCTTTCTAACACACCCTATGCCCTCACACGATCGCAGGGAAGACCGCTGACCGGAATTCATTGAGGAATCGTAAACGAGCGCTACATCGACGCAAACTGATGATCACCGCCACCCCTCATCGTCGCCAACACATTTTTGGGTTGTTTCGATCCGAGAAGTCGCACGTGAGTTCCTCGTGTTCCCTCCTCGGAGTTTCTCTAGCAAAAAAGTCATCACCGCCACCGAGCGACACCGCACGCTTTTGTCGATCACACCCCGGATGATGTGGCCCTCTTGGAATCGTCCGAGCCCAATTTTAAAAGGTTTTTAGTCCAAACCGCCTAGAAGAAAGTCTCCAAGCAATCTGGTACCAAATTTGACATTTACAGAAATTTCTATGGAACGTTTGTACTATTTTAAGTAATTATCTTAATTAAATCAATTAACCAAAGAAAGAAATTACATTTCAAAATTTCCAAATGTAAATTAATTTTTTTCTTCATCAACAAGTAATTTATATAAGAGAGGACCCCTCTGACAGTTTTCAGCATTCTCGGTGGCTTCTAAGAATTTATTTTGAATTAAGAAAGGAGAAATGAATTGAAAATTCAGGAAAAAATTAAATACTCTATTTGCCCCACCTGTCATCCCTTTGTCTCTCATCATCTTCCTTGAGGCAGCTTCCTCTGTGTGTGGCTTCCACGCCTCCATTGCAGTGCCCGCCCTTGCCCTCGTTGTTCTTTCTCCCGACTCCTGCTTTCGTCTCATGCTAGTTGTCCTCTTCTTGCTCTCTTTCTCGCCTGAGTCGTGCCTCCATTACTGCCACAAGAGAACCACCATCTCGATGCCATCTCACCATGCCGGTGCTCGAACCAAGCCACCTAGTGAGTTGCCCGAGCGCCCTACAACTCACCCTACATCCATGTTGCCACTTAGTGCCACCAACCCACCAAATCGAGCCCATCTCCAAGTTTGACTTATAGACATTCATCTCGTAACTAGCGAAATACTTCATACGTGGTGAAATAAACTTGGGCTTCCTCCACAAACACCTTCCTTAATCTCTTGTGCAGGTTTCTAAGCCTTCCATTTGGTAGGAACCTCATTGAACCTGCCAGGTTTGAAGGTGTTCACGCCGCCAAACCCCAACCACGTCCACCGCCGCGTCCCATCCCAATTTTGATCCTTTTCTTCGCCAACCGACCCTATGCCAGCATTCCCGAGGACACCACGATGCTCTCCTACCGAACCTTGAGCTTTCCGAGCCTCCCACGAGCAGGGTGACTTCAACGAACCTCGCCGAGCATCCGCCACCACCGGCGACCTTTCCCGGTGAGCTCCACCGCAAACTGACCACTCACTCCCCTCATCACCTAGGTACTTATTCCCCAAAACACAGTTAACAATCCCCATCGTGGACGCTGCCACCCTGGATCCCATGTGGAAATATTTGTATCCCACTGTTCTGCTTGCTTCCGACTAGCCAAAGGGAAAAATAGTGCCATGAACGCTGCGGAAAATTGTAAAAATTGTAGGAACTTCATGAAAATTCATAAAAATATGAAATGAATTTATATAGAACCCTTATGACCATATATACATATTAGATGTGTTTTTTAGCATGGAAGTCATCTGAATTCTGGTAAAAATATATTTATGATTTTTTCACTGGAGAATGCTAATATTAAATATGTTCATTATAAATGTCTAACTTTGTACTAACAATATAAGTGTATCCACAGTAGCTAACAATAAAAATTTCAGATCATTTTTACATACATGTTTTGTAAAAATGATTATTGTTTGATTTCTGCTATTTAGTTTGTAGAAAATAAAGTGTGGCTTGATAAATCTTGTGATAAACTACTTTCACATACTCTCCATTTCCTGTAAATCATTTATGTCCATGATATAAATGTAAAGTGATAGAATAAATCAATATGATATATCCAATTAATAGGATTTCTATTTCTTACTAACATAAATGATACAAAGGTTGTAAAATTCATAGACAATGCTATAAATGTCAGACAGATGTGAACAAAGTTTGGTGGACTCTATGTGACCAGATCTATATTCTAGACATGTTTATTTTGTACACGTGTGCAGTTTTTTAAACTAATCACATTAAGTATTATCTTTGGAAAATAAGATTTGATAAACTGAATCGTTAGAAAAGTGTTATATTTTGCAGAGCGCACAATTGCTTGAAATATATCTCATAGCAAAAAAATTAGCTTTTTAATATGTGGATTTTGATTAATTAATTATTGATTGATTTCTGCTGTATAAATTTAAAAAGCAAAATGTTCTAAGATAAATTTTGAAACCTTGTCATAATTTACTTTAACATATCCCTCAATTTCAGTAAGTCACCCATGTCAAGAATGTGAATGTAAATTAATAAAAATAATTAGTGCCACCTAGCTAGTTAATAGAATTTCTATTTCTTAAATGATAGAAATTCTGTAATTAAATTTTATTTTGCTTAGAAATCTTCTATGATCAGAACATTTATTCATGTGCCTAAACTTTCGTTAATACAATTATGTGCATGGTGCTCATTAATTTATTTGCAAATTATCGCTAAGAGATTCATTGTGCATATTAGTAGAGCCCGCGATGACTGAGGAGCCGAATCCGAAGGACAATACTGACTTAGAACCAGCTCTTGACTTTTTCGCGGAGCACACACCACACAAGCCTCGGTTAAGGCTAACCAGTTTTCAAATATTTTATTTATTTTTGCACTAACCAGTACTTAGGATTATGTGATTCCTCATTAAGTTGTAGGTTTTGTGTGATACCCTATTTGCATTGTCTCCACAATCCATTGTGTAGTGGATAGACCGGGATTGTTACTCCGTTTTTACTTCTATGCTAATTACATAGGATTAACGGTAGAAGATGAGTTGTTGAAAGCTCTCGCGAGTTATATAATTCTTTGGAAAAATATGGCTATGATATTAGCGCTTGGATCAAAATTCATAAATGGAGACCACACAAGTGTAGGTGGCAGCAGGATGTGGCCCTGTTTGCACGCATTAGACCTGACTGTGTCGATTAAAGACTGTATAGTTGACCCTTAAACAAGTTGTAAACATATCAATCCCATGCTAGTGATATAGACACTAGTAAACTGATGTTGCTCGATTACCCCGGTGTCAAAAATCATTCTGTCATCCTACGTCAAACATTGAAATGGCTGAAGGGAATCTGCTAACGGATAATGTCCGGGACAGGTACCACGTTTAAGGACCCTCTACCCGGATCGATAGACTTCTTCGACATCAGCGTACGACATTTGAAAAACATATATGAGTGCGACTTCTGGAAGTGAGTACGTGTCATGCAGTCGGGTTTTTACTACAGGAGTAAATTAAATTTACTATTCATGAATATTTAAATTGGTCGCTGAAATTTGTTAATCAAGGATCCACACTTAGGCGTCTTTTATACAAATGGCCTCCTATTACATAGTCCTTGCATGTTAGGGAATCATTTTAACGAGTCATTTGAACCAGGTCAATTTTTGAAATTTTCAACTATTTTGCAGTTAGGACAGATTTGGGCGTGTTTTATCGGTTGAGCATGGTTGTGGCTTTGTGCATACAATATTGTTATAGCTAAGTTTTTGACACCTTCCCCAAAACTGTTTCCATGGCGGCTAATGTAGGTGGTCATTGCAAAATCTATATTGCCCTGTTGTTGTCCTGTTTTCTTTTGCAATGAAGAAAGTTGTGTTGCCAAGGCACCTAATTTCTCTTGCCGCACTATGCGCACATACAGCTTAGACAAAATCGGGAGCTCTCACCAAGGCAGAGCTGGCCTGCCACCGCCACTGCCACCCACTTTGGTGGAAGCCAATGTTGCTGTGTTAGATTCCCACCTAGAAAACGCTGAGTAACTCCAAGATTTGGTGCATAACAAATATGCACCTCCATGCCGCACCAGCCACCTTAGAGCCCATACTCGGAGTTTCTTGCGACGCATCCCTTTGTCTACATGGAGGCAAAAGAGCCAGTGGAGACAGACGAATGGTTGTGCACGATTGAGTCAAAGTTCATACTTCTCCATTGTACCGAGCAGGAGAATACAATCTTTACCACGCCACAATTGCAAGGATCTAATGGAGCATGATGGAAAAAAACTTTGTAGCCACTCATCCTGCTGATTACCAAGTACTGTTGGCAGAATTTCTTGAGACTTTTTGCGCTCACCACATCCCCACAGGCATTCGAAAAGGATTCTTCAAGAGTTTCTAGACCTGATGCAAGTGGGAGGAGTGCTCATGAGCACTTTCAGATATTCAACCACCTAGCTTAGTTAGCGTTAGAGTCACAACTGAAACTAAGAAGAGAGGTTTCTTCTTAAAGGGACTCAACCCTAAACAAAAAGACTGATTGAAAATATACAACAACAGCAGTTTCACCGATCTCATCAACGCCGCCGTCATACCGGTGGATGCCAACGACAATCACGAGGTCAAGAAATATAATAGAAACCTTCCTAGGGCAGCTCTAAGTGGTCCTCTACTCAACAACTGAATAGTCTTCACATCGCCACCCGGTTATAAATTCCGTAAGGTTGAGGCTCCTCGAGGGATCTAGAGTACTACTTAACTATGCAACTGTGGTTTTTGAATAGAATAGATAGCATTGGTTATAGTGTACTTCACAACTTGTAGAGATAGGCAGTAGGTGGTGATAGTCTTGTCCGTCCTTTATAATCCTTCACATTCGGGTATGTCATAGGCCACTTTGTAGAAGTCCCTGGTACACCAAGGATAAATCTGTGCCCGAAGTGCCTGGGTGAATAATACTAAGTCCTATACATGTATATTTGTACAATATAATAGTAGACTACACATAGTATAAAAAGCACATTAGTAACTATATCTTTTCTAATCTACCTTCCACTAGGTTTAGGATATCATTTAGTAGTAGATGCTTTTATGTGCCACACTACCCCTATATTATTAATATTACCCCCGTTAATTGGACTAGCATTTTATTCCTTAATCATAATTATAATAACCCTCTTACTTTGTTGCCTTCCCATGGGATAAACAAATACAATACACTGAATACCTTTGGGGGAAATTTTACAACGGTATTATCCGCGCGCTTGTGGATTTCTTGTGGATTTTACCCTGTATTGACAGTAGGGTACATCAATAAACATTTCTAACACCTTTGCCAGGGATAATTTATTGGTGTAGCTTAGCCATTGTCAACACCTACTACTATACATACACATACGCATGTGTAAGACTTATTATTACGCACCTAGGCACTTCGAACAGGCTTACCCCTGGTCTGCCAGGCGACTCCTGCAAAATGGCCAACAACCTACACGAACGTGGAGGATTATAAAGGATAGATAAGACTGCCACCACCGGTCGCCTACCTATACACCCCCTGAAGTACGTGATAAACATTACTAACTAGACTATCCAAACATCATGCTTGCATACCTGGATAATACTCTAGATCACTCAACAAGCCCCAATCCTACAGGTCGACATTGCAAAATCTAGAGAAACCATAACAAGCATCGTGCCCGTGATGTAGCATAAATACGACTCATCTATACATGCATACTATACAATACAAGAGTAAATTATAGTGGACATATATGGATATCGAGATAGTATAGTAATAGTACATAACTATAATGATAGCAAATAGGCCAACAACACACGTGACATATAACCAAAAAAGTAACACATGACCCAAACACAACTATATAAGAAGACTAATATTAGTGAATAGTATAAAGTCTTATAAAGATAGAAAGATATAAGGGCAATACGAATAGCTCCAAGAGGACTTGGAAACTATAGAAACTCTATTCTTAACCTAACTCTAGTAGAACATGAACTAATAACAAAATGCAAGAGAGTAATTCTTGGTGTGTGTGTGTGTGGAGTGAGGACACACCATCTATTTATAGGGCCCATAGGACGGTAACTTTGTCGGAACAAGTCATAATCACCTCTTGGGAACCACCTGGAGCTAGCATGTGGCAACCCTAGAGTAAAGCCACTAGAGGCGATTCAAGCAACCTGATGGGCCGACCGACCCCCAAGTGGCCCCTCTGGCAACCGCCTTTCGGTGGGAGGCTGCCCTGTGGGTCGTTATGATGGTGCTAGGTGATTCGCGGAGTTGGAGGCAGCTTACGCTTGTTTATGGGTCCTTCAATCTATGAGTTGTCCAGTTGGCGATCCCTTATTGTTCAGAGTTGTGTTTCTTTACCATGTGGGTGTGTTTTCTCCTTAATTCTATGTTAAACCACCTGAATGCACACTTCTCTAAATATATGTGGAACTATATTATTTGTAATAAATGTGTATGTAAGAAATATTAAGACTTTCCTTACCTTGAGTATATTTGATGGTGTATATAGGTACCTAACAACCGTCAACAATGCCATGGATACCGCCTTCTTCGCGGAAGAAATGAAAGTCACATTTCACAATAGGCAAATTGCAAAATTCTGGCAATCAGGCTGGCCTCATGTGTTGGAAGGAAATATTTGTTATAGATGGAGATCGACATAGAATCAAACGTGAGATCATAGGAGATAGAATTGAGATAGAGTCAGTTTATATCCTTGTAATCAAAGACTCGTGTGCATGCCATTTCCTCTTATAAATACATAACCGCGGGCTCCTATGAGGGTTGAGACGCTTCACCAAGTTTTACATGGTACCAGGGCCACATCTTCTAAAAACACATCTAGAAGATATGTCAGCGAGTTCTTCATCAACAATGGTGCTCCCGGAGCTTGGACCTCTAGTTACCGAGAAACTCACGTGAGAAAACTTCTTGCTATGGAAGGCGCATTTTCTTCTGGTCCTACGGGGTGCACGGGTTCATGCACTACCTAGATGGAAACATGAAACCTCCACCAGAGACGATCTCCATCAGCCAAGAAGACAAGAAAGCTGAGATTGTGACAAATCCTGAATTTGTCACATGGATTTCTCAGGACCAGCAAGTACTGGCCTACCTGCTAAACTCTCTCTCAAAATAGGTGTTGGTGTTTGTTGCAACAAAAGAAACATCAGACGAAGCATGGACAGCGCTTCAGGAATCTTTTGCATCGAAATCCCGAGCCAAGATTGCAAATCAGAGGTTTGCATTGACAAACACAAGGAAAGGAACAATGACAATGGCGCAATACTTTTCCAATATGAAGAGATTTGCAGATGAATTAGCCTCGACCGGGAAATTCTTGAAGATGAACAAATCATATTGTATATTTTGAATGGTCTAGATTCCGAATACACTCCTCTGGTTCCCTCTATCATGGCTCGGGTAGATCAGATCTCAGTCACTGATCTATGCACAAGCTCTAGGCTTCGAACACCGACAAAATATGCTTCATGGTGAAGAAAATTATTCTTCTCCGTCAGCAAACTCGGCCATGCATGGACGTGGTGGAGGCAGAAACTGTAAAAGCCCAAGAAAAGGGACTTGCAAAAACTTTTCATCACCTCACAACACCACAGCTTTTGTTGTGGATATCTTGTGAAGATTGGTGAAGAGCAAGTAACCCCCATCAAAAGGGTGATTAGAGGGGAAAGCCCTAACTTTCATAAAGTAGGGCTTCTACACATGAACATGAGAGGTTGAGCTCACCCCTAGAACTTGAAAAGTCTTGGGAAGGTTCAGGCCAAATCTCATGCAAATCCAACACTTTTTGAGGCACCTTTGGAGGCATTTGAAAAAGGGGCCAATTTGAATATAAATTCAAATTGCAGCAACTTTCATCACTTAAATTCAAATTGCAGCAACTTTCATCACTTAAATTCAAAAGTTGGCTTCATATTCAAACTCAGCACATTTTTCTGAGTTAGTCCACCAATTTTCACCCCCATTGGAGTTCATCTTGTCGGGAGCTAAATTTGCAAGAATTCAAAACTGAATTTGAATTTCAGTTCAAATGTGAAACAAATTTAGCCAAAAAAATTTCAAATTTGGGAAACCAAATTCAAACTATGACTTGGTAATTAAGTCTCACATTCAATTGTGAGTAGCTGGGGATATTTTAGCACAAGCAGAAATGAAGAATTGGAAAAGGAATTAGAGGGGAGGCCCACATGTCAGAAGCCTTCACACTGAAGTTTCCTCGGGTGATCTTTTCTTCGGCCGAAGCCGCGCGCGCGCCAGCGCGACCGCGCCCTGACCGCCAGTAGCGCTCGGATGTCCACCTCACGGTGAAAAATCGTGGCTCAAAGGCCAGCGCACGAGCTGCTTCGCCCTCCTTCTGTTTCCCGAGCGAAAACGAGCATAACCCGAGCTACTCTCCCGTGTCCGCGCAAGAACTCGACGCCGCCTCCTCTGATCACTGGCGACCGGCCGATCACGACGGTTTCACGCACCGTCAACAGAGAAGAAAAGGTGCGCCTACTTGTGCTGAAGCCGTAGGAGGAAACCATGCTCCAGTTCCGGCAATGTAGAGCAAGAATTCCTGGTTTTCCTCCTCGGGGCATGTTAGGGTTAGAGTCCAGTCTACGGCGAAATTTGTTGCACAGAAGCAAACGACGATTAAGCTATAGCTTACACTCGCTCTAGAACACCTAGCGCACCTCCTCGATCAAGTAGCAACCAGTTCCATGCACTAGGGCCTTAGTTCTGTAAAAATTTTGGCCCGGCGGCTGAGAACAGGGCACCTCGCCAGTGAGGTCGTAGTTGCGGCCGTTTTCACGGGGATCAGTGCCCATGTCCGTGATCAGCAGGTGTCAGCGAAGCTTCCCGAGCAAACCGCGTCGAAAAAGGTGCAGAGGACACCGAGTTCGACGTCGCCGATGAGCTCCCGGCCGCTGTTACCGTCGGGAGAACTATTCTGGTCGTTGCCGAGCTCCGTTAAGGGCACCACCGTGTTCCCCAGGCCGAAATATGCACAGGCGGTGAGTTTCGTCGGAGGTCGGGCAGCAGAACGCCCGGCGGCGAGTACTCCGGCGAGGTGGGCGGCGGGGAGCCGTGGGAGCGCGAGGTAGAAGAAGCCCCGTGGGCCCCACGTGTCGGTCTCTGCTGAAACCGCCCCGGATCTGCTGTGGCACCGGGATCCCGTGCGACTGCGCGGGTAACTCTGCGGACCCCGGTGTGGGTTAGCTGGGAGGCTGAAACGTAGCCCGGGGACCCCACCCGACAGTTTAAACTTTATTTGAATTTCCAGATTTGATTCAAACTTCAAATGCATAGAACTTTTGCTAGGAAGCTCCGAATTCAGTGAACCAAATTTTGCTGAACTTAGAATTTTGAGTACTTTCCAGCAATACCAATTTCAGCTCATGAAACTAAATAGTTCTCCAGAATTAATTCCCTAAAGTTTAAACTGTTAGGAATTTTATCTGGAGGACTACTTTATGAAAAATGCTCAAATTTGGATGAGAGGTTCATTGGAAAATCCTTGAGTCACAGTAAATTTTTCAGACTCATCCAAGTTCATTTATTCTCCCCTAATGGGATGATTAAGAGAACTGCCCTGAGAAAATAGGAAAAATGCACAGAAATATTTTTCAGATTTTCTCAAATCTTGTTTAGGGCATAACTTTCTCTAGAATTCTTCAAATGACATGAAACCAATTCCATTAGAACCATCTCAAATTCTAGTTTCCAGAAAGTAATGGTTGGAGCCATGAAAACCCCTGGAACTCCTTAGAAGCTCTAATATTGACCAAATAGGTTTTTATTTGTACAAGGCTCAAATGAACCTTGGTTCAAATGAAACTTGGTCAAGACTCTGGTTAGGACCCTACCAAGCCTCCATAAAAATTTCAGAACCAAAGGGGAGGGCTAGCTAGATCTATAGTAATTACTTATTCAAGTTTAAACATTGCATTTGAATTGACATGTAGTATCTCATTAACGTGTAGTCGCTGAAGGGGAGGAGACTTTAGAAATGCTCGACTTCCTTCTTCTGGACGAAGCTTTAAACACTGTCCAGCAGCAACAAGGCAAGCCCCGGTTTGCATTAACCCATTTTTACAAGTTTTTCTTGGGTTACATACGTAGTATGAGGTATACTTATGTGCATTAGGTGTAGGATGGATGGAACCCCAATGCATGACCAGATGTTCCCTATAAGGGTGAGGGTAGTGTCTAAGTTCTCAAGTAGACAGGCTATTCTTAATGATCCATAGAACTTCGGTACAAGTCGAGTAGTTGGAATATACTTGCGAGATAGGCTTGGGACACACGGGATTGGTTCGAGTGATATGAGATCACTTTAGTAATGAAAATGAGACTAGGCAGGGGCTAGGGCGCAGCAAGAGGAAGTCTTGTGTGTGCAGCCCTGTCCGTGTCGATTGAGGACCGGTCCGTGTGCGGCCTGCTGAACAAGTATTGAACGTACCGAAGGCATATCGGATATATGGGCCCCGATAAACCGATGTAACCTAAACCTACGGGCATCGAGGCATAGCACACTGATTTATAGGTGTAGGTTGAGGGCAGCAAGGTGGAAATCTGCTAACGGGCATAGAGAGATGCTCTATGTAGGGAACCTCCTGTCCGTTTCGGTGTGACGGGTTCGACGTTTGGGCTGTTGGGTGAAAGGTTGTCCTGTACGACATCGAGTGAGCGTGCTGTGCAGCTCCATGGGTGGGCGTACGTGACGTGCTCTTTGGATATCCCTGCAGGTGTATATCGAGTCGATTCGCTGTCCCTCGCGGTGACGAATACCGCTTGTTCACTGCATCGTAACGTAGATAATTTATGGAATGTTATGGTTCAATTCTGCTGTGTGATATAATTGTATTGTTACATGTGTGCCACCAAAAATTGCTTATTAAATTTCAGATTCATGAACTGTTAACTGTGGCTAAAAGATGAATTAAGAATGAACTTGTAGGCGTGTCCCTTTGCTAAAAATGTACCACCCCATGGTTGTTGTACACTACATGTAGAGTTTCATGCCTAGGTGAGTCGGTTAAGTCTTGTTGAGCCATCGCGTTCACGGTTGCTGCTTAAGTGTTTTTCAGGTGAGGATCCACCCATGGACTCAGGTTACGAGTCCACCGGCGAGGGTTACCCTCCGTCGGGGACCACGGCTGAGTGGGAGCCGTACACGCCGCGCTGAGCCGAAAAGTGCAGCTAGTGTGGGTTGCCCTAGGGCTGGGCAACCGACTTTTGCTAGATAGACGGGCGTGAGTTGTACAAATTAAAACTTCCGCTGTGTAATGTATATCTTAGTTTGAAACTGAACAGTGTACTACTTTGTACAGTTTCAGTTTGTTTTCTATGTAATGCAATGTATCCTTATGACGTGTGCTGTCGGGTGTCGCATCGTGCGGCACCACCCTTGCGATCCTGGATGAGCGGATTCCGGTCCGCCACAGGCTGGTATCAGAGCTGCATTGGGGACATCACAATAATTAAGGACTGTATTACGAGAAAACTTAGGTTACAGTGAGGATTCGGTAGTTTGCCCAAGTAAGGACTATAATAGAATAGTTACTTAAAGTGGCAAGACTAACCTATGTATTATAATTCTGAATTTTAATTATGCAACGACGCATCTACGCTCTGGTAAGATTGGTAAGGAACGCCACTGAAGGCGGTTCAATTTCGGTTAGCTCCCCTGACGAGGAACGTGGTTCAGGGATAGGTCTCAAAGCTTGGTGTGAGACGTCAATACGAAGCTCTTGGACTCTTCATGTTCCTGAGCTCATATGAAACGCTGATCCCTAGCATGCATTAGGCAAGTAAGTGGAGACCCCATCGTGTGGTCAGTAACGCAATAGTGTGTTCGTCTGGAAATAGCCCAGGAGGACATACGCAGCGCTTGCCATCGGCGTGCCCTGCAGGGAAGTAGGTGGTATCTGTTGGGTTGATAACATTCTCAACCGTGACGACCCGTTCATGATCTACTCGGGTTCCCCGTCGTGTAGTGTTGAAACACGATCACGTACCTTATGACGTGACTTAACTCAAGGACGGCCGTATGACAATGATACGGGCGTTTGTATTTACTTTTAAATATGGACCTGCCTGAAATGGAAACAACCATTGAGTGCATCATTATTGTGTGTTCTTCTGCAGGTACTAACCACGTATGTATCCCGTGTAGTAAACGTGTGCGAGAGACCGTTTAGTGCCACACTTGTGACGTATATGCCGGTATAATCCGGTTAAGATTTTCTTTTTGTGAGGAACGTAGTACCGACATATTATAGGCATGTGCATGGAAAATAATGATAACAAGGAATTAGAATCACTAAGTTTCAGCATTTAGTACCCTGGTTGGGTAGAAAATTTTGATAGTTGATTAGTGTAGTTCCAAAGGATTGAAAAACAGAGTGCTCTGTTTTGGGCAGCAAGTTTGCTAAATTTTGACAGGGCATAACTCGCAGATTATTTAGCCAATGGATGTGTGGGATATAGTTCTGGAAAGGTGTGTAAGTACCCTCAACTTTGTTGTAGACTCCCAGAGCTGAATCACACCATAGGATGGCTTAAATCCCATAGGATTGTAAACTGTCCAGAACCAGGACAGATTTAAAACACTTTCTGGACTGTTCTGTTTTTCAAGTATAACTTCCTGTAGAAAAATATAAAATTATCATATAACACATATTTGGAAAGGTTAGTAAAGGTGTTGCATCTTTGTAATTCAAAGTTTCTGAAATTTCAGCACAGAACTCAGTGGAAACCAGAGTTGAAAACAGCAACTTTCAAGGGAGATGCTGTTGAAATTCTTCCATAAATTCTGTTGAATTTGAATTACTATAACTTTTAAACCAGAGCTGATCTGAGGTCAAATAAATACTCGTTGGAAATATACTGAAGTTAACTTTAACTTTGGTATTCAACTTGAGTCATGAAAATGCCCAGAACCATATCAAAATCTGAGATATGTAGAGACTGGTCATTCTGACAGAGGAATGACAGTTGAACTCATTTGAGAGATTGGTGTACCCTAGGGGGTTTAAGTACTTCCAATGTGGTAGAACATACTCATGAGTGGTTATCCTAAACTAGTGAAAGATTGAATATGTGCTTTACTCAAGTTTCTTTTGCTAGAGACCATGTTTGTGTCGTATTGAAAATAAAAGGGTGGTATACGTGATGACCAAGCGATAGTAATGTTTCGTAGTGACCAAACCTAGTTGTGGTGAGCTTCCAAAGAGGAGGTTCATCAAGTTGGATTTAACTAGCTTGTATTTGGTCTGGTAATGGTGTAGCTTGTGCAAAGTTATTACATTATCCGTATACGAGATGTATCGCATGTTTAATGTCATTATGTTTTACGCCTATTTTATTGGACTGCATGCAATATGTTGCGGGACTGATGGTTATTGTCGTATGGTTGCAGATGGTTCGCACTCGGACCACGCACGAGATTGGTGGCTCTATTCATCAGGGAGGCTATGACTCCCAGCCACCTGCCTACGACAGCACCCCACAGCAGCAACCACCACCGCCGCCTCCGCTTACCCTAGCGGATGTGATAGCGGCACTGGTGGGTGGTCGTGATGAGCAGACCGATCTGCTCCGCACGATCGTGCAGAATACGTCCCAGGCGGGGGGACGTCAAGAGAGGGGGCCTCTGATATTGTTAATTGACTAAGTATATCAATCTGGTACAAATCCCAATAGATTTCTTTCGCCCCGTGAGGTGACGTACTCGGACTTCATGAGTACGCACCCTCCGGTGTTCACAGAAGCCGCAGAACCACTGGAGGCCGACAACTGGCTGCGGACAATCGAGTCCAAATTCGGGCTGCTCCAATGTACGGAGCGGCAAAAGACTCTGTTCGCGGCGCAGCAGCTTCACGGTGCCGCTGGTGCGTGGTGGGTGAACTATGTCGCCTCACGTCCGGCTGGCCATGCCGTGGAGTGGGAGGAATTCCGGGAGGCGTTCCGCGCCTATCATATCCCTCCCGGGATAATGAAGAGGAAGTTCCAAGAATTCTTGGAATTGAAGCAGGGCGGGAGGCGTTCCCATGATTACTCCCGTGCCTTCAACCATCTGGCGCAATATGCGTCAGACTATATCTCCACCGAGGAGAAGAAGCGGGAGCACTTCTATCGGGGGTTACACCCCGAGATGAAGATGCATCTCGTTCAATGGAATTGTGGCACCTTCAATGACCTCGTCAATGCCGCGATTATACAGGAGGACTCTCAGCAGGAGTTGGCAGCTGAGCAGCGGAAGCGCAGCACTCCACCCAGCAGTGGGGGTGGCGCTCCCCAGAAGTACCGCATGGTGTATCGGACACCATCCGGGCAGCAGTGGCATCCACCTGCGCGACCTCAGCAGTTCGGGGGTCGTTCTTTCCAGGCACCCCCGTTCTGACCGCCGATGCCACCACCGCGACCGCAACAGCAGCAGCAGACGACACCCCGGGCGTTTCCACAGCCACAACGCGCCCCGGGTTTCCATCCGCTGATCAGCGGAGGACCACCCCGCTACACTTGTTTCACGTGTGGCCAGGCGGGCCATTTCGTAAAGGACTATTCCCAGGGGCAGCAGAGCAGCGGGCAAGCCCAGTTCCAGGGCGGTGCTCGCGGCCGACCTCCGGTTAAGAAAGTTGGTCAGCGGACTGGGGGCGTTCGCAACCTCGACGATGAGGACGCCCCAGAGAGAGACAACATGCTGGCGAGTACGTTCACTCTCCACGACCAAGCAATCATCATTTTATTCGATTCTGGTGCAACCCACAGTTTTATAAGTGCATCCTATGTGGCTAAGCATCAAATGCAAGTCTTCCCAACCGATTGCACATATATGATCTGCTCACCGGGAGGGAAGATTTCAGCAAATATGATGATTCCAAAAGCACCTCTGTGCTTAGGTGGGAAGCTATATCCCACAACCTTGATAGTCCTTACGGGGCAAAAGATTGATGCAATCTTAGGGATGTCATGGTTACACTACCATGGCGCTGTCCTGGACACTCGGACACGGATGGTTCATTTGAATTCTCCATTCCACCGTCCGCATTCCATGGTGTTAGACACTCCAGTCCGTGAAGTTTCAGAAATTAATAATGCTGAAGCTCTCAAGTTAGAGGACATCCCCGTAGTCCGGGAATACCCCGACGTGTTTCCGGATGATCTTCCGGGCACGCCACCTGAGTGGGATGTCGAGTTCAAGATTGAGCTTGCACCCCGGGACTATGCCCATATCACGGAGACCATATAAGATGGCTCCAAACAAGCTGGCTGAATTGAAAGAGCAGCTCAATGATCTGTTGAGCAAAGGTTTCATTAGGCCGAGTTCCTCTCCTTGGGGATGCTCGGCGCTGTTTGTAAAGAAGAAGGATGAAACCTTGAGGCTGTGTGTGGACTACCGGCCGCTCAACGCCGTCACCATTAAGAACAAATACCCACTGCCCCGCATTGACATCCTGTTTGATCAACTTGTGGGTACAAGTGTGTTCTCCAAGATGGACCTTCGCTCGGGATATCATCAAATAAAAATCCGAGCGGAGGATATCCCGAAGACGGCTTTCTCGACGAGATATGGCTTATATGAATATCACGTCATGTCTTTTGGTCTCACCAATGCTCCGGCACATTTCATGTATCTCATGAACTCGGTGTTCATGCCGGAGCTGGACAAGTTCGTTGTGGTGTTCATTGATGATATCTTGGTTTACTCCAAGATAGAAGCAGAACACGCCGAACACTTGAGGATTGTTATTCAATGCCTACGGGACCACAAGCTCTACGCCAAGTTCAGCAAATGCGAGTTTTGGATCAGCCAAGTGCCATTCTTGGGACATATCATCTCAGCAGAAGGCATTACGGTTGACCCGAGCAAAATAGAGCAAGTGCTGAAATGGAAAGCTCCCACTTCAGTCCATGAAGTCAGAAGCTTCCTCGGCTTAGCGGGATACTATCGTAGATTCATTCCAAGCTTCTCCAAGCTTGCTAAGCCGGTGACAGAGTTGCTGAAAAAGGGAACAAAATATGTTTGGAACACGGCGTGTGAAGGAGCGTTCCAAGCATTAGTGAAGCATCTCACAACAGCCCCGGTCTTAGCTCAACCGGATACAACCAAGCCATTCGACGTGTATTGTGATGCGTCCGGTATTGGGCTCAGCTGCGTGTTAATGCAGGAAGGACGTGTGGTCGCATATGGCTCACGCCAACTTCAGAACCATGAGCAGCACTATCCGACTCATGATCTTGAGCTTGCTGCTGTGGTTTTGGCGCTAAAAATGTGGAGGCACTATCTCCTGTGGAATTTGGTGCATCTCTACACCGACCACAAGAGCTTGAAGTACATTTCCACCCAGAAGGAGCTGAACATGAGGCAAAGGAGGTGGTTAGAACTAATCAAAGATTATGATATTGAGATTCACTACCACCCCAGCAAGGCGAATGTGGTTGCCGAAGCACTGAGTCGGAAGTCACATGTCCATAACCTCACCATTACACCGATGGAGGAGGAGAGCCGAGTTTATACTTGTTTCCTTATGGATCGCTTTACAACCTTGCCCTCATCCCTACTATTAGGGAGGACATCATTGCAGCTCAGAAGATTGATAAGGGCATGGCACATCTCTGGAGACGGATAGACAATGGGGAGATCAAATGTTTCCGGAAGGATGATGAGAGGACACTGTGGTTCAATGACCGCATAGTCGTACCCCGGGATATGGAGCTGAGGAAAAAGATCCTTGATGAAGCTCACTTGTCTAAATACTCCATTCATCCGGGCAGCAACAAGATGTACCAGGATTTGAAAAAAGAAATTTTGGTGGACACGGATGAAGCGGGAAGTGGCTAAGTATGTATCCGAGTGTGATACGTGCAGACGAGTGAAAGCTGATCATATGAAGAAATCAGGGCTGCTGCAGCCCCTGAATATCCCGGCATGGAAATGGGAAGATGTGAGCATGGATTTCATTGTGGGATTACCCCTAACTTCCAACAAGCATGATTCCATTTGGGTGATCGTTGACCGGTTCACCAAGACGGCTCACTTCATCCCAGTGCATACACGTTACAATGTCGGCAAATATGCGGAGCTGTACATAGCGAAGATTCTATGTTTATATGGAGTGACCTAGGCCATAGTCTCAGACCGAGGTGCATTATTTGTATCTCGCTTTTGGGAGCAGTTCCACGCTTCTTTGAGTACTAAGTTGATTAGAAGCTCTGCTTATCACCCTCAGACAGATGGCCAAACAGAAAGGGTGAACCAAGTACTGGAGGACATTTTGAGAGCATGTGCCATCCACCAAGGTAGAAATTGGGATGATCATCTACCGTTGGCGGAATTCTCATACAATAACGGCTATCAAGCGAGTATCAAGATGGCACCCTACGAAGCTCTCTACGGTCGCAAGTGCCGCACCCCATTAAACTGGTGCGAGTCCAGTGAAAGGGTCACATTCGGGGTTGATGTGGTGAACGACGCCGAAGAGCGCATTCGGATGATCCAAGCCAACTTGAAGGCCGCTCAATCCTGGCAGAAAATCTACGCTTATAAGAGGCGTAGACCGCTGCACTTTGACGTTGGGGAACACGTGTACCTCCGTGTATCTCCGATGAAAGGCGTGCACCGGTTCGGCGTGAAGGGGAAACTCGCTCCCCGTTTCATTGGACCCTATGCTATCACCGAAAAATGTGGACCGGCGGCATATAGACTGAAGCTACCGGCATCTCTTGTGGTGTTCACGACGTTTTCCATGTGTCACAACTGCGAAAATGTCTGAAGAATACGGCCGCTGTTCCTACTGAAGATATCGGCGAGCTACAACCGGATTTGACATATGATGAATATCCGGTGGCAATTATTGATGTGAAAGCTCGGACCACACGTACCCGAACGTTGTGGTTCTACAAGATACTCTGGAGTAACCACACTGCCGAAGAAGTGACGTGGGAGAGCAAGGAATTCCTTCGCTCAAATTACCCGGAGTTCATGGTGTCTCAGCACAGGTAAGTTCCTAGTACATCGCTGTCTCTTCTTTTGTAATGTCAGGATGAGATTCCTTTAAGGGGGGAGGGATGTAAAAGCCCAAGAAAAGGGACTTGCAAAAACTTTTCATCACCTCACAACACCACAGCTTTTGTTGTGGATATCTTGTGAAGATTGGTGAAGAGCAAGTAACCTCCATCAAAAGGGTGATTAGAGGGGAAAGCCCTAACTTTCACAAAGTAGGGCTTCTACACATGAACATGAGAGGTTGAGTTCACCCCTAGAACTTGAAAAGTCTTGGGAAGGTTGTGAGACCTATGTGTGCTGAATACATTGGCTTTGACGATTAAAGTTTTGAATACTACCAAAACACCTTTTTAACAAGGTCCGACTCTAGGTCCGAGCTCCTGCAAGGTCCGACGATAGGTCCGACATGTTTTGGGTAGCTCCGGTGTAACACCCCAAAACCTGTTAAGAGGGGAATTTAAAAATTTTTGGACGTATTGCATGTGGTGCAGAAATTCAAATTCAAATTGGAATTTAAATTCAACTCAAAACAGAAAAGAAAAAGAAAAAAACAAAACCCCGGCGAGTGGGCCGAAACCCACAAGCCGGCCCACCCGCCCCCGCGCCAGCCCGCAGCCGCGCGCTCCCCTCTCCCTCTCACTGACACGCGGGGCCCGCATGTCATCCCTCACCTCCCGCTCGCGCCAACAGCCGGACTCTTCCGCGCGCGCCTGATCGCAACCGACTCCGGAATTCCGCGTCTCCAGCCCGACTCCCGGTCCCGGACGACTCCAACTCGATCACAACCAACACGCCGCCCCGTTTTTCCCCCAGGATCGGCTGTTTTTCCTCCCGGTGAGAACTGAAGCTCCGATCACCGTTTTCTCTCGATCTTCGCTCGGGATTTCTGATCTAACGCGCCGATCTTGTTCCACCGCCTCCGGGGAATCACGCAGGTTCAGAAAACTCGGTGGTTTGCGCTCTAGGCACAGCTCCGACGAGCACCGCAGTGATTCCATCTCGGACCTCGTCGCCGACCGTCTTCCAGGACCTCCGAGCTCAAGAAAAACCCCGAGGTGAGATCCCCGACCTCCCCTCTACCGATCTATGCCATGAAATCCCAGTTTTAGGAAGAATAGACGAAGATCCGAAGTTTTCCGGCGAGATCGCCGCCTCCCGCCGCCGGGCAGCACCGCCCGCGCAGGTCAGAGCGACGTGGCCGTTTATGCGCCGTCTATTTTAAATCGCACGGTAGAATTAAAAACCGCGTGTACCGGTTCAGCGATCTAATCTGAGCCGTCTGTTTTAAATCGGACGGTCCACGTCAGCCCTGCGTTATAAAGGTCGGGATTCTTACGCGCTACCCCCTGGGGATCTCGGAAAATAAGAGCTAGCCCCGGAAACTTCTGATCTAGCCCCTGGAACTTCAGAAATTCATCTAAATTCAATTAAAATCAGTTTTAGCCCCTGGACTTAATAAAAATTAGGAAAACCCCTCTGTTATGTGTGGTTAGACCCCTGGAAATTTATGAAAAAATATAATAGACCCTGTAGTGGGGTGAGTTTACCTTTTTAACCCTATATGATATTAAATTTAGGAATTTGAATATGTGATTAGGATTTAAAATTTAAAAGGTGAGACAGACACATTGTAAATTCAAATTTAAACTCTCCTAGCACTTGGAAAACTTTAGAATGAGTTAAAAGTAGATTTTAAGCTAAAATGAATCTGTTTAATTGATTGTTCACATTTATTTGTATAGGGACACATTTTTAGGTTAGGAAATAATTATGAAAATTGGTAAAATAAATTTATATTAGTTCGTATCAGAGGAGAAGTTCCAAATATATTATTTAATATTTTAGATCAGAACCTATTCTGTTTAGATGATATGCCCTACTATTTAATATTAAAACTCACTTTTAGGCATAGAAAATAAATCTGGAAAATATAGGAAAATAGGTATGCATAACTAGAAAATGATAAATGAAGTCTCCAAATCCAAAGACTTTAGTTTAGGATTTGGTAGAAGATCTGAAAACCCAATTGGAGTAGGAAATTACCTTCCATGCCAACTTGGTAGCTAAAGAGTGTTAATTGAATATAAAGAATTTGTTTAGAATTGAAATTCATATATATATATATATATATATATATATAGTGTGCAAATAAAAATCTGAATACAAAAGTTAGAAATCATATACATATGTTTAAAAGTGCATGTAGGCCAAAAATCAACACATGTAGAGTAACTCAACACTTAGAAATGTGAATGACTTTCATAGGTATGTATGTGTGTTTTGCATGAAGTGAAAGTGTGAACTATGTCTTATGGATTGTGTTTTTTTGCTATGTGTATTGGCATGAGTAGAACCTGCCCCAGAGCAAGTTCTCTACTTCCAAGATCAGGACTATCCATTCCCAGAGCAGCAGGAAGAAGGCAAGTGTCCTTGACCACTTTGATCCTATACTAGGATGTGTAGATAGAATTTATTGCATTGCCAATTGAAATATGAAACCCATGCGAGGAAGTTTACCTAGAATTGCATTATCTTGTTTCCTTGTAGCTTGGGTTGGGTTTCTTTTATTATGTCATTCATTCATATTACTTATGTTTAGCCATGCTTAGAATGGGATAATTGGGATATGAGATCATCAATTTATTTACCTTACTCTTGAATTGAGATATCATGAGTTATGTAGAGGTAGGGATCGAGGCAAGTTGGATGATTTGGTTGGTGCTGGGTGCACGAGACTCGGGTTTGTGTTTAGTACTCACCTGGATCCTAAGGACCGGTTCATGGAGCATGTAACCTGGCTTTACCGTGCCAACCACATGCTGAGATTGGGCAGCTTGGCCAATTAGTTAGGTGTATCCCCGGCGTAGTAAGGGTGTGTTGGATGGTGCGGGGAGTAGGTGTCAGCTGGACTACCATATGAACCGCAAGGCTCAAGAGGGGGCCACTGCAGCGGGGTTGGAGCCTCTTGTATGCTGTTAGGGGTGAAACCTCAGTGGGCCCATGCTCGTCGAGAATCCCTTTGTAAAGGCTTTGTAGTGATCTCCTGGCTACCACACCTGGGAAGTGTGAACGTGGTTCGTGGCCACTGACATAATGGAGGTTCTTTTAGTCCACCCGGCAACGGTGGATGAAATCACTACATGTGGGTACAGTGGTGAAAACTCTGCAGAGTCAAAACTGTCATGACAGCCATGCTCACGGTCAAGAGTGGCTTGGACTTATTCATGATTAGAGGATGATGACTTTGGAAGTTGTGGATGTTAAGCGGGGAGCTTAACATTGGAAATGATGTTATGGTTATTTGATTATGATGGTGGGTTGGGAGATTGGGACCATTTCATTTATGTAGTAATGTAGGTGCTTAATAAGCTAAGTGATAGGTATTAATTGCGTAGTGCTTTAACCATGAATTCAACCTCTCCTTGCTCTAGCCATGCATGACATAACCTTCCCCCACTTGCTGAGTACCAATGGTACTCAACCTTGCATATTTGTTGGTTTATATTGCTGCTCGGGTCAAGAGAATGATGTGGTGTTCAATGACCAAGACTTCGGACCTGAAGAAGGATTCTAGGTTCATGGAGTCCCCCGGGCAACGCCTGTGACGGAGCCCACAAGAATAATATTCCGCTGCTATTTTATTTACATGTTATGAACTTATTCTCGTCCATTGAGACATATGTTATGTAAGACTTATTTATATTCGACACCTGGCTTGTAATAAATGATGCTTCACTATTTGTCATCACATGTATGAGAAAATGATCCTGGCATACATGTGATATTCACTCGGTTGTTCTTCGGAGAAACCGGGTGTGACAGAAGTGGTATCAGAGCCATGGTTGCCCGTAGGAACGTGGACCTAAGTAGAAATGGACGTATTTAAGGACCATATTTTCTTAAAAACTATTTTACAAAAGGGTGGGTTGAAGGTGTTATTTGATGGGGTCACTTTATTCATCTTACCGCAACTTTTATTCAAAATATGATTTTTGTTTAAAATCTTATCTAACTTAATTTTAAATGCTTTATGTTTTAGATGGTTCGCATGGTCCGTACCGCCCGCAAGTCCACCGGAGGGAGAGTTCCCGTAGTTGCCCTTGCCCTGAGAGAGGAGGACCGTCCGGTGACGTATCTCTCCTACGGATTGGCAGTAGGAGGCTTGTTGCGCCGTCTTCGACGCATGCTCCAAGCCGCCGGCAATACGGGCAAGCTAATCATACACTACAGCTCCACCCGAACCGTACGTGAGAAGCGGGAAGAGTGGAGTTCAAAAATGAGGATTATCCATGAAAATCAGCTGCTCAAGATCCACCGCTCTCCAGCTTGTCGAGCGACACAGGTCGATGCGGAGACGGTTGTCACCTAGGAGGCAATCACCTGCCAGAGTCACATCTACCGTCGCCACCTGGACAGGACTGTGTACATGTATGTCCTCCAGCATGAGAGTGGTACAACGGAGTACAAGTACCCGCCAGTGCAGCAAGGGACTTCCCATGAGCACATAGACTTGTGCTTGGAGGATGCTGCCATGCTCAGCACTCGACTGCAGGAGTGCTAGCAGGAGCTTCAGGATGTTCGTGACACCCTGAAGGAGACTGAGGCATTGCTTCGAGCCAGCTTGAGGGCGAGAGAAAGAGGAGATGGGAATGAACTGTGTGTCACCTTGAATGACATATGGACTCCTGACTCCACAGATCGCCGGGCAAGCAGGCGTCACCGCACTTCTCCACCAGCAGCTTCCCCACCCAAAGCGGAGTCAGAGGGTACCCGCAATAACGAGGAAGATCCCGAGGAGTTAGCTCAGTGATACGAGTCATGTAGAGTCCTCTCCCATAGTTCAGCAGGTTATCGAGTAGGCGAGTCAATACCTTAGTTAATGGTGTGTTAATGCTTGGTGTGTGACGTGAGTTGTGGAAGCCATGGGCGTTTGTCCACAACCTCGTCTTTAGGTTGTTTTGCTTTGGTGTGTGAACCCCTATGAATTATGAGTGCATTTATTTTTGCGTAAGACGTGAAACCCTCAGAAAATGTTAATATAATAAGACCCCATGAATTTAAGTTTAAATAAGCAAATTGGGAAGTTAACACGAAATGCTTTATGTTAACATCTGGTTGATCATGATTGATGTTCGGAAGAGGAAAGGGTCGTGCTGCCAACCCCGCCAACAACAACGATGAGGCCGGCAACCCTCATATTTCTGGAGGACAAGACAGGGGTGGTCGCCATGAAGGAGTTGATCCCATCCACCAAATGCTTGAAAATCTGAATCAGCTCATCCAGAGCCTAACTCAAGTGGTGGCCAACTTGCACCAAGCTTCACCTCCACAAGCTGCACCACGCCAACTGAGGTTGAGTGAGTTTCTAGGGACTCAACCTCTAAAGTTTGCAAGTGCTGCTGAACCTCTGGAGGCAGATGATTGGCTAAAGACCATTGAGAGCAAGATGAGGATCATACAATGCCAGGGGGTATGAGAGGGTGCTGTTTGCCTCTCACCAATTGCATGGACCTGCTGCTGATTGGTGGACCGCTTATGTGGCCGCCCATCATGACCCTGAGAACATCACTTGGGAAGAGTTCAAGCGTAGCTTCCGCAACCATTATATACCAAGGGGTGAACTTAAAAACAAGAGAAAGGAGTTCTTGGGGCTGCAGCAAGGAAACATGAATGTGAGGGAATACCTCACTAAATTCACCCAACTATCCCGTTATGCACCACGGGACATAGAGACTGATGAGCAGAAACAGGACTGCTTTGTGGAAGGACTTACAGCAGAAATGCAGTGTGCAATGTCCTCCAACGAGTACGAAAGCTTCCAAAAGATGGTGGACAGAGCATTTGTGGTGGAGAGGAAGCTGAAGGCCTTGGAAAATGAAAACAAGAGGAAGGCGGGATGGTCACACCAAGCCTTGGGTAGCAACACCCGCCCACGTCTGATGCAGCAACCCGCAGGGCAGACGAGCCGTGCTGCGGTACCCTACTCTGCACCGAGAGGGTACCACCTGAACTTCAGGCCTCCGTCAGCACCAGCAAAGCCACAACGTCAGTTTGTACAGCAGCCTCGCCCCACATATCAACCTCGACCAGCAGGACAAGGACCACCGAACCAACCCCAAGACAACAAAGGCCAGGCACCTAAAGTTGTGGTGCAATGCTTCAACTGTGGTGAAGTGGGGCACTACACCCATAAGTGCCCAAAGAAGAAGCCCATGCAGCCACAACAACAGAATGTGATGCAAGGACGGGTGAACCACGTGACCATGGAGGAAGCGCAAGAGGCACCTGATGTGGTAGTTGGTAAGTTTCCTGCCAATTTACACATTGCAACCCTGTTGTTCGATTCTGGTGCTACCCACTCATTCATTGCCCAAGGGTTTGTTAAGAAGCATGATTTAGCAACAACAGAAATGAACCATATGCCAGCCGTAAACTCTCTAGGGGGAGAAATAAGGACAAGACAAGTGTGTCCCAAGGTGAATCTAGACATTAATGGGGTAGTATTTACTGCCAACATCATAGTGATAGATTCACAAGGGATAGATATTATTTTGGGCATGGATTGGTTGACCAAACATAAAGGAATCATCCATTGTTCGACCAGAACGATGGAACTAACTCACCCTAGCGGCACAAGAGTAAAGTTCATAACAATACAAGAGCCTAGGAGGGACATTAAATTAAATCAAGTTGAGGTGGAAGTGGAGGAGATCAGGATTATCAGGGAATATCCAGATGTTTTTCCGGAGGAGTTGCCAGGTATGCCCCCCGATCGAGAAGTGGAATTCGCGATTGAGCTAGTGCCTGGAACAACTCCGATATACAAGAGACCTTATCAGATGGACTCCAAGCAGCTGGGAGAACTCAAGGATCATTTAAGAGAATTGACAGGGAAGGGGTACATTCGTTCTAGCTCCTCACCATGGGGAGCTCCAGTGATATTTGTGCCCAAGAAGGATGGGACCCAAAGGCTATGCGTGGACTACCATGCGTTGAATGAGGTAACCATCAAGAACAAGTACCCATTACCCCGCATTGAAGACTTGTTTGATCAGTTGAGGGGAGCTTGTGTGTTCTCGAAAATTGATCTCAGGTCGGGATACCACCAACTTAAGATAAGGCAAACTGATATTCCAAAGACAGCTTTCGTATCTCGGTACGGACTGTATGAATACACCGTCATGCCTTTCGGGCTAACTAATGCCCCGGCATACTTCATGTATATCATGAACAAGGTATTCATGGAATATCTGGACAAATTTGTGGTGGTTTTCATTGATGACATTCTCGTCTTTTCCAAAGATGAAGAAGAACATGAGAGGCATCTAAGGTTGGTGTTGCAGAAGCTGAGAGAACACCAACTATATGCCAAGTTAAGCAAGTGTGAGTTTTGGTTGAAGAGGGTTCCCTTCTTAGGACATATAATCTCAGATGGAGGAATCTCCGTAGACCTCGCCAAGATCGAGGATGTACAGAAGTGGAAGACCCCTGAGAATGTCGGGGAAGTTAGAAGCTTCTTGGGATTGGCTGGGTATTATCGACGGTTTATTGAGGGATTCTCCAAGATCTCGAGACCCCTCACCATACTGTTGGAGAAAGGAATCACATTCACATGCACGCCGCAGTGCAAGACGAGTTTTCAAGAGCTAAAGAAAAGATTGACTACAGCCCCAGTGCTAGTTATGCCAGATATGCAGAAGAACTTTTCGGTGTACTGCGATGCCTCTGGAAACGTGTTGGGATGTGTTCTCATGCAAGAGGGGCATGTCATGGCTTATGCGTCCCGGCAGCTCCAGAAACACGAGAAGAACTATCCTACACATGATCTAGAACTAGCCGTAGTGGTACACGCATTGAAGATTTGGCGGCACTACATGATGGGGAAGAGGACAGAGATATATACAGATCATAAGAGCTTAAAGTACATTTTCACACAGCCAGATCTCAACCTCAGACAAAGGAGATGGTTAGAGTTGATCAACGACTTTGATGTGGGCATCAACTATCATCCGGGGAAAGCGAATGTCGTGGCAGATGCTTTAAGCCGGAAAGTGCAGGTCAATAGGTTGAGCTTGAAGGACATGCCTGCAGAATTGAAGGACGATGTTATAAGACTCAATCTATGTCTAGTGAATAGTGGTGAAGCCATCGCCATGGAAGTGGACTCCACATTAGAGCAAGACATACGCGATGGTCAAAAGAATGACGAGAAGATACAAGAGATTAGAGAACTCATCAAGGAAAATAAAGCCCTTGGTTTCAGAGAGGATGAACAAGGTACGGTGTGGCACGGGAAAAGAATCTGTGTGCCTGAAGTGAAGGAGATCCGTGAATTGATTTTGAAAGAGGCTCATGACTCTGACTATTCCATTCATCCTGGGAGTACGAAGATGTACCATGACCTCAAGAGCAGGTATTGGTGGTATGGCATGAAGCGAGATGTCGCGGAACATGTTGCCCTATGTGACACATGTCAGTTGGTTAAAGCAGAACATCAACGACCCGCGGGATTATTGCAACCACTCAAAGTGCCTGAATGGAAATGGGAAGAAATCGGTATGGATTTCATAGTGGGACTGCCTAGAACCCAATCGGGATATGATTCAATATGGGTCATCATCGATAGGCTAACCAAGGTAGCTCATTTCATCCCCGTGAAAGAAAGCTACAGTGGATCCAAATTGGCAGAATTGTACATGTCAAGGATCGTGTGTTTCCATGGAGTGCTAAAGAAGATAGTGTCAGATTGGGGGACACAGTTCACCTCAAGGTTCTGGCAGAAGTTACATGAAACCATGGGAACTCATCTAAATTTTAGTTCTGCCTATCATCCCCAGACTGATGGACAGACGGAAAGAACAAATCAGATCCTTGAGGACATGCTGAGAGCGTGTGCACTCAAAAACAATCGGAGTTGGGATAAGAACCTACCGTATGCGGAGTTCTCCTATAACAACAGCTATCAGGCTAGTATGAAGATGTCACTGTTTGAAGCTTTGTATGGGAGAAAGTGCAGAACCCCACTATTCTGGAACCAAGCCGGGGAAAGTAAAGTGTTTGGACCCGAGGTACTACAAGATGCCGAGGCGAAAGTGAGGGAAATCCGCAACAACTTGAGGATAGCACAAACACGACAAAAGAGCTATGCCGATGTACAAAGAAGAGAGCTCGTTTTCAACGTGGGGGACTATGTCTACCTCAAGATGTCCCCTATTCGAGGACTTCATCGGTTCAAGGTGAAAGGGAAGTTATCACCTCGATACATCGGACCCTTTCAAGTTCTGGAGAGGAAAGGCGAAGTGGCATATCAACTAGAATTACCGGCTCGCCTATCGGACGTGCATGATGTATTCCATGTGACACAGCTCAAGAAATGCCTAAGGACGCCTGAAGAGATGTTACCCATGAATGAGGTTGACGTAGCCGAGGATCTGTCTTATGCCGAGAAACCGTTCAAGATTTTGGAGACAATGGAACGCCTCACAAGAAATAAAAGAATCCGGATGTGCAAGGTGCAGTGGAAGCATCACTCGGAAGAGGAAGCCACATGGGAGCGAGAAGACGAGCTTAAGGCACAATTTTCGGAATTGTTTTCCTAGAACCACCAATCTCGAGGACGAGATTTCTTTTAAGGGGGGTAGAGCTGTAACACCCCAAAACCTGTTAAGAGGGGAATTTAAAAAAATTTGGACGTATTGCATGTGATGCAGAAATTCAAATTCAAATTGGAATTTAAATTCAACTCAAAACAGAAAAGAAAAAGAAAAAGAAAAAGAAAAAACAAAACCCCGGCCAGTGGGCCGAAACCCACCAGCCGGCCCACCTGCCCCCGCGCCAGCCCGCAGCCGCGCGCTCCCCTCTCCCTCTCACTGACACGCAGGGCCTGCGTGTCATCCCTCACCTCCCGCTCGCGCCAACAGCCGGACTCTTCCGCGCGCGCCCGATCGCAACCGACTTCGGAATTCCGCGTCTCCAGCCCGACTCCCGGTCCCGAACGACTCAACTCGATCACAACCAACACACCGCCCTCCCCCGTCTATATAAACGCCAGCATCGTCCCGTTTTTCCCCCACGATTGGCTGTTTTTCCTCCCGGTGAGAACCGAAGCTCCGATCACCGTTTTCTCTCAATCTTCGCTCGGGATTTCTGACCTAACGCGCCGATCTTGTTCCACCGCCTCCGGGGAATCACGTAGGTGCAGAAAACTCGGTGGTTTGCGCTCTAGGCACAGCTCCGACGAGCACCGCAGCGATTCCATCTCGGACCTCGTCGCCGACCGTCTTCCAGGACCTCCGAGCTCAAGAAAAACCGCGAGGTGAGATCCCCGACCTCCCCTCTACCGATCTATGCCACGAAATCCCAGTTTTAGGAAGAATAGACGAAGATCCGAAGTTTTCCGGCGAGATCGCCGCCTCCCGCCACCGCGCGCCGCCGGGCAGCACCGCCCGCGCACGGTCAGAGCGACGTGGCCGCTTATGCGCCGTCTATTTTAAATCGCACGGTAGAATTAAAACCCGCGCGTACCGGTTCGGTGATCTAATCTGAGCCATCTGTTTTAAATCGAATGGTCCACGTCAGCCCCGCGTTATAAAGGTCGGGATTCTTATGCGCTACCCCCTGGGGATCTCGGAAAATAAGAGCTATCCCCGGAAACTTCTGATCTAGCCCCTGGAACTTCAGAAATTCATGTAAATTCAATTAAAAATCAGTTTTAGCCCCTGGACTTAATAAAAATTAGGAAAACCCCTCTGTTATGTGTGGTTAGACCTCTGGAAATTTATGAAATAATATAATAGACCCTGTAGTGGGGTGAGTTTACCTTTTTAACCCTATATGATATTAAATTTAGGAATTTGAATATGTGATTAGGATTTAAAATTTAAAAGGTGATACAAACACATTGTAAATTCAAATTTAAACTCTCCTAGCACTTGGAAAACTTTAGAATGAGTTAAAAGCAGATTTTAAGCTGAAATGAATCTGTTTAATTGATTGTTCACATTTATTAGTATAGGGACACATTTTTAGGTTAGGAAACAATTCTGAAAATTGGTAAAATAAATTTAAATTAGTTCACATCAGAGGAGAAGTTCCAAAATATATTATTTAATATTTTAGATCAGAACTTGTTCTGTTTAGATGATATGCCCTACTATTTAATATTAAAACTCACTTTTAGGCATAGAAAATAAATTTGGAAAATATAGGAAAATAGGTATGCATAACTAGAAAATGATAAATTAAGTCTCCAAATTCAAAGACTTCAGTTTAGGATTTGGTAGAAGATCTGAAAACCCAATTGGAGTAGGAAATTACCTTCCATGCCAACTTGGTAGCTAAAGAGTGTGTTAATTGAATATAAAGAATTTGTTTAGAATCGAAATTCATATATATATATATAGTGTGCAAATAAAAATCTGAATACAAAAGTTAGAAATCATATACATATGTTTAAAAGTGCATGTAGGCCAAAAATCAACACATGTAGAGTAACCCAACACTTAGAAATGTGAATGACTTTCATAGGTATGTATGTGTGTTTTGCATGAAGTGAAAGTGTGAACTATGTCTTATGGATTGTGTTTTTTTTGCTATGTGTATTGACATGAGTAGAACCTGCCCCAGAGCAAGTTCTCCCCTTCCAAGATCAGGACTATCCATTCCCAGAGCAGCAGGAAGAAGGCAAGTGTCCTTGACCACTTTGATCCTATACTAGGATGTGTAGATATAATTTATTGCATTGTCGATTGAAATATGAAACCCATGCTAGGAAGTTTCCCAAGAATTGCATTATCTTGTTTCCTTGTAGCTTGGGTTGGGTTTATTTTATTATGTCATTCATTCATATTACTTATGTTTAACCATGCTTAGAATGGGATAATTGGGATATGAGATCATCAATTTATTTACCTTACTCTTGAATTGAGATATCATGAGTTATGTAGAGGTAGGGATCGAGGCAAGTTGGATGATTTGGTTGGTGCTGGGTGCACGAGACTCGGGTTTGTGTTTAGTACTCACCAGGATCCTAAGGACCGGTTCATGGAGCATGTAACCTGGCTTTACCGTGCCAACCATATGCTGAGATGGGGCAGCTTGGCCAATTAATTAGGTGTATCCCTGGCGTAGTATGGGTGTGTTGGATGGTGCGGGGAGTAGGTGTCAGCTGGACTACCATATGAACCGCAAGGCTCAAGAGGGGGCCACTGCAGCGGGGTTGGATCCTCTTGTATGCTGTTAGCGGTGAAACCTCAGTGGGCCCACGCTCGTCGGGAATCCCTTTGTAAAGGCTTTGTAGTGATCTCCTGGCTACACACCTGGGAAGTGTGAACGTGGTTCGTGGCCACTGGCATAATGGAGGTTCTTTTAGTCCACCCGGCAACGGGGGATGAAATCACTACATGTGGGTACAGTGGTGCAAACTCTGCAGAGTCAAAACTGTCATGACAGCCGTGCTCACTGTCAGGAGCGGCTTGGACTTATTCATGATTAGAGGATGATGACTTTGGAAGTTGTGGATGTTAAGCGGGGAGCTTAACATTGGAAATGATGTTATGGTTATTTGATTATGATGGTGGGTTGGGAGATTGGGACCATTTCACCTATGTAGTAATGTAGGTGCTTAATAAGCTAAGGTGATAGGTACTAATTGCGTGGTGCTTTAACCATGAGTTCAACCTCTCCTTGCTCTAGCCATGCATGACATAACCTTCCCCCACTTGCTGAGTACCAATGGTACTCAACCTTGCATATTTGTTGGCTTATATTGCTGCTCAGGTCAAGAGAATGATGTGGTGTTCAATGACTAAGACTTCGGACCCGAAGAAGGATTCTAGGTTCATGGAGTCCCCCGGGCAACGCCTGTGACGGAGCCCACAAGAATAATATTCCGCTGCTATTTTATTTACATGTTATGAACTTATTATCGTCCATCGAGACATATGCTATGTAAGACTTATTTATATTCAACACCTGGCTTGTAATAAATGATGCTTCACTATTTGTCATCACATGTATGAGAAAATGATCATGACATACATGTGATATTCACTCGGTTGTTCTTCGGAGAAACCGGGTGTGACATCCGGCAAGGTCTGACGTAAGGTCCGACTTGCTTTGTCTAGTTCTGACTTATTTTGCCTAGGTCCGACTTGTTTTTGCTAGCTCCGGTGCTAGGTACGATTAGCTTTGGTAAGTTCCGTGGTAGGTCCGACTAAGCTTTAGTAAGCTCTGGCGCTGGGTCCGACTAGCTTTGGTAAGCTCCGGTTCAAGGTCCGGTTAGCTTTGGTAAGGTTCGGAGCTTGATTTCAATGGTTCTGCTTTTAACTTGCAATGTTTCGAACTTGCTTTACTATTATGGAAAGTTTGCTTAGTATTATTTTACTAAGTTTTTGATGTGTTTTGGCAGTTATTGCTGATATCATTTTGCCATGGTTTACAACATGCTTATGTGAGGTGCTCACGTAAGAGGTTGTAGTTTCGGAACTAACGAGAGTCAAGTCGAGGACTTGTGCTCGGAAGTATTGGTTGTTTATTCATGTGCAGGTGTTCCTTGAGTTCAAGATATGGCTGGTGACGATATCAATTGAACTAGTCTTAGGGAGAAGATGAGGTTCAACAAACAAATTAGGGAGGAATTGTGGTTGAGTTGATCGGGAGGTAGCACATCATGTTTGGATCAAGAACAATGCATATGAAGGTATCGTGGACGTTGTTGGAAGGTGTTTGCACGTGTGGCATGGACGTGACAACATGGTTCCAAGGCGTGGTGAAGAGATATGGAAGTGGAGATATGGTTGAAAAGGTTCAACCGGCTGGATTTTGCGCTCAGGCTGCGGCTGAGGCGGTTATGGTTTGTTTATGGAAAGTTTCGAGTTGGTTATAACAGGATTTCGTGTTAGGCATGAAGTATAGTTGTTTTAGGAATGTTTGGGACGTTCCTAAGGTGTTTGGAAGTCTTAAGATTGCTTCTATCTGCGTATAGAAGAGACTTGAGCAGTATTGGAAAGTTACAGTTTGAATCCAAGTAGGAGTAGGAGTCCTAGTTTGAATTGGATTGGCCATAGAGCTGGTTATATAAGCAAGGGAGGCCAAGGCTCATGGTGAGCACGACTTTGGGGATGTTCCTCTTGTGTTTCGATAAATAAAATTTGTATTCTAACGGAACTTATGTTCCTTGTTCGTCCGACTTGTTTCAGACAAGTTTTTCTCATCGAGTTTCTGTTCAGCACTACTTTGCTTCAGTGGTTTTATCATAACTCAAGTTTTACAGATCCAATTGATGTGATTCTTTTTGGGTTGTGTTCACAACTTGATTATCTATCATCTATGAAAATTTCACGGTCATTGAATTTGTGGTTTCTGATATACACTAGTTTCTTTGCAGTATTCCAGAATTGTTTTTCTCGCGTAGGACAGATTGACCTTTGTTCGGTCTTTCGATCTTAACTTGAGTTTCTCTCAACGGATTTTCATGATTCTTGTTGTGAAGTCTTTGTGACTTGATTCTCTAAAATCTATACTAGTTTTGTCACAGTTGAACACGTTTAGATTAGTCGCACACACGGTTTCTTTAACAGATCAGTTTTCTGCTGAGGGGTGTTTTGTTGCTTCCGCTGAAAAGTTTTTATCTACCATTCACCCCCCTCTGGTAGCTTTACACGTGTACTTCGATCCTACGATTGGTATCAAAGCCAGGTTACTCTAATCTTTGTGATTTGCACGTGTTTTGACTAGTCATCATGGAGAAATACTCCGCCAAACCTTGTGTGTTTAGTAGTATTGATTTTCAGGTTTGGAAGGCACACATGGAAGCTTTCATCCAGGCGAAAGGCTTTGCAATATGGGAAAAAGTGTACAAGCCTTACGATGTGCCTTCAAACGAACAAGTCACGGCTACAAACATGAGAGATGTCGACGACAACAACAAGGCTCGGAACTTGATCATACAAGGACTAACTCAGAGCGACTTCGACCGTGTTGCACACCTTCGATCGGCGTACGATGTGTGGAGAGCACTTTGTGACTACCACGAAGGATCCAACACGATCAAGGAGGTAAGACAGGATATGTTCAAGAAAGAATACATGCGCTTTGAGATGCAACCCGGTGAGTCCATTGATGACCTCTTTGCTCGCTTTAATAAAATTCTCAGCAACTTGCGTAGCGTCAATGTTAATTTTTCAGATGCTGAAAATGCTAGGCAATTACTAAGTGCATTAGACATGTCAATTTGGGAAATGAAAGTAACATCCATTCGTAAATCCACTGTCATGAGTACTCTTACATTAGATGTGCTTTATTCTAAGCTAAAAACTCATGAAATTGACATTATATCACGTAAGAACCCAAATAAAACTATTGCATTTGTCTCACAACGTGATATGCCTAGCTCCGGCCAATCATCTAGCAATACACTTGCTTTGCTGTCTTCACTAACCCTGGAACAGATTGAGGAGTTTCCAGAGGAGGAGCTAGTACTTCTTTCTACTAGGTTCTCAAAAGCATTGCAAAATGTGAGAACTAGAAGGAGAGGAAGCTCCGGACCTCAATGATGCTTTGAATGTGGTAAGACAAGACACTTTCGTATAGATTGCCCTAACCTTTCAGGTCCTTCTAACCGTGATGAAAAGCAGAATAAAGTCAAGTCCTCTTTTGGCAACACCAACAAGAAAAAGAAGGGTTTTACAGGACGCAAACTGATAAACAGTTTCATCACCGCACTTCAAGAACTTGGCTCGAGTGATGTAGACATTGGAAGTGATGAAGATGAAGATGATCTGGCAAACTTGTGCTTCATGGCGGGTAAATCAAAATCAAGTATGGAGGATGCAGAACACAACAGTGACAACGAAGAGTTATGTCCTACTTGCGAAGAAATGTGTGATGTTATTTCTCGTGCCACTATTATTGTTAAGAAAAAGGACAAAAAGCTTAGGGACAATGCTGTTAAAATTGAGTCACTAGAATCTGAAATTAATCATTTAAAATCCTTGATTCCTAGTGATGATTCTTGTTCCTCATGTGATTTAATATATTAACAATTGTCCTCTCTAAGAAGTGCACACACCTCCACACTTGATAAACTTGAACTTGAAATCAAAAAGAACAAAAAGCTTGCTGCACTTAATGATAAAAACATGAAATATGCTTGTTGTTCTACAATTGATTTGCATTGTTCTACTTGCGATGATCTTGATAAGAAACTACAAGATGCTATGAAACAAAATTCTATATTGAACAATGCCGTACGTTCTTATGAAGTTAAATATTGTTCCAATTGCAAATTAAAAGGAAAAACTTCATGTGAAAATTGTCTTGATCTATCAAATAAACTTGATAACATGCATAGGACATTAGATCGGTTTTGTAATGGGAATAAGAACCTAAACTTGCTGCTGAATTCTTCCAAGTCTTGAAATGATAAAACTGGTTTAGGTTTTGATTCACATGCTCATGCTAAGGAACATCCACCTAAAATTGTAAAATCATTAGGAAGTGGTTTGATTCAAACAGTTCCTAAACAAAAAGAAGTGGTTTTTAAATCTGCAGGAGTGTTGTCACATTCGGGTTCAAATAAGCATACTGCATGCTCATCTAGACATGAGCACAAAGTTAAATTTCATTGTACCTATTGTGGTAGAGATGGTCATGTCATAGATTTTTGTTATAGACTAGCTAAACAAAATAAAAAGGAAAGAATGAAAGCTAGATCTTATAACTCTCATGCAAAATTTGCTGCACATACTAAACCGAATGTCAGGAACATGCAACCTGCTGTTATGAGTCAGAAATATTCAAAGTTTACCTCCGGAGCTTCAGTTTTTGCCTCCGGAGCTTCAGTTTTTGCCTCCGGACCTTCTGTTTTAGCCTCCGGAGCTACTGATTTTCGTGCTACACAAGTAACACCTCATAGGTCAGTACTTAAGAACAAAAAATCTCAAACTTTGACTCATAAACCTGCTGTTTTATCTCAGCTTTCACATGTTATTCCTGCTGGACGTCCTGTGACTCAGTACTGGATTCCTAAATGCCTTTTAACTAACCCCAGTATTGAGTCATCGACGTATTGTGCTTCTATGTAGGTTACACGCTTGAGGAAGGAGAACATTTGGATTGTCGATTCAGGTTGCTCACGCCACATGACCGGTAACAAAGAATGGTTCTCCTCTCTCTCTTTTGTGTCACGTGTAGAGAATGTTACTTTTTCCAATAATTCTTCAACTCCTATAATTGCTAAGGGTTCGGTTAGAGTAAATGATCACTACACTTTGAAGGATGTGGCACTTGTCAAAAATTTGAAATACAACTTGCTTTCTGTTTCACAATTGCTAGATTAAAATCTGGAAATTATTTTCAATAAAAACTGTTGCAAAGTTATAGGTTCAAATAGTGAGCTTATTTTTAACATGTCTCGGTTCGGAAGAGTTTTTAAAGCTGATTTTGATATGTCTTCCTCTAAGCATAGATGTTTAGTTGCAAATGATTCCAAAGATTTATATTTTTAGCATCGTAGACTTGGTCACGTAGGCTTTGATCATCTCACGCGTGTTAGTGCTCTTGATCGCATACGTGGGCTGCCTAAGCTTAAAGGGGACAAAGAAATTGTGTGCTCTTCTTGTAGACATGCTAAGATGGTTGCAGGTTCACATGCTCCTCTCACATTGACCATGACAACTGAACCGGGTCAACTTTTACACCTTGACACCGTATGACCTTCACGTGTTCAATCCTTCGGAGGTAAATGGTATGTTCTTGAGATTGTTGATGACTATTCTAGATACTCTTGGGTTTACTTTATGGCATCTAAGAATGAAGCTTTTAGTCACTTTAGAACTTTATTTCTTAGATTATCAATTGATCACCCAGGATCTTTAAGAGCAATTAGAAGTGATAATGGAACCGAATTTAAAAATCAATCGTTTGATCACTTTTGTGCTGAAAATGCAATAGATCATCAATTTTCTTCACCATATGTACCTCAACAAAACGGTATTGTAGAGAGAAAGAACATAACCTTAGTTGAGATGGCTAGGACTATGCTTGATGAATATCAAACTCCTAGGAAATTTTGGGCTGATGCAATTGCAACCGCTTGTTATGTCTCAAATCGTGTTTTCTTGCGTGCTAAGCTAGGTAAAACACCATATGAGCTCAGTTTTGGACATAGGCCTAGTGTCACACACTTTAGGGTCTTTGGTTGCAAATGCTTTGTTAAGAAAAATGGTAATCTTGATAAATTTGAATCTAGATCTGTTGATGGCATGTTTCTTGGTTATCCATCTCATACTAGAGGCTACCGTGTGCTTTTACTTGACACTAACAAAATTGTGGAGACTTGTGAGGTTTCTTTTGATGAAGCTAGCCCAGGTACTAGTTCAAATATTGCAGGTCCGGATCCATATCCGCAGGGGGAGAGTATTTTCGTTGAAGAAGAGGAAGAAGTGGTGCTGCTGCCTGAAAATTCAGCAGCTAATGACATTGTTCCACCTCCTGATCTTGATTCACAGCCAGCACCGACGACCACCATTGCTGGTCCAGATCCTCCTCACGTCACAAGATCATCTATTTGTGATGAACATGAAGAAGAAGAAGCTTGTGAAGTGTCCACTCCCCTCCAGATTCTCAAAAGTCATCCTCCACAACAAATTATTGGAAGCTTGCATGAACGAGTTACAAGATCCAGGTTTTTCGACCCCAATTCTCATGCTCATTCTGCTTTTGTTGCTTCTTTTGAACCCAAAGATATATCACACACACTCACTAATGAATCTTGGATTATTGCCATGCAAGAAGAGTTATAAAATTTTGAAAGAAATAATGTTTGGAAACTTGTACCTCCACCTCAAGGTCACACTTTAATTGGAACTAAATGGGTGTTTAAAAATAAAAGTGAGGATGGGGTTGTGGTTAGAAATAAGGCTAGGTTGGTTGCTCAAGGTTTCACACAAGTTGAAGGTCTAGATTTTGATGAAACTTTTGCTCTTGTTGCTAGATTAGAAGCCATAAGAATTTTGTTAGCTTTTGCTGCATCTAAAGGTTTTAAGCTATATCAAATGGATGTTAAAAGTGCTTTTCTTAATGGCTACATAGATGAGGAGGTTTATGTCAAACAACCACCTGGTTCTAAAAATCCAAATTTTCCTAATCATGTTTACAAACTGTCCAAAGACTTGTACAGTCTCAAACAAGCCCCTAGAGCATGGTATGATAGGTTAAAACATTCTTACTTGAAAAGGGGTTTACCATGGGCAAGGTTGATAAAACTCTTTTTGTGCTTAAGCATGGCAATGACTCATTATTCGTTCAAGTGTATGTGGATGATATTATCTTTGGTTGTGCTTCTCATGATCTTGTGTCCAAGTTTTCAGCTATGATGAGTTCAGAATTTGAGATGAGTATGATGGGAGAACTCACGTACTTTTGGGGGATGCAAATCAAGCAAACCAAGGAGGGTACCTTTGTGCATCAAACAAAGTATACAAAAGATCTCCTAAGGCGCTTCAACATGGACAAAAGCAAGCCTCTTCGGACACCAATGGGAACAGCAACAACACTTGAACTTGATGAAGATTGTGATCCCGTTGATCAAAAAGAATATAGAAGCATGATCGGATCACTTTTGTATCTCACGGCATCAAGACCGGACATACAATTCAGCATATGTCTTTGTGCACGGTTTCAAGCCTCCCCACGTGCTTCACATCGTCAAGCCGTCAAAAGGATTCTCAAGTACTTACATGGAACTCAAGAATTTGGCATTTTTCTTCCTTCTTCCTCAACCGTTACTTTGAAAGCTTTTTCCGATGCTGATTATGGGGGTTGTAGGATTGATAGGAAAAGTACTTCTGGTGCTTATCATTTTCTTGGTAATTCACTTGTTGCCTGGTCCTCTAGAAAACAAAGTTCAGTTGCACAATCCACAGCTGAATCTGAATATGTAGCTGCTGCTAGTGCTTGCTCACAAATTCTTCGGATTGTTCAAACACTTAAGGACTATGGGGTTGATCTAGATAGTGTTCCACTATTTTGTAATAACACTAGTGCCATTTGCATTGCTAAAAACCCCGTGCAACATTCGAGAACTAAGCACATTGACATTAGGTATCACTTTCTTTGTGATAATGTCAAAAAAGGGAACATTGTGCTTCACCATGTAGATACCGAACAACAATTGGCTGACATTTTTACAAAACCTTTGAATTTCACTCGTTTTTGTTACATTCGTAGTGAAATAGGGGTTATGCATCCTCATGGCTTAAATTGAGGGAGAATTTTGAAACTTGGGAAGTCTATGTGTGAATCTGAAATTAAAATAATATGAGCATAATATTTCATGCATATATGACTTTGTGATTCCTTTTTCATGCTGAAAGTTCTTACTACATTACTCGTGTTATACATTTTGTAGTTTTACCATGTCTAGTAATTGGAATAATTACTTACACTAAATCTGGTCATGGTCGAACTTTCTTGCTGTTTTGAACTTGTTGCATGCTCACAAGTGCTTTTAATCATAAAGAATTAATCAAGTAATCAACTCACATGTTGAGTTTTTATGTTCAAATAAAAAAATGAGAAAAGATCAAGACAATATGCATGCATCGCACTTCTTCTTTTGAGATGGCTTATCATTGCACTTAGATATGAACTTGAAAGGAGTTGTGTATGACTAAAACCATGTCCTTAAGCTTCTGACTGTCAAATGACATAGGCTTGGCTTGGTTGGTTAGAATAAGGCTGATGCTGCATATAATCTCTTGCAAATGTCATAAGATCAAAATTTGTGCTTTAAATGATAAATAAAATGCTGCAACAAGTGTAATATTTTCAGGTCTTGAAATAGTTAAGTTTGTGAGATCATGACTTGCTTAAATTGAAAATTACACTTGATCTCTAGCATGGCTTACACTACTTTATGTATCTCATTGATGTGATAGTGTAAGTTACTTGATAGTATGATTTGAATGAGCTTTGTTTTTTATGTATATGTTATAATGTGCTCATAACAAATTAAAATTTCTCTTTTGTACCTTGCTGAATACATTGTCAAAGGGGGACAAATTGATCACACATTGCACACATTCACAAGTGTTTTGGCACGATTCTTCTTAGGGGGAGATTTTTTGGTATTTTTGTTTTTGATCTCATTTTATTTCTGATTTACAAAGAGGGAGAAATTGTTTTCAAAACTTTTCATGTGAATAAGCCAATGTTCGGATTTTAAGTGGTGTTGCCAATGCATTCATCAAGGGGGAGATTGTGAGACCTATGTGTGCTGAATACATTGGCTTTGACGATAAAAGTTTTGAATACTACCAAAACACCTTTTTAACAAGGTCCGACTCTAGGTCCGAGCTCCTGCAAGGTCTGACGATAGGTCCGACTTGTTGTGGGTAGCTCCGACAAGGTCCGACGTAAGGTCCGGCTTGCTTTGTCTAGGTTTGACTTATTTTGGCTAGGTCCGACTTGTTTTTGCTAGCTCCGGTGCTAGGTCCGACTAGCTTTGGTAAGTTCTGTGCTAGGTCCGACTAAGCTTTAGTAAGCTCCGGCACTAGGTCCGACTAGCTTTGGTAAGCTCCGGTTCAAGGTTCGGTTAGCTTTGGTAAGGTCGGAGCTTGATTGCAATGGTTCTGCTTTTAACTTGCAATGTTTCGAACTTGCTTTACTCTTATGAAAAGTTTGCTTAGTATTATTTTACTAATTTTTTGGTGTGTTTTGGTTGTTATGGCTGATATCATTTTGCTATGGTTTACAACATGCTTATGTGAGGTCCCCACGTAAGATGTTGTAGTTTCGGAACTAACGAGAGTTAAGTCGAGGACTTGTGCTCGGAAGTATTGGTAGTTTATTCATGTGCAGGTGTTGCTTGAGTTCAAGATATGGCTGGTGACAGGATCCATTGAACTAGTCTTAGGGAGAAGATGAGATTCAACAACCAGGTTCGGGAGGAGTTGTGGTTGAGTTGATCGGGAGGTCGCGCAGCATGTTTGGATCAAGAACAATGCATATGAAGGTATCGTGGACGTTGTTGGAAAGTGTTTGCACGTGTGCAAGGAGTGCATGGACATGGCAATATGGTTCCAAGGCGTGGTGAAGAGATATGGTTGAAAAGGTTCAACCGGCTGGATTTTGCGCTCAGGCTGCGGCTGAGGGGGTTATGGTTTGTTTATGGAAAGTTTCGAGTTGGTTATAACAGGATTTGGTGTTAGGCATGAAGTAGAGATGTTTTAGGAATGTTTGCGATCTTCCTATGGTGTTTGGAAGTTTTAAGATTGCTTCTATCTGCGTATAGAAGAGTCTTGAGCAGTATTGGAAAGTTACAGTTTGAATCCAAGTAGGAGTAGGAGTCCTAGTTTGAATTGGATTGGCCATAGAGCTGGTTATATAAGCAAGGGAGGCCAAGGCTCATGGTGAGAACGACTTTGGGGATGTTCCTCTTGTGTTTCGATAAATAAAATTGTATTCTAAATGAACATTTGTGCCTTGTTCGTCCGACTTGTTTCAGACAAGTTTTTCTCGTCGAGTTTCTGTTCAGCACTACCTTGCTTCAGTGGTTTTATCATAAATTGATTTTTACAGATCCAATTGATGTGATTCCTTTTGGGTTGTCTTAACAACTTGATTATATATCATCTATTAAAATTTCACGGTCATTTAATTTGTGGTTTATGATTTACACGAGTTTTTTCAGTATTCCAGAACTGTTTTTCTCGCGTAGGACATATTGACCTTTGTTTGATCTTTCGATCGTAACTTGAGTTTCTCTTAACGGATTTTCATGATTCTTGTTGTGGCGTCTTCGTGACTTGATTCTCTACAATCTATACTAGTTTTGTCACAGTTGAACATGTTTCTATTAGTTGCACACACGGTTTCGTTAACAGATCAGTTTTCTGCTGAGGGGTGTTTTGTTGCTTCCGCTGAAAAGTTTTTATCTACCATTCACCCCCCTCTGGTAGCTTTACACGTGTACTTCGATCCTACAAAGGTTCAGGCCAAATATCATGCAAATCCAACACTTTTTGAGGCACCTTTGGAGGCATTTGAAAAAGAGGCCAATTTGAATGTAAATTCAAATTGCAGCAACTTTCATCCCTTAAATTCAAATTGCAGCAACTTTCATCACTTAGATTCAAAAGTTGGCTTCATATTCAAACTCAGCACATTTTTCTGAGTTAGTACACCAATTTTCATCCCCATTGGAGTTCATCTTGTCGGGAGCTAAATTTGCAAGAATTCAAAACTGAATTTGAATTTCAGTTCAAATGTGAAGCAAATTTAGCCAAACAAATTTCAAATTTGGGAAACCAAATTCAAACTATGACTTGGTGATTAAGTCTCACATTCAATTGTGAGTAGCTGGGGATATTTTAGTACAAACAGAAATGAAAAATTGGAAAAGGAATTAGAGGGGAGGCCCACATATCAGAAGCCTTCACACTGAAGTTTCCTCTGGTGATCTTTTCTTCGGCTGAAGCCGCGCGCGCGCCAGCGTGACCGCGCCCCGACCGCCAGAAGCGCTCGGACATCCACCTCACGGTGAAAAATCGCGGCTCAAAGGCCAGCGCACGAGCTGCTTCGCCCTCCTTCTGTTTCCCGAGCAAAAACGAGCATAACCCGAGCTACTCTCCCGTGTCCGCGCAAGAACTCGACGCCGCCTCCTCTGATCACCGGCGACCGGCCGATCCTAACGGTTTCACGCGCCGTCAACAGAGAAGAAAAGGTGCGCCTACTTGTGCTGAAGCCGTAGGAGGAAACCATGCGCCAGTTCCGGCGATGTAGAGCAAGAATTCCTGGTTGTCCTCCTCGGAACATGTTAGGGTTAGAGTACGGTCTATGGCGAAATTTGTTGCACAGAAGCAACCGCCGATTAAGATATAGCTTACACTCGCTCTAGAACACCTAGTGCACCTCCTCGATCAAGTAGCAACCAGTTTCATGCACTAGGGCCTTAGTTCTGTAAAAATTTTGGCCCGGCGGCTGAGAACCTGGCACCTCGCCGGTGACTTCGTAGTTGCGGCCATTTTCACGGGGATCAGTGCCCATGTCCGTGATCAGCAGGTGTCAGCGAAGCTTCCCGAGCAAACCGCGTCGAAAAAGGTGCAGAGGACACCGAGTTCGACGTCACCGATGAGCTCTCCGCCGCTGTTACCGTCGGGAGCACTATTCCGGCCGTTGCCGAGCTTCGTTGAGGGCACCACCGTGTTCCCCAGGGCGAAATATGCACAGGCGGTGAGTTTCGTCGGAGGTCGGGCAGCAGAACGCCCGGCGGTGAGTACTCCGGCGAGGTGGGCGGCGGGGAGCCGCGGGAGCGCGAGGTTGAAGAAGCCCCGCGGGCCCCACGTGTCGGTCTCTGCTGAAATCGCCCCTGATCTGCTGTGGCACCGGGATGCCGTGCGACTGCGCGGGTAACTCTGCGGACCCCGGTGTGGGTTAGCTGGGAGGCTGACACGTAGCCCGGGAACCCCACCCGACAGTTTAAACTTTATTTGAATTTCCAGATTTGATTCAAACTTCAAATGCATAGAACTTTTGCTAGGAAGCTCCGAATTCAGTGAACCAAATTTTGCTGAACTTAGAATTTTGAGTACTTTCCAGCAATACCAATTTCAGCTCATGAAACTAAATAGTTCTCCAGAATTAATTCCCTAAAATTTAAACTGTTAGGAATTTTATCTGGAGGACTACTTTATGAAAAATGCTGAAATTTGGATGAGAGGTTTAATGGAAAATCCTTGAGTCACAGTAAATTTTTCAGACTCATCCAAGTTCATTTAGTCTCCCTAATGGGGTGATTAAGAGAACTGCCCTGAGAAAATAGGAAAAATGCACAGAAACATTTTTCAGATTTTCTCAAATCTTGTTTAGGGCATAACTTCCTCTAGAATTCTTCAAATGACATGAAATCAATTCCATTAGAACCATCTCAAATTCTAGTTTCCAGAAAGTAATGGTTGGAGCCATGAAAACCCCTGGAATTCCTTAGAAGCTCTCATATTGACCAAATAGGTTTTTATTTGTACAAGGCTCAAATGAACCTTGGTTCAAATGAAACTTGGTCAAGACTCTGGTTAGGACCCTACCAAGCCACCATAAAAATTTCAGAACCAAAGGGGAGGGCTAGCTAGAGCTATAGTAATTACTTATTCAAGTTTAAACATTGCATTTGAATTGACATGTAGTATCTCATTAACATGTAGTCGCTGAAGGCGAGGAGACTCCGGAAGTGCTCGACTTCCTTCTTCCAGACGAAGCTTTAACCACTGACCAGCAGCAACAAGGCAAGCCCTGGTTTGCATTAACCCATTTTTTCAAGTTTTGCTTGGGTTACCTACGTAGTATGAGGTATACTTATGTGCATTAGGTGTAGGATGGATGGAACCCCAAATGCATGACCATATGTTCCCTATAAGAGTGAGGGTAGTGTCTAAGTCCTCGAGTAGACAGGCTATGCTTAATGATCCATAGAACTTTGGTACAAGTCGAGTAGTTGGAATCTACTCGCGAGATAGGCTTGGGACACACGGGATTGGTTCGAGTGATGTGAGATCACTTTAGTAATGAAATGAGACTAGGCAGGGGCTAGGGCGCAGCAATAGGAAGTCTTGTGTGCGCAGCCCTGTCCGTGTTCACTGAGGACCGATCCGTGTGCGGCCCTGCTGAACAAGTATTGAACGTACCGAAGGCATATCGGATATATGGGCCCCGATAAACCGATGTAACCTAAACCTCCGGGCGTCGAGGCATAGCACACCGATTTATAGGTGTAGGTTGAGGGCAGCAAGGTGAAAATATGCTAACGGGCATAGAGTGATGCTCCGTGTAGGGAACCTCCTGTCCATTTCGGTGCGACCAGTTCGACGTTTGGGCTGTTGGGTGAAAGGTTGTCCCGTACGACATCGAGTGAGCATGCTGTGCAGCTCCACGGGTGGGCGTACGTGACGTGCTCTTTGGGTATCCCTGCATGTGTATATCGAGTCGATTCACTGTCCCTCGAGGTGACGAGTACCGCTTGTTCACTGCATCGTAATGTAGATAATTTATAGAATGTTATGGTTCAATTCTGCTGTATGATATAATTGTATGTTACATGTGTGCCACCAAAAATTGCTTATTAAATTTCAGATTCATGAACTGTTAACTGTGGCTAAAAGATGAATTAAGGAAGAACTTGTAGGCGTGTCCCTTTGCTAAAAATGTACCACCCCATGGTTGTTGTACACTACATGTAGAGTTTCATGCCTAGGTGAGTCGGTTAAGTCTTGTTGAGCCATCGTGCTCACTGTTGCTGCTTAAGTGTTTTTCAGGTGAGGAGCCACCCACGGACTCAGGTTACGAGTCCACCGGCGAGGGTTACCCTCCGTCGGGGATCACGGCTGAGTGGGAGCAGTACACGCCGCGCTGAGCTGAGGAGTGCAGCTAGTGTGGGTTGCCCTAGGGCTGGACAACCGACTTTTGCTAGATAGGCGGGCATGAGTTGTACAAATTAAAACTTCCGCTGTGTAATGTATATCTTAGTTTTGAAACTGAACTGTGTACTACTTTGTACAGTTTCAGTTTGTTTTCTATGTAATGCAATGTATCCTTATGACGTGTGCTGTCAGGTGTCGCATCGTGCGGCACCACCCTCTGCGATCCTGGATGAGCGGATTCTGGTCCGCCACAGAAACTCAAATGGAGGGGGCAGAAATAATTTTGGACGTGGTCAAGGACGAGGTGGAGATAGAAGGGGAGGCTACAACAGAATTAATCAAGGGAACACAAGCCAAGGTCCAAAACTTATTTGCCAGATTTGTGGCAAACCAAATCATCTAGCTGTTGACTGCTGGCATAGGTTCGATCAAGATTACAAGAAGGAAGAAAAATATGCTGGAGCAGCAATGCCATCATATGGGGTAGACACAAATTGGTACACCGATACAGGTGCAACTGATCACATCACAAGTGAGTTGGATAAACTGACGACACGTGAAAAAATATCAAGGACAAGACCAAGTGCATGCAGCCAATGGAAAAGGTATGAGTATTAATCATATTCGTAGTGCTTTAATTTACTCACCAAAAAGACCATTGCATCTTATAATGTTAATGTTCATAACTCAAAAGTCAATCTTTGCTCAGTTCACAAGTGTGGGGAACCCCTTTCGGGTCCACACTCCAGGAATCCATTGGGTGGCGCTGTGCGATGCGGCACCTAACAGCATACACGAAAAGACACTATGAACATACGAAAGGCTTTATTTCTCAACATAAGATCTTTTACAACATATTGTACAAAAGATGTACATACGCAGAGGAAAATAAAACTAGATACATACTCACTCTCGGCCCTAACTACGCTAAAAAGAAGTCATCCAGCCCGTGGATGCTTCCTACTAGCTTCACAAGAAGTAAGGCAGTGGCTAGGTTGCCGAGGAGTTATCCGAACCGTGAGGTCCGATGTCTCACCACACAACTATATTCATAGCTTGCATTGTGACGCCCTCGTTTCTGTAGAACACAGAATCGAGAACTGATGCGTATGTGTGCCCAGGATGTTCATCACACATACACATATACTTCACAAACTGAATTCAGAATATATATAACCATGAATAACAGGGTTTATTACAATGTCTCATGAGTCTTGGACTCATTCTAGCAGCGGAAGTCTTCTAACTAGTAAGGAAGCAATCTAAGCAGCAGCAGCAGCGGCTCCATCTCTACTCCATCCCCACAGGCAAGTTGACGGTGGATCACACTCCTAATACTCCACTGGGTCTTCATAGTACTTCTCTCTTGTTGCTGATGATGTATGATAATGCAAGTTTGAGTACATGACGTACTCAGCAAGTGCGGGAAAATATGATATGTAGCTTACAACAAGGAAGGTATAAAAAGGCTCATTGCAGAAAGCAAGGTTTATTTCTCAAAACACGATAAAACAGCAACTTAGCTTTATGTGAATGTAATCCCAATATGTTTTTAAACACCAACATACCTTCATCATGTTCCATCACTTTTCATGTCTCTTCCAGACATTTATCTTTCCCAACTTTTCTCAAGCTCATGAATACCATCTCGTATTCACTACCATCTCATGAATACCTTCTCGTATTCACTACCATTTTATCTCATAATCAATTCCTATCTCATTCCGAGACCAAATCTCGTTGCCATAACTCAACAATCATGCAACCAATCTCATTACGCAAACTCAAAAGTCCCGAAAACCAAACAATAACCAAACCAAAAACCATAACCTCCCAATAACCATCCCATCTAATCATGTGGGTTGTCCAGGCGCTCGTGACCGTAAGCTCGGCTATCATGATAGTTTTATACTCTGCAGAGTTTGTACCACTTTACCCACAAGTTTATGATTTTGTCACCCGTCGGCGACTGCAGAACCTCCATTATACCAGTACACAACCGTCGGTGTATGGTCAAGAGATCACAAAATAGCCTTTACAAAGGGGCTACTAGATGTATGGACTCACTAAGGTTTCACCAGCAGGCTAGAATCTTAAATTCTCCCACCCACGGGCCCCCTCTTGTGCCATGCAGTTCCCAGGGCAGTCCTCACTCAACTCCCATTACCCACGCCTTCCACGGTCCATAACAATCTAGTAACTTACCTAATTACTCAGCTAAGCCGCACCCATACTTGGCCTTGTGGTGGCACTGTTATCCTGGCATGGCTCACATGAACCGGTCCTTAGATCTACGGAAAGTAACCACCATCTCATTCTACTTCATTCACAAACCAGGCTTGCCTAGATATCCCTCCGATTCATGTTCATTAACAATATCAGTTTCTCATTATTCTTACGAGTGCAGTTAGCTAGACACATCTATCTCACTTCCCGTATCCCATGGACTCAGCGAACCATAAAAGCAAAAACCATACCCGACTCATTAACTTCCCGACGACAAGGGTGGTTAACAAATCTAGTAAACTCCTATGAAAGGGTTTCCCATCAAGTTGACTCAAGCACACACACCTTTTCGCAAACAAAACAGTTTTCAAAAAACATGGGATCAATATGGTCAAGGGGCACTTGCCTTGTTCTTGCGGTTCCTGTTGTTCTTGTGTCTCGATGTTCTGGTGCTGAAATCCTTCGTACATAGCTCTCTGAGCTTGTCCTTCTAATTACAATCGCGCACATACAAGATTCACAGCAATCACTTATCATGCACAAACTCTACTTAAGATGCAATGATGCATATGCATGCTAATCCTATGATGCAGTTTTTATTAGATCACTTTGTACGTGTTCTTGTATGGCTTGTATGGGTTTTACAATGAACAGAGGTGTTCGGATCAAATATGGACGTGGCGATGATCTTGACTTTAGATCAAACCGATCAACACGTGATCTGTCCACGAAAAAGCTTCTGTTCGAAAGGATCGAAGAGAACAGATGCAAAGAAAACGCGATGATGTCGTAAGGTGGAATTGAAAACCTACCTTACTTCCTTCGTGTCCTTCTTCCTAGCAAGAACAGATCGTCGGGGCTCTCTTCTGGCGGTGGCGATCATGTCTGGGCTCGTCGGCGGTCTCTCCGGTGGTCAAAACTCCGGCGAAGGGGTTTAGCTCGGCGAGTTTGGGGCTAGGGCATCTAAGTTGTCGGCTTAGAAAAGATATTACGACAAAGGGGTTATTTCAGGTTCTATTTATAATCGGGAAGAGAAGAGTCCTAATATGATCGGAATTCAAATAAGAGTCCTATTCAAATTGTTTTTGAATCTTAACAACTTATCTTCAATTGATTCGGTGCGGTAAAATTGTGGAAATCGTGTCGGCTTCCTCAGTACCGGGGATTCCCACCCGTACAGAAGAAAAACCGCTTCAAATCTCGTTACCTTCGCGCGGTGAGCTCCAGAGGCTCCACATGTCCAGCGGGGCCTGGTCTCCCTTTTTCGCAGAGACGAGCTCCGATTGTGCCGCGTGTCAGGTGGGTGAGACCTCCCTCTCCTCAGAGGCGAGCTCCGCGTGTGCCACGCATCCTGGCTGGCGGGACTTCCCTCTCCCTCAGAGGTGAGCTCCGCGTACGCCATGTGTCAGTTTTGGACCTCCCCTCTCTTTGGAGGTGGCTCCGAATGTGCCACGTGTCAGAGCCGGACCTCCCCTATCTTCGGAGGTGGGCTCCGATAGTGCCACGTGTCCGTTCTGAACCTCCCCTCCCTTCGGAGGTGAGCTCTGAGAATGCCACGTGTCAAGTAGCGCCAGACTTCCTTTCTCCTCAGAGACGAGCTCCAAGGTTGACACGTGTCTAACAGTGATGGACCTCCCGGAGGTGAGCTCCGAAAGTGACACGTGTCCAACAGTGTCGGACCTCCCGAAGGTGAGCTCCGGAGGTGACACGTGTCCGGTAGTGTCAGACCTCCCGGAGATGAGCTCCGGAGGTGACACATGTCCAGTGGGACCGGATCTCTCGGAGGTGAGCTTCGAGAGCGACACGTGTCCCGTGCGGCTGGTCCTTTCCTTTCCGCGGCGACTAGCTCCGAAGGCGACACGTGTCCTGCGGGGCTGGCCTTCGCTCCTCCGCAAAGACTAGCTCCGGGGGCAACACGTGTCCCACGGGGTCGGACTTCTCCCCCTTCGCGGGGATGAGCCCCGAGCCTGCCACGTAGCCAGTTTAGCGGCGGACCTCTCCCTCTTTGCGGGGATGAGCTCCAAACGGGCCACGTGGCCAGCAGCTGTGGAAATTGTCTACAGAGCTCCTCGGCGAACTGGAATTGGCTCTTTTTGGCTATCTTCTTTATTCTTTCTCTGTTTCAACTTATTTTAAAATATTTTTCTACATGAAACATGAATACATGCAGAAATCGAAAATGAGGGTGTCACATGCATCATGCTACCTGCAAAAATAACTACGAGGGCAGCCGTGAGCATTTAGGCTCAGCAAGTATTAACCGACAATCCTAAACATGTAACTCTACATGCAGGAGTTGTAAGAACATAGGAAGTTGAATTTGCATAAAAGCTTAGCTAACCTTGATCCTTATATTCAGATTCTTATAGCAGCCATTTTAATGGTCCCCACACATCACAACACCGGAAGTCTCGTTACCTTCGCGGCGGTGAGCTCCGGAGGCTCCACGTGTCAAGCGGGGGCCTGGTTTCCCTTTTCCGCAGAGACGAGCTCCGGTTGTGCCGCGTGTCAGGCAGGCGAGACCTCCCTCTCCTTAGAGGCGAGCTCCGCGTGCGCCATGCGTCCTGGCAGGCGGGACATCCCTCTCCCTCAGAGGTGAGCTCCACGTATGCCACTTGTTAGTTCCGGATCTCCCCTATCTTCGGAGGTGGCTCCGAATGTGCCATGTGTCAGAGTCGGACCTCCCCTCTCTTCGGAGGTGGGCTCCGATAGTGCCACGTGTCCGTTCTGGATCTCCCCTCTCTTCGGAGGTGAGCTCCGAGAATGCCACGTATCAAGTAGCGCTAGACTTCATTTCTCCTCAGAGACGAGCTCCGAGGTTGACACGTGTCCAACAGTTACAGACCTCGCGGAGGTGAGCTCCGGAAGTGACATGTGTCCAACAGTGTCGGACCTCCCGAAGGTGAGCTCCGGAGGTGACACGTGTCTGGTAGTGTCAGACCTCCTGGAGATAAGCTCCGGAGGTGACACGTGTCCAGTGGGACCGGACCTCTCAGAGGTGAGCTCCGAGAGCGACACGAGTCCTGTGCCGCTGGTCCTCTCTTTTCCGCGGCGACTAGCTCCGAAGGCGACACGTGTCCTGCGGGGCTGGCCTTCGCTCCTCCGTAGAGGCTAGCTCCGGGGGCAACATGTGTCCCACAGGGTCGCACTTCTCCCCCTTCGCGGGGATGAGCCCCGAGCCTGCCACGTAGCCAGTTTAGCGGCGGACCTCTCCCCCTTTGCGGGGATGAGCTCCGAACGCGCCACGTGGCTAGCAGCCGCGGAAATTGTCTACAGCGCTCCTCGGCGAACTGGAATTGGCTCTTTTTGGCTATCTTTTTTATTCTTTCTCTGTTTCAACTTATTTTAAAATGTTTTTCTACATGAAACATGAATACATGCAGAAATAAAAAATGAGGGTGTCACAAATCTACCCCCCTTAAATTGAATTTCACCCTCGAGATTCGCTAGTAGAGAATAGATGAGGGAATTCCGCCTTGATGTCTTCTTCACGTTCCCGTGTAGCTTCTTCTTCCGTGTGATGGCTCCATTGTACCTTGCACCAATGGATCACTTTGTTCCTCGTGACCCTTTCCTTTACGTCCAAAATTCGGACAGGGTGCTCTGCATAGGTCAGATCCTCTTGAAGTTCAAGTTCATCCATCGGTACTTCCTCTTCTGGTACTCTCACTTCTTGAGCTGGGATACATGAAACACGTCATGTACGTCGGAGAGGTGCATCGGGAGCTCTAGTTGATAGGCTACTTCTCCTCATTTGCCCAAAATCTTAAATGGCCCGATATAGCGAGGTGCTAGCTTGCCTTTGACGTTGAAACGTCGTTGGCCTCGGATAGGCGATACCTTAAGGTATATGAAGTCTCCCACTTAGAAAGTCAACTTCCTTCGCCTATTGTCAGCATAGCCCTTCTGTCGTGACTGAGGAACCTTCAAGTTCTCCCGTATTGTTTGAACTTGCTTCTCAGCTTCTTATAGCACTTCAGGTCCAAACACTTGGTTCTCTCTGGTCTCATTCCAAAACAACGGCGTTCTGCACCGTCTATCATATAATGCTTCGAAAGGTGACATCTTCAAGCTAGCTTGATAGCTGTTGTTATAGGAGAATTCGGCATACGACAAACTCCTATCCCAATTACGCCCATGTTTTAAGGCGCAAGCTCTCAACATGTCCTCCAAAATTTGGTTTGTCCTTTCTGTTTGTCCATCGGTCTGCGGGTGGTAAGCGGAGCTAAAATCTAGTCGTGTACCATAGCTTTCTGCAGAATCCTCCAAAATCTAGAGGTAAACTGAGAACCCCGATCTGAGACTATCCTCTTCGGGACTCCATGGCGGCACACGATTTGCTCCATGTACAGCTCGGCTAGTTGTGCAACATTGTACACGGTCTTAATAGGAAGAAAATGAGCTGTTTTCGTCAATCGGTCCATGATAACCAAGATGGAGTCATAACCCGACCGAGTACGTGGCAATCCGACGATGAAATCCATACTGATGTATTCCCACTTCCACTCGGGTACCTTCAAGGGTTGTAACAGTCCAGCGGGTCTTTGATGTTCGGCCTTCACCCGTTGGCATGTGTCGCATAGGGCAACATACTCGGCTATGTCTCTTTTCATACCATCCCACCAATAACATGTCTTTAGGTCCTTGTACATCTTGGTACTTTCGGGATGTATGGAATAAGGTGAATCATGTGCCTCCTTTAATATCGTGTCGCGGATGCGCTTCACGTTAGGCACACAAATCCTTTTCCCTAGCCAAAGCGTACCCTTCTCGTCTTCCTTGAAGTCCTTTTCTATTCCTTGTCGGATCCTTTCCTTGATCTCCTCATCCGTTGCTTGGCCATCTCTTATCTCTTGTTCCAGCGAAGAATGGAGTTCCATCACTTCCATCTCGTTCAAGAACCCGATATGTAACCGTTCAAACTCCTTTCGTAGCTCGGGTGGTAGCTCCCGAACCGTAAGTTGGTGTATAAAGGCCTCAGTTTTTGACACATATTTAAAAGTGTTCATCACCACACAACACACCTCATTTGAAGAAAGTTGATGAACACATTTGAGGAGCAAGTAACCATTATCAACATGCTCCTTAGAGAATAAACTCAGAAAATGCAAAAGTGGTATCTCCCACATGCATCATCTAGGGGCTGGGCATATGAAAACCCCTACACCTTGCTAGGGATGTCCATGCCAAGTTTCACCCAAATTCAAAACCTTTTTGAGGTATTTTTGGGTATAGCTAGAAAGAGGGTGGTTTGAACTCAAATTCAAGTTCAAACTGTTTTTACCCATGAATTCAAAAGTGGGAGGCATATTCTTACTCAGCACATTTTTGTGAGCTCGCACACCAATTTTCACTCCATTTGGAGTTGAGCTTGACATGAGCTAAGTGGAGCAAATTCAAACTTGATTTGAATTTCAAACTGAACATATGCTGAAATTCAGTCAAACCAAACCCAATTTGAATTCTAACCAATTCAAATGGCTCAGGGGTGAATAATTCAAATCACCATGGGCATTGTGGGGATTACAGTTTACAACAGTAATTTGGAGTTAATTTCAGAGGTTAAAAGGGACCCACATGTCAGCCACTGAGGAAATTTAACCGAGTGGACTTTCAGTGCTCGGGTCCCCAAGCTTCTCCCGAGAGCGCCACCGAAGGGAGGCCGCCGTGCCACAAGCTGCTTGCTGCCACGGCAGCTGAACCGACTTCCGGGGCCCTTATCTATGCGCCCGAATGGTCGCCGGTGCTCCCCATCACTACCCCGACGCGTTCTCGCCTAACAGACTGAAACTCCTCGCCGCCCGAGTGAACTTTCGGTTCCTCATCGCACGGCCGATCCAGTGATCTTCCCGGCGATCTTAGACCAGCACCGGGTGTGCCGAGCCATTCTCGACACCCTCGCATCCGTTCCAAGCCCAGAGCAGTCCTCTGTAACACCCCAAAACCTGCTAAAGAGGAGAAGTTAAAAAATTTTGGACGTATTGCATGGGGTGTAGCAATTCAAATTCAAACTGGAATTTAAGTTTGAATCAAAACAGAAAAAGGAAAAGGAAAAAGAAAAAGAAAAAGAAAAAACCGGCCAGTGGGCCGAAACCCACTCAGCCGGCCCAAAACCGCGCGCCAGCCAGCCCAAAACCCGCGCCCCCTCTCTCCCTCTCACTGACGTGCGGGGCCCGCGTGTCATCCCATTCCCCGCGCGCCCCAACCGCTCCGGCTCTCTCTCGCGCCCGATCACAACCGCCCTCTCGAACCCTGCGCTTGCAGCCCCGATCTTCGGTCCCGGGCGCTACTACATATCTAAACCGATCCTCCGCCGCTTCTCCTCGGGCATTCCACGCAAGGAAACTCGCCGAATTCTTAGTGCCGCTCTATCTTTCTCTCCGGTGAGAACCGATCATCCCCCACCGAAAAACCTTCGGAACTCTTCATTTTTCGCCGTACTAACGAGATTGCCGTGCTCCACCGCTTCCGAGGAGCCCTGCAGGTGAAGGAAGCGACAAGTTTCGCGCCCTAGCATCGGTTCCGATGAGCACCGAGGAGCAGCTTCAACCATCGTCGTCGCAGAGCCGAATTCCGACCTCCCCAAGCCCGAGAAACCCCTAGGTGAGCTTCCCCTACCCCTCCGCTGTCGATCCGTGTGAAAAACTGCAAGTTTTAGCGTGTAGCGGCAAGGAACCGAAGCTGCGCCGGCGAGATCACCGCCCCCGCCGCTGCGCGCGCGGGCTGGCTCCGGCCAGGGCGACGTGGCCCCTTGTGGGCCGTCTATTTTAAATCGCACGGCAGAAATTAAATAGGGGCATACCCCTTCGGCGATCTAATCTGAGCCGTCTGTTTTAAATCCAACGGTCCACGTCAGCCCCACGTTATAAAGGCCGGGAATCTTACGCGCTACCCCCTAGGGATCTCGGAAAACACGAGATAGCCCCGGAAACTTCTGATGTAGCCCCTGGACCTTCAGAAATTCATGTAAATTCATTTAAAAATCAGTTTTAGCCCCTGTACTTAATAAAAATTAGGAAAACCTCTCTGTTGTGGGTAATTAGGCCCCTGAAAATTTAGGAAATGGCAAATTAGACCCTGCAGTAGGGTGGGTTTGCACTTCAGACCCTATAGGAGATTAAATTCAGAGATTTGAACATGTGAATAGGAGTTGAATTTAAATGGGTTGCATTATCTTGTTTCCCTAGAATTGCATTATCTTGTTTCCTTGTAGCTTGGGTTGGGATTTATTTTATTATGTCATTTATTTATATGCTTATGCTTAGCCATGCTTAGAATGGGATAAGTGGGATATGAGATCATCAACTTATTTACCTTACTCTTGTATGAGATATTATGAGTTATGTAGAGGTAGGGATCGAGGCAAGTTGGATGATTTGGTTGGTGCTGGGTGCACGAGACTCGGGTTTGTGTTTAGTACTTGCCTGGATCCTAAGGACCGGTTCATGGAGCATGTAACCTGGCTTTACCGTGCCAACCACATGCTGAGATAGGGAAGCTTGGCCAATTAATTAGGTGTATCCCCGGCGTAGTATGGGTGTTACGATGGTGTGGGGAATAGGTGTCAGCTGGACTACCATATGAACCGCAAGGCTTAAGAGGGGGCCACTGTAGCGGGGTTGGAGCCTCTTGTATGCTGTTAGGGGTGAAACCTCAGTGGGCCCACGCTCGTCTGGAATCCCTTTGTAAAGGCCTCGTAGTGATCTCCTGGCTACACACCTGGGAAGTGTGAACGTGGTTCGCGGCCACTGGCATAATGGAGGTTCTTTTAGTCCACCCGGCAACGGGGGATGAAATCACTACATGTGGGTACAGTGGTGCAAACTCTGCAGAGTCAAAACTGTCATGACAGCCGTGCTCACGGTGAAGAGCGGCTTGGACTTATTCATGATTAGAGGATGATGAATTGGGAAGTTGAGGATGTTAAGCGGGAAGCTTAACATTGGAGATGAGATTATGGTTACTTGATATTGATTATGCTTTAGCCAAGAGTTCAACCTCTCCTTGCTCTAGCCATGCATAACATAACTTTCCCACACTTGCTGAGTACCAACGGTACTCAAGCTTGCTTTTCTGTTGGTTTAAATTGCTGCTCAGGTCAAGGGGATGATGTGGTGTTCAATGACCAAGACTTCGGACCCGAAGAAGGATTCTAGGTTCACGGAGTCCACCGGGCAACGCCTGTGACGGAGCCCACAAGATTTATATTCCGCTGATGTTTTATTTACATGTTATGAACTTATTATCGTGCATTGAGACATTGTGCTATGTAAGACTTATTTATATTCAAACACTTGGCTTGTAATATGATGATGCTTCACTATTTTTCATCACATGTATGAGAAAATGATCCTAGCATACATGTGATATTCACTCGGTTGTTCTTTGGAGAAACCGGGTGTGACAGAAGTGGTATCAGAGCCAAGGTTGCCCGTAGGAACGTGGACCTAGGTAGAAATGGACATATTTAAGGACCCTATTTTCTTAAAAACTATTTTACAAAGGTGTGGGTTGAAGGTATTATTTAATAGGGTCACTTTATTTGTTCATCTTGCCCCAACTTTTATTCAAATTACAATTTTTATTCTAACTTAATTTTAAATGTTTTATATTTTAGATGGTTCGCATGATCCGCACCGCCCGCAAGTCCACAGGAAGGAGAGTTCCTGTAGTTGCCCTTGCCTTGAGAGAGGAGAACCGCCCGGTGACGTACCACTCCTACGGGTTGGCAGTAGGAGGCTTGTTGCGCTGTCTTCGGCGTATGCTACACGCCACCGGCAATGTGGGCAAGCTGATCATACACTACATCTCCACCAGGACCATCCGTGAGAAGCGGAAAGAATGGAGCTCAGAGATGAGGATTATCCATGAAAATCAGCTGCTCAAGATCCACCGCTCTCCAGCTTGTCGGGCGACTCAGGCCGATGCTGAGAAGGATGTCACCTGGGAGGCCATCACCTGCCAGAGTTACATCGACCGTCGCCACCTGGACAGGACTGAGTACATGTATGTCCTCCAGCGTGAGAGTGGCACCGCGGAGTACAAGTACCCGCCAGTGCAGCAGGGGACTTCCCATGAGCACATGGACTTGTGCTTGGAGGATGCTGCTATGCTCAGCACTCGACTGCAGGAGTGTCAGCAGGAGCTTCAGGATGTACGCGACACCCTGAAGGAGACTGAGGCGTTGCTTCGAGCCAGCTTGAGGGCGAGAGAAAGAGGGGATGGGAATAAACTGTGTGTCACCGTGAATGACACGTGGACTCCTGACTCCCCAGACCGCCGGGCGAGCAAGCGTCGCCGCACTTCTCCACCAGCAGCTTCCCCACCTAAAGCAGAATCAGACGGCAGCCGCAATAATGAGGAAGGCCCCGACGAGCCAGCTCAGTGATACGAGTTGTTTAGAATCATTTCCCTTATTTCAGCAGGTTATCGAGTAGTCGAGTCAATACCTTATTTAATTGGGTGTTAATGTTTGGCGTGTGACGTGAGTTGTGGAAGCCATGGGCATTTGTCCACAACCTCATCTTTAGGTTGCTTTCCTTAGTGTGTGAACCCTTATGAATCAATAGTGCATTTTATTTTCGTGTGAAACGTGAAGCCCAAAGATATACGTGAAATCTTCAGAAAATGTTTAAATATTAAGGCCTCAAAATTTTAAGTTTAAACAAGCAATTTGGGAAGTTAATACGTAGTGCTTTAAGTTAACATTTGGTTGATCATGATAGATGGCTGGAAGAGGAAAGGGTCGTGGTGCCAACCCCAACAACAACGACGATGAGGCCGGCAACCCTCATCTTTCTAGAGGACAAGACATGGGTGGTCGCCGTGAAGGAGCTGATCCTATCTATCAAATAATCGAAAATCAGAATCAGCTCATCCAGAGTCTAACTCAAGTAGTGGCCAACTTGCCCCAAGCTCCACCCCCACAAGCTGCACCACGCCAACCAAGATTGAGTGAGTTTCTGGGAACTCAACCACCGAAGTTTGCAAGTGCTGCTGAACCCCTGGAGGCAGATGACTGGTTAAAGACCATAGAGAGCAAGATGAGGATCATACAATGCCAAGGGTACGAGAGGGTGCTGTTTGCCTCTCACCAATTGCATGGACCTGCTGCTGATTGGTGGACCGTTTATGTGGCAGCCCATCACGACCCCGAGAACATCACTTGGGAAGAGTTCAAGCGCAGTTTCCGCAACCACTACATACCAAGGGGTGAACTCAAAAACAAGAGAAAGGAGTTCTTGGGACTGCAGCAAGGCAACATGACTGTGAGGGAGTACCTCACTAAGTTCACCCAACTATCTCGTTATGCACCACGAGACATCGAAACTGATGAGCAAAAACAGGACTGTTTTGTGGAAGGACTTACTATGGAGATGCAATGTGCAATGTCCTCCAACGAGTATGAAAGCTTCCAAAAGATGGTAGATAGGGCACTTGTCGTGGAGAGGAAGCTGAAGGCCTTGGAGAATGAAAACAAGAGGAAGGCGGGATGGTCACACCAAGCCTCAAGTAGCAACACACGTCCACGTCTGATGCAGCAACCTGCAGGGCAGACGAGTCGTGCTGTGGTACCCTACCCGACACCGAGAGGGTACAACCCGAACTTCAGGCCTCCATCAGCACCAGCACAGCCGCAGCGTCAGTTTGTGCAGCAGCCTCGCCCCACATATCAACCTCAACCAGCAGGACAAGGGCCACAGAACCAACCCCAAGATAACAAGGCCAGGCACCTAAAGTTGGGGTGCAATGCTTCAACTATGGTGAAGTGGGGCACTATGCCCATAAGTGCCCAAAGAAGAAGCCCATGCAGCCACAGCAGAAGAATGTGATGCGAGGATGGGTGAACCACGTGACCATGGAGGAAGCGCAAGAAGCACCTGACGTGGTAATTGGTAAGTTTCCTGCAAATTTACACATTGCAACCCTATTGTTCGATTCTGGTGCTACCCACTCGTTCATTGCTCAAGGGTTTGTTAAGAAGCATGATCTAGCAACAACACAAATAAACCATATGTTAGCAGTGAACTCTCCAGGTGGAGAAATAAGAACAAGACAAGTGTGTCCCAAGGTGAATCTAGACATTAATGGGGTAGTATTTACTGCAAACCTCATAGTGATAGACTCCCAAGGGATAAATATTATTTTGGAAATGGATTGGTTGACCAAACATAAAGGTATCATCCACCGTTCGACCAGAACGGTGGAACTAACTCACACTAGTGGCACAAAAGTGAAGTTCATAGCCGTGCAAGAGCCTAGGAGGGACATTAAACTCAATAAAGTCGAGGTGGAAGTGGGAGAGATAAGGATTATCAAGGAATATCCAGACGTTTTTCCGGAGGAGTTGCCAGGTATGCCTCCCGATCGTGAAGTGGAATCCGCGATTGAACTAGTGCCTGGAACAGCCCCAATATACAAGAGGCCTTATCGGATGGACTCCAAACAGCTGGAAGAGCTCAAGGAGCATATAAGAGAATTGACAGAGAAGGGGTATGTTCGTCCTAGTTCCTCACCATGGGGAGCTCCAATGATATTTGTGCCCAAGAAGGATAGAACCCAAAGGTTATGCGTAGACTACCGTGCGTTGAATGAAGTAACCATCAAGAACAAGTACCCATTATCCCGCATTGAAAACTTATTTGATCAGCGGAGGGGAGCTTGTGTGTTCTCAAAAATTGACCTCAGGTCAGGATACCACCAACAGAGGATAAGGCAAACTGACATTCCAAAGACAGCTTTCGTATCTCGATACGGGCTGTATGAATACACCGTCATGCCGTTCGGGCTAACTAATGCCCCGACATATTTCATGTATCTCATGAACAAGGTATTCATGGAATATCTGGACAAATTTGTGGTGGTTTTCATTGATGACATTCTCGTCTTCTCCAAAGATGAGGAAGAACATGAGGGACACCTAAGATTGGTGTTGCAAAAGTTGAGAGAACACCAACTATATGCCAAGTTGAGCAAGTGTGAGTTTTGGCTGAAGAGAGTTCCCTTTTTAGGACATATAATCTCGGAGGGAGGAATTTCCGTAGATCCCGCCAAAATCGAGGATGTGCAGAAGTGGAAGACCCCTGGAAATGTCGGGGAAGTTCGAAGCTTCTTAGGATTGGCTGGGTATTATCGACGGTTTATTGAGGGTTTCTCCAAGATCTCGAGACCCCTCACCAAATTGTTAGAGAAGGGAATCACATTTACATGGACACCGCAGTGTGAGACGCGTTTTCAAGAACTGAAGAAAAGATTGACAACAACCCCAGTGCTAGTTATGCCAGATATGCAGAAGAATTTTTCGGTGTACCGCGATGCATCTGGACACGGGTTGGGATGTGTTCTCATGCAAAAGGGGCATGCCGTGGCTTATGCGTCCCGGCAGCTCTGGAAACATGAGAAGAACTATCCTACGCATGACCTGGAGCTAGCCGTGATTGAAGATTTGGCGGCATTACTTGATGGGAAAGAGGACAGAGATATATACGGATCATAAAAGCTTAAAATACATTTTCACACAGCCAGATCTCAACCTCAGACAAAGGAGATGGTTAGAGCTAATCAACGACTTTGATGTGGGCATCAACTATCATCCTGGGAAAGCGAACGTAGTGGCGGATGCTTTAGCCGGAAGGTGCAGGTCAACATGTTGAGCTTAAAGAACATGCCTATAGAATTGAAGGAAGAGATTGCAAAACTCAATCTATGTCTAGTGAATAGTAGTGAGGCCATCGCCATGGAAGTGGACTCCACATTAGAGCAAGACATACGCAACGGTCGGAAGAATGACGAGAAGATACAAGAAATTGGAGAACTCATCAAAGAAAATAAAGCCCCTGGGTTCACAGAGGATGAACAAGGTACGGTGTGGCATGGGAAAAGAATCTGTGTGCCTGAGGTGAAGGAGATCCATGAATTGATTTTGAAGGAGGCTCATGATTTTGACTATTCCATTCATCCTGGGAGTACCAAGATGTATCATGGCCTCAAGAGCAGATATTGGTGGTATTTCATGAAGCGAGATGTCGCGGAACATGTTGCCCTATGTGACACATGTCAGTTGGTGAAAGCAGAACATCAACGACCCGCGGGACTATTGCAACCACTCAAAGTGCCTGAATGGAAATGGGAAGAAATAGGTATGGACTTCATAGTGGGACTACCTAGGACCCAATCGGGATATGATTCGATATGGGTCATCATCGACAGGCTAACCAAGGTGGCTCATTTCATCACCGTGAAAGAAAGCTACATCAGATCCAAAATGGCGGAATTGTACATGTCAAGGATCGTGTGTTTTCATGGAGTGCCAAAGAAGATAGTGTCAGATCGAGGTACACAGTTCACCTCAAGGTTCTGGCAGAAGTTACATGAAACCATGGGAACTCATCTAAATTTTAGTTCTACCTATCACCCCCAGACTGTTGGGCAGACAGAAAGAACCAATCAGATCCTTGAGGATATGCTGCGAGCGTGTGCACTCAAGAACAATAGGAGTTGGGATAAGAACTTACCGTATGCGGAGTTCTCCTACAACAACAGCTATCAAGCCAGTATGAAGATGTCACCATTTGAGGCTTTGTATGGGAGGAAGTGCAGAACTCCACTATTTTGCAACCAAACAAGTGAAAGTAAAGTGTTTGGGCCCGAGGTACTACAAGAAGCCGAGGCGAAAGTGAGGGAAATTCGCAACAATTTGAGTATAGCACAGACCCAACAAAAGAGTTATGCCGATGTACGGAGAAGAGAGCTTATTTTCAACGTGGGGGACTATGTCTATCTCAAGGTGTCCCCTATCCGAGAACTTCGTCGGTTCAAGGTGAAAGGGAAATTATCACCTCGATACATCGGACCCTTTCAGATTCTGGAGAGGAAAGGCGAAGTGGCATCTCAACTAGAACTACCGGCTCGCCTATCAGATGTGCACGATGTACATGTGTCACAGCTCAAGAAATGTTTAAGAACGCCCGAAGAAATGTTACCCATGAATGAGGTGGACGTACGATAGGATATTTCTTATGCCGAGCAACCGGTCAATATTTTGGAGACAATGGAATGCCTCACAAGAAATAAAAGAATCCGAATGTGCAAAGTGCAGTGGAAGCATCACTCGGAAGTAGAAGCCACATGGGAGCGAGAAGACGAGCTTAAGGCACAGTTTCCGGATTTGTTTTCCTAGAATCACCAATCTCGAGGACGAGATTTCTTTTAAGGGGGGTAGAGCTGTAACACCCCAAAACCTGCTAAAGAGGAGAAGTTAAAAATTTCTGGACGTATTGCATGGGGTTTAGCAATTCAAATTCAAACTGAAATTTAAGTTTGAATCAAAACAGAAAAAGGAAAAGGAAAAAGAAAAAAAGAAAAAGAAAAAAAACCGGCCAGTGGGCCGAAACCCGCTCAGCCGGCCCAAAACCGCGCGACAGGCAGCCCAAAACCCGCGCCGCCTCTCTCCCTCTCTCTGATGCGTGGGGCCCGCATGTCATCCCTTTCCCCGCGCGCCCCAATCGCTCCGGCTCTCTCTCGCGCCCGATCACAACCGCCCTCCCGAACCCCGCGCTTGCAGCCCCGATCTTTGGTCCCGGGCGCTACTACGTATCTAAACCGATCCTCCGCCGCCTCTCCTCGTGCATTCTATGCAAGGAAACTCGCCGAATTCCCAGTGCCGCTCCATCTTTCTCTCCGGTGAGAACCGATCATCCCCCACAGAAAAACATTCGGATCTCTTTGTTTTTCGCCAGACTAACGAGCTTGCCATGCTCCACCGCCTCCAGGGAGCCCTGCAGGTGAAGGAAGCGAAAAGTTTCACACCCTAGCATCGGTTCCGACAAGCACCGAGGAGCAGCTTCAACCATCGTCGTCGCAGAGCCGAATTCCGACCTCCCCAAGCCCGAGAAACCCCTAGGAGAGCTTCCCCTACCCCTCCGCAGTCGATCCGTGTGAAAAACTGCAAGTTTTAGCGTGTAGCGGCAAGGAACCGAAGCTGCGCCGGCGAGATCACCGCCCCCGCCGCCGCGCGCGCGGGCTGGCTCCGGCCAGGGCGAAGTGGCCCCTTGTGGGCCGACCATTTTAAGTCGCACGGCAGAAATTAAATTGGCGCATACCCCTTCGGCGATCTAATCTGAGCCGTCTGTTTTAAATCCAATGGTCCACGTCAGCCCTGCGTTATAAAGGCCGGGAATCTTACGAGCTACCCCTTGGGGATCTCGGAAAACACGAGCTAGCCCCGGAAACTTCTGATCTAGCCCCTGACCTTCAGAAATTCATGTAAATCCATTTAAAAATCAGTTTTAGCCCCTGGACTTAATAAAAATTAGGAAAACATCTCTGTTGTGGGTAATTAGGCCCCTGAAAATTTAGGAAATGGCAAATTAGACCCTGCAGTAGGGTGGGTTTGCACTTCAGACCCTATAGGAGATTAAATTCAGAGATTTGAACATGTGAATAGGAGTTGAATTTAAATGGTGATGCAAACACATGTGCAAATACAAATTCAAACTCTCCTAGCACTTGGAAAAACCTTTAGAATGAGTTAAAAAATTGATTTTAGGCTGAAAGGAGATCTGCCTAAGTGTTGCTCATTTTTATTATTTCTAGAAACACATTTTTAGGCTAGGAAATAATTCTGAAAATTGGAAAAATAAATTTAAATTTGTTCACATCAGAGAGGAAGTTCAAAGATATATTATTGAATATTTTAGATCAGAACCTATTCTGTTTAGATGATATGTCTTACTATTTTCATATTAAAATTTACTTTTAGGCATAGAAAATAAATCTGGAAATATAGGAAAATAAGTATGCAAAATTTGAAAATGTTAAATGAGTTCTTTATTTTCAAAAACTTCAAATTAAGATTTTGTAGAAGGTCTAAAAACCTATTTGGAGTAGGAAACTTTCTTTCATGCAAGTTTTGTGGCTAAGGAGTGTATTAATTAAATATAGAGAATTTGTTCAAATGGGAAATTAATATATAGTGTGCAACTAGAAATCTGAATACAAAAGTTAGAAATAATATATATATGTTTAAAAGTGTATGTAGGCCTAAAATCAACACATCTGGGGTAACCACAACACATAAACATGTGAATGACTTTAATATGTATGTATGTGTGGTTTGCATGAGTGAAAGTGTGGACTATGGCTTATGGATTGTTGTTTTCTTTTGCTATGTGTATTGTCATGAGTAGAACCTGCCCCAGAGCAAGTTATCCCCTTCCAAGACCAAGACTTTCCATTCCCAGAGCAGCAGGAAGAAGGCAAGTGTCCTTGACCACTTTGATCCTATACTAGGATGTGCAGTTAGAATTTAATTGCATGGTCAAATTGGAATATGATACCCATGCTAGGAAGTTTCCCTAGAATTGCATTATCTTGTTTCCTTGTAGCTTGGGTAGGGATTTATTTTATTATGTCATTTATTTATATGCTTATGCTTAGCCATGCTTAGAATGGGATAAGTGGGATATGAGATCATCAACTTATTTACCTTACTCTTGTATGAGATATTATGAGTTATGTAGAGGTAGGGATCGAGGCAAGTTGGATGATTTGGTTGGTGCTGGGTGCACGAGACTCGGGTTTGTGTTTAGTACTTGTCTGGATCCTAAGGACCGGTTCATGGAGCATGTAACCTGGCTTTACCGTGCCAACCACATGCTGAGATGGGGCAGCTTGGCCAATTAATTAGGTGTATCCCTGGCGTAGTATGGGTGTTTGGATGGTGCGGGGAATAGGTGTCAGCTGGACTACCATATGAACCGCAAGGCTCAAGAGGGGGCCACTGCAGCGGGGTTGGAGCCTCTTGTATGCTGTTAGGGGTGAAACCTAAGTGGGCCCACGCTCGTCGGGAATCCCTTTGTAAAGGCCTCGTAGTGATCTCCTGGCTACACACCTGGGAAGTGTGAACGTGGTTCGCGGCCACTGGCATAATGGAGGTTCTTTTAGTCCACCTGGCAATGGGGGATGAAATCACTACATGTGGGTACAGTGGTGCAAACTCTGCAGAGTCAAAACTGTCATGACAGCCGTGCTCACGGTGAAGAGCGGCTTGGACTTATTCATGATTAGAGGATGATGAATTGGGAAGTTGAGGATGTTAAACGGGAAGCTTAACATTGGAGATGAGATTATGGTTACTTGATATTGATGATGGGTTGAGGGATTGGGACCATTTCACCTGTGTAGTAATGTAGGTGCTTAATAAGCTAAGGTGATAGGTATTAATTGCGTAGTGCTTTAACCAAGAGTTCAACCTCTCCTTGCTCTAGCCATGCATAACATAACTTTCCCACACTTGCTGAGTACCAACGGTGCTCAAGCTTGCTTTTCTGTTGGTTTAAATTGCTTCTCAGGTCAAGGGGATGATGTGGTGTTCAATGACCAAGACTTCGGACCCGAAGAAGGATTCTAGGTTCACGGAGTCCCCCGGGCAACGCCTGTGACGGAGCCCACAAGATTTATATTCCGCTGCTGTTTTATTTACATGTTATAAACTTATTATCATCCATCGAGACATTATGCTATGTAAGACTTATTTATATTCAAACACTTGGCTTGTAATATGATGATGCTTCACTATTTGTCATCACATGTATCAGAAAATGATCCTGGCATACATGTGATATTCACTCGGTTGTTCTTCGGAGAAACCGGGTGTGACATCCTCCCCGAGATCCACCGCGACGATCCTTTCCCTGCTGGTTCAGCTCGAGCCGCCACCGCGGGAACAATCCGTCCGGCCACCACAGCCCAAAGTTCACCGAGCTGTGAATAGCAAAGAGGTTCGCCTTCAGTTCCTCTTTCATTCCCGCGAGCTCCAGCGGTGTGACAAACACGGCTCAGGCCGGAATTTCATGTTTTCGCGACGGTGTGCAAAAGTGGGGTCTGCACCGATCAGAGAAATTTGTAAGCCACACTGCATCACTCATCCTCTCATGGAGAGGATCACTTCTAGGTGCCCGTACGAGTCCATAGGAGCAGGAACCACAAAGAACCGTGGAGGGAAGCTGCTGTTCTTCGAGTTTTAGTAGAAATCCCGATTTCTGGCCTAGGTCGCACAGTGACAGCCCAACACGACCCTTCCCGAGATCTGTGGAGATCATGTAGACCTTTCCTAGGGTCCACTGGTGCTCGACGACCCTTAGCTGGATCGGTTGGGGTGCTAGAGGGGTCGGCCGACACGGCCGAAGTTTTCCCGAGGCTGCCACTCGTCGCCGACCGTGCACCGGCCATTTTCATGACGAACTGAGCCCGGAAACATGTTCCCCGAGTGGAAGTAGGCAGGGGCGGCCAGAATCATGAAGTTTGGAGCACCACAGAGGCTGCCGGCGAGCTCTCTCGCGAGGTGTCGCGGCGGCAGAGCGCGGGCGGCGAGAGGTAGACGAAGGGGTGGGTCCCCGCTGTCAGCGGCTCATATTTTAAATCGGGATCGGGCTGCGGCTCGGATCCGGTGTGCTGGCGCGCAAAAACTCCGTAGACCCCGGTGTGCCGATGCCTCAGCGCACAACACGTGTCCCCGTGGCCCACCAGCAGATTTAAACTTTTCCCCGATTTTCAGATTTCATTCAAACTTCAAATCCTCATAACTTGGGTTAGGAAACTCCAAATTGAGTGAAACAAATTTTGGTGGATTCAGCTCTCTTAGTACTTTCCAGAAAATCAAGTTTCATATCACGAAATTTTTTATTTCTCCAGAATTAATTCCTCAGAATTTAAATTGTTTGGAATTTTAACTGGAGAATTCCTTGGAGGAAAATTCTGAAATTTTGCTGGGATGCTCACCAATATATCCCTGAACTACCATAAAAATTTCAGATCCATTTGAGCTCATTTGATCCACCTAATGGTGTGATTAGTGAAACTGTTCCAGAGAAAATAGAAAATGTTCAGAAACATTTTCAGAATTTTCCCTGAAATTGTTTAGCTCATATCTTTAGCTAGGGACCTTCAAATTAAGTGAGACCAACTCCATTAGAACCATCTGATAATCTAGTTTTCAGAAAGTCATGGCTTGCTCCATGAAAACCCCTAGAATACCCTAAGAGCTCCAATTAAGTTCAAGGACATAATTATTTGTGGGGAGCTCAAATGAGCTTTGCTGCAACTAAAACTTGACCAAGTCTCTGTTTAGGTGGTAACCAAGCCACATTAAAAATTTCAGAGTCTTTGAATCTGTCTAGTGAGACTTAGATGGTTCACAAGTTTAAAACTCAATTCAAATGCATTTAATTAATACATGTACTTCTTATATCATGTAGTCGCTAAGGTCGAGGAGGAACCCGAAGTCCTACACTTCGTTACTCTGGAGGAGCAGCTAGCCTACGACCAAGAGCAGCAAGGCAAGCTCCGGTTTGCAATAACCTTTTTACAAATTTTTATTGTTTTGAGCACTTACTTGAGTATCATTACTTCTTGCATTAGAGTCTTGTTTGAAACCCGAAATGCATAGCCAAGAAAACCATGGGTTGGGATTAGGATTGAAAACCCTGTTAGCTAATGCAATGCTAAGATAGTGTAGGATTCGGTACAAGTCGAGTAGTTGGAACTACTCGCGAGCATAGGCTAGAGGCACTCGACTCGGGTAGAGATAGCACATGATACACATGACAAGAAAAATGAGACCGAGTGGAGGGTAAGGGCAGCAGGACTTTGGGGCCTGCGTGCTATAGCTCCGCTTGTGTCGATTGAGGACTGAGCCGTGTGCGGGCCTGTTGAACAAGCTAGAACAGTACCGAAGACCTACCGGCTATATGGGAACAGGGAAACCGATGTAACTCGGGTAGCTGGGTATTGAGGCATTGCCCGTCGTTCAGAGGGTAGGTTGAGAGCTTGAGGTGTAAATCGGCTTGCGGCACTGAGACCTCTTGCTCGGGACGATGGGACCGGTTCAATATTTGGCTAACGGGTGAAAGGTGGTTGCGTACGACGTCCGTGATGGTTGTTGTAGGCAACATCGAGTACGGGCATACGTAACGGGTTATTCGGGTAACCCTGCTGGTGTAAATCGATGATAATCGCCGTCCCTCGCGGTCAGTGAGTACCACTTGTTCACAGTACCGTGACGTAGAAAGAACAGGCTAGTTTCATGTTAAAATGTTGCTGATTGAAAGATGGACTTGATTGCTAATGATTTGTTGTAGTTTAGAGCTAACTAAAATACTTTTCAACTTTGGGCGAAGTACATGAGAGAAATGCGTTTCTTGTTTGATTGCGGCTCTCTCATGTGCCTTAGCGTGAGGTTCTCCACGACCTGCTGCTAAAACTTGAAAGTAAGGTTCCACTAATTAGGCAAGTCCTTTGCAACTTGTTTTTATCTCATGTACCCATCACACCTCATGTAGAAGTTCCATGTTTAGGAGAGACGGGTCAGTCTTGCTGAGCCTTCGTGCTCACTGCTTGTGTTTGAAGCTTTTGCAGGGTCCTATGAGGAAGGGACTCCCAAGGAGGAGACGGAACCCCAGGAGGGGAACCCTGTCGAGTGGGAGTCGTGCACGCCGCCGTGTTAGTGTGCGTGCGTGCTAGCAAGGACACGTTCACGGGCTGAACGTGAACTTGATGCGTAGTCTACGCCCGTGAGGGTAGACTGGACATATTTTGATGTAAAAATGTTCATAAACCTCTTTATGTAATAAAACTTTGCTTCCGCTTTGTACCTTTGATGTGTGTTATCCGGTGCTGTGCAACGCAGCACCCCTCAGCGTGATCTTGGCTCGACAAGACCGTGGGGTCGTGTCAGCGTTGGTACCAGAGCTCGCTTGAGGTTTAACACACTAAAAAGGTCATCTTTTTCAAAAATCCAGTGAGGAACGAGTTAGTAGCCCGTATAAGGATGTTATTAGCATATAGAAAGTGGCATACTAACCTATTTGCTTATGTCAGAAAATCGTGTATCTCGGGACGTTTATGTCTTGGGGGGTGCACGTAAGCGCTGTCGATCAGTGCGCACAAGCTGAAGGGTGGAGCCCCACGGGTGGCAGGTAACCCGACCCGCTTTAATATCCTCTACGGCTCTTCATGTCGTTTGGGGTATTCGAGCAACGTCTGTCCCTGGCGTGCTTCGGGCAATTTGGGAGACCCCGTCATGTGGTCTGAAACATGAACACGTAGCTCAAGGCGTGTTTGGCTTGAGAACATCCGGGCGAGTGATGACGGCCTGGTGTACGAACTGTATGGAGACCGGGCTCGGTGTGCAGCGGAGTCTGACGATTGTGTGAGTTATCCGCAGGTAGTCTAACCACGAAACAGTAGACGTGTAGCATCCGTGTGCGAGTGACGTTTAGTGCCACTGAACTAACGAAGCCGGCTAAGTCCGGTATAGGTTTTTCTTTGTGAGGACGTAGTACCGACATGCTTTGGTGACGCATCGACGTCACATTCCACTAAATGAACAACTTCATTGTAAAACTGGAAAGTTTTGATCCAGAGCACTGAAACTTGATGTAACTCCTTCCCTTAATCAGGATATTCAAAGTTAACAAGTTTTCAACTTATAGGATACTAAGGACAGAGTCCCCTGTTTTCAGCTGAATTAAGGCTGAAGTTAATCAGAGGTTAGAGCTTGAGTGATTTCGAGGTTGGGGTCATATGATACATTTCTGGAAAGCTTTGGAAGAGCTTTAAAACTCTTCTGTTGAGGTCCAGAGGTGTTTCATCCCTTAACCAATCGAAAAATGCAGTAGAGTTGAAACTGTCCAGAAAACAGGGCAGAGCAAAGACTCTCGGTAAAATCTCTGTAGATTGAGCATAACTTCCTGCATAAAAATCCAAAAATAGAAAATGAGGTAGTTCTGGAAAGTTTATGATATGGTTTACAACTTGGTAACAGAAAGTTTTGTCAGATTGGGGGTAGAATTAACTGGAATTCTTGGATCAAATCAGTACCTATAGCAAGGAGGTGCTGTCCAATTTTCTCCAGAAATTCTGTTAACTTTGACATCTCATAACTCTTGAACCAGGACAGATCTTAGGCCAAGAAAATACTTTCTGGAAAGCTATTAAAGTTAGCTTTAACGTTGATGTTGAGCTCCAGAATTGGTTTTGCATTTAGCATGGCCTAAATCAGGTTGAAATGGACACTGGTCAGGGCTGTCATGTTGGACAGCAGATCAGCAGTCAAATTTGTTTAAATTTGAACTATATTTCCAAGTTTTTGGATTCAATGACATGTTTTATGTTATAACTGGTTTACTGTGCAAATAAATATTTGACATTTCTCAAATATATTTTTACAGATGACAGCGGATACACAGTTCGAGAACGGGTGGGTGGAATCTCACTGTTCCCACCACAGCGGCTATCCGGAAGCATTGAGACAGTGTGACGCCCTCAATTCTGTGGAAAACCACGGAACCGAGAACTAATGCATATGTGTGCCCAGGATGTTCATCACACATACACATACGTTCCACAAACTGAATTCAGATTATATATTAACACGAATAACAGAGTTTATTACAATATCTCATGAGTCTTGGACTCATGCTCACAGCGGAAGTCTTTATTTCTATGCAGCGGAAGTCTTTATTCTAATGCGAAAGCGATTTAACTAATGCGGAAGCAACTCTAAGCAGAAGTGGCTCCATCTCTACTCCCTCCACAGGCAAGGTTGAGAACAGATCACACGGCCTAATGCTCTACTTGGTCTTCATAGTAGTCTTCTCTTGCTGCTGATGATGAAATAATAATGCAAGTTTGAGTACAATGATGTACTCAGCAAGTGCGGGAAAAACATGATATGTAGTTCATAACAAGGTAGGTATAAAAGGCTCATTTGCAGAAAAGCAGATTTATAAAACCATGATAAAACAGGAACTTAACTTTAGATGAATGTAATCCCAGCATTGATTAAATTACCAACATACCTCCATCGCTTTCCATGTTCCACCCGAACATTAACCAACTTCATTCTTACTCACGAATACCTCCTCGTATTCGCTACCATCTCATGAATACCTTCTCGTATTCGCTACCATCTTATCTCATAAACAACTTCATCTCACACCGAGACCAATCTCGTTGCCATGACTCAACAGTCATGCAACCATCTTGTCACCCGGACTCAACAGTCCCAAAACCAAACCATAACCATAATCAATAACCATAACCAAGAACCATCCCAATAACCATCCCAACTAATCATGGCAGTTGGCTAGGCGCTCGTGACCGTAAGCTCGGCTATCATGATAGTTTTAGACTCTGCAGAGTTTGCACCTATTTACCCACAAGTTTGTGATTTCGTCACCCGTCGGTGACTGCAGAACCTCCATTATACCAGTACACAACCATCGGTGTATGGTCAAGAGATCACAAAATAGCCTTTACAAAGGGGCTACTAGATGTATGGACTCACTAAGGTTTCACCGGCAGGCTAGAATCTCCAATTCTCCCACCCACGGACCCCCTCTTGTGCCATGCAGTTCCCAGGGCAGTCCTCACTAGACTCCCATTCCCCGCGCCTTCCACAGTCCATAACACTCTAGCAACTTACCTAATTACTCAGCTAAGACGCACCCATACTTGGCCTTGTGGTGGCACTGTTATCCTGGCATGTGCATGCATGAACCGGTCCTTAGATCTACGGCAAGTAAACCAGCCTCTCATGCTACCTCATTCACAAACCCAGTCTTGCCTAGAACTCCCTCCGATCCATGTTCATTAACATCATCAGTTTCTCATATCATTACGAGTGCAGCTAGCTAGACACATCTATCTCGCTTCCCGATCCCATGGACTCAGCGAATCATAAAAGCAAAAACCATACCCGACTCATAAAACATCCCTGGCAACAAGGGTGGTTTAACCAAAGCTAGTAAACTCCTATAAAAGGGTTTCCCATCATGTTTGACTCAGCGCACACACCTATTCGCAATACAAAACAGTTTTCCCAAAAACATCGGATCAATATGGTCAAGGAGCACTTGCCTTGTTCTTGCGGTTCCGGTTGTTCTTGGATCTCAAAACCTTGTTGCTGCAGTTCATCGTAGACAGCTCCCTGAGCTTGTCCTGCTAGGTAGGATCACGTGCATACAAGATTCACAGCAATCGATATCATGCACAAACCTTAAACTAGATGCGAGGATGCATATGCATGCTATCCTATGATTAGTTTTATTAGATTGGTCTGTACGTATTCTTGCATGGCTTGCATGGATTTTATGATGAACAGAGGTGTTCGGATCAAAGGTGGGCGCGGCGATGATCTTGTATTTAGATCAACCTGATCATCAAGTGGTCTGTCCACGAGAAGGCTTCTGTTCAAAAGGAATCAAAGAACAGATGCAAAGAAAACACAACGATGTTGTAAGGTGGTATTGGAGACCTACCTTACGTTCTTCTCGGTCTTCGAGGTCCTCCTCAGATCGTTGGGCTTTCCTCCGGCGATCTTCCTTGCTGCACTCCAGCGATGGTCTACTCGGCGGGTTGGGACTTAGGGCTCTAAGTCGTCGGCTCAGGAGTTGGAAAAGAAGTTTGTAGTTTCGGCCAGAGGGTCTGGGTTCTATTTATAATCGGGAAGAGAAGAGTCCTAATCTGATTGTATCCCGAATATGAGTCCTGTTTGAATCTTACAACTTATCTTTAGTTGATTTGGTGCGGTATCATTGTGGAATTCAGGTCGGTTTCTGTTCCGGTATTTCTATGCGTACAGATTCCAAAATCGCTTTAGAACCCGTCACCTTCGCGGTGATGAGCTCCGGAAGCTCCACGTGTCCACCGGGCGGTCTCTCCCTTTCCGCAGAGACGGGCTCCGGTTGTGCCGCGTGTTAAGTGGGCAAGACTTCCCTCTCCTTCGGAGGTGAGCTCTGTGTACGCCACGTGTTAAGTAGCGCCAGACTTTCCTTTCTTCTCAGAGACGAGCTCCGAGGTTAACACGTGTCTAGCAGCGACGGACCTCCCGGAGATAAGCTCCGGTGGCGACACGTGTTCGATAGCACCGGACCTCTCAGAGGTGAGCTCCGAGATCGACACGTATCCCGCGCGACCAGTCCTCTGATTTCCATGATGACTAGCTCCGGGGGCAACACGTGTCCCATAGGGTCTGACCTCTCCCCTTTTGCGGAGATGAGCCCCGAGCCTGCCACGTAGCCTACTTTAGCGGCGGACCTCTCCCCACTTTGCAGGGATGAACTCCGAACACGCCACGTGGCCAGCGGGCTGCGGAAGTTGTCTTCGGCGCTCTCTGAGAGCTGGATTCGGCTCTTATTGGCTATCCTTTTGATAATTTTCTCTGTTCCTACTTTTCTTAAAATGTTTTCTCTTCATAAAACATGAATATATGTTGACGCCAGAGATGAGGGTGTCACAGGCAGATGCTTCAATATTTCGGGTACAACCAGATGCCGCAGTACTTCACCAAAGAAGAAGGCGAGGAGGGGAACAAGACATGGATAATCCATGTCGAGGTTCCTGCAGGACCTACGCCACCCGGGTGGGCGCCGTTCACCGTCACGGTGAGAGGTAGACAACCCGAGGGAAGGTGGCAAGTGGCAGCCCGTGACACCATGTCACGTTTTTGCCAGCTATACGTGAGAGCGATGGAGGGCACTCCATACGCGCTTGTTCCGGTGGAGGGACGGGCTCATCATGTGTGGGAAGAGAGGTATCTGGAGGCAACAGACCCGGGTTGCCCAAGGTACAACCCCGCGGAGGCAAACCTCAGCCTCCAAATGAGGGCGGGAAAGGCTGTGATGGACAGCCAAGCTGTTCATACGGAGCATCTCACCACAAGGCTCAAAGAGAGCACAAGCCGTGGAGACCATTTCGAGAGTGCCCACAGTGCACTCCGCAATGTGCTCCTTCCGACGATCAAGCGACTGAACGGACAGCATAATCAGTTGCATCGTCTGAAGAAGGCGAAGAAGAAAAGCCATGTCGACATCGCGGCGTTGCAAGAGCGGGTGCAGACTCTAACCCAGCAGAATGAGGACCTTTCTCAAGAGCGGGACGACGCTATTGAGGAAGGGCAAGGCTGGGAAGAAGACTACAACCAAGCCATGGACGAGGTGCATGCATTGCAGGACCTCGTACCTCCGGTATTGGGCATACCGGTGGTCTTGGGTCTTCCGGCAATGGGAGAACCTGAGATGGGAGAGGAGGTAGTAGATCCGGAGCCACCAGCAGAGGTACCGGAGGAGGACGACCCGCAGGAGGTCGAGTTCTACTCCAAGTAGGGGGTTACGGATGCCAAGTAGGGCAGCTAGAGTAGTGTAACCCAAACTTTTGTAACCGGTGACATGTGGCGTAGGCAGTAGCATATGTATAGATAGCGACGAAATGAGCACGACTTCTTGGAGGCCCGAGAATAATGTATCTTGTATAAAGTTTTTGCTCTATCAATATATGTGAATGTTGTGCAAATTATTCATGCTTCACTTCAATACCTACTGTTGCATATGGAATTTTAAGTATGACATGTACTGATCGCTGCTGTTTCAAATTTCAGAATGACTCGTACCCATGCCAACCCGGACATTGGGGGTTCTAGTCAAGGGGGAGAAACCTCCCAACAGCCTCCCGAGGACTCCTCGGGACAGAAGCAGCAACAGAAGCAACAACAACAGCAAACACCACCACCGCCAACAGTTACATTTGCCGACATCGTTGTGGCAATGGCAGGTTCTCATCAGCAGCGCTTGGAGTTGCTGCAAACTCTTATTGCTAATACGTATCGACCAGAGAGGCATCAAGACCGTGAGGAGCGTCAACAGAGCTCCTACTCTGACTTCCTAGCGACTCATCCCCCGGTATTTTCAAGGGCGGATGAACCCCTCGAGGCGGAAAACTGGCTCCGCACGATAGAGATGAAGTTCGGGCTGCTCCAACTAAGTGAGCAGCGCAAGACTCAGTTCGCGGTCTAACAGCTCCAGGGATCCACGAGCGCGTGGTGGGCAAACTTCTGTGCTTCACAGCCCACCGACCGAATTATGACCTGGGCAGAGTTTCGGACGGCCTTCAGGGCCTATCACATACTGCCGGGTCTGATGAAGAGGAAGACGCAGGAGTTCCTACACCTGCAGCAAGGGAGCCGGAACGCGCTGGAATACTCCAGGGCGTTCAACGATCTCGCGCTCTACGCGTCATATCACGCCGATACTGACGAGAAGCGGCGGGACCACTTCTACCAGGGGCTTAACCCGCTCCTAAAGGACAAATTAGCGATGTTCAATCGCGGCAGCCTCAACGACATCATTGATGCTGCGATTGTCCAGGAGGACTCCGGCAAGGAGTTAGCGGCGGCGGAGAGAAAGCGAAGCGCTCCGCAAAGCAGCGGAGAAGGAGGCGGTCCTTCTCAGAAGTTTCGGATGGTGAATCGCCCACCATCAGGTCCACGCTGGCAGCCACCACAGAGGTCGATGCCATTCCGCAGTCGGCCGTATTCTTCACCGTCATTCAGGCCAGCACTGCCAGTACCACCTCCGCAACAACAACAACAGCAGCGGGCGATGCCGCGTGCGTATGCACCTCAGCAGCGCATGCCGGGCTTTCATCCCCCAAGCACCGGACAAGCAGCGGTCACATGCTACAAATGTGGTCGCCCAGGACACTTCGCCAGCAGTTGTCCGGAGAGACAAGGCGGCGGAGTTGCACCGCAGTTTCTGGGGAGGAATCAGCCCCGGAACCCTACTAATGCGCGGCGGGCAAACCCTAGGCCCGGCACTGTCCACCAGCACCCAGCCATAGTGTTGTTTGATTCAGGCGCCACGCATAATTTTATTAGCCAAGCTTTCATTGCTACACATAGCTTGCAAATACTACCCACCGATAGTTCATATTTGATTTGTTCACCGGGTGAGAAGATTTCAGCAAGCGTAATGGTTTCCAAAGCACCATGATGCTTAGCGGGTAGAGTGTACCCTACGTCTCTCATAATCTTAGAGGGACAGAAGGTCGATGTCATCCTAGGGATGTCGTGGTTAACCCGCCATGGCGCTGTTTTAGACACCGTCCTTCGAATCATGCACTTGAACTCCGAAGTGCACGGATCTCCCTCCTTATTTCTGGACAGTCTAGAAATAAAACTTCCAAGTGTCTATCAATCCACAACCATCAGATTGGAAGATATTCCAGTGGTCCGAGAGTTCCCTGACATGTTCCCGAATGATTTACCGGGGATGCCGCCCGATAGAGAGGTGGAGTTCAAGATTGAACTTGCACCGGGAACCATGCCAATATCCCGAAGGCCGTACAAGATGGCGCCCAAGGAATTGGCTGAGCTGAAGAATCAGCTAACGGACCTGCTGGAGAAGGGTTTTATTAGGCCGAGCTCCTCGCCATGGGGCTGTTCGGCATTATTCGTGAAGAAGAAGGATGAGACGTTGCGGCTTTGCATGGACTATCGTCCATTAAACGCCGTAACCATCAAGAACAAGTACCCGTTGCCACGGATCGACATGTTGTTTGATCAGTTGGTTGAAGCAAAGATCTTTTCCAAGATGGACTTAAGATCCGGGTACCATCAGATTAAGATACGGGCTGAGGATATTCCAAAGACGCCTTTCTCGACGAGGTACGGACTTTATGAGTACCTGGTCATGTCCTTCGGCCTCACCAACGCTCAAGCTCACTTCATGTATCTAATGAACTCGGTATTCAGGCCGGAGCTGGACAAGTTTGTCGTGGTCTTCATCGACGACATATTAGTATATTCCAAGTCGGAGGAAGATCACAAGAAGCATCTGCATATAGTCTTGCAATGGCTGCGGGATCACAAGCTATACGCGAAATTCAGCAAATGCGAGTTCTGGATATCGCAAGTGCCTTTTCTCGGGCATATCATATCAGCGGAGGGTATCGCTGTAGACCCGAGAAAGATCACACAAGTGCTGAATTAGAAATCCCCGAGAACTGTACATGAGGTATGGAGTTTCCTCGGACTCGTGGGATATTATCGGAGGTTCATTCCGAACTTCTCGAAGATTGCCAAGCCGATGACTGAGCTGCTGAAGAAGGCTACCAAATACGTTTGGAGTCCAGCGTGTGAAGCAGAATTCAAGGCTTTAGTTAAGAACCTAACATCAGCACCGGTTTTGGCGCAGCCAGACACAACAAAACCGTTCGATGTGTACTGCGATGCATCCGGCATTGGGCTCGGATGTGTGCTGATGCAAGACCGGAGGGTGGTCGTGTATGGATCACGGCAGCTTAGAAACCATGAGCAGAATTATCCAACTCACGACTTGGTGCTCGCTGCCGTGGTACTTGCACCGAAAATGTGGAGGCACTACCTACTCGGTAACCTCGTACATTTATATACCGACCACAAGATCCTCAAGTACATATTCACTCAGAAGGAGCTGAACATGAGGCAGCGAAGATGGTTAGAATTGATAAAGGATTACGAAATAGAGATCCATTATCATCCGGGCAAGGCAAACGTAGTGGCAGATGCGCTGAGTCGCAAGTCACACGTCAACAACCTGACCATCACACCGTTGGAAGAGAGCGAACCACCACTGCATGTGATTCCACATGGAGCTCTCTACATCTTAGCTTTGATCCCCACCATCCGTGAAGAGATAACAGCAGCTCAGAAACATTACAAGGGCATGTCACATTTGCAGAGACGTGTAGACAGTGGGGAGCTGAAATGCTTCCGGAAGGACGGAGACGGCGTCCTATGGTTCAAGGACTGGATCGTCGTACCCCGTAACCCGGAGTTACGGAAGAAATTTTTTGATGAGGCTCACTTATCAAAATTTTCTATTCACCCCGGCAGCAACAAAATGTATCAAGAACTCAGAAGCAAGTTTTGGTGGACACGGATGAAGCGGGAGATCGCAAAGTACGTGTCCGAGTGTGATACATGTCGAAGCGTGAAGGCAGATCATATGCGGAAACCGGGACTGCTACAACCACTGGGCGTTCCTGCCTGGAAGTGGGAGGATGTGAGCATGGACTTCATCGTCGGTTTACCCACCACCTTTCAAAAACATGATTCTGTGCGGGTGATCGTCGACTAGCTCACCAAAGTTGCCCATTTCATCCCGGTCAACACCAACTACAACGCCAAGAAGTACGCGGAACTGTACATCTCACGGATCCTATGCTTGTACGGCGTACCCCGTACCATCATATCGGATCGGGGCACTTTATTTGTGTCCCGTTTTTGGGAGCAGCTGCATGCTGCATTGGGGACGAAGCTGATCCGTAGTTCAGCATACCACCCGCAAACGGATGGGCAAACCGAGCGGGTAAACCAAATCCTAGAAGACATGCTACGAGCTTGCGCTATCAACCACGGCAAGAATTGGGATGATCACTTGCCATTAGCTGAGTTCTTGTACAACAATGGGTACCAAGCCAGCATCAGGATGGCGCCTTACGAGGCGCTATACGGGAGGAGATGCCGCACACCACTGAATTGGTGTGAGTCTGGCGAAAGGGTTACCTTCGGGATTGACCTTGTGAACAACGCGGAAGAAATGGTTCGACTGATTCAAGCGAACCTAAAAGCCGCCCAATCCCGGCAGAAACAGTATGCGGACCAGAGAAGACGCCCGTTATAATTCGAATTCGGGGATCACGTATACCTACGTGTTTCTCCAATGAGGGGCATAAACAGATTTGGGGTGAGAGGAAAGTTGGCACCCCGATGCATCGGTCCATTCCAGATTACCGAAAGATGTGGATCGGTAGCATACCGGCTGAAATTACCAGAAGCACTTTCCGGTGTGCACGACGTCTTTCACATTTCCCAGCTGAGGAAGTGTCTCAAGCTATCTACCACCGTTCAGCTGGAGTACATTGAAGCACTGAAACCGGATCTCACCTATCAGGAGGAACCGGTTCAGATCATTGACGAGAAAGCCCGAACCACACGCAACCGCAGTGGTTCTACAAAGTTCTATGGAGTAATCACTCCATGGACGAAGCGACATGGGAAAGCGAAGGATTTCTTCGCGCTAACTACCCCGACTTTTTCACGTCGCACATCCGGTAATTTTCCACCGTCCTCTCTCTCATTTTCACCTTATAATCTCGGGACGAGATTCTTTTAAGGGGGCAGAAATGTAAAGGCCTCAGTTTTTGACACATGTTTAAAAGTGTTCATCACCACACAACACACCTCATTTGAAGAAAGTTGATGAACACATTTGAAGAGCATGTAACCATTATCAACATGCTCCTTAGAGAATAAACTCACAAAATGCAAAAGTGGTATCTCCCACATGCATCATCTAGGGGCTGGGCATATGAAAACCCCTACACCTTGCTAGGGATGTCCATGCCAAGTTTCACCCAAATTCAAAACCTTTTTGAGGTATTTTTGGGTATAGCTAGAAAGAGGGTGGTTTGAACTCAAATTCAAGTTCAAACTATTTTAATCCCATGAATTCAAAAGTGGGAGGCATATTCTTACTCAGCACATTTTTGTGAGCTCACACACTAATTTTCACTCCATTTGGAGTTAAGCTTGACATGAGCTAAGTGGAGCAAATTCAAACTTGATTTGAATTTCAAACTGAACATATGCTGATATTCAGTCAAACCAAACCCAATTTGAATTCTAACCAATTCAAATGGCTCAGGGGTGAATAATTCAAATCACCATGGGAATTGTGGGGATTACTGTTTACAACAGTAATTTGGAGTTTATTTCAGAGGTTAAAAGAAAACTAGGACCCACATGTCAGCCACTGAGGAAATTTAACCGAGTGGACTTTCAGTGCTCGGGTCCCCGAGCTTCTCTCGAGAGCGCCACCGAGGGGAGGCCGCCACGCCACCAGCTGCTTGCCGCCACGGCCGCTGAACCGACTTCCGGAGCCCTTATCTATGCGCCCGAACAGTCGCCGGTCCTCCCTATCACTACCCCGACGCGTTCTCGCTCAACAGACTGAAACTCCTCGCCGCCCGAGTGAACTTTCAGTTCCTCATCGCCCGGCCGATCCAGTGATCCTCCCGACGATCTGAGACCAGCACCGGGTGCGCCTAGCCATCCTCGACACCCTCGCATCAGTTCCAAGCCCAAAGCAGTCCTCCCCGAGCTCCACCGCGACGATCTTTTCCCTGCTGGTTCAGCTCGAGCCGCCACCGCGGGAACGATCCGTCCAGCCACCACAGCCCACCGTTCACCGAGCTGTGAACAGCAAAGAGGTTCGCCTTCAGTCCCTCTTTCATTCCCATGAGCTCCGGCGGTGTGACAAACACTGCTCAGGCTGGAATTTCATGTTTTCGCGACGGTGTGCAAAAGTGGGGTCTGCACCGATCAGAGAAATTCGTAAGCCACACTGCATCACTCATTCTCTTATGGAGAGGATCACTTCTAGGTGCCCGTACGAGTCCATAGGAGCAGGAACCACGAAGAACCGTGGAGGGAAGCCGCTGTTCTTCGAGTTTTATTAGAAATCCCGATTTCCGGCCTACGTCGCACAGTGACAGCCCAACACGACCCTTCCCGAGCTCTGTGGAGCTCATGTCGACCTTTCCTAGGGTCCACTGGTGCTCGACGACCCTGAGCTCAATCGGTTGGGGTGCTAGAGGGGTCGGCCGATACGGCCGAAGTTTTCCCGAGGCTGCCGCTCGTCGCCGACGGTGCACCGGCCATTTTCATGACGAACTGAGCCCGGAAACATGTTCCCCGAGTGGAAGTAGGCAGGGGCGGCCAGAATCATGAAGTTTGGAGCACCACAGAGGCTGCCGGCGAGCTCTCCGGCGAGGTGTCACGGCGGCAGAGCGCGGGCGGCGAGAGGTAGACGAAGGGGTGGGTCCCCGCCGTCAGCGGCTCATATTTTAAATCGGGATCGGGCTACGGCTCAGATCCGGTGTGCTGGCGCGCAAAAACTCCGTAGACCCCGTGTGCCGACGCCTCAGCGCACAACACGTGTCCTCGTGGCCCACCAGCAGATTTAAACTTTTCCCCTATTTTCAGATTTCATCAAACTTCAAATCCTCATAACATGGGCTAGGAAACTCCAAATCGAGTGAACCAAATTTTAGTGGATTAAGCTCTCTGAGTACTTTCCAGCAAACCAAGTTTCATTTCATGAAAATCCTTATTTCTCCAGAATTAATTCCTCAAATTTTAAACTGTTTGGAATTTTAACTGGAGAATTCCTTGGAGGAAAATTCTGAAATTTTGCTGGGATGCTCATCAAGATATCCCTGAACTACCATAAAAATTTCAGATCCATTTGAGCTCATTTGATCCACCTAATGGTGTGATTAGTGAAACTGTTCCATAGAAAATAAAAAATGTTCAGAAACATTTTCAGAATTTTCCCTGAAATTGTTTAGCTCATATCTTTAGCTAGGAACCTTCAAATTAAGTGAGACCAACTCCACTAGAACCCTCTGAAAATCTAGTTTTCAGAAAGTCATGGCTTGCTCCATGAAAACCCCTAGAATACCCTAAGAGCTCCAATTAAGGTCAAGGACATAATTATTTGTGGGGAGCTCAAATGAGCTTTGCTGCAACTAAAACATGACCAAGTCTCTGTTTCGGTGATAACCAAGCCACAATAAAAATTTCAGAGTCATTTAATCTGTATAGTGAGACTTAGAAGGTTCACAATTTTAAAACTCAATTCAAATACATTTAATTAACACATGTACTTCTTATATCATGTAGTCGCTAAGGTCGAGGAGGAACCCGAAGTCCTAGACTTCGTTACTCCGGAGGAGCAGATAGCCTACGACCAAGAGCAGCAAGGCAAGCTCTGGTTTGCATTAACCTTTTTACAAATTTTTATTGTTTTGAGCACTTACTTGAGTATCATTACTTCTTGCATTAGAGTCTTGTTTGAAACCCCAAATGCATAGCCAAGAAAACCATGGGTTGGGATTAGGATTGAAAACCCCGTTAGCTAATGCAATGCTAAGATATTGTAGGATTCGGTACAATTCGAGTAGTTGGAACTACTCGCGAGCATAGGCTAGAGGCACTCGACTCGGGTAGAGATAACACATGATACACATGACAAGAAAAATGAGACCGAGCGGAGGGTAAGGGCAGCAGGACTTTGGGGCCTGGGTGCTATAGCTCCGCTTGTGTCGATTGAGGACCGAGCCGTGTGCAGGCCTGTTGAACAAGCTAGAACAGTACCGAAGACCTACCGGCTATATGGGAACTGGGAAACCGATGTAACTCGGGTAGCTGGGTATTGAGGCATTGCCCGTCGTTCAGAGGGTAGGTTGAGAGCTTGAGCTGTAAATCAGCTGGCGGCACTGAGATGCGCGTACTGAGACCTCTTGCTCGGGATGATGGGACCAGTTGAATATTTGGCTAACGGGTGAAAGGTGGTTGCGTACGGCGTCCGTGATGGTTGTTGTAGGTAACATCGAGTATGGGCGTACGTAACGGGTTATTCGGGTAACCCTGCAGGTGTAAATCGATTATAATCGCCGTCCCTCGCGGTCAGTGAGTACCACTTGTTCACTGTACCGTGACATAGAAAGAACAAGCTAGTTTCATGTTAAAATGTTGCTGATTGAAAGATGGACTTGATTGCTAATGATTTGTTGTAGTTTAGAGCTAACTAAAGTTCTTTTCAACTTTGGGCGAAGTACATGAGAGAAATGCGTTTCTTGTTTGATTGCGGCTCTCTCATGTGCCTTAGCGTGAGGTTCTCCACAACCTGCTGCTAAAACTTGAAAGTAAGGTTCCACTAATTAGGCGAGTCCTTTGCAACTTGTTTTTATCTCATGTACCCATCACCCCTCATGTAGAAGTTCCATGTTTAGGAGAGACGGGTCAGTCTTGCTGAGCCTTCGTGCTCACTGCTTGTGTTTGAAGCTTTTGCAGGGTTCTATGAGCAAGGGACTCCCGAGGATGAGACGGAACCCCAGGAGGGGAACCCCGTCGGGTGGGAGTCGTGCACGTCGCCGTGTTAGTGTGCGTGCATGCTAGCAAGGACACGTTCACGGGCTGAACGTGAACTTGATGCGTAGTCTACGCCCGTGAGGGTAGACTGGACATATTTTGATGTAAAAATGTTCATAAACCTCGTTATGTAATAAAACTTTGCTTCCGCTTTGTACCTTTGATGTGTGTTATCCGGTGCTGTGCAATGCAGCACCCCTCAGCGTGATCCTGGCTCGACAAGACCGTGGGTTCGTGTCATGGTGACATGCTCCCTTCCGGCTCAATGCATCAGCTACTACATTGGCCTTTTTGGGGTGATAGTTGATTCCAACATCATAATCCTTGATGAGCTCCAACCATCGATGTTGCCTCAAATTCAAATCCGTTTGGGTGAATATGTACTTGAGGCTTTTATGATCCGTATAGATCTCACATCGGTGGCCAAGGATATAATGTCTCCAAATCTTCAATGCATGCACCATGTCTGCGAGTTCCAAATCATGTGTGGGGTAATTCAGCTCATGCTTCTTCAATTGTCGTGAGGCATAGTCTACCACTTGTCCTTCTTGCATGAGCACACATCCAAGCCTTTTCTTGAGCTCCTCAAAGATTTCTTGGCATGCTGGTGTCCATTGGAAGGCTTTTCCCTTCGTTAGCAACTCCGTCATAGGCTTTGCTATCTTAGAGAAGTCCTTGATGAACCGGCGGTAGTATCCAGCCATCCCAAGAAAACTCCGAATATCCCTAACGTTTTGCGGTTGGCTCCACTTTAGAACATCTCCCAATTTTCCGGGATAAAATATACTCCTTCCTCAGAGATAATTTGGCCTAGGAACGATATCTCCTTTAGCCAAAATTGACATTTGCTGAGCTTGGCATACAACTGATGCTCTCGCAGCTTCTACAATGTCAATCTCAAATGTTCTTCATGTTCCTCCTCACTTTTTGAATACACCATGATGTCGTCAATGAAAACGACGACGAACTTATCCAAGTACTCCATGAATACCTTGTTCATGAGGTACATGAAGTATGCAGGTGCATTCGTTAACCCAAAAGACATAACGATATATTCATACCAACCATACCGTGTTCGAAAGGCTGTCTTGGGTATGACGGAAGGTTTAATCTTCAGCTGGAAGTATCCCGACCAAAGATCAATATTGGAGAAAACTCGGGCTCCCTTCATTTGGTTGAACAAGTCTTCTATATGGAGCAGAGGGTATTTGTTCTTGATCGTCACCTCGTTGAGAGACCTATAATCCACACACATCTTTTGGGCCCCATCCTTCTTGTCTACGAAGAGCACGGGGGCTCCCCATGGTGACGAGCTTGGACGTATAAAACCCTTCTCTTGCTGCTCCTAGATTTGTTTCTTGAGCTCCACTAGTTTGTTGACAGGCATCCTATATGGTCTCTTTGCTATAGGTGCCGTTCCAGGTACTAGGTCAATGGAAAACTCAATGTCCCGGTCAGGTGGCATACCTGGATGTTCTTCCGGGAACACGTCCGAGAATTATTGAACCACCGGAATGCTTTTCAGGGTTGCTCCTTCGACGTGGTTCAACGTCGCCTTCTCGGTTGCCGGTTGGGCTGACTAGAACTTAATACGGGTACCGTGCTCGTTTGTCAACTGCACACTTCTCTTAGCACATTGGATTACTCTGTTGTGCTTGCTTAACTAATCCATTCTGAGTATTATGTCAAGCCCTTGGGAATCCAAGACAATGAGGTTGGCAAGGAAGTCTACCCACCTTATTTTAAGGTTTACTTTCGGACATACTATATTAGTCATCATCTCTCCACCGGGAGAATTAACCAACATAGTATATTTCAAGTGTGATATGGGTAGATTGTACTTGGCAACATACTTGGATGATATGAATGAATGTGATGCTCCGGAATCAAATAGAATGGTGGCTGGATTGGAGTTGGCAAGGAACATACCAATCACGACGTCCTCAGCCTGTTGCACTTCCTCAGCAGAAACATGGTTCACGTTGCCGCGAGCGTAGTTCTTCTGTCCACGGTTTCCTTGATTGGCTCCTCCGTTCGGCCGTGGGTTCTGCTTGGGCACGTTGCTTGGTTGTCCAGGACCTCTCTTCGGGCACTGGCTCACAAAGTGTCCTGGTTCTCCGCATGCAAAGCATGCCTTGTTGCCCACGACAGCAGGTACGTTGGGGCGGGGTTTTTGAGCAGGGGCGCCCATGTTGGGACGGGGCGCTGGAGGCAAAGGCACACGAGGTGCTTGTGCAACGGGTCATTTCTGTGGTGGCTGATTAGGGCGGTATGCAGGAGCGATCGATCCATACTGCAGTGCAGCTGGGGGCATGTACCGAGGGCGTACGTTGCTCCCTTGTGGCTGGTATGGCATCTTCCTTTTGCCCTCTTGCTCGATCTCTCGGATCTTGCTCTCAACCACTATAGCCTTGTCAACCAGCTTCTGGAAGTCAGCATAGTCATTGTTGAGGGCTGAACCTGGATGTCATTGTTCAACCCTCTCATGAACAGGTACTGCTTCCTTTGGTCCGTGTTGACATCTTCGGGGGCATATCGTGATAGCTGCGTGAACTTGTTGAGGTACTCATTCACGCTTTTCTTGCCCTGGCGGAGACCTTCAAACTCCTGCCTTTTGAGCATCATGACACCAGCAGCAATGTAATGAGAGCGGAAGCTCTCCTTGAACTCTGCCCAAGTGATATTCTCTGGGTTATCATGAGCATTACAAAGGGAATCCCACTAGTCGGCGGCTGCTCCCATGAGTTGGTGTGATACAAAGAGAACTTTCTCTCGGTCATCGCACTGAACTATGGCAAGCTTCTTCTCCATGGACTTTAACCAGTCATCGGCCTCCATGGGGTCATTAGCTTGAGCAAAAGTGGGTGGTCGAGTCCTCATGAACTCTCCCAGTCTGTTGTGAGCTGGTGGTGGTGGCGGTGGTGCCGGAACAGGGTTGTTGTTGTTGGCCTGCAGCTGATCCAAAGTTTGGATCATGGTTTGCATAAGCTGATTCTGCATGGCCATCAACCGTTCCAGGTTGTTTTCATCAGCTCCGGGGTTAACAGGAACTTCATCGTGGCCATCCTCTTGGTTGCCACGGACTTCCTTCCTTGGCGGACGGCGTTTCCTCTCACCATCTGTGAGAGAGAAAGGAATAGAATAGAGGTTAGAAGGTTGGATGGATCCCCCTAAGTATATGCATCAAGGTGGATAGACTATATATATTAGCCCATATGAGGATGTGAACAAGTGCCGAGTCATCTCACACCTCTCTCTACTTATGTGTGGATATGGACAATGCTTGAGACGTCCCACAACTCACACTAAGCACACAAGCACAAACAATCATCACAAAAGTTCAACCAATCCTATTCAAGCTTCTATTCAATGGGAGTCCTATAGTCAAGGTGGTTCCAATGTCAATCTATGCATTTTACCTAAGCTTGCATCCTATGGTCAGCGTGTCTTCTAATACAAATCTGTGACTAGGGGTGCGTCCTATAGTCAACGTGGACTAAAACCAATTTGTGGTCTTACCTAGGCTTGTGGCCTACGATCAACTGTGGTATCTATGCCAATTTGTGATCTCTATCTAGGTGTGTGACCTACGATCAACCTGGCTCCGATACCAACTTGTGATGCCCTCGTTTTTGTAGAACACAGAACCGAGAACTGATGCGTATGTGTGCCCAGGATGTTCATCACACATACACATATACTTCACAAACTGAATTCAGAATATATATGACCACGAATAACAGGGTTTACTACAATGTCTCGTCAGTCTTGGACTCATTCTAGCAGCGGAAGTCTTTAATCTAGCAGCGGAAGTCTTATTCTAGCAGCGGAAGTCTTCTAACTAGTGCGGAAGCAATCTAAGAAGCAGCAGCGGCTCCATCTCTACTCCATCACCACAGGCAAGTTGACGGTGGATCACACTACTAATACACCACTGGGTCTTCATAGTACTCCTCTCCTGTTGCTGATGATGTATGATAATGCAAGTTTGAGTACATGATGTACTCAGCAAGTGCGGGAAAATATGATATGTAGCTTACAAAAGGCAGGTATAAAAAGGCTCATTGCAGAAAGCAAGGTTTATTTCTCAAAACACGATAAAACAGCAACTTTGCTTTAAGTGAATGTAATCCCAACATGTTTTTAAACACCAACATACCTTCATCATGTTCCATCACTTTTCATGTCTCTTCCAGACATTTATCTTTCCCAACTTTTCTCAAGCTCGTGAATACCATCTCGTATTCACTACCATCTCATGAATACCTTCTCATATTCAGTACCATTTTATCTCATAATCAATTCCCGTCTCATTCCGAGACCAAATCTCGTTGTCATGACTCAACAGTCATGCAACCAATCTCATTACCCGGACTCAACAGTCCCGAAAACCAAACCATAACCAAACCAAAAACCATAACCTCCCAATAACCATCCCATCTAATCATGTGGGTTGTCCAGGCGCTCGTGACCGTAAGCTCGGCTATCATGATAGTTTTAGACTCTGCAGAGTTTGTACCACTTTACCCACAAGTTTATGATTTTGTCACCCGTCGGCGACTGCAGAACCTCCATTATACCAGTACACAACCGTCTGTGTATGGTCAAGAGATCACAAAATAGCATTTACAAAGGGGCTACTAGATGTATGGACTCACTAAGGTTTCACCAGCGGGCAAGAATATTAAATTCTCCCACCCACGGGCCCCCTCTTGTGCCATGCAGTTCCCAGGGTAGTCCTCACTCGACTCCCATTCCCCGCGCCTTCCACGGTCAATAACAATCTAGTAACTTACCTAATTACTCAGCTAAGCAGCACCCATACATGGCCTTGTGGTGGCACTGTTATCCTGGCATGGCTCGCATGAACCGGTCTTTAGATCTACGGCAAGTAACCGCCATCTCATTCTACCTCATTCACAAACCAGGATTGCCTAGATATCCCTCCGATTCATGTTCATTAACAATATCAATTTCTCATTATTCTTACGAGTGCAGTTAGCTAGACACATATATCTCGCTTCCCGTATCCCATGGACTCAGCGAAGCATAAAAGCAAAACCCATACCCGACTCATTAACTTTCCCGGCGACAAGGGTGGTTAACAAATCTAGTAAAAACCTATGAAAGGGTTTCCCATCAAGTTGACTCAAGCACACACACCTTTTCGCAAACAAAACAGTTTTCAAAAAACATGGGATCAATATGGTCAAGGGGCACTTGCCTTGTTCTTGCGGTTCCTGTTGTTCTTGTGTCTCGATGTTCTGGTGCTGAAATCCTTCGTAGATAGCTCCCTGAGCTTGTCCTTCTAATTACAATCGCGCACATACAAGATTCACAGCAATCACTTATCATGCACAAACTCTACTTAAGATGCAATGATGCATATGCATGCTAATCCTATGATGCAGTTTTTATTAGATCACTTTGTACGTGTTCTTGTATGGCTTGTATGGGTTTTACAATGAACAGAGGTGTTCGGATCAAATATGGATGTGGCGATGATCTTGACTTTAGATCAAACCGATCAACACGTGATCTGTCCACGAAAAAGCTTCTGTTCGAAAGGATCGAAGAGAACAGATGCAAAGAAAACGCGATGATGTCGTAAGGTGGAATTGAAAACCTACCTTACTTCCTTCGTGTCCTTCTTCCTAGCAAGAACAGATCGTCGGGGCTCTCTTCTGGCGGTGGCGATCGTGTCTGGGCTCGTCGGCGGTCTCTCCGGTGGTCAAAACTCCGACGAAGGGGTTTAGCTCGGCGAGTTTGGGGCTAGGGCATCTAAGTTGTCGGCTTAGAAAAGATGTTACGACCAAGGGGTTGTTTCAGGTTCTATTTATAATCGGGAAGAGAAGAGTCCTAATATGATCGGAATTCAAATAAGAGTCCTATTCAAATTGTTTTTGAATCTTAACAACTTATCTTCAATTGATTCGGTGCGGTAAAATTGTGGAAATCGTGTCGGCTTCCTCAGTACCGGGGATTCCCACCTGTACAGAAGAAAAACCGCTTCAAATCTCGTTACCTTCACGGCGGTGAGCTCCAGAGGCTCCACATGTCCAGCGGGGCCTGGTCTCCCTTTTTCGCAGAGACGAGCTCCGATTGTGCCGCGCGTCAGGTGGGTGAGACCTCCCTCTCCTCAGAGGCGAGCTCCGCGTGTGCCACGCATCCTGGCTGGCGGGACTTCTCTCTCCCTCAGAGGCGAGCTCCGCGTACGCCATGTGTCAGTTTTGGACCTCCCCTCTCTTTGGAGGTGGCTCCGAATGTGCCACGTGTCAGAGCCGGACCTCCCCTATCTTCGGAGGTGGGCTCCGATAGTGCCACGTGTCCGTTGTGAACCTCCCCTCCCTTCGGAGGTGAGCTCTGAGAATGCCACGTGTCAAGTAGCGCCAGACTTCCTTTCTCCTCAGAGACGAGCTCCAAGGTTGACACGTGTCCAACAGTGATGGACCTCCCGGAGGTGAGCTCCGAAAGTGACACGTGTCCAACAGTGTCGGACCTCCCGAAGGTGAGCTCCGGAGGTGACACGTGTCCGGTAGTGTCAGACCTCCCGGAGATGAGCTCCGGAGGTGACACGTGTCCAGTGGGACCGGATCTCTCGGAGGTGAGCTCCGAGAGCGACACGTGTCCCGTGCGGCTGGTCCTTTCCTTTCCGCGGCGACTAGCTCCAAAGGCGACACGTGTCCTGCGGGGCTGGCCTTCGCTCCTCCGCAGAGAGTAGCTCCGGGGGCAACACGTGTCTCACGGGGTCGGACTTCTCCCCCTTCGCGGGGATGAGCCCCGAGCCTGCCACGTAGCCAGTTTAGCGGCGGACCTCTCCCTCTTTGCGGGGATGAGCTCCAAACGCGCCACGTGGCCAGCAGCCGCGGAAATTGTCTACAGAGCTCCTCGGCGAACTGGAATTGGCTCTTTTTGGCTATCTTCTTTATTCTTTCTCTGTTTCAACTTATTTTAAAATATTTTTCTACATGAAACATGAATACATGCAGAAATCGAAAATGAGGGTGTCACATGCATCATGCTACCTGCAAAAATAACTACGAGGGCAGCCGTGAGGATTAAGGCTCAGCAAGTATTAACCGACAATCCTAAACATGTAACTCTACATGCAGGAGTTGTAAGAACATAGGAAGTTGAATTTGCATAAAAGCTTAGCTAACCTTGATCCTTATATTCAGATTCTTATAGCAGCCATTTTAATGGTCCCCACACATCACAACACCGGAAGTCCACAATCAAACAAGAAACGCTTATTCCGATGTTGTTAGCCTAAGATGGAATATAAATTTAGTTTGCACTATCTCTATTTCAGTCAAGTTTCCATACAATTATTAAGTCAAGAAGAACATCTTAAGAGACTTAATTCCTCTTCTTACTACGTCACAGCGCAGTGGGCAAGTATGCTCAATCCTTAACCGTGAGCGACGGTGATTCGAATCAATAACAACCCGAAATACATGACACATACACCCGCCTTGAAAGACTCACACGAGAGCTCTTTCTTACGTTGTATGCAGCAACCTTTCACCTGACACCCATACATAAAAAAACATTTCGTCCCGAGCAGGATGGTCCTCTATGCGGACATGTCGGAGTTGCCCGCTAAAGGATTTACACCTCCCGCCTTCTCAACGCCGTTTACAGATGAAGGATGAGTTTCTACATCACGGTCCATCGAGTTATATTGGTTTCATGGGTCCCATACCCCACTATATATCCGGTACAGCTCAAACTTGTCCAGCAGAGCCGCATACTGTGCGGTCCTTAACCGACATAGTTGGGGCTAATACTCCACCTACACATTGGCCTTACCATAACCAGCACATGCCCAATGTGGTCCCAAGCATTGTCACACCCATCAGGTCGAAACAACCTGGATCATTCCATCCTACAGGAACTCCCCGTCCACATCTCACTTTCTTTGAGGGTGCTCTTATCAATAACTTCCTCTCGCGAGTAGACTCCGCTACTTGACCTTTCTCGCGAGTAGCTTCCAACTACTCAACTTCTACCAGGCTATCTACAACATTAGCCTAGCCAACTACGACGAGGGAAATCCTACACTAGACCTTCTATTCAGGGTTATAATAGCCATGCAAGTGGGTATCAAGCATCCTAAACGTAATGCACAGTATCAAATCTAATCAACATTAAGTGAGAGTAAAGACAAAACTTGTAAAGGCAATTATATGCAAACCGGCGCTTGCCTTGCCCAACGGTTTTGTTAGTTACTATGAGGTTAATCTTCCTCCGGAGAATCTGCCAAATCAGTCACGAGATGGATATCCTGGCCCACGCCGACGACGGTTACGCATATTCGGAGCTTTCTTGGGCTTGCAGGGTTCTACAGACAGTTTATGTGTGATTTCAACTCCATTGCCATCCCGTTGCATGAACTCACCAAGAAGGGCATCCCTTTCTCCTGGGGCACGACACAAGAAGAGGCATTCACCATCCTAAAAGATAAGTTAACACATGCCCCCTTACTACAACTACCTGATTTCTATAAGATGTTTGAACTTGAATGCGATGCTAGTGGTATTGGGTTGGGCGGTGTTTTGCTTCAAGAGGTAAAACCAGTAGCTTACTTCAGCAAAAAATTAAGCGGTGCTCGTCTGAATGATTCAACTTATGACAAAGAACCTTACACCTTGATTCACACTCTACAAACTTGGCAGCATTATTTATGGCCTCGTGAATTTATTTTCATTCTGATCATGAGGCTTTAAAAGATACTCTTAGCCAAACCAATCTGAACCGTCGGCACGCTACGTGGGTAGAATTCATAGAGTCTTTTCCTTACATCATTAAACACAAGAACGGGAAAGACAACATTATTGCTGATGCTTTGTCGCGTCGATACACCATGCTGTTTCAGTTAGATTTTACATTTTTGGCTTACAAACTGTGAAAAAACAATACGCCGATGATTCTGATTTTAAGGACATTGCGATGCACTGCAAGGGTGGTAAACCATGGGGTAAATTCCACATCAACGATGGGTTCTTGTTCCGTGCTAACAAGTTGTGTATTCCATAAAGCTCTGTTCGCCTTTTGCTGTTATTGGAAGTGCATGGTGGCGACCTAATGGGACACTTTGATGTATACAAGACACAGGAGATTTGGGCCGCACACTTCTTTTGGTCCCAGATGCGCCGCGACGTGGAACACTTTGTTGCACGCTGCACCACGTGCCAGAAAGCTAAGTCATACCTGAACAACCACGGTTTTATATGCCATTACCTGTTCCTACTTCTCCTTGGCTCGATATTTCTATGGATTTTTTTGGGCTTACCTCGAACTAAGAAGGGGAGGGATAGTATCTTTGTGGTTGTTGATCGATTCTCTAAAATGGCTCACTTCATACCATATCACAAGACTGATGATGATGCTAGCAGCATTGCTGAATTGTTCTTTCGTGAGATTATTCGTTTACATGGTGTTCCACATACAATAGTCTCAGATCGCGATGCTAAGTTCCTCAGTCATTTTTGGAGATCTCTTTGGAATAAACTAGGAACTAAATTGCTTTTGAGCACCACTTGTCACCCACAAACGGATGGGCAAACTGAGGTTGTGAACAGGACCTTATCTACCATGCTTAGGGCAGTGTTAGACAAGAATCTGAAACTTTGGGAGGATTTCTTGCCCCATGTAGAGTTTGCTTACAATCGTGCTACACATTCCTCCACAAAATTGTGCCCTTTTCAGGTTGTCTATGGTTATATTCCACGGGCGCCTAATGACTTGCTGACCCTTGATCTTTTGGACGCCCCACATGTAGATGATGTTGCACGTACTAAACACATGTTGGACATCCATGAGCAGACGCAGAAGAACATCGCTCACACTAATGCTAAAAATCAGGCTGTTGATAGTAAAGGACGTAAACTTGTTACTTTTGAACCAGGTGATTTGGTCTGGTTGCATTTGCGCAAGGATCGCTTTCCTACTTTGCGCAGGCCTAAGCTGATGCCACGCGCTGCTGGTCCATTCAAGGTGTTACAGAAAATTAATGATAATGCTTATGTACTTGACCTGCCAGCAGAATATGGTGTTTCCTCTAGTTTTAATTGTCACACCCGGTTTCTCCGAAGAACAACTGAGTGAATATCACATGTATGCCAGGATCATTTTCTCATACATGTGTTGACAAATAGTGAAGCATCATTTATTACAAGCCAAGTGTCGAATATAAATATGTCTTACAAAGCATACGTCTCGATGGACGATAATAAGTTCATAACATATAAATGAACTAGCAGCGGAAATATTATTCTTGTGGGCTCCGTCACAGGCGTTGCCCGGGGGACTCCATAAACCTAGAATCCTTCTTCGGGTTCGAAGTCTTGGTCATTGAACAACACCTCATCCCCTTGACCTGAGCAGCAATTTAAACCAACAAATATGCAAGTTTGAGTACCGTTGGTACTCAGCAAGTGTGGGAAAGTTATGTCATGCATGGCTAGAACAAGGAGAGGTTGAACTCATGGTTAAAGCACTACACAGTTAATACCTATCACCTTAGCTTATTAAGCACCTACATTACTACATAGGTGAAATGGTCCCAATCTCCCAACCCATCATCATAATCAAATAATCATAACATCATTTCCAATGTTAAGCTCCCCGCTTAACATCCACAACTTCCAAAGTTATCATCCTCTAATCATGAATAAGTCCAAGCCGCTCTTGACCGTGAGCACGGCTGTCATGACAGTTTTGACTCTGCAGAGTTTGCACCACTGTACCCACATGTAGTGATTTCCTCCCCCGTTACCGGGTGGACTAAAAGAACCTCCATTATGCCAGTGGTCGCGAACCACATTCACACTTCCCAGGTGTGTAGCCAGGAGATCACTACGAAGCCTTTACAAAGGGATTCCCGACGAGCGTGGGCCCACTGAGGTTTCACCCCTAACAGCATACAAGAGGCTCCAACCCCGCTGCAGTGGCCCCCTCTTGAGCCTTGCGTTTCATATGGTAGTCCAGCTGACACCTATTCCCCGCACCATCCAACACACCCATACTACGCCGGGGATACACCTAATTAATTGGCCAAGCTGCCCCATCTCAGCATGTGGTTGGCACAGTAAAGCCAGGTTACATGCTCCATGAACCGGTCCTTAGGATCCAGGCAAGTACTAAACACAAACCCGAGTCTCGTGCACCCAGCACCAACCAAATCATCCAACTTGCCTCGATCCCTACCTCTACATAACTCATAATGTCTCATTCAAGAGTAAGGTAAATAAAATTGATGATCTCATATCCCAATTATCCCATTATAAGCATGGCTAAGCATAAGCATGTAAATAAATGATATGATAAAACAAACCCCAACCCAAGCTACAAGGAAACAAGATAATACAATTCTAGGGAAACTTCCTAGCATGGGTTTCATATTTCAATTGACAATGCAAATAATTCTATCTACACATCCTAGTGTAGGATCAAAGTGGTGAAGGACACTTGCCTTCTTCCTGCTGCTCTGGGAATGGAAAGTCCTGGTCTTGGAAGGGGAGAACTTGCTCTGGGGCAGGCTCTACTCATGCCCATACACATAGCAAAAGAAAACAACAATCCATAAGACATGGTTCACACTTTCACTTCATACAAACCACACATACATACCTATGAAGGTCATTCACATTACTAAGTGTTGTGGTTGTCCTAGATGTGTTGATTTTTGGCCTTCATGCACTTTTTAGCATATGTATATGATTTCTAACTTTTGTATTCAGATTTCTGTTTGCACACCACATATAAATTTCCAATTTAAACAAATTCTTTAATACACTCTTTAGCTACCAAGTTTGCATGGAAAGTAATTCCCTATTCCAAATGGGTTTTCAGACCTTCTACCAAATCCCAAACTGAAGTCTTTGGGTTTGGAGACTTCATTTATTATTTTCTAGTTATGCATACCCATTTTCCTTTATTTTCCAGATTTATTTTCTATGCCTAAACTTGAGTTTTAAATCTTCAATAGTAGGACTTATCATCTAAACAGAATAGGTTCTGATCTAAAATATTAAATAATACACTTTTGAACTTCTCCTCTGATGTGAACTAATTTAAATTTATTTTATCAGTTTTCAGAATTATTTCCTAGCCTAAAATGTGTTTCTAGATCTAATAAATATGAACTACACTTAAGCAGATTTTATTTCAGCCTAAAATTTATATTTAATTCATTCTAAAGTTTTCCAAGTGCCAGGAAAGTTTAAACTTGAATTTGCAATGTGTTTGCCTCACATTTTAAATTTAAATCCAAATCCCATATTAAATTTTCTGAATTTAATATCATATAGGGTCAAAAAGGTAAATTCACCCTACTACAGGGTCTAATTTATTATTTCATAAATTTCCAGGGGTCTAACTACACATGACAGAGGGGTTTTCCTAATTTTTATTAAGTCCAGGGGCTAAAACTGATTTTTAAATGAATTTACACGAATTTTTGAAGTTCCAGGGGCTAGATCAGAAGTTTCCGGGGCTAGCTCGTGTTTTGCGAGATCCCCAGGGGGTAGCGCATAAGATTCCCGGCCTTTATAACGCGGGGCTGATGTGGACCGTCCGATTTAAAACAGACGGCTCAGATTAGATCGCCGAACTGGTACGCGCGGGTTTTAATTCTACCGTGCGATTTAAAATAGACGGCGCACAAGCGGCCACGTCGCCCTGACCGTGCGTGGGCGGCGCTGCCCGGAGGCGCGCGGCGGCAGGAGGCGGTGATCTCGCCAGAAAACTTCGGATCTTCGTCTATACCTCCTAAAACTGGGATTTCATGGCATAGAACGGTAGAGGGGAGGTCGGGGATCTCACCTCGGGGTTTTTCTTGAGCGCGGAGGCCCTGGAAGGCGGTCGGCGTCGAGGTCCAAGGTGGAACCGCTGCGGTGCTCGTCGGAGCTGTGCCTAGAGCGCAAACCACCGAGTTTTCTGCACCTGCGTGACTCCCCGGAGGCGGTGGGGCACAATCGACGCGTTAGATCAGAAAACCCGAGCAAAGATCGAGAGAAAACGGCCGGAGAAGCTCTGGTTCTCACCGGGAGGAAAAACAGCCGATCGGAGGGGGGGGGGGAACAGGGCGATGCCGGCGTTTATACAGATGGGGGATGGCGGCGTGTATGTTGGGATCGAGCCGGAGTCGTCTGGGACCAGAATTCGGCTGGGGGACGCGGTTTTCCGGGGTAGTTTAGATTCGGGCGCGTGGAGGAGTCCGGGTAGTTGGCGCGAGCGAGAGGTGGGGTATGACACGCGGGCCCCGCGTGTCAGTGAGAGGGAGAGGTGCGCGGCTGTGGGCTGGCGCGGGGGGGTATGGTGGGCCGGCTGGTGGGTTTTGGCCCATTGGCCGGGGGGTTTTCTTTTTCTTTTTCCATTTATTTTCTGTTTTGATTTGAATTTGAATTCCAATTTGAATTTGAATTTCTGCACCACATGCAGTAAGAAAGGGCAGCCCGGTGCATGTAGCTCCCGCTTGCGCAGGGTCCGGGGAAGGGTCCGACCCATTTGGGTCTTTTGTACGCAGCCTTTCCCTGCATTTCTGCAAGAGGCTGTTTCCAGGACTCGAACCCGTGACCTCATGGTCACAAGGCAACAGCTTTACCACATGCAGTACGTCCAAAAAATTTTAAAATCCCTTCTTGACAGAATTTTGGGGTGTTACATTAATGTTGCAGATTTGAAATCATATGCGGGCGAGGATGAGGAGCTGCCGTCGAGGTCGACTTCGATTCAAGAAGAGGTGGATGATGAGGACATCAACCCCGACAAAAGAACGGCTACTCTAACTAAACCAACACAGGCGCCACCAGGACCACTCACTCGAGCTCGTGCACGTGAATTAAACTTCGTAACAATTATAAAGAATGAAGGACCAGAAGCTCCCTAAGTGCATGCGTCATCTATGCTCATGGTGAACCTGCTCAGAGTAAATCCTAAATGCTGCGCCACCTATCTATTTTTAGTTTGTCAAGAAATAACCAGTAAGGTGCTGCACCACTTAAATTAGGAAAGAGATCAAGGAGATGGTGTGGCTGATTGGGCGCCTGTTCTCTGCATGTGGGCAGGCTGGACGCCCACCTCCTCCCCCTATTTAGCTAGGGGTTGCGCCCCCTCTTTTGGTTGGGTTTTCTTTGATAGGTTTAGCCCTAGTGCAAACATCCTGTTCTGTAGTTGTGCTCAACGGACACCTGTGGACAGCCATAGTGAACCCCAATTCCTGAGTAATTGATATTCAGTTTTGCCTACATCTTGTTCTTGCTTGTTTCTTTGATTGCTCGCAGGAATAGAACCTCATGTTCAGGTTGATCTTGCCACCTGCACGGTCAATAACCATTTGGAGTTGGTTCAGCGATTACTAAGGCGCCACGACCTGTTCGTTCATAGTCGGATCGTGAGAGTCACCTCCTCCACCAATCGAAATTATCTACCTCACCAAAAGATCGGGCACTTCAGCTCTATCAGCAGCCTTGAGAGGTCAACAAAAGAGAAAAATGATGGAAATACTAGAGGCAGTCTATTTTTTTACTATTGATAGCAAGATCAAAGACAACATGTATTGTCTTGCCTTAGGGAGTAAGACATCGGTGAAGCAACACTTCTGTTTCTCGATGTTTGAGACACGATTCATAGGAAAAGAATGTGCGGTAGAGGGAAGTGAATGGGTCTATGGATTAAGGTTAATTAGTTTATTCCCTCTCCTGAATTTGGTTCTAATTAGGATTCAATTAAAGCATACTAAAACTAATGAGCGTGACTATCTATTTTCCTTCATTTTCTTGATCTCAAATAGAGCATTGCATAACAGCTCATGGGCCCCTCTTCGGCTTGGGCCCTAGGCGGTCGCACCTCCCGCCTAGTCCCAGAGCCGGACCTGCGTTTGAGGTATTTTTTGTTGCTTTAATCTCATTGATTGAATATTAAAGTATTTATCCTTGTTAAATTTAAAAATTTACATACATATACATATATAGATTTGACTCCGCCTTTAGAAAAATATCTAGGCACCTCATAGACGGAGCTCCTACTCTCGTTTTTCTCCACCACTTTTAAACATTATTTTTTAATACTTGCCCTATTAAAAGGAAACTATATATGACTATTGTCAAAGTGTTCGGTCGACACTTCCCCCGGGCCTGCACTGAGCAGCCCGCGGAGGTTCTTTTTTCGGTGGGGCTAGTCCCTTGCGGAGAGCTTGCGCGTATGGACGAGTTAGTAAGAGCTTGACACGGTGAGTTTTACGTGGTTCAGGCCGCCGGAGTGTAAAACCCTACGTCCACGGCGAGCTATGGAGCTCGCTGTATTGCTTGCTGCTCAGAACCGGAGTCCTGAGCTTGGGGGTGAGTTACAGCTTGGGTGTGAATGGCTAGCGTATGAGTTGCAGAAGTGCGAACCCCCGCTATCGTCGCCTACCCGAGTCTTTTATAGTCCAAGACTCTGGTGGCTTACAAGGGGGGGCCCGGGACCCGACAGGTGGTCCCGGGGAGATTGTCTGTCATCTACCGTATCTGCAGTTATGCCGGTAGTTGTCTCTGACGAAGGCTTCTGAGTCTTCGTCTTGCATCCCTGCCCATGCCGCATGCTAGTCGTAGTGGATGATGACGGCGGGGGCGGCATGGGATGTCTTGTCGCTGCGTTTATTGGCTGGCAGGCTCTGACACTGCGCGCCAGTCTGTGATGCGACTGGGCGCAACGGCACCTGGCAGAGGCGTGCTCCGCGTCTCCGCATCTTGGGATGACGCGGGCCTTGAATACCTTGTACGGGCAAGGTATGGGGCGTCTTTACGCCCGCTGCCTATCGCTCGGGGGCAGGCAGCGCCGTTCTGCTGGCCACGTGGCGAGCCCGGAGCCCTTCTCAGAGGAGAGGAGGGTCCGGCCCCGCGGGGCACGTGGAGCCTTCGGACCTCTCCCCGCGGAGGGGGAGGTTCGGCTTCTGTCGCCACGTGGCAGGCCCGGAGCTCTTCTCTGAGGAGAGGGAGGTCCGGCCCCGCCGGATACGTGGCACCTTCGGACCTCTCTCCCGCGGAGGGGGAGGTCCGGCCTCTGTATGCCACGTGGCGGGCCCGGAGCTCTCCTCTGAGGAGAGGGAGGTCCGGCCCCGCCGGACGCGTGGCGCCTTCGGAGCTCTCCCTGTGGAGAAGGGTGAGTTCCTTAGGCATTTTCTCCTGTGCGCGGAGGTACCCCATATCGCGGGTACCGACAGTGGCCCCCGGGCCCATCTCGGGGGAGACAGCGAGCCCGAGGTGGGACCTCCGTCTCTTCTGATCCGCGCACTTTCTCCATGTCCCGCATTGACCGCTGCAAGAGCACGAACGGCCGCGGGTTCGTGGGAGCGTGCGCCTACTTGACGGTTGGTTTTACTGCGGCGGTTCCCAAGGCTGCCACTTCTGCACATTGCGGCGCTTTCTTCGGGAACCGCCGAAGTGCCTTGCCAGCTCGTCTTCTCAGGATACTGACTCCTTGGCCCACCGCTTCAGTTGGGCGGCTTGGGTCCACCTGTCATCGGCGCTCGGTCTCGGAGCCGAAGCGGTTGCCGCTGCGGTGTATTCGAAGAGTTTTGAATTGCTTGGAATTGCACCTGGGAAGGTTTTTAAAAGGGGATCTCACCCGCATCGCGGCTTACCTTCGCCTTTCCTAGCGCTCGTACTTCCCTTGAACTCTTGCGCCCCGGCTTTCCTGCCCTTTTGCCCTCTTTCGCCATGGCTTCCAACTTGCTCCCGACGCGCCTCGTTCGTTCTTCCGAGCTTGGGCCAGTGCGCAGGCTGCTGGGCTGGCCCTCAGAGGAACAGAAACACCGGCTTCGCCGAGGATCTCTCCCCCTGATCCTGGAAAAGGGGGAGATGGTTTTCTTCACTGCTTATGCTCTGGCGGGGTTCGTTCCGCCGATTTCTTCCTTCTTTGTCACCCTGCTGGAGACATATGGCCTCCAGCTCCACCATCTTTCCCCCAACTCTTTCGCAATGGCTGCTGTTTTTGTCCACTTCTGTGAGATGTTCGTGGGGGTGCACGCTTCCGTGACGCTCTTCCGCTACTTCTTTGTGTTGCGGACGACTGGGCGCGGCTCGAAGACTCAGATGGGGGCATACTACTTCCAGCATCGCTGCAAGGACCCCAAGGTCTCTGGATACCTTCTGCCCTTCAGCGCATCAAGGTGGGAAAACTGGAGGGAGAGCTGGGTGGTAGTGCAGACCGACGAGCACGATCGCCTACAACTCCCAACCGCCAGCCCAACCACCGATCGTCGCTTCTGGGAGGAGATCCCTGAGCTGGAGCAGGAGTACTCCCCGGTCTTGGAGCGGATCCTGTTCTTGGCCAACGAGGGGCTGACGTCTCTGATGGTGCTGATGGACTTTATGTCGCGCCGTATTGCACCCTTGCAGCAGCGTAGTCGCCCAGCGTGGTACTACACCGGCGAGCAGGACTGTACCAGGCTGGAGAGGGGCCCCGGCTCTGACCCTTCCGACGAGGAGCTGAACGAGATGGTGGGCAAGGTGAGCGGTGACTACATCCCCAGTGGCGACCCCGCCCTTCCGCCCTCTGCCACCCCCCTCTTCTTGGAGCCACAGAGGAGGTCAGAGCTCCTGCGGAAGATGCCGAACCTTGACGACATCGGGATCACCATCCGGCAGGTCGGGGATGCCTTCCGTGGTATCACCATCCCAGGAACCGAGCACTACGGGTCAGGGCACGAGGCGTCTGCTGCTGTCAAACCCTCCCCCAGAGCCGACGGAACTCAAGCCGTCGACAAAGGGAAGGGAAAGGAGCCGGCCCCCGGGCATCCAGAGAAGAAACGCGCCCGGTCTCCTCCGAGGGCACCGCCTGCGCCGAGTCAGGGTGCCGGAGCTATCTTGCTCCCATCTTCCAGGGGTGCTGGTCCATCGGGTGGCGACCCGAAGAGGCCCCGGGTGTCCCTCCCCGGCGGGTCTCTCCCCAGACAGCGGCCGTCCGGGTCAGCCCAAGTACCTCGTCACCCTTCCTCAAGCGGAGGGGTTTCCAGGACGGATGCTGGTGGGGCCACGCCGGCGAGTGTGCTGGGGACCCAGGCATCACGCTCCGCGACCGTTCCAGCCGCTGGTCCCGGCGGTTCAGCTAAGCCCAGAGGCCAGTGCTGCAAGCCCGTTGGAGCGCTCATGCCGCCCAGTAAGTGTTGCTCTTTCTGGCTTGTAGGAGCAGAGCTCTTGTCTCCTCTCTTAGCCTGAGGGTTTTCTCTTCTTGCAGGGACCGACCCGCTGCTGGGGACGGGCCTCTTACCCGGCCGCCTTCAACCGACGGAGGCTCCGTGCCTCAGCACCTGGGGACCGTGGTGGCTCCCATGGTCCCCAAATCGACGGGGGCTCCCTCTGCGCCGGCGAGTTCACCCTTCGTGGTGGCCGCATCTGCTCCTATCCGCCCTCCTTCACCAGTCCAGGAGTCCGGTCCTGAGACTGGGAGGGCCGCTGTAGGTGCGCTTGCTGGCCCCCTGGCCTCCCTAGGACAGCGCCCCACCCTGGTTGCTGAGGCGCCGGCGCCTCCTCCGGTCTTAGACTCGATAGGGGGGGTCCAGTGGCGTGACTCTTGCCCCCCTGCCCCGGTGCCCGTGTGGGACGCCCTGGGGGGTGTCCAGACCAGCGCCCGGCAGCTCCAATCCACCTTTGAGCAGGAGCGGGGGGCGCTGGCCGGCGAGAGGGAACGTCTTCTCATCTGTCAGCAGCGGGCCCAGGAGGCTAAGGCGGACCTTGACTCGAGGCAGTCAAGGCTTGAGTCCATGAGTGCTCTGCTTGGCACTTTAAGAAGGCCATTAGCCGCTTGGAGTCAGAGTCCCGGCGGGTTCGTGCCACCTACCGCGAGGCTCTGGCCCACGTTGAAGCCAAAGCCAAGGAGCGTTCCGCCGCCGCGAAGGAGTTGCAGCTGCAGGCAGCCCGTCGGGAGTGCGCCGTCGCCGATCGGGAACGCGCTGTCGCGGCCGAGGAGGAGAAGACCACCGCCCGGCTGAGGGCCAAAGTGGAGGAGCTAAGGGCTCGGACCGAGGAGCTGGAGCTCCGTGAGTCGGCTGTTGCCGCGAGGGAGGAGCAGTTCTCCCAGGAGCGCCAGGTGGCGATGGATCGCGAGATGGCGGCTCGCCAAGAGGTAGAGAAGCTCCAGTCCTTGCGGTCTGCCGAGGCCCAGGCAGTATGGGGCTTTATTGCCAAGGCGGGGTCCGCCTTGGCTCCTCTTGGTTTCATCCCTGTGCAGGTGGAGGCTCCGGCGCGGCCGATGTCCGAAGCAATACCGGCACTTGAGTCCATCGGCGACGAGCTGGGTCGGCTCGAAGAAGTGATCACCGACGAGCTTGAGGCGGAAGGTCGGGGCCTTGCGAAGGAGGTCGCTATGCACGTTCTGTCGTGCTTCCTGAGCCGAGACCCTTCCTTTTCTCTGGGGCCAGTCCGTCTAGGACCCGTCGCTGATCTGGAGGAAGCTGCCAGGGCCGAGGTCGAGGATTTGGCCGCCCTCATGGCCTCCAGGTTTCATCGGGAGTCCGGGGACTCTTAGGCATCTGTCCCCGTGGCCACAGGGCCCTGTACTTCCTTTTTTATTTTTGTTGAGTCTGTAGCCCAGCTCGTGGAGCCTTTGTATGAATAGACTCCTGTTTCTTTCTGTGTATGCATGTCCTAGTCTTCTTCCTGGCTTTTTCCTGGCCGAGTCCTTAGCTCCGCAAGGTACTCGGAGGCCTTAACCAATCTCGAAGCTCTGCATAGACACCTTCTCTGGGTCCTCACTGTATACTAAGGGCTCCGGAGGTCTCCAGGACCCGCCTCACGAGATCGGAGGGGGTCCGGGCCTGTTGGCCACGTGGCGGGCCCGAAGCTCCCCCTCAAGGAGGTGGAAGGTCTGGCCCCGCTGGACACGTGGGACCTTCGGGCCTTGCCCCTGTGAGGTCTAGTTCTTTGATCTTACCTTGGGGTTTCGGTCTTGCGCGATCCCGTAGCAGCCCCCTGGTAGGTGCGTTCCATTGGATGGATGTGCCTACCATACTCCTGCAGGGAGCTGAGGCCGAGAGGTCCTGCACACAAGTAAGGGAAACGTAATTCTCCTTGGGGGCTCCCCCCCTCTATTTCATAGTCTTATTTGGCTTACGGTCCCCGTCCACCTATACGGTGCTTGGGAACTACCGTGCGCGAAGTGCCGGGGGCTCGGGGCCCCCCTGGCTATCGGCCGGTACCTCCCACGCAACCGCCTTTGGTAGGGCAGCAAATGCCGACTAAAGATGAGAATGAGAAGAGGGAGCTGAACGCATGGTGAGCATGCGCTAGCAGGGCAATCATAAAAATTTAATAAGTAAACTAAATGAGCACCAAAGAAGAGCAACGTAGGACAGGTTTATTTTCATATACATTTCCATAGGGGGAAGGCAGGCTGAGTATGGAGGCCACGACCCGCCTCAAGGGAAGCAAGACTCTACGCGCTTGGGGTCGGAACCAGGCGAAGCTGAACGTAGTCCTGGACCGTCCCCTGAGGCTTAGCTGCACCGAGCACTGTTCCTGGACTTTATGGAATTTATTATAAAAAGAAGGGTCTGTCCTATTGTTGCTCTACGGGTAGAACTTACAGCGGTGTTCTGTGTTCCGAAGGTTCGGGAGCGGGTCCCCATCCTCGGTTCTGGGGAATGGTCCCAGGCCCAGGATGTCCAGCCCCAGTATGGCAAATGGCCATGTGGGCTGGATCATCTGTACCGTCCAAGCCGGTGTATGGATCTGCTTGGCGTGGAACAGGCACGCCTTGCAGCTCTCGACCAGCTTGACGGCATCCTGGAGTGCTGCCGGCTAGTAGAAGCCATGCCGAAAGGCTTTACCGACAAGCGTGCGTGAGGAAGAGTGGCTCCCACATTCGCCTCCATGGATCTCAGCGAAAAAGTCGCAGCCTTCCCCCTGGGTTATGCACCGCAATAGGATGTGGTTGGCGCCGCGTCGGTAGAGATCCCCCTCTACCGCCATGTGTCTCTTAGCCATACGCACGATCCGTTCAGCAGATACACGTTCATCATGGAGGATATTGTCTTTCAAGTAGTCCCGGACCTCCGTGATCCATGCATCGGGTCTGACTTGAGCATCTGGATCTTGAGCGCTGGGTTGCACGGAGTCCCCAGTGACGTTTATGATCCTTGGCGGCGTCCATGGCCGTCGGGACCGCCAGCTTCGAGGTGCTGGTCTAGCCCCCTTCGCCCGGCTCGGCGTGCCGGGCTGTGGGCCGCGGCAACGTCCTCTCGAAGTCCCCTTCGGGCACAGGGGCTCCGGTGGGGGTCTTCGTTGAGAGGTCGTCAGCTGCGGCCTTGCTAGCGCGCGGTACGTGGTGCAGGTCCAAGGCGAGGAAGTATGTCTCCACCATCTTGTTTGATAACCAGCTGGGAGTCGCCCTGAGCCAACGACTGGCGAGCGCCTAGAGACAGGGCTGTCTTTAGGCCAAGGATGAGTGCTTCATACTCTGCCATGTTGTTGGTTGCCTTGGAATTGAGACGCACCACATACCCAGACTGCCCCCCCGATGGCGTGAGGAACAGTACGCTAGCACCGGCCCCCTGCTTTCGCAAGGAGCCGTCGAAGAACAGCATCTAGTAAGGCCCGGTGAAGGCCAGGGCTCAGGGTCCTGGTCACCGTCTCCATGGCCCCCTGAGTCAGCCTGCATTGGCGTCTACTTCAGCCACGAAGTCAGCTAGTGCTTGGCTGTTGCCTGCGTGACGAGGAAGGAAGCCTAGCTCAAACTCCAGTAGCTCCGCCGCCCATTTGGCAGCATTGTCCATCGCGTGGGGGCTGTGGAGGATAGCTTTCATCCTGGGGAGACCGCCGGGTGCTGATACTCGGAGGTCCCCCAGGCTGTCTTGGACCTCCGGGAGGTCCCGCTGATTTCCCGGGAGCTCCGGGGGGTCCCGTTGGACGTCTGGGAGGTTCTGTTGGGCCTCCGGGGGGGGGGTCCCGTTGCACCTCCGGGAGGTCCTGCTGGTCCTTCGGGAGGTTGTGTCGGGGATCCGGGGTTCGTTTTGGACCTCCGGGGTTTCTTGGCACTTGTTTCTTGACAGAGAAGCAGGTTGCGGTGGTATGGGGTCCGGCCGCTCTGCCGTGAGGACCATACTCACCTCTGCAGTCGTCGCCGCGGTGTAGAGCAGCAGATGCTCTTCGGGCTCGGGGACTGCTATTACGGGTAGGGTCATCAGGAGCTGGTTCAGTTCCAGGGGAGCTTCCTCCGCTTTGTCGGCCTAAGCGAATGGGCCGGATTTGCGTAGGAGCTTTAGAGAAGTTTCGCTTTGCTAACCTCGGTATAAACCGACTCAGCGCAGCTAGGCATCCCGCGAAATTCTGGTCTTAGAGCCAATGGCTTTGACCCTCTCTGGGTTAGCCTCAGTTCCTTGGCGTGAGGCCAGGAATTCTAAGGGTTTTCCAGAGGGTACACCGAGCTCACATTTGTCAGACGGACGAAGACTAAGGCCAGGTTATCTAGTAGGGACGAACCCTGCCTGATCTTAACAACAATGTCTTCGACACACACCTCAACTGAGTCTCTCATTAGCTCTCCTAAGGTCTTGTGCATTGCACGTACGAAGGTAGGGAGAGCGTTCCTTAGGCCATAAGGCATAGAGGCATAACAGTACAGGCCGACTACTGTGGTGAAGGGTGCTCTTCAACTTCTCTAGACATAGGGGTCTGGTGGAAACCCGAGCAAGCATCTAGGAAGCACAATATATCGCAGCCTGACGTCGAGCCTACTATTTGATCTATCATAGGGAGAGAAAATAGATCTTTGGGACATGCCTTATTGAGACTGGTGTAGTCGATGCACTTCCGGAGCTTCCCGCCGGCCTTTGGAGCAATCAACGGGGTTCGCCAAGCACCGGGGGTGGCGGACTTTCCGTATAGAGCCAGCGCTCAGCAGCTTCTTGGTTTCTTCCCGAATGAAGCTTTTTACTGCTCGGTGGGCTGCTTGAGGGGCTCCTGTCGGACTGGCCAGGCGTTGGGGGAGACCTTTAGTTAGTGCCCAATCACCTCCCTAGGGATCTCTGGCATCCGCGACGGCTGTCATGCAGCACATCGGCATTGTGCCGGAGGGAGGTAACGAGCACGCCCTCCTATCTGCTATCCAGGCCCCCGGCTACCCGGGTGGTCTGGGTGGCATCGGCGCTGATTCTGACGAGCCTCAAGGGGACATCGTCCTCATCGAGGGGTTGCACATGGGGTGCTGTGGTAGAGGCACAGTGGCGTGCACTTGGGTGGAGCCGGTTTGGTTCTGTACCTCCCGGGGTTGGTGCTCCAGCTGCTGTAAGCGCCTGGAGCTTTTCCAAGGCTAACACTGCTGCAGCACGGTCTCCACAAACCTTGAGGACGCCTGTTGGTGTAGGAATCTTCAAGACAAGGTAGCTGTAGTGGGCTACTGCCATGAATCGGTACAGGGCTGGCCTGCCAATTATGGCGTTGAATGGGAAGTCAATCTCGGCCACGTCGAACAGAATGCACTCTGTCCGATAGCTTTCTGGTGCCCCAAAGGTCACCGGGAGGCTGATGTGGCCGTAGGGAACGACCCTTCCCGGCCCTACCCCTGAGAACGGGCTCGATGGGGTGAGCTTGGCCATCGGGATCTGCAGCTTCCGGAAGTCTGCGCGACTGATGAGGTTCAGTCCAGCCCCGCCATCCACCAAAACGTAGTACATCTTCACGTTGACGATGGTGGGGGCCACCACGAGCGGTAGTTGGCCGGCCACAGCCATGTTCCTGGGGCAGTCGGTGTCATCGAAGCTGATGAGGGTTCCCATCCACTTGAGGTGCGGTGCTGCACCCGGGAGGGGAGCCACCGACGCTACCGCTCGGCGCAAGGCCTTAGCCGCGCTTCGGGACGGGGGGTCAGCGGACCCGCTGAAGATGACATAGAGCATCTTCCGGTGCTCGTCATCACTGGAGCTGGAGCTCTCATGATTGCGCACTGCCTTCACGGCGCGCTGAAGCTCCTGGAACTCCACCTGGCGGTCGACGCCGTCTAGGGCTTCGACCTTCTGCTTGCCCTCCCTTTGACGGTAGGGTGGGGCATCAGTTAGGGGCCGCTTCCCTTTCCAGAAGCGCTCCGCGAGCTTCTGGATTTCCCGGCATTCGGCAGCGGTATGATAACTGGTGCCATGCATGGGGCATAACTCATCCTGGCCCCCGTCTGGGGCCAGTGATTGTCGCAGCCTCTTGTCGGGGCGCGGCCCCCGAGCTCCACTGGGCGTCGCCGTTGTGGCAACGGGGGCCGCGGCTGACGACTTTATCTTGCTTCCGCCTCCGTTCTTGATCTTCCTGCCGCTTCCATATGAAGTGTCGCCGGATCCTGGCTGACCCCCTGGCTCGGAGGCCGGCAGGGAGTGCCAGTTCCGCCCTTCGGCTGCTCTGGCACACTTGTCCGCCAGGCTGAAGAGTTCTGAGACATCGCGGACCTCCCTAGTCGCGAGCTTCTCGAGCATCTTCTTGTCCCGAACGCCTTGCCGGAACGCCACTACCACAGAAGCGTTCTGGATGTGTGGGATGGTGTTCCGCACCTGGGAGAAGCGCTGGATGAAGGAGCGCAGCGACTCCCCTGGTTGTTGCTGGATGGCGTGGAGGTCGAGCTCCGTGCCAGGCTGGGTGTAGGAACTGCCAAAGTTGGAGACGAACTGCCGGCAGAGCTCTCCCCAGGAGGTTATGGAATCCTGGGGTAGGTTCATGAGCCAAGACCGGGCAGGGCCGGTTAAGGCGACGGGGAAATAGTTGGCCATGACAGCCTCATCCCCTCCTGCGGTGAGTACGGCGGTGGAGTAGATCTGGAGGAACTCCGCCGGGTTGACACTGCCGTCATACTTTTCGGGCAGGTGTGGCCGAAACTTGCGCGGCCACTTCGCGAAGCGAAGGTGGGGTGCAAGAGCTGCACATCCTGCTCCTGTCGCCGCAGGTATCGGTGCCGCGAAAGCTTGATTCGCACTTGGCACTGTGTACCCCGGTATGGGCAAGGCTGCACCATAGACTGGGGACGCCATTTGTAGGGCATATGGTTGCGGCATATGCTGTGCGACGTACGCCTGGGGCAGAGCTTGCGTGGCGAAGATCTGCCCTTCAGGCCGGGTTGAGGCCGACGTCATGCTGTCGCCAGTCTCTTGGATGCGACGCCTCTGTCGACGTCGCTCGAGGAACACTCGGGCATCTTGGCCCAAGTGGCATCGCTCCAGCTCTGTCCTCAGGTCCATCGTCGGAGTCCTGGTGGAGCTGGAGTCCGCCGTCTGCCAGTCAACCATGGGCGTGCGCGTCAGCGACACTGCCGGTTGACTGGAGCGTCGTCCCCGCCGAAGTCGAGGGTTTGCGGCGGCGACGACGAGATGGTCTACCTCGCGAATCCACTGCTGTGTCGCTGCCTGAGGCGCGTCCCCAGCAGGCGGATTGTGCAGTAGCACTCTTGCTGCGGCTAGCGCACCCCCACTGGGTACGCCTAGATCTACTGAAGACCTGACGCTGGTTGGAGCCTGCATTGCCGGGGTCGGCGCTGCCAGAGCCGGTTGCTGGCTCCCAGCTTGTTTTGACACACTCCGTCCTGAGCGTGTCGACATGTACTCCCCCCTGGTCATGGTTTGCCACGGACACAGGGGGGGGGGAGAGTTTGCCGCTGAAGGAAGCTTGGTCATCTTCACCGGCGGAAACTCGTTGCGCAAGGGGATAAACCCCCTACCTGGCGCGCCAAATGTCGAAGTGTTCGGTCGACACTTCCCCCGGGCCTGCACTGAGCAGCCCACGGAGGTTCTTTTTTCGGTGGGGCTAGTCCCTTGCGGAGAGCTTGCGCGTATGGACGAGTTAGTAAGAGCTTGACACGGTGAGTTTTACGTGGTTCAGGCCGCCGGAGCGTAAAACCCTACGTCCACGACGAGCTATGGAGCTCGCTGTATTGCTTGCTGCTCAGAACCGGAGTCCTGAGCTTGGGGGTGAGTTACAGCTTGGGTGTGAATGGCTAGCATATGAGTTGCAGAAGTGCGAACCCCCGCTATCGTCGCCTACCCGAGTCTTTTATAGTCCAAGACTCAGGTGGCTTACAAGGGGGGCCCGGGACCCGACAGGTGGTCCCGGGGAGATTGTCTGTCATCTACCGTATCTGCAGTTATGCCGGTATTGTCTCTGACGAAGGCTTCTGAGTCTTCGTCTTGCAGCCCTGCCCATGCCGCATGCTAGTCATAGTGGATGATGACGGCGGGGGCGGCATGGGATGTCTTGTCGCTGCGTTTATTGGCTGGCAGGCTCTGACACTGCGCGCCAGTCTGTGATGATACTGGGCGCAACGGCACCTGACAGAGGCGTGCTCCGCGTCTCCGCGTCTTGGGAAGACGCGGGCCTTGAATACCTTGTACGGGCAAGGTATGGGGCGTCTTTACGCCCGCTGCCTATCGCTCGGGGGCAGGCAGCGCCGTTCTGCTGGCCACGTGGCGGGCCCGGAGCCCTTCTCAGAGAAGAGGAGGGTCCGGCCCCGTGGGGCACGCGGAGCCTTCGGACCTCTCCCCGCGGAGGGGGAGGTTCGGCTTTTGTCGCCACGTGGCGGGCTCGGAGCTTTTCTCTGAGGAGAGGGAGGTCCGGCCCCGCCGGATACGTGGCACCTTCGGACCTCTCTCCCGCGGAGGGGGTGGTCGGGCCTCTGTATGCCACGTGGCGGGCCCAGAGCTCTCCTCTGAGGAGAGGGAGGTCCGGCCCCGCCGGACGCGTGGCGCCTTCGGAGCTCTCTCTGCGGAGAAGGGTGAGTTCCTTAGGTATTTTCTCCTATGCGCGGAGGTACCCCATATCGCGGGTACCGACAACTATGATTAACAAGGTTTTCATGAGTAAATTAGATGCGTATAAATAACAGGTTTGAATTCATCATGAGTTTGATACTGAAGATCATTAAAATACAATACCTGTATAAAATAGACCATTTTGATGTACGCCAGATCAAATAGGGTTCCTATTGTAACACTCCATGTTTCTTAATGCAAAGCTTCAAACTCTTGAGAAAAATCTAATTTTGGAAATTCAAAATCGAATTCAACTCAAATTACATGCAACAAGTTTCAATTCAAAACTTCCATGCACAAATCACCTATAATATGTTCTGCAAAAATTCTGGAGTCAAATTATACACCTCACAGAAACTTACATGAATTTTCGAATTGTTTATATGTTTTTCATATTTTAAATCAATTAGGTAAAAGGGAGAATCGTAACTCAAAATTTTCAAATATAAATTCGTATTTGACTTCACAAATATTTAGCTCATCTGTAGAGATACCTCTCTGCAAAATCTTGTGATTTTAGGAGATCCCGGATATTTTTATTTTCGATTCAGAATGAGAGGGCAGAAAAGAATTTCGAAAAAAGAAAAGAGAATAAACTGACACGGCCCCACCTGTCATCCCCTACCCCATCTCCTTCAACCTTGGGCTAGGCGCCTGCTTGCATGGGCGCCATGACAACCGTGCGCTAGCCAGGCGCGAGCTGACCCCGCCTCGATAAAACAGCGCCCCGGCCGCCTTTTTGACCTTCCCTTTTTGCGGTCCATTCCCACCTCGTGCTCTCTGTTCCTCACCTCTCCTTCTTCACCATGCAGCCATAGCCCGACCTAGCTCATCACGGCATCTCCACTGCACCACAGCCACACACAAGTCCAAGGACGACGTGCCCAAAACCCACTCCACTTCTCCCTCCACGAGCTTCCCCTAATCTCCAGCGGATGCAACAAATTTTGAGCTTTCTTCCTCAGGTACGATCTTCAAACCATCCGTCACTCAACGGCTCAATTCCTCATCCATGGTGAATAAAAATGCAATTACTTGCACACCAATCTTCCTCACTTTCCCCCGCATCTTACTAATGATTTCTCTCTTTTTCCTTCGCTGAGGAGGTGTCAATTGATGTTCTTCCACCGCCAACCGCTGGAACCAAACAGCCTCCTGTCGCGCCCCCATGTACGATTATTCTCTTCAACGTTAGAACCCATGCCAGTGTTCGCATGAGTCTTGTGGTTGTCTTCGACCAAGATCTCGACCTCCTTGTGGTTCGTGTCGGGATAGCGACGTCGCCGGAGTCGCCCTACCACCACCTCTCGTCACCGTCCTGTTCAGGTGAGCGCAGATGCAAACCAACCCCACAAACAAAATCCTCTCGTCGTGCGCGTGCGGCTCACACTTTCGGTGATCGGAATCCCACGTTCTTTCCTATCGCCGACGAGCCGCCGCCGCCATCCAACAGGCGTGTGGATCTTTTGTGTCCACGGATCCGCTGTAAATTATTCTGTGGCCCATGGTGTTGCCTGGGTTTCAGTGGCCAGGGATATTTCCTTGATTTCCTGCTCAGAAATAATACCAAGAATGATGTAAAACCTCCAAAATTCATAGGTAATGCTACAAATGCCATAAAAAATTTGAAATCAATTTTGGTATACTATTTATGGCCATAAATACATTTTAGGAACGTTCAATTTGCGTAAATACATTTTGTATTATTTCAGAAATGCATTAGTTCCTATAACATGGAAAATATATGATGAAAATTCTAACTACCCGAAAATTCTATATATTTACCGAAATAGTACTTAATGTCGGTACCCTGAGAATCAGGTACCCCCGCGTGGAGGGTAAAAGACAACTCAGGCCCCGCCTCCCCGCTGAGGCGGTCGCTAGAGAGGCCACGTGTCCCTGGCCCCGGGGTCAGCCCCAAGGCCGCCACGTGCGTCTAGACTCTGGAGCCAGCATGTGTCCTTGGCTTCTGACCTAGCCTCCCCGCTGAGGTGGGGTCCGGACCTGCCACGTGTCCCCGAACTCCGAACCTCCTCCCTGCCGAGGAGGGCTCCGGGGCCGCCACATGCCCTTGGCCCTGGACCCAGCCTCCCTGCTGAGGTAAGATCCGGAGCTGCCACGTGCCCCGGGCTCCGAAACCGCACGTGTCCCTGGCCCCGGACTGTAACACCCTCAAATTTCACTACCATGCATTGCATACATTTTTCATGTAAAGAAGCATTTAAAAAGAAGTAGAAATAGAGAAAGAACTATAGAAATGGAGAAAGAACCTTAGAAAAGGAGAAAGGAATATAGAAATGGAGAAAGGAACATAGAAATGGAGAGAAGTGGAAATAAGATACTAAATTGAGCCATCCCAAATTTCCCCAAAATTCTCCAATTCCCCTGGGGGGAATTTCCCCCACATTTGGGCGAAATTTTCCCCCAAATTGGCCGCATCCTTGAGGGGGGGAAAACCCTATCCCACACCCATAGGACTCTTTTGTTGAGTCCCATCTAGCTAGGACTCTCATTTTTCCCACTTATAAATACAACCCCCGAGCACCCCTATTCCTTTGGTCGCCGCCCCCTGCCCCCCAACTCGCCGAGTTGCCCCCTACCCCCCCCCCAACTCATTGAGTTGCCCTCCCCTTGCCGGTGTTTGACCACCATCGAGCCCCGCCGATGAGCCCCGCCGTCGAGCCCCGCCATCGAGCCCCGCCGACGAGCCCTGCCGTCGAGCCCCGCTGTCGAAACCGGCCGTCAAGCCCTGTCACGCCTCGCCGTCGCCGTAGAAGAAGCCCGACGACCTGCCCTACCATAATTCCCCCACAGAAAAATCCCCCGCTGCTGCCGTTGCTAGGAGGAAGGCCCTGCCACAAGGAGGAAGTGAGGTAGGTCTTCATTACCCATCTTACGACGTCGCCACTGTTTCTACGCATCCATTTTCTTCGCCCCCTTCGAGCAAAAACTTTTGCATGTGGACAGATCGTGTTTTGATCGATTTTTTATGGTGGAATTGATCTAGATCTTGTGTCAAGATCATCACCACGTCCACACTTGATCCCAGCACCCTTGTTCATCATAAACCCCATGAAAGCCCATTAAAACATGCAAGAACACGTACAAACTGGTTCTAAAAAACTGCACTATAGGATTTGCATTCATCTACCCCATTGCATCTTGAGTAAAGTTTGTGCATGATGATTGATTGCTGTAAATTTTGTATGTGTGTGGTCGTGAGTAGAAGGACAAGCCCAAGAGGCTGTCTACGAGGAACTACAGCACCAAGACTTCGAGACGCTTGAGCAACATGAACCACTGGAGTAAGGCAAGTGCCCCTTGACCATATTGATCCCAAGTTTTAAAAATGTTTTATTTGCGAAAACGTGTATGTCGGTACCCTCAATATGGGATACCCCCGCGCACAGGGGAAACTGCCTAAGGACCTCGCCCCTCTCCGCGAGGAGAGCTCCGAGGGTGCCACGTGTCCCGCAGGGCCGGACCTCCCTCTCCTCAGAGGAAAGCTCCGGGCCCGCCACGTGGCCAATAGAGCCGGACCTACCCCCTCCGCGGGGAGAGCTCCGAAGGCTCCACGTGTCCAGTGGGGCCGGGCCTCCCTCTACACAGATGAGAGCTCCGAGCCCGCCATGTGGCCAGCAGAGCCGCGCCTCCCCCCTCCACGGGGATGGCTCCAAAGGCTCCACGTGTCCAGCGGGGCCGGGCCTCCCTCTCTTCAGAGGAGAGCTCCGGGCCCGCCACGTGGCCAGCAGAGCCGGACCTCCCCCCCTCCGCGGGAGAGCTCCGAAGGCTCCACGTGTCCAGCGGGACCGGACCTCCCTCTCCTCAGAGGAGAGCTCCGGGCCCGCCACGTGGCCAGCAGAACAGCGCTACCAGCCCCCGCGCTGTAGGCAGCAAGAGTAAAGACACGCCATACCTTGTCCGTACAAGGTATTCAAGACCCACGCCTTCCCAAGGCGCGGAGACGCGGAGCACGCCGCTCTCAGGAGCCGTTGTGCCCAGTCGCATCGCAGTAAAGACTGGCAGGCCGCGCCAGAGGCTCTACAATAATAAACACAGCGACAAGACATCCCCTGCCGCCCCTGCCGTCATCAACCACTACGCCTAGCTTGCGGCGTGGGCAGGGAAGCAAGACGAAGGATCAGAAGCCCTCGCCAGAGACAACTACTGGCTTAACTGCAGGATACGGTAGATAGCAGGCAATCTCCCTGGGACCACCTGTTGGGTCCCGGGCCCACCATGTAAGCCGCCCGAGCCTTGGACTATAAAAGGCTCGGGTAGGCAACGTTGCAAGGGGTTCACACTCCAGCGGTTCGAACTCCATTAGGCTTCTTGCACACTCAAAACACTCAAGCAATACAACGAGCGCCTCCGCTCACCGTGGACGTAGGGTGTTACGCTCCGACGGCCTGAACCACGTAAAAAATCTCTGTGTCAACCTTCTCCTTCCTTCGTCCCTAACGCATAAGCTCTCCGTGAGTGACTAGCCCCTCCGAAAAAGAACCTCCGCGGGCTGCCCAGTGCAGGCCCGGGGGAAGTGTCGATGGCACACTTCGACATTTGGCGCGCCAGGTAGGGGGCTTTTCCCTTGTGCGACGAGCTTTCGCCGACGAAGATGACGAAGCTTCCTTCAGCAGCAAGCTCTCCTCGCCTGCGTTCACGATGAACGGTGACCAGCGGGGACTACGTCTCGACACACTCAGCACAGAGTGTGTCGGTCAAAGCTGGAAGCCAGCAGCCAACTCCGGCAGCCCAGACTCCAGCAAGCCCAAGATCTGCTGCAGCAGCAAGTGTCTCATATGGGAGCGCACTAGCTGCAGCACGAGCGCTTCTACGCAATCCACCCGCTGGGGACGCGCCTCAGGCAGCGACCCAGCAGTGGATTCGCGACGTCGACCGTCTCGTCGCCGCCGCCAACCCTCAACTTCGGCGGGGACGACATCCCGGTCAATCAGGTGTGTTGCTGAGGCGCACGCCAACGGTTGACGGGCAGACGGCAAACTCCCGCTCCACCAGGCTCCCATCTATGGACCTGATGTCAGAGCTGGAGCGATGTCACCTGGGCGAAGACGCCCGCGTGACCATCGAGCGACGCCGAGAAAGGCGTTGCAACCAAGAGGCCAGCGACAGCATGTCGACCGCCTCGACAAAGCCTGGGCCGCAGACGTTCGCTACGCGATCTCTGCCCCAGGCATACGCCACGCAGCATATGCCTCAGCCATATGCCCTGCAAGTGGCGCCCCCGGTCTATGGCGCAGCCTTGCCCATACCGGGGTACACGGTGCCGGCAGCGAACCAAGCGTTCGCGGCACCAACACCTGCAGCAACAGGAGCAGGATGTGCGGCCCTGGCGCCACACCTTCTCTTCGCGAAGTGGCCGCGCAAGTTCCGGCCGCACCTGCCCGAGAAGTACGATGGCAGCGTCAACCCGACGGAGTTCCTCCAAATCTACTCCACCACCATCCTTGCTGCAGGAGGGGATGAGGCCGTCATGGCCAACTACTTCTCCGTCGCCTTGACCGGCCCAGCTCAGTCATGGCTTATGAATCTCCCCCAGGGTTCCATAACCTCCTGGGGAGAGCTCTGCCGGAAGTTTACTGTGAACTTCAGAAGCTCCTACACCCGGCCTGGCACGGAGCTCGACCTCCACGCCATCCAACAATGACCTGGAGAGACACTGCGCTCCTTCATCCAGCGGTTCTCCCAGGTTCGGAACACAATCCCCCATATTCAAAATGCTTCTGTGGTGGTGGCGTTCTGGCAGGGTGTACAGGACAAGAAGATGCTCGAGAAGCTCGTGACCAGAGAAGTGCACGATGTCTCAGAGCTCTTTAGCCTGGCGGACAAGTGCACCAGGGCAGCAGAAGGGCGGAACTGGCACTCACAGCCAGCCTCCGAAGCAGGAGCACAGCCCGAATCTGGCGCTGCTTCCCATGGAAGCAGCAAGAAGATCAAGAACAGGGGCGGTGGCAAGATGAAGCCGCCGAACGCAGCTCCCATTGCTGCAGCAGCAGCACCCACTGGAGCTCGGGGGCCATGCCCCGACAAGAGGCCGCGACAGTCACCAGCCCCAGACGGTGACCAAGGCGAGCCGTGCCCCGTGCACAACACCAGCAGCCATACTGCTTCTGAGTGCCGGGAGATGCAGAAGCTCGCGGAGCGCTTCCGCAGGGGGGAAGCAGCCGCGTGCTGACGCCCCTCCCTTCCGTCAGAGGGAGGGCAAGCAGAAGGCCGTCACCCAAGACACCATCGACCACCAGATGGAGTTCTAGGAGCCCCATCGCGCCGTGAAGGCGGTGCACAACCACGAGGACTCCAGCTCCAGCAACGATGATTCGTGTCGATAGCCCACTACGGCTACTTGGTCTTGAAGGTGCCTACACCAACAGGCATCCTCAAGATCTGTGGAGACCGCACTGCTGCTGTGTCAGCCTTGGAAAAGCTCCAAGCATCTGCAGCAGCCCGTGCACCAGCCCCCAGCGGTGCAGAACCGGGCCAGCTCCACCCGAGTGCACACCTCCGTGCCTCGGCCTCACCTCCCGGGGGCTGCCCTGGACCTGTCAACCTCCTGTCGGCCTGAGCCAATGGAGGAAGACATCCTGGGTCCCCAAAGAAGGGTTCGGGCCTGTATACCTCTTGTCAGCATGAGCCAATGGAGGAAGGTACCCCGGGGCTCCCAGGAGAAGCCACGCAGGACCAGCTCCGACGTGAAGATATTGACCTCGTCGACGAGGCACGATTACAAGCAACGCTCCGCAACGCACGGTCCCGGCTGGCGCTCCGGCGCTACCACCAAAGGGCCAAGCGTGTCCGGGAGCTCCAGGGAGGCGACCTGGTGCCGCGGTGCATACTTTCTCGCGAAGGGACCGACAAACTCTCCCCCAGCTGGGAAGGTCCCTTCCGAGTCACAAAAGTTTGCTGCCCCGGGTGAACACGCCTCCCCACCAAGGATGGGGATCCGCTCCCGAGCCCTTGGAACATAGAACACCACTGTAAGTTCTATCCTCAGAGCATTGGTAGCCCAGGTCTTTTCCTTTCTGTAATAGATCCCATAGAGTCTAGGAACAGTGCTCGGAGCAACTAAACCCCAGGGGACGGTCTAGGACTACGTCCAGCTTGTCCTGGTTCCGACCCTAAGAGCGTAGGATCTTGCTTCCCCTCATAATGGGGTGGTCGTTGCCTCCATGTTTAGCCTGTCTTCCTCCTATGGACGTTCATACAAGGAAAAACCTGATCTACCACGCTCTTCCTTTTGTGCTCATTTAAATTACGCATTAATTTTTATGACCGCACTTTCCATGTATGCTCACCGTACATTTAGCTCTCCTTTCCCACTCTCATCCCTAGTCGGCATTTGCTATCCTACCGAAGATGGTTGCGCTTGAGGTACCTGTCGATGGCTAGGGGGCCTTTCAGGCCTCCCCCAGTCAGGTGCTGCGATGCCAGTTGGTCACCTCCAGGAAAGGCCTGCGCTGTGCATTGGGGGTCCAGGGTGTGTAGCTTGCTTTGCCTGGTTCCGACCCAAAGCATGCGCACCCTGCCCTTCGGAGGTCCAGGGGAGTACAGCCTGCTTTGCCTGGTTCCGTACCGAAAGCCTATGCACTCTGCCTCCCCGGCGTTGTGGTCCGGAACTAGGGACCGGACGGTTGTACCCTGACCTCGGAGGGAGCCGGACCCCCGGCGCCGGGTGCACAGAATTGCCCAAGCCCCGTATACCGGACCAGGACCGTAAGCCAAATAAGACTAGGAGATTGGGAAGGGAGAGCCCCCGAGGAGAATTATGCTTCCTCTACTTGTGTGCAGGACTTCCAGGCTTTAGCTGCGGGGACCGCACGAGGGAGGACCGGAGCTCCCGACGACTCCAACGCAAGACCAGAGAATCCGGACCCCGCCCCTTCCGCAGGGGCAGGTTCCAAAGGCCCCATGTATCCGGCGGGGCCGGGGCTCTCCTCTCCTCAGAGGGTAGCTCCGGGCCCGCCACGTGGCCGACAGAGCCGGACCTCGCCCCCTCTGCAGGGGCGAGCTCCAAAGGCTCCACGTGTTCCGTGGGGCTGGACCACCCCCTCTCCAGAGGAGCTCCGGGCCCGCCGCGTGGCCAGCAGACCCGGACCTCCCCAGTCCTCATGGGGCGAGCTCCGAAGACCCCTTGGGCCCTTAACACAACAAGGACCCGAGGAAGGTGCCTGTGCAAGACTTCGAGATTGGTTAAGGCCTCTGAGTTCCTTGCGGAGCTAAGGACTCGGACAGACCAAGCCAAGAAGAAGATAAACGCAAGCACGATAAGCAAGAGTATGTTCATTAATACAGGGCTCCACGAGCTGGACTACAGACTCAAACAAAGGAAAAGAAAAGGTACAAGGACTAGGAGTCCCCGGACTCACGCTGGAACCTAGAGGCCACGAGGGCGACCACATCCCCGACTTTGGCCCTGCCGACTTCCTCCCGCTCCGCGATGGTGCGCTGCCTCACCGGCTCCAGAGAGAGGGAGGGATCCTGGCTCTGGATGCACGCCAGCACGTGCATGGCAACCTCCTTCGCTAGGCCCCGCCCCTCCGCCTCAAGCTCACCGGCGATCACCACTTCGAGCCCATCCACTTTAGCGCCGATGGACTCGAGCGCCGGGATTGCGTCGGCCACCGTCTGCACCGGAGCCTGCGTCTTCACCGGGCTGAAGCCGAGGGGAACCAGGGCGGACCCCTCCTGGTCGACAAAGCTTCAGACCGCTTGAGCTTCGGCGGACCGCGAAGCCTGGAGCTCCTTCACCTCTTGGCGGCCTGCCAGCAGGGCGTCAGGACCCTCCTCAGAGAATTTATTCTCCTTGGCCGCTAGAGAGTCCTCCCGAAGCTGGAGGCCCTAGGCGAGCTGCTCCAACTCTGATGCCCGGAAATTGGCCACCAGCCCCCGGTCCAGCACCGCCTGGCACTCCCGAAAGACCTGCTCCTCCCTCGCGACCAGAGCGGCCTCCCGAAGCTCCAGCTCCTTAGCTCGGGCCCTCAGGTCACCCTCGCCAGCCAGCAGCCGTGCGGCGACCTTCTTCTCCTCAGCCCCAAGGCGCGCTCCTGGTCCACGACGATACACTCACGGCACACCAGCTTCAGCCGCAGCTCCTCCAGGTCAGAGGAGTGCGCCTCGGCCTTGACATAAGCCTCGCGGGTCTCCTGGTGGAGCCACCGGGTCTCGGAGTCCAGGCGGTCGACGGCCCTCTTCTGAGCGTCGAGGAGCGCCTCTATGGCATCGAGCCTCGCCTGCCTCGAGTCGAGCTCCGCCCAGACCTCCTGAGTCCGCTGCCTCAAGAGATGCCCCCAGCTGAGGAGGCGATCCCTCTCACCTGCCTGCGCCTCCCGCTCACGCTCGAGCGCGGCCAGGACCTGCCGGGCGCTCGTCTGGGCAAGCTCCAAGGCGTCTGCCAGGGGCAGCGGGGCAGTAGAGGCCGAAGCCGCGCCCCCGACTTCCTCCATCACATCGTCCTCAGAAGGAGACGATGGTGCTGAAGCGTCCACAGAGACCGCGATAAGGCGCTCGTCTGGAGAAACAGGCGCCTGAGCAGGACCGCTTTCGACACACCCCTGCTCGCCGCCCGCCGGAGGACCAGCAGCTGCTCCATTCACCTCCTCAGCACTGGAGGGCTGGACGCCGTCAGCCGGCCCTGCCGAGCCCTCGACAGTCGCCGGCTTCCGAGTTGGCGATGGGGGACGGACGGGAGCTGCCGCCGCCGTCACAGGAGTTGGCCCAGACGTGGCCTGCACCGGCTTGGGGGCCGGCGAAGCCGCTGCAGCTTCCGAACGCTGCGGCGCAGATCCTCCGCCAGCCGGAGATGGCCGGGGAACGGACTCTCCCCCAGCAGCCGATGAATCCTGAGGGACGCGGACGGTCCAACGAGCATGGAGCCCCGGCTTTCGAGCTGGGGTAGAGCCGCTAGAGCCTGCCGCCGGGGCGTTCGTTGGCCGGAGCGCCTGAGCCCTTGGCACACCCCCGGGCATCGCTGCACCGACACCCCCCCTTGGAGCTCCACCACCTGAAAAAGGAGGGTGGGGTGCCCGGGGCTCCCCGGACCGCCGCTGTCCGAGGGGAGTCCCGTCGGAATGGAAGGCTTGAGGCCTCTTGGGGCCGCCACCCGACGAACTGACACCTCCAGAAGGAGGACGCGAAGGTACCCCGGTCCCCTGGCTTGGCGTGAACGACGCCGTCGGAGGGGACCGGGCAAGATTCTTATCTGGCAAGCCGGAGGCCGGCTCCCTGCCCCTCCCTCTGTCGGCGGTCCGAGCTCCGTCAGCCTTTGGAGGCAGATAGGAAGCCATGGCCGATGGAAGCTCAAGAACTTGGAAGACAAGGGCGCAAGAGCTCGAAGGAACAAGGAAGGTTCAAGCATAGGGAAGTGCAAAGGGAAGCCTGCGATGCAGATAAGATCCCCTTTTAAACTTCCCATACTCGACTCAAAACAATTCGAAACTCTTTCAATCCGCTGCTGGCGGCAACCGCTTCAGCTCCAAGACAAGCATCGATGACAAGTGAACCCGAGCCGTCCAGCAGAAGCGGTGGGCCAAGAAGTTAGTCTCCCAGGAAGTTGTCCTGACGGGACGGTTCTGTGGTCCCTAAAAAGGCGCTGCGACGTGCAGAAGTGGCAGCCTTGGGAACCACCACAGTAAAAGCAGCCATCAAGCAAGGCTCATGCTCCCACGATCCCATGACTGTTCGTGCTCCAGCGACGGTCAAACAGGGTCTTCGAGAAGGTGCGCGAAGTAGAAGAGACGGGGGCTCCACCTCGGGCTCGCTATCTCCCCCGAGATGGGCATGGGGGCCACTGTCGGTACCCTCAATATGGGGTACCCCGGCGCACAGGGGAAACTGCCTAAGGACCTCGCCCCTCTCCGCGGGGAGAGCCCTGAGGGCGCCATGTGTCCCGCGGGGCCGGACCTCCCTCTCCTCAGAGAAAAGCTCCGGGCCCGCCATGTGGCCAACAGAGCCGGACCTCCCCCCTCCGCGGGGAGAGCTCCGAAGGCTCCACGTGTCCAGTGGGGACGGGCCTCCCTCTCCACAGAGGAGAGCTCCGGGCCTGCCACGTGGCCAGCAGAGCCGCGCCTCCCCCCTCCGCGGGGAGGGCTCCAAAGGCTCCACGTGTCCAGCGGAGCTGGGCCTCCCTCTCCTCAGAGGAGAGCTCCGGGCCTGCCACGTGGCAACCAGAGCCGGACCCCCCCTCCGCGGGAGAGCTCCGAAGGCTCCATGTGTCCAGCGGGACCGGACCTCCCTCTCCTCAGAGGAGAGCTCCGGGCCCGCCATGTGGCCAGCAGAACAGCGCTACCTGCCCCCGCGCGGTAGGCAGCAAGAGTAAAGACACGCCATACCTTGTCCGTACAAGGTATTCAAGACCCGCGCCTTCCCAAGGCGCGGAGACGCGGAGCACGCCGCTGTCAGGAGCCGTTGTGCCCAGTCGCGTCGAAGTAAAGACTGGCTGGCCGCGCCAGAGGCTCTACACCAATAAACAGAGTGATAAGACATCCCCTGCCGCCCCTGCTGTCATCAACCAATACGCCTAGCTTGCGGCGTGGGCAGGGCGGCAAGACGAAGACTCAGAATCCCTCGCCAGAGACAACTACCGGCGTAACTGTAGGATACGGTAGATGGCAGGCAATCTCCCCGGGACCACCTGTCGGGTCCTGGGCCCACCTTGTAAGCCGCCCGAGCCTTGGACTATAAAAGGCTCGGGTAGGCAACGTTGCAAGGGGTTTGAACTCCAGCGGTTCGAACTCCATTAGGCTTCTTGCACACTCACAACACTCAAGCAATACAACGAACGCCTCCGCTCACCGTGGACGTAGGGTTTTACGCTCCGGCGGCCTGAACCACGTAAAAATCTCTGTGACAACCTTCTCCTTCCTTTGTCCCTAACGCATAAGCTATCCGTGAGTGACTAGCCCCTCCGAAAAAGAACCTCTGCAGGCTGCCCAGTGCAGGCCCGGGGGAAGTGTCGACGGAAAACTTCGACAGTGTATGCTTGAGTCAACTTGATGGGACACCCTTTTATAGGAGTTTACTAGTTTTGTTAACCATCCTTTTCACCGGGAAAGTTGATGAGTCGGGTATGGTTTTTTTCCTTTTTTGCTTCGCTTAATTTACGGGATACGGGAAGATGAAATAAAACTTGGTTAGCTACTGAACTTATATGAATAATGATGATGAGAACTTGATGATGTTAATGAGCATGGAATCGGGGAGATCTAGGCAAGCTTAGTTCGTGGATGTTGCTGAATGAGATGGTGGTTTGCTTGTTGTAGATCTAAGGACCGGTTCATGCAAGCACATGCCAGGAAAGTAGTGCCACCACAAGGCCAAATATGGGTGCGGCTTAGCTGATTAATCAGCTGTGTTGCTAGCTTGTTATGGACCGTTGGATGGCGCGGCGAATGAGAGTCGAGAGGGACTGCCCTGGGAACTGCATGGCACAAGAGGGGGCCCGTTGGTGGGAGAATGGAGATTCGAGCCTGCCGGTGAAACCTCAGTGGGTCTGTACATCGTAGTAGCCCTTTTATAAAGTCTATTTTATGATCTCTTGGCTATACACCGACGGTTTTGTACTGGTATAATGGAGGTTCTTTTTAGTCGTCGATGGGTGACGAAATCACAAACTTGTGGGTAAAGTGGTGCCACCTCTACAGAGTGTAAAACTATCATGATAGACGTGCTTCCATTCACAAGCACCTGTCCAACTTCCAAGATTAGAGGCAAAACTTGGGATGTTTATTCGGTATGGTTGTGGTATGTTCATTGGGATTGGTTTTGGGACTGTTTTGAGTCATGACACTGAATTTGGTTTCGGTGATATGAATATGAGATGGTTATGAATATTTATGAGTTTGAGATAAACTTGAGAGAGATTAATGGTTGGTTGAGACATTATAAATGGTGAACTATGATGAAGAAATGCTGATGAAATACTAGGTTCTGATGGGATTAAACTCATCTAGAGATAGTTTCTGTTTTTAACGTGTTTGTGAAATAAAATTTGCTTGCTGCAATGAGCCTTTTTATTGCCTCCCTTGTTGTAAGCTACATGTCATACTTTTCCCGCACTTGCTGAGTACGACATGTACTCACCCTTGCATTACCACATATACATCAGCTACAGGAGTAGAATATTTCGAGGAACATGTGGAGTACTAGGCGTGCGCACTACCGTCAACATGCCTGTGGAGTTGAAGTTGGAGCCTGCTATCTTTAGTTATTTTCCGCTGTCGTTTAGAGTCTTCCGTTGCAAGAATAAGTTAGAGATTCATGAGTGAGACATTGAGTCATTGTAATAAAGTACTTAACATTATTTGTAAGTGGTTATATTCTGAATTCAGTTTGTGGAGTACATGTGTATGTGTGATGAACATATTGGGCACACATATGCATTCACTTGGTTCTATTTTCGGAACCGGGTGTCACACATACCTAGCCTCCCCATTGAAGTGAGGTCCGGAGCTGCCACGTGTTCCCTGGGCTCCGAGCCTCCTCCCTGCTGAGGTGGGCTCCGGAGCCGCCACGTGTCCTTGGCCTCGGACCCAGCCTCCCTGTGAGGTGAGCTCCGGAGCTGCCACGTGTACCTGGGCTCCGAGCCTCCCAAGCTGAGAACGGCTCCGGAGCCGACACGTGTCTAAGCCTCCCTGCTGAGGTGAGGTCCGGAGCTGCCATGTGTCTCCTGGCTCCGTACCCGTCAACGAGAGCTCCGAAGCCGCCGCGTGTCCCACGATCGGTGGTGGGCCGTGGGTCGATGAAGTCAAGGAGGTAGTGTGTTGTCAGGTCGTGCATTCAAGGCTCGCATCTTCCCTAGAAGCATGGCGCACGCCTCCGTCCTCCGCCTGTCCACCATTACGGGGACAAGACAAGGCGATGAGGCGTGACAGTGGTACAATGCCGCCCAATGGCACAGAGCCGCCCAAGCAGAGTGAGAAGACACGGCGACAAGACAACGTCTTCATCATCACATGACACACGGACATAGGCGCTCAGCGCGCCAGGCGACGGTACTTAACTCCCCACTAACTACTCTACTCAGAGTGTAAAACCCTAGATCATGTATAGGGTTCACCTAGCTTCGGGGCCACCTGTCGAGCCTCAAGCCACATTGTAACCACCCCGGCCTTGGACTATAAAAGGACCGGGGTGAATACCCGACAAAGGGTTCCGCATTCGCAACCCTTCACCCTCACATACTCGAACACACGAGCAATACAACATACTCTCCCGTGGACGTAGGGTATTACGCTCCGGCGGCCCGAACCACGTAAGTCCTGGTGTTCACCCGCTCTCTCAAGTCGGATCGCGTGCAAGGCGCCAAGTCCCTCCAAACAAAGAACCTCCGCGGACCGCCCTAGTAGCGGGTCGGGGGGAGTGTCGTAGCTCACACTCCGACGACATATATGTACAGTAGATCACATTAAAAAGTTCAATACAGCTTTGGCATGCGATTTTTTTGAATAATTGTTAACTAAAACCTACCATTTAAATTGTAGATCTTTTAAATGAGCTCTATAAATTTCTGAACTTGGTGATAAAATATTTCAACGTATTTCCCCACCTTTGATAAGTCAGACATTGCCAAAAATAAAATGTAAACTTAATTTGGTAAAATTACCTAGCCACTTATGGTTAATTGATTGAGATTCCTTTTCTTGATAGCAGAAAATGTTGTAGAACTTAAAAATTCCTATAGAACTCTAAACACCTCAGGAAAATTTAAATAAAGTAATTTTTGGTAGACTATATGTCCACATATGCATGTTAATAAAGTTTATTTTGTATAAAGTTATTCCATATTTTTTTCTAAAATATATAGTAATTACCCTTTTTGGAAAAAAAATTGTGGTAAACCTAACCGTTGGGAAATATATAAAATGGTCGCAGAACCCACTATTTCATGCCATATATGTCATAGTGAAAAAATTTTGACAAGTATATTTGAATTTAATGATCATCAATTCATTGCTGCTATTTAAAATCTAGAAAATTCATAGAAAATGCTAAACTCGTCAGAGATATGTGAAATAAAATTTGGTAGAACCCTCTTTGTTAGGTCTACATTTCAGAAAGGTTTACTTTTAAAGAATATAATCTGTACCATGAAGGAAATACATAAGCTACTGTATATTGTAATTTGAACTATGGAAAGATATCCAACGGTTAGAAGAATCTAAGATTTTGACAAGTGGTTAAATATAAATTTATTAGGTTGCAGTAAAAGTCTCAAACAGTTTTGTCATGTAGATATGTCTGAAATAATTCTTAATCACATTCCACCATTTAATTTCTAGAAGATAAATCATGGCTTAATAAACCCTCAAATATTGTGAATAATCAATTTAACATATTCCCTACACTCAGTAAATCATCTATGTCCAGATTGTAGTTGTAACAGGATGAAATTGATTAATCACATGCCACTAATTAGTATAATTATACATAACAGAAATATTGTAAACAAAATTTAAATTAAATTTAAGGTAATTTCTGATCTGAACATGTATCTTACGCATAAAAACTTGTGTAACCATTTGTATAAAATCGATACACTGCTAGGGTTATATTATTGCTAATTACCTGCACTATATTGTTCATATCGGTAGAGCCCGCGGCGATCAATGAGTGGGATCCGGAGGTGATTATTGAACTTGACTTCATTGCTGACATAAATCCATAGCATAATCATGGCAAGCGCCACTTTTATCATTCGTCATTTTACTACATCTTTCACTCTATATCTAGATATGTCAGTTATGATTGTGTTTGCATTAAGTCTTGGCATTGTATGAAAGCTCCACTTGCATGGACATAAAAATCTTTGGGTTCAATTGGTAGCTCAACCACCGTTTGTTAGTTTGCTATGCTAATTAGTCTTGGTTAACGGTAGAAGTCGAGTAGTTAGAATCTACTCGCGAGATATAGAATTTTTGGGTAAAACATGTGGAATATTAGAATTTAAAATTTGGATCACAAATTGAAATTTGAGATTGGGCAAATAGTAAGGAGCAGTAGGACATGGGTCTTGCGTGCATAGTTTGCCCGTGTCGGTTGAGTACCGAGCCGTAGTCGGCCCCTTGGACAAGTATTGAATGTACCGCATGCATGCTAGTGATATAGGCACTAGTAAACTGATGAAACTTGGTCACTGTGGCGCCGAACATCATTCAACCGCCCTAGGATGGAATCAGAGAGAGCATATCGGGTGTAAATCCACTAACATTGATAACCCGGTCAGCATCGAGCCACTATCCGGGGCGGTAGACTTGTTCAGCATTGGAATGTCTTTTGAAAGGTTGCCAAGTACAATATCAGGGAAGTGTGCCGTATGTGCGTACGTGTCATGCATTCAGCTTTTCCCTGCAGGAGTAAATTGATTATAATCGCCGCCACTCGAGGATATGAGTACCACTTAATCATTGCGTCGGCACGTAGTAATAAGTGAAATTTTATAAATGAGATCAGATATGATTTGAGGCTTAATTATTGCTTGTCAACTTGTATGGATTATATGATGGTGCTAGCTAAATTTAATTTTTCATGCTCACTAAAATGGCTGCTGAAAGTTGCTAAATAAGAACCTACGATTAGACTCCTTCTCTGCAAAAGTCAGTTAGAAGTCCTAGTAAGTCATTTGGCGGATAAGTCTTGTTGAGTATTAGATGCTCAGAGTTTGTTCATAAATGTTTTTCAGTGAGCATGATTATTTAAATGGAGATTGTATCTTAAAGGGTTTCCAAAGGATGCGCCACCCACTACGGGATGGACGGTCCAGTGGGAGTCTGATTCACCGCCAGCTTGATAAGTGCTGCTAGGATAACGTATCGGTGGATTCTATATGCTTGTTACTGCTGATATTTTTGGAGTGTTGTATAATTTCAGAATACGTTTCATTTCTGCTGCAATTTATTTTAAACTCGAACTCTGATGTATCGTATTAAAAACTCTATTGGTAATATATTTTGTTATATTCTTCATGATGTGCAATCCGGTGTCATAGTGCGTGGCACCACCCGAACACGATCCTGTTGTGGAGGGGCGACCCTCACAATCATGAATGAAGACAAATACGATGAGCAGTGTTGTATGGAAACTCAAAGAAATTAAACAACTTTAGATTGTTTTTCTTCAAGTGGTATCTCATCTCTAGAGGAAAGGATTAAACATAGACTTTTCATCAACTATAGATTGTTTTCTTTCTAGAGCATCCCTTCAAAAGCATCTCACCGACAGAACTGGACAATCTTCAAAAATAGATTTTTCTTGGGATGCATATACGTACAGGTGAAATATGGACGGAAATTTTTCAGATCATCTAATACCGTTCTTGAAAATTTTCGAACCATTTTCCGTTTTTAACGGTATTGTCCGAAAATGACCAATCAGAAACCGAAAATGGAAATTTGGAAATCGGATCGAAAACGATTTGGGAATGAAACTTCATATTTATTTGGAAATTTCCGAACAATTTCCATTTTCATTTCTGAAACAGCAATGGGCCTTGGCCCAATGCTTCACGGTCCAAGACACCGAGAGCTCGAACCAAAGCAGCCCTATGTCAGGCGTTATAGGTCCAAGGGTGAGGAGAAGCGGTCAGCCGAGCAGTGGAGCACCGAACCCTAAATCTCTAATCCTATCACGCCCGCGCCGCCCTGAGCCCTATCGCCAGGTCACCCCGGCCCCGAAGCGACAAGGCCCCCAACGTTCGACGCGCTTGCTAGTGTGAAGTTATTATCATGTCTTGCTTATGTCATTTTAAATAACAATGATAATACTTTGACATTTAGGGTGTTGTTTCCAAAAAAATTGAAACCGTTTCGATATCGACATGTTTCCGTTCCGATATATCTGTTTCCGTTATTTCCGAAATTTCTGATATCATATCCGTTTCCGATGGTACCGTTTACGATTCTGTTTCTGAAAATTATATATAAAATGAATACGATTTAACTATTTTTCCGACCATTTTCACCACTACATATATGTATCTTTGTGAATCTTTCTCTTGTGGGTGCGTAGCGAAGAGTGGAGTAACAGGTGGGATTAAAAAAGTGATCCAAAGGTGTATAAAATTCTGCCGTGCTCACTAGCAGGCTGGTGGCTATGGAAGTGTAGCCCTCATTTTTAAACCCCTATAATTTTCTGGCTGCTAGCCCATCTCAACAGACAAGAGCAGCCATCAAAACAGCCCAAAGCGGCAAAGCTGGTGTCCATGATGCCACGATGGCCCAATTATAAAACTGATGTATGCCACCCCCAGCCCCAGGCGCCTTTTTTTTGCCTAGAATGCTGATGGTTTGTGCTGATATTAGCAGACGTGATGCACCACAAGAGACAAATAGAATAAGGTAAATATGATGCATCCTGATCAACATATCAAGCACGAGGACACGAGGGCTCCTGTCGCAAGTGCTCGATGGCTAGTGGCACGACCCCGAAGTCACAGGCACATCCCCACTCGCCATCTTCGCCAGACCGCGGCCACGACCAGTGACGACACCGCGTCACCGTGAACCTCGTGTGCGCGTTCCGCACTAGCAGATCATCTCATGGGAATACAAGTTTTTGGAGCTTATACCCTGTGTCTACAACCCAACAACCCTAGCTTCTTATCTAAATAGACCCTATCTTTTTTTTTCAAACTAACTAACAACTCCCGCTTTAGCCGACGTCCACAACATTTCTCATATCCCTAACAAACAACTCGTCCGCGAGCCGAGTGTCCAACTAAGACAAATACAACCCTTTGGAGGTGTATTTATGATCAACCGTGAACTTCTTGTGCGATGGTAGCACTTCCCTTTGCACGCATGGTGGCCAGTTTCTCTGGTGACTGCCACTATGTGAGACCTAGATGTGCTAAATACATTGATAATGAGTGTTTTAAGTGATAGTTTCATATAAAATTTTGATCATTCATGTGATGCTTGATGTGTGATGTGACATGGGACATGTTAAGGTTGTCTTTGATGTGTAGGAGAGTGTTTTGTGACTCATGGAGTGAGTTTTTGATGTGTTTTAAGATCTTTTGGTGGTTTAAATGTGAGAAACACATTTGTGTGAGGCTGTCATGCAAAGTGTTGTGGTTTGGAGTGTCAAGTATTGGACTTGTGCTTGCAAAGAATGGTTTTTTTGCTCATGTGCAGGTGTTGTTTGAGGTCAAGACATGACCGGTTATGATGATGTTAAAGCAAAATTTAGGAGGAGTTGAGCTTCAACAACAAAGTTCAAAATTAATTATGGTAGAGACGATCAAAGATATCATGCAACATTTTTGGATAAGAACGGTGCATATTGAGGTGCTTGAGATGTGTCAAGTGGTGTTATAAATGTGTGTATAATTCTTGGACACAAGTACATAGATGACATAAGGTTGTGACGTGATTCAACATGTTGGAACGATGAAAAGTGAAGGTTAAACGTGTTTGAAAGGTGTGTACATGTGTGCAAAGAGTGCATGGACACGTGGCAACATATTTACAAGAGGTGGTGAAGATGCTTGAAATATGTGGTGGTTGACACAAGTTTGTGGTGTGATTCCAGCATGTCCGGACGTGAGAAAGTTGGTTTAATCTAGGTTCGGATCCAAGTTAGAGTCTGAATCAGATGGATTTAGACGTAAGTTTTTTGTAAGAAATCAGGCTGTTTTGGCTAGAAAACAGCCGATTCTAAGTTGGTTGCGAGTTTGGGATGGAGAGTGCAATTTAGGCTCAGATTTTGAATTGTTTATATTCATAACTCCCGTGGCTGCATCCAAATAGTTTTGTAAGGTTATGATTTTGATCTATGTGCCAATAGATAGAGTCCAAGTAGGTTAGTGTCACACACCAAAAAAACTGCCAGTCAACCGCCTGTGCCTCTTCGCGCCACGGTCGCGTCCAATTGCTCGTGCCCTTTTGTGCCACAACCGCCACCCCAGCCCTCCTATTTAAACAACCGGAGACCCCCCCCCCCCCCCCGATTTTTCATTCCCCATTCGCCTGAATTTCAAACCAGTAAATGCTGCCGCTGCTCGCTGTCGATCCACCCAAATTCCACCGCCTGTATGCCTTTCTAACACATCCTATGCCCTCACACCATCGCAGGGAAGACCGCTGTAAAAGCCCAATAAAAGGGACTTGCAAAAACTTTTCATCACCTCACAACACCACAGTTTTTGTTGTGGATATCTTGTGAAAAGCTGTGAAGAGCAAGTAACCTCCATCAAAAGAGTGATTACAGGAGAAAGCCCTAACTTTCACAAAGTAGGATTTCTACACATGGACATGAGAGGTTGAGCTCACCCCTAGGACTTAAAAAGTCTTGGGAAGGTTCAATCCAAGTTTCATGCAAACCCAACACTTTTTGATGCAATTTTAGAGGCATTTGAAAAAGAGGCCAATTTGAATGTAAATTCAAATTGCAGCAACTTTCCTCCCTCAAATTCAAAAGTTAGCTTCATATTCAAACTCATCACATTTTTCTGAGTTAGCCCACCAATTTTCATCCCAATTGGAGGTCATCTTGTCGGGGGCTAAATTTGCAATAATTCAAAACTGAATTTGACTTTCAGTTTAAACATGAAGCAAATTTAGCCAAACAAAGTTCAAATTTGAGAACTCAAATCCAAACCAAGACATGGTGATTAAGTCTCACATTCAATTGTGAGTAGCTGAGGATATTTTGGCACAAACAGAATTGAGAAAAATGAAAAAGGAATTACAGGGGAGGCCCCACCTGTCAGCAGTCGTAATAGAGAAGTCTACCCAGTGATCTTTTCTCCTTCGGCCGAAACCGCGTGCCAGCGCACAGCAGCACCAGCGCCCGATCACCTCGCCCAGCCACCTCCTGGTTTTCTTCTCTCGTGCTGGCAACCGGGCAGCAGCTCGCCCCCTCCTCTACGTGATCCACTCCCCACACAGCTGAGCCAAGTGCTTTTGTTTCCTCCTCACGATCAGCAGCCGCACCGTGCTCTGTCTTCCCTCATCGGCGCCGCTCCTAAACTCTCCTCCGCACACTGGCGCTGCTCTCCCTCTGCTCGAGCCCCCAATACAAAAAGTGAGCACCAACACATTCCCTAGCTACCCATCCCGCTACTTCGCAGTGTTGTCGCTCCGTTTGCCCACAATTTGACGATCGCCACCGAGAACCGAGACTCACCGGCGGAAGCCAAGTCGGGTCACCGTGGACAGCGGGCTACGGCTCTTTTCACCATTCCTCCTCAACATGAAAAAGGTGCGCCAGGCTCCCTAGCTCGTATAGCTGCAAACCGCAGAGCAAATGATCAACTGAGTAGGGATAATTTCCAAAGTTCACGAAACATAGTCCATAGGGGTAGGGGTTGGTCTACCCCAAAAATTCTAGCGGCACCGTCCACCCAAGCTCGGGCGAGCTTGCACACAGCCTCTACACCTCTTAGCGATCATCCTCGAAGAAGAACCGAGCGAAAACACCTAGGATCGACCGAGTTATAGCTAATTTTTGTGCCGCCATGAAGAAATCATCTCGGGTCACGTGGAGCTCTACGCTCCCGGCCTTTTCACGCGGTTTGGCACCCATTTCCAACATTCTCAAGCTGCCACGGTACTCTCCGAGCCATTCCCGACCGTTTTGATGCGGTGTAGGCGATTTCCGAGCTCACCGGAACCCTAGCGGCCACTGCCGCCGTCGGGCACCCTGTTCCGGCGATCTACGGCCGCCGGCGACCCCCTGGATGAGTTCAGCGCCACGAGATAGGGTGGGGCCGCGAGTCTGAGGCCGGGGGATGGCCGGGAAGGCTGTTCCGGTGACGCTCACCGGAGAGCGCCGCCGCGGCCTCTGTTTGGCCGGAGGTTGAAGACGACCCGGCGGGTCCCGCATGTCAGCAACAGTGAGTTCGGTTCTGATCTGCTGCGGATGGGATCTCTTGTGGCTGCGCGGGAAATGTCCAGTAGCCCAGTGTGGCCCGTCCCGGCAAGTGACACGTGGTCCCCTGGGCCCACAGTCAGCATTTGAACATTTTCAGGATTTTCATATTTATGTTCAAATTCAAATAGCCACAACTTGGGGTAGGAGAATCCAAAAATTGTGAAACAAATTTTGTTGGATTCCTCTAATAGAGTACTATCCAAATATGAAACCCAATTTGTATGAAACCCATTATTTAATCCTGGAAAATTCTTTAAATCTTTTCAGCAAAAGAATTTTAGAAGGAGTTTGGTTCATCCAAAAATCCTCACATTTTGCCACCATATTATTTAGGATGTTAGTGAACTCCTGTAAAAGTTTCATACCATTTAGAGTTGATCTGGTCAGGGAAATTCAGATTTGAAGATGCTGTATTCACTTAAATACAGAAACATTTTCAGAGAATTTCCAAAACTTGGAAATTCAGTTAAAAGTTTCATACCATTTAGAGTTGATCTGGTCAGGGAAATTCAGATTTGAAGATGCTGTATTCACTTAAATACAGAAACATTTTCAGAGAATTTCCAAAACTTGGAAATTCAGTTCTGAGCACATCTAAGCTCCAAAAATGCTAGGAAAATTCATGAAAACTCTATGAGCTATAATTGAAATTGTAGTTTGCTAAGTTTGGCATGAACATAGGGGTTATCCCAGAATTAATCCTTCTTTGCTTAATTGCTTAGAAAATTATTCTGAATAAACCACTCAATGAAAAGTGCTAATCTTTGGTCCAGAGGGTTTTCTTGTGACAAGGAACTCACATAAAAATTCTCAGCTCTATTGAAGCTCTGGATCATCCCTGTTCTGTTTAACCACTTGAGGTGATCAATATGGAAGAGGGGGAAAACCACTTAGCACTTGATCATGTGCTTAGGTCCAAACCCAAACCACTAGCCCCAGTTTCATTTTAAATTCTTAAACAGAGTTCCAGTTGTTAAAAACTTGTTAGTAGAACTTGTAGCAGAATCTTTACAATTAAACTTATGTGCATATTCATTAACGTGTAGTCGCTGAAGGCGACGAGACTCCGGAAGTGCTCAACTTCCTCCTTCCGGAAGAAGATCTAACCACTGACCAGCAGCAACAAGGCAAGCCCCGGTTTGCATTATAGCCTTTATAACGTTTTACTTTGTTTACATACGTAGTGTGAAGTATATATGTGCATTAGGTGTAGGATGTATGAGAACCCAACTGCATAACAAAAATTTTTCCCCCAAGAGTGAGGGTAGTGTCTAGGGCCTCGAATAGACAGGCTATGCTTAATGATTCATAGGACTTCGGTACAAGTCGAGTAGTTGGAATCTACTCGCGAGTTAGGCGTGGGACACACGGGTTTGGTTCAAGTGAGGCGAGATCACTTTAGAAATGAAAATGAGACTAGGCAGGGGCTAGGGCTCAGCAAGAGGAAGTCTTGTGTGCGCAGCCCTGTCCGTGTCGATTGAGGACCGATCCGTGTGCGGCCCTGCTGAGCAAGTATTGAACGTACCGAAGGCATATCAGATATATGTGCCCCGATAAACCGATGTAACCTAAACCTCCGGGCGTCGAGGCATAACGCACCGATTTATAGATGTAGGCTGAGGGCAGCAAGGTGGAGCTCTGCTAACGGGCATAGAGAGATGCTCCGTGTAGGGAACCTCCTGCTCGTTTCGGTGCGACCAGTTTGACGTTTGGGCTGTTGGGTGAAAGGTTGTCCCGTACAGCATCGAGTGAGTGTGCTGTGCAGCTCCACGGGTGGGCGTACGTGACGTGCTCTTTGGGTATCCCTGCAGGTGTATATCGAGTTGATTCGCCGTCCCTCGTGGTGACGAGTACCGCGTGTTCACTGTGTCGTAACGTAGATAATTTATGGAAGGTTATGATTCAATATTGTTGTTATGCTATAATTGTATTGCTACATGTGTGCCACCAAATATTGCTTACTAAATTTCAGATTCCCGAACTGTTAACTTGTGGCTAAAGATGAACTAAGGATGAACTGGTAGGCGTGTCCATTTGATGCACTGTTACTATCCTATGTTCATTGTACACCTCATGTAGAGTTTCATGCCTAGGTGAGTCGGTTAAGTCTTGTTGAGCCATCGTGCTTACGGTTGCTGCTTAAGTGTTTTTCAGGTGAGGAGCCACCCACGGACTCGGGTTACGAGTCCGCCGGCGAGGTTTACCCTCAGTCGGGGACCACGGCTGAGTGGGAGCCGTACACGCCGCGCTGAGCTGAGACGTGCAGCTAGTGTAGGTTGCCCTTGGGCTGGGCAACCGACTTTTGCTAGATAGGTGGGCGTGAGTTGTATAATTTAGACTTCCGCTGTGTAATATAAACAATAGTTTGTAACTGAAGTTTGTACCTGTTTGTACAGTTCAGTTGGTTTCCCATGTAATATATTGTGTCCTTATGACGTGTGTTGTCAGGTGTCGCATCGTGCGGCATCACCCTCTGCGATCCTGGATGAGCGGATCCCGGTCCGCCACAGCCTGGTATCAGAGCTGCATTGGGGATAGCACAGTACTTAAGGACTGTATTACGGGAAAACTTAGGTTTACGGTGAGGATTCGATAGTTGCCCAAGTAAGGACTATATTAACATAGTTACTTAAAGTGGCAAAGACTAACCTATGTGTTATAATTCTGAATTTTTATTATGTAACAACGCACCTACGCTTTGGTAAGAATGGTAAGGAACGCCACCGAAAGCTGTTCAATTTCAGTTAGCTCCCCTGACGAGGAACGTGGTTCAGGGATAGGTCTCACAGCTTGGTGTGAGACGTCAATATGAAACTCTTGGACTCTTCATGTTCCTGAGTTCATATTAAACGCTGATCCCTAGCGTGCATTAGGCAAGTAAGTGGAAACCCCATCGCGTGGTCAGTAACGCGAGAGTGTGTTCATCTGGAAGTAGCCCAGGGGAACATACGCAGCGCTTGCCATCGGCGTGCCCTGCAGGGCAGTAGGTGGTATATGTTGGGTTGATAACATTCCCAACCGTGACGACCCGTTCATGATCTACTCGGGTTCCCCGTCGTGTGGTGTTGAAACACGATCACGTACCTTGAGACATGACTTAACTCAAGGACGGCCGTATGGCAATGATACGGGCGTTTGTATTTAATTTCAAATATGGAACTGCCTGAAATGAAACAACCCTTGAGTGCATCACTATTGTGTGGTCTTCTGCAGGTACTAACCACGTATGTATCCGTGTGCGAGAGACCGTTTAGTGCTACACTTGAGACGTATATGCCGGTATAATCCGGTTAGGATTTTCTTTTGTGAGGAACGTAGTGCCGACATATCATAAGCATGTGCATGAAAGATAATGATAACAAGGAATTAAAATCACTAGGTTCAACATCTAGGACCCCGGTTGGGTAAAAAAATGGATAGTGATGAGTGTAGTTCCAAAAGATTGAAAAAAGAAGTGCTCTGTTTTGGGCAGCAAGTTTGCTGAACTTTCACAGGGCATAACTCACAGATCATTTAATCAATGGAAGTGTGGGATATAGTTCTTGGAAGGGGTTTAAGCACTCTACAACTGGGTTGTAGACTTCAGAGCTTAATCGCAACTTAAGATGGCTTAAATTCCAGAGGAATATAAACTGTCCAGAATCAGGACAGAGTGAAACACTCTCTGGACTGTTCTGTTTTTCAAACATAACTCCCAGTAGAAAAATCTAAAAATTTCATATGATACCTTTTTAGAAAGGGTAGAATATGTGTTACATCTTTGCAATTCAAAGTTTCTGTATTTGCAGCACGGAATGCAGTGGAAATATGAGTTGAAAACGGCAACTTCCCAAAGGAGGTTCTGTTGAAATTCTTCCAGAAATTCTGTTGACTTTGAATTACCACAGCTTTTTAACCAGAGACGATATGAGGGCAAATAAGTACTCGTTGGAAAGATACTGAAGTTAACTTTAACTTTGGTATGCAACTTGAGTCATGAAACAGCACAGAACCAGATCAAAACCCGGAATATGTAGAAACTGGTCATTCGGGCAGAGGAATGACAGTTGAAATAATGTGAGAGATTGTGGTACCCTAGAAGGGGTTTGAATACTTCCAATGGGGTAGAACATACTCATGAGAGGTTATCTTCAACTAGTGAAAGATTTGAGTATAGGTCTCACTCATGTTTATTTTACTAGAGACCATGTTTGTGTCGTATTGAAGATAAAAGGGTAGTATACGTGATGACAAGGCGATAGTAACGTCTCGTAGTGACCAAACCTAGTTGTGATGAACTTCCAAAGAGGAAGTACGTCAATTTGGATTATAACTAGCTTGTATTTGGTCTGTTAATGGTGTATCTTGTGCAAAGTTATTACATTATCTGTATACGAGATGTATCGCATGAATTTAATGTCATTATGTTTTACGCCTATTTTATTGGACTGCATGCAATATGTTGCGGGAATAATGGTTATTGTCGTATGGTTGCAGATGGTTCACACTAGGACCACGCACGAGGTTGGTGGCTCTAGCCAGCAGGGAGGCGATGACTCCCAGCCACCGGCCTACGACAGCACCCCGGAGCAGCAACCACCACCGCCGCCTCCGCTTACTCTAGCGGATGTGATAGCGGCCCTGGTGGGGGGTCGTGAGGAGCAGACCGACCTGTTCCGCACGATTGTGCAGAATACGTCCCAGGCAGGGGGGGGCATCAAGAGAGGGAGCCTCGCGAGCCCCGTGAGGTGTCGTACTCGGACTTCATGAGTACGCACTCTCCAGTGTTCACCGAAGTAGAAGAACCACTGGAGGCCGACAACTGGCTGCGGACCATCGAGTCCAAGTTTGGGCTGCTCCAATGCACGGAGAGGCAAAAGACTCTGTTCGCAGCACAGCAGCTTCACGGTGCCGCTGGTGCGTGGTGGGCGAACTATGCCGACTCACGTCTGGCTGGCCATGCCGTGGAGTGGGAAGAGTTCCGGGAGGTGTTGCGCGCCTATCATATTCCTCCTGGGATAATGAAGAGGAAGTTCCAAGAATTTTCCGAACTGAAGCAGGGCGGGAGGAGTGCCCATGACTACTCCCGTGCCTTCAACCATCTGGCGCAATATGTGTCAGAATACGTCTCCACCGAGGAGAAGAAGCGGGAGTACTTCTATCAGGAGTTACACCCCGAGATGAAGACGCATCTCGTTCAGTGGAATCGCGGCACCTTCAACGACCTCGTCAATGCCGCGATTATGCAAGAGGACGCTCAGCGGAAGTTGGCAGCTGAGCAGCGGAAGCGCAGCGCTCCACCCAGCAGTGGGGGTGGCGCTCCCCAGAAGTACCGCATGGTGTATCGGACACCATCCGGACAGCAGTCGCATCCACCGGCGCGACCTCAGAGGTTCGGGGGACGTCCTTTTCAGTCACCCCCGTTTCGACCACCGATGCCACCACCGCGACCGCAACAACAGCAGCAGCAGCAGGCAGCACCCCGGGCGTTTCCACCGCCACAACGCGCCCCGGGTTTCCGTCCACCGATCAGCGGGGGACCGCCCCGCTTCACTTGCTTCACGTGTGGCCAGGCGGGCCACTTCGCGAAGGAATGTCCCCAGGGGCAGAAAAGCAGCGGGCAAGCCCAATTCCAGGGCGGTGCTCGAGGCCGACCTCCGGTCAAGAAGGTTGGTCAGCGAAATAGGGGCATTCGCCACCTCGACAATGAGGACGCCCCAGAGGGAGACAACGTGCTGGCGGGTACGTTTACTCTCGACAATCAAGCCATCATCATATTGTTTGATTCTGGTGCAACCCACAACTTCATAAGTGCATCCTATGTGGTTAAGCATCAGCTGGAAGCCTTTCCAACCGAGTGTTCTTATATGATCTGCTCACCGGGAGGAAAGATTTCAGCAACTATGATGGTTCCGAAAGCACCACTGTGCTTAGGTGGGAAGATATATCCCACCACTATGATTATTCTTGAGGGGCAGAAGATTGATGCAATCTTAGGAATGTCATGGCTAAGCTACCATGGTGCTGTCCTGGAAACTTTATCGCGGACGGTTTACCTCAACTCCCCATTACACCGTCCGCAGTCCCTCCTATGAGATAATCCAGTCTGGGAGGTTTCAGCGATCAATAATGCTGAAGCTCTCAAGTTAGAGGACATCCCCGTAGTCCAGGAGTACCCCGACGTGTTCCCGGATGATCTTCCGGGCATGCCACCTGATCGGGATGTCGAGTTCGAGATTGAACTTGCACCCGGGACTATGCCCATATCACGGAGACCATACAAAATGGCTCCAAATGAGCTGGCTGAACTGAAAGAACAGCTCAATGATCTGTTGAGCAAGGGTTTCATTAGGCCGAGTTCCTCGCTTTGGGGATGCTCGGTGCTGTTCGTGAAGAAGAAGGATGAAACCTTGAGGCTGTGTGTAGACTACCGGCCGCTCAATGCCGTCACCATCAAGAATAAGTACACACTGCCCCGCATCGACATATTGTTCGATCAACTTGTGGGTGCAAGTGTGTTCTCCAAGATGGACCTTCGCTCTGGATATCATCAGATAAAGATCCGGGCGCAGGACATCCCGAAGACGGCTTTCTCGACGAGATATGGATTATATGAATATCTCGTCATGTCTTTTGGTCTCACAAATGCTCCAGCCCATTTCATGTATCTCATGAACTCGGTGTTCATGCCGGAGCTGGACAAGTTCGTGGTAGTGTTCATCGATGATATCTTGGTTTACTCCAAGACGGAAGCCGAACATGCCGAACACTTGAGGATCGTTCTTCAACGATTGCAAGGCCACAAGCTCTACGCCAAGTTCAGAAAATGCGAGTTTTGGATCAGCCAAGTGCCATTCTTGGGACATATCATCTCCGCGGAAGGCATTGCGGTGGACCCAAGCAAGATAGAGCAAGTGCTGAAATGGAAAGCTCCCACTTCAGTCCATGAAGTCAGAAGCTTCCTCGGGTTAGCGGGATACTATCGGAGATTCATTCCAAGTTTCTCCAAGCTCGCTAAGCCGATGACAGAATTGCTGAAGAAGGGAATGAAATATGTTTGGAACACGGCGTGTGAAGGAGCGTTCCAAGCATTGGTGAAGCATCTCACAACAGCCCCGGTCTTAGCTCAACCGGATACAACTAAGCCCTTCGACGTGTATTGTGACGCGTCCGGTATTGGGCTCGGCTGCGTGCTTATGCAGGAAGGACGTGTGGTCGCATATGGCTCATGCCAACTTCGGAACCATGAGCAGCACTATCCGACTCATGATCTTGAGCTTGCTGCAGTGGTCCTGGCGTTGAAATTGTGGAGGCACTATCTCCTGGGGAATTTGGTGCATCTCTATACCGACCACAAGAGCTCGAAATACATTTTCACCCAGAAGGAGCTGAATATGAGGCAAATGAGGTGGTTAGAACTAATCAAAGACTATGAGATTGAGATCCATTACCACCCCGGCAAGGCGAATGTGGTTGCCGACGCGCTGAGTCGGAAATCACATGTCCATAACCTCACCATTACACCGGTGGAGGAGGAAGAGCCGAGTTTATACTTGGTTCCTTATGGATCGCTGTACAACCTTGCCCTCATCCCTACCATTAGGGAGGACATCATAGCAGCTCAGAAAATTGATAAGGGTATGGCACATCTCCGGAGACGGATAGACAACGAGGAGATCAAATGTTTCCGGAAGGATGATGAGGGGACGCTATGGTTCAATGACCGCATAGTCGTACCCCGGGATATGGAAATGAGGAAAAAGATCCTCAATGAGGCTCACTAGTCTAAATACTCCATTTATCCGAGCAGTATGAAAATGTACCAAGACTTGAAAAAGAAATTTTGGTGCACACGGATGAAGCGAGAGGTATCGAAGTACGTATCCGAGTGCGATACGTGTAGACGAGTGAAAGCTGATTATATGAAGAAATCAGGGCTGCTGTAACCCCTGAAGATCCCGGCATGGAAATGGGAAGATGTGAGCATGGATTTCATTGTGGGATTGCCCCTAACTTCCAACAAACATGATTCCATTTGGGTAATCGTTGACCGGTTAACCAAGACGGCTCACTCCATCCCGGTGAATACACGTTACAATGCCGGCAAATATGAGGAGCTGTACATAGAAAATATTCTATGGTTATATGGGGTACCCAAGACCATCGTCTCAGATCGAGGTGCATTATTTGTATCTCGCTTTTGGGAGCAGCTACACGCTGCTTTGGGTACTAAGCTGATTAGGAGCTCCGCCTACCACCCTCAGACAGATGGCCAAACAGAGAGGGTGAATCAGGTTCTGGAAGACATGTTGAGAGCATGTGCCATCCACCACGGTAAAAACTGGGATGATCACCTACCGTTGGCGGAATTCTCGTACAACAACGGCTATCAGGCGAGTATCAAGATGGCACCCTACGAAGCTCTCTACGGTCGCAAATGCCGCACCCCATTCAACTGGTGCGAGTCCGGTGAAAGGGTCACATTCGAGGTTGATGTGGTGAACGACGCCGAAGAGCGCGTTCGGACGATTCAAGCTAATTTGAAGGCCGCTCAATCCCGGCAAAAGAGCTACGCTGATAAGAGGTGTAGACCGCTGCACTTTGAGGTCGGGGAACACGTGTACCTCCGCGTGTCTCTGATGAAGGGCGTGCACCGGTTCGGTGTGAAGGGGAAGCTCGCTCCCCGTTTCATTGGACCCTGTGCTATCACCGAGAAGTGTGGACCAGCGGCGTATAGACTGGAGCTACCGCATCTCTTGCTGGTGTTCATGACGTTTTCCATGTTTCGCAACTGCGAAAATTCCTGAAGCATACAGCCGCTGTTCCTACCGAAGATATCGGCGAATTGCAACCGGATTTAACGTATGATGAATATCTGGTGGCGATTATTGATGAGAAAGCCCGAACCATGCATCGCCGAACGTTGTGGTTCTACAAAATACTCTGGAGCAACCACACCGCCGAAGAAGCGACGTGGGAGAGCGAGGAATTCCTTCGCTCAAATTACCCGGAGTTCATGGCGTCTCAGCATGGGTAAGTCCCTAGTACATCGCTGTCTCTTCTTTTGTAATCTCGGGACGAGATTCTTTTAAGAGGTGAGGGATGTAAAAGCCCAATAAAAGGGACTTGCAAAAACTTTTCATCACCTCACAACACCACAGTTTTTGTTTTGGATATCTTGTGAAAAGTTGTGAAGAGCAAGTAACCTCCATCAAAAGAGTGATTAGAGGAGAAAGCCCTAACTTTCACAAAGTAGGATTTCTACACATGAACATGAGAGGTTGAGCTCACCCCTAGGACTTAAAAAGTCTTGGGAAGGTTCAAGCCAAGTTTCATGCAAACCCAACACTTTTTGATGCAATTTTGGAGGCATTTGAAAAAGAAGCCAATTTGAATGTAAATTTAAATTGCAGCAACTTTCCTCCCTCAAATTCAAAAGTTAGCTTCATATTCAAACTCAGCACATTTTTCTGAGTTAGCCCACCAATTTTCATCCCCATTGGAGTTCATCTTGTCAGGGGCTAAATTTGCAATAATTCAAAACTGAATTTGACTTTCAGTTTAAACATGAATCAAATTTAGCCAAACAAAGTTCAAATTTGAGAACTCAAATTCAAACCAAGACTTGGTGATTAAGTCTCACATTCAATTGTGAGTAGCTGAGGATATTTTGGCACAAACAGAATTGAGAAAAAATGAAAAAGGAATTAGAGGGTAGGCCCCACCTGTCAGCAGTGTTAACAGAGAAGTCTACCCAGTGATCTTTTCTCCTTCGGCCGAAACCGCGCGCCAGCACACGGCAGCACCGGCGCCCGATCACCTCGCCCAGCCACCTCCTGGTTTTCTTCTCTCGCGCTGGCAACCAGGCAGCAGCTCGCCCCCTCCTCTACGTGATCCACTCCCCACACAGCTGAGCCAAGCGCTTTTGTTTCCTCCTCACGATCAGCAGCCGCACCGCGCTCTGTCTCCCCTCATCAGCGCCGCTCCTCAACTCTCCTCCGCACACCGGCGCTGCTCCGTCTCTTCTTGAGCCCCCAATACAAAAATTGAGCACAAACACATTCCCTAGCTACCCATCCCACTACTTCGCAGTGTTGTCGCTCCGTTTGCCCACAATTTGACGATCGCCGCCGAGAACCGAGGCTCACCGGCGGAAGTCAAGTCGGGTCACCGTGGACAGCGGGCTACGGCCCTTTCCACCATCCCTCCTCAACACGAAAAAGGTTCGCCAGGCTCCCTAGCTCGTGTAGCTGCAAACCGCAGAGCAAACGATGAATTGAGTAGGGAGAATTTGCAAAGTTCCTGAAACATAGTCCATACGGGTAGGGGTCGGTCTACCCAAAAAATTCTAGCGGCACCGTCCACCCAAGCTCAGGCGAGCTTGCACACAGCCTCTACACCTCTTAGCGATCATCCTCGAAGAAGAACCGACCAAAAACACCTAGGATCGACCGAGTTATAGCTAATTTTTGTGCCGCCATGAAGAAATCATCTCGGGTCACCGTGGAGCCCTACGCTGCCAGCCTTTTCACGCGGTTTGGCACCCATTTCCAACATTCTCAAGATGCCACGGTACTCTCCGAGCCATTCCCGACCGTTTTGATGCGGTGTAGGCGATTTCCGAGCTCACCGGAACCCTAGCGGCCACTGCCGCCGTCGGGCACCCTGTTCCGGCGATCTACGGCCGCCGGCAACCCCCTGAACGAGTTCAGCGCCACGAGATAGGGTGGGGCGGCGAGTCTGAGGTCGGGGGATGGCCGGGAAGGCTGTTCCGGCGACGCTCGCCGGAGAGCGCCGTCGCGGCCTCTGTTTGGCCGGAGGTTGAAGACGACCCGGCGGGTCCCGCATGTCAGCGACAGTGAGTTTGGTTCTGATCTGCTGCGGCTGGGATATCTTGTGGCTGCACGGGAAATGTCCAGTATCCCCGTGTGGCCCGTCCCGGCAAGTGACACGTGGTCCCCTGGACCCACAGTCAGCATTTGAACATTTTTACGATTTTCAGATTTCAGTTCAAATTCAAATAGCCACAACATGGTGTAGGAGAATACAAAAATTGTGAAACAAATTTTGTTGGATTCCTCTAATAGAGTACTATCCAAATATGAAGCCCAATTTGTATGAAACCCATTATTTAATTCTGGAAAATTCTTTAAAGCTTTTCAGAAAAAGAATTTTTGAGGGAGTTTGGTTCATCCAAAAATCCTCAAATTTTTCCAGAATATTCTTTAGGATGTTAGTAAAATCCTGTAATAGTTTCAGACCATTTGGAGTTGATTTGATCGGGCAATTCAGATTTGAATATGCTGTATTCACTTAAATACAGAAACATTTTCAGAGAATTTCCAAAACATGGAAATTCAGTTCTGGGCAAATCTTAGCTCTAAAAATGCTAGGAAAATTCATGCAAACTCTATGAGCTATAATTGAAATTGTAGTTCACTAAGTTTGGAATGAACATAGGGGTTATCCCATAATTAATCCTTCTTTGCTTAATTGCTTAGAAAATTATTCTGAACAAACCACTAAATGAAAAGTGCTAATAGTTGCTCCAGAGGGTTTCCTTGTGACAAGGAACTCACATAAAAATTCTCAGATCCATTGGAGCTCTGGATCACCCCTGTTCTGTTTAACCACTTGAGGTGATCAATATGGAAGAGGGGGAAAACCACTTAGCGCTTGATCATGTGCTTAGGTCCAAACCAAAACCACTAGCCCCAGTTTCATTTTAAATTCTTAAACAGAGTTCCAGTTGTTAAAAACTTGTTACTAGAACTTGTAGCAGAATCTTTACAATTAAACTTATGTGCATATTCATGAACGTGTAGTCGCTGAAGGCGAGGAGACTCCGGAAGTGCTCGACTTCCTCCTTCCGAAAGAAGACCTAACCACTGACCAGCAGCAACAACGCAAGCCCCGGTTTGCATTATAGTCTTTTATAATGTTTTGATTTGTTTACATACGTAGTGTGAAGTATATATGTGCATTAGGTGTAGGATGGATGAAAACCCAACCGCATAACAAAAATTTTTCCCCCAATAGTGATGGTAGTGTCTAGGGCCTCGAATAGACAGACTATGCTTAATGATTCATAGGACTTCGGTACAAGTCGAGTAGTTGGAATCTACTCGGGAGTTAGGCGTGGGACACAGGGGTTTGGTTCGAGTGAGGCGAGATCACTTTAGAAATGAAAATGAGACTAGGCAGGAGCTAGGGCGAAGCAAGAGGAAGTCTTGTGTGCGCAGCCCTGTCCGTGTCGATTGAGGACCGATCCATGTGCGGCCCTGCTGAGCAAGTATTGAACGTACCGAAGGCATATCGGATATATGGGCCCCGATAAACTGATGTAACCTAAACCTCCGGGCGTCAAGGCATAACACACCGATTTATAGGTGTAGGCTGAGGGCAGCAAGGTGGAAATCTGCTAACGGGCATAGAGAGATGCTCCGTGTAGGGAACCTCCTGCTCGTTTTGGTGCGACCGGTTCAACGTTTGGGCTTTTGGGTGAAAGGTGTCCCTTACGGCATCGAGTGAGCGTGCTGTACAGCTCAACGGGTGGGCGTACATGACGTGCTCTTTGGGTATCACTGCAGGTGTATATCGAGTCGATTCGCCGTCCCTCGCGGTGACGAGTACCGCTTGTTCACTGCGTCGTAACGTAGATAATTTATGGAAGGTTATGATTCAACATTGCTGTTATGCTATAATTGTATTGCTACATGTGTGCCACCAAATATTGCTTACTAAATTTCAGATTCCCGAACTGTTAACTTGTGGCTAAAAGATGAACTAACGATGAACTGGTAGGCGTGTCCATTTGATGCACTGTTACTATCCTATTTTCATTGTACACCTCATGTAGAGTTTCATGCCTAGGTGAGTCGGTTAAGTCTTGTTGAGCCATCGTGCTCACGGTTGCTGCTTAAGTGTTTTTCAGATGAGGAGCCACCCACGGACTCGGGTTACGAGTCCGCCGGCGAGGGTTACCCTCCGTCGGGGACCACGGCTGAGTGGGAGCCGTACACGCCGCGCTGAGCTGAGACGTGCAGCTAGTGTGAGTTGCCCTAGGGCTGGGCAACCGACTTTTGCTAGATAGGTGGGCATGAGTTGTATAATTTAGACTTCCGCTGTGTAATATAAACAATAGTTTGTAACTGAAGTTTGTACCTGTTTGTACAGTTCAGTTGGTTTCACAAGTAATATATTGTGTCCTTATGACGTGTGCTGTCGGGTGTCGCATCGTGCGGTATCACCCTCTGCGATCCTGGATGAGCGGATCCCGGTCTGCCACAACCGCTCACTGGGATTCATTGAGGAATCATGAACGAGTGCTACATCGATGCAAACTGACGATCACCGCCACCCCTCATCGTCGCCAACACATTTCTGGGTTGTTTCGATCTGAGAAGTCGCACGTGAGTTCCTCGTGTTCCCTCCTCGGAGTTTCTCTAGCAAAAAAGTCATCACCACCACCGAGCGACACCGCGCGCTTTTGTCGATCACGCCCGGGATGATGTGGCCCTCTTGGAATGATCGGAGCCAAATTTTAAAAGCTTTTTAGTCCAAACCACCCAGAAGAAAGTCTCCAAGCAATCTGGTACAAAATTTGACATTTACAGAAATTTTCTATGGAACGTTTGTACTATTTTAAGTAATTACCTTAATTAAATCAATTAACCAAAGAAAGAAATTACATTTCAAAATTTCCAAATGTAAATTATTTTTTTATATAAGAGAGGACCCCTCTGACAGTTTTCAGCATTCTCGGTGGCTTCTAAGCATTTATTTTGAATTAAGAAAGGAGAAGTGAATTGAAAATTCAGGAAAAAATTAAATACTCTATGGGCCCCACCTGTCATCCCTTTGTCTCTCATCATCTTCCTTGAGGCAGCTTTCTCTGTGCATGGCTTCCACGCCTCCATTGCATTGCCCGCCCTTGCCCTTGTTGTTCTTTCTCCCGACTCCAGCTTTCGTCTCATGCTAGTTGTCCTCTTCTTGCTCTCTTTCTCACCTGAGTCGCACCTCCATTACTGCCACAAGAGAACCACCATCTCGATGCCATCTCACGATGCCGGTGCTCGAACCAAGCCACTTAGTGAGGCGCCCGAGTGTAAAATCCCCAAAAGTAGTAGCAAGAAAATTCAGCTCATGTACACTTATGAAAAATGAGGGGAATTAAAACTTTGAATTATAATGTTGTAAGTTCAAAGTGAGGGTTTACACTTCCCAAAAACTTCCAAACATGGAGATCTAAATGCACAGCTTGGATCTTCATAGTCCAAATATTCACCCTTCCAAATTTCACCTCATTTGGAGGAGTTTCAATATTTGTTTGGGATTAAAAGGAGGAGCCCTTTAATCTGAATTTTAAATTCAGTTTCAAATTCCAACTCCCCCAATTTGCAAATTTGGTTCCACAAATGTGTTCTCCACATTTGAATTAACATCCATGCCAAAAATTGGAAACTTTGGAGATGGTTTGCTATGTTTTTGGGACAATACAAAATAGAGGATTCAAACACCATTTCAAATTCAAATGATCAGACCCAATTCAAACTTCACACCAGAATTCAAACCATTTGAATTCAAAAAATTTGAACCATGACTTGGTGTGAAAGTGTAGCCTTAAATGTTGAGATGCTGGGGTAAAATATCAGAGAAAATTTGGATAAGAATTAGAAATGGTGGGACCCTTTGGTCAGCCACACAAAGAGCTGCCGCCTCAGCCGACTGCGGTCGAACAGCGGGGGCGCGACAGCTCCCGGTTCCGACCCACGCCTGTCACACCCGGTTTCTCCGAAGAACAACCGAGTGAATATCACATGTATGCCAGGATCATTTTCTCATAAATGTGATGACAAATAATGAATCATCATTTATTACAAGACAGGTGTCGAATATAAATAAGTCTTACATAGCATATGTCTCGATGGACGACAATAAGTTCATAACAAGTAAATAAAATAGCAGCGGAATATTATTCTCATGGGCTCCGTCACCGGCGTTCCTCGGGGGACTCCATGAAACTAAAATCCTTCTTCGGGTCCGAAGTCTTGGTCATTAAACACCACATTATTCTCTTGACCTGAGCAGCAATATAAACCAACAAATATGCAAGTTTGAGTATCGTTGGTACTCAGCAAGCGTGGGAAAGTTATGTCATGCATGGCTAGAGCAAGGAGAGGTTGAACTCATGGTTAAAGCACTACGCAATTATTACCTACCACCTTAGCTTATTAAGCACCTACATTACTACACAGGTGAAATGGTCCCAATCTCCCATTCCATCATCATAATTAAATAACCATAACATCATTTCCAATGTTAAGCTCCCCACATAACATCCTCAACTTCCAAAGCCATCAATCCTCTAATCATGAATAAGTCCAAGCCGCTCTTGACCGTGAGCACGGCTGTCATGACAGTTTTGACTCTGCAGAGTTTGCACCACTGTACCCACATGTAGTGATTTCATCCCCCGTTGTCGGGTGGACTAAAAGAATCTCCATTATGCCAGTGGCCACGAACCACATTCACACTTCCTAGGTGTGTAGCCAGGAGATCACTACGAAGCCTTTACAAAGGGATTCCCGACGAGCGTGGGCCCACTGAGGTTTCACCCCTAACAGCATACAAGAGGCTCCAACCCCGCTGCAGTGGCCCCCTCTTGAGCCTTGCGGTTCATATGGTAGTCCAGCTGACACCTATTCCCCGCACCATCCAACACACCCATACTATGCCGGGGATACATCTAATTAATTGGCCAAGCTGCCCCATCTCAGCATGTGGTTGGCACTGTAAAGCCAGGTTACATGCTCCATGAACCGGTCCTTAGGATCCAGGCAAGTACTAAACACAAACCCGAGTCTCGTGCACCCAGCACCAACTAAAACATCCAACTTGCCTTGATCCCTACCTCTACATAACTCATAATATCTCATTCAAGAGTAAAGTAAACAAGTTGATGATATCATATCCCACTTATCCCATTCTAAGCATGGCTAAGCATAAGTAATATGAATGAATGATAAAATAGAACAAAATCCCATCCCAAGCTACAAGGAAAACAAGGTAATGCAATTCTAGGGAAACTTCCTAGCACGGGTTTCATATTTCAATTGACAATGCAAATAATTCTATCTACACATCCTAGTATAGGAACAAAGTGGTCAAGGACACTTGCCTTCTTCCTGCTGCTCTGGGAATGGATAGTCCTGATCTTGGAAGGGAAGAACATGCTCTGGAGCAGGTTCAACTCATACCATCACACATAGCAAAAGAAAACAACAATCCATAAGACATAGTTCACTCTTTTACTTCATACAAACCACAAATTCACATTTATGAAAGTCATTCACATTTCTATGTGTTGTGGTTACTATATGTGTGTTGATTTTTGGCTTACATGCACTTTTAAACATGTTCATATGTTTTCTAACTTTTGTATTCAGATTTATGTTTGCACACTATATATGAATTTCCAATTTGAACAAATTCCTTATATTCAATTGATACACATCTTAGCTACCAAGTATGCATGGAAGGTATTTTCCTACTCCAAATGGGTTTTCAGATCTTTTACCAAATCCTAAACTGAAATCTTTGGATTTGGAGACTTCATTTATCATTTTCTAGTTATGCATACCTATTTTCCTATATTTTAAGATTTATTTTCTATACCTAATTGTGAACTTTATTATGAAAATAGTAAGACACATCATCTAAACAGAATAGGTTCTGATCTAAAATAGTAAATAATATATTTTTGAACTTCTCCTCTGATGTGAACTATTTTACATTTCTTTTACCAATTTTCAGAATTATCTTTCTAGCCTAAAAATGTGTTTCTATATCTAATAAACATGAACACACCCAAACAGATTTCATTTCAGCCTAAAATTTATTTTTAGCTCATTCTAAAGCTTTCCAATTGATAGTAAAGTTTAAACTTGAATTTACAATGTGTGTGCCTCACCCTTTTTAAATTTAAATCTTAATTACATAGTCAAATTCCTAAATTTAATATTATATAAGATTAAAAAGGCCAACTTACCCCATCAAAGGGTCTATTATATTATTTTATAAATTTCCAGGGGTCTAACTACACATAACAGAGGAGCTTTCCTAATTTTTATTAAGTCCAGGGGCTAAAACAGATTTTTAATTGAATTTACATGAATTTCTGAAGTTCCAGGGGCTAGATCAGAAGTTTCCGGGGCTAGCTCGTATTTTCCGAGAACCCCAGGGGTAGCGCGTAAGAATCCCGGCCTTTATAACGCGGGGCTGACGTGGACCGTCCGATTTAAAACTGACGACTGAGATTATAACGTCGAACCGGTACGCGGGGATTTAAATTCTACCGTGCGATTTAAAATAGACGGCGCACAAGCGGCCACGTCGCTCTGATCGAGCGTGGGCGGCGCTGCCCAGCGGCACGCGGCGGCGGGAGGCGGCGATCTCGCCGGAGAGCTTCGGATCTTCGTAAATTCTTCCTAAAACTAGGATTTTATGGCATAGATCGGTAGAGGGGAGGTCGGGGATCTCACCTCGGGGGTTTTCTTGAGCTCGGAGGTCCTGGAAGGCGGTCGGCGATGAGGTCCGAGGTGAATTCACGGCGATGCTCGTCGGCGCTGTGTTTGAAGCGCAAACCACCGAGTTTTCGGCACCTGCGTGACTCCCCGGAGGCGGTGGATCAAGACCAGCGCGTTAGATCAGAAATCCCGAGCAAGGATCGAGAGAAATTGGCCGGAGAAACTCTGGTTCTCACCGGGAGGAAAAACGGCTGATTGTGGGTAAAAATCGGGAAGATGCCGATGTTTATATTGCCGAGGAAGGGCGGCGTTCGGTTGTGATCGAGTTTGCATCGTCCAGAACCGAAATTAGGCTGGGATACGCGAGTATCCGGGGCGGTTTTGATTCGGGGGAGAGAGGAGAGTCCGGGTCGGCTGAGCGCGTGCGCGAGGAAGAAGATGGTGGGCCCTGCGTGTAAGTGGGAAAGAGGGGGCCGCGCGGCTTCGGGCTGGCGCGGGGGTGAGTGGGCCGGCTGGTGGGTTTCGGCCCACTAGCCGGGGAGGTTTATTTTTTTCTTTTTCTTTTTCATTTCTGTTTTGAGTTTAATTTGAATTCCAGTTTGAATTTGAATTTTTGCACCACATGCAATACGTCCAAAATTTTTTTAAATTCCCCTCTTGACAGGTTTTGGGGTGTTACAGCTCTACCCGCCATAAAAGAAATCTCGTCCTCGAGATTGGTGGTTCTAAGAAAACGATTCCGGAAACTGTGCCTTAAGCTCGTCTTCTCGCTCCCATGTGGTTTCCTCTTCCGAGTGATGCTTCCACTGCACCTTGCACATCTGGATTCTTTTATTTCTTGTCAGGCATTCCATTGTCTCCAAAATCTTAGATGGTTGCTCGGCGTAAGACATATCCTCAGCTACGTCAACCTCATTCATGGGTAACATCTCTTCAGGTGTTCTTAGACATTTCTTGAGCTGTGACACATGGAATACATCGTGCACATCCGATAGGCGAGCCGGCAGTTCGCATTGATATGCCACTTCGCCTTTTCTCTCCAGAACTTGAAAGGGTCCGATGTATCGAGGTGATAACTTCCCTTTCACCTTGAACCGACAAAGTCCTCGGATAGGGGACACCTTGAGATAGACATAGTCCCCCACGTTGAAAACGAGCTCTCTTCTTCGTACATCGGCATAGCTCTTTTGTCATGTCTGTGCTATCCTCAAGTTGTTGCGAATTTCCCTCACTTTTGCCTCGGCTTCTTGTAATACTTCGGGTCCAAACACTTTGCTTTCCCCCGTTTGGTTCCAAAATAGTGGAGTTCTACACTTCCTCCCGTACAAAGCTTCAAACGGTGACATCTTCATACTAGCCTGATAGCTGTTGTTATAGGAGAACTCTGCATACGGTAAGTTCTTGTCCCAACTCTGATTGTTTTTTAGTGCACACGCTCTCAACATATCCTCAAGGATCTGATTGGTTCTTTCCGTCTGCCCGTCAGTTTGGGGATGATAGGCAGAACTAAAGTTCAGATGGGTTCCCATGGTTTCATGCAGCTTCTACCAGAATCTTGAGGTGAACTGTGTCCCTCGATCCGACACTATATTCTTCGGCACTCCATGGTAACACACGATCCTTGACATGTACAACTCTGCCAATTTGGATCCGCTGTAGCTTTCTTTCACGGGGATGAAATGAGCTACCTTGGTTAGCCTGTCGATGATGACCCATATCGAATCATATCCTGATTGGGTCCTAGGCAATCCCACTATGAAATCCATACCGATTTCTTCCCATTTCCATTCAGGCACTTTGATTGGTTGCAACAGTCCCCCGGGTCGTTGATGTTCCGCTTTCACCAACTGACATGTGTCACATAGGGCAACATGTTCCGCGACATCTCACTTCTTGCCATACCACCAATACCTGCTCTTGAGGTCCTGGTACATCTTCGTACTCCCAGGATGAATGGAATAGTCGGAATCGTGAGCCTCCTTCAAAATCAATTCACGGATCTCCTTTACTTCAGGCGCACAGATTCTTTTCCCGTACCACACCGTACCTTGTTCATCCTCTCTGAAACCAGGGGCTTTATTTTCCTTGATGAGTTGTCGGATTTCTTGTATCTTCTCGTCATTCTTTTGACCATCGCGTATGTCTTGCTCTAGTTTGGAGTCTACTTCCATGGCGATGGCTTCACCACTATTCACCAGGCATAGATTTAGTCTTATAACATCGTCCTTCAATTCTGCAGGCATGTCCTTCAAGCTCAACCTATTGACCTGCACTTTCCGGCTTAAAGCATCTGCCACGACGTTTGCTTTCCCAGGATGATAGTTGATGCCCACATCAAAGTCATTGATTAGCACTAACCATCTCCTTTGTCTGAGGTTGAGATCTGGCTGTGTGAAAATGTACTTTAAACTCTTATGGTCTGTATATATCTCTGTCCTCTTCCCCATCAAGTAGTGCCGCCAAATTTTCAACGCGTGTACCACTGCGGCTAGTTCTAGTTCATGTGTAGCATAGTTCTTCTCGTGTTTCCGGAGCTGCCGGGATGCATAAGCCACGACATGTCCTTCTTGCATGAGAACACATCCCAACCCGTTTCCAGAGGCATCGCAGTACACCGAAAAGTTCTTCTGCATATCTGGCATAACTAGCACTGGGGCTGTTGTCAATCTTTTCTTCAGTTCCTGAAAACTCGTCTCACACTGCGGTGTCCATGTGAATGTGATTCCTTTCTCCAACAGTTTGGTGAGGGGTCTCGAGATCTTGGAGAAATCCTCAATAAACCGTCGATAATACCCAGCCAATCCTAACAAGCTTTGAACTTCCCCGACATTTTCAGGGGTCTCCCACTTCTGCACATCTTCGATCATGGCGGGATCTACGGAGATTCCTCCCTCCGAGACTATATGTCCTAAGAAGGGAACTCTCTTCAGACAAAACTCACACTTGCTTAACTTGGCATATAGTTGGTGTTCTCTCAGCTTTTGCAACACCAACCTTAAATGTCCCTCATGTTCTTCTTCATCTTTGGAGAAGACTAGAATGTCATCAATGAAAACCACCACAAATTTGTCCAGATATTCCATGAATACCTTGTTCATGAGATACATGAAGTATGCCGGGGCATTAGTTAGCCCGAAAGGCATGACGGTGTATTCATATAGCCTGTACCGCGATACGAAAGCTGTCTTTGGAATGTCAGTTTGCCTTATCTTAAGTTGGTGGTATCCCGACCTGAGATCAATTTTTGAGAACACACAAGCTCCCCTCAACTGATCAAACAAGTCTTCAATGCGGGGTAATGGGTACTTGTTCTTGATGGTTACTTCATTCAACGCACGGTAGTCTACACATAACCTTTGGGTCCCGTCCTTCTTGGGCACAAATATCACTGGAGCTCCCCATGGTGAGGAACTAGGATGAATGTACCCCTTCTCTGTCAATTCTCTTAAATGTTCCTTGAGTTTTTCCAGCTGTTTGGAGTCCATCCAATAAGGCCTCTTGTATATTGGAGCTGTTCCAGACACTAGCTCAATCGCGAATTCCACTTCCCGATCGGGAGCCATACCTGGCAACTCCTCCGGAAAAACGTCTGGATATTCCCTGATAATCCTGATCTCTTCCACTTCCACCTCAACTTGATTGAGTTTAAGGTCCCTCCTAGGGTTTTGTACAGTTATGAACTTCACTCTTGCGCCACTAGGGTGAGTTAGTTCCACCGTTCTTGTCGAACAATGGATGATTCCCTTATGTTTGGTCAACCAAATTTTAACTTAAAGCATTATGTATTAACTTCCCAAATTGCTTGTTTAAACTTAAAATTTTGAGGCCTTATTATATTTATATTTTCCGAGGGTTTCACGTCTCACACGAAAATAAATGCACTCTTAATTCATAGGGGTTCACACATCAAAGCAAAACAACCTGAATACGAGGTTGTGGACAAATGCCCATGGCTTCCACAACTCACGTCACACACCAAACATTAACACACCATTACCTAAGGTACCGACTCGACGACTCGATATCCTGCTGAACTAAGGGAAAGGACTATACATGACTCGTCTCACTGAGCTGGCTCCTCGGGATCTTCCTCATTATTGCGGCTACCCTCTGACTCCGCTTTAGGTGGGGAAGCTGCTGGTGGAGAAGTGCGGCGACGCCTGCTCGCCTGACGGTCTGGGGAGTCAGGAGTCCATGTGTCATTCACGGTGACACACAGTTCATTCCCATCTTCTCTTTCTCTCGCTTTCAAGCTGGCTCGAAGCAACGCCTCAGTCTCCTTCAGGGTGTCACGAACATCCTGAAGCTCCTACTGACACTCCTGCAGTCGAGTGCTGAGCATAGTAGCATCCTCCAAGCACAGGTACATGTGCTCATGGGAAGTCCCCTGCTGCACTGGCGGGTACTTGTACTCTGCGGTGCCACTCTCACGCTGGAGGACATACATGTACTCAGTCCTGTCCAGGTGGCGACGGTTGATGTAACTCTGGCAGGTGATGGCCTCCCAGGTGACATATTTCTCAGCATCGATCTGTGTCGCCCGACAAGCTGGAGAGTGGTGGATCTTGAGCAGCTGATTTTCATGGATAATCCTCATCTCTGAGCTCCATTCTTTCCGCTTCTCACGGATGGTACAGGTGGAGCTGTAGTGTATGATCAGCTTGCCGGTATTGCCGGCAGCGTGGAGCATACGTCGTAGATGGCGCAACAAGCCTCCTACTGCCAATCCGTAGGAGTAGTACGTCACCGGACGGTTCTCCTCTCTCAGGGAAAGGGCAACTACAGGAACTCTCCCTCCGGTGGACTTGCGGGCGGTGCGGATCATGCGAACCATCTAAAACATAAAGCATTTAAAATTAAGTTAGGTAAGAGTTAAACAAAAATTGTATTTTGAATAAAAGTTGGGGTAAGATGAATAAAGTGACCCCATTAAATCACACCTTCAACCCACACCTTTGTAAAATAGTTTTTAGGAAAATAGGGTCCTTAAATACGTCCATTTCTACCTAGGTCCATGTTTCTACGGGCAACCTTGGCTGTGATACCACTTATGTCACACCCGGTTTCTCCGAAGAACAACCGAGTGCATATCACATGTATGACATGACCATTTTCTCATACATGTGATGACAAATAGTGAAGCATCATTTATTACAAGCCAGGTGTCGAATATAAATAAGTCTTACATAGCATATGTCTCGATGGACGACAATAAGTTCATAACAAGTAAATAAAATAGCAGCGGAATATTATTCTCGTGGGCTCCGTCACAGGCGTTGCCCGGGGGACTCCATGAACCTAAAATCCTTCTTCGGGTCCGAAGTCTTGGTCATTAAACACCACATCATTCTCTTGACCTGAGCAGCAATATAAACCAACAAATATGCAAGTTTGAGTACCATTGGTACTCAGCAAGCGTGGGAAAGTTATGTCATGCATGGCTAGAGCAAGGAGAGGTTGAACTCATGGTTAAAGCACTACGCAATTATTACCTACCACCTTAGCTTATTAAGCAACTACATTACTACACAGGTGAAATGGTACCAATCTCCCATCCCATCATCATAATTAAATAACCATAACATCATTTCCAATGATAAGCTCCCCGCTTAACATCCTCAACTTCCAAAGCCATCAATCCTCTAATCATGAATAAGTCCAAGCCGCTCTTGACCGTGAGCACGACTGTCATGACAGTTTTGACTCTGCAGAGTTTGCACCACTGTACCCACATGTAGTGATTTCATCCCCCGTTGTCGGGTGGACTAAAAGAACCTCCATTATGCCAGTGGCCACGAACCACATTCACACTTCCCAGGTGCGTAGCCAGGAGATCACTACGAAGCCTTTACAAAGGGATTCCCGACGAGCGTGGGCCCACTGAGGTTTCACCCCTAACAGCATACAAGAGGCTCCAATCCCGCTGCAGTGGCCCCCTCTTGAGCCTTGCGGTTCATATGGTAGTCCAGCTGACACCTATTCCCCGCACCATCCAACACACCCATACTACGCCGGGGATACACCTAATTAATTGGCCAAGCTTCCCCATCTCAGCATGTGGTTGGCACGGTAAAGCCAGGTTACATGCTCCATGAACCGGTCCTTAGGATCTAGGCAAGTACTAAACACAAACCCGGGTCTCGTGCACCCAGCACCAACCAAAACATCCAACTTGCCTTGATCCCTACCTCTACATAACTCATAATATCTCATTCAAGAGTAAAGTAAACAAGTTGATGATATCATATCCCACTTATCCCATTCTAAGCATGGCTAAGCATAAGTAATATGAATGAATGACAAAATAGAACAAAATCCCATCCCAAGCTACAAGGAAAACAAGGTAATGCAATTCTAGGGAAACTTCCTAGCATGGGTTTCATATTTCAATTGACAATGCAAATAATTCTATCTACACATCCTAGTATAGGAACAAAGTGGTCAAGGACACTTGCCTTCTTCCTGCTGCTCTGGGAATGGATAGTCCTAATCTTGGAAGGGAAGAACTTGCTCTGGAGCAGGTTCTACTCATACCATAACACATAGCAAAAGAAAACAACAATCCATAAGACATAGTTCACACTTTCACTTCATACAAACCACACATTCACATTTATGAAAGTCATTCACATTTCTATGTGTTGTGGTTACTATATGTGTGTTGATTTTTGGCTTACATGCACTTTTAAACATGTTCATATGTTTTCTAACTTTTGTATTTAGATTTATGTTTGCACACTATATATGAATTTCCAATTTGAACAAATTCCTTATATTCAATTGATACACATCTTAGCTACCAAGTATGCATGGAAGGTATTTTCCTAATCCAAATGGTTTTTCAGATCTTCTTCCAAATCCTAAACTGAAATCTTTGGATTTGGAGACTTCATTTATCATTTTCTAGTTATGCATACCTATTTTCCTATATTTTAAGATTTATTTTCTATACCTAATTGTGAACTTTATTATGAAAATAGTAAGACACATCATCTAAACAGAATAGGTTCTGATCTAAAATAGTAAATAATGTATTTTTGAACTTCTCCTTTGATGTGAACTATTTTACATTTCTTTTACCAATTTTCAGAATTATCTCCTAGCCTAAAAATGTGTTTCTATATCTAATAAACATGAACACACCCAAACAGATTTCATTTCAGCCTAAAATTTATTTTTAGCTCATTCTAAAGCGTTCCAATTGTTAGTAAAGTTTAAACTTGAATTTACAATGTGTGCGCCTCACCCTTTTTTAAATTTAAATCTTAATTACATAGGCAAATTCCTGAATTTAATATTATATAAGATTAAAAAGGCCAACTTACCCCATCAAAGGGTCTATTATATTATTTTATAAATTTCCAGGGGTCTAACTACACATAACAGAGGAGTTTTCCTAATTTTTATTAAGTCCAGGGGCTAAAACTGATTTTTAATTAAATTTACATGAATTTCTGAAGTTCCAGGGGCTAGATCAGAAGTTTCCGGGGCTAGCTCGTATTTTCCGTGAACCCCAGGGGGTAGCGCGTAAGAATCCCTGCCTTTATAACGAGGGGCTGACGTGGACCGTCCGATTTAAAACTGACGGCTGAGATTATAACGTCAAACCAGTACGCGGGGATTTAAATTCTACCGTGCGATTTAAAATAGACGGCGCACAAGCGGCCACGTCGCTCTGATCGAGCGCGGGCGGCGCTGCCAGGTGGCGCGCGGCAGCGGGAGGCGGCGATCTCGCCGGTAAGCTTCGGATCTTCGTAAATTCTTTCTAAAACTGGGATTTTATGGCATAGATCGGTAGAGGGGAGGTCGGGGATCTCACCTCAGGGGTTTTCTTGAGCTCGGAGGTCCTGGAAGGCGGTCGGCGACGAGGTCCGAGGTGAATTCACGGCGATGCTCGTCGGCGCTGTGTTTGAATCGCAAACCACCGAGTTTTCGGCACCTGCGTGATTCCCCGGAGGCGGTGGATCAAGACCAGCGCGTTAGATCAGAAATCCTGAGCGAAGATCGAGAGAAATTGGCCGGAGAAACTCTGGTTCTCACCGGGAGGAAAAACGGCTGATCGTGGGTAAAAATAGGGAAGATGCCGATGTTTATATAGCCGGGAAGGGCGGCGTTCGGTTGTGATCGAGTTTGCGTCATCCAGAACCGAAATTCGGCTGGGATACGCGAAGATCCGGGGCGGTTTTGATTCGGGGGAGAGAGGAGAGTCCGGGTCGGCCGAGCGCGTGCGCAAGGAAGAAGAAGATGGTGGGCCCCGTGTGTCAGTGGGAAAGAGGCGGGGCGCGCGGCTGCGGCCTGGCACGGGGGTGAGTGGGCCGGCTGGTGGGTTTCGGCCCACTGGCCGGGGAGGTTTATTTTTTTCTTTTTCTTTTTATTTTTCATTTCTGTTTTAAGTTTTATTTGAATTCCAGTTTGAATTTGAATTTTTGCACCACATGCAATACATCCAAAAATTTTTTAAATTCCCCTCTTGACAGGTTTTGGGGTGTTATGACGCCCGAGGTGCGCCGTGCCACCTCCTGATTCTTCCGCCTACTTGATCATCCGCTCGTGCTACAGCCCCAGCACAACTTCCCTTGCTCTCTCGGCCGTTTACCGACGTGCTTCCTCCTCTGCTCGAGCACACGGGCGAAAACCGCCGTGCTAGGCTAGTCGCTCAGGTTCCCGGTGTTGATCGTCTTCAGACGACACCAGCGCGTAGCTGACCTAACCATCAGCTCCGCCGGAGCCTCCTCGATGCTTTCCAACAGTCCCCAGCTCGTGGCGGACCCTCCATACCGGCGCCGAACCATTCTGCTCCGAAGGAAAACAGAGCTCGACGTCACCGCCGCGGTTCCCCGTCTACCGGCCGACTCCGACCTCCCCAGTGCAAGGGAAACCACCCAGAGGTGTGTCATGAAGTCTAGTTTCTCATACCGACGCCCTTTGGTACTTTATCACCGCCAGCTAGCCGGAATTTAGAGATTTCCGACGATAGACCTGGAAGATAGCTCGAGACCGTTTCGGGAAATTCTTCCCACACGCTGAATCATCGGGTCTCTGGCCCTAGACACAGCTACTAGATCCCCTAGTGCCTCCCCACGCTGAAGCATGGCGCAAACCATCCCCTCTGCAACCCTTGCGACGAGAATCCATCGCCGCCGGCTGAAACAGTTCAGTTCACTGTCGAACTACACCTTGCACGAGTTTTCACCCACTTTTGTATGCAAGAACGTGCTCCTCACATCACGCTGATGCTTGCGGTGCTCTCCGCAACCGGAATACTCGCCTGCTACGCGAGAACGACGGCGCCGGGGTGAGGTTTGCTGCTGCCACCGTCCGGGAGGTATTCCCGGCCATTTAGCGCCGCCACCGAGCTCACCAGAGTGTTCCTCGTCGGATTTTGGGCACAGGCAGTGAGGATTGGGCCGTCTAAGGCACGGGACAGCCGTTCCGGCGAGGCACAGTCGTTCCTCCGGCGAGGAGGCCGGCCGGGCGCGAGGTAGACGAAGGTGAAGGCCTGCCCCACCTTTCAGTAGCACTGGTTAGGTGCCGGATCGGTTTGTGGCTCGGGATCTATTGTGGCTGCGCGGGTTAAACACCGTAGCCCCGGTGTTGCCGAAATTTCACTGGTCCGATTTAAAACAGTGGGCTCAGTTCCAATTATTTGAAGTTTCTGTTAGGGAAATAATTCCAGGAATTAGCTGATCTTTCCAAGCTCATAACCTTGTGTAGAAAACTACAAAAAGGGTGAGACCAATTTAGTTGGAATCCTCGTGAGGAGTACTTCACAGAGAAACCAATTTTAAGCTATAAAAATGCCCAGGAATTTCTGTAGAATTGTTTTTACTAAATTATTTAGGGATTTATTACAGGAGCAATTCTTTATGAAATATTCCCATATTTGGGCAGATAATCCTTTTCATAGTTACTGATCTCCAGTAAAAATTTGAGCTTCATTGGAGTTCATTTGCTAGGTCAAATTGCCTTCCCAAGTTCAGCCTTTATTTGAAAATTCAAATTTAAACAGAAACTTTTCAGAACTCCTGTCTAACTTCAAAAATTCATATCTCTCTGTTGGTAGCTCCAAAAATGGTGAAACAAATTTTGTTAGAACCATGGAGACTTACCCTAATCAGATCTTCCACTATTAGCTATGTCAAATCTCCTAATTAGGGCTCAAAAATTCAGGGAAGCATTGTACATGTGGGAATTTTGGAGACTACATTGTGCAATGACAATTCTCCAAATTTTGCTCAAATCATCCTTACAGAGTCTAGTATACACTGTAAAAATTCCAAAGCCAATTAAGGATCCTAAATAGCAGTAGCTATGAATAGAAGTTCAATTCTTATAAATCCTTCATACTTATACATATATTTTGTTACATTTCATAATAGTGACCGAAGTTGAGGACGCATCGGAGCCCTTGGACGTCCTCCCACCTGAAGCTAACTTTCCATTTGACTCGCAACCAGGCAAGCCCCGGTTTGCACTTAAGTACCTTTTATAAAGCTTTTTATTTGTATCACTTACGTCTAGGGTGAATGTTTGCATTAGAGTTAGGGTGATTGAAACCCCACTTGCATAACCTTTTAAATCCTATGGAGGGTTTGGTAGCTTACAGACTCGACCAGTAGAGAATTCCATGCTAATATGCTTAGGATCTCGGTAGAAGTCGAGTAGTTGGAATCTACTCGCGAGGTAAGGTTTTATCACACGGTTTGGTCAGAATAGAAAATGGCTTAAAAGTGGAGAAAATGAGACCCAGCAGGGGGGATAGGAAGCAGTGAGCGGAGGTCTCACGTGTGTAGCCATGTTGGTGTCGATTGAGGACCGAGTCGTGTGCGGGCCTGCTGAACAAGTATCGAACAGTACCGGATGGCATACTGACATAAGAAGGAAACCGATGTAAATGGTTAACCTGGGTGCCGAGGCTTACCCAACCGTAAATAGGAGTGGGTTGAGGGTAGCAAGGTGTAAATCTGCCGGTGGGCACAGTCACGCTCCACGCGGGGACCTCCTGCCCGTTACGGATGGACCGGTTCGGTGTTTCGGTTGCCTTTGAAAGGTTGTTGCATACAACAGAGTAGGAAGGGGTGTGGAATCACGCTTCCGAAAGTGGGTGTATGCAACGTGTTGTCTGGGTGTCTCCTGATTGCAATCACCGTTCCTCGCGATTATTTGAGTTCCGCTTGTTCACTGTTTCGTGACGTAGTAAGAAGTGAAGTAAGCCAATTGAATGATAATATGCTGTGATGATAGATTAATGTTTTGGAAACCATGTCTGCTGTAGATGTAGAGCTAATTAAGTTTTCTTTCCGCCTTGGGCATCACCACATCAGAGGAAAGCGTTTCTTGTTTGATTGTGGACTTCCGATGTGAGGGCTGCCTAAGGCACATGAATCTGCTGCTATAAAAACTGAAAGTAAGGATCAACTTATAGGCGTGTCTTTGTCGCAAATTCCTTTTCCTATCATACACATCCCTGCATATAGAGTTCCATGCCTAGGCTAGACGGTTAAGCCTTGCTGAGCCATCGTGCTCACGGTTGCAATATTAAGCAGGTGAGAGCTATGAGGAGGGTTCCGAGGATGAGGCGATGCCCCCGTCGGGGTACACAGCCGAGCTGGAGCCTTGAACGCCGCCGTGATTTCTCTGGTTCCATTCTGCTAGCGTGTAGCGTCCCCGGGCTGGACGGCTGCACTTTTGCTTAGCTAGGATGAGAGGCTACTTATGTAAATTACTTCCTCTGTATAGTTATATTTTGTAAAAAACTTCCGCTGCTTTATATAAAATAAAAGTTTGTATGTTGCTCTCTAATATTTTTGTCTGTACTGTTGGGTGCCGCATCGCACGGCAACACCCTATGTGATCTTGGAGTGGGTGAACCACGGGGTGGTCCCCACAGACGTGGTATCAGAGCTGCATTGGGAATAGCACGCTTGAAAATAGCCTATTTTGAAAACTTAGAAGAAGTCGAGTGAGGATTAGTCATTAAGCCCACATAAGGTCTATGATAGTAGTAGATATTATGGTGGAAAAGATAACATACTTGTTATACATTCTGTAATGACGCTCCGACATCAGGTAAAAGGTAAGGTACGCCACCGCAGGCGGATCAATTGTGGTAACTCGCCATACGAGTCATAGTATGGAATGATATATCTTGGCTTGGCACGGTAGTGAATATGAGTCTCTGAACCTCTTCATGGTTCTGAGAGCATATAAAACGCTGTTCTCCAGCGTGCTTTAGGCAAAAGTGAGAATACCCCATCGTGTGGTAAGCAACACGATAGTATGCAACTCTTGAACGTTCAATGTTCAAAGGGCCATACACAGCGCTCGCCATCGGCGTGCCTCAACGGTCATGAGGTAGTAGGTGGTATCCGTTGGGTTGATAAAATTCCCAACCGTGACGACCCGTTCGCGCTCTACTCGGGTTCCCCATCGTGTGGTGTGAAAACACGACCATGTACCTTGACACGTGGCTTGACTCAAGGACGATCCGTATGGAAATGATACGGACCGTATGTTTTTACTATGATATGGAACTGCCTGAATTGTCAAAAACCCTTGTGTGCACAATTATTGTGTGTTCTTCTGCAGGTACATTAACCACGTTAGTGCATGACGTGTAGTAACCGTTTGTGAGTGACGTTTTTAGTTCCACCATTTGACACGTATATGCCGGAATACCGATTTAGGATTTTTCTTTGGTGAGGAAACATAGTACCGAGACTGCATAAAAGTTCATTTTCAAAGAAAGGAGTCAAAATGAAGTTTAGGATTCCATTTAGGGGTTATTAAACTCCTATATTGAACTAAGAGTCAATTGGGAGTATAGGATCAATCTCAAGAACTTAGGAACAATCTCCCCTGTTTTCGGCAGAAATTTTGCTGAACTTGAACAGGGCATAACTTAAGATTGGTTGAACCAATGGAGGTATGGGATACCACTCTGGAAAGGTTTTGAAGTCCTCTACAACGTTTCTGTAGAGCTCCAGAACAGAATCTCCCTCCAAATGGATGAAAATCTTAGAAGAGTAGGTACTGCCCAGAAACAGGACAGACCAAAAGGCTCTCTAGAATTTTCTGTATTTCAACCACAACTTCCTGCATAAAAATCTCCAAGGGTCAAGCAAGACATCGTTGGAGAGTACAGGAAATGTTCTACAACTTTGTTGTTGAACTCAAGTCCAGATTCTGCCTCTAAGGTGGTCAAAACTGTTGAATTATCCAGACTGGTCAGCTGGACCAGAAGCTGAACAGTGAACACCATGTTAAAGTGTTTCAACCAAAACACTTAGTTTCATAATTCGACTTTCAGTGGCTGTTGTAAAACAGCGAGTTGGAGTCGAAAAGTGTATGCATTCGACATATCACTTCGAGTTAGGACATGTTTGAGTCCAGTACAATAGCGAGGAATTACGCATGCTAACACACTTAACATCCCGTGGCGACCCCGATGGTCGAAATGAACTTTTAAACCCCTAAAGTTCAATACTTTGGAACTCGATCATGTGAAACAGTCCATGGATGTATATGTTGTATAAAGTTTATACTTTATCCATATGTGTGACTGTTATGCATACTGTTTATTCCATTCTCGCATTACTATTGTATTGACTGGATGAAATAAACCAACATGTGCTGATAGTTCGAATGGTCTGAATGCAGAATGGTGTGGACACGTTCAACGCAAGAGGAGGGAGGTCCGAGTCAAGTTCGTGGTGATGAGTCTCCACCTCCAGAGAAGACCACAATGCAGCAGCAACCACCTCCTCCACCGCCAGAACTTCCATGGAATCTTGTGGAGGTTCTCGCTGCAGTGCTCGGCTCACGCGACGAGCAAACCGAGTTGCTGCGGATGTTAGTCCAGCAGAATGCATCCCATCAGGGCCAAGACAATGGGCAATGCCAGCCCCAACAAAGTTCTTATTCAGAATTCCTGGCGACCCATCCACCGGTCTTTACGGAGGCCGAAGAGCCTTTGGAGGCGGACAGCTTTATCCGCACTCTGGAAGCGAAGTTCGGGCTGCTACGATGCACCGAACACCAGAAGGTGTTGTATGCAGCACAACAGCTTCAAGGAGAAGCCGGTACCTGGTGGGCGAACTACACCGCCTCCTTACCGGCTGGCCATGCCGTCACATGGACGGAGTTCCGGGAGGCGTTCCGCGCCTATCACATACCTCCCGGTGTTATGGAAATGAAGCTCCAGGAGTTCCTGGCGCTACGACAGGGCGAGAGGAGTGCTCATGAGTACTCCAGGTTATTCAACAACCTGGCGCAGTATGCGCCAGGATTTGTGGGGACAGAAGACAACAAGCGCAATGTGTTCTTCCGGGGCCTGAATTCAAAGATGAAGGTCCATCTCGCCTAGAGCAATCACGGCACATTCAACGATCTAGTTAATACCGCGATTCTACAAGAAAATGCTCAGCGCGAACGCGGTTCTGACAAGAGGAAACGCAACACGCTGACAAGAAGCAGTGGTGGGACGCCACAGAAATACCGCGTGGTGTATCGCTCACCATCCGGTCAGAAATGGCAGCCACCGGTGCGACCGCCTCAGTTTCGCGGTCGACAATATAATATGCCGGGCTTCCGACCGACGTATCCACCACAGCAACAGCAGCAGCAAAGGATGGTCCCGCGTGCGCCTCAGTTTCAACAGCGTACACCGGGATTCCGTCCTCAAGTCGGCGGGACCCCGACACCTTACATGTGTTTCACGTGTGGCCGTGTCGGGCATATTTCAAGGGACTGCCCTGAGCCGCGACAGGGCAGGGGTGCAGCACTGTATCAGGGTGCTAATCAGCCCCGCAACCAGCCCAAGAAACCAGCACCAAAACCCGGCAACGTCCACCACTTAGCCATCGAAGACGTGCCGGAAGGCGAACCCGTCCTCGCGGGTATGCTTTCTTACTTAGATCATCCCGTAGTCATACTTTTTGACTCCGGTGCCACCCACAATTTCATAAGTCAGTCTTATGTTATTAAATATCAACTGCCTATCATTCCCACAAATAATTCATACTTGATATGTTCTCTGGGTGGGAAAATAACAGCTGATAGAATGGTCTATAGAGCACCATTACAGTTGGGTGGGAATCTATATCCGACTTCTCTAATCATGTTAGAGAGTCAAAAACTTGATGTCATTTTAGGAATGTTATGGCTACATCACCATGGTGCTGTTCTTGACATCATTCCACGTGTGGTTCGTTTAAACTCTCCACTTCATGAACCACATGTTCTTATTCTTGACCGTTCGGTTCAAGAAGCTCCTGCCACATATAATACGGAAGCCAAAAAACTTGATGATATTCGTGTGGTCTGTGAATACCCGGATGTCTTTCCGGATGATCTTCCGGGCATGCCACCCGAAAGAAATGTCGAGTTCAAGATTGAACTTGTACCTGGAACGACGCCGATATCACGGAGACCATATAAGATGGCTCCGAATGAGCTGGCTGAACTGAAGGAGCAGCTCAACGATTTAATGAAGAAGGGTTTCATTTGACCGAGTTCCTCGCCATGGGGATGCTCGGCGCTGTTTGTGAAGAAGAAGGATGAAACCTTGAGGTTGTGTGTGGACTACCAACCTCTCAACACCGTCACCATCAAGAATAAATATCCACTGCCCCGCATCGATATTCTCTTCGATCAACTTGTGGGTGCGAGTGTATTTTCGAAGATGGATCTTCGCTCCGGATATCACCAAATCAAGATCCGAGCGGAGGATATTCCGAAGACGGCCTTCTCGACGTGATATGGGTTGTACGAATACCTCGTCATGTCCTTTGGTCTCACCAACGCCGCGGCACACTTCATGTATCTCATGAACTCAGTGTTCATGCCAGAGTTGGACAAGTTTGTGGTGGTGTTCATAGACAACATCTTGGTTTACTCCATGTCTGAAGAAGAACATGCCAAACACTTGCATATCGTACTTCAATGATTAAGAGACCATAAGCTTTATGCCAAGTTCAGCAAGTGCGAGTTTTGGATCAGCCAAGTGCCATTCCTTGGTCACATTATTTCTGCAGAAGGCATTGCAGTTGATCCAAGCAAAATCGAACAAGTGCTGAAATGGAAGTCCCCCACATCAGTCCATGAAGTCAGAAGTTTCCTCGGGTTAGCAGGATATTACCGGAGATTCATACTGAATTTCTCCAAGCTTGCTAAGCCGATGACTGAACTGTTGAAGAAGGGGATCAAATATGTTTGGAGCTCATCTTGTGAAGAAGCTTTCCAGGCATTAGTGAAGCATCTTACAACAGCCCCGGTGTCAGCTCAACCGGATACAACCAAGCCCTTCGACGTATATTGTGATGCGTCTGGCATCGGGCTTGGCTGTGTATTGATGCAAGGAGGAAGAGTGGTCGCCTATGTCTCACGTCAACTCCATAACCACGAGCAGCACTATCCGACTCATGATCTTGAGCTCGCTGCTCTGGTGTTGGCATTGAAAATGTGGAGGCACTATCTGCTTGGGAACTTAGTGCACCTCTACACCGACCACAAAAGTCTAAAATATATATTCACTCAAAAGGAGTTGAATATGCGGCAACGCAGATGGGTAGAACTGATCAAGGACTATGTGATCGAGATTCACTACCATCCCAGAAAGGCAACCGTGGTTGCTGACGCCTTGAGCCGCAAATCTCATGTCAACAATCTGTCCATCACCCCACTTGAAGAGGAGGAGCCAACTCTGTACTTGGTTCCATATGGGGCATTGTATAATCTTGCTCTCGTCCCTGCAATACGAGAGGATATTATGAAAGCGCAGAAGAAAAACGTGGGAATGTCGCACATTCGGAGAAGGATGAAGAATGGCGAAATGAAATGCTTCCGAAGAGATGATAACGGTACACTATGGTTTAAAGACCGTATAGTGGTACCCCGTGACATGAAGCTTCGGAAGAAAATCTTGGGTGAAGCTCATTTGTGCAAGTATTCTATTCATCCGGGCAGAAACAAGATGTACCAGGACCTGAAAACCAGGTTTTGGTGGACACAGATGAAAAGAGAAATCACAAAGTATGTATCTGAATGTGATACGTGTCGGCGGGTGAAAGCCGACCATATGCATAAAGCCGGACAGCTGCAACCATTGAACATTCCGGCGTGGAAGTGGGAGGATATCAGCATGGATTTCATTGTTGGTTTACCTCTCACGTCTCACAAGAATGACTTGATTTGGGTAATACTCGATCGACTAACCAAGTCGGCTCATTTCATTCCCGTACATACAAGTTACGTGGCCAAGCAATATGCGGAGCTGTACATTGCAAGGATCTTGTGCTTGCACGGTGTTCCCCGCTCCATTATTTCAGATCGCGGTGCGCTGTTCGTCGCTCGGTTTTGGGAACAGCTGCACGCGTCATTTGGGACCAAACTGATCTGAAGCTCCGCGTATCACCCTCAGACGGATGGTCAAACTGAACGGGTGAATTAAGTGCTGGAAGACATGCTACGCGCTTGTGCCATCCACCATGGCAAGAATTGGGACGATCATTTGCCGTTGGCGGAATTTTCTTACAACAATGGCTATCAAGCTAGCATTAAGATGGCGACGTATGAAGCTCTCTACGGCCGGAAATGCCGCACACCCCTTAACTAGTGCGAGTCCGGCGAGCGAGTTATCTACGGCATCGAGCTTGTGAATGAGGCTGAAGAACGAGTGCGAGTAATACAAGCCAACCTCAAGGCTGCTCAATCTCGTCAGAAGAGCTATGCGGATAAAAGACGCCGTCCTCTCCACTTCGACATTGGGGACCATGTTTATGTCCGTGTGTCTCCAATGAAGGGAGTTCATCATTTCGGAGTGAAGGGTAAACTTGTGCCGCAGTTCATTGGTCCGTTCACCATCATTGAAAATTGCGGACCCATGGCCTATCGCTTGGAGTTACCGGCATCACTCGCGGGCATTCACAACGTCTTCCACATCTCTCAGCTTAGGAAGTGGCTCAAACCCTCAGCTGAAATCCGCACAGAAGACATAGAAGTTCTTCAACCGGACCTCACGTACATGGAGTATCCAATCCGGATTATCGATGAAAAGACTCGTGCCACAAGAAACCGGACCTTATGGTTCTATAAGGTCTTGTGGAGCAACCATACCCTGATGAGGTGACATGGCAAAGCGAGGACTATCTACGAACATACTATCCGGACTTACTATCATCATATACCCGGTAAAGTTCTCCCCGCTTTGCATTTCTTTGGAATCTCGGGACGAGATTCTTTTAAAGGGGGGAGGGATGTAAAATCCCCAAAAGTGGTAGCAAGAAACTTCAGCTCATGTACACTTATGAAAAATGAGGGGAATTAAAACTTTGAATTATAATGGTGTAAGTTCAAAGTGAGGGTTTAGACTTCCCAAAAACTTCCAAACATGGAGATCTAAATGCACTGCTTGGATCTTCATAGTCCAAATATTCACCCTTCCAAATTTCAGCTCATTTGGAGGAGTTTCAATATTTGTTTGGGATTAAAAGGAGGAGCTATTTAATCTGAATTTTCAATTCAGTTTCAAATTCCAATTCCCCCAATTTGCAAATTTGGTTCCACAAATGTGTTCTCCACATTTGAATTAGCAGCCATGCCAAAATTGGAAACTTTGGAGATGGTTTGCTATGTTTTTTTGGGACAATACAAAATAGAGGATTCAAACTCCATTTCAAATTCAAATGATCAGACCCAATTCAAACTTCACACCAGAATTCAAACCATTTGAATTCAACAAATTTGAACCATGACTTGGTGTGAAAGTCTAGCCTTAAATGTTGAGTTGCTGGGGGGTAAAGTATCAGAGAAAATTTGGATAAGAATTAGAAATGGTGGGACCCTTTGGTCAGCCACACACAAGAGCTTCCGCCTCAGCCGACTGCGGTCGAACAGCGGGGGAGCAACAGCTCCCGGTTCCGACCCACGCCCGAGGTGCGCCGTGCCACCTCCTGATTCTTCCGCCTACTTGATCATCCGCTCGTGCCACAGCCCCAGCACAACTTCCCTTGCTCTCTCGGCTGTTTACCGACGTGCTTCCTCCTTCTCTGCTCGAGCACGTGGGCGAAAACCGCCGCGCTAGGCTAGTCGCTCGGGTTCCCGGTGTTGATCGTCTTCCAACGACACCAGCGCGTAGCTGAGCTAACCATCAGCTCCGCCGGAGCCTCCTCGGCGCTTTCCAACAGTCCCCAGCTCGTGACGGACCCTCCATACCGGCACCGAACCGTTCTGCTCCGAAGGAAAACAGAGCTCGACGTCGCCGCCGCGGTTCCCCGTCTACCGGCCGACTCCGACCTCCCCAGTGCAAGGGAAACCACCCAGAGGTGTGTCACAAAGTCTAGTTTCTCATACCGATGCCCTTTGGTACTTTACCCCACCGCCGGCTAGCCGGAATTTGGAGATTTCCGACGATACACGTGGAAGATAGCTCGAGACCGTTTCGGGAAATTCTTCCCACACGCTGAATCATCGGGTCTCCGGCACTAGACACAGCCACTAGATCCCCTAGCGCCTCCCCACGCTGAAGCATGGCGCAAACCATCCCCTCTGCAACCCTAGCGATGAGAATCCGTCGCCGCCGGCTGAAATAGTTCGGTTCACTGTCGAACTACGCCTTGCACGAGTTGCCGAAATTTCACTGGTCCGATTTAAAACAGTGGGCCCAGATCCAATTATTTGAAGTTTCTGTTAGGGAAATAATTCCAAGAATTAGCTGATCTTTCCAAGCTCATAACCTTGTGTAGAAAACTCCAAAAAGGGTGAGACCAATTTCGTTGGAATCCTCATGAGGAGTACTTCACAGAGAAACCAATTTTAAGCTATAACAATGCCCAGGAATTTCTGTAGAATTCTTTTTACTAAATGATTTAGGGATTTATTACAGGAGCAATTCTTTATGAAATATTCCCAAATTTTGGCAGATAATCCTTTTCATAGTTACTGATCTCCAGTAAAAATTTGAGCTTCATTGGAGTCAAATTGCCTTCCCAAGTTCAGCCTTTATTTGAAAATTCAAATTTAAACAGAAACTTTTCAGAACTCCTGTCCAACTTAAAAAATTCATATCTCTCTTTTGGTAGCTCCAAAAATGCTGAAACAAATTTTGTTAGAACCATGGAGACTTACGTAATCAGATCTTCCACTATTAGCTATGTCAAATCTCCTAATTTGGGCTAAAAAATTCAGGGAAGCATTGTACATGTAGGAATTTTGGAGACTACATTGTGCAATGACAATTCTCCAAATTTTGCTCCAATCATCCTTACAGAGTCTAGTATCCACTGTAAAAATTCCAAAGCCAATTAAGGATCCTAAATAGCAGTAGCTATGAATAGATGTTCAATTCTTATAAATCCTTCATACTTACACATATATTTTGTTACATTTCATAATAGTGACCAAAGTTGAGGACGCACCGGAGCCCTTGGACGTCCTCCCACCTGAAGCTAACTTTCCGTTTGACTCGCAACCAGGCAAGCCCCGGTTTGCACTTAAGTACCTTTTATAAAGCTTTTTATTTGTATCACTTACGTCTAGGGTGAATGTTTGCATTAGAGTTAGGGTGATTGAAACACCACTTGCATAACCTTTTAAATCCTATGGAGGGTTAGGTAGCTTACAGACTCGACGAGTAGAGAATGCCATGCTAATATGCTTAGGATCTCGGTAGAAGTCGAGTAGTTGGAATCTACTCGCGAGGTAAGGTTTTATCACACGGTTTGGTCAGAATAGAAAATGGCTTAAAAGTGGAGAAAATGAGACCCAGCAGGGGGGATAGGAAGCAGTGAGCGGAGGTCTCACGTGCGTAGCCCTGTTGGTGTAGATTGAGGACCGAGTCGTGTGCGGGCCTGCTGAACAAGTATCGAACAGTACCGGATGACATACTGACATAAGCAGGAAACCGATGTAAATGGTTAACCTGGGTGCCGAGGCTTACCCAACCGTAAATAGGAGTGGGTTGAGGGTAGCAAGGTGTAAATATGCCGGTGCGCACAGTCACGCTCCACGCGGGGACCTCCTGCCCGTTACGGATGGACCGGTTCGGTGTTTGGGTTGCCTTTGAAAGGTTGTTGCATACAACAGAGTAGGAAGGGGTGTGGAATCTCACTTCTGAAAGTGGGTGTATGCAACGTGTTGTCTGGGTGTCTCCTGATTGCAATCACCGTCCCTCACGGTTATTTGAGTACCGCTTGTTCACTGTTTCGTGACGTAGTAAGAAGTGAAGTAAGCCAGTTGAATGATAATATGCTGTGATGATAGATTAATGTTTTGGAAACCATGTCTGCTGTAGATGTAGAGCTAATTAAGTTTTCTTTCCGCCTTGGGCATCACCACATCGGAGGAAAGCGTTTCTTGTTTGATTGTGGACTTCCGATGTGAGGGCTGCCTAAGGCACATGAATCTGCTGCTATGAAAACTGAAAGTAAAGATCAACTTATAGGCATGTCTTTGTCACAAATTCCTTTTCCTATCATACACATCCCTGCATGTAGAGTTCCATGCCTAGGCTAGACGGTTAAGCCTTGCTGAGCCATCGTGCTCACGGTTGCAATATTTGAGCTGTATGCAGGTGAGAGCTATGAGGAGGGTTCCGAGGATGAGGCGATGCCCCCGTCAGGATACACAGCCGAGCTGGAGCCTTGCACGCCGCCGTGATTTCTCTGGTTCCATTCTGCTAGCGTGTAGCATCCCCGGGCTGGACGGCTGCACTTTTGCTTAGCTAGGATGAGAGGCTACTTATGTAAATTACTTCCTCTGTATAGTTATATTTTGTAAAAAAAACTTCCGCTGTTTTATATCAAATAAAAGTTTGTATGTTGTTCTCTAATCTTTTCGTCTGTACTGTTGGGTGCCGCATCGCACGGCACCACCCTATGCGATCTTGGTGTGGGTGAACCACGGGGTGGTCCCCACAGACGTGGTATCAGAGCTGCATTGGGAATAGCACGCTCGAAAAGAGCCTATTTTGAAAACTTAGAAGTAGTCGAGTGAGGATTAGTCATTAAGCCCACATAAGGTCTCTGATAGTAGTAGATATTATGGTGGAAAAGCTAACATACTTGTTATACATTCTGTAACGACGCTCCGACATCAGGTAAGAGGTAAGGTACGCCACCGCAGGCGGATCAATTGCGGTAACTCGCCATACGAGTAATAGTATGGAATGATATATCGTGGCTTGGCACGGTAGTGAATATGAGTCTCTGAACCTCTTCATGGTTCTGAGAGCATGTAAAAACGCTGTTCTCCAGCGTGCTTTAGGCAAAAGTGAGAATACCCCATTGTGTGGTAAGAAACACGATAGTATGCAACTCTTGAACGTTCAATGTTCAAAGGGCCATACGCACCGCTCGCCATCAGCGTGCCTCAACGGTCATGAGGCAGTAGGTGGTATCCGTTGGGTTGATAAAATTCCCAACCGTGACGACCCGTTCGCGCTCTACTCGGGTTCCCCATCGTGTGGTGTGAAAACACGACCATGTACCTTGAGACGTGGCTTGACTCAAGGACGATCCGTATGGAAATGATACGGACGGTATGTTTTTACTATGATATGGAACTGACTGAATTGTCAAAAACCCTTGTGTGCACAATTGTTGTGTGTTCTTCTGCAGGTACATTAACCACGTTACTGCATGACGTGTAGTAACCGTTTGTGAGTGACGTTTTTAGTTCCACCATTTGACACGTATATGTCGGAATACCGGTTTAGGATTTTTCTTTAGTGAGGAAACGTAGTACCGAGACTGCATAAAAGTTCATTTTCAAAGAAAGGAGTCAAAATGAAGTTTAGGATTCCATTTAGGGGTTAGTAAACTCCTATATTGAACTAAGAGTCAATTGGGAGTATAGGATCAATCTCAAGAACTTAAGAACAATCTCCCCTGTGTTCGGCAGAAATTTTGCTGAACTTGAACAGGGCATAACTTAAGATTGTTTGAACCAATGGAGGTATGGGATACCACTCTGGAAAGGTTTTGAAGTCCTCTACAACGTTTCTGTAGAGCTCCTGAACAGAATCTCCCTCCAAATGGATGAAAATCTTAGAAGAGTAGGTACTGCCCAGAAACAGGACAGACCAAAACGCTCTGTGGAATTTTCTGTATTTCAACCACAACTTCCTGCAGAAAAATCTCCAAGGGTCAAGCAAGACACCGTTGGAGAGTACAGGAAATGTTCTACAACTTTGTTGTTGAACTCAAGTCCAGATTCTGCCTCTAAGGTGGTCAAAACTGTTGAATTATCCAGACTGGTCAGCTGGACCAGAAGCTGAACAGTGAACACCATGTTGAAGTGTTTCAACCAAAACACTTAGTTTCATAATTCGACGTTCAGTGGCTGTTGTAAAACAGCGAGTTGGAGTCAAAAAGTGTATGCATTCGACATATCACTTCGAGTTAGGACATGTTTGAGTCCAGTACAATAGCGAGGAATTACGCATGCTAACACACTTAACATCCCATGGCGACCATTAGGAGTTGGTCTCCCTTAATTTGAAGGTTCCTAGCTAAAGATATGAGCTAAACAATTTCAGAGAAAATTCTGAAAATGTTTCTGAATATTTTCTATTTTCTCTATAACAGTTTCACTAATCACACCATTAGGTGGATCAAATGAGCTCAAATGGATCTGAAATTTTTATGGGAGTTTGGGAATATTTTGGTGAACACTCCAGCAAAATTTCAGGATTTTCCTCCAAAGGGTTCTCCAGTTAAAATTCCAAACAGTTTAAATTTGAGGAATTTATTCTGGAGAAATAAGGATTTTCATGAAGTGAAACTTGATTTGCTGGAAAGTACTAAAGAGAGCTGAATCCAACAAAATTTGGTTCACTCGATTTGGAGTTTTCTAGCCAAAGTTAGGAGGATTTGAAGTTTGAAGGAAATCTGAAAATCGGGGAAAAAGTTTAAATCTGCCGGGGCCCGCGGGGACAGGTGTTAGGCGCGGAGACGACCGCACACTGAGGCCCACAGGGTCTTTGCGCGCCAGCACACCAGATCCCGGCCACATCCGATCCCGATTTAAAATTTTGAGCCGCTGACGCGTGGGCCAGCCGGCTTCGTCTTCCTCCCGACGCGCTCTCGCGCCCGCGCCGCCTCCCCTCGCCGGAGCCGGCTCTGAGCTCGCCGGCATGCCGCTGCCGGCCATCACCTGGTTTGAAACTCGCCGCCAGGGGGTTGTTGACGTTGGGGAGCACGTCTGTGGGGTCAGCTCGAGATGGCGGTGACCGGAACTAGCCCGGCAGCGTGCGGCGGCCTCGGTTGAGGTTCGGCGCCGTCGGCCGTGGGTTCTAACCCGCCATAACCTCGAACGATTGGTTCTACAGCATCAGTATACCTCTAGGAAGCTCGACAAGGTGTCAAATGGGTTCAAAGATGGTGGCAAGCCGGTCGGCACCGTGTGACCGAGCGTGCCCGCCATGAACGCCCTCAATCGAGCTCAAAATTCGTCACTCCTAATCAGTTTCATACCACAGATGCAGAAAGGAAATTGATCGCCAGCTAGTCAAGCGCCTATGTGCAAGATTTGATAACTAAAGAAAGATCACAGCGCGAGAATTCTAAGAATCTGTACCGGAAGCTCGGTTTAAGGTTGCCGGAGCAAAAACTGGAAATTCGCAGTGGACTCTTCACGGTTTGCTCCCAAACTTGTAGGAGAGCAACACGGTGGTCTCGTGCTCCTGTTGCCTTTCTTGCTGGACCGTGAAAGCGCCTGTGGAACGCTGTCCACGAGCGCTTGACCTTCGGCTGAGGTTAGGTCGCCGTTATGGCGATCGTTCTCGGGCAAGGGAGGTCGGAGCTCGGAGTTTTTGTCGTTGGGGAGGTGGAGTGCGATCTCAGGGTGCTGTCTAGCAGCTCGAGGAAGGAGGAGGCGAGATGTTTCCGTGGTTTCCCGATCAAGCAGAGAGGCGGACGGCCAGGGGCTTGGTGTTCACGGGAGAGGGGGAAGCGAGCGGTGCCTGCCTCGGTGGAGCGCCTTAAGAGGACCCTGGAACCGCCCTTGGACTCATGTGTGGGCGCGGGAAGCAGCTGGTGGCGCTGCTTCTCCTCGCTGGCGATCGCAGCTGCTCCCGGGGCGTTGAACCAGCAGCTGCTCGGTGGAATTTCCCACCGAGAGTCTGACTTTGGGTGCAAGTCTCCCCTCTTCTCTCTATGACATGTGCGTCCCACACTCAAGTTTAACCTCTGAAATTAACTCCTCATCACTGTTGTAAACAGTGAGCCCCAAAATACCCATGGTGATTCAAATTATTCACCCATGAGCCATTTGAATTGATTAGGATTCAAATTGGGTTTGGTTTGAATGAATTTCAGCACAAGTTCAGTTTGGAATTCAAATAAAGTTTGAATTTGTCCCACTTAGCTCATGTCAAGATCAACTCCTAATGGAGTGAAAATTGGTGTGTGAGCTCACAAACATGTGCTGAATAAGAATATGCCTCCCACTTTTGAATTCATGGGATAAAAACAGTTTGAATTTGAATATGGTTTCAAACTGCCCTCTTTCTAGCTATACCCAAAATGACCTCAAAAAGGTTTTGAATTTGGGTGAAACATGGCATGGACATCCCTAGCAATGTGTAGGAGTTTTCATATGCCCAGCCCATCTATATCACATGTGGAAAATACCACTTTTGCAATATGTGAGTTTGTTCTCTAATGAGCATGTTGATGGTGGTTACTTGCTCTTCATTTGTGTTCATCAACTTGCTTCAAATGAGGTGTGTGGTGTGGTGATGAACACTTTAAACATGTGTCAAAAACTGAGGCCCTTACATTCCTCCCCCCTTAAAAGAATCTCGTCCCGAGATTATAAGGTGAAAATGAGAGAGAGGACGGTGGAAAATTACCGGATATGCGACGTGAAAAAGTCGGGGTAGTTAGCGTGAAGAAATCCTTCGCTCTCCCATGTCGCTTCGTCCACGGAGTGATTACCCCATAGAACCTTGTAGAACCACAACGTACGGTTGCGTGTGGTTCGGGCCTTTTCGTCAATAATCTGAACTGGTTCCTCCCGATAGGTGAGATCCGGTTGCAGTTCTTCAATGTCCTCCAGCCGAACTGTAGTAGATAGCTTGAGACACTTCCTAAGCTGGGAAATATGAAATACGTCGTGCACACCGGAAAGTGCTTCTGGTAATTTCAGCCGGTATGCTACCGATCCACATCTTTCGGTAATCTGGAATGGACCGATGAATCGGGGTGCTAACTTTCCTCTCACCCCAAATCTGTTTACGCCCTTCATTGGAGACACACGTAGGTATACGTGATCCCCAACTTCAAACTGCAATGGGCGTCTTCTCCGGTCCACATACAGTTTCTGACGGGATTGAGCGGCTTTTAGGTTCGCTTGAATCAGTCAAACCATCTCTTCCGCGTTGTTGACAAGGTCAATCCGAAGGTAACCCTTTCGGCAGACTCACACCAGTTCAATGGTGTGCGGCATTTTCTTCCGTATAGCGCCTCGTAAGGCGCCATCTTTATGCTGGCTTGGTACCCATTGTTGTACGAGAACTCGGCTAACGGCAAGTGATCATCCCAATTCTTGCCGTGGTTGATAGTGCAAGCTCGTAGCATGTCTTCTAAGATTTGGTTTACCCGCTCAGTTTGCCCATCCGTTTGCGGGTGGTACGCTGAACTACGGATCAGCTTCGTCCCGAAGGAAGCGTGCAGCTGCTCCCAAAAATGGGACACAAATCAAGTGCCCCGATCCGATATGATGGTACAGGGTACGCCGTACAAGCACAGGATCCGTGAGATGTACAGTTCAGCGTACTTCTTGGCGTTGTAGTTGGTGTTGACCGGGATGAAATGGGCAACTTTGGTGAGCCGGTCAACGATCACCACACAGAATCATGCTTTTGAAGAGTGGTGGGTAAACCGATGATGAAGTTCATGCTCACATCCTCCCACTTCCAGGCAGGAACGCCTAGTGGTTGTAGCAGTCCCGGTCTCCGCATATGGTCTGCCTTCACCCTTCGACATGTATCACATTCGGACACGTACTTCGCGATCTCCCGCTTCATCTGTGTCCACTAAAACTTGCTTCTGAGTTCTTGATACATTTTGTTGCTGCCGGGATGAATAGAAAATTTTGAAAAGTGAGCCTCATTAAAAAATTTCTTCCGTAACTCTGGGTTACGGGGTACGACGATCCGGTCCTTGAACCATAGGACGCCGTCTCCGTCCTTCTGGAAACATTTCAACTCCCCACTGTCTACACGTCTCCGCAAATGCGACATGCCCTTGTCATGTTTCTGAGCTGCCGCTATCTCTTCACAGATGGTGGGGATCAAAGCTAGGTTGTAGAGAGCTCCATGTGGAATTACATGCAGTGGTGGTTCGCTCCCTTCCAACGGTGTGATGGTCAGATTGTTGACGTGTGACTTGCGGCTCAGCGCATCTGCCACTACGTTTGCCTTGCCCGGATGATAATGGATCTCTATTTCGTAATCCTTTATCAATTCTAACAATCTTCGCTGCCTCATGTTCAGCTCCTTCTGAGTGAATATGTACTTGAGGCTTTTGTGGTCGGTATATAAATGTACGAGGTTACCGAGTAGGTAGTGCCTCCACATTTTCAGTGCAAGTACCACGGCAGTGAGCTCCAAGTCGTGGGTTGGATAATTCTGCTCATGGTTTCTAAGCTGCCATGATCCATACGCGACCACTCTTCGGTCTTGCATCAGCACACATCCGAGCCCAATGCCGGATGCATCGCAGTACACATCGAACGGTTTTGTTGTGTCTGGCTGCGCAAAAACCGGTGCTGATGTCAGGTGCTTGACTAAAGCCTTGAATGCTACTTCACATGCTGGACTCGAAATATATTTGGTAGCCTTCTTCAGCAGCTCCGTCATAGGCTTGGCAATCTTTGAGATGTTCGGAATGAACCTCCGATAATATCCCGCGAGTCCGAGGAAACTCCGTACCTCGTGAACAGTCCTCGGGGATTTCCAATTCAGCACTTGAGTGATCTTGCTTGGGTCTACAGCGATACCCTCCGCTGAGATGATATGCCCGAGGAAAGGCACTTGCGATATCCAAAACTCGCATTTGCTGAATTTCACGTATAACTTGTGATCCCGCAGCCGTTGCAAGACTATACGCAGATGCTTCTTGTGATCTTCCTCCGACTTGGAATATACCAGTATGTCGTCGATGAAGACCACGACAAACTGGTCAAGCTCCGGCATGAATACCGAGTTCATCAAGTACATGAAGTTAGCTGGAGCATTGGTGAGGCCGAAGGACATGACCTGGTACTCATAAAGTCCGTACCTCGTCGAGAAAGCAGTCTTTGGAATGTCCTCAGCCCTTATCTTAATCTGATGGTACCCGGATCTTAAGTCCATCTTGGAAAAGATCTTTGCTTCGACCAACTGATCAAACAACATGTCGATCCGTGGCAACGGGTACTTGTTTTTGATGGTTACGGCATTTAATGGACGATGGTCCACACAAAGCCGCAACGTCTCATCCTTCTTCTTTACAAATAATGCCGAACAGCCCCATGGCGAGGAGCTCAGCCTAATAAAACCCTTTTCCAGGAGGTCCGTGAGCTGAGTCTTCAGTTCAGCCAACTCCTTGGGTGCCATCTTGTACGGCCTTCGGGATATTGGCATGGTTCCCGGTGCAAGTTCAATCTTGAACTCCACCTCTCTATCGGGCGGCATCCCCGGCAAATCGTCCGGGAATACATCAGGGAACTCTCGGACCACGGGAATATCTTCCAATCTGATGGTTGTGGCTTGATAGACACATGGAAGTTTTATTTCTGGACTGTCCAGAAATAAGGAGTGAGATTCGTGCACTTCTGAGTTTATGTGCACAACTCGGAGGACGGTGTCTAAAACAGCGCCGTGGCGGGTTAACCACGACATCCCTAAAATGACATCGACCTTTTATCCCTCTAGGATTATGAGAGACGTAGGGTAAACTCTACCCTCTAAGCACAATGGCGCTTTTGGGACCATCATGCTTGCTGAAATTTTCCCACCCGGTGAACAGGTAACATAAGGACTATTGGTGGGTAGTATTTGCAAGCTATATTTATCAATGAAAGCTTGGCTAATGAAGCTATGCATGGCGCCTGAATCAAATAGTATTATGGCGGGATGCTGGTGGAGTTGGAACATACCCGCAAGGATTGGCTCACCCTCCGGCACGTCCTCTATGGCAAGCTGGTGGACGGTGCCGGGCCTAGGGTTTGCCCGCCGTGCATTAGTAGGGTTCCAGGGTTGATTCCTCTCCGGAAACTGCGGTGCAACTCCGCCGCCTTGCCTCTCTGGGCAACTGCTGGCGAAGTGTCCTGGATGACCACACTTGTAACATGTGGCCGCTACTGGTGTGGTGCTTGGGGGACGAAAGCCCGGCATGCGCTGCTGAGGTGCATACGCACGCGGCATCGTCCGCTGCTGCTGTTGTTGCGGAGGTGGTACTGGCAGTGCCGGTCCGAACGCCAGTGAAGAGTACGGTCGACTGCGGAATGGCATCGACCTCTGGGGTGGCTGCCAGCGTGGACCTGATTGTGGGCGATTCACCATACGAAACTTTTGAGAAGGACCGCCTCATTCTCCGCTGCTTTGCGGCGTGCTTCGCTTTCTTTCCGCCGCCGCTAACTCCTTGCCGGAGTACTCCTGAACAATCGCAGCATCAATTATGTCGTTGAGGCTGCCGCGATTGAACATCGCCAATTTGTCCTTCAGGAGCGGGTTAAGCCCCTGGTAAAAGTGGTCCCACCGCTTCTCATCGGTATCTGCGTCATACGACGCATAGAGCGCGATATTATTGAACGCCCTGGAGTATTCCAGCACGTTCCGGCTCCCTTGCTGCAGGTGTAGAAACTCCTGCGTCTTCCTCTTCATCAAACCTGGCGGTATGTGATAGGCCCTGAAGGCCGTCCGGAACTCCATCCAGGTCATAACTTGATCGGTGGGCTGTGAAGCACAAAAGTTTGCCCACCACGCGCTCGCGGATCCTTGGAGCTGCTGGAATGCGAACTGACTCTTGCGCTGCTCGCTTATCTGGAGCAGCCCGAACTTCATCTCTATCGCGCGGAGCCAGTTGTCCGCGTCGAGAGGTTCATCCGCCCTTGAGAATACCGGGGATGAGTAGCCAGGAATTCGGAGTAGGAGCTCTGTTGACGCTCCTCATGATCTTGACGTTTCTCTGGGCGAGACGTATTGGCAATAAGAGTTTGCAGCAACTCCATGTGCTGCTGATGTGAACCTGCCATTGCCGCGACGATGTCGGCCAATGTAACCATTGGCAGTGGCGGTGGCGGTGTTTGCTGCTGTTGCTGCTGCTGTCCCGAGGAGTCCTCGGGAGGCTGTTGGGAGGTCTCTCCCCCTTGGCTAGTACCCCCAACGTCCGGGTTGGCACGAGTACGCGTCATTCTGAAATTCACAACAGCAGCGATTAGCACATGTCATACTTAAAATCCCATATGCAACAGTAGGTATTGATGTGACACATGATTAATTTGCACAACATTCACATATATTGATAAAGCATAAACTTTATACAAGATACATTATTCTCGGGTCTCCGAGAAGTCATGCTCATGTCATCACTACCTATACATACGCTACTGTCTACACGACATATCACCGATTACAAAAGTTGGGTTACACTACCCTCGCTGCCCTACTTGGCAACTGTAACCCCCTACTCGGAGTAGAACTCGACCTCCTGTGGGTCGTCCTCCTCCGGTACCTCTGCTGGTGGCTCTGGATCTACCACCTCTTCTCCCATCTCGGGTTCTCCCATTGCTGGAAGGCCCAAGACCACCGGTATGCCCAATACCGGAGGTACGAGGTCCTGCAAAGCATGCACCTCGTCCATGGCCTGGTTGTAGTCCTCTTCCCAGCCTTGCCCTTCCTCAATAGCGTCGTCCTGCTCTTGAGCAAGGTCCTCATTCTGCTGGGTTAAAGTCTGTACCAGCTCTTGCAATGCCGCGATGTCGACACGGCTTTTCCTCTTCGCCTTCTTCAGACGATGCAACTGATTATGCTGTTCATTCAGTCGCTTGATCGTCGGAAGGAGCACATTGCGGAGTGCGCTGTGAGCACTCTCGAAATGGTCTCCACGGCTTGTGCTCTCCTTGAGCATTGCGGCGAGATGCTCCGTATGAACAGCTTGGCTGTCCATCACGGCGTTTCCCGCCCTCATCTGGAGGCTGAGGTTTGCCTCCGCGGGGCTGTACCTTGGGCAACCCGGGTCCGTTGCCTCCAAGTACCTCTCTTCCCACACTTGGTGAGCCCGTCCCTCCACCAGAATGAGTGCGTATGGAGTGCCCTCCATAGCCTGCACGTGTAGTTGGCAGAAACGTGACATGGTGTCACGGGCTGCCACTTGCCACATCCCTTCCGGTTGTCTACCTCTCACCGTGACGGTGAACGGCACCCAGCCGGGTGGCGTAGGTCCTGTAGGGACTTCGACATGGATTGTACACGTCTTGTTCCCCTCTTCGCCTTCTTCCTTGGCGAAGTACTGTGGCATCTGGTTGTATCCGAAATATTGAAGCATCTGCCTCAATGCCTCCGGATAGCCGCTGTGGTGAGAACAGTGAGATACCACCCACCCGTTCTCCAACTGTTTGTCTGCTGTCATCTGTAAAAATATATTTGAGAAATGTCAATTATTTATTTAAACAGTAACCCATTGAGTTATAACATAAGACATGTCATTGAACCCATAAAACTTGGAAACATAGTTCAAATTTAAACAAATTTGACTGCTGATCTGCTGTCCAACATGACAGCCCTGACCAGTTTCCATTTCAACCTGATTTAGGCCATGTTAAAGCAAAACCAATTCTGGAGCTCAACATCAAAGTTAAAGTTAACTTCAATAGCTTTCCAGAAAGTATTTGCTTGGCCTAAGATCTGTCCTGGTTCAAAAGTTAGGAGATGTCAAAGTTAACAGAATTTCTGGAGAAAATTGGACAGCACCTCCCTGCTTTAGGTACTGTTTTGATCCAAGAATTCCAGTTAATTCTGCTCTCAATCTGACAAAACTTTCTGTAACAAAGTTGTAACCCATCTCATAAGATTTCCAGAACTACCTCATTTTCTATTTTCGGATTTTTATGCAGGAAGTTATGCTCAATTTACAGAGAGTCTTTGCTCTGCCCTGTTTTCTGGACAGTTTCAACTCTACTGCATTTTTTGATTGGTTAAGGGATGAAATACCTCTAGACCTCAACAGAAGAGTTGTAAAGCTCTTCCGAAGCTTTCCAGAAATGCATCATATGACCCCAACCTCGAAAGAACTCAACCTCTAGCCTCTGATTAACCTCATCCTTAATTCAGCTGAAAACAGAGTGCTCTGTCCTTAGCAACCTATAAGTTGAAAACTTGTTAACTTTGAATATCCTGATTAAGGGAAGAGGTTACAGCAAATTTTAGTGCTTTGGATCAAAACCTTTAAGTTTTACAATGAAGTTGTTCATTTAGTGGGGTGTGACGTCGATGCGTCACCAGATCATGTCGGTACTACGTCCTCACAAAGAAAAACCTATACTGGACTTAGCCGGCATCGTTAATTCAGTGGAACTAAACGTCACTCACACACGGATGCTACACGTCTACCGTTTCGTGGTTAGACTACCTGCAGAAACTCAAACAATCGTCAGACTCGGCTGCACACCGAGCCCGGTATCCATACAGTTCGTACACCCGGCCGTCATCACTCATCCGGATGTTCTCAAGCCAAACACGCCTTGAGTTACGTGTTCACGTTTCAGACCATGTGACGGGGTCTCCCAAATTGCACCACGCACACCAGGGACAGACGTTGCTCGAATACCCCAAACGACATGAAGAGTCGTAGAGGATATCAAAGCGGGTCGGGTTACCTGCCACCCGTGAGGCTCCACCCTTCAGCTTGTGTGCACTGGTGGACAGCGCTTACGTGTACCCCCCAAGACATAAACGTCCCGAGATACACTATTTTCCGACATAGACAAATAGGTTAGTATGCCACTTTCTATACACTAATAACATCCTTATACGGGCTACTAACTCGTTCCTCACTGGATTTTTGAAAAAGATGACCTTTTTAGTGCGTTAAACCTCAAGCGAGCTCTGATACCAACGCTGACACAACCCCACGGTCTTGTCGAGCCAGGATCACGCTAAGGGGTACTGCGTTGCACAACACCGAATAACACATATCAAAGGTACAAAACGGAAGCAACGTTTTATCACATAAAGAGGTTTATGGACATTTGTACATCAAAATAAGTCCAGTCTACACTCACGGGCGTAGACTAAGCATCAAGTGCACGTTCAGCCCTTGCACGTGTCCTTGCTAGCACGCACACACACACTACTGCAGCGTGCACGGCTCCCACTCGACGGGGTTCCCCTCCTGGGGTTCCGTCTCCTCTTCGGGAGTCCCTTCCTCATAGAACCCTGCAAAGGCTTCAAACACAAGCAGTGAGCACGAAGGCTCAGCAAGACTGACCCGTCTCTCCTAAACATGGAACTTCTACATGAGGGATTGATAGGTTACATGAGGTAAAACTCATTTGCAAGGACTCGCCTAATTAGTGGAACCTTACTTTCAAGTTTTAGCAGCAGGTTGTGGAGAACCTTACGCTAGGGCACATGAGAGAGCCGCAATCAAACAAGAAACACATTTCTCTCATGTACTTTGCCCGAAGTTGAAAGGAACTTTAGTTAGCTCTAAACTACAACAAATCATTAACAATCAAAGTCCATCTTTCAGTCAGCAACATTTTAACATGTATCTAGCCAGTTGTTTCTACGTCACGGTACAGTGAACAAGTGGTACTCATTGACCGCGAGGGATGGAGATTATAATCGATTTACACCTGCAGGGTTACCCGAACAACCCGTCACGTACGCCCGTACTCGATGTTGCCTACAACAACCATCACGGACGCCGTATGCAACTACCTTTCACCCGTTAGCCAAATGTTGAACCGGTCCAATCGTCCCGAGCAAGAGGTCTATGCACGCGCATCTCAGTGCCACCAGCCGATTTACACCTCGAGCTCTCAACCTACCCTCTGAACGACCAGCTATGCCTCAACACCCAGCTACCCGAGTTACATCGATTTCCCGGTTCCCATATAGCCGGTAGGTCTTCGGTACTGTTCTAGCTTGTTCAACAGGCCCGCACACGGCTCGGTCCTCAATCGACACAAGCGGAGCTATAGCACACAGGCCCCAAAGTCCTATTGCCCTTACCCTCCGCTTGGTCTCATTTTCTTGCCATGTGTTTCATGTGCTATCACTACCCGAGTCGAGTGCCTCTAGCCTATACTCGCGAGTAGTTCCAACTACTTGTCTTGTACCGAATCCTACACTATCTTAGCATTGCAGTAGCTAGCGGGGTTTGCAATCCTAAACCCAACCCATGGTTTTCTTGGCTATGCAGTTGGGTTTCCACACAAGACTCTAATGCAAAGAATAAGGTATTCAAGTATGTGCTCAAAACAATAAAAACTTGTAAAAAGGTTAATGCAAACCGGGGCTTGCCTTGCTGCTCTTGGTCGTAGGCTAGCTGCTCTCCGGAGTCACGAAGTCTAGGACTTCGGGTTCCTCCTCGACCTTAGCGACTACATGATACACAAGTATATGTATTAATTTAAATGCATTTGTTTGAATTTAAACTTGTGAAGTCTATAACTCTTACTAGACAGACCCAATGCCTGTGAAACTTTTACTGTGGCTTGGTTACAACCTAAACAGAGACTTGGTCAAGTTTCAGTTGCAGAAAAGCTCATTTGAGCCCTCCACAATTAATTATGTACTTGACCTTGATTGGCACTCTTAGGATGTTCTATGGATTTTCATGGAACAAACTATGACTTTCTGAAAACTAGATTTTCAGAGGGTTCTAATGGAGTTGGTCTCACTTAATTTGAAGGTTCCTAGCTAAAGATATGAGCTAAACAATTTCAGAGAAAATTCTGAAAATGTTTCTGAACATTTTCTATTTTCTCTGGAACAGTTTCACTAATCACACCATTAGGTGGATCAAATAAGCTCAAATGGATCTGAAATTTTTATGGTAGTTCGGGGATATTTTGGTGAACGCTCCAGCAAAATTTCAGGGTTTTCCTCCAAAGGATTCTCCAGTTAAAATTCCAAACAGTTTAAAATTTGAGGAATTTATTCTGAAGAAATAAGGATTTTCATGAAGTGAAACTTGATTTGCTGGAAAGTACTCGGAGAGCTGAATCCAAAAAATTTTGGTTCACTCGATTTGGAGATTTATAGCCAAAGTTAGGAGGATTTGAAGTCTGAAGGAAATCTGAAAATCAGGGAAAAAGTTTAAATCTGCCGGGGCCCGCGGGGACACGTGTTAGGCGCGGAGGTGACCGCACACTGAGGCCCACAGGGTCTTTGCACGCCAGCACACCAGATCCCAGCCACATCCGATCCCGATTTAAAATTTTGAGCTGCTGACGCGTGGGCCAGCCGGCTTCGTCTTCCTCCTGACGCGCTATCGCGCCCGCGCCGCCTCCCCTCGCCGGAGCCGGCTCTGAGCTCGCCGGCTTGCCGCCGCCGGCTATCACCTGGTCTGAAAATCTCCGCCAGGGGGTTGTTGACGTCGGGGAGCACGTCTGTGGGGTCAGCTTGAGATGGCGGTGACCGGAACTAGCCCGGCGATGTGCGGCGGCCTCGTTTGAGGTTCGGCGCCGTCGGTCATGGGTTCTAACCCGCCATAACCTCGAACGATTGGTTCTACAGCATCAGTATACCTCTAGGATGCTCGACAAGGTGTCAAATGGGTTCAAAGATGGCGGCAAGCCGGTCGGCACCATGTGACCGAACGTGCCCGCCATGAACGCCCTCAATCGAGCTCAAAATTCGTCACTCCTAATCAGTTTCATACCACAGATGCAGAAAGGAAATTGATCGCCGGCTAGTCCAGCGGCTATGTGCAAGATTTGATAACTAAAGAAAGATCACAGCGCGAGAATTAGAAGAATCCGTACCGGAAGCTCGGTTTAAGGTTGCCGGAGCAAAAACTGGAAATTCGCAGTGGACTCTTCACGGTTTGCTCCCAAACATGGAGGAGAGAAAAACTGTGGTCTCGCGCTCCTGTTGCCTTTCTTGCTGGACCGTGAAAGCGCCTGTGGAACACTGTCCACGAGCGCTTGACCTTCGTCTGAGGTTAGGTCGCCGCTGTGGCGATCGTTCTCGGGCAAGGGAGGTCGGAGCTCGGGGTTTTTATCATTGGGGAGGTGGAGTACGATCTCAGGGTGCTGTCTAGCAGCTCGAGGAAGGAGGAGGCGAGATGTTTCCACTGTTTCCCGATCGAGCAGAGAGGCAGACGGCCGGGGGCTCGGTGTTCACGGGAGAGGGGGAAGCGAGCGGTGCCTGCCTCGGTGGGGCGCCTTAAGATGACCCTGGAAACACCCTTGGACTCATGTGTGGGCGCGAAGCAGCTGGTGGCGCTGCTCCTCCTCGGTGGCGATCGTAGCTGCTCCCGGGGCGTTGAAAAGGCAGCTGCTCGGTGGAATTTCCCACCGAGAGTGTGACTTTGGGTGCAAGTCTCCCCTCTTCTCTCTATGACATGTGGGTCCCACACTCAAGTTTAACCTCTGAAATTAACTCCTCATCACTGTTGTAAAGAGTGAGCCCCAAAATACCCATGGTGATTCAAATTATTCACCCATGAGCCATTTGAATTGATTAGGATTCAAATTGGGTTTGGTTTGAATGAATTTCAGCACAAGTTCAGTTTGGAATTCAAATAAAGTTTGAATTTGTCCCACTTAGCTCATGTCAAGATCAACTCCAAATGGAGTGAAAATTGGTGTGTGAGCTCACAAACATGTGCTGAATAAGAATATGCCTCCCACTTTTGAATTCATGGGATAAAAACAGTTTGAATTTGAATATGGTTTCAAACTGCCCTCTTTCTAGCTATACCCAAAATGACCTCAAAAAGGTTTTGAATTTGGGTGAAACTTGGCATGGACATCCCTAGCAATGTGTAGGAGTTTTCATATGCCCAGCCCATCTATATCACATGTGGAAAATACCACTTTTGCAATATGTGAGTTTATTCTCTAATGAGCATGTTGATGGTGGTTACTTGCTCTTCATTTATGTTCATCAACTTGCTTCAAATGAGGTGTGTGGTGTGGTGATGAACACTTTAAACATGTGTCAAAAACTGAGGCCCTTACACGGATGGACCGGTTCGGTGTTTGGGTTGCCTTTGAAAGGTTGTTGCATACAACAGAGTAGGAAGGGGTGTGGAATCACGCTTCTGAAAGTGGGTGTATGCAACGTGTTGTCTGGGTGTCTCCTGATTGCAATCACAGTCCCTCGCGGTTATTTGAGTACCGCTTGTTCACTGTTTCGTGACATAGTAAGAAGTGAAGTAAGCCAGTTGAATGATAATATGCTGTGATGATAGATTAATGTTTTGGAAACAATGTCTGCTGTAGATGTAGAGCTAATTAAGTTTTCTTTCCGCCTTGGGCATCACCACATCGGAGGAAAGCGTTTCTTGTTTGATTGTGGACTTCCGATGTGAGGGCTGCCTAAGGCACATGAATCTGCTGCTATGAAAACTGAAAGTAAGGATCAACTTATAGGCATGTCTTTGTCACAAATTCTTTTTCCTATCATACACATCCCTGCATGTAGAGTTCCATGCCTAGGCTAGACGGTTAAGCCTTGCTGAGCCATCGTGCTCACGGTTGCAATATTTGAGCTGTATGCAGGTGAGAGCTATGAGGAGGGTTCCGAGGATGAGGCGATGCCCCCGTCGGGGTACACAGCCGAGCTGGAGCCTTGCACGCCGCCGTGATTTCTCTGGTTCCATTCTGCTAGCGTGTAGCATCCCCGGGCTGGACGGCTGCACTTTTGCTTAGCTAGGATGAGAGGCTACTTATGTAAATTACTTCCTCTGTATAGTTATATTTTGTAAAAAAAACTTCCGCTGCTTTATATCAAATAAAAGTTTGTATGTTGTTCTCTAATCTTTTCGTCTGTACTGTTGGGTGCCGCATCGCACGGCACCACCTTATGCGATCTTGGTGTGGGTGAACCATGGGGTGGTCCCCACAGACGTGGTATCAGAGCTGCATTGGGAATAGCACGCTCGAAAAGAGCCTATTTTGAAAACTCCGAAGTAGTCGAGTGAGGATTAGTCATTAAGCCCACATAAGGTCTATGATAGTAGTAGATATTATGGTGGAAAAGCTAACATACTTGTTATACATTCTGTAACGACACTCCGACATCAGGTAAGAGGTAAGGTACGCCACCGCAGGCGGATCAATTGCGGTAACTTGCCATACGACTAATAGTATGGAATGATATATCGTGGCTTGGCACGGTAGTGAATATGAGTCTCTGAACCTCTTCATGGTTCTGAGAGCATATAAAAACGCTGTTCTCCAGTGTGCTTTAGGCAAAAGTGAGAATACCCCATCGTGTGGTAAGCAACACGATAGTATGCAACTCTTGAACGTTCAATGTTCAAAGGGCCATACGCAGCGCTCGCCATCGGCGTGCCTCAACAGTCATGAGGCAGTAGGTGGTATCCGTTGGGTTGATAAAATTCCCAACCGTGACGACCCATTCGCGCTCTACTCGGGTTCCCCGTCGTGTGGTGTGAAAACACGACCATGTACCTTGAGACGTGGCTTGACTCAAGGACGATCCGTATGGAAATGATACGGACCGTATGTTTTTACTATGATATGGAACTGCCTGAATTGTCAAAAACCCTTGTGTGCACAGTTGTTGTGTGTTCTTATGCAAGTACATTAACCACGTTAGTGCATGACATGTAGTAACCGTTTGTGAGTGACGTTTTTAGTTCCACCATTTGACACGTATATGCCGGAATACCGGTTTAGGATTTTTCTTTGGTGAGGAAACGTAGTACCAAGACTGCATAAAAGTTCATTTTCAAAGAAAGGAGTCAAAATGAAGTTTAGGATTCCATTTAGGGGTTAGTAAACTCCTATATTGAACTAAAAGTCAATTGGGAGTATAGGATCAATCTCAAGAACATAGGAACAATCTCCCCTGTTTTCGGAAGAAATTTTTCTGAACTTGAACAGGGCATAACTTAAGATTGGTTGAACCAATGGAGGTATGGGATACCACTCTGGAAAGGTTTTGAAGTCCTCTACAACTTTTCTGTAGAGCTCCAGAACAGAATCTCCCTCCAAATGGATGAAAATCTTAGAAGAGTAGGTACTGCCCAGAAACAGGACAGACCAAAAGGCTCTCTGTAATTTTTTGTATTTCAACCACAAATTCCTGCAGAAAAATCTCCAAGGGTCAAGCAAGACACCGTTGGAGAGTACAGGAAATGTTCTACAACTTTGTTGTTGAACTCAAGTCCAGATTCTGCTTCTAAGGTGGTCAAAACTGTTGAATTATCCAGACTGGTCAGCTGGACCAGAAGCTGAACAGTGAACACCATGTTGAAGTGTTTCAACCAAAACACTTAGTTTCATAATTCGACGTTCAGTGGCTGTTGTAAAACAGCGAGTTGGAGTCAAAAAGTGTATGCATTCGACATATCACTTCGAGTTAGGACATGTTTGAGTCCAGTACAATAGCAAGGAATTACGCATGCTAACACACTTAACATCCCGTGGCGACCCCGATGGTCGAAATGAACTTTTAAACCCCTAAAGTTCAATACTTTGGAACTCGATCATGTGACACGGTCCAGGGATGTATATGTTGTATAAAGTTTATACTTTATCCATATGTGTGACTGTTATGCGTACTGTTTATTCCATTCTCGCATTACTGTTGTATAGACTGGATGAAATAAACCAACATGTGCTGATAGTTCGAATGGTCTGAATGCAGAATAGTGCGGACACGTTCAACGCAAGAGGAGGGAGGTCCGAGTCAAGTTCGTGGTGATGAGTCTCCACCTCCAGAGCAGACCACGATGCAGCAGCAACCACCTCCTCCACCGCCAGAACTTCCAAGGAATCTTGCAGAGGTTCTCGCCGCACTGCTCGGCTCGCGCGACGAGCAAACCGAGTTGCTGCGGATGTTAGTCCAGCAGAATGCATCCCATCAGGGAGGACGCCAAGACAATGGGAAACACCAGCCCCAACAAAGTTCTTATTCAGAATTCCTGGCAACCCATCCACCAGTCTTTACGGAGGCCGAAGAGCCTTTGGAGGCGGACAGCTTTATCCGCACTCTGGAAGCGAAGTTCGGGCTGCTATGATGCACCGAACACCAGAAGGCATTGTATGCAGCGCAACTGCTTCAAGGAGAAGCCGGTACCTGGTGGGCGAACTACACTGCCTCCTTACCGGCTGGCCATGCCGTCACATGGACGGAGTTCCGGGAGGCGTTCCGCGCCTATCACATACCTCCCGATGTTATGGAAATGAAGCTCTAGGAGTTCCTGGCGCTACGACAGGGCGAGAGGAGTGCTCATGAGTACTCCAGGTTATTCAACAAGCTGGTGCAGTATGCGCCAGGATTTGTGGGGACAGAAGACAACAAGCGCAATGCGTTCTTCCGGGGCCTGAATTCAAAGATGAAGGTCCATCTCGCCCAGAGCAATCGCGGCACATTCAGTGACCTAGTTAATGCCACGATTCTACAAGAAAATGCTCAGCGCGAACGCGGTTCTGACAAGAGGAAACGCAACACGCTGACAAGCAGCAGTGGTGGGACGCCGCAGAAATACCGCGTGGTGTATCGCTCACCATCCGGTCAGAGATGGCAGCCACCGGTGCGACCGCCTCAGTTTCGCGGTCAACAATATAATGTGCCGGGCTTCCGACCGACGTATCCACCACAGCAACAGAAGCAGCAAAGGATGGCCCCGCGTGCGCCTCAGTTTCAACAGCGTGCACCGGGATTCCGTCCTCAAGTCGGCGGGACCCCGACACCTTACACGTGTTTCACGTGTGGCCGTGTCGGACATATTTCAAGGGACTGCCCCGAGCCTCGACAGGGCAGGGGTGCAGCACTGTATCAGGGTGCTAACCAGCCCAAGAAACCAGAACCAAAACCCGGCAACGTCCACCACTTAGCCATCGAAGACGTGCCGGAAGGCGAACCCGTCCTCGCGGGTACGCTTTCTTACTTAGATCATCCCGTAGTCATACTTTTTGACTCCGCTGCCACCCACAATTTCATAAGTCAGGCTTATGTTATTAAATATCAACTGCCTATCATTCCCACAAATAATTCATACTTGATATGTTCTCCGGGTGGGAAAATAACAGCTGATAGAATGGTCTATAGAGCACCATTACAGTTGGGTGGGAATCTATATCCGACTTCTCTAATCATGTTAGAGAGTCAAAAACTTGATGTCATTTTAGGAATGTCATGGCTACATGGCCATGGTGCTGTCCTTGACATCATTCCACGTGTGGTTCATTTAAACTCTCCACTTCATGAACCACATGTTCTTATTCTTGACCGTTCGGTTCAAGAAGCTCCAGCCACATATAATACGGAAGCCAAAAAACTTGATGATATTCGTGTGGTCCGTGAATAACTGGATGTCTTTCCGGATGATCTTCCGGGCATGCCACCCGAAAGAAATGTCGAGTTCAAGATTGTACTTGTACCTGGAACGACGGCGATATCACGTTGACCATATAAGATGGCTCCGAATGAGCTGGCTGAACTGAAGGAGCAGCTCAACGATTTAATGAAGAAGGGTTTCATTTGACCGAGTTCCTCGCCATGGGGATGCTCGGTGCTGTTTGTGAAGAAGAAGGATGAAACCTTGAGGTTGTGTGTGGACTACCGACCTCTCAACGCCATCACCATCAAGAATAAATATCCACTGCCACGCATCGATATTCTCTTCGATCAACTTGTGGGTGCGAGTGTATTTTCGAAGATGGATCTTCGCTCCGGATATCACCAAATCAAGATCCGAGCGGAGGATATTCCGAAGACGGCCTTCTCGACGAGATATGGGCTGTACGAATACCTCATCATGTCCTTTGGTCTCACCAACGCCCCGGCACACTTCATGTATCTCATGAACTCAGTGTTCATGCCGGAGTTGGACAAGTTTGTGGTGGTGTTCATAGACGACATCTTGGTTTACTCCATGTCTGAAGAAGAACATGCCAAACACTTGCATATTGTACTTCAACGATTAAGAGACCATAAGCTTTATGCCAAGTTCAGCAAGTGTGAGTTTTGGATCAGCCAAGTGCCATTCCTTGGTCACATTATTTCTGCAGAAGGCATTGCAGTTGATCCAAGCAAAATCGAACAAGTGCTGAAATGGAAGTCCCCCACATCAGTCCATGAAGTCAGAAGTTTCCTCGGGTTAGCAGGATATTACCGGAGATTCATACCGAACTTCTCCAAGCTTGCTAAGCCGATGACTGAACTGTTGAAGAAGGGGATCAAATATGTTTGGAGCTCAGCTTGTGAAGAATCTTTCCAGACATTAGTGAAGCATCTTACAACAGCCCCGGTGTCAGCTCAACCGGATACAACCAAGCCCTTTGACGTATATTGTGACGCGTCTAGCATCGGGCTTGGCTGTGTATTGATGCAAGGAGGAAGAGTGGTCGCCTATGGCTCACGTCAACTCCGTAACCACGAGCAGCACTATCCGACTCATGATCTTGAGCCTGCTGCTGTGGTGTTGGCATTGAAAATGTGGAGGCACTATCTGCTTGGGAACTTAGTGGACCTCTACAGCGACCACAAAAGTCTAAAATATATATTCACTCAAAAGGAGTTGAATATGCGGCAACGCAGATGGCTAGAACTGATCAAGGACTATGAGATCGAGATTAACTACCATCCCGGAAAGGCAAACGTGGTTGCTGACACCTTGAGCCGCAAATCTCATGTCAACAATCTGTCCATCACCCCACTTGAAGAGGAGGAGCCGAGTCTGTACTTGGTTCCATATGGGGCATTGTATAATTTTGCTCTCGTCCCTACAATATGAGAGGATATTATGGAAGCATAGAAGAAAGACGTGGGAACGTCGCACATTCAGAGAAGGATGAAGAATGGCGAAATGAAATGCTTCCAAAGATATGATAACGGTACACTATGGTTTAAAGACCGTATAGTGGTACCCCGTGAAGCTTCGGAAGAAAATCTTAGGTGAAGCTCATTTGTCCAAGTATTCTATTCATCCGGGCAGCAACAAGATGTACCAGGACCTGAAAACCAGGTTTTGGTGGACACGGATGAAAAGAGATATCACAAAGTACGTATCTGAATGTGATACGTGTCGGCGGGTGAAAGCCGACCATATGCGTAAAGCCGGACAGCTGCAACCATTGAACATTCCGGCGTGGAAGTGGGAGGATATCAGCATGGATTTCATTGTTGGTTTACCTCTCACGTCTCACAAGCATGACTCGATTTGGGTAATAGTCGATCGACTAACCAAGTCGGCTCATTTCATTCCCGTACATACAAGTTACGTGGCCAAGCAATATGCGGAGCTGTACATTGCAAGGATGTTGTGCTTGCACGGTGTTCCCCGCTCCATTATTTCAGATCGCGGTGCGCTGTTCATCGCTCGGTTTTGGGAACAGCTGCACGCGTCATTTGGGACCAAATTGATCCGAAGCTCCGCGTATCACCCACAGACGGATGGTCAAACTGAACGGGTGAACCAAGTGCTGGAAGACATGCTACGCGCTTGTGCCATCCACCATGGCAAGAATTGGGACGATCATTTGCCGTTGGCGGAATTTTCTTACAACAATGGCTATCAAGCTAGCATTAAGATGCCGCCGTATGAAGCTCTCTACGGCCAGAAATGCCGCACACTCCTTAACTGGTGCGAGTCCGGTGAGCGAGTTATCTACGGCATCGAGCTTGTGAATGAGGCTGAAGAATGAGTGCGAGTAATACAAGCCAATCTCAAGGCTGCTCAATCTCGTCAGAAGAGCTATGCGGATAAAAGACGCCGTCCTCCCCACTTCGACATTGGGGACCATGATTATGTCCATGTGTCTCCGATGAAGGGAGTTCATCGTTTCGGAGTGAAGGGTAAACTTGCGTCGCAGTTCATTGGTCCGTTCACCATCATTGAAAAGTGTGGACCCATGGCCTATCGCTTGGAGTTACCGGCATCGCTCGCGGGCATTCACAACGTCTTCCACATCTCTCAGCTGAGGAAGTGCCTCAAACCCTCAGCTGAAATCCGCAGAGAAGACATAGAAGTTCTTCAACCGGACCTCACGTACACGGAGTATCCAATCCGGATTATCGATGAAAAGACTCGTGCCACAAGAAACCGGACCTTTTGGTTCTATAAGGTCTTGTGGAGCAACCATACCGCTGATGAGGCGACATGGGAAAGCGAGGACTATCTACGAACATACTATCCGGACTTACTATCATCATATACCCGGTAAAGTTCTCCCCGCTTTGCATTTCGTTGGAATCTCGGGACGAGATTCTTTTTAAGGGGGGAGGGATGTAAAATCCCCAGAAGTGGTAGCAAGAAAATTCAGCTCATGTACACTTATGAAAAATGAGGGGAATTAAAACTTTGAATTATAATGGTGTAAGTTCAAAGTGAGGGTTTAGACTTCCCAAAACTTCCAAACATGGAGATCTAAATGCACAGCTTGGATCTTCATAGTTCAAATATTCACCCTTCCAAATTTCAGCTCATTTGGAGGAGTTTCAATATTTGTTTGGGATTAAAAGGAGGAGCCATTTAATCTGAATTTTAAATTCAGTTTCAAATTCCAATTCCCCCAATTTGCAAATTTGGTTCCACAAATGTGTTCTCCACATTTGAATTAGCAGCCATGCTAAAATTGGAAACTTTGGAGATGGTTTGCTATGTTTTTGGGACAATACAAAATAGAGGATTCAAACTCCATTTAAAATTCAAATGATCAGACCAAATTCAAACTTCACACCAGAATTCAAACCATTTGAATTCAACAAATTTGAACCATGACTTGGTGTGAAAGTCTAGCCTTAAATGTTGAGTTGCTGGGGTAAAATATCAGAGAAAATTTGGATAAGAATTAGAAATGGTGGGACCCTTTGGTCAGCCACACACAAGAGCTGCCGCCTCAGCCGACTGCGGTCGAACAGCGGGGGCGCGACAGCTCCCGGTTCCGACCCACGCCCGAGGCGCGCCGTGCCACCTCCTGATTCTTCCGCCTACTTGATCATCCGCTCGTGCCACAGCCCCAGCACAACTTCCCTTGCACTCTAGGCCGTTTACCGACGTGCTTCCTCCTTCTCTGCTCGAGCACGCGGGCGAAAACCGCCGCACTAGGCTAGTCGCTGGGGTTCCCGGTGTTGATCGTCTTCCGACGACACCAGCGCGTAGCTGAGCTAACCATCAGCTCCGCCGGAGCCTCCTCGACGCTTTCCAACAGTCCCCAGCTCGTAACGGACCCTCCATACCGGTGCCGAACCGTTCTGCTCTGAAGGAAAACAGAGTTCGACGTTGCCGCCGTGGTTCCCTGTCTACCGGCCGACTCCGACCTCCCCAGTGCAAGGGAAACCACCCAGAGGTGTGTCACAAAGTCTAGTTTCTCATACCGATGCCCTTTGGTACTTTACCACCGCTGGCTAGCCAGAATTTGGAGATTTCCGACGATACACGTGGAAGATAGCTCGAGACCGTTTCGAGAAATTCTTCCCACACGCTGAATCATCGGGTCTCCAGCACAAGACACACCTACTACATCCCCTAGCGCCTCCCCACGCTGAAGCATGGCGCAAACCATCCCCTCTGCAACCCTAGCGACGAGAATCCGTCGCCGCCGGCTGAAACAGTTCGGTTCACTGTCGAACTACACCTTGCACGAGTTTTCACCCACTTTTATATGCAAGAACGTGCTCCTCACATCACCCTGATGCTTGCGGTGCTCTCCCCAACCGGAATACTCGCTTGCTACGCGAGAATGACGGCGCCGGGGTGAGGTTTGCCGCTGCAACCGTCGGGGAGGTATTCCAGGCCATTTAGCGCCGCCACCGAGCTCACCAGAGTGTCCCTCGTCGTATTTTGGGCACAGGCGGTGAGAATTGGGCCGTCTAAGGCACGGGACAGCCGTTACGGCGAGGCACAGTCGTTCCCCCGGCGAGGAGACCGGCCGGGCGCGAGGTAGACGAAGGTGAAGGCCTGCCCCACCTGTCAGTGGCACTGGTTAGGCGCCGGATCGGTTTGCGGCTCGGGATCTATTGTGGCTGCATGGGTTAAACACCGTAGCCCCGGTATTGCCGAAATTTCACTGGTCCGATTTAAAACAGTGGGCCCAGTTCCAATTATTTGAAGTTTCTGTTAGGGAAATAATTCCAGGAATTAGCTGATCTTTCCAAGCTCATAACCTTGTGTAGAAAACACCAAAAAGGGTGAGACCAATTTCGTTGGAATCCTCATGAGGAGTACTTCACAGAGAAACCAATTTTAAGCTATAAAAATGCCCAGGAATTTCTGTAGAATTGTTTTTACAAATCCTTTAGGGATTTATTACAGGAGCAATTCTTTATGAAATATTGCCAAATTTAGGCAGATAATCCTTTTCATAGTTACGGATCTCCGATAAAAATTTGAGCTTCATTCGAGTTCATTTGCTAGGTCAAATTGCCTTCCCAAGTTCAGCCTTTATTTGAAAATTCAAATTTAAACAGAAACTTTTCAGAACTCCTGTCCAACTTCAAAAATTCATATCTCTCTGTTGGTAGCTCCAAAAATGGTGAAACAAATTTTGTTAGAACCATGGAGACTTACACTAATCAGATCTTCCACTATTATCTATGTCAAATCTCCTAATTTGGGCTCAAAAATTCAGGGAAGCATTGTACATGTAGGAATTTTGGAGACTACATTGTGCAATGACAATTCTCCAAATTTTGCTCCAATCATCCTTACAGAGTCTAGTATCCACTGTAAAAATTCCAAATCCAATTAAGGATCTTAAATAGAAGTAGCTATGAATAGAAGTTCAATTCTTATAAATCCTTCATACTTATACATATATTTTGTTACATTTCATAATAGTGACCGAAGTTGAGGACGCACCGGAGCCCTTGGACGTCCTCCCACCTTAAGCTAACTTTCCGTTTGACTCGCAACGAGGCAAGCCCCGGTTTGCACTTAAGGACCTTTTATAAAGCTTTTTATTTGTATCACTTACGTCTAGGGTGAATGTTTGCATTAGAGTTAGGGTGATTGAAACCCCACTTGCATAACCTTTTAAATCCTGTGGAGGGTTGGGTAGCTTACAGACTCGACAAGTAGAGAATGCCATGCTAATATGCTTAGGATCTCGGTAGAAGTCGAGTAGTTGGAATCTACTCGCGAGGTAAGGTTTTGTCACACGGTTTGGTCAGAATAGAAAATGGCTTAAAAGTGGAGAAAATGAGACCCAGCAGGGGGGATAGGAAGCAGTGAGCGGAGGTCTCACGTGCGTAGCCCTGTTGGTGTCGATTGAGGACCGATTCGTGTGCGTGCCTGCTGAACAAGTATCGAACAGTACCGGATGGCATACTGACATAAGCAGGAAACCGATGTAAATGGTTAACCTGGGTGCCGAGGCTTACCCAACCATAAATAGGAGTGGGTTGAGGGTAGCAAGGTGTAAATCTGCCGGTGGGCACAGTCACCCTCCACGCGGGGACCTCCTGCCCGTTACGGATGGACCGGTTCGGTGTTTGGGTTGCCTTTGAAAGGTTGTTGCATACAACAGAGTAGGAAGGGGTGTGGAATCACGCTTCTGAAAGTGGGTGTATGCAACGTGTTGTCTGGGTGTCTCCTGATTGCAATCACCGTCCCTCGCGGTTATTTGAGTACCGCTTGTTCACTGTTTCATGACGTAGTAAGAAGTGAAGTAAGCCAGTTGAATGATAATATGCTGTGATGATAGATTAATGTTTTGGAAACCATGTCTTCTGTAGATGTAGAGCTAATTAAGTTTTCTTTCCGCCTTGGGCTGCCACGTGAAAAAGTTGGGGTAGTTGGCACGAAGAAATCCTTCGCTCTCCCATGTCGCTTCGTCCACGGAGTGATTACTCCATAGAACCTTGTAGAACCACAACGTGCGGTTGCGTGTGGTTCGGGCCTTTTCATCAATAATCTGCACCGGTTCCTCTCGATAGGTGAGATCCGGTTGCAGTTCTTCAATGTCTTCCAGCTGAATGGTAGTTGATAGTTTGAGACACTTCCTCAGCTGGGAAATGTGAAAGACGTCGTGCACACCGGAAAGTGCTCCTGGTAATTTCAGCCGGTATGCCACGGATCCACATCTCTCGGTAATCTGGAATGGACCGATGAATCGGGGTGCCAACTTTCCCCTTACCCCGAATCTGTTTACGCCCTTCATTGGATACACACGTAGATATACGTGATCCCCCACTTCGAATTGTAATGGGCGTCTTCTCCGGTCCGCATATTGTTTCTGCCGGGATTGAGCGGCTTTTAGGTTCGCTTGAATCAGTCGAACCTTTTCTTCCGCGTTGTTGATGAGGTCAATCCCGAAGGTAACCCTTTCACCAGACTCACACCAATTCTATGGTGTGCGGCATTTTCTCCCGTATAGCACCTCGTAGGGCGCCATCTTGATGCTGGCTTGGTACCCATTGTTGTACGAGAACTCGGCTAACGGCAAGTGATCATCCCAATTCTTGCCGTGGTTGATAGCGCAAGCTCGTAGCATATCTTCTAGAATCTGATTTACCCGCTCGGTTTGCCCATCCGTCTGCGGGTGGTATGCTGAACTACGGATCAGCTTCGTCCCCAAGGAAGCGTGCAGCTGCTCCCAAAAACGGGACACAAATAAAGTGCCCCTATCCGATATAATGGTACGGGGTACGCCGTACAAGCATAGGATCCGTGAGATGTACAGTTCAGCGTACTTCTTGGCGTTGTAGTTTGTGTTGACCGAGATGAAATGGGCAACTTTGGTGAGCCGATCGACGATCACCCACACAGAATCATGTTTCTGCAAAGTAGTGGGTAAACCGACGATAAAATCCATGCTCACGTCCTCCCACTTCCAGGCAGGAATGCACAGTGGTTGTAGCAGTCCTGGTTTCCACATATGGTCCGCCTTCACCCTTCGGCATGTATCACACTCGGACACGTACTTGGCGATCTCCCATTTCATCCGTGTCCACCAAAACTTGCTTCTGAGTTCTTGATACATTTTGTTGCTGCCAGGGTGAATAGAAAACTTTGACAAGTGGGCCTCATCAAAGATTTTCTTCCTTAATTCCGGGTTACGGGGTATGACGAGCCGGTCCTTGAACCATAGGACGCCATCTCCGTCCTTCCGGAAACATTTAAGCTCCCCACTGTCTACACGTCTCCGCAAATGCGACATGCCCTTGTCATTCTTCTGGGCTGCCGCTATCTCTTCACGGATGGTGGGGATCAAAGCTAAGTTGTAGAGAGCCCCATGTGGAATCACATGTAGCGGTGGTTCGCTCTCTTCCAACGGTGTGATGGTCAGATTGTTGACGTGTACTTGCGGCGCAGCGCATCTGCCACTACGTTTGCCTTACCCGGATGATAATGGATCTCTATTTCGTAATCCTTTATCAGTTCTAACAATCTTCGTTGCCTCATGTTCAGCTCCTTCTGAGTGAATATGTACTGAGGCTTTTGTGGTCGGTATACAAATGTACGAGGTTACCAAGTAGGTAGTGCATCCACATTTTTAGCGCAAGTACCACGGCAGCGAGCTCCAAGTCGTGGGTTGGATAATTCTGCTCATGGTTTCTAAGCTGCCGTGATCCATACGCGACCACTCTTCGGTCTTGCATCAGCACACATCCGAGCCCAATGCCGGATGCATCGCAGTACACATTGAATGGTTTTGTTGTGTCTGGCTGCGCCAAAACCGGTGCTGATGTCAGGTGCTTGACTAAAGCCTTGAATGCTGCTTCACATGCTGGAGTCCAAACATATTTGGTAGCCTTCTTCAGCAGCTCTGTCATTGGCTTGGCAATCTTCGAGAAGTTCGGAATGAACCTCCGATAATATCCCGCGAGTCCGAGGAAACTCCGTACCTCGTGAACAGTCCTCGAAGATTTCCAATTCAGCACTTGAGTGATCTTGCTCAGGTCTACAGCGATACCCTCCCCTGAGATGATATGCCCGAGGAAAGGCACTTGCGATATCCAAAACTCGCATTTGCTGAATTTCACGTATAACTTGTGATCCCGCAGCCGTTGCAAGACTATACGCAGATGCTTCTTGTGATCTTCCTCCGACTTGGAATATACCAGGATGTCATCGATGAAGACCACGACAAACTTGTCCAGCTCCGGCATGAATACCGAGTTCATCAAATACATGAAGTGAGCTGGAGCATTGGTGAGGCCGAAGGACATGACCAGGTACTCATAAAGTCCGTACCTCGTTGAGAAAGCTGTCTTCGGAATGTCCTCAGCCCTTATCTTAATCTGATGGTACCCGGATCTTAAGTCCATCTTGGAAAAGATCTTTGCTTCGACCAACTGATCAAACAACATGTCGATCCGTGGCAACGGGTACTTGTTTTTTATGGTTACGGTATTTAATGAATGATAGTCCACGCAAAGCCGCAACGTCTCATCCTTCTTCTTCACAAATAATGCCGAACAGCCCCATGGTGAGGAGCTTGGCCTAATAAAACACTTCTCCAGAAGGTCCGTGAGCTGAGTCTTTAGTTCAGCCAACTCCTTGGGTGCCATCTTGTACGGCCTTCAGGATATTGGCATGGTTCCCGGTGCAAGTTCAATCTTGAACTCCACCTCTCTATCGGGCGGCATCCCCGGCAAATCATCCGGGAATACGCCAGGGAACTCTCGGACCGCTGGAATATCTTCCAATCTGATGGTTGTGGCCTGATAGACACTTGGAAGTTTTATTTCTGGACTGTCCAGAAATAATGAGTGAGACCCGCGCACTTCTGAGTTTTAGTGCACGACTCAAAGGACGGTGTCTAAAACAGCGCCGTGGCGGGTTAACCACGGCATCCCTAGGATGACATCGACCTTCTGTCCCTCTAAAATTATGAGAGACGTAGGGTATACTCTACCCTCCAAGCACAATGGCGCTTTTGGGACCATCATGCTTGCTGAGATTTTCTCACCCGGTGAACAGATCACATAAGGACTATCGGTGGGTAGTATTTGCAAGCTATATTTATCAATGAAAGCTTGGCTAATGAAGCTATGCGTGGCGCCTGAATCAAACAGTACTATAGCGGGATGCTGGTGGAGTTGGAACATACCCGCAAGGATTGGCTCGCCCTCCGGCACGTCCTCTATGGCAAGCTGGTGGACAGTGCCGGGCGTAGGGTTTGCCTGTTAGTAGGGTTCCGGGGTTGATTCCTCCCGGGAAACTGCGGTGCCACTCCGCCGCCTTGCCTCTCCGGGCAACTGCTCGTGAAGTGTCCTGGACGACCACACTTGTAACATGTGGCCGCTGCTGGTGTAGTGCTCGGGGGACGAAAGCCCGGCATGCGCTTCTGAGGTGCATACGCATGCGGCATCGCCCTCTGCTGCTGTTGTTGCGGAGGTGGTACTGGCAGTGCCGGCCTGAATGCCAGTGAAGAGTATGGCCGACTGAGGAACGGCATCGACCGCTGTGGTGGCTGCCAGCGTGGACCTGATGGTGGGCGATTCACCATCCGAAACTTCTGAGAAGGACCGCCTCCTTCTCCGCTGCTCTGCGGTGCGCTTCGCTTTCTCTCCGCTGCCGCTAACTCCTTGCCGGAGTCCTCCTGAACAATCGCAGCATCAATGATGTCGTTGAGGCTGCCGCGATTGAACATCGCCAACTTATCCTTCAGGAGCGGGTTAAGCCCCTTGTAAAAGTGGTCCCGCCGCTTCTCGTCAGTATCTGCGTGATACGACGCGTAGAGCGCGAGATCTTTGAACGCCCTGGAGTATTCCAGCGCGTTCCGGCTCCCTTGTTGCAGGTGTAAGAATTCCTGTGTCTTCCTCTTCATTAGACCTGGCGGTATGTGATAGGCCCTGAAGGCCGTCCGGAACTCCGTCCAGGTCATAACTCGATCGGTGGGCTGTGAAGCACAGAAGTTTGCCCACCACGCGCTCGCGGATCCTTGGAGCTGCTGGACCGCGAACTGAGTCTTGCGCTGCTCACTTATCTGGAGCAGCCCGAACTTCATCTCTATTGCGCGGAGCCAGTTGTCCGCCTCAAGAGGTTCATCCGCCCTTGAGAATACCGGGGGATGAGTAGCCAGGAAGTCGGAGTAGGAGCTCTGTTGACGCTCCTCATGATCTTGACGTCTCTCTGGGCGAGACGTATTAGCGATGAGAGTCTGCAGCAACTCCGTGTGCTGCTGATGTGAACCCGCCATTGCCGCGACGATGTCGGCCAATGTAACCGTTGGCAGTGGCGGTGGCGGTGTTTGCTGTTGCTGTTGCTGCTGTTGCTGTCCCGAGGAGTCCTCGGGAGGCTGTTGGGAGGTCTATCCCCCTTTGCTAGTACCCCCAACATCAGGGTTGGCATGAGTACGCGTCATTCTGAAATTCAAAACAGCAGCGATTAGCACATGTCTTACTTAAAATTCCATATGTAACAGTAGGTATTGAAGTGATACATGATTAATTTGCACAACATTCACATATATTGATAAAGCATAAACTTTATACAAGATACATTATTCTCGGGTCTCCGAGAAGTCGTGCTCATGTCGTCACTACCTATACATACGCTACTGCCTACACGACATGTCACCGATTACAAAATTTGGGCTACACTACCCTAGCTGCCCTACATGGCAACTGTAACCCCCTACTTAGAGTAGAACTCGACCTCCTGTGGGTCGTCTTCCTCCGGTACCTCTGCTGGTGGCTCCGGATCTACCACCTCTTCTCCCATCCCGGGTTCTCCCATTGCTGGAAGACCCAAGACCACCGGTATGCCCAATACCGGAGGTACGAGGTCCTGCAAAGCATGCACCTCGTCCATAGCCTGGTTGTAGTCCTCTTCCCAGCCTTGGCCCTCCTCAATAGCGTCGTCTCGCTCTTGAGCAAGGTCCTCGTTCTGCTGGGTCAGATTCTCTACACTACAGGAAACAGGGCAACATACGACAGCCAGTATAACATACGACGGCTAGCTGTCATATATAAACTTACATACGACGGTCAGCAGAGGCTGTCGTATATAAGTTTATAAACGACAGTACAGCCGTTGTTTAGTACGTGGCTGTCGTATATAAGTGTTATATACGACAGCCAACCCTAGGCTGTAGTATATAGCAGTTATATACGACAGCCACACCGAGGCTGTCGTAAATAATTCTTATTTACGACGGCCCATTGTGCGGCCGTCGTAAATAAGGCTTATATACCCGCGGGGACTCGGGTCGGCGCGGGCATTCACACCCGCGCCGACCCGAGCCCGAGCAGCCCTAAGCGCCCCGGCCGCCGCCCGCCGCCGCCCGCCGCCGCCAGCTGCCGCCCCGGCCGCCCCCCCCCCCCCCCCCCGGCCGCCGCCCCGGCTGCCCCCGCAAGCCGGAGCCCCGGCCTGCCACCCGGCCGCCGCCCCGGCCGCCCCCCGGCCGCCCCAGCGGCCGCAGCCCAGGCCGCCCCCCCCGGTCGCCCCCCCCCCCCGGCCGCCCCCCGCCCGCCAGTCGGCGCCTCGGCCGCCACCCGCCCGCCGCCGCCCCGGAGGTCCCCGCCCTAGCCTCCACCCCGCGCTGTGCGCCGCCGCACCGTGCCGGTCCGCCTCCACACACCGTCAGCCGCACCGTGCCGCGCCGCCTCCACCGTGAGGTAAGTCGCCCGCCTCCCTCCCCATCTAGAAAGTTTGGTTTTTTAATTACCAATTGTTTATATTATGCTTGTTTGTTTTTATTGTTTAGTGGATAATTTATTAGATTTAGATGAATTGATATGCTTAGGTTTAATTATTGCCCAGGTTTATTTGAATTGCTAGCTAGGTGTTTTTTTTAATTGGTTAGAATTGATAAGCTTGTTAAGTACGGTAATTATGTTTGTTTAGATGAGTTGTTAATTGCTCAGATGATTAATGCATATGAGTTAATAGTTTAATTGATTATTGTTTCGATTGTTTGAGTGTTTAAAAGTACTATATGTACATAAATGGGCTTAGGGCCCGGTACGACCCATTTAGTGGTAACGTATACCTAGGCCGCCTCACCCTACACCCCACCACCTCCCCCCCCCCCCCGCGGCGTTTGGCCTCCGATCCCACATCCCCCTCCCCCCCCCCCCCCCCGTGGCGTTCGGCCTCCAATCCCCCCCCCCCCCCCCCCCGCGGCGTTTGGCCTCCGATCCCCCATCCCCCTCCCCCCCCGCGGCTTAGCCAGCGCTCGGCCTCCGACACTCTGCCACGGAACTGCCAATCCTTCGGCGCTCGGCCTCCTCCGCCGCGGGACTGTCGATCTGCCGGCACTCGTCGGCCTCTATTGACTGGCTGCCGCGGATCTGCCGGCGCTTAACCTCATACGAACGCAAGATCCTGTGTGCGAGCGCCGCCGCCGCCTCCCTTGTGTGCAAGCGCCGCCGCCGTATTCACCTGCCTTACGCCGGGATCTAAGGCGATGGGACGCCTTACGATCCCCAGGCGCCTTACCGCTTAAGCGACGCTTAAGCGATGCCTTAACAACTATGGTTCTTTCCTTCTCTCTATTGTTCTTTCCTCTCTCTCTCTTTGAAATCACTCAAAAATGAAAGATTGACGTAAACATTTACAATATGCGTCACCCGTTTCGAACCAGCCCGTCTCACACGTGTTACGCATGTGAGGCGTGTAGGTTCGGAATTGTCCCTTTTTGGACAGCCTAGGAGTGAACGAGAGGGCGTGCTTATAATGAGACGCGGGGTTTAGATTTGGACGTAGTTTCGACAGCGTAACCCTAATGTTCTCCGCTGCTCCATTTTTGGACGTGCAGCTGGAGAACAGCGGGGTTATGCTGCCAAAATTTTGTCTGAATCTAGACCTCGTGTCTTGTTATAAGCATGTTCGTCTCGGTCACTCTTGGGTAGGTTTAGGACCTATCCTTTCCAATAGATATAGGTCCGTCATATAAATAAATAATAAACTAACTATAAATTCTTTGACTTAAAACTGCAGAGTTAAACATGAGTGAAGATCGTAGTTGGATGTATACCGGTTGGAACAAGGCAACTGGTCACTCAGATGAGTGGTATGCCGGGACAGAGGACTTTATTGATCGAGTGTTCTCGTTGTCTACGACCGATAAAGTTCGTTGTCCATGTGCGAAATGCCGGAATACTAAGTTTTTGGACAAAACGACATTGTCATTACACTTGTGCAAAAATGGTTACATGCCATATTATGAGGTCTGGAGTTTCCACGGCGAGTCTGCTCCTCGAGCCGTTCATGTAGTGGAAGATGATGATGATTGTCCGGGTGTTGACAGGATCAATGAGATGTTACAAGATATACAAACGGAGGATCTGCCCACAAATGAGGCAGACGCATTCTTTAATCTCTTGAAAGCTTCTGAAGAGGTGTTGCATGATCATACTGAAATGACTCTTCTTACTTTCATGACCAGATTTATGACAATCAAATCTAAGTATTTCTTCTCTAATAATTGCTATAATGATATGATGAAACTTATCAGCGATGCTCTTCAACAACCTCATAAACTGCCCAAAGATATGTATCACTCAAAGAAATTATTATCTGGACTGGGTATGAAATATGAAAAAATTGACGTGTGTTCAGGTAACTGCATGCTATTTTGGAAAGAGCATGACAAAGAGAAGAATTGTTTAAAGTGTGGAAAATCGAGGTTTGTCGAAGTTGTCAATGACGATGGTGATAAAGTAATCACAAAAGTTGCACATAAGCAATTGCGTTACTTGCGTGTGACACCTCGGTTGAAGTGGCTGTTTCTTTCTAAAAGATCTGCCAGACACATGACATGGCACAAAGAAGGTGTGCGTGAGAACAAAGATGTGTTGACTCATCCGTCGAACGGTGATGCATGGAAGTCTTTGGACTCTTTTGATCCTGCTTTTGCTAGTGATGCGAGAAATGTTCGCATCGGGTTAGCGACGGATGGTTTTTCACCTTTCGGTACAAATGCCACACCATACTCCTGTTGGCCCGTCTTTGTTATTCCGTACAACCTACCACCTTCTCTTTGTATGAAGTACGAGTTTATGTTTCTTAGCCTCATTATACTAGGACCAGATCATCCGGGATCACGTATCAATGTGATGTTGAAACCATTGATTGAAGAATTGAAAATGTTGTGGATTGGAGTTGAAGCGTATGACTGTTACAAGAAGCAGAAATTCAACCTTCTAGCTGCTTATTTGTGGTCTGTCCATGATTTCCCTGCGTACGACATGTTTTCTGGATGGAGCACACATGGTCGTTTGTCGTGTCCCATATGTGTGTCTGACACAGAGTGTTTTCGACTTACATACGGTGGCAAGATAAGCTACTTTGATTGTCATAGGCGTTGGCTTCCTCGAAACCACCCATTCAGGCAACAGAGGAATGTCTTCAGAAAAGATAATGTTGTCACTAAGGAACCACCTAAACGCCTAAGCGGGTGTGAAGTATCCGATGTGTTGGACTCACTAGTCCCTGATGAAGCTCGCCCTGGATTCTTTGTAGGTTACGGAAATGTTCACAACTGGACTCATGTATGTGGAGTTTGGGAGCTACCATATGTGAAGTCATTGATACTGATGCATAATATTGATGTAATGCATCAGGAGCGTAACATGGCCGAATGTATCATAAGCACGTGCATGGATATCACGGGCAAAACGAAAGACAACTTAAAGGCTCGAAAGGATTTGGCCGAGATTTGTAATCGACCTACTCTTGAGCTCTCTGAAAGCGGTGGTAAGCCACGTGCTTCTTTCGTGCTTCGACCTAATGAAAAGAAACAAGTTATGGAATGGTTGAAAACTTTGAAATTTCCAGATGGTTATGCTGCTAGTCCGAGACGAGCCGTGAATGTTGAAACGGGAAAGCTCACTGGGTTGAAGAGTCATGACTATCATATAATAATGGAAAGACTCTTACCTGTTATGTTTCGGGGATATCTGGATGATGCGGTGTGGAAGGTGTTAGCTGAGCTATCATTATTCTATAGGCAGTTATGTGCCAAAGAAATAACGAAAGACATGATGGAGAAGTTAGAGAAGGAGATACCTGTACTTTTATGTAAGATGGAAAAAAATATTTCTTCCTGGTTTCTTCAATCCAATGCAGCATCTTCTTATACATCTTCCATTCGAAGCAAAAGTTGGTGGTCCTGTGCAATATAGATGGATGTACCATATTGAAAGAGCATTGAGATATTTGAAAACTATGGTTGGCAACAGAGCAAGGGTTGAAGGGTGCATTGCCGAAGCATTTACTCTAAAGGAAGTAGGTTACTTTTCTAGTTTCTACTTTGCAGAGAAAAACAATGTCAATACTTCGGCAATGTGATACAATGTAGATGACGAACCACCAGTTAGTGATCTCTCTATTTTTGAATCGAGGGGAACTACTGTTGGCAGCAGCACATCATACGATTTTACTGAAGGAGAAAGGACTGCTGCTTTACTCTACATGTATGCTAATATCGATGGCATGGAGAAATATTTCGATTAAGTGTTTCTCTTACATTTATGATGATTATTGTATTTACCAATACATGTATGCTAATGTCGATGGCATGTGTTTTGTGTGTACAGTGAGTTCCACAACGAAAACTGGAAACATAAGCATCAACCAACGAGAAAGCAAGTAGAAACGATGCGACGGGCTGGAATTAATGGAGGGCCTAATTTCTTATCCTGGTTTCGAGCTTATGTATTAGCGAACACAGACATCCATCAAGATTTACGACAACTATCTTATGGATTAGTGAAAGTTAGAAGCTATGGTCGATATGACGTAAATGGCTTCCGATTCCGTACAACTCAATTCGAAACTATTCGTCCTCTCGCAGTAACATCAAATTGCGGAGTTGTGACGAGAGCAATCGACTCACAAGGGAAAGAAACCAATTACTATGGTATCATTAACAAAATTCTAGAATTTACTTTCGCTGGCAATAAAGAACTTCGAGTGGTGTTCTTTGATTGTGATTGGTTTGATAACAATCATGGAACTCGAGAAAATCAATTTGGCATGGTGGAAGTGAATCACAACGAACGCTTACGAGGTTTAGATACATACGTTCTTGCACATCAAGTGGAACAAGTGTATTATCTACCGTATCCATGTAAGAAGCTTAGCACTTGGTGGGTGGTATATAAAGTGAATCCTCGTGAGCGCTTGTATACTCCTGGAGATGATGGTTATCATGATAGTGGAGACACTGAAGAAGTTTACCAAGACGAAGAGTTGCCAGACTCTTTTATCGTCGAGCCTGGTCCAGGTCTCGATAACTTAGTAGGAGACGTTGCAGATGTAGAGACATCTACAATGCGAAAGCGGAAACGTAAACACCTCAAGACGACAGATCGCGATGTTGATGATCGTGATGTTGATGATCATGATGTTGATGAATTTTGAAACTTATTACGAGTAATGTTCTTTTAAATGAAAGTGACATTAATTATCGCTTACATTACTTTTGAAACTGATTAGGAGTAATTACTTTTTAAACTGATTATGATGTCGTCAAGCAAGGGTTCAAAGGGTTCAAAGGGGAAGAAAGTGCCGAGTGTGAGGGGTTTCCTCCCCTCGCAGGAGAGAGACGACTACTTCTACGGTTCCACTTACAGCGGGAGCAGACGCACTCAGCTGTTAAGTGCGTGTCCAGAGTTGCGGGACAGGGTTGTCAGTTTGCAGCGTACAGAGGTAAATTTTTCTACAATGCGCAAAATTATTAAAATCACTTTTTCAATTTAACTTACTTACTTTAACATTGTAGTCGGATTTGGACTATGAGTCCGAGGCCAGAGCGGCACCTCAGGAGACGGGTACGCAGCGCAGCGTGCCCTCGGGCAGCGAGCCCTCTGGTAGCCAGCCCTCCGGCAGCCACCCCCATGGTAGTCTGCCCAGCGAGCCCGAGGGCACCCAACCTGAGGACACGTTCGGTGACCAGCCTTCTGGGTCACCATACGTGGTGCCGCAGCGGAGGAGACGCACGAGGAGGAGTAACTTTGTTGGTCCTTCACCTATTCCTAGAGAGCCGGTAATTATTCGTCCGGTTGGAGACAGGTAACACATTAATAAAGTATTCATTTCTATTTGTTCTCAAAGACTATGATCTTACTTAATGACTTAACAAATGACTTTTTAGTTCTTGGGAGGACCTCTCGTACGACGGGCAGAAACACCACAGGACGGTGAACGGTTGCATCGGGAAGTTAGTGCCTCTGCACTACCCCGGTGCGATTGATGGACGTGCAGCTACGTCGTGGGACGACTACGCGCGCGTTCCTCACCCGGAGAACGACAACCTACAGGGAGTCGTGTGGGCAGATTTTTGGGTAAGTAACTTTCATAAATATTTGAAGTTTCAATTCTTTATGTTCCTTCAAATATTAATGTGCGTATATGTCGAACTGTGTTGGCTTCCTACAGCTCAGGTACCGCCTTGAGGACCCGGCTGAGCAGATGGATCACGCCCGCTCCGTGTTCGAAGTGAATGCTCGGAAGCTTGTTATGCAAATGCTTTCGAACGCTCGGAGTCAAGTAGTTAACGACTACTTAAAGCTCCACGACCACGAGGTTGGGTTGTTCAGAGACGCCTCCGACACGTACTTGACGGAGGAGCAATACGCAGAGGTAGGTTGCGTAATCTTTAAATTGTTCATATTAATTTTGCTAAGTAACACCTAATAAACTACGCATGTGTGAGTGTTAGTGTCCCTTGGTTACAGGGACGAACTGAAGATTACCGAGCCCTTTGCAGGTATTGGGCTAGCGATGAGTTCATCGCTAAGTCCAAGAAGGCTCGAGATGCCAGAGGGAGCTCAGGGAAGCACGGTATGGGCGTCCAAGGTTTTGTGCGAATGGATAAACGGATGGTAAGTTTCTTGGTAGTTTTTATTATATTCATAATGTAGTATTGTTCGTACTAACATATGTTCACAGGAAAAGGAGACCGGCGTGCGACCGAGTGCTACTGCAGTCTATAGGAGAGGTCACGCTGACCCTTCTCAGCCGGAGCAGTGTAGTCAGTACGCAGCGGAGCGCCTGGTAAGTTTCATGACCTCTGAAATTATTTGACACTATATATGTTGTTGAACTTACACAATTTCATTGTTTTTAGACTAGGTATGGGCAAGAGGCTGTGAGGATACACGGCGAAGGGTTCGATTGGGAAAACTCCCCGAACATCGACCCTCAAGCCGCGTATGCAAGCGGAGGTGGAAAAGCACACGGAAGGTGAATTCATTTACTTTCATTGTTTTCAGTTCAAGATTATTTAATTTTACCTTGAATTGATTCGTTTTTTTAGGCTTGCCATATTCTCTGGAGTCGTCAACTCTAGGGAGGCACGACCTGCGAGAGGCAGCTCCTCGCAGTCTTCGGCTGCAGGCTCCTCCAGCCGCCGTGTCACCGAGAGAGATCTTGAAGTCATGGCGCTTCGGGAGAGCTTGGCTCGGCAGGAGGAGGCCTTGGCGAGAGAGCGAGAGAACAACAGGGCTGCCATGGCGTACCATGCGTCCTATATGGCACAGATGCAAGCGGCAATGGAAGTAAGAAACATACAATTATAGTTTAATTACATTGCATTTCAATTAGTTTTGTAAATTGTAATGTTTGAAATGGCAGGCGCTAGCTCGACAGCAAGGGCAGCAAATCCAGATACCGTTATGGCAGCCACCTCCGTTCGTGCTGGAGCCGTCGCCACCACAGGAGCAGTTTCCTGGAGTACAGGTATAAAAAGAAAGTTACATTAAGTGGAAGGCCCAACCGCTAAGAATCCTAATGAACCTAGAAAAACAATTGTAAACTTGTACATATGTCATTTTGTTTCGCAGGGATCAGGGACGGAGGCTCAGACTCCATCGCCACAGCTAAGGGCGCCAGGTTGACCGCGGCAGGATGACTTCTTCGCTCCCGGAGGTAGTGGAGGGGCTAGTAATCAATATATCTGTGATTTTTTTTTATTTGTGTGGATGTCAGACTTTGTGATTGTCGATGTGTACTATTGCACTTTGTTGTGAATTTATATATCAAACTGTTTTGTTGTTGTCTTTGGATGTGTAGCTGGCCATCTAGCCAGGTTAGCCATTTTCTATTTTTTTTAAAAAAATGGAAAAGCTTATATACGACGGCCTGTATAGTTTATATACAACGGCCGCTATACAGGGCCGTCGTAAATAAGCCTAAATTATATACGACGGCTGGGCCAGGCTGTCGTAAATAAGCTCTTATATACGACAGCCACGGTCTAGCGGCTGTCGTATATAAGCCCTTATATACGACAGCCAGGGCCCAGCGGCTGTCGTATATAAGCCCTTATATACGACAACCAGCACCCAGCCGTCGTATATAAAGGCCCTCGCCCACTGGGCCAAGTCTACAAAACGGGCCGTTGTATATAAGCGGCCGTCGTATATATACTGTTATATACGACGGTGCCGTCGTATATAACTATATATACGACAAAATATATATGACGGCCACAAACCGTCGTATATAAACAACTGCCGTCGTATATAGTTTATATACGATGGCTTCTGCTTTATATACGACGGTTTTAGCCGTCGTATTTTGACAGGATTCCTGTAGTGGTACCAGTTCCTGTAACGCCGCGATGTCGACCCGGCTCTTCTTCTTCGCCTTCTTCAGACGATGCAACTGATTATGTTGTTCATTCAGTCGCATGATCGTTGGAAGGGGCACATTGCGGAGTGTGCTGTGAGCACTCTCGAAATGGTCTCCATGGCTCGTGCTCTCCTTGTGCTGGGTGGCGAGATGCTCCATATGAACATCTTGGCTGTCCATCACGGCGTTTCCCGCCATCATCTGGAGGCTGAGATTTGCCTCCGCGGGGTTGTACCTTGGGCAACTCGGGTCCGTTGCCTCCAGGTACCTCTCTTCCCACACATGCTGAGCCCGTCCCTCCAACGGAACGAGCGCGTATGGAGTGCCCTCCATAGCCTGCACGTGTAGTTGGCAGAAACGCGACATAGTGTCACGGGCTGCCACTTGCCACATCCCTTCCGGTTGTCTTCCTCTCACCGTGACGGTGAACGGCACCCACCCGGGTGGCGTAGGTCCTGCAGGGACTTCAACATGGATTGTCCATGTCTTGTTCCCCTCTTCGCCTTCTTCCTTGGCGAAGTACTGCGGCATCTGGTTATATCCGAAATATTGAAGCATCTGCCTCAAGGTTTCCGGATAACCGCCGTGGTGAGAACAGTGGGATACCACCCACCCGTTCTCCAACTGTTTGTCTGCTGTCATCTGTAAAAATATATTTGAGAAATGTCAAATATTTATTTAAACAGTAAACCATTGAGTTATAACATAAGACATGATATTAAACCCACAAAACTTGGAAATACAGTTCAAATTTGAACAAATTTGACTGCTGATCTGCTGTCTGCGTGACAGCTCTGACCAGTTTCCATTTCAACCTGATTTAGGCCCTGTTAAATGCAAAACCAATTCTAGAGCTCAACATCAAAGTTAAAGCTAACTTTAATAGTTTTCCAGAAAGTATTTTCTTGGTCTAATACCTGTCCTGGTTCAAAAGTTATGAGAGGTTAAATTTAACAGAATTTCTGGAGACAATTGGACAGCACCTCCCTGCTTTAGGTACTGATTTGATCCAAGAATTCCAGTTAATTCTGTTTCTAATCCGACAAAACTTTCTGTTATAAAGTTGTAACCCATCTCATAAGCTTTCCATAACTACCTCATTTTCTATTTTTGGATTTTTATGCAGGAAGTTATACTCAATTTACAGAGAGTCTTTGCTCTGTCCTGTTTTCTGGACAGTTTCAACTTCACTGCATTTTTCGATTGGTTAAGGGATGAAACACCTCTGGACCTCAACAGAAAAGTTGTAAAGCTCTTCCAAAGCTTTCCAGAAATGTATCATATGACCCCAACCTCGAATCTCTGTTTAACTTAAGCCCTAATTCAGCTGAAAGCAGAGTACTCTGTCCTTAACAACCTATAAGTTGAAAACTTGTTTACTTTGAATGTCCTGATTAAGGGAAGAGGTTACAGCAAAGTTTTACTGCTTTGGATCAAAACCTTCAAGTTTTTATAATGAAGTTGTTCATTTAGTTGGGTGTGACGTCGATGCGTCACCAGAGCATGTCGGTACTACGTCCTCACAAAGAAAAACCTATACCGGACATAGCCGGCTTCGTTAATGCTGTGGCACTAAACATCACTCGCACACGGATGCTACACGTCTACCGTTTCGTGGTCAGGCTACCTGCAGGAAACTCAAGCAATCGTCAGACTCGGCTGCACACCGAGCCCGGAATCCATACAGTTCGTACACCCGGCCGTCATCACTCGCCCGGATGTTCTCAAGCCAAACACGCCTTGAGTTACGTGTTCACGTTTGAGACCACGTGACGGGGTCTCCCAAGTTGCACCACACACGCCAGGGACAGACGTTGCTCGTATACCCCCAAATGACATGAAGAGTCGTAGAGGATATCAAAGCGGGTCGGGTTACCTGCCACCCGTGGGGCTCCACCCTTCAGCTTGTGCGCACTGGTGGACAGCGCTTACGTGTACCCCCCAAGACATAAACGTCCCGAGATACACGATTTTCCGACATAATCAAATAGGTTAGTATGCCACTTTCTATACACTAATAACATCCTTATACGGGCTACTAACTCGTTCCTCACTGGATTTTTGAAAAAGATGACCTTCGTAGTGCGTTAAACCTCAAGCGAGCTTTGATACCAGCGCTGACACGACCCCACGGTCTTGTCGAGCCAGGATCACGCTGAGGGGTGCTGCGTTGCACAGCACCGGATAACACACATCAAAGGTACAAAGCGGAAGCAAAGTTTATATTACATAAACGAGTTTATGAACATGTTTACAGCAAAATATGTCCAGTCTACACTCACGGGCGTAGACTACGCATCAAGTTCACGTTCAGCCCTTGAACGTGTCCTTGCTAGCACACACGCACACTAACTCTGCGGCGTGCACGACTCCCACTCGACGGGGTTCCCCTCCTGGGGTTCCGTCTCTTCTTCGGGAGTCCCTTCCTCATAGAACCCTGCAAAAGCGTCAAACACAAGCAGTGAGCATGAAGGCTCAGCAAGTCTGGCCCGTCTCACCTAAACATGGAACTTCTACATGAGGGGTGATGGGTACATGAGATAAAAACCAGTTGCAAAGGACTCGCCTAATTAGTGGAACCTTACTTTCAGGTTTTAGCAGCAGGTTGTGGAGAACCTTACACTAAGGCACATGAGAGAGCCGCAATCAAACAAGAAACGCATTTCTCTCATGTACTTTGCCCAAAGTTGAAAGGAACTTTAATTAGCTCTAAACTACAGCAATCATTAACAAGCAAAGTCCATCTTTCAATCAGCAACATTTTAACATGTAACTATCCTGTTCTTTCTACGTCACGGTACAGTGAACAAGTGGTACTCACTGACCGCGAGGGATGGCGATTATAATCGATTTACACCTGCAGGGTTACCCGAACAACCCGTCACATACGCCCGTACTCGATGTTGCCTACAACAACCATCACGGACGCTGTACGCAACTACCTTTCACCCGTTAGCCAAATGTTGAACCAGTCCAATCGTCCCGAGCAAGAGGTCTCTGCACGCGCATCTCAGTGCCGCCAGCCGATTTACACCTCGAGCTCTCAACCTACCCTCTGAACGACCAGCTATGCCTCAACACCCAGCTACCCGAGTTACATCGGTTTCCCGGTTCCCATATAGCCGGTTGGTCTTCGGTACTGTTCTAGCTTGTTCAACAGGCCCGCACACGGCTCGGTCCTCAATCGACACAAGCGGAGCTACAGCACACAGGCCCCAAAGTCCTGCTGCCCTTACCCTCCGCTTGGTCTCATTTTTCTTGCCATGTGTATCATGTGCTATCTCTACCCGAGTCGAGTGCCTCTAGCCTATGCTCGCGAGTAGTTCCAACTACTCGACTTGTACCGAATCCTACACTATCGTAGCATTGCAGTAGCTAACGGGGTTTCCAATCCTAAACCCAACCGGCCGTCATCACTCGCCCGGATGTTCTCAAGCCAAACACGCCTTGAGTTACGTGTTCACGTTTGAGACCACGTGACGGGGTCTCCCAAGTTGCACCACACACGCCAGGGACAGACGTTGCTCGTATACCCCCAAATGACATGAAGAGTCGTAGAGGATATCAAAGCGGGTCGGGTTACCTGCCACCCGTGGGGCTCCACCCTTCAGCTTGTGCGCACTTGTGGACAGCGCTTACGTGTACCTCCCAAGACATAAACGTCCCGAGATACACGATTTTCCGACATAATCAAATAGGTTAGTATGCCACTTTCTATACACTAATAACATCCTTATACGGGCTACTAACTTGTTCCTCACTGGATTTTTGAAAAAGATGACCTTCGTAGTGCGTTAAACCTCAAGCGAGCTTTGATACCAGCGCTGACACGACCCCACGGTCTTGTCGAGCCAGGATCACGCTGAGGGGTGCTGCGTTGCACAGCACCGGATAACACACATCAAAGGTACAAAGCGGAAGCAAAGTTTATATTACATAAACGAGTTTATGAACATGTTTACAGCAAAATATGTCCAGTCTACACTCACGGGCGTAGACTACGCATCAAGTTCACGTTCAGCCCTTGAACGTGTCCTTGCTAGCACACACGCACACTAACTCTGCGGCGTGCACGACTCCCACTCGACGGGGTTCCCCTCCTGGGGTTCCGTCTCTTCTTCGGGAGTCCCTTCCTCATAGAACCCTGCAAAAGCGTCAAACACAAGCAGTGAGCATGAAGGCTCAGCAAGTCTGGCCCGTCTCACCTAAACATGGAACTTCTACATGAGGGGTGATGGGTACATTAGATAAAAACCAGTTGCAAAGGACTCGCCTAATTAGTGGAACCTTACTTTCAGGTTTTAGCAGCAGGTTGTGGAGAACCTTACACTAAGGCACATGAGAGAGCCGCAATCAAACAAGAAACACATTTCTCTCATGTACTTTGCCCAAAGTTGAAAGGAACTTTAATTAGCTCTAAACTACAGCAATCATTAACAAGCAAAGTCCATCTTTCAATCAGCAACATTTTAACATGTAACTATCCTGTTCTTTCTACGTCACGGTACAGTGAACAAGTGGTACTCACTGACCGCGAGGGACGGCGATTATAATCGATTTACACCTGCAGGGTTACCCGAACAACCCGTCACATACGCCCGTACTCGATGTTGCCTACAACAACCATCACGGACGCTGTACGCAACTACCTTTCACCCGTTAGCCAAATGTTGAACCAGTCCAATCGTCCCGAGCAAGAGGTCTCTGCACGCGCATCTCAGTGCCGCCAGCCGATTTACACCTCGAGCTCTCAACCTACCCTCTGAACGACCAGCTATGCCTCAACACCCAGCTACCCGAGTTACATCGGTTTCCCGGTTCCCATATAGCCGGTAGGTCTTCGGTACTGTTCTAGCTTGTTCAACAGGCCCGCACACGGCTCGGTCCTCAATCGACACAAGCGGAGCTACAGCACACAGGCCCCAAAGTCCTGCTGCCCTTACCCTCCGCTTGGTCTCATTTTTCTTGCCATGTGTATCATGTGCTATCTCTACCCGAGTCGAGTGCCTCTAGCCTATGCTCGCGAGTAGTTCCAACTACTCGACTTGTACCGAATCCTACACTATCGTAGCATTGCAGTAGCTAACGGGGTTTCCAATCCTAAACCCAACCCATGGTTTTCTTGGCTATGCATTTGGGTTTCCAAACAAGTCTCTAATGCAAAGAATCATAATACTCAAGTAAGTGCTCAAAACAATAAAAATTTGTAAAAGTTTAATGCAAACCGGAGCTTGCCTTGCTGCTCTTGGTCGTAGGCTAGCTGCTCCTCCGGAGTAACGAAGTCTAGGACTTCGGGTTCCTCCGCGACCTTAGCGACTACATGATAGAAGAAGTACATGTATCAATTTAAATGCATTTGTATTAAGTTTGAACTTGTGAAGCTTATAAGTCCCACTAGATAGATCCAACGACTATGAAACTTTTACTGTGGCTTGGTTACAACCTAGACAGAGACTTGGTCAAGTTTTAGTTGCAGCAAAGCTCATTGGAGCCCTCCACAATTAATTATGTCCTTGACCTTAATTGGAACTCTTAGGGTGTTCTAAGGACTTTCATGAAACAAGCTATGACTTTCGGAAAACATGAATTTCAGAGGGTTCTAATGGAGTTGGTCTTACTTAATTTGAAGGTTCCTAGCTAAAGATATGAGCTAAACAATTTCAGAGACAATTCTGAAAATATTTCTGAACATTTTCTATTTTCTCTGGAACAGTTTCACTAATCACACCATTAGGTGGATCAAATGAGCTCAAATGGATCTGACATTTTTATGGTAGTTCAGGGATAGTTTGGTTAACATCCCAGCAAAATTTCAGAATTTTCCTCCCAAGGATTCTCCAGTTAAAATTCCAAACAGTTTAAATTTTGAGGAATTAATTCTGGAGAATTAAGGATTTTCATGAAGTGAAACTTGATTTGTTGGAAAGTGCTCAGAGAGCTGAATCCAACAAAATTTGGTTCACTGGATTTGGAGCTTTCTAGCTAAAGTTATGAGGATTTGAAGTTTGAAGGAAATCTGAAAATCGGGGGAAAAGTTTAAACTCCTGCTCGTGGGCCCCGCACACAGTGCGTCGTCTGCCTCCTCGCGCCAACTGCTCGGCGGCGGCGGTCTCTGGCGACCTTTGCCGGAATTAAGTCCCCGGCCACCCCACGGCCTGAAACTCGCCGCCTGCCCCTTTACTGACCCCCTGGACTCGATGGTGGGATCGCCGGCCGCCGGCGATGACCGGAATCCCGTGCGCACCGGTGACAGCACCTGCTAGGGTTCCGGTGAGGTTGGTTACGCTCTCCCGTGCACCAAATCGATCAGGAATTGGGCGGAGAGCATCAGTAGAGCATGGGGAACACGAACCAGGGCTGGGTGGAAGCTAGAATTGCCGGCAACTATGCTCTCGACGGTGAGCCGAGGTGCTCAGCCACGGCGGTGGGAAAAACGGCCATATCATGGCTGATTCTTGATGGTTTTCTCTAATTCCAGTTCGAGCGTGGGCGCTGACGTGCGTAGAAGCTACTAGGTAACGAGCTTGCCCAACCCTAGTGTATAGAGCACGAATTTCACCCGAAGGTGAGCTCGGTCCTTATGAACTGATCGAGAGTAAATTTGGAAATTCTCGGCCGAGTGTTGATCAATCGCCAAACGGCTTTCGGCTACTCCATCTACATACAATCACACACCTTTCTTGTGTAGAGAAGAGGACGTGACAACGGCTGTGTTGTGCTGTCCATGAGAGCCCGATCGGCGGCGATGCTTGGTTCGCCGGAGAAACGGTTCGGTATAGCTCGAGGACGCTTGCTCACTGGCCAACACGGGGTCTAGGAGGTTGCTCACGATCTCCCGGTGCCGTTTTGCTGTGGAGGAGGCTGTGCTCGCGAGTGATCGTACTTGATCAAGCGCGAGCTCGAGCGGCGGCAGGTTGCAGTGGAACTCGGATGGAAGAACAGGCCGAGTGCGTCGGTAGCTCGGGGAATAAGTGATGGGAGCACGCCGGGGAGGGGATAAGAAGCCCGGCGACTGGTCTCCGGCTTGGGGCACGCAGCAGGAGCTGGCGCCGGCTGCCCCCCCGGTGGCGCGCGCGCACTGCACCCGGAAACCGAGTGAGCTGAGTTTCAGTCGGTTTGTTTTGAACCAGTGACTGACATGTGGGTCCCACTTCCAATTTTAACCTCTGAAATTTACTCCTAATCACTGTTTTGAACAGTGAGCCGCAAAATACCCATGGTGACTCAAATTATTCACCCATGAGCCATTTGAATTGGTTAGAATTCAAATTGGGTTTGGTTTGAATGAATTTCAGCACATGTTCAGTTTGAAATTCAAATAAAGTTTGAATTTGCCCCACTTAGCTCATGTCAAGATCAAGTCCAAATGGAGTGAAAATTGGTGTGTGAGCTCACAAAATTATGCTGAATGAGAATATGCCTCCCACTTTTGAATTCATGGGATAAAAACAGTTTGAATTTGAATATGGTTTCAAACTGCCCTCTTTCTAACTATACCCAAAATGACCTCAAAAAGGTTTTGAATTTGGGTGAAACTTGGCATGGACATCCTTAGCAATGTATAGGAGTTTTCACATGTCCAGCCCACCTATATCACATGTGGGAAATACCACTTTTGCAATATGTGAGTTTGTTCTCTAATTAGCATGTTGATTGTGGTTACTTGCTCTTCATTTGTGTTCATCATCTTTCCTTAAATGAGGTGTGTGTGTATGGTGATGAACACTTCAATTATGTGTCAAAAACTGAGGCCCTTACAATTATGAATATAAAAAAACCACCAAGAAACATACCATCCGTTTAGCCATCCGCACGAAACCCTGTACGCCCATACCGTGCTTCCCCGAGCTCCCTCTGGCATCTCGAGCCTTCTTGGACTTAGCGATGAACTCATCGCTAGCCCAATACCTGCAAAGAGCTCGGTAATCTTAAGTCTGTCCCTGTTCAAAACAGGTGACGCATAATGTAAAGGTTTACGTCAATCTTTCATTTTTGAGTCATTTAAAAGAGAGAGAGAGAGAGAGAGAGGAAAGAACGAGAGAGAGAAGAAAAGATTGAGAGAGAGACAGAGAAGTGGGTCAGCCGTCCTAAGTTATGCCTAGTGTTCATAAGTCGTCCGACTAATCGTGATTGATCATGATTAGTCGTCCTTATCACCCATGTGAGCACGATTAGGTCCGTTGACCCGATCAAGGCAACTAGAAACCTAGTTGTCCAACTAGAAGGCTCCGACGATCGGACAACTTACTGAATGATGCTGCCGGCCGCTGTCGCTCGACCGCCGGCGCCCCCACTCCTGCCATCGACTAGCCGCCGACACCCCCGCAACCGCCATCGCCTCTGCAGCCGTCGGTGCCCCTATAGTCTCTGTTGCCCGGCCGTCGACGCCTCCGCAACATCCACCATCACCTGGCCACCACCATCATTTGTCTGCCGCCGTCACTGGTGACTTAGAGTTAGGATGGAGGAATGGGATAGGGGTTAGGATGGAGTTAATATAACACAATATGAAATCAGGACCATCAGATATCATCTGACGGTTTTGGTCCAGTGGACTTCCATGGCCTGGCCTAGCCCAACTCGGCTCCAATCCGCCCAAGCACCCACTCAGCCGCAACCGTACGAGTCCCGATTGCTCAGCTACCACCGTTCGTGCCGCGGTTGCTCAGCCACCGCTGCGCGAGTCCCGACTGCGCCGCTGCCCGAGTCCAGGCTCCAGCCGCCGCCGCAGCTCGCATCCCGTCGCAGCCCACCGCCGCCGTATGGACACCTCCGGTCCTGTGTCCGTCGCCTCTGGCCCCTTGTGCGCTCCTTGCCCTCTGTATCGACTTGGTATTGACATGAGAACACAGAGGATGACCTGAGGACGACTAGACATCGATTAGGGTCGATTAGTCGCCCTAATCAACGACTAATCGTCCTAGTCGACCTTATCGGTCCCTAGGCGACTAGGGTCGATTAGGCGACTTGTGAACCTTGGTTATGCCCCGCCAGGGCCTGACATTAACTTACGACGGCTTTAGGGTTAGTCGATCAGCTCACAACACGACACACTAAATGGGCATTGACGTGCCCTAATCGAGTTGTGCCGGTTTTAACATAAATAAATCTATGCATTTTCTAAACATAACAAATTTCTTAACATAGGAATATACGACCATGCTTTATTAACCTAAACCTAAGCACTATGTAACATGATTAAGCATGATTAACATCACAACAATAAACATGATTAAGCATTATTAAGCATGATTAACATAGCAACAATAAATCCTAAACATTATTAACCTAAACCTAAGCATATATAATAACAAGTAATTTGCAACGGACAACTAATTAGCAAAATTATGAACTACTATTCTAACTACATGAGCATAATTACAAACTAATTAGCGTAATTATCAAGTAATTTAAATAGCTGAAAAAATTACTTGCGGCGAGTGCGACGGTTGGCGAGGGTGACGTGCGGCGACGGACGGCAGCGGCAGTGGCTCGGGGAGCCCGGCGTAGGGCCGATGGCGTGGGGGCGGCGGCGTGGGGAGGACGGCGGCGTGGGGTTGAGGCGAGGCAGCGGCGTGTGAGGAAAAAAGTTAGGGTTGGGCCCGACGGGCTGTATATAGGGACTATATACGACAACCAGACTAGCATACGACGGCCCAGGGCTGGCTGTCGTATATTAGTTCTATTTACGACAGCCATGTCACAGACGACGGCTGTACCGTCGTATATAAACTTATATACGACGTCCTCTTTGGGACGTCGTATATAAACTTATATACGACGTCCTCTTTATATACGATGGCTGACCGTCGTATGTTAAATTGGCCGTCGTATGTTGACCTATTTCCTGTAGTGAAGACAGGAGAAGGACAGGTGAAAACTCTGAGGATGATCGGGCGCCTGATCCGATGCTGATTTCCAATCAGCAACCTGTGCCGAGTTCCACGCCTGCTCCGGGCTCAGTCTCTTCTCCCAATCCGCGTGCAACCCAACCACACGCCTCTGCTGAGGAGTGGCGGATGAATCCAGCTCGGGTATCAACACTGATCCGATGGCAGAGGAACCTGTTGCCGAAGGATCTAGTGTGGCTCAGAACTTTGTGTCTCCACCAGTGCAACGTGCAAGAACTAGACTTCAATCTGGTATTTATCTCCCCAAAACTTATACTGATGGTACTATTCGCTATTCCTATTTCACTTCAACATGAGAGCCTCAGTATTTACATGAATCAATTTAAAATACTGATTGGAAATAAGCTATGGACAAGGAGTTCCAGGCATTGAAAGATAATCAAACATGGGTAGTACCTCACAAACCCGGAAGGAACTTAATTGACTGCAAGTGGGTGTACAAAATTAAAAATAAGGCTGATGGATCAATTGATAGATACAAAGCTCGGCTAGTGGTAAAGGGATTCAAACAAAGATATGGGATAGACTATGAATACACATTCAGTCCTGTTGTAAAAGTTGCCACGGTAAGACTGGTTCTATCAATTGCGGTCTCTAATAATTGGTATTTGAGGTAGCTAGATGTGCAGAATGCATTTCTTCATGGCATTCTAGAAGAGGAAGTCTATATGAAACAATCTCCTGGGTATGAAGACAAACATACACCATCACATGATCAAGTAGCAGACACATTCACAAAGGCTTTGCCATATCCATTGCATGAGAAATTTCAAAGCAATCTTAACTTGATTAAGTTATGATTGAGGGAAGCTGTTAGAAGGAAATATTTGTTATAGATAGAGATCGACATAGAATTAAATGTGAGATCATAGGAGATAGAATTGAGATAGAGTCGGTTTATATCCTTGTAATCGAAGACTCATGTACATGTCTTTTCCTCTTGTGAATATGTGAGACCTATGTGTGCTGAATACATTGGCTTTGACGATAAAAGTTTTGAATACTACCAAAACACCTTTTTAACAAGGTCCGACTCTAGGTCCGAGCTCCTGCAAGGTCCGACGATAGGTCTGACTTGTTTTGGGTAGCTCCGGTAAGGTCCGACTTGCTTTGTCTAGGTCTGACTTATTTTGGCTAGGTCCGACTTGTTTTTGCTAGCTCCGGTGCTAGGTCCGATAGCTTTGGTAAGTTCCGTGCTAGGTCCGACTAAGGTTTAGTAAGCTCCGGCGCTGGGTCCGACTAGCTTTGGTAAGCTCCGGTTCAAGCTCCGGTTAGCTTTGGTAAGGTTCGGAGCTTGATTGCAATGGTTCTTCATTTAACTTGCAATGTTTCAAACTTGCTTTAATCTTATGGAAAGTTTGCTTAGTATTATTTTACTAAGTTTTTGGTGTGTTTTGGTGGTTATGTCTGATATCATTTTGCTATGGTTTACAACATGCTTATGGGAGGTGCTCACGTAAGATGTTGTAGTTTCGGAACTAATGAGAGTCAAGTCGAGGACTTGTGCTCGGAAGTATTGGTTGTTTATTCATGTGCAGGTGTTGCTTGAGTTCAAGACATGGCTGGTGACGGGATCCATTGAACTAGTCTTAGGGAGAAGATGAGGTTCAACAACGAATTTCGGGAGGAATTGTGGTTGAGTTGATTGGGAGGTTGCGCAGTATGTTTGAATCAAGAACAATGCATATGAAGGTATCTTGGACGTCGTTGGAAGATGTTTGCACGTGTGCAAGGAGTGCATGGATGTGGATGCATGGTTCCAAGGCGTGATGAAGAGATGTGGACGTAAAGAATTGGTCGGAAAGGTCCAACCGACTAGGTTATGGACTCAGGCTGCGGCTGAGTCGTGTTTGACTCAAACATGGAATGTTTTGAGTTGGTTATGATAGGATTTCGTGTGGGTCATGAATTTGAGTTATTTTAGGAATGTGGGATACGTTGCTAAGGTGTTCGGAAGTCTTAAGATTGCTTCTATCTGCGTATAGAAGAGTCCTAAGTAGTATTGGAAAGTTACAGTTTGAATCCAAGTAGGAGTAGGAGTCCTAGTTTGAGTTGAGTTGGCTTTCAGGCTGGTTATAATAGCAAGGGAGGCCAGAGCTCGTGTAGCACGACTTTGGGGCTGTTCCTATTGTGTTTTGATAAATAAAATTCGTATTCTAATGGAACTTTTGTGCCTTGTTCGTCCGACTTGTTTCAGACAAGTTTTTCTCGTCGAGTTTCTGTTCAGCACTACCTTGCTTCGGTGGTTTTATCATAACTCGAGTTTTACAGATCCAATTGATGTGATTCTTTTTGGGTTGTCTTCAAAAATCGATTATATATCATCTGTGAAAATTTCACGGTCATTGAATTTGTGGTTTCTGATCTACACGAGTTTCTTTGCAGTATCCCAGAACTGTTTTTCTCGCGTAGGACAGATTGATCTTTGTTCGATCTTTCGATCGTAACTTGAGTTTCTCTCAACGGATTTTCATGATTCGTGTTGTGACGTCTTCGTGACTTGATTCTCTACAATCTATACTAGTTTTGTCACAGTTGAACACGTTTAGATTAGTAACACACACGGTTTCTTTAAAAGATCAGTTTTCTTCTGAGGGATGTTTTGTTGCTTCCGCTGAAAAGTTTTTATCTACCATTCACCCCCCTCTGGTAGCTTTACATGTGTACTGCGATCCTACAATTGGTATTAGAGCCAGGTTTCTCTAATATTTGTGATTTGCACGTGTTTTGACTAATCATCATAGAGAAATACTCCGCCAAACCTTGTGTGTTTAGTGGTATTGATTTTTAGGTTCGGAAGGCACGCATGGAAGCTTTCATCCAGGCGCAAGGCTTTGCAATATGGGAAAAGGTGTACAAGCCTTAAGATGTGCCTTCAAACGATCAAGTCACGACTACAAACATGAGAGATGTCGACAACAACAACAAGGCTCGGAACTTGATCATACAAGGACTAACTCAGAGCGACTTCGACCGTGTTGCACACCTCCGATCGGCGTACGATGTGTGGAGAGCACTTTGTGACTACCACGAACGATCCAACACGATCAAGGAGGTAAGACATGATATATTCAAGAAAGAATACATGCGCTTTGAGATGCAGCCCAGTGAGTCCATTGATGACCTCTTTGCTCGCTTTAATAAAATTCTCAGCAACTTGCGTAGCGTCAATGTTAATTTTTCAGATGCTGAAAATGCTAGGCAATTACTAAGTGCATTAGACATGTAAATTTGGGAGATGAAAGTAACATCCATACGTGAATCCACTGTCATGAGTACTCTTACATTAGATGTGCTTTATTCTAAGCTAAAAACTCATGAAATTGACATTATATCACGTAAGAACCCAAATAAGACTATTGCATTTGTCTCACAACGTGATATGCCTAGCTCCGACCAATCATCTAGCAATACGCTTGCTTTGCTGTCTTCACTAACCCTGGAACAGATTGAGGAGTTTCCAGAGGAGGAGCTAGTACTTCTTTCTACTAGGTTCTCAAAAGCATTGTAAAATGTGAGAACTAGAAGGAGAGGAAGCTCCGGACCTCAACGATGCTTTGAATGTGATAAGACAGGACACTTTCATACAGATTGCCCCAACCTTTCAGGTCCTTCTAACCGTGATGAAAAGCAGAATAAAGTCAAGTCCTCTTTTGCAACACCAACAAGAAAAAGAAGGGTTTTACAGGACGCAAACTGATAAACAGTTTCATCACCGCACTTCAAGAACTTGGCTCGAGTGATGTAGACATTGGAAGTGATGAAGATGAAGATGATCTAGCAAACTTGTGCTTCATGGCGGGCAAACCAAAATCAAGTATGGAGGATGCAGAACACAACAGTGACAACGAAGAGGTATGTCCTACTTGCGAAGAAATGTGTGATGCTATTTCTCGTGCCACTATTATTGTTAAGAAAAATGACAAAAAGCTTAGAGACAATGCTGTTAAAATTGAGTCACTAGAATCTGAAATTAATCGTTTAAAATCCTTGATTCCTAGTGATGATTCTTGTTCCTCATGTGATTTAATATATGAACAATTGTCCTCTCTAAGAAGTGCACACACCTCCACACTTGATAAACTTGAACTTGAAATCGAAAAGAACAAAAAGCTTGCTGCACTTAATAATAAAAACTTGAAAGATGCTTGTTGTTCTACAATTGATTTGCATTGTTCTACTTGCGATGATCTTGATAAGAAACTACAAGATGCTATTAAAGAAATTTCTATATTGAACAATGCTTTACGTTCTCATGAAGTTAAATATTGTTCCAATTGCAAATTAAAAGGAAAAACTTCATGTGAAAATTGCCTTGATCTATCAAATAAACTTGATAACATGCATAAGACATTAGATCGGTTTTGTAATGGGAATAAGAACCTAAACTTGCTGCTGAATTCTTACAAGTCTTGCAATGATAAAACTGGTTTAGGTTTTGATTCACATGCTCATGCTAAGGAACATCCACCTAAAATTGTAAAATCATTAGGAAGTGGTTTGATTCAAACAGTTCCTAAACAAAAAGAAGTGGTTTTTAAATCTGCAGGAGTGTTGTCACATTCGGGTTCAAATAAGTATACTGCATGCTCATCTAGACATGAACACAAAGTTAAATTTCATTATACCTATTGTGGTAGAGATGGTCATGTCATAGATTTTTGTTATAGACTAGCTAAACAACATAAAAAGAAAAGAATGCAAGCTAGATCTTATAACTCTCATGCAAAATTTGCTGCACAAACTAAACCGAATGTCAGGAACATGCAACCTGCTGTTATGAGTCCGAAATATTCAAAGTTTACCTCCGGAGCTTCAGTTTTTGCCTCCGGAGCTTCAGTTTTTACCTTCGAACCTTCTGTTTTTGCCTCCGAAGCTACTGATTTTCGTGCTACATAAGTAACACCTCATAGGTCAGTAGTTAAGAACAAAAAATCTCAAACTTTGACTCATAAACCTGCTGTTTTATCTTAGCTTTTGCATGTTATTCCTGCTGGACATCGTGTGACTCAATACTGGATTCCTAAATGCCTTTTAACTAACCCCAGTATTGAGTCATCGACGTATTGTGCTTCTATGTAGGTTACACGCTTGAGGAAGGAGAACATTTGGATTGTGGATTCAGGTTGCTCACACCACATGACCGGTAACAAAGAATGGTCCTCCTCTCTCTCTTTTGTGTCACGTGTAGAGAATGTTACTTTTGCCGATAATTCTTCAACTCCTATAATTGCTAAGTGTTCGGTTAGAGTAAATGATCACTACACTTTGAAGGATGTGGCACTTGTCAAAAATTTGAAATACAACTTGCTTTCTATTTCACAATTGCTAGATAAAAATCTGGAAATTATTTTCAATAAAAACTGCTGCAAAGTTGTAGGTTCAAATAGTGAGCTTATTTTTAACATGTCTCGGTTTGGGAGAGTTTTTAAAGCTGATTTTTATATGTCTTCCTCTAAGCACAGATGTCTAGTTGCAAATGATTCCAAAGATTTATATTTTTGGCATCGTAGACTTGGTCATGTAGGCTTTGATCATCTCACGCGTGTTAGTGCTCTTGATCACATACATGGGCTGCCTAAGCTTAAAGGGGACAAAGAAATTGTGTGCTCTTCTTGTAGACATGCTAAGATGGTTGCAGGTTCACATGCTCCTCTCACAATGACCATGACAACTGAACCGGGTCAACTTTTACACCTTGACACCGTAGGACCTTCACCTGTTCAATCCTTCGGAGGTAAATGGTATGTTCTCGTGATTGTTGATGACTGTTCTAGATACTCTTGGGTTTACTTTATGGCATCTAATAATGCAGCTTTTAGTCACTTTATAACTTTATTTCTTAGATTATCAATTGATCACCCAGGATCTTTAAGAGCAATTAGAAGTGATAATGGAACCGAATATAAAAATCAATCGTTTGATCACTTTTGTGCTGAAAATGCAATAGATCATCAATTCTCTTCACCATATGTACCTCAACAAAACGGTGTTGTAGAGAGAAAGAACATAACCTTAGTTGAGATGGCTAGGACTATGCTTGATGAATATCAAACTCCTAGGAAATTTTGGGCTAATGCAATTGCAACCGCTTGTTATGTCTCAAATCGTGTTTTCTTGCGTGCTAAGCTAGGTAAAACACTATATGAGCTCAGGTTTGGACATAGGCCTAGTGTCACACACTTTAGGGTCTTTGGTTGCAAATGCTTTGTTAGGAAACATGGTAATCTTGATAAATTTGAAGCTAGATCTGTTGATGGCATGTTTCTTGGTGATCCATCTCATAGTAGAGGCTACCGTGTGCTTTTACTTGATACTAACAAAATTGTGGAGACTTGTGATGTTTCTTTTGATGAAGCTAGCCCAGGTACTAGTTAAAATATTGCAGGTCTGGATCCATATCTGCAGGGGGAGAGTATTTTCGTTAAAGAAGAGGAAGAAGTGGTGCTGCTGCCCAAAAATTCAGCAGCTAATGACATTGTTCTAGCTCCTGATCTTGATTCACAGCCAGCACCGACGACCACCATTGCTGGTCCAGATCCTCCTCACGTCACAAGCTCATCTATTTAAGATGAACATGAAGAAGAAGAAGCTTGTGAACTGTCCACTCTCCTCCGAATTCTCAAAAGTCATCCTCCACAACAAATTATTGGAAGCTTGCATGAACGAGTTACAAGATCCAGGTTTTTCGACCCCAATTCTCATGCTCATTCTGCTTTTGTTGCTTCTTTTGAACCCAAAGATATATCACACGCACTCATTAATGAATCTTGGATTATTGCCATGCAAGAAGAGTTAGAAAATTTTGAAAGAAATAATGTTTGGAAACTTGTACCTCCACCTCAAGGTCACACTTTAATTGGAACTAAATGGGTATTTAAAAATAAACAATGTGAGGATGGGGTTGTGGTTAGGAATAAGGCTAGGTTGGTTGCTCAAGGTTTCACACAAGTTGAAGGTCTAGATTTTGATGAAACTTTTGCCCCTGTTGCTAGATTAGAAACCATAAGAATTTTGTTAGCTTTTGCTGCATCTAAAGGTTTTAATCTATATCAAATGGATGTTAAAAAGGCTTTTCTTAATGGCTACATAGATGAGGTTTATGTCAAACAACCACCTGGTTTTGAAAATACAAATTTTCCTAATCATGTTTACAAACTATCCAAAGCCTTGTACGGTCTCAAACAAGCCCCTAGAGCATGATATGATAGGTTAAAAACATTTTTACTTGAAAAGGGGTTTACCATGGGCAAGGTTGATAAAACTTTTTTTGTGCTTAAGCATGGCAATGACTCATTATTCGTTCAAGTGTATGTGGATGCTATTATCTTTGGTTGTGCTTCTCATGATCTTGTGTCCAAGTTTTCAGCTATGATGAGTTCCGAATTTGAGATGAGTATGATGGGAGAACTCACGTACTTTTTGGGGCTGCAAATCAAGCAAACCAAGGAAGGTACCTTTGTGCATCAAACAAAGTATACAAAAGATCTCCTAAGGCGCTTCAACATGGACAAAAGCAAGCCTCTTTGGACACCAATGGGAACAGCAACAACACTTGAACTTGATGAAGATTGTGATCCTGTTGATCAAAAAGAATATAGAAGCATGATCGGATCACTTTTGTATCTCACGGCATCAAGACCGGACATACAATTCAGCGTATGTCTTTGTGCACGATTTCAAGCCTCCCCACGTGCTTCACATCGTCAAGCCTTCAAAAGGATTCTCAGGTACTTACATGGAACTCAAGAATTTGGCATTTTTATTCCTTCTTCCTCAACCGTTACTTTGAAAGCTTTTCCGATGCTGATTTTGGAGGTTGTAGGATTGATAGGAAAAGTACTTCTGGTGCTTGTCATTTTCTTGGTAATTCACTTGTTGCCTGGTCCTCTGAAAAACAAAGTTCAGTTGCACAATCCACAGCTGAATCTGAATATGTAGGTGCTGCTAGTGCTTGCTCACAAATTCTTTGGATTGTTCAAACACTTAAGGACTATGGGGTTGATCTAGATAGTGTTCCACTGTTTTGTGATAACACTAGTGCCATTTGCATTGCTAAAAACCTCGTGCAACATTCGAGAACTAAACACATTGACATTAAGTATCACTTTCTCCGTGATAATGTCAAAAAAGGGAATATTGTGCTTCACCATGTAGATACCGAACAACAATTGGCTGACATTTTTACAAAACCTTTGGATTTCACTCGTTTTTGTTACATTCGTAGTGAAATAGGGGTTATGCATCCTCATGGCTTAAATTGAGGGAGAATTTTGAAAATTGGGAAGTCTATGCGTGAATCTGAAATTAAAATAATATGAGCATAGTATTTCATGCATATATAACTTTGTGATTCGTTTTCATGCTGAAAGTTCTTACTACATTACTCGTGTTATACATTTTGTAGTTTTTACCATGTCTAGTAATTGGAATAATTACTTACACTAAATCTGGTCATGGTTAAACTTTCTTGCTGTTTTGAACTTGTTGCATGCTCACAAGTGCTTTTAATTATAAAGAATTAATCAAGTAATCAACTCACATGTTGAGTTTTTATGTTCAAATAAAAAATGAGAAAAGATCAAGAGAATATGCATGCATCACACTTCTTCTTTTGAGATGGCTTATCATTGCACTTAGATATGAACTTGAAAGGAGTTGTGTATGACTAAAACCATGTCCTTAAGCTTCTGACTGTCAAATGACATAGGCTTGGTTTGGTTGGTTAGAATAAGGCTGATGCTGCATATAATCTCTTGCAAATGTAATAAGATCAAAATTTGTGCTTTAAATGTTAAATGAAATGCAGCAACAAGTGTCATGCCTTCAGGTCTTGAAATAGTTAAGTTTGTGAGATCATGACTTGCTTAAATTGAAAATTACACTTGATCTCTAGCATGGCTTACACTACTTTATGTATCTCATTGATGTGTTAGTGAAAGTTACTTGATAGTATGATTTGGATGAGCTTTGTTTTATATGTATATGTTATAATGTGCTCATAACAAATTAAAATTTCACTTTTGTACCTTGCTGAATACATTGTCAAAGGGGGAGAAATTGATTACACATTGCACACATTCACAAGTGTTTTGGAACGATTCTTCTCTGGGGGAGAATTTTTGGTATTTTTGTTTTTCTTCTCATTTTATTTCTGATTTACAAAGGGGAAAAAATTGTTTTCAAAACTTTTCATTTGAATAAGCCAATGTTCGGATTTTAAGTGGTGTTGCCAATGCATTCATCAAGGGGGAGATTGTGAGACCTATGTGCTGAATATATTGGCTTTGACGATAAAAGTTTTGAATACTACCAAAACACATTTTTAACAAGGTCCGACTCTAGGTCCGAGCTCCTGCAAGGTCCGACGATAGGTCCGACTTGTTTTGGGTAGCTCCGGCAAGGTCCGACGTAAGGTCCGACTTGCTTTGTCTAGGTCTGACTTATTTTGGCTAGGTCCGACTTGTTTTTGCTAGCTCCGGTGCTAGGTCCGACTAGCTTTGGTAAGTTCCATGCTAGGTCCGACTAAGCTTTAGTAAGCTTCGGCGCTGGGTCCGACTAGCTTTGGTAAGCTCCGGTTTAAGGTCCGGTTAGCTTTGGTAAGGTTCGGAGCTTGGTTGCAATGGTTCTGCTTTTAACATGCAATGTTTCGAACTGGCTTTACTCTTATGGAAAGTTTGCTTAGCATTATTTTACTAAGTTTTTGGTGTGTTTTGGTGGTTATGGCTGATATCATTTTGCTATGGTTTACAACATGCTTATGTGAGGTGCTCACGTAAGATGTTGTAGTTTCGGAACTGACGAGAGTCAAGTAGAGGACTTGTGCTCGGAAGTATTGGTTGTTTATTCATGTGCAGGTGTTGCTAGAGTTCAAGATATGGCTGGTGACGGGATCCATTGAACTAGTCTTAGGGAGAAGATGAGGTTCAACAACCAAGTTCGGGATGAATTGTGGTTGAGTTGATCGGGAGGTTGCGCAGTATGTTTGAATCAAGAACAATGCATATGAAGGTATCTTGGACGTCATTGGAAGATGTTTGCACGTGTGCAAGGAGTGCATGGACGTGGCTGCATGGTTCCAAGGCGTGATGAAGAGATGTGGACGTAAAGAATTGGTCGAAAAGGTCCAACCGACTAGGTTATGGACTCAGGCTGCGGCTGAGTCGTGTTTGACTCAAACATGGAAAGTTTTGAGTTGGTTATGATAGGATTTCGTGTGGGACACGAATTTGAGTTATTTTAGAAATGTGGGATACGTTCCTAAGATGTTTGGAAGTCTTAAGATTGCTTCTATCTGCGTATAGAAGAGTACTAAGCAGTATTGGAAAGTTACAGTTTGGATCCAAGTAGGAGTAGGAGTCCTAGTTTGAGTTAAGTTGGCCTTCGGGCTGGTTATATAAGCAAGGGAGGCCAGAGCTCGTGTAGCACGACTTTGGGGCTGTTCCTCTTGTGTTTTGATAAATAAAATTCGTATTCTAAAAGAACTTTTGTGCCTTGTTCGTCCGACTTGTTTCAGACAAGTTTTTCTCGTCGAGTTTCTGTTCAGCACTACCTTGCTTCAGTGGTTTTATCATAACTCGAGTTTTACAGATCTAATTGATGTGATTATTTTTGGGTTGTCTTCACAACCTGATTATCTATCATCTGTGAAAATTTCACGGTCATTGAATTGGTGGTTTCTGATCTACATGAGTTTCTTTGCAGTATTTCAGAACTGTTTTTCTCGCGTTGGACAGATTGACCTTTGTTCGATCTTTCGATCGTAACTTGAGTTTCTCTCAACGGATTTTCATGATTCTTGTTGTGACGTCTTTGTGACTTGATTCTCTACAATTTATACTAGTTTTTGTCACAGTTGAACACGTTTAGATTACTAAAACACACAGTTTCTTTAACAGATCAGTTTTCTGCTGAGGGATGTTTTGTTGCTTCCGCTGAAAAGGTTTTATCTACCATTCACCCCCCCTTTGGTAGCTTTACACGTGTACTGCGATCCTACAGAATACATAACCGCGGGCTCCTACGGGGGTTGAGATGCTTCACCATGTTTTACACCATGGACTTGTGTCGGCATCCATGTTACCTACGCTCTACAACCATGGTAGAGAAAAGAAAAGATCGGTGGCGGATGCCTATGTGGAGGAGAACTGGATCCGGATGCACAAGCTGATAGCAGACTTGATGGAGAACTATGTGCAGCTATGGGTGCTGATTGAAGAAGTGCAGTTGGATTGTGCCACAGAATCTGATGAGATGGAATGAATGTGCATGGCAACGGGTGATTATACTGTGAGGTCAGCATATCATATGCAATTCGACGGTGGCAAGTGCTCCTTCTTTCCAGCCAAGATATGGAAAAGTGGCTACCGTCTGGATGCAGGTTTTTCTAGGCTCTTGCTACAGAATAGAGTATGGACAGTGAGATTGTCTACAACAGCGAAAGTGGTTAAATAATTACTTTTGTCCCTTTTGCTATCACAATTTTGGGAACGACACCACACCTCTTCTCGGAGTGCAACGTGGTCTAGTAAATTTGGGTCACTGTTAGTGATTGGATAACTGAGCCGCAACTATATCCAACGAAATGGACACGGACGCCATAGTTGCTGATTGGTTCAACTAGTTATCTGATGACTCTCACACGAGTAGAACAAAGGGTATTATATCACTTATCATCATGATTGTATGGTCAATTTGGAAAGAGCGTAATACTAGGATTTTTGAAGCCAAGGAACACACCCTTGATGGCATCATTGCTGGGATCAATGGCTAGTTTGATTTGTGGTGTGTAGCAGGTGCTGAGCACTTAGCTCTTTTATTTCACAACATTACCGAGTAGTTGGCTAGTTATTCTAAGGTTGGCTTAACCCATGCTACTAAGTATGTTGTAATTTACCACTTGTACATGTGACTTTGCACTACAGGAATCCCGACAATATATAGACGACGGCCAAAAACCGTCGTCAATAAGCACAGTACCGTCGTCAATAACTTATTGACGACGGTAAATTGTTATAGACGACGGTTTATGCCTGTCATCAATTATTAGTCGTCAATAAGCTAAAGCAAGGTTCGGCTCTTGTCAAAAAGCTAGCTTATTGACGACGGTTCGTTTGTACCGTCGTCAATAACAACGGCTTATTGACGACGGTTTCTGGTACCTGGCCGTCGTCAATAGTCAACTTATTGACAACGGTTCGTTTGTACCGTCATCAATAACAATGGCTTATTGATGACGGTTTCTGGTACCTGGCCGTCGTCAGTAGCCAACTTATTGATGACGGTCCGTTTGTACTGTCGTCAATAACAATGGCTTATTAACGACGGTTTCTGGTACCTGGCCGTCGTCAATACTAATGGCTTATTGATGACGATCAAGTACCAGAAACCGTCGTCAATAAACTTTGCATTAAAAAAAACAGAAAATTCTGCTCTAGCTTTGAGGCCAGCCCTGGCTCGATAGCCAGATCACAGGCAATCAAAACATACTCACAGGCAGGCACAAAAACACTATACGCACGCCACACTATCCTACGCTACCCCGACCGCTACCACCGGAGTCCAGGAAGTCGTCGCGCGCTAGTCCAAACACCAGATGCTGAGGGGATGGAGTTTTCTGAGCCTGCGTCGCCGATCCCTGTGATGTACATGTATAGTTAGACAAATTATAAGTTCACAAATGTGTATATGACTAAATAAACTCATTACAAGTTAGAATTGAACAAGTTAGCTAGATTTGGCTATGTTTGAGTAAGTTTGCTCATATTTTACTAAGTTTGAGAAGTATGGACTAGTAGCGTTTATGTTTGAGCTAGTTCAACTAGTTTTAGCAATGTTTGAGTAAGTTTGCTCATATTTGACTATGGTTGAGTAAGTTATACCATATTTTACTCAGTTTAAGGATACTTAACTAGTTTTTCCTAAGTTTGAGTAAGTTTGATCAAATTCAACTAAATTTGAGCAAGTTTAACTAGTTGTAGCTATTATGAGAAATTTTGTACCTGTGCTCCTAACGTCGGCCCCTGTGGTAGTTGTATCGGTGGCGGCGCCCACTGAGGAAAGACAGCCGGCTGTCCTACGGCCATAGCCTGCAAATATGAAGTAAATTATTATACATGTCATTTCATATATTAGAAACGTTGAGTACAACGATCTGAACTTACCTGCATGGCGGCTTGCAGCTGTAGCATGTACGAGTGTTGATACTCGTCCCTAGCCCAGAGCTCGGCTGCCTGCCTCTCGTTCGTGAGCCTCAATGCTTACTGCGTCCTCTGGAGCTCCTCCTGGACACTCTGGAGCTCTAGATCTCGGCTGCCACGCCTGCTGGATCCACCCTGCGATGAAGAGGCCCTCGAGGAAGACCGCGCCTCCCTCGAGTCGACTACTCCATCGAAGATGGCCAACCTACACAACGAAGTAAGAGTATTAAAGTTCCGTGTCTCGAATTTCATGAAAGTAAATGAAAAACAACAGAACTCACCGGCCGTGAGGTTTACCGCCACCGCTTGCATAGGCGGCTTCTGGTACGATCGGCGAGTTCTGCCAATCGTAATTGTCGACTCGAAGCCTCCGCACCTCCTCCCCATACTTTTATGAAAATACAGAAAATTAGAGCCATCAGAAGTTTTAAAGAGAATACAATTAAGTTAACTAAAGTACTCACTAATGTATCCGTCACCGTCTGAGAAGACAGCTGATCAGGCTGCGAGGGGTCACTTCCCATGTGACCCCTCCTCCACACCTGGATAGCGGTCGGCTCCTAACCGATCTCGCGCTCCTATCGATACGTGTTAGCACAATTATAGCGATAGAAATTAACTAAAATAAATTCGAGTATCACTTACCATCCGTTTAGCAAGGCGTACGTAGCCGTCCCAGCCAAGACCGTATTTTTCGTCCGTCCCTCGACTCCGTCGGCGGGTCATCGACACGCCTTGGAAGCCCTGGCTCACCCAACGAGCACACAGGGAACTGTAGGCGTCCGGATAGGACTCAAGCCACGGTACGCTGACCTGCACACATTTGTTATTGGATGAAAACATTGATCAAAATTGGATAATGAAGCAAAGTAAAATAAAGATTTTACCTCTGCGTATTGTGCCTCCGTCAAGTACTTGTCCGCCACATCCCTAAACTGCCCCGACTCACCCTCGTCCGGATGCAACTTATAGTACGCCTTCGTAGCATGAATGCGAGCCGTTGATATCGACTGCGTCAGGAGCTTCCTAGCGTTGTTGTTGAAGACCAGGCGAGCGTGATCCGGCTAGGCCTCGTCCTCCAAACGGTAATATTGCTACAAGAAGAAATATACAAGTTAATGTATTTAACATATAATAGGTTCGCATTTAACGAATAGACGATTTACTTACCATAAATTCATGCCACATATGCTCCTGGTGGTTGCCGTAGGTAATGTCCTGGGCCGTAGCGTACTCGTCCCAAGACGTAGCAGCCCGTCCGTTCACTAGACCGGGGTAGTGACAAGGGATGAGCTGGCCCATGACAGCGTTGACCTGGCGATGGCGTCCTTGACCCGTGAATGAGTCATCGGCCCAAGACCTAATACAAGATTCTCAATTAGTACATATATGTGTGTTAAAATATATAAATTGATTTGTTATAGATTTACTTACCTATCGCCAACCGGATGAATAACGACCCGATCTTCTGGCTATGCAGGAACCGGAGGAGGAGCCACGTAGTGGATCCTCCTGTAACGCCGCTGTGGAGCCGGCTCCACATCAGGCTCTATGGAAGGCTCCGAAGCAGGGTCTGAAGCCTGCGGTGCCGGAACCTGAAGAGGATCCGAAGCAGGATCCGAAACAGGCTCCGAAACCTGTGGTGTCTGAAGAGGACCCCTGGCCTCTGTCTTCTCAGACGTAGAGTCGTCCTAAAAATTTGAAGATTTGTAATATAGATTTAAGAAGTTACTTATATAATTTATGTAATTTAATATTCTTTACCTGTCGTGACCGCTCTCGTGACCCCTTGCCTCTGTCGAGGCCCAAGAGCTGAGACAGTCTACCATTGCTAGACTTACAGCCCTGGAAAACGGAGTCTACTCTCGGGGGTAGAAAGCCCCGCGTCCCCCGTCATCTACTGATCGACGACATCCTGATGAAAGGAAATTTGATAATGAATTTAAAGGAAAATATAGAAGATGAAAGAAGAGATGAAGGAAACGTTACTTTACTCAATTTCAAAATTCATCAGTATCACGATCATGTACTCTACTTCGTAAACCGAACCATCGATATTTTATCGTGGTTGTTTGCCGTTTTCGTTTTTTCACATTATGAGTCTGTACATCTTGTGCATCTCCAACTAATTCATCGAGTCGTAGACCAGGCTCAACGACAAAAGAATCCGGCAACTCTTCCTCTTGGTAAACAACATCAGCCTCATCAAGGTAACCAGTATTGTCCGGTGTATATAACCGCTCACCAGGATTCACCTTTTATACAACCCACCATGCACTAAGCTTTTCGCATGGATATTGTAGATTGTACACTTGTTCGACTTGGTGTGCAAGGACAAAGGTGTCGTAGCCTCGTAGTCGGTCCTTGTTTTTGACTTCTACCATGCTAAATTGGTTTTGTCGAGTTCCATTGTTATTATTAAACCAATCGCAGTCAAAGAAGACTACTTTAAGGTCTTTACTCCCAGCAAAACTGAATTCTAGGATTTTGTTTATGATCCCATAGAAATTAGTTTCACGTTCTTCGACATCGACGGCCCTCGTCACAACTCCGGTGTTAGATGTTGCCCTTAGAGGATGTTGAGCTTCAAATTGAGTTGAACGAAATCGGAACCCATTGACATCATATCGACCAAAGAGTTTAACTTTAATAGATCTATTGGACAGTTGTCGCAAATCTTCATGAACACCGACTTGTGTCTTGCACTGTCCAACATATGAAGTAAGAAGACTATTTTATGCTATGAACATAATTACTAAGAGAAACAAGACAAGGAAAACGTTACATGATTTCGAAACCAGGTTTGGAAGTTAGGTCCTCCATTTACTCCATAATGTCGCATTGTTTGTATTTGCTTGCTCATAGGTTGCTGCTTAGACTTCCAATTTTGTCGATCGAACTCACTAAATAAGGATAAAACAGAATTATTAGCATAGATATATGACACACCAAGCAAATTAGTATAGATGTTGAACAATCACTTACTGAAAAAATTGTCCATCCCATCTATGTTAGCATACATGTATAACAAAGCAGTTGTCTTTCATCTGTTGAAGCATCATAGCTCGTGCCACTACCAACAGTGGTGCCTCTCGTTTGAAAAAGTGAGAGTTCGCTACAAGAGGTTGCTTCAGCCATATTGTACCGCAACACCGATGCATTAACATTGTGTTCTTCTGCAAAGTAGACACTTGAAAAGTATCCTATCTCCAGAAGTGTAAATGCTTCGACGATGCATTCTTCAACCCTTGCCCTATTGCGAACCATCGGTTTCAGACAACTGAGTGCTCTTTCAATGTGGTACATCCACCTATATTGAACACGGACGCCTACTTTTGCTTCATATGGAAGATGGATTAGAAGGTGTTGCATTGGATTGAAGAACCCTGGAGGAAATACTTTTTCCATCTTACATAAAAGCACGGGTATCTCTTTTTCCAACTTCTCCATCATCTCCCTTTTGATTTCTTTAGCATAAAGCTGTCTATAAAATAGCTAAGCTCGGCTAACACCTTCCACACCTCATCGTCAAGATAGTCTCAAAACATAACCGGCAGAAGTCTTTCCATGATTATGTGATAATCATGACTCTTCAAACTAGTGAGATTTCCAGTCTTAACATTAACGGCTCTTCTCAAGCTAGCAGCATAACCATCTGGGAACTTCAACTGTTTCAACCACTTGAAAACTTCTTTCTTTTCTTTTGGTCGAAGGCGAAAAGAAGCTCATGGTTTGCCACCAGCTTCGGAGAGCTCAAGATTTGGTCGGTTACAAACCTTTGCCAAATCCTTTCGAGCTTTTATATTGTCTTTTGTTTTGCCCGTCATATCCAAGCACGTGCTTATGATGCATTCGCCCATGTTACATTTCTGATGCATGACATCAATGTTATGCATTAGAATTAAAGACTTCATATACGGTAACTCCCGTAGTGCACATATATGAGTCCAATTGTGATCCTCTCCATAACCAACAAAATATCCAGTACGACCTTCATCTGGCACTAGATTGTTGAGCTGTTCAACAATTTCCGACCCGTTCAGACGTTGTGGTGGTCTCTTTTTTACAATGGTACCCTTCCTGAAGGCATTTCTCTGTTGCCTAAACACGTGATTTGGCGGTAACCAACGTCTATGACAATCAAAGTAGCATATCTTGCCACCATGACTTAGACGAAAGCAATCCGTGTCCGAAGCACATATTGGACATGTCAATCGACCATGAGTGCTCCAGCTAGAAAATATGTCGTAAGCTGGAAAATCATGAACAAACCACAAGTACGCAGCTCGAAGGTTGAATTTCTGTTTTCTATAATAATCGTACGCTTCGACTCCTGTCCATAACATTTTCAACTCTTCAATCAATGGCTGCATCATCACGTTCAGTCAATAAGGCATAGGAACATGAACTCATACTTCATACAAAGAGATGGTTGTAAGTTGTAAGGAATAGCGAACACGGGCCAACAAGAGTATGATGTGGCGTTTGTACTAAACGGTGAGAAGCCATCTGTCGCCAACCCAAAGCGAATATTTCTCGCGTCATTGGCGAAATCTGGATCGAAGCGGTCAAGCGCCTTCCATGCCTCACCGTCCGACGGGTGCACCATCATGCCGTTGTTCTCATGTACACCTTCTTTATGCCACCTCATGTGTCTAGCTATTTTTTTAGATAGAAACAAACGCTTGAACCTAGGTGTGACAGGCAAGTAGCGAAGCTGCTTCTGTGCGACTTGAGTCATTACTTTTGAACCGTCGTCATTAACAACTTCGACAAATCTCGCTTTACCACATTTTAAGCACTTGTTCTCGTTGGCATGCTCTCTCCAAAAAAAGCATGCAATTGTCTAGACACATATCAATCTTCTCATATTTCATACCCAGACCAGAAATCAACTTCTTAGACTGATACATATCTTTAGGCACTTTATGTGGTTGTGGAAGGATATCGCTGGTCAATTTGATGAGATCGTTGTAGCAGTTATTGGAGAAGAAATACTTAGACTTAATGGCCATAAATCTAGTCATGAAAGTAAGGAGCGTCACTTCGGTGTGTTCATGCAACGGCTCTTCTGAAGCTTTGAGAAGCGTGAAAAGCGCTTCAGCCTCCGTTGTAGGAGGATCTTCCATCAATTTAGGATTTATGGCATCAAGAATCTCGTCCATCCTATCGACCCCCGTGTTGTCATCCTCATCTAAAACTTGTAAGGGTTGAGAAGATGTCTCATCGTGAAAGGTCCACACCTCATAGTCTTGCATGAAACCGTATCGACACAAGTGAAACGCCAAATTCACTTTGTCCCAACACTTTGCACCCTGACATTTCGTACATGGGCACCGCACCTTATCAATTGTTGACAATGAAAAAGCTCGATCCACAAAAGCATCTGTCTTGGCGAATCACTCATCCGAGTGACCACCAGAACTGGTCTTCCAACCGGTATACATGCAACTACGGTCCTCACCCATGTTTGAATTTGTAGTTTAATGTCAAGGAAATTATAGTTACTTTATAATTTATTTGTCACGGCCCTACATCTATTGGAAAGGATAGGTCCTACACCCACCCAAGAGTGACCGAGCGGAGCGTACTCATGACGAGACGCATGGTCTGGATCCGAACGAAATTTCGGCAGCATAACCCCGCTGTTCTCCACTGCATGCCCGAAAATGGTGCAGCAGAGAACAACAGGGTTATGCCGTCGAAATCTCGTCTAGATCTAAACCCGCGTCTCATCACAAGCCACGCCCCCTCGGTCACTCCCAGGCTATCCAAAAAGGGACAATTCCGAACGTACACGCCTCACATGCGTAACACATGTGAGACGGGCCGGTTCGAAACGGGTGACGCATGTTGTATAGGTTTACGTCAATCTTTCATTTTTGAGTCATTTAAAAGAGAGAGAGGAAAGAACGAGAGAGAAGGAAAGAACGAGAGAGAGACAAAGAAGTGGGTCAGCCGTCCTAAGTTATGCCCCGCTGGGGCCTGCCATTATCTTACAACGTCTTTAGGGTTAGCCGTCGTACGTTATGCCCCGTCGTAAGTGGGTCAAAGAGGAAACCGCACCGTCGGGGCCCGCCGTCCATGCGCGGGAGCTTGCCGTCCTCCGTGCCTGTCTCGACTAATACATTACCACTAAATGGGCCGTGACAGACCCTAAATGGGTCGTGTCAGGCTGGACCGGGCCGAAACCCATTTATTTACATAGAGTAACTAATCACTCAATCAATCAAAGGGGCCGGCGGCGCCTTGCAGCGACGGCGGCGGGCGAAGGCTGCGCCGGTATCGGCGATGCTCGGCCAGGCGAGGCGAGCCGCCCTGGCATCCCCCCGCCACCGACTGGACGCCTAGGCGTCGGTATGCTGTCGGCGACGGCGAGGGCTGGTGGCAGCGGGGCCGGGGGTAAAGCAAAAACAATGTGCTTAAACAACTAATCAATCAATTAACTAAATTAACTAACTAAAATCAGAAACATACTAATTTAAACCAAATAATTAACAATTAAACTAATTATCTACTAAATACATGCAAGGCACGTCAAGGGAGAAAAAGAACAGAGAAAAGGGTCAATCACACGCTAGAACTGCATACACGACATATGCTGGCATACGCTCAGTTCAACTTAGTTCAGGGGTGGACAATAAGTATGTAGGTAACATTAACAGAGGTATTTTGCACTCCTGGCATAAGGCCTGGCCATCACTGTAGCTAAATATCCAAGTGACCAAGAGGCGTAAGCATTTCATGCCTTAATTTATATGGTTTAGACCAAAGAATGTGGAGTCATAGCCGTTGCTGCCGGCCTCCAGGTTAAAACGAAGCAGATGAGACTGAGGTGCTATATGCTGTTCATCAGCACACGACACTAGAGTAGAACTCTCTCCGCGTGGTGAATGAAGGTCAGTCCTCGCTGGTGCTGGAGAACTGTATAAGACGAGATGCTTTCTGTACAGGATCAGGAATTTTAAAATTTTATCTAATCTAACAGAGGCGGGGGATAGAGGGGGGAGGGGGCGGGACAGAGGCGGCCGGGTGGCCGGCGGCCGGCGGCTCGGCCGCAGGGGGGGAGCGGGGGGAGGGCCGGAGGTGGAGGGGCCGGGCCGGAGGGGGACGGGGGAGGGGACGGAGAGGCCGGACGGGTGTATTTTTAATTCAGATATCCAATATATACATGAACATCTGTGACGAAAAGCATGCAACTACTGATTGCTCACACCAAAGAAGAGATATTTCAGATTAAAACAACTTTAGATAACTAATGTCTAACAAAATTATTCCAGTAACAAAGAACAGGCCCAACAAGCGAAATAATAAGTTGGTGAAAATAACTCCATCTGATCCTTCATATATATCGTGATAAAAAATTAAATCCTTCATACATCTCTTTAACTTAGAAAAGAAAGAAGGGGCCCTATCAACTGGCACAATCTTTATTGGAGAATATTTCTAAGCATCATTAAGATTTGATCCCTTGTGGGATTGGTGAAACTCAACTTTCTTCACTAACACACACAGGCTCATGTTCATAATTTAACATCTCCCACATAACATCTCACGCTATTGTTACGGCTTTTACTTTAACAAAACAAATAATCATATATCAATGTAGTTCTTCTCTCCAAAGCTTTAAACAGAGAAAGGTTTATCTACGAATCAAAAGGCCGGATCTAACGTTGAATCAATTAGGTGCATATAAGAACTACAGATTTTATCAAGAGAGCCACAAAATAGGTGCCCTGAAATTAAAGAGAGAGAGATCGGTAGGAAAAAATAAGGAAACAGGAAGAGAGAACTATTATTTTCACTTGATTATGGAGGCAATAATTGCCAAAAAATAGCATGCACTAATCTGTTGCTAGTGAGTATATCAACAAATATATATCTGGTGTTGAGGCTGTGAGAACAACAATACCGTGGAGAGAATCCAGACATCAAAATATAAGGCAGCACACAGCACCTGCAGCTAACAAAAGTGATTCAAATTTCTGTCCCGATACTGTTTTGTGCGACCCAACACACCTACTTCACCTGATGTATAAGGCCCTCGCTCGTATGCTGATACAGAAACTCAACGAGCGAGATGTGTGCTGCGTGAAGAAAACAAGAGCACGCTTCAATTTAGAGTGCTCCAATTAGCGGCTGAAACTGCGCAGCACGATCTGAATCTTATGCATCCACATTAAGTTGCCAACAAGGCATTCTTCATCAGCGGAAAGAGGTGAAGAAAGAATGATCAGATCATGCTGGCAGCTTTAGCTGCTAATGGTACACATACACCACACCTAGCAGCCCTGGTCGCCGATCATGAATTCATGATATGTTCGTAGGCGTGTAGTGTGTGAGGGATGGAGTGGGTTAGCTAGGGCAGCATGGGAGCTCCTCATATATAGAACCGTGGAGAGGCAGGAGAAATTAAATAAGCTACTTATAATATATGTTAACTACGGCAATGTTATTACAGTTTTAAATAGGAAGGAGTTAACTAAATATTTCAGGATTTAAACTTAGAAAAGGTAGGTACGATGGTCCTATGAGCTCGCAGAGGAATCTATCGAAAAACTGGTCTTGTGTCTTGCACGCCATGTAGTAGATGCTTATGCTCACCCCACCACCAGCTGAAGCAGCTAGGAGGTAGCTCAGCCTAGCTAGGGCTTGCATGCAATTGTATATGTCTCTGCACCTGGACACTTTTTGTGCTGGGATTAGCTAGCCGGGGCGTGCAGACACAGCGCACAAGCTAGTTCAAGTTGGCCGTTGAAACGGTGACCGAAGTAACGGGACCATCTGTGCTGCTGGTCCCATGAACATCGGCCGCAGGGGGGAGCGGGGGGAGGGCCGGAGGGGGACGGGGGAGGGGGCAAGACAGAGGCGGCCGGCGGCTCGGCCGCAAGGGGGGAGGGGCCGGACGGGGGGGGGGGGGAGAGGACAGCGAGGCCGGCCGGGGGGCGAGGAAAGCGGGGGAGAGGCCGGAGGGAGAGGGGGAGGGGGACTTACCTCGGGCCGGGGACGGGCGGCGGCGGCGGTGGGGACGGGCGGCGGTGACGGGGACGGGCGGCGGTGACGGGGACGGCCGGGGGTGACGGGGACGGCCGGCGCGAGTTGGAGGCGGCACTAGCCGCCTCCCGGCTCGCGTACAGGTTATATGTGCCGTTATTAACGACGGTGCTATGTCACCGTCGTTAATAACTCCTCGGTTGGGCCCAGATTAAGTTAAAGACGACGGCCTCCGTCGTCAATAATTTATTGACGACGGTGCTGGTCTAGCCGTCGTCAATAATATTAAAGACGACGGCGCCGTCGTCAATAAATTTGGCCGTCGTCAATGACCGTTTTTCTGTAGTGTTGCTTCTTCTTATAAAAATGCCGGCAATGGCTTTTCAAAAAAAATTGACCTCAGTTGTTTTTTGGATACGTTAAGTTTCTGGTTGAAAGTCCAAACATCCGAGTGTTCAGTCTTGACGTTCCTAAAACATCCAATTTTTCAGTAAAAAGTCACTACCAGCCAGTAAGGTAGAGAAGCAAAAGGCACCAGGCCATGGAAGTGAATTTGGGTCGATTGCCTTTCAAGTAATCTAACTTCAAAGAAAAGGAATCTGGTGTCTAAAGTTTCCAGTTCCGAATATTCTAGCATTGCTAAACTGAAGGGATGTGTGGCAAGAAGAATGTTAGCATCGCAGTTCTTGATCGAGAGAACAGTTGTGGGATTGGAGAGATTGGGGAAGCATCAAACAACTCTCGTTCAAAACAACATCTCTTCCTGCTTGCCTCTGCTTTCCACTTCCCCAATCCTGCATGCCCTCTCGCGTGATTCGATTCCTACCGAGCTACTGTTAACAAAGAACTGAACAACATCAACAAACCCTGCACCGACGTCGTGCGGTGGCACAATTTACGTCGGTGAGGGTCGGATCAACCATATGCAGGTGTGCCATGTGTGCGTCGCATGTAGTGGTTTGTTCAACACGGACCAGCAAACACGGATGCGGCGTGCTTGCACGACAAGGGAGCAGAGCAATCAGGCAGTTTGACGACTAGAACACGCGTTCCTGCGCGCACCGACACGTCTCGCCACCAAACACATTGACGTGACATGGCTCGCGCCTATATAAACAGAGGCGCTCGCCTTGTCGTTAGCCACACAGCACTCCCTGCACAACCATCGGAGGCTCTGAGCACTTGCAAGCAGAGTCGAGCCAAAGCCCCAAAACAAGCTTGCACGTCGAACCATGGCCGCCGCTGCCCAGTCGACGAGCCTCGCGGCCACCTGCCTGCTAGCCCTTCTCCTCGCCGGCTGCCTGGCCGCCGACGCCCGCCGTCTGCTCGCCACGGCCATGCCTCCGTCCGGGGCCGAGTCCCCGGCGCCGGCGCCTGAGTCGGGCGCTGATCACGCCGGCCGGATGCTTTTTGAGGGTGGAATTCGCCTCGCAGGGAGGCTGCTCTCTGGATTTGGACTCTGATCGCGATCAGGGTTCGTACTCCGTCGCTGCGCCAACGCCGGCGCCCTTGTTGATCGGCGGAGGCGACGCCTGTTCAGTTGCTCGGACGTCATCTTTGGATTTTTCTTGATACTGTATCATTGTGCATTTGCCACCTTTTACTTTGTACAACATTGAATTTCACGGTTCTTTGATTGGAGTAGTCTATTCGTGTCGCATCTTATTTCTGTTTGCAATTTCATTGCCCTGTCCATTTAAGAGATTGTTTGAGTCCAACTAAATACTATCCATTTGAAGTGGATTGAGAGTATTAGAGTAAAAATTAGTTTATTTTTCACTTCATTCCACTTCAATCCACTCCATTTCTTATTACTCAAACAAGTTTATGCAATTGTCCCATGGTCGAGCTTCGGAGACAATATACATACTCATGCACTCGTCTTTTTTCTTTCAAATTTTACCAGAAACAAATGTATTTTTTCTCTTTTCTTAATGAAATATGCTCAGTGCATTGTGCATGTTTCAACAATACAACAGAACTCCTCGACGCAGTCACTTATCAATTAGGAACGGCAGTCGAAAACATGAACTGACGGTTGTGAGGTGACTGCGATTTCGAGGGTATAATTATTTATAAATTGATGGTCTTGCATTTCGACGCCATTGATTTATAATAAAATCATACAAAGTGAACCACTAGTTTAATACTTTAGCACCAGAACCAAAAAACTATAAGTGCCATGTATTAATTATATGGACCTTGGACGACTTGATGGTTTACGATGATATAGGCGAGACACGATGGTATATGTCGGATTAACACATGATAAGGTGATCAGTGACACGGTGGCTGATGGTGAGGCAGTGGACGGCTCACCGGTCGACACGGAGGCGGTAGACGACTTACTGTTCAACGTCGAGTCCATAGACGACACGTTGGTCGATGTCATGGGGGTTGACGACATGTTGGTCGATGAGGAGATAGTGGATGCAGCTCCTAACTACGAAGATTGTAAAACTCCTTGTACAACAAAACCTCCCTCTATGATATCAATATGACCCGGCACCCATCGGATGTTTCTCGAAAAAAAAGAGGAGTTAGTGGATGACACACTGGTTGATGAGAGCGGTGGACAACACATTGGTTGATGGTGAAGAGGCGGATAATGCGTTTGTGGATGGCGCGGCGGTGAACTGCGTGATAGTCTGTGACGAGAGTGTTTTAGGTGCTAGTGGATGGAGTTGGGTTTAGCAAAATGATCAAGTGCTAAGTGCTTTTCCTAATTGAAGTATTTTCACTTAAGCAAAGTGTATTGGAAAGTATTGATCCAGAGCTCAACTTTAGCTAAATTTTTTCATGTGAGTTCTTGTCACAAGAAAGGCTTCTGGACAAAAAATTAGCACTTTTCACTATGTAGTTTATTCAGAACAATTTCCTAAGCATTTGGGATAAAAAATTAATTCTGAAGTAAATTACATGTTCATGCCAAACTTAGTGAACTACAATTTCAATTATAGTTCATAGAGTCTGCATGAATTTTTCTAAAATTTTTGGAGTTTTGAATTTCACATAAATGATTTTACAAAGGTGGGACTTTTTCTGGCAAAGTTTCTGTATACATTTGAATTCAGCAGTTTGTATTCTGAATTCTCCTAATCAAATCAACTCTAAATGATCTGAGAATTTTACAGGCGTTAAATAATGTCGTAAGGCATATTCTGGCAAAAGTTGGGGATTTAGATGAACCAAACTCCCTCAAAAATTTGTTTGCCAAAAAGCTTCAAAGAATTTTCCAGAATTTATTATTGACTTTCATACAAATTGGGTTGCACATTTGGATAGAATTTTTCTATCTGAACCTAACCCAATTTGAATCACCTAGTTTGGAGTTTTCTAGCAAAAGTTATGCTCTTCTAAAGTTTGCACCAAATTTGAATTCAAATTAATCCGAGGAAGACTTCAAATGTCTGACAGTGGGGCACGGGGTGACGTGGTGATTTCTCAGAGCAGCCACACCGCGGTCCACAGCTTTTCCCCGCGTGGTCACACCGGATCCCGACTCCACAGACAATCCTACAGTGAAAAACCCTCTCACTGACAGCGGGCCCGGCCCCTTCTTCAACCTCTGGAAAAATCCCACGCGCGGCCGCGCTGCCCCTCACCGGAGCTTACTAGAGCTCACATCCCCGGCCATCTGCCGCGCTCCTGCTCGCTGCCAGGGGGTTTTTAGGGTCGAGAAACCCATTTGTGGGGTCCTTTCGGGCTGCCGGTGGCCGTAAACCGGTTGGCGGTGTGCGGCGGCCTCGGGCTACCTTCGGCCACGTCGGCCTGATGCCCTAGCCCGCCAAACTCTTGGTTTTCAAGATCTACAGCACCAGTGGGTGCTAGAGAAGATCGTCAAGCACTCAACTAAGCTCGGGGAAGTCTCTAATTAGGGTTGCACCATGAAACCGCGGTCCCCCGCCTCAGTCGCCATTACAAAAGCTCGAATTAGGCCTGCTACAGAGGGTTTCGTGCTAGGGTTGCGAAAAAAAGTTGCTCACTACCAAGTCTAGCTCATGTGGGTGCAATTTGGGGAACTATAAACGAATATTGATTGCGAATTTAACGAACTCTTACCGACGGATCATTTTGCGCCGGCCGGACGAAGAATCAGAAATTTGCAGGTGACGAGCAACAACTCGGGCTGAGTTTTGGGGGTGAGCAGCTCGGTGCCCTAGTTCTTCTGTGGGTGCCTTCGCTTGGCCGTGAGAGCTCTAGAGTGAGCTGTCCAGGGAGGACCGAAGCTGCGGATGTTTTTGGCCGCCGCAAGACAAAGGCGTTCTCGGCGTAGGGAGAGCCTAGCGCGCTCGGTGTGGTGTCGAAGAGGCAGTAGGCGATCACGCAGCGCCGTTTTGCCACGCACAGAGGCTTTGTACGTGATGAAACGCCGGCTCCCGATCAACCGCGGAGTGGCGGCGATCGAGGTGCTCTGTTTGGCGCGAGAGAGGAAGAAGCCTCGGTGTTTGTGGTTTGTGAGCAAAAGGGTCTTGGCATGAGCTGCTGAAAACGTCGAAACAATCCACAGAGGTTCTTAAGCAGACTGGAGGTGTCCTCGGTTTTCATCTCGGTGGCGACCTGTGAGCCTTCGGTCTGCCCCGAGTGATATAAGTAAAACAGAGACTGGCAGGTCTACTGAAGATCTTTTGGTCATATGAGAAATGGGTCCCACACTCCACCTTATCTCCCCAGAATTCTCTCAAATTTGGCAATTGACTCAAGTAAATTGTGGGATGTTTGAATTTGAATTGCATTTGGATAATTGGGCAAGTTTCATCCAAATTCAAATTTGAATTTGAATCCCTATGCAATTTAAAGTCATTTTGAAAAATGGGTAGCAAAACATCTCAACTAAATTGGACCTAAGAAATTCAAATATGAAATCTAATTTTTCTTGGTTTAGCTGCAGCAAATGGGATTCTTGACACAACAGTTTGCAATTCTATTTTGTTTTCCCCATTTGAAATTTGAATTGAACAAATTGAGTTCAAAATATAATTTGAAACTTTCTCTTTCACATGATACTTCACATCTGTGGTTTTAAATCCAGCTTGGTTCCAAGCATACAAATAAACATGAGCTTGTGTAGAGAGAACTCTCATGTGCATCATCACATGTGAAAAGTTTTAGCAAGTTCCAATTTTCATACACATGAAACCAAATGCTTGTTTCAAACTTCAGTTTCTTTGTATTCATATTTTTGGGACCTTTACAGGAGCCCACATGACTTCATTTCCGCTGCGTTGTTTATGATGTCTCTGACATTTTAATAGTATTTTGAGACATATTATGTAAGACCTTTTATGTAATAGTATACTTGGCTTGTATTTAAATGGTTTCACTATTTGTCGCCACATGTATGAGAAAATGATCCTGACATACATGTGAGAATCATTCGGTTGATCTTCGGAAAAACCGGGTGTGACATGATCTGATACAAATCGTGCACAAAGGTCTTCAATACATCTGAGTTGGAAGCTAATACAATAGTCTGCATAATAATCCCCAATTTTCTGTTGAAATTTCATAACATATTTTCTTCTACTGTGTATTTAGTCTGAGATTGAAAATGATGACGAATACCATATTTTTGCAACTCTGAACCTAATTGCCAGTGGTTCATATTAGAATCAATAATATGGGAAGCATAGAGCCCTTTTCCTCGGGCCACAATTTTATTTATAGGGGAGATCAAATCAATCTCAACAGATTACAAAGGAAGTTGTGATTTGTTTACAACCGACTCGAACTGAATCGTATCTTCCTACGTTATCATATTACATACTATATTCTAACACCCCCCTTTAATCACAACTTTAGTAACTTGAGATTATGTCTAAAGTCTTGTAACATTTTTGTTGACAAGGCCTTGGTGAATCCATCTGCCACTTGATCACCTGAATGTATAAACTGTATTTTCAATTTCCCGACAGCTACTCTTTCTCTTACAATGTGATAATCAATCTCGATGTGTTTTGTTCTAGCATGGAAGATAGGATTTGCAGATAAATAAGTAGCTCCTAAACTATCACACCACAATTGAGGTTTCTGTTTTTCCTTGATCTCCAATTCTCCTAGTAAGGATCGTATCCATATTATTTCAGATGTTGCATTTGCCAAAGCTTTGTACTCTGGCTCCGTGCTAGATCTTGAGACTTTTGGTTGCTTCTTATCACACCAAGAAACAAGATTTGAGCCAAGAAATATTGCAAAACCTCCTGTAGACTTTCTATCATCAACACAACCCACCCAATCAGTATCGCAAAAGGCGTTTATAGTCATAGAAGAGAACTTGTTAAATGATAGGCCAATTCTAGTTGTGTTTATGATATACCTTAAGATACTTCACAGCTGTCCAATGAATTGATGTAGGGTTATGCAAATACTGAGCAACTTTGTTCACCGAAAATAATATATCTGGTCTTGTAAGCGTCAAGTATTGTAGAGCTCCGACTATGCTGCAAAATTTTTTACTGTCTTCTGGTCCTAACATCACTCCTTCATGTGCTGTCAGTTTTTCATAACTTGATAACGGAGTCGGAGACACCTTGCAAGTTTTCATCCCAACTCTTGTTAGCAGATCACTTGCATACTTTTCTTGTGTTAATGCTATACCATCTCTTATTTTATTTACCTCAATTCCAAGAAAGAAATGAAGTTCTCCCAGATCTTTGATAGCAAAGTGTAATCTCAGCTCTTTCAACAGAATGTCTATAGCTTGTTGAGATGACCCTGTTAAGATTATATCATCCACGTAGATCAACATGTACATAACAATGCCATCTTTATTATAAATGAACAGTGATGTATCAGCTCGAGGGCTTGATTCCAAATGTTTGTAGTCTTGAACTCAGCCGTGAATACCAGGCTCTAGGAGCCTGTTTTAAACCGTATAGAGCTTTGTCAAGCTTACATATATACATCAGCTTGTCTTTGTCTTCAAAACCGTACGGTTGTTTCATAAATACCTCTTCTTCTAGAATGCCATGCAAGAACACATTTTGCACATCTAGTTGCTTCAAACTCCATCCTCTCGTCACTGCAATTGACATAACAATACGAATAGTTGCTAATTTTACCATGGGACTGAAGGTATCCTCATAATCTATACCATATCTTTGTTTGCAACCTTTAGCAACTAATCTTGCCTTGTACTATCAACAATATCGTCTGATTTTCTTTTTACTTTGTACACCCACTTGAAATCTATCACATTTTTTCCTTTGCTAGGATGAACCAAGTGCCAAGTTTTATTAGACATCAAGGCAGCATATTCACCTGCATTGCCTTTTTCCATTGTTCATTCTAGAGTCGTTCATCATCACAAGTAGGTTCACCTGTTGATGTTAAAAGACCATATCTAATCATGCCAGGAAATGATTTATTTGGAACACTTATACCTCGTTGTAGCCGGGTAATAGGATGATCAACCACTGTCGAAGTGTGTGGTCGACACTTCCCCCGGACCTGCTCTGGGCAGCCCGCAGAGGTTCTTTTTCGGAGGGGCTAGTCGCTTGCGGAGAGCTTAAGCGTAGGGACGAGTGATGGAGGAGCTTGACACGGCGAGTTTTACGTGGTTCGGGCCGCCGGAGCGTAAAACCCTACGTCCACGGTGAGCACAGGTGCTTGCTGTATTGCTTGTCACTCAGAACCGGAGTCCTGAGCTTGAGGATGAGTTATTCCTAGGGTGTGAGTTGCTGGAGTGCGAACCCTCGCTAACGTTGCCTACCCGAGCCTTTTATAGTCCAAGACTCGTGTGGCTTACAAGGGGGCCCGGGACCCGACAGGTGGTCCCGGGGAGATTTCCTGCTGACTATCGTATCCGCAGTTATGTCGGTAGTTGTCTCTGGCGGAGGCTTCCGAGTCTTCGTCTTGCCGCCCTGTCCATGCCGCATGCTAGTTGTAGTGGTTGATGACGGCGGGGCAGCAGGGGATGTCTTGTCGCTGTGTTTATTGGCTGGCAGGTTCTGACACCGCGCGCCAGTCTGTGATGCGACTGGGCGCAACGGCACCTGACAGAGGCGTGCTCCACGTCTTGGGAAGGCGCGGGCCTTGAATACCTTGTACGGGCAAGGTATGGTGTGTCTTTACGCCCGCTGTCTACCGCTCGGGGGCAGGCAGCGCTGTTCTGCTGGACACGTGGCGGGCCCGGAGCTCTCCTCTGAGGAGAGGGAGGTCCGGCCCCGCAAAACACGTGGAGCCTTCGGACCTCTCCCAGCTGAGGGGGGAGGTCCGGCTTCTGTCGGCCACGTGGCGGGCCTGGAGCTCTCCTCTGAGGAGGGGGAGGTCCGGCCCCGCGGGACACGCGGCGCCTTCAGAGCCCTCCCCACGGAGAGACAGCCGACGAGCCTGGATCACGATTGCCATCGCCGGAGGAGAGCCGACGATCTGTTCTGCTAGGAGGAAGGACCCGAAGGAAGTAAGGTAGGTTTCCAATGCCACCTTACGACATCATTGCGTTTTTCTTTGCATCTGTTCTCACGATCCTTTCGAACAGAAGCTTTTTCGTGGACAGATCACGTGTTGATCTGTTTGATCTAAAGTCAAGATCATCGCCACGTCCACAATTGATCTTTACACCTTTGTTCATCGTAAAAGTCATACAAACATGCAAGAACACGTACAAACTAAACTGCATCATAGGATTAACATGCATAAACATCATTGCATCTTAAGGTAGAGTTTGTGCATGGTATTGATTGTTATGAATCTTGTATGTGCGTGATCGCGTATAGAAGGACAAGCTCAGGGAGCTGTCTACGACGAGCTGCAACAACAAGGTTTCGAGATCCAAGAGCAACCGGAACCATAAGAACAAGGCAAGTGCCCCTTGACCATATTGATCCCATGTTTTGGAAAAACTGTTTTGTTGCGAAAAGGTGTGAGTGCTCGAGTCAATATGATGGGAAACCCTTTGATAGGAGTTTACTAGTTTTGTTAGCCACCCTTGTCACCGGGAAAGTTATTGAGTCGGGTATGGTTTTTGCTTTTATGCTTCGCTGAGTCCATGGGATACGTGAAGCGATATAGATGTGTCTAGCTAACTGCACTCGTATGAATAACGAGAAACTGATATTGTTAATGCACATGAATCGGAGGGAGATCTAGACAAGCCTGGGTTTGTGAATGAGGTAGAATGAGATGGTGGTTTACATGCCGTAGATCTAAGGACCGGTTCGTGCCAGCCATGCCAGGATAACAGTGCCACCACAAGGCATAATATGGGTGTGGCCTAGCTGAGTAATTAGGTAAGTTACAAGATTGTTATGGACCGTAGAAGGCGCGGGGAATGGGAGTCGAGTGAGGACTGTCTTGGGAACTGCATGGCACAAGAGGGGGCCCGTGGGTGGGAGAATTGGAGATTCTAGCCTGTCGGTGAAACCTTAGTGAGTCCATACATCTAGTAACCCCTTTGTAAAGGCTATTTTGTGATCTCTTGACCATACACCGACGGTTGTGTGCTGGTATAATGGAGGTTCTGCAGTCGCCGACGGGTGACGAAATCACAAACTTGTGGGTAAAGAGGTGCAAACTCTGCAGAGTCTTAAAACTATCATGATAGCCAAGCTTACGGTCACGAGCACCTGGCCAACTGCCATGATTAGTTGGTATGGTTTTTGGATGGTTTGGTTTCGGTTATGGTTTGGTTTTTGGGACTTTTGAGTTCAGGTGATAAGATTGGTTGCATGACTGTTGAGTCATGGCAACGAGATTGGTCTCGGTATGAGACGGAATTATTTATGAGATGAAATGGTAGCGAATACGAGACGGTATTCATGAGATGGTAGCGAATACGAGAAGGTATTCATGAGCAAAGTTGAAAAAGGATTAATGTCTGGTTGAGACATGGAAAGTGAAGAAATATAATGGAGGTATGTTGTTATTTTAATGCACATTCACTTAAAGTTAAGTTGTTTTTATCATGTTTTGAGAAATAAACTTTGCTTTCTGCAGTGAGCCTTTTTATACCTTCCTTGTTGTGAGCTACATATCATATTTTCGTGCACTTGCTGAGTACATCATTGTACTCAAACTTGCATTATTACTTCATCATCAGCAACAGGAGAAGAATACTATGAAGACCAAGTGGAGCATTAGGCGTGTAATCTGTCCTCAACCTTGCCTGTGGGGATGGAGTAGAGATGGAGCCGCTGCAACTGTTTAGTTTGCTTCCGCAATAGTTTAGAAGACTTGCGCTGCTAAGATTTAGACTTGCGCTGCTAGCAAGAGTCCAAGACTCATGAGACATTGTAATAAACCCTGTTATTCGTGGTTATATATATTCTGAAATTCAGTTTGTGGATGATATGTATATGTGTGATGAACATCCTGGGCACACATACGCATCGGTTCCAGGTTCCGTGGTTTTCCACAGAACCGGGGTGTCACAGATCGGTATCAGAGCCACGGGTTGACGGTATATTAAGCGGCTAGATAGAAAACACAAATTGGTATCAACCTACCACGGGTTGATCGTAGGTCGCACGGCCTAGATAGGTCACAGATTGATATTAAAGCTGCCATGCCTAGTCACAGATTGGTACAATCCACAGATTGATATCAAGCCACCACAGTTGACTGTAGGCCACAAACGTAGAACGATCATAGATTGGTAGCTGAACCACGTTGACTGTAGGACGCAACCCCTAGTAACAGATTGGTATTAGAAGCCACGCTGACCATAGGATGCAAGCCTAGGATGCATAGATTGGCATTGGAACCACCTTGACATAGGATGCAAGACTAGGAGAAGCCATAGTTGGATCACAGATTGGTATCACCACAAAAACCCTATAGGACCCCCATTGAATAGAAGTTTGAATAGGATTGGTTGAACCTTGTGATGATTGTTTGTGCTTGTGTGCTTAGTGTCAGTTGTGGGATGTCTCAAGCGTTGTCCATATCCACACATAAGTAGAAAGAGGTGTGAGATGCCTCGGCACTTGTTCACATCCTCATATGGGCTAATATATATGGTCTATCCACTATGATGCATATAGTTAGGGGGATCCATCTAACCTTCTAACCTCTATTCTATTCCATTCTCTCTCACAGATGGTGAGAGGAAACACCGGCCGCCAAGGAAGGAACGCCTGTGGCAACCAAGAGGATGGCCACGATGAAGTTCCTGTTAACCCCGGAGCTGGTGAAAACAACCTGGAACGGTTGATGGCTATGCAGAATCAGCTTATGCAAACCATGATCCAAACTTTGGGTCAGTTGCAAGCCAACAACAACAACCCTGTTCCGGCACCACAGCCACCACCGCCGGCTCACAACAGGATGGGAGAGTTCATGAGGACTCGACCGCCCACTTTTTCTCAAGCTAATGATCCCATGGAGGCCGACGACTGGTTGAAGTCCATGGAGAATAAGCTTGCCATAGTTCAGTGCAATGACAGAGAGAAGGTTCTCTTTGCGTCGCACCAACTCATGGGAGCTGCCGCTGACTGATGGGATGCCCTTTGTAATGCTCATGTCGACCCGGAGATGATCACTTGGACTGAATTCAAGGAGAGTTTCCACTCTCATTACGTCCCTGCTGGTGTAATGATGCTGAAGAGACAAGAGTTTGAAGGTCTCCACCAAGGACAGAAGAGCGTGAATGAGTACCTTAACAAGTTCACGCAGCTGTCAAGGTACGCCCCCGAAGATGTCAACTCGGACCAACGGAAGCAGTACCTGTTCATGAGAGGGTTGAACAATGAGATCCAGGTTCAGCTCCTCAACAATGACTACGCGAGCTTCCAGAAGCTGGTTGACAAGGCTATAGTGGTTGAAAGCAAGATCCGAGAGATCGAGCGAGAGGGCAAGAGGAAGATGCCATACCAGCCACAAGGGGGCAACGTACGACCTCGGTACATGCCCCCAGCTGCACCGCAGTATGGATCGACCGCTCCTGCATACCGCCCTAAACAGCCACCACAGCAACAACCCGTTGCACAAGCACCTCGTGTGCCTTTGCCTCCAGCGCCCCGTCCCAACATGGGCGCTCCTGTTCAAAACCCCCGCCCCAACGTACCTTCTGCCATGGGCAACAGGGCATGCTGTGCATGCGGGGAGACATGACACTTCACGAGCCAGTGCCCGAGGAGAGGTCCTGGACAGCAAGGCAACGTGCCCAAGCAGAACCCACGGCCGAACGGAGGAGCCAACCAAGGAAACCGTGGACAGCAGAACTACGCTCGCGGCAACGTGAACCATGTTTCTGCTGAGGAAGCACAACAGGCTGAGGACGTCATGATTGGTATGTTCCTTGCCAACTTCAACCCAGCCACCATCCTATTTGATTCTGGAGCATCACATTCCTTCAAAACATCCAAGTATGTTGCCAAGTATAATCTACCCATATCACACTGAAATATACTATGTTGGTTAGTTCTCCCGGTGGAGAGATGAGGACTAATATAGTATGTCCAAAAGTAAACCTTAAAATAAGGGGGTAGACTTCCTTACCAACCTCATTGTCTTGGATTCCCAAGGGCTTGACATAATACTCGGAATGGATTGGTTAAGTAAGCACAACGGAGTAATCCAATATGCTGACAGGAGCGTGCAGTTGACCAACGAGTACGGTACCCGTATCGAGTTTGAGTCAGCCCAACCGACAACCGAGAAGGCAACGTTGAACCACGTTGAAGAAGCAACCCTAGAAAGCATCCCGGTGGTTCAATAGTTTTCGGACGTGTTCTCGGAAGAACTTCCCGGTATGCCACCTGACCGGGATATCGAGTTTTCCATTGACCTAGTACCTGGAATCACACCTATAGCAAAGAGACCATATATGATGCCCATCAACGAGCTAGCGGAACTGAAGAAGCAAATCCAGGAGCAGTTAGAGAAGGGAATTATACGTCCAAGCTCGTCACCATGGGGAGCCCCCGTGCTCTTCGTAGACAAGAAGGATGGAACCCAAAGGACGTGCGTGCACTATAGGAAAGGATGGGTTTGTGAATGAGGTAGAATGAGATGGTGGTTTACTTGCCGTAGATCTAAGGACCGGTTCATGCCAGCCACGCCAGGATAATAGTGCCACCACAAGACCAAATATCGGTGCGGCTTAGCTGAGTAATTAGGTAAGTTACTAGATAGTTATGGACCGTGGAAAGCGCGGGGAATAGGAGTCGAGTGAGGACTGCCCTGGGAACTACATGGCACAAGAGGGGGCCCGTGAGTGGGAGAATTGGAGATTCTAGCCTGCCGGTGAAACCTTAGTGAGTCCATACATCTAGTAACCCCTTTGTAAAGGCTATTTTGTGATCACTTGACCATACACCGACGGTTGTGTACTGGTATAATGGAGTCTTTGCAGTCGTCGACGGGTGACGAAATCACAAACTTGTGGGTAAAGAGGTGCAAACTCTGCAGAGTCTTAAAACTATCATGATAGCCGAGCTTACGGTCACGAGCGCCTGGCCAACTTCCATGATTAGTTGGTATGGTTTTTGGATGGTTTGGTTTCGGTTATGGTTTGGTTTTTGGGACTGTTGAGTCCGGGTGATAAGATTGGTTGCATGACTGTTGAGTCATGGCAACGAGATTGGTCTCGGTATGAGACGGAATTGTTTATGAGATGAAATGGTAGCGAATACGAGATGGTATTCGTGAGATGGTAGCAAATACGAGAAGGTATTCATGAGCAAAGTTGAAAAAGGATTAATGTCTGGTTGAGACATGGAAAGTGATGAAACATAATGGAGGTATGTTGGTATTTTAATACATGTTGAGATTACATTCACTTAAAGTTAAGTTGCTGTTTTTATCATGTTTTGAGAAATAAACTTTGCTTTCTGCAATGAGCCTTTTAATACCTTCCTTGTTGTGAGCTACATATCATATTTTCCCGCACTTGCTGAGTACATCATTGTACTCAAACTTGCATTATTACTTCATCATTAGCAACAGGAGAAGAATACTATGAAGACCGAGTGGAGCATTAGGCGTGTAATCTGTCCTCAACCTTGCCTGTGGGGATGGACTAGAGATGGAGCCATTGCTGCTGCATAGTTTGCTTCTGCAATAGTTTAGAAGACTTCCGCTGCTAAGATTTAGACTTCCGCTGCTAAGATTTAGACTTCTGCTGCTAGCAAGAGTCCAAGACTCATGAGACATTGTAATAAACCCTGTTATTCATGGTATATATATTCTGAAATTCAGTTTGTGGATGATATGTGTACGTGTTATGAACATCCTGGGCACACATACGCATCAGTTCCAGGTTCCGTGGTTTTCCACAGAACCGGGGCGTCACATTTTCCTTGTGACCCTGAGGTACAAAGGGGTAGGGGCCTCTTCTACATTTGCCGTGGAAGAGAATTTTCTTCGAGACCTGATCCTTGATCAAAAAGAACCAAGGGTGAAATTCTATAAAAACATGATTGTCGAGAGTGAAATGATGCACTGAAAGGATACTTTTGATGTAGTCGGCACACGAAGAATGATGTCAAGTTTGAATCGTTTATGGGGGGTGTACTAATAAGTGATTGACCAACATGACTAATATCCATACCTGTGCCATCACTACAAGAAAGGGGCAAACGGCTGTCGTTTTGCAATAAGACCATCAGGGCCGTTGCACTTGATAAATGAAAATCGTCGGTTTTTTGGACCCGACGGTTAGAAATTTATGAGCGCCGGCTGGTCGACGGCCTTAATTAAAGAAGTCAGCTGGAACTGCAAGACCGACGGTCTTAAACCTAAAGCCGTCAGCCTCACATCAAAAACTGACGGCTCTAATATGGCCGTCGGTTGCCGAGGTGTGACCGACAGTTTTAAAGTGGGCCCGGTCTAGCGGTCGAGACCGGTCCCGAGGTTGGACCGTTATGGCCGTTGGGTACCGAGATTCGACCGATGGTTTTTATTTAGAGGCGTCGGGCGGCCAACAACCGACGGCTCTAAGTGGGCCCGGCAAACACGATGCGTTAAACCCTAACTCCCGCCCGTCGCTTCTCTCTCCCGCTCGCCCGTGCGCCCGTGCTCCTCACTCCCGCCCACCGCTCGTGCGCCGCGCTGCCGCCCTCCACCCGCGCTGCCACCCTCCGCCCATGCATCATTACCCTCCGGCACCGCCCACCCTCCGCCCCCCGGCGCCTGCCCTCCGCTCGTGCGCCCGTCCTCTAGCCCTCCGGCGCCGCCCGCCCTCTGGCCCTCCGACGCCGCCCTCCAGCCCCCCGGTGCCCGCCCCTCTGGCGCCGCCCACCCTCCGGCCCACCGGTGCCCACCCCTCGCTCCGGCGCCGCCAGCCCCTGCGCACCCCGGCCGCCTCAACAAAAAAGATCGGGCAAGGTAAAATCTAGCTATTAGTTGAATTTCTAATGTATGTTTCTAGCTATTACTTGCATTTCTAGCTACTAATTAGTTGAATTTCTAATGTATGTTTGTAGCTATTAGTTGCATTTCTAGCTATTAGTTGAGTTAAAATGTATGTTTGAAATGTATTTTAACATACATTTTTAGCTATTAGTTGCAAACCGAAAAGTTGAGTTAAAATGAATTTCTAATGTATGTTTGTTGGAAGAGTAACATATATAAATTTAAGTAGCATATGCTAGTTTGAATAATGTATGTTAAACGATAAAGTAAGTTTTGGGTGATATCATAATTGATTGATTCTTTTCTTCCTAGATTCTTATTATAAAATTGCTGTTATTCTTTGTGTGTTATGTTCACTAGGTAATGTAGAGTGAGTTTCCGTGTTGTCATCCATGAAAGAACGATACATCTCATATATAGTTATATGGTTTGTGTGTATTATCTATTAGATTTTTTACATTCTCTGCTTGGAAGGTATAAGCTGAAAAATGAGTGACGATCGTAAAGCGATGTATGATGGTTGGAGTTCAACTGGTGCGCACACTATGGAATGGGCTCGTATCGCCGATGTTTTCATTAACCAAGCTTTTGCTAGTGGTGCTCATCTTGCGAAGTGTCCGTGTAGCAAGTGTCGGAATCATCGACATCAATATAAGGATGAAATTGAGTTGCACCTTTGCAAGCACGGTTTTATGCCTGACTATGGTTCATGACAATCAGTCGAACACAAACGAGGATGATGATCGGATGGATGAGATGTTAGAGGAAGTTGGTAGATAGTACGAAGAGCGGTCAATGCCAGAGGAGGTGGAGTTTTATGACCTTCTTGCCGCCTCAGGTGAAAAAGTGCATGAGCACACCAATGTGACCGTTCTGAGAGTGGTCAACCATTGAGTGAAAAAGTGCATTGAGTTATAATACAAAATTCTAACCATATGTGTAATAGGGTTCTGAGAGTGGTCAACCATTTGTTCCACAATCTCAGGAATTTATGTCGTTGTTGGGTCCTGGATTGCAGCTGTATCCAGGTGTTCTACCACTGATGCCCTTTGCTCCGGGACAAACTCAACCATCAACAACTCCGCCCGCAGCGGTATGACTTCTAAGTCGTTATTTATCATAAAAACATAGGTTAATTTCAATAACACTTAGTGACTTTGAGTCAAATTAGCATATTTGTGAGTTTTGTAATAAATAAGTCAATTAGCACATTTTAGAGAGATTAGGACACTCAAATTATAAGTATAAATGCAAAGTGTAACTTGTATTTGTTTCTTGCAGGGTTCCGATCATCCGCAAGGTTGTGATGATTTTCCGAATTTGAACGAGGCGGGTGCGAGTGGCGGAGGTTCGAACATGGATGTGTGAATGTTGTTTTCATTCTCACTTTGTAAACTTCAATTTACATGTTATGCAGTTTTTGAACATGTGACCTTGGTTTATTGTCTGCTGCTATTGTGAATTTGTTCTGTGATGCTATTGTCAATCTGTGGATTATTTTTGTGTTCTGTTAATTTTGCAATTTCTGTGTGTTGCGTGCTGTTAAATGCTGTGTGGGGTGTGCTGTTTGGAGCTGTTTGGAGGCTCCCTAGCCGGGGAGGCAGAAACAGCCAGCTATATTAAAAAAATTCAACTATAGGCGTCAGTGTCCAAGCGACCTGACAGTCTTATATGCTGTAAGACCGTCGGTTTTCACTCTGGCCGATGGTCTTACGTGACATAAAGGCGTCGGGCTGGATGGCCCAGCCAACGGTTTTACACACCATAAAGGCGTCGGGCTCGTGGATGATGGCTATAAACTATATGAGCGTCGGGCCCGACACCCATATGAGTTAAAATGTGGAATCTAAGGTGTCGGATATGAACGTCGATTTACTAATGGCTCTACAGTATGGGCATCGGTTTTAGGAGGCTACCGACGAGTAAAAAAATTATATGGCCGATGGCCTTTTGCCCAATTCTTGTAGTGCATTGGCGTTGTGTACTTGATCTTGGCCTTGGTATTTTTGTCTTGTAGTTATTTTTTCCAACTCTCCCATGATACGATCAGTTGCTTCACTATCCATGTACTAGTTTGTATCTATGCCATATGCTGAATGACTGGCCGCACTTGAGCTTCTTTCATCAGGTTCATATTCTTCTTTGAACCTATGCCAACAATCTGAGGCAACATGACCTTGTTTATAGCAGATTTGACAAACAGGCTTGTTATAATTCCTGTATGTTCCATAGTTGTGCGCATCACGGCGACCACCAGTATTTCCATGGTTGTTATATGCCGAGCATCCTCCTCGACCACCTCTGCCATGGTTACATGTTCTTCCTCGGTTTCCATGACCAAAACCTCCACATCCTCGTGAAGCTGTGTTTGCTGAGGACTTGTAATCATTCTGCCCTTGAAGAAGTTCTTGTCTCGTGTCGAAGTTTGAGATCTGGCAAAATAATTCACTCAATGTGACTGGTGTTTTCTGAGCATCTAGTGCGGACACAAGAGAGTTATACTCTTGATATAATCCAGCAAGGATGTATGACACCACTTCTTCATCAAGAGGCATTCCTGCAGCAGCTAACTCATTGGCATAACCAGTAATTTCAGCGAAATAAAATGAGACTGATTTATTTCCTTTAGATGCATTAGCAAGCTTGATACGAAGATTGTCAATGCGTGATCTTGATTGCGAAGCAAACATGTTTTCAAGATGTGACCAAGCTTCTTGAGAGGTTTCTGCATTTGTTACCTGAATTAGAGTTTCCTTTGACAATGTTCCAAGCAAATAGCCTAGAATCTATTGGTCTTGAGCAATCCATGCGCTGTACGCTGGATTATCCACCTCTTGATCCTTCTTTGTACCAGCAATCTTTTAATCAGGCTTTGGAATAGATCCATTGAGATAACCTTGAAGACGTGCTCCTCTGATCTGAGGTAGCACTTGCACCTTCCAGAGGAGATAGTTTTCCTTTGTCAGCTTCTCGGAAACTGATGCATTGAGGAGCACCGGCACAATTGTCGACGAGGACGCCATGTCGCCGACGACGAAGCAACTAGACGAGACGGAAGATTGGCTCTAGTACCATATTAGAATCAATATATGGGAAGCGTAGAACCCTTTTCCTCGGGCCAAAATTTTATTTATAGGGAAGATCAAATTAATCTCAACAGATTACAAAAGAAGTTGTGATTTGTTTACAACCGACTCAAACTCAATCATATCTTCCTATGTTATCATATGATATACTATATTATAACAATTCAAACGAGCTGAAGAACAAAATTGTCAGCAGTGTGAAGGTCAATTCTTCAGATAATGACTAAGAGCAGAAGACCAATTCTTTCAAAGCTGACAATGAGACGAAGATGGATTCTTCCAAGAATACTTAACACATGGAACTCAGCCCATGGGGCATGAGAATGCACAAGATATAGACGCCAAACAATAAAACAACAGTGCTTCTAAGACTGCACAGAAGACTGCTGAGGTTGCCACGTGACATAAGTGGAAGCTAGCTTGAGCGAACAGGGACTATATTTGAACTCAAAAGACACAAACAATGAGTAGTAGAGGAGGAAGTAAAGAGACTGAAGTTGAAATTTCAAGTTCATGACCGTCGCCTGTTGAAAGAGTCATTAGTTCGTAAAAGATAATTTTTATTATTTAGTATAAATAAAAGATAGGGTTTGTGTAGATAAGAAGATAGAGTTTTCCGGTTGTTAGACCAGCAGATCAGACACCCACTTGACTATACAAGGGCATCCCATCATCAAATAAAGTGTCACCTGGTGGGCAGCTTCTTTGATCACTCTAGCTTGCTGCGGAAAACAGACGCCTAGCAGGATTTCATACACCCTCTGCTCACTTTTCTAATCCCATATGCTACTCCACTTCTGCTCACCCCAAGAAAAGATTTACAACAATTTAGTATCAGATTCCAACAGAGCATCGACAATCATGCTTGGCTCCGAGGTCGATCCTTGCAGCCTCACATATTCTGCCTAGCTGGATTGCATCCTAGCCCAGCTTGCCATGATGAACGCTCGCTTGGACTCTATTGACCAGTGGCTCACAAGACGGATAAAGGATTAGAAACTGACTCCCACTACGTAAGAACCTCAAATCAGAGACAAAGATCGGAGACGGGCGCAAAGGCGACCGTCTCCGATCTGGAAAAATGAGACGCGCCCGCATCAACGAGGATCCGAACTGGCTCGCACTACTACAAAAACCATTATCACAAGCGCCTCGTTTTTCAGACCCAGTCGGTCCGTAAAAAATGCGCATGTGATGTCGAATGATTTAATAGCCGCTTGTGATGAATAAACATCATAGACGGCTCGCAACGGCAAACCACCTGTATAAACATATCAATTTTCATGGGCGGACCGTGGAGTAGGAGCCGCCTGCAATATGGGTCATTAATACAGGCGGCTGAAGCGACCGAGAGTAGGAGCCGCCTGCAATATTGGCCATTAATACAGAGGGGAACGCGCCTTTGAATTCAATTCGAAGCCACATTAATACAGGTGGCTGAAACGACCGGGAGTAGGGAGTCGCCTGCAATAATGGCCATCACCGAGGGGATCGGAATGCGCCTTTGACACCAAATCGGAGCTACCAAACGTCGCGGCCCAGTATACATCGACCGCATTTAGCATCAAACAAAAAGACAACAAACAATTCGGTAATTGATAACAAATATTCATCATCAAACACACATTCATTAAAAATTAAATTTTTACAAACAACAAAAGAAAACAACAAACGATCGTCTAGTCCTCTGGTGGTGGAGAAACCCTACAATTGTCGGCGATCGCCACCACCAACTTCCTGCTGCCTTCCACCCTAAGCATCTCACTGACCGTCTCCCGCATCGCGTCAAGACAACCGGCCACTGCGCTTAACCCAAAGAGGTAGTGGGTTATAGTGCCTATTCCAGTACATTATGGAAGGCGACCAAGACCCAGAAGAACCATGACATCAGATGTATTATTAAATACATCCTTCACCATCTGCCGACGTAACGGTGATAGGTCGTCGTCCACCTGTGCCCTGAGGGCAACCAAACTCTGCTCTAGGAAAGTGACTTTCCTAAGCATGTGCACTCTCTCTTCTGCCCAGGAAGGCGGCGGAGGTGTGGTTGGAGCCGGAGGCGAGGTTGGAGCCAGGGACGTAGGCATGGTTGGAGCCAGGGATGGAGGCGCGGTTGGAGCTGGGAACGGAGGTGCGGTTGGAGCCAAGGACGGAGGCGCGGCGAGTGGAGAGCATGGTCAGGAGCGCTTCGTCGGTGGTGCCATTTGAGATTAGGGCTACGGTGCGGTGAGGAAGATGAATACTAGAGGGAAGAGGAAGAGTATGATGGTGGTGCAGACTGTAGAGAAGGGGAAGGTGCAAGTTATAATGGTGTGGAGAAGGAGAGGTCGGATCGCTTAGAATTCTGCGTGCGAATGGTAACGACCGCACGATAGGCAGACCGTGGAGTACGAGCCGCTTGCAATATTGGCCGTTAATACAGGCAGCTGAAGCGACCGAGCGTGCGCGCCTTACATTTTCAGTTGCCGCGCGCGGGAGGGGAATGCGCCATGCATGCAGTACGTGCGTCCTTAGAGTTACACGGGCGTATAATCTTATGTTACAAACCGCCGGTGATAAAAATTCTTCAAAGCCGTAGATAAAGAACCGCCTGTGATAAAGATTCTTCACAGGCAGATACTCTTCACATTACAAACGTCCTGTGATAAAGATTCTTCACAAGCGGCTAGTCATAGTTATAGAACTGCCTGCGAAAATTGTAGCATGCAATAGTCCACAAAAGTTCTAGCAACAAAATATGTCTCACATGGTAGGATCCATTACAGGGCCCCAAAATGTCAAGTTGCGCAAATGCAGCATCTCCTACACAACTTGCCTTCTCTCCAAAAGCTCTAGTATCCATCAGTCAGTTTCATGGATTGGCTCCGAGCCACTGGTCTCTCCAGCATCTGTTTCTAGCTGGTTGATGTACGTGGAGCTTGATGGAGGAAGTGACACACCCCTGGCTTGAGCCTCTGGAGCCTCTCCAACCGGCAGCTTGGTGATGACAGGTCTTGGAAGTGGTGATCTCGTGCAAGGGATTGTCACGCTGGCCAGGGGCCGCCCCTTGTGCACGTTGTTCAAAATGTTTTCATAGGCGGTCTTTACTTGAAGGAAAAACAGAGGAAAAGGAGATGACCTACTTTAAGTCTCGTCTCAGTTAAGTTAATATCCTAGACGCGCCTGCTTCTCTGACAAAAGCGAGACGCGCGTTCCTACAGCGTGACTCCTATTATGAAAGAGAAGGAGACGAGCGTTTCTAGGAGCTCGTCTCCTTTTATCATGGAAGCAAGCGCATCTCCCATTCCCAATATAGAGAGATGCGCGTTATAAAGGATCGTCTCAATTTTGTATGCCCTTATACGAGCTCCCAGCTATGGCAGAACAGTGGCGGCTAGATCTGCCCTATTCTTGCCCTGTTCTAATTGTTTCTTTCCCTCTTTGGAGCTGCCCTTCTAAAATTCTCGCGGTGATTATCAGTGGCGCTTAAAACAAAGGGTTAGTCCTCTCCTCCTCTCCTGCTCCTTACTATTTTTCACCCCTTTAGATCTTGACTATTTGTGGCTTCGAATTTCTTTGATTTAGCTCTTCGTTTCTATATGTAGATGTCGTCGTATCGAAGTTGGATGTATGGGCCGCGCCTTTGCAATGAGTATATCAAAGGGGTAGATGCATTTATCGATTTCGCGAAGAAAGACATGTTGGACAACATTAGAGGAAATATTTGTTGTCCTTGCAAACATTACAAGAATGAGAAGAGATATCACACAAATGATATGTTGAGGTCACATTTGATCATGCATGGATTCATGGTGGATTATCGATGTTGGAACAAACATGGGCAGGAGGGACTTAATGAAGCAGAGATGAGAGATTCATATCTGGAGAGGGAGGTCCCTACCAGTGTCGAAGAAGATCACGATGATGATGTGAACGAGCCAGATATATTATGGTTCACCGATGATGACATTGAGTTTCAGGTGCATAACATAGAGTTTCAGGTGCAAATCCTATAGTGCAGCTTATAGTAATCAGTTTACACGTGTTCTTGCAAGTTTAATAGGCTTTCATGGGGTTTTACGATGAAGGACGCTATTGGAATTAAGTGTGGACGTGGTTATGATCTTAACTCAAGTTGTAGATTAATTCCACCATCAAAACTTAACCGGAACGTGGTCTACCCACGTGCAGAAATTCCTGCTCGCATGGGGTGGAGAAAAACGGGTGCGTAGCAACCGCAGCGACGTGGTAAGAGGGGTGACAGTGACCTACCTCTCTTCTTCCTCCTCTCCTCCTTACGGCTAGACCTTTTCCCTTGCAATGGCAGCAGCTGGGGTTTTTCTTTGGACAATTGCAGAGCTGCGGCTAGGGGAGGATGTCGGGGTCTTCTTCTTTGGTGACGGCGAGGCGGGGCAGAGCTTCGACGGTGGCCATACTTCAGCAGAGGGCGGCGGTCAAGGCTTGGCAGCAGAGAGAAGGGGCGGCGGCCAGTAAATATGGGTTCGGGAGTGGTGGCTACGGTTTTCCCCCTTAGGTTGGTGCGGCCAAGGGAAGGGGGGAATAAAATCCAATTTGTGGGAAAATCCCTAGGGATTTGGTGCTGCCAAAATTGGGGAGAAATTTCCCCAAATATGGGGAAAATTCCCTATGGGGGATTTTAGGGGAAATTAGTGGGGAATTTAAGGGGGGAATTCGGGGAATTGTGGGGGGGTTTAGGGGAAATTTGGAGTGGTCAGGATTTATTTAATTTATATTTATATTTTATTTATATTTTGTTTCTTTTTTATTTTCTATTTATTTTCATTATTTCCTATATTTATTTCCTTTTATTTATTTGTTTGTTTATATATTCCTTCCTTCCTTTTCTTCTTTTTTTTTAAATTCTTCTCTACTTGAAAAATGTATGCAATGCATGGTAATGAATATAATATTGTTACAACTTTTTACAGAAGTTACCCACCATGCCACTGATTACACAACCAAACGTTATTTTCTTTATAACACACATTTATTATAGAATCCACAGTTGATAGTTGTTTCCAGCCAAACAGATTTCAGCCTTACGGCAGCTCACAGCTAAAATCAGATTTTCAAGAATCCACAGCCGAACCAAACACACCCTTAATATCCTTGAGTCACATGAAAAATTTCAGATCCATCCAAGTTCATTAAGTCCCCCTAATGGAGTGATTAAGTGAATTGACCCAGAGAAATAGAAAAATGTACAAAAATATTTTTCACAATTTTCTCTGAACTTCATTAGCTCATAACTTTCTCTAGAATTCTCCAAATTACATGAAACCAATTCCACTAGAACCATCTTAAACTCTAGTTTCCAAAACGTAATGGCTTGCCCCATGAAAATCCCTAGAAAACTTTAGAACCTCTAATTATGGACTTTTATACATTTATTTGTGCAGGGCTCAAATGAGCTCTACTTCAACTGAAATTTGGCCAAGTCTCTGGATAGGTTGTCACCAAGCCACAGTAAAAATTTCAGAGACAGAAGTTCTTTCTAGATAGAGTTATTCTCTTTACATCTTCACTTCAACACATTGCATTTGAATTTGTCATTTTCATTTCGTGTAGTCGCTAAAGTTTGAAGACGACCTGGAGATTCTGAACTTTATCCCTCCGGAAGAACCTTTAGTCAATGACCAGCAGCAAGGCAAGCTCCAGTTTGCATTAACCTTTATTTCAAACTCTTATTTTATCACTTACTTTATTAGCTTAATGTATTGTGCATTAGAGTCTTGATTTGAAACCCACATGCATAGCCAAGATAACCAGGGAATTTGGGTCTAAGTTTTGAACCTCGAGTAGCGCCACTGCAATTCTCAAATGGTATACAATTCGGTACAAGACGAGTAGTTGGAGCTACTCGCGAGAATAGGCGTAGAAGCAAACCTCTCGGGTCGAGACAGCTCATGAACCATATGACATGAAAATGAGACCGAGCAGAGAGTAGGAGCAGAAGGACGTTGGGGTCTGTGTGCCGTAGCTCTGCTTGTGTCGGTTGAGGACCTAGCCGTGTGCGGGCCTGTTGAACAGGCTAGAACTGTACCGAAGACATACCAGCTATATGAGAACCGGGAAACCGATGTAATTCGAGTAGAAATATGTTGAGGCATTGCTTGTCGTCCAAAGGGGTTGGTTGAGAGCAGCAAGGTGTAAATCCACTAGCAGGCATGTAGGTTGCTCTGTGTAGTGACCTCCTGCTCGGGACAATAGGACTGGTTCAACACTTGGCTAACGAGTGAAAGGTGGTTGCGTATGACGTCCCAGATGGTTGTTGTAGGCAACATCGAGTACGGGCGTATGTGACGTGTTATTCGGGTAACCCTACAGGTGTAGATCGATTATAATCACCGTCCCTCACGGTCAGTGAGTACCACTTGTTCACTGTACCGTGACGTAGAAAGAACATGCTAGATGTCATGAATAAAAGTTGCTGTTTGGAAGTCTTACGTTGATTGTTAATGAAGTGCTTTAGATTAGAGCAAATCAAAGTTATTTTCAACCTTAGGCAGGGCACATAAGAGGAATGCGTTTTTTGTTTGATTGCAGACTTCCTATGTGTCTTAGCACAAGGTTTTCCACTAACTTGAGGCTAAAACTTGAAAGCAAGAGTCAACTAATTAGGCGAGTCCTTATGCAAAGTATTTTCCTATTGTACCCTTAAATTCCAGCGTGTAGAGTTGCATGTTTAGATGAGACGGGTTAGTCTTGCTGAGCCTTCGTGCTCACTGCATGTTGTTGAAGTGTTTGCAGTGGTTTATGAGGAGGAGGCTCTCGAGGAGGAGACGGATCCCCCAGAGGGAACCACAATCAAATGGGAGCCGTGCACGCCGCCATGTTAGAGTGTGCATGTGTGCTAGTGAGGACACGTTCACGGGATGAACATGAACTCTTTTGCTTAGCCTACGCCCGTGAGAGTAGGCTATACACAATATTTCGATGTAACTATGTTTATAAATAGTTCATGTAATAAAACTTAGCTTCCACTTTATGTCTTTGATGTGTGTTATCCAGTGCTGTTTATCACAGCACCCCTCAGCGAGATCCTGCAATGTCGGGACCATCGGGTCCTCACATCATGGCATGAGAGCTTCCTTGAGGTTTAACGCACTGAGAAAGACTAGGTTTTCAAAAACTCGGTGAGGAACGAGTATTAGCCCACATAAGGATGCTATTAGTGTATACACAAGTGGCAACACTAACCTATTTGCTATATCATAAAATCATGCATCTTGGGAATTTCTATGTCTTGGTGGCGTATGTATGCGCTGTCCACCAGTGCGCACAAGATTGAGGGTGGAGCCTCACGGGTGGCGGGTAACCCGCCCAGCTTAGGTATCCTCTACGACTCTTCATGTCGTTTGGGGTATTTGAGCAACGCCAGTCCCCGGCGTGTTACGGGCAAGTAGGTGGAGACCCTGTCACGTGATTAGTAACGTAAACACGTAGCTCAAGGTGTGTTTGGCTTGAGAACACCTGTGCAACTGACGATGAACGGGTGTATGAAACTGTTATGGAGCCGGGTTCAGCGTGCAGCTGAACCTGATGATTGTGTGGTTTTATGCAGGTGTTCTAAGCACGATTTAGTATCCGAGTAGAACACATGTGCGAGAGTCGCTTAGTGCCACTGAATTAATGAAGCCGGCTAAGTCTGGTATAGGTTTTCTTTGTGAGGAACATAGTACCGGCATGTTACGGTGATGCTTCGACGTCACACCCCACTAAATGATGAACATCATTGTAAAATTTGAACATTTTGATTCAGAGAACTTCTCTTGATCTGAACATCAAAATTAAGCAAGTTTCAACATATGTAAGCCTAGGAACAGAGTCCTCTATTTTCAGCTGAAATAATGCCGAAGTTATACAGGGTGTAATGGTCGAGTTCTTTCGACATTGGGGTGTTATGATACATTTCTGGAAATCTTTGGATGAGTTCTACAACTTTTCTGTTGATGTCCAGAGGTGTTTCATCCCCTAACGTGTTGAAATATGCAGTGGAGTTGAAACTGTCCAGAAAACAGGGCAGAGTAAATACTCTCTGAAACTCTGTGTAAAATGACCATAAATTCCTGCATAAAAATCCAAAAATAGTAAATGAGACATTTATGAAAATTTTATGATATATATTACAACTTTGTAACATAAAGTACGCATAATCAACAGAAATTGTTGGATCAAGTCAGTACCTCAAGCAGGGAGGTGCTGCCCAATTTTCTCCAGAAATTCTGTCAACTTTGACATCTCATAACTTTTGAACCAGAGCAGATCTGAGGGCAAACAAAATATTCTGTAAAGCTATTGAAGTTAACTTTAACTTCGACGTTTAACTCCATAACTGATTTTGCCCTTAACAAGGTCTACATCTGGGTAAAAGGGAAACTGATCAGTACTGTCAGTTTTGGGCAGCAGACCAGAAATCAAATTTGTTCTAAGTTTGATTTATGTTTCCAAAATTTTCTGAGTTCAATGACAGGTTTTATTTTATAAATCACTGTTTTACCGTTGAAATGAATATTTTACCTTTTCAAATATGTCTCTACAGATGGAAGTGGATAAACAAATGGAGAATGGATGAGTGGTGTCCCATTGTTCTCAACGCCGCGGGTATCCGGATCTGTTGAAGCTAATTCTTCAATACTTCGGATATATGGAGATGCTGCGCTTCCTTGCCAAGGAAGGAGGCGAGAAGGAGAACCCGACATGGACCATACATGTCAATGTTCCGGCAGGACCTACTCCACCGTTCACCGTCATGGTGAAGGGGAGACACCGGGAGGACACGTGGTAAGTGGCAGCCTGCGATGCCATGTCACACTTTTGCCAACTACACGTGAGAGATATGGAGGGCACTCCATATACGCTTGTTCCAGTGGAGGGACGAGCTGACCATGTGTGGTAGGAGTGGTACATTGCGGCAACTGATCCGAGTTGCCCAAGGTACAATCCGGCGGAGGCAAATCTTAGCCTCAATCTCATGGCAGGAAGGAACGTGATGGACAGCCAAGCTGTCCATACGGATCGTCTTGCCATGGAGCTCAACGAGAGCACCAGCCGCCGTGATCATTACGAGAGTGCCCATAACGCACTCCATAATGTGCTTGTACCGGTGATACAGCGACTGAATCAACAGGATAATCAGTTGCGTCGGTTGAGGAAGGCGGGGAAGAAAAGCCGTGTCAACATCACGGATTTGCAGCAGCAGGTCCAGGATTTGACCCAGCAGAATGAGGTCCTCACTCAAGAGTGTGATGACGCGATTGAGGAGGAAAAAAACAGGGAAATGGACTACAATCAGGCCATGGACGAGGTAAATGCTTTGCAGGACCTCGTATCTCAGGTAGTGGGCCTACCGATGGTAGGTGCAGTACCCATGGTTCTCGGTATTCCGGTGATACCGGAACCTGAACCCGAAGATGAGGTCATGGACCCTGACCCACCACCAGAACCAGGGGAGGAGGAAGACACACAGGAGGTTGATTTCCACTCCGACTAGAGAGCTTTACATTGCGGAGTAGGGCAGCGAGGGTGGTTGTATGTAATAACTTTTGTAGCAGCGACATGTCGTGTAAATCAGTAGCGTATGGATATGTAGTGACAATATGAGCACGACTTCTCGGATGTTCAAAAGTGGCTGTAATTTTGAACCAAGAATAATGTATCTTGTATTAAGTTTTTGCTTTATCAATATATGTGAATGTTGTGCAATGTTCTCAATGTATCACTCAATACCTACTGTTTTTCATGGATCTTTAAGTATGACATGTGCTGATCATCACTGTTTTGAATTTCAGAATGACTTGCACTCGCGCCAACCCAGAGGTTGGGGGTTCAAGTCAGGGGGGATATGCCTCCCAACAGCCTCCCAGACTTCCTTGGGACAGCGACAGAAGCAACAACCACTGCCACCGCCGACGGTCACGTTGGCAGACATAGTTGTGGCCATGGTGGGCTCACACAAGCAGCACACCGAGTTGCTGCAGACTTTGATCGCGAATACGTCTCTTCCTGAGAGGCGTCAAGACAGAGAGGAACGCCAACAGAGTTCCTACTCAGATTTTCTCGCGACGCATTCCCCGGTATTCTCGCGGGCAGATGAGCTCATCGATGTGGACAACTGGCTCCACATGATGGAAATGAAGTTCGGGCTGCTTCGTGTGAGTGAGCAGCAGAAGACCCAGTTCATGGCCCAACAACTTATGGGGTCCGCAAGCGCTTGGTGGGCAATTTTTTGTGCCTCCCAACCCACTGAGCGAGTTCTGACCTGGACGGAGTTCCGGACGGCCTTCATAGCCTATCACATTCCGGCGGGTCTCATGAAGAGAAAGACGCAGGAATTCCTACACCTGCAACAAGGGAGCCAGAACGCACTGGAGTATGGCCGTGTGTTCAACGATCTCGCCCTCTATGCTTCCCATCACGCCGATATGGATGAGAAGAGGTGGGATTTCTTTTACCAGGGGCTGAATCCGCTCCTGAAAGACAAGCTTGCCATGTTCAATCACGGCAGCCTCAACGAGACGATTGATGCTGCGATTGTGCAAGAAGACACCGGCAAGGAGTTAGCTGCTGCGGAGAAAAAGTGCAGCATGCCACAAAGCAGCAGAGAGGGAGGTGGTTCTCCCCAGAAATATCGGATGGTGTATCGCACACCATCTGGTCAATGCTGGCAGCCATCACAGCGACCGATGCAGTTCCGCAATCGGCCGTATCCACAGCCGGCGTTCCGACCGGCATTACCAGCACCTCCGCAACAACAAGAACAACAGCAGCAGGTGATGCCGCATGCGTTTGCACCTCAGCAACGCATGCCGGGCTTTCGTCCCCCAGGCAGCAGCCAGCCACCGTACGCGTGCTACACGTGCGGTCGTACGGAGCATTTCCCCAAGGATTGCCCCGAGAAGCAAGGCAACCGAGCGGCATCACCATTCCCGGGGATAAATCAGCCCCGAAATAACAACAATGCACGCCGTGCGAACCCCAAACCTGGCAACGTTCACCAGTTCGCCATTGAGGATGTACCGGAGTGAGAACCCATCTTGGCGGGTATGTTCCAACTCCACAAACACTCTGCCATAGTTTTATTTGATACAGGTGCCACTCACAATTTCATTAGTAATGCTTATGTTGCTAATCATTGTCTGCAAATACTACCCCCCGAAAGTCCATACTTGATTTGTTCACCCGGTGGGAGAATTTCAGCAAGCATGATGGTTCCAAAAGCACCATTATGATTAGAGGGAAGAGTATACCCTACATCTCTCATAGTTTTAGAGGGAAAAAAGATTGACGTCATCCTAGGTATGTCGTGGCTAAACCGCCACGGTGCTATTCTAGACACCATCCTTCGAGTCGTGCATTTGCATCCAGAGATGCACGAGTCTCATTCTTTATTTCTGGACAGTCCAGAAATAAAACTTCCAGCCATATACCACTCCACCACCATCAGCCTGGAAGACATTCCAGTAGTTCGTGAGTTCTCCGACATATTCCCAGATGATCTACCAGGTATGCCGCCCAACAGGGAGGTGGAGTTCAAGATTGAACTTGGACCTGGAACAATGCCAATATCCAGAAGGCCATACAAGATGGCACCGAAGGAGGTGGCGGAATTAAAAACACAATTGACGGACCTGCTGGACAATGGGTTTATTACGCCAAGCTCCTCACCATGGGGCTGTTTGGCATTATTCGTCAAGAAGAAGGACGGAACGTTGCGGCTTTGCATGGACTATCATCCACTAAACGCTGTTACGATCAAGAAAAAGTGCCCATTTCTCCGCATCGACATGTTGTTTGATAAATTGGTCAAGGCAAAGATCTTCTCCAAGATGGATTTAAGATCAGGGTACCACCAGATTAAAATCAGGGCTGAGGACATACCGAAGACGGCTTTCTCGACGAGGTACAGGCTTTATGAGTATCTTGTCATGTCCTTCAGCCTCACCAATGCTCCAGCTCATTTCATGTACTTGATGAACTCGGTATTCATACTGGAGTTGGATTAGTTTGTCGTGGTCTTCATCGACGACATATTGGTATATTCCAAGTCGGAGGAAGAGCACGCAAATCATTTGCGTATAGTCTTGTAACGGCTGCAAAATCACAAGCTATACGCTAAATTCAGCAAGTGGGAATTCTGGATATCGTAAGTACCTTTCCTCGGGCATATTATCTCAGTGAAGGGCATCTCTGTAGACCCGAGCAAGATTGTACAAGTGCTGAATTGGAAATCCCCGAGGTCTGTCCACGAGGTGCGGAGTTTCCTCAGACTCGCGGGATATTATTGGAGGTTCATTCCAAACTTCTCGAGAATTGCAAAGCCAATGAACGAACTGCTGAAGAAGACTTCTAAATATATCTGGAGTCCAGCATGTGAAGCGGCATTCAAGGCTTTGGTGAAGCATCTAACGTCAGCACCGGTTTTAGCGCAGCCAGATACAACAAAACCGTTTGATGTGTATTGTGATGCATCCGGCATTGGGCTCGGATGTGTGCTGATGCAAGACAGAAGAGTGGTCGCGTATGATCACGGCAGCTCTGGAATCATGAGCAAAATTATCCAACTCATGACTTAGAACTCGCTGCCATGGTACTTGTGAAATCCCAAAAACTCAAGCAAGTGGGGCTGCAGTTCACACCGAGAAAAGGAGAGGGAATTTAAACTTCTGAATTTAAAGGTGTGAGCTCCAAGTCTAAACTTGAATTTGCAAAAATTCCTGAACACGGAGATCTAAAGCTATCATTTGGTTCTCCACACATCCAATAATAGCTCGGCAAATTTTCAGAGCATTTGAAAAGGATTTCCTATTTGTTGGAATTTAAACGGGAGAAAATTCGAATCTAAATTTAAATCTCAGTTTCAAATTCCGACTTCACCGAAATATAAATTTGAGTGCTCCATTGTGTTCCTCATATTTCTTTTGGCCTGTCCTCCAAATTTTATTAAATTTGGAGCTCGTTTGCTATTTTAAAAAGGAATTGGGGATAAGAGGGAGAGGTGGACACCACATGTCATACACACACTGAAATGAGCCGACTCTGTTTTTCCTTCCCTGCTCCAGCTCCCGACAGCACACCGGCAGGGGACTTCGGGGGCAAGTTTTGGGTGCCACCTCCTGCTTTGCCTGATCTTTTGACTGGTCTGATCAACACACGACGAGTACCACAGCCCACTTTTGCTTTCTCTTGCTCGTGCACCTTCTCTGCTTCCCTCCCGAGAAGAACACAGCGCTGCTTTTGTTTGGATCGATCACAGACCGGCGCTCCTCCTCTTTTGCCTGAGCTCCCAACAGAGAAAGGCTGCGCCCAAGGGTGCTCTAGCCGGCCAGCAACTTTCCCCCACGGCCCCGAGCTCCTTAGCACCGGAAATCAGCAAAAGCTCTGCAGCTCTCGGGTAAAAGCTGAAGAACCGAACTGATCACTGTGGGCAGTCCAAACCAGCAGTGATCTCGCCCAAGCAAGCCACCCCATAGGTGCACCTACAAGCCTAGTTGCTCACCTCCAAAACTCAGCCCAAGCCATTGATCACAGAGGGAGAATTTCAAGTTTTTCTCCCGGGCGGCCGAAACTGACCTTGAGGTAAGAAATTGCAAAATTCGTCCTCAATTCGTGTTGGTTGTGTTTCAAACTCCACACACAAGTTCTTAACTGCCTAGCAAACCTCCTCCATCGATTTTAGACCAATAAATTCCGTGTGGAGTGAGGAGTTCGTGTTCTTTTTGAGGGTATACCACTGAACCATGTCGGGTGCACGGTGCCGATAGGTTTGGAGCTCTCCCCGGCCTGTTTAGACCTCATGTCGGTCTTCTCCATGATTCCCTGGTGCTATAGAGCATAAGAACCGACCATTTCGTGGAGAAATCACTGCACACGACCTCGCCGCAGCCCTAGGGTTAGCTGTGGCCGGTGCGCACTGCTTTCCGACGAGTTTTAGCCGCCGGTGACCTCACCAATAAGTTCAGCAGGGTGGAAAATGGGGGGGGCGGCCAGCGGGGGTCCGGAGGTGGCCAGGAAGGTCATTTCCGGCGACCTCACCGGAGGCAGCCGCCACTGCTCTGTTTTGGCGCCTGGCTGGAGGTTAGGGATGATGGGTGGGACCCACTGTCAGTATTTAAACATTTTTCAGATTTTCCCATTTCAGTTCAAACTTTGAAGAGCCATAACTTTGTGTAGGAGTGTCCAAAAATTGTGAAACAAATTTTGTTGGATTCCTCTCAAAGAGTACTATCCAGGGGTGCAGCCCAATATTTATGAAAATTCCTGGATTTGGCTCATTAATTAATTTAAAGAAAATCTATTATGAATTTTTACAGGAGTTTTGTTAATTGGAAAATTCCCAAATTTGGGCAGAACATTCATCCAATAATCCTTGAACTCCAGTAAAAATTTCAGAGGCATTGGAATCCATTTGCTTGGCCAAATGTTGTTTGAATCCTCTATGTCTCTGAAAAATGGGAAAATAAACCGAGACATTTTCAGACTTTTAACCAAGTTTGGAAAATTCATATCTCTGTGTAGGAAGCTCCAAAAATGGTGAAACCAAGTCCTATGGACTCATGAGACTCTAAAGTTTCTGAAAAACCAAATTTGGAGCATGACAAGACACTATAATTGCCATAGGATTTTAGAGAAGCCAAATAGTAAGAAAATTCCCTAGGCCACATCTTCCATCAACTTTGTCTGAAATTTTACAAGCCATACCTCTGTATGATATATGGTCCACCGTAAAAATTTCAGAGCAAAGTGAGATCATACTCTCCAGTTTTCTGCTGGTTCTTCCTACTACCTTTCTTATGTCCATTATAAATAGATCTTTGCATTTCTCCAACAAACATCCACTGCCCACCTAAAGATATCCTCTGTTTCTATCCATAACAGAGCTCATCTCTCACTTTAGAGTTGGTCTAAAACATTCTTAGTTCCTAAAACACAATTGTTTTATAATTCAGTTATTTGTATTAAAAACTGTGCATATTCATATCGATAGGAAATACGACGAAGGAGGTCAACGGGCAACTTGACTCGGAGCAGCAAGTTGAAGCTTAACTCATCGCCAAGATACTAACTATAAAGTAGAACTAAACCTGCAGCAACATAAGGCAAGCCCCGGTTTGCATTTAACAACTTTTAGTTATATTTTGCTTTGTATCACTTTTATGGGTCTAGTATGTATTGTGCATTAGGTCAAGGTGATTGATACTCCAAATGCATAGCCCACAAACCCTTGGAGTACAGGGTAGAATAGGTTACGTTCGTGTAGTTTCTGCTAGGCTAAAGTGGTAGAGGATCCGGTACAAGTCGGGTAGTTGGAAGCCACCCGCGAGTTTAGGATGTGGGTACAGCGGGGTATGATTCTAGAAAAGGAAAGTTCTGGAATGGAAAATGAGACCGAGCAGAGAGTAGGAGCAGCAGGACGTTGGGCCTGTGTGGCTGTAGCTCTGTTTGTGTCGGTTAAGGACCGATGCGTATGCTGCCCTGCTGAGCAAGTTTGAACAGTACCGGATGCATGTCGGATATATGGGACCCGATAAACCGATGTAACTCGGGTACTCTCGTGTCAAAACTTATACGACCGTCCTTTGGGGGTTGGTGTCAGAGGTGTAAACCCGCTAGCGGAGCAACTTCGACGTGTTCCGTGTAGTGGCCCTTCTGATGGGTCGGCGGAACTAGTTCGGCATTGGAGTGACGGGTGAAAGGTTGCTGCATACAACGTAATAAAGAGCTCACGTGAGTCTTTCGAGGCGGGTGTATTTGTCGTGTATTCCGGGTGTGTCCTGATTGCAATCACCGTCCCTCGCGGTTATATGAGTACCACTTGTTCACTGAGTTGTGACGTAGTAATAAATTCCAGATAAAGTGTGGTGAATCATTGCTGATGTGAAGTTCTTAAATTCATTGTATTGCCAACCATGTATGCTGTAGTTGTAGAGCTCATTAAGTTTATTTTCCTCTTTGGGAATCACCACATCGGAGGAAAGCGTTTCTTGTTTGATTGTGGACTTCCGATGTGAGGGCTGCCTAAGGCATAATAATCTGCTGCTATAAACCTGAAAGTAAGGATCAGCATTTAGGCATGTCATTATTGCATCATACCTGCCTATGTTAGTAATCCCTGCACATAGAGTTCCATGTTTAGGAGTGTCGGTTAAGTCTTGCTGAGCCATTGTGCTCACGGTTGCATTATTAGTGTTTTGCAGGTTATAAAATTTGCTATGAAGATGGTTGTTCGGTGAGCCATCAGAGACTCACCGGAAACCCTGCCGCTGCACTTATCTTTGTGGAAGCCAGTAAGAAGCGTCCGCGGGCTGGACGTATTCTCTTTTGCATAGTTAGGACCGAGAGTAAGTGTGTATGTATATTCCGCTGCGTGTACCCTCGTGGTACATTATTTTGTAAATGACAATATTTTGAGAAATAAAAGACTTTGTACTTTATGGTTCTTTTCGTGTATGCTATTGGGTGCCGCATCGCACGGCACCACCCAATGTCTATCCTGGAGTGTGTATCCCGGAAGGGGTTCCCCACAGTCGTGGTATCAGAGCCGCATTGGGAATAGCAGCATGAAAAGAGCTTATTTTTGAAAACTTTGAAGTATACGAGTGAGGAACGTGTAGTATGCCCACATAAGGACTATTAGTAGTATAGTTACTTAACGTGGCAAGCTAACAGTGTGTTAAGATTCAGTATTTCAATTCTGTAACGACGCACCTACGTCAGGTAAGAGGTAAGGTACGCCACCGCAGGCGGATCAATTGCGGTAACTCGCCATACGAGTAATAGTATGGAATGGTATACCGTGGCTTGGCACGGTAGTTAATATGAGTCTCTGAACCTCTCTATGGTTCTGAGAGCATATGAAAACGCTGATCTCCAGCATGCTTTAGGCAAAAGTGAGAATACCCCATCGTGTGGTAAGCAACACGATAGTATGCAACTCTTGAACGTTCAATGTTTGAAGGGCCATACGCTGCGCTCGCCATCGGCGTGCCTCAACGGTTATGAGGCAGTAGATGGTATCCGTTGGGTTGATAACATTCCCAACCGTGATGACCCGTTCACGCTCTACTCGGGTTCCCCGTCGTGTGGTGTTAAAACACGACCATGTACCTTGAGACGTGACTTGACTCAAGGACGGCCCGTATGGCAATGATACGGGGCGTATGTTTTTACTATGATATGGACCTGCCTGAAATGGAAAACCTTTGTGTGCATCACTATTGATTGTTTTTCTGCAGGTACCTTAACCACAAGTAGAACATTGCGTTTAGAACACGTGTGTGAGTGATCGTTTTAGTGCCACCCCTTGAGACGTATATGCCGGTGTAACGCCGGTTAGGATTTTTGATTTGGTGAGGAAACGTAGTACCGTGAAATGTTCTTAACTGCATGAAAAAGAAAGTTTTCAAAGAATAGAGTAATTTTGGAGTCTAGGATTCCATTAGGGGTTAATTAACTCCTATATTGAACTAAGAGTCAATTGGGAGTATAGTTTCCATTTCAAACCATTAGAAACAACATCCCCTGTTTTCAGCAGAATTTTTGCTGAATTTGATCAGGGCATAACTTTTGATTGGTCGAACCAATGGAGGTTAGGGTTACATTATTGGAAAGCTTATGAAGTCTTCTACAACTTTTCTGTAGAACTCCAGAACAGAATTCGCCTCCAAATGGCTGAAAATCTCAGATGAGTGTTAACTGTCTAAAAACAGGGCAGACCAAAAATGCTCTCTGGAATTTTCTGTATTTCGACCATAACCTTTTATAGAAAAATATCTAGGGGTCATGTGAGACGCCGTTGGAAAGTTTGTGATATGTGCTACGACTTTGTAGTTCAAAGTTTCTACAGATTTGGGGTAGAACTTTATGAAATCTTCCGGACAAAACAGACACTTTCAGAGAAGGTGCTGTCAAAATTGTTCCAGATTTCTGTCAACTTTGGAATATCACAACTCCTGATCCGAAAATGCTATGAAGGCAAATAAATACTCGTTGGAAAGATATTGAAGTTACATATAACTTTGATATTCACCTTGAGACATGAAACTGCCATTTTCATAATCAAATTCTGGGAATTAGGTCAAATGGTCAATCTGAACAGAGCATTGCTCATTGCCCATGTAATTTAGGACTTGTTGTGGACATGAAGGTTTTATACTTCTATAAGTTCCATGACATAGTCATTAGTTATCTTTCATCATTCCTTGCTGTTGATTTAAGTGTTTGACAAACTTGAACAATCATTGGTCATATTTCAGGATTGTCAAAAACCTTGTTTCCTTTATATATGCTGCAACGTTGATGTGATGCTTTTGCGGTTAATAATTTTGAGCTAAAGCTGAGTACACTATTGGATACTAACCGTAAATTGCTTACTCTTGCAGTATGGATCATACTCATTCTGGGTATGAAGTTGGTGGTTCCAGTCGGGATGGAAATGATCCGTCGCAGCGACGATCACCGCCATCATCAACCGGACTGGCGGAAGTGTTGGGAAGAATGGCTGAGTCTCTTGAGTTGTTGGTGCAGCAAGGCATCCGACAGGAGACCTCCCAGCAAAACCCCACACTGAATACGTATCTGGATTTTCTAGCAAGACAACCACCAGTATTCTCGGAAGCTAAAGAAGCCTTGGAGGCAGATCATTGGCTCTGGGTTATTGAAACTAAATTGGGACTGCTCCAGTGTGATGAATATGAGAAGGCTTTATTTTCCGCTCAGCAACTTCATGGATCCGCTGGGGCTTGGTGGTCTGAATATCTTGCTAAGATCGCTGAAGGTCATCGTGTGACGTGGACGGAGTTTCGTGAGGCTTTCCGTGCACGTCATATTTGTGAGGGCATTGTCAAAACCAGAATTGAAGAGTTCTATGAACTCAAGCAAGGAGGCATGAGCGTTATGGAGTACTTTACGGAATTTAACCATTTAGTACAATATGCATCTGCTTATGTGCTTAATGAGACAATGAAGTGTCATTACTTCTTCCGAGGCCTTGATGTGAAGCTTCGGACAAATATGGCACAATGCAATAAAGAGAATTATAGCGAGTTAGTCAATGCCGCTATGATTCAAGAAATAGCTGAACTCGAGCACAAGGAAAGTAAGAGGAAGAGAAAATTATCACTGGCAAGTACGGATGATTATCATCAAGAACAACCGGTGATATATTGCTTACCATCCGGGGTGGAAATTCAGTCCTTTGACGGACCACCTCAGATGCAATACTGTCCATATTCACCCATGGAGGTTCAGCCACTGCTGCAACAGCAGCAAATGAGTATTTGTGCACCCTCACCTCAGCAAAGTGCACAAGACTATCAACCACTTCCATATGGTGAAGATCCTGAGCTCGCATCGTATAACACTTGTCGCGATGTAGAGCATATTCCTCAGGAGGGTCAAGTGACCAAGCAGAGCAGCAGTCATATGTCATCTCAAGCTGCAAAGAAATTCCATGGTCGGTCAAGGAGAACAGCACTGAAAGTGGGAAATATAAACTATATGGCAGTTGAAGACGTTCCCGTAGGAGAACCCGTGTTGGCGGGCATGTTCAGCCTACGTGATCAGCCCACGCTCGTGTTGCTCGACTCGGGTGCTACACATGATTTTATCAGCAAAGATTATGTGGTTAAGCACCAAGTACCCTCAACCACCTTGGCCGAATCTTATCAGATTAATTCACCGGGAGGTAGTAGGACAGCGGGCAGAATCGTTGCTCGAGCGCCTATATGTTTGGATGGGCAGATATATCCTACTACACTCATCATTCTAGAAGGCTTGCGGATTGACATCATCTTGGGAATGTCTTGGTTGACACATCACCAAGCTATCTTTGATATTAGTTCACGAACGGTGCAGCTGAATTCAAAGAAGCATGGGCAACACACCTTGATTCTGAGAAATGTTGCACCGGAAGTCACTGCTGTCCACACCGTTGAAGCTAAGAAACTGGAGGACATTCCAGTGGTCCGGGAATATCCGGACGTGTTTCCCGATGATCTACCGGGCATGCCGCCCGATCGTGAAGTGGAGTTCAAAATCGAACTAGCACCGGGAACCACACCCATCTCTCGGAGGCCGTATAAAATGGCACCGAAGGAACTCGTGGAGCTGAAGGAGCAGCTGAATGATTTGTTAAGCAAAGGCTTCATTCGACCCAGTTCATCACCATGGGGATGCTCCGCGCTGTTCGTCAAGAAAAAAGACGAGACTTTGAGGTTATGTGTGGACTATCGTCCGCTCAATGCCGTAACTATCAAGAACGAGTATTCACTACCATGTATCGATATGCTTTTTGATCAACTAGTGGGTGCTAAGGTTTTCTCGAAGATGGATCTTCGGTCCGGATATCACCAGATAAAAATCCGGGCGGAAGACGTACCCAAGACGGCATTCTCGACGAGATACGGGTTATATGAGTATCTCGTCATGTCATTCGGACTCACTAATGCTCCGGCTCATTTTATGTACTTGATGAATTCAGTCTTCATGCCAGAGCTGGACAAGTTCGTCGTGGTCTTCATCGACGATATTCTGGTATATTCTAAGTCGGAGGAAGAACATGCCGAACATCTGCATATTGTGCTCCAACGCCTACGGGATCACAAACTATATGCAAAATTTAGCAAGTGCGAGTTCTGGATCAACCAAGTGCCATTTCTTGGGCATATTATTTCTGCGGAGGGCATCGCAGTTGATCCGAGCAAGATCGTCCAAGTGCTGAATTGGAGTTCACCGAAATCAGTCCATGAAGTCCGTAGTTTTCTCGGTTTAGCGGGTTACTACCGGAGATTCATTCCAAATTTCTCCAAAGTCTCTAAACCGATGACGGAACTTTTGAAGAAAGGTAACAAATATGTGTGGAGTGAAGCATGTGAGGAGGCATTCAAAGCATTGGTAAAGCACCTCACAACAGCCCCCGTGTTGGCGCAGCCCGATACAACTAAGGCTTTTTATGTTTATTGCGATGCATCCGGCATCGGCCTTGGCTGCGTGCTTATGCAAGAAGGGCGAGTGGTCGCATATGGATCCAGGCAGCTTCGAAATCATGAGCAGAATTATCTGACACATGATCTCGAGCTAGCTGCTGTGGTTCTTGCTCTAAAGATGTGGAGGCACTATTTACTCGGAAACTTAGTCCACCTCTACACCGACCACAAGAGTTTTAAGTACATCTTCACACAGAAGGAATTAAATATGAGGCAGCGAAGATGGTTAGAGCTAATCAAGGATTATGAACTGGAGATTCATTATCATCCTGTAAAAGCGAATGTGGTTGCCGACGCACTTAGTCGGAAATCACATGTGCATAATCTAACCATGGCTGCAATGGAAGAAGAAGAACCGAGCCTGCGCTTGGTTCCTTATGGGTCATTGTTTAACCTTGCCCTCATTCCTACAATTCGTGATGAAATTGTAGCGGCTCAAAAGAAAGATAAGGGCATGGCCCATATCCGGAAGAGAATAGACAAAGGAGAAGCTAAGTGCTTCCGGAAAGATGAGAATGGTATGCTATGGTTCAAAAACCGTATAGTCGTACCCCGTGACATGAAGCTTCGTAAGAAGATTTTAGATGAAGCTCATTTATCAAAATTTTCCATTCATCCGAGTAGCAACAAGATGTACCAAGATTTGAGAAACAAGTTTTGGTGGACACGGATGAAGCGGGAAATAGCTAAATACGTATCCGAGTGTGATACGTGTCGAAGGGTGAAAGCAGATCACATGAAGAAACCTGGTTTGCTGCAGCCCCTTCATATTCCGGCGTGGAAGTGGGAAGATGTGAGTATGGATTTCATTGTCGGACTGCCGCTCACATCTCGAAAGCATGATTCGGTTTGGGTAATCGTTGACCGATTAACCAAGTCAGCACACTTCATACCGGTGAATGTGGGATTCAATGCCAAGAAATATGCGGAGTTATACATTGAACGAATATTATGCCAGCATGGAGTTCCAAGAACAATAGTTTCAGATCATGGTGCACTGTTTGTTTCTCGTTTCTGGGAACAGCTGCACGCATCTTTGGGAACCAAATTGCTTAGAAGCTCCGCATATCACCCTCAAACCGATGGACAAACAGAGAGGGTGAATCAAGTCTTGGAAGATATGTTGAGAGCGTGTGCCATCCACCACGGTAAGAACTAGGATGCTTATCTACCGTTGGCGGAATTCTCGTACAACAACAGCTATCAAACGAGTATCAAGATGGAACCGTATGAGGCTCTCTACGGCCGGAGATGTCGCACACCGTTGAATTGGTGCGAATCCGGTGAAAGAGTGACATTCGGGATTGACCTTGTCAATGATGCCGAAGAACGAGTTTGGGTCATACAAGCAAATTTAAAAGCTGCTCAATCTCGACAGAAGAGTTATGCAGACCAGCGACGTCGACCGCTGAACTTCAACGTCGGAGAGTACGTATATCTCCGCGTATCTCCAATGAAGGGAGTTCACCGATTCAGTGTAAAAGGAAAGCTCGCTCCCCGGTTTATCGGTCCATTTGCTATCACGGAGAAATGTGGACCTGTAGCCTACCGGCTTGAGCTACCGACAAATCTCGCTGGTGTGCATGATATATTTCACGTCTCTCAGCTTCGGAAATGTCTCAAGAATACCACTGCTGTCCGCAATGAAGATCTCGGGACATTGCAACCGGATCTCTCTTATACCGAGCATACAATTCGGATTATTGATGAAAAGTCTCGGTCGACAAGGAATCGGACGCTCCAATTCTATAAGGTATTATGGAGCAATCATACCGCAGAGGAAGCAACATGGTAGAGTGAAGAATACCTCCGTTCGAACTACCCGGACTTGCTTTCCGCTCATATAAGGTAATTCCTTCTCTACCGCTTGTCTCTTCTTTTGGAATCTCGGGACGAGATTCTTTTTAAGGGGGGAGGGATGTGAAATCCCAAAAACTCAAGCAAGTGGGGCTGCAGTTCACACCGAGAAAAGGAGAGGGAATTTAAACTTCTGAATTTAAAGGTGTGAGCTCCAAGTCTAAACTTGAACTTGCAAAAATTCCCGAATACGGAGATCTAAAGCTATCATTTGGTTCTCCACACATCCAATAATAGCTCGGCAAATTTTCGGAGCATTTGAAAAGGATTTCCTATTTGTTGGGATTTAAACGGGAGAAAATTTGAATCTAAATTTAAATCTCAGTTTCAAATTCCGACTTCACCGAAATATAAATTTGAGTGCACCATTGTGTTCCTCATATTTCTTTTGGCCTGTCCTCCAAATTTTATTAAATTTGGAGCTCGTTTTCTATTTTAAAAAGGAATTGGGGATAAGAGGGAGAGGTGGACACCACATGTCATACACACACTGAAATGAGCCGACTCTGTTTTTCCTTCCCTGCTCCAGCTCCCGACAGCACACCGGCAGGGGACTTCGGGGGCAAGTTTTGGGTGCCACCTCCTGCTTTGCCTGATCTTTTGCCTGGTCTGATCAACACACGACGAGTGCCACAGCCCACTTTTGCTTTCTCTTGCTCGTGCACCTTCTCTGCTTCCCTCCCGAGAAGAACACAGCGCTGCTTTTGTTTGGATCGATCACAGACCGGCGCTCCTCCTCTTTTGCCTGAGCTCCCAACAGAGAAAGGCTGCGCCCAAGGGTGCTCTAGCCGGCCAGCAACTTTCCCCCACGGCCCCGAGCTCCTTAGCACCGGAAATCAGCAAAAGCTCTGCACCTCTCGGGTAAAAGCTGAAGAACCGAACTGATCACTGTGGGCAGTCCAAACCAGCAGTGATCTCGCCCAAGCAAGCCACCCCATAGGTGCACCTACAAGCCTAGTTGCTCACCTCCAAAACTCAGCCCAAGCCATTGATCACAGAGGGAGAATTTCAAGTTTTTCTCCTGGGCGGCCGAAACTGACCTTGAGGTAAGAAATTGCAAAATTCGTCCTCAATTCGTGTTGGTTGTGTTTCAAACTCCACACACAAGTTCTTAACTGCCTAGCACACCTGCTCCATCGATTTTAGACCAATAAATTGCATGTGGAGTGAGGAGTTCGTGTTCTTTTTGAGGGTATACCACTGAACCATGTCGGGTGCACGGTGCCGATAGGTTTGAAGCTCTCCCCGGCCTGTTTAGACCTCATGTCGGTGTTCTCCATGATTCCCTGGTGCTATAGAGCCCAAGAACCGACCATTTCGTGGAGAAATCACTGCACACGACCTCGCCGGAGCCCTAGGGTTAGCTGTGGCCGGTGCGCACTGCTTTCCAAATTTGAAACTTAGGCTCTTGAATACATGAGAAATGCATCTATGCTCTCACATATGGGCCTTTGTACAATATGAATAGGAATCCTTTCAAAAGAATTCAAATTACATTTAAATTTCCTCCACTCTACTCATAGAGAAGGTTCACATGAATTAGAGTTTTTGGGAGTCTAATTCTTTCCCCTAGGTTAACATGTGTTGAGCATGGGCTAGAGAAAATTTTTAACTCCCTCACATGTCCATATTTGTGTTCATTATTTCATGTGACACCATTATCGTCTTTCTTTGCTTTAACTTTGTTTCATACGTTGAAATAAAACTTTACAAAAGTTAGGGTTGTTACATTCCCCCCCCCTTTAAAAGAATCTCGTCCCGGGATTACAAAAAGAAAGAAGAAGGGAGAATGGCTACTTGACATATGGTACAAACAAGTCAGGAAAATTTAAACGGAGAAAATCCTCGCTTTCCCATGTGGCTTCATCAGCGGTGTGGTTGCTCCACAAGACTTTGTAAAATCGCAATGTCCGATTTCTTGTGGCGCGAGTCTTCTCGTCAATAATCTGTATCGGGTACTCAGAATAAGTGAGATCCAGTTGAAGATCCTCAATGTTCTCCATATGAACTGTGGTTGGGTACTTAAGACATTTTTGCAGCTGAGAGATGTGGAAAACATTGTGAATAACCGAAAGTGACGTCGGTAACTCCAGACGATAGGCCACGGGTCCGCATATCTCAGTGACAGCAAACGGCCCGATGAATCGCGGAGCGAGCTTTTGACACGACCCCACTGGTCCTGTCGAGCCAGGATCACGCTGAGGGGTGCTGCGTTGTACAGCACCGTATAACACACGTCAAAGGTACAAAGCGGAAGCGGAAGCTTTATTACATAAACAAGTTTATCAACATGTTTACATCAAAATAAGTTTAGTCCACACTCGTGGGCGTAGACTAAGCATCAAGTACACGTTCAGCCCTTGAACGTGTCCTTGCTAGCACACACGCACACTAACTCTGCGGCGTGCACGACTCCCACTCGACGGGGTTCCCCTCCTGGGGTTCCGTCTCCTCTTCGGGAGTCCCTTCCTCATAGAACCCTGCAAAAAGCTTCAAACACAAGCAGTGAGCACGAAGGCTCAGCAAGTCTGACCCGTCTCACCTAAACATGGAACTTCTACATGAGGGTAATGGGTTGCATGAGGTAAAAATCATTTGCAAGGACTCGCCTAATTAGTAGAACCTTACTTTCAAGTTTTAGCAGCAGGTTGTGGAGAACCTTACGCTAAGGCACATGAGAGAGCCGCAATCAAACAAGAAACGCATTTCTCTCATGTACTTTGCCCAAAGTTGAAAAGAACTTTAGTTAGCACTAAACTACAGCATATCATTAACAATCAATGTCCAACTTTCAATCAGCAACATTTTAACATGTAACTAGCCTGTTCTTTCTACGTCACGGTACAGTGAACAAGTGGTACTCACTGACCGCGAGGGACGGCGATTATAATCGATTTACACCTGTAGGGTTACCCGAACAACCCGTCACGTACGCCCGTACTCGATGTTGCCTACAACAACCATCACGGACGCCGTACGCGACTACCTTTCACCCGTTAGCCAAATATTGAACCGGTCCCATCGTCCCGAGCAAGAGGTCCCTGCACGCGCATCCCTGTGCCGCCAGCTGATTTACACCTCGAGCTCTCAACCTACCCTCTGAACGACGGGCAATGCCTCAATACCCAGCTACCCGAGTTACATCAGTTTCCCGGTTCCCATATAGCCGGTAGGTCTTCGGTACTGTTCTAGCTTGTTCAACAGGCCCGCACACGGCTCGGTCCTCAATCGACACAAGCGGAGCTACAGCACACAGGCCCCAAAGTCCTGCTGCCCTTACTCTCCGCTCGGTCTCATTTTCTTGCCATGTGTTTCATGTGCTATCTCTACCCGAGCAATGTGCCTCTAGCCTATTCTCGCGAGTAGTTCCAACTACTCGTCTTGTACCGAATCCTACTCTATTCTAGCAATGCAGTGGCTAACGAGGTTTTCAATCCTAAACCCAACCCATGGTTTTCTTGGCTGTGCAGTTGGGTTTCCAATCAAGACTCTAATGCAAAGAACAAAGGGAAACAAGTATGTGCTCAAAACAATAAAAATTTGTAAAAAGGTTAATGCAAACCGGAGCTTGCCTTGCTGCTCTTGGTCGTAGGCTAGCTGTTCCTCCGGAGTAATGAAGTCTAGGACTTCGGGTTCCTCCTCGACCTTAGCGACTACATGATAAGAACAATGTATGTATTAATTTAAATGTATTTGTATTAACTTTGAAGTTGTGAAGTCTATACCCCTTGCTAGACAGACCTAATGACTGTGAAACTTTTACTGTGGCTGGGTTACAACCTAAACAAAGACTTGGTCAAGTTTTAGTTGCAGTAAAGCTCATTTGAGCCCTCCACAAATAATTATGTCCTTGACCTTAATTAAAGGCTTTTAGGGTGTTCTAAGGATTTTCATGAAACAAACTATGACTTTCTGAAAACTAGATTTTCAGAGGGTTCTAATGGAGTTGGTCTCACTTAATTTGGAAGTCTCTAACTAAAGATATGAGCTAAACAAATTCAGAGAAAATCCTGAAAATGTTTCTGAACATTTTCTATTTTCTCTGGAACAGTTTCACTAATCACACCATTAGGTGGACTAAATGAGCTCAAATGGATCTGAAATTTTTATGGTAGTTCCAGGATATTTTGGTGAACATCCCAGCAAAATTTCAGGATTTTTCTCCAAAGGATTCTCCAGTTAAAATTCCTAACAGTTTAAACTTTGAGGAATTAATTCTGGAGAAATAAGGAATTTCATGGAGTGAAACTTGATTTTCTGGAAAGTACTCAGAGAGCTGAATCCAGCAAAATTTGGTTCACTCAATTTGGAGCTTTCTAGCCAAAGTTATAAGGATTTGAAGTTTGAAGGAAATCTGAAAATCGGGGAAAAGTTTAAACTCGCGCGTGGGCCCAGGGGACACGCGTCGCACGCCGAAGCGACAGCATACCGCGGCCCACAAGGCTTTTGCGCGCCAGCACACCCGATCCCGGCCGCAGCCGGATCCCGATTCAAAATATCGGCCGCTGACAGCTGGGGTCCACCCCCTTCTTCAACCTCGCGACACCCGCGCTCCGCCGCCGAGGGACCTCGCCGGAGAGCTCGCCGCTGGCTGCTGTACAGCTCCAAACTTCTTGATTCTGGCCGCCCCTGCCTACTTTTACTTGGGGAACATGATTCTAGGGTTAGCTGCTCATGATAATGGCCGGAGCATGGTCGGCGACGAGCCGCCATATCGGGATGACTTCGGCCATGTCGGCTAACCCTCCTAGTACCTCAGCTACTTGGGAAATCGGTCGGGGAGCATCAGTGGACCTCAGAGAAGGTCGACATGAACTCGAGGCAGCTCGGGGAAGGCCCGAAATAGGTCCTCACCGTGCGCCCGATAACCCCCGTGCGTTCCGCCATTAGTAGACCTTGAATTACGCCGGGCACAGAGGTTTTCCGGCCCAGAGTTGTGAAGGCAACTTGTGCGTCACCGTGTCTAGCTCGTGTGGGAGTGGCCTGAGGCCCTCTAATCCTTTCTAGAGCACGAATTACACAGAATCGTACCCGAAGGTCGTTCTGCACACAGAAAGGGGAAAAATGGAAATTCGCCGCCGGCGAGCAACCACTCGATCTGTAGCTCGGGGGTGAGCAGCACCGGTCACCTGCGCGTCCAAGGGTGCCTTGGGTTGGGCGTGACAACGCCCAGGTTGGGCTGTCCACGAGAGCCCGAGGTGCGGCGGTTTCCAGTTCCGAGTTTGATCTTTCGGCACAGCCGATAGCACTCGGTTTCAATCGACTTCTAGCAAAAGGGAGGATGGAGGAAGGTCTCTAGTACCTTGCTGGGACCCTGGAGTAGAAGGAAGGAGCTGCGATCGGCTTGATCGAGCAGGAACTCGAGCGCCGGTGATGGCAGTGGAAAAATGGATCGTGCACGTCGGCAGCTCGGGGAATGGCGACTGAAGCACGCCGGGGAGGGAATAAATAGGCCGGCGGCTGGCCTCCGGCTTGGGGCGCACAGCAGGAGCTGGCGCCGGCTGCCCCCTTCGGTGGCGCGCGCGCACAGCTGCCGGGAACCGACTGAACTGTGGTTCAGTCGGTTTGTTTTGAGGCAGAGGCTGACAGGTGGGTCCCACTCTCCTTTTAACCTCTGAAATTTACTCCTAACAGCTGTGGTAAACAGTGAACCCTATTCTACCCTTGGCAATTCAAATTATTCACCCAAGAGCCATTTGAATTGATCAAAGTTCAAATGAGGTTTGGTTTGAATGAATTTCAGCACAAGTTCAGTTTGAAATTCAAATAAAGTTTGAATTTCTCCCCCTTAGCTCATGTCAAGATCAACTCCAAATGGAGTGAAAATTGGTGTGTGAGCTCACAAAAATGTGCTGAGTGAGAATATGCCTTCCACTTTTAAATTCAGTGGGTGAAAACAGTTTGAATTTGAATATGGTTTTAAACTGCCCTCTTCCTAACTATACCCAAAATGACCTCAAAAAGGTTTTGAATTTGGGTGAAACTTGGCATGGACATCCTTAGCAAAGTGTAGGAGTTTTCATATGTCCAACCCATCTATATCACATGTGGGAAATACCACTTTTGCAATATGTGAGTTTGTCCTCTAATGAGCATGTTGATAGTTGTTACTTGCTCTTCATTTGTGTTCATCATTCTTGCTCAAATGAGGTGTGTGGTGTGGTGATGAACACTGCAAATGAGTGTCAAAAACTGAGGCCCCTACATTCCTCCCCCCTTAAAAGAATCTCGTCCCGAGATTATAAGGTGAAAATGAGAGAGAGGACGGTGGAAAATTACCGGGTATGCGACGTGAGAAAGTCGGGGTAGTTAGTGCGAAGGAATTCTTCGCTCTCCCATGTCGCTTCGTCCATGGAGTGATTACTCCACAGAACCTTGTAGAACCACAACGTACGGTTGCGTGTGGTTCGGGCCTTTTCATCTATGATCTGCACCGGTTCCTCCCGATAGGTGAGATCCGGTTGCAGTTCTTCAATGTCTTCCAGCTGAATGGTAGTTGATAGCTTGAGACACTTCCTCAGCTGGGAAATGTGAAAGACGTCGTGCACACCGGAAAGTGCTTCTGGTAATTGCAGCCGGTATGCTACCGATCCACATCTTTCGGTAAGCTGGAATGGACCGATGAATCGGGGTGCCAACTTTCCTCTCACCCCAAATCTGTTTACGCCCTTCATTGGAGACACTCGTAGATATACGTGGTCTCCAACTTCGAATTGTAACGGGCGCCTTCTCCGGTCCGCATACTGTTTCTGTCGGGATTGAGCGGCTTTTAGGTTCGCTTGAATCAGTCGAACCTTTTCTTCCGCGTTGTTGACAAGGTCAATCCCGAAGGTAACCCTCTCGCCAGACTCACACCAGTTCAGTGGTGTGCGGCATTTTCTGCCGTATAGCGCCTCGTAGGGCGCCATCTTGATGCTGGCTTGGTAACCATTGTTGTACGAGAACTTGGCTAACGACAAGTGATCATCCCAATTCTTGCCGTGGTCGATAGCGCAAGCTCGTAGCATGTCTTCTAGAATCTGATTTACCCGCTCGGTTTGTCCATCCGTCTGTGGGTGGTAGGCTGAACTACGGATCAGCTTCGTCCCCAAGGCAGCGTGTAGCTGCTCCCAAAAACGGGACACAAATAAAGTGCCCCGGTCCGATATGATGGTACGGGGTACACCGTATAAGCACAGGATCCGTGAGATGTACAGTTCAGCGTACTTCTTGGCGTTGTAGTTGGTGTTGACCGGGATGAAACGGGCAACTTTGGTGAGCCGATCGACGATCACCCACACAGAATCATGTTTCTGCAAAGTGGTGGGTAAACCGACGATGAAATCCATGCTCACGTCCTCCCACTTCCAGGCAGGAATGCCCAGTGGTTGCAGCAGTCCCGGTTTCCGCATGTGATCTGCCTTCACCCTTCGACATGTATCACACTCGGACACGTATTTGGCAGTCTCTCGCTTCATCCGTGTCCACCAAAACTTTCTTCTGAGTTCTTGATACATTTTGTTGCTGCCAGGGTGAATAGAAAACTTTGATAAGTGGGCCTCATCAAAGATTTTCTTCCGTAACTCCGGGTTTCGGGGTACGACGATTCGGTCCTTGAACCATAGGACGCCGTCTCCGTCCTTCCGGAAACATTTTAATTCCCCACTATCTACACGTCTCCGCAAATGGGACATGCCCTTGTCATTCTTCTGGGCTGCCTCTATCTCTTCACGGATGGTGGGGATCAAAGCTAGGTTGTAGAGAGCTCCGTGTGGAATCACATGTAGTGGTGGTTCGCTCTCTTCCAACGGTGTGATGGTCAGATTATTGACGTGTGACTTGCGGCTCAGCGCATCTGCCACAACGTTTGCCTTGCCCGGATGATAATGGATCTCTATCTCGTAATCCTTTATCAGTTCTAACCATCTTCGTTGCCTCATGTTCAGCTCCTTCTGAGTGAATATGTACTTGAGGCTTTTGTGGTCGGTATATAAATGTACGAGGTTACCGAGTAGGTAGTGCCTCCACATCTTCAGTGCAAGTACCACGGCAGCGAGCTCCAAATCGTGAGTTGGATAATTTTGCTCATGGTTCCTAAGCTGCCGTGATCCATACGCGACCACTCTTCGGTCTTGCATCAGCACACATCCGAGCCCAATGCCGGATGCATCGCAGTACACATCAAACGGTTTTGTTGTGTCTGGCTGCGCCAAAACCGGTGCTGATGTCAGGTGCTTGACTAAAGCCTTGAATGCTGCTTCACATGCTGGACTCCAAACATATTTGGTAGCCTTCTTCAGCAGCTCTGTCATTGGCTTGGCAATCTTCGAGAAGTTCGGAATGAACCTCCGATAATATCCCGCGAGTCCGAGGAAACTCCGTACCTCATGAACAGTTCTCGGGGATTTCCAATTCAGCACTTGCGTGATCTTGCTCGGGTCCACAGCGATACCCTCCGCTGAGATGATATGCCCGAGGAAAGGCACTTGCGATATCCAAAACTCGCATTTGCTGAATTTTGCGTATAACTTGTGATCCCGCAGCCGTTGCAAGACTATACGCAGATGTTTCTTGTGATCTTCCTCCGACTTGGAATATACCAGGATGTCGTCGATGAAGACCACGACAAACTTGTCCAGCTCCGGCATGAACACCGAGTTCATTAAGTACATGAAGTGAGCTGGAGCATTGGTGAGGCCGAAGGACATGACCAGGTACTCATAAAGCCCGTACCTTGTCGAGAAAGCTGTCTTTGGAATGTCCTCCGCCCTTATCTTAATCTGATGGTACCCGGATCTTAAATCCATCTTGGAAAAGATCTTCGCTTCGACCAACTGATCAAACAACATGTCGATCCGTGGCAACGGGTACTTGTTCTTGATGGTTACGGCATTTAATGGACGGTAGTCCACGCAAAGCCGCAACGTTTCATCCTTCTTCTTGACAAATAATGCCGAACAACCCCATGGCGAGGAGCTCGGCCTAATAAAACCCTTCTCCAGAAGGTCCGTGAGCTGAGTCTTCAGTTCAGCCAACTCCTTGGGTGCCATCTTGTACGGCCTTCGGGATATTGGCATGGTTCCCGGTGCGAGTTCAATCTTGAACTCCACCTCTCTATCGGGTGGCATCCCCGGTAAATCATCCGGGAATACATCCGGGAACTCTCGGACCACTGGAATGTCTTCCAATCTGATGGTTGTGGCTTGATAGACACTTGGAAGTTTTATTTCTGGATTGTCCAGAAATAATGAGTGAGAACCGTGCACCTCTGAGTTTAAGCGCACGACTCGAAGGACGGTGTCTAAAATAGCGCCGTGGCGGGTTAACCACGACATCCCTAGGATGACATCGACCTTCTGCCCCTCTAAGATAATGAGAGACGTGGGGTACACTCTACCCGCTAAGCATAATGGTGCTTTGGAGACCATTACGCTTGCTGAAATCTTCCCACCCGGTGAACAAATTAAATATGGACTATCGGTGGGTAGTATTGGCAAGCTGTGTTTAGCAATGAAAGCTTGGCTAATAAAATTATGCGTGGCGCCCGAATCAAATAGTACTATAGCGGGATGCTGGTGGAGTTGGAACATACCCGCAAGGATTGGCTCGCCCTCCGGCACGTCCTCAATGGCCAGTTGGTGGACAGTGCCGGGCCTAGGGTTTGCCCGCCGCGCATTAGTAGGGTTCCGGGGTTGATTCCTCCCCGGAAACTGTGGTACCACTCCGCCGCTTTGCCTCTCCGGGCAACTGTTCGCGAAGTGTCCTGGACGACCACACTTGTAACATGTGGCCGCTGCTGGTTGAGTACTTGGTGGACGAAAGCCCGGCATGCGTTGCGGAGGTGCAAACGCACGCGGCATCGCCCGCTGCTGCTGTTGTTGTTGCGGTGGTGCTGGCAGTGCCGGCCGGAATGCCGGTGAAGAGTACGGCCGACTGCGGAATGGCATCGACCGCTGTGGTGGCTGCCAGCGTGGACCTGATGGTGGGCGATTCACCATCCGAAACTTCTGAGAAGGACTGCCTCCTTCTCCGCTGCTCTGCGGCGCGCTTCGCTTTCGCTCTGCCGCCGCCAACTCCTTGCCGGAGTCCTCCTGAACAATCGCAGCATCAATTATGTCGTTGAGGCTGCCGCGATTGAACATCGCCAGCTTGTCCTTCAGGAGCGGGTTAAGCCCCTGGTAAAAATGGTCCCGCCGCTTTTCGTCCGTATCTGCGTGATACGACGCATAGAGCGCGAGATCGTTGAACGCCCTGGAATATTCCAGCGCGTTTCGGCTCCCTTGTTGCAGGTGTAGGAACTCCTGCGTCTTCCTCTTCATCAAACCGGGCGGTATATGATAGGCCCTGAAGGCCGTCCGGAACTCCGCCCAGGTCATCACTCGGTCGGTGGGTTGTGAAGCACAGAAGTTGGCCCACCACGCGCTCGCGGATCCTTGGAGCTGCTGGACCACGAACTGAGTCTTGCGCTGCTCGCTGATTTGGAGCAGCCCGAACTTCATTTCTATGGCGCGGAGCCAGTTGTCCGCGTCAAGTGGTTCATCCGCCCTTGAGAATACAGGGGGATGAGTCGCCAGGAAGTCGGAGTAGGAGCTCTGTTGGCGCCCCTCACGATCTTGACGTCTCTCTGGGCGAGACGTATTCGCAATTAATGTTTGCAGCAGCTCTGTATGCTGCTGATGTGAACCCGCCATTGCCGCGACAATGTCGGCCAATGTAACCGTTGGCAGTGGCGGTGGCGGTGTTTGCTGTTGCTGTTGCTGCTGCTGTCCCGAGGAGTCCTCGGGAGGCGGTTGGGAGGTCTCTCCCCCTTGGCTAGTACCTCCAACATCAGGGTTGGCACGAGTACGCGTCATTCTGAAATTCAACACGGCAGCAATTAGCACATGTCTTACTCAAAATTCCATAAACAGCAGTAGTATTGAAGCGACGCATGATTATATTGCACAACATTCACATATATTGATAAAGCATAAACTTTATACAAGATACATTATTCTCGGGTCTCCGAGAAGTCGTGCTCATGTCGTCACTACCTATACATACGCTACTGTTTATACGACATGTCACTGATTACAAAAGTTGGGTTACGCTACCCTAGCTGCCCTACTTGGCAACCGTAACCCCCTATTCGGAGTAGAACTCGACCTCCTGTGGGTCGTCCTCCTCCGGTACTTCTGCTGGTGGCTCTGGATCTACCACCTCTTCTCCCATTCCGGGCTCTCCCATGGCTGGAAGGCCCAAAACTACCGGTACGCCCAATACCGGGGGCACGAGGTCCTGCAATGCATGCACCTCGTCCATAGCCTGGTTGTAGTCCTCTTCCCAGCCTTGTCCTTCCTCAATAGCGTCGTCCCGCTCTTGAGCAAGGTCCTCATTCTGCTGGGTTAGGGTCTGCACCAGCTCTTGCAACGCCGCGATGTCAACACGGCTCTTCTTCTTTGCCTTCTTCAGACGACGCAACTGATTGTGTTGTTCATTCAGTCGCTTGATCGTCGGAAGGAGCACATTGCGGAGTGCGCTGTGAGCACTCTCGAAATGACCTCCACGGCTTGTGCTCTCCTTGAGCTTAGTGGCGAGATGCTCCGTATGAACAGCTTGGCTGTCCATCACAGCGTTTCCCGCCCTCATTTGGAGGCTGAGGTTTGCCTCCACGGGGTTGTACCTTGGGCCATTTGGGTCCGTTGCCTCCAGGTACCTCTCTTCCCACACATGCTGAGCCCGTCCCTCCACCGGAACGAGTGCGTATGGAGTTCCCTCCATAGCCTGCACGTGTAGTTGGCAGAAACGTGACATAGTGTCACGGGCTGCCACTTGCCACATCCCTTCCGGTTGTCTTCCTCTCACCGTGACGGTGAATGGCACCCAACCGGGTGGCGTAGGTCCTGCGGAAACCTCGACATGGATCGTCCACGTCTTGTTCCCCTCTTCGCCTTCTTCCTTGGCGAAATATTGCGGCATCTGGTTGTACCCGAAATATTGGAGCATTTGCCACAATGCTTCCGGGTAGCCGCTACGGTCAGAGCAGTGGGAAACTACCCACCCGTTCTCCAACCGTTTATCTGCTGCCATCTGTAAAAATATATTTGAGAAATGCCAAATATTTATTTAAACAGTAAACCATTGAGTTATAACATAAGATATGTCATTGAACCCATAACACTTGGAAACATAGTTCAAATTTTTAAACAAATTTGACTGCTGATCTGCTATTCCCATGACAGCCCTGACCAGTTTCCATATCAATCTGATTTAGGCCAGGTTAAAAGCAAAACCAGTCCTGGAGTTCAACATCAAAGTTGAAGCTAACTTCAGTAGCTTTCCAGCCAGTACTTGCTTGGCCTAAGATCTGTCCTGGTTCAAAAGTTATGAGATGTCAAAGTTAACAGAATTTCTGGAGAAAATTGGACAGCACCTCCCTGCTTTAGGTACTGCTTTGATCCAAGAATCCCAGTTAATTCTATTCCTAACCTGACAAAACTTTCTGTTACAAAGTTGTAACCCATCTCATAAGCTTTCCAGAACTACCTTAGTTTCTATTTTTGGATTTTTAAGCAGGAAGTTATGCTTAATTTACAGAGAGTCTACAGAGAGTCTTTGCTCTGTCCTGTTTTCTGGACAGTTTCAACTCTGCTGCATTTTTCGAGTGGTTAAGGGATGAAACACCTCTGGAACTCAACAGAAAAGTTGTAAAGCTCCTCTAAAGCTTTCCAGAAATGTATCATACGACCCCAACCTCGAAAGAACTCAACCTCTAACCTCTGATTAACTTCAGCCTTGATTTAGCTGAAAACAGAGTGCTCTGTCCTTAACATCCTATAAGTTGAAAACTTGTTAACTTTGAATATCCTGTTCAAGGGAAGGAGTTACATCAAGTTTTACTACTTTGGATCAAAACCTTCAAGTTTTTAAATGAAGTTGTTCATTTAGTTGGATGTGACGTCGATGCGTCACCAAATTTTTATCGGTACTGCGTCCTCACAAAGGAAAAACCTATACCGGACTTAGCCGGCTTCGTTAGTTCAGTGGCACTACTCGCCACTCGCACACGGATGCTACACGTCTATCGTTTCGTGGTAAGGCTACCTGCAGAAATTCAACCAATCATCAGACTCGGCTGCACACCGAGCCCGGAATCCATACAGTTGGTACATCCGGCCGTCATCACTCGCCCGGATGTTCTCAAGCCAAACACGCCTTGAGTTACGTGTTCACGTTTCAGACCACGTGACGGGGTCTCCCATGTTGCACCACGCACGCCAGGGACAGACGTTGCTTGAATACCCCAAACGACATGAAGAGTCGTAGAGGATATCAAAGCGGGTCGGGTTACCTGCCACCCGTGGGGCTCCACCCTTCAGCTTGTGCGCACTGGTGGACAGCGCCTACGTGCACCCCCCAAGACATGAACGTCCCGAGATGCCCGATTTTCCGACATAACAAATAGGTTAATATGCCACTTTCTATATACTAATAACATCCTTATACGGGCTACTAACTCGTTCCTCACTGGATTTTTGAAAAAGAAGACCTTTGTACTGTGTTAAACCTCAAGCGAGCTCTGATACCACGCTGACACGACCCCACTGGTCCTGTCGAGCCAGGATCACGCTGAGGGGTGCTGCGTTGTACAGCACCGTATAACACACGTCAAAGGTACAAAGCGGAAGCGGAAGCTTTATTACATAAACAAGTTTATCAGCATGTTTACATCAAAATAAGTTTAGTCCACACTCGCCGGCGTAGACTAAGCATCAAGTACACGTTCAGCCCTTGAACGTGTCCTTGCTAGCACACACGCACACTAACTCTGCGGCGTGCACGACTCCCACTCGACGGGGTTCCCCTCCTGGGGTTCTGTCTCCTCTTCGGGAGTCCCTTCCTCATAGAACCCTGCAAAAAGCTTCAAACACAAGCAGTGAGCACGAAGGCTCAGCAAGTCTGACCCGTCTCACCTAAACATGGAACTTCTACATGAGGGTAATGGGTTGCATGAGGTAAAAATCATTTGCAAGGACTCGCCTAATTAGTAGAACCTTACTTTCAAGTTTTAGCAGCAGGTTGTGGAGAACCTTACGCTAAGGCACATGAGAGAGCCGCAATCAAACAAGAAACGCATTTCTCTCATGTACTTTGCCCAAAGTTGAAAAGAACTTTAGTTAGCACTAAACTACAGCATATCATTAACAATCAATGTCCAACTTTCAATCAGCAACATTTTAACATGTAACTAGCCTGTTCTTTCTACGTCACGGTACAGTGAACAAGTGGTACTCACTGACCGCGAGGGACGGCGATTATAATCGATTTACACCTGCAGGGTTACCCAAACAACCCGTCACGTACGCCCGTACTCGATGTTGCCTACAACAACCATCACGGACGCCGTACGCGACTACCTTTCACCCGTTAGCCAAATATTGAACCGGTCCCATCGTCCCGAGCAAGAGGTCCCTGCACGCGCATCCCTGTGCCGCCAGCTGATTTACACCTCGAGCTCTCAACCTACCCTCTGAACGACGGGCAATGCCTCAATACCCAGCTACCCGAGTTACATCAGTTTCCCGGTTCCCATATGGCCGGTAGGTCTTCGGTACTGTTCTAGCTTGTTCAACAGGCCCGCACATGGCTCGGTCCTCAATCGACACAAGCGGAGCTACAGCACACAGGCCCCAAAGTCCTGCTGCCCTTACTCTCCGCTCGGTCTCATTTTCTTGCCATGTGTTTCATGTGCTATCTCTACCCGAGCAATGTGCCTCTAGCCTATTCTCGCGAGTAGTTCCAACTACTCGTCTTGTACCGAATCCTACTCTATTCTAGCAATGCAGTGGCTAACGAGGTTTTCAATCCTAAACCCAACCCATGGTTTTCTTGGCTGTGCAGTTGGGTTTCCAATCAAGACTCTAATGCAAAGAACAAAGGGAAACAAGTATGTGCTCAAAACAATAAAAATTTGTAAAAAGGTTAATGCAAACCGGAGCTTGCCTTGCTGCTCTTGGTCGTAGGCTAGCTGTTCCTCCGGAGTAATGAAGTCTAGGACTTCGGGTTCCTCCTCGACCTTAGCGACTACATGATAAGAACAATGTATGTATTAATTTAAATGTATTTGTATTAACTTTGAAGTTGTGAAGTCTATACCCCTTGCTAGACAGACCTAATGACTGTGAAACTTTTACTGTGGCTGGGTTACAACCTAAACAAAGACTTGGTCAAGTTTTAGTTGCAGTAAAGCTCATTTGAGCCCTCCACAAATAATTATGTCCTTGACCTTAATTAAAGGCTTTTAGGGTGTTCTAAGGATTTTCATGAAACAAACTATGACTTTCTGAAAACTAGATTTTCAGAGGGTTCTAATGGAGTTGGTCTCACTTAATTTGGAAGTCTCTAACTAAAGATATGAGCTAAACAAATTCAGAGAAAATCCTGAAAATGTTTCTGAACATTTTCTATTTTCTCTGGAACAGTTTCACTAATCACACCATTAGGTGGACTAAATGAGCTCAAATGGATCTGAAATTTTTATGGTAGTTCCAGGATATTTTGGTGAACATCCCAGCAAAATTTCAGGATTTTCCTCCAAAGGATTCTCCAGTTAAAATTCCTAACAGTTTAAACTTTGAGGAATTAATTCTGGAGAAATAAGGAATTTCATGGAGTGAAACTTGATTTTCTGGAAAGTACTCAGAGAGCTGAATCCAGCAAAATTTGTTTCACTCAATTTGGAGCTTTCTAGCCAAAGTTATAAGGATTTGAAGTTTGAAGGAAATCTGAAAATCGGGGAAAAGTTTAAACTCGCGCGTGGGCCCAGGGGACACGCGTCGCACGCCGAAGCGACAGCATACCGCGGCCCACAAGGCTTTTGCGCGCCAGCACACCCGATCCCGGCCGCAGCCGGATCCCGATTCAAAATATCGGCCGCTGACAGCTGGGGTCCACCCCCTTCTTCAACCTCGCGACACCCGCGCTCCGCCGCCGAGGGACCTCGCCGGAGAGCTCGCCGCTGGCTGCTGTACAGCTCCAAACTTCTTGATTCTGGCCGCCCCTGCCTACTTTTACTTGGGGAACATGATTCTAGGGTTAGCTGCTCATGACAATGGCCGGAGCATGGTCGGCGACGAGCCGCCATATCGGGACGACTTCGGCCATGTCGGCTAACCCTCCTAGTACCTCAGCTACTTGGGAAATCGGTCGGGGAGCATCAGTGGACCTCAGAGAAGGTCGACATGAACTCGAGGCAGCTCGGGGAAGGCCCGAAATAGGTCCTCACCGTGCGCCCGATAACCCCCGTGCGTTCCGCCATTAGTAGACCTTGAATTACGCCGGGCACAGAGGTTTTCCGGCCCAGAGTTGTGAAGGCAACTTGTGCGTCACCGTGTCTAGCTCGTGTGGGAGTGGCCTGAGGCCCTCTAATCCTTTCTAGAGCACGAATTACACAGAATCGTACCCGAAGGTCGTTCTGCACACAGAAAGGGGAAAAATGGAAATTCGCCGCAGGCGAGCAACCACTCGAGCTGTAGCTCGGGGGTGAGCAGCACCGGTCACCTGCGCGTCCAAGGGTGCCTTGGGTTGGGCGTGACAACGCCCAGGTTGGGCTGTCCACGAGAGCCCGAGGTGCGGCGGTTTCCAGTTCCGAGTTTGATCTTTCGGCACAGCCGATAGCACTCGGTTTCAATCGACTTCTAGCAAAAGGGAGGATGGAGGAAGGTCTCTAGTACCTTGCTGGGACCCTGGAGTAGAAGGAAGGAGCTGCGATCGGCTTGATCGAGCAGGAACTCGAGCGCCGGTGATGGCAGTGGAAAAATGGATCGTGCACGTCGGCAGCTCGGGGAATGGCGACTGAAGCACGCCGGGGAGGGAATAAATAGGCCGGCGGCTGGCCTCCGGCTTGGGGCGCACAGCAGGAGCTGGCGCCGGCTGCCCCCTTCGGTGGCGCGCGCGCACAGCTGCCGGGAACCGACTGAACTGTGGTTCAGTCGGTTTGTTTTGAGGCAGAGGCTGACAGGTGGGTCCCACTCTCCTTTTAACCTCTGAAATTTACTCCTAACAGCTGTGGTAAACAGTGAACCCTATTCTACCCTTGGCAATTCAAATTATTCACCCAAGAGCCATTTGAATTGATCAAAGTTCAAATGAGGTTTGGTTTGAATGAATTTCAGCACAAGTTCAGTTTGAAATTCAAATAAAGTTTGAATTTCTCCCCCTTAGCTCATGTCAAGATCAACTCCAAATGGAGTGAAAATTGGTGTGTGAGCTCACAAAAATGTGCTGAGTGAGAATATGCCTTCCACTTTTAAATTCAGTGGGTGAAAACAGTTTGAATTTGAATATGGTTTCAAACTGCCCTCTTCCTAACTATACCCAAAATGACCTCAAAAAGGTTTTGAATTTGGGTGAAACTTGGCATGGACATCCTTAGCAAAGTGTAGGAGTTTTCATATGTCCAGCCCATCTATATCACATGTGGGAAATACCACTTTTGCAATATGTGAGTTTGTCCTCTAATGAGCATGTTGATAGTTGTTACTTGCTCTTCAGTTGTGTTCATCATTCTTGCTCAAATGAGGTGTGTGGTGTGGTGATGAACACTGCAAATGAGTGTCAAAAACTGAGGCCCTTACAGCTTTCCTTTCACTCCAAAACGATGAACCCCTTTCATCGGAGAGACACGAAGATAAACGTGGTCCCCGATGTCGAAGTGAAGAAGTCGACGTCTTTTGTCTGCATAACTCTTCTGCCGAGATTGAGCAGCCTTTAAATTGGCTTGAATCACTCACACTCGTTCCTCGGCTTCATTCACAAGATCAATCCCGTAGACCACTCTCTCGCCGGACTCACACCAATTCAGTGGTGTGCGGCACTTCCGACCATAAAGAGCTTCATACGGGGCCATCTTGATGCTAGATTGATAACCGTTGTTATATGAGAATTCTGCTAACGGTAGATGGTCATCCCAATTCTTCCCATGATTGATGACACATGCCCGTAGCATATCCTCCAGAATTTGATTTATCCTCTCCGTTTGACCATCAGTTTGCGGATGATACGCTGAACTCCGAATTAACTTGGTTCCCAAGGAAGCATGCAGTTGCTCCCAAAATCTGGATACGAACAACGCACCTCGATCAGACACGATGGTGCGGGGAACCCCGTGTAAACACACGATTCTTGAGATGAACAGCTCCGCATACTTCTTTGCCACATATTTGGTATGGACTGGAATAAAATGTGCTGTCTTGGTCAAACGATCGACGATTACCCAAATAGAATCATGCTTGTTGCTGGTCATGGGTAAACCGATGATGAAGTCCATACTTATGTCTTTCCACTTCCATGCTGGAACCTTCAGCAGTTGAAGTGGTCCGGCTTTCCTCATATGGTCGGCTTTAACCCGCCGACACGTATCACACTCGGATACGTACTTTGCAACCTCTCTTTTCACCCGTGTCCACCAGAACTTAGATTTTAAGTCCTGATACATCTTGTTGCTTCCTGGATGAATGGAGTACTTGGATAAATGCGCTTCATCTAGTATCTTCCTCCGCAATTTCATGTTTCGGGGTACAACTATACGGTTGTTAAACCATAGAGTACCATCTTCATCCTTGCGGAACATCTTCAATTCACCGTTGTCCACTCTCCTCCGGATATGAGACATACCCCTGTCTCTCTTCTGAGCCTCTACAATCTCATCTCGGATTGTAGGAATAAGAGCGAGGTTGAACAGCGATCCTTAGGGAACTAAGCGCAGGCTTGGTTCTCCTTCTTCATGTGCATCCATGGCTAAATGTTGAACGTGGTCTTTCCGACTAAGTGCGTCGGCAATCACATTCGCTTTGCCCGGATGGTAATGAATTTCAAGTTCATAGTCCTTGATAAATTCTAGCCATCTTCACTACCTCATATTCAGTTCCTTCTGTGTGAAGATGTACTTCAAGCTTTTGTGGTCAGTGTAGAGATGTACTAGATTGCCTAGTAGATAATGTCTCCACATTTTCAAAGCTAAAACCACCGCAGCTAGTTCAAGGTCGTGCGTCGGGTAATTCTGCTCATGACCCCTGAGTTGTCGGGATCCATACGCGACCACACGTACTTCTTGCATCAACACACAACCCAAACCGATGCCGGATGCGTCACAATAAACATCAAACGGTTTCGTTGTGTCCAGCTGGGCCAAAACTGGAGCTGTAGTGAGATGCTTAACTAAAGTTTGAAAAGATTGTTTGCATGAATTGCTCCAATCATACTTGGTGCTTTTCTTCAACAGCTCCGTCATAGGTTTAGCGACTTTGGAGAAGTTTAGAATGAATCTCCGTTAATAACCCGCTAAACCTAGGAAACTCCTCACTTCATGAACAGATGTTGGAGATTTCCAATTCAGCACTTGCTCGATTTTACTTGGGTCCACAGCGATGCCTTCCGCTGAAATAATATGCCCAAGAAACGGCACTTTGCTGATCCAAAACTCACATTTACTGAACTTTGCATATAGCTTGTGATCTCTCAAGCGTTGGAGTACAATACGCTAATGTTCAACATGTTCTTCTTCTGACTTTGAATAGACCAAAATGTCATCGATGAAAACCACGACGAACCTGTCTAACTCCGGCATGAACACCGAGTTCATGAGATAAATAAAATGAGCCAGAGCATTGGTCAACCCAAAGGACATGATAAGATATTCATAAAGACCATATCTTGTTGAGAACACCGTCTTAGGTACATCTTCTGCCCGGATTTTTATCTGGTGATACCCGGACCGAAGATCCATCTTGGAGAATACCTTAGCACCCACTAGTTTATCGAACAAAATATCGATGCGCGGTAGTGGATACTTATTCTTGATAGTGACAGCATTCAGTGGACGATAATCTACGCATAGTCTCAAAGTCTCGTCCTTCTTCTTCACGAAGAGTGCGAAACAGCCCCAAGGTGATGAACTTGGGAGTATAAAACCTTTGTCCATGAGGTCATTCAGCTGCTCCTTCAATTCTGCTAGCTCCTTCGGTGCCATTTTGTATGGTCGCCGAGAAATAGGTGTTGTTCCCGATGCTAGTTCAATCTTGAACTCAACATCACGTTTGGGCGGCATGCCCGGCAAGTCTTCGGGAAACACATCTAGATATTCACATAACACTGGAATATCCTCAAGTTTAGGAGCTTCAATCTGATGCACCGCTGCAACTCGTTGTGATGGATCCACAAGATTTAATGTGTTGCAACCGTGTATTGGGGAATTCAGTTGGACAGCGAGACCTGATATCAAAGATAGCTCCATAATATGTCAACCATGACATCCCCAAGATAATATCAATCCTTTGGCCTTTGAGTATGATAAGGCTCGCAGGATAGATGTTTCCACCCAAACATAAAGGTGCCCGTGAGACCATCTCATCTGTTGATATCTTGCCTCCGGGTGAGCTGATATGAAACGGATGCTTAACTGTGCTAAATGGAAGATTATTCTTCAGCACGTAGTCTCTGCTAATAAAATTGTGGGTGGCCCCGGAATCAAATAACACGAAAGTGGGATGTTCATGTAACGTGAACATGCCCGCTAAAACTGGTTAGCCTTTTACAATGTCCTCAATAGCAGTGTAATTAACCCTGCCAGCTTTTGAAAGATGCTTCATTGAAAGTTCATGATGCTGATCTGAGCATTGACGAGACAACACACGAGTGTGACTCTGCTCAGCACCACGACGGTTTCGTGTTGCAGAAATCCTCAGCTCTCTACTAACATGAGGTGGAGATAAACTGTGCACAGCTGGTTGGGGTAGGGTTGCACAAACAACTCCTGATAATTGCTGTTGAGGTGGAGGCTCATAAGAGATCAACTCCAGCCGTGGTTGTGAGAGTTGCACCACTGGCTGAATTTGTTGCCTAACTGGTGAGTAATATCGCACTCGATAATTCGGACGAACCTCGATATCGCTGTCTGGCGGTATACTTCTTTTCAGTTCCGCTTCACAACGAAGATGCATGTCTTCTTTAATGATAGCGGCATTTACCAACTCATTGTAAATACCGTTATTGAACAAGGTCACTTGTTCCTTAAGTTCGACATTCAAACCTCGGAAGAAATATTCGCACTTCAATGCTTCCGAGTCTACCATATGAGTGGCGTATTGCATCAAGTCTTCAAACTCTTTGAAGTACTCGTACGCACTCCTTTCCCCTTGCATTAGCTCCAGAAAATCTTGATACTTTGTTCGAAGAATTCCCGAACAAACGTGACGTGCCCGGAAAACATCCCGGAATTCATCCCACGTCACCCGATGACCTTCAGGAAGAGTAGCGATGTACTCCGCCCACCAAGCTCCAGCGGCTCCGTGGAGTTGTTGAGCGGCGAATAAAGTCTTCTGGTACTCATCGCATTCAAGCATATCAAACTTGGCTTCAATACATTGGAGCCAATCAGCCGACTCCAACGGTTCTTTCGCTTCCGAGAAAACCGGTGGTTATCTTGCTAAGAAATCCAGATAAGTGCTTGGCGGGGGATTTTGCTGTAGTGTCTCCTATCGTATGCTTTGTCGCACCAACAGATCCAGAGACTCAGCCATCTTTGCGAAGATTTCCGCCAATCCGGTTGATGATGTCGGCACTTCTTGTCGTGGCGAATTACTTTCGCCGTGACTCGACTCACCAATCCTGGAATGAGCACGATCCATGCTGCAAGAGTGAGCAATTTACGGTTAAAATTCAAAGTTTAAACTCAACTTGAATTGAAAACATAACCGTAAAAACATCACATCAATAATGCAGCACACATAATCTAACCAGGGTTTCGGCAATTCTGAAATCTATCAAACGTGAGCAAGTTTGTCCAAACCCTTAATTCCAACAGTAGGACAAACTGAGAAATAACTCAAGAACATGTTATGGAGCTTAGAGAAGTCTGAAACATCCCTGTCCACAACAAGTCTTAAGTTACATAGGCAATAAACACTACTCTGTTCAGAATGACCAATAGGTCTTAATCCCAGAATTTGAATATGAAAATGGAAATTTCATGTCTCAAGTTGAATATTAAAGTTATAGTTAACTTCGATATCTTTCCAACGAGTATTCATTTGCCTTCATATAGTTCTGGATCGAAAGTTGTGATATTTCAAAGTTAACAGAAATCTGGAACAATTTTGACAGCACCTCCTTTGAAAGTGTCTGTTTTGTCCGCAAGATTTCATAAAATTAAACTCCAAATCTGGAGAAACTTTGAACTACGAAGTCATAGCATATATCACAAGCTTTCCAACGGTGTATTACTTGACCCTTAGAAAATTTTCTACAAAAAGTTATGATCGAAATACAGAAATTTCCAGAGAGCATTTTGTGTCTGTCCTGTTTTTGGGCAGTTCACACTCCTCTGAGAATTTAATTCATTTGGAGGGTGATTCTGATCTGGAGTTCTACTGAAGAGTTGTAGAAGACTTCAATAACTTTCCAGAAATGTATACTAACCTCCATTGGTTCAACCAAACAAAAGTTATGTCCTGTTCAACTTCAGCAAATATTCAGCCGAAAACAGGGGAGGTTTCTCCTAAGTCTTTGTGAATAAATCTATACTCCCAATTGACTCTTAGTTCAATATAGGAGTTCATTAACCCCTAATAGAATCCTAGACTCCAAATTTACTATTATTCTTTTCAAACCTTCTTTTTCATGCAGTTCAAAAAACATCACGGTACTACATTTCCTCACCAAATTAAATCCTAACCGGCTTTATACTGGCATATACGTTTCAAATGGTGGCACTAAAACGATAACTCACAAATGTTGTCTACACGACATGTACTAACTTGGTTAAGGTACCTGCAGAAAACCACTCAATAATGATGCACACATTGGTTTATCATTCCAGGCAGGTCCATATCATAGTAAAAACCTATGCCCCGTATCATTGCCATACGGGCCGTCCTTGAGTCAAGTAACGTCTCAAGGTACATGATCGGGTTATTCACCACCCGACGGGGGCTCCACACCTTTGCAATAAAGCACACCGGTGGAACAGCGCTTTCGTATTCCTCATAGGACATGAAGAGTCCTAAAGAACACACTTCGTGTTACAAACCACTTGATGGGGTCTCCTCCTCTTGCCCTTGGGTTTGCGCACTGGAGGCTAGTGCCATTCATATGTATCTAAGAAATGAAGAGTCATAGAAAACATATTCACTTCCCGTCCATTGCTGAACGGAACATCCCACACTACTTTTCTCGTATGGGTGAGCTAACTGAAATTGATCCGATTTCGGTGGCGTTCCATACCATTCTTACCACCACGTAGGTGCGTCGTTACTGAATTTAAATACTGAAGAGTAACATACTGTTAGCTTGCCACCTTAAGTAACTATGCTAATAATACTCCTTATATGGGCATACTATACGTTCCTCACTCGTATACCTCTAAGTTTTTCGAAAATATGCTCTTTTCATGCGTGCCATTTCCCAATGCGGCTCTGATACCACGCTGTAAGGCCCGGTGATCGCAGTGGGTGGTGCCGTGCGATGCGGCACCCAACAGCAAGCACGAAAAGAGGCATAGGAACATAACAGAACCATTTTCTTACTCAACATAAGATCTTTTACAACATAAGTACACACGCAGCGGAAATTAAAAACTAGCTGGACAATCTACTCACTCTCGACCCTAACTGCGCTGAAGAGAAGTCGTTCAGCCCGTGAACGCTTCCTACTAGCTTCACCAAAGAAAGGCAGCGGATAGATTTCCGATGAGTTGAACAAACCGTGAGGTTCATCGTCTCACCGAACAACCCTCTTCATAGCAGGCATCCTGCTACCTGCAAAAACAACTCAGAAGCAACCGTGAGCACTAAGGCTCAGCAAGATTTAACCGTCACTCCTAAACATGTAACTCTAAATGCAGGGGTAGTAAGATAGTAGGAATAGGAATTTGCAAAATGCAGCTCGACTAAACTTGATCCTTATATTCAGATTATTTTAGCCTTCATTTTAATGGTCCTCACGCCTCACAACATCGGAAGTCCACAATCAAACAAGAAACGCTTATCCCGATGTTGCTAGCCTAAGGTGGAAATGAAATTTAGTTGGCTCTATATCTACTTCAGTCAAGGTTCCAATACAGTGATTAATCCACAAACAACATGTTAAGAGACTTAGTTCCTCTTCTTACTACATCACGGCGCAGTGGGCAAGTATGCTCAATCGTCATCCGCAAGCGACGGTGATTTGAATCAATAACAACCCGGAATACACGACACATACACCCGCCTCGAAAGACTCTCTCAAGAGCTCTTTCTTACGTTGTATGCAGCAACCTTTCACACGACACCCCGACATAGAAAAACGTTTCGCGCCGAGCAGGATGGTCCTCTACGCGGACACGTCGAAGTTGCCCGCTAAAGGATTTACACCTCCCACCTTCTCAACGCCATTCCCACGCGAAGGATGCATTTCTATATCACGATCCATCGAGTTACATCGGTTTCATGGGTCCCATACCCCACTATATATCCGGTACAGCTCAATCTTGTCCAGCAGGGCCGCATACATAAGGTCCTTAACCGACACGGACGGGGCTACAACCAACCTCCACATTTGCCTTACCATCCCGGTCAAGGCCAAATGTGGTCTCAAGCATTGTCACACCCATCGCAGGTCGAGACCAACCTTGAGCGCTCCATCCTACAGGAACATCCCCGTCCCCATCTCATATTCATGAGTGTGCTCTTATCATTTATCTCTCGCGAGTAACTCCATTACTCGAACTTTCTCGCGAGTAGTTTTTTACTACTCGACTTCTACTGAGCTAGCTACGACATTAGCCTAGCATCTACAACGAGGCAAAGCCTACACTAAACCTTCTACTCAGGGATGTAATAGTTATGCAAGTGGGTTTCAATCATCCTAGACATAATGCACAATATCAAGTCTAATAAACATGAGGTGAAGTAAAGCAAAATTTAAAACGGTAACGATATGCAAACCGGGGCTTGCCTTGCTCAACGGTTTTGTTAGAAGCTAGGAGTTAGTCTTCCTCCTGAGAATCCGCCAAACTCGTCACGAGATGGAGATCCTCGCTGCAGAGTCGAGTCCTCATCGAACGTCGACGTCACGTGCTATTAAGATGATTTATGCACATGTATTCAAAAGCAATTTAGAAAATGATTCAAACTGTTGTATCCGTTAACTCACAAATAAAAGAGATAAACAACAGCAAGGTTTCTGTTGTTGGATCTAAACCTTAGAGATGATGAAAGCTAGGTGAGAAGGAGATACTAATAATCACCATGTGATTAAGTCCATTATATGAACACTTAAACCTAAAAGATGGTAGCTCAAGTTCCATAGGTCCAATGAAGCTGAGAATTTAACCACAGCCTCTATGGAAGGTATTTAGGCAGTGTGCAAAAATTGAGCTCATGAAATGGCTTTATGTGAGCACAACAAATCCTTATGTGATTTTCACTAATCTGCCATTAGCCCCTAGATATTAAGCTTTCCTATGCTGCAAAGTAGACTTTTTGTGAAGTACCAAATGTCCTGAGTCCATAGGAATTGGTCTTACCATTTTGGAGTTTCCTACATGGAGATATGGATTTTACAAGGATTGTGGAAAAGCTGAAAATGTCTCTGTTTATTTTCCCATTTTTCAGAGACATAAGGAATGAACACATCATTTGACCAAGCAAATGAGGTCTAATGCCTCTGAAATTTTTATTGAGTTCAAGGAATTTTGGGAGAATGTCCTGGCCAAATTTGGGAATTTTCCAATAAATAGAACTCCTGTAAAAATTCATACAAGATTTTCCTTAAATGAATTAATGAGCCAAATCGAGGGATTTTCATAAACATTGGGCTGCACCCCTGGATATTACTCTTTGAGAGGAATCCAAAAAAATTTCTTTCACAATTTTTGGACACTCCTACAAAAAGTTATGGCTCTCCAAAGTTTAAACTAATGTGGGAAAATCTGGAAAATGTTTAAATGCTGATAGCGGGTCCCACCTGTCATCCCTAACCTCCAGACTCGTGCCAAACAGACCAGTGGCGGCACCCTCCGGCGAGGTCGCCGGAAAGGCACTTCCCAGCCACCTCCAGACCCCCTGCTGGCCGCCCCCCCCCCCATATTTCCCCATGCTGAACATGTTGGTGAGGTCGCCGGTGGCTGAAACTCGCCGGAAAACAGGGCGCACCGGCCCACAGCAAACCCTAGGGCTCCGGCGAGGTCTTGCACGGTGAATACTCCACCAAATGGTCGGTTCTTGGGCTCTACAGCACCAGGGGATCATGTAGAAGACTGACATGAGGCCTAAACATGTCGGGGAGAGCTCCAAACCTATCGGCACCGTGTGCCCGATATGGTCCAGCGCTGTCCCCTCAAAAAGAACTCGGATTCCTCACTCTACACTCAATTTCTTGGTCCAAAATCGATGGAGGAGGTGTGCAAGGCAGTTAACATCCTGTGTGTGAAGTTTGAGACCCAACAAACACGATTTGAGGACGAATTTTACAATTCCTTACCTCAAGGTCCGTTTCTGCCGCCCGGGAGGAAAACTTGAAATTCCCCTCTGTGATCAATGGCTAGGGCTGAGCTTTGGAGGTGAGCAACTAGACTTGTTGGTGCACAGATGGGGTGGCTTGCTTGGGCGTGATCCCTTCTGGTTTGGGCTGTCCACGGCGTCCAGTTCCGGTCCTCCGACGTTCAACACGGGAGCAGCAGAAACTTTTCTGTTTCTACGTGCCGGTGAGCTCGGGACGGCGGAGGAAAGTTGACAGCCTGCTAGAGCACTCAGGGGCGAACCTTATTTCTGTTGGCAGCTCGAGCAAACAAGCTACGGTGGTGGCTGTGTGATGGGAAGAAGAGCAGAGTGGTGGTTCTGTTCTGCTTGGGAGAGAAGCCCACGGGAGCAGAACACTGAGGCTGAGATGGAGCTGGGAGAGGCAAATTAGCCTTGTGGCACTCGCTGGTGATCAGGATGAGGAGAAGTCGAGCAAGCAGGAGCTGGATTCGGCCAACAGGAGGTGGTGCGCGTGCGCTGTCCGCGTGATACAGAGAAGACTTCGGGTTGAATTATGAGCCCCATGTTCCCCTCTTATCCTCTGGTTCCCGATAAAATAGCAAACAATCTCCGAATTTGATCAAACTTGGAGGATTGGTCAAAAGAATTATGAGGAACTCAAATCCGAAATCAGATTTTGAAATTGAGTTTGCTTGGTTCAAAATTCAAATTTAAGTTTGAATTTGAACATGCCCTCATTTAATCCTCGGAATAAATAGTATATGAAACCTAAAATTCTCCAAATTTGAAACTTAGGCTCTTGAATACATGATAAATGCATCTATGCTCTCACATATGGGCCTTTGTATAATCTGAATAGGAATCCTTTCAAAAGAATTCAAATTGCATTTAAATTTCCTCCACTCGACTCATAGAGAAGGTCCACATGAGTTAGAGTTTTTGGGAGTCTAATTCTTTCCCCTAGGTTAACATGTGTTGAGCATGGGCTAGAGAAAATTTTTAACTCCCTCACATGTCCATATTTGTGTTCATTATTTAATGTGACACCATTATCGTCTTTCTTTGCCTTAACTTTGTTTCATACGTTGAAATAAAACTTTACAAAAGTTAGGGCTGTTACAATCACGTGTACTTACGTGTGCCTCCGATGAAGGGTGTGAACAGATACGGGGTCAGAGGAAAGTTGGCACCCCGATTCATCGGTCCATTCAAGGTTTTGGAAAGGTGTGGATCCGTCGCGTACCGGATAGAATTACCACTGACACTCTCCAGTGTACACGACATCTTCCACATCTGTCTACTGAGAAAGTGCCTCAAGTATTCAACCACCGTTCAGCTGGGAGATATCGAGGAACTGAAACCGGATCTCACGTATCGGGAGGAACCGGTTCAGATCATCGACGAAAAGGCCCGAACCACACACAACAGAACGTTGTGGTTCTATAAAGTTTTAGGGAGCAATCACTCCGAGGATGAAGCGACATGGGAGAGCGTGGAGTTCCTTCACATCAACTATCCAGAATTTTTAACGTCCAACATCCGGTAATTTTCCACCATCCTCTCCCTCATTTTCACCTTATAATCTCGGGACGAGATTCTTTTAAGGGGGGAGGAATGTAAGGCCACAAGTTTTTCACTTGCTTAAAGTGTTATCACACCACACACCACATCTCAATTGTGGTAAACACATGAACACGTTTGAAGAGCAAGTAACCACCGTCAATAGATAATTAGAAGATGAACTCACAAAATTCCAAAAGAGTGATTTCTCACATGTAGGCATGAGGGCTGAGCTCATAATTACCTCCTAAACTTTCATATGAAAGCTCATGCCAATTTTCATGCAAATCCAAACCTTTTTGAGTTACTTTTGGATACAATCATTAAAAGTACTAGTTTGAACTTAAATTCAAATTCAAACTACTTCCATCACATGAATTCAAAAGAGGGATTCATATTCACACTCAGCACATTTTTATGAGCTCACCTACCAATTTTCATCCCATTTGGGATTGATCTTGACATGATCTACTTGTAGCAAATTCAAACTGAATTTGAATTTCAGATTTGCCATTATTTGAAGCAAATTCATTCAAATCAATTCTTCACTTTGAATCATTCAAACCTCAAATGGTGATTCAGTGGTTTGATCAAATTGTGAGGGTGCAGGAGGGTCCCAAATATTGTGCAAAAGTGAGATTCAATTTTGTGGGACAAAAATTGGAAAGGGGACCCACCTGTCATTGATACAGAGGCTTCAACCGACTAACAGCCGCGCTGCTCTGTTCTTCGGGCAGGCTACGCACGTGCAACCAAGATGAAACCGAGTATCACCTCCTCGTGCTGGAAATCGCGCTGGAGACCAGCCCTCAGTGTTCTCATTACCCCATGAAGCGATCCTTCGCTGCATAAACCGAGTTTTGCTCCTCTATTCGCGCGTTCGACTGAAGAACCCCGCCGCACGGCCGAAACCTCTGCTCCACCGGCGATCACCCAGCTCCGGTGCTTTTGACGCCCGTCTATGCAGCTCAGAAACTGCGCCGACCCTCACTCGACGTTCTCCATCTATCAGCAGCTCGTGACCGGCGTCCCTCGAGCTACACAGAGCCCTTTCTCCTTCCTTGGTTCATCGCAACCGGTGCTCCACTTATAAACGTCCCCCGGCCTTCTCAGAGCCACTCCGGCGCGACCAACTGCACCCAAAGGTTAGGACAGAGGTATAGTAGCTCCTCCTGGACCCTCTAGCTCCCTCCTAGCGCCGGCTAGCCGTTATTTCAATTATTCCATCGATCACCGTGTAGAACCGAAGGCCTTTGAAACGGGAAATTCGTTGCACGTGGTTGATCAATTTAAATTCTGCTCTAGATATAGAATCTAGGACCCCTAACGATCACCCTGGCCCAAAAACACAAGAAAACCTCCATCCTTTGAGCGGGGCGCCGGAATTTCGCTGCCGCTAGCCAAAAAGGCTCAGGTACCGTTGAGCTCATAGCTCCGGCTTTTCCCCGCGAGTTTGGAGGGTACCATCATCTTCCCCGAACCCTAGTAATGCTTTTTGGCCACTTAGGTCATCTGAAAAGGCTAGGGACACGGTCTTTACCGTAGGCGCCACACCGCCAATCGCCGCCGCCGGCGCCAACCTGTATCCCTGCATTTTCATAGTGCGCAAACTTGCCCGGCTGCTACGCTAGGCCCTGAGGATCGAGTAGAGCAAGATTTTGTCAAAAATGATCAATCCTATGCGAAGAACGAGCCGCACCATGTCTCTGTCCGGTGCGCGGTCGCCCTTGGCGTGAGGTTGAAGATGACCCTGACCGAGGGGGCCCACCGGCAGTGTGTGGGATCCTTTTTCCTTTTTTCCAGAAATTATCCAAACTTCCAACACCCATAATTTTGGCTAGGGTAATCCAAATTCAGTGAATTTTTTTATTGGATTCATATCTCTGAGTACTTTCCATCAAAATAAGTTTCACTCCATGAAACACATTATTTTTCCAGAATTAATTCTCCAAATTTTAAAGTGTTGGGAATTTTAATTGGAGATCTACTATGTGGAAAATTCTGAAATTTGGCCAGGATGTTCACTTTAATATCCTTGAGTCACCTGAAAAATTTAAGATCCATCTGAGTTCATTAAGTCCCCCTAATTGTGTGATTAAGTGAACTGACCCAGAAAAAAGGAAAATTGTACAGAAACATTTTTCAGAATTTTCTCTGAACTTCATTAGCTCATAACTTTCTCTAGGATTCTCCACATTACATGAAACCGATTCCATTAGAACCATCTTAGACTCTAGATTCCAAAAAGTAATGGCTTGACCCATGAAAATCCCTAGAAAACCTTATACCCCTAATTTTGGCCTTTTATACATTTATTTGTGCAGGGCCCAAACGAGTTCTACTTCAAATGAAATTTGGCCAAGTCTCTGTTTAGGTTTTCACCAAGCCACAGCAAAAATTTCAGAGTCAGAAGTGCTGTCTAGCTATAGTTATTCTCTTTACATCTTCACTTCAACATATTGCATTTGAATTTGACATGCATTTGTTATTTTCAATTCATGTAGACGCTAAGGTCGAAGAAGACCCAGAGATTCTGTACTTTATCCCTCTGGAAGAACCTTTAGTCGACAACCAGACGCAAGGCAAGCTCCGGTTTGCATTAACCTTTATTTTAATGTCTTATTTTATCACTTACTTTATTAGCTCAATGTATTGTGCATTAGAGTCTTGATTTGAAACCCACTTGCATAGCCAAGATAATCAGGGAGTTTGAGTCTAAGTTTCGAACCTCGAGTAGCCACTGCAATGCTCAAATGGTTTAGGATTCGGTACAAGTCGAGTAGTTGTAGCTACTCGCGAGAATAGCGTAGAAGGACACCTCTCGGGTCGAGATAGCTCATGAACCATATGACATGAAAATGAGACCAGCAGAGAGTAGGAGCAGCAGTACATTGGGGCCTGTATGCCGTAGCTCTGCTTATGTCGGTTGAGGACCGAGGTGTGTGCGGGCCTGTTGAACAAACTTGAACTGTACCAAAGACATGCCAGCTATATGGGAACAGGGAAACCGATGTAACTCGGGTAGCGATATGTTGAGGCATTGCTTGTCGTCCAAAGGGGTTGGTTGAGAGCAGCAAGGTGTAAATCCGCTAGCAGGCATGTAGGTTGCTCCACGTGGGGACCTCCTGCTCGGGATGATAGGACCGGTTCAACACTTTTCTAACGAACGAAAGGTGGTTGCGTACAACGTCCCGGATGGTTGTTGTAGGCAACATCGAGTACGGGCGTAAGTAACATGTTATTCGGGTAACCCTGCAGGTGTAAATCGATTATAATCGCCGTCCCTCGTGATCAGTGAGTACCACTTGTTCACTGTACTGTGAAGTAGAAAGAACAATCTAGATGTAATGAATAAAAGTTGCTGTTTGGAAGTCTTACGTTGATTCTTAATGAAGTGCTTTAGATTAGAGCAAATCAAAGTTCTTTTCAACCTTAGGCAGAGCACATAAGAGGAATGCGTTTCTTATTTGATTGCGGACTTCCTATGTGGCTTAGCACAAGGTTTTCCACTAACTTGAGGCTAAAACTTGAAAGCAAGAGTCAACTAATTAGGGGAGTCCTTATGCAAAGTACTTTCCTATTATAACCTTAAATTCCAGCATGTAGAGTTGCATGTTTAGATGAGACGGGTTAGTCTTGCTGAACCTTCATGCTCACTGCTTGTTGTTGAAGTGTTTGCAGGGGTTTATGAGGAGGAGGCTCCTGAAGAGGAGGCGGATCCCCAGACGGAACCACCGTCGAATGGGAGTCGTGCACGCCACCGTGTTAGAGTGTGCGTGTGTGCTAGTGAGGGCACGTTCACGGGCTGAACGTGAACTCTTTTGCTTAGACTACGCCCGTGAGAGTAGGTTATACACAATATTTTTATGTAACTATATTTATAAACAGTCATGTAATAAATCTTAGCTTCCGCTTTATGTATTTCATGTGTGTTATCCGGTGCTGTCAATTGCAGCACCCCTGAGCGAGATCCTGGAATGTCGGGACCATCGGGTCCTCACATCTCCACTGCTCTGCGGCATGCTTCGCTTCTTTTCTGCCGCATCCAACTCCTTGCCGGAGTCTTCTTGGACAATCGTAGCGTCGATCATCTCGTTGGGGCTGCCGCGATTGAGCTTGGCCAACTTATCCTTCAGGAGCGGATTAAGCCCCTGGTAAAAGTGATCCCGCCTTTTCTCGTCTGTATCCGCATGATACGACGCTTATAAGGCTAGATCATTGAACGCACGGGCATACTCCAGTGCGTTCTGGTTGCCCTGATGCAAGTGTAAAAACTTCTGCGTCTTCCGCTTCATCAAACCCGGCGGAATGTGATAGGCCCTGAAGGCCGTCCTGAATTCCGTCCAGGTCAGTACATGCTCGGTGGGTTGGGAGGCACAGAAGTTCACCCACCAAGCGCTTGCGGACCCCATAAGTTGCTGGGCCGCAAACTGTGTCTTCTGCTGCTCACTCACCCGGAGCAGCCCAAACTTCATTTCCATTGTGCGGAGCCAGGTATCCGCATCAATGGGTTCATCCACCTGCGAGAATAGGGGGGGATGCGTCGCTAGGAAATCCGAGTAAGAACTTTTCTGGCGTTCTTCCCGGTCTTGCCATATCTTTGGGTGAGACGTATTCTCGATCAACGTTCACAGCAACTCGGTGTGCTGCTGGTGCGAGCCCGCCATGGCCGCAACAATATCCGTCAGCGTGACCGTTGGTGGTGGTGGTGGTTGCTGCTATCCCGAGGATGTCTCGGGCGGCTGTTGCGAGGCATCTCCCCCCTGACTGGAACCCCCAACATCCAGGTTGGTGTGAGTACGAGTCATTCTAAAATTCATAACGGTGATAGTCAGCACATGTCATACTTGAAAATCCATGAAAACAGTACGGTAATGTAGTGATGCATTGAGATATTTCACAACATTCACATATATTGATAAAGCAAAAACTTTATACAAGATACATTATTCTCGGGTCAAATTTACAGAAACTTTTGATCACCCGAGAAGTCGTACTCATGTCGTCACTACATACTCACACACTACTGTTTTTCTAACGACATGTCGCTGTTACAAAAGCTAATACACACAACCACCCTCGCTGCCCTATTTGGCAATGGAAACTCCCTAATCGGAGTGGAAGTCGACCTCCTGTGGGTCTACCTCCTCTGCTGGTTCTTCTGGTGGCTCAGGATCCATGACCTCGTCTTCTGGTTCAGGCTCTGTTATCACCGGAATAACGAGAACCATGGGTACTGCACCTCCAAACGGCAGGCCTACTACCGGAGGTACAAGGTTCTGCAACGCATTGACCTCGTCCATGGCTTGATTGTAATCCATTTTCCAGTTCTGTCCCACCTCAATCGCTTCATCATGCTCTTGACTGAGAACTTCATTCTGCTGGGTGGAAGCCTGGACTTGCTGCTGTAATGCCGTGATGTCGACACAACTTTTCTTTCCCGCTTTCTTCAAACAACGCAACTGCTGCTCTTGTCGATTCAGCCTTTGCATTGTCGGTGCGAGCACATCACGAAGTGCATTATGGGCACTCTCGTAATGGTCGCTGCGGGTGGTGCTCTCCTTGAGCTTCAGGGCAAGATGAGCCGTATGGACAGCTTGGCCATCCATCATGTTCCTTCTCGCCATGACATAGAGGCTGAGATTTGCCTCCGATTGATTATACCTTGGGCAGTTTGTATCATTTGCCTCAAAGTACCGCCTCCACCACATGTGATTGGCTTGTCCCTCCACTGGAACAAGCTCGTATGTGCAGTTGGCAGAAGCGTGACATGGCATCACGAGCTGCCATTTGCCACACGTCCTCCGGGTGTCTACCCTTCACCGTAATGGTGAACAGTGCCCATCCCGGTGGAGTCGGTCCTTCCAGAACATCGACATGTATGACACACATCGTGTTCTACTCCTCGCCTTTGTGGCCGACCGGGATCCGCTCATCCAGGATCGCAGAGGATGGTGCCGCACGATGCGACACCCGACAGCACACGTCATAAGGACACAATATATTACATGTGAAAAACAACTGAACTGTACAAACTTCAGTTACAAACTATTGTTTATTTTACACAGTGGAAGTCTACTTTATACAACTCACGCCCGCCTATCTAGCAAAAGTTGGTTGCCCAGCCCTAGGGCAACCCACACTAGCTGCACTCCTCAGCTCAGCGCGGCGTGTACAGCTCCCACTCAGCCGTAGTCCCCGACAGAGGGTAACCCTCGACGGTGGACTCGTAACCCGAGTCCTTGAGCACGAGGGCTCAACAAGACTTAACCGACTCACCTAGGCATGAAACTCTACATGAGGTGTACAATGAACATAGGATAGTAACATTGCAGCAAATGGACACGCCTACAAGTTCATCCTTAATTCATCTTTTAGCCACAAGTTAACAGTTCAGGAATCTGAAATTTAGTAAGCAATAATGGTGGCACACATGTAGCATTACAATTATATCATAACAGCAATATTGAAGCATAACATTTCATACATTAATTACGTCACGACTCAATGAACAAGCGGTACTCGTCACCGCGAGGGAAGGCGAATCGACTCGATATACACATGCAGGGATACCCAAAGAGCACGTCACGTATGCCCACCCGTGGAGCTGCACAGCACGCTCACTCGATGTCGTACGGGACAACCATTCACCCAACAGCCCAAACGTCGAACTGGTCGCACCGAAACGAGCAGGAGGTCCTCTACACGGAGCATCTCTCTATGCCCGTTAGCGGATTTCCACCTTGCTGCCCTCAGCCTACACCTATAAATCGGTGCGCTATGGCTCGACACCCGGAGGTTTAGGCTACATCGGTTTATCGGGGCCCATATATCCGATATGCCTTCGGTATGTTCAATACATGTTCAGCAGGGCCGCACACGGATCGGTCCTCAATCGACACGGACAGGGATGCGACACAAGACTTCCTCTTGCTGCGCCCTAGCCCCTGCCTAGTCTCATTTTCATTACTAAAGTGATCTCACATCACTCGAACCAAACCCGTGTGTCCCAAACCTAACTCGCGAGTAGATTCCAACTACTCGACTTGTACCGAAGTCCTATGATTCATTAAGCATAGCCTGTCTACTCGAGGTCTTAGACACTACCCTAACTCTTAGGGAAAATTCTGGTTCTGCAAGTGGGGTTTTCATCCATCCTACACCTAATGCACATATAGACTTCACACTACGTATGTAAACAAAGTAAAACTTTATAAAAGGCTTAATGCAAACCGGGGCTTAACTTGTTGCTTCTGGTCAGGGGTTAAGTCTTCGTCCGGAAGGAGGAAATCAAGTACCTCCGGAGTCTCCTCGCCTTCAGCGACTACACATTAATGAAATACTACATGTCAATTTAAATGCAATTTGTAAACTTGAATACATAGTTACTAATAACTCCAGCTAGCCCTCCCCTTTGGTTCTAAAATTTTTATGGTGGCTTGGTAGGGTCCTAACCAGAGTCTTGACCAAGTTTCATTTGAAACAAGGTTCATTTGAGCCTTGTACAAATAAAAGCTCATTTGAGCTATATTTGAGCCTTTAAGTAATTCCAGGGGTTTTCATGGCTCCAACCATTACTTTCTGGAAACTAGAATTTAATATGGCTAATGGAATTGGTTTCATGTCATTTGAAGAATTCTACTGAAAGTTATGCCCTAATTAAGATTTGAGAAAATCTGAAAAATGTTTCTGTACATTTTTCTATTTTCTCAGGGCAGTTCACTTAATCACCCCATTAGGGGGAGTAAATGAACTTGGATGAGTCTGGAAATTTTGCTGTTACCTAAGTATTTTCCAATGACCCTCTCAGCCAAATTTCAGCATTTTTCCTAAAGTAATTCTCCAGATAAAATTCCCAACAGTTTAAAATTTAGGGAATTAATCCTGGAAAACTGTTAGGATTCATGAGCTCAAATTGGTATTGCTGCAAAGTACTCAGAATTCTGAGTTCAGCAAAATTTGGTTCATTGGATTTGGAGCTTCCTAGCAAAAGTTCTATGCATTTGAAGTTTGAACCAAATCTGAAAATTCAAATAAAGTTTAAACTGTCGGGTGGGGTCCCCGGGCTACGTGTCAGCCTCCCAGCTAACCCACACAGGAGCCCGCAGAATCACCCGCGCAGTCGCACGGGATCCCGGTGCCGCAGCAAATCCGGGGTGCTCTCAGCAGAGACCGACACACGGGGCCCGCAAGGCTTCTTCAACCTCGCGCTCCTGCAGCTTCCCGCCGCCCACCTCGCCGGAATACTCGCCGCCGGGTGTTCTGCTGCCCGACCTCCGCCGAAACTTGTCGCCTGTGCCTATCTCAGCCTGGGGAACACGGTGGTGCCCTCACCAGAGCTTGACAACGGCCGGAACAGTGCTCCTGACGGTAACAGCGGTCGGGAGCTCATCGGCGACGTCGAACTCGGCGTCCCCTGCATCTTTTTTGACGCGGTTTGCTCGGGGAGCTCCGCTGACACCTGCTGATCACGGACATGGGCACCGATCCCCATGAAAACGGCTGCAACTACGACCTCACCGGTGAGGTGCCCTGTTCTCCGCCGCTGAGTCAAAATTTTGACATAACTACGGCCCTAGTGCATGGAACTGGCTGCTACTTGATCGAGGAGGTGCGCTAGGTATTCTAGAGCGTGTGTACGCTATAGCTTGATCGGCGGTTGCTCCTGTGCAACTGATTTCTCCGTAGCCCGAATTCTAACCCTAACATGTACCGAGGAGGAAAACCAGGAATTCTGTCTCTACATCGCTGGAACTGGCGCACGGTTTCCTCCTATGGCTTCAGCACAAGTAGGCGCACCTTTTCTTCTCTGTTGGCGGTGCGTGAAAACGTCGGGAGCGGCCGGTCGCCGGCGATCAGAGGAGGCGGCGCTGAGTGCTTGCGCGGACACGGGAGAACGGCTCGGTATCAGCTCGTTTTCACTCGGGAGACGGAAGAAGGGACAAAACAGCTCGTGCGCTGGCCTTTTAGCCGCGGTTTTTCACCGTGATGTGGACGCCCGAGCGCTGCTGGCGTTCGGAGCGCGGTCGCGCTGGCGCGCTCGACTTCTGCCGAAGAAAAATCACCCGAGGAGACTTCTCTGTTAAGACTGCTGACATGTGGGCCTCCCCTTTAATTCTTTTTCCAATTTTTCTCAATTCTGTTTGTGCCAAAATATCCTCAGCTACTCACAATTGAATGTAAGACTTAGCCCCCAAGTTTTGGTTTGAATTTGAGTTCTCAAATTTGAATTTTGTTTGGCTAAGTTTGCTTCCTGTTTGAACTGGAATTCAAATTCAGTTTTGAATTAGTGCAAACTTAGCTCTTGACAAAATGAACTCCAATGAGGATGAAAATTGGTGGGCTAACTCAGGAAAATGTGCTGAGTTTGAATATGAAGCTAACTTTTTAATTTAAGGGATGAAAGTTGCTGCAATTTGAATTTACATTCAAATTGGCTTCTTTTTCAAATGCCTCCAAAAGTGCCTCACAAGGTGTGGGATTTGCAGGAAATTTGGCATGAACCTTCCCCAGACTTTTCAAGTGCTAGGGGTGAGCTCAACCTCCCATGTTCATGTGTAGAAACCCTACTTTGTGAAAGTTAAGGCTTCCCCTCTAATCACTCTTTTGATGGAGGTTACTTGCTCTTCACAATTTTTCACAAGATATCCACAATAAAAACTGTGGTGTTGTGAGGTGATGAAAAGTTTTTGCAAGTCCCTTTTCTTGGGCTTTTACATCCCTCCTCCCTTAAAAGAATCTCGTCCCAAGATTATAAAAGAAGAGACAGCGATGTAACAGGGACTTACCCGTGTTGAGACGCCATGAACTCCGGGTAATTTGAGCGATGGAATTCCTCGCTCTCCCAAGTCGCTTCTTCGGTGGTGTGGTTGCTCCAGAGTATCTTGTATAACCACAACGTTCGGCTACGCGTGGTTCGGGCTTTCTCATCAAGGATTTCCACCGGATATTCATCATACGTTAAATCCGGTTGCAGCTCGCCGATGTCTTCGGTAGGAACAGCAGCGGTATGCTTCAGACATTTTCTTAGTTGTGAAACATGGAAAACGTCGTGAACACCAGCAAGGGATGCCGGTAGCTCCAATCTATACACCGCTGGTCCGCACTTCTTGGTGATAGCATAGGGTCCAATGAAACGGGGAGCGAGTTTCCCCTTCGCACCGAACCGGTGCACACCCTTCATCGGAGACACGCGGAGGTACACGTGTTCCCCGACGTCAAAGTGCAACGGTCTACGCCTCTTATCAGCGTAGCTCTTCTGCTGAGATTTAGCGGCCTTCAAATTAGCTTGAATCGTCCGAATGCGCTCTTCAGCATCGTTCACCACATCAACCCCGAATGTGACCCTTTCACCGGACTCGCACCAGTTTAATGGGGTGTGGCATTTGCGACCGTAGAGAGCTTCGTAGGGTGCCATCTTGATACTCGGCTGATAGCCGTTGTTGTACGAGAATTCCGCCAACGGTAGGTGATCATCCCAGTTCCTAACATGGTGGATGGCACATGCTCTCAACATGTCTTCCAGAACTTGATTCACCCTCTCTGTTTGGCCATCTGTCTGAGGGTGGTAGGTGGAGCTCCTGATCAGCTTAGTACCCAATGCAGCGTGCAATTGCTCCCAAAAGCGAGATACAAATAATGCACCTCGATCTGAGACGATGGTTTTGGGTACCCCATATAAGCTTAGAATCTTCGCTATGTACAGCTCCGCGTACTTGCCGGCATTGTAATGTGTATGTACCGGGATGAAGTGAGCAGTCTTGGTTAACCGATCAACGATTACCCAAATGGAGTCATGCTTGTTGGAAGTCAAGGGCAATCCCACAATGAAATCCATGCTCACATCTTCCCATTTCCATGCCGGGATCTTCAGGGGTTGCAGCAGCCCTGATTTCTTCATATGATCAGCTTTCACTCGTCTACACGTATCACATTCGGATACGTACTGCGCTACCTCCCGCTTCATCCGCGTCCACCATAATTTCTTTTTCAAATCTTGGTACATTTTGTCGCTGCCTGGATGAATGGAGTACTTATACAAGTGAGCTTCATCGAGGATCTTTTTCCTTAACTCCATATCCCGGGGTACGACTATAAGGTCATTGAACCATAGCGTCCCCTCATCATCTTTCCGGAAACATTTGATCTCCCCATTGTCTATCCGTCTCCGGAGATGTGCCATGCCCTTATCAACCTTCTGAGCTGCAATGATGTCCTCCCTAATAGTAGAGATGAGGGCAAGGTTGTAGAGCGATCCATAAGGAACCAAGTATAAACTCGGCTCTTCCTCCTCCACCGGTGTAATGGTGAGGTGATGGACATGTGATTTCTGACTCAGCGCGTCGGCAACCACATTCGCCTTGCCGGGGTGGTAATGGATCTCAATCTCATAGTCTTTGATCAGTTCTAACCACCTCCTTTGCCTCATGTTTAGCTCTTTCTGGGTGAAAATGTATTTCAAGCTCTTGTGGTCGGTGTAGAGGTGCACCAAATTCCCCAGGAGATAGTGCCTCCACATTTTCAACGCCAGGACCACTGCAGCAAGCTCAAGATCATGAGTGGGATAATGCTGCTCATGGTTCCGAAGTTGGCGTGAGCCATAAGCGACCACACGTCCTTCCTGCATCAACACGCAGCCGAGCCCAATACCGGATGCGTCACAATACACGTCGAAGGGCTTGGTTGTATCCGGTTGAGCTAAGACCGGGGCTTTGGTGGGATGCTTCACCAATGCTTGGAACGCTCCTTCACACGATGTGTTCCAAACATATTTCGTTCCCTTCTTCAGCAATTCTGTCATCAGCTTAGCGAGCTTGGAGAAGCTTGGGATGAATCTCCGATAGTATCCCGCTAACCCGAGGAAGCTTCTGACCTCATGCACTGAAGTGGGAGCTTTCCATTTCAGCACTTGCTCTATCTTGCTTGGGTTAACCGCAATGCCTTCCGCGGAGATGATGTGTCCCAAGAATGGCACTTGGCTGATCCAAAACTCGCATTTGCTGAACTTGGCGTAGAGCTTGTGGTCTCGCAATCGTTGAAGAACGATCCTCAAGTGTTCGGCATGTTCGGCTTCTGTCTTGGAGTAAACCAAGATATCATCGATGAACACTACCACAAACTTGTCCAGCTCCGGCATGAACACCGAGTTCATGAGATACATGAAATGGGCTGGAGCGTTTGTGAGACCAAAGGACATGACAAGATATTCATATAATCCATATCTCGTCGAGAAGGCCGTCTTCGGGATATCCTCCTCCCGGATCTTTATCTGGTGATATCCAGAGCGAAGGTCCATCTTTGAGAACACACTTGCACCCACAAGTTGATCAAACAATATGTCAATGTGGGGCAGTGGGTACTTATTCTTGATGGTGACGGCGTTGAGCGGCCGGTAGTCCACACACAGCCTCAAGGTTTCATCCTTTTTCTTCACGAACAGCGCTGAGCATCCCCAAGGCGAGGAACTCGGCCTAATGAAACCCTTGCTCAACAGATCATTGAGCTGCTCCTTCAGTTCAGCCAGCTCATTTGGAGCCATTTTGTATGGTCTCCGTGATATGGTCGTAGTTCCGGGTGCGAGCTCGATCTTGAACTCGACATCTCGCTCAGGTGGCATGCCCGGAAGATCATCCGGGAACACAACGGGGTACTCCCGGACTACGGGGATGTCCTCTAACTTGAGAGCTTCAGCTTTATTGATCGCTGACACCTCCCTGACTGGATTCTCTAATAGGAGGGACTGCTGACGGCGTAGTGGGGATTTGAGGTGAACCGTCCGTGTTAAAGTTTCCAGGACAGCGCCATGGTAGCTTAGCCATGACATTCCTAAGATTGCATTGATCTTCTGACCCTCGAGAATAATCAAAGTGGTGGGATATATCTTCCCACCTAAGCACAGTGGTGCTTTCGGAACCATCATAGTTGCTGAAATCTTTCCTCCCGGTGAGCAGATCATATAAGAACACTCGGTTGGAAAGGTTTCCAGCTGATTCTTAACCACATATGATGCACTTATGAAGTTGTGGGTTGCACCGGAATCAAACAGTATGATAATGGCTTGATTGTTGAGAGTGAACGTACCAGCCAGCACGTTGTCTCCCTCCGGGGCGTCCTCATTGTCGAGGTTGCGAATGCCCCCAGTCCACTGACCAACCTTCTTGACCGGAGGTCGGCCTCGAGCACCGCCCTGGAACTGGGCTTGCCCGCTGCTCTGCTGCCCCTTGGGACAGTCCTTCGCGAAATTACCAGCCTGGCCACACGTGAAGCAAGTGAAACGGGGCGGTCCCCCGCTGATCGGTGGATGGAAACCCGGGGCGCGTTGTGGCGGTGGAAACGCCCGGCGTGCCGTCTGCTGCTGCTGCTGCTGCTGCTTCTGTCTCAGTGGTGGCATCGGCGGTCGGAACGGGGGTGCTTGGAAAGAACGTCCCCTGAACTGTTGAGGTCGCGCCGGTGGATGCCACTGCTGTCCGGATGGTGTCCGATACACCATGCGGTACTTCTGAGGAGCGCCACCCCCACTGCTGGGTGGAGTGCTGCGCTTCCGCTGCTCAGCTGCCAACTCCCGCTGAGCGTCCTCTTGCAAAATCGCGGCATTGACGAGGTCGTTGAAGGTGTGTAAGGGCCTCAGTTTTTGACACTCAGTTGCAGTGTTCATCACCACACCACACACCTCATTTGAGGAAGAATGATGAACACAAATAAAGAGCAAGTAACAATTATCAACATGCTCATTAGGGAACAAACTCACACATTGCAAAAGTGGTACTTCCCACATGTGATATAGATGGGCTGGACATATGAAAACTCCTACACTTTGCCAAGGATGTCCATGCCAAGTTTCACCCAAATTCAAAACATTTTTGAGGTCATCTTGGGTGTAGATAGGAAAGGGGCAGTTTGAAAACATATTCAAATTCAAACTGTTTTCACCCACTGAATTTAAAAGTGGAAGGCATATTCTTGCTCAGCACATTTTTGTGAGCTCACACACCAATTTTCACTCCATTTGGAGTTGATCTTGACATGAGCTAAGGGGGAGAAATTCAAACTTTATTTGAATTTCAAACTGCACTTGTGCTGAAATTCATTCAAACCAAACCTCATTTGAACTTTGATCAATTCAAATGGCTCTTGGGTGAATAATTTGAGTTGCCAAGGGTAGAATAGGGTTCACTGTTTACCACAGCTGTTAGGAATAAATTTCAGAGGTTAAAAGAGGAGTGGGACCCACATGTCAGCCTCAGCCTCAAAGCAAACCGACTGAACCACAGTTCAGTCGGTTCCCGGCTGTTGTGCGCGCGCGCCACCGAAGGGGGCAGCCGGCGCCAGCTCCTGCTGCGTGCCCCAAGCCGGAGACCGGCCGACCGGCCTATTTATTCCCTCCCCGGCGTGCTTCAGTCGCCATTCCCCGAGCTGCCGACGTGCACGATCCATTTCTCCACTGCCATCACCGGCGCTCGAGTTCCTGCTGGATCGAGCTGATCGCAGCTTCCTCTTTCCACTCCAGGGTCCCAGCCAGGTACTAGCGACCATCCTCCATCCTTCCCATTGATAGAAATCGATTGAAACCGAGTGATATCGGCTGTGCCGAAAGATCAAACTCGGAACTGGAAACCGCCGCACCTCGGGCTCTCGTGGACAGCCCAACCTGGGCGTTGTCACGCCCGAGCCAAGGCACCCTTGGACGCGCAAGTGATCGGTGCTGCTCATCCCCGAGCCACAGCTCGAGTGGTTGCTCACCGGCGGCGAATTTCCACTTTTCCCCTTTCTGTGTGCAGAACGACCCTCGGGTACGATTCTGTTTAATTCGTGCTCTAGAAAGGATTAGAGGGCCTCAGGCCACTCCCACACGAACTAGACACGGTGACGCACAAGTTGCCTTCACAACTCTGGGCCGGAGAACTTCTGTGCCCGGCGTAATTCAAGGTCTACTAATGGCGGAACGCACGGGGGGTATCGGGCGCACGGTGAGGACCTATTTCGGGCCTTCCCCGAGCTGCCCCGAGTTCATGTCGACCTTCTCTAAGGTCCACTGATGCTCCCCGACCGGTTTCCCAAGTAGCTGAGGCACTAGGAGCATCAGCCGACATGGCCGAAGTCGTTCCGATATGGCGGCTCGTCGCCGACCATGCTCCGGCCGTTGTCATGAGCAGCTGACCCTCGGATCATGTTCCCCAAGTAAAAGTAGGCAGGGGCGGCCAGAATCAAGAAGTTTGAAGCTGTACAGCAGCCGGCGGCGAGCTCTCCGGCGAGGTCCCTCGGCGGCGGAGCGCGGGTGTCGCGAGGTTGAAGAAGGGGGTGGACCCCAGCTGTCAGCGGCCGATATTTTGAATCGGGATCCGGCTGCGGCCGGGATCGGGTGTGCTGGCGCGCAAAAGCCTTGTGGGCCGCGGTGTGCTGTCGCTTCGGCGTGCGACGCGTGTCTCCTGGGCCCACGCGCGAGTTTAAACTTTTCCCCGATTTTCAGATTTCCTTCAAACTTCAAATCCTTATAACTTTGGCTAGAAAGCTCCAAATTGAGTGAACCAAATTTTGCTGGATTCAGCTCTTTGAGTACTTTCCAGAAAATCAAGTGTCACTTCATGAGATTCCTTAATTCTCCAGAATTAATTCCTTAAAGTTTAAACTGTTAGGAATTTTAACTGGAGAATCATTTGGAGGAAAATCCTGAAATTTTGCTGAGATGTTCACCAAAATATCCTTGAACTACCATAAAAATTTCAGATCCATTTGAGCTCATTTAGTCCACCTAATGGTGTGATTAGTAAAACTGTTCCAGAGAAAATAGAAAATGTTCAGAAACATTTTCAGAATTTTCTCTGAAATTGTTTAGCTCATATCTTTAGTTAGAGACTTCCAAATTAAGTGAGACCAATTCCATTAGAACCCTCTGAAAATCTAGTTTTCAGAAAGTCATAGTTTGTTTCATGAAAATACCTAGAACACCCTAAAAGCCTTTAATTAAGGTCAAGGACATAATTATTTGTGGAGGGCTCAAATGAGCTTTGCTGCAACTAAAACTTGACCAAGTCTCTGTTTAGGTTGTAACCAAGCCACAGTAAAAGTTTCACAGTCATTAGGTCTATCTAGTAAAGGTTATAGACTTCACAACTTCAAAGTTAATACAAAAGCATTTAATTAATACATACATTGTTCTTATCATGTAGTCGCTAAGGTCGAGGAGGAACCCGAAGTCCTAGACTTCGTTACTCCGGAGGAACAGCTAGCCTACGACCAAGAGCAGCAAGGCAAGCCCCGGTTTGCATTAACCATTTTATAAATTTTTATTGTTTTGAGCACATACTTGTTTTCTTTATGTTGTGCATCAGAGTCTTGTTTGGAAACCCCACTGCATAGCCAAGAAAACCATGGGTTGGGGTTTAGGATTGCAAACCCCGTTAGCCACTGCATTGCTAGGATAGAGTAGGATTCGGTACAAGTCGAGTAGTTGGAACTACTCGCGAGAATAGGCTAGAGGCACATTGCTCGGGTAGAGATAGCACATGATACACATGGCAAGAAAATGAGACCGAGCGGAGAGTAAGGGCAGCAGGACTTTGGGGCCTGTGTGCTGTAGCTCCGCTTGTGTCGATTGAGGACCGAGCCGTGTGCGGGCCTGTTGAACAAGCTAGAACAGTACCGAAGACCTACCGGCTATATGGGAACCGGGAAACTGATGTAACTCGGGTAGCTGGGTATTGAGGCATTGCCCGTCGTTCAGAGGGTAGGTTGAGAGCTCGAGGTGTAAATCAGCTGGCGGCACAGAGATGCGCGTGCAGGGACCTCTTGCTCGGGACGATGGGACCGGTTCAATATTTGGCTAACGGGTGAAAGGTAGTCGCGTACGGCGTCCGTGATGGTTGTTGTAGGCAACATCGAGTACGGGCGTACGTGACGGGTTATTCGGGTAACCCTGCAGGTGTAAATCGATTATAATCGCCGTCCCTCGCGGTCAGTGAGTACCACTTGTTCACTGTACCGTGACGTAGAAAGAACAGGCTAGTTACATGTTAAAATGTTGCTGATTGAAAGTTGGATATTGATTGTTAATGATATGTTGTAGCTTAGTGCTAACTAAAGTTCTTTTCAACTTTGGGCAAAGTACATGAGAGAAATGCGTTTCTTGTTTGATTGCGGCTCTCTCATGTGCCTTAGCGTAAAGTTCTCCACAACCTGCTGCTAAAACTTGAAAGTAAGGTTCTACTAATTAGGCGAGTCCTTGCAAATGATTTTTACCTCATGCAACCCATCACCCTCATGTAGAAGTTTCATGTTTAGGTGAGACGGGTCAGACTTGCTGAGCCTTCGTGCTCACTGCTTGTGTTTGAAGCTTTTGCAGGGTTCTATGAGGAAGGGACTCCCGAAGAGGAGACGGAACCCCAGGAGGGGAACCCCGTCGAGTGGGAGTCGTGCACGCCGCAGAGTTAGTGTGCGTGTGTGCTAGCAAGGACACGTTCGAGGGCTGAACGTGCACTTGATGCTTAGTCTACGCCCGCGAGTGTGGACTAAACTTATTTTGATGTAAACATGTTAATAAACTTGTTTATGTAATAAAGCTTCCGCTTCCGCTTTGTACCTTTGACGTGTGTTATACGGTGCTGTGCAATGCAGCACCCCTCAGCGTGATCCTGGCTCGACAGGACCAGTGGGGTCGTGTCAGCGTGGTATCAGAGCTCGCTTGAGGTTTAACACAGTACAAAGGTCTTCTTTTTCAAAAATCCAGTGAGGAACGAGTTAGTAGCCCGTATAAGGATGTTATTAGTATATAGAAAGTGGCTTAGTAACCTATTTGTTATGTCGGAAAATCGTGCATCTCGGGACGTTCATGTCTTGGGGGGTGCACGTAAGCGCTGTCCACCAGTGCGCACAAGCTGAAGGGTGGAGCCCCACGGGTGGCAGGTAACCCGACCCGCTTTGATATCCTCTACGACTCTTCATGTCGTTTGGGGTATTCGAGCAACGTCTGTCCCTGGCGTGCGTGGTGCAACATGGGAGACCCCGTCACGTGGTCTGAAACGTGAACACGTAACTCAAGGCGTGTTTGGCTTGAGAACATCCGGGCGAGTGATGACGGCCGGGTGTACAAACTGTATGGATTCCGGGCTCGGTGTGCAGCCGAGTCTGATGATTGTTTGAGTTTCTGCAGGTAGCCTTACCACGAAACGGTAGACGTGTAGCATCCGTGTGCGAGTGACGAGTAGTGCCACTGAACTAACGAAGCCGGCTAAATCCGGTATAGGTTTTTCCTTTGTGAGGACGTAGTACCGACATAATCTGGTGACGCCTCGACGTCACACCCAACTAAATGAACAACTTCATTTAAAAACTTGAAGGTTTTGATCCAAAGTAGTAAAACTTGATGTAACTCCTTCCCTTGAACAGGATATTCAAAGTTAATAAATTTTCAACTTATAGGATGTTAAGGACAGAGCACTCTGTTTTCAGCTAAATCAAGGCTGAAGTTAATCAGAGGTTAGAGGTTGAGTTCTTTCGAGGTTGGGGTCGTATGATACATTTCTGGAAAGCTTTGGAGGAGCTTTACAACTTTTCTGTTGAGTTCCAGAGGTGTTTCATCCCTTAACCACTCGAAAAATGCAGTAGAGTTGAAACTGTCCAGAAAACAGGACGGAGCAAAGACTCTCTGTAGACTCTCTGTAAATTAAGCATAACTTCCTGCATAAAAATCCAAAAATAGAAAATGAGGTGGTTCTGGGAAGCTTATGAGATGGGTTACAACTTTGTAACAGAAAGTTTTGTCAGATTAGGAACAGAATTAACTGGAATTCTTGGATCAAATCAGTACCTAAGGCAGGGAGGTGCTGTCCAATTGTTCCCAGAAATTCTGTTAACTTTGACATCTCATAACTTTTGAACCAGAGCAGATCTTAGGCCAACCAAATACTTTCTGGAAAGCTATTGAAGTTAACTTTAACTTTGATGTTGAGCTCCAGGACTGGTTTTGCTTTTAACCTGGCCTAAATCAGATTGATATGGAAACTGGTCAGGGCTGTCATGGGAACAGCAGATCAGCAGTCAAATTTGTTTAAAAATTTGAACTATGTTTCCAAGTGTTAAGGGTTCAATGACATATCTTATGTTATAACTCAATGGTTTACTGTTTAAATAAATATTTGACATTTCTCAAATATATTTTTACAGATGGCAGCAGATAAACGGTTGGAGAACGGGTGGGTAGTTTCCCACTGCTCTGACCGTAGCGGCTACCCGGGAGCATTGTGGCTAATGCTCCAATATTTCGGGTACAACCAGATGCCGCAATACTTCGCCAAGGAAGAAGGCGAAGAGGGGAACAAGACGTGGACGATCCATGTCGAGGTTCCTGCAGGGCCTACGCCACCCGGTTGGGTGCCATTCACCGTCACGGTGAGAGGAAGACAACCGGAAGGGATGTGGCAAGTGGCAGCCCGTGACACTATGTCACGTTTCTGCCAACTACACGTACAGGCTATGGAGGGAACTCCATACGCACTCGTTCCGGTGGAGGGACGAGCTCAGCATGTGTGGGAAGAGAGGTACCTAGAGGCAACAAACCCGAGTTGCCCAAGGTACAACCCCGCGGAGGCAAATCTCAGCCTCCAAATGAGGGCGGGAAACGCTGTGATGGACAGCCAAGCTGTTCATACGGAGCATCTCGCCACCAAGCTCAAGGAGAGCACAAGCCGTGGAGATCATTTTGAGAGTGCTCACAGTGCACTCCGCAATGTGCTCCTTCCGACGATCAAGCGACTGAATGAACAACACAATCAGTTGCGTCGTCTGAAGAAGGCAAAGAAGAAGAGCCGTGTTGACATTGCGGCGTTGCAAGAGCTGGTGCAGACCCTAACCCAGCAGAATGAGGACCTTGCTCAAGAGCGGGACGACGCTATTGAGGAAGGACAAGGCTGGGAAGAGGACTACAACCAGGCTATGGACGAGGTGCATGCATTGCAGGACCTCGTGCCCCCGGTATTGGGCGTACCGGTAGTCTTGGGTCTTCCAGCCATGGGAGAACCTGGAATGGGAGAAGAGGTGGTAGACCCCGAGCCACCAGCAGAGGTACCGGAGGAGGACGACCCACAGGAGGTCGAGTTCTACTCCGAGTAGGGGGTTACGGTTGCCAAGTAGGGCAGCTAGGGTAGCGTAACCCAACTTTTGTAATCGGTGACATGTCGTGTAGACAGTAGCGTATGTATAGGTAGTGACGACATGAGCACGACTTCTCGGAGATCCGAGAATAATGTATCTTGTATAAAGTTTATGCTTTATCAATATATGTGAATGTTGTGCAAGTTAATCATGCGTCGCTTCAATACTTACTCCTGTTTATGGAATTTTGAGTAAGACATGTGCTAATTGCTGCTGTGTTGAATTTCAGAATGACGCGTACTCGTGCCAACCCCGATGTTGGAGGTACTAGCCAAGGGGGAGAGACCTCCCAACCACCTCCCGAGGACTCCTCGGGACAGCAGCAGCAACAGCAACAGCAAACACCGCCACCGCCACTGCCAACGGTTACATTGGCCGACATTGTCGCGGCAATGGCGGGTTCACATCAGCAGCATACAGAGCTGCTGCAAACGTTAATTGCGAATACGTCTCGCCCAGAGAGACGTCAAGATCGTGAGGAGCGCCAACAGAGCTCCTACTCTGACTTCCTGGCGACTCATCCCCCTGTATTCTCAAGGGCGGATGAACCACTTGACGCGGACAACTGGCTCCGCGCCATAGAGATGAAGTTCGGGCTGCTCCAAATCAGCGAGCAGCGCAAGACTCAGTTCGCGGTCCAGCAGCTCCAAGGATCCGCGAGCGCGTGGTGGGCCAACTTTTGTGCTTCACAACCCACCGACCGAGTGATGACCTGGGCGGAGTTCCGGACGGCCTTCCGGGCCTATCATATACCGCCCGGTTTGATGAAGAGGAAGACGCAGGAATTCCTACACCTGCAACAAGGGAGCCGGAACGCGCTGGAGTACTCCAGAGCGTTCAACGATCTCGCACTCTACGCGTCGTATCACGCAGATACGGACGAGAAGCGGCGGGACCACTTTTACCAGGGGCTTAACCCGCTCCTGAAGGACAAGCTGGCGATGTTCAATCGCGGCAGCCTCAACGACATAATTGATGCTGCGATTGTTCAGGAAGACTCCGGCAAGGAGTTGGCGGCGGCAGAGCGAAAGCGAAGCGCGCCGCAGAGCAGCAGAGAAGGAGGCGGTCCTTCTCAGAAGTTTCGGATGGTGAATCGCCCACCATCAGGTCCGCGCTGGCAGCCACCACAGCGGTCGATGCCGTTCCACGGTCGGCCGTATTCTTCACCGGCATTCCGGCCGGCGCTGCCAGCACCACCGCAACAACAATAGCAGCAGCGGGCGATGCCGCGTGCGTTTGCACCTCCGCAACGCATGCCGGGCTTTCGTCCACCAAGTACTCCACCAGCAGCGGCCACATGTTACAAGTGTGGTCGTCCAGGACACTTCGCGAGCAGTTGCCCGGAGAGGCAAGGCGGCGGAGTGGTACCACAGTTTCCGGGGAGGAATCAACCCCGGAACCCTACTAATGCGCGGCGGGCAAACCCTAGGCCCGGCACTGTCCACCAGCTTGCCATTGAGGACGTGCCGGAGGGCGAGCCAATCCTTGCGGGTATGTTCCAACTCCACCAGCATCCCGCTATAGTACTATTTGATTCAGGCGCCACGCATAATTTTATTAGCCAAGCTTTCATTGCTAAACACAGCTTGCCAATACTACCCACCGATAGTCCATATTTAATTTGTTCACCGGGTGGGAAGATTTCAGCAAGCGTAATGGTCTCCAAAGCACCATTATGCTTAGCGGGTAGAGTGTACCCCACGTCTCTCATTATCTTAGAGGGACAGAAGGTCGATGTCATCCTAGGGATGTCGTGGTTAAACCGCCACGGCGCTGTTTTAGACACCGTCCTCCGAGTCGTGCACTTAAACTCAGAAGTGCACGGTTCTCACTCATTATTTCTGGACAGTCCAGAAATAAAACTTCCAAGTGTCTATCAAGCCACAACCATCAGATTGGAAGACATTCCAGTGGTCCGAGAATTCCCTGATGTATTCCCGGATGATTTGCCGGGGATGCCACCCGATAGAGAGGTGGAGTTCAAGATTGAACTTGCACCGGGAACCATGCCAATATCCCGAAGGCCGTACAAGATGGCGCCCAAGGAGTTGGCTGAACTGAAGACTCAGCTCACGGACCTTCTGGAGAAGGGTTTTATTAGGCCGATCTCCTCGCCATGGGGCTGTTCGGCATTATTTGTCAAAAAGAAGGATGAAACGTTGCGGCTTTGCGTGGACTACCGTCCATTAAATGCCGTAACCATCAAGAACAAGTACCCGTTGCCACGGATCGACATGTTGTTTGATCAGTTGGTCGAAGCAAAGGTCTTTTCCAAGATGGATTTAAGATCCGGGTACCATCAGATTAAGATCAGGGCTGAGGACATTCCAAAGACAGCTTTTTCGACAAGGTACGGACTTTATGAGTACCTGGTCATGTCCTTTGGCCTCACCAATGCTCCAGCTCACTTCATGTACTTAATGAACTCGGTGTTCATGCCGGAGCTGGACAAGTTTGTCGTGGTCTTCATCGACGACATCCTGGTATATTCCAAGTCGGAGGAAGATCACAAGAAACATCTGCGTATAGTCTTGCAACGGCTGCGGGATCACAAGTTATACGCAAAGTTCAGCAAATGCGAGTTTTGGATATCGCAAGTGCCTTTCCTCGGGCATATCATCTCAGCGGAGGGTATCGCTGTGGACCCGAGCAAAATCACGCAAGTGCTGAATTGGAAATCCCCGAGAACTGTTCATGAGGTACGGAGTTTCCTCGGACTCGCGGGATATTATCGGAGGTTCATTCCGAACTTCTCGAAGATTGCCAAGCCAATGACAGAGCTGCTGAAGAAGGCTACCAAATATGTTTGGAGTCCAGCATGTGAAGCAGCATTCAAGGCTTTAGTCAAGCACCTGACATCAGCACCGGTTTTGGCGCAGCCAGACACAACAAAACCGTTCGATGTGTACTGCGATGCATCCGGCATTGGGCTCGGATGTGTGCTGATGCAAGACCGAAGAGTGGTTGCGTATGGATCACGACAGCTTAGGAACCATGAGCAAAATTATCCAACTCACGATTTAGAGCTCGCTGCCGTGGTACTTGCACTGAAAATGTGGAGGCACTACCTACTCGGTAACCTCGTACATTTATATACCGACCACAAAAGCCTCAAGTACATCTTCACTCAGAAGGAGCTGAACATGAGGCAACGAAGATGGTTGGAACTGATAAAGGATTACGAGATAGAGATCCATTATCATCCGGGCAAGGCAAACGTTGTGGCAGACGCGCTAAGCCGCAAGTCACACGTCAATAATCTGACCATCACACCGTTGGAAGAGAGCGAACCACCACTACATGTGATTCCACATGGAGCTCTCTACAACCTAGCTTTGATCCCCACCATCCGTGAAGAGATAGCGGCAGCCCAGAAGAATGACAAGGGCATGTCACATTTGCGGAGACGTGTAGACAGTGGGGAGTTGAAATGTTTCCGGAAGGACGGGGACGGCGTCCTATGGTTCAAGGACCGGATCGTCGTACCCCGAAACCCGGAGTTACGGAAGAAAATCTTTGATGAGGCTCACTTATCAAAGTTTTCTATTCACCCCGGCAGCAACAAGATGTATCAAGAACTCAGAAGCAAGTTTTGGTGGACACGGATGAAGCGAGAGACTGCAAAATACGTGTCCGAGTGTGATACATGTCGACGGGTGAAGGCAGACCACATGCGGAAACCGGGACTGCTGCAACCACTGGGCATTCCTGCCTGGAAGTGGGAGGACGTGAGCATGGATTTCGTCGTCGGTTTACCCACCACCTTACAGAAACATGATTCTGTGTGGGTGATCGTCGATCGGCTCACCAAAGTTGCCCATTTCATCCCGGTCAACACCAACTACAACGCCAAGAAGTACGCTGAACTGTACATCTCACGGATCCTATGCTTATACGGCGTACCCCGTACCATCGTATCGGACCGGGGCACTTTATTTGTGTCCCGTTTTTGGGAGCAGCTCCACGCTGCCTTGGGGACGAAGCTGATCCATAGTTCAGCCTACCACCCGCAGACGGATGGGCAAACGGAGCGGGTAAATCAAATCTTAGAAGACATGCTACGAGCTTGCGCTATCGACCACGGCAAGAACTGGGATGATCACTTGCCGTTAGCCGAGTTCTCGTACAACAATGGGTACCAAGCCAGCATCAAGATGGCGCCCTACGAGGCGCTATACGGGAGAAAATGCCGCACACCATTGAATTGGTGTGAGTCTGGCGAGAGGGTTACCTTCGGGATTGATCTTGTCAACAACGCGGAAGAAAAGGTTCGAGTAATTCAAGCGAACCTAAAAGCCGCTCAATCCCGACAGAAACAGTATGCGGACCGGAGAAGGCGTCCGTTACAATTCGAAGCTGGAGACCACGTATATCTACGAGTGTCTCCAATGAAGGGCGTAAACAGATTTGGGGTGAGAGGAAAGTTAGCACCCCGATTCATCGGTCCATTCCAGATTACCGAAAGATGTGGATCGGTGGCATACCGGCTAAGATTACCAGAAGCACTTTCCGGTGTGCACGACGTCTTTCACATTTCCCAGCTGAGGAAGTGTCTCAAGCTATCAACTACCGTTCAGCTGGAAGACATTGAAGAACTGCAACCGGATCTCACCTATCGGGAGGAACCGGTGCAGATTATTGATGAAAAGGCCCGAACCACACGCAACCGTACGTTGTGGTTCTACAAGGTTCTATGGAGTAATCACTCCATGGACGAAGCGACATGGGAGAGCGAAGAATTCCTTCGCACTAACTACCCCGACTTTTTCACGTCGCATATTCGGTAATTTTCCACCGTCCTCTCTCTCATTTCACCTTATAATCTCGGGACGAGATTCTTTTAAGGGGGGAGGAATGTAAGGGCCTCAGTTTTTGACACTCAGTTGCAGTGTTCATCACCACACCACACACCTCATTTGAGGAAGAATGATGAACACAAATAAAGAGCAAGTAACAATTATCAACATGCTCATTAGGGAACAAACTCACACATTGCAAAAGTGGTACTTCCCACATGTGATATAGATGGGCTGGACATATGAAAACTCCTACACTTTGCCAAGGATGTCCATGCCAAGTTTCACCCAAATTCAAAACATTTTTGAGGTCATCTTGGGTGTAGATAGGAAAGGGGCAGTTTGAAAACATATTCAAATTCAAACTGTTTTCACCCACTGAATTTAAAAGTGGAAGGCATATTCTTGCTCAGCACATTTTTGTGAGCTCACACACCAATTTTCACTCCATTTGGAGTTGATCTTGACATGAGCTAAGGGGGAGAAATTCAAACTTTATTTGAATTTCAAACTGCACTTGTGCTGAAATTCATTCAAACCAAACCTCATTTGAACTTTGATCAATTCAAATGGCTCTTGGGTGAATAATTTGAGTTGCCAAGGGTAGAATAGGGTTCACGTTTACCACAGCTGTTAGGAATAAATTTCAGAGGTTAAAAGAGGAGTGGGACCCACATGTCAGCCTCAGCCTCAAAGCAAACCGACTGAACCACAGTTCAGTCGGTTCCCGGCTGTTGTGCGCGCGCGCCACCGAAGGGGGCAGCCGGCGCCAGCTCCTGCTGCGTGCCCCAAGCCGGAGACCGGCCGACCGGCCTATTTATTCCCTCCCCGGCGTGCTTCAGTCGCCATTCCCCGAGCTGCCGACGTGCACGATCCATTTCTCCACTGCCATCACCGGCGCTCGAGTTCCTGCTGGATCGAGCTGATCGCAGCTTCCTCTTTCCACTCCAGGGTCCCAGCCAGGTACTAGCGACCATCCTCCATCCTTCCCATTGATAGAAATCGATTGAAACCGAGTGATATCGGCTGTGCCGAAAGATCAAACTCGGAACTGGAAACCGCCGCACCTCGGGCTCTCGTGGACAGCCCAACCTGGGCGTTGTCACGCCCGAGCCAAGGCACCCTTGGACGCGCAAGTGATCGGTGCTGCTCATCCCCGAGCCACAGCTCGAGTGGTTGCTCACCGGCGGCGAATTTCCACTTTTCCCCTTTCTGTGTGCAGAACGACCCTCGGGTACGATTCTGTTTAATTCGTGCTCTAGAAAGGATTAGAGGGCCTCAGGCCACTCCCACACGAACTAGACACGGTGACGCACAAGTTGCCTTCACAACTCTGGGCCGGAGAACTTCTGTGCCCGGCGTAATTCAAGGTCTACTAATGGCGGAACGCACGGGGGGTATCGGGCGCACGGTGAGGACCTATTTCGGGCCTTCCCCGAGCTGCCCCGAGTTCATGTCGACCTTCTCTAAGGTCCACTGATGCTCCCCGACCGGTTTCCCAAGTAGCTGAGGCACTAGGAGCATCAGCCGACATGGCCGAAGTCGTTCCGATATGGCGGCTCGTCGCCGACCATGCTCCGGCCGTTGTCATGAGCAGCTGACCCTCGGATCATGTTCCCCAAGTAAAAGTAGGCAGGGGCGGCCAGAATCAAGAAGTTTGAAGCTGTACAGCAGCCGGCGGCGAGCTCTCCGGCGAGGTCCCTCGGCGGCGGAGCGCGGGTGTCGCGAGGTTGAAGAAGGGGGTGGACCCCAGCTGTCAGCGGCCGATATTTTGAATCGGGATCCGGCTGCGGCCGGGATCGGGTGTGCTGGCGCGCAAAAGCCTTGTGGGCCGCGGTGTGCTGTCGCTTCGGCGTGCGACGCGTGTCTCCTGGGCCCACGCGCGAGTTTAAACTTTTCCCCGATTTTCAGATTTCCTTCAAACTTCAAATCCTTATAACTTTGGCTAGAAAGCTCCAAATTGAGTGAACCAAATTTTGCTGGATTCAGCTCTTTGAGTACTTTCCAGAAAATCAAGTGTCACTTCATGAGATTCCTTAATTCTCCAGAATTAATTCCTTAAAGTTTAAACTGTTAGGAATTTTAACTGGAGAATCATTTGGAGGAAAATCCTGAAATTTTGCTGAGATGTTCACCAAAATATCCTTGAACTACCATAAAAATTTCAGATCCATTTGAGCTCATTTAGTCCACCTAATGGTGTGATTAGTAAAACTGTTCCAGAGAAAATAGAAAATGTTCAGAAACATTTTCAGAATTTTCTCTGAAATTGTTTAGCTCATATCTTTAGTTAGAGACTTCCAAATTAAGTGAGACCAATTCCATTAGAACCCTCTGAAAATCTAGTTTTCAGAAAGTCATAGTTTGTTTCATGAAAATACCTAGAACACCCTAAAAGCCTTTAATTAAGGTCAAGGACATAATTATTTGTGGAGGGCTCAAATGAGCTTTGCTGCAACTAAAACTTGACCAAGTCTCTGTTTAGGTTGTAACCAAGCCACAGTAAAAGTTTCACAGTCATTAGGTCTATCTAGTAAAGGTTATAGACTTCACAACTTCAAAGTTAATACAAAAGCATTTAATTAATACATACATTGTTCTTATCATGTAGTCGCTAAGGTCGAGGAGGAACCCGAAGTCCTAGACTTCGTTACTCCGGAGGAACAGCTAGCCTACGACCAAGAGCAGCAAGGCAAGCCCCGGTTTGCATTAACCATTTTATAAATTTTTATTGTTTTGAGCACATACTTGTTTTCTTTATGTTGTGCATCAGAGTCTTGTTTGGAAACCCCACTGCATAGCCAAGAAAACCATGGGTTGGGGTTTAGGATTGCAAACCCCGTTAGCCACTGCATTGCTAGGATAGAGTAGGATTCGGTACAAGTCGAGTAGTTGGAACTACTCGCGAGAATAGGCTAGAGGCACATTGCTCGGGTAGAGATAGCACATGATACACATGGCAAGAAAATGAGACCGAGCGGAGAGTAAGGGCAGCAGGACTTTGGGGCCTGTGTGCTGTAGCTCCGCTTGTGTCGATTGAGGACCGAGCCGTGTGCGGGCCTGTTGAACAAGCTAGAACAGTACCGAAGACCTACCGGCTATATGGGAACCGGGAAACTGATGTAACTCGGGTAGCTGGGTATTGAGGCATTGCCCGTCGTTCAGAGGGTAGGTTGAGAGCTCGAGGTGTAAATCAGCTGGCGGCACAGAGATGCGCGTGCAGGGACCTCTTGCTCGGGACGATGGGACCGGTTCAATATTTGGCTAACGGGTGAAAGGTAGTCGCGTACGGCGTCCGTGATGGTTGTTGTAGGCAACATCGAGTACGGGCGTACGTGACGGGTTATTCGGGTAACCCTGCAGGTGTAAATCGATTATAATCGCCGTCCCTCGCGGTCAGTGAGTACCACTTGTTCACTGTACCATGACGTAGAAAGAACAGGCTAGTTACATGTTAAAATGTTGCTGATTGAAAGTTGGATATTGATTGTTAATGATATGTTGTAGCTTAGTGCTAACTAAAGTTCTTTTCAACTTTGGGCAAAGTACATGAGAGAAATGCGTTTCTTGTTTGATTGCGGCTCTCTCATGTGCCTTAGCGTAAAGTTCTCCACAACCTGCTGCTAAAACTTGAAAGTAAGGTTCTACTAATTAGGCGAGTCCTTGCAAATGATTTTTACCTCATGCAACCCATCACCCTCATGTAGAAGTTTCATGTTTAGGTGAGACGGGTCAGACTTGCTGAGCCTTCGTGCTCACTGCTTGTGTTTGAAGCTTTTGCAGGGTTCTATGAGGAAGGGACTCCCGAAGAGGAGACGGAACCCCAGGAGGGGAACCCCGTCGAGTGGGAGTCGTGCACGCCGCAGAGTTAGTGTGCGTGTGTGCTAGCAAGGACACGTTCGAGGGCTGAACGTGCACTTGATGCTTAGTCTACGCCCGCGAGTGTGGACTAAACTTATTTTGATGTAAACATGTTAATAAACTTGTTTATGTAATAAAGCTTCCGCTTCCGCTTTGTACCTTTGACGTGTGTTATACGGTGCTGTGCAATGCAGCACCCCTCAGCGTGATCCTGGCTCGACAGGACCAGTGGGGTCGTGTCAAGGTGCCCCGATTCCATTGCACGAGATGCGTCTTCATTTCGGGGTTTAACCCCCGATAGAAGTGCTCCCGCTTTTTCTCCTCGGTGGAGATGTAGTCTGACGTATATTGCGCCAGATGGTTGAAGGCACGGGAGTAGTCATGGGCACTCCTCCCGCCCTGTTTCAGTTCCAAAAATTCTTGGAACTTCCTCTTCATTATTCCGGGAGGAATATGATAGGCGCGGAACGCCTCCCGGAACTCTCCCCACTCCACGGTATGGCCAGCCGGACGCGAGGCGACATAGTTCGCCCACCACGCACCAGCAGCACCGTGAAGCTGCTGCGCTGCAAACAACGTCTTTTGCCGCTCCGTGCATTGGAGCAGCCCGAACATGGACTCGATGGTCCGCAGCCAGTTGTCAGCCTCCAGTAGTCCTTCAGCTTCTGTGAACACTGGAGGGTGCGTACTCATGAAGTCCGAGTACGACACCTCACGGGGCTCACGGGGCCCCCTCTCTTGACGCCCCCCGCCTGGGACGTATTCTGCACGATCGTGCGGAGCAGGTCGGTCTGCTCCTCACGACCTCCCACCAGTGCTGCTATCACATACGCTAGAGTAAACGGAGGCGGCGGTTGTGGCTGCTGCTGCGGGGTGCTGTCGTAGGCCGGTGGATGGAAGTCCTCGCCTCCCTGTTGGCTAGAGCCACCAACCTTGTGCGTGGTCCTAGTGAGAACCATCTGCAACCATGCGACAATAAACATCAGTCCCGTAACATATTTCAATGCAGTCCATGAAATAGGCGTAAAAACATAATGACAATAAAACATGCGATACATCTCGTATGTAGATAATGTAATAACTTTGCACAAGCTACACCATTACCAGACCAAATACAAGCTAGTTAGATCCAACTTGATGAACCTCCTCTTTGGAAGCTCACCACAACTAGGTTTGGTCACTACGAGATGTTACTATCGCTTTGTCATCACGTATACTCCCCCTTTTACCTTCAATACGACACAAACATGGTCTCTAGTAAAAGAAACTTGAGTGAGACCCATACTCAAATCTTTCACTAGTCAATGATAACCCCTCATGAGTATGTTCTACCCCATTGGGAGTACTCAAACCCCCTCTAGGGTACAACAATCTCTCAAATGAGTTCAACTGTTACTCCTCTGTCAGAATGACCAGTTTCTACATATCCAAGATTTTGATCTGGTTCTGGGCATTTTCATGACTCAAGCTGAATACCGAAGTTAAAGTTAACTTCAGTATATTTCCAACGAGTATTCAATTGCCCTCAGATCAGCTCTGGTTAAATGGTTATGGTAATTCAAAGTCAACCGAATTTCTGGGGAAACTTTCAACAGCACCTCCCTTGGAAGTTGCTGTTTTCTACTCTGGTTTCCAGTGAAATCTGTGCTGAAATTTCAGAAAATTTGAATTGCAAAAATGTAACACCTCTTCTATCCTTTCTAATTATGTATCATATGACAATTTAAGATTTTTATACTGGGAGTTATGTTTGAAAAACAGAACAGTCCAGAGAGTGTTTAACTCTGTCCTGATTCTGGACAGTTTACATTCCTATGGGATTTAAGCAATCTTAAGGTGTGTTTCAGCTCTGGAAGTCTACAACAAAGTTGTAGAGTACTCAAATACCTTTCCAGAACTATATACCAAACCTCCATGGGCTAAAAGACTTGTGAGTTATGCCCTGTTGAAGATCAGCAAACTTGCTGCCCCAAAACAGAGCACTCTGTTTTTCATTCCTTTGGCTATCCTGCTCCACTATCACATTCTTCTACCCAACCAGGGTCCTAGATGTTGAAACTTAGTGATTTTAGTTTCTTGTTATCATTATTTTTTCATGCATATGCCTATGATATCTCGGTACTATGTTCCTCACAAAAAGGAAAATCCTAACCGGATTATACCGCCATATACGTCTCAAGTGTGGCACTAAATAGTCTCTCGCACACGTTTACTACACGGATACATACGTGGTTAGTACCTGCAGAAGACCACACAGTAGTGATGCATGCAAAGGTTATTCATTTCAGGCAGGACCATATTTGAAATTAAATACAAACGCCCGTATCATTGTCATACTACCGTCCTTGAGTTTGGTCACATCTCAAGGTACGTGATCGTGTTTCAACACCACACGACGGGGAACCCGAGTATGTCATGAACGGGTCGTCATGGTTGGGAATGTTATCAACCCAACAGATACCACCAACTGCCCTGCAGGGCACGCCGATGGCAAGGCGCTGCGTATGTCCTCCTGGGCTAATTCCAGACGAACACACTCTCGCGTTACTGACCATGCGATGGGGTCTCCACTTACTTGCCTAATGCACGCTAGGGATCAGCGTTTCATATGAACTCAGGAACAAGAAGAGTCCAAGAGTTTCATATTGACGTCTCACACCAAGCTGTGAGACCTATCCCTGAACCACGTTTCTCGTCAGGGGAGCTAACCGAAATTGAACCGCTTTCGGTAGCGTTCCTTACCATTCTTACCAGAGCGTAGGTGCGTCTTTACATAATTAAAATTCAGAATTATAACACATAGGTTAGTCTTTGCCACTTTAAGTAACTATACTAATATATTCCTTACTTGGGCAACTACCGAACCCTCACCGTAACCTATGTTTTTCCCGTAATACAGCCCTTAAGTATTGTGCTATCCCCAATGCGGCTCTGATACCAGGCTGTGGCGGACCGGGATCCGCTCGTACAGGATCGCAGAGGGTGGTGCCGCACGATGCGACACCCGACAGCACACGTCATAAGGACACAATATATTACATGGGAAAAACAACCGAACTGTACAAACAGGTACAAACTTCAGTTACAAACTATTGTTTATTTTACAGAGTGGAAGTCTACTTTATACAACTCACGCCCGCCTATCTAGCAAAAGTTGGTTGCCCAGCCCTAGGGCAACCCACACTAGCTGCACTCCTCAGCTCAGCGCGGCGTGTACGGCTCCCACTCAGCGGTAGTCCCCGACGGAGGGTAACCCTCGCCGGTGGACTCGTAACCCGAGTCCGTGGGTGGCTCCTCACCTGAAAAACACTTAAGCAGCAACCGTGAGCACGAGGGCCCAACAAGACTTAACCGACTCACCTAGGCATGAAACTCTAAATGAGGTGTACAATGAACATAGGATAGTAACAATGCAGCAAATGGACACGCCTACAAGTTCATCCTTAATTCATCCTAGCCACAAGTTAACAGTTCGGGAATCTGAAATTTAGTAAGCAATAATTGATGGCAAACATGTAGCATTACAATTATATCATGACAGCAATATTGAAGCATAACATTTCATACATTAATTACGTCACGACTCAGTGAACAAGCGGTACTCATCACCGTGAGGGACGGTGAATCGACTCGATATACACCTGCAGGGATACCCAAAGAACACGTCACGTACGCCCACCCGTGGAGCTGCACAGCACGCTCACTCGATGTCGTACGGGACAGCCTTTCACCCAACAGCCCAAACGTCGAACCGGTCGCACCGAAACGTGCAGGAGGTTCCCTACACGGAGCATCTCTCTATGCCCGTTAGCGGATTTCCATCTTGCTGCCCTCATCCTACACCTATAAATCTGTGCGTTATGCCTCGACGCCCGGAGGTTTAGGCTACATCGGTTTATCGGGGCCCATATATCCGATATGCCTTCGGTATGTTCAATACTTGTTCAGCAGGGCCGCACATGGATCGGTACTCAATCGACACGGACAGAGCTGCGCACACAAGACTTCCTCTTGCTGCGCCCTAGCCCCTGCCTAGTCTCATTTTCATTACTAAAGTGATCTCACATCACTCGAACCAAACCCGTGTGTCCCAAACCTAACTCGCGAGTAGATTCCAATTACTCGACTTGTACCGAAGTCCTATAATTTATTAAGCATAGCCTGTCTACTCGAGGTCTTAGACACTACCCTCACTCTTAGGGAAAAATTCTGGTTCTGCAAGTGGGGTTTTCATCCATCCTACACCTAATGCACATATACACTTCACACTACGTATGTAAACAAAGTAAAACTTTATAAAAGGCTTAATGCAAACCGGGGCTTGCCTTGTTGCTGCTGGTCAGGGGTTAAGTCTTCGTCCGGAAGGAGGAAATCAAGTACCTCCGGAGTCTCCTCGCCTTCAGCGACTACACGTTAATGAAATACTACATGTCAATTTAAATGCAATGTGTAAACTTGAATACATAGTTACTAATAACTCCAGCTAGCCCTCCCCTTTGGTTCTAAAATTTTTATGGTGGCTTGGTAGGTTCCTAACCAGAGCCTTGACCAAGTTTCATTTGAAACAAGGTTCATTTGAGCCTTGTACAAATAAAAGCTCATTTGGGCAATATTTGAGCCTTTAAGTAATTCCAGAGGTTTTCATGGCTCCAACAATTACTTTCTGGAAACTAGAATTTAAGATGGTTATAATGGAATTGGTTCATGTCATTTGAAGAATTCTACTGAAAGTTATGCCCTAATTAAGATTTGAGAAAATCTGAAAAATGTTTCTGTACATTTTTCTATTTTCTCAGGGCAGTTCACTTAATCACCCCATTAGGGGGACTAAATGAACTTGGATGCGTCTGAAAATTTTTATGTGACTCAAGGATTTTCCACTGACCCTCTCAGCCAAATTTCAGCATTTTTCCTAAAGTAATTCTCCAGATAAAATTCCCAACAGTTTAAAGTTTAGGGAATTAATTCTGGAAAACTGTTAGGTTTCATGAGCTGAAATTGGTATTGCTGGAAAGTACTTAGAGTTCTGAGTTCAGCAAAATTTGGTTCATTGGATTTGGAGCTTCCTAACAAAAGTTCTATGCATTTGAAGTTTGAACCAAATCTGAAAATTCAAATAAAGTTTAAACTGTCGGGTGGGGTCCCCGGGCTACGTGTCAGCCTCCCAGCTAACCCACACAGGAGCCCGCAGAATCACCCACGCAGTCGCACGGGATCCCTGTGCCGCAGCAAATCCGGGGTGCTCTCAGCAGAGACCGGCATGCGGGGCCCGCAAGGCTTCTTCAACCTCGCGCTCCCGCGGCTCCCTGCCGCCCACCTCGCCGGAATACTCGCTGCCAGGCGTTCTTCTGCCTGACCTCCGCCGATACTCGCCGACTGTGCCTATCTCGGCCTGGGGAACACGGTGGTTCCCTCACCAGATCTTGACAACGGCCGGAAAAGTGCTCCCGACAGTAACAGCGGTCGGGAGCTCATCGGCGACGTCGAACTCGGCGTCTCCTGCATCTTTTTCGACGCGGTTTGCTCGGGGAGCTCCGCTGACACCTGCTGATCATGGACATGGGCACCGATCCCCATGAAAACGGCTGCAACTACGACCTCATCGGTGAGGTGCCCTGTTCTCCGCCGCTGAGTCAAAATTTTGACATAACTACGGCCCTAGTGCATGGAACTGGCTGCTACTTGATCGAGGAGGTGCGCTAGGTCTTCTAGAGCGTGTGTACGCTATAGCTTGATCGGTGGTTGCTCCTGTGCAACTAATTTCGCCGTAGCCCGAATTCTAACCCTAACATGTACCGAGGAGGAAAACCAGGAATTCTCTCTCTACATCGCCGGAACTGGCGCATGGTTTCCTCCTACGGCTTCAGCACAAGTAGGCGCACCTTTTCTTCTCTGTTGGCGGCATGTGAAAACGTCGGGAGCGGCCGGTCGCCGGCAATCAGAGGAGGCGGCGCGGAGTGCTTGCGCGGACACGGGAGAACGGCTCGGTATCAGGTCGTTTTCACTCGGGAGACAGAAGAAGGGACGAAACGACTCGTGCGCTGGCCTTTTAGCCGCGGTTTTTCACTGTGAGGTGGACGCCCGAGCGCTGCTGGCGTTCAGAGCGCGGTCGCGCTGGCGCGCTCGACTTCGGCCGAAGAAAAATCACCTGTGGAGACTTCTCTTTTAAGACTGCTGACATATGGGCCTCCCCTTTAATTCTTTTTCCAATTTTTCTAAATTCTGTTTGTGCCAAAATATCCTCATCTACTCACAATTGAATGTGAGACTTAGCCCCCAAATTTTGGTTTGAATTTGAGTTCTCAAATTTGAACTTTGTTTGGCTAAGTTTGCTTCCTGTTTGAACTGGAATTCAAATTCAGTTTTGAATTAGTGCAAACTTAGCTCTTGACAAAATGAACTCCAATGAGGATGAAAATTGGTGGGCTAACTCAGAAAAACGTGCTGAGTTTGAATATGAAGCTAACTTTTGAATTTGAGGGATGAAAGTTGCTGCAATTTGAATTTACATTCAAATTGGTTTCTTTTTCAAATGCCTCCAAAAGTGCCTCACAAGGTGTAGGATTTGCAGGAAATTTGGCATGAACCTTCCCCAGACTTTTCAAGTGCTAGGGGTGAGCTCAACCTCCCATTTTCATGTGTAGAAACCCTACTTTGTGAAAGTTAAGGCTTTCCCCTCTAATCACTCTTTTGATGGAGGTTACTTGCTCTTCACAATTTTTCACAAGATATCCACAATAAAAACTGTGGTGTTTTGAGGTGATGAAAAGTTTTTGCAAGTCCCTTTTCTTGGGCTTTTACATCCTTCTTCTTTGGCAAGAAAGCACGGCTCCTACGTATACCCAAAATATTGAAGCATAAGCTTCAACAGATCCGGATACCCGTGGCGTTGAGAACAGTGGGATACCACCCACCCATTCTCCAACTGTTTGTCGGCATCCATCTGTAGAAAATATTTTAAAATCTCTAATATTCATTTCAACAGTACAACAACTAGTTATAACATAAAACATGTCATTGAACTCATATAATTTGGAAACATAAATCAAACTTCTAACAAATTTGATTTCTGGTACACTGCCCAAAGTTGACAGTGCTGACCAGTTTCCCTTCTTCCCAGAATTAGACCACACTAAGGGCAAAATCATGTCTGGACTTCCATACCAAAGTTAAAGTTAACTTCAATAGCTTACCATAATGTATTTGTATGCCCTAATATATGCTCTGGTTCAAAAGTTATGAGATTTCAAAGTTGACAGAATTTCTGGAGAAAATTGGGCAGCACCTCCGTGCTTGAGGTACTGACTTGGTCCAACAATCCCAGCTAATTCTGCGCATAAATTGACAAAACTTTATGTTACAAAATTGTAAAATATCTCATGAAATTTTCATAAATGTCTCATTTACTATTTTTGGATTTTTATGCAGGAAGTTATGGTCAATTCACATAGATTTCCAGAGAATCTTTACTCTGCCCTGTTTTCTGGACAGTTTCAACTCTACTGAAGATTTCGACAAGTTAATGGATGTAACACCTCGGGATGTCAAAAGAAAAGTTGTAGAACTCGTCCAAACATTTCCAGAAATTTATCATACCACCCAATGTCGAAATAACTCAATCTCTACACTCTCTATAACTTTAGCATTATTTCAGCTGAAAACAGAGGACTCTGTTCCTAATGTTACATAAGTTGAAATTGCTTAATTTTGAAATCCAGATCAAGATAAGGAGTTTTAATATACTTTTTATTTCTCTGGATCAAAATTTTAATCTTTTACAATGAGGTTGATCATTTAGTGGGGTGTGATGTCGAAGCATCACCATACATGCCGGCACTGTTACCTCACAAAGAAAACCCTATACAGGATTTAGCCGGCTTCGTTAATTCAGTGGCACTAAGCGACTCTCCCATACGTGTTCTACTCGGATACATATTCGTGGTTAGAGTACTGCAGAAAACCACACAATCATCAGGTTCAGCTGCACACTGAATCCGGCTCCATAAACAGTTGCATACGCCCGTCTGTTATCAGTCACAAGGGCGTTCTCAAGCCAAGCTCGCCTTGAGCTACGTGTTCACGTTACCAAACACGTGATGGGGTCTCCACCTACTTTCCCGCAGCAAACCGGGGACCGGCGTTGCTCAAATACCTCAAACGACATGAAGTGTCGTAGAGGATACATAAGCTGGCCGGGTTACCTGCCACCCGTGAGGCTCCACCCTTTAGCTTGTGCGCACTGGTGGACAGTGCGTCCTTGAACCCCCACAGGACATGGTACATCCCGAGATGCATGTTTCTGACATATCACATAATTTAGTAAGCCACTTGTATAGACTAATAACATCCTTATGTTGGCTCATACTCTTTCCTCACCAAGTTTTTAAAAGTTGAGTCTTCTTCAGTGTGTTAAACCTCAACGGAGCTCTGGTACCACGATGTGAGGACCCAGGGGTCCCGAAATTCCAGGATCTTGCTGAGGGATGCTGTAGTACGCAACATCGGATAACACACGTATGAAGGCATCCATGATTAGAACAGCGGAAGCTAAGTTATATTACAGAACGTGTTTATGAACATAGTTTACAACAAAATATCGTTTATAGCCTACACTCACGGGTGTAGACTATGCAAAAGAGTTCACGTTCAGCCCGTTAACGTGTTCCCACTAGCTACACACCCATACTCCTAACATGGCGGCGTGCACACCTCCCACTCGACGGTTGTACCCTATGGGGGACCCGTCTCTTCCTTGAGAGCCTCCTCCTCTTCATACCCACCTGCACACGCTTCAACAACAAGCAGTGAGCACGAAGGCTCAGCAACACTGACCCGACGCTGCTAGAACATGAAACTCTACATGCTGGAATTTAGGTGTATAATAGAAAGAAACTTTGCATGACGACTCACCTAATTACTTGAATCCTATTTTCAGGTTTTAGCCTCATGTAACGTGGTAACCTTGTGCTAAGCCACATAGGAAGTCCACAATCAAACAAGAAACGCATTCTTCCTATGTTTCCTGCCTAAGGTTGAAAAAAACTTTGATTTGCTCTTAACTAAAGCACATCATTAGCATAGCAAATCTTACTTCGAAACAGAAAGTTTATATCCATGACAACTATACTATTTATCTACGTCACAGTACAGTGAACAAGTGGTACTCACTAACCGTGAGGGACGGCGATTATAATCGATTTACACCTGCAGGGTTCACCTGAATAACACGTCACATACACCCGTACTCGATGTTACCTACAGCAACCATCCCGGACGTCGTAAAGAGACAACCTTTCACCCGTTAGCCAAGTGTTAAACCGGTCCTATCGTCCCGAGCAGGAGGTCCCCACATGGAGCAACCTACGTGCCCACTAGAGGATTTACACCTTGCTGCTCTCAACCAACCCCTTTGGACGACAAGCAATGCCTCAACATCTAGCTACCCGAATTACATCGGTTTCTCGGTTCCCATATAGCCGATATGTATTCGATACAATTCTAGCTTCTTCAACAGGGCCGCACACGGCTCGGTCCTCAACCGACACAAGCAGAGCTATGGCAGCACAGGCCCCTGAAGTCCTGCTGCTCCTACCCTCTGCTCGGTCTCATTTTCAAGTCATGTGGATCATGATCTATCTCACTAGCTGAGTTGTGTACCCCTAAGCCTATTCTCGCGAGTAGTTCCGACTACTCGACTTGTACCGAATACTATGCCGTTTGGAGGATTGCAGTGGCTACTCGAGGTTCATAACTTAGACTCAAACGCCCTGGTTTTCATGGCTATGCAATTGGGTTTTCAACAAATACCTAATGCACACAAGTTTACACATGCTATAATAATTGTAAATGTAAAACTTTATAAATAAGGTTCATGCAAACCGGAGTTTGCCTTGCTGCGAGTCATCGACTAAACTTTCCTCTGGAGCGATACAATCCAAGATCTCCAGGGCTTCTTCGATCTCAGCGACTACACGTAATCAAAGAACAATGCATGTCAAATTTAAATGCAATTGTATTGAATTGAGAATGTAAAGACTCTAACTCTAGCTAGACCTCAGTACTTGGTCTAAATTTTTTACTGGGGTGTGGTGAGGACCTAAACAGAGGAATGGACAAGATCGTTTGAAGAAAAGCTTAATTGAGCCCTGCACAAATAAATATATTAAAGTCCATTAATAGAGCTTCTAAAGATTTCTAGGGCTTTTCATGAAGCAAACCTATACTTTCTGGAAACTAGATTTTATGACGGTTCTAATGCAATTGGATTCATGTAATTTGAAGAAACCTAGAGAAATTTATTGCTAATGAAATGTTTGAGAAAATTCTGAAAAATGTTTCTGTACATTTTCCATTTTCTCAGGGCAGTTCAATTAATCACACAATTAAGTGGACTTAATGAACTCGGATGGATCTGAAATTTGGCATGTGACTCAGAGATATTAAAATGAACATGTTGACCAAAGTTGAGAGTTTTCCACAAAGTGGATCTCCAGTTAAAATTCCTAACAGTTTAAAATTTAGGGAATTAATTCTGGAAAAGAAAAGACTTTCAAGGAATGAATTTTTTTTTGCTGGACAGTACTCAGAGAGATGAATCCAACAAAATTTAGTTGACTAAATGTGGAAAATTCTACAGAAAGTTATGGACTTCTAAAATTTGGGCTGAATTCGGATTTATTTTCCGAAACAAAAATCTTTCCCACGCCTAATCAGCCGCTGACAGCGGGCCCACGGTTTAATTTAAACTAAACCTGCCCTTGCACGCGCGCTCTGATCAGTGGCTGACACGTGGGACCCCTACGCTTCGTCTACCTCCCCACGCCGCCACCTCGCGCCGCCGGAGCTCCGACAAGGTCGGCGTTCCCGGCGACCTAGCTTGCCGGCGACGGTGAAAATTGACGCCCCCACCTAACTTTCGACGCTGAACACTATGGACATGGTGCTACCGACGGTTAACCGCTGTAGCTCACCGCCGACAAGAGCTATGCCGCTGAACCCCCATAGGTGACGTGTTCCCGACGTTCCAGCCACCCATTTCATGCGCTAATCGCGTCACCACGTTCATTGCAACCTCGGGTAGCTCGGCATGGCCTTGCTTTGAACCCGAAAGCAAGGGAAACCGGACCTCACCGGCGACCCACCTTTCGCCGTGCGGTTGACCGACGGTTCTAGGGTTCTGGTGGAGTTTTCTTGCCGGGTTTCGATCGAGTAGGGGCGCAAGACCTTGGAGATTCTAATTCTAAACCCTGTTTGGCCTAAGCTCCCGGTGCTAAACTTTCAAATTCATCGCGTAGGAGGGACGAACCGAGGTACGGATTGCACCGTAAGCTCGTGAAAGAGTGGGCACACAAGTTTGCTGTTGGTGTCAAGACTTGAGACCGTCGGGATCGGGCGTTTCACGCGGCGGTGGTCGAGAAGGTTGTGCGAGGGTTTCGGGAACGAGAGAATAAGACGCCCGCCGGCTGTGGCTGCCCGTTTTATAGCCGAAGGAGTATGGAGGGCGCAACAGCTGTGGAACCACGTCCTCAGCTTAAGCAGGAGCTGGCCAGCGCCTCCTCGGTGGAGATCGACACGAGGCTCTGGTGCCCCCTCCCACTGAACGCGTGAAAACGCCTGAGAGGCTGACTTGTGGGTCCCTTAGCCCCTAATACTCATCCAAACACTGTGATTAATTACTTTGGACCCTAATGCCCCTGTAATTATCGGGAATTGCACAATGGACATTTGGGAATTTGAATTCCTCAGATTGGAGGCTGGGTTTTCTAAATCTGATTCACACTTGAATTTGAAATTCAAATTCAGTTTTGAATTAGTGCAAATTTAGCTACCGTCAAGATCAACTCCAAGTGAGATGAAAATTGGTAGAGTAACTCAGAAAAATATGCTGAGTTTGAATCTGAATCCACCTTTTGAATCCGTGGGATGAAAGGAGTTTGAATTTGAATCTGAAGTCAAACCATCCCTTTTAATAATTGTATCCGAAAGTACCCCAAACATGGTTGGATTTGCATGAAATGTGGCATGAGCATTTCTAAGAATGTTTAGTACTTAATATGGAGCTCAGCCTCTAAAGATCACATGTTGGGAATACCACTTTTGGACTTTGTGACTTCTTCCTCTAATCATTCTACTGATGGTGGTTACTTACTCTTCAAATTTGTTCATGTGATTACCACAATATGAGCTGTGGTGTGTGAGGTGATGAACATTTTAGCAAGTCAAAAACTCGGGCTTTTACAAAATTGAGAGTGGAAGGCCGGAAGTAGGGTTTCCGGCCTTCAATCCTTCAAGAATCTGCAAGGGAGCAAGGGATTCGCCGGTGGGAACAAGGAATCGCCTCGGGCCCGGGGTGAGTGTCGGTCCAGTTGTGAGAGAAAAGGAAGAGGAGAGAAAAACCGTCCAGGCTCGAGCAGGGGGTTCTTTATACCCCCGAAGTAGGATATGTTCGAACAATATTTCGAACATATCCGACTTTTTCTGATAAGTATTAAGCTCAGACTTATCCGATACTACGGACATGTACGACTTTACTTCGGACATGTCCGAATTGTTCAGAAAAGGTTCCTTAGAAGCTTTTAAAAGGGCATAGGCATGTATATGTGTATGCCTATGGTATATAAGAGTATATATAACATACCAAACATGATAATCAAGTTTTTCACACACATTTTTATTAAAGTTGATCAATTATGGAGTGTTTGAATGTATTTTCAGCACATATGCAGTTTCAAATTCAAATTGAGTTTGAATTTGCTAAACTTAGCTCATGTCAAGATCAACTCCAAATGGAGTGAAAAATGGTGTGTGAGCTCACAAAAATGTGCTGAATAAGAATATGCCTCCCACTTTTGAACTCAAATTCAAATTCAAACTAACCGCTTTCTAGTTATACCCAAAAATACCTCAAAAAGGTTTTGGATTTGGGTGAAATTTGGAATTAGCATTCCTAGCAAGGTGTAGGAGTTTTTCATATGCCCAGCCCCTATATGATGCATGTGGGAAAAGCCACTTTTGCATTTTGTGAGTTTATTCTCCAATGACCATGTTGATGGTGTTTACTTGCTCTTCAAATGTGTTCACAAGGATTCCTCAAATGAGGTGTGTGTGTGGTGTTGAACACTTTGAATATGTGCCAAAAACTTAGGCCCTTACATTCCTCCCCCCTTAAAAGAATCTCGTCCTGAGATTATAATGTGAAAATGAGAGAGAGGACGGTGGAAAATTACAGTATATGCGACGTGCAAAAGTCGGGGTAGTTGGCGCAAAGAAAACATTTTCGCTCTCCCACGTTGCTTCGTCTATGGAGTGATTACTCAATAGAACTTTGTAGAACCACAACGTACGGTTGCGTGTGGTTCAGGCCTTTTCATCAATAATCTGAACTGGTTCCTCCCGATACGTGAGATCCGGTTTCAGTTCTTCTATATCCTCCAGCTGAATGGTAGTTGATAGCTTAAGACACTTCCTCAGCTGGGAAATGTGAAATACGTCGTGCACACCGGAAAGTGCTTCTGGTAATTTCAGCCGGTATGCTACCGATCCACATCTTTCTGTAATCTGAAATGGAACGATGAATCGGGGTGCTAACTTTCCCCTCACCCCGAATTTGTTCACGCCCTTCATTGGAGATAAATGTAGATACACGTGATCCCCGAATTAGAACTGTAATGGGCGTCTCCTTCGGTCCGCATACTGTTTTTATCGGTATTGGGCGGCCTTTAGGTTCGCTTGAATCAGCCGAACCTTTTCCTCCGCGTTGTTGACAAGATCAATCCCGAAGGTGGCCCTTTCGCCAGACTCAAACCAATTCAGTGGTGTGCGACATTTTCTCCTGTATAGCGCCTCGTAAGGCGCCATCTTGATGCTGGCTTGGTACCCATTGTTGTACGAGAACTCGGCCAACGGTAAGTGATCATCCCAATTCTTACCGTGGTCGATGGCGCAAGCTCGTAGCATGTCCTCTAGAATCTGATTTACCCGCTCAGTTTGCCCATCCGTCTGCAGGTGGTATGCTGAATTACGGATCAGCTTCGTCCCCAACGCAGTGTGTAGCTGCTCCCAAAAATGGGACACAAATAAAGTGCCCCGATCCAATATGATGGTGCGGGGTACGCCGTATAAGCATAGGATCCGTGAGATGTACAATTCAGCATACTTCTTGGCGTTGTAGTTTGTGTTGACCGGGATGAAATGGGCAACTTCGGTGAGCCGGTTGACGATCACCCACACAGAATCATGTTTCTGGAAAGTGGTGGGTAAACCGACGATGAAGTTCATGCTCACATCTTACCACTTCCAGGCAGGAATGCCCAGTGGTTGTAACAGTCCCGGTTTCCTTATGTGGTCTGCCTTCACCCTTCGACATGTATCACACTCGGACACGTACTTTGCAATCTCCCGCTTCATCCGTTTCCACCAAAAACTTGCTTCTGAGTTCTTGATACATTTTATTGCTGCCGGGGTGAATATAAAACTTTGATAAGTGGGCCTCATCAAAGATTTTCTTCCGTAACTCCGGGTGACGGGGTACGACGATCCAGTCCTTGAACCATAGGACGCCGTCTCCGTCTTTCCGGAAACACTTCAGCTCCCCACTGTCTATACGTCTCCACAAATGCGACATGCCCTTGTAATGTTTCTGAGCTGCCGCTATCTCTTCACGGATGGTAGGGATTAAAGCTAAGTTGTAGAGAGCTCCATGTGGAATCACATGCAATGGTGGCTCGCTCTCTTCCAATGGTGTGATGTTCATATTGTTGACGTGTGACTTGCGACTCAGTGCATCCGCCACTACGTTTGCCTTGCCGGGGTGATAATGGATCTCTATTTCATAATACTTTATCAACTCTAACCATCTTCGCTGCTTCATGTTCAGCTCTTTCTGAGTGAATATGTACTTGAGGCTTTTGTGGTCGGTATATAAATGCACAAGGTTACTGAGTAGGTAGTGCCTCCACATTTTAAGTGCGAGTACCATGGCAGCAAGCTCCAAGTCATGAGTTGGATAATTCTGCTCATGGTTCCTAAGCGGCCGTGATCCATACGCGACCACCCTTCGGTCTTGCATCAGCACACATCCGAGCCCAATGCCGGATGCATCGTAGTACACATCGAACGGTTTTGTTGTGTCTGGCTGCGCCAAAACTGGTGCTGATGTTAGGTGCTTCACTAATGACTTAAACGCTACTTCACACGCTGGACTCCAAACATATTTGGTAGCCTTCTTCAGCAGCTCGGTCATAAGCTTGGCAATCTTCGAGAACTTCGGAATGAACCTCCGATAATATCCCGCGAGTCCAAGGAAACTCCATACCTCGTGAACAGTTCTCGGGGACTTCCAATAGCACCTGTGTGATCCTACTTGGGTCCACAGCGATGCCCTCTGCTGAGATAATATGCCCGAGAAAAGGCACTTGCGATATCCAGAATTCACACTTGCTGAATTTCGCGTATAGCTTGTGCTCCTGCAGCCGTTGCAAGACTATACGCAGATGCTTCTTGTGTTCTTCCACCGACTTGGAATATACCAATATGTCGTCGATGATGACCATGACAAACTTGTCCAGCTTCGGCATCAATATCGAGTTCATCAAATACATGAAGTGAGTTGGAGCGTTGGTGAGGCCGAAGGACATGACACTCATAAAGTCCGTACCTCGTCAAGAAAGCCGTCTTCGGAATATCCTCAGCCGTATCTTAATCTGGTGGTACCCGGATCTTAAGTCCATCTTGGAAAAGATCTTTGCTTCGACCAACTGATTAAACAACATGTCGATCCGTGGCAACGGGTACTTGTTCTTGATGGTTACGGCCTTTAGTGGATGATAGTCCACGCAAAGCCGCAACATCTCGTCTTTCTTTTTCACGAATAAGGCCGAACAGCCCCATGGTGAGGAGCTCGGCCTAATAAAACCCTTCTCCAGCAAGTCCGTTAACTGTGTCTTCAGTTCAGCCAATTCTTTGGGCGCCATCTTGTACGGCCTTCGGGATATTGGCATGGTTCCCCGTGCAAGTTCAATCTTGAACTCCACCTCTCGGTCGGGCGGCATCCCTGGTAAATCATCCGGGAACATGTCAGGGAACTCACAGACTACTGGAATATCTTCCAATCTGATGGTTGTGGACCGATAAACACTTGGAAGTTTTATTTCTGGACTGTCCAGAAATAAAGAGTGTGACGCGTTCACTTCTGAGCTCAAATGCACGGCTCGGAGGACGGTGTCTAAAACAGCGCCGTGGCGGGATAACCACGACATCCCTAGGATGACATCGACCTTCTGTCCCTCTAAAACTATGAGAGACGTAGGGTATACTCTACCCTCTAAGCACAATGGCGCTTTTGGAACCATCATGCTTGCTGAAATTATCACACCTGGTGAACAAATCAAGTATGGACTATCAGTGGCTAGTATTTGCAAGCTGTATTTAGCGGTAAAAGCTTGGCTAATGAAGCTATGCATGGCGCTTGAATCAAATAACATTAGAGCGGGATGCTGGTGGAGTTGGAACATACCCGCAAGGATGGGCTCTCCCTCTGGCACGTCCTCTATGGCAAGTTGGTGGACGGTGCCGGGCCTAGGATTTGCTTGCCACGCATTAGTAGGGTTCTGGGGCTGGTTCCTCCCCGGAAGCTGTGGTGCAACTCTGCCGCCCTGCCTCTCAGGACAATTGTTGGCGAAGTGTCCTGGACGACCACACTTGTAGCATGTGGCTGCTGCCTGGCCGGTGCTTGGGGGACGAAAGCCCGGCATGCAATGCTGAGGTGCATACGCACGCGGCATCGCCCGCTGCTACTGTTGTTGCTGCGGAGGTGGGACTGGCAGTGCCGGCCTGAATGCCGTTGGAGAATATGGCCGACTGCGGAATGCCATCGGCCTCTGTGGTGGCTGCCAGCGTGGACCCGATGGTGGGCGATTCACCATCCGATATTTTTGAGAAGGACCACCTCCTTCTCCGCTGCTTTGCGGCGCGCTTCGCTTCCTCTCCGCCGCCGATAACTCTTTACCGGAGTCCTCCTGCTGAACAATCGCATCATCAATAATATAATTGAGGCTGCCGTGATTGAACATCGCCAGCTTGTCCTTCAGGAGCGGGTTAAGCCCCTGGTAGAAATGATCCCGCCGCTTGTCGTCGGTATCGGCGTGATACGAAGCGTAGAGTGCAAGATCATTGAATGCCCTGGAGTATTCCAGCGCGTTCCGGCTTCCTTGCTGCAGGCATAGGAACTCATGCGTCTTCCTCTTCATGAGACCCCACGGTATATGATAGGCCCTGAAGGCCGTCTAGAATTCCGCCCAGGTCATAACTTGCTCGGTGGGTTGCGAAGCACAGTAGTTCGCCCACCAAGCGCTTGCGGATCCTTGAAGCTGTTGGACCGCGAACTGAGTCTTGCGCTGCTCACTCACTTGGAGCAGCCCGAACTTCATCTCCATCGTGCGGAGCCAGTTGTCCGCATCGAGGGGTTCATCCGCCCTTGAGAATACCGGGAAATGAGTAGCCAGAAAATCGGAGTAGGAGTTTGTTGGCGCTCCTCGCGATCTTGACGCCTCTCTGGTCGAGACGTATTCGCAATATGGGTTTGCAGCAACTCTGTGTGCTGCTGATGAGAACCCGCCATCATCACGACGATGTCGGCCAGTGTAACCGTTGGCGGTGTGGTTGTTGCTGTTGCTGCTGTTTTTGTCCCAAGGAATCCTCGGGAGGCTGTTGGGAGGTCTCACCCCCCTGACTTGAACCCTCAACGTCTGGGTTGGCACGAGTGCGAGTCATTCTGAAATTCAAAACAGCAGCGATCAGCACATGTCATACTTAAAATTCCATATGTAACAGTAGGTATTGAAGTGACACATGAATAATTTGCACAACATTTACATATATTAATAAAGAATAAACTTTATACAAGATACATTATTCTCGGGTCTCCGAGAAGTCGTGCTCATGTCGTCACTACCTATACATACACTACTGTCTATACGACATGTCACCGATTACAAAAGTTTTTCTTATACCACCCTCGCTGCCCTACTTGGCAACGGTAACCTACTACTCGGAGTAGAACTCGACCTCCTGCGGGTCGTCCTCCTCCGCTACCTCTTCTGGTGGCTCCGGGTCCATGACCTCCTCTTCCGGTTCAGGTTCCCCCATTACCGGAAGACCCAAAACCACAGGTACGGCACCCACCATTGGTATGCCCATTACCGGAGGTACGAGGTATTACAACGCGTGCACCTCGTCCATGGCCTGCTTGTAGTCCTCTTCTCAGCCTTGCCCCTCCTCAATAGTGTCATCACGCTCTTGAGTGAGGACCTCATTCTGCTGAATCAAGGCTTGCACTTGCTGTTGCAAAGCCATGATGTCGACATGGCTTTTCTTTTTTGCCTTCTTCAGACAATGCAACTGATTGTGTTGCTCATTCAGTCGCTTTATCGTCGGAAGGAGAACATTGCGGAGTGCGCTGTAAGCACTCTCGAAATGATCTCCACGGCTGTTGCTCTGTTTGAGCTTCACGGCGAGACATTCCGTATGAACAGCTTGGCTGTCCATTACGGCCTTTGCCGCCCTCAATTGGAGGCTGAGATTTTCCTCCGCGGGGTTGTACCTTGGGCAACCCGAATCTGTTGCCTCCATGTAACTTCCCCCACACACATGATTAGCTCGCCCCTCCACCGGAACGAGCGTGTATGGAGTGCCCTCCATAGCTCTCACGTGTAGTTGGCAGAAACGCGACATGGTGTCGCGGGCTGCAACTTGCCACATTCCCTCCGGCGGTCTACCTCTCACCGTAACGTTGAACGGCGCCCAACCTGGTGGCGTAGGTCTGGCAGGAGCTTCGACATGAATCGTCCACGTCTTGTTCCCCTCCTCGCCTTCTTCCTTGGCGAGGTACTGCAGCATCTCGACGTACCCAAAATATTGAAGCATTTGCTTCAATACTTCCGGATAACCCCTGCGGTGAGAACAGTGGGATACCACCCACCCGTTCTCCAATTGTTTATCCGCTTTCATTTGTAGAAACATATTTGAGAAATGTCAAATATTTATTTGAACAGTAAACCATTGAGTTATAACATAAAACATGTCATTGAACTCATAAAACTTGGAAACATAGTTCAAACTTAAACCAATTTGACTACTGATCTGCTATCCAATATGACAGCCCTGACCAGTTTCCATCTCAACCTGATTTAGACCAAGTTAAAGGCAAAACCAATTCTGGAGTTCAACATCAAAGTTAACGCTAACTTCAATATCTTTCCATAAAGTATTTGCTTGGCCTATGATCTGTCTTGGTTCAAATGTTATGAGATGTCAAAGTTGACAGAATTTCTGGATAAAATTGGACAGCACCTCCCTGCTTGAGGTACTGATTTGATCCAAGAATTCCAGTTAATTCTACACCAAATTTGACAAAACAATTCTACACCAAATTTGACAAAACTTTCTGTTACAAAGTTGTAACCCATCTCATAAACTTTTCCGAACTACCTCATTTTCTATTTTTTGGATTTTTATGCAGGAAGTTGTGCTTACAGAGAGTTACAGAGAGTGTTTGCTCTGCCCTGTTTTCTGGACAGTTTCAACTCTACTGCATTTTTCGACTGGTTAAGGAATGAAACACCTCTAGACATCAACAGAAAAGTTGTAAAGATCTTCCCAAGATTTCCAGAAATGTATCATATGACCCCAACCTTGAAAGAACTCAACCTCTAACATCTGATTAACATCAGCCTTATTTCAGCTGAAAACAGGGAACTCTGTCCTTAGTATCCTATAAGTTGAAAACTTGTTAACTTTGAATGTCCTGGTTAAGGGAAGAAGTTACATCAAAGTTTTAGTGCTCTAGATTGAAACTTTTCAGTTTTACAATGAAGTTGATCATTTAGTGGGGTGTGACGTTGATGCATCACCAGATCATGTCGGTACTGCATTCCTAACAAAGAAAAACCTTTACCGGACTTAACCAGCTTCGTTAGTTCAGTGGCACTAAGCGTCTCTCACACACGGATGCTACACATCTACCGTTTTGTGGTTAGACTACCTGCAAATAACTCACACAATCGTCAAACTCGGCTGCACACCGAGCCCGGTATCCATACAGTTCATACACCCGGCCGTCATCACTTGCCCGGATGTTCTCAAGCCAAACATGCCTTGAGATAAGTGTTCACGTTATGAACCACGTGACGGGGTCTCCCAAACTTGCCCAAAGCACACCAGGGAATGGCGTTGCTCGAATACCCCAAACGACATGAAGAGTCGTAGAGGATATTAAAGCGGGTCGGGTGACCTGCCACCCGTGGGGCTCCACCCTTCAGCTTGTGCGCACTGGTGGACAGCGCTTACGTGCACCCCCCCAAGACATAAAGCGTGCCGAGATGCACGATTTTCTGACATAAGCAAATAGGTTAGTATGCCACTTTCTATACACTAATAACATCCTTATATGGGTTACTAACTAGTTCCTCACCGATTTTTTGAAAAAGATGACCTTTTCAGTGCGTTAAACCTAAAGCGAGCTCTGATACCACGCTGACGCGGCCCCAACAGCCTTGTCGAGCCAGGATCAAGCTGAGGGGTGCTGCGTTGCACAGCACCGGTTAACGCACATCAAAGATACAAAGCGAAAGCAAAGTTTTATTACATAAACAGTTTTATGAACATTTATACAACAAAATATGTTCCGTCTACACTCACGGGCATAGACTATGCATCGAGTTCACGTTCAGCCTGTGAATGTGTCCGCGCTAGCACGCACACACACTAACACGGCGGCGTGCACGACTCCCATTCAACAGAGTTTCCCTCTGGGGGTTCCGTCTCCTACTCGGGAGTCCCTTCCTCATAAACCCCTGCAAAAGCTTCAAACACAAGCAGTGAGCACGATGGCTCAGCAAATCTGACCCGTCTCTCCTATACATGAAACTTCTACATGAAGGTTTATAGGGTACATGAGGTAAATAAGTTGGAAAGGACTCGCCTAATTATTTGAATCTTACTTTCAAGTTTTAGCAGCAGGTTGGGGAGAACTTACACTAAGGCACATGAGAGAGCCGCAATCAAACAAGAAACACATTTCTCTCATGTACTTTGCCCAAAGTTGAAATGAACTTTAATTAGCTCTAAACTACAACAATCATTAACAATCAATGTATAGCTTTCAACTCAGCAAACTTTTAACATGTATCTAGCCTGTCCTTTCTACATCACAGTACAGTGAACAGGTGGTACTCACTGACCGTGAGGGACAGCGATTATAATCGATTCACACCTGCAGGGTTACCCGAATAACCCATCACGTACGCCCATACTCTATGTTACCTACAGCAACCATCACAGACGTCGTACGCAACCACCTGTCACCTGTCAGCCAAATGTTGAACCGTTCCAATCGTCCCGAGCAAGAGGTCTCTACGCGCGCATCCGCAGTGCCGCCAGCCGATTTACACCTCGAGCTCTCAACCTACCCTCTGAACGACCATCTATGCCTCAACACCCAGCTACCCGAGTTACATCAGTTTCTTGGTTCCCATATAGCCGGTAGGTCTTCGGTACTGTTCTAGCTTGTTCAACAGGCCCGCACACGGCTCGGTACTCAATCGACACAAGCGGAGCTATAGTACCCAGGCCCCAAAGTCCTGCTGCCCTTACTCTCCGCTCGGTCTCATTTTTCTTGCCATGTGTTTCATTTGCTATCTTTACCCGAGCGATGTGCCTCTAGCCTATTCTCGCGAGTAGTTCCAACTACTCGACTTGTACCGAATCCTACACTATCTTAGCATTGCAATAGCTAATGAGGTTTTCAACCCTAATCCCAACCCATGGTTTTCTTGGCTATGCATTTGGGTTTCAATCAAGACTCTAATGCAAGAAGTAAGTGGGTGCTCAAAGTAAGTTCTCAAAACAGTAAAAATTTGTAAAAAGGTCAATGCAAACCGGAGCTTGCCTTGCTGCTCTTTGTCGTAGGCTAGTTGTTCTTCCGGAGTGACGAAGTCTAAGACTTCGGGTTCCTCCTCAACCTTAGCGTCTACATATGATAAATATAAACATGTGTCAATTTAGATGCATTTGAATTGACGTTAAACTTGTGAGGACTATAAGTCTTACTAGACAGACCCAATGACTCTGAAACTTGTACTGTAGTATGGATACAACCTAAACAGAGACTTGACCAAGTTTCATTTGTAGCAAAGCTCATTTGAGCTCTCCACAACTAATTATACACTTGACCTTAATTGGAGCTCCTAGGGTGTTCTAGGGATTTTCATGGAGGAAGCCATGACTTTCTGAAAACTAGATTTTTAGAGGGTTCTAATGGAGTTGGTTTCACTTAATTTGAAGGTTCCTAGCTAAATATATGAGCTAAACAATTTTAGAGAAATTCTGAAAATGTTTCTGGACATTTTATATTTTCTCTGGAACAGTTTTATTAATTACACAATTAGGTGGATCAAATGAGCTCAAATTGATCTGAAATTTTTATGGTAGCTCAGGGATATTTTGATGAACATCCTAGCAAAATTTCAGAATTTTCCTCTAGCACCTCATGATTACCTCGGCCAAATATTAGCAAAGATGATCAACCCAGTGAGCGCAGCACCGTATTTTTGCCGCCGCCGGTGAAAAGGGCTCGGGTCGCCGGTGAAGTCTACTTTCCTGGCAATATCCGGCCAAGAGGAGGGCAGGGTTAGCTTCCCCATGCCCCAGTGGTTCTTTGTGACCCATTGGTTGATCGTGTTCACTGCCGAGATAAGCTAACACCGTCGGACCCGAGCTCAATTCCGCCGCCACCGTCGCCGACTACTGTCCGGGCGATGTCGAGGCGCGAGGAGTTGTCCGGCGTGTGCGCCGTGCTTCAAGGGTCGCGTAGGAAGAAACCGCGTCGAGAATAAGGCAGTAACAGCCGAGAACGAGCCGTGCCACCACAGCTGTGCGTTGCGTGCTCGGGCGCCGGCGGGAGGTTGAAGAAGACACCGTGCATGGGACCCACGTGCAGTTTTTTAAACATTTCTCGATTTTCAGATTTAGTTCAAATTCAAACACCCATAACTTTGGCTAGGAAGCTCCAAATCGAGTGAACCAAATTTTTTTGGATTCAGCTCTCTGAGTACTTTCCAACAAATCAAGTTTAAACTCATGAAAATATTAATTTCTCCAACATTAATTCTTCAAAATTTAAAATGTTGAGAATTTTAACTGGAGAATACTTTAGTGTAAAATTCTGAAATTTGGCCAGGATGTTCCTTGTAAAATCCCTGAGCTATCATAAAAATTTCAGATCCATTTGAGCTCATTTGATCCGCCTAATGGTGTGATTAATGAAACTGTTCCAGAGAAAATGAAAAATATCCAGAAACATTTTTCAGATTTCCCCTGAACTTGTTTAGCTCATATCTTTTGATAGGAATCTTCAAAGTAGATGAATCCAATTCCATTAGAACCCTATGAAAATATAGTTTCCATAAAGTCATGGCTTGCTCCATGAAAATCTTTAGAACACCCTAAGAGCTCCAATTAAGGCCAAATACGCATTTATTTGTGCAGGGCTCAAATGAGCTTTGCTTCAGATGAAATTTGGCTAAGTCTCTGTTTAGGTTGATCCAAACCACAGTAAAAACTTCAGAGTCATTAGGCCTGTCTAGCTATACTTATAGACTTTATAATATTAACTCCAAAATCATATGCATTTAAATTGACACGCATATATGATTATCTCATGTAGTCGCTAAGGTTGAAGAGGTGCCGGAGGTGTTCGATTTCATCACTCTGGAGGAACAGCTAGCTTACAACCAGCAGCAAGGCAAGCTCCGGTTTGCATTAGCCGTTTCATAAATTTTATTGTTTTGGGAACTTACTTTATGTATTTCCTTCAAATGTGCATTAGAGTCTTGATTGAAAACCCAATTGCATAGCCAAGAGAACCAGGGTTTTGGGCTTAGGTTTTAAACCTCGAGTAGCCACTGCAATGCTAAATTAGTGTAGGATTCGGTACTAGTCGAGTAGTTGGAACTGCTCGCGAGAATAGGCTAGAGGCACACCACTCGGTTAGAGATAGCAAATGGAGCACATGGCAAAAAATGAGACTGAGCGGAGGGTAAGGGCAGCAGGAATTTGGGCCTGGGTGCCATTGCTCCGCTTGTGTCAATTGAGGACCGAGCCGTGTGTGGGCCTGTTGAACAAGCTAGAACAGTACCGAAGACCTACCAGATTTATGGGAACTGCGAAACCGATGTAATTCGGGTAGCGATCTGTTGAGGCATTGCTTGTCATCCAGAGGGTAGTTTGAGAGCATGAGGTGTAAATCAGCTGGCGGCACTGCGGATGTGCGCACAGAGACCTCTTGCTCGGGACGATAGGATCGGTTCAACACTTGACAGACGGACGAAAGGTGGTTGCGTACGACATCCGTGGTGGTTGCTGTAGGCAACATTGAGTACGGGCGTACGTGACGGGTTATTCCGGTAACCCTGCAGGTGTAAAACGATTATTATCGCCGTCCCTCATGGTCAGTGTGTACCACTTGTTCACTGTACCGTGACGTAGAAAGGACAGGCTAGTTCCATGTTAAAACATTGCTGATTGAAGGCTGTACTTTGGTTGTTAATGAATTGTTGTAGTTTAAAGCTAATTAATGTTCTATTCAACCTTGGGCAAAATACATGAGAGAAATGTGTTTCTTGTTTGATTGCGACTCTTTTATGTGTATTAGCACGAGGTTCTCCACAACTTGTTGCTAAAACTTGTAAGTAAGGTTCAACTACTTAGGCATGTCCTTTGCAACTTACATTCCATTATATGCTGCAAACCCAGCATGTAGAGTTTCATGTGTAGGTAAGACGGGTTAGTCTTGCTGAGCCATCGTGCTCACTGCTTGTGTTTGAAGCGTTTGCAGGGTGTTATGAGGAGGAGGCTCCAGAGGAGGAGACGGACCCCCAAGAGCGCAACACCGTCGAGTGGGAGCCGTGCATGCCGCCATGTTAGTGTGTGTGTGTGCTAGTGGGAACATGTTCACGGGCTGAACATGAACTCTTTTGCTTAGTCTACACCCGTGAATGTAGACTTGACGTATTTTGGATGTAATTATGTTTATGAAAACTTTTCTGTAGTAAAACTTTGCTTCTGTTTTGTACCTTTTACATGTGTTATCCGGTGCTGTGCAACGCGAGTGCTCGGTATTGGTAAAATTTCCATATCCTCTCAGCATTCAATTTCGCATGTCTTGTTGTAGATTCTCTTGATTATAATTTATTATCCGTTTCACAACTTTGTGAAAAGGGATACAATTGTATGTTTACTAATGAAGGTGTGACCATCCTTTGAATAAGTGATAACTCAATTGCATTTAAATGTGTGCTTAAGGAAAAGCTTTGTCTTGTAGATTTTACCATGAATAATGCTCAACTTAATACATGCTTAATTGCAAAGACTAACATGGGTTGGTTGTGGCATAGGAGACTAGCCCATGTTGGTATGAGGAACTTGCAAAAACTTCTAAAAGGCAACCACATCTTAGGACTAACAAATGTTGTGTTTGAGAAAGATAGGCCTTGTGGTGCTTGCAACCCGGAAAGCAAATTGGAGCACCTCATCCCTCCAAGAATGTGATGACCATAACTATAACTTTGGAGATGCTTCATACGAACCTTTTTGATCCCGTTGCATACATAAGCATAGGCGGTAACAAATATGGTCTTGGCATAGTTGATGATTTTTCTCGTTTCACTTGGTTGTTCTTTTTGTATGAAAAGAGTGAAACACAAGATCTACTAAAGAAATTCTTAAGGAAGGCTCTAAATGAGTTCTCCTTGAGAATCAAGAAGATTAGAAGCGACAATGGCACCAAGATCAAGAACACTCAAGTGGAGGAGTACCTTTATGAAGAAGGAATCAAGCATGAGTTCTCAGCTCCATACTCCCCTCAACAAAATGGAGTTGCCGAGAGGAAGAACCGTACACTCATTGTGATGGCTAGAACCATGCTTGATGAGTACAAGACTTGATAGGTTTTGGGCTGAAGCAGTTAACACCGCTTGTCATGCCACAAACCGACTCTATCTTCATCGACTTTTGAAGAAAATACCATATTAGCTTCTAACCGGTAACAATCCAAATGTTTCATGTGGAGAAGCGGGTCCTCACATTCCAGGATCGCAGAGGGTGGTGCTGTGCGATGCGGCACCCAATAGCACACAGGAAAAGAATACGAGAAACATACAACTTTAATTAATATAAAACAGCGGAAGTCTTTTACAATACTTAATATACAGAGAAAGTTATGTTCATAGCTAAACTCTCAACCTAGCTATGCAAAAGTGCAGCCATCCAGCCCGGGGACGCTACACACTAGCAGCACACATCTGGAGATCACGGCGGCATGCAGGGCTCCCACTTGGCCGTGTACCCCGACGGGGGCATCACCTCGTTCTCGGATCCTTCATTATAAGTCTCTCCTGCAACAACTTTAATATAGCAACCGTAAGCACGATGGCTCAGCAAGACTTATCCGATACCCTAAAGATGAAACTCTACATGCAGGGTACTAAACATAGGAAAAAGATATTGCGATAAAGACTCACCTACATGTTGATCCTTGTTTTCATGATTATTAGCAGCATATTAAGAGTTCATAATGAGTAACTTTAGTGAGCTCAACTATATCAATCATGGTTGCAACACGATAACATTTCAATGCATCATATTCTTTTGGCCTCTTTCAGTAATTACTACGTCACAGCGCAGTGAACAAGCGCTGCTCAAATAACCGTGAGGGACAGTGATTGCAATCAATAGATACCCGGATAACACGTCACATACACCCATTTCAGAAGTGTAGCGAAGCACACCTTCCTACTCTGTTGTATGCAGTAACCTTTCAATGGAATCCCAAATGCCGAACCGGTCCATCCGTAACGGGCAGGAGGTCCCCGCGCGAAGCGTGTCTCTGCCTACCGGTAAGTTTACACCTTGCTACCCTCAACCCACTCCTACAAAATGGTTGGGTAAGCGTTGGCAACCAGGTTAACCAATTACATCGGTTTCCTGGTTCCCATATGGCCAGTATGCATCCGGTACTGTTCAAACTTGTCTAGCAGGGCCGCACACAGCTTGGTCCTCAATTGACACCAGCAGAGCTACGCACATGAGACCTCGTCTCGCTGCATCCTATCCCCCTGCTGGGTCTCAATTTCATATTCTTAAACCATTCTTTGATTCATTCTATCCTGTATGATAAAATCCTATCTCGCGAGTAGATTCCAACTACTTGACTTCTACCGAGAATCTAAGAACATTAGCATGGCATTTTCTACTCATCGAGCTGTAGAATACCCAATACTCCATAGGATTTTGGGGGTCATACAAGTGGATTTCCAATCACCTTAACTCTAATGCAAACATCTCATCCTAGACATAAGTGATAGAAATCAAAACTTTGCAAAAGTAATTACATGCAAACCGGGCTTGCCTGGTTATGAGTCAGAGGGAAAGTTAGCTTCTGGAGGTAGAGTGTCCAAGGCCTCCGGAGCTTCCTCGATCTCGGTCACTATATGAGATGCAACAAAATATATGTATGAGTGATAATTATTTATAAGAAGCAAGCTTCTAATGATGGTTACTGCTACTAATTATTCTTGATTGGCTTTGGGATTTTTCCAGTGGAGACTACAGGTCATGAGGAGGATCTGAGCCAAAATGGAGCAAGTTTCATGGAAGCTTGTTGGTTCTAAAGCTCCAACAAGTGCATGGCTCCTCTGAATTTTAATCCAGATTCTGTAGCTTCAATATAGCTAACAGCGAAAAATCTAAATAGAGGAGGCCTCCCTTGTTCTAGTAAAATTGGTTTCATAATTTTTCGAGCTGTCTACAGGGAGAAACGGATTTTTGAAGTTGGTGGGAAATTCTGAACTGGTTTCTATTTATTTTGGAATTTGCAATGAAGACTGAAAATTAGAAGACTGTTTGACCCAGTAAATAAACCCAATGAACTTGAAATCTTTACTGATGGTCAAGGGTATTTGAATGAGTGTTCTGACCAAAATTGGGAATTTTCCCATTAACAGAACGGTGGTAATTAATTACCCAAGCAGTTAGCTCAAAGGAATTAATTACAGAAATACTGGGACTTTCATGTTTAGAAAATTGCACCACTGCAAAGTTTGGAATATGAGGAGTCTATCAGAATTTATTTGTAATTTGTGGAGCAAATCTACTTGGCGTAATTGAATTTAGAAACTGGACTAATTTCTGGAATTGTTTGCTAACAGAAAACTTTAAATAATTCCACCCGGGCCCACTGTTTTAAATCGGGCCAGTGGCATCGCGGCCACACCCGGGGCCACGGGGTTAAACAGTACAGTCACACCCGATCCCGTGCCACATCTGGATCCCGCGCAGAAGAGGACACACCAACCGGTGGGCCACGCCCTCCTTCGTCTTCCTCCCGCCCGTGCGGCTCCCTCGCCGGAGCAGTGGCGGCAACTCGACGGTGATGTGGACATCCCAGCATCACATACACGTACATGAGTTTATGAAGGACTTGCTATGCACACTCGTGTTCTAAAACTCAAACAAGAGGTGAATTCTTTCCTCTCTGGATTGTATTTTAAAATTGATAAGAATGATATGCTACCTAAGTCGTGTAATTACATGTTACTCAGGTTTACCCATGAAAAAAACATCATTGGCTGACACCAAAAAGAACCAAGTCAGTTCGCACTGTCCGAACTTTTGTTGTCGCGATAGTTCGCTCTGTCCGAACTGAGAACGGGTACAATGCAGGAACCTCAACTTCACCTGTAATCCTGTACCTATCTGTCACGTTCCAGGGCCCATAATAACAAGGTGTGAAAGCTTATCAAGTCTAATTTCCAACGCAACAAACGGTGCATTGTTTTGACTTTCCAAGCAGAAGTTATGGCTAAATTACTAAAGACTGCGCAGAAGGAGAGAAGACGCAGGAGGATCAAAGACTACTTCGTGAATTGCTCAGTAGCTGGTTTCCCACCTCAAAACGTGGTGACTTCAGTTCACACCTAGCTAGAAGGATTGTTCTTAGTATAAATATCACCCTTGTGCTCCTGGAAAAAACAACCATTGATCATTTGATAAACAATATAATTCTGAGTGTCTTACACACCTTTGTTCTTCATGGTTCTTCATGGACTTGTGTAGTGATCCCTTAAGGGTCCCCTAATTCATGCTCTAAGCTTCCAGGCCTTTTGTGTGGATTAGTTTCCGGTTTATGGTTCTGCGGTCGTTCGGAGATCGAGTCGAATCCTCAAGTTTTTGGTGACTCTCTCCCCGTCGCTTGGTCGAAACCAACCTTGGATGGTATAAAGCTAGTTATCTCGAATTGTGGTTCTATGGTCGTTCGGAGATCAAGTCAAAGTTCTCAAAGACTTCGGTACTTCTCTGTAACACCCTCAATTTCATTACCATGCATTGCATACATTTTTCATGTAGAGAAGCATTTAAAAAGAAGTAGAAATGGAGAAAGAACCATAGAAATGGAGAAAGAACCAAAGAAATGGAGAAATAACCGTAGAAATGGAGAAGGGAATATAGAAATGGAGAAGGGAATATAGAAATGGAGAAGGGAACATAGAAATGGAGAGAAATGGAAATAAGATAGCTGAATTGAGCCATCCCAAATTTCCCCCAGATTTACCCCAAATTTCCCCACCAAATTTCTCCCAAATTTCCCCAAAATTTCCCCAAATCTCCCCAAATTCCCCAAAATTCCCCTATGGGAATTTCCCCCAAATTGGCCGCAGCCTTGAGGGGAGGGAAGCCCTAGGACTCTTTGGTTGAGTCCCAACTTGACTAGGATTCTTTTGGTTGAGTCCTAATTGGACTAGGACTCTTCTTTTTCCCCCTTATAAATACAACCCCCAGCTCCCCTACACCTTTAGCCGCAGCCCCCCCCCAAATCGCCGAGTTAAGCCCCCCCTTGCCGGAATTTGGTCACCGGTGAGCCCCACCGACGAGCCCCGCCGTCGAGACCCGCCGTCGCCGGAGAAGAAGCCTGACGATCTGCCCTACCATAATTCCCCACGGAAAAATCCCCCGCTGCTTCCATTGTTAGGAGGAAGGCCCTGCGACAAGGAGGAAGTAAGGTAGGTATTCATTACCCATCTTACGACGTCGCTGCTGTTTCTACGCATCTATTTTCTTTGCCCCCTTCGAGCAGAAACTTTCGCGTGTGGACAGATCATGTTTTGATCGATTTTTCACGGTGGAATTGATCTAGATCTTGTGTCAAGATCATCACCACTTCCACACTTGGTCCCTATACCCTTGTTCCTCATAAAAACCCATGAAAGCCCATTAAAACATGCAAAAACATGTACAAACTGGTTTTATAAAACTGCAATATAGGATTTGCATTTATCTATCCAATTGCATCTTGAGTAAAGTTTGTGCATGATGATTGATTGCTGTAAATTTTGTATGTGTGTGGTCGTGAGTAGAAGGACAAGCTCAAGAGGCCATCTACGAAGAACTACAGCACCAAGACTTCGAGACGCTTGAGCAACACGAACCACGGGAGCAAGGCAAGTGCCCCTTGACCATATTGATCCCATGTTTTGAAACTGTTTTGCTTGCGAAAACCTGTATGCTTGAGTCAACTTGATGGGACACTGTTTTTATAGGAGTTTACTAGTGTTGTTAACCATCCTTGTTGTCGCGAAAGTTGATGAGTCGGGTATGGTCGTTTTTCCTTTTTGCTTCGCTTAATTTACGGGATACAGGAAGCTGAAATAAAACATGGTTAGCTACTGCACTCATATGAATAATGATGATGAGAACTTGACGATGTTGATGAGCATGGAATCGGGGAGATCTAGACAAGCTTGGTTCGTGGATGTTGCTGAATGAGATGGTGGTTTATTGCCGTAGATCTAAGGACCGGTTCATGTGAGCACATGCCAGGAAAATAGTGCCACCACAAGGCCAAATATGGGTGCGGCATAGCTGACTAATTAGGTGTATTGCTAACTTGTTATGAACCGTTGGATGGCGCGGGAATGGGAGTCGAGAGAGACTGCCCTGGGAACTACATGACACAAGATGGGGCCCGTGGGTGGGAGAATGGAGATTCGAGCCTGCCGGTGAAACCTCAGTGGGTCCGTACATCCTAGTAGCCCCTTTGTAAAGGCTATTTTGTGATCTCTTGGCCATACACCGACGGTTGTGTATTGGTATAATGGAGGTTCTTTCTAGTCGCCAACGGGTGACGAAATCATGAACTTGTGGGTAAAGTGGTGCCACCTCTGCAGAGTGTAAAACTATCATGATAGACGTGCTTCCGGTTACAGCACCTAGCCAACTTCAATGATTAGAGGCAAAACTTGGGATGGTTATTCGGTATGGTTGTGGTATGGTCATTTGAATTGGTTTTGGAACTGTTTTGAGTCACGAAAATGAGTTTGGTTTTGGTTATATGAATATGAGATGGTTATGAATTTTATGAGTATGAGATGAACTTGAGAAAGATTAATGGCTGGATGAGACTTGATAAATAGTGAATTATGATGAGAGCATGTTGCTGAATTATTTGATATGATGGGATAAATTTCACCTAGAAATAGTTGTTGTTTTTATCATGTTTGTGAAATAAAATTTGCTTGCTGCAATGAGCGTTTTTATTCCCTACCCTGTCGTAAGCTACATTTCATACTTTTCCCGCACTTGCTGAGTACGACAAGTACTCACCCTTGCATTCCCACATATACATCAGCTACAGGAGAATAATATTTCGAGGAACATGTGGAGTACTAGGCGTGCGTACTACCGTCAACATGCCTGTGGAGTTGAAGATTGGAGCCTGCTGTTTTAGTCACTTTCAGCTGTCGTTTAGAGACTTCCGCTGCAAGAATAAGTTACATATTCATGAGTGAGATATTGAGTCATTGTAATAAAGTACTTAAACACTATTTACTCATGGTTATATTCTGAATTCCGTTTGTGGATTACACGTGTATGTGTGAAGAACATCCTAGGCACACATATGCATTCACTTGGTTCTATTTTCGGAACCGGGTGTCACAAATTAGTATCAGAGCCACGTTGACCGTAGGACGCAAGCCTAGGTAGAATGTACACTCTAAAACACATAGGCACACCCCTCTAAACTGTTATTTTCGAAAATTTCTTGCTGCTGCACTTTACTTGTCAATTCATCCACCGCAAAGTGCTATTTTCAGCCCCTCTTTTTCTCTTCTTTTGGACAGCAACACTTCTGCTTTCTTGCTTCATAGCTTCTGAAGTTTTTGAGTTATTTCTTCCTTCTCTAAAGTTTCTCATGTCTTATTTATAAGATACCGGTGACTAGGAGCACAGCACACATAAGGACTCGTCCACCACCACGTGGGAGTGCACTTAACCCCGTTGAGGTGTCCGATGGACCATATTGGGAGGAGGTGAAGATGGAACCTCATGATGAAGATGAAGTCAATAGCTCTATGCATGAGGAAGCGGACCCGGAAGAGGTAGAACCATTTGAAAACGACATGGAAGATAATCCACAAGAATGGCATTGGTATGCACCTCAGGAGGACTTTCACGCGGGCTTACACCCCGTGGAGCCTCATGAAGCTATGTCGGAAGGAGATGAATCCGAAGAGGAGCCACACCTTGCTGAGGCTAATAATGAAGGTGATGAACAGGCCAACCGTTCCATTCCAGAATTCCGGTCCGACGGTGTGACACCCGGTTCTGAAAATAGAACCAAGTTAATGCATATGTGTGCCCAGGATGTTCATCACACATACACACGTAATCCACAAATTGAATTCAGAATATAACCACAAATAAATAGTGTTGAAGTACTTTATTACATCGACTCATTGTATCACTCATGAATCTCTAAATTATTATTGCAGCAGAAGTCTCTAAACGACAGCGGAAATAACTAAATAGCAGCAGGCTCCATCTTCAACTCCACAGGCATGTTGACGGTAGTTCGCACGCCTAGTACTCCACATGATCCTCGAAGTACTCTTCTCCTGTTGCTGATGTTTATGTGATAATGCAAGGGTGAGTATATGTCGTACTCAGCAAGTGCGGGAAAAGTATGACATGTAGCTTACGACAAGGTATGGAATAAAAAGGCTCATTGCAGCAAGCAAATTTTATTTCACAAACATGATATAAACAGCAACTATTTCTAGATGAAATTTATCCCATCATAATCAAGTAGTTCAGCAACATTCTCTCATCATAATTCACCATTTATCAAGTCTCATCCAGCCATTAATATTCCTCAAGTTTATCTCATACTCAAATATTCATGACCATCTCATATTCATATAACCGAAAACAACTTCATTGTCATGACTCAAAACAGTCCCAAAACCAATCCCAATGACCATATCACAACCATACCGAATAACTATCCAAAGTTTTCCCTCTAATCATGGAAGTTGGCCAGGTGCTTGTGACTGAAAGCACGGCTATCATGATAGTTTTACACTCTACAGAGGTGGCACCACTTTACCCACAAGTTTGTGATTTCATCAGCCATCGGCAACTGCAGAACCTCCATTATACCAGTACACAACCGTCGGTGTATGGCCAAGAGATCACAAAATAGCCTTTACAAAGGGGCTACTAGATGTATGGAGTCACTGAGGTTTCACCGGCAGGCTCGAATCACCATTCTCCCACCCACGGGCCCCCTCTTGTGCCATGCAGTTCCTAGGGCAGTCCTCCTCGACTCCCATTCCCCGCGCAATCCACGGTCCATAACAAGCTAACAACACACCTAATTAATCAGCTAAGCCGCACCCATACTTGGCCTTGTGGTGGCACTGTTTTCCTGGCATATTCTCGCAGGAACCGGTCCTTAGATCTACGGCAAGTACCACCATCTCATCCAACAACATTCATGAACCCAGCTTGCCTATATCTCCCTGATTCCATGCTCATTAACATCATCAAGTTCTCATCTTCATTATTCATATGAGTGCAGTAGCTAAACATGTTTTAATTCAGCTTCCCGTATCCCGTAGATTAAGCGAAGCAAAAAGGAAAAACGACCATACCCGACTCAACAACTCTCCCGGCGACAAGGATGGTTTAACAAAACTAGTAAACTCCAATAAAAGGGTGTCCCATCAAGTTGACTCAAGCATACGAGTTTTCGCAAACAAAACAGTTTCAAAACATGGGATCAATATGGTCAAGGGGCACTTGCCTTGCTCCCGTGGTTCTTGTTGTTCAAGCGTCTCGAAGCCTTGGTGCTGTAGTTCCTCGTAGATGGCCTCTTGAGCTTGTTCTTCTACTCACGATCATGCAGTACAAAATTCACAGCAATCAATCATCATGCACAAACTTTACTCAAGATGCAATGGGATAGATGAATGCAAATCCTATGGTGCTGTTTTATTAAACCAGTTTGTACGTGTTCTTGCATGTTTTAATGGGATTTCATGGGGTTTTATGATGAACAAGGGTGCTGGGATGAAGTGTGGACGTGGTGATGATCTTGACTCAAGATCTAGATCAATTACACCGTCAAAAACCGATCAAAACATGATCTGTCCACACGTAAAAGTTTCTGCTCGAAGGGGGCGAAGAAAACGGATGCGTAGAAACAGCGACGACGTTGTAAGATGGGTAACAAAGACCTACCTCACTTCCTCCTTGGTGGCAGGGCCTTCCTTCTAGCAATGGCAGCAGCAGGGAATTTTTCTATGGATCGGCTCTTTTCCGGCGACGGCGAGGCGTGACGGGGCTCGTCGGCGGGTCTCGACGGCGGGGCTCGACGACGGAGCTCGACGGTGGGGCTCGACGGCGGGGCTTGTTGGCGGGGCTCACCGGCAGGGCTCACCGGCGACCGAACTCCAGCGGGGGGGGGGGGGGACTCGGCGAGTTGGGGGCTAGGGCCTCCAAGTCGCCGACTTGGGAGGGGGAGAGCGGGGGGGCTGCGGCCAGGGGGGGTTTGGGTTCTATTTATAAGGGGGGGGAGGGGGAGAATCCTACTCCAATTGGAGCTAAATCCTAACAAACTTTTCCCCAATTGATTTGGTGCGGCAGCAATGTGGGGGAAATTCCCCAAATATGGGGAAAATTCCCCTTTTTGAGGGAATTGGGGAATTTGGAGATTTGTGGAAAAATTGGGGAAATTGGAATTGGCTCATTTCAGCTATCTTTTTCCCATTCCCCACCATTTCTATGTCACCTACTTCATTTCTACATCCCCCTCTCCATTTCTATGTCCCACTCTCCACTTCTATGCCCCATTCTCCATTTCTATATGCCCTTCTCCATTTCTATGTTTCCTTCCTCCATTTCTATGGTTCTTTCTCCATTTCTATGGTTCTTTCTCCATTTCTATATTTCTTTCTCCATTTCTATGGTTCCTTCCTCCATTTCTATGGTTCATTCTCCATTTCTATAGTTCTTTCTCCATTTCTACTTCTTTTATAATGCTTCTCTACATGAAAAATGTATGCAATGCATGGAAATGAATTTGAGGGTGTTACAGACGGAATAGAAGGACACATATCCAAGGAGCTCAAAGAATTTATGGTTTGCTGCAGCTTATACCCGGAATATCTTCTAAAGAAAGTTCCTCGCCTCAGACATGAAGAGTGGAAGGCTGAAGTAACCATCCTATCTAACGGTAGGGTTGTCACTCGGCACTTCGCACCCACATGGAGAGCTACAAGGGCAGAAGCTATCGATGATGCTGCATGGGATGCACTCACCGGACTATGCTACGCCTTCCGTGAGCAGCTTGAGAACACTACTTTTGAGCTGCACCCGTATCGGAAGAGTGGTACAAGGGAGATCATTGGACCCCATCAAGGAGCTCTTTCCAACCAACAAGCTGCTGACAAGTCTCAGAGGTTGCTCGTGGAGTTAGGAAACCGCTATGCAAGCGCACAAGAAGATATCTGTTACCTCCACAAGAACCTGTACTTGTTGGAAAAACAGGAGGAGACTCGTGCCAACATGGGAGCAAATGGAGCACCAGCATCATCTATCCCTACATGGACTGCCGACTCACCATGGCGTGGGCCCATATATGGACCACCCCCGTCACACAGCGAGAACAGCACCGGTTCTCACAATTAAGTTTAGGTTTCCATTGAATAAAGCTGTAATAGGAGCGTTTAGATCGCATAGCTTGAATAAGAGCGGTGGGCTGAAATTGTTGTGATGATTTCTTGGTTTGTGTGCTGGTGTGAGTTGTGGGACGCTTCGGCGAATGTCCACATCCACACATAGTGGAGAGATGTGAGATGCTTCGGCATTTGTTCACATCCTCATATAGGCTGATATTAATAAAAGAAGTTGCTTAGTTCATATGCCTTGATGCATATAGTTGCGAAATCGCTTCTTTCAATTCTGAATTCTATTCCGAGAGTAGGCATTAAAATAAGGGGGATAGACTTTATTGCCAACCTTATCGTCTTGGATTCCCATGGGATTGACATAATACTTGGAATGGACTGGTTAAGCAAGCACAACGAAGTGATTCAATGTGCTCAGAGGATCGTACAGTTGACGAGTGAGAACGGTACTCGTATTGAGTTCGAGGCAGCCCAACCTACAACCGAGAAGGCAGTGCTGAACCACATCGAAGAAGCGACATTGGGAAGCTTTCCAGTGGTTCAAGAATATTCAGATATTTTCCTGGAAGAACTTCCAGGTATGCCACCTGATTGGGACATTGAGTTTTCCATTGACTTGGTACGCGGAACTGCACCTATAGCAAAGAGACCGTATAGGATGCCCGTTAATGAACTAGTGGAGCTCAAGAAACAAATTCTGGAGCAGCTAGAGAAGGGTTTTATACGCCCAAGCTCGTCACCGTGGGGAGCCCCCGTGCTCTTCGTGGACAAGAAAGATGGGACCCAAAGGATGTGTGTGGACTATAGGTGTCTCAACGAGGTGACGATCAAGAATAAATACCCGCTGCCCCGCATAGAGGACCTATTCGATCAAATGAAAGGTGCCCGAGTTTTCTCCAAGATTGATCTTCGGTTGGGATACTTCCAGCTGAAGATTAAGCCCTCCAACATACCCAAGACTGCATTTCGAACACGGTATGGTTCATATGAATATACCGTTATGTCTTTTTGGTTGACGAATGCACATGCATACTTTATGTACCTCATGAATAAAGTCTTCATGGAGTACTTGGACAAGTTCATCGTGGTTTTCAACGACGACATCATGGTGTATTCAAAAAGCGAGGAAGAAAATGAAGAACACTTGAGGTTGATGTTGCAGAAACTGCGAGAGCATCAATTGTATGCCGAGTTTAGCAAGTGTCAATTTTGGCTAAAGGAGATATCGTTCCTAGGCCACATTATCTCCGAAGGAGGAGTATCGGTTGATCCCGGAAAAGTGGGAGATGTTTTGAAGTGGAACCAACCGCAGAATGTGAGGGAAATTCGGAGTTCCTTGGGATGGCTGGATACTACCGCCGGTTCATCAATGATTTCTCCAAAATAGCGAAGCCTATGACGGATTTGTTGATGAAGGGAAAAGCATTTCAGTGGACACCAGCGTGTCAAGACAGCTTTGAGGAGCTAAAGAAGAGATTAACAATAGCGCCGGTTTTAGTATTGCCGAGCGTAAGCAAGAGTTTTGATATATATATATTGTAACGCATCAAGACATAGGCTTGGATGTGTGCTCATGCAAGGAGGACAAGTGGTAGCCTATGCATCGAGACAACTAAAGAAACATGAGCTGAATTACCCCACACATGACCTGGAACTTACAGCCATGGTACATGCCTTAAAATTTAGAGGCATTACATCCTTGGTCACCGATGTGAGATTTATACGGATCACAAAAGCCTCAAGTATATATTCACGCAAATGGATCTGAATTTGAGGCAATGTCGATGGTTGGAACACATCAAGGATTATGATGTTAGAATCAACTATCACCCTGGAAAGGACAATGTGGTAGCTTATGCGTTGAGCCGAAAGGGAGCATGTCACCAACTCATGGTTCGGGAGCTGCCACCCGAGCTACGTAAGGAGTTCAAACGGTTACATCTCGGATTCTTGAACGGGATGGAGGTGATAGAACTGAACTCAACGCTGGAACAAGAGATACGAGATGGCCAAGCAACGGATGAGGAAATCAAGGAAATCAAGGAAAGAATCCGACAAGGCATAGAAAAGGATTTCAAGGAAGATGAGAAAGGCACGCTTTGGTTAGGGAAAAGGATTTGTGTGCCTAACGTGAAGCACATCCGCGACACGATATTAAAGGAGGCACACGACTCGCCTTATTCCATACACCCCGGCTGTACAAAGATGTATAAGGACCTGAAAACATGCTATTGGTGGGATGGCATGAAAAGGGATATTGCTGAACATGTTGCCCTATGCGGCACGTGCCAACGAGTGAAGGCCGAACATCAAAGACCCGCTGGATTGTTGCAGCCATTAAAAGTACCTGAGTGGAAGTGGGAAGACATCAGTATGGATTCCATTGTCGGATTGCTACGTACTCAGTACGGCTATGGCTCCTTTTGGGTTATCGTGGACCGATTGATGAAAACAGCCCATTTCCTTCCTGTTAGAACCAAGTACACCGTTGCACAACTAGCCGAGCTGTATATGGAGCAAATCGTGTGTCGCCATGGAGTTCCGAAGAGGATAGTTTCAGATCGAGGTTCTCAATTTACCTATAGGTTCTGGAAGAAGCTTCATGAAACCATGGGTACACGGTTGAATTTCAGCTCCGCATATCTCCCGCAAACCGACGGACAAACCGAGAGGACAAATCAGATTTTGGAACACATGTTAAGAGCCTGCGCTTTGAAGCATGGGCGTAGTTCGGATAAGATCTTGCCATATGCTGAATTCTCGTACAACCACAGCTACCATGCCATCTTGAAGATGTCACCCTTCGAAGCATTGTATGGTAGACGGCGTAAAACACCGCTGTTCTGGAATGAGACCGGAGAAAGACAAGTATTTGGACCCGAATTGCTGCAAGACACCGAAAAGCATGTCCAAACGATACGTGAAAACTTAAAGGCCGCTCATTCACGACAAAATGGTTATGCGGACAATAGGCGAAGAAAATTGACCATTGAAGTGGGAGACTTCGTGTATCTTAAGGTATCGCCTATCCAAGGCCAACAATGGTTCAACGTCAATGACAAATTAGCACCTCGCTACATCGGGCCATTCGAGATTTTGGGCAAGCGAGGAGAAGTAGCCTATCAACTGGAGCTGCCAACGCACCTCTCCGACGTGCACGACATGTTTAACGTATCTCAACTCAAGAAGTGCTTAAGAGTACTGGAAGAACAAGTACATATGGATGAGCTAGAGCTTCAAGAGGATCTGACCTACACGGAACATCCCGTCAAATCTTGGATGTGAATGAAAGGGTCACGAGAAACAAAGTGATCCGTTGGTGCAAGGTATAATGGAGCCATCACACGGAAGCCGAAACTACATGGGAGCGTGAGGAAGATCTCAAGGCATAATTCCCCCATCTTTTCCCCACTCTATCGAATCTCGAGGGCGAGATTAATTTTAAGGGGGGTAGGTTTGTAACACCCTCAATTTCTCCCAAATTTCCCCACTAAAATTCTCCCAAATTTCCCCCAAATTTTCCCAAAATTTCCCCAAATTCCCCTATGGGGAATTTCCCCCAATTGGCCACAGCCTTGACAGGAGGGAAGCCCTAGGACTCTTTGGATGAGTCCCAACTTGACTAGCATTCTTTGGTTGAGTCCCAATTGGACTAGGACTCCTCTTTTCCCCCATTACAAATACAACCCCCAGCCCCCCCCCCAACAACTTGCCGAGTTGATCCCCCCTTGCCGGAGTTTTATCGCCGGTGAGCCTCGTCGCCGAGCCCCGGCGTCAAGCCCCGTCACGCCTCGCCATCGCCGGAGAAGAAGCCCGACGATCTGCCCTACCATAATTCCCCGCAGAAAAATCCCCCGCTGCTGCCGTTGTTAGGAGGAAGGCCCTGACACAAGGAGGAAGTAAGGTAGGTTTTCATTACCCACCTTACGACATCGCCGCTGTTTCTACGCATCTGTTTTCTTCGCGCCCTTCGAGCAAAAACTTTCGCGTGTAGACAGATCATGTTTTGATCGATTTTTGATGATGGAATTGATCTATATGTTGTGTCAAGATCATCACCACGTCCACACTTGATCCCTACACCCTTGTTCCTCACAAAACCCTATGGAAGCCCATTAAAACATGCAAGAACACATACAAATTGGTTTTATAAAACTGCACTATAGGATTTGCATTCATCTAACCCATTGCATCTTGAGTAAAGTTTGTGCATGATGATCGATTGCTGTAAATTTTGTATGTGCGTGGTCGTGAGTAGAAGGACAAGATCAAGAGGCCATCTACGAGAAACTACAGCACCAAGACTTTGAGACGCTTGAGCAACACGAACCACAGGAGCAAGGCAAGTGCCCCTTGACCATATTGATCCCATGTTTTGAAACTGTTTTTCTTGCAAAAACCCGTATGCTTGAGTCAACTCTAGGGGACACCCTTTTTGTAGGAGTTTACTAGTTTTGTTAACCATCCTTGTCGCCGGGAAAGTTGATGAGTCGGGTATGGTCGTTTTTCCTTTTTGTTTCGCTTAATTTACGGGATACAGGAAGCTAAAATAAAACATGGTTAGCTACTGCACTCATATGAATAATGATGATGAGAACTTGACGATGTTGATGAGCATGGAATTGGGGAGATCTAGGCAAGCTTGGTTCATGGATGTTGCTTAATGATATGGTGGTTTACTTGCCGTAGATCTAAGGACCGGTCCATGCGAGCACATGCCAGGAAAACAGTGCCATCACAAGGCCAAATATGGGTGTGGCTTAGCTGACTAATTAGATGTGTTGCTAGCTTGTTATGGACCGTTGGATGGCACGGGGAATGGGAGTCGACAGGGACTGCCCTGGGAACTGCATGGCAAAAAAGGGGGCCTGTGGGTGGGAGAATGGAGATTCGAGCCTGCCGGTGAAACTTCAGTGGGTCCGTACATCCTAGTAGCCCCTTTGTAAAGGCTATTTTGTGATATATTGTCCATACACCGACGGTTGTGTACTGGTATAATGGAGGTTATTTCTAGTCGCCGACGGGTGACGAAATCATGAACTTGTGGGTAAAGTGGTGCTACCTCTGCAGAGTATAAACTATCATGTTAGCCGTTCTTCCGGTTACAAGCACCTGGCCAACTTCCATGATTAGAGGCAAAACTTGGGATGGTTATTCGGTATGGTTGTGGTATGGTCATTGGGATTGGTTTTGGGACTGTTTTGAGTCATGAAAATGAGTTTGGTTTCGGTTATATGAATATGAGATGGTTATGAATATTTATGACTATGAGATGAACTTGAGAAAGATTAATGGCTGGATGAGACTTGATAAATGGTGAATTATGATGAGAAAATGTTGCTGAATTACTTGATATGATGGGATAAATTTCACTTAGAAATAGTTTCTGTTTTTATCATGTTTGTAAAATAAAAATTGCTTGCTACAATGAGCCTTTTTATTCCCTACCCTGTTGTAAGCTACATGTCATACTTTTCCCGCACTTGCTGAGTACGACATGTACTCACTCTTGCATTCCCACATATACATCAGCTACAGGAGAAGAATATTTCGAGGAACACGTGGAGTAGTAGGCGTGTGCACTACCGTCAACATGCCTATGGAGTTGAAGATTGGAGCCTGCTGTTTTAGTCACTTTCCGCTGTGGTTTAGAGACTTCCACTCCAAGAATAAGTTAAATATTCATGAGTTAGACATTGAGTCATTGTAATAAAGTACTTAAACACTATTTATTCATGGTTATATTCTGAATTCCTTTTGTGGATTACATGTGTATGTGTGAAGAACATCCTAGGCACACATATGCATTCATTTGGTTCAATTTTCAGAACCGGATGTCACACTCTCTCCCCGTCACTTGGTCGAATCTAACCTTGGCAGGTATAAAGCTAGTGACTCCGCTGCTTTCAGCTAGTTACCATTGTTCATTGCGCTGTCCGATCTGTCCATTTGCCCTTCGTCGTACCTACTGCCATGAAGATCGGGCCACCCCCGGGTTTCACCCTATCATTTAGTATCATATTTCAGGTTTCCAGGGTAGGTACGATCCTCTTATAATTCATTTGTTTCTCACCATTTTTCTGTTATCCATCTCGTGTTTTCGTGTCATACCTATAGTTCATTAAACCACCACAAAAGTAACCAAACCATTGTGTAGTACCACTGGTCTTGTGTCGTTTAGAGCATTTGTTGTTTGCCATATCAATCTGCATTGTGTTAGTCAGCCCACATCTTGTTCGCATAAAAAAAGGAAAATAAAGAGAGACAAGTGAAAAAAAGTGTGTTACAAAGAAAAAGAGTAAAAAAAGATTTAAGGGCTGCAAGGATATATTCATTGTTGAAAAAAAATTCAGATCGGACAACAAAGTCTACTCATCATTTGACTTGGTTTATGACACTTGATTTTTGGTGCTGCAAGCCTTCCTTGTTTAGCCATCCAAGCTCCACAAAAATCCGTAACCGGATCTCCGACTCGTGAACCTTTCAACTGCTTAATCACAGCAAGGAATACTACCACATTTTGCACACTCCAAGTCCTTGAGAAAAGATAAGTACTTTGGTAAGCAAGTGGTGAGATTGTGTGATTCCACTAAAATTTCCTATACCATTTTCCCTCCATTGTTCTGACATGGCAGGATCTGCTTCAATAGTTCATGGTGGTAATTCTGAAAAAGAACCACGAGTTTCACGAGCCGAGCTACGCCGATTCGGAAACTCACTATTAGAGACCATGGAAAGGATGTTTAATGAACGTCTCCCACCAGCCGGTGGAAGGACTCCACTACATCAACATGAGGAACTTGGTGAAAAAAATGCAGATTTTGGGATTGGTTTTCGTAACCATTTCAGAAATGATTGTGGTGGCCATGGTGATGGAAGACGTGCGGGTCTCAAATATCAGCGTAGAGGAAGAACTCAAGGGCATGGTCAAGGCCAACGTGTTCGTTTTGATGATGAGCAATAGGTACATGATTATTATTATTATTATTATTATGACAGATATGAAAACCCTTTTGCAGATCATGGGCAATTTGATCATCAGCATGATTGCCGTCGGGGTGCTGACTATGTTGGAGAACATGGTCGCTCCTATGATAGCCGATCTATCTCAGATTTGTGCCACCGGCAGCAACCCTATACCTCTGTTATTGTGGATAAATCTCAAGGCGCTGCAGCTAAGTATTCTCCATATATTGGTGCTGCGAAGATATCAGTTTCTACTGCTTCTTCACCTACAATTCAGCAAGAACAACAACTCCACGCTGCAAGCACATCAGCCCCATCTACTGCATCGGTGGTTGCATCCTCCTCGCACAGCCGAGTGATTAATTGTCACAAGTGCCAAAGTCGTGGACATATTTCTGCTGAATGTCCTACACGGAAGACCATGATTGATAATGAACAAGGTGAAGGGGAATCTGAGAACAAACCACAAGATGTACCAATCTTTGATGATGAAATTGGAAGTAACGAGAATGTGACCCAACCCGATGAAGGTGAATCTGAAAATGAACCACAAGATGCACCAATATTTGATGCGGACAATGTAGATGATGAGAATATGATCCAGCCTGATGAAGATGATAATAATTGCATCATTTCTCATCGAATGTTTAATGTTACTAGTGCAACTGCAGAAGATGAACATCAACACAATTTGTTTCACTCCGGAGGCATGATCAAGGAGAAGATATGCAAAATTATTCTTCATCATGGCAGCTGCAATGATATTACAAGTCAGGAATTGGTAGAGAAATTGGAGTTCAAACAAATGCATCTTCCTAATCCATACTAGATGCAGAGGTTTCATGATTGTGGGGCATTCCGTGTAACCAACATCATTGGGAAGTATAAAGACAAAGTGGAACGTGATATGGATCCTATGCACGCATACAGACTGCTTTTGCAAATAACTATGTTATATTTTCCGGCAGTTCAGATTTGTGATCATGTTAACAAACTTATCTCCATGAACAACGAAGAGCCTCCTTGGCCATTGGAAGAAATTGAGAAGAAAATTATGAAAAGAATTCGGCGAGAGAGTGAGAACCACTTGCGAGTGACCCACAAACATAGTAAGATAGTGTCTCCAAAGCCAAATAAAACCCCACACCCTCAAATGACCGAGCAAAGGGAAAAGAGGGTTTAGTGATGATAGCTACAAAAAGGAAATCTAAAAAAATTGAGTGAACCCAATGCCATGTTTTTTGTACTCCTGTGCAAGGACAATTTTATTTTTCCTAATGACTCACATTCTACTTTGCCAAGTGCATGTTTTGATGTGTCACAGGAATTTGAAGATGTGTGTCCTAAGGAAGAACCACCAGGGATGCCACTCAAGAAAGGAGTTGAACATCAAATTGACTTGCTTCCTGGTGCTTCACTTCCAACCCATGCACCATACTGCACCGACCAGAAAGAAACAAAAGAAATTTGATGCCATGAGCAGGACTTCATCGACAAATGGTATGCGCATGAAAGTTTTTCACCTTGTGCAAATTTTACTTTCATATTTCCAAAGAAACATGGCTCATGGAAAATATTTGTTGATTGTCATGCAATAAATAATATTGCAATAAGGTATAAGCATCCCATACTTTTGCTTGATCACATACTTGATGACCTTAATGGTGCTATCATTTTCACAAATGTTGACGTGAGAACTGGCTATCAAAAAAACTGTGACGCCCCGGTTCTGTGAGGAACCTGGACTGATGCATATGTGTGCCCAGGATGTTCATCACACATACACATATAATCCACAAATTGAATTCAGAATATATATAACCACGAATGAATAGATTCAAGTACTTTATTACATCAATCTTTATTGCAGCGGAAGTCTTATCTTAGCAGCGGAAGTCTTATTCTAGCAGCGGAAGTCTTCTAAACTATAGCGGAAGCAAACTAAGCAGCAGCACAGGCTCCATCTCTACTCCACAGGCAATGTTGAGGATAGATCATACGCCTAATACTCCACGTGGTCTTCATAGTACTCCTCTCTTGTTGCTGATGATGTATGATAATTCAAGGGTGAGTACATGACGTACTCAGCAAGTGCGGAAAGTATGACATGTAGCTTACAACAAGGTAGGTATAAAAAGGCTCATTGCATAAAAGCAAAGTTTATTTCACAAATCATGATAAAAACAGCAACTAGCTTAAAGTGAATATAATGCCAACATGTATTTAAACATCAACATACCTCCATCATGATTCACCACTTTTCATATCTCATCCGAATATTTATCTTTCTCAACTTTTCACATGCTCGTGAATACCATCTCGTATTCACTACCATCTCATCTCATATTCAATTCCATCTCATAACCGAGATCAAATCTCATTGTCATGACTCAACAGTCATGCAACCAATCTCATTACCCGGACTCAACAGTCCCGAAAACCAAATCCAAAGACCAAACCATTACCAAACCAAAAACCATCCCAATAACCATCCCATCTAATCATGTGAGTTTTACAGGCGCTTGTGACAGTAAGCTCGGCTATCATGATAGTTTTACACTCTGTAGAGGTGGCACCACTTTACACACAAGTTTGTGATTTTGTCACCCGTCGGCGACTGCAGAACCTCCATTATACCAGTACACAACCGTCGGTGTATGGCCAAGAGATCACAAAATTACAAAGGGGATACTAGATGTATGGAGTCACTAAGTTTCACCAGCAGGCTAGAATCTCCAATTCTCCCACCCACGGGCCCCCTCTTGTGCCATGCAGTTCCCAAGGCAGTCCTCACTCGACTCCCATTCCCCGCGCCTTCCACGGTCCATAACAATCTATCAACTTACCTAATTAGTCAGCTAAGCCGCACCCATATTTGGCCTTGTGGTGGCGTTGTTATCCTGGCATGGCTGGCATTAACCGGTCCTTAGATCTACGACAAGTAAACCACCATCTCATTCTACCTCATCCACAAACCAAGCTTGCCTAGATCTCCCTCGATTCATATTCATTAACATCAAGTTGTCATTAACATTATTCATACGAGTGCAGTTAGGTAGACACATTATATCACTTCCCATAACCCGTAGATTAGCTAAGCAAAAAGCAAAAACGACCATACCTGACTCATCAACTGTCCCGGTGACAAGGGTGGTTAACAAAACTAGTAAACTCATATAAAAGGGTTTCCCATCAATTTGGCTCAGAACACACACCTTTTCGCAAACAAAACAATTTCCAAAAACATAGGATCAATATGGTCAAGGGGCACTTGCCTTGTTCCTGTGGCTTCTGTTGCTCTGGGATCTCGAAGTCTTGGTGCTGAAATCCTTCGCAGATAGCTCCCTGAGCCTGTCCTTCTATTTATGATCACAAACATACAAGATTCATAGCAATCAATCATCATGCACAAACTTTACTCAAAATGCAATGGTGCAAATGCATGCTAATATCTATGATGTTGTTTTTATTAGGTCGGTTTGTACATGTTCTTGCATGGGTTTGCATGGGGTTTCATGATGAACAGAGGTGTAGAGATCAAATGTGGACGTGGCAAAATCTTGGCTCTAGATCAAACCGATCAACACGTGATCTGTCCATGAAAAAGCTTCTATTCGAAAGGATCGAAGAAACAGGTGCAAAGAAAACCGTGATGATGTCGTAAGGTGGTATTGGAGACCTACCTTACTTCCTTCGTGTCCTTCCTCCTAGCAAAAATAGATGGTCGGCTCTCATCCGGCGATGGCGATTGTGGTCCGGGCTCGTCGGCAGTCTCTCCGGTGGTCGAACTCCGGCGAAGGGTTAACTCAGCGAGCTGGGGGCTAGGGATCTAAGTTGTCGGCTTGAGAAGATGTTACGACCAAAAAGTTGCTTCGGGTTCTATTTATAATCGGGAAAAGAAGAGTCCTCCTCCCCCGATTGGATTTCAAATAAGAGTCCTATTTGATTTGTGTTTAGATCTTAACAACTTATCTCTAATCGATTTGGTGCGGTAGCAACGTGGAATTCGTGTCGGTTTCCTTCCGCGTCGGTATTCCCGCGCGTACAGAAGAAAAAACCGCTTCAGATCTCGTCACCTCCGCGGTGATGAGCTCCGGAGGCTCCACGTGTCCTGCGGGTGCCGGGCCTCCCTTTTCCGTAGAGGTGGGCTCCTGTTGTGCCGCGTGTCAGGCGGGCGAGACCTCCCTCTTCCTCAGAGGCGAGCTCCACGTGCGCCACACGTCTGGTGGGTCGGGACCTCCCCTCTCTCCAGAGACGAGCTCCGCATACACCGCGTGTCAGTTTCGGACCTCCCCTCTCTTCAGAGGTGGCTCCGGGGGTGCCACGTGTCCGTGCCGGACCTCCCCTCTCTTAGGAGGTGAGCTCCGGTAGTGCCATGTGTCCGTTCTGGACCTCCCCTCTCTTCGGAGGTGAGCTCCGAGAATGCCACGTCTCAAGTAGCGCCTATCTTCATTACTTCTCGGAGGCGAGCTCCGAGGTCGACACGTGTCTGTTAGCGTCGGACCTCCCGGAGGTGAGCTCCGGAGGTGACACGTGTCCAACAGTGTTGGACCTCCCTTAGGGCAGGATCTCTCGGAGGTGAGCTCCGAGGCTGAAGCGTGTCCTGTAGTGTCTTCTCCTCGGAAGTGAGCTCCGAGGATGGCACGTGTCCATTAGGACCGGACCTCTCGGAGATTAGCTCCGAGAGCGACACGTGTCCCGCGGCTGGTCCTCTCTCTTCCGCAGTGACTAGTTCCCAAGGCGAGTCCTGCGGGGCTGGCCTCGCTCATCCGCAGAGGCTAGCTCTGGGGGCAACACATGACCCACGGGGTCGGACCTCGCCCCTTTCACAGATACGAGCCCCAAGCCTGCCACATAGCCAGTTTAGCAGCGGACCTCTCCCCCTTCGCGAGAATGAGCTTTGAACATGCCACGTAGCCAGTGGGCCGTGGGAAATGTCTTCGGCGCTTCTCGGTGAACTGGAATTAGCTCTTTTCGGCTATCATTTCGATTCTTTTTTTCTGTTTCCACTTCTTTTAAAATGTTTTCTCTATATAAAATATGAATGCATGCAGAAATCAAAATTGAGGGTGTCAAAAATCTACCCCCCTTAAATTGAATCTCGCCCTTGAAATTCGATAGAGTGGAGAATAGATGAGGGAATTATGCCTTCTCGGTTGTTGGTTGGGCTGACTCAAACTCGATATGAGTACCGTGCTCGTTTGTCAACTGCACGCTCCTCTTAGCACATTGGATTACTCCGTTGTGCTTGCTTAACCAATCCATTCCGAGTATTATGTCAAGCCCTTGGGAATCCAAGACAATGAGGTTGGCAAGGAAGTCTACCTCCCTTATTTTAAGGTTTACTTTCGGACATACTATATTAGTCCTCATCTCTTCACCAGGAGAATTAACCAACATAATATATTTCAAGTGTGATATGGGTAGATTATACTTGGCAACATACTTGGATGATATGAATGAATGTGATGCTCCGGAATCAAATAAAATGGTGGCTGGTATGGAGTTGGCAAGGAACATACCAATCACGACGTCCTCAGCCTGTTGCGCTTCCTCAGCAGATACATGGTTCATGTTGCTGCGAGCGTAGTTCTGCTGTCCACGGTTTCCTTGATTGGCTCCTCCATTCGGCCGTGGGTTCTGCTTGGGCACGTTGCTTGGTTGTCCAGGACCTCTCTTCGGGCACTGGCTCGCAAAGTGTTCCGTCTCCCCGCATGCAAAGCATGCCTTGTTGCCCACGACAGCAGGTACGTTGGGGCGGGGGTTTTGAACAGGAGCGCCCATGTTGGGTCGGGGCACAGGAGGCAAAGGCACACGAGGTACTTGCATGGCAGGACGTTGCTGTTGTGGCTGATTTGGGCGAAACGATCCATACTGTGGTGCAGCTGGGGGCATGTACCGAGGGCGTACGTTGCTCCCTTGTGGTTGATATGTCATCTTTCTTTTGCCCTCTTGCTCGATCTCCCGGATATTGCTCTCAACCACTATAGCTTTGTCAACTAGCTTATGGAAGCTAGTATAGTTATTGTTGAGAAACTCGATTTGGATCTCGTTGTTCAACCCTCTCATGAACAAGTACTGCTTCCTTTGGTCTGAGTTGACATCTTCGGGGCATATCTTAATAGTTGCGTGAACTTGTTGAGATACTCGTTCACGCTCTTTTTGCCTTGGCGGAGACCTTCAAACTCTTGCCTTTTGAGCATCATGACACCAGCAGGGACGTAATGAGAGCGGAAACTCTCCTTGAACTCGGTCCAAGTAATAGTCTCCGGGTTGTCATGAGTGTTACGAAGGGCGTCCCACCAGTCGGCGGCTGCTCCCATAGGTTGGTGCGATGCGAAGAAAACTTTCTCTCGGTCATTGCACTGGACTATGGCAATCTTCTTCTCCATGGACTTTAACCAATCATCAGCCTCCATGGGATCATTAGCTTGAGCAAAAGTGGGTGGTCGAGTCCTCATGAACTCTCCCAGTCGGTTGTGAGCCAGCGGTGGTGGTGGTGGTGGTGGCGGTGGTGCAAGAACGGGGTTATTGTTGTTGGCTTGCAGCTGACCCAAAGTTTGGATCATGGTTTGCATGAGCTGATTCTGCATGGCCATCAACCGTTCCAGATTGTTTGCACCAGCTCCGGGGTTGTCATTCTCAGGAACCTCAACGTGGTCATCCTCTTGGTTGCCACGGACGTTCCTCCCTTGACGGCCGGCATTTCCTCTCACCATCTTGAGGGAGAGTTGAGTAGAATAGGGGTTAGAAGTTTAGAGTGATCCCTCCAACTATATGCATCAAGGTGAATGGACTATATATCATCCTATATGAGGATGTGAACAAGCGCCGAAGCATCTCACATATCTCTACTATGTGTGGATATGGACAACGCTGAAACGTCCCACAACTCACACTAAGCACACAAGCAAAACAATCATCACAAAAGTTCAGCACACAACTCCTACTCAAGGCTTACTCAATGGGGGGCCTATGTGGTTTGGGGTGATACCAATCTGTGACCAATCTGTGGCTACCAATCTGTGACTTTGTCCTATGGTCAATGGGGTTCTAATGCCAATCTATGCATTCTACCTGGGCTTGCATCCTATGTTTAGCGTGGCTCCTAATACCAATCTGCGACTAGGCTTGCATCCTACGGTCAACCGTGGTTCTGCTACCAATCTGTGATCAATCTAGGCTTGTGATCTATAGTCAACCGTGGTTTCTAAAACCAATCTGTGATTTCTATATAGGCTTGTGATCTTCAGTCAACCGTGGTAGCTTGATACCAATCTGTGACCTATCTAGGCGTGTGACGTACGATCAACCATGGCTTTGATACCAATCTGTGACACCCCGGTTCTGTGAGGAACCTGGACTGATGCATATGTGTGCCCAGGATGTTCATCGCACATACACATATAATCCACAAACTGAATTCAGAATATATATAACAACGAATGAATAGATTCAAGTACTTTATTACATCAATCTTTATTGCAGCGGAAGTCTTATCTTAGCAGCGGAAGTCTTATTCTAGTAGCAGAAGTCTTCTAAACTATAGCGGAAGCAAACTAAGCAGCAGCAGCGGCTCCATCTCTACTCCACAGGCAAGGTTGAGGATAGATCATACGCCTAATACTCCATGTAGTCTTCATAGTACTCCTCTCCTGTTGCTGATGATGTATGATAATGCAAGGGCGAGTACATGACGTACTCAGCAAGTGCCGAAAGTTTGACATGTAGCTTACAACAAGGTAGGTATAAAAAGGCTCATTGCATAAAAGCAAAGTTTATTTCACAAATCATGATAAAAACAGCAACTAGCTTAAAGTGAATGTAATCCCAACATGTATTTAAACATCAACATAGCTCCATCATGATTCACCACTTTTCATATCTCATCCGAACATTTATCTTTCTCAACTTTTCACATGCTCATGAATACCATCTCGTATTCACTACCATCTCATTTCATATTCAATTCCATCTCATAACCGAGATCAAATCTCATTGCCATGACTCAATAGTCATGCAACCAATCTCATTACCTGTGAGGACCCCGCCGTCCCGATCACTCACGGGGATGGGGCACCTCGCCCGGGAATCGCATTGGGTGGTGCCGTGCGATGCGGCACCCAACAGCACACATAATAAAGCATCATATTACATAAAACAAGTGGAAGCTTACAAAGTGTTGATTTTACAAATACTTCTCAAAAATATGCTACAGCGGAAGACTATTACAACTCACGTCTCATACCTATGCTAAGCAACAGAGAAGGTGTCTAGCCCGCAGACCCTTCTCGCTAGCAACACTGTCATGATAGCAGCGGCAGGGGTTGCCATGAGTTCACCACTCGGGGAGTTCCGAGTCTCATCGGGCACCAGTACATATCAGCCTACAGTTATTACCTGCAAAACAACTTATGCAGTATCTATGAGCACGAAGCTCAGCAAGACTGACCCGTCACCTTAGTCATGAAACTCTACATGATGAAAATAGAGGGCTGATTATAGCAGTTTGCACAAACGATGTACTTGAGCAAAAGGAGAGTCCTTACTTCCAGTTTTAATCTACTTTTATAGACATCGCGCAACTTACATAGAGACTCCACAATCAAACAAGAAACGCTTTATCTCGATGTCACTTGCCCGAGGTGAAAGTAACTTAAGTGAACTACCCTAGACTCATACAGACCTTGCGCCATCAATGTCGAGACTCCACAATCAAATAAGAAACGCTTTGCCTCGACGCTACTAGCCCAAGGTGGAAAATAAATTTAGTGAAAGTGTTGATCATTCCTCATCTCCATTATGAGGATTACTCACGAAGCATTATTAACTTTTCCTAGTTTATTACTACGTCACGACGCAGAGAACAAGTATGCTCACTACCGCGAGGGACGGTGATTGCAATCAAAAACACCCGGCTGACACGACACGTACGCCCGTACTCGACGTTGCACACAGCAACCGTCACTGACGTCGTATGAATGTGGCCTAGAGGGGGGGTGAATAGGCCTTTAAAGAATTCCTGCACACTTAATAAAGTTATCAGAAACTTGACTGACCGGACTAGTCCGGTTGTGTGGGCGGACTAGTCCGGTGTGCTGAATTATTTGAGTTGATTAAGTGTGTCTCACAAATTTAATCTTATAGCAGCGGAATAAGAACAACAGTTTTTATAACTTAAATTTATTGTATGGATGCACGTGCAAACTTGTAAGGAACTCAAACGATGACTAGCAAACTAGTGATCTAATGTATCAAGATGTAAAACAAATGAGAGACAAAAGACACGAATTTTTACCGAGGTTCGATCTCACCAAGAGATCTACGTCCTCGTTGAGGAAGCTCACACAGAGCCGGGTTCCCAACCCTTTCCCTCTTCAAGTCACCACACAGGCCGACTTGACTTCACTATCAAGTGTAATCACCGTGTTTATGGGGCAACCTCACACGTTGAGGGCTCCCACAAGAATTACAATGAGAAGTTGATCAAATACACTCAAAAAGATTACAATGCAGAATATGAGTGTAGAGAGATCAAACCCCAAGAGCTCACAACGAAGAAACGACGATCTCCCAATCCCAAATCCAAGTATTTTATTGATCTTCACCTTTTTGCACCTTAGATGTGTGGGGAGACGTGTTTTTGGGCTCTTGGGACAGGTGGCGGCACTAGGGTTTCAGTTTTTGACAGTATGAGTCCTGTCTTCTTTGGGAAAAGACGAAGGACCTCTTTTTATAGGCTTTCCCAAAAAGTTACCGTTGTTAAACCTACTACTGGACTAGTCCGGTATATGATCGGACTTGTCCGGCCTACTTCCAGTGGGTTAACCGGACTAGTCCGGTCCACAAACCGGACTTCTCCGGTGCTATGTGAGATGGGTTTTCAGAAACTTTAGCGGACTAGTCCTGTCGCTTGGATATACTAGTCCGTAGTCCTCTAAAGAGGACAACAGAGACATGACCGGACTAGTCCGGTCTAAAACCGGACTTGTCCGGTTGCATTCCAGTGAGCTGACCGGACTAGTCCGGTTCACAAGGCGGACTAGTCCGGTGCACAATGTTTGCGTCTTTCAGAAAGTTAAACGGGCTAGTCCGGTCCATGAACGGACTAGTCCGGTTTTCAGTGGATTTTAGTTGATTTTTAAACCCCTTACCCTTACGCAAAGTCATGAGCTCTTGGGATGTCTCTCTCTCACACACAACCTATACATTTATATCTACTTTGCTTCTCTAAATTCCACTAACGTCTTCCTTTTCGGGCACCACTCTATTTTTCACCTTTTTGTGTGTGCCGAGCCAGTTCACTTTGTTTATCCTGCAATCATCTTAATAGTTTCATTAGGATCTCATATGTTCGTCATCAATTAGCCAAAACCCACAAGGGATATCTTAGATGCACTTACAATCTCCCCCTTTTTGGTGATTGATGACAACCATTTGAGATATCACAATTGAGAATAAAAGGTTGATTTTCATAAGGTGTGTACATATGAGAATAATAAAGAATTCACAAAAAGCTTCTCACATATGCACACACCTTATGGTGGGGTGCCTCACAGGTGTGTGATAAACAAAGTGTGATAAATTAAAGACAAACAGTAGTGAACATGTAAGTGGGCATTAGAGCATAGTACATCACACATAAAAAAAAGAAATAGTGCATTACAAGATTTTAAAAATAGGTACATGTCCTTGATCACAAAAGATCTTAATAACTAATACTAGATAGAAAAAGTCCAAGTCTAATCTCAATCTTCCATCTCAATCTCTCCCCCTTTGGCATCAAGACACCAAAAAGGGAAAAATTGAGGGGAATCACTCATCGCTGCCTCCTCCGTCAGTCTTAGTCTGATCTTCATCTTCAGCATCCACATGAGCAGGATCTTCCTCTGAGTCCTCGGAGGCGGGCGGTGATCCAACAGGCTCAATCTCAAGCTTTGCACAGATAGACTTGATATTTGCATTGACGTACTGTTGATGTCTATTCCTTGCAAGCTTTTCTTTGCGTTGCCTGTCTTTGATCTTACGGCAGCAGGCAAAGATAGAGGAGAGCATCTTGAGGATGCCGCTAGATGATTCTTGGGCAGGTGGAGAACTAGGAGGAGCAGCTGCAGACCTAGTGTCATCATGAGCTTGCTTTGATCTCCTCTCCACTGGTGGAGAGGACGGGGCAGTTGGAGCCGGAGGGAGAGTGTACTCGGTGGGTTTTTGCGGCTTCAACCCCGTATGCTTGACATCCTTGACAAACTCGAGTCCCGTCACTTTCTCAATCATGTACATGATATACGGTGCGTATCCACAGGACCTATTGGGGGTAATTGAGATGTTCACAATGTCGTTGTAGATATACTCAAAGACATTGAATGGTCTCCTCCCACTAATGACCTTCATGAGAGTCCTCAAGATTCCTTGTATAGTTCCTGCATCTCCATCCTTTGGAGCTATCGTCTTTCTCAAGACTCTATTTAGGACCACAAAGAAGGGCTTTAGATATTTGATGGTGGGAGGAACATATGGCATCCTTGTGTCATAGAGAAACTCAAGCTCTTCCTTCTCCAGGGGTTTCAGATTATGGATGACCAGTTTATGATCCAAAGTGTTTTGGAGGTGAAGAATCCTAGCAAATTCATCATACGTGATACTATACCTTGAACCATGAGTCATCCAAGTAAGATTGTCTCCATCATCCCGAGCAAAGTAGAGAGTGGAGTAAAACTGGGTAATGACTTCATTGTTCCAGTCATACTCAAAGGATAGCAGGTCCGTCAGACCGTGCCTCTCTAAGGCCTCCACCATCTCACGAAAGGCAGGATACCTCTTCGACTTCAGGTATTCAACATTTAGCCATTGACTCTCTACTACGGGATTCTTCATCTTCATGTACACATGCTCGTAGCAGTCTGCATGGAAGTTGCTCCAGAACCTAGGATCAGAACATTGTTTAGGTCGGCCATACACTTCAATCTTCCTGAAGTTATCAGCTAGCTCATTCCCTTTTCCAGTGAAATCCTCACTTGAAGGCTGCCTGTTGCGGTGAACGGGATTTTTCAATTTCAGAGGCCCAATGGGGCCACTAGCAAGTCCCTTCCCTTTATTGAGAACTCTTCTTGGCCCTGACGAGCCCTCAGCAGCATCTTTCCTTTGAGGCCTTTTGATAATGACTTTCCTCTTCTTAGGTAGATTGTCGTCGGAGGGTGGAGAGTGAGCATTGACATCATGTCTCTTCTTCATCACTCCCTCCTTAGCTCTCCTCACTCTTTCACGTTGAACTTCTTCGTCAATGTGAAAAGAGCCGTCATCTGATCCTGAAGACATGATGCCTAATAAGGAGTTTAAGGATTAGATGAAAACGGACGCATTATTGACTTCAAATGGGAATGTAGGAGTTCAGCTGTCAGAGACCGGACTTGTCCGGTTTCAGAGTGCGGACTATTCCGGTGGACCGGACTTGTCCGCATCAGAACGCCGGACTAGTCCGCCCTAGCATAAGAACCCTAAATTGTATGTTTCATTTGAGGCAAATCTCCTATCTAAGGACACAAGGATAGGAAAGTGGTAGGAATACATCTATTTATGCAATGTACATCCTTTTGAAATCAAAGGAAACTAGCTAGAGCTAGAAAAATTGAGATTTTGGTTTTTGGGGGGATTTACCAAGATTTGAAGATTCGCGTCGAAGGAGTGGAAATCAGTCCGGATGAGTCCGGAAAGTAGGATCCCCTCGTCGAGAAGAGGCTTTTTCACGGAGAAAACTCCGAGTTTGAGGGCTCAACTCGAAAATCACTTTGAGAGGTAGGGTTTAGGAGAGAGGGTGAGACAAAGTGCTTATGAGTGGAGAGGGAGGCGTTTGGTCCGGCTAACTGCTTCTATATGCGACTGACCGGACTAGTCCGGTCATGGTAGCGGACTAGTCCGGTACCCCTGAGTTAACCTAATTGTTGTCTGTCCGGACTAGTCCGGTTGGAAATTGGACTAGTCGTTTCCAACAGACTTGATATATATATAGATAACTAATAGTGATCCAAGGACAGCAATTTTGCAAGTAGTCTTAGTGATTACGACCAGTAGGCAATCAACAATCGAACAATGGTCATAATCCACAAGATTTATTCATTAAGAATAGTTTTCTGAGTACAAAGGAGAGGAGGAGCATTTTTGACAATACGGAGGAACAATTTAAGTTGCAACCAGGTATGCAATGTTTCAAGCCACATTTCGAGAGTCAAGAATGTTTAGCTCATTTCTTAGTTCACAGAACCTTTTCTCATCTAATGGTTTGGTAAAAATATCTGCAAGTTGTTTTTCAGTCCTAACATGTGAAATAGCTATGTCACCTTTTAATGAATGATCTCTAAGAAAGTGATGACGGATGTCTATGTGCTTAGTTCTTGAGTGCTCTACAGGATTGTGTGCAATCTTTATAGCACTTTCATTATCGCATAGAAGGGGGATATGACTTAGATTGTAGCCGTAGTCCCTAAGAGTTTGTTGCATCCAAAGCAGTTGCGCACAGCAACTACCGGCTGCAACATACTCTGCTTCCGCTGTGGAAAGAGCAATGGAGTTTTGCTTTTTAGATGACCAAGAAACTAGGGACCTACCAAGAAATTGACAAGTTCCTGACGTGCTCTTTCTATCGACTTTGCATCCTGCATAGTCGGCGTCGGAATACCCTATCAAGTTAAACTTGGATCCTTTGGGATACCAAAGGCCCAAGTTGGGTGTGTGCACAAGGTACCTTAGGATTCTTTTTACAGCAATTAAGTGACACTCTTTAGGTGTGGCTTGAAACCTTGCACACATGCAAACACTAAGCATAATATCTGGCCTAGATGCACATAAGTATAGTAAAGAGCCAATCATGGACCGATATACCTTTTGGTCCACATTTGGACCGTCTTCATTGAGGTCGAGATGTCCGTTGATGGCCATGGGTGTCTTGATGGGCTTGGCTTTGTCCATATTGAATTTCTTAAGAATGTCTTGTGTATATTTAGTTTGGCTTATAAATGTACCTTCTCTCAGTTGCTTTACTTGAAATCCCAAGAAGAACTTCAATTCACCCATCATTGACATCTCGAACCTGTCTGTCATTATTTTGCTAAATTCTTCACAGAAGGACTCGTTAGTGGATCCAAAGATAATGTCATCAACATAAATTTGACATACGAATAAATGATCATCAAAATGTTTAGTAAAGAGTGTATAGTCAGCTTTACCAATTTTGAATCCATTTTGAATCAGAAAATCTCTAAGGCACTCATACCAGGCTCGAGGAGCCTGTTTGAGGCCATAGAGAGCCTTACGCAGTTTATAGACATGGTTGGGATACTTCTGATCTTCGAACCCCGGTGGCTGCTCCACATAGACTTCCTCCTTTATCGGACCATTGAGAAAGGCACTCTTGACGTCCATTTGATACAACTTAAAATTATGGTGAGTAGCATATGCCAATAAAATGCGAATGGACTCAAGTCTAGCTACAGGAGCGAAGGTTTCATCGAAATCCAAACCTTCCACTTGAGAATAACCTTTGGCCACCAACCTCGCTTTATTTCTTGTCACTACTTCATGTTCATCTTGCTTGTTCCGAAAGACCCATTTGGTTCCAACGATGTTCGCCCTTGGTCTTTACACCAGCTCCCACACTTCATCTCTTTTGAAGTTGTTCAGCTTCTCTTGCATCACAATCACCCAGTCTGGATCCCTTAAGGCTTCTTCTACCCTGTATGGCTCCAGAAAAGACACAAAAGAATAATGTTCACAAAAATTTGCAATTTGAGATCTAGTAGTTACTCCCTTAGCAATATCTCCAATGATATTGTTGACAGGATGGTCCCTTTGCACACACTGATGTACTCTTGGGTGTGGAATTTGTATAGCTGTTTGTTCTTCATTGTCTTCATGTGTCATGTCTCCCCCTAGATCATTGCTTCCATGATCATCTTGATTTTCTTGATCTTCCTCAACTTGATCTTGTGTAGGAGCTCCCCCTTGATCATTGCTTCCTTGTTGAAATTCATCTTGTGTCTCCTCTCGTGGTAGGATATCACCAAGTGCCATTTTGTTCAGCGCTTCACATGGAGCTTCCTCCTTATCTAGCATAGACTTATCGACTTGCTCCACTTGTGAGCTGTTAGTTTCATCGAACACTACGTCACGCGCTACTTCAACAAGGTCGGACACCTTGTTGAAGACACGATAGGCGTAGGCGTTCGATTCATATCCGAGCAAGAATCCTTCATCGGACTTCAAAGCAAACTTCGAGGCCCTTGGTTTCTTGTTCAGAATAAAACATTTGCAACCAAAAACTTTGAAATAGGAAACGTTAGGCTTTTTACCCGTGAGAAGTTCATATGGAGTTTTCTTCAGAAGTCGATGAAGGTACAACCGATTTGTGGCATGACAAGCGGTGTTCACCGCTTCTGCCCAAAATCGGTCTGACGTCTTGTATTCATCCAACATTGTTCTCGCCATTTCGATCAATGTTTTGTTCTTCCTTTCAGCCACCCCGTTTTGTTGAGGAGAGTAGGGTGCCGAGAATTCATGCTTTATACCTTCTTCATTGAGATATTCTTCAACTTGGGTGTTCTTGAATTCTGTCCCATTGTCACTTCTGATATTCTTTACGGTTGATGAGAATTCATTTTGAGCTCTTTTCAAGAACTTCTTGAGGATTCCTTGAGTTTCTGATTTATCATACAAGAAAAATACCCAGGTAAATCTTGAAAAATCATCAACAATTACTAAACCGTATTTGTTACCGCCCGATGCTGATGTACGCAATTGGACCAAAGAGATCCATGTGGAGAAGTTCCAGCGGTTTAGCGGTGGTCATCACATTCTTGGCGGGGTGTGGTGTTCCAACCTGTTTTCCTGCTTGACAAGTGCTGCACGGCCTGTCTTTTTCAAAAACCACATCCTTAAGACCACGGATGTGACCACCTTTTAGAAGTTTCTGCAGATTTCTCATTCCAACATGGGCTAGCCGTCTATGCCACAGCCATCCCATGTTGGACTTAGCAACCAAGCAAGTGTTGAGTTCGGCTTTATCTTTGTTGAAGTCAACAAGATAAAGCTTTCCCTTCAACAATCCCTTGAATGCAATCGAGCCATCGCTTCTTCTAAAGACGGTCACACCCTCATTAGTGAATAAACAGTTGTAACCTTTGTCGCATAGTTGAGATATTGATAAAAGATTATAATCTAGAGAGTCTACATGTAAAACATTAGATAAGGTGTGTTGAGAGGATATTTCAATGTTACCACTACCAAGGACCTTTCCTTGGCTGTTGTCTCCAAAGTATATACCTTCACTTGGATCCTTATTGCACTCGTATTCCACAAACATACCTCTCTCTCCGGTCATATGATTTGTGCATCCGCTATCTAGCACCCACTTAGATCCACCGGAGGAGTAAGCCTACAAAATAGAATTATTTCTGGGTTTTAGGTACCCAAGCTTGCTTGGGTCCTCTCAGGTTAGTCACAAGAGTCTTGGGCACCCACACACAAGTTTTTAAGTTCTTGTGGCGTGGCCCTGTATATTTAGCAATGAATTTTCCATACTTGTTTTTCATGAGAACATAAGAAGCATCAAATGTATGGAACAGTGTTTGTAGCTCAGATTCATGGGATTTTTCTTTAACAAAAATGATTCTATTCTTAGCATGATTAGGAGTAGACATGTGTCTGTTCCTGTCAAAGCCAAGACCATCTTTGACATTGAGAGGTCTAGTGATCATATATGCACTTCGTGCATATTTGATCTTCTCCTTATCAAAGATGCCGTTTTGAGAAGAATGCATGTCATGAGAGGTTGAAGCATTAGAAATTACATTCTTCTTACTAGAGCAAGTGCAGGTTCTTATTGTTGTCGAGCGCATATCTTTGGAGGAAGAGCTCTTGGAGGAAGAAGAGTCAATTTGTTTGAGCGACTCAACTTGCACCTCAAGGATTTTGTTAACTTTTGACAAGTTAGCAAGTTCTTCCTTGATTGCAATGTGCGAGTCCTCTAACTTTGAGTAAGTTTCCTTACTCAAGGCTAGCTCTAACTCACGTGACTCATTCTTCTCTCTTTCAAGCTCAAGAAGCTTTTCAACTTCTTGATATCTCTTCCTCTCACGGATGAGCATATCTTCTTGTCGGTTGACAAGTTCTTCCTTTTCAAAGATTTCGTTCGACAACATTTCCATTTTCTTTAAAGCAATTTTACTTAGCCCTCTAAATAATTCTTCATTATCACTATAGCTATCAAAGTCATCAATGGAGGAATTGAGTATAGGAGGAGTAAGTCTAACCTTTTTCTTGCCTTCCTTAGCTATAAGACAAGTGTGGATGTTCATGTCCCGTCCTCCCATGTTCGGAAAGAGTGTGGCTCTCATAGTTGGTTTCTTGACTGCGATAGTGGCCACCTCTTCTTCTTCATTGGAGGAGGACTCGTCGTTTGAGTCCCACTCCTTCCCAATGTGAGCTTGATGGGCTTGTCTTCTTTTTCTGAAATTTTTCTTTTCTTGAGATCTTGTTTCCTTCTTCTTTTTGTTTTCCTCATAAGTACAGTCCACCATGAAGTGACCATACTCTCCGCAGTTGTAGCAAGTGCGTCGAGCCTTGGATTTTCCTTTATCCTTCCTTTTGCCTTCATGTGAATTGTTGCCGTGTCTTCTCTTCATCATGCGTTTGAACTTTTTAATGAAGAGTACCATTTCTTCGTCATCAAGATCGGTGCTTTCGTCGCTTGTATCTCCATCGTCTTGGTCTTCACGAGTTTCTTTGAGTTTGGGTCTGCACGTTGCTTTGAGGGCAACTTCTTTCTTTTTAGAAGAGGTGAGCTCGGCTAAGTCTTTGGCGTATTGAGCCTCTTTCTCCATCATTTCATGATTTATGATCTTTCCCAATAACTCATCGGGAGTCATTTTGTGAAACCCGGGGCTTTCTCTAATCATTGAGCAAAGTGTGACGTTTCTTGGCATGAAGGCTCTAATCATTCTTTTGACCACTTCGTGATCTGTCCATTTCTTACTTCCATAAGCACGAATTTTGTTGATGAGTGCTTTCATCCGGTTGTACATGTCTTGAGGTGATTCGCCTTCTTCAATAGCAAATCTCCCCAACTCTCCTTCAAGCATTTCGATTTTGGCTTCACGAACTGACCTATTTCCTTCGTGAGCTGTCTTGAGGGTATCCCAGATTTCTTTTGCACTTTCTAACCCATCGATCTTGGTGAATTCCTCTCTGCTTAGTGATGATGTGATCACGGCGACGGCTTGTGCGTTTCTGTGAATCTCTTGTTCTTGTTCTGGGGTGAGTTCATCATCCGTGTCCGGAATATCGATGCCTGTGCAAACAATGTGCCACAGACTAGGGTTCAGGGATATCAGATGCATCTTCATGTTGTACTTCCACATGGTGTAGTCACTTCCGTCAAACTGTGGGGGCTTTCCCATAGGAATAGAGAGATAATGATTGTTTGAATTGAGACGGTTGTAGTTGTAAGGATACCGGGAGTAGTCGTGATGACCACTCCCCATCGTCTTTTCTTCCTCTTTTCCCTTTTGTGCCATTAACTTCTTTCTCAGTAATGTCTTTAGCTGTCTCACTTCATCATCGTCATGCGGATTTTCTTTCAGCACATCGAAGGCTTTGGCTTCTTGCTCCTCATCCTTGTTGTTCGTCTTCGGGATATCGTTGTTCTTCTCAGAGGCCATTGATCTCTCCGAGATGTGAGTCTCGTTGATGGAAAACTTGGCTCTGATACCAATTGAATGTGGCCTAGAGGGGGGTGAATAGGCCTTTAAAGAATTCCTGCACACTTAATAAAGTTATCAGAAACTTGACTGACCGGACTAGTCCGGTTGTGTGGGCGGACTAGTCCGGTGTGCTGAATTATTTGAGTTGACTAAGTGTGTCTCACAAATTTAATCTTATAGCAGCGGAATAAGAACAACAGTTTTTATAACTTAAATTTATTGTATGGATGCACGTGCAAACTTGTAAGGAACTCAAACGATGACTAGCAAACTAGTGATCTAATGTATCAAGATGTAAAACAAATGAGAGACAAAAGACACGAATTTTTACCGAGTTTCGATCTCACCAAGAGATCTACGTCCTCGTTTAGGAAGCTCACACAGAGCCGGGCTCCCAACCCTTTCCCTCTTCAAGTCACCACACAGGCCGACTTGACTTCACTATCAAGTGTAATCACCATGTTTATGGGGCAACCTCACACGTTGAGGGCTCCCACAAGAATTACAATGAGAAGTTGATCAAATACACTCAAAAAGATTACAATGCAGAATATGAGTGTAGAGAGATCAAACCCCAAGAGCTCACAACGAAGAAACGACGATCTCCCAATCCCAAATCCAAGTATTTTATTGATCTTCACCTTTTTGCACCTTAGATGTGTGGGGAGACGTGTTTTTGGGCTCTTGGGACAGGTGGCGGCACTAGGGTTTCAGTTTTTGACAGTATGAGTCCTGTCTTCTTTGGGAAAAGACGAAGGACCTCTTTTTATCCGCTTTCCCAAAAAGTTACCGTTGTTAAACCTACTACCGGACTAGTCCGGTATATGATCGGACTTGTCCGACCTACTTCCAGTGGGTTAACCGGACTAGTCCGGTCCACAAACCGGACTTGTCCGGTGCTATGTGAGATGGGTTTTCAGAAACTTTAGAGGACTAGTCCTGTCGCTTGGATGGACTAGTCCATAGTCCTCTAAAGAGGACAATAGAGACATGACCGGACTAGTCCGCTCTAAAACCGGACTTGTCCGGTTGCATTCCAGTGAGCTGACCGGACTAGTCCGGTTCACAAGGCGGACTAGTCCGGTGCACAATGTTTACGTCTTTCAGAAAGTTAAACGGGCTAGTCCGGTCCATGAACGGACTAGTCCGATTTTCAATGGATTTTAATTGATTTTTAAACCCCTTACCCTTACGCAAAGTCACGAGCTCTTGGGATGTGTCTCTCTCACACACAACCTATACATTTATATCTACTTTGCTTCTCTAAATTCCACTAACGTCTTCCTTTTCGGGAACCACTCTATTTTTCACCTTTTTGTGTGTGCCGAGCCAGTTCACTTTGTTTATCCTGCAATCATCTTAATAGTTTCATTAGGATCTCATATGTTCGTCATCAATTAGCCAAAACCCACAAGGGATATCTTAGATGCACTTACATCGTACGTGGCAACCTTTCACACGACACCCAAATGTCGAACCGGTCCCACCGACTGGAATTAAGTCTCTCTACGGCAAACCCTCGTAGAGCAGACTTATCTATCCTTTCAGCATCGGCATCAGACCGTGAGGTATGCCTCGACACCCAGGTTAACATGTTACATCGGTTTCCTGGGTCCCATATAGCCAGTATGCATCCGGTACACAACTCAAACTTGCCCAACGGGCCGCACATGAGAACGGGCCTTAATCGACTTAGACATAGACTAGGTTCACAGGACCATGTCCTTGATCCTTCCATCCACTGCCTGGTCTCCATTCCCGACTATGAGGATCAATTCCCAACTCTTCCGATTGATCCCCCTTAACCCCGTTTCATGAGTAGGAATCTGCCCACTCGAGTTATGCCTCTTTTAATCCACTTTTGTTGAGATCAGCAGTTATAATTAACTGATAACATATCCTATATTAAACTCCAGGGTTTTCTGGGTCATGCATTTGGAGTTTCATACCATCTAGACGTAATGCAATAAATAAAATGCTAGACGTATGAAGTGAATACAAATAAAAACTTGTAAATTTGATGCAAACTGGGGCTTGCCTTTGTTTTGCAGGGCTAATATATATATATATATATATATATATATATATATATATACAATCCAGTTAGTGAAGATCACTTGGCTTTATCTTTTCCCTCTTTCCTTTGATCTCCACTCCAATGACTTGAAGTCCTTCACGTAGATGCTACACGTAATGCATATGCACAATTGTTTAATTGTGAAGACTTTGCTACAAGTTCTAATAACAAGTTTTGAAAACTGGAACTCTGTTCAAGAATTTAAAATGACACTGGTGCTAGTGGTTTGGGTTTGGGTCTAAGCAACATGACTAAGTGCTAAGTGTCTTCCCTTTTCTATATTGATCATCTTAAAGGGTTGAACAGCACAGGGTGATCCAGAGCTCCAATGGAGCTGAAAATTTTCATGTGAGTTCCTTGTCACAAGAAAATCCTATGGACCAAAAATTAGCACTTTTCATTAAGTGGTTTGTTCAGAATAATTTTCTAAGTAATTAAGCAAGGAAGAATTAATTCTGAGGTAACACCCCTGTTCATGCCATACTTGGTGAACTACAATTTCAATTATAGATCACAGAGTTTGCATAAATTTTCCTAGCATTTTGGGAGCTAATATTTGCCCAGAACTGATTTTTTTCCAAGTCTTGGAAATGCTCTGAAAAAGGTTTATGCATTCAATTGAACACAGCATCTTCAAAGCTAAATTGTTCTGATCAAATCAACTCCAATTGATCTGATATTTTTACAGGGGTTCACTAATACCCTAAAGACTATTCTGGAAAAATGTGAGGATTTTTGGATTAACCAAACTCCTTCTAAAATTCTTTTGCTGAAAAGTTTAAAGAATTTTCCAGAATTAAATAATGGGTTTCATACAAATTGGGTTGTATATTTGGACAGATCTATTCAACATGAATCCAACCCAATATAAGGTTCTAAAGTTTGGGGGAAAAATTCTGAAATTGAACTCTGTTTATTTTCCAATTTTCAGAGACATAAGGAATTAACACCACATTTGGCCAAGAAAATGAGGTCCAATGCTTCTGAAAATTTTACTGGAGTTCAGGCATTTTTGGGGGAATCTCCTGAACAAATTTGGGAATTTTCCAATACACAGAGCTCCTGGAAAAATTCCTACAAGACTTTCTTTATATGAATTAATGAGCCAAAACCAGGGATTTTCATAAATATTGGGCTGTACCCCTGGATAGCACTCTCTTAGAGGAATCCAAAAAAATTTATCTCACTATTTTTGGAGCTTCCTACACCAAGGTATGCATTTTACAAGTTTAAACAACTCTCTGTTTGATTTTAAACTGAACAGTCACACGTGGGGCCCACGGGTCAGGTGCTTCTTCAACCTCCCGCCAGAGCCCGCGGGTGCACACCGGCAGAAAACTTGGCATGGCTCGTTCTCTCTCATTTCTCCACCAAAGGAGCTCCGGTTTCGCCCTACATGCTCCTGGGAACGTGGTGCAGCTGCCGGGCAAGGTTTCCCCGCGTGAAAACGGCTGTAGGTGGGTCGGCACCGGCGGAGCGGCTCGGGAGCTCGACATGGACGCGTTCCAGCGTGTCCAAGGAATCTCCCGGCGAGCTACGATGTCCTACAGCATCCCTATGGGTCTAGGAACATGGAACAGAGATCAAATCGTGCAGAACATGGCTGCAAACTAGTCGTCACCGTGGACCGTGGCAGTTTTGGCCGCCGGCGACGATTTCTCGTCGCCCGGGGCATAGGAGGGTCGGTTTTCTTTGGTTCTCGGTGTGGGAGGGCGCTAGGGCATCTAGTTGCTGTGATTTGAATTGTAGGAGGTATGATCAATTGGTTTGGGAGAATTTCACGAATTAAACACGGTCTGTTCTATACGTACGCCGGTGCCAAAAATCGAATTCCGGCGAGCCTGCGTCGGGGGAGAGCAGGGGGACGATGGGATGAGGATCAGTACCTCCTGGCACTCCTCTGTGGCCTCTTGATCCTGCCGAAGAGGTGCTGGACTGGCCGGGAGACGAGTAGCCGAGGTGGGCGACGTCGGTTCTGTTTTTTTCCCGGCGACGAACTGCTCGGCACTGGTTGTAGGCGGCCGTCCACGGCCTGAGGATGGTCGGAGAACGTCGGTAAGGCATCGCTGCAGGCTCTGAGATGCTCAGCCAGGCGTCCAACTCGTTGCAAATGCCCAGCACGATCAACCGAGGCGGCTGGAGACGTGGTTGTGAGCTAGGAGAAGGGAACCGAGCAGTTTCTCGGGGCTGTGGCAAGGAAACACCGGTGGAGGTGATAAGCAACGAGAGCCAACTCGCCAGCGCGAAGAAAAGGAGCAGGAGGTAGCTCGGAGCTGCTCCCGTGGTGTCGCCCGGTGAAGCCTCGGTGCCGTCTCGGTTGCTTCGCGTGGAAACAGAAAAGAACAGACTCAATTCAGATATTTGGTGCATATGACAAGTGGGTCCCACCTTCCCCCTTATCCCCTCATTTTCTCACAAATATCTCCTCATTTTGGCAAATGCTGGAAAATCAAATGGTGGAAATTTAAATCTGAATTGTGTGTGGATATTTGGACAAGTTTCATCCAAATTCAAATGTATATTTGAATTCTTTGCAATTTAAGTCCATTTGGAAAATGGATTGCAAATATCTTCCAAAATTCATGAGACTTTGACTACCCCCTAATTTGGACCTAAGGAATTCAAATATGAACTCTGATATTTGATTTGGCTGCTGCAAATGAGGTTTTTGATACAACAGTTTGAAAACCATTGTGTTACTCATTTGAATTTTTGAGTGGAACAATTTGTTCTCAAAATCTAACTTTAGCTTCCTCATCCATATGGGAACTTCCCACCTTAGTTTTAGATCCCTCTTGGGTTCCAAGTCTTCAAATAAATATTTGAACTTGTGTGAAGAAGGCTCTCATGTGTATTATCACATGTGGAGAAAGTTTTAACAAGTCCCATTTTTCATACATGTGAAACCAACTTTGTGCAAACAAGAGTTTCTTTGTATGCATATTTTGGGACCTTTACAATCCTCCTCCCTTAAAAGAATCTCGTCCCGAGATTATAAGGTAAAAACGAGAGGGAGGATGATGAAAAATTATAGGTTACGCAACGTCAAGGGTTGGGATGATTGACACGAAGAAATCTTTCGCTCTCCCATGTCGCTTCAACCTTGGAGTAAGCACTCCCTAAAACTTTATAGAACCACAACATATGGTCGCGTGTGGTTCGGTCCATTATGTCGATGGTCTGAGCCAGTCCCTCCTGATGTGTGAGATCTGGCTTCAGCCCTTCGATATTCCCCATCTGAATGGTGATTGAACACTTGAGGCACTTCCTCAGCTGAGAAATGTGGAAGATGTCGTACACACCGGTGATACTTCCAGCCGGTATGCAACGGGTCCACATCTTTCTATAACCTGGAATGGACCAACGAATCGAGATGGATAGAAACTATGACAAGTGAGCCTCGTCAACAATCTTTCTCCCTCGACTCTAAGTTACGGGGTACGATGATTCTATTCTTAAACTGCAGGACGCCGTCTCCGCCTTTCCGGAATTATTTCAGTTTTCCCCACTGTCTATACGTCTCCGCAAAGGTGACATGCCCTTGTCACGTTTCCGGGCTGCCACTCTTTCTTCACGGATGGTGGGGATAAAAGCTAAATAGTAGAGAGCTCTAGGGTGAACCATACATAATGGTGGCTCGCTCTCTTCCAACGGGGTGATGGTTGGATTACGAACGTGTGACTTGTGACTCCCGCATTTGCCCACGTTAACCTCGCCGGGGTGATAATGGATCTCTATTTCGTAATCCTTTATCAACTCCAACCATCTTTGTTGCCTCATGCTTCACTCCTTCCAAGTGAATATGTACTCGAGGCTCCGGTGGTCGATATATAAATGCACGAGGTTAACGAGTAGATAGTGCCTCCACATTTTTGAGTGCGAGTACCACGGCAGTGAGTCCTAAGTCATGAGTCGGATAGTGTTGCTCATGATTCCTGGGTTGCCGTGATCCATACACGACCACACTTCAGTCTTGCATCAGCACACATCCTAGCCCAAAGCCGGATGCATCACAGTCGACTACGAATGGTTTTGTTGTGTCTGGCTGCACCAAAACCGGTGCTGATGTTAAGTGTTTCACTAATGCCTTGAACGCTGCTTTACATGTTGGACTCCAAACTTATTTGGTAGACTTCTTCAGCAGCTATGTCCTAGGCTTGGCAATCTTCGAGAAGTTCAAAATGAACCTCCGAAAATATCCCTCGAGTCCGAAGAGGCTTTGTACCTCGTGAGCAGCTCTCGGGGACTTCCAATGCAGCACATGTGCGATATTACTCGGGCTTACAGCGATGCGCTTAGCTGAGATGATATGCCCGAGACGAAGTACTCATGATATCTAATATTCGCACTTGCTGAATTTCACGTATAGCTTGTGATCCTGCAGCCATTGCAAGACTACACGCAGGTGCTTCTCGTGTTCTCCCTCCGACTTGGAATAAACCAGTAGGTCGTCGATGAAGACCACGACAAACATGTCCAGCTCCGGCATGAATACCGAGTTCCTTAAGTACATGAACTGAGATGGAGTGTTGGTAAGGCCAAGGATTATGACAGGTACGCATAAACTCCGTACCTCGTCGAAAAACTGTCTGCAGAATAGCCTCAGCCCTTATCTCAATCTTATGGTACCCTGATCTTAAGTCCATCTTGGAAAAAATCCTTGCTTTGACCAACTGATCAAACAATATTTCGATCTGTGGTAACGGGTACTTGTCCTTGATTGTCACAATGTTAAGCGGACGAAATTAACACTAAGCCATAGTGTTTCATCCTTCTTGCTACTACACAGCGCAGAGCAACCCCAAGGTCATGAGGTTGGCCGTATAACTCATTTGCTCATGAGTTCACTTAGTTGCTCCTTCAACCGTTCTCTTTGCTGTGAAGAACAGACTCTTCGGTCCTAACCCAGATTTTGATCCGTTTAGAAGCATTTTCATAACTCAAGTTGAATACCAAAGTTAAATTTAACTTCAATATCTTTCCAACGAGTACTCCTATGCCTCTAGATCATTTCTGGATCAAAAGTTATAATTTCACAAAGTTGACAGACTTTCTGGATAAAATTTGCCAGCATCTCCTTTGTATGTGGCTGACTTTATAACAGTTGTATATGAAAATACAACAAGAATCTGAACAACCCTTGCACTACAACAAGGTTGCATATCTCATAACCTTTCTAAAGGTGTATCACAGGTTCCCTAGGGATTTTTCTACAGGAAGTTATGGCTTAAAAACAGAAAGGTCCAGAGAGGTTTTGCTACTGTCCTGGTTCTGAACAGTTTGCCTTCAACTGGACTTTTCACCAACTTAACTTATGATTCTGCTCTGGAGGTCTACAAGAGAGTTGTAGAGCACTTGAAAATCCTTCCAGAACTGTATCATACAACTTAATTGGTTAAATCTACTCAGAGTTATGCTCTGTTAAAGTCCAGCAAAAATTTCTGCCAGAAACAGAGCACTCTGTTTTTGAAATCTTTGATACCTAAACCTTCTCTCATTTGAATCTTAACTCGAAATAAGAGTTCAGTAACTAATACTTGTTTCAAACTTCCATTTTTAGTTGAAAGTTAGCTCATGGATCATTTCTTCACAGGGAAGAGGTTATTATGTGTGGTACGGTGTCGATGCCCTGTAAGAGCAATGTCGGTACTACGTTCCCTCTCCAAAAGAAAATCCTAAACCGGCTTATACCGGCATATACGTATGATCAGTGGCACTAATACGGTCACTCGCACACGTGTACTACACGGGATACGTACGTGGTTAGTACCTGCAGAAAATCACTCAATAGTGGTGCACTCAAAGTTTTTCTCATTTCAGGCAGTTCTATAATTGAAAGTAAATACAAACGCCTGTATCATTGTCATACGGCCGTCCTTGAGTTAAGTCACGTCTCAAGGTACGTGATCGTGTTTCAACATCACACGACGGGGAACCCGAGTATTTCATGAACGGGTCATCACGGTTGGGAATTTTATCAACCCAACGGATACCACCTACTGCCCTGCAGGGCACGCCGATGGCAAGCGCTGCGTATGTCCTCCTGGGCTATTTTCAGCAGACCATACTATCGCGTTACTGACCACACGAGGGTCTCCACTTACTTGCCTAATGCACGCTAGGGATCAGCGTTTCATATGAACTCAGGAACATGAAGAGTCCAAGAGTTCATATTAACGTCTTACACCAAGCTGTGAGACCTTTCCCTGAACCACTTTCCTCGTCAGGTGAGCTAACCGAAATTGAACCGCTTTCGGTGGCGTTCCTTACCATTATTACCTGAACGTAGGTGCGTCGTTACATAATAAAAAATTCAGAATTATAACAAGTATGTTAGTACTGCCACTTTAAGTAACTATACTACTATAGTCCTTATGTGGGCCTAATACCGTTTCCTCACCGTATCCTAAGTTTTTGTCGTAATACGATCCTCATTCCGTGTGCTATTAGCAATGCGGCTATGATACCACGCTGTGAGGACCCCGCCGTCCCGATCACTCACGGGGACGGGGCACCTCGCCCGGGAATCGCATTGGGTGGTGCCGTGCGATGCGGCACCCAACAGCACACATAATAAAGCATCATATTACATAAAACAAGTGGAAGCTTACAAAGTGTTGATTTTACAAATACTTCTCAAAAATATGCTACAGCGGAAGACTATTACAACTCACGTCTGATACCTATGCTAAGTGACAGAGAAGGTGTCTAGCCCGCAGACCCTTCTCGCTAGCAACACTGTCATGATAGCAGCGGCAGGGGTTGCCATGAGTTCACCACTCGGGGAGTTCCGAGTCTCATCGGACACCCGTACATATCAGCCTACAGTTATTACCTGCAAAACAACTTATGCAGTATCTGTGAGCACGAAGCTCAGCAAGACTGACCCGTCACCTTAGTCATGAAACTCTACATGATGAAAATAGAGGGCTGATTATAGCAGTTTGCAAAAACGATGTACTTGAGCTAAAGGAGAGTGCTTACTTTCAGTTTTAATCAACTTTTATAGACATCGCGCAACTTACATCGAGACTCCACAATCAAACAAGAAACGCTTTATCTCGATGTCACTTGCCCGAGGTGAAAGTAACTTTAGTGAACTACCCTAGACTCATACAGACCTTGCGCCATCAACGTCGAGACTCCACAATCAAACAAGAAACGCTTTGCCTCAACGCTACTAGCCCAAGGTGGAAAATAAATTTAGTGAAAGTGTTGATCATTCCTCATCTCCATTATGAGGATTACTCACGAAGCATTATTAACTTTTCCCAGTTTATTAGTACGTCACGACGCAGAGAACAAGTATGCTCACTACCGCGAGCGACGGTGATTGCAATCAAAAATACCCGGCTGACACGACACGTACGCCCATACTCGACGTTGCACACAGCAACCGTCACTAACGTCGTACGTGGCAACCTTTCACACGACACCCAAATGTTGAACCGGTCCCACCGACTGGGATTAAGTCTCTCTACGGCAAACCCTTGTAGAGCAGACTTCTCTATCCTTTCAGCATCGGCATCAGACGGTGAGGTATGCCTCGACACCAAGGTTAACATGTTACATCGGTTTCCTGGGTCCCATATAGCCAGTATGCATCCGGTACACAACTCAAACTTGCCCAACGGGCCGCACACGAGAACGGGCCTTAATCGACTCAGACATAGACTAGGTTCACAGGACAACGTCCTTGATCCTTCCATCCACTGGCCGGTCTCCATTCCCAACTATGATGATCAATTCCCAACTCTTCCGATTGATCCGCCTTAACCCCGTTTCACGAGTAGGAATCTGCCCACTCGAGTTATGCCTCTTTTAATCCATTTTTGTTGAGATCAGCAGTTATAATTAACTGATAACATATCCTATATTAAACTCCAGGGTTTTCTGGGTCATGCATTTGGAGTTTCATACCATCTATACGTAATGCAATAAATAAAATGCTAGACGTATGAAGTGAATACAAATAAAAACTTGTAAATTTGATGCAAACCGGGGCTTGCCTTTGTTTTGCAGGGCTAATATATATATAATCCAGTTAGTGAAGATCACTTGGCTTTATCTTTTCCCTCTTTCCTTTGATCTCCACTTCAATGACTTGAAGTCCTTCACGTAGATGCTACACGTAATGCATATGCACAATTGTTTAATTGTAAAGACTTTGCTACAAGTTCTAATAACAAGTTTTCAAAACTGGAACTCTGTTCAAGAATTTAAAATGACACTGGTGCTAGTGGTTTGGCTTTGGGTCTAAGCAACATGACTAAGTGCTAAGTGTCTTCCCTTTTCTATATTGATCATCTTAAAGGGTTGAACAGCACAGGGTGATCCAGAGCTCCAATGGAGCTGAAAATTTTCATGTGAGTTCCTTGTCACAAGAAAATCCTATGGACCAAAAATTAGCACTTTTCATTTAGTGGTTTGTTCAGAATAATTTTCTAAGTAATTAAGCAAGGAAGAATTAATTCTGAGCTAACACCCCTGTTCATGCCATACTTGGTGAACTACAATTTCAATTATAGATCACAGAGTTTGCATGAATTTTCCTAGCATTTTTAGAGCTAATATTTGCCCAGGACTGATTTTTTTCCAAGTCTTGGAAATGCTCTGAAAAAGGTTTCTGCATTCAATTGAACACAGCGTCTTCAAAGCTGAATTGTTCTGATCAAATCAACTCCAATTGATCTGACATTTTTACAGGGGTTCACTAATACCCTAAAGACTATTCTGGAAAAATGTGAGGATTTTTGGATTAACCAAACTCCCTCTAAAATTCTTTTGCTGAAAAGTTTTAAAGAATTTTCCAGAATTAAATAATGGGTTTCATACAAATTGAGTTGTAGATTTGGACAGATCTATTCAATATGAATCCAACTCAATTTGAATCACTAAATTTGTGGCTTCCTAGCAAGAGTTATAAGGTTCTAAAGTTTGGGGGGGGAATTCTGAAATTGAACTCTGTTTATTTTCCAATTTTCAGAGACATAAGGAATTAACACCACATTTGGCCAAGCAAAATAGGTCCAATGCTTCTGAAAATTTTACTGGAGTTCAGGCATTTTTGGGGGAATCTCCTGCCCAAATTTGGGAATTTTCTAATACACAGAGCTCCTGGAAAAATTCCTACAATATTTTCCTTATATGAATTAATGAGCCAAAACCAGGGATTTTCATAAATATTGGGCTGTACCCCTGTATAGTACTCTCTTATAGGAATCCAACAAAATTTATATCACTATTTTTGGAGCTTCCTACACCAAGTTATGCATTTCACAAGTTTGAACAACTCTCTGTTTGATTTTAAACAGAACAGTCACATGTGGGGCCACGGGTCAGGTGCTTCTTCAACCTCCCGCCAGAGTCCGCGGGTGCACACTGGTAGAAAACTTGGCATGGCTCGTTGTCTCTCATTTCTCCACCAAATGAGCTACGGTTTCGTCCTACATGCTCCTGGGAACGTGGCGCAGCTGCCGGGCAAGGTTTCCCCGCGTGAAAACGGCTGTAGGTGGGTCGGCACCGGCGGGGCGGCTCGGGAGCTCGACATGGACGCGTTCCAGCGTGTCCAAGGCATCTCCCGGCAAGCTACGATGTCTACAGCATCCCTATGGGTCTAGGAACATGGAACGGAGATCAAATCGTGCAGAACATGGCTGCAAACTAGTCGTCACCGTGGACCGTGGCAGTTTTGGCCGCCGGCGATGATTTCTCGTCGCCCGGTGCATAGGAGGGTCGGTTTTCTCTGGTTCTCGGCGTGGGAGGGCGCTAGGGCATCTAGTTTCTGTGGTTTGAATTGTAGGAGGTATGATCAATCGGTTTGGGAGAATTTCACGAATTAAACACGGTCTGTTCTATACGTGCGCCGGTGCCAAAAATCGAATTCCGGCGAGCCGGCGTCGGGGGAGAGCAGGGGGACGACGGGATGAGGATCAGTACCTCCTGGCGCACCTCTGTTGCCTCTTGAGCCTGCCGGAGAGGTGCTGGACTGGCCGGGAGACGAGTAGCCGAGGCGGGCGACGTCGGTTCTGTTTTTTTCCCGGCGACAAACTGCTCGGCACTGGTTGTAGGCGGCCGTCCACGGCCTGAGGATGGTCGGAGAATGTCGGTAAGGCATCACTGCAGGCTCTGAGATGCTCAGCCAGGCGTCCAACTCGTTGCAAATGCCCGGCACGATCAACCGAGGGGGCTGGAGACGTGGTTGTGAGCTAGGAGAAGGGAACCGAGCAGTTTCTCGGGGCTGTGACAAGGAAACACCGGTGGAGGTGATAAGCAACGAGAGCCAACTCGCCAGCGCGAAGAAAACGAGCAGGAGGTGGCTCGGAGCTTCTCCCGTGGTGTCGCCCGGTGAAGCCTCGGTGCTGTCTCGGTTGCTTCGCGTGGAAACAGAAAAGAACAGACTCAATTCAGATATTTGGTGCATATGACAAGTGGGTCCCACCTTCCCCCTTATCCCCTCATTTTCTCACAAATATCTCCTCATTTTGGCAAATGCTGGAAAATCAAATGGTGGAAATTTAAATCTGAATTGTGTGTGGATATTTGGACAAGTTTCATCCAAATTCAAATGTATATTTGAATTCATTGCAATTTAAGTCCATTTGGAAAATGGATAGCAAATATCTTCCAAAATTCATGAGACTTTGACTACCCCCTAATTTGGACCTAAGGAATTCAAATATGAACTATGATATTTGATTTGGCTGCTGCAAATGAGGTTTTTAATACAACAGTTTGAAAACCATTGTGTTACTCATTTGAATTTTTGAGTGGAACAATTTGTTCTCAAAATCTAACTTTAGCTTCCTCACCCATATGGGAACTTCCCACCTTAGTTTTAGATCCCTCTTGGGTTCTAAGTCTTCAAATAAATATTTGAACTTGTGTGAAGAAGGCTCTCATGTGTATTATCACATGTGGAGAAAGTTTTAACAAGTCCCATTTTTCATACATGTGAAACCAACTTTGTGCAAACAAGAGTTTCTATGTATGCATATTTTGGGACCTTTACATTACCCAGACTCAACTGTCCCGAAAACCAAATCCAAAGACCAAACCAATAACCAAACCGAAAACCATCACAATAACCATTCTATCTAATCATGTGAGTTGTCCAGGCGCTTGTGACCGTAAGCTCGGCTATCATGATAGTTTTACACTCTGTAGAGGTGGCACCACTTTACCCACAAGTTTGTGATTCCGTCACCTGTCGGCGACTGCAGAACCTCCATTATACCAGTACACAACCGTCGGTGTATGGCCAAGAGATCACAAAATAGCCTTTACAAAGGGGCTACTAGATGTATGGACTCACTAAGGTTTCACCAGCAGGCTAGAATCTCCAATTCTCCCACCCATGGGCCCCCTCTTGTGCCATGCAGTTCCCAGGGCAGTCCTCACTCGACTCCCATTCCCCGCGCCTTCCACGGTCCATAACAATCTAGCAACTTACCTAATTAGTTAGCTAAGCCGCACCCATATTTGGCCTTGCGGTGGCACTGTTATCCTGGCATGGCTGGCATGAACCGGTCCTTAGATCTACGGCAAGTAAATCACAATCTCATTCTACCTCATCCACAAACCAAGCTTGCCTAGATCTCCCTCTGATTCATGTTCATTAACATCAAGTTCTCATTAACATTATGCATACGAGTGCAGTTAGCTAGACACATTATATCGCTTCCCATAACCCGTAGATTAGCGAAGCAAAAAGCAAAAACGACCATACCCGACTCATCAACTGTCCCAGTGACAAGGGTAGTTAACAAAACTAGTAAACTCCTATGAAAGGGTTTCCCATCAATTTGACTCAGCACACACACCTTTTCGCAAACAAAACAGTTTCTAAAACACATGGGATCAATATGGTCAAGGGGCACTTGCCTTGTTCCTGTGGCTTCTGTTGCTCTGGGATCTCGAAGTCTTGGTGCTGAAATCCTTCGTGGATAGCTCCCTGAGCTTGTCCTTCTATTTATGATCACGCACATACAAGATTCATAGCAATTAATCATCATGCAACAACTTTACTCAAAATGTAATGGTGCAAATGCATGCTAATCCTATAATGCTATTTTTATTAGATCGGTTTGTACGTGTTCTTGTATGTTTGCATGGGGTTTCACAACGAACAGAGGTGTAGAGATCAAATGTGGACGGGGCGATGATCTTGACTCTAGATCAAACTGATCAACACGTGATCTGTCCATGAAAAAGCTTCTGTTTGAATGGATCGAAGAAATAGATGCAAAGAGAACCGCGATGATGTCGTAAGGTGGTATTGGAGACCTACCTTACTTCCTTCGGGTCCTTCCTCCTAGCAAAAACAGATCGTCGGCTCTCCTCCTGCGATGGCGATTGTGGTCTGGGCTCATCGGCGGTCTCTCCGGTGGTCAAACTCCGGCGAAGGGTTAACTCGGCGAGCTGGGGGCTAGGGCTCTAAGTTGTCGGCTTGAGAAGATTTTACAACCAAGGGGTTGCTTCGGGTTCTATTTATAATCGGGAAAAGAAGAGTCCCCCTCCTCCGATTGGATTTCAAATAAGAGTCCTATTTGATTTGTGTTTAGATTTTAACAACTTATCTCTAATCGTTTGGTGCGGTAGGAACGTGGAATTCATGTCGGTTTCCTTACGCTCGGTATTCCCGCGCGTACAGAAGCAAAAACCGCTTCAGATCTCGTCACCTCCGCGGTGATGAGCTCCGAAGGCTCCACGTGTCCTGCGGGGGCCGGGCCTCCCTTTTCCGCAGAGGCGGGCTCCTGTTGTGCTGCGTGTCATGCAGGTGAGACCTCCCTCTTCCTCAGAGGTGAGCTCCGCGTGCGCCACACATCTGGTGGGTCGGGACCTCCCTTCTCTCCAGAGACGAGCTCCGCATACGTCACGTGTCAGTTCCGGACCGCCCCTCTCTTCGTAGGTGGCTCCGGGAGTGCCACGTGTCCGTGGGGACCTCCCCTCTCTTTGGAGGTGAGCTCTGGTAGTGCCACGTGTCCGTTCTGGACCTCCCCTCTCTTCTGAGGTGAGCTCCGAGAATGCCACGTCTCAAGTAGCGCCTATCTTCCTTACTTCTCGGAGGCGAGCTCCGAGGTCGACACGTGTCTGTCAGTGTCGGACCTCCTGGAGGTGAGCTCTAGAGGTGACACGTGTCCAACAGTGTCGGACCTCCCTTAGGGTGGGACCTCTCGGAGGCGAGCTCCGAGGCTGACCCGTGTCCTGCAGTGATGAGTTGTTTAGGCCCGATCTTCCGAAAGGTAGGTCGATTGAAGTGGAGATCTCGACGTTGATGATCCTAGGAACTCGAGCAGACCCGAACACCCCTGCAGTCACTACACCACTGCTCCAGTGATTATCAACCGTGCTTCACACGGTTGACCTCGCCAAGAAGGCTATCCCTGCAGGTGCAACCGAGAACACAAGCAAGAACGACGAAGATGCAATCTGAAATTGCGAAATTGGTGTCTCACAAACCTTAGAACAGCAAAATTATTTAATCTAAGCAAAACCCCACCAAATATGACCGGCGGCTGCAGTATTTAAAGGCTAGGGTTCGACCATAAGACCCTTAGACCCGTCCCTAGTGGACTCATACGGGATACAAGGCCCAAAAGCCCAATACGGTGGTGCAACACCGGACAGAACTCCGAATTCAACTTGTTTCGACAACTCCCAACGACTCTGGGCAAATTTTAATGTGGAACCAGAACCATTGCAAAGTTTATCTTCTCATCTTTCCATTCATATGTGGAACGTCAAAAATGGAGTCTGTATGCATCCTGGCGTCCGTTTTAAAATGTACTACTCCTGGACTCCGAGTTGAACTTGAGTCCGTGTTGGTGACTGTTTCCATCAACTTGTGGACGTCCCATCTGATTCTCCACGTCCCCAAATCCTCCTCCCTTTACTTGTTGATCATGTCCATGGTTCCTAATAACAATTAAATCATTCAATAGTAATCCATTCTCAAAATCACATGGGTAGGAAGTTAGGAACGAGATCACTAACCGTGCTCGTCCTCTTGTGATTGGTCCTTGTATATCAATGTGAGTATCCACTGTTGTGATGTCCTCATCATCCTCCCCCTCTTGAATCGGAGTCGTCCTCGACGAAAGATCATCTTCTTCCCGCAAGTATGTTCGTAAGTCTAAAATGTTAAATATGGGACTAACCCCAAAATCGGGAGGCAACTCAAGCTTATATGCATTGTCATTGATCTTTTCAACAATCTTAAAAGGACCAGCAGCTCGTGGCATAAGTTTAGATTTTCTCAAGTGAGGGAATCGTTGTTTTCTCTAATGTAGCCATACCAAGTCCCCTGGTTCAAGTTTTACTTCTTTTCTACCCTTACTACCAGAAATTCTATACTTCTCATTCATCCTTTCAATGTTTTTCTTTGTAGTTTCATGCATCTTAAGTATGAATTCAGATCGTTTTGTAGCATCCAAATTTATAGTTTCAGAAGGAGGCAAAGGTAATAAATCAATAGGAGCACGGGGATTGAAACCATACACTAGCTGGAATGGGCTTACCTTTATAGTAGAGTGAACTGACCTGTTGTAAGCAAATTCTATATGTGGTAAACAATCCTCCAAACCCTTTAAATTTGTTTTTAAAACAGCCCGCAACATAGTGGATAGAGTACGATTTACTACCTCAGTTTGTCCATCGGTTTATGGGTGACATGTGGTTGAAAACAGCAGCTTGGTTCCCAATTCATACAACAAAGTTCTCCAAAAATGACTTAAAAATTTTGCATCACGATCAGAAACAATGGTATTTGGCACACCATGTAAACGAATAATTTCTGTCATAAACAAATCAGCAATGTGTGAGGCATTATCATTCTTATGACAAGGTATGAAATGTGCCATTTTGGAGAAACGATCAACAACCACAAAAATACTATCTCTCCCCCTCTTAGTCCTAGGCAATCCCAAAACAAAATCCATGGAAATATCCTGCCAAGGTACACTAGGAACAGGAAGAGGCATATAATGTGACACCCTCAATTCTGTGGAAAACCATGGAACCGAGAACTAATGCATATGTGTGCCCAGGATGTTCATCACACATACACATATGTTCCACAAACTGAATTCATATTATATATTACCACGAAAAACAGAGTTTATTACAATATCTCATGATCTTGGACGCATGCTCACAGCGGAAGTCTTTATTCTAATGCGGAAGCAATTTAACTAATGCGGAAGCAAATCTAAGCAGTAAGGTCTTCATCTCTATCTCATCCCCGCAGGCAAGGTTGAGAACAGATCACACGCCTAATGCTCCATTTGGTCTTCATAGTAGTCTTCTCCTGCTACTGATGACGAAATAATAATGCAAGTTTGAGTACAATGATGTACTCAGCAAGTGCGGGAAAATATGATATGAAGCTCATAGCAAGGTAGGTATAAAAAGGCTCATTTGCAGAAAAGTAAAGTTATTTATCAAAAGCACGATAAAACAGTGACTTATCTTTAAGTGAATGTAATCCCAACAGGTATTAAAATACCAATCATACCTCCGTCAAGTTCATAACCAGTCATCAATCAACCTCATTCTCGCTCACGAATACCTCGTATTCGCTACCAACTCACGAATACCATCCTGTATTCGCTACCATTTCACCTTATAAAACAACTTCGTCTCACACCGAGACCAAATCTCGTTGCCATGACTCAACAGTTATGCAACCATCTTGTCACCCGGACTCAACAGTCCTAAAACTAAACCATAACCATAATCAATAACCATAACCAAGAACCATCCCAATAACCATCCCAACTAATCATGGCAGTTGACCAGGCGCTCGTAACCGTAAGCTCAGCTATCATGATAGTTTTAAGAACACTGCAGAGTTTGCACCTCTTTACCCACAAGTTTGTGATTTAGTCACCCGTCGGCGACTGCAGAACCTCCATTATACCAGTACACAACCGTCAGTGTATGGTCAAGAGATCACAAAATAGCCTTTACAAAGGGGTTACTAGATGTATAGACTCACTAAGGTTTCACCGGCAGGCTAGAATCTCCAATTCTCCCACCCACGGGCCTCCTCTTGTGCCATGCAGTTCCCAGGGCAGTCCTCACTCGACTCCCATTCCCCGCGCCTTCCATAGTCCATAACACTCTAGCAACTTACCTAATTACTCAGCTAAGCCGCACCCATACTTGATCTTGTGGTGGCACTGTTATCCTGGCATGTGCATTCATGAACCGGTCCTTAGATCTACGGCAAGTAAACCACCATCTCATGCTACCTCATTCACAAACCCAGGCTTGCCTAGATCTCCCTCCGATCCATGTTCATTAACATCATCAGTTTCTCATTATCATTGCGAGTGCAGTTAGCTAGACACATCTATCTCGCTTCCCAATCCCATGGACTCAGCGAAGCATAAAAGCAAAAACCATACGCGACTCATAAACTTCCCTTGCGACATGGGTGGTTTAACCAAAACTAGTAAACTCCTATAAAAGGGTTTCCTATCATGTTTGACTCAGCACGCACACCTTTTCGCAAAACAAAATAGTTTCACCCAAAACAGATCAATATGGTCAAGGAGCACTTGCTTTGTTCCTGCGGTTCGGTTGTTCTTGGATCTCAAAACCTTGTTGCTGCAGTTCATCATAGACAGCTCCTTGAGCTTGTCCTTCTATGTAGGATCACGTGCATACAAGATTCACAGCAATCAATATCATACACAAACCTTAAACTAGATGCGATGATGCATATGCATGCTATCCTATGATTAGTTTTATTAGATGGGTTTGTACGTGTTCTTGCATGGCTTGCATGGATTTTATGATAAACAGAGGTGTTCGGATCAAAGGTGGACGTGGCGATGATCTTGTCTTTAGATCAACCTGATCATCAAGTGATCTGTCCACGAGAAGGCTTCTGTTCGAAAGGAATCAAAGAACAGATGCAAAGAAAACACAACGATGTCGTAAGGTGGTATTGGAGACCAACCTTACGTTCTTCTCGGTCTCGACGTCCTCCTCAGATCGTTGGGCTTTCCTCCGGCAATCTTCCTTGTTGCACTCCGGCGATGGTTTACTCGGCGGGTTGGGACTAGGGCTCTAAGTCGTCGGCTCAGTAGTTGGAAAAGAAGTTTGTGGTTTCGGCCAGAGGTTCTGGGTTCTATTTATAATCGGGAAGAGAAGAGTCCTAATCTGATTGTATCTTGAATAAGATTCCTGTTAAAATTTGTCGTCGAATCCTACAACTTATCTTTAGTTGATTTGGTGCGGTATCATTGTGGAATTCAGGTCGATTTCTGTTCCGGTATTTCTACGCGTACAGAATCCAAAAACTATTCCTAGAACTCGTTACCTCCTCGGTGATGAGCTCCGGAAGCTCCATGTGTCCACCGGGTCCTGGTCTCTCCCCCTCCGTAGGGACGAGCTCCGGTTGTGCTGCGTGTCAAATGAGCAAGACTTCCCTCTCCTTCGGAGGTGAGCTCCGCGTGCGCCACGTATCCTGGCGGTCGGGACCTCCTCTCTTATTTGGAGGTGGCTCCGCATATGCCACGTGTCAGTGCTAGACCTTTCCTCTCTTCTCAGAGACGAGCTCCGAGGTTAACACGTGTCCAACAGCGACGGACCTCCTGGAGATAAGCTCCGGTGGCGACACGCGTCCGATAGAACCGGACCTCTCGGAGTTGAGCTCCGAGATCGACACGTATCCCGCGCGACTGGTCCTCTGATTTCCGCGGTGACTAGCTCCGAAGGTGACAGGTGTCCTGCGGAAATGCCTTTGCTTCTTCCGCAGAGGCTAGCTCCGGGGCAACACGTGTCCCACAGGGTCGGACCTCTCCCCCTTTTGTGGAGATGAGCCCCGAGCCTGCCACGTAGCCATTTTAGCGGTGGACCTCTCCCCATTTTGCAGGGATGACCTCCGAACACGCCACGTGGCCAGTGGGCCGAGGAAGTTGTCTTCGGCGTTCTCCAGAAACTGGATTCGGCTCTTTATTGGCTATCTTTTCGATATTTTCTCTGTTCCCTCTTCTTTTAAAATGTTTCTCTACATGAAATATGAATACATGCAGAAATCAGGGATGAGGGTGTCACATATAAAGACCATGTGGGTTAAGTCGAGACTTAGCTTTATTGCAAGTAGTGCATCGTGACACATAGCGCTCGACATTACGTCTCATCTTTGGCCAAAAGAAGTGTGTGGCCAGCACGTCCTCCATTTTCTTCACTCCAAAATGTCCCATCAAACCTCCTCCATGTGCTTCCTGCAAAAGTAATAGGCGAACGGAACTATCAGGAACACATATCTTGTTAGAACAATACAGGAGGCCCTCCCGTAGTACATATTTATTCCATGTTCTTCCTTCTCTACAATTTTCAAAGGCATCTTTGAAGTCCAAATCTGTAGGATATAATCCTTTTATTGTTTCTAAACCAAATATTTTATGATCAAGTTGGGACAACATGGTGTAACGTCTAGATAATGCATCTGCAATAACATTCTCCTTCTCTTCCTTATGCTTAATGATGTATGGAAATGATTCTATGAACTCAATCCATTTAGCATGTCATTTATTCAGATTGTTTTGACACTTAAGATACTTCAAAGATTCATGATCGGAATGTATGACGAACTCCTTAGACCACAGGTAATGTTGCCAAGTTTGTAGAACTCGCAGTAAGGCATACAATTCCTTATCATAAGTAGAATAATTCAGAGAAGGACCATGCAATTTTTCACTAAAGAATGCAACGGGTTTACCTCCTTGTATGACAACACCTCCAATACCAATGCCGCCTGCATCATATTCTAGCTCAAATGTCTTGTCAAAATCAGGAAGTTGTAGCAATGGTGCTTGTGTAAGCTTTGATTTGAGAACATCAAAAGCTTGTTGCTGCTGTTCGCCCCATCGAAACTGCACTCCCCTCTTCGTCAGTTCATGGAGAGGTGCTGCAATGGTGGTGAAATCCCGCACAAAGCGTCGATAAAAACCTGCAAGACCAAGAAAACTACGCACCTACGTGACGGTCGATAGAGTTGGCCAGCTAGTGATCGGCAAAATTTTTGCCTCATCCATCTCAATTCCCTGCGATGAAACGACATATCCAAGAAACGAAACTCGATTGGCGCAAAAGACGCACTTTTCGAGGTTACCAAACAAACGTGCATCTCTCAAGACACTGAAAACAGCACGTAAGTGATTAAGATATTCGTCATATGACTTGCTGTAAATGAGGATATCATCGAAGTAAACCACTACAAATTTTCCAATAAAAGGACGTAAAACCCCATTCATTAATAGCATAAAAGTGCTAGGTGCATTAGTTAAACCAAAAGGCATTACTAACCACTCATAAAGTCCAAACTTGGTTTTAAATGCAGTTTTCCATTCATCTCCTAGTGCCATTCTAATTTGGTGGTAACCACTACGCAAGTCAATTTTTGTGAAAATAATAGCACCACTCAATTCATCAAGCATGTCATCTAAGCGAGGAATAGGATAACGATATCGAATAGTGATGTTATTAATCGCTCTACAATCAACACACATGCGCCAGCTACCATCTTTCTTAGGAACCAAAAGAATAGAAACAGAACATGGACTAAGGCTTTCACGAATATACCCACGGTTCAAAAGATCTTGAACTTGTCGCTGAATTTCCCTTGTCTCTTCCGGATTCGCCCTGTACGCCGCATGATTTGGCAAACTTGCTCCTGGAATCAAGTCGATCTTATGTTCAGGAACAAGGTGGGCATTAAATTTCTGCTCTACTATCATCTCCCAATCAAGATATGCCTCAGCATCATAAGCACCAGAAAAAGAGGGTATAGTAAATTTAACTTTAGCAAAAGGATCATCAAGAGGGTGATTAAAATTGTTATGACGATCATTGTAATTATAACGATTATTACCTCCCATACCTCGTAGATAACGTGGAAGTCGTGGTTGATTGTTATGATCTTCCATATTATAAGCATCGTCTTCACGATCTTCAGCGAGAGGCAGCCGCGCCTCAAGAGTATCCATCCGAACAACAAGATCAGCAAGTTGGCGATTCAAGGTCGTCAATGACGCCTCTGTCGATGCTTGGGTTTTGGTGAACATATCTGTCATTTCCCTCATCATGTCACGCAACTCAGCATGTTGAACACATTCATCATCCCTTTTATCTTCTGCCATTGTTAGTAGTAAACAAAAGACGACAAAAAGATGTTATCCCTATCAACTACAAAGGATAGTGGCAATGTGAAAAGTGGAAGGAAGGAAACAATCTCTCTCTCTCTCTCTCAAGCGTCTTACCACATTCTTACAAGTGTTCTTACCAACACAGCAGGTGGTAAACGGTGGACGGTGAGAACCAATGAAGCGTGGAGTGATTGCAAAGGTACCTGTTCTGCTCAATAGGAAAAGTGGAGCTTGGATGGCACAATATAGTGGCTAATAGGCAAAGAAAATCGTTAACAGCAAAACAAAGTTGAATAAGTATTCAATGTAGGAGCTGTTGCTGGTTAACAAGTGTTCTAGGCCTAGCACAACACAAGGCGGTAGAGAGGCAAATAGAAGATCAGGAAGATATAAGCAACAAGTATAGCACAAGTGTATAGGCCAACTGTTTCAAGTGTGTGCTGTCAATGCTTTAATATCTGTGCTCTCTTCACTATTTTTTTCTTTTTTTAATATTCTTCTGATATTTTTTGTTTACTTGAGAGCACAAAAATAGGAAGCACACAACTTTGCAGCTCAATTGGATGTAAGATGTGGCCTATAGAAAATCAGGAACATTCTTTAAAATTTGTGCTGAAACTTCGGATGCCGGATAGTCTATCTTCCGAGGGGAATTTAGCCAAACAAATTTCGCCGAACACGGCGAAGCAGTGGAAAATCGGTTGTGAAATTTCGAGTAGATCAATTTAAAAAAAATCGCCCGATTTTGAGTTCGTATGCAAAAGTTATGACCGTTTTAAGGTAGGCTACCCGAGTCACTGTTTTTATATGTTGATTCAAACTCGGTTTTGAAAAAGATCTCACAATAGGATGTGAAAAACAATCGGAATTTAGCAACGACGGCTGATCGGATATTGTGTGATGAATCAAGGAGGACTGGCACAATGGTTTGTCACCTGTTCTAGGTCTGGCACTGCGGGAGTTCAGGCAAGGCGGCTAGCTAGGGCAAACCGATGATCTTGGTGGCTCGGTTTGTTGTTTAGGGATTGTGGAATAGGTGAGCAGCAAGAAAAACAAGGAAGAAAAACGATAACTACGACCCAAAAACACAAAGCTAAACCAGCAACAAGACTCGACCACACGAATGCAACTCAACAATGCAAACTGAAAAACGAAAACTTGCAGTCACTATAGTCTAGGAATCGGTAACACGATATGTTTTTTTTGTGGCTTTTTCTGTGGACTCTAGGTATGAAAAACAAAAACTAATCTAGTGGGAAATCATAGTACCTCACGGGCAACCTGAAATCTGATACCAAATGATGAGTTGTTTAGGCCCGATCTTCTGAAAGGTAGGTCGATTGAAGTGGAGATCTCGACGTTGATGAACCGAGGAACTCGAGCAGACCCGAACATCCCTGCAATCATTACACCACTGCTCCAGTGGTTATCAACCATGCTTCACATGCTTGACCTCGCCAAGAAGGCTATCCCTGCAGGTGCAACCGAGAACACAAGCAAGAACGATGAAGATGCAATCTGAAATTGTGAAATTGGGGTCTCACAAACCGTAGAACGGCGAAATTGTTTAATCTAAGCAAAACCCCACCAAATATGGCTGGCGGCTGCAGTATTTAAAGGCTAGGGTTCAACCATAAGACCCTTAGACGCATCCCTAATGGACTCATACGGGATACAAGGCCCAAAAACCCAACACGGTGGTGCAACACGGGACAGAACTCCGAATTCAACTTGTTTCGACAACTCCCAACGACTCCGGGCGAATTTTAATGTGGAACCAGAACCATTGCAAAGTTTATCTTCTCAGCTTTCCATGCATATGTGGAACGTAAAAAACGGAGTCCGTATGCATCCTGGGCGTCCGTTTTAAGATGTACTGCTCCTGGACTTCGAGTTGAACTCGAGTCCGAGTTGGTGGCTCTTTCCATCAACTTGTGGACGTCCCATCTGATTCTCCACGTCCCCAAATCCTCCTCCCTTTACTTGTTGATCATGTCCATGGTTCCTAATAACAATTAAATCATTCAATAGCAATCCATTCTCAAAATCACATCTGTAGGAAGTTAGGAACGAGTTTACCTGCTGATTTAGTAACCGTGCTCGTCCTCTTGTGATTGGTCCTTGTATATCAATGTGAGTATCCACTGTTGTGATGTTCTCATCATTCAGTGTCTTCTCCTCGGAAGTGAGCTCCAAGGATGACACGTGTCCAGTAGGACCAGACCTCTCGGAGATTAGCTCCGAAAGTGACACGTGTCCCGCGGCTGGTCCTCTCTCTTCCGCAGTGACTAGCTCCGAAGGCGACACGTGTCCTGCGAGGCTGGCCTCGCTCCTCCGTAGAGGCTATCTCCGGGGGCAACACGTGTCCCACGGGGTCGGACCTCGCCCCTTTCGCAGAGACGAGCCCCGAGCCTGCCACATCGCCAGTTTAGCGGCGGACCACTCCCCTTCGCGGGAATGAGCTCCGAACACGCCACATGGCCAGCGGGCCGCAGGAAATGTCTTTGGCGCTTCTCGGTGAACTGGAATTAGCTCTTTTCGGCTATCCTTTCGATTCTTTTTTTTTCTATTTCCACTTCTATTAAAATGTTTTCTCTATATAAAATATGAATGCATGCAGAAATCGAAATTTAGGGTGTCACAAAACCCGAATGCAAGAAAGAGATAAGTGGAAAACAACTTTTAAAACAAAGCGTGATTTACATGGCTGGTTGATAGTGCTTCTTGGATTTTCAAATGCTTCTAGTACTTTTTTGAGATTAATGAATCCTGTTCCTAAAGCCTTCATTGAAAAATTTGTTGAGTTTAAATTTGACGGTATCCTATTTTACAACAAATTTCTTGACAAACATGTTAATGAAAAAATGTGTGCTTGCTGTTTTTAGGAAGAAATGCTCTTGTGCTAACCTTGCCAAGTGTACCTTTTGCATCGACAAGGTAGTTTTTCTTTGCTTTGTTGTTTCAGATCAGGGCATAGAGGTCAATGAAGAGAAAATTACAGCTGTTTATGAGTGGTTGTTGCTGCCCCAATCTTCAAGTGCTGCTGTCCCAATCAATGAGTTGATAAAGAAGGATGTACATTTTTGTTCACAAAAACCAAAAGAAAAAGCACTTGAAGAACTGAAAATAAAGTTGGCAACAACCCAACTCCTTGCATTTTCAGATTTTGGTAAGACTTTTTGTGATGCAAGTGAGTTAGGGATCGAAGGAGTGCTTATGCAAGAAGGTTATCCAACTGCATACTTCAGTGAAAAGCTAAGTGGTCCAACTCCAGATTGTTTTTCTTATGATGAACAATTGTATGCTCTTGTGGGATATTTGGAAACTTGGCAGCTTTGTCTTTTGTCTAGATTTTTTGTGATACATGCAGATCATGAATGTTTGGAACATATTAAGTTTCAATTAGAATTGATCAAAAGACATGCTAAATGGAGTCAACTCATTGGGACTTTTTCTTACATTGTCTTGTACAAAAAAGGAAAGGACAATGTTGCCGCAGACGTTTTATCTAGACGCCATATTTTGTTGTTTCAACTGGATGCAAAAGTTCTTGGCTTAGAAAGTATCAAAGACTTGTATGCCACTGATTCATATTTTTCTAAAGCATTTTCCAAGTGTTGTGATGGAAAGGGATGGAAAAAGATTCATATGCATAATGGATTTTTATTTGGGGCTAACAAAGTTTGAAGTCTAGATTGCTCTGTTTGTCTAATGTTTGTGCAGAACACTCATGTCGGGGGATTGATTGATCACTTTAGTGTCAAGAAAACGGAGCAAGCGCTGGTCAATAATTGTTTTTGGTTCAACATGATAAGAGACGAGGAAAGACAAGTTCTATGAGAAATCATACGACTTCATGGGACACCAAATTTTTTACTTACTTTTGGAAGACATTGTGGGACAATCTTGGGAAACGGCTGCTATTTTCTACAACCTGCCATTCCCAAACATTGGGCGCAAGGAAATGTGAGACTGTTGAAACAAGCAATTGTGCTAAAATTTTCAAAAAACTTCAACATCAAGAAAATACAAACAGGAAGATTTTGAAGTATCGAGTTCAACTCATTTCAAGAGAGGAGGGATGATGAGTACAACTTTCAATGTTGTTGATCTATCTCCCTACTATGGATTACAAGAGTCGATAACGACTCCTTTTCAAGAGGGGGAGTATGATGTGGACATCCCAGCATCACATACACGAGCTTATGAAGGACTTGCTATGCACACTCGTGTTCAAAAACTCAAACAAGAGGTGAATTCTTTCCTCCTTGGATTATATTTTAATATTGATAAGAATGATATGCTACCTAAGTCGTGTAATTACATGTTACTCAGGTTTACCCATGGAAGAACATCATTGTCTGGCAGAAAAAAAGAACCAAGTCAGCTCGCACTGTCCGAACTTTCTTTGGCGCGATAGTTCGCCCTGTCCGAACCGAGAACGGGTACACTGCAGGAACCTCAATTTCACGTGTAATCCTGTACCAATATGTCACGTTCCAGGGCCCATAATACATATGGTGTGAAAGCTTATCAAGTCTACTTTCCAAAGCAACAAACGGTGCATCGTTTGAACTTTCCAAGCAGAAGTTATGGCTAAACTACTAAAGACTGCGCAGAAGGAGAGAAGACGCGGGAGGATCAAAGACTACTTCGTGAATTGCTCAGTAGCTGGTTTCTCACCTCAAAACATGTTGACTTCAGTTCACACCTACCTAGAAGGGTTGTTCCTAGTATAAATATCACCCTTGTGCTCCTGAAAAACAACCATTGAGCATTTGATAAACAATATAATTCTGAGTGCCTTGCACACCTTTGTTCTTCCTGGTTCTTCATGGACTTGTGAAGTGATCTCTCAGAGGTCCCCTAATTCATGCTCTAGGCTTCCAGCCCTTTTTTGTGGGTTAGTTTCCTGTTTGTGGTTCTGCGGTCATTCGGAGATCAAGTCGAAATCCTCAAGGTTTCGGTGCCTTACTCCCCATCCCTTGGTCATAACCAACCTTGGTTGGTATAAAGCTAGTTATCTTGGATTGTGGTTCTGTGGTCGTTCGGAGATCGAATTGAAGTTCTCAAAGACTTTGGTGCTTCTCTCCCCATCACTAGGTCGCATCCAACCTTCGCAGCATAAAGCTAGTTACCCCACTGTTTTCAGCTAGTTACCATTGTTCGTTCTGCTGTCCGATCTTTCGATTTGCCCTTCGTTGTACCTACTGCCATGAAGATCGGGCCACCCCCGGGTTTCACCCTATCAGCCGGCGACGCTGCCCAGTGCTCCAAACTGCCCGTGTTTAGCTGCCTGTGCCCAAAACTCGACGAGGAACAACACGGTGGGGTCGGTGGCGACTCTAAGTGGCCGGAGATACCTTCCCGACGGCGGCAGCGGCAAACTTCACCATTGCTTCATCGTTCGCGCTCGGGAGAAGGGTATTCCGGTTGGGGAGAGCATCCCGAGCACCAAGGTGATATGAGGATCACGGTTTTGCATCCTAAAACTGGTAGAAACCCTCACAAATGGTAGCTCGACAGCGCGGCTGGGGTTGCACGTCAGCGGCCGGGAAAACTCGGATTAAAGCTCACTTTCTCGACGATTTCCGATGGTTCTTCGTCGAGGAGCTGTGCTAGGGTGTGTAGAAGATGATGGTGATCGGGACCGGAGAAGGAAAACAGCTGCTCCTAGGGTCGATAGTTGCACCCCGATCACCTTCATCTTCTCCCGAGCTGCCGCAAGAACCGAAGTCTGTCTACCCTGCAATTCGGTTCCAAGGTGAAGACTGTAACACCCTCAATTTTATATCCATGCATTGCATATAGAAAAACATTATAAAAGAAATAAAAATAGGAAAGAATCATAAAAATGGTGGGGTATGGGAGAAAGATAGCCGAAAAGAGTCAATTCCAATTCACCGAGGAGCGCTGACAACACTTCCCGCGGCCCGCTGGCCACATGGCGCCTTCGGAGCTCATCCCTGCGGAGGGGGGTGAGGTCCGGCACTGCTGGCCACGTGGCAGGCTCGGAGCTCGCCTCAGGACAAGGGGCGAGGTCCGATCCCGCTGGACACGTGTCGCCTTGGGAGCTAGTCTCTCCAGAAGAAGCGAGGCTCAGCCCCGCGGGACACGTGTCGCCTACGGAGCTAGTCCCTGCGGAAGAAGCGAGGTCCAGCACCGCGGGACACGTGTCGACTTCAGAACTCGCCCCTGAGGAAGGGATGAGGTCTGCCCCACGGGACAAGTGTCGCTCTCGGAGCTCGCCTCCGAGAGGTCTGACCCCTCGGGACACGTGTCACCCTCGGAGCTCACCTCCGGTAGGTCCGACGCTGTTGGACATGTGTCACTCTCGAAGCTCGCCTCCGAGAGGTCCGGCCCACTGGACACGTGGCGATCTCGGAGCTCGTCTCTGAGGAGAAAGGAGATCCGGCGCTACTGGACACGTGGCGTTCTCGGAGCCCACCTCCAAGGAGAGGGGAGGTCCGGGACGGACACATGGCGCCCCCAGAGCTCGCCTCTGAAGAGAGGGGAGGTCCCGCCCGTAAGACACGTGGCGCATGCGGAGCTCGCCTCTGAGGGAGAGGGAGGTCCCGCCCGCCAGACACGCGGCGCACCCGGAGCTCACCTCTGAGGAAAAGGGAGGCCCGGCCCCCGCTGCACACGTGGCGCCTCCGGAGCTCACCACTGCGGAGGTGACGAGATCCTTAAGCGGTTTTTCTCCTGTGCGCGCGGGAATACCCGGTACTGAGGAAACCGACACGATTTCCACGTTGATTCCGCACCAAATCAATTGGAGATAAGTTGTTAAGATTCAAAACAAATTGAATAGGACTCTTATTTGAAATCTAAATGGAGTAGGACTCTTCTTTCACCCCTTATAAATAGAACACAAAACCCCCTGGCCGCAACCAAGTACCTATTTTCCACCTCCGAGTCGACGACTTAGAGGCCCTAGATTCCAACTCGCCGAGTTCCACCCCTTGCCGGAGTTCAGTCACCGGTGAGCACCGCCGACGAGCCATCACGATCGCCGTCACCAGAAGAGAGCCGACGATCTGTCCTGCTGCCATTGCTAGGAGGAAGGCCGAGGTAGGTCTCCGTTACCACCATACGACATCATCGCGGTTTCTACGCATCTGTTTCTTCGAACAGAAGCTTTTTATGTGTGGATAGATCACGTGTTGATCGGTTTTTGACGATGGAATTGATCTAGATCTTGAGTCAAGATCATCACCACGTCCACACTTGATCCTTACACCCTTGTTCATCGTAAAACCCCATGCAAAGCCATTAAAATATGCAAGAACACGTACTAACTGGTCTAATGAAACAACATCTTAGGATTGGCACCATTGCATCTCGAGTAAAGTCTGTGCATGATGTTTGATTGCTATAATTTTGTATGTGTGTGGTTGTGAGTAGAAGGACAAGCTCAGGAAGCCACCTACGAAAGACTACAGCACCAAGGCATCGAGACACAAGAGCAACAAGAGCCACAGGAACAAGGCAAGTGCCCCTTGACCATATTGATCCCATGTTTTGAAACTGTTTTTGTTTGCGAAAACATGTATGCTTGAGTTAACTTGATGGGAAACCCTTTTATAGGAGTTTACTAGTTTTGTTAACCACCCTTGTAGCCGGGAAAGTGGATGAGTCGGGTATGGTCGTTTTTGCTTCGCTGAGTCCACGAGATATGGGAAGCAAGAAAGAATGTGTCTAGCTACTGCACTCATATGAATAATGTTAATGAGAACTTGATGATGATAATGAACTTGAATCGGGGGAGATCTAGGCAAGCTTGGTTTGAGGATGTGGTAGAATGAGATGGTGGTTTACTTGCCGTAGATCTAAGGACCGGTTCATGCCAGCACATGCAAGGAAAACAGTGCCACCATAAGGCCAAATATTGGTGCGGCTTAGCTGACTAATTAGGTAAGTTGCTAGATTGTTATGGACCGTGGAAGGTGCGGGGAATGGGAGTCGAGAGAGGACTGCCCTGGGAACTGCATGGCACAAGAGGGGGCCCGTAGGTGGGAGAATGGTGTTTCGAGCCTGCTGGTGAAACCTTAGTGAGTCCATACAGCTAGTAGCCCCTTTGTAAGGCTATTTTGTGATCTCTTGGCCATACACCGACGGCTGTGTACTGGTATAATGGAGGTTCTGCAGTCGCCGACGGGTGACGAAATCACAAACTTGTGGGTAAAGTGGTGCCACCTCATAAGAGTGTAAAACTATCATGATAGCCGTGTTTACGGGCACAAGCACCTGGCCAACTCACATGATTAGATGGGATGGTAATTTGAGATGGTTATTTGGTTTTGGTTATGGTATGATCATTGGAAATTGGTTTCGGGACTGCTGAGACATAATGAGATTTGGTTTCGGTTATGAGATGGATATGAATATGAGATGGTTATTATGAGCATGAGATGATGTTGAGAAAGATTAATGGCTGGATGAGATGAGATAAGTGGTGAATTATGATGGAGGTATGTTACTGTTTTACTTAAATATATGCTGGGATTAAATTCACTTAAAGAGAGTTGCTGTTTTTATCTTGTCTGTGAAATAAAATTTGCTTTCTGCAATGAGCCTTTGTATTCCTACCTTGCTGTAAGCTACATGTCATACTTTTCCGGCCCTTGCTGAGTACGACATGTACTCACCCTTGCATCATCATACAAACATCAGCAACAGGAGAGGAGTACTTCGAAGATCACATGGAGTACTAAGGCGTGCGAACTACCGTCAACTTGCATGTGGAGTTGGAGATGGAGCCACTGCTGTTTAGTTTTGCTTCCGCTATCGTTTAGAGACTTCCGCTGCTAGAATAAGTTAGAGACTTCAGCTGCAAGGATGAGTTAGAGATTGATGTACTAAAGTACTTAAACCCTATTATTCGTGGGTATATTATGAATTCAGTTTGTGGATTACATGTGTATGTGTGGTGAACATCCTGGGCACACATATGCATTAGCTGGGTTCCGTGTTTTACGGGACCAGGCGTCACAGATTGGAATCAGAGCCACATTGACTGTAGGACGCAAGCCGAGGTAGAGTGCATAGATTGACATTAGAACCACGTTGGCCGTAGGACGCAAGCCTAGGTAGAGTGCACAGATTTGCATCGGATCCACGTTGGCCGTTGGACGCAAGCCTAGGTAGAATAGACACTCTAAAAAATATAGGAACACCCCTCTAAGATGCTATTTTCGAAAACTTCTTGCTGCTGCACTTTTCTTGTCAATTCAGCCACCGCAAGGTGTTATTTTCAACCCCTCCTTGTCTCTTCTTTTGGACAACAACACCCTTGCTTTCTTGCGCCATAACTTCCAAAGTTTTGGAGTTAATTCTTCCTTCTCAAGGTTTTCTCATGTCCTATTTATAGATGCTCCGGAGCACGAGTACTCGTTCACCACCACGTGGGAGTGCACTTAACCCCATTGAGGTGTCCGATAGACCACCCCGTCACATAGCGGGAACAGCACCCGTTCACATGATTAAGTTTAGGGCTCCCATTGAATAAGCTTGAATAGGAGTGGTGTGTTGAACTTTTGTGATGATTGCTTGTGTTTGTGTGCTTGAGTGTGAGTTGTGGGACAATTCTACGAATATCCACATCCACATATATAGTAAAGAGATGTGAGATGTTTTGACATGTGTTCACAACCTTGTATAGACTGACATTAATAGAAGAAGATATTTAGTTCATACACCTTGATGCATATAGCTGGGGTATCAATCTAAACTTCTCTTTTCTATTCTACTCAACTCTCTCTCACAGATGGTGAGGGAAAACGCCAGCCGACAAAGGAGGAACGTTCGTGGCAACCAGGAACCACAAGAGGATGGCTATGTTGAAGTTCCTGAGAATGTTAACCCTGGGGCTGGTGAAAACAACCTTGAACGGTTGATGGCTATGCAGAACCAGCTCATGCAAACTATGATCCAATCTTTGGGTCAGCTGCACCACCACCAGCGCCACCACCGCCGGCTCACAACGGATTGGGAGAGTTCATGAAGACTCGACCTCCTACTTTTGCACAAGCTAATGATCCCATGGAGGCTGATGATTGGTTGCAATCCATGGAGAAGAAGCTTGCCATTGTTCAGTGCAATGACCGGGAGAAAGTTCTCTTTGCATCGCACCAACTTATGGGAGCAGCCGCTGACTGGTGGGACGCTCTTTGCAATGCTCATGTCAACCAAGAGACTATCACTTGGGCGGACTTCAAGGAGAGTTTCTGCTCTCATTACGTCATGTTTGGAGTCATGATGCTAAAAAGGCAAGAGTTCGAAGGTCTCCGCCAAGGCAGGAAGAGCGTGAATGAGTACCTCAACAAATTCATGCAGCTGTCAAGGTACGCCCCCAAGGATGTCAACTCGGATCAAAGAAAGCAATACTTGTTCATGAGAGGATTGAACAATGAGATCCAAGTTTAACTGCTCAACAATGACTATGCAAACTTCCAGAAGCTAGTTGACAAAGCTATAGTGGTTGAGAGCAAGATCCGTGAGATCGAGTGTAACACCCCAAAACCTGTTAAGAGGGGAATTTAAAATTTTTTGGACGTATTGCATGTGGTGCAAAAATTCAAATTCAAACTAGAATTCAAATTAAACTCAAAACAGAAATGAAAAAGAAAAAGAAAAAATAAACCTCCCCGGCCAGTGGGCCGAAACCCACCAGCCGGCGCACTCACCCCGCGCCAGCCCGCAGCCGCGCGCCCCCCCTCTTTCCCACTGACACGCGGGGCCCGCCATCCTTCTTCCTCCTCGCGACCGCGCTTGACCGGCCGGGACTCTTCTCACCTCAGAATATCCCAGCCGAATTTCGGTTCTGGACGACGCAAACTCGACCACAACCGAACACCGCCCCTCCCCGGCTATATAAACACCGGCATCTTCCCGATTTTCACCCACGATCAGCCGCTTTTTCTTCCGGTGAGAACCCGAGTTTCTCCGGCCAATTTCGCTCGATCTTCGCTCAGGATTTCTGATCTAACGCGCTGATCTTGATCCACCGCCTCCGGGGAACCACGCAGGTGCAGAAAACTCGTTGGTTTGCGCTTCAAACACAGCGCCGACGAGCCTCACCATGAATTCACCTCGGACCTCGTCGCCGACCGCCTTCTAGGACCTCCGAGCTCAAGAAAACCCCCGAGGTGAGATCCCCGACCTCCCCTCCACCGATCTAAGCTATGAAATCCCAGTTTTAGGAAGAATTGACGAAGATCTGAAGCTCTCCTGCGAGATCGCCGCGTCCCGCCGCCGCGCGCCGCCGGGCAGCGCCGCGCGCGCTCGATCAGAGCGACGTGGCCGCTTGTGCACCGTTTATTTTAAATCGCATGGTAGAATTTAAATCCCCGCGTACCGGTTCGGCGTTATAATCTCAGCCGTCTGTGTTTAAATCGGACGGTCCACGTCGGCCCCACATTATAGAGGCCGGGATTCTTACGCGCTACCCCCTGGGGTTCTCGGAAAATACGAGCTAGCCCCGGAAATTTCTGATCTAGCCCCTGGAGCTTCAGAATTTCATGTAAATTCAATTAAAAATCAGTTTTAGCCCCTGGACTTAATAAAAATTAGCAAAACCCCTCTGTTATGCATAGTTAGGCCCCTGGAAATTCTTAAATAATATAATAGACCCTGTAGTGGCGTGAGTTTATCTTTTTAACCCTATGTGATATTAAATTTAGGAATTTGAATATGTGATTAGTATTTAAAATTTAAAAGATGGGACAAACACATTGTAAATTCAAATTTAAAACTTTCCTAGTACTTGGAAAACTTTGGAGTGAGATAAAAATAGATTTTTGGCTAAAATGAATCTGTCTAATTGATTATTCACATTTATTTGTTATAGGGACACATTTTTAAGTAGAGAATAGTTCTGAAAATTGATAAAATAAATTTAAATTAGTTCACATCAGAGGAGAAGTTCAAAATATATTATTTAATATTTTAGACCAAAACCTATTCTGTTTAGATGAGGTGTCTTACTATTTTCATAATAAAGTTCACATTTAGGAATAGGAAATAAATCTGAAAATATAGCAAGCTAGGTATGAATAACTAGAAAATGATAAATGAAGTTTCCAAAATCCAAAGGATTCAGTTTAGGGTTGGTAGAAGGTCTGAAGACACATTTGGAGTAGGAAAATACCTTCCATGCATACTTGGTAGCTAAAATGTGTATCAATTGAATATAGGGAATTTATTTAAATTGGAAATTCATATATAGCATGCAAACATAAATATGAATACAAAAGTAGAAATCATATGCACATGTTTAAAAGTGCATGTAAGCCCAAACTCAACACGCATAGAGTAACCACAACACATAGAAATGTGAATGGCTTTCATAAATGTGAATGTGTGGTTTGTATGAAGTGGAAGTGCGAACTATGTCTTATGGATTGTTGTTTTCTTTTGCTATGTGTGATGGTATGAGTAGAACCTGCTCCAGAGCAAGTTCTTCCTTTCCAAGATCAGGACTACCCATTCCCAGAGCAGCAGGAAGAAGGCAAGCGTCCTTGACCACTTTGATCCTATACTAGGATGTGTAGCTAGAATTATTTGCATTGTCAATTGAAATATGAAACCCCTGTTAGGAAGTTTCCCTAGAATTGCATTACCTTGTTTCCTTGTAGATTGGGTTGGGATTTATTTTTATCATATCATTTATTTATAAGATTCTGCATAGCCATGCTTAGAATGGGAAAAATTGGGATATGAGATTATCAGTTTATTTACCATACTCTTGAATGAGATATTCTGGGTTATGTAGAGGTAGGGACCAAGGCAAGTTGGATGTTTTGGTTGGTGCTGGGTGCATGAGACTCGGGTTTGTGTTTAGTACTTGCCTGGATCCTAAGGACCGGTTCATGGAGCATGTAACCTGGCTTTACCGTGCCAACCACATGCTGTGATGGGGCAGCTTGGCCAATTAATTAGGTGTATCCCCGGCGTAGTATGGGTGTGTTGGATGGTGCGGGGAATAGGTGTCAGCTGGACTACCATATGAACCGCAAGGCTCAAGAGGGGGCCACTGCAGCGGGGTTGGAGCCTCTTGTATGCTGTTAGGGATGAAACCTCAGTGGGCCCACACTCGTCGGGAATCCCTTTTTAAAGGCTTCGTAGTGATCTCCTGGCTACACACCTGGGAAGTGTGAATGTGGTCCGTAGCCACTGGCATAATGGAGGTTCTTTTAGTCCACCCGGCAACGGGGGATGAAATCACTACATGTGGGTACAGTGGTGCAAACTCTGCAGAGTCAAAACTGTCATGACAGCCATGCTCACGGTCAAGAGCGGCTTGGACTTATTCATGATTAGAGGATGGTGGCTTTGGAAGTTGTGGATGTTAAGCGGGGAGCTTAACATTGGAAATGATGTTATGGTTATTTGATTATGATGATGGGATGGGAGATTGGGATCATTTCACCTATGTAGTAATGTAGGTGCTTAATAAGCTAAGGTGATAGGTATTAATTGCGTAGTGCTTTAACCATGAGTTCAACCTCTCCTTGCTCTAGCCATGCATGACAAAATTTTCCCACACTTGCTGAGTACCAATGGTACTCAAACTTCCATATTTGTCGGTTTATATTGCTGCTCAGGTCAAGAGAATGATGTGGTGTTTAATGACCAAGACTTCGGACCCGAAGAAGGATTTTAGGTTCATGGAGTCCCCCGGGCAACGCCTGTGACGGAGCCCACAAGAATAATATTCCGCTGCTATTTTATTTTATGTTATGAACTTAGTATCGTCCATCGAGACATGTGCTATGTAAGACTTATTTATATTCGACACCTGGCTTGTAATAAATGATGCTTCACTATTTGTCATCACATGTATGAGAAAATGATCCTGGCATACATGTGAGGTTCACTCGGTTGTTCTTCGGAGAAACTGGGTGTGACAGAAGTGGTATCAGAGCAAAGGTTGTCGGTAGGAACGTGGACCTAGGTAGAAATGGACGTATTTAAGGACCCTATTTTCCTAAAAAAACTATTTTACAAGCTTTGGGTTGAAAAGTGTTATTTAATGGGGTCACTTTCTTCGTCTTATCCCAACTTCTATTCAAATAGGATTTTTGTTTAAAAAAATTTTCTAACTTAAGTTTAAATGTTTTATGTTTTAGATGGTTCGCATGATTCGCACCGCTTGCAAGTCCATAGGAGGGAGAGTTCCCGTAGTTGCCCTTGCCCAAAGAGAGGAGAGCCGTCCTGTGACGTACCTTTCCTACGGATTGGCAGTAGGAGGCTTGTTGCGCCGTCTTTGACGCATGCTCCAAGCCGCCGGCAATACGGGCAAGCTAATCATACACTATAGCTCCACCCGGACCATCCGTGAGAAGCGGGAAGAATGGAGTTCAGAAATGAGAATTATCCATGAAAATCAGCTGCTTAAGATCCACCGCTCTCCAGCTTGTCGAGCGACACAGGTCGATGCGGAGAAGGATGTCACCTGGGAGGCCATCACCTGCTAGAGTCACATCTACCGTCGCCACCTGGACAGGACTGAGTATAGGTATGTCCTCCAGCGTGAGAGTGGTACGACAGAGTACAAGTACCTGCCAGTGCAGCAGGGGACTTCCCATGAGCACATAGACTTGTGCTTGGAGGATGCTGCTATGCTCAGCACTCGACTGCAGGAGTGTCAGCAGGAGCTTCAGGATGTTCGTGACACCCTGAAGGAAACCGAGGCGTTACTTCGAGCTTGCTTGAGGGCGAGAGAAAGAGGAGATGGGAATGAACTGTGTGTCACCGTAAATGATACATGGACTCCTGGCTCCCCAGATCGTCGGGCGATCAGGCGTCGTCGCACTTCTCCACCAGCAGCCTCCCCACCCAAAGCGGAGTCAGAAGGCAGCCACAATAATGAGGAAGATCCCGAGGAGCCAGCTCAGTGATAAGAGTAGTGTAGAGTCCTTCCCTTAGTTTAGCAGCATGTCGAGTAGTCGAGTCATTACCTTAGTTAACGGTGTGTTAATGCTTGGTGTGTGACGTGAGATGTGGAAGCCATGGGCGTTTGTCCACAACCTCGTCTTCAGGTTGTTTTGCTTTGTAGTGTGAACCCATATGAATTGAAAGTGCATTTATGTTCACGTAAGACATGAAATCCTCAGAAAATATGAATGAAATAAGTTCTCAAAATCTTAAAGTTTAAACAAGCAAAAACTGGTAAGTTAATACGTAATGCTTTAAAAGTGACATTTGGTTGATCATGATAGATGGCCGGAAGAGGAAAGGGTCGTGCTGCCAACCCCGCCAACAACAACGATGAGGCAGGCAACCCTCATCTTTCTGGAAGCCAAGACAGGGGTGGTCACCGTGAAGGAGTTGATCCCATCCACCAAATGCTTGAGAATCAAAATCAGCTCATCCAGAACCTGACTCAAGTGGTGGCCAACTTGCATCAAGCTCTACCTCCACCAGCTGCACCACGCCAACCAAGGTTGAGTGAGTTTCTAGGAACTCAACCTCCAAAGTTTGCAAGTGCTGCTGAACCTTTGGAGGCAGATGATTGGCTAAAGACCATTGAGAGCAAGATGAGTATCATACAATGCCAATAATATGAGAGGGTGTTGTTTGCTTCTCACCAATTGCATGGACCTGCTGCTGATTGGTGGACCGCTTACGTGGCCGCCCATCATGACCCTGAGAACATCACTTGGGAAGAGTTCAAGCGTAGCTTCCGCAACCATTACATACCAAGGGGGGAACTCAAAAACAAGAGGAAGGAGTCCTTGGGATTGCAGCAGGGAAACATGACCGTAAGGGAATACCTCACTAAGTTCACTCAACTCTCCCGTTATGCCCCACGGGACATAGAGACTGATGAGCAGAAACAGGATTGTTTCGTGGAAGGACATACCGCAGAAATGTAGTGTGCAATGTCCTCCAACGAGTATCAAAGCTTCCAAAAGATGGTGGACAGAGCATTTGTGGTAGAAAGGAAGCTGAAGGCCTTGGAAAATGAAAACAGGAGGAAGGCCGGGTGGTCACACCAAGCCTCGGGCAGCAACACCCGCCCCGTCTGATGCAGCAACCCGCAGGGCAGACGAGCCGTGCTGTGGTACCCTACTCAGCACCGAGAGGGTACAACCCGAACTTCAGGCCTCCGGCAGCACCAACACAGCCACAACGTCAGTTGGTACAGCAGCCTCGCCCCACATATCAACCTCGACCAGCAGTACAAGGACCCTCAAACCAGCCCCAAGACAACAAAGGCCAGGCACCTAAGGTCGGGGTGCAATGCTTTAACTGTGGTGAAGTGGGCACTACGCCCATAAGTGCCCAAAGAAGAAGCCCGTGCAGCCGCAACAGCAGAATGTAATGCGAGGACGGGTGAACCACGTCACCATGGAGGACGCGCAGGAGGCACCCGACGTGGTAGTTGGTAAGTTTCCCGCCAATTTACACATTGCAACCCTGCTGTTTGATTCTTGTGCTACCCACTCGTTCATTGCCCAAGGGTTTGTTAAGAAGCATGACCTAGCAACAACACAAATGAACCATATGCTAGCAGTAAACTCTCCAGGTGGAGAAATAAGGACAAGACAAGTGTGTCCCAAGGTGAACCTAGACATTAATGGGGTAGTATTTACTGCTAACCTCATAGTGATAGATTCACAAGGGATAGATATTATTTTGGGTATGGATTGGTTGACCAAACATAAGGGAATCATCCATTGTTCGACCAGAACGGTGGAACTAACTCACCCTAGTGGCACAAGAGTAAAGTTCATAACAATACCAGAGCCTAGGAGGGACATTAAATTAAATCAAGTTGAGGTGAAAGTGGAGGAGATCAAGATTATCAGGGAATACCCAGACGTTTTTCCGGAGGAGTTGCCAGGTATGCCTCCGGATCGTGAAGTGGAATTCGCGATTGAGCTAGTGCCTGGAACAGCTCCGATATACAAGAGACCTTATCGTATGGACTCCAAGCAGCTGGGGGAACTCAAGGATCATTTGAGAGAATTGACGGGGAAGGGGTATATTCGTCCTAGTTCCTCACCATGGGGAGCTCCAGTGATATTTGTGCCCAAGAAGGACGGAACCCAAAGGTTATGCGTAGACTACCGTGCTTTGAATGAAGTAACCATCAAGAACAAGTACCCATTACCCCGCATTGAAGACTTGTTTGATCAGTTGAGGGGAGCTTGTGTGTTCTCGAAGATTGATCTCAGGTCGGGATACCACAAACTTAAGATAAGGCAATCTGATATTCCCAAGACAACTTTCGTATCTCGTTACGGACTGTATGAATACACCGTCATGCCTTTCGGGCTAACTAATGCCCCGGCATACTTCATGTATCTCATGAACAAGGTATTCATGGAATATCTAGACAAATTTGTGGTGGTTTTCATAGATGACATTCTCGTCTTCTCCAAAGATGAAGAGGAACATGAGAAACATCTAAGGTTGGTGTTGCAGAAGCTGAGGGAACACCAACTATATGCCAAGTTGAGCAAGTGTGAGTTTTGGCTGAAGAGAGTTCCCTTCTTAGTACATATAATCTCGGAGGGAGGAATCTCCGTAGACCCCGCCAAGATCGAAGATATACAGAAATGGAAGACCCCTGAGAATGTTGGGGACGTTCGAAGTTTCTTGGGCTTTGCTGGATACTATCGATGATTTATTGAGGGATTCTCCAAGATCTCGAGACCCCTTACCAAACTGTTGGAGAAGGGAATCACATTCACATGGACGCCGCAGTGCGAGACGAGTTTTCAAGAGTTAAAGAAAATATTGACAACAGCCCCAGTGCTAGTTATGCCAGATATGCAGAAGAACTTTTCGGTGTACTGCGATGCTTCTGGAAACGGGTTGGGATGTGTTCTCATGCAAGAAGGGCATGTTGTGGCTTATGCGTCCCGGCAGCTCCGGACACACGAGAAGAACTATCCTACACATGACCTAGAACTAGCCGCAGTGGTACACGCATTGAAGATTTGGCGGCACTACTTGATGGGGAAGAGGACAGAGATATATACGGATCATAAGAGTTTAAAGTACATTTTCACACAGCCAGATCTCAACCTCAGACAAAGGAGATGGTTAGAGCTAATCAATGACTTTGATGTGGGCATCAACTATTATCCTGGGAAAGCAAACATCGTGGCAGATGCTTTAAGCCGGAAAGTGCAGGTCAATAGGTTGAGCTTGAAGGACATGCCTGCAGAATTGAAGGACGATGTTATAAGACTAAATCTATGTCTGGTGAATAGTGGTGAAGCCATCGCCATGGAAGTAGACTCCACACTAGAGCAAGACATACGCGATGGTGAAAAGAATGACGAGAAGATACAAGAAATCCGACAACTCATCAAGGAAAATAAAGCCCTGGTTTTAGAGAGGATGAACAAGGTACGGTGTGGCACGGGAAAAGAATCTGTGTACCTGAAGTAAAGGAGATGCGTGAATTGATTTTGAAGGAGGCTCACGATTCCGACTATTCCATTCATCCTGGGAGTACGAAGATGTACCGGGACCTCAAGAGCAGGTATTGGTGGTATGGAATGAAGCGATATGTCGCGGAGCATGTTGCCCTATGTGACACACGTCAGTTGGTGAAAGCAGAACATCAACGACCCGCAGGATTATTACAACAACTCAAAGTGCCTGAATGGAAATGGAAGAAATAGGTATGGATTTCATAGTGGGATTGCCTAGGACCCAATCGGGATATGATTCGATATGGGTCATCGTCGACAGGCTAACCAAGGTAGCTCATTTCATCCCCGTGAAAGAAAGCTACAGCGGATCCAAATTGGCAGAGTTGTACATGTCAAGGATCGTGTGTTACCATGGAGTGCCGAAGAAGATAGTGTCGGATCGAGGGACACAGTTCACCTCAAGGTTCTGGCAGAAGCTGCATGAAACCATGGGAACCCATCTGAACTTTAGTTCTGCCTATCATCCCCAAACTGACGGGCAGACGGAAAGAACCAATCAGATCCTTGAGGATATGTTGAGAGCATGTGCACTCAAAAACAATCCGAGTTGGGACAAGAACTTACCGTATGCGGAGTTCTCCTATAGCAACAGCTATCAGGCTAGTATGAAGATGTCACCGTTTGAAGCTTTGTACAGGAGGAAGTGTAGAACTCCACTATTTTGGAACCAAACGGGGGAAAGCAAAGTGTTTGGAATCAAAGTACTACAAGAAGTCGAGGCGAAAGTGAGGGAAATTCGCAACAACTTGAGGATAGCACAGACACGACAAAAGAGCTATGCCGATGTACGAAGAAGAGAGCTCGTTTTCAACGTGGGGGACTATGTCTATCTCAAGGTGTCCCCTATCCGAGGACTTCATCAGTTCAAGGTGAAGGGGAAGTTATCATCTCGATACATTGGACCCTTTCAAGTTCTGGAGAGGAAAGACAAAGTGGCATATCAACTAGAACTGTCGGCTCACCATCGGATGTGCATGATGTATTCCATGTGTCACAGCTCCAGAAATGTATGAGAACACCTGAAGAGATGTTACCCATGAATGAGGTTGACGTAGTTGAGGATCTGTCTTATGCCGAACAACCATCCAAGATTTTGGAGACAATGGAACGCCTCACAAGAAATAAAAGAATCCGGATGTGCATGGTGCAGTGGAAGCATCACTCGGAAGAGGAAGCCACCTGGGAGCGAGAAGACGAGCTTAAGGCACAATTTCCCGAATTGTTTTCTTAGAACCACCAATCTCGAGGACGAGATTTCTTTTAAGGGGGGTAGAGCTGTAACACCCCAAAACCTGTTAAGAGGGGAATTTAAAATTTTTTGGATGTATTGCATGTGGTGCAAAAATTCAAATTCAAACTGGAATTCAAATTAAACTCAAAACTGAAATGAAAAAGAAAAAGAAAAAATAAACCTCCCGAGCCAGTGGGCCGAAACCCACCAGCCGGCCCACTCACCCCGCGCCAGCCCTCAGCCGCGCGCCCCCCCTCTTTCCCACTGACACGTGGGGCCCGCCATCCTTCTTCCTCCTCGCGCCCGCGCTCAGCCGGCCAGGACTCTTCTCACCTCCGAATCAAAACCGCCCCGGATACTCGCGTATCCCAGCCGAATTTCGGTTCTGGACGACGCAAACTCGACCACAACCGAACACCGCCCCTCCCCGGCTATATAAACACCGGCATCTTCCCGATTTTCACCCATGATCAGCCGCTTTTTCTTCCGGTGAGAACCCGAGTTTCTCCGGCCAATTTCGCACGATCTCCGCTCGGGATTTCTGATCTAACACGCTGATCTTGATCCACCGCCTCCTGGGAACCACACAGGTGCAGAAAACTCGTTGGTTTGCGCTTCAAACACAGCGCCGACGAGCCTCACCATGAATTCACCTCGGACCTCGTCGCCGACCGCCTTCCAGGACCTCCGAGCTCAAGAAAACCCCCGAGGTGAGATCCTCGACCTCCCCTCCACCGATCTAAGCTATGAAATCCTAGTTTTAGGAAGAATTGACGAAGATCCGAAGCTCTCCGGCGAGATCGCCGCCTCCCGCCGCCGTGCGCCGCCGGGCAGCGCCGCCCGCGCTCGATCAGAGCGACGTGGCCGCTTGTGCGCCGTTTATTTTAAATCGCACGGTAGAATTTAAATCCCCGCGTACCGGTTCGGCGTTATAATCTCAGCCGTCTGTTTTAAATCGGACGGTCCACGTCAGCCCCGCGTTATAGAGGCCGGGATTCTTACACGCTACCCCCTGGGGTTCTCAGAAAATACGAGCTAGCCCCGGAAATTTATGATCTAGCCCTTGGAGCTTCAGAAATTCATTTAAATTCAATTAAAAATCAGTTTTAGCACCTGGACTTAATAAAAACTAGCAAAACCCCTCTGTTATGCATAGTTAGGCCCCTGGAAATTCTTAAAATAATATAATATACCCTGTAGTGGGGTGAGTTTATCTTTTTAACCCTATGTGATATTAAATTTAGGAATTTGAATATGTGATTCGTATTTAAAATTTAAAAGATGGGACAAACACAATGTTATTCAAATTTAAAACTTTCCCAGTACTTGGAAAACTTTGGAGTGAGATAAAAATAGATTTTTGGCTGAAATGAATCTGTCTAATTGATTATTCACATTTATTAGTTATAGGGACACATTTTTAAGTAGAGAATAATTCTGAAAATTGATAAAATAAATTTAAATTAGTTCACATCAGAGGAGAAGTTCAAAATATATTATTTAATATTTTAGACCAAAACCTATTCTGTTTAGATGAGGTGTCTTACTATTTTCATAATAAAGTTCACATTTAGGCATTGGAAATAAATCTGGAAATATAGCAAGCTAGGTATGAATAACTAGAAAGTGATAAATGAAGTTTCCAAAATCCAAAGAATTCAGTTTAGGGTTGGTAGAAGGTCTGAAGACACATTTGGAGTAGGAAAATATCTTCCATGCATACTTGGTAGCTAAAATGTGTATCAATTGAATATAGGGAATTTATTTAAATTGGAAATTCATATATAGTATGCAAACATAAATATGAATACAAAAGTAGAAATCATATGCACATGTTTAAAAGTGCATGTAAGCCCAAACTCAACACACATAGAGTAACCACAACACATAGAAATGTGAATGGCTTTCATAAATGTGAATGTGTGGTTTGTATGAAGTGGAAGTGCGAACTATGTCTTATGGATTGTTGTTTTCTTTTGCTATGTGTGATGGTATGAGTAGAACCTGCTCCAGAGCAAGTTCTTCCTTTCCAAGATCAGGACTACCCATTCCCAGAGCAGTAGGAAGAAGGCAAGTGTCCTTGACCACTTTGATCCTATACTAGGATGTGTAGCTAGAATTATTTGCATTATCAATTGAAATATGAAACCCCTGTTAGGAAGTTTCCCTAGAATTGCATTACCTTGTTTACTTGTAGCTTGGGTTGGGATTTATTTTTATCATATCATTTATTTATATGCTTCTGCATAGCCATGCTTAGAATGGGAAAATTGGGATATGAGATCATCAGTTTATTTACCATACTCTTGAATGAGATATTCTGGGTTATGTAGAGGTAGGGATCAAGGCAAGTTGGATGTTTTGGTTGGTGCTGGGTGCACGAGACTCGGGTTTGTGTTTAGTACTTGCCTGGATCCTAAGGACCGGTTCATGGAGTATGTAACCTGGCTTTACCGTGCCAACCACATGCTGAGATGGGGCAGCTTGGCCAATTAATTAGGTGTATCCCCGGCGTAGTATTGGTGTGTTGGATGGTGCGGGGAATAGGTGTCAGCTGGACTACCATATGAACCGCAAGGCTCAAGAGGGGGCCACTGCAGCGTGGTTGGAGCCTCTTGTATGCTGTTAGGGGTGAAACTTCAGTGGGCCCACGCTCGTCGAGAATCCCATTGTAAAGGCTTCGTAGTGATCTCCTGGCTACACACCTGGGAAGTGTGAATGTGGTTCGTAGCCACTGGCATAATGGAGGTTCTTTTAGTCCACCCGGCAACGGGGGATGAAATCACTACATGTGGGTACAGTGGTGCAAACTCTGCAGAGTCAAAACTGTCATGACAGCCGTGCTCACGGTCAAGAGCGGCTTGGACTTATTCATGATTAGAGGATGGTGGCTTTGGAAGTTGTGGATGTTAAGCGGGGAGCTTAACATTGGAAATGATGTTATGGTTATTTGATTATGATGATGGGATGGAAGATTGGGATCATTTCACCTATGTAGTAATGTAGGTGCTTAATAAGCTAAGGTGATAGGTATTAATTGCGTAGTGCTTTAACCATGAGTTCAACCTCTCCTTGCTCTAGCCATGCATGACAAAATTTTCCCACACTTGCTGAGTACCAATGGTACTCAAACTTGCATATTTGTTGGTTTATATTGCTTCTCAGGTCAAGAGAATGATGTGGTGTTTAATGACCAAGACTTCGGACCCGAAGAAGGATTCTAGGTTCATGGAGTCCCCCGGGCAACGCCTGTGACGGAGCCCACAAGAATAATATTCCGCTGCTATTTTATTTTATGTTATGAACTTAGTATCGTCCATCGAGACATGTGCTATGTAAGACTTATTTATATTCAACACCTGGCTTGTAATAAATGATGGTTCACTATTTGTCATCACATGAATGAGAAAATGATCCTGGCATACATGTGATATTCACTCGGTTGTTCTTCGGAGAAACCGGGTGTGACATCGAGAAAGAGGGCAAGAGAAAGATGCCATACCAGCCACAAGGGAGCAATGTACGTCCCCGTTTCATGCCCCCAGCTGCACCGCAGTATGGCTCGCCCGCTTCTACTTTTCGCCCTAATCCACCACCGCAGCAACGTCCTGTCGTGCAAGCACCTCGTGTGCCTTTGCCTTCTGCACCCCGTCCCAACATGGGTACTTTTGCTCAAAACCACCCTCGCCCCAACATTCCTGCTGTCTTGGGCAACAAGGCATGCTTTGCATGCGGAGAGACGGGACACTTTGCAAGTCAGTGCCCAAGGAAAGGCCTTGGACAGCCGACCAATGCACCCAAGCAGAACCCACGACCGAACGGAGGAGCTAATCAAGGTAACTGTGGACAGCAGAACTACTCTCGTGGCAACGTGAATCATGTCTCCGCTGAGGAAGCATAACAGGCTGAGGATGTCGTGATTGGTATGTTCCTTGCCGACTCCAACCCAGCTACTGTTTTATTTGATTCCGGAGCATCGCATTCATTCATATCATCCAAGTATGTTGCCAAGTATAATCTGGCCATATCACACATGAAATATACTATGTTGGTTAATTCTCCCAGTGGAGAGATGAGGACTAATATAGTATGTACAAAAGTAAACCTTAAAATAAGGGGGTAGACTTCCTTGCCAACCATATTGTCTTGGATTCCCAAGGGCTTGATATAACACTTAATATGGATTGGTTAAGAAAGCACAACGAAGTGATCCAATGTGCTGAGAGGAGCGTGCAGTTGACGAATGAGCACGGTACTCGTATTGAGTTCGAGTCAGCCCAACCGGTAACCAAGAAGGCAACCTTGAACCACGTCGAAGAAGCAACATTGGAAAGCATTCCAGTGGTTCAAGAATTTTTGGACGTGTTCCCGGAAAAACTTCCATGTATGCCACCTGACCGGGACATTGAGTTTGCCATTGATTTAGTACCTGGAACTGCACCCATAGCAAAGAGGCCATATAGGATGCCCGTTAATAAACTAGTGGAACTTAAGAAGAAAATTCAGGAGCAGCTAGAAAAGGGTTTTATTCGCCCAAGCTCGTCACCGTTGGGAGCCCCCGTGCTCTTCATAGACAAGAAGGATGGGACCTAGAGGATGTGTGTGGATTATAGGTCTCTCAATGAGGTGACGATCAAGAATAAATACCCGCTGCCCCGTATAGAGGACCTGTTTGACCAAATGAAAGGTGCCCGAGTCTTCTCCAAGATTGATCTTTGGTCGGGATACTTCCAGCTGAAGATTAAGCCCTCCGACATACCCAAGACTGCCTTTCGAACACGGTATGGTTCGTATGAATATACCGTTATGTCTTTTGGGTTAACGAATGCACCCGCATATTTCATGTACCTCATGAACAAGGTCTTCATGGAGTACATGGACAAGTTCGTCGTGGTTTTCATCGACGATATCATGGTGTATTCGAAAAGCGAGGAAGAACATGAAGAACATTTGTATTTGACATTGTAGAAACTGCGAGAGCATAAATTGTATGCCAAGCTCAGCAAGTGTCAATTTTGGCTAAAGGAGATATCGTTCCTAGGCCACATCATCTCCGAAGAAGGAGTATCGGTTGATCCCGGAAAAGTGGGAGATGTTCTGAAGTGGAACCAACCGCAGAATGTGAGAGATATTCGGACTTTCCTTGGGATGACTGGATTCTATCGCCGGTTCATCAATGATTTCTCCAAAATAGCAAAGCCTATGACTGAATTGCTAATGAAGGGAAAAGCATTTCAGTGGACACCAGCGTGTCAAGAAAGCTTTGAGGAGCTCAAGAAAAGGCTAAACATAGTGCCGATTTTGGTATTGCCGGACGTGAGCAAGAGTTTTGACATATATTGCGATGCATCAAGACAAGGGCTTGGATGTGTGCTCATGCAAGAAGAACAAGTGGTAGCCTATGCATCAAGACAACTAAAGAAACACGAGCTGAATTACCCCACACATGACCTGGAACTCGTAGCCGTGGTACATGCCTTGAAGATTTGGAGATATTATATCCTTGGCCACCGATGTGAGATCTATACGGATCACAAAAGCCTCAAGTACATATTCACCCAAACGGATTTGAATTTGAGGCAACGTCGATGGTTGGAACTCATCAAGGATTATGATGTTGGAATCAATTATCACCCTAGAAAGGCCAATGTAGTAGATGATGCATTGAGCCGAAAGGGAGCATGTCACCAACTCACGGTTCGGGAGCTATTGCCCGAGCTGCGCAAGGAGTTCGAACGGTTACATCTCGGGTTCTTGAACGAGATGGAAGTGATGGAACTCAATTCTTCGCTGGAACAAGAGATAAGAGATGGACAAGCAACGGATGAGGAAATCAAGGAAATCAAGGAAAGAATCTGACAAGGCATAGAAAAGGATTTCAAGAAAGGCGATATGGGTATGCTTGGGTTAGGAAAAAGGATTTGTGTGCCTAACGTGAAGCACATCTGCAACACGATATTAAAGGAGGCACATGACTCACCATATTCCATACATCCTGGCAGTACCAAGATGTACAAGGACCTGAAAACTTGTTATTGGTGGGATGTTATGAAAAGGGACATAGCTGAGTATGTTGCCTTATGCAATACGTGCCAACGGGTGAAGACCAAACATCAAACACCCGCTGGACTGTTGCAACCATTGAAAGTACCCGAGTGGAAGTGGGAAGACATCAGCATGGATTTCATCGTCGGATTACCACGTACTCGGTCGGATTATGACTCCATCTGGGTTATCATGGACCGATTGATGAAAACAGCCCATTTTCTTCTTGTTAGAACCACGTACCGCGTCGTAGAACTAGCCGAGCTGTACATGGAGCAAATCGTGTGCCTTCATGGAGTTCCGAAGAAGATAGTTTCAGATCCGGGTACCCAATTTACCTCTAGGTTCTGGAGGAAGCTGCATGAAGCTATGGGTAGATGACTAGATTTCAGCTCCGCTTATCACCCGCAAACCGACGGGCAAACTGAGAGGACAAATCAAATTTTAGAAGACATGTTGAGTGCCTGCGCCTTGAAACATGGGCGTAGTTGGGATAGGAGCTTGCCGTATGCTGAGTTCTCAAACAATAACAGCTATCAAGCCAGCTTGAAGATGTCACCTTTTGAAGCATTGTATGGTAGATGGTGTAGAACGCCGTTGTTCTGGAATGGGACTGGAGAGAACCAAGTGTTTGGACCCGAAGTACTGCAAGAAGCTGAGAAGCAAGCCCAAACAATACGGGAGAAATTGAAGGCTGCTCAGTCACGACAAAAAGGTTATGCGGACAATAGGAAAAGAAAGTTGACCTTCAGAGTAGGAGACTTCGTGTACCTTAAGGTATCGCCTATCCGTGGCCAACGATGTTTCAACGTCAAAGGCAAGTTAGCACCTCGGTACATCGGGCCATTCAAGATTTTGGGCAAGCGAGGAGAGGTAGCCTACCAACTGGAGCTCCCAACGCACCTCTCCGATGTGCATGACGTGTTTCACGTATCCCAACTCAAGAAGTGCTTGAGAGTACCAGAAGAGCAAGTACCAATGGATGAGATCGAGCTTCAAGAGGATCTGACCCATGTGGAGCACCCAGTCCAAATTTTGGATGTGAAGGAAAGGGTCACAAGGAACAAAGTGATCCGTTGTTGCAAGGTACAGTGGAGCCATCACACGGAAGCCGAAGCTACATGGGAGCGTGAGGAAGACATCAAGGCAGAATTCCCTCACCTATTTTCTACTCTAACGAATCTCGAGGGCGAGATTCAGTTTAAGGGGGGTAGGTTTGTAACACCCTCAGTTTCATATCCATGCATTGCATATACAAAAACATTATAAATGAAATAGAAATAGGAAAGAATCATAAAAATGGTGGGGTATGGGAGAAAGATAGCCGAAAAGAGCCAATTCCAATTCGCCGAGGAGTGCTGACAACACTTCCCGTGGCCCGCTGGCCACATGGTACCTTCGGAGCTCATCCTTGCGGAGGGGGATGAGGTCCAGCACTGCTGGCCAAGTGGCAGGCTCGGAGCTCGCCTCAGGAGAAGGGGCGAGGTCCGATCCTGCTGGACACGTGTCGCCTTGGGAGCTAGTCTCTGCGGAAGAAGCGAGGCTCAGCCCCGCGGGACACGTATTGACTATGGAGCTAGTCCCTGCGGAAGAAGCGAGGTCCGGCACCGTGGGACACATGTCGACTTTGGAACTCACCCCCGCGGAAGGGATGAGGTCTGCCCCACAGGACACGTGTCGCTCTCGGAGCTCGCCTCCGAGAGGTCCGACCCCACGGGATACATGTCACCCTCGGAGCTCGCCTCTGGGAGGTCCGACGCTGTTGGACATGTGTCACTCTCAAAGCTCACCTCCGAGAGGTCCGCCCCGCTGGACACATGGCGATCTTGGAGCTCGTCACTGAGAAGAAAGGAGGTCCGGCGCTACTGGACACGTGACATTCTCGGAGCCCACCTCCGAGGAGAGGGGAGGTCTGGCACTGACATGTGGCGCCCCCAGAGCTCGCCTCTGAAGAGAGGGGAGGTCCCACCTGCCAGACACGTGGCGCACGCGGAGCTCGCCTCTGAGGGAGAGGGAGGTCCCGCCCTCCAGACACACGGCGCACCCGGAGCTCGCCTCTGCGGAAAAGGGAGGCCCGGCTCCCGCTGGACACATGGCGCCTCTAGAGCTCACCACTGTGGAGGTGACGAGATCCTTAAGGGGTTTTTCTCCCGTGCACGCGGGAATACCCGGTACTGAGGAAACCGGCATGATTTCCACGTTGATACCACACCAAATCAATTGGAGATAAGTTGTTAAGATTCAAAACAAATTGAATAGGACTCTTATTTGAAATCCAATCAGAGTAGAACTCTTCTTTCACCCCTTATAAATAGAACTAAGAACCCCCTGGCCGCAACCACGTACCTATTTTCCACCTCCCGAATCGACGACTTAGAGGCCCTAGATTCCAACTCGCCGAGTTCCACCTGTTGCCAGAGTTCAGTCGCCGGTGAGCACCGCCGACGAGCCGTCACGATCGCCATCGCCGGAAGAGAGCCGACAATTTGTCCTGCTGCCATTGCTAGGAGGAAGGCTGAGGTAGGTCTCCGTTACAACCATACGACATCATCACGGTTTCTACGTATCTGTTTCTTCGAACAGAAGCTTTTTCTGTGTGGACAGATCACGTGTTGATCGGTTTTTGATGATGGAATTGATCTAGATCTTGTGTCAAGATCATCACCATGTCCACACTTGATCCTTACACCCTTGTTCATCGTAAAACCCCATGCAAAGCCATTGCAAGAACACGTACAAACTGGTCTAATAAAACAACATCATAGGATTTGCACCATTGCACCTCGAGTAAAGTTTGTGCATGATGTTTGATTGCTATAATTTTGTATGTGCATGGTCGTGAGTAGAAGGACAAGCTCAAAAAGCCACCTACGAAATACTACAGAACCAAGACATCGAGACACAAGAGCAACAAGAGCCACAGGAACAAGGACAGTGCCCCTTGACCATATTGATCCCATGTTTTAAAACTGTTTTGTTTGCGAAAACATGTACACTTGAGTCAACTTGATGGGAAACCCTTTTATAGGAGTCTACTAGTTTTGTTAACCACCCTTGTAGCCGGGAAAGTGGATGAGTCGGGTATGGTCGTTTTTGCTTCACTGAGTCCACGGGATATGGGAAGCGAGAAAGAATGTGTCTAGCTACTGCACTCATATGAATAATGTTATTGAGAACTTAATGATGATAATGAACATGAATCGGGGGAGATCTAGGCAAGCTTGGTTTTAGGATGTGATAGAATGAGATGGTGGTTTACTTGCCATATATCTAAGGACCGGTTCATGCCAGCACATACCAGGAAAATAGTGCCACCACAAGGCCAAATATGGGTGTGGCTTAGCTGACTAATTAGGTAAGTTGCTAGATTGTTATGGACCGTGGAAGGCGCGGGGAATGGGAGTCGAGAGTGGGCTGCCCTGGGAACTGCATGGCAAAAGAGGGGGCCCGTAGGTGGGAGAATGGTGATTCAGGCCTGCTGGTGAAACCTTAGTGAGTCCATACATCTAGTAGCTCCTTTGTAAAGGCTATTTTGTGATCTCTTGGCCATAGACCGATGGTTGTGTACTGGTATAATGGAGGTTCTGCAGTCGCCGACGGGTGACGAAATCACAAACTTGTGGGTAAAGTGGTCCCACCTCTTAAGAGTGTAAAACTATCATGATAGCCGTGCTGACGGTCACAAGCGCCTGGCCAACTCACATGATTAGATGGGATGGTAATTTGGGATGGTTATTTGGTTTTATTTATGGTATGATCATTGGAAAATGGTTTCGGGACTGTTGAGACATAATGAGATTTGGTTTCAGTTATGAGATGGATATGAATATGAGATGGTTATTATGAGCATGAGATGATGTTGAGAAAGATTAATGGCTGGATGAGAAGAGATAAGTGGTGAATTATGATGGAGGTATGTTACTGTTTTACTTAAATATATGCTGGGATTAAATTCACTTAAAGAGAGTTGCTGTTTTTATCATATTTGTGAAATAAAATTTGCTTTCTGCAATGAGCCTTTTTATTCCTACCTTGCTGTAAGCTACATGTCATACTTTTCCCGCGCTTGCCGAGTACGACATGTACTCACCCTTGCATTATCATACAAACATCAGCAACAGGAGAGGAGTACTTTGAAGATCATGTGGAGTACTAAGGCGTGCGAACTACCGTCAACTTGCCTGTGGAGTTGGAGATGGAGCCGCTTCTGTTTAGTTTTGCTTCCGCTATCGTTTAAGGACTTCCGCTGCTAGAATAAGTTAGAGACTTCAGCTGCAAGGATGAGTTAGATATTGATGTACTAAAGTACTTAAACCCTACTATTTGTTGTTATATTCTGAATTCAGTTCGTGGATTACATGTGTATGTGTGATGAACATCCTGGGCACACATATGCATTAGCTGGGCTCCGTGTTCTACGGGACCGGGCGTCACAAAGACCTAGTCTAATCGCGTTAGCTTGATGCTTCTACACACCCTAGCACAGCTCCTCGACGAAGAACCATCAGAAATCGTTGAGAAAGTGAGCTGCAATCCGAGTTTTCCCAGCCGCTGACGTGCAACCCTAGCCACGCCTTCGAGTTACCATTTGCAAGGGTTCCTACCCGTTTTAGGATGCACAACTTTGATCCTCATATCACCATGGTGCTAGGGGTGCTCTCCCAAAACCGGAATACCCTGTTGAGTACTTCTGGAGGTTTATCAGAATTTAGTTTCCTTATGTTTCAAGGAAATAAAGCACACATGACAAGAACCAGGGGTGTGTCCTGAGTCACATGTGTTGCACCGAGTCCTAGTGTGTGTGAGGGTGTTTTGATTTGTTTCAAACACAACCCGGGAGGTTTTGGGCCATACGTGCATGGCACATGCATGTGCTGCATGATTTTCAAATTTGTATGGTGCAAAACCCGGGCTGAGGTTGTTGAAAACGTGTGGCTTCCGGCTAATAAAAGGAGCGGAATGTGCTGGTGTTTGTTGAGCGCCGCCACAACTCATCCGACTCATTTTTCATTCGGTTCTCCATTTGAGTTTTGGATCTACACCACACCTCTAGACTTCCAACACGATTTGCATCACAAATCAGTCAGTGTTCTGTGAGCAAAACACCCAACAATTGGCATCAGAGCCGATTACGTTGCCTGGAACTGTGACGCGGCCATTGAGTGGGCGCTGATGTCACGGAGGAGATCTTCATCGCCAGCCCGACGTTCATGGAGGGACGTCACACCGCCGGGAGGCACCAGCAGGGCAGGAGGAGGATCAGGGGCATTGGTGATTCATTGCATCACGAAGGAAGTCAGCAGTGGTGGTACGTATCCGATGCTCACAAAGACAAACTATCATGATTGGTCAGCACTTATGCGGGTGATGTTGCAAGAGAGAGGCTTGTGGACTGCAGTGAGCCTTGGCACCGATGATTACATCGAAGATCGGATGGCTTTGGAGGCTCTCACCAAGGCTGTGCCACCAGAAATTATAGGGATCACTACCGGGAAGGAGTCGGCAAAGATTGCATGGGATGCGATCAAGTTGCGCAACGTGGGAGCCGAACGTGTGCGCAAGGCCAGGGCAAGCACATTGGGTCGGGAGTTTGATGCACTCAGATTCCACGATGGTGAAACTGTTGATGAGTTTGGTGTGCGCATGATCCGGATCACATCTCAACTTGCGGCACTTGGGAGTGAACGTTCGGAGGAGGAGATTGTCCGGAAGTTCCTTCAGGCGGTACCACAAAAGTTTGAGCAGATTGCGGCCTCCATCAAGACATTGCTTGACTTAAGTGATATGTCCGTTGATGAGTTGATTGGTAGACTCAAGGCTACAGAAGAAAGGCTTGGTGCAAGCACTTGGGAGGGCAACACACAAGAGAAGTTGCATCTGAGTGAAGAAGAGTTGCTTGCAAGGTTGTCAACACGTCTTAAGATGTCCGGGGGAGCTGGACAGGAACGACACAAAGATTCATTTGCACCGAGGAAAGATCATGGCCGAGGACGTGGCCATGATCGAGGTAACCGTTGGCGCGACCCGCTCCACCGAGACAGGCCACTCGCCCGGGAATCGCATTGGGTGATGCCGTGTTATGCGGCATCCAACAACACACATATGAGGAACAATGTATTACATAAAACAATAACGGAAGCTTACAAGTTTTTCTTTGTAAATACTTTACATCAATAACTACAGCGGAAGTCTTTATCAACTCACGTCGAATAACTAAGAGCACCCGAGATGAAGTCCAGCCCGCGGACTCCTCTCGCTAGCAACACGAAGACAAGTAGCAGCGGCTCGGTTCTCCATGTGTTACCTGACTCGGGAGTTCCCGAGTCTCACCGGACAACCTTCTTTTCAGCATCGTTGTTAACCTGCAAAACCACTTATATAGCAATCGTGAGCACATAGGCTCAGCAAGTCTGACCCGTCTCTCCTAGACAAGAAACTCTACATGCACGATGGTTTCAAATGGGTCGGCTAGATTTGCATAAGGGACTCGCCTAAAGTTGATACTTAACTTTCATATTTTAAGCCTCATTGTGCAGACCTTGAGCCGAAAAGCATCGCAACTCCACAATCAAACAAGAAACGCTTTGTTGCGATGCTCCTTGCACAAAGTGAAAGTAAACTTTAATGGGCCTATCTCTAATTCAATCATGGTTGCAATACAAGTTATAGCACAGCCTTATCAAGTTCAAAGATAAACAATTCCAGTTGTTACTACGTCAAGACGCAGTGGGCAAGTATGCTCATATGACCGCGAGCGACGGTGATTCGAATCAGTACACGCCCGGACTACACGACACGTACACCCGTACTCCGAGTTGCCGGCAGCAACCTCGATTGACGTTGTACGCGGCCACCTTTCCCAAGATCTTCCACATTGGATGCAGTCCAACTGCCCCGAGTACGCAAGTTCCCTCAAGGTGCATACCCGCTGTGGTATGTTCTTGAGCGAGTTACCTCCTGCTACCCTGACGCCGAAAGCCTAAGGCAGTTGGAAAAGTTCCACTATGGATCTCCCAAGGTACATCGGTTTCCTGGGTCCCATATAGCCAGTATGTGCCCGGTACACAACTCAAACTTGTCCAACAGGGCCAAGCACGGACGGGCCTTAACCGACACAGGCAGGGCTATGCACGCACGGCCTGCAACCTGCTGCATCTAAACCTCCCTGCCCGGTCTCCATTTCTTAAGTGTGAACTTTCATCATTCTTTCTAATTCGGACCCGTTCCGAGTAAACCAGCCCTAAACTCGCGAGTAGATTCCAACTACTCGTCTTCTACCGGACCTTTCCTACTAACATTAGCGTAGCCAAATTCCCTCGAGGAGTTGCTATTCTACCCTTTCTCTCTTAGGTGTTTTTGGTCATGCAAGTGGGGTTTTCAATATCATCTAGACGTAATGCAATCAACGATGCAAAGCTATGATCCCTACAAATGAAAATGCTTTATAAAACGGTTCAAATGCAAACCGGGGCTTGCCTGTTTTGCAGGTGACTACTGTTACAATCAGTTAGTGACGATCACTTGGAGCTTGATCACTTGTTCTCCTTCCTCCTTGATCTTCACTTCAAGTCCTTCTCACCTTCTTCACGTATATGCTACACGATATGATCATGCATATGTATTTAATTGAAAAGCTTTTGCTTATAAGATCTAAAGACATTTTAAAACTGGAACTTTGTTTAAGAATTTAAAATGACACTGGTGCTAGTGGTTTGGGTTGGGCTTTAAACACTAAGATTAAGTGTTGAGTGCTTCTTCCCATTTAAGTGTTGATCACCTTAAGAGATCACACATGATAGTGGTGATCCAGAGCTCTAATGGAGCTGAGAATTTTCATGTGAGTTCCTTGTCACAAGAAAGTCCTCTGGACCAAAATTTAGCCCCTTCCATGGAATGGTTTATTCAGAATAATTCTCTAAGTGTTTAGTCAAAGATGAATTAATTCTGAGGTAACATCCATGTGCATGTCAAACTCAGTGAACCAAAATTTCAATTATAGTTTATAGAGTCCACATGAATTTTCCTAGGATTTTTGGAGCTAGGAATTTCCCAGAACTGAATTTACAAGTTTTGGAAATTCCCTGAAAATGTTTCTGTATTCATTTGAATACAGAAACTTACAATCTGGATTACCCTGACCAATTCAACTCCAAATGAGTTGAAACTTTTACAGGAGTCTAATAACACCCTAAAGAATATTCTGGCAAAATTTGAGGATTTTTGGATAAACCAAACTCCCTCTAAAATTATTTTACTGAAAAGCTTTAACGAATTTTCCAGAATTAAATAAAGACTTTCATACAAATTGGGTTGCATATTTGGATAGAGTTTGTCAATCTGAATCTAACCCAATTTGAATCACTAAATTTGGAGGTTCCTAGCAAAAGTTATGATCTTCTAAAGTTTGGGGAAAATCTGGGATTTGAATAAATCCGAGAAAAGTTTAAACCTGACTGTGGGCCACGGGGCACGTGTCACTTACAGAATCAAAGGCACACGGGGCCACACATATTCCTCTGTGCAGTCACACGGGATCCCACAGCCACAAAGGATCAGGGTTTTAAACTCTCTCTCACTGACGACTGGGCCCGCCGATCCCTTCTTCCACCTCGGTTCAGTTCCCGCGCTCCGGGTGCCCGCGCCGCCGCCCTCGCCGGAGATCACCGGAACTCGATCTCCCGGCCTCTGCTCGAGCCCTTGCTCGCCGCCAGAGCCTAACCCGCCCTGCTGAGCACGATGGTAGGGTTTCCCCGAGCCGGCAACACCTCTATGGTAGCTAGCGACGCTGCGGCAGCCCGACACTTCATCGGCGACATCGGCCGGCCATCCTAGTGCACCAACAGTTCGACCAAATGGTGCTACAGAACCAGTGAACGATGGGGGAGCTTGGCCTAGCCTCAAAAACGTTCGAGAAGGATGGAAAACATGCTTTCACCGTGCGACTGCGGTCCCCCGGTTCGGTCGCCGGTAGAAACCCATGAAATAATAGGTCTATGTGCAGTTTTAGGCTAGAACCGTGAAGAGCAAAGGATCGCCTACTACTTTGGACCCTTCGTGCAAACTGTGATGAACAATTATTGAGAATTGAAGAGGAATTCGGGATTACCGTGCCGGAAGGTCAGATGGAGTACGCCGGAGCAACTTTTCAAAATTCACTCCCGGCGATGCATGGCACGGTCTGATCTTTGGAGGGGAGCAGCAGGGTGCCTTGGCGCGTCCAGAGGCGCTGGTACTTGGCCGTGATACTCACCAGATTGAGCTGTCCACGGACGCCTCCCAATCGATCCTTGTTCGGCCGCTGCACGGCCGTGGTGTACCCGGGGTAGGAGAGCCGATCATCGGTCGGGGACGCGTTGAGGAGGGAGAGGGAGCTGCGCCGGTGCTATCCGGCTACTGACTAGCTGTTGTTCGCGCCTGTTTGAGCCGGCTGTCGAGCAAACGACGGCGGCGGCGTTGGTGTTGCTCAGGGCGCGAGGGAAGAGGAAAAGCCTCTGTGCTCGGTCTGTGAGCAGAGGGAGAGCACGTTGTGGATGGATGAGGGCGCTGGGGGGGGGGGGGGCTGTATCGGCGCTGGAGTCGGTTGCGGGGGCGGCCGACCAGCTGCGGGCGTGCTGTCCCGAGCAGCAGCTGCTGTCGCTCCCCTGAAGGCAGCAAAACAGAGACCCATCTCCTTTGTGTAGATATTTTGGTACCTATGACATGTGGGTCCCATCTTCCCCTTATCTCTCCAAAATATCTCCACAATCTGCAAATAATGAAATTCAACTGTGTGGAGTTGAAAATTAAACTGCATTTGAATAATTGGGCAAGTTTCATCCAAATTCAAATATGCATTTGAATTCTTTGTCTTTTAAAGTCCCTTTTGACAAATGGGTTTGCAAACTATTTCCATAAATCATGAAACTTTGCACATCCCCTAATTTGGACTCAAGGAATTCAAATATAAAATCTGATTTTTATTTTGGCTGCTGCAAGTGAGATTTTTAGCACAACAGTTTTGAATTCCATTGTGTTTTTCTCATTTGAATTTGTGCTTGAACAAATTGTTCCAAAACTGATTTTTGTTTTCTCACACATATGGGAACTTCCCATCCTTGTTTTTGACCCCTCTAGGGTTCCAAATTCTCAGATAAACACTTGACTTGTGTGGAGCAAAATCCTCATGTGTGTTATCACATGTGGGGAAAAGTTTTAACAAGTCCCAATTTTCATACATATGAAACCAACTTTTGCAAATAAGTGTTTCTTTGTATTCATAATTTTGGGACCTTTACATTCCTCCCCCTTAAAAGGAATCTCGTCCCGAGATTCGAAAGAGGAACGAGGTGTGAGGTAATTACAAGGTTTATGACAAAAGCTCCGGATAATTCTTGTGGATGTAATCTTCGGTTTCCCACGTCGCCTCTTCCGGGGTATGATTACTCCACAGAACTTTGTAAAATTTTAAAGTCCGGTTCCTGGTGGTCCGGGTCTTTTCGTCGATAATCTGTACAGGTTGCTCGACATAGGTGAGATCCGGTTTCAACTCGTCGATGTCTTCGGTGCGGATGGCAGCTGTAAACCTGAGACATTTCCGCAGCTGGGATACGTGAAATATGTCGTGAATACCGTCAAGGCTTGCTGGTAGTTCCAACCGGTAGGCTACAGTCCCGCACTTCTCCGTGATAGTAAACGGACCGATAAATCGGGGAGCAAGTTTCCCCTTGACACCGAACCGATGAATCCCCTTCATCGGAGACACACGAAGATACACGTGCTCTCCGACTTTGAAATGCAGCGGTCGACGTCTCTGGTCCGCGTAGCTCTTTTGACGAGATTGGGCAGCTTTGAGGTTCTCTTGTATTATCCGAACTCTCTCTTCGGCTTCATTGACAAGATCGACCCCGAACGTTACTCGTTCACCGGATTCGCACCAATTTAATGGTGTACGGCACTTCCGGCCGTATAGAGCTTCATATGGTGCCATTTTGATGCTCGCCTGATATCCGTTGTTGTACGAGAACTCCGCCAGCGGTAAGTGATCATCCCAGCTCTTACCGTGTTGGATGGCACATGCTCTTAGCATATCCTCTAGTATTTGATTCACCCTCTCCGTTTGCCCATCGGTTTGAGGGTGATATGCAGAGCTTCTAATCAACTTTGTCCCCAAGGAGGTATGTAGCTGTTCCCAGAAACGGGCTATGAACAGCGATCCTCTATCTGACACAATGGTGCGGGGAACTCCATGTAAGCACAAGATCCGTGCTATGTACAGCTCCGCATATTGCTTTGCGTTGTACCTAGTATGCACAGGGATGAAATGTGCTGATTTGGTTAATCGGTCCATGATTACCCAAATTGAATCATGGTTGTGGGAGGTCATCGGCAACCCGACGATGAAGTCCATACTCAAGTCTTCCCACTTCCATGCCGGTACTTGCAATGGCTGCAACAGGCCTGACTTCTTCATGTGGTCGGCCTTGACTCTTCGACACGTATCACACTCTGAAACGTACTTTGCAACTTCACGTTTCATACGTGTCCACCAAAACTTCTTCCGGAGATCTTGGTACATTTTATTACTGCCCGGATGAATGGAAAACTTCGACAAATGAGCTTCATCCAAAATTTTCTTCCGTAGTCCCATATCCCGGGGTACTACAATCCGGTCGTTGAACCACAAGGTACCTTCATCGTCCTTCCGGAAGCACTTCATTTCTCCGTTGTCTATCCTCCGTCGTATGTGAGACATACCCTTGTCTTTTCGTTGAGCCTCAATGATCTCCTCTCGGATGGTAGGAATGAGAGCAAGATTATGGAGAGCTCCATACGGGATGACACGGAGGCTTGGTTCTTCATCATCCATTTCAGCAATAGTTAGGTGATGGATATGCGCCTTACGACTGAGCGCATCGGCGACCACATTCGCCTTTCCTGGATGATAATGAATCTCTAGTTCATAGTCCTTAATGAGCTCTAGCCATCTTCGTTGCCTCATGTTCAATTCTTTTTGAGTGAAGATGTACTTCAAGCTCTTGTGGTCGGTGTAGAGGTGTACAAGATTTCCGAGCAAGTAATGCCTCCACATCTTCAAAGCAAGGACCACGGCAGCTAACTCAAGATCATGAGTTGGATAATGCTGCTCGTGAGTTCTAAGTTGACGAGATCCATAAGCGACCACTCGTCTTTCTTGCATCAGCACGCAGCCAAGACCGATGCCAGATGCATCACAATAAACGTCGAATGGCTTCTTTGTATCTGGCTGAGCAAGAACTGGGGCTGTTGTGAGATGCTTCACTAAGGTCTTGAAAGCTTGTTCACACGCAGCACCCCACACAAATCTGGTATTCTTCTTTAATAATTCCGTCATCGGTTTAGCAATCTTGGAGAAACTCGGAATAAACCTCCGGTAGTAACCCGCTAAACCGAGGAAGCTTCGGATTTCATGTACTGACTTTGGTGACTCCCATTTCTGTACTTGGATAATCTTACCCGGATCTACAGCGATGCCCTCCGCTGAAATAATGTGTCCGAGAAAAGGTACTTGATTAATCCAGAATTTACACTTGCTGAATTTTGCATAGAGCTGATGATCTCGCAATCTTTGTAGCACAATATGCAGATGTTCAGCATGTTCTTCCTCTGACTTGGAGTACACCAAGATATCGTCGATGAAGACCACGACGAATTTATCCAACTCCGGCATGAACACTGAATTCATCAGGTACATAAAGTGTGCCGGGGCGTTGGTCAAACCAAAAGACATAACGAGATACTCATACAGCCCTATCTCGTTGAAAATGCCGTCTTCGGAATATCTTCTGCCCGGATTTTAATCTGATGATATCCGGACCGAAGATCCATCTTCGAGAATACCTTCGCACCCACTAATTGATCGAAGAGCATATCAATGCGAGGTAGTGGATACTTGTTCTTGATGGTAACGGCGTTCAAAGGACGATAATCAACACAAAGCCGTAGTGTTTCGTCCTTCTTTTTGACAAACAACGCTGAACAACCCCAAGGTGACGAACTTGGTCGTATAAAGCCCTTGCTCATTAGGTCATTCAGCTGTGTCTTCAATTCTGCCAGTTCATTGGGTGCCATCTTGTACGGCCTTTGTGATATCGGTGTGGTTCCCGGTATAAGTTCAATTTTGAACTCAACGTCTCGCTCGGGCGGCATGCCCGGTAAATCGTCGGGAAACACATCCGGATACTCACGTACCACCGGAATGTCCTCTATCTTGACAGCTTCCGTGTGGTTCACTGTTGCAATCTGCTGCCGTCTGGTGCCCAGAATTAATACATGAAGACCGTGCTGTGGGGAGTTGAGCTCAACGGTCCTGGAGCTGATGTTAAGAACCGCTCTGTGGTAATTCAACCACGACATCCCCAAAATGATGTCGATCTTCAGACCCTCAAGGATAATGAGAGTCGTAGGGTATATTTTACCCCCCAAACAAAGAGGTGCTCGGGAGACAACCTCGCTTGCGGTACTGCTGCCCCCGGGCGAAGATATGAGGTATTGCCTCTTTGTATAAACGGTTTGGAGCTGATGTTGAGCCACAAAAGATTGGCTAATGAAGTTGTGTGTGGCACCGGAATCAAAGAGAACTAAAACCGGTAGCTGATTCAGAGAAAACATCCCTGCTAAAGCGGCTTCTCCTTCCGGAACATCATCAATCACAGTATAGTGAATATTGCCCCTTATCTGCGCTCCTATCTGCAGATTAAGGTACGGGTCGTATTGTTGTAAATATGATGACCCGTCACCTCGAATTCCCTCCGGACATTGCCTAGCATAATGTCCCTTACGCCCACAAGTAAGACACGGATGCCTCTCCGGTTCTTGGTTGACTTGCGGTGGACTGCTAGGTACATATGGCTGCAGCGATGGAGCACAAACCACCGTCTGATGCTGCGGCAGTGGAGGTGGTGCAAGTTGTAGATCTTGACCAGCAATCAATCTCTGAGGAGTTGATCGTACAGGTGGCCTCCATCTTTCACCGGATGGCGTTTGATACACCAAACGGTACTTCTGAGGCACATAACTTGTGCTAGCCTGCTCGATCTCACTCATCTTTCTCTTCTCTGCTTGCCACTCAAGTGTCGGCTTCTCTTGAATGAAAGCCGCATTGACCATGTCGGTGTAACTGCCGTTATTATGTACGGCCAGCTTCTCCCGTAATATGGCACTCAGGCCATGGAAAAATAGGTCACACCGTGCCTCTTCTTTCGCCACATACTCGGGAGCGTATTGGGCCAAAAGATTAAATCTCCTGACATACTCGAGGACACTCATGTCCCCTTGCTTCAAGCCCAAAAATTCCTCCCGCTTTGCCTTTACAATACCTAGTGGTATGTAACGAGTACGAAAGGCTTCACAAAATTCACTCCATGCTACTTGATGGTCCTCCGGAATGGTGGCAACATAAGCCACCCACCAGTTTCCGGCGGCTCCATGGAGTTGTTGAGCGGCAAACTTTGTCTTCTGGTAATCATCACACTGGAATACTCCAAATTTTGACTCCATGACACGAAGCCATTGATCTGCTTCCACAGGTTCGGTGGCTTCAGTAAAAATTGGCGGTTGAGTCGCCAAGAAGTCCAGATAAGCGTTCCGAGGTGGAACGACTTGTTGCGTGTTCTGGAGTACGCCTTGCTGTACCAAAGCTTGGAGTAAGCGTGTGTGTTCTTGTGTTGCTTCTTGGAGTAGCCTAGCATTCTCTTGATTAGACTCGACAACTCGAGTCATAAGATCCATCCATTCCGTGGATGGTGGTTCCGATGGTGGGATAGAAGCATCACCACCTCGACTAGAACTTCCGGCCCTACTCCTAGAGCGATTACGAATCATACTGCAAAATGTAGTTGAGATGAGTTAAGCAAGAACTCAGCAGTATGTGAGACTAATGGAAACATGATTATGTCAAAACTTTATGAAAGCAGTAACAAAATTCATGTTTACAAAACTCCTTAGTAGGCATAGTTATTCAGCCTATCTGTACAGAACAGACCTTTCTGCACTATCTCCAGATTTTGATCTAATTAAGAGCATTTTCACAACTCAAGTTGAATACCAAAGTTAAATTTAACTTCAGTATCTTTCCAACGAGTACTCATATGCCCCCAGATCATCTCCGGATTAAAAGTTATGATTTTTCCAAAGTTGACAGAATTCCTGAATAAAATTCGCCAGCACCTCCTTTGTACATGGCTGATTTTATCACAGTTGTATATGTAATACAATAAGAACCTGAACAAACTTTGAACTACAACAATGTTGCACATTCATAGTCTTCCCAATGGTGTATCATAGGCTTCTTAAGGGTTTATCTACAGAAAGTTATGGTTTAAAAACAGAAAGGTCCAGAGAGGTTTTGTTACCGTCCTGGTTCTGGACAGTTTACTCTACTCTGAACTTTCTACCCATTTAGCATGTGATTTAGCTCTGGAGCTCTACAAATAAGTTGTAGATCACTTGAAAATCTTTCCAGAACTCTATCATACACCTTAATTAGGTCAAGCTACTCAGAGTTATGCTCTGTTAAAGTCCAGCACGAATTCCTGCCGAAAACAGAGCACTCTGTTTTTGAAATCTTTGAAGTCTAATCTTCCTCTCATTTGAATCTTAGCTAAAAATAAGAGTTCAGTAACTAATATTTGTTTCAAACTTCCATTTTTAGTTGAAAGTTAGTTCATGAGTCATTTCTTCAAAGGAAAGGGGTTATTATGTTTAGTACGGCGTCGATGCACCGTAAGGAGCATGTCGGTACTACGTAGCCTCACCAAAAGAAAATCATAAACGGATTATACCGGTATAACGTATCTTAGGTGGCACTAAAATGATCACTCGCAAACGTGTTCTATTCGTGCTACGATTTCATGGTTAATCCTGCATAAGTCACACTCAATCATCAGGTCCGGCTGCACACCGAACCCGGTATCCATACATTTCTTACACCCGTCCGTCATCACTCGCACAGGTGTTCTCAAGCCAAACACGCCTTGAGCTACGTGTTCACGTTACTAACCACGTGACGGGGTTTCCCAAATTGCACCACGCACGCCTGGGACAGACGTTGCTCGAGTACCCCAAACGACATGAGGAGTCGTAGAGGATACTAAAGCGGATCGGGTTACCTGCCACCCGTGGGGCTCCACCCTTCAGCTTGTGCGCACTGGTGGACAGCGCTTACGTGCACCCCCCAAGACATAACTCGTCCCGAGATGCACGATTTTCCGACATAACAAGTAAGTTAGGTTGTCACCTTCATATTAAGCTAATAGTAATCCTTATGTGGGCCTAGAACCGTATCCTCACCGTACCTAAATTTTTGTCGTAATACCATCCTTATTCCGTGTGCTATTCCCAATGCGGCTCTGATACCACGCTGGCGCGACCCGCTCCACCGAGACAGGCCACTCGCCCGGGAATCGCATTGGGTGATGCCGTGTTATGCGGCATCCAACAACACACATATGAGGAACAATGTATTACATAAAACAATAACGGAAGCTTACAAGTTTTTCTTTGTAAATACTTTACATCAAGTAACTACAGCGGAAGTCTTTATCAACTCACGTCGAATAACTAAGAGCACCCGAGATGAAGTCCAGCCCGCGGACTCCTCTCGCTAGCAACACGAAGACAAGTAGCAGCGGCTCGGTTCTCCATGTGTTACCTGACTCGGGAGTTCCCGAGTCTCACCGGACAACCTTCTTTTTAGCATCGTTGTTAACCTGCAAAACCACTTATATAGCAATCGTGAGCACATAGGCTCAGCAAGTCTGACCCGTCTCTCCTAGACAAGAAACTCTACATGCACGATGGTTTCAAATGGGTCGGCTAGATTTGCATAAGGGACTCGCCTAAAGTTGATCCTTAACTTTCATATTTTAAGCCTCATTGTGCAGACCTTGAGCCGAAAAGCATCGCAACTCCACAATCAAACAAGAAACGCTTTGTTGCGATGCTCCTTGCACAAAGTGAAAGTAAACTTTAATGGGCCTATCTCTAATTCAATCATGGTTGCAATACAAGTTATAGCACAGCCTTATCAAGTTCAAAGATAAACAATTCCAGTTGTTACTACGTCAAGACGCAGTGGGCAAGTATGCTCATATGACCGCGAGCGACGGTGATTCGAATCAGTACACGCCCGGACTACACGACACGTACACCCGTACTCCGAGTTGCCGGCAGCAACCTCGACTGACGTTGTACGCGGCCACCTTTCCCAAGATCTTCCACATTGGACGCAGTCCAACTGCCCCGAGTACGCAAGTTCCCTCAAGGTGCATACCCGCTGTGGTATGTTCTTGAGCGAGTTACCTCCTGCTACCCTGACGCCGAAAGCCTAAGGCAGTTGGAAAAGTTCCACTATGGATCTCCCAAGGTACATCGGTTTCCTGGGTCCCATATAGCCAATATGTGCCCGGTACACAACTCAAACTTGTCCAACAGGGCCAAGCACGGACGGGCCTTAACCGACACAGGCAGGGCTATGCACGCACGGCCTGCAACCTGCTGCATCTAAACCTCCCTGCCCGGTCTCCATTTCTTAAGTGTGAACTTTCATCATTCTTTCTAATTCGGACCCGTTCCGAGTAAACCAGCCCTAAACTCGCGAGTAGATTCCAACTACTCGTCTTCTACCGGACCTTTCCTACTAACATTAGCGTAGCCAAATTCCCTCGAGGAGTTGCTATTCTACCCTTTCTCTCTTAGGTGTTTTTGGTCATGCAAGTGGGGTTTTCAATATCATCTAGATGTAATGCAATCAACGATGCAAAGCTATGATCCCTACAAATGAAAATGCTTTATAAAACGGTTCAAATGCAAACCGGGGCTTGCCTGTTTTGCAGGTGACTACTGTTACAATCAGTTAGTGACGATCACCTGGAGCTTGATCACTTGTTCTCCTTCCTCCTTGATCTTCACTTCAAGTCCTTCTCACCTTCTTCACGTATATGCTACACGATATGATCATGCATATGTATTTAATTGAAAAGCTTTTGCTTATAAGATCTAAAGACCGTTTTAAAACTGGAACTTTGTTTAAGAATTTAAAATGACACTGGTGCTAGTGGTTTGGGTTGGGCTTTAAACACTAAGATTAAGTGTTGAGTGCTTCTTCCCATTTAAGTGTTGATCACCTTAAGAGATCACACATGATAGTGGTGATCCAGAGCTCTAATGGAGCTGAGAATTTTCATTTGAGTTCCTTGTCACAAGAAAGTCCTCTGGACCAAAATTTAGCCCCTTCCATGGAATGGTTTATTCAGAATAATTCTCTAAGTGTTTAGTCAAAGATGAATTAATTCTGAGGTAACATCCATGTGCATGTCAAACTCAGTGAACCACAATTTCAATTATAGTTTATAGAGTCCACATGAATTTTCCTAGGATTTTTGGAGCTAGGAATTTCCCAGAACTGAATTTACAAGTTTTGGAAATTCCCTGAAAATGTTTCTGTATTCATTTGAATACAGAAACTTACAATCTGGATTACCCTGATCAATTCAACTCCAAATGAGTTGAAACTTTTACAGGAGTCTAATAACACCCTAAAGAATATTCTGGCAAAATTTGAGGATTTTTGAATAAACCAAACTCCCTCTAAAATTCTTTTACTGAAAAGCTTTAACGAATTTTCCAGAATTAAATAAAGACTTTCATACAAATTTGGTTGCATATTTGGATAGAGTTTGTCAATCTGAATCTAACCCAATTTGAATCACTAAATTTGGAGGTTCCTAGCAAAAGTTATGCTCTTCTAAAGTTTGGGGAAAATCTGGGATTTGAATAAATCCGAGAAAATTTTAAACCTGACTGTGGGCCACGGGGCACGTGTCACTTACAGAATCAAAGGCACACGGGGCCACACATATTCCTCTGTGCAGTCACACGGGATCCCACAGCCACAGAGGATCAGGGTTTTAAACTCTCTCTCACTGACGACTGGGCCCGCCGATCCCTTCTTCCACCTCGGTTCAGTTCCCGCGCTCCGGGTGCCCGCGCCGCCGCCCTCGCCGGAGATCACCGGAACTCGATCTCCCGGCCTCTGCTCGAGCCCTTGCTCGCCGCCAGAGCCTAACCCGCCCTGCTGAGCACGATGGTAGGGTTTCCCCGAGCCGGCAACACCTCTATGGTAGCTAGCGACGCTGCGGCAGCCCGACACTTCATCGGCGACATCGGCCGGCCATCCTAGTGCACCAACAGTTCGACCAAGTGGTGCTACAGCACCAGTGAACGATGGGGGAGCTCGGCCTAGCCTCAAAAACGTTCGAGAAGGATGGAAAACATGCTTTCACCGTGCGACTGCGGTCCCCCGGTTCGGTCGCCGGTAGAAACGCATGAAATAATAGGTCTATGTGCAGTTTTAGGCTAGAACCGTGAAGAGCAAAGGATCGCCTACTACTTTGGACCCTTCGTGCAAACTGTGATGAACAATTATTGAGAATTGAAGAGGAATTCGAGATTACCGTGCCGGAAGGTCAGATGGAGTACGCCGGAGCAACTTTTCAAAATTCACTCCCGGCGATGCATGGCACGGTCTGATCTTTGGAGGGGAGCAGCAGGGTGCCTTGGCGCGTCCAGAGGCGCTGGTACTTGGCCGTGATACTCACCAGATTGAGCTGTCCACGGACGCCTCCCAGTCGATCCTTGTTCGGCCGCCGCACGGCCGTGGTGTACCCGTGGTAGGAGAGCCGATCATCGGTCGGGGACGCGTTGAGGAGGGAGAGGGAGCTGCGCCGGTGCTATACGGCTACTGACTAGCTGTTGTTCGCGCCTGTTTGAGCCGGCTGTCGAGCAAACGACGGCGGCGGCGTTGGTGTTGCTCAGGGCGCGAGGGAAGAGGAAAAGCCTCTGTGCTCGGTCTGTGAGCAGAGGGAGAGCACGTTGTGGATGGATGAGGGCGCTGGGGGGGGGGCTGTATCGGCGCTGGAGTCGGTTGCGGGGGCGGCCGACCAGCTGTGGGCGTGCTGTCCCGAGCAGCAGCTGCTGTCGCTCCCCTGAAGGCAGCAAAACAGAGACCCATCTCCTTTGTGTAGATATTTTGGTACCTATGACATGTGGGTCCCATCTTCCCCTTATCTCTCCAAAATATCTCCACAATCTGCAAATAATGAAATTCAACTGTGTGGAGTTGAAAATTAAACTGCATTTGAATAATTGGGCAAGTTTCATCCAAATTCAAATATGCATTTGAATTCTTTGTCTTTTAAAGTCCCTTTTGACAAATGGGTTTGCAAACTATTTCCATAAATCATGAAACTTTGCACATCCCCTAATTTGGACTCAAGGAATTCAAATATAAAATCTGATTTTTATTTTGGCTGCTGCAAGTGAGATTTTTAGCACAACAGTTTTGAATTCCATTGTGTTTTTCTCATTTGAATTTGTGCTTGAACAAATTGTTCCAAAACTGATTTTTGTTTTCTCACACATATGGGAACTTCCCATCCTTGTTTTTGACCCCTCTAGGGTTCCAAATTCTCAGATAAACACTTGACTTGTGTGGAGCAAAATCCTCATGTGTGTTATCACATGTGGGGAAAAGTTTTAACAAGTCCCAATTTTCATACATATGAAACCAACTTTTGCAAATAAGTGTTTCTTTGTATTCATAATTTTGGGACCTTTACAACCGTGGTGGTGGAAACTCAGGCCGTGGAGTGGCCAAAGATGAGTGCCGCTACTGTGGTAAGAAAAGTCATTGGGCTATAGAATGCAGGAAGAAAAAGAAGGATGAAGAGGTGAACACAGCTCAAGTTGATCATGAGTTTGAATCCAGCCTCTTGGTGGTGTGTGCCAACACCAAGGCTGATCAGAATACGTCCCGGGAGGAGGTATGCCTCAACAATGATATGTTACACGTTCAAGTAGGAGACTTGGAGGGAGGAGGCAGTACCCGGTGGATCCTGGACTCCGGTGCAACAAATCACATGACTGGGAAACGGGATGTGATCGCAAAACTTGATAACACGGTGCATGGTACTGTGCGTTTGGGAGATGGCTCAGTGACAGAGATTGATGGCCAAGGAACTGTGGTGTTCCAAGGAAAGACAGGTGGTCGAAAGGAGTTGGCTGGGGTCTATCTTATTCCTCAGCTCAAGGCAAACATCATCAGTCTTGGAGAGCTTGAGGAGGAGGGACACCGAATCTTGATGGTGAATGGTTATGTCAAGATTTGGGATAAAGATGGAACCCCTGTGGCAATGGTGAAACGGAGAGTGAACCGGTTGTACACCATTGATCTTAAGGTAGTGCAACCAATGTGTCTCATGGCACAAGGGTGCAATGCAACATGGATGTGGCAAGCAAGGATGGGGCACCTAAACTTTCGGAGTCTCAGAAGACTTGCCAAAGAGCAACTTGTGTATGGATTGCCAACCATCACTCAAACTGAGGAGAAGTGTGATAGCTGTTTGGCTGGGAAACAAAGACGTCAACCGTTCCCGTGCATGGCAAAGTACCGAGCTGAGAAGAAAATTGAACTTGTGCATGGAGACCTCTGTGGACCAGTGAAGCCGGCAACTCCAAGAGGCACCCATGTTTTTCTTTCTTCTTGTGGATGACCTCAGTAGATACATGTGGGTGTTTTTGATCAGCACAAAGGATCAAGCAATGAGTACTTTCATGGCATTTCAGTCAAGTGTTGAAGCTGAGGCAGGGAGGAAGATTCTAACTTTTCGCACAGATCATGGTGGAGAGTTCACAGCTCGGGCTTTCGTTGAGTATTGCACCAAGGAGGGTGTCCAACGTCACTTGACAGCTCCATATTCTCCTGAGAAGAATGGTGTTGTTGAGAGAAGGAACCAAACTGTTATGGGAACGGCAAGAAGCATGTTGAAAGCAATGAATATGCCCGGTTGGTTCTGGGGGGAGGCAGTGACCACAGCAGTGTATGTGTTGAACCGATCTCCTACTCGGAGTGTTGATAGGAAGACCCCATATGAGGTATGGCATCACAAGAAACCTAGTGTACATCATTTGCGCACTTTCGGTTGTGTGGCAAACATGAAACAGGGAAGCAAACGGCTTAGCAAACTTGAAGAACGAAGTATACCAATGGTTTTCATTGGATATGAGCAAGGAAGCAAGGCGTGGAGGTTCTACAATCCAAACACGGAGAGTGTTTGTCACACCCGGTCTCTCCAAAGAGCAACCGAGTGAATATCACATGAATGCTAGGATCATTTTCTCATACATGTGATGACAAATAGTGAAGCATCATTAATTACAAGCCAAGAGTTCGAGTATAAAATAAGTCTTACATAGCATAATGTCTCGATGGACGATAATATGTTCATAACATGTAAATAAAATAGCAGCGGAATATAAATATTGTGGGCTCCGTCACAGGTGTTGCCCGAGGGACTCCGTGAACCTAGAATCCTTCTTCAGGTCCGAAGTCTTGGTCATTGAACACCACGTCATCCCCTTGACCTGAGCAGCAATTTAAACCAACAGAAAAGCAAGCTTGAGTACCGTTGGTACTCAGCAAGTGGGGGAAAGTAATGTCATGCACGGATAGAGCAAGGAGAGGTTGAACTCATGGTTAAAACACTACGCAATTAGTACCTATCACCTTAGCTTATTAAGCACCTACATTACTACATAGGTGAAATGATCCCAATCTCCCAACCCATCATCGAAAATCAAATAACCATAACAACATTTCCATTGTTAAGCTCCCCGCTTAACATCCTCAACTTCCAAATTTATCATCCTCTAATCATGAATAAGTCCAAGCCGCTCTTGACTGTGAGCACAGCTGTCATGACAGTTTTGACTCTGTAGAGTTTGTACCGCTGTACCCACATGTAGTGGTTTCATCCCCCGTTGCCGGGTGGACTAAAAGAACCTCCATTATGCTAGTGGCCGCGAACCACATTCACACTTCCTAGGTTTGTAGCCAGGAGATCACTACAAGGCCTTTACAAAGTAATTTCCGACGAGCATGGGCCCACTGAGGTTTCACCCCTAACAGCATACAAGAGGTTCCAACCCCGCTGAAGTGGCCCCCTCTTGAGCCTTGCGGTTCATATGGTAGTCCAGCTGACACCTATTCCCCGCACCATCCAAACATCCATACTACGCCAGAGATACACCTAATTATTTGGCCAAGCTGCCCCATCTCAGCATGTGGTTGGCACGTTAAAGCCAGGTTACATGCTCCATGAACCGGTCCTTAGGATCCAGGCAAGCACTAAACACAAACCCGAGTCTCGTGCACACAGCACCAACGAAATCATCCAACTTGCCTCGATCCCTACCTCTACATAACTCATAATATCTCATTCAAGAGTAAGGTAAATAAGTTGATGATATCATATCCCACTTATCTCATTCTAAGCATGGCTAAGCATAAGTATATAAATAAATGACATAATAAAATAAATCCCAACCCAAGCTACAAGGAAGTGAGATAATGGAAATCTAGGGAAACTTACTAGTTTGGGTATCATATTCCAAATTGACAATGCAATTAAATTCTAACTACACATCCTAGTATAGGATCAAAGTGGTCAAGGACACTTGCCTTCTTCCTGCTGCTCTGGGAATGGAAAGTCTTGATCTTGAAAGGTGAGAACCTGCTCTGGGACTGGTTCTACTCATGCCAATACACATAGCAAAAAAAAACAACATTCCATAAGCCATAGTCCACACTTCCACTCAAGCAAACCACACATACATACATGTGAAAGTCATTCATATTTTTAAGTGTTGTGATTACCCTAGATGTGTTGATTTTAGGCCTACATGCACTTTTAAACATACATATTACTTCTAACTTTTGTATTCAGATTTCTAATTGCACAATATATCTGAATTTTCAATTTGAACAAATTCTCTCTATTTAATTAATACACTTCTTAGCCACAAAATTTGCATGAAAGAAAATTTCCTACTCCAAATAGGTTTTCAGATCTTCAACAAAATCTTAATTTGAAGTTTTTTGAATTGGAGACCTCATTTAACATTTTCTAATTATGCCTACCTATTTCCTATATTTTTAGATTTATTTTCTATGCCTAAAAGTGAACTTTAATATTAAAATAGTAAGACATATCACCTAAACAGAATAGGTTCTGACCTAAAATGTTCAATAAAATATCTTCGAACTTCCTCTCTGGTGGGGATCAAATTAAATTTATTTTACTCATTTTCAGAATTATTTTCAAGTCTAAAAATGAATTTTCAGAAATTATAAAAATAAACAGCACTTAGTCAGATTTCATTTCGGCCAAAAATCAGTTCTCAACACATTCTAAATGTCTTCCAAATGCTAGGAAAATTTACATTTGTATTTGCACATGTGTTTACATTACCATTTGAATTTAAATTCTACTCATATGTTCAATTTCTGAATTTAATACCCTATAGGGTCTAAAAGGGCAAATCCACCCTACTGCAGGGTCTACTTCACTATTTACTAAATTTTCAGGGGCCTAATTACACAAAACAGAGAGATTTTCCTAATTTTTATTAAGTCCAGGGGCTAAAACTGATTTTTAAATGAATTTACATGAATTTCTGAAGGTCCAGGGGCTAGATCAGATGTTTCCGGGGCTAGCTCGTGTTTTCCGAGATCCCCAGGGGGTAGCGCGTAAGATTCCCGGCCTTTATAACCCGGGGCTGACGTGGGCCGTTGGATTTAAAACAGACGACTGAATTATAACGCGAAGCGGTACGGGTTAGATCTATTCGGGACCGCACGATTTAAAATGGACGGGCCTCAGGGGGCCACGTCGCCCTGGCTGTGTGCTGGAGGCGCTGCCCGGCGGCGTGCGGCGGCGGGAGGCGGCGATCTCGCCGGAGAACTTCGGGTTTTCGTCTATACTTCCTAAAACTTGGATTTCTTGGCATAGAACGGAAGAGGGGAGGCAGGGGATCTCACCTCGGGGTTTTTCTTGAGCTCGGAGGCACTGGAAAGCGGTCGGCGACGAGGTCCGAGGGGAAAACGCGGCGGTGCACACATGAGCTATGTCTAGAGCGCAAAACACCGGGTTTCCTTCACCTGCAAGACTTCCCGGCGGCGGTGGAACACGACAAGCTCGTTAAATCAGAGAATTCGGACGAGAATCAAAGGAAAAAGGCGGCGGGAGCTTCGGTTCTCACCGAGGACTGAGGCGGCCGATCGGGGAGGAAAAAGGTTGTGTATTTCAGTGTTTAAATGGACGAGGGAGGGCGGCGGGGGTTGGTTTAGATGTACAGCAGCGCGTGGGCTAGATATCGCGGCTCCGGAGCAAGAAAATCGGCGTGGCAGCGGCGATCGGCGCGGAAGTAGCGTGGCGGTTTGGCGCGCGCGGGGAGGGGGATGACACGCGGGCCCCGCGCATCAGAGAGAGGGAGAAAGGGGGGAAACAGCCACGGGTTTTGGGCCGGCTGAGGTGGGTTTCGGCCCACTGGCCGTTTTTCTTTTTTTTCTTTTTCCTTATCCTTTTTCTATTTTGATTCAAATTTGAATTCCAGTTTAAATTTGAATTGTTTCACCACATGCAATACATCTAAAATTTTTTAAATTCCCCTCTTTAATAGATTTTGGGGTGTTACAACTCTAGCCCCTTAAAAGAAATCTCGTCCTCGAGATTGGTGACTCTAGGAAAACAAATCCAGAAACTGCGCCTTGAGCTCGTCTTCTCGCTCCCATGTGGCTTCTGCTTCCGAGTGATGCTTCCACTGCACTTTGCACATTCGGATTCTTTTATTTCCTGTGAGGCGTTCCATTGTCTCCAAAATTTTGACCGATTGCTCGGCATAAGAAAGATCCCCTCGTACGTCCACCTCATTCATGGGTAACATTTCTTTGGTTGTTCTTAAACATTTCTTGAGTTGTGACACATGGAATACATCGTGCATATCTGATTGGTGAGCCGGTAGTTCTAGCTGATATGCCACTTCGCATTTCCTCTCCAAATCTAAAAGGGTTCGATGTATCGTGGTGATAATTTCCCTTTCACCTTGAACCGACGAAGTCCTCGGATAGGGGACACCTTGAGATAAACATAGTCCCCCACGTTGAAAATGAGCTCTCTTCTCCGTACATCAGCATATCTCTTTTGTCGGGTCTGGACTATCCTCAAATTGTTGCGGATTTCCCTCACTTTTGCCTTGGCTTATTGTAGTACCTCGGGCCCAAACACTTTACGTTCCCCAGTTTGTTTCCAAAATAGGGGAGTTCGGCACTTCCTCCCATACAATGCCTCAAATGGTGACATCCTCATACTAGCATGATAACTGTTGTTGTAGGAGAACTCTGCATATGGTAAGTTCTTATACCAACTCCTATTGTTCTTGAGTGCACAAGCTCTCAGCATATCCTCAAGGATCTGATTGGTCCTTTCGGTCTGCCCGTCAGTCTGGGGGTGATAGGCAGAACTAAAATTCAGATGAGTTCCCATGGTTTCATGTTACTTCTGCCAGAACCTGGAGGTGAACTGTGTCCCTTGGTCTGACACTATCTTCTTTGGCACTCCATGAAAACAGACGATTCTTGACTTGTACAATTCTGCCAACTTGGATCCGCTGTAGCTTTCTTTCACGGGGATGAAATGAGCTACTTTAGTGAGTCTGTCGATGATGACCCATATCGAATCATATCCCGATTGGGTCCTAGGTAGTCCCACTATAAAGTCCATACCGATTTCTTCCCATTTCCATTCAGGCACTTTTAGTGGTTGCAATAGTCCCGCGGGTCGTTGATGTTCTGCTTTCACCAACTGACATGTGTCACATAGGGCAACATGCTCCGCGACATCTCGCTTCATTCCATACCACCAATACCTGCTCTTGAGGTCCCGGTACATCTTCGTACTCCCAGGATGAATGGAATAGTCGGAATCGTGAGCCTCCATCAAAATCAATTCACGGATCTCCTTTACTTCAGGCACACAGATTCTTTTCCCGTGCCACACCGTACCTTGTTCATCCTCTCTGAAACCAGGGGCTTTATTTTCCTTGATGAGTTGTCGGATTTCTTGTATCTTCTCGTCATTCTTTTGACCATCGCGTATGTCTTGCTCTAGTGTGGAGTCTACTTCCATGGCGATGGCTTCACCACTATTCACCAGGCATAGATTTAGTCTTATAACATCGTCCTTCAATTATGCAGGCATGTCACTTAAGCTCAACATGTTGACGTGCACCTTCCGACTTTCCCAGGATGATAGTTGATGTCCACATCAAAGTCGTTGATTAGCTCTAACCATCTCCTTTGTCTGAGGTTGAGATCTGGCTGTGTGAAAATGTACATTAAGCTCTTATGATCTGTATATATCTCTGTCCTCTTTCCCATCAAGTAATGCCGCCAAATCTTCCGTTTGATATAACGGAGAAGTGCGGAAACGTAGCCTACCGGCTGGAACTACCGGCAAGCCTTGCCGGTATTCACGGCATATTTCATGTGTCCCAGCTGCGGAAATGTCTCAAGTATACCGCTGCCATCCGCACCGAAGACATCAATGAGTTGAATCCGGATCTCACCTATGTCGAGCAACCTGTACAGATTATCGATGAAAAGACCCGGACCACCTGGAACCGGACTTTGAAATTTTACAAAGTCCTGTGGAGTAATCATACCCCAGAAGAGGCGACGTGGGAAACCGAAGATTACATCCACAAGAACTATCCGGAGCTTTTGTCATAAACCTATAATTACCTCCCGTCTCGTCCTTCTTTTGAATCTCGGGACGAGATTCCTTTTAAGGGGGGAGGAACATAAAGGCCCCAAAAATATGGATACAAAGAAACACTTGTTTGCAAAAGTTGGTTTCATATGTATGAAATTTAGGGACTTGTTAAAACTTTTCCACATGTGATAACACACATGAGGGTTTTCTTCACACAAGTTCAAATGTTTATTTGGAAACTTGGAACCCAAGAGGGGTCAAAAACTAAGATGGGAAGTTCCCATGTGTGTGAGAAAAACTAAAGTCAGATTTGGAACAAACTTGTTCAAACTCAAAATTCAAATGAGAGCAACACAATGGAATTCAAAACTGTTGTGCTGAAAATCTCATTTGCAGCAGTCAACTATAAAAATCAGGTTTCATATTTGAATTCCTTGGGTCCAAATTAGGGGGTGTGCAAAGTTTCATGATTTATGGAAATGAATTGCAACCCATTTTCCAAAATGGACTTTAAATGACAAAGAATTCAAATGCATATTTGAATTTGGATAAAACTTGCCCAATTATCCAAATCCTCTCAGATTTAAAATTTCCACAATTGAATTCCATCATATTCATACTTTGGAAGATATTTTAGAGGATAAGGAGGCACTGAGCTGTGGGCCCACATGTCAGTGGGAGAACTGAAAATTTGCAAAAGATCTTCACAACACAGTCTCTGTTTTGCTTCTAATATGTCTCGACAGCAGAGGGCAAGCTGACAGCGGCGCTCACCGCCTCGGACGACCGCCTCCCAGGGGAACCGCCTCATCCAAGGCGTTATTACCCCCTGCCGGGCTCCCTTTCATCCTCATCACCGAAGCCCCGAAGCCTTGGCCCTGTTCTTCTCCCCTCGCGCACGAGACAGGCCGAGCCGCTACCGCCGTGTGTTGATCGCTCGGCCACATCTGAGTTCACGTGAAAAACTTCGTCTGAGCAGCCAAACTACACCCTAGACCTTCCCACAACCTCCTCGTGCCCTCACCAAGGGAGTTCGTGCTCTCCACACCGAGGTAACCCGGTTTCGGTGGCAGCCGTCACACAACCGAGAGAAGGCGCTACCGTGGACAGCCTCCTCCAGAGCGTGTCACGACCAAGCAAGAGGGCCCTGGGACGCGCAGGAGCTCGCTGCAGCTTCCACCCAAAGCACAGAGCTTGTCTCTGCCTCTCGACGACGAATTTCGAAGATCCTCTCCGGCCGGTGAAAACTGACCTGCGGGTATGACTCTGCGAAATTCCCGATTGATTTATGTTTAGACACCATGAAACTTCGCACGTACGGGCTAGGCATGAAGGTGCACCAGTTCTCTTTTGAAATCTAGCTAGAAACACACTGTGCCCGGCGCAATTTCAACTTTTCTGACGGCAGTGTTGGTAGAACACATCGGGCACATGGTGAACCCTAATTTATAGTCATTTCTGAGCTGTTTCATCCTCACATCGATGTTTCCTAGCATCCGCCGGTTCTCTAGAGCTTGGAAACCGAAGCTTGGAAGGCTTAGGGCGTCGGGGCGACGTCGCCGGACTTCGTCCGAACCGTTGCGCCGTCGCGGGCTAGTTTGGGGACCCTGCCAGCTCGGGAAAACCACACCATCGTGTTCCTCACGTTGAATTAGGGGCTAGCGGCGAGTTTGAGCAGTTGATATGGCCGTACGACCGAATTCGAAGCTGCTCCGGCGAGCCCGGCGGCGGTATCGCGCGGGAGCGCGAGGTTGAAGACGACCTCGCCGGTCCCGCCTGTCAGCGACTCGGGAGAGGGGGCCAGATATTCTGTGGCGCGGGATCGGCTGTAACAGCACGGGAAATAGCCCTGTGACCCCGTGTGGCGCGCTCCCGGCAGCAGACACGTGTCCCCTGGTCCCACCGTCAGTTTAAACATTTCTCGGATTTATTCAAATTCCAGATTTTTCCCCAAACTTTAGAAGAGCATACCTTTGCTAGGAACCTCCAAATTTAGTGATTCAAATTGGGTTAGATTCAGATTGACAAACTCTATCCAATTATTAAACCTGATTTGTATGAAAGTATTTATTTAGTTCTAGAAAATGCTTTAAAGCTTTTCAGCAAAAGAATTTTAGAGGGAGTTTGGTTTATCCAAAAATCCTCAAATTTTGCCAGAATCTTCTTTAGGGTGTTCTTAAACTCCTGTAAAAGTTTCATCTCTTTTGTAGTTGTTTTGGTCAGGAGAATCCAGATTGTAAGTTACTGTGTTCAAATAAATACAGAAACATTTTCAGAGAATTTCCAAAACTTGTAAATTCAGTTCTGGGCAATTCTTAGCTCCAAAATTCCTAGAAAAATTCATGCAAGCTCTATGAACTACAATTGAAATTGTGGTCCACTGATTTTGACATGAACATGGGTGTTACCTCAGAATTAATTCATCTTTGATTAAACACTTAGATAATTGTTCTGAATAAACCACTCCATGAAAAGTGCTAAATTTTGGTCCAGAGGACCTTCTTGTGACAAGGAACTCACACGAAAATTCTCAGCTCCATTGGAGCTCTGGATCACCACTGTCACGTGTAAAACCTTAAGGTGATCAACACTTAAGTGGGAGAAGCACGTAACATTTGATCATAATTAAACCCAACCCAAACCACTAGCACCAGTGTCATTTTAAATTCTTAAACAGAGTTCCAGTTTTAAAACTGTCATTACATCTTATTAGCAAAGGCTTTTTAATTAAATACATATGCATGATCATATCGTTTAGTATATACGTGAAGAAGGTGAGAAGGACTTGAAGTGAAGATCAAAGAGGGAGGAAAACAAGTGATCAAGCCCCAAGTAATCGTCACTAACTGAGTGTAACCTTAGTCACCTGCAAAACAGGCAAGCCCCGGTTTTCATTTGAACAGTTTTATAAAGCATTTTCATTTAGCTTTGCATCGTTGATTGCATTAAGTCTAGATGATATTGAAAACCCCACTTGCATGACCAGAAATACCTAAGAGAGAAAGGGTAGAATAGCAGCTCCTCGAGTGGATTTGGCTATGCTAAATATTAGTAGGAAAGGTCCGGTAGAAGTCGAGTAGTTGGAAGCTACTCACGAGTTTAGGGCTGGTTTACTCGGAACGGGTCCGAATTAGAAAAGATGAGGAAAGTTCACACATAAGAAATGGAGACCGGGCAGGGAGGTTTAGATGCAGCAGGTTGCAGGCCGTGCGTGCATAGCCCTGCCTGTGTCGGTTAAGGCCCGTCCGTGTGTGGCCCTGTTGGACAAGTTTGAGTTGTGTACCGGGTGCATACTGGCTATATGGGACCCAGGAAACCGATGTACCTTGGGAGATCCATAGTGGAACTTTTCCAACTGCCTTAGGCTTTCGGCGTCAGGGTAGCAGGAGGTAACTCGCTTAAGAACATACCACTGCGGGTATGTACCTTGAGGGAGCTTGCATACTTGGGGCAGTTGGACTGCGTCCAATGTGGAAGATCTTGGGAAAGGTGGCCACGTACAACGTCAGTCGAGGTTGCTGCCGGCAACTCGGAGTACGGGTGTACGTGTCGTGTAGTCCGGGCGTGTACTGATTCGAATCACTGTCACTCGCGGTCATATGAGCATACTTGCCCACTGCGTCTTGACGTAGTAACAACTAGAACTGGTTATCTTTGAACTTGATAAGGCTGTGCTGTAACTTGTATTGCAACCATGATTGAATTCGAGATAGGCGCATTAAACTTTACTTTCACTTTGTGCAAGGAGCATCACAACAAAGCGTTTCTTGTTTGATTGTGGAGTTGCGACGCTTTTCGGCTCAAGGTCTGCACAATGAGGCTTAAAATCTGAAAGTTAAGGATCAACTGTAGGCGAGTCCTTTATGCAAATCTAGCTAACCCAATTGCAACCGTCGTGCATGTAGAGTTTCTTGTTTAGGAGAGACGGATCAGTCTTGCTGAGCCTATGTGCTCACGCTTGCTATATAAGTGGTTTTGCAGGTTAACATCGATGCTAAGATGGAGGTTGTCCGGTGAGACTCGGAGACTTCCGAGTCAGGTAACACATGGAGAACCCTGCCGCTGCTGCTTGTATTCGTGTTGCTAGCGAGAGGAGTCCGCGGGCTGGACTTCATCTCGAGTACTCTTAGTTATTCGGCATGAGTTGTTATAGACTTCCGCTGTAGCTATTTGATGTAAATTATTTACAAAGAGAAATTTGTAAGCTTCCGCTATTGTTTTATGTAATACATTGTTCCTTGTATGTGTGCTGTTGGGTGCCGCACAACACGGCACCACCCAATGCGATTGCCGGGCAAGTGCCCCGTCCCCGTGAGTAAACGGGCGGCGTCGGGCCGCGTCAACCGCCATGCTACTTCCGCGCCGATCGCCGCTGCCACGCCGATTTTCTTGCTCCGGAGCCGCGATCTCCAGCCCACGTGCTGCTGTACATCTAAACCAACCCCCACCGCCCTCCCTCGCCCATTTAAATGCCGAAATCCGCCCCTTTTTCCTCCCCGATCGGCCGCCTCAGTCCTCGGTGAGAACCGAAGCTCCCGCCGCCGTTTTCCTTCGATTCTCGTCCGAATTCTATGATCTAACGAGCTTGTCGTGTTCCACCGCCGCCGGGGAGTCTTGCAGGTGAAGGAAACCCGGTGTTTTGCGCTCTAGACACAGCTCCGGCTAGCACCGCCGCGTTTTCCCATCGGACTTCATCGCTGACCGCTTTCCAGGGCCTCCGAGCTCAAGAAAAACCCCGAGGTGAGATCCCCTACCTCCCCTCTTCCATTCTATGCCAAGAAATCCAAGTTTTAGGAAGTATAGACGAAAACCCGAAGTTCTCCGGCGAGATCGCCGCCTCCCGCCGCCGCGCGCCGCCGGGCAGCGCCGCCAGCACAAAGCCAGGGCGACGTGGCCCCTTGAGGCCCGTCCATTTTAAATCGTGCGGTCCTGAATAGATCTAACCCGTACCGCTTCGCGTTATAATCTCAGCCGTCTGTTTTAAATCCAACGGCCCACGTCAGCCCCACATTATAAAGGCCGGGAATCTTACGCACTACCCCCTGGGGATCTCGGAAAACACGAGCTAGACCCGAAAACTTCTGATCTAGCCCCTAGACCTTCATAAATTCATGTAAATTCATTTAAAAATCAGTTTTAGCCCCTGGACTTAATAAAAATTAGGAAAGCCTCTCTGTTTTGTGTAATTAGGCCCCCGAAAATTTAGGAAATAGTGAAGTAGACCCTGCAGTAGGGTGGATTTGCCCTTTTAGACCTTATAGGGTATTAAATTAAGAAATTGAACATATGTGTAGAATTTAAATTCAAATGGTAATGTAAACACATGTGCAAATACAAATGTAAATTTTCCTAGCATTTGGAAGACATTTAGAATGAGTTGAGAACTGATTTTAGGCTGAAATGAAATCTGACTAAGTGCTGTTTATTTTTATAATTTCTGGAAATTCATTTTTAGACTAGAAAATAATTCTGAAAATGAGTAAAATAAATTTAATTTGATCCCCACCAGAGAGGAAGTTCAAAGATATTTTATTGAACATTTTAGGTCAGAAGCTATTCTGTTTAGGTGATATGTCGTACTATTTTAATATTAAAGTTCACTTTTAGGCATAGAAAATAAATCTAAAAATATAGGAAATAGGTAGGCATAATTAGAAAATGTTAAATGAGGTCTTCAATTCCAAAAACTTCAAATTAAGATTTTGTTGAAGATCTGAAAACCTATTTGGAGTAGGAAATTTTCTTTCATGCAAATTTTGTGGCTAAGAAGTGTATTAATTAAATAGAGAGAATTTGTTCAAATTGGAAATTCATATATATTGTGCAATTAGAAATCTGAATACAAAAGTTAGAAGTAATATGTATGTTTAAAAGTGCATGTAGGCCTAAAATCAACACATCTAGGGTAACCACAACACTTAAAAATGTGAATGACTTTCATATGTATGTATGTGTGGTTTGCATGAGTGGAAGTGTGGACTATGGCTTATGGAATGTTGTTTTTTTTGGCTATGTGTGTATTGGCATGAGTAGAACCAGCCCCAGAGCAGGTTCTCACCTTTCAAGATCAAGACTTTCCATTCCTAGAGCAGCAAGAAGAAGGCAAGTGTCCTTGACCACTTTGATCCTATACTAGGATGTGTAGTTAGAATTTAATTGAATTGTCAATTTGGAATATGATAACCAAACTAGGACGTTTCCCTAGATTTTCATTATCTCACTTCCTTGTAGCCTGGGTTTGGATTTATTTTCTTATGTCATTTATTTATATACTTATGCTTAGCCATGTTTAGAATGGGATAAGTGGGATATGAGATCATCAACTTATTTACCTTACTCTTGAATGAGATATTATGAGTTATGTAGAGGTAGGGATCGAGGCAAGTTGGATGATTTGGTTGGTGCTGTGTGCACGAGACTCGGGTTTGTGTTTAGTGCTTGCCTGGATCCTAAGGACCGGTTCATGGAGCATGTAACCTGGCTTTACTGTGCCAACCACATGCTGATATGGGGCAGCTTGGCCAATTAATTAGGTGTATCTCCGGCGTAGTATGGGTGTTTGGATGGTGCGGGGAATAGGTGTCAGCTGGACTACCATATGAACCGCAAGGCTCAAGAGGGGGTCACTGCAGCGGGATTGGAGCCTCTTATATGCTGTTAGGGGTGAAACCTCAGTGGGCCCACGCTCGTCGGAAATCCCTTTGTAAAGGCCTCGTAGTGATCTCCTGGCTACACACCTGGGAAGTGTGAACGAGGTTCGCGGCCACTGGCATAATGGAGGTTCTTTTAGTCCACCCGGTAACGGGGGTTGAAATCACTACATGTGGGTACAGTGGTACAAACTCTGCAGAGTCAAAACTGTCATGACAGCCGTGCAAACGGTCAAGAGCGGCTTGGACTTATTCATGATTAGAGGATGATAAATTTGGAAGTTGAGGATGATAAGCGGGGAGCTTAACATTGGAAATGTTGTTATAGTTATTTGATTTTCGATGATGGGTTGGGAGATTGGGATCATTTCACCTATGTAGTAATGTAGGTGCTTAACAAGCTAAGGTGATAGGTACTAATTGCGTAGTGCTTTAACCATGAGTTCAACCTCTCCTTGCTCTAGCCATGCATGACATAACTTCCCCCACTTGCTGAGTACCAACGGTACTCAAGCTTGCTTTTCTGTTGGTTTAAATTGCTGCTCAGGTCAAGGGGATGACGTGGTGTTCAATGACCAAGACTTCGGACCCGAAGAAGGATTCTAAGTTCACGGAGTCCCCCGGGCAACACCTGTGACGGAGCCCACAAAATTTATATTCCGCTGCTGTTTTATTTACATGTTATGAACATATTATCGTTCATCGAGACATTATGCTATGTGAGAACTATTTTATATTCGAACTCTCGGCTTGTAATAAATGATGCTTCACTATTTGTCATCACATGTATGAGAAAATGATCCTGGCATACATGTGATATTCACTCGGTTGCTCTTTGGAGATACCAGGTGTGATAGAAGTGGTATCAGAGCCAAGGTTGCCCGTAGGAACGTGGACCTAGGTAGAAATGGACGTATTCAAGGACCCTATTTTATTAAAAACTATTTTACAAAGGTGCGGGTTGAAAGTGTTAATGGGGTCACTTTATTCATCTTGTCCCAACTTTTATTCAAAGTACAATCTTTATTTAATTCTTATCTAACTTAATTTTAAATGCTTTATGTTTTAGATGGTTCGCATGGTCCGCACCGCTCGCAAGTCCACCGGAGGGAGAGTTCCTGTAGCTGCCCTTGCCTTGAGAGAGGAGAACCGCCCGGTGACGTACCACTCCTACGGGTTGGCAGTAGGAGGCTTGTTGCGCCGTCTTCGGCGTATGCTCCACGCCGCCGGCAACGTTGGCAAGCTGATCATACACTACAGCTCCACCAGGACCCTCCGTGAGAAGCGTGAAGAATGGAGCTCAGAGATGAGGATTATCCATGAAAACCAGCTGCTCAAGATCCACCGCTCTCCAGCTTGTCGGGCGACTCAGGCCGACGCTAAGAAGGATGTCACCTGGGAGGCCATCACCTGTCAGAGTTACATCAACCATCGCCACCTAGACAGGACTGAGTACATGTATGTCCTCCAGCGTGAGAGTGGCACCGCGGAGTACAAATACCCGCCAGTGCAGCAGGGGACTTCCCACGAGCACATGGACTTGTGCCTGGAGGATGCAGCTATGCTCAGCACTCAACTGCAGGAGTGCCAGCAGGAGCTTCAGGATGTTCGTGACACCCTGAAGGAGACTGAGACGTTGCTCCGCGCTAGCTTGAGGGCGAGAGAAAGAGGAGATGGGAATAAAATGTGTGTCACCGTGAACGGCACGTGGACTCCTGACTCCCTAGACCGCCGAGCGAGCAAGCGTCGCCGCCCTTCTACACCAGCAGCTTCCCCACCTAAAGCGGAATCAGAGGGCAGCCGCAATGATGAGGAAGACCCCGACGATCCAGCTCAGTGATACGAGTTGTTTAGAGTCATTTCCCTTATTTCAGCAGGTTATCAAGTAGTCGAATCAATACCCTATTTATTTGTGTGTTAAGGTTTGGTGTGTGACGTGAGTTGTTAAAGCCATGGGCATTTGTCCACAATCTCGTCTTTAGGTTGTTTTGTTTTGGTGTGTGAACCCCTATGAATCAATAATACATTTATTTTCGCGTGAGACGTGACGCCCAAAGATCTATGTGAAATCTTCAGGAATTGTCTAAATATTAAGGCCTCAAAAGTTTAAGTTTAAACAAACAATTTAGGAAGTTAACACGTAATGCTTTAAGTTAACATTTGGTTGATCATGATAGATGGCTGGAAGAGGAAAAAGTCGTGGTGCCAACCCCAACAACAACAACAACGATGAGGCCGCCAATCCTCACGTTCCTGGAGGGCAAGACAGGGGTGATCGCCGTGAAGGAGCTGATCCTATCGACCAAATGCTCGAAAATCAGAATCAGCTCATCCAGAGTGTAACTCAAGTGGTGGCCAACTTGCACCAAGCCCCACCCCCACAAGCTGCACCAAATCAACCAAGGTTGAGTGAGTTTCTGGGAACTCAACCCCCAAAATTTGCATGTGCTGCTGAACCTCTGGAGGCAGATGACTGGCTAAAGACCATAGAGAGAAAGATGAGGATCATACAATACCAAGGGTATGAGAGGGTGCTGTTTGCCTCTCACCAATTGCATGGACCTGCTGCTGATTGGTGGACCGCTTACGTGGCAGCCCATCACGACCCCAAGAACATCACTTGGGAAGAGTTCAAGCGCAGTCTCCGCAACCACTACATACCCAGGGGTGAACTCAAGAACAAGAGGAAGGAGTTCTTGGGACTGCAGCAAGGCAACATGACTGTGAGGGAATACCTCACCAAGTTCACCCAACTATCCCGTTATGCACCACGGGACATCGAAAACGATGAGCAGAAACAGGACTGTTTTGTGGAAGGACTTACCATGGAGATGCAATGTGCAATGTCCTCCAACGAGTATGAAAGCTTCCAAAAGATGGTAGACAGAGCGTTCATCGTGGAGAGGAAGCTGAAGGCCTTGGAGAATGAAAACAAGAGGAAGATGGGATGGTCACACCAAGCATCAAGCAGCAACACACGTCCATGTCTGATGCAGCAACCGGCAGGGCAGACAAGCCGTGCTGTGGTACCCTACCCGACACCAAGAGAGTACAACCCGAACTTCAGACCTCCATCAGCACCAGTACAGCCGCAGCGTCAGTTTGTGCAGCAGCCACGTCCCACTTATCAACCTCGACCAGCAGGACAAGGGCCACAAAACCAACCCCGAGATAACAAAGGCCAGACACCTAAAGTTGGGGTGCAATGCTTCAACTGTGGTGAAGTGGGGCACTACGCTCATAAGTGCCCAAAGAAGAAGCCCATTCAGCCACAGCAGCAGAATGTGATGCGAGGACGGGTGAACCACGTAACCATGGAGGAAGCGCAAGAGGCACCTGACGTGGTAATTGGTAAGTTTCCTGCAAATTTACACATTGCAACCCTACTGTTCGATTCTGGTGCTACCCACTCGTTCATTGCTCAAGGGTTTGTTAAGAAGCACGATCTAGCAACAACACAAATGAACCATATGTTAGCAGTGAACTCTCCAGGGGGGAGAAATAAGAACAAGACAAGTGTGTCCCAAGGTGAATCTAGACATTAATGGGGTAGTATTTACTGCAAACCTCATAGTGATAGACTCCCGAGGGATAGATATTATTTTGGGTATGGATTGGTTGACCAAACATAAAGGTATCATCCATTGTTTGACAAGAATGGTGGAACTAACTCACACTAGTGGCACAAAAGTGAAGTTCGTAGCCATGCAAGAACCTAGGAGGGACATTAAACTCAATCAAGTTGAGGTGGAAGTGGAAGAGATAAAGATTATCAGGGAATATCCAGACGTTTTTCCGGAGGAGTTGCCAAGTATGACCCTAGATCGTGAAGTGGAATTCACGATTGAACTAGTACCTGGAACAGCCCCAATATATAAGAGGCCTTATCGGATGGACTCCAAACAGCTGGAAGAACTCAAAGAACATATAATAGAATTGACAGAGAAGAGGTATATTCGTCCTAGTTCCTTACCATGGGGAGCTCCAGTTATATTTGTGCCCAAGAAGGACGGAACCCAAAGGTTATGCGTAGACTATCGTGCGTTGAATGAAGTAACCATCAAGAACAAGTACCCATTACCCCGCATTGAAGACTTATTTGATCAGTTGAGGGGAGCTTGTGTGTTCTCAAAAATTGATCTCAGGTCAGGATACCACCAACTGAAGATAAGGCAAACTGACATTCCAAAGACAGCTTTCGTATCTCGGTACGAGCTGTATGAATACACCATCATGCCGTTCGGGCCAACTAATGCCCCGGCGTATTTCATATATCTCATGAACAAGGTATTCATGGAATATCTGGACAAATTTGCGGTGGTTTTCATTGATGAAATTCTCGTCTTCTCCAAAGATGAAGAAGAACATGAGGAACATTTAAGATTGGTGTTGCAAAAGCTGAGAGAACACCAACTATATGCCAAGTTGAGCAAGTGTGAGTTTTGGCTGAAGAGAGTTCCCTTCTTAGGACATATAATCTTGGAGGGAGGAATCTCCGTAGATCCTGACAAGATCGAGGATGTGCAGAAGTGGAAGACCCCTAAAAATGTCGGGGAAATTCGAAGCTTCTTAGAATTGGCTGGGTATTATCGACGGTTCATTGAGGGTTTCTCCAAGATCTCGAGACCTCTCACCAAATTGTTAGAAAAGGGAATCACATTCACGTGGACACCGGAGTGTGAGACAAGTTTCCAAGAGCTGAATTAAAGATTGACAACAGCCCCAGTGCTAGTTATGCCAGATATGCAGAAGTACTTTTCAGTGTATTGCGATGCATCTAGACACGGGTTGGGATGTGTTCTCATGCAAGAGGGGCATGTCGTTGCATATGCGTCCCGGCAGCTCCGAAAACACGAGAAGAACTATCCTACGCATGACCTAGAGCTAGCCGCATGAATCGGGGAGCAAGTTTCCCCTTGACACCGAACCGATGAATCCCTTTCATCGGAGACACACGAAGATACACGTGCTCTCCAATCTTTTGACGAGATTGGGCAGCTTTGAGGTTCTCTTGTATTATCCGAACTCTCTCTTCGGCTTCATTAACAAGATCAACCCCGAGCGTTACTCGTTCACCGGATTCGCACCAATTTAATGGTGTACGGCACTTCCGGCCGTATAGAGCTTCATATGGTGCCATTTTAATGCTCGTTTGGTATCCGTTGTTGTACGAGAATTATGCTAGCGGTAAGTGATCATCCCAGCTCTTACCGTGGTGGATGGCACATGCTCTGAGCATATCTTCCAGTATTTGATTCACCCTCTCAGTTTGCCCATCGGTTTGAGGGTGATACGCAGAGCTTCTAATCAAGTTTGTCCCCAAGGATGCGTGTAGCTGCTCCCAGAAATGGGCTACGTACAGCGATCCTCTATCTGACACAATGGTACGGAGAACTCCATGTAAGCACAAGATCCATGCTATGTACAGCTCCGCATACTGCTTTGCGTTATACCTTGTATGCACAGGGATGAAATGTGCTGATTTGGTTAACCGATCAACGATTACCCAAATCGAATCATGGTTGTGGGAGGTCATCGGCAACCCGACGATGAAGTCCATACTCAAGTCGTCCCACTTCCATGCCGGTACATGCAATGGCTGCAACAGGCCTGACTTCTTTATATGGTCGGCCTTGAGTCGTCAAGACGTATCACACTCTGAAACGTATTTTGCAACTTCACGTTTTATACGTGTCCACCAAAACTTCTTCCGGAGATCTTGGTACATTTTGTTGCTGCCCAGATGAATGGAAAACTTAGACAAATGAGCTTCATCCAAAATTTTCTTCCGTAGTCCCATATCCCGGGGTACTACAATCTGGTCGTTAAACCACAAAGTACCCTCATCGTCCTTCCGGAAGCACTTCATTTCTCGGTTGTCTAATCTTCGCCGTATGTGAGACATACCCTTGTCTTTTTGTTGAGCCTCAATGATCTCCTCTCAGATGGTAGGAATGAAAGCGATATTATAGAGAGTTCCATACGGGATAACACGGAGGCTTGGTTCGTCATCATCCCTTCCAGCGATACGTAGGTGATGGATATGCGCCTTACGACTGAGCGCATCGGCGACCACATTCGCCCTTCCTGGATGATAATGAATCTCCAGTTCATAGTCCTTAATGATCTCTAGCCATCTTCGTTGCCTCATGTTCAATTCTTTCTGAGTGAAGATGTACTTCAAGCTCTTGTGGTCGGTGTAGAGGTGTACAAGATTTCCGAGCAAGTAATGCCTCCACATCATCAAAGAGAGGACCATGGCAGCTAACTCAAGATCTTGAGTTGGATAATGCTGCTCGTGATTTCTGAGTTGACGAGATCCATAAGCGACCACTCGTCTTTCTTGCATCAGCACGCAGCCAAGACCGATGCCAGATGCATCGCAATAAATGTCGAATGGCTTTGTCGTATCCGGCTGAGCAAGAACTGGGGCTGTTGTAAGATGCTTCACTAAAGTCTTGAAAGCTTGTTCACAGCCAGCACCCCACATAAATCTGGTATTCTTCTTTAATAATTCCGTCATTAGTTTAGCAGTCTTGGAGAAACCCGGAATGAACCTCCGGTAATAACCCGCTAAACCGAGGAAGCTACGGATTTCATGTACTGACTTTGGTGACTCCCATTTCTGTACTTGGATAATCTTACTCGGATCTACAGCGATGCCCTCCGCTGAAATGATGTGTCCGAGAAAAGGTACTTGATTAATCCAGAATTCACACTTGCTGAATTTTGCATAGAGCTGATGATCTCGCAATCTTTGTAGCACAATATGCAGATGTTCAGCATGTTCTTCCTCTGACTTGGAGTACACCAAGATATCGTCGATGAAGACAACGACGAATTTATCTAACTCTGGCATGAATACTGAATTCATTAGGTACATAAAGTGTGCCGGGGCGCTGGTCAAACCAAAAGACATAACGAGATACTCATACAGCCCGTATCTCGTTGAGAATGCCGTCTTCGGAATATCTTCTGCCCGGATTTTAATCTGGTGATATCCGGACTGAAGATCCATCTTCGAAAATACCTTCGCACCCACTAATTCATCGAAGAGCATATCAATGCGAGGTAGTGGATACTTGTTCTTGATGGTAACGGCGTTCAAAGGACGATAATCAACACAAAGCCGTAGTGTTTCGTCCTTCTTCTTGACAAACAACGCTGAACAACCCCAAGGTGACGAGATTGGTCGTATAAAGCCCTTGCTCATTAGGTCATTCAGCTGTGTCTTCAATTCTGCCAGTTCATTGGGTGCCATCTTGTACGTCCTTCGTGATATCGGTGTTGTTCCCGGTATAAGTTCAATCTTGAACTCAACGTCTCGTTCAGGCGGCATGCCCGGTAAATCCTCGGGAAACACATCCGGATACTCACGTACCACCGGAATGTCCTCAATCTTAACCGCTTCCGTGTGGTTCACTGTTGTAATCTGTTGCCGTCTGGCGCCCAGAATTAATATATGAAGACCGTGCTGTGGGGAGTTGAGCTCAACGGTCCTGGAGCTGATGTTAAGAACCGCCTGGTGGTAAATCAACCATGACATCCCCAAAATGATGTCGATCTTCAGACCCTCAAGGATAATGAGAGTCGTAGGGTATATTTTACCCCCCAAACAAAGAGGTGCTCGGGAGACAACCTCGCTTGCGGTACTGCTGCCCCCGGGCGAAGATATGAGGTATTGCCTCTTTGTATAAACTGTTTGGAGCTGATGTTGAGCCACGAAAGATTGGCTAATGAAGTTGTGTGTGGCACCGGAATCAAAGAGAATCAAAACTAGTAGCTGATTCAGAGAAAACATCCCTGCTAAAGAGGCTTCTCCTTCCGGAACATCATCAATCACAGTATAGTGAATATTGCCCCTTATCTGCCCTCCTATCTGCAGATTGAGGTCCGGGTCGTATTGTTGTAAATATGATGACCCGTAGCCTCGAGTTCCCTCCGGACATTGCTTAGCATAATGACCCGTACGCCCACAAGTGAAACACGGATGCCTCTCCGGTTCTTTGTTGACTTGCGGTGGAATGCTAGGCACACATGGCTGCAGTGATGGAGCACAAACCACCATCTGATGCTGCGGCTGTGGAGGTGGTGCAAGTTGTAAAACTTGAACAGTAATCAATCTCTGAGGAGTTGATCGTACAGGTGGCCTCCATCTTTCACCAGGTGGCGCTTGATACACCAAACGGTACTTTTGAGGCACATAACTTGTGCTAACCTGCTCGATCTCACTCATCTTTCTCTTCTCCGCTTGCCACTCAAGTGTCGGCTTCTCCTGAATGAAAGCCGCATCGACCATGTCGGTGTAACTGCCGTTATTGTGTACGCCCAACTTATCCTGTAATATGGTACTCAGGCCATGGAAGAATAGGTCACACCGTGCCTCTTCTTTCGCCACATATTCGGGAGCATATTGGGCCAAAAGATTAAACCTTCTGATATACTCAAGGACACTCATGTCCCCTTGCTTCAAGCCCAAAAATTCCTCCCGCTTTGCTTTGACAATACCTAGTGGTATGTAACGAGTACGAAAGGCTTCACAAAATTCACTCCATTCTACTTGATGTTCCTCCGGAATGGTGGCAAGATGTTCAACCCACCAGTTTCCGGCGGCTCCATGGAGTTGCTGAGCGGCAAACTTTGTCTTCTGGTATTCATCACACTCGAATACTCCGAATTTTGACTCCATGACACTAAGCCATTGATCTGCTTCCACAGGTTCGGTGGCTTCAGTAAAGATAGGTTGAGTCGCCAAGAAATCCAGATAAGCGTCCCGAGATGGAATGGCTTGTTGCGTGTTCTGGAGTACGCCTTGCTGTACCAAAGCTTAGAGTAAGCGTGTGTGTTCTTGTGTTGCTTCTTGTAGTAGCCTAGCGTTCTCTTGATTAGACTCGATGACTCAATTCATAAGATCCACCCATCCCGTGGATGGTGGTTCCGACGGTGGAATGGAAGCATCACCGCCTCGGCGAGAACTCCCGGCCCTACTCCTAAAGCGAGTACGAACCATACTGCAAACATGTAGTTGAGAAGAGTTAAACAAGAACTCAGCAGTATGTGAGACTAATGAGAACATGATTATGTCAAAACTTTAGTAAAAGCAGTAACAAAATCCATGTTTACACAATTCCTTAGTAGGCATAACTATCCAGCCTATCTGTACAGGACAGATCTTTATGCACTATCTCCAGATTTTAATCTAGTTAAGAGCATTTTCATAACTCAAGTCGAATACCGTTGTTAAAATTAACATCAGTATATTCCCAACGAGCACTCATATGCCTTCAGATCATCTCTGGATTGAAAGTTATGATTTTCCAAAGTTGACAGAATTCCTGGATAAAATTTGCCAGCACCTCCTTTGTACGTGGCTGATTTTATCACAGTTGTATATGTAAATACAATAAGAATACGAACAAACCTTGAACTACAACAAAGTTGCACCATTCATAAACTTTCCAATGTGGTATCATAGGCTTCTTAAGGGTTTATCTACAGAAAGTTATGGCTTAAAAATAGAAAGGTCCAGAGAGGTTTTGTTGCTGTCCTGGTTCTGGACCGTTTACCTTCCTCTGAACTTTCTACCCATTTAGCGTGTGATTTGGCTCTGGAGGTCTACAAAGAAGATGTAGAGCACTTTAAAATCTTTCCAGAACCATATCATACACCTTAATTGGGTCAAGCTACTCAGAGTTATGCTCTGTTAAAGTCCAGCAAGAATTCCTGCCGAAAACAGAGCACTCTGTTTTTGGAAATCTTTAAAGCCTAGTGTCCCTCTCATTTGAATCTTAGCTCAAAATAATAGTTCAGTAACTAATATTTGTTTCAAATTTCCATTTTTATTTGAAAGTTAGTACATGAGTCATTTCTTCAAAGGAAAGGGGTTATTATGTTTAGTACGGCGTCGATGCACCGTAAGAAGCATGTCGGTATTACGTAGCCTCACCAAAAATAAAACCTAACCGGATTATACCGGCATAAACGTATCTTAGGTAGCACTAAAACGGTCACTCGCAAACGTGTACTATTCATACTACGGTTTCGTGGTTAATCCTGCACAAGTCACACTCAATCGTCAGGTCCGGCTGCACACCGAACCCGGTATCCTTACAGTTCTTACACCTGTCCGTCATAACTCGCACAGGTGTTCTCAAGCCAAACATGCCTTGAGCTATGTGTTCATGTTACTAACCACGTGACGGGGTTTCCCAAATTGCACCACACACGCTAGGGACAGACGTTGCTCGAATACCCCAAACGACATGAAGAGTCGTAGGGGATATTAAAGCGGGTCGGGTCACCTGCCACCCGTGGGGCTCCACCCTTCAGCTTGTGCGCACTGGTGGACAGTGCTTACATGCACCCCCCAAGACATAAATCATCCCGAGATGCACGACTTTCCGACATAATAAATAAGTTAGTTTGCCACCTTCATATTAAACTAATAGTAATCCTTATGTGGGCCTAGTACCGTATTCTCACCGTAACCTAAATTTTTGTCGTAATACGATCCTTATTCTGTGCGCTATTACCAATGTGACTCTGATACCATGCTGACGCGGCCCGATGCCGCCCGTTTAGTCACGGGGACGGGGCACTTGCCCGGGAATCGCATTGGGTGGTGCCGTGTTGTGCGGCACCCAACAGCATACATACAAGGAACAATGTATTACATAAAACAATAGCGGAAGCTTACAAATTTTTCTTTGTAAATAATTTACATCAAATAGCTACAGCAGAAGTCTATAACAACTCACGTCGAATAACTAAGAGCACTCGAGATGATGTCCAGCCCGCGGACTCCTCTCGCTAGCAACACGAATACAAGCAGCAGGGGCTGGGTTCTCCATGTGTTACCTGACTCGGAAGTCTCCGAGTCTCACCGGACAACTTCCATCTTAGCATCGATGTTAACCTGCAAAACCACTTATATAGCAAGAGTGAGCACATAGGCTCAGCAAGACTGATCCATCTCTCCTAAACAAGAAACTCTACATGCACGACGGTTGCAATTGGGTTAGCTAGATTTGCATAAAGGACTCGCCTACAGTAGATCCTTAACTTTCAGATTTTAAGCCTCATTGTGCAGACTTGAGCCGAAAAGCATCGCAACTCCACAATCAAACAAGAAATGCTTTGTTGCGATGCTCCTTGCACAAAATGAAAGTAAATTTTAATGCGCCTATCTCTAATTCAATCATGGTTGCAATACAAGTTACAACAAAGCCTTATCAAGTTCAAAGATAACCAGTTCTAGTTGTTACTATGTCAAGACGCAGTGGGCAAGTATGCTCATATGACCGCGAGCGATGGTGATTCGAATCAGTACACGCCCGGACTACACGACACGTACACCCTTACTCCGAGTTGCCGGCAACAACCTCGACTGACGTTGTACGCGGCCACCTTTCCCAAGATCTTCCACATTGGACGCAGTCCAACTGCCCCGAGTATGCAAGCTCCCTCAAGGTACATACCTGCAGTGGTATGTTCTTAAGCGAGTTACCTCCTGCTACCCTGACGCCGAAAGCCTAAGGCAGTTGGATAAGTTCCACTATGGATCTCCCAAGGTACATCGGTTTCCTGGGTCCCATATAGCCAGTATGCGCCCGGTACACAACTCAAACTTGTCCAACAGGGCCAAGCACGGATGGGCCTTAACCGACACAGGCAGGGCTATGCACGCACGGCCTGCAACCTGCTGCATCTAAACCTCCCTGCCCGGTCTCCATTTCTTATGTGTGAACTTTCCTCATCTTTTCTAATTCGGACCCGTTCTGAGTAAACCAGCCCTAAACTCGCGAGTAGCTTCCAACTACTCGACTTCTACCGGACCTTTCCTACTAACATTTAGCGTAGCCAAATCCACTCGAGGAGGTGCTATTCTACCCTTTCTCTCTTAGGTATTTCTGGTCATGCAAGTGGGGTTTTCAATATCATCTAGACTTAATGCAATCAACGATGCAAAGCTAAATGAAAATGCTTTATAAAACTGTTCAAATGCAAACCGGGGCTTGCCTGTTTTGCAGGTGACTAAGGTTACAATCAGTTAGTGACGATCACTTGGGGCTTGATCACTTGTTTTCCGCCCTCCTTGATCTTCACTTCAAGTCCTTCTCACCTTCTTCACGTATATGCTACACGATATGATCATGCATATGTATTTAATTAAAAAGCTTTTGCTAATAAGATCTAATGACAGTTTTAAAACTGGAACTCTGTTTAAGAATTTAAAATGACACTGGTGCTAGTGGTTTGGGTTGGGTTTAAATATTATGATCAAATGTTAAGTGCTTCTCCCACTTAAGTGTTGATCACCTTAAGGTTTTACACGTGACAGTGGTGATCCAGAGCTCCAATGGAGCTGAGAATTTTCCTGTGAGTTTCTTGTCACAAGAAGATCCTCTGGACCAAAATTTAGCACTTTTCATGGAGTGGTTTATTCAGAACAATTCTCTAAGTGTTTAATCAAAGATGAATTAATTCTGTGGTAACACCCATGTTCATGTCAAAATCAGTGGACCACAATTTCAATTGTAGTTCATAGAGCTTGCATGAATTTTCCTAGGATTTTTGGAGCTAAGAATTGCCAAGAACTGAATTTACAGGTTTTGGAAATTCTCTAAAAATGTTTCTGTATTCATTTGAACACAGTAAATTACAATCTGGATTCTCCTGACGAAAATAACTCCAAAAGAGCTGAAACTTTTACAAGAGTTTAAGAACACCCTAGAAAATATTCTGGCAAAATTTGAGGATTTTTGGATAAACCAAACTCCCTATAAAATTCTTTTGCTGAAAAGCTTTAAAGCATTTTCCTGAATTAAATAAAGACTTTCATACAAATTGGGTTGCATAATTGGATAGCGTGTGTCAATCTGAATCTAACCCAATTTGAATCACTAAATTTGGAGGTTTCTAGCAAAAGTTATGCTCTTCTAAAGTTTGGGAAAAAATCTGGAATTTGAATAAATCCGAGAAATGTTTAAACTGACGGTGGGACCAGGGGACACGTGTCTGCTGCCAGGAGCGCGCCACACGGGGTCACAGGGTTATTTCCCGCGCTGTTACAGCCGATCCCGTGCCACAGAATATCCGGCCCCCTCTCCCGAGTCGCTGACAGGCGGGACCGGTGAGGTCGTCTTCAACCTCGCGCTCCCGCGCGATACCGCCGCCGAGCTCGCCGGAGCAGCTTCGAATTCGGTCGTCCGGCCATCTCAACTGCTCAAACTCGCCGCTAGCCCCTAATTCAACGTGAGGAACATGCTGGTGTGGTTTTCCCGAGCTGGCAGGGCCCCCAAACTAGCCTGCGACGGCGCAACAGTTCGGACGAAGTCCGGCGACGTCGCCCCGACGCCCTAAGCCTTCCAAGCTTCGGTTTCCAAGCTCTAGAGCACCGGCGGACGCTAGGGAACATCGATGTGGGGATGAAACAGCTCAGAAATGACTCTAAATTAGGGTTCACCGTGTGCCCAACGTGTTCTACCAACACTGCCGTCGGAAAAGTTGAAATTGCGCCGGGCGCAGTTTGTTTCTAGCTAGGTTTCAAAAGACAACTGGTGCGCCTTCATGTATAGCCCGTGCGTGCGAAGTTTTGTGGTGTCTAAACATAAATCAATCGGGAATTTCACAGAGTCATACCCGCAGGTCAGTTTTCACCGGCCGGAGAGGATCTTCGAAATTCGTCGTCGAGCGGCAGAGACAAGCTCTGTGCTTCGGGTGGAAGCTGCAGCGAGCTCCTGCGCGTCCCAGGGCCCTCTTGCTTGGTCGTGACACGCTCTGGAGGAGGCTTTCCACGGTAGCGCCTTCTCTCAGTTGTGTGACGGCTGCCGCCGAAACCGGGTTACCTCGGTGTGGAGAGCACGAACTCCATTGGTGAGGGCACGAGGAGGTCGTGGGAAGGTCTAGGGTGTAGTTTGGCTGCTCAGACGAATTTTTTCACGTGAACTCAGGTGTGGCCGAGCGATCAACACACGGCGGTAGCGGCTCGGCCTGTCTCGTGCGCGAGGGGAGAAGAACAGGGCCGAGGCTTCGGGGCTTCGGTGATGAGGATGAAAGGGAGCCCGGCAGGGGGTAATAACGCCTTGGATGAGGCGGTTCCCCTGGGAGGCGGTCGTCCGAGGTGGTGAGCGCTGCTGTCGGCTCTCCCTCTGCTGTCGAGCACATATTAGAAGCAAAACAGAGACTGTGTTGTGAAGATCTTTTGCAAATTTTCAGTTCTCCCACTGACATGTGAGCCCCACAGCTCAGTGCCTCCTTATCCTCTAAAATATCTTCCAAAGTTTGAATATGATGGAATTCAATTGTGGAAGTTTAAATCTGAGAGGCATTTGGATAATTGGGCAAGTTTTATCAAAATTCAAATATGCATTTGAATTCTTTATCATTTAAAGTCCATTTTGGAAAATGGGTTGCAATTCATTTCCATAAATCATGAAACTTTGCACACCCCCTAATTTGGACCCAAGGAATTCAAATATGAAACCTGATTTTTATAGTTGACTGCTGCAAATGAGATTTTCAGCACAACAGTTTTGAATTCCATTGTGTTGCTCTCATTTGAATTTTGAGTTTGAACAAGTTTGTTCCAAATCTGACTTTAGTTTTTCTCACACACATGGGAACTTCCCATCTTAGTTTTTGACCCCTCTTGGGTTCCAAGTTTCCAAATAAACATTTGAACTTGTGTGAAGAAAACCCTCATGTGTGTTATCACATGTGGAAAAGTTTTAACAAGTCCCTAAATTTCATACATATGAAACCAACTTTTGCAAACAAGTGTTTCTTTGTATTCATATTTTTGGGGCCTTTACAGCGGTTGGGCACGCGCGCGGGGAGGGGGATGACACGCGGGCCCCGCGCGTCAGAGAGAGGGAGATGGGGGGGAACAGCCACGGGTTTTGTGCCGGCTGAGGTGGGTTTTGGCCCACTGGCCGTTTTTCTTTTTTTTTTCTTTTTCCTTTTCTTTTTCTGTTTTGATTCAAATTTGAATTCCAGTTTAAATTTGAATTGTTTCACCACATGCAATACGTCCAAAAAATTTTAAATTCCCCTCTTTAACAGGTTTTGGGGTGTTACAGTGTTCACGTGTCACGTGATGCTGTGTTTGAAGAAAACCGCCCATGGAAGTGTGATGCAGCTGAGTCAAGCGAAATGGTGAATGATGAAGACATCTTTCGGGTAGAATACATATTTCGTGATGAGAACCCCGGTGCAGTGAGTTCTTCTTTTTGTGACACAGCTCAAGGTGACAAAACCCAAGCTGAGGGAGTGTCTTCTATGACACAACTGAAGCAACAAGCATCCAAGGATGTGGAGTTTGTGTCAACTCCTTCAATGTCACCAGAAATGGATAGTGAGCTAAAAGAAGCACCACTTCGTTATCGTTCCATGAGAAATATCCTTGAGGAGGTGCCAAATTGTGAACCAGAAGAAGGAGGAGTAGATGAACTTCTTGTTGTCATAGGTGAAGAGCCATGCACAGCAGAAGAGGCCTTGAGAGCCAAGGAGTGGCGCATTGCCATGATTGAGGAGCTCACATCCATCGAAGAGAACAAAACATGGTCATTGGTACAACTTCCGGAGGGTTATCGTGCCATTGGCTTGAAATGGGTTTTCAAGTTGAAGAAAGATGAACATGGGAATGTCATACTCCACAAAGCAAGGCTGGTTGCAAAGGGGTATGTGCAGAAGCAAGGAGTTGATTTTGAAGAAGTTTTTGCACCAGTTGCCAGAATGGAGTCTGTGAGGATTGTGTTAGCTGTTGCAGCTCATTTTGGGTGGCATGTTCATCACATGGATGTGAAGTCAGCCTTCTTGAATGGGAGTCTAGAAGAGGAGATCTATGTCACTCAACCTCCGGGTTTCATAGCTGAAGGCAAGGAGAAGTGGGTTTTAAGACTTCACAAGGCATTGTATGGCTTGAGACAAGCTCCTCGAGCATGGAACTGCAAACTTGATGAAAGTCTCAAGCAACTCGGTTTCACACGGTGCAAATCAGAACATGGCTTGTATACTAAGTTTGGAGGTGAGGCAAGGCTCATTGTGGGTGTGTATGTTGATGACTTGCTGATTGTGGGAGAAAACATGGAGGATATCAGTCGGTTCAAGGAGAAAATGAAGGAGAAGTTTTGCATGAGTGATTTAGGAAGCTTGTCTTACTATCTTGGTATTGAAGTAAAGCAAGGAAGACATGGTATTGACTTGTGTCAAGGAGCCTATGCTGCAAAGTTGCTGGAAAGAAGTGGGATGATAAATTGCAATGGGTGTGCCACTCCCATGGAATCCCGATTGAAGCTTACCAAGAGAAGTACAGCTCCACTCACTGATCCAACCACTTATCGCAGCATAATTGGTGGACTCAGGTATCTTTTACATACTCGGCCTGATCTTAGTTTTGGTGTTGGGTACTTAAGTAGGTTCATGTCAGAACCTCAAGAGGAACACATGGTGGCTTTGAAACATTTACTTCGGTATGTGGCAGCTACAATGAGGTATGGCTTGTCTTACAACCGAGGTGAAGGAAGTCTTGAGTTAAGAGGCTATAGTGATAGTGAATTTGGGGGAGATGTGGATGACAGGAAAAGCACAACAGGAGTCATATTCTTTCTGAGTGACAATCCTATAAGGTGGTTATCCCATAAGCAAAAGGCTGTGGCAAAGTCCACATGTGAAGCTGAGTATGTGGCTGGAGCAGCTGCAGCAAGTCAGGCTGTTTGGCTCAGGCATGTGCTAGAAGAAGTGACAAGAATTCAAGTACCTCCACCAGTGATTAAGATGGATAACACAGCAGCAATTGCTTTGGCAAAGAATCCAGTCTTGCATGATAGAAGTAAACACATTGACATCAAGTTTCACTTTGTCAGAGAATGTGTTGATAGTGGAGAAGTTATCTTGGAGCATGTTGGGACAAAAGATGAATTTGCTGATATCCTCACAAAGCCACTGGGACGTACACATTTTCAGGAACTTCGTGAGAAGATTGGAGTTCAAGAGATCAAACCTCAGAAGTAGGGGGAGATTGTTGAGTACTTCTGGAGGTTTATCAGAGTTTAGTTTCCTTATGCTTCAAGGAAATAAAGCACACATGACAAGAACCAGGGGTGTGTCCTGAGTCACATGTGTTGCACCGAGTCCTAGTGTGTGTGAGGGTGTTTTGATTTGTTTCAAACACAACCGGGGGGCGGGGGGTGATGGGTGTTGGGCCATACGTGCATGGCACATGCATGTGCTCCATGCTTTTCAAAATTTGTTTAGTGCAAAACCCGGGCTGAGGTTGTTGAAAACGTGTGGCTTTCGGCTAATAAAAGGAGGGGAATGCGCTGGTGTTTGTTGAGCGCCGCCACAACTCATCCGACTCATTTTTCATTCGGTTCTCCATATGAGTTTTTGATCTACACCACACCTCTAGACTTCCAACACGATTTGCATCACAAATCAGTGAGTGTTCAGTGAGGAGAACACCCAACATACCCTTCTCCCAAGCGAGAACGACGGCGTCATTGTGAAGTTTGCCGCTTCCACCGTCGGGGAGGTATCTCCGGCCACTTAGAGTCTCCACCGACCCCACCATGTTGTTCCTCGTCGAGTTTTGGGCACAGGTGGATAAACACGGGGCGTTTGGAGCACTAGGCGGCGTCACCGGCGAGTCGCCGCCGCTGCTCCGGCGAGGGAGCTGCCCGAGCGGGAGGACTTTGTGACTTCTTCCTCTAATCATTCTATTGATGGTGCTTACTTGCTGTTCAAATTTGTTCATGTGATTACCACAATATGAGCTGTGGTGTGTGAGGTGATGAACATTTTAGCAAGTCAAAAACTTGGGCTTTTAATAAATTGAGAGTGGAAGGCCGGAAGTAGGGTTTCCAGCCTTCAATCCTTCAAGAATCTGAAAGGGAGCAAGGGATTCACCGCGGAACAAGAAATCGCCTTGTGCCCGGGGTGAGTGTAGGTTCAGTTGTGAGAGAAAAGGAAGAGGAGAGAAAAATCGTCCGGGCTCGAGCAGGGGTCTTTATACCCCCGAAGTAGGATATGTTCGAACAAGATTTCGAACATATCCGACTTTTTCTGATAAGTACCAAGCTCGGACTTATCCGATACTACGGACATGTCCAACTTTACTTCGGACATGTCTGAATTGTTCAGAAAAGGTTCCTTAGAAGCTTTTTAAAAGGACATACGCATGTATATGTGTATGCCTATGGTATATAAGAGTATATATAACATACCAAACATGATAATCAAGTTTTTCACACACATTTTTATTAAAGTTGATCAATTGTGAATCAAGTTGACTATATTGATCATATTAGCCTCGAAATAGCACTAGGGAGCTAAAAGCCAAGATTTTGCAAACACAACATGAGAATCTCTTCTAGGTATTCACTTACCAAATCAATTTCTTTTCACAGCAAGTGTTCAGCACATCAAGCCATGTTCCTAAAGTCTAGTATGTTTAGCTCATTACTAAGTTCACAAAAGCGTTTTTCATCTAGTGGCTTGGCAAATATATGGGCTAGCTGTTTTTCAGTTCTTACATGTGAAATGACTATATCTCCCTTAAGTGATTGATCTCTTATGAAATGGTGTCGAATATCTATGTGTTTGGTCCTAGAGTGTTCAACGGGGTTATGGACAATTTTAATGGCACACTCATTGTCGCATAGAAGTGGGATATGGGTCATATCATGACCATAATCCTTTAGTATGAGGTGTGTTGGGGTCGGTGATCCTTCGTGCACGTCGGAGCGGTGCGTTGGCAGCTCTAGTTGATAGGCTACTTCTCCTCACTTGCCCAAAATCTTGAATGATCCGATGTAGCGAGGTGCTATTTTTCCCTTGACGTTGAACCGTCGTTGGCCTCGGATAGGCGAGATACCGGAGAACTCGAAGGATCACCGACCCCAACTGTCACTCCGTAGAGCACCGAGGAGCTCCGCCGTCAGACGCCGTCACCAAGCCGTTTCCATCATCCTCGAGCCCAAGAAACCCCCTAGGTGAGCTACCCTACCCCTCCTCTTCCGATCCATGCAAAGAAGCTCAAGTTCTAGGGCCGATAGACGTGATTTCGTGAAAATCTGGCGAGATCGCAGGCGGGAACCGCCTGGCGCCGCCGGATCGCGCCGCCCACACCCCTGCAGGGTGACGTGGCCCTCTGTGGGCTGTTCTTTTTAAATCGCACGGCCAAAATCAAGTCCCCCGCATACCCCTTCGCGTTATAATCTCGGCCCTTTACTTTAAATCCAACGGCCCGCACTCGTCCCACGTTATCAGAGCCGGAAAACTTGCGGGCTTCCCCCTGGCGCTGTGGAAATTTGAGAGCTAGCACCGGAATCTTAGGTTCTACCCCCTGGACTTTCTGAAAACTATGCAAACATGTGTAAATAGCTGATTTAGCCCCTGGATTCCCTAGAAATTAAGAAAATACCTTCTGTATTATGTGTTTAAGCCCCTCCACTTGTGAAAATATAATTTTGGCTCTGCAGTATTGTATACTTGTGAATTGAACCCTGCAGAATATTAAATTTATGCATTTGGGAAATTAAATTTCATTTGAATTCATTAGGAGTGCAAATGATCACATAAAATTTTTTCTAAATGGGGCTAGCACCTAGGAATCCCTAAGAACAATCTGAAATTTAGTTTTAGATGGTAGATTGTAGGATCGAAGAGCACGTGAAAAGCTACCAGAGGGGGGTGAATGGTAAATTAAAACTTTTCGCAGCGGAAACAACAAAAACCCCTCAGCAAAAAATCAATCGGTTAAAGAAACCATGTGTGCAAGTGTTTTCAAACGTGTTCAACCATGACAAATCAAGTAGAGAGGTAGAGAATCAAGTCACGGATCTAATGCAACAAGAATCACTTGAAAACACGAAGTAAAACTTGAGATACAATCAAAACATTAAATGAAGATCAATCTGTTCTACCCGATATAAAACAGATCTGCAACGCTGCAAAGAAACTCATGTATCTCAAAATCTACAGATGCGAAGCTCGTGAAAATTTCACAGATGATAGATAATTGAGTTGTGAAGACAACCCAAAAAGAATCACGTCAATCGGATCTGTAAAACTCGAGTTATGAACAAAACACCAAAGCACCGTCGGTCTGTCCAGAAACTCGTCGAGAAAGACTTGACGAAAAACAAATCGGACGAACAAGGCACAAAAGCTCCTCGAAACTATGAACTTTATTCAATAGAAACACAAGAGGAACAGCTCAAAGTCGTGCACCCACGAGACTTGGCCCCCCTTGCTTATATAACCAGCCCTAAGGCCAACTCAACTCAAACTAGGACTCCTACTGCTACTTGGATTCAAACTGTAACTTTCCAATACTGCTCAAGACTCTTCTATAAGCAGATAGAAGCAATCTTAAGACTTCCAAACACCTTAGGAACGTCCCAAACATTCCTAAAATAACTCAAATTCATGAACCAAATGAAATCCTATCATAACCAACTTTCCATATTTGAGTCAAACACGACTCGGCCGCAGCCTGAGTCCATAACCTAGTCGGTTGAACCTTTCCGACCAATTCTTTACGTCCACATCTCTTCATCACGCCTTGGAACAATGTTGCCACGTCCATGCACTCCTTGCACACGTGCAAACACCTTCCAACGACGTGCACGCAACCTTCATATGCACTGCCCTTGATCCAAACATGCTGCGCGACCTCCCGATCAACTCAACCACAGCTCCTCCCGAACTTGGTTGTTGGAACCTCATCTCCTCCCTGAGACTAGTCCAAGGATCCCGTCACCAGCCATGTCTTGAACTCAAGCAACACCTGCACATGAATAAACAACCAATTCTTCCGAGCACAAGTCCTCGACTTGACTCACGTTAGTTCAAAAACCACAACACCTTACATGAGCACGTCACATAAGCATGTTGCAAACCATATCAAATGATAACAGCCATAACCACCAAAACACACCAAAAACTTAGCAAATTAATACTAAGCAAACCTTCCCATAAAGCAAGTTTGAAACATTGCGAGTTAAAAGCAAAAACAAGACGCTGCAGTTCTACGAGTTGAACTTCACGGGAGCTCCCTACAAACAAGCTCCGGACCTCATAGAAGCTCTCCGGACCTTGCAAGAGCTCTCCGAACCTTGCGTCGGACCTTGCCAACACTTGGCGGACCTAACAAAGAACTTGTCGGACCTTGCCACAGAAGAATGTTTTGGCAATATTCAAAACTTTGAATGTTAATGCTAACTTTTATCCTAATTGCCAATGTATTCAGCACACATAGGTCTCACAATCTCCCCCTTGATGAATGCATTGGCAACACCAATTAAAATCCGAACATTGACTTATGAAAAGTTTTGAAAAGCTTTGAAAACTCATTTCTCCCCCTTTATTAATTTATCCCCATTTTTTAAAATCAGAGAAGGAAGAAAGTGTATAACATATGCAAAGTGTAAAAAAAATCTCTCCTTATACATATTTCTCCCCCTTTGACAATGTATTCAGCAAGGTTCAAAAGAGAAAATTTTAAATGTTATGAGCATATTATACCGTATACATACAAAACAAAGCTCATCCAAGTCATACTATCAGGTTACTTACACTATCACATCAACGAGATACATAAGTAGTGTAAGCCATCCTAGAGATCAAATGTATTTTTCAGTTTAAGCAAGTCATGATCTCCCTTACTCAACTATTTCAAAACCTGAAAACATGACACTTGTTGCTGCATTTTTATTATTCATAATCATTTAAGGCACAAAGTTGATCATATGATATTTGCAAGAGATTATATGCCACATCAGCCTTATTTTAACCAACCAAGCCAAGCCTATGTCATTTGACAATCAGAAGCTTAAGGACATGGTTTTAGTCATACACAATTCCTTCCAAGTTCATATCTTAGTGCAATGATAAGCAATCTCAAAAGAAGAAGTGCGATGCATGCATATTCTCTTGCTCTTTTCTCAAATTTTTATTTGAAAACTCAACATGTGAGCTGATCACTTGATTAATTTTTTTATGATTAAAAGCACTTGTGAGCACGCAACAAGTTCAAAACAGCAAGAAAGTTCGATCATGACCAGATTTAGTGTAAGTAATTATTCCAATTACTAGTCATGGCAAAAACTACAAAATGTATAACATAAGTAATGTAGTAAGAACTTTCAGCCTGTAAAAGGAATCACAAAGTCATATATGTATGAAATACTATGCTCATATTATTTTAGTTTCAGATTCACACATAGACTTTCAAAGTTTCAAAAACTCCCCCTCAATTTAAGCCATGAGGATGCATAACCCCTATTTTACTACGAATGAAACAAAAACGAGTGAAATCCAAAGGTTTTGTAAAAATATCAGCCAATTGTTGTTCGGTATCGACATGGTGAAGCACAATGTTTCCTTTTTCAACATTATCACGAAGAAAGTGATACCTAATATCAATGTTCTTAGTTCTAGAGTGTTTCACAGGGTTTTTAGCAATACAAATTGCACTAGTGTTATCACAAAACAGTGGAACACTATCTAAATCAACCCCATAGTCCTTAAGTGTTTGAACAATCCAAAGAATTTGTGAGCAAGCTAGCCGCAGCTACATATTCAGATTCGGCCGTGGATTGTGCAACTGAACTTTGTTTTCTAGAGGACCAAGCAACAAGTGAATTACCAAGACAATGTCAAGCACCCGAAGTACTTTTCCTATCAATCCTACAACCCCTAAAATCAGCATCCGAAAAAGCTTTCAAAGAAACGGTTGAGGAAGAAGGAAGAAAAATGCCAAATTCTTGAGTTCCATGTAGGTACCTAAGAATCCTTTTGATGGCTTGGCGATGTGAAGCACGTGGAGAAGCTTGAAAACGTGCACAAAGACATACGCTGAATTGTATGTCCGGTCTTGACGCCGTGAGATACAAAAGTGATCCAATCATACTTCTGTATTCTTTTTTATCGACCGGGTCACCATCTTCGTCAAGTTCAAGTGTTGTTGCTGTTCCCATTGGTGTCCGAAGAGGCTTGCATTTGTCCATGTTGAAGTGCTTAAGAAGGTCCTTTGTATACTTAGTTTGATGCACAAAAGTTCCTTCTTTTGTTTGCTTGATTTGCAGCCCCAAAAAGTATGTGAGTTCTCCCATCATACTCATCTCAAATTCTGAACTCATCATAGCTGAAAACTTGGACACGAGATCATGAGAAGCACAACCAAAGATAATATCATCCACATACACTTGAACGAATAATGAGTCATTGCCATGCTTAAGTACAAAAAAAGTTTTATCAACCTTGCCCATGGTAAACCCCTTTTCAAGTAAGAATGTTTTTAACCTATCATACCATGCTCTAGGGGCTTGTTTTAGACCGTACAAGGCTTTGGACAGTTTGTAAACATGATTAGGAAAATTTGGATTTTCAAAACCCGGTGGCTGCTTAACATAAACCTCCTCCTCTATGTAGCCATTAAGAAAAGCACTTTTAACATCCATTTGATATAACTTGAAACCTTTAGATGCAGCAAATGCTAATAAAATTCTTATAGATTCTAATCTAGCAACAGGAGCAAATGTTTCATCAAAATCTAGACCTTCAATTTGAGTGAAACCTTGAGCAACCAACCTAGCTTTATTCCTAACCACAACCCCATCCTCACTTTGCTGATTTTTAAATACCCATTTAGTTCCAATTAATGTGTGACCTTGAGGTGGAGGTACAAGTTTCCAAACACTATTTCTTTCAAAATTTTCTAACTCTTCTTGCATGGCATTAATCCAAGATTCGTTAGTGAGTGTGTGTGATATATCCTTGGGTTCAAAAGAAGCAACAAAAGCAGAATGAGCATGAGAGTTTGGATCGCAAAACCTGGACCGAGTGACTCGTTCATGCAAGCTTCCAATGATTTGTTGTGGAGGATGACTTTTGAGTACTCGGAGGGGAGTAGACACTTCACAAGCACCTTCTTCTTCATGTTCGGACCTTTGATTAGGTGAGCTTGTTGATTGGGGAAGGTCCGAACCAGCAGTAGTGACTGTTAGTGCTGGTTGTGGTGCAAAATCAGCAGCTTGATCGTTATTTACTTCCGAGTTTTCGGGCAGCAGAACCACTTCTTCATCTTCTTCAATAAAAATACTCTCCCCCTGCGGATATGGATCCGGACCATTTACCTCCGAAGGATTGAACACGTGTCGGACCTACTGTGTCAAGATGTAAAAGTTGTCCCGGTTCAGCTGTCATGGTCATTGTGAGAGGAGCATGTGAACCTGCAACAAACTTAGCATGTCTACAAGAAGAGTACACAATATCATTGTCCTTTTTAAGCTTCGGCAGCCCACGTATGCGATCGAGAGCACTAACACGAGTGAGATGATCAAAGCCTATGTGACCAAGTCTACGATGCCAAAAATATAGATCCTTTATATCATTAGCAACTAGACACCGATGCTTAGAAGTTGACAAATCAAAATCAGCTTTAAAGACTCTTCCAAACCTAGACATGTTAAACAAAAGCTCACCTTTTGAATCTACAACCTTGCACCAATTTTTCGCAAAGCTAACTTCTAGATTTTCATCTAGCAATTGTGAAACCGAAAGCAAGTTGTATTTCAAATTTTTAACAAGTGCCACATCTTTCAAAGTGTAGAGATTGTTTACTCTAACCGAACCTTTAGCAATTATGGAGTAGAAGAGTTATCGGCGAAAGTAACATTTTCTACACGTGACACAAAAGAGAGAGGAGAACCATTCTTTGTTACCGGTCATGTGGCGTGAGCAACCTGAATCCACAATCCAAATGTTCTCCTTCCTCAAACGTGAAACCTACACAGCAGCACAATACGTCGATGACTCAATACTGGGGTTAGTTAAAAGACTTTTAGGAATCCAGTACTGAGTCACACGACGTCCAGCAGGAATAACACGCGAAAGCTGAGAAGGTACAGCAGGTTTATGAGCCAAACATCAAAATTTTTTGTTCCCAACTACTGACTTAGAAGATGTGTTATATGTAGCACAAAAAACAGTAGGTCCGGGAGCAAGTTTTTGACTCATTACAGCAGGTTGCAAGCTCCGAACATTCGGTCTAGCAGATTTTGCTTGGTTGTTATGTGATCTAACAAGTATTCTTTGTTTCTTATCGTGTTTAGCTAGTCTATAACAAAAATCCATGACATGACCATCTCTACCACAGTAGGTACAATGAAAAATAACCTTATTATCATGTCTAGATGAGCAAGCAACACGTTTATTAGAACCCGAATGGGACAGTACTCCTGCAGATTTGAAAATCACCTCTTTTTGTCTAGGAGCTGTTTGAATCAAACCGCTTCCTAATGACTTTACAACTTTAGGTGGGCGTGCCTTAGCATGAGCATGAGAGTTAAAACCTAAACCAGTTTTATCATTACAAGACTTGGAAGAATTCAGCAGAATGTTTAGGTTCTTATTTGCATTAGAAAACCGATCTAGTGTCCTATGCATGTCATCAAGTTTATTGGACAGATAAAGCAGTTTTCACATGAAGTTTTTCCTTTTAGTTTGCAATTTGAACAATATTTAACTTCATGCACACGTAAAGCATTGTTCAAAATAGAAATCTCATTCATAGCATCATTTAGTTTCTTATTCAGATCATCACATGAAGAACAATGCAAATCAATTGTAGAACAACAAGCATCTTTCAAATTTTTATCATTAAGTGCAGCAAGCTCTTTGTTCTTTTCAATTTCAAGTTCAAGTTTATCAAGTGTAGATGCATGTGCACTTCTTAAAGAGGATAATTGTTCATAAATTAAATCACATGAGGAACAAGAATCATCACTAGGAATCAAAGTTTTTAAACGATTAATTTCAGATTCTAGTGATTCAATTTTAACAGCATTGTTCCTAAGTATTTTATCCTTTTTCTTTAATATAACAGTGGCATGAGAAATAGCATCACACATTTCTTCGCAAGTGGGACATACCTCTTCATCGTCACTGTTATGTTCTGTCTCCTCGGAGCTTGAACTTGACTTGCTCGCCATGCAGCACATATTTGCCATAGCTTCTTCATCTTCATCACTATCGGTGTCCACATCACTTGAGCCGAAATCTTGAAGTGCAGAGATCATACTATGCACTATGTTGCGCATTGATAAATCTTTCTTCTTCTTATTCTTTGCAAACGATTTCTTCGGCCTTGTTTGCTTTTCTTCACATGAAGTCGGACCTGAAAGGTTAGGGCACTCCGTACGAAAATGTCCTGTCTTACCACATTCAAAACATCGTTGAGGTCCGGAGCTTCCTCTCCTTCTAGTTCTCACATTTTGCAATGCTTTTGAGAACCGAGTAGAGATGAGTGCAAGCTCCTCCTCTGGAAACTCTTCAATCTGTTCAAGGGTTAGAGAGGACAGCAAAGAGAGTGCACCACTAGATGATGATTGACTAGAACTAGACATGTCACGTTGCGAAACAAATGCAATAGACTTGTTGGGGTTTTTACGTGAGATGATGTCAATTTCATGAGTTTTCAATTTAGAATAAAGCACGTCTAAAGTAAGAGAACTCATGACAGTAGATTCACGAATAGATGTAACTTTCATCTCCCAAATTGACATATCTAATGCTCCTAACAATTGTCTAGCATTTTCAGCATCTGAAAAGTTAACATTAACACTACGCAAGTTGCTGAGAATTTTATTAAAGCGAGCAAAAAGGTCATCAATTGACTCACCGGGTTGCATCTCAAAACGCATGTATTCTTTCTTGAACATATATTGCCTTACCTCCTTGATCGTATTGGATCCTTCATGGTAGTCACAAAGAGCTTTCCAAACATCATATGCAGATCGGAGGTGTGCAACACGGTCAAAGTCGCTTTGAGTCAATCCTTGGATGATCAAGTTGCGAGCTTTGTTGTTGTTGTCAACATCTCTCATGTTCGCAGCCGTAACTTGATCGTTGGTGGTACATCGAAATTCCGGTAGACCTTTTCCTATATGACGAAGCCTTGCGCCTGTATGTAGGCCTCCATCCGCGCCTTCCAAACCTGAAAATCGATGCCATTGAACACACAAGGTTTTGCGGAGTACTTCTCCATGATGGTTAGTCAAAACACGTGCAAATCACAAAGATTAGAGCACCTTGGCTCTGATACCAATTGTAGGATCGAAGAGCACGTGAAAAGCTACCAGAGGGGGGTGAATGGTAGAATAACTTTTCACAGCGGAAACAACAAAAACCCCTCAGCAAAAAATCAATCGGTTAAGTAAACCGTGTGTGCAAGTGTTTTCAAACGTGTTCAACCGTGACAAATCAAGTAGAGAGGTAGAGAATAAAGTCACGGATCTAATGCAACAAGAATTACTTGAAAACACGAATTAAGACTTGAGATACAATCAAAACGTTAAACGAAGATCAATCTGTTCTACCCGATATAAAACAGATCTGCAATGCTGCAAAGAAACTCGTGTATCTCAAAAACTACAGATCCGAAGCTCGTGCAAATTTCACAGATGATAGATAATTGAGTTGTGAAGACAACCCAAAAAGAATCACGTCAATCGGATCTGTAAAACTCGAGTTATGAACGAAACACCGAAGCAACGTCGGTCTGTCCAGAAACTCGGCGAGAAAGACTTGACGAAAAACAAATCGGACGAACAAGGCACAAAAGCTCCTCGAAACTATGAACTTTATTCAATAGAAACACAAGAGGAACAGCACAAAGTCGTGCACCCATGAGACTTGGCCCCCCTTGCTTATATAACCAGCCCTAAGGCCAACTCAACTCAAACTAGGACTCCTACTCCTACTTGGATTCAAACTGTAACTTTTCAATACTGCTCAAGACTCTTCTATACGCAGATAGAAGCAATCTTAAGACTTCCAAACACCTTAGGAACGTCCCAAACATTCCTAAAATAACTCAAATTCGTGACCCAAACGAAATCCTATCATAACCAACTCAAAACTTTCCATATTTGAGTCAAACACGACTCAGCCGCAGCCTGAGTCCATAACCTAGTCGGTTGAACCTTTCCGACCAATTCTTTACGTCCACATCTCTTCATCACGCCTTGGAACAATGTTGCCATGTCCATGCACTCCTTGCACATGTGCAAACACCTTCCAACGATGTACACGCAACCTTCATATGCACTGCCCTTGATCCAAACATGCTGCGCGACCTCCCGATCAACTCAACCACAGCTCCTCCCGAACTTGGTTGTTGGAACCTCATCTCCTCCCTGATACTATTCCAAGGATCCCATCACCAGCCATGTCTTGAACTCAAGCAACACCTGCACATGAATAAACAACCAATTCTTCCGAGCACAAGTCCTCGACTTGACTCAAGTTAGTTCGAAAACCACAACACCTTACATGAGCACGTCACATAAGCATGTTGCAAACCATATCAAATGATAACAGCCATAACCACCAAAACACACCAAAAACTTAGCAAATTAATACTAAGCAAACCTTCCCATAAAGCAAGTTTGAAACATTGCGAGTTAAAAGCAAAAACAAGACGCTGCAGTTCTACGAGTTGAACTTCACGGGAGCTCCCTAAAAACAAGCTCCGGACCTCACAGAAGCTCTCCGGACCTTGCAGGAGCTCTCCGGATCTTGCGTCGGACCTTGCCAACACTTGGCGGACCTAACAAAGAACTTGTCGGACCTTGCCACAGAAGAATGTTTTGGCAATATACAAAACTTTGAATGTTAATGCTAACTTTTATCCTAATTGCCAATGTATTCAGCACACATAGGTCTCACATAGATAAATTCTGAAAAATATAATTTAAATCTGGTATATTGCTGAAAATTCATTTTTAGGCATAAAACAAATATGAATATAGGAAAAAGTAATATAGACTTTAGGAAATGTTCATATAAGGTTTTGAACATAAAATTTCAGTTTGAAAGTTGATTAGATAGTTTGAAATTCTGTTTAGGGTTGGAAAATACATTTTTATGCAAGTTTTGTAGTTAAAAATTGTGGTATGCAATATAGAAATTATTTTAATTGACAATTTAGATTATGAGTGAATTTGAAATCTAAATTTCAACCTAGGAACAATATATAGGTTTAAAAGTGTATGTATGCATAGAAACAGTTCATCTAGTGCCAAAATTTCGCTGGCAGCAAGGTTTAAATGTAATATATATGCACATATACACACCAAAGATTGCTATGAACACTATAGGGAGTTAAAAATGAGAATTTCATTATGACAAATCCAAAGTGAATGTATATATGTAGTCATTAGTGATTCTAGGCTAAAAGAAATAAGGTGAAGCTTTGTTTACGTATGTTTGACTTGCATGAGCGTATATGTGAATGACTTCCTCATGGAGTGTTGTTTGTTTTTGCTATGTGTACGTCTGCACGAGAAGAACCAGCCCCAGAGGCGGTTCTCAACTTCCAGGAGCAGGACTTCCCGTTTCCCGAGCAGCAAGAAGAAGGCAAGTGTCCTTGACCACTTTGAACCTAAACTAGGAAAGTTAGATAGAATTATTTGCATTGTCATATGAATTATGAAACCAATATTAGGAAGTTTCCCTAACTCTTCATATCTTATTTCCTTGTAACCTGGGTTGGGAATTACTTAGTATGTTTATTATGGATATTCTTTATGCTTAGCCATGCTTAGAATTGGAAAACTTGGGATATGAACTGCAAACCTTGATTATTTACTATTGATGATATATGATGAATCATGGTAGGGATAGGAATCTAGGCAAGCTGGATGTTTTGGTTTGTGTTGTGTGCACGAGACTCGGGTTCGTGTTTAGTGCTTGCCTAGGTTCTAAGGACCGGTTCATGGAGCATTTAACCTGGCTTTACCGTGCCACCACATGCTGAGATGGGGAAGCTTGGCCAATTAATTAGGCGTATTTCCAACATAGTGTTGGTGTTTGGAAGGTGCGGGGAATAGGTGTCAGCTGGACTACCATAGGAACCGCAAGGATTAAGGGGGGAGGGGGCTACTGCAGCGGAGGTTGGTGCCTCCTCGATGCTATTAGGGGTGAAACCTCAGTGGGCTCATACTCGTCAAGAATCCCTTTGTAAAGGTCTTGTAGTGATCCTCTGGCTACACACCTGGGAAGTGTGAACATGGTTCGCGGCCACAGGTAAAATGGAGGTTCTCTAGTCACCCGGTAACGGGGGATGAAATCACTACTTGTGGGTAAAGAGGTACACACTCTGCAGAGTTAAAAATTGTCATGACAGCCATGCTCATGGTCAAAAACGGCATGGACTTCTTCATGTAGTGGATTATGAAGTGAGAGGTTGGGTATGTTAAGCGGGTAGCTTAACATTGATGAGGATATGTTGGGATTGGAACTACCTCACTTATGTAGTAATATAGGTGCTTAATAAGCTAAGGTGATAGAAATTAATGCGTAGTGCAATAACCATGAGTTAAGACTTTCCTTGTTCCAACCTGCATAACACTACTTTCTCACACTTGCCGAGTACCTTTGGTACTCAAGCTTGCTTGTTGTTGGACTTATTTGCTGCTCAGGCCCCGGCGAAGAGGTGGAGTACAACAACGGCGACTTTGGTCCTGAAGATGGATTCTAGGTTTACGGAGTCCCCCGGGCAACGCCTGTAATGGAGCTGACAGGGACCGAACCTCGATCACGGGACCGTGCCACTCACCCAGGAATCGCATTGGGTGGTGTCATGGTATGCGGCACCAAACAACACACATATAATGAAAACTGTATCACATAAATCAAATGCGGAAGCATACAAGTGTTATATGTAATTAGTTTACATCAAATAACTACAGTGGAAGACTAATTTATCTCACGTTTAGTATCTACTAAGCACTCGAGAAGATGTCCAGCCCGCGGACTCTTCTCGCTAGCAACACAAAGTCATACGGCAGCGGCCAGGTTCTCCATGTGTTAAACGACTCGAAAGTCTCCGAGTCTCACCGGACAACCTCCTCATAGCATCAACATTAACCTGCAAAACCACTCATATAGAAAGCGTGAGCACATAGGCTCAGCAAGACTGATCCGTCTCCTCTAAACGAGAAACTCTTCATGCACGACGGATTGAATAAGATAGCTGAATTTGCATAAAGGACTCGCCTACAGTTGATACTTAACTTTCATATTTATAGCCTCATTTTAAAGACATTGAGCCGAGCAGCATCGCAACTCCACAATCAAACAAGAAACACTTTGTTGTGATGCTTCTTGCACAAGATGAATTATACTTAATTGGCACTATCTCTAATTCAAACATGGTTGCAATACAAATTAAGCACAATCCTTATCATTTCAAAGCAATTCACTTCAGTTCTTACTGCGTCAAGACGCAGTGTCCAAGTATGCTCATATAACCGCGAGCGACGGTGATTTGAACCAGGACACGCCCGGACTGCATGGCACGTACACCCATCTCCGAGTTGTCGGCAGCGAACTCGACCGATGTCATACGCAGCCACCTTTGCCAAGTTCACCCACACCGGACGCGGTCCCATCGACCCGATTAGCAAGCTCACTGAAGGTACATAGCCGCAGTGATATGTTCTTGAGTGAGTTACCTCCTGCTGTACTGACGCTGAAAGCCTAAGCCAATCGGAAAAGTTCCCATGTTGATCTCACGAGGTACATCGGTCTCCTGGGTCCCATATAGCAAGTATGCGCCCAGTACACAACTTAAACTTATCCAACAGGGCCAAGTACGGACGGGCCTTAGCCGACACATGCAGGGCTATGCATGCACGGTCCGCAGCCTGCTGCATCTCAATCTCCCTGCCCGGTCTCAATTTCTCACTTTTGAATTTTCCTCACTGATTCTATTCATAACCCGTTCTGATGAAACCAAGCCCTAAACTCGCGAGTAGATTCCAACTACTCGACTTCTACCGGTCCTTCCAAAGTAACATTTAGCGTAGTCTAATTCCACTCGACGAGGTGCTAATCTACCCTTTCTCTCTTGGGTAAATCTGGTCATGCAATTGGGTTTTCAATATCATATAGACCTAATGCAATCAATATTTCATAGCTATGATCTCTAGAAATGAAAAGACTTTATAAAATTGGGTGAATGCAAACCGGGGCTTGCCTGTTTTGCAGGTGACTAAGAATACAATCAGTTAGTGTAGTCGATCACTTGAGGCTTGATCACTTGCCCTCCTTGCTCCTTGATTACCACCTCACTTGCTTCTCAGTTCTTCACATCAATGACTATACGATATAAAATGCGTATGTACTTGTAAAGCTTTTCCTATCAAGCCTAATGATAAGTTTAAAATCAGAACTCTGTTTAAGAATTTAAATGGAACTGGTGCTAGTGGATGGAGTTGGGTTTAGCAAAATGATCAAGTGCTAAGTGCCTTCCCTAATTGGAGTATTTTCACCTAAGTAAAGTGTATTGGAAAGTACTGATCCATAGCTAAACTTCTGCTGAAATTTTTCATGTGAGTTCCTTGTCACAAGAAAGGCTTCTGGACCAAAAATTACAACTTTTCACTAAGTAGTCTATTCGGAACAATTCCCTAAGCATTTTGGATAAAAGGAATTAATTCTGAAGTAACTTACATGTTCATGACAAACTTAGTGAATTACAATTTCAATTATAGTTCACAGAGCCTGCATGAATTTTCGTGGGATTTTTGGGGCTCAAAATTGCCCAGAAATGATTTTACAAAGCTGGGACTTTTTCTGGCAAATTTCTGTATTCATTTGAATTCAGCAGTTTGTATTCTGAATTCTCCTAATCAAATAAACTCTAAATGATCTGAAAAGTTTACAGGAGCTCAATAATATCCTAAGTCATATTCTGGAAAAATTTTGGATTTTTGGATGAACCAAACTTACTCAAAAATTCTTTTTCTGCAAAGATTCAAAGAATTTTCCATAGTTGATTATTGACTTTCATACAAATTGGGTTGCACATTTGGATATAGTTTTTCAATCTGAACCTAACCCAATTTGAATCACCTAATTTGGAGTTTTCTAGCAAAAGTTATGCTCTTCTAATGTTTACACCAAATTTGCAATTCAAATTAATCCGGGGAAAACTTCAAATGTCTGACAGTGGGTCACGGGGTGACGTGGCAATTTCTCAGAGCAGCCACACCATGGTCCACAGCTCTTTCCCACGTGGTCACACCGGATCCCGACTCCACAGACAATCCTACAGTGAAAAACCCTCTCACTGACAGCGGGCCCGACCCCTTCTTCAACCTCCGGAAAGCTCCCGCGCGCGCCCGCGCCGCCCCTCGCCGGAGCTTACCGGAGCTCGCTTCCCCAACCATCTCCTGTGATCCTGCTCGCCGCCAGGGGGTTTTGAGGGTCGAAAAACCCATTTGTGGGGTCCTCTCGGGCTGCTGGTGGCCGGAAACCGGTCAGCGGCGTGCGGCAGCCTCGGGCTACCTTCGGCCACATCGGCCTGACACCCTAGCCTGCCAAACTTTTGGTTTTCAAGCTCTACAGCACCAGTGGGTGCTAGAGAAGATCGTCAAGCACTCAACTAAGATCGGGGAAGTCCCTAATTAGGGTTGCACCGTGCAACCATGGTCGCCCGCCTAGGTCGCCATTAAAAAAGCTCGAATTAGGCTGGCTACAGAGGGTTTCGTGCTAGCGTTGCAAAGAAAAGTTGCTCACTATCAAGTCTAGATCGCGTGGGTGCATTTTGGGGAACTATAAACCAATATTGATTGTAAATTTAATGAAATCTTACCCACGGGTCGTTTTGCGCTGGTCAGACGAAGAATAGGAAATTCGCCGGCGATGAGAACCAACTCGGGCTGAGTTTTGGGGGTGAGCAGCTCGGGTCCCTAGTGCTTCTGTGGGTGCCTTTGCTTGGCCATTAGAGGCTCTGGAGTGAGCTGTCCACGGAGGACCGGAGCTGCGGATGTTTTCGGCCGCCGCAATACAAAGGCGTTCTCGGTGTAGGGAGAGCCTAGCACTCTCGGTGTGGTGTCGAATAGGTAGTAGGTGATCACGTGGTGTCGTTTCGCCACTTAAAGAGGTTTTGTACGCGATGAAACGCTGGCTCCCAATCGACCAAGGAGTGGTGGCGATGGAGGTGCTCTGTTTGGCGCGAGAGAGGAAGAAGCCTCGGTGTTTGTGGTTTGTGAGCAAAAGGGTCATGGAATGAGCTGCTGAAAACGTCAAAACAGTCCACAGAGGTGCTTAAGCATACTGGAGGTGTCCTCGGTTTTCATCTCGGTGGCGACCGGTGAGCCTTCGGTCTGCCCCGCGTGATAGAAGTAAAACAGAGACTGGCAGCTCTACTGAAAAAGATCTTTTGGTCATATGACAAATGGGTCCCACACTCCCCTTTATCTCCCTAAAATTCTCTCAAATTTGGCAATTGACTCAATTAAATTGTGGGAAGTTCGAATCTGAAATGCATTTGGATAATTGGGCAAGTTCCATCCAAATTCAAATTTGAATTTGAAGTCCTATGCAATTTAAAGCCCTTTTTTAAAATGGGTAGCAAAACATCTCCAAAATTCATGAGACTTTGCATCCCCACTAAATTGGACCTAAGGAATTTAATACGAAATCTAATTTTTTTGTTTAGCTGCAGCAAATGGGATTCTTGGCACAACAGTTTGCAATTCTATTGTGTTTTCCCCATTTGAAATTTGAATCGAACAAATTGAGATCAAAATATAATTTGAAACTTTCTCTTGCACAAGATACTTCACATCTGTGTTTTAAATCCACCTCGTTCCAAGCATGCAAATAAACATGAGCTTCTGTAGAGAGAGCTCTCATGTGCATCATCACATGTGAAAAGTTTTAGCAAGTTCCAACTTTCATACACATGAAACCAAATGCTTGTTTCAAACTTCAGATTCTTTGTATTCATATTTTTGGGACATTTAGAGGAGCCCACATGACTTCATTCCGCTGCGTTGTTTGTGATGTCTCCGACATTTTAATAGTCTTTTGAGACATATTATGTAAGACTTTTATGTAATCGTACACTTGGCTTGTATTTAAATGATGTTTCACTATTTGTCGCCACATGTATGAGAAAATGATCCTGGCATACATGTGAGAATCATTTGGTTGATCTTCGGAAAAACCGGGTGTGACATGACCTGATCCGAATCATGCACAAAGGTCTTCAATACATCCGAGTTGGAAGCTAATGCAATAGGTGATCTGACTATCCTTTGGCAACAACAGTATTTCTTTTCTAAGAAGAGCACCAGAATGAAGTGCATTGAAAAGAAACAAGCTTTCGTCAAACACAACATCTCGAGAAATGTAAACTCGCCCTGATTTTACATCTAGGCATTTTACACCTTTGTGTTTGACACTATTGTAAAAGCCCAAGAAAAAGGGACTTGCAAAAATTTTTCATCACCTCACAACACCACAGCTTTTGTTGTGGATATCTAGTGATGACTTGTGAAGAGCAAGTAACCACCATCAAAAGGGTGATTAGAGGGGAAAGACCTAACTTTCATAAAGTGGGATTTCTACACATGAACATGAGAGGTTGAGCTCACCCTTGGACTTAAAAAGTCTTGGGAAGGTTCAGGTCAAATTTCACGCAAATCCCACACTTTTTGAGGCACTTTTGGAGGCATTTGAAAAAGGGGCCAATTTGAATGTAAATTCAAATTGCAGCAACTTTCATCACTTAAATTCAAAAGTTAGCTTCATATTCAAACTCAGCATATTTTTCTGAGTTAGTCCACAAATTTTCACCCCCATTGGAGTTCATCTTGTCGGGAGCTAAATTTGAAGGAATTCAAAACTGAATTTGAATTTCAGTTCAAACATGAAGCAAATTTAGCCAAACAAAGTTCAAATTTGAGAACTCAAATTCAAACCAAGACTTGGTGCTTAAGTCTCACAGTTAATTGGGAGTAGCTGGGGATATTTTTCAGCAAAACAGGGGTGAAAATTGGAAAGATAATTGGGGGAGGAGGGCCCACTGGTCAGAGGCTGTGAGCAACAGAGAACCCACTCGGTGGTCGTTGGTCAGCCGCCGCGACGGGTTACCGCCTCACGGCCGCGCCAGCGCGCGCTGGGAGTAACTCGCGCCCCCCTCCCGATCACCACGTACGCAGCACAAAGCTGAGTTTGCTGCCTCCCTCGCCTGCCGCTCTGATCAGCGTCCGCGCACGCGAAGAACTCACCGCAGCGTTCGCACCTCCGAGCCCCGCCGTGCACCCGTGTTGATCAACGGGCACTCGCGATCCCTGAAGCAAAAAGGAGTGCCAGGGCGTACTCTAGCTATTTCCCGTGCTGCTCCAGAAAGCTGCAACCGACTGTGAGCCGTGTGAGCCATCGAAACCAAGGAACCGGGAGGTACCCGCGGAGCCGAGCTTCGGCTCACCGGTGACGGCCCCATCCAGCCATCGTCGCTGACCACGTTCTACACAAGAAAGGTGCGTGGGGACACCTAGCTGGTGTAGCCGCCAACCATTCGGCAAACGACCCATCGGGTAGCAAGAATTTTAGAAAGTCCCGAACCCTAGTGCAATTGATCTAGCTCGGCAAGAATCCAAAATTCGGATTACACACTGAGTCAATGATCAAGTTAGCTCACATGTAGCTCCTACACCTCCTAGCGCCCCTCCTCGAGGAATAACCATGCAAAACCATCCAGAAATGGCCGAGTATTGGCCATTCCCATAGCCGCCGGTGCAAACACGGCTCGGGTCACCATCGAGAGTGGGTTCGCCGGCGTTTTTAGCCTCCGAGACTGCTCACGTCGGGTTCCTCGTGACCCACTGATGATTCTCGAGCAAACCATGGCCCTTTTCATGCCCTAGAGTGCGAGAATGACCTCGCCGGAGTCCTAGCCTCCGCGGGGGATATCGCACAGCCGTTTCCGGTCACAGCCGGCGAGCTCCGACCCCCGAGACAAGTTCCACAGGGCGAGGTAAGGCTAGGCGGCCAGTTCTGGCACTGGGGTTGGTCGGGAAGGCGGTTTTGGCGAACCTCGCCGGAGTTCACCGCCGCTGGACTCGCGGGCACGTGCAAGGAGGAAGATGGCGGGTGGTGGGACCCACCCGCAGAAGTTTAAACATTTTGGGGGATTTTCCGGTTTAGTTCAACTTCAAATGCATAGAACTTTTGCTAGGAAGATCCAAATTTCGTGAACCAAATCTTGCTGAACTCAGAATTTTGAGTACTTTCCAGAAATACCAATTTCAGCTCATGAAACTTAATAATTCTCCAGAATTAAATCCCTAAATTTAAACTGTTAGGAATTTTATCTGGAGGATTAATTCATGAAAAATTCTGAAATTTGGCTGAGAGGTTCATTGGAAAATCCTTGAGTCATAGAAAAATTTTCAGACTCATCCAAGTTAATTTAGTCCCCCTAATGGGTTGATTAAGAGGACCGCCCTGAGAAAATAGAAAAATGAACAGAAACATTTTTCAGATTTTCTCAAAAACTTGTTTAGGGCATAACTTCCTCTAGGATTCTTCAAATGACATGAAACCAATTCCATTAGAACCATCTCATATTCTAGTTTCCAAGAAGTAATGGTTGGAGCCATGAAAACCCCTGGAATTACTTAGAGGCTCTAATATTGACCAAATAGGCTTTTATTTGTACAAAGCTCAAATGAACTTTGTTGCAAATGAAACTCGGTCAAGACTCTGGCTAGGACCATACCAAGCCACCATAAAAATTTCAGAGCCAAAGGGGGAGGGACAACTAGAGTTCTAGTAATTACTTATTTAAGTTTACACTTTACATTTGAATTGACATGTAGTATCTCATTAACGTGTAGTCGCTGAAGGCGAGGAGACTCTGGAAGTACTTGACTTCCTTCTCCTGGACGAAGACCTAACCACTGACCAGTAGCAACAAGGCAAGCCCATGTTTGCATTATCCTTTTTTATAAAGTTTTGCTATGTTTACATGTCTAGTGTGGAGTATGAATGTGCACTAGGTATAGGATGGATGGAACCCCACTTGCATAACCAAAAGTTTCCTATAAGAGTGAGGGTAGTGTCTAAGACCTCGAGTAGACATGCTATGCTTAATTATTCATAGGACTTCAGTACAAGTCGAGTAGTTGGAATCTACTCGCGAGTTTTGGCTTGGGACACACAGGATTGGTTCGAGGGATGTGAGATCACATTAGTAATGAAAATGAGACTAGGCAGGGGCTAGGGCGCAGCAAGAGGAAGTCTTGTGTGCGCAGCCCTGTCCATGTCGATTGAGGACCGATCCATGTGCGGCCCTGCTGAGCAAGTATTGAACGTACCGAAGGCATATCGGATATATGGGCCCCGGTAAACCGATGTAACCTAAATCTCCGGACGTCGAGGCATAGCACACCGATTTATAGGTGTAGGTTGAGGGCAGCAAGGTGGAAATCAGCTAACGGGCATAGAGAGATGCTCCGTGTAGGGAACCTCCTGTCCGTTTCGGTGCGACCGGTTCGACGTTTGGGCTGTTGGGTGAAAGGTTGTCCTGTACGACATCGAGTGAGCGTGCTGCGCAGCTCCACGGGTGGGTGTACGTGACGTGCTCTTTGGGTTTCCCTGCAGGTGTATATCGAGTCGATTCGCCGTCCCTCGCGGTGATGAGTACCGCTTGTTCACTGAGTCGTGACGTAGGCTAATGTATGAAATGTGATGATTCAATATTGCTGTTATGATATAATTGTATTGTTACATGTGTGCCACCAAATATTGCTCACTAAATTTTATATTCATGAACTGTTAAATTGTGGCTAAAAGATGAACTAAGGATAAAATATAGGCGTGTCCATTTGCCGAAATCTTACCCTTCCATGTTATTGTACTCTACATATAGAGTCTCAAGCCTAGGTGAGTCGGTTAAGTCTTGTTGAGTCATCGTGCTCACGGTTGCTGCTTAATTGTTTTTCAGGTGAGGAGCCACCCACGGACTCGGGTTATGAGTCCACCGGCGAGGGTTACCCTTCGTCGGGGACCACGGCTGAGTGGGGGCCATACACGCCGCGCTGAGCTGAGGAGTTTACCTAGTTTGGGTTGCCCTAGGGCTGGGCAACCGACTTTTGCTAGATAGGCGGGCGTGAGTTGTACAATTTAGACTTCCGCTGTGTAATATAAACAATAGTTTGTAACTGAAGATTGTACCCCTTTGTACAGTTCAGTTGGTTTCCCATGTAATAAAAGGTGTCCTTATGATGTGTGCTGTCAGGTGTCGCATCGTGCGGCACCACCCTCTGCGATCCCGGATGAGCAGATTCCTGCCCTCCACAGCCTGGTATCGGAGCTGCATTGGGGATAGCACAGTACTTAAGGACTGTATTACGGGAAAACTTAGGTTTACGGTGAGGATTCGGTAGTTTGCCCAAGTAAGGACTATATTAGGATAGTTACTTGAAGTGGCAAGACTAACCTATGTGTTATAATTCTGAATTTTAATTATGTAACGACGCACCTACGCTCTGGTAAGAATGGTAAGGAACGCCACCGAAAGCGGTTCAATTTTGGTTAGCTCCCCTGACGAGGAACGTGGTTCAGGGATAGGTCTCACAGCTTGGTGTGAGACGTCAATATGAAGCTCTTGGACTCTTCATGTTCCTGAGTTCATATGAAATGCTGATCCCTAGCGTGCATTAGGCAAGTAAGTGGAGACCCCATCGCGTGGTTAGTAACGTGAGAGTGTATTCGTCTGGAAATAGCCCAGGAGGACATACGCAGCGGTTGCCATCGGCGTGCCCTGCAGGGCAGTAGGTGGTATCTGTTGGGTTGATCACATTCCCAACCCTGATGACCCGTTCATAATCTACTCGGGTTCCCTGTCGTGTGGTGTTGAAACACGATCACGTACCTTGAGACTGGCTTAACTCAAGGACGGCCGTATGATAATGATACGGGCGTCTGTATTTACTTTCAAATATGGAACTGCCTGAAATGAAACAACCTTTGAGTGCATCATTGTTGTGTGGTCTTCTGCAGGTACTAACCACGTATGTATTCCGTGTAGTACATGTGTGCGACAGACCGTTTAGTGCCAAAAATTGAGACGTATATGCTGGTATAATCCGGTTAGGATTTTCTTTCTGTGAGGAACATAGTACCGATATATCATAGGCATGTGCATGAAAGGTAATGATAACAAGGAACTAAAATCACTAAGTTTCAACATTTAGGATCCTGGTTGGGTAGAAAAATTCGATAGTTGACCAGTGTAGTTCCAAAGGATTGAAAAACAGAGTGCTCTGTTTTGGGCAGCAAGTTTGCTGAACTTTGACAGGGCATAACTCACAAATTATTTAGCCAATGGAGGTGTGGGATATAGTTCTGGAAAGGTGTTTAAGTACTCTACAACTTTGTTGTAGACTTCCAGAGCTGAATCACATCTTAAGGTGGCCTAAATTCCAGAGGGATGTAAACTGTCCAGAACCAGGACAGATTTAAACAGGACTGATCTGTTTTTCAAACATAACTTGTTATAGAAAAATAAAAAATTGTCATATCATACATCTTTAGAAAGGGTAGGATATGTTTTACATCTTTTTAATTCAATGTGTCTGTATTTGCAGTATGGAATTCCGTGGAAACCAAAGTTGAAAACAGCAACTTCCAAAGGAGGTGCCGTTGAAATTCTTCCAGAAATTCTGTTAACTTTGAGTTACCATAACTTTTTAACCAGAGCTGATCTGTAGGGCAAATAAATACTTGTTCAAAAGATACTTAGGTTAACTTTAACTTTGGTATTCAACTTGAGTCATAAAAATGCCCAGAACCAGGTCAAAATCTGGAATGTGTAGAAACTGGTCATTCTGACCGAGGGATGACAGTTGAACTCATTAGAGAGATTGTTGTACCATAGGGGGTTTAAGTACGTCCAATGGGGTAGAACATACTCATGAGTGGTTATCTTCAACTAGTGAAAGCTTGAGTATATGCTTTACTCAAGTTTCTTTTGCTAGAGACCATATTTGTGTCGTATTGAAGATAAAAGGGTGGTATACGTGATGACCAAGCGATAGTAACGTCTCGTAGTGACCAAACCTACTTGTGGTGAGCTTCCAAAGAGGAGGTTCATCAAGTTGGATTTAACTAGCTTGTATTTGGTCTGGTAATGGTGTAGCTTGTGCAAAGTTATTACATTATCCGCATACGAGATGTATTGCATGTTTTTAATGTCATTATGTTTTACGCCTATATTATTGGACTGCATGCAATATGTTGGGGGACTGATGTTTATTGTCGTATGGTTGCAGATGGTTCGCACTGGGACCACGAACGAGATTGGTGGCTCTAGCCAGCAGGGAGGCGATGACTCCCAGCCACCTGCCTACGACAGGACCCCGCAGCAACAACCACCACCGCCGCCTCCGCTTACCCTGGCGGATGTGATAGCGGCACTAGTGGGTAATCGTGAGGAGCAGACCGACCTGCTCCGCACGATTGTGCAGAATACGTCCCAGGCGGGGGGCGTCAAGAGAGGGGGCCTCGTGAGCCCCGTGAGATGACGTACTCGGACTTCATGAGTACGCACCCTCCAGTGTTCACTGAAGCAGAAGAACCACTGGAGGCCGACAATTGGCTGTGGACAATAAAGTCCAAGTTCGGGCTGCTCCAATGCACGGAGCGGCAAAAGACTCTGTTCGCGGCGCAGCAGCTTCACAGTGCCGCTGGTGCGTGGTGGGCGAACTATGTCGCCTCACGTCCGGCTGGCCATGCCGTGGAGTGGGAAGAGTTTCGGGAGGCGTTCCGCACCTATCATATTACTCCCGGGATAATGAAGAGGAAGTTCCAAGAATTCTTGGAGCTGAAGCAGGGCGGGAGGAGTGCTCACGACTACTCCCGTGCCTTCAACCATCTGGTGCAATATGTGTCAGATTACGTCTCCACTGAGGAGAAGAAGCGGGAGCATTTCTATCGGGGGTTACACCGCGAGATGAAGACACATCTCACCCAAAGCAATCACGGCACCTTCAACGACCTCGTCAATGCCGCGATAATGCAAGAAGATGCTCAGCGGGAGTTGGCGGCTGAGCAGCAGAAGCGCAGCACTCCACCCAGCAGTGGGGGTGTGTCACACCCGGTTTTTCCGAAGAAACAACCAAGTGAATATCACATGTATGCCAGGATCATTTTCTCATACATGTGATGACAAATAGTGAAGCATCATTTATTACAAGCCAGGTGTCGAATATAAATAAGTCTTACATCGCAAATGTCTCAATGGACACTAATGCTTCATCACAAGTAAATAAACTAGCAGCGGAATATTATTCTTTAGGGCTCCATCACAGGCGTTGCCCGGGGGTCTTCATGAACCTAAAAGCCTTCCTCGGGTCCAAAATCTTGGTCATTATACACCACCTCATTATCTTGACCTGAGCAGCAATATAAACCAACAAATATGCAAGGTTGAGTACCAAGGGTACTCAGCAAGTGTGGGAAAAATTATATCATGCATGGCTAGAACAAGGAGAGGTTGAACTCATGGTTAAAGCACTACGCAATTAATACCTATCACCTTAGCTTATTAAGCACCTACATTACTACACAGGTGAAATGGTCCAAATCTCCCATCCCATCATCATAATCAAATAACCATAACATCATTTCCAATGTTAAGCTCCCCGCTTAACATCCAAAACCATCATTCCTCTAATCATGAATAAGTCCAGGCCGCTCTTAACCGTGAGCACGGCTGTCAAGACAGTTTTGACTCTGCAGAGTTTGTACCACTGTACCCACAAGTAGTGATTTCATCCCCCGTTGCCGGGTGGACTAAAAGAACCTCCATTATGCCAGTGGCTACGATCCACATTCACACTTCCCAGGTGTGTGGCCAAGAGATCACTACGAAGCCTTTACAAAGGGATTCCCGACGAGCGTGGTCCCACTGAGGTTTCACCCCTAACAGCATACAAGAGGCTCCAACCCCGCTGCAGTGGCCCCCTCTTGAGCCTTGCGGTTCATATGGTAGTCCAGCTGACACCTACTCCCCGCACCATCCAACACACCCATACTACGCCGGGGATACACCTAATTAATTGGCCAAGCTGCCCCATCTCAGCATGTGGTTGGCACTGTAAAGCCGGGTTACATGCTCCATGAACCGGTCCTTAGGATCCAGGCAAGTACTAAACACAAACCCAAGTCTCGTGCACCCAGCACACAACCAAAACATCCAACTTGCCTTGATCCCTACCTCTACACAATTCACAATGTCTCCTTCAAGAGTATGGTAATATAAACTGATGATCTCATGTCCCAAATATCCCATTCTAAGCATGGCTAAGCATATGCATGTAAATAAATGACATGACAAAATAAATCCCAACCCAAGCTTCAAGGAAACAAGGTAATGCAATTCTAGGGAAACTTTCCTAGCATGGGTTTCATATTTCATTTGACAATGCAAATAATTCTATCTACACATCCTAGCATAGGATCAAAGTGGTCAAGGACACTTGCCTCCTTCTTGCTGCTCTTGATTTGGGTATTCCTGGTATTGGAAATGAATAACTTGTTCTTGAACAGGTTCTACTTCATATCATCACACATAGCAAAAGAAAAACAACAATCCATAAGACATAATTCACACTTACACTTCATACAAACCACACATTCATATTTATAGAAGTTCTTTACCATTATATGTGTTGTGGTTTCTTTATGTGTGTTAAGTTGTGGCTTGCATGCACTTTTAACCATGTATATATGATTCCTACTTTTGTGTCCACATTTATACCTACATACTATTTATATGGGTTTCCAATAAATTTCTTATATTCAACTACTACACCTTTTTACTAAAAAGTGTGTATGAAAAGTGTTTTTCTTCCCCATATGTGCCTTCATAATTTCTACCAACCCTAAACTGAACCCTTTGGATTTTAAAAACTCCATTTATCATTTACTAGTTGCTATATTTTCAGATTTATATTCCTATGCATAATTGTGTATTTTATTATGAAATTAGTAATACACATCACCTAAACAGATTAGGTTCTGGTCCTAAATAATTTAAAATCATATTTTAACCATGGCTTATGATGTATACTATTTCCTAATTATTTTCCCTATTTTTCTATAACTATTCTTTACTTAAAAATGTGTCCCTATACTAATAAATGTGAATAATAGATAAAACAGATTTATTTCAGCCCAAAAAAATATATTTTTATCTCACTCCAAAGTTTCCTAAGTACTGAGAAAGTTTTTAATTAATTTTGACAATTATGTTTGTCCCCCTTTTAATTTTTAAACACTAGTTACATATTCAATTTTCTAAAATAAATACTAAACAAGGCTAAAATAATGAATTCACCCCATTACAGGGTCTATAATATTATTTTCATAATTTCCAGGGGTCTAGCTACACTTATCAGAGGTGTTTTCTCTAATTTCTATTAAGTCCAGGGGCTAAAACTGATTTTTAAATGGATTTACATGATTTTCTGGAGTTCCAGGGGCTAGATCTGAAGTTTCCGGGGCTAGCTCTCAATTCCAGAGAACCCCAGGGGGTAGCACGTAAGAATTCCAGTCTTTATAATGCGGGGCTGACGTGGACCGTCCGATTTTAAACCGACGGCTGAGATTATAACATCGAACCGGTACGCGGGGATTTAAAGTCTACCGTGCGATTTAAAATAAACGGCGCACAAGCGGCCACGTCGCTCTGATCGAGCGCGGGCGGCGCTGCCGGCGGCGCACGGCGGTGGGAAGCTGCGATCTCGCCGGAAAGTTTCGGATCCTCGAGAATTCTGCCTAGAACTGTGATCTTATGGCCTAGATCGGTAGAGGGGAGGTCAGGGATCTCACCTCGGGGGTTTTCTCGAGCTCGGGGGTCCTGGAAAGTGATCGGTGGCGAGGTCCGAGGCAAAACCACGGCGAAGCTCGTCGGCGCTGGATTTACACCGTAAGTCTTCTGGTTTTCTGCACCTGCAAAGTTCCCCGGAGGCGGTGGATCAAAACCAGCGAGTTAGATCAGAGTTTTCGAGCTTAGATCGGTCAGAATTCACCAGCGAAGTCTCGGTGCTCACCGGAGTGAAAATCGGCGATCGCGTGAGAAAAACTGATCGGATCGGGGGTTTTATAGCCGGGGGAGGGCGGTGGGTCTGTTGTGATCGAGTTGGAGTCCTCTGGGTCCAGAATTCGGGCGGCGGAACGGGTTTCCCGATCGGTTGCGATCGCGCGCGCGGGAGAGAGTCCGGGGTCGCGGGGTTAGGGATGACATGTGGGTCCCACCCGTCGGTGAGAGGCAGCGCGGCGCGCGCGGGGGCGGGCTGGCGCGGGAGTTGCTGGGCCGGCTGGCGGTTTCGGCCCACTGGCCAGTTTTTTCCCGTTTTCCTTTTTCTTTTTCCATTTCTTTTCTGTTTTGGGTATAATTTGAATTCCAGTTTGAATTTGAATTTTTGCAAAACATGCAACACGTCCAAAAAATTTTAAATTCCCCTCTGAACATGGTTTAGAGTTTTGAATCAAAATTTGGGGTGTTACAGCTCTACCCCCCTTAAAAGAAATCTCGTCCTCGAGATTGGTGTTTCTAAGAAAACAATTCCGGAAATTGTGCCTTGAGCTCATCTTCCCGTTCCCAAGTAGCTTCCTCTTCTGAGTGATGCTTCCACTGCACCTTGCACATCCGGATTCTTTTATTTCTGGTGAGGCGTTCCATTGTCTCCAAAATCTTGTATGGTTGCTCGACAAGCTGGAGAGTGGTGAATCTTAAGCACTTGATTCTCGTGTATAATCCTCATCTCCGAACTCCATTCTTCCCTCTTCTCATGGATGGTCCTGGTGGAGTTATAGTGGATGATTAGCTTGCCCGTATTGCCGGCGGCTTCGAGCATACGTCGAAGACGGCGCAACAAATCTCCTACTGCCAATCCGTAGGAAAGGTATGTCACTGGACAACTCTCCTCTCTTTCGGCAAGGGCAACTACGGGAACTCTCCCTCCTGTGGACTTACGAGCGGTGCGAATCATGCGAACCATCTAAAACAAAAGAATTTAAAACTAGGTTAGATAAATTCTCAAACAAAAATCCTATTTTGAATGAAAGTTGGGGTAAGATGAAGAAAATGACTCCTTTAATAACACTTTTCCACCCACACCTTGGAAAATAGTTTTTAAGAAAATAGGGCCCTTAAATACGTCCATTTCTACCTAGGTCCACGTTCCTACAGGCAACCTTGGCTCTGATACCACCTCTGTCACACCCGGTTTTTCCGAAGAAACAACCAAGTGAATATCACATGTATGCCAGGATCATTTTCTCATACATGTGATGACAAATAGTGAAGCATCATTTATTACAAGCCAGGTGTCGAATATAAATAAGTCTTACATCGCAAATGTCTCAATGGACACTAATGCTTCATCACAAGTAAATAAACTAGCAGCGGAATATTATTCTTTAGGGCTCCATCACAGACGTTGCCCGGGGGTCTTCATGAACCTAAAAGCCTTCCTCGGGTCCAAAATCTTGGTCATTATACACCACCTCATTATCTTGACCTGAGCAGCAATATAAACCAACAAATATGCAAGGTTGAGTACCAAGGGTACTCAGCAAGTGTGGGAAAAATTATATCATGCATGGCTAGAACAAGGAGAGGTTGAACTCATGGTTAAAGCACTACGCAATTAATACCTATCACCTTAGCTTATTAAGCACCTACATTACTACACAGGTGAAATGGTCCAAATCTCCCATCCCATCATCATAATCAAATAACCATAACATCATTTCCAATGTTAAGCTCCCCGCTTAACATCCAAAACCATCATTCCTCTAATCATGAATAAGTCCAGGCCGCTCTTAACCGTGAGCAGGGCTGTCAAGACAGTTTTGACTCTGCAGAGTTTGTACCACTGTACCCACAAGTAGTGATTTCATCCCCCGTTGCCGGGTGGACTAAAAGAACCTCCATTATGCCAGTGGCTACGATCCACATTCACACTTCCCAGGTGTGTGGCCAAGAGATCACTACGAAGCCTTTACAAAGGGATTCCCGACGAGCGTGGGCCCACTGAGGTTTCACCCCTAACAGCATACAAGAGGCTCCAACCCCGCTGCAGTGCCCCCCTCTTGAGCCTTGCGGTTCATATGGTAGTCCAGCTGACACCTACTCCCCGCACCATCCAACACACCCATACTACGCCGGGGATACACCTAATTAATTGGCCAAGCTGCCCCATCTCAGCATGTGGTTGGCACTGTAAAGCCGGGTTACATGCTCCATGAACCGGTCCTTAGGATCCAGGCAAGTACTAAACACAAACCCAAGTCTCGTGCACCCAGCACACAACCAAAACATCCAACTTGCCTTGATCCCTACCTCTACACAATTCACAATGTCTCCTTCAAGAGTATGGTAATATAAACTGATGATCTCATGTCCCAAATATCCCATTCTAAGCATGGCTAAGCATATGCATGTAAATAAATGACATGACAAAATAAATCCCAACCCAAGCTTCAAGGAAACAAGGTAATGCAATTCTAGGGAAACTTTCCTAGCATGGGTTTCATATTTCATTTGACAATGCAAATAATTCTATCTACACATCCTAGCATAGGATCAAAGTGGTCAAGGACACTTGCCTCCTTCTTGCTGCTCTTGATTTGGGTATTCCTGGTCTTGGAAATGAATAATTTGTTCTTGAACAGGTTCTACTTCATATCATCACACATAGCAAAAGAAAAACAACAATCCATAAGACATAATTCACACTTACACTTCATACAAACCACACATTCATATTTATAGAAGTTCTTTACCATTATATGTGTTGTGGTTTCTTTATGTGTGTTAAGTTGTGGCTTGCATGCACTTTTAACCATGTATATATGATTCCTACTTTTGTGTCCACATTTATACCTACATACTATTTATATGGGTTTCCAATAAATTTCTTATATTCAACTACTACACCTTTTTACTACCAAGTGTGTATGAAAAGTGTTTTTCTTCCCCATATGTGCCTTCATAATTTCTACCAACCCTAAACTGAACCCTTTGGATTTTAAAAACTCCATTTATCATTTACTAGTTGCTATATTTTCAGATTTATATTCCTATGCATAATTGTGTATTTTATTATGAAATTAGTAATACACATCACCTAAACAGATTAGGTTCTGGTCCTAAATAATTTAAAATCATATTTTAACCATGGCTTATGATGTATACTATTTCCTAATTATTTTCCCTATTTTTCTATAACTATTCTTTACTTAAAAATGTGTCCCTATACTAATAAATGTGAATAATAGATAAAACAGATTTATTTCAGCCCAAAAAAATATATTTTTATCTCACTCCAAAGTTTCCTAAGTACTGAGAAAGTTTTTAATTAATTTTGACAATTATGTTTGTCCCCCTTTTAATTTTTAAACACTAGTTACATATTCAATTTTCCAAATTGAATACTAAACAAGGCTAAAATAATGAATTCACCCCATTACAGGGTCTATAATATTATTTTCATAATTTCCAGGGGTCTAGCTACACTTATCAGAGGTGTTTTTTCTAATTTCTATTAAGTCCAGGGGCTAAAACTGATTTTTAAATGGATTTACATGATTTTCTGGAGTTCCAGGGGCTAGATCTGAAGTTTCCGGGGCTAGCTCTCAATTCCAGAGAACCCCAGGGGGTAGCACGTAAGAATTCCAGTCTTTATAATGTGGGGCTGACGTGGACCGTCCGATTTTAAACCGACGGCTGAGATTATAACATCGAACCGGTACGCGGGGATTTAAAGTCTACCGTGCGATTTAAAATAAATGGCGCACAAGCGGCCACGTCGCTCTGATCGAGCGCGGGCGGCGCTGCCGGCGGCGCACGGCGGCGGGAAGCTGCGATCTCGCCGGAAAGTTTCGGATCCTCGAGAATTCTGCCTAGAACTGTGATCTTATGGCCTAGATCGGTAGAGGGGAGGTCAGGGATCTCACCTCGGGGGTTTTCTCGAGCTCGGGGGTCCTGGAAAGTGATCGGCGGCGAGGTCCGAGGCAAAACCACGGCGAAGCTCGTCGGCGCTGGATTTACACTGTAAGTCTTTGGGTTTTCTGCACCTGCAAAGTTCCCCGGAGGCGGTGGATCAAAACCAGCGAGTTAGATCAGAGTTTTCGAGCTTAGATCGGCCAGAATTCACCGGCGAAGTCTCGGTGCTCACCGGAGTGAAAATCGGCGATCGCGTGAGAAAAACTGATCGGATCGGGGGTTTTTATAGCCGGGGGAGGGCGGTGGGTCTGTTGTGATCGAGTTGGAGTCCTCTGGGTCCAGAATTCGGGCGGCGGAATGGGTTTCCCGATCGGTTGCGATCGCGCGCGCGGGAGAGAGTCCGGGGTCGCGGGGTTAGGGATGACATGTGGGTCCCACCCGTCGGTGAGAGGCAGCGCGGCGCGCGCGGGGGCGGGCTGGCGCGGGAGTTGCTGGGCCGGCTGGCGGTTTCGGCCCACTGGCCAGTTTTTTCCCATTTTCCTTTTTCTTTTTCCATTTCTTTTCTGTTTTGGGTATAATTTGAATTCCAGTTTGAATTTGAATTTTTGCAAAACATGCAACACGTCCAAAAATTTTTAAATTCCCCTCTGAACATGGTTTAGAGTTTTGAATCAAAATTTGGGGTGTTACAGGGTGGCACTTCCCAGAAGTACCGCATGGTGTATCGGACACCATCCGGACAGCAGTGGCATCCACCGGCACGACCTCAGCGGTTCGGGGGTCGTCCTTTTCAGTCACCTTCGTTCCGACCACCGATGCCACCACTTAGACAGCAGCAGCAGCAGACGACACCCGGGGCGTTCCCACTGCCACAACGCGCCCCGGGTTTCCGTCCGCCGATCAGCGGAGGACCGCCCCGCTTCACTTGCTTCACGTGTGGCCAGGCAGGCCATTTCGCGAAGGACTGTCCCCAGGGGCAGAAAAGCAGCGGGCAGTCCCAGTTCCAGGGCGGTGCTTGAGGCTGACCACCGGTCAAGAAGGTTGGTCAGCGGACTGGAGGCGTTCGCAACCTCGACAATGAGGACGCCCCGGAGGGAGACACCATGCTGGCGGGTACGTTCACTCTCAACGATCAAGCCATCATCATATTGTTCGATTCTGGTGCAACCCACAGTTTTATAAGTGCATCCTATGTGGCTAAGCATCAAATGCATGTCTTCCCAACCGACTGCACATATATGATCTGCTCACCGGGAGGGAAGATTTCAGAAAATATGATGATTCCAAAAGCACCTCTGTGCTTAGGTGGGCAGCTATATCCCACCACCATAATAATCCTTACGGGACAAAAGATTGATGCAATCTTAGGGATGTCATGGCTAAACTACCATGGCGCTGTCCTGAACACTCGGACACGGACGGTTCATCTGAATTCTCCATTCCACCGTCCACACTCCATGGTGTTAGATAATCCAGTCCGGTAAATTTCAGAAATTAATAATGCTGAAGCTCTCAAGTTAGAGGACATCCCCGTAGTCCGGGAGTACCCTGACGTGTTCCCGGATGATCTTCCGGGCATGCCACCTGAGCGGGATGTCAAGTTCAAGATTGAACTTGCACCTGGAACTACGCCCATATCACGGAGACCATACAAAATGGCTCCAAATGAGCTGGCTGAACTGAAAGAACAGCCCAATGACCTGTTGAGCAAAGGTTTCATTAGGCCGAGTTCCTCGACTTGGGGATGCTCAGCGCTGTTCATGAAGAAGAAGGATGAAACATTCAGGCTGTGTGTGGACTACCGGCCGCTCAACGCCGTCACCATCAAAAATAAGTACCCACTGCCCCACATTGACATATTGTTTGATCAACTTGTGGGGGCAAGTGTGTTCTCCAAGATGGACCTTCGCTCGGGATATCATCAGATAAAGATCCGGGCGGAGGATATCCCGAAGGCTTTCTCGACGAGATATGGCTTATACGAATATCTAGTCATGTCTCTTGGTCTCACAAATGCTCCAGCACATTTCATGTATCTCATGAACTCGGTGTTCATGCCGGAGCTGGATAAGTTCGTGGTGGTGTTCATTGATGATATCTTTGTTTATTCCAATACAGAAGCAGAACACGCCGAACACTTGAGGATCGTTCTTCAACGATTGCGAGACCACAAGCTCTACGCCAAGTTCAGCAAATGTGAGTTTTGGATCAGCCAAGTGCCATTTCTGGGACATATCATCTCAGCGGAAGGCATTGCGGTTGACCCAAGCAAAATAGAGTAAGTGCTGAAATGGAAAGCTCCCACTTCAGTCCATGAAGTCAGAAGCTTCCTCGGCTTATGTAACACCCCAAATTTTGATTCGAAACCCAAAACCATGTTCAGAGGGGAATTTAAAAATTTTTGGACGTGTTGCATGTTTTGCAAAAATTCAAATTCAAACTGGAATTCAAATTATACCCAAAACAGAAAAGAAATGGAAAAAGAAAAAGGAAAACGGGAAAAAACTGGCCAGTGGGCCGAAACCCGCCAGCCGGCCCAGCTACTCCCGCGCCAGCCAGCCCCCGCGCGCGCCGCGCTGCCTCTCACCGACGGGTGGGACCCACATGTCATCCCTAACCCCGCGACCCCAGACTCTCTCCCGCGCGCGCGATCGCAACCGACCGGATTTCCGCGTCCCGTCGCCCGAATTCTGGACCCAGAGGTCTCCAACTCGATCACAACAGACCCACCGCCCTCCCCCGGCTATAAAAACCCCCGATCCGATCAGTTTTTCCCACGCAATCGCCGATTTTCACTCCGGTGAGCACCGAGACTTCGCCGGTGAATTCTGGCCGATCTAAGCTCGGAAACTCTGATCTAACTCGCTGGTCTTGATCCACCGCCTCTGGGGAACTTTGCAGGTGCAGAAAACTCGGAGAGTTACGGTGCAAACACAGCGCCGACGAGCTTCGCCGTGGTTTTGCCTCGGACCTCGCCGCCGAGCACTTTCCAGGACCCCCGAGCTCGAGAAAACCCCCGAGGTGAGATCCCTGACCTCCCCTCTACTGATCTATGCCATAAGATCACAGTTCTAGGTAGAATTCTCGAGGATCCGAAACTTTCCGGCGAGATCGCCGCTTCCCGCCGCCGTGCGCCGCCGGCAGCGCCGCCCGCGCTCGATCGGAGCGACGTGGCCGCTTGTGCGCCGTTTGTTTTAAATCGCACGGTAGACTTTAAAACCCCGCGTACCGGTTCAATCTTATAATCTCAGCCGTCGGTTTGAAATCGGACGGACCACGTCAGCCCCGCATTATAAAGACTGGAATTCTAACGTGCTACCCCCTGGGGTTCTCTGGAATTGAGAGCTAGCCCCGGAAACTTCAGATCTAGCCCCTGGAACTTCAGAAAATCATGTAAATTCATTTAAAAATCAGTTTTAGCCCCTGGACTTAATAGAAATTAAGAAAAACACCTCTGATAAGTGTAGCTAGACCCCTAGAAATTATGAAAATAATATTATAGACCCTGTAATGGGGTGAGTTTACTTTTTAACCCTGTTTAGTATTTAATTTAGAAAATTGGATATGTAACTAGTGTTTAAAAATTAAAAGGGGGACAAACATAATTGTCAAAATTAATTAAAAACTTTCTCAGTACTTAGAAAACTATGGAGTGAGATAAAAATATATTTTTGGGCTGAAATAAGTCTGTTTTATCTATTATTCACATTTTATTAGTATAGGGACACATTTTTAAGTAAAGAATAGTTAAAGAAAAATAGGGAAAATAATTATGAAATGGTATACATCATAAGCCATGGTCAAAATATGATTTCAAATTATTTAGGACCAGAACCTAATCTGTTTAGGTGATGTGTATTACTAATTTAATAATAAAATATACAATTATGCATAGGAATATAAATCTGAAAATATAGCAATTAGTAAATGATAACTGGAGTTTCTAAAATACAAAGAATTCAGTTTAGGGTTGATAGAAATTGTGAAGGCACATTGTATGCAAGTATAAATGTGGACACAAAAGTAGGAATCATATATACACATGGCTAAAAGTGCATGCAAGCCACAACTCAACGCACATAAAGTAACCACAACACATATAATGGTGAATGAATTTCATAAATATGAATGTGTGGTTTGTATGAAGTAGAAGTGTGAACTATGTCTTATGATTGTTGTTTTTCTTTTGCTATGTGTGATGGTATGAAGTAGAACCTGTTCAAGAACAAGTTATTCATTTCCAAGACCAGGAATACCCATTTCAAGAGCAGCAAGAAGGAGGCAAGTGTCCTTGACCACTTTGATCCTATGCTAGGATGTGTAGATAGAATTATGTGCATTGTCAAGTTAAATATGAAACCCATGCTAGGAAGTTTCCCTAGAATTGCATTACCTTGTTTCCTTGAAGCTTGGGTTGGGATTTATTTTGTCATGTCATTTATTTACATGCATATGCTTAGCCATGCTTAGAATGGGATATTTGGGACATGAAATCATCAGTTTATATTACTATACTCTTGAATGTGACATTGTGAGTTATGTAGAGGTAGGGATCAAGGCAAGTTGGATGTTTTGGTTGTGTGCTGGGTGTACGAGACTTGGGTTTGTGTATAGTACTTGCCTGGATCCTAAGGACCCGTTCATGGAGCATGTAACCCGGCTTTACAGTGCCAACCACATGCTGAGATGGGGCAGCTTGGCCAATTAATTAGGTGTATCCCCGGCGTAGTATGGGTGTGTTGGATGGTGCGGGGATTAGGTGTCAGCTGGACTACCATATGAACCGCAAGGCTCAAGAGGGGGCCACTGCAGCGGGGTTGGAGCCTCTTGTATGCTGTTAGGGGTGAAACCTCAGTGGGCCCACGCTCGTCGGGAATCCCTTTGTAAAGGCTTCGTAGTGATCTCCTGGCCACACACCTGGGAAGTGTGAATGTGGATCGTAGCCACTGGCATAATGGAGGTTCTTTTAGTCCACCCGGCAACGGGGGATGAAATCACTACTTGTGGGTACAGTGGTGCAAACTCTGCAGAGTCAAAACTGTCATGACAGCCGTGCTCACGGTCAAGAGCGGCTTGGACTTATTCATGATTAGAGGACGATGATTTTGGAAGTTGTGGATGTTAAGCTGGGAGCTTAACATTGGAAATGATGTTATGGTTATTGGATTATGATGATGGGATGGGAGATTGGGACCATTTCACCTGTGTAGTAATGTAGGTGCTTAATAAGATAAGGTGATAGGTATTAATTGCGTAGTGCTTTAACCATGAGTTCAACCTCTCCTTGTTCTAGCCATGCATGATATAATTTTCCCACACTTGCTGAGTACCATTGGTACTCAACCTTGCATATTTGTTGGTTTATATTGCTGCTCAGGTCAAGATAATGAGGTGGTGTATAATGACCAAGATTTTGGACCCGAGGAAGGCTTTTAGGTTCATGAAGACCCCCGGGCAACGCCTGTGATGGAGCCCTAAAAGAATAATATTCCGCTGCTAGTTTATTTACTTGTGATGAAGCATTAGTGTCCATTGAGACATTTGCGATGTAAGACTTATTTATATTCGACACCTGGCTTGTAATAAATGATGCTTCACTATTTGTCATCACATGTATGAGAAAATGATCCTGGCATACATGTGATATTCACTTGGTTGTTTCTTCGGAAAAACCGGGTGTGACAGAGGTGGTATCAGAGCCAAGGTTGCCCGTAGGAACGTGGACCTAGGTAGAAATGGACGTATTTAAGGGCCCTATTTTCTTAAAAACTATTTTCCAAGGTGTGGGTGGAAAAGTGTTATTAAAGGAGTCATTTTCTTCATCTTACCCCAACTTCCATTCAAAATAGGATTTTTGTTTGAGAATTTATCTAACCTAATTTTAAATTCTTTTGTTTTAGATGGTTCGCATGATTCGCACCGCTCGTAAGTCCACAGGAGGGAGAGTTCCCGTAGTTGCCCTTGCCGAAAGAGAGGAGAGTCGTCCAGTGACGTACCTTTCCTACGGATTGGCAGTAGGAGACTTGTTGCGCCGACTTCGACGTATGCTCGAAGCCGCCGGCAATACGGGCAAGCTAATCATCCACTATAACTCCACCCGGACCATCCGTGAGAAGAGGGAAGAATGGAGTTCGGAGATGAGGATTATACACGAGAATCAGCTGCTTAAGATTCACCACTCCCCAGCTTGTCGAGCAACACAAGTTGATGCGGAGAAAGATGTCACCTGGGAGGCCATCACCTGTCAGAGTCACATCTATCGTCGCCACTTGGACAAAACTGAGTACATGTATGTCCTCCAACGTGAGAGTGGTACCACGGAATACAAGTACCCACCGGTGCAGCAAGGGACTTCCCATGAGCACATGGACTTGTGCTTGGAGGATGCTGCTATGCTCAGCACTCGACTGCAGGAGTGTCAACAAGAGCTTCAGGATGTCCGAGACACCCTGAAGGAAACGGAGGCGCTGCTGCGAGCCTGCTTAAAGGCGAGAGAAAGAGGAGATGGGAATGAACTGTGTGTCACCGTGAGTGATCCATGGACTCCTGACTCCCCGGATCGCCGAGCGATCAGGCGTCGTCGCACTTCTCCACCAGCAGCCTCCCCACCCAAAGCAGAGTCAGAAGGTAGCCGAAATGAGGAGGAAGATCCCGAAGAGCCAGCTCAAGAGGACGAGTAGTGTAGAGTCTTTCCCCTAGCTAGCAAGAGGTCGAGTAGTCGAGTCGTTACGTAGTTAATGGTGTGATGATGCTTGGTGTGTGACGTGAGTTGTGGAAGCCATGGGCAATTGTCCACAGCCTCGTCTTCAGATTGTTTTGCTTTGGTGTGTGAACCCACAGGAAATAATAGTGCATTTATTTGGTGTGAGATATAAACCCTCGTAAAGTTTTAACAAAGCCTCAACACCTTAAAGTACCAACAAATGAAAGTAGTAAGATGATACTAAATGGTATCAAATTAACATTTGTTGATTCTGCCAGATGGCCGGAAGAGGAAAAGGACGTGCTGCCAACCCCGCCAACAACAACGATGAGGCATGCAACCCTCATCTTTCTGGAGGCCAGGACAGGGGTGGTCGCCGCGAAGAAGTTGATCCTCTCCACCAAATGCTGGAGAATCAAAATCAGCTCATCCAGAACTTGACTCAAGTGGTGGCCAACTTGCATCAAGTTCCACCTCCACAAGCTGCACCACGCCAACCAAGGTTGAGTGAGTTTCTAGGAACTCAACCTCCCAAGTTTGCAAGTGCTGCTGAACCTCTGGAGGCAGATGATTGGCTGAAGGCCATTGAAAGTAAGATGAGGATAATACAATGCCAAGGGTATGAGAGGGTGCTGTTTGCCTCTCATCAATTGAATGGACCTGCTGCTGATTGGTGGACCGCCTACGTGGCCGCCCATCATGACCCTGAGAACATCACTTGGGACGAGTTCAAGCGTAGCTTCCGCAACCACTACATCCCAAGAGGTGAACTCAAAAACAAGAGGAAGGAGTTTTTGGGACTGCAGCAGGGAAACATGACGGTGAGGGAATACCTCACTAAATTCACTCAACTATCCCGTTATGCTCCACGAGACATAGAGACTGATGAGCAGAAACAAGATTGTTTCGTGGAAGGACTTACCGCAGAGATGCAGTGTGCCATGTCCTCCAATGAGTATGAAAGCTTTCAAAAGATGGTGGACAGAGCGTTTGTGGTGGAAAGGAAGCTAAAGGCACTGGAAAATGAGAATAAGAGGAAGGCGGGGTGGTCACATCAGGCCTCAGGGAGCAACACCCGCCCACATATGATGCACCAACCTACGGGGCAGACAAGCCGTGCTGTGGTACCTTATTCAGCACCAAGAGGGTACAACCCAAACTACAGGCCACCCGCAGCACCAGCACAGCCGCAACGTCAGTTTATGCAGCAGCCTCGCCCCGCATATCCACCTGCAGTGCAAGGACCCCCGAACCAACCCCAAGACAACAAAGGCCAAGCACCTAAGGTTGGGGTGCAATGTTTCAGCTGTGGTAAGGTGGGGCACTACGCCCATAAATGCCCAAAGAAGAAGCCTGCGCCGCCACAACAGCAGAATGTAATGAGAGGACGGGTGAACCACGTCACTATGGAGGAAGCACAAGAGGCACCCGACGTGGTAGTTGGTAAGTTTCCTGCCAATTTACACCTTGCAACTCTGCTGTTTGATTCTGGTGCTACCCACTCGTTCATTGCTCAAGGGTTTGTTAAGAAGCATGACATAGCAACAACACAAATGAACCATATGCTAGCGGTAAACTCTCCAGGTGGAGAAATAAGGACAAGCTAGACAAGTATGTCCCAAAGTGAGCCTAGACATTAATGGGGTAGTATTCACGGCTAACCTCATAGTGATAGATTCACAAGGGATAGATATTATTTTGGGTATGGATTGGTTGACCAAACATAAAGGAATTATGCATTGTTCAACCAGAACGGTGGAACTAACTCACCCCAGTGGCACCCGAGTAAAATTCATAACCCTACACGAGCCTAGGAGGGACATTAAATTAAATCAAGTGGAGGTGAAAGTTGAGGAAATCAGGACTATCAGGGAATATCCAGATGTTTTTCCGGAGGAATTGCCAGGTATGCCTCCCGACCGTGACGTGGAATTCGCAATCGAGCTAGTACCGGGAACAGCCCCGATATACAAGAGACCTTATCGAATGGACTCCAAGCAGCTAGAAGAGCTCAAGGATCATTTGAGAGAACTGACGGAGAAGGGGTATATTCGCCCTAGTTCCTCACCATGGGGAGCTCCGGTGATATTTGTGCCCAAGAAAGACGGAACCCAAAGGTTATGCGTGGATTACCGTGCCTTGAATGAGGTAACCATAAAAAACAAGTACCCATTGCCCCGCATTGAAGACTTGTTTGATCAGTTGAGGGGAGCTTGTGTGTTCTCGAAAATTGATCTCAGGTCGGGGTACCACCAACTCAAGATAAGGCAATCAGATATTCCCAAGACAGCTTTCGTATCTCGGTACGGACTGTATGAATACACTGTCATGCCTTTCGGGCTAACCAATGCCCCGGCATATTTCATGTACCTCATGAACAAGGTATTCATGGAATATCTGGACAAGTTTGTGGTGGTCTTCATAGATGATATTCTCGTCTTCTCCAAAGATGAAGAAGAACATGAGAAACATCTAAGGTTGGTGTTACAGAGGCTGAGAGAACACCAACTATATGCCAAGTTGAGCAAGTGTGAGTTTTGGCTGAAGAGAGTTCCCTTTTTAGGACATATAATCTCGGAGGGAGGAATCTCCGTAGATCCCGCCAAAATCGAGGATATCCAGAAGTGGAAGACCCCTGAAAATGTCGGGGAAGTTCGAAGCTTTTTGGGATTGGCTGGATACTATCAACGGTTTATTGAGGGATTCTCCAAGATCTCGAGACCTCTCACCAAACTGTTGGAGAAGGGAATCACATTCACCTGGACGCCACAGTGCGATACGAGCTTTCAGGAGCTAAAAAAGAGATTGACAACAGCCCCAGTGCTGGTTATGCCAGATATGCAGAAGAATTTCACAGTGTACTGCGATGCCTCTGGAAATGGGTTGGGATGTGTTCTCATGCAAGAAGGACATGTCGTGGCATATGCATCCCGGCAGCTTCGGAAGCACGAGAAGAACTATCCTACACATGACCTAGAACTAGCTGCAGTGGTACACGCGTTGAAAATTTGGCGGCACTATTTGATGGGGAAGAGGACAGAGATATATACGGATCATAAGAGTTTGAAGTACATATTCACACAGCCAGATCTCAACCTCAGACAAAGGAGATGGTTAGAGCTAATCAATGACTTTGATGTGGGCATCAACTATCATCCCGGGAAAGCAAACGTCGTGGTCGATGCTTTGAGTCGGAAAGTGCAGGTCAATAAGTTGAGTTTGAAGGACATGCCTGCAGAATTGAAGGACGAGGTTATAAGACTCAATCTATGTCTAGTAAATAGTGGTGAAGCCATCGCCATGGAAGTGGACTCCACACTCGAGCGAGACATACGAGAGGGCCAAAAGAATGATGAGAAGATACAAGAGATCAGACAGCTCATTAAGGAAAATAAAGCTCCTGGTTTTAGAGAGGATGAACAAGGAACGGTGTGGCACGGGAGAAGAATCTGTGTGCCAGAAGTAAAGGAGATCCGTGAATTGATTTTAAAGGAGGCTCATGATTCCGACTATTCCATTCATCCTGGGAGTACGAAGATGTACCAGGACCTCAAAGGCAGGTATTGGTGGTATGGCATGAAGCGAGATGTCGCGGAACATGTTGCCCTATGTGACACATGTCAGTTGGTGAAAGCAGAACATCAACGACCCGCGGGATTATTGCAACCACTCAAAGTACCTGAATGGAAGTGGGAAGAAATCAGCATGGATTTTGTCGTGGGATTGCCTAGGACCCAATCCGGGTGATTCAATATGGGTCATTATTGATAGGCTAACCAAGGTAGCTCATTTCATTCCTGTGAAAGAAAGCTACAGCGGATCCAAATTGGCAGAATTGTACATGTCAAGGATCATGTGTTACCATGGAGTGCCAAAGAAGATAGTGTCAGACCGAGGGACACAGTTCACCTCGAGGTTTTGGCAAAAGTTGCATGAAACCATGGGAACCCATCTGAACTTCAGCTCTGCCTATCATCCCCAAACTGACGGGCAGACGGAGAGAACCAATCAGATCCTTGAAGATATGTTAAGGGCATGTGCACTCAAAAACAATAGGAGTTGGGACAAGAACCTACCGTATGCGGAGTTTTCCTATAACAACAGTTATCAAGCTAGTATGAAGATGTCACCGTTTGAAGCTTTGTATGGAAGGAAGTGCAGAACTCCCCTATTTTGGAACCAAACAGGAGAAAGTAAAGTGTTTGGTCCAGAAGTGCTACAAGAAGCCGAAGCGAAGGTGAGGGAGATTCGCAACAACTTGAGGATAGCACAAACACGCCAGAAGAGTTATGCTGATGTACGAAGAAGAGAACTCATTTTCAGCGTGGGAGACTATGTTTATCTCAAGGTGTCCCCTATCAGAGGACTTCGTCGGTTAAAGGTGAAAGGGAAGTTGTCACCTCGATACATCGGACCCTTTCAAGTTTTGGAAAGAAAAGGTGAAGTGGCGTACCAACTAGAGTTACCGGTTCATCTATCGGACGTGCACGATGTATTTCATGTGTCACAACTCAAGAACTGTCTGAGGACGCCTGAGGAGGTGTTACCCATGAATGAAGTGGATGTAGCTGAAGATTTGTCTTATGCCGAGCAACCATACAAGATTTTGGAGACAATGGAACGCCTCACCAGAAATAAGAGAATCCGGATGTGCAAGGTGCAGTGGAAGCATCACTCAGAAGAGGAAGCCACCTGGGAACGGGAAGACGAGCTCAAGGCACAATTTCCGGAATTGTTTTCTTAGAAACACCAATCTCGAGGACGAGATTTCTTTTAAGGGGGGTAGAGCTGTAACACCCCAAATTTTGATTCAAAACCCAAAACCATGTTCAGAGGGGAATTTAAAAATTTTTGGACGTGTTGCATGTTTTGCAAAAATTCAAATTCAAACTGGAATTCAAATTATACCCAAAACAGAAAAGAAATGGAAAAAGAAAAAGGAAAACGGGAAAAAACTGGCCAGTGGGCCGAAACCCGCCAGCCGGACCAGCTACTCCCGCGCCAGCCCGCCCCCGCGCGCGCCGCGCTGCCTCTCACCGACGGGTGGGACCCACATGTCATCCCTAACCCCGCGACCCCGGACTCTCTCCCGCGCGCGCGATCGCAACCGACAGGATTTCCGCGTCCCGTCGCCCGAATTCTGGACCCAGAGGACTCCAACTCGATCACAACAGACCCACCGCCCTCCCCCGGCTATAAAAACCCCCGATCCGATCAGTTTTTCCCACGCAATCGCCGATTTTCACTCCGGTGAGCACCGAGACTTCGCCGGTGAATTCTGGCCGATCTAAGCTCGGAAACTCTGATCTAACTCGCTGGTCTTGATCCACCGCCTCCGGGGAACTTTGCAGGTGCAGAAAACTCGGAGAGTTACGGTGCAAACACAGCGCCGACGAGCTTCGCCGTGGTTTTGCCTCGGACCTCGCCGCCGTGCACTTTCCAGGACCCCCGAGCTCGAGAAAACCCCCGAGGTGAGATCCCTGACCTCCCCTCTACTGATCTATGCCATAAGATCACAGTTCTAGGTAGAATTCTCGAGGATCCGAAACTTTCCGGCGAGATCGCCGCTTCCCGCCGCCGTGCGCCGCCGGCAGCGCCGCCCGCGCTCGATCGGAGCGACGTGGCCGCTTGTGCGCCGTTTGTTTTAAATCGCACGGTAGATTTTATAACCCCGCGTACCGGTTCAATCTTATAATCTCAGCCGTCGGTTTAAAATCGGACGGACCACGTCAGCCCCGCATTATAAAGACTGGAATTCTTACGTGCTACCCCCTGGGGTTCTCTGGAATTGAGAGCTAGCCCCGGAAACTTCAGATCTAGCCCCTGGAACTTCAGAAAATCATGTAAATTCATTTAAAAATCAGTTTTAGCCCCTGGACTTAATAGAAATTAAGAAAAACACCTCTGATAAGTGTAGCTAGACCCCTGGAAATTATGAAAATAATATTATAGACCCTGTAATGGGGTGAGTTTACTTTTTAACCCTGTTTAGTATTTAATTTAGAAAATTGGATATGTAACTAGTGTTTAAAAATTAAAAGGGGGACAAACATAATTGTCAAAATTAATTAAAAACTTTCTCAATACTTAGAAAACTTTGGAGTGAGATAAAAATATATTTTTTGGCTGAAATAAGTCTGTTTTATCTATTATTCACATTTTATTAGTATAGGGACACATTTTTAAGTAAAAAATAGTTAAAGAAAAATAGGGAAAATAATTATGAAATAGTATACATCATAAGCCATGGTCAAAATATGATTTCAAATTATTTAGGACCAGAACCTAATCTGTTTAGGTGATGTGTATTACTAATTTAATAATAAAATATACAATTATGCATAGGAATATAAATCTGAAAATATAGCAATTAGTAAATGATAACTGGAGTTTCTAAAATACAAAGAATTCAGTTTAGGGTTGATAGAAATTGTGAAGGCACATTGTATGCAAGTATAAATGTGGACACAAAAGTAGGAATCATATATACACATGGCTAAAAGTGCATGCAAGCCACAACTCAACGCACATAAAGTAACCACAACACATATAATGGTGAATGAATTTCATAAATATGAATGTGTGGTTTGTATGAAGTAGAAGTGTGAACTATGTCTTATGATTGTTGTTTTTCTTTTGCTATGTGTGATGGTATGAAGTAGAACCTGTTCAAGAACAAGTTATTCATTTCCAAGACCAGGAATACCCATTTCAAGAGCAGCAAGAAGGAGGCAAGTGTCCTTGACCACTTTGATCCTATGCTAGGATGTGTAGATAGAATTATTTGCATTGTCAAGTTAAATATGAAACCCATGCTAGGAAGTTTCCCTAGAATTGCATTACCTTGTTTCCTTGAAGCTTGGGTTGGGATTTATTTTGTCATGTCATTTATTTACATGCATATGCTTAGCCATGCTTAGAATGGGATATTTGGGACATGAAATCATCAGTTTATATTACTATACTCTTGAATGTGACATTGTGAGTTATGTAGAGGTAGGGATCAAGGCAAGTTGGATGTTTTGGTTGTGTGCTGGGTGCACGAGACTTGGGTTTGTGTATAGTACTTGCCTGGATCCTAAGGACCCGTTCATGGAGCATGTAACCCGGCTTTACAGTGCCAACCACATGCTGAGATGGGGCAGCTTGGCCAATTAATTAGGTGTATCCCCGGCGTAGTATGGGTGTGTTGGATGGTGCGGGGATTAGGTGTCAGCTGGACTACCATATGAACCGCAAGGCTCAAGAGGGGGCCACTGCAGCGGGGTTGGAGCCTCTTGTATGCTGTTAGGGGTGAAACCTCAGTGGGCCCACGCTCGTCGGGAATCCCTTTGTAAAGGCTTCGTAGTGATCTCCTGGCCACACACCTGGGAAGTGTGAATGTGGATCGTAGCCACTGGCATAATGGAGGTTCTTTTAGTTCACCCGGCAACGGGGGATGAAATCACTACTTGTGGGTACAGTGGTGCAAACTCTGCAGAGTCAAAACTGTCATGACAGCCGTGCTCACGGTCAAGAGCGGCTTGGACTTATTCATGATTAGAGGACGATGATTTTGGAAGTTGTGGATGTTAAGCTGGGAGCTTAACATTGGAAATGATGTTATGGTTATTGGATTATGATGATGGGATGGGAGATTGGGACCATTTCACCTGTGTAGTAATGTAGGTGCTTAATAAGCTAAGGTGATAGGTATTAATTGCGTAGTGCTTTAACCATGAGTTCAACCTCTCCTTGTTCTAGCCATGCATGATATAATTTTCCCACACTTGCTGAGTACCATTGGTACTCAACCTTGCATATTTGTTGGTTTATATTGTTGCTCAGGTCAAGATAATGAGGTGGTGTATAATGACCAAGATTTTGGACCCGAGGAAGGCTTTTAGGTTCATGAAGACCCCCGGGCAACGCCTGTGATGGAGCCCTAAAAGAATAATATTCCGCTGCTAGTTTATTTACTTGTGATGAAGCATTAGTGTCCATTGAGACATTTGCGATGTAAGACTTATTTATATTCGACACCTGGCTTGTAATAAATGATGCTTCACTATTTGTCATCACATGTATGAGAAAATGATCCTGGCATACATGTGATATTCACTTGGTTGTTTCTTCGGAAAAACCGGGTGTGACAGCTTAGCGGGATACTATCGGAGATTCATTCCGAGCTTCTCCAAGCTTGCCAAGCCGATGACGGAGTTGCTGAAAAAGGGGACAAAATATGTTTGGAACACGGCGTGTGAAGGAGCGTTCCAAGCATTGGTGAAGCATCTCACAACGACCCCGGTCTTAGCTCAACCGGATACAACTAAGCCCTTTGACGTGTATTGTGATGCATCCGGTATTGGGCTCGGATGCAGGAAGGACGTGTGGTCGCATATGGTTCACGCCAACTTCAGAACCATGAGCAACACTATCCGACTCATGATCTTGAGCTTGATGCTGTGCTGTTGGCGCTGAAAATGTGGAGGCACTATCTCTTGGGGAACTTGGTGCATCTCTACACCGTCCAAGTCCATTATGTACGTGTCTTAGGGTTAGGTCACGACCCCAGCACCCCCCTGGTCGTCCTCCACCTCCTTTATACCCCCTAGCCGCCGTCACAAACAGTTGGGTTTTGCTTAGTTACAATCTGTCATTGAACAGTGTCGCTGATCATCGGTTGTGAGACCCCAAAATCGTGATCAATTCAGTTTTGATTGCAACTTCTCTGTTGTTGCTTGTGTTCTTGATTGCGCTTGCAGGGATAAGCCTTCGTGGCGAGGTCATTCGTGTGACACGGGTGATAACCAATGGAGCAGTGGTGTAGTGATTGCGGGGTTTCGTTCGTTCGGAGCCTTGGATCATCAACGTCGAGATCTCCACCCGATCAAGTTTACCCGACCTCTCGGAAGATCGGGACTCATCCTCCTATCAATTGGTATCAGATTTCCAGGTTCACCGTGAGGTATACTTGTGTGCCCTTTAGATTTATTTTGTTTCAGTCCTATCGTCCACAAAAAGCCACAAAAAAAAATTTAGTTACCCTGACCTACAACCCCCGCTCGACCTTTTGCACAATTTAGTTTCGGAGTCCGTAGTTCTGAGTTCGTGTCGTAGGTTGAGTCTGGTTGTTTGTTTAGATTTGTTTTGGTTCAGTTTTGTTTCTTCCATCCGCTGCCATCTACAAAAAACCAATCTACAAAAAAATTCCATCCACCGATTCGTTTCTATTGCAGTTTCCACCACAACCAAAACCTGATTCGGGGTATCCTCCTTAAAACGGGCATAACTTTTCGCTCGTAACTCCGATTGAGGCACATTTTTTTCCCAGAAAGGTCTCGAAAAAGTCCACATACGGTGTTTTCAAAAAAATTTTGAAAAAATTAAGAAGGCCCTCGTTTCGAACTCCGAAGTTCCAGCACCAGTTTTTCCAATCGCTCCTAAATTTGTGCCGATCTCATCTTTCATCGATTTGAGCTAATACTTGGTGTTGTTTCTGTTCTTGTGCCCCTGGTTGAGAAAAAATATCAAAAAAAAAGAGAAAAAAAAAAGATTTTGATTTCTACTAGTGCTTCAAGATAAAAACAGGAGGCTAAGGGGTGTGCTATTTCTGTGCGAGTGCTGGATACTTGCTGATATTATCCTTGTTGTTCATCATCATTCATCCTTGTCCTTGCTTGTTGCCACAACTGTTCAAATACATTCAGCATTGCTATCTGTTACTAACTTGTGTGCCACATACATATACTGCATTTGAGCCTTCCAAGCTCCACCTTCTCTCGAGCAGAACAGGTAACCTTTGCAATCACACCCACTCTCTGCTTGTTTCACACCGGTCACCGTTGGCCACCTGCAGTGCTGGTAAGAAACTTGTAAGAGCGGGGTAAGACGCATCTTACTGATCAATTTTCCACCCACTTCGGAGAGCGTAGTAATAGGGTTCTTCCCGATCTTTTTGACTTCGTTTCTGTTTTGTACTAACAATGACAGGAAAGAAGCCTATGGATAATACTTCTGGTTCTACACCTCTAGATGATGATGAGTGCGTGTCCCATATGGAACTAAAGGACATGATGCGGGCAATGACCGAAGCTTTCAACAATTACCAGACCACTACAACAGCCACCTTTCAGAGGCTCCATACAAGTGTTGCTGGTCTGACCACACGGTTGGACGAGATGGAGACTCGTCTTCCCCAATAAGCTACACCCTCTATCATCCTTGATGGTGATGCACATGCTCACTACGACACAGAGGATGACTTCAATAACGATGAGGTTGATGCACAGCAGCGCCGTCGCCCTCGACGAAATCGTCAAGGTATGGGAGGTAGACCTCGTCCTCATGCTCCTGAACAAGATAATGATCCTTATGCTAAGATTAAGTTTTCTATTCCAACATTTTATGGATCTTATGATGCTGAGACTTACCTGGATTGGGAGATGACGGTAGAACAAAAAATTAGCTCTCATTTTGTTCCTGAGCAACATAGAGTTAGACAAGCCACTAGTGAGTTTAAAGATTTTGCAATAATTTGGTGGAATGAATTTGTCAATACACGTAATGCACCACAGACATGGGATGCATTAAAAGAAGAGATGTGCGCTAGGTTTGTTCCTCCTTCATATAGACGTGATCTTCTTAAGAAATTGCAACGCTTTGATCAGAGTGACATGACTGTCCAAGAGTACTACCAAGAGTTGCAGAAAGGTATGCTTCGTTGTGGGGTAGTTGAGGATCAGGAAGACCAAATTGTTAGGTTTTATGGGGGCTTGCGGCGTGAGATCCAGGACATAGTTGACTACAAGGAATATCATTCTATTCAACGTTTATTTCAACTTGCTATGTTAGCAGAAAAAGAAGTGCAGGGTCGCCAACAGCAGCGGCGGAACAACACCTTCACGCCATGACAATTTCCGGTGCCATCCAAAGCAGCGCCCTCCTCGAGCGTACGTGCTTCTACACCACCCTCCACGGGTGTTGTACGCAGCAGCATCGCACCTTCTACATCACGGGGACAAGATAACAACAAGTCCCAGATGCCTCCAGATGTTGCAGCAAAGGCAGCTGCACCCAACACTTTGACAAGTCGCAGCTCCGACATCAAGTGCCACCGCTGCTAGGGACTTGGCCATATGCAACGAGATTGCCCCAGCAAACGGGCGATCATTGCCACTGCTGATGGTGGGTATGTTAGTGCTTCTGATATTGAAGATGAAAATATTATTGCAACTAACATTTCAGGTTCCAATGATGGTGCTGAGGAGGTTCTTGGTACATCTGCGACAAACAACTATAGGACTTTGATTGTGCAGCGAGCTTTGAGTGCCACGGTTCGAGAGGACGACAACCGCCAACGTCACAACCTTTTCAACATGTTTCTCGTCGTCAAGGACTGCCGTGTACATACCATCATTGATGATGGTAGCTGCAACAATTTGGTGAATGTTGAGGTGGTCAAGAAGCTTGGCTTGACCACACGGGAGCATCCCCACCCTTATCACATTCAATGGTTTAACAACAATGGTAAGGTTAAGGTAACACAAACAGCAAGGATACATTTTTCCATTGGTTCTTATCATGATTTTGCTGATTTTGATGTGGTACCTATGGATGTTTGTTCTCTTTTGTTGGGACGTCCTTGGGAGTTTGATACTGATGCTATTCACCATGGTCGATCTAATAAGTATACTCTCATGCATAAGGGCAAGAAAATTGTGTTGCTTCCTATGAGTCCCACTGAAATTGTACAATTTGAGCAGGAGAAAAAGAATAATGCTAAGCAAAAGGGTGTTTTCAATTATGAAATTCAGCAACCTATTAAGTTGAAAAATCCTATTTTGCTTGCAACTAAATTTGATCTTGATGATTTATATGCCTCTAATGGAACTTGCTATGCTTTAGTGTGCAAACATGCTTTATATTCCATTGAGGCTACATCCATTGTCTTGCCACCTGCTGTTGCAAACCTTTTGCAGGAATATATGGATGTTTTTCCATTAGAGATACCCCCTGGATTACCACCTGTGCGAGGCATTGAGCACAAGATTGATTTGGTTCCAGGGGCGAGCTTGTCAAACCGTGCTGCCTACAGGACCAACCCCTATGAGACTAAGGAAATTCAGCGACAAGTCCAAGATCTCCTGGACCGCGGGTACATTCGTGAGAGTCTTAGTCCTTGTTCTGTTCCTGTTCTTTTGGTTCCAAAAAAAGATGGCACTTGGCGCATGTGTGTTGATTGTAGAGCCATCAATAACATTACCATTCGTTATCGCTATCCTATTCCTAGATTGGATGACATGCTTGATGAGTTGAGTGGTTCTGTTATTTTCTCCAAGATTGATTTACGTAGTGAGTATCATCAGATTCGTATGGATTTAGGTGATGAATGGAAAACTGCTTTTAAAACTAAATTCGGACTTTATAAATGGTTAGTCATGCCATTTGGTTTAACTAATGCGCCCAGCACTTTCATGAGGTTGATGAATGAGGTTTTACGTGCTTTCATTGGTAAATTTGTGGTGGTTTACTTTGATGATATCCTTATTTACAGCAAGTCATATGATGAGCATCTTGAACATTTGCGTGCTGTTTTTAATGTCTTGCGCGATGCACGTTTATATGGTAACCTTGAAAGTGCACCTTTTGCACCGATCGTGTGTGTTTTCTTGGGTATGTTGTTACTTCGCAGGGCATTGAGGTGGACGAGGCAAAGATTGTTGCCATCACGAGCTGGCCACTTCCGACTACGGTCACACAGGTTCGGAGTTTTCTTGGTCTCGCAGGTTTCTACCGGCGTTTCGTGTGGGATTTCAGCACCATTGCAGCACCACTCCACGAGTTGACAAAGCTTGGAGTGCCGTTTCGATGGGGACCGGCACAACAACAAGCTTTTTATGTTCTCAAGTCGAATCTCACACAAGCACCATTGCTGCAACTTCCTGATTTTGAGAAGACCTTCGAGCTTGAATGTGACGCGAGCGGCATTGGCATTGGAGGAGTGCTAATTCGAGGAGGTAAACCTGTTGCCTTCTTTAGTGAAAAATTGCATGGGCCTTCGATAAATTATTCTACATATGACAAAGAACTTATGCTTTAGTGCGTGTCTTGCAAACTTGGCAACATTACCTATGGTCTAAAGAATTTGTCATACATTCAGATCATGAGTCTTTGAAGTATCTTAAAGGACAAGCTAATCTGAACAAATGTCATGCTAAATGGATTGAGTTCATAGAATCATTTCCTTACATCATTAAACATAAGAAAGGGAAAGACAATGTGATTGCCGATGCTTTATCTAGACGTTATACCATACTATCCCAACTTTCTCATAAAATGTTTGGTTCGGAAACCATAAAGAGGTTATATGCTACTGATTTGGACTTCCAAGATGCCTTTGAAAATTATAGAGAGGGAAGAACGTGGCAAAAATTCCTGCTGCATGAAGGCCTTCTCTACCGTGCTAACAAGTTGTGTGTTCCAGCTAGCTCCGTTCGTCTTTTGTTGTTGCAGGAAGCGCATGGAGGTGGTTTGATGGGACATTTTGGTGTTAAAAAGACAGAGGATGTGCTGGCCGCTCACTTCTTTTGGCCACGAATGAGGCGTGATGTGGAGCGCTACGTTTCACGTTGCACGACATGCAACAAAGCTAAGTCTCGACTTAACCCACATAGTCTTTATATGCCTCTTCCGGTTCCTAGTGCACCTTGGGAGGATATTTCTATTGACTTTTTTTAGGATTGCCTAGAACAAAGAGGGGGAGGGATAGTGTCTTTGCGGTTTTTGATCGTTTCTCTAAAATGGCTCATTTTATACCCTGCCACAAGACCGATAATGCTTCACATGTTGCTGATTTGTTCTTTAATGAGGTTGTGCGTTTGCATGGTGTTCCCAATACTATTGTTTCTGATAGGGATGCTAAGTTTTTGAGTCACTTTTGGAGAACTTTATGGTATAAATTGGGAACAAAGTTGCTGTTTTCTACTACTTGTCATCCACAAACTGATGGGCAAACGGAGGTAGTTAATCGCACCTTATCTACTATGTTGCGGGCTGTTTTGAAAGACAATTTGAGGTTGTGGGAGGAGTGTTTGCCACATATTGAGTTTGCTTATAACAGGTCTATTCACTCCATGTAACACCCCAAAACCTGTTAAGAGGGGAATTTAAAAAATTTTGGACGTATTGCATGTGGTGCAGAAATTCAAATTCAAATTGGAATTCAAATTCAAATCAAAACAGAAAAGAAAAGGAAAAAGAAAAACCCCACTGGCCAGTGGGCCGAAACCCACCAGCCGGCCCAATCTCCCCGCACCAGCCCCGAAGCCGCGCCCCTCTATTTCTCTCACTGACACGCGGGGCCCGCGTGTCATCCCTCACCTCCCACGCGCCCGGCCGACCGCGGGACTCTTCTCGCACCCGAATCCAAACCACCTCCAAAAACCGCGCCAACAGCCCGATCTTTGGCCCCGGACGCTGCTATTTAACCAAATCGATCCTCCGCCGCCTCCCCTTGTGAAATTCCCGCAAAGAAACTCGCCGAATTCCCCCCCCCCCCCCGCGCGCTCCACTTTTCTCTCCGGTGAGAACCGAAGCTTCGATCACCGTTTTCTTTCGATCCTTGCTCGGGTTTTCTGATCTAACGCGCCGATCATGTTCCACCACCTCCACGGAGTCACGCAGGTGAAGAAAACCCGGCGTTTTGCACCCTAGACGCAGCTCCGGCGAGCACCGCCGCTATTTCATCTAGGACCTCGCCGCCGACCGCCTTCCAGGGCCTCCGAGCTCAAGAAAAACCCCGAGGTGAGATCCCCAACCTCCCCTCTACCGTTCTATGCCATGAAATCCAAGTTTTAGGAGGTATAGACGAAAATCCGAAGATCTCGGGCGAGATCGCCGCCTCCCGCCGCTGCGCGCCGCCGAGCAGCGCCGCCCGTGCACGGCAAGGGCGACGTGGCCCCCTGAGGCCTGTCCATTTCAAATCGTGCGGTTCCGATTAGATCTAACCCGTACCGCTTCGCGTTATAATCTCAGCCGTCTATAAATCGGACGGTCCACATCAGCCCCGCGTTATAAAAGCCAGGATTCTTACATGCTACCCCCTGGGGATCTCGGAAAACACGAGCTAGCCCCGGAAACTTCTGATCTAGCCCCTGGCACTTCAGAAATTCATGTAAATTCATTTAAAAATCAGTTTTAGCCCCTGGACTTAATAAAAATTAGGAAAACTCCTCTGTTATGTGTAGCTAGACCCCTGGAAATTCATGAAATAATATAATAGACCCTGCAGTAGAAGTGGATTTCCCTTTTTGACCCTATATGGTATTAAATTTAGAAATTTGAATATGTGACTAGGATTTGAATTTAAAAGGAAAGGAAAACACATGTGCAAATTCAAGTTTAAACTCTCCTAGCACTTGGAAAACTTTAGAATGAACTAAAAATAGATTTTATGCTGAAATGAAATCTGCTTAAGTATTGTTCATATTTATTAGTTCTAGAAACACATTTTTAGGCTAGGAAATAATTTTGAAAACTGATAAAATAAATTTAAATTAGTTCACATCAGAGGAGAAGTTCAAAATTATATTATTTAATATTTTAGATCAGAACCTATTCTGTTTAGATGATAAGTCCTACTATTTAAAATTTAAAACTCACTTTTAGGCATAGAAAATAAATCTGGAAAATATAGGAAAATAGGTATGCATAATTAGAAAATGATAAATGAAGTCTCCAAATCCAAAGACTTCAATTTAGGATTTGGTAGAAGATCTTAAAAGCCACATGGAGTAGGAAATTACCTTCCATGCAAACTTGGTAGCTAAAGAGTGTATTAATTGAATATAAAGAATTTGTTTAAATTGGAAATTCATATATAGTGTGCAAATAAAAATATGAATACAAAAGTTAGAAATCATATACATATGTTTAAAAGTTCATGTAGGCAAAAAATCAACACAAGTAGAGTAACCCCAACACTTAGAAATGTGAATGACTTTCATAGGTATGTATGTGTGGTTTGCATGAAGTGAAAGTGTGAACTATGTCTTATGGATTGTGTTTTCTTTTGCTATGTGTATTGGCATGAGTAGAACCTGCCCCAGAGCAAGTTCTTCCCTTCCAAGACCAAGACTTTCCATTCCCAGAGCAGCAGGAAGAAAGCAAGTGTCATTGACCACTTTGATCCTATACTAGGATGTGTAGATAGAATTATTTGCATTGTCAATTGAAATATGAAACCCATGCTAGGAAGTTTCCCTAGAATTGCATTATCTTGTGTCCTTGTAGCTTGGGTTGGGATTTATTTTATCATGTCATTTATTATTATGCTTAGGCTTACCATGCTTAGAATGGGATAATTGGGATATGAGATCATCAATTTATTTACCTTACTCTTGAATGAGATGTTATGAGTTATGTAGAGGTAGGGATCGAGGCAAGTTGGATGATTTGGTTGGTGCTGGGTGCACGAGACTCGGGTTTGTGTTTAGTACTTGCCTGGATCCTAAGGACCGGTTCATGGAGCATGTAACCTGGCTTTACCGTGCCAACCACATGCTGAGATGGGGCAGCTTGGCCAATTAGTTAGGTGTATCCCCGGCGTAGTATGGGTGTGTTGGATGGTGTGGGGAATAGGTGTCAGCTAGACTACCATATGAACCGCAAGGCTCAAGAGGGGGCCACTGCAGCGGGGTTGGAGCCTCTTGTATGCTGTTAGGGGTGAAACCTTAGTGGACCCATGCTCATCGCGAATCCCTTTGTAAAGGCTTCGTAGTGATCTCCTAGCTACACACCTGAAAAGTGTGAATGTGGTTCGCGGCCACTGGCATAATGGAGGTTCTTTTAGTCCACCCGGAAACGGGAAATGAAATCATTACATGTGGGTACAATGGAGCAAACTCTGCAGAGTCAAAACTGTCATGACAGCCGTGTTCACGGTCAAGGGCGGCTTGGACTTATTCATGATTAGAGGATGATGACTTTGGAAGTTGTGGATGTTAAGTGGGGAGCTTAACATTGGAAATGATGTTATGGTTACTTGATATTGATGATGGGTTGGGAGATAGGGATCCATTTCACCTGTGTAGTAATGTAGGTTCTTAATAAGCAAAGGTGATAGGTAATAATTGCGTAGTGCTTTAACCATGAGTTCAACCTCTCCTTGCTCTAGCCATGCATGACATAACTTTCCCACACTTGCTAGGTACCAACGATACTCAAACGTGAATATTTGTTGGTTTAAATTGCTGCTCAGGTCAAGGGGGTGATGTGGTGTTCAATGACCAAGACTTCAGACCCGAAGAAGGATTCTAGGTTCATGGAGTCCCTCGGGCAACGCCTGTGACGGAGCCCACAAGAATAACATTCCGCTGCTGCTTTATTTACGTGTCGTGAACTATTTATCGTCCATCGAGACGCATGCTATGTAAGACTTATTTATATTCGACACCTGGCTTGTAATAAATGATGCTTCACTATTTGTCATCACGTGTATGAGAAAATGATCCTAGCATACATGTGATATTCACTCGGTTGTTGTCCGAATAAACAGGGTGTGACAGAAGTGGTATCAGAGCCAAGGTTGCCAGTAGGAACATGGATCTAGGAAGAAATGGACATATTTAAGGACCCTATTTTCTTAAAAACTATTTTACAAAAATGTGGGTTGAAGGTGTTATTTAATGGGGTCACTTTATTCATCTTACCCCAACTTTTATTCAAAATACAATTTTTGTTTAACTCTTATATAACTTAATTTTAAATGCTTTATGCTTTAGATGGTTTGCATGATCCGCACCGCCCGCAAGTCCACCGGAGGGAGAGTTCCTGTAGTTGCCCTTGCCCTGAGAGAGGAGAACCGTCCGGTGACGTAACACTCCTACGGATTGGTAGTAGGAGGCTTTTTGCGCCGTCTACGGCATATGCCCCACGCTGCCGGCAATACGGGCAAGCTAATCATACACTACAGCTCCACCCGGACCATCCGTGAGAAGCGGAAAGAATGGAGTTTAGAAATGAGGATTATCCATGAAAGTCAGCTGCTCAAGATCCACCGCTCTCCAGCTTGTCGAGCGATACAGGTCGATGCCGAGAAGGATGTCACCTAGGAGGCCATCACCTGCCAGAGTCACATCAACCGTCGTCACCTGAACAGGATTGAGTACATGTATGTCCTCCAGCGTGAGAGTGGTATAGCGGAGTACAAGTACCCGCCAGTGCAGCAGGGGACTTCCCATGAGCACATGGACCTGTGCTTGGAGGATGCTGCTATGCTTAGCACTCGACTGCAGGAGTCAGCAGGAGCTTCAGGATGTTCGTGACACCCTGAAGGAGACTGAGACGTTGCTTCGAGCCAGCCTGAGGGCAAGAGAAATAGGAGATGAGAATGAATTGTGTGTCACCGTGAATGACACATGGACTCCTGACTCCCCAGACCGTCGGGCGAGCAGGCGTCGCCGCACTTCTCCACCCGCAACTTCCCCACCCAAAGCGGAGTCAGAGGGCAGCCGCAATGATGAGGAAGACCCCGAGGAGCCAGCTCAGTGATACGAGTCGTGTAGAGTCCCTTCCCTTAGTTCAACAGGTTACCGAGTAGTCGAGTCAATACCTTAGTTAATGGTGTGTTAATGTTTGGTGTGTGACGTGAGTTGTGGAAGCCATGGGCATTTGTCCACAACCTCATCTTTAGGATGTTTTGCTTTGATGTGTGAACCCCTATGAATTTAAGAGTGCATTTATTTTCGCGTGAGACGTGAAACCCTCATAAAGTGTTAATATAATAAGGCCTCAAAAGTTTAAGTTTAAACAAGCAAATTCAGGAAGTTAATGCCTAATGTTTTAAATTAACATCTGGTTGATCATGATAGATGGCCGGAAGAGGAAAGGGTCATGGTGCCAACCCCGCCAACAACAACGATGAGGCCGGCAACCCTCATCTTTCTGGAGGACAAGACAGGGGTGGTCGCGGTGAAGGAGCTGATCCCATCCATCAAATGCTTGAAAATCAGAATCAGCTCATCCAGAGCCTAACTCAAGTGATGGCCAACTTGCACCAAGCTCCACCCCCACAAGCTGCACCACGCCAACCAAGGTTGAGTGAGTTTCTAGGGACTCAACCTCCAAAGTTTGCAAGTGCTGCTTAACCTCTGGAGGCAGATGACTGGCTAAAGACCATTGAGAGCAAGATGAGGATCATACAATGCCAAGGGTATGAGAGGGTGCTGTTTGCCTCTCACCAATTGCATGGACCTGCTGCTGATTGGTGGACCGCTTACGTGGCAGCCCATCATGACCCCGGGAACATAACTTGGGAAGAGTTCAAGCGCAGTTTCCGCAACCATTACATACCAAGGGGTGAACTCAAAAACAAGAGGAAGGAGTTCTTGGGACCGCAGCAAGGAAACATGACTGTGAGGGAATACCTCGTTCACCCACCTATCCCGTTATGCACCACGGGACATCGAAACTGATGAGCAGAAACAGGACTGCTTTGTGGAAGGACTTACTGCGGAGATGCAATGTGCAATGTCCTCCAACGAGTATGAAAGCTTCCAAAAGATGGTAGACAGAGCATTTGTTGTGGAGAGGAAGCTGAAGGCCTTGGAAAATGAAAACAAGAGGAAGGCGGGATGGTCACACCAAGCCTCGGGTAGCAACACACGCCCACGACTGATGCAGCCACCTGCAGGGCAGACGAACCGTGTTGTGGTACCCTACTCAGCACCAAGAGGGTACAACCCGAATTTCAGGCCTCCGTCAGCACCAGCACAGCCACAACGTCAGTTTGTACAGCAGCCTCGCCCCACATATCAACCTCGACCAGCAGTACAAGGACCACCGAACCAACCCCAAGATAATAAAGGCGAAGCACCTAAGGTTGGGGTGCAATGCTTCAACTGTGGTGAAGTGGGGCACTACGCCCATAAGTGCCCAAAGAAGAAGCCCATGCAGCAACAACAGCAGAATGTGATGCGAGGACGGGTGAACCACATGACCATGGAGGAAGCGCAAGAGGCACCTGACGTGGTAATTGGTAAGTTTCCTGCTAATTTACACATTGCAACCCTGTTGTTTGATTCGGGTGCTACCCATTCGTTCATTGCTCATGGATTTGTTAAGAAGCATGATCTAGCAACAACACAAATGAACCATATGCTAGCAGTGAACTCACCAGGGGGAGAAATAAGGACAAGACAAGTGTGTCCCAAGGTGAATCTAGACATTAATGGGGTAGTATATACTGCAAACCTCATAGTGATAGACTCACAAGGGATAGACATTATTTTGGGTATGGATTGGCTGATCAAACATAAGGGAATCATCCATTGTTCGACAAGAACGGTGGAACTAACTCACCCTAGTGGCACAAGAGTGAAGTTCATAACTGTACAAGAACCTAGGAGGGACCTTAAACTCAATCACGTTGAGGTGGAAGTGGAGGAGATCAGGATCATCAGGGAATATCCAGATGTTTTTCCAGAGGAGTTACTAGGTATGCCCCCCGATCGTGAAGTGGAGTTCGCGATTGAGCTAGTGCCTGGAACAGCTCCAATATAAAAGAGACCTTATCGGATGGACTCCAAAAAGCTGGAAGAACTCAAGGAACATTTAAGAGAATTGACAGAGAAGGGGTACATTCGTCCTTGTTCCTCACCATGGGGAGCTCCAGTGATATTTGTGCCCAAGAAGGACGGGACCCAAAGGTTATGCGTAGACTACCGTGCGTTGAATGAAGTAACCATCAAGAACAAGTACACATTACCCCGCATTGAAGACTTGTTTGATCAGCTGAGGGGAGCTTGTGTGTTCTCGAAAATTGATCTCAGGTCGGGATACCACCAACTTAAGATAAGGCAAACTGATATTCCAAAGACAGCTTTCGTATCTCTGTACGGACTGTATGAATACACCATCATGCATTTCGGGCTAACTAATGCCCCGACATACTTCATGTATCTCATGAACAAGGTATTCATGGAATATCTGGACAAATTTGTGGTGGTTTTCATTGATGACATTCTCGTCTTTTCCAAAGATGAAGAACATGAGAGGCATTTAAGGTTGGTGTTGCAAAAGCTGAGAGAACACCAACTACATGCCAAGCTGAGCAAGTGTGAGTTTTGGTTGAAGAGAGTTCCCTTCTTAGGACATATAATCTCGAAGGGAGGAATCTCCGTAGATCCCACGAAGATCGAGGATGTGCAAAATTGGAAGACCCCCGAAAATGTCGGGGAAGTTCGAAGCTTCTTAGGGTTGGCTGGGTATTATCGACTGTTTATCGAGGGTTTCTCCAACATTTCGAGACCCCTCACCAAATTGTAGGAGAAGGGAATCACATTCACATGGACACCGCAGTGCGAGACGAGTTTTCAGGAACTGAAGAATAGATTGAAAACAACCCCAGTGTTAGTTATGCCAGATATGCAGAAGAACTTTTCGGTGTATTGCGATGCCTCTGGAAATGGGTTGGGATGTGTTCTCATGCAAGAGGGGCATGTCGTGGCCTACGCGTCCCGGCAGCTCTAAAAACACGAGAAGAACTATCCTACACATGACCTAGAGATAGCCGCAGTGGTACATTACTTGATGGGGAAAAGGACAGAGATATATACGGATCACAAGAGCCTAAAGTACATTTTCACACAGCCGGATCTCAACCTCAGACAAAGGAGATGGTTAGAGCTAATCAACGACTTTGATGTGGGCATCAACTATCATCCTGGGAAAGAGAACGTCGTGGCAGATGCTTTAAGCCGTAAGGTGCTGTGGAAGCATCACTCGGAAGAGGAAGCCACATGGGAGCGAGAAGACGAGCTTAAGGCAGAGTTTCCGGAATTGTTTTCCTAGAACAACCAATCTTGAGGACGAGATTTCTTTTAAGGGAGGTAGAGCTGTAACACCCCAAAACCTGTTAAGAGGGGAATTTAATTTTTTTTGGACATACTGCATGTGGTGCAGAAATTCAAATTCAAATCAAAACAGAAAAGAAAAGGAATAAGAAAAAGAAAAAGAAAAACCCCACCGGCCAGTGGACCGAAACCCACCAGCCGGCCCAATCTCCCCGCGCCAGCCCCGAACCCGCGCCCCTCTCTTCCTCTCACTGACACGCGGGGCCCGCGTGTCATCCCTCACCTCCCGAGCGCCTGGCCGACCCCGGGACTATTCTCGCACCGGAATCCAAACCACCTCCGAAAAACCGCGCCAACAGCCCGATCTTCGGCCCCAGACGCTGCTATTTAACCAAGTCGATCCTCCACCGCCTCCCCTTGTGATATTCCCGCAAAGAGACTCGCCAAATTCCCCCCTCCCCACCCCCCCACCCCCCCGCGCGCGCTCCACTTTTCTATCCAGTGAGAACCGAAGCTTCGATCACCATTTTCTTTCGATCCTTGCTCGGGTATTCTGATCTAATGCGCCGATCATGTTCCACCGCCTCCGGGGAGTCACGCAGGTGAAGAAAACCCGGTGTTTTGCACCCTAGACGCAGCTCCGGCGAGCACCGCCGCTATTTCATCTCGGACCTCGCCGCCGACCGCCTTCCAGGGCCTCCGAGCTCAAGAAAAACCCTGAGGTGAGATCCCCGACCTCCTCTCTACCGTTCTATACCATGAAATCCAAGTTTTAGGAGGTATAGATGAAAATCCGAAGATCTCCGGCGAGATCGCCGCCTCCCGCCGCCGGGCAGCGCCGCCCGCGCACGGCCAGGGCGACGTGGCCCCTTGAGGCCCGTCCATTTTAAATCATGCGGTTCCTATTAGTTCTAACCCATACCGCTTCGCGTTATAATCTCAGCCGTCTATTTTAAACCGGACGGTCCACATAGCCCCGCATTATAAAAGCCGGAATTCTTACGCGCTACCCCCTGGGGATCTCGGAAAACACGAGCTAGCCCCGGAAACTTCTGATCTAGCCCCTGGAACTTCAGAAATTCATGTAAATTCATTTAAAAATCAGTTTTAGCCCCTGGACTTGATAAAAATTAGGAAAACCCCTCTGTTGTGTGTAGCTAGACCTTTGGAAATTTATAAAATAATATAATAGACCCTGCTGTAGAAGTGGATTTACCTTTTTGACCCTATATGATATTAAATTTAGAAATTTGAATATGTGACTAGGATTTAAATTTAAAAGGAAAGGCAAACACATGGGCAAATTCAAGTTTAAACTCTCCTAGCACTTGGAAAACTTTAGAATGAACTAAAAATAGATTTTAGGCTGAAATGAAATCTGCTTAAGTATTGTTCATATTTATTAGTTCTAGAAACACATTTTTAGGCTAGGAAATAATTCTGAAAACTGATAAAATAAATTTAAATTAGTTCACATCAGAGGAGAAGTTCAAAAGTATATTATTTAATATTTTAGATCAGAACCTATTCTGTTTAGATGATAAGTCCTACTATTTAAAATTTAAAACTCACTTTTAGGCATAGAAAATAAATATGGAAAATATAGGAAAATAGGTATGCATAATTAGAAAATGATAAATGAAGTCTCCAAATCCAAAGACTTCAATTTAGGATTTGGTAGAAGATCTGAAAACCCACTTGGAGTAGGAAATTACCTTCCATGCAAACTTGGTAGCTAAAGAGTGTATTAATTGAATATACAGAATTTGTTTAAATTAGAAATTCATATATAGTGTGCAAATAAAAATCTGAATACAAAAGTTAGAAATCATATACATATGTTTAAAAGTGCATGTAGGCCAAAAATCAACACATGTAGAGTAACCCCAACACTTAGAAATGTGAATGACTTTCATAGGTATGTATTTGTGGTTTGCATGAAGTGAAAGTGTGAACTATGTCTTATGGATTGTGTTTTCTTTTGCTATGTGTATTGGCATGAGTAGAACCTGCCCCAGAGCAAGTTCTTCCCTTCCAAGACCAAGACTTTCCATTCCCAGAGCAGCAGGAAGAAGGCAAGTGTTCTTGACCACTTTGATCCTATACTAGGATGTGTAGATAGAATTATTTGCATTGTCAATTGAAATATGAAACCCATGCTAGGAAGTTTCCCTAGAATTGCATTACCTTGTGTCCTTGTAGCTTGGGTTGGGATTTATTTAATCATGTCATTTATTATTATGCTTATGCTTAGCCGTGCTTAGAATGGGATAATTGAGATATGAGATCATCAATTTATTTGCCTTTCTCTTGAATGAGATGTTATGAGTTATGTAGAGGTAGGGATCGAGGCAAGTTGAATGATTTGGTTGGTGCTGGGTGCACGAGACTCGGGTTTGTGTTTAGTACTTGCCTGGATCCTAAGGACCGGTTCATGGAGCATGTAACCTAGCTTTACCGTGCCAACCACATGCTGAGATGGGGAAGCTTGGCCAATTAATTAGGTGTATCCCCGGCGTAGTATGGGTGTGTTGGATGGTGCGGGGAATAGGTGTCAGCTGGATTACCATATGAACCGCAAGGCTCAAGAGGGGGCCACTGCAGCGGGGTTGGAGCCTCTTGTATGCTGTTAGGGGTGAAACCTCAGTGGGCCCATGCTAGTCGAGAATCCCTTTGTAAAGGCTTTGTAGTGATCTCCTAGCTACACACCTGGGAAGTGTGAATGTGGTTCGCGGCCACTGGCATAATGGAGGTTCTTTTAGTCCACCCGACAACGTGGGATGAAATCACTACATGTGGGTACAGTGGTGCAAACTCTGCAGAGTCAAAACTGTCATGACAGCCGTGCTCACGGTCAAGAGCGGCTTGGACTTATTCATGATTAGAGGATGATAACTTTGGAAGTTGTGGATGTTAAGCGGGGAGCTTAACATTGGAAATGATGTTATGGTTACTTGATATTGATGATGGGTTGGGAGATCGGGATCCATTTCACCTATGTAGTAATGTAGGTTCTTAATAAGCAAAGGTGATAGGTAATAATTGCGTAGTGCTTTAACCATGAGTTCAACCTCTCCTTGCTCTAGCCATGCATGACATAACTTTCCCACACTTGCTGAGTACCAACGGTACTCAAACTTGCATATTTGTTGGTTTAAATTGCTTCTCAGGTCAAGGGGATGATGTGGTGCTCAATGACCAAGACTTCGGACCCGAAGAAGGATTCTAGGTTCATGGAGTCCCCCGGGCAACGCCTGTGACGGAGCCCACAAGAATAACATTCCGCTGCTGCTTTATTTACGTGTCGTGAACTATTTATCGTCCATCGAGACGCATGCTATGTAAGACTTATTTATATTCGACACCTGGCTTGTAATAAATGATGCTTCACTATTTGTCATCACGTGTATGAGAAAATGATCCTGGCATACATGTGATATTCACTCGGTTGTTCTCCGAATAAACCGGGTGTGACAGAAGTGGTATCAGAGCCAAGGTTGCCAGTAGGAACATGGACCTAGGAAGAAATGGACATATTTAAGGACCCTATTTTCTTAAAAACTATTTTACAAAAATGTGGGTTGAAGGTGTTATTTAATGGGGTCACTTTATTCATCTTACCCCAACTTTTATTCAAAATACAATTTTTGTTTAACTCTTATCTAACTTAATTTTAAATGCTTTATGTTTTAGATGGTTCGCATGATCCGCACCGCCCGCAAGTCCACCGGAGGGAGAGTTCCTGTAGTTGCCCTTGCCCTGAGAGAGGAGAACCGTCCGGTGACGTAACACTCCTACGGATTGGCAGTAGGAGGCTTTTTGCGCCGTCTACGGCGTATGCCCCACGCTGCCGGCAATACGGGCAAGCTAATCATACACTACAGCTCCACCCGGACCATCCGTGAGAAGCGGGAAGAATGGAGTTTAGAAGTGGGGATTATCCATGAAAATCAGCTGCTCAAGATCCACCGCTCTCCAGCTTGTCGAGCGACACAGGTCGATGCCGAGAAGGATGTCACCTGGGAGGCCATCACCTGCCAGAGTCACATCAACCGTCGTCACCTGAACAGGACTGAGTACATGTATGTCCTCCATCGTGAGAGTGGTATAGCGGAGTACAAGTACCCGCCAGTGCAGCAGGGGACTTCCCATGAGCACATGGACCTGTGCTTGGAGGGTGCTGCTATGCTCAGCACTCGACTGCAAGAGTCAGCAGGAGCTTCAGGATGTTCGTGACACCCTGAAGGAGACTGAGACGTTGCTTCGAGCCAGCCTGAGGGCGAGATAAAGAGGAGATGAGAATGAATTGTGTGTCATCGTGAATGACACATGGACTCCTGACTCCCCAGACCGTCGGGCGAGCAGGCGTCGTCGCACTTCTCCACCCGCAACTTCCCCACCCAAAGCGGAGTCAGAGGGCAGCCGCAATGATGAGGAAGACCCCGAGGAGCCAGCTCAGTGATACGAGTCGTGTAGAGTCCCTTCCCTTAGTTCAACAGGTTACCGAGTAGTCGAGTCAATACCTTAGTTAATGGTGTGTTAATGTTTGGTGTGTGACGTGAGTTGTGGAAGCCATGGGCATTTGTCCACAACCTCATCTTTAGGATGTTTTGCTTTGATGTGTGAACCCCTATGAATTTAAGAGTGCATTTATTTTCACGTGAGACGTGAAACCCTCACAAAGTGTTAATATAATAAGCCCTCAAAAGTCTAAGTTTAAACAAGCAAATTCGGGAAGTTAATGCCTAATGTTTTAAATTAACATCTGGTTGATCATGATAGATGGCCGAAAGAGGAAAGGGTCATGGTGCCAACCCCGCCAACAAGAACGATGAGGCCGGCAACCCTCATCTTTCTGGAGGACAAGACAGGGGTGGTCGCCGTGAAGGAGCTGATCCCATCCACCAAATGCTTGAAAATCAGAATCAGCTCATCCAGAGCCTAATTCAAGTGGTGGCCAACTTGCACCAAGCTCCACCCCACAAGCTGCACCACGCCAACCAAGGTTGAGTGAGTTTCTAGGGACTCAACCTCCAAATTTTGCAAGTGGTGCTGAACCTCTGGAGGCAGATGACTGGCTAAAGACCATTGAGAGCAAGATGAGGATCATACAATGCCAAGGGTATGAGAGGGTGCTGTTTGCCTCACACCAATTGCATGGACCTGCTGCTGATTGGTGGACCGCTTACGTGGCAGCCCATCATGACCCCGGGAACATAACTTGGGAAGAGTTCAAGCGCAGTTTCCGCAACCATTACATACCAAGGGGTGAACTCAAAAACAAGAGGAAGGAGTTCTTGGGACTGCAGCAAGGAAACATGACTGTGAGGGAATACCTCACTAAGTTCACCCAACTATCCCGTTATGGACCACGGGACATCGAAACTGATGAGCAGAAACAGGACTGCTTTGTGGAAGGACTTACTGCGGAGATGCAATGTGCAATGTCCTCCAACGAGTATGAAAGCTTCCAAAAGATGGTAGACAGAGCATTTGTTGTGGAGAGGAAGATGAAGGCCTTGGAAAATGAAAACAAGAGGAAGGCGGGATGGTCACACCAAGCCTCGGGTAGCAACACACGCCCACGACTGATGCAGCCACCTGCAGGGCAGACGAACCGTGTTGTGGTACCCTACTCAGCACCGAGAGGGTACAACCCAAATTTCAGGCCTCCGTCAGCACCAGCACAGCCACAACGTCAGTTTGTACAGCAGCCTCGCCCCACATATCAACCTCGACCAGCAGTACAAGGACCACCGAACCAACCCCAAGATAATAAAGGCCAAGCACCTAAGGTTGGGGTGCAATGCTTCAACTGTGGTGAAGTGGGGCACTACGCCCATAAGTGCCCAAAGAAGAAGCCCATGCAGCAACAACAGCAGAATGTGATGCGAGGACGGGTGAACCACATGACCATGGAGGAAGCGCAAGAGGCACCTGACGTGGTAATTGGTAAGTTTCCTGCCAATTTACACATTGCAACCCTGTTGTTTGATTCGGGTGCTACCCATTCGTTCATTGCTCAAGGATTTGTTAAGAAGCATGATCTAGCAACAACACAAATGAATCATATGCTAGCAGTGAACTCACCAGGGGGGAAATAAGGACAAGACAAGTGTGTCCCAAGGTGAATCTAGACATTAATGGGGTAGTATTTACTGCAAACCTCATAGTGATAGACTCACAAGGGATAGACATTATTTTGGGTATGGATTGGCTGATCAAACATAAGGGAATCATCCATTGTTCGACAAGAACGGTGGAACTAACTCACCCTAGTGGCACAAGAGTGAAGTTCATAACTGTACAAGAACCTAGGAGGGACCTTAAACTCAATCACGTTGAGGTGGAAGTGGAGGAGATCAGGATCATCAGAGAATATCCAGATGTTTTTCCAGAGGAGTTACTAGGTATGCCCCCTGATCATGAAGTGGAGTTCGCGATTGAGCTAGTGCCTGGAACAGCTCCAATATACAAGAGACCTTATCAGATGGACTCCAAACAGCTGGAAGAACTCAAGGAACATTTAAGAGAATTGACAGAGAAGGGGTACATTCGTCCTAGTTCCTCACCATGGGGAGCTCCAGTGATATTTGTGCCCAAGAAGGACGGGACCCAAAGGTTATGGCGTAGACTACCGTGCGTTGAATGAAGTAACCATCAAGAACAAGTACACATTACCCCGCATTGAAGACTTGTTTGATCAGCTGAGGGGAGCTTGTGTGTTCTCGAAAATTGATCTCAGGTCGGGATACCACCAACTTAAGATAAGGCAAACTGATATTCCAAAGACAGCTTTCGTATCTCGGTACGGACTGTATGAATACACCGTCATGCATTTCGGGCTAACTAATGCCCCGACATACTTCATGTATCTCATGAACAAGGTATTCATGGAATATCTGGACAAATTTGTGGTGGTTTTCATTGATGACATTCTCGTCTTTTCCAAAGATGAAGAACATGAGAGGCATTTAAGGTTGGTGTTGCAAAAGCTGAGAGAACACCAACTATATGCCAAGCTGAGCAAGTGTGAGTTTTGGTTGAAGAGAGTTCCCTTCTTAGGACATATAATCTCGAAGGGAGGAATCTCCGTAGATCCCACCAAGATCGAGGATGTGCAAAAGTGGAAGACCCCCGAAAATGTCGAGGAAGTTCGAAGCTTCTTAGGGTTGGCTGGGTATTATCGACTGTTTATCGAGGGTTTCTCCAAGATTTCGAGACCCCTCACCAAATTGTAGGAGAAGGGAATCACATTCACATGGACACCGCAGTGCGAGACAAGTTTTCAGGAACTGAATAAAAGATTGAAAACAACCCCAGTGTTAGTTATGCCAGATATGAAGAAGAACTTTTCGGTGTATTGCGATGCCTCTGGAAACGGGTTGGGATGTGTTCTCATGCAAGAGGGGCATGTCGTGGCCTACGCGTCCCGACAGCTCCAAAAACACGAGAAGAACTATCCTACACATGACCTAGAGCTAGCCGCAGTGGTACATTACTTGATGGGGAAAAGGACAGAGATATATACGGATCATAAGAGCCTAAAGTACATTTTCACACAGCCGGATCTCAACCTCAGACAAAGGAGATGGTTAGAGCTAATCAACGACTTTGATGTGGGCATCAACTATCATCCTGGGAAAGCGAACGTCGTGGCAGATGCTTTAAGCCGGAAGGTGCTGTGGAAACATCACTCGGAAGAGGAAGCCACATGGGAGCGAGAAGACGAGCTTAAGGCACAGTTTCCGGAATTGTTTTCCTAGAACCACCAATCTCGAGGACGAGATTTCTTTTAAGGGGGGTAGAGCTGTAACACCCCAAAACCTGTTAAGAGGGGAATTTAAATTTTTTTGGATGTATTGCATGTGGTGCAGAAATTCAAATTCAAATTGGAATTCAAATTCAAATCAAAACAGAAAAGAAAAGGAATAAGAAAAAGAAAAAGAAAAAGAAAAACCCCACCGGCCAGTGGGCCGAAACCCACCAGCCGGCCCAATCTCCCCGCGCCAGCCCCGAACCCGTGCCCCTCTCTTCCTCTCACTGACACGTGGGGCCCGCGTGTCATCCCTCACCTCCCGAGCGCCCGGCCGACCCCGGGACTCTTCTCGCACCCGAATCCAAGCCACCTCCGAAAAACTGCGCCAACAGCCCGATCTTCGGCCCCAGACGCTGCTATTTAACCAAGTCGATCCTCCACCGCCTCCCCTTGTGATATTTCCACAAAGAAACTCGCCGAATCCCCCCCCCACCCCCCCAACGCGCGCTCCACTTTTCTCTCCGGTGAGAACCAAAGCTTCGATCACCGTTTTCTTTCGATCCTTGCTCGGGTATTCTGATCTAATGCGCCGATCATGTTCCACCGCCTCCGGGGAGTCACGCAGGTGAAGAAAACCCGGTGTTTTGCACCCTAGACGCAGCTCCGGCGAGCACCGCCGCTATTTCATCTCGGACCTCGCCGCCGACCGCCTTCCAGGGCCTCCGAGCTCAAGAAAAACCCCGAGGTGAGATCCCCGACCTCCCCTCTACCGTTCTATACCATGAAATCCAAGTTTTAGGAGGTATAGACGAAAATCCGAAGATCTCCGGCGAGATCGCCGCCTCCCGCCGCCGCGCGCCGCCGGCCAGCGCCGCCCGAGGACGGCCAGGGCGACGTGGCCCCCTGAGGCCCGTCCATTTTAAATCGTGCGGTTCCTATTAGTTCTAACCCGTACCGCTTCGCGTTATAATCTCAGCCGTCTATTTTAAACCGGACGGTCCACATAGGCCTGCATTATAAAAGCCAGGATTCTTACGCGCTACCCCCTGGGGATCTCGGAAAACACGAGCTAGCCCCGGAAACTTCAGATCTAGCCCCTGGAACTTCAGAAATTCATGTAAATTCATTTAAAAATCAATTTTAGGCCCTGGACTTAATAAAAATTAGGAAAACCCCTCTGTTATGTGTAGCTAGACCTTTGGAAATTTATAAAATAATATAATAGACCCTGCTGTAGAAGTGGATTTACCTTTTTGACCCTATATGGTATTAAATTTAGAAATTTGAATATGTGACTAGGATTTAAATTTAAAAGGAAAGGCAAACACATGGGCAAATTCAAGTTTAAACTCTCCTGGCACTTGGAAAACTTTAGAATGAACTAAAAATAGATTTTAGGCTGAAATGAAATCTGCTTAAGTATTGTTCATATTTATTAGTTCTAGAAACACATTTTTAGGCTAGGAAATAATTCTGAAAACTGATAAAATAAATTTAAATTAGTTCACATCAGAGGAGAAGTTCAAAAGTATATTATTTAATATTTTAGATCAGAACCTATTCTGTTTAGATGATAAGTCCTACTATTTAAAATTTAAAACTCACTTTTAGGCATAGAAAATAAATATGGAAAATATAGGAAAATAGGTATGCATAATTAGAAAATGATAAATGAAGTCTCCAAATCCAAAGACTTCAATTTAGGATTTGGTAGAAGATCTGAAAACCCACTTGGAGTAGGAAATTACCTTCCATGCAAACTTGGTAGCTAAAGAGTGTATTAATTGAATATACAGAATTTGTTTAAATTAGAAATTCATATATAGTGTGCAAATAAAAATCTGAATACAAAAGTTATAAATCATATACATATGTTTAAAAGTGCATGTAGGCCAAAAATCAACACATGTAGAGTAACCCCAACACTTAGAAATGTGAATGACTTTCATAGGTATGTATGTGTGGTTTGCATGAAGTGAAAGTGTGAACTATGTCTTATGGATTGTGTTTTCTTTTGCTATGTGTATTGGCATGAGTAGAACCTGCCCCAGAGCAAGTTCTTCCCTTCCAAGACCAAGACTTTCCATTCCCAGAGCAGCAGGAAGAAGGCAAGTGTTCTTGACCACTTTGATCCTATACTAGGATGTGTAGATAGAATTATTTGCATTGTCAATTGAAATATGAAACTCATGCTAGGAAGTTTCCCTAGAATTGCATTACCTTGTGTCCTTGTAGCTTGGGTTGGGATTTATTTAATCATGTCATTTATTATTATGCTTACGCTTAGCCATGCTTAGAATGGGATAATTGGGATATGAGATCATCAATTTATTTGCCTTTCTCTTGAATGAGATGTTATGAGTTATGTAGAGGTAGGGATCGAGGCAAGTTGGATGATTTGGTTGGTGCTGGGTGCACGAGACTCGGGTTTGTGTTTAGTACTTGCCTGGATCCTAAGGACCGGTTCATGGAGCATGTAACCTAGCTTTACCGTGCCAACCACATGCTGAGATGGGGTAGCTTGGCCAATTAATTAGGTGTATCCCCGGCGTAGTATGGGTGTGTTGGATGGTGCGGGGAATAGGTGTCAGCTGGACTACCATATGAACCGCAAGGCTCAAGAGGGGGCCACTGCAGCAGGGTTGGAGCCTCTTGTATGCTGTTAGGGGTGAAACCTCAGTGGGCCCATGCTAGTCGAGAATCCCTTTGTAAAGGCTTTGTAGTGATCTCCTGGCTACACACCTGGGAAGTGTGAATGTGGCTCGCGGCCACTAGCATAATGGAGGTTCTTTTAGTCCACCCGGCAACGGGGGATGAAATCACTACATTTGGGTACAGTGGTGCAAACTCTGCAGAGTCAAAACTATCATGACAGCCGTGCTCACGGTCAAGAGCGGCTTGGACTTATTCATGATTAGAGGATGATAACTTTGGAAGTTGTGGATGTTAAGCGGGGAGCTTAACATTGGAAATGATGTTATGGTTACTTGATATTGATGATGGGTTGGGAAATCGGGATCCATTTCACCTGTGTAGTAAAGTATGTGCTTAATAAGCTAAGGTGATAGGTAATAATTGCGTAGTGCTTTAACCATGAGTTCAACCTCTCCTTGCTCTAGCCATGCATGAAATAACTTTCCCACACTTGCTGAGTACCAACGGTACTCAAACTTGCATATTTGTTGGTTTAAATTGCTGCTCAGGTCAAGGGGATGATGTGGTGTTCAATGACTAAGACTTCAGACCTGAAGAAGGATTCTAGGTTCATGGAGTCCCCCGGGCAACGCCTGTGACGGAGCCCACAAGAATAACATTCCGCTGCTGCTTTATTTACGTGTCGTGAACTATTTATCATCCATCGAGACGTATGCTATGTAAGACTTATTTATATTCGACACCTGGCTTGTAATAAATGATGCTTCACTATTTGTCATCACGTGTATGAGAAAATGATCCTGGCATACATGTGATATTCACTCGGTTGTTCTCCGAATAAACCGGGTGTGACACTCCACAACCAAGTTAAGTCCGTTTATGGTAGTCTATGGTTTTAATCCTCGTGCTCCAATTGATTTGCTACCTTTATCACATACTGAAATTGTGAACTTAGATGCTACACAATGTTCTGAATTTATTCTTAAGTTGCATGAAACTACTAAGTTACAAATTGAAAAAATGAATGAAAAGTATCGCATTGCTGCTAGTAAAGGTAGGAAGGAGGTAAAATTGGAACCCGGTGATTTGATGTGGGTTTATTTGAGAAAAGATAGGTTCCCGGATTTGAGAAAGTCCAAACTCATGCCACGTGCTGCTGGACCTTTTAAGGTTCTTGAGAAGATAAATGACAATGCATATAAACTGGAGCTGCCTCCCGAGTTTGGGGTTAGTCTCACATTTAACATTTCAGATTTGAAGCCATACTTGGGAGAAGAAGATGAGCTTGAGTCGAGGACGACTCCAATGCAAGAGTGGGAGGATGATGTGGACATCACTCCTGCAGATATACACAACACTCACATGGTAGACATGCAAGGTCCAATTACTAGAGCTCGAGCACGAAAATTGAATTTAGAGGTGAGCTCGTTCCTGAACAATTCTTTATATGTGAATTTTGAGAGTATGTTGCTACCTAATGGATTAATTATGATTAGGAACCATGGAGAGAACATGGAGATACATGGAGAGGGGTTGGTTTGGAGGCGTGGAGGACCAGAAAATACGCCAACAAGAAGTTAGAGACCGAGCCCAACTCAAACTCGAGTCCAACTCGGGCCCAGGAGCAGTCCACCTTAAAATGGATCCACAGGAGGCATACGGACTCCGTTTTTTACGTTCTACATATGCACGGAAAGCTGAGAGGATAAACTTTCCAATGGAACTGGTCCCACGTCAAAATTACATCGGAGTCGATGGGAAACTTCGAAACAATATAAAGTTTAGAGTCTGTCAGGGTGTTGCATCACCTAGTTGGGCCATTGGGCCTTGTATCGAGTCCAAGTCCATTATGTACGTGTCTTAGGGTTAGGTCAAGACCCCAGAACCCCCCTGGTCGTCCTCCACCTCCTTTGTACTCCCTAGCTGCCATCACAAACAGCTGGGTTTTGCTTAGTTACAATCTGTCATTGAACAGTGTCGCCGATCATCGGTTGTGAGACCCCAGATTCGTGATCAATTCAGTTTTGATTGCAACTTCTCTGTTCTTGCTTGTGTTCTTGATTGCGCTTGCAGGGATAAGCCTTCGTGGCGAGGTCATTCGTGTGACACGGGTGATAACCAACGGAGCAATGGTGTAGTGATTGCAGGGTTTCGTTCGTTCGGAGCCTTGGATCATCAACATCAAGATCTCCACCCAATCAAGTTTACCCTACCTCTCGGAAGATCGGGACTCATCCTCCTATCACAACGGGGAGATTAAGTGTTTCCGGAAAGATGATGAGGGGACGCTATGGTTCAATGACCGCATAGTCGTACCCCGGAATATGGAGCTAAGGAGAAAGATCCTCGATGAAGCTCACTTGTCTAAATACTCCATTCATCCGGGCAGTAACAAAATGTACCAAGATTTGAAAAAGAAATTTTGGTGGACGCGGATGAAGCGGGAGGTAGCGCAGTACGTATCCGAGTGTGATACATGTAGATGAGTGAAGGCTGATCATATGAGAAAATCAGGGCTGTTGCAACCCCTGAAGATCCCGGCATGGAAATGGGAAGATGTGAGCATGGATTTCATTGTGTGGTTACCCCTGACATCCAACAAGCATGATTCCATTTGGGTAATCGTTGACCGGTTAACCAAGACGGCTCCTTCATTCCGGTGCATACACATTACAATGCCGGCAAATACGCGGAGCTGTACATAGCGAAGATTCTATGCTTTTATGGTGTACCCAAGACCATCGTCTCAGATCGAGGTGCATTATTTGTATCTCGCTTTTGGGAGCAGTTGCACGCTGCATTGGGTACCAAGCTGATTAGGAGCTCTGCCTATCACCCTCAGACAGATGGGCAAACAGAGAGGGTGAATCAAGTACTAGAAGACATGTTGAGGGCGTGTGCCATCCACCACGGTAGGAACTGGGATGCTCACCTACCGTTGGCGGAATTCTCGTATAACAATGGCTATCAGGCGAGTATCAAGATGGCACCCTACGAAGCTCTCTACAGTCGCAAATGCCGCACCCCATTAAACTGGTGCGAGTCCGATGAAAGGGTCACGTTCGGGGTCGATGTTGTGAATGACGCTGAAGAAGCGCGTTTGGACGATTCAAGCCAACTTGAAGGCCGCTCAATCCCGGCAGAGGAGCTACGCTGATAAGAGGCGTAGACCGTTGCACTTTGACGTCGGGGAACACGTGTACCTCCGTGTGTCTCCGATGAAAGGCGTGCACCGGTTCGGTGTGAAGGGGAAACTCGCTCCCCGTTTCATTGGACCCTATGCCATCACCGAGAAGTGTGGACCAGCGGCGTATAGGCAGGAGCTACCAGCATCTCTTACTGGTGTCCATGACGTTTTCCATGTTTCACAACTGCGAAAATGTCTGAAGCATACAGCTGCTGTTCCTACCGAAGACATCGGCGAGTTGCAACCGGAAACGTATGATGAATATCCTGTGGCAATAACTGATGAGAAAGCTCGGACCACGCGTAGCCGAACGTTGTGGTTCTACAAGACACTCTGGAGTAACTACACCGCCGAAGAAGCAACATGGGAGAGTGAGGAATTCCTTCGCTTCAACTACCCGGAGTTCATGGCGTCTCAGCACGGGTGAGTTCCTATTACATCGCTGTCTCTTCTTTTCTAATCTCGGGACGAGATTCTTTTAAGGGTGGAGGGATGTAAAAGCCCAAGAAAAAGGGACTTGCAAAAATTTTCCATCACCTCACAACACCACAGCTTTTGTTGTGGGTATCCTGTGATGACTTGTGAAGAGCAAGTAACCACCATCAAAAGGGTGATTAGAGGGGAAAGCCCTAACTTTCATAAAGTGGGATTTCTACACATGAACATGAGAGGTTGAGCTCACCCTTGGACTTAAAAAGTCTTGGGAAGGTTCAGGCCAAATTTCATGCAAATCCCACACTTTTTGAGGCACTTTTGGAGGCATTTGAAAAAGGGGCCAATTTGAATATAAATTCAAATTGCAGCAACTTTCATCACTTAAATTCAAAAGTTAGCTTCATATTCAAACTCAGCATATTTTTCTGAGTTAGTCCACCAATTTTCACCCCCATTGGAGTTCATCTTGTCGGGAGCTAAATTTGCAAGAATTCAAAACTGAATTTGAATTTCAGTTCAAACATGAAGCAAATTTAGCCAAACAAAGTTCAAATTTGAGAACTCAAATTCAAACCAAGACTTGGTGCTTAAGTCTCACAGTTAATTGGGAGTAGATGGGGATATTTTTCAGCAAAACAGGGGTGAAAAATTGGAAAGATAATTGGGGGAGGAGGGCCCACTGGTCAGAGGCTGTGAGCAACAGAGAACCCACTCGGTGGTCGTCGGTCAGCCGCCGCGACGGGTTACCGCCTCACGGCCGCGCCAGCGCGCGCTGGGAGTAACTCACGCCCCCCTCCCGATCACCACGTACGCAGCACAAAGCTGAGTTTGCTGCCTCCCTCGCCTGCCGCTCTGATCAGCGTCCGCGCACGCGAAGAACACACCACAGCGTTTGCACCTCCGAGCCCTGCCGTGCAGCCGTGCTGATCACCGGGCACTCGCGATCCCTGCAACCAAAAGGAGTGCCAGGGCGTATCTAGCTATTTCCCGTGCTGCTCCAGCAAGCTGCACCCAACTATGAGCGGTGTGAGCCATCGAAGCCGAAGAGCCTGGAGGTACCTGCGGAGCCGAGCTTCGGCTCACCGGTGACGGCCCCATCCAGCCATTGTCGCCGACCACGTTCTACACAAGAAAGGTGCGTGGGGACCCCTAGCTGGTGTAGCCGCCAACCATTCAGCAAACGACCCATCGGGTAGCAAGAATTTTAGAAAGTCCCGAACCCTAGCGCAACTGACCTAGCTCGGCAAGAATCCAAAATTCGGATTATACACTGAGTCAATGATCAAGCTAGCTCACAAGTAGGTCCTACACCTCCTAACGCCCCTCCTCGAGGAAGAACCATGCAAAACCGTCCAGAAATGGCCGAGTACTGGCCATTCCCATAGCCGCCGGTGCAAACACGGCTCGGGTCACCGTCGAGAGTGGGTTTGCCGGCGTTTTTAGCCTCCGAGACTGCTCACATCGGGTTCCTCATGACCCACTGATGCTTCTCGAGCAAACCATGGCCCTTTTCATGCTCTAGAGAGCGATAACGACCTCGCCGGAGCCCTAGCCTCCGCGGGGGACGTCGCACGGCCGTTTCCGATCACCGCCGGCGAGCTCCGACCCCCAAGACAAGTTCCACAGGGCGAGGTAAGGCTAGGCGGCCAGTTCTGGCACTGGGGGTGGTCGGGAAGGCGGTTCCGGCGAACCTCGCCGGAGTGCACCGCCGCTGGACTCGCGGGCGCGTGCAAGGAGGAAGAAGGCGGGTGGTGGGACCCACCTGCAGAAGTTTAAACATTTTGGGGGATTTTCCGGTTTAGTTCAACTTCAAATGCATAGAACTTTTGCTAGGAAGCTCCAAATTCCGTGAACCAAATTTTGCTGAACTCAGAATTTTGAGTACGTTCCAGCAATACCAATTTCAGCTCATGAAACTTAATAATTCTCCAGAATTAAATCCCTAAATTTAAACTATTAGGAATTTTATCTGGAGGATTACTTCATGAAAAATTCTGAAATTTTGCTGAGAGGTTCATTGGAAAATCCTTGAGTCACAGAAAAATTTTCAGACCCATCCAAGTTCATTTGGTCCCCCTAATGGGGTGATTAAGAGGACTGACCTGAGAAAATAGAAAAATGAACAGAAACATTTTTCAGATTTTCTCAAAAACTTGTTTAGGGCATAACTTTCTCTAGGATCCTTGAAATGACATGAAACCAATTCCATTAGAACCATATCAAATTCTATTTTCCAATAAGTAATGGTTGGAGCCATGAAAACCCCTGGAATTACTTAGAGGCTCTAATATTGACCAAATAGGATTTTATTTGTACAAAGTTCAAATGAACTTTGTTTCAAATGGAACTCGGTCAAGACTCTGGCTAGGACCATACCAAGCCACCATAAAAATTTCAGAGCCTAGGGGGGAGGGCCAGCTAGAGTTCTAGTAATTACTTATTTAAGTTTACACTTTACATTTGAATTGACATGTAGTATCTCATTAACATGTAGTCACTGAAGACGAGGAGACTCCGGAAGTACATGACTTCCTTCTCCCGGACGAAGACCTAACCACTGACCAGCAGCGACAAGGCAACCCCCGTTTCCATTATCCTTTTTATAAAGTTTTGCTTTGTTTACATGTCCAGTGTGGAGTATGAATGTGCATTAGGTATAGGATGGATGGAACCCCACTTGCATAACCAAAAGTTTCCTATAAGAGTGAGGGTAGTGTCTAAGACCTCGAGTAGACAGGCTATGCTTAATGATTCATAGGACTTCGGTACAAGTCGAGTAGTTGGAATCTACTCGTGAGTTTAGGCTTGGGACACACGGGATTGGATCGAGGGATGTGAGATCACATTAGTAATGAAAATGAGACTAGGCAGGGGCTAGGGCGCAGCAAGAGGAAGTCTTGTGTGCACAGCCCTGTCCGTGTCGATTGAGGACCGATCCGTGTGCGGCCCTGCTGAGCAAGTATTGAACGTACCAAAGGCATATCGGATATATGGACCCCGATAAACGGATGTAACCTAAACCTCCGGATGTCGAGGCATAGCACACCGATTTATAGGTGTAGGTTGAGGGAAGCAAGGTGGAAATCTGCTAACGGGCATAGAGAGATGCTCCGTGTAGGGAACCTCCTGTCCGTTTTGGTGCGACCGGTTCGACGTTTGGGCTGTTTGGTGAAAGGTTGTCCCGTACGACATCGAGTGAGCATGCTGTGCAGCTCCAAGGGTGGGCGTACGTGACGTGCTCTTTGGGTTTCCCTGCAGGTGTATATCGAGTCGATTCGCCGTCCCTCGGGTGACGAGTACCGCTTGTTCACTGAATCGTGACGTAGGCTAATGTATGAAATGTGATGATTCAATATTGCTGTTATGATATAATTGTATTGTTACATGTGTGCCACCAAAAATTGCTCACTAAATTTCATATTCATGAACTGTTAAATTGTGGCTAAAAGATGAACTAAGGATAAACTATAGGGCATGCCAGGTTTTTGTAAGAGTGTGAGACCGAGCTCTACTATATGATGATGCTTCGTCTCGGCAGCACCGTTTTGCTGATGCACATGTGGGCATGAGACCCTATGTACAATTCCTTTTTTTCAAGATTGCATTTAGTTTCTCTTATTCTCCCCCCCAATCGGATTGGAAATAAAGGATTTTCTTCCCAAGTTTTCTCTCAACAAGAGTTTGGAAATCATGGAAGACTTGAAAGACATCAGATTTTTTCTTGAGAAGATATATCCATGTATACTTGCTAAAATCGTCTATGAAGCTTACATAGTTTTCAAATCTTCCTACCGACATAGGAGCTCGTCCCCAAACATCTGAGTAGACAAGTTGAAGAAGAGCATTGGACACACTATTTGACATCGAATAAGGTAATTGATGACTTTTGCCACATTGAAAAGAGTCACATACTGACTCAATACTAGAAATGTTTACAACAACAACAACAACCAAGCCTTTATCCCAAGCATGTTGGGGTCGGCTAGACTTGAAACCCAAAAATTATATACATATATATATCAATGAAGTAAAAGAGGGGAAGAGATATAAGAACAACAAGGGAAAAAGAAAAGAAAAAAACAAGACTAAGATTCTGGCACATGAATTGCTACTTTCCATGCGGTCCTATCATGAGCTAAGTATCTGGATAGATTCCAATCTCTCAAATCTCGTTTTACCACCTCCTCCTAGGTCAACATTGGTCGTCCTCTACCCCTCTTAATATTTTCTCTACCTCTTTAAATCCCACTGTTAACCGGTGCTTCTAGAGGTCTCCGCTGGATATGTCCAGACCACCTTAGTCGATATTGGACTAACTTCTCTTCAATCGGCGCCACCCCTACTGTCGAAGTGTGTGGTCGACACTTCCCCCGGACCTGCTCTGGGCAGCCCGCGGAGGTTCTTTTTCGGAGGGGCTAGTCACTTGCGGAGAGCTTAAGCGTAAGGGACGAGTGAGGGAGGAGCTTGACACGGTGAGTTTTACGTGGTTCGGGCCGCCGGAGCGTAAAACCCTACGTCCACGGTGAGCAGAGGTGCTCGCTGTATTGCTTGTTGCTCAGAACCGGAGTCCTGAGCTTGAGGATGAGTTACGCCTAGGGTGTGAGTTGCTGGAGTGCGAACCCTTGCTAACGTTGCCTACCCGAGCCTTTTATAGCCCAAGGCTCGGGTGGCTTACAAGGGGGCCCGGGACCCGACAGGTGGTCCCGGGGAGATTTCCTACCGACTATCGTATCCGCAGTTATGTCGGTAGTTGTCTTTTCCGAAGGCTTCCGAGTCTTCGTTCTGCCACCCTGCCCATGCCGGGTGCTAGCCGTGGTGGTTGATGACGGCGGGGGCGGCAGGGGGTGTCTTGTCGCTGTGTTTATTGGCTGGCAGGTTATGACACTGCGCGCCAGTCTGCGATGTGACTGGGCGCAACGGCACCTGACAAAGGCGTGCTCTGCGTCTCCGTGTCTTGGGAAGGCGCGGGCCATGAATACCTTGTACAAGCAAGGTATGGTGCGTCTTTACGCCCGCTGCCTACCACGCGGGGGCAGGCAGCGCTGTTCTGCTGGAAACATGGCGGGCCCGGAGCTCTCCTCTGAGGAGAGGGAGGTCCGGCCCCGCAGGACACGTGGAGCCTTCAGACCTCTCCCCACGGAGGGGGGAGGTCCGGCTTCTGTCGGCCACGTGGCGGGCCCGGAGCTCTCCTCTGAGGAGGGGGAGGTCCGGCCCCGTGGGACACGTGGCGCCTTCGGAGCCCTCCCCACGGAGGGTAGGTATGGCTGCTATTGGCCACGTGGCGGGCCCGGAGCTCTCCTCTGAGGAGAGGGAGGTCCGGCCCCGCTGGACACATGGCGCCTTCAGAGCTCTCCCTGCGGAGAAGGGCGAGATCCTTAGTCATTTTCCTCTGTGCGCGGGGGTACCCAATATCGCGGGTACCGACAGTGGCCCCCGGGCCCATCTCGGGGGAGATAGCGAGCCCGAGGTGGGGCCTCCGTCACTTCTGTTCCGCGCAGTTCCTCTAAGTCCCGCATTAACCGCTGTCGGAGCACGAACAGTCGCGGAATCGTGGGAGCGTGCGCCCACTTGATGGTTGCTTATACCACGGCGGTTCCCAAGGCTGCCACTGCTGCATGTTGCGGCGCTTTCTTCGGGAACCGCCGAAGCGTCATGCCGGCTCGTCTTCTTGGGAGACTGACTCCATGGCCCACCGCTTCAGCTGGGCGGCTTGGACCCACCTGTCATCGGCGCTCGGTCTTGGAGCCTAAGCGGTTGCCGATGCGGTGTATTCAAAGAGTTTCGAGTCGCTTGGAATCGCACCTGGGAAGCTTTAAGAGGGGATCTTACCCGAATTGCGGCTTCCCTTCGCACTTCCCAGCGCTTTTCCTTGGACTCTTGTGCCTTTGTCTTCTTGTCTTTGAGCCCTCCCTTGCCATGGCTTCCAACCCGCCCCCAGAGAAGAAACGCGCTCGATCTCCTCCGGTGGCGGTATCTGTGCCAAGTCGGGGATCCAGGGTGCCTGCACCTCCTGCTTCTGGAGATGGCACTCCTTTCGGTGGCGACACAAAGTGGTCCCGGGCTGATCATTCCGACGGGACTCCCCTTAAGCGACAACAGGCCGAAGGTTCCCAAACTTCGCGTCCTCCTTCCTCAAGTGGTGGAGTCTCCGGGGAACCTGCTGATGCGTCGAGGGGAGCTTCTGGAGCGTCCCCTACTCCGTCAGTCTAGGCGACTGCGGAGCGGCCGTCAGTGACGATGGCGGGCTCTGGGGATCCTACCCCGGCTCGGAAGTCGGGGTTCAGGGCCTGCTGGAGTGTTCGCGCTTCTTGGCCTTCCCCGACTGATGGGGAGTCTGCGCCGTTGCGCTCAGAAACCGGGACAGCTGCCGCGGCCCTCAAGCTAGCGCGAGTTTCTCCTGTTCCGGTATGCCCGGATTCTACGCCAGCGCCAACTCCTTCCACTTGTCTCTCCCCACCGTCTGAAGGGCCAGCTGTTAGTGAGGGTTCGGCAGGTCCTGCTGTCGAGGTCCCGGCGCCAGCTTATCCTGACCGGCGTCTTATCCCGGCCCCTAGCGCGTCGTCCTTTCTTGAGGACGATGTGGTGGAGGAGATCGGGGGTGCCGCTCCGGCCTCTGCTGCCCCACTGCCCCTGGCAGATGCCTTCGTGCTCGCCCAAGCGAGCGTCCGGCAGGTCCTGACCGTGCTTGGTCCTGAGCAGGAGGAGCAGACGATCGAGAGGGATCGCCTCCTCATCTGGGGGAACCTTTTGCGGGAGCGGACCGCGAAGGTCAAGGGCGAGCTCGACTCCAGGCAAGAGTTTCTTGACTTCAGGGAAGCGCTCCTCGACCGGCAGAAGCAGGCTGTCGACCGTCTGGACGCCGAAACGCGGCGGCTCCACAGGGAGGCCCTTGAGGCACATGCCCAGGCCGAGGAGAGCCTCTCTGCCGTGGAGGAGATACGGTAGAGGTTAGAGCGTCGTAAGCGTGCCGTTCAGGACCAGGAGCGTTCCACGGCAGCCGAGGCGGAGAGGGTCGCCGCGCGGCTAGCGGCGGGCAAGGACGACCTGCGAGCTCGGGCTAGGGAGCTTGAGGCCCAGAGGGCTGACCTTGCCATGAGGGAGGAGCAGGTCTCCCTGGAACGCCAGGCGATCCTAGATCGGGAGCTGGCTGTTGACTTCCGGGCTTCAGAGCTGGAGCGGCTTGCCTAGTCTCTCCGCCTTCGGGAAAGCTCCCTGGCGGACAAGGAGAAGGAATCCTCCGAGGGAAGCCGCGACGCCCTGCGAGCAGCCCGCCGCGAGGTAGAGGAGCTCTTGGCCTCGCGGTCCTTCGAGGCCCGTGCAGTTTCGAGCTTTGTCGACCAGGCAGGGTCCGCCTTGGTCCCTCTTGGCTTCAGCCCGGTGAAGGCGGTGGCTCCTGCGCTGAAGGTGGCTGAAGTGATCCCCGCACTGGAGTCACTTGGCGCCAAGCTGAGCAGGCTGGACTCGGTGGTCGCCAGCGAGCTTGAGGCAGAGGGACGGGGCCTGGCCTTGGAGGTTGCCACGCATGTGTTGGCATGTTTCAAGAGCCGGGACCCATCCTTCTCACTGGAGCCAGCGAGAGAGGGTCCTGCCGTGGAGCGGGAGGAGATGGCCAGGGCCGAAGTCGGGGATGTGGCCGCCCTTGTAGCCTCTAGGTTCCGGCGCGAGCCAGGAGGCCCCTAGGACTTGCTTCTTTCTTTTTATCGAGTCTATAGACCAGCTCCTGGAGCCATGAATAAATATACTCTCTTGCATGTTTGTGCCTGTGATGTTTTCTGCCTTCTTCTTGGTTTAGCCTGACCGAGTCCTTAGCTCCGCAAGGTACTCAGAGGCCCTGACCAATCTCGAAGCTCTGCACAGGCACCTTCCCCGGGTCCTTACTGTATTAAGGGCCCCGGAGGTCTCCGGAGCTCGCCCCATGAGGATGGGGAGGTCCGGACCTGCCGGCCACGTGGCGGGCCTGGAGCTCCCCTATACGGAGAAGGAGGTCCGGCTTCCGGCCACGCGGCGGGTCCGGAGCCCCTTCCCAGGAAGGAGGAGCTCCGGCCCCGCTGGACACGTGGGGCCTTCGGAGCTCCCCCCAGAGGGGGAGGTCCGGCTTCTGCCGGCCACGTGGCGGGTCCGGAGACCCCCCTGAGGAGGCGGGAGCTCCGGCCCCGCTGGACACGTGGGGCCTTCGGGCCTCACCCCTGTTGAAGGGGCGGAATCCGGACCTATCGGTCCTGTGCTGGAGTAGTCGATAGCTCCTTGCCCCCCGCCTCATGCAGCCCCCGTTGCTGTAACCTGGAGGTCCTGCACACAGATAGAGGAAACATAATTCTCCTCGGTGGGTCCTCCCCTCCCCGTCTCTTAGTCTTATTCGGCTTACGGTCCTAGCCCGGTATACGGGGCTTGGGCAATTCTGTGCGCGAGGCACCGGGGCTCCGGCTCCCTCCAAGGCCCGGGTACGACCGTCCGATCCCTAGTACCGGACCGTGCACCAGGGAAGCAGAGTGCACAGGCTTTGGGTTCGGAACCAGGCAAAGCGGCTGTACTCCCCTGGACCTCCGGAGGGCAGGGTGCGCACGCTTTTGGGTTCAGAGCCGGTAAGTGGGATACACACCCTGGACCCCCCTTGCACGGCGCAGGCCTTTCCTGGAGGTGACCAACTGGCACCGCAACACCTGACCGGGGGAGGCCCGAGAGGCCAACCTGGACATCGGCAGGTGCCTCAAGTGCAACCGCCTTCGGTAGGATAGCAAATGCTGACTATGGATGAGCGCGGGAGAGAGGGAGCTAAATGTACGGTGAGCATACATAGAGAGTACGATCATAAAAACTAATGCGTAATTTAAATGAGTACATGAGAGAGAGCGAAACAGAACAGGTTTCTGTGTAAATGCCCATAGGGGGAAGTCAGGTTGTACATGGAGGCAACGACCCGCCTCATTAAGAAGGGAAGCAAGACTCTACGCGCTTAGGGTCGGAACCAGGCCAAGCTGAACGTAGTCCTGGACCATCCCCTGAGACTTAGCTGCCCCAAGCGCTGTTCCTAGACTCCATGGGATTTATTACAGAAGGGTATGGCCCTGTTCTACTAACGATCAGGGGGTAGGACTTACAGTGTTGTCCTATACCAAGGGTTTGGGAACGGATCCGATACTTTGGTTGAAAGGCATGTGTACCTGGGATGGCAACTTTCGTGACTCGGAAGGGACCTTCCCGGCTGGGGGAGAGTTTTCAGGTCCTTCACGGGAAAGTGTGTGCCGCGGCACCAGGTTGCCTTCCTGCAGGACCCTGACGCGTTTGGTCCTTTGGCGGTAGTGCTAGGGCACCAGCCGAGACCGTGCGTTGTGGGGTGTTACCTGCAGCCAGGCCTCGTCGATGAGGTCGTCATCTTCACGCTGGATCAGGTCCTGCGCGGCTTCTCCTGGCAGCCCTGGGGTACTCTCCCCTTCTGGCCAAGGCCTTCAAGGGGTAGGAGAACCCGGAACCTTCTTGGGAGACCCAAGGCGTCTTTCCCCTTCCCGCTGAGGCCTTCAAGAGGTTGACAGACCCTGGGCAGCCCCCAGGAGGTAAGGCCGAGGCACAGAAACGTGCACTCGGGTGGAGCTGGCCCGGTTCCGCACCATCGGGGCTGGTGCTTGGGCTGCTGCTACTACTTGGAGCTTCTCCAAGGTTGATATCGCAGCAGTGCAGTCTCCACTGTCTCTCCGGGGCAGACGTAGTTGGCTACTGCCCCGGCTCGTCATCACCGGAGCTGGAGTCCTCGCCGTTGTGCACCGTCTTTATGACGCGCTGAGGCTCCTGGAACCCCACCTGGTGGCCGACGCTGACTGAGGCGTCGACCTTCTGCTTGCCCTCCCTCTGAGGGAGGGGCGGGGCATCAGCTCTCTGCTGCCTCCCTTTGCGGAAGCGCTCTGTGAGCCTCTGGATACGCCAGCACTCGGCAGCAGTATGATTGCTGGTGCCATGCACGGGGCATAGCTCGCCTTGGTCACCATCTGGGGCTGGTGACTGCCGCTGCCTTTTGTTGGGGCGCGGCCCCCGAGCTCCACTGGGTGCCACTGCTGCGGCAACGGGAGCCGCGGCCGATGACTTCATCTTGCCACTCCCCCGATTCTTGGCCTTCTTGCTGCCTCCATAAGAAGCAGCGCCAGATCCGGGCTGTCCTCCTGACTCGGAGGCTGGCAGTGAGTGCCAGTTCCGCCCTTCGGCTGCTCTGGTGCACTTGTCCGCCAGGCTGAAGAGCTCGGAGACATCGCGGACCTCTCTGGTCGCGAGTTTCTCAAGCATCTTCTCGTCCCGTACACCCTGCCGGAACGCCACCACCACAGAAGCACTTTGAATGTGCGGGATGGTGTTGCGTACCTGGGAGAACCGCTGGATGAAGGAGTGCAGTGATTCCCCAGGTTGTTGGTTGATGGCATGGAGGTCAAGCTCCGTGCCAGGACGGGTGTAGAAACTGCCGAAGTTGGCGATGAACTGCCGGCAGAGCTCTCCTCAGGAAGTTATGGAACCCTGGGGGAGGTTCATGAGCCAAGACCGGGCTGGGCCGGTCAAGGCGACAGGGAAGTAGTTGGCCATGACGGCCTCATCCCCTCCTGCGGCAAGTACGGCGGTGGAGTAGATCTGGAGGAACTCCGCTGGGTTGACGCTGCCGTCGTACTTCTCGGGCAGGTGCGGCCGAAACTTGTGCGGCCACCTCACGAAGCGAAGGTGGGGCGCCAGGGCCGCACATGCTGCTCCTGTTGCTGTAGGCGTTGGTGCCACGAACGCTTGGTTCGCCACTGGCACAGTGTACCCCGGTATGGGCAAGGTTGCGCCATAGACCGGGGGCGCCGTTTGCAGGGCATATGGCTGTGGCATATGCTGCGTGGCGTATGCCTGGGGCAGAGATCACGTGGCGAAGGTCTGCGCCTCAGGCTGGGTCGAGGCTGACGTCATGCTGTCGCCAGCCTCTTGGTTGCGACGCCTTTCTCGACGTCGCCCGTGGTACACCCGGGCATCTTGGCCCAAGTGGCACCGTTCCAGCTCTTTCCTCAGGTCCGTCGACGGAAGCCTGGTGGAGCTGGAATCCGCTGTCTGCCCGTCAACCATTGGCGTGCGCATCAGCGACACAGCCGGTTGGCCGGAGCGTCGTCCCTGCTGAAGTTGAGGGTTTGCGGCGGCGACGACGAGACGGTCTACCTCGCGAATGCACTGCTGGGTAACTGAATGGGGTGCGTCCCCAGCAGGTGGATTGCGCAGTAGCGCTCTTGCTGCAGCTAGCGCACCCCCGTGGGGTACGCTCAGCGCTGCAGAAGATCTCACGCTAGCTGGAGCCTGCATTGCCGGAGTTGGCTGCTGGCTTCCAGCTTTCGCCGACACACTCCGTCCTGAGTGTGTCGACACGTATTCCCCGCTAGTCACGGTCCTTCGTGAACGCGGGGGAGGATAGCTTGCCGCTGAAGGTAGCTTCGTCATCTTCGTCGGCAGAAACTCGTCGCGCAAGGGAAAAGCCCCCTACCTGGCGCGCCAAATGTCGAAGTGTGTGGTCGACACTTCCCCCGGACCTGCTCTGGGCAGCCCACGGAGGTTCAGTTTCGGAGGGGCTAGTCACTTGCGGAGAGCTTAAGCGTAAGGGACGAGTGAGGGAGGAGCTTGACACGGCAAGTTTTACGTGGTTCGGGCCGCCGGAGCGTAAAACCCTACGTCCACGGTGAGCAGAGGTGCTCGCTGTATTGCTTGTTGCTCAGAACCGGAGTCCTGAGCTTGAGGATGAGTTACGCCTAGGGTGTGAGTTGCTGGAGTGCGAACCCTTGCTAACATTGCCTACCCGAGTCTTTTATAGCCCAAGGCCCGGGTGGCTTACAAGGGGGCCCGAGACCCGACAGGTGGTCCCGAGGAGATTTCCTGCCGACTATCGTATCCGCAGTTATGTCGGTAGTTGTCTCTGCCGAAGGCTTCCGAGTCTTCGTTCTGCCGCCCTGCCCATGCCGGGTGCTAGCCATGGTGGTTGATGACGGCGGGGGCGGCAGGGGGTGTCTTGTCGCTGTGTTTATTGGCTGGCAGGTTCTGACACTGCGCGCCAGTTTGCGATGTGACTGGGCACAACGGCACCTGACAGAGGCGTGCTCCTCGTCTCCGTGTCTTGGGAAGGCGCGGGCCTTGAATACCTTGTACGGGCAAGGTATGTGCGTCTTTACGTCCGCTGCCTACCGCGCGGGGGCAGGCAGCGCTGTTCTGCTGGACACGTGGCGGGCCCGGAGCTCTCCTATGAGGAGAGGGAGGTCCGGTCCCGCAGGACACGTGGAGCCTTCAAACCTCTCCCCGCGGAGGGGGGGATGTCCGGCTTCTGTCGGCCACATGGCGGGCCCGGAGCTCTCCTCTGAGGAGGGGGAGGTCCGGCCCCGCGGGACACATGGCGCCTTCGGAGCCCTCCCAACGGAGGGGAGGTCTGGCTGCTGTTGGCCACTTGGCGGGCCCGGAGCTCTCCTCTGAGGAGAGGGAGGTCCGGCCTCGCTGGACACGTGGCGCCTTCGGAGCTCTCCCTGCGGAGAAGGGCGAGATCCTTAGGCATTTTCCCCTGTGCGCGGGGGTACCCCATATCGCGGGTACCGACACCTACCGTATCACAAATCGCCTCTTTCCTTATTCTATCTCTTCTCCTGTGCCCGCACATCCACCATAGCATGTGCATCTCTGCGACACTCATTTGTTGGACATGTTGTCATTTAGTTGGCCAACATTCTGCCCCATAAAGCATCGCGGGTCTGATCACCGTCCTATAGAACTTACCTTTTAGCTTTTGTGGGACCTTCCTATCACATAGGATTCCAGAGGCTTGTCGCCATTTCATCCACCCTACCTTGATCCTGTGCAAACATCCTCATCAATATCGCCATTGCTTTGTAATATTGATCCTAAGTATAGGAAGAGTCCCTTCTAGGTACTATTTCTCCTTGTAGGCTAACATTTCCCTCTCCACGACCAACACCACTAAAGTCACACCTCATGTACTCGGTCCTGGTCCTACTAAGTCTAAACCTCTTGGACTCTAAGGTTTGTCTCCATGGCTCTAATTTCTTATCAACACCATCCCTAGTTTCATCTACCAACACTACATCATCGACAAAGAGCATGCACCAAGGGATATCCCCTTGTATATCCTTCGACACCTCATCCATCACCAAGGAAAAGATATATGGGCTCAAAGCTGATCCTTGATGTAGTCATACCGTGATAGGAAATGCATCAGTCTCAGTATCACATACGCGGACACTTGTCCTAACATTATTGTACATATACTTGATAAGGGTAATGTACTTTGTTGGCACTTTATGTTTCTCTAGTGCGCACCACATGACTGACCTTGGTATCTTGTCGTACGCATTCTCCAAGTCAATGAACACCATATGCAAGTTCTTCTTCTGCTCACTATCTGTCTCCATAAGCTGACGAAGCAAGAAAATCGCCTCCATTGTAGACCTCCCAGGCATAAAACCAAACTGGTTTTTAGTGACATTGGTCACTTTCCTCAGGTGGTGTTCAATCACTCTCTCGCAAAGCTTCATAGTATGACTCATAAGTTTAATCCCTCGATAATTAGTACAACTTTGAATATCTCCTTTATTTTTGAAGATAGGTACTAATATACTTTTCCTCCATCTTCAAGCATCTTGTTTGACTGAAAAATGTGGTTGAATAGCTTTGTGAGCCATACTATTGCCATGTCCCCAAGGAATCTCCACACCTCAAAAGGGACATCGTCAGGGCTGAGGGCCTTTCCTCCTTTCATCCTTTTTAAGGCCCCCTTAACCTCAACCTCTTGTATCCTCCGCACGAACCGCCTGTTGGAGTCATCAAAGGAGTCATCCAACTCAACCATAGTGCCCCCATTCCCATCATTGAATAGCCCATTAAAGTAATCCCGCCATCTATTCTTAGTCTCTTCATCAGTCACTAGAATGCGGTTAGTCTCATCTTTGATGCATTTAACTTGATTGAAATCCCTCATCTTTCTCTTGTGGATTTTTGCTATTTTGTATATGTCCTTTTCACCTTCTTTTGTCTCTAGTCTCTCATATAACTCATCATAGGCGTGTCCTCGTGCCTTACTCACAGCCCGCCTTGCATTCCTTACGCTTGGCACCCATCAAGTAAGATGCAAAGACCCTTGCTCACTTATCACTACATCCCGGCGATGATGTAGCATGCCACTAAGGTGGTGGCGATCCGGCCCTTGCTCATTTAACATCATACCCGGGTTTCGATATGGCGCACCACTAAGGCGGTGGCGACCCGGCCCTTGCCCACTTAACACCATACCCGGGTTCCGATATGGTGCGTCGCTAAGAGGGTTACGCCCCAATGAATTTCTATTGGGTTTCATTTCCATGAGAATGGCTAAGTGTAGTTGTTGGCTCGCTAAGCCTATCACAACCCCTCCTCCTTTACCCGGGCTTGGGACCGGCTATGTCATTACAACATACTATAAATGTTTGAGGGAACTATTTTATTCTCACTAAGAACTTTCTTTACTATAGGTAATGCTGGGTGCCCAAGACGATCATGCCATCTTACCAAAGAGACTCTGACTGCACTAAGAGCACTTTTTATTTTCCTTGTGACCCTGAGGTACAAAGGGATAGAGACCTCTTCTACATTTGTCGTGGAAGAGAATTTTCTTCGAGACCTTATCCTTGATAAAAAAGAACCAAGGGTGAAATTCTATAAAAACATGATTGTCGAGAGTGAAACGATGCACTGAAAGGAGACTTTTTGATGTAGTCGCCACACGAAGAATGTTTTCAAGTTTGAATCGTTTATGGGGGGTACTAATAAGTGATTGACCAACATGACTAATATCCATACCTGTGCCATTGGTGTTGTGTACTTGATCTTGGCCATGGTATTTTTCTCTTGTGGTTATTTTTTCCAACTCTCCCGTGATATGATCAGTTGCTCCACTATCCATGTACTAGTTTGTATCTATGCCATATGCTGAATGACTGGCCGCACTTGAGCTTCTTTCATCAGGTTCATATTCTTCTTTGAACCTATGACAACAATCTGAGGCAACATGACCTTGTTTATAGCAGATTTGACAAACAGGCTTGTTATAATTCCTGTATGTTCCATAGTTGTGTGCATCACGACGACCACCAGTACTTCCACGGTTGTTATATGCCGAGCGTCCTCCTCGACGACCTCTGCCACGGTTACTTGTTCTTCCTCGGTTTCCACAACCGAAACCTCCACGTCCTCGTGAAGCTGTGTTTGCTGAGGACTTGTAATCATTCTGCCCTTGAAGAAGTTCCTGTCTCATGTCGAAGTTCGAGATCTGGCCAAATAATTCACTAAACGTGACTGGTGTTTTCTGAGCATCTAGTGCGGACACAAGAGAGTTATACTCTTGATATAATCCAGCAAGGATGTATGACACCACTTCTTCTTCATCAAGAGGCTTTCCTGCAGCAGCTAACTCATCGGCATAACCAGTAATTTAAGCGAAATAAACCGAGACTGATTTATTTCCTTTAGATGCATTAGCAAGCTTGATTCGAAGATTGTCAATGCGTGATCTTGATTGCGAAGAAAACATGTTTTCAAGATGTGACCAAGCTTCTTGAGAGATTTCTGCCTTTGTTACCTGAATTAGAGTTTCCTTTGACAATGTTCCAAGCAAATAGCTTAGATTCTGTTGGTCTTGAGCAATCCATGTGCTGTACGCTGGATTATCCACCTCTTGATCCTTCTTAGTACCAGCAATATTTTCATCAGGCTTTGGAATAGATCCATTGAGATAACCTTGAAGACGTGCTCCTCTGATCTGAGGTAGCACTTACGACTTTCAGAGGAGATAGTTTTCCTTTGTCTGCTTCTCGGATACTGATGCATTGAGGAGCACCGGCACCATTGTCGACGAGGACGCCATGTCGCCGACGACGAAGCAACTAGACGAGACAGAATATTGGCTCTAGTACCATATTAGAATCAATAATCTGGGAAGCGTAGAACCCTTTTCCTTGGGCCAAAATTTTATTTATAGGGGAGATCAAATCAATCTCAACAGATTACAAAAGAAGTTGTGATTTGTTTACAACCGACTCGTACTCAATCATATCTTCCTACGCTATCATATTACATACTATATTATAACAATTCAAACGAGAAGGAGAACAAAATTGTCAGCAGTGTGAAGGTCAATTCTTCAGATAATGACTAAGAGCAGAAGACCAATTCTTTCAAAGCTGATAATGAGATGAAGATGGATTCTTCCAAGAATACCTAACACATGGAACTCAGCCCATGGGGCATGAGAATGCACAAGATATAGACGCCAAAGAATAAAACAACAGTGCTTCTAAGACTGCACAGAAGACTGCTGAGATTGCCACGTAATATAAGTGGAAGCTAGCTTGAAGGAACAGGGACCATATTTGAACTCAAAAGACAAAAACAATGAGTAGTAGAGGAGGAATTAAAGAAACTGAAGTTGAAGTTTCAAGTTCATGACTGTCGCCTGTTGAAAGAGTCATTAGTTCGTAAAAGATAAGTTTTATTATTTAGTTTAAATACAAGATAAGGTTCGTGTAGATAAGAAGATAGAGTTGTCGGGTTGTTAGACCAGCAGATCAGACACCCACTTGAGTATGAAAGGGCAGCCCATCATCAAATAAAGTGTCACCTGGTGGGCAGCTGCTTTGATCACTCTAGCTGGCTGCTCAGAACAGACGCCTAGCAGGATTTCATACACCCTCTGCTCACTTTTCTAATCCCATATGCTACTCCACTTCTGCTCACCCCAAAAAAATATTTACAACAATTTAGTATCAGATTCCATCAGAGCATGGACAATCATGCTTGGCTCCGAGGTCGATCCTCGCAGCCTCACATATTCTGCCTATCTGGATTGCATCCTAGCCCAGCTCGCCGTGATGAACGCTCGCTTGGACTCTATTGACCAGCGGTTCACAAGACGGGATAAAGGATTAGAAACTGGCTCCCACTACGTAAGAACCTCAAATCAGAGACAAAGATCGGAGACGAGCGCAAAGGCGACCATCTCCGATCTGGAAAAATGAGACGCGCCCACATCAATGAGGATCAGAACTGGCATGCACTACTACGAAAACCATTATCACAAGCGCCTCATTTTTCAGACCCAGGCAGTCCGTAAAAAAATACGCCTGTAATGTCGAATGATTTAATAGCCGCCTGTGATGAATAAACATCACAGATGGCTAGCAACAGCAAAACGCCTGTGTAAACATATCAATTTTCACAGGCGGACTGTGGAGTAGGAGCCGCCTGCAATATAGGCCATTAATACAGACTGAAGCGACCGGAAGTCCGAGCCGCCTGCAATATTGGCCATTAATACCGAGGGGATCGGAATGCGCCTTTGACACCAATTCAAAGCCACCAAACGTCGCGGCCTGGTATACATAAACTACATTAAGCATCAAACAAAAAGACAACAAACAATTCGATAATCGTTAACAAACATTCATCATCAAACACACATTCATTAAAAAATAAATTTCTACAAACAACAAAAGAAAATAACAGACGACCGCCTAGTCCTCTGGTGGCGGAGAAACGCCACACTTGTTGGCGATCGCCACCACCAACTTCCTACTGCCTTCCACCCCAAGCATCTCACCGACCGTCTCTCGCATCGCGTCACGACGACCGGCCACTGCGCTTAACCCGAAGAGGTAGTGGGTTATTGTAACACCCTCAATTTTGTAATCATGCATGCATTCATATTTCATGTAGAGAAACATTATAAAATAAGTAGAAATACAGAAGGAATCAGAAAGATAGCTAAAAACAGCCAGTTCCAGTTCGCCGAGGAGCGCTGTAGACACTTCCCACGGCTTGCTGGCCATGTGGCGTGCTTGGAGCTCATCCCTGCGTAATGGGGAAAGGTCAGGCACCGCCAGACACATGGCAGACTCGGAGCTAGCCTCTGTGGAAGGGGCAAGGTCTGAACCGCAGGACGCGTGTTGCCTCCGGGGCTTGTCTCTGCGGAGAAGCGAAGTCCAGCCCCACAGGACACGTGTCATCACCGGAGCTAGTTGCTGCGGGGGAGTAATGTAAAAGCCCAAGAAAAGTGACTTGCAAAAACTTTTCATCACCTCACAACACCACAGTTTTGTTGTGAATATCTTGTGAAGAATTGTGAAGAGCAAGTAACCTCCATCAAAAGGGTATTGGTTCAAACTTTCTACACATATGATAACACATGAGAGGATGTTCTAAAACCAACTTAGAGTCATTTGCATGTTTGGACCCTAGTTGGAATAAGACCACCGAGTTGAAGTACTCAAGTGCAATGGGAGGGTTTAAAAATCAGAATTTGAACTAATGTCCAACTCAAAATTCAAATGAGGGGAGGACATAATAGTGATTCAAAACTGTTGTATTCAAACTCTTGGTTGCAGTAGCTAACACAAGAATCAAAGTGCATATTTGGATTCCTTAGGTCCAAATTAGTGGGTAGGCAAAGTTTCAGTAATTTTTGAAAAGGTTTGCTACCCATTTTTCCAAAAAGGATTTAAATGTGCAAAGAATTCAAATATACATTTGAATTTGGGGGAAATTTGCCCAACTATACAAATGTAGCTCAGCTTTAGCTCCAAACATTTGAATTGGTCACTTGCCAAGTTTTTGGAGATCTTTTGAGGGATGGGGGAGCACTTACTAGTGGGTCCCACATGTCATAGGGCTCAGTTGGCGTAACCCCTAAGTATTGTGCTCCGGTTTGCACTCCACCGAGAGAAGCTCACCGAGTGACACCGCGGGGAGAGCCGGACGCCACCTCCTGCTGAGAGCTGTGCCTCACCTCACCACAGCACCGAGAGAACCCCCCCCCCCCCCCCGCCCCGTTTCCCTCACTCTCACCGCCAGAGAACAGAGGCGCCGCCGCCATCTTCAATTCGCTCGGGAGCGATTTCCTCTCGCATGTAAGCGTCGACAACCCAGCAAAACAGCATCACCAGACATCCCACGACCTCCTCACACCATCCCCAGTCGAGCTAAACCACAGCAACCCGAGGGACTTGCGTTTTTTGCGGCGACCTAACCTCACAGCGGTTTGGGGCGCTCGTGGACAGCCTACACCAGGCCCTTTCACGCCCAAGCGAGGACATCCCCAGACGCGCCGGTGAGCCCTGCTGCTTCCACCCACATCACAAGGCAATGTAACACCCCAAAATCCTGTTCAGAGGGGAGTTTAAAAAATTTTGGATGTGTTGCAAAAATTCAAATTCAAACTGGAATTCAAATTAAACTCAAAACAGAAAAGAAATAGAAAAAGAAAAAGGAAAACAGAAAAAAACGGCCAGTGGGCTGAAACCCACCAGCCGGCCCACCGATCCCACGCCAGCCCGCAGCCGCGCGCACCCTCTTCTTCCCACTGACAGGCGGGGCCGCCAGTCTTTCTTCTTCCTTGCGCTAGCGCCGCGCTCGGCCGGACTCTCTCTCACCCCGAATCCAAACCGACCCGGATTCCTGCGTATCCCAGCCGAATTTTGTTCGTGGGCGACGCAAACTCGATCACAACCGAACGCCGCCCTTCCCCCGTATATAAAAACCCTGGCATCGTCCCGTTTTCCCCCACAATCTGCCGATTTTCTCTCCGGTGAGAACCCGAGCCCCTTCGGCAAATTCTGGCCGACCTACGCTCCGGAATTCCGATCTAACTCGTTGGTCTTGATCCACCGCCTCCGGGGAACCTCGCAGGTGCAGAAAACACGGTGGTTTGTGGTTCAAACACAGCGCCGACGAGCCTCGCCGTGAATTCACCTCGAACCTCGTCGCCGACCGCCCTCCAGGACCTCCGAGCTCAAGAAAACCCCCAATGTGAGATCCCCGACCTCCCCTCTACCGATCTATGCCATAAAATCACAGTTCTAGGAAGAATTTACGAAGATCCGAAACTCTCCGGCGAGATCACCGCCTCCCGCTGCCGTGCGCCGTCGGGCAGCGCCGCCCGCGCTCGATCAGAGCGACGTGGCCGCTTGTGCGCCGTTTATTTTAAATCGCACGGTAGAGTTTAAATCCCTGCGTACCGGTTCGACGTTATAATCTCAGCCGTCTGTTTTAAATCGGACGGTCCACGTCAGCCCGCGTTATAAAGACTGGAATTCTTACGTGCTACCCCCTGGGGTTCTCGGGAAATAAGAGCTAGCCCTAGAAACTTCTGATCTAGCCCCTGGAACTTCAGAAAATCATGTAAATTTATATAAAAACCAGTTTTGGCCCCTGGACTTAATAAAAATTTGGAAAGACCCCTCTGTTATGTGTAGCTAGACCCCTGAAAATTCTTAAAATAATATTATAGACCCTGTAGTGGGGTGAGTTTACCTTTTTAACCCTATTTGATATTAAATTTAGGAAATTGAATATGTGGTTAGTATTTAAAATTTAAAAGGTGGGACAAACATATTGTCTAATTCAAATTAAAAACATTCCCAGTACTTAGAAAACCTGGGAGTGAGATAAAAATAGATTTTTGGCTGAAATGAATCTGTTTAATTTATTATTCACATATATTAGTTATAGGGACACATTTTTAAGTAGAGAATAATTCTGAAAATTAGAAAAATAAATGTAAAATAGTTTACATCAGAGGAAAAGATCAAAAATATATTATTAACTATTTTGGATCAGAACCTATTCTATTTAGATGATGTGTCTTACTATTTTCATAATAAAGTACACATTTGGGCATAGGAAGTAAATTTGAAAATATAGCAAGCTAGGTATAAATAATTAGAAAATGATAAATGAAGATTCCAAAATCCAAAGAATTCAGTTTAGGGTTGGTAGAAGTTCTGAAGACACATATGGAGTAGGAAAATAACTTTCATGCATACTTGGTAGCTAAAAGGTGTAGTAATTGAATATAAGGAATTTATTCAAATTGGAAACTCATATATATAGTATGCAAGTATAAATGTGAATACAAAAGTAGGAATCATATACACATGATTAAAAGTGCATGTAAGCCAAAGAATTATTTGCATTGTCAAATGAAATATGAAACCCATGCTAGGAAGTTTCCCTAGAATTGCATTACCTTGTTTCCTTGTAGCTTGGGTTGGGATTCATTTTATCATGTCATTTATAATTATGCATATGCTTAGCCATGCTTAGAATGGGATATTTGGGATATGAGATCATCAGTTTATTTTACCATACTCTTGAATGAGATATTGTGAGTTATGTAGAGGTAGGGATCAAGGCAAGTTGGATGTTTTGGTTGTGTGCTGGGTGCACGAGACTCGGGTTTGTGTTTAGTACTTGCCTGGTTCCTAAGCACCGGTTCATGGAGCATGTAACCTGGCTTTATCGTGCCAACCACATGCTGAGATGGGGCAGCTTAGCCAATTAATTAGGTGTATCCCCGGCGTAGTATGGGTGTGTTGGATGGTGCGGGGAATAGGTGTTAGCTGGACTACCATATGAACCGCAAGGCTCAAGAGGGTGCCACTGCAGCGGGGTTGGAGCCTCTTGTATGCTGTTAGGGGTGAAACCTCAGTGGGCCCACGCTTGTCGGGAATCCCTTTGTAAAGGCTTCGTAGTGATCTCCTGGCTACACACCTGGGAAGTGTGAATGTGGTTCATAGCCACTAGCATAATGGAGGTTCTTTTAGTCCACCCGGCAACGGGGGATGAAATCACTACATATGGGTACAGTGGTACAAACTCTGCAGAGTCAAAACTGTCATGACAGCCTTGCTCACGGTCAAGAGCGGCTTGGACTTATTCATGATTAGAGTATGATGGCTTGGGAAGTTGTGGGTGTTAAGCGGGGAGGTTAACATTGGAAATGATGTTATGGTTATTTGATTATGATGATGGGATGGGAGATTGGGACCATTTCACCTGTGTAGTAACGTAGGTGCTTAATAAGCTAAGGTGATAGGTATTAATTGCATAGTGCTTTAACCATGAGTTCAACATCCCCTTGATTTAGCCATGCATGACATAACTTTCCCACACTTGCTGAGTACCATTGGTACTCAACCTTGCATATTTGTTGGTTTATATTGCTGCTCAGGTCAAGATAACGAGGTGGTGTATAATGATCAAGACTTTGGACCCGAAGAAGGTTTCTAGGTTCATGGAGTCCCCCGGGCAACGCTTGTGACGGAGCCCACGAGAATAATTATTCCGCTGCTAGTTTATTTACTTGTGATGAACTTATTATTGTCCACCGAGACATTTGCTATGTAAGACTTATTTATATTCGACACCTGGCTTGTAATAAATGATGCTTCACTATTTGTCATCACATGTATGAGAAAATGATCCTGGCATACATGTGATATTCACTTGGTTGTTCTTCGGAAAAACCGGGTGTGACAGAAGTGGTATCAGAGCCAAGGTTGCCCGTAGGAACATGGACCTAGGTAGAAATGGACATTTTTAAGGGCCTATTTTCTTAAAAACTATTTTACAAGGTTGTGTTGAAAAATGTTATTTAATGAGTCACTCTCTTCATCTTACCTCAACTTTCATTCAAAATAGGATTTTTGTTTAAAAGTTTATCTAACCTAAGTTTAAATGCTTTCTGTTTTAGATGGTTTGCATGATTCGCACCGCTCGCAAGTCCATAGGAGGGAGAGTTCCCGTAGTTGCCCTTGCCGAAAGAGAGGAGAGTCGTCCGGTGACGTACCTTTCCTACGGATTGGCAGTAGGAGGCTTGTTGCGCCGTCTTCAACGTATGCTCGAAGCCGCTGGCAATACGGGCAAGCTAATCATACACTATAGCTCCACCAGAACCATCCGGGAGAAGCGGGAAGAATGGAGTTCAGAAATGAGGATAATCCATGAAAACCAGCTGCTCAAGATCCACCGCTCTCCAGCTTGTCGAGCAACACAGGTCGATGCGGAAAAGGATGTCACCTGGGAGGCCATCACCTGCCAGAGTCACATCTATCGTCGACACCTGGACAGGACTGAGTACATGTATATCCTCCAGTGTGAGAGTGGTACAATGGAGTATAAGTACCCGCCAGTGCAGCAAGTGACTTCCCATGAGCACATGGACTTGTGCTTGGAGGATGCTGCTATGCTCAGCACTCGACTGCAGGAGTGTCAGCAAGAACTTCAGGATGTTCGGGACACCCTGAAGGAAACGGAGGCGTTGCTGCGAGGATGAGGAAGACCCCGAGGAGCCAGATCAGTGAATACGAGTAGTGTAGAGTCCTTCCCTTAGTTTAGCAGGAGGTCGAGTAGTCGAGTCATTATCTTAGTTAATGGTGTGTTAATGATTGGTGTGTGACGTGAGTTGTGGAAGCCATGAGCAATTGTCCACAGCCTCGTCTTCAGATTATTTTGCTTTGGTGTGTGAACCGACATGAAATAATATTGCATTTATTTTTGTGTGAGATATGAATCCTCCGAAAAGTATAACAAAGCCTCAACACTTTAAAGTACAAACAAGTGAAAGTAGTAAGGTAATAAGTAATGCTTTAAATTAACATTTGGTTGATCATGCTAGATGGCGGGAAGAGGAAAAGGTCGTGCTGCCAACCCCGCCAACAACAACGATGAGGCATGCAACCCTCATCTTTCTGGAGGCCAGGACAGGGGTGGTCGCCGTGAAGGAGTTGATCCCCTCCACCAAATGCTGGAGAATCAGAATCAGCTCATCCAGAACTTGACTCAAGTGGTGGCCAACTTGCATCAAGTTCCACCTCCACAAGCTGCACCACGCCAACCAAGGTTGAGTGAGTTTCTAGGAACTCAACCTCCGAAGTTTGCAAGTGCTGCTGAACCTCTGGAGGCAGATGACTGGCTAAAGACCATTGAGAGCAAGATGAGGATCATACAGTGCCAAGGGTACGAGAGGGTGCTGTTTGCCTCTCATCAATTGCATGGACCTGCTGCTGATTGGAGGACCGCTTACGTGGCCGCCCATCATGACCCTGAGAACATCACTTGGGAAGAGTTCAAGCGCAGCTTCCACAATCATTACATACCAAGGGGTGAACTCAAAAACAAGATGAAGGAGTTCTTGGGACTGCAGCAGGGAAACATGATGGTGAGGGAATACCTCACTAAATTTACTCAACTCTCCCGTTATGCCCCACGGGACATAGAGACTGATGAGCAGAAACAGGATTGTTTCGTGGAAGGACTCACAGCAGAAATGCAGTGTGCAATGTCCTCCAACGAGTACGAAAGCTTCCAAAAGATGGTGGACAGAGCGTTTGTGGTAGAAAGGAAGCTGAAGGGCTTGGAAAATAAGAATAAGAGGAAGGCCGGGTGGTCACGTCAAGCCTCAGGGAGCAACACCCGCCCACGTCTGATGCAGCAACCTGCAGGGCAGACGAACCGTGCTGGGGTACCCTACTCAGCACCAAGAGGGTACAACCCGAACTACAGGCCTCCGGCAGCACCAATACAGCCACAACGTCAGTTCGTACAGCAGTCTCGCCCTACATATCAACCTCGACCAGCAGTGCAAGGACCCCCAAACCAACCCCAAGACAACAAAGGACAGGCACCTAAGGTTGGGGTGCAATGTTTTAACTGTGGTGAAGTGGGGCACTACGCCCATAAGTGCCCAAAGAAGAAGCCCGCGCAGCGACAACAGCAGAATGTAATGAGAGGACGGGTGAACCACGTCACTATGGAGGAAGCACAAGAGGCACCCGACGTGGTAGTTGGTAAGTTTCCTGCCAATTTACACATTGCAACCCTGCTGTTTGATTTTGGTGCTACCCACTCGTTCATTGCTCAAGGGTTTGTTAAGAAGCATGACCTAGCAACAACACAAATGAACCATATGCTAGCCGTAAACTCTCCGGGTGGAGAAATAAGGACAAGACAAGTGTGTCCCAAGGTGAACCTAGACATTAATGGGGTAGTATTTACTGCTAACCTCATAGTGATAGATTCACAAGGGATAGATATTATCTTGGGTATGGATTGGTTGACCAAACATAAAGGAATCATCCATTGTTCGACCAGAACGGTGGAACTAACGCACCCTAGTGGCACAAAAGTAACGTTTATAACAATACAAGAGCCTAGGAGGGACATTAAATTAAATCAAGTTGAGGTGAAAGTTGAGGAGATCAGGACCATCAGGGAATATCCAGATGTTTTTCCGGAGGATTTGCCAGGTATGCCTCCCGATCGTGAAGTGGAATTCGCAATTGAGCTAGTGCCTGGAACAGCCCCGATATACAAGAGACCTTATCGGATGGACTCCAAGCAGCTGGAAGAACTCAAGGATCATTTGAGAGAATTGACGGAGAAGGGGTATATTCGCCCTAGTTCCTCACCATGGGGAGCTCCGGTGATATTTGTGCCCAAGAAGGACGGAACCCAAAGGTTATGCGTGGACTACCGTGCCTTGAATGAGGTAACCATCAAGAAAAAGTACTCATTACCCCGCATTGAAGACTTGTTTGATCAGTTGAGGGGAGCTTGTGTGTTCTCGAAAATTGATCTCAGGTCGGGATACCACCAACTCAAGATAAGGCAATCTGATATTCCCAAGACAGCTTTCGTATCTCGGTACGGACTGTATGAATACATGGTCATGCATTTCGGGCTAACTAATGCCCCGGCGTACTTCATGTATCTCATGAACAAGGTATTCATGGAATATCTGGACAAATTTGTGGTGGTTTTCATAGATGACATTCTTGTCTTCTCCAAAGATGAAGAAGAACATTAGAAACATCTAAGGTTGGTGTCGCTAAAGCTGAGAGAACACCAACTATTTGCCAAGTTGAGCAAGTGTGAGTTTTGGCTGAAGAGAGTTCCCTTCTTAGGACATATAATCTCGGAGGGAGGAATCTCCGTGGATCCCGCCAAAATCGAGGATATACAGAAGTGGAAGACCCCTGAAAATATCGGGGAAGTTCGAAGCTTTTTTGGGATTGGCTAGATACTATCGACGGTTTATTGAGGGATTCTCTAAGATCTCGAGACCCCTTACCAAACTGTTGGAGAAGGGAATCACATTCACATGGTCGCCACAGTGCAGACGAGTTTTCAGGAGTTAAAGAAAAGATTGACAACAGCCCCAGTGCTGGTTATGCCAGATATGCAAAAGAACTTTACGGTGTACTGCGATGCCTCTGGAAACGGGTTGGGATGTGTTCTCATGCAAGAAGGGCATGTCGTGGCTTATGCATCCCGGCAACTCCGGAAGCACGAGAAAAACTATCCTACACATGACCTAGAACTAGCCGCAGTGGTACACGCGTTGAAAATTTGGCGACACTATTTGATGGGGAAGAGGACAGAGATATATACGGATCATAAGAGTTTGAAGTACATTTTCACACAGCCAGATCTCAACCTCAGACAAAGGAGATGGTTAGAGCTAATAAATGACTTTGATGTGGGCATCAACTATCATCCTGGGAAAGCAAATGTCGTGGCCGATGCTTTAAGTCGGAAAGTGCAGGTCAATAAGTTGAGCTTGAAGGACATGCCTGCAGAATTGAAGGACGAGGTTATAAGGCTCAATCTATGCCTGGTAAATAGTGGTTAAGCCATCGCCATGGAAGTGGAATCCACACTCGAGCAAAACATACGCGAGGGTCAAACGAATGATGAGAAGATACAAGAAATCAAGCGATTCATCAAGGAAAATAAAGCCCCTGGTTTCAGAGAGGATGAACAAGGAACGGTGTGGCACGGGAAAAGAATCTGTGTGCCAGAAGTAAAGGAGATCTGTGAATTGATTTTGAAAGAGGCTCACGATTCTGACTATTCCATTCATCCTGGGAGTACGAAGATGTACCAGGACCTCAAGAGCAGGTATTGGTGCTATGGCATGAAGCGAGATGTCGCGGAACATGTTGCCCTATGTGACACATGCCAGTTGGTGAAAGCAGAACATCAATGACCCGCGGGATTATTGCAACCACTCAAAGTGCCTGAATGGAAATGGGAAGAAATCGGTATGGATTTCATAGTGGTATTGCCTAGGACCCAATCAGGATATGATTCAATATGGGTCATCATCGACAGGCTAACAAAGGTAGCTCATTTCATCCCCGTGAAAGAAAGCTACAGCGGATCCAAATTGGCAGAATTGTAAATGTCAAGGATCGTGTGTTACCATGGAGTGCCCAAGAAGATAGTGTCGGATCGAGGGACACAGTTCACCTCAAGGTTCTGGCAGAAGTTGCATGAAACCATGGGAACCCATCTGAATTTCAGCTCTGCCTATCATCCCCAAACTGATGGGCAGACCGAAAGAACCAATCAGATTGTTGAAGATATGCTGAGGGCATGTGCACTCAAAAACAATCGGAGTTGGGACATGAACTTACCGTATGCGGAATTCTCCTATAACAACAGCTATCAGGCTAGTATGAAGATGTCACCGTTCAAAGCTTTGTATGGGAGGAAGTGCAGAACTCCCCTATTTTGGAACCAAACAGGGGAAAGTAAAGTGTTTGGTCCCGAAGTACTACAAGAAGCAGAGGCGAAAGTGAGGGAAATTCGCAACAACTTGAGGATAGCACAGACACGTCAAAAGAGCTATGCCGATGTACGAAGAATAGAGCTCGTTTTCAACGTGGGAGACTATGTCTATCTCAATGTGTCCCCTATCCGAGGACTTCGTCGGTTCAAGGTGAAAGGGAAGTTGTCACCTCGATACATCGGACCCTTTCAAGTTCTGGAGAGGAAAGGCGAAGTGGCGTATCAACTGGAATTACCGGCTCGCCTATCGGATGTGCACGACGTATTCCATGTGTCACAACTCAAGAAATGCCTGAGGACGCCTGAAGAGGTGTTACCCATGAATGAAGTGGACGTAGCTGAGGATTTGTCTTATGCCGAGCAACCATCCAAGATTTTGGAGACAATGGAACGCCTCACCAGAAATAAAAGAATCCGGATGTGCAAGGTGCAGTGGAAGCATCACTCGGAAGAGGAAGCCACCTGGGAGCGAGAAGATGAGCTTAAGGCACAATTTTCGGAATTGTTTTCTTAGAACCACCAATTTCGAGGACGAGATTTCTTTTAAGGGGGTAGAGCTGTAACACCCCAAAATCCTGTTCAGAGGGGAGTTTAAAAATTTTTGGACGTGTTGCATGTGTTGCAAAAATTCAAATTCAAACTGGAATTCAAATTAAACTCAAAATAGAAAAGAAATAGAAAAAGAAAAAGGAAAACAGAAAAAACCGGCCAGTGGGCCGAAACCCACCAGCCGGCCCACCGATCCCGCGCCAGCCCGCAGCCGCGCGCGCCCTCTTCTTCCCACTGACAGGCGGGCCCGCTAGTCTTTCTTCTTCCTCGTGCTAGCGCCGCGCTCGACCGGACTCTCTCTCACCCCGAATCCAAACCGACCCGGATTCCTGCGTATCCCAGCCGAATTTTGTTCGTGGGCGACGCAAACTCGATCACAACCGAACGCCGCCCTTCCCCCATCTATAAAAACCCCGGCATCGTCCCGTTTTCCCCCACGATCTGCCGATTTTCTCTCCGGTGAGAACCCGAGCCCCTCCGGCAAATTTTGGCCGATCTACGCTCGGGAATTCCGATCTAACTCGCTGATCTTGATCCACCGCCTCCGGGGAACCTCGCAGGTGCAGAAAACGCGGTGGTTTGCGGTTCAAACACAGCACCGACGAGCCTCGCCGTGAATTCACCTCGGACCTCGTCGCCGACCGCCCTCCAGGACCTCCGAGCTCAAGAAAACCCCCGAGGTGAGATCCCCGACCTCCCCTCTACCGATCTATGCCATAAAATCAAAGTTCTAGGAAGAATTTACGAAGATCCGAAACTCTCCGGCGAGATCGCCGCCTCCCGCCGCCGTGCGCCGCCGGGCAGCGCCGCCCGCGCTCGATCAGAGCGACGTGGCCGCTTGTGCGCCGTTTATTTTAATCGCACGGTAGAGTTTAAATCCCCGCGTACCGGTTCGACGTTATAATCTCAGCCGTCTGTTTTAAATCAGACGGTCCACGTCAGCCCCGCGTTATAAAGACTGGAATTCTTACGTGCTACCCCCGGGGTTCTCGGGAAATAAGAGCTAGCCCTGGAAACTTCTGATCTAGCCCCTGGAACTTCAGAAAATCATGTAAATTCTTTTAAAAACCAGTTTTAGCCCCTGGACTTAATAAAAATTTGGAAAAACCCCTATGGTATGTGTAGCTAGACCCCTGAAAATTCTTAAAATAATATTATAGACCCTGTAGTGGGGTGAGTTTACCTTTTTAACCCTATTTGATATTAAATTTAGGAAATTGAATATGTGGTTAGTATTTAAAATTTAAAAGGTGGGACAAACATATTGTCTAATTCAAATTAAAAACTTTCCCAGTACTTAGAAAACCTGGGAGTGAGATAAAAATATATTTTTGGCTGAAATGAATCTGTTTAATTTATTATTCACATTTATTAGTTATAGGGACACATTTTTAAGTTGAGAATAATTCTGAAAATTAGAAAAATAAATGTAAAATAGTTTACATCAGAGGAAAAGATCAAAAATATATTATTAACTATTTTGGATCAGAACCTATTCTGTTTAGATGATGTGTCTTACTATTTTCATAGTAAAGTACACATTTAGGCATAGGAAGTAAATTTGAAAATATAGCAAGCTAGGTATAAATAATTAGAAAATAATAAATGAAGATTCCAAAATCCAAATAATTCAGTTTAGGGTTGGTAGAAGTTCTAAAGACACATATGGAGTAGGAAAATACCTTTCATGCATACTTGGTAGCTAAAAGGTGTAGTAATTGAATATAAGGAATTTATTCAAATTGGAAACTCATATATATAGTATGCAAGTATAAATGTGAATACAAAAGTAGGAATCATATACACATGATTAAAAGTGCATGTAAGCCAAAGATCAACACACATAGAGTAACCACAACACATAGAATTTGTGAATGGCTTTTATACCTGTGAATGTGTGGTTTGTATGAAGTGGAAGTGTGAATTATGTCTTATGGATTGTTGTTTTTCTTTTGCTATGTGTGATGGTATGATGTAGAACCTGCTCCAGAGCAAGTTCTTCCTTTCCAAGATCAGGACTACCCATTCCAAGAGCAGCAGGAAGGAGGCAAGTGTCCTTGACCACTTTGATCCTATACTAGGATGTGTAGATAGAATTATTTGCATTGTCAAATGAAATATGAAACCCACGCTAGGAAGTTTCCCTAGAATTGCATTACCTTGTTTCCTTGTAGCTTGGGTTGGGATTCATTTTATCATATCATTTATTATTATGCATATGCTTAGCCATGCTTAGAATGGGATATTTGGGATATGAGATCATCAGTTTATTTTACCACACTCTTGAATGAGATATTGTGAGTTATGTAGAGGTAGGGATCAAGGCAAGTTGGATGTTTTGGTTGTGTGCTGGGTGCACGAGACTCGGGTTTGTGTTTAGTACTTGCCTGGATCCTAAGGACCGGTTCATGGAGCATGTAACTTGGCTTTACCGTGCCAACCACATGCTGAGATGGGGCAGCTTGGCCAATTAATTAGGTGTATCCCCGGCATAGTATGGGTGTGTTGGATGGTGCGGGGAATAGGTGTCAGATGGACTACCATATGAACCGCAAGGCTCAAGAGGGGGCCACTGCAGCGGGGTTGGAGCCTCTTGTATGCTGTTAGGGGTGAAACCTCAGGGGCCCACGCTCATCGGGAATCCCTTTGTAAAGGCTTCGTAGTGATCTCCTGGCTACACACCTTGGAAGTGTGAATGTGGTTCATAGCCACTGGCATAATGGAGGTTCTTTTAGTCCACCCGACAACGGGGGATGAAATCACTACATGTGGGTACAGTGGTACAAACTCTGCAGAGTCAAAACTGTCATGACAGCCGTGCTCACGGTCAAGAGCGGCTTGGACTTATTCATGATTAGAGTATGATGGCTTGGGAAGTTGTGGGTGTTAAGCGGGGAGCTTAACATTGGAAATGATGTTATGGTTATTTGATTATGATAATGGGATGGGAGATTGGGACCATTTCACCTGTGTAGTAATGTAGGTGCTTAATAAGCTAAGGTGATAGGTATTAACTGCATAGTGCTTTAATCATGAGTTCAACATCCCCTTGATTTAGCCATGCATGACATAACTTTCCCACACTCGCTGAGTACCATTGGTACTCAACCTTGCATATTTGTTGGTTTATATTGCTGCTCAGGTCAAGATAATGAGGTGGTGTATAATGATCAAGACTTTGGACCCGAAGAAGGTTTCTAGGTTCATGGAGTCCTCCGGGCAACGCCTGTGACGGAGCCCACGAGAATAATTATTCCGCTGCTAGTTTATTTACTTGTGATGAACTTATTATTGTCCACCGAGACATTTGCTATGTAAGACTTATTTATATTCGACACCTGGCTTGTAATAAATGATGCTTCACTATTTGTCATCACATGTATGAGAAAATTATCCTGGCATATATGTGATATTCACTTGGTTGTTCTTCGGAAAAACCGGGTGTGACAGGCAAGCCGGGAACCACCGAGCGAGAATTCAGAAAAAATTCGCCGGCGGCCACAGAAGACGTTCCGGTAGGAAATCTCCAAATTCCCACTCCCTTTTCATTTTTAGTTCACTAAACCGTGCTCAAAAGATCTAGATTCGAGGGCGACCCGATCCCCTCCCCAACCCTGGCTTGAAACCCCGTGTTAGCAGACCATTTCGAGTTTTCCGAGCGGCGATCATGGCGGGAACCGTCGGGCACACGGTGAACCCCGACTTGCCGCCGTTTCCGAGCCATGTTGAGGCCTTGCCAAGCTAGCCTGACCTCCACTGATGCTTTAGGGCGAATCCTATGAACTTTTGGCGGGCTAGGGTACTCGGGCCACGGCGCCGAAGCTTCACCGAGGGGTGCGCACGTCGCCGACCGAGTTCCGGCCACCGGTAGCCCGAGACAACCCCGTAGACGTATTCCCCGACCTCCCAAACTCACAGGCGGCGAGTTTCTGGCCGAGAGGCGGCCGGGGAAGCCGGGTCCAGCGAGCTCCAGTGAGGTGCCGGCAAGGGGGCGGCGCGGGAAAAGAATCCGGCCTGAGGAGGAAGACGACCGGCGGGCCCCGCATGTCAGCGACGTGAGGTTTAAATTGCTGATCGATTGCGGCCCCGGCATCCAGTGTGGCTGCACGGGAAGGGTTCTGTGGCCCCGTGTGGCTCAGCTCCAGCAGTGACACGTGTGTCATGGGCCCACGGTCAGAATTTAAACTTTTCCCCGGTTTATTTGGATTTACAGATTTAGTTCAAACTTTAGAACCTCATAACTTTTGCTAGGAAGCTCCAAATTTAGTGATTCAAATTGGGTTGAATTCATATTGAATATCTATATCCAAATATGCAACCCAATTTGTATGAAACCCATTATTTAATTCTGGAAAATTCTTTAAAGATTTTCAGCAAAAGAATCTTAGAGGGAGTTTGGTTCATCCAAAAATCCTAAAATTTTGCCAGAATTTCTTTAGGATGTTAGTGAACCCCTGTAAAAGGTTCAGACCATTTGGAGTTGATTTGATCAGGGCAATTCAGATTTTAAGGTGCTGTGTTCAATTGAATGCAGAAACAATTTCAGAGAATTTCCAAAACTTGGAAATTCAGTTCTGACAAATCTTAGCTCCAAAAATGCTAGGATAATTCATGCAAACTCTATGAGCTATAATTGAAATTTTAGTTCACTAATTTTGGCATGAATAGGGGTGTTATCTCAGAATTAATTCTTCTTTGCTTATTTGCTAAGAAAATTATTCTGAACAAACCACTCAAAGAAAAGTGCTAATTTTTTGTCCAGAGGGTTTTCTTGTGACAAGGAACTCACACAAAAAATCTCATATCCATTGGAGCTCTGGATCACCCCTGTTCTGTTTAACCACTTGAGGTGATCAATATGGAAGAGGGGGAAAACCACTTAGCACTTGATCATGTGCTTAGGTCCAAACCCAAACCACTAGCCCCAGTTTCATTTTAAATTCTTAAACAGAGTTCCAGTTGTTAAAAACTTGTTAGTAGAACTTGTAGCAGAATCTTTACTGTTAAACTTATGTGCATATTCATTAATGTGTAGTCGCTGAAGGCGAGGAGACTCCGGAAGTGCTCGACTTCCTCCTTCCGGATGAAGACCTAACGACTGACCAGCAGCAACAAGGCAAGCCCCGGTTTGCATTAACTTCTTTTATCATGTTTTACTTTGTTCACATGTCTAGTGTGAAGTGTGAATATGAATTAGGTGTAGGATGGATGGAACCCCACTTGCGTAAACCAGAAAATTTTCCTATAAGAGTGAGGGTAGTGTCTAAGACCTCGAGTAGACAGTCTATGCTTAATAATTCATAGAACTTCGGTACAAGTCGAGTAGTTGGAATCTACTCGCGAGTTAGGTTTGGAACACACGGGTTTGGTTCGAGTGATGTGAGATCACATTAGTAATGAAAATGAGACTAGGCAGGGGCTAGGGCGCAGCAAGAGGAAGTCTTCTGTGTGCAGCCCTGTCCGTGTCGATTGAGGACCGATCTGTGTGCGGCCCTGCTGAGCAAGTATTGAATGTACCGAAGGCATATCGGATATATGGGCCCCGATAAACCGATGTAAACTAAACCTCCGGGCGTCGAGGCATAACGCACCGATTTATAGGTGTAGGCTGAGGGAAGCAAGGTGGAAATCTGCTAACGGGCATAGAGAGATGCTCCGTGTAGGGAACCTCCTGCTCGTTTTGGTGCGACCGGTTCGATGTTTGGGCTGTTGGGTGAAAGGTTGTCCCGTACGACATCGAGTGAGCGTGCTGTGCAGCTCCACGGGTGGGCGTACGTGACGTGCTCTTTGGGTATCCCTGCAGGTGTATATCGAGTCGATTCGCCGTCTCTCGCGGTGACGAGTACCGCTTGTTCAATGCGTCGTAACGTAGATAATTTATGGAATGTTATGATTCAATATTGCTGTTATGATATAATTGTATTGCTACATGTGTGCCACCAAATATTGCTTACTAAATTTCAGATTCCCGAACTGTTAACTTGTGGCTAAAAGATGAACTAAGGATGAACTTGTAGGCGTGGCCATTGATGCACTGTTACTATCCTATGTTCATTGTACACCTCATGTAGAGTTTCATGCCTAGGTGAGTCGGTTAAGTCTTGTTGAGCCATCGTGCTCACGGTTCCTGCTTAAGTGTTTTTCAGGTGAGGAGCCACCCACGGACTCGGGTTACGAGTCCACCGGCGAGGGTTACCCTCCGTCAGGGACCACGGCTGAGTGGGAGCTGTACACGCCACGCTGAGCTGAGGAGTGCAGCTAGTGTGAGTTGCCCTAGGGCTGGGAAACCAACTTTTGCTAGATAGGCGGGCGTGAGTTGTATAATGTAGACTTCCTCTGTGTAATATAAACAAAAGTTTGGAACTGAAGTTTGTACCGGTTTGTACATTCAGTTTGTTTTCCCATGTAATATAATTGTGTCCTTATGACGTGTGCTATCGGGTGTCGCATCGTGCGGCACCACCCTCTGCGATCCTAGATGAGCGGATCCTGGTCCACCATAAGTAAGGCCCAACCCGCGGGACACGTGTCACTCTCGGAGCCCACTTCCGAGAGGTCCGGTCCTACTGGACACGTGCCACCCTCGGAGCCCACTTCCGAGAGGTTTGGTTTTACTGGACACGTGTCATCCTTGGAGCTCACTTCCGAGGAGACGACACTGTAGGACACGTGTCAGCCTTGGAGCTCACCTCCAAGAGGTCCCGCCCTGCTTGACACGTGTCGTCTTCGGAGCCCACCTCCGAGATGAAGGGAGGTCTGACATTGTTAGACACGTGTCATTCTCGGAGAGCACCTCCGAGAAGAAGGGAGGTCCGATACTGATGGACATGTGTCGACCTCGGAGCTCATCTCTGAGTAGAAAGGAGAACCGACGTTTCTAAGATACGTGGCATTCTCGGAGATCACCTCCGAAGAGAGGGGAGATCCGGCACTGACACGTGGCACATTCAGAGCCACCTCCAAAGAAAGGGAGGTCTTGCACTAACACGTGGCGTACGCGGAACTCGCCTCTGGAGAGAAGGGAGGTCTCGACCCACCAGACACGTGGCGCACGCGGAGCTCGCATCTGAAGGAGAGGGAGGTCCCTCCCGCCAGGACACGTGGCGCACGCGGAGCTCACCTCCGAGGAGAGGGGAGGTCCCACCCGCCTGACACGAGCACAACCGGAGCCTGCCTCTGTGGAAAAGGGAGGCCCGGCCTCTGCGGGACACGTGGAGCCCCCGGAGCTCATCACCGCGGAGGTGATGAGATCTTAAGCGGTTTTGCCCTGTGCGCGAGCGCCCGATACAGAAGAAACCGACACGATTTCTTATACGATTGATACTGCACCAAATCTATTGAAGATAAGTTGTTAGGATCTAAACACAAATCAAATAGGACTCTTATTTGAATCCAATCAGATTAGGACTCTTCTTTTTTCGGTTATAAATAGAACCCGAAACACCCCTTGGCTGTGCCATCTATTCTCAAGTCGACGACTTAGAGGCCCTAGCCCCCAACTCATCGAGTTAATTCCCTTCGCCAGAGTTCAGACGCCGGAGACCGCAGACGAGCTCGTTGTGGCCAGAAGAGAGCCCCGATAATCTGTCTTGCTAGGAGGAAGACCCGAGACCAAGGAGAAGTGAGGTAGGTCTTCGTTACCACCTTATGATCTCATCGCGGTTTTCTTCGCATCTGTTTCTTCGATCCCTTCAAACAGAAGCTTTTTCGTGGACAGATCACGTGTTGATCGGTTTGATCTAGATCTTGAGTCCAGATCATCACCACATCCGCACTTGATCTTTACACCTCTGTTCATCGTAAAAACCCATGCAAACCATGCAAGAACACGTACAAACTGATCTAATAAAACAGCACCATAAGATTAGCATGCATATGCACCATTGCATCTTGAGTAAGGATTGTGCATGATGTTTGATTGCTATAAATTTTGTATGTGCATGGCTGTAAGTAGAAGGAAAAGCTCAGGGAGCTATCTACGACGAGCTACAACAACAAGACTTCGAGATCCGTGAGCAACAGAAACCACATGAACAAGGCAAGTGCCCCTTGACCATATTGATCCCATGTTTTGAAAGCTGTTTTGTTTGCGAAAACTGTGTATGTTGAGTCAACTTGATGGGAAACCCTTTTATAGGAGTTTACTAGTTTTGTTAACCACCCTTGATGCCAGGTAAGTTTATGAGTCGGGTATGGTTGGTTTTTGCTTTTTGCTTTGCTAATCTATGGGTTATGGGAAGCGATAGAATGTGTCTAGCTACTGCACTCATGAGGATAATGATAATGAGAACTTTATGTTAATGAACATGAATCGGGGGAGATCTAGGCAAGCTTGGTTCGTGGAAGTGGTAGAATGAGATGGTGGTTTACTTGCTGTAGATCTAAGGACCGGTTCATGCCAGCACATGCCAGGATGACAATGCCACCACAAGGCCAAATATGGGTGCGGCTTAGCTGATTAATTAGGTAAGTTGCTAGATTGTTATGGACAGTGGAAGGAGCGGGGAATGGGAGTCGAGAGAGGACTGCCCTGGGAACTGCATGGCACAAGAGGGGGCCCGTAGGTGGGAGAATGGTGAAACCTTAGTGAGTCCATACATCTAGTAGCCCCTTTGTAAAGGCTATTTTGTGATCTCTTGGCCATACACCGACGGTTGTGTACTCGTATAATGGAGGTTCTGCAGTCGCCGACGGGTGACGAAATCACAAACTTGTGGGTAAAGTGGTGCAAACTCTGCAGTGTATAAAACTATGATGATAGCCGAGCTTACGGTCACAAGCGCCTGGCCAACTCACATGATTAGATGGGATGGTTATTGGGATGGTAATTGGAATGGTATTTGGTTTGGTTATGAGTTTGGTCATGGATGGGCTTTGGTTTTGGTTTCAAGACTGTTGAGTCTTGGTAATGAGAATTGGACTGTTGAGTCATGATAATGAGCTTTGGTCTCGGTTATGAGATTGAATATGAGTTGATATGGTAATGAATACGAGATGGTATTCATGAGCATGAGAAAAAGCTGAGAAAGATAAATGGCTGGATGAGACATGAAAGGTTGTGGAATATGATGGAGGTATGTTGATGTTTTAATTGGATAAATGTTGGGATTACATTTACTTAAAGCTAGTTGCTGTTTTTATCATGATTGTGAAATAAACTTTGCTTTCTGCAATGAGCCTTTTTATTCCCTACCTTGCTATAAGCTACATATCATATTTTCCCGTACTTGCTGAGTACGTCATGTACTCAAACTTGCATTATTACTTCATGATCAGCAACAGGAGAAGAGTACTACGAAGATCATGTGGAATATTAGGTGTGTGTGATCTACCGTCAACCTGCCTGTGGAGTAGGAGATGGAGCCGCCGCTGCTGTTTAGTTTGCTTCTGCAATAGTTTAGAAGACTTCCGCTGCTACAAATAGACTTCCTCTGTTAGAATGAATTAGAGATTCATGAGACATTGTAATAAAACCCTATTATTCGTGGTTCTATTCTGAATTCAGTTTGTGGATACATGTGTATGTGTGATGAACATCCTGGGCACACATATGCATTAGTCCGGTTCCGGTGTTTCTCGGAACAGGGGCGTCACAGATTGGTATCAGAGCTGTCACGTTGACCGTAGGTCGCAAGCCTAGATAGAATCCACAGATTGGTATTAGAAGCCACGCTGACATAGAACGCAAGCCTAGGCCTAGTCACAGATTGGCATCGGAACCCCTTGACCGTAGGATACAAGCCTATGAGAAGTCACAGATTGATCACAGATTGGAATCCTAGGTATCACCCCAAACCACATTGACTATAGGACGAAGTCACAGATTGGTATCACCCTAAAAACACACAGGACTCCCATTGAATAAGCTTGAATAGGAGTTGTGTGAAACTTTTGTGATGATTGCTTGTGATTGTGTGCTTAGTGTGAGTTGTGGGACGTTTCAGCGTTGTCCATATCCACACATAGTAGAGAGATGTGAGATGCTTCGGCATGTGTTCACATCCTCATATAGGGTGATATATAGTTCATACCCTTGATGCATATAGTTGGGGGGAATCCATCTAAACTTCTAACTTCTATTCTATCCAACTTTCTCTCACAGATGGTGAGAGAAAACACCGACCGACAAAGGAGGAACGTCCGTGGCAACCAAGAGGATGACCACGTCGAAGTTCCTGAGAATGTCAACCCCGAGGCTGGTGGAAACAACCTTGAAAGGTTTATGACTATGCAGAATCAGCTCATGCAAACTATGATCCAAACTTTTGGTCAGCTGCAAGCCAACAACAACAACCCCGTTCCTGCACCACCGCCACCACCTCCGGCTCACAACCGACTGGGAGAGTTTATGAGGACTCGACCACCTACCTTTGCACAAGCCAATGATCCCATGGAGGCCGACGATTGGTTGAAGTCCATGGGGAAGAAGCTTGCCATAGTTCAGTGCAATGACCGAGAGAAAGTTCTCTTCGCATCGCACCAACTTATGGGAGCAGCCGCTGACTGGTGGGATGCTCTATGCAACGCTCATGTCAACCAGGAGACTATCACTTGGACTGAGTTCAAGGAGAGTTTCCGCTCTCATTACGTCCCTGTTGGAGTCATGATGCACAAAAGGCAAGAGTTTGAAGGTCTCCGCCAAGGCAAGAAAAGCGTGAATGAGTACCTCAACAAGTTCACGCAACTGTCAAGGTATGCCCCCGAAGATGTCAACTCATACCAACGGAAGCAATATTTTTTCATGAGAGGGTTGAACAATGAGATCCAGGTTCAGCTCCTCAACAATGACTATGCGAGCTTCCAGAAGCTAGTTGACAAAGCCATAGTGGTTGAGAGCAAGATCCCAGAGATCGAGCAACAGGGCAAAAGAAAGATGCCATACCAGCCACAAGGGAGCAACGTACGCCCCAGGTACATGCCCCCAGCTGCACCACAGCATGGCTCGTCTACTTCCACTTTTCTCCCTAATCAACCACCACAGCAACGTCCCGTTGTGCAAGCACCTCGCGTACCCTTGCTATCGGTGCCTCGTCCTAACATGGGCGCCTATGCACAAAACCCCCGCCACAACGTCCCCGCTGTCTTGGGCAACAAGGCATGCTTTGCATGCGGAGAAACGAGACACTTTGCAAGTCAGTGCCCGAGGAAAGTTTCTGGACAAAGCAACGCGCCCAAGCAGAACCCATGGACGAACGGAGGAGCTACGCAAGGTAACCGTGGACAGCAGAACTACGCTCCTGGCAATGTGAACCATGTCTCTGTTGAGGAAGCGCAACAGGCTGAGGACGTCGTGATTGGTATGTTCCTTGCCAACTCCAATCCAGCCACCATTTTATTTGATTCCGGAGCATCACATTCATTCATATCATCAAAGTATGTTGCCAAGCATAATCTACTCATATCATACATGAAATATACTATGTTAGTTAATTCTCCCGGTGGAGAGATGAGGACTAATATAGTATGTCCGAAAGTAAACCTTAAAATAAGGGGGGTAGACTTCCTTGCCAACCTCATTGTCTTGGATTCCCAAGGGCTTGATATAATACTTGGAATGGATTGGTTAAGCAAGCACAACGGAGTAATCCAATGTACTGAGAGGAGCGTGCAGTTGACAAATGAGCACGGTACTCGTATTGAGTTCATGTCAGCCCAACCGGCAACCGAGAAGGCAACATTGAACCATGTCGAAGAAGCAACATTGGATAGCATTCCGGTGGTTCAAGAATTTATGGACGTGTTTCCAGGAGAACTTGAAGGCTGCTCAGTCATGACAGAAGGGCTATGCGGACAATAGGCGAAGAAAGTTGACTTTCAAAGTACGAGACTTCGTATACCTTAAGTTAACGCCTATCCGAGGCCAACGACTTTTCAACGTCAAAGGCAAGCTAGCACCTCGCTACATCGGGCCATTTAAGATTTTGAGCAAGCGAGGAGAGGTAGCCTATCAACTAGAGCTCCTGATGCACCTCTTCAACATGCGTGACGTGTTTCACGTATCCCAGCTCAAGAAGTGCTTGAGAGTACCGGAAGATCAAGTACCAATCGAAGAGCTCAAACTTCAAGAGGATCTAACCTATGTAGAGCACCCTGTCCGAATTTTGGACATAAAGGAAAGGGTCATGAGGAAAAAAGTGATCCGATGGTGCAAGGTACAATGGAGCCATCACACGGAAGCCGAAGCTACATGGGAACGTGAAGAAGACCTCAAGGCAGAGTTACCTCATCTATTCTCCACTCTATCGAATCTCTAGGGCGAGATTCAATTTAAGCGGGGTAGGTTTGTAACACCCTCAATTTCATAATCATGCATGCATTCATATTTCATGTAGAGAAACATTTTAAAATAAGTAGAAACAGAGAAGGAATCAGAAAGATAGCTAAAAACAGGCAGTTCCAGTTCACCGAGGAGCGCTGTAGACACTTTCCGCGGACTGCTGGCCACGTGGCGTGCTTGGAGCTCATCCCTGCATAATGGGGAGAGGTCCGGCACCAGCAGACATGTGGCAGGCTCGGAGCTAGCCTCTGTGGAAGGGGCAAGGTCCGACCCGCAGGACGCATGTTGCCTCTGGGGCTTGTCTCTGCGGAGAAGCGAAGTCCAGCCCCGCAGGACACGTGTCTCCACCGGAGCTAGTCGCTGCGGATGAGTAAGGCCCAACCCGTGGGACACGTGTCACTCTCGGAGCCCACTTCTGAGAGGTCCGGTCCTACTGGACACGTGCCACCTTCGGAGCTAACCTCCGAGAGGTCGGGTCCTACTGGACACGTGTCATCCTCGGAGCTCACTTCCGAGTAGACGACACAGCAGGACACGTGTCAGCCTCGGAGCTTGCCTCCGAGAGGTCCCGCCCTGCTTGACACATGTCGTCCTCGGAGCCCACCTCCGAGATGAAGGGAGGTCTGACACTGTTAGACATGTTTCATTCTCAGAGCACACCTCGGAGAAGAAGGGAGGTCCGACACTGATGGACACGTGTCGACCCTGGAGCTCATCTCTGAGTAGAAAGGAGAACCGACGTCGCTAAGAGACGTGGCATTCTTGGAGCTCACCTCCGAAGAGAGGGGAGGTCTGGCACTAACACGTGGCACATTCGGAGCCACCTCCGAAGAGAGGGAGGTCCCTCACTGACACGTGGCGTACGCGGAACTCGCCTCTGGAGATAGGGGAGGTCCCAACCCACCAGAAACGTGGCGCACACGGAGCTCGCCTCTGAGGGATAGGGAGGTCCCGCCAGCCAGGACACGTGGCGCACACGGAGCTCACCTCTAAGGAGAGGGGAGGTCCCGCCCGCCTGACACGCGGCACAACTGGATCCCGCCTCTGTGGAAAAGGAAGGCCCGTCCTCTGCTGGACACGTGGAGCCCCCGGAGCTCATCACCGTGGAGGTGATGAGATCTTAAGTGGTTTTTCCCTGTGCGAGAACGCCCGATACAGAAGAAACCAACACGATTTCTTCTACGATTGACACCGCACAAAATCTATTGAAGATAAGTTGTTAGGATCACACAAATAAAATAGGACTCTTATTTGAATCCAATCAGATTAGGACTGTAGGATTGAAGTACACGTGTAAAGCTACTAGAGGGGGGTGAATGGTAGATAAAAACTTTTCAGCGGAAACAACAAAACACCCCTCAGCAGAAAACCGATCTGTTAAAGAAACCGTGTGTGTGACTAATATAAACGTGTTCAACTGTGACAAAACTAGTATAGATTGTAGATAATCAAGTCACAAATACGTCACAACAAGAATCATGAAAATCCGTTGAGAGAAACTCAAGTTACGATCGAAAGATCGAACAAAGGTCAATCTGTCCTACGCGAGGAAAACAGTTCTGGAATACTGCAAAGAAACTCGTGTAGATCAGAAACCACAAATCAATGACCGTGAAATTTTCACAGATTATAGATAATCAAGTTTTGAAGACAACCCAAAAAGAGTCACATCAATTGGATCTGTAAAACTCGAGTTATGATAAAACCACCAAAGCAAGGTAGTGCTGAACAGAAACTCGACGAGAAAAACTTGTCTGAAACAAGTCGGACGAACAAGGCACAAAAGTTCCTTTAGAATACGAATTTTATTTATCAAAACACAAGAGGAACAGCACCAAAGTTGTGCACCCATGAGCCTTGGCCTCCCTTGCTTATATAACCAGCCCTAAGGCCAACCCAATTCAAACTAGGCCTCCTACTCCTACTTGGATTCAAACTGTAACTTTCCAATACTGCTCAAGACTCTTCTAAACGCAGATAGAAGCAATCTTAAGACTTCCAAACACCTTAGTAACATCCCAAACATTCCTAAAACAACTCAAATTCGTGACCCACACGAAATACTATCATAACCAACTCAAAACTGTCCATATTTGAGTCAAACACGACTCAGCCGCAGCCTGAGTCCATAACCTAGTCGGTTGGACCTTCCCGCCCAATTCTTTACGTCCACATCTCTTCATCACGCCTTGGAACCATGCGGCCACGTCCATGCACTCCTTGCACACGTGCAAACATCTTCCAACGACGTCCAAGATACCTTCATATGCATTGTTCTTGATTCAAACATACTGCGGAACCTCCCGATCAACTCAACCACAATTTCTCCCGAACATGGTTGTTGAACCTCATCTTCTCCCTAAGACTAGTTCAATGGATCCCGTCACCAGCCATGTCTTGAACTCAAGCAACACCTGCAAATGAATAAACAACCAATACTTCCGAGCACAAGTCCTCGACTTGACTCTCGTTACTTCCGAAACTACAACATCTTACGTGAGCACCTCACATAAGCATGTTGTAAACCATAGCAAAATAATATCAGCCGTAACCAAAAAAACACACAAGAAACTTAGTAAAATAATACTAAGCAAACTTTCCATAAGAGTAAAGCAAGTTCGAAACATTGCAAGTTAAAAGCAGAACCATTGCAATCAAGCTCCGAACCTTACCAAAGCTAACCCGACCTAGCACCGGAGCTAGCAAAATCAAGTAGGACCTACCCAAAATAAGTCAGACCTAGACAAAGCAAGTCGGACCTTACGTCGGACATTGCAGGAGCTCGGACCTAGAGTCGGACCTTGTTAAAAAGGTGTTTTGGTAGTATTCAAAACTTTTATCGTCAAAGCCAATGTATTCAGCACACATAGGTCTCACAAGGACTCTTCTTTTTCCGGTTATAAATAGAACCCGAAACACCCCTTGGCCGTACCATCTATTCCCAAGTCGACGACTTAGAGGCCCTAGCCCCCAACTCGTCGAGTTAATTCCCTTCGCTGGAGTTCAGACGCCGGAGACCACCGACGAGCTCGCCGTCGCCGGAAGAAAGCCCCAACGATCTGTCTTGCTAGGAGGAAGACCCCGAGACCAAGGAGAAGTGAGGTAGGTCTTCATTACCACCTTACGACCTCATCGCGGTTTTCTTCGCATCTATTTCTTCGATCCCTTCGAACAGAAGCTTTTTCGTGGACAGATCACGTGTTGATCGGTTTGATCTAGATCTTGAGTCCAGATCATCACCACGTCCGCACTTGATCTTTACACCTCTGTTCATCATAAAAACCCATGCAAGCCATGCAAGAACACGTACAAACTGATCTAATAAAACAGCACCATAAGATTAGCATGCATATGCACCATTGCATCTTGAGTAAGGATTGTGCATGATGTTTGATTGCTATAAATTTTGTATGTGCGTGGTCGTACATAGAAGGACAAGCTCAGGGAGCTATCTACGACGAGCTATAACAACAAGACTTTGAGATCCGTGAGCAACAGAAACCACAAGAACAAGGCAAGTGCACCTTGACCATATTGATCCCATGTTTTGGAAGCTGTTTTGATTGCGAAAACTGTGTATGTTGAGTCAACTTGATGGGAAACCCTTTTATAGGAGTTTACTAGTTCTGTTAACCACCCTTGATGCCAGGGAAGTTTATGAGTCGGGTATGGTCGGTTTTTGCTTTTTGCTTAGCTAATCTACGGGTTATGGGAAGCGATGGAATATGTCTAGCTACTGCACTCATGAGGATAATGATAATGAGAACTTGATGTTAATGAACATGAATCGGGGGAGATCTAAGCAATCTTGGTTTGTGGAAGGGGTTGAATGAGATGGTGGTTTACTTGCCGTAGATCTAAGGACCGGTTCATGCCAGCACATGCCAGGATGACAGTGCCACCACAAGGCCAAATATGGGTGCGTCTTAGCTGATTAATTAGGTAAGTTACTAGATTGTTATGGATCGTGGAAGGCGCGGGGAATGGGAGTCAAGAGAGGACTGCCCTGGGAACTGCATGGCACAAGAGGGGGCCCGTAGGTGGGAGAATGGTGATTCGAACCTGCTGGTGAAACCTTAGTGAGTCCATACATCTAGTAGCCCCTTTGTAAAGGCTATTTTGTGATCTCTTGTCCATACACCGACGGTTGTGTACTGGTATAATGGAGGTTCTGCAGTCGCCGACGGGTGACGAAATCACATACTTGTGGGTAAAGTGGTGCAAACTCTGGAGGGTATAAACTATCATGATAGCCGAGCTTACGGTCACAAGAGTCTGGCCAACTCACATGATTAGATGGGATGGTTATTGGGATGGTATTTGGTTAGGTTATGGGTTTGGTCATGGATGGTCTTTGGTTTTGGTTTCAAGACTGTTGAGTGTTGGTAATGAGAATTGGACTGTTGAGTCGTGATAATGAGCTTTGGTCTCGGTTATGAGACGGAATTGAATATGAGTTGAGATGGTAATGAATAAGAGATGGTATTCATTAGCATGAGAAAAAGCTGAGAAAGATAAATGGCTGGATGAGACATGAAAGGTTGTGGAATATGATGGAGGTATGTTAATGTTTTAATTGGATAAATGTTGGGATTACATTTACTCAAAGCTAGTTGCTGTTTTTATCATGATTGTGAAATAAACTTTGCTTTCTGCAATGAGCCTTTTTATTCCCTACCTTGTTGTAAGCTACATATCATATTTTCCCGCACTTGCTGAGTACGTCATGTACTCAAACTTGCATTATTACTTCATCATCAGCAACAGGAGAAGAGTACTACGAAGATCATTTGGAATATTAGGCGTGTGATCTGCCGTCAACTTGCCTGTGGAGTAGGACATGGAGCCGCTGCTGCTGTTTAGTTTGCTTCCGCAATAGTTTCGAAGACTTCCGCTGCTAGAATAAGACTTCCGCTGTTAGAATGAATTAGATATTCATGAGACATTGTAATAAAACCCTATTATTCATGGTTATATTCTGAATTCAGTTTGTGGATACATGTGTATGTGTGATGAACATCCTAGGCACATATATGCATCAGTCCGGTTCCGGGGTTTCTCGGAACAGGGGCGTCACAGTTATGGTGCCCATTCCAGTACATTCAGGAAGGCGACCAAGACCCAGAAGAACCATGGCATCAGATGTACTGTTAAATACATCTTTCTCCATCTGCCAGCGCAACAGTGATAGGTCGTCGTCCGCCTATGCCCTTAGGGCAACCAAACTCTGCTCTAGGAAAGAGACTTTCCTAAGCAGGTGCACTCTCTCTTCCGCCCAGGAAGGCGGTGGAGGCACGGTTGGAGCTAGGGACGGAGGCGCGGTTGGAGCCGGGGACGGAGGCACGGTTGAAGCCAGGGACGAAGGTGCGGTTGGAGCTGGGTCAGGAGCACTTCCGACGCGGCCCCAACGGCCTTGTCGAGCCAGGATCACGCTGAGGGGTGCTGCGTTGCACAGCAACGGATAACGCACATCAAAGATACAAAGCGGAAGCAAAGTTTTATTACATAAACAGGTTTATGAACATTTGTACAACAAAATTTGTTCCGTCTACACTCACGGGCGTAGACTACGCATCGAGTTCACGTTCAGCCCGTGAACGTGTCCCCGCTAGCACGCACACACACTAACACTGCGGCGTGCACGACTCCCTTTCGACGGGGTTTCCCTCTGGGGGTTCTGTCTCCTCCTCAAGAGTCCCTTCCTCATAAACCCCTGCAAAAGCTTCAAACACAAGCAGTGAGCACGATGGCTCAACATGTCTGACCCGTCTCTCCTATACATGAAACTTCTACATGAAGGTTTGTAGGGTACATGAGGTAAATAAGTTGCAAAGGACTCGCCTAATTATTTGAACCTTACTTTCAAGTTTTAGCAGCAGGTTGTGGAGAACCTTATGCTAAGGCACATGAGAAAGCCGCAATCAAACAAGAAACACATTTCTCTCATGTACTTTGCCCAAAGTTGAAATGAACTTTAATTAGCTCTAAACTACAACAATCATTAACAATCAATGTATAGCTTTCAACTCAGCAAACTTTTAACATGTATCTAGCCTGTTCATTCTATGTCATGGTACAGTGAACAAGTGGTACTCACTGACCGCGAGGGACGGTGATTATAATCAATTTATGTAAGGGCCTCAGTTTTTGACAAACATTTGAAGTGCTCATCACCACACCACACACCTCATTTGAGGAAATATGATGAACACAAATGAAGAGCAAGTAACCACCATCAACGTGCTCCTTAGAGAACAAACTCACATATTGCAAAAGTGGTATTTCCCACATGTGATATAGAAGGGCTGGACATATGAAAACTCCTACACATTGCTAAGGATGTCCATGCCAAGTTTCACCCAAATTCAAAACCTTTTTGAGGTCATTTTGGGTATAGCTAGAAAGAGGGCAGTTTGAAACCATATTCAAATTCAAACTGTTTTTACCCCATGAATTTAAAAGTGGGAGGCATATTCATATTCAGCACATTTTTGTGAGCTCACACACCAATTTTCACTCCATTTGGAGTTGATCTTGACATGAGCTAAGTGGGACAAATTCAAACTTTATTTGAATTCAAAACTGAACTTGTGCTGAAATTCATTCAAACCAAACCCAATTTGAATCCTAATCAATTCAAATGGCTCATGGGTGAATAATGTGAATCACCAGGGGTATTATGGGGCTCACTGTTGCAACAGTGATTAGGAGTAAATTTCAGAGGTTAAAACCCCGGGTGGGACCCACATGTCATAGAGATAAGGAGGAAAAACTTGCACACAAAGTCACAGCCTCGGTGGGAAATTCCACCGAGCAGTTGTCGGCTGTGCCACCGAGCAGCTGCCGGCGCCACCAGCTGCTTCCCCTCTCCGCGCGCTGGCGCCCAGGGCGGCTCGCTCGCGCCCCCACGCGACCGCACCGCCTCAACGGGGTGAAGACCGGGTGCCTTCTTATCCCCGTGAGCGACACTGGGCGGCGCCATTCCTTTTCTTACCGAGCTCTCGGTCGATCGGGAAAACACAGCAAACAATCGTGTCCTCGCCTCTCCGAGTTGCCAGGCGATATCCTGAGCTCGAGCACCACCCTCCCAACGCCTGAACCACCGGGTTTCGGCCCCTGTTCCCGTGATCAACGACGACCGCCGCAGTTTAGCTGAAGGACGGCGATCGGTCTCACGTGGGCAGTACACTACATCCACTTCCACGGCTGAGCAAGGGTGGCAACAGGAGCGCACGGACTCCACGCTACTTCCACCTGAAGCTCAAGCCACGCCGTGAACTCTCGCCGGCGAATTCTCAGTTTTTGCTCCGGCGACCATAAACCGAGCTTCCGGTATGGTTTCTTTAAATTCTCGCTCTATGATCTTTCGGAGTTCATCAATCTTGCACATAGACGCTGGACTAGCCGGTGATCAAGTTCTTTTCTGCATCCTTAGCGTGAAACTGTCTAGGAGTGACCAATTTCGAGCTCGATCGAGGGCGGTCATGGCGGGCACGATCGGTCACACGGTGCCGACCGACTTGCCGCCATCCCTGAACCCTTTTGACACCTTGTCGAGCTTCCTAGAGGTACACTGATGCTGTAGGACCGTTTGTTCGAGGTGTTGGCGGGTTAGAACCCACGGTCGACGGCGCCGAACCTCAACCGAGGCCGTGGCACGTCGCCGAGCTAATTCCGGTCACCCCCAGCCCGACCTGACACCACCGACGTGTTCCTCGACGTCGACAACCCCCTGGCGGCGAGTTTCAGACCATGGGAGGTCCCGCAGCTGCGAGCCGGCGAGCCCCGAGTCTGCTCCGGCGAGGTCAGCGGCGCGGGCGCGAGAGAACGGCGGGAGGAAGACGAAGCCGGCTGGCCCACGTGTCAGCGACTGAAGAATTTAAATTGGGATCGGGTGTGGCCGGGGATCGGCTGTGCTGGCGCGCAAATACCCTGTGAGCTCCGGTGTGCCGGACACCTCCGCGCCCGACACGTGTCCCCACGGGCCCCCGAGAATTTGAACTTTTTCCCCGATTTTCAGAATTCTTCCAAACTTCAAATCCTCATAACTTTGGCTAGAAAGCTCCAAATTGAGTGAACCAAATTTTGTTGGATTCAGCTCTCTGAGTACTTTCTAGCAAATCAAGTTTCACTTCATGAAATTTCTTATTTCTCCAGAATTAAGTCCTCAAAATTTAAACTGTTAGGAACTTTAACTGGAGGATCCCTTGGAGGAAAATCCTAAAATTTTGCTGCGATGTTAACCAAAATATCTCCGAACTACCATAAGATTTTCAGACCCATTGGAGCTCATTTGATCCACCTAATGGTGTGATTAGTGAAACTGTTCCAGAGAAAATAGAAAATGTTCAGAAACATTTTCAGAATTTTCTCTGAAATTGTTTAGCTCATATCTTTAGCTAGGAACCTTAAAATTAAGTGAGACCAACTCCATTAGAACCCTCTGAAAATCTAGTTTTCAGAAAGTCATAGTTTGTTCCATGAAAATCCCTAGAACACCCTAAGAGTGCCAATTAAGGTCAAGTACATAATTAATTGTGGAGGGCTCAAATGAGCTTTGCTGCAACTAAAACATGACCAAGTCTCTGTTTAGGTTGTAACCAAGCCACAGTAAAAGTTTCACAGTCATTGGGCTTGTCTAGTATGAGTTATAGACTTCACAAGATTAAAAGTAAATACAACTGCATTTAAATTAATACATGTATTGCTTCTATCATGTAGTCGCTAAGGTCGAGGAGGAACCCGAAGTCCTAGACTTCGTTACTCCGGAGGAACAGCTAGCCTATGACCAAGAGCAGCAAGGCAAGCTTCGGTTTGCATTAATCTTTTACAAATTTTTATTGTTTTGAGCACTTACTTGAGTATCATTATTATTTGCATTAGAGTCTTGTTTGGAAACCCAAATGCATAGCCAAGAAAACCCTGGGTTGGGTTTAGGATTGCAAACCCCGTTAGCTACTGCAATGCTAAGATAGAGTAGGATTCGGTACAAGTCGAGTAGTTGGAACTACTCGCGAGCATAGGCTAGAGGCACTCGACTAGGGTAGAGATAGCACATGATACACATGGCAAGAAAAATGAGACCGAGCGGAGGGTAAGGGCAACAGGACTTTGAGGCCTGTGTGCTATAGCTCCGCTTGTGTCGATTGAAGACCGAGCCGTGTGCGGGCCTGTTGAACAAGCTAGAACAGTACCGAAGACCTACCGGCTATATGGGAACAGGGAAACTGATGTAACTCGGGTAGCTTGGTATTGAGGCATTGCCCGTCGTTCAGAGGGTAGGTTGAGAGCTCGAGGTGTAAATCGGCTGGCGGCACTGAGATGCACGTGCAGAGACCTCTTGCTCGGGACGATGGGACCAGTTCAATATTTGGCTAACGGGTGAAAGGTGGTTGCGTACGGCGTCCGTGATGGTTGTTCGGGTTGTTCGGGTAACCCTGCAGGTGTAAATCGATTATAATCGTCGTCCCTCACCGTCCCTCTCATGTGCCTTAGCGTAAGGTTCTCCACAACCTGCTGCTAAAACTTGAAAGTAAGGTTCCACTAATTAGGCGAGTCCTTTGCAAATGATTTTTACCTCATGCACCTATCACCCCTCATGTAGAAGTTCCATGTTTAGGTGAGAAGGGTCAGACTTGCTGAGCCTTCGTGCTCACTGCTTGTGTTTGAAGCTTTTGCAGGGTTTATGAGGAAGGGACTCCCGGAGAGGAGACGTAACCCCAGGAGGGGAACCCCGTCGAGTGGGAGTCGTGCACGCGGCAGAGTTAGTGTGCGTGTGTGCTAGCAAGGACACGTTCGAGGGCTGAACGTGGACTTGATGCGTAGTCTACGCCCGCGAGTGTAGACTAAACTTATTTTGATGTAAACATGTTCATAAACCTGTTTATGTAATAAAATTCAGCTTCCGCTTTGTACCTTTGACGTGTGTTATCCGGTGCTGTGCAATGCAGCACCCCTCAGCGTGATCCTGGCTTGACAAGACCGTGGGGTCGTGTCAGCGCTGGTATCAGAGCTCGCTTGAGATTTAACACAGTACAAAGGTCATCTTTTTAAAAAATCCAGTGTGGAACGAGTTAGTAGCCCGTATAAGGATGTTATTAGCATATAGAAAGTTGCATATTAACCTATTTGTTTATGTCGGAAAATCGTGTATCTCGGGACGTTTATGTCTTGGGGGGTACACGTGAGCGCTGTCCACCAGTGCGCACAAGCTGAAGGGTGGAGCCCCACGGGTGGCAGGCAACCCGACCCGCTTTGATATCCTCTACGACTCTTCATGTCGTTTGGGGTATTCGAGCAACGTCTATCCCTGGTGTGCGTGATGCAACTTGGGAGACCCCGTCACGTGGTCTGAAACGTGAACACGTAACTCAAGGCGTGTTTGGCTTGAGAACATCCGGGCGAGTGATGACGGCCAGGTGTACGAACTGTATGGATTCCGGGCTCGGTGTGCAGCCGAGTCTGACGATTGTTTGAGTTTCTGCAGGTAGCCTGATCACGAAACGGTAGACGTGTAGCATCCGTGTGCGAGTGACGTTTAGTGCCACTGAATTAACGAAGCTGGCTAAGTCCGGTATAGTTTTTTCTTTGTGAGGACGTAGTACCGACATAATCTGGTGACGCATCGACGTCACACCCCATTAAATGAACAACTTCATTTAAAACTTGAAGATTTTGATATAAAGTAGTAAACTTGATGAAACTCCTTCCCTTGACCAGGATATTCAAAGTTAACAAGTTTTCAACTTATAGGTTCTTAAGGACAGAGCACTCTGTTTTCAGCTGAATCAAGGCTGAAGTTAATCAGAGGTTAGAGGTTGAGTTCTTTCGAGGTTGGGGTCATATGATGCATTTCTGGAAATCTTTGGAAGAGCTTTACAACTCTTATGTTGAGGTCCAGAGGTGTTTCATCCCTTAACCAATCGAAAAACGCAGTACAGTTGAAACTGTCCAGAAAACAGGACAGAGTAAAGACTCTCTGTAAATTAAGCATAACTTCCTGCATAAAAATCCAAAAATAGAAAATGAGGTAGTTATGGAAAGCTTATGAGATGGGTTACAACTTTGTAACATAAAGTTTTGTCAGATTAGGAACAAAATTAACTGGAATTCTTGGATCAAATCAGTACCTAAAGCAGGGAGGTGCTGTCCAATTTTCCCCAGAAATTCTGTTAACTTTGACACCTCATAACTTTTGAACCAGGACAGATCTTAGGACAAGAAAATACTTTCTGGAAATCTATTGAAGTTAGATTTAACTTTGATGTTGAGCTCCAGAACTGGTTTTGCCTTTAACATGGCCTAAATCAGGGTGAAATGGAAACTGGTCAGGGCTGTCATGGGAACAGCAGATCAGCAGTCAAATTTGTTTAAAATTTGAACTATGTTTCCAAGTTTTATGGGTTCAATAACATGTCTTATGTTATAACTCAGTGGTTTACTGTTTAAGTAAATATTTCACATTTCTCAAATATATCTTTACAGATGACCACAGATAAACAGTTGGAGAACGGGTGGGTGGTTTCCCACTGTTCTCATCGTAGCGGCTACCCGGAAGCATTGTGGCAAATGCTCCAATATTTCGGGTACAACCAGATGCCGCAGTACTTCGCCAAGGGAGAAGGCGAAGAGGGGAACAAGACGTGGACGATCCATGTCAAACTCCCTGCAGGACCTACGCCACCCGGTTGGGTACCGTTCACCGTCACGGTGAGAGGTAGACAGCCAGAAGGGATGTGGCAAGTGGCAGCCCGTGACACCATGTCACGTTTCTGCCAACTACACGTGCAAGCCATGGAGGGCACTCCATAAGCGCTCGTTCCGGTGGAGGGACGAGCTCAGCATGTGTGGGAAGAGAGGTACCTGGAGGGAACGGACACGAGTTGCCCAAGGTACAACCCCGCGGAGGCGAACCTTAGCCTCCAGATGAGGGCGGGATACGCTGTGATGGACAGCCAAACTGTTCATACGGAGCATCTCGCCGCAAAGCTCAAGGAGAGAACGAGCCGGGGAGACCATTTCGAGAGTGCCCACAGCGCACTCCGCAATGTGCTCCTTCCGACGATCAAGCGACTGAATGAACAACATAATCAGTTGCATCGTCTGAAGAAGGCAAAGAGAAAAAGCCGCGTCGACATCGCGGCGTTGCAAGAACTGGTACAAAATCTGACCCAGCAGAACGAGGAACTTACTCAAGAGTGGGACGACGCTATTGAGGAAGGGCAAGGCTGGGAAGAAGATTACAATCAAGCTATGGAAGAGGTGCATGCTTTGCAGGACCTCGTACCCCCGGTATTGGGCATACCGGTGGTCTTGGGTCTTCCAGCAATGGGGGAACCCTGGATGGGAGAAGAGGTGGTAGATCCAGAGCCACCAGCAGAGGTACCAGAGGAGGACGACCCACAGGAGGTCGAGTTCTACTCTGAGTAAGGGCTTACGGTTGCCACGTAGGGCAGCTAGGGTAGTGTAACCCAACTTTTGTAATCGGTGACATGTCGGGTAGACAGTAGCGTATGTATAGGTAGTGACGACATGAGCACGACTTCTCGGAGACCCGAGAATAATGTATCTTGTATAAAGTTTATGCTTTATCAATATATGTGAATGTTGCGCAAATTAATCATGTGTCACATCAATACCTACTGTTGCATATGGAATTTTAAGTAAGACATGTGCTAATTGCTGCTATTTTGAATTTCAGAATGACGCGTACTCGTGCCAACCCTGATGTTGGGGGTACTAGCCAAGGGGGAGAGACCTCCCAACCACCTCCCGAGGACTCCTCGGGACAGCAGCAGCAACAGCAACAGCAAACACCACCACCGCCACTGCCAACGGTTACATTGGCCGACATCGTCGCGGCAATTGCGCGTTCACATCAGCAGCATACGGAGTTGCTGCAAACTCTTATTGTCAATACGTCTCGCCCAGAGAGACGTCAAGATCGTGAGGAGTGCCAACAGAGCTCCTACTCCGACTTCCTGGCTACTCATCCCCCGGCATTCTCAAGGGCGGATGAACCACTTGACGCGGACATCTGGCTCCGCGCCATAGAGATGAAGTTCGGGCTGCTCCAGATAAGTGAGCAGCGCAAGACTCAGTTCGCGGTCCAGCAGCTCCAAGGATCCGCGAGCGCGTGGTGGGCCAACTTCGGTGCTTCACAGCCCACCGACCGAGTGATGACCTGGACGGAGTTCCGGATGGCCTTCAGGGCCTATCATATACCGCCAGGTTTGATGAAGAGGAAGACGCAGGAGTTCTTAAACCTGCAACAAGGGAGCCGGAACGCGCTGGAATACTCCAGGGAATTTAACGATCTCGCGCTATATGCATCGTATCATGCCGATACCGACGAGAAGCAGCGGGACCATTTCTACCAGGGGCTTAACCCGCTCCTGAAGGACAAATTGGCGATGTTCAATCGCGGCAGCCTCAACGACGTCATTGATGCTGCGATTGTTCAGGAGGACTCCGGCAAGGAGTTAGCGGCGGCAGAGCGAAAGCGAAGCGCGCCGCAAAGCAGCGGAGAAGGAAGCGGTCCTTCTCAGAAGTTTCGGATGGTGAATCGCCCAGCATCAGGTCCACGCTGGCAGCCACCACAGCGGTCGATGCCGTTCCGCAGTCGGCCGTACTCTTCACTGGCATTCCAGCTGGCACTGCCAGTACCACCACCGCAACAACAACAGCAGCAGAGGGCGATGCCGTGTGCGTATGCACCTCAGCAACGCATGCCGGGCTTTCGTCCCCCGAGCACTACACCAGCAGCGGCCACATGTTACAAGTGTGGTCGTCCAGGACACTTCGCGAGCAGTTGCCCGGAGAGGCAAGGCGGCGGAGTGGCACCACAGTTTCCGGGGAGGAATCAACACCGGACCCTACTAATGCGCGGCAGGCAAACCCTAGGACCGGCACCGTCCACCAGCTTGCCATTGAGGACGTGCCGGAGGGCGAGCCCATCCTTGCGGGTATGTTCCTACTCCACCAGCATCCCGCTATAGTACTGTGTGATTCAGGTGCCACGCATAATTTTATTAGCCAAGCTTTCATTGCTAAACACAGCTTGCCAATACTACCCACCGATAGTCCATATTTTGTTCACCGGGTGGGAAGATTTCAGCAAGCGTAATGGTTTCCAAAGCACCATTATGCTTAGCGGGTGGAGTGTACCCCACGTCTCTCATTATCTTAGAGGGACAGAAGGTCGATGTCATCCTAGGGATGTCGTGGTTAACCCGCCACGGCGCTGTTTTAGACACCGTCCTTCGAGTCGTGCACTTAAACTCAGAAGTGCACGGGTCTCACTCATTATTTCTGGACAGTCCAGAAATAAAACTGCCAAGTGTCTATCAAGCCACAACTATCAGATTGGAAGATATTCCAGTGGTCCGAGATTTCCCTGATGTATTCCCGGACGATTTGCCGGGGATGCCGCCCAATAGAGAGGTGTGTTAGTTGTTGTGATCCCGGTCCTACGTGGGCAACAACCATGACCGGGTTGTGCTCTCCCCGGCGCCCTGATCGGGGGCGCAACGGATTCTGTTTCCGTGCGGCCCCCTCTTGTACACGCTATAAAATCACGCCCAAAAGAAAGAAGGGGAGAGGTGAAGCCCTAATCTGATCTTGAGAAAGCGTGGAACGAGGGGAAGAACCGTACCTCTGCATCAAGCCGACACTGCATCAACGATCTCCCTGCACCAACAATTACCCTGCGTCAGATACTCTCCATCGATCATCCTCTGAGCCAAATGGCATCAAGTGGATCCACTGAAGGTAATTCTTCCCATGTTTGATTCACTGATCGTCAGTCTAGGTCATTAGCACATTAGTTAATTATGATCAAATGTGTCTGCCAGATTAGATTAGATTTAAGCATGCTTAATCAGGGGTTGCTAGCATCGATCTTAAGCACCCCAAATTCTAACAATGGTATCAGAGCCAATCTAGACAATTCCTGATTAAAGAATCAAGTCTTAACTCAGATTGGATCAATTTCTAATTATGTTCATTAAGGCCTACACTCAGTTAATCAGTATCAGAATAAACTGAGTTGTCTCACTGAAGCAAATAGAAGGAGGGGATTCCAATTTTGGTTTCGATCTCGGCTAAGATTAGAAACTCAGATAAGAAAACCGAGTCGAATCATAATAAGAAAATTAGATTTGAGGAATAAGACTTATCTTATTTTGACTGTGACGTTTTTTTGGTCCTTCGGGACCCTTTAACCGACGGTGGGAGTCGGGTGAGGGAGACTTCAGGAGGGTGGCTTCGGCCGCCATGACATCTTCACTGCAGGATTGGGGAAAACCCTAACCCTAGCAATCTTTTCCCCCAAATCGACATCCACTCAAAATCTCCCAAATCAGCGGCACCAACGTGCGCGCCGTGGAGATCCTTGTAGCAGCACCGTGTACCTGCAAACAAGCACTCAGAGCGCGCCTGTGTAGAGTTGAGGGTCGAAACCCTAACCCTAACCACGGGTTTCCTTCGACAGTCAACCAACCACACCACTCGTCGACGACGGTGGTGCGGTGGCTCCGGAAGTTCCCGCGGCGGCGCATCTCGGAGCACTCATAACCTTCTCGCTCTGGTCGGTGCCCGCGACGGTTTTCCTCGACGGCTGCCCCAGAGCCATCGGCGCCGACGGAGAGGCACCTCTCGGTGTGCATCTCTCGGCGGAGCCGACGTCACGGCGGCGCCGGAGGTCCCGCGCGGCGGCGACCGAGCTCGCCGCCACTCGCTCTCCCTCGGTGGCCTCACCCGGCTGAGTAAAGAAAGAAATGAATTAGGGTTAGGAAATCGGCAGCGCAAGTCTTTTATACTCCCCTATCTAAGCGCTCGACCGTTGGATCCCAAATGAACGGCCCAGATGAAAGCATGTGTTATGCCTCGGTGGAACCGTGGCCATCAGATTGAGATCCGACGGTCCAGGGTGCGCGCTGCCACCGCCTGGACAGAACGGGCCCGGAGCCCATGCGGGAGCGATTTTGGGCTGGTTGGGCTGCCCTTTGTATTTTCTCAGTTTTTTCATATTTATAGCTGGGCCGGTTTTCAGCTGTGGGCCGCCAGAAAAGGGTGGGGTGCACACAATTTTTTTTAATTAAGTAAAGCATTTTGTGAATTTTGGGCTGGGCCATATTAATGAGTGGGCTATAATTTTTGGCCCAATTAGCCAATTAGGTATTTTTCATTTTCAGATTATGCATAAAATGGAAAATTAATTTCAGATATTAAGAAAATGATTAGAAAGTAAATTAAATAGCTGAGAAAATTTAAGAAATTTTGTGTGATGATTGTATGATTTTTGAGTGCATATTTTCTGTAATTTTCTGGTAAATATTTCAAGCATATTCTCTCAGTTATTTAATTCAATTAATTGCTATTGAGAATTTTTGCAATTAATTTTCAGAAATTTAAGAAAATAAGTTAATTAACCTTCCGCTGTTATTTAAGTAAATTTAAATAAGTAACCAACGTGAAAATTTAAATCTTGCCATGCTTAAGTTCAATTTCAGAAAAAATTGTAATTTTGTTTCACATGTTCATGGAATTTAGAGTAACCAACGTGAAATATTTCCATGTTGTTTAAGTGAAATGGTTTTGTTGAGTAACCAACATGAAAAACATTTTTTATGCCATTTCTGATCATTTTGAGTGTTATTTTAAGCATGCGCTGCATAAAATGTTTATTTTAGCTGTTTTTCCTAACCCCTACATTTGTTTTATTAAGGTGCCTCCAATGTGGTAAGTCTCATTGCCTCCATAGAGACCCTCACGGGCCATAACTATGGGATATGGAATGAGAGACTCAGAATGAAATTAGCAATTGCAAACCTTGATCTATGCCTTAGAAAGGATTGTCTAGTTGATCCTCATGTTCCTTTTGCCCATAATGAGGAAACAGATGAGGAATTTGCACTAAGAAAAGAGGAGTACATTAAGCTTAAAGAAAATTATGCTAAGGACCTTGAGGCTTGGGATGAATCCAACAGAAAATGCCTCATGGTCATTAAGACCACCATCTCTGAATCCATAAGAGGAGCTATCCCTGACTGTGACCTGGCTACTGAGTACCTTGCCAAGGTCAAAAGCCAGTATACAGGCTCTACTAAAACATTGGCAAGCACCCTTCTCAAGAGGCTTGTTAATGAGAGATACAATGGTGGAGGTGTGAGAGATCACATCCTTAAGATGAGTAATTTAAATGCAAACCTCAAAAATCTTAACCTAGCCATGCCTGATGAGATGCTTGTACATTTCATCTTCATATCTTTGCCCAAGGATTTTGAGGCCTTTGTAATCAATTACAACTCTAAGGAAGATAGCTGGACTTTGGAAAAGGTCATGGCTATGTGCGTTCAGGAGGAGGAACGCATAAAGGGTAAGGGTGGAGACTCCATCAACTTAGCCAAAGGTAAGGGTAAGGGAAAAGGAAAGGGAAAGACCTACTTTTCCAAACCACCATCATTCAAAGTACATGGCTCCTCCTCTAAGGCCAAAGGAACAACTCCTCAAACCTCTGGTCCTAAACTAAAGGCAGATCAGTGCAAGTTTTGCAACGATTTTGGACATCGCCAGAAGGACTGTTTTGGTTTTGTCAAATGGTGTGCCAAGAATGGTAAAGATGTTATTACTTTAGTAAATGAATCCCTGTATTTAGCTTATTCACGATCTACTTGGTGGATTGACTCAGGTGCAACTGTGCACGTTTGTAACTCTATACAGGGATTAAGTACGATGAGGACTATAAGAAAGGGGGGAAGGACCATCAAAGTCGCTGATGGCCATGAAGCTGAGGTTGAAGCCATTGGGACTTATCCTCTAAGACTTAGTAGTGGTTTTGTACTTAGGCTTCATGATGTTCTTTATGTTCCTAGCTTAGAAATGAATTTGATATCAGTCTCATGTTTGGATGATTGTGGATTTGTATGCCATTTTGGCGAAGACAAATGCTCTATTAGATTGAATAATAAGATTGTAGGTCTTGCTTTCAGACAAGACATGCTTTATTTGTTATCCATCCATGATAACGTGAACACCTTAAGTAATGGTAAAATTCCCGCTAAGAATGACATAGGAAGAAACAAGCGCAAAAGAATCAATTTCGAAACATCGTCGAAATTATGGCACTGTCGCTTATGCCATATTTCGAGGGGGAGGATCGAGCGCTTAGTATCTCAATCGATCTTACCTCACTTAGACTTTTCAGATTCAGAAGAATGCATTGATTGCATTAAAGGAAAATTTGTCAAGACTATTAAGAAGAACGCTATACGCAGCACGGGTATTTTAGAAATTATTCACACGGACATTTGTGGTCCGTTTCCCGTAATCTCTGTAGATGGATATGATTCATTCATAACGTTTACAGATGACTACACTCGTTATGGTTACATTTATCCGATCAAGGAGAGATCCGAAGCATTGGATAAGTTTAAAATATTTAAGGCTGAAGTAGAAAATCAGCACAATGTTAAGATTAAGGTAGTAAGATCCGATCGTGGAGGTGAGTACTACAGTCGGCATACCCCATATGGTCAGGTTCCTGGACCCTTTGCACGATTTCTACAAGAACATGGCATAGTCGCTCAGTATTCTACACCGGGTGAACCTCAGCAAAACGGGGTTGCGGAACGTAAAAACCGTACGCTTATGGACATGGTAAGAAGCATGCTAGGTTATTCTACGTTACCGGTTAGCCTATGGATGGAGGCGTTAAAGACCGCCATTCATGTGCTTAATCGGGTCCCCGTTAAGTCAGCACCTCAGACGCCGTATGAGATGTGGACGGGTCACAAGCCCTCATTAAACTATTTTCATATTTGGGGTTGTCCAGTTGAGGCTAAGATGTTTAACCCAAACATTAGCAAATTAGAATCTAGAACAGTTAGTTGCCATTTCATTGGGTATCCTGAGAAAAGTAAGGGTTTTAGATTATATTGTCCAGATCGGCATACTAAGTTTATAGAAACACGACATGCCGTATTCTTAGAAGACGCTATGATCAGGGGGAGCACCGTACGGCGAGAGACCTTGAAGAGGAACGAACTAGTTTACTCGCTCCAATGACTCAAGAGTCATATTTCACTCTACCTGCTGTTGTTGTGCCACCGGTATCAGCCACTGGTGACACAACACCTGTTGTTGCACCTTCGTCAGCCGCAACGGACTTGAGTGAGGTTTCGCCTCCTCAGCCTGTTGAGCATATGGTCGAACAGGATGAGATTCAACAACAGCCTCCACTTGCAGATGATGCACAATTAAGAAGGTCACAAAGAGTAAGACGATCGGCCATTCCGGACGATTATCAGGTCTACTTGAGTGAAGAGATTAAGATGGAGGATGACCTTGCCTCTTACGAAGATGCCATGGGAAGACCTCAGTCATCTGAATGGCGTAAGGCCATGGAAGATGAAATGAGTTCCATGAGTGCCAACAAGGTATGGGACTTAGTAGAGATTCCTAAAGGAGCCAAAACAGTAGGCTGTAAGTGGGTCTACAAGATTAAGCTTGATTCCAAAGGGAAGATCGAAAAGTATAAAGCCAGACTTGTGGCTAAGGGATTCACTCAACGGGAGGGTATTGATTCTAATGAGACCTTCTCTCCCGTATCTTCCAAGGATTCTTTTCGAATCATCATGGCATTAGTAGCGCATTATGACTTAGAATTGCACCAAATGGATGTAAAGACGGCGTTCCTCAATGGGGAGTTATATGAGGACGTCTGTATGACACAACCGAAGGATTTTGTCGTTAAGGGTAAGTAACATATGGGATGCCATTTGAAGAAGTCCATTTATGGTCTTAAGCAAGCTTCAAGACAATGATATCTTAAGTTCGATGAAGTCATTAGAAAAATAGGATTTAAGGAGAATGAGGAGGATAACTGCATTTATGCTAAGTTTAAGAATGGAAAGTTCATTTTCCTAGTTCTTTATGTGGATGACATACTATTAGCAAGCAGTGATGTCAACCAACTCTTAGAAACTAAGAAGTTTTTATCCTCGAACTTTGATATGAAAGATCTAGGTGAAGCGACCTATGTTTTAGGGGTTGAAATACACCGAGATCGTGTTAAGGAGGTTTTAGGACTATCCCAGAAGGCATACTTAGAAAACGTACTTAGAAAGTACGGTATGCATGCCAGCAAGCCCTCGCCTGCTCCAATAGTTAAAGGCGATAGATTTTCGAATACTCAATCGCCTAAGAATCAATATGAGGTGGATCAGATGAAAGGAATTCCTTATGCTTCTGCTGTCGGAAGCTTGATGTATGCTCAAGTTTGTACATGCCCTGACTTAGCTTTTGTGACTGGGATGCTTGGCAGATACCAAAGTAATCCAGGGTTAGATCACTGGAAAGCTGTTAAGAAGGCATTAAGATATATACAGGGCACTAAACACCTCATGCTAACATATAGTAAGACTGAGTCACTAGAAATAGTGGGCTATTCAGATTCAGATTACGCTGGTTGTGTGGATACTAAGAAATCCATGTCAGGTTACATATTCACCCTTGCGAATGGAGCTATATCGTGGAAAAGCTCCAAACAAGCAATCACTACATCGTCGACAATGTATGCTGAATTTGTTGCTTGTTATGAGGCCACCGGGCATGCATCTTGGCTTAAGAAATTTGTTCCCGGTCTTAAAGTGGTCGACAACATTAATAAACCACTTAAGTTATACTGCGATAATCAGCCAGCAGTTATGTACTCTTACAACAACAAGTCGAGTGGTGCTGCCAAACACATCGACATTAAATACTATGTTGTGAAAGAGAAAATCCAGGATCACACAATTAGTCTCGAGCATATTAGCACAAAACAAATGCTTGCGGATCCGCTAACTAAGGGCCTTCCACACAATGTGTTCAGAGAACACGTAGCCGGCATGGATTTAAAGGAGACCCTGTGGTGATATCCTGGACTCTAAGGGGCCACCAAAGTGTAAGACTATTTCTAATTGTGAGACATATTGTGGTCATCGAGTCAAACAATGCGTAAATGGCTGTTTTGACGCGTTGTGCCCTTTAAGTCGAAGCAAAAGAAGTATATATTTAAGGTTGATTAAGTAAATAAGAAAATAAGTTAAAGATCCGAGATCAAGGGGGAGAATGTTAGTTGTTGTGATCCCGGTCCTACGTGGGCAACAACCATGACCGGGTTGTGCTCTCCCCGGCGCCCTGATCGGGGGCGCAACGGATTCTGTTTCCGTGCGGCCCCCTCTCGTACACGCTATAAAATCACGCCCAAAAGAAAGAAGCGGAGAGGTGAAGCCCTAATCCGATCTTGAGATAGCGTGGAACGAGGGGAAGAACCGTACCTCTGCATCAAGCCGCCACTGCATCAACGATCTCCCTGCACCAACAATTACCCTGCGTCAGATACTCTCCATCGATCATCCTCTGAGCCAAATGGCGTCAAGTGGATCCACTGAAGGTAATTCTTCCCATGTTTGATTCACTGATCGTCAGTCTAGGTCATTAGCACATTAGTTAATTATGATCAAATGTGTCTGCCAGATTAGATTAGATTTAAGCATGCTTAATCAGGGGTTGCTAGCATCGATCTTAAGCACCCCAAATTCTAACAAGGTGGAGTTCAAGATTGAACTTGCACCAGGAACCATGCCGATACCCTGAAGGCCGTACAAGATGGCGCCCAAGGAGTTGGCTGAACTGAAGACTCAGCTCACGGACCTTCTGGAGAAGGGTTTTATTAGGCCGAGCTCCTCGCCATGGGGCTGTTCGGCATTATTTGTCAAGAAGAAGGATGAGACGTTACGGCTTTGCGTGGACTATCGTTCATTAAATGTCGTAACCATCAAAAACAAGTACCCGTTGCCACGGATCGACATGTTGTTTGATCAGTTGGTCGAAGCAAAGATCCTTTCCAAGATGGATTTAAGATCCGGGTACCATCAGATTAAGATAAGGGCTGAGGACATTCCAAAGACAGCTTTCTCTACAAGATACGGACTTTATGAGTACCTAGTCATGTCCTTCGGCCTCACCAATGCTCCAGCTCACTTCATGTACTTAATGAACTCGGTATTCATGCCGGAGCTGGACAAGTTTGTCGTGGTCTCCATCGACGACATCCTGGTATATTCCAAGTCGGAGGAAGATCACAAGAAGCATCTGCGTATAGTCTTGCAACGGCTGCGGGATCACAAGTTATACGCAAAATTCAGCAAATGCGAATTCTGGATATCACAAGTGCCTTTCCTCGGGCATATCATCTCAGCGGAAGGAATCGCTGTAGACCCGAGCAAGATCACTCAAGTGCTGAATTGGAAATCCCCTAGAACTGTTCACGAGGTACGGAGTTTCCTCGGGCTCGCGGGATATTATCGGAGGTTCATTCCGAACTTCTCGAAGATTGCCAAGCCAATGACAGAGCTGCTGAAGAAGGCTACCAAATATGTTTGGAGTCCAGCATGTGAAGCAGCATTCAAGGCTTTAGTCAAGCACCTGACATCAGCACCGGTTTTGGCGCAGCCGGACACAACAAAACCATTCGATGTGTACTGCGATGCATCCGGCATTGGGCTCGGATGTGTGCTGATGCAAGACCGAAGGGTGATCGCGTATGGATCAAGGCAGCTTAGAAACCATGAGCAGAACTATCCAAACAATGACTTGGAGCTCGCTGCCGTGGTATTTGCACTAAAAATGTGGAGGCACTACCTACTCGGTAACCTCGTACATTTATATACCGACCACAAAAGCCTCAAGTACATATTCACTCATAAAGAGCTGAACATGAGGCAACGAAGATGGTTAGAACTGATAAAGGATTACGAAATAGAGATCCATTATCATCCGGGCAAGGCAAACGTAGTGGTAGATGCGCTGAGCCGCAATCAATAATCTGACCATCACACCCGTTGGAAGAGAGCGAACCACCACTACATGTGATTCCACACGGAGCTCTCTACAACCTAGCTTTGATCCCCACCATCCGTGAAGAGATAGCGGCAGCCCAGAAGAATGACAAGGGCATGTCACATTTGCGGAGATGTGTAGACAGTGGGGAGCTGAAACGTTTCCGGGAGGACGGAGACGGCGTCCTATGGTTCAAGGACCGGATCGTCGTACCCCGTAACCCGGAATTACGAAAGAAAATCTTTGATGAGGCTCACTTGTCAAAGTTCTCTATTCACCCCGGCAGCAACAAGATGTATCAAGAACTCAGAAGCAAGTTCTGGTGGACACAGATGAAGCGAGAGACTGCAAAATACATGTCCGAATGTGATACATGTCGAAGGGTGAAGGCAGACCACATGCGGAAAACGGGACTGCTGCAACCACTGGGCATTCCTGCCTGAAAATGGGAGGATGTGAGCATGGACTTCATCGTCGGTTTACCCACAACTCTTCAAAAGCATGATTCTGTGTGGGTGATCGTCGATCGGCTCACCAAAGTTGCCCATTTCATCCCGGTCAACACCAACTACAACGCCAAGAAGTACGCTGAACTGTACATCTCACGGATCTTATGCTTGTACGGCGTACCCCGTACCATCATATCGGATCGGGGCACTTTATTTGTGTCCCGTTTTTGGGAGCAGCTACACGCTGCCTTAGGGACGAAGCTGATCCGTAGTTCAGCATACCACCCGCAGAAGGATGGGCAAACCGAGCGGGTAAATCAGATTCTAGAAGACATGCTACGAGCTTGCACTATCAACCACGGCAAGAATTGGGATGATCACTTGCCGTTAGCCAAGTTCTCATACAACAATGTGTACCAAGCCAGCATCAAGATGGCGCCCTACGAGGAGCTATAAGGGAGAAAATGCCGCACACCATTGAATTGGTGTGAGTCTGGCGAAAGGGTTACCTTCGGGATTGACCTTGTCAACAACGCGGAAGAAAAGGTTCGACTGATTCAAGCGAACCTGAAAGCCGCTCAATCTCGTCAGAAAAAGTATGCGGACCGGAGAAGGCACCCATTACAATTTGAAGTTGGAGATCACGTATATCTACGGGTGTCTCCAATGAAGGGCGTAAACAGATTTGGGGTGAGAGGAAAGTTAGCACCCCGATTCATCGGTCCATTCTAGATTACTGAAAGATGTGGATCGGTGGCATACCGGCTGAAGTTACCAGAAGCACTTTCTGGTGTGCACGACGTCTTTCACATTGCCCAGCTGAGGAAGTGTCTTAAGCTATCAACTACCGTTCAGCTGGAGGATATTGAAGAACTGCAACCGGATCTCACCTATCGGGAGGAACCGGTGCAGATTATTGATGAAAAGGCCCGAACCACACGCAACCGTACGTTGTGGTTCTACAAGATTCTATGGAGTAATCACTCCATGGATGAAGCGACATGGGAGAGCGAAGAATTTCTTCGCGCTAACTACCCCGACTTTTTCACGTCGCATATCCGGTAATTTTTCCACCGTCCTCTCTCATTTTCACCTTATAATCTCGGGACGAAATTCTTTTAAGGGTGGAGGAATGTAAGGGCCTCAGTTTTTGACAAACATTTGAAGTGTTCATCACCACACCGCACACCTCATTTGAGGAAAGATGATGAACACAAATGAAGAGCAAGTAACCACCATCAACGTGCTCATTAGAGAACAAACTCACATATTGCAAAAGTGGTATTTCCCACATGTGATATAGAAGGGCTGGAGATATGAAAACTCCTACACATTGCTAAGGATGTCCATGCCAAGTTTCACCCAAATTCAAAACCTTTTTGAGGTCATTTTGGGTATAGCTAGAAAGAGGGCAGTTTGAAACCATATTCAAATTCAAACTGTTTTTACCCCATGAATTTAAAAGTGGGAGGCATATTCTTATTCAGCACATTTTTGTGAGCTCACACACCAATTTTCACTCCATTTGGAGTTGATCTTGACATGAGCTAAGTGGGACAAATTCAAACTTTATTTGAATTCAAAACTGAACTTGTGCTGAAATTCATTCAAACCAAACCCAATTTGAATTCTAATCAATTCAAATGGCTCATGGGTGAATAATTTGAATCACCAGGGGTATTATAGGGCTCACTGTTTGCAACAGTGATTAGGAGTAAATTTCAGAGGTTAAAACCCCGGGTGGGACCCACATGTCATAGAGAGAAGGAGGCAAAACTTGCACACAAAGTCACAGCCTCTGTGGGAAATTCCACCGAGCAGCTGTCGGCTGTGCCACCGAGCAGCTGCCGGCGCCACCAGCTGCTTCCCCTCTCCGCGCGCTGGCGCCCAGGGCGGCTCGCTCGCGCCCCCACACGACCGCACCGCCTCAACAAGGTGAAGACCGGGTGCCTTCTTATCCCCGTGAGCGACACTGGGCGGCGCCATTCCTTTTCTTACCGAGCTCTCGGTCGATCGGGAAAACACAGCAAACAATCGTGTCCTCGCCTCTCCGAGTTGCCAGGCGACATCCTGAGCTCGAGCACCACCCTCCCAACGCCTGAACCACCGGGTTTCGGCCCCTGTTCCCGTGATCAACGACGTCCGCCGCAGTTTAGCTGAAGGACGGCGATCGGTCTCACGTGGGCAGTACACTACATCCACTTCCACCGCCGAGCAAGGGCGGCAACAGGAGCGCACGGACTCGACGCTACTTCCACCTGAAGCTCAAGCCACGCCGTGAACCCTCGCCGGCGAATTCTCAGTTTTTGCTCTGGCGACCGTAAACCGAGCTTCCGGTACGGTTTCTTTAAATTCTCGCTCTATGATCTTTCGGAGGTCATCAAATCTTGCACATAGACGCCGGACTAGCCGGCGATCAAGTTCTTTTCTGCATCTATAGCGTGAAACTGTCTAGGAGTGACGAATTTCGAGCTCGATAGAGGGCGGTCATGGCGGGCACGATCAGTCACACGGTGCCGACCGACTTGCCTCCATCCCTGAACCCTTTTGACACCTTGTCGAGCTTCCTAGAGGTACACTGATGCTGTAGGACCGTTTGTTCGAGGTGTTGGCGGGTTAGAACCCACGGTCGACGGCGCCGAACCTCAACCGAGGCCGCGGCACGTCGCCGAGCTAATTCCGGTCACCCCCAGCCCGACCTGACACCACCGACGTGTTCCTCGACGTCGACAACCCCCTGGCGGCGAGTTTCAGACCATGGGAGGTCCCGCAGCAACGAGCCTGCGAGCCCCGAGTCTGCTCCGGCGAGGTCGGCGGCGCGGGCGTGAGAGAACGGCGGGAGGAAGACGAAGCCAGCTGGCTCACGTGTCAGCGACTGAAGAATTTAAATCGGGATCGGGTGTGGTCGGGGATCGGCTGTGCTGGCGCGCAAATACCCTGTGAGCTCCGGTGTGCCGGACACCTCCGCGCCTAACACGTGTCCCCACGGGCCCCCGAGAATTTGAACTTTTTCCCCGATTTTCAGAATTCTTCCAAACTTCAAATCCTCATAACTTTGGCTAGAAAGCTCCAAATTGAGTGAACCAAATTTTGTTGGATTCAGCTCTTTGAGTACTTTCCAGAAAATCAAGTTTCACTTCATGAAATTCCTTATTTCTCCAGAATTAAGTCCTCAAAGTTTAAACTGTTAGGAACTTTAACTGGAGGATCCCTTGGAGGTTAGGCAACATCGAGTACGGGCGTACGTGACGGGTTGTTCAGGTAACCCTGCAGGTGTAAATCGATTATAATCACCGTCCCTCGCGGTCAGTGAGTACCACTTGTTCACTGTACCGTGACGTAGAAAGAACAGGCTAGTTACATGTTAAAATGCTGCTGATTGAAAGATGGACTTTGCTTGTTAATGGTTTGTTGTAGTGTAGGGATAACTAAAGTTCTTTCCAACTTTGGGCAAAGTACATGAGAGAAATGCGTTTCTTGTTTGATTGCGGCTCTCTCATGTGCCTTAGCGTAAGGTTCTCCACAACCCGCTGCTAAAACTTGAAAGTAAGGTTCCACTAATTAGGCGAGTCCTTTGCAAATGATTTTTACCTCATGCACCTATCACCCCTCATGTAGAAGTTCCATGTTTAGGTGAGACGGGTCAGACTTGCTGAGCCTTCGTGCTCACTGCTTGTGTTTGAAGCTTTTGCAGGGTTCTATGAGTAAGGGACTCCCGAAGAGGAGACGGAACCCCAGGAGGGGAACCCCGTCGAGTGGGAGTCGTGCACGCCGCAGAGTTAGTGTGCGTGTGTGCTAGCAAGGACACGTTCGAGGGCTGAACGTGGACTTGATGCGTAGTCTACGCCCGCGAGTGTAGACTAAACTTATTTTGATGTAAACATGTTCATAAACCTGTTTATGTAATAAAATTCCGCTTCCACTTTGTACCTTTGACGTGTGTTATCCGGTGCTGTGCAACGCAGCACCCCTCAGCGTGATCCTGGCTCGACAAGACCGTGGGGTCGTGTCAATTTACACCTGCAGAGTTACCCGAATAACCCGTCACATACGCCCGTACTCGATGTTACCTACAGCAACCATCACGGACGTCGTACGCAACCACCTTTCACCCGTCAGCCAAATGTTGAACCGGTCCAATCATCCCAAGCAAGAGGTCTCTGCACGTGCATCCGCAGTGCCGCCAGCCGATTTACACCTCGAGCTCTCAACCTACCCTCTGAACGACCAGCTATGCCTCAACACCCAGCTACCCGAGTTACATCGGTTTCCCCGTTCCCATATATCTGGTAGGTCTTCGGTACTGTTCTAGCTTGTTCAACAGGCCCGCACACGGCTCGGTCCTCAATCGACACAAGCGGAGCTATAGCACCCAGGCCCCAAAGTCCTGCTGCCCTTACTCTCCGCTCGGTCTCATTTTTCATTCCATGTGTTTCATTTGCTATCTTTACCCGAGCGATGTGCCTCTAGCCTATTCTCGTGAGTAGTTCCAAAAACTCGACTTGTACCGAATCCTACACTATCTTAGCATTGCAATAGCTAACGAGGTTTTCAACCCTAATCCCAACCCAGGGTTTTCTTGGCTATGCATTTGGTTCAAACAAGACTCTAATGCAAGAAGTAAGTGGGTGCTCAAAGTAAGTTCTCAAAATTGTCAAAATTTATAAAAATGTTAATGCAAACCGGAGCTTGCCTTGCTGCTCTTGGTCGTAGGCTAGATGTTCTTCTGGAGTGATGAAGTCTAAGACTTCGGGTTCCTCCTCAACCTTAGCGACTACATATGATAAATATAAACATGTGTCAATTTAGATGCATTTGAATTGAAGTTAAACTTGTGAGGACTATAAGTCTTACTAGACAGACCCAATGACTCTGAAATTTTTATTGTGGTTTGGATACCCAACCTAAACAGAGACTTGGCCAAGTTTCATTTGCAGCAAAGCTCATTTGAGCTCTCCACAACTAATTATGCACTTGACCTTAATTGGAGCTCCTAGAGTGTTCTAGGGATTTTCATGGAGCAAGCCATGACTTTCTGAAAACTAAATTTTTAGAGGGTTCTAATGGAGTTGGTTTCACTTAATTTGAAGGTTCCTAGCTAATGGTATGAGCTAAACAATTTCATAGAAATTCTGAAAATGTTTCTGGACACTTTCTATTTTCTCTGGAACAGTTGTATTAATCAAACCATTAGGTGGATCAAATGAGCTCAAATGGATCTCAAATTTTTATGGTATCTCAGGGATATTTTGATGAACATCCTAGCAAAATTTCAGAATTTTCCTCCACAGTGTTCTCCAGTTAAAATTCTAAACAGTTTAAATTTTGAAGAATTAATTATGGAGAAATAAGGATTTTCATGAAATGAAACTTGATTCGTTGGAAATTACTCGGAGAGCTGAATCCAACAAAATTTGGTTCACTCGATTTGGAGTTTCCTAGCCAAAGTTATGTGGGTTTGAAGTTTGAATTAAAACAAAAAATCAAAGAAAAGTTTAAACTTCTGCGGGCCCACACACAGTGCTTCATCTTCCTCCTCGCGCAAAACACCCGGCGGCTGCGGTCTCCGGCGAGACTCGCCGGAACCAAATTCCCGGCCACCTCTCGGCCTGAAACTCGCCGCCTCCCCATTTTCCGACTTCCTGAGCTCAGCTGTGAGCTCGCCGGCCACCGGCGATGGCCGGAAACCTGCGCGCACCAGCGACAGTACCCGCTAGGGTTTCGGCAAGGTCGGCCTCACACCACAGTGCACCAAATCAATTGGGAATTGCTCAGAGAGCATCAGTGGAGCACGAGGAAAATGAACCAAGGCCTTGTGGAAGCTAGAAACATCAGCAACCATACCCTCGACGGTGAGCCGAGGTACTTTGCAATGGCGGCGAGGAAAACGGCCATATCACGGCCGATCCTCAATGGTTTTCCTTACTTCTTCCTTGACCGTGTGCGCTAGCATGTGTAGAACCTACTGGCCGACCGGCTTGACCAACAAGAGTGTGTGGAGTCCGAATTTCAATCGGAGGTGAGCCCGGCTCATATGAACTAGCTTTCGATAAACTAGGAAATTCTCAACCGATGGTTGATCATATGCCAAACGGCTTTTGGCTACACCATCTACATGCAGTGACGCACCTTTCTTGTGTAGAGAAGTGGATGCGACGACGGCTGTGCCGAGCTGTCCACGAGAGCCCCGAATTGCGGCAACGCTCAGTTCGCTGGGAAAATGCCCGGCTGAGCGCGAGGGCGTCTGATCACTGGACAACACGACGTCGAGGATGTTGCTCACAATCCTGCGATGCTGTTTTGCTACTGGGAAGGTTGTGATCGCGAGCGATCGGCCTGTTCAAGAGCGGAACCGAGAGAGCGGCTTGCTTTCGGTGGAGCTCGGTGTGAGGGAGAGCGATCTCGCTGTGGACTCGGGTTGTGAGCAACTGGAGGACGTCAGGGAGGGATAAGAAGCCGGGCAGATGGTCTCCAGCACGGGGAACTGCAGCAGGAGCAGGCGCCGGTCAGCCTCTCGGTGGCGCGCTCGGCTGCAACCCGAGAACCGAGTACTCTGTATTTCAGTCGGTTGATTTTGCTAGTTAGGCTGAATGTGGGTCCCACTCCGGTTTTAACCTCTGAAATTGAATTTTTCCCACTGCTCTAAACAGTAGAGACCCAAATACCATTGGTCATTTGAATTATCTACCAACTGGCCATTTGAATTGGATAGAATTCAAATTGTGGAGTGTTTGAATGTATATTCAGCACATATGCAGTTTGAAATTCAAATTGAGTTTGAATTTGCTAAACTTAGCTCATGTCAAGATCAACTCCAAATGGAGTGAAAATTGGTGTGTGTGAGCTCACAAAAATGTGCTGAATAAGAATATGCCTCCCACTTTTGAACTTATGGGATAAAAGTAGTTTGAATTTTAATTTGAGTTCAAACTAACCTCTTTCTAGTTATACCCAAAAATACCTCAAAAAGGTTTTGGATTTGGGTGAAATTTGGCATGAGCATTCCTAGCAAGGTGTAGGAGTTTTTCATATGCCCAGCCCCTATATGATGCATGTGGGAAATGCCACTTTTGGATTTTGTGAGTTTATTCTCTAATGACCATGTTGATGGTGTTTACTTGCTCTTCAAATGTGTTCACAAGGTTTCCTCAAATGAGGTGTGTGTGTGGTGTTGAACACTTTGAATATGTGCCAAAAACTTAGGCCCTTAATGCTTCGTCGGTGGTGCCATTTGAGACTACGGCTACGGTGCGGCGAGGAAGACGAAGACTAGAGGGAAGAGGAAGACTGTGATGGTGGAGCAGACTGCAGAGAAGGGGATGGTGCAAGTTATAATGGTGCGGAGAAGGAGAGGTCGGATCGCTTTGAATTCTGCACGTGAATGCCAACGACCGCACGATACAGGCGGACCGTGGAGTATGATCTGCTTGCAATATTGACCATTAATACAGGCGGCTGAAATGACTGGGCGAGCGCGCCTTACCTTTTCGGTTACCGCACACGCGAGAGAACACGCCACGCATACAGTACATGCGTCCTTAGAGTTACACGGGCAGATAATCTTATGTACCAAACTGCCTGTGATAAACATTCTTCACAGGCGGACAGACGTAGATAAAGAACCGCCTGCAATAAAGATTCTTCACAGGTGGATACTCTTTACATTACAAACTGCCTGTGATAAAGATTCTTCATAGGCGACTAGTCTTATGTGGACATCAAAATAGTGGATACTCACATTGATATACAATGACCAAATTACATGAGCACGAGCACGGTTACTAAATCAGCAGGTGAACTCGTTCCTAACTTCCTACCCATGTGAGCTTGAGAATAGATCGTTATTTAATGATTTAATTGTTATTAGGGACCATGGACATGATCAACAAGTAAAGGGAGGAGGATTTGGGGATGTGGAGAACCAGATGGGACGTCCACAAGTTGATGGAAACAGTCGCCAACTCGGACTCGAGTTCAGCTCGGAGTCCAGGAGCAGTCCATTTTTAAACGGACGCCCATGATGCATATGGACTCCGTTTTCAACGTTCTACATATGCATGGAAAGATGAGAAGATAAAATTTCCAATGGTTCTGGTCCCACATTAAAGTTCGCCAGGAGTCATTGGGAATTGTCGAAACAAGTCGAATTCAGAGTTCTGTCCGGTGCTGCGCCACCGTATTGGGCTTTTGGGCCTTGGATCCCGTATGAGTCCATTAGGGACACGTCTAAGGGTCTTATGGCCGAACCCCAGCCTTTAAATACTGTAGCCACCGGCCATATTCGGTGGGTTTTGCTTAGATTAAACAATTTCGCCGTTCTACGGTTTGTGTGACCCCAATTTCGCAATTTCAGATTGCATCTTCATCGTTCTTGCTTGTGTTCTCGGTTGCTGTAACACCATCAAATTCATTTCCATGCATTTCATACATTTTCATGTAGAGAAGCATTATAAAAGAAGTAGAAATGGAGAAAGAACTATAGAAATGGAGAAAGAACCATAGAAATGGAGGAAGGAACCATAAAAATGGAGAAGGGCATATAGAAATGGAGAATGGGGCATAGAAATGGAGAGTGGGACATAGAAATGGAGAGGGGAATGTATAAATGGAGTAAGTGACATAGAAATGGTGGGGAATGGGAAAAAGATAGCTGAAATGAGCCAATTCCAATTTCCCCAAATTTTTCCCCAAATCTCCAAATTCCCCCAAAAAGGGAAATTTTCCCCACATTTGGGGAATTTCCCCCACATTGCTGCCGCACCAAATCAATTGGGGGAAAACGTTTGTTAGGATTTAGCTCCAATTGGAGTAGGATTCTCCCCCCTCCCCCCTTATAAATAGAACCCACCCACCCCTTGGCCGCAGCCCCCCCTCCCCTTTCTCCCCCCCCCCCAAGTCGGCGACTTGGAGGCCCTAGCCCCCAACTCGCCGAGTTGGACCCCCCCTCGCCAGAGTTCAGTCGCCGGTGAACCCCGCCGGCGAGGCCTGCCGGTGAGCCCCGCCGACGAGCCCCCCGTTGAGCCCCGCCGACGAGCCCCGTCACGCCTCGTCGTCGCCGGAAAAGAGCCGATGATCTGTCCTGCCCTAATCATCCATAGAAAAACTTCCCTCTGCTGCCATTGCTAGAAGGAAGGCCCTGCCACCAAGGATGAAGTGAGGTAGGTCTCCATTGCCCATCTTACAATGTCGCCGCTGTTTCTACGCATCCGTTTTCTTCGCCCCCTTCGAACAGAAACTTTTTTGTGTGAACAGATCACGTTTTGATCGATTTTTGACGGTGAAATTGATCTAGATCTTGAGTCAAGATCATCACCACGTCCACACTTCATCCCAGCACCCTTGTTCATCATAAGACCCTGTGAAAGCCCATTAAAACATGCAAGAACACATACAAACTGGACTAATAAAACTGCACCATAGGATTTGCATTCATCTACCCCGTTGCATCTTTAGTAAAGTTTGTGCATGATGATTGATTGCTGTAAATTTTGTATATGCGTGAGTGTGAGTAGAAGAACAAGCTCAAGAGGCCATCTACGAGGATCTACAGCACCAAGTCTTCGAGACGCTTGAACAACAAGAACCGCGGGAGCAAGGCAAGTGCCCCTTGACCATATTGATCCCATGTTTTGAAACTGTTTTGTTTGCGAAAACACGTATTCTTGAGTCAACTTTATGGGACACCCTTTTATAGGAGTTTACTAGTTTTGTTAACCATCCTTGTCGCCGGGAAAGTTGATAAGTCGGGTATGGTCGTTTTTCCTTTTTGCTTCGCTTAATTCACGGGATACGGGAAGCTGAAACATGTCTAGCTACTGCACTCATATGAATAATGATGATGAGATATTAATGATGTTAATGGGCATGGAATCCGGGAGATCTAGGCAAGCTTGGTTCGTGAATGTTGCTGGATGAGATGGTGGAACTTACCGTAGATCTAAGGACCGGTTCATGCGAGAATATGCCAGGAAAACAGTGCCACCACAAGGACAAGTATGGGTGTGGCTTAGCTGATTAATTAGGTGTGTTGCTAGCTTGTTATCGACCGTGGATGGCGCGGGGAATGGGAGTCGAGGAGGACTGCCCTTGGAACTGCATGGCACAAGAGGGGGCCCGTGGGTGGAAGACTGGTGATTCGAGCCTGCTGGTGAAACCTCAGTGAGTCCATACATCTAGTAGCCCCTTTGTAAAGGATATTTTGTGATCTCTTGGCCATACACCGATGGTTGTGTACTGGTATAATGGAGGTTCTGCAGTCGCCGACGGGTGACGAAATCACGAACTTGTGGGTAAAGTGGTGCCACCTCTGCAGAGTATAAAACTATCATGATAGCCATGCTTCCGGTCACAAGCACCTGCCCAACTTCCATGATTAGAGGGAAATCTGGGGATGGTTATTCGGTATGATTGTGGTATGGTCATTGGGATTGGTTTTAGGACTGTTTTTAGTCATGACAAAGAAGTTGGTTTCGATTCTTATGAATATGAGATGGTTATGAATATTTATGAGTATGAGATGAACTTGAGAAAGATTAATGGCTGGATGGGACTTGATAAATGGTGCATTATGATGAGAGAATGTTGCTGAACCACTTGATTATGTTGGGATAAAATTTCACTTAGAAATAGTTGCTGTTTTTATCATGTTTGTGAAATAAAATTTGCTTGCTGCAATGAGCCTTTTTTATTTCCTACCTTGTTGAAAGCTACATGTCATACTTTTCCCGCACTTGTTGAGTACGACATGTACTCACCCTTGCATTACCACATAAACATCAGCTACAGGAGAAGAGTACTTCGAGGACCATGTGGAGTACTAGTCGTGCGAACTACCGTCAACATGCCTGTGGAGTTGAAGATGGAGCCTGCTGCTATTTAGTTATTTCCGCTGTCGTTTAGAGACTTCCGCTGCAAGATTAAGATAGACATTCATGAGTGAGACATTGAGTCATTGTAATAAAGTACTTAAACCCTATTTATTCATGGTTATATTCTGAATTCAGTTTGTGAATTGCATGTGTATGTGTGATGAACATCCTAGGCACACATATGCATTCACTTGGTTCTATTTTCGGAACCGGGTGTCACAGTTGCACCTTCAGGGATAGCCTTCTTGGCGAGATCAAGCGTGTGAAGCACGGTTGATAACCGACAGAGCAGGGGTGTAGTGATTGCAGGGGTATTCGGGTCTGCTCGAGTGCCTCGGATCATCAACGTCGAGATCTCCACTTCAATCGACCTACCTTTCGGAAGATCGGGACTAAACTACTCATCAATTGGTATCAGATTTCAGGTTGCCCGTGAGGTACTTTGATTTTCCACTAGATTAGTTTTGTTTTTCATACCAAGAGTCCAAAGAAAAAGCCACAAAAAAACATATCGTGTTTACCGATTGCTAGACCATAGTGCCTGCAAGTTTCGTTTTTCAGTTTGCATTGTTGAGTTTGCATTCGTGTGGTCGAGTCTTGTTGCTGGTTTAGCTTTGTGTTTTTGGGTCATAGTTATCATTTTTCTTCCTTGTTTTTCTTGCTGCTCACATATTCCACAATCCCTAAACAAGAAACCGATCCACCACGATCATCGGTTTGCCCTAGCTAGCCGCCTTGCGTGAACTCCCGCATCGCCAGCCCTATAACAGGTGACAAACCATTGTGCCAGTCCTCCTTGATTCATCACACAACATCCCATTAGTCGCCGTTGCTAAATTCCAGTTGTTTTTCACATCCTATTGCGAGATCTGTTTCAAAACTGAGTTCGAATCAACATAAAAAAACAGTAACTCGGATAGCCTACCTTAAAACGTCCATAACTTTTGCATACGAACTCGAAATCGGGCGATTTTTTTAAATTGATTTACTCAAAATTTCGCAACCGATTTTCGCAGCTTTTCCGCGTTCGGCGAAATTTGTTTGGCAAATTCCCCTCGGAAGATAGACTATCCAGCCTCCGAAGTTTCAGCACGAATTTTAAAGACTCTTCCTGATTTTCTATAGGCCACATCTTACATCCAATTAATCAGCAATGTTGTGTGCTTCCTATTTTTGTGCTCTCGGGTAAACACGAAATATCATAAAAATATTAAAAAAAGAAAAAAATAGTGAAGAGAGCCCAGATATTAAAGCATTGACAGCACACACTTGAAAACAGTTGGCCTATACACTTGTGCTGTACTTGTTGGTTATATCTTCCTGATCTTCTATTTGCCTTTCTACTGCCTTGTGTTGTGCTAGGCCTAGAACACTTGTTAACCAGCAACAGTTCCTACATTGAATACTTATTCAACTTTGTTTTGCAGTTAACGATTTTTGTTTATTAGCCACCATATTTTGCCATCCAAGCTCCACTTTTCCTCTTGAGCAGAACAGGTACTTTTGCAATCACTCCACGCTTCATTGGTTCTCACCGTCCACCGTTTACCACCTGTTGTGTCGGTAAGAACACTTGTAAGAACGTGGTAATACGCTTGAGAGAGAGAGAGATTGTTTTCTTCCTTCCACTTTTCACATTGCCACTATCCTTTGTAGTTGATAGGGATAACATCTTTTTGTTGTCTTTTATTCACTACTAACAATGGCAGAAGATAAAAGTGATGATGAATGTGTTCAACATGCTGAGTTGCATGACATGATGAGGGAAATGACAGATATGTTCACCAAAATCCATGCATCAACAGAGGCGTCATTGACGACCTTGAATCACCAACTTGCTGATCTTGTTATACGGATGGATACTCTTGAGGCGCGGCTGCCTCTCGCTGAAGAACGTGAAGACGGTGCTTATAATATGGAAGATCATAACAATCAACCACGACTTCCACTTTATCTACGAGGTATGTGAGGTAATAATCATTATAATTACAATGATCATCAAAACAATTTTAATCGCCCTCTTGATGATCCTTTTGCTAAAGTCAAATTTACTATACCCTCTTTTTCTGGTGCTTATGATGCTCAGGCATATCTTGATTGGGAGATAACAGTAGAGCAGAAATTTAATGCCCACCTTGTTCCCGAACAACATAGAGTTGTTCAAGCCACTAGTGAGTTTAAGGATTTTGCTATCATATGGTGGAATGAACTTGTTAAAACTAGAACTGATCCTCCAACATGTGATAGATTAAAGGAAGCTATGCGTGTTTGTTTTGTTCCTCCTTTTCAGCGGGACCTTCATAAAAAATTGCAGCGCTTAGACCAAGGTAACATGTCCGTAGAGGAGTATTATCAAGAGTTACAAAAGGGTATGTTGCGTTGTGGGGTAGTAGAGGACATGGATGATAAAATAGCTCGTTTTTATGGGGCGTTGAGGCGTGAAATTCAGGACATTGTTGATTATAAGGAATATAATACTGTTAACAGATTATTTCAGCTGGCTATGTTGGCAGAAAAAGAATTGCAGGGCCGCCAACAGCAGCAGCAACAATGCACGAGGAGCACCTTCACACCGCGTTCGACATCTACACCATCTAGTACAGCACCATCTTCGAGTTTTCGTACAGCCACTACACCATCCAATGGTGGCCAACGAACTTCACCTACTGCTCCACTTCCTCGCGTGCCGGAGGGCAGCAAGACGACACCATTCAAGCCTGTGTCTTCCACTCCTTCCACGAGTCGAACTTCTGACATTAAGTGTCACCGCTGCCAGGGAGTTGGTCATGTGATGAAAGATTGCCCTAGCAAATGAGCATACATACGAGATGATGGTGTGTATGATAGTACTTCGGATGTTGAAGATAATATTCTCTTGCTACTAACGTTGCAGGACCAAAAGATGACCACTATAGCACAGATGAAGAGGTACTTGGTACTGCAGCAATGGAAAATTATAGAAGCATAATTGTGCAGCGTGCTTTGAGCTCCAAAGTTGAGGCAGATGAAAAGCTACAGCGACACAATCTTTTTCACATGTTTCTCATCGTCAAGGACTGCCGTGTACACATTATAATTGATGGAGGCAGCTGAAATAACTTGGTGAACACGGATGTGGTCAAGAAACTTGGGTTGACAACAAGAGCACACCCTCATCCATACCACATTCAATGGTTCAACAACAGCGGTAAGGTTAGGGTAACACAAACAGCGAGAGTACATTTTTTCGATTGGTTCTTACCATGATTTTGCTGATTTTGATGTCGTACCTATGAATGATTGTTCTCTTTTGTTGGGATGTCCATGGGAATTTGATACGGATGCTATTCATTATGGTAGAACTAAAAAATATACTCTGATGCATAAAGGAAAGAAAATCACTTTGCTTCCTATGACTCCTGCTGAAATTGTGCATTTGGAGAAAAGTAAAACACGTGATGATAAGGCAACAAAATCACTAGACTCTCAAAAACAGCAAGTAATTAAGTTAAAATCACCTTCGTTGCTCACAACTAAATCTGACCTTGCTGATTTATTTAATACCAAGGCGATGTACAATACTTTAGTATGCAAAGAAGCCATTTTTTCACTTCATGAAGTGTCCATTGCATTGCCCCCTTCTGTTGCTAACCTTTGGAAGGATTTTGCGGATGTGTTTCCCCCCGAGATACCCCCTGGATTACGACCTATGAGGGGCATTGAACATAAGATCGACTTGATTCCAGGGGCAAGTTTGCCAAATCGTGCGGCGTACAGGGCGAATCAGGAAGAGACAAGGGAAATTCAGCGACAAGTTCAAGATCTTTTGAACCGCAGGTATATTCGTGAAAGCCTTAGTCCTTGTTCTGTTCCTGTTCTTTTGGTTACTAAGAAAGATGGTAGCTGGTGCATGTGTGTTGATTGTAGAGCGATTAATAATATCACCATTCGATATTGTTATCCTATTCCTCATTTAATGGCATGCTTGATGAATTGAGTGGTGCTATTATTTTCACAAAAATTGACTTGCGTAGTGGTTACCACCAAATTAGAATGGCACTAGGAGATGAATGGAAAACTGCATTTAAAACCAAGTTTGGACTTTATGAGTGGTTAGTCATGCCTTTTGGTTTAGTTAATGCACCTAGCACTTTTATGCGATTAATGAACGAGGTTTTACGTGCTTTTATTAGAAAATTTGTGGTGGTTTACTTCGATGATATCCTCATTTACAGCAAGTCATATGATGAATATCTTGATCATTTGTGTGCTGTTTTAAGTGTCTTGAGAGATGCACATTTGTTTGGTAACCTTGAAAAGTCCGTCTTTTGCACCAATTGAGTTTCGTTTCTTGGATATGTCGTTTCATCGTAGGGAATTGAGATGGATGAGGCGAAAATTGAGGTGAGCACTAGCTGTCCAACTCCATCGACCATCACGCAGGTGCGTAGTTTTCTTGGTCTTGCAGGTTTTTATTGACACTTTGTGAGGGATTCAGCACCATTGCAGCACCTCTACATGAACTAATGAAGAAGGGAGTGCCGTTTCGATGGGGCGAACAGCAGCAACAAACTTTTGATGTTCTCAAATCAAAGCTTACACAAGCACCATTGCTACAACTTCCTGATTTTGACAAGACATTTGAGCTAGAATGTGATGCAAGCGGCATTGGTATTGGAGGTGTTCTCATACAAGGAGGTAAACCCGTTGCATTCTTTAGTGAAAATTGCATGGTCCTTCTCTGAATTATTCTACTTATGATAATGAATTGTATGCCTTAGTGTGAGTTCTACAAACTTGGCAACATTACCTTTGGTCTAAGGAGTTCGTCATACATTCCGATCATGAATCTTTAAAGTATCTTAAGTGTCAAACCAATCTGAATAAACGACATGCTAAATGGATTGAGTTCATAGAATCGTTTCCATACATCATTAAGCATAAGAAAGAAAAGGAGAATGTTATTGCAGATGCATTATCTAGATGTTATACCATGCTGTCCCAACTTGATCATAAAACATTTGGTTTGGAAACAATAAAAGGATTATATCCTACTGATTTGGACTTCAAAGATGATTTTGAAAATTGTATAGAAGGAAGAACTTGGAATAAATATGTACTACGGGAGGTCCTCCTCTATCGTGCTAACAAGCTATGTGTTCCTGCTAGTTCCGTTCGCCTATTACTTTGGCAGGAAGCACATGGAGGAGGTTTGATGGGATATTTTGGAGTGAAGAAAACTGAGGACTTGCTGGCCACACACTTCTTTTGGCCAAAGATGAGACGTGATGTCGAGCGCTACGTGTCGCGATGCACTACTTGCAATAAAGCTAAGTCTCGACTTAACCCACATGGTCTTTATATGCCTCTTCCTTTTCCTAGTGTACCTTGGCAGGATATTTCCATGGATTTTGTTTTGGGATTTCCTAGGACTAAGAGGGGGAGGGATAGTATTTTTGTGGTTGTTGATCGTTTCTCCAAAATGGCACATTTTATACCTTGTCATAAGAATGATAATGCCTCACACATTGCTGATTTGTTTATGACGGAAATTATTTGTTTACATGGTGTGCCAATTACCATTGTTTCTGATCGTGATGAAAATTTTTTAAGTCATTCTTAGAGAACTTTGTGGTACAAATTGGGAACCAAGATGCTGTTTTCAATCACATGTCACTCACAAACCGATGGACAAACTGAGGTAGTAAATCATACTCTATCCACTATGTTGCGGGCTGTTTTAAAAACAAATTTAAAGGGTTGGGAGGATTGTTTACCACATATAGAATTTGCTTACAACAGGTAAGTTCACTCTACTACAAAGGTAAGCCCATTCCAGGTAGTGTATGGTTTCAATCCCCGTGCTCCTATTGATTTTTTACTTTTGCCTCCTTCTGAAACTATAAATTTGGATGCTACACAACAATCTGAATTCATTCTTAAGATGCATGAAACTACAAAGAAGAATATTGAAAGGATGAATGAGAAGTATAGAATTTCTGGTAGTAGAGGTAGAAAAGAAGTAAAACTTGAACCAGGGGACTTGGTATGGCTATATTTTAGAAAAGAACGATTCCCTCACTTGAGAAAATCTAAACTTATGCCACGAGCTGCTGGTCCTTTTAAGATTGTTGAAAAGATCAATGACAATGCATATAAGCTTGAGTTGCCTCCTGATTTTGGGGTTAGTCCCACATTTAACATTTCAGATTTACAATCATACTTGGGAGAAGAAGATGATCTTGAGTCGAGGACAACTCTGATTCAAGAGGGGGAGGATGATGAGGACATCACAACAGTGGATACTCACATTGATATACAAGGACCAATCACAAGAGCACGAGCATGGTTACTAAATCAGCAGGTGAACTCGTTCCTAACTTCCTACCATGTGGGTTTGAGAATGGATTGCTATTTAATGATTTAATTGTTATTAGGAACCATGGACATGATCAACAAGTAAAGGGAGGAGGATATGGGGACATGGAGAACCAGATGGGACGTCCACAAGTTGATGGAAACAGTCGCCAACTCGGACTCGAGTTCAACTCGGACTCCAGGAGCAGTCCATATTAAAACGGACGCCCAGGATACATACCGACTCTGTTTTCGACATTCTACATATGCATGGAAAGATGAGAAGATAAACTTTCCAATGGTTCTGGTACCACATTAAAATTCGCTCGGAGTCATTGGGAATTGTCGAAACAAGTCAAATTCAGAGTTCTGTCCGGTGCTGCGCCACCGTATTGGGCTTTTAGGCATTGTATCCCGTATGAGTCTATTAGGGACGCGTCTAAGGGTCTTATGGCCGAACCCTAGCCTTTAAATACTGTAGCCGCCGGCCATATTCAGTGGGTTTTGCTTAGATTAAACAATTTCACTGTTCTACGGTTTGTGAGATCCCAATTTTGCAATTTCAGATCGCATCTTCATCGTTCTTGCTTGTGTTCTCGGTTGCACCTGCAGGGATAGCCTTCTTGGCGAGGTCAAGCGTGTGAAGCACGGTTGATAACCAACGGAGCAGGGGTGTAGTTATTGCAGGGGTATTCGGGTCTGCTCGAGTGGCCCAGATCATCAACGTCGAGATCTCCACTTCAATCGACCTACCTTTCGGAAGATCGGGCCTAAACTACTCATCATAGTCGTAGTTATAGAACCGCATGCAAAAATTGTAGCATGCAATAGTCCACAAAAGTTCTAGCAACAAAATATGTCTCACATGGTATCATGTATTACAGGGCCCAAAAATGTCAAGTTGCGCAAATGCAGCATCTCCTGCACAACTTGCCTTCTCTCGAAAAGCTCTAGTATCTATCAGCCGGTTTCATGGATCGGCTCCGAGCCACTGCTCCCACCAGCATCTGTTTCTAGCTGGTTGATGTATGTGGAGCTTGATGGAGGAAGTGACACACCCCTGGCTTGAGCCTCTGGAGGCCCTCAAACCGGCAGCTCGGTGATGACAGGTCTCGGAAGTGGTGATCTCATGCCATAGATTGTCACACCTGCCAGGGGCCACCCCTTGTGCACGTTGTTCAAAATGTTTTCACAGGTGGTCTTTACTTGAAGGAAAAACAGAGGAAAAGGAGATGACTTACTTTAAGGCGCGTCTCAGTTAAGTTAATATCCGAGACGCGCCTGCTTCTCTGACAAAAGGGAGACGCGCGTTCCTACAGCACGACTCCTATTATGAAAGAGAAGGAGACGAGCATTTCTAGGAGGTTGTCTCCTTTTATAATGGAAGCATGCACATCTCCCATTCCCAGTATAGAGAGACGCACGTTACAAAGAATTGTCTCGATTTCGTATGCCCTTATATGAGCTCCTAGCTATGGTAGAACAGTGGCGGCCAGATCTGCCTTGTTCTAATCGTTTTTTCCTCTTTGGAGCTGCCCTTCTAAAAATCTTGCAGTGATAATCAGTGGCCCTTAAAACAAAGGGTTTGTCCTCTCTTCCTCTCCTGCTCCTTACTATTTTTTACCCCTTTAGATCTTTACTATCATTGGCTTCGAATTTCTTTGATTTAGCTCTTCTTTTCTGTACGTAGATGTCGTTGGATCAAAGTTGGATGTATGGGCCACGCCTTTGCAATGAGTATACCGAAGGGGTAGATGCATTTATCGATTTCACGAAGAAAGACATGTTGGACAACATTAGAGGGAATATTTGTTGTCCTTGCAAACATTGCAAGAACAAGAAGAGATATTGCACAAATGATGTGTTGAGGTCACATTTGATCACGCATGGATTCATGGTGGATTATCGATGTTGGAACAAACATGGGGAGGAGGAACTTAATGAAGCAGAGATGAGAGATTCATATCTGGAGGGGGAGGTCCCTACAAGTGTCGAAGAAGATCAAGACGATGATGTTAACGAGCCAGATATATTAGGGTTCACCGATGAAGACATTGAATTTCAGGTGCATAACATAGAGGAGATGGTACTCAATGTCAAGAGACATGATGATGATCAGTACAGTAACGGTGAACTTGCAAAGTACAAGAACATGATCGAAGACTAGAAGAAGCCATTGTATCATGGTTGTGTGGCTCGGTACACGAGACTGTATGTGATGGTGAAACTTTTATGGTTGAAGGCGAGCAACAGATGTAGTGATTGTAGTTTTAAGGAATTGTTGACGATCCTTAAGGACATGTTACCCCAAGGCAACGTAGTCCCTAAGTCAGTTTATGAGGCAAAACAGATAATTTGTCCACTAGGTTTGGAGGTGGAGAAAATCCATGCGTGCAAGAATGATTGCATTCTATATTGTGGACCTGAGTACAAAAACCTCGAGAAATGCCCTACATGTAGAAACATTGCTGTGCATAGAAAAATATTGAAGCAAAAGGGAGACAAGCTCTAACTAAGCGCGTCTCGTATCTCAAAAAATGAGAGATGTGCCCATATTAGGCTCGTCTCCCATAGAAGGAAATGAGAGACGCGCTTTATATACGCGCATCTCCGATTGAGTTAGTTTTCCTCTAGTTCCACTTTTGGCTGTTCTTTAGAGCACCTAGGGCCGGCCTTGAGGCAGGGCGGGAGGGGCGACCGTCTGGGGCCCCGATGGATTCTAATTCTCATTCTCTACCGGAGTTGCTCTCACGAGCTGTAGCGCCATCGCCGGAGTTGCTTTTGCTGCTGTCATCGTCGCGCACTATCCCCGGCCATTCCGGGCCATCGCTGACCTCAGCAGCGTATTCCCCGTGAGGATTTATGCCCTAACGGCGAGAATCATCGAGTTTCGAGTGGTAGAACTCCCGGTGTCGCGAGGAGTTCATCGGAGTTGAGCAGTGTCGCAGGCACCGTCATGCCCCGATATACATCAACCACATTTAGCATCAAACAAAAAGACAACAAACTATTCGATAATCAATAACAAACATTCATTATCAAATAAACATTCATTAAAAATAACATTTTTACAGACAACAAAAGAAAACAACAGACGATCGCCTAGTCCTCCGGTGGCGGAGGAACCCCACACTCTTCGGGATCGCATCCACCAACTTCCTGCTTCCTTCCACCCCAAGCACCTCACCGACCGTCTCCCGCATCGTGCCAAGACGACCGTCCACTGCACTTAACCCGAAGAGGTAGTGGCCTATGGTATCCATTCAAGTACATTCTGGAAGGGGACCAAGACCCAGAAGCCGCATGGCATCAGATGTACTGTTAAATACATCCTTCGTCATCTGCCGATGCAACGGTTGAAGGTCGTCCTCTGCCCTAAGGGCAACCAAACTCTCCTCATAGTAAGCGACTTTCCCAAGTAGGTACACTCTCTCTTTCGCCTAGGAATGCGGCGGAGGTGCGGTTGGAGCTGGGGATGGAGGCGCGGTTGCAGCCGGGGACGGAGGTGCGGTTGGAGTCGGGGATGGAGGTGCGGTTGGAGCCAGGGACGGAGGCGCAGTTGGATCCTGTGATGTAGGTGCGGTTGGATCCAGGGACGGAGGCGCGACTAGTGGAGAGGATGGTCGGGAGCGCTTCGGTGGTGCCACTGAGAAAGACTAGGGCTACGGTGCGCCGAGGAATACGAATACTAGAGGAAAGAGGAAGACTGTGATGGTGCGGAGAAGGGGAAAGTGCATGTTGTAATGGTGCAGAGAAGGAGAGGTCAGATTGCCTCGAATTCTGCGCGCGAATGGCAACAGATGCACGATTAACTGCGCTCATTGGATTCATCGGGTTGTGTAGTTAAAAGTCAGAGGATCCCTGAAATAGAGATCCTCTGACTTAACTGCACAACGTGACTTGGTCACTTACATGTGGGACCTGACCCACATGTCAGTGACCCACAGGTTAAGTCAGTACCATATATCCACCGTTGGCTTCATCGGGTTGTGCAGTTAAGTCAGAGAATCCCTGTGTGCAGGGTGGGGATCTGCTTGTTGCTATGAAATTAAGTGAACTCTAGCAGGCTTAACTGAAGTGGTGGAGTTCAGTGGAGCCTACATAAGTCTTGGACTGCATTTCCTTTTGCTGCTTGCTATGATGTGATGCGCCCTGAACGAAGCAAACGCGAGACACGCCCTTATGAGGCTCGTCTCTCATACATGTAAATGCAAGATGCACCATTTTGAGGCTCGTCTCTCATACATGTTAATGCGAGACGCGCCCTTATGAGGCCCGTCTCTCATACACCCGTCTCCGATTGTTGCCCTAGGTATTTTAGCTCTCGCGCGCTCTCTCCCAACACTTAGCAAAATTTTCGGCAAATTTTCGACATCGCGCTCTCTCGCTCTACTGTCGCATTAGAACCCGCCACCTCGGCGCCGCTGCCACCTCATCCTCGGAGCATGCCGCCGCCTCGTCCCCGTCCCCCAAGCACGCCGCTGCCTCGATGTCACACCCGGTTTTTCCGAAGAAACAACCAAGTGAATATCACATGTATGCCAGGATCATTTTCTCATACATGTGATGACAAATAGTGAAGCATCATTTATTACAAGCCAGGTGTCGAATATAAGTAAGTCTTACAAAATAAATGTCTCGATGGACAATAATAAGTTCATCACAAGTAAATAAACTAGCAGCGGAATATTATTCATTAGGGCTCCATCACAGGCGTTGCCCGGGGGTCTTCATGAACCTAAAATCCTTCCTCGGGTCCAAAATCTTGGTCATTATACACCTCCTCATCATCTTGACCTGAGCAGCAATATAAACCAACAAATATGCAAGGTTGAGTACCAATGGTACTCAGCAAGTGTGGGAAAATTATATCATGCATGGATAGAACAAGGAGAGGTTGAACTCATGGTTAAAGCACTACGCAATTAATACCTATCACCTTAGCTTATTAAGCTCCTACCTTACTACACAGGTGAAATGGTCCCAATCTCCCATCCCATCATCATAATCTAATAACCATAACATCATTTCCAATGTTAAGCTCCCCGCTTAACATCCACAACTTCCAAAAACCATCATTCCTCTAATCATGAATGAGTCCAGGCCGCTCTTAACTGTGAGCACGGCTGTCAAGACAGTTTTGACTCTGCAGAGTTTGTACCACTGTACCCACAAGTAGTGATTTCATCCCCCGTTGCCGGGTGGACTAAAAGAACCTCCATTATGCCAGTGGCTACGATCCACATTCACACTTCCCAGGTGTGCGGCCAAGAGATCACTACGAAGCCTTTACAAAGGGATTCCCGACGAGCGTGGGCCCACTGAGGTTTCACCCCTAACAGCATACAAGAGGCTCCAACCCCGCTGCAGTGGCCCCCTCTTGAGCCTTGCGGTTCATATGGTAGTCCAGCTGACACCTACTCCCCGCACCATCCAACACACCCATACTACGCCGGGGATACACCTAATTAATTGGCCAAGCTGCCCCATCTCAGCATGTGGTTGGCACTGTAAAGCCGGGTTACATGCTCCATGAACCGGTCCTTAGGATCCAGGCAAGTACTAAACACAAACCCAAGTCTCGTGCACCCAGCACACAACCAAAACATCCAACTTGCCTTGATCCCTACCTCTACACAATTCACAATGTCTCCTTCAAGAGTATGGTAATATAAACTGATGATCTCATGTCCCAAATATCCCATTCTAAGCATGGCTAAGCATATGCATGTAAATAAATGACATGACAAAATAAATCCCAACCCAAGCTTCAAGGAAACAAGGTAATGCAATTCTAAGGAAACTTTCCTAGCATGGGTTTCATATTTCATTTGACAATGCAAATAATTCTATCTACACATCCTAGCATAGGATCAAAGTGGTCAAGGACACTTGCCTCCTTCTTGCTGCTCTTGATTTGGGTATTCCTGGTCTTGGAAATGAATAACTTGTTCTTGAACAGGTTCTACTTCATATCATCACACATAGCAAAAGAAAAACAACAATCCATAAGACATAATTCAGACTTACACTTCATACAAACCACACATTCATATTTATAGAAGTTCTTTACCATTATATGTGTTGTGGTTTCTTTATGTGTGTTAAGTTGTGGCTTGCATGCACTTTTAACCATGTATATATGATTCCTACTTTTGTGTCCACATTTATACCTACATACTATTTATATGGGTTTCCAATAAATTTCTTATATTCAACTACTACACCTTTTTACTACCAAGTGTGTATGAAAAGTGTTTTTCTTCCCCATATGTGCCTTCATAATTTCTACCAACCCTAAACTGAACCCTTTGGATTTTAAAAACTCCATTTATCATTTACTAGTTGCTATATTTTCAGATTTATATTCCTATGCATAATTGTGTATTTTATTATGAAATTAGTAATACACATCACCTAAACAGATTAGGTTCTGGTCCTAAATAATTTAAAATCATATTTTAACCATGGCTTATGATGTATACTATTTCCTAATTATTTTCCCTATTTTTCTATAACTATTCTTTACTTAAAAATGTGTCCCTATACTAATAAATGTGAATAATAGATAAAACAGATTTATTTCAGCCCAAAAAAATATATTTTTATCTCACTCCAAAGTTTCCTAAGTACTGAGAAAGTTTTTAATTAATTTTGACAATTATGTTTGTCCCCCTTTTAATTTTTAAACACTAGTTACATATTCAATTTTCTAAATTAAATACTAAACAAGGCTAAAATAATGAATTCACCCCATTACAGGGTCTATAATATTATTTTCATAATTTCCAGGGGTCTAGCTACACTTATCAGAGGTGTTTTTCCTAATTTCTATTAAGTCCAGGGGTTAAAACTGATTTTTAAATGGATTTACATGATTTTCTGGAGTTCCAGGGGCTAGATCTGAAGTTTCCGGGGCTAGCTCTCAATTCCAGAGAACCCCAGGGGGTAGCACGTAAGAATTCCAGTCTTTATAATGCGGGGCTGACGTGGACCGTCCGATTTTAAACCGACGGCTGAGATTATAACATCGAACCGGTGCGCGGGGATTTAAAGTCTACCGTGCGATTTAAAATAAACGGCGCACAAGCGGCCACGTCGCTCTGATCGAGCGCGGGCGGCGCTGCCGGCGGCGCACGGCGGCGGGAAGCTGCGATCTCGCCGGAAAGTTTCGGATCCTCGAGAATTCTGCCTAGAACTGTGATCTTATGGCCTAGATCGGTAGAGGGGAGGTCAGGGATCTCACCTCGGGGGTTTTCTCGAGCTCGGGGGTCCTGGAAAGTGATCGGCGGCGAGGTCCGAGGCAAAACCACGGCGAAGCTCGTCGGCGCTGGATTTACACCGTAAGTCTTCGGGTTTTCTGCACCTGCAAAGTTCCCCGGAGGTGGTGGATCAAGACCAGCGAGTTAGATCAGAGTTTCCGAGCTTAGATCGGCCAGAATTCACCGACGAAGTCTCGGTGCTCACCGGAGTGAAAATCGGCGATCGCGTGAGGAAAACTGATCGGATCGGGGGTTTTTATAGCCGGGGGAGGGCGGTGGGTCTGTTGTGATCGAGTTGGAGTCCTCTGGGTCCAGAATTCGGGCGGCGGAACGGGTTTCCCGATCGGTTGCGATCGCGCGCGCGGGAGAGAGTCCGGGGTCGCGGGGTTAGGGATGACATGTGGGTCCCACCCGTCGGTGAGAGGCAGCGCGGCGCGCGCGGGGGCGGGCTGGCGCGGGAGTTGCTGGGCCGGCTGGCGGTTTCGTCCCACTGGCCAGTTTTTTCCCGTTTTCCTTTTTCTTTTTCCATTTCTTTTCTGTTTTGGGTATAATTTGAATTCCAGTTTGAATTTGAATTTTTGCAAAACATGCAACACGTCCAAAAATTTTTAAATTCCCCTCTGAACATGGTTTAGAGTTTTGAATCAAAATTTGGGGTGTTACAGCTCTACCCCCCTTAAAAGAAATCTCGTCCTCGAGATTGGTGTTTCTAAGAAAACAATTCCGGAAATTGTGCCTTGAGCTCATCTTCCCTTTCCCAGGTAGCTTCCTCTTCTGAGTGATGCTTCCACTGCACCTTGCACATCCGGATTCTCTTGTTTCTGGTGAGGCGTTCCATCGTCTCCAAAATCTTGTATGGTTGCTCGGCATAAGACAAATCTTCAGCTACATCCACTTCATTCATGGGCAACACCTCTTCAGGCGTCCTCAGGCATTTCTTGAGTTGTGACACATGGAATACATCGTGCACATCCGATAGATGAACCGGTAACTCTAGTTGGTACGCCACTTCGCCTTTTCTTTCCAAAACTTGAAAGGGTCCGATGTATCGAGGTGACAACTTCCCTTTCACCTTGAACCGACGAAGTCCTCTGATAGGGGACACCTTGAGATAAACATAGTCTCCCACGTTGAAAACGAGTTCTCTTCTTCGTACATCAGCATAACTCTTCTGACGTGTTTGTGCTATCCTCATGTTGTTGCGAATCTCCCTCACCTTCGCCTTGGCTTCTTGTAGCACTTCTGGACCAAACACTTTACTTTCTCCTGTTTGGTTCCAAAATAGAGGGGTTCTGCACTTCCTTCCATACAAAGCTTCAAACGGTGACATTTTCATACTAGCTTGATAACTGTTGTTATAGGAAAACTCCGCATACGGTAGGTTCTTGTCCCAACTCCTATTGTTTTTGAGTGCACATGCCCTTAACATATCTTCAAGGATCTGATTGGTTCTCTCCGTCTGCCCGTCAGTTTGGGGATGATAGGCAGAACTGAAGTTCAGATGGGTTCCCATGGTTTCATGCAACTTCTGCCAAAACCTCGAGGTGAACTGTGTCCCTCGATCCGACACAATCTTCTTTGGCACTCCATGGTAACACACAATCCTTGACATGTACAATTCTGCCAATTTGGATCCGCTGTAGCTTTCTTTCACCGGAATGAAATGAGCTACCTTGGTTAGCCTATCAATAATGACCCATATTGAATCATACCCGGATTGGGTCCTAGGCAATCCCACGACAAAATCCATGCTGATTTCTTCCCATTTCCATTCAGGCACTTTGAGTGGTTGCAATAATCCCGCGGGTCGTTGATGTTCAGCTTTCACCAACTGACATGTGTCACATAGGGCAACATGTTCCGCGACATCTCGCTTCATGCCATACCACCAATACCTGCCTTTGAGGTCCTGGTACATCTTCATACTCCCAGGATGAATGCAATAGTCAGAATCGTGAGCCTCCTTCAAAATTAATTCATGGATCTCTTTTACTTCTGGCACACAGATCCTTTTCCCGTGCCACACCGTTCCCTGTTCATCCTCTCTAAAACCAGGAGCTTTATTTTCCTTAATGAGCTGTCTGATCTCTTGTATCTTCTCATCATTCTTTTGGCCCTCGCGTATGTCTCGCTCAAGTGTGGAGTCCACTTCCATGGCGATGGCTTCACCACTATTTACTAGACATAGATTGAGTCTTATAACCTCGTCCTTCAATTCTGCAGGCATGTCCTTCAAACTCAACTTATTGACCTGCACTTTCCGACTCAAAGCATCGGTCACGACGTTTGCTTTCCCAGGATGATAGTTGATGCCCAAATCAAAGTCATTGATTAGCTCTAACCATCTCCTTTGTCTGAGGTTGAGATATGGCTGTGTGAATATGTACTTCAAACTCTTATGATCCGTATATATCTCTGTCCTCTTCCCCATCAAATAGTGCCGCCAAATTTTCAACGCGTGTACCACTGCAGCTAGTTCTAGGTCATGTGTAGGATAGTTCTTCTCGTGCTTCCGAAGCTGTCGGGATGCATATGCCACGACATGTCCTTCTTGCATGAGAACACATCCCAACCCATTTCCAGAGGCATCGCAGTACACTGTGAAATTCTTCTGCATATCTGGCATAACCAACACTGGGGCTGTTGTCAATCTCTTCTTTAACTCCTGAAAGCTCATCTCGCACTGTGGCGTCCAGGTGAATGTGATTCCCTTTTCCAACAGTTTGGTGAGAGGTCTCGAGATCTTGGAGAATCCCTCAATAAACCGTCGATAGTATCCAGCCAATCCTAAAAAGCTTCGAACTTCCCCGACATTTTCAGGGGTTTTCCACTTCTGGATATCCTCGATTTTGGCGGGATCTACGGAGATTCCTCCCTCCGAGATTATATGTACTAAAAAGGGAACTCTCTTCAGCCAAAACTCACACTTGCTCAACTTGGCATATAGTTGGTGTTCTCTCAACCTCTGCAACACCAACCTTAGATGTTTCTCATGTTCTTCTTCATCTTTGGAGAAGACGAGAATATCATCTATGAAAACCACCACAAATTTGTCCAGATATTCCATGAATACCTTGTTCATGAGATACATGAAATATGCCGGGGCATTGGTTAGCCCGAAAGGCATGACAGTGTATTCATACAGTCCGTACCGAGATACGAAAGCTGTCTTGGGAATATCTGATTGCCTTATCTTGAGTTGGTGGTACCCCGACCTGAGATCAATTTTCGAGAACACACAAGCTCCCTTCAACTGATCAAACAAGTCTTCAATGCGAGGTAATGGGTACTTGTTTTTGATGGTTACCTCATTCAAGGCACGGTAATCCACGCATAACCTTTGGGTTCCATCTTTCTTAGGCACAAATATCACCTGAGCTCCCCATGGTGAGGAACTAGGGCGAATATACCCCTTCTCTGTCAATTCTCTCAAATGATCCTTGAGCTCTTCTAGCTGCTTGGAGTCCATTCGATAAGGTCTCTTGTATATCGGGGCTGTTCCCGGTACTAGCTCAATTGCGAATTCCACGTCACGGTCGGGAGGCATACCTGGCAATTCCTCCGGAAAAACATCTGGATATTCCCTGATAGTCCTGATTTCCTCAACTTTCACTTCCACTTGATTTAATTTAATGTCCCTCCTAGGCTCGTGTATCGTTATGAACTTTACTCTTGTGCCAATGGGGTGAGTTAGTTCCACCGTTCTGGTCGAACAATGGATGATTCCTTTATGTTTGGTCAACCAATCCATACCCAAAATAATATCTATCCCTTGTGAATCTATCACTATGAGGTTAGCAGTAAATACTACCCCATTAATGTCTAGGCTCACTTTGGGACACACTTGTCTTGTCCTTATTTCTCCACCTGGAGAGTTTACGGCTAGCATATGGTTCATTTGTGTGGTTGCCAGGTCATGCTTCTTAACAAACCCTTGAGCAATGAACGAGTGGGTAGCACCAGAATCAAACAGCAGAGTTGCAAGGTGTAAATTGGCAGGAAACTTACCAACTACCACGTCGGGTGCCTCTTGTGCTTCCTCCATAGTGACGTGGTTCACCCGTCCTCTCATTACATTCTGCTGTTGTGGCGGCACAGGCTTCTTCTTTGGGCACTTATGGGCATAGTGCCCCACTTCACCACAGCTAAAACATTGCACCCCAACCTTAGGTGCTTGGCCTTTGTTGTCTAGGGGTTGGTTCGGGGGTCCTTGCACTGCTGGTCGAGGTGGATATGCGGGGCGAGGCTGCTGCACAAACTGACGTTGCGGCTGTGCTGGTGCTGCGGGTGGCCTGTAGTTTGGGTTGTACCCTCTTGGTGCTGAATAGGGTACCACAGCATGGCTTGTCTGCCCCGTAGGTTGCTGCATCATACGTGGGCGGGTGTTGCTCCCTGAGGCCTGATGTGACCACCCCGCCTTCCTCTTATTCTCATTTTCCAGGGCCTTTAGCTTCCTTTCCACCACAAATGCTCTGTCCACCATCTTTTGAAAGCTTTCATACTCATTGGAGGACATTGCACACTGCATTTCCGCGGTAAGTCCTTCCACGAAACAATCTTGTTTCTGCTCATCAGTCTCTATGTCTCGTGGAGCATAACGGGATAGTTGAGTAAATTTAGTGAGGTACTCCCTCACCGTCATGTTTCCCTGCTGCAGTCCCAGAAACTCTTTCCTCTTGTTTTTGAGTTCACCTCTTGGGATATAGTGGTTGCGGAAGCTACGCTTGAACTCTTCCCAAGTGATGTTCTCAGGATCATGATGGGCGGCCACGTAGGCGGTCCACCAATCAGCAGCAGGTCCCTGCAGTTGATGAGAGGCAAACAGCACCCTCTCATACCCTTGGCATTGTATTATCCTCATCTTACTTTCAATGGTCTTCAGCCAATCATCTGCCTCCAGAGGTTCAGCAGCACTTGCAAACTTTGGAGGTTGAGTTCCTAGAAACTCACTCAACCTTGGTTGGCGTGGTGCCGCTTGTGGAGGTGGAACTTGATGCAAGTTGGCCACCACTTGAGTCAAATTCTGGATGAGCTGATTTTGATTCTCCAGCATTTGGTGGAGAGGATCAACTTCTTCACGGCGACCACCCCGGTCCTGGCCTTCAGAAAGATGAGGGTTGCATGCCTCATCGTTGTTGTTGGCGGGGTTGGCAGCACGTCCTTTTCCTCTTCCGGCCATCTGGCAGAATCAACAAATGTTAATTTGATACCATTTAGTATCATCTTACTACTTTCATTTGTTGGTGCTTTGAGGTGTTGAGGCTTTGTTAAAATTTTACGAGGGTTTATATCTCACTCCAAATAAATGCACTATTATTTCCTGTGGGTTCACACACCAAAGCAAAACAATCTGAAGACGAGGCTGTGGACAATTGCTCATGGCTTCCACATCTCACGTCACACACCAAGCATTACCACACCATTAACTACGTAACGACTCGACTACTCGACCTCTTGCTAGCTAGGGGAAAGACTCTACACTACTCGTCCTCTTGAGCTGGCTCCTCTGGATCCCTCCTCATTTCGGCTGCCTTCTGACTCTGCTTTGGGTGGGGACGCTGCTGGTGGAGAAGTGCGACGACGCCTGATTGCTCGGCGATCCGGGGAGTCAGGAGTCCATGGATCACTCACGGTGACACACAGTTCATTCCCATCTCCTCTTTCTCTCGCCTTTAAGCAAGCTCTCAGCAACGCCTCCGTTTCCTTCAGGGTGTCTCGGACATCCTGAAGCTCTTGTTGACACTCCTGCAGTCGAGTGCTGAGCATAGTAGCATCCTCCAAGCACAAGTCCATGTGCTCATGGGAAGTCCCTTGCTGCACCGGTGGGTACTTGTATTCCATGGTACCACTCTCACGTTGGAGGACATACATGTACTCAGTTTTGTCTAAGTGGCGACGATAGATGTGACTCTGGCAGGTGATGGCCTCCCAGGTGACATCTTTCTCCTCGTCAACTTGTGTTGCTCGACAAGCTGGAGAGTGGTGAATCTTAAGCAGTTGATTCTCGTGTATAATCCTCATCTCCGAACTCCATTCTTCCTTCTTCTCACGGATGGTCCTGGTGGAGTTATAGTGGATGATTAGCTTGCCCGTATTGCCGGCGGCTTCGAGCATACGTCGAAGACGGCGCAACAAATCTCCTACTGCCAATCCGTAGGAAAGGTACGTCACTAGACGACTCTCCTCTCTTTCGGCAAGGGCAACTACGGGAACTCTCCCTCCTGTGGACTTACGAGCGGTGCGAATCATGCGAACCATCTAAAACAAAAGAATTTAAAACTAGGTTAGATAAATTCTCAAACAAAAATCCTATTTTGAATGAAAGTTGGGGTAAGATGAAGAAAATGACTCCTTTAATAACACTTTTCCACCCACACCTTGGAAAATAGTTTTTAAGAAAATAGGGCCCTTAAATACGTCCATTTCTACCTAGGTCCACGTTCCTACGGGCAACCTTGGCTCTGATACCACCTCTTTCACACCCGGTTTTTCCGAAGAAACAACCAAGTGAATATCACATGTATGCCAGGATCATTTTCTCATACATGTGATGACAAATAGTGAAGCATCATTTATTACAAGCCAGGTGTCGAATATAAGTAAGTCTTACAAAATAAATGTCTCGATGGACAATAATAAGTTCATCACAAGTAAATAAACTAGCAGCGGAATATTATTCATTAGGGCTCCATCACAGGCGTTGCCCGGGGGTCTTCATGAACCTAAAATCCTTCCTCGGGTCCAAAATCTTGGTCATTATACACCGCCTCATCATCTTGACCTGAGCAGCAATATAAACCAACAAATATGCAAGGTTGAGTACCAATGGTACTCAGCAAGTGTGGGAAAATTATATCATGCATGGCTAGAACAAGGAGAGGTTGAACTCATGGTTAAAGCACTACGCAATTAATACCTATCACCTTAGCTTATTAAGCTCCTACCTTACTACACAGGTGAAATGGTCCCAATCTCCCATCCCATCATCATAATCTAATAACCATAACATCATTTCCAATGTTAAGCTCCCCGCTTAACATCCACAACTTCCAAAAACCATCATTCCTCTAATCATGAATGAGTCCAGGCCGCTCTTAGCCGTGAGCACGGCTGTCAAGACAGTTTTGACTCTGCAGAGTTTGTACCACTGTACCCACAAGTAGTGATTTCATCCCCCGTTGCCGGGTGGACTAAAAGAACCTCCATTATGCCAGTGGCTACGATCCACATTCACACTTCCCAGGTGTGCGGCCAAGAGATCACTACGAAGCCTTTACAAAGGGATTCCCGACGAGCGTGGGCCCAATGAGGTTTCACCCCTAACAGCATACAAGAGGCTCCAACCCCGCTGCAGTGGCCCCCTCTTGAGCCTTGCGGTTCATATGGTAGTCCAGCTGACACCTACTCCCTGCACCATCCAACACACCCATACTACGCCGGGGATACACCTAATTAATTGGCCAAGCTGCCCCATCTCAGCATGTGGTTGGCACTGTAAAGCCGGGTTACATGCTCCATGAACCGGTCCTTAGGATCCAGGCAAGTACTAAACACAAACCCAAGTCTCGTGCACCCAGCACACAACCAAAACATCCAACTTGCCTTGATCCCTACCTCTACACAATTCACAATGTCTCCTTCAAGAGTATGGTAATATAAACTGATGATCTCATGTCCCAAATATCCCATTCTAAGCATGGCTAAGCATATGCATGTAAATAAATGACATGACAAAATAAATCCCAACCCAAGCTTCAAGGAAACAAGGTAATGCAATTCTAGGGAAACTTTCCTACCATGGGTTTCATATTTCATTTGACAATGCAAATAATTCTATCTACACATCCTAGCATAGGATCAAAGTGGTCAAGGACACTTGCCTCCTTCTTGCTGCTCTTGATTTGGGTATTCCTGGTCTTGGAAATGAATAACTTGTTCTTGAACAGGTTCTACTTCATATCATCACACATAGCAAAAGAAAAACAACAATCCATAAGACATAATTCACACTTACACTTCATACAAACCACACATTCATATTTATAGAAGTTCTTTACCATTATATGTGTTGTGGTTTCTTTATGTGTGTTAAGTTGTGGCTTGCATGCACTTTTAACCATGTATATATGATTCCTACTTTTGTGTCCACATTTATACCTACATACTATTTATATGGGTTTCCAATAAATTTCTTATATTCAACTACTACACCTTTTTACTACCAAGTGTGTATGAAAAGTGTTTTTCTTCCCCATATGTGCCTTCATAATTTCTACCAACCCTAAACTGAACCCTTTGGATTTTAAAAACTCCATTTATCATTTACTAGTTGCTATATTTTCAGATTTATATTCCTATGCATAATTGTGTATTTTATTATGAAATTAGTAATACACATCACCTAAACAGATTAGGTTCTGGTCCTAAATAATTTAAAATCATATTTTAACCATGGCTTATGATGTATACTATTTCCTAATTATTTTCCCTATTTTTCTATAACTATTCTTTACTTAAAAATGTGTCCCTATACTAATAAATGTGAATAATAGATAAAACAGATTTATTTCAGCCCCAAAAAATATATTTTTATCTCACTCCAAAGTTTCCTAAGTACTGAGAAAGTTTTTAATTAATTTTGACAATTATGTTTGTCCCCCTTTTAATTTTTAAACACTAGTTACATATTCAATTTTCTAAATTAAATACTAAACAAGGCTAAAATAATGAATTCACCCCATTACAGGGTCTATAATATTATTTTCATAATTTCCAGGGGTCTAGCTACACTTATCAGAGGTGTTTTTCCTAATTTCTATTAAGTCCAGGGGTTAGAACTGATTTTTAAATGGATTTACATGATTTTCTGGAGTTCCAGGGGCTAGATCTGAAGTTTCCGGGGCTAGCTCTCAATTCCAGAGAACCCCAGGGGGTAGCACGTAAGAATTCCAGTCTTTATAATGCGGGGCTGATGTGGACCGTCCGATTTTAAACCGACGGCTGAGATTATAACATCTAACCGGTACGCCGGGATTTAAAGTCTACCGTGCGATTTAAAATAAACGGCGCACAATCGGCCACGTCGCTCTGATCGAGCGCGGGCGGCGCTGCCGGCGGCGCACGGCGGCGGGAAGCTGCGATCTTGCCGGAAAGTTTCGGATCCTCGAGAATTCTGCCTAGAACTGTGATCTTATGGCCTAGATCGGTAGAGGGGAGGTCAGGGATCTCACCTCGGGGGTTTTCTCAAGCTCGGGGGTCCTGGAAAGTGATCGGCGGCGAGGTCCGAGGCAAAACCACGGCGAAGCTCGTCGGCGCTGAATTTACACCGTAAGTCTTCGGGTTTTCTGCACCTGCAAAGTTCCCCGGAGGCGGTGGATCAAGACCAGCGAGTTAGATCAGAGTTTCCGAGCTTAGATCGGCCAGAATTCACCGGCGAAGTCTCGGTGCTCACCGGAGTGAAAATCGGCGATCGCGTGAGAAAAACTGATCGGATCGGGGGTTTTTATAGCCGGGGGAGGGCGGTGGGTCTGTTGTGATCGAGTTGGAGTCCTCTGGGTCCAGAATTCGGGCGGCGGAACGGGTTTCCCGATCGGTTGCGATCGCGCGCGCGGGAGAGAGTCCGGGGTCACGGGGTTAGGGATGACATGTGGGTCCCACCCGTCGGTGAGAGGCAGCGCGGCGCGCGCGGGGGCGGGCTGGCGCGGGAGTTGCTGGGCCGGCTGGCGGTTTCGGCCCACTGGCCAGTTTTTTCCCGTTTTCCTTTTTCTTTTTCCATTTCTTTTCTGTTTTGGTTATAATTTGAATTCCAGTTTGAATTTGAATTTTTGCAAAACATGCAACACGTCCAAAAATTTTTAAATTCCCCTCTGAACATGGTTTAGAGTTTTGAATCAAAATTTGGGGTGTTACACTCGACCCTGCCCTCGTAGCGCGCCGCTGCCATCCCTCTTCCTCAAGCTCTTGGTCATTGTCACTCTGCCGCCATCTACCTTGACTGCGCGTGTAAAAGCCCAAGAAAAGGGACTTGCAAAAACTTTTCTTCACCTCACAACACCACAGTTTTTATTGTGGATATCCTAGGAAATATTGTGAAGAGCAAGTAACCTCCATCAAAAGAGTGATTAGAGGGGAAAGCCTTCATTTGCACAAAGTGGGATTTGGACACATGAACATGAGAGGTTGAACTCACCCCTAGAACTTAAAAAGTCTTGGGAGGGTTCAAGCCAAGTTTCATGCAAATCCAACACTTTTTGAGGCACTTTTGGAAGTATTTAAAAAGAGGCCAATTTGAATGCAAATTCAAATTGCAGCAACTTTCATCACTTGAATTCAAAAGTTAGCTTCATTTTCAAACTCAGCACAGTTTTCTGAGTAAGCCCACCAATTTTCATCCTCATTGGAGTTCATCTTGTCAAGAGCTAAATTTGCAAGAATTCAAAACTGAATTTGAACTTCAGTTTAAACATGCAGCAAATTTAGCCAAACACAGTTCCAATTTGAGAATTCAAATTTAAACCAAGACTTGGGGGCTAAGTCTCCCATTCAATGTTCAGTAGCTGGGATATTTAAAAAAGAAAGGGGGAGAAAGAATTAGAGGGGAGGAGAGGGCCCACTGGGCAGCCACCCAGGGATCAAACCGACTCAGGCACGAGGTCGAACACCCCTACGGGCGACAGCGCACGGGGTCGACCCCGTCCCAACGCGGCCACCGCACGGTGAAAGCGCGGAGTCACCACGCCAGCGCGACGCCCGCTCGGCTGTTTTCACGGTGCCCCGGCTGCCCCAGCGTTCCCCCATCCACAATCGGCTCCGCGCGCAAACTTGTTCCTCGCCGCTCTCTGGTCGTCGGCGTCCGAGCAACCCAGGCACTCTCGTGACCGACGAGAAACACAAGAAAGAACCGCCTCGAGGTACTGATCACCACCGTACTGACCTCGCCCTATCTCTCGCACGGTCGACAAAGAATTTGGGGGATTAGTGTGTCAGGGTGTTTAGAACCGAACCATGCGAAATCCAGAAATTCGTAGCGAGTAAGCCACCACTCCATAGGCCGAGCTAAAGACATGATCTAGACTCGCCCACGCGTCTCTGAGATCAGAAATCATCGAGTTTCATCGAGTATGGGCGATGTTCTCTGAGCTTTTTGCATCAGCGCCTATTTCCGGTCTAGGTCACCAGTGAGGTCGTAGTTGCAGCTGTTTTCACAGAGATCGGTGCCCATATCCATGATCAGCGGGTGTCAGCGGAACTCCCCAAGCAAACCGCATCGAAAAAGGTGCTGGGGATGCTGAGTTTGACGTCGCCGGTGAGCTCCCGGCCGCTGTTGCCGGCGGGAGCACTGTTCCGGCGGTTGTCAAGCTCAGGTGAGGGCACCAGCATGTTCTCTGAGTCGAGATAGGCACAGGCGGCAAGTTCCGTCGAAGTTCGGGCAGTGAAATGCTCGGCGGCGAGCGCTCCGGTGAGGCGCCGCCGCAGGAGCTGCGGGAGAGCGCGAGGTAGACGAAGGGGGGGCCGGGTCCACCGGTCAGCCTCTGATCTCGCGCGGGGATCGGTTTGCTGCCGGGATTCGGTGTAGCAGCGCGGGTAAAACCCCGTGGGCTGCGGTATGGCCGCATTCTGAGTGGGCCGGCTCGAAGAGTGGGACCCACCCGCAGGATTTAAACATTTTTGGAATTTCCAGTTTTAGTTCAAACTTCAAATGCATAGAACTTTGGCTAGGAAACTCCAAATTCGATGAACCAAATTTTGCTGAACTCATAATTCTGAGTACTTTCCAGCAATACCAAATTCAGCTCATGAAAGTGAATAGTTTTCCGGAATTAAATCCCTAAAATTTAAACTGTTGGGAATTTTATCTGGAGAACTACTTTATGAAAAATTCTGAAATTTGGCTGAGAGGTTCATTAGAAAATCCCTGAATCCCAGTAAAATTTCCAGACTCATCCAAGTTAATTTAGTTACCCTAATGGGGTGATTAAGAGAACTGCCCTGAGAAAATAGAAAAATGTACAGAAACATTTTTCAGATTTTCTCCAATCTTAATTAGGGCATAACTTTCAGTAGAATTTTTCAAATGACATGAAACCAATTCCATTAGAACCATCTTAAAGTCTAGTTTCCACAAAGTAATGGTTGGAGCCATGAAAACCCCTGGAATTATTCAGAGGCTCAAATATTGACCAAATGGGCTTTTATTTGTACAAGGTTCAGATGAACTTTGTTTCAAATGAAACTTGGTCAAGACTCTGGTTGGGACCCTACCAAGCCACAATAAAAATTTCAGAACCAAAGGGGAGGGCTAGCTAGAGTTATTAATAGTTAAGTATTCAAGTTTACAGATTGCATTTAAATTTACATGTCGTATTTCATTAAACGTGTAGTCACTGAAGAAGAGACTCCGGAAGTGCTGGACTTCCTCCTTCCGGAAGAAGAACTAACTCCTGACCAGCAGCAACAAGGCAAGACCCAGTTTGCATTAACTCTTTTATAAAGATTTTACTTTGTTTACATACGTAGGGTGAAGTATGTATGTGCATTAGGTATAGGATGAATGAAACCCCACTTGCATAACCAAAGGTTCCTAAAAGAGTGAGGGTAGTGTCTAAGACCTCGCGTAGACAGGCTATGCTTAATGTTTCATAGAGCTTCGGTACAAGTCGAGTAGTTGGAATCTACTCGCGAGTTTAGGCTTGGGACACACGGATTCGGTTGAGTGATGTGAGATCAATTTAGTAATGAAAATGAGACTAGGCAGGGGCTAGGGCGCAGCAAGAGGGAGTCTTGTGTTCGCAGCCCTTCTCCGTGTCAATTGAGGACCGATCCGTGTGCGGCCCACGCTGATCAAGTTTGAACGTACCGAAGGGATATCGGATATATGGGCCCCGATAAACCGATGTAGCCTAAACCTCCGGGCGTCGAGGCATAACGCACCGATTTATAGGTGTAGGCTGATTGCAGCAAGGTGGAAATCTGCCAACAGGCATAGAGAGATGCTCCGTGTGGGGAACCTCCTGCTCGTTTCGGTGCGACCGGTTCGACGTTTGGGCTGTTGGGTGAAAGGTTGTCCCGTACGGCATCGAGTGAGTGTGCTGTGCAGCTCCACGGGTGGGCGTATGTGACGTGCTCTTTGGGTTTCCCTGCAGGTGTATATCGAGTCGATTCGCCGTCCCTCACGGTGCAGAGTACCACTTGGTCTCTGAGTCGTGACGTAGATTAATGTATGAAATATGATGATTCAATATTGCTGATTGATATAATTGTATTGCTACATGTGTGCCACCAATACTGCTTACTAAATTTCAGATTCCCGGACTGTTAACTTATTGCTAAAAGATGACCTAAGGATGAACTTGTAGGCGTGTCCATTTGCTGCAACATTGCTATCCTATGTCATTGTACCCTTCATGTAGAGTTTCATGCTTAGGTGAGTAAGCCTTGCTGAGCCATCGTGCTCACGGTTGCTGCTTAAGTGTTTTTCAGGTGAGGAGCCACCCACGGACTCGGAGTACGAGTCCACCGGCAAGGGTTACCCTCCGTCGGGGACCACGGCTGAGTGGGAGCCGTACACGCCGCGCTGAGCTGAGACGTGCAGCTAGTGTGGGTTGCCCTAGGGCTGGGCAACCGACTTTTGCTAGGTAGACGGGCATGAGTTGTACAAAAGAAACTTCCGCTGTGTAATAAAGACCTTAGTTTGTAACTGAGAAGTGTACTACTTTGTACGTTCAGTTTGTGTTTTCCCATGTAATATAATGTGTTCTTATGACGTGTGCTGTCGGGTGTCGCATCGCGCGGCACCACCCTCTGCGATCCTGGATGAGCGGATGCCGGTCCGCCACACCGCGCGCCTAGACCTCGACCTCAGTATCAGGACCTAACTATTTGTGACTGTTTGTGCGAATTTGAATGTGAATTCCAGTTCCAGCGTCTCTTTTCATCAAACTTCACATCTCTTGACGCCATTACTCTTTTGCTTACTGGATCATACAACTTGTATATTTTTGCATTCAACTCATACCCAATAAACACACACATGACTGACCTGTCAGAGAGCTTGGTCTGTCCTAGTCCCAACTTCTTTGCAAATGTCACACAACTAAAGTTTCTCATTGAATTAAGCTGAAAGATAGTTGCTCCCTTGTGTGACTGTTTGTGCGAATGTGACTGAAATTTGATAATGTTTTATAGAATTTCAGTGAATTTTATTGAATTTGAAGATGTCTCAGTCAGAGCATCAGCAGCAGATTGAAGAGGCTCAACAGCAGACTCCTCAACAGCAGCAGAGTCACCAACAGAATGAAGAGGCTCAGCAGCAGACTCAGCAGGAGCAGGGTCATCACACTCATGAAGAGGACGAATCTGTTGGATCACATTCAGAACCTGCCTCTGGTTAACGAAAGAAAAGGTCACAGACGTCGTGGCCGACAGACGTTATGAGTGTTGTTGAGGTCAATGCTTGCTTACCCCTGGACACAAGAGTGAATATGAGATTGTCCCGGGTTTGTGGTCTAGATGGCCAACAAAGGGTGTCGCTAACCCTGCAGGGATTCGATGAGTTGACCAAAAATAAAAAGGATGAACTCTTCGAAAACTCTATTCAAGCATACGTTCAATATCCGAAAGAGTTGAAGCAGAAGGGGAAGAAGCTAGCTATGAAGATCATCTCTCTTGCTTGGAGTTGCTACAAGAGTAAGCTTGTGAAGATTTGGAGGAACCAAGGCACCCCCTTCAATAAGTATAAATATTTGCCAGAAGAAGACTGGGCAAGATTAGTTGAAAAGTGCGAATCAAAGAACTTTTCTGTGAACGGTGAGTATATGAAGTGGCTCTGATCGCAGAATGAGCTTCACCACCACCTCGGCAACACCGGTTATGCTGGAAAACAAAGAAGGTGACAACAAGAGGATAGAAGATTGCCCAGCTAGGTCTTCAGAATCAATACAACAATTTTCGTGGCCGACTAAGACCATTTATGTGTTCTCGTTCTAAGCTGACAGAGTCAGCCGATGTCAGCTACTAAACCATAGCACCGCGGATGTTGCTCAAAGGGATTTTATGGAGAGCAACAAAGACTCAAATGGTGAGAGGGAAAACGATGCCCTAAGTAAGGCCTTGCAAACCAAGGAGCAACGAGGCCATGTTCCTGGTTTTTCTAGTAAGTTGACCTGGAAGGAGGGTTTTCTGGAACACAAAAATATGTATCGGAAGCAGAAAACAATCTCGACACCACAGGTGTACTTGGAGGAGCTGAGAAGCGAGGTTCTACGAGACCTGAAGCCTATACTGTAGGCCTCAGTATACAATTCCCTAACTTTGATGCGTTGATAAGTGACGAGGAGAGTAGGAGCAGCTTAGTTTCTACAGCGGCTGGGGGTGGACGACCACATGAGGATCTTCAGGCACCAGCGTCTAGACCTTCAATTAAGCCGAACATGATAGATAACTTGGCTCAGCCAACAACATGCATCCTTAGGCTATTGGTCGGAGGAAGCTTTCCAATGGAGGTCAGGAGAGCGCTAGTGTATCCCTGTCAGACCATGCTTGAAGACATCTAGGTCAACACATTATCTTATGTTATGGTCAAGGTGGACATCGTGCATGAAAATTCGAACGACCTGAAGCTCGAAGTGCCATCGGACGATACAACACTGACTATGCGGGATGCAGTTTCTAGAAGGGTTCAGTGGAGACGGATTTCTATTGTTACTGACCCAGCAGAAACAGCTTTAGCGTCGACCTCTCATGCTTCGATGTCACCTGAGGCACGTTTGCCTCCGTCTCCGAATCTAGAGCAGATGGTTCTGTCTCCAATTTGAGAGCAGTTGCCTCCAATTATAGAGAAGCAGTGGAAGTCTCCAATTTCAGATCAAGCGCATCCGTCTCTAATTCTAGAGCTGCCACAGAAGTCTACACTTGAAGAGCAGTCGCGTCGGTCTCCACCTCGGACTCGGAGTACCCTGCTCCCTACACCGTATCAGCCGTAGGCAAAAGGCGACGAAGAATGTACGTGCCAAGAGTCACCCGCAGCAACGGAAGAGGTCGTCAAACGAAACAAATGGCAAGAAACCACTAAAATAGTCAAAAGCTAACCCGAAGTTGGCGACAGCTATGACGCATGCTAACCCAAAGTTTCAAATGGGGAAGCCGATCTTAACTGTTAGCGCGCTCAAAGAAGCTTGTAAATATTGTCTCCTCCTTCATAACTACTACATAAAAAATTACAATAAACATCAAGACTTAATAGTGGGATATAAAGAAAAGCACTTTTTGGTGGGTGAAGGTATCTTTCTCATCTCATGATCCGATCTCTACGACCTTTTCACCCTCGACGTGTTGGATGTCTCTCTAATACGTTGCTTCTCATTGTAAGTCCTCAAAAACTAGGTTCTTCAATATATATACTCAATATAAGTGCTATATGTGTCTAACGAATTTGACATTTTGAGTGCAGGCACATGCAACAAGTTAGTTGTCATATAACGGGAAAGGAGTCTCCCACATATCTTGACCCGCAAATATCAAGGAGAACTAATCTTATAATGGCCAGCACTTGAAAAGATGTTGTTGCATATTTTCTCAAGGCAATGAGAACTACATTGATAAGGAGCTCCTAGTTGTACCGTTCAACCCGGGTAACCATTGGGTAACCCTAGCGATTTCTACAAAGGACGACCAAGTCTAATACTGTGACTCCGCATGGCCGACAGATTCAATAGCTGGCAAGCAACTTACCCGTGATTGGACTGATATCATGGCCGTTCTTAACGAGTAATATTCCTTCTTCACTTTAGTTTCTGACTGTTTCATCATTGCACGATACTTTTACATTAACTATGAATGTTTCTGTTTAGGGCTTTTGATGCGTACGTGGTTAAGGTGCTAGGAGATACCAAAAATTTAATTGTCGACAACTACGTTCTACATCTCACAACAAGCTATGGGCCACAAATGTGGCTTCCATGTCTGCTTGAGCATGGTTGTATTTGGAGAACAGCCGAATTGCAATGTGTGTGTAAGTGCATTTATTTTACTTTATTATTAATCTTTTGCTAATTCTTATTTTATCATGTGGCAGGACTACGAAACTGCCTTCAAGAACGTAGCAGGTTCCACCCTCGATGTAACACCCCAAAATCCTGTCAAGAGGGGAATTTAAATTTTTTTGGACGTGTTGCATGTGTTGCAAAATTTCAAATTCAAACTGGAATTCAAATTTAACTCAAAACAGAAAAGAAAAAGAAAAAGAAAAAAACAAATCTTCCCGGCCAGTGGGCCGAAACCCACCAGCCGGCCCACCCAGCCCCCGCGCGCCCGCGCTCCCTCTCGCAGACAGGTGGGACCCACCTGTCATCCCTAACCCCCAATCGTCCGAAACCCGGACTGTTCCCCCGCGCGCGCGATCGCAACCGACCAGAAGATCCCGCGTTCCCAGCCGACTTCCGGACCCCGAAGACTCCAGCTCGATCTAAACCAACCCTCCGCCCTCCCCCGTCTATAAAAACCCCGGCATCGTCCCGTTTTCCCCCACAATCCGCCGATTTTCTCTCCGGTGAGAACCCGAGCCCCTCCGGCGAATTCTGCTCGATCTACGCTCGGGAATTCTGATCTAACTTGCTGGCCTTGATCCACCGCCTCCGGGGAACCTTGCAGGTGCAGAAAACTCAGTGATTTGCGGTTCAAACACAGCGCCGACGAGCCTCACCGTGAATTCACCTCGGACCTCGTCGCCGATCGCTTTTCAGGACCTCCGAGCTCAAGAAAACCCTCGAGGTGAGATCCCCGACCTCCCCTCTACCGATCTATGCCATAAAATCACAGTTTTAGGAAGAATTGACGAAGATCCGAAACTCTCCGGCGAGATCGCCGCCTTCCGCCGCCGTGCGCCGCCGGGCAGCGCCGCCCACGCTCGATCAGAGCGACGTGGCCGCTTGTGCGCCGTTTATTGTAAATCGCACGGTAGAGTTTAAATCCCCGCGTACCGGTTCGATGTTATAATCTCAGCCGTCTGTTTTAAATCGGATGGTCCACGTCAGCCCCACGTTATAAAGACTGGAATTCTTACGCGCTACCCCCTGGGGTTCTCGGAAAATAAGAGCTAGCCCCGGAAACTTCTGATCTAGCCCCTGGAACTTCAAAAAATCATGTAAATTCATTTAAAAATCAGTTTTAGCCCCTGGACTTAATAAAAATTAGGAAAAACCCCTCTGTTAAGTGTAGCTAGACCCCTGAAAATTCTTAAAATAATATTATAGACCCTGTAGTGGGGTGAGTTTACCTTTTTAACCCTAGTTAATATTAAAGTTAGGAATTTGATTATGTGGCTAGTATTTAAAATTTAAAAGGGGGGACAAACATATTGTCAAAGACAAATTAAAAACTTTCCCAGTACTTAGAAAACCTTGGAGTCAGATAAAAATAGATTTTTGGCTGAAATGAATCTGTTTAATTGATTAATCACATTTATTAGTTATAGGGACAGATTTTTAAGTAGAGAATAATTCTGAAAATTAGTAAAATAAATGTAAAATAGTTCACATCAGAGGAGAAGTTCAAAAATACATTATTTAATATTTTATACCCAAAACCTATTCTGTGTAGATGAGGTGTCTTACTATTTTTATAATAAAGTTCACATTTAGGCATAGGAAATAAATCTGAAAATATAGCAAATTAGGTATGAATAACTAGAAAATGATAAATGAAGTTTCAAAAGTCTAAAGAATTCAGTTTAGGGTTGGTAGAAGGATTGAAGACACATATGAAGTAGGAACATACCTTTCATACATACTTGGTAGCTAAAATGTGTATCAATTAAATATAAGGGATTTATTTAAATTAGCAATTCATATATAGTATGCCAACATGAATATGAATACAAAAGTAGAAATCATATAGACATGTTTAAAAGTGCCTGTAAGCTAAAAATCAACACAAATAGAGTAACCACAACACATAGAATTTGTGAATGGCTTTCATAAATGTGAATGTGTGGTTTGTATGAAGTGGAAGTGTGAACTATGTCTTATGGATTGTTGCTTTTCTTTTGCTATATGTGATGGTATGATGTAGAACCTGCTCCAGAGCAAGTTCTCCCTTTCCAAGATCAGGACTACCCATTTCAATAGTAGCAGGAAGGAGGCAAGTGTCCTTGACCACTTTGATCCTATGCTAGGATGTGTAGATAGAATTATTTGCATTGTCAAATAAAATATGAAACCCATGCTAGGAAGTTTCCCTAGAATTGCATTATCTTGTTTCCTTGTAGCTTGGGTTGGGATTCATTTTATCATGCCATTTATTATTATGCATAAGCTTAGCCATGCTTAGAATGGGATATTTGGGATATGAGATCATCAGTTTATATTACCATACTCTTGAATGAGATATTGTGAGTTATGTAGAGGTAGGGATCAAGGCAAGTTGGATGTTTTGGTTGGTGCTGGGTGCACGAGACTCGGGTTTGTGTTTAGTAGTTGCCTAGATCCTAAGGACCGGTTGAATGTGGCCTAGAGGGGGGTGAATAGGCGTTTAAAAGATTCCTGCACACTTAATAAAATTATCAGAAACTTGATTGACCGGACTAGTCCGGTTGTGTGGGCTGACTAGTCCGGTGTGCTGAATTATGTGAGTTAATTAAGTGTGTTTCAAAAATTTAATCTTTCAGCAGCGGAATGAGAACAACAGTTTTTATAAATTAATTTATTGTATGGATGCACGTGCAAACTTATAAGTAACTCAAATGATGACTAGCAAACTAGTGATCTAATGTATCAAAATGTAAAATAAATAAGAGACAAAAGATACAAATTTTTACCGAGGTTCGATCTCACCAAGAGATCTACGTCCTCGTTGAGGAAGCTCACACAGAGCCGGGTTCCCAACCCTTTCCCTCTTCAAGTCACCACACAGGCCGACTTGACTTCACTACCAAGTGTAATCACCGTGTTTGTGGGGCAACCTCACACGTTGAGGGCTCCCACAAGAATTACAATGAGAAGTTGATCAAATACACTCAAAAAGACTACCATGCAGAATATGAGTGTAGAGAGATCAAACCCCAAGAGCTCACAACGAAGGAACGACGATCTCCCAATCCCAAATCCAAGTATTTGATTGATCTTCACCTTTTTTTGCACCTTAGATGTATGGGGAGACTTGTTTTTGGGCTCTTGGGACAGGTGGCGGCGCTAGGGTTTTTGTTTTTGACAGTATGAGTCGTGTCTCACCTTTGGGAGGCCATGGATCACCCATTTACATAGTTTCTAAAAAGTTATCATTGTTAAACCTAATACCGGACTAGTCCGGTACATGATCGGACTTGTCCGGTCTACTTCCAATGGGTTAACCGGACTAGTCCGGTCCACAAACCGGACTTGTCCGGTGCTATGTAAAATGGGGTTCCAGAAACTTCAGCGGACTAGTCCTGTCGCTTGGATGGACTAGTCCGCAGTCCTCTAAAGAGGACAACAGAGACATGACCGGACTAGTCCGGTCCAAAACCGGACTTGTCCGGTTGAGTTCCAGTAAGCTGACCGGACTAGTCCGGTCCATGGACGGACTAGTCCGGTGTTCATTGGATTTTAGTTGATTATTAGCCCTTACCCTTACGCAAAGTCATGAGCTCTTGGGATGTGTCTCTCACACACACCCTATACATTTACATCTACTTTGCTCTTCTAAATTCCACTAAAGTCTTCCTTTTTGGGCACCACTCTATTTTTCACCTTTTTGTGTGTGCCGAGCTAGTTCACTTTGTTTATCCTGCAATCATCTTAATAGTTTCATTAGGATCTCATATGTTCGTCATCAATTAGCCAAAACCCACAAGGGATATCCTAGATGCACTTACAATCTCTCCCTTTTTGGTGATTGATGACAACTATTTGAGATATCACAATTGAGAATAAAAAGTTGATTTTCATAAGGTGTGCACATATGAGAATAATAAAGAATTCACAAAAAAGCTTCTCACATATAGACACACCTTATGTTGGGGTGCCTCACAGGTGTGTGACAAACAAAATGTGATAAATTAAAGACAAACAATAGTGAACATATAAGTAGTGCATCACACATAAGAAAAGAAATGGTGCATTACAGGATTTTAAAATAGGTACATGTCCTTGATCACAAAAGAGCTTACAAAAGAGCTTAATAACTAATACTGGATAGTTCGAGTCCAAATCTAATCTCAATCTCTCCCCCTTTGGCATCAAGGCACCAAAAAGGGAAAAATTGAGGGGAATCACTCATCGCTGCCTTCTCCTTCAGTCTCAGTCTGATCTTCATCTTTACCAACTTTGGCATCCATGGGAGCAGGATCTTCCTCTGAGTCCTCGGAGGCGGGCGGTGATCCAATGGGCTCAATCTCAAGCTTTGCACAGATAGACTTGGCCATGGCATTGATATACTGTTGATGTTTCTTCCTTGCAAGCTTTTCCTTGCGCTGCCTGTCTTCGATCTTGCGGCATCAGGCATCGATGGAGGAGAGCACCTTGTGGATGCCACTGGATGATTCTTGGGCAGCTGGAGACCCAGGAGGAGCAGCTGCAGATCTAGTGACATCATGAGCTTGCTTTGATATCCTCTCCACTGATGGAGAGGACGGGGCAGTTGGAACCGGGGGGAGAGTGTACTCGGTGGGTTTTTGCGGCTTCAACCCCGCATGCTTGACATCCTTGACGAACTCGAGTCTCGTCACTTTCTCAATCATGTACATGATATACGGTGCATATCCACAGGACCTATTGGGAGTGATTGAGATGTTCACGATGTCATTGTAGATATACTCAAACACATTGAATGGTCTCCTTCCACTAATGACCTTCATGAGAGTCCTCAAGGTCCCTTGTATAGTTCCCGCATCTCCATCCTTCGGAGCTATAGTCTTTCTCAAGACTCTATTGAGGACCACAAAGAAGGGTTTCAGATATTTGATGGTGGGAGGAACATATGACATCCTTGTGTCATAGAGAAACTCAAGCTCTTCCTTCTCCAGAGGTTTCAGATTATGGATGACCAGTTCATGATCCAAAGTGTGTTGGAGGTGAAGAATCCTAGCAAATTCATCATAGGTGACACTATACCTTGAACCATGAGTCATCCAAGTAAGACTGTCTCCATCACCACGAGCAAAGTAGAGAGTGGAGTAAAATTGGGTAATGACTTCATTGTTCCAGTCATACTCAAAGGATAGCAGGTCGGTCAGACCGTGCCTCTCTAAGGCCTCCACCATCTCACGAAAGGCAGGATACCTCTTCGACTTCAGGTATTCAATATTTAGCCATTGACTCTCTACTACAGGATTCTTCATCTTCATGTACACATGCTCGTAGTAGTCTGCATGGAAGTTGCTCCAGAACCTTGGATCAGAACATTGTTTAGGTCGATCATACACTTCAATCTTCCTGAAGTTATCAGCTAGCTCATTCCCTTTTCCAGTGAAATCCTCACTTGAAGGCTGCCTGTAGCGGTGAACGGGATTTTTCATTTTCAGAGGCCCAATGGGGCCACTAGCAAGTCCCTTCCCTTTATTGAGAACTCTTCTTGGCCCTGACGAGCCCTCAAAAGCATCTTTCCTTTGAGGCCTTTTGACAATGACTTTTCTCTTCTTAGGTAGATTGTCGTCGTAGGGTGGAGAGTGAGCATTGACATCATGTCTCTTCTTCATCACTCCCTCCTCAGCTCTCCTCACTCTTTCACGTTGAACTTCTTCGTCAATGTGAAAAGAGCCGTCATCTGATCCTGAAGACATGATGCCTGATAAGGAGTTCAAGGATTAGATGCAAACGGACGAATTATCGACTTCAAATGGAAGTGTAGGGGTTCAACTGTCAGAGACCGGACTTGTCCGGTTTCAGAGTGCGGACTAGTCCGGTGGACCGGACTTGTCCGCATCTGAGCGCCGGACTAGTCCGGCCTAGCATAAGAACCCTAAATTGAATGTTTCATTTGAAACAAATCTCCTATCTAAGGACACAAGGGCAGGAAAGTGGTAGGAATACATCTATTTATGCAATGTACATCCTTTTGAAATCAAAGGAAACTAGCTAGAGCTAGAAAAATTGAGATTTTGGTTTTAGGGGGAATTTACCAAGATTTGAAGATTCGCGTTGAAGGAGCAAGAGTCTATCCGGATGAGTCCGGAAAGTAGGATCCCCTCGTCGAGAAGAGGCTTTTTCACGGAGAAAACTCCGAGTTTGAGGGCTCAACTCGAAAATCACTTTGGGAGCTAGGGTTTAGGAGAGAGGGTGAGACAAAGTGCTTATGAGTGGAGAAGGAGGGGTTTGGTCCGGCCAACTCCTTCTATATGCGACTGACCGGACTAGTCCGGTCGTGGTAGCGGACTAGTCCGGTGCCCCTGAATTAACCTAATTGTCGTCCATCCGGACTAGTCCGGTTGGAAATCGGACTAGTCCGTTTCCAACAGACATGATACATATATAGATGATTAATAGTGATCCAAGGACAGTGATTTTGCAAATAGTCTTGGTGATTACGACCAGTAGGCAATCAGCAATCAAACAATGGTCATAATCCACAAGATTTCTTCATTAAAATAGTTTTCTGAGTAGAAAAGGAGAAGAGGAGCATTTTTAACAATACAAAGGAACATTTTAAGTTGCAACCAGATATGCAATGTTTCAAGCCACATTTCGAGAGTCAAGAATGTTTAGCTCATTTGTTAGTTCACAAAACCTTTTCTCATCTAATGGTTTGGTAAAAATATCCGGAAGTTGTTTTTCAGTCCTAACATGTGAAATAGCAATGTCACCTTTTAATGAATGATCTCTAATAAAGTGATGACGGATATCTATGTGCTTAGTTCTTGAGTGTTCTACAGGGTTGTGTGCAATTTTTATAGCACTTTCATTATCGCATAGAAGCGGGATATGACTTAGATTGTAGCCGTAGTCCCTAAGAGTCTGTCACATCCAAAGTAGTTTCGCACAACAACTACCGGCTGCAACATACTCCGCTTCTGCTATGGAAAGAGCAATGGAGTTCTTCTTTTTAGATGACCAAGAAACTAGGGACCTACCAAGAAATTGACAAGTCCCTAACGTGCTCTTTCTATCGACTTTGCATCCTGCATAGTCGGCGTCGGAATACCCTATCAAGTTAAACTTGGATCCTTTGGGATACCAAAGGCCCAAGTTGGGTGTGTGCTCAAGGTACCTTAGGATTCTTTTTACAGAAATTAAGTGACACTCTTTAGGTGCGTCTTGAAACCTTGCACACATGCAAACACTAAACATAATATCTGGCCTAGATGCACATAAATAAAGTAAGGAGCCAATCATAGACCGATATACCTTTTGGTCCACATTTGGACCGTCTTCATTGAGGTCGAGATGTCCGTTGATGGCCATGGGTGTCTTGATGGGCTTGGCTTTGTCCATATTGAATTTCTTGAGAATGTCTTGTGTATTTTTAGTTTGGCTTATAAATATACCTTCTATCAGTTGCTTCACTTGAAATCCCAAGAAAAACTTCAATTCACCCATCATTGACATCTCGAACCTGTCTGTCATTATTTTGCTAAATTCTTCACAGAAGGACTTGTTAGTGGATCAAAAGATAATGTCATCAACATAAATTTGACATACGAATAAATGATCATCAAAATGTTTAGTAAAGAGTGTATAGTCAGCTTTACCAATTATGAATCCATTTTGAGTCAGAAAATCTCTAAGGCACTCATACCAGGCTCGAGGAGCCTGTTTGAGGCCATAGATAGCCTTACGCAGTTTATAGACATGGTTGGGGTATTCCTGATCTTCGAACCCCGGTGGCTGCTCCACATAGACTTCCTCCTTTATCGGACCATTGAGGAAGGCACTCTTGACGTCCATTTGATACAACTTAAAATTATGGTGAGTAGCATATGCCAATAAAATGCGAATGGACTCAAGTCTAGCTACAGGAGCGAAAGTTTCAGCGAAGTCCAAACCTTCCACCTGAGAGTAACCTTTGGCCACCAACCTCGCTTTATTTCTTGTCACTACTCCATGTTCATCTTGCTTGTTCCGAAAGACCCATTTGGTTCCAACAATGTTCGCCCTTGGTCTTTCCACCAGCTCCCACACTTCATTTCTTTTCAAGTTGTTCATCTCCTCTTGCATCGCAATCACCCAGTCTGGATCCCTTAAGGCTTCTTCTACCCTGTATGGCTCCAGAAAAGACACAAAAGAATAGTGTTCACAGAAATTTGCAATTTGAGATCTAGTAGTTACTCCCTTAGCAATATCTCCAATGATATTGTTGACAGGATGGTCTCTTTGCACGCACTGATGTACTCTTGGATGTGGAATTTGTATAGTCGCTTGTTCTTCATTGTCTTTATGTGTCATGTCTCCCCCTAGATCATTGCTTCCATGATCATCTTGATCTTCTTGACCTTCCTCAACCTGATCTTGTGTAGGAGCTCCCCCTTGATCATTGCTTCCTTGTTGAAATTCGTCTTGTGTTTCATCTCGTGGTAGGAAATCACCAAGTGCCATTTTCTTCAGCGCTTCACATGGAGCTTCCTCCTTATCTAGCATACACTTATCGACTTGCTCCACCTGTGAGCCGTTAGTTTCATCCAACACTACGTCACGTGCTACTTCAACAAGGTCGGACACCTTGTTGAAGACACGATAGGCGTAGGCATTCGATTCATATCCGAGCAAGAATCCTTCATCGGACTTCGAAGCGAACTTCGAGGCCCTTGGTTTCTTGTTCAGAATAAAACATTTGCAACCAAAAACTTTGAAATAAGAAACATTAGGCTTTTTACCCGTGAGAAGCTCATATGGAGTTTTCTTCAGTAGTCGATGAAGGTACAACCGATTTGTGGCATGACAAGCGGTGTTCACCGCTTCTGCCCAAAATCGGTCTGACGTCTTGTATTCATCCAACATTGTTCTCGTCATTTCGATCAATGTTCTGTTCTTCCTTTCGGCCACCCTGTTCTGTTGAGGAGAGTAGGGTGCCGATAATTCATGCTTTATACCTTCTTCATTGAGATATTCTTCAACTTGGGTGTTCTTGAATTCTGTCCCATTGTCACTTCTAATATTCTTTACGGTTGATGAGAATTCATTCTGAGCTCTTTTCAAGAACTTCTTGAGGATTCCCTGAGTTTCTGATTTATCATACAAGAAAAATACCTAGGTAAATCTTGAAAAGTCATCAACAATTACTAAACCGTATTTGTTACCGCCGATGCTGATGTACGCAATTGGACCAAAGAGATCCATGTGGAGAAGTTCCAGCGGTCTAGCGGTGGTCGTCACATTCTTGGCGGGGTGTGGTGCTCCAACCTGTTTTCCTGCTTGACAAGCACTGCACGGCCTGTCATTTTCAAAAACCACATCCTTAAGACCACGGATGTGACCACCTTTTAGAAGTTTCTGCAGATTTCTCATTCCAACATGGGCTAGCCGTATATGCCACAGCCATCCCATGTTGGTCTTTGCAACCAAGCAAGTGTTGAGTTCGGCTTTATCTTTGTTGAAGTCAACAAGATAAAGCTTTCCCTTCAACAATCCCTTAAATGCAATCGAGCCATCACTTCTTCTAAAGACGGTCACACCCTCATTAGTGAATAAACAGTTGTAACCTTTGTCGCATAGTTGAGATATTGATAAAAGATTATAATCTAGAGAGTCTACGTGTAAAACATTAGATAAGGTATGTTGAGAGGATATTTCAATGTTACCACTACAAGGACCTTTCCTTGGCTGTTGTCTCCAAAGTATATACCTTCACTTGGTGTAAAAGTCCCAAAAATGTGTATGAATAAAAACTATGGTTTGAGTTCATATGTGTGGCAATGACATGAAAAATGGGACTTGCTAAAACTTTTCTTCATGCAAAGTAATACGTGGATGATCATCCAAAATGAGGCTCACCTTTTTATTTAAAAGTGTTGAACCAATAAGGAGTTAAATACCTCTTTGCATGTAAGTTTAAAATTCAGATTTGAAATTCAAAGTTCACAATATGGTGAGCCAAAAACTTTGAATAAACATGCAGCCCTATAGTTAGAATTATAGGGAAAAGTTTGCTCACCAACTTTCCATTTGTAGGGTGGGCTCAAAAGAGAGCTAAAAAGAAAAAATTGCAAATTCTAAACCAAATTCAGATTTAGTCTTGCAAATTCAAACTGAATTTGAAGAATTCAAATTCTAGCCCACCTTTTTAAAACTTAGCATTCTTGGGATTGAAAAGATCAGCTTGAGAAGATATTTGGGGAAGAAATGTGGGGTGGGACCCACAGGTCATAGAGCTAAAGGAGGAGACTTACTCACTAAGTTTTACTCTCGGTGGGAACTTTTCCCGAACAGCTCGCGAGCGCCACCGAGCAGCTTGCAACGCCAGCTCCTGCTGCCGGTCTCCACGCGTTGGCGCCCCAGGGTCGGTTCTCACTGCTTCAGCAACGTGATCTCTCCCTCCTCGGACCAAGCCGACAGCAGTTGCTTCCTCTCCTCACGATCAGCAGCCACTTTGTGCACTGTTTTTCCTTCACCGGCGCTGCTCCACTGCTCCCTGGCTTCCGGCCAGCCCAGCGCCTCTCCGGCAGGCTCAAGAGGCCACAGAGGTGCGCCAGGAGGTACTGATCCTCATCCCGTCGTCCTCCTGCTCTCCCACGACGCCGGCTCGCCGGAATTCGATTTTTGGCACCGGCGAACGTATAGAATAGACCGTGTTTAATTCGTGAAATTCTCCCAAACCGATTGATCATACCTCCTACAATTCAAACCACAGAACCTAGATGCCCTAGCACCCTCCCACGCCTAAAACCAAAGAAAACTGACCCTCCTATGCCCCGGGCGACGAGAAATCGTCGCCGGCGGCCAAAACTGCCACGGTCCACGGTGACGACTAGGTTGCAGCCACTTTCTGCACGATTTGATCTCCGTTCCATGTTGCTAGAACCATAGGGATGCTGTAGGACATCGTAGCTCGCCGGGAGATGCCTTGGACACGCTGGAACGCGTCCATGTCGAGCTCCTGAGCCGCCCCGCCGGTGCCGACCCACCTACAGCCGTTTTCACGCGGCGAAACCTTGCGCGCCAGCTGCGCCACGTTCCCAGGAGCATGTAGGGCGAAACCGGAGCTCATTTGGTGGAGAGATGAGAGAGAACGAGCCATGCCAAGTTTTTCTGCCGGTGTGCACCTGCGGGCTCTGGCGGGAGGTTGAAGAAGCACCTGACCCGTGGGCCCCACGTGCGACTGTTCTGTTTAAAATCAAACAGAGAGTTGTTCAAACTTGTAAAATGCATAACTTGGTGTAGGAATCTCCAAAAATAGTGAGATAAATTTTGTTGGACTCCTCTAAGAGAGTACTATCCAGAGGTACAACCCAATAATTATGAAAACCCCTGGTTTTGGCTCATTAATTCATAGAAAGAAAAGCTTGTGGGAATTTTTCCAGGAGTTCTATGTATTGGAAAATCCCCAAATTTGGGCAGGAGAGTCTTCCAAAAATACTTGAACTCCAGTAAAATTTTCAGAAGCATTGGACCTAATTTGCTTTGCCAAATGTGGTGTTAATTTCTTATGTCTCTGAAAATGGGAAAATAAACATAGGTCAATTTCAGAATTATTCCCCAAACTTTAGAACCTCATAACTCTTGCTAGGAATCCCCAAATTTAGTGATTCAAATTGGGTTGGATTCATATTGAATAGATCTGTCCAAATCTACAACCCAATTTGTATGAAACGAATTATTTAATTCTGGAAAATTCTTGGAAGGTTTTCTGAAAAAGAATTATTGAGGGAGTTTGGGTCATCCAAAAATACCCAAATTTTACCATAATATTCTTTAGCATATTTTGGACCGTCTAGCAAATTTTCAGCTCATTTGAAGATTATTTGTGTAGGAATTTGCTAAAAACAATCTGCTGTGTTCATAAGAGTCCAGAAACATTTTCAGAAAATGTTTCCCACTTCAAAAATCTGTTCTGAGCAATCCATAGCTCCAAAAATCATAGGAAAATTTAGGCAAGCTCTCTGGGACATACTTGGAATTGTAGTTCACTTAGTTGGGCATGAAAATGCACATTACTACAGAATTAATTCTGTTGAGTACAAATGCTTAAAGAATTGTTCTGGGAGAACTACCCAAGTAAAAGGGCTGAATTTTGGACCAGATGACTCTCAGGTGATCAAGAACTCACATGTAAATTATCAGCCCAAGATGAGTCCTGGAACTCCCTGTTCTTATTCTCCATACTTGTGTATATGTGGGAATACATAAGAGATGTTGTGAGAATTATGGGGAGGACACAATATGACTCCACATTAGCTGCAATTTGGCAAGCTAAATCCTTAGGTAGTATAGAACCTGCTGTAAAAGTTTTGAGGCCATTGGAGTTCTTGTTCTTCAGTTGCACTCAAATCCTTTCAGCTTATCTATTATGTTCATTACGGAACATGATTAGTGTATAGCTAAAGCCTTTAGGACAAATTAGTTTATTTCTGTTCTTTGCACAACAGAGGCAAACCAAGCCATGCTTGGCTTTTCCACACAACCTCTGTTACTAAGAGATTAATTCTATAACTTCTTTCCATTACATTCTATAAAACATGTGCATATGCATCTCAACAGGAACCACAACGAAGGGGACTCAAAGGAGTGATTCACCAAAGTGGATCAAGCTCCGGAGAGTCAAGGGTGGATCTGCAAGGATACTAACTGCTTATATACGACTACCCTGCAAAACAGGCAAGCTCCAGTTTGCATTTAACAGCTGTTAAGTTTTTACTTTGTATTCACCTTTGGTTAAGATTTGAACTGTGCATTAGGTCTAGTGTTTGATACTCCTCTTGCATAGCCAAATGACCCATGGAGTATTGGGTAGGTGTCTTTCACCGTGTAGAACTGCCATGCTTAAGTACGGTTCGGTAGAAGACGAGTGGTGAGATGCTACTCGCAGATTTAGGAACAACAGGGGCATACGGGATTGGTTCGTATTTGAATTAGCAAGTTAAAGTTGAGACCGGAAGGTTGTAGGAGCAGCAGGACATAGGGGCCTGGGTGCTGTAGACCTGTCCGTGTCGGTCAAGGACCAATCCGTATGCGGCCCTGTTGAACAAGTTTGAGTTGTGTACCGGACTCATGCTGGATATATGGGACCCAGTAAACCGATGTACCTCGGGAAGCTGTCGTTGGGACTTTTCGGGTCGCCTCAGGCGGACGGCCGGTGTGCAGTATGTGGGGAATATTCTCATGACATCTCACGTCGGAAGGTGCACCATGAGAGTAGCTACTGTACGGGGCGACTTGATCGATTCAGCTGGGGTGAAACGGGGGAAAGGCTGCCACGTAAGACGTCCGTGATGGTTGTTGTAGGCAACGTCGAGTACGGGCGTACGTTTCGTGTAGTCCGGGTGTTATTGATCCGAATCACCGTCACTCGTGGAATGGACCGAGCATACTTGTTCTCACAGTCGTGACGTAGTAAGAACTTGCATGAGCAAGGAAATAATCATCTTGATGTGAAGTATTATTCTACCTTGTATTGAAGCTTGATGAATAGGCTAGTGCAAACTCGATTCTTTTATGCCATGAGCAATTTACATCGGGGGAAAGCGTTTCTTGTCTGATTGTGGACTCCCGATTTGGCGTGCCCAGGGTTACTTAAAATACTGCAATAATACCTAAAAGTAAGGATTCACTTTTAGGCGAGTTTAATTATGCTTATGCCATCCTATGTTAGGTTCATAACCTCACTTAGAGTTTTATGATTACGGTGACGGTTAAGTCTTACTGAGCGTTATGCTCACGGATGCTATCCGAGTTGTTTTGCAGGTAATTGACTCAATGCTTATGAGAAGGGATGCCGATGAGACTCGGGAACCTCCGAGTGCTTACTCAAAGAGCATCCTCGCCGCTGCTGGTATGCTGCTGCTCTCTGCCCCTCACCGATCGGAGGTTGTACGTGTGGAGGATCGGTGGGCACGGGTTGAGAGTTGACCGGCGGCGAGACGCCAGCGATGGCGAGGTGAGAGAACACAGAGGCGGCGGCTAGGGTTTGGAAATTCCCGGCTCCCTGCAGGAAGCCAGAACAATCTGTTTCTGCTTACCCCTTATTCCATTGTCTTTACAAATATATAGCTCTCAAATAATAGGAAATGTCCTGGGCCAAGTTTCTAATAATAGCTCTCAAATAATAGGAAATGTCCTGGGCCCGTTTTGGCCTTTCCCTGCATGTGCCTGCTAGGCAGGAGCAGTCCTCCTCTGATATTGAATTCCCGTCATAACATCTCTCCCTGCCTCGACAAACAGCTTGTCCTCGACCTGTACATCCGTGTAGAGAGTCTTGAAGTCGTCCAGGGGCTCCCAGGTGGCGTCGTCCTCCGAAAGGCCTTGCCACCTGACGAGGATGTGCCACGCGCCGCGACGGAGCTGGGCGCGCAGGACCCGTGCAGGGGCTGGCAGCAGTCGCCCGTCCTGAACCGGTGGCAGCACGGCCGGCGTTGATGGTGGCGAGCCGGCGTAGTTGTAAGGCTTTAACAGCCCCACATGGAAGACGTCATGCAGTCGCGCGTCCGCGGGAAGTCGGAGACGATAAGCCACCTGCCCGATGCGCTCGACGATCTGGAACGGCCCCGCGTAGCGTGGGCGGAGCTTGCCCTTGGACGGCGAGGCGAGCGCATGGGTGGGGCGGTGGAGAAGTCGGAGCAGCACCCATGCGCCCACGTCGAACTCCACCTCGCGATGGTGCTCATCGTAGTGGCGCTTGGCGTACTGCTGAGCCTGAAGAAGACGCTCGCGAACCTCCTCCAGGAAAGCGTCGCGGTCCCGCAGCATGGTGTCCACCGCCTCGGTCTGGGCCGCCCCGGTGTGGTGTGGCAGGAGTGGTGGCGGGGGTCGACCGTACACAACCTCGAACGGCGACGCTCGGAGTGCCGTGTGGTAAGAGGTGTTGTAGCAGTACTCCGCCCAGGGTAGCCAGTCGACCCATGAGCGAGGCCGATCACCTGTCGCACAGCGCAAATACATCGCGATGATCTTGTTGACGACCTCGGACTGGCCGTCCGTCTGGGGGTGAAAGGCCGTACTGAGCTGCTGCTTGACACCTGCACATTTAAAGAGATCGCGCCAAAGATTGCTGGTGAAGACTGGGTCGCGATCGCTGACGATGGAGCTGGGGAAACCGTGTAGGCGCATGATCCCGTCGAAGAAAGCACGAGTGACGGAGGCGGCGGTGTAGGGGTGGCTGAGCGCGATGAAGTGGGTGTACATCGAGAAGCGGTCCACCACCGTCAGGACCACGGACTTGCCGTGCACCTTCGGCAGCCCCTCGATGAAGTCCATGGAGATATCTGCCCACACCTGCGACGGAACGTCTAAGGGCTGAAGTAGGCCGGCCGGCGGTGTGGTCGGCGTCTTGTTCCGCTGGCACACATCACAGGAACGGACGAAGTCGTGCACCAGCTGGCGGTCGCCGGGGATGTAGAAGTCTGCGCGGAGGCGCACAAGGGTCTTCTGGACCCCCTCGTGTCCCGCCGAGTGAGCCAGGGTCACCACCTGGTGGCGCAAGTCGTCGGTGGCCGGAACGTAGATACGCTTGCCGTGGAGGAAACCGTCGTCGGCAGCCCACGGCTCGCCCAGAGACGCGGCCTCCAGCTGCTGCAGCAGGTCACGCGCGACCGGGTCGGTCGCTGTGGCGCGGCGAATGTCGGCGTAGAGGTCGAAGGAGGGCCCAGAGAGGGCACAGAGCGCCACAGTCTCCTCGTCGCGGCGGGACAGCGCGTCGGCCGCCGAGTTGAGCCGCCCGGGACGGTACTCGACGGTGAAGTCAAACCCGAATAGCTTGCTGAGCCACTGGTGCTGAGGTATGGTGGACAGCCGCCATTCTAGGAGAAACTTCAGGCTGTAGTGGTCGGTGCGGACAAGGAACCGGCGCCCCCACAGGTACGGACGCCAGTGCCGGACTGCTTGCACCAGCCCGATAAGCTCGCGCTCGTAGGCCGCCAGCTTGATATGGCGGGCGGCGAAGGGTCGACTGAAGAAAGCCAGAGGTCCGCCCCCCTGGTGTAGGACGGCGCCAAAGCCGGTGCCGGACGCGTCGCAGTCAACTACGAACTGGCGCGCGAAGTCGGGCATCTGTAGAACCGGCGCCGACGAAGGCGCCCGCTTCAGGGCAGCGAAAGCCTCGTCACGTGGTGTGTCGAAGACGGCGTCGTGCTGACACATGAGCTCGTCCAGCAGCGGGTGGTGCGGGTCCGAAGCTACCGCTACCAGTGACCGCTGCTGGAAGGGCGCGCCCGGGGCGCCCACACACTGCCACGTGACGCGGCGGCCCTCGTGCAGGAAGGATACGGCGAGCCCTTCGAAGTCCCAGGTGATGGGGCCCAGCGTGCCAAGGAAGTCGACGCCGAGGATGAAGTCGAAACAGCCGAGCGCGAGGCCCACGCAGGTGATGGAGAAAGGCGCCCCGTGGATGTCGACGGGCACGTGGCGTGCGATACCTTCACACGGCACGCGCTCCCCGTTGGCCACCGTAACACGAAGCTGGTCGCCCCCCTGAGGAGCGAGACCAAGGCGCCGCATGGCCGTGCCCTGGAGGAAAGTGTGGGTGGAGCCAGTGTCCAGGAGGGCGAGGAGGCGCTCGCCCTGGATCGTCACAGGCAGGAGCATAGTGTGGTACGTCCTGATGCCTGCAAGGGCGTGTACAGAAACCACCAGAGCATGAGCGTGAGCGTCCGCTGCGGCGGCGGTGTCTGCGGGCAAGGCCGTGGCCGCAGCATCGGCGGCCGCCTCCTCATCGGTGTCAAGGAAATCGTCCACCTCCAGAAAGAACAGGCGGGGGCACACGTGCCCACGCACGTATTGCTCGTCGCAGTTGTAGCAGAGGCCTTGACGACGGCGTTCCTGCATCTCGGCCGGCGAAAGGCGACGGTACGGCCGCACGGGTGCCGTCGGGGCTGCTGCGCCCGGTGCTGCAGCGCCGGCTACGGGCGGCGCAGGCAGCGCTGGTGCGCCAGTCGGAGCCGCGGTCGCCCCCGGTTGGCGTGGGGGAAGGGCTGGCCGCGGGGGAGGGCGGGCGCCGCGCTGCCGCAGCCAGAGCCCATGTCTCGAAGGCGCGGGCAAGAAACATGGCCGTCAGGAGATCGGGGGGGGGGGGGCGCATCGCGACGTCGACCCGAATGTGTTCCGGAAGGCCACCGACGAAAAGCTCCGCTTTTTGGCGCGTGGAGATGTCCCTGGAATGCGCTAGCACCGTCTGCAAGCGGTCCGCAAACTCATGGACCGTGGAGTGGAAAGGAAGACGCCCCAACTCGGCTAGCCGCGAGCCGTATATAGGCGGTCCGAAACGAAAGCAGCAAAGCTCCTTGAAGCGCTCCCAGGACGGCATGCCTTCGTCCGATAGGAGGGCGTAGTACCAGGTCTGAGCGGCGCCGATGAGGTTGTAGGAGGCCATCCACGTCCGCTGCTCCACCGGAGTGCGCTGGCCCCAGAAAAATTGTTCACAGTGTGTGAGCCAATTCAGCGGGTCGACCGAGCCGTCGTATGTCGGGAAGTCGATCTTGTAGGTCCGAGGCTGGAAAGGCGCCGCGCCGAACGTCGCAGGGGCGGCAGCCGGGGGCGCCCCGCCGATCGCTGGCGCTGCAGCCGGCGCGGACCCGAAAGTGGAGCCGTGGAGGATTGGGTCGTCAACGCCGCCATAGAGCGTTCCCGACGCCGGAACGCCCCCATGGCCGAAGCCCGCTGTGCTGTGAGGGGTCGAATGGACCGACGGGCGCGCCGGCGCGGAGGAGTAGGCTGGCGGCGCGACGTCGGTGAGCCAAGATGGAAGCGGGGACGGCGAGTGGGGGAACTGGATCTCCTGTACGGGGATGAAGGTGCCCGAGGCGGAAGAAGGCAGTTGCTGCTGCGGTTTGGGCGGTGCCACGCCTGGCTGCGGTCCTAAGAGGAAGGCGTGGACGCTGGTCATCATCCTGCCGAGGTCGAGGACGGCCTTGGTGAGCTGCTCGTTGGACATCACCCCCACGGTGGAGGATGAAGCCCCGGCGGCCAGCGGCCGCGATCCCGCGGCCAGCGATGTAGGCGGGATCGGTGCGGCCGGGATCGGCACGGACCCGTCGGCATCCGGCGGTGACGCGGTGCGGTTGAAGCGGGCAGCGGCAGCAACATCGGATCGGAGGTCCCTGATACCAGGTTGGTATGCTGCTGCTCTCTGCCACTCACCGATCGGAGGTTGTACGTGTGGAGGATCGGTGGGCACGGGTTGAGAGTTGACCGGCGGCGAGACGCCAGCGATGGCGAGGTGAGAGAACACAGAGGCGGCGGCTAGGGTTTGGAAATTCCCGGCTCCCTGCAGGAAGCCAGAACAATCTGTTTCTGCTTACCCCTTATTCCATTGTCTTTACAAATATATAGCTCTCAAATAATAGGAAATGTCCTGGGCCAAGTTTCTAATAATAGCTCTCAAATAATAGGAAATGTCCTGGGCCCGTTTTGGCCTTCCCTGCATGCGCCTGCTAGGCAGGAGCAGTCCTCCTCTGATATTGAATTCCCGTCATAACAGCTGCAGATTGTCTTCGTGTTGCTAGTAAAAAACGTCCGCGGGCTGGACCGTTTCTTTGTTTCTAGTTTAGATATGAGTCGTGAGAGTGATAGTCTTCTGCTGTAGTTTACTCTGATATAACTATTTGTAAAATATTCTTGTACGCTTCCGCTAAACCATTTATGTAATATGATGTGTTTCTGCAACCCGTGTGCTGTTGGGTGCCGCATAACACGGCACCACCCGACGAGGTCCCGTGAGGCCGTCTCAGCGTGGTATCAGAGCTGTTACACATGGTATCAGAGCTGCGTTGGGAACAGAGCATGGATTGAGCATCATATTATGTCAAAAACTTATGATACGGTGAGATAACGGTACTAGGCCCACATAAGGACTACTATTAGCATATTATGAAGGTGGCAAGCTAACCTATTTGTTATGTCATAAAACCGTGCATCTCGGGACATCTATGTCTTGGGGGGTGCACGTATGCGCTGTCCACCAGTGCGCACAAGCTGAAGGGTGGAGCCTCACGGGTGGCAGGTAACCCGACCCGCTTTAGTATCATCTGCGACTCTCCATGTCGTTTGGGGTATTCGAGCAACGTCTGTCCCGGGTGTGCGTGGTGCAATTTGGGAGACCCCGTCATGTGGTCAGTAACGTGAACACGTAGCTCAAGGCGTGTTTGGCTTGAGAACACCTGGGCGAGTGATGACGGCCGGGTGTACAAACTGTTATGGATACCGGGTTCAGTGTGCAGCCGGATCTGATGATTGAGTGTGGCTTATGTAGGTACTAACCACGAAAACCTTAGTGCGTGTAGAACACGCTTGCGAGTGACCGTTTTAGTGCCACCTAAAGATACGTATATGCCAGTGTAATCCGGTTAGGTTTTTCTTTGGTGAGGCAACATAGTACCGACATATGTCTTACGGTGCATCATCACCGTACTACACTGGATAGTATTCTTACCTATGAAGAAATCATTCATGACTAACTTCCAAACTAAAAATGGATGTGATAAAGCACATATTAGTTACTGAGCTCTTGGTTTGAACTAAGTTCAAAGAAGAGACTTGTTAGGCTTCTTTCGATCTCAAAGACAGAGTGCTCTGTTAAGACAGAAATTTTTCTGGTCTTTAACAGAGCGTAACTCTGATTAGCTTGACCAAATGGAGGTATTTGATACAGTTCTGGAAAGTTTATTAAGTTCTCTACAACTTTTGTGTAGAACTCCAGAGCCAAATCCGACACCAACATGGTTGAATGTCCAGATGGATGCAAACTGTTCAGAAAACAGAGCAGCTGCAAACTTCTCTGCATGTTTTTGTAAATTGGCCATAACATTCTGTAGAAAAATCTCTAGGGGTCAGATAATATACCGTTGGAAAGGTTATGAAATTTGCAACGATTTTGTAGTTCATAGTTTGTTCAGAATTTTACCCCATTTGTATGTAAAACTGTGGTGAAAACAACCACATACAAAGGAGGTGCTGGCAAAATTTGCCCAGAAATTCTGTCAACTTTGAACGATCATAACTTCTGGTTAAGGGATGATCCAGAGGCATGTCAGTACTCGTTGGAAAGATATGGAAGTTAACTTTAACGTTGGTATTCCACTTGAGTTATGAAAATGCTAGTAACTGGATCAAATTCTGGGTTAGGTACAGAAGGGTCTGTTCTGTACAGAATGTGGGACTGAATATGTTGGCTTTAGAAAGATGTGTAAACATGAAATTTTGTTATGCTTTCATAATGTTTTAGCATGTTCATGTTTTACATACTTTCACATACTGCTGAGATCATGTTTGACTCCACTAAACAAATTATCTTTGTGCAGTATGGTGCGTACTCATTCTCCGAGTAGGGTTGATAGTTCTCGTCAAGACAATGATGACTCGACTCCACCACGGGCACCGCCATCAACGGTATGGGCGGATGTCATGGCTCAGATGGTCGAGTCAAGTCAAGAGAATGAAAGACTACTCCAAGCCTTGGTACAACAGGGCTTACTCCAGTGTGCATAACTGGACGTTCCACCTCAAAACGCCTACTTGGATTTCTTGGCGACACAACCGCCAATCCTCACGGAAGCCCATGAACCAGTGGAAGCTGATCAGTGGCTTTGAGTTATGGAGTCCATGTTTGGGGTGTTTGAGTGCGACGAATATCAGAAGACACTATTTGCAGCTCAACAGCTCCATGGAGCCGCCGGCAATTGGTGGTTCGCTTATCTTGCCACTGTTCTGGAAGGCCATCAAGTGGAGTGGACGGAATTTCGTGAAGCATTCCGTGCTCGTCATATTCCTATGGGTTTTATCAAGGCCCAGCAGCAGGAATTCAGAAACTTGAAGCAGGGGGACATGAGTGTCCTCGATTATGTCAGACGATTCAATCTTCTGGCACAATATGCTCCTGCTTATGCAACGAGCGAAGCTGCCATGTGTGACTACTTTTTCTATGGCTTGAGTGCCATACTAAAAGAGAAGTTAGCTTTGTTCAATCAAGGCAGTTACACCGAGTTGATCAGTGCTGCCCTGCTGCAAGAACAAGCAACACTTGAGTGTCAAGCAGTGAAGAGGGACCGGGAGGATGTGTAGGAAGACACCCCAGTCGTTCCTCGTAAATACCGTGTGGTGTATCACACACCATCCGAGGAGACATGGCAAGCACCAGTAAGATCAACTCCGTACAGATTTCCTGCTCAATAATCTTATCTTGAAGCAGCGCCATTACTGCAGCAACGAATGATACCTGTTGCATCATTGCTACAGCCAAGTACATCAACTTCCCAACCGCAAGTCAACAAAGAACCGGGGAAACCTCCGTGTTCTTATTGCCACCGTTCTGGGCATTTTAGGCAGGAATGCCGGGAGAAGTTGGTGAACACCAGACAGCCATCATCGTCAGGTGGTATGCCGCCACCTGCTCAAGTCAACATAACAGCATTGCAATCCGGGAGTGTGCAACATCTTGCTATTGAGGATGTCCCGGAGGGAGCACCGGTGTTAGCAGGCATGTTTACTCTCAAAGACGTGCCCATGCTCATTCTTTTTTATTCCGGTGCCACCCACAATTTTATCAGCAAATCATGCGTGGATCAGCACCAATTATCCACCAATACTCCCACAACGAGTTTTCTCATACGTTCACCGGGAGGAAACATCTCTGCCAATCAGATTGTGTCCCGAGCAGCTTTGTGTTTGGGCAGAAAAATATACCCAACATCACTGATTATGTTGGATAGGCAGAAGATAGACATTATATTGGGGATGTCTTGGTTAAATCATCACGGTGCCATTCTCAATATCGGTAACCGGACTGTCCAGATTGACTCGCCGATTCACGGACAGCACACGCTGTTTTTAGACAGCGAAGACCCAGACATGGTAGAGGCCTACCACACGGAAGCGCTGAAGCTTGAAGATATTCTGGTGGTACGAGATTATCCCGACGTATTTCCCGATGACTTACCGGGCATGCCGCCCGAACGGGACGTCGAGTTCAAGATTGAACTGGTGCCGGGAATGACGCCTATCTCACGAAGGCCTTACAAAATGGCACCTAACGAGCTAGCGGAGTTGAAAGAGCAACTGAATGAACTTATGAGCAAGGGTTTCATACGACCAAGTTCTTCACCTTGGGGTTGCTCGGCGCTGTTCGTTAAGAAGAAGGACGAAACACTATGGCTATGTGTTGATTACCGTCCTCTAAATGCTGTCACAATAAAGAACAAGTATCCTTTGCCCCGCATCGACATCATGTTCGATCAACTTGTCGATGCAAAGGTATTTTTGAAGATGGATCTTCGGTCGGGATATCATCAAATCAAAATCCGACCGGAGGACATACAGAAGACAGCTTTCTCGACGAGATACGGACTCTATGAGTACCTCGTCATGTCATTTGGGTTAACCAACGCTCCGGCACACTTCATGTACTTGATGAATTCTGTGTTCATGCCAGAGTTAGACAAGTTCGTCGTGGTATTCATCGACGACATTTTGGTTTACTCCAAATCTGAAGAAGAGCACGCTGAACATTTGCGCATTGTGCTACAACGGTTGCGGGAGCACCAATTATATGCCAAGTTCAGCAAGTGCGAAATTTGGATTGATTAAGTGCCTTTCCTAGGCCATATCATTTCAGCAGAGGGCATTGCCGTGGATCCCAGCAAAATTGAACAAGTGCTGAAGTGGGAATCTCCCAAATCTGTCCACGAGGTCCGAAGTTTCCTAGGTTTAGCGGGTTATTATCGGAGGTTTATTCCAAACTTCTCAAAGATCGCTAAACCAATGACGGAGCTGCTGAAGAAGAGCACTAAATACATGTGGAATGCAGCATGTGAAGCCGCATTCAAAACTTTGGTGAAACATCTCACAACAGCTCCAGTTCTTGCTCAGCCGGACACGACGAAGCCATTCGATGTATACTGTGATGCATCCGGCATCGGTCTCGGCTGCGTTCTGATGCAAGAAGGGCGTGTAGTCGCCTATGGGTCTCGTCAACTGCGAAACCATGAGCAGCATTATCGAACTCACGATCTTGAGCTTGCTGCAGTGGTGTTGGCATTGAAGATGTGGAGGCATTACCTACTTGGTAATCTTGTTCACCTCTACACCGACCATAAAAGCTTGAAGTATATCTTCACGCAGAAGGAGCTGAATATGAGACAACAGAGATGGTTGGAGCTCATCAAATATTATGAAATTGAGATCCACTATCATCCAGGAAAAGCAAACGAGGTTGCCGACGCGCTTAGTCGGAAAGCCCACGTTCACAACTTAGCGGCTGCTGAGTTGGAAGATGATGAACCAAGCCTCCGTGTCATCCCATATGGCGCGCTTTATAATCTCGCGCTCATTCCAACAATCCATCAAGAGATTGTTGAGGCTCAAAAAAGAGACAGAGGTATGTCTCACATACGGAGAAGACTGGGCAACGGAGAGGTGAAATGCTTCCAGAAGGATGAGAACGGTACAATATGGTTTAACGACCGTATAGTGGTTCCGCGCAATATGAAACTCCGGAAGAAGATCTTGGATGAAGCCCACTTGTCAAAGTTTTCCATTCATCCCGGAAGTAACAAGATGTACCAAGATTTGAAACAGAAATTTTGGTGGACGAGGATGAAGAGGGAGATTGCTAAATACGTATCCGAATGCGATACGTGTAGACGGGTCAAGGCTGATCATATGCGGAAAGCCGGACCGCTACAACCTTTGAAGATTCCGGCGTGGAAATGGGAGGATGTGAGTATGGACTTCATCGTCGGATTACCGCTCACATCCAAGAAGCATGACTCGATATGGGTGATCGTCGACAGGTTGACGAAATCAGCTCATTTCAAACCAGTGAACACTCATTATCGAGCAAAGCAATATGCGGAGTTATTCATCTCCAGGATTATATGCTCACATGGTGTCCCGAAGACCATCATTTCAGATCGAGGTGTGCTGTTTGTTGCTCGATTTTGGGAGCAACTGCATGCCTCATTGGGCACCAAGCTAATTAGAAGCTCCGCATATCACCCTCAAACCGATGGACAAACTGAGAGGGTGAACCAAGTACTTGAGGACATGTTGAGAGCGTGTGCCATCCACCACGGTAGGAATTGGGACAATCACCTACCGCTGGTGGAGTTTTCATACAACAACGGGTATCAAGCGAGTATTAAAATGGCACCGTATGAAGCTCTCTATGGCCGGAAATGTCGCACACCACTGAATTGGTGTGAGTCCGGCGAAAGAGTTCTGTTTGGGATTGATCTTGTCAACGAAGCCGAAGACCGAGTTCGGTTGATACAAGAGAACTTAAAGGCTGCACAATCCCGACAGAAAAGCTACGCTGATCAACGGCGTAGGCCTTTGCATTTTGACGTCGGAGAGCATGTGTACCTTCGGGTATCTCCGATGAAGAGAATTCACCGGTTCGGTGTAAAGGGGAAACTCGCTCCCCGTTTTATTGGTCCTTTTGCTATCACGGAGAAGTGCGGACCCGTAGCCTACCGGCTGGAATTACCGGCAAGTCTAGCGGGTGTTCATGATGTATTTCATGTTTCACAGCTACGGAAGTGCCTCAAATTCACCGCTGCTGTTCGCACTGAGGACATCGACGAATTGAAACCGGACCTGACCTACACCGAGCGACCGGTTCAGATTTTGGATGAAAAGACCCGGGTAACCCGGAACCGGACGATCAGATTCTTCAACGTGCTGTGGAGTAATCACACCACGGAATAGGCGACGTGGGAAAGTGAAGATTATCTCCGCACCAACTACCCGGAAATTTTATCCTTGTACAGTTTGTAATTACCTCTCCCGTCTTGTTCCTCTTTTGTAATCTCGGGACGAGATTCTTTTAAGGGGGGAGGAATGTAAAAGTCCCAAAAATGTGTATGAATAAAAACTATGGTTTGAGTTCATATGTGTGGCAATGACATGAAAAATGGGACTTGCTAAAACTTTTCTTCATGCAAAGTAATACGTGGATGATCATCCAAAATGAGGCTCACCTTTTTATTTAAAAGTGTTGAACCAATAAGGAGTTAAATACCTCTTTGCATGTAAGTTTAAAATTCAGATTTGAAATTCAAAGTTCACAATATGGTGACCCAAAAACTTTGAATAAACATGCAGCCCTATAGTTAGAATTATAGGGAAAAGTTTGCTCACCAACTTTCCATTTGTAGGGTGGGCTCAAAAGAGAGCTAAAAAGAAGAAATTGCAAATTCTAAACCAAATTCAGATTTAGTCTTGCAAATTCAAACTGAATTTGAAGAATTCAAATTCTAGCCCACCTTTTTAAAACTTAGCATTCTTGGGATTGAAAAGATCAGCTTGAGAATATATTTGGGGAAGAAATGTGGGGTGGGACCCACAGGTCATAGAGCTAAAGGAGGAGACTTACTGACTAAGTTTTACTCTCGGTGGGAACTTTTCCCGAACAGCTCGCGAGCGCCACCGAGCAGCTTGCAACGCCAGCTCCTGCTGCCGGTCTCCACGCGTTTGCGCCCCAGGGTCGGTTCTCACCGCTTCAGCAACGTGATCTCTCCCTCCTCGGACCAAGCCGACAGCAGTTGCTTCCTCTCCTCACGATCAGCAGCCACTACGTGCGCTGTTTTTCCTTCACCGGCGCTGCTCCACTGCTCCCTGGCTCCCGGCCAGCCCAGCGCCTCTCCGGCAGGCTCAAGAGGCCACAGAGGTGCGCCAGGAGGTACTGATCCTCATCCCGTCGTCCTCCTGCTCTCTCCCGACGCCGGCTCGCCGGAATTCGATTTTTGGCACCGGCGAACGTATAGAACAGACCGTGTTTAATTCGTGAAATTCTCCCAAACCGATTGATCATACCTCCTACAATTCAAACCACAGAAACTAGATGCCCTAGCGCCCTCCCACGCCGAAAACCAAAGAAAACCGACCCTCCTATGCCCCGGGCGACGAGAAATCGTCGCGGGCGGCCAAAACTGCCACGGTCCACGGTGACGACTAGGTTGCAGCCACTTTCTGCACGATTTGATCTCCGTTCCATGTTCCTAGAACCATAGGGATGCTGTAGGACATCGTAACTCGCCGGGAGATGCCTTGGACACGCTGGAACGCGTCCATGTCGAGCTCCCGAGCCGCCCCGCCGGTGCTGACCCACCTACAGCCGTTTTCACGTGGCGAAACCTTGCCCGGCAGCTGCGCCACGTTCCCAGGAGCATGTACGGCGAAACCGGAGCTCATTTGGTGGAGAGATGAGAGAGAACGAGCCATACCAAGTTTTCTGCCGGTGTGCACCCGCGGGTTCTGGCGGGAGGTTGAAGAAGCACCTGATCCGTGGGCCCCACGTGCGACTGTTCTGTTTAAAATCAAACAGAGAGTTGTTCAAACTTGTAAAATGCATAACTTGGTGTAGGAAGCTCCAAAAATAGTGAGATAAATTTTGTTGGACTCCTCTAAGAGAGTACTATCCATAGGTACAACCCAATAATTATGAAAACCCCTGGTTTTGGCTCATTAATTCATAGAAGGAAAAGTTTGTGGGAATTTTTCCAGGAGTTCTATGTATTGGAAAATCCTCAAATTTTGGCAGGAGAGTCTTCCAAAAATACTTGAATTCCAGTAAAATTTTCAGAAGCATTGGACCTAATTTGCTTGGCCAAATGTGGTGTTAATTCCTTATGTCTCTGAAAATGGGAAAATAAACAGAGGTCAATTTCAGAATTATTCCCCAAACTTTAGAACCTCATAACTCTTGCTAGGAATCCCCAAATTTAGTGATTCAAATTGGGTTGGATTCATATTGAATAGATCTGTCCAAATCTACAACCCAATTTGTATGAAACGAAATATTTAATTCTGGAAAATTCTTGGAAGGTTTTCTGAAAAAGAATTATTGAGGGAGTTTGGATCATCCAAAAATACCCAAATTTTGCCAGAATATTCTTTAGCATATTTTTGACCGTATAGCAAATTGTCAGCTCATTTGAAGATTATTTGTGTAGGAATTTGCTAAAAACAATCTGCTGTGTTCATAAGAGTCCAGAAACATTTTCAGAAAATGTTTCCCACTTCAAAATTCTGTTCTGAGCAATCCAAAGCTCCAAAAATCATAGGAAAATTTAGGCAAGCTCTCTGGGACATACTTGGAATTGAAGTTCACTTAGTTGGGCATGAAAATGCACATTATTACAGAATTAATTCTGTTGAGTACAATTGCTTAAGGAATTGTTCTGGGAGAACTACCCAAGTAAAAGGGCTGAATTTTAGACCAGATGACTCTCAGGTGATCAAGAACTCACATGTAAATTATCAGCCCAAGATGAGTCCTGGAACTCCCTGTTCTTATTCTCCATACTTGTGTATATGTGGGAATACATAAGAGATGTTGTGAGAATTATGGGGAGGACACAATATGACTCCACATTAGCTGCAATTTGGCAAGCTAAATCCTTAGGTAGTATAGAACCTGCTGTAAAAGTTTTGAGGCCATTGGAGTTCTTGTTCTTCAGTTGCATTCAAATCCTTTCAGCTTATCTATTATGTTCATTACGGAACATGATTAGTGTATAGCTAAAGCCTTTAGGACAAATTAGTTTTTTTCTGTTCTTTGCACAACAGAGGCAAACCAAGCCATGCTTGGCTTTTCCACACAACCTCTGTTACTAAGAGATTAATTCTATAACTTCTTTCCATTACATTCTATAAAACATGTGCATATGCATCTCAATAGGAACCACAACGAAGGGGACTCAAAGGAGTGATTCATCAGTGGATCAAGCTCCAGAGAGTCAAGGGTGGATCTGCAAGGATACTAACTGCTTATATACGACTACCCTGCAAAACAGGCAAGCTCCGGTTTGCATTTAACAGCTGTTAAGTTTTTACTTTGTATTCACCTTTGGTTAAGATTTGAACTGTGCATTAGGTCTAGTGTTTGATACTCCTCTTGCATAGCCAAATGACCCATGGAGTATTGGGTAGGTGTCTTTCACCGTGTAGAACCTGCCATGCTTAAGTACGGTTCGGTAGAAGACGAGTGGTGAGATGCTACTCGCGGATTTAGGAACAACAGGGGCATACGGGATTGGTTCGTATTTGAATTAGCAAGTTAAAGTTGAGACCGGAAGGTTGTAGGAGCAGCAGGACATAGGGCCTGGGTGCTGTAGACCTGTCCGTGTCGGTCAAGGACCGATCCGTATGCGGCCCTGTTGAACAAGTTTGAGTTGTGTACCGGACTCATGCTGGATATATGGGACCCAGTAAACCGATGTACCTCGGGAAGCTGTCGTTGGGACTTTTCGGGTCGCCTCAGGCGGACGGCCGGTGTGCAGTATGTGGGGAATATTCTCAAGACATCTCACATCGGAAGGTGCACCATGAGAGTAGCTACTGTATGGGGTGACTTGATCGATTCAGCGGGGGTGAAACGGGGGAAAGGCTGCCACGTACGACGTCAGTGATGGTTGTTGTAGGCAACGTCGAGTACGGGCGTACGTGTCGTGTAGTCCGGGTGTTATTGATTCGAATCACCGTCGCTCGCGGAATGGACCGAGCATACTTGTTCTCACAGTCGTGACGTAGTAAGAACTTGCATGAGAAAGGAACTTATCATCTTGATGTGAAGTATTATTCTACCTTGTATTGAAGCTTGATGAATAGGCTAGTGCAAACTCGATTCTTTTATGCCATGAGCAATTTACATCGAGGGAAAGCGTTTCTTGTCTGATTGTGGACTCCCGATGTGGCGTGCCCAGGGTTACTTAAAATACTGCAATAATACCTGAAAGTAAGGATTCACTTTTAAGCGAGTTTAATTATGCTTATGCCATCCTATGTTAGGTTCATAACCTCACTTAGAGTTTCATGATTAGGGTGATGGTTAAGTCTTGCTGAGCGTTATGCTCACGGATGCTATCCGAGTTGTTTTGCAGGTAATTGACTCGATGCTTATGAGAAGGGATGCCGATAAGACTCGGAAACCTCCGAGTGCTTACTCAAAGAGCATCCTCGCCGCTGCAGATTGTCTTCGTGTTGCTAGTAAGAAACGTCTGCGGGCTGGACCGTTTCTTTGTTGCTAGTTTAGATATGAGTCGTGAGAGTGATAGTCTTCCGCTGTAGTTTACTCTGATATAACTATTTGTAAAATATTCTTGTGCGCTTCCGCTAAACCATTTATGTAATATGATGTGTTTCTGCAACCCGTGTGCTGTTGGGTGCCGCATAACACGGCACCACCCGACGAGGTCCTGTGGGGCCGTCTCAGCGTGGTATCAGAGCTGTTACACTTGGATCCTTGTTGTACTCGTATTCCACAAACATACCTCTCTCTCCAGTCATATGATTTGTGCATCCGCTATCTAGCACCCACTTAGATCCGCCGGAGGAGTAAGCCTACAAAATAGAATTATTTCTGGGTTTTAGGTACCCAAGCTTGCTTGGGTCCTCTCAGGTTAGTCACAAGAGTCTTGGGCACCCACACACAAGTTTTTAAGTTCTTGTGGCATGGCCCTGTATATTTAGCAATGACTTTTCCATACATGTTTTTCATGAGAACATAAGAAGCATCAAATGTATGGAACAGTGTTTGTAGCTCAGATTCATGGGATTTTCTTTAACAAAAATGATTCTATTCTTAGCATGATTAGAAGTAGACATGTGTTTGTTCCTGTCAAAGCCAAGACCATCTTTGACATTGGGAGGTCTAGTGATCATATATGCACTTCGTGCATATTTGATCTTCTCCTTATCAAAGATGCCGTTTTGAGAAGAATGCATGTCATGTGGGGTTGAAGCATTAGAAATTACATTCTTCTTACTAGAGCAAGTGCAGGTTCTTATTGTTGTCGAGCTCATGTCTTTGGAGGAAGAGCTCTTTGAGGAAGAGGAGTCACTTTGTTTGAGCGACTCAACTTGGACCTCAAGGATTTTGTTAACTTTTGACAAGTTAGCAAGTTCTTCCTTGATTGCAATGTGCGAGTCCTCTAACTTTGAGTAAGTTTCCTTACTCAAGGCTAGCTCTAACTCAAGTGACTCATTCTTCTCTCTCTCAAGCACAAGAAGCTTTTCAACTTCTTGATACCTCTCCCTCTCACGGATGAGCATATCTTCTTGTCGGTTGACAAGTTCCTCCTTTTCAAAGATTTCGTTTGACAACATTTCCATTTTCTTTAAAGCAATTTTACTTAGCCCTCTAAACAATTCTTCATTATCACTAGAGCTATCAAAGTCATCAATGGAGGAATTCAGCACAGGAGGAGTAAGTCGAACCTTTTTCTTGCCTTCCTTAGCCATAAGACAAGTGTGGTTGTTCATGTCCCATCCTCCCATGTTCGGAAAGAGTGTGGCTCTCATAGTTGGTTTCTTGACTGCGATAGTGGCCATTTCTTCTTCTTCATCGGAGGAGGACTCGTCGTTTGAGTCCCACTCCTTCGCAATGTGAGCTTGATGGGCTTGTCTTCTTTTTCTGAAATTTTTCTTTTCTTTAGATCTTGTTTCCTTCTTCTTTTTGTTTTCTTCATAAGTACAGTCCACCATGAAGTGACCATACTCTCCGCAGTTGTAGAAAGTGCGTCGCGCCTTGGATTTTCCTTTATCCTTGCTTTTGCTTTCATGTGAATTGTTGTGTGCTTTCTATTCATCATGCGTTTGAACTTTTTTATGAAGAGTACCATTTCTTCGTCATCAAGATCGGTGCTCTCGTTGCTTGTATCTCCATTGTCTTGGTCTTCACGAGTTTCTTTGAGTTTGGGTCTGCACGTTGCTTTGAGAGCAACTTCTTTCTTTTTAGAAGAGGTGAGCTCGGCTAAGTCTTTGACGTATTGAGCCTCTTTCTCCATCATTTCATGATTTATGATCTTTCCCAATAACTCATCGGGGGTCATTTTGTGAAACCCGGGGCTTTCTCTAATCATTGAGCAAAGTGTGACGTTTCTTGGCATGAAGGCTCTTATCATCCTTTTGACCACCTCGTGATCAGTCCATTTCTGACTTCCATAGGCACGGATTTTGTTGATGAGTGCCTTCATCCGATTGTACATGTCTTGAGGTGATTCGCCTTATTCAATAGCAAGTCACCCCAATTCTCCTTCTAGCATCTCAATTTTGGCTTCACGTACAGACCTATTTTCTTCATGAGCAGTTTTGAGTGTATCCCAGATTTCTTTTGCACTTTCTAGTTCATCGATCTTGGTGAATTCTTCTCTGCTCAGTGACGATGTGATTACTGCAACGGCTTGTGCATTTCTGTGAATCTCTTGTTCTTGTTCCGGAGTGAGTTCTTCATCCATGTCTGGGATATCTATTCCTGTGCAGACAATATGCCAAAGGCTGGGATTCAAGGATATTAGATGCATTTTCATGTTGTACTTCCACATGGTGTAGTCACTTCCGTCAAACTGGGGGGGGGGCCTTCCCATAGGAATAGAGAGATAATGATTATTTGAATTGAGACGGTTGTAGTTGTAAGAATACCGGGAGTAGTCGTGATGACCACTCCCCATCGTCTTTTCTTCCTCTTTTTCCTTTTGTGCCATTAACTTCTTTCTCAGTAATGTCTTTAGCTGTCTCACTTCATCATCGTCATGTGGACTTTCTTTCAGCACATCGAAGGCTTTGGCTTCTTGCTCTTCATCGTTGTTGTTCGTCTTCGGGATATCGTTGTTCTTCTCAGAGGCCATTGATCTCTCCGAGATGTGAGTCTCGTTGGTGGAGAACTTGGCTCTGATACCAATTGAATGTGGCCTAGAGGGGGGGGTGAATAGGCCTTTAAAAGATTCCTGCACACTTAATAAAATTATCAGAAACTTGATTGACCGGACTAGTCCGGTTGTGTGGGCGGACTAGTTCGGTGTGCTGAATTATGTGAGTTAATGAAGTGTGTTTCAAAAATTTAATCTTTCAGCAGCAGAATGAGAACAATAGTTTTTTATAAATTAATTTATTGTATGGATGCACGTGCAAACTTATAAGTAACTCAAATGATGACTAGCAAACTAGTGATCTAATGTATCAAAATGTAAAATAAATAAGAGACAAAAGACACAAATTTTTACCGAGGTTCAATCTCACCAAGAGATCTACGTCCTCGTTGAGGAAGCTCACACAGAGCCGGGTTCCCAACCCTTTCCCTCTTCAAGTCACCACACAGGCCGACTTGACTTCACTATCAAATGTAATCACCGTGTTTGTGGGGCAACCTCACACGTTGAGGGCTCCCACAAGAATTACAATGAGAAGTTGATCAAATACACTCAAAAAGATTACAATGCAGAATATGAGTGTAGAGAGATCAAACCCCAAGAGCTCACAACGAAGGAACGATGATCTCCCAATCCCAAATCCAAGTATTTGATTGATCTTCACCTTTTTTTGCACCTTAGATGTATGGGGAGACTTGTTTTTGGGCTCTTGGGACAGGTGGCGGCGCTAGGGTTTTTGTTTTTGACAGTATGAGTCGTGTCTCACCTTTGGGAGGCCATGGATCACCCATTTATATAGTTTCTAAAAAGTTATCGTTGTTAAACCTAATACCAGACTAGTCTGGTACATGATCGGACTTGTCCGGTCTACTTCCAGTGGGTTAACCGGACTAGTCCGGTCCACAAACCGGACTTGTCCGGTGCTATGTAAAATGGGGTTCCAGAAACTTCAGCGGACTAGTCATGTCGCTTGGATGGACTAGTCCGTAGTCCTCTAAAGAGGACAACAGAGACCTGACCGGACTAGTTTGGTCCAAAACCGGACTTGTCCGGTTGAGTTCCAGTAAGCTGACCGGACTAGTCCGGTCCATGGACGGACTAGTCCGGTGTTCAGTGGATTTTAGTTGATTATTAGCCCTTACCCTTACGCAAAGTCATGAGCTCTTGGGATGTGTCTCTCACACACACCCTATACATTTACATCTATTTTGCTCTTCTAAATTCCACTAAAGTCTTCCTTTTTGGGCACCACTCTATTTTTCACCTTTTTGTGTGTGCCGAGCTAGTTCACTTTGTTTATCCTGCAATCATCTTAATAGTTTCATTAGGATCTCATATGTTCGTCATCAATTAGCCAAAACCCACAAGGGATATCCTAGATGCACTTACACCGGTTCATGGAGCATGTAACCTGGCTTTACCGTGCCAACCACATGCTGAGATGGGGCAGCTTGGCCAATTAATTAGGTGTATCCCCGGCGAAGTATGGGTGTGTTGGATGGTGCGGGGAATAGGTGTCAGCTGGACTACCATATGAACCGCAAGGCTCAAGAGGGGGCCACTGCAGCGGGGTTGGAGCCTCTTGTATGCTGTTAGGGGTGAAACCTCAGTGGGCCCACGCTCGTCGGGAATCCCTTTGTAAAGGCTTCGTAGTGATCTCCTGGCTACACACCTGGGAAGTGTGAATGTGGTTCGTAGCCACTGGCATAATGGAGGTTCTTTTAGTCCACTTGGCAACGGGGGATGAAATCACTACATGTGGGTACACTGGTGCAAACTCTGCAGAGTCAAAACTGTCATGACAGTCATGCTCACGGTCAAGAGCGGCTTAGACTTATTCATGATTAGAGTACGATGACCTTGGAGGTTGTGGATGTTAAGCGGGGAGCTTAACATTGGAAATGATGTTATGGTTATTTGATTATGATGATGGGATGGGAGATTGGGACCATTTCACCTGTGTAGTAAGGTAGGTGCTTAATAAGCTAAGGTGATAGGTATTAATTGCGTAGTGCTTTAACCATGAATTCAACCACTCCTTGTTCTAGCCATGCATGACATAACTTTCCCACACTTGCTGAGTACCATCGGTACTCAACCTTGCATATTTGTTGGTTTATATTGCTGCTCAGGTCAAGATAATGAGGTGGTGTATAATGATCAAGACTTTGGATCCGAAGAAGGTTTCTAGGTTCATGGAGTCCCCCAGGCAACGCCTGTAACGGAGCCCTCAAGAATAATATTCCGCTGCTAGTTTATTTATTTGTGATGAACTTATTATTGTCCATCGAGACATATGCTTTGTAAGACTTATTTACATTCGACACCTGGCTTGTAATAAATGATGCTTCACTATTTGTCATCACATGTATGAGAAAATGATCCTGGCATACATGTGATATTCACTTGGTTGTTCTTCGGAAAAACCGGGTGTGAGAGAAGTGGTATCGGAGCCAAGGTTGCCCGTAGGAACGTGGACCTAGGTAGAAATGGACGTATTTAAGGACCCTATTTTCTTAAAAACTATTTTACAAGGTGTGGGTTAAAAAGTGTTATTTAATGGAGTCATTTTCTTCATCTTACCCCAAATTTCATTCAAAATAGGATTTTTGTTTAAAAGTTTATCTAACCTAAGTTTAAATGCTTTCTGTTTTAGATGGTTCGCATGATTCGCACCGCTCGCAAGTCCACAGGAGGGAGAGTTCTCGTAGTTGCCCTTGCCCAAAGAGAGGAGAGCCGTCCAGTGACGTACCTTTCCCACGGATTGGCAGTAGGAGGCTTGGTATGCCGTCTTCGACATATGCTCCAAGCCGCCGGCAATACGGGCAAGCTAATCATACACTATAGCTCCACCAGGACCATCCGTGAGAAGAGGGAAGAATGGAGTTCAGAGATGAGGATTATCCACGGAAATCAGCTGCTCAAGATACACCGCTCTCCAGCTTGTCGAGCGACACAGGTCGATGCGGAGAAGGATGTCACCTGGGAGGCCATCACCTGCCAGAGTCACATCTATCGTCGCCACCTGGACAGGACTGAGTACATGTATGTCCTCCAGCGTGAGAGTGGTACCACGGAGTACAAGTACCCACCAGTGCAGCAAGGGACTTCCCATGAGCACATGGACTTATGCTTGGAGGATGCTGCTATGCTCAGCACTCGACTGCAGGAGTGTCAGCAAGAGCTTCAGGATGTTCGGGACACCCTGAAGGAAATAGAGGCGTTGCTGCGAGCCTGCTTGAGGGCGAGAGAAAGAGGAGATGGGAATGAACTGTGTGTCACCGTGAATGATACATGGACTCCTGACTCCCTAGATCGCCGGGCGATCAGGCGTCGTCGCACTTCTCCACCAGCAGCCTCCCCACCCAAAGCGGAGTCAGAAGGCAGCCGCAATAATGAGGAAGATCCCGAGAAGCCAGCTCAGTGATACGAGTAGTGTAGAGTTTTTCCCTTAGTTAGCAAGATGTCGAATAGTCGAGTCATTACGTTAGTTAATGGTGTGTTAATGCTTGGTGTGTGACGTGAGTTGTGGAAGACATGAGCAATTGTCCACAGCCTCGTCTTCAGATTATTTTGCTTTGGTGTGTGAACCCACATGAAATAATAGTGCATTTATTTTTGTGTGATATATGAACCCCCAGAAAAGTATAACAAAGCTTCAACACTTCAAAGTACAAACAAGTGAAAGTAGTGAGATAATACGTAATACTTTAATTTAATGTTTGGATTGATCATGCTAGATGGCCAGAAGAGGAAAAGGTCGTGTTGCCAACCCCGCCAACAACAACGATGAGGCCTGCAACCCTCATCTTTCTGGAGGCCAAGACGGGGGTGGTCGCCGTGAAGGAGTTGATCCCCTCCACCAAATGCTTGAGAATCAGAATCAGCTCATCCAGAACTTGACTCAAGTGGTGGCCAACTTGTATCAAGTTCCACCTCCACAAGCTGCACCACGCCAACCAAGGTTGAGTGAGTTTCTGGGAACTCAACCTCCGAAGTTTGCAAGTGCTGCTGAACCTCTGGAGGTAGATGATTGGCTAAAGACCATTGAAAGCAAGATGAGGATCATACAGTGCCAAGGGTATGAGAGGGTGCTGTTTGCCTCTCATCAATTGCATGGACCTGCTGCTGATTGGTGGACCGCCTACGTGGCCGCCCATCATGACCCTGAGAACATCACTTGGGAAGAGTTCAAGCGTAGCTTCCGCAACCATTACATACCAAGGGGTGAACTCAAAAACAAGAGGAAGGAGTTTTTGGGGTTGCAGCAAGGTAACATGACTGTGAGGGAATACCTCACTAAATTTACTCAACTCTCCCGTTATGCCCCACGGGACATAGAGACTGATGAGCAGAAACAGGATTGTTTCATGGAAGGACTTACCGCAGAAATGCAGTGTGCATTGTCCTCCAACGAGTATGAGAGCTTCCAAAAGATGGTGGACAGAGCGTTTGTGGTAGAAAGGAAGCTGAAGGCCTTGGAAAATGAGAACAAGAGGAAGGCCGGGTGGTCACATCAAGCCTCAGGGAGCAACACCCGCCCACGTCTGATGCAGCAACCCGCAGGGCCGACGAACTGTGCTGCGGTACCCTACTCAGCACCAAGAGGGTACAACCCGAACTACAGGCCTCCGACAGCACCAATACAGCCACAACGTCAGTTCGTACAGCAGCCTCGCCCTACGTATCAACCTTGACAAGCAGTGCAAGGACCCCCAAACCAACCTCAAGACAACAAAGACCAGGCACCTAAGGTTGGGGTGCAATGTTTCAACTGTGGTGAAGTGGGGCACTACGCCCATAAGTGCCCAAAGAAGAAGCCCACGCAGCCACCACAGCGGAATGTAATGAGAGGACGGGTGAACCACGTCACCATGGAGGAAGCGCAAGAGGCACCTGACGTGGTAGTTGGTAAGTTTCCTGCAAATTTACACATTGCAATCCTGCTGTTTGATTCTGGTGCTACCCACTCGTTCATTGCTCAAGGATTTGTTAAGAAGCATGATCTAGCAACAACACAAATGAACCATATGCTAGCAGTAAACTCTCCGGGTGGAGAAATAAGGACAAGACAAGTGTGTCCCAAGGTGAATCTAGACATTAATGGGGTAGTATTTACTGCCAACCTCATAGTGATAGATTCCCAAGGGATCGATATTATTTTGAGCATGGACTGGTTGACAAAACATAAGGGAATCATCCATTGTTCGACCAGAACGGTGGAACTAACGCACCCTAGTGGCATAAAAGTAAAGATTATAGCAATGCAAGAGCATAGGAGGGACATTAAATTAAATCAAGTTGAGGTGAAAGTGGAGGAGATCAGGACCATCAGGGAATATCCAGATGTTTTTCCGGAGGAGTTGCCTGGTATGCCTCCTGATCGTGAAGTGGAATTCGCAATTGAGCTAGTGCCTGGAACAGCCCCGATATACAAGAGACCTTATCGGATGGACTCCAAACAGCTGGGAGAACTCAAGGATCATTTGAGAGAATTGACGGAGAAGGGGTATATTCATCCTAGTTCCTCACCTTAGGGAGCTCCAGTCATATTTGTGCCCAAAAAGGACGGAACCCAAAGGTTATGCGTGGACTACCGTGCCTTGAATGAGGTAACCATCAAGAACAAGTACCCATTACCCCGCATTGAAGACTTGTTTGATCAGTTGAGGGGAGCTTGTGTGTTCTCGAAAATTGATCTCAGGTCGGGATACCACCAACTTAAGATAAGGCAAGCCGATATTCCAAAGACAGCTTTCGTATCTCGGTACGGATTGTATGAATACACCGTCATGCCTTTCGGGCTAACTAATGCCCCGGCATACTTCATGTATCTCATGAACAAGGTATTCATGGAATATCTGGACAAATTTGTGATGGTTTTCATAGATGACATTCTCGTTTTCTCCAAAGATGAAGAGGAACATGAGAAACATCTAAGGTTGGTGTTGCAGAGGCTGAGAGAACACCAACTATATGCCATGTTGAGCAAGTGTGAGTTTTGGCTGAAGAGAGTTCCCTTCTTAGGACATATCATCTCGGAGGGAGGAATCTCCGTGGATCCCGCCAAAATCGAGGATATACAGAAGTGGAAGACCCCTGAAAATGTCGGGGAAGTTCGAAGCTTCTTGGGATTGTCAGGATACTATCGACGGTTTATTGAGGGATTCTCTAAGATCTCGAGGTCCCTGACCATACTGTTGGAGAAGGGAGTCACATTCACATGGACGCCGCAGTGCGAGACGAGTTTTCAGGAGTTAAAGAAAAGATTGACAACAGCCCCAGTGCTAGTTATGCCAGATATGCAGAAGAACTTTACGGTGTACTGTGATGCCTCTAGAAACGGGTTGGGATGTGTTCTCATGCAAGAAGGGCATGTCGTATCTTATGCATCCCGGCAGCTCCGGAAGCACGAGAAGAACTATCCTACACATGACCTAGAACTAGCCGCAGTGGTACACGCGTTGAAAATTTGGTGGCACTATTTGATGGGGAAGAGGACAGAGATATATACGGATCATAAGAGTTTAAAGTACATTTTCACACAGCCAGATCTCAACCTCAGACAAAGGAGATGGTTAGATCTAATCAATGACTTTGATATGGGCATCAACTATCATCCTGGGAAAGCAAACGTCATGGTAGATGCTTTAAGCCGGAAAGTGCAAGTCAATAGGTTGAGCTTGAAGAACATGCCTGCAGAATTGAAGGACGATGTTATAAGACTCAATCTATGCCTGGTGAAAGTGGTGAAGCCATCGTCATGGAAGTGGACTCCACACTAGAGCGAGACATACGCGAGGGTCAAAAGAATGATGAGAAGATACAAGAAATCAGGCAACTTATCAAGGAAAATAAAGCCCCTGATTTCAGAGAGGATGAACAGGGAACCGTGTGGCACGGGAAAAGAATCTGTGTGCCAGAAGTAAAGAAGATCCGTGAATTGATTTTGAAGGAGGCTCACGATTCTGACTATTCCATTTATCCTGGGAGTACGAAGATGTTCCAGGACCTCAAGAGCAGGTATTGGTGGTATGGCATGAAGCGAGATGTCGTGGAACATGTTGCCCTATGTGACACATGTCAGTTGGTGAAAGCAGAACATCAACGACCCGCGGGATTATTGCAACCACTCAAAGTGCCTGAATGGAAATGGGAAGAAATCGGTATGGATTTCATAGTGGGACTGCCTAGGACCCAATCAGGATATGATTCGATATGGGTCATCATCGAGAGGCTAACCAAGGTAGCTCATTTCATCCCCGTGAAAGAAAGCTACAGCGGATCCAAATTGGCAGAGTTGTACATGTCAAGGATCGTGTGTTACCATGGAGTGCCAAAGAAGATTGTGTCGGATCGAGGGACACAGTTCACCTCAAGGTTCTGGCAGAAGTTGCACGAAACCATGGGAACCCATCTGAACTTTAGTTCTGCCTATCATCCTCAAACTGACGGGCAGACGGAAAGAACGAATCAGATTCTTGAGGATATGCTGAGGGCGTGTGCACTCAAAAACAATCGGAGTTGGGATAAGAACTTACCGTATGCGGAGTTTTCCTATAACAACAGCTATCAGACTAGTATGAAGATGTCACCGTTCGAAGCTTTGTATGGGAGGAAGTGCAGAACTCCATTATTTTGGAACCAAACAGGGGAAAGTAAAGTGTTTGGTCCTGAAGTACTACAAGAAGCCGAGGCGAAAGTGAGGGAAATTCGTAACAACTTGAGGATTGTACAAACACGGCAAAAGAGCTATGCCGACGTACGGAGAAGAGAGCTCGTTTTCAACGTGGGAGACTATGTTTATCTCAAGGTGTCCCCTATCCGAGGACTTCGTCGATTCAAGGTGAGAGGGAAGTTGTCACCTCGATACATCGGACCCTTTCAAGTGCTGGAGAGGAAAGGCGAAGTGGCGTATCAACTAGAATTACCGGCTCGCCTATCGGATGTGCACGATGTATTCCATGTGTCACAGCTCAAGAAATGTCTAAGGACACCTGAAGAGATGCTACCCATGAATGAGGTTGAAGTAGCTGAGGATCTGTCTTATGCCGAGCAGCCATCCAAGATTTTGGAGACAATGGAACGCCTCACAAGAAATAAAAGAATCCGGATGTGCAAGGTGCAGTGGAAGCATCACTCGGAAGAGGAAGCCACCTGGGAGCGAGAAGATGAGCTTAAGGCACAATTTCCGGAATTGTTTTCTTAGAAACACCAATCTCGAGGACGAGATTTCTTTTAAGGGGGGTAGAGCTGTAACACCCCAAAATCCTGTCAAGAGGGGAATTTAAAATTTTTTGGACGTGTTGCATGTGTTGCAAAAATTCAAATTCAAACTGGAATTCAAATTTAACTCAAAACAGAAATGGAAATGAAAAAGAAAAAGAAAAAAACAAATCTTCCTGGCCAGTGGGCCGAAACCCACCAGCCGGCCCACCCAGCCCCCGCGCCAGCCCGCAGCCGCGCGCCCGCGCTCCCTCTCGCAGACAGGTGGGACCCACCTGTCATCCCTAACCCCCGATCGTCCGAAACCCGGACTGTTCCGCCGAGCGCGCGCGATCGCAACCGACCGGAAAATCCCGCGTTCACAGCCGACTTCCGGACCCCGAAGACTCCAGCTCGATATAAACCAACCCGCCGCCCTCCCCCGTCTATAAAAACCCTGGCATCGTCCAGTTTTCCCCCACGATCCGCCGATTTTCTCTCGGGTGAGAACCCGAGCCCCTCCGGCGAATTCTGCTCGATCTACGCTCGGGAATTCTGATCTAACTCGCTGGTCTTGATCCACAGCCTCCGGGGAACCTTGCAGGTGCAGAAAACTCGGTGATTTGCAGTTCAAACACAGCGCCGATGAGCCTCGCCGTGAATTCACCTCGGACCTCATCGCCGATCGCTTTTCGGGAGCTCGGAGCTCAAGAAAACCCCCGAGGTGAGATCCCCGACCTCCCCTCTACCGATCTATGCCATGAAATCACAGTTTTAGGAAGAATTGACGAAGATCCGAAACTCTCCGGCGAGATTGCCGCCTTCCGCCGCCGTGCGCTGCCGGGCAGCGCCGCCCGCGCTCGATCAGAGCGACGTGGCCGCTTGTGCGCCGTTTATTGTAAATCGCACGGTAGAGTTTAAATCCCCGCGTACCGGTTCGATGTTATAATCTCAGCCATCTGTTTTAAATCGGACGGTCCACGTCAGCCCCGCGTTATAAAGACTGGAATTCTTACGCGCTACCCCCTGGGGTTCTCGGAAAATAAGAGCTAGCCCCGGAAACTTCTGATCTAGCCCCTAGAACTTCAGAAAATCATGTAAATTCATTTAAAAATCAGTTTTAGCCCCTGGACTTAATAAAAATTAGGAAAAAACCCCTCTGTTAAGTGTAGCTAGACCCCTGAAAATTCTTAAAATAATATTATAGACCCTGTAGTGGGGTGAGTTTACCTTTTTAACCCTAGTTAATATTAAAGTTAGGAATTTGAATATGTGGCTAGTATTTAAAATTTAAAAGGGGGACAAACATATTGTCAAAGACAAATTAAAAACTTTCCCAGTACTTAGAAAACCTTGGAGTGAGATAAAAATAGATTTTCGGCTGAAATGAATCTGTTTAATTGATTAATCACATTTATTAGTTATAGGGACACATTTTTAAGTAGAGAATAATTCTGAAAATTAGTAAAATAAATGTAAAATAGTTCACATCAGAGGAGAAGTTCAAAAATACATTATTTAATATTTAGACCCAAAACCTATTCTGTGTAGATGAGGTGTCTTACTATTTTTATAATAAAGTTCACATTTAGGCATAGGAAATAAATCTAAAAATATAGCAAATTAGGTATGAATAACTAGAAAATGATAAATGAAGTTTCAAAAGTCCAAAGAATTCAGTTTAGGGTTGGTAGAAGGATTGAAGATAAATATGAAGTAGGAACATACCTTTCATACATACTTGGTAGCTAAAATGTGTATCAATTAAATATAAGGGATTTATTTAAATTAGCAATTCATATATAGTATGCCAACATGAATATGAATACAAAAGTAGAAATCATATACACATGTTTAAAAGTGCTTGTATGCCAAAAATCAACACACATAGAGTAACCACGACACATAGAATTTGTGAATGGCTTTCATAAATGTGAATGTATGGTTTGTATGAAGTGGAAGTGTGAACTATGTCTTATGGATTGTTGCTTTTCTTTTGCTATGTGTGATGGTATGATGTAGAACCTGCTCCAGAGCAAGTTCTCCCTTTCCAAGATCAGGACTACCCATTTCAAGAGCAGCAGGAAGGAGGCAAGTGTCCTTGACCACTTTGATCCTATGCTAGGATGTGTAGATAGAATTATTTGCATTGTCAAATGAAATATGAAACCCATGCTAGGAAGTTTCCCTAGAATTGCATTATCTTGTTTCCTTGTAGCTTGGGTTGGGATTCATTTTATCATGTCATTTATTATTATGCATATGCTTAGCCATGCTTAGAATGGGATATTTGGGATATGAGATCATCAGTTTATATTACCATACTCTTGAATGAGATATTGTGAGTTATGTAGAGGTAGGGATCAAGGCAAGTTGGATGTTTTGGTTGGTGCTGGGTGCACGAGACTCGGGTTTGTGTTTAGTACTTGCCTGGATCCTAAGGACCGGTTCATGGAGCATGTAACCTGGCTTTACCGTGCCAACCACATGCTGAGATGGGGCAGCTTGGCCAATTAATTAGGTGTATCCCCGGCGAAGTATGGGTGTGTTGGATGGTGCGGGGAATAGGTGTCAGCTGGACTACCATATGAACCGTAAGGCTCAAGAGGGGGCCACTGCAGCGGGGTTGGAGCCTCTTGTATGCTGTTAGGGGTGAAACCTCAGTGGGCCCATGCTCGTCGGGAATCCCTTTGTAAAGGCTTCGTAGTGATTTCCTGGCTACACACCTGGGAAGTGTGAATGTGGTTCGTAGCCACTGGCATAATGGAGGTTCTTTTAGTCCACCCGGCAACGGGGGATGAAATCACTACATGTGGGTACAGTGGTGCAAACTCTGCAGAGTCAAAACTGTCATGACAGCCGTGCTCACGGTCAAGAGCGGCTTGGACTTATTCATGATTAGAGTACGATGACCTTGGAGGTTGTGGATGTTAAGCGGGGAGCTTAACATTGGAAATGATGTTATGGTTATTTCATTATGATGATGGGATGGGAGATTGGGACCATTTCACCTATGTAGTAAGGTAGGTGCTTAATAAGCTAAGTGATAGGTATTAATTGTGTAGAGCTTTAACCATGAGTTCAACCTCTCCTTGTTCTAGCCATGCATGACATAACTTTCCCAAACTTGCTGAGTACCATCGGTACTCAACGTTGCATATTTGTTGGTTTATATTGCTGCTCAGGTTAAGATAATGAGGTGGTGTATAATGATCAAGACTTTGGACCCGAAGAAGGTTTCTAGGTTCATGGAGTCCCCCGGGCAACGCCTGTAACGGAGCCCTCAAGAATAATATTCCGCTGCTAGTTTATTTATTTGTGATGAACTTATTATTGTCCATCAAGACATATGCTTTGTAAGACTTATTTACATTCGACACCTGGCTTGTAATAAATGATGCTTCACTATTTATCATCACATGTATGAGAAAATGATCCTGGCATACATGTGATATTCACTTGGTTGTTCTTCGGAAAAACCGGGTGTGACACTCGAGCACATTAGAGAGAGGCTATGCAGGTTCATCTTTTTCTGAAATCATTAATCCAAAGGTAGAATTTTATTACAATATATAGGATTAGAGGACAGATATGATTTGTGTAATTAGTTACTTGGTAAGCAGGATAAACACGGGGGCATTCTTTGTGTAATAGTTACTTGGTAACCACGATAGATACGTGTCACCCTCGGAGCACACCTACGAAGGGAAGGGAGGTCCGGCACCAATGGACACGTGTCAGCCTCGGAGCTCATCTCTGAGGAGAAAGGAAGTCCGGTGCTACTGGACACATGGCACACTCGGAGCTCACCTCCAAAGAGAGGGGAGGTCCGGCACTGACATGTGGCGCACGTGGAGCTCGCCTCTTAGGGAGAGGGCAGGTCCCGCCCGCCAAGACACGTGGCGCACGCTGAGCTCGCCTATGAGGTGAGGGACATCCCGCCCGCCTAACACGCGGCACAACCGGAGCCCGCCTCTGCGGAAGAAGGGAAGCCTGGCCCCCGCTGGACACGTGGAGCCTCCGGAGCTTATCCCTGCAGAAGGACGAGATTCTTAAGTGGTTTCCCCCTGTACGCGAGTATCCGGTACTAAGGAAACCGACACCAATTCTTCCACATTGAATACTGCAACCAGATCGATTGGAGATAAGTTGTTAAGATCCAAAGCAATTTAGGACTCTTATTTGAAATCCAATCGAATTAGGACTCTTCTTTCATCCCTTGTAAATAGAACCCAAAACCCCTGGCCGCAACCACGTACTCTTATTTTCCCCTCCCTAAGTCGGCGACTTGGAAGCCCTATCCCCAGCTCGCCGAGTTAGACTTTCCACCCCCTCGCCGGAGTTCAGACGACGGTGAGCCCCACCGGTGAGCCGCCGACGAGCTCCCTGCTGCTGCCATCGCTAGGAGGAAGGCCCTGCCAACAGGGAGAAGCGAGGTAGGTCTTCGTTACCACCTTTCGACATCATCGCACATCTGTTTTCTTCGAACGTAAGCCTTTTCGTGTGGACTGATCACGTGTTGATCGGTTTTTTACGGTGGAATTGATCTAGATCTTGAGTCAAGATCATCACCACGTCCACACTTGATCCGTACACCATTGTTCATCGTAAAACCCCATGCAAAGCCATTAAAACATGCAATAGCACGTACAAACTAAATTAATGAAACTGCACCATAGGATTAGCATGCATCTATACCGTGCATCTTAAGTAAAGTTTGTTCATGATGATTGATTGTTGTGAATCTTGTATGTGCGTGATTGTGAGTAGAAGGACAAGCTCAGGGAGCTACCAACGAAGGACTACAGCACCAAGATTTTGAGACGCCTGAGCAACAGAAGCCACAGGAACAAGGCAAGTGCTCCTTGACCATATTGATCCCATGTTTTTGGAACTGTTTTGTTTGCGAAAATGTGTACGCTTGAGTTAACTTGATGGGAACTATTTTATAGGAGTTTACTAATTTTCTTAACCACCCTTGTCACCGGGAAAGTTGATTAGTCGGGTATGGTCGTTTTTGGTTTTTGCTTCGCTAATCTACGGGTTACGGGAAGCGAGATAGAACGTGTTTAGCTACTGCACTCATATGAATAATGATAATAATAACTTGACGTTGATAATGAACATGAATTGGGGGATATCTAGGCAAGCTTGGTTCGTGGATGTGGTAGAATGAGATGGTGGTTTACTTGCCGTAGATCTAAGGACCGGTTCATGCGAGCACATGCAAGGAAAACAGTGCCACCACAAGGACAAGTATGGGTGCGGCTTAGCTGACTAATTAGGTAAGTTGCTAGATTGTTATGGACCGTGGAAGGCGCAAGGAATGGGAGTCGAGAGAAGACTGCCCTCGGAACTGCATGGCACAAGAGGGGCCCGTAGGTGGGAGAATGGTGATTCGAGCCCGCTGGTGAAACCTTAGTGGGTCCATACATCTAGTAGCCCCTTTGTAAAGGCTATTTTGTGATCTCTTGGCCATACACCGATGGTTGTGTACTGGTATAATGGAGGTTCTACAGTCGCCGACGGGTGACGAAATCACAAACTTGTGGGTAATGTGGTGCCACCTCTGCAGAGTGTAAAACTATCATGACAGCCGAGCTTACGGTCACAAGCGCCTGGACAACTCACATGATTAGAAGGGATGGTTTGGGATGGTTATCGGGATGGTCTAGGAATTGGTTTCGAGACTGTTGAGTCTTGGTAATGAAATTGGTTTCAGGACTATTGATTCATGATAATGAGTTTTGGTCTCGGTTATGAGATGGATATGAATATGAGAGGGTTATTATGAGCATGAGATAATGTTGAGAAAGATTAATGGCTGGATGAGATGAGATAAGTGGTAAAATATGATGGAGGTATGTTACTGTTTTAATTGGTTATATGTTGGATTCAAATTCACCTAAAGATAGTTGCTGTTTTTATCATGTTTGTGAAATAAACTTTGCTTTCTGCAATGAGCCTTTTATTCCCTACCTTGTTGAAAGCTACATATCATAATTTCCCGCACATGCAGAGTACGTCATGTACTCAACCTTGCATTATTACTTCATCATCAGCAATAGGAGAAGAGTACATCAAAGATCATGTGGAGTATTAGGCGTGCGAACTACCGTCAACTTGCCTGTGGAGTTGGAGATGGAGCCGCTGCTGCTGTTTATTTTGCTTCCGCTATCGTTAGAGACTTCCGCTGCTAGAATAAGTTAGAAGACTTTCGCTGCAAGAATAAAATAGAGATTGATGTAATAAAGTACTTAAACCCTGTTATTCGTGGTTATATTCTGAATTCAGTTTGTGGATTACATATGTATGTGTGATGAACATCCTGGGCACACATATACATTAGCTGGGTTCCGTGTTTTACGGGACCGGGAGTCACAGATTGGTATCAGAGCCACGTTGACCGTAGGACGCAGGCCTAGTCACAGAGTGACATTAGAGCCACGTTGACCATAGGACGCAAGCCTAGGTAGAATGTATAGATTGGCATCGGAACCACCTTGACCGTAGGATGCAAGCCTAGGTAGAATGGACACCCTAAAACACATAGGAACGTTTAAATCATAGTAGCTTCAATAGGAGTGGTGTGTGAACTTCTGTGATGATTGCTTGTGTTCGAGTGCCTAGTTTGAGTTGTGGGACGTTTCAGCATTGTCCATATCCACACATAGTAGAGAGATGTGAGATGCTTCGGCATGTGTTGACATCCTCATAAAGACTAATATATTTAGTCCATCCACCTTGATGCATATAGTTGGGGCGGACATCAATCTAAACTTCTAACTTCTATTCTACCCAACTCTCTCTCATAGATGGTGAGGGAAAACGCCGGCCGTCAAAGAAGGAACGTTCGTGGCAACCAGGAACCCCAAGAGGACGACCACGTTGAAGTTCCTGAGAATGTTGACCCCGGGGCTGGTGCAAACAACCTTGAAAGGTTGATGGCTATGCAGAACCAGGTCATGCAAACTATGATCCGAACTTTGGGTCAGCTGCAAGCCAACAACCATAACCACCCTAACCCCGTTCTTGCACCCCCGCCACCACCACCGCCACCACCGCCGGCTCACAACAGATTGGGAGACTTCATGAGGACTCGACCACCCACTTTTTTCACAAGCTAATGATCCCATGGAGGCTGATGATTGGTTGAAATCCATGGAGAAGAAGCTTGCTATTGTTCAGTGCAATGATCAGGAGAAAGTTCTCTTCGCATCGCACCAACTTATGGGAGCAGCCGCTGACTGGTGGGACACTCTTTGCAATGCTCATGTCAACCAGGAGACTATCACTTGGGCGGAGTTCAAGGAGAGTTTCCGCTCTCATTACGTCCCTGCTGGAGTCATGATGCTTAAACGGCAAGAGTTCGAAGGTCTCCGCCAAGGAAAGAAGAGCGTGAACGAGTACCTCAACAAGTTCACGCAACTGTCAAGGTATACCCCTGAGGACGTCAACTCGGATCAAAGGAAGCAGTACTTGTTCATGAGAGGGTTGAACAATGAGATCCAAGTTCAACTGCTCAACAATGGCTATGCAAACTTACAGAAGCTAGTTGACAAAGCTATAGTGGTTGAGAGCAAGATCCGAGAGATCGAGCAAGAGGGCAAGAGGAAGATTCCATACCAGCCATAAGGGAGCAATGTACGTCCTCGTTTCATGCCCCTAGCTGCACCGCAGTATGGCTCGTCCACTTCTACTTTTCGCCCTAATCCACAACCACAGCAGTGTCCTGTCATGCAAGCACCTCGTGTGCCTTTTCCTTCTGCGCCCCAACCCAACATGGGCGCATATGCTCAAAACCACCCTCGCCCTAACGTACCTGCTGTCTTGGGCAACAAGGCATGCTTTGCATGCGGAGAAGCGGGACACTTTGCAAGTCAGTGTCCCAGGAAAGTCCTTGGACAGCCAAGCAATGCGCCCAAGCAGAACCCACGGCCGAACGGAGGAGCTACGCAAGGAAACCGTGGGCAGCAGAACTACGCTCGGGGCAATGTGAATCATGTCTCCGCTGAGGAAGCACACCAGGCTGTGGACGTCATGATTGGTATGTTCCTCGCCAACTCCAACCCAGCCACTGTTTTATTTGATTCCGGAGCATCACATTCATTCATATCATCCAAGTATGTCGCCAAGTATAACCTGCCCATATCACGCATGAAATATACTATGTTAGTTAATTCTCCCGGTGGAGAGATGAGGACTAATATAGTATGTCCGAAAGTAAACCTTAAAATAAGGGGGGTAGACTTCCTTGCTAACCTCATTGTCTTGGATTCCCAAGGGCTTGACATAATACTCGGAATGGATTGGTTAAGCAAGCACAACGGAGTGATCCAATGTGCTAAGAGGAGCGTGCAGTTGACAAACGAGCACGGAACTCGTATTGAGTTCGAGTCAGCCCAACCGGCAACCGAGAAGGTGACGCTGAGCCACGTCGAAGAAGCAACATTGGAAGGCATTTCAGTGGTTCAAGAATTTTTGAACGTGTTTCTGGAAGAACTTCCAGGTATGCCACCTGACCGGGACATTGAGTTTTTCATTGATCTGGTACCCGGAACTGCACCTATAGGATGCCCGTTAATGAACTAGTGGAGCTTAAGAAGCAAATTCCGTAGCAGTTAGAAAAGGGTTTTATTCGCCCAAGCTCGTCAACATGGGGAGCTCCCGTGCTCTTCGTAGACAAGAAGGATGGGACCCAAAGGATGTGTGTGGACTATAGGTCTCTCAATGAGGTGACGATCAAGAATAAATACCCGCTGCCCCGTATAGAGGACCTGTTCGACCAGATAAAAGGTGCCCGAGTTTTCTCCAAGATTGATCTTCGGTCGGGATACTTCCAGCTGAATATTAAGCCCTCCGACATACCCAAGACTGCCTTTCGAACATGGTATGGTTCGTATGAATATACCGTAATGTCTTTTGGGTTAACGAATGCACCCGCATACTTCATGTACCTCATGAATAAGGTCTTCATGGAGTACTTGGATAAGTTCGTCGTGGTTTTCATCGATGATATCATGGTGTATTCGAAAAGCGAGGAGGAACATGAAGAACATTTGAGATTGACATTGCAGAAACTGCAAGAGCATCAATTGTATGCCAAGCTCAGCAAATGTCAATTTTGGCTAAAGGAGATATCGTTCCTAGGCCACATCATCTCTGAGGAAGGAGTGTCGGTTGATCCCGGAAAAGTGGGAGATGTTCTGAAGTGGAACCAACTGCAGAATGTGAGAGATATTCGGAGTTTCCTTGGGATGGCTGGATACTATCGCCGGTTGATCAAGGATTTCTCCAAAATAGCGAAGCCTATGACTGAATCGCTAATGAAGGGAAAAGCATTTCAGTGGACACCAGCGTGTCAAGAAAGCTTCGAGGAGCTCAAGAAAAGGCTAACCACAGCACCGGTTTTGGTATTGCCGGACGTGAGCAAGAGCTTCGACATATATTGTGAAGCATCAAGACAAGGGCTTGGATGCATGCTCATGCAAGAAGGACAAGTGGTAGCCTATATGTCAAGACAATTAAAGAAACACGAGCTGAATTATCCCACACATGACATGGAGCTAGCAGACGTGGCACATGCATTAAAGATTTGGAGACATTATATCCTTGGCCACCGATGTGAGATCTATACGGATCACAAAAGCCTCAAGTACATATTCATGCAAACGGATTTGAATTTGAGGCAACGTCGATGGTTGGAACTCATCAAGGATTCTGATGTTGGAATAAACTATCACCCCGGAAAGGCTAATGTATTAGCTGATGCATTGAGCCGAAAGGGAGCATGTCACCAACTCACGGTTCGGGAGCTACGGCCCGAGCTGCACAAGGAGTTCGAACGGTTACATCTCGGGTTATTAAACGAGATGGAAGTGATGGAACTCCATTCTTCATTGGAACAAGAGATAAGAGATGGCAAAGCAACAGATGACGAAATCAAGGAGATCAAGGAAAGAATCCGACAAGGCATAGAAAAGGACTTCAAGGAAGACGAGAAGGGTACACTTTGGTTAGGGAAAAGGATTTGTGTGCCTAACGTCAAGCACATCCGCGACACGATATTAAAAGAGGCACATGACTCACCTTATTCCATTCATCCCAGCAGTACAAAGATGTACAAGGACCTGAAAACTTGTTATTGGTGAGATGGTATGAAAAGGGACATAGCTGAATATATTGTCCTACGCGACACGTACCAACGGGTTAATGCCGAACATCAAAGACCCGCTGGACTGTTGCAACCATTGAAAGTACCCGAGTGGAAGTTGGAAGACTTCAGTATGGATTTCATCATCAGATTACCATGTACTCGGTCGGGTTACGACTCCATCTAGATTATCGTGGACCGATTGACAAAAACGGCTCATTTTCTTCCTGTTAAAACCACGTACCGCGTGGAAGATCTAACCGAGCTGTATATGGAGCAAATCGTGTGTCGCCATGGAGTCCCGAAGAGGATAGTTTCAGATCGGGATTCTAAGTTTACCTCTAGGTTCTGGAGGAAGCTGCATGAAGCCATGGGTACACGGCTAAATTTCAGCTTCGCTTACCACCTGCAAACCGACGGGCAAACTGAGAGGGCAAACCAAATTTTGGAAGACATGTTGAGAGCTTGCGCCTTGAAACATGGGCGTAGTTGGGATAGGAGACTTCGTGTACCTTAAGGTATCACCTATCCGAGGCCAACAACGTTTTAGCGTCAAAGACAAGCTAGCTGTGACAACCTCATCTCGGGTGTCAGCATATGTTCATGCTTTATGAAGAGGAAACATTTTGAGAAAAGAAGGAACAGAGAAAATATCAAAAGGATAGCCAATAAAAGCCGAATCTAGCTCTCAGAAAACGCCGAAGACAACTCACCGACGCCGACGGCCACGAGGCGAGTTCGGAGCTCATCCCCGCGAGGTGGGGAAAGGTCCGCCGCTAAAATAGCTACGTGGCAGGTTTGGGACTCATCTCCGCAAAAGAGGAGAGGTCCGACCCTGGGGGACACATGTTGCTCTCGGAGCTTTCCTCTGCAGAAGAAGCAAAGGCGTTTCTGCAGGACACATGTCACCTGCTGAGCTAGTCATCACGGAAATCAGAGGACCGGTCGCATAGGATACGTGTCGATCTCGGAGCTCACCTCCGAGAGGTCCGGTTCCTCGAACACGTGTCACCACCGGAGCTTATCTCCGGGAGGTCTGTCGCTGCTGTACACGTGTCGACCTCGGGGCATGTACCTAAAGAAAGAAGAGAGGAAAGACCGGTGCCAACACGTGGCGTGCGCGGAGCTCACCTCCAAAGGAGGGGGAGGTCTCGCTCGTTGACACGCGGCACAACCGGAGCTCGTCTCTGCGGAGAAGGAGATACCAGGCCCCGAAAGGACACGTGGAGCCTCCGGAGCTCATCGCCGCGAAGGTAACGAGTTCTGGAGAGGCTGTTACGCATAAGAATACCGGTACGTAAAGGAAACCGACCTGAAATCCACAACATTACCGCACCAAATCAACTAAAGATAAGATGATAGGATCCAACGACGATCTGAATAAGACTCTTATTCGGGATACAATCAGATTAGGACTCTTCTCTTCCCGATTATAAATAGAACCCAGAACCTCTGGCCAAAACCACAAACTTCTTTTCCAACTCCTGAGCCGACGACTTAGAGCCCTAGCCCTAACTCGCCAAGTAAACCATCGCCGAAGCGCAACAAGGGAGATCATCGGAGGAGAACCGAGCGGTCTGAGGAGGACCTCGAAAACCAAGAAGGGCGTAAGGTAGGACTCCGACACCACCTTACGGCATCGTTGTATTCTCCTTGCATCTGTTCTTTGATTCCTTCCAGAAGCCTTCTCGTGGATAGATCACTTGATGATCAGGTTGATCTAAAGAAAAGATCATCGCCACATCCACCTTTGATCCGAACACCTCTGTCCATGCAAGCCATGCAAAAACACGTACAGACCAATCTAATAAAATTAATCATAGGATAGCATGCATGTGCATCATCGCATCTAGTTTAAGGTTCGTGCATGATATTGATTGCTGTGAATCTTGTATGCACGTGATCCTACCTAGCAGAACAAGCTCGGGGAGCCGTCTACGACGAACTGCAGCAACAAGGTTTTGGGATTCAAGAACAACCGGAACCGCAAGAACAAGGCAAGTGCTCCTTGACCATGTTGATCCTATGTTTTGGGTAAAACTATTTTGTTTTGCGAAAAGGTGTGTGTGCTGAGTCAAACATGATGGGAAACCCTTTTTATAGGAGTTTACTAGTTTTGGTTGAACCACCCTTGTCGCCTGGGAAGTTTATGAGTCGGGTATGGTTTTTGCTTTATGCTTCGCTGAGTCTATGGGATTGGGAAGCGAGATAGATGTGTCTAGCTAACTGCACTTGTAATGATAATGAGAAACTGATGATGTTAATGAACATGGATCGGAGGGAGATCTAGGCAAGACTGGGTTTGTGAATGAGGTAGCATGAGATGGTGGTTTACTTGCCATAGATCTAAGGACCGGTTCATGCATGCACATGCCAGGATAAAAGTGCCACCACAAGGCCAAGTATTGGTGCGGCTTAGCTGAGTAATTAGGTAAGTTGATAGAGTGTTATGGACTGTGGAAGGTGCGGGGAATGGGAGTCGAGTGAGGACTGCCCTGGGAACTGCATGACACAAGAGGGGGCCCGTGGGTGGGAGAATAGGAGATTCTAGCCTGCCGGTAAAACCTTAGTGAGTTCATACATCTAGTAACCCCTTTGTAAAGGCTATTTTGTGATCTCTTGACCATACATCGACGGTTGTGTACTGGTATAATGGAGGTTCTGCAGTCGCCGACGGGTGACGAAATCACAAACTTGTGGGTAAAGAGGTGCAAACTCTGCAAAGTTATTAAAACTATCATGATAGCCGAGCTTATGGACACAAGCACCTGGCTAAACAGCCATGATTAGTTAGGATGGTTATTGGGAAGGTTCTTGGTTATGGTTATTGGTTTTGGTTATGGTATGGTTGTTGGGACTGTTGAGTCCGGGTGATAAGATGGTTGCATGACTGTTGAGTCATGGCAGCGAAACTGGTCTCGGTGTGAGACAAAGTTGTTATGAGATAAGATGGTAGCGAATACATGAAGGTATTCGTGAGATGGTAGCGAATACGAGGAGGTATTCGTGAGTAAGAATGAGGTCGGTTAATGTTCGGGTGGAACATGGAAAGCGATGGAAGTATGTTGGTAACTTAATACATGCTGGGATTACATTCATCTAAAGTTAAGTTGCTGTTTTATCATGGTTTTATAAATCTGCTTTTCTGCAAATAAGCCTTTTTATACCTACCTTGTTTATGAGCTGCATATCATGTGTTTTCCCGCACTTGCTTAGTACATCATTGTACTCAAACTTGCATTATTATTTCATCACCAGCAGCGGGAGAAGCCTACTATGAAGACCAAGTGGAGCATTACGGCGTGTGATCTGTTCTCAACCTTGCCTTTGGAGGGAGTAGAGATCGAGCCACTTCTGCTTAGATTTGCTTCCGTATTAGCTAAATTGCTTCCGCTTTAGAATAAAGACTTCCGCTGTGAGCATGAGTCCAAGACTCATGAGGTATTGTAATAAACTCTGTTATTCGTGGTAATATATAATCTGAATTCAGTTTGTGGAACGTATGTGTATGTGTGATGAACGTCCTGGGCACACATATGCATTAGTTCTCGGTTCTGTGGTTTTCCCACAGAATTAAGGGCGTCACAGATTGGTATCAGAGCCACGGGTTGACAGTAGGTTACACGCCTAGATAGAAACCTTAGATTGATATTAGAGCCACGGGTTAACAGCAAGTCACACCCCTAAATAGGAGTCCTGGATTGGTATTAGACCCAGACAGGTAGCTAAGCCACGCTGACCAAAGGAAGCGTCCTAGGGTGAATAGCTTAGATTGGCCTTGAAACCACCTTGGCATAGGGAACCATCCTTGAATAAGAGTTGTATGAGCCCTTGCAATGATTGTTTGTGATTGTGTGCTTAGTGTGAGCTGTGGGACGTCCCCAAACGTTGTCCATATCCACACGTAAGTAGAAAGAGGTGTGAGATGTCTCGGCACTTGCTCACATCCTCATATGGGCTGATATATATATATATATATATATATATATATATATATATATATATATATATATATATATATATACATATATATATATATATATATATAGTCCAACTCACCTTGATGCATATAGTTGGAGGGAATCCACCTAACCTTCTAACATTCTATTCTATTTTGATCTCTCTCACAGATGGTGAGAGGAAACGCCGGCTGAAGGAACGTCCAGGAGGATGACCATGATGAAGTTCCTGCTAACCCAGGAGCTGGCGAAAACCATCTGGAAAGGTTGATGGCCATGCAGAACCAGATTATGCAAACCATGATCCAAACTTTGGGTCAGTTGCAGGCCAACCAAAACCCCGTTCTGGCACCGCCGCCACCACCACCGCCGGCTCATAACAAGTTGGGAGAGTTCATGAGGACTTGACCACCCACCTTTGCTCAAGCTAGTGATCGCATGGAGGCCGATGATTGGTTAAAATCCATGGAGAAAAAGCTTGCCATTGTTCAATGCAATGAACGAGAGAAGGTTCTCTTCGCATCGCACCAACTTATGGGAGCCACTGCTGACTGGTGGGATGCCCTGAGCAATGCTCATGCCAACCCGGAGACAATCACTTGGACTGAGTTCAAGGAAAGTTTCCGCTCTCACTACATCCCTGCTGGTGTAATGATGCTCAAAAGGCAGGAGTTCGAAGGTCTCCGCCAAGGACAGAAAAGTGTGAATGAGTATCTCAACAAGTTCATACAACTGTCCCGGTATGCCCCTGAAGATGTCAACTCAGATCAGAGGAAGCAGTACCTGTTCATGAGAGGGTTGAACAATGAGATCCAGGTTCAGCTCCTCAACAATGACTACGTAAGCTTCCAGAAGCTGGTTGACAAGGCCATAGTGGTTGAAAACAAGATCCGAGAGATCGAGCGAGAGTGCAAGAGGAAGATGACATACCAGCCCCAAGGGAGCAACGTACGACCTAGGTACATGCCCCCTGCACCGCAGTATGGATCGACCACTCCTGCATACCGCCCTGGTCAGCCACCACAGCAACAATTTTTTGCACCGGCACCTCGCGTGCCCATGCCTCCTGCGCCCCGACCTAACAATGGCGCCCCTGTTGAAAACCCCCGCCCCAACACACCTGCTGCCATAGGCAACAGGGCATGCTTTGCATGCGGGGAAGTAGGACACTTCGCAAACCAGTGCCCGAGGAGAGGCCCTGGACAGCAAGGTAACGTGCCCAAGCAGAACACGCGACCGAACGGAGGAGACAAACAAGGGAACCGTGGACAGCAGAACTATGCTCGCGGCCACGTGAACCATGTCACTGCCGAGGAAGCACAACAGGTTGAGGACGTCGTAATTGGTATGTTCCTTGCCAACTCCAACCCAGCCACCATCTTATTTGATTTTGGAGCATCGCATTCCTTCATATCATCCAAATATGTTGCCAAACATCATCTACCCGTATCCCACTTAGAATGTGCTATATTAGTTAATTCTCCCGGAGGAGAAATGAGGACTAATATAGTATGTCCTAAAGTAAGCCTTAAAATAAGGAGGTAGACTTCCTTGCCAACCTTATTGTCTTGGACTCCCAAGGGATTGACATCATACTAGGAATGGATTGGCTAAGCAAGCACAATGGAGTAATCCAATGTGCTGAAAGGAGCGTGCAGTTGACAAACGAGCACGGTATTCGTGTCGAGTTTGAGTCAGCCCAGCAAACAACCGAACGGGCGAATTTGAACAAGGTCGAAGGAACAACATTGGACAGCATTCCAGTGGTTCAGGGATTTTCGTACATGTTTCCGGAAGAGTTTCCAGGTATGCCACCTGACCGGGACATCGAGTTTGCTATTGATTTGGTACCCGGAACTGCACCCATAGCCAAGAGACCCTATCGGATGCCCGTCAACGAGCTAGTTGAACTCAAGAAGCAAATTCAAGAACAGTTGGAAAAGGGTTTTATATGTCCAAGCTCGTCACCATGGGGAGCTCCGGTGCTCTTCGTAGACAAGAAGGATGGAACCTAAAGGATGTGCGTAGACTATAGGTCTCTCAACGAGGTAACAATCAAGAACAAATACCCTCTGCCCCGTATAGAGGACCTGTTCGACCAAATGAAAGGAGCCCGAGTGTTCTCCAAGATTGATCTTCGGTCGGGATACTTCCAGCTGAAGATTAAGCCCTCCGATATACCTAAGACAGCCTTTCGGACACGGTATGGTTTGTATGAATATACCGTTATGTCTTTTGGGTTGACAAATGCACCCGCATACTTAATGTACCTTATGAACAAGGTTTTTATGGAGTACTTGGACAAGTTTGTCGTGGTTTTCATCGATGACATTATGGTGTATTCAAAAAGCAAGGAGGAGCATGAAGAACATCTGAGATTGACCTTGCAGAAGTTGCGTGAGCATCAATTGTATGCCAAGCTCAACAAGTGTCAATTTTGGCTAAAGAAAATATCTTTCCTAGGCCACATTATCTCCAAGGAAGGGGTATCGGTTTATCCTGGAAAGGTGAGAGATGTTCTGAAGTGGGACCAACCGAAGAGCGTGAGGGATATTCGGAGTTTTTTGGGATGGCAGGATACTATCGACGCTTCATTAAAGACTTCTCTAAGATAGCAAAACCTATGACGGAGTTGCTAATGAAGGGAAAGGTCTTTCAATGGACACTAGCCTGCAAAGAAAGTTTTGAGGAACTCAAGAAAAGGCTAACCACAGCACCGATTTTGGTATTGCCAGACGAAAGCAAGAGCTTTGACATATATTGTGACACATCCAGACAGGGGCTCGGATGTGTGCTCATGCAGGAAGGACAAGTGGTAGCCTATGCCTCACGGCAATTAAAGAAGCACGAGCTTAATTATCCTACACATGACTTGGAGTTGGCAGCAGTAGTGCATGCATTAAAGATTTGGAGACATTATATCCTTGGTCATCGATGTGAGATCTATACGGATCATAAAAGCCTCAAGTACATATTTACACATACGGACTTGAATTTGAGGCAACGTCGATGGTTAGAACTCATAAAGGATTATGATGTTGGAATCAACTACCACCCCGGGAAGGCCAATGTAGTAGCTGATGCATTGAGCCGAAAGGGAGCATGTCACCAACTCACGGTTCGGGAGCTACCACCCGAACTACGTAAGGAATTTGAACGGTTACACCTCGGATTCTTGAATAACATGTAAATAATAGAGATCTACTCCTCATTGGAGCAAGAAATAAGAGAGGGCCAAGCAACGTACGAGGAGATCAAGGAGATCAAGGAAAGAATCCGACAAGAAATAGAGAAGGATTTCAAGGAGGATGAAAAGGGTACGCTTTGGCTAGGAAAAAGGATTTGTGTGCCGAACATAAGACACCTCCGCGACATGATATTGAAGGAGGCACATGATTCCCCCTATTCCATACATCCCGGAAGCACCAAAATGTACAAGGACTTGAAAACTTGTTATTGGTGGGATGGTATGAAGAGGGATATAGCTGAATACGTTGCCCTATGTGACACATGCCAACGGGTGAAGGCTGAACATCAAAAACCCGCTGGATTGTTGCAACCTTTGAAAATACCCGAATGGAAGTGGGAGGACATCAATATGGATTTCATCATCGGATTGCCACGTACTCAGTCGGGATACGACTCCATCTGGGTCTGTAACACCCCAAATTTTGATTCAAAACCCTAAACCATGTTGAGAGGAGAATTTAAAAATTTTTGGACGTATTGCATGTTTTGCAAAAATTCAAATTCAAACTGGAATTCAAATTATACTCAAAACAGAAAAGAAAAGGAAAAAGAAAAAGGAAAACAGGAAAAAAACCGGCCAGTGGGCCGAAACCCGCCAGCCGGCCCAGCTTTCCCCGCGCAGCCCGCCCCCGCGCGCGCCCGCGCTCTCTCACAAAGACAGGTGGGACCCACCTGTCATCCCTAACCCTGAGCCCCCGCGCCCCCGGACTTTTCCCCGAGCGCGCGCGATCTTAACCGATCGGGAAACCTGTCCCGCCGCCCGAATTCTGGTCCCAGGGGACTCCAACTCGATCACAACAAACCACCGCCCTCCCCCGGCTATAAAAACCCCCGATCCGATCAGTTTTTCCCACGCGATCGCCGATTTTCACTCCGGTGAGCACCGAGACTTCGCCGGTGAATTCTGGCCGATCTAAGCTCGGAAACTCTGATCTAACTCGCTGGTTTTGATCCACCGCCTCCGGGGAACTTTGCAGGTGCAGAAAACTCGGAGAGTTACGGTGTAAACGCAGCGCCGACGAGCTTCGCCATGGTTTTGCCTCGGACCTCGGCGCCGATCACTTTCCAGGACCCTCGAGCTCGAGAAAACCCCCGAGGTGAGATCCCTGACCTCCCCTCTACCGATCTAGGCCATAAGATCACAGTTCTAAGCAGAATTCTCGAGGATCCGAAACTTTCCGGCGAGATCGCCGCTTCCCGCCGCCGTGCGCCGCCGGCAGCGCCGCCCGCGCTCGATCAGAGCGACGTGGCCGCTTGTGCGCCGTTTATTTTAAATCGCACGGTAGACTTTAAAACTCCGCGTACCGGTTCGATGTTATAATCTCGGCCGTCGGTTTAAAATCGGACGGTCCACGTCAACCCCGCGTTATAAAGACTGGAATTCTTACGTGCTACCCCCTGGGGTTCTCTAGAATTGAGAGCTAGCCCCGGAAACTTCAGATCTAGCCCCTGGAACTCCAGAAAATCATGTAAATTCATTTAAAAATCAGTTTTAACCCCTGGACTTAATAGAAATTAGGAAAAACACCTCTGATAAGTGTAGCTAGACCCCTGGAAATTATGAAAATAATATTATAGACCCTGTAATGGGGTGAATTCATTATCTTAACCCTGTTTAGTAATTAATTTAGAAAATTGAATATGTAACTAGTGTTTAAAAATTAAAAAGTGGGACAAACATAATTGTCAAAATTAATTAAAAACTTTCTCAGTACTTAGAAAACTTTGGAGTGAGATAAACATATATTTTTGGGCTGAAATGAATCTGTTTCATTTATTATTCACATTTATTAGTATAGGGACACATTTTTAAGTAAAGAATAGCTATAGAAAAATAGGGAAAATAATTATGAAATAGTATACATCAGAAGCCAAGGTCAAAATATGTTATTAAATTATTTAGGACCAGAACCTATACTGTTTAGATGATGTGTGTTACTAATTTCATAATAAAATACACAATTATGCATAGGAATATAAATCTGAAAATATAGCAACTAGTAAATGATAAATGGAGTTTCTAAAATACAAAGAATTCAGTTTAGGGTTGATAGAAGTTATGAAGGCACATATGGGGAAGAATAATACTTTTCATACACACTTGGTAGTAAAAAGGTGAAGTAGTTGAATATAAGAAATTTATTGGAAACCCATATAACTAGTATGTAAGTATAAAGGTGGACACAAAAGTAGGAATCATATATACATGGTTAAAAGTGCATGCAAGCCACAATTTAACACACACAAAGTAACCACAACACATATAATGGTGAATGAATTTCATAAATATGAATGTGTGGTTTGTATAAAGAAGAAGTGTGAACCATGTCTTATGATTGTTGTTTTTCTTTTGTTATGTGTGATGGTATGAAGTAGAACCTGCTCAAGAGCAAGTTAACCCTTTCCAAGATCAGGACTACCAATTTCAAGAGCAGCATGAAGGAGGCAAGTGTCCTTGACCACTTTGATCCTATGCTAGGATGTGTAGATAGAATTATTTGCATTGTCAAATGAAATATGAAACCCATGCTAGGAAAGGTTCCCTAGAATTGCATTACCTTGTTTCCTTGTAGCTTGGGTTGGGATTTATTTTGTCATGTCATTTATTTACATGCATATGCTTAGCCATGCTTAGAATGGGATATTTGGGATATGAAAGCATCAGTTTATTATACCATACTCTTGAATGAGCTATTGTGAGTTCTGTAGAGGTAGGGATCAAGGCAAGTTGGATGTTTTGGTTGTGTGCTGGGTGCACGAGACTTGGGTTTGTGTTTAGTACTTGCCTGGATCCTAAGGACCGGTTCATGGAGCATGTAACCCGGCTTTACAGTGCCAACCACATGCTGAGATGGGGCAGCTTGGCCAATTAATTAGGTGTATCCCCGGCGTAGTATGGGTGTGTTGGATGGTGCAGGGAGTAGGTGTCAGCTGGACTACCATATGAACCGCATGGCTCAAGAGGGGGCCACTGCAGCGGGGTTGGAGCCTCTTGTATGCTGTTAGGGGTGAAACCTCAGTGGGCCCACGCTCGTCGGGAATCCCTTTGTAAAGGCTTCGTAGTGATCTCCTGGCCGCACACCTGGGAAGTGTGAATGTGGATCGTAGCCACTAGCATAATGGAGGTTCTTTTAGTCCACCCGGCAACGGGGGATGAAATCACTACTTGTGGGTACAGTGGTACAAACTCTGCAGAGTCAAAACTGTCTTGACAGCCGTGCTCACGGTTAAGAGCGGCCTGGACTTATTCATGATTAGAGGATTGATGGTTTTGGAAATTAAGCGGGGAGCTTAACATTGGAAATGATGGTTATGGTTATTGGATTATGATGATGGGATGGGAGATTGGGACCATTTCACCTGTGTAGTATTGTAGGTGCTTAATAAGCTAAGGTGATAGGTATTAATTGCGTAGTGCTTTAACCATGAGTTCAACCTCTCCTTGTTCTAGCCATGCATGATATAATTTTCCCACACTTGCTGAGTACCATTGGTACTCAACCTTGCATATTTGTTGGTTTATATTGCTGCTCAGGTCAAGATAATGAGGTGGTGTATAATGACCAAGATTTTGGATCCGAGGAAGGATTTTAGGTTCATGAAGACCCCCGGGCAACGCCTGTGATGGAGCCCTAAAAGAATAATATTCCGCTGCTAGTTTATTTACTTGTGATGAAGCATTAGTGTCTATTGAGACATTTGCGATGTAAGACTTATTTATATTCGACACCTGGCTTGTAATAAATGATGCTTCACTATTTGTCATCACATGTATGAGAAAATGATCCTGGCATACATGTGATATTCACTTGGTTGTTTCTTCGGAAAAACCGGGTGTGACAGGGTCATTGTGGACCGATTGACGAAAACCGCCCATTTTCTCCCTGTAAAGACCAGTTACAACGTTGCACAATTGGCAGAGTTGTACATGGAGCAGATCGTGTGCCGTCACGGAGTTCCGAGGAGGATAGTCTCAGATTGAGGTTCTCAGTTTACCTCTAGATTCTGGAGGAAGCTGCAGAAAGCCATGGGTACACGACTGGATTTTAGCTCCGCCTATCACCCACAAACAGATGGGCAAACCGAAAGGACAAACCAAATTTTGGAGGACATGTTGAGAGCTTGCGCCCTAAAACGTGGGCGTAGTTGGGATAGGAGTTTACCGTATGCCGAATTCTCCTATAACAACAGCTATCAAGCTAGCTTGAAGATGTCACCTTTCGAAGCATTATATGGTAGATGGTGTAGAACGCCACTTTTCTGGAACGAGACCGGAGAGAAACAGGTGTTTGGACCCGAAGTACTACCAGAAGCTGAAAAACAAGTTCAGACGGTACGGGAGAACTTAAAAGCTGCTCAGTCACGACAGAAAGGCTATGTGGACAATAGGCAAAGGAAGTTGACTTTTGAAGTAGGAGACTTCGTATACCTTAAGGTATCGCCTATCCGAGGCCAACAACGTTTCAACGTCAAAGGCAAGCTAGCACCTCGCTACGTCGGACCATTTAAAATTCTGGACAAGCGAGGAGAAGTAGCCTATCAACTAGAGCTCCCAACCCACCTCTCCGACGTACATGACGTGTTTCATATATCCCAGCTCAAGAAGTGCTTGAGAGTACCAGAGGAACAAGTATCAATGGGAGAGCTTGAACTTCAAAAAGACCTGACTTATGCAGAACACCCTGTCCGAATCTTGGACGTAAAGAAAAGGGTCACCCGGAACAAGATGATTCGATGGTGCAAGGTACAATGGAGCCATCACACCGAAAAGCTGAAGCCACATGGTAGCGTGAAGAGGATATCAAGGCAGAATTTCCCCATCTATTTTCTACTAACGAATCTCAAGGGCGAGATTCAATTTAAGGGGGGTAGATTTGTGACACCCTCATCTCGGGTGTCAGCATATGTTCATCTTTATGAAGAGGAAACATTTTGAGAAAAGAACGAACAGAGAAAAATATCAAAAGGATAGCCAATAAGAGCCGAATCTAGCTCTCAGAAAACGCCGAAGACAACTCACCGCGGCCGACGGCCACGAGGCGTGTTCGGAGCTCATCCCCGCGAGGTGGGGAAATGTCCGCCGCTAAAATAGCTACGTTGCAGGTTTGGGACTCATCTCCGCAAAAGGGGAGAGGTCCGACCCTGGGGGACACGTGTTGCTCTCGGAGCTTTCCTCTGCGGAAGAAGCAAAGGTGTTTCCGTAGGACACATGTCACGTGCGGAGCTAGTCATCACGGAAATCAGAGGACCGGTCGCACAGGATACGTGTCGATCTCGGAGCTCACCTCCGAGAGGTCCGGTTCCTCGGACACGTGTCACCACCGGAGCTTATCTCCGGGAGGTCTGTCGCTGCTGGACACGTGTCGACCTCGGGGCATGTCCCTGAAGAAAGAAGAGACGAAAGACCGGCGCCAACACATGGCATGCGCGGAGCTCACCTCCAAAGGAGGGGGAGGTCTCGCTTGTTGACACGCGGCACAACCGGAGCTCGTCTCTGCGGAGAAGGAGATACCAGGCCCCGGAAGGACACGTGGAGCCTCCGGAGCTCATTTCCATGAAGGTAACGAGTTCTGGAGCGGCTGTTATGCGTAAGAATACCGGTACGTAAAGGAAACTGTCGGTACCCTCAATACCGGGTACTCCCGCGCACAGGGTAAAACTTCCTAAGGACCTCGCTCCCTCTACAGGGGCGAGGTTTGAAGGTGCCACATGTCCAGCGGGGCCGGAGCTCCCCTCCCCACGGAGGATGGCTCCGAGCCTGCCACGTGGCCCAGGAGGCCGGACCTCACCCCTTCTGCAGGGGCGAGCTCCAAAGGCGCCAAATGTCCAACGGGGCCGGAGCTCCCCTCCCCTCGGAGGATAGCTCTGGGCCTGCCACGTGGCCCAGGAGGCCGGACCTCGCCCCCTCCGCAAAGGCGAGCTCCGAAGGTGCCACGTGTCCGGCAGGGCCGGGGCTCTCCTCTCCTCAAAGGATAGCTCCGAGCCTGCCACGTGGCCCGGAAGACCGGACCTCGCCCCCTCCGCGGGGGTGAGCTCCGAAGGCTCCACGTGTCCAGCGGAGCCGGACCTCCCCCTCTCCTCAGAGAAGAGCTCCGGGTCCGACACGTGGCCAGCAGAGCAGTGCTGCTGCCTGGCGCGGTAGGCAGCGGGAGTAAAGGCACGCCATGCCTTTACTGTACAAAGCATTAAAGACTCGCGCCTTCCCGAGACGAAGAGGCGAGGCGCACGCCTGTCAGGAGGCGCTGTGACCAGTCACAATCAGGACAGGCGTACAGTGTCTGAAGCTGCAGGCCATTGAAGGCAGCGACAAGACCGGACAAGACATGCCCTGCCGCCCCTGCCATCGCCAACGACTACACGCTACACTTAGCCTGCGGCATGAGCAGGGCGGCAGGACGAGGACTTCGATGCCAGCGCCAAGACATAATAGCTGGTAGGAAATCACCCCGGGGCCACCTGTCAGGTCCCGGGACCACCTTGTAAGCCGCTCGAGCCTTGGACTATAAAAGGCTCGGGTAGGCAACGTTAGCAAGGGTTGCCACTCCAGCCATTCACACCCGTGGGTTCGCACTCCAGCAACTCACACACTAGGCATAACTCATCTCAAACTCAGGACTCCGGTTCTGAGCAACAAGCAATACAGCGAGCACCTCTGCTCACCGTGGACGTAGGGTTTTACGCTCCGGCGGCCCGAACCACATAAAACTCGCCGTGTCAAGCTCCTCCCTCACTCGTCCCTTACGCTTAATCTCTCCGCAAGCGACTAGCCCCTCCGAAAAAGAACCTCCGCGGGCTGCCCAGAGCAGGTCCGGGGGAAGTGTCGACCACACACTTCGACATTTGGCACGCTAGGTAGGGGGCTTTTCCCTTGCGCGACGAGCTTTTGCCGACGAAGATGACCAAGCTTCCTTCAGCGGCAAGCTCTCCTCCCCCGCGTTCACGGCGGACCGTGACTAGCGGGGAATACGTGTCGACACACTCAGGACGGAGTGTGTCGGCGCAAGCTGGAAGCCAGCAGCCGACTCCGGCAACGCCGATTTCAGCAATGCAGGCTCCAGCTAGCGTGAGATCTTCTGCAGCGCTGAGCGTTCCCCACGGGGGCACGCTGGCTGCAGCAAGAGCGCTATTGCGCAATCCACCTGCTGGGGACGCGCTTCAGGCAGCGACCCAGCAGTGGATTCGCGAAGTAGACCGTCTTTTCGTCGCCGCCGCACACCCTCGACTTCGGCGGGGACGACGCTCTGGCCAACCAGCTGTGTCGCTGACGCGCACGCCAACGGTTGACGAGCAGACGGCATACTCCAGCTCCACCAGGCTCCCATCGACGGACCTGAGGACAGAGCTGGAACGATGCCACTTGGGCCAAGATGCCCGGATGTTCCTCGAGCGACGTCGAGAAAGGCGTCGCAACCAAGAGGCCGGCGACATCATGACGTCAGCCTCGACCCCGCCTGAGGCGCAGACCTTCGCCACACGATCTCTGCCCCAGGCATACGCCACGCAGTATATGCCACAGCCATATGCTCTGCAAACGGCGCCCCCGGTCTATGGCGCAGCCATGCCCATAGCGGGGTACACAGTGCCTGCAGCCAACCAAGCGTTCGCGGCACCAACGCCTGCAGCAACAGGAGCAGGATGTGCGACCCTGGTGCCCCACCTTCGCTTCGCGAGGTGGCCACGCAAGTTTCGGCCGCACCTGCCCGAGAAGTACGACGGCAGCGTCAACCCGGCGGAGTTCCTCCAGATCTACTCCACCGCCGTACTTGCCGCAGGAGGGGATGAGGCCGTCATGGCCAATTACTTTCCCGTTGCCTTGACCGGCCCAGCCCGGTCTTGGCTCATGAACCTTCCGCAGGGTTCGATAACTTCCTGGGGAGAGCTCTGCCGGCAGTTCACCGCCAACTTCGGCAGTTCCTACACCCGACCTGGCACGGAGCTCGACCTCCATGCCATCCAGCAACAACCTGGAGAATCGTTGCGCTCTTTCATCCAACGGTTCTCCCAGGTACGGAACACCATCCCACATATCCAAAATGCTTCTGTGGTGGTGGCGTTCCGGCAAGGCGTTCGGGACAAGAAGATGCTCGAGAAGCTCGCGACCAGAGAGGTCCGCGACGTCTCAGAGCTCTTCAGCCTGGCGGACAAGTGCGCCAGAGCAGCAGAAGGGCGGAACTGGCACTCCCTACCAGCCACCGAGGAGTTGAGGCCAACCCAGAGAAGATCAAGGCCATCGACTTGATGCGGCCTCCTGCCCGCATCAAAGAAGTCCAGAAACTAACGGGATGCCTAGCCGCGCTGAGTTAGTTTATACCGAGGCTAGCAGAGCGGGCACTCCCCTTCTTTAAGCTCCTACGCAAATGTGGTCCATTTGCCTGGACTGACAAAGCAGAAGAAGCTTTCTAGGAGTTGAAGCAGCTCCTGGTGACCCTACCTATCATGGTAGCCCCCGGGCCCGAGGAGAATTTGTTGCTCTACATCACGGCGACAACCGAAGTGGTGAGCTTGGTCCTCGTCGCAGAGCGGCCGGACCCCTCGTCATCACAGCCTGCTCCGGTAGCAGGAGACAGACGCTAGGAAACCCCGGAGGTCCACGACGGCCACCTGGACCTCCAAGACAACCTCCCGTGGGTCCAACGGGACCCCCCCGGGGGCCCAACGGGACCTCCCGGAGATCCAGGGGGACCTCCTGGAGCCCCCAGAAAACCAGCGGGACCTCTCGGAAAGCCAAGGTGGCGTAGGTGCCTTCGAGTCCCAACTCCCAGAAGCCCCCCTGGACCCACTCACCTCCGGCAGGCCCAAGCCAATGGATGAAGACCTCTCTGACCTAAGAGAGAGGGTCCGAACCATCCAGAGGCATGTCTACTACATCAGCGAAGTCCTCCATGACGACAAGACAAGGTACCTGGAGGCCCACAAGCTGCTGTATGCAGTGCTCGTGGCGTCCAGGAAGCTCCGCCACTACTTTCAGGCCCACCGGGTCTCGGTAGTCACCTCCTATCCACTGAAGACGATCCTTCACAGCCCCTATGCGACTGGCAACGTCGCTAATTGGGCAGCGGAGCTGGCGGAGTTTGAGCTGGACTTCCTTCCTCGCCATGCAGTCAAAAGCCAAGCGCTGGCTGACTTCGTGGCTGAGTGGACACCAACGAAGGCTGACCCAGGGGGCCACGAAGACGGTGAATTAGAGCACCGAGCTCCGGTCTTCACCGAGCCTCACTAGACGCTCTTCTTCGACGGCTCCTCGCGAAAGCAGGGGGCCGGTGCCGGTGTACTGTTTCTCATGCCATCGGGGGAGCAGTTTGGGTACATGGTGCGTCTCAATTTCAAGGCAACCAACAACATGGCAGAGTATGAAGCACTCATCTTTGGCCTACAGACAGCCCTGTCTCTGGGCGCTCGCCAGTTGCTGGCACAGGGCGACTCCCAGCTGGTTATCAAGCAAGTTAAGGGCGAATGCTCCTGCAGTGACCCGCACCTAGCTGCTTATCTGCTCCACGTGCAGATGCTGGAGAAAGACTTCCTCGCCTTGGACCTACGCCATATACCACGCGCTGGCAATGCCGCAGCTGATGACCTCTCAACGAAGGCCTCCACCGGGGCCCCTGTGCCCGAAGGAGTCTCCGAGAGGACGTTGCTGCGGCCCACAGCCCGGCCCACCGAGCCGGACGAAGGGGGCTGGACCAGCACCTCGATGCTGGCGGTCCAGGCGGCCCTGCAACCATGGATGCCGCCAAGGATCGTAAGCGTCACTGGGGACTCCGTGCAACCCAGCGCTCAAGATCCAGAAGCTCAAGTAGTCCCGATGCATGGACCACGGAGGTCCGGGACTCCTTGAAGGACATCCTTCCTGATGAACGTGCATTCGCTGAACGGATTGTGCGGATGGCTAAGTGCTATGCGCTGGTATCTTTACTGGCGTGGCGCCACGACATCCTATTGCGGTGCATAACCTAGGAGGAAGGCTGCGGCCAGCTTGCAGTAGTCCACGGAGGCGAGTGCTGGGAACGCTCATCGTCCCGCACGCTGGTCGGTTAAGCCATCCGGCATGGCTCTTACTGACCGAGAGCCACTTGGACGCCGTCAAACCGGTTAGGAGATGCAATGCGTGCCAGGTCCACGCCAAGCAGACCCACACAACCGGTGCAGACGCCGCACCCAAAGCCGTCGGGGGATACTGGCTCCTCTATGTCGAGGGCCAGCCGGACTTCCCAGGGCCGAGTCACGGGAACTACCCTTCTACATGGTATGCGGGGCCGAAGCCATGCTTCCCCCTGAGATCGCCATGGGGGTCCCCTTGTGTCCGAGCGTACGACGAAGCCACGCATGACCCGCTCTACGTGAGGACATGGCGCCCCGACGCTACCCCAGTAAGTTCACCATGCTTACTTAGGTGTTTATTTAAATTACTCATTAATTTATATTATCACCCCCCCATGCTCTAGACAGTGTGCATCCATTGTACACTCGGTTCCTCTTTCCTGCTCTCATGCATAGTCGATATTTGCCATCCTCCCGAAGGCGGTAGTGCTTGGGATACCTGCCAGAGGCCCGGGGGCCTTTTGGACCTCCCCCTGTAAGGGTACTGTACCGCCAGTTGGTCTCCTCCGAGAAAAGACCTACGCTAGACCGGGGGGTCAGGAGCCTTGTTTTGCCCGGTCCTGCACCCAAAGCATGCGCACTCTGCCCCCCAGCGCTATGGTCTGAGTACTAGGGGGCCGGACGGTTACACCCTGACTGGGGCTGGGGGCCAGACCTCCGGGACCAAGTGCACTGGATTACCCAAGCCCCGTATTCCGGCCCGGGACAGTAAACAAAATGAGACTAAGGGACAGGAAAGGGAGGACCTCTGAGCAGTACCGGACTCCGCCCCCACAGCTGGGCCGAGCTTTGAGCCCAGCCCTCGCCCTCCTTTCAGAGGCGAGCGCTAATGCCGGACCTCACGCCCTTCGCTGGCCTGAGCTCCGATGACTTCCGGACCTCCGCCCCCACAGCTGGGCCGAGCTCCGAGGCCAGCCCTCGCCCTCCTTTCAGAGGTGAGCGCTGATGCCGGACCTCACGCCCTTTGCTGGCCCGAGCTCCGATGACTTCCGGACCTCCGCCCCCACAGCTGGGCCGAGCTCCGAGGCCAGCCCTCGCCCTCCTTTCATAGGCGAGCGCTGATGCCGGACCTCACGCCCTTCGCTGGCCTGAGCTCCGATGACCTCCGGACCTCACGCCCTTCGCTGGCCTGAGCTCCGATGACCTCCGGACCTCACATCCTTCGCTGGACTGAGCTCCAATGACTTCCGGACCTCCGCCCCCACAGCTGGGCCGAGCTCTGAGGCCAGCCCTCGCCCTCCTTTCAGAGGCGAGCGCTGATGCCGGACCTCACGCCCTTTGCTGGCCTGAGCTCCGATGACTTCCGGACCTCCGCCCCCACAGCTGGGCCGAGCTCCGAGGCCAGCCCTTGCCCTCCTTTCAGTGGTGAGCGCTGATGCCAGACCTCATGCCCTTCGCTGGCCTGAGCTCCGATGACTTTCGGACCTCCGCCCCCACAGCTGGGCCGAGCTCCGAGGCCAGCCCTCGCCCTCCTTTTAGAGGCGAGCGCTGATGCCGGACCTCACGCCCTTCGTAGGCCTGAGCTCCGATGACTTCCGGACCTCCGCCCCCACAGCTGGGCCGAGCTCCGACGCCAGCCCTCGCCCTCCTTTCAGTGGCGAGCCCTGATGCCGAACCTCACGCCCTTCGTGGGCCTGAGCTCCGATGACTTCCCGGACCACCCCTCTTCTCAGAGGCGAGCTCCGAAGCCGGACCTCCCCCTTTCACAGGGGCTGAGCTCCGATGCCAGGCTTCACCCTCTCCTCAGAGGCTGAACTCCGAAGCCGTCAAGACCCTGCCAGCACAGGGAGTACTCAAGACAAGAAAGTGGGGTAGGAGAAGGCCCCACCTCGGGCTCGTTACCTCCCCCGAGGTGAGCCCGGGGGCCACTGTCGGTACCCTCAATACCGGGTACCCCGCGCACAGGGTAAAACTTCGTAAGGACCTCGCTCCCTCTGCAGGGGCGAGGTTTGAATGTGCCACGTGTCCAGCGGGGCCGGAGCTCCCCTCCCCACGGAGGATAGCTCCGAGCCTGCCACGTGGCCCAGGAGGCCGGACCTCACCCCCTCTGCAGGGGCGAGCTCCGAAGGCGCCATGTGTCCAGCAGGGCCGGAGCTCCCCTCCCCTCGGAGGATAGCTCCGGGCCTGCCACGTGGCCCAGGAGGCCGGACCTCGCCCCCTCCGCAAGGGCGAGCTCCGAAGGAGCCACGTGTCCGGCAGGGCCGGGGCTCTCCTCTCCTCAAAGGATAGCTCCGAGCCTGCCACGTGGCCCAGAAGACCGGACCTCGCCCCCTCCGCGGGGGTAAGCTCCGAAGGCTCCATGTGTCCAGCGGAGCCGGAGCTCCCCCTCTCCTCAGAGGAGAGCTCCGGGTCCGACACGTGGCCAGCAGAGCAGTGCTGCCGCCTGGCGTGGTAGGCAGCGGGAGTAAAGGCGCGCCATGCCTTTACCGTACAAAGCATTCAAGACCCGCGCCTTCCCGAGACGAAGAGGCGCGGCGCATGCCTGTCAGGAGGCGCTGTGATCAGTCACAGTCAGGACAGGCGTATAGTGTCTGAAGCTGCAGGCCATTGAAGGCAGCGACAAGACCGGATAAGACACACCCTGCCGCCCCTGCTATCGCCAACGACTACACGCTACACTTAGCCTGCGGCATGGGCAGGGCGGCAGGACGAGGACTTCGACGCCAGCGCCAAGACATAATAGCTGGTAGGAAATCACCCCGGGGCCACCTGTCAGGTCCCGGGCCCACCATGTAAGCCGCTCGAGCCTTGGACTATAAAAGGCTCGGGTAGGCAACGTTAGCAAGGGTCGCACTCCAGCCATTCGCACCGGTGGGTTCGCACTCCAGCAACTCACACCCTAGGCATAACTCATCCTCAAGCTCAGGACTCCGGTTCTGAGCAACAAGCAATACAGCGAGCACCTCTGCTCACCGTGGACGTAGGGTTTTACGCTCCGGTGGCCCGAACCACGTAAAACTCGCCGTGTCAAGCTCCTCCCTCACTCGTCCCTTACACTTAAGCTCTCCACAAGCGACTAGCCCCTCCGAAAAAGAACCTCCGCGGGCTGCCCAGAGCAGGTCCGGGGGGAAGTGTCGACCACACACTTCGACAGAAACCGACCTGAAATCCACAACGTTACCGCACTAAATCAACTAAAGATAAGATGATAGGATCCAACGACGATCTGAATAAGACTCTTATTCGGGATACAATCAGATTAGGACTCTTCTCTTCACGATTATAAATAGAACCCAGAACCTCTGGCCGAAACCACAAACTTCTTTTCCAACTCTTGAGCCGACGACTTAGAGCCCTAGCCCTAACTCGCCGAGTAAACCATCACCGAAGCGCAACAAGGGAGATCATCGGAGGAGAACCGAGCGGTCTGAGGAGGACCTCGAAAACCAAGAAGGGCGTAAGGTAGGACTCCGATACCACCTTACGGCATCGTTGTATTCTCCTTGCATCTGTTCTTTGATTCCTTCCAGAAGCCTTCTCGTAGATAGATCACTTGATGATCAAGTTGATCTAAAGAAAAGATCATCGCCACATCCACCTTTGGTCCGAACACCTCTGTCCATGCAAGCCATGCAAAAACACGTACAGACCAATCTAATAAAATTAATCATAGGATAGCATGCATGTGCATCATCGCATCTAGTTTAAGGTTTGTGCATGATATTGATTGCTGTGAATCTTGTATGCACGTGATCCTACCTAGCAGAACAAGCTCGGGGAGCTTTCTACGACGAACTGCAGCAACAAGGTTTTGGGATTCAAGAACAACCGGAACCGCAAGAACAAGTCAAGTGCTCCTTGACCATGTTGATCCTATGTTTTGGGTAAAACTATTTTGTTTTGCGAAAAGGTGTGTGTGTTGAGTCAAACATGATGGGAAGCCCTTTTTATAGTAGTTTACTAGTTTTGGTTGAACCACCCTTGTTGCCTGGGAAGTTTATGAGTCGGGTATGGTTTTTGCTTTATGCTTCGCTAAGTCTATGGGATTGGGAAGCGAGATAGATGTGTCTAGCTAACTGCACTCGTAATGATAATGAGAAACTGATGATGTAATGAACATGGATCGGAGGGAGATCTAGGCAAGACTGGGTTTGTGAATGAGGTAGCATGAGATGGTGGTTTACTTGCCATAGATCTAAGGACCGGTTCATGCATGCACATGCCAGAATAACAGTGCCACCACAAGGCCAAGTATTGGTGCGGCTTAGCTGAGTAATTAGGTAAGTTGCTAGAGTGTTATGGACTGTGGAAGGCGCGGGGAACGGGAGTTGAGTGAGGACTGCCCTGGGAACTGCATGGCACAAGAGGGGGCCCGTGGGTGGGAGAATTGGAGATTCTAGCCTGCTGGTGAAACCTTAGTGAGTTCATACATCTAGTAACCCCTTTGTAAAGGCTATTTTGTGAACTCTTGACCATACATCGATGGTTGTGTACTGGTATAATGGAGGTTCTGCAGTCGCCGATGGGTGACGAAATCACAAACTTGTGGGTAAAGAGGTGCAAACTCTGCAAAGTTATTAAAACTATCATGATAGCCCAGCTTACGGACACAAGCACCTGGATAAACAGCCATGATTAGTTAGGATGGTTATTGGCGAAGGTTCTTGGTTATGGTTATTGGTTTTGGTTATGGTATGGTTGTTGGGACTGTTGAGTCCGGGTGATAAGATGGTTGCATGACTGTTGAGTCATGGCAGCGAAACTGGTCTCGGTGTGAGACAAAGTTGTTATGAGATAAGATGGTAGCGTATACGTGAAGGTATTCGTGAGATGATAGCGAATACGAGGAGGTATTCGTGAGTAAGAATGAGGTTGGTTAATGTTCGGGTGGAACATGGAAAGCGATGGAGGTATGTTGGTAAATTAATACATGCTGGGATTACATTCATCTAAAGTTAAGTTGCTGTTTTATCATGGTTTTATAAATCTGCTTTTCTGCAAATAAGCCTTTTTATACCTACCTTGTTTATGAGCTGCATATCATGTGTTTTCCCGCACTTGCTGAGTACATCATTGTACTCAAACTTGCATTATTATTTCATCACCAGCAGCGGGAGAAGCCTACTATGAAGACCAAGTGGAGCATTACGGCGTGTGATCTGTTCTCAACCTTGCCATTGGAGGGAGTAGAGATGAAGCCACTTCTGCTTAGATTTGCTTCCGCATTAGCTAAATTGCTTCCACTTTAGAATAAAGACTTCCGCTGTGAGCATGAGTCCAAGACTCATGTGGTATTGTAATAAACTCTGTTATTCGTGGTAATATATAATCTGAATTCAGTTTGTGGAACTTATGTGTATGTGTGATGAACATCCTGGGCACACATGCATTAGTTCTCGGTTCCGTGGTTTTCCCACAGAATTGAGGGTGTCACACTAGCACCTCGCTACGTCGGACCATTCAAGATTTTGGCAAACGAGGAGAGGTAGCCTATCAACTAGAGCTCCCGATGAACCTCTCCGACGTGCATGACGTGTTTCACGTATCCCAGCTCAAGAAGTGCTTGAGAGTACCAGAAGAACAAGTACCAACGGATGAGCTCGAGCTTCAAGAGGATTTGACCTATGTAGAGCACCTTGTTCGAATTTTGGACGTGAAGGAAAGGGTCACAAGGAACAAAGTAATCCGTTGGTGCAAGGTACAGTGGAGCCATCACACGGAAGCCGAAGCTACATGGGAGCGTGAGGAAGACCTTAAGGCAGAATTCCCTCATCTATTCTCCACTCTATCGAATCTCGAGGGCGAGATTCAGTTTAAGGAGGTAGGTTTGTAACACCCTCAATTTCATATTCACGCATGCATGCATATTTCATATAAAGAAACATATTAAAAGAATTAGAACGGAAGAATCATCAAAATGGTGGGGTATGGGAGAAATATAGCCGAAAAGAGCCAATTCCAGTTCACCGAGGAGCACTGTCGACACTTCCCGCGGCCTGCTGGCCACGTGGCATTTTCGGAGCTCATCCCTGTGGAAGGGGTGAGGTCCGGCATCGCCAGACACATGGCAGGCTTGGAGCTAGCCTTTGTGGAAGGGTCGAGGTCCGACCCGCTGAACACGTGTTGCCTCCAGGGCTTGTCTCTGAGGAGAAGCGAGGCCCAGCCCCGCTGGACACGTGTCACCACCGGAGCTAGTCGCTGCGGAAAAGCAAGGCTCAACCCCACGGGACACGTGTCGCTCTCGGAGCTCGTCTCCGAGAGGTCCGACACTGTTGGACACGTGTCACCCTCGGAGCTCGTCTACGAGAGGTCTAACACAATTGGACACGTGTCACCCTCGGAGCACACCTCCGAAGGGAAGGGAGGTCTGACACCAATGGACACGTGTCGACTTCGAAGCTCGTCTCTGAGGAGAAAGGAAGTCCGGTACTACTGGACATGTGGCACACTCGGAGCTCACCTCCGAAGAGACGGGAGGTCCAGCACTGACACGTGGCGCACGCGGAGCTCGCCTCTGAGGGAGAGGGGAGGTCCCTCACACCAAGACACGTGGCGCACGCGGAGCTCGCTTCTGAGGAGAGGGAGGCCCCGCCCGCCTGACACGCGGCACAACCGGAGCCCGCCTCTGCGGAAGAAGGGAAGCCCGGCCCCTGCTGGACACGTGGAGCCTCCGGAGCTTATCCCTGCGGAAGGAGGAAATCCTTAAGCGGTTTTCCACTGTATGCGAGTACCTGGTACTGAGGAAACCGACATGAATTCTTCCACATTGAATACTGCAACCAGATCGATTGGAGATAAGTTGTTAAGATCCAAAACAATTTAGGACTCTTATTTGAAATCCAATACAAGTAGGACTCTTCTTTAATCTCTTATAAATAGAACCCAAAACCCCTGGCCGCAACCACGTACTGTTATTTTCCCCTCCCTAAGTTGGTGACTTGGAAGCCCTAGCCCCAGCTCCCCGAGTTAGACTTTCCACCCCCTCGCCGGAGTTCAGACGACGGTGAGCTCCACCGGTGAGCCGCCGACGAGCTCCCCGCTGCTGCCATCGCTAGGAGGAAGGCCCTGCCACCAGGGAGAAGTGATGTAGGTTTTCGTTACCACCTTACAACATCATCGCACATCTGTTTTCTTCAAACAGAAGCCTTTTCGTGTGGACAGATCACGTGTTGATCGGTTTTTGACGGTGGAATTGATCTAGATCTTGAGTCAAGATCATCACCACGTCCACACTTGATCCTTACACCCTTGTTCATCGTAAAACCCCATGCAAAGCCATTAAAACATGCAAGATCACGTACAAACTAAATTAATGAAACTGCACCATAGGATTAGCATGCATCTACATCGTGCATCTTAAGTAAAGTTTGTGCATGATGATTGATTTTTGTGAATCTTGTATGTGCGTGATCGTGAGTAGAAGGACAAGCTCAGGGAGCTACCTACAAAGGACTAAAGCACCAAGATTTCGAGACGCCTGAGCAACAGAAGCCACAGGAACAAGGCAAGTGCTCCTTGACCATATTGATCCCATGTTTTTGGAACTGTTTTGTTTGTGAAAATGTGTATGCTTGAGTCAACTTGATGGGAATCCTTTTATAGGAGTTTACTAGTCTTGTTAACCGCCCTTGTCACCGGGAAAGTTGATGAGTCGGGTATGGTCATTTTGGCTTTTTGCTTCGCTAATCTACGGGTTACGGGAAGCAAGATAGAACGTGTTTAGCTACTGCACTCATATGAATAATGATAATAAGAACTTGATGTTGATAATGAACATGAATCGGGGTAGATCTAGGCAAGCTTGGTTCGTGGATGTGGTAGAATGAGATGGTGGTTTACTTGCCGTAGATCTAAGGACCGGTTCATGCGAGCACATGCAAGGAAAACAGTGTCATCACAAGGCCAAATATGGGTGCGGCTTTGCTGACTAATTAGGTAAGTTGCTAGATTGTTATGGACCGTGGAAGGCACGGGGAATGGGAGTCCAGAGAAGACTGCCCTGGGAACTGCATGGCACAAGAAGGGGCCCGTAGGTGGAAGAATGGTGATTTGAGCCTGCTGGTGAAACCTTAGTGAGTCCATACATCTAGTAGCCCCTTTGTAAAGGCTATTTTGTGATCTCTTCGCCATACACCGACGGTTGTGTACTGGTATAATGGAGGTTCTACAGTCACCGACGGGTGACGAAATCACAAACTTGTGGGTAAAGTGGTCCCACCTCTGCAGAGTGTAAAACTATCATGATAGGTGAGCTTACGGTCACAAGCGCCTGCACAACTCACATGATTAGAAGGGACGGTTTGGGATGGTTATCGGGATGGTTATTTGGTTTTGGTTATGGTATGGTCTTGGAATTGGTTTCGGGACTATTGAGTCTTGGTGATGAAATTGGTTTCGGGACTATTGAGTCATGATAATGAGTTTTGGTCTCGGTTATGAGATGGATATGAATATGAGGGGGTTATTATGAGCATGAGATGATGTTGAGAAAGATTAATGGCTGGATGAGGTGAGATAAGTGGTAAAATATGATGGAGGTATGTTACTGTTTTAATTGGTTATATGTTGGGATCAAATTTACTTAAAGATAGTTGCTGTTTTTATCATGTTTGTGAAATAAACTTTGCTTTCTGCAATGAGCCTTTTTATTCCCTGCCTTGTTGAAAGCTACATATCTTATTTTCCCGCACTTGCTGAGTACGTCATGTGTCAGGGCCTCAGTTTTTGACACACATTTGCAGTGTTCATCACCACACCACACACCTCATTTGAGGAAGGATGATGAACACAAATGAAGAGCAAGTAACAATTATCAACATGCTCATTAGAGAACAAACTCACACATTGCAAAAGTGGTATTTCCCACATGTGATATAGATGGGCTGGACATATGAAAACTCCTACACTTTACTAAGGATGTCCATGCCAAGTTTCACCCAAATTCAAAACCTTTTTGAGGTCAGTTTGGGTATAGTTAGGAAGAGGGCAGTTTGAAACCATATTCAAATTCAAACTGTTTTTATCCCATGAATTTAAAAGTGGAAGGCATATTCTTACTCAGCACATTTTTGTGAGCTCACACACCAATTTTCACTCCATTTGGAGTTGATCTTGACATGAGCTAAGGGGGAGAAATTCAAACTTTATTTGAATTTCAAACTGAACTTGTGCTGAAATTCATTCAAACCAAACCTCATTTGATCTTTGATCAATTCAAATGGCTAATGGGTGAATAATTTGAATTGCCAAGGGTAGTATGGGGTTCACTGTTTACAACAGTGATTAGGAGTAAATTTCAGAGGTTAAAACTGGAGGTGGGACCCACATGTCAGCCACTGCTCAGATCAAACCGACTGAGACTTTTTCACTCGGGTCGCCGAGCCGCAGCGGTGATCGCCACCGAGGGCAGCCGCCGCGCCAGCAGCTGCTTGCCCACGCGCGGGCGTGAGGCGGTGCAGAGCCTTCTTAAGGCGCCTGCCCCCTCCTCGGCCGAGGCACCACCGTTCTTCCCCGCAAGAACTCAGCGCCGGCCGAAAACTTCCGCAGCTCGGACTTGATCGGAGAACGCCGATCGCAGCTCCGTCCGTCCACTCCAGAGCCCCAGAAAGGTACTAGAGACCTTCCTCCGTCCTCCCCGTTGCTAGAATTCGGTTGAAACCGATTGATATCGGCTGTGCCGAAAGATCAAATTTGGGACTTGGAACCGCCGCACCTCGGGCTCTCGTGGACGGCCCAACCAGGGCGCTGTCACGCCCGAGCCAAGGCACCCTTGGACGCGCGGGTGACCGGTGCTGCTCATCCCCGGGCCACAGCTCGAGTGGTTGCTCACCGGCAGCGAATTTCCACTTTTCCCCTTTCTGTGCAGAACGACCTTCGGGTACGATTCTGTTTAATTCATGCTCTAGAAAGGATTAGAGGGCCTCAAGCCGCTCTCACACGATCTAGACACGGTAACACACAAGTTGACTTCACAACTCTGGGCCGGAGAACCTCTGTGCCCGGCGTAATTTGAGGTCTACTAATGGCGGAACGAACGGGCGGCATCGGGCGCGCGGTGAGGACCTATTACGGGCCTTCCCCGAGCTGCCTCGAGCTCATGTCGACCTTCTCTAAGGTCCACTGATGCTCCCTGACCGGTTTCCCATGTAGCTGAGGTGCTAGGGTAGTCAGCCGACATGGCTGAAGTCGTTTCGAGGTGGCGGCTCGTCGCCGACCATGCTCCGGCCACTGTCATGAGCAGCTGACCCTAGAATCCTGTTCCCCGAGTAAAAGTAGGCAGGGGCGGCCAGAATCGAGAAGTTTGGAGCTGTACAGCAGCCGGCGGCGAGCTCTCCGGCGAGATCCCTCGGCGGCGGGGTGCGGGTGTCGCGAGGTTGAAGAAGGGGGTGGACCCCAGCTGTCAGCGGGAGATATTTTGAATCGAGATCCGGCTGCGGCCGGGATCGGGTGTGCTGGCGCGTAAAATCATTGTGGGCCGCGGTGTGCTGTCGCCTCGGCGTGCGACGCGTGTCCCCTGGGCCCACGCGCGAGTTTAAACTTTTCCCCGATTTTCAGATTTCCTTCAAACTTCAAATCCTCATAACTTTTGCTAGAAAGCTCCAAATTGAGTGAACCAAATTTTGCTGGATTCAGCTCTCTGAGTACTTTCCAGAAATCAAGTTTCACTTCATGAAATTCCTTATTTCTCCAGAATTAATTCCTCAAAATTTAAATTGTTAGGAATTTTAACTGGAGAATCCTTTGGAGGAAAATTCTGAAATTTTGCTGAGATGTTCACCAAAATATCCTTGAACTACCATAGAAATTTCAGATCCATTTGAGCTCATTTAATCCACCTAATAGTGTGATTAGTGAAACTGTTCCAGAGAAAATAGAAAATGTTCAGAAACATTTTTCAGAATTTTCTCTGAAATTGTTTGTCTCATATCTTTAGTTACGAACCCCCAAATTAAGTGAGACAAAATCCATTAGAACCCTCTGAAAATCTAGTTTTCAGAAAGTCATAGTTTGTTTCATGAAAATCCTTAGAACACCCTAAAAGCCTTTAATTAAGGTCATGGACATAATTAATTGTGGGGGGCTCAATTGAGCTTTGCTGCAACTAAAACTTGACCAAGTCTCTGTTTAGGTTGTAACCAAGCCACAGTAAAAGTTTCACAGTCATTAGGTTTGTCTAGCAAGAATTATAGACTTCACAACTTCAAAGTTAATACCAATGCATTTAAATTGATACATATATTGCTCTTATCATGTAGTCGCTAAGGTCGAGGAGGAACCCGAAGTCCTAGACTTCGTTACTCCGGAGGAACAGCTAGCCTACAACCAAGAGCAGCAAGGCAAGCTCCGGTTTGCATTAACCTTTTTACAAATGTTTATTGTTTTGAGCACATCTTTGAATATTGTTCTTTGCATTAGAGTCTTGATTGGAAACCCATCTGCATAGCCAAGAAAACCATGGGTTGGGTTTAGGATTGAAAACCTCGTTAGCCACTGCATTGCTAAGATAGAGTAGGATTCGGTACAAGTCGAGTAGTTGGAACTACTCGCGAGAATAGGCTAGAGGCACATTGCTCGGGTAGAGGTAGCACATGATACACATAGCAATAAAATGAGACCGAGCGGAGAGTAAGGGAAGCAGGACTTTGGGGCCTGTGTGCTGTAGCTCCGCTTGTATTGATTGAGGACCGAGCCGTGTGCGGGCCTGTTGAACAAGCTAGAACAGTACCGAAGACCTACCGGCTATATGGGAACCGGGAAACTGATGTAACTCGGGTAGCTGGGTGTTGAGGCATAGCTGGTCGTTCAGAGGGTAGGTTGAGAGCTCGAGGTGTAAATCGGCTGGCGGCACTGAGATGCGCGTGCAGAGACCTCTTGCTCGGGACGATTGGACTGGTTCAACATTTGGCTAACGGGTGAAAGGTAGTCGCGTACGACGTCCGTGATGGTTGTTGTAGACAACATCGAGTACGGGGGTACGTGACGGGTTGTTCGAGTAACCCTGCAGGTGTAAATCGATTATAATCGCCGTCCCTCAAGGTCAGTGAGTACCACTTGTTCACTGTACCGTGACGTAGAAAGAACAGGCTAGTCACATGTTAAAATGTTGCTGGTTGAAAGCTGGACATTGATTGTTAATGATATGCTGTAGTTTAGAGCTAACTAAAGTTCTTTTCAACTTTGGGCAAAGTACATGAGAGAAATGCGTTTCTTGTTTGATTGAGGCTCTCTCATGTGCCTTAGCGTAAGGTTCTCCACAACCTGCTGCTAAAACTTGAAAGTAAGGTTCTACTAATTAGGAGAGTCCTTGCAACTGGTTTTTACCTCATGTAACCCATTACCCTCATGTAGAAGTTCCATGTTTAGGTTAGACGGGTCAGACTTGCTGAGCCTTCGTGCTCACTGCTTGTGTTTGAAGCCTTTGCAGGGTTCTATGAGGAAGGGACTCCCGAAGAAGAGACGGAACCCCAGGAGGGGAACCCCGTCGAGTGGGAGTCGTGCACGCCGCAGAGTTAGTGTGCGTGTGTGCTAGCAAGGACACGTTCGAGGGCTGAACGTGCACTTGATGCTTAGTCTACGCCCGCGAGTGTGGACTGAACTTATTTTGATGTAAACATGTTCATAAACTTGTTTATGTAATAAAATTTCCGCTTCCGCTTTGTACCTTTGACGTGTGTTATACGGTGCTGTGCAACGCAGCACCCCTCAGCGTGATCCTGGCTCGACAGGACCAATGGGGTCATGTCAGCGTTGGTGTCAGAGCTCGCTTGAGGTTTAACACAGTACAAAGGTCTTCTTTTTCAAAAATCCAGTGAGGAACAAGTTAGTAGCCCGTATAAGGATGTTATTAGTATATAGAAAGTGGCTTATTAACCTATTTGTTATGTCGGAAAAATCGTGCATCTCGGGACGTTCATGTCTTGGGGGTGCACGTAAGCGCTGTCCACCAGTGCGCACAAGCTGAAGGGTGGAGCCCCACGGGTGGCAGGTAACCCCACCCGCTTTGATATCCTCTGCGACTCTTCATGTCGTTTGGGGTATTCGAGCAACGTCTGTCCCTGGCGTGCGTTGTGCAATTTGGGAGACCCCATCACGTGGTCTGAAACGTGAACACGTAACTCAAGGCGTGTTTGGCTTGAGAACATCCGGGCGAGTGATGACGGCCGGGTGTACTAACTGTATGGATTCCGGGCTCGGTGTGCAGCCGAGTCTGATGATTGTTTGAGTTTCTGCAGGTAGCCTGACATCGAAACGGTAGACGTGTAGCATCCGTGTGCGAGTGACGGTTAGTGCCACTGAATTAACGAAGCCGGCTAAGTCCGGTATAGGTTTTTCCTTTGTGAGGACGTAGTACCGACATAATCTGGTGACACATCGACGTCACACCCAACTAAATAAACAACTTCGTTGCAAAAACTGGAAGGTTTTGATCCAAAGTAGTAAAACTTGATGTAACTCCTTCCCTTGAACAGGATATTCAAAGGTAACAAGTTTTCAACTTATAGGTTGTTAAGGACAGAGCACTCTGTTTTCAGCTGAATCAAGGCTGGAGTTAATCAGAGGTTAGAGGTTGAGTTGTTTCGAGGTTGGGGTCGTATGGTACATTTCTGGAAAGCTTTGGAAGAGTTTTAAAACTTTTCTGTTGAGTTCCAGAGGTGTTTCATCCCTTAACCACTCGAAAAATGCAGTAAAGTTGAAACTGTCCAGAAAACAGGACAGAATAAAGACTCTCTGTAGACTCTCTGTAAATTGAGCATAACTTCCTGCATAAAAATCCAAAAATAGAAAATGAGGTAGTTCTGGAAAGCTTATGAGGTGGGTTACAACTTTGTAACAGAAAGTTTTGTCAGATTAGGAAGAGAAGTAACTGAGATGTTTGGATCAAATCAGTACCTAAGGCAGGGAGGTACTGTCCAATTTTCTCCAAAACTTCTGTTAACTTTGACATCTCATAACTTTTGAACCAGGACAGATTTTAGGCCAAGCAAATGCTTTCTGGGAAGCTATTGGAGTTAGATTTAACTTTGATGTTGAGCTCCAGAACTGGTTTTGCTTTTAACATGGCCTAAATCAGGTTGAAATGGAAACTGGTCAGAGCTGTCATGGGAACAGCAGATCAGCAGTCAAATTTGTTTAAAAATTTGAACTATGTTTCCAAGTTTTATGGGTTCAATGACATGTTTTATGTTATAACTCAGGAGTTTACTGTTTAAATAAATATTTTACAATTCTCAAATATATTTTTACAGATGGCAGCAGATAAACAGTTGGAGAACGGGTGGGTGGCTTCCCACTGTTCTGACCGTCGCGGCTACCCGGAAGCATTGTGGCAAATGCTCCAATATTTCGGGTATAGTCAGATGCCGCAGTACTTCGCCAAGGAAGAAGGCGAGGAGGGGAACAAGACGTGGACGATCCATGTCGAGGTTCCTGCAGGACCTACGCCACCCGGTTGGGTGCCATTCACCGTCACGGTGAGAGGAAGACAACCGGAAGGGATGTGGCAAGTGGCAGCCCGTGACACTATGTCACGTTTCTGCCAAATACACGTGCAGGCTATGGAGGGCACTCCATACGCACTCGTTCCGGTGGAGGGACGAGCTCAGCAGCTGTGGGAAGAGAGGTACCTGGAAGCAACGGACCCGAGTTGCCCAAGGTACAACCCCACGGAGGCAAATCTCAGCCTCCATATGAGGGCGGGAAACGCCGTGATGGACAGCCAAGCCGTTCATACGGAGCATCTCGCCACAAAGCTCAAGGAGAGCACAAGCCGTGGAGATCATTTCGAGAGTGCTCACAGCGCACTCCGCAATGTGCTCCTTCCGACGATCAAGCGACTGAATGAACAACACAATCAGTTGCGTCGTCTGAAGAAGGCAAGGAAGAAGAGCCGTGTTGACATAGCGGAGTTGCAAGAGCTGGTGCAGACCCTAACCCAGCAGAATGAGGACCTTGCTCAAGAGCGGGACGACGCTATTGAGGAAGGACAAGGCTGGGAAGAGGACTACAACCAAGCTATGGACGAGGTGCATGCTTTGCAGGACCTCGTGCCCCCGGTGTTAGGCGTACCGGTAGTCTTGGGTCTTCCAGCAATGGGAAAACCCGGGATGGGAGAAGAGGTGGTAGACCCAGAGCCACCAGCAGAGGTACCAGAGGAGGAGGACCCCAAGAGGTCGAGTTCTACTCCGAGTAGGGGGTTACGGTTGCCAAGTAGGGCAGCCAGGGTAGCGTAACCCAACTTTTGTAATCGGTGACATGTCGTGTAGACAGTAGCGTATGTATAGTTAGTGACGACATGAGCACGACTTCTCGGAGATCCGAGAATAATGTATCTTGTATAAAGTTTATGCTTTATCAATATATGTGAACGTTGTGCAAATTAATCGTGTGTCACGTCAATACCTACTGTTGCTTATGGAATTTTAAGTAAGACATGTGCTAATCGCTGCTGTTTTGAATTTCAGAATGACGCGTACTCGTGCCAACCCGGACGTTGGGGGTACCAGTCAAGGGGGAGAGACCTCCCAACCACCTCCCGAGGACTCCTCGGGACAACAACAGCAACAACAACAGCAAACACCGCCACCGCCACTGCCGACGGTTACATTGGCCGACATCGTCGCGGCAATGGCGGGCTCGCATCAGCAACACACAGAGTTGCTGCAGACTCTTATTGCGAATACGTCTCGCCCAGAGAGACGTCAAGACCGTGAGGAGCGTCAACAGAGCTCCTACTCCGACATCCTGGCAACTCATCCCCCGGTATTCTCAAGGGTGGATGAACCACTTGACGTGGACAACTGGCTCCGCGCCATAGAGATGAAGTTCGGGCTGCTCCAAATCAGCGAGCAGCGCAAGACTCAGTTCGCGGTCCAGCAGCTCCAAGGATCCGCGAGCGCGTGGTGGGCCAACTTCTGTGCTTCACAGCCCACCCACCGAGTGATGACCTGGGCGGAGTTCCGGATGGCCTTCAGGGCCTATCATATACCGCCAGGTCTGATGAAGAGGAAGACGCAGGAGTTCCTACACCTGCAACAAGGGAGCCGGAACGCGCTGGAATATTCCAGGGCGTTTAATGATCTTGCGCTATATGCGTCGTATCATGCTGATACCGACGAGAAGCGGCGGGACCATTTCTACCAGGGGCTTAACCCGCTCCTGAAGGACAAGTTGGCGATGTTCAATCGCGGCAGCCTCAACGACATCATTGATGCTGCGATTGTTCAGGAGGACTCCGGTAAGGAGTTGGCGGCGGCAGAGCGAAAGCGAAGCGCGCCGCAAAGCAGCGGAGAAGGAGGCGGTCCTTCTCAGAAATTTCGGATGGTGAATCGCCCACCATCAGGTCCACGCTGGCAGCCACCACAGCGGTCGATGCCGTTCCGCAGTCGGCCGTATTCTTCACCGGCATTCCGGCCGGCACTGCCAGTACCACCGCAACAACAACAGCAGCAGCGGGCGATGCCGCGTGCGTTTGCACCTCCGCAACGCATGCCGGGCTTTCGTCCACTGAGCACTCCACCAGCAGCGGCCACATGTTACAAGTGTGGTCGTCCAGGGCACTTCGCGAGAAGTTGCCTGGAGAGGCAAGGCGGCGGAGTGGCACCACAGTTTCCGGGGAGGAATCAACCCCGGAACCCTACTAATGCGCGGCGGGCAAACCCTAGGCCCGGCACTGTCCACCAACTTGCCATTGAGGACGTGCCGGAGGGCGAGCCAATCCTTGCGGGTATGTTCCAACTGCACCAGCATCCCGCTATAGTACTGCTTGATTCAGGCGCCACGCATAGTTTCATTAGCCAAGCTTTCATTGATAAGTATAGCGTGCAAATACTACCCACCGATAGTCCTTATGTGATCTGTTCACCGGGTGGGAAAATTTCAGCAAGCATGATGGTCCCAAAAGCGCCATTGTGTTTAGAAGGTAGAGTTTACCCTACGTCTCTCATAATTTTAGAGGGACAAAAGGTCGATGTCATTTTAGGGATGTCGTGGTTAACCCGCCACGGCGCTGTTTTAGACACCGTCCTCCGAGTCGTGCACTTGAATTCCGAAGTGCACGAGTCTCACTCATTATTTCTGGACAATCCAGAAATAAAACTTCCAAGTGTCTATCAAGCCACAACCATCAGATTGGAAGATATTCCGGTGGTCCGAGAGTTCCCTGATGTATTCCCGGACGATTTGCCGGGGATGCCACCCGATAGAGAGGTGGAGTTCAAGATTGAACTTGCACCGGGAACCATGCCAATATCCCGAAGGCCGTACAAGATGGCGCCCAAGGAGTTGGCTGAACTGAAGACTCAGCTCACGGACCTTCTGGAGAAGGGTTTTATTAGGCCGAGCTCCTCACCATGGGGATGTTCAGCATTATTTGTCAAGAAGAAGGATGAGACGTTGCGGCTTTGCGTGGACTATCGTCCATTAAATGCCGTAACCATCAAGAACAAGTACCCGTTGCCACGGATCGACATGTTGTTTGATCAGTTGGTCGAAGCAAAGATCTTTTCCAAGATGGATTTAAGATCCGGGTACCATCAGATTAAGATAAGGGCTGAGGACATTCCGAAGACGGCTTTCTCGACGAGGTACGGACTTTATGAGTACCTGGTCATGTCCTTCGGCCTCACCAATGCTCCAGCTCACTTCATGTACTTAATGAACTCGGTGTTCATGCCGGAGCTGGACAAGTTTGTCGTGGTCTTCATCGACGACATCCTGGTATATTCTAAGTCGGAGGAAGATCACAAGAAACATCTGCGTATAGTCTTGCAACGGCTGCGGGATCACAAGTTATACGCAATATTCAGCAAATGCAAGTTTTAGATATCGAAAGTGCCTTTCCTCGGGCATATCATCTCAGCGGAGGGTATCTCTGTGGACCCGAGCAAGATCACGCAAGTGCTGAATTGGAAATCCCCGAGAACTGTTCACGAGGTACGGAGTTTCCTCGGACTCGCGGGATATTATCGGAGGTTCATCCCGAACTTCTCGAAGATTGCCAAGCCAATGACAGAGCTGCTGAAGAAGGCTACCAAATATGTTTGGGGTCCAGCATGTGAAGCAGCATTCAAGGCTTTAGTCAAGCACCTGACATCAGCACCGGTTTTGGCGCAGCCAGACACAACAAAACCGTTCGATGTGTACTGCGATGCATCCGGCATTGGGCTCGGATGTGTGCTGATGCAAGACCGAAGAGTGGTCGCGTATGGATCACGGCAGCTTAGAAACCATGAGCAAAATTATCCAACTCACGACTTGGAGCTCGCTGCCGTGGTACTTGCACTAAAGATGTGGAGGCACTACCTACTCGGTAACCTCGTACATTTATATACCGACCACAAAAGCCTCAAGTACATATTCACTCAGAAGGAGCTGAACATGAGGCAACGAAGATGGTTAGAATTGATAAAGGATTACGAAATAGAGATCCATTATCATCCGGGCAAAGCAAACGTAGTGGCAGATGCGCTGAGCCGCAAGTCACACGTCAATAATCTGACCATCACACCGTTGGAAGAGAGCGAACCACCACTCCATGTGATTCCACACGGAGCTCTCTACAACCTAGCTTTGATCCCCACCATCCGTGAAGAGATAGCGGCAGCCCAGAAGAATGACAAGGGCATGTCACATTTGCGGAGACGTGTAGACAGTGGGGAGTTGAAATGTTTCCGAAAGGACGGAGACGGCGTCCTATGGTTCAATGACCGGATTGTCGTACCCTGAAACCCGGAACTACGGAAGAAGATCTTTGATGAGGCTCACTTATCAAAGTTCTCTATTCACCCCGGCAGTAACAAGATGTATCAAGAACTCAGAAGAAAGTTTTGGTGGACACGGATGAAGCGCGAGGTTGCAAAATACGTGTCCGAGTGTGATACATGTCGAAGGGTGAAAGCAGATCATATGCGGAAACCGGGACTGCTGCAACCACTGGGCATTCCTGCCTGGAAGTGGGAGGACGTGAGCATGGACTTCATCGTCGGTTTGCCCACCACCTTGCAGAAACATGATTCTGTGTGGGTGATCGTCGATCGGCTCACCAAAGTTGCCCATTTCATCCCGGTCAACACCAACTACAACGCCAAGAAGTACGCTGAACTGTACATCTCACGGATTCTATGCTTATACGGCGTACCCCGTACCATCATATCGGACCGAGGCACTTTATTTGTGTCCCGTTTTTGGGAGCAGCTACACGCTTTCTTGGGGACGAAGCTGATCCGTAGTTCAGCCTACCACCCGCAGACGGATGGACAAACCGAGCGGGTAAATCAAATCCTAGAAGACATGCTACGAGCTTGCGCTATCAACCACGGAAAGAATTGGGATGATCACTTGCCGTTAGCTGAGTTCTCGTACAACAATGGGTACCAAGCCAGCATCAAGATGGCGCCCTACGAGGCGCTATACGGAAGAAAATGCCGCACACCATTGAACGGGTGTGAGTCTGGCGAAAGGGTTACCTTCGGGATTGACCTTGTCAACAACGCGGAAGAAAAGGTTCGACTAATTCAAGCGAACCTAAAAGCCGCTCAATCCCGTCAGAAACAGTATGCGGACCGGAGAAGGCGCCCATTACAATTCGAAGTTGGAGATCACGTATATCTACGGGTGTCTCCAATGAAGGGCGTAAACAGATTTGGGGTGAGAGGAAAGTTGGCACCCCGATTCATCGGTCCATTTCAGATTACCGAGAGATGTGGATCAGTGGCATACCGGCTGAAGTTACCAGAAGCACTTTCCGGTGTGCACGACGTCTTTCACGTTCCCAGCTGAGGAAATGTCTCAAGCTATCAACTACCGTTCAGCTGGAAGACATTGAAGAACTGCAACCGGATCTCACCTATCGGGAGGAACCGGTGCAGATTATTGATGAAAAGGCCCGAACCACGCGCAACCGTACGTTGTGGTTCTACAAGGTTCTATGGAGTAATCACTCCATGGACGAAGCGACATGGGAGAGCGAAGAATTTCTTCGCACTAACTACCCCGACTTTTTCACGTCGCATATCCGGTAATTTTCCACCATCCTCTCTCTCATTTTCACCTTATAATCTCGGGACGAGATTCTTTTAAGGGGGGAGGAATGTAAGGGCCTCAGTTTTTGACACACATTTGCAGTGTTCATCACCACACCACACACCTCATTTGAGGAAGGATGATGAACACAAATGAAGAGCAAGTAACAATTATCAACATGCTCATTAGAGAACAAACTCACACATTGCAAAAGTGGTATTTCCCACATGTGATATAGATGGGCTGGACATATGAAAACTCCAACACTTTACTAAGGATGTCCATGCCAAGTTTCACCCAAATTCAAAACCTTTTTGAGGTCAGTTTGGGTATAGTTAGGAAGAGGGCAGTTTGAAACCATATTCAAATTCAAACTGTTTTTATCCCATGAATTTAAAAGTGGAAGGCATATTCTTACTCAGCACATTTTTGTGAGCTCACACACCAATTTTCACTCCATTTGGAGTTGATCTTGACATGAGCTAAGGGGGAGAAATTCAAACTTTATTTGAATTTCAAACTGAACTTGTGCTGAAATTCATTCAAACCAAACCTCATTTGAACTTTGATCAATTCAAATGGCTCATGGGTGAATAATTTGAATTACCAAGGGTAGTATGGGGTTCACTGTTTACAACAGTGATTAGGAGTAAATTTCAGAGGTTAAAACTGGAGGTGGGACCCACATGTCAGCCACTGCTCAGATCAAACCGACTGAGACTTTTTCACTCGGGTCGCCGAGCCGCAGCGGTGATCGCCACCGAGGGCAGCCGCCGCGCCAGCAGCTGCTTGCCCACGCGCGGGCGTGAGGCGGTGCAGAGCCTTCTTAAGGAGCCTGCCCCCTCCTCGGCCGAGGCACCACCGTTCTTCCCCGCAAGAACTCAGCGCCGGCCGAAAACTTCCGCAGCTCGGACTTGATCGGAGAACGCCGATCGCAGCTCCCTCCGTCCACTCCAGAGCCCCAGCAAGGTACTAGAGACCTTCCTCCGTCCTCCCTGTTGCTAGAATTCAGTTGAAACCGATTGATATCGGCTGTGCCGAAAGATCAAATTCGGGACTTGGAACCGCCGCACCTCGGGCTCTCATGGACGGCCCAACCAGGGCGTTGTCACGCCCAAGCCAAGGCGCCCTTGGACGCGCGGGTGACCGGTGCTGCTCATCCCCGGGCCACAGCTCGAGTGGTTGCTCACCGGCGGCGAATTTCCACTTTTCCCCTTTCTGTGTGCAGAACGACCTTCGGGTACGATTCTGTTTAATTCGTTCTCTAGAAAGGATTAGAGGGCCTCAAGCCGCTCTCACACGATCCAGACATGGTAACGCACAAGTTGCCTTCACAACTCTGGGCCGGAGAACCTCTGTGCCCGGCGTAATTTGAGGTGTACTAATGGCGGAACGAACGGACGGCATCGGGCGCACGGTGAGGACCTATTTTGGGCCTTCCCCGAGCTGCCTCGAGCTCATGTCGACCTTCTCTAAGGTCCACTGATGCTCCCCGACCGGTTTCCCAAGTAGCTGAGGTGCTAGGGTAGTCAGCCGACATGGCCGAAGTCGTTCTGAGGTGGCGGCTCGTCGCCGACCATGCTCCGGCCACTGTCATGAGCAGCTGACCCTAGAATCCTGTTCCCCGAGTAAAATTAGGCAGGGGCGGCCAGAATCGAGAAGTTTGGAGCTGTACAGCAGCCGGCGGCGAGCTCTCCGGCGAGATCCCTCGGCGGCGGGGCGCGGGTGTCGCGAGGTTGAAGAAGGGGGTGGACCCCAGCTGTCAGCGGGAGATATTTTGAATCGGGATCCGGCTGCGGCCAGGATCTGGTGTGCTGGCGCGTAAAATCATTGTGGGCCGCGGTGTGCTGTTGCCTCGGCGTGCGACGCGTGTCCCCTGGGCCCACGCGCGAGTTTAAACTTTTCCCCGATTTTCAGATTTCCTTCAAACTTCAAATCCTCATAACTTTGGCTAGAAAGCTCCAAATTGAGTGAACCAAATTTTGCTGGATTCAGCTCTCTGAGTACTTTCCAGAAAATCAAGTTTCACTTCATGAAATTCCTTATTTCTACAGAATTAATTCCTCAAAATTTAAATTGTTAGGAATTTTAACTGGAGAATCCTTTGGAGGAAAATCCTGAAATTTTGCTGAGATGTTCACCAAAATATCCTTGAACAGCCATAAAAATTTCAGATCCATTTGAGCTCATTAGTCCACCTAATAGTGTGATTAGTGAAACTGTTCCAGAGAAAATAGAAAATGTTCAGAAACATTTTTCAGAATTTCCTCTGAAATTGTTTGGCTCATATCTTTAGTTAGGAACCCCCAAATTAAGTGAGACCAAATCCATTAGAACCCTCTGAAAGTCTAGTTTTCAGAAAGTCCTAGTTTGTTTCATGAAAATCCTTAGAACACCCTAAAAGCCTTTAATTAAGGTCAAGGACATAATTAATTGTGGGGGGCTCAATTGAGCTTTGCTGCAACTAAAACTTTACCAAGTCTCTGTTTAGGTTGTAACCAAGCCACAGTAAAAGTTTCACAGTCATTAGGTTTGTCTAGCAAGAATTATAGACTTCACAACTTCAAAGTTAATACCAATGCATTTAAATTGATACATATATTGCTCTTATCATGTAGTCGCTAAGGTCGAGGAGGAACCCGAAGTCCTAGACTTCGTTACTCTGGAGGAACAGCTAGCCTGCGACCAAGAGCAGCAAGGCAAGCTCCGGTTTGCATTAACCTTTTTACAAATGTTTATTGTTTTGAGCACATCTTTGAATATTGTTCTTTGCATTAGAGTCTTGATTGGAAACCCATCTGCATAGCCAAGAAAACCATGGGATGGGTTTAGGATTGAAAACCTCGTTAGCCACTGCATTGCTAAGATAGAGTAGGATTCGGTACAAGTCGAGTAGTTGGAACTACTCGCGAGAATAGGCTAGAGGCACATTGCTCGGGTAGAGGTAGCACATGATACACATGGCAATAAAATGAGACCGAGCGGAGAGTAAGGGCAGCAGGACTTTGGGGCCTGTGTGCTGTAGCTCCGCTTGTGTCGATTGAGGACCGAGCCGTGTGCGGGCCTGTTGAACAAGCTAGAACAGTACCGAAGACCTACCGGCTATATGGGAACCTTGAAACTGATGTAACTCGGGTAGCTGGGTGTTGAGGCATAGCTGGTCGTTCAGAGGGTAGGTTGAGAGCTCGAGGTGTAAATCGGCTGGCGGCACTGAGATGTGCGTGCAGAGACCTCTTGCTCGGGACGATTGGACCGGTTCAACATTTGGCTAACGGGTGAAAGGTAGTCGCGTACGACGTCCGTGATGGTTGTTGTAGGCAACATCGAGTACGGGCGTACGTGACGGGTTGTTCGGGTAACCCTGCAGGTGTAAATCGATTATAATCGCCGTCCCTCACGGTCAGTGAGTACCACTTGTTCACTGTACCGTGACATAGAAAGAACAGGCTAGTCTCATGTTAAAATGTTGCTGGTTGAAAGCTGGACATTGATTGTTAATGATATGCTGTAGTTTAGAGCTAACTAAAGTTCTTTTCATCTTTGGGCAAAGTACATGAGAGAAATGCGTTTCTTGTTTGATTGCGGCTCTCTCATGTGCCTTAGCGTAAGGTTCTCCACAACCTGCTGCTAAAACTTGAAAGTAAGGTTCTACTAATTAGGCGAGTCCTTGCAACTGGTTTTTACCTCATGTAACCCATTACCCTCATGTAGAAGTTCCATGTTTAGGTGAGACGGGTCAGACTTGCTGAGCCTTCGTGCTCACTGCTTGTGTTTGAAGCCTTTGCAGGGTTCTATGAGGAAGGGACTCCTGAAGAAGAGACGGAACCCCAGGAGGGGAACCCCGTCGAGTGGGAGTCGTGCACGCCGTAGAGTTAGTGTGCGTGTGTGCTAGCAAGGACACGTTCGAGGGCTGAACGTGCACTTGATGCTTAGTCTACGCCCGCGAGTGTGGACTGAACTTATTTTGATGTAAACATGTTCATAAACTTGTTTATGTAATAAAATTTCCGCTTCCACTTTGTACCTTTGACGTGTGTTATACGGTGCTGTGCAACGCAGCACCCCTCAGCGTGATCCTGGCTCGACAGGACCAATGGGGTCGTGTCATCATGTACTCAACCTTGCATTATTACTTAATCATCAGCAACAGGAGAAGAGTACTTCGAAGATCATGTGGAGTATTAGGCATGTGAACTACCGTCAACTTGCCTGTGGAGTTGGAGATGGAGCCTCTGCTGCTGTTTAGTTTGCTTCCACTATCGTTAGAGACTTCCGCTACTAGGATAAGTTAGAAGACTTCCTCTACAAGAATAAGATAGAGATTGATGTAATAAAGTACTTAAACCCTGTTATTCGTGGTTATATTCTGAATTCAGTTTGTGGATTACATGTGTATGTGTGATGAACATCCTGGGCACACATGCATTAGCTGGGTTCCGTGTTTTACGGGACCGGGAGTCATAACGCGTACGATGGCTGAGGAGAAAGTTTAGCTCGCATCCCTGCACTTGGATGGTGTGGTAGCGTAGTAGTATTTCAGCTTGGAAAGGAACTTTGACATCATTTCCATGGCAAGGTTCACAAAATTTGTGAATATTAGGTTCAGGTCACCCCTACGATCCACTGATATAGCAGAACTGAAGGAACCGTGTCGCACAAGAATAGGTCAACTTGTTCACTATAGGGTTGGTGAGCCTTTGAGGACATACGTCGAGCTCCAATTTCACAGCGATCCGCAAACAGCCATGAGCCTCCCATGGTCTTATGAGTGGCGCTTGCTGACAACAGCACCCGACTCTAGGACCTCCAAGCCCACCGCAGCGGAAACAGTAGCAGCCAAGGACGTCTCTCCTGGATGGTTGAATCAGCCAACCGAACCGAACCACGATTCCGGTGCTTGTCACTGGAGGAATTGGCCATCGAAGACACCAAAGGGGAGTCCTACCACTGCCCCCAAGAAGTTCACCACTGACCACAAATGCACCTCCAAGGGAGTGTACTTGTTGGAGCTAGACACTTAGCTCCCGAACAAGCTGTTTGTTAGGAAGGAGGGAAATGTTTTAGTGTTGGATGACAAGAAGTTGTTAGTTAGTTTAAATGTAAGATAGGTTATTGTAGTTGGTTTGATAAAAGATAGAGTTTATTTAGATAAGAAGATATGCTTGTTGGGTTGTTAGACCAGCATGTCAGACGCCCACTTGGCTATAACAGGAGCGGCCATAGCAGTACATTAAGAGCTATTTATAGGCTGTGGCGCACAAACATCATGTCAACAGATAAGCTCACGATCCGCACTGCCTTTGTATGATCCGCACCTCCGGCCACCTGCGCTAAACCGTCCTTCACTCACTGCATGCATGCTGCATGCTTATCCCTTGGTCAGCGTTAGTTGCCTGACATGCACAACATGATGCCTACTAGCAGCCCACGTTCCAGCACTCAATTTCTAGGACTCTGAACACCAGCAACGTTGCAGGCATTGAGTGCCTTTCACACGGTCACTGTTGGTGATATGGCCAAGAGGCAATCATAACAATTCCTGTTAAAGGCCTGTTGGATATTTGATCCATAAGCATTCAGGGTACTAATGGGCCTGTGACCTAAAAGCCCATTAGTATGCCTATAAATACAAGGGGTAAGGTTAGGGGCTGAGGACCACCACTCCACCACGTTAGAGCCCTAGCTGCCACCCCTCGCAGGCCTCACGCCGAGACCCTTCCCACGTGCGTGGTGCTAGCACACCGGCACACGGCATTCCTTCCCGTACGTGTTGACTCCGTGGAGGCGTTGCTGCTACTGCTGCGCTGATTGGCCACGATGAACGTGATCGTCTACCTGCTGCCATGACGAGGACGTGGAAGAGACGAACATGGCAGTCTGCTTCCTCTGCACCGACTGCGTCTATGTTCCACTGTGCTGCGCGTCTAGTGGTAAAGATCTATGACCTCTGTACTCGCATGTTTCCTAGGTGACGCGGTAGAATTGCTAGAGTAGCAAACCGCCGCTTTTCCAACAGCCACATCACGTTGCATGCACTCAAATACTTGCACCCCTGCCCACTCTTGTGTTGCAGCCACACCACTGCCTGAGGAGCCCACTAGCACCAATCATCACACATACACCATAATTATTTTAATCAAATACACTCACTAGCAAATAACAAGATTAGACCCAACATCGAGCAAATCGTGAGCTTGTTCTCCTTCATCGGCCTCCGTACCACCCCTATTTTGCCGGCCCAATTCTTCACCACGGTCAACCATGGCTCAAATGATTCCACATACACCTTCCTTACTTATCCACGTTTCTAAGCACCTAGTTTAATAGGAACCTCGTCAAACTAACCGAACCTTGGGGTCTTTTCATCGGCCAACCACCAAACTTGTCGCCATCATCATTGCGTCACCATGTCTGGCCATCTTCATCAATATTAGAGTACATGTTGGCAGTCTCAAGCTCTCCTTTAAGCTATTCGACAAAGTCCCGGACTCCCTCAAAGTCTCCAGCACCTGTGCGACCTCGCCAAACCTTCCTACCTGCCAAACCTCATCGTTGGTCATCTCTAGTGAGCCACCGGTGACCCTCTTTCCCTAAGATGTATTCCCCATTGCACTTAGAGCAATTTCCCCCCAAATTCGTTGTGATTCCGTCACCTACGAGTTGTGCTTGGTACTAATATGCTCAATACAAATTGCATGATCGTGGATTTTATCTTTATAAAATAGGAGTTAATGTTAATGTATTTGACAACACCACTTGACTTGTTGTTGTGAGAGTGAAATATTGTTAGCTCGTTATAGTACTATAACTTAAGTGTTTTTTCTATGTTATCGACCACTCTAAGGATGGGTACAAACTTCTTTAACAACAACATCATTCTGGTGGTCTCATAACAAGTAACAAACTCAGCACACATCATAGATGATGTAGTGATGGTCAATTTGGAACTTTTCCTGATATGATTTCATTTGTGGGGATGGATATGTAATCTGACGTGGATTTTTTTAGTATCCACACTACTTGCAAAATCTAAATATGAAAGCCCACTATCTCAGCGGCTTTTATCCAACTATATATTAAGATAGGCCTTTCTGCCTTGCACACATCATAATGCTTTTTAAATAGCTTTTGAGTGGTATATCCCTGGGTTAGCCTGATATTTGCCAAACATCTCGGTCACATACTCTAAGTCAGGGTATATACTTGAGCATACATCAAGCCTCCGACAGTAGAAACATATGAAACTGTTCTCATTTGATTGAACTCATATTGGTTACTGGGTCACTTGAAGTTCCTAAAATTATCGCCCTTGACTATCGAAGGAGGTGAAGCGTTACACCCACACATCACATTATATAAATCATTTGCGGAAGCGTACAAAAGTGTTCTACAAATACTTATCTCAAACTAAGCTACAGCGGAAGACTATAACTCTCACGACTCATCTCTAACTTAGCAACAAAGAAACAGTCCAGCCCGTGGACTGTTTCTTACTAGCAACACGAAGACAGTCTGCAGCAGCGAGGATGCTCTTTGAGTAAGCACTCGGAGGTTCCTGAGTCTCATCGGCATCTCTTCTCTTAAGCATGAAGTCAAATACCTGCAAAACTGTGAGACCTATGTGTGCTGAATACATTGACAATTAGGATAAAAGTTAGCATTAACATTCAAAGTTTTGAATATTGCCAAAACATTCTTCTGTGGCAAGGTCCAACAAGTTCTTTGTTAGGTCCACCAAGTGTTGGCAAGGTCCGACACAAGGTCCGGAGAGCTCCTGCAAGGTCCGGAGAGCTTCTGTGAGGTCCGGAGCTTGTTTTTAGGGAGCTCCCGTGAAGTTCAACTCGTAGAACTGCAGCGTCTTGTTTTTGCTTTTAACTCGCAATGTTCCAAACTTGCTTTATGGGAAGGTTTGCTTAGTATTAATTTGCTAAGTTTTTTGTGTGTTTTGGTGGTTATGGCTGTTATCATTTGATATGGTTTGCAACATGCTTATGTGACGTGCTCATGTAAGGTGTTGTGGTTTTCGAACTAACATGAGTCAAGTCGAGGAGTTGTGCTCGGAAGAATTGGTTGTTTATTCATGTGCAGGTGTTGTTTGAGTTCAAGACATGGCTGGTGACGGGATCCTTGGACTAGTCTCAGGGAGGAGATGAGGTTCCAACAACCAAGTTCGGGGGGAGCTGTGGTTGAGTTGATCGGGAGGTCACGCAACATGTTTGGATCAAGGGCAGTGCATATGAAGGTTGCGTGTACGTCGTTGGAAGGTGTTTGCACATGTGCAAGGAGTGCATGGACGTGACAACATTGTTCCAAGGCGTTATGAAGAGAAGTGGACGTAAAGAATTGGTCGGAAAGGTCCAACCGGCTGGATTGTGTACTCAGGCTGAGGCTGAGTCGGATATGGCTCAAATATGGAAGATTTGAGTTGGTTATGATAGGATTTCGTGCTAGGCATGAATTTGAGTTATTTTAGGAATGTTTGGGACGTTCCTAAGGTGTTTGGAAGTCTTAAGATTGCTTCTATCTGCGTATAGAAGAGTCTTGAGCAGTATTGGAAAGTTACAGTTTGAATCCAAGTAGGAGTAGGAGTCCTAGTTTGAGTTGAGTTGGCCTTAGGGCTGGTTATATAAGCAAGGGGGGCCAAGTCTCGTGGGTGCACGACTTTGGGCTGTTCCTCTTGTGTTTCTATTGAATAAAGTTCATAGTTTCGAGGAGCTTTTGTGCCTTGTTCGTCCGACTTGTTTTTCGTCAAGTCTTTCTCGCCGAGTTTCTGGACAGACCGACGTTGCTTTGGTGTTTTGTTCATAACTCGAAATTTACAGATCTGATTGACGTGATTCTTTTTGGGTTGTCTTCACAACTCAATTATCTATCATCTGTGAAATTTTCACGAGCTTCGGATCTGTAGTTTTTGAGATACACGAGTTTCTTTGCAGCGTTGCAGATCTGTTTTATATCGGGTAGAACAGATTGATCTTCGTTCAATGTTTTGATCGTATGTCAAGTTTTACTTCGTGTTTTGAAGTGATTCTTGTTGCATTAGATCCGTGACTTGATTCTATACCTCTCTACTTGATTTGTCACGGTTGAACACGTTCGAAAACACTTGCACACACGGTTTCTTTAACCGATTGATTTTTTGCTGAGGGGTTTTTGTTGTTTCCGCTGCGAAAAGTTTTAATCTACCATTCACCCGCCCCCTCTGGTAGCTTTTCACGTGCTATTCGATCCTACAATTGGTATCAGAGCCAAGGTGCTCTAATCTTTGTGATTTGCACGTGTTTTGACTAACCATCATGGAGAAGTACTCCGCAAAACCTTGTGTGTTCAATGACATCGATTTTCAGGTTTGGAAGGCGCGGATGGAGGCCTACATACAGGCGCAAGGCTTCGCCATATGGGAAAAGGTCTACCGGAACTTCGATGTACCACCCAATGATCAAGTTACGGCTGCGAACATGAGAGATGTTGACAACAACAACAAGGCTAGCAACTAGATCATCCAAGGATTGACTCAAAGCGACTTCGACCGTGTTGCACACCTCCGATCTGCATATGATGTTTGGAAAGCTCTTTGTGACTACCATGAAGGATCCAATACGATCAAGGAGGTAAGGCAAGATATGTTCAAGAAAGAATACATGCATTTTGAGATGCAATCCGGTGAGTCAATTGACGACCTTTTTGCTCGCTTTAATAAAATTGTCAGCAACATGCGTAGTGTCAATGTTAACTTTTCAGATGCTGAAAATGCTAGACAATTGTTAGGAGCATTAGATATGTCAATTTGGAAGATGAAAGTTACATCTATTCGTGAATCTACTGTCATGAGTTCTCTTACTTTAGACGTGCTTTATTCTAAATTGAAAACTCATGAAATTGACATCATCTCACGTAAAAACCCCAACAAGTCTATTGCATTTGTTTCGCAACATGACATGTCTAGTTCTAGTCAATCATCATCTAGTGGTGCACTCTCTTTGCTGTCCTCTCTAACCCTTGAACAGATTGAAGAGTTTCCAGAGGAGGAGCTTGCACTCATCTCTACTCGGTTCTCAAAAGCATTGCAAAATGTAAGAACTAGAAGGAGAGGAAGCTCCGGACCTCAACGATGTTTTGAATGTGGTAAGACAGGACATTTTGTACGGAGTGCCCTAACCTTTCAGGTCCAACTTCACGTGAAGAAAAGCAAACAAGGCCGAAGAAATCGTTTGCAAAGAATAAGAAGAAGAAAGATTTATCAATGCGCAACATAGTGCATAGTATGATCTCTGCACTTCAAGATTTCGGCTCAAGTGATGTGGACACCGGTAGTGATGAAGATGAAGAAGCTATGGCAAATATGTGCTGCATGGCGAGCAAATCAAGTTCAAGCTCCGAGGAGGCAGAACACAACAGCGACGATGAAGAGGTATGTCCCACTTGCAAAGAAATGTGTGATGCTATTTCTCGTGCCACTGTTATATTAAAGAAAAAGGATTAAAAAACTTAGGAACAATGTTGTTAAAATTGAATCACTAGAATCTGAAATTAATCCTTTAAAAACATTGATTCCTAGTGATGATTCTTGTTCCTCATGTGATTTGATTTATGAACAATTATCCTCTTTAAGAAATGCACACACATCTACACTTGATAAACTTGAACTTGAAATTGAAAAGAACAAAGAGCTTGCTGCACTTAATGATAAAAATTTGAAAGATGCTTGTTGTTCTACAATTGATTTGCATTGTTCTTCATGTGATGATCTGAATAAGAAACTAAATGATGCTATGAATGAGATTTCTATTTTGAACAATGCTTTACGTGTGCATGAAGTTAAATATTGTTCAAATTGCAAACTAAAAGGAAAAACTTCATGTGAAAACTGCTTTGATCTGTCCAATAAACTTCATGACATGCATAGGACACTAGATCGGTTTTCTAATGCAAATAAGAACCTAAACTTGCTGCTGAATTCTTCCAAGTCTTGTAATGATAAAACTGGTTTAGGTTTTAATTCTCATGCTCATGCTAAGGCACAGCCACCTAAAGTTGTAAAGTCATTAGGAAGAGGTTTGATTCAAACAGCTCCTAGACAAAAAGAAGTGATTTTGAAATCTGCAGGAGTACTGTCCCATTCGGTTTCTAATAAACGTGTTGCTTGCTCATCTAGACATGATAATAAGGTTATTTTTCATTGTACCTACTGTGGTAGAGATGGTCACGTCATGGATTTTTGTTATAGACTAGCTAAACACGATAAGAAACAAAGAATACTTGCTAGATCACATAACAACCAAGCAAAATCTGCTAGACCGAATGTTCGGAGCTTGCAACCTGCTGTAATGAGTCAAAAACTTGCTCCCGGACCTACTGTTTTTTGTGCTAAATATAACACATCTTATAAGTCAGTAGTTGGGAACAAAAATTTTCGATGTTTGGCTCATAAACCTGCTGTACCTTCTCAGCTTTCGCGTGTTATTCCTGCTGGACGTCGTGTGACTCAGTACTGGATTCCTAAAAGTCTTTTAACTAACCCCAGTATTGAGTCATCGACGTATTGTGCTGCTGTGTAGGTTTCACGTTTGAGGAAGGAGAACATTTGGATTGTGGATTCAGGTTGCTCACGCCACATGACCGGTAACAAAGAATGGTTCTCCTCTCTCTCTTTTGTGTCACGTGTAGAAAATGTTACTTTCGCCGATAACTCTTCTACTCCCATAATTGCTAAAGGTTCGGTTAGAGTAAACAATCTCTACACTTTGAAAGATGTGGCACTTGTTAAAAATTTGAAATACAACTTGCTTTCGGTTTCACAATTGCTAGATGAAAATCTAGAGGTTAGCTTTGCTAAAAATTGCTGCAAGGTTGTAGATTCAAAAGGTGAGCTTTTGTTTAACATGTCTAGGTTTGGAAGAGTTTTTAAAGCTGATTTTGATTTGTCAACTTCTAAGCATCGGTGTCTAGTTGCTAATGATACAAAGGATCTATATTTTTGGCATCATAGACTTGGTCAAATAGGCTTTGATCGTATCACTCGTGTTAGTGCTCTCGATCGCATACGTGGGCTGCCGAAGCTTAAAAAGGACAATGATATTGTGTGCTCTTCTTGTAGACATGCTAAGTTTGTTGCAGGTTCACATGCTCCTCTCACAATGACCATGACAGCTGAACCGGGACAACTTTTAAATCTTGACACAGTAGGTCCGGCACGTGTTCAATCCTTCGGAGGTAAATGGTATGTGCTTGTGATTGTTGATGATTATTCCAGATATTCTTGGGTTTATTTTATGGCATCTAAGAATGAAGCTTTTAGTCATTTTAGAACTTTATTTCTTAGATTATCTATTGATCACCCAGGATCATTAAAAGCAATTAGAAGTGATAACGGAACTGAATTTAAAAACCAATCCTTTGATCACTTTTGTGCTGAAAATGGAATAGATCATCAATACTCTTCACCCTATGTACCACAACAAAATAGTGTCGTAGAAAGAAAGAACAGGACCTTAGTTGAGATGGCTAGGACTATGATTGATGAATATCAAACTCCTAGGAAATTTTGGGCTGATGCAATTGCAACCGCTTGTTATGTCTCAAATCATGTTTTCTTGCGTGCTAAGCTTGGAAAAACCCCATATGAGCTCCGGTTTGGACATAGGCCTAGTGTTACACACTTTAGGATTTTTGGTTGCAAATGCATTGTTAAGAAACATGGTAATCTTGATAAATTTGAAGCTAGATCTGTTGATGGCATGTTTCTTGGTTATCCATCTCATACTAGAGGCTACCGTGTGCTTTTACTTCAGACTAACAAAATTGTGGAGACTTGCGAGTTTTCTTTTGATGAAGCTAGCCCAAGTACTAGCTCCGATATTGCAGGTCCGGATCCATATACGCAGGGGGAGAGTATTTTTATTGAAGAAGATCAAGAAGTGGTGCTGCTGCCCAAAAACTCGGAAGTAAATAACGATCAAGCTGCTGATTTTGCACCACAACCAGCACCAACAGTCACTACTGCTGGTTCAGACCTTCCTCAATCAACAAGCTCTCCTAATGAAAGGTCCGAACATGAAGAAGAAGGTGCTTTTGAAGTGTCTACTCCCCTCCGAGTACTCAAAAGTCATCCTCTACAACAAATCATTGGAAGCTTGCATGAACGAGTCACTCGGTCCAGGTTTTGCGATCCAAACTCTCATGCTCATTCTGCTTTTGTTGCTTCTTTTGAACCCAAGGATATATCACACGCACTCACTAATGAATCTTGGATTAATGCCATGCAAGAAGAGTTAGAAAATTTTGAAAGAAATAATGTTTGGAAACTTGTACCTCCACCTCAAGGTCACACATTAATTGGAACTAAATGGGTATTTAAAAATAAGCAAAGTGAGGATGGGGTTGTGGTTAGGAATAAAGCTAGGTTGGTTGCTCAAGGTTTCACTCAAATTGAGGGTCTAGATTTTGATGAAACATTTGCTCCTGTTGCTAGATTAGAAGCTATAAGAATTTTATTAGCATTTGCTGCATCTAAAGGTTTCAAGTTATATCAAATGGATGTTAAAAGTGCTTTTCTTAATGGCTACATAGAGGAAGAGGTTTATGTTAAGCAGCCACCGGGTTTTGAAAATCCAAATTTTCCTAATCATGTTTACAAACTGTCCAAAGCCTTGTACGGTCTAAAACAAGCCCCTAGAGCATGGTATGATAGGTTAAAAACATTCTTACTTGAAAAGGGGTTTACCATGGGCAAGGTTAATAAAACTCATTTTGTACTTAAGCATGGCAATGACTCATTATTTGTTCAAGTGTATGTGGATGATATTATCTTTGGTTGTGCTTCTCATGATCTCGTGTCCAAGTTTTCAGCTATGATGAGTTCAGAATTTGAGATGAGTATGATGGGAGAACTCACATACTTTTTGGGGCTGCAAATCAAGCAAACAAAAGAAGGAACTTTTGTGCATCAAACTAAGTATACAAAGGACCTTCTTAAGCGCTTCAACATGGACAAATGCAAGCCTCTTCGGACACCAATGGGAACAGCAACAACACTTGAACTTGACGAAGATGGTGACCCGGTCGATAAAAAAGAATACAAAAGTATGATTGGATCACTTTTGTATCTCACGATGTCAAGACCGGACATACAATTCAGCGTATGTCTTTGTGCACGTTTTCAAGCTTCTCCACGTGCTCCACATCGCCAAGCCATCAAAAGGATTCTCAGGTACCTACATGGAACTCAAGAATTTGGCATTTTTCTTCCTTCTTCCTCAACCGTTTCTTTGAAAGCTTTTTTGGATGCTGATTTTGGGGGTTGTAGGATTGATAGGAAAAGTACTTCGGGTGCTTGTCATTTTCTTGGTAATTCACTTGTTGCTTGGTCCTCTAGAAAACAAAGTTCAGTTGCACAATCCACGGCCGAATCTGAATATGTAGCTGCGGCTAGCGCTTGCTCACAGATTCTTTGGATTGTTCAAACACTTAAGGACTATGGGGTTGATTTAGATAGTGTTCCACTGTTTTGTGATAACACTAGTGCAATTTGTATTGCTAAAAACCTCGTGAAACACTCTAGAACTAAGCACATTGACATTAGGTATTACTTTCTTCGTGATAATGTTGAAAAAGGAAACATTGTGCTTCACCATGTCGATACCGAACAACAATTGGCTGATATTTTTACAAAACCTTTGGATTTTACTCGTTTTTGTTTCATTCGTAGTGAAATAGGGGTTATGCATCCTCATGGCTTAAATTGAGGGGGAGTTTTTGAAACTTTGAAAGTCTACGTGTGAATCTGAAACTAAAATAATATGAGCATAGTATTTCATACATATATGACTTTGTGATTCCTTTTACAGACTGAAAGTTCTTACTACATTACTCATGTTATACATTTTATAGTTTTTGCCATGACTAGTAATTGGAATAATTACTTACACTAAATCTGGTCATGATCGAACTTTCTTGCTGTTTTGAACTTGTTGCGTGCTCACAAGTGCTTTTAATCATAAAAAAATTAATCAAGTGATCAGCTCACATGTTGAGTTTTCAAATAAAAAATTGAGAAAAGATCAAGAGAATATGCATGCATCGCACTTCTTCTTTTGAGATTGCTTATCATTGCACTAAGATATGAACTTGGAAGGAATTGTGTATGACTAAAACCATGTCCTTAAGCTTCTGATTGTCAAATGACATAGGCTTGGCTTGGTTGGTTAGAATAAGGCTGATGCGGCATATAATCTCTTGCAAATATCATATGATCAACTTTGTGCCTTAAAAGATTATGAATAATAAAAATGCAGCAACAAGTGTCATGTTTTCAGGTTTTGAAATAGTTGAGTAAGGGAGATCATGACTTGCTTAAACTGAAAAATACATTTGATCTCTATCATGGCTTACACTACTTTATGTATCTCATTGATGTGATAGTGTAAGTAACCTGATAGTATGACTTGGATGAGCTTTGTTTTGTATGTATATGTTATAATATGCTCATAATATTTAAAAATTTCTCTTTTGAACCTTGCTGAATACATTGTCAAAAGGGGAGAAATATGTATAAGGAGAGATTTTTTTTTACACTTTGCATATGTTATGCACTTTCTTCCTTCTCTGATTTTAAAAAATGGGGAGAAATTAATAAAGGGGGAGAAATGAGTTTTCAAAGCTTTTCAAAACTTTTCATAAGCCAATGTTCGGATTTTAATTGGTGTTGCCAATGCATTCATCAAGGGGGAGATTGTGAGACCTATGTGTGCTGAATACATTGGCAATTAGGATAAAAGTTAGCATTAACATTCAATGTTTTGAATATTGCCAAAACATTCTTCTGTGGCAAGGTCCGACAAGTTCTTTGTTAGGTCTGCCAAGTGTTGGCAAGGTCCGACGCAAGGTCCGGAGAGCTCCTGCAAGGTCCGGAGAGCTTCTGTGAGGTCCGGAGCTTGTTTTTAGGGAGCTCCCGTGAAGTTCAACTCGTAGAACTGCAGCGTCTTGTTTTTGCTTTTAACTCGCAATGTTTCAAACTTGCTTTATGGGAAGGTTTGCTTAGTATTAATTTGCTAAGTTTTTGGTGTGTTTTGGTGGTTATGGCTGTTATCATTTGATATGGTTTGCAACATGCTTATGTGACGTGCTCATGTAAGGTGTTTTGGTTTTCGAACTAACGTGAGTCAAGTCGAGGACTTGTGCTCAGAAGAATTGGTTGTTTATTCATGTGCAGGTGTTGCTTGAGTTCAAGACATGGCTGGTGACGGGATCCTTGGACTAGTCTCAGGGAGGAGATGAGGTTCCAACAACCAAGTTCGGGAGGAGCTGTGGTTGAGTTGATCGGGAGGTCACGCAGCATATTTGGATCAAGGGCAGTGCATATGAAGGTTGCGTGTACGTCGTTGGAAGGTGTTTGCACGTGTGCAAGGAGTGCATGGACGTGGCAACATTGTTCCAAGGCGTGATGAAGAGAAGTGGACGTAAAGAATTGGTCGGAAAGGTCCAACCAGCTGGATTGCGTACTCAGGCTGAGGCTGAGTCGGATATGGCTCAAATATGGAAGATTTGAGTTGGTTATGATAGGATTTCGTGCTAGGCATGAATTTGAGTTATTTTAGGAATGTTTGGGACGTTTCTAAGGTGTTTGGAAGTCTTAAGATTGCTTCTATCTGCGTATAGAAGAGTCTTGAGCAGTATTGGAAAGTTACAGTTTGAATCCAAGTAGGAGTAGGAGTCCTAGTTTGAGTTGAGTTGGCCTTAGGGCTGGTTATATAAGCAAGGGGGGCCAAGTCTCGTGGGTGCACGACTTTGGGCTGTTCCTCTTGTGTTTCTATTGAATAAAGTTCATAGTTTCGAGGAGCTTTTGTGCCTTGTTCGTCCGACTTGTTTTTCGTCAAGTCTTTCTCGCCGAGTTTCTGGACAGACCGACGTTGCTTTGGTATTTCGTTCATAACTCGAGTTTTACAGATCCAATTGACGTGATTCTTTTTGGGTTGTCTTCAAAACTCAATTATCTATCATATGTGAAATTTTCACGAGCTTCGGATCTGTAGTTTTTGAGATACACGAGTTTCTTTGCAGCGTTACAGATCTGTTTTATATCGGGTAGAACAGATTGATCTTCGTTTAATGTTTTGATCGTATCTCAAGTTTTACTTCGTGTTTTGAAGTGATTCTTGTTGCATTAGATCCGTGACTTGATTCTCTACCTCTATACTTGATTTGTCACAGTTGAACACGTTTGAAAATACTTGCACACACGGCTTCTTTAACCGATTGATTTTTTGCTGAGGGGTTTTTGTTGTTTCCGCTGCGAAAAGTTTTAATCTACCATTCACCCCCCTCTGGTAGCTTTTCACGTGCTCTTCGATCCTACAGAAACAACTCGAATAGCATCCGTGAGCATAACGCTCAGCAAGACTTAACCGTCACCCTAAACATGAAACTCTATGTAAGGTTATGAACCTAAAATAGGATGGCATAAGCATAATTAAACTCGCCTAAAAGTGAATCCTTACTTCCAGGTATTAATTGCAGCATTTTAAGTAATCTTTGGCACGCCACATCGGGAGTCCACAATCAATCAAAAAACGCTTTCCCCCGATGTAAATTGCTCATGGCATAAAAGAATCGAGTTTGCACTAGCCTATTCATCAAGATCCAATACAAAGCTAGTATGAAACTTCAAACTAATGTGATTAGTTCGTTTCTCATGCAAGTTTTTACTATGTCACGACTGTGAGAACAAGTATGATCGGTCCATTCCACGAGCGACGGTGATTCGAATCAATAACACCCGGACTACATGACACGTACGCCCGTACTCGACGTTGCCTACAGCAACCATCACTGACGTCGTACGTGGCAGCCTTTCCCCCGTTTCACCCCCGCTGAATCGATCAAGTCGCCCCGTACAGTAGCCACTCTCATGGTGCACCTACCGACGTGAGGTGTCATGAGAATGTTCCCCACATACTGCACACCGGCCGTCCACATGAGGCGACCCAAAAAGTCCCAATGACAGCTTCCCGAGGTACATCGGTTTACTGGGTCCCATAATACCAGCATGAGTCCGGTACACAACTCAAACTTGTTCAACAGGGCCGCATACGGATCGGTCCTTGACCGACACGGACAGGTCTATAGCACCCAAGCCCCTATGTCCTGCTGCCCCTACAATGTAACACCCCAAAATCTGTTAAGAGGGGAATTTAAAAAATTTTGGACGTATTGCATGTGGTGCAGAAATTCAAATTCAAATTGGAATTCAAATTCAACTCAAAACAGAAAAGAAAAAGAAAAAGAAAAAAAAACAAAACCCCCGGCCAGTGGGCCGAAACCCACCAACCGGCCCACCATACCCCCGCGCCAGCCCGCAGCCGCGCGCCCCTTTTCCCTCTCACTGACACGCGGGGCCCGCCGTCGTCTTCCTCCTCGCGCGCGCTTGGCCGATCCCGGGACTACTCTCTCTCTCGAATCAAAACTACCCCCGGAAATCCGTGACCCCAGCCGAATTCTGGTCCCGGACGACTCAAACTCGATCACAACCGACACGCCGCCCTCCCCCGTCTATATAAACACCGGCATCGTCCCGTTTTCCCCACCCGATCGGCTGTTTTTTCTCCCGGTGAGAACCGAAGCTCCGATCACCTTTTTCTCTTGATCCCTGCTCGGATTTTCCGATCTAACGCGCCGATCGTGTTCCACCGCCTCCGGGGAATCACGCAGGTGCAGAAAACTCGGTGGTTTGCGCTCTAAGCACAGCTCCGACAGCACCACAGCGATTCCATCTCGGACCTCGTCGCCGACCGTCTTCCAGGGCCTCCGAGCTCAAGAAAAACCCCAAGGTGAGATCCCCGAGATCCCCTCTACCGATCTATGCCATGAAATCCCAGTTTTAGGAGGTATAGACGAAGATCCGAAGTTCTCCGGCGAGATCGCCACCTCCCGCCGCCGCGCGCCGCCGGGCAGCGCCGCCCGCGTACGGCCAGGGCGACGTGGCCGCTTGTGCGCCGTCTATTTTAAATCGCACGGTAGAATTAAAACCCGCGCGTACCGGTTCGATGATCTAATCTGAGCCGTCCACTTTAAATCGGACGGTCCACATCAGCCCCGCATTATAAAGGCCGGTATTCTTACGCACTACCCCCTGGGGATCTCGGAAAATAAGAGCTAGCCCCGGAAACTTCTGATCTAGCCCCTGGAACTTCAGAAATTCATGTAAATTCATTTAAAAATCAGTTTTAGCCCCTGGACTTAATAAAAAATAGGAAAACCACTCTGTTATGTGGAGTTAGACCCCTGGAAATTTATGAAATAATATAGTAGACCCTGTAGTGGGGTGAGTTTACCTTTTTAACCCTATATGATAATAAATTTAGGAATTTGAATATGTGATTAGGATTTAAAATTTAAAAGGTGAGACAAACACATTGTAAATTCAAATTTAAACTCTCCTAGCACTTGGAAAACTTTAGAATGAGTTAAAAGTAGATTTTAAGCTGAAATGAATCTGTTTAATTGATTGTTCACATTTATTAGTTATAGGGACACATTTTTAGGTTAGGAAATAATTCTGAAAATTGATAAAATAAATTTAAATTAGTTCACATCAGAGGAGAAGTTCCAAAATATATTATTTAATATTTTAGATCAGAACCCATTCTGTTTAGATGATATGCCCTACTATTTAATATTAAAACTCACTTTTAGGCATAGAAAATAAATCTGGAAAAATATAGGAAAATAGGTATGCATAACTAGAAAATGATAAATGAAGTCTCCAAATCCAAAGACTTCAGTTTAGGATTTGGTAGAAGATCTGAAAACCCATTTGGAGTAGGAAATTACCTTCCATGCAAAATTTGGTACCTAAAGAGTGTACTAAAGAATTTGTTTAAATTGGAAATTCATATATAGTGTGCAAACAGAAATCTGAATACAAAAGTTAGAAATAATATACATATCTTTAAAAGTTGCATGTAGGCCAAAAATCAACACATCTAGGATAACCACAACACTTAGAAATGTGAATGACTATCATATGTATGTATGTGTGGAGTGAAAGTGTGAACCATGTCTTATGGATTGTTGTTTTCTTTTGCTATGTTTGTTGGCATGAGTAGAACCTGCCCCAGAGCAAGTTCTTCCCTTCCAAGATCAGGACTATCCATTCCCAGAGCAGCAGGAAGGAGGCAAGTGTCCTTCAGCACTTTGATCCTATACTAGGATGTGTAAATAGAATTATTTGCATTGTCAATTGAAATATGAAACCCATGCTAGGAAGTTTCCCTAGAATTGCATTACCTTGTTTCCTTGTAGCTTGGGTTGGGGTTTATTTTATCATGTCATTTATTAATATGCTTATGCTTAGCCATTCTTAGAATGGGATAATTGGGATATGAGATCATCAATTTGTTTACCTTACTCTTGCATGAGACATTATGAGTTATGTAGAGGTAGGGATCGAGGCAAGTTGGATGATTTGGTTGGTGCTGGGTGCACGAGACTCGGGTTTGTGTTTAGTACTTGCCTGGATCCTAAGGACCGGTTCATGGAGCATGTAACCTGGCTTTACCGTGCCAACCACATGCTGAGATGGGGCAGCTTGGCCAATTAATTAGGTGTATCCATGGTGTAGTATGGGTGTGTTGATGGTGCGGGGAGTAGGTGTCAGCTGGACTACCGTATGAACCGCAAGGCTCAAGAGGGGGCCACTGCAGCGGGGTTGGAGCCTCTTGTATGTTGTTAGGGGTGAAACCTCAGTGAGCCCACGCTCGTTGGGAATCCCTTCGTAAAGGCTTCGTAGTGATCTCTTGGCTACACACCTGGAAAGTGCGAATGTGATTTGCAGCCACTGGCATAATGGAGGTTCTTTTAGTCCACCCGGCAACGGGGGATGAAATCACTACATGTGGGTACAGTGGTGCAAACTCTGCAGAGTCAAAACTGTCATGACAGCCGTGCTCACGGTGAAGAGCGGTTTGGACTTATTCATGACTAGAGGATGATGGATTTGGAAGTTGTGGATGTTAAGCGGGGAGCTTAACATTGGAAATGATGCTATGGTTATTTGATTTATGATGATGGGTTGGGAGATTGGGACCATTTCACCTGTGTAGTAATGTAGGTGCTTAATAAGCTAAGGTGGTAGGTAATAATTGCGTAGTGCTTTAACCATGAGTTCAACCTCTTCTTGCTCTAGCCATGCATGACATAACTTTCCCACACTTGCTGAGTACCAACGGTACTCAACCTTGCATATTTGTTGGTTTAAATTGGTGCTCAGGTCAAGAGGATGATGTGGTGTTTAATGACCAAGACTTCAGACCCGAAGAAGGATTCTAGGTTCATGGAGTCCCCCGGGCAACTCCTGTGACGGAGCCCACAAGAATAATATTCCGCTGCTATTATATTTACATGTTATGAACTTATTATCGTTCATCGAGACATATGCTATGTAAGACTTATTTATATTCGACACCTGGCTTGTAATAAATGATGCTTCACTATTTGTCATCACATGTATGAGAAAATGATCTTGGCATACATGTGATATTCACTCGGTTGTTCTTCGGAGAAACCGAGTGTGACAGAAGTGGTATCAGAGCCAAGGTTGCCCGTAGGAACGTGGACCTAGGTAGAAATGGACGTATTTAAGGACCCTATTTTCTTAAACACTATTTTACAAAGGTATGGGTTGAAAAGTGTTATTTAATGGGGTCACCTTATTCATCTTACCCCAACTTTTATTCAAAAATAGGATTTTTGTTTAAAATCTTATCTAACTTAATTTTAAATGCTTTATGTTTTAGATGGTTCGCATGATCCGCACCGCCCGCAAGTCCACCGGAGGGAGAGTTTCTCGGAGGGAGAGTTCCCGTAGTTGCCCTTGCCCTGAGAGAGAACCGTCCGGTGACGCATCTCTCCTACGGATTGGCAGTAGGAGGCTTGTTGCGCCGTCTTCGACGCATGCTCCAAGCCGCCGGCAATACGGGCAAGCTAATCATACACTACAGCTCCACCCGAACCATCCGTGAGAAGCGGGAAGAATGGGGTTCAGAAATGAGGATTATCCATGAAAATCAGCTGCTCAAGATCCACCGCTCTCCAGCTTGTCGAGCAACACAGGTCGATGCGGAGAAGGATGTCACCTGGGAGGCCATCACTTGCCAGAGTCACATCTACCATCGCCACCTGGACAGGACTGAGTACATGTATGTCCTCCAGCGTGAGAGTGGTACAACGGAGTACAAGTACCCGCCAGTGCAGCAGGGGACTTCCCATGAGCACATGGACTTGTGCTTGGAGGATGCTGCTATGCTCAGCACTCGACTGCAGGAGTGTCAGCAGGAGCTTCAGGATGTACGTGACACCCTGAAGGAGACTGAGGCGTTGCTTCAAGCCAGCTTGAGGGCGAGAGAAAGAGGAGATGGGAATGAACTATGTGTCACCGTGAATGACACATGGACTCCTGACTCACCAGATCGCCGGGCGAGCAGGCGTCGCCGCACTTCTCCACCAGCAGCTTCCCCACCCAAAGCGTAGTTAGAGGGCAGCCGCAATAACGAGGAAGATCCCGAGGAGCCAACTCAGTGATACGAGTAGTGTAGAGTCCTTTCCCTTAGTTTAGCAGATGTCGAGTAGTCGAGTCGTTACCTTAGTTAATGGTGTGTTAATGCTTGGTGTATGACGTGAGTTGTGGAAGCCATGGGCGTTTGTCCACAACCTCGTCTTCAGGTTGCTTTGCTTTGATGTGTGAACCCCTATGAATTAAGAGTGCATTTATTTTCGCGAAAGATGTGAAACCCTCAGAAAATATTAATATAATAAGACCCCATGAATTTTAAGTTTAAACAAGCAAATTGGGAAGTTAACACGTAATGCTTTAAATTGACATTTGGTTGATCATGATAGATGGCCGGAAGAGGAAAGGGTCGTGGTGCCAACCCCGCCAACAACAACGATGAGGCCGGCAACCCTCATCTTTCTGGAGGACAAGACAGGGGTGGTCGCCGTGAAGGAGTTGATCCCATCCACCAAATGCTTGAAAATCAAAATCAGCTCATCCAGAGCCTAACTCAAGTGGTGGCCAACTTGCACCAAGCTCCACCTCCAGAAGCTGCACCACGCCAACCAAGGTTGAGTGAGTTTCTAGGGACTCAACCTCCAAAGTTTGCAAGTGCTGATGAACCTCTGGAGGCAGATGATTGGCTAAAGACCATTGAGAGCAATATGAGGATCATACAATGCCAAGGATATGAGAGGGTGCTGTTTTCCTCTCACCAATTGCATGGACCTGCTGCTGATTGGTGGACCGCTTACTTGGCCGCCCATCATGAACCTGAGAACATCACTTGGGAAGAGTTCAAGCGTAGCTTCCGCAACCATTACATACCAAGGGGTGAACTCAAAAACAAGAGAAAGGAGTTCTTCGGGCTGCAGCAAGGAAACATGACGGTGAGGGAATACCTCACTAAATTCACCCAACTATCCCGTTATGCACCACGGGACATAGAGACTGATGAGCAGAAACAGGACTGCTTTGTGGAAGGACTTACAGCGGAAATGCAGTGTGCAATGTCCTCCAACGAGTATGAAAGCTTCCAAAAGATGGTGGACAGAGCATTTGTGGTGGAGAGGAAGCTGAAGGCCTTGGAAAATGAAAACAAGAGGAAGGCGGGATGGTCACACCAAGCCTCGGGTAGCAACACACGCCCACATCTGATGCAGCGACCCGCAGGGCAGACGAGCCGTGCTGCGGTACCCTACTCCGCGCCGAGAGGGTACAACCCGAATTTCAGGCCTCCGTCAGAACCAACACAGCCACAACCTCAGTTTGTACAGCAGCCTCGCCTCACATATCAACCTCGACCAGCAGTACAAGGACCACCGAACCAACCCCAAGACAACAAAGGCAAGGCACCTATGGTTGGGGTACAATGCTTTAACTGTGGTGAAGTGGGGCACTACGCCCATAAGTGCCCAAAGAAGAAGCCCGTGCAGCCGCAACAGCAGAATGTGATGCGAGGACGGGTGAATCACGTGACCATGGAGGAGGCGCAAGAGGCACCCGACGTGGTAGTTGGTAAGTTTCCTGCCAAGTTACACATTGCAACCCTGTTGTTCGATTCTGGTGCTACCCACTCATTCATTGCCCAAGGGTTTGTTAAGAAGCATGATTTAGCAACAACACAAATGAACCATATGCTAGCCGTAAACTCTCCAGGGGGAGAAATAAGGACAAGACAAGTGTGTCCCAAGGTGAATCTAGACATTAATGGGGTAGTATGTACTGCCAACCTCATAGTGATAGATTCACAAGGGATAGATATTATTTTGAGCATGGATTGGTTGACCAAACATAAAGGAATCATCCATTGTTCGACCAGAATGGTGGAACTAACTCACCCTAGTGGCACCAGAGTAAAGTTCATAACAATACAAGAGCCTAGGATGGACATTAAATTAAATCAAGTTGAGGTGGAAGTGGAGGAGATCAGGATCATCAGGGAATATCCAGATGTTTTTCCGGAGGAGTTGCCAGGTATGCCCCCTGATCGTGAAGTGGAATTCGTGATTGAGCTAGTGCCCGGAACAGCTCCGATATACAAGAGACCCTATCGGATGGACTCCAAACAGCTGGAAGAACTCAAGGAACATTTAAGAGAATTGACAGAAAAGGGGTATATTCGCCCTAGTTCCTCACCATGGGGAGCTCCAGTGATATTTGTGCCCAAGAAGGACGGGACCCAAAGGCTATGCGTAGACTACCGTGCATTGAATGAAGTAACCATCAAGAACAAGTACCCATTACCCCGCATTGAAGACTTGTTTGATCAGTTCAGGGGAGCTTGTGTGTTCTCGAAAATTGATCTCAGGTCAGGATACCACCAACTTAAGATAAGGCAAACTGATATTCCAAAGACAGCTTTCGTATCTCGGTACGGACTGTATGAATACACAGTCATGCCTTTGGGGCTAACTAATGCCACGGCATACTTCATGTATCTCATGAACAAGGTATTCATGGAATATCTGGACAAATTTGTGGTGGTTTTCATAGATGACATTCTCGTCTTCTCGAAAGATGAAGAAGAACATGAGAAACATCTAAGGTTCGTGTTGCAAAAGCTGAGAGAACACTAGCTATATGCCAAGTTGAGCAAGTTTGAGTTTTGGCTGAAGAGAGTTCCCTTCTTAGGACATATAATCTAGGAGGGAGGAATCTCCGTAGATCCCGCCAAGATCGAGGATGTACAGAAGTGGAAGACCCCTGAGAATGTCGGGGAAGTTCGAAGCTTCTTGGGATCGGCTGGGTATTATCATCGGTTTATTAAATGATTATCCAAGATCTCGAGACCCCTCACCAAATTGTTGGAGAAGGGAATCACATTCACATGGACACCGCAGCGCGAGACGAGTTTTCAAGTACTGAAGAAGAGATTGACAACAACCCAGTGCTAGTTATGCCAGATATGCAGAAAAACTTTTCGGTGTACTGTGATGCCTCTGGAAACGGGTTGGGATGTGTTCTCATGCAAGAGGGGCATGTCGTGGCTTACGCGTCCCGGCAGCTCCGGAAACACGAGAAGAACTATACTACACATGACCTAGAGCTAGCTGTAGTGGTACACGCGTTGAAGATTTGGCGGCATTACTTGATGGGTAAGAGAACAGAGATATACACGGATCATAAGAGCTTAAAGTACATTTTCACACAGCCAGATCTCAACCTCAGACAAAGGAGATGGTTAGAGCTAATCAACGACTTTGATGTGGGCATTAACTATCATCCTGGGAAAGTGAATGTCGTGGCAGATGCTTTAAGCCGGAAAGTGCAGGTCCATAGGTTGAGCTTCAAGGACATGCCTACAGAACTGAAGGACGATGTTATAAGACTCAATCTATGCCTGGTGAATAGTGGTGAAGCCATCGCCATTGAAGTGGACTCCACCTTAGAGCAAGACATACGCGATGGTCAAAAGAATGATGACAAGATACAAGAAATCCGACAACTCATCAAGGATAATAGAGCCCCTGGTTTCAGAGAGGATGAACAAGGTACGGTTTGGCACGGGAAAAGAATCTGTGTGCCTGAAGTGAAGGAGATCCGTGAATTGATTTTGAAGGAGCCTCATGATTCCGACTATTCCATTCATCCTGGGAGTACGAAGATGTACCAGGACCTCAAGAGCAGGTAATGGTGGTAAGGCATGAAGCGAGATGTCGCGGAACATGTTGCCCTATGTGACACATGTCAGTTGGTGAAAGCAGAACATCAACGACCCGCGGGATTATTGCAACCGCTCAAAGTGCCTGAATGGAAATGGGAAGAAATCGGTATGGATTTCATAGTGGGACTACCCAGGACCCAATCAGGATATGATTCGATATGGGTCATCATCGATAGGCTAACCAAGGTAGCTCATTTCATCCCCGTGAGAGAAAGCTACAGCGGATCCAAATTGGAAGAATTGTGCATGTCAAGGATCGTGTGTTTCCATGGAGTGCCAAAGAAGATAGTGTCAGATCGAGGGACGCAGTTCACCTCAGGGTTCTGGCAGAAGTTGCATGAAACCATGGGAACTCATCTGAATTTTAGTTCTGCCTATCATCCATAAACTGACGGGCAGACAGAAAGAACCAATCAGATCCTTGAGGATATGCTGAGAGCGTGTGCACTCAAAAACAATCGGAGTTGGGATGAGAACTTACCGTATGCGGAGGTCTCCTATAACAACAGCTATCAGGCTAGTATGAAGATGTCACCATTTGAGGCTTTGTATGGGAGGAAGTGCAGAACTCCACTATTTTGGAACCAAACGGGGGAAAGTAAAGTGTTTGGGCCTGAGGTACTACAAGAAGCCGAGGCGAAAGTAAGGAAAATCCGCAACAACTTGAGGATAGCACAAACACGACAAAAGAGCTATGCCGATGTACGGAGAAGAGAGCTTGTTTTCAACGTGGGGGACTATGTTTATCTCAAGGTGTCCCCTATCCGAGGACTTCGTCGGTTCAAGGTGAAAGGGAAGTTATCACCTCAATACATCGGACCCTTTCAAGTTCTGGAAAGGAAAGGTGAAGTGTCATATCAACTAGAACTACCGGCTTGCCTATCGGATGTGCATGATGTATTCCATGTGTCACAGCTCAAGAAATGTCTAAGGACGCCTGAAGAGATGTTACCCATGAATGAGGTTGACGTACGAGAGGATCTGTCTTATGCCGAGCAACCAGTCAAAATTTTGGAGACAATGGAACGCCTCACAAGAAATAAAAGAATTCGGATGTGCAAGGTGCAGTGGAAGCATCACTCGGAAGAGGAAGCCACATGGGAGCGAGAAGACGAGCTTAAGGCACAGTTTCTAGAATTGTTTTCCTAGAACCACCAATCTCGAGGACGAGATTCCTTTTTAGGGGGGTAGAGCTGTAACACCCCAAAACCTGTTAAGAGAGGAATTTAAAAAATTTTGGACGTATTGCATGTGGTGCAGAAATTCAAATTCAAATTGGAATTCAAATTCAACTCGAAACAGAAAAGAAAAAGAAAAAGAAAAAAATACAAAACCCCCGGCCAGTGGGCCGAAACCCACAAGCCAGCCCACCATACCCCCGCGCCAGCCCGCAGCCGCGCGCCCCTTTTCCCTCTCACTGACACGCGGGGCCCGCCGTCGTCTTCCTCCTCGCGCGCGCTCAGCCGATCCCGGGACTACTCTCTCTCTCTCTCGAATCAAAACTACCCCCGGAAATCCGCGACCCCAGCCGAATTCTGGTCCCGGACGACTCAAACTCGATCACAACCGACACGCCGCCCTCCCCCGTCTATATAAACGCCGGCATCGTCCCGTTTTCCCCACCCGATCGGCTGTTTTTTCTCCCGGTGAGAACTGAAGCTCCGATCACCTTTTTCTCTCGATCCCTGCTCGGATTTTCCGATCTAACGCGCCGATCGTGTTCCACCGCCTCCGGGCAATCACGTAGGTGCAGAAAACTCGGTGGTTTGCGCTCTAGGCACAGCTTCGACGAGCACCGCAGCGATTCCATCACGGACCTCGTCGCCGACCGTCTTCCAAGGCCTCCGAGCTCAAGAAAAACCCCGAGGTGAGATCCCCGACCTCCCCTCTATCGATCTATGCCATGAAATCCCAGTTTTAGGAGGTATAGACGAAGATCCGAAGTTCTCCGGCGAGATCGCCGCCTCCCGCCGCCGCGCGCCACCGGGCAGCGCCGCCCACGCATGGCGAGGGCAACGTGGCCGCTTGTGCGCCATCTATTTTAAATCACACGGTAGAATTAAAACCCGCGCGTACCGGTTCGATGATCTAATCTGAGCCGTCCATTTTAAATCGGACGGTCCACATCAGCCCCGCATTATAAAGGCCGGGATTCTTACGCGCTACCCCCTGGGGATCCCGGAAAATAAGAGCTAGCCCCGGAAACTTCTGATCTAGCCCCTGGAACTTCAGAAATTCATGTAAATTCATCTAAAAATCAGTTTTAGCCCCTCGACTTAATAAAAATTAGGAAAACCACTCTGTTATGTGTAGTTAGACCCCTGGAAATTTATGAAATAATATAATAGACCCTGTAGTGGGGTGAGTTTACCTTTTTAACCCTATATGATATTAAATTTAGGAATTTGAATATGTGATTAGGATTTAAAATTTAAAAGGTGAGACAAACACATTGTAAATTCAAATTTAAACTCTCCTAGCACTTGGAAAAGTTTAGAATGAGTTAAAAGTAGATTTTAAGCTGAAATGAATCTGTTTAATTGATTGTTCACATTTATTAGTTATAGGGACACTTTTTAGGTTAGGAAATAATTCTGAAAATTGATAAAATAAATTTAAATTAGTTCACATCAGAGGAGAAGTTCCAAAATATATTATTTAAAATTTTAGATCAGAACCTATTCTGTTTAGATGATATGCCCTACTATTTAATATTAAAACTCACTTTTAGGCATAGAAAATAAATCTGGAAATATAGGAAAATAGGTATGCATAACTAGAAAATGATAAATGAAGTCTCCAAATCCAAAGACTTCAGTTTAGGATTTGGTAGAAGATCTGAAAACCCATTTGGAGTAGGAAATTACCTTCCATGCAAAACTTGGTAGCTAAAGAGTGTATTAAAGAATTTGTTTAAGTTGGAAATTCATATATAGTGTGCAAACTGAAATCTTAATACAAAAGTTAGAAATAATATACATATGTTTCAAAGTGCATGTAGGCCAAAAAATTAACACATCTAGGATAACCACAACACTTAGAAATGTGAATGACTATCATATGTATGTATTTGTGGAGTGAAAGTGTGAACTATGTCTTATGGATTGTTGTTTTCTTTTGCTATGTGTGTTGGCATGAGTAGAACCTGCCCCAGAGCAAGTTCTTCCCTTCCAAGATCAGGACTATCCATTCCCAGAGCAGCAGGAAGAAGGCAAGTGTCCTTGACCACTTTGATCCTATACTAGGATGTGTAAATAGAATTATTTGCATTGTCAATCGAAATATGAAACCCATGCTAGGAAGTTTCCCTAGAATTGCATTACCTTGTTTCCTTGTAGCTTGGGTTGGGGTTTATTTTATCATTTCATTTATTAATATGCTTATGCTTAGCCATGCTTAGAATGGGATAATTGGGATATGAGATCATCAATTTGTTTACCTTACTCTTGCATGAGACATTATGAGTTATGTAGAGGTAGGGATCGAGGCAAGTTGGATGATTTGGTTGGTGCTGGGTGCACGAGACTCGGGTTTGTGTTTAGTACTTGCCTGGATCCTAAGGATCGGTTCATGGAGCATGTAACCTGGCTTTACCGTGCCAACCACATGCTGAGATGGGGCAGCTTGGACAATTAATTAGGTGTATCCCCAGCGTAGTATGGGTGTGTTGGATGGTGCGGGGAGTAGATGTCAGCTGGACTACCGTATGAACCGCAAGGCTCAAGAGGGGGCCACTGCAGCGGGGTTGGAACCTCTTGTATGCTGTTAGGGGTGAAACCTCAGTGGGCCCACGCTCGTCGGGAATACCTTTGTAAAGGCTTCGTAGTGATCTCTTGGCTACACACCTGGGAAGTGTGAATGTGGTTTGCGGCCACTGGCATAATGGAGGTTCTTTTAGTCCACCCGGCAACGGGGGATGAAATCACTACATGTGGGTACAGTGGTGCAAACTCTGTAGAGTCAAAACTGTCATGACAGCTGTGCTCACGGTCAAGAGCGGCTTGGACTTATTCATGATTAGAGGATGATGGATTTGGAAGTTTTGGATGTTAAGAGGGGAGCTTAACATTGGAAATGATGCTATGGTTATTTGATTTATGATGATGGGTTGGGAGATTGGGACCATTTCACCTGTGTAGTAATGTAGGTGCTTAATAAGCTAAGGTGGTAGGTAATAATTGCGTAGTGCTTTAACCATGAGTTCAACCTCTTCTTGCTCTAGCCATGCATGACATAACTTTCCCACACTTGCTGAGTACCAACGATACTCAACCTTGCATATTTGTTGGTTTAAATTGCTGCTCAGGTCAAGGGGATGATGTGGTGTTTAATGACCAAGATTTCGGACCCGAAGAAGGATTCTAGGTTCATGGAGTCCCCCGGGCAACTCCTGTGACGGAGCCCAAAAGAATAATATTCCGCTACTATTTTATTTACATGTTATGAACTTATTATCGTCCATCGAGACATATGCTATGTAAGACTTATTTATATTCGACACCTGGCTTGTAATAAATGATGCTTCACTATTTTTCATCACATGTATGAGAAAATGATCCTGGCATACATGTGATATTCACTCGGTTGTTCTTCGGGGAAACCGGGTGTGACATACAACCTTCCGGTCTCAACTTTAACTTGCTAATTCATTTATGAACCAATCCCTTATGCCCATGTTGTTCCTGAAACTGCGAGTAGCATCTCATCACTCAACTTCTACCGAACCGTACTTAAGCATGGCAGTTCTATATGGTGAAAGACACCTACCCAATACTCCATGGGTCATTTGGCTATGCAAGAGGAGTATCAAACACTAGACCTATTGCACAATTCATATCTTAACCGAAAGTGAATACAAAATAAAAATTTAACAGTTGTTAAATGCAAACCGGAGCTTGCCTGTTTTGCAGGGTAGTCCAGTTAGTGTCCTTGTAGATCCACCCTTGACTCTCCGGAGCTTGATCCACTTCAATGATTCACTCCTTTGAATCCTCTTCGTTGTGGTTTCTATTGAAATGCATATGCACATGTTTTATAGAATGTAATGGAAAGAAGTTATAGAATGAAGTTCTTAGGAACAGAGGTTGTGTGGAAAAGCCAAGAACGGCTTGGTTTGGATCTGTTGTGCAAAGCAACAGAAATGATTTACATTGATCTTACTATTTTAGCTATACACTAACTACTTTCCCTAATGAACATAATAGATGAGCTGAAAAGATTTGAGTGCAACTGAAGAACAAGAACTCCAATGGCCTCAAAAGTTTTACAGCAGGTTCTATACTACCTAAGGATTTAGCTTGCCAAATTGCATCTAAGGTAGAGTCAAATTGTGTTCTCCATAACTCTCACAAAGTCCTTCATGTATTCCCACCCATATATAAGTATGGAGAATAAGCACAGGGAGTTCAAGGGCTCAACTTGAGCTGATAATATACCTGTGAGTTCTTGGTCACAGGAAAGTAATCTGGTCCAAAATTCAGCCCTTTTACTTGAGTAGTTCTTCCAGAACAATTCTTTAAGCATTCCTACTCAAAAGAATTAATTATGAAGTAATGTGCATTTTGATGCTCAATTGAGTCAACTAAAATTTCAAGTATGTCTCAGAGAGCTTGCCTAAATTTTCCTATGATTTTTGGAGCTATGGATTGCTCAGAATCGATTTTTGAAGTGGGAAACATTTTCTGAAAATGTTTCTGGACTCTTTTGAACAAAGTAGATTGCATTTAGCAAATTGTTATTCAAATGATCTCCAAATGAGCTGAAATTATGCTAGAAGGTCAATACTAGGCTAAAGAATATTCTGGAAAAATTTGAGGATTTTTGGATAAACCAAACTCCCTCAATAATTCTTTTTCATAAAACTTTCAAAGAATTTTCCAGAATATAATATTGACTTTCTTACAATTATGAGTTCATATTTTAATAGAACTCTGAAAGATGAATCCAACCCGACTGGAATCACTCAATTTGGAGGTTTCTACAGAGAGATATGAATTTCCAAAGTTTGAGCAACAACTGGAATTGTTTTCCTACTGAAAACTCCACTGGGCACGCTTATTTTAATTCTAACCAATCAGAACTGGGCCACACCTGGGCCACAGCTTTTCAGCGAGCCATCACACGGGATCCCAGCAACACCCGATCATGGATTTAAATTATGAGCTGCTGACAGCCGGGCCCCACACTTTCTTCTTCCTCCTGCCATCTCTCTCGCGCCCGCGCGCTCCCCCTCGCCAGAGCAAACGGCTGCTCGCCGGACCGGTGTTTCCGGCCACCGCCCAGCTAGAGGCTCGCCGCCAGGGAGTTTTGGACGTCGATAAACACGATGGTGGGTCGTGCTCGGGCTGCCGGTGGCCGGAACTAGCTCGGCGACGTGCGGCGGCTACGAAATGAGTTCGACGTCGCCTGCCGACCTTTTCTAGACCGCCAACCGCTTGCCCGACTAGCTCTACAGCACCAGTGGGTCTTAGGAAGAACCGACATGGTCTCAAACTAGCTCGGAAATGGCCGCAAGTGGGTTGTCATCGTGCGCCCGATCGGTCCCGCAATGAACACGCTCGGAATACCTCAAAATCCGTCGCTCCGAGTTGGTTTCATGCTAGGGTTGCTAAAGGAGAAATGATCGCCGGCTAATCCCGCATCTATGTGCAAAGTTTGATGATCTACGTAGGATAGACGAGTGAGAATTTTGGAGGTTATTACCGGAACGTCGGTAAAAGCCACCGGGACAAAATTCCCGAATTCGCCGGCGAGAGCTCACGACGTGGCTTGATCTTCAGGTGGAAGCAGTGTGGAGTCCGTGCGCTCCTTTTTCCGCCCTTGCTCAGCCGTGAAAGTTGTTTTGGCGAGCTGCCCACGAGCGCCCGATCACCGGTTCACTTTAGGTCGTCGCGGATGAAGCCGTTCATGGGGAGAAGAGGCCGGAGCTCGCTAGCTTTTGAGTCAGGGAGGTGAGCAACAGGTGCACCGTGCTGTTTTGCAGCTCGGAGGGAAGTCGCACGCGGATTTTCACCGTTTCCTGGTTCATCCCGAGGAGCGGCGGTGTGGGAGTTCTCTGTTCATGTTTTTCTCGTGAGGAGGAGAAGGCAGCTGGGGTTTTGCTCTGATCAGAGGGGATTATCACGCCGAGGGAACCGCCTCTGGGCGCCAGCACTCGGGCGAAAACAACAGAAGGTGGCACGGTGAGTCCCTTTCGGTGGCGCCACGGCAGCTCTCGGAGGCTTCGAGCAGAACAGAGGCAAAAACCATTTGTTTCATGTGCAAGTCTTGATTCCCAGCTCAATGACATGTGGGTCCCACCCCACAATCTCCTTTCAAAATATCTGTTTAAGTTAATCCTTCCCAACTCCACAATTCTGAGTTTAAAAGGTGGCTAGAATTTGAATTCTCCAAATTCAGTTTGAATTTGCATGACAAATTTGAATTTGGTTAGAATTTGCAAATGCTTCTTTTTAACTCCTTTTTGAGCCCACCCCACAAATGAAAAGTTTGTGATCAAACTTTTCCCTACAAATTCCAACTATATGGCTGCGTGTTTATTCAAAGTTTTTGGCCACCACATGTGTGAACTTTGAATTTTAAATCTGATTTTCAAACGTACATGCAAGAGGTATTTAACTCCTTATTGATTCAACACTTTTAAATAAAAATGTGAGCCTCATTTTGTATGCTCATCCATGTATTACTTTGCATGAAGAAAAGTTTTAGCAAGTCCCTTTTTTCATGTCTTTGCCACACACATGAATTCAAACCTAGGTTTTATTCATACACATTTTTGGGACTTTTACATTCCTCCCCCCTTAAGAGAATCTCGTCCCAAGATTACAAGCGAAGAACGAGACGGGAGAGGTAATTACAAACTGTACAAAGCTAAAAGTTCCAGATAGTTGGTGCGGAGGTAATCTTCACTTTCCCACGTCGCCTCTTCCGCGGTATGATTACTCCACAGCACTTTGAAAAATCTGATCGTCCGGTTCCAGGTTACCCGGGTCTTTTCATCCAAAATCTGAACCGGTCGCTCAGTGTAGGTCAGGTACGGTTTCAATTCGTCGATTTCCTTGGTGCGAACAGCAGCGGTGAATTTGAGGCACTTCCGCAGCTGTGACACATGAAATACATCACGAACACTCGCTAGACTTGCTGGTAGTTCCAGCCGGTAGGCTACGGGTCCCCACTTCTCTGTGATAGCAAAATGACCAATAAATCGGGGAGCGAGTTTCCCCTTTACACCAAACCGGTGAATCCCCTTCATCGGAGATACACGAAGATACACGTGCTCTCCGACGTCAAAATGCAAAGGCCTATGCCGTTGATCAGCGTAGCTCTTCTGTCGGGATTGTGCAGCCTTCAAGTTCTCTTGTATCAACCGAACTTGACACGACCCCACTGGTCCTGTCGAGCCAGGATCACGCTGAGGGGTGCTGCGTTGCACAACACCGTATAACACACGTCAAAGGTACAAAGCGGAAGCGGAAGCTTTATTACATAAACAAGTTTATTAACATGTTTACATCAAAATAAGTTTAGTCCACACTCGCGGGCGTAGACTAAGCATCAAGTGCACGTTCAGCCCTCGAACGTGTCCTTGCTAGCACACTCGCACACTAACTCTGCGGCGTGCACGACTCCCACTCGACGGGGTTCCCCTCCTGGGGTTCCGTCTCCTCTTCGGGAGTCCCTTCCTCATAGAACCCTGCAAAAGCTTCAAACACAAGCAGTGAGCACGAAGGCTCAGCAAGTCTGACCCGTCTCACCTAAACATGAAACTTCTACATGAGGGTGATGGGTTGCATGAGGTAAAAATCATTTGCAAGGACTCGCCTAATTAGTAGAACCTTACTTTCAAGTTTTAGCAGCAGGTTGTGGAGAACTTTACGCTAAGGCACATGAGAGAGCCGCAATCAAACAAGAAACGCATTTCTCTCATGTACTTTGCCCAAAGTTGAAAAGAACTTTAGTTAGCACTAAGCTACAACATATCATTAACAATCAATATCCAACTTTCAATCAGCAACATTTTAACATGTAACTAGCCTGTTCTTTCTACGTCACGGTACAGTGAACAAGTGGTACTCACTGACCGCGAGGGACGGCGATTATAATCGATTTACACCTGCAGGGTTACCCGAACAACCCGTCACGTACGCCCGTACTCGATGTTGCCTACAACAACCATCACGGACGCCGTACGCGACTACCTTTCACCCGTTAGCCAAATATTGAACCGGTCCCATCGTCCCGAGCAAGAGGTCCCTGCACGCGCATCTCTGTGCCGCCAGCTGATTTACACCTCGAGCTCTCAACCTACCCTCTGAACGACGGGCAATGCCTCAATACCCAGCTACCCGAGTTACATCAGTTTCCCGGTTCCCATATAGCCGGTAGGTCTTCGGTACTGTTCTAGCTTGTTCAACAGGCCCGCACACGGCTCGGTCCTCAATCGACACAAGCGGAGCTACAGCACACAGGCCCCAAAGTCCTGCTGCCCTTACTCTCCGCTCGGTCTCATTTTCTTGCCATGTGTATCATGTGCTATCTCTACCCGAGCAATGTGCCTCTAGCCTATTCTCGCGAGTAGTTCCAACTACTCGACTTGTACCGAATCCTACTCTATCCTAGCAATGCAGTGGCTAACGGGGTTTGCAATCCTAAACCCCAACCCATGGTTTTCTTGGCTATGCAGTGGGGTTTCCAAACAAGACTCTGATGCACAACATAAAGAAAACAAGTATGTGCTCAAAACAATAAAAATTTATAAAATGGTTAATGCAAACCGGGGCTTGCCTTGCTGCTCTTGGTCGTAGGCTAGCTGTTCCTCCGGAGTAACGAAGTCTAGGACTTCGGGTTCCTCCTCGACCTTAGCGACTACATGATAAGAACAATGTATGTATTAATTAAATGCTTTTGTATTAACTTTGAAGTTGTGAAGTCTATAACCTTTACTAGATAGACCTAATGACTGTGAAACTTTTACTGTGGCTTGGTTACATCCTAAACAGAGACTTGGTCAAGTTTTAGTTGCAGCAAAGCTCATTTGAGCCCTCCACAAATAATTATGTCCTTGACCTTAATTAAAGGCTTTTAGGGTGTTCTAGGTATTTTCATGAAACAAACTATGACTTTCTGAAAACTAGATTTTCAGAGGGTTCTAATGGAATTGGTCTCACTTAATTTGGAATTCTCTAACTAAAGATATGAGCTAAACAATTTCAGAGAAAATTCTGAAAATGTTTCTGAACATTTTCTATTTTCTCTGGAACAGTTTTACTAATCACACCATTAGGTGGACTAAATGAGCTCAAATGGATCTGAAATTTTTATGGTAGTTCAAGGATATTTTGGTGAACATCTCAGCAAAATTTCAGGATTTTCCTCCAAATGATTCTCCAGTTAAAATTCCTAACAGTTTAAACTTTAAGGAATTAATTCTGGAGAATTAAGGAATTTCATGAAGTGACACTTGATTTTCTGGAAAGTACTCAAAGAGCTGAATCCAGCAAAATTTGGTTCACTCAATTTGGAGCTTTCTAGCCAAAGTTATAAGGATTTGAAGTTTGAAGGAAATCTGAAAATCGGGGAAAAGTTTAAACTCGCGCGTGGGCCCAGGAGACACGCGCCGCACGCCGAAGCGACAGCACACCGCGGCCCACAAGGCTTTTGCGCGCCAGCACACCCGATCCCGGCCGCAGCCGGATCCCGATTCAAAATATCGGCCGCTGACAGCTGGGGTCCACCCCCTTCTTCAACCTCGCGACACCCGCGCTCCGCCGCCGAGGGACCTCGCCGGAGAGCTCGCCGCCGGCTGCTGTACAGCTTCAAACTTCTTGATTCTGGCCGCCCCTGCCTACTTTTACTTGGGGAACATGATCCGAGGGTCAGCTGCTCATGACAACGGCCGGAGCATGGTCGGCGACGAGCCGCCATATCGGAACGACTTCGGCCATGTAGGCTGATGCTCCTAGTGCCTCAGCTACTTGGGAAACCGGTCGGGGAGCATCAGTGGACCTCAGAGAAGGTCGACATGAACTCGGGGCAGCTCGGGGAAGGCCCGAAATAGGTCCTCACCGTGCGCCCGATACCCCCCGTGCGTTCCGCCATTAGTAGACCTTGAATTACGCCGGGCACAGAAGTTCTCCGGCCCAGAGTTGTGAAGGCAACTTGTGCGTCACCGTGTCTAGTTCGTGTGGGAGTGGCCTGAGGCCCTCTAATCCTTTCTAGAGCACGAATTAAACAGAATCGTACCCGAGGGTCGTTCTGCACACAGAAAGGGGAAAAGTGGAAATTCGCCGCCGGTGAGCAACCACTCGAGCTGTGGCTCGGGGATGAGCAGCACCGATCACTTGCGCGTCCAAGGGTGCCTTGGCTCGGGCGTGACAACGCCCAGGTTGGGCTGTCCACGAGAGCCCGAGGTGCGGCGGTTTCCAGTTCCGAGTTTGATCTTTCGGCACAGCCGATATCACTCGGTTTCAATCGATTTCTATCAATGGGAAGGATGGAGGATGGTCGCTAGTACCTGGCTGGGACCCTGGAGTGGAAAGAGGAAGCTGCGATCAGCTCGATCCAGCAGGAACTCGAGCGCCGGTGATGGCAGTGGAGAAATGGATCGTGCACGTCGGCAGCTCGGGGAATGGCGACTGAAGCACGCCGGGGAGGGAATAAATAGGCCGGTCGGCCGGTCTCCGGCTTGGGGCACGCAGCAGGAGCTGGCGCCGGCTGCCCCCTTCGGTGGCGCGCGCGCACAACAGCCGGGAACCGACTGAACTGTGGTTCAGTCGGTTTGCTTTGAGGCTGAGGCTGACATGTGGGTCCCACTCCTCTTTTAACCTCTGAAATTTATTCCTAACAGCTGTGGTAAACAGTGAACCCTATTCTACCCTTGGCAACTCAAATTATTCACCCAAGAGCCATTTGAATTGATCAAAGTCCAAATGAGGTTTGGTTTGAATGAATTTCAGCACAAGTGCAGTTTGAAATTCAAATAAAGTTTGAATTTCTCCCCCTTAGCTCATGTCAAGATCAACTCCAAATGGAGTGAAAATTGGTGTGTGAGCTCACAAAAATGTGCTGAGCAAGAATATGCCTTCCACTTTTAAATTCAGTGGGTGAAAACAGTTTGAATTTGAATATGTTTTCAAACTGCCCCTTTCCTATCTACACCCAAGATGACCTCAAAAATGTTTTGAATTTGGGTGAAACTTGGCATGGACATCCTTGGCAAAGTGTAGGAGTTTTCATATGTCCAGCCCATCTATATCACATGTGGGAAGTACCACTTTTGCAATGTGTGAGTTTGTTCCCTAATGAGCATGTTGATAATTGTTACTTGCTCTTTATTTGTGTTCATCATTTTTCCTCAAATGAGGTGTGTGGTGTGGGGATGAACACTGCAAATGGGTGTCAAAAACTGAGGCCCTTACATTCCTCCCCCCTTAAAAGAATCTCGTCCCGAGATTATAAGGTGAAAATGAGAGAGAGGACGGTGGAAAAATTACCGGATATGCGACGTGAGAAAGTCGGGGTAGTTAGTGCGAAGGAATTCTTCGCTCTCCCATGTCGCTTCATCCATGGAGTGATTACTCCACAGAACCTTGTAGAACCACAACGTACGGTTGCGTGTGGTTCGGGCCTTTTCATCAATAATCTGCACCGGTTCCTCCCGATAGGTGAGATCCGGTTGCAGTTCTTCAATGTCTTCCAGCTGAACGGTAGTTGATAGCTTGAGACACTTCCTCAGCTGGGAAATGTGAAAGACGTCGTGCACACCGGAAAGTGCTTCTGGTAATCTTAGCCGGTATGCCACCGATCCACATCTTTCGGTAATCTGGAATGGACCGATGAATCGGGGTGCTAACTTTCCTCTCACCCCAAATCTGTTTACGCCCTTCATTGGAGACACTCGTAGGTATACGTGATCTCCAACTTCGAATTGTAATGGGCGCCTTCTCCGGTCCGCATACTGTTTCTGTCGGGATTGAGCGGCTTTTAGGTTCGCTTGAATTAATCGAACCTTTTCTTCCGCGTTGTTGACAAGATCAATCCCGAAGGTAACCCTCTCGCCAGATTCACACCAGTTCAGTGGTGTGCGGCATTCCCTGCCGTATAGCGCCTCGTAGGGCGCCATCTTGATGCTGGCTTGGTACCCATTGTTGTACGAGAACTCGGCTAATGGCAAGTGATCATCCCAATTCTTGCCGTGGTCGATAGCGCAAGCTCGTAGCATGTCTTCTAGGATTTGATTTACCCGCTCCGTTTGCCCATCCGTCTGCGGGTGGTAGGCTGAACTACGGATCAGCTTCGTCCCCAAGGCAGCGTGGAGCTGCTCCCAAAAACGGGACACAAATAAAGTGCCCCGGTCCGATACGATAGTACGGGGTACGCCGTATAAGCATAGGATCCGTGAGATGTACAGTTCAGCGTACTTCTTGGCGTTGTAGTTGGTGTTGACCGGGATGAAATGGGCAACTTTGGTGAGCCGATCGACGATCACCCACACAGAATCATGTTTCTGTAAGGTGGTGGGTAAACCGACGACGAAATCCATGCTCACGTCCTCCCACTTCCAGGCAGGAATGCCCAGTGGTTGCAGCAGTCCCGGTTTCCGCATGTGGTCTGCCTTCACCCGTCGACATGTATCACACTCGGACACGTATTTTGCAGTCTCTCGCTTCATCCGTGTCCACCAAAACTTGCTTCTGAGTTCTTGATACATCTTGTTGCTGCCGGGGTGAATAGAAAACTTTGATAAGTGAGCCTCATCAAAGATTTTCTTCCGTAACTCCGGGTTTCGGGGTACGACGATCCGGTCCTTGAACCATAGGACGCCGTCTCCGTCCTTCCGGAAACATTTCAACTCCCCACTGTCTACACGTCTCCGCAAATGTGATATGCCCTTGTCATTCTTCTGGGCTGCCGCTATCTCTTCACGGATGGTGGGGATCAAAGCTAGGTTGTAGAGAGCTCCATGTGGAATCACATGTAGTGGTGGTTCGCTCTCTTCCAACGGTGTGATGGTCAGATTATTGACGTGTGACTTGCGGCTTAGCGTGTCTGCCACAACGTTTGCCTTGCCCGGATGATAATGGATCTCTATCTCGTAATCCTTTATCAGTTCTAACCATCTTCGTTGCCTCATGTTCAGCTCCTTCTGAGTGAATATGTACTTGAGGCTTTTGTGGTCGGTATATAAATGTACGAGGTTACCGAGTAGGTAGTGCCTCCACATTTTCAGTGCAAGTACCACGGCAGCGAGCTCCAAGTCGTGAGTTGGATAATTTTGCTCATGATTCCTAAGCTGCCGTGACCCATACGCGACCACCCTTCGGTCTTGCATCAACACACATCCGAGCCCAATGCCGGATGCATCGCAGTACACATCGAACGGTTTTGTTGTGTCTGGCTGCGCCAAAACCGGTGCTGATGTCAGGTGCTTGACTAAAGCCTTGAATGCTGCTTCACATGCTGGACTCCAAACATATTTGGTAGCCTTCTTCAGCAGCTCTGTCATTGGCTTGGCAATCTTCGAGAAGTTCGGAATGAACCTCCGATAATATCCCGCGAGTCCGAGGAAACTCCGTACCTCATGAACAGTTCTCGGGGATTTCCAATTCAGCACTTGCGTGATTTTGCTCGGGTCCACAGCGATACCCTCCGCTGAGATGATATGCCCGAGGAAAGGCACTTGCGATATCCAAAACTCGCATTTGCTGAACTTTGCGTATAACTTGTGATCCCGCAGCCGTTGCAAGACTATACGCAGATGTTTCTTGTGATCTTCCTCCGACTTGGAATATACCAGGATGTCGTCGATGAAGACCACGACAAACTTGTCCAGCTCCGGCATGAACACCGAGTTCATTAAGTACATGAAGTGAGCTGGAGCATTGGTGAGGCCAAAGGACATGACCAGGTACTCATAAAGTCCGTACCTTGTCGAAAAAGCTGTCTTTGGAATGTCCTCAGCCCTGATCTTAATCTGATGGTACCCGGATCTTAAATCCATCTTGGAAAAGACCTTTGCTTCGACCAACTGATCAAACAACATGTCGATCCGTGGCAACGGGTACTTGTTCTTGATGGTTACGGCATTTAATGGACGGTAGTCCACGCAAAGCCGCAACGTTTCATCCTTCTTTTTGACAAATAATGCCGAACAGCCCCATGGCGAGGAGCTCGGCCTAATAAAACCCTTCTCCAGAAGGTCCGTGAGCTGAATCTTCAGTTCCGCCAACTCCTTGGGCGCCATCTTGTACGGCCTTCGGGATATTGGCATGGTTCCCGGTGCAAGTTCAATCTTGAACTCCACCTCTCTATCGGGTGGCATCCCCGGCAAATCATCCGGGAATACATCAGGGAATTCTCGGACCACTGGAATATCTTCCAATCTGATGATTGTGGCTTGATAGACACTTGGAAGTTTTATTTCTGGACTGTCCAGAAATAATGAGTGAGAACCGTGCACTCCTGAGTTTAAGTGCACGACTCGGAGGACGGTGTCTAAAACAGCGCCGTGGCGGGTTAACCACGACATCCCTAGGATGACATCGACCTTCTGTCCCTCTAAGATAATGAGAGACGTGGGGTACACTCTACCCGCTAAGCATAATGGTGCTTTGGAGACCATTACGCTTGCTGAAATCTTCCCACCCGGTGAACAAATTAAATATGGACTATCGGTGGGTAGTATTGGCAAGCTGTGTTTAGCAATGAAAGCTTGGCTAATAAAATTATGCGTGGCGCCTGAATCAAATAGTACTATAGCGGGATGCTGGTGGAGTTGGAACATACCCGCAAGGATTGGCTCGCCCTCCGGCACGTCCTCAATGGCAAGCTGGTGGACAGTACCGGGCCTAGGGTTTGCCCGCCGCGCATTAGTAGGGTTCCGGGGTTGATTCCTCCCCGGAAACTGTGGTACCACTCCGCCGCCTTGCCTCTCCGGGCAACTGCTCGCGAAGTGTCCTGGACGACCACACTTGTAACATGTGGCCGCTGCTGGTGGAGTACTTGGTGGACGAAAGCCCGGCATGCGTTGCGGAGGTGCAAACGCACGCGGCATCGCCCGCTGCTGCTGTTGTTGTTGCGGTGGTGCTGGCAGTGCCGGCCGGAATGCCGGTGAAGAATACGGCCGACCGCGGAACGGCATCGACCGCTGTGGTGGCTGCCAGCGCGGACCTGATGGTGGGCGATTCACCATCCGAAACTTCTGAGAAGGACCGCCTCCTTCTCCGCTGCTCTGCGGCGCGCTTCGCTTTCGCTCTGCCGCCGCCAACTCCTTGCCGGAGTCTTCCTGAACAATCGCAGCATCAATTATGTCGTTGAGGCTGCCGCGATTGAACATCGCCAGCTTGTCCTTCAGGAGCGGGTTAAGCCCCTGGTAAAAGTGGTCCCGCCGCTTCTCGTCCGTATCTGCGTGATACGACGCGTAGAGTGCGAGATCGTTGAACGCTCTGGAGTACTCCAGCGCGTTCCGGCTCCCTTGTTGCAGGTGTAGGAATTCCTGCGTCTTCCTCTTCATCAAACCGGGCGGTATATGATAGGCCCGGAAGGCCGTCCGGAACTCCGCCCAGGTCATCACTCGGTCGGTGGGTTGTGAAGCACAAAAGTTGGCCCACCACGCGCTCGCGGATCCTTGGAGCTGCTGGACCGCGAACTGAGTCTTGCGCTGCTCGCTGATTTGGAGCAGCCCGAACTTCATCTCTATGGCGCGGAGCCAGTTGTCCGCGTCAAGTGGTTCATCCGCCCTTGAGAATACAGGGGGATGAGTCGCCAGGAAGTCAGAGTAGGAGCTCTGTTGGCGCTCCTCACGATCTTGACGTCTCTCTGGGCGAGACGTATTCGCAATTAACGTTTGCAGCAGCTCTGTATGCTGCTGATGTGAACCCGCCATTGCCGCGACAATGTCGGCCAATGTAACCGTTGGCAGTGGCGGTGGCGGTGTTTGCTGTTGCTGTTGCTGCTGCTGTCCCGAGGAGTCCTCGGGAGGTGGTTGGGAGGTCTCTCCCCCTTGGCTAGTACCTCCAACATCGGGGTTGGCACGAGTACGCGTCATTCTGAAATTCAACACAGCAGCAATTAGCACATGTCTTACTCAAAATTCCATAAACAGGAGTAAGTATTGAAGCGACGCATGATTAACTTGCACAACATTCACATATATTGATAAAGCATAAACTTTATACAAGATACATTATTCTCGGATCTCCGAGAAGTCGTGCTCATGTCGTCACTACCTATACATACGCTACTGTCTACACGACATGTCACCGATTACAAAAGTTGGGTTACGCTACCCTAGCTGCCCTACTTGGCAACCGTAACCCCCTACTCGGAGTAGAACTCGACCTCCTGTGGGTCGTCCTCCTCCGGTACCTCTGCTGGTGGCTCGGGGTCTACCACCTCTTCTCCCATTCCAGGTTCTCCCATGGCTGGAAGACCCAAGACTACCGGTACGCCCAATACCGGGGGCACGAGGTCCTGCAATGCATGCACCTCGTCCATAGCCTGGTTGTAGTCCTCTTCCCAGCCTTGTCCTTCCTCAATAGCGTCGTCCCGCTCTTGAGCAAGGTCCTCATTCTGCTGGGTTAGGGTCTGCACCAGCTCTTGCAACGCCGCAATGTCAACACGGCTCTTCTTCTTTGCCTTCTTCAGACGACGCAACTGATTGTGTTGTTCATTCAGTCGCTTGATCGTCGGAAGGAGCACATTGCGGAGTGCACTGTGAGCACTCTCAAAATGATCTCCACGGCTTGTGCTCTCCTTGAGCTTGGTGGCGAGATGCTCCGTATGAACAGCTTGGCTGTCCATCACAGCGTTTCCCGCCCTCATTTGGAGGCTGAGATTTGCCTCCGCGGGGTTGTACCTTGGGCAACTCGGGTTTGTTGCCTCTAGGTACCTCTCTTCCCACACATGCTGAGCTCGTCCCTCCACCGGAACGAGTGCGTATGGAGTTCCCTCCATAGCCTGTACGTGTAGTTGGCAGAAACGTGACATAGTGTCACGGGCTGCCACTTGCCACATCCCTTCCGGTTGTCTTCCTCTCACCGTGACGGTGAATGGCACCCAACCGGGTGGCGTAGGCCCTGCAGGAACCTCGACATGGATCGTCCACGTCTTGTTCCCCTCTTCGCCTTCTTCCTTGGTGAAGTATTGCGGCATCTGGTTGTACCCGAAATATTGGAGCATTAGCCACAATGCTCCCGGGTAGCCGCTACGGTCAGAGCAGTGGGAAACTACCCACCCGTTCTCCAACCGTTTATCTGCTGCCATCTGTAAAAATATATTTGAGAAATGTCAAATATTTATTTAAACAGTAAACCATTGAGTTATAACATAAGATATGTCATTGAACCCTTAACACTTGGAAACATAGTTCAAATTTTTAAACAAATTTGACTGCTGATCTGCTGTTCCCATGACAGCCCTGACCAGTTTCCATATCATTCTGATTTAGGCCAGGTTAAAAGCAAAACCAGTCCTGGAGCTCAACATCAAAGTTAAAGTTAACTTCAATAGCTTTCCAGAAAGTATTTGGTTGGCCTAAGATCTGCTCTGGTTCAAAAGTTATGAGATGTCAAAGTTAACAGAATTTCTGGGAACAATTGGACAGCACCTCCCTGCCTTAGGTACTGATTTGATCCAAGAATTCCAGTTAATTCTGTTCCTAATCTGACAAAACTTTCTGTTACAAAGTTGTAACCCATCTCATAAGCTTCCCAGAACCACCTCATTTTCTATTTTTGGATTTTTATGCAGGAAGTTATGCTTAATTTACAGAGAGTCTACAGAGAGTCTTTGCTCCGTCCTGTTTTCTGGACAGTTTCAACTCTACTGCATTTTTCGAGTGGTTAAGGGATGAAACACCTCTGGAACTCAACAGAAAAGTTGTAAAGCTCCTCCAAAGCTTTCCAGAAATGTATCATACGACCCCAACCTCGAAAGAACTCAACCTCTAACCTCTGATTAACTTCAGCCTTGATTTAGCTGAAAACAGAGTGCTCTGTCCTTAACATCCTATAAGTTGAAAATTTATTAACTTTGAATATCCTGTTCAAGGGAAGGAGTTACATCAAGTTTTACTACTTTGGATCAAAACCTTCAAGTTTTTAAATGAAGTTGTTCATTTAGTTGGGTGTGACGTCGAGGCGTCACCAGATTATGTCGGTACTACGTCCTCACAAAGGAAAAACCTATACCGGATTTAGCCGGCTTCGTTAGTTCAGTGGCACTACTCGTCACTCGCACACGGATGCTACACGTCTACCGTTTCGTGGTAAGGCTACCTGCAGAAACTCAAACAATCATCAGACTCGGCTGCACACCGAGCCCGGAATCCATACAGTTTGTACACCCGGCCGTCATCACTCGCCCGGATGTTCTCAAGCCAAACACGCCTTGAGTTACGTGTTCACGTTTCAGACCACGTGACGGGGTCTCCCATGTTGCACCACGCACGCCAGGGACAGACGTTGCTCGAATACCCCAAACGACATGAAGAGTCATAGAGGATATCAAAGCGGGTCGGGTTACCTGCCACCCGTGGGGCTCCACCCTTCAGCTTGTGCGCACTGGTGGACAGCGCTTACGTGCACCCCCCAAGACATGAACGTCCCGAGATGCACGATTTTCCGACATAACAAATAAGTTAATAAGCCACTTTCTATATACTAATAACATCCTTATACGGGCTACTAACTCGTTCCTCACTGGATTTTTGAAAAAGAAGACCTTTGTACTGTGTTAAACCTCAAGCGAGCTCTGATACCACGCTGACACGACCCCACTGGTCCTGTCGAGCCAGGATCACGCTGAGGGGTGCTGCGTTGCACAACACCGTATAACACACGTCAAAGGTACAAAGCGGAAGCGGAAGCTTTATTACATAAACAAGTTTATTAACATGTTTACATCAAAATAAGTTTAGTCCACACTCGCGGGCGTAGACTAAGCATCAAGTGCACGTTCAGCCCTCGAACGTGTCCTTGCTAGCACACTCGCACACTAACTCTGCGGCGTGCACGACTCCCACTCGACGGGGTTCCCCTCCTGGGGTTCCGTCTCCTCTTCGGGAGTCCCTTCCTCATAGAACCCTGCAAAAGCTTCAAACACAAGCAGTGAGCACGAAGGCTCAGCAAGTCTGACCCGTCTCACCTAAACATGAAACTTCTACATGAGGGTGATGGGTTGCATGAGGTAAAAATCATTTGCAAGGACTCGCCTAATTAGTAGAACCTTACTTTCAAGTTTTAGCAGCAGGTTGTGGAGAACTTTACGCTAAGGCACATGAGAGAGCCGCAATCAAACAAGAAACGCATTTCTCTCATGTACTTTGCCCAAAGTTGAAAAGAACTTTAGTTAGCACTAAGCTACAACATATCATTAACAATCAATATCCAACTTTCAATCAGCAACATTTTAACATGTAACTAGCCTGTTCTTTCTACGTCACGGTACAGTGAACAAGTGGTACTCACTGACCGCGAGGGACGGCGATTATAATCGATTTACACCTGCAGGGTTACCCGAACAACCCGTCACGTACGCCCGTACTCGATGTTGCCTACAACAACCATCACGGACGCCGTACGCGACTACCTTTCACCCGTTAGCCAAATATTGAACCGGTCCCATCGTCCCGAGCAAGAGGTCCCTGCACGCGCATCTCTGTGCCGCCAGCTGATTTACACCTCGAGCTCTCAACCTACCCTCTGAACGACGGGCAATGCCTCAATACCCAGCTACCCGAGTTACATCAGTTTCCCGGTTCCCATATAGCCGGTAGGTCTTCGGTACTGTTCTAGCTTGTTCAACAGGCCCGCACACGGCTCGGTCCTCAATCGACACAAGCGGAGCTACAGCACACAGGCCCCAAAGTCCTGCTGCCCTTACTCTCCGCTCGGTCTCATTTTCTTGCCATGTGTATCATGTGCTATCTCTACCCGAGCAATGTGCCTCTAGCCTATTCTCGCGAGTAGTTCCAACTACTCGACTTGTACCGAATCCTACTCTATCCTAGCAATGCAGTGGCTAACGGGGTTTGCAATCCTAAACCCCAACCCATGGTTTTCTTGGCTATGCAGTGGGGTTTCCAAACAAGACTCTGATGCACAACATAAAGAAAACAAGTATGTGCTCAAAACAATAAAAATTTATAAAATGGTTAATGCAAACCGGGGCTTGCCTTGCTGCTCTTGGTCGTAGGCTAGCTGTTCCTCCGGAGTAACGAAGTCTAGGACTTCGGGTTCCTCCTCGACCTTAGCGACTACATGATAAGAACAATGTATGTATTAATTAAATGCTTTTGTATTAACTTTGAAGTTGTGAAGTCTATAACCTTTACTAGATAGACCTAATGACTGTGAAACTTTTACTGTGGCTTGGTTACAACCTAAACAGAGACTTGGTCAAGTTTTAGTTGCAGCAAAGCTCATTTGAGCCCTCCACAAATAATTATGTCCTTGACCTTAATTAAAGGCTTTTAGGGTGTTCTAGGTATTTTCATGAAACAAACTATGACTTTCTGAAAACTAGATTTTCAGAGGGTTCTAATGGAATTGGTCTCACTTAATTTGGAATTCTCTAACTAAAGATATGAGCTAAACAATTTCAGAGAAAATTCTGAAAATGTTTCTGAACATTTTCTATTTTCTCTGGAACAGTTTTACTAATCACACCATTAGGTGGACTAAATGAGCTCAAATGGATCTGAAATTTTTATGGTAGTTCAAGGATATTTTGGTGAACATCTCAGCAAAATTTCAGGATTTTCCTCCAAATGATTCTCCAGTTAAAATTCCTAACAGTTTAAACTTTAAGGAATTAATTCTGGAGAATTAAGGAATTTCATGAAGTGACACTTGATTTTCTGGAAAGTACTCAAAGAGCTGAATCCAGCAAAATTTGGTTCACTCAATTTGGAGCTTTCTAGCCAAAGTTATAAGGATTTGAAGTTTGAAGGAAATCTGAAAATCGGGGAAAAGTTTAAACTCGCGCGTGGGCCCAGGAGACACGCGTCGCACGCCGAAGCGACAGCACACCGCGGCCCACAAGGCTTTTGCGCGCCAGCACACCCGATCCCGGCCGCAGCCGGATCCCGATTCAAAATATCGGCCGCTGACAGCTGGGGTCCACCCCCTTCTTCAACCTCGCGACACCCGCGCTCCGCCGCCGAGGGACCTCGCCGGAGAGCTCGCCGCCGGCTGCTGTACAGCTTCAAACTTCTTGATTCTGGCCGCCCCTGCCTACTTTTACTTGGGGAACATGATCCGAGGGTCAGCTGCTCATGACAACGGCCGGAGCATGGTCGGAGACGAGCCGCCATATCGGAACGACTTCGGCCATGTAGGCTGATGCTCCTAGTGCCTCAGCTACTTGGGAAACCGGTCGGGGAGCATCAGTGGACCTCAGAGAAGGTCGACATGAACTCGGGGCAGCTCGGGGAAGGCCCGAAATAGGTCCTCACCGTGCGCCCGATACCCCCCGTGCGTTCCGCCATTAGTAGACCTTGAATTACGCCGGGCACAGAAGTTCTCCGGCCCAGAGTTGTGAAGGCAACTTGTGCGTCACCGTGTCTAGTTCGTGTGGGAGTGGCCTGAGGCCCTCTAATCCTTTCTAGAGCACGAATTAAACAGAATCGTACCCGAGGGTCGTTCTGCACACAGAAAGGGGAAAAGTGGAAATTCGCCGCCGGTGAGCAACCACTCGAGCTGTGGCTCGGGGATGAGCAGCACCGATCACTTGCGCGTCCAAGGGTGCCTTGGCTCGGGCGTGACAACGCCCAGGTTGGGCTGTCCACGAGAGCCCGAGGTGCGGCGGTTTCCAGTTCCGAGTTTGATCTTTCGGCACAGCCGATATCACTCGGTTTCAATCGATTTCTATCAATGGGAAGGATGGAGGATGGTCGCTAGTACCTGGCTGGGACCCTGGAGTGGAAAGAGGAAGCTGCGATCAGCTCGATCCAGCAGGAACTCGAGCGCCGGTGATGGCAGTGGAGAAATGGATCGTGCACGTCGGCAGCTCGGGGAATGGCGACTGAAGCACGCCGGGGAGGGAATAAATAGGCCGGTCGGCCGGTCTCCGGCTTGGGGCACGCAGCAGGAGCTGGCGCCGGCTGCCCCCTTCGGTGGCGCGCGCGCACAACAGCCGGGAACCGACTGAACTGTGGTTCAGTCGGTTTGCTTTGAGGCTGAGGCTGACATGTGGGTCCCACTCCTCTTTTAACCTCTGAAATTTATTCCTAACAGCTGTGGTAAACAGTGAACCCTATTCTACCCTTGGCAACTCAAATTATTCACCCAAGAGCCATTTGAATTGATCAAAGTCCAAATGAGGTTTGGTTTGAATGAATTTCAGCACAAGTGCAGTTTGAAATTCAAATAAAGTTTGAATTTCTCCCCCTTAGCTCATGTCAAGATCAACTCCAAATGGAGTGAAAATTGGTGTGTGAGCTCACAAAAATGTGCTGAGCAAGAATATGCCTTCCACTTTTAAATTCAGTGGGTGAAAACAGTTTGAATTTGAATATGTTTTCAAACTGCCCCTTTCCTATCTACACCCAAGATGACCTCAAAAATGTTTTGAATTTGGGTGAAACTTGGCATGGACATCCTTGGCAAAGTGTAGGAGTTTTCATATGTCCAGCCCATCTATATCACATGTGGGAAGTACCACTTTTGCAATGTGTGAGTTTGTTCCCTAATGAGCATGTTGATAATTGTTACTTGCTCTTTATTTGTGTTCATCATTTTTCCTCAAATGAGGTGTGTGGTGTGGGGATGAACACTGCAAATGGGTGTCAAAAACTGAGGCCCTTACAGAACTCAGTCTTCGGCTGCGTTCACAAGATCAATCCCAAACATAACTCTTTCGCCGGACTCACACCAATTCAGTGGTGTGCGACACTTCCGGACGTAGAGAGCTTCATACGGTGCCATTTTAATACTCGCTTGATAAACATTGTTGTATGAAAACTCCACCAACGGTAGGTGATCATCCCAATTCCTACCGTGGTGGATGGCACACGCTCTCAACATGTCCTCAAGCACTTGGTTCACCCTCTCAGTTTGTCCATCGGTTTGAGGGTGATATGCAGAGCTTCTAATCAGCTTAGTGCCCAACGAGGCATGCAGCTGCTCCCAAAAACGAGCAACAAACAGCGCCCCTCGATCTGAAATGATGGTCTTCGGGACACCATGTGAGCAAATAATCCTCGAGATATATAGCTCCGCATATTGCCTGGCTCGAAAATGAGTGTTCACCAGTATGAAATGAGCTGACTTCGTCAACCGGTCAACGATCACCCATATCGAGTCATGCTTCCAGGATGTGAGCGGTAGTCCGACAATGAAGTCCACACTCACATCCTCCCATTTCCATGCCGGTATCTTCAAAGGTTGTAGCGGTCCGGCTTTCCGCATATGATCAGCCTTGACCCGTCTACACGTATCACACTCGGATACGTACTTCGAAATTTCCCTCTTCATCCTCGTCCACCAAAATTTCTGTTTCAAATCTTGGTACATTTTGTTACTGCCGGGATGAATGGAAAACTTGGACAGGTGGGCTTCATCCAAGATCTTCTTCCGGAGTTTCATATTGCACGGTACCACTATACGGTCGTTAGACCATATCGTACCGTTCTCATCCTTCCGGAAACATTTCACTTCTCCGTTGTCTAGTACTCTCCGTATGTGAGACATACCTTTGTATCTTCTTTGAGTCTCAACAATCTCTTCACGGATTGTTGGAACGAGCGCGAGATTATAAAGCGCGCCATATGGAATGACACGGAGACTTGGTTCTTCATCTTCCAACTCAGCAATCGCCAAGTTGTGAACATGGGCTTTTCGACTAAGCGCGTCAGCAACCACGTTCGCTTTACCCGGATGATAGTGGATCTCAATTTCATAATGTTTTATGTGCTCCAACCATCTATTATGGATCTCAATTTCATAAGGTGGGTGGTCGAGTCCTCATGAACTCTCCCAACCTATTATGAGCCGGCGGTGGTGGTGGCGGTGGTGCCGGGACGAAGTTTTGGTTCGCCTGCAACTGACCCAAAGTTTGGATCATGGTTTGCATAAGCTGGTTTTGCATGGCCAGCAGCCGTTCCAAGTGATTTTCATCAGCTCCGGGGTTAGCAGGAACTTCCTCATGGTCATCCTACTGGACGTTCCTTCGGCTGGCGTTTCCTCTCACCATCTGTGAGAGAGAACGAAATAGAATGGAAGGTTAGAAGGTTAGGTAGGTCCTTTCTACTATATGCATCAAGGTGAGTGGGACTATATATATTAGCCCTTATGAGGATGTGAGCAAGCGTCGAAACATCTCACACCTCTTTCTTCTTTCGTGTGGATATGGACAATGTTTTTGAGACGTCCCACAACTCACACTAAGCATATATTCACAAATAATCATCTCAAGGGCCCACTCAACTCCTATTCAAGGATGGTTTCCTATGTCAAGGTGGTTTTAAAGGCCAATCTAAGCTATTCACCCTAGGGCGCTTGTAACTCCTTCTTGGGGGCTAACCCGTAATTCTATTATCTATCTAAGGCTGTCTATCTAGGCGTGTAACCTACTGTCAACCCGTGGCTCTGATACCAATCTGTGCGCCCTCAATTCTGTGGGAAAACCACGGAACCGAGAACTAATGCATATGTGTGCCCAGGATGTTCATCACACATACACATACGTTCCACAAACTGAATTCAGATTATATATTACCACGAATAACAGAGTTTATTACAACACCTCATGAGTCTTGGACTCATGCTTACAGCGGAAGTCTTTATTTCTATGCAGCGGGAATCTTTATTTAAATGCGGAAGCAAAACTATGCAGAAGTGGCTCCATCTCTACTCCCTCCACAGGCAAGGTTGAGAACAGATCACACGCCATAATGCTCTACTGGGTCTTCATAGTAGCCTTCTCTTGCTGTTGATGAAGAAATAATAATGCAAGTTTGAGTACAATGAGGTACTCAGCAAGTGCGGGAAAACACATGATATGCAGCTCATAAACAAGGTAGGCATAAAAGGCTTATTTGCAGAAAAGCAGTTTCGTAAAACCATGATAAAAAACAACTTAAGTTCAGATGTAATCCCATCATGTATTAAATTACCAACATACCTCCATCACTTGCCGTGTTCCATCCGAACATTAACCAATCCTTTATTCATACTCACGAATACCTCCTCGTATTCGCTACCATCTCACCTCATAAAACAACCTCGTCTCGCACCGAGACCAATCTCATGTCATGACCCATCAGTCATGCAACCATCTCATCTCCCAGACTCAACAGTTTCAAACCAAATCATAACCAAACCAATAACCATCACCAAGAACCTTCCCAATAACCATCCCATCTAATCATGGCAGTTTAGCCAGGTGCTCGTGACCGTAAGCTCGGCTATCATGATAGTTTTAATAACTCTGCAGAGTTTGCACCTATTTACCCACAAGTTTGTGATTTCGTCACCCGTCGGTGACTGCAGAACCTCCATTATACCAGTACACAACCGTCGGTGTATGGTCAAGAGATCACAAAATAGCCTTTACAAAGGGGTTACTAGATGTATGGACTCACTAAGGTTTCACCGGCAGGCTAGAATCTCCAATTCTCCCACCCACGGGCCCCCTCTTGTGCCATGCAGTTCCCAGGGCAGTCCTCACTCGACTCCCATTCCCCTCGCCTTCCACAGTCCATAACACTCTAGCAACTTACCTAATTACTCAGCTAAGCCGCACCCATACTTGGCCTTGTGGTGGCACTGTTATCCTGGCATGTGCATGCATGAACCGGTCCTTAGATCTACGGCAAGCAAAACCACCATCTCATGCTACCTCATTCACAAACCCAGGCTTGCCTAGATCTCCCTCCGATCCATGTCCATTATTAACATCAGTTTCTCATTATCATTACGAGTGCAGTTAGCTAGACACATATATCTCACTTCCCAATACCATGGACTCAGCGAAGCATAAAGCAAAAACCATACCCGACTCATAAACTTCCCAGGCGACAAGGGTGGTTTAATCAAAACTAGTAAACTCCTATAAAAGGGTTTCCCATCATGTTTGACTCAGTACGCACACCTTTTCACAAAAACAAACAATTTTTCCCAAAATATAGGATCAATATGGTCAAGGAGCACTTGCCTTGTTCTTGCGGTTCCGGTTGTTCTTGATTCTCAAAACACTGTTGCTGCAGTTCGTCGTAGACTGCTTCCTGAGCTTGTCCTGCTATGTAGGATTCATGTGCATACAAGATTCACAGCAATCAATATCATGCACAAACCCTAAACTAGATGCGATGATGCACATGCATGCTATCCTATGATTAGTTTTATTAGATTGATCTGTACGTGTTCTTGCATGGCTTGCATGGACAGAGGTGTTCGGATCAAAGGTGGACGTGGCGATGATCTTGTCTTTAGATCAAACTAATCATCGAGTGATCTGCCCATGAGAAGGCTTCTGTTCGAAAGGAATTGAAGAACAGATGCAAAGAGATGAACACAATGATATTGAAATCCTACCTCACGCTCTTCTTGTCTTCGGGGTCCTCCTCAGACCGCTTGGTTCTCCTCCGATGATCTCCCTTGTTGCGCTTCGGCGATGTTTTTGCTCGGCGAGTTAGGGCTAGGGCTCTAAGTCGTTGGCTCAGGATTTGAAAGAGAAGTTTGTGGTTTCGGCTAGAGGTTTTGGGTTCTATTTATAATCGGGAAGAGAAGAGTCCTAATCTAATTGGATCCCGAATAAGAGTCTTATTCAGATCTTGTTGGATCCTAACGCCTTATCTTTGGTAACATCGTGGAGTTTAGATCGGTTTCTGTTGCGTACTGGTATCTTTACGTGTAAAAACTGCTCCAAAACTCGTTACCCTTGCGGCGATGAGCTCCGGAAGCTCCACGTGTCCTTCCGGGCCTGGTATCTCTTCTCCCGCAGAGAAGAGCTCCGGTTGTGCTGTGTGTCACGAGCGAGACCTCCCTCTTCTTCGGAGGTGAGCTCCGCGCACGCCACGTGTGGGTGCCGGTCTTCCCCCTCTCCTTCCCTCAGGGACATGCCCCAAGGTCGACACGTGTCCAGCAACGACGGACCTCCGGAGATAAGCTCCGGTGGCGACACGTGTTCAATAGATCCGGACTTCTCTGAGATGAGCTCCGAGATTGACACGTATCCCGCGCGACTAGTCCTCTTATTTCCGCGAGGACTAGCTCCAAGGATGACACGTGTCCTATGAAAAATGCCTTTGCTTCTTCCACAAAGGCTAGCTTCGCGGCAACACATGTCCCACAGGGTCGGACCTCTTTCCAATTGCGGAGATGACCCCCGAGCCTGCCACGTAGCCAGTTTAGTGGCCGACCTCTCCCAATTTCTCGGGGATGAGCTCCGAACACGCCACGTGGTCTGCTGCCGTGGAAATTGCTTTCGGTGATCTTGGAGAGCTTCATTGGCTATCCTTTTGATATTTGTCTCTGTTCCTCCTTTTCTTAAAATGTTTTCTTCTTCATAAAACATGAACATATGCTGACACCCGAGATGAGGGTGTCACAAATCTACCCCCCTTAAATTGAATCTCGCCCTCGAGATTCGTTAGTAGGAAATAGATGGGGAAATTCTGCCTTGATATCCTCTTCACGTTCCCATGTGGCTTCAGCTTCAGTGTGATGGCTCCATTGTACCTTGCACCATCGAATCACTTTGTTGCGGGTGACCCTTTCCTTTACGTCCAAGATTCGGACAGGGTGTTCTGCGTAAGTCAGGTACTCTTGAAGTTCAAGTTCTCTCACTGACACTTGTTCCTCTGGTACTCTCAAACACTTCTTGAGCTGGGATACATGAAACACGTCATGTACATCGGAGAGGTGGTGTGGGAGCTCTAGTTGGTAGGCTACTTCTCCTCGCTTGTCCAAAATCTTAAATGGCCCGATGTAGCGAGGCGCTAGCTTGCCTTTGACGTTGAAATGTCGTTGGCCTCGGATAGGCGATACCTTAAGGTATACGAAGTCTCCTACTTCAAAGGTCAACTTCCTACGCCTATTGTCCGCATAGCCTTTCTGTCGTGACTGAGCAAACTTTAAGTTCTCCCGTATCATTTGGACTTGCTTTTCAGCCTCTTGTAGTACTTCGGGTCCAAACACCTGGTTCTCTCCAGTCTCGTTCCAGAACAGCGGCGTTCTACACCGTCTACCATATAAGGCTTCGAAAGGTGACATTTTCAAGCTAGCTTGATAGCTGTTGTTATAGGAGAACTCGGCATACGGTAAACTCCTATCCCAACTACGCCCACGTTTCAAGGCGCAAGCTCTCAGCATGTCTTCCAAAATTTGGTTCGTCCTTTCGGTTTGCCCATCTGTTTGTGGGTGATAGGCGGAGCTAAAATCCAGTCGTGTACCCATGGCTTTCTGCAGCTTCCTCCAGAATCTAGAGGTAAACTGACATCCTCGATCTGAGACTATCCTCTTCGGAACTCCGTGACGGCACACGATTTGCTCCATGTACAACTCTGCCAATTGTGCAACGTTGTAACTGGTCTTTACCGGAAGAAAATGGGCGGTTTTCGTCAATCGGTCTACAATGACCCAGATGGAATCGTATCCTGACTGAGTACGTGGCAATCCGACGATGAAGTCCATACTGATGTCTTCCCATTTCCATTCGGGTATTCTCAAAGGTTGCAACAATCCAGCGGGTTTTTGATGTTCGGCTTTTACCCGTTGGCATGTGTCGCATAGGGCAACGTATTCGGCTATATCCCTCTTCATACCATCCCACCAATAGCAAGTTTTCAAATCCTTGTACATTTTGGTGCTTCCTGGATGTATGGAATAGGGTGAATCATGTGCCTCCTTTAATATCATGTTGCGAAGGTGTCTTAGGTTTGGCACACAAACCCTTTTTCCTAGCCAAAGCGTACCCTTTTCATCCTCCTTGAAATCCTTCTCTATCCCTTGTCGGATTCTTTCCTTGATCTCCTTAATCCCCTCGTCCGTTGCTTGGCCTTCTCTTATTTCTTGCTCCAATGGGGAGTGGATCTCTATTATCTCCACGTTATTCAAGAATCCGAGGTGTAACCGTTCAAACTCCTTTCGTAGTTCGGGTGGTAGCTCCCGAACCGTGAGTTGGTGGCATGCTCCCTTTCTGCTCAATGCGTCAGCGACTACATTGGCCTTCCTGGGGTGGTAGTTGATTCCCATATCATAATCCTTGATGAGTTCTAACCATCGGCGTTGCCTCAAATTCAAGTCCGTTTGTGTAAATATGTACTTGAGGCTTTTATGATCCGTATAGATCTCACATCGATGACCAAGGATATAATGTCTCCAAATCTTCAATGCATGCACCACTGCTGCTAACTCCAAATCATGCGTAGGATAGTTAAGCTCATGCTTCTTTAATTGTCGTGAGGCATAGGCTACCACTTGTCCTTCCTGCATGAGTACACATCCGAGCCCTTGTCTGGATGCGTCACAATATATGTCAAAGCTCTTGCTTACGTCTGGCAATACCAGAACTGGTGCTGTGGTTAGCCTTTTCTTGAGCTCCTCAAAACTTTCTTGGCAGGCTTGTGTCCATTGAAAGACGTTTCCCTTCATTAGCAACTCCGTCATAGGTTTTGCTATCTTAGAGAAGTCTTTAATGAAGCGCCGATAGTATCCTGCTATTCCAAGGAAACTTCGAATATCCCTCACGCTTTTCGGTTGGTCCCACTTCAGAACATCTCTCACCTTTCCAGGATCAACCGATACTCCTTCCTTGGAGATGATGTGGCCTAGGAAAGATATTTCCTTTAGCCAAAATTGACACTTGTTGAGCTTGGCATACAACTGATGCTCGCGCAACTTCTGCAAGGTCAATCTCAGATGTTCTTCATGCTCCTCCTTACTTTTTGAATACACCATAATGTCGTCGATGAAAACCACAACGAACTTGTCCAAGTACTCCATAAAAACCTTGTTCATAAGGTACATGAAGTACGCGGGTGCATTCGTCAATCCAAAAGACATAATGGTAATATTCATATGAACCATACCGTGTCCGAAAGGCTGTCTTAGGTATATCGGAGGGCTTAATCTTCAGCTGGAAATATCCCGACCGAAGATCAATCTTGGAGAATACTTGGGCTCCTTTCATTTGATCGAACAGGTCCTCTATACGGGGCAGAGGGTATTTATTCTTGATTGTCACCTCGTTGAGAGACCTGTAGTCCACGCACATTCTTTGGGTTCCGTCCTTCTTGTCCACGAAGAGTACCGGAGCTCCCCATGGTGACGAGCTTGGACGGATAAAACCCTTCTCCAACTGTTCTTGAAGTTGCTTCTTGAGTTCAACTAGCTCATTGACAGGCATCCTATATGGTCTCTTAGCTATAGGTGCAGTTCCGGGTATCAAATTTATGGCAAACTCTGTCCCGGTCAGGTCTGGGAGCTCTTCTGGGAACACGTCCGAAAATTCCTGAACCACTGGAATGCTGTCTAATGTTGTTCCTTCAACATGGTTCAAATCAGCCCGCTCGGTTGCTTGCTGGGCTGACTCAATCTCGACACGGATACCGTGTTCGTTTGTCAACTGCACGCTTCCCTCAGCACATTGGATTACTCCATTGTGCTTGCTTAACCAGTTCATTCTGAGTATGATGTCAATCCCGTGGGAGTCCAAAACAATAAGGTTGGCAAGGAAGTCTACCCCCCTTATTTTAAGGCTTACTTTAGGGCATACTATACTAGTCCTCATTTCTCCTCCGGGAGAATTAACTAACATAGCACATTCTAAGTGGGATACGGGTAGATGATGTTTGGCAACATATTTGGATGATATGAAGGAATGTGATGCTCCAGAATCAAATAAAATGGTGGCTGGGTTGGAGTTGGCAAGGAACATACCAATTGCGACGTCCTCAGCCTGTTGTGCTTCCTCAGCAGTGACATGGTTAACGTGGCCACAAGCATAGTTCTGCGGTCCACGGTTCCCTTGGTTGTCCCCTCCGTTTGGTCGCTGGTTCTGCTTGGGCACGTTACCTTGCTGTCCAGGGCCTCTCTTCGGGCACTGGTTAGCGAAGTGGCCTACTTCCCCGCATGCAAAGCATGCCCTGTTGCCTACGGCAGCAGGTACGTTGGGGCGGGGGTTTTGAACAGGAGCGCCATTGTTAGGCCGGGGCGCAGGAGGCATGGGCGCACGAGGTGCCGGTGCAACTAACCGTTGCTGTGGTGGCTGACCAGGGCGGTACGTAGGAGTGGTCGATCCATACTGCGGTGCAGGGGGCATGTACCTAGGTCGTACGTTGCTCCCTTGGGGCTGGTATGGCATCTTCCTTTTGCACTCTCGCTCGATCTCTCGGATCTTGTTTTCCACCACAATAGCCTTATCAACCAGCTTCTGGAAGCTTACGTAGTCATTGTTGAGGAGCTGAACTTGGATCTCATTGTTCAACCCTCTCATGAACAGGTACTGCTTCCTCTGATTTGAGTTGACATCTTCGGGGGCATACCGGGACAGTTGTATGAACTTGTTGAGATATTCATTTACACCTTTCTGTCCTTGGCGGAGACCTTCAAATTCCTGCCTTTTGAGCATCATTACACCAACAGGGATGTAGTGGGAGTGGAAACTTTCCTTGAACTCAGTCCAAGTGATTGTCTCCGGGTTGGCATGGGCGTTGCTCAAGACATCCCACCAGTCAGCAGCGCCTCCTATAAGTTGGTGCGACGCAAAGAGAACCTTATCTCGGTCGTTGCACTGAACAATGGTGAGCTTCTTCTCCATGGATTTCAGCCAATCATCGGCCTCCATTGGATCGCTTGCTTGAGCAAAGGTGGGTGGTCGAGTCCTCATGAACTCTCCCAACCTATTATGAGCCAGCGGTGGTGGTGGCGGTGGTGCTGGGACGGAGTTTTGGTTGGCCTGCAACTGACCCAAAGTTTGGATCATGGTTTGCATAAGCTGGTTTTGCATGGCCAGCAGCCGTTCCAAGTGATTTTCACCAGCTCCGGGGTTAGCAGGAACTTTCTCATGGTCATCCTCCTGGACGTTCCTTCGGCTGGCGTTTCCTCTCACCATCTGTGAGAGAGAACGAAATAGAATGGAAGGTTAGAAGGTTAGGTAGGTCCTTTCTACTATATGCATCAAGGTGAGTGGGACTATATATATTAGCCCTTATGAGGATGTGAGCAAGCGTCGAAACATCTCACACCTCTTTCTTCTTTCGTGTGGATATGGACAACGTTTTTGAGACGTCCCACAACTCAAACTAAGCACATATTCACAAATAATCATCTCAAGGGCCCACTCAACTCCTATTCAAGGATGGTTTCCTATGTCAAGGTGGTTTTAAAGGCCAATCTAAGCTATTCACCCTAGGGCGCTTGTAACTCCTTCTTGGGGGTTAACCCATAGTTCTATTATCTATCTAAAGCTGTCTATCTAGGCGTGTAACCTACTGTCAACCCGTGGCTCTGATACCAATCTGTGACGCCCTCAATTCTGTGGAAAAACCACGGAACCGAGAACTAATGCATATGTGTGCCCAGGATGTTCATCACACATACACATACGTTCCACAAACTGAATTCAGATTATATATTACCACGAATAACAGAGTTTATTACAACACCTCATGAGTCTTGGACTCATGCTTACAGCGGAAGTCTTTATTTCTATGCAGCGGGAATCTTTATTTAAATGCGGAAGCAAAAACTAATGCGGAAGCAAAACTAAGCAGAAGTGGCTCCATCTCTACTCCCTCCACAGGCAAGGTTGAGAACAGATCACACGCCATAATGCTCTACTGGGTCTTCATAGTAGCCTTCTCTTGCTGTTGATGAAGAAATAATAATGCAAGTTTGAGTACAATGAGGTACTCAGCAAGTGCGGGAAAACACATGATATGCAGCTCATAAACAAGGTAGGCATAAAAGGCTTATTTGCAGAAAAGCAGTTTCGTAAAACCATGATAAAAAACAACTTAAGTTCAGATGTAATCCCATCATGTATTAAATTACCAACATACCTCCATCACTTGCCGTGTTCCATCCGAACATTAACCAATCCTTTTGTTCATACTCACGAATACCTCCTCGTATTCGGTACCATCTCACCTCATAAAACAACCTCGTCTCGCACCGAGACCAATCTCATGTCATGACCCATCAGTCATGCAACCATCTCATTTCCCAGACTCAACAGTTCCAAACCAAATCATAACCAAACCAATAACCATCACCAAGAACCTTCCCAATAACCATCCCAATAACCATCCCATCTAATCATGGCAGTTTAGCCAGGTGCTCGTGACCGTAAGCTTGGATATCATGATAGTTTTAATAACTCTGCAGAGTTTGCACCTCTTTACCCACAAGTTTGTGATTTCGTCACCCGTCGGTGACTGCAGAACCTCCATTATACCAGTACACAACCGTCGGTGTATGGTTAAGAGATTACAAAATAGCCTTTACAAAGGGGTTACTAGATGTATGGACTCACTAAGATTTCACCGGCAGGCTAAAATCTCCAATTCTCCCACCCACGGGCCCCTCTTGTGCCATGCAGTTCCCAGGGCAGTCCTCACTCGACTCCCATTCCCCGCGCCTTCCACAGTCCATAACACCCTAGAAACTTACCTAATTACTCAGCTAAGCCGCACCCATACTTGGCCTTGTGGTGGCACTGTTATCCTGGCATGTGCATGCATGAACCGGTCCTTAGATCTACGGCAAGCAAAACCACCATCTCATGCTACCTCATTCACAAACCCAGGCTTGCCTAGATCTCCCTCCGATCCATGTCCATTATTAACATCAGTTTCTCATTATCATTACGAGTGCAGTTAGCTAGACACATCTCGCTTCCCAATCCCATGGACTCAGCTAAGCATAAAGCAAAAACCATACCCGACTCATAAACTTCCCAGGCGACAAGGGTGGTTTAATCAAAACTAGTAAACTCCTATAAAAGGGTTTCCCATCATGTTTGACTCAGTACGCACACCTTTTCACAAAAACAAACAGTTTTTCCCAAAATATAGGATCAATTATGGTCCAGGAGCACTTGCCTTGTTCTTGCGGTTCCGGTTGTTCTTGATTCTCAAAACCCTGTTGCTGCAGTTCGTCGTAGACAGCTTCCTGAGCTTGTCCTGCTATGTAGGATTCATGTGCATACAAGATTCACAGCAATCAATATCATGCACAAACCCTAAACTAGATGCGATGATGCACATGCATGCTATCCTATGATTAGTTTTATTAGATTGATCTGTACGTGTTCTTGCATGGCTTGCATGGACAGAGGTGTTCGGATCAAAGGTGGACGTGGCGATGATCTTGTCTTTAGATCAAACTGATCATCGAGTGATCTGCCCACGAGAAGGCTTCCGTTCGAAAGGAATTGAAGAACAGATGCAAAGAGATGAACACAATGATATTGAAATCCTACCTCACGCTCTTCTTGTCTTCGGGGTCCTCCTTGGACCGCTTGGTTCTCCTCCGATGATCTCCCTTGTTGTGCTTCGGCGATGTTTTTGCTCGGCGAGTTAGGGCTAGGGCTCTAAGTCGTCGGCTCAGGATTTGAAAGAAAAGTTTGTGGTTTCGGCCAGAGGTTTTGGGTTCTATTTATAATCGGGACGAGAAGAGTCCTAATCTGATTGGATCCCGAATAAGAGTCTTATTCAGATCTTGTTGGATCCTGACGCCTTATCTTTGGTAACATCGTGGAGTTTAGATCGGTTTCTGTTGCGTACCGGTATCTTTACGTGTAAAAACTGCTCCAGAACTCGTTACCCTTGCGGCGATGAGCTCCGGAAGCTCCACGTGTCCTTCCGGGCCTGGTATCTCTTCTCCCGCAGAGACGAGCTCCGGTTGTGCCGCGTGTCACGAGTGAGACCTCCCTCTTCTTCGGAGGTGAGCTCCGCACACGCCATGTGTGGGTACCGGTCTTCCCCCTCTCCTTCCCTCAGTGACATGCCCCGAGGTCGACACGTGTCCAGCAACGATGGACCTTCGGAGATAAGCTCCGGTGGCGACACGTGTTCAATAGATCCGGACTTCTCTGAGATGAGCTCCGAGATTGACACGTATCCCGCGCGACTGGTCCTCTTATTTCTGCGAGGACTAGCTCCGAGGATGACACGTGTCCTATGAAAAATACCTTTGCTTCTTCCGCAGAGGCTAGCTTCGCGGCAACACGTGTCCCACAGGGTCGGACCTCTTTCCAATTGCGGAGATGACCCCCGAGCCTGCCACGTAGCCTCTCCCAATTTCTCGAGGATGAGCTCCGAACACGCCACGTGGTCTGCTGGCCGTGGAAATTGCCTTCGGTGCTCTCGGAGAGCATCATTGGCTATCCTTTTGATATTTGTCTCTGTTCCTCCTTTTCTTAAAATGTTTTCTTCTTCATAAAACATGAACATATGCTGACACCCGAGATGAGGGTGTCACATTCTTAACGAACAGCGCAGAGCATCCCCAAGGTGAATAACTTGGTCGTATGAAACCCTTGCTCATGAGTTCATTTAGTTGCTCCTTCAACTCTGCTAGCTCGTTAGGTGCCATCATGTAAGGCCTTCGTGAGATAGGTGTCGTTCCCGGCGCCAGTTCAATCTTGAACTCGACGTCCCGTTCGGGCGGCATGCCCAGTAAATCATCAGGAAATACGTCGGGATAATCATGTACCACCGGAATATCTTCTAGTTTAAGTGCTTCCGTGTGGTAGGCCTCTACCATATCTGGGTCTTTGCTGTCTAAAAACAGTGTATGCTGTCCATGAATCGGCGAGTCAATATGGACAGTCCGGTTACCGATATTGAGAATGGCACCGTGATGATTTAACCAAGACATCCCCAATATAATGTCTATCTTCTGCCTATCCAACATAATCAGCGATGTTGGGTATATTTTTCCGCCCAAACACAAAGCTGCTCGGGACAAATCTGATTGGCAGAGATATTTCCTCCCGGTGAACGTATAAGGAAACTCGTTGTGAGAGTAATTGGGGATAATTGGTGCTGATCCACTCATGTTTTACTGATAAAATTGGGGTTGCACCGGAATCAAAAAGTACCAACACGGGCACGTCTTTGAGAGTAAACATGCCCGCTAACACCGGTACTCCCTCCGGGACATCCTCAATAGCAAGATGTTGCACACTCCCGGATTGCAATGCTGTTATGTTTACTTGAGCAGGTGGCAGGCATACCACCTGATGATGGCGGCTGTCTGGTGTTCACCAACTTCTCCCGGCATTCCTGCCTAAAATGCCCAAAACGGTGGCAATAAGAACACGGAGGTTTCCCAGGTTCTTCGTTGACTTGTGGTTGAGGAGTTGATGCACTTGGTTGCAGCAATGATGCAACAGGTGTCCTTCGTTGCTGTGGCAAATGTGTTGCTTCAAGACATGATTCTTGAGCAGGAATTCTGTACGGAGTTGATCTTACTGGTGCTTGCCATATTTCCTCGGATGGTGTGTGATACACCACACGGTATTTACGAGGAACAACTGGTGTGTCTTCTTGCACATCATCCTGGTCCCTCTTCTCTGCTTGACACTCCATTGTCGCTTGTTCTTGCAGCACAGCAGCACTGATTAACTCGGTGTAACTGCCTTGATTGAACAAAGCCAACTTATTTTTTAATATGGCACTCAGGCCATAGAAGAAATAGTCACACCTTGCAGCTTCGCTCGTCGCATAAGCAGGAGCATATTGTGCCAAAAGGTTGAACCTTTTGACATAATCGAGGACACTCATGTCCCCCTGCCTCAAGTTCCTAAATTCTTGCTGCTGGGCCTTGATAAAACACATAGGAATGTGACGAGCACGGAATGCTTCACAGAATTCCGTCCATCCCACTTGATGGCCTTCCGGAACGGTGGTGAGATAAGAGAACCAGCAATTTCCGGCGGCTCCATGGAGCTGTTGAGCTGCAAATAACGTCTTCTGATACTCATCGCACTCAAACACTCCAAACTTGGACTCCATAACCCGAAGCCACTGATCAGCTTCCACTGGTTCATTGGCTTCCGTGAGAATTGGCGGTTGTGTCGTCAAGAAGTCCAAATAGGCGTTCCGAGGTGGAACGTCCTGTTGCGCACGTTGGATTAAGCCCTGTTGTACCAAGGCTTGGAGTAGTCTTGTGTTCTCTTGACTTGACTCGACCATCTGAGCCATGACATCCGCCCATACCGTTGATGGCGGTGCCCGTGGTGGAGTCGAGTCATCACCGTCTCGGCGAGAACCTTCAGCCCTACTCGGCGAATGAGTACACACCATACTGCAAAAGCATAATTTTGAGGGGAGTCAAAACTTGGTCTCAGCAGGATGTCAAAGTATGTAAAACATGAACATGCTAAAACTTTATGAAAGCATAACAACACTTCATGTTTACACATCTTTCTAAAGCCAACATAAACAATCCCCTATCCTGTACAAAACCGACTTTTCTGTACTTAACCCAGATTTTGATCCAGTTACCAGCATTTTCATAACTCAAGTTGAATACCAAAGTTCAAGTAAACTTCAGTATATTTCCAACGAGTACTCACATGCCTCTGGATCATCATTAATCAGAAGTTATGATTGTTCAAAGTTGACAGAATTTCTGGATAAAATTTGCCAGCACCTCCTTTGTATGTGGCTGTTTTCATCACAATTGTACATAAAAAGGGAGTACAATTCTGAACAAACTATGAACTACAAAGTTGTTGCAAATTTCATAACCTTTACAATGGTGTATCATATGACCCTTATAGATTTTTCTACAGGCTGTTATGTCTAATTTACAGAAACACCCAGAGAAGGTTGCAGCCGTTCTCTTTTCTGAACAGTATGCATTCACCTGGACATTCAACAAAGTTGGAATGTGATTCTGCTCTTGAGGTCTACATAAAAGTTGTAGAGCACTTAAAAACCTTTCCAGAACTGTATCATACACCTCCATAGGGTAATTCTACTCAGAGATATGCTCTGTCGATGTCCAGCAAAACTTCTGCCAGAACAGAGTACTCTGTTTTTTAGATAAAAAAGAACCTAGAAAGTCTCTTCTTTGAAACTTAGTTTAAATGAAGAGCTCAGTAACTAATATGTGCTTTATCATATCCATTTTTAGTTTGAAAGTTAGTCATGAATGCTTTCTTCATAGGAAAGAAAACTATCAAGTGTAGTACGGTGATGATGCACCGTAAGACATATGACGGTACTACATTGCCTCACCAAAGAAAAACCTAACCGGATTACACCGGCATATACGTATCCTTAGGTGGCACTAAAAAGATCACTTGCAAACGTTTTCTACATGTACTAAAGTTTCCGTGGTTAGTACCTACATAAAACACACTCAATCATCAGGTTCGGCTGCACACCGAACCCGGTATCCATACAGTTTGCACACCCGTCCGTCATCACTCACACAGGTGTTCTCAAGCCAAATACGCCTTGAGCTACGTGTTCACGTTACTGACCACATGATGGGGTCTCCCATACTTGCCCAAAGAACGCTAGGGAAAAGCGTTGCTCGAATACCCCAAACGACATGAAGAGTCGTGGAGGATACTAAAGCGGGTCGGGTTACCTGCCACCCGTGGGGCTCCACCCTTCAGCTTGTGCGCAGTGGTGGACAGCGCATACGTGCACCCCCCAAGACATAAACGTCCCGAGATGCATGATTTTCCGACATATCAAATAGGTTAGCTTGCCACCTTCATAATATGCTAATAATAGTCCTTATGGGGGTCTAGTACCGTTATCTCACCGTATCCTAAGTTTTGATCGTAATATGATGCTCAATCCATGCTATGTTCACAACGCAGCTCTGATACCACGTCTGTGAGGGCCGCCCCTCGACAGGACCTTGTTGGGTGGTGCCGTGATATGCGGCACCCAACAGCACACGGGTCGAAGAAACACATCACATTACATAAATCATTTGCGGAAGCGTACAAAAGTGTTTTACAAATACTTATCTCAAACTAAGCTACAGCGGAAGACTATAACTCTCACGACTCATCTCTAACTTAGCAACAAAGAAACAGTCCAGCCCGTGGATTGTTTCTTACTAGCAACACGAAGACAGTCTGCAGCAGCGAGGATGCTCTTTGAGTAAGCACTCGGAGGTTCCTGAGTCTCATCAGCATCCCTTCTCTTAAGCATGAAGTCAAATACCTGCAAAACAACTCGAATAGCATCCGTGAGCATAACGCTCAGCAAGACTTAACCGTCACCCTAAACATGAAACTCTATGTAAGGTTATGAACCTAAAATAGGATGGCATAAGCATAATTAAACTCGCCTAAAAGTGAATCCTTACTTTCAGGTATTAATTGCAGTATTTTAAGTAACCCTGGGCACGCCACATCGGGAGTCCACAATCAAACAAAAAATGCTTTCCCCCGATGTAAATTGCTCATGGCATAAAAGAATCGAGTTTGCACTAGCCTATTCATCAAGATCCAATACAAAGCTAGTATGAAACTTCAAATTAATGTGATTAGTTCCTTTCTCATGCAAGTTCTTACTACGTCACGACTGTGAGAACAAGTATGCTCGGTCCATTCCGCGAGCGACGGTGATTCGAATCAATAACACCCGAACTACACGACACGTACGCCCGTACTTGACGTTGCCTACAGCAACCATCACTGACGTCGTACGCGGCAGCCTTTCCCCCGTTTCACCCCCGCTGAATTGATCAAGTCGCCCCGTACAGTAGCCACCCTCATGGTGCACCTACCGACGTGAGATGTCATGAGAATGTTCCCCACATACTGCACACCGGCCGTCCACCTGAGGCGACCCGAAAAGTCCCAACGACAGCTTCCTGAGGTACATCGGTTTACTGGGGTCCCATAATACCAGCATGAGTCCGGTACACAACTCAAACTTGTTCAACAGGGCCGCATACGGATCGGTCCTTGACCGACACAGACAGGTCTATAGCACCCAGACCCCTATGGCCTGCTGCCCCTACAACCTTCCGGTCTCAACTTTAACTTGTAATTCATTTATAAACCAATCCTGTATGCCCCTGTTGTTCCTTAACCTGCGAGTAGCATCTCACCACTCGACTTCTACCAAACCGTACTCAAGCATGGCAGTTCTACAGGGTGAAACACACCTACCCGATACTCCATGGGTCATTTGGCTATGCAAGAGGAGTATCAAACACTAGACCTAATGCACAATTCATATCTTAACCGAAAGTGAATACAAAATAAAAACTTAACAGTTGTTAAATGCAAACCGGAGCTTGCCTGTTTTGCAGGGTAGTCCAGTTAGTGTCCTTGTTGATCCACCCTTGACTCTCCGGAGCTTCATCCACTTCAATGAATCACTCCTTTGAATCCCCTTCGTTGTGGTTCCTATTGAAATGCATATGCACATGTTTTATAGAATGTAATGGAAAGAAGTTATTGAATGAAGTTCTTAGTAACAGAGGTTGTGTGGAAAAGCCAAGAACGGCTTGGTTTGCCTCTGTTGTGCAAAGAAACAGAAATGATTTACATTGATCTTACTATTTTAACTGTACACTAACTATTTTCCCTAATGAATATAATAGATGAGCTGAAAAGATTTGAGTGCAACTCAAGAACAAGAACTCCAATGGCCTCAAAACTTTTACAGAAGGTTCTATACTACCTAAGGATTTAGCTTGCCAAATTGCAGCTAAGGTGGAGTCAAATTGTGTTCTCCATAATTCTCACAAAGTCCTTCATGTATTCCCACCCATATATAAGTATGGAGAATAAGAACAGGGAGTTCAAGGGCTCAACATGAGCTGATAATTTACCTGTGAGTTCTTGGTCACAGGAAAGTAATATGGTCCAAAATTCAGCCGTTTTACTTCAGTAGTTCTTCCAGAACAATTCTTTAAGCATTCCTACTCAAAAGAATCAATTCTGAAGAAATGCATTTTCATGCTCAATTGAGTGAACTACAATTTCAATTATGTCTCAGAGAGATTGCTTAAATGTTCCTATGATTTTTGGAGCTATGGATTGCCCAGAATAGATTTTACAAGTGGGAAACATTTTCTGAAAATGTTTCTGGACCCTTATGAACACAGCAGATTGTATTTAGCAAATTGTTATTCAAATGATCTCCAAATGAGCTGAGGTTTTGCTATAAGGTCAATACTAGGCTAAAGAATATTCTGGCAAAACTTGAGGATTTTTGGATAACCCAAACTCCCTCAATAATTCTTTTCATAAAACCTTCAAAGAATTTTCCAGAATATAATATTGAATTTCATACAAATCTAAGTTCATATTTGAATAGAACTCTGAAAGATGAATCCAACCCAATTGGAATCACTCAATTTGGAAGTTTCTACAGAGAGATATGAATTTCCAAACTTTGAGCAACAACTGGAATTGTTTTCCTACTGAAAACTCCACTGGGCCCGCTTATTTAAATCCTAACCAATCAGAACTGGGCCACACCCGGGCCACAGCTTTTCAGCGCTCCAGCACACGGGATCCCAGCCACACCCGATCACGGATTTTAATTCTGAGCTGCTGACAGCCGGGCCCCACACTTTCTTCTTCCTCCCGCCATCTCTCTCGCGCCCGCACGCTCCCCGTCGCCGGAGCAAACGGCTGCTCGCCGGACCGGTGTTTCCGGCCGCCGCCCAGATAGAGGCTCTCCGCCAGGGGGTTTTGGATGTTGAGAAACACGATGGTGGGTTGTGCTCGGGCTGCCGGTGGCCGGAACTAGCTCGGCGACGTGCGGCGGCTACGAAATGAGTTCGGCGTCGTCTGCCAACCTTCCTAGACCGCCAACCGCTTGCCCAACTAGCTCTACAGCACCAGTGGGTCTTAGGAAGAACCGACATGGTCTCAAACTAGCTCGGAAACGGCCGCAAGTGGGTTGTCATCATGCGCCCGATCGGTCCCGCCATGAACACGCTGGGAAGACCTCAAAATCCGTCGCTCCGAGTTGGTTTCATGCTAGGGGTGCTAAAGGAGAAATGATCGCCGGCTAATCCCGCATCTATGTGCAAAGTTTGATGATCTACGGAGGATCGACGAGTGAGAATTTTGGAGGTTATAACCGGAACGTCGGTTTGAAGCCGCCGGGACAAAATTTCCGAATTCGCTGGTGAGAGCTCACGCTGTGGCTTGAGCTTCAGGTGGAAGCAGTGTGGAGTCCGTGCGCTCCTTTTGCCGCCCTTGCTCGGCCGTGAAAGTTGTTGTGGCGAGCTGTCCACGAGCGCCCGATCACAGGTTCACTTTAGGTCGTCGCGGATGAAGCCGTTCACGGGGAGAAGAGGCCGGAGCTCGCTAGCTTTTGAGTCAGGGAGGTGAGCAACAGGTGCACCGTGCTGTTTTGCAGCTCGGAGGGAAGTCGCACGCAGATTTTCACCATTTCCCGGTTGATTCCGAGGAGCGGCGGTGTGGGAGTTCTCTGTTCGTGTTTTTCTCGTGAGGAGGAGAAGGCAGCTGGGTTTTGCTCTGATCAGAGGGGATTATCACGCCAAGGGAACCGCCTCTGGGCGCCAGCACTCAGACGAAAACAACAGGAGGTGGCGTGGTGAGTCCCTTTCGGTGGCGCCCGGGCAGCTCTCGGAGGCTTCGAGCAGCACAGAGGCAAAAATCATTTGCTTCATGCGCAAGTCTTGATCCCCAGCTCAATGACATGTGGATACCACCCCACAATCTCCTTTCAAAATATCCCTTTAAGTTAGTCCTTCCCAACTCCACAATTCTGAGTCTAAAAGGTGGGCTAGAATTTGAATTCTCCAAATTTAGTTTGAATTTGCATGACAAATTTGAATTTGGTTAGAATTTGCAAATGCTTCTCTTTAACTCCTTTTTGAGCCCACCCCACAAATGAAAAGTTTGTGATCAAACTTTTCCCTACAAATTCCAACTATATGGCTGCATGTTTATTCAAAGGTTTTGGCCACCACATGTGTGAACTTTGAATTTTAAATCTGATTTTCAAACTTACATGCAAGAGGTATTTAACTCTTTATTGGTTCAACACTTTTAAATAAAAATGTGAGCCTCATTTTCGATGCTCATCCATGTATTACTTTGCATGAAGAAAAGTTTTAGCAAGTCCCATTTTTCATGTCTTTGCCACACACATGAATTCAAACCTAGGTTTTATCCATACACATTTTTGGGACTTTTAGCAATTCTGGCTAGCCGGCATCGGGGAAGAGCAAAAGGACCACGGGAGAAGGATCAAGACATCATGGCGCACCTTAAGGTGGTTTTGGTCATGCGGGAGAGGCGGTGGACCGGACGAACGTTGCGGAGCAGTGGAGGCGGCGTGGCTCTGTTTTGCCGGAAGAAAAATGGATCGGTCACGGCGGAGGAAGGCCAGAAATGAGCTGAGGATCAGTGTAACACGTCAAGGAGAGGACGGCGCAGCTCCTGGGTGGTTCCACCGGGCGCCAACACGGCTGGAGGGTGATCGGCGCCAAGTAGCCGAGAGCGGAGGCGCCGTGGGATGTTTTCTCTGTTGCGTGCGCGAGGGAGCGAGGAGCTGGGAGTTGATCGTGTGAGGCAGAGGAAAAGAACTTCGGTTTGGGCACTGGAGTTACCGGCAGCTGAAGGAAAGATCAAACCGATGTGGGAAGCACAAACACGCACGGTTCGCTGGAGAATTTCAGGCACGTTGGTGTCGAGCTAATACAGAGGCGAACTCAAGAGTTGTCTCTGTTCACTGACTTGTGGGCCCACTGAAGTTTTCTCCCCACACAACAGCGGCCTCGATTTCAAATGTGTGTATAAATTCAAATCTGCGGATGATTCGAACTGTGAAAACAACGTCGCATGGAGGAAAGTCTTCGGTTGTTTGTGTGAGAAGAGAAACGGCAATTGAGTTGTGCAGCTGCTGTGGCTAACGATCAACAACACCGTGGAACTGCCTGCCTTCGGGAGCAAGGCATGAGCAGCAGCTCGGTGGCTGCCTCGGTGGCGAGCTCGCAGAGAAAGAAACACTGAGAATTCTCGGTTCCAATGGCGTGCGGGTCCCACCAAGTCTCCCCCTCCAAACAACCGTGGCTCCATAATTCAAATTCAAAAGTTGCAGCAAATTCCAAAAATTTGAATTTGAATTCCGAGGCGTTAACTATCGTTTTTGCTCGCATTTGAACTGCCGGGTTTATTTCCTTTTTGGCTAGTTCTCTTTTGTATCCCTTCCTTTATTTCATGTAGCCAAAGTTTGAATTTGAAAAGTGGTAGCAAATTTCGAAAGACGAATTTGAATACAGTGGCTAATCCTCTCTCTTGTGCCCCTAATTCAAATCCTATGTTTCACCTTCTTTGTGCTAAACTCTCTTTACACTAGTCTAGCCTTTATTTCATGTGGCAAATTTTTGAATTTGAAAACAAATTTAGGAGGAGCATACCCTGCTGATTTGAATTCCACAGAACATCAGCAGGGCTCAACTTGTGGATTTTACACCAAGTGTCTGGATACATTCCAATCTCTCAAATCTCGTTTTACCGCCTCCTCCCAGGTCAACCTTGGTCGTCCTCTACCCCTCCTAATATTTTCTCTACCTCTTAAATCCTACTGTTAACCGGTGCTTCTGGAGGTCTCCGCTGGATATGTCCAAACCACCTTAGTCGATGTTGGACTAACTTCTCTTCAATCGGTGCCACCCCTACCCTATCACCAATCGCCTCATTCCTTATTTGGTCTCTTCTCGTGTGCCCACACATCCACCGTAGAATGCGCATCTCTGCGACACTCATTTGTTGGACATGTTGCCGTTTAGTTGCCCAACATTTCATCCCATATAGCATCGCGGGTCTGATCACCGTCCTATAGAACTTCTCTTTTAGCTTTTGTGGGACCTTCCTATCACATAGGATTCCAGAGGCTTGTCGCCATTTCATCCACCCTACCTTGATCCTGTGGCAAACATCCTCATCAATATCGCCATTGCTTTGTAACATTGATCCCAAGTATCGGAAAGAGTCCCTTCTAGTTACTATTTGTCCTTGTAGAATAACATTTCCCTCTTCACGACCAACACCACTAAAGTCCCACCTCATATACTCGGTCATGTCCTACTAAGTCTAAACCCCTTGGACTCTAAGGTTTGTCTCCATAACTCTAATTTCTTATCAACACCATCCCTAGTTTCATCTATCAGCACTACATCACCGGCAAAGAGCACGCACCAAGGGATATCCCCTTGTATATCCTTTCACACCTCATTCACCACCAAGGAAAAGATGTATGGGCTCAAAGCTGATCCTCGATGTAGTCCTACCATGATAGGAAATGCATCAGTCTCACTATCACTTACGTGCACACTTGTCCTAACATTATTGTACATATCCTTGATAAGAGTAATGTACTTTGTTGACACTTTAAGTTTATCTAGTGCACACCACATGACTGACCTTGGTATCTTGTCTAACGCCTTCTCCAAGTCAATGAACACCATATGTAGGTCCTTCTTCTGCTTCCTATATCTCTCCATAAGCTGACGAAGCAAAAAAATTGCTTCCATAGTAGACCTCCCAGGCATAAAACCAAACTGGTTTTTAGTGTCATTGGTCACTTTCCTCAGGCGTTGTTCAATCACTCTCTTCTAAAGCTTCATAGTATGACTCATAAGCTTAATCCCTCGATAATTAGTACAACTTTGAATATCTCCTTTATTTTTGAAGATAGGTACTAATATACTTTTCCTCTATTCTTTAGGCATCTTGTTTGATTGAAAAATATGGTTGAATAGCTTTGTGTGCCATACTATTGCCATGTCCCCAAGGCATCTCCACACCTCAATAGGGACATCATCAGGGCCGAGGGCCTTTCCTCCTTTCATCCTTTTTATGGCCTCCTTAACCTCAAACTCTTGTATCCTCCGCACGAACCGACTATTGGAGTCATCAAAGGAGTCATCCAACTCAACCATAGTGCTCCCATTCACATCATTGAATAACCCATTAAAGTAGTACTGCTATCTATTCTTAATATCTTCATCCTTAACTAGAATATGGTCAGTCTCATCTTTGATGCATTTAACTTGATTTATATCCCTCATCTTTCTCTTGCGAATTTTTGCTATCTTGTATATGTCCTTTTCACCTTTTTTTGTCTCTAGCCTCTTATACAACTCATCATAGGCCTGTCCTCTTGCTTTACTCACAGCCTGCCTTGCATTTTTCTTGGCCTCTTTGTACTTAAGCATGTTGCTTGCGCTTCTATCATGATGCCAACTATTGTAACACTCCTTCTCCTTAATGGCCTTTTGTACATCCTCATTCCACCACCAAGCGTCTTTATCTACAAGTTTATTTCCTTTTGTCACACCGAACACATCACTAGATACCTTCCTAATGCAAGTTGCCATCTTCACCCACATACTATCTACATCTCCATTTTCTGCCTAGTGTCCTTCTGTGATCACCCTATTATTAAAGGATTCTTGTGATTCTCCTTTCAACTTCCACCACTTTGTTCTTGTGATCTTGACACCTTTGTCCCACAAAGAACATGTATGGAAGTGAAAGTCAACTACCACAAGCTTATGTTATGTCACAACACACACTCCAGGGATCACCTTACAATCTAGACACTCCCGTCTATCCCTTCTCCTAGTGAGGACAAAGTCAATCTGGCTAGAGTGTTGGGCACTACAAAAGGTCACTAGGTGAGATCGCCTCTTCCTAAAGAGGGTATTAGCTACCAACAAATCATAGGCTACGGCAAAGTCTAGGATGTCCTTACCCTCTTGATTTCTATTGCCGCATCCAAAGCCTCCATGTACTCCCTCAAATCCTACGTTAGTTGCACCCATATAACCATTGAGATCTCCTCCTATGAGGATTTTCTCGGTTATCGGTACACTACTAACCATATCCTCCAAGTCCTCCCAAAAATTGCCTCTTAGCACTCATGTTGAGCCCAACTTGTGGGGCATAACACTACTACAAAAAGTATTTTCATAGGCGCCTCGATGTTTCAAACACAGGCGGTCCGCAAAGAAATGCGACTGTGGTGACGAATGAAACAATAACCGCCTATGATGACAAAACCTCACAGACAGTTTTTAACAAACAACCGCCTGGTTAAATACAATATTTTCTCATGTGTCTATTAATAAAGAACCACATGTACTGTGATAAACTTCACAGGCGGTTCTTAATAAACCACCACCTGGGTAAATACATGATTTTCACGGGCGACCATTAATAAAGAACCGCCTGTACTGGTTCAAACATCACAAGCGATTTTTAATGAAGAACCGCCTGGGCAAAGTCATTGTTTTCACAGGCTGCTATTAATTAAGAACCGCCTGTGATGTTGATAAGCTCCTGTCAAGCTAATCCCTTCACAGCAAGCTCTTGTAGATGCATGTAACACCCGGGACTCATCATTTGGATTGTTGAAAGCTTCAATTGAAGCCTGACGATACGTTGGAAGGATTTTCCTATCCATTTGAAAGATTTCTTTCCCTTCTCTCCATTTCAAAAACTTACGAAGATGCTACTTTATCAGTTCTAATGGCTAAATATATTGACTAAAAATCAGTACCATCTCTCTTAGAGTTCACACAAGCGATGAAGCGAACAACTTCAATCACAAATCTTGTTTTTGTTCCTTCATAGGGATTTGACCTTAATATTTCAAGGATAGATTTATCAATAAGTGAAGCTTCCTTATCAGACATGTTAAGCTATGAGTGGCAATGTCCTGGTTAGAAATCTCAATAGGACTGAAGACAAAGAGATCCTGCATATGAGTGGCAATGTCCAAGTTAGACAGCGTGATGCTATGATGATAGCCTTCAACAACATGAAAAGTGATGCCAAGGTTATGCTTGCATCAACCAAGGCATGTTGTGAGGGCATAACACTTGTTGGGGCAAGCAAAGAAATCTCAACGGGACTGAAGACAAAGAGATCCTGCATATGAGTGGCAATGTCCAGGTTAAACAGCATGAAACTATGATGGCAGCCTTCAACAACATGAAAAGTGATGCGAAGGTTATGCTTGTATCAACCAAGACATGTTGTGAGGGCATAACACTTGTTGGGGAAAGCATAGAAATCTCAATGGGACTGAAGACAAAGAGATCCTGCATATGAGTGGAAATGTCCAGGTTAAAGAGCATGAAACTATGATGGCAGCCTTCAACAACATGAAAAGTGATGCCAAGGTGAAGCTTGCATCAACCAAGGCATGTTGTGAGGGCATAACACTTGTTGGGGCAAGCATAGAAATCTCAACGGGACTGAAGACAAAGAAATCCTGCATATGAGTGGCAATGTTCAGGTTAAAAAGCGTGAAACTATGATGGCAGCCTTCAACAACATGAATAGTGGCATTCTTTCCATATTGTTTAAGGCTGCCATCATAGTTTCACGTTATTTAACCTGAACATTGCCACTCATATGCAGGATCTCTTTGTCTTCTGCTCCGTTGAGATTTCTATGCTTGCCCCAACAAGTGTTATGCCCTCACAACATGCCTTGGTTGATGCAAGCATAACCTTGGCATCACTTTTCATGTTGTTTAAGGCTGCCATCATAGTTTCACGTTGTTTAACCTGCATATTGCCACTCATATGCAGGGTCTCTTTGTATTCAGCCCCGTTGAGATTTCTATGCTTTCCCCAACAAGTGTTATGCCCTCACAACATGCCTTGGTTGATGCAAGCATAACCTTGGCATCACTTTTCATGTTGTTGAAGGCTGCCATCATAGTTTTACGCTGTTTAACCTGGACATTGCCACTCATATGCATGATCTCTTTGTCTTCAGTCCCTTTGAGATTTCTATGCTTGCCCCAACAAGTGTTATGCCCTCACAACATGCCTTGGTTGATGCAAGCATAAACTTGGCATCCCTTTTCATGGTGCTGAAGGCTGTCATCATAGCTTCACGCTGTCTAACCTGGACATTGCCACTCATATGTAGGATCTCTTTGTCTCCAGCCCTATTGAGAATTCTAACCTGGACATTGCCACTTATAGCTTAACATGTCTGATGAGGAAGCTTCACTTATTGATAAATCTATACTAGAAAGATTAAGGTCAAATCCCTATGAAGGAACAAAAACAAGATTTGTGATTGAAGTTGTTCCTTCATCGTTTGTGTGAACTTTATGAGAGATGGTACTGATTTTTAGTCAATATATTCAGCCATTAGAACTGATAAAGTAGCATCTTCGTAAGTTTTTAAAATGGAGAGAAGGGAAAGAAATCATTAAAATGGATGAGAAAATCATTCCAAGATATCGTCAGGCTTCAATTGAAGTTTCAACAATCCAAATGATGAGCCCCGGGTGTTACTTGCATCTACAAGAGCTTGTTGTGAAGGGATTATCTTGACAGGAGCTTATCTGGGACCTTCAACAAAATGAAAAGTAGAACCTATCTGGGACCTGCAAAATTTCTTGGTGTTATGTAATTTTAAATTAGTATACACATACAATTAATTTGATAACTTATGGAACAGGTGAAGGTGATAAATATAATAGGCAAGCCGAAATGGATCACTTGTCCAAATTAGTCTTCTCTATAGAAGATTAATTTAATAATGTTCAAAACATGCTATCTAAATTTGAAATGGAGCATTGTTCTAAGTTGATTTCAGAGGATACAAATATATACAATGTATATCATACATTTTTTCCAGCATTGACATCTTCTCGCATATAGGGTTTCAAATCCTTTATATTGCTTCTCTCTACGCGCTTGATGTTTTCTGGTTCGGTGAAAAGGTACATCTCTTCATACTGATTATATTCCTCTTCATTATCTCCCACATTCACAACCCCAACAATATTTTGCTTTCCAGAAACAACTACATGCATCTTCTCAGTTCCTGGATCTTGTACATAAAAAACTTGTGCAACACGATCGGCGAGAACCCACGGGTCATCTTTATAACCCACTTTGTTCAAGTCTACCAGTGTCAGCCCGTAGTTGTTCACTTTCACACCATCAGGATGTTTGACCCATTGGCACTTAAATACGGGCATTACCATTCTTTCGCCATAATTGAGTTCCCATATTTCGTCTATGAACCCGAAGTATGTGGTGTTCTGCCCTTGTGGATCATAAGCCTCTATACGAACACCACTATTTTGTGCAACACTCTTACCGTCTTTTTCCTTAGTGTAAAATGTGTAACCATTGATGTCATATGCTTGCCATGCTGTCACCAAAGCAGATGGGCCAGAAGCTAACTTCTTCATTGTTTCCTCTTCTATAGAGTTTCCGTATGGTATATTTTTATCCATTAACCATTCAGTGAAATGTCTTCTGTGCTCTTTCATGATCCAGTCCTCTCTGTGGCCTTGGTTTTTTGTGTGAAGCTCAATTTGGTGTTCCTCGATGTACAACTCAACTATTGCGAGCTGTTGTAGTACACCAAAATGTGCAATATGTACTAATTTGTAATCGTGAACCATAAAAGTTTTCTTACCCACTTTGCCTCTCCCACGTAGTCTACCCTCATGTACTGGTATAGGCACACCTATCCGCTTTCCATCTTTGATGTAATCAGCGCAACACTCAATCACTTTTTCAGTGGTGTATCCTTCCATAATTGAACCCTCTTGGTGAGCACGGTTCCGCACATAACCTTTTAATACTCCTAAATATCTCTCCAATGGAAATTTATGATGTAAATATAGTGGCCCCAATGCTTTTATCTGATCAACAAGATGTATGATTAGATGTACTTGCATATCAAAAAAGGATGGTGGGAAACACATCTCAAGCTTGCACATAGTCTCGACAATATATGTTTGCAAATAGTCTAAGTCTTCACGTGCTATCACCTTTTGCGATACTGCATTGAAGAAGTAACACAAACATGTGATGACAACTTTTATATGCTCAGGTTCGATGACCCTTATTGCAATGGCAAGGAACACTGTCATCATCATGTGGCAGTCGTGAGAATTATAGCCGAATAAAGACAAGTCTTCCATCGAGACTAGTTTGCGGATATTCGATGAGAAACTTGTGGGCACCCTGATCCCATGCAAGCATTCGCAAATTGACCTTTTCTCTTGTAGTGTCCAGTGGTAGCTGGCTGGGTGAAGGTAATGCTTCCCGTTCGCCTTTTCTACCGGGTGAAGCTCTGGTTAATATCAAGATTTAGTAGATCCATACGTGATTTTAATCCGTCCTTTGTTTTCCTCGACATGTCCAGCAAGGTCCCAATGATGCTGTCAAATACATTCATTGTAACGTGCATCAAATCAATACTATGGCACAATTCCAGGTTCTTCCAATACGGAAGATACCTAAAAAATAGATTGTTTCTTAAAAGTCATGTCAGTTGTATCACCCAAATATGTAGTTTTCTTCCTCTTTGTTCCTTTACATTTTTTGCCCTTACCAAAAGTAATATGAATGTTCTTGACCATTTCGAACACGAGTTTTCCACTAAAAGGTTTTGGTGCAGTATCTTTTTCGATTTTGTTATCAAATTGTTCTTTCATCTTCCTATACTTGTGTGTATCTGTCAGGAACCGCCGGTGTCTCATGTACACCATCCTTCTGGATGAAGTGAGGTACAAAAATCAAGTTACATCTACGCACCTTACACAACCTTTCTTCCCTTTCATTTGTCCCGATAATGTAAATAGTCCGGGATAATCATGCACGGTAACGAATATATTGCTCTTAGAGTGAAATACTCCTGCTTGTACTCATCCCATGTACGTACCCCTTCATTCCACAATTTCACCATATCTTCCATTAAAGGTTCCAAGAACACATCAATTTCGATGACGGGTTGTTTCGGACCTTGGATAAAAACAGATAACAAAATATATTTCCTTTTGTGACACAACCACGTCGGTAGGTTGTACATTGTTAAGACCACGGGCCATGTGCTGTGTATGCTCCTTTTTTCACCAAACGGATTCATTCCGTCTGTACCCAAGGCAAACCTTACATTTCTGATTTCCTTTGCAAATTCTGGATATTGAACATCAAAATTTTTCCACTAGGTTGCATCACCAGGGTGTCGAATATGTTTTTCATTCTTCTTGCGCTGCTCAGAATGCCAATGCATAAGTTCAGCCTCCCTAGGGTTTGAGAACAAACGCTTCAAGCGATTAATTACTGGAAGGTACCACATCACCAAGGCAGGAATTTCTCTCTTATTCTTCCCGCATGCATCTTCAGAAGTATCATCATTGTCACCTTCAGGACCAATGATAAACTTCTTATTCTTTTGAGACTTATTCGTGTTGGTACCATACTGGTGATTGTAGTTCTTCTTGTATCTACTGACACCACATATGGGGCATCTAGTTGCGAGCTGATACTCTTTGCGATATAGAATACAATGGTTCACACAAGCGTGTATTTTTGTCACACCTAGTGCCATCGGGCAAAGAAGTTTCTTTGCTTTATAAGTGCTTCTGGGCAGTTTATTGAGATTTGGAAGAATTTCCGCCAAAAGATTCAAAAGATCAGAGAAACTACAATCGGACCATCTGTGTGTGGCTTTCAACTTTAGTAGTTCTAGGACTGCACGCAATGGAGTAAACTTCTTATCACAACCCTTTGATTCATCGTATAAAAGCTCCGTCGTTGCATTCTGCAATGTCTCCATTTTACTTAAACCTTTGCTTGCGCCCATAGAAATCAATACATGTGGTTCGATGTGGCGCAACATCTCCTCACAATCAAACTCATCATTATCACCATCTTGATTGTCACTACCATCATAGATATGAACATTATCATCATCTAAACCTATCTTATCATCTTTATCCACTTCATGTGTATCTAATTCACCACGCTCTGTCCATATTGTGTAGTTTTGTTTGAAACCTCTTTTCACCAAATGAGATTAGATTACTATATTATCTATCCAAGCAATATTATTTTTGCAGTCGATACATGGACATAATATGTCATCTATCTTTTGCATCCTCGCATGTCTCTTGGATGCTTCAATAAAATTTGCAATATTTTGAATGTATGGATTCAATTTTGGATTCTATGGCTCCAAGCCATTTTTAAGAGTCGGGTCCCTTCATTGCTTCGATATGGGTCATGGGCTTGTTATTGTCCAACAATACCATGTCATGATGCTCCGTAGTTAAAAGCGTTAACTTTTCAATCGCACAACAAGCCCTCGTAGACCTTCGTGGGGCTGGTGTTTCATTAACTAGCTGCACAACATCTTGTACATCCTGTATAGGATCAGTGGGTGCCGAAACATTTTTAGGTATTTCTTGAATTTCTTCAAGATGCACCTGGCTCCCACTAGCTCCTTTTGAGAGAAATTCTTTTTCCAAAAATACACCATTGCGAGCGGTAAACACTTTACCCTTTGCTTTATTATAAAAATAAGATCCTTTAGTTTTCCTAGGATATCCCACAAACAAGCATTTGTCTTATTTGAGAGTGAGTTTGTTTGACGTCAAAAATTTGACATAAGCATCACATCCCCAAACTGTAAGAAAAGGCAATCCAAGACGTTTCCCGGTCCATATCTCATATGGTGTCTTCTCAACAGACTTAGTTGACTCTCTGTTTAATGTAAACGCAACAGTTTCAAAAGCATAACCCTAAAAGGACAGTGGAAGATCAGTTTGGCTCATCATTGATCTAACCATGTATAACAAGGTTCAGTTCCTCCGTTCAGACACCCCATTCCATTGAGGCGTTCTAGGTGGAGTCAACTGTGGAACACTTTCACATTGTTTTAAATCATCATAAAATTCATGGCTCAAATATTCACCCCCACGATCAGATCGTAGAAGTTTAATTGTCTTGCCCAATTGATTTTGTACTTCATTCTGAAATTCTTTGAACGTTTCAAATGATTTAGACTTTTGCCTCATTAGATAGACATATCCATATCTACTAAAGTCATCGGTAAAAGTAATGAAATACTAAAAACCACCTCTGACTATTGAACTCATTGGTCCACATATATCGGTATGTATAAGTCCCAACAAGTCACTTGTCCTCTCACTTTGACCAGTGGAGGGTGCTTTGGTCACCTTCCCAAGCAAACAAGACACAAGATGTGTCAAGTGGTTCAAAATCAAATGAGCTTAGTAAACCATCTTTATGGAGTTTCTCAATACGTTTCTCATTTATATGACCTAAGCAACAATGCCAAATAAAAGTAGGATTTAGATCATTTTGTTGATCCCTTTTGGTATTAATGTTACAGACTATTTTATCCTCAAGATCAAGAACATATAATCCATTCACCAATCGACATTGAGCATATAAAACATTATTATAATAAATAGAACAACATTTGTTCTTTATTACAATCTCATAACCATCAACTACTTCTATATACGAAGAAGAGATAATGTTCTTGCTCAAACTAGGAATGCAATAACAATTATTCAATTCCAAAACTAAACCTGAGGGTAATAACAAGTAGTATGTCCCGATAGCTATGACTGCAACCTTTGCTCTATTGACGACACGAACATCCAACTCACCTTTTGCAAATCTTCTAGTTTCACTTAGACCCTGCAACGATTTGCAAGTGTGAATCATCAATCCAGTATCAAATACCGATGATTCACTAGAAGATGTAGCAATATTAATTTCCATATAATTTATACCTAAAGTGGAAGTCTCACTTCTCTTATTCTTCTGTAGATCCTCCAAGTACTTCTCGTGGTTCCTAGACCAATGCCCCTTAGCATGATAGTGAAAGCATTCATCATCAGGAAAAGGGTCAGATTTACCCTTTGGCTTAGGCTTTGAGTTTGAGGACAAACTCAGAACCTTTCCCTTTCCTTTGCCTTTAGGATGCGTCAAACGTTTCCTCTTTTTATTCTCCTTTTTAACCGTCATCACATGAGTGGTGTTTTTATTAATGCTTTCCTCGACCGTTTTAACCATCCCATGCAATTCAGCCAACGTTTTCTCCATGACATTCATTTGAAAATTCAATATAAAAGGTCGTAGCTCGGTGGGAGCGACTAGAGAATAACATCAATAGGCAGATCATCCTTGAGTTCAGAACCAATTTTGCCCAAAGTCTACATGTAACCAATCATTTGGATTACATGAGGGCTGACCAGGTTACCCTCCGCCAGCTTGCATGAGAACAAGGACTTTGAGATATGGTATCTATCATCCCTAGCTTGGTTCTCAAACATTTCATGTAGTCCCTCAATCATAGAATAAGCATCTGTATGCTCATACTGTTGTTGTAGATCAGGGGACATAGTGGCAGGCATGAGGCAGCTTACATTAAGCGCATCATCACAGTGCTTCTGATAAGTTTTGTGTGTCACGGCATTTTTTCATCAACTGGGGTTTCATCAGGGTATGGATGTTGAACGTACTCAGTTTTCTCTTGCCTAAGAACGATTCTCAGGTTGCGGTACCAATTGATAAAGTTAGCTCCGTTGAGCTTATCCTTTTCAAGTACAGATCGCAAATTAAAACCGGAATTGTTACTACCAGACATAATCTACAATAGAAAATAAATATGTAAGGTTTTAGCATAATGTTATGTATCAATCTTCTATTAACGGTTTAGTAAAAGACACCACCACCATATGAGTATCGTCCTCCCTCTAACGACACATAGTGGTCCAAGATCCATATTCATCTAATCTTTAGTGAGCTTTGGCTTCACTGCTAGAAAGTTAGCGACATAGGTAAATAAGAATTATTAATCATATCTCTATATAAATTTTGTTTGTTGGGTGACATCCAATGCTCTGGCTCCCAACTCTATGCCATAAAGACCAAAACCGTTTTTATAGATTTGTTAAGTACACCAATACTATGCATGTGAATGTCCAACATTCACCCTATCCATTATCATAGATGATGGTACATTGCTTTGGAAAACCTACCACACAACGATCAAAACAACATAGGTGCAGCTATTGGTAAATAACATCAAATACTCAACTTTTACGAGGGAAGCTATTCTATCATGACAAAACATTCACCATATAAAAAGCATGAAAAGAATAGTAATACGAGAAAGTAAACATCACAGGCATATGATCATATCACATTGTGAATAGTATGGCTTTTTAGAATCATACTGGTCTCCATCGTCATGGTTCCATCATGATCTACGCTGCCATGCCTTCATTTTTGGGGTGATCACCATCGCCACCATGTTTGAATACATCTCCATGAACATAAAAGAAGCTAATACAACTAGTAGTTACCAAATAAATTACATGAGAGATTAAGCATCACAGGTCGACACGTAGGTCATTATACAATTATGTGACAACCTCAAACCCGTTGAGTTAAATTTGCAACACGCAGGCTGCACAAATATTACACAAAGATCATCATAACAAGGCCATACCGTTCACATTATTCACTGCAAAAACGAGTTAAGCGTAGAACCATTTCTATCGCGAAACGACTCTATGATCGCATCTATGAAATCACTATGAAAATATCATCGGATTGATCAAATCAACCCGAATCCGAGTCATTCAGAATGCCTCGATTTTCGACATGACTGGTTTATTCTGGAGAAGATCACGACACATGACCGTGGTTTGTTGGCTCAATCTGTTAGCTATGTACACGATTAGTCTCGATGGTGATTCCAGTCGGTAAGGACAGGTTGCACACATAGAAGGCAAGGAGCATGAACTAACCCTTTAGTCATAGAATTGCAATCTACTAACAAGATCAAGACCAAAAATTACGCAAGTCAGCTCTGATGCTGCTGTAGAGAATATGCGATATGCTACTCTAGCGTTTACTCTAACGCACCCAGGATTCATGTGAGTAAAGAGGTCATATATCATTACCACTAGACGCGCAGCGCAGCGGAAGATTGGAGCATATGCACATCGGTGTAGAGGAAGAAGTCGATCACGATCGTCTCCTGCTCGTAGCAGTCCTAGCATCAACCTTGCGTCACCACAGCCGATAAGCGCATCAGTACCAGTAGCGCCTCCACGGAATCCACACGTACGGGGAAGGAATGCCATGCGCAGGTGTGCTAGCACCTCGCACACGGCAGGGGTCTCGGGACAAGGCAACTGAGAGGTGGCGGCTAGGGTTGTCAAGTGGTGGGATGATCAGCCCCTAACCCTGCCTCCTCTCATATTTATAAGGCACACTAATGGGCTTTTGGGTCATAGATCCATTAGTACCCTAATACCTTATGGATCAAATATACATTGGGCCTTTAATACGAGTTTATTATGATTGCCTCTTGGTCACATCACCAACAAATATCCCACTAATATCATGATGATTCAGAAAGAATGATTAGTTGAGACGGGTGAGAACGTCTCATGATAATATATTCCTTATCATTGAGTGAAGTTATTTGCCATGAGTTGGACATTCAATTTCTTGAGGTCCCCTTTGGAGTCATGTTTTATTTTATATACACATTTGTAGGCTACTATTTTGGCTCCATTAGTTATCTCTTCTAATTTCCTAATTTTATTTGCGTACATAGATGTCAACTCATCATTAATGGCTTTAAACCATTCAGATGATCGACAACTTATTATTGCTTCCACAAATGGGATGGGATCACACTCTATTCAAAAATTTTCTATCATATAGATTCTATAATCGCTAGGAATAGCTAGTTTTCTTAATTTCTTAGATTTTTTGATTGAAACATTGTTTTCTAACTGAAACAGTTTTTTTCTCTTCATCATTAGTGGCAACGGACTCCATGAGTTGTAGTTCCTTCTATGGAGCGGCTAGGTTGAAGAGATGAAACTAGATGCGGTGGAAATAGTGGAGGAACCTTCAAAAATTCATAAAAGTTAGATCACAATAATTATTGAATGTATTCTTTAACGTCGGCCATAATAAAGCATACGATAACCACTCAGAAATATTATCTCCACATCACCGTTGAGCGGAAGTAAAAATAATATCTAGACTTAACATAAAGCATAGAAAATTTTATATCAGTAATGTTGGTTAATAAATAAAGAAAATATATGATAAAATAAACTTAAATATTATCCTAATAAAAAATTATACGTTGCTGCAAAATTTAATTAGATATATGAACTTAAAATTACAGCGGAAGCAACATTAATATTTCTAAAATATCGACAACAGATATTTTTATTCTAAGGATGAGAATAAAAAATTTTACAGAAAAAATACTAATATAAACTTAAATAGTGATTAATAAATATTTATCTGCAAAAATCAATATATGCTCAGCCAACTTGGTCTATGCGCGGCCCAGTTTCTTATTCGGCCCAACAACAAAATTATGGAAAAAAAACTGATGCAGAAAACCGGGCCATAGGCCCAAGCTAATTTTTCTTATTTCCTTATGAAATTCCTAGAATTTTCTTATGGCCCAAAGTCAAAAGCGTGGCCTATGGCCTACTTGCATGTAGCACGCCTACCCAGGCCATAGCGTAGGCCTCGGTCAGGAAACCGACTACCCACCTGGGCCTCTTACCCGGTCCGATCCAGGCCAATCGTTGATCTTCATCCAACAGGTGCTCGTTGAGATTGGAGGTATATAAAGTGTTCGTTCTTCGGATCGGCTAAACCCTATCCATTTCTGCCTCCTCCGGGCCGCATGAGAGAGAGAGAGAGACCCACTGGAGGCAGCAGGAACACGGGCTAGGGGTGGGCAGAAAATCCGGACCAGAAAATCAAAACCAAAAAATCATCACCGAAACCAAAAAATATAAAAATATCCGGTGTCGGGCACCTTTTCTGTTAACGAATCTAATAACTGTTATATAAATCATGGATGTAGATACCACCCTTTTATAACCAAATATCGAGTCGCCTATAAAATCTCAAGTTGAACTATGGTCTACGAATAATAAACAATCCAAATTTTGATATTTTACTTGTGAATTGTGATATGTGAGATCGTTAGATCAAACCATTTATTTATGATCCATCATTGATGAACTTATAATTTATTGGCTCGTGAGATTAAATTTACAAATGATATTAGACTTCCGTTGAATGTTGAGAACATGATATAAGTATAAAGTAAAACTCAGATATTTTGGGTAAGACCGAAAACTGAACCAAAATTCATTTATCTAAAATGTTCAGGTACCTAATATTTTTATAACATTCAGATAGCGATTTTTTAAAAAAAATTAAAAAAGACTGAAATACTTGAATCTAAATATCAGGTAGATCGAACATCCAGGTCTAACATCAGCACCGTTGTGGGTCAGGTCGCCGACGCGTGCGCTCGTATTAGGGCGTATGCTCCCCCGTCGAGCTCCCTTGCGACGGTGGATCAAGGGATAACTGCTAGGGTTAGAGTTTCAGTGAGAACCGGTTGCGTTGTTGTGGTTCTTCTCACCGCCGAACACACACCCGAGAGTGTGCCCGCCGCCATCGAGCGGATCTAAGGCGGCGGCCATCTTCTGGACGTGGGTCACCAGCCCGAGGGCCTGCTATTCCCTAATGTCTCCGACATGAGAGTGACGATAGGTATGGCGGCACCGACACTCTCATTAAGTTCGAGACTCGGTGGGATCGCGAGAGGTAGGCGGCGACGTGGTGTTTTAAGGTAAGTTCTGGTTTATCTTATGCTCAATTCAAAGGTTAGGACTTGGATTGACGTCTCCTTTTTACTATTGTGGATCAAAATTATGAGTAGAACAATTCAATTAGGCTGCTCTAATACTATTGTTAGATTAATAGGATCCCTAATCATTTGATCTATCAAGCTTAATCTAATTAACTGATAATTGATGAAAAATTTGAACAACAAAGAGGGTATAGGAGAGACATCTGATGGCATACCTCCGAAACATGTTTGAGGTGGCCATTGGCGAGGTCAGAGAGGAGACAGCAGAGACGGCGAGGATGATGGGATGTGGTGAATGGCAGGGTAGAGGGTGGAGGAGTTGAAGACCTTCCCCTCACTTCCCGTACCTAAGAGATAGGATCATGTGAAGGGTGCTTTGGTCATCTTGCCAAGCAAACAAGACACAAGATGTGTCAAGTGATTCGAAATAAAATGAGCTTAGTAAACCATATTTATGGAGTTTCTCAATGTGTTTCTCATTTATATAACCTAAGCGATAATGCCAAATAAAAGTAGGATTTAGATCATTTTGTTGAGCCCTTTTGGTATTAATGTTACAGACTATTTTATCTTCAAGATCAAGAACATATAATCCATTCCCCAATTGACATTGAGCATAGAAAATATTATTATAATAAATAGAACAACATTTGTTCTTTATTACAATATCATAACCATCAACTACTTCTAAATACGAAGAAGAGATAATGTTCTTGCTCAAACTAGGAATGCAATAACAATTATTCAATTCCAAAACTAAACCTGAGGGTAATAACAAGTAGTATGTCCCGATAGCTATGACTGCAACCTTTGCTCTATTGACGACACGAACATCCAACTCACCTTTTGCAAATCTTCTAGTTTCACTTAGACCCTGCAACGATTTGCAAGTGTGAATCATCAATCAGTATCAAATACCGATGATTCACTAGAAGATGTAGCAATATTAATTTCTATAATATTTATACCTAAAGTGGAAGTCTCACTTCTCTTATTCTTCTGTAGATCCTCCAAGTACTTCTCGTGGTTCCTAGACCAATGCCCTTTAGCATGACAGTGAAAGCATTCATCATCAGGAAAAGGGTCAGATTTACCCTTTCGCTTAGGCTTTGAGTTTGAGGACTCACTCGGAACCTTTCCCTTTCCTTTGCCTTTAGGATGCGTCACACATTTCCTCTTTTTATTCTCCTTTTTAACCATCATCACATGAGTGGTGTTTTTATTAATGCTTTCCTCGACTGTTTTAACCATCCCATGCAATTCAGCCAACGTTTTCTCCATGACATTCATTTGAAAATTCAATATAAATGGTCGTAGCTCGGTGGGAGCGACTAGAGAATAACATCAACAGGCAGATCATCCTTGAGTTCAGAACCAATTTTGCCCAAAGTTTAGATGTAACCAATCATTTGGATTACATGAGGGCTGACCAGGTTACCCTCCGCCAGCTTGCATGAGAACAAGGACTTTGAGATATTGTATCTATCATCCCTATCTTGGTTCTCAAACATTCCATGTAGTCCCTCAATCATAGAATAAGCATCTGTATGCTCATACTGTTGTTGTAGATCAGGGGACATAGTGGCAGGCATGAGGCAGCTTACATTAAGCGCATCATCGCAGTGCTTCTGATAAGTTTTGTGTGTCGCGGCATTTTTTCATCAACTGGGGTTTCATCAGGGTATGGCTGTTGAAGAACGTACTCAGTTTTCTCTTGCCTAAGAACGATTCTCAGGTTGCAGTACCAATTGATAAAGTTAGCTCCGTTGAGCTTATCCTTTTTAAGTACAGATCGCAAATTAAAACCGGAATTGTTACTACCAGACATAATCTACAATAGAAAATAAATATGCAAGGTTTTAGCATAATGTTATGTATCAATCTTCTATTAACGGTTTAGTAAAAGACACCACCACCATATGAGTATCGTCCTCCCTCTAACGACACATTGTGGTCCAAGATCCATATTCACTAATCTTTAGTGAGCTTTGGCTTCACTGCTAGAAAGTTAGCGACATAGGTAAACAAGAATTGTTAATCATATCTCTATATAAATTTTGTTTGTTGGGTGACATCCAATGCCCCGGCTCCCAACTCTATGCCATAAAGACCAAAACCGTTTTTGTAGATTTGTTAAGTACACCAATACTATGCATGTGAATGTCCAACATTCACCCTATCCATTATCATAGATGATGGTACATTGCTTTGGAAAACCTACCACACAACGATCAAAACAACATAGGTGCAGCTATTAGTAAATAACATCAAATACTCAACTTTTACGAGAGAAGCTATTCTATCATGACAAAACATTCACCATATCAAAGGCATGAAAAGAATAGTAATACGAGAAAGTAAACATCACAGGCATATGATCATATCACATTGTGAATAGTATGGCCCTTTAGAATCATACTGGTCTCCATCGTCATGGTTCCATCATGATCTATGCTGCCATGCCTTCATTTTTGGGGTGATCACCATCGCCACCATGCTTGAATACATCTCCATGAACATAAAAGAAGCTAATACAACTAGTAGTTACCAAATAAATTACATGAGATATCAAGCATCACAGGTCGACACGCAGGTCGTTATACAATTATGTGGCAACCTCAATCCGGTTGAGTTAAATTTGCAACACGCAGGCTGCACAAATATTACACAAAGATCATCATATCAAGGCCATACCGTTCACATCATTCACTGCAAAAATGAGTTAAGCGTAGAACCATTTCTATCACGAAACGACTCTATGATCGCATCTATGAAATCACTATGAAAATCTCATCGGATTGATCAAATCAACCCGAATCCGAGTCATTCAGAATGCCTCGATTTTCGACATGACTGGTTCATTCAGGAGAAGATCACGACACATGACCGTGGTTTGTTGGCTCAATCTGTTAGCTATATACACGATTAGTCCCGATGGTGATTCCAGTCGGTAGGGACAGGTTGCACACATAGCAGGCAAGGAGCATGAACTAACCCTTTAGTCATAGAATTGCAATCTACTAAGAAGATCAAGACAAAAAATTACGCAAGTCAGCTCTGATGCTGCTGTAGAGAATATGTGATATGCTACTCTAGCGTTTACTCTAACGCACCCAGGATTCATGTGAGTAAAGAGGTCATATATCATTACCACTAGACGCGCAGCGCAGCGGAAGATTGGAGCATATGTACATCGGTTTAGAGGAAGAAGTCGATCACGATCGTCTCCTGCTCGTAGCAGTCCTAGCATCAACCTTGCGTCACCACAGCCGATCAGCGCATCAGTACCAGCAGCGCCTCCACGGAATCCACACGTACGGGGAAGGAACGCCGTGCGCATGTGTGCTAGCACCTCGCACATGGCAGGGGTCTCGGGACAAGGCAACTGAGAGGTGGCGGCTAGGGTTGTCAAGTGGTGGGATGATCAGCCCCTAACCCTGCCTCCTCTCATATTTATAAGGCACACTAATGGGCTTTTGGGTCATAGACCCATTAGTACCCTAATACCTTATGGATCAAATATACATTGGGCCTTTAGTACGAGTTTATTATGATTGCCTCTTGGTCACATCATGTCACACCCGGTTTTTCCGAAGAACAACCAAGTGAATATCACATGTATGCCAGGATCATTTTCTCATACATGTGATGACAAATAGTGAAGCATCATTTATTACAAGCCAGGTGTCGAATATAAATAAGTCTTACATCGCAAATGTCTCAATGGACACTAATGCTTCATCACAAGTAAATAAACTAGCAGCGGAATATTATTCTTTTAGGGCTCCATCACAGGCGTTGCCCGGGGTCTCCATGAACCTAGAAACCTTCTTCGGGTCCAAAGTCTTGTTCATTATACACCACCTCATTATCTTGACCTGAGCAGCAATATAAACCAACAAATATGCAAGGTTGAGTACCAATGGTACTCAGCAAGTGTGGGAAAATCATATCATGCATGGCTAGAACAAGGAGAGGTCGAACTCATGGTTAAAGCACTACGCAATTAATCCCTATCACCTTAGCTTATTAAGCACCTACATTACTACACAGGTGAAATGGTCCAAATCTCCCATCCCATCATCATAACCAAATAACCATAATATCATTTCCAATGTTAAGCTCCCCGCTTAGCATCCACAACTTCAAAAAACCTTCACTCCTCTAATCATGAATAAGTCCAGGCCGCTCTTAACCGTGAGCACGGCTGTCAAGACAGTTTTGACTCTGCAGAGTTTGTACCACTGTACCCACAAGTAGTGATTTCATCCCCCGTTGCCGGGTGGACTAAAAGAACCTCCATTATGCCAGTGGCTACGATCCACATTCACACTTCCCAGGTGTGTGGCCAAGAGATCACTACGAAGCCTTTACAAAGGGATTCCCGACGAGCGTGGGCCCACTGAGGTTTCACCCCTAACAGCATACAAGAGGCTCCAACCCCGCTGCAGTGGCCCCCTCTTGAGCCTTGCGGTTCATATGGTAGTCCAGCTGACACCTAATCCACGCACCATCCAACACACCCATACTACGCCGGGGATACCCCTAATTAATTGGCCAAGCTGCCCCATCTCAGCATGTGGTTGGCACTGTAAAGCCGGGTTACATGCTCCATGAACCGGTCCTTAGGATCTAGGCAAGTACTAAACACAAACCCAAGTCTCGTGCACCCAGCACACAACCAAAACATCCAACTTGCCTTGATCCCTACCTCTACATAACTCACAATAGCTCATTCAAGAGTATGGTATAATAAACTGATGATCTCATATCCCAAATATCCCATTCTAAGCATGGCTAAGCATATGCATGTAAATATATGACATGACAAAATAAATCCCAACCCAAGCTTCAAGGAAACAAGGTAATGCAATTCTAGGGAAACTTCCTAGCATGGGTTTCATATTTAACTTGACAATGCAAATAATTCTATCTACACATCCTAGCATAGGATCAAAGTGGTCATGGACACTTGCCTCCTTCTTGCTGCTCTTGAAATGGGTATTCCTGGTCTTGGAATTGAATAACTTGTTCTTGAACAGGTTCTACTTCATACCATCACACATAGCAAAAGAAAAACAACAATCCATAAGACATAATTCACACTTACCCTTCATACAACCCACACATTCACATTTATGAAATTCATTCACCATTATATGTGTTGTGGTTACTTTATGCGTGTTAAGTTGTGGCTTGCATGCACTTTTAACCATATATATATGATTCCTACTTTTGTGTCCACATTTATACTTGCATACAATGTGCCTTCACAATTTCTATCAACCCTAAACTGAATTCTTTGTATTTTAGAAACTCCATTTATCATTTACTAGTTGCTATATTTTCAGATTTATATTCCTATGCATAATTGTGTATTTTATTATTAAATTAGTAATACACATCACCTAAACAGATTAGGTTCTGGTCCTAAATAATTTAAAATCATATTTTGACCATGGCTTATGATGTATACTATTTCATAATTATTTTCCCTATTTTTCTATAACTATTCTTTACTTAAAAATGTGTCCCTATACTAAATAATGTGATTAATAAATGAAATAGATTCATATCAGCCCAAAAATATATTTTTATCTCACTCCAAAGTTTTCTAAGTACTGAGAAAGTTTTTAATTAATTTTGACAATTATGTTTGTCCCACTTTTTAATTTTTAAACACTAGTTACATATTCAATTTTCTAAATTAATTACTAAACAGGGTTAAAATAATGAACTCACCCCATTACAGGGTCTATAATATTATTTTCATAATTTCCAGGGGTCTAGCTACACTTATCAGAGGTGTTTTTCCTAATTTCTATTAAGTCCAGGGGCTAAAACTGATTTTTAAATGAATTTACATGATTTTCTGGGGATCCAGGGGCTAGATCTGAAGTTTCCGGGGCTAGCTCTCAATTCCAGAGAACCCCAGGGGGTAGCACGTAAGAATTCCAGTCTTTATAATGCGGGGCTGACGTGGTCCGTCCGATTTTAAACCGACGGCTGAGATTATAAGATTGAACCGGTACGCGGGGTTTTAAAGTCTACCGTGCGATTTAAAATAAACGGCGCACAAGCGGCCACGTCGCTCTGATCGAGCGCGGGCGGCGCTGCCGGCGGCGCACGGCGGCGGGAAGCGGCGATCTCGCCGGAAAGTTTCGGATCCGCGAGAATTCTGTCTAGAACTGTGATCTTATGGCATAGATCGGTAGAGGGGAGGTCAGGGATCTCACCTCGGGGGTTTTCTCGAGCTCGGGGGTCCGTGAAAGTGCTCGGCGGCGAGGTCCGAGGCAAAACCACAGCGAAGCTCGTCGGCGCTGCGTTTACACCGTAACTCTCCGAGTTTTATGCACCTGCAAAGTTCCCCGGAGGGCGGTGGATCAAGACCAGCGAGTTAGATCAGAGTTTCCGAGCTTAGATCGGCCAGAATTCACCGGCGAAGTCTCGGTGCTCACCGGAGTAAAAATCGGCGATCGCGTGGGAAAAACTGATCGGATCGGGGGTTTTTATAGCCGGGGGAGGGCGGTGGGTCTGTTGTGATCGAGTTGGAGTCCTCTGGGTCCAGAATTCGGGCGACGGGACGCGGAAATCCGGTCGGTTGCGATCGCGCGCGCGGGAGAGAGTCCGGGGTCGCGGGGTTAGGGATGACATGTGGGTCCCACCCGTCGGTGAGAGGCAGCGCGGCGCGCGCGGGGGCGGGCTGGCGCGGGAGTTGCTGGGCCGGCTGGCGGGTTTCGGCCCACTGGCCAGTTTTTTCCCGTTTTCCTTTTTCTTTTTCCATTTCTTTTTTGTTTTGGGTATAATTTGAATTCCAGTTTGAATTTGAATTTTTGCAAAACATGCAACACGTCCAAAAAATTTTAAATTCCCCTCTGAACATGATTTTGGGTTTTGAATCAAAATTTGGGGTGTTACAGCTCTACCCCCCTTAAAAGAAATCTCGTCCTCGAGATTGGTGTTTCTAAGAAAACAATTCCGGATATTGTGCCTTGAGCTCATCTTCCTGTTCCTAGGTAGCTTCCTCTTCTGAGTGATGCTTCCACTGCACCTTGCACATCCGGATTCTCTTGTTTCTTGTGAGGCGTTCCATTGTCTCCAAAATCTTGTATGGTTGCTCGGCATAAGACAAATCTTCAGCTACATCCACTTCATTCATGGGTAACACCTCTTCAGGCGTCCTCAGGCATTTCTTGAGCTGTGACACGTGAAATACATCGTGCACGTCCGATAGATGAACCGGTAACTCTAGTTGGTACGCCACTTCGCCTTTTCTTTCCAAAACTTGAAAGGGTCCGATGTATCGAGGCGATAACTTCCCTTTCACCTTGAACCGACGAAATCCTCTGATAGGGGACACCTTGAGATAAACATAGTCTCCCACGTTGAAAACGAGCTCTCTCCTTCGTACATCAGCATAGCTCTTTTGGCGTGTTTGTGCTATCCTCAAATTGTTGCGAATCTCCCTCACCTTTGCCTCGGCTTCTTGTAGCACTTCTGGACCAAACACTTTACTTTCTCCTGTTTGGTTCCAAAATAGGGGAGTTCTGCACTTCCTTCCATACAAAGCTTCAAACGGTGACAACTTCATACTAGCTTGATAGCTGTTGTTATAGGAAAACTCCGCATACAGTAAGTTCTTGTCCCAACTCCTATTGTTTTTGAGTGCACATGCCCTTAACATATCTTCAAGGATCTGATTGGTTCTCTCCGTCTGCCCGTCAGTTTGGGGATGATAGGCAGAGCTGAAATTCAGATGGGTTCCCATGGTTTCATGCAACTTTTGCCAAAACCTCGAGGTGAACTGTGTCCCTCGGTCCGACACTATCTTCTTTGGCACTCCATGGTAACACACAATCCTTGACATGTACAATTCTGCCAATTTGGATCCGCTGTAGCTTTCTTTCACAGGAATGAAATGAGCTACCTTGGTTAGCCTATCAATAATGACCCATATTGAATCATACCCGGATTGGGTCCTAGGCAATCCCACGACAAAATCGATGCTGATTTCTTCCCATTTCCATTCAGGTATTTTGAGTGGTTGCAATAATCCCGCGGGTCGTTGATGTTCAGCTTTCACCAACTGACATGTGTCACATAGGGCAACATGTTCCGCGACATCTCGCTTCATGCCATACCACCAATACCTGCTTTTGAGGTCCTGGTACATCTTCGTACTCCCAGGATGAATGGAATAGTCAGAATCGTGAGCCTCCTTCAAAATTAATTCACGGATCTCCTTTACTTCTGGCACACAGATCCTTTTCCCGTGCCACACCGTTCCTTGTTCATCCTCTCTAAAACCAGGAGCTTTATTTTCCTTAATGAGCTGTCTGATCTCTTGTATCTTCTCATCATTCTTTTGGCCCTCGCGTATGTCTTGCTCGAGTGTGGAGTCCACTTCCATGGCGATGGCTTCACCACTATTTACTAGACATAGATTGAGTCTTATAACCTCGTCCTTCAATTCTGCAGGCATGTCCTTCAAACTCAACTTATTGACCTGCACTTTCCGACTCAACGCATCGGCCACGATGTTTGCTTTCCCGGGATGATAGTTGATGCCTATATCAAAGTCATTGATTAGCTCTAACCATCTCCTTTGTCTGAGGTTGAGATCTGGTTGTGTGAATATATACTTCAAACTCTTATGATCCGTATATATCTCTGTCCTCTTCCCCATCAAATAGTGCCGCCAAATTTTCAACGCGTGTACCACTGCAGCTAGTTCTAGATCATGTGTAGGATAGTTCTTCTCGTGCTTCCGAAGCTGCCGGGATGCATAAGCCACGACATGTCCTTCTTGCATGAGAACACATCCCAACCCATTTCCAGAGGCATCGCAGTACACTGTGAAATTCTTCTGCATATCTGGCATAACCAGCACTGGGGCTGTTGGCAATCTCTTCTTTAGCTCCTGGAAGCTCGTCTCGCACTGTGGCGTCCAGGTGAACGTGATTCCCTTTTCCAACAGTTTGGTGAGAGGTCTCGAGATCTTGGAGAATCCCTCAATAAACCGTCGATAGTATCCAGCCAAGCCCAAAAAGCTTCGAACTTCCCCGACATTTTCAGGGGTCTTCCACTTCTGGATATCCTCGATTTTGGCGGGATCTACGGAGATTCCTCCCTCCGAGATTATATGTCCTAAAAAGGGAACTCTCTTCAGCCAAAACTCACACTTGCTCAACTTGGCATATAGTTGGTGTTCTCTCAGCCTCTGTAACACCAACCTTAGATGTTTCTCATGTTCTTCTTCATTTTTGGAGAAGACGAGAAATTTGTCCAGATATTCCATGAATACCTTGTTCATGAGGTACATGAAATATGCCGGGGCATTGGTTAGCCCGAAAGGCATGACAGTGTATTCATACAGTCCGTACCGAGATACGAAAGCTGTCTTGGGAATATCAGATTGCCTTATCTTGAGTTGGTGGTATCCCGACCTGAGATCAATTTTCGAGAACACACAAGCTCCCCTCAACTGATCAAACAAGTCTTCAATGCGGGGCAATGGGTACTTGTTTTTGATGGTTACCTCATTCAAGGCACGGTAATCCACGCATAACCTTTGGGTTCCGTCTTTCTTGGGCACAAATATCACCGGAGCTCCCCAGGGTGAGGAACTAGGGCGAATATACCCCTTCTCCGTCAATTCTCTCAAATGATCCTTGAGCTCTTCTAGCTGCTTGGAGTCCATTCGATAAGGTCTCTTGTATATCGGGGCTGTTCCCGGTACTAGCTCAATTGCGAATTCCACGTCACGGTCGGGAGGCATACCTGGCAATTCCTCCGGAAAAACATCTGGATATTCCCTGATAGTCCTAATTTCCTCAACTTTCACTTCCACTTGATTTAATTTGATGTCCCTCTTAGGCTCGTGTATCGTTATGAACTTTACTCTTGTGCCATTGGGGTGAGTTAGTTCCACCGTTCTGGTCGAACAATGGATGATTCCTTTATGTTTGGTCAACCAATCCATACCCAAAATAATATCTATCCCTTGTGAATCTATCACTATGAGGTTAGCCGTAAATACTACCCCATTAATGTCTAGGCTCACTTTGGGACACACTTGTCTTGTCCTTATTTCTCCACCTGGAGAGTTTACCGCTAGCATAAGGTTCATTTGTGTGGTTGCTAGGTCATGCTTCTTAACAAACCCTTGAGCAATGAACGAGTGGGTAGCACCAGAATCAAACAGCAGAGTTGCAAGGTGTAAATTGGCAGGAAACTTACCAACTACCACGTCGGGTGCCTCTTGTGCTTCCTCCATAGTGACGTGGTTCACCCGTCCTCTCATTACATTCTGCTGTTGTGGCGGCGCAGACTTCTTCTATGGGCATTTATGGGCGTAGTGCCCCACCTCACCACAGCTGAAACATTGCACCCCAACCTTAGGTGCTTGGCCTTTGTTGTCTTGGGGTTGGTTCGGGGGTCCTTGCACTGCGGGTCGAGGTGGATATGCGGGGCGAGGCTGCTGCACAAACTGACGTTGCGGCTGTGCTGGTGCTGCGGGTGGCCTGTAGTTTGGATTGTACCCTCTTGGTGCTGAATAAGGTACCACAGCATGGCTTGTCTGCCCCGTAGGTTGCTGCATCATACGTGGGCGGGTGTTGCTCCCTGAGGCTTGATGTGACCACCCCGCCTTCCTCTTATTCTCATTTTCTAGGGCCTTTAGCTTCCTTTCCACCACAAACGCCCTGTCCACCATCTTTTGAAAACTTTCATACTCATTGGAGGACATGGCACACTGCATCTCTGCGGTATGTCCTTCCACGAAACAATCTTGTTTCTGCTCATCAGTCTCTATGTCTCGTGGAGCATAACGGGATAGTTAAGTAAATTTAGTGAGGTATTCCCTCACTGTCATGTTTCCCTGCTGCAGTCCCAGAAACTATTTCCTCTTGTTTTTGAGTTCACCTCTTGGGATGTAGTGGTTGCGGAAGCTACGCTTGAACTCTTCCCAAGTGATGTTCTCAGGGTCATGATGGGCGGCCACGTAGGCGGTCCACCAATCAGCAGCAGGTCCCTGCAATTGATGAGAGGCAAACAGCACCCTCTCATACCCTTGGCATTGTATTATCCTCATCTTACTTTCAATGGTCTTCAGCCAATCATCTGCCTCCAGAGGTTCAGCAGCACTTGCAAACTTTGGAGGTTGAGTTCCTAGAAACTCACTCAACCTTGGTTGGCGTGGTGCAGCTTGTGGAGGTGGAACTTGATGCAAGTTGTCCACCACTTGAGTCAAGTTCTGGATGAGCAGATTTTGATTCTCCAGCATTTGGTGGAGAGGATCAACTTCTTCACGGCGACCACCCCTGTCCTGGCCTCCAGAAAGATGAGGGTTGCATGCCTCATCGTTGTTGTTGGCGGGGTTGGCAGCACGTCCTTTTCCTCTTCCGACCATCTGGCAGAATCAACAAATGTTAATTTGATACCATTTAGTATCATCTTACTACTTTCATTTGTTGGTACTTTAAGGTGTTGAGGCTTTGTTAAAACTTTACGAGGGTTTATATCTCACACCAAATAAATGCACTATTATTTCCTGTGGGTTCACACACCAAAGCAAAACAATCTGAAGACGAGGCTGTGGACAATTGCCCATGGCTTCCACAACTCACGTCACACACCAAGCATCATCACACCATTAACTACGTAACGACTCGACTACTCGACCTCTTGCTAGCTAGGGGAAAGACTCTACACTACTCGTCCTCTTGAGCTGGCTCTTCGGGATCTTCCTCCTCATTTCGGCTACCTTCTGACTCTGCTTTGGGTGGGGAGGCTGCTGGTGGAGAAGTGCGACGACGCCTGATCGCTCGGCGATCCGGGGAGTCAGGAGTCCATGTATCATTCACGATGACACACAGTTCATTCCCATCTCCTCTTTCTCTCGCCCTTAAGCAGGCTCGCAGCAACACCTCCGTTTCCTTCAGGGTGTCCCGGACATCCTGAGGCTCTTGTTGACACTCCTGCAGTCGAGTGCTGAGCATAGCAGCATCCTCCAAGCATAAGTCCATGTGCTCATGGGAAGTCCCTTGCTGCACCGGTGGGTACTTGTATTCCGTGGTACCACTCTCACGTTGGAGGACATACATGTACTCAGTTTTGTCCATGTGGCGACGATAGATGTGACTCTGACAGGTGCTGGCCTCCCAGGTGACATCTTTCTCCGCATCAACTTGTGTTGCTCGACAAGCTGGGGAGTGGTGAATCTTAAGCAGCTGATTCTCGTGTATAATCCTCATCTCCGAACTCCATTCTTCCCTCTTCTCACAGATGGTCCGGGTGGAGTTATAGTGGATGATTAGCTTGCCCGTATTGCTGGCGGCTTCGAGCATACGTCGAAGTCGGCGCAACAAGTCTCCTACTGCCAATCCGTAGGAAAGGTACGTCACTGGACGACTCTCCTCTCTTTCGGCAAGGGCAACTACGGGAACTCTCCCTCCTGTGGACTTACGAGCGGTGCGAATCATGCGAACCATCTAAAACAAAAGAATTTAAAATTAGGTTAGATAAATTCTCAAACAAAAATCCTATTTTGAATGAAAGTTGGGGTAAGATGAAGAAAATGACTCCTTTAATAACACTTTTCCACCCACACCTTGGAAAATAGTTTTTAAGAAAATAGGGCCCTTAAATACGTCCATTTCTACCTAGGTCCACGTTCCTACGGGCAACCTTGGCTCTGATACCACCTCTGTCACACCCGGTTTTTCCGAAGAACAACCAAGTGAATATCACATGTATGCCAGGATCATTTTCTCATACATGTGATGACAAATAGTGAAGCATCATTTATTACAAGCCAGGTGTCGAATATAAATAAGTCTTACATCGCAAATGTCTCAATGGACACTAATGCTTCATCACAAGTAAATAAACTAGCAGCGGAATATTATTCTTTTAGGGCTCCATCACAGGCGTTGCCCGGGGTCTCCATGAACCTAGAAACCTTCTTCGGGTCCAAAGTCTTGTTCATTATACACCACCTCATTATCTTGACCTGAGCAGCAATATAAACCAACAAATATGCAAGGTTGAGTACCAATGGTACTCAGCAAGTGTGGGAAAATCATATCATGCATGGCTAGAACAAGGAGAGGTTGAACTCATGGTTAAAGCACTACGCAATTAATCCCTATCACCTTAGCTTATTAAGCACCTACATTACTACACAGGTGAAATGGTCCAAATCTCCCATCCCATCATCATAACCAAATAACCATAACATCATTTCCAATGTTAAGCTCCCCGCTTAGCATCCACAACTTCCAAAAACCTTCACTCCTCTAATCATGAATAAGTCCAGGCCGCTCTTAACCGTGAGCACGGCTGTCAAGACAGTTTTGACTCTGCAGAGTTTGTACCACTGTACCCACAAGTAGTGATTTCATCCCCCGTTGCCGGGTGGACTAAAAGAACCTCCATTATGCCAGTGGCTACGATCCACATTCACACTTCCCAGGTGTGTGGCCAACAGATCACTACGAAGCCTTTACAAAGGGATTCCCGACGAGCGTGGGCCCACTGAGGTTTCACCCCTAACAGCATACAAGAGGCTCCAACCCCGCTGCAGTGGCCCCCTCTTGAGCCTTGCGGTTCATATGGTAGTCCAGCTGACACCTAATCCCCGCACCATCCAACACACCCATACTACGCCGGGGATACACCTAATTAATTGGCCAAGCTGCCCCATCTCAGCATGTGGGTTGCACTGTAAAGCCGGGTTACATGCTCCATGAACCGGTCCTTAGGATCTAGGCAAGTACTAAACACAAACCCAAGTCTCGTGCACCCAGCACACAACCAAAACATCCAACTTGCCTTGATCCCTACCTCTACATAACTCACAATAGCTCATTCAAGAGTATGGTATAATAAACTGATGATCTCATATCCCAAATATCCCATTCTAAGCATGGCTAAGCATATGCATGTAAATATATGACATGACAAAATAAATTCCAACCCAAGCTTCAAGGAAACAAGGTAATGCAATTCTAGGGAAACTTCCTAGCATGGGTTTCATATTTAACTTGACAATGCAAATAATTCTATCTACACATCCTAGCATAGGATCAAAGTGGTCAAGGACACTTGCCTCCTTCTTGCTGCTCTTGAAATGGGTATTCCTGGTCTTGGAATTGAATAACTTGTTCTTGAACAGGTTCTACTTCATACCATCACACATAGCAAAAGAAAAACAACAATCCATAAGACATAATTCACACTTACCCTTCATACAACCCACACATTCACATTTATGAAATTCATTCACCATTATATGTGTTGTGGTTACTTTATGCGTGTTAAGTTGTGGCTTGCATGCACTTTTAACCATATATATATGATTCCTACTTTTGTGTCCACATTTATACTTGCATACAATGTGCCTTCACAATTTCTATCAACCCTAAACTGAATTCTTTGTATTTTAGAAACTCCATTTATCATTTACTAGTTGCTATATTTTCAGATTTATATTCCTATGCATAATTGTGTATTTTATTATTAAATTAGTAATACACATCACCTAAACAGATTAGGTTCTGGTCCTAAATAATTTAAAATCATATTTTGACCATGGCTTATGATGTATACTATTTCATAATTATTTTCCCTATTTTTCTATAACTATTCTTTACCTAAAAATGTGTCCCTATACTAAATAATGTGATTAATAAATGAAACAGATTCATATCAGCCCAAAAATATATTTTTATCTCACTCCAAAGTTTTCTAAGTACTGAGAAAGTTTTTAATTAATTTTGACAATTATGTTTGTCCCACTTTTTAATTTTTAAACACTAGTTACATATTCAATTTTCTAAATTAATTACTAAACAGGGTTAAAATAATGAACTCACCCCATTACAGGGTCTATAATATTATTTTCATAATTTCCAGGGGTCTAGCTACACTTATCAGAGGTGTTTTTCCTAATTTCTATTAAGTCCAGGGGCTAAAACTGATTTTTAAATGAATTTACATGATTTTCTGGAGTTCCAGGGGCTAGATCTGAAGTTTCCGGGGCTAGCTCTCAATTCCAGAGAACCCCAGGGGGTAGCACGTAAGAATTCCAGTCTTTATAATGCGGGGCTGACGTGGTCCGTCCGATTTTAAACCGACGGCTGAGATTATAAGATTGAACCGGTACGCGGGGTTTTAAAGTCTACCGTGCGATTTAAAATAAACGGCGCACAAGCGGCCACGTCGCTCTGATCGAGCGCGGGCGGCGCTGCCGGCGGCGCACGGCGGCGGGAAGCGGCGATCTCGCCGGAAAGTTTCGGATCCTCGAGAATTCTGCCTAGAACTGTGATCTTATGGCATAGATCGGTAGAGGGGAGGTCAGGGATCTCACCTCGGGGGTTTTCTCGAGCTCGGGGGTCTGGGAAAGTGCTCGGCGGCGAGGTCCGAGGCAAAACCACGGCGAAGCTCGTCGGCGCTGCGTTTACACCGTAACTCTCCGAATTTTCTGCACCTGCAAAGTTCCCCGGAGGCGGTGGATCAAGACCAGCGAGTTAGATCAGAGTTTCCGAGCTTAGATCGGCCAGAATTTACCGGCGAAGTCTCGGTGCTCACCGGAGTAAAAATCGGCGATCGCGTGGGAAAAACTGATCGGATCGGGGGTTTTTATAGCCGGGGGAGGGCGGTGGGTCTGTTGTGATCGAGTTGGAGTCCTCTGGGTCCAGAATTCGGGCGACGGGACGCGGAAATCCGGTCGGTTGCGATCGCGCGCGCGGGAGAGAGTCCGGGGTCGCGGGGTTAGGGATGACATGTGGGTCCCACCCATCGGTGAGAGGCAGCGCGGCGCGCGCGGGGGCGGGCTGGCGCGGGAGTTGCTGGGCCGGCTGGCGAGTTTCGGCCCACTGGCCAGTTTTTTCCCGTTTTCCTTTTTCTTTTTCCATTTCTTTTCTGTTTTGGGTATAATTTGAATTCCAGTTTGAATTTGAATTTTTGCAAAACATGCAACACGTCCAAAAATTTTTAAATTCCCCTCTGAACATGATTGTGGGTTTTGAATCAAAATTTGGGGTGTTACACATCACCAACAAATATCCCACTAATATCATGATGATTCAGAATGAATGATTAGTTGAGACGGGTGAGAACGTCTCATGATAATGTATTCCTTATCATTGAGTGAAGTCATTTGCCATGAGTTGAACATTCAATTTCTTGAGGTCCCCTTTGGAGTCATGTTTTATTTTATATCCCTATTTGTAGGCTACTGTTTTGGCTCCATTAGTTATCTCTTCTAATTTCCTAATTTTATTTGTGTACATAGATGTCAACTCATCATTAATGGCTTTAAACCATTCAGATGATCGATAACTTATTATTGCTTCCACAAATGGGATGGGATCACACTCTATTCAAAATTTTTCTATCATATAGATTCTATAATCGCTAGGAATAGCTAGTTTTCTTAATTTCTTAGATTTTTTATTGAAACATTGTTTTCTAACTGAAACAGTTTTTTTCTCTTCATCATTAGTGGCAACGGACTCCATGAGTTGCAGTTCCTTCTATGGAGTGGCTAGGTTGAAGAGATGAAACTAGATGCGGTGGAAATAGTGGAGGAACCTTCAAAAATTCATAAAAGTTAGATCACAATAATTATTGAATGTATTCTTTAACGTCGGTCATAATAAAGCATACGATAACCACTCAGAAATATTATCTCCACATCACCGTTGAGCGGAAGTAAAAATAATATCTAGACTTAACATAAAGCATAGCAAATTTTATATCAGTAACGTTGGTTAATAAATAAAGAAAATATATGATAAAATAAACTTAAATATTATCCTAATAAAAAATTATACGTTGCTGCAAAATTTAATTAGATATATGAACTTAAAATTACAGCGGAAGCAACATTAATATTTCTAAAATATCGACAACAGATATTTTTATTCTATGGATGAGAATAACAAATTTTACAGAAAAAATACTAATATAAACTTAAATAGTGATTAATAAATATTTATCTGCAAAAAAATCAATATATGCTCAGCCAACTTGGTCTATGCGCGGCCCAGTTTCTTATTTGGCCCAACAACAAAATTATGGAAAAAAACTGATGCAGAAAACCGGGCCATAGGCCCAAGCTAATTTTTCTTATTTCCTTATGAAATTCCTAGAATTTTCTTATGGCCCAAAGTCAAAAGCGTGGCCTATGGCCCACTTGCATGTAGCACGCCTACCCAGGCCGTAGCGTAGGCCTCGGTCAGGAAACTGACTACCCACCTGGGCCGCTTACCCGGTCCGATCCAGGCCAATCGTTGATCTTCATCCAACAGGTGCTCGTTGAGATTGGAGGTATATAAAGTGTTCGTTCTTCAGATCGGCTAAACCCTATCCATTTCTGCCTCCTCCGGGCCGCATGAGAAAGAGAGAGAGAGACCCGCTGGAGGCAGCAGGAACACAGGCTAGGGGTTGGCAGAAAATCAGGACCAGAAAATCAAAACCAAAAAATCATGACCGAAACCAAAAATATAAAAATATCCGGTATCGGGCACCTTTTCTGTTAACGAATCTAATAACTGTTATATAAATCTTGGATGTAGATACCACCCTCTTATAACCAAATATCGAGTCGCCTATAAAATCTCAAGTTGAACTATGGTCTACGAATAATAAACAATCCAAATTTTGATATTTTACTTGTGAATTGTGATATGTGAGATCGTTAGATTAAACCATTTATTTATGATCCATCATTGATGAACTTATAATTTATTGGCTCGTGATATTAAATTTACAAATGATATTAGACTTCCGTTGAATGTTGAGAACATGATATAAGTATAAAGTAAAACTCAGGTATTTTGGGTAAGACCGAAAACTGAACCAAAATTCATTTATCTAAAATGTTCGGGTACCTAATATTTTTATAACATTCAGATAGCGATTTTTAAAAAAAAAATTTTAAAAAGACTGAAATACTTGAATCTAAATATCAGGTAGATCGAACATCCAGGTCTAACATCAGCACCGTTGTGGGTCAGGTCGCCGACGCGTGCGCTCGTATTAGGGCGTATGCGCCCCCGTTGAGCTCCCTTGCGACGGTGGCTCAAGGGATAACTGCTAGGGTTAGAGTTTCAGTGAGAACCGGTTGCGTTGTTGTGGTTCTTCTCACCTCCGAACACACACCCGAGAGTGTGCCCGCCGCCATCGAGCGGATCTAAGGCGGCGGCCATCTTCTGGACGTGGGTCACCAGCCCGAGGGCCTGCTATTCCCTAATGTCCCCGACATGAGAGTGACGACAGGTATGGCGGCACCGACACTCTCATTAAGTTCGAGACTCGGTGGGATCTCGAGAAGTAGGCGGCGACGTGGTGTTTTAAGGTAAGTTCTAGTTTATCTTATGCTCAATTCAAAGGTTAGGACTTGGATTGACGTCTCCTTTTTACTATTGTGGATCAAAATTATGAGTAGAACAATTCAATTAGCCTGCTCTAATACTATTGTTAGATTAATAGGATCACTAATCATTTGATCTATCAAGCTTAATCTAATTAACTGATAATTGATGAAAAATTTTAACAACAAAGAGGGTATAGGAGAGACGGCTGATGGCATACCTCCGAAACATGTTTGAGGTGGCCATTGGCGAGGTCAGAGAGGAGACAGCGGAGACGGCGAGGATGATGGGTTGTGGTGAATGGCAGGGTAGAGGGTGGCGGAGTTGAAGTCCTTCCCCTCACTTCCCGTACCTAAGAGATAGGATCATGTAGGGTCTGTTGAGCACGACGAGCCTTGGTTCGTGTGCCCAAGCGCCTCTTCTTTTATATAGCGTGGGGGTAAGAGGAGACCTCCAGCTATGAGTTATTTGACGCCTCCGATCAGATCATGCCATTGGGGACTCAGAATCGGTCCGTTGGGACTGGTTCCAATTTGGAGATCAACTCGATCCAACAAGCAGAACGCTGTTAGCAATAATCTTGACTGTGTTTAATAGAGCTATTAGTGTGCGCATCGCGTGGAAGAGCAAGTGGATGGAGTAGTTGCTACAGAGAAACCTGCCGCTGCGGATGAGAGAAAGCTGGTGAATCATGCATGGTGGAGTCCGTTGCTCCAAGCTGCATGAGTCACGTCACTGCATGAACAGGTCGCCCGTGGATCAGTCCAAGCTGCTGCATGTACGCATATTTGTGGCCGTCTGTTTGTACGCGTATGCAGGCGAAGGAAGCGTGCAGGTAAACGAATATTAGGCGATGGCCGAATCGTGTGAGCGAATGGCCAGAAAGACCGCTTCATATGGATCTCGTGAGACCCGGCGAGGAGGACACCGCATCGTCCGTGAAGCTGGGTCGTGCACAAGGCCGAACATGGCGTATGTATCGCCAGGTGGTTAGGGTCCAGCGTGTGGTTATTTAATCAGATAGCCTGTTAGTCATTGGATGTAACAAGCAGACGTGAACAGCGTCTACAGAAAAGAGACGTGTGTTGCGTCCAGAGAAATACGAAGGCGTTTGTCTCCTTATTCATTGCCAAACTTACATCTCTTGTCATTTGTTGTTTCTTCGTTCGTTCAGTCATCACCAATTCTAACAATTGGTATCAAAAAAAAAAGAAAAGAAGCACTACTCACAATGGCAGATGAAGAATCAACATTACTTTAAAGTATGTATAAAGAAATAATTTAAGTCAAGTTAGGAGGAAAATTGTTAGCAGTAATCTTGACTTAACATATGAGTGTCCATCTGTTTAAATTGTTAGCGCATGTCACGTGAATGTTGTGACTCGTCTTTTTCAAGACTGTTGCGTAGTTAGAAGCAGTGGACGTTCACGCATCTAGTGACCATTCGTTTTGTGACCAGTGTGCTGGCTAAGTCCGTATGAGATACCTTCGTTGCCGCGTGTGAATAGAAGACTCAAATCAACATCCATGTAATTGTGTCCATGAGGACCATCTCGTTGAGCACATATAGGAGGGAGAAACGATCACTTCGTAAGAACCTCAAATCAGAGACAAAGATCCGATACGAGCGCAAAGGCGACTATCTCCGATCTGGAAAAATGAGACGCGCCCACATCAGCAAGGATCAGAACTGGCTCAGTTGAGGATAAAAGGAGACGACCTACTTTAAGGCGCGTCTCAGTTAGGTTAATATCCGGGACGCGCCCGCTTCTCTAACAAAAGGGAGATGCACATTCCTACAGCGTGACTCCTTTTATCATGGAAGAAAAGGAGACGAGTGTTTCTAGGAGCTCGTCTCCTTCTATCATGGAAGCAGGCACGTCTCCCATTCCCATTATTGAGAGGCGCATGTTACAAAGGATCGTCTCGATTTCATATGCCCTTGTACGAGCTCCCAGCTATGGCAGAACAGTGGCGGGCCATATCTGCCCTGCTATTGCCCTGTTCTAATCGTTTCTTTCCCTTTTAGGAGGTACCCTTCTAAAAATCTTGCGGTGATTATCAGTGGCCCTTAAAACAAAGGGTTAGTCCTCTCTTGCTCCTTATTATTTTTTACCCCTTTAGATCTTGACTACCAGTGGCTTCAAATTTCTTTGATTTAGCTCTTCTTTTCTGTAAGATGTCATCAGATCAAAGCTGGATGTATGTGCTGCGCCTTTGCAATGAATATATCAAAGGGGTGGATGCATTTATCGATTTTTTGAAGAAAGACATTTTGGATGTTGGGATGTTTTCCTCACAAACACTCTAGGATTTGTGTCACAAATGGTTGAGAAACCAGAAGAGGTTTCTCTTCTCACAAACTCGGGATTTTGGAAGAGTACTGAAAGAGGATGAACACAAGAAAGTTTGTGGCGGCGCTTAACAACTCCAGCACCGATCTGCTCCTTTTATTAACCAAAACACGCCCTGGTGCGACAACCTCCCGCCCGGGGTCAGCACCATGCAGGTTTGATCCCATGCAATGCATGTATTCACATGCATGCACCCATGCACTCATGACTCAAACCCCGGACGTTTGAAATGTAAAAGTCCCAAAACATGTACATGAATAAAACTAAGGTTTGAGTTCATATGTGTGGCAAAGACATGAAAAATGGGACTTGCTAAAACTTTTCTTCATGCAAAGTGATACATGGATGATTGTCCAAAAATGAGGTTCGCATCTTTATTTGAAAGTGTTGAACCAATAAGGATTTAAACACCCTTTGCATGCAAGTTTAAAAATCAGATTTGAAATTCAAAGTTCACACAAATGGTGGCCAAAAACTTTGAACAAACATGCAGCCATATGGTTGGAAAGTATGGAAAAAGAGTTGGATGACAAACTTGGCATTAGGGTGGGCTCAAGAAGGAGTTAAAGAGAAGCATTTTCAAATTCTAACCAAATTCAAATTTGTCATGCAAATTCAAATTGAATTTAGAGAATTCAAATACTAGCCCACCTTTCAAACTCAGAATTGTGGGATTTGGGGAGATCACCATGAGAAGATATTTGGGAGAAAAATTGTGGGATGGGACCCACATGTCATAGGGCTGAATTGTGCCTTACTAAGTCTAAACTCTCTGTTCTCACCTCACAGGCAGTGCTCTCACCGTGAGCCACTGAGTGAAGCACGGCGCCACCTCCTGCTGCCTGCCCCCACGCGCTGGCGTGCTGGTCGGTTCCACTCGTTTCTTTGACGTGATCCACGCCCCTGACCGAAGGAAAACCCATTTGCCTTCCCCCCCCCCCCCCCCCACGCGAGCTGCACCGAGCAGAGCTCCACTACAGGAAACAGGGCAACATACGACAGCCTGTATAACATACGACGGCTAGCTGTCGTATATAAACTTACATACGACGGTCAGCAGAGGCTGTCGTATATAAGTTTATATACGACAATACAGCCGTCGTTTAGTATATGGCTGTCGTATATAGTTGTTATATACGACAGCCAACCCTAGGCTGTCGTATATAGCAGTTATATACGACAGCCAAACTAAGGCTGTCGTAAATAAGCTTATGTACGATGGCCACACCATGGGCCATCGTAAATAAGGCTTATATACCCGCGGACCCGGGTCAGCGCGGGCATTCACGCCTGTGCCAACCCGAGCCCCCGCAGCCCTAAACGCTGCCGCCGCCCGCTCCGCCGCCGCCAGCCGCCGCCCCGGCCGCCGCCCCCGGCTGCCACCGCCAGCCGGCGCCCCGGCCGCTACCCCGCCCGCCAGTCAGCCACCGCCGCCCGGGCCGCCACCCGCCGCCAGCCGCCGCCGCCCCGGAGGTCCCCGCCCCGGCCGCCACCCCGCCCCGGCCGCCGTAGGATCGCCACAGCGCTGCCCCACGCGCTGCCTAGCCCCACCGCGCTGCTACGTCGCCGCACCGCCCCGACCTGCACCCGTCGCGCTGTGCGCCGCCGCGTCGTGCCGGTCCACCTCCACGCCGTCCGCCGCCCGCCTCGCCGTGTGCCGCTCGCCGCGCCGCCTCCACCGTGAGGTAAGTCGCCCGCCCTCCCTCCCCATCTAGAAAGTTTGGTTTTTTAATTACCAATTGTTTAGATTATGATTGTTTGTTTTTGATTGTTTAGTGGCTAATTCTTTAGATTTAGATGAATTGATATGCTTAGGTTTAATTATTGCCCAGGTTTATTTGAATTGCTAGCTAGGTGTTTTTTTAATTGCTTAGAATTGATAAGCTTGTTAACTACGGTAATTATGTTTGTTTAGATGAGTTGTTAATTGCTTAGATGATTAATGCATATGAGTTAATAGTTTAATTTATTATTGTTTCGATTGTTTGAGTGTTTAAAAGTACTATATGTATATAAATGGTAAGTTTCATGACCTCTGAAATTATTTGACACTATATATGTTGTTGAACTTACACAATTTCATTGTTTTTCAGACTAGGTATGGGCAAGAGGCTGTGAGGATACACGGCGAAGGGTTCGATTGGGAAAACTCCCCGAACATCGATCATCAAGCCACGTATGCAAGCGGAGGTGGAAAAGCACACGGAAGGTGAATTCATTTACTTTCATTGTTTTCAATTCAAGATTATTTAATTTTACCTTGAATTGAATCTTTTTTTAGGCTTGCCATATTCTTTGGAGTCGTCAACTCTAGGGAGGCACGACCTGCGAGAGGCAGCTCCTCGCAGTCTTCGGCTGCTGGCGCAGGCTCCTCCAGCCGCCGTGTCACCGAGAGAGATCTCGAAGTCATGGCGCTTCGGGAGAGCTTGGCTCGGCAGAAGGAGGCCTTGGCGAGAGAGCGAGAGAACAACAGGGCTGCCATGGCGTACCATGCGTCCTATATGGCACAGATGCAAGCGGCAATGGAAGTAAGAAACATACAATTATACTTTAATTACATTGCATTTCAATTGGTTTTGTAAATTGTAATGTTTGAAATGACAGGCGCTAGCTCGACAGCAAGAGCAGCAAATCCAGATACCGTTGTGGCAGCCACCTCTGTTCGTGCTGGAGCCGTCGCCACCACAGGAGCAGTTTCCTGAAGTACAGGTATAAAAAGAAAGTTACATTAAGTGGAAGCCCCAACCGCTAAGAATCCTAATGAACCTAGAAAAAGAATTGTAAAATTGTACATATGTCACTGTGTTTCGCAGGGATCAGGGACGGAGGCTCAGACTCCATCGCCACAGCTAAGGGCGCCAGGTTCGCCGCGGCAGGATGACTGCTTCGCTCCCGAAGGTAGTGGAGGGGCTAGTAATCAATAGATTTGTGATTTTGTTTTTGATTGTGTGGATGTCAGACTTCGTGATTGTCGATGTGTACTATTGCACTTTGTTGTGAATTTATATATCAAACTGTTTTGTTGTTGTCTATTGATTTGGATGTGTAGCTGGCCATCGAGCCAGGTTAGCCATTTTCTGTTTTTTTTAAATGGAAAAGCTTATATACGACGGCCTGTATAGTTTATATACAACGGTCGCTATACAGGGCCGTCGTAAATATGCCTAAATTATATACGACGGCTGGGCCAGGCTGTCGTATATAAGCTCTTATATACGACAGCCAGGGCCCAGCGGCTGTCGTATATAAGCTCTTATATACGACAGCCAGGGTCGATGCGCTGTCGTATATAAGAGCTTATATATGACAGCCTGGACCCAGCCGTCGTATATAAAGGCCCCGGCCCACTGGGCCAAGTATACGAAACGGGCCGTTGTATATAAGTGGCTATCGTATATATACTGTTATATACGACGGTGCCGTCGTATATAACTATATATACGATAAAATATATACGACGGCCACAAACGGTCATATATAAACAACTTCCGTCGTATATAGTTTATATATGATGGCTTCTGCTTTATATACGACGGTTTTAGCCGTCGTATTCTGACGGGAATCCTGTAGTGCTCCTCTGCCCTTCCGCCTCTCGGTTTGATCAGGAAAACAGCAAAATAATTGTGCCCTCTCCTCCCCGAGCTGCTAAACAACATCCTGAGCTTAATACACACCTCCCCAACCCGGAAACGAGCGAGTTCCGGCCTCCCTTGCCCTACCACAGTTCACTCCGCAGTGACCTAGCTTCAGCCGACGGTCGGGCGCTCGTGGACAGCTCTCCACAGGAGCTTTCATGGCCGAGCGATCACGGCTACGGGAGCGCTCTACGGTGGTGCTGCTCTACTCCAATTCTTGGAGCAAACCCTGAAGCATCGACAGGGAATTTCGAAATTTTGCTCTGGCGAGTTCAACCCGAGCGGCCGGTACGGTTTCTTCAAATTCCCCCTCTCTAATCCTCCATAGGTCATCAAATCTTGCACATAGGCGCTGGACTAGCCGGCGATCATCTTTGTTTTAGGATCCGTTGCATGAAAACAACTCGGAGCGATGTATTCCGAGCTCTACCGAGCGTGTTCTTCGCAGAAACAATCGGGCGCACAATGCCGAGCCAGTTACCGCCGTTTCCGGGCTAAGCCATGGCCTTGCTGAGCTTTGCAATCACCCACTGATGCTGTAGAGCTAGTTGGCCGACGTTTTGGCGGGCTAGGAACCCCGGCCGACGGTGCCGAAGTTCAACCGAGGCCGGCACACGTCGCCGGTCATCTTCCGGTCACCGGCAGCCCCAAAACACTTCACCAGCGTGTTCCTCGGTGTCCTAAACTCCCTAGCGGCGAGTTTCAGCTCGTGCGGTGGCCGGCAGCGGCAATCTGGCGAGTTGCGAATTGCTCCGGCGAGGGGGAGGCGGCGCGCGCGAGAAACCGGCAGGAGGTGGAAGAAAGGGCCGGGCCCGTCTGTCAGCGGCTCAGTTTTAAATCTGGGATCGATTTTCGGCCGGATCCGGTGTGCTGGCGCGCAAAAGACCCGTGACCCCGGTGTGGCTTCAATCCTATTGGCTGGGATTTAAACCGTGTTCCAGCCGACTTTTCAGTAGGGAAAATAATTCCAGAGATGGTTACCACTTTGGAAATTCATATATCTATGTAGAAACCTCCAAATTGAGTGATTCCAATTGGGTTGGATTCATTTTTCAGTGGTCTATCCAAACATGAATTCCAATTTGTATGAAAGTCAATATTGTATTCTGGAGAATTCTTTGAAGGTTTTCTGAAAAAGAATTATTGAGGGAGTTTGGGTTATCCAAAAATCCTCAAAGTTTACCAGAATATTCTTTAGTATAGTGTTGACCTTCTAGCAAATTTTCAGCTCATTTGAAGATCATTTGGGTAGGAATTTGCTAAATACAAACTGCTGTGTTCATAAGAGTCCAGAAACATTTTCAGAAAATGTTTCCCTCTTGGAAAATCTATTCTGGGCAATCCATAGCTCCAAAAATCATAGAAAAAAATACAAAAGCTCTCTGAGAGATACTTGATTAGGCATGAAAGTGCACATTACTTCAGAATTAACTCTTGTGAGTAGAAATGCTTAAAGAATTATTCTGAAAGAACTACTCAAGTAAAAGGGCTGAATTTTGGACCAGATTACTTTCATGTGACCGAGAACTCACATGAAAATTATCAGCTCAAGTTGAGCCCTGGAACTTCCTGTTCTTATTCTCCATACTTATGTATAGGTGGAAATACATGAGAGACACTGTGAGAATTATAGAGAACACAATTTGACTCCACATCAGCTGCAATTTGGCAAGCTAAATCCCTAGGTAGTATAGAACCTGCTGTAAAAGTTTTGAGGCCATTGGAGTTCTTGTTCTTCAGTTGCATCCAATTCTTTTCAGCTCATCTATTATGTTCATTAAGGAAAGTAGTTAGTGTATGGCTACAACACTAAGATCAATTCAGTTCAGTTCTGTTTCTTTGCACAACATAGGCTAATCAAGCCATTCTTGGCTTTTCCACACCACCTCTGTCCCTAAGAAATCCATTCTATAATTCTTTCCATTTCATTCTATAAAAATTGTGCATATGCATTGCAATAGGAACCCCAACGAAGGGGATTCGAAGGAGTGATTCATTGAAGTGGATCAGACTCCGGAGGGTCAAGGGTTGATCAAGCAAGAGCACTAACTGATTATATACGACTACCCTGCAATAAGGCAAGCTCCAGTTTGCATTTAACAGCTGTTAAGTTTTATTTTGTATTCACTTTCGGTTAAGATATGAATTGTGCATTAGATCTAGTGTTTGATACTCCTCTTGCATAACCAAATGACCCATGGAGTATCGAGTAGATGTCTTTCACCGTGTAGAACTGTCATGCTTAAGTAAGGTTCGGTAGAAGTCGAGTGGTGAGATGCTACTCGCACATTCAGGAACAACAGGGGCATACGGGATTGGTTCATAAATAAATTAGCAAGTTAAAGTTGAGACCGGAAGGTTGTAGGGGCAGCAGGACATAGGGGCCTGGGTTCTATAGACCTGTCCGTGTCGGTCAAGGACCGATCCGTATGCGGCCTTGTTGAACAAGTTTGAGTTGTGTACCGGACTCATGCTGGTATTATGGGACCCAGTAAACCGATGTACCTCGTGAAGCTGTCGTTGGGCCTTTTCGGGTCGCCTCAGGCGGACGGCCGGTGTGCAGTATGTGGGGAACATTCTCATGACATCTCATGTTGGTAGGTGCACCATGAGAGTGGCTACTGTATGGGGCGACTTGATCGATTCAACGGGGGTGAAACGGCAGAAAGGCTGCCGCGTACGACGTCAGTGATGGTTGCTGTAGGCAACGTCGAGTACGGGCGTACGTGTTGTGTAGTCCGGGTGTTATTGATTCGAATCACCGTCGCTCGCGGAATGGACCGAGCATACTTGTTCTCACAGTCATGACGTAGTAAGAACTTGCATGAGAAAGGAACTAATCACATTGGTTTGAAGTTTCATACTGTCTTTGTAATGCATCTTTGATGATTAGCTAGTTCAAACTCAATTCTTTTATGCCGTGAGCAAAGTGACATCGGGGGAAAGCGTTTCTTGTTTGATTGTGGACTCCCGATGTGGCATGTCCAAGGTTACTTAAAATTGCTGCCAATAATACCTGAAAGTAAGGATTCACTTTTAGGCGAGTTTTATTATGCATTATGCCATCCTACTTTATTCATAACCTCATGTAGAGTTTCATGACTAGGGTGACGGTTAAGTCTTGCTGAGCATTATGCTCATGGATGCTATCCGAGTTGTTTTGCGGGATTGACTTCATGCTTATGAGAAGGGATTCCAGACTCGGGAACCTCCGAGTGGTCACTCAAGAGCATCCTCGCCGCTGCTGTTTGTCTTTGTGTTGCTAGTAAGAAACGTCCGCGGGCTGGACTGTTTCTTTGTTGCTAAGTTTAGAAATGAGTCGTGAGAGTTATAGTCTTCCGCTGTAGCTTATTTTGAGATAAGTATTTGTAAAACAGTTTTGTACGCTTCCGCAAATGATTTATGTAATGTGATGTGTTTTCTTCGACCCGTGTTCTATCGGGTGCCGCATATCACGGCACCACCCAACGAGGTCCTGTTCGGGCCGTCGTCCTGTCAGGCTGTCGACGGGGAAACCCTCACAGCGTGGTATCGGAGCTGCATTGGGAATAGCACATGGATTGGGCATCATATTACGTTAAAAACTTAGGATATGGTGAGATAACGGTACTAGGCCCACATAAGGACTACTATTAGCATATTATGAAGGTGGCAACCTAACTTATTTGTTATGTCGTAAAATCGTGCATCTTGGGACGGTTTATGTCTTGGGGGGTGCACGTAAGTGCTGTCCACCAGTGCGCACAAGCTGAAGGGTGGAGCCCCACGGGTGGCAGGTAACCCGACCCGCTTTAGTATCCTCTACGACTCTTCATGTCGTTTGGGTTATTCGAGCAACGCCATTCCCTGGCGTGCTTTGGGCAAGTATGGGACACCCCGTCACATGGTCAGTAACGTGAACACGTAGCTCAAGGCGTGCTTGGCTTGAGAACACCTGGGCGAGTGATGACGGCCGGGTGTACAAACTGTTATGGATACCGGGTTCGGTGTGCAGCCGAACCTGATGATTGAGTGTGTTTTATGTAGGTACTGACTACGAAAACCTTAGTACGTGTAGAACACGTTTGTGAGTGACCGTTTTAGTGCCACCTAAGGATACGTATGTGCCGGTGTAATCCGGTTAGGTTTTTCTTTGGTGAGGCAACGTAGTACTGCTATATGTCTTACGGTGCATCGCCACCGTACTACACTAGATAGTCTTCTTTCCTATAAAGAAATCATTCATGACTAACTTTCAAACTAAAAATGGATGTTGGAAAGCACATATTAGTTACTGAGCTCTTCAGTTGAGCTAAGTTTCAAAGAAGAGACTTGCTAGGCTTCTTTTGATCTAAAAAACAGAGTGCTCTGTTCTGGCAGAAATTTTTGCTGGACTTTGGCAGGGCATAATTATGAGTAGATTTATCCAATGGAGGTGTATGATCCAGTTATAGAAATATTTTTAAGTGCTCTACAACTTTTCTGTATACCTCCAGAGCAAAACCAGACACCAAATTAGTTGAATGTCCAGTTCAATGCAAACTGTTCAGAAAACAGAACAGCTGCAACCTTCTCTGGATGTTTCTGTAAATTAGCCATAACATTCTGTATAAAAATCCCTAAGGGTCATCTAATACATGTTGGAAAGGTTATGAAATTAGCAACGTTTTGTAGTTCATAGTTTGTTCAGAATTGTACTCCATTTTTATGTACAACTGTGATGAAAACAGCCACATACAAAGTAGATGCTGGCAAATTTTATCCAGAAATTCTGTCAACTTTGAACAATCATAACTTTTGATCCTAAAATGGTATAGAGGCATGTGAGTACTCGTTGGAAATATACTGAGGTTAACTTGAACGTTGGTATTCAACTTGAGTTATGAAAATGCTTCTAACCGGATCAAAATCTGGGTTAAGTACAGAAAGGTCTGTTCAGTACAGAATAGGGGACTGATTATGTTGGCTTTAGGAAGATGTGTAAACATGAAATTTTGTTATGCTTTCATAAAGTTTTAGCATGTTCATGTTTTACATACTTTCACATACTGCTTAGATCAAGTTTTGACTCCCCTCAAAATTATTCTTTTGCAGTATGGTGCGTACTCATTCTCTGAGTAGGGCTGAAAGTTCTCGCCGAGACGGTGATGACTCGACTTCACCACGGGCACCGCCATCAACGGTATGGACGGATGTCATGGATCAGACGGTCGAGTCAAGTCAGGAGAACACAAGACTACTCCAGGCCTTGGTACAACAGGGCTTACTCCAACAAACACAACAGGTCGTTCCACCTTGGAACGCCTATTTGGACTTCTTGGCGACTCAACAGCCAATTTTCATGGAAGCCAACGAACCAGTGGAAGCTGATCAGTGTCTTCGGGTTATGGAGTCCAAGTTTGGAGTGTTTGAGTGCGATGAGTATCAGAAAACTTTGTTTAAAGCTCAACAGCTCCATGGAGCCGCCGGTAATTCGTGGTTCGCTTATCTCGCCACCGTTCCGGAAGGCCATCAAGTGGAATGGACGGAATTTTGTGAAGCATTCCGTGCTCGTCACATTCCTATGGGTTTTATCAAGTCCCAGCAGCAAGAATTTAGGAACTTGAAGCAGGGGGACATGAGTGTCCTCGATTATGTCAAACGGTTCAACCTTTTGGCACAATATGCTCCTGCTTATGCGATGAGCGAAGCTGCAAGGTGTTACTACTTTTTCTATGGCCTGAGTGCCATATTAAAAGATAAGCTAGCTTTGTTAAATCAAGGCAATTACACCGAGTTGATCAGTGATGCCCTGCTGCAAGAACAAGCGACACTTGAGTGTCAAGCAGAGAAGAGGGACCGGGATGATGTGCAAGAAGACACGCCAGTTGTTCCTTGTAAATACTGGGTGGTGTATCACACACCATCCAATGAACTATGGCAGGCACCAGTAAGATCAACTCAGTACAGATTACCTGCTCAAGAATCATGTCTTGAAGCAACACCCATGCTGCAGCAACGAATGATACGTGTTGCATCATTGCTGCAGCGAAGTACATCAACTTCTCAACCACCAGTCAACGAAGAACCGGGGAAACCTCCGTGTTCTTATTGCCACCGTTCGGGGCATTTTAGGCAAGAATGCCAGGAGAAGTTGTTGAACACCAGACAACCATCATTATCTGGGGGTATGCCGCCACCTACTCAAGTGAATATAACAGGATTGCAATCCGGGAGTGTGCTACATCTTACTGTTGAGGATGTCCCGGAGGGAGCACCGGTGTTAGCGGGCATGTTCACTCTCAAAGACGAGCCTGTGCTTTTACTTTTTGATTCCAGTGCAACCCACAATTTTATCAGCAAATCATGCATGGATCAGCACCAATTATCCACCAATACTCCCACAACGAGTTATCTTATTCGTTCACCGGGGGGAAATATCTCTGCTAATCAGATTGTGTCCCGAGAAGCTTTGTGTTTGGGCGGGAAAATATACCCAACATCGCTGATTATGTGACACGACCCCAAGGTCTTGTTGAGCCAGGATCACGCTGAGGGGTGCTGCGTTGCACAGCACCGAATAACACACATCAAAGGTACAAAGCGGAAGCAAAGTTTTATTACATAAAGAGCTTTATGAATATTTTTACAGCAAAATATGTTCAGTCTACACTCACGGGCGTAGACTACGCATCAAGTTCACGTTCAGCCCGTGAACGTGTCCTTGCTAGCATGCACGCACACTAACACGGCGGCGTGCACGACTCCCACTCGACGGGGTTCCCCTCCTGGGGTTCTGTCTCTTCCTCGGGAGTCCCTTCCTCATAGAACCCTGCAAAAGCTTCAAACACAAGCAGTGAGCACGAAGGCTCAGCAAGTCTGACCTGTCTCTCCTAAACATGAAACTTATACATGAGGGGTAATAGGTACATGAGGTAAAATAAGTTGCAAAGGACTCGCCTAATTAGTGGAACCTTACTTTTAAGTTTTAGCAGCAGGTTGTGGAGAACCTTACGCTAAGGCACATGAGAGAGCCGCAATCAAACAAGAAATGCATTTCCTTCATGTACTTTGCACAAAGTTGAAAAGAACATTAGTTAGCTCTAAACTACAACAAATCATTAACAATCAAAGTCCATCTCTCAATCAGCAACATTTTAACATGTAACTAGCCTGTTCTTTCTACGTCACCGGTACAGTGAACAAGTGGTACTCACTGACCGCGAGGGACGGCGATTATAATCGATTTACACCTGCAGGGTTACCCAATAACCCGTCAAGTACGCCCGTACTCGATGTTGCCTACAGCAATCATCACGGACGTCGTACGCAACCACCTTTCGCCCGTCAGCCAAGTATTGAACCGGTCCCATCGTCCCGAGCAAGAGGTCTCTGCACGCGCATCTCAGTGCCTCCAGCCGATTTACACCTCAAGCTCTCAATGTACCCTCTGAACGACGGGCAATGCCTCGATACCCAGCCACCGAGTTACATCGGTTTCCTGGTTCCCATATAGCCGGTAGGTCTTCGGTACTGTTCAATCTTGTTCAACAGGCCCGCACATGGCTCGGTCCTCAATCGACACAAGCAGAGCTATAGCACCTATGCCCCAAAGTCCTGCTGCCCTTACCCTCCGCGCGGTCTCATTTTTCTTGCCATGTGTATCATGTGCTATCTCTACCCGAGTCGAGTGCCTCTAGCCTATGCTCGCGAGTAGTTCCAACTACTCGACTTGTTCCAAATCCTACACTAACTTAGCATTAGATTAGCTAACAGGGTTTTCAATCCTAATCCCAACCCATGGTTTTCTTGGCTATGCATTTGTGTTTCAAACAAGACTCTAATGCAAGAAATAAGTGATGCTCAAAGAAAGTGCTCAAAACAATAAAAAATTGTAAAGAGGTTAATGCAAACCGGAGCTTGCCTTGCTACTCTTGGTCGTAGGCTAGCTGCTATTCCGGAGTGACAAAGTCTAAGACTTCGGGTTCCTCCTCGACCTTAGCGACTGCATGATATACAAGTATATGTATTAATTTAAATGCATTTGAATTGAATTTAAACTTGTGAAGTTTATAAGTCTTACTAGACAGACCCAATGACTGTGAAACTTTTACTGTGGCTTGGTTACAACGTAAATAGAGACTTGGCCAAGTTTTAGTTGCAGCAAAGCTCATTTGAGCTCTCCACAATTAATTATGTACTTGACCTTAGTTGGAGCTCTTATGGTGTTATAGGTGTTTTCATGGAGCAACTCATGACTTTCTGAAAACTAGATTTTCAGAGGGTTCTAATGGAGTTGGTCTTACATAATCTGAAGGTTCCTAGCCTAAGATATGAGCTAAACAATTTTAGAGAAATTCTGAAAATGTTTCTGGATATTTTCTATTTTCTCTGGAACAGTTTTATTAATCACACCATTCGGTGGATCAAATGAGCTCAAATGGACCTGAAATTTTTATGGTAGCTCTGGGATATTTTGGTGAACATCCTAGCAAAATTTCAGAATTTTTCTCCAAATGGTTCTCCAGTTAAAATTCTAAATAATTTAAATTTGAAGAATTAATTATGGAGAATTAGGGATTTTCATGAAGTGAAACTTGATTTGCTTGAAAGTACTCAGAGAGCTGAATCCAACAAATTTTGATTCACTCGATTTGGAGTTTCCTAGCCAAAGTTATGAGGATTTGAAGTTTGAATGAAATCTGAAAATCGGGAAAAGTTCAAATCTGCCGGTGGGTCCACGGGGACACATGTTGGGCGCTGGAGCGATGGCACACCGGGGTCCACGGAATTTTTGCGCGCCAGCACACCGTATCCGAGCCGCAGACTGATCCCAGATTTAAAATCCGAGCCGCTGACACGTGGGCCACCCGGCTCCGTCTACCTCCCGACGCCCGCGTTTGGCCGCCGCGACGCCTCTCCGGAGAGCTCGCCGGCAGCCTCTGTGGTGCCCCAAACTTCATGATTCTTGCTGCCCCTGTCTAAGTCCACTCGGGGAACATGATTCTGGGCTCAGTTCGTCATGAAAATGGCCGGCACACGGTCGGCGACGAGCGGCAGCTTCGGAAGAACTTCAGCCGTGTCGGCCGACCTCCCTAGCACCCCAACCGACCGAGCAAACGTCCGGAAAGCATTAGTGGTCCCTCAGGAACCTTGGCATGGGATCGAAGCAGCTCGGGGGAGGTCCGAAGTAAGCTCCCACCGTGCCCCCGATGCTTCCCACAGGATCCACCGTCGGCAAGCTCCGAAATACGCCGGGTACAGGGGTCCTCAGGCTAAGGGTTGTGAAGGCAACTTGTGCGCTACCAAGTCTAGTCTGTGTAGGAACAGATTGAGACTCTCTAACCCTTCCTACAGCGTGAATTTGACAGAACCGCACTCGAAGGTTGGTCTGTACCGAGAAAGGGGAAAACTGGAAATTCACCGCCGGCGTTCAAGCCCTCGGGCTGTGGCTCGGGGGTGAGCAGCACTGGTCCCTAACGCGTCCAGGGATGCCTTAGTTCGGGCGTGACAGCCTCCCGGTTGGGCTGTCCATGGGAGCCCGAAGTGCGGCGGATGTAGGTCACTGAACGGAACTCTCGGTATAGCCGAGATCACCCGAGTTCAGCCGATTTCTAGCGACAGGGAAGGAGAAGGGAAGTCCCTAGTACCTTGTCGTAGCTTTGGAGGGAGTGGGGAGGCTGTGATCGTGACCCTCCGATCGGTTCCGAGCAGCGGAGGGCAGAGCATCGGCGCCACATTTTTGTGAGAGGAAAAACAGCGAGGGGGCTTCGGCCGAGGCGTGGAACGCCTTAAGAAGAGCTCAGAACCGACCTGCGCCCGCGCGTGGCCATGCTGCTGGTGGCGCAGCGGCCTCCCCTCGGTGGCGCCCTCGGAGGAAGCTCGGGGACCTGAGTACTGAAGTCTCAGTCAGTTGACTCTCTTCAGTGGCTGACATGTGGGTCCCACTCCATTTTTAACCTCTGAACTTAACTCTATATTACTGTTGTAAACAGTAAGCCCTACAATGCCCATGGTGATTTGAATTATTCACCCCTGAGCCATTTGAACTGGTTATAATTCAAATTAGGTTTGGTTTGACTAAGTTTCAGCACATATTCAGTTTGAAGTTCAAATAAAGTTTGAATTTGCTACACTTAGCTCATGTCAAGATCAACTCCAAATGGAGTGAAAATTGGTGTGTGAGCTCACAAAAAGGTGCTGAGTAAGAATATGCCTCCCACTTTTGATTTCATGGGATAAAAACAGTTTGAATTTGAATTTGAGTTCAAACTACCCTCTTTCTAGCTATACCCAAAAGGACCTCAAAAAGGTTTCGAATTTGGGTGAAACTTGGCATGGACATTCCTAGCAAGGTGTAGGAGTTTTCCAAATGTCCAGCCACTATATGATGTAGAGCGCGAGATCGTTGAATGCTCTGGAATATTCCAGCGCGGTTCGGCTCCCTTGCTGCAGGCTAAGAGTTCCTGCGTGTTCCTCTTCATGATACCTGTAAGGGCCTCAGTTTTTGACACACATTTGCAGTGTTCATCACCACACCACACACCTCATTTGAGGAAGAATGATGAACACAAATGAAGAGCAAGTAACAATTATCAACATGCTCATTAGAGAACAAACTCACACATTTCAAAAGTGGTATTTCCCACATGTGATATAGATGGGCTGGACATATGAAAACTCCTACACTTTACTGAGGATGTCCATGCCAAGTTTCACCCAAATTCAAAACCTTTTTGGGGTCAGTTTGGGTATAGTTAGGAAGAGGGCAGTTTGAAACCATATTCAAATTCAAAATGTTTTTATCCCATGAATTTAAAAGTGGAAGGCATATTCTTACTCAGCACATTTTTGTGAGCTCACACACCAATTTTCACTCCATTTGGAGTTGATCTTGACATGAGCTAAGGGGGAGAAATTCAAACTTTATTTGAATTTCAAACTGAACTTGTGCTGAAATTCATTCAAACCAAACCTCATTTGAACTTTGATCAATTCAAATGGCTCATGGGTGAATAATTTGAATTGCCAAGGGTAGTATGGGGTTCACTGTTTACAACAGTGATTAGGAGTAAATTTCAGAGGTTAAAACTGGAGGTGGGACCCACATGTCAGCCACTGCTCAGATCAAACCGACTGAGACTTTTTCACTCGGGTCGCCGAGCCGCAGCGGTGATCGCCACCGAGGGCAGCCGCCGCGCCAGCAGCTGCTTGTCCACGCACGGGCGTGAGGAGGTGCAGAGCCTTCTTAAGGCGCTTGCCCCCCTCCTCGGCCGAGGCACCGCCGTTCTTCCCCGCAAGAACTCAGCGCCGGCCGAAAACTTCCGCAGCTCGGACTTGATCGGAGAACGCCGATCGCAGCTCCCTCCGTCCACTCCATAGCCCCAGCAAGGTACTAGAGACCTTCCTCCGTCCTCCCCGTTGCTAGAATTCGGTTGAAACCGATTGATATCGGCTGTGCCGAAAGATCAAATTCGGGACTTGGAACCGCCGCACCTCGGGCTCTCGTGGACAGCCCAACCAGGGCGTTGTCACGCCCGAGCCAAGGCACCCTTGGACGCGCAGGTGACCGGTGCTGCTCATCCCCGAGCCACAGCTCGAGTGGTTGCTCACCGGCGGCGAATTTCCACTTTTCCCCTTTCTGTGTGCAGAACGACCTTCGGGTATGATTCTGTTTAATTCATGCTCTAGAAAGGATTAGAGGGCGTCAAGCCGCTCTCACACGAGCTAGACACGGTAACACACAAGTTGCCTTCACAACTCTAGGCCGGAGAACCTCTGTAACCGGCGTAATTTGAGGTCTACCAATGGCGGAATGAACGGGCGGCATCGGGCGCACAGTGAGGACCTATTTCGGGCCATCCCCGAGCTGCCTCGAGCTCATGTCGACCTTCTCTGAGGTCCACTGATGCTCCCCGACCGGTTTCCCAAGTAGCTGAGGTGCTAGGGTAGTCAGCCGACATGGCCGAAGTCGTTCTGAGGTGGCGGCTCGTCGCCGACCATGCTCCGGCCGTTGTCATGAGCAGCTGACCCTCGGATCCTGTTCCCCGAGTAAAAGTAGGCAGGGGCGGCCAGAATCGAGAAGTTTGGAGCTGTACTGCGGCTGGCGTCGAGCTCTCCAGCGAGATCCCTCGGCGGCGGGGCGCGGGTGTCGCGAGGTTGAAGAAGGGGGTGGACCCCAGCTGTCAGCGGGAGATATTTTGAATCGGGATCCGGCTGCGGCCGGGATCGGGTGTTCTTGCGCGTAAAATCATTGTGGGCCGCGGTGTGCTGTCGCCTCGGCGTGCGACGTGTGTCTCCTGGGCCCACGCGCGAGTTTAAACTTTTCCCCGATTTTCAGATTTCCTTCAAACTTCAAATCCTCATAACTTTGGCTAGAAAGCTCCAAATTGAGTGAACCAAATTTTGCTGGATTCAGCTCTCTGAGTACTTTCCAGAAAATCAAGTTTCACTTCATGAAATTCCTTATTTCTCCAGAATTAATTCCTCAAAATTTAAACTGTTAGGAATTTTAACTGGAGAATCCTTTGGAGGAAAATCCTGAAATTTTGCTGAGATGTTCACCAAACTATCCTTGAACTACCATAAAAATTTCAGATCCATTTGAGCTCATTTAATCCACCTAATGGTGTGATTAGTGAAACTGTTCCAGAGAAAATAGAAAATGTTCAGAAACATTTTTCAGAATTTTCTCTGAAATTGTTTGGCTCATATATTTAGTTTGGAACCCCCAAATGAAGTGAGACCAAATCCATTAGAACCCTCTGAAAATCTAGTTTTCAGAAAGTCATAGTTTGTTTCATGAAAATCCTTAGAACACCCTAAAAGCCTTTAATTAAGATCAAGGATATAATTAATTGTGGAGGGCTCAATTGAGCTTTGCTGCAACTAAAACTTGACCAAGTCTGTGTTTAGGTTGTAACCAAGCCACAGTAAAAGTTTCACAGTCATTAGATCTGTCTAGCAAGAATTTTAGACTTCACAACTTCAAAGTTAATACCAATGCATTTAAATTGATACATATATTGCTCTTATCATGTAGTCGCTAAGGTCGAGGAGGAACCCGAAGTCCTAGACTTCGTTACTCCGGAGGAACAGCTAGCCTACAACCAAGAGCAGCAAGGCAAGCTCCGGTTTGCATTAACCTTTTTACAAATGTTTATTGTTTTGAGCACATACTTGTTTCCTTGATTCTGTGCATTAGAGTCTTGTTTGGAAGCCCCACTGCATAGCCAAGAGAACCATGGGTTGGGTTTAGGATTGCAAACCCCGTTAGCTACTGCATTGCTAGGATAGAGTAGGATTCGGTACAAGTCGAGTAGTTGGAACTACTCGCGAGCATAGGCTAGAGGCACTCGACTCGGGTAGTGATAGCACATGAAACACATGGCAAGAAAATGAGACCAAGCGGAGGGTAAGGGCAGCAGGACTTTGGGGCCTGTGTGCTGTAGCTCCACTTGTGTCGATTGAGGACCGAGCCGTGTGCGGGCCTGTTGAACAAGCTAGAACAGTACCGAAGATCTACCGGCTATATGGGAACCGGGAAACTGATGTAACTCGGGTAGCTGGGTATTGAGGCATTGCCCGTCGTTCAGAGGGTAGGTTGAGAGCTCGAGGTGTAAATCGGCTGGCGGCACAGAGATGCGCGTGCAGAGACCTCTTGCTCGGGACGATGGGACCGGTTCAATATTTGGCTGACGGGTGAAAGGTGGTTGCGTACGGCGTCCGTGATGGTTGTTGTAGGCAACATCGAGTACGGGCGTACGTGACGGGTTGTTCAGGTAACCCTGCAGGTGTAAATCGATTATAATCGCCGTCCCTTGCGGTCAGTGAGTACCACTTGTTCACTGTACCGTGACGTAGAAAGAACAGGCTAGTTACATGTTAAAATGCTACTAATTGAAAGATGGACTTTGCTTGTTAATGGTGTGTTGTAGTTTAGAGCTAACTAAAGTTCCTTTCAACTTTGGGCAAAGTACATGAGAGAAATGCGTTTCTTGTTTGATTGCGGCTCTCTCATGTGCCTTAGCGTAAGGTTCTCCACAACCTGCTGCTAAAACTTGAAAGTAAGGTTCTACTAATTAGGCGAGTCCTTGCAACTGGTTTTTACCCCATGTAACCCATTACCCTCATGTAGAAGTTCCATGTTTAGGTGAGACGGGTCAGACTTGCTGAGCCTTCGTGCTCACTGCTTGTGTTTGAAGCTTTTGCAGGGTTCTATGAGGAAGGGACTCCCGAAGAGGAGACGGAACCCCAGGAGGGGAACCCCGTCGAGTGGGAGTCGTGCACGCCGCAGAGTTAGTGTGCGTGTGTGCTAGCAAGGACACGTTCGAGGGCTGAACGTGCACTTGATGCTTAGTCCACGCCCGCGAGTGTAGACTGAACTTATTTTGATGTAAACATGTTCATAAACTTGTTTATGTAATAAAATTTCCGCTTCCGCTTTGTACCTTTGACGTGTGTTATACGGTGCTGTGCAACGCAGCACCCCTCAGCGTGATCCTGGCTCGACAGGACCAATGGGGTCGTGTCAGCGTGGTATCAGAGCTCGCTTGAGGTTTAACACAGTACAAAGGTTTTCTTTTTCAAAAATCCAGTAAGGAACGAGTTAGTAGCCCGTATAAGGATGTTATTAGTATATAGAAAGTGTCATATTAACCTATTTGTTATGTCGGAAAATCGTGTATCTCGGGACGTTTATGTCTTGGGGGGTACACGTAAGCGCTGTCCACCAGTGCGCACAAGCTGAAGGGTGGAGCCCCACGGGTGGCAGGTAATCCGGCCCGCTTTAGTGTCCTCTACGACTCTTCATGTCGTTTGGGGTATTCGAGCAACGTCTGTCCCTGGCGTGCGTGGTGCAACTTGGGAGACCCCGTTACGTGGTCTGAAACGTGAACACGTAGCTCAAGGCGTGGTTGGCTTGAGAACATCCGGGCGAGTGATGACGGTCGGGTGTACGAACTGTATGGATTCCGGGCTCGGTGTGCAGCCGAGTCTGATGATTGTTTGAGTTTCTGCAGGTAGCGTGACCACGAAACGGTAGACGTGTAGTATCCGTGTGCGAGTGACGTTTAGTGCCACTAAATTAACGAAGCCGGCTAAGTCCGGTACAGGTTTTTCCTTTGTGAGGACGTAGTACCGACATAATCTGGTGACGCATCGACGTCACACCCCAACTAAATGAACAACTTCATTTAAAAACTTGAAGGTTTCGATCCAAAGTAGTAAAATTTGATGTAACTACTCCCCTTGGACAGGATATTCAAAGTTAACAAGTTTTCAATTTATAGGTGGTTAAGGACAGAGCACTCTGTTTTTAGCTGAATCAAGGCTGAAATTAATCAGAGGTTCTAGGTTGAGTTCTTTCGAGGTTGGGGTCGTATGATACATTTCTGGAAAGCTTTGGAAGAGCTTTACAACTTTTCTGTTGAGGTCGAGAGGTGTTTCATCCCTTAACCCCTCGAAAAATGCAGTAGAATTGAAACTGTCCAGAAAACAGGACAGAATAAAGACTCTCTGTAGACTCTCTGTAAATTAAGCATAACTTCCTGCATAAAAATCCAAAAATAGAAAATGAGGTAGTTCTGGAAAGCTTATGAGATGGGTTACAACTTTGTAACAGAAAGTTTTGTCAGATTAGGAATAGAATTAACTGGGATTCTTGGATCAGATCAGTACCTAAGGCAGGGAGGTGCTGTCCAATTGTTTCCAGAAATTCTGTTAACTTCGACATCTCATAACTTTTGAACCAGGACAGATTTTAGGCTAAGAAAATGCTTTCTGGAAAGATATTGGAGTTAGATTTAACTTTGATGTTGAGCTCCAGAACTGTTTTTGCTTTTAACATGGCCTAAATCAGGTTGAAATGGAAACTGGTCAGAGCTGTCATGGGAACAGCAGATCAGCAGTCAAATTTGTTTAAAAATTTGAACTATGTTTCCAAGTTTTATGGGTTCAATGACATATCTTATGTTATAACTCAATGGTTTACTGTTTAAATAAATATTTGACATTTCTCAAATATATTTTTACAGATGGCAGCAGATAAACAGTTGGAGAACGGGTGGGTAGTTTCACACTGTTCTGACCGTAGCGGCTACCCGGAAGCATTGTGGCAAATGCTCCAATATTTCGGGTATAGTCAGGTGCCGCAGTACTTCGCCAAGGAAGAAGGCGAGGAGGGGAACAAGACGTGGACGATCCATATCGAGGTTCCTGCAGGACCTACGCCACCCGGTTGGGTGCCATTCACCGTCACGGTGAGAGGAAGACAACCGGAAGGGATGTGGCATGTGGCAGCCCGTGACACTATGTCACGTTTCTGCCAACTACACGTGCAGGCTATGGAAGGCACTCCCTACGCACTCGTTCCGGTGGAGGGACGAGCTCAGCATGTGTGGGAAGAGAGGTACCTGGAGGCAACGGATCCGAGTTGTCCAAGGTACAACCCTGCGGAAAATCTCAGCCTCCAGATGAGGGCGGGAAACGCCGTGATGGACAGCCAAGCTGTTCATACGGAGCACCTCGCCACAAAGCTCAAGGAGAGCACAAGCCGTGGAGATCATTTCGAGAGTGCTCACAGCGCACTCCGCAATGTGCTCCTTCCGACGATCAAGCGACTGAATGAACAACACAATCAGTTGCGTCGTCTGAAGAAGGCAAGGAAGAAGAGCCGTGTTGACATCGCGGCGTTGCAAGAGCTGGTGCGGACCCTAACCCAGCAGAATTAGTACCTTGCTCAAGAGCGGGACGACGCTATTGAGGAAGGACAAGGCTGGGAAGAGGACTACAACCAAGCTATGGACGAGGTGCATGCTTTGCAGGACCTCGTGCCCCCGGTGTTGGGCGTACCGGTAGTCTTGGGTCTTCCAGCAATGGGAGAACCCGGGATGGGAGAAGAGGTGGTAGACCCGGAGCCACCAGCAGAGGTACCGGAGGAGGACGACCCCCAGGAGGTCGAGTTCTACTCCGAGTAGGGGGTTACGGTTGCCAAGTAGGGCAGCCAGGGTAGCGTTGCCTCCAGGTACCTCTCTTCCCACACATGCTGAGCTCGTCCCTCCAACGGAACGAGCGTGTATGGAGTACCCGCCATAGCTCTCACGTGTAGCTGGCAGAAACCCGACATGGTGTCACGGGCTGCCACTTGCCACATCCCTCCGGTTGTCTACCTCTCACCGTGACGGTGAACGGCGCCCAACCGGGTGGCGTAGGCCCTGCAGGAACCTCGACATGGATTGTACACGTCTTGTTCCCCTCCTCGCCTTCTTCCTTGGCGAAGTACTGCGGCATCTGGTTGTACCCGAAATATTGAAGCATCTGCCTCAATGCTTCTGGATAGCCGCTGTGGTGAGAACAGTGAGATTCCACCCACCCGTTCTCGAACTATTTATCCGCTGTCATCTGTAAAAACATATTTGAGAAATGTCAAATATTTATTTCAAAAGTAACCATTGAGTTATAATATAAAACATGACATTAAACTCATAAGACTTGGAATCCTAGTTCAAATTTAAACAATTTGACTGCTGATCTGCTGTCCAACATGACAGCCCTGACCAGTTTCCTTTTCAACCTGATTTAGGCCATGCTAAAGCAAAACCAATTCTGGAGCTCAACATCAAAGTTAAAGCTAACTTCAGTAGCTTTTGAGAAAGTATTTGCTTGGCCTAAGATCTGTCCTGGTTCAGAAGTTATGAGATGTCAAAGTTAACAGAATTTCTGGAGAAAATTGGACAGCACCTCCCTGCTTTAGGTACTGATTTAATCCAAGAATTCCAGTTAGTTCTGCTCCCAATCTGACAAACCTTTCTGTTACAAAGTTGTAACCTATCTCATAAAAATTTCAGAACTACCTCATTTTCTATTTTTGGATTTTTATGCAGGAAGTTATGCTTAATTTACAGAGAATTACAGAGAGTGTTTGCTCTGCCCTGTTTTCTAAACAGTTTCCACTCCACTGCATGTTTCGATTGGTTAAGGGATGAAACACCTCTGGACCTAAACAGAAAAGTTGTAAAGCTCTTTCAAATATTTCCAGAAATGTATCATATGACCCCAACCTCGAAATAACTCAACCTCTAACCTCTTATTAACTTCAGCCTTAATTCAGCTGAAAAGAGGGGACTCAGTCCTTAGTATCCTATAAGTTGAAAACTTGTCAACTTTGAATATCCTGATTAAGGGAAGGAGTTACATCAAGTTTTAGTGCTTTGGTTAAAAGTTTCAAGTTTTACAATGCAGTTTCTCATTTAGTGGGGCGTGACGTCGATGCGTCACCAGATCATGTCGGTACTACGTCCTCACAAAGAAAAACCTATACCGGACTTAGCCGGCTTCGTTAGTTCAGTGGCACTAAGCGTCACTCGCACACGAATTTTACACATCTACCGTTTTGTGGTTAGGCTACCTGAGAAAACACACACAATCGTCAGACTCGGCTGCACACCGAGCCCGGTATCCATACAGTTCGTACACCCGGCTGTCATCACTCGCCCGGATGTTCTCAAGCCAAACACGCCTTGATCTACGTGTTCATGTTACTGACCACGTGATGGGGTCTCCCAAATTGCACCATGCACGCCAGGGACAGACGTTGCTCGAATACCCCAAACGACATGAAGAGTCGTAGAGGACACTAAAGCGGGCCGGATTACCTGCCACCCGTGGGGCTCCACCCTTTAGCTTGTGCGCACTGGTGGACAGCGCTTACGTGCACCACCCAAGACAAAGCGTCCCGAAATGCACGATTTTCTGACATAAGCAAATAGGTTAGTATGCCACTTTCTATACACTAATAACATCCTTATATGGGCTACTAACTCGTTCCTCATTGGATTTTTGAAAAGATGACCTTTGTAGTGCGTTAAACCTCAAGCGAGCTCTGATACCAACGCTGACACGACCCCAAGGTCTTGTCGAGCCAGGATCACGCTGAGGGGTGCTGTGTTGCACAGCACCGAATAACACACATCAATGGTACAAAGCGGAAGCAAAGTTTTATTACATAAAGAGCTTTATGAACATTTTTACAGCAAAATATGTTCAGTCTACACTCACGGGTGTAGACTACGCATCAAGTTCACGTTCAGCCCGTGAACATGTACTTGCTAGCACGCACGCACACTAACACGGCGGCGTGCACGACTCCCACTCGACGGGGTTGCCCTCCTAGGGTTCCATCTCTTCCTCGGGAGTCCCTTCCTCATAGAACCCTGCAAAAGCTTCAAACACAAGCAGTGAGCACGAAGGCTCAGCAAGTCTGACCCGTCTCTCCTAAACATGAAATTCTACATGAGGGGTAATAGGTACATGAGGTAAAATAATGTGCAAAGGACTCGCCTAATTAGTGGAACCTTACTTTCAAGTTTTAGCAGCAGGTTGTGGAGAACCTTACGCTAAGGCACATGAGAGAGCCGCAATCAAACAAGAAACGCATTTCTCTCATGTACTTTGCCCAAAGTTGAAAAGAACTTTAGTTAGCTCTAAACTACAACAAATCATTAACAATCAAAGTCCATCTCTCAATCAGCAACATTTTAACATGTAACTAGCCTGTTCTTTCTACGTCACGGTACAGTGAACAAGTGGTACTCACTGACCGCGAGGGATGGCGATTATAATCGATTTACACCTGCAGGGTTACCCGAATAACCCGTCACGTACGCTCGTACTCGATGTTGCCTACAGCAACCATCACGGACGTTGTATGCAACCACCTTTTGCCCGTCAGCCAAGTATTGAACCAGTCCCATCGTCCCGAGCAAGAGGTCTCTACACGCGCATCTCAGTGCCGCCAGCCGATTTACACCTCAAGCTCTCAACCTACCCTCTGAACGACGGGCAATGCCTCGATACCCAGCTACCCGAGTTACATCGGTTTTCCGGGTTCCCATATAGACGGTAGGTCTTCGGTACTGTTCTAGCTTGTTCAACAGGCCCGCACATGGCTCGGTCCTCAATCGACACAAGCGGAGCTATAGCACCCAGGCCCCAAAGTCCTGCTGCTCTTACCCTCCGCTCGGTCTCATTTTTCTTGCCATGTGTATCATGTGCTATCTCTACCCGAGTCGAGTGCCTCTAGCCTATGCTCGCGAGTAGTTCCAACTACTCGACTTGAACCGAGTCCTACACTAACTTAGCATTGCATTAGCTAACGGGGTTTTCAATCCTAATCCCAACCCATGGTTTTCTTGGCTATGCATTTGTGTTTCAAACAAGACTCTAATGCAAGAAATAAGTGATGCTCAAAGAAATTGCTCAAAACAATAAAAATTTATAAAGAGATTAATGCAAACCGGAGCTTGCCTTGCTTATCTTGGTCATAGGCTACCTACTCTTCCAGAGTGACGAAGTCTAAGACTTCGAGTTCCTCCTCGACCTTAGCGACTACATGATATACAAGTATATGTATTAATTTAAATGCATTTAAATTGAATTTAAACTTGTGAAGTTTATAAGTCTTACTAGACAGACCCAATGACTGTGAAACTTTTACTGTGGCTTGGTTACAACCTAAATAGAGACTTGGCCATGTTTTAGTTGCAGCAAAGCTCATTTGAGCTCTCCAAAATTAATTATGTACTTGACCTTAGTTGGAGCTCTTATGGTGTTCTAGGGGTTTTCATGGAGCAACTCATGACTTTCTGAAAACTATATTTTCAGAGGGTTCTAATGGAGTTGGTCTTACATAATATGAAGGTTCCTAGCCTAAGATATGAGCTAAACAATTTCAGAGAAATTCTGAAAATGTTTCTGGACATTTTCTATTTTCTCTGGAACAGTTTTATTAATCACTCCATTCGGTGGATCAAATGAGCTCCAATGGATCTGAAATTGTTATGGTAGTTCAGAGATATTTTGGTGAACATCCTAGCAATATTTCAGAATTTTCCTCCAAAGGGTTCTCCAGTTAAAATTCTAAACAGTTTACACTTTGAAGAATTAATTCTGGAGAATTAGGGATTTTCATGAAGTTAAACTTGATTTGCTGGAAAGTACTCAGAGAGCTGAATCCAACAAATTTTGGTTCACTCGATTTGGAGTTTCCTAGCCAATGTTATGAGGATTTGAAGTTTGAATGAAATCTGAAAATCGGGAAAAGTTCAAATCTGCCGGTGGGTCCACGGGGACACGTGTTGGGTGCTGGAGCAATGGCACACCAGGGTCCACGAAATTTTTGCGCGCCAGCACACCAGATCCGAGCCGCAGACTGATCCCAGATTTAAAATCCGAGCCGCTGACACGTGGGCCACCCGGCTTCGTCCACCTCCCGACGGCCCGCGTTCGGCCTCCGCGACGCCTCGCCGGAGAGCTCGCCAGCAGCCTCTGTGCTTCCCCAAACTTCATGATTCTGGCCGCCCCTGCCAAAATCCACTCGGGGAACACGATTCTGGGCTCAGTTCATCATGAAAATGGCCGGAACACGGTCGGCAACGAGCGGCAGCTTCGGAAGAACTTCAGCCATGTCGGCCGACCTCCCTAGCACCCCAACCGACCGAGCAAACGTCCAGAAAGCATCAGTGGTCCCTCAGGAACCTCCGCATGGGCTCGAAGCAGCTCGGGGGGGGGGGGGTCCGAAGTAAGCTCCCACCGTGCGCTCGATGCTTCCCGCATGATCCGCCATCGGCAAGCTTCGAAATACGCCGGGTACAGGAGTCCTCAGGCTAAGGGTTGTGAAGGCAACTTGTGCGCTACCAACTCTAGTCTGTGTAGGAACGGATTGAGACTCTCTAACCCTTCCTAGAGTGTGAATTTGACAGAACCGCACCTGAAGGTCGGTATGTACCGAGAAAGGGGAAAACTGGAAATTCACCGCCAGCGTTCAAGCCCTCGGGCTGTGGCTCGGGGGTGAGCAGCACCGGTCCCTAACGCGTCCAGGGACGCCTTAGTTCGGGCGTGAAAACCTCCCGGTTGGGCTGTCCACGGGAGCCCGAAGTGACACGGATGTAGGTCACTGAATGGAACTCTCGGTATAGCCGAGATCACCCGAGTTCAGCCGCTTTCTAGCGATGGGGAAGGAGAAGGGAAGTCCCTAGTACCTTGTCGTAGATTTGGAGGGAGCGGGGAGGCTGTGATCGTGACTCTCCGATTGGTTCCGAGCAGCGGAGGGCAGAGCGTCGGCGCCTCATTCTTGTGAGAGTCAAAACAGCGAGGGGGCTTCGGCCGAGGCGTGGAGCGCCTTAAGAAGAGCTCAGAACCGACCTGCGCCCGCGCGTGGCCAAGCTGCTGGTGGCGCAGCGGCCTCCCCTCGGTGGCGCCCTCGGAGGGAGCTCGGGGACCCGAGTACTGAAGTCTTAGTCGGTTGACTCTCTTTAGTGGCTGACATGTGGGTCCCACTCCATTTTAACCTCTGAACTTAACTCTATATTACTGTTGTAAACAGTAAGCCCTACAATGCCCATGGTGATTTAATATATTCACCCCTGAGCCATTTGAATTGGTTAGAATTCAAATTAGGTTTGGTTTGACTATGTTTCAGCACATATTCAGTTTGAAATTCAAATAAAGTTTCAATTTGCTACACTTAGCTCATGTCAATATCAACTCCAAATGGAGTGAAAATTGGTGTGTGAGCTCACAAAAAGGTGCTGAGTAAGAATATGCCTCCCACTTTTGAATTCATGGGATAAAAACAGTTTGAATTTGAATTTGAGTTCAAACTACCCTCTTTCTAGCTATACCCAAAAGGACCTCAAAAAGGTTTTGAATTTTGGTGAAACTTGGCATGGACATTCCTAGCAAGGTGTAGGAGTTTTCCAAATGTCCAGCCCCTATATGATGTATGTGGGAAATGCCACTTTTGCATTTTGTGAGTTTGTTCTCTAATGAGCATGTTGATGGTGGTTACTTGCTCTTCAAATGTGTTCATCAACTTTCTTCAAATGAGGTGTGTGTGTGGTGATGAACACTTTAAACATGTGTCAAAAACTGAGGCCTTTACATTATGTTGGATAGGCAGAAGATAGACATAATATTGGGGATGTCTTGGTTAAATCGCCACGGTGCCGCTCTCAATATCGGTAACCGGACTGTTCAGATTGACTCGCCGATTCACGCACGGCACACACTGTTTTTAGACAGAGAAGACCCAGATATGGTAGAGGCCTACCACACAGTGCCGCCAGCCAATTTACACCTCAAGCTCTCAACCTACCCTCTGAACGACGGGCAATGCCTCGATACCCAGCTACCCGAGTTACATCGGTTTTCCGGGTTCCCATATAGATGGTAGGTCTTCGGTACTGTTCTAGCTTGTTCAACAGGCCCGCACATGGCTCGGTCCTCAATCGACACAAGCGGAGCTATAGCACCCAGGCCCCAAAGTCCTGCTGCCCTTACCCTCCGCTCGGTCTCATTTTTCTTGCCATGTGTATCATGTGCTATCTCTACCCGAGTCGAGTGCCTCTAGCCTATGCTCGCGAGTAGTTCCAACTACTCGACTTGAACCGAATCCTACACTAACTTAGCATTGCATTAGCTAACGGGGTTTTCAATCCTAATCCCAACCCATGGTTTTCTTGGCTATGCATTTGTGTTTCAAACAAGACTCTAATGCAAGAAATAAGTGATGCTCAAACAAATTGCTCAAAACAATAAAAATTTATAAAGAGATTAATGCAAACCGAAGCTTGCCTTTCTGCTCTTGGTCGTATGCTAGCTACTCTTCCAGAGTGACGAAGTCTAAGACTTCGGGTTCCTCCTCGACCTTAGCGACTACATGATATACAAGTATATGTATTAATTTAAATGCATTTGAATTGAATTTAAACTTGTGAAGTTTATAAGTCTTACTAGACAGACCCAATGACTGTGAAACTTTTACTGTGGCTTGGTTACAACCTAAATAGAGACTTGGCCATGTTTTAGTTGCAGCAAAGCTCATTTGAGCTCTCCAAAATTAATTATGTACTTGACCTTAGTTGGAGCTCTTATGGTGTTCTAGGGGTTTTCATGGAGTAACTCATGACTTTCTGAAAACTAGATTTTCAGAGGGTTCTAATGGAGTTGGTCTTACATAATATGAAGGTTCCTAGCCTAAGATATGAGCTAAACAATTTCAGAGAAATTCTGAAAATGTTTCTGGACATTTTCTATTTTCTCTGGAACAGTTTTATTAATCACTCCATTCGTTGGATCAAATGAGCTCAAATGGATCTGAAATTTTTATGGTAGTTCAGGGATATTTTGGTGAACATCCTAGCAATATTTCAGAATTTTCCTCCAAAGGGTTCTCCAGTTAAAATTCTAAACAGTTTACACTTTGAAGAATTAATTCTGGAGAATTAGGGATTTTCATGAAGTTAAACTTGATTTGCTGGAAAGTACTCAGAGAGCTGAATCCAACAAATTTTGGTTCACTCGATTTGGAGTTTCCTAGCCAATGTTGTGAGGATTTGAAGTTTGAATGAAATCTGAAAATCAGGAAAAGTTCAAATCTGCCGGTGGGTCCACGGGGACACGTGTTGGGCGCTGGAGCAATGGCACACCGCGGTCCACGAAATTTTTGCGCGCCAGCACACCAGATCCGAGCCGCAGACTGATCCCAGATTTAAAATCCGAGCCGCTGACACGTGGGCCACCCGGCTTCGTCCACCTCCCGACGGCCCGCGTTCGGCCTCCGCGATGCCTCGCCGGAGAGCTCGCCGGCAGCCTCTGTGCTGCCCCAAACTTCATGATTCTGGCCGCCCCTGCCTAAATCCACTCGGGGAACACGATTCTGGGCTCAGTTCGTCATGAAAATGGCCGGAACACGGTCGGCGACGAGCGGCAGCTTCGGAAGAACTTCAGCCATGTCGGCCGACCTCCCTAGCACCCCAACCGACCGAGCAAACGTCCGGAAAGCATCAGTGGTCCCTCAGGAACCTCCGCATGGGCTCGAAGCAGCTCGGGGGAGGTCCGAAGTAAGCTCCCACCGTGCGCTCGATGCTTCCCACATGATCCGCCGTCGGCAAGCTTCGAAATACGCCGGGTACAGGGGTCCTCAGGCTAAGGGTTGTGAAGGCAACTTGTGCGCTACCAACTCTAGTCTGTGTAGGAACGGATTGAGACTCTCTAACCCTTCCTAGAGTGTGAATTTGACAGAACCGCACCTGAAGGTCGGTATGTACCGAGAAAGGGGAAAACTGGAAATTCACCACCGGCGTTCAAGCCCTCGGGCTGTGGCTCGGTGGTGAGCAGCACCGGTCCCTAACGCGTCCAGGGACGCCTTAGTTCGGGCTTGAAAACCTCCCGGTAGGGCTGTCCATGGGAGCCCGAAGTGAGGCGGATGTAGGTCACTGAACGGAACTCTCGGTATAGCCGAGATCACCCGAGTTCAGCCGATTTCTAGCGATGGGGAAGGAGAAGGGAAGTCCCTAGTACCTTGTCGTAGATTTGGAGGGAGCGGGGAGGCTGTGATCGTGACTCTCCGATTAGTTCCGAGCAGCGGAGGGCAGAGCGTCGGCGCCGCGTTCTTGTGAGAGTCAAAACAGCGAGGGGGCTTCGGCCGAGGCGTGGAGCGCCTTAAGAAGAGCTCAGAACCGACCTGTGCCCGCGCGTGGCCAAGCTGCTGGTGGCGCAGCGGCCTCCCCTCGGTGGCGCCCTCGGAGGGAGCTCGGGGACCCGAGTACTGAAGTCTTAGTCGGTTGACTCTCTTTAGTGGCTGACATGTGGGTCCCACTCCATTTTTAACCTCTGAACTTAACTCTATATTACTGTTGTAAACAGTAAGCCCTACAATGCCCATGGTGATTTAATATATTCACCCCTGAGCCATTTGAATTGGTTAGAATTCAAATTAGGTTTGGTTTGACTATGTTTCAGCACATATTCAGTTTGAAATTCAAATAAAGTTTCAATTTGCTACACTTAGCTCATGTCAAGATCAACTCCAAATGGAGTGAAAATTGGTGTGTGAGCTCACAAAATGGTGCTGAGTAAGAATATGCCTCCCACTTTTGAATTCATGGGATAAAAACAGTTTGAATTTGAATTTGAGCTCAAACTACCCTCTTTCTAGCTATACCCAAAAGGACCTCAAAAAGGTTTTGAATTTTGGTGAAACTTGGCATGGACATTCCTAGCAAGGTGTAGGAGTTTTCCAAATGTCCAGCCCCTATATGATGTATGTGGGAAATGCCACTTTTGCATTTTGTGAGTTTGTTCTCTAATGAGCATGTTGATGGTGGTTACTTGCTCTTCAAATGTGTTCATCAACTTTCTTCAAATGAGGTGTGTGTGTGGTGATGAACACTTTAAACATGTGTCAAAAACTGAGGCCTTTACATTATGTTGGATAGGCAGAAGATAGACATAATATTGGGGATGTCTTGGTTAAATCGCCATGGTGCCGCTCTCAATATCGGTAACCGGACTGTTCAGATTGACTCGCCGATTCACGCACGGCACACGCTGTTTTTAGACAGAGAAGACCCAGATATGGTAGAGGCCTACCACACAGAAGTTCTTAAACTTGAAGATATTCCGGTGGTACGTGATTATCCCGACGTATTTCCCGATGATTTACCGGGTATGCCACCGGAACGGGACGTCGAGTTCAAGATTGAACTGGCGTCGGGAACAACACCTATCTCACGAAGGCCTTACAAGATGGCACCTAACGAGCTAGCGGAGTTGAAGGAGCAACTGAACAAACTCATGAGCAAGGGTTTCATACGACCAAGTTCTTCACCTTGGGGTTGCTCTGCGCTGTTCGTTAAGAAGAAGGATGGAACACTGCGGCTATGTATTGATTACCGTCATTTAAATGCTGTCACGATAAAGAACAAGTATCCTTTGCCCCGCATCGACATCTTGTTCGATCAACTTGTGGGTGCAAAGGTATTTTCGAAGATAGATCTTCGGTCGGGCTATCATCAAATCAAGATCCGACCGGAGGACATACCGAAGAAAACTTTCTCTATGAGATACGGACTCTATGAGTACCTCGTCATGTCATTTGAATTAACCAACGCTCCGGCACACTTCATGTATGTGACACCCTCATTTCCGGGTTCTGCATGTATTCATGTTTCATGTTGAAAAACACTTTTAAAATAAGTTGAAACCGAGAAAGCATAAAAAAGTTAGCCAAAAAGAGCCAATTCCAGTTTATAGAGAGCGCCGAAGACAACTCCCACGGCTCGCTGGCCATGTGACGTGTTCGTAGCTCATCTCCGCAAATGAGGAGAGGTTCGCCGCTAAACTGGCTACGTGGCAGGCTCGGGGCTCATCCCCGCAAAGGGGGAGAAGTCCGACCCCGTGGGACACATGTTGCCCCAGGAGCTAGCCTCTGCGGAAGGAGCGAGGCCAGTCCCGCAGGACACGTGTCGGCTACGGAGCTAGTCACCGCGGAAAAGAGAGGACCAGGCATGTGGGACGCGTGTCGCTCTCGGATCTCACCTCTGAGAGGTCCGGCCCTGTCAGACACGTGTCGCTCTCGGAGCTCACCTCCAAGAGGTCCGGTCCTACTGGACACGTGTCACCTCCGGAGCTCGCCTCCGGGAGCTCCGACGCTGATGGACACGTGTCGACCTCGGAGCTCGTCTCTGAGGAGAAAGGAAGTCTGGCGCTGTTAGTACATGTGGCACATCCGTAGCTACCTTCAAAGAGAGGGGAGGTCCGGCACTGACACATGGCACCCCCGGATCCACCTCCGAAGAGAGGGGAAGTCCGGAACTGACACGTGGCGTTCGCGGAGCTCGCCTATGTTGAGAGCGGAGGTCCCGACCCACCAGACACGTGGCACACGCGGAGCTCACCTTTGGAGAGAGGGAGGTCCAGCCCGCCAGGACGCGTGGCGCACGCGGAGCTCACCTTTGAGGAAGAGGGAGGTGCTGACTGACACGCGGCACAACTGGAGTTGGTGACTGCGGAAAAGGGAGCCCAGGTTTCCGCAGGACACGTGTAGCCTCCGGAGCTCATCACCGCAGAGGTGATGAGATCTGAAACGGTTTTTGCTTCTGTACGCGTGGGAATTCCCGGTACTGAGGAAACCGACCCGATTTCCACAATGTTACCGACCAAATCAGCAAGAGATAAGTCGTTAAGATTCAAAAACAGTTTGAATTGGACTCTTAATCGAATTCCGATCAGAGGAGGACTCTTCATTTCCTCTTATAAATAGAACCAAAAACCTTTGGCCGCAATCACGTACTTCCTTTCCACCTCCTGAACCGACAACTTAGAGCCCAGCCCCAGCTCGCCGAGCTGAAACCCTTCGCTGGAGTTCAGTCGCCAAAGATCACCGGAGATCGCCGGAAGAGAGCCCCGACGATCTGTCTTGCTAGGAGAAGGACCCTGAGACCAAGAAGAACGTAAGGTAGGTCTCCAATACCACCTTAATACATCATCCCGTTTTCTTTGCATCTGTTCTTCGGTTCCTTTTGAACAGAAGCTTTTTCGTGGACAGATCACATTTGATCTGTTTGATCTAAAGTCAAGATCATTGCCACGTCCACATTTGATCCGAACACCCCTTTTCATCGTGAAACCATGCAAGCCATGTAAGAACGCGTACAAACTGATCTAATAAAACTACATCATAGGAACTAACATGAAGATGCATCATCGCATCTGGTTAAAGTTTGTGCATGATATTGATTGCCATGAATATTGTATGTGCGTGATCGTGTATAGAAGGACAAGCTCAGGGAGCTGTCTACGACGAGCTGCAACAACAAGGTTTCGAGATCCAAGAGCAACAGGAACCGCAAGAACAAGGCAAGTGCCCCTTGACCATATTGATCCTATGTTTTGGAAAACTGTTTTGTATGCGAAAAGGTGTGTGTGCTGAGTCAAACATGATGGGAAACCCTTTCATAGGAGTTTACTAGTTTTTGTTAAACCGCCCTTGTCGCCAGGGAAGTAAATGAGTCGGGTATGGTTTTACTTTTACGCTTTGCTGAGTCTATGGGATATGGGAAGCGAGATAGATGTGTCTAGCTAACTGCACTCGTAAGAATAATGAGAAACTGATGTTGTTAATGAACGTGAATTGGTGGGAGATCTAGGCAAGCCGGGTTTGTGAAGGAGGTAGTATGAGATGGTGGTTACTTGCCGTAGATCTAAGGACGGGTTCATGCGAGCACATGCCAGGATAACAGTGCCACCACAAGGCCAAGTATGGGCGCGGCTTAGCTGAGTAATTAGGTAAGTTGCTAGATTATTATGGACCGTGGAAGGCGCGGGGAATGGGAGTCGAGTGAGGACTGCCCTGGGAACTGCATGGCACAAGAGGGGGCCCGTGGGTGGGAGAATTGGAGATTCTAGCCTGCCGGTGAAACCTTAGTGAGTCCATACATCTAGTAACCCCTTTGCAAAGGCTATTTTGTGATCTCTTGACCATACACCGACGGTTGTGTACTGGTATAATGGAGGTTCTGCAGTCGCCGACGGGTGACGAGCTCACAAACTTGTGGGCAAAATGGTACAAACTCTGCAGAGTTCTTAAAACTATCATGATAGCCAAGCTTACGGTCACGAGCGCCTGGCCAACTCCCATGATTAGTTGGGATGGTTTTTGGGATGATTTTGGTTATGGTTTTGGTTATGGTTTGGTTTTCGGGACTGTTGAGTCCGGGTGATAAGATTGGTTGCGTGACTGTTGAGTCATGGCAACGAGATTGGTCTCGGTGTGAGATGGAATTGTTTATGAGATGAAATGGTAGTGAATACGAGATGGTATTCATGAGATGGTAGGGAATACGAGAAGGTATCCGTGAGCAAAAGTTGAGAATGATTAATGTCTGGTTGAGACATGGACAGTGATGAAACATAATGGAGGTATGTTGGTATTTTAATGCATGTTGGGATTTCATTCAATTAAAGCTGAGTTGCTATTTTTATCGTGGTTTGAGAAATAACTTTGCTTTCTGCAATGAGCCTTTTTATACCTACCTTGTTGTGAGCTATATATCATATTTTACCGCACTTGTTGAGTGCATCATTGTACTCAAACTTGCATTATTACTTCATCATCAGCTACAGGAGAGGAGTACTATGAAGACCAAGTGGAGCATTAGGCGTGTAATCTATCCTCAACCTTGCCTATGGGGATGGAGAAGAGATGTAGCCGCTGCTGCTGCTTAGATTGCTTCCGCACTAGTTAGAAGACTTCCGCTGCTAGATTTAGACTTCCGCTGGTTAGATAAGATTTCCGCTGCTAACATGAGTCCAAGACTCATGAGACATTGTAATAAACCTTGTTCATTCGTGGTAATATATATTCTAAATTCAGTTTGTGGATGATATGTGTATGTGTGATGAACATCCTGGGCACATATATGCATCAGTTCTCGGTTCTGTGGTTTTCCATGAAATTGAGGACGTCATAGATTGGTATCAGAGCCACGGTTGACGGTAGGTTATACGCCTAGATAGAAACCACAGATTGGTATCAACCTGCCACGGGTTGACGGTAGGTTACACGATTAGATAGAAAACACGAGTTGGTATCAGACACAGATTGGTATCAACCTACCACGATTGATCGTAGATCACACAGCCTCAATAGGTCCCAGTTTGATATTAGACCTGCCATGCCTAGTCACAGATTGGTACAATCCACAGATTGGTGCCAAGCTATCACGGTTGACTGTAGGACACAAACTTAGAATGATCATAGATTGGTAGCTGCCACGTTGACTGTAGGACGCACCCTAGTAACAGATTGGTATTAAAAGCCACGCTGACCATAGGATGCAAGCCTAGGATGCATAGATTGGCATGGGAACCACCTTGACATAGGATGCAAGGCTAGGAGAAGCCATAGTTGGATCACAGATTGGTATCACTCAAACCACCTTGACATAGGGTGAATTCACAGATTGATATCACCCTAAAACCCCATAGGACCCCATTTGAAGAAGCCTTGAATAGGAGTTGTGTGAGCCTTTGTGATGATTGTTTGTGCTTGTGTGCTTAGTGTGAGTTGTGGGATGTCTCAAGCGTTGTCCATATCCACACATAAGTATAAAGAGGTGTGAGATGCCTCGGCACTTGTTCACATCCTCATATGGGCTAATATATATAGTCCAATCCGCCTTGATGCATATAGTTAGGTGGATCCATCTAACCTTCTAACCTCTATTCTATTTCGTTCTCTCTCACAGATGGTGAGAGGAAACGCCGACCGCCAAGGAAGGAACGTCCGTGGCAACCAAAAGGATGGCCACGATGAAGTTCCTGTTAACCCCGGAGCTGGTGAGAACAACCTGGAACGGTTGATGGCCATGTAGAATCAGCTTATGCAGACCATGATCCAAACTTTGGGTCAGCTGCAGGCCAACAACAACAACCCTGTTCCGACACCACCGCCACCACCACTGCCACCACCGCCGGCTCACAACAGGCTGGGGGAGTTCATGGGGACTCGACCACCTACCTTTGCTCAAACTAATGACCCCATGGAGGCCGATGATTGGTTGAAGTCCATGGAGAAGAAGCTTGCCATAGTTCAGTGCAACGACAGAGAGAAAGTTCTGTTTTCGTCACACCAACTCATTGGAGCTGCTGCTGACTAGTGGGATGCCCTTTGTAACGCTCATGTCGACCCGGAGACGATCACTTGGATGAAGTTCAAGGAGAGTTTTCGTTCTCATTACATCCCTGCTGGTGTAATGATGTTCAAAAGACAAGAGTTTGAGGGACTCCGCCAAGGACAGAAGAGCGTGAATGAGTACCTCAACAAGTTCACGCAACTGTCACGGTATGCCCCTGAAGATGTCAACTCAGATCAGAGGAAGCAGTACCTAATCATGAGAGGGTTGAACAATGAGATCCAGGTTCAGCTCCTCAACAATGACTACGCGAGCTTCCAGAAGCTGGTTGACAAGGCTATAGTGGTTGAAAGCAAAATCCGAGAGATCGAGCGAGGGGGCAAGAGGAAGATGCCATACCAGCCACAAGGGAGCAACGTATGACCTTGGTACATTCCCCCAGCTGCACCACAGTATGATCGACTGCTCCTGCATACCGCCCTAATCAGCCACCACAGCAATGACCCGTTGCACAAGCACCTCGTGTGCCTTTACCTCCTGCGCCTCGTCCCAACATGGGTGCTCCTGTTCAAAACCCCCGCCCCAACGTACCTGCTGCCGTAGACAACAGGGCATGCTTTGCATGCGGGGAGACGGGACACCTTGCGAGCCAGTGCCCGAGGAGAGGTACTGGACAGCAATGCAACTTCCCCAAGCAGAACCCACGGCCAAACGGAGGAGCCAACCAAGGGAACTGTGGACAGAAGAACTACGCTCGCGGCAACGTGAACCATGTTTCTGCTAAGGAAGCACAATCGGCGGAATACGTTGTGATTGGTATGTTCCTTGCCAACTCCAACCAAGCCACCATTCTATTTGATTCTGGAGCATCACATTCCTTCATATCATCCAAGTATGTTGCCAAGTATAATCTACCCATATCACACTTGAAATATACTATGTTGGTTAATTCTCCCAGTGGAGAGATGAGGACTAATATAGTATGTACGAAAGTAAACCTTAAAATAAGGGGGGTAGACTTCCTTGCCAACCTCATTGTCTTGGATTCCCAAGGGCTTGACATAATGCTCGGAATGGATTGGCTAAGTAAGCACAACGGGGTAATCCATGTGCTGAAAGGAGCGTACAGTTGACCAACGAGCACGGTACCCGTATCGAGTTTGAGTCAGCCCGACCGGCAACCGAGAAGGCAACGTTGAACCACGTAGAAGAAGCAACCCTTGACAGCATTCCGGTGTTTCAAGAGTTTTCGGACGTGTTCCTAGAAGAGCTTCCCGGTATGCCACCTGACCGAGATATCGAGTTTTCCATTGACCTAGTACTCGGAACCACACCTATAGCAAAGAGACCATATATGTGACACCCTCATTTTTGGTTTCTGCATGTATTCATGTTTCATGTTGAGAAAACATTTTAAAAGAAGTAGGAACAGAGAAAGAATCAAAGAAGTTAGACAAAAGAAGCAAATTTCCAGTGTACAGAGAGCGCCAAGATAACTCCTGCGGCTTGCTGGCCACGTGGCATGTTCGGAGCTCATCTCCGCAAAGGGGGAGAGGTCTGACCCCGTGGGACACGTGTTGCCCCTGGAGCTAGCCTATGCGGAGAAGCAAGGCCAGCAGCAGGACACATGTCACCTTCGGAACTAGTTATCGCGGAAATCAGAAGACCAGTCACGCGGGATACGTGTCGATCTCGGAGCTCACCTCCGATAGGTCCGGTTCTATCGGACACGTGTCACCACCAGAGCATATCTCCGGGAGGTCCGACACTGTTGGACACGTGTCAACCTCGGAGCTCGTCTCTGAGGAAAAAGGGAGTCCGACACTACTTGACGCGTGGCATTCACGGAGCTCACCTCCGAAGAGAGGGAGGTCCGGAATGGATATGTGGCACACCCGGAGCCACCTCCGGAGAGAGGAAAGGTCCAGCACTGACACGTGGCATGCGCGGAGCCACCTCCGAATAGAGAGGAGGTCCCGACCGCCAGGATACGTGGCGCACGCGGAGCTCACCTCCGAAGGAGAGGGAGGTCTCGCTCGCTTGACACGCGGCACAACCGGAGCTCGTCTCTGCGGAAAGGGAGAGACCAGGCCCCGGTGGACATGTGGAGCTTCCGGAGCTCATCATCGCGGAGGTAACAAGTTCTGGAGCGGTTTTTGGATTCTGTGCGCGTAGAAATATAGGTACGGAGAAGAAACCAACCTGAATTCCACAATGTTACCGCACCAAATCGACTAAAGATAAGTTGTTAAGATTCAACGACAATCTGAATAGGACTCTTATTCGAAATACAATCAGATTAGGACTCTTCTTCTCCCGATTATAAATACAACCAGAACCCTTGGCTGAAACCAAAAACTTCTTTTCAACTCCTGAGCCGACGACTTAGAGCCCTAGCTCCAACTCGCCGAGTAAGCCCATCGCCGGAGTTCAGTCGAGGAAGATCGCCGGAAGGGAGCCCCAACGATCTGTCTGATCAGAGAAGGACCCCGAGACCAAGAAGAACGTAAGGTAGGTCTCCAATATCACCTTGCGACATCATCGTATTTTCTTTGCATCTGTTCTTCGATTCCTTTCGAACAGAAGCTTTCTCGTGGACAGATCACTTGTTGATCGGGTTGATCTAAAGACAAGGTCATCGCCACGTCCACATTTGATCCAAACACCTCTGTTCATCATAAAATCCATGCAAGAACACGTACAAACTGAGCTAATAAAAATTGATCATAGGATAGCATGCATATGCATCATCGCATCTAGTTAAAGTTTATTCATGATATTGATTGTTGTGGATCTTGTATGTGCATAATCCTGTATAGAAGGACAAGCTCAGGGAGCTGTCTACGACGAGCTGCAACAACAAGGTCTCGAGATCCAAGAGCAACTGGAACCGCAAGAACAAGGCAAGTGCCCCTTCACCATATTGATCCTATGATTTGGGAAAACTGTTTTGTTTTGCTAAAAGGTGTGTGTGCTAAGTCAAACATGATGGGAAACACTTTTAAAGGAGTTTACTAGTTTTTGTTAAACCACCCTTGTCACCAGGGAAGTTTATGAGTCGGGTATGGTTTTTGCTTTAAGCTTCGCTGAGTCCATGGGATTGGGAAGCGAGATAGGTGTGTCTAGCTAACTGCACTCGTAACGATAATGCGAAACTAATGTTGTTAATGAACATGGATCGGAGGAAGATCTAGGCAAGACTGGGTTTGTGAATGAGGTAGCATGAGATGGTGGTTTACTTGCCGTAGATCTAAGGACCGGTTCATGCGAGCACATGCCAGGATAACAGTGCCACCACAAGGCCAAGTATGGGTGCGGCTTAGCTGAGTAATTAGGTAAGTTGCTAGATTGTTATGGACCGTGGAAGGCGCGGGGAATGGGAATCGAGTGAGGACTGCCCTAGGAACTGCATGGCACAAGAGGGGGCCCGTGGGTGGGAGAATTGGAGATTCTAGCCTGCCGGTGAAACCTTAGTGAGTCCATACATCTATTAGCCCCTTTGTAAAGGATATTTTGTGATCTCTTGGCCATACACTGACGGTTGTGTATTGGTATAATGGAGGTTCTGCAGTCACCGACGGGTGATGAAATCACAAACTTGTGGGTAAAGAGGTGCAAACTCTGTAGAGTCTAAAACAATCATGATAGCCGAGCTTACGGTCACGAGCGCCTGGCTAACTTCCATGATTAGTTGGGATGGTTATTGACTATGGTTATTGGTTATGGTTTTGGTTTGGTTTTGTTTTCGGGACTGTTGAGTCCAGGTGATAAGATGGGTTGCATGACTGTTGAGTCATGGCAACGAGGTTGAACGGTGAGAGACGAAGGTGTTTATGAGATGAAATGGTAGCGAATACGAGATGGTATTCGTGAGATGGTAGCGAATACGAGGAGGTATTCGTGAGCAAGAATGAGGTTGATTAATGTCTAGATGGGACATGGAAGGTAATGAACATAATGGAGGTATGATCGGTATTTTAATACATGTTGGGATTACATTCATTTAAAGATAAGTTGCTGTTTTATCATGGTTTTGATAAATAACATTGCTTTCTGCAATGAGCCTTTTTATACCTACCTTGTTGTGAGCTACATATCATATTTTCCCGCACTTGTTGAGTACATCATTGTACTCAACCTTGCATTATTATTTCATCACCAGCAACAGGAGAAGATTACTATGAAGATCAAGTGGAGCATTAGGCGTGTAATCTGTCCTCAACCTTGCCTGTGGGGGTGAAGTAGAGATGGAGCTTCTGCTTAGATTGTTTCCGCATTAGTTAGAAGACTTCCGCTGCCAGAATAAAGACTTTCGCTGTTAGATTAAGACTTCCGCTGTGAGCATGAGTCCAAGACTCATGAGACATTGTAATAAACTCTGTTATTTGTGGTCATATATATTCTGAAACTCAGTTTGTGGATGATGTGTATATGTGTGATGAACATCCTGGGCACACATATGTATCAGTTCTCGGTTCCGTGGTTTTCCACCGAATTGAGGGCGTCACAGATTGGTATCAGAGCCACGGGTTGACGGTAGGTTACACGCTTAAATAGAGGTCACAGATTGGTATCGGACACAGATTGGTATCAACCTGCCACGGATAGATCACACCACATAGAGAGATCACAGATTTGGCATCACCCTAAGCCATATAGGACCCCCATTAAATAAGCCTTGAATAGGAGTTGTGTGGGCCCTTGTAATGATTGCTTGTGATTGTGTGCTTAGTGTGAGTTGTGGGACGTCTTAAGCGTTGTCCATACCCACACATAAGTAAAAAAAGAGGTGTGAGATGCCTCGGCACTTGTTCACACCCTCATATGGTCTAATATATACAGTCCAACCCACCTTGATGCATATAGTTAAGGGGGTCTATCTAACCCTCTAACCTTCTATTCTATTTCGTTCTCTCTCACAGATGGTGAGAGGAAACTCCGGCCGAAGGAACGTCTGTGACAACCAAGAGGATGGCCACGATGAAGTTCCTGTTAACCCCTGAGCTGGTGAGAACAACCTGGAACGGTTGATGGCCATGCAGAATCAACTTATTCAAACCATGATCCAAACTTTGGGTCAGTTGCAGGCCAACAACAACAACCCCGTTCCGGCACCACCGCCAGCTCATAACAGACTGGGTGAGTTCATGAGGACTCGACCACCCACCTTTGCTCAAGCTAACGACCCCATGGAGGCCGACGACTGATTGAAATCCATGGAGAAGAAGCTTGCCATAGTGCAGTGCAATGACCAAGAGAAGGGTTTTTTTGCGTCGCACCAACTTATGGGTGTAAAATCCCCAAAAGTGGTAGCAAGAAAATTCAGCTCATGTACACTTATGAAAAATAAGGGGAATTAAAACTTTGAATTATAATGGTGTAAGTTCAAAGTGAGGATTCAACTTCCCAAAACTTCCAAACATGGAGATCTAAATTCATAACATGGATCTTCACAGTCCAAATATTCACCCTTCTAAATTTCAGCTCATTTGGAGGAGTTTCAATATTTGTTTTGGATTAAAAGAGGAAGCCCTCTAATCTGAATTTCAAATTCAGTTTCAAATTCCAATTACCTCAATTTGCAAATTTGGTTCCACGAATGTGTTCTCCACATTTGAATTAGCAGCCCTGCCAAAATTCAGAAGGATTTTAGTTGGTTTGCTATGTTTTTGGGAATAATGCAAAAGAGAAGATTCAAATTCCAATCCAACTTCAAATAACCAAAGTCAGTTCAAAATTCCACACTAGAACTCAAATCATTTGAATTCAAAGGTTTCAAACCATGACTTTGGGAGAAAGCAAAAGATTTAATTTGGAGGAAAATATCAGAGCTATTAGGTGGGGTGGGACCCACATGGCAGTGACACATGAAATAACGGGCAATTTGCCTCTGTGCCAGTGCTTCTCGAGCTGCCACCGCGCTGTGAATTTTCTTCCACCGAGCTGCTTGCACAACTTGCTCCCGAAGGCAGCACTCCACATGTGGATTGCTATCACAGCAGCGGCACAACTCCAGTTTCCATTCTCTGCCTCCAACCGAAGCTTCCCTCATCCTTTGCTCGAGCGCTCACTGAGAACCAGCACACGCGCTGCCTCCTGCTCATCGTTCAGCAGCCTCCCACCCTCCCTAGCACCGGTTGAGCCACCCAGGAGCTGCGCCGGCGCCTCCTCGATGAGCTACACCGCTCCTCAGCTCCTCCCCGAGCTCCCCTCGCTGTGCCCGAGCCGTTCTTCACCGGAAGAAAGCAGAGCACCATTGCCCCTCACTGCTCCTCGAGTTCCAGCCGCTCCAACGCCTCTACTGCACGTCCAGCACCTCCCTAAGGTGCGCCAAGGCGTGTAGATCATGCTACTGCAGTCCCCTTGCCATTCCCCATCGCTGTCTCGCCGGAATTTGGGTTTTGGTGCCGGTACATGTGAAGAACCGACCCACACCAAAACTGGAAATTCGTCCAACGTGGTTGATCATCGGTTCTACAATTCAAGCCACAGAAACTAGTGACCCTAGCGCCCTATCACGCCAAAGCATGGGTTAAACCAGCCATCCCACGCCCCGGGCGACGAGAAATCTCCGGCGGCGGCAAAAACGGATCGGTCCTCCGGTGAACCCTATTTTCCGGCCGTTTGCTGCAAGGTTTAGCACGTGTTCCATGTTCCCCGATCACTGGTGATGCTTTAGGGCAAGGTAGCTCGCCGGGAGAAGCTTCGTATGCGCCAGAACGCGTTGATGCTGAGCTCCCGAGCCGCCCCACCGGTGCCGACCTGTTTTCGGCCGTTTTCATGCGTGGAAACCTTGCCCGGCAGCTGCGCCATGTTCCCAGGAGCATGTAGGGCGAAACCGGAGCTAATTTGGTGGAGAAATGAGGGAGAACGAGCCATGCCACGATCTGAGCTGGGTGCACGCGCGTTCTCTGGCAGGAGGTTGAAGAAAGACCTGACGAGTGGCCCCCCTGTTAAGTCTCAGTGTAGGTTTTAAACAGAGAGCTATCACAGTTTGAAAAATTCATAACTTTGTGTAGACAACTCCAAAAAGGGTGAGACCAATTTTTTTTGAATCCTTAGGAGGAGTACTTCACACAGAAACAAATTGCGTGCTATGAAAATGCCCAGGAATTTCTGTAGAATTGTTTTTCATAAATCTTTTAGGGATTTATTACAGGAGCAATTCTTTACGAAATATTCCCTAATTTGGGCAGCTAGTCCTTCTCATAGTGCCGGACCTCCAGTAAAAATTTTAGGATTTTTGGAGCTTATTTAGAGGGCTTAATCAGTAGGTTATCTCAGGATTAAATAAATTAGCTAAAAATCATAGAATTGATTTCCAGAAAAATGGTTCAACCTTCATACCTCCATAACTTTCTGTAGGGATGTCCAAAATTTGTGAAACAAATTTTGTTGGATTTCTATCAGTCAGTACTTTGCAGAAATGCAAAGAAATTGATCTGAAGATCTCTTGATATTTCTCCAAGATTCATCAAAGTTAAATCTTTGGGAATTTAGTCGATCATATCTCTGTTATGGAATTTCTTCAAATTTGGCCAGGAAGTTCCTCATGACATTACTGACCTCCAGTAAAAATTTGAGCTTCATTGTAGTTCATTTGCTAGGTCAAATTACCTTCCAAAGTTCAGCCTTTATTTGGGAATTCAAATTTAAACAGAAACTTTTCAGAACTCCTATCCAACTTCAAAAATTCATATCTCTCTGATGGTAGCTCCAAAAATGGTGAAATAAATTTTGTTAGAACCATGGATACTTACCCTAATCAGATCTTCCACTGTTAGCTATGTCAAAGCTCCTGATTTGGGTTCAAAATTCAGAGAATCCTTGTGCTTGTGGAAATTTTGGAGGCCACGATGTGCAATGACAATTCTACAAATTTTGCTCCAATCATTCTTAGAGAGTAGTATCTACTGTAAAAATCCCAAAGACAATTAAGGATCCTAAATAGCAATAGCTATGAATAGTAGTTCAATTCTTATAAATCCTTAATACTTATACATCTATTTTGCTACATTTCATTTAGTGACCGAAGTTGAGGACACACCGGAGCCTTTGGACGTCCTGCCACCTGAAGTTGACTTTCCATCTAACTCGCAACCAAGCAAGCCCCGGTTTGCACTTAAGTACCTTTTATAAAATTCTTTATTTGTATCACTTATGTCTAGGGTGAATGTTTGCATTAGAGTTAAGGTGATTGAAACCCCACTTGCATAACCTTTTAAATCCTATGAAGGGTTGGGTAGCTTACAGAGCCGACGAGTAGACAAGGCCCCGCTAATATGCTTAGGACCTCGGTAGAAGTCGAGTAGTTGGAATCTACTCGCGAGGTAAGGTTTATCACACGGTTTGGTCAAAATAGAAAATGGCTTAAGAGTGGTGAAAATGAGACCCAGCAGGGGGGGGATAGGAAGCAGTGAGCGGAGGTCTCACGTGCGTAGCCCTGTTGGTGTCGATTGAGGACCGAGTCGTGTGCGGGCCTGCTGAACAAGTATCGAACAGTACCGGATGGCATACTGACATAAGCAGGAAACCGATGTAAATGGTTAACCTGGGTGCCGAGGCTTACCCAACCGTAAACAGGAGTGGGTTGAGGGTAGTAAGGTGTAAATCTGCCGGTGGGCACAGTCACGCTCCACGCGGGGACCTCCTACCCGTTACGAATGGACCGGTTCGGCATTTGGATTGCCTTTGAAAGGTGGTTGCATACAACAGAGTAGGAAGGGGTGTGGAATCACGCTTCTGAAAGTGGGTGTATGCAATGTGTTGTCCGGGTGTCTCTTGATTGCAATCACCGTCCCTCGCGGTTATTTGAGTACCGCTTGTTCACTGTTTCGTGATGTAGTAAGAAGTGAAGTAAGCCAGTTGAATGATAATATGCTGTGATGATATATTACTGTTTTGGAAACCATGTTTGCTGTAGATGTAGAGCTAATTAAGTTTCCTTTCCGCTTTGGGCATCACCACATCGGAGGAAAGCGTTTCTTGTTTGATTGTGGACTTCCGATATGAGGGCTGCCTAAGGCATATGAATTTGCTGCTATAAAACTGAAAGTAAGGATCAAGTTATAGGCATGTCTTTGTCGCAAATTCCTTTTTCCTATCACACACCTCCCTGCATGTAGAGTTCCATGCCTAGGCTAGACGGTTAAGCCTTGCTGAGCCATCGTGCTCACGGTTGCAATATTTGAGCTGTATGCAGGTGAGAGCTATGAGGAGGGTTCCGAGGACGAGGCGATGCCCCCGTCAGGGTACACGGCCGAGATGGAGCCCTGCACGCCGCCGTGATCTCCGGTTTCATGCTGCTAGCGTGTAGCGTCCCTGGGCTGGACGGCTGCACTTTTGCATAGTTAGGATGAGAGGCTACTATTGTACATTACTTCAGCTGTATAGTTATATTTTGTAAAAGACTTCCGCTGTTTTATAACAAATAAAGGTTTGTATGTTGTTCTTAAATTGTTTTCGTATGTGCTGTTGGGTCCCGCATCGCACGGCACCACCCTATGCGATCCTGGAGTGGGTGAACCATGGGGTGGTCCCCACAGTCGTGGTATCAGAGCCGCATTGGGAATAGCACGCTCGAAAAGAGCCTATTTTGAAAACTTAGAAGTAGTCGAGTGAGGATTAGTCATTAAGCCCACATAAGGTCTATGATAGTAGTAGATATTATGGTGGAAAAGCTAACATAATTTTTATACATTCTGTAACGACGCTCCGATGTCAGGTAAGAGGTAAGGTACGCCACCGCAGGCGGATCAATTGCGGTAACTCGCCATACGAGTAATAGTATGGAATGATATACTGTGGCTTGGCACGGTAGTGAATATGAGTCTCTGGACCTCTCAATGGTTCTGAGAGCATATGAAAACGCTGTTCTCCAGCGTACTTTAAGCAAAAGTGAGGATACCCCATCGTGTGGTAAGCAACACGATAGTATGCAACTCTTGAACGTTCAATGTTCAAAGGGCCATACGCAGCGCTCGCCATCGGCGTGCCTCAACGGTCATGAGGCAGTAGATGGTATCCATTGGGTTGATAAAATTTCCAACCGTGACAGCCCGTTCGCGCTCTACTCGGGTTCCCCATCGTGTGGTGTGAAAACACGACCATGTACCTTGAGACGTGGCTTGACTCAAGGACGATCCGTATGGCAATGATACGGACCGTATGTTTTACTATGATATGGAACTGCCTGAAATGTCAAAAACCCTTGTGTGCACCATTATTGTGTGTTCTTCTGCAGGTACATTAACGATGTTAGTACATGACGTGTAGTAACCGTTTGTGAGTGATGTTTTTAGTTCCACCATTTGACACGTATATGCCGGAATAGCGGTTTAGGATTTTTCTTTGGTGAGGAAACGTAGTACCTACTGCATAAAAGTTTATTTTCAAAGAAAAGAGTCAAAATGAAGTTTAGGAATCCATTTAGGGGTTAGTAAACTCCTATATTAAACTAAGAGTCGATTGGGAGTATAGATTCAGTCTCAAAAACTTAGGAATAATCTCCCCTGTTTTCGGTAGAAATTTTGCTGAACTTGAACAGGGCATAACTTAAGATTGGTTGAACCAATGGAGGTGTTGGATACCATTCTGGAAAGGTTTTGAAGTCCTCTACAACGTTTCTTTAGAGTTCCAGAACAAAATCTCCCTCCAAAGGGATGAAAGTCTCAGAGGAGTATGTACTGTCCAGAAACAGGACAGCCCAAAAATGCTATCTGGAATTTTCTGTATTTTGACCAATTCTGTAGAAAAATTTCTAAGGGTAAGGTAAGACACCTATGGAAAGGGCATGAGATATGCTACAACTTTGTAATTCAAAGTTTTGCCAAAACTGGAGCAGAATTAATTGGAATTGTGGATTGAAACTAGATACCTCTGGGGAGGTGCTGTCAAGATCCTGCCAGAATTCTGTTAACTTTGAACCATCATATCTTTTGATCCAGGAATGCAAATAGATCATATAAATACATTTTTGGAGAGATTGGGAAGTTATTTACAATTGTTATGTTCAACCTCAGGACAGAATTGTGACACCCTCATCTCGGGTGTCAGCATATGTTCATGTTTTATGAAGAGGTAACATTTTAAGAAAAGTAGAAACAGAGAAAAATATAAAAAGGATAGCCAATAAGAGCCGAATCCAGCTCTCAGAAAGCGCCGAAGACAACTTACCGCGTCCGCTGGCCACGTGGCGTGTTCGGAGCTCGTCCCTGCAAGGTGGGGAGAGGTCCGCCGCTAAAATAGCTACGTGGCAGGTTCGGGACTCATCTCTGCAAAAGGGGAGAGGTCCGACCCTGTGGGACACATGTTGCTCTCGGAGCTTTCCACTGTGGAAGAAGCAAAGGCATTTCCGCAGGACACATGTCACCTTCAGAGCTAGTCATCACGGAAATTAGAGGACCAGTCGCACGGGATACGTGTCGATCTCGGAGCTCACCTCCGAGAGGTCCGGTTCTATCGGACACGTGTGGCCACCGGAGCCTATCTCCGGGAGGTCCATCACCGTTGGACACGTGTTAACCTCGGAGCTCGTCTCTGAGGAAAGAAGAGAGGAAAGGTCCGGCACTGATACGTGGCGTGCACGGAGTCACCTCCGAAGAAAAGGGAGGTCTCTATCGTTTGACATGCGGCACAACCGGAGCTCGCCTCTGCGGAGAAGGAGATACCAGGCCCCGGAGGACACGTGGAGCTTCCGGAGCTCATCACCGCGGAGGTAACGAGTTCTGGAGCGGTTGTTACGCTTAAGAATACCGGTACGTAAAGGAAACCGACCTGAATTCCACAACGTTACCGCACCAAATCAACTAAAGATAAGATGATAGGATCCAACGACGATCTGAATAAGACTCTTATTCGGGACACAATCAGATTAGGACTCTTATCTTCCCGATTATAAATAGAACCCAGAACCCCTGGCCGAAACCACAAACTTCTTTTCCAACTCCTGAGCCGACGACTTAGAGCTCTAAAGTCCCAACCCGCCAAGTAGACCGTCGCCAGAGTACAGCAAGGAAGATCGCTGGAGGAAAGCCCAACGATCTGAGGAGGACCTCGAGACCGAGAAGAATGTAAGGTAGGACTCCAATACCACCTTATGACATCGTTGTGTTTTCTTTGCATCTGTTCTTTGATTCCTTTTGAACAGAAGCCTTCTCGTGGACAGATCACTTGATGATCAGGTTGATCTAAAGATAAGATCAGCGCCATGTCCACCTTTGATCCAAACACCTCTGTCCATGCAAGCCATGCAAGAACACGTACAAACCAATCTAATAAAACTAATCATAGGATAGCATGCATATGCATCATCGCATCTAGATTAAGGTTTGTGCATGATATTGATTGCTGTGAATCTTGTAAGCACGTGATCCTACATAGCAGGACAAGCTCAGGGAGCTGTCTACGATGAACTGCAGCAACAAGGTTTTGAGATCCAAGAACAACCGGAACCGCAAGAACAAGGCAAGTGCTCCTTGACCATATTGATCCTATGTTTTGGGTGAAACTGTTTTGTTTTGCGAAAAGGTGTGTGTGCTGAGTCAAACATGATGGGAAACCCTTTTATAGAAGTTTACTAGTATTGATTAAACCACCCTTGTCGCCAGGGAAGTTTATGAGTCGGGTATGGTTTTTGTTTTATGCTTCGCTGAGTCCATGGGATTGGGAAGCGAGATAGATGTGTCTAGCTAACTGCACTCGTAATGATATGAAAAACTGATGATGTTAATGAACATGAATCGGAGGGAGATCTAGGCAAGACTGGGTTTGTGAATGAGGTAGCATGAGATGGTGGTTTACTTGCCGTAGATCTAAGGACCGGTTCATGCATGCACATGCCAGGATAACAGTGCCACCACAAGGACAAGTATGGGTGCGGCTTAGTTGAGTAATTAGGTAAGTTGCTAGAGTGTTATGGACTGTGGAAGGCGCGGGGAATGGGAGTCGAGTGAGGACTGCCCTGGGAACTGCATGGCACAAGAGGGAGCCCGTGGGTGGGAGAATTGGAGATTCTAGCCTGCCGGTGAAACCTTAGTGAGTCCATACATCTAGTAACCCCTTTGTAAAGGCTATTTTGTGATCTCTTGGCCATACACCGATGTTGTGTACCGGTATAATGGAGGTTCTGCAGTCGCCGACGGGTGACGAAATCACAAACTTGTGGGTAAAGAGGTGCAAACTCTGCAGAGTCTAAAACTATCATGATAGCCGAGCTTACGGTCACGAGCACCTGGCTAAACTGCCATGATTAGTTGGGATGGTTATTGGGATGGTTATCGGTTATGGTTATTGGTTTTGGTTATAGTTTTGGTTTTTGAGACTGTTGAGTCCGGGTGATAAGATGGTTGCATGACTGTTGAGTCATGGCAACGAGATTGGTCTCGGTGTGAGACGAAAGTTGTTTATGAGATGAGATGGTAGCGAATACGGGAAGGTATTCGTGAGATGGTACCGAATACAAGGAGGTATTCGTGAGTAAGAATGAAGTTGGTTAATGTTCAGATGGAACACGGAAAGTGATGTAGGTATGTTGGTAATTTAATACATGCAGGGATTACATTCATTTAATGTTAAGTTGCTGTTTTATCATAGTTTTATAAAACTACTTTTCTGCAAATAAGCCTTTTTATACCTACCTTGTTATGAGCTGCATATCGTGTTTTTCCCGCACTTGCTGAGTACATCATTGTACTCAAACTTGCATTATTATTTCATCATCAGCAGCAAGAGAAGACTACTATGAAGACCAAGTGGAGCATTAAGGCGTGTGATCTGTTCTCAACCTTGCCTGTGGAGGGTGTAGAGATGGAGCCACTTCTGCTTAGATTTGCTTCCGCATTAGTTAAATCGCTTCCGCATTAGAATAAAGACTTCCGCTGCATAGAAATAAGACTTCCGCTGTGAACATGAGTCCAAGACTCATGAGGCATTGTAATAAACTCTGTTATTCGTGGTTATATATATTCTGAATTCAGTTTGTGGAATATATGTATATGTGTGATGAACATCCTGAGCACACATATGCATTAGTCCTTGGTTCCGTGGTTTTTCCACATAATTGAGGGCGTCACAGATTGGTATCAGAGCCACGGGTTGACAGTAGGTTACACGCCTAGATAGAAACCTTAGACTGACATTAGAGCCACGGGTTAATAGTAGGTTACACCCTTAAATAGGAGTCACAGATTGGACACAGATTGGTAGCTAAGCCACGCTGATCAAATGAAGCACCCTAGGACGCTTAGATTGGCTTTAAACCCACCTAGACATAGGGAACCATCCTTGAATAGGAGTTGTATGAGCCGTTGCAATGATTGTTTGTGATTGTGTGCTCAGTATGAGATTTGGGACGTTCCCCAAACGTTGTCCATATCCACACGTAAGAAGTAAAGAGGTGTGAGATGCTTCAGCACTTGTTCACATCCTCATATGGGCTAATATATATATATATATAGTCCAACTCACCTTGATGCATATAGTTGAAGGGACCTACTTAACCTTCTAACATTCTATTCTATTTTTGACCTCTCTCACAGATGGTGAGAGGAAATGCCGGCCGAAGGAACGTCCGTGACAACCAAGAGGATGATCACGAGGATGTTCTTGTTAACCCCGGAGCTGGCGAAAACAACCTAGAAAGGTTGATGGCCATGCAAAACCAGCTTATGCAAACCATGATCCAAACCTTGGGTCAGTTGCAGACCAACAACAACCCTGTTCCGGCACCACCGCCACCACCACCGCCGGCTCACAATAGACTGGGAGAGTTCATGAGTACTCGACCACCCACCTTTGCTCAAGATAGTGATCCCATGGAGGTCGACGACTGGTTGAAGTCCATGGAGAAGAAGATTGCCATAGTACAGTGCAATGACCGAGAGAAGGTTCTCTTCGCGTCACACCAACTTACGGGAGCCGCTGCCGACTGGTGGGATGCCCTATGCAACGCCTATGTCAACCCAGAGACAATCACTTGGACTGAGTTCAAGGAAAGTTTCCGCTCTCATTACATCCCTGCTGGTGTAATGATGCTCAAGAGGCAGGAGTTCGAAGGCCTCTGCCAAGGACAGAAAAGTGTGAATGAGTATCTCAACAAGTTCACGCAACTGTCCCGGTATGCCCCCGAAGATGTCAACTCAGATCAGAGGAAGCAGTATCTGTTCATGAGAGGGTTGAACAATGAGATTCAGGTTCAACTCCTCAACAATGACTACGTGAGCTTCCAGAAGCTGGTTGACAAGGCCATAGTGGTTGAAAACAAGATCCGAGAGATCGAGCGAGAGTGCAAGAGGAAGATGCCATACCAGCCTCAAGGGAGCAACGTACGACCTCGGTACATGCCCCCTGCACCACAGTATGGATCGACCACTCCTGTATACTGCCTTGGTCAGCCACCACACAACAATTCATGGCACCGGCACCTCGTGTGCCCATGCCTCCTGCGTCCCGACCTAACAATGGCGCCCCTGTTCAAAACCCCCGCCCCAACGTACCTGCTGCCACACGCAACAGGGCATGCTTTGCATGCAGGGAGATAGGACACTTTGCGAACCAGTGCCCGAGGAGAGGCCCTGGACAGCAAGGTAACGTGCCCAAGCAGAACCCGCGACCGAACGGAGGGGACAATCAAGGAAATCATGGACAGCAGAACTATGCTCGCGGCAACGTGAACCATGTCTCTGCTGAGGAAGCACAACAGGCTGAGGACGTCGTAATTGGTATGTTCCTTGCCAACTCCAACCCAGCCACCATCTTATTTGATTCTGGAGCATCGCATTCCTTCATATCATCCAAATATGTTGCCAAACATCACCTACCCATAACCCACTTGAAATGTGCTATGTTAGTTAATTCTCCCGGTGGAGAGATGAGGACTAATATAGTATGTCCAAAAGTAAGCCTTAAAATAAGGGGGGTAGACTTCCTTGCCAACCTTATTGTCTTGGACTCCCAAGGGATTGACATAATACTCGGGATGGATTGGTTAAGTAAGCACAACGGGGTAATCCAATATGCTGAAAGAAGCGTGCAGTTGACAAATGAGCACGGCACCCGTGTCGAGTTTGAGTCATCCCAATAAACCACTGAAAAGGCAAATTTGAACCACACCGAAGGAACAACATTGGACAACATTCCTGTGGTTCAGGAATTTTCGGACGTGTTCCGGAAGAGCTTCCAGGTATGCCCCCTGATCGGGACATTGAGTTTGCCATTGATTTGGTACCCGGAACTGCACCCATGGCCAAGAGACCCTATAGGATGCCCGTCAATGAACTAGTAGAACTCAAGAAGCAAATTCAAGAACCGTTGGAGAAGCGTTTTATACGTCCAAGCTCGTCACCATGGGGAGCTCCTGTGCTCTTTGTAGACAAGAAGGATGGAACCCAAACGATGTGCGTGGACTATAGATCTCTCAACGAGGTAACAATCAAGAACAAATACCCTCTGCCCCGTATAGAGGACCTGTTCGACCAAATGAAAGGAGCCCGGATGTTTTCCAAGATTGATCCTCGGTCGGGATACTTCCAGCTGGGGATTAAGCCCTCCAATATACCCAACGCAGCTTTTCGAACACGGTATGGTTCGTATGAATATACCGTTATGTCTTTTGGGTTGATAAATGCACCTGCATACTTCATGTACCTTATGAACAAGGTTTTCATGGAGTACTTGGATAAGTTCGTCGTGGTTTTCATCGATGACATTATGGTGTATTCAAAAAGTGAGGAGGAGCATGAAGAACATTTGAAATTGACCTTGCAGAAATTGTGTGAGCATCAATTGTACGCCAAGCTTAACAAGTGTCAATTTTGGCTAAAGGAAATATCTTTCCTAGGCCACATTATCTCCAAGGAAGGGGTATCGGTTGATCCCGAAAAAGTGGGAGATGTTCTGAAGTGGGACCAACCGCAGAGCGTGAGGGATATTCAGAGTTTTCTTGAGATGGCTGGATACTATCGACGCTTCATTAAAGACTTCTCTAAGATAGCAAAGCCTATGACGGAGTTGCTAATGAAGGGGAAGGTCTTCCAGTGGACACCAGCCTTCCAAGGAAGTTTTGAGGAACTCAAGAAAAGGCTAACCACAGCACCGGTTCTGGTATTGCAAGACGTAAGCAATAGCTTTGACATATATTGTGACGCATCCAGACAGGGGCTCGGATGTGTGCTCATGCAAGAAGGACAAGTGGTAGCCTACGCCTCACGACAATTAAAGAAGCACGAGCTTAATTATCCTACGCATGACTTGGAGCTAGCAGCAGTAGTGCATGCATTGAAGATTTGGAGACATTATATCCTTGGTCATCGATGTGAGATCTATATGGATCATAAAAGTCTCAAGTACATATTTACACAAACGGACTTAAATTTGAGGCAACGTCGATGGTTAGAACTCATCAAGGATTATGATGTTGGAATCAACTACCACCCCGGGAAAGCCAATGTAGTAGCTGATGCATTGAGCCAAAAAGGAGCATGTCATCAACTCACGGTTTGGGAGCTATCACCCGAACTACGCAAGGAGTTTGAACGGTTACACCTCGGATTCTTGAACAACATGGAAATAATGGAGATCCACTCTTCATTGGAGCAAGAAATAAGAGATGGCCAAGCAACGGATGAGGAGATCAAGGAGATCAAGGAAATAATCCGACAAGGAATAGAGAAGGATTTCATAGAATAGGAAAAAGGATTTGTGTGTCTAACATAAAACACCTCCGCGACATGATATCGAAGGAGGCACATGATTCACCCTATTCTATACATCCAGGAAGTACCAAAATGTACAAGGACTTGAAAACTTGTTATTGGTGGGATGTTATGAAGAGGGATATAGCTGAACACGTTGCCCTATGCGACACATGCCAACGGGTGAAGGCCGAACATCAAAAACCCGCTGGATTGTTGCAACCTTTGAAGGTACCAGAGTGGAAGTGGGAAAACATCAGTATGGATTTCATCGTCGGATTGCCATGTACTCAGTCGGGTTATGACTCCATCTGGGTTATCGTGGACCGATTGACGAAAACCGCCCATTTACTCCCTGTAAGGGCCAATTACAACGTTGCACAATTAGCCGAGTTGTACATGGAGCAGATCGTGTGCCGTCATGGAGTCCCGAGGAGGATAGTCTCAGATCGAGGTTCTCAGTTTACCTCTAGATTTTGGAGGAAGCTGCAGAAAGCCATGGGTACACGACTGGATTTTAGCTCCGCCTATCACCCACAAACTGATGGGCAAACCGAAAGGACAAACCAAATTCTGGAGGACATGTTGAGAGCTTGCTCCTTGAAACGTGGGCATAGTTGGGATAGGAGTTTACCGTATGCCGAGTTCTCCTATAACAACAGCTATCAAGCTAGCTTGAAGATGTCGCCTTTCGAAGCATTATATGGTAGGCGGTGTAGAACGCCACTGTTCTGGAACGAGACCGGACAGAACCAGGTGTTTGGACCCGAAGTACTACAAGAAGCTGAAAAACAAGTCCAAACGGTACGGGAGAACTTAAAGGCTGCTCAGTCACGACAGAAAGGCTATGCGGATAATAGGCGAAGGAAGTTGACTTTCAACGTAGGGGACTTCGTATACCTTAAGGTATCGCCTATCCGAGGCCAACGACGTTTCAACGTCAAAGGCAAGCTAGCACCTCGCTACATCGGACCATTTAAGATTTTGGACAAGCGAGGAGAAGTAGCCTATCAACTAGAGTTCCCAACCCACCTCTCCGACGTACATGACGTGTTTCATGTATCCCAGCTCAAGAAGTGCTTGAGAGTACCAGAGGAACAAGTATCAATGGGAGAGCTTGAACTTCAAAAGGACCTGACTTATGCGGAACACCCTGTCCGAATCTTGGACGTAAAGGAAAGGGTCACCCGGAACAAGGTGATTCGATGGTGCAAGGTACAATGGAGTCACCACACCGAAGCTGAAGCCACATGGGAGCGTGAAGAAGATATCAAGGCAGAATTTCCCCATCTATTTTCTACTAACGAATCTCGAGGACGAGAATCAATTTAAGGGGGGTAGATTTGTGACACCCTCATCTCGGGTGTCAGCATATGTTCATGTTTTATGAAGATGAAACATTTTAAGAAAAGTAGGAACAGAGAAAAATATCAAAAGGATAGCCAATAAGAGCCGAATCCAGCTCTCAGAAAGCGCCGAAGACAACTTACCGCGGCCGCTGGCCACGTGGCGTGTTCGGAGCTCGTCCCTGCGAGGTGGGGAGAGGTCCGCCGCTAAAATAGCTACGTGGCAGGTTTGGGACTCATCTCCGCAAAAGGGGAGAGGTCCGACCCTGTGGGACATGTGTTGCTCTCGGAGCTTTCCTCTGCGAAAGAAGCAAAGGCATTTCCGCAGGACACATGTCACCTTCGGAACTAGTCATCACGGAAATCAGAGGACCAGTCGCACGGGATACGTGTCGATCTTGGAGCTCACCTCCGAGAGGTCCGGTTCTATCGGACACGTGTTGCCACCGGAGCTTATCTCCGGGAGGTCCATCACCGTTGGAAACGTGTTAACCTCGGAGCTCGTCTCTGAGGAAAGAAGAGAGGAAACGTCCGGCACCGACACGTGGCGTGCGCGAAGTCACCTCCGAAGAAAAGGGAGGTCTCGATCGTTTGACACGCGGCACAACCGGAGCTCGTCTCTGCGGAGAAGGAGATACCAGGCCCCGGAGGACACGTTTAGCTTCCGGAGCTCATCACCGCGGAGGTAACGAGTTCTGGAGCGATTGTTACGCGTAAGAATACCGGTACGCAAAGGAAACCGACCTTAATTCCACAATGTTACCGCACCAAATCAACTAAAGATAAGATGATAGGATCCAACGACGATCTGAATAAGACTCTTATTCGGGACACAATCAGATTAGGACTCTTCTCTTCCCGATTATAAATAGAACCCAGAACCCCTGGCCGAAACCACAAACTTCTTTTCCAACTCCTGAGCCGATGGCTTAGAGCCCTAAAGTCCCAACCCGCCAAGTAGACCGTCGCCGGAGTACAGCAAGGAAGATCGCCTGAGGAAAGCCCAACGATCTGAGGAGGACCTCGAGACCGAGAAGAACATAAGGTAGGACTCCAATACCACCTTACGACATCGTTGTGTTTTCTTTGCATCTGTTCTTTGATTCCTTTCGAACAGAAGCCTTCTCATGGACAGATCACTTGATGATCAGGTTGATGTAAAGATAAGATCAGCGCCACGTCCACCTTTGATCCAAACACCTCTGTCCATGCAAGCCATGCAAGAACACGTACAAACCAATCTAATAAAACTAATCATAGGATAGCATGCATATGCATCATCGCATCTAGATTAAGGTTTGTGCATGATATTGATTGCTGTGAATCTTGTATGCACGTGATCCTACATAGCAGGACAAGCTCAGGGAGCTGTCTACGACGAACTGCAGCAACAAGGTTTTGAGATCCAAGAACAACCGGAACCGCCAGAACAAGGCAAGTGCTCCTTGACCATATTGATCCTATGTTTTGGATGAAACTGTTTTGTTTTGCAAAAAGGTGTTTGTGCTGAGTCAAACATGATGGGAAACCCTTTTATAGGAGTTTACTAGTATTGGTTAAACCACCCTTGTCGCCAGGGAAGTTTATGAGTCGGGTATGGTTTTTGTTTTATGCTTCGCTGAGTCCATGGGATTGGGAAGCGAGATAGATGTGTCTAGCTCACTGCACTCGTAATGATAAGAGAAACTGATGATGTTAATGAACATGAATCGGAGGGAGATCTAAGCAAGACTGGGTTTGTGAATGAGGTAGCATGAGATGGTGGTTTACTTGCCGTAGATCTAAGGACCGGTTCATGCATGCACATGCCAGGATAACAGTGCCACCACAAGGCCAAGTATGGGTGCGGCTTAGCTGAGTAATTAGGTAAGTTGCTAGAGTGTTATGGACTGTGGAAGGCGTGGGGAATGGGAGTCGAGTGAGGACTGCCCTGGGAACTGCATGGCACAAGAGGGGGCCCGTGGGTGGGAGAATTGGAGATTCTAGCCTGCCGGTGAAACCTTAGTGAGTTAATACATCTAGTAACCCCTTTGCAAAGGCTATTTTGTGATCTCTTGGCCATACACCGACGGTTGTGTACTGGTATAATGGAGGTTTGTAGTCGCCAACGGGTGACGAAATCACAAACTTGTGGGTAAAGAGGTGCAAACTCTGCAGAGTCTAAAACTATCATGATAGCCGAGCTTACGGTTACAAGCACCTGGCTAAACTGCCATGATTAGTTGGGATGGTTATTGGGATGGTTATCGGTTATGGTTATTGATTTTGGTTATGGTTTTGGTTTTTGGGACTGTTGAGTCCGGGTGATAAGATGGTTGCATGACTGTTGAGTCATGGCAACGAGATTGGTCTCGGTGTGAGACGAAAGTTGTTTATAAGATGAGATGGTAGCGAATACGGGAAGGTATTTGTGAGATGGTAGCGAATATAAGGAGGTATTCATGAGTAAGAATGAAGTTGGTTAATGTTCGGATGGAACACGGAAAGTGATGGAGGTATGTTGGTAATTTAATACATGTTGGGATTACATTCATTTAAAGTTAAGTTGCTGTTTTATCATGGTTTTATAAAACTGCTTTTCTGCAAATAAGCCTTTTTATACCTACCTTGTTATGAGCTGCATATCGTGTTTTTCCTGCACTTGCTGAGTACATCATTGTACTCAAACTTGCATTATTATTTCATCATCAGCAGCAAGAGAAGACTACTATGAAGAACAAGTGGAGCATTAAGGCGTGTGATCTGTTCTCAACCTTGCCTGTGGAGGGTGTAGAGATGGAGCCACTTCTGTTTAGATTTGCTTCCGCATTAGTTAAATCGCTTCCGCATTAGAATAAAGACTTCCGCTGCATAGAAATAAGACTTCTGCTTGAACATGAGTCCAAGACTCATGAGACATTGTAATAAACTCTGTTATTCGTGGTTATATATATTCTGAATTCAGTGTGTGGAATATATGTATATGTGTGATGAACATCCTGTGAACACATATGCATTAGTTCTTGGTTCCGTGGTTTTTCCACAGAATTGAGGGCGTCACAAGAATCCTCATGTAAAGAGGTGAAATTCACAGTACAAGTGAAACTGTCCAGAATATCAAAGTCTGGGCGTAGTTTCTATACTGAATGGGATTTTGCTTATGACTTCCTGTATAAGAATTATATAAGGTGAAATCTTACAATTCTATAAATCTTGTCAATCGTGCTTCAACTTTATAAGTATGAGTTTGGTCCATATACATTTCTAACTATATGGAAAAGTTGACCAAAGTGAGCACTTACAGGAGAGGTGCCGCTGAAATTCTTCCAGAATTTCTGTCAACTCTAGAAGCTCATAACTTATGATCTAGAACTTGGTTGAATGCAAATAAACACTCATTGAAAGATATGGAAGTCTTATCCAACTTTTCTGCTCACTGCCACAACAGTACAAACGTTGAATTAGGATTTAAACCATCGAACAGAAGATGGTTCAGTTTCTGTACCTTGCTGTTGTTGGACCATAACTTCAGGTATACCTTGTTACCAAAGGCTGTGTGATATAGCTCTGGAAGGTATGGTTATGCATTAACTTCCCATAAGAAGATTATGGATTAAGTTTTCAATTTCCTACATTGGAACTTAAGGGGGGAGGAGTGCATCCATGTAAACAATAGCATTATAACCAAGGGGCTATACAGTTATCTACGGCATTGAACTTGTGAATGAGGCTGAAGAACGAGTGCGAGTAATACAAGCCAATCTTAAGGCTGCTCAATCTCGCCAGAAGAGCTATGCGGATAAAAGACGCCGCCCTCTCCACTTCGACATCAGGGACCATGTTTATGTCCGTGTGTCTCCGATGAAGGGAGTTCACCGTTTCGGAGTGAAGGGTGAACTTGCACCGTGGTTCATTGGTCCGTTCGCTGTCATTGAAAGATGCGGACCTGTGGCCTATCATCTAGAGTTACCGGCGTCGCTCGCAGACATTTACAACGTCTTCCACATCTCTCAGCTGAGGAAGTGCCTCAAACCCTCCGCTGAAATCCGCGCCGAAGACATAGAAGTTCTTCAACCGGACCTCACGTACACGGAGTATCCGATCCGGATTATCGATGAAAAGACTCGCGCCACAAGAAACCGTACCTTATGGTTCTACAAGGTCTTGTGGAGCAACCATACCGCTGATGAGGCGACATGGGAAAGCGAGGACTATTTACGAACATATTGTCTGGACTTGCTATCATCATATACCCGGTAAAGTTTTCCCCGCTTTGCATTTCTTTTGGAATCTTGGGACGAGATTCTTTTTAAGGGGGGAGGGATGTAAAATCCCCAAAAGTGGTAGCAAGAAAATTCAGCTCATGTACACTTATGAAAAATGAGGGGAATTAAAACTTTGAATTATAATGGTGTAAGTTCAAAGTGAGGATTCAAACTTCCCAAAACTTCCAAACATGGAGATCTAATTTCATAACTTGGATCTTCATAGTCCAAATATTCACCCTTCCAAATTTCAGCTCATTTGGAGGAGTTTCAATATTTGTTTGGGATTAAAAGAGGAAGCCCTCTAATCTGAATTTGAAATTCAGTTTCAAATTCCAATTACCTCAATTTGCAAACTTGGTTCCACGAATGTGTTCTCCACATTTGAATTAGCAGCCCTGCCAAAATTCAGAAGGATTTGAGTTGGTTTGCTATGTTTTTGGGAACAATGCAAAAGAGAAGATTCAAATTCCAATCCAACTTCAAATAACCAAAGTCAGTTCAAAATTCCACACTAGAATTCAAATCATTTGAATTCAAAGGTTTCAAACCATGACTTTGGGAGGAAGCAAAAGATTTAATTGGGAGGAAAATATCAGAGCTATTAGGTGGGGTGGGACCCACATGGCAGTGACACATGAAATAATAGGGGCAATTTGCCTCTGTGCCAGTGCTTCTCGAGCTGCCACCGCGCTGTGAATTTTCTTCCACCGAGCTTCTTGCACAACTTGCTCCTGAAGGCAGCACTCCGTATGTGGATTGCTATCACAGCAGCGGCACAACTCCAGTTTCCATTCTCTGCCTCCAACCGAAGCTTCCCTCATCCTTTGCTCGAGCGCTCACTGAGAACAAGCACACGCGCTGCCTCCTGCTCATCGTTCAGCAGCCTCCCACCCTCCCTAGCACCGGTTGAGCCACCCAGGAGCTGCGCCGGCGCCTCCTCGACGAGCTACACTGCTCCTCAGCTCCTCCCCGAGCTCCCCTCGCTGTGCCCGAGCCGTTCTTCACCGGAAGAAAGCAGAGCACCATTGCCCCTCACTGCTCCTCGAGTTCCAGCCGCTCCAACGCCTCTACTGCACGTCCAGCACCTCCCTAAGGTGCACCAAGGTGTGTAGATCATGCTTTCGCAGTCCCCTTGCCATTCCCCGTCGCTGTCTCGCCGGAATTTGGGTTTTGGCGCCGGTACACGTGAAGAACCGACCCACACCAAAACTGAAAATTCGTCCAACGTGGTTGATCATCGGTTCTACAATTCAAGCCACAGAAACTAGTGACCCTAGCGCCCTCTCACGCCAAAGCACGGTTTAAACCAGCCATCCTACGCCCCGGGCGACGAGAAATCGCCGGCGGCAGCAAAAACGGGTCGGTCCTCCGGTGAACCCTATTTTCCGGCCGTTTGCTGCAAGGTTTAGCATGTGTTCCATGTTCCCCGAGCACTGGTGATGCTTTAGGGCAAGGTAGCTCGCCAGGAGAAGCTTCGGACGCGCCAGAACGCGTTGATGCTGAGCTCCCGAGCCGCCCCACTGGTGCCGACCTGTTTTCAGCCGTTTTCATGCGTGGAAACCTTGCCCGGCAGCTGCGCCATGTTTCCAGGAGCATGTAGGGCGAAACCGGAGCTAATTTGGTGGAGAAATGAGGGAGAACGAGCCATGCCACGATCTGAGCTGGGTGCACGCGCGTTCTCTGGCGGGAGGTTGAAGAAAGACCTGACGAGTGGCCCCCCCTGTTAAGTCTCAGTGTAGGTTTTAAACAGAGAGCTATCACAGTTTGAAAAATTCATAACTTTGTGTAGACAACTCCAAAAAGGGTGAGACCAATTTTGTTTGAATCCTTAGGAGGAGTACTTCACACAGAAACAAATTGCGTGCTATGAAAATGCCCAGGAATTTCCTTAGAATTGTTTTTAGTAAATCCTTTAGGGATTTATTACAGGAGCAATTCTTTACGAAATATTCCCAAATTTGGGCAGCTAGTCCTTTTCATAGTGCCGGACCTCCAGTAAAAATTTTAAGATTTTTGGAGCTTATTTAGAGGGATTAATCAGTAGGTTATCTCAGGATTATATAAATTAGCTAAAAATCATAGAATTGATTTCCAGAAAAATGGTTCAACCTTCATACCTCCATAACTTTCTGTAGGGATGTCCAAAATTTCCGTCCTCCCCGTTGCTAGAATTCAGTTGAAACCGATTGATATCGGCTGTGCCGAAAGATCAAATTCGGGATTTGGAACCGCCGCACCCCGGGCTCTCGTGGACAGCCCAACCAGGGCGTTGTCACGCCCGAGCCAAGGCACCCTTGGACGCGCTGGTGACCGGTGCTGCTCATCCCCGAGCCACAGCTCGAGTGGTTGCTCACCGGCGGCGAATTTCCACTTTTCCCCTTTCTGTGTGCAGAACGACCTTCGGGTACGATTCTGTGTAATTCGTGCTCTAGAAGGGATTAGAGGGCCTAAAACCGCTCTCACACGAGCTAGACACGGTAACGCACAAGTTGCCTTCACAACTCTGGGCCGGAGAACTCTGTACCCGGCGTAATTTGAGGTCTACCAATGGCGGAATGAACGGGCGGCATCGGGCGCACGGTGAGGACCTATTTCGGGCCTTCCCCGAGCTGCATCGAGCTCATGTCGACCTTCTCTGAGGTCCACTGGTGCTTCCCGACTGGTTTCCCAAGTAGCTGAGGTGCTAGAGAAGTCAGCCGACATGGCCGAAGTCGTTCCGAGGTGGCGGCTCGTCGCTGACCATGCTCCGGCCATTGTCATGAGCAGCTGACCCTAGAATCCTGTTCCCCGAGTAAAAGTAGGCAGGGGCGGCCAGAATCGAGAAGTTTGGAGCTGTACAGAAGCCGGCGGCGAGCTCTCCGGCGAGGCCCCTCGGCGGCGGAGCGCGGGCATCGCGAGGTTGAAGAAGGGGGTGGACCCCAGCTGTCAGTGGGAGATATTTTGAATCGGGATCCGGCTACGGCCGGGATCGGGTGTGCTGGCGCGCAAAATCATTGTGGGTCGCGGTGTGCTGTCGCCTCGGTGTGCGACGCTTGTCCCCTGGGCCCACGCGCGAGTTTAAACTTTTCCCCGATTTTCAGATTTCCTTCAAACTTCAAATCCTCATAACTTTGGCTAGAAAGCTCCAAATTGAGTGAACCAAATTTTTCTGGATTCAGCTCTCCGAGTACTTTCCAGCAAATCAAGTTTCACTTCATGAAAACCCTTAATTCTCCAGAATTAATTCCTCAAATTTTAAACTGTTAGGAATTTTAACTGGAGAATCCTTTGGGGGGAAATCCTGAAATTTTGCTGGGATGTTCACCAAAATATTCCTTAACTACCACAAAAATTTCAGATCCATTTGAGCTCATCTGGTCCACATAATGGTGTGATTAGTGAAACTGTTCCAGAGAAAATAGAAAATGTTCAGAAACATTTTCAGAATTTTCTCTGAAATTGTTTAGCTCATAACTTTATCTAGGAACCTTCAAATTGAGTGAGACCAACTCCATTAGAACCCTCTGAAAATCTAGTTTTCAGAAAGTCATAGTTTGTTTCATGAAAATTCCTAGAACACTCTAAGAGTTCCAATTAAGGTCAAGGACATAATTAATTGTGGAGGGCTCAAATGAGCTTTACTGCAACTAAAACTTGACCAAATCTCTGTATAGGTTGTAACCAGGCCCCAGTAAAAGTTTCACAGTCACTGGGTCTGTTTAGCAAGGGTTATAGACTTCACGACTTCAAAGTTAATACAAATGCATTTAAATTGATACATATATTGCTCTTATCATGTAGTCGCTAAGGTCGAGGAGGAACCCGAAGTCCTAGACATCGTTACTCCGGAGGAACAGCTAGCCTACGACCAAGAGCAGCAAGGCAAGCTCCGGTTTGCATTAACCTTTTTACAAGTGTTTATTGTTTTGAGCACATCTTTGAATATTGTTGTGATTCTTTGCATTAGAGTCTTGATTGGAAACCCAACTGCATAGCCAAGAAAACCATGGGTTGGGGTTAGGATTGAAAACCTCGTTAGCCACTGCATTGCTAAGATAGAGTAGGATTCGGAACAAGTCGAGTAGTTGGAACTACTCGCGAGCATAGGCTAGAGGCACTTGACTCGGTTAGTGATAGCACATGAAACACATGGCAAGAAAATGAGACCAAGCGGAGGTTAAGGGCAGCAGGACTTTGGGGCCTGTGTGCTGTAGCTCCACTTGTGTCGATTGAGGACCGAGCCGTGTGCGGGCCTGTTGAACAAGCTAGAACAGTACCGAAGACCTACCGGCTATATGGGAACCGGGAAACTGATGTAACTCGGGTAGCTGGGTGTTGAGGCATAGCTGGTCGTTCAGAGGGTAGGTTGAGAGCTCGAGGTGTAAATCGGCTGGCGGCACTGAGATGCGCGTGCAGAGATCTCTTGCTCGGGACGATTGGATCGGTTCAACATTTGGCTGACGGGTGAAAGGTAGTCGCGTACGGCGTCCGTGATGGTTGTTGTAGGCAACATCGAGTACGGGCGTACGTGACGGGTTGTTCGGGTAACCCTGCAGGTGTAAATCGATTATAATCGTCGTCCCTCGCGGTCAGTGAGTACCACTTGTTCACTGTACTGTGACGTAGAAAGAACAGGCTAGTCACATGTTAAAATGTTGCTGATTGAAAGATGGACATTGATTGTTAATGATATGCTGTAGCTTAGAGCTAACTAAAGTTCTTTTCAACTTTGGGCAAGGGACATGAGAGAAATGCTTTTCTTGTTTGATTGCGGCTCTCTCATGTACCTTAGCGTAAGGTTCTCCACAACCTGCTGCTAAAACATAAAAGTAAGGTTCTACTAATTAGGTGAGTCCTTGCAAATGATTTTTACCTCATGTAGAAGTTCCATGTTTAGGTGAGACAGGTCAGACTTGCTGAGCCTTCGTGCTCACTGCTTGTGTTTGAAGCTTTTGCAGGGTTCTATGAGGAAGGGACTCCCGAAGAGGAGACGGAACCCCAGGAGGGGAACCCCGTCGAGTGGGAGTCGTGCACGCCGCAGAGTTAGTGTGCGTGTGTGCTAGCAAGGACACGTTCGAGGGCTGAACGTGCACTTGATGCTTAGTCTACGCCCGCAAGTGTAGACTGAACTTATTTTGATTTAAACATGTTCATAAACTTGTTTATGTAATAAAATTTCCGCTTCCGCTTTGTACCTTTGACGTGTGTTATACGGTGCTGTGCAACGCAGCACCCCTCAGCGTGATCCTGGCTCGACAGGACCTTGGGGTCGTGTCAGCGTTGGTATCAGAGCTCGCTTGAGGTTTAACACAGTACAAAGGTCTTCTTTTTCAAAAATCCAGTGAGGAACGAGTTAGTAGCCCGTATAAGGATGTTATTAGCATATAGAAAGTGGCATATTAACCTATTTGTTATGTCAGAAAATCGTGCATCTCGGGACATTCATGTCTTGGGGGGTGCACGTAAGCGCTGTCCACCAGTGCGCACAAGCTGAAGGGTGGAGCCCCACGGGTGGCAGGTAACCCGACCCGCTTTAGTATCCTCTACGACTCTTCATGTCATTTGGGGTATTCGAGCAACGTCTGTCCCTGGCGTGCGTGGTGCAACATGGGAGACCCCGTCACGTGGTCTGAAACGTGAACACGTAACTCAAGGTGTGGTTGGCTTGAGAACATCCGGGCGAGTGATGACGGCCGGGTGTACGAACTGTATGGATTCCGGGCTCGGTGTGCAGCCGAGTCTGATGATTGTTTGAGTTTCTGCAGGTAGCCTGACCACGAAACGGTAGACGTGTAGCGTCCGTGTGCGAGTGACGTTTAGTGCCACTGAAATAACGAAGCCGGCTAAGTCCGGTATAGGTTTTCTTTGTGAGGACGTAGTACCGACATAATCTGGTGACGCATCGACGTCACACCCAACTAAATTAACAAATTCATTTAAAACTTGAAAGTTTTGATCCAAAGTAGTAAAACTTGATGTAACTCCTTCCCTTGAACAGGATATTCAAAGTTAACAAGTTTTCAACTTATAGGTTGTTAAGGACAGAGCACTCTGTTTTTAGCTGAATCAAGGCTGAAGTTAATCAGAGGTTAGAGGTTGAGTTCTTTCGAGGTTGGGGTAGTATGATACATTTCTGGAAAGCTTTGGAAGAGCTTTATAACTTTTCTGTTGAGGTCCATAGGTGTTTCATCCCTTAACCACTCGAAAAATGCAGTAGAGTTGAAACTGTCCAGAAAACAGGACAGAGTAAAGACTCTCTGTAGACTCTCTGTACATTAAGCATAACTTCCTTCATAAAAATCCAAAAATAGAAAATGAGGTAGTTCTGGAAAGCTTATGAGATTGGTTACAACTTTGTAACAGAAAGTTTTGTCAGATTAGGGACAGAAGTAACTGGGATTCTTGGATCAAATCAGTACCTAAGTCAGGGAGGTGCTGTCCAATTATTTCCAGAAATTCTGTTAACTTTGACATCTCATAACTTTTGAACCAGGACAGATCTTAGGCCAAGCAAACACTTTCTGGAAAGCTATTGAAGTTAGCTTTAACTTTGATGTTGAGCTCCAGAATTGTTTTTGCCTTCAACATAGCCTAAATCAGGTTGAAATGGAAACTGGTCAGGGCTGTCATGGGAACAGCAGATCAGCAGTCAAATTTGTTTAAAATTTGAACTATGTTTCCAAGTTTTGTGGGTTCAATGACATGTCTTATGTTATAACTCAATGGTTTACTGTTTAAATAAATATTTGACATTTCTCAAATATATTTTTACAGATGACAGCAGATAAACAGTTGGAGAATGGGTGGGTGGTTTCCCACTGTTCTGACCGTAGCGGCTACCCGGAAGCATTTTGGCAAATGCTCCAATATTTCGGGTACAACCAGATGCCGCAATACTTCGCCAAGGAAGAAGGCGAAGAGGAGAACAAGACATGGACGATCCTTGTCGAGGTTCCTGCAGGACCTACGCCACCCGGTTGGGTGCCATTCACCGTCACGGTGAGAGGAAGACAACCGGAAGGAATGTGGCAAGTGGCAGCCTGTGACACTATGTCACGTTTCTGCCAACTACACGTGCAGGCTATGGAGGGCACTCCATACACGCTCGTTCCAGTGGAGGGACGGCCTCAGCATGTGTGGGAAGAGAGGTACCTGGGGGCAACGGACCCGAGTTGCCTAAGGTACAACCCCGCGGAGGCAAATCTCAGCCTCCAGATGAGGGCGGGAAACGCCGTGATGGACAACCAAGCTGTTCATACGGAGCATCTAGCCACAAAGCTCAAGGAGAGCACAAGCCGCGGAGATCATTTCGAGAGTGCTCACAGAGCACTCCGCAATGTGCTCCTTCCGACAATCAAGCGACTGAATGAACAGCATAATCAGTTGCATCGTCTGAAGAAGGCGAAGAGAAAAGGCCGTGTCGACATTGCGGCGTTACAAGAACTGGTACAAAATCTGACCCAGCAGAATGAGGAACTCACTCAAGAGCGGGACGACGCTATTGAGGAAGGACAAGGCTGGGAAGAAGATTGCAACCAGGCTATGGACGAGGTGCATGCTTTGCAGGACCTCGTGCCTCCGGTATTGGGCATACCGGAGGTCTTGGGCCTTCCAGCAATGGGAGAACCCGGGATGGGTGAAGAGGTGGTAGATCCAGAGCCACCAACAGAGGTACCGGAGGAGGACGACCTGCAGGAGGTCGAGTTCTACTCCGAGTAGAGGGTTACAGTTGCCATGTAGGGCAGCCAGGGTAGTGTAGCCCAAATTTTGTAATCAGTGACATGTCGTGTAGACCGTAGCGTATGTATAGGTAATGACGACATGAGCACGACATCTCGGAGATCCGAGAATAATGTATCTTGTATAAAGTTTATACTTTATCAATATATGTGAATGTTGTGCAAATTAATCATGTGTCACTTAAATACCTACTGTTGCTTATGGAATTTTAAGTAAGACATGTAGTAATTGCTGCTGTATTGAATTTCAGAATGACACGTACTCGTGCCAACCCTGACGTTGGGGGTACCAGTCAAGGGGGAGAGACCTCCCAACCACCTCCCGAGGACTCCTCGGGACAGCAGCAGCAACAGCAACAGCAAACACCGCCACTGCCAACGGTTACATTGGCCGACATCGTCGCGGCAATGGCGGGCTCACATCAGCAGCACACGGAGTTGCTGCAAACGCTTATTGCTAATACGTCTCGCCAAGAGAGACGTCAAGACCGGGAGGAGCGTCAACAGAGATCCTACTCTGACTTTCTGGCAACTCATCCCCCGGTATTCTCAAGGGCGGATGAACCACTTGATGCGGACAACTGGCTCCGCGCCATAGAGATGAAGTTCAGGCTGCTCCAGCTCAGCGAGCAGCGCAAGACTCAGTTCGCGGTCCAGCAGCTACAAGGATCCGCGAGCGCGTGGTGGGCCAACTTCTGTGCTTCACAGCCCACCGACCGAGTGATGACCTGGACGGAGTTCCGGACGGCCTTCAGGGCCTATCATATACCGCCAGGTTTAATGAAGAGGAAGATGCAGGAGTTCTTACACCTGCAGCAAGGGAGCCGGAACGCGCTGGAATACTCCAGAGCGTTCAACGATCTCGCGCACTACGCGTCGTATCACGCAGATACAGACGAGAAGCGGCGAGACCACTTTTACCAGGGGCTTAACCCGCTCCTGAAGGACAAGTTGGCGATGTTCAATCGCGGCAGCCTCAACGACATCATTGATGCTGCGATTGTTCAGGAGGACTCCATCAAGGAGTTAGCGGCGGCGGAGAGGAAGCGAAGCGCGCCGCAGAGCAGCGGAGAAGGAGGCGGTCCTTCTCAGAAGTTTCGGATGGTGAATCGCCCACTATCAGGTCCACGCTGGCAACCACCACCGCGGTCGATGCCGTTCCGCAGTCGGCCGTACTCTTCACCGGCATTCAGGCCGGCACTGCCAGTACCACCGCAACAACAACAGCAGCAGCGGGTGATGCCGCGTGCGTTTGCACCTCCGCAACGCATGCCGGGCTTTCGTCCACCAAGCACTCCACCAGCAGCGGCCACATGTTACAAGTGTGGTCGTCCAGGACACTTCGCGAGCAGTTGCCCGGAGAGGCAAGGCGGCGGAGTGGCACCACAGTTTCCGGGGAGGAATCAACCCCCGAACCCTACTAATGCGCGGCGGGCAAACCCTAGGCCCGGCACCGTCCACCAGCTTGCCATTGAGGACGTGCCGGAGGGAGAGCCAATTCTTGAGGGTATGTTCCAACTCCACCAACATCCCGCTATAGTACTATTTGATTCAGGCGCCACGCATAGCTTCATTAGCCAAGCTTTCATTGATAAATATAGCTTGCAAATACTACCCACCGATAGTCCTTATGTGATCTGTTCACCGGGTGGGAAAATTTCAGCAAGCATGATGGTCCCAAAAGCGCCATTGTGCTTAGAGGGTAGAGTTTACCCTACGTCTCTCATAATCTTAGAGGAACAAAAGGTCGATGTCATCTTAGGGATGTCATGGTCAACCCGCCACGGCGCTGGTTTAGACACCGTCCTCCGAGTCGTGCACTTGAACTCAGAAGTGCACGAGTCTCACTCATTATTTCTGGACAGTCCGGAAATAAAACTTCCAAGTGTCTATCAAGCCACAACCATCAGAGTGGAAGATATTCCGGTGGTCCAAGAGTTCCCTGATGTATTCCCGGACGATTTGCCGGGGATGTGACACGACCCCACTGGTCCTGTCGAGCCAGGATCACGCTGAGGGGTGCTGCGTTGCACAGCACCGTATAACACACGTCAAAGGTACAAAGCGGAAGCGGAAGCTTTATTACATAAACAAGTTTATTAACATGTTTACATCAAAATAAGTTTAGTCCACACTCGCGGGCGTAGACTAAGCATCAAGTGCACGTTCAGCCCTCGAACGTGTCCTTGCTAGCACACACGCACACTAACTCTGCGGCGTGCACGACTCCCACTCGACGGGGTTCCCCTCCTGGGGTTCCGTCTCCTCTTCGGGAGTCCCTTCCTCATAGACCCCTGCAAAAGCTTCAAACACAAGCAGTGAGCACGAAGGCTCAGCAAGTCTGACCCGTCTCACCTAAACATGGAACTTCTACATGAGGGTAATGGGTTGCATGAGGTAAAAATCATTTGCAAGGACTCGCCTAATTAGTAGAACCTTACTTTCAAGTTTTAGCAGCAGGTTGTGGAGAACCTTACGCTAAGGCACATGAGAGAGCCGCAATCAAACAAGAAACGCATTTCTCTCATGTACTTTGCCCAAAGTTGAAAAGAACTTTAGTTAGCACTAAACTACAGCATATCATTAACAATCAATGTCCAGCTTTCAATCAGCAACATTTTAACATGTAACTAGCCTGTTCTTTCTACGTCACGGTACAGTGAACAAGTGGTACTCACTGACCGCGAGGGACGGCGATTATAATCGATTTACACCTGCAGGGATTACCCGAACAACCCGTCACGTACGCCCGTACTCGATGTTGCCTACAACAACCATCACGGACGCCGTACGCGACTACCTTTCACCCGTTAGCCAAATATTGAACCGGTCCCATCGTCCCGAGCAAGAGGTCCCTGCACGCGCATCTCTGTGCTGCCAGCTGATTTACACCTCGAGCTCTCAACCTACCCTCTGAACGACGGGCAATGCCTCAACACCCAGCTACCCGAGTTACATCAGTTTCCCGGTTCCCATATAGCCGGTAGGTCTTCGGTACTGTTCTAGCTTGTTCAACAGGCCCGCACACGGCTCGGTCCTCAATCGACACAAGCGGAGCTACAGCACACAGGCCCCAAAGTCCTGCTGCCCTTACTCTCCGCTCGGTCTCATTTTCTTGCCATGTGTTTCATGTGCTATCTCTACCCGAGCAATGTGCCTCTAGCCTATTCTCGCGAGTAGTTCCACTACTCGACTTGTACCGAATCCTACTCTATTCTAGCAATGCAGTGGCTAACGAGGTTTTCAATCCTAAACCCAACCCATGGTTTTCTTGGCTGTGCAGTTGGGTTTCCAATCAAGACTCTAATGCAACGAACAAAGGGAAACAAGTATGTGCTCAAAACAATAAAAATTTGTAAAAAGGTTAATGCAAACCGGGGCTTGCCTTGCTGCTCTTGGTCGTAGGCTAGCTGTTCCTCCGGAGTAACGAAGTCTAGGACTTCGGGTTCCTCCTCGACCTTAGCGACTACATGATAAGAACAATGTATGTATTAATTTAGATGCCTTTGTATTAACTTTGAAGTTGTGAAGCCTAAAACCCTTACTAGACAGACCTAATGACTGTGAAACTTTTACTGTGGCTTGGTTACAACCTAAACAAAGACTTGGTCAAGTTTTAGTTGCAGCAAAGCTCATTTGAGCCCTCCACAAATAATTATGTCCTTGACCTTAATTGGAACTCTTAGGGTGTTCTAGGGATTTTCATGAGACAAACTATGACTTTCTGAAAACTAGATTTTCATAGGGTTCTAATGGAGTTGGTTTCACTTAATTTGGAAGTCTCTAACTAAAGATATGAGCTAAACAATTTCAGAGAAAATTCTGAAAATGTTTCTGAACATTTTCTATTTTCTCTGGAACAGTTTTGCTAATCACACCATTAGGTGGACTAAATGAGCTCAAATGGATCTGAAATTTTTATGGTAGTTCAAGGATATTTTGGTGAACATCTCAGCAAAATTTCAGGATTTTCCTCCAAAGGATTCTCCAGTTAAAATTCCTAACAGTTTAAACTTTAAGGAATTAATTCTGGAGAATTAAGGAATTTCATGAAGTGAAACTTGATTTTCTGGAAAGTACTCAGAGAGCTGAATCCAGCAAAATTTGTTTCACTCGATTTGGAGCTTTCTAGCCAAAGTTATAAGGATTTGAAGTTTGAAGGAAATCTGAAAATCGGGGAAAAGTTTAAACCCGCGCGTGGGCCCAGGGGACACGCGTCGCACGCCGAAGCGACAGCACACCGCGGCCCACAAGGCTTTTGCGCGCCAGCACACCCGATCCCGGCCGCAGCCGGATCCCGATTCAAAATATCGGCCGCTGACAGCTGGGGTCCACCCCCTTCTTCAACCTCGCGACACCCGCGCCCCGCCGCCGAGGGACCTCGCCGGAGAGCTCGCCGCTGGCTGCTGTACAGCTCCAAACTTCTTGATTCTGGCCGCCCCTGCCTACTTTTACTTGGGGAACATGATCCGAGGGTCAGCTGCTCATGACAACGGCCGGAGCATGGTCGGCGACGAGCCGCCATATCGGAACGACTTCGGCCATGTCGGCTGACTCTCCTAGTACCTCAGCTACTTAGGAAATCGGTCGGGGAGCATCAGTGGACCTCAGAGAAGGTCGACATGAACTCGGGGCAGCCCGGGGAAGGCCCGAAATAGGTCCTCACCGTGCGCCCGATACCCCCCGTTCGTTCCGCCATTAGTAGACCTTGAATAACGCCGGGCACAGAGGTTCTCCGGCCCAGAGTTGTGAAGGCAACTTGTGCGTTACCGTGTCTAGCTCGTGTGGGAGTGGCCTGAGGCCCTCTAATCCTTTCTAGAGCACGAATTAAACAGAATCGTACCCGAGGGTCGTTCTGCACACAGAAAGGGGAAAAGTGGAAATTCGCCGCCGGTGAGCAACCACTCGAGCTGTGGCTCGGGGATGAGCAGCACCGGTCACCTGCGCGTCCAAGGGTGCCTTGGCTCGGGCGTGACAACGCCCAGGTTGGGCTGTCCACGAGAGCCCGAGGTGCGGCGGTTTCCAGTTCCGAGTTTGATCTTTCGGCACAGCCGATATCACTCGGTTTCAATCGATTTCTATCAATGGGAAGGATGGAGGATGGTCGCTAGTACCTTGCTGGGACCTTGGAATGGAAAGAGGGAGCTGCGATCGGCTTGATCAAGCAGGAACTCGAGCGCCGGTGATGGCAGTGGGAAAAGCAGTCGTGCACGTCGGTAGCTCGGGGAAATGGTGACTGAAGCACGCCGGGGAGGGAATAAATAGCCCGGGCGGCTGGTCTCCGGCTTGGGGCACGCAGCAGGAGCTGGCGCCGGCTGCCCCCTTCGGTGGCGCGCGCGCACAGCAGCCGGGAACCGACTGAACTGTGGTTCAGTCGGTTTGCTTTGAGGCAGAGGCTGACATGTGGGTCCCACTCCTCTTTTAACCTCTGAAATTTATTCCTAACAGCTGTGGTAAACAGTGAACCCTATTCTACCCTTGGCAATTCAAATTATTCACCCAAGAGCCATTTGAATTGATCAAAGTTCAAATGAGGTTTGGTTTGAATGAATTTCAGCACAAGTTCAGTTTGAAATTCAAATAAAGTTTGAATTTCTCCCCCTTAGCTCATGTCAAGATCAACTCCAAATGGAGTGAAAATTGGTGTGTGAGCTCACAAAAATGTGCTGAGTGAGAATATGCCTTCCACTTTTAAATTCAGTGGGTGAAAATAGTTTGAATTTGAATATAGTTTCAAACTGCCCTCTTCCTAACTATACCCAAAATGACCTCAAAAAGGTTTTGAATTTGGGTGAAACTTGGCATGGACATCCTTAGCAAAGTGTAGGAGTTTTCATATGTCCAGCCCATCTATATCACATGTGGGAAATACCACTTTTGCAATGTGTAAGTTTGTTCTCTAATGAGCATGTTGATAGTTGTTACTTGCTCTTCATTTGTGTTCATCATTCTTGCTCAAATGAGGTGTGTGGTGTGGTGATGAACACTGCAAATGAGTGTCAAAAACTGAGGCCCTTACATTCCTCCCCCCTTAAAAGAATCTCGTCCCGAGATTATAAGGTGAAAATGAGAGAGAGGACGGTGGAAAATTACCGAATATGCGATGTGAAAAAGTCGGGGTAGTTAGTGCGAAGGAATTCTTCGCTCTCCCATGTCGCTTCGTCCATGGAGTGATTACTCCATAGAACCTTGTAGAACCACAACGTACGGTTGCGTGTGGTTCGGGCCTTTTCATCAATAATCTGCACCGGTTCCTCCTGATAGGTGAGATCCGGTTGCAGTTCTTCAATGTCTTCCAGCTGAACGGTAGTTGATAGCTTGAGACACTTCCTCAGCTGGGAAATGTGAAAGACGTCGTGCACACCGGAAAGTGCTTCTGGTAATTTCAGCCGGTATGCCACTGATCCACATTTTTCGGTAATCTGGAATGGACCGATGAATCGGGGTGCTAACTTTCCTCTCACCCCAAATCTGTTTACGCCCTTCATTGGAGACACTCGTAGGTATACGTGATCTCCAACTTCGAATTGTAATGGGCGCCTTCTCCGGTCCGCATACTGTTTCTGTCGGGATTGAGCGGCTTTTAGGTTCGCTTGAATTAATCGAACCTTTTCTTCCGCGTTGTTGACAAGATCAATCCCGAAGGTAACCCTCTCGCCAGATTCACACCAGCTCAGTGGTGTGCGGCATTTCCTGCCGTATAGCGCCTCGTAGGGCGCCATCTTGATGCTGGCTTGGTACCCATTGTTGTACGAGAACTCGGCTAACGGCAAGTGATCATCCCAATTCTTGCCGTGGTCGATAGTGCAAGCTCGTAGCATGTCTTCTAGGATTTGATTTACCCGCTCCGTTTGCCCATCCGTCTGCGGGTGGTAGGCTGAACTACGGATCAGCTTCGTCCCCAAGGCAGCGTGTAGCTGCTCCCAAAAACGGGACACAAATAAAGTGCCCCGGTCCGATATGATGGTACGGGGTACGCCGTATAAGCACAGAATCCGTGAGATGTACAGTTCAGCGTACTTCTTGGCGTTGTAGTTGGTGTTGACCGGGATGAAATGGGCAACTTTGGTGAGCCGATCGACGATCACCCACACAGAATCATGTTTCTGTAAGGTGGTGGGTAAACCGACGACGAAATCCATGCTCACGTCCTCCCACTTCCAGGCAGGAATGCCCAGTGGTTGCAGCAGTCCCGGTTTCCGCATGTGGTCTGCCTTCACCCGTCGACATGTATCACACTCGGACACGTATTTTGCCGTCTCTCGCTTCATCCGTGTCCACCAAAACTTGCTTCTGAGTTCTTGATACATCTTGTTGCTGCCGGGGTGAATAGAAAACTTTGATAAGTGAGCCTCATCAAAGATTTTCTTCCGTAACTCCGGGTTTCGGGGTACGACGATCCGGTCCTTGAACCATAGGACGCCGTCTCCGTCCTTCCGGAAACATTTCAACTCCCCACTGTCTACTCGTCTCCGTAAATGTGACATGCCCTTATCATTCTTCTGGGCTGCCGCTATCTCTTCACGGATGGTGGGGATCAAAGCTAGGTTGTAGAGAGCTCCGTGTGGAATCACATGGAGTGGTGGTTCGCTCTCTTCCAACGGTGTGATGGTCAGATTATTGACGTGTGACTTGCGGCTTAGCGCGTCTGCCACAACGTTTGCCTTGCCCGGATGATAATGGATCTCTATCTCGTAATCCTTTATCAGTTCCAACCATCTTCGTTGCCTCATGTTCAGCTCCTTCTGAGTGAAGATGTACTTGAGGCTTTTGTGGTCGGTATATAAATGTACGAGGTTACCGAGTAGGTAGTGCCTCCACATCTTCAGTGCAAGTACCACGGCAGCGAGCTCCAAATCGTGAGTTGGATAATTTTGCTCATGGTTCCTAAGCTGTCGTGATCCATACGCGACCACTCTTCGGTCTTGCATCAGCACACATCCGAGCCCAATGCCGGATGCATCGCAGTACACATCGAACGGTTTTGTTGTGTCTGGCTGCGCCAAAACCGGTGCTGATGTCAGGTGCTTGACTAAAGCCTTGAATGCTGCTTCACATGCTGGACTCCAAACATATTTGGTAGCCTTCTTCAGCAGCTCTGTCATTGGCTTTGCAATCTTCGAGAAGTTCGGAATGAACCTCCGATAATATCCCGCGAGTCCGAGGAAACTCCGTACCTCATGAACAGTTCTCGGGGATTTCCAATTCAGCACTTGCGTGATTTTGCTCGGGTCCACAGCGATACCCTCCGCTGAGATGATATGCCCGAGGAAAGGCACTTGCGATATCCAAAACTCGCATTTGCTGAACTTTGCGTATAACTTGTGATCCCGCAGCCGTTGCAAGACTATACGCAGATGTTTCTTGTGATCTTCCTCCGACTTGGAGTATACCAGGATGTCGTCGATGAAGACCACGACAAACTTGTCCAGCTCCGGCATGAACACCGAGTTCATTAAGTACATGAAGTGAGCTGGAGCATTGGTGAGGCCGAAGGACATGACCAGGTACTCATAAAGTCCGTACCTTGTCGAGAAAGCTGTCTTTGGAATGTCCTCCGCCCTTATCTTAATCTGATGGTACCCGGATCTTAAATCCATCTTGGAAAAGATCTTCGCTTCGACCAACTGATCAAACAACATGTCGATCCGTGGCAACGGGTACTTGTTCTTGATGGTTACGGCATTTAATGGACGGTAGTCCACGCAAAGCCGCAACGTTTCATCCTTTTTCTTGACAAATAATGCCGAACAACCCCATGGCGAGGAGCTCGGCCTAATAAAACCCTTCTCCAGAAGGTCCGTGAGCTGAGTCTTCAGTTCAGCCAACTCTTTGGGCGCCATCTTGTACGGCCTTCGGGATATTGGCATGGTTCCCGGTGCAAGTTCAATCTTGAACTCCACCTCTCTATCGGGTGGCATCCCCGGCAAATCGTCCGGGAATACATCCGGGAACTCTCGGACCACCGGAATGTCTTCCAATCTGATGGTTGTGGCTGGATAGACACTTGGAAGTTTTATTTCTGGACTGTCCAGAAATAATGAGTGAGAACCGTGCACCTCTGAGTTCAAGTTCACGACTCGAAGGACGGTGTCTAAAACAGCGCCGTGGCGGGTTAACCACGACATCCCTAGGATGACATCGACCTTCTGCCCCTCTAAGATAATGAGAGACGTGGGGTACACTCTACCCGCTAAGCATAATGGTGCTTTGGAGACCATTATGCTTGCTGAAATCTTCCCACCCGGTGAACAAATTAAATATGGACTATCGGTGGGTAGTATTGGCAAGCTGTGTTTAGCAATGAAAGCTTGGCTAATAAAATTATGCGTGGCGCCTGAATCAAATAGTACTATAGCGGGATGCTGGTGGAGTTGGAACATACCCGCAAGGATTGGCTCGCCCTCCGGCACGTCCTCAATGGCAAGCTGGTGGACAGTGCCGGGCCTAGGGTTTGCCCGCCGCGCATTAGTAGGGTTCCGGGGTTGATTCCTCCCCGGAAACTGTGGTGCCACTCCGCCGCCTTGCCTCTCCGGGCAACTGCTCGCGAAGTGTCCTGGACGACCACACTTGTAACATGTGGCCGCTGCTGGTGGAGTACTTGGTGGACGAAAGCCCGGCATGCGTTGCGGAGGTGCAAACGCACGCGGCATCGCCCGCTGCTGCTGCTGTTGTTGCGGTGGTGCTGGCAGTGCCGGCCGGAATGCCGGTGAAGAATACGGCCGACCGCAGAACGGCATCGACCGCTGTGGTGGCTGCCAGCGCGGACCTGATGGTGGGCGATTCACCATCCGAAACTTCTGAGAAGGACTGCCTCCTTCTCCGCTGCTCTGCGGCGCGCTCCGCTTTCGCTCTGCCGCTGCCAACTCCTTGCCGGAGTCTTCCTGAACAATCGCAGCATCAATTATGTCGTTGAGGCTGCCGCGATTGAACATCGCCAGCTTGTCCTTCAGGAGCGGGTTAAGCCCCTGGTAAAAGTGGTCCCGCCGCTTCTCGTCCGTATCTGCGTGATACGACGCGTAGAGTGCGAGATCGTTGAACGCTCTGGAGTACTCCAGCGCGTTCCGGCTCCCTTGTTGCAGGTGTAGGAATTCCTGCGTCTTCCTCTTCATCAAACCGGGCGGTATATGATAGGCCCGGAAGGCCGTCCGAAACTCCGCCCAGGTCATCACTCGGTCGGTGGGTTGTGAAGCACAAAAGTTGGCCCACCACGCGCTCGCGGATCCTTGGAGCTGCTGGACCGCGAACTGAGTCTTGCGCTGCTCGCTGATTTGGAGCAGCCCGAACTTCATCTCTATGGCGCGGAGCCAGTTGTCCGCGTCAAGTGGTTCATCCGCCCTTGAGAATACAGGGGGATGAGTCGCCAGGAAGTCGGAGTAGGAGCTCTGTTGGCGCTCCTCGCGATCTTGACGTCTCTCTGGGCGAGACGTATTCGCAATTAATGTTTGCAGCAGCTCTGTGTGCTGCTGATGTGAACCCGCCATTGCCGCGACAATGTCGGCCAATGTAACCGTTGGCAGTGGCGGTGGCGGTGTTTGCTGTTGCTGTTGCTGCTGCTGTCCCGAGGAGTCCTCGGGAGGCGGTTGGGAGGTCTCTCCCCCTTGGCTAGTACCTCCAACATCAGGGTTGGCACGAGTACGCGTCATTCTGAAATTCAGCACAGCAGCAATCAGCACATGTCTTACTCAAAATTCCATAAACAGCAGTAGTATAGAAGCGACGCACGATTAACTTGCACAACATTCACATATATTGATAAAGCATAAACTTTATACAAGATACATTATTCTCGGATCTCCGAGAAGTCGTGCTCATGTCGTCACTACTTATACATACGCTACTTTCTACACGACATGTCACTGATTACAAAAGTTGGGTTACGCAACCCTAGCTGCCCTACTTGGCAACCGTAACCCTCTACTCGGAGTAGAACTCGACCTCCTGTGGGTCGTCCTCCTCCGGTACTTCTGCTGGTGGCTCTGGATCTACCACCTCTCCTGCCATTCCGGGTTCTCCCATGGCTGGAAGACCCAAGACTACCGGTACGCCCAATACCGGGGGCACGAGGTCCTGCAATGCATGCACCTCGTCCATAGCCTGGTTGTAGTCCTCTTCCCAGCCTTGTCCTTCCTCAATAGCGTCGTCCCGCTCTTGAGCAAGGTCCGCATTCTGCTGGGTTAGGGTCTGCACCAGTTCTTGCAACGCCGCGATATCGACACGGCTCTTCTTCTTTGCCTTCTTCAGACGACGCAACTGATTGTGTTGTTCATTCAGTCGCTTGATCGTCGGAAGGAGCACATTGCGGAGTGCGCTATGAGCACTCTCGAAATGATCTCCACGGCTTGTGCTCTCCTTGAGCTTAGTGGCGAGATGCTCCGTATGAACAGCTTGGCTGTCCATCACCGCATTTCCCGCCCTCATTTGGAGGCTGAGGTTTGCCTCCGCGGGGTTGTACCTTGGGCAATTCGGGTCCATTGCCTCCAGGTACCTCTCTTCCCACACATGCTGAGCTCGTCCCTCCACCGGAACGAGTGCGTATGGAGTACCCTCCATAGCCTGCACGTGTAGTTGGCAGAAACGTGACATAGTGTCACGGGCTGCCACTTGCCACATCCCTTCCGGTTGTCTTCCCCTCACCGTGACGGTGAATGGCACCCAACCGGGTGGCGTAGGTCCTGCAGGAACCTCGACATGGATCGTCCACGTCTTGTTCCCCTCTTCGCCTTCTTCCTTGGCGAAGTATTGCGGCATCTGGTTATACCCGAAATATTGGAGCATTTGCCACAATGCTTCCGGGTAGCCGCTACGGTCAGAGCAGTGGGAAACTACCCACCCGTTCTCCAACCGTTTATCTGCTGCCATCTGTAAAAATATATTTGAGAAATGTCAAATATTTATTTGAACAGTAAACCATTGAGTTATAACATAAGATATGTCATTGAACCCATAACACTTGGAAACATAGTTCAAATTTTTAAACAAATTTGACTGCTGATCTGCTGTTACCATGACAGCCCTGACCAGTTTCCATATCAATCTGATTTAGGCCAGGTTAAAAGCAAAACCAGTCCTGGAGCTCAACATCAAAGTTAAAGTTAACTTCAATAGCTTTCCATAAAGTATTTGGTTGGCCTAAGATCTGCTCTGGTTCAAAAGTTATGAGATGTCAAAGTTAACAGAATTTCTGGAAACAATTGGACAGCACCTCCCTGCCTTAGGTACTGATTTGATCCAAGAATTCCAGTTAATTCTGTTCCTAATCTGACAAAACTTTCTGTTACAAAGTTGTAACCCATCTCATAAGCTTCCCAGAACCACCTCATTTTCTATTTTTGGATTTTTATGCAGGAAGTTATGCTTAATTTACAGAGAGTCTACAGAGAGTCTTTGCTCTGTCCTGTTTTCTGGACAGTTTCAACTCCGTTGCATTTTTCGAGTGGTTAAGGGATGAAACACCTCTGGAACTCAACAGAAAAGTTGTGAAGCTCCTCCAAAGCTTCCCAGAAATGTATCATACGACCCCAACCTCGAAAGAACTCAACCTCTAACCTCTGATTAACTTCAGCCTTGATTTAGCTGAAAACAGAGTGCTCTGTCCTTAACATCCTATAAGTTGAAAACTTGTTAACTTTGAATATCTTGTTCAAGGGAAGGAGTTACATCAAGTTTTACTTCTTTGGATCAAAACCTTCAAGTTTTTAAATGAAGTTGTTCATTTAGTTGGGTGTGACGTCGATGTGCCACCAGATTATGTCGGTACTACGTCCTCACAAAGGAAAAACCTATACCGGACTTAGCCGGCTTCGTTAGTTCAGTGGCACTACTCGTCACTCGCACACGGATGCTACACGTCTACCGTTTCGTGGTAAGGCTACCTGCAGAAACTCAAACAATCATCAGACTCGGCTGCACACCGAGCCCGGAATCCATACAGTTTGTACACCCGGCCGTCATCACTCGCCCGGATGTTCTCAAGCCAAACACGCCTTGAGTTACGTGTTCACGTTTCAGACCACGTGACGGGGTCTCCCATGTTGCACCACGCACGCCAGGGACAGACGTTGCTCGAATACCCCAAACGACATGAAGAGTCGTAGAGAATATCAAAGCGGGTCGGGTTACCTGCCACCCGTGGGGCTCCACCCTTCAGCTTGTGCGCACTGGTGGACAGCGCTTACGTGCACCCCCCAGGACATGAACGTCCCGAGATGCACGATTTTCCGACATAACAAATAGGTTAATAAGCCACTTTCTATATACTAATAACATCCTTATACGGGCTACTAACTCGTTCCTCACTGGATTTTTGAAAAAGAAGACCTTTGTACTGTGTTAAACCTCAAGCGAGCTCTGATACCACGCTGACACGACCCCACTGGTCCTGTCGAGCCAGGATCACGCTGAGGGGTGCTGCGTTGCACAGCACCGTATAACACACGTCAAAGGTACAAAGCGGAAGCGGAAGCTTTATTACATAAACAAGTTTATTAACATGTTTACATCAAAATAAGTTTAGTCCACACTCGCGGGCGTAGACTAAGCATCAAGTGCTCGTTCAGCCCTCGAACGTGTCCTTGCTAGCACACACGCACACTAACTCTGCGGCGTGCACGACTCCCACTCGACGGGGTTCCCCTCCTGGGGTTCCGTCTCCTCTTCGGGAGTCCCTTCCTCATAGACCCCTGCAAAAGCTTCAAACACAAGCAGTGAGCACGAAGGCTCAGCAAGTCTGACCCGTCTCACCTAAACATGGAACTTCTACATGAGGGTAATGGGTTGCATGAGGTAAAAATCATTTGCAAGGACTCGCCTAATTAGTAGAACCTTACTTTCAAGTTTTAGCAGCAGGTTGTGGAGAACCTTACGCTAAGGCACATGAGGGAGCCGCAATCAAACAAGAAACGCATTTCTCTCATGTACTTTGCCCAAAGTTGAAAAGAACTTTAGTTAGCACTAAACTACAGCATATCATTAACAATCAATGTCCAGCTTTCAATCAGCAACATTTTAACATGTAACTAGCCTGTTCTTTCTATGTCACGGTACAGTGAACAAGTGGTACTCACTGACCGCGAGGGACGGCGATTATAATCGATTTACACCTGCAGGGATTACCCGAACAACCCGTCACGTACGCCCGTACTCGATGTTGCCTACAACAACCATCACGGACGCCGTACGCGACTACCTTTCACCCGTTAGCCAAATATTGAACCGGTCCCATCGTCCCGAGCAAGAGGTCCCTGCACGCGCATCTCTGTGCCGCCAGCTGATTTACACCTCGAGCTCTCAACCTACCCTCTGAACGACGGGCAATGCCTCAACACCCAGCTACCCGAGTTACATCAGTTTCCCGGTTCCCATATAGCCGGTAGGTCTTCGGTACTGTTCTAGCTTGTTCAACAGGCCCGCACACGGCTCGGTCCTCAATCGACACAAGCGGAGCTACAGCACACAGGCCCCAAAGTCCTGCTGCCCTTACTCTCCGCTCGGTCTCATTTTCTTGCCATGTGTTTCATGTGCTATCTCTACCCGAGCAATGTGCCTCTAGCCTATTCTCGCGAGTAGTTCCACTACTCGACTTGTACCGAATCCTACTCTATTCTAGCAATGCAGTGGCTAACGAGGTTTTCAATCCTAAACCCAACCCATGGTTTTCTTGGCTGTGCAGTTGGGTTTCCAATCAAGACTCTAATGCAACGAACAAAGGGAAACAAGTATGTGCTCAAAACAATAAAAATTTGTAAAAAGGTTAATGCAAACCGGGGCTTGCCTTGCTGCTCTTGGTCGTAGGCTAGCTGTTCCTCTGGAGTAACGAAGTCTAGGACTTCGGGTTCCTCCTCGACCTTAGCGACTACATGATAAGAACAATGTATGTATTAATTTAGATGCCTTTGTATTAACTTTGAAGTTGTGAAGCCTATAACCCTTACTAGACAGACCTAATGACTGTGAAACTTTTACTGTGGCTTGGTTACAACCTAAACAAAGACTTGGTCAAGTTTTAGTTGCAGCAAAGCTCATTTGAGCCCTCCACAAATAATTATGTCCTTGACCTTAATTGGAACTCTTAGGGTGTTCTAGGGATTTTCATGAGACAAACTATGACTTTCTGAAAACTAGATTTTCAGAGGGTTCTAATGGAGTTGGTTTCACTTAATTTGGAAGTCTCTAACTAAAGATATGAGCTAAACAATTTCAGAGAAAATTCTGAAAATGTTTCTGAACATTTTCTATTTTCTCTGGAACAGTTTTGCTAATCACACCATTAGGTGGACTAAATGAGCTTAAATGGATCTGAAATTTTTATGGTAGTTCAAGGATATTTTGGTGAACATCTCAGCAAAATTTCAGGATTTTCCTCCAAAGGATTCTCCAGTTAAAATTCCTAACAGTTTAAACTTTAAGGAATTAATTCTGGAGAATTAAGGAATTTCATGAAGTGAAACTTGATTTTCTGGAAATTACTCAGAGAGCTGAATCCAGCAAAATTTGGTTCACTCGATTTGGAGCTTTCTAGCCAAAGTTATAAGGATTTGAAGTTTGAAGGAAATCTGAAAATCGGGGAAAAGTTTAAACCCGCGCGTGGGCCCAGGGGACACGCGTCGCACGCCGAAGCGACAGCACACCGCGGCCCACAAGGCTTTTGCGCGCCAGCACACCCGATCCCGGCCGCAGCCGGATCCCGATTCAAAATATCGGCCGCTGACAGCTGGGGTCCACCCCCTTCTTCAACCTCGCGACACCCGCGCCCCGCCGCCGAGGGACCTCGCCGGAGAGCTCGCCGCTGGCTGCTGTACAGCTCCAAACTTCTTGATTCTGGCCGCCCCTGCCTACTTTTACTTGGGGAACATGATCCGAGGGTCAGCTGCTCATGACAACGGCCGGAGCATGGTCGGCGACGAGCCGCCATATCGGAACGACTTCGGCCATGTCGGCTGACTCTCCTAGTACCTCAGCTACTTGGGAAATCGGTCGGGGAGCATCAGTGGACCTCAGAGAAGGTCGACATGAACTCGGGGCAGCCCGGGGAAGGCCCGAAATAGGTCCTCACCGTGCGCCCGATACCCCCCGTTCGTTCCGCCATTAGTAGACCTTGAATAACGCCGGGCACAGAGGTTCTCCGGCCCAGAGTTGTGAAGGCAACTTGTGCGTTACCGTGTCTAGCTCGTGTGGGAGTGGCCTGAGGCCCTCTAATCCTTTCTAGAGCACGAATTAAACAGAATCGTACCCGAGGGTCGTTCTGCACACAGAAAGGGGAAAAGTGGAAATTCGCCGCCGGTGAGCAACCACTCGAGCTGTGGCTCGGGGATGAGCAGCACCGGTCACCTGCGCGTCCAAGGGTGCCTTGGCTCGGGCGTGACAACGCCCAGGTTGGGCTGTCCACGAGAGCCCGAGGTGCGGCGGTTTCCAGTTCCGAGTTTGATCTTTCGGCACAGCCGATATCACTCGGTTTCAATCGATTTCTATCAATGGGAAGGATGGAGGATGGTCGCTAGTACCTTGCTGGGACCTTGGAATGGAAAGAGGGAGCTGCGATCGGCTTGATCAAGCAGGAACTCGAGCGCCGGTGATGGCAGTGGGAAAAGCAGTCGTGCACGTCGGTAGCTCGGGGAAATGGTGACTGAAGCACGCCGGGGAGGGAATAAATAGCCCGGGCGGCTGGTCTCCGGCTTGGGGCACGCAGCAGGAGCTGGCGCCGGCTGCCCCCTTCGGTGGCGCGCGCGCACAGCAGCCGGGAACCGACTGAACTGTGGTTCAGTCGGTTTGCTTTGAGGCAGAGGCTGACATGTGGGTCCCACTCCTCTTTTAACCTCTGAAATTTATTCCTAACAGCTGTGGTAAACAGTGAACCCTATTCTACCCTTGGCAATTCAAATTATTCACCCAAGAGCCATTTGAATTGATCAAAGTTCAAATGAGGTTTGGTTTGAATGAATTTCAGCACAAGTTCAGTTTGAAATTCAAATAAAGTTTGAATTTCTCCCCCTTAGCTCATGTCAAGATCAACTCCAAATGGAGTGAAAATTGGTGTGTGAGCTCACAAAGATGTGCTGAGTGAGAATATGCCTTCCACTTTTAAATTCAGTGGGTGAAAATAGTTTGAATTTGAATATAGTTTCAAACTGCCCTCTTCCTAACTATACCCAAAATGACCTCAAAAAGGTTTTGAATTTGGGTGAAACTTGGCATGGACATCCTTAGCAAAGTGTAGGAGTTTTCATATGTCCAGCCCATCTATATCACATGTGGGAAATACCACTTTTGCAATGTGTAAGTTTGTTCTCTAATGAGCATGTTGATAGTTGTTACTTGCTCTTCATTTGTGTTCATCATTCTTGCTCAAATGAGGTGTGTGGTGTGGTGATGAACACTGCAAATGAGTGTCAAAAACTGAGGCCCTTACAGGATGCCGCCTGATAGAGAGGTAGAGTTCAAGATTGAACTTGCACCGGGAACCATGCCAATATCCCGAAGGCCGTACAAGATGGCGCCCAAGGAGTTGGCTGAACTGAAGACTCAGCTCACGGACCTCCTGGAGAAGGGTTTTATTAGGCTGAGCTCCTCGCCATGGGGCTGTTCGGCGTTATTTGTCAAGAAGAAGGATGAGACGTTGCGGCTTTGCGTGGACTATCGTCCATTAAATGCCGTAACTATCAAGAACAAGTACCCGTTGACACGGATCGACATGTTGTTTGATCAGTTGGTCGAAGCAAAGATCTTTTCCAAGATGGATTCAAGATCCGGGTACCATCAGATTAAGATAAGGGCTGAGGACATTCCGAAGACGGCTTTCTCGACGAGGTACGGACTTTATGAGTACCTGGTCATGTCCTTCGGCCTCACCAATGCTCCAGCTCACTTCATGTACTTAATGAACTCGGTATTCATGCCGGAGCTGGACAAGTTTGTCGTCGTCTTCATCGACGACATCCTAGTATATTCCAAGTCGGAGGAAGATCACAAGAAACATCTGCGTATAGTCTTGCAACGGCTGCGGGATCACAAGTTGTACGCAAAATTCAGCAAATGCGAGTTTTGGATATCGCAAGTGCCTTTCCTCGGGCATATCATCTCAGCGGAGGGTATCGCTGTGGACTCGAGCAAGATCACTCAAGTGCTGAATTGGAAATCCCCGAGAACTGTTCACGAGGTACGGAGTTTCCTTGGACTCGCGGGATATTATCGGAGGTTCATTCCGAACTTCTCGAAGATTGCCAAGCCAATGACAGAGCTGCTGAAGAAGGCTACCAAATATGTTTGGAGTCCAACATGTGAAGCAGCATTCAAGGCTTTAGTCAAGCACCTGACATCAGCACCGGTTTTCGTGCAGCCAGACACAACAAAACTGTTCGATGTGTACTGCGATGCATCCGGCATTGGGCTCGGATGTGTGCTGATGCAATACCGAAGAGTGGTCGCGTATGGGTCACGGCAGCTTAGAAACCATGAGCAAAATTATCCAACTCACGATTTGGAGCTCGCTGCCGTGGTACTTGCACTAAAAATGTGGAGGCACTACCTACTCGGTAACCTCGTACATTTATATACCGACCACAAAAGCCTCAAGTACATATTCACTCAGAAGGTGCTGAACATGAGGCAACGAAGATGGTTAGAACTGATAAAGGATTACGAGATAGAGATCCATTATCATCCGGGCAAGGCAAACGTAGTGGCAGATGCGCTGAGCCACAAGTCACACGTCAATAATCTGACCATCACACCGTTGGAAGAGAGCGAACTGACACGACCCCATTGGTCCTGTCGAGCCAGGATCACGCTGAGGGGTGCTGCGTTGCACAGCACCGTATAACACACGTCAAAGGTACAAAGCGGAAGCGGAAATTTTATTACATAAACAAGTTTATGAACATGTTTACATCAAAATAAGTTCAGTCCACACTCGCGGGCGTAGACTAAGCATCAAGTGCACGTTCAGCCCTCGAACGTGTCCTTGCTAGCACACACGCACACTAACTCTGCAGCGTGCACGACTCCCACTCGACGGGGTTCCCCTCCTGGGGTTCCGTCTCTTCTTCGGGAGTCCCTTCCTCATAGAACCCTGCAAAGGCTTCAAACACAAGCAGTGAGCACGAAGGCTCAGCAAGTCTGACCCGTCTCACCTAAACATGGAACTTCTACATGAGGGTAATGGGTTACATGAGGTAAAAACCAGTTGCAAGGACTCGCCTAATTAGTAGAACCTTACTTTCAAGTTTTAGCAGCAGGTTGTGGAGAACCTTACGCTAAGGCACATGAGAGAGCCGCAATCAAACAAGAAACGCATTTCTCTCATGTACTTTGCCCAAAGTTGAAAAGAACTTTAGTTAGCTCTAAACTACAGCATATCATTAACAATCAATGTCCAGCTTTCAGCCAGCAACATTTTAACATGTGACTAGCCTGTTCTTTCTACGTCACGGTACAGTGAACAAGTGGTACTCACTGACCACGAGGGACGGCGATTATAATCGATTTACACCTGCAGGGTTACCCGAACTACACGTCACGTACGCCCGTACTCGATGTTGCCTACAACAACCATCACGGACGTCGTACGCGACTAGCTTTCACCCGTTAGCCAAATGTTGAACCGGTCCAATCGTCCCGAGCAAGAGGTCTCTGCACGCGCATCTCAGTGCCACCAGCCGATTTACACCTCGAGCTCTCAACCTACCCTCTGAACGACCAGCTATGCCTCAACACCCAGCTACCCGAGTTACATCAGTTTCCCGGTTCCCATATAGCCGGTAGGTCTTCGGTACTGTTCTAGCTTGTTCAACAGGCCCGCACACGGCTCGGTCCTCAATCGACACAAGTGGAGCTACAGCACACAGGCCCCAAAGTCCTGCTGCCCTTACTCTGCGCTCGGTCTCATTTTATTGCCATGTGTATCATGTGCTACCTCTACCCGAGCAATGTGCCTCTAGCCTATTCTCGCGAGTAGTTCCAACTACTCGACTTGTACCGAATCCTACTCTATCTTAGCAATGCAGTGGCTAACGAGGTTTTCAATCCTAAACCCAACCCATGGTTTTCTTGGCTATGCAGATGGGTTTCCAATCAAGACTCTAATGCAAAGAACAATATTCAAAGATGTGCTCAAAACAATAAACATTTGTAAAAAGGTTAATGCAAACCGGAGCTTGCCTTGCTGCTCTTGGTCGTAGGCTAGCTGTTCCTCCGGAGTAACGAAGTCTAGGACTTCGGGTTCCTCCTCGACCTTAGCGACTACATGATAAGAGCAATATATGTATCAATTTAAATGCATTGGTATTAACTTTGAAGTTGTGAAGTCTATAATTCTTGCTAGACAAACCTAATGACTGTGAAACTTTTACTGTGGCTTGGTTACAACCTAAACAGAGACTTGGTCAAGTTTTAGTTGCAGCAAAGCTCAATTGAGCCCCCCACAATTAATTATGTCCTTGACCTTAATTAAAGGCTTTTAGGGTGTTCTAAGGATTTTCATGAAACAAACTATGACTTTATGAAAACTAGATTTTCAGAGGGTTCTAATGGATTTGGTCTCACTTAATTTGGGGGTTCCTAACTAAAGATATGAGCCAAACAATTTCAGAGAAAATTCTGAAAAATGTTTCTGAACATTTTCTATTTTCTCTGGAACAGTTTCACTAATCACACCATTAGGTGGATTAAATGAGCTCAAATGGATCTGAAATTTTTATGGTAGTTCAAGGATATTATGGTGAACATCTCAGCGAAATTTCAGGATTTTCCTCCAAAGGATTCTCCAGTTAAAATTCCTAACAATTTAAATTTTGAGGAATTAATTCTGGAGAAATAAGGAATTTCATGAAGTGAAACTTGATTTTCTGGAAAGTACTCAGAGAGCTGAATCCAGCAAAATTTGGTCACTCAATTTGGAGCTTTCTAGCCGAAGTTATGAGGATTTGAAGTTTGAAGGAAATCTGAAAATCGGGGAAAAGTTTAAACTCGCGCGTGGGCCCAGGGGACACGCGTCGCACGCCAAGGCGACAGCACACCACGGCCCACAATGATTTTACGCGCCAGCACACCCGATCCCGGCCGCAGCCGGATCCCGATTCAAAATATCTCCCGCTGACAGCTGGGGTCCACCCCCTTCTTCAACCTCGCGACACCCGCGCCCCGCCGCCGAGGGATCTCGCCGGAGAGCTCGCCGCCGGCTGCTGTACAGCTCCAAACTTCTCGATTCTGGCCGCCCCTGCCTACTTTTACTCGGGGAACAGGATTCTAGGGTCAGCTGCTCATGACAGTGGCCGGAGCATGGTCGGCGACGAGCCGCCACCTCGGAACGACTTCGGCCATGTCGGCTGACTACCCTAGCACCTCAGCTACTTGGGAAACCGGTCGGGGAGCATCAGTGGACCTTAGAGAAGGTCGACATGAGCTCGAGGCAGCTCGGGGAAGGCCCGAAATAGGTCCTCACCGTGCGCCCGATGCCGCCCGTTCGTTCCGCCATTAGTAGACCTCAAATTACGCCGGGCACAGAGGTTCTCCGGCCCAGAGTTGTGAAGGCAACTTGTGCGTTACCGTGTCTAGATCGTGTGAGAGCGGCTTGAGGCCCTCTAATCCTTTCTAGAGCACGAATTAAATAGAATCGTACCCGAAGGTCGTTCTGCACACAGAAAGGGGAAAAGTGGAAATTCGCCGCCGGTGAGCAACCACTCGAGCTGTGGCCCGGGGATGAGCAGCACCGGTCACCCGCGCGTCCAAGGGTGCCTTGGCTCGGGCGTGACAACGCCCTGGTTGGGCCGTCCACGAGAGCCCGAGGTGCGGCGGTTCCAAGTCCCGAATTTGATCTTTCGGCACAGCCGATATCAATCGGTTTCAACCGAATTCTAGCAACGGGGAGGACGGAGGAAGGTCTCTAGTACCTTGCTGGGGCTCTGGAGTGGACGGAGGGAGCTGCGATTGGCGTTCTCCGATCAAGTCCGAGCTGCGGAAGTTTTCAGCCGGCGCTGAGTTCTTGCGGGGAAGAACGGTGGTGCCTCGGCCGAGGAGGGGGCAGGCGCCTTAAGAAGGCTCTGTACCGCCTCACGCCCGCGCGTGGGCAAGCAGCTGCTGGCGCGGCGGCTGCCCTCGGTGGCGATCACCGCTGCGGCTCGGCGACCCGAGTGAAAAAGTCTCAGTCGGTTTGATCTGAGCAGTGGCTGACATGTGGGTCCCACCTCCAGTTTTAACCTCTGAAATTTACTCCTAATCACTGTTGTAAACAGTGAACCCCATACTACCCTTGGCAATTCGAATTATTCACCCATGAGCCATTTGAATTGATCAAAGTTCAAATGAGGTTTGATTTGAATGAATTTCAGCACAAGTTCAGTTTGAAATTCAAATAAAGTTTGAATTTCTCCCCCTTAGCTCATGTCAAGATCAACTCCAAATGGAGTGAAAATTGGTGTGTGAGCTCACAAAAATGTGCTGAGTAAGAATATGCCTTCCACTTTTAAATTCATGGGATAAAAACAGTTTGAATTTGAATATGGTTTCAAACTGCCCTCTTCCTAACTATACCCAAACTGACCTCAAAAAGGTTTTGAATTTGGGTGAAACTTGGCATGGACATCCTTAGTAAAGTGTAGGAGTTTTCATATGTCCAGCCCATCTATATCACATGTGGGAAATACCACTTTTGCAATGTGTGAGTTTGTTCTCTAATGAGCATGTTGATAATTGTTACTTGCTCTTCATTTGTGTTCATCATCCTTCCTCAAATGAGGTGTGTGGTGTGGTGATGAACACTGCAAATGTGTGTCAAAAACTGAGGCCCTTACATTCCTCCCCCCTTAAAAGAATCTCGTCCCGAGATTATAAGTTGAAAATGAGAGAGAGGATGGTGGAAAATTACCGGATATGCGACGTGAAAAAGTCGGGGTAGTTAGTGCGAAGAAATTCTTCGCTCTCCCATGTCGCTTCGTCCATGGAGTGATTACTCCATAGAACCTTGTAGAACCACAACGTACGGTTGCGCGTGGTTCGGGCCTTTTCATCAATAATCTGCACCGGTTCCTCCCGATAGGTGAGATCCGGTTGCAGTTCTTCAATGTCTTCCAGCTGAACGGTAGTTGATAGCTTGAGACATTTCCTCAGCTGGGAAACGTGAAAGACGTCGTGCACACCGGAAAGTGCTTCTGGTAACTTCAGCCGGTATGCCACTGATCCACATCTCTCGGTAATCTGAAATGGACCGATGAATCGGGGTGCCAACTTTCCTCTCACCCCAAATCTGTTTACTCCCTTCATTGGAGACACCCGTAGATATACGTGATCTCCAACTTCGAATTGTAATGGGCGCCTTCTCCGGTCCGCATACTGTTTCTGACGGGATTGAGCGGCTTTTAGGTTCGCTTGAATTAGTCGAACCTTTTCTTCCGCGTTGTTGACAAGGTCAATCCCGAAGGTAACCCTTTCGCCAGACTCACACCAGTTCAATGGTGTGCAGCATTTTCTTCCGTATAGCGCCTCGTAGGGCGCCATCTTGATGCTGGCTTGGTACCCATTGTTGTACGAGAACTCAGCTAACGGCAAGTGATCATCCCATTTCTTGCCGTGGTTGATAGCGCAAGCTCGTAGCATGTCTTCTAGAATTTGATTTACCCGCTCGGTTTGTCCATCCGTCTGCGGGTGGTAGGCTGAACTACGGATCAGCTTCGTCCCCAAGGCAGCGTGTAGCTGCTCCCAAAAACGGGACACAAATAAAGTGCCTCGGTCCGATATGATGGTACGGGGTACGCCGTATAAGCATAGAATCCGTGAGATGTACAGTTCAGCGTACTTCTTGGCGTTGTAGTTGGTGTTGACCGGGATGAAATGGGCAACTTTGGTGAGCCGATCGACGATCACCCACACAGAATCATGTTTCTGCAAGGTGGTGGGCAAACCGACGATGAAGTCCATGCTCACGTCCTCCCACTTCCAGACAGGAATGCCCAGTGGTTGCAGAAGTCCCGGTTTCCGCATATGATCTGCTTTCACCCTTCGACATGTATCACACTCGGACACGTATTTTGCAACCTCGCGCTTCATCCGTGTCCACCAAAACTTTCTTCTGAGTTCTTGATACATCTTGTTACTGCCGGGGTGAATAGAGAACTTTGATAAGTGAGCCTCATCAAAGATCTTCCGTAGTTCCGGGTTTCGGGGTATGACAATCCGGTCCTTGAACCATAGGACGCCGTCTCCGTCCTTTCGGAAACATTTCAACTCCCCACTGTCTACACGTCTCCGCAAATGTGACATGCCCTTGTCATTCTTCTGGGCTGCCGCTATCTCTTCACGGATGGTGGGGATCAAAGCTAGGTTGTAGAGAGCTCCGTGTGGAATCACATGGAGTGGTGGTTTGCTCTCTTCCAACGGTGTGATGGTCAGATTATTGACTTGTGACTTGCGGCTCAGCGCATCTGCCACTACGTTTGCTTTGCCCGGCTGATAATGGATCTCTATTTCGTAATCCTTTATCAATTCTAACCATCTTCGTTGCCTCATGTTCAGCTCCTTCTGAGTGAATATGTACTTGAGGCTTTTGTGGTCGGTATATAAATGTACGAGGTTACCGAGTAGGTAGTGCCTCCACATCTTTAGTGCAAGTACCACGGCAGTGAGCTCCAAGTCGTGAGTTGGATAATTTTGCTCATGGTTTCTAAGCTGCCGTGATCCATACGCGACCACTCTTCGGTCTTGCATCAGCACACATCCGAGCCCAATGCCGGATGCATCGCAGTACACATCGAACGGTTTTGTTGTGTCTGGCTGCGCCAAAACCGGTGCTGATGTCAGGTGCTTGACTAAAGCCTTGAATGCTGCTTCACATGCTGGACCCCAAACATATTTGGTAGCCTTCTTCAGCAGCTCTGTCATTGGCTTGGCAATCTTCGAGAAGTTCGGGATGAACCTCCGATAATATCCCGCGAGTCCGAGGAAACTCCGTACCTCGTGAACAGTTCTCGGAGATTTCCAATTCAGCACTTGCGTGATCTTGCTCGGGTCCACAGCGATACCCTCCGCTGAGATGATAAGCCTGAGGAAAGGCACTTGCGATATCCAAAACTCGCATTTGCTGAATTTTGCGTATAACTTGTGATCCCGCAGCCGTTGCAAGACTATACGCAGATGTTTCTTGTGATCTTTCTCCGACTTAGAATATACCAGGATGTCGTCGATGAAGACCACGACAAACTTGTCCAGCTCCGGCATGAACACCGAGTTCATTAAGTACATGAAGTGAGCTGGAGCATTGGTGAGGCTGAAGGACATGACCAGGTACTCATAAAGTCCGTACCTCGTCGAGAAAGCCGTCTTCGGAATGTCCTCAGCCCTTATCTTAATCTGATGGTACCCGGATCTTAAATCCATCTTGGAAATGATCTTTGCTTCGACCAACTGATCAAACAACATGTCGATCCGTGGCAACGGGTACTTGTTCTTGATGGTTACGGCATTTAATGGACGATAGTCCATGCAAAGCCGCAACGTCTCATCCTTCTTCTTGACAAATAATGCTGAACATCCCCATGGTGAGGAGCTCGGCCTAATAAAACCCTTCTCCAGAAGGTCCGTGAGCTGAGTCTTCAGTTCAGCCAACTCCTTGGGCGCCATCTTGTACGGCCTTCGGGATATTGGCATGGTTCCCGGTGCAAGTTCAATCTTGAACTCCACCTATCTATCGGGTGGCATCCCCGGCAAATCGTCCGGGATACATCAGGGAACTCTCGGACCACCGGAATATCTTCCAATCTGATGGTTGTGGCTTGATAGACACTTGGAAGTTTTATTTCTGGATTGTCCAGAAATAATGAGTGAGAATCGTGCACTTCGGAATTCAAGTGCACGACTCGGAGGACGGTGTCTAAAACAGCGCCGTGGCGGGTTAACCACGACATCCCTAAAATGACATCGACCTTTTGTCCCTCTAAAATTATGAGAGACGTAGGGTAAACTCTACCTTCTAAACACAATGGCGCTTTTGGGACCATCATGCTTGCTGAAATTTTCCCACCCGGTGAACAGATCACATAAGGACTATCGGTGGGTAGTATTTGCAAGCTATACTTATCAATGAAAGCTTGGCTAATGAAACTATGCGTGGCGCCTGAATCAAACAGTACTATAGCGGGATGCTGGTGGAGTTGGAACATACCGGCAAGGATTGGCTCGCCCTCCGGCACGTCCTCAATGGCAAGTTGGTGGACAGTGCCGGGCCTAGGGTTTGCCCGCCGCGCATTAGTAGGGTTCCGGGGTTGATTCCTCCCCGGAAACTGTGGTGCCACTCCGCCGCCTTGCCTCTCCAGGCAACTGCTCGCGAAGTGCCCTGGACGACCACACTTGTAACATGTGGACGCTGCTGGTGGAGTGCTCGGTGGACGAAAGCCCGGCATGCGTTGCGGAGGTGCAAACGCACGCGGCATCGCCCGCTGCTGCTGTTGTTGCTGCGGTGGTACTGGCAGTGCCGGCCGGAATGCCGGTGAAGAATACGGCCGACTGCGGAACGGCATCGACCGCTGTGGTGGCTGCCAGCGTGGACCTGATGGTGGGCGATTCACCATCCGAAACTTCTGAGAAGGACCGCCTCCTTCTCCGCTGCTTTGCGGCGCGCTTCGCTTTTGCTCTGCCGCCGCCAACTCCTTACCGGAGTCCTCCTGAACAATCACAGCATCAATGATGTCGTTGAGGCTGCCACGATTGAACATCGCCAACTTGTCCTTCAGGAGCGGGTTAAGCCCCTGGTAGAAATGGTCCCGCTGCTTCACGTCGGTATCAGCATGATACGACGCATATAGCGCGAGATCATTAAACGCCCTGGAATATTCCAGCGCGTTCCGGCTCCCTTGTTGCAGGTGTAGGAACTCCTGCGTCTTCCTCTTCATCATACCTGGCGGTATATGATAGGCCCTGAAGGCCGTCCGGAACTCCGCCCAGGTCATCACTCGGTCGGTGGGCTGTGAAGCACAGAAGTTGGCCCACCACGCGCTCGCGGATCCTTGGAGCTGCTGGACCGCGAACTGAGTCTTGCGCTGCTCGCTGATTTGGAGCAGCCCGAACTTCATCTCTATGGCGCGGAGCCAGTTGTCCGCGTCAAGTGGTTCATCCGCCCTTGAGAATACCGGGGGATGAGTTGCCAGGAAGTCGGAGTAGGAGCTCTGTTGACGCTCCTCACGGTCTTGACGTCTCTCTGGGCGAGACGTATTCGCAATAAGAGTCTGCAGCAACTCTGTGTGTTGCTGATGCGAGCCCGCCATTGCCGCGACGATGTCGGCCAATGTAACCGTCGGCAGTGGCGGTGGCGGTGTTTGCTGTTGCTGCTGTTGCTGTTGTTGTCCCGAGGAGTCCTCGGGAGGTGGTTGGGAGGTCTCTCCCCCTTGACTGGTACCCCCAACGTCCGGGTTGGCACGAGTACGCGTCATTCTGAAATTCAAAACAGCAGCGATTAGCACATGTCTTACTTAAAATTCCATAAGCAACAGTAGGTATTGACGTGACACACGATTAATTTGCACAACGTTCACATATATTGATAAAGCATAAACTTTATACAAGATACATTATTCTCGGATCTCCGAGAAGTCGTGCTCATGTCGTCACTAACTATACATACGCTACTGTCTACACGACATGTCACCGATTACAAACGTTGGGTTACGCTACCCTGGCTGCCCTACTTGGCAACCGTAACCCCCTACTCGGAGTAGAACTCGACCTCCTGGGGGTCCTCCTCCTCTGGTACCTCTGCTGGTGGCTCTGGGTCTACCACCTCTTCTCCCATCCCGGGTTCTCCCATTGCTGGAAGACCCAAGACTACCGGTACGCCTAACACCGGGGGCACGAGGTCCTGCAAAGCATGCACCTCGTCCATAGCTTGGTTGTAGTCCTCTTCCCATCCTTGTCCTTCCTCAATAGCGTCGTCCCTCTCTTGAGCAGGGTCCTCATTCTGCTGGGTTAGGGTCTGCACCAGCTCTTGCAACTCCGCTATGTCAACACGGCTCTTCTTCCTTGCCTTCTTCAGACGAGGCAACTGATTGTGTTGTTCATTCAGTCGCTTGATCGTCGGAAGGAGCACATTGCGGAGTGCGCTGTGAGCACTCTCGAAATGATCTCCACGGCTTGTGCTCTCCTTGAGCTTTGTGGCGAGATGCTCCGTATGAACGGCTTGGCTGTCCATCACGGCGTTTCCCGCCCTCATCTGGAGGCTCAGATTTGCCCCCGCGGGGTTGTACCTTGGGCAACTCGGGTCCGTTGCTTCCAGGTACCTCTCTTCCCACACCTTCTGAGCTCGTCCCTCCACCGGAACGAGTGCGTATGGAGTGCCCTCCATAGCCTGCACGTGTAGTTGGCAGAAACGTGACATAGTGTCACGGGCTGCCACTTGCCACATCCCTTCCGGTTGTCTTCCTCTCACCGTGACGGTGAATGGCACCCAACCGGGTGGCGTAGGTCCTGCAGGAACCTCGACATGGATCGTCCACGTCTTGTTCCCCTCCTCGCCTTCTTCCTTGGCGAAGTACTGCGGCATCTGACTATACCCAAAATATTGGAGCATTTGCCACAATGCTTCCGGGTAGCCGCGACGGTCAGAACAGTGGGAAGCCACCCACCCGTTCTCCAACTGTTTATCTGCTGCCATCTGTAAAAATATATTTGAGAATTGTCAAATATTTATTTAAACAGTAAACCCCTGAGTTATAACATAAAACATGTCATTGAACCCATAAAACTTGGAAACATAGTTCAAATTTTTAAACAAATTTGACTGCTGATCTGCTGTTCCCATGACAGCTCTGACCAGTTTCCATTTCAACCTGATTTAGGCCATGTTAAAAGCAAAACCAGTTCTGGAGCTCAACATCAAAGTTTAATCTAACTCCAATAGCTTCCCAGAAAGCATTTGATTGGCCTAAAATCTGTCCTGGTTCAAAAGTTATGAGATGTCAAAGTTAACAGAATTTTTGGAGAAAATTGGACAGTACCTCCCTGCCTTAGGTACTGATTTGATCCAAAAATCTCAGTTACTTCTGTTCCTAATCTGACAAAACTTTCTGTTACAAAGTTGTAACCCACCTCATAAGCTTTCCAGAAATCCCTCATTTTCTATTTTTGGATTTTTATGCAGGAAGTTATGCTCAATTTACAGAGAGTCTACAGAGAGTCTTTATTCTGTCCTGTTTTATGGACAGTTTAAACTTTACTGCATTTTTCGAGTGGTTAAGGGATGAAACACCTCTGGAACTCAACATAAAAGTTGTAAAGCTCTTCCAAAGCTTTCCATAAATGTATCATACGACCCCAACCTCGAAAGAACTCAACCTCTAACCTCTGATTAACTCCAGCCTTGATTCAGCTGAAAACAGAGTGCTCTGTCCTTAACAACCTATAAGTTGAAAACTTGTGAACTTTGAATATCCTGTTCAAGGGAAGGAGTTACATCAAGTTTTACTACTTTGGATCAAAACCTTCCAGTTTTTGCAATGAAGTTGTTTATTTAGTTGGGTGTGACGTCGATGCGTCACCAGACTATGTCGGTACTACGTCCTCACAAAGGAAAAACCTATACCGGACTTAGCCGGCTTCGTTAATTCAGTGGCACTAACCGTCACTCGCACACGGATGCTACACGTCTACCGTTTCGATGTCGGGCTACCTGCAGAAACGTCCCGAGATGCACGATTTTTCCGACATAACAAATAGGTTAATAAGCCACTTTCTATATACTAATAACATCCTTATACGGGCTACTAACTCGTTCCTCACTGGATTTTTGAAAAAGAAGACCTTTGTACTGTGTTAAACCTCAAGCGAGCTCTGATACCAACGCTGACACGACCCCATTGGTCCTGTCGAGCCAGGATCACGCTGAGGGGTGCTGCGTTGCACAGCACCGTATAACACACGTCAAAGGTACAAAGCGGAAGCGGAAATTTTATTACATAAACAAGTTTATGAACATGTTTACATCAAAATAAGTTCAGTCCACACTCGCGGGCGTAGACTAAGCATCAAGTGCACGTTCAGCCCTCGAACGTGTCCTTGCTAGCACACACGCACACTAACTCTGCGGCGTGCACGACTCCCACTCGACGGGATTCCCCTCCTGGGGTTCCGTCTCTTCTTCGGGAGTCCCTTCCTCATAGAACCCTGCAAAGGCTTCAAACACAAGCAGTGAGCACGAAGGCTCAGCAAGTCTGACCCATCTCACCTAAACATGGAACTTCTACATGAGGGTAATGGGTTACATGAGGTAAAAACCAGTTGCAAGGACTCGCCTAATTAGTAGAACCTTACTTTCAAGTTTTAGCAGCAGGTTGTGGAGAACCTTACGCTAAGGCACATGAGAGAGCCACAATCAAACAAGAAACGCATTTCTTTCATGTACTTTGCCCAAAGTTGAAAAGAACTTTAGTTAGCTCTAAACTACAGCATATCATTAACAATCAATGTCCAGCTTTCAACCAGCAACATTTTAACATGTGACTAGCCTGTTCTTTCTACGTCACAGTACAGTGAACAAGTGGTACTCACTGACCGCAAGGGACGGCGATTATAATCGATTTACACCTGCAGGGTTACCCGAACAACCCGTCACATACGCCCGTACTCGATGTTGCCTACAACAACCATCACGGACATCGTACGCGACTACCTTTCACCCGTTAGCCAAATGTTGAACCGGTCCAATCGTCCCGAGCAAGAGGCCTCTGCACGCGCATCTCAGTGCCGCCAGCCAATTTACACCTAGAGCTCTCAACCTACCCTCTGAACGACCAGCTATGCCTCAACACCCAGCTACCCGAGTTACATCAGTTTCTCGGTTCCCATATAGCCGGTAGGTCTTTGGTACTGTTCTAGCTTGTTCAACAGGCCCGCACACGGCTCGGTCCTCAATCGACACAAGCGGAGCTACAGCACACAGGCCCCAAAGTCCTGCTGCCCTTACTCTCCGCTCGGTCTCATTTTATTGCCATGTGTATCATGTGCTACCTCTACCCGAGCAATGTGCCTCTAGCCTATTCTCGTGAGTAGTTCCAACTACTCGACTTGTACCGAATCCTACTCTATCTTAGCAATGCAGTGGCTAACGAGGTTTTCAATCCTAAACCCAACCCATGGTTTTCTTGGCTATGCAGATGGGTTTCCAATCAAGACTCTAATGCAAAGAACAATATTCAAAGATGTGCTCAAAACAATAAACATTTGTAAAAAGGTTAATGCAAACCGGAGCTTGTCTTGCTGCTCTTGGTCGTAGGCTAGCTGTTCCTCCGGAGTAACGAAGTCTAGGACTTCGGGTTCCTCCTCGACCTTAGCGACTACATGATAAGAGCAATATATGTATCAATTTAAATGCATTGGTATTAACTTTGAAGTTGTGAAGTCTATAATTCTTGCTAGACAAACCTAATGACTGTGAAACTTTTACTGTGGCTTGGTTACAACCTAAACAGAGACTTGGTCAAGTTTTAGTTGCAGCAAAGCTCAATTGAGCCCCCCACAATTAATTATGTCCTTGACCTTAATTAAAGGCTTTTAGGGTGTTCTAAGGATTTTCATGAAACAAACTATGACTTTCTGAAAACTAGATTTTCAGAGGGTTCTAATAGATTTGGTCTCACTTAATTTGGGGGTTCCTAACTAAAGATATGAGCCAAACAATTTCAGAGAAAATTCTGAAAAATGTTTCTGAACATTTTCTATTTTCTCTGGAACAGTTTCACTAATCACACCATTAGGTGGATTAAATGAGCTCAAATGGATCTGAAATTTTTATGGTAGTTCAAGGATATTTTGGTGAACATCTCAGCAAAATTTCAGGATTTTCCTCCAAAGGATTCTCCAGTTAAAATTCCTAACAATTTAAATTTTGAGGAATTAATTCTGGAGAAATAAGGAATTTCATGAAGTGAAACTTGATTTTCTGGAAAGTACTCAGAGAGCTGAATCCAGCGAAATTTGGTTCACTCAATTTGGAGCTTTCTAGCCAAAGTTATGAGGATTTGAAGTTTGAAGGAAATCTGAAAATCGGGGAAAAGTTTAAACTCGCGCGTGGGCCCAGGGGACACGCGTCGCACGCCGAGGCGACAGCACACCGCGGCCCACAATGATTTTACGCGCCAGCACACCCGATCCCGGCCGCAGCCGGATCCTGATTCAAAATATCTCCCGCTGACAGCTGGGGTCCACCCCCTTCTTCAACCTCGCGACACCCGCGCCCCGCCGCCGAGGGATCTCGCCGGAGAGCTCGCCGCCGGCTGCTGTACAGCTCCAAACTTCTCGATTCTGGCCGCCCCTGCCTACTTTTACTCGGGGAACAGGATTCTAGGGTCAGCTGCTCATGACAGTGGCCGGAGCATGGTCGGCGACGAGCCGCCACCTCGGAACGACTTCGGCCATGTCGGCTGACTACCCTAGCACCTCAGCTACTTGGGAAACCGGTCCAGGAGCATCAGTGGACCTTAGAGAAGGTCAACATGAGCTCGAGGCAGCTCGGGGAAGGCCCGAAATAGGTCCTCAACGTGCGCCCGATGCCGCCCGTTCGTTTCGCCATTAGTAGACCTCAAATTACGCCGGGCACAGAGGTTCTCCGGCCCAGAGTTGTGAAGGCAACTTGTGCGTTACCGTGTCTAGATCGTGTGAGAGCGGCTTGAGGCCCTCTAATCCTTTCTAGAGCACGAATTAAACAGAATCGTACCCGAAGGTCGTTCTGCACACAGAAAGGGAAAAAGTGGAAATTCGCCGCCGGTGAGCAACCACTCGAGCTGTGGCCCGGGGATGAGCAGCACCGGTCACCCGCGCGTCCAAGGGTGCCTTGGCTCGGGCGTGACAACGCCCTGGTTGGGCCATCCACGAGAGCCCGAGGTGCGGCGGTTCCAAGTCCCGAATTTGATCTTTCGGCACAGCCGATATCAATCGGTTTCAACCGAATTCTAGCAACGGGGAGGACGGAGGAAGGTCTCTAGTACCTTGCTGGGGCTCTGGAGTGGACGGAGGGAGCTGCGATCGGCGTTCTACGATCAAGTCCGAGCTGTGGAAGTTTTCGGCCGGCGCTGAGTTCTTGCGGGGAAGAACGGTGGTGCCTCGGCCAAGAAGGGGGCAGGCGCCTTAAGAAGGCTCTGCACCGCCTCACGCCCGCGCGTGGGCAAGCAGCTGTTGGCGCGGCGGCTGCCCTCGGTGGCGATCACCGCTGCGGCTCGGCGACCCGAGTGAAAAAGTCTCAGTCGGTTTGATCTGAGCAGTGGCTGACATGTGGGTCCCACCTCCAGTTTTAACCTCTGAAATTTACTCCTAATCACTGTTGTAAACAGTGAACCCCATACTACCCTTGGCAATTCAAATTATTCGCCCATGAGCCATTTGAATTGATCAAAGTTCAAATGAGGTTTGGTTTGAAGTAATTTCAGCACAAGTTCAGTTTGGAATTCAAATAAAGTTTGAATTTCTCCCCCTTAGCTCATGTCAAGATCAACTCCAAATGGAATGAAAATTGGTGTGTGAGCTCACAAAAATGTGCTGAGTAAGAATATGCCTTCCACTTTTAAATTCATGGGATAAAAACAGTTTGAATTTGAATATGGTTTCAAACTGCCCTCTTCCTAACTATACCCAAACTGACCTCAAAAAGGTTTTGAATTTGGGTGAAACTTGGCATGGACATCCTTAGTAAAGTGTATGAGTTTTCATATGTCCATCCCATCTATATCACATGTGGGAAATACCACTTTTGCAATGTGTGAGTTTGTTCTCTAATGAGCATGTTGATAATTGTTACTTGCTCTTCATTTGTGTTCATCATCCTTCCTCAAATGAGGTGTGTGGTGTGGTGATGAACACTGCAAATGTGTGTCAAAAACTGAGGCCCTTACACGAACCACCACTACATGTGATTCCACACGGAGCTCTCTACAACCTAGCTTTGATCCCCACCATCCGTGAAGAGATAGCGGCAGCCCAGAAGAATGACAAGGGCATGTCACATTTGCGGAGACGTGTAGACAGTGGGGAGTTGAAATGTTTCCGGAAGGACGGAGACGGCGTCCTATGGTTCAAAGACCGGATCGTCGTACCCCGAAACCCGGAACTACGGAAGAAGATCTTTGATGAGGCTCACTTATCAAAGTTCTCTATTCACCCCGGCAGTAACAAGATGTATCAAGAACTCAGAAGAAAGTTTTGGTGGACACGGATGAAGCGTGAGGTTGCAAAATATGTGTCCGAGTGTGATACATGTCGAAGGGTGAAGGCAGATCATATGCGGAAACCGGGACTGCTGCAACCACTGGGCATTCCTACCTGGAAGTGGGAGGATGTGAGCATGGACTTCATCATCGGTTTACCCACCACCTTGCAGAAACATGACTCTGTGTGGGTGATCGTCGATCGGCTCACTAAAGTTGCCCATTTCATCCCGGTCAACACAAATTACAACGCCAAGAAGTACGCTGAACTGTACATCTCACGGATCCTATGCTTATACGGCATACCCCGTACCATCATATCGGACCGGGGCACTTTATTTGTGTCCCGTTTTTGGGAGCAGCTGCACGCTGCCTTGGGGACGAAGCTGATCCGTAGTTCAGCCTACCACCCGCAGACGGATGGGCAAACGGAGCGGGTAAATCAGATCTTAGAAGACATGCTACGAGCTTGCGCTATCAACCACGGCAAGAATTGGGATGATCACTTGCCGTTAGCCGAGTTCTCGTACAACAATGGATACCAAGCCAGCATCAAGATGGCGCCCTACGAGGCGCTATACGGGAGAAAATGCCGCACACCCTTGAATTGGTGTGAGTCTGGCGAAAGGGTTACCTTCGGGATTGACCTCGTCAACAACGCGGAAGAAAAAGTTTGACTGATTCAAGCGAACCTAAAAGCCGCTCAATCCCAACAGAAACAGTATGCGGACCGGAGAAGGCGCCCATTACAATTCGAAGTTGGAGATCACGTATATCTACGGGTAGCTCCAATGAAGGGCATAAACAGATTTGGGGTTAGAGGAAAGTTGGCACCCCGATTCATTGGTCCCTTCCAGATTACCGAAAGATGTGGACCAGTGGTATACCGACTGAAATTACCAGAAGCACTTTCCGGTGTGCACGACGTCTTTCACGTTTCCCAGCTGAGGAAGTGTCCCAAGCTATCAACTACCGTTCAGCTGGAAGACATTGAAGAACTGCAAACGGATCTCACCTATCGGGAGGAACAGGTGCAGATTATTGATGAAAAGGCCCGAACCACACGCAACCGTACGTTGTGGTTCTACAAGGTTCTATGGAGTAATCACTCCATGGACGAAGCGACATGGGAGAGCGAAGAATTCCTTCGCACTAACTACTTCGAATTTTTCACGTCGCATATCCGGTAATTTTCCACCGTCCTCTCTCTCATTTTCACCTTATAATCTCGGGACGAGATTCTTTTAAGAGGGGAGGAATGTAAGGGCCTTAGTTTTTGACACACATTTGCAGTGTTCATCACCACACCACAGACCTCATTTTAGGAAGGATGATGAACACAAATGAAGAGCATGTAACAATTATCAACATGCTCATTAGAGAACAAACTCACACATTGCCAAAGTGGTATTTCACACATGTGATATAGATGGGCTGGACATATGAAAACTCCTACACTTTACTAAGGATGTCCATGCCAAGTTTCACCCAAATTCAAAACCCTTTTGAGGTCATTTTGGGTATAGTTAGGAAGAGGGCAGTTTGAAACCATATTCAAATTCAAACTGTTTTTATCCCATGAATTTAAAAGTGGGAGGCATATTCTTACTCAGCACATTTTTGTGAGCCCACACACCAATTTTCACTCCATTTGGAGTTGATCTTGACATGAGCTAAGTGGGACAAATTCAAACTTCATTTGAATTCAAAACTGCACTTGTGCTGAAATTCACTCAAACCAAACCCAATTTGAACTTTGATCAATTCAAATGGTTCATGGGTGAATAATTTGAATTACCAGGGGTACTATGGGGTTCACTGTTTACAACAGTGATTAGGAGTAAATTTCAGAGGTTAAAACTGGAAGTGGGACCCACATGTCAGCCACTGCTCAGATCAAACCGACTGAGACTTTTCTCACTCGGGTCGCCGAGCCGCAGCTGTGATCGCCACCGAGGGCAGCCGCCGCGCCAGCAGCTGCTTGCACACGCGCGGGCGCGAGGCGGTGCAGAGCCTTCTTAAGGCGCCTGCCCCCCTCCTCGGCCGAGGCATCGCCGTTCTTCCCCGCAAGAACTCAGCGCCGGCCGAAATTTTCCGCAGCTCGGAATCGATCGGAGAACGCCGATCGCAGCTCCCTCCGTCCACTCCAGAGCCCCAGCAAGGTACTAGAGACTTTCCTCCGTCCTCCCCGTTGCTAGAATTCAGTTGAAACCGATTGATATCGGCTGTGCCGAAAGATCAAATTCGGGACTTGGAACCGCCGCACCCCGGGCTCTCGTGGATAGCCCAACCAGGGCGTTTTCACGCCCGAGCCAAGGCACCCTTGGACGCGCTGGTGACCGGTGCTTCTCAACCCCGAGCCACAGCTCGAGTGGTTGCTCACCGGCGGCGAATTTCCACTTTTCCCCTTTCTGTGTGCAGAACGACCTTCGGGTACGATTCTGTGTAATTCGTGCTCTAGAAAGGATTAGAGGGCCTCAAACCGCTCTCACACGAGCTAGACACGGTAACGTGCAAGTTGCCTTCACAACTCTGGGCCGGAGAACCTCTGTACCCGGCGTAATTTGAGGTCTACCAATGGCGGAATGAACGGGCGGCATCGGGCGCACAGTGAGGACCTATTTCGGGCCTTCCCCGAGCTGCCTCGAGCTCATGTCGACCTTCTCTGAGGTCCACTGGTGCTTCCCGACCGGTTTCCCAAGTAGCTGAGGTGCTAGAGAAGTCAGCCGACATGGCCAAAGTCGTTCCGAGGTGGCGGCTCGTCGCCGACCATGCTCCGGCCATTGTCATGAGCAGCTGACCCTAGAATCCTGTTCTCCGAGTAAAAGTAGGTAGGGGCGGCCAGAATCGAGAAGCCGGCGGCGAGCTCTCCGGGGAGGTCCCTCGGCGGCGGAGCGCGGGCGTCGCGAGGTTGAAGAAGGGGGTGGACCCCAGCTGTCAGCGGGAGATATTTTGAATCGGGATCCGGCTGCGGCCGGGATCGGGTGTGCTGGCGCGCAAAATCATTGTGGGCCGCGGTGTGCTGTCGCCTCAGCGTGCGACGCGTGTCCCCTGGTCCCACGCGCGAGTTTAAACTTTTCCCCGATTTTCTGATTTCCTTCAAACTTCAAATCCTCATAACTTTGGCTAGAAAGCTCCAAATTGAGTGAACCAAATTATGCTAGATTCAGCTCTCCGAGTACTTTCCAACAAATCAAATTTCACGTCATGAAAACCCTTAATTCTCCAGAATTAATTCCTCAAAGTTTAAACTGTTAGGAATTTTAACTGGAGAATCCTTTGGGGGGAAAATCCTGAAATTTTGCTGGGATGTTCACCAAAATATCTCTGAACTACCATAAAAATTTCAGATCCATTTGAGCTCATCTGATCCACCTAATGGTGTGATTAGTGAAACTGTTCCAGAGAAAATAGAAAATGTTCAGAAACATTTTCAGAATTTTCTCTGAAATTGTTTAGCTCATAACTTTAGCTAGGAACCTTCAAATTAAGTGATACCAACTCCATTAGAACCCTCTGAAAATCTAGTTTTCAGAAAGTCATAGTATGTTTCATGAAAATTCCTAGAACACCCTGAGAATTCCAATTAAGGTCAAGGACATAATTAATTGTGGAGGGCTCAAATGAGCTTTACTGCAACTAAAACTTGACCAAATCTCTGTATAGGTTGTAACCAGGCCCCAGTAAAAGTTTCACAGTCATTGGGTCTGTTTAGCAAGGGTTATAGACTTCACGACTTCAAAGTTAATACAAATGCATTTAAATTGATACATATATTGCTCTTATCATATAGTCACTAAGGTCGAGGAGGAACCCGAAGTCCTAGACTTCGTTACTCCGGAGGAACAGCTAGCCTAAGACCAAGAGCAGCAAGGCTAGCTCCGGTTTGCATTAACCATTTTACAAGTGTTTATTGTTTTGAGCACATCTTTGAATATTGTTGTGATTCTTTGCATTAGAGTCTTGATTGGAAACCCAACTGCATAGCCAAGAAAACCATGGGTTGGGGTTAGGATTGAAAACCTCGTTAGCCACTGCATTGCTAAGATAGAGTAGGATTCGGTACAAGTCGAGTAGTTGGAACTACTCGCGAGCATAGGCTAGAGGCACTCGACTCGGTTAGTGATAGCACATGAAACACATGGCAAGAAAATGAGACCAAGCGGAGGTTAAGGGCAGCAGGACTTTGGGGCCTGTGTGCTGTAGCTCCACTTGTGTCGATTGAGGACCGAGCCATGTGCGGGCCTGTTGAACAAGCTAGAACAGTACCAAAGACCTACCGGCTATATGGGAACCGGGAAACTGATGTAACTCGGGTAGCTGGGTGTTGAGGCATAGCTGATCGTTCAGAGGGTAGGTTGAGAGCTCGAGGTGTAAATCGGCTGGAGGCACTGAGATGCGCGTGCAGAGACCTCTTGCTCGGGACGATTGGACCGGTTCAACATTTGGCTGACGGATGAAAGGTAGTCGCGTACGGCGTCCGTGATGGTTGTTGTAGGCAACATCGAGTACGGGCGTACGCGACGGGTTTTTCGGGTAACCCTGCAGGTGTAAATCGATTATAATCGTTGTCCCTCGCGGTCGGTGAGTACCACTTGTTCACTGTACCGTGACGTAGAAAGAACAGGCTAGTCACATGTTAAAATGTTGCTGATTGAAAGATGGACATTGATTGTTAATGATATGCTGTAGCTTAGAGCTAACTAAAGTTCTTTTCAACTTTGGGCAAGGGACATGAGAGAAATGCGTTTCTTGTTTGATTGCGGCTCTCTCATGTACCTTAGCGTAAGGTTCTCCACAACCTGCTGCTAAAACTTGAAAGTAAGGTTCTACTAATTAGGTGAGTCCTTGCAAATGATTTTTACCTCATGTAACCCATTACCCTCATGTAGAAGTTCCATGTTTAGGTTAGACAGGTCAGACTTGCTGAGCCTTCGTGCTCACTGCTTGTGTTTGTAGCTTTTGCAGGGTTCTATGAGGAAGGGACTCCCGAAGAGGAGACGGAACCCCAGGAGGGGAACCCCGTCGAGTGGGAGTCGTGCACGCCGCAGAGTTAGTGTGCGTGTGTGCTAGCAAGGACACGTTCGAGGGCTGAACGTCCACTTGATGCTTAGTCTACGCCCGCGAGTGTAGACTGAACTTATTTTGATGTAAACATGTTCATAAACTTGTTTATGTAATAAAATTTCCGCTTCCGCTTCGTACCTTTGACGTGTGTTATACGGTGCTGTGCAACACAGCACCCTCAGCGTGATCCTGACTCGACAGGACCTTGGGGTCGTGTCACCAATGTTCAGCCTTTATTTGGAAATTCAAATTTAAACAGAAACTTTTCAGAACTCCTATCTAACTTCAAAAATTCATATCTCTCTGATGGTAGCTCCAAAAATGGTGAAACAAATTTTGTTAGAACCATGGAGACTTACCCTAATCAGATCTTCCACTGTTAGCTATGTCAAAGCTCCTGATTTGGGTTCAAAATTCAGAGAATCCTTGTGCTTGTGGGAATTTTGGAGGCCACAATGTGCAATGAAAATTCCCCAAATTTTTCTCAAATCATTCTTAGAGAGTCTAGTATCTACCGTAAAAATCCCAAAGCCAATTAAGGATCCTAAATAGCAATAGCTATGAATAGTAGTTCAATTCTTATAAATTCTTAATACTTATACATCTATTTTGCTACATTTCATTTAGTGACCGAAGTTGAGGACACACCATAGCCTTTGGACGTCCTGCCACCTGAAGTTGAATTTCTATCTAACTCGCAAGTAGGCAAGCCCCGGTTTGCACTTAAGTACCTTTTATAAAATTCTTTATTTGTATCACTTATGCCTAGGATGAATGTTTGCATTAGAGTTAAGGTGATTGAAACCCCACTTGCATAACCTTTTAAATCCTATGAAGGGTTGGGTAGCTTACAGAGCCTACGAGTAGACAAGGCCCCGCTAATATGCTTAGGACCTCAGTAGAAGTCGAGTAGTTGGAATCTACTCACGAGGTAAGGTTTATCACACGGTTTGGTCAGAATAGAAAATGGCTTAAGAGTGGTGAAAATGAGACCCAGCAGGGGGGGATTGGAAGCAGTGAGCGGAGGTCTCACGTGTGTAGCCCTGTTGGTGTCGATTGAGGACCGAGTCGTGTGCGGGCCTGCTGAACAAGTATCGAACAGTACCGGATGGCATACTGACATAAGCAGGAAACCGATGTAAATGGTTAACCTGGGTGCCGAGGCTTACCCAACCGTAAACAGGAGTGGGTTGAGGGTAGCAAGGTGTAAATCTGCCGGTGGGCACAGTCACGCTCCATGCGGGGACCTCCTACCCGTTACGGATGGACCGGTTGCATACAACAGAGTAGGAAGGGGTGTGGAATCACGCTTCTGAAAGTGGGTGTATGCAACATGTTGTCCGGGTGTCTCCTGATTGCAATCACCGTCCCTCGCGGTTATTTGAGTACCGCTTGTTCACTGTTTCGTGACGTAGTAAGAAGTGAAGTAAGCCAGTTGAATGATAATATGCTGTGACCATATATTACTGTTTTGGAAACCATGTTTGCTGTAGATGTAGAGCTAATTAAGTTTATATTCCACTTTGGGCATCACCACATCGGAGGAAAGAGTTTCTTGTTTGATTGTGGACTTCCGATGTGAGGGCTGCCTAAGGCACATGAATTTGCTGCTATAAAACTGAAAGTAAGGATCAACTTATAGGTGTTTCTTTGTCGCAAATTCCTTTTTCCTATCACACACCTCCCTGCATGTAGAGTTCCATGCCTAGGCTAGACGGTTAAGCCTTGCTGAGCCATCATGCTCACGGTTGCAATATTTGAGCTGTATGCAGGCGAGAGCAATGAGGAGGGTTCCGAGGACGAGGCGATGCCCCCGTCAGGTTACACGGCCGAGATGGAGCCCTGCACGCCGCCGTGATCTCCGGTTTCATGCTGCTAGCGTGTAGCGTCCCCGGGCTGGACGGCTGCACTTTTGCATAGTTAGGATGAGAGGCTACTATTGTACATTACTTCCGCTGTATAGTTATATTTTGTAAAAGACTTCCGCTGTTTTATAACAAATAAAGGTTTGTATGTTGTTCTTAAATTCTTTTCGTGTGTGTTGTTGGGTGCCGCATCGCACGGCACCACCCTATGCGATCCTGGAGTGGGTGAACCATGGGGTGGTCCCCACAATGGGAGCTGCCGCTGACTGGCGGGATGCCCTATGCAACACTCATGTCGACCCGGAGGCGATCACTTGGACTGAGTTCAAGGAAAGTTTCCGCTCTCATTACATTCCTGCTGGTGTATAGATGCTCAAGAGACAGGAGTTTGAAGGTCTCCGCCAAGGACAGAGAAGCGTGAATGAGTATCTCAACAAGTTCACACAACTGTCCCGGTATGCCCCCGAAGATGTCAACTCAGACCAGAGGAAGCAATACCTGTTCATGAGAGGGTTGAACAATGAGATCCAGGTTCAGCTCCTCAACAATGACTACCGAGCTTCCAGAAGCTGGTTGACAAGGCTATAGTAGTCGAAAGCAAGATCCGAGAGATCAAGCGAGAGTGCAAGAGGAAGGTGCCATACCAGCCCCAAGGGAGCAACGTACGACCTCGGTACATGCCCCCGGCCGCACCGCAGTATGGATCGACCACTCTTGCATACCACCCCAGTCAGCCACCATAGCAATGATCCGTTGCACAAGCACCTCGTGTGCCCTTGCCTCCTATGCCCCGACCCAACATGGGCGCTCCTGTTCAAAACCCCCGCCCCAATGTACCTGCTGCCGTATGCAACAGGGCATGGACAGCAGAACTATGCTCGGGGCAACGTGAACCATGTCTCTGCTGAGGAAGCACAACAGGCTGAGGACGTCGTAATTGGTATGTTCTTTGCAAACTCCAACCCAGCCACCATCTTATTTGATTCTGGAGCATCACATTCCTTCATATCATCCAAGTATGTTGCCAAGCATAATCTACCCATATCACACTTAAAATGCGCTATGTTAGTTAATTCTCCCGGTGGAGAGATGAGGACTAATATCGTATGTCCGAAAGTAAGCCTTAAAATAAGGGGGGTAGACTTCCTTGCCAACCTCATTGTCTTGGATTCTCAAGTGATTGACATAATACTCGGGATGGATTGGTTAAGCAAGCACAACGGGGTAATCCAATGTGCTGAAAGAAGCGTGCAGTTGACAAATGAGCATGGTATTCAAGTCGAGTTTGAGTCAGCCCAACAAACAACCGAAATGGAAATCTTGAACCACGTCGATGAATCAACATTGGACAGCATTCTAGTGGTTCAAGAATTTTTGGACGTGTTTCCTGAGGAGCTTCCAGGTATGCCACCTGATCGGGACGTTGAGTTTGCCATTGATTTGGTACCTGGAACTGCACCCATAGCAAAGAGACCCTATAGGATGCCCATCAATGAACTAGTGGAACTCAAGAAGCAAATTCAGGAGCAGTTGGAAAAGGGTTTTATACGTCCAAGCTCGTCACCATGGGGAGCTCCTGTGCTCTTCGTGGACAAGAAGGATGGGACCCAAAGGATGTGCGTGGACTATAGGTCTATCAATGAGGTAACAATCAAAAATAAATATCCTCTGCCCCGTATAGAGGACCTATTCGACCAAATGAAAGGAGCCCGATTGTTCTCCAAGATTGATCTTCGGTCAGGATACTTCCAACTGAAGATAAAGCCCTCCGATATACCCAAGACTGCCTTTCGAACATGGTATGGTTCGTATGAATATACCGTCATGTCTTTTGGGTTAACAAATGCACCCGCATACTTCATGTACCTTATGAACAAGGTTTTCATGGAGTACATGGATAAGTTCGTCGTGGTTTTCATCGACGACATTATGGTGTATTCAAAAAGTGAGGAGGAGCATGAAGAACATTTGAAATTGACCTTGCAGAAAATGCGTGAGCATCAATTGTATGCCAAGCTTAACAAGTGTCAATTTTGGCTAAAGGAAATATCGTTCCTGGGCCACATTATCTCCGAGGAAGGGGTGTAGTTTGATCCCGGAAAAGTGGGAGATGTTCTGAATTGGAACCAACCGCAAAACATGAGGGATATTTGGAGTTTTCTTGGGATGGCTGGATACTACGGACGCTTCATCAAGGACTTCTCTAAGATAGCAAAGCCTATGACGGAGTTGCTAACAAAGGGAAAGGCCATCCAATGGACACCAGCATGCCAAGAAAGTTTTGAGGAACACAAGAAAAGGCTAACCACAGCGCCGGTTTTGGTATTGCCAGACGTAAGCAAGAGCTTTGACATATATTGTGACGCATCCAGACAAGGGCTCGGATGTGTGCTCATGCAAGAAGGACAAGTGGTAGCCTATGCCTCACGACAATTAAAAAAGCACGAGCTTAATTATCCTACACATGACTTGGAGGTAGCAGTAGTAGTGCATGCATTGAAGATTTGGAGACATTATATTCTTGGTCATCGATGCGAGATTTATACAGATCATAAAAGCCTCAAGTACATATTTACACAAACGGACCTGAATTTGAGGCAACGTCGATGGTTGGAACTCATCAAGGATTACGATGTTGGAATCAACTACCACCCTGGGAGGGCCAATGTAGTAGCTGATGCATTGAGCCGGAAGGGAGCATGTCAACAACTCACGGTTCCGGAGCTACCACCCGAAATACGTAAGGAGTTCGAACGGTTACACCTCGGATTCTTGAACAAGATGGAAGTGATGGAGATCCACTCTTCATTGGAACAAGAGATAAGAGATGGCCAAGCAACGGATGAGGAGATTAAGGATATCGAGGAAAGGATCCGACAAGGAATAGAGAAGGATTTCAAAGAAGATGAGAAGGGTACGCTTTGGCTAGGAAAAAGAATTTGTGTGCCTAACGTGAAGCACATCCGCGACATGATATTAAAAGAGGCCCATGATTCACCCTATTCCATACATCCCGGAAGTACCAAAATGTACAAGGACTTGAAGACTTGTTATTGGTGGGATGGTATGAAAAGGGACATAGCCGAATACGTTGCCCTATGCGACACATGCCAACGGGTGAAGGCCGAACATCAAAGACCCGCTGGATTGTTGCAACCCTTGAAGGTACCCGAGTGGAAGTGGGAGGACATCAGTATGGATTTCATCGTCGGATTGCCACGTAATCAGTCGGGTTATGACTCCATCTGGGTTATCGTGGACCGATTGACAAAAACAGCCCATTTTCTCCCTGTAAGGGCCAAGTACAACGTTGCACAATTAGCCGAGTTGTACATGGAGAAGATCGTGTGCCGTCATGGAGTCCCTAGGAGGATAGTCTCAGATCGAGGTTCTCAGTTTACCTCTAGATTTTGGAGGAAGCTGCAGAAAGCTATGGGTACACGACTGGATTTTAGCTCCGCCTATCACCCACAAACCGATGGACAAACCGAAAGAACAAACCAAATTTTGGAGAACATGTTGAGAGCTTGCGTTTTGAAACGTGGGCATAGTTGGGATAGGAGTTTACCGTACGCTGAATTCTCCTATAACAACAGCTATCAAGCTAGCTTGGAGATGTCACCTTTCGAAGCGTTGTATGATAGGCGGTGTAGAACGCCACTGTTTTGGAACGAGACCGAAGAGAACCAGGTGTTTGGACCCGAAGTGCTACAAGAAGCTGAAAAGCAAGTCCAAACGATACGGGAGAACTTAAAGGCTGCTCAGTCACGACAGAAAGGCTAAGCGGACAATAGGCGAAGGAAGTTGACCTTCGAAGTAGGAGACTTCGTATACCTTAAGGTATCACCTATCCGTGGCCAACGACGTTTCAACGTCAAAGGCAAGCTAGCACCTCGCTACATCGGACCATTTAAAATTTTGGATAAGCGAGGAGAAGTAGCCTATCAACTAGAGCTCTCAACATATCTCTCCGACGTACATGACGTGTTTCATGTATCCCAGCTCAAGAAGTGCTTGAGAGTACCAGAGGAGCAAGTACCAATGGAAGAGCTTGAACTTAAGGAGGGCCTGACTTATGCAGAGCACCCTGCCCGAATTTTGGATGTAAGAGAAAGGGTCACAAGGAACAAAGTGATCCGATGGTGCAAGGTACAATGGAGCCATCACACTGAAGCTGAAGCCACATGGGAGCATGAAGAAGACATCAAGGCAGAATTTCCTCATCTATTCTCTACTAACGAATCTCGAGGGCGAGATTCAATTTAAGGAGGGTAGATTTGTGACACCCTCATTTTTGGTTTCTGCATGTATTCATGTTTCATGTAGAGAAAACATTTTAAAAGAAGTGGGAACAGAGAAAATCAAAGAAGTTAGCCAAAAGAAGCAAATTTCCAGTGTACAGAGAGCGCCGAAGACAACTCCCGCGGCTTGCTGGCCACGTGGCGTGTTTGGAGCTCATCTCCACAAAGGGGGAGAGGTCCGATCCCGTGGGACACGTGTTTCCCCCGGAGCTAGCCTATGCGGAGAAGCAAGGCCAGCTGCAGGACACATGTCACCTTCAGAACTAGTTACGTGGAAATCAGGACACCAGTCGCGCAGGATACGTGTCGATCTCGGAGCTCACCTCCGAGAGGTCCGGTTCTATCGGACACGTGTCGCCACCGGAGCATATCTCCGGGAGGTCCGACACTGTTGGACACGTGTCGACCTCGGAGCTCGTCTATGAGGAAAAAGGGAGTCCAACGCTACTTGACGCGTGGCATTCACGGAGCTCACCTCCGAAGAGAGGGAGGTCCGGAATGGATACGTGGCACACCCAGAGCCACCTCCGGAGAGAGAAAAGGTCTGGCACTGACACGTGGCGTGCACCGAGCCACCTCCGAATAGAGAGGAGGTCCCGACCGCTAGGATACGTGGCACACACGGAGCTCACCTCCGAAGGAGAGGGAGGTCTCACTCGCTTGACACGCGGCACAACCGGAGCTCATCTCTGCGTAAAGGGAGAGAACAGGCCCCGGTAGACACGTGGAGCTTCCGGAGCTCGTCACCGCGGAGGTAACGAGTTCTGGAGCGGTTTTTGGATTCTGTGCGCGTAGAAATACCGGTACGGAGAAGAAACCGACCTGAATGCCACAATGTTACCGCACCAAATCGACTAAAGATAAGTTGTTAAGATTCAACGACAATCTAAATAGGACTCTTATTCGAAATACAATCAGATTAGGACTCTTCTTCTCCTCATATAAATAGAACCAGAACCCTTGGCCGAAACCACAAACTTCTTTTCAACTCCTGAGCCAACGACTTAGAGCCCTAGCCCCAACTCGCCGAGTAAGCCCATCGCCGGAGTTCAGACGAGGAAGATCGCCGGAAGAGAGCCCCAACGATCTGTCTGATCAGAGAAGGACCCCGAGACCAAGAAGAACGTAAGGTAGGTCTCCAATATCACCTTGCGACATCATCGTGTTTTCTTTGCATCTGTTCTTCGATTCCTTTCGAACAGAAGCTTTCTCGTGGACAGATCACTTGTTGATCGGGTTGATCTAAAGACAAGGTCATCGCCACGTCCACATTTGATCCGAACACCTCTGTTCATCATAAAATCCATGCAAACCATGCAAGAACACGTACAAACTGAGCTAATAAAAACTGATCATATAGCATGCATATGCATCATCGCATCTAGTTAAAGTTTATGCATGATATTGATTGCTGTGGATCTTGTATGTTCGTAATCCTGTATAGAAGGACAAGCTCAGGGAACTGTCGACAACGAGCTGCAACAACAAGGTTTCGAGATCCAAGAACAACCGGAACCGCAAGAACAAGGCAAGTGCCCCTTGACCATATTGATCCCATGTTTTGGGAAAACTGTTTTGTTTTGCGAAAAGGTGTGTGTGCTGAGTCAAACATGATAGGAAACCCTTTTATAGGAGTTTACTAGTTTTTGTTAAACCACCCTTGTCGCCAGGGAAGTTTATGAGTCGGGTATGGTTTTTGCTTTAAGCTTCGCTGAGTCCATGGGATTGGGAAGCGAGATAGGTGTGTCTAGCTAACTGCACTTGTAACGATAATGAGAAACTGATGTTGTTAATGAACATGGATCAGAGGGAGATCTAGGCAATACTGGGTTTGTGAATGAGGTAGCATGAGATGGTGGTTTACTTGCCGTAGATGTAAGGACCGGTTCATGCGAGCACATGCTAGGATAACAGTGCCACCACAAGGCCAAGTATGGGTGCGGCTTAGCTGAGTAATTAGGTAAGTTGCTAGATAGTTATGGACCGTGGAAGGCGCGGGGAATGGGAGTCGAGTGAGGACTGCCCTGGAAACTTCATGGCACAAGAGAGGGCCCGTGGGTGATGTGAGGGACCACAGGACCTCGTTGGGTGGTGCCGTGTTATGCGGCACCCAACAGCACACGGGTCAATGAACACACATCATATTACATAAATAGTTTGCGGAAGCGTACAAGATTGTTTTTACAAATAAGTATTTCAGAGTAAGCTACAGCGGAAGACTATCACCGTCACGACTCTTATCTACACTAGCAACAAAGAAACGGTCCAGCCCACGGACGTTTCTTACTAGCAACACAAAGGACAATCTGAAGTGGCGAGGATGCTCTTTGAGTAAGCACTAGGAGGTTCCCGAGTCTCATCGGCATCCCTTCTCTTAAGCATGAAGTCAAATACCTGCAAAACAACTCGGATAGCATCCGTGAGCATAACGCTCAGCAAGACTTAACCGTCACCCTAAACATGAAACCCTATGTGAGGTTATGAACCTAAAGTAGGATGGCATAAGCATAATTAAACTCGCCTAAAAGTGGATCCTTACTTTCAGGTATTAATTGCAGCAATTTAAGTAACCCTTGGCATGCCACATCGGGGGTCCACAATCAAACAAGAAACGCTTTCCCCCGATGTAAATTGCTCATGGCATAAAAGAATCGAGTTTGCACTAGCCTATTCATCAAGATCCAATACAAAGCTAGTATGATACCTCACTCCAATATGATTAGTTTCTTTCTCATGTAAGTTCTTACTACGTCACGACTGTGAGAACAAGTATGCTCGGTCCATTCCGCGAGCGACGGTGATTCGAATCAATAACACCCGGACTACACGACACGTACGCCCGTACTCGACGTTGCCTACAACAACCATCACTGACGTCTTATGTGGCAGCCTTTCCCCCGTTTCACCCCCGCTGAATCGATCAAGTCGCCCCGTACAGTAGCTACTCTCATGGTGCACCTACCGACATGAGATGTCATGAGAATATTCCCCACATACTGCACACCGGCCGTCCGCCTAAGGCGACCCGAAAAGTCCCAACGACAGCTTCCCGAGGTACATCGGTTTACTGGGTCCCATATAGCCAGCATGAGTCCGGTACACAACTCAAACTTGTTCAACAGGGCCGCATACGGATCGGTCCTTGACCGACACGAACAGATCTATAGCACCCAGGCCCCTATGTCCTGCTGCTCCTACAACCTTCCGGTCCCAACTTTAACTCGCTAATTCATTTATGAACCAATCCCGTATGCCCCTGTTGTTCCTGAACATGCAAGTAGCATCTCACCACTCGACTTCTACCGAACCGTACTTAAGCATGGAAGTTCTACATGGTGATAGACACCTACCCAATACTCCATGGGTCATTTGGCTATGCAAGAGGAGTATCAAACACTAGACCTAATGCACAATTCATATCTTGACCGAAAGTGAATACAAAACAAAAACTTAACAGCTGTTAAATGCAAACTGGAGCTTGCCTGTTTTGCAGGGTAGTCGTATATAATCAGTTAGTGTCCTTGTTGATCCACCCTTGACTCTCTGGAGCTTGATCCACTTCAATGAATCACTCCTTTGAATCCCCTTCGTTGTGGTTCCTATTGAAATGCATATGCACATGTTTTATGGAATGTAATGGAAAGAAGTTATAGAATTAATCTCTTAGGAACAGAGGTTATGTGGAAAAGCCAAGAATGGCTTGGTTTGCCTCTGTTGTGCAAAGAACAGAAATAAACTAAATTGACCCTAAGGCCTTAGCTATACTCTAATCATTTCCCCTAATGAACATAATAGATAAACTGAAAGGATTTGAGTGCAACTGAAGAACAAGAACTCCAATGGCCTCAAAACTTTTACAGGAGGTTCTATACTACCTAAGGATTTCGCTTGCCAAATTGCAGATAATGTGGAGTCATATTGTGCCCTCCATAATTCTCACAATATCTCTTATGTATTTTTCCCTATACATAAGTAGGAAGACTAAGGACAGGGAGTTCAAGGACTCATCTTGGGCTGATAATTTACATGTGAGTTCTTGATCACATGAGAGTAATCTGGACCAAAATTCAGCCCTTTTACTTGAGTAGTTCTCCCAGAACAATTCTTTAAGCATTCCTACTCAAAACAATTAATTCTGAGGTAATGTGCATTTTCATGCTCATTTAAGGGAACTACAATTTCGAGTATGTCTCATAGAGCTTGTATAAATTTTCCTATGATGTTTTTGGAGCTATGGATTGCTCAGAATCGATTTTTGAAGAGGGAAACATTTTCTGAAAATGTTTCTGGACTCTTTTGAACACAGTAGTTTGCACTTAGCAAATTCCTACTCAAATAATCTTCAAATGAGCTGAAAATTTGCTAGTAGGTCAACACCCTGCTAAAGAATATTCTGGCAAAACTTGGGGATTTTTGGATAAACCAAACTCCCTCAATAATTCTTTTTCGGAATATCTTCAAAGAATTTTCCAGAATATAATATTAACTTTCATACAAATTTGAGTTCATATTTGGATATGACTCAGAGAGATGAATCCAACCTAAGTGGAATCGCTCAAATTGGAGGTTTCTACCAGGAGCTATGAATTTCCAAAGATTTAGCCAACTCTGGAATTGTTTTCCTACAGAAAATCCGGCTGGACCCACTGTTTTGAATCCCAGCCAATAGAAACGAAGCCGCACCGGGGCCACCGGGTTTTGCGCGCCAGCACATGGGATGCCGGCCACACCTGATCCCGGATTTCGATTCCGAGCTGCTGACAGCCGGGGCCCACGCTTCGTCTTCTTCCTCCGTGTGACGCCCTCAATTCTGTGGAAAGCCACGGAACCGGGAACTAATGCATATGTGTGCCCAGGATGTTCATCACACATACACATACGTTCCACAAACTGAATTCAGATTATATATTACCACGAATAACAGAGTTTATTACAACACCTCATGAGTCTTGGACTCATGCTCACAGCGGAAATCTAAATTCTATGCAGCGGATGTCCTTATTTAAATGCGGAAGCAAAAACTAATGCGAAAGCAAAACTAAGCAGAAGTGGCTCCATCTCTACTCCCTCCACAGGCAAGGTTGAGAACAGATCACACGCCATAATGCTCTACTCGGTCTTCATAGTAGCCTTCTCTTGCTGTTGATGATGAAATAATAATGCAAGTTTGAGTACAATGATGTACTCAGCAAGTGCGGGAAAACACATGATATGCAGCTCATAAAACAAGGTAGGCATAAAAGGTTTATTTGCAGAAAAGCAGTTCTGTAAAACCATGATAAAACAACAACTTAAGTTTAAATGTAATCCCAACATGTATTAATTTACCAACATACCTCCATCACTTCCCGTGTTCTATCCGAACATTAACCAATCTTTTATTCATACTCACGAATACCTCCTCGTATTCGCTACCATCTCACCTCATAAAACAACCTCGTCTCGCACCGAGACCAATCTCATGTCATGACCCATCAGTCATGCAACCATCTCATCTCCCGGACTCAACAGTACCAAACCAAACCATAACCAATAACCATAACCAATAACCTTCCCGATAACCATTCCAATAACCATCCCAGTAACCATCCCATCTAATCATGGCAGTTTAGCCAGGTGCTCGTGACCGTAAGCTCGGCTATCATGATAGTTTTAGTAACCCTGCAGAGTTTGTACCTCTTTACCCACAAGTTTGTGATTTCGTCACCCGTCGGCGACTACAGAACCTCCATTTTACCAGTACACAGCCGTCGGTGTATGGTCAAGAGATCACAAAATAGCCTTTACAAAGGGGTTACTAGATGTATGGACTCACTAAGGTTTCACCGGCAGGCTAGAATCTCCAATTCTCCCACCCACGGGCCCCCTCTTGTGCCATGCAGTTCCCAGGGCAGTCCTCACTCGACTCCCATTCCCCGCACCTTCCACAGTCCATAACACCCTAGCAACTTACCTAATTACTCAGCTAAGCCGCACCCATACTTGGCCTTGTGGTGGCACTATTATCCTGGCATGTGCATGCATGAACCGGTCCTTAGATCTACGGCAAGTAAAAACCACCATCTCATGCTACCTCATTCACAAACCCAGGCTTGCCTAGATCTCCCTCCGATCCATGTTCATTAGCCTCATCAATTACTTATTATTAGTACGAGTGCAGTTAGCTAGACACATCTATCTCGCTTCCCAATCCCATGGACTCAGCGAAGCATAAAGCAAAAACCATACCCGACTCATAAACTTCCCGAGCGACAAGGGTGGTTCAACCAAAACTAGTAAACTCCTATAAAAAGGGTTTCCCATCATGTTTGACTCACCACACACACCTTTTCGCAAAACAAAATAGTTTTGCCCAAAACGTAGGATCAACATGGTCAAGGAGCACTTGCCTTGTTCTTGTGGTTCCGGTTGTTCGTGATTCTCAAAACCTTGTTGCTGCAGCTCGTCGTAGACAGCTCCCTGAGCTTGTCCTGCTAGGTAGGATTACATGCATACAGGACTCACAGCAATCAATATTTATGCACAAACCTTAAACTAGATGTGATGATGCATATGCATGCTATCTCATGATTAGTTTTATTAGATTGATCTATACGTGTTCTTGAATGGCCTTGTAGGGACAGGGGTATTCGGATCAAAGGTGGACGTGGCAACGATCTTGTCTTTAGATCAAACTGATCATGAAGTGATCTATCCACGAGAAGGCTTTTGTTCGTAAGGAATCAAAGAACGGATGCAAAGAAAACACAACGATATCGTAAGGCGGTATTGGGGCCTACCTTACGTTCTTTTCGGCCTTCGAGGTCCTCCTCAGACTGCTGTGCTTTCCTCCGGCAATCTTCCTTGTTGCGCTTCGGCGATGGTTTACTCGGCGAGTTAGGGCTAGGGCTCTAAGTCGTCGGCTTAGGAATTGAAAAAGAAGTTTGTGGTTCCGGCCAGAGGTTCTGGGTTCTATTTATAATCGGGAAGAGAAGAGTCCTAATCTGATTGGATCCCGAATAAGAGTGTTATTCAGATCGTCATTGGATCCCATCATCTTATCTTTAGGTGATTTGGTGCGGTAACGTGGTGGAATTCAGGTCGGTTTCCTTTACGTACCGGTATTCTTACGCGTATCAGCCGTTCCAGAACTCGTTACCTCCGTGATGATGAGCTCCGGAAGCTCGACGTGTCCTCCGGGCCTGGTATCTCCTCGTCCGCAGAGACGAGATCCGGTTGTGCCGCGTGTCAACCGATCGAGACCTCCCTCTTATTCGGAGGTGAGCTCCGCGCACGCCACGTGTTGGCACCGGTCTTCCTCTTCTTCTTTCCTCAGGAACGTGCCCCGCGGTCGACAAGTGTTTGATTGATTGACACGTATCCCGCGCGACTGGTCCTCTGATTTCCGTGAGGACTAGCTCTGAGGATGACACGTGTCCTGCGGAAATGCTTTTGCTTCTTCCGCAGAGGCTAGCTCCGTGGGCAACACGTGTCCCACAGGATCGGACCTCTCCCCTTTTACGGTGACGAGCCCCGAGCCTGCCACGTAGCCAGCTTGGCGGAGGCCTCTCCCTACTTCGCAGGGATGAGCTCCGAACACGCCACGTGGCCAGCGGCCGCGGTGAGTTGTCTTCGGCGCTTTCTGAAAGCTGGATTCGGCTCTCATTGGCTATTCCTTTGATATTTTTCTCTGTTCCTTCTTTTCTTAAAATGTTTCCTCTTCATAAAGCATGAACATATGCTGACACCCGAGGTGAGGGTGTCACAAATCTACCCCCCTTAAATTGAATCTCGCCCTCGAGATTCGTTTGTAGAAAATAGATGGGGGAATTCCGCCTTGATATCCTCTTCACGTTCCCATGTGGCTTCAGCTTCAGTGTGATGGCTCCATTGTACCTTGCACCATCGAATCACCTTGTTTCGGGTGACCCTTTCTTTTACGTCCAAGATTCGGACATGGTGTTCTGCGTAAGTCAGGTCCTCTTGAAGCTCAAATTCTCTCATTGACACTTGTTCCTCTGGTACTCTCAAACACTTCTTAAGCTGGGTTACATGAAACACGTCATGTACGTCGGAGAGGTGGTGTGGGAGCTCTAGTTGATAGGCTACTTCTCCTCGCTTGTCCAAAATCTTAAATGGTCCGATGTAGCGAGGCGCTAGTTTGCCTTTGACGTTAAAACGTCGTTGGCCTCGGATAGGCGATACCCTAAGGTATACGAAGTCTCCTACTTCAAAGGTCAACTTCCTATGCCTATTGTCCGCATAGCCTTTCTGTCGTGACTGAGCAGCCTTTAAGTTTTCCCGTATCGTTTGGACTTGCTTTCCAGCCTCTTGTAGTACTTCGGGTCCAAACACATGGTTCTCTCCAGTCTCGCTCCAGAACAGCTGCGTTCTACACCGTCTGCCATATAAGGCTTCGAAAGGCGACATCTTCAAGCTAGTTTGATAGCTGTTGTTATAGGAGAACTCGGCATACGGTAAACTCCTATCCCAACTACGCCCATGTTTCAAGGCGCAAGCTCTCAGCATGTCCTCCAAAATTTGGTTTGTCCTCTCGGTTTGCCCATCTGTTTGTGGGTGGTAGGCGGAGCTAAAATCCAGTCGTGTCCCCATGGCTTTCTGCAGCTTCCTCCAGAATCTAGAGGTAAACTGAGAACCTCGATCCGAGACTATCCTCTTCGGAACTCCATGACGGCATACGATCTGCTCCATGTACAATTCTGCCAACTGTGTAAAGTTGTAACTGGTCTTTACCAGAAGAAAATGGGCGGTTTTCGTCAATCGGTCCACAATGACCCAGACGGAATCATATCCTGACTGAGTACGTGGTAATCCGACGATGAAGTCCATACTGATGTCCTCCCATTTCCATTCGGGTATTCTCAAAGGTTGCAACAATCCAGCGGGTTTTTGATGTTCGGCTTTTACCCGTTGGCATGTGTCGCATAGGGCAACGTATTCGGCTATATCCCTCTTCATACCATCCACCCAATAGCAAGTTTTCAAGTCTTTGTACATTTTGGTGCTCCCTGGATGTATGGAATATGGTGAATCATGTGCCTCCCTTAATATCATGTCGCGAAGGTGTCTTAGGTTTGGCACACAAATCCTTTTTCCTAGCCAAAGCGTACCCTTTTCATGCTCCTTGAAATCCTTCTCTATCCCTTGTCGGATTCTTTCCTTGATCTCCTTGATCCCCTCGTCCGTTGCTTGGCCCTTTCTTATTTCTTGCTCCAATGAGGAGTGGATCTCCATTATTTCCATGTTATTCAGGAATCCGAGGTGTAACCATTCGAACTCCTTACGTAGTTCGGGTGGTAGCTCCCAAACCGTGAGTTGGTGGCATGCTCCCTTTCTGCTCAATGCGTCAGCTACTACATTGGCCTTCCCGGGGTGGTAGTTGATTCCTACATCATAATCCTTGATGAGTTCTAACCATCGACGTTGCCTCAAATTCAAGTCTGTTTGTGTAAATATGTACTTGAGGCTTTTATGATCCGTATAGATCTCACATCGATGACCAAGGATATAATGTCTCCAAATCTTCAATGCATGCACTACTGCTGCTAACTCCAAATCATGCATAGGATAGTTAAGCTCGTGCTTCTTTAATTGTCGTGAGGCATAGGCTACCACTTGTCCTTCCTGCATGAGTACACACCCGAGCCCTTGTCTGGATGCGTCACAATATATGTCAAAGCCCTTGCTTACGTCTGGCAATACCAGAACTAGTGCTGTGGTTAGCCTTTTCTTGAGTTCTTCAAAACTCTCTTGGCAGGCTTGTGTCTATTGAAAGACTTTTCCCTTCATTAGCAACTCCGTCATAGGTTTTGCTATCTTAGAGAAGTCTTTAATGAAGCGCCGATAGTATCCTGCCATCCCAAGGAAACTCCGAATATCCCTCACGCTCTTCGGTTGGTCCCACTTCAGAACATCTCTCACCTTTCCAGGATCAACCGATACCCCATCCTTGGAGATGATGTGGCCTAGGAAGGATATTTCCCTTAGCCAAAATTGACACTTGTTGGGCTTGGCATACAACTGATGCTCGCGCAACTTCTGCAAGGTCAATCTCAGATGTTCTTCATGCTCCTCCTTACTTTTTGAATACACCATAATGTCGTCGATGAAAAACACGACGAACTTGTCCAAGTACTCCATGAAAACCTTGTTCATAAGGTACATGAAGTATGCGGGTGCATTCGTCAATCCAAAAGACATAACGATATATTCATATGAACCATACCGTGTCCGAAAGGCTGTCTTACGTATATCGGAGGGGTTAATCTTCAGCTGGAAATATCCCGACCGAAGATCAATCTTGGAGAATACTTGGGCTCCTTTCATTTGATCGAACAGGTCCTCTATACGGGGCAGAGGGTATTTATTCTTGATTGTCACCTCGTTGAGAGACCTGTAGTCCACGCACATTCTTTGGGTTCCGTCCTTCTTGTCCATGAAAAGTACCGGGGCTCCCCATGGTGACGAACTTGGACGGATAAAACCCTTCTCCAAGTGTTCTTGAATTTGCTTCTTCAGTTCAACTAACTCGTTAACGGGCATCCTATATGGTCTCTTAGCTATGGGTGCAGTTCCAGGTACCAAATCTATGGCAAACTCGATGTCCCGGTCAGGTGGCATACCTGGAAGTTCTTCCGGGAACACGTCCGAAAATTCCTGAACCACTGGAATGTTGTCCAATGCTACTCCTTCAACATGGTTCAAATCCGCCCGTTCGGTTGCTTGCTGGGTTGACTCAAACTCAACACGGATACCGTGTTCGTTTGTCAACTGCACGCTTCTCTCAGCGCATTGGATTACTCCATTGTGCTTGCTTAACCAGTCCATTGCGAGTATGATGTCAATTCTGTGGGAGTCCAAGACAATAAGGTTGGCAAGGATGTCTACCCCCCTTATTTTAAGGCTTACCTTAGGACATACTATACTAGTCCTCATTTCTCCTCCGGGAGAATTAACTAACATAGCACATTCTAAGTGGGATACGGGTAGATGATGTTTGGCAACATATTTGGATGATATGAAGGAATGTGATGCTCCGGAATCAAATAAAATGGTGGCTGGGTTGGAGTTGGCAAGGAACATACCAATTGCGACGTCCTCAGCCTGTTGTGCTTCCTCAGCAGTGACATGGTTAACGTGGCCACGAGCATAGTTCTGCGGTCCACGGTTCCCTTGGTTGTCCCCTCCGTTTGGTCGCTGGTTCTGCTTGGACACGTTACCTTGCTGTCCAGGGCCTCTCCTCGGGCACTGGTTAGCGAAGTGGCCTACTTCCCCGCATGCAAAGCATGCCCTGTTGCCTACGGCAGCAGGTACGTTGGGGCGGGGGTTTTGAACAGGAGCGCCATTGTTAGGCCGGGGCGCAGGAGGCATGGGCACACGAGGTGCCGGTGCAACGAACCGTTGCTGTGGTGGCTGACCAGGGCGGTACGTAGGAGTGGTCGATCTATACTGCGGTGCAGGGGGCATGTACCTAGGTCGTACGTTGCTCCCTTGGGGCTGGTATGGCATCTTCCTTTTGCACTCGCACTCGATCTCCCGCATCTTGTTTTCAACCACAATAGCCTTATAAACTAGCTTCTGGAAGCTTACGTAGTCATTGTTGAGAAGCTGAACTTGGATCTCATTGTTCAACCCTCTCATGAACAGGTACTGCTTCCTCTGATCTGAGTTGACATCTTCGGGGGCATACCAGGACAGTTGTATGAACTTGTTGAGATATTCATTCACACTTTTCTGCCCTTGGCGGAGACCTTCAAACTCCTGCCTCTTGAGCATCATTACGCCAACAGGGATGTAGTGGGAGCGGAAACTTTCCTTGAACTCAGTCCAAGTGATTGTCTCCGGGTTGGCATGGGCGTTGCTCAAGGCATCCCACCAGTCAGCAGCTGCTCCCATCAGTTGGTGCGACGCAAAGAGAACCTTCTCTCGGTCGTTGCACTGAACAATGGCAAGATTCTTCTCCATGGATTTCAACCAATCATCGGCCTCCATTGGATCGCTTGCTTGAGCAAAGGTGGGTGGTCGAGTCCTCATGAACTCTCCCAACCTGTTATGAGCCGGCGGTGGTGGTGGCGGTGGTGCCGGAACGGGGTGTTGATTGGCCTGCAACTGACCCAAAGTTTGGATCATGGTTTGCATAAGCTGGTTTTGCATGGCCATCAACCTTTCTAGGTTGTTTTCGCCATCTCCGGGGTTAGCAGGAACTTCCTCGTGGTCATCTTCCTGGACGTTCCTTCGGCTGGCGTTTCCTCTCACCATCTGTGAGAGAGAACGAAATAGAATAGAAGGTTAGAAAGTTAGGTAGATCCTTTCAACTATATGCATCAAGGTGAGTTGGACTATATATATATTAGGCCTTATGAGGATGTGAGCAAGTGTTGAAACATCTCACACCTCCTTCTTCTTACGTGTGGATATGGGCAACGTTTTTGAGACGTCCCACAACTCACACTAAGCACATATTCACAAATAATCATCACAAGGGCCCACTCGACTCCTATTCAAGGACGGTTTCCTATGTCAAGGTGGTTTTAAAGGCCAATCTAGGCTATTCACCCTAGGGCGCTTGTAACTCCTTCCTGGGGTTTAACCCGTAGTTCTATTATCTATCTAAGGCTTTCTATCTAGGCGTGTAACCTACTGTCAACCCGTGGCTCTGATACCAATCTGTGACGCCCTCAATTCTGTGGAAAGCCACGGAACCGAGAACTAATGCATATGTGTGCCCAGGATGTTCATCACACATACACATACGTTCCACAAACTGAATTCAGATTATATATTACCACGAATAACAGAGTTTATTACAACACCTCATGAGTCTTGGACTCATGCTCACAGCGGAAATCTAAATTCTATGCAGCGGATGTCCTCATTTAAATGCGGAAGCAAAAACTAATGCGAAAGCAAAACTAAGCAGAAGTGGCTCCATCTCTACTCCCTCCACAGGCAAGGTTGAGAACAGATCACACGCCATAATGCTCTACTCGGTCTTCATAGTAGCCTTCTCTTGCTGTTGATGATGAAATAATAATGCAAGTTTGAGTACAATGATGTACTCAGCAAGTGCGGGAAAACACATGATATGCAGCTCATAAAACAAGGTAGGCATAAAAGGTTTATTTGCAGAAAAGCAGTTCTGTAAAACCATGATAAAACAACAACTTAAGTTTAAATGTAATCCCAACATGTATTAATTTACCAACATACCTCCATCACTTCCCGTGTTCCATCCAAACATTAACCAATCTTTTATTCATACTCACGAATACCTCCTCGTATTTTCTACCATCTCACCTCATAAAACAACCTCGTCTCGCACCGAGACCAATCTCATGTCATGACCCATCAGTCATGCAACCATCTCATCTCCCGGACTCAACAGTACCAAACCAAACCATAACCAATAACCATAACCAATAACCTTCCCGATAACCATTCCAATAACCATCCCAGTAACCATTCCAATAACCATCCCAGTAACCATCCCATCTAATCATGGCAGTTTAGCCAGGTGCTCGTGACCGTAAGCTCGGCTATCATGATAGTTTTAATAACCCTGCAGAGTTTGTACCTCTTTACCCACAAGTTTGTGATTTCGTCACCCGTCGGCGACTGCAAAACCTCCATTTTACCAGTACACAGCCGTCGGTGTATGGTCAAGAGATCACAAAATAGCCTTTACAAAGGGGTTACTAGATGTATGGACTCACTAAGGTTTCACCGGCAGGCTAGAATCTCCAATTCTCCCACCCACGGGCCCCCTCTTGTGCCATGCAGTTCCCAGAGCAGTCCTCACTCGACTCCCATTCCCCACACCTTCCACAGTCCATAACACCCTAGCAACTTACCTAATTACTCAGCTAAGCCGCACCCATACTTGGCCTTGTGGTGGCACTGTTATCCTGGCATGTGCATGCATGAACCGGTCCTTAGATCTACGGCAAGTAAAAACCACCATCTCATGCTACCTCATTCACAAACCCAGGCTTGCCTAGATCTCCCTCTGATCCATGTTCATTAGCCTCATCAATTAATTATTATTAGTACGAGTGCAGTTAGCTAGACACATCTATCTCGCTTCCCAATCCCATGGACTCAGCGAAGCATAAAGCAAAAACCATACCCGACTCATAAACCTCCCGGGCGACAAGGGTGGTTCAACCAAAACTAGTAAACTCCTATAAAAAGGGTTTCCCATCATGTTTGACTCAGCACACACACCTTTCGCAAAACAAAATAGTTTTGCCCAAAACGTAGGATCAACATGGTCAAGGAGCACTTGCCTTGTTCTTGTGGTTCCGGTTGTTCGTGATTCTCAAAACCTTGTTGCTGCAGCTCGTCGTAGACAGCTCCCTGAGCTTGTCCTGCTAGGTAGGATTACGTGCATACAGGATTCACAGCAATCAATATTTATGCACAAACCTTAAACTAGATGTGATGATGCATATGCATGCTATCTCATGATTAGTTTTATTAGATTGATCTATACATGTTCTTGCATGGCCTTGTAGGGACAGGGGTGTTCGGATCAAAGGTGGACGTGGCAACGATCTTGTCTTTAGATCAAACTGATCATCAAGTGATCTATCCACGAGAAGGCTTCTGTTCGTAAGGAATCAAAGAACGGATGCAAAGAAAACACAACGATATCGTAAGGAGGTATTGGGGCCTACCTTACGTTCTTTTCAGCCTTCGAGGTCCTCCTCAGACTGCTGTGCTTTCCTCCGGCGATCTTCCTTGTTGCGCTTCGGCGATGGTTTACTCGGCGAGTTAGGGCTAGGGCTCTAAGTCGTCGGCTTAGGAATTGAAAAAGAAGTTTGTGGTTCCGGCCAGAGGTTCTGGGTTCTATTTATAATCGGGAAGAGAAGAGTCCTAATCTGATTGGATCCCGAATAAGAGTCTTATTCAGATCGTCATTGGATCCCATCATCTTATCTTTAGGTGATTTGGTGTGGTAACATTGTGGAATTCAGGTCGGTTTCCTTTACGTACCGGTATTCTTACGCGTATCAGCCGTTCCAGAACTCGTTACCTCCGTGACGATGAGCTCCGGAAGCTCCACGTGTCCTCCAGGCCTGGTATCTCCTCGTCTGCAGAGACGAGCTCCGGTTGTGCCGCGTGTCAACTGATCGAGACCTCCTTCTTCTTCGGAGGTGAGCTCCGCGAACGCCACGTGTTGGCACCGGTCTTCCTCTTCTTCTTTCCTCAGGGACGTGCCCCGCGGTCGACACGTGTTTGATAGATCCGGACTTCTCTGAGATGAGCTCCGAGATTGACACGTATCCCGCGCGACTGATCCTCTGATTTCTGTGAGGACTAGCTCCGAGGATGACACGTGTCCTGCGGAAATGCTTTTTCTTCTTCCGCAGAGGCTAGCTCCGTGGGCAACACGTGTCCCACAGGATCGGACCTCTCCCCTTTTGCGGAGACGAGCCCCGAGCCTGCCACGTAGCCAGCTTGGCGGCGGCCTCTCCCTACTTCGCAGGGATGAGCTCCGAACACGCCACGTGGCCAGCGGCCGCGGTGAGTTGTCTTCGGCGCTTTCTGAAAGCTGGATTCTGCTCTCTTTGGCTATTCCTTTGATATTTTTCTCTGTTCCTTCTTTTCTTAAAATGTTTCCTCTTCATAAAGCATGAACATATGCTGACACCCGAGGTGAGGGTGTCACACTCCGGCTCCTCTCTCGCGCCGGCGCGCTCCCCCTCACCGGAGCAACCGGAAGCTCGCCGGACCGGCCTTCCCGGCCACTATCCGAACCCAGACTCGCCGCCAGGGGGTTTAGGGCACCGAAGAACACGGTGGTGGGGTCTGCTTGGGCTGCCGGCGGCCGGAAAATGGCCGGCGACGTGTAACTGCCTCTGTGGTGGTTCGGTAGCGTTGCTCGAGGTCTCTAGCCCTCCAAAACCTGTGCCGACGAGCCCTATAGCATCAGCGCACCTATATGAAGGTCGACACGACCTTAAAGTAGCTCGGAAATGGCTGTAAATGGGTTGTCATCATGCGACCGAATGGGTCCGCCATGAACAACCCAAGACGAGCTCGAATTCCGTCGGTCTGTGGCGTTTTCGTGTTATGGATGCAAAAGGGAAAGTGATCGCCGGCTAATCCAGCTGCTATGTGCAAAGTTTGATGACCTGCACAGGATTGGAGAGGGGGAATTTTGAGGAACGGTACCGGGAGATCGCTGTGAAGCCGTCGGGACAAATTCTCCAAATTGGCCGTCGATGCTTCATGGAAGGGCCGGAGCTTTGGCTGAGAGCAGCACCGAACCAGCGCGCGTCCGTAGCTGTGATCGCTCGGCCGTGAAACCCCCTGTGGAGGGCTGTCCACGAGCGCCCGATCACGTTCTTGAGCTAGGTCGCCACGACGGCGTTTGTTCTCGGGCAACGGAGGCCGTAGCTTTCTTGCTTTCAATTCAGGGAGGTAGAGGCCGAGCTCGCGGCGATGTTCAGTATCTCGGTGGAAGGATGAGGGCTGTGGTTTTGCCGTTTCTTTGATCGGACCGAGAGGCGGAGGGGAGGAGCTCGGATTGCTCAGTGTTCTCGCGAGAGAGGAAGGCAAATGAGCTTTTGTTCGGTCTGAGAGCCTGTGATCACGTTGAGGACGCGGTCAGGACCGACCCCGGGGCGCCAGCGCAGGGAGGCAGGCAGCAGGAGCTGTCGCCGGCAAGCTGCTCGGTGGCGCTCGGTTTCTGTTCGGTGGAATCCCCCACCGAAGCTGAGACTTAGGGTGTAAGTCAACCCTCTTTAGCTCTATGACCTGTGGGTCCCACTCCACATTTATCTTCCCAAATATCTTCTCAAGCTGATCTCCTTAATTCCCAGAATTCTAAGTTTCAAAAGGTGGGCTGGAATTCGAATTCTTCAAATTCAGTTGGCATTTGCTTGCCAAACTTGAATTTGGTTGAAGTTTGCAAATCCTTCTCTTTAATTCCTTTTTGAGCCCACCCTACAAATGAAAAGTTTGTGATAAAACTTTTCCCTATCAATCCAACTATATGGCTGCATGTTTATTCAAAGTTCTTGGTCACCACATGTGTGAACTTTGAATCTCAAATCTGATTTTTAAACTTACATGCAAAGAGGTATTTAACTCCTTAGTGGTTCAACACTTTTAAATAAAAAGGTGAGCCTCATTTTTGGATGGTCATCCATGTATTACTTTGCATGAAGAAAAGTTTTAGCAAGTTCCATTTTTCATGTCTTTGCCACACCTATGAACACAAACCTTGGTTTTTATTCATACACATTTTTGGGACTTTTACAGGTGAGAGAATTGGAGATTCTAGCCTGCCAGTGAAACCTTAGTGAGTCCATACATCTAGTAGCCCCTTTGTAAAGGCTATTTTGTGATCTCTTGGCCATACACCGACGGTTGTGTATTGGTATAATGGAGGTTCTGCAGTCACCAACGGGTGACAAAATCACAAACCTGTGGGTAAAGATGTGCAAACTCTGCAGAGTTTAAAACTATCATGATAGCCGAGCTTACAGTCACGAGCGTCTGGCCAACTTCCATGATTAGTTGGGATGGTTATTGAGTATGGTTATTGGTTATGGTTATTGATTATGGTTTGGTTTTGGTTTTGTTTTCGGGACTGTTGAGTCCGGGTGATAAGATGGGTTGCATGACTGTTGAGTCATGGCAACGAGGTTGAACGGTGAGAGACGAAGTTGTTTATGAGATGAAATGGTAGCGAATACGAGATGGTATTCGTGAGATGGTAGCGAATACGAGGAGGTATTCGTGAGCAAGAATGAGGTTGATTAATGTCTGGATGGGACATGGAAGGTAATGAACATAATGGAGGTATGATCGGTATTTTAATACATGTTGGGATTACATTCACTTAAACATAAGTTACTGTTTTATCATGGTTTTCATAAATAACTTTGCTTTCTGCAATGAGCCTTTTTATACCTACCTTGTTGTGAGATGCATATCATATTTTCCCGCACTTGCTGAGTACATCATTGTACTCAAGCTTGCATTATTATTTCATCACCAGCAACAGGAGAAGATTACTATGAAGACCAAGTGGAGCATTAGGCGTGTAATCTGTCCTCAACCTTGCCTGTGGGTATGAAGTAGAGATGGAGCTGCTGCTTAGATTGTTTCCACATTAGTTAGAAGACTTCCGCTACCAGAATAAAGACTTCCGCTGTTAGATTAAGACTTCCGCTGTGAGCATGAGTCCAAGACTCATGAGACATTGTAATAAACTCTGTTATTCGTGGTCATATATATTCTGAAACTCAGTTTGTGGATGATGTGTATATGTGTGATGAACATCCTGGGCACACATATGCATCAGTTCTCGGTTCCGTGGTTTTCCACCGAATTGAGGGCGTCACAATATAGGATGCCCATCAATGAACTAGTGGAGCTCAAGAAGCAAATCCAGGAGCAGCAAGAGAAGGGTTTTATACGTCCAAGCTCGTCACCATGGGCAGCCCCCATGCTCTTAGTAGACAAGAAGGATGGAACCCAAAGGATGTGCGTGGACTATTGGTCTCTCAATGAGGTGACGATCAAGAACAAGTACCCTCTGCCTCGTATAGAGGATCTGTTCGACCAGATGAAGGGAGCCCGAGTGTTCTCCAAGATTGATCTTCGGTCGGGATACTTCCAACTGAAGATTAAGCCCTCCGATATACCCAAGACTTCCTTTGGAACACGGTATGGTTCGTATGAATATACCGTGATGTCTTTTGGGTTAACGAATGCACCCGCATATTTCATGTACCTCATGAACAAGGTCTTCATGGAGTACTTGGATAAGCTCGTCGTGGTTTTCATTGAAGATATCATGGTGTATTTGAAAAGTGAGTAGGAACATGAAGAACATTTGAGATTGACATTACAGAAGCTGCGACTCAATCTGGGTTATCGTGGACCGATTGACAAAAACAGCTCATTTTCTTCCTGTTAAGACCATGTACAACGTTGCACAACTAGCCGAGCTGTACATGGAGCAAATCGTGTGCCGCCATGGAGTCCCGAAGAGGATAGTCTCAGATCAGGGTTCTCAGTTTACCTCTAGATTTTGGAGGAAGCTGCAGAAAGCTATGGGTACACGACTGAATTTTAGCTCCGCCTACCACCCACAAACCGATGGACAAACCGAAAGGACAAACCAAATTTTGGAGGACATGTTGAGAGCTTGCGCTGGAGGACATGTTGAGAGCTTGCGCCTTGAAACATGGGCGTAGTTGGGATAGGAGTTTACTGTACACCGAATTCTCCTATAACAACGGCCATCAAGCTAGCTTGAAGATGTCGCCTTTCAAAGCATTCTATGGTGGACGGTGTAGAACGCCGCTGTTTTGGAACGAGACAGGAGAGAACCAGGTGTTTGGACCTGAAGTGCTACAAGAAGCTGAAAAGCAAGTCCAAACGATACGGGAGAACTTAAAGGCTGCTCAGTCATGACAAAAAGGCTATGCAGACAATAGGCGAAGGAAGTTGACCTTCAAAGTAGGAGACTTCGTATACCTTAAGGTATCACCTATCCGTGGGCAACGACATTTCAACGTCAAAGGCAAGCTAGCACCTCGCTACATCGGGCCATTTAAGATTTTGGACAAGCGAGGAGAAGTATCCTATAAACTAGAGCTCCCGACGCACCTCTATGACGTACATGACGTGTTTCATGTATCCCAGCTCAAGAAGTGCTTGAGAGTACCAGAGGAGCAAGTACCGATGGAAGAGCTTGAACTTCAAGAGGACCTGACCTATGCAGAGCACCTTGTCCGAATTTTGGACGTAAAGGAAAGGGTCATGAGAAACAAAGTGATCCGTTGGTGCAAGGTGCAATGGAGCCATCACACAGAAGCTGAAGCCACATAGGAGCGTGAAGAAGACATCAAGATAGAGTTTCCTCATCTATTCTCTAGTAACGAATCTCGAGGGCGAGATTCAATTTAAGGGGGGGTAGATTTGTGACACCCTCATTTCCGGGTGAATGTAGCCTAGAGGGGGGGTGAATAGGCTTTTTGACGCTTTGTTGAAACCTGAAACACTTAGTAGTCTATCAAATACAGGGAAATCAGACTAGTCCGGTAGAGTGCGGACTAGTCCATTTTCTAAACAGAAAAAAAATCGGACTAGTCCGGTACTGAGTGGACTAGTCCGGTATGCGTGGACTAGGGAGATCAAGGTTGATCAATATTCACTTTTAATAGTCTATGCAGCGGAAATTAATCGTTAGTTTTGGTGTATTGCAATAGTGACACAATGAATAACAGGAAACAACTTTGATTTTAATAGTTGAATGTGAGTTTCAAAGGATAGATTAAACACTAGAATATGATGAAGAATTAATGCACAAGAGTAGGAGACAAGTATTTATCCTGAGGTCCGATTCCACGAAGGCAATCTACGTCCTCATGAGGAGTCCACTAAGGGCCGGGTCTTCTCCAACCCTACCCTCGTCGAATCGCCACAAAGGCCGATTCTCCTCCACTAATTACAAAGGGCAATAAAATTGTTCAAGGGGCCTTCTCACAAGTTGAGGGCACCCTAACAATTACAAAGAATGAATGAACATGACTCAACACACTCAACAGATGAACAATTAACAACGAAAAGTGTGCGAGAGATCAAACCCAAGAGCTCAAAAGGTGTAGAACTAGTCTCTCCTTTGATCAATTGCCAATTCACAAGAATTGATCTTTGTTGCCTTAAAATGTATGGAGAGAGGTGAATTTTGGGCTCTTGGGAGGTGTGATGGCGCAGGGGGGTCAAAAGTTGTGTTGGTGTGGCCGTACACCTCTTTTTATAGTAGGGTTTCCAATGGGTAGGTTATGGTTTGCAATGTCCGGACTAGTCCGTGGTTGACTCCGGACTAGTCCGGTGTGCGGTGTTTAGAAAACCCTAAGTGTCGTGAGATATCGGACTAGTCCGTGATATTGCGGACTAGTCCGTTTTCTGTCCACAGAAAAAATCGGACTTGTCCGGATGATATCGGCCTAGTCCGTTTTCTGGTCAGAAAGAAAATTGGACTAGTCCGGCTGATATCGGACTAGTCCGGACGTGATGAAATTGTGCAGTTAGTTTGATTTCTTTCTCTTGAGCTCTTGGGGTGTGTTTCTCCAATACACTCTATACTAAGTGATCTATTCTTTTTAGTTCTTGAGCTCTTATCAATTTGGATCCTCCTTCTCCTTTCTTTTTGCGCTTTCTTCTTAATTTCTTTGAGAACCTGCGCTCATTCTCAACAATTTTGTTAGGGTCTCATTTGTTTGTCATAAATCAACCAAAACCCACAAGGGGTGCCTAGATGCACTTTCAATGTCCCCCTTTTTGGTGATTGATGACAACCAATTGAGATCTCACAAATATGACAATAAGAATTCAGATTTTCATAAAGTGTGCACATATGAGTTTTGAACAAAATAGGCAATGAAGACATGAAACTTATGTGCACTCTTTATGGTGGGGTGCAAAACTACATGTGTGAGTAATAATTTTGATGTAAATATCATTATCACCATAATCATCAAGAGTCTCAATCCTACATAGCAGTTCTAAACATACATCTTTCATCAAAAGCATAACATAGTTGTCATTCATAAAAAACATACATCATTCATCACGAAAGCATAAAGATGGCATAATAGCATAAGTCTTACAGCAGCATAATGATAGCATAATAGTATAAGTCTTACAAAACTCATTTCTCAAGCTAGGATGCAAAAAGAAAGACCTACGACCTAGGACTCCACCTCAATCTCTCCCCCTTTGGCATCAAGGCACCAAAAAGAAGGAGAGGAGGGATTTACTTGTCCTCACCGGCTCACTCCTCGCTGTCGGTCCTTTCTTTATCTTCATTATCAGCCTGAGTAAGAGGAGGAGAGGAACCACTCGCCGTGCCAAAGTAGGCACGCTCTGAAGGAGAGAGAGGAGGAAGCTCTGTAAACTCAAATGCAGAGTCCTCTGAGATGATCTGGGATCCAACGGGCTCAATCTCCAGTTTTTGGCATATTTCCTTGACATTGGCCTTCATGTATCTCATCTCTTCTTTTCTTGCCTTGTTCATCTTATGAATCTTCACCTCAGTTTTGCTGCAAGAACTAAAAATAGCAGCCAAAATCTTAATGATCCCACTGGAGGAACCTTTCTGTGCAGATGCCCTAGTCTTGGATGCAGGCCTTGCATCTTCATGCACTCTCTCTGGATGTTCTTCAGGTGATCCAGGTGAGGGAGCAGCTGGGAGGGAGGCCTGAGGAGGCTTCTGAGGCCTTAGAGCAGTATGCTCTACATCCTTCACAAACTCAATTCTTGTGACTTTATCAATCATGAACATTAAATAAGGAGCATGGTCACAGGAACGGTTTGGTGTGCAGGATATGTTTACCATGTCATTCCAAATATAGTCGAAGATATTAAATCTTCGCCTCCTGCTGATCACTTTCATCAAGGTTCTCAGATAACCTTGGACGCTCCCGGCATCTCCATCCTTTGGAGCAATGGTCTCTCGGAGCACTCTGTTGAGAACAATGAAGAAGGGCTTCATGTTCTTGGTTGAGGGAGGGTTGAATGGAAGTCGAGTATCATAGAGAAACTCCATCTTGTCCTTATCCACCACTCCCAGATTGTGAATCACAATCTCATCATTCCCGGTGTCCTCAAGATGCAGCAGTCTGGCAAACTCAGTGTAGGACATTGTGTACTTGGATCCATGTGTTATCATAGTCACTTTGTCTTCTCCATCATGAGCAAAGTGGCAGGTCGAGTAAAACTGGGCTATGATCTCATCATTCCAGTTGTACCTGAAGGCGAGCAGGTCCTTGAGTCCATGTCTCTCTACAGCCTCTATGACCTCCTCAAAGGCTTCACAGTTTTTCCTCTCAAAGTACGTCCAGTCGATCCATTGACTTCGGACAACTGGAGTCTTCATTTGGAGGTACACCGAACTGTAGTAGTCCGAGTGAAAGTTACTCCAAAATATCTTGTCGGCTGCCTCTTTGCCGGAGCTGTAGGCATCAACCTTCCTCAGGTTCCATGCCACTTCGCTCCCCTTGCCATTGAACTTCTGCTCCGAGGGATCCCTATTTCCCTGCCTTGGAGCTGTCATCTTTAGGGGACCAATCGGGCCGAAAGCAAGGCCCTTTCCTTTGCCCTTGGTTTGGCGTTGAGCCGCCGAGCTAGAACCAGCCACATTTGCTCTTGAAGCTGGTCTCTTGATTGTGACCTTTCGAAGAACTCTAGGTGGGGTGAGCGAGGGCTCGACAGCATGATCTTGTCTCTTTTTGGATCGAGACTTCGGAGGATGAGACACTATATCTTGATCCATCTCGGCCTCAAAGTCGGAGAGGGTCTCATTTGATCCCGACATGATTTATGACAAGGAAGATAAAGTGGGTATGAATAATCAAGAATGACAAAGGATTGCATTGAGTTGACATAAGCTAGGATTCCGTAATAAGATCTCTGAATCAGGGCATATCGTACTAGTCCGGTGTTCAGGGTAGGACTAGTTCGGAGTAACGGACTTGTCCGCCCTAATAACGGACTAGTCCATTATGTGGCTGCTCAAGCCCTAATTTGTTGAAATTTGAGATTATTCAATGCAAATGTGATCTAGGGTACATGGAATACATCAATAATGCATGTATTGACTAGAGGAGCTGATCTTATTGAGCAAAAACAAGGAAGATCAAAGGTTCTAGGGTTTGGCGAGAAGTTTACCAAATTCTTCGTTTTGAGGCGTTGAGGGAGTTTTTGATCCGGACTAGTCCGGGGTATTTGATCCCTTTGCGGTGGAGAACGTTTCCCACGAAAATTTGGATGGTTTTGATGGAGAAATCACAAATCCGCCTTGGGAGCACTTGAGTGAGGAGAGAGAGAGAGTTGAGAGGGTTATGAGGATGAAGAGGATTAGGTTTGAGCTGTCCTTAGGGTTATGGAGTCGAAATATCAGACTAGTCCGGACCATATCGGAGTAGTCCATTTTTTGTCCAGAGAGAAAATCGGACTAGTCCGTGGTTGTCCGGACTAGTCCGGACTAACGGACTTAGTGCGGACTAGTCCGGGGTGACCACGGACTAGTCCGTGGTCCCTTGTTCAGAAGTGTCCAAAACATATATATATATATATATATATATATATATGTTTAAAAGTTTTTACTAAGAAATAAGGGACAAAGACACATAGATATTCTTGATGAATATGATCAGTAATCATACAACAATCAAGCTATGACCATGATTCACCAAGATCAAGTAACTAACATAGTTTTTTTAATAGAAAAAAGAGAGAGATGATTTTTTCAACATAATTAACATGATTTTGAGGATGGCATACAGATATGCAAGTTTTCAAGCCACGTTTCGAGCATCAAGGATATTTAGTTCATTTCGGAGCTCACAAAAGCGTTTTTTATCAAGTGGCATGGTAAGATATCGGCTAGTTGTTTTCAAGTGTTGACATGGGAAATGGCTATGTCTCCTTTCATTGAGTGATCTCTCAAAAAATGATGTCGGATATCTATATGTTTGGTTCTAGAGTGCTCAACAGGGTTATGGGCAATTTTGATAGCACTCTCATTGTCACAAAGGAGTGGAATACGGCTCATATTGTAACCGTAATCACTTAGAGTTTGTCGCATCCAAAGGAGTTGTGCACAACAACTCCCGGCTGCAACATACTCCGCTTCTGCTGTGGATAGAGCAATCAAATTTTGTTTCTTGGAGGTCCAAGAAACTAGGGATCTACCTAGAAATTGGCAGGTACCAGAAGTACTTTTCTATCTACCTTGCATCCAGCATAATATGCATCGGAGTATCCAATGAGATTGAATTTTGAACCTTTGGGATACCAAAGGCCTAGGTTGGGTGTATGAACTAAATATCTCAAGATCCTTTTAACGGCTGTCAAATGACATTCCTTAGGATTGGCTTGAAACCTTGCACATAAACATACACTCAACATGATATCAGGCCTAGATGCACATAAATAGAGTAAGGAGTCAATCATAGAACGATATACCTTTTGATCCACATTAGGTCTGTCTTTATTTAGATCCAAGTGTCCATTTGTCGCCATGGGAGTCTTTATGGGCTTTGCTTTGTCCATTCCAAACTTCTTGAGAATGTCTTGAGTGTACTTTGTTTGGCTTATGAATGTTCCGTTCTTTTGTTGCTTCACTTGGAATCCCAAGAAGTACCTCAGCTCTCCCATGATGGACATCTCAAATCTATCTGTCATATTCTTGCTAAATTCTTGACAAAAGAATTTGTTAGTTGAACCAAATATAATATTGTCAACATAGATTTGGCAAATGAAGAGATCATCGTCAAAGTGTTTAGTAAACAAGGTGTAATCAGCTTTTCCGATCTTGAAATCATTTTTACAATTAAAAAATCTCTAAGGCACTAATACCAAGCTCCAGGAGCTTGTTTGAGGCCATAGAGAGCCTTATGCAGTTTGAACACATAGTCAGGGTGCTCTTGATCTTCAAAATCGGGTGGTTGCTCCACGTATACCTCCTCCTTGATTGGTCCGTTGAGAAAGGCGCTTTTCACGTCCATTTGATAAAGGTTGAAATCATGGTGAGTAGCATATGCAAGTAATATACGAATCGATTCAAGCCTAGCTACGGGAGCAAAAGTCTCATCGAAATCCAAACCTTCGGCTTGTGAGTACCCTTTTGCCACAAGTCGTGCCTTGTTCCTTGTTACCACTCCATGTTCATCTTGCTTGTTGCAGAAGACCCATTTAGTGCCGACGACATTGGACTTGGGTCTCTCAACAAGCTCCCACACTTCGTTCCTTTTGAAGTTTTTCAATTCTTCTTGCATCGCCATCACCCAATCTAGATATTTTAATGCATCCTTAACCCTATTTGGTTCCAAAGAGGATACAAAAGAATAGTGTTCACAAAAATTAGCTATGCAAGATCGAGTTACTACTGCCTTTTGGATGTCACCGGTTATGTTGTCAACGGGATGATCTCTTTAGATGCTTTGGTGTACTCTTGGATGTGGCACTTGTGGTCTTGAATCTTCATTATCATCTTCTTCTCCCCCTGGATAGTTGCCCTCATTGATGTTTTGGCCTTCTTGATTTTCTTGAGGTTGATCTTGTATGGAAGCTCCCCCTTGATCATTTTCCTCCATCTGTGGTTCATTTTCTTCATTCGCATTTAAAGGTGGCACTTGTGGTCGAACATCGCCCAAAGCCATTCTTCTCAATGCTTGACATGAAGCTTCTTCTTGATCTAGCACACACTGATCAACTTGCTCTTCTTGAGAGCCGTTAGTTTCATTGAACACTACGTTACGTGCTACTTCAACAAGTTCGGAGGATTTGTTGAAGACACGATAAGCATAGGAGTTTGAAACATAGCCAAGTAAGAAACCTTCATCGGACTTCGAAGCAAACTTCGAGGCCCTTGGCTTCTTATTTAAAATATAACATTTTGAACCAAAAACTCAAAAGTATGAAATACTTGGCTTGTTACCCATGAGTAGTTCATAAGAGGTTTTCTTGAGAAGCCGATGAAGATATAGTCGGTTTATGGCGTGACAAGCGGTGTTAACTGCTTCAGCCCAAAACCTGTCCGATGTCTTGTATTCATTGAGCATTGTACTCGACATCTCAATGAGAGTTCTGTTCTTCCTTTCGGCTACTCCGTTTTGTTTAGGAGTATATGGTGCTGAAAATTCGTGCTTTATTCCTTCTTCATCTAGATACTCTTCATCCTGAGTGTTCTTGAATTCTGTCCCATTATCACTTCGTATGTTCTTGATCTTCAATGAGAATTCATTTTGGGCATGCTTGATGAACTTCTTGAGGGTTCCTTGCGTTTCTGTCTTATCATGCAAAAAGAAAACCCACGTGAAGCGTGAAAAATCACCAACAATGTTTATTACCGCCGATGCTTATGTAGGCAACTGGACCAAATAGATCCATGTGAAGGAGCTCAAGCGGTCTTGTTGTGGTCATGATATTCTTTGCGGGATGAGGTGCTCCTACTTGCTTTCCTGCTTGGCATGCTCTACACGGCCTGTCTTTCTCAAAAACAAAATCCTTTAAACCTCGGATGTGATCGCCTTTGAGGAGTTTTTGAAGATTCCTCGTACCAACATGTGCTAGCTGTCACACCCGGTTTTTCCGAAGAACAACCAAGTGAATATCACATGTATGCCAGGATCATTTTCTCATACGTGTGATGACAAATAGTGAAGCATCATTTATTACAAGCCAGGTATCGAATATAAGTAAGTCTTACATAGTAAATGTCTCGATGGACAATAATAAGTTCATCACAAGTAAATAAACTAGCAGCGGAATATTATTCTTTAGGGCTCCATCACAGGCGTTGCCCGGGGTCTTCATGAACCTAAAAACCTTCCTCGGGTCCAAAATCTTGTTCATTATACACCACCTCATTATCTTGACCTGAGCAGCAATATAAACCAACAAATATGCAAGGTTGAGTACCAATGGTACTCAGCAAGTGTGGGAAAATTATATCATGCATGGCTAGAACAAGGAGAGGTTGAACTCAGGGTAAAAGCACTACGCAATTAATACCTATCACCTTAGCTTATTAAGTACCTACATTACTACACAGGTGAAATGGTCCAAATCTCCCATCCCATCATCATAATCCAATAACCATCACATCATTTCCAATGTTAAGCTCCCCGCTTAACTTCCAAAACCATCAATCCTCTAATCATGAATAAGTCCAGGCCGCTCTTAACCGTGAGCACGGCTGTCAAGACAGTTTTGACTCTGCAGAGTTTGTACCACTGTACCCACATGTAGTGATTTCATCCCCCGTTGCCGGGTTGACTAAAAGAACCTCCATTATGCCAGTGGCTACGAACCACATTCACAATTCCCAGGTGTGTAGCCAGGAGATCACTACGAAGCCTTTACAAAGGGATTCCCGACGAGCGTGGGCCCACTGAGGTTTCACCCCTAACAGCATACAAGAGGCTCCAACCCCGCTGCAGTGGCCCCCTCTTGAGCCTTGCGGTTCATATGGTAGTCCAGCTGACACCTATTCCCCGCACCATCCAACACACCCATACTACGCCGGGGATACACCTAATTAATTGGCCAAGCTGCCCCATCTCAGCATGTGGTTGGCACTGTAAAGCCGGGTTACATGCTCCATGAACCGGTCCTTAGGATCCAGGCAAGTACTAAACACAAACCCAAGTCTCGTGCACCCAGCACACAACCAAAACATCCAACTTGCCTTGATCCCTACCTCTACATAACTCACAATGTCTCAATCAAGAGTATGGTAATATAAACTGATGATCTCATGTCCCAAATATCCCATTCTAAGCATGGCTAAGCATATGCATGGAAATAAATGACATGGTAAAATAAATCCCAACCCAAGCTACAAGGAAACAAGGTAATGCAATTCTAGGGAAACTTTCCTAGCATGGGTTTCATATTTCATTTGACAATGCAAATAATTCTATCTACACATCCTAGCATAGGATCAAAGTGGTCAAGGACACTTGCCTCCTTCTTGCTGCTCTTGAAATGGGTAGTCCTGATCTTGGAAAGGGTTAACATGCTCTTGAACAGGTTCTACTTCATACCATCACACATAGCAAAAGAAAAACAACAATCATAAGACATAGTTCACACTTCTACTTCATACAAACCACACATTCATATTTATGAAATTCATTCACCATTATATATGTTGTGGTTACTTTGTGTGTTGATGTGTGGCTTGCATACACTCTTATTTATATGTGCATGATTCCTACTTTGGGTGTTCATATTTATACTTACATACTATATATATATATATATATATATATATATATATATATATATGTGTGTGTGTGTGTGTGTGTGTTTCAGTTTTAAATAAATTCCTTACATTAAACTACCAAGTATGTATGAAAAGTATTTTTCTTCTCCATATGTGCCTTCACAATTTCTATCAACCCTAAACTGAACTCTTTGGATTTTAAAAACTCCATTTATCATTTACTAGTTGCTATATTTTCAGATTTATATTCCTATGCATAATTGTGTATTTTATTATGAAACTAGTAATACACATCATCTAAACAGTATAGGTTTTGGTCCTAAATAATTTAATAACATATTTTGACCTTGGCCTCTGATGTAAACTATTTCATAATTATTTTCCCTATTTTTTTCTATAGCTATTCTTTACTTAAAAATGTGTCCCTATACTAAATAATGTGAATAATTAAATGAAACAGATTCATTTCAGCCCAAAATATATTTTTATCTCACTCCAAAGTTTCCTAAGTACTGAGAAAGTTTTTAATTAATTTTGACAATTATGTTTGTCCCACTTTTTAATTTTTAAACACTAGTTACATATTCAATTTTCTAAATTAAATACTAAACAGGGCTAAAATAATGAACTCACCCCATTACAGGGTCTATAATATTATTTTCATAATTTCCAGGGGTCTAGCTACACTTATCAGAGGTGTTTTTCCTAATTTTTATTAAATCCAGGGGCTAAAACTGATTTTTAAATGAATTTACATGATTTTCTGGAGTTCCAGGGGCTAGATCAGAAGTTTCCGGGGCTAGCTCTTATTTCCCGAGAACCCCAGGGGGTAGCACGTAAGAATTCCAGTCTTTATAATGCGGGGCTGACGTGGACCGTCCGATTTTAAACCGACGGCTCAGATTATAACATCGAACCGGTACGCGGGGATTTAAACCCTACCGTGCGATTTAAAATAAACGGCGCACAAGCGGCCACGTCGCTCTGATCGAGCGCGGGCGGCGCTGCCGGCGGCGCACGGCGGCGGGAAGCGGCGATCTCGCCGGAAAGTTTCGGATCCGCGAGAATTCTGCCTAGAACTGTGATCTTATGGCATAGATCGGTAGAGGGGAGGTCAGGGATCTCACCTCGGGGGTTTTCTCGAGCTCGGGGGTCCTGGAAAGTGATCGGCGGCGAGGTCCGAGGCAAAACCACGGCGAAGCTCGTCGGCGCTGTGTTTACACCATAAGTCTCCGAGTTTTCTGCACCTGCAAGGTTCCCCAGAGGCGGTGGATCAAGACCAGCGAGTTAGATCAGAGTTTCCGAGCTTAGATCGGCCAGAATTCACCGGCGAAGTCTCGGTGCTCATCGGAGTAAAAATCGGCGATCGCGTGGGAAAAACCGATCGGGGCTGGGGTTTTTATAGCCGGGGAAGGGCGGTGGGTCAGTTGTGATCGAGTTTGATTCTTCTGTGACCGGAATTCGGGCTGAGGGACGCGGTATTCCGATCGGTTAAGATCGCGCGCGCGCGGGAAAGTCCGGGGTCGCGGGGTTAGGGATGACAGGTGGGTCCCACCTGTCTGTGAGGGATAGCGCGGGCGCGCGGCTGCGGGCTGGCGCGGGGGAAATTGGGCCGGCTGGCGGGTTTCGGCCCACTGGCCGGTTTTTTCCCGTTTTCTCTTTTTCTTTTTCCATTTCTTTTCTGTTTTGAGTCTAATTTGAATTCCAGTTTGAATTTGAATTTTTGCAAAACATGCAACACGTCCAAAAAAAATTTTAAATTCCCCCCTGAACATGGTTTAGGGTTTTGAATCAAAATTTGTGGTGTTACAGCTCTACCCCCCTTAAAAGAAATCTCGTCCTCGAGATTGGTGTTTCTAAGAAAACATTTCCGGAAATTGTGCCTTGAGCTCATCTTCCCGTTCCCAGGTGGCTTCCTCTTCTGAGTGATGCTTCCACTGCACCTTGCACATTCGGATTCTTTTATTTCTGGTGAGGCGTTCCATTGTCTGCAAAATCTTGTATGGTTGTTCGGCATAAGACAAATCTTCAGCTACATCCACTTCATTCAGGGGTAACACCTCTTCAGGCGTCCTCAGACATTTCTTGAGTTGTGACACATGGAATACATCGTGTACATCCGATAGATGAACCGGTAACTCTATTTGGTACGCCACTTCGCCTTTTCTTTCCAACACTTGAAAGGGTCCGATGTATCGAGGTGACAACTTCCCTTTCACCTTGAACCGACGAAGTCCTCTGATAGGGGACACCTTGAGATAAACATAGTCTCCCACGTTGAAAACGAGCTCTCTTCTTCGTACATCAGCATAACTCTTCTGGCGTGTTTGTGCTATCCTCAAGTTGTTGCGAATCTCCCTCACCTTCGCCTCGGCTTTTTGTAGCACTTCTGGACCAAACACTTTACTTTCTCTTGTTTGGTTCCAAAATAGGGGAGCTCTGCACTTCCTTCCATACAAAGCTTCAAACGGTGACATTTTCATACTAGCTTGATAGCTGTTGTTATAGGAAAACTCCGCATACGGTAAGTTCTTGTCCCAACTCCTATTGTTTTTTAGTGCACATGCCCTTAACATATCTTCAAGGATCTGATTGGTTCTCTCCGTCTACCCATCAGTTTGGGGATGATAGGCAGAACTAAAGTTCAGATGGGTTCCCATGGTTTCATGCAACTTCTGCCAGAACCTTGAGGTGAACTGTGTCCCTCGATCCGACACAATCTTCTTTGGCACTCCATGGTAACACACGATCCTTGACAGGTACAACTCTGCCAATTTGGATCCGCTGTAGCTTTCTTTCACAGAAATGAAATGAGCTACCTTGGTTAGCCGATCAATAATGACCCATATTGAATCATACCCGGATTGGGTCCTAGGCAATCCCACGACAAAATCCATGCTGATTTCTTCCCACTTCCATTCAGGCACTTTGAGTGGTTGCAATAATCCCGCGGGTCGTTGATGTTCTGCTTTCACCAACTGACATGTGTCACATAGGGCAACATGTTCCGCGACATCTCGCTTCATGCCATACCACCAATACCTGCTCTTGAGGTCCTGGTACATCTTCGTACTCCCAGGATGAATGGAATAGTCAGAATCGTGAGCCTCCTTCAAAATTAATTCACGGATCTCCTTTACTTCTGGCACACAGATCCTTTTCCCGTGCCACACCGTTCCCTGTTCATCCTCTCTAAATCCAGGAGCTTTATTTTCCTTAATGAGCTGTCTGATCTCTTGTATCTTCTCATCATTCTTTTGGCCCTCGCGTATGTCTCGCTCGAGTGTGGAGTCCACTTCCATGACGATGGCTTCACCACTATTTACTAGACATAGATTGAGCCTTATAACCTCGTCCTTCAATTCTGCGGGCATGTCCTTCAAGCTCAACTTATTGACCTGCACTTTCCGACTCAAAGCATCGGCCACGACGTTTGCTCTCCCGGGATGATAGTTGATTCCCACATCAAAGTCATTGATTAGCTCTAACCATCTCCTTTGTCGGAGGTTGAGATCTGGCTGTGTGAATATGTACTTCAAACTCTTATGATCCGTATATATCTCTGTCCTCTTCCCCATCAAATAGTGCCGCCAAATTTTCAACGCGTGTACCACTGCAGCTAGTTCTAGGTCATGTGTAGGATAGTTCTTCTCGTGCTTCCGAAGCTGCCGGGATGCATATGCCACGACATGTCCTTCTTGCATGAGAACACATCCCAACCCATTCCCAGAGGCATCGCAGTACACTGTGAAATTCTTCTGCATATCTGGCATAACCAACACTGGGGCTGTTGTCAATCTCTTCTTTAGCTCCTGAAAGCTCGTATCGCACTGTGGCGTCCAGGTGAATGTGATTCCCTTTTCCAACAGTTTGGTGAGAGGTCTCGAGATCTTGGAGAATCCCTCAATAAACCGTCGATAGTATCCAGCCAATCCCAAAAAGCTTCGAACTTCCCCGACATTTTCAGGGGTCTTCCACTTCTGGATATCCTCGATTTTGGCGGGATCGACGGAGATTCCTCCCTCCGAGATTATATGTCCTAAAAAGGGAACTCTCTTCAGCCAAAACTCACACTTGCTCAACTTGGCATATAGTTGGTGTTCTCTCAGCCTCTGTAACACCAACCTTAGATGTTTCTCATGTTCTTCTTCATCTTTGGAGAAGACGAGAATATCATCTATGAAAACCACCACAAATTTGTCCAGATATTCCATGAATACCTTGTTCATGAGGTACATGAAATATGCCGGGGCATTGGTTAGCCCGAAAGGCATGACAGTGTATTCATACAGTCCGTACCGAGATACGAAAGCTGTTTTGGGAATATCAGATTGCCTTATCTTGAGTTGGTGGTATCCCGACCTGAGATCAATTTTCGAGAACACACAAGCTCCCCTCAACTGATCAAACAAGTCTTCAATGCGAGGCAATGGGTACTTGTTCTTGATGGTTACCTCATTCAAGGCACGGTAATCCATGCATAACCTTTGGGTTTCGTCTTTCTTGGGCACAAATATCACCGGAGCTCCCCATGGTGAGGAACTAGGGCGAATATACCCCTTCTCCGTCAATTCTCTCAAATGATCCTTGAGCTCTTCTAGCTGCTTGGAGTCCATTCGATAAGGTCTCTTGTATATCGGGGCTGTTCCCGGTACTAGCTCAATTGTGAATTCCACGTCACGGTCGGGAGGCATACCTGGCAACTCCTCCGGAAAAACATCTGGATATTCCCTGATGGTCCTGATTTCCTCAACTTTCACCTCCACTTGTTTTAATTTAATGTCCCTCCTAGGCTCATGTATCGTTATGAACTTTACTCTGGTACCACTGGGGTGAGTTAGTTCCACCGTTCTGGTCGAACAATGGATGATTCCTTTATGTTTGGTCAACCAATCCATACCCAAAATAATATCTATCCCTTGTGAATCTATCACTATGAGGTTAGCAGTAAATACTACCCCATTAATGTCTAGGTTCACTTTGGGACACACTTGTCTTGTCCTTATTTCTCCACCTGGAGAATTTACAGCTAGCATATGGTTCATTTGTGTGGTTGCTAGGTCATGCTTCTTAACAAACCCTTGAGCAATGAACGAGTGGGTAGCACCAGAATCAAACAGCAGAGTTGCAAGGTGTAAATTGGCAGGAAACTTACCAACTACCACGTCGGGTGCCTCTTGTGCTTCCTCCATAGTGACGTGGTTCACCCGTCCTCTCATTACATTCTGTTGTTGTGGCGGCGCAGGCTTCTTCTTTGGGCATTTATGGGCGTAGTGCCCCACTTCACCACAGCTGAAACATTGCACCCCAATCTTAGATGCTTGGCCCTTGTTGTCTTGGGGTTGGTTTGGGGGTCCTTGCACTGCTGGTCGAGGTGGATATGCGGGGCGAGGCTGCTGCACAAACTGACGTTGCGGCTGTGCTGGTGCTGCGGGAGGCCTGTAGTTTGGGTTGTACCCTCTTGGTGCTGAATAGGGTACCGCAGCACGGCTCGTCTGCCCCGTAGGTTGCTGCATCATACGTGGGCGGGTGTTGCTCCCTGAGGCCTGATGTGACCACCCCGCCTTCCTCTTATTCTCATTTTCCAGGGCCTTTAGCTTCCTTTCCACCACAAATGCTCTGTCCACCATCTTTTGAAAGCTTTCATACTCATTCGAGGACATTGCACACTGCATCTCTGCGGTAAGTCCTTCCACGAAACAATCTTGTTTCTGCTCATCAGTCTCTATGTCTCGTGGAGCATAACGGGATAGTTGAGTAAATTTAGTGAGGTATTCCCTCACCGTCATGTTTCCCTGCTGCAGTCCTAGAAACTCCTTCCTCTTGTTTTTGAGTTCACCTCTTGGGATGTAGTGGTTGCGGAAGCTACGCTTGAACTCTTCCCAAGTGATGTTCTCAGGGTCATGATGGGCGGCCATGTAGGCGGTCCACCAATCAGCAGCAGGTCCATGCAATTGATGAGAGGCAAACAGCACCCTCTCATACCCTTGGCATTGTGTTATCCTCATCTTACTTTCAATGGTCTTCAGCCAATCATCTGCCTCCAGAGGTTCAGCAGCACTTGCAAACTTTGGAGGTTGAGTTCCTAGAAACTCACTCAACCTTGGTTGGCGTGGTGCAGCTTGTGTAGGTGGAACTTGATGCAAGTTAGCCACCACTTGAGTGAAGTTCTGGATGAGCTGATTTTGGTTCTCCAGCATTTGGTGGAGAGGATCAACTTCTTCACGGCGACCACCCCGGTCCTGGCCTCCAGAAAGATGAGGGTTGCATGCCTCATCATTGTTGTTGGCGGGGTTGGCAGCACGTCATTTTCCTCTTCCGGCCATCTGGCAGAATCAACAAATGTTAATTTTGATACCATTTAGTATCATCTTACTACTTTCATTTGTTGGTACTTTAAGGTGTTGAGGCTTTGTTAAAATTTTACGAGGGTTCATATCTCACACCAAATAAATGCACTATTATTTCCTGTGGGTTCACACACCAAAGCAAAACAATCTGAAGACGAGGCTGTGGACAATTGCTAATGGCTTCCACAACTCACGTCACACACCAAGCATTATCACACCATTAACTACGTAACGACTCGACTACTCGACCTCTTGCTAGCTAGGGGAAAGACTCTACACTACTCGTCCTCTTGAGCTGGCTCCTCGGGATCTTCCTCCTCATTTCGGCTACCTTCTGACTCTGCTTTGGGTGGGGAGGCTGCTGGTGGAGAAGTGCGACAACGCCTGATCGCTCGGCGATTCGGGGAGTCAGGAGTCCATGTATCATTCACGGTGACACACAGTTCATTCCAATCTCCTCTTTCTCTCACCTTTAAGCAAGCTCGCAGCAACGCCTCCGTTTCCTTCAGGGTGTCTCGGACATCCTGAAGCTCTTGTTGACACTCCTGCAGTCAAGTGCTGAGCATAGCAACATCCTCCAAGCACAAGTCCATGTGCTCATGGGAAGTCCCTTGCTGCACCGGTGGGTACTTGTACTCCGTGGTACCACTCTCACGTTGGAGGACATACATGTACTCAGTTTTGTCCAAGTGGCGACGATAGATGTGACTCTGGCAGGTGATGGCCTCCCAGGTGACATCTTTCTCCGCGTCAACTTGTGTTGCTCGACAAGCTGGAGAGTGGTGAATCTTAAGCAGCTGATTCTCGTGTATAATCCTCATCTCCGAACTCCATTCTTCCCTCTTCTCACGGATGGTCCTGGTGGAGTTATAGTGGATGATTAGCTTGCCCGTATTGTCGGCGGCTTCGAGCATACGTCGAAGACGGCGCAACAAATCTCCTACTGCCAATCCGTAGGAAAGGTACGTCACTGGACGACTCTCCACTCTTTCGGCAAGGGCAACTACGGGAACTCTCCCTCCTGTGGACTTACGAGCGGTGCGAATCATGCGAACTATCTAAAAACAAAAGAATTTAAAATTAGGTTAGATAAATTCTCAAACAAAAATCCTATTTTGAATGAAAGTCGGGGTAAGATGAAGAAAATGACTCCTTTAATAACACTTTTCCACCCACACCTTGGAAAATAGTTTTTAAGAAAATAGGGCCCTTAAATACGTCCATTTCTACCTAGGTCCACGTTCCTACGGGCAACCTTGGCTCTGATACCACCTCTGTCACACCCGGTTTTTCCGAAGAACAACCAAGTGAATATCACATGTATGCCAGGATCATTTTCTCATACATGTGATGACAAATAGTGAAGCATCATTTATTACAAGCCAGGTATCGAATATAAGTAAGTCTTACATAGTAAATGTCTCGATGGACAATAATAAGTTCATCACAGTAAATAAACTAGCAGCGGAATATTATTCTTTAGGGCTCCATCACAGGCGTTGCCCGGGGTCTTCATGAACCTAAAAACCTTCCTCGGGTCCAAAATCTTGGTCATTATACACCACCTCATTATCTTGACCTGAGCAGCAATATAAACCAACAAATATGCAAGGTTGAGTACCAATGGTACTCAGCAAGTCTGGGAAAATTATATCATGCATGGCTAGAACAAGGAGAGGTTGAACTCAGGGTAAAAGCACTACGCAATTAATACCTATCACCTTAGCTTATTAAGCACCTACATTACTACACAGGTGAAATGGTCCAAATCTCCCATCCCATCATCATAATCCAATAACCATCACATCATTTCCAATGTTAAGCTCCCCGCTTAACTTCCAAAACCATCAATCCTCTAATCATGAATAAGTCCAGGCCGCTCTTAACCGTGAGCACGGCTGTCAAGAGAGTTTTGACTCTGCAGAGTTTGTACCACTGTACCCACATGTAGTGATTTCATCCCCCGTTGCCGGGTAGACTAAAAGAACCTCCATTATGCCAGTGGCTACGAACCACATTCACACTTCCCAGGTGTGTAGCCAGGAGATCACTATGAAGCCTTTACAAAGGGATTCCCGACGAGCGTGGGCCCACTGAGGTTTCACCCCTAACAGCACACAAGAGGCTCCAACCCCGCTGCAGTGGCCCCCTCTTGAGCCTTGCGGTTCATATGGTAGTCCAGCTGACACCTATTCCTCGCACCATCCAACACACCCATACTACGCGGGGGATACACCTAATTAATTGGCCAAGCTGCCCCATCTCAGCATGTGGTTGGCACTGTAAAGCCGGGTTACATGCTCCATGAACCGGTCCTTAGGATCCAGGCAAGTACTAAACACAAACCCAAGTCTCGTGCACCCAGCACACAACCAAAACATCCAACTTGCCTTGATCCCTACCTCTACATAACTCACAATGTCTCATTCAAGAGTATGGTAATATAAACTGATGATCTCATGTCCCAAATATCCCATTCTAAGCATGGCTAAGCATATGCATGGAAATAAATGACATGGTAAAATAAATCCCAACCCAAGCTACAAGGAAACAAGGTAATGCAATTCTAGGGAAACTTTCCTAGCATGGGTTTCATATTTCATTTGACAATGCAAATAATTCTATCTACACATCCTAGCATAGGATCAAAGTGGTCAAGGACACTTGCCTCCTTCTTGCTGCTCTTGAAATGGGTAGTCCTGATCTTGGAAAGGGTTAACTTGCTCTTGAACAGGTTCTACTTCATACCATCACACATAGCAAAAGAAAAACAACAATCATAAGACATAGTTCACACTTCTACTTCATACAAACCACACATTCATATTTATGAAATTCATTCACCATTATATATGTTGTGGTTACTTTGTGTGTTGATCTGTGGCTTGCATACACTCTTATTTATATGTGCATGATTCCTACTTTGGGTGTTCATATTTATACTTACATACTATATATATATATATATATATATATATGTGTGTGTGTGTTTCAGTTTTAAATAAATTCCTTACATTAAACTACCAAGTATGTATGAAAAGTATTTTTCTTCTCCATATGTGCCTTCACAATTTCTATCAACCCTAAACTGAACTCTTTGGATTTTAAAAACTCCATTTATCATTTACTAGTTGCTATATTTTCAGATTTATATTCCTATGCATAATTGTGTATTTTATTATGAAACTAGTAATACACATCATCTAAACAGTATAGGTTTTGGTCCTAAATAATTTAATAACATATTTTGACCTTGGCCTCTGATGTAAACTATTTCATAATTATTTTCCCTATTTTTTTTCTATAGCTATTCTTTACTTAAAAATGTGTCCCTATACTAAATAATGTGAATAATTAAATGAAACAGATTCATTTCAGCCCAAAATATATTTTTATCTCACTCCAAAGTTTCCTAAGTACTGAGAAAGTTTTTAATTAATTTTGACAATTATGTTTGTCCCACTTTTTAATTTTTAAACACTAGTTACATATTCAATTTTCTAAATTAAATACTAAACAGGGCTAAAATAATGAACTCACCCCATTACAGGGTCTATAATATTATTTTCATAATTTCCAGGGGTCTAGCTACACTTATCAGAGGTGTTTTTCCTAATTTTTATTAAATCCAGGGGCTAAAACTGATTTTTAAATGAATTTACATGATTTTCTGGAGTTCCAGGGGCTAGATCAGAAGTTTCCGGGGCTAGCTCTTATTTCCCGAGAACCCCAGGGGGTAGCACGTAAGAATTCCAGTCTTTATAATGCGGGGCTGACGTGGACCGTCCGATTTTAAACCGACGGCTGAGATTATAACATCGAACCGGTACGCGGGGATTTAAACCCTACCGTGCGATTTAAAATAAACGGCGCACAAGCGGCCACGTCGCTCTGATCGAGCGCGGGCGGCGCTGCCGGCGGCGCACGGCGGCGGGAAGCGGCGATCTCGCCGGAAAGTTTCGGATCCGCGAGAATTCTGCCTAGAACTGTGATCTTATGGCATAGATCGGTAGAGGGGAGGTCAGGGATCTCACCTCGGGGGTTTTCTCGAGCTCGGGGCTCCTGGAAAGTGATCGGCGGCGAGGTCCGAGGCAAAACCACGGCGAAGCTCTTCGGCGCTGTGTTTACACCGTAAGTCTCCGAGTTTTCTGCACCTGCAAGGTTCCCCGGAGGCGGTGGATCAAGACCAGCGAGTTAGATCAGAGTTTCCGAGCTTAGATCGGCCAGAATTCACCGGCGAAGTCTCGGTGCTCACCGGAGTAAAAATCGGCGATCGCGTGGGAAAAACCGATCGGGGCTGGGGTTTTTATAGCCGGGGAAGGGCGGTGGGTCAGTTGTGATCGAGTTTGATTCTTCTGGGACCGGAATTCGGGCTGAGGGACGCGGTATTCCGATCGGTTAAGATCGCGCGCGCGCGGGAGAGTCCGGGGTCGCGGGGTTAGGGATGACAGGTGGGTCCCACCTCTCTGTGAGGGATAGCGCGGGCGCGCGGCTGCGGGCTGGCGCGGGGGAAATTGGGCCGGCTGGCGGGTTTCGGCCCACTGGCCGGTTTTTTCCCGTTTTCTCTTTTTCTTTTTCCATTTCTTTTCTGTTTTGAGTCTAATTTGAATTCCAGTTTGAATTTGAATTTTTGCAAAACATGCAACACGTCCAAAAAATTTTTAAATTCCCCCCTGAACATGGTTTAGGGTTTTGAATCAAAATTTGGGGTGTTACACTAGCCGTCTGTGCCACAGCCAACCCATGTTGGTCTTTGCAATTAAGCATCTGTCAAGTTCAGCTTTATCTTTGTTGAAGTCAACTAGATAAAGTTTTCCCTTCAACACACCCTTGAATGCAATTGAGTTATCACTCCTTCTAAAGACAGTCACACCCTCATTAGTGAATAAGCAATTATAACCTTTGTAACATAATTGAGATATGGACAAAAGATTATAATCCAGGGAGTCAACATGTAAAACATGAGAGAGAGTATGTTGTGATGAAATTGCAATTTAACCGGTACCAAGCACTTTTCCTCGACTATTATCACCAAAGTAAATGCCTTCGCTTGGATTTTCATTTTCTTCATATTCCATGAACATTCTTCTTTCTCCGGTCATGTGATTGGTGCATCTACTATCTAGCACCCATTTTGCTCCGCCGGATGAATAAGTCTGCAAAAAATAAATTATGCCTTGGTCTTAGGTACCCAAGCTTGCTTGGGTCCTTTGAGGTTAGTCACAATAGATTTGGGCACCCACACATGAGACTTGGTATTCCCATGGCGTGGCCCAACATATTTAGCATAAACTCTTCCAAGATTACTTTTCATAAGTACATATGAAGCATCAGTGGTTCTAAATAGAAGTTGTTGTTCATATGTGTTCACATTGTTAAATTTTTCAGCATTACTAAGCTTTGTACTTTGATAAGAGTTTCCTTTGACAAAGGCAATGCAACCCTTGTCATTCTTGTGGTTTCTAGCATTGTGTTTTTCACCATTAGAATATCCAATGCCATATTTGACATTAGGAGGTCTTGTGACCGAGTATGCACTGCATGCATACTTGATCTTCTCCTTGTCAAATATGCCACTTTGAGAAGATTGCTTGTTCTTTGTCAAGTTTGGCTTTTTCTTCATGTTAGTGTCATTTTTGGCACAAGTACAAGTAATGCTAGTTTCAGACTTTGCGTGTTGAGAATGTTAGCTAGTAGTTGATGAGGAACCATTTTGCTTGAGTGACTCAACTTGTCCCTCAAGGATCTTGTTAACTTGGGTTAAGTTAGCAAGTTCATCCTTGATGGTGGTGCTTGAGTCTTTTAGCTTCAAGGAAGCTTCCTTGCTTGAAGCTAATTCAAGCTCTAGTGATTTATTTTGTTCCTTTTCAAATTCAAGAAGCTTTTCAATCTCAAGATATTCCTCCTTTTGGGAGATGATCATATCTTCCTGATGATTGACTAGCTTCTCCATATCAACAAGCTTATCAAGTAGAAATTTCATTTTAGCAGCTGTCTTTTTGTCTAAACCCCTAAGCATATATTCATCTTCATCACTGCTATCATCCTCACTAGAATTATCACTATCACTAGTAAAAGAATGCGAGAAGAAAGATTTAGTCGGTACCTTTTATTTACCTTCCTTTGCCATTAGTGTCGAAGTGTGCGGTCGACACTTCCCCCGGACCTGCACTGGGCAGCCCGTAGAGGTTCTTTTTCGGAGGGGCTAGTCACTTGCGGAGAGCTTGAGCGTATGGACGAGTTAGGAAGAGCTTGACACGGCGAGTTTTACGTGGTTCAGGCCGCCGGAGCGTAAAACCCTACGTCCACGGCGAGCTATGGAGCTCGCTGTATTGCTTGTTGCTCAGAACCGGAGTCCTGAGCTTGAGGATAAGTTACACCTTGGGTGCGAATGGCTAGCGTGCGAACCCTTGCTAACGTTGCCTACCCGAGCCTTTTATAGTCCAAGGCTCGAGTGGCTTACAAGGGGGGCCTGGGACCCGACAGGTGGTCCCGGGGAGATTGCCTGCAGACTACAGTATCCGCAGTTATGTCGATAGTTGTCTCTGGCGAAGGCTTCTGAGTCTTCGTCTTGCCGCCCTGCCCATGCCACATGCTAGTCGTAGTGGTTGATGACGGCGGGAGCGGCATGGGATGTGCGTTGCGTTTATTGGCTGGCAGGCTCTGACACCGCGCGCCAGTCTGTGATGCGACTGGGCGCAACGGCACCTGACAGATGCGTGCTCCGCGTCTCCGCGTCTCAGGAAGGCGCGGGCCTTGAATACCTTGTACGGGCAAGGTATGGGGCGTCTTTACGCCCGCTGCCTACCGCTCGGGGGCAGGCAGCGCTCTTCTGCTGGACACGTGGCGGGCCCGGAGCCCTCCTCAGAGAAGAGGGAGGTCCGACCCCGCTGGACACGTGGAGCCTTCGGACCTCTCCTCGCGGAGGGGGAGGTCCGGCTTCTGACGGCCACATGGCAGGCCCGGAGCTCCCCTCTGAGGAGAGGGAGGTCCGGCCCTGCTGGACACGTGGCGCCTTCGGACCTCTCCCCCGCGGAGGGGTGAGGTCCGGCTTCTGCAGGCCACGTGGCGAGCCCGGAGCTCTCCTCTGAGAAGAGGGAGGTCCGGCCCCGCCGGACGCGTGGCGCCTTCGGAGCTCTCCCTGCGGAGAAGGGCGAGTTCCTTAGGCATTTTCCCCTGTGCGCGGGGGTACCCCATATCGCGGGTACCGACAGTGGCCCCCGGGCCCATCTCGGGGGAGATAGCGAGCCCGAGGTGGGACCTCCGTCTCTTCTGATCCGCGCACTTTTTCTAAGTCCCGCATTGACTGCTGCTGGAGCACGAACAGTCGCGGGATCGTGGGAGCATGCGCCCACTTGATCGTTGCCTTTACTGCGGCGGATCCCAAGGCTTCCATTCCTGTTTGTCGCGGCGCTCTCTTCCGGAACCGCCGAAGCGCCTTGCTGGCTTGTCTTCTAGGGAGACTGACTCCTTGACCCACCACTTCAGTTGGGCGGCTTGGGTCCACCTGTCATCGGCGCCCGGTCTCGGAGCCAATGCGGTCGCCGATGCGATGTATTCGAAGATTTTCGAATCACCTCAAATCGTTCCTGGAAAGTTTTAAAAGGGGATCTCACCCGCATCGTGGCTTCCCTTCGCATTTCCTAGCGCTCGTTCTTCCCTTGAACTCTTGCGCCTCGGCTTTCCTGTTCTTGTGCTCTCTTTCACCATGGCTTCCAACTTGCTCCCGACGCGTCTCGTTCGTTCCTCCGAGCTTGGGCCAGTGCGCAGGCTGCTGGGCTGGCGCACGGAGGAACAGAAACGCCGGCTCCGCCGGGGATCTCTCCCCCTGATCTTGGAAAAGGGGGAGATGGTCTTCTTCACTGCTTATGCTCTAGCGGGGTTTGTCACGCCAATTTCTTCCTTCTTTGTCACACTGCTGGAGACGTATGGGCTTCAGCTCCACCATCTCTCCCCCAACTCCTTCGCAATGGCCGCTGTCTTCGTCCACTTCTGCAAGATGTTTGTGGGGGTGCACGCTTCTGTGACGCTCTTCCGCTACTTCTTTATGTTGCGGACGACTGGGCGCGGCTCGAAGACCCAGATGGGGCAAACTACTTCCAGCATCGCTGCAATGACCCAAAGGTCTCTGGGTACCTTCTGCCCTTCAGCGCATCAAGGTGGGAAAACTGGAGGGAGAGCTGGGTGGTAGTGCAGACCGACGAGCACGATCGCCTACAACTCCCGACCGCCAGCCCAACCACCGATCGTCGCTTCTGGGAGGAGATCCCTGAGCTGGAGCAGGAGTACGCCCCGGTCTTGGAGCGGATCCGGTTCTTGGCCAACGAGGGGCTGACGTCCCTAATGGTCCTGATGGACTTCATGTCGCGCCGTATTGCGCCCTTGCAGCAGCGTAGTCGCCCAGCGTGGTACTATACTGGCGAGCAGGACTGTACCAGGCTGGAGATGGGCCCCGGCTCTGACCCTTCCGACGAGGAGCTGTACGAGATGGTGGGCAATGTGAGCGGCGACTACATTCCCAGTGGCGACCCCGCCCTTCCGCCCTCTGCCACCCCCCTCTTCTTGGAGCCACAGAGGAGGTCAGAGCTCCTGCGGAAGATGCCAAACCTCGACGACATCGGGATCGCCGTCCGGCAGGTCGGGGATGCCTTCCGAGGTATTACGATCCCAGGAATCGAGCGTTCCGGATCAGGGCACAAGGCGTCTACTGCTGCCCAACCCTTCCCAAGAGCCGACGGAACTCAAGCCACCGACAAGGGGAAGGGGAAGGAGCCGGCCCCCGGGCATCCAGAGAAGAAACGCGCCCGGTCTCCTCCGAGGGCGCCGCCTGCGCCGAGTCAGGGTGCCGGAGCACCCATGCACCCATCTCCCGGGTGTGCTGGTCCATCAGGTGGCGACCCGAAGAGGCCCCGGGTGTCCCACCCCAGCAGGTCTCTCCCCGGACAGCGGCAGTCCGAAGTAACCCAAGCACCTCGTCATCCTTCATCAAGCGGAGGGGCTTCCAGGACGGATGCTGGTGGGGCAACGCCAGGGAGTGTACCAGGGGTCCAGGCGCCACATCCCTCGGCCACTCCAACCGCAGGTCCTGGCGGTTCAATTACAGCCCAGAGGCCGGTGCTGCAAGCCCGTTGGAGCGCTCATGTTGCCCAGTAAGTGTTGCTCCTTCTGGCTTGTAGGAGCAGCGTTCTCGTCTCCTCTCTTAGCCTGATAGCTCTCTTTTCTTGCAGGGACCGACCAGCTGCCGGGGGCGGGCCTCTTACCCGGCCATCTTCAACTGACGGAGGCTCCGCGCCTCAGCATCTGGGAACCGTGGTGGCACCCATGGCCCCAAGTCGACGGGGGCTTCCTCTGTGCCGGCGAGTTCACCCTCCGTGGTGGCCGCACCTGCTCCTGTCCGCCCTCCTTCACCAGCCCAGAAATCCGGTCCTGAGACTGGGAGGGCCGCTGTAGGTGCGCCTGCTGGCCCCTGGCTTCCTTAGAACAGCGTCCCACTCCGGTTGCCGAGGCACCGGTGCCTCCGCCGGTCTTAGACTCGACAGGGGGGTCAGGGGCGTGACTCCTGCCCCCTCTGTCCCGGCGCCCATGTGGGATGCCCTGGGGCGTGTCCAGGCCAGCGCCCGGCAGCTCCAGTCCGCCTTTGAGCAGGAGCAGGGGGCGCTGGCCGGCGAGAGGGAACGCCTTCTCAGCTGGCAGCAGCGGGCCCAGGAGGCTAGGGCGGATCTTGACTCGAGGCAGTCAATGTTTGAGGCCATGAGTGTTCTGCTTGACACTCAGAAGAAGGCCATTAGCCGCTTGGAGTCAGAGACCCGGCGGCTCCATGCTTCCTACCGCGAGGCCCTGGCCCATGTTGAAGCCAAAGCTGAGGAGCGTTCCGCCGCCGCGGAGGAGTTGCGGCTGCAGGTAGCTCGTCGAGAGTGCGCCGTCGCCGATCGGGAATGCGCTGCAGCGGCCTAGGAGGAGAAGACCACCGGCCGGCTGAGAGCCATAGTGGGGGAGCTAAGGGATCGGACCGAGGAGCTGGAGCTCCGTGAGTCGGCTGTTGCCGCGAGGGAGGAACAGTTCTCCAGGAGCGCCAGGCGGCGATGGATCGCGAGCTGGCGGCTCGCCAAGAGGTAGAGAAGCTTCAGTCTTTGCGGTCTGCCGAGGCCCAGGCAGTCTGGGGCTTCATTGCCAAGGATGGGTCCGCCTTGGCTCCTCTTGGTTTCAGCCCTGTGCGGATGGAGGCTCCGGCACGGCAGATGTACGAAGCGATCCCGGCACTTGAGTCCATCGGCGACAAGCTGGGTCGGCTCGAAGCGGTGATTGCCGACGAGCTTGAAGTGGAAGGACGGGGCCTGGCGAAGGAGGTCGCTATGCACGTACTGGCGTGCTTACGGAGCCAAGACACTTCCTTTTCTCTGGGGCCAGTCCGTCTAGGACCCATTGCCGAGCGGGAGGAATCTGCCAGGGCCGAGGTCGAGGACGTGGCTGCCCTTGTGGCCTCTAGGTTTCATCGGGAGTCCGGGGACTCTTAGGCATCTGCCCCCGTGGCCACAAGGCCCTGTACCTCCTTTTTTATTTTTGTTGAGTCTGTAGCCCAGCTCGTGGAGCCTTGTATGAACAGACTCCTGTTTCCTTCTGTGTCTGCATGTCCTAGTCTTCTTCCTGGTTTTTCCTGGCCGAGTCCTTAGCTCCGCAAGGTACTCGGAGGCCTTGACCAATCTCGAAGCTCTACATAGACACCTTCTCCGGGTCCTTACTGTATATTAAGGGCCCCGGAGGTCTCCCGGACCCGCCTCATGAGAATGGGGGGGGGGGGTCCGGGCCTGTTGGCCACGCGGCAGGCCCGGAGCTCCCCTTTGAGGGGAGGTCCGGGCTTGCGGGGCACGTGGAGCCCTCGGACCTCTCCCCGCGGGGGGGGGGGGGGGGGGGGGTCCAGCTTCTGTAGGCCACGTGGCGGGCCCGGAGCTCCCCCTCAAGGAGGTGGATGGTCCAGCCCCGCTTGGACACGTGGGACCTTTGGGCCTCGCCCCTGCGGGAGCGGTGAGGTCTAGGTTCTTTGATCTTACCTTGGGGTTTCGGTCTTGCGCGATCCCGTAGCGGCCCCCTGGTAGGTGCGTTCCATTGGATGGATGTGCCTACCATACTCCTGCGGGGAGCTGAGGCCGAGAGGTCCTGCACACAAGTAAGGGAAACGTAATTCTCCTTGGGGGCTCCCCCTCCTCTATCTCATAGTCTTATTTGGCTTACGGTCCCCGTCCACTTATACGGTGCTTGGGGACTACCGTGCGCGAAGTGCCGGGGGCTCGGGGCCCCCCTGGCTATCGGCCGGTACCTCCAACGCAACCGCCTTTGGTAGGGCAGCAAATGCCGACTAAAGGTGAGAATGAGAAGAGGGAGCTGAACGCATGGTGAGCATGCGCTAGTAGTGCAGTCATAAAAATTTAATAAGTAAATTAAATGAGCACCAAAGAAGAGCAACGTAGGACAGGTTTCTTTTCATATAAATTTCCATAGGAAGAAGGCAGACTAGGTATGGAGGCCACGACCCGCCTCAAGGGAAGCAAGACTCTACGCGCTTGGGGTCGGAACCAGGCGAAGCTGAACGTAGTCCTGGACCGTCCCCTGAGGCTTAGCTGCTCCGAGCACTGTTCCTGGACTTTATGGAATTTATTATAAAAAGAAGAGTCTGTCCTATTGTTGCTCTAGGAGTAGAACTTACGGAGGTGTTCTGTGTTCCGAGGGTTCGGGAGCGGGTTCCCACCCTCGGTTCTGGGGAATGGTCCTAGGTCTCAAGATGTCCAGCCCCCGTACGGCAAATGGCCATGTGGGCGGGATCATCTGTACCGTCCAAGCTGGTGTATGGATCTGCTTGGCGTGGAACAGGCACGCCTTGCAGTTCTCGACCAGCTTGACGGCATCCTAGAGTGTTGTCGGCTAGTAGAAGCCATGCCGGAAGGCTTTACCGACAAGCATGCATGAGGAAGAGTGACTCCCACATTCGCCTCCATGGATCTCAGCGAGCAAGTCGCAGCCTTCCCCTGGGTTATGCACCGCAATAGGACGCGGTTGGCGCCGCATCGGTAGAGATCCCCTTCTACCATCACGTGTCTCTTATCCATACGCACGATCCGTTCAGCGGATACACGTTCATCAGTGTAGAAGTGTTCAGTCGACACTTCCCCCGGGCCTGCACTGGGCAGCCCGCGGTGGTTCTTTTTTCGGAGGGGCTAGTTCCTAGCGGAGAGCTTGCGCAGATGGACGAGTTAGTGAGAGCTTGACACGGGGAGTTTTACGTGGTTCAGGCCGCTGGAGCGTAAAACCCTACGTCCACGGCGAGCTATGGAGCTCACTGTACGCTTGCTGCTCAGGGCCGGAGGCCTGAGCTAGGGGGTGTGTTACAGCTTGAGGGCGTATGGCTAGCGTATGAGTTGCAAAATGCGAACCCTTGCTATCGACGCCTACCCGAGCCTTTTATAGTCCAAGACTCGGGCGGCTTACAAGGGGAGCCGGGACCCGACAGGTGGTCCCGGGAAGATTGTCTGTTATCTACCGTATCTGTAGTTACGCTGGTAGTTGCCTCTAGTCGAAGGCTTCTGAGTCTTCATCTTGCCGCCCTACCCATGCCGCATGCTAGTCGTAGTGGTTGATGACGGCGCAGGCGGCATGGGATGTCTTGTCGCGGCGTTTATTAGCTGGCAGGTTCTGACACCGCGCGCCAGTCTGTGATGCGACTGGGCGCAAGGGCACCTGACAGACGCGTGCTCCGCATTTCCGCGTCTTGGGAAGACGCGGGCCTTGAATACCTTGTACGGGCAAGGTGTGGGGCGCCTTTACGCCCGCTGCCTACCACTCGGGGGCAGGCAGCACCGTTCTTCTGGCCACGTGGTGGGTCCGGAGCCCTTCTCTGAGGTGAGAAGGGTCCGGCCTTCGGGGCGCGTGGAGCCTCCGGACCACTCCCCACGGAGGGGGAGGTCCAGCTTCTGTATGCCACGTGGCGGGCCCGGAGCTCTCCTCTGCGGAGGGGGAGGTCCGGCCCCGCTGGACGCGTGGCGTCTTCGGACCTCTCTCCCGCGGAGGGGGAGGTCCGGCTTCTGTATGCCACGTGGCGGGCCCGGAGCTCTCCTCTGAGGAGAGGGAGGTCCGGCCCCGCCGGACGCGTGGCACCTTCGGAGCTCTCCCTGCGGAGAAGGGCGAGTACCTTAGGCATTTTATCCTGTGCGCGGGGGTACCCCATATCTCAGGTACCGACAGTGGCCCCCGGGCCCATCTCGGGGGAGATAGCAAGCCCGAGGTGGGACCTCCATCTCTTCTGATCCGCGCACTTTCTCTAAGCCCCGAATTGACCGCTGCCGGAGCACGAACGGCCACGGGATCGTGAGAGCGTGCGCTCACTTGATGATTGCTTTTACTGCGGCGGTTCCCAAGACTGCCACTCCTGCACGTTGCGGCGCTTTCTTCGGGAACCGCCGAAGTGCCTTGCCGGCTCGTCTTCTTAGGAGACTGACTCCTTGACCCCACCGCTTCAGTTAAGTGGCTTGGGCCCACCCGTCATCGGCATTCGGTCTAGGAACCAAAGCGGTTGCCGGTGCGGGGTATTCGAAGAGTTCCGAATCGCTTGGAATTGCACCGGGAAGCTTTTTAGAGGGGGTCTTACCCACATTGCAGCTTCCCTTCGCACTTCTCTGCGTTTCTTCTCGGACTCTTGTGCTTTTGCTCTCTTGCCTTTGAGTTCTCCCTTGCCATGGCATTCAACCCGCTGCCAGAGAAGAAACGCGCTCGATCTCCTCCAGCAACGGCGTCGGTGCCAAGTCGGGATTCTGGGGTGCCTGACACTCCCTCCGGTGGCGACTCGAAGAGGCCCCGGGCTGATGCGCTGGGGGAAGCCTCTGGGGCGTCCCCTGTTCCGCCAGTCCAAGCGACTGCGGAGCGGCCGCCGGCGACAATAGTGGGCTCTGGAAATCCTACCCCGGCTCGGAAATCGGGGTTCAGAGCCCGCTGGAGTGTCCGCGCTTCCCGGCCTTCCCCGTCTTGCGGGGAATCTGTGCCGCTGCACTCGGAGCCAGGGGCAACTGCTGCGGCCCCCAGGCCAGCGCGAACTTCTCCTGTTCCGGTGTGCCCGGACTCCGCGGCGGCGTCGTCTCTTCCTGCCGAGACGGCCACCGCGGCCCCCGAGCCAGCACAGGTTGATCCTGCACTAGGCGGCCTGGCCTCTTCTCCAGCACCGCCTTCCCCGGCTCGTCCCTCTCCTCAGGTCAAGGAGCCAGAGGCTGAAAAGAGCCCGGCTGGCCTGGCTGCCAGAGCCGTGGAGCCAGCTTCTCCTGATCGGCGTCTCGTCTCGGCTGCTGGTGCGTCGGCTCTTCCTGAGGACGAGGTAATGGAGGAGGTCGGGGGGACTGCCCCAGCCTCTGTTGCTCCATTGCCTCTGGCGGACGCCTTCGCGCTTGCCGAGTTGAGCGTCCGGCAGGTCTTGGCTGCACTAGGGTGCGAGCGGGAGGAGTATACGGTTGAACGGGACCGCCTCCTCATCTGGGGGAACCTTTTGCGGGAGAGGACCGCGAAGGTTAAGAGCGAGCTCGACTCCAGGCAGGAGTTGCTCGACTTCAGGGAAGCGCTCGTCGACCGGATGAAGCAGGCTGTCGACCGCATGGACACCCAATCGCGGCGGATCAATAGGGAGGCCCTGGAGGCACACGCCCGGGCCGAAGAGAGCCTCTCTGCTGCCGTGGAGATACGGCAGCGGTTGGAGCGCTGTGAACTCGCCGTTGAGGAACGGGAGTGTTCCATGGCAGCTGAGGCGGAGAGGGTCGCCGCGCAGCTGGCTGCGGGCGAGGATGACCTTCGAGCTCGGATGGAGGAGCTGGAGATCCTGAAAGCAGACCTTGACTTAAGGGAGGAACAGGTCTCCCGTGATCACCGGGCAGTCTTGGACCGGGAGCTGACCGCCGACTTCAAGGCCGCTGAGTTGGAGCGGCTCGCCAAGACTCTCCACCTTCGGGAGAGCTCCCTGGCGGCCAAGGAGAAGGAATTCTCCGAGAGGAACCTGGAGGCTCTGCAGGCGGCCCGCCGCGAGGTGGAGGAACTCTCAGCCTTGCAGTCCTCCGAGGCTCTTGCGGTCTCAAGCTTCGTGGATCGAGCGGGGTCCGCCCTGATCCCTCTTGGCTCCAGTCCGGTGAGGGCCGCAACTCCCGCATTGAAGGTGGCAGAGGTGATCCCTGCGTTGGAGTCGATCGGCGCCAAGCTGGACAGACTCGACTCGGTGGTCGCCAGCGAGCTTGAGGCCGAGGGCCACGGCTTAGCTTTAGAGGTCGCCTCGCACGTGCTGGCATGCTCCAAGAGCCGCGACCCCTCTTTTTCACTAGAGCCAGCGAGAGAGGGCCCAGCCGCGGAGCGGGAGGAAGCTGCCAGGGCTGAAGTCGAGGATGTGGCCGCCCTTGCAGCCGCAAGGTTCCGGCGAGAACCGGGAGGTCCTTAGGACTTGTTTCTCCCTTTTTTATTGAGTCTGTAGTCCAGCTCATGGAGCCTTGCTTAATTTGACTCTCTTGGATACTTGTGTCTGCGATGCTTTTTCTCTCCTTCTTGGCTTTGCCTGGCTGAGTCCTTAGCTCCGCAAGGTACTCAGAGGCCATTTCCAATCTCGGAGCTTCGCACAGACACCCTCCCCGGGTCCTAACCGTGTTAGGGGCCCCCGGAGGTCTCCGAACCTCGCCCTATGGGGGGCTCCAAATCTGCCTGCCACGTGGCGGGTCCGGAGCTCCTCCTGAAGAGACGGGAGCTCCGGCCATGTTGGACACGTAGGGCTTTCGGAGCCCTCCCACTGAGGGGGGAGGTCCGGTTTCTGCCTGCCACGTGGCGAGCCCGGAGCCCTCCTCAAGGAAGGAGAGAGTTCCGGGCCCGCTGGACACGTGGGGCCCTCGGGCCCCGCCCCAGCTGGAGGGGCAGGTCCCGGTCCTTCCAGTCCCAGGCCGGAGTAGCTGGTAGCTCCTTTCCCCCCGCTTCATGCAGTCCCTGTTGCCGTAACCTGGAGGTCCTGCACACAGGCAGAGGAAACGTAATTCTCCTCGGGGGGTCCTCCCCTCCCGTCTCCTAGTCTTATCCGTCTTATGGTCCTGACCCGCTATACGGGGCTTGGACAATTTTGTGCACGAGGCGCCGGAGCTCCGGCTCCCTCCGAGGTCCGGGTACGGCCGTCCGATCCCTAGTACCGGGCCATGCGCTGGGGAAGCAGAGTGCACGCGCTTTGGGTTCATGACCAGGCAAAGCGGACGTACTCCCCTGGACCTCCGAGGGCAGGATGCGCATGCTTTGGGCTCTGGGCCGGCTAAGCTGGATACGCACCCTGGACCCCCCATGCACAGCGCTGGCCTTTCCTGGAGGTGACCAACTGGCACCGCAACACCTGACTGGTGGAGGCCCGAGAGACTCACTCGGCCATCGGCAGGTGCCTCAAGCGCAGCCGCCTTCGGTAGGATAGCAAATGCCGACTATGGATGAGCGCAGGAGAGGGGGAGCTAGATGTACGATGAACATACAGAGATAGTGCGATCATAAAAATTAATGCATAATTTAAATGAGCGCATGAAAGAGAGCTAAGTAGAACAGGTCTCTGTATTCGTGCCCATAGGTGGAATTCTGGCTGTACATGGGGACAATGTTCCGCCTCGTCTACAAGGGAAGCAAGACTCTACGCGCTTAGGGTCGGAACCAGGCTAAACTGGACGTAGTCCTGTACCGTCCCTTAAGACTTAGCTACCCCAAGCTCTGTTCCTAAATTCTATGGGGTCTATTACAGAAGTGAATAACCCTGTTCTACCAATGCTCAGTAAGTAGGACTTACAGTGTTGCTTCATGGCAAGGATTTTTTGGGAATGGATCCCACTCTCGGTTGAAAGGCATGTGTACCTGGGGCGGCAGCTTTTATGATTCGGAAGGGACCTTCCCTGCTGGGGGAGAGCTTATGGGTCCTTCTTGGAATATAGTGTGCCGCTTCACCAGGTTGCCCTCTTGCACGCCCCCGTCGCGTTTGGTTCTTTGGCGGTAGTGCCTGGAGCATTAGCCGGGACCGTGCGTTGTGGGGTGTTCCCTGCAAGCCGAGTCTTATCGAGGTTGTTATCTTCACGCTGGATCAGGTCCTGCGCGGCTTCTCTCAGGGGCCCCCGGGGAGTTCTCCCCTTCTGGCTAAGGCCTTCAAGGGGTAGGTGGACACGGGCTCGCCTTGGATGACCTAAGGCGTCTTCCCCTTCTGGCAAGGCCTTCAAGGGGTTGACGGACCTTAGGCGGCCCCCGAGAGGTATGTTCGAGGCACGGAGGCGTGCCGTAGTTGGCTAACGCCCTGGCCCGTCACCGTCGGAACTGGAGTCCTCACCGTCGTGCACTGTCTTTATGACACGCTGAGGCTCCTGGAGCCCCACCTGGTGGGCAGCGGTAACTGTGGCATCGGCCTTCTGTTTGCCATCCCTCTGAGGGTAGGGCGGTGCTTCAGCCCTCTGCTGTCTTCCTTTGCGGAAGCGCTCTGCAAGCTTCTGGATCTCCCAGCACTCGGCGGCAGTATGGTTGCCAGTGCCATGCACAGGGCATAGCCCGCCCTGGTCACTGTCAGGGACCGGTGATTGCCGTTGCCTTTTGTCGGGGCGTGGCCCCCGAGCTCCACTGGTCGTCGCAGCTGCGGCAATGGGGGCCGTGAATGGTGACTTCATCTTGCCACTCCCCCGGTTCTTGATCTTCTTGCCACCCCCATAGGCAGCATCACCGGACCCGGGCTGTCCTCCTGACTCGGAGGTCGGCAGAGTGTGCCAGTTACGCCCTTCGGCTGCTCTGGCGCACTTGTCAGCCAGGCTGAAGAGCTCCGAGACGTCGCGGACCTCTCTGGTCGCGAGCTTCTCAAGCATTTTCTCGTCCCGGACACCCTGTCGGAACGCCACCACCACAGAGGCGCTTTGGATATGTGGGATGGTGTTGCGCACCTGGGAGAACCGCTGGATGAAAGAGCGCAGCGACTCCCCAGGTTGTTGTTTGACGGCGTGGAGGTCGAGCTCCGTGCCGGGACGGGTGTAGGAGCTGCCGAAGTTGGCGACGAACTGCCGGCAGAGCTCCCCCCAGGAGGTTATGGACCCCTGAGGTAGGTTCATGAGCCAAGACCGAGCTGGGCCGGTCAAGGCGACGGGGAAGTAGTTGGCCATGACAGCCTCGTCCCCTCCTGCGGCAAGTACGGCGGTGGAGTGGATCTGGAGGAACTCCGCTGGGTTGACGCTGCCGTCGTACTTCTCGGGCAGGTGCGGGCGGAACTTGCGTGGCCACCTTGCGAAGCGAAGGTGGGGTGCAAGGGCCGCACATCCTGCGCCTGCTGCCGCAGGTATAGGCGCTGCGAACGCTTGGTTCGCACCTGGCGCTGCGAATCCCGGCATGGGCAAGGCTGCACCATAGACAGGGGCCGCTACTTGCGGCGCATATGGTTGTGGTATATGCTGCGCAGCATATGCCTGAGGCGGGGCTCGCATGGCGAAGACCTGCCCTTCTGGTTGTGTCAAGGCCGACGACATGCTGTCGCCAGCCTCATGGCTGCGACGCCTTTCTCGGCGTCGCTCGAGGTACACCCGGGCGTCCTGCCCCAAGTGGCACCGTTCCAGTTCCCTTCGCAGGTCCGTCGACATGAGCCTGGAGGAGCTGGAATCCGCCGTTAGCCCGTCAACCGTGGGTGTGCGCGTCAGCGACACAGCCGGTTGCCCTGGGCGCCATCCTCGCCGAAACCGAGGGTTCGCGGCGGCGACGACGAGGCGGTCCACCTCGCGGACCCATTGCTGGGTCGCTGAATGGGGCGCATCCCCCGCAGGTGGGTTGCGCAGCAGCGCTCTTGCTGCAGCTAGCGCACCTCCATGGTGTACGCTCAGCGCTGCAGAAGACCTCACACTGGTCGGGGCCTGCATAGCCGGAGTCGGCGTTGCCGGAGTCGGCTGCTGGCTACCCGCTTGTGCCGACACACTCCGTCCTGAGTGTGTCGACATGTACTCCCCAGTGGTCACAGTTCGCCGTGAACGTGGGGGGGGAGAGTTTGCCGCTGAAGGAAGCTTGGTCATCTTCATCAGCGGAAACTCGTCGCGCTAGGGGAAAAGCCCCCTACCTGGCGCGCCAAATGTCGAAGTGTTCGGTCGACACTTCCCCCGGGCCTGCACTGGGCAGCCCGCGGAGGTTCTTTTTTCGGAGGAGCTAGTTCCTAGCGGAGAGCTTGCGCAGATGGACGAGTTAGTGAGAGCTTGACACGGGGAGTTTTACGTGGTTCAGGCCGCCGGAGCGTAAAACCCTACGTCCACGGCGAGCTATGGAGCTCGCTGTATTGCTTGCTGCTCAGGGGCGGAGGCCTGAGCTAGGGGGTGTGTTACAGCTTGAGGGCATATGGCTAGCGTATGAGTTGCAAAATGCGAACCCTTGCTATCGACGCCTACCCGAGCCTTTTATAGTCCAAGACTCGGGCGGCTTACAAGGGGAGCCGGGACCCGACAGGTGGTCCCGGGAAGATTGTCTGTTATCTACCGTATCTGTAGTTACGCTGGTAGTTGCCTCTGGTCGAAGGCTTCTGAGTATTCATCTTGCCGCCCTGCCCATGCCGCATGCTAGTCGTAGTGGTTGATGACGGCGCAGGCGGCATGGGATATCTTGTCGCGGCGTTTATTAGCTGGCAGGTTCTGACACCGCGCGCCAGTCTGTGATGCGACTGGGCGCAATGGCACCTGACAGACGCGTGCTCTGCGTTTCCGCGTCTTGGGAAGACGCGGGCCTTGAATACCTTATACGGGCAAGGTGTGGGGCGCCTTTACGCCCGCTGCCTACCACTCGGGGGCAGGCAGCACCGTTCTTCTGGCCACGTGGCGGGTCCGGAGCCCTTCTCTGAGGTGAGAAGGGTCCGGCCTGCGGGGCGCGTGGAGCCTCTGGACCTCTCCCCGCGGAGGGGGAGGTCCAGCTTCTGTATGCCACGTGGCGGGCCCGGAGCTCTCCTCTGCGGAGGGGGAGGTCCGGCCCCGCTGGACGCGTGGCGTCTTCGGACCTCTCTCCCGCGGAGGGGGAGGTCCGGCTTCTGTATGCCACGTGGCGGGCCCGGAGCTCTCCTCTGAGGAGAGGGAGGTCCGGCCCCGCCGGACGCGTGGTGCCTTCGGAGCTCTCCCTGCGGAGAAGGGCGAGTACCTTAGGCATTTTATCCTGTGCGCGGGGGTACCCCATATCTCAGGTACCGACAATCAGGGAGGATATTGTCTTTCAAGTAGTCCCGGATCTCCGTGATCCATGCATCGGGTCTGACTTGAGCGTCTGGATCTTGAGCGCTGGGTTGCACGGAGTCCCCAGTGACGCTTACGATCCTTAGCGGCGTCCATGGCCGCCGGGACCGCCAGCTTCGAGGTGCTGGTCTAGCCCCCTTCGCTCGGCTCGGCGGGCCGGGCTGTGGGCCGTGGCAACGTCCTCTCGAAGCCTCCTTCAGGCACAGGGGCTCCGGTGGGGGTCTTCGTTGAGAGGTCGTCAGCTGCGGCCTTGCTAGCGCGCGGTACGTGGCGCAGGTCCAAGGCGAGGAAGTCTTTCTCCACCATCTGCACATAAAGCAGATGAGCAGCTAGCTGTGGGTCACTGCAGGAGCATTCACCCTTAACTTGCTTGATAACTAGCTGGGAGTCGCCCTGTGCCAACAACTGGCGAGCGCCTAGAGACAGGGCTGTCTTTAGGCCAAGAATGAGTGCTTCATACTCTGCCATGTTGTTGGTTGCCTTGGAATTGAGACGCACCATATACCCAGACTGCTCCCCCGATGGCATGAGGAGCAGTACGCCAGCACCGGCCCCCTGCTTTCGCAAGGAGCCGTCGAAGAAGAGCGTCCAGTAAGGCCCGGTGAAGGCCAGAGCTCGGGGTCCTGGTTCACCGTCTTCATGGCCCCCTGGGTCAGCCTGCGTTGGCGTCCACTTCAGCCACGAAGTCAGCTAGTGCTTGGCTGTTGACTGCGTGACAAGGAAGGAAGCCTAGCTCAAACTCCAGCAGCTCCGCTGCCCATTTGGCGGCATCGTCCGTCGCGTGGGGGCTGTGGAGGATAGCCTTCAGCGGGTAGGAGGTGACCACCGAGGCCCGGTGTGCTTGGCAGCAGTGTCGATGTTCCTGGACGCCACGAGCACTGCATACAGCAGCTTATGTACCTCCAGGTACCTTGTCTTGGCGTCATGGAGGACCTCGCTGATGAAGTAGACAGAACCTCCCGCGGGCCTGGGGAGGCCGCCGGGAGCTTATACTCGGAGGCCCCTAGGCTGTCTTGGACCTCCGGGAGGTCCCGCTGATTTCCCGGGAGCTCCGGGGGGGTTCCGTTGGACATCCGGGAGGTTCTGTTGGACCTCCGGGGGTCCCGTTGCATTTCCGGGAGGTCTTGCTGGTCCTCCGGGAGGTTGTGCCGGGGGTCCCGGGTCCGTTTTGGACCTCCAGGGGGTTGCCTCGGAGACCCGGGGGTCGTCTCGGACTTCCGGGGTTTCCTTGGTGCCTGCTTCCCGATACCGGAGCAGGTTGTGGCGATGAGGGGTCCGGCCGCTCTGCGGCGAGGACCATACTCACCACTGCAGCCGTCGCCACGATGTAGAGCAACAGATGCTCTTCGGGTTCGGGGGCTACTATTACGGGTAGGGTCATCAGGAGCTGCTTCAGCTCCTGGGAGCTTCCTCCGCTTCGTCGGTCCAAGCGAATGGGCCGGATTTGCGTAGGAGGTTAGAGAAGGGGAGCGTTTGCTTTGCTAACCTCTGTATAAACCGACTCAGCGCAGCTAGGCATCCCGTGAGTTTCTGGACTTCTTTGATGCGGGCGGGGTGCCGCCTCGAGCCGATGGCTTTGATCTTCTCTGGGTTAGCCTCAGTTCCTCAGTGTGAGGCCAGGAATTCTAAGGGTTTTCCAGAGGATACACCGAACTCACACTTGTTGGAAAGACGAAGACTAAGGCCAGGTTATCTAGCAGGGATGAACTCTGCCTGACCTTAACAACAATGTCATCGACATACACCTCAACTGAGTCTCTCATTAGCTCTCCGAAGGTCTTGTGCATTGCACGTAAGAAGGTAGGGAGAGCGTCCCTTAGACCATAAGGCATAGAGGCATAACAGTACAGACCGACTACTGTGATGAAGGAGGTGTGCTCTTCATCTTCTCTAGACATAGGGATCTGGTGGAAACCCGAGTAAGCATCTAGGGAGCACAGCATATCGCAGCTTGACGTCGAGTCTACTATTTGATCTATTATAGGGAGAGGAAATAGATCTTTGGGACATGCCTTATTGAGAATGGTGTAGTCGATGCACATCCGGAGATTCCCGCCGGCCTTTGGGACAACAACAGGGTTTGCCAAGCACCGGGGGTGGCGGACTTTCCGTATGAAGCCAGCGTCCAACAGCTTCTTGATTTCTTCGGTGGACTGCTTGAGGGGCTTCTATCGGACTGGCCGGGCGTCGGGGAAGACCTTTAGGTAGTGCCCAATCACCTCCCTAGGGATCTCTGGCATCTTACATCGACATTGTGCCGGAGGGAGGTAACGAGCGCGCCTTCCTACTTGCTATCCAGGCCCCCGGCTACCCGGGTGGTCTGGGTGGCATCGGCGCTGATTCGGACGAGCCTCAAGGGGACGTCGTCCTCGTCGAGGGGTTGCACATGGGAGTTGTGGTAGAGGCACGGTGGCGTGCACTCGGTTGGAGCCGGTTTGGTTCTGCACTGCCTGAGGTTGGTGATCTAGCTGTTGTAAGCGCTTGGAGCTTTTCCAAGGCTAACACTGCGGCACTACGGTCTCCACGAACCTTGAGGACACCTGTTGGTGTAGGCATCTTCAAGACAAGGTAGTCGTAGTGGGCTACTGCCATGAATCGGTACAGGGATGGCCTGCTAATTTTGGCGTTGAAGGGGAGGTCGATCTCGGCCACGTCGAACAGAATGTACTCTGTCCGATAGCTGTCCGGTGCCCCAAAGGTCACCGGGAGGCTGATGTGGCCGTAGGGAACGACCTGTCCCGGCCCTACCCCTGAGAACGGGCTCGATGGGGTGAGCTTGGCCATCAGGATCTGCAGCTTCTGGAAAGCTGCGCGACTGATGAGGTTCAGTCCAGCCCCGCCATCCACCAAAACGTGGTACATCCTCACGTTGGCGATGGTGGGGCCACCAAGAGCGGTAGTTGGCCGGCCCCAGCCATGTTCCTGGGGCAGTCGGTGGCATCGAAGCTGATGGGGGTTCCCATCCACCTGAGGTGCGGTGCTGCACTCGGGAGGGGAGCCACCGACGCTACCGCTCGGTGCAAGGCCTTAGCCGCGCTTCGGGTCAAGGGGTCAGTGGACCCACCGTAGATGACGTAGAGCATCTTCCGGTGCTCGTCATCACTGGAGCTGGAGCTCTCATGATTGCGCACCGCCTTCACGGCGCGCTGAAGCTCCTGGAACTCCACCTGGTGGTCGACGTCGTCTGGGGCGTCGACCTTCTTCTTGCCCTCCCTTTGACGGTAGGGTGGGGCATCAGCTAGAAGCTGCTTCCCTTTCCGGAAGCGCTCCGCGAGCTTCTGGATTTCCTGGCACTTGGCAGCAGTGTGGTAACTGGTGCCGTGCACGGGGCATAGCTCGCCCTGGCCTCCGTCTGGAGCTGGTGATTGTCGCGGCCTTTTCTCGGGGCGCGGCCCCCGAGCCCCACTGGGCACCGCTGCTGCGGCAACGGGGGCCGTGGCTGGCGGTTTCATCTTGCCACCGCCCCTGCTCTTGATCTTCCTGCCGCATCCATAAGAAGCGGCGCCAGATCCTGGCTGACCCCCTGCCTCGGAGGCTGGCAGTGAGTGCCAGCTCCGCCCTTCGGCTGCTCTGGCACACTTGTCCCGAACGCCTTGTCGGAACGCCACCACCACAGAAGCGTTCTGGATGTGTGGGATGGTGTTCCGCACCTGGGAGAACCGCTGGATGAAGGAGTGCAGCGACTCCCCCGGTTGTTGCTGGATGGCGTGGAGGTCAAGCTCCATGCCAGGCCGGGTGTAGGAACTGCCGAAGTTGGCGACGAACTGCCGGCAGAGCTCTCCCCAGGAGGTTATGGAATCCTGGGGTAGGTTCATGAGCCAAGACCAGGCTGGGCCGGTCAAGGCGACGGGGAAATAGTTGGCCATGACAGCCTCATCCCCTCCTGCGGCAAGTACGGCGGTGGAGTAGATCTGGAGAAACTCCGTTGGGTGGACGCTGCCGTCGTACTTCTCGGGCAGGTGCGGCCGGAACTTGCGCGGCCACCTCGCGAAGCGAAGGTGGGGTGCAAGGGCCGCACATCCTGCTCCTGTTGCCGCAGGTATTGGTGCCGCGAACGCTTGGTTCGCACCTGGCACAGTGTACCCCGGTATGGGCAAGGCTGCGCCAAAGACCGGGGATGCCGTTTGCAAAGCATATGGCTGCGGCATATGCTGCGCGGCGTATGCCTGGGGCAGAGTCCGCGTGGCGAAGATCTGCTCTTCAGGCTGGGTCGAGGCCGACGTCATGCTGTCGCCAGCCCCTTGGATGCGACGCCTTTCTCGACGCCGCTCGAGGAACACTCGGGCATCTTGGCCCAAGTGGCATCGCTCCAGCTCTGCCCTCAGGTCCATTGACGGAAGCCTGGTGGAGCTGGAGTCCGCCGTCTGCCCGTCAACCGTTGGCGTGCGCGTCAGCGACACAGCCGGTTGACCGGAGCATCGTCCCTGCCAAAGTCGAGGGTTTGCGGCGGCGACGACGAGGCGGTCTACCTCGCGTATCCACTGCTGGGTTGCTGAATGAGGTGCGTCTCCAGCAGGTGGGTTGCTCAGTAGCGCTCTTGCTGCAGCTAGCGCACCCCTGTGGGGTTCGCTTATGGCTGCAGAAGATCTCACGCTGGTCGGAGCCTGCATTGCCGGAGTCGGCTGCTAGCTACCAGCTTGTGCCGACACACTCCATCCTGAGTGCGTCGACATGGACTCCCCGCTGGTAACGGTTCGCCGTGAACACGGAGGAGGAGAGTTTGCTGCTGAAGGAAGCTTGGTCATCTTCGTCGGCGGAAATTCGTCGCGCAAGGGAAGAGCCCCCTACCTGGCACGCCAAATGTCGAAGTGTGCGGTCGACACTTCCCCCGGACCTGCACTGGGCAGCCCACGGAGGTTCTTTTTCGCAGGGGCTAGTCACTTGCGGAGAGCTTGAGCGTATGGACGAGTTAGGAAGAGCTTGACACGGCGAGTTTTACGTGGTTCAGGCCACCGGAGCGTAAAATCCTACGTCCACAGTGAGCTATGAGCTCGCTGTATTGCTTGTTGCTCAGAACCGGAGTCCGGAGCTTGAGGATGAGTTACACCTTGGGTGCGAATGGCTAGCGTGCGAACCCTTGCTAACGTTGCCTACCCGGGCCTTTTATAGTCCAAGGCTCGAGTGGCTTACAAGGGGGGCCCGGGACCCGACAGGTGGTCCCGGGGAGATTGCCTGCAGACTACCGTATCCGCAGTTATGTCGATAGTTGTCTCTGGCGAGGGCTTCTGAGTCTTCGTCTTGCCGCCCTGCCCATGCCGCATGCTAGTCGTAGTGGTTGATGACGGCGGGAGCGACATGGGATGTCTTGTCGCTGCGTTTATTGGCTGGCAGGCTCTGACACCGCGCGCCAGTCTGTGATGCGACTGGGCGCAACGACACCTGACAGAGGCGTGCTCCTGTAAGTGCATCTAGGATATCCCTTGTGGGTTTTGGCTAATTGATGACGAACATATGAGATCCTAATGAAACTATTGAGATGATTGCAGGATAAACAAAGTGAAACAGCTCGGTGCACACAAAAAGGTGAAAAATGAAGTGGTGTCCAAAAGAAGAATACCTTGATGGAAATTTAGAAGAATTAATTAGAATTTAAGTGTATAGGGTGTGTATGAAAGACACAATCCAAGAGCTCACGACTTTGCGAATGGGAAAGGGTTTTAAAATTATCCAAACTCTTCACAGTGCACCGGACTAGTCCGATCTTGGACCGGACTAGTCCGCCAAACTCTCTGTTCCCTAAACGGACTAGTCCGTGTGCAAACCGGACTAGTCCGCAAGACTTTCTGGAACCTCCTATCTCTGGAGGCCGGACTAGTCCGATCATGGACCGGACTAGTCCGCCAATCTCTCTGTTCCCAAAACGGACTAGTCCTTGTGCACACCAGACTAGTCCGCCAAACTTTCTAGACATCATGATTCACTGTGACCGGACAAGTCCGGACCAGCACCGGACTAGTCCGGTTTTAGGTTTAACAACGGTAACTTTTTTTGAAAACCCTATAAAAAGAGGTCCTTCGTTTTTTTCTCAGAAAAGACACGATTAATACTGCAGAAAACACAAACCCTAGCGCTGCCACCTTGTCCCAAGAGCCCAAAACACATCTCCCCACACATCTAAAGTGCAAAAAGATCAAAATCAATTGAACACTTGGATTCGGGATTGGGAGATTGTCGTTCTTTCATTGTGAGCTCTTGGGGTTTGATCTTTCTACACTCATATTCTGCATTGTACTATTTTCGAGTGTATTTGATCATGTTCTTATTGTAATTCTCGTGGGAGCCCTCAACTTGTGAGGTAGCCTCACAAACTCAGTGATTGCCCGTGATAGTGGAGTCAAGTCGGCCTTTGTGGTGACTTGAAGAGGGAAAGGGTTGGGAACCCGGCTCTGTGTGAGCTTCCTCAACGAGGACGTAGATCTCTTGGTGAGATCGAACCTCGGTAAAAATTCGTGTCTTTTGTCTCTCAGTTACTTTACATTTTGATACATTAGATCACTAGTTTGCTAATCATCATTTGAGTTTCTTATAAGTTTGCACGTGCATTCATACAATAAACTTAATTTATAAAAACTGTTGTTCTCATTCCGCTGCTGAAAGATTCAATTTCTGAAACACACTTAATTAACTCACATAATTCAGCACACCGGACTAGTCCGCCCACACAACCGGACTAGTCCGGTCAATCAAGTTTCTGATAACTCTATTAAGTGTGCAGGAATCTTTTAAAGGCCTATTCACCCCCCCTCTAGGCCACATTCATTGGTATCAGAGCGAGGTTCTCCATCAAAGAGACTCACATCTCGGAGAGATCATGGCCTCTGAGAAGAACAACGACATCCCAAAGATGAACATCAATGAGGAGGAGCAAGAAGCTAAAGCCTTCGATGTGCTGAAAGACAGCCCACATGATGATGAAGAAGTGAGGCACCTAAAAGCACTCCTGAGAAAGAAACTGCTAGCACAAAAGGGAAAAGAAGAAGAGAAGACGACTGCGAATGGTCCACGACTACTCCTTGTATCCTTACAACTACAACCGTCTCAATTCAAACAATCACTATCTTTCGATTCCTATGGGAAGGCCTCCACAGTTTGACGGAAGTGACTATACCATGTGGAAGTACAACATGAAGATGCATCTGATATCTCTGAACCCTAGTCTGTGGCATATTGTTTGCACAGGCATAGATATTCCGGACACGGATGATGAACTCACTCCAGAACAAGAACAAGAACAAGAGATTCACAGAAACGCACAAGCCGTCGCCGTGATCACATCATCACTAAGCAGAGAGGAATTCACCAAGATCGATGGGTTAGAAAGTGCAAAAGAAATCTGGGATACCCTCAAGACAGCTCACGAAGGAAATAGGTCAGTTCATGAAGCCAAAATCGAAATGCTTGAAGGAGAGTTGGGGAGATTTGCTATTGAAGAAGGCGAATCACCTCAAGACATGTACAACCGGATGAAAGCACTCATCAACAAAATTCGTGCTTATGGAAGTAAGAAATGGACAGATCACGAAGTGGTCAAAAGAATAATTAGATCCTTTATGCCAAGAAATGTCACACTTTGCTCAATGATCAGAGAGAGCCCCGATTTTCACAAAATGACTCCCGATGGATTACTAGGGAAGATCATAAATCATGAAATGATGGAGAAAGAAGCCCAATACGTCAAAGACTTAGCCGAACTCACCTCATCCAAAAAGAAAGAAGTTGCTCTCAAAGCAACGTGCAGACCCAGACTCAAAGAAACTCGTGAAGACCAAGACGATGGAGATACAAGCGACGAGAGCACTGATCTTGATGACGAAGAAATGGTACTCTTCATCAAAAAGTTCAAACGCATGATGAAGAGAAGACACGGCAACAATTCACATGAAGGCAAAAGCAAGGATAAAGGAAAATCCAAGGCTCGACGCACTTGCTACAACTGCGGAGAGTATGGTCACTTCATGGTGGACTGTACTTATGAAGAAAACAAAAAGAAGAAGGAAACAAGATCTCAAGAAAAGAAAATTTTTAGAAAAAGAAGACAAGTCCATCAAGCTCACGTTGGGAAGGAGTGGGACTCAAACAACGAGTCCTCCTCCGATGAAGAAGAAGAGATGGCCACTATCGCAGTCAAGAAACCAACTATGAGAGCCACACTCTTTCCGAACATGGGAGGACGGGACATGAACAACCACACTTGTCTTATGGCTAAGGAAGGCAAGAAAAAGGTTCGACTTACTCCTCCTGTACTAAATTCCTCCATTGATGACTTTGATAGCTCTAGTGATAATGAAGAAATGTTTAGAGGGCTAAGTAAAATTGCTTTAAAGAAAATGGAAATGTTGTCGAACGAAATCTTTGAAAAGGAGGAACTTGTCAACCGACAAGAAGATATGCTCATCCGTGAGAGGAAGAGATATCAAGAAGTTGAAAAGCTTCTTGAGCTTGAAAGAGAGAAGAATGAGTCACTTGAGTTAGAGCTAGCCTTGAGTAAGGAAACTTACTCAAAGTTAGAGGACTCGCACATTGCAATCAAGGAAGAACTTGCTAACTTGTCAAAAGTTAACAAAATCCTTGAGGTGCAAGTTGAGTCGCTCAAACAAAGTGACTCCTCTTCCTCCAAGAGCTCTTCCTCCAAAGACATGAGTTCAACAACAATAAGAACCTGCACTTGCTCTAGTAAGAAGAATGTAATTTCTAATGCTTCAACCTCTCATGACATGCATTCTTCTCAAAACGGCATCTTTGATAAGGAGAAGATCAAATATGCACGAAGTGCATATATGATCACTAGACCTCCCAATGTCAAAGATGGTCTTGGTTTTGACAGGAACAAACACATGTCTACTCCTAATCATGCTAAGAATAGAATCACTTTTGTTAAAGAAAAATCCCATGAATCTGAGTTACAAACACTGTTCCGTACATTTGATGCTTCTTATGTTCTCATGAAAAACAAGTATGGAAAAGTCATTGCTAAATATACAGGGCCACGCCACAAGAACTTAAAAACTTGTGTGTGGGTGCCCAAGACTCTTGTGACTAACCTGAGAGGACCCAAGCAAGCTTGGGTACCTAAAACCAAGGAATAATTCTATTTTGCAGGCTTACTCCTCCGGCGGATCTAAGTGGGTGCTAGATAGCGGATGCACAAATCACATGACCGGAGAGAGAGGTATGTTTGTAGAGTACGAGTGCAACAAGGATCCAAGTGAAGGTATATACTTTGGAGACAACAGCCAAGGAAAGGTCCTTGGTAGTGGTAACATTGAAATATCCTCTCAACACACCTTATCTAATGTTTTACACGTAGACTCTCTAGATTATAACCTTTTATCAATATCTCAACTATGCGACAAAGGTTACAACTGTTTATTCACTAATGAGGGTGTGATCGTCTTTAGAAGAAGCGATGGCTCGATTGCATTCAAGGGATTGTTGAAGGGAAAGCTTTATCTTTTTGACTTCAACAAAGATAAAGCCAAACTCAACACTTGCTTGGTTGCTAAGACCAACATGGGATGGCTGTGGCATAGACGGCCAGCCCATGTTGGAATGAGAAATCTGCAGAAACTTCTAAAAGGTGGTCACATCCGTGGTCTTAAGGATGTGGTTTTTGAAAAAGACAGGCCGTGCAGCGCTTGTAAAGCAGGAAAACAGGTTGGAGCACCACACCCCGCCAAGAATGTGATGACCACCGCTAGACCGCTGGAACTTCTCCACATGGATCTCTTTGGTCCAATTGCGTACATCAGCATCGGCGGTAACAAATACGGTTTAGTAATTGTTGATGATTTTTCAAGATTTACCTGGGTATTTTTCTTGTATGATAAATCAGAAACTCAGGGAATCCTCAAGAAGTTCTTGAAAAGAGCTCATAATGAATTCTCATCAACCGTAAAGAATATCAGAAGTGACAATGGGACAGAATTCAAGAACACCCAAGTTGAAGAATATCTCAATGAAGAAGGTATAAAGCATGAATTCTCGGCACCCTACTCTCCTCAACAGAACGGGGTGGCCGAAAGGAAGAACAGAACATTGATCAAAATGGCGAGAACAATGTTGGATGAATACAAGACGTTAGACCGATTTTGGGCAGAAGCGGTGAACACCGCTTGTCATGCCACAAATCGGTTGTACCTTCATCGACTACTGAAGAAAACTCCATATGAGCTTCTCACGGGTAAAAAGTCTAATGTTTCTTATTTCAAAGTTTTTGGTTGCAAATGTTTTATTCTGAACAAGAAACCAAGGGCCTCGAAGTTCGCTTCGAAGTCCGATGAAGGATTCTTGCTCGGATATGAATCGAATGCCTACGCCTATCGTGTCTTCAACAAGGTGTCCGGCCTTGTTGAAGTAGCACGTGACATAGTGTTCGATGAAATTAACAGCTCACAAGTGGAGCAAGTCGATAAGTTTATGCTAGATAAGGAGGAAGCTCCATGTGAAGCGCTGAAGAAAATGGCAGTTGGTGATATCCTACCACGAGAGGAAACACAAGACCAATTTCAACAAGGAAGCAATGATCAAGGGGGAGCTCCTACACAAGATCAGGTTGAGGAAGGTCAAGAAGATTAAGATGATCATGGAAGCAATGATCTAGGGGGAGACATGACACATGAAGACAATGAAGAACAAGCAACTATACAAATTCCACACCCAAGAGTACATCAGTGTGTGCAAAGAGACCATCCTGTCAACAATATCATTGGAGATATTGCTAAGGGAGTAACTACTAGATCTCAAATTGCAAATTTTTGTGAACACTATTCTTTTGTGTCTTTTCTGGAGCCATACAGGGTAGAAGAAGCCTTAAGGGATCCAGACAGGGTGATTGCGATGCAAGAGGAGCTGAACAACTTCAAAAGAAATGAAGTGTGGGAGCTGGTGGAAAGACCAAGGGCGAACATCGTTGGAACCAAATGGGTCTTTCGAAACAAGCAAGATGAACATGGAGTAGTGACAAGAAATAAAGCGAGGTTGGTGGCCAAAGGTTATTCTCAGGTGGAAGAGTGCCTTCCTCAATGGTCCGATAAAGGAGGAAGTCTATGTGGAGCAGCCACCGGGGTTCGAAGATCAGGAGTACCCCAACCATGTCTATAAACTCCGTAAGGCTCTCTATGGCCTCAAACAGGCTCCTCGAGCCTGGTATGAGTGCCTTAGATATTTTCTGACTCAAAATGGATTCAAAATTGGTAAAGCTGACTATACACTCTTTACTAAACATTTTGATGATCATTTATTCGTATGTCAAATTTATCTTGATGACATTATCTTTGGATCCACTAACAAGTCCTTCTGCGAAGAATTTAGCAAAATAATGTCAGACAGGTTCGAGATGTCAATGATGGGTGAATTGAAGTTCTCCTTGGGATTTCAAGTGAAGCAACTGAGAGAAGGTACATTTATAAGCCAAACTAAATATACACAAGACATTCTCAAGAAATTCAATATGGACAAAGCCAAGCCCATCAAGACACCCATGGCCATCAACGGACATCTCGACCTCAATGAAGACGGTCCAAATGTGGACCAAAAGGTATATCGGTCCATGATTGGCTCCTTACTTTATTTATGTGCATCTAGGCCAGATATTATGCTTAGTGTTTGCATGTGTGCAAGGTTTCAAGCCGCACCTAAAGAGTGTCACTTAATTGCTGTAAAACGAATCCTAAGGTACCTTGTGCACACACCCAACTTGGGCCTTTGGTATCCCAAAGGATCCAAGTTTAACTTGATAGGGTATTCTGACGCCGACTATGCAGGATGCAAAGTCGATAGAAAGAGCACGTCAGGGACTTGTCAATTTCTTGGTAGGTCCCTAATTTCTTGGTCATCTAAAAAGCAGAACTCCATTGCTCTTTCCACAGCGGAAGCGGAGTATGTTGCAGCTGGTAGTTGTTGTGCGCAACTACTTTGGATGCGACAGACTCTTAGGGACTACGGCTACAATCTAAGTCATATCCCGCTTCTATGCAATAATGAAAGTGCTATAAAAATTGCACACAACCCTGTAGATCACTCAAGAACTAAGCACATAGATATCCGTCATCACTTTCTTAGAGATCATTCATTAAAAGGTGACATTGCTATTTCACATGTTAGGACTGAAAAACAACTTGCGGATATTTTTACCAAACCATTAGATGAGAAAAGGTTTTGTGAACAAAGAAATGAGCTAAACATTCTTGACTCTCGAAATATGGCTTGAAACATTGCATACCTGGTTGCAACTTAAAATGTTCCTTTGTATTGTTAAAAATGCTCCTTTTCTCCTTTTCTACTCAGAAAACTATCTTAATGAAGAAATCTTGTGGATTTTATGACCATTGTTTGATTGCTGATTACCTACTGGTCGTAATCACCAAGACTATTTGCAAAATTATTGTCCTTGGATCACTATTAATCATCTATATATGTATCAGGTCTGTTGGAAACGGAGTAGTCCGATTTTCAACCGGACTAGTCCGGACAGACGAAACTGGTTAGGTCATTTCAAGGGGCTCGGACTAGTCCGCCACATAGACCGGACTAGTCCGGTCCATCGCATATATAAGCCCTTGGCCGGTCCAGACCTCTCCCTCATCCCTCATTAGACTTGCTCTCCCTCTCCTCTTCCAAACCCTAGCCCCCAAAGTGATTTTCGGGTTGAACCCTCAAAATCGAGATTTTCTCCGTGGGAAATCCTCCCCTTGACGAGTGGATTCCCTCCTCCGGATTCATCCGGACTGATTTCTACTTCTTCGACGTGGATCTTCAAATCTTGGTAAATTTCTCCCCAAAACCAAATTCTCAACTTTCCTCGTTCTAGCTTGTTTCCTTTGATTCCAAGGGTATACATTGGCCTTAGAGATGTATTCCCACCACTTTTCTACTCTTTTGCATCCTTAGATAGATTTTTTGATCAAAATGCTAGGGTTCTTATGCCGGGGCGGACTAGTCCGGTTCTAAGGCGCGGACTAGTCCAGTCCCTGTCATCTGAATCCCCACATTACCTTGAATCCTTGATTCATTCTTATCTAATCCGTGAACTCCTTATCAGGCACAATGTCTTCAGGCTCGGATGACAGCTCTTTTCACATTGATGAAGACGTTCAACGCGAGAAAGTGAGGAGGGCCAAGGAGAGAGTTATGAAGAAGAGACATGATGTCAATGCTCACTCTCCACCCTCCGACGACAATCTACCTAAGAAGAGGAAAGTCATTGTCAAAAAGCCTCAAAGGAAAGATGCTGCTGAGGGCTCGTCAGGGCCAAAAAGAGTTCTCAATAAAGGGAAGGGACTTGCTAGTGGTCCCCTTGGGCCCTTGAAGATGAAAAACCCTATTCACCGCAACAGGCAGCCTTCAAGTGAGGATTTCACTGGAAAAGGGGGTGAGCTAGCTGATAACTTCAGGAAGATTAAAGTGTATGACCGACCAAAACAATGTTCTGATCCAAGGTTCTGGAGCAACTCCCATGCAGACTACTACGAGCATGTGTACATGAAGATGAATAATCCTGTAATAGAGAGTCAATGGCTAAATGTTGGATACCTGAAGTCGAAGAGGTATCCTGCCATTCGTGAGATGGTGGAGGCCTTAGAGAGGCACGGTCTGACGGACCTGCTATCCTTTGATTATGACTGGAACAATGAAGTCATTACCCAGTTTTACTCCACTCTAACTTTGCTCGTGGTGATGGAGACAGTCTTACTTGGATGACTCATGGTTCAAAGTATAGTGTCACTTATGATGAATTTGCTAGGATTGTTCACCTCGAACACACTTTGGATCATGAACTGGTCATCCATAATCTAAAACCCCTGGAGAAGGAAGAGCTTGAGTTTCTCTATGACACAAGGATGCCATATGTTCCTCCCACCATCAAATATCTGAAGCCCTTCTTTGTGGTCCTCAATAGAGTCTTGAGAAAGACTATAGCTCCGAAGGATGGAGATGCGGGAACTATACAAGGGACCTTGAGGACTCTCATGAAGGTCATTAGTGGAAGGAGACCATTCAATGTTTTTGAGTATATCTACAACGACATCGTGAACATCTCAATCACCCCCAATAGGTCCTGTGGATATGCACCGTATATCATGTACATGATTGAGAAAGTGGCGGGACTCGAGTTCGTCAAGGATGTCAAGCATGCGGGGTTGAAGCCGCAAAAACCCACCGAGTACACTCTCCCCCCGGCTCCAACTGCCCCGTCCTCTCCACCAGTGGAGAGGAGATCAAAGCAAGCTCATGATGTCACTAGATCTGCAGCTGCTCCTCCTGGGTCTCCACCTGCCCAAGAATCATCTAGTGGCATCCTCAAGGTGCTCTCCTCCATCTTTGCCTGCTGCCGCAAGATCGAAGACAGGCAGCGCAAGGAAAAGCTTGCAAGGAAGAAACATCAACAGTATGTCAATGCCAATATCAAGTCTATCTGTGCAAAGCTTGAGATTGAGCCCGTTGGATCACCGCCCGCCTCTGAGGACTCAGAGGAAGATCCTGCTCCCGTGGATGTCGAAGTTGGTGAAGATGAAGATCAGACTGAGACTGAAGGAGGAGGCAGCGATGAGTGATTCCCCTCAATTTTTCCCTTTTTGGTGCCTTGATGCCAAAGGGGGAGAGATTGAGATTAGATTTGGACTCGAACTATCTAGTATTAGTTATTAAGCTCTTTTGTGATCAAGGACATGTACCTATTTTAAAAAATTGTAATGCACTATTTCTTTTCTTATGTGTGATGCACTATGCTCTAATGCCTACTTATATGTTCACTATTGTTTGTCTTTAATTTATCACATTTTGTTTATCACACACCTGTTAGGCACCCCACCATAAGGTGTGTGCATATGTGAGAAGCTTTTTGTGAATTCTTTATTATTCTCATATGTGCACACCTTATGAAAATCAACTTTTTATTCTCAATTGTGATATCTCAAATAGTTGTCATCAATCACCAAAAAGGGGGAGATTGTAAGTGCATCTAGGATATCCCTTGTGGGTTTTGGCTAATTGATGATGAACATATGAGATCCTAATGAAACTATTGAGATGATTGCAGGATAAACAAAGTGAAACAGCTCGGTGCACACAAAAAGGTGAAAATGAAGTGGTGTCCAAAAGAAGAATACCTTGATGGAAATTTAGAAGAATTAATTAGAATTTAAATGTATAGGGTGTGTATGAAAGACACACTCCAAGAGCTCATGACTTTGCGCATGGGAAAGGGTTTTAAAATTATCCAAACTCTTCACAATGCACCGGACTAGTCCGATCTTGGACCGGACTAGTCCGCCAAACTCTCTGTTCCCTAAACGGACTAGTCCGTGTGCAAACCGGACTAGTCCGCAAGACTTTCTGGAACCTCCTATCTCTGGAGGCCGGACTAGTCCGATCATGGACCGGACTAGTCCGCCAAACTCTCTGTTCCCAAAACGGACTAGTCCTTGTGCACACCAGACTAGTCCGCCAGACTTTCTAGACATCATGATTCACTGTGACCGGACAAGTCCGGACCAGCACCGGACTAGTCCGGTATTTGGTTTAACAACGGTAACTTTTTTTGGAAACCCTATAAAAGAGATCCTTCGTTTTTTTTCTCAGAAAAGACACGACTAATACTGCAGAAAACACAAACCCTAGCGCCGCCACCTTGTCCCAAGAGCCCAAAACACATCTCCCCACACATCTAAAGTGCAAAAAGATCAAAATCAATTGAACACTTGGATTCGGGATTGGGAGATCGTCGTTCTTTTGTTGTGAGCTCTTGTGGTTTGATCTTTCTACACTCATATTCTGCATTGTACTATTTTCGAGTGTATTTGATCATGTTCTTATTGTAATTCTCGTGGGAGCCCTCAACTTGTGAGGTAGCCTCACAAACTCGGTGATTGCTAGTGATAGTGGAGTCAAGTCGACCTTTGTGGTGACTTGAAGAGGGAAAGGGTTGGGAACCCGACTCTGTGTGAGCTTCCTCAACGAGGACATAGATCTCTTGGTGAGATCGAACCTCGGTAAAAATTCGTGTCTTTTGTCTCTCAGTTACTTTACATTTTGATACATTAGATCACTAGTTTGCTAATCATCATTTGAGTTTCTTATAAGTTTGCACGTGCATTCATACAATAAACTTAATTTATAAAAACTGTTTTTCTCATTCCGCTGCTGAAAGATTCAATTTCTGAAACACACTTAATTAACTCACATAATTCAGCACACCGGACTAGTCCGCCCACACAACCGGACTAGTCCGGTCAATCAAGTTTCTGATAACTCTATTAAGTGTGCAGGAATCTTTTAAAGGCCTATTCACCCCCCCCCTCTAGGCCACATTCAGCTCCGCGTCTCCGCGTCTCGGGAAGGTGCGGGCCTTGAATACCTTGTACGGGCAAGGTATGGGGTGTCTTTACGCCCGCTGCCTACCGCTCGGGGGCAGGCAGCGCTCTTCTGGTGGACGTGGCGGGCCCGGAGCCCTCCTCAGAGAAGAGGGAGGTCCGACCCCGCTGGACACGTGGAGCCTTCGGACCTCTCCCCGTGGAGGGGGAGGTCCGGCTTCTGACGGCCATGTGGCGGGCCTGGAGCTCCCCTCTGAGGAGAGGGAGGTCCGGCCCCGCTGGACACGTGGCGCCTTCGGACCTCTCCCCCGCGGAGGGGGAGGTCCGGCTTCTGCAGGCCACGTGGTGAGCCCGGAGCTCTCCTCTGAGGAAAGGGAGGTCCGGCCCCGCCGGACGCGTGGCGCCTTCGGAGCTCTCCCTGCGGAGAAGGGCGAGTTCCTTAGGCATTTTCCCCTGTGCGCGGGGGTACCCCATATCGCGGGTACCGACAGACAGGTATTGTTGGTATCCTTCCATGCGCCCATGGTTGGGAAGAGAGTGGATTTCTTGGTAGTCTTCTTTATGGCTATGGTGGCCATATCCGCTTCTTCTTCAGATGAAGATTCATCATTGGAGTCCCACTCCTTCCCTAGATGCGCTTGTCCATATTGCTTCTTCTTCTTGAACATTTTCTTTGGTTGAGACTTGTTATCCTTTGTCTTCTTCTTGTTTTCATCATGTGGACAATCTACTATGAAGTGATCGTATCCTACGCAGTTATAGCACGCCCGTCTCATCTTGGGTCTTTGTTTGTCCCTTTGTCTTCCTTCATTTGAGTTGTTGCCCTTTTTTCTTCTCATCATTTTCTGGAACTTCTTTATGAACAAGATCATGTCTTCTTCATCGATATCACTACATTCATCATCGCTGTCGTCTTTTCCATAAGCTTCTCGAGCTTCCTTTGATACGGGTTTACAAGTTAACTTCAAAGCGACTCCTTTCTTCTTTTGCGGGGTGAGATCGGCAATTTCCTTAACATGCTTGGTTTTCTTCTCCATCATCTCAAAGTTGGTGATCTTGCCAAGAAGTTCGTCTGGGGTCATGTTCCAGTACCCGGGGCTTTCTCTGATCATAGAGCAAAGGGTTACGTTGCGAGGCATGAATGCTCTGAGAATCAACTTCACAACCTCATGATCATTCCACTTCTTGCTGTCATAAGCTCGGACTTTGTTGATATGATTCTTTAGTCGATTGTACATATCTTGTGGTGATTCATCTTCTTCTATCGTGAATCTTCCCAATTCACCTTCAACCATTTCTATCTTGGCTTCGCGTACGTGATGATCACCTTCATGTGCAGTTTGTAGTGTGTCCCATATCTCCTTGGCAATTTCGAGCCCATCCACCTTGGTGAACTCATATTGGATTAGTGATGATGTGATCACAGCTGCCGCTTGAGCATTTCGATGAATAGCTTGTTCTTGGTTTGGGGTCAGCTCTTCATCATCATCCAGGATATCTATCCCTGTACACAATATATGCCACAAACTCGGATTAAGAGATATGAGATGCATTTTCATGTTTTGTCTCCACATTGAATAATCATTTCCATCAAAGTAAGTTGCTTTCCCTAGGGGAATTTATAAGTAATGATTATTGTGAAAATTCAAACGCTCATAATCAAAAGGATATAGGGAGTAGTCTGTGTGACTACCCCCTTTCTTCTTCTTTTCATCATCGGTGTTCTTCTTCCCTTTTGGGGAGATTGCCTTCTTCCGTAGAAGAGCCTTGAGTTGGAGCACCTCCTCATCATCGTTCTCACTATCTTGAATGGCATCAGGTAGCTTCTTTAGCTTTTGAGTCCTTTCATCATTTCTCATTTCGTCGTCGATCTTCTTGTGTGCATCCTTGATGTCCATATCCTCTCTTCGAGCGGTGAGTCTCTTTTGAAGAGTTTGGCTCTGATACCAATTGAATGTAGCCTAGAGGGGGGGGGGGTGAATAGGCTTTTCGACGCTTTGTTGAAACCTGAAATACTTAGTAGTCTATCAAATACAGGGAAACCGGACTAGTCCGGTAGAGTGCGGACTAGTCCGTTTTCTAAACGGAGAAAAGTCGGACTAGTCCTGTTCTAAGCGGACTAGTCCGGTATGTGTGGAAGGGAGATCAAGGTTGATCAATGTTCACTTTTAATACTCTATGCAGCGGAAATTAATCTTTAGTTTGGGTGTATTGCAATAGTGACACAATGAATAACAGGAAACAACTTTGATTTTAATAGTTGAATGTGAGTTTCAAAGGACAGTTTAAACACTAGAATATGATGAACAATTAATGCACAAGAGTAGGGTTTCCAATGGGTACGTTAGGGTTTGCAATGTCCGGACTAGTCCGTGGTTGACTCCGGACTAGTCCAGTGTGCGGTGTTTAGAAAACCCTAAGTGTATCGGACTAGCCCATGATACTGCGGACTAGTCCGTTTTCTGTCCAGAGACAAAATCGGACTTGTCCGGATGATTTCGGACTAGTCCGTTTTCTGGTCAGAAAGAAAATCGGACTAGTCCGGCTGATATCGGACTAGTCCGGACGTGTTGAAATTGTGCAGTTAGTTTGATTTCTTTCTCTTGAGCTCTTGGGGTGTGTTTCTCCAACACACTCTATACTAAGCGATCTATTCTTTTTAGTTCTTGAGCTCTTATCAATTTGGATCCTACTTCTCCTTTCTTTTTGTGCTTTCTTCTTAATTTCTTTGAGAACCTGCGCTCATTCTCAACAATTTTGTTAGGGTCTCATTTGTTTATCATAAATCAACCAAAACCCACAAGGGGTGCCTAGATGCACTTTCACCGGGTTCTGCATGTATTCATGTTTCATGTATAAAAACACTTTTAAAATAAGTTGAAACCGAGAAAGCATCAAAAGTTAGCCAAAAAGAGTCAATCGCAGTTTACAGAGAGCGCCGAAGACAACTCCCGCGGCTCGCTGGCCACGTGGCGTGTTCGGAGCTCATTTCCGCAAATGGACGAGCTAGCGGAGTTGAAGGAGCAACTGAACGAACTCATGAGCAAGGGTTTCATATGACAAAGTTCTTCACCTTGGGGTTGCTCTACGCTGATGGACACGTGTCGACCTCGGAGCTCATCTCCGAGGAGAAAGGAAGTCTGGCGCTGTTAGGACACGTGGCACATCTGGAGCTACCTCCGAAGAGAGGGGAGGTCCGGCATTGACACATGGCACCCCCAGATCCATCTCCGAAGAGAGGGGAAGTCCAAAACTGACACGTGGCATTCGCGAAGCTCGCCTCTGTTGAGAGGGGAGGTCCCGACCAGCCAGACACGTGGCACACGTGGAGCTCGCCTTTGGAGAGAGGGAGGTCTTGCCCGCCAGGACGCGTGGCGCACGTAGAGCTAACCTCTGAGGAAGAGGGAGGTCTCGCCCGCCTGACACGCGGCAGAACCGGAGTTGGTATCTGATGAAAAGGGAGCCCAGGTTTCCGCAGGACACGTGTAGCCTCCGGAGCTCATCACCGCGGAGGTGATGAGATCTGAAGCGGTTTTTGCTTCTGTACGCGTGGGAATTCCCGGTACGGAGGAAACCGACCCGATTTCCACAATGTTACCGAACCAAATCAGCAAGAGATAAGTCGTTAAGATTCAAAAACAGTTTGAATGGGACTCTTAGTCAAATTCCGATCAGAGGAGGACTCTTCGTTTCCTCTTATAAATAGAACCGAAAACCTTTGCCGCAATCACGTACTTCCTTTCCACCTCCTGAACCGACAACTTAGAGCCCAGCCCCAGCTCGCCGAGCTAAAACCCTTCGCCGGAGTTCAGTCGCAGAGATTGCCGGAAGAGAGCCCCGATGTTCTGTCTTGCTAGGAGAAGGACCCCGAGACCAAGAAGAACGTAAGGTAGGTCTCCAATACCACCTTACGACATCATCTTGTTTTCTTTGCATCTGTTCTTCGATTCCTTTCAAACAGAAGTTTTTTCGTGGACAGATCACGTGTTGATCAGTTTGATCTAAAGTCAAGATCATTGCCACGTCCACATTTGATCCGAGCAACCCTGTTCATGAAACCATGCAAGCCATGCAAGAACACGTACAAACTGATCTAATAAAACTGCATCATAGGAATTAACATGCATATGCATCATCGCATCTGGTTAAAGTTTGTGCATGATATTGATTGCTGTGAATCTTGTATGTGCATGATCGTGTATAGAAGGACAAGCTTAGGAAGCTGTCTACGACGAGCTGCAACAACAAGGTTTTGAGATCCAAGAGCAACCGGAACCGCAAGAACAAGGCAAGTGCTCCTTGACCATATTGATCCTATGTTTTGGATAACTGTTTTGTTTGCGAAAAGGTGTGTGTGCTGAGTCAAACATGATGGGAAACCCTTTCATAGGAGTTTACTAGTTTTGGTTAAACCGCCCTTGTCGCCAGGGAAGTAAATGAGTCGAGTATGGTTTTACTTTTATGCTTTGCTGAGTCTATGGGATATGTGAAGCGAGATAGATGTGTCTAGCTAACTGCACTCGTAAGAATAATGAGAAACTAATGTTGTTAATGAACGTGAATCGGTGGTAGATCTAGGCAAGCCGGGTTTGTGAAGGAGGTAGTATGAGATGGTAGTTACTTGCCGTAGATCTAAGGACCGGTTCATGCGAGCACATGCCAGGATAACAGTGCCACTACAAGGCCAAGTATGGGCATGGCTGTGAAGGCTCGTCGTCCCATTTCACAGGGACGGGGGACCTCGCCCGGGAATCGCATTGGGTGGTGCCGTGCGATGCGGCACCCAACAGCACACATAATAAAGCATGATATTACATAAATCAGGCGGAAGCTTACAAAGTGTAAATTTTACAAATACTTCTCAAAATATCCTACAGCGGAAGAATAATACAACTCACGTATCATACTTAAGCTAAGCAACAGAGAAGGTGTCCAGCCCGCGGACCCTTCTCGCTAGCAACACTATCACAATAGCAGCGGCAGGGGTTGCAATGAGTTCACCACTCGGAGAGCTCCAAATCTCATCGGACACCCGTATATATCAGCGTACAGTTATTACCTGCAAAACAACTTATGCAGTATCTGTGAGCATGAAGCTCAGCAAGACTTAACCGTCTCCCTAGTCATGAAACTCTACATGATGAAAATAGAGGGCTGAATATAGCAGTTTGCACAAACGATGCTCTTGAGCTAAAGGAGAGTCCTTACTTCCAGTTTTAGCAAGTTTTATAGCCCTCGTGCAATTTACATCGAGACTCCACAATCAAACAAGAAACGCTTTATCTCGATGTCACGTGCCCGAGGTGAAAGAAACTTTAGTGAGCTACCCTAGACTCATACGGACCTTGCACCATCAACGTCGAGACTCCACAATCAAACAAGAAACGCTTTGCCTCGACGCTACTAGCCCAAGGTGGAAAAATAAATTTGGTGAGAGTGTTGATCATTCCTCATCTCCATTATGAGGATTACCCATGAAGCATGTTAAATGTTTCTCCCGGTTTATTACTACGTCACGACTCAGTGTACAAGTATGCTCACTACCGCGAGCGACGGTGATTGCAATCAAAAACACCCGGCTGACACGACACGTATGCCCGTACACGACGTTGCACACAGCAACCATCACTGACGTCGTACGTGGCAACCTTTCACACGATACCCAAATGTCGAACCGGTCCCACCGACTGGGATTAAGTCTCTCTACGGCAAACCCTCGTAGAGCCGACTTCTCTATGCTTTCAGCATCGGCATCAGACGGTGAGGTATGCCTTGACACTCAGGTTAACATGTTACATCGGTTTCCTGGGTCCCATATAGCCAGTATGCATCCGGTACACATCTCAAACTTGTCCAGCGGGGCCGCACACCAGAACGGGCCTTAATCGACTCAGACATAGACTAGGTTCACAGGACCACGTCCTTGATCCTTCCATCCACTGCCCGGTCTCCATTCCCAACTATGAGGATCAATTCCCAACTCTTCCGATTGATCCCCCTTAATCCCGGTTCACGAGTAGGAAAATGCCCACTCGAGTTTTGCTTCTTTTAATCCACTTTTGTTGACTTGAGATCAGCAGTTATAGACAAGTGTTAACCTACTCTGCATTATACTCCAGGGTTTTCTGGGTCATGCATTTGGAGCTTCATACCATCTAGACTTAATGCAATAAATAAAATTCTAGACGTATAAAGTGAATACAAATAAAAACTTGTAAATTCGATGCAAACCGGGGCTTGCCTTTGTTTTGCAGGGAACTAATATATATATATATATATCAGTTAGTGAAGACCACTTGGCTTGATCTCTTGCCTTCCTCCTTTGATCTCTATTCCAATGACTTCAAGTTCTTCATGGAGATGCTACACGTAATGAATATGCACAATCGTTTAATTGTAAAGACTTTGCTACAAGTTCTAATAACACGTTTTTAGAAACTGGAACTCTGTTTAATAATTTAAAATGATACTGGTGCTAGTGGTTTGTGTTTGGGTCTAAGTAACATGATTAAGTGCTAAGTGTTTTTCCCCTCTTCTATATTGATCACCTTAAGAGGTTAAACAGAACAGGAGTGATCCAGAGCTCCAATGGAGCTGAGAATTTTCATGTGAGTTCCTTGTCACAAGAAAGCCCTTGGACCAAAAATTAGCACTTTTCATCGAGTGGTTTGTTCAGAACAATTTTCTAAGTAATTAAGCAAAGAAGAATTAATTCTGAGATCACATCCATGTTCATGCCAAACTTAGTGAACTACAATTTCAATTATAGTTCATATAGCTTGTATGAATTTTCCTAGAATTCTTGGAGCTAAGAATCTCCCAGAAATGAATTTCCAAGTTTTGGAAATTCTCTGAAAATGTTTCTGTATTCAATTGAACACAGCAAATTAAATTCTGAATTGCGCTGATCAAATCAACTCCAACTGAGCTCAAATTTTTACAGCGGTTTACTAACATCCTAGAGAATATTCTGGCAAAATTTGAGGATTTTTTGATTAACCAAACTCCCTCTAAAATTCTTTTTATCAAAAACTTTAAAGAATTTTCCGGAATTAAATAATGAGTTTCATACAAATTGGGTCTCATATTGGGATAGTACTCTATTAGAGGAATCCAACAAAATTTGTTTCACAATTTTTGGATTCTCCTACCTAAAGTTGTGGCTATTTAAACTTTGAACTGAAATCTGAAAATCTTAAAATGTTCAAATGCTGACTGTGGGTCCAGGGGACCACGTGTCACTTGCTGGAACAAGCCACACGGGGCTACTGGATTTTTCCTGCGAAGCCACACGAGATCCCAGCCACAGCAGATCAGAAACCGAAATCACTGTCGCTGACATGCGGGACCCGCCGGGTCGTCTTCAACCTCCGGCCAAACAGAGGCCGCGGCGGCGCCCTCCGGCGAGCGTCGCCGGAATAGCCTTCCCGGCAATACCCCGACCTCAGACTCGCCGGCCCACCCTAACTCGTGGCGCTGAACTCATCCAGGGTGTCGCCGGCGGCCATAGATCGCCGGAACAGGGTGCCCGACAGCGGCAGTGGCCGCTAGGATTCCGGTGAGCTCAGAAATCGCCTACACCGCATCAAAACGGACGGGAATTGCTCGGAGAGTACCGTGGCAGCTTAGAATATTGGAAATGGGCGCCAAACCTCGTGAAAAGGCCGGCAGCATAGAGCTCCACGGTGACCCGAGATGATTTCTTCATGGCGGCATGAAAAATAGCTATAACTCGGTCGATCCTAGGTGTTTTTGCTCGGTTCTTCTTCGAGGATGCCCGCTGAGAGGTATAGAGCCTGTGTGCAAGCTCGCCCGAGCTTGGGTGGACTGTGCCGCTAGAATTTTGGGGTAGACCGACCCCTACTCGTATGCACCATGTTTCGGGAACCTTGGAAATTCTCCCTACTCAGTTGATCGTTTGCTATGCGGTTTGCAGCTACACGAGCTAGGGATCATGGCACACCTATTTCGTGTTGAGAAAGGATGGTGAAAAGAGCCGTAGCTCCATGGTGACCCGACTTGGCTTCCGCCGGTGAGCTCTGTTCCTCGGCGCCAGTTGCTGAATTGCGCGTGCCACAGGCTAGGAGCTTCGGCGTTGTGGGGGTGGCGTGGTAGAGCATGCACGTGCGCTGTTTTTCGGTGTTGCTGGTGCTAGCACCCGAGGCTTGGCTGGGGCTGGCGATCGGAAAAACGCAGCGCGCGGCAGTGAGTTGGGGTTCTCTGTTCTTTGCGAGGAGACTGCCTGAGAGGCGCGAGCGAGTGGAGAAGGCAACTTGCTTCGGTGCGCTCGGGTATAAGGATCAGGCCGGCGCGAATTGAAGCAGGAGGTGGAGCATCGGGAGGTGGAGCAGGCCGCTCGGTGTCGCCCTGGAGACATGCCTCGGTGGAGTGAGGAACAGAGGGGAGACTTAGTGTGTAAGTCTAATTAGCCCTATGACATGTGGGCCCCACTTTGCCGCCTTATCCCATCTCAACAGCTCTCAAATATCTCCACAGTTTGGCAAATAATCAATCCAAACGTTTGAAGCTGCAAATTGAGCTGCATTTGGAAAGTTGGACAAATTCCATCCAAATTCAAATGTATATTTGAATTCATTGCACATTCAAATCCTTTTTGTAAAAATGGGTAGCAAACCTTTTCAAAAATTAATGAAACTTTGCCTACCCACTAATTTGGACCTAAGGAATCCAAATATGCAATTTGATTCTTGTGTTAGCTGCTACAAACAAGAGTTTGAACACAACAGTTTTGAATTACCCTTGTGTCCTCCCCTCATTTGAAATTTGAGTTGAACACTCAGTTTCACTTCTGATTTTTAAACCCTTCCATTGCACTTGAGTACTTCAACTCTGTGGTCTTAATCCACCTAGGGTCCAAACATGCAAATGGCTCTAAGTGGGTTTTAGAACAACCTCTCATGTGTTATCATATGTATAAAAAGTTTGAACCCATCCCCTTTTTCATACACATGACACCAATATTCGTGCAAACTCATGTTTCTTTGTATTCATACTTTTGGGACTTTTACAGCGGCTTAGCTGAGTAATTAGGTAAGTTTCTAGATTGTTATGGACCGTGGAAGGCGCGGGGAATGGGAGTCGAGTGAGGACTGCCCTAGGAACTGCATGGCACAAGAGGGGGGCCCGTGGGTGGGAGAATTGGAGATTCTAGCCTGCCGGTGAAATCTTAGTGAGTCCATACATCAAGTAACCCCTTTGTAAAGGCTATTTTGTGATCTCTTGACCATACACCGACGGTTGTGTACTGGTATAATGGAGGTTCTGCAGTCGCCGACGGGTGACGAAATCACAAACTTGTGGGTAAAGTGGTACAAACTCTGCAGAGTTCTTAAAACTATCATGATAGCCGAGCTTATGGTCACGAGCGCCTGGCCAACTTCCATGATTAGTTGGGATGGTTTTTGGGATGATTTTGGTTATGGTTTTGGTTATGGTTTGGTTTTCGGGACTGTTGAGTCCAAGTGATAAGATTGGTTGCATGACTGTTGAGTCATGGCAACGAGATTGGTCTCGGTGTGAGACGGAATTGTTTATGAGATGAAATGGTAGCTAATACGAGATGGTATTCGTGAGATGGTAGCGAATATGAGAAGGTATTCATGAGCAAAAGTTGAAAAAGATTAATGTCTGGTTAAGACATGGACAGTGATGAAACATAATGGAGGTATGTTGGTATTTTAATACATGTTGGGATTTCATTCAATTAAAGCTGAGTTGCTGTTTTTATCGTGGTTTGAGAAATAACTTTGCTTTCTGCAATGAGCCTTTTTATACCTACCTTGTTGTGAGCTACATATCATATTTTTCCGCACTTGTTGAGTACATCATTGTACTCAAACTTGCATTATTACTTCATCATCAGCTACAGGAGAGGAGTACTATGAAGACCAAGTGGAGCATTAGGCGTGTAATCTGTCCTTAACCTTGCCTGTGGGGATGGAGAAGAGATGGAGCCGCTGCTGCTGCTTAGATTGCTTCCGCACTAGTTAGAAGACTTCCGCTGCTAGATTTAGACTTCCGCTGCTTAGATAAGATTTCCGCTGCTAACATGAGTCCAAGACTCATGAGACATTGTAATAAACCCTGTTCATTCATGGTAATATATATTCTGAATTCAGTTTGTGAATGATATGTGTATGTGTAATGAACAGCCTGGGCAGACATATGCATCAGTTTTCGGTTCCGTGGTTTTCCACAGAATTGAGGGCGTCACAATGTACTTGATGAATTCGGTGTTCATGCCGGAGTTGGACAAGTTCGTCGTGGTATTCATCGACGACATATTGGTTTACTCCAAATCTAAAGAAGTGCACGCTGAACATTTGCGTATCGTGCTACAATGGCTAAGGGAGCACAAGTTATATGCCAAGTTTAGCAAGTGCGAATTCTGGATTGATCAAGTTCCTTTCCTAGGCCATATTATTTCAGCAGAGGGCATTGCCGTGGACCCCAGTAAAATTGAACAAGTGCGGAGGTGGGAATCTCCCAAATCAGTCCACGAGGTCCGAAGTTTCCTAGGTTTAGCGGGGTATTATCGGAGGTTTATTCCTAGCTTCTCAAAAATTGCTAAACCAACGACGGAGCTGCTGAAGAAGGGCACTAAATACATGTGGAATGCAGCATGTGAAGCTGCATTCAAAACTTTGGTGAAACATCTCACTTCAGCTCCAGTTCTTGCTCAGCCGGACACGACGAAGCCATTCGATGTATATTGTGATGCATCCGGCATCGGTCTCGGCTGTGTTCTGATGCAAGACAGGCGTGTAGTCGTCTATGGGTCTCGTCAACTGCAAAACCATGAGCAGAATTATCCAACTCACGATCCCAAGCTTGCTGCAGTGGTGTTGTCGTTAAAAATGTGGAGGCATTATCTACTTGGTAATCTTGTTCACCTCTACACTGACCATAAAAGCTTGAAGTATATCTTCACGCAGAAGGAGCTGAATATGAGACAACGGAGATGGTTGGAGCTCATCAAAGAATATGAAATTGAGATCCACTATCATCCTGGAAAAGCAAACGTGGTTGCCGACGCGCTTAGTCGGAAAGCCCACGTTTACAACTTGGCGATTGCTGAGTTGGAAGATGAAGAACCAAGTCTCCGTATCATTCCGTATGGCGCGCTTTATAATCTCGCGCTCATTCCAACAATCCGTGAAGAGATTGTTAAGGCTCAAAGAAGAGACAGAGGTATGTCTCACATACGGAGAAGACTAGACAACGGAGAGGTGAAATGTTTCCGGAAGGATGAGAACGGTACAATATGGTTCAACGACCGTATAGTGGTACCGCGTAATATGAAACTCCGGAAGAAGATCTTGGATGACGCCCACCTGTCGAAGTTTTCCATTCATCCTGGGAGTAACAAGATGTACCAAGATTTGAAACAGAAATTTTGGTGGACGAGGATGAAGAGGGAAATCGCTAAATACGTATCCGAATGTGATACGTGTAGACGGGTCAAGGCTGATCATATGCGGAAAGCCGGACCGCTACAACCTTTGAAGATACCGGCATGGAAATGTGTGACGCCCTCAATTCTGTGGAAAAACCACGAAATCGGGAACTGATGCGTATGTGTGCCCAGGATGTTCATCACACATACACATATACTTCAAAACTGAATTCAGAATATATATTACCAAGAATAACAGGGTTTATTACAATGTCTCATGAGTCTTGGACTCATGCTAGCAGAGGAAGTCTATCTTAGCAGGGGAAGTCTAAATCTAGCAGCGGAAGTCTTCTAACTAGTGTGGAAGCAATCTAAGCAGCAGCAGCGGCTCCATCTCCATCCATTCCCACAGGCAAGGTTGAGGACAGATTACTTGCCTAATGCTCCACTTAGTCTTCATAGTATGCTTCCCCTGTTGCTGATGATGAAGTAATAATGCAAGTTTGAGTACAATGATGTACTCAGCAAGTGCGAGAAAATATGATATGTAGCTCTCAACAAGGTAGGTATAAAAAGACTCATTGCAGAAAGCAAAGTTATTTCTCAAAACCACGATAAAACAGCAACTTAACTGTAGGTGAATGTAATCCCAACATGTATTAAAGTACCAACATACCTCCATTATGTTTCATCACTGTCCATGTCTCAACCAGACATTAATCAACTTTATCTTTGCTCAGGAATACATTCTCGTATTCGCTACCATATCACGAATACCATCTCGTATTCGCTACCATTCAATTCTGTCTCACACCGAGACCAATCTCGTTGCCATGACTCAACAGTCATGCAACCAAATCTTACCACCCGGACTCAACAGTCCCGAAAACCAAACCAAAACCAAACCATAACCAAAACCATAACCAAAACCATCCAAAACCATAACCATCCCAACTAATCATGGAAGTTGGCCAGGCGCTCGTGACCGTAAGCTCGGCTATCACGATATTTTTAAGACTCTGCAGCTAATCCGCACCCGTACTTGGCCTTTTGGTGGCACTGTTATCCTAGCATGTGCTTGCATGAACCGGTCCATAGATCTACGGCAAGTAACCACCATCTCATACTACCTCATTCACAAACCCGGCTTGCCTAGATCTCCCTCTGATCCATGTCCATTATCAACATCAGTTTCTAATTATTCTTACGAGTGCAGTTAGCTAGACACACCTATCTCGCTTCACAAAATCCCGTGGACTCAGCGAAGCAAAAAGTAAAACCATACCCGACTCATAAACTTCCCTGGCGAAAAGGGTGGTTTGACAAAACTAGTAAAATCCTATGAAAGGGTTTCCCATCATGTTTGACTCAGCATACACACCTTTTCGCAAACAAAACAGTTTCCCAAAAAATAGGATCAATATGGTCAAGGGGCACTTGCCTTGTTCTTGCGGTTCCGGTTGCTCTTGGATCTCGAAACCTTGTTGTTGCAGCTTGTCGTAGACAGCTCCCTGAGCTTGTCCTTCTATACACGATCACGCACACACAAGATTCATAGCAATCAATATCATGCACAAACTTTAACCAGGTGCGATGATGCATATGCATGCAATCCTATGATGCAGTTTTTATTATATCGGTTTGTACGTGTTCTTGCATGTTTGCATGGCTTTTATGATGAACAGAGGTGTAAAGATCAATTTTGGACGTGGCGATGATCTCGACTTTAGATCAAACCGATCAACACGTGATCTGTCCATGAAAAAGCTTATGTTCGAAAGGAATCGAAGAACAGATGCAAAGAAAACACGATGATGTCGTAAGGTGGTATTGGAGACCTACCTTACGTTCTTCTACGTCTCGGGGTCCTTCTCCTAGCAAGACAGATCGTCGGGGCTCCTCCGGTGATCTTCGGCGGCTGAACTCCGACGAAAGGTTTACTCGGCGAGCTGGGGCTAGGGCTCTAAGTTTTCGGCTCAGGAGTTGAAAAGAAGTTTGTGGTTGCGGTCAAAGGTTTTCGGTTCTATTTATAACCGGGAAAAGAAGAGTTCTAATCTGATTGGACTTCGAATAAGAGTGCCATTCAAACTGTTTTTAGATCTTAATAACTTATCCTAGATTGATTCGGTGCGGTAACATTGTGGAAATCGTGTCGGTTTCCTCCCGTACCGGTATTCCCACGCATACAGAGGGAAACCGCTTCAGAATCGCGTTACCTTCACGGCGGTGAGCTCCGGAAGCTCCACGTGTCCTGTGGGAACCTAGGCTCCCTTTTCCGCAGAGGTGGGCTCCGGTTGTGTCGCGTGTCAGGCAAGCGAGACCTCCCTCTTCCTCAAAGGTAAGCTCCGCTTGCGCCACGTGTCCTGGCAAGCGGGAACCTCCCCTTTCTCCAGAGACGAGCTCCGCATGCACCACGTGTCAGTTCCGGACCCCCCCTCTCTTCGGAGGTGGCTCGGGCGGTGCTATGTGTCAATTCTGGACCTCCCCTTTCTTCAGAGGTGGCTCAGGATGTGCCACGTGTCCTAACAGCGCCAGACTTCCTTTTTTTCTCAGAGATGAGCTCCAAGATTGACACGTGTCCATCAGTGACGGACCTCCCAAAGGTAAGCTCCGGAGGTGACACGTGTCCAATAGGACCAGACCTCTCGGAGGTGAGCTCCGAGAGCGACATGTGTCTAGCGGGGCCAGACCTCTCAGAAGTGAGCTCCGAGAGCGACACGTGTCCCGCACGGCTGGTCCTCTCTCTTTTCCACAGTGAATAGCTCCGCAGCCGACACGTGTCCTTCGGGACTGGCCTCGCTCCTCTGCTGAGGCTAGCTCCGGGGACAACACGTGTCCCACGGGGTCGTACCTCTCCCCTTTTGCGAGGATGAGCCCCGAGCCTGCCACGTAGCCAGTTTAGCGGCGGACCTCTCCCCATTTACGGAGATGAGCTCCGAACACGCCACGTGGCCAGCGAGCCGCGGGAGTTGTCTTCGGCGCTCTCTGTAAACTGGAATTTGCTCTTTTTGGCTAACTTTTTTATTCTTTCTCAGTTTCAACTTTTTAAAAAAAAATGTTTTTCTACATGAAACATGAATACATGCAGAACCCAAAAAATGAGGGTGTCACAAATCTACCCCCCTTAAATTGAATCTCGCCCTCAAGATTCGTTAGTAGATAATAGATGAGGAAACTCTACCTTGATGTCTTCTTCACGTTCCCATGTAGCTTCAGCTTACGTGTGATGGCTCTATTGTATCTTGCACCATCGGATTACTTTGTTCCTCGTGACCCTTTCCTTTACGTCCAAAATTTGGACAGGGTGCTCTGCATAGGTCAGATCTTCTTGAAGTTCAAGCTCTTCCATTGGTACTTGCTCCTCTGGTACTCTCAAGCACTTCTTGATCTGGGATACATGAAACACGCCATGTACGTCGGAGAGGTGTGTTGGGAGCTCTAGTTGATAGGATACTTCTCCTCGCTTGTTCATAATCTTAAACGGCCCGATGTAGTGAGGTGCTAGCTTGCCTTTGACGTTGAAACATTGTTGGCCTCAGATAGGCCATACCTTAAGTTATACGAAGTCTCCTACTTCGAAAGTCAACTTCCTTCGCCTATTGTCCGCATAGCCTTTCTGACAGGACTGAGCAGCCTTCAAGTTCTCCCGTACCGTTTGGACTTGCTTCTCAGCTTCTTGCAGCACTTCCGGTCCAAACACTTGATTCTCTCCGGTCTCGTTTCAAAACAACGGCGTTCTACATCGTCTACCGTACAATGCTTCGAAAGGCGACATCTTCAAGCTAGCTTGATAGCTGTTGTTATAGGAGAATTCAGCGTACGGTAAACTCCTATCCCAACTACGCCCATGTTTCAAGGAACAAGCTCTCAACATGTCTTCCAAAATTTGGTTTGTCCTTTCAGTTTTCCCATCAGTTTGTGGATGGTAGGCAGAGCTAAAATCCAGTTGTGTACCCATAGCTTTCTGCAGCTTCCTCCAAAATCTAGAGGTAAACTGAGAACCCTGATCTGAGACTATCCTCTTCGGGACTCCATGGCGGCACACGATTTGCTCCATGTACAGTTCGGCTAGTTGGGCAACGTTGTACTTGATCTTTATGGGAAGAAAATGGGCGGTTTTCGTCAATCGGTCCACGATAACCCAGATTGAGTCATAACCCGACTGAGTACGTGGCAATCCGACGATGAAATCCATACTGATATCTTCCCACTTCCACTCGGGTACCTTCAAGGGTTGCAACAGTCCAGCGGGACTTTGATGTTCGACCTTCACCCGTTGGCATGTGTCCCATAGGGCAACATACTCGGCTATGTCTCTTTTCATACCATCCCACCAATAACAAGTCTTTAGGTCCTTGTACATCTTGGTACTTCCGGGATGTATGAAATAAAGTGAGTCATGTGCCTCTTTTTATATCGTGTCGCGGATGTGCTTCACGTTAGGCACACAAATCCTTTTTCCTAGCCAAAGCGTACCCTTCTCGTCTTCCTTGATGTTCTTCTCTATTCCTTGCTGGATCCTTTCCTTGATCTCCTTGATCTCCTCATCCATAGCTTGGCCATCTCTTATCTCTTGTTCCAAAGAAGAATGGAGTTCCATCACTTCCATCTCATTCAAGAATCCGAGATGTAATCGTTCGAAATCCTTTCGTAGCTCGGGTGGTAGCTCCCGAACCATAAGTTGGTGACATGCTCCCTTCCGGCTCAATGCATCGGCTACTACATTGGCCTTTCCGGGGTGATAGTTGATTCCAACATCATAATCCTTGATAAGTTCTAACCATCGACGTTGCCTCAAATTCAAATCCGTCTGAGTGAATATGTACTTGAGGCTTTTATGATCCGTATAGATCTCACATCGATGACCAAGGATATAATGTCTCCAAATCTTTAATGCATGCACCACGGCTGCGAGTTCCAAGTCATGTGTGGGGTAATTGAGCTCGTGTTTCTTGAGTTGTCGTGAGGCATAGGCTACCACTTGTCCTTTTTGTATGAGCACGCATCTGAGACCTTATCTAGATGCATCACAGTATATGTCAGAGCTCTTGCTCACGTCCGGCAATACCAAAACCGGCGCTGTGATTAGCCTTTTCTTGAGCTCCTCAAAACTTTCTTGGCATGCTGGTGTCCATTGGAAGGCTTTTCCCTTCGTTAGCAACTCCGTCATAGGCTTTTCTATCTTAGAGAAGTCCTTGATGGACCTTCGGTAGTATCCAGCCATCCCAAGAAAACTTCGAATATCCTTCACATTTTGCGGTTGGTTCCACTTCAGAACATCTCCCACTTTTCCGGGATCAACCGATACTCCTTCCTCGGAGATGATGTGGCCTAGGAACGATATCTCCTTTAGCCAAAATTGACATTTGCTGAACTTGGCATACAGCTGAGGCTCTCGCAGCTTCTGTAATTTCAATCTCAAGTGTTCTTCATGTTCCTCCTCACTTTTCGAATACACCATGATATCGTCAATGAAAACCACGACGAACTTATCCAGGTACTCCATGAAAACCTTGTTCATGAGATACATGAAGTATGCAGGTGCGTTCGTTAACCCAAAAGACATAACGGTATATTCGTACGAACCATACCATGTACGAAAGGCAGTCTTGGGTATATCGGAGGGCTTAATCTTCAGTTGGAAATATCCCGACCGAAGGTCAATCTTGGAGAACACTCGGGCTCCCTTCATCTGGTCGAACAGGTCCTCTATACGGGGCAGAGGGTACTTGTTCTTGATTGTCACCTCATTGAGAGACCTATAGTCCACGCACATCCTTTGGGTTCCATCCTTCTTGTCCACGAAGAGCACGGGGGCTCCCCATGGTGATGAGCTTGGACGTATGAAACCCTTCTCTTGCTGCTCCTGGATTTGCTTCTTGAGCTCCACTAGTTCATTGACAGGCATCCTATATGGTCTCTTGGCTATAGGTGCGGTTCCGGGTACTAGGTCAATGGAAAACTCGATGTCCTGGTCAGGTGGCATACCGGGAAGTTCTTCCTGGAACACGTCCGAAAACTCTTGAACCACCGGAATGCTGTCCAAGGTTGCTTCTTCGACATGGTTCAACGTTGTCTTCTTGGTTGCCGGTTGGGCTGACTCAAACTCGATACGGGTACTGTGCTTGTTGGTCAACTGCACGCTCCTTTCAGCACATTGGATTACCCCGTTGTGCTTACTTAGCCAATCCATTTCAAGTATTATGTCAAGCCCTTGGGAATCCAAGACAATGAGGTTGGCAAGGAAGTCTACCCCCCTTATTTTAAGGTTTACTTTTGGACATACTATATTAGTCCTCATCTCTCCACCGGGAGAATTAACCAACATAGTATATTTCAAGTGTGATATGGGTAGATTATACTTGGCAACATACTTGGATGATATGAAGAATGTGATGCTCTAGAATCAAATAGAATGGTGGTTGGGTTGGAGTTGACAAGGAACATACCAATTACGACGTCCTCCGCCTGTTGTGCTTCCTCAGCAGAGACATGGTTCATGTTGCCGCAAGCGTAGTTCTGATGTCCACGGTTGCCTTGATTGGCTCCCCCATTCGGTCGTGGGTTCTGCTTGGGGACGTTGCCTTGCTGTCCAGGACCTCTCCTCGGGCACTGGCTCGCAAAGTGTCTCGTCTCCCTGCATGCAAAGCATGCCCTGTTGCCCAAGGCAGCAGGTACGTTGGGGCGGGTGTTTTGAACAGGAGCACCCACGTTGGGGCGGGGCGCTGGAGGCAAAGGCACACGAAGTGCTTGTGCAACGGGTCGTTGGTGTGGTGGCTGATTAGGGCGGTATGCAGGAGCGGTCGATCCATACTGCGGTGTAGCTGGGGGCATGCATCGAGGTCGTACGTTGCTCCCTTGTGGCTGTTATGGCATCTTCCTCTTGCCCTCTCGCTCGATCTCTCGGATCTTGCTTTCAACCACTATGGCTTTGTCAACCAGCTTCTAGAAGCTCGCATAGTCATTGTTGAGGAGTTGAACCTGGATCTCATTGTTCAACCCTCTCATGAACAGGTACTGCTTCCGTTGGTCCGAGTTGACATCTTCAGGGGCATACCGGGACAGTTGGGTGAACTTGTTGAGGTACTCGTTCACACTTTTCTGTCCTTGGCGGAGACCTTCAAACTCCTGTCTCTTGAGCATCATTACACCAGCAGGGATGTAATGAGAGTGGAAAATCTCCTTGAACTCAGTCCAAGTGATCTTCTCCGGCTCGACGTGAGCGTTACACAGGGCATCCCACCAGTCAGCGGCTGCTCCCATGAGTTGGTGCGACGCAAAGAGAACATTCTCTCTGTCGTTGCACTGAACTATGGCAAACTTCTTCTCCATGGACTTCAACCAATCGTCGGCCTCCATGGAGTCATTAGCTTGAGCAAAGGTAGGTGGTCGAGTCCTCATGAACTCTCCCAGCCTATTATGAGGCGGCGGTGGTGGCGGTGGTGGTGGCGGTGGTGCCGGAACAGGGTTGTTGTTGTTGGCCTGCAGCTGACCCAAAGTTTGGATCATGGTCTGCATAAGCTGATTCTGCATGGCCATCAACCGTTCCAGGTTATTCTCACCAGCTCCGGGGTTAACAAGAACTTCGTCGTGGCCATCCTCTTGGTTGCCACAGACATTCCTTCCGTGGCGTCCGGCGTTTCCTCTCACCATCTGTGAGAGAGAATGGAATAGAATAGAGATTAGAAGGTTAGATGGATCCGTCCCAACTATATGCATCAAGGTGGATGGACTGTATATATATATCAGCCCATATGAGGATGTGAACAAGTGCCAAGGCATGTCACACCTCTTTCTACTTATGTGTGGATATGGACAACGCTTGAGTCGTCCCACAACTCACACTAAGCACACAAGCACAAACAATCATCACAAAGGCTCACATAACTCCTATTCAAGGCTTTTTCGATGAGAGTCTTATGGGGTTTAGGGTGATATCAATCTGTGACTTCACCCTATGTCAAGGTGATTTGGGGTGATACCAATTTGTGATCCGACTATGGCTTCTCGTAGGCTTGCATCCTATGTCAAGGTAGTTTCAATGCCAATCTATGCATCCTAGGCTTGCATCCTATGGTCAGCGTGGCTTCCAATCTGTTACTAGGGGTGCGTCCTACAGTCAACGTGGTTCAGCTACCCATCTGTGATCATTCTAGGCTTGTGGCCTACAGTCAACCGTGGTAGCTTGGTATCAATCTGTGGATTGTACCAATCTGTTACTAGGCATGGCAGCTCTAATTCTGTGACCTACCTGGTTGTGTGATCTACGATCAACCCGTGGCAGGTTGATACCAATCTGTGTTTTCTATCTAGGCTTGTGTGATCTATGATCAACCGTGGTAAATTGATACCAATCTGTGGTTGTATATAGGTGTGTAATCTACCCTCAACCGTGGCTCTGATACCAATCTGTGACGCCCTCAATTCTGTGGAAAAACCACGGAACCGAGAACTGATGCGTATGTGTGCCAGGATGTTCATCACACATACACATATACTTCACAGACTGAATTCAGAATATATATTACCACGAATAACAGGGTTTATTACAATGTCTCATGAGTCTTGGACTCATGCTAGCAGCGGAAGTCTATCTTAGCAGTGGAAGTCTAAATCTAGCAGCGGAAGTCTTCTAACTAGTGAGGAAGCAATCTAAGCAGCAGCAGCGGCTCCATCTCCATCCATTCCCACAGGCAAGGTTGAGGATAGATTACTCGCCTAATGCTCCACTTGGTCTTCATAGTATTCTTCCCCTGTTGCTGATGATGAAGTAATAATGCAAGTTTGAGTACAATGATGTATTCAGCAAGTGCTGGAAAATATGATATGTATCTCTCAACAAGGTAGGTATAAAAAGGCTCATTGCAGAAAGCAAAGTTATTTCTCAAAACCACGATAAAACAGCAACTTAATCGTAAGTGAATATAATCCCAACATGTATTAAAGTACCAACATACCTCCATTATGTTTCATCACTGTCCATGTCTTAACCAGACATTAATCAACTTTATCTTTGCTCACGAATACCTTCTCGTATTCACTGCCATCTCACGAATACCATCTCGTATTCGCTACCATTCAATTTTGTCTCACACCGAGACCAATCTTGTTGCCATGACTCAACAGTCATGCAACCAAATCTTATCATCCGGACTCAACAGTCCCGAAAACCAAACCAAAACCAAACCAAAATCATAACCAAAACCATCCAAAACCGTAACCATCCCAACTAATCATGGAAGTTGGCCAGGCGCTCATGACCGTAAGCTCGGCTATCATTATATTTTTAAGACTCTGCAGAGTTTGTACCACTTTATCCACAAGTTTGTGATTTCGTCACCCGTCGGCGACTGCAGAACCTCCATTATACCAGCACACAACCGTCGGTGTATGGTCAAGAGATCACAAAATAGCCTTTACAAAGGGGTTACTAGATGTTAGGAGTCACTAAGGTTTCATCGGCAGGCTAGAATCTCCAATTCTCCCATCCACGGGCCCCCTCTTGTGCCATGCAGTTCCCAGGGCAGTCCTCACTCGACTCCCATTCCCCGCGCCTTCCACGGTCTATAACAATCTAGTAACTTACCTAATTACTCAGCTAAGCCGCACCCATACTTGGCATTGTGGTGGCACTGTTATCCTGACATGTGCTCGCATGAACCGGTCCTTAGATCTACGGCAAGTAACCACCATCTCATACTACCTCATTCACAAACCTGGCTTGCTTAGATCTCCCTCCGATCCATGTCCATTATCAACATCAGTTTCTCATTATTCTTACAAGTGCAGTTAGCTAGACACACCTATCTCGCTTCACAAAATCCCATGGACTCAGCGAAGCAAAAAGTAAAAACCATACCCGACTCATAAACTTCCCTGGCGACAAGGGTGGTTTGACAAAACTAGTAAACTCCTATGAAAGGGTTTCCCATCATGTTTGACTCAGCACACACACCTTTTCGCAAACAAAACAGTTTCCAAAACATAGGATCAATATGGTCAAGGGGCACTTGCCTTGTTCTTGCGGTTCCGTTTGCTCTTGGATCTCGAAACCTTGTTGTTGCAGCTCGTCGTAGACAGCTCCCTGAGCTTGTCCATCTATACACGATCACGCACACACAAGATTCATAGCAATCAATATCATGCACAAACCTTAACCAAGTGCGATGATGCATATGCATGCAATTCTATGATGCAGTTTTTATTAGATCGGTTTGTACGTGTTCTTGCATGTTTGCATGGCTTTTACGATGAACAGAGGTGGAAAGATCAATTGTGGACGTGGCGATGATCTCGACTTTAGATCAAACCGATCAACAAGTGATTTGTCCACGAAAAAGCTTCTGTTCGAAAGGAATCGAAGAACAGATGCAAAGAAAACACGATGACGTTGTAAGGTGGTATTGGAGACCTACCTTACGTTCTTCTGGGTCTCGGGGTCCTTCTCCTAGCAATACAGATCATCGGGGCTCCTCCAGCGATCTGCGGCGGCTGAACTCCGGCAAAAGGTTTACTCGGCGAGCTGGGGCTAGGGCTCTAAGTTGTCGGCTCAGGAGTTGAAAAGAAGTTCGTGGTTGCGGCCAAAGGTTTTTGGTTCTATTTATAACCGGGAAGAGAAGAGTTTTAATCTGATTGGACTTCGAATAAGAGTCACATTCAAACTGTTTTTAGATCTTAACAACTTATCCTAGATTGATTCGGTGCGGTAACATTGTGGAAATTGTGTCGGTTTCCTCCCGTACCGGTATTCCCACGCGTACAGAGGAAAACCGCTTCAGAATCACGTTACCTTCGTGGCAGTGAGCTCCGGAAGCTCCACGTGTCCTGTGGGAACCTGGGCTCCTTTTTCCGTAGAGGCGGCCTCCGGTTGTGCCGCGTGTCAGGCGGGCGAGACCTCCCTCTTCCTCAGAGGTGACCTCCGCTTGCGCCACGTGTCCTGGCGGGCGGGAACCTCCCTTCTCTCCAGAGACGAGCTCCGCATGCACCACGTGTCAGTTCCGGAGCTCCCCCTCTCTTCGGAGGTGGCTCCGGCGGTGCTATGTGTCAATTCCGGACCTCACCTTTCTTCAGAGTTGGCTCCGGATGTGCCATGTGTCCTAACAGCGCTAGACTTCCTTTTTTTCTCAGAGATGAGCTCCGAGATTGACACATGTCCATCAGTGACGGACCTCCCGGAGGTAAGCTCCGGAGGTGACACGTGTCCAATAGGACCGGACCTCTCGGAGGTGAGCTCCGAGAGCGACATGTGTCTAGCGGGGCCGGACCTCTCGGAAGTGAGCTCTGAGAGTGACACGTGTCTTGCGCGCCTGGTCCTCTCTCTTTTCCGCGGTGAATAGCTCCGCAGCCGACACGTGTCCTTCGGGACTGGCCTCGCTCCTCTGCAGAGGCTAGCTCCGGGGGCAACACGTGTCCCACGGGGTCGGACCTCTCCCCTTTTGCGGGGATGAGCCCCGAGCCTGCCACGTAGCCAGTTTAGCGGCGGACCTCTCCCCATTTGCGGAGATGAGCTCCGAACACGCCACGTGGCCAGCGAGCCGCGGGATGTAAAAGTCCCAAAACCTTGTGAATACAAAACTTGAGTTGTGAATAAAGTTGAGTTTAATTTCAAGCATTGGGACATGCAAAAACTTTCATAAACATGTGAATATGGTCCTGTACAAAAGGAGTTTAAATTAGTATTTGCACTAAATGGTTCCCTTTAAATTATGAGGTGGCCATTTCCAAAATGAGGATTTCAAACTGTTGGTTCAAAACCCTCATTTGCAGGGGCCAACTCGAGAATCAGATGGCATATTTGAATTCATCAGGTCCAAATTATGAGGAATGCAAATTTTGAGCAAATTTGGAGGTACTTTGATAGGTATATCAAAGAGACTTGTAAATTTCATCCAAATTTGAATTCAGATTTGAAACTGAGGTAAACTTGTCAACTGCCAAATGGGGTTTCAAATTTGAGCTCCACATGATTGAAACTTGCACTGTGCCGAGAATTGGAGATCTTTTAGAAGAGAGGAGCTGTGGGACCTAATTGTCATTGTGGGGGGAGGAAAACTTAGCACAGAAGTATCTGTTCTCTGATCAGACTCACCCGAACCGACGGATTTAAGTACGCGCGCCACCGAGCTGCTCGGCACACCCACGTCCCGCTGTTCTCACGATCAGGACGCCGAGAGAAGAAAAGATCGTCGGGTGCACCCCCCCTCCTCAGTGGATAAACACTCCCGGTTCTTTCTCTCCTCGCTGCACCGAGTTTCCCTCGACAGTTTCTGCCGCCCCGAGCTCCGGCGTCCGGTCTTGTTGCCACGGCGCAACCCGAGTTTTGACGCCCGGCCGAGCGCACAGGCAGCGTCACCCGCGCCCCCTATAGCTTCCTGGATCACTTCCCCGACGTGCCGTGGTCGATAATAATGTCGGCGAGCGCATTTCTTGCTGGCAAACGGACCTAGACGCCTCGACACCACAGCAAGCCCTTGCTGTGTTTCACGAGCAACTAGGCCCCGGCGAAGGTCAGTAATCATCCCCTCGTGCTGTCCCTCCAATTTGGTGCCATCTCGTGGGCGTAGCCGGCCGGAATTTGGTTTTTCTTACTGGCGGGTTCTTCGGGCCACCGCGCCAAAATACGAAAATTAGTCTCCTATAGTTAGTCGTTTCCAGTTATGATCTACGGGCAGGTTCTGTAGACTCCGACGGTCCTCCTCGTCCAAACGGTGCTTGTTTTCATCAACCCTAGCCGTAGAACGCCGTGTTTTTCACTGCCGTCGGAAAATCCACCTCGGGCGCACAGTGGGGACCTATTTAGAGCCGTTTCTGATCCAAACCAAGTCCATGTAAAGCATGCCCACGACTCACTGATGCTTTAGGAGCAAACGGCGCAGCGTTTTGTGCGGCACAACGCCCTAGCAACGTCGCCGGAGTCGCCACGGCCACTGTCGCCGTCGCGCCTAGGGTTCCGACCATCCTTGATCTGAGAGGAGACCGGCAACGTGTTCCTCGCAAGAGAATACATGGGAGTGGCGAAAATCAGTAAGTTCCAAGCCCGGGAAGCTGACTCCGGCGAGCTCTGAGGAGACTACGGCCAGGGGGCAGCGCGGGAGGGAAAACCAGCCCGAGGAGGAAGACGACTGGCGGGCCCCGCGTGTCAGCGACGGAAGATTTAATTTGCTGATCGGCTGCGGCTCCGGGATCTAGTGTGGCTGAGCGGGAAGGGTTCTGTGGCCCCGTGTGGCTCAGTTCCAGCAGCTGACACGTGTATGATGGACCCGCGGTCAGAGTTTAAACATTTATCGGGTTAATTTTAATTCCAAATTCAGTTCAAAATTTAGAGCTTCATAACTTTTGCTAGGAAGCTCCAAATTTAGTGATTCAAATTGGGTTGGATTCAGGATGAGAAACTCTATCCAAATATGCAACCCAATTTGTATGAAGATCCATAGAAATTTCTGGAAAATTCTTTAAAGCTTTTCAGCAAACGAATTTTAGAGGGAGTTTGGTTCATCCAAAAATCCTCAAATTTTGCCAAAATATTCCTTAGGATATTAGTGAACTCCTGTACAGGTTTCAGCTCATTTGGAGTTGATTTACGTGGGATAATTTGGGTTTCCAGTTTCTGTGTTCAAATGAATACAGAAACAATTTCAGAGAATTTCCAATATTTGGAAATTCAGTTCTGGGCAGTCCTTAGCTCCAAAAATCCTAAGAAAATTCATGCATGCTCCCTGAGATATGTTTGAAATTGTAGTTCACTTGCATTTGCATGAAAGTGCAAATTTATTCAGAATTAACTCCTTTCTGCCTAAATGCTTAGGGAATTTGTTCTGGGTGATCTACATATTGAAATATTCTGAATTTTGGTCCAGATGACTTTCTTGTGACAAGGAACGCACAAGGAAATTTTCAGCTCCATTGGAGTCCTGGATCAGTACTGTCCTGTTTAACCTTATAGATAATCAACACCACCCAAGTGATGAACCCCACTTATCACTTGAGCATAGTACTTTAACCCAAACCCAAACCACTAGCACCAGTGTCATTTTAAATTCTTAAACAAGGTTCCAGTTTTAAACTTGCCTTTAGAACTTGTTAGCAAAAGTTTTATAATTAAACATGTATGCTTATTCATAACGTGTAGTGATTAAACGTGGAAAAGTGAAGGAGGAGTTAAGCTTGAATCAAGGAGCAACAAGGGCAGGGATTAAGCTTCAAGTCATCAGCAACTAACTTCATATTATCTGACTTTAGTCACCTGCAAAACCAAGGCAAGCTCCGGTTTGCATTTAAGTTGTTTTATAAAGTTTTTCCTTTGTTCACTGCTATGGGTCAAAGTTTGTATGTGCATTAGGTCAAGGATGTTTTAAACTCTACTTGCATGACCAGAATGAACCCTGATGTCAAGGGTAGAAATGTGTCATTGCTGTAGAATAAGGCCGTGCTAAACAGGCTAGGACATCCGGTAGAAGACGAGTGGTTGGAATCTACTCGCGAGCTATAGTTTGGGAGTACATAAGTGTGGTTGGAAGGGAGAGGCAAACTAAAGTTTACATTTCTAAATATGAGACCGGGCAGGATGGTTAGGCAGCGACAAGACGAGGTCTTGGTCGAGTAGCTCTGCCTGTGTCGGTTAAGGACCGATGTGTGTGCCGCATCCAGGAGCAAGTATTGAGTTGTGTTCCGGAGGCTTATTGCTATATGGGACCCAGGAAACCGATGTACCAGGTTAACTGGATTGTAGAGGCATACCACATCGTCTCGTTAGACCTATGAGCCCGAGACGGCGCGACCGGTTCTACAGTGGAGTATCCTGTGAAAGGTTGCCACATACGACGTAAAGAAGGACGCCAGATTTGGGTCTTCATAGGTGGGCGTATGTGTCGAGCTATCCGGGAAGTGTTTGATTCGAATCACCGTCCCTCGCGGTTATGGAGTACCGCTTGCTCCCATGTTGTGACGTAGTAATCAACTTGTGTGGAAACAGTTTGCAAAGTTTTAATTGCTGCTATGATTATCGTAAATTGCATGAAAACCCTGTTTGAAGTAGAGATAGAGCAAACTAAAGTTATTTTCCTCCTTGGGACAAGTAACATTGGAATGAAGCGTTTCTTGTTTGATTGTGGAGTTCCAATGTTGCTGGGCACAAGGTCACTACTATTATGGCTAAAATCTGAAAGTTAAGAATGAACTCGTAGGCGAGTCTTTTTGCAAATTACAAGATTAGGTCTGACGTTAACCTCATGTAGAGTTGCATGCTATAGGAGGGACGGTTAAGTCTTGCTGAGCCATTGTGCTCACTCTTGCTATATGAGTGGTTTTGCAGGTTGAGACGATGCTAATAAAGAAGGTTGTCCAGTGAGACTCGGAAACGTCCGAGTCGAGTAACACATGGAGGACCTAGCCGCTTCCATGTCTTCGTGTTGCAAGCGAGAGGAGTCCGTGGGCTGGACCTCTTCTCAAGTGCTTCTTAGATATTCGACGTGAGCTGTTTAAAGACTTCCGCTGTAGCTAATTTATGTAAATTATTTACAAAGAACCTTTGTAAGCTTCCGCTTTGATTTATGTAATACAGTTTTCCTTATATGTGTGCTGTTGGGTGCCGCGTAACACGGCACCACCCAATGCGATTCCCGGGCGAGGTGCCCAGTCCCAATGAGCGGGACGACGGGGGCCCTCTCAGCGTGGTATCAGAGCCGCGTTGGTAATAGCGCACGGAATAAGGATTGTATTACGACAAAAACTTAGGATACGGTGAGGAAACGGTATTAGGCCCACATGAGGATTATAGTAGTATAGTTACTTAAAGTGGCATTGCTAACTTACTTGTTATAATTCTGAATTTTGATTATGTAACGACGCACCTACCCTCAGTTAAGCATGGTAAGGAACGCCACCGAAAGCGGTTCAATTTCGGTTAGCTCCCCTGACGAGGAAAGTGGTTCAGGGATAGGTCTCACAGCTTGTTGTGAGACGTTAATATGAAACTCTTGGACTCTTCATGTTCCTGAGTTCATATGAAACGCTGATCCCTAGCGTGCATTAGGCAAGTAAGTGGAGACCCCATCGTGTGGTCAGTAACGCGATAGTGTGTTCTTCTGGAAATAGCCTAGGAGGACATACGCAGCGCTTGCCACCGGCGTGCCCTGCAGGGCAGTAGGTGGTATCCGTTGGGTTGATAACATTCCCAACCGTGAGGAACCGTTCATGAGATACTCGGGTTCCCCGTCGTGTGGTGTTAAAACACGATAGCGTACCTTGAGACGTGTCTTAACTCAAGGACGGCCGTATGGCAATGATACGGGCGTTTGTATTTACTTTCAAATATGGAACTGCCAGAAATGAAACAACCTTTGAGTGCACCACTATTGAGTGTTCTTCTGCAGGTACTAACCACGTACGTATCCCGTGCAGTACACGTGTGCAAGAGACCGTCTTAGTGCCACTGATAATACGTATATGCCGGTGTAATCCGGTTAGGGTTTTTCTTTTGGTGAGGCAACGTAGTACCGACATGTTTCTTACGGTGCATCGACACCGTACTACACTTAATAACCTCTTCCCTATTAAGAAATAATTCATGAACTAACTTTCAACTAAAAATGGAAGTTTGAAACAACTAGTAGTTAATGAACTCTTATTTTGAGCTAAGATTCAAATGAGAGAATTACTAGGCTTCAAAGATTTCAAAAACAGAGTGCTCTGCTTCTGGCAGGAATTCTTGCTGGACTTTAACGGAGCATAACTCTGAGTAGCTTGACCCAATTAAGGTGTATTATACAGTTCTGGAAAGATTTTTAAGTGCTCTACAACTTCTTGGTAGACCTCCAGAACAAAATCACAAGTTAAGTTGGTGAAAAGTCCAGTTGAAGGCAAACTGTTCAGAACCAGGACAGTACCAAAAACCTTTCTGGACCTTTCTGTTTTTAAGCCATAACTTCCTGTAGAAAAATCCTTCAGGAGCCTATGATACACCGTTGGAAAGGTTATGAAATGTGCAACATTGTTGTAGTTCAGAGTCTTCTCAGATTCTTATTGTATTTCCATATACAACTGTGATAAAGTAGCCACATACAAAAGGGATGCTGGCAAATTTTATCCAAGAATTCTGTCAACTTTGAGCAATAATAACTTTTGATCCAGAGATGATCTAGGGGCATATAAGTACTCTTTGGAAAGATACTGGAGTTTAAACCTTGGTATTGAACTCAAGTCACGAATCTGTAGGTAACTTGAGTAAATTTTGGAGTTTGTGTGAACTGGTCAGGGTAATACAGCCGATTAGTTTAGCGTACTTAAGATTTGTTTAAACATAAATGTGGTTATGCTTTCATAAAGTTCATGACATGTTCATTTTTTACTTATCTTTACTTACTACTGAGATAGAATTTTGATAAACTCAAAATTTTGTTTCGTGCAGTATGGTACGCGCACATTCTCAAATGGAGCTTGGAGGTTCAAGTCAAGATGGGAATGACTCGACTTCATCACAAGAGTCATCGCCAACTGGATTGGCTGAAATTATGGCAAGGATGAATGAAACTCTCCAAACTCTAGTTCAGCAGGAAAATAAATAGAGAAGCTCAGCATCACATGCCAACCCCGAGCACTTATCTGGATTTCTTGGCGACACAACCGCCGGTATTTTCCGAGGCGGCTGACCATTGTGAAGCAAATCACTGGTTACATGTCATTGAGTCCAAGTTTGGGTTGATTCAATGTGATGACTTCTCGAAGACGCTATATGCCACTCAACAACTTCACGGCTTTGCTGGAGCATGGTGGGCAGAATACCTTGCTGTCCAACCAGCAGGGCATCGTGTTGCATGGGTGGAATTCCAGGGTGCATTTCGTGCTCGTTTCATTCCGGCAGGCATAATGCAAACAAGTCATAAGGAATTCTGGAATCTAAAGCAAGGGGAAATGAGTGTTATTGAGTATGCGAAGGAATTTAATCGCTTAGCTCAATATGTCCCTGATTATGTGAAGTCACCATCCATGAGGGGTTATCATTTGTACCGAGGGCTGACTGCTAGGCTGCGATGTGAGTTGGCTCAAGTCAGCCAAGAAAATTTTGATGAGTTTGTTAGCTGTGCTATCACTCAGGAATATTATTCCAATCTCTACCTTAAAGAAAAGAGGGAGAGGAACTCATCAAAGGATGAATGCAATTATCTGCCTCAGAAGTATCGGTGGGTAATCCGTTCACCTTCCGGTCGAGAGGTTCCACAAAAAGTGCAGTCATTCTTGGAGTACGACGACTCGTATACTCCACAGAGGTCTTATTCACCTCCACCGCAGCAGGAACTTATTTCTCATGCACCTCAGTATCAACAAGGTGCACCAGAATGTTATTTCCCTCATGAGGTTGAAGATGATCAAGGTGATTTCGCAGCTGAACCAAGTGCTGTCCCACTTCATATTGACCCTGGACTCAGCGTCAATGAAGCAACTGAACCGAGCAGCAACATTATGTATGCAGGTCCAGTTCCAAAGAGTGATCTTGGACAGCAAAGAAAAGCCATGTCCAAAGTGGGAACAGTTAATTATGTGTCAGTCGATGATCTGCCAAAGGGAGGACCTGTTCTTGCCGGCAGGTTCACCTTAAATGACAAGCCGGTTTTCATTTTATTTGACTCTGGCGCAACACATAACTTCATTAGCAGGGCGACGGTGATCCGGGATCAGATCTCCACAACTGTCACAGAAGGTTCTTACCTTATTCATTCGCCGGGTGGAGACATATCGACTAATGAAGTCGTTTCTCGAGCACCACTTTGTCTGGGTGGAAAAATTTATCCTACCACCCTCATTATTCTCGAAGATCAAGGAATCAATGCCATATTGAGAATATCATGGTTGACCTTCCATAAGGCTGTTCTAGATATCGAGAACAGGAGTGTTCACTTGGACTCTCCACTTCACGGGCGTCAAACATTGTATCTCTGCAAAGCGGTTTCCAAAGACCCGGAAGTATGTCATGGCGAGGCTTGCAAGTTAGAGGACATTCCGGTAGTCCGTGAATATCCGGAAGTGTTTCCCGAAGATCTTCCAGGCTTACCACCTGAGCGCGAGGTGGAAATCAAAATAGAGTTGATACCGGGAACCACGCCGATCTCTCGGAGACCATACAAAATGGCTCCGAATGAACTAGCAGAACTGAAGGAGCAACTCAAGGATCTGATGGACAAGGGGTTCATTCGTCCAAGTTCATCACCATGGGGTTGCTCGGCTTTATTTGTGAAAAAGAAGGATGAGACGCTGAGGCTATGCGTCAGTTATCGACCTTTAAATGCTGTGACAATAAAGAACAAGTATCCACTACCAAGAATTGATATTCTCTTCGATCAGCTAGTGAGTGCTAAAGTCTTCTCCAAGATGTACTTAAGGTCGGGATATCATCAAATCAAGATTCGAGCGGAAGATGTCCCGAAGACAGCATTCTCGACAAGATATGGACTCTATGAGTATCTTGTCATGTCATTTGGGTTGACCAATGCTCTGGCTCACTTTATGTATCTTATGAACTCGGTGTTCATGCCGGAGCTAGATCAGTTCGTCGTGGTATTCATCGACGACATCTTGGTCTATTCCAAATCAGAAGAGGAACACGCTAAACATTTGCATATTGTGCTCCAACGACTGAGAGATCACAAGCTCTATGCAAAGTTTAGTAAATGTGAATTCTGGATCAACCAAGTGCCATTTCTTGGACATATTATTTCAGCGGAAGGCATTGCTGTTGATCCAAGCAAGATTGAGCAAGTGCTGAAATGGAAGTCTCCAACATCAGTCCATGAAGTTCGTAGCTTCCTAGGTTTGGTGGGATATTATCGGAGGTTCATTCCGGGCTTCTCAAAAATATCCAAACCTAAGACTGAGCTACTGAAAAAGGGCATCAAATATGATTGGAGCAAGCCATGTGAGGAAGCTTTTCAAGCGTTGGTGAAACACCTCACAACAGCCCCGGTTCTAGCTCAACCAGATACAACCAAGCCTTTTGATGTTTATTGTGATGCGTCCGGCATCGGACTTGGTTGTGTACTCATGCAAGGAGGACGCATGGTCGCATATGGATCACGGCAATTACGGAATCATGAGCAAAATTATCCTACTCATGATCTCGAGCTTGCTGCCATGGTATTAGCTTTGAAGATGTGGAGACATTACCTATTGGGAAATCCGGTTCATCTCTACACCGACCACAAGAGTTTGAAGTACATATTCACTCAGAAAGAGTTGAATATGCGACAACGGCGATGGTTGGAGCTGATCAAGGACTATGAGATTGAAATTCATTATCATCCGGGCAAGGCAAATGTGGTTGCCGATGCACTAAGCCAGAAGTCTCATGTTCATAACCTGACAATTACGTCGATAGAAGAGGAAGAACCAAGTCTCTACTTGGTTCCATATGGAGCTTTACATAATCTAGCTCTCATAACCACAATAAGAGAGGAGGTTATGGAAGCTCAAAAGAAAGACAAGGGCATGGCTCATATCAAAAGGAGGTTGAAGAACGGGGAGATGAAATGTTTCCGGTTAGATGATGAAGATACCTTATGGTTCAAGGACCGGATAGTCGTACACCGTGATATGAGGCTGCGGAAGAAAATTTTGGATGAGGCTCACTTATCCAAATTTTCTGTTCATCCTGGCAGCAACAAAATGTATCAAGACCTCCGGAAGAAGTTTTGGTGGACACGTATGAAATGTGAAGTTGCCAAGTGCATTTCAGAATGTGATACGTGTCGAAGAGTTAAGGCCGACCATGTGAAGAAGTCGGGCATGTTGCAACTGCTACAAATACCGGCATGGAAGTGGGAAGACTTGAGTATGGATTTCATAGTTGGGTTGCCGATGACCTCCCACCACCATGATTTGATTTGGGTAATCATTGACTGATTAACCAAGTCAGCACGTTTCATCCAGTGCATACCCACTACAGCGCCAAGCAATATGCGGAGTTGTACATAGCACAGATCTTGTGCTTGCATGGAGTTCCCCATACCATTGTCTCCGACAGAGGATCGCTGTTCGTATCCCATTTCTGGGAACAGCTACATGCATCCTTGGGGACCAAATTGATTCGAAGCTCCGCGTATCACCCTCAGACTGATGGGCAAACTGAGAGGGTGAATCAAATCCTTGAAGATATGCTAAGGGCATGTGCCATCCACCACGGTAAGAGCTGGGATGATCACTTACCGTTGGCGGAGTTCTCGTATAACAACGGTTATCAAACGAGCATAAAAATGGCACCTTATGAAGCTCTCTACGGCCGGAAGTGCCGCACACCCTTGAATTGGTGTGAATCTGGCGAGAGGGTAATTTACGGGATTGATCTCGTAAATGAAGCAGAAGAGCGGGTAAGGCTTATTCAAGAAAATCTTAAAGCCGCTCAGTCCAGACAAAAGAGCTATGCGGATAAGAGATGTCGTCCTCTGAACTTTCAAGTTGGAGACCACGTATATCTCCGCGTATCTCCTATGAAGGGCATTCACCGATTCGGAGTGAAAGGAAAATTGGCTCCACGTTTTATCGGTTCCTTCATCATCATTGAAAGGTGTGGACCCATAGCATACCGTTTGGAGCTACCGGAAGCTTTAGCCGGAGTTCATAACATCTTCCACATATCTCAGTTGCGGAAGTGTTTGAAGGTTCCAATGGAGATTCTCACGGAAGGCATAGCAGATTTGAAGCCGGACCTCACGTATGTTGAGCGTCCAACCCAGATAGTTGATGAAAAGACTCGCGAGACCAGAAACCGGACGCTGCGATTTTTCAAGGTGCTATGGTAACATCACACGTCCGACGATGCTACATGGGAAAGCGAGGAATATTTACAACGCAATCATCTGGAGTCATTAGATGCTTATGTTTGAGGGTTGTCCTCCCCACGTTATTCTTAATTGTGAATCTCAGGACGAGATTCTTTATAAGGGGGGAAGAATGTAAAAGTCCCAAAACCTTGTAAATACAAAACTTGAGTTGTGAATAAAGTTGAGTTTAATTTCAAGCATTGGGACTTGCAAAAACTTTCATAAACATATGAATATGGTCCTGTACAAAAGGAATTTAAATTAGTCTTTGCACAAAATGGTTCCCTTTAAATTATGAGGTGGCCATTTCCAAAATGAGGATTTCAAACTGTTGGTTCAAAACCCTCATTTGCAGGGGCCAACTCGGGAATCAGATGGCATATTTGAATTCATCAGGTCCAAATTATGAGGAAGGCAAATTTTGAGAAAATTTGGAGGTACTTTGATAGGTATAAAGAGACTTGTAAATTTTATCAAAATTTGAATTCAAATTTGAAACTGAGGTAAACCTGTCAAATGCCAAATGGGGTTTCAAATTTGAGCTCCACATGATTGAAACTTGCACTGTGCCAAGAATTGGAGATCTTTTGGAAGAGAGGAGCTGTGGGACCCAATTGTCATTGGGGGGGAGGAAAACTTAGCACAGAAGTATCTGTTCTCTGATCAGACTCACTCGAACCGACTGATTTCAGTACGCGCGCCACCGAGCTGCTCGGCACACCCACATCCCGCTGTTCTCACGATCAGGATGCCGAGAGAAGAAAAGATCGTCGGGTGCACCCCCCCCCTCAGTGGATAAACACTCCCGGTTCTTTCTCTTCTTGCTGCACCGAGTTTCCCTCGACAGTTTCTGCCGCCCCGAGCTCCGGCGTCCGGCCTTGTCGCCACGGTGCAACCCGAGTTTTTACGCCCGGCCGAGCGCACAGGCAGCGTCGCCCGCGTCCCCTCGAGCTTCCTGGATCACTTCCCCGATGTGCCGTGGCCGGTAACAACGTCGGCAAGCGCATTTCTTGCTGGCAAACGGACCTAGACGCCTCGACACCACAGCAAGCCCTTGCTGCATTTCACGAGCAACTAGGCCCCGGCGATGTTCAGTAATCAGCCCCTCGTGATGTCCCTCCAATTTGGTGCCATCTCACGGGCGTAGCCGGCCGGAATTTGGTTTTTCTTACCGGCGGGTTCTTCGGGCCGCCGCGCAAAAATCCGAAAATTAGTCTCCTATAGTTATTCATTTCCAGTTATGATCTATGGGTAGGTTCTGTAGACTCCGACGGTCCTCCTCGTCCAACCGGTGCTTGTTTTCATCAACCCTAGCCGTAGAACGCCGTGTTTTTCACTGCCGTCGGAAAGTCCACCTCGGGTGCACGGTGGGGACCTATTTAGAGCCGTTTCCGATCCAAACCAAGTTCATGTAAAGCATGCCCACGACTCACTGATGCTTTAGGAGCAAACGGCGCAGTGTTTTGTGCGGCACAGCGCCCTAGCGACGTCGCCGGAGTCGCCGCAGCCACTGTCGCCGCCGCGCCTAGAGTTCCAGCCATCCTCGATCTGAGAGGAGACCGGCAACGTGTTCCTCGCAAGAGAATACGTAGGAGAAGCGAAAATCAGTGAGTTCCAAGCCCGGGAAGCCGACTCCGGCGAGCTCCGAGGAGACTCCGGCGAGGGGGCAGCGCGGGAGGGAAAACCAGCCCGAGGAGGAAGACGACCGGTGGGCCCCGCGTGTCAGCGACGGAAGATTTAATTTGCTGATCGGCTGCGGCTCCGGGATCCAGTGTGGCTGCACGGGAAGGGTTCTGTGGCCCCGTGTGGCTCAGTTCCAGCAGCTGACACGTGTATGATGGACCCGCGGTCAGCGTTTAAACATTTCTCGGGTTAATTTGAATTCCAAATTCAGTTCAAACTTTAGAGCTTCATAACTTTTGCTAGGAAGCTCCAAATTTAGTGATTCAAATTGGGTTGGATTCAGGATTAGAAACTCTATCCAAATATGCAACCCAATTTGTATTAAGATCAATAGAAAATTCTGGAAAATTCTTTAAACTATTCAGAAAAAGAATTTTAGAGGGAGTTTGGTTCATCCAAAAATCCTCAAATTTTGCCAAAATATTCTTTAGGATATTAGTGAACTCCTGTAAAAGTTTAAGATCATTTGGAGTTGATTTACTTAGGATAATTTGGGTTTCCAGTTTCTGTGTTCAAATGAATACAGAAATAATTTCAGAGAATTTCCAAAATTTGGAAATTCAGCTCTGGGCAGTCCTTAGCTCCAACAATCCTAAGAAAATTCATGCAGTCTCCCTGAGCTATGTTTGAAATTTTAGTTCACTTGAATTTGCATGAAAGTGCAAATTTATTCAGAATTAACTCCTTTTTGCCTAAATGCTTAGGGAATTTGTTCTGGGTGATCTACTTATTGAAATATTCTGAATTTTGGTCCAGATTACTTTCTTGTGACAAGGAACTTACAAGAAAATTTTCAGCTCCATTGGAGTCCTGGATAAGTACTGTCCTTTTTAACCTTATAGATGATCAACCCCACCCAAGTGATGAACCCCACTTATCACTTGAGCATAGTACTTTAACCCGAACCCAAACCACTAGCACCAGTGTCATTTTAAATTCTTAAACAGGGTTCCAGTTTTAAACTTGTCTTTAGAACGTGTTAGCAAAAGTTTTATAATTAAACATGTATGCTTATTCATAACGTGTAGTGATTAAACGTGGAAAAGTGAAGGAGGAGTTAAGCTTGAATCAAGGAGCAAGAAGGGCAGGGATTAAGCTTCAAGTCATCAGCAACTAACTTCATAGTATCTGACTTTAGTCACCTGCAAAATCAAGGCAAGCTCCGGTTTGCATTTAAGTTGTTTTATAAAATTTTTCCTTTGTTCACTACTATGGGTCAAAGTTTGTATGTGCATTAGGTCAAGGATGTTTTAAACTCCACTTGCATGACCAAAATGAACCCTGGTGTCAAGGGTAGAAATGTGCCATCGCTGTAGAATAAGGCCGTGCTAAATAGGCTAGGACATCCGGTAGAAGACGAGTAGTTGGAATCTACTCGCGAGCTATAGTTTGGGAGTACATAAGTGTGCTTGGAAGTGAGAGGCAAACTAAAGTTTACATTTCTAAAGATGAGACCGGGCAGGAGGGTTAGGCAGCGACAAGACGAGGTCTTGGTCGAGTAGCTCTGCCTGTGTCGGTTAAGGACCGATGCGTGTGCCGCATCCAGGAGCAAGTATTGAGTTGTGTACCGGAGGCTTACTGCTATATGGGACCCAGGAAACCGATGTACCAGGTTAACTGGATTGTAGAGGCATACCACATCGTCTCGTTAGACCTATGAGCCCGAGACGGCGTGATCGGTTCTACAGTCAAGTGTCCTGCGAAAGGTTGCCACATACGACGTAATGAAGGACGCCAGATTTGGGTCTTCATAGGCGGGCGTATGTGTCGAGCTATCCGGGCAGTGTTTGATTCGAATCACTGTCCCTCGTGGTTATTGAGTACCGCTTGCTCCCATGTTGTGACGTAGTAATCAACTTGTGTGGAAACAGTTTGCAAAGTTTTAATTGCTGCTATGATTATCGTAAATTGCATGAAAACCCTGTTTGAAGTAGAGATAGAGCAAACTAAAGTTATTTTCCTCCTTGGGACAAGTAACATTGGAATGAAGCGTTTCTTGTTTGATTGTGGAGTTCCAATGTTGTTGGGCGCAAGGTCACTACTGTTATGGCTAAAATCTGAAAGTTAAGGATGAACTCGTAGGGGAGTCTTTTTGCAAATTACAGGATTAGGTCTTACGTTAACCTCATGTAGAGTTGCATGCTATAGGAGAGACGGTTAAGTCTTGCTGAGCCTTTGTGCTCACTCTTGCTATATGAGTGGTTTTGCAGGTTGAGACGATGCTAATAAAGAAGGTTGTCCAGTGAGACTCGGAAAACGTCCGAGTCGAGTAACACATGGAGGACCTAGCCGCTGCCATGTCTTCGTGTTGCTAGCGAGAGGAGTCCGTGGGCTGGACCTCTTCTCAAGTGCTTCTTAGATATTCGACATGAGCTGTTTAAAGACTTCCGCTGTAGCTAATTTATGTAAATTATTTACAAAGAACCTTTGTAAGCTTCCGCTTTGATTTATGTAATACAGTTTTCCTTATATGTGTGCTGTTGGGTCCTGCGTAACACGGCACCACCCAGTGCGATTCCCGGGCAAGGTGCCCCGTCCCAGTGAGCGGGACGACGGGGGCCCTCTCACGGGAGTTGTCTTTGGTGCTCTCTGTAAACTGGAATTTGCTCTTTTTGCTAACTTTTTGATTCTTTCTCGGTTTCAACTTATTTTAAAAAATGTTTTTCTACATGAAACATGAATACATGCAGAACCCGAAAAATGAGGGTGTCACAAAATGGGAGGATGTGAGTATGGATTTCATCGTCGGATTACAGCTCACATCCAGGAAGCATGACTCGATATGGGTGATCGTCGACCGGTTGACAAAATCAGCTCATTTCATACCGGTGAACACTCATTTTCGAGCAAGGCAATATGCGGAGCTGTATATCTCGAGGATTATATGCTCACATGGTGTCCCGAAGACCATCATTTCAGATCGAGGTGCGCTGTTTGTTGCTCGGTTTTGGGAGCATCTGCACGCCTCATTGGGCACCAAGCTGATTAGAAGCTCCGCATACCACCCTCAAACTGATGGACAAACTGAGAGGGTGAACCAAGTGCTTGAGGACATGTTGAGAGCGTGTGTCATCCACCATGGTAAGAATTGGGATGATCACTTACCATTGGCGGAGTTTTCATAAAACAACGGTTATCAAGCGAGTATTAAATGTTGAGTACTTCCGGAGGTTTATCAAAGTTTAGTTTCCTTATGTTTCAAGGAAATAAAGCACACATGACAAGAACCAGGGGTGTGTCCTGAGTCACATGTGTTGCACCGAGTCCTAGTGTGTGTGAAGGTGTTTGGTTTGATTTTCAAACACAACCCGTGGGGGTTTGGACCATACGTGCATGGCACATGCATGTGCTGCATGTTTTCAAATTTGTATGGTGCAAAACCCGGGCTAAGGTTGTTGTAAACGTGTGGCTTTCGGCTAATAAAAAGGGGAGAACGCGCTGGTGTTTGTTGAGCGCCGCCACAACTCATCCGACTCATTCTCTTTCGGTTCTCCACTCGAGTTCTTGGATCTACACCACACCTCTTGACTTCGAACACGATTTGCATCACAAATCCGTGAGTGTTCTGTGAGGGAAACACCCAACAATTGGCATCAGAGCCGACTACGTTGCCTGGAACCGTGACGCGGCCATGAGTGGGCGCTGATGTCGCGGAGGAGATCTTCATCGCCAGCCCGACGTTCATGGAGAGACGTCACACCGCCGGGAGGCACCAGCAGGGAAGGAGGAGGATCAGGGGCATTGGTGATTCATCGCATCACGAAGGAAGTCAGAAGTGGTGGTACGTATCCGATGCTCACGAAGACAAACTATCATGATTGGTCGGCACTTATGCGGGTGATGTTGCAAGCGAGAGGCTTGTGGACTGCGGTCAGCCTTGGCACCGATGATTACATTGAAGATCAGATGGCTTTGGAGGCTCTCACCAAGGCTGTGCCACCAGAAATGATAGGGATCATTGCCAGGAAGGAGTCGGCCAAGATTGCATGGGATGCGATCAAGTTGCGCAATGTGGGAGCCGAACGTGTGCGCAAGGCCAGGGCAAGCACATTGGGTCGGGAGTTTGATGCACTCAGATTCCACGATGGTGAAACTGTTGATGAGTTTGGTGTGCGTATGAGCCGGATCATGTCTCAACTTGTGGCACTTGGGAGTGAACGTTCGGAGGAGGAGATTGTCCGGATGTTCCTTCAGGCGATACCACAAAACTTTGAGCAGATTGCGGCCTCCATCGAGACATTGCTTGACTTAATTGATATGTCTATTGATGAGTTGATTGGTAGACTCAAGGCTGCAGAAGAAAGGCTTGGTGCAAGCTCTTGGGAGGGCAACACACAAGAGAAGTTGCATCTGAGTGAAGAAGAGTTGCTTGCAAGGTTGTCAACACGTCTCAAGATGTCCGGGGGAGCTGGACAGGAACGGCACAAAGACTAATTTGCACCGAGGAGAGATCATGGCCGAGGACGTGGCCGTGGTCGAGGTAACCGTGGTGGTGGAAACTCAGGCCGTGGAGTGGCCAAAGATGAGTGCCGCTACTGTGGTAAGAAAGGTCATTGGGCTAGAGAATGCAGGAAGAAAACGAAGGATGAAGAGGTGAACACAGCTCAAGTTGATCATGAGTTTGAATCCAGCCTCATGGTGGCGTGTGCCAACACAAAGGCTGAGCAAGACACGTCCCTGGAGGAGGTATGCCTGAACAATGATATGTTACACGTTCAAGTAGGAGACTTGGAGGGAGGAGGCAGTACTCGGTGGATCCTGGACTCTGGTGCAACAAATCACATGACCAGGAAACGGGATGTGATCACAAAACTTGATAACACGTGCATGGTACTGTGCATTTGGGAGATGGCTCAGTGACAGAAATTGATGGCCAAGGAACTGTGGTGTTCCAAGGAAAGAGAGGTGGTCGAAAGGAGTTGGCTGGGGTCTATCTTATTCCTCAGCTCAAGACAAATATCATCAGTCTTGGACAGCTTGAGGAGGAGGGACACCGAATCTTGATGGTGGATGGTTATGTCAAGATTTGGGATAAAGATGAAACCCCTGTGGCAATGGTGAAACGGGGTGTGAACCGGTTGTACACCATTGATCTTGAGGTAGTGCAACCAAGGTGTCTCATGGCACAAGGGAGCAATGCAACATGGATGTGGCATGCAAGGATGGGGCACCTAAACTTTCAGAGTCTCAGAAGACTTGCCGAAGAGCAACTTGTATATGGATTGCCAACCATCACTCAAACTGACGAGAAGTGTGACAGCTGTTTGGCTGGGAAACAAAGACGTCAACCGTACCCGTGCATGGCAAAGTACCGAGCTGAGAAGAAACTTGAACTTGTGCATGGAGACCTCTGTGGACCAGTGAAGCCGGCAACTCCAAGAGGCAGCAGGTTTTCCTTTCTTCTTGTGGATGATCTCTGTAGATACATATGGGTGTTTTTGATCAGCACAAAGGATCAAGCAATGAGTACTTTCATGGCATTTCAAACAAGTGTTGAAGCTGAGGCAGGGAGGAAGATTGGAACTTTTCACACAGATCATGGTGGAGAGTTCACAGCTCGGGCTTTTGTTGAGTATTGCACCAAGGAGGGTGTTCAACGTCACTTGACAGCTCCATATTCTCCTGAGCAAAATGGTGTAGTTAAGAGAAGGAACCAAACTGTCATGGGAATGGCAAGAAGCATGTTGAAAGCAATGAATATGCCCGGTTGGTTCTGGGGAGAGGCAGTGACCACAGCTGTGTATGTGTTGAACCGATCTCCTACTCGGAGTGTTGAGAGAAAGACTCCATATGAGGTATGGCATGACAAGAACCCTAGTGTACATCATTTTGCGCACTTTCGGTTGTGTGGCACATGTGAAACAGGAAAGCAAGCGCCTTAGCAAACTTGAAGATCGAAGTATTCCAATGGTCTTCATTGGATATGAGCAAGGAAGTAAGATGTGGAGGTTTTACAATCCAAACACGGAGAGTGTTCACGTGTCACGTGATGTTGTGTTTGAAGAAAACCGCCCATGGAAGTGGGATACAGCTGAGTCAAGTGAAGTGGTGAATGGTGAAGACATCTTTCGGGTAGAATACATCTTTCGTGATGAGAACCCTGGTGGAGTGAGTTCTTCCTCTTGTGACACAGGTCAGGGTGACAAAACACCAGCTGAGGGAGTGTCTTCTATGACACAATTGAGGCTACAAGCATCCAAGGATGTGGAGTTTGTGTCACCTCCTTCCATGTCACCAGAAATGGATAGTGAGCTAAAAGAAGCACCACTTCATTATCATTCCATGAGAAATATCCCTGAGATGGTGCCAAGCTGTGAACCAGAAGAAGGAGGAGTAGATGAACTTCTTGTTGTCATAGGTGAAGAGCCATGTACAGCAGAAGAGGCCTTGAGGACCAAGGAGTGGCGCATTGCAATGATTGAGGAGCTCACATCCATTGAAGAGAACAAAACATGGTCACTGGTACAACTTCCGGAGGGTTATCGTGCCATTGGCTTGAAATGGGTTTTCAAGTTGAAGAAAGATGAACATGGGAATGTCATACGCCACATAGCAAGGCTGGTTGCAAAGGGGTATGTGCAGAAGCAAGGAGTTCATTTTGAAGAAGTTTTTGCACCAGTTGCCAGGATGGAGTCTGTGAGGATTGTATTAGCTGTTGCAGCTCATTTTGGGTGGCATGTTCATCACATGGATGTGAAGTCAGCTTTCTTGAATGGGAGTCTAGAAGAGGAGATCTATGTCACTCAACCTCCGGGCTTCATAGCTGAAGGCAAGGAGAAGTGGGTTTTAAGACTTCACAAGGCATTGTATGGCTTGAGACAAGCTCCTCGAGCATGGAACTGCAAACTTGATGAAAGTCTCAAGCAGCTCGGTTTCACACGGTGCAAATCAGAACATGGCTTGTATACTAAGCTTGGAGGTGAGGCAAGACTCATTGTGGGTGTGTATGTTGATGACTTGCTTATTGTGGGGGAGAACATGGAACAAATCAGTCGGTTCAAGGAGAAAATGAAGGAGAAGTTTTGCATGAGTGATCTAGGAAGCTTGTCTTACTATCTTGGTATTGAAGTAAAGCAAGGAAGACATGGTATTGAATTGTGTCAAGGGGCTTATGCTGCAAAGTTGCTGGAAATAAGTGGGATGATAAGTTGCAATGGGTGTCCACTCCCATGGAATCCCGGTTGAAGCTTACCAAGAGAAGTACAGCAGCACTCACTGATCCAACCACTTATCGTAGTATAATTGGTGGACTCAGGTATCTTTTACATACTCGGCCTGATCTTAGTTTTGGTGTTGGGTACTTGAGCAGGTTCATGTCAGAACCTCAAGAAGAACACATGGTGGCTTTGAAACATTTACTTCGGTATGTGGCAGCTACAATGAGGTATGGCTTGTCTTACAACCGAGGTGAAGGAAGTCTTGAGTTAAGAGGCTATAGTGATAGTGATTTTGGGGGAGATGTTGATGACAGAAGAAGCACAACAGGAGTCATCTTCTTCCTGAGTGAAAATCCTATCAGCTGGTTATCTCATAAGCAAAAGGCTGTGGCAAAGTGCACATGTGAAGCTGAGTATGTGGCTGGAGCAGCTGCAGCAAGCCAGGCTGTTTGGCTCAGGCATGTGCTAGAAGAAGTGACAAGAATTCAAGTACCTCCACCAGTGATTAAGATGGATAACACAGCAGCAATTTCTTTGGCAAAGAATCCAGTCTTGCATGATAGAAGTAGACACATTGACATCAAGTTTCACTTTGTCAGAGAATGTGTTGATAGAGTAGAAGTCATCTTGGAGCATGTTGGGACAAAAGATGAACTTGCTGATATCCTCACAAAGCCACTGGAACGTACACATTTTCAGGAACTTCGTGAGAAGATTGGAGTTCAGGAGATCAAACCTCAGAAGTAGGGGGAGATTGTTGAGTACTTCCGGAGGTTTATCGAAGTTTAGTTTCCTTATGTTTCAAGGAAATAAAGCACACATGACAAGAACCAGGGGTGTGTCCTGAGTCACATGTGTTGCACTGAGTCCTAGTGTGTGTGAAGGTGTTTGGTTTGATTTTCAAACACAACCCGGGGGGGTTTGGGACATACGTGCATGGCACATGTATGTGCTGCATGTTTTCAAATTTGTATGGTGCAAAACCCGGGATAAGATTGTTGTAAACGTGTGGCTTTCGGCTAACAAAAAGGGGAGAACGTGCTGGTGTTTGTTGAGCGGCACCACAACTCATCCGACTCATTCTCTTTCGGTTCTCCACTCGAGTTCTTGGATCTACACCACACCTCTTGACTTCCAACATGATTTGCATCACAAATCCGTGAGTGTTCTGTAAGGGAAACACCCAACATTAAAATGGCAACGTATGAAGCTCTCTACGGCCGGAAATGTCACACACCGCTGAATTGGTGTAAGTCCGGCGAAATGTCACACAATCTCGACAGAAGAGCTACACTGATCAAAGGCGTAGGCCATTGCATTTTGATGTCGGGGGAGCACGTTTATCTTCGTGTATCTCCAATGAAGGGAATTCACCAGTTTGGTGTAAAGGGGAAACTCGCTCCCCGTTTTATAGGTCCTTTTGCTATCACGGAGAAGTGCGGACCCGTAGCCTACCGGCTGGCACTACCAGAAAGTCTAGCGGGTGTTCATGATGTATTTCATGTGTCACAGCTGCGGAAGTGCCTCAAATTCACCGCTGCTGTCCGCACCGAGGAAATCGACGAATTGAAACTGTACCTTACCTACACCGAGCGACCGGTTCAGATTTTGGATGAAAAGACCCGGGTAACCCGGAACCGGACGATCAAATTTTACAAGGTGCTGTGGAGTAATCATACCACGGAAGAGATGACGTGGGAAAGTGAAGATTACCTCCGCACCAACTATCCGGAACTTTTAGCGTTGTACAGTTTGTAATTACCTCTCCCGTCTCGTTCTTCTTTTGTAATCTTGGGACGAGATTCTTTTAAGGGGGGAATGTAAAAGTCTCAAAACATGTACATGAATAAAACTAAGGTTTGAGTTCATATGTGTGGCAAAGACATAAAAAATGGGACTTGCTAAAACTTTTCTTCATGCAAAGTGATACATGGATGATTGTCCAAAAATGAGGTTCGCATCTTTATTTGAAAGTGTTGAACCAATAAGGATTTAAACACCCTTTGCATGAAAGTTTAAAAATCAGATTTGAAATTCAAAGTTCACACAATGGTGGCCAAACACTTTGAACAAACATGCAGCCATATGGTTGGAAAGTATGGAAAAAGAGTTGGATGACAAACTTGGCATTAGGGTGGGCTCAAGAAGGAGTTAAAGAGAAGCATTTTCAAATTCTAACCAAATTCAAATTTGTCATGCAAATTCAAATTGAATTTGGAGAATTCAAATTCTAGCCCACCTTTCAAACTCAGAATTGTGGGATTTGGGGAGATCACCATTAGAAGATATTTGGGAGAAAAATTGTGGGGTGGGATCCACATGTCAGAGGGCTGAATTGTGCCTTACTCACTAAGTCTAAACTCGCTGTTCTCACCTCACCGAGCAGTGCTCTCACCGTGAGCCACCGAGTGAAGCACGGCGCCACCTCCTGCTTCCTGCCCCCACGCGCTGGCGCCCGGGTCGGTTCCACTCGTTTCTTTGGCGTGATCCACGCCCCTGACCGAAGGAAAACCCATTTGCGTTCTCCCCCCACGCGAGCTGCACCGAGCAGAGCTCCTCTGCCCTTCCGCCTCTCGGTTTGATCGGGAAAATGGCAAAACAATCACGCCCTCTCCTCCCCGAGCTGCTAAACAACATCCTGAGCTCAATACACACCTCCCTGACCCGGAAACGAGCGAGTTCCGGCCTCCCTTGCCCTACCACAGTTCACTCCGCGGCGACCTAGCTTCAGCCGGCGGTCGGGCGCTCGTGGACAGCTCTCCACAGGAGCTTTCACGGCCGAGCGATCGCGGCTACAGGAGCACGCTACGGTGGTGCTGCTCTACTCCAATTCTTGGAGAAAACCGTGAAGCATCGACAGGGAATTTCGAAGTTTTGCTCCGGCGAGTTCAACCCGAGCGGCTGGTACGGTTTGTTCAAATTCCCCCTCTCTAATCCTCCATAGGTCATCAAATCTTGCACATAGGCGCTGGACTAGCCGGCGATCATCTTTGCTTTAGGATCCGTCGCGTGAAAACACCTGGGAGCGACGTATTCCGAGCTCTACCGAGCGTGTTCTTCGCGGAACCAATCGGGCGCACAATGTTGAGCTAGTTGCCGCCGTTTCTGAGATAATACATGGCCTTGACGAGCTTTGCGATCACCCACTGATGCTGTAGAGCTAGTTGGCCGACGTTTTGGCAGGCTAGGAACCCCGGCCGACGGTGCCGAAGTTCAACCTAGGCCGCCACATGTCGCCGGCTATCTTCCGGTCACCGGCAGCCCCAAAACACTTCACCAGCATGTTCCTCGATGTCCTAAACCCCCCTAGCGGCGAGTTACAGCTCGTGCGGTGGCCGGCAGCGGTGATCCGGCGAGTTGCGAATTGCTCCGGCGAGGGGAAGGTGGTGCGCGCGCGAGAAACCGGGGGGAGGTGGAAGAAGGGGACGGGCTCATCTGTCAGCGGCTCAGTTTTAAATCTGCGATCGGTTTGCGGCCGGATCCGGTGTGCTGGCACGCAAAAGACCTGTGACCCCGGTGTGACTTCAATCCTATTGTCTGGGATTTAAACAGTGGGTCCAGCCGACTTTTCAGTATGGAAAATAATTCCAGAGATGGCTACCACTTTGGAAATTCATATCTCTGAGTAGAAACCTCCAAATTGAGTGATTCCAATTGGGTTGGATTCAATTTTCTGAGTTCTATCCAAATATGAACTCCAATTTGTATGAAAGTCAATATTGTATTCTGGAGAATTCTTTGAAGGTTTTCTGAAAAAGAATTATTGAGGGAGTTTGGGTTATCCAAAAATCCTCAAAGTTTACCAGAATATTCTTTAGCATAGTGTTGAACTTCTAGCAAATTTTCACCTCATTTGAAGATCATTTGAGTAGGAATTTGCTAAATACAAACTCCTGTGTTCATAAGAGTCCAGAAACATTTTCAGAAAATGTTTCCCTCTTGGAAAATCTATTCTGGGCAATACATAGCTCAAAAAATCATAGGAAAATTTAGGCAAGCTCTCTGAGACATACGTGAAATTGTAGTTCACTTAATTGGACATGAAAATGCACATTACTTCAGAATTAATTCTTGTGAATAGAAATGCTTAAAGAATTATTCTGGAAGAACTACTCAAGTGAAAGGGCTGAATTTTGGACCAGATTACTTTCATGTGACCAAGAAATCACATGTAAATTATCAGCTCAAGTTGAGCCATGTAACTCCCTGGTCTTATTCTCCATACTTATGTATAGGTGGAAATACATGAGAGACATTGTGAGAATTATAGAGAACACAATTTGACTCCACATTAGCTGCAATTTGGCAATCTAAATCCCTAGGTAGTATAGAACCTGCTGTAAAAGTTTTGAGGCCATTGGAGTTCTTGTTCTTCAGTTGCATCCAATTCTTTTCAGCTCATCTATTATGTTCATTGAGGAAAGTAGTTAGTGTATAGCTACAACACTAAGATCAATTCAGTTCAGTTCTGTTTCTTTGCACAACAGAGGCTAATCAAGCCATTCTTGGCTTTTCCACACCACCTCTGTCCCTAAGAAATCCATTCTATAATTCTTTCCATTTCATTCTATAAAAATTGTGCATATGCATTGCAATAGGAACCACAACGAAGGGGATTCGAAGGAGCGATTCATTGAAGTGGATCAGACTCCGGAGGGTCAAGGGTTGATCAACCAAGAGCACTAACTGATTATATACGACTACCCTGCAAAACAGGCAAGCTCCGGTTTGCATTTAACAGCTGTTAAGTTTTATTTTGTATTCACTTACGGTTAGGATATGAATTGTGCATTAGGTCTAGTGTTTGATACTCCTCTTGCATAACCAAATGACCCATGGAGTATCGGGAAGATGTCTTTCACCGTGTAGAACTGCCATGCTTAAGTAAGGTTCAGTAGAAGTCGAGTGGTGAGATGCTACTAGCATGTTCAGGAACAACAGGGGCATACGGGATTGGTTCATAAATGAATTAGCAAGTTAAAGTTGAGACCGGAAGGTTTTAGGGGCAGCAGGACATAGGGGCCTGGGTGCTATAGACTTGTCCGTGTCAGTCAAGGACCGATCCGTATGTGGCCCTGTTGAACAAGTTTGAGTTGTGTACCAGACTCATGCTGGTATTATGGGACCCAGTAAACCGATGTACCTCGGGAAGCTGTCGTTGGGCCTTTTCAGGTCGCCTCAGGCGGACGACCGGTGTGCAGTATGTGGGAAACATTCTCATGACATCTCATGTCGGTAGGTGCACCATGAGAGTGGCTACTGTATGGGGCAACTTGATCGATTCAACGGGGGTGAAACGGGAGAATGGATGCCGCGTACGACGTCAGTGATGGTTGCTGTAGGCAACATCGAGTACGGGTGTACGTGTCGTGTAGTCCGGGTGTTATTGATCCGAATCACCGTCGCCCGCGGAATGGACCGAGCATACTTATTCTCACAGTCGTGACGTAGTAAGAACTTGCATGAGAAAGGAACTAATCACATTGGTTTGAAGTTTCATACTAGCTTTGTATTGGATCTTGATGAATAGCTAGTGCAAACTCGATTCTTTTATGCCATGAGCAATTTACATCGGGGGAAAGCGTTTCTTGTTTGATTGTGGACTCCCGATGTGACGTGCCCAAGGTTACTTAAAATTGCTGCCAATAATACCTGAAATTAAGGATTCACTTTTAGGCAAGTTTTATTATGCATTATGCCATCCTACTTTATGTTCATAACCTCATGTAGAGTTTCATGACTAGGGTGACGGTTAAGTCTTGCTGAGCGTTATGCTCACGGATGCTATCTGAGTTGTTTTGCAGGATTGACTTCATGCTTATGAGAAGGGATGCCAATGAGACTCGGGAACCTCTGAATGGTCACTCAAGAGCATCCTCACCACTGCGGTTTGTCTTTGTGTTGCTAGTAAGAAACGTCCGCGGGCTGGACTATTTCTTTGTTGCTAAGTTTAGAAATGAGTCGTGAGAGTTATAGTCTTCCGCTGTAGCTTATTTTGAGATAAGTATTTGTAAAACACTTTTGTATGCTGCCGCAAATGATCTATGTAATGTGATGTGTTTTCTTCGACCCATGTGCTATCGGGTGCCACATATCACGGCACCACCCAACAAGGTCCTGTTCAGGGTGTCGTCCCGTCGGGCTGTCGACGGGGCAACCCTCACATGAAACTCGAAAAACAGAAACCACACACACGTGAGGACTCGGTGCAACACATGAGGCACACGAAAACCCCCTGGCTCTTGTCACGTGTGCATTATTTGCTTGTAAGCATGAAGCAAAACTAAACTTGATCAACCTTCAGAAGTACTCAACAATCTCCCCCTACTTCTGAGGTTTGATCTCCAGAACTCCAATCTTCTCACGAAGCTCTTGGAAAAGAGTACGTCCCAGTGGCTTTGTGAGAATGTCAGCGAGTTCATCTTTCGTCCCAACGTGCTCCAAGATGACTTCTCCATGGTCAACACATTCCCTGACAAAGTGAAACTTGATGTCTATGTGTTTACTCCGATCATGGAAGACCGGATTCTTTGCTAATGCAATAGCTGCCGTGTTATCCATCTTGATCACTGGTGCAGGTACTTGAAGTCTTGTCACCTCTCCAAGCACATGCCGGAGCCAAACAGCCTAACTAGCTGCTGCTGCTCCTGCCACATACTCAGCTTCACATGTGGACTTTGCCACAGCCTTTTGCTTGTGTGATGTCCAGCTGATAGGATTCTCAGCCAGGAAGAAAATGACTCCAGTTGTGCTTCTCCGATCATCCACATCTCCCCCGATGTCACTATCACTATAGCCTTTCAACACAAGACTTCTTCACCTCGGTTGTAAGACAAACCATACCTCATTGTAGCTGCCACATACCAAAGCAAATGCTTCAAAGCCACCATATGTTTCTCTTGTGGTTCGGCCATGAACCTGCTCAAGTACCCAACACCAAAGCCAAAATCAGGTAGAGTGTGTAAGAGATACCTGAGTCCACCGATTATGCTGTGATAGGTAGTTGGATTAGTCAGTGGTGTTGTACTTCTCTTGGTGAGCTTCAATCGAGGTTCCATGGGAGTGGCACACCCATTGCAAGTTATCTTGCCACTCCGTTCCAGCAACTTAGCAGCATATGCACCTTGACACAGTTCAATACCATGTTTCCCTTGTTTTACTTCGATGCCAAGGTAGTATGACAAGCTTCCCAGATCACTCATGTGAAACTTCTCCTTCATCTTTTCCTTGAACCGACTGGTCTCCTCCATGTTATCCCCCACAATCAACAAGTCATCAACATACACCCCCCACAACGAGTCTTGTCTGTGGCGAACCGGAATCCGCTCATCCAGGGTCGCAGAGGTGGTGCCGCACGATGCGACACCTGACAGCACACATCATAAGGACACCTTTTATTACATGGGAAACCAACTGAACTGTACAAACGGGTACAATCTTCAGTTACAAACTATTGTTTATATTACACAGCGGAAGTCTAAATTGTACAACTCACGCCCGCCTATCTAGCAAAAGTCGGTTTCCCAGCCCTAGGGCAACCCACACTAGCTGCACTCCTCAGCTCAGCGCGGCGTGTACGGCTCCCACTCAGCCGTGGTCCCCGACGGAGGGTAACCCTCGCCGGTGGACTCATAACCCGAGTCCGTGGGTGGCTCCTCACCTGAAAAACACTTAAGCAGCAACCGTGAGCACGATGGCTCAACAAGACTTAACCGACTCACCTAGGCATGAAACTCTATATGTAGAGTACAATAACATGGGCTGGTAAGATTTCGGCAAATGGACAGGCCTATAGTTTATCCTTAGTTCATCTTTTAGCCACAATTTAACAGTTCATGAATATGAAATTTAGTGAGCAATATTTGGTGGCACACATGTAACAATACAATTATATCATAACAGCAATATTGAATCATCACATTTCATACATTAGCCTACGTCACGACTCAGTGAACAAGCGGTACTCGTCACCGCGAGGGACGGCTAATCGACTCGATATACACCTGCAGGGAAACCCAAAGAGCACGTCACGTACGCCCACCCGTGGAGCTGCACAGCACGCTCACTCGATGTCCTACGGGGCAACCTTTCACCCAACAGCCCAAACGTCGAACCGGTCGCACCAAAACGGACAGGAGGTTCCCTACACGGAGCATCTCTCTATGCCCGTTAGCAGATTTCCACCTTTCTGCCCTCAACCTACACCTATAAATAGGTGTACTATGCCTCGACGTCCGGAGGTTTAGGTTACATCGGTTTATCGGGGCCCATATATCCGATATGCCTTCGGTACGTTCAATACTTGCTCAGCAGGGCCACCCACGGATCGGTCCTCAATCGACACGGACAGGGCTGCGCACACAAGACTTCCTCTTGCTACGCCCTAGCCCCTGCCTAGTCTCATTTTCATTACTAATGTGATCTCACATCCCTCGAACCAATCCCGTGTGTCCCAAGCCTAAACTCCCGAGTAGATTCCAACTACTCGACTTGTACCGAAGTCCTATGAATCATTAAGCATAGCCTGTCTACTCGAGGTCTTAGACACTACCCTCACTCTTATAGGAAACTTTTGGTTATGCAAGTGGGGTTCCATCCACCCTATACCTAATGCACATTCATACTCCACACTAGACATGTAAACAAAGCAAAACTTTATAAAAAGGATAATGCAAACCGGGGCTTGCCTTGTTGCTGCTGGTCAGTGGTTAGGTCTTCATCCGGGAGAAGGAAGTCAAGTACTTCCGGAGTCTCCTCGCCTTCAGCGACTACACGTTAATGAGATACTACATGTCAATTCAAATGCAAAGTGTAAACTTAAATAAGTAATTACAAGAACTCTATCTGGCCCTCCCCCTTTGGCTCTGAAAATTTTTGGTGGCTTGGTATGGTCCTAGCCAGAGTCTTGACCGAGTTTCATTTGACACAAAGTTCATTTGAGCTTTGTACAAATAAAAGCCTATTTGGTCAATATTAGAGCCTCTAAGTAATTCCAGGGGTTTTCATGGCGCCGACCATTACTTCTTGGAAACTAGAATTTGAGATGGTTCTAATGGAACTGGTTTCATGTCATTTGAAGAATCCTAGAGGAAGTTATGCCCTAAACAAGTTTTTGAGAAAATCTGAAAAATGTTTCTGTTCATTTTTCTATTTTCTCAGGGCAGTCCTCTTAATCACCCCATTAGGGGGAATAAATGAACTTGGATGAGTCTGAAAATTTTTATGTGACTCAAGGATTTTCCATTGAACCTATCAGCCAAATTTCAGAATTTTTCATGAAGTAATCCAACAGATAAAATTCCTAACAGTTTAAACTTTAGGGCTTTAATTCTGGAGAATTATTAAGTTTCATGAGCTGAAATTGGTATTGCTGGAAAGTACTCAAAATTCTGAGTTCAGCAAAATTTGGATCACGGAATTTGGAGCTTCCTAGCAAAAGTTCTATGCATTTGAAGTTGAACTAAACTGGAAAATCCCCCAAAATGTTTAAACTTCTGCGGGTGGGTCCCACCACCTGCCTTCTTCCTCCTTGCGCGGCCGCGAGTCCAGCGGCGGTAAACTCTGGCGAGGTTTACCGGAACCGCCTTCCCGACCACCCCCAGTGCCAGAACTGGCCGCCTAGCCTTACCTTGCCCTGTGGAACTTGTCTCGGGGATCGGAGCTCGCCGGCGGTGACCGAAAACGGCCGTGCGACGTCCCCCGCGGAGGCTAGGGCTCCGGCGAGGTCGTTCTCGCTCTCTGGGGCATGAAAAGGGCCACGGTTTGCTCGAGAAGCATCAGTGGGTCACGAGGAACCCGACGTGAGCAGTCTCGGAGGCTAAAAACGCCGGCAAACCCACTCTCGACGGTGACCCGAGCCGTGTTTGCACCGGTGGCTATGGGAATGGCCAATACTCGGACATTTCTGGACGGTTTTGCATGGTTCTTCCTCGAGGAGGGGCGCTAGGAGGTGTAGGAGCTACTTGTGAGCTAGCTTGATCATTGACTCAGTATGTAATCCGAATTTTGGATTCTTGCCGAGCTAGGTCAGTTGCACTAGGGTTCGGGACTTTCTAAAATTCTTGCTACCCGATGGGTCGTTTGCTGAATGGTTGGTGGCTACACCAGCTAGGAGTCCCCACGCACCTTTCTTTTGTAGAAAGTGGTCGGCGACGATGGCTGGATGAGGCCGTCACCGGTGAGCCGAAGCTCGGCTCCGCGGGTACCTCCCGGTTCTTCGGCTTCGATGGCTCACACCGCTCACAGCCAGGTGCAGCTTGCTTGTCAGACCCGGTTTGTCCAAAGAACAACCGAGTGAATATCACATGTATGCTAGGATCATTCTCTCATACATGTGATGACAAATAGAGAAGCATCATTCAATACAAGCCAAGTGTTCGAGTATAAAATAAGTCTTACATAGCATAATGTCTCGATGGACGATAATATGTTCATAACATGTAAATAAAACAGCAGCGGAATATAAGTCTTGTGAGCTTCATCACAGGCGTTGCCTGGGGGACTCCGTGAACCTAGAATCCTTCTTCGGGTCCAAAGTCTTGGTCATTGAACACCACGTCATTCCCTTGGCCTGAGCAGCAATTTAAACCAACAGAAAAGCAAGCTTGAGTACCGTTGGTACTCAGAAAGTGTGGGAAAATTATGTCATGCATGGATAGAGCAAGGAGAGGTTGAACTCATGGTTAAAGCACTACGCAATTAATACCTATCACCTTAGCTTATTAAGCACCTACATTACTACACAGGTGAAATGGTCCCAATCCCTCAACCCATCATCAATATCAAGTAACCATAATTTCATCTCCAATTTTAAGCTTCCCGCTTAACATCCTCACTTCCCAATTCATCATCCTCTAATCATGAATAAGTCCAAGCCGCTCTTGACCGCGAGCACGGCTGTCATGACAGTTTTGACTCTGCAGAGTTTCCACCACTGTACCCAATGTAGTGATTTCATCCCCCGTTGCCGGGTGGACTAAAAGAACCTCCATTATGCCAGTGGCCGCGAACCACGTTCACACTTCCGAGGTGTGTAGCCAGGAGATCACTATGAGGCCTTTACAAAGGGATTCCCGACGAGCATGGGCCCACTGAGGTTTCACCCCTAACAGCATACAAGAGGCTCCAACCCCGGTGCAGTGGCCCCCTCTTGAGCCTTGCGGTTCATATGGTAGTCCAGCTGACACCTATTCCTCGCACCATCCAAACACCCATACTACGCCGGAGATACACCTAATTAATTGGCCATGCTGCCCCATCTCAGCATGTGGTTGGCACTGTAAAGCCAGGTTACATGCTCCATGAACCGGTCCTTAGGATCCAGGCAAGCACTAAACACAAACCCGAGTCTCGTGCACACAGCACCAACCAAAGCATCCAACTTGCCTCGATCCCTATCTCTTCATAACTCATAATATCTCATTCAAGAGTAAGGTAAACAAGTTGATGATCTCATATCCCACTTATCCCATTCTAAGCATGGCTAAGCATAAGTATATAAATAAATGACATAATAAAATAAATCCCAACCCAGGCTACAAGGAAATAAGATAATGAAAATCTACGGAAGCTTCCTAGCTTGGGTATCATATTCCAAATTGACAATGCAATTAAATTCTAACTACACATCCTAGTATAGGATCAAAGTGGTCAAGGACACTTGCCTTCTTCATGCTGCTCTGGGAATGGAAAGTCTTGATCTTGAAAGGTGAGAACCTGCTCTAGGGCTGGTTCTACTCATGCCAATACACATAGCAAAAGAAACAACATTCCATAAGCCATAGTCCACATTTCCACTCATACAAACCACACATGCATACACATGAAAGTCATACACCTATTTAAGTGTTGTGTTTACCCTAGATATGTTGATTCTAAGAATACATGCACTTTTAAACATATATATCATTTCTAGCTTTAATATTCAGATTTCTAAGTGCACACTATATTTGAATTTCCAATTTGAACAAATCTTCTATATGGGATAATACACTTCTTAGACACAAAATTTGTATAAGAGATAACTTCCTACTCCAAACAGGTTTTCAGATCTTCTACAAAACCTTAATTTGAAGTTTTGGATTTGGAGACCTCATTTAGAATTTTCTAATTATGCATGCCTATTTTCCTATATTTTCAAATTTATTTTCTATGCCTAAAAGTGAACTTTAATATTAAAATAGCAAGACATATCACCTAAACAGAATATGTTCTGATCTAAAATGTTCAATAAAATATCTTTGGACTTCTCTCTGATGCAGATCAAATTAAATTTATTTTATCCATTTTCAAAATTATTTTCTAGCCTAAAAATAAATTTCCAGCAATAGTAAAAATAAACAGCACTTAGTCAGATTTCATTTCAGCCTAAAATCAGTTCTCAACTCATTCTAAATGTTTTCCAAGTGCTAGGAAAATTTAAATTTGTATTTGCACATGTGTTTACATTACCATTTGAATTTAAATTCTACTCATATGTTCAAATTTCTGAATTTAATATCCTATAGGGTCTGAAGTGCAAATCCACCCTACTGCAGGGTCTAATTTACTATTTCATAAATTTCCAAGGGCCTAATTACACAAAACAGAGAGATTTTCCTAATTTTTATTAAGTCCAGGGGCTAAAACTGATGTTTAAACGGGTTTGCATAAATTCCCGAGGGTCCAGGGGCTAGATCAGAAGTTTTCCGGGGCTAGATCCGTTTTCCTCAGAACCCCAGGGGGTAGCGCGTAACTTTCCCGAGGTTTAATATGCGGGGCTGATGTGGGCCGTTGGATTTAAAATGGACGGCTGAGATTATAACGCGAAGCGGTACGGGTTAGATCTATTCGGGACCGCACGATTTAAATTAGACGGGCCTCAGGGGGGCCACGTCGCCCTGGCCGGAGCCAGCCCGCGCGTGCGGCGGCGCGCGACGGCGGGGGCGATGATCTCGCCGGCGCAGCTTCGGTTTCTTGCCGCTACACGCTAAAACTTGCGGTTTTTCACACGGATCAACTGCGGAGGGGTAGGGGAAGCTCACCTAGGGGTTTCTCGGGTTTGGGGAGGTCGGAATTCGGCTCTGCGACGATGGTGGTCGGAGTTGCTCCTCGGTGCTCGTCGAAACCGGTGCTAGGGCGCAAGACTTGTCGCTTCCTTCACCTGCAGGGCTCCCCGGCGGCGGTGGAACACGACTAGCTCGTTAGATCAGAGAAACCGGACGAGAATCGAAAGAAAATGGCCGAGGATGCCTCGGTTCTCACCGGAGAGAATGATGGAGCGGGTACGGGGAAACCGGCGAGTTTTCTTTCATTTAAATGCACGAGGAGAGGCGGCGGGGGGTCAGTTTAGATATGCAGTAGCGCCTTGCCGAAGATCGAGCGTGGAAATCGGTTGGAGCAGCAGCGATCGACACGGGAAGATCGGGGCAGTTGGAGGCGCGCGGGGGAGGAGGGGAAGAAGATGACATGCGGGCCCCGCGCGTCAGAGAGAAAGGGAGGGGGGAAGCAGCCACGGGCTGTTGGGCCGGCTGAGGCAGGTTTCGGCCCACTGGTCATTTTTCTTTTTCTTTTTCCTTTTTCTTTTCTATTTTGATTCAAATTTGAATTCCAGTTTGAGTTTGAATTGTTTCACCACATGCATTATGTCCAAAAATTTTAAATTCCCCTCTTTAACAGGTTTTGGGGTGATACAACTCTACCCCCCTTAAAAGAAATCTCATCCTCGAGATTGATGACCATAGGAAAATAAATCCGGAAACTGTGCCTTGAGCTCGTCTTCTCGCTCCCATGTGGCTTCTGCTTCTGAGTGATGCTTCCATTGCACTTTGCACATTCGGATCCTTTTATTTCTTGTGAGGCATTCCATTGTCTCCAGGATCTTGACCGGTTGCTCGGCATATGAAAGATCCTCTCGTACGTCCACCTCATTCATGGGTAACATCTCTTCGGGTGTTCTTAAACATTTCTTGAGTTGTGACACATGGAATACATCGTGCACATCTGATAGGCGAGCCGGTAGTTCTAGCTGATATGCCACTTCGCCTTTCCTCTCCAGAATCTGATAGGGTCCGATTATCGAGGTGATAGCTTCCCTTTCACCTTGAACCGGCGAAGCCCTCGGATAGGGGACACCTTGAGATAAACATAGTCCCCCACGTTGAAAATGAGCTCTCTTCTCCGTACATCAGCGTAGCTCTTTTGTCGGGTCTGGGCTATCCTCAAGTTGTTGTAGATTTCCCTCACTTTCGCCTCGGCTTCTTGTAGTACCTCGGGCCCAAACACCTTGCTTTCCCCAGTTTCGTTCCAAAACAATGGGGTCCTGCACTTCCTCCCATACAACGCCTCGAAGGGTGACATCTTCATACTAGCCTGATAACTGTTGTTGTAGCAGAACTCTGCATACGGTAAGTTCTTATCCCAACTCCTATTGTTCTTGAGTGCACAAGCTCTCAGCATATCCTCAAGGATTTGATTGGTTCTTTCCGTCTGCCCGTCAGTCTGGGGGTGATAGGCAGAACTAAAATTCAGATGAGTTCCCATGGTTTCATGTAACTTTTGCCAGAACCTTGAGGTGAACTGTGTCCCTCGATCTGACACTATCTTCTTTGGCACTCCATGAAAACACACGATTCTTGACATGTACAATTCTGCCAACTTGGATCCGTTGTAGCTTTCTTTCACGGGGATGAAATGAGCTACTTTAGTCAGCCTGTCGATGATGACCCATATCGAATCATATCCCGATTGGGTCCTAGGCAGTCCCACTATGAAGTCCATACCTATTTCTTCCCATTTCCATTCAGGCACTTTGAGTGGTTGCAACAGTCCCGCGGGTCTTTGATGTTCTGCTTTTACTAGCTGACATGTGTCACATAGGGCAACATGTTCCGCCACATCTCGCTTCTTGCCATACCACCAATATCTGCTCTTGAGGTCATGATACATCTGCGTACTCCCAGGATGAATGGAATAGTCAGAATCATGAGCCTCCTTCAAAATCAGTTCACGGATCTCCTTTGTCTGAGGTTGAGATCTGGCTGTGTGAAAATGTATTTTAAGCTCTTATGATCTGTATATATCTCTGTCCTCTTTCCCATCAGGTAATGCCGCCAAATCTTCAATGCGTGGACCACTGCGGCTAGTTCTAGGTCATGCGTAGGATAGTTCTTCTCGTGTTTTCGGAGCTGTCTGGATGCATAGGCAACGACATGCCCCTCCTACATGAGAACACATCCCAACCCGTGTCCAGATGCATCGCAATACACCGAAAAATTCTTCTGCATATCTGGCATAACTAGCACTGGGGCTGTTGTCAATCTTTTCTTCAGCTCTTGGAAACTCGTCTCACACTCCGGTGTCCATGTGAATGTAATTCCCTTCTCTAACAATTTGGTGAGGGGTCTCGAGATCTTGGAGAAACCCTCAATGAATCGTCGATAATACCCAGCCAATCCTAAGAAGTTTCGAATTTCCCCGACATTTTCAGGGGTCTTCCACTTTTGCACATCCTCGATCTTGGCGGGATCAACGGAGATTCCTCCCTCCGAGATTATGTGTCCCAAGAAGGGAACTCTCTTCAGCCAAAACTCACACTTGCTCAACTTGGCATATAGTTGGTGTTCTCTCAACTTTTGCAACACCAACCTTAAATGTCCCTTATGTTCTTCTTCATCTTTGGAGAAGACGAGAATGTCGTCAATGAAAACCACCACAAATTTGTCCAGATATTCCATGAATACCTTGTTCATGAGATACATGAAATAAGCCGGGGCATTAGTTAGCCTGAACGGCATGACGGTGTATTCATACAGCCCGTACCGAGATACGAAAGTTGTCTTGGGAATGTCGGTTGGTCTTATCTTCAGTTGGTGATATCCCGACCTGAGATCAATTTTTGAGAATACACAAGCCCCTCTCAACTGATCAAATAGGTCTTCAATGCGGGGTAATGGATACTTGTTCTTGATGGTGACTTCATTCAATGCACGGTAGTCTACGCATAACCTTTGGGTTCCGTCCTTCTTGGGTACGAATATCACTGGAGCTCCCCATGGTGAGGAACTAGGACGAATATACCCCTTCTCTGTCAATTATCTTATATGTTCTTTGAGTTCTTCCAGCTGGTTGGAGTCCATCCGATAAGGCCTCTTGTATATTGGGGCTGTTCCAGGTACTAGTTCAATCGCGAATTCTACTTCACGATCTGGGGGCATACCTGGCAACTCCTCCGGAAAAACGTCTGGATATTCCCTGATAATCCTTATCTCTTCCACTTCCACCTCAACTTGATTAAGTTTAATGTCCCTCCTAGGTTCTTGCACGGCTATGAACTTCACTTTTGTGCCACTAGTGTGAGTTAGTTCCACCGTTCTTGTCGAACAATGGATGATACCTTTATGTTTGGTCAACCAATCCATACCCAAAATAATATCTATCCCTTGTGAGTCTATCACTATGAGGTTTGCAGTAAATACTACCCCATTAATGTCTAGATTCACCTTGGGGCACACTTGTCTTGTTCTTATTTCTCCCCCTGGAGAGTTCACTGCTAACATATGGTTCATTTGTGTTGTTGCTAGATAATGCTTCTTAACAAACCCTTGAGCAATGAACGAGTGGGTAGCACCAGAATCAAACAATAGGGTTGCAATGTGTAAATTTGCAGGAAACTTACCAATTACCACGTCAGTTGCCTCTTGCGCTTCCTCCATTGTCACGTGGTTCACCCGTCCTCGCATCACATTCTGCTGCTGTGGCTGCATGGGTTTCTTCTTTGGGCACTTATGAGCATAGTGCCCCACTTCACCACAGTTGAAGCATTGCACCCCAACTTTAGGTGCCTGGCCTTTGTTATCTTGGGGTTGGTTCTGTGGCCCTTGTCCTGCTGGTCGAGGTTGATAAGTGGGGCTTGGCTGCTGCATAAACTGACGCTGCGGCTGTACTGGTGCTGATGGAGGCCTGAAGTTCCGGTTGTACCCTCTCGGTGTCAGGTAGGGCACCAAAGCACGGCTCGTATGCCCTGCAGGTTGCTGCATCAGACGCGGACGGGTGTTGCTGCTTGATGCTTGGTGTGACCATCCCATCTTTCTCTTGTTTTCATTCTCCAAGGCCTTCAGCTTCCTCTCCACGACAAACGCTCTGTCTACCATCTTTTGAAAACTTTCATATTCGTTGGAGGACATTGCACATTGCATTTCCATGGTAAGTCCTTCCACAAAACAGTCCTGTTTCTGCTCATCAGTTTCGATGTCCCGTGGTGCATAACGGGATAGTTGGGTGAACTTGGTGAGGTATTCCCTCACAGTCATGTTGCCTTGCTGCAGTCCCAAGAACTCCTTTCTCTTGTTCTTGAGTTCACCCCTTGGTATGTAGTGGTTGCGGAAACTGCGCTTGAACTCTTCCCAAGTGATGTTCTCGGGGTCGTGATGGGCTGCCACGTAAGCGGTCCACCAATCAGCAGCGGGTCCATGCAATTGGTGAGAGGCAAACAGCACCCTCTCATACCCTTGGCATTGTATGATCCTCATCTTGCTCTCAATGGTCTTGAGCCATTCATCTGCCTCCAGAGGTTCAGCAGCACTTGAAAACTTTGGGGGTTGAGTTCCCAGAAACTCACTCAACCTTGGTTGACGTGGTGCAGCGTGTGGGAGTATAGCTTGGTTTAAGTTGGCCACCACTTGAGTCAAATTCTGAATGAGCTTATTTTGATTGTCGATCACTTGGTAGATGGGATCAGCTCTTTCTAGGCGACCACCCCTGTCTTGCTCTCTAGGAAGTTGAGGATCGGCGGCCTCATTGTTGTTGTTGTTGGGGTTGGCACCACGACCTCTTCCTCTTCCAGCCATCTATCATGATCAACCAAATGTTAACTTTAATCATTACGCATTAACTTCCTAAATTGCTTGTTTAAACTAAAACTTTTGAGGCCTTAATATTTAGACAATTTCTGAAGATTTCACATAGATCTTTGGGCGTCATGTCTCACGTGAAAATAAATGCACTATTGATTCATAGGGGTTCACACACCAAAGCAAAGCAAACTTAAAGACGAGGTTGTGGACAAGTGCCCATGGCTTCCACAACTCACGTCACACACCAAACACTAACAAGCAAATAGATAGGTTCTTGACTCGACTACTCGATAACATGCGGAAATAAGGGAAATGACTCTAACAACTCGTATCACTGAGCTGGCTTGTCGGGGTCTTCCTCATCATTGCGGCTGCCCTCTGATTCCGCTTTAGGTGGGGAAGCTGCTGGTGGAGAAGTGCAGCGACGCTTGTTCGCCCGGCGGTCTGGGGAGTCGGGAGTCCACGTGTCATTCACGGTGACACACAGTTCATTCCCATCTCCTCTTTCTCTCGCCCTCAAGCTGGCGTGAAGCAACGCCTCAGTCTCCTTTAGGGTGTCACAAACATCCTGAAGCTCCTGCTGGCACTCCTGCAGTCGAGTGCTGAGCATAGCTACATCCTCCAGGCACAGGTCCATGTGCTCGTGGGAAGTCCCCTGCTGCACTAGCGGGTACTTGTACTCTGCAATGTCACTCTCACGCTGGAGGACATACATGTACTCAGTCTTGTCCAAGTGGCGACGGTTGATGTAACCCTGGCAGGTGATAGCCTCCCAGGTGACATCCTTCTCAGCATCAGCCTGAGTCGCCCGACAAGCTAGAGAGCGGTGGATCTTGAGCAGCTAGTTTTCATGGATAATCCTCATCTCTGAGCTCCATTCTTCCCGCTTCTCATGGATGGTCCTGGTGGAGCTGTAGTGTATGATCAGCTTTCCAACGTTGCCGGCGGCGTGGAGCATACGCCGAAGATGGCGCAACAAGCCTCCTACTGCCAACACGTAGGAGTGGTACGTCACCGGGCGGTTCTCCTCTCTGAAGGCAAGGGCAGCTACAGGAACTCTCCCTCCGGTGGACTTGCGGGCGGTGCGGACCATGCGAACCATCTAAAACATAAAGCATTTAAAATTAAGTTAGATAAGAATTAAATAAAGATTGTATTTTGAATAAAAGTTGGGGCAAGATGAATAAAGTGACCCCATTAAATAACACTTTCAACCCACACCTTTGTAAAATAGTTTTTAAGAAAATAGGGTCCTTAAATACGTCCATTTCTACCTAGGTCCACGTTCCTACGGGCAACCTTGGCTCTGATACCACTTCTCCCAGTTTGTCCAAAGAACAACCGAGTGAATATCACATGTATGCCAGGATCATTCTCTCATACATGTGATGACAAATAGAGAAGCATCATTTATTACAAGCCAAGTGTTCGAGTATAAAATAAGTCTTACATAGCATAATGTCTCGATGGACGATAATATGTTCATAACATGTAAATAAAACAGCAGTGGAATATAAGTCTTGTGAGCTTCATCACAGGCATTGCCCAGGGGACTCCGTGAACCTAGAATCCTTCTTCGGGTCCAAACTCTTGGTCATTGAACACCACGTCATTCCCTTGGCCTGAGCAGCAATTTAAACAACCAGAAAAGCAAGCTTGAGTACCGTTAGTACTCAGCAAGTGTGGGAAAATTATGTCATGCATGGCTAGAGCAAGGAGAGGTTGAACTCATGGTTAAAGCACTACGCAATTAATACCTATCACCTTAGCTTATTAAGCACCTACATTACTACACAGGTGAAATGGTCCCAATCCCTCAACCCATCATCAATATCAAGTAACCATAATCTCATCTCCAATGTTAAGCTTCCCGCTTGACATCCTTACTTCCCAATTCATCATCCTCTAATCATGAATAAGTCCAAGCCACTCTTGACCGTGAGCACGGTTGTCATGACAGTTTTGACTCTCCAGAGTTTGCACCATTGTACCCACATGTAGTGATTTCATCCCCCGTTGCCGGGTGGACTAAAAGAACCACCATTATGCCAGTGGCCGTGAACCACGTTCACACTTCCGAAGTGTGTAGCCAGGAGATCACTACGAGGCCTTTACAAAGGGATTCCCGATGAGCGTGGGTCCACTGAGGTTTCACCCCTAACAGCATACAAGAGGCTCCAACCCCGCTGCAGTGGCCCCCTTTTGAGCCTTGCAGTTCATATGGTAGTCCAGCTAACACCTATTCCCTGCACCATCCAAACACCCATACTACGCCGGAGATACACCTAATTAATTGGCCATGCTGCCCTATTCAGCATGTGGTTGGCACTGTAAAGCCAGGTTACATGCTCCATGAACCGGTCCTTAGGATCCAGGCAAGCACTAAACACAAACCCGAGTCTCGTGCACACAGCACCAACCAAAACATCCAACTTGCCTCGATCCCTACCTCTACATAACTCATAATATCTCATTCAAGAGTAAGGTAAACAAGTTGATGATCTCATATCCCACTTATCCCATTCTAAGCATGGCTAAGCATAAGTATATAAATAAATGACATAATAAAATAAATACCAACCCAGGCTACAAGGAAATAAGATAATGAAAATCTAAGGAAACTTCGTAGCTTGGGTATCATATTCCAAATTGACAATGCAATTAAATTCTAACTACACATCCTAGTATAGGATCAAAGTGGTCAAGGACACTTGCCTTCTTCCTGCTGCTATGGGAATGGAAAGTCTTGATCTTGAAAGGTGAGAACCTGCTCTGGGGCTGGTTCTACTCATGCCAATACACATAGCAAAAGAAACAACATTCCATAAGCCATAGTTCACATTTCCACTCATACAAACCACACATGCATACACGTGAAAGTCATACACCTATTTAAGTGTTGTGTTTACCCTAGATATGTTGATTCTAAGAATACATGCACTTTTAAACATATATATAATTTCTAGCTTTAATATTCAGATTTCTAAGTGCATACTATATTTGAATTTCCAATTTGAACAAATCTTCTATATGGGATAATACACTTCTTAGACACAAAATTTGTATAAGAGATAACTTCCTACTCCAAATAGGTTTTCAGATCTTGTACAAAACCTTAATTTGAAGTTTTGGATTTGGAGACCTCATTTAGCATTTTCTAATTATGCATGCCTATTTTCCTATATTTTCAAATTTATTTTCTATGCCTAAAAGTGAACTTTAATATTAAAATAGCAAGACATATCACCTCAACAGAATATGTTCTGATCTAAAATGTTCAATAAAATATCTTTGGACTTCCTCTCTGATGGAGATCAAATTAAATTTATTTTATCCATTTTCAAAATTATTTTCTAGCCTAAAAATAAATTTCCAGCAATAGTAAAAATAAACAGCACTTAGTCAGATTTCATTTCAGCCTAAAATCAGTTCTCAACTCATTCTAAATCTTTTCCAAGTGCTAGGAAAATTTAAATTTGTATTTGCACATGTGTTTACATCACCATTTGAATTTAAATTCTACTCATATGTTCAAATTTCTGAATTTAACATCCTATAGGGTCTGAAGTGCAAATCCACCCTACTGCAGGGTCTAATTTACTATTTCCTAAATTTCCAGGTGCCTAATTACACAAAACAGAGAGGTTTTCCTAATTTTTATTAAGTCCAGGGGCTAAAACTGATGTTTAAACGGGTTTGCATAAATTCCCGAGGGTCCAGGGGCTAGATCAGAAGTTTTCCGGGGCTAGATCCGTTTTCTCAGAACCCCAGGGGGTAGCGCGTAAGTTTCCCGAGGTTTATTATGCGGGGCTGATGTGGGCTGTTGGATTTAAAACTGATGGCTGAGATTATAACGCGAAGCGGTACGGGTTAGATCTATTCGGGACCGCAAGATTTAAAATAGACGGGCCTCAGGGGGCCACGTCGCCCTGGCCGGAGCCAGCCCGCGCGTGCGGCGGCGCGCGGTGTCGGGGGCGGTGATCTCGCCGGCGCAGCTTCGGTTTCTTGCCGCTACACGCTAAAACTTGCGGTTTTTCATACGATCGACTGCGGAGGGGTAGGGGAAGCTCACCTAGGGGTTTCTCGGGCTTGGGGAGGTCGGAATTCGGCTCTGCGACGACGGTGGTCGGAGCTGCTCCTCGGTGCTCGTCGAAACCGGTGCTAGGGCGCAAGACTCGTCACTTCCTTCACCTGCAGGACTCCCCGGTGGCGGTGGAACACGACTGGCTCGTTAGATCAGAGAAACCGGACGAGAATCAAAGGAAAACGGCCAAGGATGCCTCGGTTCTCACCGGAGAGAAAGATGGAGCGGGTACGGGGAAACCGGCGAGTTTTCTTTCGTTTAAATGCACGAGGAGAGGCGGCGGGGGGTCGGTTTTGATATACAGTAGCGCCTTGCCGAAGATCGAGCGTGGAAATCGGTTGGAGCAGCAGCGATCGGCGCGGGAAGATTGGGGCAGTTGGGGGCGCGCGGGGGAGGAGGGGAAGAAGATGACATGCGGGCCCCGTGCGTCAGAGAGAGAGAGGGGGGGAAGTAGTCGCGGGCTGTTGGGCCGGCTGAGGCAGGTTTCGAACCACTGGCCATTTTTCTTTTCTGTTTTGATTCAAATTTGAATTCCAGTTTTCGTTTGAATTATTTCACCACATGCATTACGTCTAAAAATTTGAAATTCCCCTCTTTAAACTTGCTATGCTTCCGACTTGTCGGCCTAATACGCTATCTTATCTTATCCGCTTTTATTCCGTTTTCTATTCAGTTATATACTAAATGTGTCAAAGCAATAGAACTTATTGGAAAACAAGCCCATCTTTCACAAAAACCTATCTGCTCTTCCAGGTCCTATCGAACCTACATATTCAAACCAGGTGCTATCACTTCCTTGTTTCGAGAAGGTAGTTCCGCGAGAAGGTAGTTATTCTTCTTCCGATAGTCATATTGATTGATTCGAAGAGACTAGAACGATTCGCTGGTTCAAATCTAGCTCGGCCCAAAAATCTAGGGCTTCGTGAATCAGGTTTTGGGGTGTTACATTGCTGGAGCAGCACGGGAAATAGCTAGAGTACGCCCCGGCACTCCTTTTTTCTGCAGGGATCGCGAGTGCCCGGTGATCAGCATGGGTGCACGCCGGGGCTCGGAGGTGCAGATGCTGTGGTGAGTTCTTCGCGTGCTCGGACGCTGATCAGAGCGGCAGGTGAGGGAGGCAGCAAACTCAGCTTTTTGCTGCGTACGTGGTGATCTGGAGGGGGCGTGAGTTACTCCAAGCGCGCGCTGGCGTGGCCGTGAGGCGGTAACCCGTCGCGGCGGCTGACCGACGACCACCGAGTGGGTTCTCTGTTGCTCACAGCCTCTGACCAGTGGGCCCTCCTCCCCCAATTATCTTTCCAATTTTTCACCCCTGTTTTGCTGAAAAATATCCCCAGCTACTCCCAATTAACTGTGAGACTTAAGCACCAAGTCCTGGTTTGAATTTGAGTTCTCAAATTTGAACTTTGTTTGGCTAAATTTGCTTCATGTTTGAACTGAAATTCAAATTCAGTTTTGAATTCTTGCAAATTTAGCTCCCGACAAGATGAACTCCAATGGGGGTGAAAATTGGTGGACTAACTCAGAAAAATATGCTGAGTTTTAATATGAAGCTAACTTTTGAGTTTAAGTGATGAAAGTTGCTGCAATTTGAATTTACATTCAAATTGGCCCCTTTTTCAAATGCCTCCAAAAGTGCCTCAAAAAGTGTGGGATTTGCATGAAATTTGACCTGAACCTTCCCAAGACTTTTGAAGTCCAAGGGTGAGCTCAATCTCTCATGTTCATGTGTAGAATCCCACTTTATGAAAGTTAGGGCTTTCCCCTCTAATCACCCTTTTGATGGTGGTTACTTGCTCTTCACAAGTCATCACAAGATACCCACAACAAAAGCTGTGGTGTTGTGAGGTGATGAAAAATTTTTGCAAGTCCCTTTTACTTGGGCTTTTACATCCCTCCCCCCTTAAAAGAATCTCGTCCCGAGATTACAAAAGAAGAGACTGTGATGTAATAGGAACTCACCCGTGCTGAGACGCCATGAACTCCGGGTAGTTGGAGCGAAGGAATTCCTCGCTCTCCCACATCGCTTCTTCGGCGGTGTGGTTACTCCAGAGTATCTTGTAGAACCACAACGTTCGGCTACGCATGGTCCGAGTTTTCTCATCAGTTATTGCCACCGGATATTCATCATACGTCAAATCCGTTTGCAACTCGCCGATGTCTTTGGTAGGAACAGCAGCTGTATGCTTCAGACATTTTCGCAGTTGTGAAACATGGAAAACGTCATGGACACCAGCAAGAGATGCTAGTAGCTCCAGCCTATACGCCGCTGGTCCACACTTCTCGGTGATGGCATAGGGTCCAATGAAACGGGGAGCGAGTTTCCCCTTCACACCGAACCGGTGCACGCCTTTCATCGGAGACACACGGAGGTACACATGTTCCCTGACGTCAATGTGCAACGGTCTATGCCTCTTATCAGCGTAGCTCCTCTGCCGGGATTGAGCGGCCTTCAAGTTGGCTTGAATCGTCCGAACACGCTCTTCGGCGTCATTCACCACATCAACCCCGAACGTGACCCTTTCACCGGACTCGCACCAGTTTAATGGGGTGCGGCATTTGCGACCGTAGAGAGCTTCGTAGGGTGCAATATTGATACTCGCCTGATAGCCGTTGTTGTACGAGAATTCCGCCAACGGTAGGTGAGCATCCCAGTTCCTACCGTGGTGGATGGCACACGCCCTCAACATGTCTTCTAGTACTTGATTCACCCTCTCTGTTTGCCCATCTGTCTGAGGGTGATAGGCAGAGCTCCTAATCAGCTTGGTACCCAATGCAGCGTGCAACTGCTCCCAAAAGCGAGATACAAATAATGCACCTCGATCTGAGACGATGGTCTTGGGTACACCATATAAGCATAGAATCTTCGCTATGTACAGCTCCGCGTATTTGCCGGCATTGTAATGTGTATGCACCGGAATAAAGTGAGCCATCTTGGTTAACCGGTCAACGATTACCCAAATGGAATCATGCTTGTTGGACGTCAGGGGTAACCCCACAATGAAATCCATGCTCACATCTTCCCATTTCGATGCCGGGATCTTCAGGGGTTGCAACAGCCATGATTTTCTCATATGATCAGCCTTCACTCGTCTACACGTATCACACTCGGATACGTACTGCGCTACCTCCCGCTTCATCCGCGTCCACTAAAATTTCTTTTTTAAATCTTGGTACATTTTGTTACTGCCCGGATGAATGGAGTATTCAGGCAAGTGAGCTTCATCGAGGATCTTTCTCCTTAGCTCCATATTCCGGGGTACGACTACGCGGTCATTGAACCATAGCGTCCCCTCATCATCTTTCCGGAAACACTTAATCTTCCCGTTGTCTATCCGTCTCCGGAGATGTGCCATGCCCTTATCGACTTTCTGAGCTGCAATGATGTCCTCCCTAATAGTAGGGATGAGGGCAAGGTTGTACAGCGATCCATAAGGAACCAAGTATAAACTCGGCTCTTCCTCCTCCACCGGTGTAATGGTGAGGTTATGGACACGTGATTTCCGACTCAGCGCGTCGGCAACCACATTCGCGTTGCCGGGGTGGTAGTGAATCTCAATCTCATAGTCTTTGATTAGTTCTAACCACCTCCTTTGCCTCATGTTCAGCTCCTTCTGGGTGAAAATGTACTTCAAGCTCTTGTGGTCGGTGTAGAGATGCACCAAGTTCCCCAGGAGATAGTGCCTCCACATTTTCAGCGCCAACACCACAGCAGCAAGCTCAAGATCATGAGTCGGATAGTGCTGCTCATGGTTCCGAAGTTGGCGTGAGCCATATGCGACCACACGTCCTTCCTGCATCAACACGCAGCCGAGATCAATACCGGACGCGTCACAATACACATCGAAGGGCTTAGTTGTATCCTGTTGAGCTAAGACCGGGGCTGTTGTGAGATGCTTCACCAATGCTTGGAACGCTCCTTCACACACCGTTTTCCAAACATATTTTGTCCCCTTTTTCAGCAACTCCGTCATCGGCTTGACAAGCTTGGAGAAGCTCGGAATGAATCTCCGATTCCCGCTAAGCCGAGGAAGCTTCTGACTTCATGGACTGAATTGGGAGCTTTCCATTTCAGCACTTGCTCTATTTTGCTTGGGTCAACCGCAATGCCTTCCGTTGAGATGATATGTCCCAGAAATGGCACTTGGCTGATCCAAAACTCACATTTGCTGAACTTGGCATAGAGCTTGTGGTCTCGCAATCGTTGAAGAACGATCCTCAAGTGTTCGGCGTGATCTGCTTCTGTCTTGGAATAAACCAAGATATCATCAATGAACACCACCACGAACTTATCCAGCTCCGGCATGAACACCGAGTTCATGAGATACATGAAATGTGCTGGAGCATTTGTGAGACCAAAAGACATGATTAGATATTCGTATAAGCCATATCTCGTCGAGAAAGCCGTCTTCGGGATATCCTCCGCCCGGATCTTTATCTCATGATATCCCAAGCGAAGGTCCATCTTGGAGAACACACTTGCCCCCACAAGTTGATCAAACAATATGTCAATGCGGGGCAGTGGGTACTTATTCTTGATGGTGACAGCGTTGAGCGGCCGTAGTCCACACATAGCCTCAAGGTTTCATCCTTCTTCTTCACGAACAGCACCGGGCATCCCCAAGGCGAGGAACTCGGCCTAATGAAACCTTTGCTCAACAGGTCATTGAGATGTTCTTTCAGTTCATCCAGCTCATTTGGAGCCATTTTGTATGGTCTCCGTGATATGGGCGTAGTCCCGGGTGCAAGTTCAATCTTGAACTCGACATCCCACTCAGGTGGCATGCCCGGAACATCATCCGGGAACACGTCGGGGTACTCCCAGACTACGGGGATGTCCTCTAACTTGAGAGCTTCAGCATTATTAATTTCTGAAATTTCCCGGACTGGATTATCTAACACCATTGAGTGTGGACGGTGGAATGGAGAATTTAGATGAACCGTCCGTGTCCAAGTGTTCATGACAGCGCCATGGTAGTTTAGCCATGACATCCCTAAGATTGCATCAATCTTTTGTCCCGTAAGGATTATTAAGGTGGTGGGATATAGGTGCCCACCTAAGCACAGAGGTGCTTTTGGAATCATCATATTTGCTGAAATCTTCCCTCCCGGTGAGCCGATCATATATGTGCAGTCGGTTGGGAAGACTTGCATTTGATGCTTAGCCACATAGGATGCACTTATAAAACTGTGGGTTGCACCCGAATCGAACAATATGATGATGGCTTGATCGTTGAGAGTGAACGTACCTGCCAGCACGTTGTCTCCCTCCGGGGTGTCCTCATTGTCAAGGTTGTGAATGCCTCCAGTCCGCTGACCCACCTTCTTGACCAGAGGTCGGCCTCGAGCATCGCCCTGGAACTGGGCTTGCCCGCTGCTTTGCTGCCCCTGGGGACAGTCCTTCGCGAAATGGCCCGCCTGGCCACACGTGAAACAAGTGAAGCGGGGTGGTCCTCTGCTGATCGGCAGACAGAAACCCGGGGCGCGTTGTGGCGGTGGGAACGCCCGGGGTGTCGTCTGCTGCTGCTGCTGCTGCTGCTGCTGTCTCGGTGGTGGCATCGGTGGTCGGAACAGAGGTGACTGAAAAGGACGACCCCCGAACCGCTGAGGTCGCGCCGGTGGATGCCACTGCTGTCCGGATGGTGTCCGATACACCATGTGGTACTTCTGGGGAGCACCACCCCCACTGCTGGGTGGAGTGCTGCGCTTCCGATGCTCAGCCGCCAACTCCCGCTGAGCATCTTCTTGCATTATCGCGGCATTGACGAGGTCGTTGAAGGTGCCACGATTGCTTTGGGCGAGATGTGTCTTCATCTCGAGGTGTAACCCCTGATAGAAATGCTCCCGCTTCTTCTCCTCGGTGGAGACGTAATCCTACGCACATTGCGCCAGATGGTTGAAGGCACGAGAGTAGTCGTGAGCACTCCTCCCGCCCTGCTTCAGCTCCAAGAATTCTTGGAACTTTCTCTTCATTATCCCGGGAGGAATATGATAGGTGTGGAACGCCTCCCGGAACTCTTCCCACTCCACGGCATGGCCAGCCAGACGTGAGGCGACATAGTTCGCCCACCACGCACCAGTGGCACCATGAAGCTGCTGCGCCGCGAACAGAGTCTTTTGCCGCTCCGTGCATTGGAGCAGCCCAAACTTGGACTCTATTGTTCGCAGCCAATTGTCGGCCTCCAGTGGTTCTTCTGCTTCAGTGAACACTGGAGGGTGCGTACTCATGAAGTCCGAGTACGTCACCTCACGGGGCTCACGAGGCCCCCTCTCTTGACGCCCCCTCGCCTGGGACGTATTCTGCACAATCGTGCGGAGCAGGTCGATCTGCTCCTCACGATTCCCCACCAGTGCCGCTATCACATCCGCTAGGGTAAGCGGAGGCGGCGGTGGTGGTTGTTGCTGCGGGGTGCTGTCGTAGGCAGGTGGCTGGGAGTCATCGCCTCCCTTCTGGCTAGAGCCACCAGTCTCGTGCGTGGTCCGAGTGCGAACCATCTGCAACCATACGACATTAAACATCAGTCCCGCAACATATTGCATGCAGTCCAATAAAATAGGCGTAAAACATAATGACATTAAAACATGCGATACATATCGTATACGGATAATGTAATAACTTTGCACAAGGTATACCATTACCAGACCAAATACAAGCTAGTTAAATCCAACTTGATGAACCTCCTCTTTGGAAGCTCACCATAACTAGGTTTGGTCACTACGAGACGTTACTATCGCTTGGTCATCACGTATACCACCCTTTTATCTTCAATACGACACAAACATGGTCTCTAGCGAAAGAAACTTGAGTAAAGCATATACTCAATCTTTCACTAGTTGAAGATAACCACTCATGAGTATGTTCTACCCCATTGGACGTACTTAAACCCCCTAGGGTACAACAATCTCCCAAATGAGTTCAACTGTCATTCCTCTGTCAGAATGACCAGTTTCTGCAAATCCCAGATTTTCATCTGGTTCTGGGCATCTTAATGACTCAAGTTAAATACCAAAGTTAAAGTTCACTTCAGTATCTTTCCAACGAGTATTCATTTGCCCCAGATCAGCTCTGGTTAAAAAGTTATGGTAATTCAAAGTCAACAGAATTTCTGGAAGAATTTCAACAGCACCTCCTTTGGGAAGTTGCTGTTTTCCACTCTGATTTCCACTGAATTCTTCTACCCTTTCTAAAGATGTATCATATGATAATTTTAGATTTTTCTACAGGGAGTTATGCTTGAAAAACAGAACAGTCCAGAGGGTGTTTTGGATCTGTCCTGGTTCTGGACAGTTTAAATCCCTCGGGAATTAGGCCACCTTAAGATGTGATTCAGCTCTGGAAGTCTACAACAAAGTTGTAGAGTACTTAATTACCTTTCCAGAACTATATCCCACACCTCCATTAGCTAAATAATCTGTGAGTTATGCCCTGTCAAAGTTCAGAAAACTTGCTGCCCAAAACAGAGCACTCTGTTTTTCAATCCTTTGGAACTACACTGGTCAACTATCGAATTTTTCTACCAACCAGGATCCTAAATGTTGAAACTTAGTGATTTTAATTCCTTGTTATCATTACCTTTCATGCACATGCCTATGATATATCGGTACTACGTTCCTCACAAAAAGAAAATCCTAACCGGATTATACCGGCATATACGTCTCAATTGTGGCACTAAACGGTCTCTCGCACACGTGTACTACACGGAATACATACATGGTTAGTACTTGCAGAAGACCACAAAATAATGATGCACTCAAAGGTTGTTTCATTTCAGGCAGTTCCATATTTGAAAGTAAATACAAACGCCCGTATCATTGTCATACGGCCGTCCTTGAGTTAAGCCACGTCTCAAGGTACGTGATCGTGTTTCAACACCACACGACGGGGAACCCGAGTAGATCATGAACGGGTCGTCACGGTTGGGAATGTGATCAACCCAAAAGATATCACATACTGCCCTGCAGGGCATGCCGATGGCAAGCACTGCGTATGTCCTCCTGGGCTATTTCCAGACGAACACACTCTCACGTTACTGACCACGCGATGGGGTCTCCACTTACTTGCCTAATGCACGCTAGGGATCAGCGTTTCATATGAACTCAGGAACATGAAGAGTCCAAGAGCTTCATATTGATGTCTCACACCAAGCTGTGAGACCTATCCCTGAACCATGTTCCTCGTCAGGGGAGCTAACCGAAATTGAACCGCTTTCGGTGGCATTCCTTACCATTCTTACCAGAGCGTAGGTGCGTCATTACATAATTAAAATTTAGAATTATAACACATAGGTTAGTCTTGCCACTTTAAGTAACTATGCTAATATAGTCCTTACTTGGGCAAACTACCGAATCCTCACCGTAAACCTAAGTTTTCCCGTAATACAGTCCTTAAATATTGTGCTATCCCCAATGCAGCTCTGATACCAGGCTGTGGCGGACCGGAATCCGCTCATCCAGGATCACAGAGGGTGGTGCCGCATGATGCGACACCTGACAGCACACATCATAAGGACACCTTTTATTACATGGGAAACCAACTGAACTGAAAATTTTTCTGTGACTCAAGGATTTTCCAACGAACCTATCAGCCAAATTTCAGAATTTTTCATGAAGTAATCCTCCAGATAAAATTCCTAACAGTTTAAAATTTAGGGATTTAATTCTGGAGAATTATTAAGTTTCATGAGCTGAAATTGGTATTGCTGGAAAGTACTCAAAATTCTGAGTTCAGCAAAATTTGGTTCACGGAATTTAGAGCTTCCTAGCAAAAGTTCTATGCATTTGAAGTTGAACTAAACTGGAAAATCCCCCAAAATGTTTAAACTTCTGTGGGTGGGTCCCACCACCCGCCTTCTTCCTCCTTGCGCACGCCCGCGAGTCCAGCGGTGGTGCACTCCGGCGAGGTTCGCCGGAACCGCCTTCCCGACCACCCCCAGTGCCAGAACTGGCCGCCTAGCCTTACCTTGCCCTGTGGAACTTGTCTCGGGGGGTCGGAGCTCGCCGGCGGTGACCGGAAACGGCCGTGCGACGTCCCCCGCGGAGGCTAGGGCTCTAGCGAGTTTGTTCTTGCTCTCTGGGGCATGAAAAGGGCCACGGTTTGCTTGAGAAGCATCAGTGGGTCACGAGGAACCCGACGTGAGCAGTCTCGGAGGCTAAAAATGCCGGCAAACCCACTCTCGACGGTGACACGAGCCGTGTTTTCACCGGCGGTGATGGGAATGGCCAATACTCGGCCATTTCTGGACGGTTTTGCATGGTTCTTCCTTGAGGAGGGGCGCTAGGAGGTGTAGGAGCTACTTGTGAGCTAGCTTGATCATTGACTCAGTGTGTAATCCGAATTTTGGATTCTTGCCGAGCTAGGTCAGTTGCACTAGGGTTCGGGACTTTCTAAAATTCTTGCTACCCGATGGGTCGTTTGCCGAATGGTTGGTGGCTACACCAGCTAGGTGTCCCCACGCACCTTTCTTGTGTAGAATGTGGTCAGCGACGATGGCTGGATCGGGCCGTCACCAATGAGCCGAAGCTCGACTCCGCGGGTACCTCCCGGTTCTTCAGCTTCGATGGCTCACACCGCTCACAGTTGGGTGCAGCTTGCTGGAGCAGCACGGGAAATAGCTACAGTACGCCCCGGCACTCCTTTATTCTGCAGGGATCGTGAGTGCCCGGTGATCAGCACGGGTGCACGCCGGGGCTCGGAGGTGCAAACGCTGTGGTGAGTTCTTCGCGTGCACGGACGCTGATCAGAGCGGCAGGCGAGGGAGGCAGCAAACTCAGCTTTGTGCTGCGTACGTGGTGACCGGGAGGAGGCGTGAGTTACTCCAAGCGCGCGCTAACGTGGCCGTGAGGCAGTAACCCGTCGCGGTGGCTGACCGACGACCACCGAGTGGGTTCTCTGTTGCTCACAGCCTCTGACCAGTGGGCCCTCCTCCCCCAATTATCTCGCCGGCGCAGCTTCGGTTTCTTGCCGCTACACGCTAAAACTTGCGGTTTTTCATACGATCGACTGCAGAGGGGTAGGGGAAGCTCACCTAGGGGTTTCTCGGGCTTGGGGAGGTCGGAATTCGGCTCTGCAACGACGGTGGTCGGAGCTGCACCTCGGTGCTCGTCGAAACCGGTGCTAGGGCGCAAGACTCGTCACTTCCTTCACCTGCAGGACTCCCCGGTGGCGGTGGAACACGACTGGCTCGTTAGATCAGAGAAACCGGACGAGAATCGAAGGAAAACGGCCGAGGATGCCTCGGTTCTCACCGGAGAGAAAGATGGAGCGGGTACGGGGAAACCGGCGAGTTTTCTTTCGTTTAAATGCACGAGGAGAGGCGGCGGGGGGGTCGGTTTTGATATACAGTAGCGCCTTGCCGAAGATCGAGCGTGTAAATCGGTTGGAGCAGCAGCGATCGGCGTGGGAAGATTGGGGCAGTTGAGGGCGCGCGGGGGAGGAGGGGAAGAAGATGACATGCGGGCCCCGTGCGTCAGAGAGAGAGAGGGGGGGGAAGTAGCCACGGGCTGTTGGGCCGGCTGAGGCAGGTTTCGAACCACTGGCCATTTTTCTTTTCTGTTTTGATTCAAATTTGAATTCCAGTTTGAGTTTGAATTATTTCACCACATGCATTACGTCTAAAAATTTGAAATTCCCCTCTTTAATCTTGCTATGCTTCCTACTTGTCGGCCTAATACGCTATCTTATCTTATCCGCTTTTATTCCGTTTTCTATTCAGTTATATACTAAATGTGTCAAAGCAATAGAACTTATTGGAAAACAAGCCCATCTTTCACAAAAACCTATCTGCTCTTCCAGGTCCTATCGAACCTACATATTCAAACCAGGTGCTATCACTTCCTTGTTTCGAGAAGGTAGTTCCGCGAGAAGGTAGTTATTCTTCTTCCGATAGTCATATTGATTGATTCGAAGAGACTAGAACGATTCGCTGGTTCAAATCTAGCTCGGCCCAAAAATCTAGGGCTTCGTGAATCAGGTTTTGGGGTGTTACATTGCTGGAGCAGCACGGGAAATAGCTAGAGTACGCCCCGGCACTCCTTTTTTCTGCAGGGATCGCGAGTGCCCGGTGATCAGCACGGGTGCACGCCGGGGCTCGGAGGTGCAAATGCTGTGGTGAGTTCTTCGCGTGCTCGGACGCTGATCAGAGCGGCAGGTGAGGGAGGCAGCAAACTCAGCTTTGTGCTGCGTACGTGGTGATCGGGAGGGGATTTTCAAATGCCTCCAAAAGTGCCCCCTTTTCAAATGCCTCCAAAAGTGCCTCAAAAAGTGTGGGATTTGCATGAAATTTGGCCTGAACCTTCCCAAGACTTTTGAAGTCCAAGGGTGATCTCAATCTCTCATGTTCATGTGTAGAAATCCCACTTTATGAAAGTTAGGGCTTTCCCCTCTAATCACCCTTTTGATGGTGGTTACTTGCTCTTCACAAGTCATCACAAGATACCCACAACAAAAGCTGTGGTGTTGTGAGGTGATGGAAAATTTTTGCAAGTCCCTTTTTCTTGGGATTTTACATTGCCTCACTTCCAAGCATAGTGTACAAACCATGTTCTGATTTGCACCGTGTAAAACCAAGCTGATTGAGACTTTCATCAAGTTTGCAGTTCCATGCCCGAGGACCTTGCCTTAAGCCATACAATGCCTTGTGGAGTCTTAGAACCCACTTCTCCTTGCCTTCAGCTATGAAACCCAGTGGTTGAGTGACATAGATCTCCTCTGCAAGGTTCCTATTCAAGAAAGCGGACTTAACGTCCATGTGATGAACGTACCACCCAAAGTGTGCCGCAACAGCTAGCACAATTCTCACAGACTCCATCCTTGCAACCGATGCGAACACCTCTTCAAAATCAACTCCTTGCTTCCGCACATGCCCCTTGGCAACAAGACTTGCTTTATGACGTGCAACATTCCCATGCTCATCTTTCTTCAATTTGAATACCCATTTCCAGCCAATGGCACGGTGCCGGGAGATGTACCAATGACCATGTCTTATTTTCTTCAATGGATGTAAGCTCCTCAATCATGGCTACACGCCACTCCTTATTCCTCAAGGCCTCTTTTACTGTGCATGGTTCTTCGCTAATGACAACCAGAAGCTCATCCAAACCCCCTTCTTCTGGTTCACAATTAGGTGCCATCTCAAGAATATTTCTCATGGTACGATAGCGAAGTGGTGCTTCTTCAAGATCACTGTCCAACTCCGGAGACGAGGTAGGAGGTGACACGAACTCCACCTCTTTGGATGCATGATGCCTCAGTTGTGTCCCTGAAGAGACTTCCTCGGCTGGGGTTTCTCACCACAACTTGTGTCAAACGAAGACGAGCCCCCTCCAATATGGTTACTATGAAGAATTTATTCCACCCTGAATATGTCTTCATCATTCATCACTCCACTTGAGTTGGCTGCATCCCACCTCCATGGTCGATTCTCCTCGAACACAGCATCACGTGACACGTGAACACTCTCTGTGTCGGGGTTGTAAGACCTCCAAGCCTTACTTCCTTGTTTGTACCCGATGAAAACCATTGGGATACTCTGATCTTCAATTTTGTTGAGATGTTTGCTTCCCTGTTTCACATGTGCTACACAACCAATTGTGCGCAAATGATGTATACTGGGTTCTTGCCATGCAATACCTCATATGGAGTCTTCTTCTCTACACTCCGAGCTGTGAACTCTTCACCACGATCCGTGTGAAAAGTTTAAATCTTCCTTCCGGCCTCAGCTTCAACACGTGCTTGGAATGACATGAAAGCACTCATTGTCTGGTCCTTCGTGCTAATCAAAGACACCCACATGTATTTCCTAAGATCATCCACAAGAAGGAAGAAGAACCTGCTGCCTCTTGGCGTCGCCGGCGTCACCGGTCCACAAAGATCTCCATGCACAAGCTCAAGTTTCTTCTCAGCCCGGTACTTTGCCATGCACGGGAATGATTGACGTCGTTGTTTCCAGGCGACACAGCTATCACACTTCTCATCTGTTTGAGTGATACTTGGCAACCCATACAGGAGCTGTTCTTCGGCAAGTTTTCTGAGACTTTGAAAGTTCAAATGTCCCATTCTTGCATGTCACCTCCACGTTGCATTGCTCCCTTGTGCCATGAAACATGTTGGTTGTACCACCTTGAGATCAATGGTGTACAACCGATTCAAACCACATTTGACCTTTGCCACAAGGGTTCCATCTTTGTCCCAAATCTTGACACAACCATCGACCATCAAGAATCGGTGTCCTTCCTCCTCAAGCTGCCCAAGACTTATGATATTTGTCTGGAGCTGAGGGATGAGATAGATTCGGCCAGCTCCTTTCGATCGCCTCTTTTTCCTTGGAACACAACAGTTCCTTGACCATCAATCTTTGTCAACGAGCCATCTCCCAACCGAACAGTACCATGCACCGTGTTGTCAAGATTTGTGATCACGTCCCGTTTCCCGGTCATGTGATTTGTTGCACGATCCGGCTTCACTCCCAAGTGTCACGAGTTGAGACATGATCCGGCTTATACGTACGCCGAACTCATCCACCGTTTCACCATCGCGGAATTTGAGTGCATCAAACTCCCGACGCAATGTACTCGCCCTGGACTTGCGCACACATTTAGCTCCCACGTTGCACAACTTGATCGCATCCCATGCAATCTTTGCCGACTCCTTCCCCGCAATGATCCCTACCAATTCTGGTGGCACAGCCTGGGTGAGAACCTCCAACGCCATCTGATCTTCTATGTAATCGTCGGTGCCAAGACTCACTGCAGTCCACAAGCCTCTCGCTTGCAACATCACCCGCATGAGTGCCGCCCAATCATGGTAGCTTGTCTTCGTGAGCATTGGGTACATACCACCACTGTTGACTTCCTTCGTGATGTGATGAATCACCAATGCCCCTGATCCTCCTCTTTCCCTGCTGGCGCCTCCCGGCGGCTTGACATCCCTCCATCAACGTCGGGCAGGCGAGGATGACCGTCGTCGTGACATTAGCGCCCACTCAATGGCCGCGTCACGGTTCCAGGTAGTGTAACTGGCTCTGATGCCAATTGTTGGGATTTTTTCCTCACAAACATTCTAGGATTTGTGTCACAAGTGGAGGAGAAACCAGAAGAGGTTTCTATGCTCACAAACTCGGGATTTTGGAAGAGTAGCGAAAGAGGATGAACACAAGAAAGTTTGTGGCGGCGCTTAACAACTCCAGCGCCGATCTGCTCCTTTTATTAACCGAAACACACCCTGGTGCTGCAACCTCCCACCCAGGATCAGCACCATGCAGGTTTGATCCCATGCAATGCATGTATTCGCATGCATGCACCCATGCACGCATGACACAAACCCCGAACGTTTGAAACTCGAAAAACAGAAACCACACACACGTGAGGACTCGGTGCAACACATGAGGCACGGGACAACCCCCTGGCTCTTGTCACGTGTGCATTATTTGCTTGTAAACATGAAGCAAAACTAAACTTGATCAACCTTCATAAGTACTCAACATTGGACAACATTAGAGGGAATATTTGTTGTCCTTGCAAACATTGCAAGAATGAGAAGAGACATCGCACGAATGATGTGTTGAGGTCCCATTTGATCACGCATGAATTCATGGTGGATTATTGGTGTTGGAACAAACATGGGTAGGAGGGACTTTATGGAGCAGCAATGAGAGATTCATATCTGGAGAGGGAGGTCCCTACCAGTGTCAAAGAAGATCACGGCGACGATGTGAACGAGCCAGATATATTAGGGTTCACCGATGACGACATTGAGTTTCAGGTGCATAACATAGAGAAGATGGTACGCAATGTCGAGAGACATGACGACGATGATCAGTACAGTAATTGTGAACTTGCAAGGTACAAGAAGATGATCGAAGACTCGAAGAAGCCATTGTATCATGGTTGTGCAACTCAGTACACGAGATTGTTTGCGATGGCGAAACTTTTCCAGTTGAAGGCGAGCAACAAATGGAGTGGTTGTAGTTTTAAGGAATTGTTGACGCTCCTTAAGGACATGTTACCCCAAGACAACACAGTCCCTAAGACAGTTTATGAGGCAAAATAGATAATCTGTTCACTGGGTTTGGAGGTGGAAAAAATCCACGCGTGCAAGAATGATTGCATTCTATATCGTGGACTTGAGTACGAAAACCTCAGGAAAAGCCCTATTTGTGGACATGACCGATTTAATCGTAGGAAAGATGACGGTGATGACGAGAACTACAACATAAATAGAAGAAAAAGTGGGCCTCAAAAGGTGTTTTGGTACTTTCCTATCATTCCTCATTTGAAGCGTTGGTTTGCAAACAAGAAGGGGTCAGAATTGTTGCGATGGCACAAAGAGAAGCATAAGCAAGATGTTGGAATGATAAGACATCCTGCAGGTGCCACGTAGTGGCTAAACGTTGATTCATGAATCCTGAATTTTCCATTGATCCGATGAATATTAAGATTGCAATGAGCACTGATGGCATGAATCCTTTTTTGAACAGTAGCACACATAGCACATGGCCAATTGTGCTAACGATTTTGATCCTTTCTTCACTGTTGTGCAACAAACTGAAATATATTGTGATGTCAGGACTGATAACGGGACCACAACAACTTGAGAATAACATCAACACTTATTTCAGGCCTCTGGTTGAAGATCTGAAGGAGTTCTGGTACAACGACGGAATGCAGGTCTGAGATGAGCACAAGCATGAGTACTTTGGTCTCAAAACCATTTTATTTGTGATTGTTAGTGATTCTCCAGCGGCATGTAACTTGTCCGGACAGAGTAAGAAAGTAGGTTGCGAGTGTCCACATTGTTTCAGAGAAACAGACTCATAGTATTTGAGCGAGTCACGAAAAATAGTGTACATGAGACATCGACACTACATTCCAATGAAGCATCCGTTTCAGAGTATGAAGGATAATTTCAATGGTAACACTGAGAAGAGGCGTCATCCACCCTATCTCATAGGTCATGAAGTCTATGAAATGGTCAAGGATATCCATGTTGTCCTTGGTAAGCGGAAATGGACTGGCAAAAATACTGGCAAAGATGACATGTGGAAGAAGTAATCGATTTTTTGGGAGCTACCGTATTGGAAAGACTTAGACGTCCGTCATTCGATTGATGTGATGCACGTTGAGAAGAATGTGTTCGAGAGCCTACTCGGGACATTGCTTAACACGGATGGAAAAACTAGGGACCAGGACATGCACGAGCTGATCTAAAGAAAATGGGAATTAGGCCTGAGTTGTGGCTCGATCACTCGATAAAAGAAACGGAATACCCACATCATGCATCACCCTTTCAAAACATGAGAAGAAGGAGTTTTTGTGGGTTCTTGAAAAATGTGAAAGTACCATCCATCTACTTGACGAACGTCTCAAGGCTTATTTCATTTCTAGATCTAAAAGTAGCTCTCGGTGTGAAGTCTCATGATTACTATGTATTGCCAACGCAAATGATTGTTGTTGGAATTCAGAATATCCTACCGGTCAATGTTCACGAGGCAATAATGAACTTTTGCTTTTTCTTCAGTGCAATTGGTCAGAAAGTACAAAGTGAAGCAGCTCTCGAGTCATTAGAAAACAGGCACTATGAAACTTTATGCTTCCTTGAGATGTATTTTCCACCTGCCCTTTGTCACACCCGGTTTTTCCGAAGAACAACCAAGTGAATATCACATGTATGCCAGGATCATTTTCTCATACATGTGATGACAAATAGTGAAGCATTATTTATTACAAGCCAGGTGTCGAATATAAATAAGTCTTACATAGCAAATGTCTGGATGGACAATAATAAGTTCATCACAAGTAAATAAACTAGCAGCGGAATATTATTCTTGAGGGCTCCGTCACAGACGTTGCCCGGGGGTCTCCATGAACCTAGAAACCTTCTTCGGGTCCAAAGTCTTGGTCATTATACACCACCTCATTATCTTGACCTGAGCAGCAATATAAACCAACAAATATGCAAGGTTGAGTACCGATGGTACTCAGCAAGTGTGGGAAAGTTATGTCATGCATGGCTAGAACAAGGAGAGGTTGAACTCATGGTTAAAGCACTATGCAATTAATACCTATCACCTTAGCTTATTAAGCACCTACATTACTACATGGGTGAAATGGTCCCAATCTCCCATCCCATCATCATAACCATAACATATTTTCCAATGTTAAGCTCCCCGCTTAACATTCACACCCTCCAAGGCCATCATACTCTAATCATGAATAAGTCCAAGCCGCTCTTGACCATGAGCACGGCTGTCATGACAGTTTTTGACTCTGCAGAGTTTGTACCACTGTACCCACATGTAGTGATTTCATCCCCCGTTGCCGGGTGGACTAAAAGAACCTCCATTATGCCAGTGGCTACGAACCACATTCACACTTCCCAGGTGTGTAGCCAGGAGATCACTACGAAGCCTTTACAAAGGAATTCCCGACAAGTGTCGGCCCACTGAGGTTTCACCCCTAACAGCATACAAGAGGCTCCAACCCCGCTGCAGTGGCCCCCTCTTGAGCCTTGCGGTTCATATGGTAGTCCAGCTGACACCTATTCCCCGCACCATCCAACACACCAATACTACACCGGGGATACAGCTAATTAATTGGCCAAGCTGCCCCATCTCAGCATGTGGTTGGCACGGTAAAGCCAGGTTACATGCTCCATGAACCGGTCCTTAGGATCCAGGCAAGTACTAAACACAAACCCGAGTCTCGTGCACCCAGCACACAACCAAAACATCCAACTTGCCTTGATCCCTACCTCTACATAACTCACAATATCTCATTTCAAGAGTATGGTAAAATAAACTGATGATCTCACATCCCAAATATCCCATTCTAAGCATGGCTAAGCATATGCATAATAATAAATGACATGATAAAATAAATCCCACCCCAAGCTACAAGGAAACAAGGTAATGCAACTCTAGGGAAACTTCCTAGCATGGGTTTCATATTTCATTTGACAATGCAAATAATTCTATCTACACATCCTAGTATAGGATCAAAGTGGTCAAGGACACTTGCCTCCTTCCTGCTGCTCTTGGAATGGGTAGTCCTGATCTTGGAAATGAAGAACTTGCTCTGGAGCAGGTTCTACATCATACCATCACACATAGCAAAAGAAAAACAACAATCCATAAGACATAGTTCACACTTCCACTTCATACAAACCACACATTCACATGTAATAAAGCCATTCACAAATTCTATGTGTTGTGGTTACTCTATGTGTGTTGATCTTTGGCTTACATACACTTTTAATTCATGTATATATGATTCCTACTTTTGTATTCACATTTATACTTGCATACTATATATATGAGTTTCCAATTTAAATACATTCCTTATATTCAATTACTACACCTTTTAGCTACCAAGTATGCATGAAAGGTATTTTCCTACTCCATATGTGTCTTCAGAACTTCTACCAACCCTAAACTGAATTCTTTGGATTTTAGAAACTTCATTTATCATTTATTAGTTGCTATATTTTCAGATTTATTTCCTATGCCTAAATGTGAACTTTATTATGAAAATAATAAGACACATCATCTAAACAGAATAGGTTCTGATCTAAAATATTTAATAATATATTTTTGACCTTTTCCTCTGATGTAAACTATTTTACATTTATTTTCCTAATTTTCAGAACTATTCTTTACTTAAAAATGTGTCCCTATAACTAATAGATGTGAATAATAAATTAAACAGATTCATTTCAGCCAAAACTCTATTTTTATCTCACTCCAAGGTTTTCTAAGTACTGAGAAAGTTTTTAATTTAAATTTGACAATATGTTTGTCCCACTTTTTATATTTTAAATACTAGCCACATATTCAATTTCCTAAATTTAATATCAAACAGGGTTAAAAAGGTAAACTCACCCCATGACAGGGTCTATAATATTATTTTAACAATTTTCAGGGGTCTAGCTACTTATAACAGAGGAGTTTTTCCTAATTTTTATTAAGTCCAGGGGCTAAAACTGATTTTTAAATGAATTTACATTATTTTCTGAAGTTCCAGGGGCTAGATCAGAAGTTTCCGGGGCTAGCTCTTATTTTCCAAGAACCTCAGGGGGTAGCGCGTAAGAATTCCAGTCTTTATAACGCGGGGCTGACGTGGACCGTCCGATTTAAAACAGACGGCTGAGATTATAACGTCGAACCGGTACGCGGGGATTTAAACTCTACCGTGCGATTTAAAATAAACGGCGCACAAGCGGCCACGTCGCTCTGATCGAGCGCGGGCGGCGCTGCCCGGCGGCGCACGGCGGCGGGAGGCGGCGATCTCGCCGGAGAGTTTCGGATCTTCGTCAATTCTTCCTAGAACTATGATTTTATGGCATAGATCGGTAGAGGGGAGGTCGGGGATCTCACCTCGGGGGTTTTCTTGAGCTCGGAGGTCCTGGAAGGCGGTCGGCGACGAGGTCCGAGGTGAATTCACGGCGAGGCTCGTCGGCGCTGTGTTTGAACCGCAAACCACCGAGTTTTCTGCACCTGCGAGGTTCCCCGGAGGCGGTGGATCAAGACCAACGAGTTAGATCAGAATTCCCGAGCGTAGATCGAGCAGAATTCGCCGGAGGGGCTCGGTTCTCACCGGAGAGAAAAATCGGTGGATCGTGCGGAAAAACGGGACAATGTCGGGGTTTTTATAGACGGGGGAGGGCGGCGAGGTGGTTTAGATCGAGTTGGAGTCCTCCGGAACCAGAATTCGGCGGAAATCCGGTCGGTTAAGATCGCTCGCGCGCGGGGAAAACAGTCCGAGTTTCGGACGATCGGGGGTTAGGGATGACAGGTGGGTCCCACCTGTCTGCGAGAGGGAGCGCGGGCGCGCGCCTGCGGGCTGGCGCGGGGGCTGGGTGGGCCGGCTGGTGGGTTTCGGCCCACTGGCCGGGGAGGTTTGTTTTTTTCTTTTTCTTTTTCTTTTTCATTTCTGTTTTGAGTTTAATTTGAATTCCAATTTGAATTTGAATTTTTGCAACACATGCAACACGTCAAAAAAATTTTAAATTCCCCTCTTGACAGGATTTTGGGGTGTTACAGCTCTACCCCCCTTAAAAGAAATCTCGTACTCGAGATTGGTGGTTCTAAGGAAACAATTCCGGAAATTGTGCCTTAAGCTCATCTTCTCGCTCCTAGGTGGCTTCCTCTTCTGAGTGATGCTTCCACTACACCTTGCACATCCGGATTCTTTTATTTCTTGTGAGGCGTTCCATTGTCTCCAAAATCTTGAATGGTTGCTCGGCATAAGACAGATCCCCCGCTACGTCAACCTCATTCATAGGTAACACCTCTTCAGGCGTTCTCAGACATTTCTTGAGCTGTGACACATGGAATACATCGTGCACATCCGATAGGCGAGCCGGTAACTCTAGTTGATACGCCACTTTGCCCTTCCTCTCCAGAACTTGAAAGGGTCCGATGTATCGAGGTGACAGCTTACCTTTCACCTTGAACCGACGAAGTCCTCGGATAGGGGACACCTTGAGATAGACATAGTCTCCCACGTTGAAAGCGAGCTCTCTTCTCCGTACATCGGCATAGCTCTTTAGTCGTGTCTGTGCTATCCTCAAGTTGTTGCAAATTTCTCTCACTTTCGCCTCGGCTTCTTGTAGTACTTCGGGACCAAACACTTTACTTTCCCCTGTTTGGTTCCAAAATAGGGGAGTTCTGCACTTCCTCCCATACAAATCTTCGAACGGTGACATCTTCATACTAGCTTGATAGCTGTTGTTATAGGAGAATTCCGCATACGGTAAGTTCTTATCCCAACTCCGATTGTTTTTGAGTGCACATGCCCTCAGCATATCCTCAAGAATCTGATTGGTTCTTTCCGTCTGCCCATCAGTTTGGGGATGATAGGCCAAACTAAAATTCAAATGGGTTCCCATGGTTTCATGCAGCTTCTGCCAGAATCTTGAGGTAAATTGTGTCCCTCGATCCGACACTATCTTCTTGGGCACTCCATGGTAACACACGATCCTTGACATGTACAACTCCGCCAATTTGGATCCGTTGTAGCTTTCTTTCACGGGGATGAAATAAGCTACCTTGGTTAGCCTGTCGATGATGACCCATATCGAATCATATCCTGATTGGGTCCTGGGCAGTCCCACTATGAAATCCAAACCAATTTCTTCCCATTTCCATTCAGGCACTTTGAGTGGTTGCAATAATCCCGCGGGTCGTTGATGTTCTGCTTTCACCAACTGACATGTGTCACATAGGGCAACATGTTCCGCGACATCTCGCTTCATGCCATACCACCAATACCTGCTCTTGAGATCCTGGTACATCTTCGTACTCCCAGGATGAATGGAATAGTCGGAATCGTGAGCCTCCTTCAAAATCAATTCACGGATCTTCTTTACTTCTGGCACACAGATTCTTTTCCCGTGCCACACCGTTCCCTGTTCATCCTCTCTGAAACCAGGAGCTTTATTTTCCTTGATGAGTTGCCTGATTTCTTGTATCTTCTCGTCATCCTTTTGACCCTCGCGTATGTCTCGCTCGAGTGTGGAGTCCACTTCCATGGCGATAGCTTCACCACTATTTACCAGGCATAGATTGAGCCTTATAACCTCGTTCTTCAATTCTGCAGGCATGTCCTTCAAGCTCAACTTATTGACCTGCACTTTCCGACTTAAAGCATCGGCCACGACGTTTGCTTTCCCAGGATGATAGTTGATGCCCACATCAAAGTCATTGATTAGCTCTAACCATCTCCTTTGTCTGAGGTTGAGATCTGGCTGTGTGAAAATGTACTTCAAACTCTTATGATCCGTATATATCTCTGTCTTCTTCCCCATCAAATAGTGCCGCCAAATTTTCAACGCGTGTACCACTGCGGCTAGTTCTAGGTCATGTGTAGGGTAGTTTTTCTCGTGCTTCCGGAGTTGTCGAGATGTATAAGCCACAACATGCCCTTCTTGCATGAGAACACATCCCAACCCATTTCCAGAGGCATCGCAGTATACCGTAAAGTTCTTTTGCATATCTGGCATAACCAGCACTGGGGCTGTTGTCAATCTTTTCTTTAACTCCTGAAAACTCGTCTCGCACTGTGGCGTCCATGTGAATGTGATTCCCTTCTCCAACAGTTTGGTGAGGGGTCTTGAGATCTTAGAGAATCCCACAATAAACCGTCGATAGTATCCAGCCAATCCCAAGAAGCTTCAAACTTCCCCGACATTTTCAGGGGTCTTCCACTTCTGTATATCCTCGATTTTGACGGGATCTACGGAGATTCCTCCCTACAATATTATATGTCCTAAGAAGGGAACTCTCTTCAGCCAAAACTCACACTTGCTCAACTTGGCATATAGTTGGTGTTCTCTCAGCCTCTGCAACACCAACCTTAGATGTTTCTCATGTTCTTCTTCATCTTTGGAGAAGACGAGAATGTCATCTATGAAAACCACCACAAATTTGTCAAGATATTCCATGAATACCTTGTTCATGAGATACATGAAGTATGTCGGGGCATTAGTTAGCCCGAAAGGCATGACAGTGTATTCATCTAATCCGTACCGAGATACGAAAGGTGTCTTGGGAATATCAGATTGCCTTATCTTGAGTTGGTGGTATCCTGACCTGAGATCAATTTTCGAGAACACACAAGCTCCCCTCAATTGATCAAACAAGTCTTCAATGCGGGGTAATGGGTACTTGTTCTTGATGGTTACCTCATTCAAGGCACGGTAGTCCATGCATAACCTTTGGGTTCCGTCCTTTTTGGGCACAAATATCACTGGAGCTCCCCATGGTGAGGAACTAGGACGAATATACCCCTTCTCCGTCAATTCTCTCAAATGATCCTTGAGTTCTCCCAGCTGCTTGGAGTCCATCCGATAAGGTCTCTTGTATATCGGGGCTATTCCAGGCACTAGCTCGATTGCAAATTCCACTACACGATCAGGAGGCATACCTGGCAACTCATCCAGAAAAACATCTGGATATTCCCTGATGGTCCTGATCTCCTCAACTTGATTTAATTTAATGTCCCTCCTAGGCTCTTGTATTGTTATAAACTTTACTTTTGTGCCACTAGGGTGCGTTAGTTCCACCGTTCTGGTCGAACAATGGATGATTCCTTTATGTTTGGTCAACCAATCCATACCCAAGATAATATCTATCCCTTGTGAATCTATCACTATGAGGTTAGCAGTAAATACTACCCCATGAATGTCTAGGTTCACCTTGGGACACACTTGTCTTGTCCTTATTTCTCCACCTGGAGAGTTTACGGCTAGCATATGGTTCATTTGTGTTGTTGCTAGGTCATGCTTCTTAACGAACCCTTGAGCAATGAACGAGTGGGTAGCACCAGAATCAAACAGCAGGGTTGCAATGTGTAAATTGGCAGGAAACTTACCAACTACCACGTCGGGTGCCTCTTGTGCTTCCTACATAGTGACGTGGTTAACCCGTCCTCTCATTACATTCTGCTGTTGTGGCTGCGCGGGCTTCTTCTTTGGCCACTTATGGGCATAGTCCCCCACTTCACCACAGCTAAAACATTGCACCCCAACCTTAGGTGTCTGGCCTTTGTTGTCTTGGGGTTGGTTTGGAGGTCCTTGTCCTGCTGGTTGAGGTTGATATGTAGGGCGAGGCTGCTGTACGAACTGACGTTGTGGCTGTATTGGTGCTGCCGGAGGCCTGTAGTTCGGGTTGTACCCTCTTGGTGCTGAGTAGGGTACCGCAGCACGGTTCGTCTGCCCTGCAGGTTGCTGCATCAGACGTGGGCTGGTGTTGCTCCCTGAGGCTTGGTGTGACCACCCGGCCTTCCTCTTGTTCTCATTTTCCAAGGCCTTCAGCTTCCTTTCTACCACAAACGCTATGTCCACCATCTTTTGGAAGCTTTCATACTCATTTGAGGACATTGCACACTGCATTTCTGCGGTAAGTCCTTCCACGAAACAATCCTATTTCTGCTCATCAGTCTCTATGTCCCGTGGGGCATAACGGGAGAGTTGAGTAAATTTAGTGAGGTATTCCCTCACAGTCATGTTACCTTGCTGCAACCCCAAGAACTCCTTCCTCTTGTTTTTGAGTTCACCCCTTGGGATGTAATGGTTGTGGAAACTACGCTTGAACTCTTCCCAGGTGATGTTCTCAGGGTCATGATGGTCAGCAGAAGGTCCATGCAATTGATGAGAGGCAAACAGCACCCTCTAATACCCTTGGCACTGTATGATCCTCATCTTGCTCTCAATGGTCTTAAGCCAATCATCTGCCTCCAGAGGTTCAGCAGCACTTGCAAACTTTGGAGGTTGAGTTCCTAGAAACTCACTCAACCTTGGTTGACGTGGTGCAGCTTGTGGAGGTGGAACTTGATGCAAGTTGGCCACCACTTGAGTCAAGTTCTAGATGAGCTGATTTTGATTCTCCAGCATTTGGTGGAGGGGATCAACTCCTTCATGGCGACCACCCCTGTCCTGGCCTCCAGAAAGATGAGGGCTGCAGGCCTCATCGTTGTTGTTGGCGGGGTTGGCAGCACGACCTTTTCCTCTTCCCGCCATCTAGCATGATCAACCAAATGTTAATTTAAAGCATTACTTATTACCTTACTACTTTCACTTGTTTGTACTTTAAAGTGTTGAGGCTTTGTTATACTTTTCGGAGGGTTCATATCTCGCACAAAAATAAATGCAATATTATTTCATGCGGGTTCACACACCAAAGCAAAACAATCTGAAGACGAGGCTGTGGACAATTGCTCATGGCTTCCACAACTCACGTCACACACCAATCATTAACACACCATTAACTAAGATAACGACTCGACTACTCGACATCCTGCTAAACTAAGGGAAGGACTCTACACTACTCGTATTCACTGAGCTGGCTCCTCGGGGTCTTCCTCATCATTGCGGCTGCCTTCTGACTCTGCTTTCGGTGGGGAGGCTGCTGGTGGAGAAGTGCGACGCCTGATCGCCCGGCGATCTGGGGAGTCAAGAGTCCACGTATCATTCACTGTGACACACAGTTCATTCTAATCTCCTCTTTCTCTCGCCCTCAAGCAGGCTCGAAGCAACGCCTCGGTTTCCTTCAGGGTGTCACGAACATCCTGAAGCTCTTGCTGACACTCCTGCAGTCGAGTGCTAAGCATAGCAGCATCCTCCAAGCACAAGTCCATGTGCTCATGGGAAGTCCCTTGCTGCACTGGCGGGTACTTATACTCCGCGGTACCACTCTCACGCTGGAGGACATACATGTACTCAGTCCTGTCCAGGTGGTGACGATAGATGTGACTCTGGCAGGTGATGGCCTCCCAGGTGACATCCTTCTCCGCATCGACCTGTGTCGCTCGACAAGCTGGAGAGCGGTAGATCTTGAGCAGCTGATTTTCATGGATAATCCTCATCTCTGAACTCCATTCTTCCCTCTTCTCACGGATGGTTCTGGTGGAGCTATAGTGTATGATTAGCTTGCCCGTATTGCCGGCGGCTTCGAGCATACGTCGAAGTCGGCGCAACAAGCCTCCTACTGCCAATCCGTAGGAAAGATACGTCACCGGACGGCTCTCCTCTCTTTCGGCAAGGGCAACTACGGGAACTCTCCCTCCTGTGGACTTGCGAGTGGTGCGAATCATGCGAACCATCTAAAACAAAAAGCATTTAAACTTAGGTTAGATAAACTTTTAAACAAGAATCCTGTTTTGAATGAAAGTTGAGGTAAGATGAAGAAAGTGACTCCATTAAATAACACTTTTCAACACACACCTCGTAAAATAGTTTTTAAGAAAATAGGGCCCTTAAATACATCCATTTCTACCTAGGTCCACGTTCCTACGGGCAACCTTCGCTCTGATACCACTTCTGTCACACCCGGTTTTTCCGAAGAACAACCAAGTGAATATCACATGTATGCCAGGATCATTTTCTCATACATGTGATGACAAATAGTGAAGCATCATTTATTACAAGCTAGGTGTCGAATATAAATAAGTCTTACATAGCAAATGTCTCGATGGACAATAATATGTTCATCACAAGTAAATAAACTAGAAGCGGAATATTATTCTTGAGGGCTCCGTCACAGGCGTTGCCCGGGGTCTCCATGAACCTAGAAACCTTCTTCGAGTCCAAAGTCTTGGTCATTATACACCACCTCATTATCTTGACCCGAGCAGCAATATAAACCAACAAATATGCAAGGTTGAGTACCGATGGTACTCAGCAAGTGTGGGAAAGTTATGTCATGCATGGCTAGAACAAGGAGAGGTTGAACTCATGGTTAAAGCACTATGCAATTAATACCTATCACCTTAGCTTATTAAGCACCTACATTACTACATGGGTGAAATGGTCCCAATCTCCCATCTCATCATCATAACCATAACATCATTTCCAATGTTAAGATCCCCGCTTAACATTCACACCCTCCAAGGCCATCATACTCTAATCATAAATAAATCCAAGCCGCTCTTGACCGTGAGCACGGCTGTCATGACAGTTTTTGACTCTGCAGAGTTTGTACCACTGTACCCACATGTAGTGATTTCATCCCCCGTTGTCGGGTGGACTAAAAGAACCTCCATTATGCCAGTGGCTACGAACCACATTCACACTTCCCAGGTTTGTAGCCAGGAGATCACTACGAAGCCTTTACAAAGGGATTCCTGACGAGCGTGGGCCCACTGAGGTTTCACCCCTAACAGCATACAAGAGGCTCCAACCCCGCTGCAGTGGCCCCCTCTTGAGCCTTGCGGTTCATATGGTAGTCCAGCTGACACCTATTCCTCGCACCATCCAACACACCCATACTACACCGGGGATACACCAAATTAATTGGCCAAGCTGTCCCATCTCAGCATGTGGTTGGCACGGTAAAGCCAGGTTACATGCTTCATGAACCGGTCCTTAGGATCCAGCCAAGTACTAAACACAAACCCGAGTCTCGTGCACCCAGCACACAACCAAAACATCCAACTTGCCTTGATCCCTACCTTTACATAAGTCACAATATATCATTTCAAGAGTATGGTAAAATAAACTGATGATCTCACATCCCAAATATCCCATTCTAAGCATGGCTAAGCATATGCATAATAATAAATGACATGATAAAATAAATCTCAACCCAAGCTACAAGGAAACAAGGTAATGCAACTCTAGGGAAACTTCCTAGCATGGGTTTCATATTTCATTTGACAATGCAAATAATTCTATCTACACATCCTAGTATAGGATCAAAGTGGTTAAGGACACTTGCCTCCTTCCTGCTGCTCTTGGAATGGGTAGTCCTGATCTTGGAAATGAAGAACTTGCTCTGGAGCAGGTTCTACATCATACCATCACACATAGCAAAAGAAAAACAACAATCCATAAGACATAGTTTACACTTCCACTTCATACAAACCACACATTCACATGTAATAAAGCAATTCACAAATTCTATGTGTTGTGGTTACTCTATGTGTGTTGGTCTTTGGCTTACATGCACTTTTAATTCATGTATATATGATTCCTACTTTTGTATTCACATTTATACTTGCATACTATATATATGAGTTTCCAATTTAAATACATTCCTTATATTCAATTACTACACCTTTTAGCTACCAAGTATGCATGAAAGGTATTTTCCTACTCCATATGTGTCTTCAGAACTTCTACCAACCCTAAACTGAATTCTTTGGATTTTATTAACTTCATTTATCATTTATTAGTTGCTATATTTTCAGATTTATTTCCTATGCCTAAATGTGAACTTTATTATGAAAATAATAAGACACATCATCTAAACAGAATAGGTTCTGATCTAAAATATTTAATAATATATTTTTGACCTTTTCCTCTGATGTAAACTATTTTACATTTATTTTCCTAATTTTCAGAACTATTCTTTACTTAAAAATGTGTCCCTATAACTAATAGATGTGAATAATAAATTAAACAGATTCATTTCATCCAAAACTCTATTTTTATCTCACTCCAAGGTTTTCTAAGTACTGAGAAAGTTTTTAATTTAAATTTGACAATATGTTTGTCCCACTTTTTATATTTTAAATACTAGCCACATATTCAATTTCCTAAATTTAATATCAAACAGGGTTAAAAAGGTAAACTCACCCTACTACAGGGTCTATAATATTATTTTAACAATTTTCAGGGGTCTAGCTACTTATAACAGAGGAGTTTTTCCTTATTTTTATTAAGTCCCGGGGCTAAAACTGATTTTTAAATGAATTTACATGATTTTCTGAAGTTCCAGAGGCTAGATCAGAAGTTTCCGGGGCTAGCTCTTATTTTCCGAGAACCCCAGGGGGTAGCGCGTAAGAATTCTAGTCTTTATAACGCGGGGCTGACGTGGACCGTCCGATTTAAAACAGACGGCTGAGATTATAACGTCGAACCGGTACGCGGGGATTTAAACTCTACCGTGCGATTTGAAATAAACGGTGCACAAGCGGCCACGTCGCTCTGATCGAGCGCGGGCGGCGCTGCCCGGCGGCGCACGGCGGCGGGAGGCGGCGATCTCACCGGGGAGTTTTGGATCTTCGTCAATTCTTCCTAGAACTATGATTTTATGGCATAGATCGGTAGAGGGGAGGTCGGGGATCTCACCTCGGGGGTTTTCTTGAGCTCGGAGGTCCTGGAAGGCGGTCGGCGACGAGGTCCGAGGTGAATTCACGGCGAGGCTCGTCGGCGCTGTGTTTGAACCGCAAACCACCGAGTTTTCTGCACCTGCGAGCTTCCCCGGAGGCGGTGGATCAAGACCAGCGGTTAGATCAGAATTCCCGAGCGTAGATCGAGCAGAATTCGCCGGAGGGGCTCGGTTCTCACCGGAGAGAAAAATCGGCGGATCGTGGGGAAAACGGGACAATGTCGGGGTTTTTATAGACGGGGGAGGGCGGCGGGGTGGTTTAGATTGAGTTGGAGTCCTCCGGAACCAGAATTCGGCGGAAATCCGGTCGGTTAAGATCACTCGCGCGCGGGGAAAACAGTCCGGGTTTTGGACGATCGGAGGTTAGGGATGACAGGTGGGTCCCACCTGTCTGCGAGAGGGAGCGCGGGCGCGCGGCTGCGGGCTGGCGCGGGGGCTGGGTGGGCCGGCTAGTGGGTTTTGGCCCACTGGCCGGGGAGGTTTGTTTTTTCTTTTTCATTTCTGTTTTGAGTTTAATTTGAATTTGAATTTTTGCAACACATGCAACACGTCCAAAAAATTTTAAATTCCCCTCTTGACAGGATTTTGGGGTGTTACACCCTTTTCGACATCATCATCCATTTCACAACTCATCTTATTAAGGAGATAAAGCTACTTGGCCCTGTGTTCCTTCACCAGATGTATGTGTACGAGAGATTCAACGGTAAGCTTGTGAAGATCATCTCTAATGCTTGGAGGAGCTACAATAAGCTTGTGAACATTTGGAGGAACCAGGACACCCCCTTGAATAAGTATAAAGATTTGTCAAAAGAAGACTGGGCGAGGTTTGTTGAAAAGTGTGAATCAAGGAACCTTTCCGCGAACACTGAGTATATGAAGTGGCTCCGATCGAAGAACGAGCTTGACCACCACCTCGGCAACATCGGTTATGCCGGAAAACGAAGGAGGTGGCAACAAGAGGATGAAATTTTGGCCTAGCTAGGTCTTCATAATCCATACGACAATTTTCGTGGACGGCTGCGACCATTTATGCGTGCTCATTCTAAGCTGATAGGGTCAGGCAATATCAGCTACTACAGCCAGAGCACCGCGGGTGTCGCTCAAAGGGCCTTGAGGGAGAACAGTGAAGACTCAAATGGTGAGAAGGAAAATGATGCCCTCAGCAAGGCCCTGCAAACCAAGGAGCAACGAGGCCATGTTCGTGGTGTCTCTAGTAAGTTGACCTGGAAGGAGGGTTTTCCATAACACAAAACTATGTATCAGAAGCGAAAAACAACCTTGACACCACAGGTTAACATGGAGGATCTGAAAAGACAATTGAGAAGGGAGGTTCTAAGAGACCTGAAGCCTTATATTGGAGGTCTCAGGTATACAATTCCCTAACTTTTTATGCGTTGATAATTGACGAGGAGCGTAGGAGCGGCTTAGCCTCTACAACAGCTGGGGGTGGATGACCACATGAGGATCTTTAGGCACCTGCGTCTGGACCTTCAACTGAGTTGTACATGATAGATAACTTGGCTCAGCCAACAACATGTAGCCTTATGCTATTGGTCGGAGTAAGCTTTCCAATGGAGGTCGGGAGAGGGCTAGTGTATCCCTATCAGACCATGCTACATCCAGGTCGACACATCATACTATGATGTGGTCAAGGTGGACATGGTGCATGACAATTCGAAAGACCTGTAGCTCGAAGTGCCACCAGACATTACAACGCTGACTATGCGAGATGTAGTTGCTAGAAGGGTTCAGTGGAGACAGACTTCTATTGTTATTGACCCAGCAGCAGCATCTTCAGCATCGACCTCTCCTGCTTCAATGTCTCCTGAGGCACGTCTACCTCCATCTCCAAATACAGAGAAGATGGTTACGTCTCCAATTCAAGAGTAGTTTCCTCCAATTATAGAGAAGCGGAATTCTCCAATTTGAGATCAGACGCATCCGTCTCCATTCTAGAGCTGTCGCGGAAGTCTCCACTTGAAGAGCAGTCGCATCGGTCTCCACCTCGCACTTGGAGTACCCTGCTCCCTACACCTGATCAGCCACAGGCAAAGGTGACGAAGAATGTACGTGCCAAGAGTCACCCGTAGAAGCGGAAGATGTCATCGAAGGAAACAAATGGCAAGAAACCACTGAAAGAGTCAGAAGCTAACCCGAAGTTGCCGACAGCTATGACACTGCTCACTCAAAGTTTGAAATGGGGAAGCTGATGTTAACTATTGGTGCACTCAAAGGAGCTGGTAAATCTTGGGTCCTCCTTCGTAAGTACTACATCAAAAATTAGAAAAAAAAAACATCAAGACTTAATGGGATACAAGGAAAAGCTCTTTCTGGTAGGTGAAGGCATCTTTCTCATCTCATGGTCCGATCTCTACGACCTTTTCACCCTTGACACGTTGGTTGTCTCTCTAATACACTGCTTCGCATTTTAAGTCCTCAAAAACTAGGTTCTTCAATATATATACTCAATATAAGTGTTATATGTGTCCAACAAATGCCGTCATTTTGCGTGTAGGAATATGAAACAAGTTCTTCGTCATAGAACGGCAAAGATGTCTCTTGCATATCTTGACCCGTAAATATCAACGAGAACTAATCTTCTAATGGCCAGCAATCGAAAAGATGTTGCATATTTTGTCAAGGCAATAAGACACTACAGTGATAAAGAGCTCCAAGTCGTACCGTTCAACACGGGTAACAATTGGGTAACCCTAGAAATTTCTACAAAGTACGACCAAGTCTGGTATTGTGACTCCGCAAGGCTAATAGATTCAATAACTGGCAAGCGACTTACCCGTGATTGGAATGATATCACGGCCATTCTTAATGAGTAAGTTCCTTCTTCACTTTAGTTTCTGACTGTTTCGTCATTGCACGATAATTTTACATTAACTGTGAATGTTTCTATTTAGGGCTTTTAACATGTATGTAGTTAAGGTGCTAGGAGGACACCCAAAAGGAAAACGCCCACAACTTAACCAACATACTACATTTTGCGTCCCACAACAAGCTCCGGGCAACACATGCGGCTTCCATGTCTACTTAAGCATGGATGTATTTAGAGAGTGGCCAAATTGCAATGTATGTGATAATTCAGCCCAGGACTGTGGTGCTGCTCATGTAGGCCAAATTCCAACATTCCCCACCAAAAGCCAAGGTCAACAAGTAACATTTCTGCGCTTTCATATATCAGCTTTCTGGTGGAGACCCATAACGGGTTGAGCTGCACCTAGCATTCCATGATTTACATACTCACAACTTTGCAATGGACATAACCTTGAATTGCTAGTTTTGTGTAAGTAAGTTTCAAATGAAAGCATCACTGATACTAGGCCGCCTAAAGCCATGCCTATGTTTGGAGCATTACGGTCTTGCTCCCGTGTCTGTTCATGAGTTTATTTGAGATTACCCACATCTGATAGACTACGACCTCACAGTCAAACTCACATAGGTGTGTTCTTACAAGTATACCCTGCAGGATAGTATCTTGCCAAAATAGGCCTCAGAACACATTAAGATATTAAAGTCAACCTTCCATGCAGTACTGAGAGTACGCATCTTCTAACGGAAATGAATAATAAATAGTACTCTCTAGTTATCTATACAACTTGCTTTTTCCAAGATCTACTTCACGGGATCTCCAATCAAATAGTTTGGGTTAGTATTGTATGATAACATCACGTGGGTTTCAAACCCATTCCCTTGATGCTTCATCAATTATAGCACGTGCTAATCCCTTAGTAAAAGGGTCTGCAAGATTTCTTTTGGTATTAATATACTTAATGGCAATCTCTCCCGTATTTCTCAAATGTCTCATGGATTTGATTCGCTGTTTCACATGTCTTGAGATCATTAAATTTTCTTTTGCATTGCCAATAGTTGTGATCACACTTTGATTATCACAATGCAAAAGAATGGCCGGCACAGGTTTATCGACCAAATACATGTCCATCAAGAGTTGTTTCAGCCACTTCGCCTCACATGTGGCTGTCTCAAGTGTTACAAGTTCCGCCTCCATAGTAGACTTTGTCAATATAGTCTGCTTGCGAGACCTCCATGAAACTGTAGCACCACCAATAGTGAATGTATCCACTAGTGGCCTTAATCTCATCAGCATCTGAGATCCAATTTGAGTCACTATACCCTTCTAATACAGTTGGGTACCCCATATAGTGAAGTTCATATGTTGAAGTAACTCTCAAGTATCTTATTACACGTTCTAGTGCACACCAGTGATCTCTTCTAGGATTGGAAGTAAATCTGCTCAATTTGCTTACTGCAAATGAGATGTCAGGTCTGGTTGCACTAGCTAGATACATGAGAAAACCAATAATCTGATAATATCTCAACTAATTAATCCCTTGTCCTCTGTTCTTGCAAAGTTTTAGACTGGGATCATATGGCGTTGGAGAAGATTTAGAATCTGAGTATCCAAATCGACTCAGAATATTCTCCACATAATGAGATTGTTTTAAAGTAATCTCATTCTCGCATTTAACCAGTTTGATGTTTAGAATAACATCAACCTCTCCCAAATCCTTCATATCAAAATTTTGGGACAACAATGATTTTACATCATTTATCACATCGATGGTAGTCCCAAAAATTAATATGTCATCAACATATAAGAACATTATTACTCCTTTACCCCTACCAAACTGATAGTACACACATGAGTCAGCGTCATTTACCATAAAACCTGATGAGGTCATAGTTCTATCGAACTTCTCATGCCACTGCTTTGGTGCCTGCTTGAGGCCATACAAGGATTTTCGTAACTTACACACTTTGTTCTATTGCCCATGCACCACAAAACCATCAGGTTGCTTCATATAGATCTCCTCATAGAGCTCGCTATTTAGGAAAGCCGTCTTTACATTCATTTGATGGATGAGGAGATCATTACACGCAGCAAGTGCAACAAGCACACCAATTATGGTTAACCTAGCAACATGTGAATAAGTATCGAAAAAATCCTCGCCTTCCTTTTGGGTAAATCCCTTGGCTATAAGTCTAGCCTTATATTTATTGACTGTACCATCTGGTTTGAGTTTCTTTTTAAATATCCACTTACACCCAACAGGTTTACACTCAATTGGACAGTCACATATTTCCCATGTTCCATTTGTTAAAATAGACTCCATTTCAATATGTATTGCCTCCTTCCAACTCTCTGCTTTTGGCGGTGCATATGCTTCTGAAAGTGTTTTGGGTGTATCATCAATAAGGTAGACAGTAAAATCATCACCAAAGGATTTTTCAATCCTTTGTCTCTTGTTCCTTCGAGGAGCAATAATATGTATTGTCATCCTCAATGGGCTTTTCAGTGTAAGAACAAGGTATGAATAATGGAGAAGGATCAGGGGTAAAACTAGTAGATGCCTCGCTACGACCTGCAACTCTATCCTTCATTGGAAAAATATTCTCGAAAAATGTGGCATCATGAGATTCAGTCACGGTGTTAACATGCACATCAGGAATCTCAGATTTAATCACTAAAAATCTATAGGCTGCACTATGTTGTGCGTATCCTAGAAAGACATAGTCCATGGTTTTTTATCCCAATTTTTGTTTCTTATACGCAGGCACATTAACTTTGGCCAAACAGCCCCATGCACGTAAGAAACCGAGAGCAGGCTTTCTTCCTTTCCATCCTTCATATGGGGTTATTTCACCGTTGGATGATGGAACTCGATTCAGCACAAAACATGCAGTCAAAATGGCTTCCCCCACCATGAGTTGGATAAACCCGAATTGTCCAGCATGGCATTAACCAAGTCCGTAAGTGTTCGACTTTTCCGCTCAGCCACCCCATTAGATTGAGATGAGTAGGGAGCCGTTGTCTCATGGATAATTCCATGTTCCACACAATATTCGCTGAAATCATTAGAAAGATACTCTCCTCCTCTATCGGACCTAACTCGTTTGATTTTCCTTTCTAGTTAGTTTTCTACCTCGGTCTTATAGATTTTAAAACGGTCTAGTGTCTCATCTTCTGTTTTAATAAGATAGAGTTGACAATATCTTGTATTGTCATCAATAAAAGATATAAAATATTTCTTCCCTGCTCTAGTCAAATTTCCATTCATTTCACACAAATCTGAGTGAATAAGATCTAGTGGTGACAAGCTCTTCTCTTCCACGCTTTTAAAAGGTTTACGTGGCTGTTTAGCTTGCACACACGCATGACACTTAGATCTTCTTTCAACAGGAATTTTAGGAATTAAATTAAGTTTGGACAGTTTAATGATGCAATCATAATTAATGTGATAAAGCCGAGAGTGTGAAACAATGCTCTCTCTTCCATTGCATTCAGAACTAGAACAAGCAACTGTGTTCACAAGATTATTACAATCTTCAACAACTGAAAGGCGGAACAGACCTCCGCTATCATAGCCTTTTCTGATAAATAAACCAAACTTTGAAACAATAAATTTGTTCGACTCAAACAGTAACTTATAGCTATCACGACATAAAAGAGAACCACTAATCAGGTTCCTATTTATTCCGGGGACGTGCTGCACATTCTTCAAAGAGGGTCTTTCCGGAGGTCAACTTCAGATCGACTCTTCCAATTCCATGTACAGCAGTCCTAGACCCATTACCCATCAAGACGGAGCAACTGTTGGTAGCCTGATAAGAAGAAAATAAATTATAGTCAGAACACACATGCACATTAGCTCTTGTGTCTAACCACCAATCGGTGGAATGACATACCCTGCTGCAGACGTTCCTCCAGCCTCGCTAATAGTGATATTCACAGATTTCTGACCACCACCTTTCTTGCCTTTTCTATTGCGGCATTTCCTGGCTACGTGACCAAGCTCGCCGCACACAAAGCAAGTGAGGTCTTGTTTCTTCTTCTTATTAAAGCTAGTGTTTTGTTTGGCCTTTCCTTTTCAGTCCTTGTTATTCTTATTGCCACCACCTGATTTACCTTCAACCACATTGGCATTAGAGGGAGTTCCTTCTCGCAGAACAAAGCGAGTCAAATCCTTGGATCTTACCTTTTTCTCAACATCAAGAGTTGAGATCAGACTTTCAACAGTCATAACCTCTTTCTTGTGTTTAAGACTCGTGGAAAAACTTCTCCAAGATAGAGGCAGTTTAAAAAAACTTTTTCCACCAACCACGAATTTGTCAGGCAAGATATTATCAAAATGTGCAAGTCCCCCCATCAGAAGTTGGATCTCATGAGCCTGTTCCACGATAGATTGATCATCGATCATCTTGTATTTGTGGTACTGGCCATTAACATATAGTTCACGTCTAGCATCTGATTCCACATATTTGCGGTCTAGGGCCTCCCATAATTCTTTAGCCGAGGTGTGGTTCATGTAAATATCACAGAGTTTATCAGACAGAAGTGAAAACAAGCAGCCAAGACAAGTTGAATTGTCCAGTTCATAGTCACGGTTCTGCTCCTCAGTGAGAGGAAGAACTGGCGAAATCACCCACCAGATCTTCATCGACATGAGCCAGAACTTGACCCGTGTCTGCCATCTCTTAAAATTGTCACCCCCGGCAAATCGCTCAGGTTTTAGCGCATCAGTAAGTCCAACAATGTTAATTCTATCAGGTTTATGGATTGTTGTAAAATACACATGGCATGTAATTAATTTGACAAACCAGAACAGAGAAATAGCAAGAACAAATATACTAGCAGTCAACATGAACAGTACTAGTATTACACAAAAATAAATTGAAACATATACGAATTGATCGCTCATCAGAAATATTGAATTAGTCATGGATCGGGTAATTACTTACAAAGAATCCTGCTAAGAAGTGGAGGATCAGATCTCGACGGAGAAGTTGAGGACGAAAGAAGTGCTGCGAGCGGTCGTGCGAGCGCTCTTCCCAGAAACATGATCACCGGCACCCGTGCAGGTCTTCAGATCACCGGTCGTCGGTTCGGAGACACCGCTCTCCCTTGATCCGCTGCACGACGGACGGAGGGACGGCAAGGCGAAAAATGGCGGCGCAGAGCAGTTTTCGAGAGAGGTGAGTTCCTGTGTGTCTTCTCCAATACCAGGACGTCTCCTATATACTAGAGCCTGCCAACCTCCTCAATTCGATCTGTCATAATTTCAGTAAACCGCCCTTTGAAATCCTTCAACGTGCAAGCAGTTGTGGCCATTACGTACATTAAACGTGTACCTGCATTTACGCGATATTACGCACATTAAATATGTGTCTGTATTTACGTGTCATTACACACATTAAACGTGTGTCTGCAGTTATGCTACAATTACTCCTCAAGTTGACCTGGCAGTCTAGGTGTTGATGGGATATTCCAAATTATACAAGTGATAGAAAATAAAGGCTCAGTTGAACACAACTCATCACGACGCGAGCGCACGAGTCACAACTCACGCGATAAATATGCGTAAAATCGCGAAATGCGCGCGCGTGCGTGTGTGTTTGTGTTCATAGCAGCAGCCCTCATCCCTCTCATTATTCTCATGTGGAGAAACACTCCAAGGGCCACTATATATATTGGGAAACATGCATCTAGGTGGGCAATGTGGGACTAAACATCCCAGCCACCTCTCCACACCACACCTTGGCTTTATACCAATGGATTTCGCCCAAACAATTCAGCCCAGGAACTGTGGTGCTGCTCATGTAGGCAAAATTTCAACAACAATGGCAGGCCATTGCGTACGCAAGTTGAGGCAAATTTGGCAATGACAGGCCCCTACTTTGTCTCCTGTTTCTATTTCTTGTTAAGCCCCTACCTACGTATAAATCACAACCACTTTAAACTCTACTGGCTCATTTTTAAGCTCTTCTTCTATAAAATCAACGTGCAAAGCTTTTGCGTGTTCACAAGAAAATATATGTATAATACTGTATGCAGCATGTAGCGAAGCTTAAATTCATATCCATGTGAATATGATACCGTAGAGCCTATGAACACTACAGGAATCCCGATTTGCGACGGCCAGGGCCGTCGCAAATAAGTGTAAAACCGTCGCAAATAATCAAATTATGACAGCTTTACTTATTTGCGACGGTTTCCGGTTGTCGCTTGTTTTTCGTCGCAATTAACTTTATTTGCGACGGTCGTCGTCGCAAATAAACTTGTTTACGATGGCTTAGACCGGCTGTCGCAAAAAAGAGCCCGGGCCCAGCCGATGGCGGCTGTTGTCATCCGTGTGTTCATGCAACGGCTGTTGTGATTTCTTGAACTCCTCGAAGAAATCGTCTACCTCCTTTGTAAGAGGATCCTCCACTTCCAGAGCTTCTAACATCTCATCCATCCTATCAACCCCTGTTATATCATCATCCTCATCCACTTCTACTACGTCTCGAGGTTTAGTCTCACCGTGGAAGGTCCACACCTCATAACTTGGCGTAAAACCGTTTCGACATAAGCGAAACGATAGTTCCAATCTGCTCAAAAACTTAGTGTTCCGGCATTTCGTACATGGGCACCGCACCTTATCATCAGTTGACAATGAAAATGCTCGATCCAAAAATTTATCTAACTTGATGTACCACTCATCCGAGTGACCACCAGTTCTGCTCTTCCAGCCAGTATACATCCAACTGCGGTCTTCATCCATGTTTGACTCTGCAGTTTAAAGCCGAAGAAATTATCGTTAATATATGCAGGATTTATCCTGCTTCTGACGAGACATAATACCTAAACCGAACAAAATTTTGGCAGCATAACCTCGCTTGTTTTACACTGCACCCCCCAAAAATGATGCAGTTCTTTAAGCTTTGGGGTCAACTGTCCAACAATAAGGGAGGAGGCGAGGAAATAACGAAAGAGGAGGAATGAACGGGAGAAAACCACCCGTCGGGGCCCGCCATCCACGCACGGTAGCTTATCGTAAATAATGACATATTGGGGACGAACGACGGTTACCGTCGCCAATTATGGCTTGGAAACTTTATTTGCGACGGTTACCGCTCACCGGGGCCGCCGCCGCGTAGTCGTGAGCGGCCTCGGGGTGTGTGAGTCAGGGCCGGGTATATCTCATTTAGGGTTGGCCGTCGCAATTTATTTTACTTGCGACGGCTTTTTCTTTGGCCATCGCAATTTATTTTACTTGCAACGGCTTTTTCTTTGGCCGTCGCAAATAGGACTTTATTTCGACGATTATTTAATTTGCGACGGCCCTAAGTCTGGTCATCGTAAATATATTTAATTACCAAATTAAAATATAAACTCCCTAATTACCTAACTAACTATAAAAAAACAATCTAATTACCAAATGCATGTACATGGAGGAGATTATCGAGAGGCGGCGGGCGCGGCGGCGACGGGAGGCGGGCGCGGCGGGGCGCAGCGGTGGGAGGCGGGAGGCGGGGAAGGCGGGGGCGCGGTGGCGGGAGGCAGGGGTGGCGTGGCGCGGCGGCGAGAGGCGGGAGGCGGGGGCGGTGGGAGGGAGGGGGCGGGAGGCGCGCACGGCGGAAGACGGCGTGGCGGGGACGGGAGGCGGGCGCGGCGGGAGGCGGGAGGCGGGGCGCGGTGGCGGGAGGTGGGGGCGGCGGGGCGCAGCGGCGGGAGACGGGGGCGACGGGAGGGAGGAGGCGAGGTGGCGCGTGTGGCGGGAGGCGCGCACGGCGGAAGGCGGCGCGGCGGGGCGCGGCAGGCCGGTCGTCGCAATTAACTAGGGACGACCGGCCCGCCGCGCCCCGCCGCACCGCCTTTTGCTGCAAATCAAACTAATTACCAACTTAAACTATAAACACCCTAGTTAATTGTCAACTTAAACTATAACTACAAAACTATAAACTAACTACAAAAAACAATTTAATTGCCAAATTAATTACAAATTACTCTAAAACAATATTCAATTAACTCTACTCTAACTAAATCTAACTAACAACAAGAAAAAATTTAAAAAATGTATGAACATAGGTTACCGAGAGGCGTCGGGCGCCTCCCAGGAGGCGGGGGCGGCCGGGCGCTGGAGCAGGGAGGCGGCGGGTGGCTGGGCGCCGGAGCCGGAGCAGGGAGGCGGCGGATGGTCGGGCGCCGGAGCCGGGAGGCGGCGGGTGGTCGGGCGTCGGATCCGGGAGGCGGCAAGCGGCCGGGCGCGGGAGCCACCGGGAGGCGGTGGGCGGCGAGGGCCCGGTGCGGGAGGCGGCCGGGAGGCTGGCAGATGGGCGCGGCGGCGCGGCGGGAGGCGGCTGGCGCAGCGGGGAGGCGGGCGCGGTGGCGGCGGTGAAAGTGATGTGAGTCGGGAAGGAGGTCGGCCGGTTATATCACCATAACTTGCGACGGCCCTTGGGTCAGCCATCGCAATGTATTTAACTTGCGACGGCCGTTTCTCTGGCTGTCGCAAATAGGCATTTATTTGCGACGGTTTATTAATTTGCGACGGCCCCAGTTCTGGTCGTCGCGAATCAATATCTATTTGCGATGGCTGAAGTCGGAGCCGTCACAAACTGAAGCCTCTTTGCGACGGTTTCTTTTTTTGTGACGGCCTCGGGTAAGCCGTCGCAATTTAATTTATTCGCGACGGTCGGCCATCGCAAATAATCCTAGCCGTCGCAAATCATCGCGTTTCCTGTAGTGGAAAGGTATCTGTCAGAAAGGAAATACAGCGTTTTTCTTAAAGCAAAACAAGATACAAAGTTGGAATGTGCCTAGAAGTTTAAGTAGACTCATTTCCAGGGTTAACCAATGTAACAGAAATAGTTGACAAATCTCCCAGGCTATGCACAAAATCGAATCCACCGGCCCACCCAAACACCTAATTTCACCTTGTGCGTTCAGTCAATCTCAAGCCTTGTCACTTGTCAGATTCTTTCCACAAAGCTAGAAGCTAACTATACTACTACTGCTGCTGCTGAAAGTTCTTGTCCAATGTTATCTTGGTTTGTCCACAGATTTGGCCTAAAATGCCCGTCCATGTCGCAACGCGATTGGCAAACAAGAGAGGGCAAAACAAGTGAAACGTGCCCAATTTGGACACACAAGATATTTTCGATAAAGTCGTAAAGAGTTATCGAGTTCCCAATATTCTTGCACTTCATGAGTCCATCGGAAACCCTCTTAACCCTGCTCATTTGCACACGAAATGTCCCTTTCTCCCCTTCTCTTTTTGCTTGTAGACAGCAGTAGCATCCCCAAAGTCTCCATTGTGGCCAAACACGGTCCAAGGAATAAACCTGTCAACGTGTCTGCATGCACTTGATAAACTGTTTTGGAGGCTTAAATTACCACTCTATTCCTGGGTATGCATATAATAGTTTGCGCAGATGCCAGAGATGATGCTCTTCAAAAGTATTTTGCCCTCTCATTTGCTCCATGGGTCATTGATCTGGAACTAGAAGCAGCGAAGTGGCAGACAAGGGTAGCCATCACTGGGAACCCCCAATTGAAAAGTGGTTGCCTTTTGGACAAGTAGAACTAATCTCGCTCACATCACATGTAGTTCCAGACTTCCGGTTAGGAAGAGTACTAGATGTTCCTCATTTATCATATTGGCAGTATCTAATTTTTTTAGCAGAAGGTTAGGATTGTTTTCAAGGAAGTTATCGTTGTCGAAGTCTCAAGAAAAGAATTCCAGCGGCAAGTAGGATTTCTTACCGTTCGTATTCAACTTGAAGCAGACGGGACAAGGTCAAAACAACAACAGTACTTGAACTCAGGTCGCTGCAAGTACAGGACCGGAGGCAACTGCTTACTTGTGAAGTGGCATAAGTTCATGACTTGTATCATGTAACAGTCCGGCCGAGAATTGTGTGTTCCTGATTGGCCATTTCTAACATCCCATGGCTTCTAGCTGTCTAATCACGTTGAAACTCAGCTGATATACTTGCCGTTTCCATTACGAAAGGAATAGTTGTACAAATAGGATTTCCCACTATCACGTTCAGATTATTGAACCTCGAAAGTTCAACGCACAGGTCAAACACAACAGCTGAGCTGGACCGCAGATTGAGGGCTCATGTTTGAGAGAACTGCTCCATACCTAATAACATGATTACAGCACTTGAACAACCACGAAACACCAAACCATGTGTTCGTATTTAAGCTGGAAAAGTAGTTTCTTTAGCTGCAGGAAACAGCTAATTTTTTCAAAAATGTTTGGAATAGAAGAATCAGATACCAATGGAGCCCTTATGAATTGTGCTTGAGAAATTCACGTAGATCTCCATATCTCGCCGAAAGCGACGCATATGCTGGAACTGCCTCCTGCAGATATGGCTAAGTATGTGGAAGAAAGCCAGGTGCCTCTCCTTTTCTATCTGAAGTCTGCTCAAGTTGACTCTGCACCAATTAAATGTGGGAGGCTCCTCAAATGCTCACATCATCACACATTTTCACAAAGAGTGGAAAGGAAGGATGCAAGAACTCAGCTCCCAACTGCAATCAGATGACCACCTATAAAGTACAGCTGGTCCTCTATCAGTGTGCACTTGTGAATTGTGACAACAACAGTCTCCCAATACTGAGAGAAAATGAGATGCTTTGCATCCTGTGGGGCCATCATTGTAGAATATCATTTAATCCCTTTACTGCCACTTGGGACAAGATTCTTGAATTAGTCATCATGATTTAATATAAAACCCTGAAGTGTTCATATCAGTCAGCTCTAGCTAGTGCTTCTAAAAAATGATAGGACTCGATGCGCAACACCTTTCCAGCACTACATAGTTTTATTAGTGAACACATATATAAAAGGAAATCATCAGTCCTAATGGACATTACCAGAGAAAACAAGACTCGTAACGATAGATGCACGTTGCGTCCTAGTCATAGTGTTGTGGCGTAAATTGTTAATCTTCAGACAGCAAGGTTTGCAAGAAATGTGTCCAACTTTAACAGGTGCTATCTTATCAATGGCATGATTTTTAGTGGTGCCATTTTATGAATGGGGTCTTGCATAGTGGTTAGGACGGGTAAAGATCTGACTGACTGTCATGTGGGGGCGCACGTACAGGCGCCGCCGCGACGTGCGCCGTGCCACAGAACGCGCCGCATATGCACAGGAGGAGGACACCACGAGTGGCTAAGATTGGAAAGAGAGATTAGTTTCTATTTTTATCTCTTAAGTTTAGGAAAGGTTGGTTAAGGCCTTAGGCCATATATTCTATAACCGGACATTGAGAAGGCAAGTAATAGATTATTATTCCTGATTCCCGGTCTCTTCCTCAACCAAGCCGACGCAGAGGGGGAAAACCTCGCCGGCGACGACGGACCGCGGCTACGAGCTCCGTAGCCAAGGGCCAGCTACCCTAGGTCTCGACGCCCTTGACAACCTGGTATCAGCTATCCTCGTCCCCATCTGCTCCGCCGCCGCAACAGCCCCCCACCGCCGCGCCACCTCTAGCCGCCGTGTTGCACCTGTCAGCCATGTCTGAACCGTCCACCGCCGAGCTGGCCAAGCTGATCGAGACCCTGACCGCGACGGTGGTGTCCCTGCAGACGTCTGTGGCCGCGCTCCAGCAGGAGCGGCCCGCCGCCTCATCGACCAGTCCTGGAGGCAACGATGGGCAGCAAAACCACGATAGACCACCATGGTTCCAGAAGATGGACTTTCCCCGCTATGACGGGAAAACCGATCCCCTGATCTTCACCAATCGCTGTGAATCGTATTTTCATCAGCAGCGAATCATGGATGAGGAGAAGGTCTGGATGGCCTCCTACAATTTGGAGGAGGGCGCGCAGATGTGGTACATCCAGGTCCAGACGGACGAGGGCACCCGTCCTGGCGTCGCTTCAAGGAGCTGTTGCATCTGCGTTATGGACCGCCTTTGCGCTCTGCCCCGCTGGCCGAATTGGCCGAATGCCGGCGCACGGGCACGGTCGCCGAGTATCAAGATCGGTTCCAGGCGCTCCTCCCTCGTGCTAGTCTGCTTACCGAGGCGCAGCGGGTTCAGCTGTTCACCAGAGGTCTTCAACCGCCGCTCAGCATCGACGTACGGATCCAGAACCCCCAGTCCCTGGCCGCCGCCATGAGTTTGGCTCGCCAGTTTGAACTGAGGGAGCAGTACACCGCCCCGGCTGCCAGGGCGCCGCCCCGTCCTTTGCTGCCGACTCCGGCCGCCCGCCTGGCTCCGGCCACGCCGCAGGGTGCCAAAGCAGCCACCCCCGCGGCAATCACCGTCGAGGGCCGCCCCATCAAACGCCTCACCCAGGCGGAACAGGAAGAGCGCCACCGCCTTGGACTCTATTACAATTGCGACGACAAATTCACCAGGGGCCACAGCCGTGTGTGCAAACGGTTGTTCCTCCTCGACAGTATTGAGGAGGACGACGACGGGCCAGCCATGGAGGCTGCCGAGGACGTGGGGACTGGTGAAGCGCCCGTGTTCTCCCTCCAGGCCCTAGCCAGGGTCGCCTTCAGCGACACGATGCAACTGGAGGTCGGGCTGGGATCCGCATCCCTCGTCGCCCTGCTCGACTCGGGCAGCACCCACAACTTCATCTCGGAGGCCGCTGCCCTTCGAACTGGCCTGCCTCTCCAGCACCGACCTCGCCTCACGGCTCTGTTCGCCAACGGCGAACGCGTCGCGTGCGTCGGCGTCATCCGCGATGCTCCGCTGACCGTCGGTGGCATTTCGTTCCCCGCCGATCTCTACGTTATGCCCTTGGCGGGGTACGATGTCATCCTCGGCACCCGGTGGCTCGCCGTGCTTGGCCCGATCTTATGGGATTTCAGCAACCGCGAGGTCTCCTTCACATACCAGGACCGCGCTTTCTGCTGGCAGGGGCTGGCGGGTCCTCGCATGTCGGCCGTGAGCACGACCACGGGTAGCAGCTCGCTCCTCGACGAGCTCTTGGCGGATTTTGACGACATCTTCGGCGAGCCACACGGCCTGCCCCCATCGTGCAGTCGTTACCACCGCATTAACTTGGTACCGGGGGTACCGCCGGTGGCCGTTCGACCGTACCGCTACCCTGCTTTGCACAAGGACAAACTGGAGCGTCAATGTGCGTCCATGCTGGACCAGGGGATCATTCGGCGCAGCAGCTCGGCGTTCTCGTCACCGGTCCTTCTCATCAAGAAGGCGGACGGCTCATGGCGGTTCTGCATCGACTACCGCGTGCTGAACGCCATCACCATCAAGGATGCTTTCCCCATTCCGGTCGTCGACGAGCTTCTGGATGAACTCCATGGCGCCCGATTCTTCACCAAGCTCGACCTCCGATCTGGCTACCATCAGGTCCTTATGAAGCCGGAGGACATCGACAAGACTGTGTTCCGGACGCATGACGCCTTCTACGAGTTCTTGGTCATGCCGTTCGGGCTATGCAACGCCCCTGCCACGTTCCAGTCACTCATGAACGACGTGTTGCGCGCCTACCTCTGCCGGTTTGTGCTTGTCTTCTTTGACGATATTTTGATATACAGCGCTTCCTGGGTGGATCATCTGCGCCACCTCCGCGTCGTTCTCGTGGTGCTCCGTCAACATCGTCTTTTCGTCAAGCGCTCCAAGTGCTCCTTCGGCGTGGACGTTGTCTCCTATCTCGGGCACACTATATCTGCGGCAGGTGTGGCCATGGATCCGACCAAGGTCCAGGCCATCCACGATTGGCCTCAACCACGCTCGGCGCGGGCGGTGTGCGGCTTCCTCGGCTTGGCAGGGTACTACAGGAAGTTCGTCCACAACTACGGCATCATCGCTGCTCCTCTCACAGCCCTTCTGAAGAAGGAGGGGTTCACCTGGAACGACAACGCAGCAGCGGCCTTCAGTGCCCTCAAAGGGGCGGTGATGTCGGCGCCAGTACTGGCACTGCCGGACTTCGCCAAGCCATTTGTTGTCGAGTGCGACGCCTCGACCTATGGTTTCGGGGCAGTGCTGGTCCAGGAAGGCCATCCCGTCGCGTTCTTCAGCAGTTTGGTGGCGCCGCGCCATCGCTCGCTTGCCGCGTACGAGCGAGAACTCATCGGTCTGGTCCAGGCCGTACGGCATTGGCGGCCGTACTTGTGGGGATGACGCTTCATCGTCAAGACAGACCACTACAGTCTCAAGTACCTGCTAGACCAGCGCCTTGCCACGATTCCACAATACCATTGGGTCGGCAAGCTGTTGGGTTTCGACTTCGCCGTCGAATACAAGTCCGGCTCTGCGAACAGCGTGGCTGACGCCCTCTCCCGCCGTGACACTGAGGAGGGCTCCTTACTGGCTATTTCGGCGCCTCGTTTTGACTTCATCGGCCGTCTTCGTCACGCACAGGCTACGGATACGGCACTGGTGGCCATCCACGAGGAGGTTCGCGCGGGTACACGCACCACGCCGTGGACAGTGGTCGATGACATGGTCACCTACGGAGGGCGCCTCTACATCCCACCCACCTCCCCGCTGCTGCAGGAGATCGTGGAGGTCGTCCATGAGGATGGGCACGAGGGCGTCCATCGCACGCTCCACCGCCTCCACCGCGACTTTCATTTTCCTAACATGCGTCGTGTGGTGCAGGACTTCGTGCGGTCGTGCCCTACTTGTCAGCGGTACAAGTCAGAGCACCTACACCCAGCAGGGCTGCTTATGCCGCTGCCTGTTCCAGCGGCGGTCTGGTCTGACATCGGTATCGACTTCGTGGAAGCGTTACCAAGGGTGAATGGGAAGATGGTCATTCTCTCCGTAGTCGACCGGTTCAGCAAGTACTGCCACTTTATCCCCCTCGCGCACCCATACACGGCGGAATCTGTGGCACAGGCTTTCTTCGCCGACATTGTTCGCCTCCATGGCGTCCCGCAATCCATCGTCTCCGACCGCGACCCGGTGTTCACTTCGTCGTTCTGGTGTGAGCTCATGCGGCTTATGGGCACCAAGCTGCACATGACGTCAGCTTTCCATCCACAGTCGGACGGTCAGACGGAGGCTGCCAACCGCATCATCATGATGTACCTGCGTTGTTTCACCGGAGATCGTCCCCGCCAGTGGCTGCGCTGGTTGCCGTGGGCTGAATACATCTACAACACCGTATACCAGACCTCTCTCCAGGACACGCCGTTCTGCGTGGTATATGGTCGTGACCCTCCGTCCATCCGCTCTTATGAGCCAGGGGAGACGAGGGTGGCTGCCGTCGCCCAGGACATGGAGGCTCGGGAGGCCTTCCTGGCTGATGTTTGTTACCACCTAGAGCAGGCACAGGCGTCCCAGAAGCTCCACTACGACCGGCAGCATCGGCAGGTCTCTTATCAGGTCGGCGATTGGGCACTACTTCGACTCCGGCAGCGTGCAGCAGCCTCCCTACCCAGGACGTCCACGGTAAGCTGAAGCCCCGATTTTTGGGACCCTACCGCATCACCGAGATCATCAATGATGTCGCGGTCCGCCTGGAACTGCCCCTGGATGCCCGACTTCATGATGTGTTCCATGTTGGCGTACTCAAGAAGTTCGTCGGTGCACCTACGGCATCGCCCCCGACCCTGCCGGCCATCCACAACGGCGCGGTGATTCCAGAGCCGCTGCGTGTCAAGAAAGCTCGCTTGGCGCGTGGGGTTCGTCAGGTCCTTGTCCACTGGCGCGGTGAGCCAGCGGAGTCTGCTTCGTGGGAGGACCTCGACGAGTTCCGCATCAAGTACCCCGACTTTCAGCTCGAGGACGAGCTGGACCTCGAGGGAGGGAGAGATGTCATGTGGGGGCGCACGTACAGGCGCCGCCGTGACGTGCGCCGCGTCACAGAACGCGCCGCATGCGCACAGGAGGAGGACACCACGAGTGGCTAAGATTGGAAAGAGAGATTAGTTTCTATTTTTATCCCTTAAGTTTAGGAAAGGTTGGTTAGGGCCTTAGGCCATATATTCTGTAACCGGACATTGAGAAGGCAAGTAATAGATTATTATTCCTGATTCCCTGTCTCTTCCTCAACCAAGCCGACGGCAGAGGGGAAAAACCTCGCTGGCGACGACGGACCGCGGCTACGAGCTCCGTAGCCAAGGGCTAGCTACCCTAGGTCTCGACGCCCTTGACACTGACAAAGAGCGGAACCTCATGCTGCATGGGGTTAGCTTTCTTGGCATTTTTTGATTGGAATCTGGTTGAGCTCCATACACTATAGGGCTTCTTCAGATAATAATAAAATGAGTGGAATGGAGTGAAAAATAAACTAATTTTTAATTTAATCCCCTTCAATCCACTCCAAATGAACAGTATTAGACTGTATTCAAATAAAGCGGGAGCGGTCTTTCTCCTCACAGGATGAGTTTTTAGTGCATGGCGTTCTTGTGTTGAAAGAGATTATTGCATGACTTCTATTGTGATATGAACCAAACCATGCATGTGACTGGAGTTGGAACAGCTAAATTCGAGAAGATTAAACAGTTCAGTTTCTTTTATCAAAGAATATCATTTTCAACACACTTTTAACCAATAGCTAAACGGCACCTGTGGGCCGTATAGTCAACACTGGATAGCAACCTTGGTCGTGGAAACTTGATTCTAGCAAGTACTACGGTCTTGTCACAACTCACATGAGGGACCAGTATTTGAGTCAGTTGGTTTAAAGTTGCTATAGCTATGGTATGAACCTAGAGACCAGTGGCGGATCCACCGCGGCAGAGGGGGCTCCAGCCCCCCAACCGTCCTTCACACAATAGAGCGTCCCATCACATGTTGTGCATAATATTACTATTATAATATTATCACAATAGAGCGTCCTATCACATGTTTGTTAGTCTCATTACATGGGTCAATCTGTAATATTCTACAATGATGGCATTCAAAATATTTATTTCAGTCTGACCTTTGTATTCAAAATGTTACAATAATACCAAAATTGAGGGAGTCATTCAAAGGCACGAGAAAAACAACACAATTGAGTAAAGTCATGAAAATTTGTAATTGTACCATATAAAAGTCAATAGTTATAACTATTTTATTCTTTTTTAGATTGTTAGTCATGATGATTAATGGACCGTTGACACATGTTTATGTTATATACTTTATCTGTATGTATCAAATTGTTTTGAATATTTAGATTTTAAATTTATGTATGACAATATTTAAACTTATATTTACTAGAGTATATAGTTCAACCCCCTATAATTTTTGTCTGGATGTAGAGACCCAGGAGAGCTTGGCACGATTAATAGAGGGTGATGTGAGCAAGCATTGCTCCAGGGACATGGGGCAAACATGCCCAGATGGGAAAGGAAACGAGAAAGAGGTAAGCCGGCAAAGGAAGACACACACACATACAGAGAGGATTCGGAGAAGATATCCGCTCATAAGTGGAGAGATAAACCAAAGGTTCTCTGTCTCTTTACCTCCTGATTGCTCGCAGAGAGCCTCCATTACTTGAAAGAATTATTGTGTTCCTCCCTGCGTTAGCGTGTCTCCGTCCCGGGTCATCTCTTTCCTATAAAGCAAACTAAACCTGAAGAAGCAGGCACAGATGAAACAAATACTAGTAGTTGTCCATCTGTAAGCCCTGAGATATTCTACATGCAAGATTGGCGCATGGATCCAATACACGAGGCGCCAATGAAAGAGCAGAGCCCTGATGAGCGGCAGAAGCTCGCGGCCGGCAGCGAGCAGATGAAGAGGGACGTGGCCGGTGCTGTGACGTGGCTAGAGCTGACGCTCGGAGTGGAGGCGTCGGCACCAGAGCCAGTAGCACCGCCAGCGACGGGCTCCTCGTCCTCTGACGGCGAGCCGGCGAGGCCGCCTTCTCCGGTGCCTGCTCCTGGTTCTTCCACGCCACACAAGGTGTTCTCGTGCAACTTCTGCATGAGGAAGTTCTTCAGCTCGCAGGCGCTGGGCGGGCACCAGAACGCGCACAAGAGGGAGCGCAGCGCCGCCAAGCGCTCGTCGGCGGCGGCGTCCTACCACCACCACCTCCAAGTGCAGAGGATGGTCATGGCCGGCCTGCCGCTCGAGGCGCACGCCGCGTTCGTGCGCGCGCCCCTGCGGGTCAGCCCGGCCAGCTCGGTGATCCACAAGGCCAGCCAAGAACCCTCGGTGCGGGCTGCCACGGCCACGGCGCCCAGGTTCCACGATGGTGACAGTGCTGCCACGGCCGCCACCCCGTGGGCGCCGGTGATCTACGAGGAGGCGGTTATCTCGACGTGGCCGGGAAGCTTCAGGATGAGGACGCAGCCGGAGCAGCTGACCTCGGAGCAGCAGCCATCGGAACAGAGTAAGAAGATAGACTTGGTACTCCGGCTGTGAAAGATGTGCGTAGATGTAGAACTAGCGACCTGTACTTTGATTTTAATTAATTTAAACGGTATATATAATTAATTATGAAGTGCTAATCCTCGAGTTTTGTGCTTGATTCTGAATATTATTGTTCACAAAATGACCGGCAGGTCAGTTTATCAGTAAGTATGTTTCTGATCTTCAAGGCACATCATCGCTGAGCCCGGCAATACTTTTTCTGAATATGTAGTGTCCCTTTCTATAGGAAACCGTATTTTAAGTGCTGAGAGAAATAGTTTTGTAAGTTGCAAATATGATGATAGAAGAAAAGAGTGCATTCTACTATGCCTAAGTTAATGTCTTTACAAAAGAAAATGTTGAAATTCTGGACTACATTTATTGTCCTAATAACATCAACTTTAAATTGTAAAATTCTTAGGGTATGCATTATCATATCTTGTTGACGCACAAGAGCTTTCGACGAAAAGGCAAGATGGAGCACAATATTAGTATACTACTAGGAAGGAAACAAATTTGGGATCTCTTTTAGTTTCTGAGTCTAGGTTGCTTTACTGGACCTATTGTACTTTCCTCAGGATCCAAGCCACGCTATTTAACGAAATAAATTAAATGAAAAGCACGATAGAATAACAAAAATAAATCATACAGGTCGATCAATTGGTATGAACAAATTATTGGTAGGAATAAAGTTTACTTCACAAAATGTTGCCTTTGAAACCTGAATCTGTTCTGGCAAGTCTGATGTGGACAAGGCAGTAGTCAGCTATTCCCATTCATCAAGTTGTGGTTCAGGGGCCAATGTGCCATCCCACTCAGCACAAAGATAAGATTGAGAAAGATCAGCACAAAAGCAATCTAGTTCACCATCGTATGCTATTACTATATCAAAACGAATTTAGCACGGTGGAAAAATGCAGAAGATGCAGAGTCCAATCATTCTTACAGAAGAAAAGAATCTGATGTATCATTTTGAGCATGAGAAAATACCGGTTATATGTTTTGGGAACCTTCACTTCACTTCTGTACATCATGGGAACTTGTGCTTTACTTTTTCTAAAAAAAACTTATACTTTTCAGGATTTGAACTATTCAGATAATGAAAACAGTACCCGGCATTTACCTCCGTAGGAGGTTGTGGCCTACTTATTATAAAGATTGCAACTTATCCGTCTGCCAACATCTCACAAACTAAAAACAAATAAACTCCACAACATAAAGTTTGGATGACGAGAATTATTAAGAACATGTTTTAACACTAAATCTCCATCCATGATGTGAGAAATATGCATCACCAAGATCTCAAGGTTTCTGCATGCAATGATGACCATGTCTTTGTCTTCCTTATGCTTCTTTAGTTGCACCCAACAGCGGAGCCAGTGTGTGCCTCTGTATAGTAGTTACATATAGGTTTTCGTAAGAGATTTGTCAAACAAAATATCATTTCTACTTAGCCAGTATAGCTCAGGACAAAGCTAATGCACCTATTAAAATGTATTTTTAATTTATTTTCCATCCCACTAAGCCAGACACCAAACACAGGACTGATGTTTTGCGGTCGACAAAGACCAAAAATAAATTGAACCATTCTCTAAAGAAATTTAGCATAATGGCAGTCGATGAAGAGATGCATGGTTTCTATATTACTAGAGAAGCGACACTTCAAAATTCCATGTCAATTATGTTAAGCTAAATTATCTTTAATTAAAACAACAACTCTATGCATGCACTACATAAAGATCTTAATTTTGAGGGATATCTATAATTTCCAAAGGATCTTGTTGTAAACTATGTTACCATCATTCATTAAAAGGTGATCCTAAGGTCAATCCATATGTGGCCTGATGAGCTCGTAAAGTTGAAGATATGTTAGTCGAAAATATAAGCAATACATTGATAAACCTGACACTTTATATGATACTGCTGTGAATCGTGGTGGGGAGGAGGCCTCCTGCTGCGCCTAGGGCTGCGCAGAGGCGAAAGCAGCAGCGAGGAGGATGTCGTGTCACTGCGTAGAGGGCAGCGTGGGGGCGGGGGAGAGTTGTCACGGTGGCTAGAGTTAGGGTCCGTAGCCACGGTGACCCAAGGAGAAGAACAACACAATTGGGTAATTCTTATTTTCCTGGATGCCTTACAAAGGGAGGGCTGCGGCTGTTTATATAGAAGCAGGGAGACCCCTGCGCCCCCTAGCAGCCGTGCGGACAGGATAGGGTCGGTTGAGACACCCCCCAACCGACTCTATCTTTTACTCCATCTCTCTATTTTATTCCATCTAAAACAGACCCTATCTCTAAAAGATCAATCTGCTATTTTTTATTCCTTATCTCTCTATTTTATTCCATCTAAAACAGATCCCATCTCTAATAGATCAATCTGCTATTTTATTTCTTTCTAAGGGGTTCCTGCGCATGGGCTTCATGCGGCTGGGCTGTGGGCACTATTGAGCCTGCGTCGGCTGTAGTATCAGCCCACAAAGGCGTCCACAACATTTCCCACCTTCCCGACAAAAAGCTCGTCCTCGAGATTGAAGTGGGGATGCTTTGTCTTCAAGTCTTCCAGCTGCTCCCAAAATGATGCATCAGCTTCAGAATGACCTGCCCATTTGACAAGCAACTCCCAAACTCCTCGATTCAGTCGCGCCCGTTGGACCTTTTCAGGTGTAGGTACAACTCTTCTATGGAGAAGTGGTGGCGGAGGCATCACAAGTGCTGGAGCAAGACCTTTAAACTTCTTCAATAAGGACACATAGAAGACATCATGTATCCTGGCTTGAGGAGGCAGCTGAAGCTTGTAAGATACAGCACCAATGCGTTGTAATATCTCATATGGTCCAAAATATTTCGGACAAATCTTAGATGGAGGTGCCACTATTAATCCCACAGCTGTCTTCTAATGAAGTCGCGGCCAAACCCAATCACCAATCTGAAATTCCACCTCACGGCGAGATTTATCTTCATAGCTCTTCATGGTGATTTGGGCCTGCACAAGTATGTCCTTAATTTCAGCGAAGAACTCATCCCTGTCCTTAAGCTGTTTGTCCACTGCTGCTACTCTGGAGATGCCCTGTTGATAAGCAATAAAAGTTGGAGGGTCCCTGCCATAGACCACTCTGAAGGGCGAGCATTTGAGGGCTGTCTGGTAGGAAGTGTTGTAGCAATACTCAGCCCAAGGAAGCCACTGCAGCCAAGTCTTTGGTCGGTCACCTGCCAAGCAGCAAAGGTACATAGTGATGACCTTGTTGACGACCTCAGACTGCCCATCAAACTGCGGATGGAAGGCCGAGCTGAGCTGGAGGCGGACACCGGCCAGCCGGAACAAGTCTGACCCGAAGAGGCTGGTGAAGACGGTGTCACGATCGCTGACAATGGAGCAGGGGTGTCGAAGTGTGCGATCGACACTTCCCTCGGGCCTGCACTGGGCAGCCCGCGGAGGTTCTTTTTTCGGAGGGGCTAGTCCCTAGCGGAGAGCTTGCGCGGATGGACGAGTTAGTGAGAGCTTGACACGGGAAGTTTTACGTGGTTCAGGCCGTCGGAGCGTAAAACCCTACGTCCACGGCGAGCTATGGAGCTCGCTGTATTGCTTGCTGCTCAGGGCCGGGGGCCTGAGCTTGGGGGTGAGTTACAGCTTGAGAGTGTATGGCTAGCGTATGAGTTGCAGAATGCGAACCCTTGCTATCGACGCCTACCCGAGCCTTTTATAGTCCAAGGCTCGGGCGGCTTACAAGGGAAGCCGGGACCCGACAGGTGGTCCCGGGAAGATTGTCTATCATCTATCGTATCTGTAGTTACGCCGGTGGTTGCCTCTGGTCGAAGGCTTCTGAGTCTTCATTTTGCCGCCCTGCCCATGCCGCGCACTGGTCATAGTGGTTGATGACGGCGCAGGCGGCATGGGATGTCTTGTCGCGGCGTTTATTACCTGGCAGGTTCTGACACCGCGCGCCAGTCTGTGATGCGACTGGACGCAACGGCACCTGACAGGCGCGTGCTTCGTGTTTCCGCGTCTTGGGAAGACGCGGCCTTGAATACCTTGTACGGGCAAGGTGAGTGGCGCCTTTACGCCCGCTGCCTACCGCTCGGGGGCAGGCAGCACCGTTCTTCCAGCCACGTGGCGGGTCCGGAGCTCTTCTCTGAGGGGAGGGAGGTCCGGCCCCGCTGGACGCGCGGCGCCTTCGGACCTCTCTCCCGCGGAGGGGGAGGTCCGGCTTCTGCATGCCACGTGGCGGGCCCGGAGCTCACCTCTGAGGAGAGGGAGGTCCGGCCCCGCTGGACGTGTGGCGTCTTCGGACCCCTCTCCCGCGAAGGGGGAGGTCCGGCTTCTGTATGCCACGTGGCGGGCCCGGAGCTCTCCTCTGAGGAGAGGGAGGTCCGGCCCCGCCATACGCGTGGCGCCTTCGGAGCTCTCCCTACGGAGAAGGGCGAGCACCTTAGGCATTTCACCCTGTGTGCGGGGGTACCCCATATCTCAGGTACCGACAGTGGCCCCCGGGCCCATCTCGGGGGAGATAGCGAGCCCGAGGTGGGACCTCCATCTCTTCCGATCCGCGCACTTTCTTTAAGTCCCGAATTGGCCGCTGTCGGAGCACGAACGGCCGCGGGGTCGTGAGAGCGTGCGCTCACTTGATGACTGCTTTTACTGCGGAGACGGGAGCCCCGGCCATGTTGAGCTCGCAGGGCTTTCGGAGCTCTTCCACCGCGGGGGGGAGGCCCGGCTTCCGTCTGCCACGTGACGAGCCCGGAGCCCCTCTCAAGGAAGGAGAGAGTTCCGGGCCTGCTGGACACGTGGGGCCCCCGGGTCCCGCCCCCTCTAGCCCTAGGTCGAAGTAGTTGGTAGCTCCTTTCCCCCTACTTCACGCAGTCCCCGTTGCCGCAACCTGGAAGTCCTGCACACAGGTAGAGGAAACGTAATTCTCCTTGGGGGCTCCCCCTCCCTTGTCTCACAGTCTTATTTGACTTACAGCCCCCAACCATACGCTTGATGCTTGGGGATTTGTAGAGAGGGGGAGCTGAGCACATGGCAGCCATGTACTGCAAGGGTGATAAAAAATAACTCAATTCACAATTCAAATGAGTACAAGGAAAGAGCAAAGTAGGGCAGACTTCTTTTCGTACAACCTTCCATAGGAGGAAGGCAGGCTAAACATGGAGGCCACGACCCACCCCATTAAGAGGGGAAGCAAGACTCTACGCGCTTGGAGTCGGAACCAGGCAAAGATGAACGTAGTCCTGGACCGTCCCCTGGGGTTTAGCTGCTCCGAGCGCTGCTCCTGGACTCTATGGGGTTCATTACGAAAAGAAAGTACTGACCTATTTTTGCTCTTAGGGGTAGAACTTACGGAGGTGTTCTATGTTCCAAGGATTCGGGAGCAGGTCCCCATCCTCGGTGGAAAGGCGCACACACCCAGGGCGGCATACTTTCGTGACTCGGAAGGGGCCTTCCCAACTAGGGGAGAGTTTGTGGGCCCCTTCGCGAGAAAGTATGCGCCGCAACACCAGGTCACCTTCCTGCAGCTCCCGGGCACGCACAGACCTCTGGTGGTAGCGCCGAAGCGCCTGTCTGTACCGCGCGTTACGGAGTGCCGCATGTAATCGGACCTCGTCGACGAGGTCGATTTCTCCACGTCGGAGGTTGTCCTGCGTGGCTTCGTCGTAAGCCCGGACACGGTGAGACTTCATGGTGACTTCTGGAGGAAGTACAGCTTCGGCCCCGTACACCATGAAGAAGGGTGTCTCCCCGGTGGCCCGACTCTGGGATGTCCGGTTAGCCCATAGCGTGCTCGGAAGTTCATCTACCCAATTGGCACCATGTTTCTTCAGGCTGGCGAAGGTACGAGTCTTGAGGCCCCGGAGAATCTCCGCATTGGCCCTCTCGACTTGCCCATTGCTCTTCGGGTGAGCGACAGAGGCATAGCATACCTAAATGCCAAGGTCCTCGCAGTAGTCTTGGAACGCTGCGCTGGTGAACTGGGTCCCATTGTCAGTGATGATCCTGTTTGGGACCCCGAACCGGCAGACAATGGATCTGATGAATTTTACTGCTGATTGTTTATTGATGGTGACAACTGGTGTAGCTTCCGGCCACTTGGTGAACTTGTCGATGGCGACATAGAGGTACCGGAACCCCCCGATGGTTCTGGGGAATGGTCCCAGGATGTCCAGCCCCCACACGGCAAACGGCCACGAGGGCGGGATCATCTGTACCGCCTGAGCCGGTGTATGGATCTGCTTGGCGTGGAATTGGCACGCCTTGCAGCTCTCGACCAGCTTGACGGCATCCTGGAGTGCTGTCGGCCAGTAGAAGCCATGCCGGAAGGCTTTACCGACAAGCGTGCGTGAGGAAGAATGACTTCCACATTCGCCTCCATGGATCTCAGTGAGCAAGTCGCAGCCTTCCCCCTGGGTTATACACCGCAATAGGATGTGGTTGGCGCCACGCCGGTAGAGATCCCCCTCTACCAGCGCGTACCTCTTAGCCATACGCACAATCCGTTCAGCGGTTGCATGTTCATCAAGGAGGATATTGTCCTTCAAGTAGTCCCGGATCTCCGTGATCCATGCATCGGGTCTGACTTGAGCTTCTGGATCTTGAGCGTTGGGTTGCACGGAGTCCCCAGTGACGCTTACGATCCTTGGCGGCGCCCACGGTTGTAGGGCCACCGGGACCGCCAGCTTCGAGGTGCTGGTCAAGCCCCCTTCGCCCGGCTCGGCAGGCCGGGCTGTGGGCCGCAGCAACGTCCTCTCGAAGACTCCTTCGGGCGCAGGGGCTCCGGTGGAAGCCTTCATTGAAAGGTCATCGGCTGCGGTATTACCGGCGCGCGGTACGTGGTGCAGGTCCAAGGCGAGGAATTCTTTCTCCAACATCTGCACGTGAAGCAGATATGCAGCTAGCTGGGGGTCATTGCAGGAGCATTCGCCCTTGACTTGCTTGATGACCAGCTGGGAGTCGCCCTGTGCCAACAACTGGCGAGCGCCTAAAGACAGGGCTGTCTGCAGGCCAAAGATGAGTGCTTCATACTCCGCCATGTTGTTGGTTGCCTTGAAATTGAGACGCACCATATACCCAAACTGTTCCCCCGATGGCATGAGGAGCAGTACGCCGGCACCGGCTCCCTGCTTTCGTGAGGAGCCATCGAAGAAGAGTGTCCAGTGGGGTTCCGTGAAGACCGGAGCTTGGTGCTCCGGTTCTCCGCCCCCATGGCCCCCTGGGTCAGCCTCCGTTGGTGTCCACTCCGCCACAAAGTCAGCCAGTGCTTGGATCTTGACTGCATGGCGTGGGAGGAAGTCCAGCTCAAACTCCGCCAGCTCCGCCGCCCATTTAGCAACGTTGCCAGTCGCATGGGGGCTGTGAAGAATTGTCTTCAGTGGATACGAGGTGACTACCGAGACCCGGTGGGCCTGGAAGTAATGGCGAAGCTTTCTGGAGGCAACGAGCACCACATACAGCAGCTTGTGGACTTCCAGGTACCTTGTCTTGGCATCATGAAGTACTTCGCTGATGTAGTAGACAGGCCTCTGTACGGTTCGAACCCTCTTTCTCAGGTCTGGGAGGTCCTCGTCCATTGGCCCACTAGAGGTGGGCGGACCCACGGGGGCCTTCGGGAGCTGGGACCCGGAGGCCCTTAAGCTATCTTGATTGTCCGGGAGCTCCGGGGGGTCTTGGGGGACCTCTGGGAGGTCCCATTTGGCCCCCGGGGGGTCCCGCGGGGCCACCGGGGGTTTATCTTGGAGGTCCGGGAGACTGCCCAGGACCTCCGGGAGGCCGACCTGGACCTCCGGGAGGTTGCCTTGGAGGCCCGGGAGACCGTCTTTTTAACACCCCAAATTTTGATTCAAAACTCTTAACCATGTTTAGAGGGGAATTTAAAAATTTTTGGATGTGTTGCATGTTTTGCAAAAATTCAAATTCAAACTGGAATTCAAATTATACTCAAAACAGAAAAGAAATTGAAAAAGAAAAAGGAAAACGGGAAAAAAACCGGCCAGTGGGCCGAAACCCGCCAGCCGGCCCAGCTACTCCCGCGCAGCCCGCCCCCGCGCGCGCCGCGCTGCCCCTCACCGACGGGTGGGACCCACCTGTCATCCCTAACCCCGAGCCCCCGCGACCCCGGACTTTTCTCCTGAGCGCGTGAAATCGCAACCGACCGGGAAAGCCCGTCCCGCAGCCGAATTCCGGTCCCAGAGGACTCCAACTCGATCACGACAGACCCACCGCCCTCCCCCGGCTATAAAAACCCCCGATCCGATCAGTTTTCCTCACGCGATCGCCGATTTTCACTCCGGTGAGCACCGAGACTTCGCCGGTGAATTCTGGCCGATCTAAGCTCGGAAACTCTGATCTAACTCGCTGGTTTTGATCCACCGCCTCCGGGGAACTTTGCAGGTGCAGAAAACTCGGAGAGTTACGGTGTAAACCCAGCGCCGACGAGCTTCGCCGTGGTTTTGCCTCGGACCTCGCCGCCGATCACTTTCCAGGACCCCCGAGCTCGAGAAAACCCCCGAGGTGAGATCCCTGACCTCCCCTCTACCGATCTAGGCCATAAGATCACAGTTCTAGGCAGAATTCTCGAGGATCCGAAACTTTCCGGCGAGATCGCCGCTTCCCGCCGCCGTGCGCCGCCGTGCGCCGCCGGCAGCGCCGCCCGCGCTCGATCAGAGCGACGTGGCCGCTTGTGCGCCGTTTATTTTAAATCGCACGGTAGACTTTAAAACCCCGCGTACCGGTTCGATCTTATAATCTCAGCCGTCGGTTTAAAATCGGACGGACCACGTCAGCCCCGCATTATAAAGACTGGAATTCTTACGTGCTACCCCCTGGGGTTCTCTGGAATTGAGATCTAGCCCCGGAAACTTCAGATCTAGCCCCTAGAACTTCAGAAAATCATGTAAATTCATTTAAAAATCAGTTTTAGCCCCTGGACTTAATAAAAATTAGGAAAAACACCTCTGATAAGTGTAGCTAGACCCCTGGAAATTATGAAAATAATATTATAGACCCTGTAATGGGGTGAGTTTACTTTTTAGCCCTGTTTAGTATTTAATTTGGGAAATTGAATATGTAACTAGTGTTTAAAAATTAAAAAGGGGGACAAACATAATTGTCAAAATTTATTAAAAACTTTCTCAGTACTTAGAAAACTTTGGAGTGAGGTAAAAATATATTTTTGGGCTGAAATAAATCTGTTTTATCTATTATTCACATTTATTAGTATAGGGACACATTTTTAAGTAAAAGAATAGTTAAAGAAAAATAGGGAAAATAATTATGAAATAGTATACATCATAAGCCATGGTCAAAATATGATTTTAAATTATTTAGGACCAGAACCTAATCTGTTTAGGTGATGTGTATTACTAATTTAATAATAAAATACCCAATTATGCATAGGAATATAAATTTGAAAATATAGCAACTAGTAAATGATAAATGGAGTTTCTAAAATACAAAGAATTCAGTTTAGGGTTGATAGAAATTGTGAAGGCACATTGTATGCAAGTATAAATGTGGACACAAAAGTAGGAATCATATATACATGGTTAAAAGTGCATGCAAGCCACAACTTAACACACGTAAAGTAACCACAACGCATATAATGGTGAATGAATTTCATAAATGTGAATGTGTGGGTTGTATGAAGTGTAAGTGTGAATTATGTCTTATGGATTGTTGTTTTTCTTTTGCTATGTGTGATGGTATGAAGTAGAACCTGTTCAAGAACAAGTTATTCAATTCCAAGACCAGGAATACCCATTTCAAGAGCAGCAAGAAGGAGGCAAGTGTCCTTGACCACTTTGATCCTATACTAGGATGTGTAGATAGAATTATTTGCATTGTCAAATGAAATATGAAACCCATGCTAGGAAGTTTCCCTAGAATTGCATTACCTTGTTTCCTTGTAGCTTGGGTTGGGATTTATTTTTTTGTCATGTCATTTATTTACATGCATTTGCTTAGCCATGCTTAGAATGGGATATTTGGGAAATGAGATCATCAGTTTATATTACCATACTCTTGAAGGAGACATTGTGAGTTATGTAGAGGTAGGGATCAAGGCAAGTTGGATGTTTTGGTTGTGTGCTGGGTGCACGAGACTTGGGTTTGTGTTTAGTACTTGCCTGGATCCTAAGGACCGGTTCATGGAGCATGTAACCCGGCTTTACAGTGCCAACCACATGCTGAGATGGGGCAGCTTAGCCAATTAATTAGGTGTATCCCCGGCGTAGTATGGGTGTGATGGATGGTGCGGGGAGTAGGTGTCAGCTGGACTACCATATGAACCGCAAGGCTCAAGAGGGGGCCACTGCAGCGGGGTTGGAGCCTCTTGTATGCTGTTAGGGGTGAAACCTCAGTGGGCCCACGCTCGTCGGGAATCCCTTTGTAAAGGCTTCGTAGTGATCTCCTGGCCGCACACCTGGGAAGTGTGAATGTGGATCGTAGCCACTGGCATAATGGAGGTTCTTTTTGTCCACCCGGCAACGGGGGATGAAATCACTACTTGTGGGTACAGTGGTACAAACTCTGCAGAGTTAAAACTGTCTTGACAGCCGTGCTCACGGTTAAGAGCGGCCTGGACTTATTCATGATTAGAGGATTGATGGTTTTGGAAGTTAAGCGGGGAGCTTAACATTGGTAATGATGTTATGGTTATTGGATTATAATGATGGGATGGGAGATTGGGACCATTTCACCTGTGCAGTAATGTAGGTGCTTAATAAGCTAAGGTGATAGGTATTAATTGCGTATTGCTTTAACCATGAGTTCAACCTCTCCTTGTTCTAGCCATGCATGATATAATTTTCCCACACTTGCTGAGTACCATTGGTACTCAACCTTGCATATTTGTTGGTTTATATTGCTGCTCAGGTCAAGATAATGAGGTGGTGTATAATGACCAAGATTTTGGACCCGAGGAAGGATTTTAGGTTCATGAAGACCCCCGGGCAACGCCTGTGATGGAGCCCTAAAGAATAATATTCCGCTGCTAGTTTATTTACTTGTGATGAAGCATTAGTGTCTATTGAGACATTTGCGATGTAAGACTTATTTATATTCGACACCTGGCTTGTAATAAATGATGCTTCACTATTTGTCATCACATGTATGAGAAAATGATCCTGGCATACATGTGATATTCACTTGGTTGTTCTTCGGAAAAACCGGGTGTGACAGTCTTGGTCCTGCGGGGCCTCCTGGCGTCTGTCTTCTGCTACCGGAGCAGGTTGTGAAGATGAGGGGTCCGGCCGCTCTACGACGAGGACCATACTCACTACTTCAGTTGTCGCCGCGATGTAGAGCAACAGGTGCTCTCCGGGCTCAGGGGCTACCATGATTGGTAGGGTCGTCAGGAGTCGCTTCAACTCCTGGAAAGCCTCTTCTGCTTCGTCAGTCCAGGCAAATGGGCCTGACTTGCGCAGGAGCTTAAAGAAGGGGAGTGCCCGCTCTGCTAGCCTCGGTATAAACCGACTCAGCGCGGCTAGACATCCTGTGAGTTTCTGGACATCCTTGACGCGGGCAGGGGGCCGCATCAAGTCAATGGCCTTGATCTTCTCTGGGTTGGCCTCAATCCCCCGGTGCGAGACCAGGAACCCTAAGAGCTTCCCAGAGGACACGCCGAACACACATTTATCTAGGTTCAGCTTGGTGCGCGTAGAGCGCAATTTGTCAAAGACTAAGGCTAGGTTATCTAGCAGGGATGGACCCTGCTTGACCTTGACAACTATGTCATCGACATACACCTCAACCAGGTCTCTTATTAACTCCCCAAAGGTTTTGTGCATTGCCCGCACAAAGGTGGGGAGTGCATTCTTTAGGCTGTAAGGCATAGACACATAGCAATAAAGGCCGTCTACCGTGATGAAGGAGGTGTGCTCCTCGTCCTCCCTAGACATGGGGATCTGATGGAAACCCGAGTAGGCGTCTAGGAAGCACAGCATATCACAGCCTGACGCTGAGTCTACTATTTGATCTATTCTAGGGAGAGGGAATGGATCTTTAGGACATGCCTTATTGAGACTGGTGTAGTTGATGCACATCCGGAGCTTCCCGCCAGCCTTCGGGACAACGACGGGGTTCGCCAACCATCGTGGGTGGTGGACCTCCCGTATGAAGCCAGCGTCCAGCAGCTTCTTGACTTCTTCACGGATGAAGTTCTGCCGCTCGATGGACTGCTTGTGGGGCTTCTGTTGAACCGGCCGGGCGTCGGGGAAGACTTTCAAGTGGTGCTCAATCACCTTCCTGGGGATCCCCGGCATATGTGACGGCTGCCATGCAAACACGTCGACGTTGTGCCGGAGGAAGGTGACGAGCGCGCCTTCCTATTTACTATCCAGGCCCCCGGCTACCCGGGTGGTCTGGGTAGCTTCGGCGCCGACTTGGACGACCTTTAAGGGGACGCCGCCCTCGTCGAGAGGTTGCACCCGGGGTGCTGTGGTGGAAGCACGGTGACGTGCGCACGGGCGGAGCTGGTCCGATTCCGTATTGCCGGGGGCTGAGGCCCCAGCTGTCGCGATTGCTTGGAGCTTCTCCAGGGCCGACACTGCAGCAGTGCGGTCCCCACGAATCCTGAGAACACATGTCGGTGTTGGCATCTTTAGGACAAGGTAGCCGTAATGGGCTACAGCCATGAACCGGTACAGGGCTGGCCTGCCGATTATGGCATTGAAGGGGAGGTCTATCTCCGCTACGTCAAACAGGATGTACTCTGTTCGATAGCTGTCCGGAGCCCCGAAGGTCACCGGGAGACTAATGCTGCCGTAGGGGATAACCTGTCCCGGCCCTACCCCTGAGAACGGACTCGACGGGGTGAGCTTGGCCATCGGGATTTGCAGCTTCTGGAAAGCTGCACGGCTGATGAGGTTCAGCCCAGCCCCTCCATCCACCAAAACGTGGTACATTCTCACGTTGGCGATGGTAGGGGCCACCAGGAGCGGCAGTTGGCCGGCCCCAGCCATGTTCCTGGGGCAGTCGGTGGCATCAAAGCTGATGGGGGTCCCCATCCACTTTAGGTGCGGTGCAGAACTTGGGAGTGGCGCCACCGACGCTACCGCTCGGCGCAGAGTCTTGACTGCGCTTTGGGACGAGGGGTCGGCGGACCCGCCGTATATGACGTAGAGCTTCTTCAGACGCTCATCGCCGCTGGAGCCGGAATCCTCGTGATTGCGTGCCGCCTTCACGACACGCGGAGGCTCCTGGATCTCCTCTGGGTGGTCGATGTTGTCTGGAACATCCACCCTCTGCTCATCTTCCTTTGGACGGAAGGGCAGGTCATCAGCCCGCTGCCGCTTCTCCTTGCGGAAGCGCTCTGCGAGCCTTCGGATCTCCCGGCACTCGGCAGCAGTTTGGCGACAGCTGCCGTGCACGGGGCACATATTGTCTTTATCACCTTCTGGGATTGGTGGTCTTCGCTGCTTCTTGTCGGGGCGCGGCCCCCGAGCCCCACCGAGCGTCGCTGCAGTGACGACTGGGGCTGCGGTCGGTGAGTCTATCTTGCTTCTGCCTCGGTTCTTGGCCTTCCTGCTGCCTCCACAGGGAGTAGGACTGGATCCGGGCAGTCCCCCTGACTCGGAGGATTTCAGCGAGTGCCAGTTCCATCCTTCGGCAGCTCTGGCGCATTTGTCTGCCAAGCTGAAGAGCTCTGAGACGTCGCGAACCTCCCTGGTCGCGAGCTTCTCGAGCATCTTCTTGTCCCGGACGCCTTGCCGGAACGCCACCACCACAGAAGCATTTTGAATGTGTGGGATGGTGTTCTGCACCTGGGAGAACCGCTGGATGAAAGAGCGCAGCGACTCCCCAGGTTGCTGCTGGACGGCGTGGAGGTCGAGCTCCGTGCCAGGCCGGGTGTAGGAGTTGCCGAAGTTGGCTACGAACTGTCGGCAAAGCTCTCCCCAGGAGGTGACGGAACCTTGGGGGAGGTTCATGAGCCAAGACCGGGCTGGACCGGTCAAGGCGACAGGGAAGTAATTGGCCATGACGGCTTCATTCCCTCCTGCGGCAAGTACGGCGGTGGAGTAGATCTGGAGAAACTCCGCCGGGTTGACGCTGCCGTCGTACTTCTCGGGCAGGTGTGGCCGAAACTTGCGCGGCCACTTCGCAAAGCGAAGATGGGGCGCGAGGGCTGCACACCCTGCTTCCGTCACCGCAGGTTCTGGTGCCGCGAACGCTGAGTTCGCACCAGGCACAGTGTACCCCGGTACGGGCAAAGCTGCACCATAAGCCGGGGGCGCCATCTGCAGTACATATGACTGTGGCATATTCTGCACGGCGCAGGCCTGGGGCAGAGATCGCATGGCGAAGGTCTGCTCTTCAGGCTGGGTCGAGGCCGACGTCATGCTGTCGTCAGCTTCTTGGTAGCGACACCTTTCTCGGCGTTGCTCGAGGTATACCCGGGCATCTTGACCCGAGCGACACCGCTCCAGCTCTGTCCTCAGATCCATCGATTGAGGGCTGGCAGAGCTGGAATCTGCCGTCTGTTCATCAACCGTCGGCGTGCGTATCAGCGACACAGCCGGCTGGTTAGAGTGTCGTCTCCGCCGGAGTCGCGGGCTTGCGGCAGCGACGACAAGACGGTCTACCTCGAGAATCCACCGCTGGGTCGCTGCCTGAGGCGCGTCTCCAGCGGGCGGATTGTGCAGTAGCGCTCTTGCTGCAGCTAGCGCGCCCCTTCCGGGTACGCCCGGCGCTACTGGAGATATGACGCTGGTTGGAGCCTGCATTGCCGGGGTCGGCGCTGCCAGAGTCGGTTGCTGGCTCCCAGCTTGTACTGACACACTCCGTCCTGAGTGTGTTGGCTTGTACTCCCCCCTAGCCGCGGCTCGCCGTGGAGGCGGGGGAGGTGAGCTTTCCGCCGAAGGGAGCTTGGTCATCTTCGTCGGCGGAAACTCGTCGCGCTAGGGGAATAGCCCCCTACCTGGCGCGCCAAATGTCGAAGTGTCCGGTCGACACTTCCCCCGGGCCTGCACTGGGCAGCCCGCGGAGGTTCTTTTTTCGGAGGGGCTAGTCCCTAGCGGAGAGCTTGCGCGGATGGACGAGTTAGTGAGAACTTGACACGGGAAGTTTTACGTGGTTCAGGCCGCCGGAGCGTAAAACCCTACGTCCACGGCGAGCTATGGAGCTCGCTGTATTGCTTGCTGCTCAGGGCCGGGGGCCTGAGCTTGTGGGTGAGTTACAGCTTGAGAGTGTATGGCTAGCGTATGAGTTGCAGAATGCAAACCCTTGCTATCGACGCCTACCCGAGCCTTTTATAGTCCAAGGCTCGGGCGGCTTACAAGGGAAGCCGGGACCCGACAGGTGGTCCCGGGAAGATTGTCTATCATCTACCGTATCTGTAGTTACGCCGGTGGTTGCCTCTGGTCGAAGGCTTCTGAGTCTTCATTTTGCCGCCCTGCCCATGCCGCGCACTAGTCATAGTGGTTGATGACGGCGCAGGCGGCATGGGATGTCTTGTCACGGCGTTTATTACCTGGCAGGTTCTGACACCGCGCGCCAGTCTGTGATGCGACTGGACGCAACGGCACCTGACAGGCGCGTGCTCCGCGTTTCCGCGTCTTGGGAAGACGCGGCCTTGAATACCTTGTACGGGCAAGGTGAGTGGCGCCTTTACGCCCGCTGCCTACCGCTCGGGGGCAGGCAGCACCGTTCTTCCAGCCACGTGTCGGGTCCGGAGCTCTTCTCTGAGGGGAGGGAGGTCCGGCCCCACTGGACGCGCGGCGCCTTCGGACCTCTCTCCCGCGGAGGGGGAGGTCCGGCTTCTGCATGCCACGTGGCGGGCTCAGAGCTCACCTCTGAGGAGAGGGAGGTCCGGCCCCGCTGGACGTGTGGCGTCTTCGGACCCCTCTCCCGCGAAGGGGGAGGTCCGGCTTCTGTATGCCACGTGGCGGTCCCGGAGCTCTCCTCTGAGGAGAGAGAGGTCCGGCCCCGCCAGACGTGTGGCGCCTTCGGAGCTCTCCCTGCGGAGAAGGGCGAGCACCTTAGGCATTTCACCCTGTGCGCGGGGGTACCCCATATCTCAGGTACCGACAAGGGGAAACCGTGTAGACGTACGATGTTATCGAAGAACGCCCTTGCCACCGATGCAGCACTGTACGGGTGGCCCAGGGGAATGAAGTGGGCGTACATTGAAAAGCGATCCACCACTGTCAGGATTACCGACTTCCCACCAACCTTCGGAAAGCCTTCAATGAAGTCCATGGGGATGTCACTCCAGACTTCCGAAGGTACAGGAAGTGGTTGTAGCAGGGCGGCTGGATGAAGATGATTCGTCTTGTTGCGCTGGCACGTGGCGCAACCACGGACGTACTCACACACCCGTTGTAGCAGTGACAGGCTGTAGAAGGAGAGGCGTAGTCAGTGCGCCGTCTTCTAGACGCCCTCATGACCCCCATTATGTGCCTCAGCCAGAAGAGAGGGCAACAAGGAGGGTGTGTCAGTTATGAAGAGCTTCCCTTTGTAGAGGAGGAGGTCATCACGCTCGGCCCCGCAGTCGCGGCTCCCTCTTGGAGCTAGGTGTGTAGCTGCTGTGCCTGCTGGTCTGTGGCGGTCTCCGCGCATAGCGAGTTGAAAAGGTTGAAAACAGGTGCTAATATGGCATGAACAGCCATGTCCTCCTCGTCGCGACGGGACAGTGCATCGGCTGCCCCGTTGAGACATCCCGACTTGTACTCGACCTGCAAATCATAGCCGAAGAGCTTGCTCACCTAGGCATGCTGGGGAATTGTAGTTAGGCGCTGATCCAAGATATATTTCAGACTGAAGTGGTAAGTCCGAACAGTGAAGGAGCGACCCCAGAGATAGGGCCGCCAGTGACGCACTGCCTTCACCAGGCCGATCAACTCATGCTCATACGCCGATAGCTTCTGGTGGTGAGAATCTACGACGCGGCTGAAGAAGGCGATGGCACCGTCGCCCTGGTGCAGTACCGCCCCAAAGCCGGCGCCCGACACGTCGTAGTCGACGATAACGCGCTTGTCCAAGTCTGGCATCTGAAGAAGAGGCGTTGTCATCAACGCCTGTTTGAGCTGAGAGATGGCGTCCTGCACGTCATCGGTCCAGCAGAATGCCTCTCGCTTGAGGAGGGTCATGAGGGGCGCGGCCACCACGCCATACCCCGCAATGAACTTGCGGTAGTAGCCGGTGAGCCCGAGGAAGCCCCGCAAGGCTCGTAGTGACTGAGGTGTAGGCCAACGCTCCACGGCCTCCACCTTAGTCGAGTCCATCGCCACGCCCTTAGAGGAGATGATGTGTCCTAGGTAGGACAAAGACTCCTGGCCGAAGAAGCACTTGGACTTCTTCAGGAACAACTTATGCACCCGGAGTGTCTGGAACACCTGTTTGACGTGCTGGAGGTGTTCGGCCCAGGACTTGCTATACACTAAGATGTCATCAAAGAAGACAAGTATGAATTTCCTGATGTAGGGATCGAGGTGGTCGTTCATCAATGACCGGAATGTTGATGGCGCGTTGGTGAGGCTGAACGACATCACCAAGAACTCATAGTGGCCTCGATGAGTTCGGAACGCCATCTTGCTGATATCATCCGGGTGCATACGCACCTGGAAGTAGCCGTTGCGGAGGTCGAGCTTGGCAAAAACCTCGCGCCGCGGAGCTCGTCCAATAGCTCATCGACCACAGGAATAGGGAACTTATCTTTCAAAGTTCGGGTGTTGAGCTCGCGGTAGTTGGCCTTGCGGACCAACAACACGAGAGAGGAGAATGCAGAGGTGCATTCTCTGATGATGCCCTGGCGAAGCATCTCGGCGCACTGCTTCTCAATCTCGTCCTTGAGAAGCTGGAGGTAGCGGTACGGCCGGACAACTACTGGAGTTGTGCCCGGTAGGAGCTGATACGGTGGTCATGACGTCGTGGAAGAGGAAGACCCCGTGGCTCGTCGAAGAGGTCCTGGAAGCCATTCAGGAGGGTGCCCATTATGTCAGTGGGTGGCGCCAGAGAGGCGCACACAGGGGTGGGGTTGCGCAGTCCCATCTAGATCACTTTTCGTTCACCGCGCCACAGCTCCATCGTGAGGTTCTCGAGGTTCCAGAGGATGGGTCCCAAGGACCGCAACCACTGAACCCCTAGGACGAGGTCGAAGCCGTCAAGCGGGAGCGCGTAGCACGTGACATCAAAGTGATCCCCTGCAATCAACAAAGTACACGCGGGCAGATGACTGTGCAGGAGATAGAGTCGTCGTTGGCGACCCGAACGCCGACGCCTGGCCGCGGAAACATCATCAGACCGAGCTCCTAGATGAGGGGCTCCCTGATGAAGGTGTGTGTGGAGCCTTTGTCGACCAAGGCGGTCAACAGCTTGCCACGGACGTGGACCTGAAGGTTCATCGTGTTGGCGAGGTCGATACCGGTCAGGGCATGTAGCGAGATGCCCATGTCGGCTATGGCCGCGTCAACGTCATCGTCGTCGTCGTCGAGCTCCAAGAGGAAGATCCCCTTGCCGGTGCACTTGTGGTCTGGCGTGTATCGCTCCGAGCAGTGATAGCATTCACCACTCGCCCGCTTGGCAGCCATCTCATCAGGCGAGAGACGCTTAAGGCGCGGTCGAGATGATGCTGTTGATGACGGGGCTGGTGCAGCCGAACCCCCACTAGGGGTCGTGGTGGGGACGCGTGACACAGGAGAAGGGCGCGTAGAGCGTTGAGTGGCGGTGCCCTTTTGTGTCCCGTTGTCTGACGTCGCCGCAAGCCAACGCTCGAAAGCCCTGGCCAAGCTCATGGCAGTCTACAGATTAGTGGGAAATTGCAGCTCGACGTCAGTACGAAGTGGCTCGTCGAGACCAGCTGTGAAGAGGTTGATCTGCCTGCGCTGGCTGAGGTCCTCGCAACGGCAAAGGAGTACTAGGAACTAGCGTTGGTACTAGCGTTGGTACTCCTCTATCATACTAGTGCGTCAGAGGTCCTTGATCTCAGCTAGGTCATTGGAAAGGAGTGGAGGCCCGAAGCATGTTCACGAAGTCCACGAAACGTTCCCAGGACACGATGCCACAGTCGCGTTCGAGGGCGGTGTACCACTCGGCTGCGACACCCTCCAGGTGGAGAGACGCGAGCCACACCTTCTCTTCAGCTGTACGTGTCCCACGGAAATATGTCTCGCACTTGGTGAGCCACGGTAATGGATCAGTTTCCCCGTCGAATTTGGGAAAATTGATCTTGTGACGGCGCAGCCCGCCGTTGTCGAAGGTAGGGCGCCACGGGGGCCGCCTAGGGCCGTAGTGGTCGTCGCCGCCACCACCGCCGTCGCTGCAGCTGTCGCTTCTGCAGGGGAGGTTGCTGCCCTACGGTGTGTGTTGTTGCAGGTCCTCGTCACCGGAGAGCTCCCGCTCCGATTCCTTCTCAACGCGCGCAAGGCGCTTATCGTGGTGGTCCAAGCGCTTGTTGATGGTGTCGATCTGCCCCATCATCTTGCTCATCATGTTGCCGAGATCTTGGAGGGTGAAAATCCCAGAATCGTTCACGGGGCTGGACATGGTCGCTGCCCCGGAGTCTCTAGATACCAAATGTTGTGAATCATGGTGGGGAGGAGGCCTCCTGCTGCGCCTAGGGCTGCGCAGAGGCGGAAGCAGCGGCGAGGAGGATGTCGGGTCACTGCGTAGAGGGTAGCGTGGGGGCGGGGGAGAGTTGTCACAGCGGCTAGGGTTAGGGTTCGTAGCCACGGTGACCGAAGGAGAAGAACAACCCAATGGGGTAATTCTTATTTTCCTGGATGCCTTACAAAGGGGGGGCTGCAGCTATTTATATAGAGGCAGGGAGACCCCTGCGCCCCCTAGCAGCCGCACGACCAGGATAGGGTCGGTTGGGACACCCCTCAACTGACTCTATCTTTTATTCCTTATCTCTCTATTTTATTCCATCTAAAATAGATCCTATCTCTAAAAGATCAATCTGCTATCTTTTATTTCTTACCTCTCTATTTTATTCCATCTAAAACAGATCTCATCTCTAATAAATTAATCTGCTATTTTATTCCTTTGTAAGAGGTTCCTGCGCCTGGGCTTCATGCGGCTAGGTTGTGGGCGCTATTGGGCCTACACCGGCTGTAGTGTCGGCCCACAAAGGCGTCCACAGCAGATACAGGTGGCATACAATGGAAGAAAACCATTATTATACAATATAATATCTAAAATCCATAAGATCACAAATATTGAAGTTTGGACAACAGCAAAGCTATACCTAGGCCTGCTAGACTAATACATGGCCCAATCTTTGCCTTCCATACTCTTTTGACAAGAAAGGACACGAGTAGAAATACGTAAAACTTTGACCAAACCTATCAAAAATACTATCTCGTACTAGTTTACAAATCGCTACGAAGCAAGCCAATTAGCCATTAGCAGAATGTCTAGCATCGAAATGAAATAAAGCAATATAAAGAATGACCAAAGCAAGAAAAGGCTTTGATCAGAAGTCGTCATCAATATGGTAAAAAGCATTAACCCAGTACAAAACCATGGCACAACGTAGTTCTAACAAATTATTTTGGTCTAGGTCAAGAAACCCTAACTATTGGCTTTACATGGCTGACATGGATATTGCATCTTTTTATTCTCACTGGAATGATTTTTTTAAAAAAGGTTTAAAAAAAAAGAAAAATTGAACAGTTATGTTCGTAAAGCAAAAAGGATTGAGGCTCCATTTGGTTAGGATTCAATTTAGTCTTTTTGAAAGAAAATAAATAAATACAACCAAACAATATAGAACCAAAATCAGCTTATCCATGAAATACTTTGATTTGTAAAGTAAAAAATAAAAAAAATCCTAGGTTTTGATGACAGAAATACTTCAAAAAAACAACAGTTTCGCTGAGGAACCAGAATCGTACCAAAGATGAGTTCCTGGAGCTACTGGAATGTGCGAGTTGACGATTTTATCAAGCAGTAACACTACCAGTGTTTTTTAATTATGTATTAAGTTTAAATGAAGTTTCTAATAAGTCGGTAGATTGATGCAGAAAGTAGTAAAGAAACCGAGCACAATCAGGCCAGATCATACAAGCGTACAGTGTAGCTCATATACTCAGCTTCGTAGACCACATGCAGATAAGCATAAAGTGACAGCTAACAAAACGAACGGCAAATATTCTCATGAATGATGACAAGCGGGCAACCTGCCTGTTTGTTTGATGACAGTCAGAATTCAATCCATCAGAAGTGGCCAATTTTTTCAGCCGACCCCAACATGCTTGGGATAAAGGCTTGGTTGTTGTAGAAGTGGCCAATTTTTTCAAACAATGTGTGCACTGTCAGAAATTATGATCATTCTTCATTCACATGTTCCAAATAAATGCATTTTTTGAAGAACAAAGAGTCATGCAGCATTAACAAGAGAGCAAAGTGACCGCTAAACGATTTAATGTTATCGAAATTAGTAGTAGACAAGCTGTATGGCAATAAGAAGACCAAGATCCAAGGACAAAGGAAATTTTGGAATTTCGGCCCCATTAAACAAAATCATCAGTTGTAATGTATGATTATAATTTACAGGAAGTATGGACATGCCTAGCCTCCTACTGAGCTCCAACTTCAAATAAAATTAACCCTGAATGCTCCTAATCGAAGCCTTGATGCAGCACCCAAGAACTTCAGGACCCTAACTGGACTGACAAAGTCACTTCTCGATCTTAGCCAATGTGCATCTTGCTTGAGAAAGTTTGAAGAGTATTGGGATTACTAATTATCAGGGTACACCTAGTCCTTCAGATTCTTGAAGTAAGATGCAGGAATTTCAACCGGTGCTAGCAATGTGGATACACCGTTGAACTGTTTAAGAGATTATTGCGCTGTTAGAACTTACACCACTAAATAAATACAAACTATCTGACATGAAAACCATGTGTGGCTGTCAAGACTTGTGCTTACCATGTGCTGCCTGTATTTGTCCCGAATTGCCATGTATGATGATCCTTTCCGGCTCAGCTGCAACTCATGTATGGTAGTGACACAATCCTTCAACTCAGATGACTTGTAGCCCGTCATTGTTTGCAACTTCTTGGTCTGCAGCCACACGTAACAAAATGAGTCACCATGGCATAGCAGATGGATGATTCAGCGCAATGCCCCAGAATACGTGTGGATCTACATCATACCCAGGGATTAGTGTGTGGATCAAGGGTCAGTCTGGCAACAAACACCACCGAAGCTGCAACAAGCGATGGCAAGAACCGAAGCAAACCATAGTCCAACAGGCTCAGCTCAGCAAGGTAACTACCAAGGAACTGCAGCGACGGGCTAGGATACTGCAATATGCATTGGAAGACAATGGATCAGATCACAATGCACATAAGCAGAGGCACTGAGATGGCAGCAGAACTCAAAGTTCGGGTGTAAAAAATCTCAAAGGTGTGTCAATGTGTTATTACCTTATTATCTTCTTGAGCACATCTAATTAACATCCTAAAATCAGAGGAAAACAGAGAGTAGAGTTAGCAACAGGGTAGTGTTGAAAATAAGGATGGGAACACCTTCTAGATTAATTTGGACTGTGATCTACCTCAGGAAAATCTTTGTGGTAGGATTGCCCATTTCAAACCTGAGAACATTCAGTACATCACTCTCCATCTTAACAACCTAGACACCCCCACAAGCAACAAGTAATGCAAGTCAATTACAAATCAAGCATCAGCTACAGGCAAGATCCAAAAACACTAAGGGGTACCATGAACACTCACCTCCTGCTTAGTGTAGGTGTTGTCGGTGATGTAGCAGAAGTCCTCCACATTGGGCGGGCGGATCTCCTCATACTTCCTGCATGGAACCAACCAGTGCACAATGAGCTCCATTCTTGAACTAATCGAACATCCGGAACAGCAAGGCGAGTAGAAATGGATGGATGCTTACGATGCGATGAGCATGGCGGAGACGCCGAGAAGCTGCAGCTTCTTGCGATTGAGCGCGCTGGAGGAGAGGTAGCGGTCGATGTAGGAGACGGTGAGGAACAGCGTGTCGGAGACGAGCTTGTACTCCTTGGCGACCTCGACGAGCCAGTCAACGAGGATGGAGCGCATGTTGGCCGTGACGTCGTCCTGCACCGCCGCGATGTAGTCCGCCTTCGGGCGCCGCTTCGCCTCCGCCTGCAATGGGGTAGAAAAAGCCTCCGCGTCAGGACGGATCTCGCGATGACGTCGTGACTGCGGCTGCGCAGAAGGAGAAAAGGCGAGAGAAGAGAAGCAGAGACGCACGCACGTACCTCCATGGAGCGCAGGTAGGAGTAGATGTCGGAGGCGTAGGGCTTGCAGAGCTGCGGGTCCCCTTCCTCCTCGCCGCCCTCGGCAACGGTGGCGACCGGAGAGTCCGGCTTGGGCTTGGCCTTGGCCGCGGACTTCTTGGTCGGCTCGGAGTCGCGGTGGAGGCGCTTCTTGGCGGCGGCCTTGTCGTCGTCGTAGTGGTCCGCGCCGAGCGCGGCGTTGGGTACTTCGGGGACTTCGGAGAGCGCGACGCGCTTGCGCTTGCCGGCGACGGCGACGGCGGTGGTGGCGGCAGCACGCTTGGCGGCGGCGCGGGTGAGGCGAGGGGGGCCAACGCAGGCAGCGTTCTCCTTGCTGGCCATGGTTGGCAGCGGCTCCTACTCCGGCTCTGCTAGCGCGGCGCGGCGACGGCGGTGGGTAGGTAAGCGCGGGCGGGTGGGTGGCAGGGCAGGGCAGGTAGGGAGGCAGGCGCGCCGGAGCGAAGGAGGCGGAGAGCCGGAGGAGGATGCGAGAGGAACGGGGGCAGGACGGCGGGTTTTGTAGCAGGGATGAATCGGAATGGGAGGGAGATGAGGCCGCCATTAATTCTGGATTCAAAGGATTCGGGGGTTGGAGGGAAGAGCTCTCTCTCGCCTCGGGTGCCATCTCCGCTAGGCGCCGTGGGGATTCGGAAATTCGTTTCAGATTTTGCCGAGCCGTGGAGGGAGGGAAAGATTGGGAGTTCTTTTTTCCTGCCATTTTCGGAGGGTTCAAGATTTGGAAGCATTTGCGGGCGCGAGATGCCGGCGGGACGAGCAGAGGGAGAGAGAAAGCCCGCGCGCGCGGGGATTGGCAGCAGGGTGTGAAGGAGGGCGGGGTGTCTCATTTCAGCAGGCGCGATGCTCCGTTCTTCTAGTGTTCTTGGGATCTCCTCGTGACACCGGCGGCGCCTCGTGGTTGACCTGCCACCCGGGTTTTGCTTTCTTTTCTTTTTCTGATTTCATAACCGCGGTGATGTTGGACCACATAAAACTATAAAAGCTAAGTTAAATTTTTCTTTAAAAAAATTTAAGTTAAATTTCACTACTATGGAACTGTAATAAATAGAACTAAGGCTCATGTTCTCAACAGCTTTGGCTTAAAAAAGAATGCACGGTGGAGCATCATACGTTTGGATTGCAGCACATGGCTGCCAAACCGAATTTTGATTATTGACCGCGAAGGGAGCGTGCATTTGGATTGAAGATGTGGTTTGGCAAGTCAAAATGAACCTATGCATTGAGCTACTGCATTTTTCACGCCAACATTAGCCAAAATATGTGTAGCCAAAGTGTGCGTTAAAAGTTAGCTCGCTTTTGATTTGGCTAACCGGGCATGGGCGAAACCAAACAGCCCAACATGTCAGGGTCAATTTAGATGTCCGATTCTTTGTGCAACATGTGTGTTGATAATCCCGTGGTGATAGAATACACGCTACAAATAAAAATAGACTTATGTTGATGCATGAGATTTCTTTTGCAAAATAGCCATCCAATGGTTTGTCCAGTCGTGGAGCATATCATGTGATTCCAATGGATTAGGTGATCCCATGCACGTGTGGTGGAGTGGAGAAGATACACAACAAAATATGAATAAGAAGTGTCAACAAAAATATATGGCAACAAAAATACGTTACCATTGAGGACTATGAAGCAAATGTGTATAATTCCCGTGAAAGTTGCATCAAGAAGAGGAATCATCATTTGGATAGTAACAAATTGTGGATACGAAATGAATAGTTGCAAGGCATAACAATTCAATCTTCTCTTTTTCATTTCCATCGCATCTTGCACGGATGTTTGCTGCATCTCAAAATTTTGCACGAGCATCATTTATATTTTCCTTCAAATATTTTTTTATCTATTTTATATATAACATCTCTACCATGTGGCCACGAGAGCTCCTAAATTTTCTTGTGACCTACTATATGTTGTTGTATTGTTAGGATAACATATCTAAAAGTTTCCAAGCGGGTTACATGCTTTGATACTTCCATTTGTGATATGTGCGCAATTAAAAATATGTGAAAATAAAAATATGATGTCTATGTTGCCATATATTATTCTACAAATTTTAATGTGGAGCAAAAACTAGTGTGGTATAAAAAATCAGCATTTAAATAACATCGGGCTATAATCTCGTGTGAACAGTTGAACCATGTCGGTGTTTTTACCATCTGCTAGTAATCGAATGCTCTGTGTTTTATGTCTCGATGGCTAGCTAATAAAGACAAACATTTATACTGGTTCATACAATGTGTTCTACATCAAGTTTGGGATGTTCGTCGACCTTGTATTAGCTCAGGCGGTTCAAGGAATCGAGACTTCCTTCGCATGCGAGAGCGAAGAGAAAACCTATGTGCCGAGCATATGTGAACCATTTCGCCGTGCGATAGGAGGTTACGGGCCTCCCCTTTTATAGCCCGGACGCCTATACCTACCCGTCGGCTCCTCATAAATGGGGCGGGGGTTTACATGGTGTGTCAGCGCCTAAGGCATCCCTAAGCGGTACAGGAGCGATGAGTACACCTGCTCCCGTCTAGTCTACGGTCTAGGTATACTTTCCGTCCCTGTACACCCGCGTCGAGCGGGATGGGACGGGTGGTGATGATGGACCGGCGTCGTTCTTTCCTGTCGTGTGTGGCCTCTCACTCCGTCTTAAATCCCTTCTGTCGTTCCGTCACGTCGGCATTTAAGTCCACCATCTGCCTTTAGTCTAGGCTCTAGCCCGAATCGCTTTCCTCCTTTGATCTTGTTGTTCGGGATCGGAGGTCGGTCGCTGCTTCCATTCCCGAGGGTCGGGCTCCGTGGTGGCGTCATCTCGCTTTCGCGTCTGAGCTTGTGTCCCTTAGAGCCACGTGTCTTCGTGTGATCTATTGGTCGACTTCTTCTTGGGTACCTGGGGTATGTTACCCCGTAAGTAGCCCCCGGGCCTTTCGGCCGAGCTTCTTCTAGATCGATCGGAGGCATATCTCTGTGTATGCGAAGGACCTAAAAGGATAAGAAAAAACGGAAGTTGTGTGAGGTCGTTGCTTCATTTAGATTTGTGGCTATGTCTAAGCTTCAAGCCTCAAGCGCCGAGCATTTCGTGACTTTGAGTCATCACGTAGCCCCCGAGCCCCCACCCTTCGCGGGTCGGGCTTGGTTCGTTTAGCGATCCACTTTGCTCCCCATCCTTAAACCGTTCGCGGTCTTGGAGGGGTTGAGCTAGACGGGAAATTACCTCGATGGTCGAGTTCCCGGGCTTGGTGAGCTGCCTAATGGGTTAATCCAAGTGGAACCCTACCGCCTTTCCGCAAGGACGGGAGAAATAGGTTGACCTGACGGCTCGATGCCTCCGTTCCATAAGATCCCTCTTGGTACACTCACGCGGATCCTAGGCCGTTCATAAGCTCGGACGGCTCGGTGCCAACCCTTGGGGGGGGGTGCTACCGGGGAGTCGCCAAGTCGAGACTCGGATATCAGACTTAGAGATGTCAGGAGCTTCGGGGCTCCCGAGTGCGCAATTGATGGCCACCTCGCATTGCCTGTTCCTCGCTTTGGTTCATTCCGGGTGGTCCTTTTGACCTACATGGTAGGTATACCTTAGAACCCAAAACTTTGATTGAGCCCCCAAAAGTGGGCCATAAAAAACTTATCGACTTACTTGGGCCTTTTATTCGTACCGCCTGTCGATGTCACATCAAGGGTAGGCAAGGGGGCGCAGCGGAGGAGAGGTGGTCTTGGGAAGAGGAAAAGGTGGCGCACAACTCTTCGAATCATTTTGGATATCAAAGGGGTGGATTCGTCTGACATTAATTATGACGGGTGTCGTGTTCTGAACTCCTGATGTCTCGGGAGGCATGCGACCACTCTGCGGACGGGAGGCGTTGCTGCGGGACGCGTGCATTCATGGGCCCCGGTGCCTTTACTCGTTGTTGTCGCGCACCGGCTATATATAAGCAACCCTTGAGGTGCAAACCTTCATGCCTGTTCTTTCCTCTTCCGTCCCAGCCCTCTCACGCTCCTGCCTCCCTGCAAGCCTTGGCAGTGTAGGTTAGAAAAGGGAAAGATCGAAACAAAGTGTGTGTTGTCTCGGGCTATGGAGGCGTTTCCTACGAACGTGGCTCGGCTTCTCGACCTCGGCGGTTGGTGGCACCTACGTCCATCCTTGGTGGGTGTAGCCGTGGCGCTTCAACCCACCGCCACTGAAGCCCGTCAAGAACTGTCGTCAAGGCCAGCCCTATCTTTGTGAAAAGGTCTGGTGCTTCCATATTCTATGAGTTAGGTTCTTATGCTTCGAGACTGGTGACGCTCGGGGTGTCGTGAAGGCATGTGGTCGGCGAGTCGCTGTAGTTCAGGTGGGGGTCGAAGCGTTACAAGCAGAAGCGATGACCGAAGGCAAGCGAGTCTTGCAAGGACGTTGCCTAGGGGCAAGTGAACTTGCAAGAACGTTGAATTGGGGATGTTACTTGTAGTCAATTTTCTTATTGCATCAACCATCCTCCTGTATACCTTTGTTCGATCATCTGCCCCTTCTATTTTGTACCGTGAATGTTCTCGCCCTTCGTTACTCCTTTAATGAAGAAAAGTGGGGCACTTCCTTGTAATGCAAATATACTAGCCCTTTGTGTCCCTTCTAATGAAAAAAAAGGGAAATTATCTATGCGTGTGAAGTTTTTCCTTTGTGTTGTGTTTTCGGTTTGTAGTTCTTAGAACTTTTTATAATTCTGTTAGGGGATCACGAACAACGGGTCGAAAAAAATAGTGTGTCGCTCTCGTTCCTTTGTTCCGCTCGAACCGTAGCTCCAAGAAGGAAGTACGTAGAAAATTTTTGCGTGTGCCTTAAGGGTAGTAGCCCCCCGAGTGGCACATGGTGACCGAGCTGTTCGGCGCATCTCGTTGCGCTTGAATCGCGCGGACTCGCCCGGGCTCGAGCCCGGGAGGCGGGGCCATACATTGCATGGAAGTAAGAAGGAGGGCGAGGGTACTTATATTCTGGCTTCCTACTCGTCTCCATTTGTTCGAGGGTCAGGGAGGCTACGAGTAAAACTGTCTAAGGTGCTCGATGTTCCAAGCATTGGGAAAGATGTTCCATCAACGTCTTTTAGTCGGTAGGCGTCGGATCGTAAGACGTTCACCACCATGTACAGACCATCCCAGGGGGAGGGTAGCGTGTGCTTATCCTTTTTGGTTTGGATCCGTCATAGGACCAGATCGCCGACCTGGAAGGCTCGGGGTTGGACCCGTTGCGAGTGGTAGCGGCGGAGTGCTTGTTGGTACTTTGCTGTTCTTAGGAGGGCGACATCACGAGCTTCGTCTAGCTGATCGATGGAATCCTGCCTGGCTTCTTTGGACCGGGCTTCGTCATAGGCTTTTGTTCAGGGAGAGTCGTACTCATGCTCGGTTGAGAGAACATCTTTTGCCCCGTATGTCATGAAGAAGGGTGTGAAGCCGGTCATCCGGTTGGGTATGGTGCACAGGATCTAGAGAACGGATGGAGATTCGGCGACCCATCGTCGGCGGACTTGTTGAGTTGGTCAAAGATATGAGGTTTGATCCCTTGCAGGATCATGTCGTTAGCTTGTGCGACTTGCGCGTTAGTCCGGGGGTGAGCTACCGAGACCCAGTCGACTCTAATGTTGAACTCATCACAGAACTACAGGAACCTCTTCCCAGCGAATTGTGTTCCTTTATCGGTGATGATGGAATTGGGCACTCCGAAGCGGTACACAATGTTCCGAAAGAAACTAGACGCTTTCTCGGATTTCATTGAGACAAAAGGCTTTGTTTCTATCCACTTCGTGAATGTATCGATAGCCACGAGGAGAACGGTGAAGCCCTCGGGAGCCTTTTTGAAGGGTTCGAAGAAGTCAATCCCCCATACGGAAAAAAGGACACATGATGGGGATGGTCTGGAGGTCCTACGCTGGTACGTGTGTCGGACAAAGTACTGGCAACCTTTGCAGGTGCGTACGATCTGTTGAGCATAGCTGACTGCGGTCGGCCAGAACAAACCCTGATGGTAAGCCTTTCTGACCAAGGAGCGGGGCACCGCATGGTGGCTGCAAATGCCTTCGTGAATGTCGAGGAGAAGGGCCCATCTCTGGTCGGTCGGGATGCAACACTATAGGATCCCTGTGACGCTGCGCCAAAAAAGTTTGTCACCGATAATGATGAACAACTTGGCTCTTTTGGCGAGGCGACGAGCCTCAGTTTCTTCTATCGGGAGCGGTTACGCCGGATTCCATTCAAGGGCATGTCGACAGGAGCTAGGCCCCTTGTATCTCCCCTTATCTTTGTGGTGTAGATGTTCTAGCCCTTCATGGGCCCTTTTTATAGAGAGAAATGGTCTTTCTGTATATGTGCATCTGTTTTCTTCCCCGCGCCGTGCTTTGTTCTAATAGCACGCGTCGCACCTTAACACCTTGTTTGGGTGATAATTGGTGGCGTGTATTTCAATGTTCCTGAACAAAGCCTAATTCAAAGAAGAGGAAGAAGTGTTCGGGGAGAACTTGTAGATGCTTTAAGGGTCTCGATCATCCCGTCCCTGGCGGGCTGGTAGCCCCCGAGTTGCACGTGGCATCCGAGCTAGTCGATGCGTCACGTGGTACTTGAATCACATGGATCCACCCGATCCTCAACTGCTCAAGGTTGGGGCTTCCGGACTACGTGGTGAAGTGATATACCCGGGCTTGAGCTTGGGAGAGCTCTCCTTCTCCCGGGGTTGGAAGTCGGAGGAGGGAGTATCTCTTGTTTTGGACTGTGTTTCTCGATCCGATCCCCCTCCTTTGTTGGTATCCCTTGATCGGCGGTTGTCGGGCCGTCAAAAAACGTGAGGCAGCCAGTCTGCTCTAGGAATGCATGCTCCTCTTCGAGCTCGGCGACCGCCTGCATGGTTTTTTTTGCCTATGTTGTTTGGGGGAACTGGCTCCTTCCCAAAAATACGCTTGAGGAGGGTGCAATCTTTGAGGGTGTGTGTGACCAGGAAGGCGTGATTGGTGCACAGTTTTTCCAATAATTTCTCAAAGTGGTTGGCTTGCGTTTGGGCCAGCCTCTTGCCTTCGCGGCGCTCAGTTGCCGTGACTAGGTCTAAGTATGCCTCAATTTGGTGTCATCGTTCGTCTGTGTCGACCCTTTTCCTCCTCTTCTCATTCTGACGAGGCATGGCATCCCTCCATGCATGGGCCGTTCTTGGAGCTGCCTGGTCGAAGATCGCTCCGACCGCCTCTTCTCCCGAGGCGTGCTTGGTGGCGACGTCGAGCAGTTCCTTGGTGGTCCTTGGCTTGATGCAACTGAGCTTGGGCGCTAGGGATTTGCAAGTTGTTCCAGAGAGGAAAGCCCTAACAATATCCGCATCGTCGACGTCGTGGAGCTCGTTGCACTTCTTGGAGAAGCGCCTGATGTACTGTGTTAGTGTTTTGCCGTGCTTCTGTCGACACGTCTTGGGATCCTTTGAGCTCCCAGAGCGCATGTAGGTTCCTTGGAAGTTACCGATGAAAGTACCCTTTAGCTCCGCCCAACTTAGGATGTTGTCTGCTGGGAGGTATTCAAGTCAGGCCCGAGCGAAATCTACTAAGTATATGGGGAGGTATTGGATGATGAAGTGGTCATCCGTCGCCCCACCAGCCCTGCACTCCAAGCGGTAGTCCTGAGATGGATCCGGACACCCGTTAGCTAACTTTGCGTGAAGGACTCGCCTACTGTTGATCCTTAACTTTCAGATTTTAAGCCTCATTGTAAAGACCTTGAGCCAAACAACATCGCAACTCCACAATCAAACAAGAAACGCTTTGTTGCGATGCTTCTTGCACAAAGTGAAGTAAACTTTAATTAGCACTATCTCTAAAGCAAGCATGGTTCCATTACAAGTTAAATCACCAGCCTTATCAATATTCATATGAAACCAGTTCAGTTCTTACTACGTGAAGACGCAGTGGGCAAGTATGCTCATATGAACGCGAGCGACTGTAATTCGAATTATACATGCCCGGACTACACGACACGTACACCCATACTCTGAGTTGCCAATACCAACCTCGACTGATGTTGTACGCGACCACCTTTCCCAAGTTCTTCCACACAGGACGCAGTCAAACTGCCCCAAATAGCAAGCTCCCTCAAGGTACATACCCGCAGTGATATGTTCTTGAGCGAGTTACCTCCTGCTATCCTGACGTCGAAAGCACGTTAGAAAAGTTCCAATGTGGATCTCACAAGGTACATCGGTTTCCTGGTCCCATATAGCCAGTATGCGCCCGGTACACAACTCAAACTTGTCCAATAGGGCCAAGTACGGACGGCCTTAACCTACATAGGCAGGGCTATGCACGCACGGTCCGCAGCCTGCTGCATCTAAACCTCCCTGACCAGTCTCCATTTCTTAAGTGTGAACTTTCCTTAATGTTCCTATTCTTGACCCGCTCTGATAAAACCAAGTCCTAAAGTCGCCCCACCAGCCCTGCACTCCAAGCGGTAGTCCTGAGATGGATCCGGACACCCGTTAGCTAACTTCGCATAAAGGACTCGCCTACCGTTGATCCTTAACTTTCAGATTTTAAGCCTCATTGTAAGACCTTGAGCCAAACAGCATCGCAACTCCACAATCAAACAAGAAAACACTTTGTTGCGATGCTTCTTGCACAAAGTGAAGTAAACTTTAATTAGCACTATCTCTAGAGCTAGCATGGTTCAATTACAAGTTAAATCACCGGCCTTATCAATATTCATATGAAACCAGTTCAGTTCTTACTACGTCAAGACGTACTGGGCAATATGCTCATATGATCGTGAGCGACAGTGATTCAAATAAGTACACGCCCGGACTACACGACACGTACATCCATACTCCGAGTTGCCGGCAGCAACCTCAACTGATGTTGCACACGGCCACCTTTTCCAAGTTCTTCCACATAGGACACAGTCTAACTGCCCCGAATAGCAAGCTCTCTCAAGGTACATACCCGCAGTGATATGTTCTTGAGCGAGTTACCTCCTGCTATTTTGACGCCGAAAGCCTAAGACGTTAGAAAAGTTCCAATGTGGATCTTACAAGGTACATCGATTTCCTGGGTCCCATATAGACAGTATGCGCCTGTTACACAACTCAAACTTGTCCAACAGGGCCAAGTACAGACGGCCTTAACCGACACAGGCAGGGCTGTGCACGCACGGTCCGCAGGCTGCTGCATCTAAACCTCCCTGCCCAGTCTCCATTTCTAAAGTGTGAACTTTCCTCAATTTTCCTATTCTTGACTTTCATACAAATTGGGTTGCATATTTGGATAGAGCTTGTACCGTATACCATCCCTTGTCAATATCATGTAGAAGAGGACACCTGAATCTAACCCAATTTGAATCACTAAATTTAGAGTTTCCTAGCAAAAGTTATGGCCTTCTAAAGTTTTATAGGAAATCTGCAATTTGAATTAAACCGGGGAAAAATTCAAACGCTGGCGGTGGGTCCAGGGGGCACGTGTCACGTGCTGGAATAAAGCCACATGGGCCACAAGGTTATTTCCCGCGCGGACACAAACTGATCCGGTGTTACAGAGGATCCAGCCTCTTCTTCCCGAGTGACTGACACGTGGGCCTGGTACCTTCTTCAACCTCCAGCCGTCCCGCGTGCCCGCGCCGCCGGAGCTCGCCGGAGCTCCTCGGAACCCGGTCGTCCGGCCACCTCAGGAGCCCTAACTCGCCGCTAGTGCCTAAAATCATGCGAGGAACACGTTGGGAGGACTTCCCAACACTGGCGTCGGCTCTAACCTAGCTCGCACCGATGCGGCGGCTCGATGGAGGTTCGGCGACATCGCCCGGACCTTCTAACCCCTCAAAGTCGATGAACATCGGTCCTACAGCACCAGTGGGTGACGGTGGTGCTCGACATGGACTCCAAACGGACCGGGATTGGCTCTAAGGTGGGTCTCACCGTGCGCCCGAAGCTTCCCCACACCGCCGCCGTCGGAAAAGCTCGGAGTATGCATTCTACAGTGGGTTTCATGCTAGGGTTTGTGAAGAAGAAAAGTTGGCCACTTAGTCTAGCTCCTACGTGCTCAGTTTGGTGCACTACAAATGATTAACGATCGGGAATTTCGGGGTTTCATACCCGCGGGTCGGTTTGCACCGATCGGAGGAAAACTTCAAAATTCGCCATCGACGATCAACCACTCGGCTTGAGCTTTGGAGGTGAGCAGAGTGGAAGTCGTGTGCGTCAAAAGGCGGTCTTTCTCGGCTGTGAAAAGCTCTGGGTGATGCTGTCCACGGGAGCAGTTCGTCGCTCTTCCTTTCGGCCGCAGCGGAAAGATGTTTTGCTCGGTGTTGGGGAGACTTAGCACCCTCGGTGGCGCGTCGAGAAGGTAGTAGGCAACCACACGGTGCTATTTTGCCACTCTCTGAGGCTTTGCATGCAAGGAGGAACCGGCTCACGATTGCCCGAGGGTGGCGGCAGCGCCTCGGCTCTGTTCTTGTGCGAGGAGAAAGCAAGTGTGGTTTCTCCTGTTTTGGGCGAAAAGGAGCACTGCAGTGAGGGAAGAGCACCCAGGCAGCTCTCCAGCGCGAGAGAATTACGGGGAAAGGTGTCTCGGCCTGCCCTCGGTGTCGTCCAGGTGCTGCTCGCCTCTGTCTCGAGTGAACTGACTGAAGGAGCAAAACAGAGACTGTGCACTGAGATCTTTTGCAAATTTTAACTGCCTCAATGACATGTGGGTCCCACAGTCAGCTCCCTCTTATCCTCCAAAATTTGGCAAATGACCAATTCAATTATTTGGAGTTGAAATCTGAACTGATTTTGGATATTTGGGCAAGTTTCATCCAAATTCGAATATGTATTTGAATTCTTTGCAAATTTACATCAAATTGTAAAATGGATAGCAAAACATTCCAAAAATGCATGAAACTTTGCATACCCACTAATTTGGACCTAAGGAATTCAAATATGAAATCTGATTTTGAATTTTCCTGCTGCAAATGAGCTTTTTAACACAACAGTTTGCAGTCCATTGTGTTGCTCTCATTTGAAATTTGAGTTGAACAAATTTTGTTCCAAAATCTGAATTTAACTTTCTCACACATATGGAAACTTCCCACCTTGGTTTCAAATCCCCTTTGGGTTCCAAACATTCAAATAAATAATTGAACTCGTTTGAAGAGAGCTCTCATGTGCATTATCACATGTGAAAACCAACTTTGTGAAAACTTGAGTTTCTTTGTTTTCATATTTTTGGGACCTTTACATTCCCCCCTCCCTTAAAAGGAATCTCATCCCAAGATTACAAAAGATGAGCAATACGGGAGGGTAATTACAAAGTCTATGACAAAAGTTCCGGATAGCTCTTGTGGATGTAATCTTCACTTTCCCACGTCGCCTCTTTCGGGGTATGATTACTCCACAGGACTTTGTAAAATTTCGAAGTCCGTTTTCGGGTGATCCGGGTCTTTTCCGATAATCTGAATGGGCTGCTCGGTGTATGAGAGATCCGGCTTCAACTCGTCGATGTCTACGGTGCGGACAGCAGCAAGGCTTGCCGGTAGTTCCAGCTGGTAGGCTACGGTTCCGCACTTCTCTGTGATGACAAACGGACCGATGAATCGGGGAGCAAGTTTCCCCTTGACACTGAACCGATGAATCCCTTTCATCGGAGACACACGAAGATACACATGCTCTCCGACGTCGAAGTGCAGCGGTCGACGCCTCTGATCCACGTAGCTTTTCTGACAAGATTGGGCAGCTTTGAGGTTCTCTTGTATTATCCGAACTCTCTCTTCGGCTTCATTGACAAGATCAACCCCGAACGTGACTCGTTCACTGGACTCGCACCAATTCAATGGTGTACGACACTTCTGTCCGTAGAGAGCTTCATATAGTACCATTTTGATACTCGTCTAATAACCGTTGTTGTACGAGAACTTCGCTAGTGGTAGGTGATCTCCCAGCTCTTAACGTGGTGGATGGCACACGCTCTTAGCATATCTTCCACTATTTGATTCACCCTCTCAGTTTGCCCATCGGTTTGAGGGTGATACGAGGAGCTTCGAATCAACTTGGTTCCCAAGGATGCATGTAGCTGTTCCCAGAAATGGGCTACGAACAGCGATCCTCTGTCGGACACAATGGTACGGGGAATTCTATGTAATCACAAGATCTGTTCTATATACAACTCCGCATACTTCTTTGCATTGTACCTGGTATGCACAGTGATGAAGTGTGCTGATTTGGTTAACGGTTCAACGATTACCCAAATCGAATCATGGTTATGGGAGATCATCGGCAACCCGACGATGAAGTCCATACTCAAGTCTTCCCACTTCCATGCCAGTATTTGTAGAGGTTGCAACAGGCCCGACTTCTTCACATGGTCGACCTTGACTCTTCGACACGTATCACATTCTGAAACGTACTTTGCAACTTCACGTCTCATATGTGTACACCAAAACTTCTTCCGGAGATCTTGGTACATTTTATTGCTTCCCGGATGAATAGAAAATTTGGACAAATGAGTTTCATCCAAAATTTTCTTCCGTAGTCCCATATCCTGGGGTACTACTATCCGGTCGTTGAACCACAACGTACCTTCTTCGTCCTTCCGGAAGCATTTCATTTCTCCATTGTCTATTCTCCGCCGTATTGGAGACATACCCTTGTCTTTTCTTTGAGCTTCAATGACCTCCTCTCGGATAGTAGGAATGAGAGCGAGATTATAGAGTGCTCCATACAGAATGACACGGAGGCTTGGTTCTTCATCATCCATTTCAGCAATGGTCAAATGGTGGATATGCGCCTTACGACTGAGCGCATCGGCGACCACATTTGCCTTTCGCGGATGATAATGAATCTCAAGTTCATAATCTTTAATGAGCTCTAGACATCTTCGTTGCCTCATGTTCAATTCTTTCTGAGTGAAGATGTATTTCAAGCTCTTGTGGTCGGGGTAGAGGTGTACAAGATTTCCGAGCAAGTAATGCCTCCACATCTTCAAAGCAAGGACCACAACAGCTAACTCAATATCATGAGTTGGATAATACTGCTCATGGTTTCTGAGTTGACGAGATCCATAAGCGACCACTCGTCCCTCTTGCATCAGCATGCAGCCAAGACTGATGCCAGATGCATTGCAATAAACATCAAATGGCTTCGTCGTATCCGTCTGAGCAATAATTGGTATTGTTGTGAGATACTTTCACACCCGGTTTCTCCAAAGAACAACCGAGTGAATATCACATGTATGCCAGGATCATTTTCTCATACATGTGACGACAAATAGTGAAGCATCATCATATTACAAGCCAGGTGTTCGAATATAAATAAGTCTTACATATCATACGTCTCGATGGACGATAATAAGTTCATAACTTGTAAATAAAACAGCAGCGGAATGTAAATCTTGTGGGCTCCGTCACAGGTTCTGCCCGAGGGACTCCGTGAACCTAGAATCCTTCCTCGGGACCAAAGTCTTGGTCATTAAACACCACATCATTCTCTTGACCTGAGCAGCAATATAAACCAATAGAAAAGCAAGTTTGAGTACCGTGGGTACTCAGCAAGTGTGGGAAAGTTATGTCATGCATGACTAGAGCAAGGAGAGGTTGAACTCATGGTTAAAGCACTACGCAATTAATACCTAACACCTTAGCTTATTAAGCACCAACATTACTACACAGGTGAATTGATCCCAATCCCTCAACCCATCATCAATATCAAATACACATAGTCTCAACTCAAATGTTAAGCTTCCCGCTTAACATCCTCAACTTCCCAATCCATCATCCTATAATCATGAATAAGTCCAAGCTGCTCTTGACCGTGAGCACGGCTGTCATGACAGTTTTGACTCTGCAGAGTTTGCACCACTGTACCCACATGTAGTGATTTCATCCCCCGTTGTCGGGTGGACTAAAAGAACCTCCATTATGCCAGTGGCCGCGAACCACATTCACACTTCCTAGGTGTGTAGCCAGAAAATCACTACGAAGCCTTTACAAAGGGATTCCCGACGAGCGTGGGCTCACTGAGGTTTCACCCCTAACAGCATACAAGAGGCTCCAACCCCGCTGCAGTGGCCCCCTCTTGAGCCTTGCGGTTCATATGGTAGTCCAGCTGACACCTATTCCCCGCACCATCCAAAGCACCCATACTACGCCGGAGATACACCTAATTAATTGGCCAAGCTGCCCCATCTCAGCATGTGGTTGGCACGGTAAAGCCAGGTTACATGCTCCATGAACCGGTCCTTAGGATCCAGGCAAGTACTAAACACAAACCCTAGTCTCGTGCACCCAGAACCAACCAAATCATCCAACTTGCCTCGATCCCTACCTCTACATAACTCATAATATCTCATTCAAAATTAAGGTAAACGAGTTGATGATCTCATATCCCACTTATCCCATTCTAAGCATGGCTAAGCATAAGTAATATGAATGAATGACATAATAAAACAAATCCCAACCCAAGCTACAAGGAAACAAGATAATGCAATTCTAGGGAAACTTCCTAGCATGGGTTTCATATTTCAATTGACAATGCAAATAATTCCGTCTACACATCCTATTATAGGATCAAAGTGGTCAAGGACACTTGCCTTCTTCCTGCTGCTCTGGGAATGGAAAGTCTTGGTCTTGGAAGGGAAGAACTTGCTCTGGGGCAGGTTCTACTCATGCCAATACACATAGCAAAAGAAAACAACAATCCATAAGCCATAGTCCACACTTTCACTTCATGCAAACCACACATACATACATATGGAAGTCATTCACATTTCTAAGTGTTGTGGTTATCCTAGATGTGTTGATTTTTGGCCTACATGCACTTTTAAACATATATATATATATATATATATTATTTCTAACTTCCGTATTCAGATTTCTATTTGCACACTATATATGAATTTCTAATTTGAACAAATTCTTTATATTTAATTAATACACTTCTTAGCCACAAAATTTGCATGAAAGGTATTTCCCTACTCCAAATAAGTTTTCATATCTTTTACAAAATCCTAAATTGAAGTTTTTGGGTTTGGAGACCTCATTTATCATTTTCTAATTATGCATACCTATTTTCCTATATTTTCAGATTTATTTTCTATGCCTAAAAGTGAACTTTACTATTAAAATAGTAAGACATATCATCTAAACAGAATAGGTTCTATCTAAAATATTCAATAATATATTTTTGAACTTCCTCTCTGATGTGAAACAATTTAAATTTATTTTACTAGTTTTTAGAATTATTTCCTAGACTAAAATGTGTCTCTAGTGAAAATAAAAATGAGCAACACTTAGGCAGATTTCATTTCAGCCTAAAATCTATTTTTAACTCATTCTAAAGTTTTCCAAGTGCTAGAGAGTTTAAACTTGAATTTGCACATGTGTTTGCCTTACCCTTTTAAATTTAAATCCTAGTCCATATTCAAATTTCTGAATTTAATATCCTATAGGGTCAAAAAGGTAAATCCACCCTACTGCAGGTTTTAATTTACTATTTCCTAAATTTACAGGGGTCTAACTACACATAACAGAGGGGTTTTCCTAATTTTTATTGAGTCCAGGGCTAAAACTGATTTTAAATGAATTTACACGAATTTCTGAGGGTCTAGGGGCTAGATCAGAAGTTTCCGGGGCTAGCTCGTGCTTTCCGAGATCCCCAGGGGGTAGCGCGTAAGAATCCCGACCTTTTTAATGCGGGGCCGACGTGGACCGTTGGATTTGAAACGGACGACTCAGATTAGATTGCCGAAGCGGTACGCATCGGTTTTATTTCTACCGTGCGATTTAAAATAGACGGCTCTCAAGGGGCCACGTCGCCCTGGCCGGAGCCAGCCCGCGCGCGCGGTGGTGCGCGGCGGCGGGGGTGGCGATCTCGCCGGCGCAGCCTCGGTTTTTGCCGCTACACGCTAGAGCTCGCATCTTTTTGCACGGATCGGCTGCGGAGGGTTAGGGGATGCTCACCGAGGGGTTTTCCTGCACTCGGAGGCCCTGGAAGTCGGTCGGCTGCGAGCTTCAACGGCGAGGGTCTTCGGTGCACGTCGGAGTGGCAGTTGGGGCACAAGACACGTCGTTTGCTTCACCTGCAGGGCTCCCCGGCGGCGGTGGGATGTGATCAACAAGTTAGATCAGGAAATTTGAGCAAGGATCGAAGGAAATCGGCGGTGGAGGCTTCGGTTCTCACCGGAGAGAAAAACGGCCGATCGGGGAGGAAAAAGGGGCGGATTTCAGCGTTTAAATAGACGAGGGAGGGCGGCTGGGGTTTGTTTGGATGTACCGCTGCGCGTGGCTGGAGACCGAGGCATCCGAGCCAGAAAATCGGCGTGGCTGCGGCGATCGGCGCGGAAGTCGCGCGGCAGTTGGGCGCGTGCGCGAGGAGAGGGATGACACGCGGGTCCCACGTGTCAGTGAGAGGGAGAGAGGGGGGCGCGGGTTCGGGCTGGCGCGGGGGTCTTGGGCTGGCTGGCGGGTTTCGGCCCACTGGCCGGTTTCGATTTTCTTTTTCTTTTCCTTTTTCCTTTTCTCTTTCTTTTTCTTTTTCTATTTTGATTTGAATTTGAATTCCCGTTTGAATTTGAATTGCTTTATCACATGCATTACGTCCAAAAATTTTTAAATTCCCCTCTTTAGCAGGTTTTGGGGTGTTACAGCTCTACCCCCCTTAAAAGAAATCTCGTCCTCGAGATTGGTGGTTCTAGGAAAACAATTCCAGAAATTGTGCCTTAAGCTCGTCTTCTCGCTCCCATGTGGCTTCCTCTTCCGAGTGATGCTTCCACTGCACCTTGCACATCCGGATTCTTTTATTTCTTGTGAGGCGTTCCATTGTCTCCAAAACCTTGACCGGTTGCTCGGCATAAGACAGATCCTCTCGTACGTCAACCTCATTCATGGGTAACGTCTCTTCAGGCGTCCTTAGACATTTCTTGAGCTGTGACACATGGAATACATCGTGCACATCCGATAGACGAGCCGGTAGTTCTAGTTGATATGCCACTTCGCCTTTCCTCTCCAGAATCTGAAAGGGTCCGATGTATCGAGGTGATAACTTCCCTTTCACCTTGAACCGACGAAGTCCTCGGATAGGGGACACCTTGAGATAGACATAGTCCCCCATATTGAAAACGAGCTCTTTTCTCTATACATCGGCATAGCTCTTTTGTCGGGTCTGTGCTATCCTCAAGTTGTTGCGGATTTCCCTCCCTTTCGCCTCGGCTTCTTGTAGTACTTCGGGCCCAAACACTTTACTTTCCCTTGTTTGGTTCCAAAATAGTGGAGTTCTGCACTTCCTCCCATACAAAGCCTCAAATGGTGACATCTTCATACTAGCCTGATAGCTGTTGTTGTAGGAGAACTCCGCATACGGTAAGTTCTTATCCCAACTCCTGTTGTTCTTGAACGCACATGCTCTTAGCATATCCTCAAGGATCTGATTGGTTCTTTCCGTCTGCCCGTCAGTCTGGGGGTGATAGGCAGAACTAAAATTCAGATGAGTTCCCATGGTTTCATGTAATTTCTGCCAGAACCTTGAGGTGAACTGTGTTCCTCGATCTGACACTATCTTCTTTGGCACTCTATAAAAACACACGATCCTTGACATGTACAATTCCGCCAATTTGGATCCGCTGTAGCTTTCCTTGGTTAGCCTGTCGATGATGACCCATATCGAATCATATCCCGATTGGGTCCTAGGTATTCCCACTATGAAGTTGTAACACCCCAAAATTCTGTCAAGAGGGGAATTTAAAATTTTTTGGACGTACTGCATGTGGTGCAGAAATTCAAATTCAAATTCAAATCAAAACAGAAAAGAAATGGAAAAAGAAAAAAGAAAAAGAAACCCCCCGACCAATGGGCCGAAACCCACCAGCCGGCCCACCATACCCCCCCGCGCCAGGCCACAGCCGCGCGCCTCTCCCTCTCACTGACACGCAGAGCCCGCGTGTCATCCCCCACCTCTCGCTCGCGCCAACTACCCGGACTCCTCCGCGCGCCCGAATCTAAACTACCCTGGAAAACCGCGTCCCCCAGCCGAATTCTGGTCCCGGACGACTCCAGCTCAATCCCAACAGACACGCCGCCCGCCCCCGTCTATATAAACATCGGCATCGCCCTGTCCCCCCCCCCCCCCCGATCGACTGTTTTTCCTCCCGGTGAAAACCAGAGCTTCTCCGGTCGTTTTCTCTCGATCTTTGCTCGGGTTTTCTGATCTAACGCGTCGATCGTGCCCCACCGCCTCCGGGGAGTCACGCAGGTGCAGAAAACTCGGTGGTTTGCGCTCTAGGCACAGCTCCGACGAGCACCACAGCGGTTCCACCTCGGACCTCGACGCCGACCGCCTTCCAGGGCCTCCGAGCTCAAGAAAAAACCCCGAGGTGAGATCCCCGACCTCCCCTCTACCGTTTTATGCCATGAAATCCTAGTTTTAGGAGGTATAGACGAAGATCCGATGTTTTTCGGCGAGATCGCCGCCTCCCGCCGCCGCGCGCCGCCGGGTAGCGCCGCCCGCGCACGGTCAGGGCGACGTGGCCGCTTGTGCGCCGTCTATTTTAAATCGCACGGTAGAATTAAAACCCGCGCATACCGGTTCAGCGATCTAATCTGAGCCGTCTGTTTTAAATCGGACGGTCCACATCAGCCCCGCGTAATAAAGGCCGGAATTCTTACGCGCTACCCCCTCGGGATCTCGCAAAACACGAGCTAGCCCCGGAAACTTCTGATCTAGCCCCTAGAACTTCAGAAATTCGTGTAAATTCATTTAAAAATCAGTTTTAGCCCCTGGACTTAATAAAAATTAGGAAAAACCCTCTGTTATGTGTAGTTAGACCCCTGGAAATTTATGAAATAATAAATTAGACCCTGTAGTAGGGTGAATTTACCTTTTTGACCCTATATGATATTGAATTCAGAAAATTTAATATGGGATTTGGATTTAAATTTAAAAGGTAAGGCAAACACATTGCAAATTCAAGTTTAAACTTTCCTGGCACTTGGAAAACTTTAGAATGAATTAAAAATAAATTTTAGGCTGAAATAAAATCTGCTTAAGTGTAGTTCATATTTATTAGATCTAGAAACACATTTTTAGGCTAGGAAATAATTCTGAAAACTGATAAAATAAATTTAAATTAGTTCACATCAGAGGAGAAGTTCAAAAGTGTATTATTTAATATTTTAGATCAGAACCTATTCTGTTTAGATGATAAGTCCTACTATTGAAGATTTAAAACTCAATTTTAGGCATAGAAAATAAATCTGGAAAATAAAGGAAAATAGATATGCATAACTAGAAAATAATAAATGAAGTCTCCAAACTCAAAGACTTCAGTTTAGGATTTGGTAGAAGGTCTGAAAACCCATTTGGAATAGGGAATTACTTTCCATGCAAACTTGGTAGCTAAAGAGTGTATTAAAGAATTTGTTTAAATTGGAAATTTATATATAGTGTGCAAATAGAATTCTGAATACAAAAGTTAGAAATCATATACATATGCTTAAAAGTGCATGAAGGCCAAAAATCAACACATCTAGGACAACCACAACACTTAGTAATGTGAATGACCTTCATAGGTATGTATGTGTGGTTTGTATGAAGTGAAAGTGTGAACCATGTCTTATGGATTGTTGTTTTCTTTTGCTATGTGTATGGGCATGAGTAGAGCCTGCCCCAGAGCAAGTTCTCCCCTTCCAAGACTAGGACTTTCCATTCCCAGAGCAGCAGGAAGAAGGCAAGTGTCCTTGACCACTTTGACCCTACACTAGGATGTGTAGATAGAATTATTTGCATTGTCAATTGAAATATGAAACCCATGCTAGGAAGTTTCCCTAGAATTGCATTATCTTGTTTCCTTGTAGCTTGGGTTGGGGTTTATTTTATCATATCATTTATTTACATGCTTATGCTTAGCCATGCTATGTAAGACTTATTTGAGGGGTATGGTGGGCCGGCTGTTGGGTTTCGGCCCATTGGCCGGGGGGTTTCTTTTTCTTTTTTCTTTTTCCATTTCTTTTCTGTTTTGATTTGAATTTGAATTCCAATTTGAATTTGAATTTCTGCACCACATGCAGTGCGTCCAAAAATTTTTAAATTCCCCTCTTGACAGAATTTTGGGGTGTTACAACTTCATAGTGGGACTGCCTAGGACCCAATCGGGATATGATTCGATATGGGTCATCATTGACAGGCTAACCAAGGTAGCTCATTTCATCCCTGTGAAAGAAAGCTACAGCGGATCCAAATTGGCAGAATTATACATGTCAAGGATCGTGTGTTTCCATGGAGTGCCAAAGAAGATAGTGTCAGATCGAGGGACACAGTTCACCTCAAGGTTCTGGCAGAAGTTGCATGAAACCATGGGGACTCATCTGAATTTTAGTTCTGCTTATCATCCCCAGACTGACGGACAGACGGAAAGAACCAATCAGATCCTTGAGGACATGTTGAGAGCGTGTGCGCTCAAGAACAATAGGAGTTGGGATAAGAATTTACCGTATGCGGAGTTCTCCTATAACAACAGCTATCAGGCTAGTATGAAAATGTCACCCTTTGAGGCTTTGTCTGGGAGAAAGTGCAGAACTCTACTATTTTGGAACCAAACCGGGGAAAGTAAAGTGTTTGGACCCGAGGTACTACAAGAAGCCGAGGCTAAAGTGAGGGAAATCCGCAACAACCTGAGGATAGCATAGACCCGACAAAAGAGTTATGCCGATGTACGGAGAAGAGAGCTTATTTTCAATGTGGGAGACTATGTTTATCTCAAGGTGTCCCCTATCCGAGGACTTCGTCGGTTCAAGGTGAAAGGGAAGTTATCACCTCGATACATCGGACCCTTTCAAGTTCTGGAGAGGAAAGGTGAAGTGGCATATCAACTAGAACTACCGGCTCGCCTATCGGATGTCCATGATGTATTCCATGTGTCACAGCTCAAGAAATGTCTAAGGACGCCTGAAGAGAGGTTACCCATGAATGAGGTTGACGTACGAGAGGATTTGTCTTATGCCGAGCAACCGGTCAAGATTACGGAGACAATGGAACGCCTCACAAGAAATAAAAGAATCCGGATGTGCAAGGTGCAGTGGAAGCATCACTCGGAAGAGGAAGCCACATGGGAGCGAGAAGACGAGCTTAAGGCACAGTTTCCGGAATTGTTTTCTTAGAACCACCAATCTCGAGGACGAGATTTCTTTTAAGGGGGGTAGAGCTGTAACACCCCAAAATTCTGTCAAGAGGGGAATTTAAAATTTTTTGGAAGTACTGCATGTGGTGCAGAAATTCAAATTCAAATTAGAATTCAAATTCAAATCAAAATAGTAAAGAAATGGAAAAAGAAAAAAGAAAAATAAACCCCCCGGCCAATGGGCCGAAACCCACTAGCCGGCCAACCATACTCCCCCACGCCAGCCCACAGCCGCGCGCCTCTTCCTCTCACTGACACGCGGGGCCCGTGTGTCATCCCCCACCTCTCGCTCACGCCAACTACCCGGATTCCTCCACATGCCCGAATCTAAACTACCCCGAAAAACCGCGCCCCCCAGCCGAATTCTGGTCCCGGACGACTCCGGCTCGATCCCAATAGACACGCCGCCCTCCCCCGTCTATATAAACGCCGGCATCACCCTGTCCCCCCCCCCCCCCCCGATCGGCTATTTTTCCTCCCGGTGAGAACCAGAGCTTCTCCGACTGTTTTCTCTCGATCTTTGCTCGGGTTTTCTGATCTAACGCGTCAATCGTGCCCCACCGCCTCCGGGGAGTCACGCAGGTGCAGAAAACTCGGTGGTTTGCGCTCTAGGCACAGCTCCGATGAGCACCGCAGCGGTTCCACCTCGGACCTCGACGTCGACCGCCGTCTAGGGCCTCCGAGCTCAAGAAAAACCCCGAGGTGAGATCCCCGACCTCCCCTCTACCGTTCTATGCCATGAAACCCCAGTTTTAGGAGGTATAGAAGAAGATCCAAAGTTTTCCAGCGATATCACCGCCTCCCGCCGCCGCCGGGCAGCGCCGCCCGCGCACGGTCAGGGCGACGTGGCCGCTTGTGCGCCGTCTATTTTAAATCGCACGGTAGAATTAAAACCCGCGCGTACCGGTTCGGCGATCTAATCTGAGCCGTCTGTTTTAAATCGGACGGTCCACATCAGCCCCGCGTTATAAAGGCCGGGATTCTTACGCGCTACCCCATGGGGATCTCGCAAAACACGAGCTAGCCACGGAAACTTCTGATCTAGCCCCTGGAACTTCAGAAATTTGTGTAAATTCATTTAAAAATCAGTGTTAGCCCCTGGACTTAATAAAAATTAGGAAAACCCCTCTGTTATGTGTAGTTAGACCCCTGGAAATTTATGAAATAATAAATTAGACCCTGTAGTAGGGTGAATTTACCTTTTTGACCCTATATGATATTAAATTCAGAAAATTTAATATGGGATTTGGATTTAAATTTAAAAGGTGAGGCAAACACATTGCAAATTCAAGTTTAAACTTTTCTGGCACTTGGAAAACTTTAGAATGAATTAAAAATAAAATTTAGGCTGAAATAAAATCTGCTTAAGTGTAGTTACATATTTATTAGATCTAGAAACACATTTTTAGTCTAGGAAATAATTCTGAAAACTGATAAAACAAATTTAAATTAGTTCACATCAGAGGAGAAGTTCAAAAGTGTATTATTTAATATTTTAGATCAGAACCTATTCTGTTTAGATGATAATTCCTACTATTGAAGATTTAAAACTCAATTTTAGGCATAGAAAGTAAATCTGGAAGATAAAGGAAAATAGGTATGCATAACTAGAAAATAATAAATGAAGTCTCCAAACCCAAAGACTTCAGTTTGGGATTTGGTAGAAGGTCTGAAAACCCATTTGGAATAGGGAATTACTTTCCATGCAAACTTGGTAGCTAAAGAGTGTATTAAAGAATTTGTTTAAATTGGAAATTTATATATAGTGTGCAAACAGAAATCTGAATACAAAAGTTAGAAATCATATACATATGCTTAAAATTGCATGAAGGCCAAAAATCAACACATCTAGGACAACCACAACACTTAGTAATGTGAATGACCTTCATAGGTATGTATGTGTGGTTTGTATGAAGTGAAAGTGTGAACCATGTCTTATGGATTGTTGTTTTCTTTTGCTATGTGTATGGGCATGAGTAGAGCCCGCCCCAGAGCAAGTTCTCCCCTTCCAAGACCAGGACTTTCCATTCCCAGAGCAGCAGGAAGAAGGCAAGTGTCCTTGACCACTTTGATCCTACACTAGGATGTGTAGATAGAATTATTTGCATTGTCAATTGAAATATGAAACCCATGCTAGGAAGTTTTCCTAGAATTGCATTATCTTGTTTCCTTGTAGCTTGGGTTGGGGTTTATTTTATCATATCATTTATTTACATGCTTATTCTTAGCCATGCTTAGAATGGAATAATTGGGATATGAGATCATCAATTTTATTTACCTTACTCTTGAATGAGACATTATGAGTTATGTAGAGGTAGGGATCGAGGCAAGTTGAATGATTTGGTTGGTGCTGGGTGCACGAGACTCGGGTTTGTGTTTAGTACTTGCCTGGATCCTAAGGACCGGTTCATGGAGCATGTAACCTGGCTTTACCGTGCCAACCACATGCTGACATGGGGCAGCTTGGCCAATTATTTAGGTGTATCCCCAGCGTAGTATGGGTGTGTTGGATGGTGCGGGGAATAGGTGTCAGCTGGACTACCATATGAACCGCAAGGCTCAAGAGGGGGCCACTGCAGCGGGGTTGGAGCCTCTTGTATGCTGTTAGGGGTGAAACCTCAGTGGGCCCACGCTCGTCGGGAATCCCTTTGTAAAGGCTTCGTAATGATCTCCTGGCTACACACCTGGGAAGTGTGAATGTGGTTCGCGGCCACTGGCATAATGGAGGTTCTTTTAGTCCACCCGGCAATGGGGGATGAAATCACTACATGTGGGTACAGTGGTGCAAACTCTGCAGAGTCAAAACTGTCATGACAGCCGTGCTCACGGTCAAGAGCGGCTTGGACTTATTCATGATTAGAGGATGATGACTTTGGAAGTTGTGGATGTTAAGCGGGGAGCTTAACATTGGAAATGATGTTATGGTTATTTGATTATGATGATGGGTTGGGAGATTGGGACCATTTCACCTATGTAGTAATGTAGGTTCTTAATAAGCTAAGGTGATAGGTATTAATTGCGTAGTGCTTTAACCATGAGTTCAACCTCTCCTTGTTCTAGCCATGCATGACATAACTTTCCCACACTTGCTGAGTACCAACGGTACTCAAACTTGCATATTTGTTGGTTTAAATTGCTGCTCAGATCAAGGGGATGAGGTGTTGTTCAATGACCAAGACTTCGGACCCGAAGAAGGATTCTAGGTTCATGGAGTCCCCCGGGCAACGCCTGTGACGGAGCCCACAAGAATAATATTTCCGCTGCTAGTTTATTTATATGTTATGAACTTATTATCGTCCATCGAGACGTATACTTTGTAAGACATATTTATATTCGACACCTGGCTTGTAATAAATGATGCTTCACTATTTGTCAACACATGTATGAGAAAATGATCCTGTCATACATGTGATATTCACTCGGTTGTTCTTCGGAGAAACTGGGTGTGACAGAAGTCCATACCTATTTCTTCCCATTTCCATTCAGGCACTTTGAGTGGTTGCAATAGTCACTCGAGTCGTTGATGTTCTGCTTTCACCAACTGACAGGTGTCACATAGGGCAACATGTTCCGCGACATCTCGCTTCATGCCATACCACCAATATCTGCTCTTGAGGTCATGATACATCTTTGTACTCCCAGGATGAATGGAATAGTCGGAATCATGAGCTTCCTTCAAAATCAATTCACGGATCTCCTTCACTTCAGGCACACAGATTCTTTTTCCATGCCACACCGTACCTTGTTCATCTTCTCTGAACCTAGGGACTTTATTTTCTTTGATGAGTTCTCTAATCTCTTGTATCTTCTCGTCATTCTTCTGACCGTTGCGTATGTCCGGCTCTAATGTGGAGTCCACTTCCATGGCGATGGCCTCACCACTATTCACCAGACATAGATTGAGTTTTGCAATCTCTTCCTTCAATTCTGTAGGCATGTCCTTCGAACTCAACATGTGGACCTGCACTTTCCGGCTCAAAGCATCAGCTACGACGTTCACTTTCCCAGGATGATAGTTGATGCCCACATCGAGGTCGTTGATTAGCTCTAACCCATCTCCTTTGTCTGAGGTTGAGATCTGGCTGTGTGAAAATATACTTTAAGCTCTTATGATCCGTATATATCTGTGTCCTCTTCCCCATCAAGTAATGCCGCCAAATCTTCAACGCGTGTACCACTGCAGCTAGCTCTAGGTCATGTGTAGGATAGTTCTTCTCGTGTTTTCGGAGCTGCCGGGACGCATATGCCACGACATGCCCCTCTTGCATGAGAACACATCCCAACCCGTGTCCAGATGCATCAAAGTACACCGAAAAAATCTTCTGCATATCTGGCATAACTAGCACTGGGGTTGTTGTCAATCTTTCCTTCAATTCTTGAAAACTCGTCTCGCACTGTGGTGTCTATGTGAATGTGATTCCCTTCTCTAACAATTTGGTGAGGGGTCTCGAGATCTTGGAGAAACCCTCAATAAACCATCGATAATACCCAGCCAATCCTAAGAAGCTTCGAACTTCCCCGACATTCTTAGGGGTCTTCCACTTCTGTACATCCTCGATCTTGGCGGGATCTACAGAGATTCCTCCCTCCGAGATTATATGTCCTAAGAAGGGAACTCTCTTCAGCCAAAACTCACACTTACTCAACTTGGCATATAGTTGGTGTTCTATCAGTTTTTGCAACACCAACATTAAATGTCCCTCATGTTCCTCTTCATCTTTGGAGAAGACGAGAATGTCATCAATGAAAACCACCACAAATTTGTCCAGATATTCCATGAATACCTTGTTCATGAGATACATGAAGTATGCCGGGCATTAGTTAGCCCGAACGGCATGACGGTGTATTCATACAGCCCGTATCGAGATACGAAAGCTGTCTTTGGAATGTCGGTTTGCCTTATCTTAAGTTGGTGGTATCCCATCCTGAGATCAATTTTTGAGAACACACAAGCTCCCCTCAACTGATCAAATAAGTCTTCAATGCGGGGTAATGGGTACTTGTTCTTGATGGTTACTTCATTCAACGCACGGTAGTCTACGCATAACCTTTGGGTCCCGTCCTTCTTGGGTACAAATATCACTGGAGCTCCCCATGGTGAGGAACTAGGACGAATGTACCCCTTCTCTGTCAATTCTCTTAAATGTTCCTTGAGTTCTTCCAGCTGTTTGGAGTCCATCCGATAAGGCCTCTTGTATATTGGAGCTGTTCCAGGCACTAGCTCAATCGAGAATTCCACTTCATGATCGGGAGGCATACCTGACAACTCCCCCGGAAAAACATCTGGATATTCCTTGATAATCCTTATCTCTCCCACTTCCACCTCAACTTTATTGAGTTTAATGTCCCTCCTAGGCTCTTGCACGGCTATGAACTTCACTTTCGTGCCACTAGTGTTAGTTAGTTCCACCGTTCTGGTCGAACAGTGGATGATACCTTTATGTTTGGTCAACCAATCCATACCCAAAATAATATCTATCCCTTGTGAGTCTATCACTATGAGGTTTGCAGTGAATACTACCCCATTAATGTCTAGATTCACCTTGGGACACACTTGTCTTGTCCTTATTTCTCCCCCTGTAGAGTTTACTGCTAGCATATGGTTCATTTGTGTTGTTGCTAGATCATGCTTCTTAACAAACCCTTAAGCAATGAACGAGTGGGTGGCACCAGAATCGAACAATAGGGTTGCAATGTGTAAGTTGGCAGGAAACTTACCAATTACCACGTCAGATGCCTCTTGCGCTTCCTCCATGGTCACGTGGTTCACCCGTCCTCGCATCACATTCTGCTGCTGTGGCTGCATGGGCTTCTTCTTTGGGCACTTATGGGCGTAGTGCCCCACTTCACCACAGTTGAAGCATTGCACCCCAACCTTAGGTGCCTGGCCCTTGTTGTCTTGGGGTTGGTTCGGTGGTCCTTGTCCTGCTGGTCGAGGTTAATATGTGGGGCGAGGCTGCTGTACAAACTGACGCTGCGGCTGTGCTGGTGCTGACGGACGCCTGAAATTCGGGTTGTACCCTCTTGGTGCTGAGTAGGGTACCACAGCACGGCTCGTCTACCCTGCGGGTTGCTGCATCATACGTGGGCGTGTGTTGCTACCTGAGGCTTGGTGTGATCATCCCGCCTTCCTCTTGTTTTCATTCTCCAAGGCCTTCAGCTTCCTCTCCATGACAAATGCTCTGTCTACCATCTTTTGGAAGCTTTCATACTCGTTGGAGGACATTGCACATTGCGTTTCCATAGTAAGTCCTTCCACAAAACAGTCCTGTTTTTGCTCATCAGTTTCGATGTCCCGTGGTGCATAACGGGATAGTTGGGTGAACTTGGTGAGGTATTCCCTCACTGTCATGTTACCTTGCTGCAGTCCCAAGAACTCCTTTCTCTTGTTTTTGAGTTCACTCCTTGGTATGTAGTGGTTGCCGAAACTGCGCTTGAACTCTTCCCAAGTGATGTTCTCGGGGTCGTGATGGGCTGCCACGTAAGCGGTCCACCAATCAGCAGCAGGTCCATGCAATTGGTGAGAGGCAAACATCACCCTCTCATACCCTTGGCATTGTATGATCCTCATCTTGCTCTCAATAGTCTTTAGCCAGTCATTTGCCTCCAGAGGTTCAGCAACACTTGCAAACTTTGGAGGTTGAGTCCCCAGAAACTCACTCAACCTTGGTTGGCGTGGTGCAGCTTGTGGGGGTGGAGCTTGGTGCAAGTTGGCCACCACCTGAGTTAGACTCTGGATGAGTTGATTCTGATTTTCAAGCATTTGGTGGATAGGATCAGCTCCTTCACGGCGACCACCCCTATCTTGTCCTCCAGAAAGATGAGGGTTGCCGGCCTCATCGTTGTTGTTGGTGGGGTTGGCACCACGACCCTTTCCTCTTCCAGCCATCTATCATGATCAACCAAATGTTAACTTAAAGCATTACGTATTAACTTCCCAAATTGCTTGTTTGAACTTAAACTTTTGAGGCCTTAATTTTCTAAGGGTTTCACGTAGATTTTTGGGAGTCACGTCTCACGCGAAAATAAATGCACTCTTAATTCATAGGGGTTCACACATCTAAGCAAAGCAACCTAAAGACGAGGTTGTGGACAAATGCCCATGGCTTCCACAACTCACGTCACACACCAAATATTAACACACAAATAACTAAGGTATTGACTCCACTACTCGATGACCTGCTGAAATAAGGGAAAGGACTCTAAACGACTCGTATCACTGAGCTGGCTCTTCGGGGTCTTCCTCATTATTGCGGCTGCCCTCTGATTCCTCTTTGGGTGGGGAAGCTGCTGGTGGAGAAGTGCGGCGACGCTTGCTCGCTCGGGGGTCTGGGGAGTCAGGAGTCCAGTGTCATTTGACACGACCCCACGGTCTTGTCGAGCCAGGATCACGCTGAGGGGTACTGCGTTGCACAACACTGAATAACACACATCAAAGGTACAAAGCGGAAGCAAAACTTTTATTACATAAAGGGGTTTACGAACATTTGTACATCAAAATAAGTCCAGTCTACACTCACGGGCGTAGACTACGCATCAAGTGCACGTTCAGCCCTTGAACGTACCCTTGCTAGCACACACGCACACTAACTCTGCGGCGTGCACGACTCCCACTCGACGGGGTTCCCCTCCTGGGGTTCTGTCTCCTCTTCGGGAGTCCCTTCCTCATAGAACCCTGCAAAAGCTTCAAACACAAGCAGTGAGCACGAAGGCTCAGCAAGTCTGACCCGTCTCACCTAAACATGGAACTTCTACATGAGGGGTGATGGGTTACATGAGGTAAAAATCATTTGCAAGGACTTGCCTAATTAGTAGAACCTTACTTTCAAGTTTTAGCAGCAGGTTGTGGAGAACCTTACGCTAAGGCACATGAGAGAGCCACAATCAAACAAGAAACGCATTTCTCTCATGTACTTTGCCCAAAGTTGAAAAGAACTTTAGTTAGCTCTAAACTACAGCAAACCATTAACAAGCAAAGTCCAGCTTTCAATCAGCAACATTTTAACATGTAACTAGCCTGTTCTTTCTACGTCACGGTACAGTGAACAAGTGGTACTTACTGACCGCGAGGGACGGCGATTATAATCGATTTACACCTGCAGGGTTACCCGAACAACCCGTCACGTACGCCCGTACTCGATGTTGCCTACAACAACCATCACGAACGCCGTACGCAACTACCTTTCACCCGTTAGCCAAATGTTGAACCGATCCAATCGTCCCGAGCAAGAGGTCTCTGCATGCGCATCTCAGTGCCGCCAGCCGATTTACACCTCGAGCTCTCAACCTACCCTCTGAACGACCAGCTATGCCTCAACACCCAGCTACCCGAGTTACATCGGTTTCCCGGTTCCCATATATCCGGTAGGTCTTCGGTACTGTTCTAGCTTGTTCAACAGGCCCGCACATGGCTCGGTCCTCAATCGACACAAGCGGAGCTATAGCACCCAGGCCCCAAAGTCCTTCTGCCCTTACTCTCCGCTCGGTCTCATTTTTCTTGCCATGTGTATCATGTGCTACCTCTACCCGAGTCGAGTGCCTCTAGCCTATGCTCGCGAGTAGTTCCAACTACTCGACTTGTACCGAATCCTACTCTAACTTAGCTTTGCAGTAGCTAACGGGGTTTTCAATCCTAATTCCAACCCATGGTTCTCTTGGCTATGCAATTGGGTTTCCAAACAAGACTCTAATGCAAGGAATAATAGTATTCAAGTATGTGCTCAAAACAATAAAAATTTATAAAAAGGTTAATGCAAACCGGAGCTTGTCTTGCTGCTCTTGGTCGTAGGCTAGCTGCTCCTCCGGAGTAACGAAGTCTAGGACTTCGGGTTCCTCCTCGACCTTAGCGACTACATGATATAAGAGTACATGTATTAATTGTAATGCATTTGCATTGAGTTTAAGCTTGTGAAGTTTATAAGTCCCACTAGACAGACTCAATGACTCAGGAATTTTTACTGTGGCTTGGTTACAACCTAAACAGAGACTTGGTCAAGTTTTAGTTGCAGCAAAGCTCCTTTGAACCTTCCACAATTAATTATGTACTTGACCTTAATTGAAGGCTTTTAGGGTGTTCTAAGGATTTTTCATGAAACAAACTATGACTTTCTGAAAACTAGATTTTCAGAGGGTTCTAATGGAGTTGGTCTCACTTAATTTGAAGGTTCCTAATTAAAGATATGAGCTAAACAATTTCAGAGAAAATTCTGAAAATGTTTCTGAACATTTTCTATTTTCTTTGGAACAGTTCCACTAATCACACCATTAGATGGATCAAATGAGCTCAAATGGATCTGAAATTTTTATGGTAGTTCAGGAGTATTTTGATGAACATTCCAGCAAAATTTCTGAATTCCCCCCCACCGGATTCTCCAATTAAAATTCCAAACAGTTTAAAATTTGAGGAATTAATTCTGGAGAAATAAGGATTTTGATGAAGTGAAACTTGATTTTCTGGAAAGTACTCAGAGATCTGAATCCAAAAAAATTTGGTTCACTCAATTTGGAGCTTTCTAGCCAAAGTTATGAGGATTTGAAGTTTGAAGAAAATCTGAAAATCGGGGAAAAAGTTTAAATCTGCCGGGGCCCGCGGGGACACGTGTTAGGCGCGGAGGTGACCGCACACTGAGGCCCACAGGGTCTTTGCGCTCCAGCACACCCGATCCCGGCCACACCCGATCCCGATTTAAAATTTTGAGCCGCTGACGCGTGGGCCAGCCGACTTCGTCTTCCTCCCGTCGCGCCCGCGCGCCCGCGCCGCCTCCCCTCGCCGGAGCAGACCCGGAGCTCGCCGGCTCGCCGCTGCCGGCCATCCCATGGTCTAAAACTCGCCGCAAGGGGGTTGTCGACGTCAAGGAACACGTCGGTGGTGTCAGTTCGGGCTGGCGGTGACCGGAAATAGACCGGCGACGTGCCGCGGCCTCGGTTGAGGTTCGGCGCTGTCGACCGTGGGTTCTAACCCGCCAACACCTCGAACAATCGGTTCTACAGCATCGGTGTACTTCTAGGAAGCTCGACAAGGTGTCAAAAGGGTTCAAAGATGGCGGCAAGTCGGTCAGCACCGTGTGACCGAGCGTGCCCGCCATGAGCGCCCTTGATCGAGCTCAAAATTCGTCTAGTCGGTTTCATACCATGGATGCAGAAAGGAACTTGATCGCCGGCTAGTCCAGCGTCTATGTGCAAGATTTGATAGCTAAAGAAGGATCTTAGAGCGAGAATTTGAAGGATCCATACCGTAAGCTCAGTTTAAGGTCGCCGGAGCAAAAACTGGAAATTCGCCGTGGACTCTTCACGGTTTGCTTCCAAACTTGGAGGAGAGCAGCACGGCTGTTGCGCGCTCCTGCTGCTACCCTTGCTGGCCCGTAAAAATGCCTGTGGAATGGACACGCTGTCCACGAGCGCCTGACCTTCGGCTGAGGCTAGGTCGCCGCTGTGGCGATCGTTCTCGGGCACGGGAGGTCAGAGCTCGGGGTTTTTGGCATCGGGGAGGTGGAGTGCGATCTCAGGTTGCTGTCTAGCAGCTCAGGGAAGAAGGAGGCGATATGTTTTTGCGGTTTTCCTGATCGAGCAGAGAGCTTCGGGGAGAAGAACTGCCGCTGCTCGGGTCGCACGCGAGGGGATAAAGCCAGCCGATCCCTGCTCGGGCTGAGGCGGTGCCTGTCGCGTGGTGGCGCGAGCAAGCCGCCCTGGGCGCCAGCGCCCGGGGAAGGAAGCAGCTGGTGGCGCCGGTGGCTCCTCGGTGGCACAGCCGACAGCTGCTCGGTGGAATTTCCCACCGAGGCTGTGACTTTGTGTGCAAGTCTTCCCTCCTTCTCTCTATGACATGTGGGTCCCACTCGGGGTTTTAACCTCTGAAATTTACTCCTAATCACTGTTGTAAACAGTGAGCCCCAAAATAGCCCTGGTGATTCAAATTATTCACCCATGAGCCATTTGAATTGATTAGAATCCAAATTGGGTTTGGTTTGAATGAATTTCAGCACAAGTTCAGTTTGGAATTCAAATAAAGTTTGAATTTGTCCCACTTAGCTCATGTCAAGATCAACTCCAAATGGAGTGAAAATTGGAGTGTGAGCTCACAAAATTGTGCTGAATAAGAATATGCCTCCCACTTTTGAATTCATGGGATAAAAACAGTTTGAATTGAATATGGTTTCAAACTGCCCTCTTTCTAGCTATACCCAAAATGACCTCAAAAAGGTTTTGAATTTGGGTGAAACTTGGCATGGACATCCTTAGCAATGTGTAGGAGTTTTTATATGCCCAGCCCCTCTATATCACATGTGGGAAATATCCCTTTTGCAATATGTGAGTTTGTTCTCTAATGAGCATGTTGATGGTGGTTACTTGCTCTTCATTTGTGTTCATCAACTTGCTTCAAATAAGGTGTGTGGTGTGGTGATGAACACTTCAAATATGTGTCAAAAACTGAGGCCCTTACATTCCCCCCCTTAAAAGAATCTCATTCCGAGTTTATAAAGTGAAAATGAGAGAGAGGACGGTGTGAAATTACCGTATGTGCGACGTGAAAAAGTTGGGGTAGTTGGCGCGAAGAAATCCTTCGCTCTCCCATGTCGCTTCGTCTACGGAGTGATTACTCCATAGAACCTTTTAGAACCACAACGTATGGTTGCGTGTGGTTCGGGCCTTTTCGTCAATGATCTGAACCGGTTCCTCTCGATAGGTGAGATCCGGTTGCAGTTCTTCAATATCCTCAAGCTGAACGGTAGTAGATAGCTTAAGACACTTTCTCAGCTGGGAAATGTGAAAGACGTCGTGCACACCGGAAAGTGCTTCTGGTTATTTCAGCCGGTATGCTACCGATCCACATCTTTCGGTAATCTGGAATGGACCGATGAATCGGGGTGCCAACTTTCCTCTCACGCTGAATCTGTTTACGCCCCTCATTGGAGACACACGCAGATATACGTGATCCCTGACTTCGAATTGTAGTGGGCGTCTTCTCCGGTCCGCATACTGTTTCTGCCGGGATTGGGCGGCTTTTAGGTTCGCTTGAATCAGTCGAACCTTTTCCTCCGCATTGTTGACAAGGTCAATCCCGAAGGTGACCCTTTCGCCAGACTCACACCAATTTAGTGGTGTGCGGCATTTCTGCCCGTATAGCGCCTCGTAGGGTGCCATCTTAATGCTGGCTTGGTACCCATTGTTGTACGAGAACTCGGCTAACGGCAAGTGATCATCCCAATTCTTGTCGTGGTTGATAGCGCAAGCTCGTAGCATGTCTTCTAGGATCTGATTTACCCGCTCGGTTTGCCCATCCATCTGCGGGTGGTACGCTGAACTACGGATCAGCTTCATCCCCAAGGCAGCGTGCAGCTGCTCCCAAAAACGGGACACAAATAAAGTGCCCCGATCCGATATGATGGTACGGGGTACGCCGTACAAGCATAGGATCCGTGAGATGTACAGTTCAGCGTACTTCTTGGCGTTGTAGTTTGTGTTGACCGGGATGAAATGGGCAACTTTGGTGAGCCGGTCGACGATCACCTACACAGAATCATGCTTTTGAAGAGTGGTGGGTAAACCGACGATGAAGTCCATGCTCACATCCTCCCACTCCCAGGCAGGAATGCCCAGTGGTTGCAGCAGTCCCGGTTTCCGCATGTGGTCTGCCTTCACCCTTTGACATGTATCACACTCGGACACGTATTTTGCAGTCTCCCGTTTCATCCGTGTCCACCAAAACTTGCTTCTGAGTTCTTGATACATCTTGTTGCTGCCAGGGTGAATAGAAAACTTTGATAAGTGAGCCTCATCAAAGATTTTCTTCCATAATTCCGGGTTACGGGGTACGACGATCCGGTCCTTGAACCATAGGACGCCGTCTCCGTCCTTCTGGAAACATTTCAACTCCCCACTGTCTACATGTCTCCGCAAATGCGACATGCCCTTGTCATGTTTCTGAGCTGCCGCTATCTCTTTACGGATTGTGCGGATCAAAGCTAGGTTGTAGAGAGCTCCGTGTGGAATCACATGTAGCGGTGGTTCGCTCTCTTCCAACGGTGTGATGGTCAGATTGTTGACGTGTGACTTGCAGCTCAGCGCATCTGCCACTACGTTTGCCTTGCCCGGATGATAATGGATCTCTATTTCGTAATCCTTTATCAATTATAACCATCTTTGCTGCCTCATGTTCAGCTCCTTCTGAGTGAATATGTACTTGAGGCTCTTGTGGTCGGTATATAGATGTACGAGGTTACCGAGTAGGTAGTGCCTCCACATTTTCAGTGCAAGTACCACAGCAGCGAGCTCCAAGTCGTGGGTTGGATAATTCTGCTCATGGTTTCTAAGCTGCCGTGATCCATACGCGACCACTCTTCGGTCTTGCATCAGCACACATCCGAGACCAATGCCGGATGCATCGCAGTACACATCGAACAGTTTTGTTGTGTCTGGCTGCGCCAAAACCGGTGCTGATGTCAGGTGCTTGACTAAAGCCTTGAATGCTGCTTCACATGCTGGACTCCAAACATATTTGGTAGCCTTCTTCAGCAGCTCCGTCATAGGCTTGGCAATTTTCGAGAAGTTCGGAATGAACCTCCGATAATATCCCGCGAGTCCGAGGAAACTCCGTACCTCGTGAACAGTTCTCGGGGATTTCCAATTCAGCACTTGAGTGATCTTGCTCGGGTCTACAGCGATACCCTCCGCTGAGATGATATGCCCGAGAAAAGGCACTTGCGATATCCAGAATTCGCATTTGCTGAATTTCGCGTATAGCTTGTGATCCCGCAGCCGTTGCAAGACTATACGCAGACGTTTCTTGTGTTCTTCCTCTGACTTGGAATATACCAGTATGTCGTCGATGAAGACCACGACAAACTTGTCCAGCTCCGGCATGAATACCGAGTTCATTAAGTACATGAAGTGAGCTGGAGCATTGGTGAGGCCGAAGGACATGACCAGGTACTCATAAAGTCCGTACCTCGTCGAGAATGCCGTCTTCGGAATGTCCTCAGCCCTTATCTTAATCTGATGGTACCCGGATCTTAAGTCCATCTTGGAAAAGATCTTTGCTTCGACCAACTGATCAAACAACATGTCGATCCGTGGCAACGGGTACTTGTTCTTGATGGTTACGGCATTTAATGGATGATAGTCCACGCAAAGCCGCAACGTCTCATCCTTCTTCTTTACAAATAATGCCGAACAGCCCCATGGCGAGGAGCTCAGCCTAATAAAACCCTTCTCCAGAAGGTCCGTGAGCTGAGTCTTCAGTTCAGCCAACTCCTTGGGCGCCATCTTGTACGGCCTTCGGGATATTAGCATGGTTCCCGGTGCAAGTTCAATCTTGAACTCCACCTCTCTATCGGGCGGCATCCCCGGTAAATCATCCGGGAATACGTCAGGGAACTCTCAGACCACTGGAATATCTTCCAATCTGATAGTTGTAGCTTGATAGACACTTGGAAGTTTTATTTCTGGACTGTCCAGAAATAAGGAGTGAGATTTGTGCACTTTTGTCACACCCGGTTTCTCCGAAGAACAACTGAGTGAATATCACATGTATGCCAGGATCATTTTCTCATACATGTGACGACAAATAGTGAAGCATCATCATATTACAAGCCAGGTGTCAAATATAAATAAGTCTTACATAGCATACGTCTCGATGGACGATAATAAGTTCATGACATGTAAATAAAATAGCAGCAGAATATAAATCTTGTGGGCTCCGTCACAGGCGTTGCCCAGGGGACTCCATGAATCTAGAATCCTTCTTCAGGTCCGAAGTCTTGGTCATTGAAAACCACATCATCCCCTTGACCTGAGCAGCAATTTGAAACCAACAAATATGCAAGTTTGAGTACCGTTGGTACTCAGCAAGTGTGGGAAAGTTATGTCGTGCATGGCTAGAGCAAGGAGAGATTGACTCATGGTTAAAGCACTACGCAATTAATACCTATTACCTTAGCTTATTAAGCACCTACATTACTATACAGGTGAAATGGTCCCAATTTCCCAACCCATCATCAAAATCAAGTAACCATAATCATCATATCCAATGTCAAGCTCCCCGCTTAACATCCTCAACTGCCAAATCCATCATCCTCTAATCATGAATAAGTCCAAGCCGCTCTTGACCGTGAGCACGGCTGTCATGACAGTTTTGACTCTGCAGAGTTTGCACCACTGTACCCACATGTATGATTTCATCCCCCCTGGGTGGACTAAAAGAACCTCCATTATGCTAGTGGCCGCGAACCACATTCACACTTCCCAAGTGTGTAGCCAGGAGATCACTACGAAGCCTTTACAAAGGGATTCCCGAGAGCGTGGGCCCACTGAGGTTTCACCCCTAACAGCATACAAGAGGCTCCAACCCCGCTGCAGTGGCCCCCTCTTGAGCCATGCGGTTCATATGGTAGTCCAGATGACACCTACTCCCCGCACCATCCAACACACCCATACTACGCCGGGGATACACCTAATTAATTGGCCAAGCTGCCCCATCTCAGCATGTTGTTGGCACGGTAGCCAGGTTACATGCTCCATGAACCGGTCCTTAGGATCCAGGCAAGTACTAAACACAAACCCGAGTCTCGTGCACCCAGCACCAACCAAATCATCCAACTTGCCTCGATCCCTACCTCTACATAACTCATGATATCTCAATTCAAGAGTAAGGTAAATAAACTGATGATCTCATATCCCAATTATCCCATTCTAAGCATGGCTAAGCATAAGCATATAAATAAATGACATGATAAAATAAATCCCAAATCAATCTACAAGGAAACAAGGTAATGCAATTCTAGGGAAACTTCCTAGCATGGGTTTCATATTTCAATTGACAATGCAAATAATTCTATCTACACATCGTAGCATAGGATCAAAGTGGTCAAGGACACTTGCCTTCTTCCTGCTGCTCTGGGAATGGAAAGTCTTGGTCTTGGAAGGGGAGAACTTGCTCTGGGGCAGGTTCTACTCATGCCAATACACATAGCAAAAGAAAACAACAATCCATAAGACATAGTTCACACTTTCACTTCATGCAAACCACACATACATACCTATGAAAGTCATTCACATTTCTAAGTGTTGTGGTTACTCTACATGTGTTGATTTTAGGCCTACATGCACTTTTAAACATATGTATATGATTTCTAACTTTTGTATTCAGATTTCTGTTTGCACACTATATATGAATTTCCAATTTGAACAAATTCTTTATATTTATTTAATACACTTCTTAGCTACCAAGTTTGCATGAAAGGTAATTTTCTACTCCAAATAGGTTTTTAGATCTTCTACAAAATCCTAAATTGAAGTTTTTGGATTTGGAGACCTCATTTATCATTTTCTAATTATGCATACTTATTTTCCTATATTTTCAGATTTATTTTCTATGCCTAAAAGTGAACTTTACTATGAAAATAGTAAGACACATCATCTAAACAGAATAGGTTCTGATCTAAAATGTTCAATAGTATATTTTTTGAACTTCCTCTCTGATGTGGAACAAATTAAATTTATTTTACTAGTTTTTAGAACTATTTCCTAGCCTAAAATGTATCTCTAGAGAAAATAAAAATGAGCAACACTTAGGCAGATTTCATTTCAGCCTAAAATCTATTTTAACTCATTCTAAAGTTTTCCAAGTGCTAGGAGAGTTTAAATTTGAATTTGCACATGTGTTTGCCTTACCTTTTAAATTTAAATACTAATCACATATTCAAATTTCTGAATTTAATATCCTATAGGGTCAAAAAGGTAAATCCACCCTACTGCAGGGTCTAATTTACTACTTCCTAAATTTCCAGGGGTCGAACTACACATAACAGAGGGGTTTTTCCTTATTTTTATTAAGTCCAGGGGCTAAAACTGATTTTTAAATGAATTTACATGAATTTCTGAAGGTCCAGGGGCTAGATCAGAAGTTTCTGGGGCTAGCTAGTGTTTTCCGAAATCCCCAGGGGGTAGCGCGTAAGAATCCCGGCCTTTATAACGCGTGGCTGACGTGGACCGTCCGATTTAAAACATACGGCTCAGATTAGATCGCCAAACCGGTACGCGTCGATTTTATTTCTATCGTGCAATTTAAAATACACGGCCCCCAAGGGGCCACGTCGCCCTGGCCGGAGCCAGCCCGCGCGCGCGGCGGCGGGGGCGGTGATCTCGCCGGCGTAGCTTCGGTTCCATGCCGCTATACGTTAAAACTTGCAGTTTTTCACACGGATCGACTGCGGAGGGGTAGGGGAGCTCACCTAGGGGTTTCTCGGGCTTGTGGAGGTTGGAATTCGGCTCTGCGACGACGATGGTTGAAGCTGCTCCTCGGTGCTCGTCGGAACCGATGCTAGGGCGCGAAACCTGTCGCTCCCTTCACGTGCAGGGCTCCCTGGAGGCGGTGGAGCACGGCGAGCTCATTAGTCCAAGGGAAAACGAAGAGATCTGAAGGTTTTTCGGTGGGGGATGATCGGTTCTCACCGGAGAGAAAGGTGGGGCGGCGCTGGGGAATTCGGCGAGTTTCCTTGCGTGAATTGCACGAGGAGAGGCGGCGGCGGATCGGTTTGGATAAGTAGCATCGCCCGGGGCCGAAGATCAGGGCTGCGAGCGTGGGGTTCGGGAGGGTGGTTGCTATCGGGCGCGAGAGAGAGAGACGGGGCTGTTGGGGTGCGCGGGGAGAGGGATCACACGCGGGCCCCGCGTGTCAGTGAGAGGGAGAGAGGGGGGCGCGGGTTTGGGCTGGCGCGGGGGGTCTTGGGCCGGCTGGCGGGTTTCGGCCCACTGGCCGGTTCTTGGTTTTATTTTTCTTTTTCCTTTTCTTTTTCTGTTTTGATTTGAATTTGAATTCCAGTTTGAATTTGAATTTCTGCACCACATGCAATACGTCCAAAATTTTTTAAATTCCCCTCTTTAGCGGTTTTGGGGTGTTACAACTTTTGAGTTTAGGTGCACAACTCGGAGGACGGTGTCTAAAACAGCGCCGTGACGGGTTAACCACGACATCCCTAAGATGACATCGACCTTTTGTCCCTCTAAGATTATGAGAGACGTAGGGTAGACTCTACCCTCTAAGCACAATGGCGCTTTTGGGACCATCATGCTTGCTGAAATTTTCCCACCCGGTGAACAGATCACATAAGGACTATCGGTGGGTAGTATTTGCAAGCTATATTTATCAATGAAAGCTTGGCTAATGAAGTTATGCGTGGCGCTTGAATCAAATAGTACTATGGAGGGATGCTGGTGGAGTTGGAACATACCCGCAAGGATTGGCTCACCCTCCGGCACGTCCTCTATGGCAAGCTGGTGTACGGTGCCGGGCCTAGGGTTTGCCCGCCGCGCATTAGTAGGGTTCCGGGGTTGATTCCTCTCCGGAAACTGCGGTGCCACTCCGCCGCCTTGCCTCTCCGGGCAACTGCTCGCGAAGTGTCCTGGACGACCACACTTGTAACATGTGGCCGCTGCTTGTGCGGTGCTCGGGGGACGAAAGCCCGGCATGCGTTGCTGGGGTGCATACGCATGCGGCATCGCCCACTGCTGCTTTTGTTGTGGAGGTGATGCTGGCAGTGCCGGCCTGAATGCCGGTGAAGAGTACGGCCAACTGCGGAAAGGCATCGACCTCTGGGGTGCCTGCCAGCGTGAACCTGATGGTGGGCGATTCACCATCTGAAACTTCTGAGAAGGACCGCCTCCTTCTCCGCTGCTCTACGGCGCGCTTCGCTTTCGCTCCGCCGCCGCCAACTCCTTGCCGGAGTCCTCTTGAACAATCGCAGCATCAATGATGTCGTTGAGGCTGCCGCGATTGAACATCTCCAATTTGTCCTTCAGGAGCGGGTTAAGCCCCTGGTAAAAGTGGTCCCGCCGCTTCTCGTCGGTATCGGCGTGATACGACGCATATAGCGCGAGATCGTTGAATGCCCTGGAGTATTCCAGCGCGTTCCGTCTCCCTTGTTGCAGGTGTAAGAACTCCTGCGTCTTTCTTTTCATCAGACCTGGCGGTATATGATAGGCCCTGAAGGCCGTCCGGAACTCCGTCCAGGTCATAACTCGGTCGGTGGGCTGTGAAGCACAAAAGTTTGCCGACCACGCGCTCGCGGATCCTTGGAGCAGCTGGACCGCGAACTGAGTCTTGCGCTGATCGCTTATCTGGAGCAGCCTGAACTTCATCTCTATTGCGCGGAACCAGTTGTCCGCGTTGAGAGGTTCATCCGCCCTTGAGAATACCGGGGGATGAGTAGCCAGGAAGTCGGTGTAGGAGCTCTGTTGACGCTCCTCACGATCTTGACGTCTCTCTGGGCGAGACGTATTGGCAATAAGAGTTTGCAGCAACTCCGTGTGCTGCTGATGTGAACCCGCCATTGCCGCGACGATGTCGGCCAATGTAACCGTTGGCAGTGGCGGTGGCGGTGTTTTCTGTTGCTGTTGCTGCTGCTGTCCCGAGGAGTCCTCGGGAGGCTGTTGGGAGGTCTCCCCCCCTTGGCTAGTACCCCCAACATCAGGGTTGGCACGAGTACGCGTCATTCTGAAATTCAAGACAGCAGCGATTAGCACATGTCATACTTAAAATTCCATATGCAACAGTAGGTATTGAAGTGACACATGACTAATTTGCACAACATTCACATATATTGATAAAGCATAAACTTTATACAAGATACATTATTCTCGGGTCTCCGAGAAGTCGTGCTCATGTCGTCACTACCTATACATACACTACTGCTTACACGACATGTCACTGATTACAAAAGTTGGGTTACACTATTCTAGCTGCCCTACTTGGCAACTGTAACCCCCTACTCGGAGTAGAACTCGACCTTCTGTGGGTCGTCCTCCCCTGGTACCTCTGCTGGTGGCTCTGGATCTACCACCTCTTCTCCCATCTCGGGTTCTCCCATTGCTGGAAGGCCCAAGACCACCGGTATGCCCAAGACCACCGGAGGTACGAGGTTCTGCAAAGCATGCACCTCGTCCATGGCCTGGTTGTAGTCCTCTTCCCAGCCTTGCCCTTCCTCAGTAGCGTTGTCCCGCTCTTGAGTAAGGTCCTCGTTTTGCTGGGTTAGATTCTGCACCAGCTCTTGCAACGCCGCGATGTCGACACGGCTTTTCCTCTTCACCTTCTTCAGACGATGCAACTGATTATGTTGTTCATTCAGTCGCTTGATCGTCGGAAGCAGCACATTGTGGAGTGCGCTGTGAGCACTCTCGAAATGGTCTCCACGGCTTGTGCTCTCCTTGAGCTTTGCAGCGAGATGCTCCGTATGAACTGCTTGGCTGTCCATTGTAACACCCCAAATTTTGATTCAAAACTCTAAACCATGTTCAGAGGGGAATTTAAAAATTTTTGGACGTGTTGCATGTTTTGCAAAAATTCAAATTCAAACTGAAATTCAAATTATACTCAAAACAGAAAAGAAATGGAAAAAGAAAAAGAGAAACGGGAAAAAAACCGGCCAGTGGGCCGAAACCCGCCAGCCGGCCCAGTTTCCCCACGCCAGCCAGCCCCCGCGCGCGCCGCGCTGTCTCTCACAGACGGGTGGGACCCGCCTGTCATCCCTAACCCCGCGACCCCGGACTCTCTCTCGCGCGCGCGATCGCAACCGACCGGATTTCCACGTCCCGCAGCCCGAATTCTGGTCCCAAACGACTCAAACTCGATCGCAACAGACCCACCGCCCTCCCCCGGCTATAAAAACCCCAGCCCTGATCGGTTTTTCTCACGCGATCGCCGATTTTCACTCCGGTGAGCACCGAGACTTCGCCGGTGAATTCTGGCCGATCTAAGCTCGGAAACTCTGATCTAACTCGTGGTCTTGATCCACCGCCTCCGGGGAACTTTGCAGGTGCAGAAAACTCGGAGAGTTACGGTGTAAACACAGCGCCGATGAGCTTCGCCGTGGTTTTGCCTCAGACCTCGCCGCCGATCACTTTCCAGGACCCTCGAGCTCGAGAAAACCCCCGAGGTGAGATCCCTGACCTCCCCTCTACCGATCTAGGCCATAAGATCACAGTTCTAGGTAGAATTCTCGAGGATCCGAAACTTTCCGGCGAGATCGCCGCTTCCCGCCGCCGTGCGCCGCCGGCAGCGCCGCCCGCGCTCGATCGGAGCAACGTGGCCGCTTGTGCGCCGTTTATTTTAAATCGCACGGTAGACTTTAAAACCCCGCGTACCGGTTCGATGTTATAATCTCAGCCGTCGGTTTAAAATCGGACGGTCCACGTCAGCCCCGCGTTATAAAGACTGGAATTCTTACGTGCTACCCCCTGGGGTTCTCTGGATTTGAGAGCTAGCCCCGGAAACTTCAGATCTAGCCCCTGGAACTCCAGAAAATCATGTAAATCCATTTAAAAATCAGTTTTAACCCCTGGACTTAATAGAAATTAGGAAAAACACCTCTGATAAGTGTAGATAGACCCCTGGAAATTATGAAAATAATATTATAGACCCTGTAATGGGGTGAATTCATTATTTTAGCCTTGTTTAGTATTTAATTAGAAAATTGAATATGTAACTAGTGTTTAAAAATTAAAAGGGGGACAAGCATAATTGTCAAAATTAATTAAAAACTTTCTCAGTACTTAGAAAACTTTGGAGTGAGATAAAAATATATTTTTGGGCTGAAATAAATCTGTTTTATCTATTATTCACATTTTATTAGTATAGGGACACATTTTTAAGTAAAGAATAGTTAAAGAAAAATAGGGACAATAATTATGAAATAGTATACATCATAAGCCATGGTCAAAATATGATTTCAAATTATTTAGGACCAGAACCTAATCTGTTTAGGTGATGTGTATTACTAATTTAATAATAAAATATACAATTATGCATAGGAATATAAGTCTGAAAATATAGCAACTAGTAGATGATAAATGGAGTTTCTAAAATACAAAGAATTCAGTTTAGGGTTGATAGAAATTGTGAAGGCACATTGTATGCAAGTATAAATGTGGACACCAAAAGTAGGAATCATATATATGCATGGTTAAAAGTGCATGCAAGCCACAACTCAACACACATAAAGTAACCACAACACATATAATGGTAAAGAACTTTTATAAATGTGAATGTGTGGTTTGTATGAAGTGTAAGTGTGAACTATGTCTTATGGATTGTTGTTTTTCTTTTGCTATGTGTGATGGTATGAAGTAGAACCTGTTCAAGAACAAGTTATTCATTTCCAAGATCAGGACTACCCATTTCAAGAGCAGCAAGAAGGAGGCAAGTGTCCTTGACCACTTTGATCCTATGCTAGGATGAGTAGATAGAATTATTTGCATTGTCAAGTTAATTATGAAACCATGCTAGGAAGTTTCCCTAGAATTGCATTACCTTGTTTCATTGAAGCTTGGGTTGGGATTTATTTTACCATGTCATTTATTTACATGCATATGCTTAGCCATGCTTAGAATGGGATATTTGGGACATGAGATCATCAGTTTATTATACCATACTCTTGAATGAGCTATTGTGAGTTATGTAGAGGTAGGGATCAAGGCAAGTTGGATGCTTTGGTTGTGTGCTGGGTGCACGAGACTTGGGTTTGTGTTTAGTACTTGCCTGGATCCTAAGGACCGGTTCATGGAGCATGTAACCCGGCTTTACAGTGCCAACCACATGCTGAGATGGGGCAGCTTAGCCAATTAATTAGGTGTATCCCCGGCGTACTATGGGTGTGATGGATGGTGCGGGGAGTAGGTGTCAGCTGGACTACCATATGAACCGCAAGGCTCAAGAGGGGGCCACTGCAGCGGGGTTGGAGCCTCTTGTATGCTGTTAGGGGTGAAACCTCAGTGGGCCCACGCTCGTCGGGAATCCCTTTGTAAAGGCTTCGTAGTGATCTCTTGGCCGCACACCTGGGAAGTGTGAATGTGGATCGTAGCCACTGGCATAATGGAGGTTCTTTTAGTCCACCCGGCAACGGGGGATGAAATCACTACTTGTGGGTACAGTGGTACAAACTCTGCAGAGTTAAAACTGTCTTGACAGCCGTGCTCACGGTTAAGAGCGGCCTGGACTTATTCATGATTAGAGAATTGATGGTTTTGGAAGTTAAGTGGGGAGCTTAACATTGGAAATGATGTTATGGTTATTGGATTATGATGATGGGATGGGAGTTTGAGACCATTTCACCTGTGTAGTAATGTAGGTGCTTAATAAGCTAAGGTGATAGGTATTAATTGCGTAGTGCTTTAACCATGAGTTCAACCTCTCCTTGTTCTAGCCATGCATGATATAATTTTCCCACACTTGCTGAGTACCATTGGTACTCAACCTTGCATGTTTGTTGGTTTATATTGCTGCTCAGGTCAAGATAATGAGGTGGTGTATAATGACCAAGATTTTGGACCCGAGGAAGGTTTTTAGGTTCATGAAGACCCCCGGGCAACGCCTGTGATGGAGCCCTAAAGAATAATATTCCGCTGCTAGTTTATTTACTTGTGATGAAGCATTAGTGTCCATTGAGACATTTGCGATGTAAGACTTATTTATATTCGACACCTGGCTTGTAATAAATGATGCTTCACTATTTGTCATCACATGTATGAGAAAATGATCCTGGCATACATGTGATATTCACTTGGTTGTTTCTTCGGAAAAACCGGGTGTGACAGAGGTGGTATCAGAGCCAAGGTTGCCCGTAGGAACGTGGACCTAGGTAGAAATGGACGTAGTTAAGGGCCCTATTTTCTTAAAAACTATTTTCCAAGGTGTGGGTGGAAAAGTGTTATTAAAGGAGTCATTTTCTTCATCTTACCCCAACTTTCATTCAAAATAGGATTTTTGTTTGAGAATTTATCTAACCTAATTTTAAATTCTTTTGTTTTAGATGGTTCGCATGATTCGCACCGCTCGTAAGTCCACAGGAGGGAGAGTTCCCGTAGTTGCCCTTGCCGAAAGAGAGGAGAGTCGTCCAGTGACGTACCTTTCCTACGGATTGGCAGTAGGAGATTTGTTGCGCCGTCTTCGACGTATGCTCAAAGCCGCCGGCAATACGGGCAAGCTAATCATCCACTATAACTCCACCAGGACCATCCGTGAGAAGAGGGAAGAATGGAGTTCGGAGATGAGGATTATACACGAGAATCAGCTGCTTAAGATTCACCACTCCCCAGCTTGTCGAGCAACACAAGTTGATGCGGAGAAAGATGTCACCTGGGAGGCCATCACCTGCCAGAGTCACATCTATCGTCGCCACTTGGACAAAACTGAGTACATGTATGTCCTCCAACGTGAGAGTGGTACCACGGAGTACAAGTACCCACCGGTGCAGCAAGGGACTTCCCATGAGCACATGGACTTGTGCTTCGAGGATGCTGCTATGCTCAGCACTCGACTGCAGGAGTGTCAACAAGAGCTTCAGGATGTCCGAGACACCCTGAAGGAAACGGAGGCGCTGCTGCGAGCTTGCTTAAAAGCGAGAGAAAGAGGAGATGGGAATGAACTGTGTGTCACCGCGAGTGATCCATGGACTCCTGACTCTCTGGATCGCCGAGCAATCAGGCGTCGTCGCACTTCTCCACCAGCAGCCTCCCCACCCAAAGCAGAGTCAGAAGGTAGTCGAAATGAGGAGGAAGATCCCGAGGAGCCAGCTCAAGAGGACGAGTAGTGTAGGGTCTTTCCCCTAGCTAGCAAGAGATCGAGTAGTCGAGTCGTTACGTAGTTAATGGTGTGATGATGCTTGGTGTGTGACGTGAGTTGTGGAAGCCATGAGCAATTGTCCACAGCCTCGTCTTCAGATTGTTTTGCTTTGGTGTGTGAACCCACAGGAAATAATAGTGCATTTATTTGGTGTGAGATATAACCCTCGTAAAACTTTAACAAAGCCTCAATACCTCAAAGCACCAACAAATGAAAGTAGTAAGATGATGCTAAATGATATCAAATTAACATATGATTGATTCTGCCAGATGGCCGGAAGAGGAAAAGGACGTGCTGCCAACCCCGCCAACAACAATGATGAGGCATGCAACCCTCATCTTTCTGAAGGCCAGGACCGGGGTGGTCGCCGTGAAGAAGTTGATCCTCTCCACCAAATGCTGGAGAATCAAAATCAGCTCATCCAGAACTTGACTCAAGTGGTGGCTAACTTGCATCAAGTTCCACCTCCACAAGCTGCACCACGCCAACCAAGGTTGAGTGAGTTTCTAGGAACTCAACCTCCAAAGTTTGCAAGTGCTGCTGAACCTCTGGAGGCAGATGATTGGCTGAAGACCATTGAAAGTAAGATGAGGATCATACAGTGCCAAGGATATGAAAGGGTGCTGTTTGCCTCCCATCAATTGCAAGGACCTGCTGCTGATTGGTGGACCGCCTACGTGGCCGCCCATCATGACCCTGAGAACATCACTTGGGAAGAGTTCAAGCGTAGCTTCCGCAACCACTACATCCCAAGAGGTGAACTCAAAAACAAGAGGAAAGAGTTTTTGGGACTGCAGCAGGGAAACATGACTGTGAGGGAATACCTCACTAAATTTACTCAACTATCCCGTTATGCTCCACGAGACATAGAGACTGATGAGCAGAAACAAGATTGTTTCGTGGAAGGACTTACCGCAGAGATGCAGTGTGCAATGTCCTCCAATGAGTATGAAAGCTTCCAAAAGATGGTGGACCGAGCATTTGTGGTAGAAAGGAAGCTAAAGGCCCTAGAAAATGAGAATAAGAGGAAGGCCGGGTGGTCACATCAGGCCTCAGGAAGCAACACCCGCCCACGTATGATGCAGCAACCTATGGGGCAGACGAGCCGTGCTGCGGTACCCTATTCAGCACCAAGAGGGTACAACCCAAACTACAGGCCTCCCGCAGCACCAGCACAGCCGCAACGCCAGTTTGTGCAGCAGCCTCGCCCCGCATATCCACCTCGACCAGCAGTACAAGGACCCCCAAATCAACCCCAAGACAACAAGGGCCAAGCATCTAAGATTGGGGTGCAATGTTTCAGCTGTGGTGAAGTGGGGCACTACGCCCATAAATGCCCAAAGAAGAAGCCTGCGCCGCCACAACAGCCGAATGTAGTGATAGGACGGGTGAACCACGTCACTATGGAGGAAGCACAAGAGGCACCCGACGTGGTAGTTGGTAAGTTTCCTGCCAATTTACACCTTGCAACTCTGCTGTTTGATTCTGGTGCTACCCACTCGTTCATTGCTCAAGGGTTTGTTAAGAAGCATGACCTAGCAACCACACAAATGAACCATATGCTAGCGGTAAACTCTCCAGGTGGAGAAATAAGGACAAGACAAGTGTGTCCCAAAGTGAGCCTAGACATTAATGGGGTAGTATTTACGGCTAACCTCATAGTGATAGATTCACAAGGGATAGATATTATTTTGGGTATGGATTGGTTGACCAAACATAAAGGAATCATCCATTGTTCGACCAGAACGGTGGAACTAACTCACCCCAATGGCACAAGAGTAAAGTTTGTAACGATACACGAGCCTAGGAGGGACATTAAATTAAATCAAGTGGAGGTGAAAGTTGAGGAAATCAGGACTATCAGGGAATATCCAGATGTTTTTCTGGAGGAGTTGCCAGGTATGCCTCCCGACCGTGATGTGGAATTCGCGATTGAGCTCGTACCGGGAACAACCCCGATATACAAGAGACCTTATCGAATGGACTCCAAGCAGCTAGAAGAGCTCAAGGATCATTTGAGAGAATTGACGGAGAAGGGGTATATTCGCCCTAGTTCCTCACCATGGGGAGCTCCGGTGATATTTGTGCCCAAGAAAGACGGAACCCAAAGGTTATGCGTGGATTACCGTGCCTTGAATGAGGTAACCATCAAGAACAAGTACCCATTGCCCCGCATTGAAGACTTGTTTGATCAGTTGAGGGGAGCTTGTGTGTTCTCGAAAATTGATCTCAGGTCGGGATACCACCAACTCAAGATAAGGCAATCTGATATTCCCAAGACAGCTTTCGTATCTCGGTACGGACTGTATGAATACACTGTCATGCCTTTCGGGCTAACCAATGCCCCGGCATATTTCATGTACCTCATGAACAAGGTATTCATGGAATATCTGGACAAATTTGTGGTGGGTTTCATAGATGATATTCTCGTCTTCTCCAAAAATGAAGAAGAACATGAGAAACATCTAAGGTTGGTGTTACAGAAGCTGAGAGAACACCAACTATATGCCAAGTTGAGCAAGTGTGAGTTTTGGCTGAAGAGAGTTCCCTTTTTAGGACATATAATCTCGGAGGGAGGAATCTCCGTAGATCCCGCCAAAATCGAGGACATCCAGAAGTGGAAGACCCCTGAAAATGTCGGGGAAGTTCGAAGCTTTTTGGGCTTGGCTGGATACTATCGACGGTTTATTGAGGGATTCTCCAAGATCTCGAGACCTCTCACTAAACTGTTGGAAAAGGGAATCACATTCACCTGGACGCCACAGTGCGAGACGAGCTTTCAGGAACTAAAGAAGAGATTGATAACAGCCCCAGTGTTGGTTATGCCAGATATGCAGAAGAATTTCACAGTGTACTGCGATGCCTCTGGGAATGGGTTGGGATGTATTCTCATGCAAGAAGGACATGTCGTGGCTTATGCATCCCGGCAGCTTCGGAAGCACGAGAAGAACTATCCTACACATGACCTAGAACTAGCTGCAGTGGTACACGCGTTGAAAATTTGGCGTCACTATTTGATGGGGAAGAGGACAGAGATATATACGGATCATAAGAGTTTGAAGTACATATTCACACAGCCAGATCTCAATCTCCGACAAAGGAGATGGTTAGAGCTAATCAATGACTTTGATGTGAGCATCAACTATCATCCCGGGAAAGCAAACGTCGTGGCCGATGCTTTGAGTCGGAAAGTGCAGGTCAATAAGTTGAGTTTGAAGGACATGCCCGCAGAATTGAAGGACGAAGTTATAAGGCTCAATCTATGTCTGGTAAATAGTGGTGAAGCCATCGCCATGGAAGTGGACTCCACACTCGAGCAAGACATACGCGAGGGCCAAAAGAATGATGAGAAGATACAAGAGATCAGACAGCTCATCAAGGAAAATAAAGCTCCTGGTTTTAGAGAGGATGAACAAGGAACGGTGTGGCACGGGAAAAGGATCTGTGTGCCAGAAGTAAAGGAGATCCGTGAATTAATTTTGAAGGAGGCTCACGATTCTGACTATTCCATTCATCCTGGGAGTACGAAGATGTACCAGGACCTCAAAGGCAGATATTGGTGGTATGGCATGAAGCGAGATGTCGCGGAACATGTTGCCCTATGTGACACATGTCAGTTGGTGAAAGCTGAACATCAACGACCCGCGGGATTATTGCAACCACTCAAAGTGCCTGAATGGAAGTGGGAAGAAATCAACATGGATTTTGTCGTGGGATTGCCTAGGACCCGATCCGGGTATGATTCAATATGGGTCATCATTGATAGGCTAACCAAGGTAGCTCATTTCATCCCTGTGAAAGAAAGCTACAACGGATCCAAATTGGCAGAATTGTACATGTCAAGGATTGTGTGTTACCATGGAGTGCCAAAGAAGATAGTGTCGGACCGAGGGACACAGTTCACCTCGAGGTTTTGGCAAAAATTGCATGAAACCATGGGAACCCATCTGAACTTTAGTTCTGCCTATCATCCCCAAACTGACGGGCAGACGGAGAGAACCAATCAGATCCTTGAAGATATGTTAAGGGCATGTGCACTAAAAAACAATAGGAGTTGGGACAAGAACCTACCGTATGCGGAGTTTTCCTATAACAACAGTTATCAAGCTAGTATGAAGATGTCACCGTTTGAAGCTTTGTATGGAAGGAAGTGCAGAACTCCCCTATTTTGGAACCAAACAGGAGAAAGTAAAGTGTTTGGTCCAGAAGTGCTACAAGAAGCCGAGGCAAAGGTGAGGGAGATTCGCAACAATTTGAGGATAGCACAAACACGCCAAAAGAGTTATGCCGATGTACGAAGAAGAGAGCTCGTTTTCAACGTGGGAGACTATGTTTATCTCAAGGTGTCCCCTATCAGAGGACTTCGTCGGTTCAAGGTGAAAGGGAAGTTGTCACCTCGATACATCGGACCCTTTCAAGTTTTGGAAAGGAAAGGCGAAGTGGCGTACCAACTAGAGTTACCGGTTCATCTATCGGACGTGCACGATGTATTTCATGTGTCACAACTCAAGAAATGTCTGAGGACGCCTGAAGAGGTGTTACCCATGAATGAAGTGGATGTAGCTGAAGATTTGTCTTATGCCGAGCAACCATACAAGATTTTGGAGACGATGGAACGCCTCACCAGAAACAAGAAAATCAGGATGTGCAAGGTGCAGTGGAAGCATCACTCAGAAGAGGAAGCCACCTGGGAACGGGAAGATGAGCTCAAGGCACAATTTCCGGAATTGTTTTCTTAGAAACACCAATCTCGAGGACGAGATTTTTTTTAAGGGGGGTAGAGCTGTAACACCCCAAATTTTGATTCAAAACTCTAAACCATGTTCAGAGGGGAATTTAAAATTTTTTGGACGTGTTGCATGTTTTGCAAAAATTCAAATTCAAACTGAAATTCAAATTATACTCAAAACAGAAAAGAAATGGAAAAAGAAAAAGAGAAACGGGAAAAAAATCGGCCAGTGGGCCGAAACCCGCCAGCCGGCCCAGTTTCCCCGCGCCAGCCCGCCCCCGCGCGCGCCGCGCTGTCTCTCACAGACGGGTGGGACCCGCCTGTCATCCCTAACCCCGCGACCCCGGACTCTCTCTCGCGCGCGCGATCGCAACCGACCGGATTTCCGTGTCCCGCAGCCCGAATTCTGGTCCCAAACGACTCAAACTCGATCGCAACAGACCCACCGCCCTCCCCCGGCTATAAAAACCCCAGCCCTGATCGGTTTTTCTCACGCGATCGCCGATTTTCACTCCGGTGAGCACCGAGACTTCGCCGGTGAATTCTGGCCGATCTAAGCTCGGAAACTCTGATCTAACTCGCTGGTCGTGATCCACCGCCTCCGGGGAACTTTGCAGGTGCAGAAAACTCGGAGAGTTACGGTGTAAACACAGCGCCGACGAGCTTCGCCGTGGTTTTGCCTCGGACCTCGCCGCCGATCACTTTCCAGGACCCCCGAGCTCGAGAAAACCCCCGAGGTGAGATCCCTGACCTCCCCTCTACCGATCTAGGCCATAAGATCACAGTTCTAGGTAGAATTCTCGAGGATCCGAAACTTTCCGGCGAGATCGCCGCTTCCCGCCGCCGTGCGCCGCCGGCAGCGCCGCCCGCGCTCGATCGGAGCAACGTGGCCGCTTGTGCGCCGTTTATTTTAAATCGCACGGTAGACTTTAAAACCCCGCGTACCGGTTCGATGTTATAATCTCAGCCGTCGGTTTAAAATCGGACGGTCCACGTCAGCCCCGCGTTATAAAGACTGGAATTCTTACGTGCTACCCCCTGGGGTTCTCTGGATTTGAGAGCTAGCCCCGGAAACTTCAGATCTAGCCCCTGGAACTCCAGAAAATCATGTAAATCCATTTAAAAATCAGTTTTAACCCCTGGACTTAATAGAAATTAGGAAAAAAACACCTCTGATAAGTGTAGATAGACCCCTGGAAATTATGAAAATAATATTATAGACCCTGTAATGGGGTGAATTCATTATTTTAGCCTTGTTTAGTATTTAATTAGAAAATTGAATATGTAACTAGTGTTTAAAAATTAAAAGGGGGACAAGCATAATTGTCAAAATTAATTAAAAACTTTCTCAGTACTTAGAAAACTTTGGAGTGAGATAAAAATATATTTTTGGGCTGAAATAAATCTGTTTTATCTATTATTCACATTTTATTAGTATAGGGACACATTTTTAAGTAAAGAATAGTTAAAGAAAAATAGGGAAAATAATTATGAAATAGTATACATCATAAGCCATGGTCAAAATATGATTTCAAATTATTTAGGACCAGAACCTAATCTGTTTAGATGATGTGTATTACTAATTTAATAATAAAATATACAATTATGCATAGGAATATAAGTCTGAAAATATAGCAACTAGTAGATGATAAATGGAGTTTCTAAAATACAAAGAATTCAGTTTAGGGTTGATAGAAATTGTGAAGGCACATTGTATGCAAGTATAAATGTGGACACCAAAAGTAGGAATCATATATATGCATGGTTAAAAGTGCATGCAAGCCACAACTCAACACACATAAAGTAACCACAACACATATAATGGTAAAGAACTTTTATAAATGTGAATGTGTGGTTTGTATGAAGTGTAAGTGTGAACTATGTCTTATGGATTGTTGTTTTTCTTTTGCTATGTGTGATGGTATGAAGTAGAACCTGTTCAAGAACAAGTTATTCATTTCCAAGATCAGGACTACCCATTTCAAGAGCAGCAAGAAGGAGGCAAGTGTCCTTGACCACTTTGATCCTATGCTAGGATGAGTAGATAGAATTATTTGCATTGTCAAGTTAATTATGAAACCATGCTAGGAAGTTTCCCTAGAATTGCATTACCTTGTTTCCTTGAAGCTTGGGTTGGGATTTATTTTACCATGTCATTTATTTACATGCATATGCTTAGCCATGCTTAGAATGGGATATTTGGGACATGAGATCATCAGTTTATTATACCATACTCTTGAATGAGCTATTGTGAGTTATGTAGAGGTAGGGATCAAGGCAAGTTGGATGCTTTGGTTGTGTGCTGGGTGCACGAGACTTGGGTTTGTGTTTAGTACTTGCCTGGATCCTAAGGACCGGTTCATGGAGCATGTAACCCGGCTTTACAGTGCCAACCACATGCTGAGATGGGGCAGCTTAGCCAATTAATTAGGTGTATCTCCGGCGTACTATGGGTGTGATGGATGGTGCGGGGAGTAGGTGTCAGCTGGACTACCATATGAACCGCAAGGCTCAAGAGGGGGCCACTGCAGCGGGGTTGGAGCCTCTTGTATGCTGTTAGGGGTGAAACCTCAGTGGGCCCACGCTCGTCGGGAATCCCTTTGTAAAGGCTTCGTAGTGATCTCTTGGCCGCACACCTGGGAAGTGTGAATGTGGATCGTAGCCACTGGCATAATGGAGGTTCTTTTAGTCCACCCGGCAACGGGGGATGAAATCACTACTTGTGGGTACAGTGGTACAAACTCTGCAGAGTTAAAACTGTCTTGACAGCCGTGCTCACGGTTAAGAGCGGCCTGGACTTATTCATGATTAGAGAATTGATGGTTTTGGAAGTTAAGTGGGGAGCTTAACATTGGAAATGATGTTATGGTTATTAGATTATGATGATGGGATGGGAGTTTGAGACCATTTCACCTGTGTAGTAATGTAGGTGCTTAATAAGCTAAGGTGATAGGTATTAATTGCGTAGTGCTTTAACCATGAGTTCAACCTCTCCTTGTTCTAGCCATGCATGATATAATTTTCCCACACTTGCTGAGTACCATTGGTACTCAACCTTGCATATTTGTTGGTTTATATTGCTGCTCAGGTCAAGATAATGAGGTGGTGTATAATGACCAAGATTTTGGACCCGAGGAAGGTTTTTAGGTTCATGAAGACCCCCGGGCAACGCCTGTGATGGAGCCCTAAAGAATAATATTCCGCTGCTAGTTTATTTACTTGTGATGAAGCATTAGTGTCCATTGAGACATTTGCGATGTAAGACTTATTTATATTCGACACCTGGCTTGTAATAAATGATGCTTCACTATTTGTCATCACATGTATGAGAAAATGATCCTGGCATACATGTGATATTCACTTGGTTGTTTCTTCGGAAAAACCGGGTGTGACATCCATCACGGCGTTTCCCGCCCTCATCTGGAGGCTGAGATTTGCCTCCGCGGGGTTGTACCTTGGGCCACTCGGGTCCGTTGCCTCCAGGTACCTCTCTTCCCACACATGCTGAGCCCGTCCCTCCACTGGAACGAGCGCGTATGGAGTGCCCTCCATAGGCTGCACGTGTAGTTGGCAGAAACGTGACATGGTGTCACGGGCTGCCACTTGCCACATCCCTTCCGGTTGCCTACCTCTCACCGTGATGGTGAACGGCACCCAACCGGGTGGCGTAGGTCCTGCAGGGACTTCGACATGGATTGTCCATGTATTGTTCCCCTCTTCGCCTTCTTCCTTGGCGAAGTACTGCAGCATTTGGTTGTATCCGAAATATTGAAGCATCTGCCTCAATGCCTCCGGATAGCCGCTGCGGTGAGAACAGTGGGACGCCACCCACCCGTTCTCCAACTGTTTGTCTGCTGTCATCTGTAAAAATATATTTGAGAAATGTCAAATATTTATTTAAACAGTAAACCATTGAGTTATAACATAAGATATGTCATAGAACTCATAAAACTTGGAAATATAGTTCAAATTTAAACAAATTTGACTACTGATCTGCTGTTCAACATGACAGCCCTGATCAGTTTCCATCTCAACCTGATTTAGGCCATGTTAAAGCAAAACCAAATCTGGAGCTCAACATCAAATTTAAAGCTAACTTCAATAGCTTTCCAGAAAGTATTTTCTTGGCCTAAAATCTGTCCTGGTTCAAAAGTTATGAGATGTCAAAGTTAACAGAATTTCTGGAGAAAATTGGACAGCACCTCCCTGCTTTAGGTACTGATTTGATCCAAGAATTCCAGTTAATTCTGCTCCCAATCTGACAGAACTTTCTGTTACAAAGTTGTAACCCATCTCATAAGCTTTCCATAACTACCTCACTTTCTATTTTTGGATTTTTATGCAGGAAGTTATGCTCAATTTACAGAGAGTTTACAGAGAGTGTTTGCTCTGCCCTGTTCTCTGGATAGTTTCAACTCTACTGCATTTTTCGATTGGTTAAGGGATGAAACACCTCTGGACCTCAACATAAAAGTTGTAAAGCTCTTCCAAGTCTTTCCAAAAATGTATCATATGACCCCAACCTCGAAAGAACTCAACCTCTAACCTCTGATTAACTTCAGCCTTAATTCAGCTGAAAACAGAGTGTTCTGTCCTTATCAACCTATAAGTTGAAAACTTGTTAACTTTGAATACCCTGATTAAGGGAAGAGGTTACAGCAAGTTTTAGTGCCTTGGATCAAAACCTTCAAATTTTTACAATGAAGTTGTTCATTTAGTGGGGTGTGATGTTGATGCGTCACCAGATCATGTCGGTACTACGTCCTCATAAAGAAAAACCTATACCGGACTTAGCCGGCTTTGTTAATTAAGTGGCACTAAATGTCACTCGCACACGGATGCTACACGTCTACCGTTTCGTGGTCAGACTACCTGCAGAAACTCAAACAATCGTCAGACTCGGCAGCACACCGAGCCCGGTATCCATACAGTTCGTACACCCGGCCGTCATCACTCGCCCGGATGTTCTCAAGACAAACATGCCTTGAGTTACGTATTCACGTTTCAGACCACGTGACGGGGTCTCCCAAGTTGCACCTACGCACGCCAGGGACAAACGTTGCTCGAATACCCCAAACGACATGAAGAGTCATAGAGGATATTAAAGCGGGTCGGGTTACCTACCACCCGTGGGGCTCCACCCTTCAGCTTGTGCGCACTGGTGAACAGCGCTTACGTGCACCCCCCAAGACATAAACGTCCCGAGATGCACGATTTTCCGACATAGACAAATAGGTTAGTATGCCACTTTCTATATGCTAATAACATCCTTATACGGGCTACTAACTCGTTCCTCACTGGATTTTTGAAAAAGATGACCTTTGTAGTGCGTTAAACCTCAAGCGAGCTCTGATACCAACGCTGAGGGGTACTGCGTTGCACAGCACCGAATAACACACATCAAAGGTACAAAGCGGAAGCAAAACTTTTATTACATAAAGGGGTTTATGAACATTTGTACATCAAAATAAGTCCAGTCTACACTCACGGGCGTAGACTACGCATCAAGTGCATGTTCAGCCCTTGAACGTACCCTTGCTAGCACACACGCACACTAACTCTGCGGCGTGCACGACTCCCACTCGACGGGGTTCCCCTCCTGGGATTCCGTCTCCTCTTCGGGAGTCCCTTCCTCATAGAACCCTGCAAAAGCTTCAAACACAAGCAGTGAGCACGAAGGCTCAGCAAGTCTGACCCGTCTCACCTAAACATGGAACTTCTACATGAGGGGTGATGGGTTACATGAGGTAAAAATCATTTGCAAGGACTCGCCTAATTAGTAGAACCTTACTTTCAAGTTTTAGCAGCAGGTTGTGGAGAACCTTACGCTAAGGCACATGAGAGAGCCGCAATCAAACAAGAAACGCATTTCTCTCATGTACTTTGCCCAAAGTTGAAAAGAACTTTAGTTAGCTCTAAACTACAGCAAACCATTAACAAGCAAAGTCCAGCTTTCAATCAGCAACATTTTAACATGTAACTAGCCTGTTCTTTCTACGTCACGGTACAGTGAACAAGTGGTACTCACTGACCGCGAGGGACGGCGATTATAATCGATTTACACCTGCAGGGTTACCCGAACAACCCGTCACGTACGCCCGTACTCGATGTTGCCTACAACAACCATCACGGACGCCGTACGCAACTACCTTTCACCCGTTAGCCAAATGTTGAACCGGTCCAATCATCCCGAGCAAGAGGTCTCTGCACGCGCATCTCAGTGCCGCCAGCCGATTTACACCTCGAGCTCTCAACCTACCCTCTGAACGACCAGCTATGCCTCAACACCCAGCTACCCGAGTTACATCGGTTTCCCGGTTCCCATATATCCGGTAGGTCTTCGGTACTGTTCTAGCTTGTTCAACAGGCCCGCACATGGCTCGGTCCTCAATCGACACAAGCGGAGCTATAGCACCCAGGCCCCAAAGTCCTTCTGCCCTTACTCTCCGCTCGGTCTCATTTTTCTTGCCATGTGTATCATGTGCTACCTCTACCCGAGTCGAGTGCCTCTAGCCTATGCTCGCGAGTAGTTCCAACTACTCGACTTGTACCGAATCCTACTCTAACTTAGCTTTGCAGTAGCTAACGGGGTTTTCAATCCTAATTCCAACCCATGGTTCTCTTGGCTATGCAATTGGGTTTCCAAACAAGACTCTAATGCAAGGAATAATAGTATTCAAGTATGTGCTCAAAACAATAAAAATTTATAAAAAGGTTAATGCAAACCGGAGCTTGTCTTGCTGCTCTTGGTCGTAGGCTAGCTGCTCCTCCGGAGTAACGAAGTCTAGGACTTCGGGTTCCTCCTCGACCTTAGCGACTACATGATATAAGAGTACATGTATTAATTGTAATGCATTTGCATTGAGTTTAAGCTTGTGAAGTTTATAAGTCCCACTAGACAGACTCAATGACTCAGGAATTTTTACTGTGGCTTGGTTACAACTTAAACAGAGACTTGGTCAAGTTTTAGTTGCAGCAAAGCTCCTTTGAACCTTCCACAATTAATTATGTACTTGACCTTAATTGAAGGCTTTTAGGGTGTTCTAAGGATTTTCATGAAACAAACTATGACTTTCTGAAAACTAGATTTTCAGAGGGTTCTAATGGAGTTGGTCTCACTTAATTTGACGGTTCCTAACTAAAGATATGAGCTAAACAATTTCAGAGAAAATTCTGAAAATGTTTCTGAACATTTTATATTTTCTTTGGAACAGTTCCACTAATCACACCATTAGGTAGATCAAATGAGCTCCAATAGATCTGAAACTTTTATGGTAGTTCAGGAGTATTTTGATGAACATTCCAGCAAAATTTCAGAATTCCCCCCCAACGGATTCTCCAGTTAAAATTCCAAACAGTTTAAACTTTGAGGAATTAATGCTGGAGAAATAAGGATTTTCATGAAGTGAAACTTGATTTGATGGAAAGTACTCAGAGAGCTGAATCCAACAAAATTTGGTTCACTTGATTTGGAGCTTTCTAGTTAAAGTTATGAGGATTTGAAGTTCGAAGGAAATCTGAAAATTGGGGAAAAAGTTTAAATCTGCCGGGGCCCGCGGGGACACGTGTTAGGCGCGGAGGTGACCGCACACTGAGGACCACAGGGTCTTTGCACGCCACCCGATCCCGGCCACACCCGATCCCGATTTAAAATTTTGAGCCGCTGACGCGTGGGCCAGTTGGCTTTGTCTTCCTCCCGTCGCGCCCGCGCGCCCGCGCCGCCTCCCCTCGCCGGAGCAGACCCGGAGCTCGCCGGCTCGCCGCTGCCGGCCATCCCATGGTCTGAAACTCGCCGCCAGGGGGTTGTCGACGTCAAGGAACACGTCGGTGGTGTCAGTTCGGGCTGGCGGTGACCGGAAATAGCCCGGCGACGTGCCGCGGCCTCGGTTGAGGTTCGGCGCCGTTGACCGTGGGTTCTAACCCGCCAACACCTCGAACAATCGGTTCTACAGCATCGGTGTACCTCTAGGAAGCTCGACAAGGTGTCAAAAGGGTTCAAAGATGGCGGCAAGTCGGTCGGCACCGTGTGACCGAGCGTGCCTGCCATGAGCGCCCTTGATCGAGCTCGAAATTCGTCACTCCTAGTCGGTTTCATACCACGGATGCATAAAGGAACTTGATCGCCGGCTAGTCCAGCATCTATGTGCAAGATTTGATAGCTAGAGAAGGATCTTAGAGCAAGAATTTGAAGGATCCATACCAGAAGCAAAGTTTAAGGTCGCCGGAGCAAAAACTGGAAATTTGCCGTGGACTCTTCACGGTTTGCTTCCAAACTTGGAGGAGAGCAGCACGGCTGTTGCGCGCTCCTGCTGCTACCCTTGCTGGCCCGTGAAAATGCCTGTGGAACGCTGTCCACGAGCGCCTGACCTTCGGCTGAGGCTAGGTCGCCGCTGTGGCGATCGTTCTCGGGCACGGGAGGTCGGAGCTCGGGGTTTTTGGCGTCGGGGAGGTGGAGTGCGATCTCAGGTTGCTGTCTAGCAGCTCAGGGAAGAAGGAGGCGAGATGTTTTCGCGGTTTTCCCGATCGAGCAGAGATATTCAGGGAGAAGAACTGCTGCTGCTCGGGTCGCACGCGAGGGGATAAAATCAGCCGATCCCTGCTCGGGCTGAGGCGGTGCCGGTCGCGTGGTGGCGTGAGCAAGCCGCCCTGGGCGCCAGCGCGTGGGGAAGGAAGCAGCTGGTGGCGCCGGTGGCTTCTCGGTGGCACAGCCGACAGCTGCTCGGTGGAATTTCCCACCGAGGCTGTGACTTTGTGTGCAAGACTTCCCTCCTCCTCTCTAGACATGTGGGTCCCACCCGGGGGTTTTACCTCTGAAATTTACTCCTAATCACTGTTGTAAAAAGTGAGCCCCAAAATACCCCTGGTGATTCAAATTATTCACCCATGAGCCATTTGAATTGATTAGAATTCATAATGGGTTTGGTTTGAATAAATTTCAGCACAAGTTCAGTTTGGAATTCAAATAAAGTTTGAATTTGTCCCACTTAGCTCATGTCAAGATCAACTCCAAATGGAGTGAAAATTGGAGTGTGAGCTCACAAAATTGTGCTGAATAAGAATATGCCTCCCACTTTTGAATTAATGGGATAAAAACAGTTTGAATTTGAATATGGTTTTAAACTGCCCTCTTTCTAGCTATACCCAAAATGACCTCAAAAAGGTTTTGAATTTGGGTGAAACTTGGCATGGACATCCTTAGCAATGTGTAGGAGTTTTTATATGCCCAGCCCCTCTATATCACATGTGGGAAATACCCCTTTTGCAATATATGAGTTTGTTCTCTAATGAGCATGTTGATGGTGGTTACTTGCTCTTCATTTGTGTTCATCAACTTGCTTCAAATAAGGTGTGTGGTCTGGTGATGAACACTTCAAATATGTGTCAAAAACTGAGGCCCTTACATCATTCACGGTGACACACAGTTCATTCCCATCTCCTTTTTCTCTCGCCCTCAAGCTGGCACAAAGCAACGCCTCAGTCTCCTTCAGGGTGTCACGAACATTCTGGAGCTCCTGCTGGCACTCCTGCAGTCGAGTGCTGAGCATAGCAGCATCCTCCAAGCACAGGTCCATGTGCTCATGGGAAGTTCCCTGCTGCACTGGCGGATACTTGTACTCCGCGTGCCACTCTCACGCTGGAGGACATACATGTACTCAGTCCTGTCGAGGTGGCGACGGTTGATGTAACTCTGGCAGGTGATGGCCTCCCAGGTGACATCCATCTCAGCATCGACCTGAGTCGCCCGACAAGCTGGAGAGCGGTGGATCTTGAGCAGCTGATTTTCATGGATAATCCTCATCTCTGAGCTCCATTCTTGCCGCTTCTCACGGATGGTCCTGGTGGAGCTGTAGTGTATGATCAGCTTGCCCACATTGCCGGCGGCGTGGAGCATACGCCGAAGACGGCGCAACAAGCCTCCTACTGCCAACCCGTAGGAGTGGTACGTCACCGGACGGTTCTCCTCTCTCAGGGCAAGGGCAACTACAGTAACTCTCCCTCCGGTGTACTTGCGGGCGGTGCGGATCATGCGAACCATCTAAAACATAAAGCATTTAAAATTAAGTTAGATAAGAGTTAAATAAAAATTGTATTTTGAATAAAAGTTGGGGCAAGATGAAGAAAGTGACACCATTAAATAACCCTTTCAACCCACACTTTTGTAAAATAGTTTTTAAGAAAATAGGGTCCTTAAATACGTCCATTTCTACCTAGGTCCACGTTCCTACGGGCAACCTTGGCTCTGATACCACTTCTGTCACACCCGGTTTCTCCGAAGAACAACCGAGTGAATATCACATGTATGCCAGGATCATTTTCTCATACATGTGACGACAAATAGTGAAGCATCATCATATTACAAGCCAGGTGTTCGAATATAAATAAGTCTTACATAGCGTATGTCTCGATGGACGATAATAAGTTCATAACTTGTAAATAAAACAACAACGGAATGTAAATCTTGTGGGCTCCGTCACAGGTGCTGCCCGGGGGACTCCGTGAACCTAGAATCCTTCCTCGGGACCAAAGTCTTGGTCATTAAACACCACATCATTCTCTTGACCTGAGCAGCAATATAAACCAACAGAAAAGCAAGTTTGAGTACCGTGGGTACTCAGCAAGTGTGGGAAAGTTATGTCATGCATGGCTAGAGCAAGGAGAGTTGAACTCATGGTTAAAGCACTACACAATTAATACCTAACACCTTAGCTTATTAAGCACCTACATTACTACACAGGTGAATTGATCCCAATCCCTCAACCCATCATCAATATCAAATACACATAGTCTCAACTCAAATGTTAAGCTTCCCGCTTAACATCCTCAACTTCCCAATCCATCATCCTCTAATCATGAATAAGTCCAAGCCGCTCTTGACCATGAGCACGACTGTCATGACAGTTTTGACTCTGCAGAGTTTGCACCACTATACCCACATGTAGTGATTTCATCCCCTGTTGCCGGGTGGACTAAAAGAACCTCCATTATGCCAGTGGCCGTGAACCACATTGACACTTCCCAGGTGTATTGCCAGGAGATCACTATGAAGCCTTTACAAAGGGATTCCCGACGAGCATGGGCCCACTGATGTTTCACCCCTAACAGCATACAAGAGGCTCCAACCCCGCTGCAGTGGCCCCCTCTTGAGCCTTGCGGTTCATATGGTAGTCCAGCTGACACCTATTCCCCGCACCATCCAAAGCACCCATACTACGCCGGAGATACACCTAATTAATTGGCCAAGCTGCCCCATCTCAGCATGTGGTTGGCACGGTAAAGCCAGGTTACATGCTCCATGAACCGGTCCTTAGGATCCAGGCAAGTACTAAACACAAACCCGAGTCTCGTGCACCCAGCACCAACCAAATCATCCAACTTGTCTCGATCCCTACCTCTACATAACTCATAATATCTCATTCAAAATTAAGGTAAACGAGTTGATGATTTCATATCCCACTTATTCCATTCTAAGCATGGCTAAGCATAAGTAATATGAATGAATGACATAATAAAACAAATCCCAACCCAAGCTACAAGAAAACAAGATAATGCAATTCTAGGGAAACTTCCTAGCATGGGTTTCATATTTCAATTGACAATGCAAATAATTCTATCTACACATCCTAGTATAGGATCAAAGTGGTCAAGGACACTTGCCTTCTTCCTGCTGCTCTGGGAATGGAAAGTCTTGGTCTTCGAAGGGGAGAACTTGCTCTGGGGCAGGTTCTACTCATGCTAATACACATAGCAAAAGAAAACAACAATCCATAAGCCATAGTCCACACTTTCACTTCATGCAAACCACACATACATACATATGGAAGTCATTCACATTTCTAAGTGTTGTGGTTACCCTAGATGTGTTGATTTTTGGCCTACATGCACTTTTAAACATATATATATATATATATATATATATATATATATATATATATAATTTCTAACTTCTGTATTCAGATTTCTATTTGCACACTATATATGAATTTCCAATTTGAACAAATTCTTTATATTTAATTAATACACTTCTTAGCCACAAAGTTTGCATGAAAGGTATTTCCCTACTCCAAATAAGTATTCAGATCTTCTACAAAATCCTAAATTGAAGTTTTTGCGTTTGGAGACCTCATTTATCATTTCTAATTATGCATACCTATTTTCCTATATTTTCAAATTTATTTTCTATGCCTAAAAGTGAACTTTACTATTAAAATAGTAAGACATATCATCTAAACAGAATAGGTTCTGATCTAAAATGTTCAATAATATGATTTTGAACTTCCTCTCTGATGTGAAACAATTTAAATTTATTTTACTGGTTTTTAGAATTATTTCCTAGACTAAAATGTGTCTCTAGAGAAAATAAAAATGAGCAACACTTAGGCAGATTTCATTTCAGCCTAAAATCTATTTTTAACTCATTCTAAAGTTTTCCAAGTGCTAGAGAGTTTAAACTTGAATTTGCACATGTGTTTGCCTTACCCTTTTAAATTTAAATCCTAGTCCATATTCAAATTTCTGAATTTAATATCCTATAGGGTCAAAAAGGTAAATCCACCTTACTGCAGGGTTTAATTTACTATTTCCTAAATTTCCAGGGGTCTAACTACACATAACAGAGGGGTTTTCCTATTTTTTATTGAGTCCAGGGGCTAAAACTGATTTTTAAATGAATTTACACGAATTTCTGAGGGTCCAGAGGCTAGATCAGAAGTTTCCGGGGCTAGCTCGTGTTTCGGAGATCCCCAGGGGGTAGCGCGTAAGAATCCCGGCCTTTATAATGCGGGGCCGACGTGGACCGTTGGATTTAAAACGGACGGCTCAGATTAGATTGCCGAAGCGGTACGCTCGGTTTTATTTCTACCGTGCGATTTAAAATAGACGACTCTCAAGGGGCCACGTCGCCCTGGCCGGAGCCAGCCCGCGCGCGCGGCGGCGGGGGTGGCGATCTCACCGGAACAGCCTCGGTTTTTGCCGCTACACGCTAGAGCTCGCATCTTTTTGCACGGATCAGCTGCGGAGGGTTAGGGGATGCTCACCGAGGGGTTTTCCTGCACTCGGAGGCCCTGGAAGTCGGTCAGCGGCGAGCTTCAACGGCGAGGATCTTCGGTGCACGTCGGAGTGGCAGTTGGGGCGCAAGACGCGTCGTTTCCTTCACCTGCAGGGCTCCCCGGCGGCGGTGGGACGTGATCAGCAAGTTAGATCAGGAAATTTGAGCAAGGATCGAAGGAAATCGGCGGTGGAGGCTTCGGTTCTCACCGGAGAGAAAAACGGCCGATCGGGGAGGAAAAAGGGGCTGATTTCGGCGTTTAAATAGACGAGGAAGGGCGGCTGGGGTTTGTTTGGATGTGCCGCTGCGCGTGGCTGGAGACCGCGGCATCCGGAGCCAGAAAATCGGCGTGGCTGCGGCGATCGGCGCGGAAGTCGCGCGGCAGTTGGGCGCGCGCGCGAGGAGAGGGATGACACGCGGGCCCTGCGTGTCAGTGAGTGGGAGAGAGGGGGGCGCGGGTTCGGGCTGGCGCGGGGGTCTTGGGCCGGCTGGCGGGTTTCGGCCCACTGGCCGGTTTCGGTTTTCTTTTTCTTTTTCCTTTTCTTTTTTCTGTTTTGATTTGAATTTGAATTCTAGTTTGAATTTGAATTGCTTTATCACATGCATTACGTCAAATTTTTTTTTAAATTCCCCTCTTTAGCAGGTTTTGGGGTGTTACAATGCTTCACTAAAGTCTTGAAGGCTTGTTCACACGCAACGCCCCAAACAAATCTAGTATTCTTCTTCAATAATTCCGTCATCTGTTTAGCGATCTTGGAGAAGTCCAGAATGAACCTCTGGTAATAACCCACTAAAACGACGAAGCTACGGATTTCATGCACAAACTTTGGTGACTCCCATCTCTATACTTGGATAATCTTACTCGGATCTACAACGATGCCCTAAGCTGAAATAATGTGTCCGAGAAAAGGTACTTGATTAATCCAGAATTCACACTTGCTGAATTTTGCATAGAGCTGATGATCCCGCAATTTTGTAGCACAATATGTAGATGCTCAGCATGTTCTTCCTCTGACTTGGAGTACACCAAGATATCGTCGATGAAGACCACGACGAATTTATCCAACTCCGGCATGAAAACTGAATTCATCAGGTACATAAAGTGTGTCGGGGCGTTGGTCAAACTGAAAGACATAACAAGATACTCATATAGCTCGTATCTCATTGAGAATGCCGTCTTCAGAATATCTTCTGCCCGGATTTTAATCTGATAATATCCGGACCTAAGATCCATCTTCGAGAATACTTTAGCACCCACTAATTGATCGAAGAACATATCAATGCAAGGTAGTGGATACTTGTTCTTGATGGTAATGGCGTTAAGAGGACGATAATCAACACAAAGTCGTAGTGTTTCGCCCTTCTTCTTGACAAACAATGTTGAACAACCCCAAGGTGATGAACTCGGTCATATAAAGCCCTTGCTCATTAGGTCATTCAGCTGTGTCTTCAATTCTGCCAGTTCATTGGGTGCATCTTGTACGACCTTCGTGATATCGGCGTTGTTCCCGGCGCAAGTTCAATCTTGAACTCTACGTCCCGTTTGGGCGGCATGCCCGATAAATCATCGGGAAACACATCCGGATATTCACGTACCATCGGAATGTCCCGGACACCCATTAGTTCACGGGGCCGTGTCGCTCGCCCGGGAATCGTATTGGGTGGTGCCGTGTTATGTGGAACACAATAGCACACATATAAGAAACACATGTATTACATAAACCAAAAGCGGAAGCCTACAAAGGTTCTCTGTAAATAATTTATAGCAAATATCTACAGCAGAAGACTATAATCAGCTCACGTCGAATAACTAATGAGCACTCGAGAAGAGGTCTGGACTGCGGACTCCTCTCGCTAGCAACACGAAGACCTTGCAGCGGCTGGGTTATCCATGTGTTAAACGACTCGAAGTCTTCGAGTCTCACCGGACAACCTTCTCATAAGCATCGATGTTAACCTGCAAAACCACTCATATAACAAGCGTGAGCACATAGGCTCAGCAAGACTGATCCGTCTCCCTTAAACAAGAAGCTCTACATGCATGACGGATTGCAATAGGTTAGCTAACTTTGCATAAAGGACTCGCCTACAGTTGATCCTTAACTTTCAGATTTTAAGCCTCATTGTAAAGACCTTGAGCCGAACAGCATCACAACTCCACAATCAAACAAGAAACGCTTTGTTGCGATGCTTCTTGCACAAAGTGAAGTAAACTTTAATTAGCACTATCTCTACAGAAGCATGGTTCCATTACAAGTTAAATCACCAGCCTTATCAATATTCATATGAAACAATTTCAGTTCTTACTATGTCAAGACGCAGTGGGCAAGTATGCTCATATGACCGCGAGCGACGGTGATTTGAATCAGTACACGCCCGGACTACACGACACGTACACCCATACTCTGACTTGCCGGCAGCAACCCCGACTGATGTTGTACGCAGTCACCTTTCCCATGTTCTTCCACATAGGATGCAGTCTAACTGCCCCGAATAGCAAGCTCCCTCAAGGTACATTCCTGCAGTGATATGTTCTTGAGCGAGTTACCTCCTGCTATCCTGACGCCGAAAGCCTAAGACGTTAGAAAAGTTCCAATTCTGATCTCACAAGGTACATCGGTTTTCCTGAGTCCCATATAGCCAGTATGCGCCCGGTACACAACTCAAACTTGTCCAACAGGGCCAAGTACGGACGGCCTTAACCGACACAGGCAAAGCTATGCACACACAGTCCGCAGCCTGTTGGATCTAAACCTCCCTGCCCGGTCTCCATTTCTTAAGTGTGAACTTTCCTCAATGTTCCTACTCTTGACCCGCATCGATAAAATTAATCCCTAAACTCGCGAGTAGATTCCAACTACTCGACTTCTACCGGACCTTTCCTACTAATATTTAGCATAGCCAAATCCACTCGAGGAGATGCTAGTCTACCCTTCTCTCTTAGGTAATTCTGGTCATGCAATTGGGTATTCAATATCATCTAGACCTAATGCAATCAACCATTCAAAGCTATGATCTCTAGAAATGAAAAGCCTTTATAAAAGTGCTTGCTTGTATGCAAACCGGGGCTTGCCTGTTTTGCAGGTGACTAAGATTACAATCAGTTAGTGTAGAGCACTTGAGGCTTGATCACTCGATCACCTTGTCTTTTAAATCTCACTTCACTTCCTTCACAAGTCCTCACGTAGATGCTACACGTTATGAATATACATATGTATTTAATTGTAAATCTTTTGCTAATAAGCTCCAATGACAAGTTTAAAAACTGGAACTCTGTTTAAGAATTTAAAACGACACTGGTGCTAGTGTTTGGGTTTGGGTTAATCAACATGATCAAGTGCTAAGTGTTTTCCCCACTTGTGTGTTGATCACCTTAAGCGGTTGAACAGAACAGTGGTGATCCAGAGCTCCAATAGAGCTGAAAATTTTCATGTGAGTTCCTTGTCACAATAAAGTCATCCGGACCAAAAATTAGCACTTTTCACTAAGTGGTTTATTCAGAACAATTCTCTAAGAAATTAAGCAAAGAGGAATTAATTCTGATGTAATACACATGTTCATGTGAAACTTAGTGAACTACAATTTCAATTATCGTTCATAGAGCCTGCATGAATTTTCCTAGGATTTTTGAAGCTAAGAATTGCCCAGAACTGAATTTCCATGTTTTGGAAATTCTATGAAAATGTTTCTGTATTCATTTGAACACAGCAACTTGAAATCTGAATTCTCCTAATCAAATCAACTCCAAATGAGCTGAAATTTTTACAGGAGTTCAATAACATAATAACCAAACTCCCTCAATTTTTTTGCTGAAAAGATTTAAAGGATTTTCCAGAATTAAATAATGACTTTCATACAATTGGGTTGCATATTTGTATAGAGCTTGTCAACCTGAATCTAACCCAATTTGGATCACTAAATTTAGAGTTTCCTAGCAAAAGTTATGGCCTTCTAAAGTTTTAAAGGAAATCTGCAATTTGAATTAAACCGGGGAAAAATTCAAACGCTGACGGTGGGTCCAGGGGGCACATGTCACGTGCTGGAACAAAGCCACATGGGCCACAGGGTTATTTCCCGCATGGATAGAAACTGATCCGGTGTTACAGAGGATCCAGGCTCTTCCTCTCGAGTGACTGACACGCGGGTCCAGCAGCTTCTTCAACCTCCAGCCGCCCCGCATGCCCGTGCCACCGGAGCTCCTCGGAACCCGATCGTCCGGACACCTCCGGAGCCCTAACTCGCTGCTAGTGCCTAAAATCATGCGAGGAAAACGTTGGGAGGACTTCCCCACACCGGCGTCGGCTCTAACCTAGATCTCACCGATGTGGAGGCTCGGTGGAGGTTTGGCGACGTCGTCCGGAAGTTCTAGCCCCTCAAAGTCAATGAACATCGGTCCTACAGCACCAGTGGGTGACGGTGGTGCTCGACATGGACTCCAAACGGACCGGGATTGGCTCTAAGGTGGGTCTCACCGTGCGCCCGAAGCTTCCCGACACCACCACCGTTGGAAAAGCTCGGAGTAGGCCTTCTACAGTGGGTTTCATGCTAGGGTTTGTGAAGAAGAAAAGTTGGCCACTTAGTCTAGCTCCTACGTGCTCAGTTTGGTGCACTAAAAATGATTAACAATCGGGAAGTTTGGGGTTTCATACCCGCGGGTCGGTTTGCACCGATCGGAGGAAAACTTCAAAATTCGCCATCGACGATCAACCACTCCGCTTGAGCTTCGGAGGTGATCAGAGTGGAAGTCGAGCGCGTCCAAAGGTGGTCCTGCTCATCTGTGAAAAGCGCTGGGTGATGCTGTCCATGGGAGTAGTTCGTCGCTCTTCCTTTTGGCCGCAGCGGAAAGATGTTTTGCTCGGTGTTGGGGAGACTTAGCACCCTCGGTGGCGCATTGAGAAGGTAGTAGGCGACCAAGCAGTGCTGTTTTGCCACTCTCTGATGCTTTGCACGCGAGGAGGAACCGGCTCACGATCACCTCAGGGTGGCGGCAGAGCCTCGGTTCTGTTCTTGTGCGAGGAGAAAGCAAGGCGTGGTTTCTCCGGTTTGTGGGCGAAAAGGAGCACGGCAGTGAGGGAAGAGCACTCAGGCAGATCTCCAGCGCGAGAGAACAACGGGGACTCGGTGTCGCCTGGGTGCTGCTCGCCTCTATCTCGAGTCAACCGACTGAAGGAGCAAAACAGAGACTGTGCACTGAGATCTTTTGCAAATTTTAACTGCCTCAATGACATGTGGGTCCCACAGTCAGCTCCCTCTTATCCTCCAAAATATCTCTAAAAGTTGGCAAATGACCAATTCAATTATTTGGAGCTGAAATCTGAACTGATTTCGGATATTTGGGCAAGTTTCATCCAAATTCGAATATGTATTTGAATTCTTTGCAAATTTACATCCAATTGGAAAACAGACAGAAAAACATTTCAAAAATGGATGAAACTTTGCATGCCCACTAATTTGTACCTAAGGAATTCAAATATGAAATCTGATTTTAAATTTGGCTGCTGCAAATGAGCATTTTAACACAACTATTTGTAATCCATTGTGTTGCCCTCATTTGAAATTTGAGTTGAAAAAATTTTGTTCCAAAATATGAATTTAACTTCCTCACACATATGGAAACTTACCAACTTGGTTTCAAATCCCCTTTGGGTTCCAACCATTCAAATAAATAAGTGAACTTGTGTGAAGAGAGCTCTCATGTGCATTATCACATGTGAAAAAGTTTAAACAAGTCCCATTTTTCATACACATGAAACCGACTTGGTGAAAACTTGAGTTTCTTTGTATTCAAATTTTTGGGACCTTTACAAGTCCTCTAGCCAAACGCTGGGGTTTGACTCCCCGTCGTACCTTGTGACGTTGGTCGGGGTGTGAAAGCGTGGCAGGAAGGGGGGAATTCGTATCCTCCTTCTAAAAGCCCGAGGCCCAGGAGCATGGGGGCTCGGACTTTGGTCCTCACCGTCGTATAACGTCTGCCCCTTCGTAGCTGACATTGGTGCTCGAGACGCTGTTATGCCGCTTCCCCCCTGGCTCCTCTGTGAGCCTCGAGGACCCTGTGCAGGTCGGACAACCTTGTGTGCTTGCGTGTTGAGCTATGTGATGGATTAGACGAACTGGTCTTCTTGGCCTGGCTTGGTGTGAAGATATGTGGTGTCGCTTCGGTCCTTCGAGCGTGTATACGGGAGCTAGTGCGGGTGGATGTCACTCTCCTGTGAGCAAGATAACTCTCGGCGTGTTGAGCCGTGGCCCTTTCCAGTAGCGAACAGTGGTTTTGGCTCCGGGAGATTGCGGGCCATGGCTGCAGCTGCCGCCACGTTCTAACTAGGCCGCTCGAAGCACGGCCGGATCATGTGGGCTGGCAGTAATGCTCCCACATACTTGGCGGCCGCGTGCTCATGCTTTGATAGAACCGGGGTAGAGGCCACGTGATGCTTCGAGTGCAGCTCTGTGTGTGTTTAGCTGCGCCCTCTCCGATTCGAGCGTGACGCGGCACACCTCGAGCTGTGCAACCAGATCATGTGCAGCCATCAGCTCCTCCCCATGACTCCGACACAATACTTCCCGTTGCATGAGCATTGGCGAGAGAGGGGTATCAAAGGGAGGAGCGGTTGGAGTGGCGTTGCCCGTTTCCGTGACATAGCACCCGCAGAAAGAATAGCGCTCTCCGTCGGACTTGGCGCCGGTACTTGGGTCGTAGCCGGTCATGCCCCTCGAGAAAGGGAGGAAGGGTGACGACGCCTCATCGACCGCATCCATGAAATTTCCCTTGGTGACGCGGTTGGTGTCGTCGATGGTTGTGTCGCTCATTAGCCGTAAGATGCCGCCGTCATCGGCAATGAACTCAGGCTTCCGAAACTGAAGGCCTGGCAGGGCGTGAAAACGACTTTGGCCTCGAGCCTGTTGTCGGGGGCGATGACAAACTCGAGGCTGCTGAAATGGATCTTCTCGCCGACGCGGAAGCTTGAGCTCACGAAAGCCATAACAGAAGAGAACGAAAACGTGAAGCGGCCCCCTACCTGGCGCACCAACTGTCAGTGTTTTTACCACCGGCTAGTAATTGAATTCTTTGCCTTTTATGTCAGTGTGGCTAGCTAATAAATATAAAGATTTATACTGGTTCGGACAACATGTCCTACGTCCAATCTTTGGTTTTCGTCGACCTTGTATTAGCTCAAGCGGTTCAAGGAACCGTGGTTACAAGCGAGGCTTCCTTCGCATGCGAGAGTGAAGAGAAAACCTAAGTGTCGAGCGTATATGAGCCATTTCACCATGCGAGGGGAAGTTCTGTGCCTCCCCTTTTATAGCCCAGACGCCCATACCTCCCCTCCGGCTCCTCATAAATTGGGCGGGGGTTTACATGGTGTGTCAGCGCCTAAGGCGGCCCAAAGTGGTACAAGAGTGATGGGCACACCTGCTCCCATCTAGTCTACATCTACTTTTGATCCCTGTACACCTTCGTCGAGCGGGATGGGACGGGTGGTGATGATGGCCCAATGTCGTGCTTCCCCTGTCGCGCGTGTCTTCTCACTCCATCTTAAATCCCTTCTGCTATTCCATCACGTAGGCATTGAAGTCCTCCGCCTGCCTTTGGTCCGGATCGCTTCCCTCCTTCGACCTTGTCATCCAGGCTCAGAGGTCGGTCGCTACTTCTGTTCCCGGAGGTCGGGCTCTGTGGTGGCGTCATTCGGCGTTCGCGCCTTAGGTTGTGGCCCGTAGAGCCATGTGTCTTCGCGCGATCTGTTGGTCGAATGCTTCTTAGATACCCGGGGTATGTTACCCCGTCAAACCCACTACCATTTTAGCTGATTTTATCTTTCTTTTATTTTTATTCTTATCAGTTATTGTTGCCTCTCTAGTTTTCCTTGATCCTAGATGACAATATATATATATATATATATATATATATATATATTATTCATTCATATTTTTGTTAGATTTTTTCATACACCTTTTAAGGTGTGGCTATATGCAGAGTACCTAACATGTCTGGTATGATATGCGTCACTACTAGAACTCACTGCAAGATACATACTTCAGCATATGTCGAATTCAATGCTCCGTGTGCGGAAATTTTGGATAGATCATAACATCACTATCGATATTAACATAGAAGAGTAGCAATATCTATAACACCAAATTTTTATACTATCTAAAAATGTAGTTAAGGATGAATCTTATAGTACTGTTTTAATTATCATAAATATTAATATGTTTTCTATAAGCTCGGTCAAACTCAAGATACTTATTTTGGAATGGAATGAGTAGCTATCAAACACTAGCCCACCGCCAATTGTGATAATATGTTGCTTTCTTGATCCTAGTAGCACTTCTCTCCTAATCACTGGAGGTACCTCGAAACCGATCTCTCACCTTCGTAGCGATTCCTTGGTGTGGCATTGAGCCGCTATCGTGAACTCACCTTTCACCTTTTCCTCACATCACCATAACAGAAATTGCACTTGCTAAGAAGATGGGGAGGTATTGGATGATGAAGTGGTCATCCGTCGCCCCACCAGCCCTGCACTCCAAGCGGTAGTCCTGAGAGGGATCCGGCCACCCGTTAGTTCACGGGGCCGTGTCGCTAGCCCAGGAATCGCATTGGGTGGTGCCGTGTTATGTGGCACCCAACAGCACACATATAAGAAAACATGTATTACATAAATCAAAAGTGGAAGCTTACAAAGGTTCTTTGTAAATAATTTACAGCAAATATCTACAGCGGAAGACTATAATCAGCTCGCGTCGAATAACTAATGAGCACTCGAGAAGAGGTCCACCCCGCGGACTCCTCTCGGTAGCAAAACGAAGACCTTGCATCGGCTGGGTTCTCAATGTGTTAAACGACTCGGAAGTCTTGGAGTCTCACCGGACAACCTTCTCAAAAGCGTCGATGTTAACCTGCAAAACCACTCATATAGCAAGCGTGAGCACATAGGCTCAGCAAGACTGATCCGTCTCCCTTAAACAAGAAACTCTACATGCACGACGGATTGCAATAGGTTAGCTAACTTTGCATAAATGACCCACCTACAGTTGATCCTTAACATTCAGATTTTAAGCCTCATTGTAAAGACCTTGAGCCGAACAACATCGCAACTCCACAATCAAACAAGAAACACTTTGTTGCAATGCTTCTTGCACAAAGTGAATTAAACTTTAATTAGCACTATATCTACAGCAAGCATGGTTCCATTACAAGTTAAATCACCAGCCTTATCAATATTCATATGAAACCAGTTCAGTTCTTACTACATTAAGATGCAGTGGGCAAGTATGCTCATATGAACGCGAGCGACGGTAATTCGAATTAGTACATGCCCGGACTACACGACACGTACACCCATACTCCGAGTTGCCGACAGCAACCTCGACTGATGCTGTACGTGGCCACCTTTCCCAAGTTCTTCCACACAGGACGCAGTCAAACTGCCCCAAATAGCAAGCTCCCTCAAGGTACATACCCGCAGTGATATGTTCTTGAGTGAGTTACCTCCTGCTATCCTGACGTCGAAAGCCTAAGACGTTAGAAAAGTTACAATGTGGATCTCACAAGGTACATCGGTTTCCTGGGTCTCATATAGCCAGTATGCGCCCGGTACACAACTCAAACTTGTCCAACAGGGCCAAGTACGGACGGCCTTAACCTACACAGGCAGGGCTATGCACGCACGGTCCGCAGCCTGCTGCATCTAAACCTCCCTGCCCAGTCTCCATTTCTTAAGTGTGAACTTTCCTTAATGTTCCTATTCTTGACCCGCTCTGATAAAACCAAGCCCTAAACTCGCGAGTAGATTCCAACTACTCGACTTCTACCGGACCTTTCCTACTAACATTTAGCGTAGACAAATCCACTCGAGGAGATGCTAGTCTACACTTCTCTCTTAGGTAATTCTGGTCATGCAATTGGGTATTCAATATCATCTAGACCTAATGCAATCAACCATTCAATGTTATGATCTCTAGAAATAAAAAGACTTCATAAAAATGCTTGTATGCAAACCGGGCTTGCCTGTTTTGCAGGTGACTAAGATTACAATCAGTTTGTGTAGAGCACTTGAGGTTTGATCACTCGATCACCTTGTCTTTGAAATCTCACTTCTCTTCCTTCACAAGTCCTCACGTAGATGCTACACGTTATGAATATGCATATGTATTTAATTGTAAAACTTTTGCTAATAAGCTCTAACGACGAGTTTAAAAACTGTAACTCTGTTTAAGAATTTAAAATGACATTGGTGCTAGTGTTTGGGTTTGCATGATCAAGTGCTAAGTGTTTTCCCCACTTGTGTGTTGATCACCTTAAGAGGTTGAACAGAACAGTGGTGATACAGAGCTCCAATGGAGATGAAAATTTTCGTGTGACTTTCTTGTCACAAGAAAATCATCTAGATCAAAAATTAGCACTTTTCACTAAGTGGTTTATTCAGAACAATTCTCTAAGCAATTAAGCAAAGAGGAATTAATTGTTAGGTAATACACATGTTCATGTCAAACTTAGTGAACTACAATTTCAATTATAGTTCATAGAGCTTGCATGAATTTTCCTAGGATTTTTGGAGCTAAGAATTGCCCAGAACTGAATTTCCAAGTTTTGGGAATTCTCTGAAAATGTTTCTGTATTCATTTGAACACACCAACTAGAAATCTGAATTCTCCTAAACAAATCAGCTTCAAATGAGCTGAACTTTTTACAGGACTTCAATGACACAATAAAAAATATTCTGGAAAATTTGAGGATTTTTGGATAAACCAAACTCCCTCTAAAATTATTTTGCTGAAAAGTTTTAAAGAATTTTCTAGAATTAAATAAAGACTTTCATACAAATTGGGTTGCATATTTGGATAGATCTTGTCAACCTGAATCTAATTTCATACAAACCCCCGCCCCAACGTACCTGCTGTCGTGGGCAACAAGGCATGCTTTGCATGCGGAGAGACAGGACACTTCTTGAGCCAGTGCCCGAGGAGAGGTCCTGGACAGCAAGGAAACCGTGGATAACAGAACTATGCTCGCGGCAACGTGAACCATGTCTCTACTGAGGAAGCATACCAGGCTGAGGACGTCGTGATTGGTATGTTCCTTGCCAACTCCAACCCAGCCACCATTTTATTTGATTCCGGAGCATCACATTCATTCATATCATCCAAGTATGATGCCAAGTACAATCTACCCATATCACACTTGAAATATACTATGTTTGTTAATTCTCCCGGTGGAGAGATGAGGACTAATATAGTATTCCGAAAGTAAACCTTAAAATAAGGGGGGTAGATTTCCTTGCCAACCTCATTGTCTTGGATTCCCAAGGGCTTGACATAATACTCGGAATGGATTGGTTAAGAAAGCACAACGGAGTAATCCAATGCGCTGAGAGGAGCGTGCAGTTGACAAACGAGCACGGAACCAATATCAAGTTCGAGTCAGCCCAGCCAACAGCCGAAAAGGCAGAATTCCCTCATCTATTCTCCACTAGCGAATCTCAAGGGCGAGATTCAATTTAAGGGGGGTAGATTTGTGACACCCTCATTTTTGGTTTCTGCATGAATTCATGTTTCATGTAGAAAAACATTTTTAAAATGAGTTGAAACAGAGAAAATATTAAAAAGATAGCCAAAAAGAGCCAATTCCAGTTCGCCGAGGAGCGCTGTAGACATTCCGCGGCCGCTGGCCACGTGGCGTGTTTGGAGCTCATCACCGCAAAGGGGGAGAGGTCCGCCGCTAAACTGGCTACGTGGCAGGCTCGGGGCTCATCCCTGCAAAGGGGGAGAGGTCAGACCCCGTGGGACACATGTTGCCCCCGGAGCTAGCCTCTGCGGAGAAGCGAGGCCCCGCAGGACACGTGTCGCTTTCGGAGCTAGTCACCGTGGAAAAGAGAGGACCAGCCGCACGGGACACGTGTCGCTCTCGGAGCTCACCTCCGAGAGGTCCGGTCCTATTGGACACGTGTCGCTCTCGGAGCTCACCTCCGAGAGGTCCGGTCCTATTGGACACGTGTCGCTCTCGGAGCCCACCTTCGAGAGATCCGACACTATGGAACACGTGTTACCTCCGGAGCTCATCTCCGCGAGGTCCGGTCCTATTGAACACGTGTCACCTTCGGAGCTCACCTCCGGGAGGTCCGACACTTTCGGACACGTGTCACCTCCGGGAGGTCCGTCGCTATTGGACACGTGTCAACCTCAGAGCTCGTCTCGGAGGAGAGAGGAAGTCACACGCTACTGGACACGTGGTATTCTCGGAGCCCACCTCCGAAGAGAGGGGAGGTCCGGCTCTGACACGTGGCACACTCGGAGCCACCTCCGAAGAGAGGGGGAGGTCCAGAACTGACACGTGGCGTTCGCGGAGCTCGCCTCTGTTGAGAGGGGAGGTCTCGACCCACCAGACACGTGGCGCACGCGGAGCTCGTCTTCAGAAAGAGGGGAGGTTCCCGCCCGCCAGGACACGTGGCGCACGCGGAGCTCACCTCTGAGGAAGAGGGAGGTCTCGCCCGCCTGACACGCGGCACAACCGGAGCTTGTCTCTGTGGAAAAGGGAGCCCAGGCCCCAGCAGGACACGTGGAGCTTCCGGAGCTCACCGCCATGAAGGGACGCGATTCTGAAGCGGTTTTTCTCCCATGCACGAGTGCCCGACACGGAGGAAATCGACACGAACTCTTCTACGCTGAATACTGCAACCAAATCAACTAAAGATAAGTTGTTAAGATTCAAAAAACAATCTGAATAGGACTCTTATTCGAATTCCGATCAGATTAGGACTCTTCTCTTCCCGATTATAAATAGAACCCAAAACCTTTGGCCGCAACCATGTACTTCGCTGAGTCCATGGGATATGGGAAGCGAGATAGATGTGTCTAGATAACTGCACTCGTATGAAAAAAAATGAGAAATTGATGTTAATGAACATGAATCGAAGGGAGATCTAGGCAAGATTGGGTTTGTGAATGAGGTAGAATGAGATGGTGGTTACTTGCCATAGATCTAAGGACCGGATCATGCGAGAACATGCTAGGATAACAGTGCCACCACAAGGCCAAGTATGGGTGTGGCTTAGCTGATTAATTAGGTAAGTTACTAGATTGTTATGGACCGTGGAAGGCGCGGGGAATGGGAGTCGAGTGAGGACTGCCCTGGGAACTGCATGGCACAAGGGGGCCCGTGGGTGGGAGAATTGGAGATTCTAGCCTGCCGGTGAAATCTTAGTGAGTCCATACATCTAGTAACCCCTTTGTAAAGGCTATTTTGTGATCTCTTGACCATACACCGACGGTTGTGTACTGGTATAATGGAGGTTCTGCAGTCGCCGACGGGTGACGAAATCACAAACTTGTGGGTAAAGTGGTACAAACTCTGCAGAGTCTAAAACTATCATGATAGCCGAGCTTACGGTCACGAGCGCCTGGCCAACTTCCATGATTAGTTGGGATGGTTTTGGGGATGGTTATTGGGATGATTTTTGGGTTGGTTATTGGTTTTGTTATGGTTTGGTATTGGGACTGTTGAGTCCGGGAAATAAAATTAGTTTCAAACTGTTGAGTCTTGGTAATGAGATTGGTTGCATGACTGTTGAGTCATGGCAACGAGATTTGGTCTCAAGATGATACAGAATTGAATATGAGAATGGTAGTGAATACGAGATGGTATTCATGAGATGGTAGTGAATACGAGAAGGTATTCATGAGCAAAGTTGAGAAGGATTAATGTCTGGTTGAGACATGGAAAGTGATGAAACATAATGAAGGTATGTGGGTATTTTAATACATGTTGGGATTATATTCACTTAAAGCTGAGTTGCTGTTTTTATCGTGTTTTGAGAAATAAACTTTGCTTTCCGCAATGAGCCTTTTAATAACTTCCTTGCTGTGAGCCAAATATCATATTTTCCTGCACTTGCTGAGTACATCATGTACTCAAACTTGCATTATCATACATCATCAGCAACAGAAGAGGAGTACTATGAAGACCCCGTGGAGTACTAGGAGTGTGATACACCGTCAACTTGCCTGTGGGGATGGAGTAAAGATGAAGCCGCTGCTGCTGCTTAGTTTGCTTCTGCATTAGTTAGAAGACTTCCGCTGCTAGAATAAAGACTTCCGCTGCTAGAATAAGACTTCCGCTGCTAGCATGAGTCCAAGACTCATGAGACTTTGTAATAAACCCTGATATTCGTGGTTATATATATTCTGAAATTCAGTTTGTGGATGATATGTGTATGTGTGATGAACATCCTGGGCACACATACGCATCAGTTCTCAGTTCTGTGTTCTACAGAAACGAGGGCGTCACAGATTGGTATCAGAGCCACGGTTGACGGTAGGTTACACACCTAGATAGAAGGCATAGATTGGTATCAATCTATCACGGTTGACAGTAGGTCACACGCCTAGATAGAAAACACAAGTTGGTATCAGATACAGATTGGTATCAACCTACCATGGTTAATCGTAGGTCACACACCTAGATAGAGATCACAAATTGGTATAGATACCACAATTGATCGTAGGCCACAAGCCTAGGTAAGACCACAAGTTGGTATCAGTCCACGTTGACGGTAGGATGGACCCCTACTCACAGATTGGTATTAGAAGCCACGCTGACCATAGGATGCAAGCTTAGGTAAAATGCATAGATTGGCATTGGAACCACCTTGACTGTAGGACTCCCATCGAATAAGCCTTGAATAGGACTTGTGTGCTGAACTCTGTGATGATTGTTTGTGATTGTGTGCTTAGTGTGAGTTGTGGGACGTTTCAAGCATTGTCCGTATCCACACATAGTAGAGAGATGTGAGATGCTTCGGCACTTGTTCACATCCTCATATAGGACGATATATAGTCCATCCACCTTGATGCATATAGTTAGGGGGATCACTCTAAACTTCTAACCCCTATTCTACTCAAAGATGGTGAGAGAAAATGCCGGCCGTCAAGGAAGGAACGTATGTGGCAACCAAGAAGAGGACCACGTCGAAGTTCCTCAAAATGACAACCCGGGGCTGGTGAGAACAACCTGGAACGGTTGATGGCTATGCAAAATCAGCTTATGCAAACCATGATCCAAACTTTGGGTCAGCTGCAGGCCAACAACAACAACCCCATTCCTGCACCACCGCCACCACCACCACCACCACCACCGGATCACAACAGGCTGGAAGAGTTCATGAGGACTCGACCGCCTACTTTATCACAAGCTAACAACCCCATGGAGGCCGACGATTGGTTGAAATCCATGGAGAAGAAGCTTCCATAGTTCACTGCAATGACCGAGAGAAGGTTCTCTTCGTGTTGCACCAACTCATGGGAGCAGCCGCTGACTGGTGGGATGCCCTGTGCAATGCTCATGTCGACCCGGAGACTATTACTTGGACTGAGTTCAAGGAGAGTTTCCGCTCTCATTACATCCCTGCTGGTGTAATGATGCTCAAGAGACATAAAAGCGTGAATGAGTACCTCAACAAGTTCACGCAACTGTCCCGGTATGCCCCCAAAGATGTCAACTCGGACCAACGGAAGCAGTACTTGTTCATGAGAGGGTTGAACAATGAGATCCAGGTTCAGCTTCTCAACAATGACTATGCTAACTTCTCGAAGCTAGTTGACAAAGATATAGTGGTCGTGAGCAAGATCCGAGAGATCGAGCGAGAGGGCAAAAGAAAGATGCCATACCAGCTACAAGGGAGAAACGTACGACCTCAGTACATGCCCCCAGCTGCACCACAGTATGGGTCGCCCGCTCCTGCTTTTTGCCCAAATCAACCACCACAGCAACGCCCTGCCATGCAAGCACCTTGTGTGCCTTTGCCTCCTGCGCCTCGACCCAACATGGGCGCTCCTGCTCAAAACCCCCGCCCCAATGTACCTGCTGTCGTGGGCAACAAGGAATGCTTTGCATGCGGAGAGACAGGACACTTCGCGAGCCAGTGCCCGAGGAGAGGTCCTAGACAGCAAGGAAACCATGGACAACAGAACTACGCTCGCGGCAACGTGAACCATGTCTCTGCTGAGGAAGCGCAACAGGCTGAGGACGTCGTGATTGGTATGTTCCTTGCCAACTCCAACCCAGCCACCATTCTATTTGATTCCGGAGCATCACATTCATTCATATCATCCAAGTATGTTGCCAAGTACAATCATCACACTTGAAATATACTATGTTGGTTAATTCTCCTGGTGGAGAGATGAGGACTAATATAGTATGACTGAAAGTAAGCCTTAAAATAAGGGGGGTAGACTTCCTTGCCAACCTCATTGTCTTGGATTCCCAAGGGCTTGACATAATACTTGGAATGGATTGGTTATGCAAGCACAACGGAGTAATCCAATGTGCTGAGAGGAGCGTGCAGTTGACAAACGAGCACGGAACCCGTATCGAGTTCGAGTCAGCCCAGCCAACAGCCGAAAAGGCAGAATTCCCTCATCTATTCTCCACTAGCGAATCTCGAGGGCGAGATTCAATTTAAGGGGGGTTGATTTGTGACACCCTCATTTTTGGTTTCTGCATGAATTCATGTTTCATGTAGAAAAACATTTTAAAAATGAGTTGAAACAGAGAAAATATTAAAAAGATAGCCAAAAAGAGCCAATTCCAGTTCGCCAAGGAGCGCTGTAGACAATTTCCGCGGCCGCTGGCCACGTGGCGTGTTCGGAGCTCATATCCGCAAAGGGGGAGAGGTCCGCCGCTAAACTGGCTACGTGGCAGGCTCGGGGCTCATCCCCACAAAAAGGGAGAGGTCCGACCATGTGCGACACGTGTTGCTCCCGGAGCTAGCCTCTGCGGAGAAGCGAGGCCCCGCAGGACACGTGTCGCTTTTGGAGCTAGTCACCGCGGAAAAGAGAGACCAGCTGCACGGGACACGTGTCGCTCTTGGAGGTCACCTCTGAGAGGTCCGGTCCTATTGGACACGTGTCGCTCTCGGAGCTCACCTCCGAGAGATCCGACACTATGGAACACGTGTTACCTCCGGAGCTCATCTCCGGGAGGTCCGGTCCTATTGGACACGTGTCACCTCCGGGAGGTCCGACACTTTCAGACACGTGTCACCTCCGGGAGGTCCGTCGCTATTGGACACGTGTCAACCTCGGAGCTCGTCTGTGAGGACAGAGGAAGTCTGACGCTACTGGACACGTGGTATTCTCGAGCCCACCTCCGAAGAGAGGGGAGGTCCGGCTCTGACACAAGGCACACTCGGAGCCACCTCCGAAGAGAGGGGGAGGTCCGGAACTGACACGTGGCGTTCGCAGATCTCGCCTCTATTGAGAGGGGAGGTCCCGACCCACTAGACACGTGGCGCACATGGAGCTCGTCTCCAGAAAGCGGGGAGGTTCTCGCCCGCCAGGACACGTGGCGCACGCGGAGCTCACCTCTGAGAAAGAGGGAGGTCTCGCCCGCCTGACACGCGGCACAACCGGAGCTTGTCTCTTTGGAAAAGGGAGCCCAGACCCCAGCAGGACACGTGGAGCTTCCGGAGCTCACCGCCGCGAAGGGACGCGATTCTGAAGCGTTTTTTCTCCCGTGCACGAGTGCCCAACACGGAGGAAATCGACATGAACTCTTCTACGCTGAATACTGCAACCAAATCAACTAAAGATAAGTTGTTAAGATTTAAAAAAAACAATCTGAATAGGACTATTATTCGAATTCCGATCAGATTAGGACTCTTCTCTTCCCGATTATAAATAGAACCCAGAACCTTTGGCCGCAACCACGTACTTCTTTTCCACCTCCTGAGCCAACAACTTAGAGCCCTAGCCGCAGCTCACCGAGTAAACCCCTTCACCGGAGTACAACCACCGGAGAGACCGCTGACGAGCCTGGATCACAATTGCCATCACCCTAGGAGAGCCGACGATCTGAGGAAAGACCCGAAGTAAGTAAGGTAGGTTTCCAATACCACCTTACGACATCATCGTGTTTTCTTTGCATCTGTTCTTCAATCCCTTCGAACTGAAGCTTTTTTGTGGACAAATCACGTGTTGATCGGTTTGATCTAGATCTTGAGTCAAGATCATTACCACGTCCACATTTGATTCGAACACCTCTATTCATCATAAAACCCATGCAAGCCATACAAGAACACGTACAAACTAAACTGCATCATAGGATTAGCATGCATATGCATCATTGCATCTTAAAGTAGAGTTTGTGCATGATATTGATTGCTGTGAATCTTGTATGTGCGTGATCACGTATAGAAGGACAAGCTCAGGGAGCTACCTACGACGGACTACAACAACAAGAATTTGAGCAACAGGAACCACAAGAACAAGGCAAGTGCCCCTTGACCATATTGATCCCATGTTTTGGAAAACTGTTTTGTTTGCGAAAAGGTGTGAGTGCTGAGTCAACATGATGGGAAACCCTTTGATAGGCGTTTATTAGTCTTTTTAGCCACCCTTGTCGCCGGGAAAGTTAATGAGTCGGGTACGGTTTTTGCTTTTATGCTTCGCTGAGTCCATGGGATATGGGAAGCGAGATAGATATGTCTAGCTAACTGCACTCGTATGAACAAATGAGAAATTGGTGTTAATGAACATAAACCCGATGGAGATCTAGGCAAGATTGGGTTTGTGAATGAGGTAGAATGAGATGGTGGTTACTTGCCGTAGATCTAAGGACCGGTTCATGCGAGAACATGCCAGGATAACAGTGCCACCACAAGGCCAAGTATGGGTGCGACTTAGCTGAGTAATTAGGTAAGTTACTAGATTGTTATGGACTGTGGAAGGCGCGGGGAATGGGAGTCGAGTGAGGACTGCCCTGGGAACTGCATGGCACAAGGGGGGGCCTGTGGGTGGGAGAATTGGAGATTCTAGCCTGCCGGTGAACCTTAGTGAGTCCATACATCTAGTAACCCATTTGTAAAGGCTATTTTGTGATCTCTTGACCATACACCGACGGTTGTGTACTGGTATAATGGAGGTTCTTCAGTCGCCGATGGGTGACGAAATCACAAACTTGTGGGAAAAGTGGTACAAACTCTGCAGAGTCTAAAACTATTATGATAGCCGAGCTTACGGTCACGAGCGCGTGGCCAACTTCCATGATTAGTTGGGATGGTTTTTGGGATGGTTATTGGGATGGTTATTGGTTTGGTTATTGGTTTGGTTATGGTTTGGTTTTGGGACTGTTGAGTCCGGGAAATAAAAATGGTTTCAAGACTGTTGAGTCATGGTAATGAGATTGGTTGCATGACTGTTGAGTCATGGCAACGGGATTTGGTCTCGGGACGAGACGGAACTGAATATGAGAATGGTAGTGAATACGAGATGGTATTCTCGATATGGTAGTGAATACGAGAAGGTATTCATGAGCAAAGTTGAGAAGGATTAATGTCTGGTTGAGACATGGAAAGTGATGAAACATAATGGAGGCATGTGGGTATTTTAATACATGTTGGGATTACATTCACTTAAAGCTGAGTTGCTGTTTATATCGTGTTTTGAGAAATAAACTTTGCTTTCTGCAATGAGCCTTTTTATACCTTCCTTGCTGTGAGCCACATATCATATTTTCCCGCACTTGCTGAGTACATCATGTAATCAAACTTACATTATCATACATCATCAGCAACAGGAGAGGAGTACTATGAAGACCCCGTGGAGTACTAGGAGTGTGATACACCGTCAACTTGCCTGTGGGGATGGAGTAGAGATGGAGCCACTGCTGCTGCTTAGTTTGCTTCCGCATTAGTTAGAAGACTTCCGCTGCTAGAATAAAGACTTCCGCTGCTAGAATAAGACTTCCACTGCTAGCATGAGTCCAAGACTCATGAGACTTTGTAATAAACCCTGTTATTCATGGTTATATATATTCTGAAATTCAGTTTGTGGATGATATGTGTATGTGTGATGAACATCCTGGGCACACATACGCATCAGTTCTCGGTTCTGTGTTCTACAGAAACGAGGGCGTAACACGGACCTTATAGCCCCTCAAAGTCAATGAACATCAAACCTACAGCACCAGTGAGTGATGGTGGTGCTCGACATGGACTCCAAACAGACCGTGATTGGCTCTAAGGTGGGTCTCACCGTGCGCCCGAAGCTTCCCGACACCACCGCCGTCGGAAAAGCTCGAAGTAGGCCTTCTACAGTGGGTTTCATGCTAGGGTTTGTGAAGAAGAAAAGTTGGCCACTTAGTCTAGCTCCTACATGCTCAGTTTGGTGCAATAAAAATGATTAACAATCGGGAATTTTGGGGTTTCATACCCGCGGGTCGGTTTGCACCGATCGGAGGAAAATGTGGCGGACCGGAATCCGCTCATCCAGGATCACAGAGGGTGGTGCCGCACGATGCGACACCCGACAGCACACATCATAAGGAAAACATTGTATTACATAGAAAACCAACTGAAATGTACAAAGTAGTACAATACTTCAGTTACAAACTAGTGTTTATATGACAGCAGCGGAAAACTAAGTTTGTACAACTCACGCCCGTCTACCTAGCAAAAGTCGGTTGCCCAGCCCTAGGGCAACCCACACTAGCTGCACTCCTCCAGCTCAGCGCGGCGTGTACGGCTCTCACTCAGCTGTGGTCCCCGACGGAGGGTAGCCCTCACCTGTGGACTCGTAACCCGAGTCCGTGGGATGCTCCTCACCTGAAAAACACTTATAGCAGCAACCGTGAGCACGAGGGCTCAACAAGACTTAACCGACTCACCTAGGCATGAAACTCTACATGTAGTGTACAACGGACATGGGGTGGTAATTAGCAGCAAATGGACACACCTACAAGTTCATCCTTATTTCATCTTTTAGCCACAAGTTAACAGTTCATGAATTTGAAATTTAGTAAGCAATATTTGGTGGCACACATGTAGCAATACAATTATACATATCAGCAGAATTGAATCATAACGTTCCATAGTTTATCTACGTTACGATGCAGTGAACAAGCGGTACTCATCACCACGAGGGACGGCGAATCGACTCGATATACACCTGCAGGGATACCCAAAGAGCACGTCACATACACCCACCCGTGGAGCTGCACAGCACGCTCACTCGATGTCGTATGGGACAACCTTTTACCCAACAGCCCAAACGTCGAACCGGTCGCACTGAAACGAGCAGGAGGTTCCCTACACAGAGCATCTCTCTATGCCCGTTAGCAGATTTCCACCTTGCTGCCCTCAGCCTACACCTATAAATCGGTGCGTTATGCCTCGACACCCGGAGGTATAGGTTACATCGGTTTATCGGGGCCCATATATCCGATATGCCTTCGGTACGTTCAATACTTGTTCAGCAGGGCCGCACACGGATCGGTCCTCAATCCACATGGACAGGGCCGCGTACACAAGACTTCCTCTTTCTGCGCCCTAGCCCCTGCCTAGTCTCATTTTCATTACTAAAGTGATCTCTCATCACTCAAACCAATCCCCTGTGTCCCCAGCCTAAACTCGCGAGTAGATTCCAACTACTCGACTTGTACAGAAGTTCTAGGAATCATTAAGCATAGCCTGTCTACTCGAGGCCTTAAACACTACCCTCACTCTTATAGGAAAATTCTGGTTATGCACTTGGGTTACATCCACCCTACACCTAATGCACATCCATAAACCTCATACCAAGTATATAATAAAGCAAAACTTTTTAAAATGGTTTATTGTAAACCGGGGTTTGCCTTGTTGCTTCTGGTCAGTGGTAGGGCTTCGTCCAGAAGAAGGAAGTCGAGCGCTTCCGGAGTTTCCTCGCCTTCAGCGACTACACGTTACGAGATACTATATGTCAATTCAAATGCAATGTTTAGAACTAAATAAGTAATTCCTATAACTCTAGCTAGCCCTCCCCTTTGGTTCTGAAATTTTTATGGTGGCTTGGTAGGGTCCTAACCAGAGTCTTGACCAAGTTTCATTTGAAACAAAGTTCATCTGAGCCTTGTACAAATAAAAGCCTATTCGGTCAATATTAGAGTCTCTAAGGAATTCCAGGGATTTTCATGGCTTCAACCATTACTTACTGGAAACTAGAATTTGAGATGGTTCTAATGGAATTGGTTTCATGTCATTTGAAGAATTCTAGATGAAGTTATGCCCTAAACCAGATTTGAGAAAATCTGAAAAATGTTTCTGTACATTTTTTCTATTTTCTCAGGGAAGTTCACTTAATCACACCATTAGGGAGACTAAATGAACTTGGATGGGTCTGAAAATTTTACTGTAATTCAAGGATTTTCCAATGAACCTCCCATCCAAATTTCAGATTTTTTCATTAAGTAATTCTCCAGATAAAATTCCTAACATTTTAAATTTTAGGGAAATAATTCTGGAAAACCATTAAGTTTCATGAGCTGAAATTTGTGTTGCTGGAAATTACTCAAAATTTTGAGTTCAGAAAAATTTGGTTCACTGAATTTGGAGCTTCCTAGCAAAAGTTGTGTGCATTTGAAGTTTGAACTAAAACTGGAAAATTCAAATAATGTTTAAACCGGCTGGTGGGGTCCCCGGGCTACGTGTCAGCACCGCAGCCAACCCACACGGGGTCCGCAGAGTCTTCCACACAGTCACACGGGATCCTGGTGCCACAGCAGATCCGGCGCTGTTTAAACAGAGGCTGACACATGGGGCCCGTGGGGTTTCGTCTACCACGCGCTCTGGTGGCTCACCGCCGCCACCTTCGCCGGAGAGCTTGCCGCCGGGCGTTCTGCAGCCCGACCTTCGACGAAACTCGCCGCTTGTGCACATTTCCGCCTGAGGAACACGTTAGTGCACTCAACGGAGCTCGACGATGGCCGGAACAGTGCTCGCGACGGTGACAGTGGCCGGAAACTCATCGGCGACGTCGCACTCAGTGTTCTCTACACCTTTTTCGATGCGGTTTGCTCGGGGAGCTCTGCTGACACATGCTGATCACGGATATGAGCACTGATCCTCGTGAAAACGGCCGCAACTAAGACCTCACCGGCGAGGTGCCCTGTTTTCAGCCGCCGGGCCGAATTTCGGGCAGAACTAGGGTCCTAGTGCATGGAACTGGTTGCTACTTGATCGAGGAGGTGCGCTAGGTGTTCTAGAGCGTGTGTGAGCTGTGGCTTAACCAACGGTTGCCTCTGTGCAACGGATTTTGTCGTCGACCGGACTCTAACCCTAACACGCTCCGAGGAAGAAAACTAGAAATTCTTGCTCTACACCGCCTGAACTGGAGCATGGTTTTCTCCTACAGCTTCAGCACAAGTAAGCACACCTTTTCTTCTCTGTTGACGTGCGTGAAACTGCCAGGATCGGCCGGTCACCGGTGATCAGAAGAAGCGGCGACGAGTTCTTGCACGGAAACGGGAGAATAGCTCGGGACGTGCTCGTTTTCGCTCGGGAACAGAAAGAAGGGTGGAGCAGCTCGGTGTGCTGGCCTTTGAGCCAAAATTTTTCACCGTGAGGTGGAAGTCCCGAGCGAGCTGGCGGTCTCTGCGAGCCGGCGTCAGTCGCCCACGCTACGTCGCCTGGTTTGAGTCGGTTTCACCCTGCGTCAAGTCACTGATCAGTGGGTCCCTTTCCCCTCTAATTCCTTTTCTGTTTTTCATCTTTGTTTTCACTGAAAAGATCTCAGCTACTCACAATTGAATTAGAGATTTACCCACCAAGTCATGGTTTGAATTTGATTTCCTCAATTTGAGATTAGTTTGGCTAAATTTTCTGCCAATTTGAATTTGAAATTCAAATTCAGTTTGAAATAATGCAAATTTAGCCCCCGACAAGATGAACTCCAATGAGGATGAAAATTTCTGGACTAACTCAGAAAAATGTGCTGAGTTTTAATATGAAGTCAACTTTTGAATTCAAGTGATGGACGTTGCTGCAATTTGAATTTGCATTCATATTGGTCCATTTTACAAATGTTTCCAAAAGTAGCTCAGAAAGTATTGGATTTGCATGAAATTTGGCCTGAGCCTTCCCAAGACTATTTAGGGTCTATGGGTGAGCTAAACCTTTCATGCTTATGTGTAGAAACCCTACTTTTTGGAAGTTAGGGCTTTCCCCTCTAATCACCCTTTTGATGGTGGTTACTTGCTCTTCACAAGAGCTCATGAGATATCCATCACAAGAGCTGTGGTATTGTGAGGTGATGAACAAATTTTTGCAAGTCACTTTCTTGGGCTTTTACAGAAAACTTCAAAATTCACCGTCGACGATCAACCACTCAGCTTGAGCTTCGGAGGTGAGCAGAGTGGAAGTCGTTCGTGTCCAAAGGTGGTCTTGCTCGGCTGTGAAAAGCTCTAGGTGATGCTGTCCACGCGAGCAGTCCGTTGCTCTTCCTTTCGGCCGCAGCGGAAAGATGTTTTGCTCGGTGTTGGGGAGACTAAGCACCCTCGGTAGCGCGTCGATAAGGTAGTAGACGACCACGCGGTGCTGTTTTGCCACTCTCTGAGGCTTTGCACGCGAGGAGGAACTGGCTCACGATCGCCCCAGGGTGGCGGCAGCGCCTCGGCTCTGTTCTTGTGCGAGGAGAAAGCAAGGTGTGGTTTCTCCGGTTTGTGGGCGAAAAGGAGCACGGCAGTGAGGGAAGAGCACTCAGGCAGCTCTCCAGCGCGAGAAAACAACGGGGAGAGGTGACTCGGCCTGCCCTCGGTGTCGCCTGGGTGCTGCTCGCCTCTGTCTCGAGTGAACCGACTGAAGGAGCAAAACAGAGACTGTGCACTGAGATCTTTTGCAAATTTTAACTACCTCAATGACATGTGGGTCCCACCGTCAGCTCCCTCTTTTCCTCCAAAATATCTCTAAAATTTGTAAAATGACAAATTCAATTATTTGGAGTTGAAATCTGAACTGATTTTGGATATTTGGGCAAGTTTCATCCAAATTCAAATATGTATTTGAATTCTTTGCAAATTTACATCCAATTGGAAAATGGATAGCAAAACATTTCAAAAATGCATGAAACTTTGCATACCCACTAAGGAATTCAAATATGAAATCTGATTTTAAATTTGGCTGCTGCAAATGAGCTTTTTAACACAATAGTTTGCAATCCATTGTGTTGCCCTCATTTGGAGTTGAACAAATTTTGTTCCAAAATCTGAATTTAACTTTCTCACACATATGGAAACTTCCCAACTTGGTTTCAAATCCCTTTTGGGTTCCAAGCATTCAAATAAATAATTGAACTTGTGTAAAGAGAGCTCTCATGTGCATTATCACATATGAAAAAGTTTAAACAAGTCCCATTTTTCATACACATGAAACCAACTTTGTGAAAACTTGAGTTTGTTTGTATATATATTTTTTGGACCTTTACAAGTCCTCTAGCCAAACACTGGGGTTTGACTCCCCGTCGTACCTTGTGACGTTGGTCGGGGCGCGAAACCGTGGCAGGAAGGGGGCAATTCGTATCCTCCTTCTAAAAGCCCGAGGCCCAGGAGCATTGGGGCTGAGACTTAGGTCCTCACTGTCGTATAACGTCTGCCCCTTCGTAGCTGACATTGGTGCTCGAGACGCTGTTATGCCGCTTCTCCCCTGGCTCCTTTGTGAGCCTCGAGGACCCTGCGCGGGTCGGACTACCTTGTGTGCTTGCGCGTTGAGCTATGTGATGGATTAGACGAACTGGTCTTCTCGGTCCGGCTTGGTGTGCAGACATGCGGTGTCGCTGTGGTCCTTCGAGCGTGTCTACGGGAGCCGGTGCGGGTGGATGTCACTCTCCTGCGAGCAAAATAACTCTCGGCGTGTTGAGCTGTAGTCCTTTCCAGTAGCGAACGGAGGTTTTGGCTCCGGGAGATTGCAGGCCATGGCTGCAGCTGCCGCCACGTTCTAACTCGGCCGCTCGAAGCACGGCGGATCGTGTGGGCTGGCAGTAATGCTCCCACATACTTGGCGGCCGCATGCTCATGCTTTGATAGGACCAGGGTAGAGGCCACGTGATGCTTCGAACGCGGCTCTGTGTGTGTTTAGCTGCGCCCTCTTCGCTTCGAGCGCGACGCGGCGCACCTCGAGCTGTGCAACCAGATCATGTGCAGCCATCAGCTCCTCCCCATGACTCCGGCGCAATACTTCCCGTTGCATGAGCATTGGCGAGAGCGGGGTATCGAAGGGAGGAGCGGTTGGAGTGGCATTGCCCGTTTCCATGACATAGCACCCGCAGAAAGAATAGGGCTCTCTGTCGGACTTGGCTCCGGTACTTGGGTCGTAGCCGATCGTGCCCCTCGAGAAAGGGTGGAAGGGTGACGACGCCTCATCGACCACATCCATGAAACTTCCCTTGGTGACGCGGTTGGTGTCGTCGACAGTTGTGTCACTCATGAGCCGTAAGATGCCGCCGTCATCTGCAATGAACTCAGGCTTCCGAAACTGAAGGCCTGGCGGGGCGTGAAAACGACTTTGGCCTCGAGCCTGTTGTCGGGGGTGATGACAAACTCGAGGCTGCTGAAATGGAGATTCTCGCAGACGCGGAAGCTTGAGCTCACGAAAGCCATAACAGAAGAAAACGAAAATGCGAAGCGGCCCCCTACCTAGCACGCCAACTGTCGGTGTTTTTACCACCGGCTAGTAATCGAATTCTTTGCCTTTTATGTCAGTATGGCTAGCTAATAAATATAAAGATTTATACTGGTTTGGACAACATGTCCTACATCCAATCTTGGGTGTTCGTCGACCTTGTATTAGCTCAAGCGGTTCAAGGAATCATGGTTATAAGCGAGGCTTCCTTCGCATGCAAGAGTGAAGAGAAAACCTAAGTGTCGAGCGTATATGAGCCATTTCACCGTGCGAGGGGAGGTTTCGTTCCATCCCTTTTATAGCCCAGACGCCCATACCTCCCCGCCGGGTCCTCATAAAGTGGGTGGGGGTTTACATGGTGTGTCAGCATCTAAGGCGGCCCAAAGTGATACAAGAGTGATGAGAACACCTGCTCCCACCTATTCTACGGTCTACGCCTACTTTTAATCCCTGTACACCTTGGTCGAGCGGGATGGGACGGGTGGTGATGATGGCCCACGTCGTGCTTCTCCTGTCGCGCGTGTCCTCTCACTCCGACTTAAATCCCTTCTGCCGTTCCATCACGTAGGCATTTAAGTCTTCCGCCTGCCTCTGGTCCAGATCGCTTCCCTCCTTCAACCTTGTCGTCCAGGCTCGGAGGTCGGTCACTACTTCCGTTCCCAGAGGTCGGGCTATGTGGTGGCGTCATCCCGCATTCGCGCCTTAGGTTGTGGCCCGTAGAGCCACGTGTCTTCGCGCGATCTGTTGGTCGACTGCTTCTTAGGTACCCGGGGTATGTTACCCCGTCAAACCCACTACCATTTTAGCTGATTTTGTCTTTCTTTTAATTTTATTCTTATCAGTTATTGTTGCCTCTAGTTTTCCTTGATCCTAGATGATAATATATATATATATTATTCATTCATATTTTTGTTAGAGTTTTTCATACACCTTTTAAGGTGTGGCTATATGCAGAGTACCTAACATGTCTGGTACGTTATCGCATTCTTAGGTGGCATGGTAATTCTCTCTCTCCCTTATTGTATGTGTCACTACTAGAACTCACTGAAGATACATACTTCCGCATATGTCGAATTCAAAGATCCGTGTACTGAAATTTTGGATAGATCATAACATCACTATAGATATTAACATAGAAGAGTAGCAATATCTATAACACCAAATTTGTATACTATATAAAAATGTAGTTAAGGATGAATATTATAGTACTGTTTTAATTATCATACATATTAATATGTTTTCTATAAGCTCGGTCAAACTCAACATACTTATTTTGGAATGGAATGAGTAGCTATCAAACACTAGCCCACCGCTAATTGTGATAATATGTCGCTTTCTTGATCCTAGTAGCACTTCTCTCCTAATGACTGGAGGTACCTCAAAACCGATCTCTTACCTCCGTAGCGATTCCTCGGTGTGGTATTAAGCCGCTATCGTGAACTCCCCTTTCACCTTTTCCTCACATCACCATAACATAAATTGCACTTGCCATTTCTTTAATATGTTTTCTACATGTGACGGCCGGTCACCTGAAAGTAACTAACATAATCACGCCACAGGATCTTTGCACGGGATGGTGACACACGATGCATCACCGCCAATTGCATATACAAGTGACATAATTTAAAAATAACATACATAAAGTTTTCAAGTGTCGTACATAGGTTAAACATTGTAAAATACATGAGAGTAGCAAAATGTGAGCAGTAACAGAGTATTCTCTCATAACGACATTTAGCAAAACAGCGCGCCATAGCCCAATGACACGCCGTACTAGCAACATACAAATCAAGCCGTCGGCGACTCGGGCTCCCATTGTGCCACCCATCTCTCGGATGGTGGTGCAACATTAGGGAAGCCCTAATATGCATCGTGTTCATAAAGGAGGGACTCACCTGAAAAATAGGATCAACAAACCGGTAAGCTACTAAGCTTAGCAAAACATACCCGATAAAAATAATTTTTAGACCATACTAGTATGCAAGGCTCAAGTACTTGTCCAAAAGGTAGTAGATAGCATAAAAGCATTAACATAAGGAGGGTGCAGATTTTAGCCTCAAGTTAACGGTTAACGCAATTGTAAACTTAATTAGCAACTATAACTAAATATACAAGAGTGCAAGCAAATTTAGAAATTATAATTACACATTCATCGACCTAATGTTATGCCATTTGTTACTACACAATGACGACTTAAACAAGCGGACTCATTTTCACCGCGAGTGAACGGCGATTCGAACCAAGGGTTTTTATTCTGCAGAACATAACCCGGAAAACGAGGCATATGGACTTTTGAGTACGCACGGTGTAAAAGTCCCAAAAATGTGAATACAAAGAGACTCTTGTTTGAAAAAGTTGGTTTCATATGTATGAAGTTTGGGACTTGTTAAAACTTTTCCCACATGTGATAACCCACATGAGGGCTTTCTTTACACAAGTTCAAATGTTTGTTTGAAAACTTGGAACCCAAGAGGGGTCAAAAACCAAGATGGGAAGTCCCATGAGTGTGGGAAAGTTAAAAATCAGATTTGGAACAAACTTGTTCAACTAAAAATTCAAATGAGAGCACACTATGAATTTCAAAAACTGATGTGCTACAAATCTCATTTGCAGCAGCCAAATTAAAAATCAGATTTCATATTTGAATTCCTTGGGTCCAAATTAGGAGGTATGCAAAGTTTCATGATTTAGGGAAATGATTTGCAACCCATTTTTCAAAATGGACTTTAAATAACAAAGAATTCGAATGCATATTTGAATTTGGATGAAACTTGCCCAATTGTCCAAATGCCTCTCAGATTTAAACTACCACAATTGAATTCAATCATATTCAAACTTTGGAAGATATTTTGGAGAGAGATAAGGAGGTACTGAGCTGTGGGACCCACATGTCATTGAGGGAACTGAGAATTGCAAAAGATCTGCAGTACACGGTCTCTGTTTGTCCACTCCCATGCGAAGCAATCGGCAGAGCCGACTTCCCTCCGGGTGACACCGAGAATCAGCGGAAGCCACCTCCTGCTGAATTTCCATCGCACTGGAGAGCTGCTGGACGTCGCTAACTACTTCCGCGCTCCCTCTCGCCCTCTTTAACGAAGCCTCGGCACTGTTTTTTCCCCTCCCCGCGCGAGAAACCAATCGAGACAGCCGCCGAGCTCTTGATCGATCAACCATCACCTAGCTCGCATGCGAGCCTCAGCTAAGTGACCAAACGGCACCACGAGCCCTCCCACAAACCCCTCGCACCATCCCTGTGTGAATTTAGCCATCACAACCTGAGAGAACCAAGTTTCAGCGGCGGCCGGAAGGAACCGCCACCAACGGCTCTCGTGGGCAGCTCCACAGAGCAGTTTTCACGACCAAGCAACAGGGCCCTCGGACGCGCAAGAGCTCCCTGCAGCTTCCATCCGAAGTTTCAGTTCTTGCCCTTGTGACACGACCCCACGGTCTTGTTGAGCCAGGATCACGTGAGGGGTGCTGCGTTGCACAGCACCGAATAACACACATCAAAGGTACAAAGCGGAAGCAAAATTTTATTACATAAACGGGTTTATGAACATTTTTACAACAAAATATGTTCAGTCTACACTCACGGGCGTAGACTATGCATCAAGTTCACGTTCATCCCGTGAACGTGTCCTTGCTAGCACACACGCACACTAACAGGGCGGCGTGCACGACTCCCACTCGACGGGGTTCCCCTCCTGGGGTTCCGTCTCCTCCTCGGGAGTCCCTTCCTCATAGAACCCTGCAAAAGCTTCAAACACAAGCAGTGAGCACGAAGGCTCAGCAAGACTGACCCGTCTTTCCTAAACATGGGACTTCTACGTGAGGGGTGATAGGTACATGAGGTAAAACAAGTTGCAAAGGACTCGCCTAATTAGTGGGACCTTACTTTCAAGTTTTAGCAGCAGGTTGTGGAGATCCTTACGCTAAGGCACATGAGAGAGCCGCAATCAAACAAGAAACGCATTTCCCTCATGTACTTTGCCCAAAGTTGAAAAGAACTTAAGTTAGCTCTAAACTACAACAAATCATTAGCAATCAAGTCCATCTTCCAATCAGCAATATTTTAACATGTAACTAGCCTGTTCTTTATACGTCACGGTACAGTGAACAAGTGGTACTCACTGACCGTGAGGGACGGTGATTGTAATCGATTTACACCTGCAGGGTTACCCGAATAACCCGTCACGTACGCCCGTACTCGATGTTGCCTACAGCAACCATCACGGACGCCGTACGCAACCACCTTTCGCCCGTCAGCCAAATATTGAACCGGTGCCATCGTCCCGAGCAAGAGGTCTCTGCACGCGCTTCTCAGTGCCGCCAGCTGATTTACACCTCGAGCTCTCAACCTACCCTCTGAACGACGGGCAATGCCTCAATACCCAGCTACCCGAGTTACATCAGTTTCCCGGTTCCCATATAGCCGGTAGGTCTTCGGTACTGTTCTAGCTTGTTCAACAGGCCCACACACGGCTCGGTCCTCAATCTACACAAGCGGAGCTATAGCACACAGGCCCCAAAGTCCTGCTGCCCTTACTCTCCGCTCGGTCTCATTTTTCTTGCCATGTGTATCATGTGCTATTTCTACCCGAGTCGAGTGCCTCTAGACTATGCTCGCGAGTAGTTCCAACTACTCGACTTGTACTGAATCCTACACTATCTTAGCATGGCAGTAGCTAACGGGGTTGGTAATCCTAATCCCAGTCCATGGTTCTCTTGGCTATGCAATTGGGTTTCCAAACAAGACTCCAATGCAATAAGTAATCATACTTAAGTAAGTGCTCAAAACAATAAAACTTTGTAAAAAGGTTAATGCAAACCGGAGCTTGCCTTGCTGCTCTTGATCGTAGGCTAGCTGCTCCTCCGTAGTAACGAAGTCTAGGACTTCGGGTTCCTCCTCGACCTTAGCGACTACATGATATAAGAGGTACATGTATTAATTTAAATGCATTTAAGTTGAATTTAAACTTGTGAGGGTTGTAAGCCTTACTGGACAGACTCAATAACTCTGAAATTTCTACTGTGGCTGGGTTACAACCTAAACAGAGACTTGATCAAGTTTTTGTTGCAGCAAAGCTCATTTGAGCCCTCCACAATTAATTATGTCCTTGACCTTAATTGGAACTCTTAGGGTGTTCTAGAGATTTTCATGGAGCAATCCATGACTTTCTGAAAACTATATTTTAAGAGGGTTCTAATGGAGTTGGTCTCACTTAATTTGAAGGTTCCTAGCTAAAGATATGAGCTAAACAATTTCAGGGAAAATTCTGAAAATGTTTCTGAACATTTTCTATTTTCTCTGGAACAGTTTCACTAATCACACCATTAGGGGGACCAAATGAGCTCAAATGGACCTGAAATTTTTATGGTAGTTCAGGGATATTTTGGTGAACATCCCAGCAAAATTTCAGAATTTTCCTTCAAAGGATTCTCCAGTTAAAATTCCAAACAGTTTAAATTTGAGGAATTAATTCTGAAGAAATAAGGATTTTCATGAAGTGAAATTTGATTTTCTGAAAAGTACTCAGAGAGCTGAATCCAACAAAATTTGGTTCACTCGATTTGGAGCTTCCTAGCCAAAGTTATGTGGGTTTGAAGTTTGGACTAAAACTGAAAATCGAAGAAAAGTTTAAACTCCTGCCCGTGGGCCCCGCATACAGTGCTTCGTCTCCCTCCTCGCGCCAACTGCTCGGCGGCGGCGGTCTCTGGCGACCCTCGCCGGAATTGAGTTCCCGGCCACCCCCGGCCCGAAACTCGCCGCCTGCCCCTTTTTTGACCCCCTGGACTTGATGGTGGGCTCGCCGGCCACCGGCGATGACCGGAAACCCGTGCGCACCGGTGACAGCACCTGTTAGGGTTCCGGTGAGGTCGGTTTTGCTCTCCCGTGCACCAAATCGATCGGGAATCGGGCGGAGAGCATCAGTGGAGCACGGGGAACATGAACCAGGGCTGGGTGGAAGCTAGAAACACCGGCAACTATGCTCTCGACGGTGAGCCGAGGTACTCAGCCACGGCGGTGGGAAAAACGACCAATCACGTCCGATTCTTGATGGTTTTCTCTGATTCCAGTTCGAGCGTGGGCGCTAACATGCGTAGAATCTACTGGGTAACGGGCTTGACCAACCCTAGCGTGTAGAGCACGAATTTCACTTGAAAGTGGGCTCGGTTCCTATGAACTGGCCGAGAGTAAATTTGGAAATTCTCGACCGTCAATTGCCAAACGGCTTTCGGCTACTCCATCTGCATACAATCACGCACCTTTCTTGTGTAGAGAAGTGGATGTGACAACAGCTGTGTCGTGCTGTCCACGAGAGCCCGATCGGCGGCGACGTTTGGTCCACTGGAGAAGAGGTCCGGTGTAGCTCGAGGACGCCTGCTCACTGGCCAACACGGGGTCTAGGATTTTGCTCACGATCTCCCGGTGCCGTTTTGCTGCGGAGGAGGCTGTGCTCGCGAGAGATCGGACTGATCAAGCGCAAGATTGAGAGGCGGCGCGTTGCGGTGGAGCTCGGGTGGAAAACAGGCCGAGCACATCGGAAACTCGGGAGATAAGTGACGGGAACACGCCGGGGGGGGATAAGAAGCCCGGGCGGCTGGTCTCCAGCTCGGGGCACGCAGCAGGAGCTGGCGCCGGCTGGCCCCTCGGTGGCGCGCGCGGGCTGCACCCGAGAACCAAGTGTTCTCTGTTTCAGTCGGTTTGATTTGAAGCAGTGGCTGACATGTGGGTCCCACTTTTAATTTTAACCTCTGAGCTTAACTCCAATTCGCTGTTGTAAACAGTAGTCCCCACAAAGCCCCTGGTGATTTCAATCATCTACCCTTAAGCCATTTGAATTGGTTAGAATTCAAATGGGGTTTGATTTGAATAAATTTCAGCACATGTTCAGTTTGAAATTCAAATAAAGTTTGAATTTGCTCCACTTAGCTCATGTCAAGATCAACTCCAAATGGAGTGAAAATTGGTGTGTGAGCTCACAAAAATGTGCTGAGTAAGAATATGCCTCCCACTTTTGAATTCATGGGATAAAAACAGTTTGAACTTGAATTTGAGTTCAAACTACCCTCTTTCTAGCTATACCCAAAAGGAACCCACAAAGGTTTTTAATTTGGGTGAAACTTGGCATGGACATTCCTAGCAATGTGTAGGAGTTTTCCCAATGCCCAGCCCCTAGATGATGCATGTGGGAAATACCACTTCTGCATTTTGTGAGTTTATTCTCTAATGAGCATGTTGATAATGGTTACTTGCTCTTCAAATGTGTTCATCAACTTCCTTCATATGAGGTGTGTGTGTGGTGATGAACACTTTAAATTTGTGTCCAAAAACTGAGGCCTTTACATTCCCCCCCCCCCCTTAAAAGAATCTTGTCCCGAGATTATAAGGTAAAATGAGAGAGGACGGTGGAAAATTACCGGATGTGCGACGTGAAAAAGTCGGGGTAGTTAGTGCGAAGAAATCCTTTGCTCTCCCATGTCGCTTCGTCCACGGAGTGATTACTCCGTAGAACTTTGTAGAACCACAACGTACGGTTGCGTGTGGTTCCGGCCTTTTCGTCAATGATCTGAACCGGTTCCTCCCGATAGGTGAGATCCGGTTTCAGTTCTTCAATATCCTCCAGCTGAACGGTAGTAGATAGCTTGAGACACCTCCTCAGCTGGGAAATGTGAAAGATGTCGTGCACACCGGAAAGTGCTTCTGGTAATTTCAGCCTGTATGCTACTGATCCACATCTTTCAGTAATCTGGAAGGGACCGATGAATCGGGGTGCCAACTTTCCTCTCACCCCAAATCTGTTTACGCCCATCATTGGAGACACACATAGGTATACGTGATCCCCGACTTTGAACTGCAATGGGCGTCTTCTCCGGTCCGCATACTGTTTCTGACGGGATTGGGCGGCTTTTAGTTTCACTTGAATCAGTCGAACCTTTTCCTCCGCGTTGTTGACAAGGTCAATCCCGAAGGTAACCCTTTCGCCAGACTCACACCAATTCAATGGTGTGCGGCATTTTCTCCCATATAGCGCCTCATAAGGCGCCATCTTGATGCTGGCTTGGTACCCATTGTTGTACGAGAACTCGGCTAACGGCAAGTGATCATCCCAATTCTTGCCGTGGTTGATAGCGCAAGCTCGTAGCATGTCTTCTAGGATCTGATTTACCCGCTCGGTTTGCCCATCCGTCTACGGGTGGTATGCTGAACTACGGATCAGCTTCGTCCCCAATGCAGTGTGCAGCTGCTCCCAAAAGCGGGACACAAATAAAGTGCCTCGGTCCGATATGATGGTACGGGGTACGCCGTACAAGCATAGGATCCGTGAGATGTACAGTTCAGCATACTTCTTGGCGTTGTAGTTGGTGTTGACCGGGATGAAATGGGCAACTTTGGTGAGCCCGTCGACGATCACCCACACAGAATCATGTTTTTGAAAAGTGGTGGGTAAACCGACGATGAAGTCCATGCTCACATCTTCCCACTTCCAGGCAGGAACGCCCAGTGGTTGTAGCAGTCCTGGTTTCCGCATATGATCTGCCTTCACCCATCGACATGTATCACACTCGGACACATACTTTGCGGTCTCTCGCTTCATCCGTGTCCACCAAAACTTGCTTCTGAGTTCTTGATACATTTTGTTGCTGCCGGGGTGAATCGAAAATTTTGATAAGTGAGCCTCATCAAAAATTTTCTTCCGTAACTCCGGTTTACGGGGTACGACAATCTGGTCCTTGAACCATAGGACACCGTCTCCGTCCTTCCGGAAACATTTCAACTCCCCACTGTCGACACATCTCCTCAAATGCGACACACCCTTGTCATGTTTCTGAGCTGCCGCTACCTCTTCATGGATGGTGGGGATCAAAGCTAAGTTGTAGAGAGCTCCGTGTGGAATCACATGCAGTGGTGGTTCGCTCTCTTCCAACGGTGTGATGGTCAGATTGTTGACGTGTGACTTGCGACTCAGCGCATCCGCCACTACGTTTGCCTTGCCTGGGTGATAATGGATCTCTATTTCGTAATCCTTTATCAACTCTAACCATCTTCGCTGTCTCATGTTCAGCTCCTTTTGAGTGAATATGTACTTGAGGCTCTTGTGGTCGGTATATAAATGTACGAGGTTACTGAGTAGGTAGTGCCTCCACATTTTCAGTGCAAGTACCACGGCAGCGAGCTCCAAGTCGTGAGTTGGATAATTCTGCTCATGGTTTCTAAGCTGCCGTGACCCATACGCGACCACTCTTCGGTCTTGCATCAGCACACATCCGAGCCCAATGCCGGATGCAATGCAGTACACATCAAACGGTTTTGTTGTGTCTGCTGCGCCAAAACTGGTGCTGATGTCAGGTGCTTGACTAAAGTCTTGAATGCCGCTTCACATGCTGGACTCCAAACATATTTGGTAGCCTTCTTCAGCAGCTCTGTCATCGGCTTGGCAATCTTCGAGAAGTTCGGAATGAACCTCCGATAATATCCCGCGAGTCCGAGGAAACTCCGTACCTCGTGAACAGTCCTCGGGGACTTCCAATTCAGCACTTGAGTGATCTTACTCGGGTCTACAGCAATACCCTCTGCTGAGATGATATGCCCGAGAAAAGGCACATACGATATCCAGAATTCGCACTTGCTGAATTTCTCGTATAGCTTGTGATACCGCAGCCGTTGTAAGACTATACGCAGATGCTTCTTGTGATCTTCCTCCGACTTGGAATATACCAGTATGTCGTCAATGAAGACCACGACAAATTTGTCCAGCTCCGGCATGAATACCGAGTTCATCAAATACATAAAGTGAGCTGGAGCGTTGGTGAGGCCGAAGGACATGACCAGGTACTCATAAAGGCCGTACCTCGTTGAGAAAGCCGTCTTCGGAATATCCTCAGCCCTTATCTTAATCTAATGGTACCCGGATCTTAAGTCCATCTTGGAAAAGATCTTTGCTTCGACCAACTGATCAAACAACATGTCGATCCGTGGCAATGGGTACTTGTTCTTGATGGTTACGGCGTTTAATGGACGATAGTCCACGCAAAGCCGCAACATCTCATCCTTCTTCTTCACGAATAATGCCGAACAGCCCCATGGCGAGGAGCTCGGCCTAATGAAACCCTTTTCCAGCAGGTCCGTTAGCTGGGTCTTCAATTCAGCCAACTCCTTGGGCGCCATCTTGTACGGCCTTCGGGATATTGGCATGGTTCCTGGTGCAAGTTCAATCTTGAACTCCACCTCTCTATCGGGCGGCATCCCTGGTAAATCATCCGGGAACACGTCAGGGAACTCTCGGACCACTGGAATATCTTCCAATCTGATGGTTGTGTCTTGATAGACACTTGGAAGTTTTATTTCTGGACTGTCCAGAAATAAGGAGTGAGATCCGTGCACTTCTGAGTTTAAGTGCACGACTCGAAGTACGGTGTCTAAAACAGCGCCGTGGCGGGTTAACCACGACATCCCTAGGATGACATCGACCTTATGTCCCTCTAAGATTATGAGAGACGTAGGGTATACTCTACCCGCTAAGCATAATGGTGCCTTGGAAACCATTACGCTTGCTGAAATCTTCCCACCCGGTGAACAAATCAAATATGGACTATCGGTGGGTAGTATTTGCAAGCTGTGTTTAGCAATGAAAGCTTGGCTAATAAAATTATGCGTGGCGCCTGAATCAAACCACACTATGGCGGGATGCTGGTGGAGTTGGAACATACCCGCAAGAATTGGCTCACCCTCCAGCACGTCCTCTATGGCAAGTTGGTGGACTGTGCCGGGCCTAGGGTTCGCCCGCCGCGCATTAGTAGGATTCCGGGGTTGATTCCTCCCCAGAAACTGCGGTGCAACTCTGCCCCCTTGCCTCTCCAGATAACTTCAGGCGAAGTGTCCTGGCCGACCACATTTGTAGCATGTGGCCGCTGCTTGTGCGGTGCTCGGGGGATGAAAGCCCGGCATGTGCTGCTGAGGTGCATACGCACGCGGCATCGCCCGCTGCTGCTGTTGTTGTTGCGGAGGTGGTGCTGGCAGTGCTGGCCTGAATGCCGGTGAAGGATACGGCCGACTGCGGAATGGCATCGACCTCTGTGGTGGCTGCCAGCATGGACCTGATGGTGAGCGATTCACCATCTGAAACTTCTGAAAAGGACCGCCTCCTTCTCCGCTGCTTTGCAGCGTGCTTCGCTTTCTCTCCGCCGCCGCTAACTCCTTGCCGGAGTCCTCCTGGACAATCGCAGCATCAATAATGTCGTAGAGGCTGCCGCGATTGAACATCCCCAATTTGTCCTTCAGGAGCGGGTTAAGCCCCTGGCAGAAGTGGTCCCGCCGCTTCTTGTCAGTATCGGCGTGATATGACGTGTAGAGTGCGAGATCGTTGAATGCCCTGGAGTATTCCAGCGCGTTCCGGCTCCCTTGCTGCAGGTGTAGAAACTCCTGCATCTTCCTCTTCATGAGACCCGGCGGTATATGATAGGCTCTGAAGGCCGTCCGGAACTCCACCCAGGTCATAACTCGGTCGGTGGGCTGTGAAGCACAGAAGTTTGCCCACCACGCGCTTGCGGATCCCTGGAGCTGTTGGACCGCGAACTGAGTCTTGCGCTGCTCACTTAGCTGGAGCAGCCCGAACTTTATTTCTATCGCGTGGAGCCAGTTGTCCGCTTCGAGAGGTTCATCCGCCCTTGAGAATACCGGGGGATGAGTCGCTAGGAAGTCAGAGTAGGAGCTCTGTTGACGCTCCTCACGGTCTTGACGTCTCTCTAGGCGAGACGTATTGGCGATGAGAGTTTGCAGAAACTCCGTGTGATCCTGATGAGAACCCACCATTGCCGCCATGATGTCGGCCAATGTGACCATTGGCAGTGGCGGTGGCGGTGTTTGCTGTTGTTGTTGCTGCTGCTGTCCCGAGGAGTCCTCGGGAGGCTGTTGGGAGGTTTCTCCCCCTTGACTAGAACCCCCAACGTCTGAGTTGGCACGAGTACGAGTCATTCTGAAATTCAAACAGCAGCGATCAGTACATGTCATACTTAAAATTCCATATGCAACAGTAGGTATTGAAGTGACTCATGAATAATTTGCACAACATTCACATATATTGATAAAGCATAAACTTTATACAAGATACATTATTCTTGGGCCTCCGAGAAGTCGTGCTCACGTCGTCACTAGCTATACATACTCTACTGCCTACACAACATGTCACCGATTACAAAAGTTTGGGTTACCCTACCCTAGCTGCCCTACTTGGCAACTGTAACCCCCTACTCGGAGTAGAACCCGACCTCCTGCGGGTCGTCATCCTCCGGTACCTCTGGTGGTTGCTCCGGATCTACCAACTCTTCTCCCATCTCGGTCTCTCCCATTGCCGGAAGACCCAAGACCACCGGTATGCCCAATACCGGGGGTACGAGGTCCTGCAACGCGTGAACCTCGTCCATGGCCTGGTTGTAGTTTTCTTCCCAGCCTTGCCCTTCCTCAATCGCGTCGTCTCACTCTTGAGTAAGGTCCTCGTTCTGCTGGGTTAGAGTCTGCACCAGTTCTTGCAACGTCACGATGTCGACACGGCTCTTCTTCTTCGCCTTCTTCAGACGATGCAACTGATTATGTTGTTCGTTCAGTCGCTTGATCGTCGGAAGGAGCACATTGCGGAGTGCGCTGTGAGCACTCTCGAAATGGTCTCCACGGCTTGCGCTCTCTTTGAGCTTTGCGGCGAGATGCTCTGTATGAGCAGCTTGGCTGTCCATCACGGCCTTTCCCGCCCTCATTTGGAGGCTGAGGTTCGCCTACGCGGGTCTGTACCTTGGGCAACCCGGATCAGTTGCCTCTCGGTACCTCCCTTCCCACACATGATGAGCCCGTCCCTCCACCGGAACGAGCGCGTATGGAGTGCCCTCCATAGCCCTCATGTGTAGTTGGCAGAAACACGACATGGTGTCGCGGGCTGCCATTTGCCACATCCCCTCCGGTCGTCTACCTCTCACCGTAACGGTGAACGGCGCCCAACCGGGTGGTGTAGGCCCTGCAGGAACTTCGACATGGATAATCCACATCTTGTTCCCTTCCTCGCCTTCTTCCTTGGCGAAGTACTGCGGCATCTGGTCGTACCCGAAATATTGAAGCATCTGTCCCAATGCTTCCGGATAGCCGCTGTGGTGAGAACAGTGAGATTCCACCCACCCGTTCTCAAACTGTTTATCCGCTGTCATATGTAAAAAATATATTTGAGAAATGTCAAATATTTATTTGAACAGTAAAACATTGAGTTATAACACAAAACATGTCATTGAACCCATAAAACTTTGAAATATAGTTCAAATTTAAACAAATTTGACTACTGATCTGCTGTTCAACATGACAGCCCTGACAATTTTCCATCTCAACCTGATTTAGGCCATGCTAAAGGCAAAACCAATTCTGGAGCTCAACATCAAAGTTAAAGTTAACTTCAATGGCTTTCCAGAAAGTATTTGCTTGGCCTAAGATCTGTCCTGGTTCGAAAGTTATGAGATGCCAAAGTTAACAGAATTTCTGGAGAAACTTGGACAGCACCTCCCTGCTTTAGGTACTGCTTTGATCCAAGAATTCCAGTTAATTCTGCTCCAAATCTGACAAAACTTTCTGTTACAAAGTTGTAACCCATCTCATAAGATTTCCAGAACTACCTCATTTCTATTTTTGGATTTTTATGCAGGAAGTTATGCTCAAATTACAGAGAGTTTACAGAGAGTTTTTACTCTGCCCTGTTTTCTGGACAGTTTCAACTCTACTGCATTTTTCGATTGGTTAAGGGATGAAACACCTCTGGACCTCAACAGAAGAGTTGTAAAGCTCTTCCAAAGCTTTACAGAAATGTATCATATAACCCCAACCTCGAAAGAACTCAACCTCTAACCTCTGATTAACTTCAGCCTTAATTCAGCTGAACACAGGGTGCTCTGTCCTTAACAACCTATAAGTTGAAACTTGATAACTTTGAATATCCTGATTAAGAGAAGGAGTTACATCAAAGTTTTAGTGTTATGGATCAAAACTTTTAAGTTTTACAATGAAGTTGTTCATTTAGTGGAGTGTGACGTCGATGCGTCACCAAATCATGTCGGTACTACGTCCTCACAAAGAAAATCCTATACCGGACTTAGCCGGCTTCATTAGTTCAGTGACACTAAATGTCTCTCACACACGGATACTACACGTCTACCGTTTCGTGGTTAGACTACCTGCAGATAATTCACACAATCGTCAGACTCGGCTGCACACCGAGCCCGGTATCCATACAGTCCGTACACCCGGCCGTCATCACTCGCCCGGATGTTCTCAAGCCAAACACGCCTTGAGCTACGTGTTCACGTTTCAGACCACGTGACGGGGCCTCCCAAATTGCACCACGCACGCCAGGGACAAACTTTGCTCGAATACCCCAAACGACATGAAGAGTCATAGAGGATACCAAAGCGAGTCGGGTTACCTGCCACCAGTGGGGCTCCACCCTTCAGCTTTTGCGTACTGGTGCACAGCGCTTACGTGCACCCCCCAAGACATAAACGTCCCGAGATGCACGATTTTCCGACATAGACAAATAGGTTAGTATGCCACTTTCTATACACTAATAACATCCTTATATGGGCTACTAACTCGTTCCTCACTGGATTTTTTTCAAGATGACCTTTGTAGTGCGTTAAACCTCAAGCGAGCTCTGATACCAACACTGACACGACCCCACGGTCTTGTCGAGCCAGGATCACGCTGAGGGGTGCTGCGTTGCACAGCACCGAATAAAACACATCAAAGGTACAAAGTGGAAGCAAATTTTTATTACATAAATGGGTTTATGAACATTTTTACAAAAAAATATGTTCAGTCTACACTCACGGGCGTAGACTACGCATCAAGTTCACGTTCAGCCCATGAACGTGTCCTTGCTAGCACACATGCACACTAACAGGGCGGCGTGCACTACTCCCACTCGACGGGGTTCCCCTCCTGGGGTTCCGTCTCCTCCTTGGGAGTCCCTTCCTCATAGAACCCTGCAAAAGCTTCAAACACAAGCAGCGAGCACGAAGGATCAGCAAGACTGACCCATCTTTCCTAAACATGGAACTTCTACGTGAGGGGTGATAGGTACATGAGGTAAAACTAGTTGCAAAGGACTCGCCTAATTAGTGGGACCTTACTTTCAAGTTTTAGCAGCAGGTTGTGGAGATCCTTACGCTAAGGCACATGAGAGAGCCGCAATCAAACAAGAAACACATTTCTCTCATGTACTTTGCCCAAAGTTGAAAAGAACTTTAGTTAGCTCTAAACTACAACAAATCATTAGCAATCAAGTCCATCTTTCAATCAGCAACATTTTAACATGTAACTAGCCTGTTCTTTCTACGTCACAGTACAGTGAACAACTGGTACTCACTGACCGCGAGGGAGGACGATTATAATCGATTTACACCTGCAGGGTTACCCGAATAACCCGTAACGTACGCCTGTACTCGATGTTGCCTACAGCAACCATCACGGACGCCGTACGCAACCACCTTTCGCCTGTCAGCCAAATATTGAACCGGTCCCATCGTCCCGAGCAAGAGGTCTCTGCACGCGCATCTCAGTGCCGCCAGCCGATTTACACCTCGAGCTCTCAACCTACCCTCTGAATGATGGGCAATGCCTCAATACCCAGCTACCCGAGTTACATCAGTTTCCCGGTTCCCATATAGCCGGTAGGTCTTCGGTACTGTTCTAGCTTGTTCAACAGGCCCGCACACGGCTCGGTCCTCAATCGACACAAGCGGAGCTATAGCACACAGGCCCCAAAGTCCTGCTGCCCTTACTCTCCGCTCGGTCTCATTTTTCTTTCCATGTGTATCATGTGCTATTTCTACGCGAGTCGAGTGCCTCTAGCCTATGCTCGCGAGTAGTTCCAACTACTCGACTTGTACCGAATCCCACACTATCTTAGCATGGCAGTAGCTAACGGGGTTGGTAATCCTAATCCCAGTCCATGGTTCTCTTGGCTATGCAATTGGGTTTCCAAACAAGACTCCAATGCAATAAGTAATCATACTTAAGTAAGTGCTCAAAACAATAAAACTTTGTAAAAAGGTTAATGCAAACTGGAGCTTGCCTTGCTGCTCTTGGTCGTAGGCTAGCTGCTCCTCCAGAGTAACGAAGTCTAGGACTTCGGGTTCCTCCTCGACCTTAGCGACTACATGATATAAGAGGTACATGTATTAATTTAAATGCATTTAAGTTGAATTTAAACTTGTGAGGGTTGTAATCCTTACTGGACAGACTCAATAACTCTGAAATTTTTACTGTGGCTGGGTTACCACCTAAACAGAGACTTGGTCAAGTTTTTGTTGCAGCAAAGCTCATTTGAGCCCTCCACAATTAATTATGTCCTTGACCTTAATTGGAACTCTTAGGGTGTTCTAGGGATTTTCATGGAGCAAGCCATGACTTTCTGAAAACTAGACTTTCAGAGGGTTCTAATGGAGTTGGTCTCACTTAATTTTACGGTTCCTAGCTAAAGATATGAGCTAAACAATTTCAGGGGAAATTCTGAAAATGTTTCTGAACATTTTCTATTTTCTCTGGAACAGTTTCACTAATCACACCATTAGGTGGATCAAATAAGCTCAAATGGACCTGAAATTTTTATGGTAGTTCAGGGATATTTTGGTTAACATCCCAGCAAAATTTCAGAATTTTCCTTCAAAGGATTCTCCAGTTAAAATTCCAAACAGTTTAAATTTGAGGAATTAATTCTGGAGAAATAAGGATTTTCATAAAGTGAAATTTGATTTTCTGAAAAGTACTCAGAGAGCTAAATCCAACAAAATTTGGTTCACTCGATTTGGAGCTTCCTAGCCAAAGTTATGTGGGTTTGAAGTTTGGACTAAAACTGAAAATCAAAGAAAAGTTTAAACTCCTGCCCGTGGGCCCCGCATACAGTGCTTCGTCTCCCTCCTCGCGCCAACTGCTCGGCGGCGGCGGTCTCCGGCGACCCTCGCCGGAATTGAGTTCCTGGCCACCCCCGGCCCGAAACTCGCCACCTGCCCCTTTTTTGACCCCCTGGACTCGATGGTGGGCTCGCCGGCCGCTGGCGATGACCGGAAACCCGTGCGCACCGGTGACAGCACCTGTTAGGGTTCCGGTGAGGTCGGTTTCGCTCTCCCGTGCACCAAATCGATCGGGAATCGGGCGGAGAGCATCAGTGGAGCACGGGGAACATGAACCAGGGCTGGATGGAAGCTAGAAACGCCGGCAACTATGCTCTCGACGGTGAGCCGAGGTACTCAGCCACGGCGGTGGGAAAAACGACCATATCTTGGCCGATTCCAGTTCGAGCGTGGGTTCTAACATGCGTAGAATCTACTGGGTAACGGGCTTGACCAACCCTAGCGTGTAGAGCACGAATTTCACACGAAGGTGGGCTCGGTTCCTATGAACTGGCCGAGAGTAAATTTGGAAATTCTCGACCGATGGTTGATCAATTGCCAAACGACTTTCGGCTATTCCATCTGCATACAATCACGCACCTTTTCTTGTGTAGAGAAGTGGACGTGACAACGGCTGTGTCGTGTTGTCCACTAGAGCCCGATCGGCGGCGACGCTTGGTCCGCCGGAGAAGAGGTCCGGTGTAGCTCGAGGACACCTGCTCACTGGCCAACACGGGGTCTAGGATGTTGCTCACGATCTCCCGGTGCCGTTTTGCTGCGGAGGAGGCTGTGCTCGCGAGTGATCGGACTGATGAAGCACAAGATCGAGAGGCGGCGGGTTGCGGTGGAGCTCGGGTGGAAAACAGGTCGAGCACGTCGGAAACTCGGGAGATAAGTGACGGGAACACGCCGGGGGGGGGGGGATAAGAAGCCCGGGCGGCTGGTCTCCAGCTCGGGGCACGCAGCAGGAGCTGGCGCCAGCCGGCCCCTCGGTGGCGCGCGCGGGCTGCACCCGAGAACCGAGTGTTCTCTGTTTCAGTCGGTTTGATATGAAGCAGTGGCTGACATGTGGGTCCCACTTTTAATTTTAACCTCTGAACTTAACTCCAATTCACTGTTGTAAACAGTAGTCCCCACAAAGCCCCTGGTGATTTGAATCATCTACCCTTAAGCCATTTGAATTGGTTAGAATTCAAATGGGGTTTGATTTGAATAAATTTCAGCACATGTTCAGTTTGAAATTCAAATAAAGTTTGAATTTGCTCCACTTAGCTCATGTCAAGATCAACTCCAAATGGAGTGAAAATTGGTGTGTGAGCTCACAAAAATGTGCTGAGTAAGAATATGCCTCCCACTTTTGAATTCATGGGATAAAAACAGTTTGAACTTGAATTTGAGTTCAAACTACCCTCTTTCTAGCTATACCCAAAAGGACCCCACAAAGGTTTTGAATTTGGGTGAAACTTGGCATGGACATTCCTAGCAATGTGTAGGAGTTTTCCCAATGCCCAGCCCCTAGATGATGCATGTGGGAAATACCACTTCTGCATTTTGTGAGTTTATTCTCTAATGAGCATGTTGATAATGGTTACTTGCTCTTCAAATGTGTTCATCAACTTCCTTCAAATGAGGTGTGTGTGTGGTGATGAACACTTTAAATTTGTGTCCAAAAACTGAGGCCTTTACACCTTGCGTCTTGCCGACGAATTTCAGGATTCCCCTCCGGCCGGTTCAAACCGAGGTGCGGGTAAGAATCTGTTAAATTCTCGCGCTATGATTGTTTAGAGCACTGCAAATTTCACTCACATGAGGTAGCCTTGTATAGCAACAACTTTCCTTTTGAAACCTAGTAAGAAATACGCTCTGCACGGCGTAATTTCGATCCTTCCGACGGCGGTTTTAGCAGCACACGTCGGGCACTAGATGAACCCTAGGTAGGAGCCATTCCCGAGCCCATGTGCGGCCATGCCTAGCTTCTCCAACCTTCACTGGTGCTGTAGGGCCTTTCCAGGGAGCTTTTGGCGGGCTAGCTCACCGGGATGGCACCGCCGAACTTCATCTGAGCCACTGCACCAGTGCGGGATGGATTAGGGGCTTCGCCGGTCCATGGAACTCGTCCCATCGTGTTCCTCAAGTTAAATTAGGGCCTGGCGGCGAGTAGCAGGTCAGGATTTGGCCGGAGCGACGAAAACTGGCGAGCTCCGGTGAGCCCGGCGGCGGGAGGTAGACGAAGGTGCTACCGGCCCCACGCGTCAGTCGCACAGCAACAGTGGCCGGATCCTCTGTGGCGCCGGATCAACTGTGGCAACGCGGGAAACAGATCTTTGGCCCCGTGTGGCTTAATTCAGGGCGTAACACGTGTGCTCCCTGGACCCACAGTCAGTTTTAAACTTTTCCCGGATTTATTCAAATCCCAGGATTTCCCCAAACTTTAGAAGAGCATAACTTTTGCTAGGGACCTCCAAATTTAGTGATTAAAATTGGGTTAGATTCAGAATGACAAACTCTATCCAAATATGCAACCCAATTTGTACGAAAGTCTTTATTTACTTCTGGAAAATTATTTAAAGCTTTTAAGAAAAAGAATTTTAGAGGGAGTTTGGTTTATCCAAAAATCCTCAAATTTTGCCAGAATATTCCTTAGGGTGTTATTAGAATTCTGTAAAAGTTTCAGCTAATTTGGAGTTGATTCGATCAGGGTAATTCAGATTGTAAGTTGCTGTGTTCAATTGAATACAGAAACATTTTCAGAGAATTTCCAAAACTTGTAAATTCAATTCTGGGCAATTTTTAGCTCCAAAAATTCTAGTACAATTCATGCAAGCTCTATGAGCTATAATTGAAATTTTGATTCACTGAGTTTGACATGAACATAGGTGTTACCTCAGAACTAATTCTTCTTTGCTTAATTGCTCAGAAAATTGTTCTGAATAAACCACTCAATGAAAAGTGCTAATTTTTGGTCCAGATAACTTTCTTTTGATAAGAAACTCACATGAAAATTTTCAGCTCCATATGAGCTCTGGATCACCACTGTTATGTGTAACCTCTTAAGGGGATCAACACTTAAGTGGGAGAAGCACTCAACATTTGATCATAGTGTTTAAACCCAACCCAAACCACTAGCACCAGTGTCATTTTAAATTCTTAAACAGAGTTCCAGTTTTAAAACTGTCATTAGATCTTATTAGCTAAATATTTTTAATTAAATACATATGCATGATCATATCGTGTAGCATCTACGTGAAGAACGTGAGAAGGACTTAAAGTGAAGATCAAGGAGGATGGAAAGCAACTGATCAAGCTCCAAGTGATCGTCACTAACTGATTGTAATCTTAGTCACCTGCAAAACAGGCAAGCCCCGGTTTGCATTTGAACAGTTTTATAAAGCATTTTCATTTTTAGAGATCATAGCTTTGCATCATTAATTGCATTAAGTCTAGTTGATATTGAAAACCCCACTTGCATGACCAGAAATACCTAAGAGAGAAAGGGTAGAATAGCACCTCTGCGAGTGGATTTGGCTACGCTAAATGTTAGTAGGGAAGGTTCGGTAGAAGTCAAGTAGTTGGAAGCTACTCGTGAGTTTAGGGCTGGTTTACTCGGAACGGGTCCAAAATAGAAAAGATGAGGAAAATTCACACATAAGAAATGGAGACCCGGCAGGGAGGCTTAGATGCAGCAGGTTGCGGACCGTGTGTGCATAGCCCTGCCTGTGTCGGTTAAGGCCCGTCCATGCTTGGCCCTGTTGGACAAGTTTGAGTTGTGTACCGGGCACATACTGGCTATATGGGACCCAGGAAACCGATGTACCTTGGGAGATCCATAGTGGAACTTTTCCAACTGCCTTAGGCTTTCAGCGTCAGGGTAGTAGAAGGTAACTCGCTTAAGAACATACCACTGCAGGTATGTACCTTGAGGGAGCTTGCGTACTCGGGGCAGTTGGACTGCGTCCAATGTAGAAGATCTTGGGAAAGGTGGCCGCGTACAACGTCAGTCGAGGTTGCTGCCGGCAACTCGGAGTACGGGTGTACGTGTCGTGTAGTCCGGGCGTGTACTGATTCGAATCACCGTCGCTTGCGGTCATATGAGCATACTTGCCCACTGCGTCTTGACGTAGTAACAACTGAAATGGTTATCTTTTGAACCTGATAAGGCTGTGATGTAAATTTTATTGCAACCATGATTGAATTAGAGATAGGCTCATTAAACTTTATTTTCTCCTTGTGCAAGGAGCATCGCAACAAAGCGTTTCTTGTTTGATTGTGGAGTTGTGATGCTTTACGGCTCAAGGTCTGCAAAATGAGTCTTAAAATCTGAAAGTTAAGGATCAACTTTAGGCGAGTCCTTTATGCAAATCTAGCTAACCCAATTACAACCGTCGTGCATGTAGAGTTTCTTGTTTAGGAGAGACGGATCAGTCTTGCTGAGCCTATGTGCTCACGCTTGCTATATAAGTGGTTTTGCAGGTTAACATCGATGCTAAGATGGAGGTTGTCCGGTGAGACTCGGAGACTTCTGAGTCAGGTAACACATGGAGAACCCAGCAGCTGCTGCTTGTCTTCGTGTTGCTAGCGAGAGGAGTCTGCGGGCTGGACTTCATCTCGAGTGCTCTTAGTTATTCGATGTGAGTTGTTATAGACTTCCGCTGTAGCTATGTGATGTAAACTATTTACAAAGAAAAACTTGTAAGCTCCCGCTATTGTTTTATGTAATACATTGTTCCTTGTATGTGTTCTGTTGGGTGCCGCACAACACGGCACCACCCAATGCGATTCCCGGGCGAGTGCCCCATCCCTGTGACTAAACAGGTGGCGTCGGGCCGTCTCATCGTGGTATCAGAATTGTGACAAGTGGTATCATTAGCTGAGCCCTGTCTCAGTCGGTATCGTGACCGTCTCAGCTGGTATCAGAGCCGCATTGGTAATAGCGCACGGAATAAGGATCGTATTACGACAAAAATTTAGGATACGGTGAGGAAACGGTACTTGGCCAACATAAGAACTACTATTAGCCTAATATGAAGGTGGCAACCTAACTTATTTGATATGTCAGAAAATCGTGCATCTCGGGACGATTTATGTCTTGGGGGTGCATGTAAGCGCTGTCCACCAGTGCGCACAAGCTGAAGGGTGGAGCCTCACGGGTGGCAGGTAACCCGACCCGCTTTGGTATCCTCTACGACTCTTCATGTCATTTGGGGTACTCGAGTAACGCCCTTCCCTGACGTGCTTCGGGCAAGTTTGGGAAACCCCGTCACGTGGTTAGTAACGTGAACACGTAGCTCAAGGCGTGTTTGGCTTGAGAACATCTGTGTGAGTGATGACGAACGGTTGTAAAAACTGTATGGATACCGGGTCCGGTGTGCAGCCGGACCTGATGATTGAGTGTGACTTATGCAGGATTAACCACGAAACCATAGTACGAACAGTACATGTTTGTGAGTGACCATTATAGTGCCACCTAAGATACGTTTATACCGGTATAATCCGGTTAGGATTTTCTTTGGTGAGGATACGTAGTACCAACATGCTTCTTACGGTGCATCGACGCCGTACTAAACTTAATAAACCCTTTCCTTTGAAGAAATAACTCATGAACTAACTTTCAAACTAAAAATGGAAGTTTGAAACAAATATTAGTTATTAAACTCTTATTTTGAGCTAAGATTCAAATGAGAGGAAGACTAGGTTTCAAAGATTTCAAAAACAGAGTGCTCTGTTTTCGGCAGGACTTCTTGCTGAACTTTAACAGAGCATAATTCTGAGTAGCTTGGCCCAATCAAGGTGTATGATACAGTTCTGGAAAGAATTTCAAGTAATCTACAACTTCTTTGTAGACCTCCAGAGCAAAATCACATGTTAAATGGGTAGAAAGTTCAGAGGAAGGTAAACTGTCCAGAACCAGGACAGCAGCAAAAAACCTCTCTGAACCTTTCTGTTTTTAAGCCATAACTTTCTGTAGAAAAATCCTTAAGAAGCATATGATACACCGTTATAAAGGTTATGAATTTTTCCATATTTTTGTAGTTCAAAGTTTGTTCAGATTTTTATTGTAATTGCATATACAACTGTGATAAAATCAGCCACATACAAAGGTGATGCTGGCAAATTTTATCCAGGAATTCTGTCAACTTTGGAAAATCATAACTTTTAATTCAAAGATGATCTCAAGGCATATGAGTATTCGTTGGAAAGATACTGAAGTTAAATTTTACTTTGGTACGCAACTTGAGTTATCAAAATGCTTTTAACTAGATCAAAATTTGAAGATAGTGCATAAAGGTCTGTTCTGTACAGATAGGCTGGATAGCTATGCCTACTAAGGAGTTGTGTAAACATGAATTTTGTTACTGCTTTCATAAAGTTTTGACATAATCATGTTTTCATTAGTCTCACATACTGCTGAGTTCTTGTTTAACTCTTCTTAACTACATTTATGCAGTATGGTTCGTACTCGCTCTAGGAGTAGGGCCGGAAGTTCTCGTCGGGGCGGTGATGCTTCTATTCCACCGTCGGAACCACCATCCACGGGATGGATGGATCTTATGACTCGAGTCGTCGAGTCTAACCAATAGAACACTAGGCTACTCCAAGAAGCAACGCATGAACACACACGCTTACTCCAAGCTTTGGTACAGCAAGGCGTACTCCAGAACACACAACAAGTCGTTCCACCTCGGAACGCTTATCTGGATTTCTTGGTGACTCAACCACCAATCTTTACTGAAGCTACCGAACCTGTGGAAGCAGATCAGTAGCTTCGTGTCATGGAGTCCAAATTTGGAGTATTCAAGTGTGATGACTGCCAGAAGACTAAGTTTGCCGCTCAGCAACTCCATGGAGCTGCCGGAAACTGGTGGGTTGATCATCATGCCACCATTCCGGAGGACCATCAAGTGCATGGAGTGAGTTTTGTGAAGCCTTTCGTACTCGTCACATACCACTAGGTATTTTCAAGGCAAAGCGGGAGGAATTTTTGAGTTTGAAGCAAGGGGACATGAGTGTCCTCGAGTATGTCAGAAGGTTTAACCTTTTGGCCCAATATGCTCCCGAATATGTGGCGAAAGAAGAGGCACGGTGTGACCTATTCTTCCATGGTCTGAGTGCCATATTACAGGAGAAGTTGGCCGTATACAATAACGGCAGTTACACCGACATGGTCGATGCGGCTTTCATTCAAGAGAAGCCGACACTTGAGTGGCAAGCTGAGAAGAGAAAGATGAGTGAAATCGAGCAGGCCAGCACAAGTTATGTGCCTCAGAAGTACCGTTTGGTGTATCAAACACCACCCGGTGAAGGATGGAGGCCACCTGTACGATCAACTCCTCAGAGGTTGATTGCTGGTCAAGTTCTACAACTTGCACCACCTCCACAGCCGCAGCATCAGACGGTGGTTTGTGCTCCATCTTTGCAGCCATGTGTACCTAGCATCCAACCGCAAGTCAACGAAGAACCGGAGAGACATCCGTGTTTCACTTGTAGGAGTATGGGCCATTATGCTAGGCATTGTCCGGAGGGAACTAGAATCTGCGGGTCATCATATTTATAACAATACGACCCGTACCTCAATCTAAAGACAGGAGGGCAGATAAGGGGCAACATTCACTATACTGTGATTGATGATGTTTCGGAAGGAGAAGCCACTTTAGCAGGGATCTTTTCTCTGAATCAACTACCGGTTTTGATTCTCTTTGATTCCGGTGCCACACACAACTTCATTAGCAAATCTTTCGTGGCTCAACATCAGCTCCAAACAGTTTATACAAAGAGGCAATACCTCATATCTTCGCCCGGGGGCAGCAGTACCGCAAGAGAGGTTGTCTCCCGAGCACCTCTTTGTTTGGGGGGTAGAATATACCCTACGACTCTCATTATTCTTGAGGGTCTGAAGATCTACATCATTTTGGGGATGTCGTGGTTGAATTACCACCAGGCGGTTATTAACATCAGCTCTAGGACCGTTGAGCTCAACTCCCCACAGCACGGTCTTCATATATTAATTCTGGGCGCCAGATGGCAGCAGATTGCAACAGTGAACCACACGGAAGCTGTTAAGATAGAGGACATCCCGGCGGTACGTGAGTATCCAGATGTGTTTCCCGATGATTTACCGGGTATGCCGCCCGAGCGAGACGTTGAGTTCAAGATTGAACTCATACCGGGAACAACACCGATATCACGAAGGCCGTACAAGATGGCACCCAATGAACTGGCAGAATTGAAGACACAGCTGAATGACCTAATGAGCAAGGGCTTTATACGACCGAGTTCGTCACCTTGGGGTTGTTCAGCATTGTTTGTCAAGAAGAAGGACGAAACACTAAGGCTTTGTGTTGATTATCGTCCTTTGAACGCCGTTACCATCAAGAAAAAGTATCCACTACCTCGCATTGATATGCTCTTTGATCAATTAGTGGGTGCGAAGGTATTTTCGAAGATGGATCTTCGGTCCGGATATCACCAGATTAAAATCCGGGCAGAATATATTCCGAAGACGGCATTCTCAACGAGATACGGGCTGTATGAGTATCTCTTTATGTCTTTTGGTTTGACCAACGCCCCGGCACACTTTATGTACCTGATGAATTCAGTGTTCATGCCGGAGTTGGATAAATTCGTCGTTGTCTTCGTCGATGATATCTTGGTGTACTCCAAGTCAGAGGAAGAACATACTGAACATCTGCATATTGTGCTACAAAGATTGCGAGATCATCAGCTCTATGCAAAATTCAGCAAGTGTGAATTCTGGATTAATCAAGTACCATTTCTCGGACACATTATTTCAGCGGAGGGCATCGCTGTAGATCCGAGTAAGATTATCCAAGTGCAGAAATGGGAGTCACCAAAGTCAGTGCGTGAAATCCGAAGCTTCCTCGGTTTAGCAGATTATTACCGGAGGTTCATTCCGGGTTTCTCCAAGATTGCTAAACCGATGACGGAATTATTGAAGAAGAATACCAGATTTTTGTGGGGTGCTGCGTGTGAATAAGCTTTCAAGACTTTAGTGAAGCATCTCACAACAGCCCCAGTTCTTGCTCAGCCGGATACAACGAAGCCATTCGACGTTTATTGCGATGCATCTGGCATTGGTCTTGGCTGCGTGCTGATGCAAGAAAGACGAGTGGTCGCTTATGGATCTCGTCAACTCAGAAATCACGAGCAGCATTATCCAACTCATGATCTTGAGTTAGCTGCCATGGTCCTTGCTTTGAAGATGTGGAGGCATTACTTGCTCGGAAATCTTGTACACCTCTACACCAACCACAAGAGCTTGAAGTACATCTTCACTCAGAAAGAATTGAACATGAGGCAACGAAGATGGCTAGAGCTCATTAAAGACTACGAACTTGAAATTCATCATCATCCAGGAAAGGCGAATGTGGTCGCCGATGCGCTCAGTCGTAAGGCCCATATCCATCACTTAACTATTGCTGAAATGGATGATGAACAACCAAGCCTCCGTGTCATCCCGTATGGAGCTATCTATAATCTCGCTCTCATTCCTACCATCCGAGAGAAGATCATTGAATCTCAACAAAAAGACAAGGGTATGTTTCACATACGGTGAAGGATAGACAACGGAGAAATGAAGTGCTTCCGGAAGGACGATGAAGGTACTTTGTGGTTCAACGACTGGATTGTAGTACCCCGGGATATGGGACTACGGAAGAAAATTTTGGATGAAGCTCATTTGTCCAAGTTTTCCATTCATCCGGGCAGCAACAAAATGTACCAAGATCTCCGGAAGAAGTTTTGGTGGACAAGTATGAAATGTGAAGTTGCAAAGTACGTTTCAGAATGTGATACGTGTCGAAGAGTCAATGCCGACCATGTTAGGAAGTCAGGCCTGTTACAGCCATTGCAAGTACCGACATGGAAGTGGGAAGACTTGAGTATGGACTTCATCGTCGGGTTGCCAATGACCTCCCGCGACCATGATTCGATTTGGGTAATCATTGATCGGTTAACAAAATCAGCACATTTCATCCCTGTGCATACAAGGTATAACGCAAAGCAGTATGCAGAGCTCTACATAGCACGGATCTTGTGCTTACATGGAGTTCCCCGCACCATTGTGTCAGATAGAGGATCGCTGTTCGTAGCCCGTTTCTGGGAACAGCTACACGCATCCTTGGTGACGAAGTTGATTAGAAGCTCTGCGTATCACCCTCAAACCAATGGGCAAACTGAGAGGGTGAATCAAATACTGGAAGATATGCTAAGAGCATGTGCCATCCACCACGGTAAGAGCTGGGATGATCACTTACCGTTGGCGGAGTTCTCGTACAACAACGGATATCAGACGAGCATCAAAATGGCACCATATGAAGCTCTATACGGCCAGAAGTGCCGTATGCCATTGAACTGGTGTGAGTCCGGTGAACGAGTAACTTTCGGGGTTGATCTTGTCAATGAAGCCGAAGAGAGAGTTCGCATAATACAAGAGACCCTCAAAGCTGCCCAATCTCGTCAAAAGAGCTACGCGGACCAGAGACGTCGACCGCTGCATTTCGATGTCGGAGAGCATGTGTATCTTCGTGTGTCTCCGATGAAAGGGATTCATCGGTTCGGTGTCAAGGGGAAACTTGCTCCCCGATTCATCGGTCCGTTTGCTATCACGGAGAAGTGTGTGACTGTAACCTACCGGCTGGAACTACCGGGAAGTCTTGCCGGTATTCACGACATATTTCACGTGTCTCAGCTGCGTAAGTGTCTCAAGTTTACCACTGCTGTCCGAACTGAAGACATCGACGAGTTGAAGCCGGATCTCACCTATGTCGAGCAACCTATTCAGATTATCAACGAAAAGACCCGGATCACCCGAAACCGGACTTTGAGATTTTACAAAGTCTTGTGGAGTAATCATACCCTGGAAGAAGCGACGTGGGAGACCGAAGATTACATCCACAAGAACTATCCGGAACTTTTGTCATAAACTTTGTAAATACCTCCCGTCTCGTGCTTCTTTTGTAATCTCGGGATGGGATTTCTTTTAAGGGGGAGGAATGTAAAAGTCCCAAAAATGTGAATACAAAGAGACTCTTGTTTGAAAAAGTTGGTTTCATATGTATGAAGTTTGGGACTTGTTAAAACTTTTCCCACATGTGATAACCCACATGAGGGCTTTCTTCACACAATTTCAAATGTTTGTTTGAAAACTTGGAACCCAAGAGGGGTCAAAAACTAAGATGGGAAGTCCCATGAGTGTGGGAAAGTTAAAAATCAGATTTGGAACAAACTTGTTCAACTAAAAATTCAAATGAGAGCACACTATGAATTTCAAAAACTGATGTGCTACAAATCTCATTTGCAGCAGCCAAATTAAAAATCAGATTTCATATTTGAATTCCTTGGATCCAAATTAGGGGGGTATGCAAAGTTTCATGATTTATGGAAATGATTTGCAGCCCATTTTTCAAAATGGACTTTAAATAACAAAGAATTCAAATGCATATTTGAATTTGGATGAAACTTGCCCAATTGTCCAAATGCCTCTCAGATTTAAACTACCACAATTGAATTCCATCATATTCAAACTTTGGGAGATATTTTGGAGAGAGATAAGGAGGGACTGAGCTGTGGGACCCACATGTCATTGAGGGAACTGAGAATTGCAAAAGATCTGCATTACACGGTCTCTGTTTATCCACTCCCACGCGAAGCAATCGGCAGAGCCGACTTCCCTCTGGGCGACACCAAGAATCAGCGGAAGCCACCTCCTGCTGAATTTCCTTCGCGCTGGAGAGCTGCTGGACGTCGCTAACTACTGCCGCGCTCCCTCTCACCCTCTTTACCGAAGCCTCGGCGCTGTTTTTTCCCCTCCCCACGCGAGAAACTAACCGAGACAGCCGCCGAGCTCTCGATCGGTCAACCATCGCCTAGCTCGCATGCGAGCCTCAGCTAAGTGACCAAACGGCACCACGAGCCCTCCCACAAACCCCTCGCACCATCCCTGTGTGAATTTAGCCATCACAACCTGAGAGAACCGAGTTTCAGCGGCGGCCGGAAGGAACCACTACCAACGGCTCTCGTGGGAAGCTCCACAGAGCGGTTTTCACGACCAAGCAAGAGGGCCCTCGGACGCGCAAGAGCTCCCTGCAGCTTCCATCCGAAGCTCAGCTCTTGCCCTTGCGTCTTGCCGACGAATTTCAGGATTCCCCTCCGGCCGGTTCAAACCGAGGTGCGGGTAAGAATCTGTTAAATTCTCGCGCTATGATTGTTTAGAGCACTGCAAATTTCACTCACATGAGGTAGCCTTGCTTAGAAACAACTTTCCTTTTGAAACCTAGTAAGAAATACGCTCTGCACGGCGTAATTTTGATCCTTCAGATGGTGATTTTAGCAGCACATGTCGGGCACTAGATGAACCCTAGGTAGGAGCCATTCCCGAGCCCATGTGCGGCCATGCCTAGCTTCTCCAACCTTCACTGTTGCTGTAGGGCCTTTCCAGGGAGCTTTTGGCGGGCTAGCTCACAGGGATGGCACCGCCGAACTTCATCCGAGCCACTGCCCCGGTACGGGATGGTTTAGCAGCTTCACCGGTCCATGGAACTCGTCCCATCGTGTTCCTCGAGTTAAATTATGGCCTGGCGGCGAGTAGCAGCTCGGGATTTGGCCGGAGCGACGAAAATCGGCGAGCTCCGGTGAGCCCGGCGGCGCGGGAGCGCGGGGGGCGGGAGGTAGACGAAGGTGCTACCGGCCCCATGCGTCAGTCGCACAGCAACAGTGGCCGGATCCTATGTGGCGCCGGATCAACTGTGGCAACGCGGGAAACAGCTCTGTGGCCCCGTGTGGCTTAATTCAGGGCGTGACACGTGTGCTCCCCGGACCCACAGTCAGTTTTAAACTTTTCCCGGATTTTTTCAAATCCCAGAATTTCCCCAAACTTTAGAAGCGCATAACTTTTGCTAGGGACCTCCAAATTTAGTGATTAAAATTGGGTTAGATTCAGATTGACAAACTCTATCCAAATATGCAACCTAATTTGTATGAAAGTCTTTATTTGATTCTGGAAAATTCTTTAAAGCTTTTCAGCAAAAGAATTTTAGAGGGAGTTTGGTTTATCCAAAAATCCTCAAATTTTGCTAGAACATTCTTTAGGGTGTTATTAGACTCCTGTAAAATTTTAGCACATTTTGAGTTGATTTGATCAGGGTAATTCAGATTGTTAGTTGCTGTGTTCAATTGAATACAGAAACATTTTCAGAGAATTTCCAAAACTTGTAAATTCAGTTCTGGGCAATTTTTAGCTCCAAAAATCCTAGGAAAATTCATGCAAGCTACATGAACTATAATTGAAATTGTGATTCACTGAGTTTGACATGAACATAGGTGTTACCTCAGAACTAATTCTTCTTTGCTTAATTGCTTAGAAAATTGTTCTGAATAAACCACTCAATGAAAAGTGCTAATTTTTGGTCCAGATAACTTTTTTGTGATAAGAAACTAACATGAAAATGTTCAGCTCCATTGGAGCTCTGGATCACCACTGTTATGTGTAACCTCTTAAGGGGATCAACACTTAAGTGGGAGAAGCACTCAACATTTGATCATAGTGTTTAAACCCAACCCAAACCACTAGAACCAGTGTCATTTTAAATTCTTAAACAGAGTTCCAGTTTCAAAACTGTCATTAGATCTTATTAGCAAAAGCTTTTTAATTAAATACATATGCATGATCATATCGTGTAGCATCTACGTGAAGAACGTGAGAAGGACTTAAAGTGAAGATCAAGGAGGAAGGAAAGCAAGTGATCAAGCTCCAAGTGATCATCACTAACTGATTGTAATCTTAGTCACCTGCAAAACAGGCAAGCCCCTGTTTGCATTTGAACAGTTTTATAAAGCATTTTCATTTTTAGAGATCATAGCTTTGCATTATTGATTGCATTAAGTCTAGTTGATATTGAAAACCCCACTTGCATGACTAGAAATACCTAAGAGAGAAAGGGTAGAATAGCACCTCCGCGAGTGGATTTGGCTACGCTAAATGTTAGTAGGGAAGGTTCGGTAGAAGTCGAGTAGTTGGAAGCTACTCGCGAGTTTAGGGCTGGTTTACTCGGAACGGGTCCAAAATAGAAAAGATGAGGAAAGTTCACACATAAGAAATGGAGACCCGGCAGGGAGGTTTAGATGCAGCAGGTTGCGGACCGTGCGTGCATAGCCATGCCTGTGTCGGTTAAGGCCCGTCCGTGCTTGGCCCTGTTGGACAAGTTTGAGTTGTGTACCGGGCACATACTGGCTATATGGGACCCAGGAAACCGATGTACCTTGGGAGATCCATAGTGGAACTTTTCCAACTGCCTTAGGCTTTCAGCGTCAGGGTAGCAGGAGGTAACTCGCTTAAGAACATACCACTACGGGTATGTACCTTGAGGGAGCTTGCGTACTGGGGGCAGTTGGACTGCGTCCAATGTGGAAGATCTTCCGCGTACAACGTCAATCGAGGTTGCTTCCGGCAACTCGGAGTACGGGTTTACGTGTCGTGTAGTCCGGGCGTGTACTGATTCGAATCACCGTCACTTGCGGTTATATGAGCATACTTGCCCACTGCGTCTTGACGTAGTAATAACTGAAATGTTATCTTTTGAACCTGATAAGGCTGTGATGTAAATTGTATTGCAACCATGATTGAATTAGAGATAGGCTCATTAAACTTTATTTTCTCCTTTTGAAAGGAGCATCGCAACAAAGCGTTTCTTATTTGATTGTGGAGTTGCGATGCTTTTCGGCTCAAGGTCTGCACAATGAGGGTTAAAATCTGAAAGTTAAGGATCAACTTTAGGCGAGTCCTTTATGCAAATCTAGCTAACCCAATTACAACCATCATGCATGTAGAGTTTCTTGTTTAGGAGAGACGGATCAGTCTTGCTGAGCCTATGTGCTCACGCTTGCTATATAAGTGGTTTTGCAGGTTAACATCGATGCTAAGATGGAGGTTGTCCGGTGAGACTCGGAGACTTCCGAGTCAGGTAACACATGGAGAACCCAGCCGCTGCTGCTTGTCTTCGTGTTGCTAGCGAGAGGAGTCCGCGGGCTGGACTTCATCTCAAGTGCTCTTAGTTATTCGACGTGAGTTATTATAGACTTCCGCTGTAGCTATTTGATGTAAACTATTTACAAAGAAAAACTTGTAAGCTTCCGCTATTGTTTTATGTAATACATTGTTCCTTGTATGTGTGCTGTTGGGTGCCGCACAACACGGCACCACCCAATGCGATTCCCGGGCGAGTGCCCCGTCCCCGTGACTAAACGGGCGGCGTCAGGCCATCTCGTCGTGGTATCAGAACTGTGACAAGTGGTATCATTAGCTGAGCCCTGTCTCAGTCGGTATCGCGACCGTTTCACACGGCGCACTCACTCATGTAATATGTGGCTACCTTTCCCACTTCGCCCAATGCCAAAAAAAGGTGACCGGCCCGGACAAAGGGTTACCCACATGATGTCTCAGATATACACCGTGTTGGATTACCTATTGTCCTCTCAACACCTGACCAAGGTCGGTCGCAGGACTGTTCGACACGAGGCTCAGTGGTACGTCGGTTTACTAGTTCCCTGGATACTAGTGTCGGTGTTTTTTACCACCGGCTAGTAATCAAATGCCTCGTGTATTATGTACAAATGGCTAGCTAATAAAGACAATGGTTTATACTAGTTCATACAACTTGTCCTACGTCCAGTCTGGGGTGTTCGTCAATCTTGTATTATCTAAGACGGTTCGTGGAACCGTGGTTACAAGCGAAGCTTCCTCACGTGGGAGAGAATAAGAAAGTCTAAGTGTTGTCCGCATGTCTTTTGCCGTCCCAAGGGAGGTTCCAAGTCTCCTACTTCTATAACCAGACGCCTATACCTAACCACCGACTTCTCATAAATGGGGCAGGGATTTACATGGTGTGTCAGCATCTAGGGTGGCCCAAATAGGTACAAGAGCGATGAGTACACCTACTCCCATCTAGTCTACGGTCTACGTCTACTTTCCATCCCTGTACACCCGCGCCGAGCGGGATGGGCAGGGTGGTGATGATGGCCCAACATCATGCTTATCTTGTCACGCGTGACCTCCCACTCCGTCTTGAAGTCCTCCTGTCGTTCTGTCACGTCATCTCTGAAGTCTTCCCATGGTTAGATGAAGGTGAAACTTTTTCTTTATATACTAGGGACATGTGAAGGAATATCTAGCAAAGTCACAGAATTTTCTAATGGATGGATGTTACAGAACTAATTTTCTAATATTTATGTTTAATTGAATTTTCTACATAATTCTGGGAACTTTCATATAGAGGGAGCTAGTTCAATGTAAAGGTATGGTTGTATAGAATCCAACAAAATGAGTTCCACATTTTATGATTTTCTACAATTTTCTGTTGATTTTTCGAGCTTACAACATTTTCTGGAATATTTTAATTGGAAAAAACGCTGGAAATCTATGGACTAGTAAAATACAGGCCACACCACGGCCACAGCAGGCTGGCCGCACAGGATCTGGTGCAAGCCGCACCAGATCAGGGCAGAGGCACACACAGCCTGCCAACGACCATGGCTGGTGGCGCTTCTCGCCGGAGGCGGCTAATGGCAGCGGGCCTAGACGCAGAGGGCTTTAGCGCGCCAGGACACCTCACCACAAGGTAGCAGCGGCGCCGGGAAGAGCAGCAGCAGGCCGGCAACGAGGCCCATCCGGTGTCGGACTTCGGCGGTGCAGTGCGCTCGCCCTGAGGCGAAAGGTGAAGGGGAATTGACACCGAGAGTTTCACCTTAAGGTAAAGAACACCGGCGTGTGTCAAGTTGACGAGGTGATGGCTGAAAAAATGGAGTTTGACGGCGAGGTGGTGTTGAGCTTGAACCGGCGGCGGCAACCATGAATCCCACCACCTCAGCAACCGAAATAGGGGAAAACAACGTTAGGGACGTGCCCCACGGTGTTGGTGAGCTCTATGTGGAAGAAATTGACACAAGGCTCACCGAAGCGGTAGCGATTTGGCCGAACAGAACCGACGGTCGACAGCCGGCCCCAAAGAAGGAATGGCAAAATCGCTCGTTAGGGTCGCTATGGAGGTAGAGGAGGAGGTCGTGCTCCGATTTAGCTGTTTGGCTAAGCTCGAGTGGCCGTCGAGGCGCAGCGCAGCCTCTCGGGCATTGTGAAAACAGTACTGGCATGAAGGAAGAGAACATGCGCACAAGTATTTGGTGGAGGGAAGGAGAAGGGAGGCAGCGGCTCAGGGCGTTAAGGCGCCCCAGCGGCTCACTTGCGTGCACGGCAAGCCATTGCGCGTGCATGCACCAGCAGCAAAACCGAGGTCGTAGATAAACAAGGAACAAGCAACTGACATACGGTGTCCACTGCTCCTTGTTAATTTTTTCAAATTTCAAATATCCAGCCTACTTATAAATTCAAAAAAAATTTCTTAGAAAATTCATAAAATGGTAAAAATTTGTAGAGGTGTTCTACCCAATATATTATAAATTTTGATGATCCCAAATTTTAATTTGCTACAGAGAATTCCAAATTATGACTTTTGTCTCCCAAACAATTTTTTAACTAATAATTTACAGAAATTATATCATATTTTCAGAATAGGGATTTATATACAAGCCTAAGGTGGTCGTTATTTCTTATGAAGAACTTAATTCATGCCATCGAGTGTAAAATCTTATATTTCACCTTATTTTGATGAATTAAGTCAAATTCAAAATTAGAATTAACTCTTGGACCTTCAAATGATTTTTGTGTCCTGAGAAATATGGATTTTACAGCCCTCCATCTTAAAGTAATCTCATCCCGAGATTAAGATAAAGATAGAATTTTAGGGAGATAAGGTGGTTACTGGAGGCATGATGCTAATAGCTCCGGATGATGCCATTAGAGATACTGTTCTTGCTCCCCAAGTGGCCTCCTCAGCGGAGTGATTACTCCATTGTACTTTATAAAATCTCATAATTTGATTCCAGGTGAGATCAGGCCGTAGAGATTCTATATCCTCCATGTGAACTTCTGATTGTGTCCTAAACACTTTCACAGCGATGTGGAAAATATTGTGCACTCCGGATGTGACACCCTCATTTTTTATTTCTGTATATATTCATATTTTATATAGAGAAAACATTTTAAAATAAGTTGAAACAGAGAAAGAATAAAAAAGATAGCCAAAAAGAGCCAATTCCAGTTCGCCGAGGAGCGCTGTAGACACTTCCCACGGCCCACTGGCCACGTGGCGTGTTCGGAGCTCATCCCCGCAAAGGGGGAGAGGTCCGCCGCTAAACTGGCTATGTGGCAGGCTTGGGGCTCATCCCCGCGAAGGGGGATAGGTCCAACCCCGTGGGACACGTGTTGCCCCTGGAGCTAGCCTCTGCGGAGGAGCGAGGCTAGCCCCGCAGGACACATGTCGCCTTTAGAGCTAGTCACTGCAGAAGAGGGAGGACCAGCCGCGCGGGACACGTGTCATCTCGGAGCACACCTCCGAGAGGTCTGGCCCCCTAGATACGTGTCGCTCTCAGAGCTCACCTCCGAGAGGTCCGGTCCTACTGGACACGTGTCACCTCCGGAGCTCACCTCCGGGAGGTCTGTCACTGTTGTACACGTGTCGATCTCAGAGCTCGCCTTTGAGAAGAAAGGAAGATTCGGCGCTGCTTGACACGTGGCACTCACGGAGCTCACCTCCGAAGTGAGGGAGGTCCAGAATTGACACGTGGCATTATCGGAGCTCACCTTCGAAGAGAGGGGAGGTCCAGAATTGACACATGGCATATTCAGAGCCACCTCCGAAGAGAGGGGAGGTCCAGCGCTGACACGTGGTGCATGCGGAGCTCGCCTCTGAGGGAGAGGGAGGTCCCGCCCGCCAGGACGCGTGGCGCACGCGGAGCTCACCTCTGAGGAAGAGGGAGGTGTCGCTCGCCTAACATGTGGCACAACCGGAGCTCGTCTCTGCGGAAAAGGGAGACCAGGCCCCCGCTGGACACGTGTAGCCTCCGGAGCTCACCACCGCGAAGGTAACGAGATTTGAAGCGGTTTTTTTTCTTCTATACGCGTGGGAATCCCCGGTACTGAGGAAACCGACATGAATTCACGTTGCTACCGCACCAAATCGATTAGAGATAAGTTGTTAATATTCAAAAACAATTTGAATAGGACTCTTATTCAAATTCTGATCAGATTAGGACTCTTCTATTCCCGATTATAAATAGAACCCGAAACAACCCCTTGGTCGTAACATCTTTTCTAAGCCGACAAAGAGCCCTAGCCCAAACTCGCCGAGCTAAACCCCTTCGCCAGAGTTTGACCACCGAAGAAACTGCCGACGAAGCAAGACACGATCACCATCGCCGGTGGAAGAGCCGACGAATCTGTTTTTGCTAGAGGAAGGACCCGAAGGAAGTAAGGTAGGTTTCCAATACCACCTTACGACATCATCGCATTTTCTTTGCATCTGTTCTTCGATCCTTTCGAACAGAAGCTTTCTCGTGGACAGATCACGTGTTGATTGGTCTGATCTAGATCTTGAGTCAAGATCATCACCATGTCCACAATTGGTCTTTACACCTTTGTTCATCGTAAAACCCCATGCAAACCCCTTAAAACATGCAAGCCATGCAAGAACACGTACAAACTGATCTAATAAAACAGCACCATAGGATTAGCATGCATATGCACCATTGCATCTTAAAGTAGAGTTTGTGCATGATATTGATTGCTATGAATCTTGTATGTGCGTGGTCGTAATTAGAAGGACAAGCTCAGGGAGCTATCTACGATGAACTACAACCTCAAGACTTCGAGATCCCAGAGCAATAGAAGCCGCAAGAACAAGGCAAGTGCCCCTTGACCATATTGATCCCATGTTTTCGAGAACTGTTTTGGTTGCGAAAATTGCGTATGCCGAGTCAACATGATGGGAAACCCTTTTATAGGAGTTTACTAGTTTTGTTAACCACCCTTGTCACCGGAAAGTTAATGAGTCGGGTATGGTTTTTGCTTTTATGCTTCGCTGAGTCCAGGGGATATGGGAAACGAGATAGATGTGTCTAGCTAACTGCACTCATATGAATAATGTTAATGAGAAACTGATGTTGATAACGAACATGAATCAGAGGGAGATCTAGGCAAGCTTGGTTTGTGGATGAGGTAGTATGAGATGGTGGTTACTTGCCGTAGATCTAAGGACCGGTTCATGCGAAATATGCCAGGATAACAGTGACACCACAAGGCCAAGTATGGATGTGGCTTAGCTGAGTAATTAGGTAAGTTACTAGATTGTTATGGACCGTGGAAGGCGTGGGGAATGGGAGTCGAGTGAGGACTGCCCTGGGAACTGCATGGCACAAGAGGGGGCCCGTAGGTGGGAGAATTGGAGATTCTAGCCTGCTAGTGAAACCTTAGTGAGTCCATACATCTAGTAGCCCCTTTGTAAAGGCTATTTTGTGATCTCTTGGCCATACACCGACGGTTGTGTACTGGTATAATGGAGGTTCTGCAGTCGCCGACGGGTGACGAAATCGCAAACTTGTGAATAAAGAGGTGCAAACTCTGCAGAGTCTAGAACTTACATGATAGCCGAGCTTACGGTCACGAGCGCCTGGACAACCCACATGATTAGATGGGATGGTTATTGGGATGGTATGGTTTTGGCTATTGGTTTGGTTATGGTTTGGTCTTGGTTTGGTTTTTGGGACTGTTGAGTCCGAGTAATGAGATTGGTTGCATGACTGTTGAGTCATGGCAATGAGCATTGGTCTCGGTATGAGACAGAATGGTAGTGAATACTAGATGGTATTCATGAGATGGTAGTGAATACAAGATGGTATTCATGAGCTTGAGAAAGGTTGAGAAAGATAAATGTCTGGAAGAGACTTGAAAGTGATGGAACATGATGGAGGTATGTTGGTGTTTAAATACATGTTGGGATTACATTCACTTAAAGCTAAGTTGTTGTTTTTATCATGCTTTTAGAAATAAACTTTGCTTTCTGCAATGAGCCTTTTTATACCTGCCTTGCTGTGAGCTACATATCATATTTTCCCGCACTTGCTGAGTACGTCATGTACTCAAACTTGCATTATCATAATCATCAGCAACAAGAGAGGAGTACTATGAAGACCATGTGGAGTACTAGGAGTGTGAACCACCGTCAACTTGCCTGTGGGGATGGAGTAGAGATGGAGCCACTGCTGCTGCTTAGTTTGCTTCCGCAATAGTTTAGAAGACTTTCGCTGCTATAATAAGACTTCCGCTGCTAAGATAAGACTTCCGCTGCTAGAATGAGTCCAAGACTCATGAGACATTGTAATAAACCCTGTTATTCATTGTATTATTCTGAAATTCGGTTTGTGGATTATATGTGTATGTGTGATGAACATCCTGGGAAAACATACGCATCAGTCTCGGTTCCGAGGGGTTTCCTCTCAGAACCAGGGCGTCACACCGGATAATAATGTAGGCAGCTGCAACGATATGCAACGGGTCCACATTTCTCAATGATGGGAAAGGGATCGATGAATTGCGGAGCTGGTTTCCCTTTGACTCCAAAACGGGCATCCCTTTCGTAGGAGAAACACGTAGGTATACATGGTCTCCTATTTTGAATTCCAGGGAGTGATGTCGTATATCCGCATAGCTTTTCTATCTAGCCTTCGCTGCACAGAGGTTTGCTTGTATGATTTTCACTTGCTCTTCGACCTCTTAATGAGATCTACCGCAAAAATCATCCTTTCACCCGACCCACACCAATTGAGGGGTGTCCAACACTTCCTACCATACAGAGCCTCATATGGTGCCATCTTATAAGGCCTTCGAGATATCGGGATGGTTCTCGATAACAACTCAATTTTGAATTCAACTTCCCGGTCGAGTGGCATACCCGGGAGCAGTGGCGAAGCTAGCGCCATGACTATGGTGGTGCACCATCCTTACAAAACAAATACTCCCTCCGTTTCATAATATTTGATGCTGGTTAGTTCAAATTGAACTAACCAGCGTCAAATATTACACAACGGAGGGAGTATATCAACAGTTTTATATGATCAGCACAGGGAACTTGTTACTGCAATTTGTTTTCAGCCTGGTGCCAGTGCACCACCCTGGTGCCAGTGCACCACCCTGGTGCCAGAAAGACATCTGGGTACCTGGCAGACCACTGGAAGTAGTCAAGTCTTGTACTCTCAGATTGATGTATGGCTGAAACTTTTGTTGGTGAGTTTTTAAGGATCAAAGAGTTGCAACCTTAATTCGGGAAATTTAGTTGGATGGTACGGAAACCCACATCAAGGACAGCCCTATGTTGTGTCATCCAGGACATCCCAAGAATAATATCTATTCCTTGGCCTTCTAGCACAATTAAATTAGTATGATAAATTTGTTTACCTAGGAGGATAGGTGCTCTAGATATAATTTGTTTGGCTGAAATAGTACCTCCGGTGAATGGATAATATACGGGTATTTCATCAAAGCAGGGGAGAGCTGGTATTTTTGCGTGTATGATTTACTGATGAATTTGTGAGTGGCACCAAAATAAAAAAGAATGAGGGTGGGTCGATCATGTAGGGTGAACATACCCGCCAGAACGGGTTCTCCTTCCGGTATCTCCTCAATCATGATGTAGTTGACGCGACCAGTATTTGGTGCTGCTTTCTTCTGTTGCCCACTGTGACACCCTCAATTTCGTAGAAAAACCACCAAACCGAGAACTGATGCATATGTGTGCCCAGGATGTTCATCACACATATACACATCATCCACAAACTGAATTTCAGAATATATATAACCACAAATAACAGAGTTTATTACAAGGTTTCATGAGTCTTGTACTCAGCTTGGCAGCGGAAGTCAAATCTTACAGCGGAAGTCTTATTTCTATGCAGCGAAAGTCTTCTAACTAGTGCGGAAGCAATCTAAGCAGCAGCGGCGGCTCCATCTCTACTCCATCCCCACAGGCAAGGTTGAGGACATATTACATGTCTAATGCTCCACCTGGTCTTCATAGTAATCTTCTCCTGTTGCTGATGATGAAATAATAATGCTGGTTTGAGTACAATGATGTACTCAGCAAGTGCGGGAAAATATGATATGTAGCTCACAACAAGGTAGGTATAAAAAGGCTCATTGCAGAAAACAAAGTTATTTATCAAAACCACGATAAAACAGCAACTTAACTTTAAGTGAACGTAATCCCAACATGCATTAAAATACCAATCATACCTCCATTATGTTCATCACTTTCCATGTCCCAACTAGACATTAATCAACTTCATTCTTGCTCACGAATACCTTCTCGTATTCGCTACCATCTCACGAATACCATCTCTGTGAGACCTATGTGTGCTGAATACATTGGCTTTGACGATAAAAGTTTTGAATACTACCAAAACACCTTTTTAACAAGGTCCGACTCTAGGTCCGAGCTCCTGCAAGGTCCGACGATAGGTCCGACTTGTTTTGGATAGCTCCGGCAAGGTCCGACTTGCTTTGTCTAGGTCTGACTTATTTTGGCTAGGTCCGACTTGTTTTTGCTAGCTCCGGTGCTAGGTCCGACTAGCTTTGGTAAGTTCCGTGCTAGGTCCGACTAAGCTTTAGTAAGCTCCGGCGCTGGGTCCGACTAGCTTTGGTAAGCTCCGGTTCAAGGTCTGGTTAGCTTTGGTAAGGTTCGGAGCTTGATTGCAATGGTTCTGCTTTTAACTTGCAATGTTTTGAACTTGCTTTACTCTTATGGAAAGTTTGCTTAGTATTATTTTACTAAGTTTTTGGTGTGTTTTGGTGGTTATGGCTGATATCATTTTGCTATGGTTTACAACATGCTTATGTGAGGTGCTCTCGTAAGATGTTGTAGTTTCAGAACTAACGAGAGTCAAGTCAAGGACTTGTGCTCGGAAGTATTGGTTGTTTATTCATGTGCAGGTGTTGCTTGAGTTCAAGACATGGCTGGTGACGGGATCCATTGAACTAGTCTTAGGGAGAAGATGAGGTTCAACAACCAAGTTCGGGAGGAATTGTGGTTGAGTTGATCGGGAGGTCGCGCAGGACAGATTGACCTTTGTTTGATCTTTCAATCGTAACTTGAGTTTCTCTCAACGGATTTTCATGATTCTTGTTGTGACGTCTTCGTGACTTGATTCTCTACAATCTATACTAGTTTTGTCACAGTTGAACACGTTTAGATTAGTCGCACACACGGTTTCTTTAACAGATCGGTTTTCTGCTGAGGGGTGTTTTGTTGCTTCCGCTAAAAAGTTTTTATCTACCATTCACCCCCCCTCTGGTAGCTTTACACGTGTACTTTGATCCTACAATTGGTATCAGAGCCAGGTTGCTCTAATCTTTGTGATTTGCACGTGTTTTCATTAATTATCATGGAGAAATACTCCACCAAACCTTGTGTGTTTAGTGGTATTGATTTTCAGGTTTGGAAGGCACGCATGGAAGCTTTCATCAAGGCGCAAGGCTTTGCAATATAGGAAAAGGTGTACAAGCCTTACGATGTGCCTTCAAACGATCAAGTCACAGCTACAAACATGAGAGATGTTGACAATAACAACAAGGCTCGGAACTTGATCATACAAGGACTAACTCAGAGCGACTTCGACCGTGTTGCACACCTCTGATCGGCGTACGATGTGTGGAGAGCACTTTGTGACTACCACGAGGATCCAACACGATCAAGGAAGTAAGACAGGATATGTTGATGAAAGAATACATGCACTTTGCGATGCAACCCGGTGAGTCCATTGATGACCTCTTTGCTCGCTTTAATAAAATTCTCAGCAACTTGCGTAGCGTCAATGTTAATTTTTCGGATGCTGAAAATGCTAGGCAATTACTAAGTGCATTAGACATGTCAATTTGGGAGATGAAAGTAACATCCATACGTGAATCCACTGTCATGAGTACTCTTACATTAGGTGTGCTTTATTCTAAGCTAAAAACTCATGAAATTGACATTATATCACGTAAGAACCCAAATAAGACTATTGCATTTGTCTCACAACGTGATATGCCTAGCTCCGGCCAATCATCTAGCAATACACTTGCTTTGCTGTCTTCACTAACCCTGGAACAGATTGAGGAGTTTCCAGAGGAGGAGCTAGTACTTCTTTCTACTAGGTTCTCAAAAGCATTGCAAAATGTGAGAACTAGAAGGAGAGGAAGCTCCGGACCTCAACGATGCTTTGAATGCGGTAAGACAGGACAACTTTTGTACATATTGCCCTAACCTTTCAGGTCCTTCTAACCATGATGAAAAGAAGAATAAAGTCAAGTCCTCTTTTGGCAACACCAACAAGAAAAAGAAGGGTTTTACAGGACGCAAACTGATAAAAGTTTCATCACCGCACTTCAAGAACTTGGCTCGAGTGATGTAGACATTGGAAGTGATGAAGATGAAGATAATCTGGCAAACTTGTGCTTCATGGCGGGCAAATCAAAATCAAGTGTGGAGGATGCAGAACACAACAGTGACAACGAAGAGGTATGTCCTACTTGCGAAGAAATGTGTGATGCTATTTCTCGTGCCACTATTATTGTTAAGAAAAAGGACAAAAAGCTTAGGGACAATGCTGTTAAAATTGAGTCACTAGAATCTGAAATTAATCGTTTAAAATCCTTGATTCCTAGTGATGATTCTTGTTCCTCATGTGATTTAATATATGAACAATTGTCCTCTCTAAGAAGTGCACACACCTCCACACTTGATAAACTTGAACTTGAAATCGAAAAGAACAAAAAGCTTGCTGCACTTAATGATAAAAACTTAATATATGCTTGTTTTTCTACAATTGATTTGCATTATTCTAGTTGCGATGATCTTGATAAGAAACTACAAGATACTATGAAAGAAATTTTTATATTGAACAATGCTTTACGTTCTCATGAAGTTAAATATTGTTCCAATTGCAAATTAACAGGAAAAACTTCATGTGAAAATTGTCTTGATCTATCAAATAAACTTGATAACATGCATAGGACATTACATCGGTTTTGTAATGGGAATAAGAACCTAATCTTGCTGCTGAATTCTTCCAAGTCTTGCAATGATAAAACTGGTTTAGGTTTTGATTCACATGCTCATGCTAAGGAACATCCACCTAAAATTGTAAAATCATTAGGAAGTGGTTTGATTCAAATAGTTCCTAAAAAAAGAAGTGTTTTTTAAATCTGCAGGAGTGTTGTCACATTCGGGTTCAAATAAGCATACTGCATGCTCATCTAGACATGAATACAAAGTTAAATTTCATTGTACCTATTGTGGTAGAGATGGTCATGTCATAGATTTTTGTTATAGACTAGCTAAACAACATAAAAAGGAAAGAATGCAAGCTAGACCTTATAACTCTCATGCAAAATTTGCTGCACATACTAAACCGAATGGCAGGAACATGCAACCTGCTGTTATGAGTTAGAAATATTCAAAGTTTATAGCTTCAGTTTTTTGCCTCCGGACCTTTTGTTTTTGCCTCCGAAGCTACTGATTTTCGTGCTACACAAGTAACACCTCATAGGTCAGTAGTTAATAACAAAAATTCTCAAACTTTGACTCATAAACCTGCTGTTTTATCTCAGCTTTCGCATGTTATTCCTGCTGGACGTTGTGTGACTCAGTACTGGATTCCTAAGTGCCTTTTAACTAACCCCAATATTGAGTCATCGACGTATTGTGCTTCTATGTAGGTTACACGCTTGAGGAAGGAGAACATTTGGATTGTGGATTCAGGTTGCTCACGCCACATGACCGGTAACAAAGAATGGTTCTCCTCTCTCTCTTTTGTGTCACGTGTAGAGAATGTTACTTTTGCCGATAATTCTTCAACTCCTATAATTGCTAAGGGTTCGGTTAGAGTAAATGATCACTACACTTTTAAGGATGTGGCACTTGTCAAAAATTTGAAATACAACTTGCTTTCTGTTTCACAATTGCTAGATGAAAATCTAGAAATTATTTTCAATAAAAAGTGCTGCAAAGTTGTAGGTTCAGATAGTGAGCTTATTTTTAACATGTCTCGGTTTGGAAGAGTTTTTTAAAGCTGATTTTGATATGTCTTCCTCTAAGCATAGATGTCTAGTTGCAAATGATTCCAAAGATTTATATTTTTGGCATCGTAGACTTGGTCACGTAGGCTTTGATCATCTCACGCGTGTTAGTGCTCTTGATGGCATACGTGGGCTGCCTAAGCTTAAAGGGGACAAAGAAATTGTGTGCTCTTCTTGTAGACATGCTAAGATGGTTGCAGGTTCACATGCTCCTCTCACAATGACCATGAAAACTGAACCGGGTCAACTTTTACACCTTGACACCGTAGGACCTTCACGTGTTCAATCCTTCGGAGGTAAATGGTATGTTCTTGTGATTGTTGATGACTATTCTAGATACTCTTGGGTTTACTTTATGGCATCTAAGAATGAAGCTTTTTGTCACTTTAGAACTTTATTTCTTAGACTATCAATTGATCACCCATGATCTTTAAGACCAATTAGAAGTGATAATGGAACCAAATTTAAAAATCAATCGTTTGATCACTTTTGTGCTGAAAATGCAATAGATCATCAATTTTCTTCACCATATGTACCTCAACAAAACAGTGTTGTAGAGAGAAATAACAGAACCTTAGTTGAGATGGCTAGGACTATGCTTGATGAATATCAAACTCCTAGAAAATTTTGGGCTGATGCAATTACAACCACTTGTTATGTCTCAAATTGTGTTTTCTTGCGTGCTAAGCTAGGTAAAACACCATATGAGCTCAGGTTTGGACATAGGACTAGTGTCACACACGTTAGGGTCTTTGGTTGCAAATGCCTTGTTAAGAAACATGGTAATCCTGATAAATTTGAAGCTAGATCTGTTGATGGCATGTTTCTTGGTTATCCATCTCATACTAGAGGCTACCGAGTGCTTTTACTTTATACCAACAAAATTGTGGAGACTTGTGAGGTTTCTTTTGATGAAGCTAGCCCAGGTACTAGTTCAAATATTGCAGGTCCGGATCCATATCCGCAGGGGGAGAGTATTTTCGTTGAAGAAGAGGAAGAATTGGTGCTGCTGCCCAAAAATTCAGAATGACATTGTTCCAGCTCCTGATCTTGATTCACAGCCAGCACCGACGACCACCATTGCTGGTCCAGATCCTCCTCACGTCACAAGCTCATCTATTGTGATGAACATGAAGAAGAAGAAGCTTGTGAAGTGTCCACTCCCCTCCGGATTCTCAAAAGTCATCCTCCACAACAAATTATTGGAAGCTTGCATGAACGAGTTACACGATCCAGGTTTTTCGACCCCAATTCTCATGCTCATTCTGCTTTTGTTGCTTCTTTTGAACCCAAAGATATATCACACGCACTCACTAATGAATCTTGGATTATTGCCATACAAGAAGAGTTAGAAAATTTTGAAAGAAATAATGTTTGGAAACTTGTACCTCCACCTCAAGGTCACACTTTAATTGGAACTAAAAGGGTGTTTAAAAATAAACAAAGTGAGGATGGGGTTGTGGTTAGGAATAAGGCTAGGTTAATTGCTCAAGGTTTCACACAAGTTGAAGGTCTAGATTTTGATGAAACTTTTTTTCCTGTTGCTAGATTAGAAGCCATAAGAATTTTGTTAGCTTTTGCTGCATCTAAAGGTTTTATGCTATATCAAATGGATGTTAAAAGTGCTTTTCTTAATGGCTACATAGATGAGGAGGTTTAGGTCAAACAACCACCTGGTTTTGAAAATCCAAATTTTCCTAATCATGTTTACAAACTGTCCAAAGCCTTGTACGGTCTCAAACAAGCCCCTAGAGCATGGTATGATAGGTTAAAAACATTCTTACTTGAAAAGGGGTTTACCATGGGCAAGGTTGATAAAACTCTTTTTGTGCTTAAGCATGGCAATGACTCATTATTCGTTCAAGTGTATGTGGATGATATTATCTTTGGTTGTGCTTCTCATGATCTTGTGTCCAAGTTTTCAGCTATGATGAGTTCAGAATTTGAGATGAGTATAATGGGAGAACTCACGTACTTTTTGGGGCTGCAAATCAAGCAAACCAAGGAGGGTACCTTTGTGCATCAAACAAAGTATACAAAAGATCTCCTAAGGAGCTTCAACATGGACAAAAGCAAGCCTCTTCGGACACCAATGGGAACAGCAACAACACTTGAACTTGATGAAGATTGTGATCCCGTTGATCAAAAAGAATATAGAAGCATGATCGGATCACTTTTGTATCTCACGGCATCAAGACCGGACATACAATTCAGCGTATGTCTTTGTGCACAGTTTCAAGCCTCCCCACGTGCTTCGCATCGTCAAGCCGTCAAAAGGATTCTCAGGTACTTACATGAAACTCAAGAATTTGACATTTTTCTTCCTTCTTCCTCAACCGTTACTTTGAAAGCTTTTTCTGATGCTGATTTTGGGGGTTGTAGGATTGATAGGAAAAGTACTTCTGGTGCTTGTCATTTTCTTGGTAATTCACTTGTTGCCTGGTCCTCTAGAAAACAAAGTTCAGTTGCACAATCCACAACCGAATCTGAATATGTAGCTGCTGCTAGTGCTTGCTCACGAATTCTTTGGATTGTTCAAACACTTAAGGACTATGGGGTTGATCTAGATAGTGTTCCACTGTTTTGTGATAACACTAGTGCCATTTGCATTGCTAAAAACGCCATGCAACATTCAAGAACTAAGCACATTGACATTAGGTATCACTTTCTCTGTGATAATGTCGAAAAAGGGAACATTGTGCTTCACCATGTAGATACCAAACAACAATTGGCTAACATTTTTACAAAACCTTTGGATTTCACTTGTTTTTGTTACATTCGTAGTGAAATAGGGGTTATGCATCCTAATGGCTTAAATTGAGGGAGAATTTTGAAACTTGGGAAGTCTATGTGTGAATCTTAAATTAAAAGAATATGAGCACAGTATTTCATGCATATATGACTTTGTGATTCCTTTTTCATGCTGAAAGTTCTTACTACATTACTCGTGTTATACATTTTGTAGTTTTTACCATGTCTAGTAATTTAAATAATTACTTACACTAAATTTGGTCATGGTCAAACTTTCTTGCTTTTTTGAACTTGTTGCATGCTCACAAGTGCTTTTAATCATAAAGAATTAATCAAGTAATCAACTCACATGTTGAGTTTTTATGTTCAAATAAAAAATGAGAAAAGATTAAGAGAATATGCATGCATTGCACTTCTTCTTTTGAGGTGGCTTATCATTGCACTTAGATATGAACTTGAAAGGAGTTGTGTATGACTAAAACCATGTCCTTAAGCTTCTGACTGTCAAATGACATAGGCTTGGCTTGGTTGGTTAGAATAAGGCTGATGCTGCATATAATCTCTTGCAAATGTCATAAGATCAAAATTTGTGCTTTAAATGATAAATAAAATACAGCAACAAGTGTCATGTTTTCAGGTCTTGAAATAGTTAAGTTTGTGAGATCATGACTTGCTTTAATTGAAAATTACACTTGATCTCTAGCATGGCTTACACTACTTTATGTATCTCATTGATGTCATAGTGTAAGTTACTTGATAGTATGATTTGTATGAGCTTTGTTTTATATGTATATGTTATAATGTGCTCATAACAAATTAAAATTTCTCTTTTGTATCTTGCTGAATACATTGTCAAAGGGGGAGAAATTGATTACACATTGCACACATTCACAAGTGTTTTGGCACGATTCTTCTCAGGGGGAGAATTTTTGGTATTTTTTTCTTCTCATTTTATTTCTGATTTACAAAGGGGGAGAAATTGTTTTTAAAACTTTTCATGTGAATAAGCCAATGTTCGGATTTTAAGTGGTGTTGCCAATGCATTCATCATGGGGAAGATTGTGAGACCTATGTGTGCTGAATACATTAGCTTTGATGATAAAAGTTTTGAATACTACCAAAACACCTTTTTAACAAGGTCCGACTCTAGGTCCGAGCTCCTGCAAGGTCCGACGATAGGTCCGACATGTTTTCGGTAGCTCCGGCAAGGTCCGACGTAAGGTCCGACTTGCTTTGTATAGGTCTGACTTATTTTGGCTAGGTCCGACTTGTTTTTGCTAGCTCCGGTGCTAGGTCCGACTAGCTTTGGTAAGTTCCGTGCTAGGTCCGACTAAGCTTTAGTAAGCTCCGGCGCTGGGTCCGACTAGCTTTGGTAAGCTCTGTTTCAAGGTCCGGTTAGCTTTGGTAAGGTTCGGAGCTTTATTGCAATGGTTCTGCTTTTAACTTGCAATGTTTTGAACTTGCTTTACTCTTATGGACAGTTTGCTTAGTATCATTTTACCAAGTTTTTAGTGTGTTTTGATGGTTATGGCTGATATCATTTTGCTATGGTTTACAACATGCTTATGTGAGGTGCTCACGTAAGATGTTGTAGTTTCGGAACTAACGAGAGTCAAGTCGAGGACTTGGCTCGGAAGTATTGGTTGTTTATTCATGTGCAGGTGTTGCTTGAGTTCAAGACATGGCTGGTGACGGTATCCATTGAACTATTCTTAGGGAGACGATGAGGTTCAACAACCAGGTTCGGGAGGAATTGTGGTTGAGTTGATCGGGAGGTCGCGCAACATGTTTGGATCAAGAACAATGCATATGAATGTATCGTGGACGTTGTTGGAAGGTGCTTGCACGTGTGCAAGGAGTGCATGGACGTGGAAACATGGTTCAAAGGCGTGGTGAAGAGATATGGAAGTGGAGATATGGTTGAAAAGGTTCAACCGGCTGGATTTTGCGCTCAGGCTGCGGCTGAGGCGGTTATGGTTTGTTTATGGAAAGTTTCGAGTTGGTTATAACAGGATTTCGTGTTAGACATGAAGTAGAGTTGTTTTAGAAATGTTTGGGACGTTCCTAAGGTGTTTGGAAGTCTTAAGATTGCTTCTATCTGCGTATAGAAGAGTCTTGAGCAGTATTGGAAAGTTACAGTTTGAATCCAAGTAGGAGTAGGAGTCCTAGTTTGAGTTGAGTTGGCCTTCGGGCTGGTTATATAAGCAAGGGAGGCCAGAGCTCATGGTGCACGACCTTGGGGCTGTTCCTCTTGTGTTTTAATAAATAAAATTCATATTCTAAAGGAACTTTTGTGCCTTGTTCGTCCGACTTGTTTCAGACAAGTTTTACTCGTCGAGTTTCTGTTCAGCACTACCTTGCTTCGGTGGTTTTATCATAACTCGAGTTTTACAGATCCAATTGATGTGATTCTTTTTGGGTTATCTTCACAACTTTATTATATATCATCTGTGAAAATTTCACGGTCATTAATTTTGTGGTTTCTGATCTACACGAGTTTCTTTGCAGTATTCCAGAACCGTTTTTCTCGCGTAGGACAGATTGACCTTTGTTCGATCTTTCGATCGTAACTTGAGTTTCTCTCAACGTATTTTCATGATTCTTGTTGTAACATCTTTGGGACTTGATTCTCTACAATATATACTAGTTTTGTCACAGTTTAACACGTTTAGATTAGTCGCGCACATGGTTTCTTTAACAGATCGGTTTTCTGCTGAGTGGTGTTTTGTTGCTTCCGCTGAAAAGTTTTTATCTACCATTCACCCCCCTCTGGTAGATTTACACGTGTACTTTGATCCTACAATCTCATATTCAATACCATTTCATCTCATAAACAATTCCATCAAACACCGAGACCAATCTCGTTGCCTTGACTCAACAGTCATGCAACCAAATCTTATCACCCGGACTCAACAGTCCCAAAAGACAAACCATAACCAAAACCATAACCAATAACCAATAAACATCCCAACTAATCATGGAAGTTGGCCAGGCGCTCGTGACCGTAAGCTCGGCTATCATGATAGTTTTAGACTCTGCAGAGTTTGTACCACTTTACCCACAAGTTTGTGATTTCGTCACCCGTCGGCGACTGCAGAACCTCCATTATACCAGTACACAACCGTTGGTGTATGGTAAAGAGATCACAAAATAGCCTTTACAAAGGATCTACTAGATGTATGGACTCACTAAGGTTTCACCGGCAGGCTAGAATTTCCAATTCTCCCACCCACGGGCCCCCTCTTGTGCCAGGCAGTTCCCAGGGCAGTCTTCACTCGACTCCCATTCCCTGCGCCTTCCACGGTCCATAACAATCTAGTAACTTACCTAATTAGTCAGCTAAGCCACACCCATACTTGGCCTTGTGGTGGTACTGTTATCCTGGCATGTGCTCGCATGAACCGGTCCTTAGATCTACAGCAAGTAACCACCGTCTCAGGCTACCTCATTCACAAACCCAGGCTTGCCTAGATCACCCTCCGATCCATGTTCATTAACAACATCAGTTTCTCATTATCATTATGAGTGCAGTTAGCTAGACACATCTATCTCGCTTCCCAATCCTATGGACTCAGCGAAGCATAAAAGCAAAAACCATACCCGACTCATAAACTTCCCTGGCGACAAGGGTGGTTTAACCAAAACTAGTAAACTCCTATAAAAGGGTTTCCCATCATGTTTGACTCAGCACACACACCTTTTCGCAAAAATAAAATAGTTTTCCCAAAACATAGGATCAATATGGTCAAGTGGCACTTGCCTTGTTCTTGCGGTTCCGGTTACTCTTGGATCTCGAAACCTTGTTGTTGCAGCTCGTCGTACACAGCTCTCTGAGCTTGTCCTTCTATACGCAATCACGCACATACAAGATTCACAGCAATCAATACTATGCACAAACTTTAACCAGATGTGATGATGCATATGCATGCAATTCCTATGATACAGTTATTATTAGATCGGTTGTACGTGTCCTTGTATGTTTGCATGGGTTTTACGATGAACAGAGTTGTAGAGATCAATTGTGGACGTGGCGATGATCTTGACTTAGTTCAAACCGATCAACAAGTGATCTGTCCACGAAAAAGCTTCTGTTCTAAAGGAATCGAAGAACAGATGCAAAGAAAATGCGATGATGTCGTAAGGTGGTATTGGAGACCTACCTTACGTTCTTCTTGGTCTCGGGGTCCTTCTCCTAGCAAGACAGATCGTCGGGGCTCTCTTCCGGCGATCTCCGGCGATCTCTGGCGACTGAACTCCGGCGAAGGGGTTTAGCTCGACGAGATTGGGGCTAGGGCTTCTAAGTTGTCGGCTTAGAGAAGATGTTACGACCAGGGGGTTTATTTCAGGCTCTATTTATAATCGGGAAGAGAAGAGTCCTAATCTGTTTGGATCTCGAATAAGAGTCCTATTCAAATGGTTTTTGAATCTCAACAACTTATCTTAGATTGATTCGGTGCGGTAACATTGTGGAAATCGTGTCGGTTTCCTCAGTACCGGGGATTCCCACGCGTACAGAAGCAGAAACCACTTCAGAACTCGTTACCTCCGCGGTGATGAGCTCCGGAAGCTCCATGTGTCCTGTGGAACCTGGGCTCCCTTTTCCACAGAGACAAGCTCCGGTTGTGCCGCGTGTCAGGCGGGCGAGACCTTCCTCTTCCTCTGAGGTGAGCTCCGCATGCACCACGTGTCTGGTGGGTCAGGACCTCCCCTCTCAACAGGGGCGATCTCCGCGAACACTAAGTGTCAGTTCCGGACCTCCCACTCTCTTCGGAGGTGGCTCCGAGTGTGCCATGTGTCAATTCCGGACCTCCCCTCTCTTCGGAGGTGGCTTCTATGTGCCACATGTCCTAACAGCGCCAGACTTCCTTTCTCCTCAGAGACGAGCTCCGAGGTCGACACGTGCCCATTAGCGTCGGACCTCCCGGAGGCGAGCTCCGGAGGTGACACGTGTCCGGTAGTGTCGGACCTCCCGGAGGTGAGCTCCGGAGGTGACACGTGTGCAATAGGACCGGACCTTTCGGAGGTGAGCTCTGAGAGCGACACGTGTCCCGCGCGACTGGCTCTCTTTTTCCGCGGTGAGTAGCTCCGAAGGCGGCACGTGTCCCACGGGGTCGGACCTCGCCCTTTGTGGGGATGAGCCCCGAGTCTTCCACGTAGTCTAGTGGCGGACCTCTCCCCATTTGCGGGGATGAGCTGCGGACACGCCACGTGGCCAGCGGCCCGCGGAAAATGTCTACGGTGCTCTAGGCGAACTAGAATTGGCTCCTTTTGGCTATCTTTTGATTCTTCTCTCAATCCAATGGACTCAGCGAAGCATAAAAGCAAAAACCATACCCGACTCATAAACATCCCTAGCGACAAGTGTGGTTTAACCAAAACTAGTAAACTCCTATGAAAGGGTTTCCCATCATGTTTGACTCAGCACACACACCTTTTCGCAAAAACAAAATAGTTTCCCAAAACATAGGATCAATATGGTCAAGGGGCACTTGCCTTGTTCTTGCGGTTCCGGTTGCTCTTGGATCTCGAAACCTTGTTGTTGCAGCTCGTCATAGACAGCTCCCTAAGCTTGTCCTTCTATACACGATCACACACATACAAGATTCACAGCAATCAATACTATGCACAAACTTTAACCAGATGCGATGATGCATATGCATGCAATTCCTATGATACAGTTCTTATTAGATCGGTTGTACGTGTCCTTGTATGTTTGCATGGGTTTTACGATGAACAGAGTTGTAGAGATAAATTGTGGACGTGGCGATGATCTTGACTTAGTTCAAACCGATCAACAAGTGATCTGTCCACGAAAAAGCTTCTGTTCGAAAGGAATCTAAGAACAGATGCAAAGAAAACGCGACGATGTCATAAGGTGGTATTGGAGACCTACCTTACGTTCTTCTTGGTCTCGGGGTCCTTCTCCTAGCAAGACAGATCGTCGGGGCTCTCTTCCGGCGATCTCCGGCGATCTCTGGCGGCTGAACTCCAGCGAAGGGGTTTAGCTCGGCGAGATTGGGGCTAGGGCTTCTAAGTTGCCGGCTTAGAGAAGATGTTACGACCAAGGGGTTTGTTTCGGGCTCTATTTATAATCGGGAAGAGAAGAGTCCTAATCTATTTGGATCTCGAATAAGAGTCCTATTCAAATGGTTTTTGAATCTTAACAACTTATCTTAGATTGATTCAGTGCGGTAACACTGTGGAAATCATGTCAGTTTCCTCGGTACCAGGGATTCCCATGCGTACAGAAGCAGAAACCGCTTCAGAACTCGTTACCTCCTCGGTGATGAGCTCCGGAAGTTCCATGTGTCCTGTGGAACCTGGGCTCCCTTTTCCTCAGAGACAAGCTCCGGTTGTGCCGCGTGTCAGGCGGGCGAGACCTCCCTCTTCCTCAGAGGTGAGCTCCGCATCCACCACGTGTCTGGTGGGTTGGGACCTCCCCTCTCAACAGGGGCGATCTCCACGAACACCACGTGTCAGTTCCGGACCTCCCCCTGTCTTCGGAGGTGGCTCCGAGTGTGCCATGTGTCAATTCCGGACCTCCCCTCTCTTCGGAGGTGGCTCCGGATATGCCACGTGTCCTAACAGCGCCAGATTTCCTTTCTCCTCAGAGACGAGCTCCGAGGTCGACATGTGCCCATCAGCGTCGGACCTCCCGGAGGCGAGCTCCGGAGGTGACACGTGTCCGGTAGTGTCGGACCTCCCGGAGGTGAGCTCCGGAGGTGACACGTGTTCAATAGGACCGAACCTATCGGAGGTGAGCTCCGAGAGCGATACGTGTCCCACGCGACTGGCTCTCTTTTTCCGTGGTGACTAGCTCCGAAGGCGACACGTGTCCCACGGGGTCGGACCTCGCCCTTTGCGGGGATGAGCCCCGAGCCTGCCACGTAGTCAATTTAGTGGCGGACCTCTCCCCATTTGCGGGGCTGAGCTCCGGACACGCCACATGGCCAGCGGCCCGCGGAAAATGTCTACGGTGCTCTAGCCGAACTGGAATTGGCTCCTTTTGGCTATCTTTTGATTCTTCTCTGTTTCAATCTTATAAAAATGTTTATGAAACGTAAATATATGCAGAAATCGAAAATGAGGGTGTCACACCCACGTGGCTGGTTGGATGCCTGGAATGAGGGGTGTTGTTGCTGACTTGCTTTGCTTGAAGGCAATCCCGTGCAAAGTGGCCCAGGCAGCCACAATTGAAGCACGGGTTTCGGTTCCAGCCTCCGGTAAACTGAGGAGGATGGTATCCTTGTGCCCCTTGCTGAGGTGGGGGCGCATGAGCTACCATCCACTGCTGCTGCATAGGTGGTTGAAAGCTTGACTTAAAGGGGCGAGCTTGCGGGAGTCGCGGGGCTGGTTGGAATCTTTGGCCGGACGGCGAACAAAGGACCATCCGGTATTTGATTGGAGGGCCACTGGATCTTCCCTGAGGGGTGCTTCGCCTTTTCTTTTCCATCATGTGGCTGCGATAAGCATTCTCTTGAGTGATAGCAGCATTATCAAGATCGTTAAAACTGCCATTGTTGAACAAGGCCAGACAATCTTGGAGCTAGGAGTTTGGCCCTCTAAAGAAGCAATCACGCTTCTTAGCTTCTGTGTTCACGTGTTCGGGCGCATATTGTGCTAGGTAGTTGAACACCATGGAGTAGTCGTGAGCATTTATCTCCCCTTGCTTCAGGTCTAAGAACTCCTGAAGCTTTCTCTTCATGATTCCCGGAGGAATGTGATGAGCACTGGAAGCCTCACGGAATTCCTCCCATGTTACTTGCTAACCGACGGAAAGCCTGGTGAGGTAGTTCGCCCACCAGACTCTAGCTGAGCCATGAAGTTGTTGGGTAGCGAACAACATCTTCTGGTGCTCGGTGCATTGGAGAAGCCCAAACGTGGAGGTGCCTCTGGACGTTCACTCTGAAGGGATGTGTTCTGCACTAGAGCTCGGAGTAGCTCGGTGTTTTCCCGGTGAGAGCCCATCATTGCCGCAATATCCTCCTCCAAAGTGGGTGGAGGTGGCGGCGGCTGCTGCGGTGGTGGTGATGGTGGTGGGTTTTCTTCGCCCTGTCGGGATCCTCCAATCCCGCTAATGGGGCGAGTACAAACCATGCTGCAGAAGGGTTAATACATGATTAAATTCCTGCATTGCATCCTCATTGTCGGCGTTTGGATACCCGACTAGTAATCAATTGTACCGCGTGTTCTACCTCGAGGTGGCCTAGCTAAGAACACAATAGATTTATTCTGGTTCGGGCAAGGTGCCCTACGTACAACTGGGGTGTCCCGCTTGTTCTTACTCATGAATGGGGGTGGTTCTTACAAGTGTTAGAGTCTGCCTCTTCCGGTCGACAAGTCCCTCTATTTATATTCTCTCTATCTCTTGTCTCCCTCGGTACTGTAATGGGGCGACAAGTCGTGGGTGCGAGGGTATCTTGTCCTGTCATACACTCGATAGGGTACTCGATGGAGCCACCATATTCATAGCATGCTGACACATCTGCTCCGGTCCCATCCACACCGAGGCGCACGCGCGCCCCGCGTTCCGCTCCTCTTCGGTTCCATCGGAGGTGACGGGAATTCAGTGCCAAGGCCTGGGGGGCACTCGAGTGCCCCCCACTTGGCTGAGACGGCGCCTGCTTCGCATTGAAGGTCACCTGCTTCTCTCCTACCCGAGGTCGGGTTCTGGTCCTCCCTTTGAAGCTCTTTCTTCCTTCTGGGTCGCCTTGAGGATGGGTCATGCATCCTGCCTAGGGGTCGGCCGCGGGCTCCTTGTCCTGCCTCCTCCCGAGCTCAGGCTCGGGCCTGCTCCGTCGACCTTCGTAGGATGTCTTTCCGCTTCTTCCCTGAGGGCCGGAGTCCGAAACTTCATCAATAGCCCCTGAGCCCCTGATCAATCTTGATGATCTATCAGGGTGTAAATTTGAATCGGGCTCGCTCCTGCACAATTAAAAACAAAGCAATAAACAAAAAAGTTATTAGTACTTGACTTGTTTAGATAACCGCGACGTATGGACCTCCAGCGTTTGGTCACGACTATTGGTCTTCCCCACTGGGATCATGTGGTGAGGTCCCAGGCTCCTCTCTTGAGGTACTGGGTTGTCGTTTATGACGAGTTCAGCTCGCCCCCGTCCATGACTCGGAGGGGTCGGGTCGATTGGGGGCTTTCCTCGATGGTCGAGCCCCCAAACCCAGTGAGCTGCCTAACAGGTGGAGTCGAGTGAAACCCATTCGTCCTGTTCGTTTTGGACGGCTGGAACCATCGGCCCTGCTTCGTGCTGAGGGGCTTTCTGGTCGAGGCTTCGGTGCCCGCATTTCATTGAATCACTGCTCGAGGCAAGCGTGTGGTTCCCAAGCTCATCATTGGCTCGGGAGGCTCGCTGCCGACCCTTCGGGGGGTTACCTCAGCGCTCGCAGTGCTGGGACTTGGCTACAAGCTTAGAAGCATCGGGAGGATTCATCCTGCCCGAAGTTGTCTCTATCGCGGACTGCTTCTCATCGCTTGCCCCTCGCTCAGGGTCGTCCCGGATGGCTTCTGAGCCATCCATTGGCCGGCCTTCGAACCTGGGACTTTCGAGCCCATAATGCGGGCTGGAGACTTACCTTTCATGGTAGAGACTTACCTTTCTTCCGAGCCGTGTCACCCTCGATATCCTCCGAGTTTGCGGAAGTTGAGGAGGCGCCGCTCGACTCAACCCCCATGCCGCCTTTGTGATTTTGCGTTGCGGAGCCAAAAGGTCACGGCCCGGTGGGCCCTCCATACCTTTTGCTGGTTTTGCCATGGGGAAACCAAGGAGGCGCCGCTCGACTTGGTTCCCAAGCAACCTATCTGGTTTTAATCCTGCGAGAAGTCGTTTGATGTCATGCCGACGGTTTCCTCAAGGCTAAGGTGGTCATGAGGGGCCGCCTGCTACCTGACGGTTGTCAGCCCATGGTCGCTGTTTTGCCCACTTTATATTGTCCATCCTCCTGGATTTCCTTTCTCACTCGCCTGCTCCCCGTTCTCCCACTTCTCCTTTTTGCCTTTCTATCTCGCGCAGCGCTCCCGTCTTCTTTCTGCTTCTCTCCTCTTGCTTAGCGATGTCTTCGTGGTCGAAATTGGAAATCCGGCAGGGCCGCATTACCCCTCGTCAGGAGATGGGGATGTCGTCAAAGCGTGATGCTCATGGCATCCTCATCTCCGTGGAGGAGCAGCTTCCCATTCCGCGGGCTGGTGAGGATGTGTCACTGTGCGCGTTTCACCTGCGCAGGCTCGGCCTGCTGGCGCAGCACTTCTTTTGCAGCTTGCTGCATGAATACAGGCTGGAGCTTCATCACCTCACACCGGACAGCATGCTCCAAGTGTTGCTGTTCATCATCTTGTGCGAAGCCTACTTGGGGATGGCTCCCAACTTTGGGCTGTGAAGGTACTTCTTCCGTGTGCGACCATCGTCAGATCAGGTCCCGCTTCTGTCTGTGGGGGCACCATCATCGAGCTGCACCGTGGTCGATCGGACTTTGTCAGCAGGCGCCTGCCTCCTTCCCAAATCAAATGGGAGCGTTAGTGGATCTACATCAAGAACTACGCTCCCGCCCCTCCACCATTCTCGGGCAGGCCTCCTCGGGAGCAATACTCCAGGAAGCGGTGGACCCCGAGGGGGGATATGTAGAAGCTTGACCTGATCCTTCAACACGTCCGGGATCTAAGGAAAAGCGGCCTTTCGGGCGCCCATCTTCTTCAGACCTTCTTCCGGATGCTGGGTTCTTCATGCTCATCTCTTTGCTGAGGAGCGGACACTGGAAAAGACTCGGCGCTTGGTGGCAGCGACTTGCGATCGGATGCTGGGTTCGATGTTGGACACTACTTCGGTGGACCTCGCCTCTTTGGAGTCGCGGCTTTGGCAAGTTACCCAGCACTTCGCGGTGCTTCAGTCGGATCTCGCCAGCCTCTGGGGCTCCGAGCGGTCAATATGTGACTGTCGGTACCCTGCAGACCGGGTACCCCCATGTGGAGGCTTCAAGACAGCCCAGACCCCGCCTCCCTGCTGAGGCGGGCGCTGGCAAGGCCACGTGTCCTTGGCCTTGAACTCGGCATCCCTGACGGGGCCGAGCCTAGCGCTGCCACTTGTACCTAGGCTCCGGAGGCGACACGTGCCCTTGGCCCCAGACCAAGCCTCTTCGCCAAGGTAAGGTCGGAGCTGCCACGTGTATCTGGGCTCTACCTCCTCCCTGCTGAGGAGGGCTCCGAAGCCGACAAGTGCCCTTGGCCCCGGACCAAGCCTCCTCGCCGAGGTGAGGTCCGGAGCTGCCACCTGTATCACTACAGGAAACATGACAATTTACGATGGCCAGCTTAATTTACGATGGCTCTAGGGTTAGTCGTCGTAATTTGAATTAATTAGGACGGCCAACCCTGGCTGTCGTAAATAAAGAGTTGTTTATGACGGCTTGACCAAGGTCGTCGTAAGTAACAAGTTATTTACGACGGCTAGGGCTTGGTCGTCGTTAATAAGCTTATTTACGACGGCCAGACAACGGGCCACGTAAATAAGTCTTATATACCCTGCAGGCCTAAGTCGGCGCGGGCATTCATGCCCGCGCTGACCCGAGAAAACCCGCCCCTGCCGCCGTGCCCGAGCCGCCGCCCGCCGCTGCCCGCAGTCGCCCCGGGCGCCGCCGCTGTCGCCCCCAGATGCTGCCGACGCCGTCCTCCGCCGCCCAGGGCCTCCCTCGCCGATGCCGCCCCTGATCACTCTGCCCCCGACCACTGCAAGCCGGCCCAACGTTACAGCCGCCTCCCCGGGCCGCCCCCAAGCTGCCCCGCGCCTCCCCGGAGCTCCCAGCGTCACCCCGCGTCGCTCCCGGCCTCTCCCGCGCCTCCCCCATACGTCGCGTCGCCTCCGATCAAGTAAATGGAGTTTTATGTTTAATTTTATGCAAATTTTTGGTATGAATTGAATCGAATTAGTATTAATTGAATTGAGTTGAATTGTATGAAATTGAATCAAATTGAATTGAATTGTATGAAATGAATTGAATTAAATCAAATTAGTAGGAATTGAGTTGACTTGAATCAAATTAGTATGAATTGAATTGAATTGGATTGATGAATTGAATTGCATTTAGTTGTTTTAGTTTATGTAAATTACTACTATTATTGTATGATTGCATTGTTTTAGTTTATGTAAATTGCTTTTATTAGTGTTGAACTAAATTGTTTTAAATTATGTCACCGTCCATGTTTTCAATTCATTATTTAGTTGAATATTGTGTATAAAATTGAGTGTTTATGCTATGCTCTCATGACGGTTAGGTATATATATACACCATCATGAGAGAATGTGGAAAACATGTTAATTAGAACGGTTCCGGGCTGGGTTGTCACGTCGTGATGGCGGTGGGAGGCGGAAGGCCCCGAACCTCCAAAGCTTTGAGCACCCAAGAACGCGGAGAGACGCTCGACGAGAGCCGTCAGTCTAGGCTTGGCACCCGACTGACCTCCATCCAATCAACGCCCGACCGCTCATCCGCCGTGACCCGTCGCAAAAGGGTTTAAGGACCACCCAACGACCCGTGTCCAGTGCCTGAGCCTCCGAAAGGCCGGTGGGCTTTGACTTCGTCCTTCTTCTGTTGTTCTTAAGATCTCGGACATGCCGAAGAATTAGGTCGCATGGACATAGACCCGCACGTTGACGGTCACCCCTATTCTTCCCCCCTCTCTCTTTCTTTCGTTCTTTCCTCCCTCTCTGTCATAAATGACTCAAAAAAAAGAATGAGTAACGTAAACTTTTAGAATATGCATCACCCGTTTGAAACCGGCCCGTCTCACATGCATTACGCATGTGAGCCGGGTAGGTTCGGAATTGTCCCTTTTTGGACAGCCTGAGAGTGACCGAGGGGGCGTGCCTACGATGAGACACGGGTCTGAATCCAGACGAGATTTCGACAGCGTAACCCTGATGTTCTCTGCTGCACCATTATCAGGCGTGCAATCGAAGAACAGCAGGGTTATGCTGTCAAAATTTCGTCTGGATTTGGACCTGGCGTCTCGTCAGAAGCACGTTTATCTCGGTCACTCTTATGTGGGTTTAGGACCTATATGTCCCAATAGAAGTATAAATTAACGATGTTTTCTCCCTCTTTAATCTGTAGCCTCCAACATGGGTGAAGACCGTAGTTGGATGTACACTGGTTGGAACAAGAAAGGTGGTCACTAAGATGAATGGTTCGCAAAGACATATTATTTTATCGATCGAATGTTTTTGTTGTCGACGATCGATAAGGTGCGATGCCCATGTACGAAATGCCGAAACACAAAGTGGCTTAATAAAATGACTCTTTCAATACACTTGTGTCGAAACGATTACACGTCACATTATGAGGTATGGAGTTTTCACGGCAAGACAGCTTCTAAAGCCATACAAGAAGTGCAAGAGGATGATGACAACATGGGGGTTGATCGGATGGATGAGATTCTACAAGCTATTGAACCAGAGGCAACGGAGGATCCTCCAACAACGGAGGTAGAAGCATTCTTCAAGCTTCTTCAAGCTTCAGAAGAGCCGCTTCATGAACACACAGAAGTGACCCTTCTTCATTCATCACCAGATTTATGGCAATTAAGTCTAAATTCTTCTTTTCCAGCAATTGTTACAATTACCTAATCAAATCGGTCGACGATATTCTTCCACAACCCCACAAAGTGCCTAAAGATATGTATCAGTCGAAGAAATTGTTGTCTGGTCTCGGTATGAAATATGAGAAGATTGATGTGTGTCCAGACAATTGTATGCTTTTTTGGAAAGAGCATGCGAAAGAGAACAAGTGCTTAAAATGTGGTAAATCGAGGTTTGTCGAAGTTTTTAACGACGATGGTGATAATGCGATGACAGAAGTCGCACATAAGTAACTTCGTTACTTACCACTGACACCTCGATTAAATCTTTTATTTATTTCAAAAAGAACAGCTAGACACATGAGATGGCACAAAGAAGGTGTATGTTAGAACAATGGAGTCATGACACACCCGTCCGATGGTGAGGCATGGAAGGCGCTGGACCGCTTCGATCCAGAATTAGCCAGTGATGCGAGAAATGTTCGCATGAGTTTGGCGACAGATGGCTTCTCGCTATTTAGTACAAACGCCACGCCATACTCGTGTTGACCTGTTTTTGTTATTCCATACAACCTGCCACCATCTATTTGTATGAAGTATGAATTGATGTTTCTTGGCCTCATCATACCTGGACCGGATCATTCTGGGCCACGTATAAACGTGATGTTGAAACATGTTGGCCGATATGACGTCAACGGGTTTCGATTTCTTACAACTGAATTTGAAGCTCTTCGTCCGCTCACAGCAACATGTAATACTGGAGTTCTGACGAGGGCAATCGACTCTCAAGGCCACGAAACAAATTATTATGGGATCATTAACAAAATCCTTGAATTTAGTTTTGCCGGAAATAAGGAACTTCAGGTCATCTTCTTTAATTGTGATTGGTTTGACAACAAACATGGAATACGACAAAACAAATTTGGCATGGTGGAAGTCAAACACAATGAACGATTACGAGGCTACGATACATTTGTCCTTGCACACCAAGTGGAGCAAGTGTATTATTTACCTTATCCATGTCAAAAGCTTAATGCTTGGTGGGTGGTACATAAGGTGAATCCTCGTGAGCGGTTATATACTCCAAGAGATGATAACTACCATGATATCAATGATGTTGACGAGATTTATCAAGAACAAGAGTTGCCAGACTCGTTTCCCGTCGAGCCTAGTGTCGAACTCGATCACTTGGTTGGCAACGCTAACAATGAAGAGACTTCTAATATGCGCAAACGAAAATGGAAACAAATTACGAAACAAGATCGATGGTCAGGTTTGAGGAGTAGGGTTCGTGATGTCGATGAATTCTAAAATTGACTCTAAATAACTTTTTTTACTAAATATTATAACTTCGTATATTTTCCTAGCATATTTATCAGTTACTCCTTACAACATGATGTCGTCAGATAAAGAAAAAGAGAAGGGGGCTAGGGGCTTCCTCAGGGAGGCACGGGACACCCTTTTTAGGGGTAGTTCCTCAGGTGAGAGCAGACGTTCTCAGCTGTTGAGACACGTCCCAGACCTAGCGGGCGTACCTGTGGCCTTACAGCGCAAGGAGGTACATTTTCATTGGAAATTACATTATCTTATATATCACTTAGCAATTAACTATTCTTATCAATCCTTCTATTTTGCAGTCTGACTCGGAGTCATCTGAGTCAGAGTCAGAGGCTAGGGCGTCGCCACAGCCTTCGGGGTTGCCTATGGCTGCCATGGAGGCGCCTAGCGTGGAGCCTTTGGGCTCCAGTGGTGAGCAGCCTTCCGGGTCCGGACGTGATCCCAGAGCAGAGGCGGCGGACAAGGAGGACGCACTTTGTGTTGCCTTCTCCAGTTCCTACAGAGCGGTTCACTATTCACCCAGTCGGAGACACGTAAGCAAACTATCAAATAAAATTCAACTTTTAGATTATTTTGTTTGTGGGTATATTAATAAGTTCACTAAATCCTTGCAGCTCCTGGTACGACTGCTCGTTCATAGGTCAGGGGCACCACAGACAGGTGTCCGGTTGCATCGGGTCTTTCGTGCGTCTGCACTATCCCGGTGTGATCAACGGGATCCCTACGACGTCATGGGACAACTACACTCGTGTCTCCCACAAGGCGCACAACAATCTTCAAGGGGTTGTGTGGACAGATTTTATGGTAAGTCCGCTTAATAAAATTTTGTAGATTATTATTCTTCAACTTGATTTAATCGTTAATGCATATCTCCCCAACATTTGTTTTCTTATAGCTGAGGTACCGTTAGAGGACACGAGCCAGAGCATGTTGGACCATGCTAGAGTCGTGTTCAACTAGAACGCACGGAAGCTTATAATGCAAGCGTTATCGTACGCTTATATTCAAGCCGTGAACGAGTACCTCAAGCGGCACCAGGAGTACCAGTCGGGGCTGTTTAGGAGGGCCTCCGACACTTACTTGACAGAGGAGCAGTACGCGGAGGTAAGTTGTTTGTGTTCAATTATTTCAATACTTAGTTATGTAAAAGGTATTTCAATGACATAATAAATATGTGCAGGTCAGTATTTCCTAGCTAGAGGTCGGCCCGAAGCGTACCGAGCTCTCTGCCACATGTGGGCTAGTGATGCTTTCATCGCTAAGTCCATAAGGGCTCGTGGATGCAGAGGTTCAGACTCAAAGCACTCGTATGGCCCCGATGGCCATGTGCGTTTAGCGAAACACATGGTAAAGAATAATAACCCCTCTTTTATGACTTTATAATATAATTAGCATACTAACGCATATCTACAGGAGCACGAGACCGGTCAGGTACCGACCGACACTGCCGTCTAGAAGCGGGGTCATAAGGACCCTTCCCAGCCTAGGGAGTGCAATCAGGTCGTGGTCGATCGACTGGTAAGTTATCAAAACTTATCAATTCAATTGTTAGTAATTTGTTGTTACTAATACGCAATTTTACTCCTTTTAGGAAAAGTACGGGCAAGAGGACGTGAGGATACACGGCGAAGGGTACGATTGGGAAAACGCGCAAGTCAATCCTCAAGCCGTTTACGCTGGCAGAGGCGGGAAGGCACATGGACGGTAAGTTGGTCATTTTCTTTATTTTTGTAAAAACTTGCTTCTTCTAATTATTATTCTTTTATTTCTTTGTAGGTTTGCCATTTTCGATGCAGTTGTCGACTCGAGGGTAGCGCGACCTTCGATCGTCACTCCATCGACCGAGGGCTCCTCCATCGGGCATAAAAGTCGTCGTCCCTCACAGAGCCAGATAGATGATGTAAAAGCCCAAGAAAAGGGACTTGCAAAAACTTTTCATCACCTCACAACACCACAGTTTTTGTTGTGGATATCTTGTGAAAAATTGTGAAGAGCAAGTAACCTCCATCAAAAGAGTGACTAGAGGGGAAAGCCCTAACTTTCACAAAGTAGGATTTCTACATATAAACATGGGAGGTTGAGCTCACCCCTAGGACTTGAAAAGTCTTGGAAGGTTCATGCCAAATTTCATGCAAATCCAACACATTGTGAGGCACTTTTGGAGACAATTTACAAAGAGGCCAATTTGAATGTAAATTCAAATTTCAGCAGCTTTCATCAATCAAATTCAAAAGTTAGCTTCATTTTCAAACTCAGCACATTTTTCTGAGTTAGCCCACCAATTTTCATCCCCATTGGAGTTCATTTTGTCAAGAGTTAAATTTGCAAGAATTCAAAAACTGAATTTGAATTTCAGTTCAAACAGAAAGCAAATTTAGCCAAACAAAGTTTAAATTTGAGAATTCAAATTCAAACTAAGACTTGGGGACTAAGACTCTCATTTAATGGAGAGTAGCTGGGATATTTACAGGAGAAATTGGAAAAAGAGGATTAGGGGGAGAGTTGGGCCCACAAGTCATTGGGAGGGATGTGCAACACCGGACAGCGCTCTGTTTCTCGCCGAAGCAAACGCCCACCGTGCGCCAGCGAGCTGTTTCCCCGGGCGCCACCTCCCGAGCTCCAGCCCACAGCGTGCGTCGACGAGGCGGTCGCCCAGGGATATTTCCCTCTGGAACCGACTCCCATCGCGGTCTTGACCGTTCCCGAGCCCTCGACACAGAAACACCGCCGCGCACACCCGAGCTTTCGGTTCTCTGGCGTCCTTCCGTCTCAGCAGCTAGCACGCGAGTCTGAGCGCACCCCGAGCTTCGCCGAGGCTTCCTGGACATGATAGACACGATACTCCAGCGCCCCATCCACGGTAAACTGCCCCCGAGCTCTCTGTTTCCATTCCACACCGGGTAGAGCCGCCGCGACCAAAAACTCCTAGCCCGGCCGCTAGGCTTGATCCCCCGTCAAGTTGAGCGGGCCAGGAGGTTCGCCTGGAAGTGTACTCCCTGTCCAACAACTCCGGCCGCATGCCATGGGGTGTGCTGGCCGGAATTCCGTTTCTACCGAGGACATGCAATAATAACCGAGGGGAGAAACTTGGCAAATTCGCCTCACACATCGAACCACTCCTCACCAGACCTGGAAACCTAGCTGTATACGTACGTGCGAGCACGTGGGATCAAAAACTAGGGAGAACCGTTGAGGAAACCCTCAGTTCTTCGAGTTTTTCCAGTTTTCCCCGAAATTGCCCTAGGTCGCACGGTGAGCCCTTAGTTGCCGACGTTTCTCGCGAAATCAGAGCCTGGGAAGTTGCTCCCTAGGTCGTGGCGATGCTGTAGGAGCTAACGGGAGCAAGGTTAGAGCATTACAGTGCCCTAGCGACGTCGCCGAAGTTGCCGCAGCTACTATCACCGTCGCGCGTAGGTTTCCGTCCATCCTCGATCCAAGGTAAGGCCGGCAACGTGTTCCTCGCGCGAAAACATGCAGTGGCGGCGAAAATCAGCAAGTTCCGAGGGCCGGAACCCCTTTCCGGCGAGAGCTCCGACAAGCTCGGCGGCGGGGTCGCGCGGAGGGCTGGAGGAAGACGAAGGGGGGTCGGCCCCACTCGTCAGCGGCTGGAAGTAAACGTGCAGGATTTTCTGTGGTCCAGGATCCAGTGTGGCTGCACGGGAAAGGGTCTGTGGCCCCGTGTGGCTCGGCTCCAGCAGTCAACACGTGTGCGATGGACCCACCCGCAGGATTTAAACATTTTGGGAATTTCCAGTTTTAGTTCAAACTTCAAATGAATAGAACTTTTGCTAGGAAACTCCAAATCCAATGAACCAAATTTTTCTGAACTCAGAATTCTGAGTACTTTCCAGAAATATCAATTTCAGCTCATGAAACTTAACAGTTTTCCAGAATTAATTCCCTAAAATTTAAATTGTTGGGAATTTTATCTGGAGAATTACTTCATGAAAAATTCTGAAATTTGGCTCAGATGTTCATTGGAAAATCCTTGACTCACAGTAAAATTTTCAGACTCATCCAAGTTCACTTGGTCCCCCTAATGGGGTGATTAAGAGAACTGCCCTGAGAAAATAGAAAAATGTACATAAACATTTTTCAGATTTTCTGAAATCTTAATTAGGGCATAACTTTCAGTAGAATTCTTCAAATGACATGAAACCAATTCCATTAGAACCTTATTAAATTCTAGTTTCCAGAAAGTAATGGTTGGAGCCATGAAAACCTCTGGAATTCCTTAGAGGCTCAAATATTGACCAAATGGGCTTTTATTTGTACAAGGTTCAAATGAAATTTGTTTCAAATGAAACTTGGTCAATACACTGGTAAGGACCCTACCAAACCACCATAAAAATTTCAGAACTAAAAGGGTGGGTTAGCTAGAGTTATTAGTAAGTATGTATTTAAGTTACACTTGGCATTTAAATTGACATGTAGCATATTCATTAACGTGTAGTCGCTGAAGGCGAGGAGACTCCGGAAGTGCTCGATTTCCTCCTTCTGGAAGAACACCTAACTACTGACCAGCAGCAACAAGGCAAGGCCCGGTTTGCATTAACCTCCTTTATAAAGTTCTGCTTTGTTCACATGTCCAGTGTGAAGTATGAATGTGCATTAGGTTTAGGATGAATGGAACCCCACTTGCATAACCAGAATTTTTCTCTAAGAGTGAGGGTAGTGTATAAGACCTCGAGTAGACAGGCTATGCTTAATGATAATTAGGACTTCGATACAAGTCGAGTAGTTGGAATCTACTCGCGAGTTAGGTTTGGGACACACGGGTTTGGTTCGAGTGATGTGAGATCACTTTAGTAATGAAAATGAGACTAGGCAGGGGCTAGGGCGCAGCAAGAGGATGTCTTGTGTGCGAAGCCCTGTCTGTGTCGATTGAGGACCGATCCGTGTGCGGCCCTGCTGAACAAGTATTGAACGTACCGAAGGCATATCGGATATATGGGCCCCGATAAACTGATGTAGCCTAAACCTCCGGGCGTCGAGGCATAGCACACCGATTTATAGGTGTAGGTTGAGGGCAGCAAGGTGGAAATCTGCTAACGGGCACAAAGAGATGCTCCGTGTAGGGAACCTCCTGTCCGTTTCGGTGCGACCGGTTCGACGTTTGGGCTGTTGGGTGAAAGGTTGTCCCATACGACATCGAGTGATCATGCTGTGCAGCTCCACGGGTGGGCGTACGTGATGTGCTCTTTGGGTTTCCCTGCAGGTGTATATCGAGTCGATTCGCCATCCCTCACGGTGACGAGTACCGCTTGTTCACTGCGTCGAAACGTAGATAATTTATGGAATGTTATGATTCAATATTGCTGTTATGATATAATTGTATTTCTACATGTGTGCCACAAAAGATTGCTTACTAAATTTCAGATTCCTGAACTGTTAACTTGTGGCTAAAAGTGTAAAAGTCCCAAAAATGTGTATGAATAAAAACCAAGGTTTGAGTTCATGTGTGGCAAAGACATGAAAATGGGACTTGCTAAAATTTTTCTTCATGCAAAGTAATACCTGGATGACCATCCGAAATGAGGCTCACCTTTTTATTTAAAAGTGTTGAACCAATAAGGAGTTAAATACCTCTTTGCATGTAAGTTTAAAAATCAGATTTGAGATTCAAAGTTCACACATGTGGTGACTGAGAACTTTGAATAAACATGCAGCCATATAGTTGGATTTATAGGAAAAAGTTTTATCACAAACTTTTCAATGGTATGGTGAGCTCAAAAAGGAGTTAAAGAGGAGCATTTGCAAATTCTAACCAAATTCAGATTTTGTCTTGCAAATTCAACTGAATTTGAAGAATTCAAATTCTAGCCACCCTTTTTAAACTTAGAATTCTGGGAATTGTGAGGATCAGCTTGAGAAGATATCTGGGAGGTACATGTGGAGTGGGCCCACAGGTCATAGAGCTAAAGAGGTAGCCTTGCACCTTAAGTCTAAGCCTCAGTTGGAAATTCATCGAACAGCGTGTGAGCCACGAGCAGCTCCCACCGTGGAGCCACTGGGAGGCACGGCAGCGCCACCAGCTGCTTCCTTCCCCCATGCACGGCGCCCAGAGGCGGTTCTGCAGCCAGATCACCCCCCAGGACGAAGCAAGGGCCATCCATCTTCTCCTCCTCGCGAGCGCACGAGCAGCGGCTGTTTTCCCCTCCGCCTCTCGGTCCGATCAAAGAAACGTCAAAACCACAGCGCTCATCCTTCCCCCGAGCTACTGAACATCACCGCGAGCTCGGCCTCTACCTCCCCGAACCGAAAGCAAGAAAGCTACGGCCTCCGTTGCCCGAGAACAAATGCCGCCGCGGCGACCTAGCTCAAGAACGTGATCGGGCGCTCGTGGACAGCTCTCCACAGGAGCTTTCACGGCCAAGCAAGGGCGGCAACGAGAGCGCACGGCCACCGCGCTGCTCTCACCCGAAGCTCAGGCCGTGCCGTGAGCTATTGACGGAGAATTTCGGGATTTGGCTCCGACGGCTTCAATCCGAGCATCCAGTACGGGAATCCGAAATTCTCCACTTCTATTCGTTCTTAGCTCGTCAAACGTTGCACGTAGGAGCTGGACTAGCGGGCGATCATATTCTCTTTAGCATCCGTCGCATGAAAACCCTTTGGAGCGACGTATTTTGAGGTCTACCGAGCACTTCTCCGGCGGATCAAATTGGGCGCACGGTGACGACCGGCTTGCGGCTATTCCAGAGCCATTTGGGGGGCATGCCGAGCCTTGCGATCATCCACTGATGCTGTAGAGCTCATTGGTTGAGTGTTTGGCGGGCTAGAACCCACGGCCGACAGCGCCGAAGGGCAACCAAGGCCGTCACACGTCGCGAGCTATCTTCCGGTCGCCAGCAGCCCTAGAACGCCCCACCATCGTGTTCCTTGACGTCAATAACCCCCTGGCGGCGAGTTTCGGCTCAGGCGGTGGCCGGAAACGGCAAGCCGGCGAGCTGGGCGGTGGGCGCGCGAAGGGGAGCCGGAGGAAGAAGATGAAGCGTGGGCCCCGGCTGTCAGCAGCTCAGAATTCAAATCCGGGATCGGGTGTGGCCGGGATCCCGTGTGCTTGCGCGCAAAACCCCGTGGCCCCGGTGTGGCTTCGTTTCTATTGGCTGGGATTCAAAACAGTGGGTCCAGCCGGATTTTCTGTAGGAAAACAATTCCAGAGTTGGCAAAATCTTTGGAAATTCATAGCTCCTGGTAGAAACCTCCAATTTGAGTGATTCCACTTGGGTTGGATTCATATCTCTGAGTTCTATCCAAATATGAACTCAGATTTGTATGAAAGTTAATATTATATTCTGGAAAATTCTTTGAAGATATTCTGAAAAAGAATTATTGGGGGAGTTTGGTTTATCCAAAAATCCCCAAATTTTGCCAGAATATTCTTTAGCATGGTGTTGACCTACTAGCAAATTTTCAGCTCATTTGAAGATCATTTGTGTAGTAATTTGGTAGATGCAAACTACTGTGTTCAAAAGAGTCCAGAAACATTTTCAGAAAATGTTTCCCACTTCAAAAATCGATTCTGAGCAATCCATAGCTCCAAAAATCATAGGACAATTTAGGCAAGCTCTCTGAGACATACTTGAAATTTTAGTTCCCTTAAATGAGCATGAAAATGCACATTACCTCAGAATTAATTCTTTTGAGTAGGAATTCTTAAAGAATTGTTCTGGGAGAACTACTCAAGTAAAAGGGCTGAATTTTGGATCCGATTACTCTCATGTGATCAATAACTCACATGTAAATTATCAGCCCAAGATGAGTCCTTGAACTCCCTGTGCTTATTCTCCCTACTTATGTATAGGGAAAATACAAAAGAGATATTGTGAGGATTATGGAGGACACAATATGACTCCATATTAGCTGCAATTTGGCAAGCTAAATCCTTAGGTAGTATAGAATCTGCAGTAAAAGTTTCGAGGCCATTGGATTTCTTGTTCTTCAGTTGTACTCAAATCTTTTCAGCTCATATATTGTTCATTAGGGGAAAGTAGTTAGAAGATAGCCGAGACATTAGAATCAAGTAGATTAATTTTGTTTCTTTGCACAACAGAGGCACACCAAGCCATTCTTGGCTTTTCCACACAACCTCTGTTCTTAAGAAAGTAATTCTATAATTTCTTTCCATTACATTCTATAAAACATATGCATATGCATTTCAATAGGAAACCCAACGAAGGGGATTCAAAGGAGCGATTCATCGAAGTGGATCAAGGTCCGGAGAATCAAGGGTGGATCTGCAAGGACACTAACTGTTATATACGACTACCCTGCAAAACAGGCAAGCTCCGGTTTGCATTTAACAGCTGTTAAGTTTTGTTTTGTATTCACTTTCGATCAAGATATGAATTATGCATTAGGTCTAGTGTTTGATACTCCTCTTGCATAGCCGAATGACCCATTGAGTATTGGGTAGGTGTCTTTCACCGTGTAGAACTGCCATGCTTAAGTACGGTTCGGTAGAAGTCGAGTGGTGAGATGCTACTCGCAGTTTCAGGAACAACAGGGGCATACGGGATTGGTTCATAATTGAATTAGCAAGTTAAAGTTGAGACCGGAAGGTTGTAGGAGCAGCAGGACATAGGGGCCTGGGTTCTGTAGACCTGTCCGTATCGGTCAAGGACCGATCCGTATGCGTCCCTGTTGAACAAGTTTGAGTTGTGTACCGGACTCATGCTGGCTATATGGGACCCAGTAAACCGATGTACCTCGGGAAGCTGTCGTTGGGACTTTTCGGGTTGCCTCAGGCGGACGGCCGGTGTTTAGTATGTGGGGAATATTCTCATGACATCTCATGTCGGTAGGTGCACCATGAGAGTAGCTACTGTATGGGGCGACTTGATCGATTCAGCGGGGGTGAAACGGGGGAAAGGCTGCCACATACAACGTCAGTGATGGTTGTTGTAGGCAACGTCGAGTACGGGCGTACGTGTCGTGTAGTCCAAGTGTTATTGATTCGAATCACTATCGCTCGCGGAATGGACCGAGCATACTTGTTCTCACAGTCGTGACGTAGTAAGAACTTGCATGAGAAAGGAACTAATCATTTTGATGTGAAGTATTATCCTACCTTTGTATTGGATCTTGATGAATAGGCTAGTGCAAACTCGATTCTTTTATGCAATGAGCAATTTACATCGGGGGAAAGCGTTTCTTGTCTGATTGTGGACTCCCGATGTGCGTGCCCAGGGTTACTTAAAAGGCTGCCAATAATACCTGAAAGTAAGGATTCACTTTTAGGCGAGTTTAATTATGCTTATGCCATCCTATTTTAGGTTCATAACCTCACATAGAGTTTCATGTTTAGGGTGACGGTTAAGTCTTGCTGAGCGTTATGCTCATGGATGCTATCCGAGTTGTTTTGCAGGTATTTGACTCGATGCTTATGAGAAGGGATGCCGATGAGACTCGGGAACCTCTGAGTGTTTACTCAGAGAGCATCCTCGCCGCTGCAGATTGTTTTTCGTGTTGCTTGTAAGAAACGTCCGCGGGCTGGACCATTTCTTTGTTGCTAGTTTAGAACGAGTCGCGAGTGATAGTCTTCCGCTGTAGCTTACTCTGATACAAGTATTTGTAAAACTTTCTTGTACGCTTCCGCAAACTATTTATGTAATATGATGTGTTTCTGCAACCTGTGTGCTGTTGGGTGCAGCATATCACGACACCACCCAACGAGATCCTGTGGTCCCTCACAGCGTGGTATCAGGGCCGTTACACATGGTATCAGAGTTGCGTTGGGAACAGAGCACGGATTGAGCATCATATTACGTCAAAAACTTAGGATACGGTGAGATAACGGTACTAGGCCCACATAAGGACTACTATTAGCATAATATGAAGGTGACAAGCTAACTTATTTGTTATGTCGGAAAATCGTGCATCTCGGGACGTCTATGTCTTGGGGGGTGCACGTATGCGCTGTCCACCAGTGCGCAAAAGTTGAAGGGTGGAGCCTCACGGGTGGCAGGTAACCCGACTCGCTTTAGTATCCTCTACGACTCTTCATGTCGTTTGGGGTATTCGAGCAGCGTCTGTCCCAGGCGTGCATGGTGCAATTTGGGAGACCCCGTCACGTGGTCAGTAACGTGAACACGTAGCTCAAGGCGTGTTTGGCTTGATAACACCTGGGCGAGTGATGACGGCCGGGTGTACGAACTGTATGGATACCGGGTTCGGTGTGCAGCCGGACCTGATGATTGAGTGTGGCTTATGTAGGTACTAACCACGAAAACCTTAGTACGTGTAGAACACGTTTGCGAGTGATCGTTTTAGTGCCACCTAAGGATACGTATATGCCTGTGTGATCCGGTTAGGTTTTTCTTTGGTGAGGCAACGTAGTACCGTCATGTCTTACGGTGCATCGTCAGCGTACTACACTTAGTAGTATTCTTTCCTATGAAGAAATCATTCATGACTAACTTTCAAACCGAAAATGGATGTTGGAAAGCACATATTAGTTACTGAGCTCTTCAAGTTGAACTAAGTTTCAAAGAAGAGGCTTGCTAGGTTTCCATTGATTTCGAAAACAGAGTGCTATGTTCTGGAAGAAATTTTGCTGGAATTTGACAGAGCATAACTCTGAGTAGATTCAACCAATGGAGGTGTATGATACAGTTCTGGAAAGGTTTTTCAGTGTTCTACAACTTTTCTGTAGACCTCCAGAGCAAAATCAGGCGCCAACTTGGTTGATTGTACAGATGAATGCAAACTGTTCAGAAAACAGAGCAGCTGCAAACTTCTCTGGATGTTACTGTAAATTAGCCGTCACAGTCTGTAGAAAACTTTGTAAGGGTCATATGATACACCGTTGGAAAGGTTAGGAAATTTGCAACAATTTTGTAGTTCATAGTTTGTTCATAATTTTATCCCATTTGTATGTAAAACTGTGATGAAAACAGCCACATACAAAGGAGGTGCTGGCAAAATTTAACTAGAAATTTTGTCAACTTTGAACGATCATAACTTCTGGTTAAGGGGTGATCCAGAGGCATGTGAGTAGTCGTTGGGAAGATACGGAAGTTAACTTTAACTTTGGTTTTCAACTTGAGTTATGAAAATGCTGGTAACTGGTTCCAAATCTGGGTTAAGTACAGAAAGGTCGGTTCTGTACAGCAAATGGGGATTGTTTCTGTTGGCTTTAGAAGGATGTGTAAACATGAAGTATTGTTATGCTTTCATAAAGTTTTAGCATGTTCATGTTTTACATCCTTTCACATACTGCTAGATCAAGTTTTGACTCCCCTCAAAATTATGCTTTTGCAGTATGGTGCGTACTCATTCTCCGAGTAGGACTGAAGGTTCTCATCGAAACGATGATGACTCGACTCCACCACGGGCACCGCCATCAACAGTATGGGCGGACGTCATGGCCCAGATGGTCGAGTCAAGTCAAGATAACACAAGACTACTCCAAGCCTTGGTACAACAGGGCTTACTCCAACGTGCACAACAGGACGTTCCACCTCGGAACGCCTATTTGGATTTCTTGGCGACATAACCGCCAATTTTCACGGAAGCCAATGAACCAGTGGAAGCTGATCAGTTGCTTCGAGTTATGGAGTCCAAGTTTGGAGTGTTTGAGTGCGACGAATATCAGAAGACATTATTTGCAGCTCAACAGCTCCATGGAGCCGCCGGAAATTGGTGGTTCGCTTATCTTGCCACCGTTCCGGAAGGCCATCAAGTGGAATGGACGGAATTTCGTGAAGCATTCCGTGCTCGTCACATTCCTATGGGTTTTATTAAGGCCCCACGGCAATAATTCAGAAACTTGAAGCAGGAGGACACGAGTGTCCTCGATTATGTCAGACGATTCAACCTTCTGGCACAATATGCTCCTGCTTATGCGACGAGCGAAGCTGCAATGTGTGACTACTTTTTCTATGGCTTGAGTGCCATACTAAAAGAGAAGTTAGATTTGTTTAATCAAGGCAGTTACACCGAGTTGATCAGTGATGCCCTGCTGCAAGAACAAGCGACACTTGAGTGTCAAGCAGAGAAGAGGAACCGGGATGATGTGCAAGAAGACACACCAGTTGTTCCTCGCAAATACCGTGTGGTGTATCACACACCATCCGATGAAATATGGCAAACACCAGTGAGATCAACTCCGTACAGATTTCCTGCTCAAGAATCATATCTTGAAGCAACACCTTTACCGCAGCAACGAATGACACCTGTGGCATCATTCCTGCAGCCAAGTACATCAACATCTCAAACACAAGTCAACGAAGAACCGGGGAAACCTCCGTGTTCTTGTTGCCACCGTTCAGGGCATTTTAGTCAAGAATGCCGGGAGAAGTTGGTGAACACCAGACAGCCATCATCATCAGATGGTATGCCGCCACCTGCTCCAGTCAACATAACAGCATTGCAATCCGGAAGTGTGCAACATCTTGCTATTGAGGATGTCCCGGAGGGAGCACCGGTGTTAGCGGGCATGTTTACTCTCAAAGACGTGCCCGTGCTTGTACTTTTTGATTCTGGTGCCACCCACAATTTTATCAGCAAATCATGCGTGGATCAGCACCAATTATCCACCAATACTCCCACAACGAGTTTCCTTATATGATCACCGGGAGGAAATATCTCTGCCAATCAGATTGTGTCCCGAGAAGCTTTGTGTTTGGGCGGAAAAATATACCCGACATCGCTGATTATGTTGGATAGGCAGAAGATAGACATTATATTGGGGATGTCTTGGTTAAATCATCACGGTGCCGTTCTTAATATCGGTAACCGGACTGTCCAGATTGACTCGCCGATTCATGGACAGCACACGCTGTTTTTAGACAGCGAAGATCCAGATATGGTAGAGGCCTACTACACGGAAGCACGTAAGCTTGAAGATCTTCCGGTGGTACGTGATTATCCCGACGTATTTCCCGATGATTTACCGGGTATGCCACCCGAACGGGACGTCGAGTTCAAGATTGAACTGGCGCCGGGAACGACGCCTATCTCATGAAGGCCTTACAAGATGGCACCTAACGAGCTAGCGGAGTTGAAAGAGCAACTGAATGAACTCATGAGCAAGGGTTTCATACGGCCAAGTTCTTCACCTTGGGGTTGCTCAGCGCTGTTCGTTAAAAAGAAGGACAAAACACTACGGCTATGTGTTGATTACCGTCCTCTAAATGCTGTCATGATAAAGAACAAGTATCCCTTGCCCCGCATTGACATCCTGTTCGATCAACTGGTGGGTGCAAAGGTATTTTCGAAGATGGATCTTCGGTCGCGATATCATCAAATCAAAATCCGACCGGAGGACATACCGAAGACAGCTTTCTCGACGAGATATGGACTCTATGAGTACCTCGCCATGTCATTTGGATTAACCAACGCTCCGGCACACTTCATGTACTTGATGAATTCTGTATTCATGCCGGAGTTAGACAAGTTCGTCGTGGTATTCATCGACGACATATTGGTTTACTCCAAATCAAAAGAAGAGCACGCTGAACATCTGAGTATCGTGCTACAACGGTTGAGGGAGCATCAATTATATGCCAAGTTCAGCAAGTGCTTTGGATTGACCAAGTGCCTTTCCTGGGCCATATTATTTCAGCAGAGGGCATTGCCGTGGACCCCAGCAAATTGAACAAGTGCTGAAATGGGAATATCCCAAGTCAGTCCACGAGGTCCGAAGTTTCCTAGGTTTAGCAGGGTATTATCGGAGGTTCATTCTGAGCTTCTCAAAAATTGCTAAATCAATGACGGAGCTGCTGAAGGGTGGAATGCAGCATGTGAAGCCGCATTCAAAACGTTGGTGAAACATCTCACAACAGCTCCAGTTCTTGCTCAGCCAGACACGACGAAGCCATTTGATGTATACTGTGATGCATCCGGCATCGGTCTCGGCTGTGTTCTGATGCAAGAAGGGTGTGTAGTCGCATATGGGTCTCTTCAACTGCGAAACCACGAGCAGCATTATCCAACTCATGATCTTGAGCTTGCTGCAGTGGTGTTGGCGTTAAAAAAGTGGAGGCATTACCTACTGGGTAATCTTGTTCACCTCTACACCGACCATAAAAGGCTGAAGTATATCTTCACGCAGAAGGAGCTGAATATGAGACAACGGAGATGGTTGGAGCTCATCAAAGATTATGAAATTGAGATCCACTATCACCAGGGAAAAGCCAACGTGGTTGCCGACGCGCTTAGTTGGAAAGCCCACGTTCACAACTTAGCGGCTGCTGAGTTGGAGGCTGAAGAACCAAGTCTCCGTGTCATTCCGTATGGCGCGCTTTACAATCTCACGCTCATTCCAACTATCTGTGAAGAGATTGTTGAGGCTCAAAGAAGAGACAAAGGTATGTCTCACATACGGAGAAGGCTAGACAATGGAGAAGTGAAATGTTTCTGGAAGGATGGAAACGGTACGATATGGTTTAACGACCGTATAGTGGTACCGTGCAATATGAAACTCCGGAAGAAGATCTTGGATGAAGCCCACCTGTCTAAGTTTTCCATTCATCCCGGAAGTAACAAGATGTACCAAGAGTTGAAACAGAAATTTTGGTGGACAAGGATGAAGAGGGAAATCGCTAAATACGTATCCGAGTGTGATACGTGTAGACGGGTCAAGGCTGATCATATGCGGAAGGCCGGACCGCTACAACCTTTGAAGATACCGGCATGGAAGTGGGAGGATGTGAGTATGGATTTCATCGTCGGATTACCACTCACATCCAAGAAGCATGACTCGATATGGGTGATCGTCGACCGGTTGACGAAATCAGCTCATTTCATACCGGTGAACACTCATTATCGAGCAATGCAATATGCGGGGTTATTCATCTCTAGAATTATATGCTCACATGGTGTCCCGAAGACCATCATTTCAGATCGAGGTGCGCTGTTCGTTGCTCGGTTTTGGGAGCAGCTGCACGCCTCGTTGGGCACCAATCTGATTAGAAGCTCCGCATATCACCCTCAAACCGATGGACAAACCAAGAGGGTGAACCAGGTGCTGTAAGATATGTTGAGGGCATGTGCCATCCACCACGGTAGGAATCGGGACGATCACCTACCGTTGGCGGAGTTTTCATACAACAAAAGGTATGAAGCAAGTATTAAAATGGCACCGTAGGAAGCTCTCTATGGCCGGAAGTGTCGCACACCACTGAATTGGTGTGAGTCCGGCGAAAGAGTTCTGTTTGGGATTGATCTTGTGAACGAAGCCGATGACCGAGTTCAGTTGATACAAGAAAACTTGAAGGCTGCACAATCCCGACAGAAGAGCTACGCTGATCAACGGCGTAGGCCTTTACATTTTAACGTCAGAGAGCACGTGTATCTTCGTGTATCTCCGATGAAGGGAATTCACCGGTTCGGTGTAAAGGGGAAACTCACTCCCCGTTTTATTGGTCCTTTCGCTATCACGGAGAAGTGAGGAACCGTAGCCTACCGGCTGGAATTACCGGCAAGTCTAGCGGGTGTCCATGATGTATTTCATGTGTCACAGCTGCGGAAGTGCCTCAAATTCACCGCTGCTGTCCGCACCGAGGAAATCGACGAATTGAAACCGGACCTGACCTAAACCGAGCGACCGGTTCAGATTTTGGATGAAAAGGCCCGGGTAATCCGGAACCGGACGATCCGATTTTTTTTCAAGGTGCTGTGGAGTAATCACACTGCGGAAGAGGCGACGTGGGAAAGTGAAGATTACCTCCGCACCAACTATCCGGAACTTTTAGCTTTGTACAGTTTGTAATTACCTCTCCCGTCTCGTTCCTCTTTTGTAATATCAGGACGAGATTCTTTTAAGGGGGGAGGAATGTAAAAGTCCCAAAAATGTGTATGAATAAAAACCAAGGTTTGAGTTCATATGTGTGGCAAAGACATGAAAATGGGACTTGCTAAAATTTTTCTTCATGCAAAGTAATACCTGGATGACCATCCAAAATGAGGCTCACCTTTTTATTTAAAAGTGTTGAACCAATAAGGAGTTAAATACCTCTTTGCATTTAAGTTTAAAAATCCGCTTTGAGATTCAAAGTTCACACATGTGGTGACCGAGAACTTTGAATAAACATGCAGCCATATAGTTGGATTTATAGGAAAAAGTTTTATCACAAACTTTTCAATGGTAGGGTGAGCTCAAAAAGGAGTTAAAGAGGAGCATTTGCAAATTCTAACCAAATTCAGATTTTGTCTTGCAAATTCAAACTGAATTTGAAGAATTCAAATTCTAGCCACCCTTTTTAAACTTAGAATTCTGGGAATTGTGAGGATCAGCTTGAGAAGATATTTGGGAGGTACATGTGGAGTGGGGCCCACAGGTCATAGAGCTAAAGAGGTAGCCTTGCACCTTAAGTCTAAGCCTCAGTGGGAAAATTCATCGAACAGCGCATGAGCCACGAGCAGCTCCCACTGTGGAGCCACTGGGAGGCTCGGCAGCGCCACCAGCTGCTTCCTTCCCCCACGCACGGCGCCCAGAGGCGGTTCTGCGGCCTGATCACCCCCCCCGGACGAAGCAAAGGCCATCCGTCTTCTCCTCCTCGCGAGCGCACGAGCAGCGGCTGTTTTCCCCTCCGCCTCTCGGTCCGATCAAAGAAACGGCAAAACCACAGCGCTCATCCTTCCCCCGAGCTACTGAACATCACCGCGAGCTCGGCCTCTACCTCCCCGTACCGAAAGCAAGAAAGCTACGGCCTCCGTTGCCCGAGAACAAATGCCGCCGCGGCGACCTAGCTCAAGAACGTGATCGGGCGCTCGTGGAAAGCTCTCCACAGGAGCTTTCACGGCCAAGCGAGGGCGGCAACGAGAGCGCACGGCCACCGTGCTGCTCTCACCCGAAGCTCAGGCCGTGCCGTGAGTTATTGACGGCGAATTTCGGGATTTGGCTCCGGCGGCTTCAATCCGAGCATCCGGTACGTGAATCCGAAATTCTCCACTTCTATTCGTTCTTAGCTCGTCAAACGTTGCACGTAGGAGCTGGACTAGCCGGCGATCATATTCTCTTTAGCATCCGTCGCATGAAAACCCTTTGGAGCGACATATTTTGAGGTCTACCGAGCACTTCTCCGCCGGACCAAATCGGGCGCACAGTGACGACCGGCTTGCGGCTGTTCCAGAGCCATTTGGGGGCCATGCCGAGCCTTGCGATCATCCACTGATTCTGTAGAGCTCATTGGTTGAGTGTTTGGCGGGCTAGAACCCACGGCCGACAGCGCCGAAGGGCAACCGAGGCCGCCACACGTCGCGAGCTATCTTCCGGTCGCCGGCAGCCCAAGAACGCCCCACCATCGTGTTCCTTGAAGTCAATAACCCCCTGGCGACGAGTTTTGGCTCAGGCGGTGGCCGGAAACGGCAAGCCGGCGAGCTCCGACGTCGGGCCGGCGAGCTGGGCGGCGGGCGCGCGAAGGGGAGCCGGAGGAAGAAGACGAAGCGTGGGCCCCGACTGTCAGCAGCTCAGAATTCAAATCCGGGATCGGGTGTGGCCAGGATCCCGTGTGCTGGCGCGCAAAACCCCGTGGCCCCGGTGTGGCTTCGTTTCTATTGGCTGGGATTCAAAACAGTGGGTCCAGCCAGATTTTCTGTAGGAAAACAATTCCAGAGTTGGCTAATTCTTTGGAAATTCATAGCTCCTGGTAGAAACCTCCAATTTGAGTGATTCCACTTGGGTTGGATTCATATCTCTGAGTTCTATCTAAATATGAACTCAGATTTGTATGAAAGTTAATATTATATTCTGGAAAATTCTTTGAAGATATTCTGGAAAAGAATTATTGGGGGAGTTTGGTTTATCCAAAAATCCCCAACTTTTGCCAGAATATTCTTTAGTATGGTTTTGACCTACTAGTAAATTTTCAGCTCATTTGAAGATTATTTGAGTAGTAATTTTCTAAATGCAAACTACTGTGTTCAAAAGAGTCCAGAAACATTTTCAGAAAATGTTTCCCACTTCAAAAATCGATTCTGAGCAATCCATAGCTCAAAAAATCAAAGGAAAATTTAGGCAAGCTCTCTGAGACATATTTGAAATTGTAGTTCCCTTAAATGAGCATGAAAATGCACATTACCTCAGAATTAATTCTTTTGATTAGGAATGCTTAAAGAATTGTTCTGGGAGAACTACTCAAGTAAAAGGGCTGAATTTTGGATCAGATTACTCTCATGTGATCAAGAACTCACATGTAAATTATCAGCCCAAGATGAGTCCTTGAACTCCCTGTGCTTATTCTCCCTACTTATGTATAGGAAAAAATGCACAAGAGATATTGTGAGGATTATGGAGGACACAATATGACTCCATATTAGCTGCAATTTGGCAAGCTAAATCCTTAGGTAGTATAGAATCTACGGTAAAAGTTTTGAGGCCATTGGAGTTCTTGTTCTTCAGTTGCACTCAAATCTTTTCAGCTCATATATTGTGTTCATTAGGGGAAAGTAGTTAGAAGATAGCTGAGACATTAGAATCAAGTAGATCAATTCTGTTTCTTTGCACAACAGAGGCACACCAAGCCATTCTTGGCTTTTCCACACAACCTCTGTTCTTAAGAAAGTAATTCTATAACTTCTTTCCATTACATTCTATAAAACATATGCATATGCATTTCAACAGGAACCCCAACGAAGGGGATTCAAAGGAGCGATTCATCGAAGTGGATCAAGCTCCGGAGAATCAAGGGTGGATCTGCAAGGACACTATCTGTTATATACGACTACCCTGCAAAACAGGCATGCTCCGGTTTGCATTTAACATCTGTTAAGTTTTGTTTTGTATTCACTTTCGGTCAAGATATGAATTATGCATTAGGTCTAGTGTTTGATACTCTTCTTGCATAGCCGAATGGCCCATTGAGTATTGGGTAGGTGTCTTTCACCGTGTAGAACTTCCATGCTTAAGTACGGTTTGGTAGAAGTCGAGCGGTGAGATGCTACTCGCAGTTTCAGGAACAACAGGGGCATACGGGATTGGTTCATAATTGAATTTGCAAGTTAAAGTTGAGACTGGAAGGTTGTAGGAGCAGCAGGACATAGGGGCCTGGTTGCTGTAGACCTGTCCGTGTCGGTCAAGGACCGATCCGTATGCGGCCCTGTTGAACAAGTTTGAGTTGTGTACCGGACTCATGCTGGCTATATGGGACCCAGTAAACCGATGTACCTCGGGAAGCTGTCGTTGGGACTTTTCGGGTCGCCTCAGGCGGACGGCCGGTGTGCAGTATGTGGGGAATATTCTCATGACATCTCATGTCGGTAGGTGCACCATGAGAGTAGCTACTGTACGGGGCGACTTGATCGATTTAGCGGGGGTGAAACGGGGGAAAGGCTGCCACGTACGACGTCAGTGATGGTTGTTGTAGGCAACGTCGAGTACGGGCGTACGTGTCGTGTAGTCCGGGTGTTATTGATTCGAATCACCGTCGCTCACGGAATGGACCGAGCATACTTGTTCTCACAGTCGTGACGTAGTAAGAACTTGCATGAGAAAGGAACTAATCATTTTGATGTGAAGTATTATCCTACCTTTGTATTGGATCTTGATGAATAGGCTAGTGCAAACTCGATTCTTTTATGCCATGAGCAATTTACATCAGGGGAAAGTGTTTCTTGTCTGATTGTGGACTCCCGATGTGGCGTGCCCAGGGTTACTTAAAAGGCTGCCAATAATACCTGAAAGTAAGGATTCACTTATAGGCGAGTTTAATTATGCTTATGCCATCCTATTTTAGGTTCATAACCTCACATAGAGTTTCATGTTTAGGGTGACGGTTATGTCTTGCTGAGCGTTATGCTCACGGATGCTATCCGAGTTGTTTTGCAGGTATTTGACTCGATGCTTATGAGAAGGGATGCCGATGAGACTCGGGAACCTCCGAGTGTTTACTCAAAGAGCATCCTCGCCGCTGCAGATTGTTTTTCGTGTTGCTAGTAAGAAACGTCCACGGTCTGGACCGTTTCTTTGTTGCTAGTTTAGAACGAGTCGCGAGAGTGATAGTCTTCCGCTGTAGCTTACTCTGATACAAGTATTTGTAAAACTTTCTTGTACGCTTCCGCAAACTATTTATGTAATATGATGTGTTTCTGCAACCCGTGTGCTGTTGGGTGCCGCATATCACGACACCACCCAACGAGGTCCTGTGGTCCCTCACAGTATGGTATCAGGGCCGTTACAAAAAGATGAACTAAGGATGAACTTGTAGGCGTGTCCATTTGATGCACTGTTACTATCCTATGTTCATTGTACCCTTCATGGAGAGTTTCATGCCTAGGTGAGTCGGTTAAGTTTTGTTGAGCCATCGTGCTCACGGTTGCTGCTTAAGTGTTTTTCAGGTGAGGAGCCACCCACGGACTCGGAGTATGAGTCCACCGGCGAGGGTTACCCTCCGTCGGGGACCACGGCTGAGTGAGAGCCGTACACGCTGCGCTGAGCTGAGACGTTCAGCTAGTGTGGGTTTCCCTAGGGCTGGGCAACCGACTTTTGCTAGATAGGCGGGCGTGAGTTGCATAAAAGAAACTTCCGCTGTGTAATAAATACAATAGTTTGTAACTGAAGGTTGTACCTGTCTGTACAGTTTCAGTTTGTTTTCCCAGGTAATATATTGTGTCCTTATGACGTGTGCTATCGGGTGTCGCATCGTGCGGCATCACCCTCTGCGATCCTGGATGAGCGGATCCCGGTCCGCCACAGCCTGGTATTAGAGCTGCATTGGAGATAGCACAGTACTTAAGGACTGTATTACGGGAAAACTTAGTGTTACGGTGAGGATTCGGTAGTTTGCCCAAGTAAGGACTATATTAGCATAGTTATTTAAAGTGGAAAAGACTAACCTATGTGTTATAATTCTGAATTTTAATTATGTAACGACGCACCTACACTCTGGTAAGAATGGTAAGGAACGCCACCGAAAGCGGTTCAATTTCGGTTAGCTCCCCTGACGAGGAACGTGGTTCAGGGATAGGTCTCACAGCTTGGTGTGAGATGTCAATATGAAACTCTTGGACTCTTCATGTTCCTGAGTTCATATGAGCTGATCCCTAGCGTGCATTAGGCAAGTAAGTGGAGACCCCATCGCGTGGTCAGTAACGTGAGAATGTGTTCGTCTGGAAATAGCCCAGGAAGACATACGCAGCGCTTGCCATCGGCGTGCCCTGCAGGGCAGTAGGTGGTATCTGTTGGGTTGATAACATTCCGAACCGTGACGACCCGTTCATGGCATACTCGGGTTCCCCGTCATGTGGTGTTGAAACACGATCACGTACCTTGAGACGTGACTTAACTCAAGGATGGCCGTATGACAATGATACGGGCGTTTGTATTTACATTCAAATATGGATCTACCTGAAATGGAAATAACCCTTGAGTGCACCATTATTGTGTGGTCTTCTGCAGGTACTAACCACGTATGTATCCATGTAGGAAACATGTGCGAGAGACCGTGTAGTGCCACACTTGAGACGTATATGCCGGTATAATCCGGTTAGGATTTTCCTTTTGTGAGGAACGTAGTACCGACATAGTATAGGCATGTGCATGAAAAATAATGATGACCAGGAATTAAAAATCACTAGGTTTAACATCTAGGACCCTGGTTGGGTAGAAAAATTGGATAGTGATGAGTGTAGTTCCAAAAGATTGAAAAACAGAGTGCTCTGTTTTAGGCAGCAAGATTGCTGAACTTCAACAGCGCATAACTCACAGGTCTTTTAGCCCAGGGAGGTGTGGTATATAGTTCTGGAAAGGTGTTTAAGTACTCTACAATTTTTTTGTAGACTTCCAGAGCTGAAACTCACCTTAAGAGGGCTTAAATCCCAGAGGAGTGTAAACTGTTCAGAACCAGGACAGAGTTAAACACTCTCTGAACTGTTCTGTTTTTCAAGCATAACTCCCAGTAGGAAAATCTAAAATGGTCATATTATACATCGTTAGAAAGGGTGAAGATGTTTTACATCTTTGCAATTCAAAGTTTCTGAAAATTCAGCACAGAATTCAGTGGAAATCAGAGTTGAAAACAGCAACTTCCCAAAGGAGGTGCTGTTGAAATTCTTCTAGAAATTCTGGTGACTTTAAATTATCATAACTTCTATACCACAGCTGATCCGAGGGCAAATAGATACTCGTTGGAAATATACTGGAGTTAACTTTAACTTTAGTATTCAACTTGAGTCATGAAAATGCCCAGAACCAGATCAAAATCTGGGATATGTAGAAACTGGTCATTCTGGCAGAGGAATGACAGTTGAACTCATTTGAGAGATTGTTGTACCCTATAGGGGGTTTGAGTTCTCCCAATGGGGTAGAACATACTCATGAGAGGTTATCTTCAACTAGTGAAATATTTGAGTGTAGGTCTCACTCAAGTTTCTTTTACTAGATACCATGTTTGTGTCGTATTGAAGGTAAAATGGTGGTATACGTGATGACAACGCGATAGTAACGTCTCGTAGTGACCAAACCTAGTTGTGGTGAGCTTCCAAAGAGGAGGATCATCAAGTTGGATTAAACTAGCTTGTATTTGGTCTGGTAATGGTGTAGCTTGTGCAATTATTACATTATCTACATACGAGATGCATCGCATGTTTCAATGTCATTATGTTTTACGCCTATTTTTATTGGACTGCATGAAATATGTTGTGGGACTGATGTTTATTGTCGTATGGTTGCAGATGGTTTGCACTAGGACCACGCATGAGGCTGGTGGCTCTAGCCAACAGGGGGGCGACGACTCCCAGCCACCTACCTACGACAGCACCCCGCAGCAGCAACCACCACCGCCGCCTCCGCTTACTCTAGCGGATGTGATCGCGGCATTGGTGGGTGGTCGTGAGGAGCAGACCGACCTGCTCCGCACGATCATGCAGAATACGTCCCAGGCGGGGGGGGGGGGTCAAGAGAGGGGGCCTCGTGAGCCTTCATGAGTACGCACCCTCCAGTGTTCACAGAAGCTGAAGAACCACTGGAGGCTGACAACTGGCTGCGGACCATCGAGTCCAAGTTTGGGCTGCTCCAATGTACGGAGCAGCAGAAGACTCTGTTCGCAGCTCAGCAACTTCACGGTGCCGCTGGTGCGTGGTGGGCGAACTATGTCGCCTCACGTCCGGCTGGCCATGCCGTGGAATGGGAAGAGTTCCGGGAGGCGTTCCACGCCTATCATATCCCTCCCGGGATAATGAAGAGGAAGTTCCAAGAATTCTTGGAACTGAAGCAGGGCGGGAGGAGTGCCCATGACTACTCCGGTGCCTTCAACCATCTGGCGCAATATGCGTCAGACTACATCTCCACCGAGGAGAAAAGCGGGAGCACTTCTATCGGGGGTTACACCCCGAGATGAAGACGCATGTTGTTCAGTGGAATCGCGGCACCTTCAACGACCTCATCAATGCCGCGGTTATGCAAGAGGACGCTCAGCGGGAGTTGGCAGCTGAGCAGCAGAAGCGCAGCGTTCCACCCAGTAGTGGGGGTGGCGCTCCTCAAAAATACCGCATGGTGTATCGGACACCATCCGGGCAGCAGTGGCGTCCACCGGCACGACCTCAACAGTTCGGGGGACGTTCTTTCCAAGCACCCCCGTTCCGACCGCCGAGTGGCACTGAGACAGCAGCAGCAGCAGACGGCACCCCGGGCATTTCCACGGCCACAACGCGCCCAGGGTTTCTGTCCACCGATCAGCGGGGGACCGCCCCGCTTCACTTGCTTCACGTGTGGCCAGGCGGGCCATTTCGCGAAGGACTGTCCCCAGGGGCAGCAGAGCAGCGGGCAAGCCCAGTTCCAGGGCGGTGCTCGAGGCCGACCTCCGGTCAAGAAGGTTGGTCAGCGGACTGGGGCGTCCGCAACCTAGACAATGAGGACGCCCCGGAGGGAGACAACGTGCTGGCGGGTATGTTCACTCTCAACGATCAAGCTATCATCATATTGTTCGATTCGGGTGCAACCCACAGTTTTGTAAGTGCATCCTATGTGGCTAAGCATCAAATGCAAGTCTTCCCAACCGACTGCACCTATATGATCTGCTCACCGGGAGGGAAGATTTCAGCAAATATGATGATCCCAAAGGCACCTCTGTGCTTAGGTGGGAAACTATATCCCACCACCTTGATAATCCTTACGGGGCAAAAGATTGATGCAATCTTAGGGATGTCATGGCTACAATACCATGGCGCTGTCCTGGAGACTCGGACACGGACGGTTCATTTAAACTCTCCATTCCACCGTCCGCATTCCATGGTGTTATACACTCCAGTCCGGGAAGTTTCAGAGATCAATAATACTGAAGCTCTCAAGTTGGAGGACATCCCCGTAGTCCGGGAGTACCCCGACGTGTTTCTGGATGATCTTCCGGGCATGCCACCTGAGCGGGATGTCGAGTTCAAGATCGAGCTTGCACCCGGGACTACTCCTTTATCACGGAGACCATATAAAATGGCTCCGAACGAGCTGGCTGAACTGAAAGAATATCTCAATGATCTGTTGAGCAAAGGTTTCCTTAGGCCGAGTTCCTCGCCTTGGGGATGCTCGGCGCTGTTCGTGAAGAAGAAGGATGAAACCTTGAGGCTGTGTGTGGACTACCGGCCGCTCAACGCCGTCACCATCAAGAATAAGTACCCACTGCCCCGCATCGACATATTGTTTGATCAACTTGTGGGTGCAAGTGTGTTCTCCAAGATGGACCTTCGCTCTGGATATCATCAGATAAAGATCCGGGCGGAGGATATCCAGAAGACGGCTTTCTCGACGAGATACGGATTATATGAATATCTCGTCATGTCTTTTGGTCTCCGAAATGCTCCAGCCCATTTCATGTATCTCATGAACTCGGTGTTCATGCCGGAGCTGGACAAGTTCGTGGTAGTGTTCATCGATGATATCTTGGTTTACTCCAAGACAGAAGCCGAACATGCCGAACACTTGAGGATCGTGCTTCAACGATTGCGAGACCATAAGCTCTATGCCAAGTTCAGCAAATGCGAGTTCTGGATCAGCCAAGTGCCATTCTTGGGACATATCATCTCCGTGGAAGGCATTGCGGTTGACCCAAGCAAGATAGAGCAAGTGCTGAAATGGAAAGCTCCCACTTCAGTTCATGAAGTCAGAAGCTTCCTCGGGTTAGCGGGATATTATCGGAGATTCATTCCAAGCTTCTCCAAGCTCGCTAAGCCGATGACAGAATTACTTAAGAAGGGAACAAAATATGTTTGGAACGCGGCGTGTGAAGGAGCGTTCCAAGTATTGGTGAAGCATCTCACAACAGCCCCGGTCTTAGCTCAACCGGATACAACAAAGCCCTTTGACGTGTATTGTGACGCGTCCGGTATTGGGCTCAGCAGCGTGTTGATGCAGGAAGGACGTGTGGTCGCCTATGGCTCACGCCAACTTCGGAACCATGAGCAGCACTATCCGACTCATGATCTAGAGCTTGCTGCAGTGGTTTTGGTGCTGAAAATGTGGAGGCACTATCTCCTGGGGAATCTGGTGCATCTCTACACCGACCACAAGAGCTTGAAATACATTTTCACCCAGAAGGAGCTGAACATGAGACAGAGGAGGTGATTAGAACTGATTAAAGATTATGAAATTGAGATTCATTTCCACCCCGGCAAGGCGAATGTGGTTGCCGACGCGTTGATTCGGAAGTCACATGTTCATAACCTCACCATTACCCCGGTGGAGGAGGAAGAGCCGAGTTTATACTTGGTTCCTTATGGGTCGCTTTACAACCTTGCCCTCATCCCTACCATTAGGGAGGACATCATTGCAGCTCAGAAGATTGATAAGGGCATGGCACATCTCCGGAGACGGATAGATAATGGGGAGATCAAGTGTTTCCAGAAAGATGATGAGGGGACGCTATGGTTCAATGACCGCATAGTCGTACCCCGGGATATGGAGTTGAGGAAAAAGATCCCCGATGAAGCTCACTTGTCTAAATACTCCATTCATCCGGGCAGCAAAAAGATGTACCAAGATTTGAAAAAGAAATTTTGGTGGAGACAGATGAAGCGGGATGTAGCGAAGTACGTATCCGAGTGCGATACGTGCCGACGAGTGAAAGCTGATCATATGAAGAAATCAGGGCTGCTGCAACCCCTGAAGATCCCGGCACGGAAATGGGAAGATGTGAGCATGGATTTCATTGTGGGATTACCCCTAACATCCAACAAGCATGATTCCATTTGGGTAATCGTTGACCGGTTAACCAAGACAGCTCACTTCATCCCGGTGCATACACGCTACAATGCCGGCAAATATGCGGTACATAGCAAAGATTCTATGCTTATATGGGGTACCCAAGACCATTGTCTCAGATCGAGGTGCATTATTTGTATCTCGTATTTGGGAGCAGCTACACGCTGCTTTGGGTACTAAGCTGATTAGGAGCTCCGCCTACCACCCTCTGACAGATGACCAAACAGAGAGGGTGAATCAGGTTCTGGAAGACATGTTGAGAGCATGTGCCATCCACCACGGTAGGAACTGGGATGATCACCTACCGTTGGCGGAATTCTCGTACAACAACGGCTATCAGGCGAGTATCAAGATGGCACCTTACAAAGCTCCCTACGGTCGCAAATGCCGCACCCTATTAAACTGGTGCGAGTCCGGTGAAAGGGTCACATTCGGGGTTGATGTGGTGAACGACGCCGAAGAGCACGTTCGGACGATTCAAGCTAATTTGAAGGCCGCTCAATCCCGGCAAAAGAGTTACGCTGATAAGAGGCGTAGGCCGTTGCACTTTGACGTTGGTGAACACGTGTACCTCCGTGTGTCTCCGATGAAGGGCGTGCACCGGTTCGGCGTGAAGGGGAAGCTCGCTCCCTGTTTCATTGGGCCCTATGCTATCACCGAGAAGTGTGGACTAGCGGCGTATAGATTGGAGCTACCGGCATCCCTTGCTGGTGTTCACAACGTTTTCCATGTTTCACAACTGAGAAAATGTCTGAAACATACCGCTGCTGTTCCTACCGAAGACATCGGCGAGCTGCAACCGGATTTGATGTATGATGAATATCCGGTGGCAATTATTGATGAGAAGGCCCGAACCACGCGTAGTCAAACGTTGTGGTTCTACAAAATACTCTAGAGCAACCACACTGCCGAAGAAGCGACGTGGGAGAGCGAGGAATTTCTACGCTCCAATTACCCGGAGTTCATGGCGTCTCAACACAGGTGAGTCCCTATTACATCGCTATCTCTTCCTTTATAATCTTGGGACGAGATTCTTTTAAGGGGGGAGGGATGTAAAAGCCCAAGAAAAGGGACTTGCAAAGACTTTTCATCACCTCACAACACCACAGTTTTTGTTGTGGATATCTTGTGAAAAATTGTGAAGAGCAAGTAACCTCCATCAAAAGAGTGATTAGAGGGGAAAGCCCTAACTTTCACAAAGTAGGATTTCTACACATGAACATGGGAGGTTGAGCTCACCCCTAGGACTTGAAAAGTCTTGGGAAGGTTCATGCCAAATTTCATGCAACTCCAACACATTGTGAGGCACTTTTGGAGACAATTCACAAAGAGGCCAATTTGAATGCAAATTCAAATTTCAGCAGCTTTCATCACTCAAATTCAAAAGTTAGCTTCATATTCAAACTCAGCACATTTTTCTGAGTTGGCCTACCAATTTTCATTCCCATTGGATTTCATTTTGTCAAGAGCTAAATTTGCAAGAATTCAAAAACTGAATTTGAATTTCAGTTCAAACAGAAAGCAAATTTAGCCAAACAAAGTTTAAATTTGAGAATTCAAATTCAAACTAAGACTTGGGGACTAAGACTCTCCATTAATGTCAAGTAGCTGGGATATTTACAGGAGAAATTGGAAAAAGAGGATTAGGGGGAGAGTTGGGACCACAAGTCAGTGGGAGCGATGTGCAACACCGGACAGCGCTCTGTTTCTCGCCGAAGCAAACGCCCACCGTGCGCCAGCGAGCTGTTTCCCCGGATGCCACCTCCCGAGCGCCAGCCCACAGCATGCATCGACGAGGCGGTCGCCCAGGGATATTTCCCTCCGGAACCGGTTCCCGTCGCGGCCTTGACCCTTCCCGAGCCCTCAACACAGAAACACCGCCGCGCACACCCGAGCTTTCGGTTCTCCGGCGTCCTTCCGTCTCAGCAGCTAGCACGCGAGTCTGAGCGCACCCCGAGCTTCACCGAAGCTTCCTCGACGTGATAGACACGATACTCCGGCGCCCCATCCACGGTAAACTGCCCCCAAGCTCTCTGTTTCCATTCCACACTGGGTAGAGCCGCCGCGACCAAAAAACTCCTAGCTCGGCCGCTAGGCTTGATCCCCCGTCAAGTTGAGCGGGCCAGGAGGTTCGCCTGGAAGTGTAGTCCCTGTCCAACAACTCCGGCCGCATTCCATGGGGTGTGCTGGCCGGAATTCCGTTTCTAACGAGGACATGCAATAATAACCGAGGGGAGAAACTCGGCAAATTCACCTCACACATCGAACCACTCCTCACCAGACCTGGAAACCTAGCTGTATACGTACGTGCGAGCACGTGGGATCAAAAACTAGGGAGAACCGTTGAGGAAACCCTCAGTTCTTCGAGTTTTTCCAGTTTTCCCCGAAATCACCCTAGGTCGCACAGTGAGCCCCTAGTTGCCGACGTTTCTCGCGAAATCAGAGCCCGGGACGTTGCTCCCTTGGTCGTGGCGATGCTGTAGGAGCTAACCGGAGCAAGGTTAGAGCATTACAGTGCCCTAGCTACGTCGCCGAAGTTGCCGCAGCTACTGTCGCCGTCGCGCCTAGGTTTCCGGCCATCCTCGATCCAAGGTATGGCCGGCAACGTGTTCCTCGCGTGAAAACATGCAGTGGCGGCGAAAATCAGCTAGTTCCGAGGGCCGGAACCCCTTTCCGGCGAGAGCTCCGACGAGATCGGCGGCGGAGTCGCGCGGAGGGCTGGAGGAAGACGAAGGGGGTCAGCCCCACTCGTCAGCGGCTGGAAGTAAGCGTGGGAAAGGGTCTGTGGCCCCGTGTGGCTCGGCTCCAGCAGTCGACACGTGTGCGATGGACCCACCCGCAGGATTTAAACATTTTGGGAATTTCCAGTTTTAGTTTAAACTTCAAATGAATAGAACTTCTTCTAGGAAACTACAAATCCAATTAACCAAATTTTGCTGAACTCATAATTCTGAGTACTTTCCAGCAATATCAATTTCAGCTCATGAAACTGAATAGTTTTCCAGAATTAATTCCCTAAAGTTTAAACTGTTGGGAATTTTATCTGGAGAATTACTTCATGAAAAATTCTGAAATTTGGCTGAGATGTTCATTGGAAAATCCTTGAGTCACAGTAAAGTTTTCAAACTCATCCAAGTTCATTTAGTCCCCCTAATGGGGTGATTAAGAGAACTGCCCTCAGAAAATAGAAAAATGTACAGAAACATTTTTCAGATTTTCTCAAATCTTAATTAGGGCATAACTTTCAGTAGAATTCTTAAAATGACATGAAACCAATTCCATTAGAACCTTCTTAAATTCTAATTTCCATAAAGTAATGGTTGGAGCCATGAAAACCTCTGAAATTCCTTAGAGGCTCAAATATTGACCAAATGGGCTTTTATTTGTACAAGGTTCAAATGAAATTTATTTCAAATGAAACTTGGTCAAGACTCTGGTAAGGACCCTACCAAACCACGATAAAAATTTCAGAACTAAAAGGGAGGGTTAGCTAGAGTTATTAGTAAGTATGTATTTAAGTTACACTTGGCATTTAAATTGACATGTAGCATATTCATTAACGTGTAGTCGCTGAAGGCGAGGAGACTCCGGAAGTGCTCGATTTCCTCCTTACGGAAGAAGACCTAACTACTAACCAGCAGCAACAAGGCAAGCCCCGGTTTGCATTAACCTCCTTTATAAAGTTCTGCTTTGTTCACATGTATAGTGTGAAGTATGAATGTGCATTAGGTGTAGTATGAATGGAACCCCACTTGCATAACGAGAATTTTTCTCTAAGAGTGATGGTAGTGTCTAAGACCTCGAGTAGACAGGCTATGCTTAATGATTCTTAGGACTTCGGTACAAGTCGAGTAGTTGGAATCTACTCGCGAGTTAGGTTTGGGACACACGGGTTTGGTTCGAGTGATGTGAGATCACTTTAGTAATGAAAATGAGACTAGGCAGGGACTAGGGCGCAGCAAGAGGAAGTCTTGTGTGCACAGCCCTGTCCGTGTCGATTGAGGACTGATCCGTGTGCGGCCCTGCTGAACAAGTATTGAACGTACCGAAGGCATATCGGATATATGGGCCCCGATAAACCGATGCAGCCTAAACCTCCGGGCGTCGAGGCATAGCACACCGATTTATAGGTGTAGGTTGAGGGCAGCAAGGTGGGAATCTGCTAACGGGCATAGAGAGATGCTCCGTGTAGGGAACCTCCTGTCCGTTTCGGTGTGACCGGTTCGACGTTTGGGCTGTTGGGTGAAAGGTTGTCCCGTACGACATCGAGTGAGTGTGATGTGCAGCTCCATGGGTGGGCGTACGTGACGTGCTCTTTGGGTTTCCCTGCAAGTGTATATCGAGTCGATTCACCGTCCCTCGCGGTGACGAGTACCGCTTGTTCACTGCGTCATAACATAAATAATTTATGGAATGTTATGATTCAATATTGCTGTTATGATATAATTGTATTGCTACATGTGTGCCACAAAAGATTGCTTACTAAATTTCAGATTCCCGAACTGTTAACTTGTGGCTAAAAGATGAACTAAGGATGAACTTGTAGGTGTGTCCATTTGATGCATTGTTACTATCCTATGTTCATTGTACCCCTCATGGAGAGTTTCATGCCTAGGTGAGTCGGTTAATTCTTGTTGAGCCATCGTGCTCACGGTTGCTGCTTAAGTGTTTTTCAGGTGAGGAGCCACCCACGGACTCGGAGTACGAGTCCACCGGCGAGGGTTACCCTCCATCAGGGACCACGGCTGAGTGGGAGCCGTACACGCCGCGCTGAGCTGAGACGTGCAGCTAGTGTGGGTTGCCCTAGGGCTGGGAAACCGACTTTTGCTAGATAGGCGGACGTGAGTTGTATAAAAGAAACTTCCGCTGTGTAATAAAGACAATAGTTTGTAACTGAAGGTTGTACCTGTCTGTACAGTTTTAGTTTGTTTTCCCAGGTAATATATTGTGTCCTTATGACGTGTGCTATCGGGTGTCGCATCGTGCAGCATCACCCTCTGCGATCCTGGATGAGCGGATCCCGGTCCGCCACAGATGAGCTCCTTAGGGAGATAGAAGAGATCCGAAGAGAGAGGGAGGAGCTCCAGAGGGAGAGGGATCTAGCCCAGGCCGCACAGGAGCAGCAGGCCGACCTACATGGCAAACTACATGGCTCAGATGCAGGCGGCGATGGAGGTAAGTATTTGAATATAAATTAATTTAAATTCCTAACATTGCATTAGTTTATTTGTTTTAATATTTTGCAATTACAGGCCTTAGCTCGACAGAGTGGGCAGCAGATCCCGATCCCGATGTGGCAGCCGTCAGATTTGGCCCCGCCACAAGTGCCCCCACCACATGCACATTCAGATGTACAGGTAATGTGTTTTTTTATTTTCCATTTTCTAATCTAAGAAAAACTTAGTGTATTTGAGGGGAGAGAGTGAGAGTGAGAGTGAGGGGGGAGAGGGAGAGAGTGAGAGTAAGAGATAGTGGTAGAGAGGGGGAGGGAGATATAGTGAGAGTGAAATGGGAAAGAGGGAGGGAGAGAGAGACAAAGTGGTAGAGATAGGGGGTGCGAGAGAGAGGTAGTCGTAGAGAGAGGAAGGAGAGGGTGAGGGAGAAAGTGAGAGTGAGAGGGAGGAGAGGGAGGGGTGAGAGTAAGAGATTGTGGTAGAGAGGGGGAGGGAGAGGGAGAGAGAGTGAGTGAAAAGGGAAAAAGGGAGGAACAGAGATACGGAGTGGTAGAGATAGAGGGGTGAGAGAGAGAGGGAGTCATAGAGATAGGGGGAGGCAGAGGGTGGGAAAGAAAGTGAGAGTATGGGACAGGGAGAGAGAGGGAGTGAAAGTAGTGGGGAGAGAGCCGTACAAGCTCAAACTCACTTTATCTATTTATTTGAATTGCAGAGATCGGCAACGGAGGCTCAAACTCCACTGCCACAGCTACCGGCACCGGGAGGAGGTCGTGGAGACGGATTCTTTGGCTCTAGAGCGAGTGGAGGAGCGATTGGATCCGCCAGTGGAAAGGGTAGTGTTTAGCGGGTGGATCTCTTTTTTGTTTAATGTTTTGGATGTTTATATAAACTGTTCTGTGAGCTGACCATTGTGTCAGGTTATCCTAATGCTGTTTTTGAAAGAAAATGAAACCTTATTTACGACGGCCAGCTATACAGGGCAAGGTTATAACCATAACGCAGATGCCCTCACACTGAATTACCATAGCCCCGTTGCTCGGCTAAGGACCGTAAGCCACAGCAAAACTAGAAGCATGAAAGAGTGACCAAGAGCATGACCACTCCCTTTTCTCTGCCATGTATGCAGGTCCAAACAGATCCTTGGTGTCCCAGACCCCTTAGGAGGTTCGAAGCTGACATCCTGCCCCAGCCAGTCTGCTTGGTAGGTGTGCCCCAACTTAAGCGGCCACACCTACCAGGGGTCCATCGCGGTGAACCACGCAGACAGGACACTGGACCACTGCGACGGCAAGCGGAGAACGCGGAACTCCGGAAACAACAAGCCGACGACACATGTCGAGGATCCTTCGGGTCCTTGTGCTGCCAAGGACTCGGGAAGACGAGTTAGCCACACCGCCGGAGCACTCTAGGTCCTTACGCTGCTAAGGACCCGAAGTAACAAGCTTGCAACATCGGCAAAGAGCTATCCACCTCGACCAAGTCATTCCGGACCATTGCGCTGCCAAGGGCCCAAAGTATACATCAACAACTCAAGACATATAGACTTCAAACAAACAAGTGTTTATTCAAGGCAGAGCTCTGGCATACAGAAGGGCATACAAGGCGACCAGAAGACCTAGAAGCTACTCGAGCTGGAACCTAGCAGCTACAAGTCAGGCGACCACCTCCACGGTAGACTTGGCCGCCTCCGACAGTTCTGCGTTGTGGCCGTGCGCCACAGGTTCCAAGGAGATGTCGGGGTCGCAGCTCCGAAGGCATGAAAGCACATGCTCTGCCACCTGCTGAGCCAAAGCCTTGCCTTCGACCTCCAGCTTCTTCCCCACAACGTTCTCCAGGGCCAGGAGCTTGGCTCCAACTGAGTCTAGGGCAGGGAGCACTTGACTCACCTCCTGGACCGGACCGCTGGAGCGTAGGGAACTGAAGCCGAAGGGCTCCAGCGCCGTCTCCGTGTGGCCGAGGAAGTCCCAGACCCTCTCAGCCTCAACGGCGCGAGAAGCCAGGAGTTCCTCGACCATCTTGGTGGTGACGGTCAGCTTCCCGGCCAAGCCCCCCTTGCCAGCTCCTGCTCCCGAGCAGCCAGCTCCTGCTCCTTGGCGGCCAGCCATGAAGCCCTCTCATCCAGGTCAGACTCCCTGGTCGCGGCGGTGAGTTCCCGACCGTGCACACCCTGAAGTCGCCTCTTCAGGCGCTCCCGCTCCTCCTCGTGGGCGGCTAGGCGGTCGGAGAGCTCCGTCTCCTTTTCCCGCGCCTCCTTCTGCAGCCAAAGAAGCGTGTCCCGAAGCTCTGATAGAGCTTTAAGACATGCTTCAGCGTAAGCATGGAGCTCCTTGGCCTCAGCCAGGAGGCCCACCGCCTTCTTGTGGAGCTCAGAGACAGCAGCCTCCTTCTCCTCGAGAACCTCCTCCCTCACCTCCAGCCGCTCCTCCCACGCTTGCGCCTTCTCCCTGGCAGACTGGACCCTCACCTTCAGCAGGTTGTCCCAGTCCCGAAGGCGCTTCCGCTCGGACCTCAGCTCGGCCCACTCCTGGTCGAGCACCTCCTGCATCTGGTCCAAAGTTGAGCGAACTGCCCTAACGGCCCTGGGGAGCGGGATGGCCTTCAGCATCGGCAGGCAAGGAATCGCCTCAACCTACTCTGGCTCTTCATCTTCCGGTGAGGCTACCACCACGGCAGCCTGCGGAGGAGAAGCAGGAGGGCTGGTGACACGCCTCACAACTGCTTCGCCGCTACCAGAGACGTCCGTGCCCTCCGGTTGGCTGGCCTCGAGGGCCGAGGTGTCAGCATCCGGAGCTGGTCTAGGCGTAGGTCAGGCACTGCCGCCGGCGTTGGAGCCTTGGTAGTGAAGAAGCTCTGGCTCCTAGGCTGCTCGGAGGAGGAGGAGGAGGAGGAGGAGGAGGAGGAGGAGTGCTCTGTGGATAAGCCCTGCAAGGAGCGCAAAGATCAACCACATAATCCAACAACACTGTGTGCAACCTAACCTAAAAGGTTGAGCCGTACCTGGGGGCTTGGAAGTTCCATGATGAGTGGAGCTTCTTGCGCGGAGGGCTGGAGCCACTCGCCGTTGTCGGCCCCTGGGTTGAAGGCGTGTCAGTCATCGGGTCCGCCCCTGCCAGCTTCGGAACCGGCAACACCTAAGGAGCCTTTGCCGCTGCAGGCGGCACAACGACAGTCTCCCCAGCTGCTGGACTCAAAACAGGAGGTGTTCCCTATGCTGGGGCTGCCCTAGATGGCTGTGGGCCTGACGGTGCTGCAGGAGCCTTTGTCGTCGCCGACATCGCTTTAGAGGTCTTCCTCGCCGATGACTTTCGAGCAGGTGACGCGCCGAAGGACTTCTTCTGCATTGTAGGCATGTCAAAGGCCTTCCTTGAAGCTGCAGCAGCACCAGGCGTCCTCCCCATGCCCTCCGGGGCTGAGCCGGCAGCAGCGGTGACATGACCCCACGGTCTTGTCGAGCCAGGATCACGCTGAGGGGTGCTGCGTTACATAGCACCAGATAACACACATCAAAGGTACAAAGCAGAAGCAAAGTTTTATTACATAAAGAGGTTTATGAACATTTTTACAACAAAATATGTTCAGTCTACACTCACGGGCGTAGACTACGCATCAAGTTCACGTTCAGCCCATGAACGTGTCCTTGCTAGCACACACGCACACTAATACTGTGGCGTGCACGACTCCCACTCGACGGGGTTCCCCTTCTGGGGTTCCATATACTCCTCGGGAGTCCCTTCCTCATAGAACCCTGCAAAAGCTTCAAACACAAGCAGTGAGCACGAAGGCTCAGCAAGACTGACCCGTCTCTCCTAAACATGGAACTTCTACATGAGGGGTGATAGGTACAGGAGATAAAACAAGTTACAAGGACTCGCCTAATTAGTGGAACCTTACTTTCAAATTTTAGCAGCAGGTTGTGGAGAACCTTACGCTAAGGCACATGAGAGAGCCACAATAAAAAAAGAAACGCATTTCTCTCATGTACTTTGCCCAAAGTTGAAAGAAACTTTAATTAGCTCTAAACTACAGCAAATCATTAACAATCAAAGTCCATCTTTCAATCAGCAACATTTTAACATGTAACTAGCCTGTTCTTTCTACGTCATGGTACAGTGAACAAGTGGTACTCACTGACCGCGAGGGATGGCGATTATAATCGATTTACACCTGCAGGGTTACCCGAATAACCCATCACGTACGCCCGTACTCGATGTTGCCTACAGCAACCATCACGGACGCCGTACGCAACCACCTTTCACCCGTTAGCCAAATGTTGAACTGGTCCAATCGTCCTGAGCAAGAGGTCTCTGCACAAGCATCTCAGTGCCGCCAGCCGATTTACACCTCGAGCTATCAACCTACCCTCTGAACGACCAGCTATGCCTCAACACCCAGCTACCCGAGTTACATCGGTTTCCCGGTTCCCATATAGCCGGTGGTGTTCGGTACTGTTCAAGCTTGTTCAACAGGCCCGCACACGGCTCGGTCCTCAATCGACACAAGCGGAGCTATAGCACACAGGCCCCAAAGTTCTGCTGCCCTTACTCTCCACTCGGTCTCATTTTTCTTGCCATGCGTTTCATTTGCTGTCTTTACCCGAGTCGAGTGCCTCTAGCCTATGCTCGCGAGTAGTTCCGACTACTCGACTTGTACCGAATCCTACACTATCTTATCATTGCAGTAGCTAACGGGGTTTTCAATCCTAATCCCAACCCATGGCTTTCTTGGCTATGCATTTGGGTTTCAAACAAGACTCTAGTGCAAGAAATAATGATACTCAAGTAAGTTCTCAAAACAATAAAAGTTTGTAGAAAGGTTAATGCAAACCGGAGCTTGCCTTGCTGCTCTTGGTCGTAGGCTAGCTGCTCTTCCGGAGTAACGAAGTCTAGGACTTCGGGTTCCTCCTCGACCTTAGCGACTACATGAGGTAACAAGTACATGTATTAATTTAAATGCATTTGAATTGAGTTTTAAACTTGTGAAGGCTATAAGTCCCACTAGACAGACTCAATGACTCTGAAATTTTTACTGTGGTTTGGATACAACCTAAACAGAGATTTAGCAAAGTTTTAGTTGCAGCAAAGCTCATTTAAGCCCTCCATAAATAATTATGTACTTGACCTTAATTGGAGCCTTTAGGGTGTTCTAGGGATCTTCATGGAGCAAGCCATGCCTTTCTTAAAACTAGATTTTCAGAGGATTCTAATGGAGTTGGTCTCACCTACTTTGAAGGTTCCTAGCTAAAGATATGAGCTAAACAATTTCAGAGAAATTCTGAAAATGTTTCTGAACATTTTCCATTTTCTCTGGAACAGTTTCATTAATCACACCATTAGGTAGATCAAATGAGCTCAAATGGATCTAAAATTTTTATGGTAGTTCAGGGATATTATTATCAACATCCTAGCAAAATTTCAGACTTTTCCTCCAGTTAAAATTCCAAACAGTTTAAATTTTGAGGAATTAATTCTGGAGAAATAAGGATTTTCATGAAGTGAAACTTGATTTTCTGGAAAGTACTCAGAGATCTGAATCCAACAAAATTTGGTTCACTCAATTTGGATGTTCCTAGCCCAAGTTATGAGGATTTGAAGTTTGAATGGAATCTGAAAATCGGGAAAAGTTCAAATCTGCCGGTGGGTCCACGGGGACACGTGTTGGGCGCTGGAGCGACGGCACACTGGGGTCCATGGAGTTTTTGCGCGCCAGCACACCAGATCCGAGCCGCAGACCAATCCCGATTTAAAATCCAAGCCGCTGACAGCCGGGACCCACCCCCTTCGTCTACCTCCCGACTCCCGCGTTCAGCCGCCGCGACACCTCGCCGGAAAGCTCGCTGGCAGCCTCGGTGGTGCTCCAAACTTCATGATTCTGGCCGCCCCTGCCTAAGTCCACTCGGGGAACACGGTTCTGGGCTCAGTTCGTCATGAAAACAGCCGGCACATGGTCGGCGACGAGCGGCGGCCTCGGGAGAACTTCGGCCGTGTCGGCCAACCTCCCTAGCACCTCAATCGATCGAGCAAACGGTCGGGGAGCATCAGTAGACTTTAGGGAATGTCGACCTGAGCTTGAAGCAGCTCGGGGGAGGTCGGAAGTAGTCCCTCACTGTGTGCCCGATGCTTCCCGTATGCTCCGCCGACGGCAAAATGCAAAATACGCCGTGTACAGGAGTTCTCCGGCTAAAGGTTGTGAAGGCAACTTGTGCGCTACCAGGTCTAGTCTGTGTAGGAGAGGATTGAGACTCTCTAACCTTTACTAGAGTCTGAATTTGCCAGAACCGCACCCAAAGGTCGTTCTATACCGAGAAAGGGGAAAAACTGGAAATTCACCGCCGTCGATCAATCACTCGGGCTGTGGCTCGGGGGTGAGCAGCACCAGTCACCAACGCGTCCAGGGACGCCTTAGCTTGGGTGTGACAACCTCCCGGTTGGGCTGTCCACGGGAGCTCAAAGTGCGGCGGCTTTAGGTCTCTGCATGGAACTCTCGGTATAGCCGAGATCAACCGGTTTTTTGCCGATTTCTAACGACGGGGAAGAAGAAGGAAGGTTCCTAATACCTTGTCGTAGCTCTGGAGGGAGCAGGGTGGCTGTGATCAGGGCTCTCCGATCAGTTCCAAGCGGCGGAGGGAAGAATCCGGTTCTGTGTGCTTACGAGGGGAAAATGGCGAGGGGGCTTCGGCCGAGGAGTGGGGCGCCTTAAGAAAGGCTCCGAACCCACTTGTGCCCGCGTGGCGGCCTCCCTCGGTGGCGATCGCTGCTGAAGCCCGAAGACCCGAGTGAGGGAGTTTCAGTCGGTTGAATCACTTCAGTGGCTGACATATGGGTCCCACTTTCATTTTTAACCTCTGAACTTAACTCCATATTACTGTTGTAAACAGTAATCCCCACAATGCCCATGGTGATTTGAATTATTCACCCCTGAGCCATTTGAATTGGTTAGAATTCAAATTGGGTTTGGTTTGACTAAATTTCAGCACATGTTCAGTTTGAAATTCAAATAAAGTTTGAATTTGCTACACTTAGCTCATGTCAAGATCAACTCCAAATGGAGTGAAAATTGGTGTGTGAGCTCACAAAAATGTGCTGAGTATGAATATGTTTCCCACTTTTGAATTCATGGGGTAAAAACAGTTTGAATTTGAATTTGAGTTCAAACCACCCTCTTTCTAGCTATACCCAAAAATACCTCAAAAAGGTTTTGAATTTGGGTGAAACTTGGCATGGACATCCATAGCAAGGTGTAGGAGTTTTCATATGCCCAGCTCCTAAATGATGCATGTGGGAAATACCACTTTTGCAGTTTGTGAGTTTATTCTTTAATGAGCATGTTGATAATGGTTACTTGCGCTTCAAATGTGTTCATCAACTTTCTTCAAATGAGGTGTGTTGTGTGGTGATGAACACTTTAAACATGTGTCAAAAACTGAGGCCTTTACAAGCAGTTCCAGAACTGCCACTGGCGCCAGCCGCCGAGCCCGGTGCAGGGCTGCGGGAAGCCTGAGGACCCCCCGCCTGGGGCCCAAGACGGAGCTCCCGACACCTTCTCCTTCCCCTTGTTGCAGGTAGGGGCTGGCGCAGGCGTCGGCTGGTCACTGGCACCGCTTCCTCCGCCGATCTCCAGGACCCATGAAGCATCACCGACCTGCCGCACTGCGACATCGATGTCGTCCAGTGTCGGCAGCTCCTTCAGAAGCCTCAATCACGCCTGCTGGTTGAGGCAAACAGGCTGGCAGCTCACCCGCGGGTTGATGGAGTCGTCGGAGATCAGGTTGTAGGGGAGCTTCTGCAGCATCGTGTTCAACATCGCCCGATCCGGTGATAACCCAGCTCCGGGCGCCAACCGGGTCATGTCGCCCTCCCCGGTGCACAGCCAGGCGGCCCGGATGCACTGCTGGAGAGGAGCGATCCGGCATGACAGGAAGAACACTTTGAAGAGCCGCACCAAGGGCCGCACGCACACGAACATCTCACAGAAGTGGACGAAGACTGCCAGTGCGAGGGCGTGTGGCGTGAGGTGCTGGAGCTGGAACCTATACACCACCAGCAGCGTGAGGAGGAAGGATGACGCCGGGAGCGCGGAGTCGGACAGCACGTACGAGGTGAAAAGGACCACCTCACCGGGCCGCATATCGGTGAGCAGGACACTTCCACGATGGATCTTTCCATCAAATGCGGCTGATTGTCAGCCGAGCAGGCGCCTCACGCACCCGAGCTCGTCATTGGTGCGGAGCTGGGAGGAGCGAAGGCCGGATGCCATGGCAGAGAGCGGTGGTAGAGAGCGCTGGGGAGCGGAGGCTTCGAGCGTGATAGTGGAAGACGAAGATCGTAGGGCACAGAGAGGCAGGAAAGGAAGAAACCACCCTTCCCTGGAAGGCTTCCTTTTCTATGCCCACAGTCTTCGGCAGGGAAACAGGCACGGCGCTTGGGTTACCACCGCCGCACACCGCCCATGTCCCCAATGACGGGTGCGACCCAGGTACACCCGTCAGACGCTGAGGGCCAGGCAGGCTGCGTGGTGTAACTGCAGCGGTCGACCCAAGAACCGCAGAAGTTAATACCCCGGAGCGGCCCCTCGAGCACGTCGCCACGACCCACCAGTCAAGAGCGGAACGCGTCCATTACGCCAATGACGTGCTGCCGTTTTGACTGTCGAATGCACCCATTACGCCAAGGGTGAGCATCCATTTTGTCTACTAGGTACAACTGCACACCCACAATGCTAGAATCTCGCTGCCACTTCATCTTCCAAAGTGCAGGATCAAAGCGACCATGCAGGAAAGATGGAGGCCCCACCTGCGGTGTGATGCCCCTGTTCTGAGAGAGAACCTCTCGGAACCGAGACTGATGCGTATGTGTGCCCAGGATGTTCATCACACATACACATATAATCCACAAACTGAATTTCAGAATAATACCACGAATAACAGGGTTTATTACAATGTCTCATAAGTCTTGGACTCATTCTAGCAGCGGAAGTCTTATTCTAGCAGCGGAAGTCTTTATTCTAGCAGCGGAAGTCTTCTAAACTATTGTGGAAGCAACTAAGCAGCAGCAGCAGCTCCATCTCTACTCCACAGGCAAGGTTGAGGATAGATCATACGCCAAATACTCCATGTGGTCTTCATAGTACTCCTCTCCTGCTGCTGATGATGAAGTAATAATGCAAGTTTGAGTACATGATGTACTCAGCAAGTGCGGGAAAACATGATATGTAGCTCACAGCAAGGTAGTTATAAAAAGGCTCATTGCAGAAAGCAAAGTTTATTTCACAAAACTGGATAAACACAGCAACTTGCTTTAAATGAATGTAATCCCAACATGTATTTAAACATCAACATACCTCCATCATGATTCACCAATTTTCATGTCTCAACCAGACATTTATTCGCTCAACCTTTCACATGCTCATGAATACCATCTTGTATTCACTACCATCCAATCTCATATTCAATTCCGTCTCGTATCGAGACCAATACTCATTGCCATGACTCAACAGTCATGCAACCAATCTCATTATCCGGACTCAACAGTCCCGAAACCATTTTCATTACCAGGACTCAACAGTCCCGAAACAAATTCCAAAGACAAGACCAAAACCAAACCAATTACCAACCAATTACCATCCCAATAATTATCCCATCTAATCATAGAAGTTGTCCAGGCGCTTGTGACCGTAAGCACGGCTTCTTAAGTTCCACTAGCTCGTTAACGGGCATCCTATAGGGTCTCTTTGCTATAGGTGCAGTTCTGGGTACCAAGTCAATGGAAAACTCAATGTCCCGGTCAGGTGGCATACCTGGAAGTTCTTCCGAGAACACGTCCGAGAACTCTTGAACCACCGGAATGCTTTTCAATGTTGCTCCTTCGACGTGGTTCAACGTTGCCTTCTCGGTTGTTGGCTGGGCTGACTCAAACTCGATACAGGTTCCATGCTCGTTTGTCAACTGCACGCTCCTTTCAGCACATCGGATTACTCCATTGTGCTTGCTTAACCAATCCATTCCGAGTATTATGTCAAGCCCTTGTGAATCCAAGACAATGAGGTTGGCAAGGAAGTCTACCCCCTTATTTTAAGGTTTACTTTCGGACATAGTATATTAGTCCTCATTTATCCACTGGGAGAATTAACCAACATAGTATATTTCAAGTGTGATATGGGTAGATTATACTGTGAGGGAGCCACGCCTGGGAATCGCAGTGGGTGGTGCCGTGCGATGCGGCACCCAACAGCATGCATGAAAAGAGGCTCAAGAACATAATGGAACCATTTTGTTACTCAAGATAAGTTCTTTTACAACATAAGTACACACGCAGCGGAAATTAAAACTAGCTGGACAATCTACTCACTCTCGACCCTAACTACGCCGAAGAGAAGTTGTTCATCCCGTGAACGCTTCCTACTAGCTTCCCCAAAGAAAAGGCAGCGGCTAGGTTTCCGATGAGTGGAACAAACCGTGAGGTTCATCATCTCACCGAACAACCCTCTTCATAGCAGGCATCCTGCTACCTGCAAAACAACTCGGAAGCAACCGTGAGCACTAAGGCTCAGCAAGACTTAACCGTCACTCCTAAATATGTAACTCTAAATGCAGGGGTAGTAAGACAGTAGGAACAGGAATTTGCAGTATATAGCTTGACTAAACCTGATCCTTATATTCAGATTCTTATAGCCTTCATTTTAGTGGTCCTCACGCCTCACAACATTGGAAGTCCACAATCAAACAAGAAACGCTTATCCCGATGTTGCTAGCCTAAGGTGAAAATGAAATTTAGTTGGCTCTATATCTACTTCAGTCAAGGTTCCAATACAGTGATTAATCCACAAACAGCAAGTTAAGAGACTTAGTTCCTCTTCTTACTACGTCACGGCGCAGTGGGCAAGTATGCTCAATCCTCTTCCGCGAAAGACGGTGATTTGAATCAATAACAACCCGGAATACACGACACATACACCTGCCTCGAAAGACTCTCTCAAGAGCTCTTTCTTACGTTGTATGCAGAAACCTTTCACACGACACCCCGACATAGAAAAACGCTTCGCACCGAGCAGGATGGTCCTCTACGCGGACACGTCGAAGTTGCCCGCTAAAGGATTTACACCTCCCGCCTTCTCAACGCCATTCCCACGTGAAGGATGACTTTATATATCACGGTCCATCAAGTTACATCGGTTTCATGGGTCCCATACCCCACTATATATCCGGTACAGCTCAATCTTGTCCAGCAGGGCCGCATACATACGGTCCTTAACCGACACGGACGGGGCTACAACCAACCTCCACATTTGCCTTAACATCCCGGTCCAGGCCAAATGTGGCCTCAAGCATTGTCACACCCATCGCAGGTCGAGACCAACCTTGAGCGCTCCATCCTACAGGAAGATCCCCGTCCCCATCTCATATTTATGAGGTGCTCTTATCATTTACCTCTCGCGAGTAACTCCATTACTCGAACTTTCTCGCGAGTAGCTTTTTACTACTCGACTTCTACCGAGCTAGCTACAACATTAGCCTAGCATCTACAACGAGGCAAAGCCTACACTAAACATTCTACTCAGGGATGTAATAGTCATGCAAGTGGGTTTCAATCATCCTAGACATAATGCACGATATCAAGTCTAATAAACATGATGTGAAGTAAAGCAAAAATTTAAAACGGTAACGATATGCAAACCGGGGCTTGCCTTGCTCAATGGTTTTGTTAGAAGCTAGGAGTTAGTCTTCCTCCGGAGAATCCGCCAAACTCGTCACGAGATGGAGATCCTCACTGCAGAGTCGAGTCCTCGTCGAACATCGACGTCACGTGAGCTATTAAGATGATTTATGCAGATGTATTCAAAAGCAATTTAGAAAATGATTCAAAACTGTTGTACCAGTTAACTCACACCTAAAAGGGATAAACAACAGCAATATTTCTGTTGTTGGATCTAAACCTTAGAGAAGAAGAATGCTAGGTGACAAGGGAGGAAAATTAATCACCATGTGATTACATCCTCATATGAACACTTAGACCTAAAAGATGGTAGCTCAAGTTTCAAAGGTTCAATGAAGCTGAGAATTTAACCACAGCTTCTGTGGAAGGTATTTAGGCAGTGTGCCAAAATTGAGCTCATGACATGGCTTCATATGAGCACAACAAATCCTTATGTGGTTTTCACTAACCTGCCTTTAACCCCTAGATATTAAGCTTTCCTATGCTTCAAAGTAGACTTCTTATGAAGTACAAAATGTCCTGAGTCCATAGGAATTGGTTTTACCATTTTTGGAGTTTCCTACATGGAGCTATGAATTTGACAAAGGTTGGGGAAAAGCTGAAAATGTCTCTGTTCATTTTCCCATTTTTCAGAGACATAAGAAATGAACACATCATTTGACCCAATAAATGAGGTCCAATGCCTCTGAAATTTTTACTGGAGTTCAAGGAATTTCGGAAGAATCTGTTGCCCAAATTTGGTAATTTTCCAATAAACTGAACTCCTGTAAAAATTCACACAAGATTTTCCTTAAATGAATTAATGAGCCAAATCCAGGGATTTCCATAAACATTGGACTGCATCCCTCGATAGTACTCTTTGAGAGGAATCCAACAAAATTTGTTTCACAATTTTTGGACATTCCTACACAAAGTTATGACTCTCCAAAGTTTGATCTAAATTTGGAATTCAAATTAACCGAGAATTGTTCAAACTCTGACTGCGGGCCACAGGGCCACGTGTCCACCGCTGGAAACCGAGCCACACGGGCCACAGAGTATTTCCTGCGTTGCCACAATTTGATCCGAGGCCACAGAAGATCTAACCCCTCGTAACAGAGACTGAAATGTGGGCCAGCCCCCGTCTTCGTCTTCCTCCAGCAGCCCGCGCTCCCGCGCCGCCGAGTTCGCTGGAGCTCTCGCCGGGAGTGGGTTCCTGTGCTCGGAACTTGCTGTTTCTCGCCGCCCCCACGTATTCTCATGCGAGGAACACGTTGCCAGGCCTATCTCAGACCGACGACGGCCGGAAACCTAGGTGCGACGGCGACAGTGGCTGTGGGATCTCCGGTGATGTCGCTAGGGCGCTATACCGCACTAAACACGTCGCTGTTTGCTCGTACAGCACCACTGCACCAAGGAGAACACGGATCCATCCTCCGATCTCGCTGAAACTCGCCGGGAGTATGACCTCACCGTCGAGCTAGGTCAAAATCCGGCGAAAATCGAAAAACTCGATGAACAGCGGCTTTGCTCGATGGTTCTCGGTAGTTCTTGATCCTATGGGCGCGCACGGAGGTATAGAAGGTGTATGCTACGTTGTGTCTGGAGTGGTTCGACGTGTGAGACGAATTTGCCGGTTTTCTCCCCTCGGTTATTATTGCATGTTGACGGCGAAAATGAAATTCTGGTGAGCACCGTCCATGACAGGCAGCCGGGGTTGTGGTGAAGCGAGTAGGGGTATCGGCGAACCTTTTTGCTTTTGCAACTCGAGGGAAGAGGCTCTGTGGTGGCCGGGCGACGGGTTCTTGCAAAGGCAGCTTCTCTCGGTGCCGTGGAGACAAACTGAGCTCGACGCCGAGGTTCCCGTGGGTTTTGCACCGGTGCCTTGCATCGGCCACGTTCGGTGAGGGCTGGCGATGCTGTGGAATGGCTCAGCGCGGCGTGGGACTCGTCGGGCCGGCCGGGCGCCGATGAACTGCGTGGTTTCGTCCGTGTGGCAGCAATTCGGCGAGGAGGGCACGGGATAGCGTCGGTTGTAGTGGGAGGCGGTTGTGTGGGGCGACGTTCGCTCGGTGGGAGGCTGATAAGGGCGAGGGAAACCGCCTCTGAAGCTGCTCGGGAGCTGGCGGCAATGCTTCCTCGGTGGCGCGCGTGCTGCGTTCAGCGCTTCGAGCGAAACAGAGAGAATTGCTTCGGGTTTAAGTCTCCAGTGGATCACTGACCAGTGGGACCACCCTCCTTCTTATCCCTCCAACTTGCCCACAAATATCTCTCAAATTTGGCACAATGCAAATTTAAATCCTGAAGAGCTCAGATTTAAAAGCTGTTTGGCATTTTGACATGTTTTTTTCAGTTTAAATTTAAATTCAAATTTCAAAGAAATTCATAGGCCCCTTTGATACTCATATCAAAGCACCTCTAAATTGTTTCAAAATTTGGCTCCCTCATAATTTGGACCTGAGGAATTCAAATATGCCATCTGAATTTTGAGTTGACCATTGCAAATACTACTTCTTAAACAACAGTTTGGATTTTTTTTCCTTTTTGAAAATGGCTCTCTTCTCTCAGAAGTGAACCTTTTGGTTCAAACTGAGTTTAAGGTTCTATTGAACATGCCAACACTTATATGATTAACAAAAGCTTTTACAAGTCCCATTTCTTGGATCTAAACTCAACTTTATTCATAGCTCAAGTTTTCCATTTACATGTTTTTGGGACTTTTACATATACTTGGCAACATACTTGGATGATATGAATGAATGTGATGCTCCATAATCAAATAAAATGGTGGCTGGGTTGGAGTTGGCAAGGAACATACCAATCACGACGTCCTCAGCCTGTTGCGCTTCCTCAGCAGAAACATGGTTCACATTGCCGCGAGCGTAGTTCTGCTGCCCACGGTTTCCTTGATTGGCTCCTCCTTTCAGCCGTGGGTTCTGCTTGGGCACGTTGCTTGGTTGTCCAGGACCTCTCTTCGGGCACTGGCTCGCAAAGTGTCTGGTCTCCCCACATGCAAAGCATGCCTTGTTGCCCACGACAGCAGGTATGTTGGGGCGGGGGTTTTGAACAGGAGTGCCCATGTTTGGGCGAGGCGCAGGAGGCAAAGGCACACGAGGTGCTTGCATGGTAGGATGTTGCTGTAGTGGCTGGTTAGGGCGAAACAATCCATACTGTGGTGCAGCTGGGGGCATGTACCGAGGGTGTACGTTGCTCCCTTGTGGCTGGTATGGCATCTTCCTTTTGCCCTCTTGCTCGATCTCTCGGATCTTGCTCTCAACCACTATGGCTTTGTCAACTAGCTTCTGGAAGTTAGCAGTCATTGTTGAGAAGCTGAACTTGGATCTCATTGTTCAACCCTCTCATGAACAAGTACTGCTTCTGTTGGTCCGAGTTGACATCTTCGGGGGCATACCTTGAAAGCTGCGTGAACTTGTTGAGGTACTCATTCACGCTTTTCTTGCCTTGGCGGAGACCTTCAAACTCTTGTCTTTTGAGCATCATTACTCCAGCAGGGATGTAATGAGAGCGGAAACTCTCCTTGAACTCAGTCCAAGTAATAGTCTCCGGGTTGACATGAGCGTTGCATAGGACGTCCCACCAATCAGCGGCTGCTCCCATAAGTTGGTGCGATGCGAAGAGAACTTTCTCTCGGTCATTGCACTGAACTATGGCAAGCTTCTTCTCCATGGATTTGAACCAATCATCGGCCTCCATGGGGTCATTAGCTTGAGCAAAAGTGGGTGGTCGAGTCCTCATGAACTCTCCCAGTCGGTTGTGAGCCGGCGGGGGTGGCGGTGGTGCAGGAACGGGGTTGTTGTTGTTGGCTTGCAACTGACCCAAAGTTTGGATCATTGTTTGCATAAGCTGATTTTGCATGGACATCAACCGTTCCAAGTTGTTTGCACCAGCTCCGGGGTTGTCATTCTCAAGAACTTCGCCGTGGTCATCTTCTTTGTTGCCACGGACATTCCTCCTTTGCCGGCCGGTGTTTTCTCTCACCATCTTTGGGAGAGAGTTGGATAGAATAGATGTTAGAAGTTTAGAGTGATCCCTCCCAACTATATGCATCAAGGTGGATGGACTATATATCGTCCTATATGAGGATGTGAACAAGTGCCGAAGCATCTCACACCTCTCTACTATGTGTGGATATGGACAACGCTGAAACGTCCCAAAACTCACACTAAGCACACAAGCACAACAATCATCACAAAAAGTTTCATACAACTCCTATTCAAGCTTATTCAGTGGGGGTCCTATGTGGTTTGGGTGATACCAATCTGTGATTTCACCCTATGTCAAAGTGGTTTGGGGTGATACCTATGGTCAAATCTGTGATCCAACTATGGCTTCTACCTAGGCTTGCATCTTATGGTCATCGTGGCTTCTAATACCAATCTGGGACCTATCTAGGCTTGTGACCTACGATCAACCGTGGCAGGTTGATACCAATTTGTGTATTCTATCTAGGCGTGTGAGCTACAATCAACCGTGGCTCTGATACCAATCTGTGACGCCCCTGTTCTGAGAGAGAACCGATACTGATGTGTATGTGTGCCCAGGATGTTCATCACACATACACATATAATCCACAAACTGAATTTCAGAATAATACCATGAATAACAGGGTTTATTACAATGTCTCATGAGTCTTGGACTCATTCTAGCAGCGGAAGTCTTATTCTAGCAGCGGAAGTCTTTATTCTAGCAGCGGAAGTCTTCTAAACTATTGCGAAAGCAACTAAGCAGCAGCAGCGGCTCCATCTCTACTCCACAGGCAAGGTTGAGGATAGATCATACGCCTAATACTCCACGTGGTCTTCATAGTACTCCTCTCCTGCTGCTTATGATGAAGTAATAATGCAAGTTTGAGTACATGATGTACTCAGCAAGTGCGGGAAAACATGATATGTAGCTCACAACAAGGTAGTTATAAAAAGGCTCATTGCAGAAAGCAAAGTTTATTTCACAAAACTGGATAAACACAGCAACTAGCTTTAAATGAATGTAATCCCAACATGTATTTAAACATCAACATACCTCCATCATGATTCACCACTTTTCATGTCTCAACCAGACATTTATCTCACTCAACCTTTCACATGCTCATGAATACCATCTTGTATTCACTACCATCCCATATCATATTCAATTCCGTCTCGTACCGAGACCAATGCTCATTGCCATGACTCAACAGTCATGCAACCAATCTCATTATCCAGACTCAACAGTCCCGAAACCAATTCCAAAGACCAAACCAAAACCAAACCAATTACGAACCAAATACCATCCCAATAACCATCCCATCTAATCATGGAAGTTGTCCAGGCGCTTGTGACCGTATGCACGGCTATCATGATAGTTTTAGACTCTGCAGATTTTGCACCACTTTACCCTCAAGTTTGTGATTTCGTCACCCGTCGGCGACTGCAGAATCTCCATTATACCAGTACACAACCATCGGTGTATGGCCAAGAGATCACAAAATATCCTTTACAAAGGGGCTACTAGATGTATGGACTCACTAAGGTTTCACCAGCAGGCTAGAATCTCCAATTCTCCCACCCACGGGCCCCCTCTTGTGCCATGCAGTTCCCAGGGCAGTCCTCACTTGACTCACATTCCCCGCGCCTTCCACGGTCCATAACAATCTAGCAACTTACCTAATTAGTCAGCTAAGCCGCACCCATACTTGGCCTTGTGGTGGCACTGTATTCCTAGCATGTGCTCGCATGAACCGGTCCTTAGATCTACGGCAAGTAAACCACCATCTCATTTACCTCATCCACAAACCAAGCTTGCCTAGATCTCCCTCCGATTCATGTCCATCATCAACATCAATTTCTTATTACCGTTATTCACACGAGTGCAGTTAGCTAGACACATTCTATCGCTTCCCATATCCCGTGGATTAGCGAAGCAAAAAGCAAAAACCGACCATACCCGACTCATAAACTTTCCTCGCGACAAGGGTGGTTAACAAAACTAGTAAACTTCCTATGAAAGGGTTTCCCATCAAGTTGACTCAAGCACACACACCTTTTCGCAAACAAAACAGTTTTCCAAAAACATGGGATCAATATGGTCAAGGGGCACTTGCCTTGTTCTTGCGGCTTCTGTTGCTCTGGGATCTCAAAATCTTGGTGTTGTGGCTCGTCGTAGATAGCTCCCTGAGCTTGTACTTCTACTCACAATCACGCATATACAAGGTTCACAGCAATCAATTATCATGCTCAAACTTTACTCAAGATGCAATGATGCATATGCATGCTAATCCTATGATGCTGTTTTATTGGATCAGTTTGTACATGTTCTTGCATGGCTTGTATGATGAACAGAGATGTAAAGATCAAATGTGGACGTGGTGATGATCTTGACTCCAGATCAAACCGATCAACACGTGATCTGTCGATGAAAAAGCTTCTGTTTGAAGGGATCTAAGAACAGATGCAAAGAAAATTGCAATGATGTCGTAAGGTGGTATTGGAAACCTACCTTGTTTCCTTCAGGTCCTCCCTCCTAGAACAAACAGATCGCCGGGGCTCTCTTCCGGCGGTGGCGATCGTGTCTGGACTCGTCGGCGATCTCTCCAGTGGTCAAACTCCGGCGAAAAGGTTTAGCTCAACGAGTTTGGGGGCTAGGGCTTCTAAATTGTCGGCTTAGAAAAGATGTTAAGACCAAGGGGTTGCTTCGGGTTCTATTTATAATCGGGAAACGAAGAGTCCTACTCTGATCGAATTTGAATAAGAGTCCTATTCAAATTGTTTTTGAACCTTAACAACTTATCTTCAATTGATTTGATGCGGTAGCAACGTGGAATTCGTGTCGGTTCCCTTCCGTGTCGGTATTCCCGTGCGTACAGAAGCGAAAACCGCTTCAGATCTCATTACCTTTGCGGTGATGAGCTCCGGAGGCTCCATGTGTTCTGCAGAGACCGAGCTCCCTTTTCCTGCAGAGGCGGGCTCCGGTTGTGCCGCGTGTCAGACGGGCGGGACCTCCCTCTCCCTCAGAGGTGAGCTCCGCGTGCGCCACGTGTTAGTGCCGGACTTCCCCTCCTCTTCATAGGTGGCTCCGGGGATGCCACCTGTCAGTGCCGGACCTCCCCTCTCCTCGGAGGTGGGCTCCTGTAGTGCCACGTGTCCGTTCTGGACCTCCCCTCTTCGGAGGTGAGCTCCGAGAATGCCACATGTTAAGTAGCGTCAATCTTCCTTTCTTCTTGTAGACGAGCTCCGAGGTTGACACGTGTCTGTCAGCGTTGGACCTCCCGAAGGTGAGCTCCGGAGGTGACATGTATCCAGTAGTGTCGGACCTCCCGGAGGTGAGCTCCGGAGGTGACACGTGTCTAGTAGTGTCGGACCTTCCGGAGGTGAGCTCCGAAGGTGACACGTGTCTAGCGGGGCCGGACCTCTCGGAGGTGAGCTCCGAGAGCGACACGTGTCCCGCGCGGCTGGACCTTTCTTTTCCGCAGTGACTAGCTCCGGTGACGACATGTGTCCTGTGGGACTGGCCTTGCTCCTTTCGCAGAGGCTAGCTCCTCGGGCAACACGTATCCCACGGGGTCGGACCTCGCCTTTTTTCACAGAGACGAGCCCCGAGCCTGCCACGTAGCCAGTTTGGCGTCGGACCTCTACCCCTTTGCGGGGATGAGCTCCGAAGGCGCCACATGGCCAGCGGGCCATGGGAGTTGTCTTCGGCGCTTTCTGTGGATTGGATTTGGCTCTTTCTGGCTATCTTTTTTATTCTTTCTCAGTTTCCAATTCTTTTAAAATGTTTTCTCTATATAGAATATGAATGCATGCAGAAATCAAAATTGAGGGTGTCACATGCGGGATCATCGCATCCCCTGAGATTGGCTCCGGGGCCACTGTCGGTACCCTGTAGACCGGGTACCCCTGTGTAGAGGGTTCAAGACAGCCCAGACCCCGCCTCCCTGCTGAAGCGGGCGCTGTCAAGACCACGTGTCCTTGGCACTAGACTCGGCCTTCCTAACGGGGCCAAGCCCTGTGCTTCCATGTGTGCCTAGGCTCCAGAGCTGACACGTGCCCATGGCCCCGGACCAAGCCTCCCTACCGAGGTGAGGTTCAGAGCTGCCACGTGTATCCGGGCTCTGGACCTCCTCCCCGCTGAGGAGGGCTCCGGAGCCGACATGTTCCCTTGGCACCGGACCAAGCCTCCCCGCCGAGGTGACGTCCAGAGCTGCCACGTGTATCCAGGCTCTGGACCCCCTCCCCGCTGAGGAGGGCTCCGGAGCCGACATGTGCCCTTGTCCCCAGACCAAGCCTCCTTGCCGAGGTGAGGTCCGGAGCTGCCAAGTGTATCCGGGCTCTGGACCTCCTCCCCGCTGAGGAGGACTCCGGAACTGACACGTGCCCTTGGAACCGAACTAAACCTCCCTGCAGAGGTGTGGTCCGGAGCTGCCACGTGTATCCAGGCTCCGAACCTCCTCCCAGACGAGGAGGGCTCTGGAGCTGACACGTGCCCTTGGCCCTGGACTAAGCCTCCCTGCTGAGCTGAGGTCCGGAGCTTCCACGTGTATCCTGGCTCTGGACCTCCCCCCTACTGAGGTGGGCTCCGAAGGCACCGCGTGTCCCACGATCCGTCATGGGACATGGGTCTTAGAACTCAAGGAGGAAGTGCGCTGTTAGGCTGTGCATTCAAGGCTCGCGCCTTCCCCAGAAGCATGACGCACGGCAAATGCTTCCATCCTTCGCATGTTTGCTATTACAGTGACATGACAGGGCGGCGAGGTGTGACATCGGCACAGTGCCGCCCAGCAAAGTGAGAGAACATGGTGACAAGACGGCGTCTTCATCATAACCTGCTGTGTGGTCAGAGGCGCTCAGCGCGCCAGGCGGTGGGACTTAACTCCTCCACCAACCACTCTACCCAAAGTTGTAAAAACCCTAGATTATGTAAAGGGTTCAGATAGCCTTAGAGCCACCCGTCGGGCCCAAGGCCACATTGTAACTAACTCAGTCCTTGGACTATAAAAGGACCAGGGCGGCCACCCGTCAAGGGCCAGTTCGCAACCCTACCAACACACACACACACACACACACACACACACACATACGCGCAAGCAATACAACAATCACCCCCGTGGACGTAGAATTTTACGCTCCGACAGCCCGAACCACGTAAATCCTCGTGTTCATCTTCTCCCTCAAGCTCGATCACTCTAGGGATGTCAAGCCCCTCCAATCAAAGAACCTCCGCGGGCTGCTCCAGTAGCAGACCGGGGGAAGTGTCGTTGCTACACTTTGATAGTGACCTAGTGCTCGGGGACCGGTCTGGAGTCGGGCTCTCCGGTCAGCTGATCAAGGCGCTCGGTGAAGTGGACGATCGGCGACGAGCTATCGGGGAAACCGGAGTGTTCTGTGGGCCCCGAGTGGTGCTAGGTCCATGTTGTCTCACTATCCCGCTTTCGATCTTCATCTTCTTTGCATCTTTTGCGAGCCAACAGCGGATCCCGAGGGGGCCAGGGATGAGGTAACTCTGGCTCCACTCTCCTTGGCCAAGCTCGTTCTGTAAGAGGCAATCAAGGATGAGGCGGATAGGAAGTGGAGGAGGAGTAGTCCCTCTTCGTAGTTAGGATTCCTCCTTGGGTTTTTGTTTTGTAATTTGCGGGGAACTGTGACGCCCTCAATTCTGTGGGAAACCACAGAACCGAGAACTAATGCATATGTGTGCCCAGGATGTTCATAACACATACACATACGTTCCACAAACTGAATTCAGATTATATATTGCCACGAATAATAGAGTTTAGTACAATACCTCATGAGTCTTGGACTCATGCTCACAGCGGAAGTCTTTATTTCTACGCAGCGGAAGTCTTTATTCTAATACGGAAGCAATTTAACTAATGCGGAAGCAAATCTAAGCAGAAGTGGCTCTATCCCTACTCCCTCCACGGGCAAGGTTGAGAACAGATCACACGCCTTAATGCTCCACTTGGTCTTCATAGTAGGCTTCTCCTGCTGCTGATGATGAAATAATAATGCAAGTTTGAGTACAATGATGTACTCAGCAAGTGCGGGAAAAAAGATGATATGTAGCTCATAACAAGGTAGGTATAAAAAGGCTCATTTGCAGAAAAGCAGGTTTATAAAACCATGATAAAACAGCAACTTAACTTTAGATGAATGTAATCCCAGCATGTATTAAATTACCAACATAACTCCATCACTTTCCATGTTCTGCCCGAACATTAACAAAACTTCATTCTTACTCACAAATACCTCCTCATATTCGCTACCATCTCACGAATACCTTCTCATATTCGCTACCATCTTATCTCATAAACAACTTCATCTCACACCGAGACCAATCTCGTTGCCATGACTCAACAGTCATGCAACCATCTTATCACCCGGACTCAACAGTCCCAAAACCAAACCATAACATAAGCAATAACCATAACCAATAACCATCCCAATTAATCTTGGAAGTTGGCCAGGCGCTCGTGACCGTAAGCTCGGCTATCATGATAGTTTTAGACTCTGCAGAGTTTGCACCTCTTTACCCACAAGTTCATGATTTCGTCACCCGTCGGCGACTGCAGAACCTCCATTATACCAGTACACAACCTTCGGTGTATGGTCAAGAGATCACAAAATAGACTTTACAAAGGGGTTACTAGATGTATGGACTCACTAAGGTTTCACTGGCAGGCTAGAATCTCCAATTCTCCCACCAACGGGCCCCTCTTGTGCCATGCAGTTCCCAGGGCAGTCCTCACTCGACTCCCATTCCCCGCGCCTTCCACAATCCATAACACTCTAGCAACTTACCTAATTACTCAGCTAAGTCGCACCCATACTTGGCCTTGTGGTGGCACTGTTATCCTGGCATGTGCATGCATGAACCGGTCCTTAGATCTACGGCAAGCAAACCACCATCTCATGCTACCTCATTCACAAACCCAGTCTTGCCTAGATCTCCCTCCGATCCATTTTCATTAACATCATCAGTTTCTCATATCATTACGAGTGCAGTTAGCTAGACACATCTATCTCGCTTCCCAATCCCATGGACTCAGTGAAGCATAAAACAAAAACCATACCCGACTCATAAACTTCCCTGGCGACAAGGGTGGTTTAACCAAGGCTAGTAAACTCCTATAAAAGGGTTTCCCATCATGTTTGACTCAGTACGCACACCTTTTCGCAAAACAGAACAGTTTCACCCAAAACATAGGATCAATATGGTCAAGGAGCACTTGCCTTGTTCTTGCGGTTCCGGTTGTTCTTGGATCTCAAAACCTTGTTGCTGCAGTTCGTCGTAGACAGTCCCTGAGCTTGTCCTGCTAGGTAGGATCACGTGCATACAAGATTCACAGCAATCAATATCATGCACAAACCTTAAACTAGATGTGAGGATGCATATGCATGCTATCCTATGATTAGTTTTATTGGATTGGTCTGTACGTGTTCTTGCATGGCTTGCATGGACAGAGGTGTTTCGATCAAAGGTGGACATGGCGATGATCTTGTCTTTAGATCAACCTGATCATCGAGTGATCTGTCCATGAGAAGGCTTCTGTTCGAAAGGAATCAAAGAACAGATGCAAAGAAAACACAACGATGTCGTAAGGTGGTATTGGAGGCCTACCTTACGTTCCTCTCGGTCTCGAGGTCCTCCTCAGATCGCTGGGCTTTCCTCCGGCGATCTTCCTTGCCGCGCTCCGGCGATGGTTTACTCGGCGGTTTGGGAATAGAGCTCTAAGTTGTCGGCTCAGGAGTTGGAAAAGAAGTTTGTGGTTTCGGCCAGAGGTTCTGGGTTCTATTTATAATCGGGAAGAGAAGAGTCCTAATCTGATTGTATCCCGAATATGAGTCCTGTCTGAATCTTACAACTTATCTTTAGTTGATTTGGTGCGGTATCATCGTGGAATTCAGGTCGGTTTCTGTTCCGGTATTTCTACGCGTACAGATTCCAAAATCGCTTCAGAACCCGTCACCTTCGCAGTGATGAGCTCCGGAAGCTCCACGTGTCCACCGGGCTTGGTCTCTTCCTTTCCGCAGAGACGAGCTCCGGTTGTGCCGTGTGTCAAACGAGCGAGACCTTCCTCTTCCTCGGAGGTGAGCTCCGCGTGCGCCACGTATCCTAGTGGTCGGGAGCTCCTCTCTTACTCGGAGGTGGCTCCACGCACGCCTTGTGTCAGTGTCGGACCTTTTCTCTCTTCTTTCCTCAGAGTCGTGCTCCGAAGTTAACACGTGTCCAGCTGCGACGGACCTCCCGGAGATAAGCTCCGGTGGCGACACGTGTTCCATAGGGTCGGACCTCTCTTCCTTTGCGGAGATGAGCCCCGAGCCTGCCACGTAGCCAGCTTAGCGGCGGACCCCTCCCCACTTCGCAGGGATGAGCTCCGAACACGCCACGTGGCCAGCGGGTCGCAGAAGTTGTCTTCGGCGCTCTCTGTGAACTGGATTCGGCTCTTACTGGCTGTCTGTTTGATGATTTCTCTGTCCCCACTTCCTTTAAAATGTTTTCTCTACATGAAATATGAATACATGCAGAAACCAGAGATGAGGGTGTCACAAATCTACCCCCCTTAAATTGAATCTCGCCCTCGAGATTCGTTAGTAGAGAATAGACGGGGAAATTCTGCCTTGATATCCTCTTCACGCTCCCATGTGGCTTCAGCTTCGGTGTGATGGCTCCATTGTACCTTGCACCATCGAATCACCTTGTTCCGGGTGACCCTTTCCTTTACGTCCAAGATTTGAACAGGGTGTTCCGCATAAGTCAGATCCTCTTGAAGTTCAAGTTCTCCCATTGATAGTTGCTCCTCTGGTGCTCTCAAGCATTTCTTGAGCTGGGATACATGAAACACGTCATGTACGTCAGAGAGGTGGGTTGGGAGCTCCAGTTGATAGGCTACTTCTCCTCGCTTGTCCAGAATCTTAAATGGTCTGATGTAGCGAGGTGCTAGCTTGCCTTTGACGTTGAAACGTCGTTGGCCTCGGATAGGCGATACCTTAAGGTATACGAAGTCTCCTACTTCAAAGGTCAACTTCCTACGCCTATTGTCCGCATAGCCTTTCTGTCATGACTGAGCAGCCTTTAAGTTCTCCCGTACCGTTTAGACTTGCTTTTCAGCTTCTTGTAGTACTTCGGGTCCAAACACCTGGTTCTCTCCGGTCCCGTTCCAAAACAGCGGCGTTCCACACCGTCTACCATATAATGCTTCGAAAGGCGACATCTTCAAGCTAGCTTGATAGCTGTTGTTATAGGAGAATTCGGCATACGGTAAACTCCTATCCCAACTACGCCCACGTTTCAAGGCGCAAGCTCTCAACATGTCCTCTAGAATTTGGTTTGTCCTTTCGGTTTGTCCATAAGTTTGTGGGTGATAGGCGGAGCTAAAATCCAGTCGTGTACCCATGACTTTCTGCAGCTTTCTCCAAAATCTAGAGGTAAACTGAGAACCTCGATCTGAGACTATCCTCCTCAGAACTCCGTGACGGCACACGATCTGCTCCATGTACAACTCTGCTAATTGTGCAACGTTGTAATTGGCCCTTACGGGGAGAAAATGGGCGGTTTTTGTCAATCGGTCCACGATAACCCAGATGGAGTCATAACCCGACTGAGTACGTGGCAATCCGATGATACAATCCATACTGATGTCCTCCCACTTCCATTCGGGTACCTTCAAGGGTTGCAACAATCCAGCGGGTTTTTGATGTTCGGCCTTCACCCGTTGGCATGTGTCGCATAGGGCAACGTATTCGGCTATATCCCGCTTCATACCATCCCACCAATAACGAGTTTTCAAGTCCTTGTACATTTTGGTACTTCCGGGATGTATAGAATAGGGTGAATCATGTGCCTCCTTCAATATCATGTGGCGGAGGTGTTTCATGTTAGGCACACAAATCCTTTTGCCTAGCCAAAGCGTACCCTTTTCATCTTCTTTGAAATCCTTTTCTATTCCTTGTCGGATTCTTTCCTTGATCTCCTTGATCTCCTCATCCGTTGCTTGGCCATCTCTTATCTCTTGCTCCAATAAGGAGTGGATCTCCATTATTTCCATGTTGTTCAAGAATCCGAGGTGTAACCGTTCAAACTCCTTGCATAGTTCGGGTGGTAGCTCCCGAACCGTGAGTTGGTGACATGCTCCCTTTCGGCTCAATGCATCAGCTACTACATTGGCCTTCCCGGGGTGGTAGTTGATTCCAACATCGTAATCCTTGATGAGTTCCAACCATCGACGTTGCCTCAAATTCAAGTCCGTTTGTGTAAATATGTACTTGAGGCTTTTATGATCCGTATAGATCTCACATCGATGACCAAGGATATAATGTCTCCAAATCTTCAATGCATGCACCACTGCTGCTAGCTCCAAGTCATGTGTAGGATAATTAAGCTCGTGCTTCTTTAATTGTCATGAGGCATAGGCTACCACTTGTCCTTCTTGCATGAGCACACATCCAAGCCCCTGTCTGGATGCGTCACAATATATGTCAAAGCTCTTGCTTACGCCTGGCAATACCAGAACCGCTGCTGTGGTTAGCCTTTTCTTGAGTTCCTCAAAACTTCCTTGGCACGCTAGTGTCCATTGGAAGACTTTTCCCTTCATTAGCAACTCCGTCATAGGCTTTGCTATCTTAGAGAAGTCTTTAATGAAGCGTCGATAGTATCCAGCCATCCAAGAAAACTCCGAATATCCCTCACGCTCTGCGGTTGGTCCCACTTCAGAACATCTCTCACTTTTCCGGGATCAACCGATACCCCTTCCTTGGAGATAATGTGGCCTAGGAAAGATATTTCCTTTAGCCAAAATTGACACTTGTTAAGCTTGGCATACAATTGATGCTCACGCAATTTCTGCAAGGTCAATTTCAAATGTTCTTCATGCTCCTCCTCACTTTTTGAATACACCATAATGTCGTCGATGAAAACCACGACGAACTTGTCCAAGTACTCCATGAAAACCTTGTTCATAAGGTACATGAAGTATGCGGGTGCATTTGTCAACCCAAAAGACATGACATTATATTCATACGAACCATACCGTGTTCGAGAGGCTGTCTTGGGTATATCGGAGGGCTTAATCTTCAGCTGGAAGTATCCCGACCGAAGATCAATCTTGGAGAACACTCGGGCTCCTTTCATTTGGTCGAACAGGTCCTCTATACGGGGCAGAGGGTATTTGTTCTTGATTGTTACTTCGTTGAGAGACCTATAGTCCACGCACATCCTTTGGGTTCCATCCTTCTTGTCTACGAAGAGCACCGGGGCTCCCCATGGTGACAAGCTTGGACGTATAAAACCCTTCTCCAACTGTTCTTGAATTTGCTTCTTGAGTTCTACTAGTTCATTGACGGGCATCCTATAGGGTCTCTTGGCTATGGGTGCAGTTCCGGGTACCAAATCAATGGCAAACTCAATGTCCCGATCAGGGGGCATACCTGGAAGCTCTTCCGGGAACACATCCGAAAATTCCTGAACCACAGGAATGCTGTCCAATGTTGTTCCTTCGACGTGGTTCAAATTTTCCTTTTCAGTGGTTTGTTGGGCTGACTCAAACTCGACACGGTTGTCGTGCTCATTTATCAACTGCACGCTCCTTTCAGCACATTGGATTACTCCGTTGTGCTTGCTTAACCAATCCATCCCGAGTATTATGTCAATCCCTTGGGAGTCCAAGACAATACGGTTGGTAAGGAAGTCTACCCCCCTTATTTTAAGGCTTACTTTCGGACATACTATATTAGTCCTCATCTCTCCACCGGGAGAATTAACTAACATAGCACATTTTAAGTGGGATATGGGTAGGTGATGTTTGGCAACATATTTGGATGATATGAAGGAATGTGATGCTCTAGAATCAAGATGGTGGCTGGGTTGGAGTTGGCAAGGAACATACCAATTACGACGTCCTCAGCCTGTTGTGCTTCCTCAGCAGAGACATGGTTCACGTTGCCTTGATCATAGTTCTGCTGTCCCTGATTTCCTTGATTGTCCCCTCCGTTCGGTCGCGGGTTCTGCTTGGGCATGTTGCCTTGCTGTCCAGGGCCTCTCCTCGGGCACTGGTTCGCGAAGTGTCCTATCTCCCCGCATGCAAAGCATGCCCTGTTGCCTACAGCAGCAGGTACGTTGGGGCGGTGGTTTTGAACAGGAGCGCCATTGTTAGGTCGGGGCACAGGAGGCATGGGCACGCGAGGTGCCGGTGCAACGAATTTTTGCTGTGGTGGCGGACAAGGGCGGTATGCAGGAGTGGTTGACCTATACTGTGGTGTGGCTGGGGGCATGTACCGAGGTCGTATGTTGCTCCCTTCGGGCTGACATTGCATCTTCCTCTTGCCTTCTCGCTCGATCTCTTTGATCTTGTTTTCGACCACTATAGCCTTGTCAACTGCCATGACCCCACGGTCTTGTCGAGCCAGGATCACGCTGAGGGGTGCTGCGTTGCACAGCACCGGATAACACACATCAAAGGTACAAAGCGGAAGCGAAATTTTATTACATAAAGGAGTTTATGAACATTTGTACATCAAAATAAGTCCAGTCTACACTCATGGGCGTAGACTACGCATCAAGTACACGTTCAGCCCTTGAACGTGTTCTTGCTAGCACACACGCACACTAACTCTGCGGCGTGCATGACTCCCACTCGACGGGGTCCCCTCCTGGGGTTCTGTCTCCTCTTCGGGAGTCCCTTCCTCATAGAACCCTGCAAAAGCTTCAAACATAAGCAGTGAGCACGAAGGCTCAGCAAGTCTGACCCGTCTCACCTAAACATGGAACTTATACATGAGGGGTGATGGGTTACATGAGGTAAAAACCATTTGCAAGGACTCGCCTAATTAGTAGAACCTTACTTTCAAGTTTTAGCAGCAGGTTGTGGAGAACCTTACGCTAAGGCACATGAGAGAGCCGCAATCAAACAAGAAACACATTTCTCTCATGTACTTTACCCAAAGTTGAAAAGAACTTTAGTTAGCTCTAATCTACAACAAATCATTAGCAATCAAGTCCATCTTTAACATGCAACTAGCCTGTTCTTTCTATGTCACGGTACAGTGAACAAGTGGTACTCACTGACCATGAGGGACGGCGATTATAATCGATTTACACCTGCAGGGTTACCCAAACAACCCATCACGTACGCCCGTACTCGATGTTGCCTACAACAACCATCACGGACGCCGTACGCAACTACCTTTCACCCGTTAGCCAAATGTTGAACCGGTCCAATCTTCCCGAGCAAGAGATCTCTGCATGTGCATCTCAGTGCCGCCAGCCGATTTACACCTCGAGCTCTCAACCTACCCTCTGAACGACCAGCTATGCCTCAACACCCAGCTACCCGAGTTACATCGGTTTTCCGGTTCCCATATAGCCGGTAGGTCTTCGGTACTGTTCTAGCTTGTTCAACAGGCCCGCACACGGCTCGGCCCTCAATCGACACAAGCGGAGCTATAGCACCCAGGCCCAAAAGTTCTGTTGCCCTTACTCTCCGCCAGGTCTCATTTTTCTTGCCATGTGTATCATGTGCTATCTCTACCCGAGTCGAGTGCCTCTAGCCTATGCTCGTGAGTAGTTCCCACTACTCGACTTGTACCAAATCCTACACTATCTTAGCATTGCAGTAGCTAACGGGGTTTTGCAATCCTAAACCCACCTCATGGTTTTCTTGGCTATGCAATTGGGTTTCCAAACAAGACTCTAATGCAAGTAATAATGATAATCAAGTAAGTGCTCAAAACAATAAAGATTTGTAAAAGGGTTAATGCAAACCGGAGCTTGCCTTGCTGCTCTTGGTCGTAGGCTAGCTGCTCCTCCGGAGTAACAAAGTCTAGGACTTCGGGTTCCTCCTCGACCTTAGGGACTACATGATAGAAGAGGTACATGTATCAATTTAAATGCATTTGTATTATGTTTGAAGTTGTGAAGTCTATAACTCTCACTAGACAGACCCAATGACTGTAAAACTTTTACTGTGGCTTCGTTACAACCTAAACAGAGACTTGGTCCAGTTTTAATTGCAGCAAAACTCATTTGAGCCCTCCACAATTAATTATGTAATTGACCTTAATTGAAGGCTTTTAGGGTGTTCTAAGGATTTTCATGAAACAAACTATGACTTTTTGAAAACTGGATTTTCAGAGGGTTCTAATGGAATTGGTCTCACTTAATTTGAAGGTTCCTAACTAAAGATATGAGCTACACAATTTCAGAGAAAATTCTGAAAATGTTTCTGAACATTTTCTATTTTCTCTGGAACAGTTTCACTAATCACACCATTAGGTGGATAAATTGAGCTCAAATGGATCTGAAATTTTTATGGTAGTTCAGGGATATTTTGGTGAACATCCCAACAAAATTTCAGGATTTTCCTCCAAAGAATTCTCCAGTTAAAATTCCAAACATTTTAAACTTAGAGGAATTAATTCTGGAGAAATAAGGATTTTCATGAAGTGAAACTTGATTTTCTGGAAATTACTCAGAGAGCTGAATCCAACAAAATTTGGTTCACTCGATTTGGAGTTTTCTAGCCAAAGTTATGAGGATTTGAAGTTTGAAGGAAATCTGAAATCGGGGGAACAGTTTTAAACTCGCGGGTGGGCCCTGGGGACACGCGTCGCCTCCTGAGGCGTTGGCACACCGTGGCCTGCGGGGTTCCTGCGCGCCAGCACAATGGATCCTGGCCACACCCAATCCCGGTTTGAATTTTGAGCCGCTGACGAGTGGGCCAGCCGGCTTCGTCTTCCTCCCGACGCCCGCGCTCTGCCGCCGGGGTATCTCGCCGGAGAGCTCGCCGGTGGCCTCTGTAAAGCTCCAAACTTCACGATTTTGGCCGCCTCTGCCTATTTCCACTCGGGGAACAGGATTCTTGGGTCAGCTCGCCATGAAAATCGCCGCCACATGGTCGGCGACGAGCAGCAGCCTCGGGAGAACTTCGGCCGCGTTGCCCGTCCTCCCTAGCACCTAACCCGATCGAGCTAAGGGTCGTCGAGCATCAGTGGACCATAGGCAAGGTCGACATGAGCTCTACGGAGCTCGGGAAAAGCTGTGTTGGGCTGTCACCGTGCGACCTAGGCCGGAAATCGGGATTTCTATTGAAACTCGAAGAACAGCGGTTTCCTTCCACGGTTCTTCGTGATTCCTGCTCCTATGGACTCGTACGGGCTACTAGAAGTGATCCTCTCCATGAGAGGATGAGTGATGCCGTGTGGCTTACGAATTTACCTAATCGGTACATACCTCACTTTTGCACACCGTCGTGAAAACATGAAATTCCGGCTTAAGCAGCGTTTGTCACGCCGCCGGAGCTTGCGGGAATGAAAGAGGGGTTGAAGGCGAACCTCTTTGCTGTTCACAGCTCAGTGAACGGTGGGCTGCGTTGGCCGGAAGGACGGTTCCCGCAGCGGTGGCTCGAGCTGAAACTGGCAGAGAAGGGATCACCGCAGTGGAGCTCGGGGAAGACCGTGCAGGGTCCGGAACCGATTCGAGGCCGTTGAAGATGGCTTGGCGCACCCGGTGCTGGTCTCAGATCGCCGGGAGGGTCACTGGATCGGCCGGGCGACGAGGAACCAAAAGTTCACTCGGGCGGCGAGGAGCTTCGGCTTTTTGGGTGAAAATGCGACGAGGTAGCAGTGGAATGCACCGGTGACCGCTCGGGCAGGTAGATAAAGACCCCGAGAGTCGGTTCCGCAGCTGAGATCGGCAAGCAGCTGGTGGCTTCGCCGTTCCTTCGCCGTGGCGGCAGCTCGGGTCAGCGCAAGAACCCGAGTGCAGAGTTCAGTCGGCTGGGTTCTCTTCTGTGGCTGACCAGTGGGTCCCACCCGGGGTTTTAACCTCTGAAATTCACTCCTAATCACTGTTGTAAACAGTGAGCCCCATAATACCCATGGTGATTCAAATTATTCATCCATTAGCCATTTGAATTGATTAGGATTCAAATTGGGTTTGGTTTGAATGAATTTCAGCACAAGTTCAGTTTGGAATTCAAATAAAGTTTGAATTTGTCCCACTTAGCTCAGGTCAAGATCAACTCCAAATGGAGTGAAAATTGGAGTGTGAGCTCACAAAATTGTGCTGAATAAGAATATGCCTCCCACTTTTGAATTCATGGGATAAAAACAGTTTGAATTTGAATATGGTTTCAAACTTCCCTCTTTCTAGCTATACCCAAAATGACCTCAAAAAGGTTTTGAATTTGGGTGAAACTTGGCATGGACATCCCTAGCAATGTGTAGGAGTTTTCATATGCCCAGCCCCTCTATAACACATGTGGGAAATACCACTTTTGCAATATGTGAGTTTGTTCTCTAATGAGCATGTTGATGGTGGTTACTTGCTCTTCATTTGTGTTCATCAACTTGCTTCAAATGAGGTGTGTGGTGTGGTGATGAAAACTTTAAACATGTGTCAAAAACTGAAGCCCTTACATTCCTCCCCCCTTAAAAGAATCTCGTCCCGAGATTATAAGGTGAAAATGAGAGAGAGGACGATGGAAAATTACCGGATATGCGACATGAAAAAGTTGGGGTAGTTGGCGCGAAGAAAACCTTCGCTCTCCCATGTCGCTTCGTCCACGGAGTGATTACTCCATAGAACTTTGTAGAACCACAACGTACGGTTGCGTGTGGTTCGGGCCTTTTCGTCAATAATCTGAACCGGTTCTTCCCGATAGGTGAGATCCGGCTGCAGTTCTTCAATGTCTTCCAGCTGGACCGTAGTTGATAGATTGAGACACTTCCTCAGCTGGGAAATGTGAAAGATGTCGTGCACACCGGAAAGTGCTTCTGGTAATTTCAGCCGGTGTGCTACCGATCCACATCTTTCTGTAATCTGGAATGGATCGATGAATCGGGGTGCCAACTTTCCTCTCGCCTCAAATCTGTTTACGCCCTTCATTGGAGAAACACGTAGGTATACGTGATCTCCGACTTCAAACTGCAACGGGCGTCTTCTCCGGTCTGCATACTGTTTCTGACGGGATTGGGCGGCTTTTAGGTTCACTTGAATCAGTCGAAACTTTTCTTCCGCGTTGTTGACAATGTCACTTCCGAAGGTAACCCTTTCGCCAGATTCACACCAATTCAGTGGTGTGCGGCATTTCTGCCCGTATAGCGCCTCGTAGGGTGCCATCTTTATGCTGGCTTGGTACCCATTGTTGTACGAGAACTCGGCTAACGGCAAGTGATCATCCCAATTCTTGCCGTTGTTGATAGCGCAAGCTCGTAACATGTCTTCTAAGATCTGATTTACCCGCTCGGTTTGTCCATCCGTCTGTGGGTGGTATGCTGAACTACGGATCAGCTTCGTCCCCAAGGAAGCGTGCAGCTTCTCCCAAAAACGGGGCGCAAATAAAGTGCCCCGATCCGATATGATGGTACGGGGTACGCCGTACAAGCATAGGATCCGTGAGATGTACAGTTCAGCGTACTTCTTGGCGTTGTAGTTGGTGTTGACCGGGATGAAATGGGCAACCTTGGTGAGCCGATCGACGATCACCCACACAGAATCATGTTTCTGCAAGGTGGTGGGTAAACCGACGATGAAATCCATGCTCACGTCCTCCCACTTCCAGGCAGTAACGCCCAGTGGTTGTAGCAGTCCCGGTTTCCGCATATGGTCTGCTTTCGCCCTTCGGCATGTATCACACTTGGACACGTACTTTGCGATCTCCCGCTTCATCCGTGTCCACCAAAACTTGCTTCTGAGTTCTTGATACATCTGGTTGCTGCCGGGGTGAATAGAAAACTTTGACAAGTGAGCCTCATCAAAGATTTTCTTCCGTAATTCGGGTTTCGGGGTACGATGATCCGGTCCTTGAACCATAGGACGCTGTCTCCGTCCTTCCGGAAACATTTCAGCTCCCCACTGTCTACACGTCTCCGCGAATGCGACATGCCCTTGTCATGTTTCTGAGCAGCCGCTATCTCTTCACGGATGGTGGGGATCAAAGCTAGGTTGTAGAGAGCTCCATGTGGAATCACATGTAGTGGTTGTTCGCTCTCTTCCAACGGTGTGATGGTCAGACTGTTGACGTGTGACTTGCGTCTCAGTGCATCTGCCACTATGTTTGCCTTGCGCGGATGATAATGGATCTCTATTTCATAATCCTTTATCAATTCTAACCATCTTCGCTGCCTCATGTTCAGCTCCTTCTGAGTGAATATGTACTTGAGGCTTTTGTGGTCGGTATACAAATGTACGAGGTTACCGAGTAGGTAGTGCCTCCACATTTTCAGTGCAAGTACCACGGCAGCAAGCTCCAAGTCGTGAGTTGGATAGTTCTGCTCATGGTTTCTAAGCTGCCGTGATCCATACGCGACCACTCTTTGGTCTTGCATCAGCACACATCCGAGCCCAATGCCGGATGCATTGCAGTACACATCGAACGGTTTTGTTGTGTCTGGCTGTGCCAAAACCGGTGCTGATGTCAGGTACTTGACTAAAGCCTTGAATTCTGCTTCACATGCTGGACTCCAAACATATTTGGTAGCCTTCTTCAGCAGCTCCGTCATAGGCTTGACAATCTTCGAGAAGTTCGGAATGAACCTCCGATAATATCTCGCGAGTCCGAGGAAACTCCGTACCTCGTGAACAGTTCTCAGGGATTTCCAATTCAGCGCTTGAGTGATCTTGCTCGGGTCTACGGCGATACCCTCCGCTGAGATGATATGCCTGAGAAAAGGCACTTGCGATATCCAGAACTCGCATTTGCTGAATTTCGCGTATAGCTTGTGATCCCGCAGCCGTTGCAAGACTACGCAGATGCTTCTTGTGATCTTCCTCCGACTTGGAATATACCAGTATGTCGTCGATGAAGACCACGACAAACTTGTCCAGCTCCACATGAATACCGAGTTCATCAAATACATGAAGTGAGCTGGAGCATTGATGAGGCCGAAGGACATGACCAGGTACTCATAAAGTCCGTACCTTGTCGAGAAAGCCGTCTTCAGAATGTCCTCAGCCCTTATCTTAATCTGATGGTACCCGGATCTTAAGTCCATCTTGGAAAAGATCTTTGCTTCGACCAACTGATCAAACAACATGTCGATCCGTGGCAACGGTACTTGTTCTTGATGGTTACGGCATTTAATGGACGATAGTCCACGCAAAGCCGCAACGTCTCATCCTTCTTCTTTACAAATAATGCCGAACAGCCCCATGGTGAGGAGCTCGGCCTAATAAAACCCTTTTCCAGGTGGTCCGTGAGCTGAGTCTTCAGTTCAGCCAACTCCTTGGGCGCCATCTTGTACATCCTTCGGGATATTGGCATGGTTCCCGGTGCAAGTTCAATCTTGAACTCCACATCTCTATCGGGTGGCATCCCCGGCAAATCGTCCGGGAATACATCAGGGAACTCTCGGACCACTGGAATATCTTCCAATCTGATGGTTGTGGCTTGACAGACACTTGGAAGTTTTATTTCTGGACTGTCCAGAAATAAAGAATGAGATTCGTGCACTTATGAATTCAAATGCACGATTCGGAGGACGGTGTCTAAAACAGCGCCGTGGCGGGTTAACCACGACATCCCTAAGATGACATCGACCTTTTGTCCCTCTAAAATTATGAGAGACGTAGGGTATACTCTACCCTCCAAGCACAATGGCGCTTTTGGGACCATCATGCTTGCTGAAATTTTCCCACCCGGTGAACAGATCACATAAGGACTATCGGTGGGTAGTATTTGCAAGCTATATTTATCAATGAAAGCTTGGCTAATGAAGCTATGCGTGGCGCCTGAATCAAATAGTACTATGGCGGGATGCTGGTGGAGTTGGAACATACCCGCAAGGATTGGCTCGCCCTCCGGCACGTCCTCTATGGCAAGCTGGTGGACTTTGCTGGGCCTAGGATTTGCCCGCCGTGCATTGGTGGGGTTCCGGGGTTGATTCCTCCCCGGAAACTGCGGTGCCACTCCGCCGCCTTGCCTCTCCGGGCAACTGCTCGCGAAGTGTCCTGGACGACCACACTTGTAACATGTGGCCGCTGCTGGTGTAGTGCTCGGGGGACGAAAGCCCGGCATGCGTTGCTGAGGTGCATACGCACGCGGCATCACCCTCTGCTGCTGTTGTTGCGGAGGTGGTGCTGGCAGTGCCAGCCTGAATGCCGGTGAAGAGTACGGCCGACTGCGGAAAGGCATCGACCTCTGGGGTGGCTGCCAGCGTGAACCTGATGGTGGGCGATTCACCATCCGAAACTTTTGAGAAGGACCGCCTCCTTCTCCGCTGCTTTGCGGCGCGCTTCGCTTTCGCTCTGCCGCCGCCAACTCCTTGCTGGAGTCCTCTTGAACAATCGCAGCGTCAATGATGTCGTTGAGGCTGCCGCAATTGAACATCGCCAACTTGTCCTTCAGGAGCGGATTAAGCCCCTGGTAAAAATTGTCCCGCCGCTTCTCGTCGGTATCTGCGTGATACGACGCGTAGAGCGCGAGATCGTTGAACGCCCTGGAGTATTCCAGCGCGTTCCGGCTCCCTTGCTGCAGGTGTAGGAACTCCTGTGTCTTCCTCTTCATCAAGCCTGGCGGTATGTGATAGGCCCTGAAGGCCGTCCGGAACTCCGTCCAGGTCATAACTCGGTCGGTGGGCTGTGAAGCACAGAAGTTTGCCCACCACTCGCTCGCGGATCCTTGGAGCTGCTGGACCGCGAACTGAGTCTTGCGCTGCTCACTTATCTGGAGCAGCCCGAACTTCATCTCTATTGCGCGGAGCCAATTGTCCGCGTCAAGAGGTTCATCCGCCCTTGAGAATACCGGGGGATGAGTCGCTAGGAAGTTGGAGTAGGAGCTCTGTTGACGCTCCTCACGGTCTTGACGTCTCTCTGGGCAAGACGTATTGGCGATAAGCGTTTGCAGCAACTCCGTGTGCTGCTGATGCGAACCCGCCATTGCCGCGACGATGTCGGCCAATGTAACCGTTCGCAGTGGTGGTGGCTATGTGTTTGCTGTTGCTGTTGCTGCTGTTGCTGTCCCGAGGAATCCTCGGGAGGCTGTTGGGAGGTCTCTCCCCCTTGACTAGTACCCCCAACGTCCGGGTTGGCATGAGTACGCGTCATTCTGAAATTCAAAACAGCAGCAATTAGCACATGTCATACTTAAAATTCCATATGCAACAGTAGGTATTGAAGTGACACATGATTAATTTGCACAACATTCACATATATTGATAAAGCATAAACTTTATACAAGATACATTATTCTCGGGTCTCCGAGAAGTCGTGCTCATGTCGTCACTACCTATACATACACTACTGCCTATACGACATGTCACCGATTATAAAAGTTGGGTTACACTACCCTAGCTGCCCTACTTGGCAACTGTAACCCCCTACTCGGAGTAGAACTCGACCTCTTGTGGGTCGTCCTCCTCCGGTACCTCTGCTGGTGGCTCTGGATCTACCACCTCTTCCCCCATCTCGGGTTCTCCCATTGCTGGAAGGCCCAAGACTACCAGTATGCCCAATACCGGAGGTACGAGGTCCTGCAAGGCATGCACCTCGTCCATAGCCTGGTTGTAGTCCTCTTCCCAGCCTTGCCCTTCCTCAATAGCATTGTCTCGCTCTTGAGTAAGGTCCTCGTTCTGCTGGGTCAGATTCTGTACCAGCTCTTGCAATGCCGCGATGTCGACACGGCTTTTCTTCTTCGCCTTCTTCAGACGATGCAACTGATTGTGCTGTTCATTCAGTCGCTTGATCGTCGGAAGGAGCACCTTACGGAGTGCGCTGTGAGCACTCTCAAAATGGTCTCCACGGCTCGTGCTCTCCTTGAGCTTGGTGGCGAGATGCTCTGTATGAACACCTTGACTGTCCATCACGGTGTTTCCCGCCCTCATCTGGAGGCTGAGATTTGCCTCCGCGGGGTTGTACCTTGGGCAACTCGGGTCCGTTGCCTCCAGGTACCTCTCTTCCCACACATGCTGAGCCCGTCCCTCCACTGGAACGAGCGCATATGGAGTACCCTCCATAGCCTGCATGTGTAGTTGGCAGAAACGTGACATGGTGTCACGGGCTGCCACTTGCCACATCCCTTCGGGTTGTCCACCTCTCACCGTGACGGTGAACGGCGCCCACCCGGGTGGCGTAGGTCCTGCAGGGACTTCGACATGGATTGTCCACGTCTTTTCCCCTCCTCGCCTTCTTCCTTGGCGAAGTACTGCGGCATTTGGTTGTATCCGAAATATTGAAGCATCTGCCTCAATGCCTCCGGATAGCCGCTGTGGTGAGAACAGTGAGATTTCACCCAACCGTTCTCGAACTGTTTATCCGCTGTCATCTGTAAAAATATATTTGAGAAATGTCAAATATTTATTTGAACAGTAAACCATTGAGTCATAACACCAAACATGTCATTGAACTCATAAAACTTGGAAATATAGTTCAAATTTAAACAAATTTGACTACTGATCTGCTGTCCAACCTGACAGCCCTGACCAGTTCCCATTTCAACCTGATTTAGGCCATGCTAAAGCAAAACCAATTCTGGAGCTCAACATAAAAGTTAAAGCTAACTTCAATAGCTTTCCAGAAAGTGTTTGCTTGGCCTAAGATCTGTCCTGGTTCAAAAGTTATGAGAGGTTAAAGTTAACAGAATTTCTGGAGAAAATTGGACAGCACCCCCCTGCTTTAGGTACTGATTTGATCCAAGAATTCCAGTTAATTCTGCTCCCAATATGACAAAACTTTCTGTTACAAAGTTGTAACCCAGCTCATAAGCTTTCCAGAACTACCTCATTTTCTATTTTTGGATTTTTATGCAGGAAGTTATTCTCAATTTACAGAGAGTTTACAGAGAGTCTTTACTCTGTCCTGTTTTCTGGACAGTTTCAACTCTACTGCATTTTTCGATTGGTTAATGGATGAAACACCTCTGGACCTCAACAGAAAAGTTGTAAAGATCTTCCAAAGCTTTCCAGAAATGTATCATACGACCGCAACCTCGAAAGAACTCAACCTATAACCTCTGATTAACTTCAGCTTTAACTCAGCTGAAAATAGAGTGCTCTGTCCTTAGCAACCTATAAGTTGAAAACTTGTTAACTTTGAATATCCTGATTAAGGGAAGGAGTTGTAGCAAATTTTAGTGCTTCGGAACCAAAACCTTCAAGTTTTACAATGAATTTGTTCTTTTAGTGGGTTGTGACGTCGATGCGTCACCAGATCATGTCGGTACTACATCCTCACAAAGAAAAACCTATACCAGACTTAGCCGGCTTCGTTAATTCAGTGGCACTAAATGTCACTTACACACGGATACTACACGTCTACCGTTTTGTGGTTAGACTACCTGCAGAAACTCAAGCAATCGTCAGGCTCGTCTGCACACCGAGCCCGGAATCCATACAGTTCGTACACCCGGCCGTCATCACTCGCCCAGATGTTCTCAAGCCAAACACGCCTTGAGTTACGTGTTCACGTTTAGACCACGTGACGGGGTCTCCCAAATTGCACCACGCATGCCAGGGACATACGTTGCTCCTATACCCCCAAACGACATGAAGAGTCGTAGAGGATATCAAAGCGGGTCGGGTTACCTGCCACCCGTGGGGCTCCACCCTGCAGCTTGTGCGCACTGGTGGACAGCGCTCACGTGTACCCCCAAGACATAAACGTCCCTAGATACACGATTTTCCGACATAGACAAATAGATTAGTATGCCACTTTCTATACACTAATAACATCCTTTACGGGCTACTAACTCGTTCCTCACTGGATTTTTGAAAAAGATGACCTTTGTAGTGCGTTAACCTCAAGCGGGCTCTGATACCAACTGACACGACCCCACGGTCTTGTCGAGCCAGGATCACGCTGAGGGGTGCTGCGTTGCACAGCACCGGATAACACACATCAAAGGTACAAAGCGGAAGCGAAATTTTATTACATAAAGAAGTTTATGAACATTTGTACATCAAAATAAGTCCAGTCTACACTCACGGGCGTAGAATACGCATCAAGTACACGTTCAGCCCTTGAACATGTTCTTGCTAGCACACACGCACACTAACTCTGCGGCGTGCACGACTCCCACTGGACGGGGTTCCCCTCCTGGGGTTCCGTCTCCTCTTCGGGAGTCCCTTACTCATAGAACCCTGCAAAAGCTTCAAACACAAGCAGTGAGCACGAAGGCTCAGCATGTCTGACCCGTCTCACCTAAACATTGAACTTCTACATGAGGGGTGATGGGTTACATGAGGTAAAAACCATTTGCAAGGACTCGCCTAATTAGTAGAACCTTACTTTCAAGTTTTAGCAGCAGGTTGTGGAGAACCTTACGCTAAGGCACATGAGAGAGCCGCAATGAAACAAGAAACACATTTCTCTCATGTACTTTGCCCAAAGTTGAAAAGAACTTTAGTTAGCTCTAATCTACAACAAATCATTAGCAATCAAGTCCATCTTTCAATCAGCAACATTTTAACATGCAACTAGCCTGTTCTTTCTACGTCACAGTACAGTGAACAAGTGGTACTCACTGACCGCGAGGGACGGCGATTATAATCGATTTGCACCTGTAGGGTTACCCGAACAACCCGTCACGTACGCCCGTACTTGATGTTGCCTACAACAACCATCACGGACGCCGTACGCAACTACCTTTCACCCGTTAGCCAAATGTTGAACCAGTCCAATCGTCCCGAGCAAGAGGTCTCTGCACGCGCATCTCAGTGCCGCCAGCCGATTTACACCTCGAGCTCTCAACCTACCCTCTGAACGACCAGCTATGCCTCAACACCCAGCTACCCGAGTTACATCGGTTTCCTGGTTCCCATATAGCCGGTAGGTCTTCGGTACTGTTCTAGCTTGTTCAAGAGGCCCGCACACGGCTCGGTCCTCAATCGACACAAGCGGAGCTATAGCACCCAGGCCCCAAAGTCCTGTTGCCCTTACTCTCCGCTCGGTTTCATTTTTCTTGCCATGTGTATCATGTGCTATCTCTACTCGAGTCGAGTGCCTCTATCCTTTGCTCGCGAGTTGTTCCCACTACTCGACTTGTACCGAATCCTACACTATTTAGCATTGCAGTAGCTAACAGGGTTTTGCAATCCTAAACCCACCCCATGGTTTTCTTGGCTATGCAATTGGGTTTCCAAACAATACTCTAATGCAAGTAATAATGATAATCAAGTAAGTGCTCAAAACAATAAAGATTTGTAAAAGGGTTAATGCAAACCGGAGCTTGCCTTGCTGCTCTTGGTCGTAGGCTAGCTGCTCCTCCGGAGTAACGAAGTCTAGGACTTCGGGTTCCTCCTCGACCTTAGCGACTACATGATATAAGAGGTACATGTATCAATTTAAATGCATTTGTATTAAGTTTGAAGTTGTGAAGTCTATAACTCTCACTAGAGAGACCCAATGACTGTGAAACTTTTACTGTGGCTTGGTTAAAACCTAAACAGAGACTTGGTCCAGTTTTAATTGCAGCAAAGCTCATTTGAGCCCTCCACAATTAATTATGTACTTGACCTTAATTGAAGGCTTTTAGGGTGTTCTAAGGATTTTCATGAAACAAACTATGACTTTCTGAAAACTAGATTTTCAGAGGGTTCTAATGGAATTGGTCTCACTTAATTTGAAGGTTCCTAACTAAATATATGAGCTACACAATTTCAGAGAAAATTCTGAAAATGTTTCTGAACATTTTCTATTTTCTCTGGAACAGTTTTACTAATCACACCATTAGGTGGATAAAATGAGCTCAAATGGATCTGAAATTTTTATGGTAGTTCAGGGATATTTTGGTGAACATCCCAGCAAAATTTCAGGATTTTCCTCCAAAGGATTCTCCAGTTAAAGTTCCAAACAGTTTAAACTTGGAGGAATTAATTCTGGAGAAATAAGGATTTTCATGAAGTGAAACTTGATTTGCTTGAAAGTACTCAGAGAGCTGAATCCAACAAAATTTGGTTCACTCGATTTGGAGTTTTCTAGCCAAAGTTATGAGGATTTGAAGTTTGAAGGAAATCTGAAATTCGGGGGAACAGTTTTAAACTCGCGGGTGGGCCCTGGGGACACGCGTCGCCCCCTGAGATGTTGGCACACTGTGGCCTGCGGGGTTCCTGCGCGCCAGCACAATGGATCCCGGCCACACCCGATCCTGGTTTGAATTTTGAACCGCTGACACGTGGGCCAGCCGGCTTCGTCTTCCTCCCGACGCCCGCGCTCTGCCGCCGGGGTATCTTGCTGGAGAGCTCGCCGGTGGCCTCTGTAAAGCTCCAAACTTCACGATTTTGGCCGCCTCTGCCTATTTCCACTCGGGGAACAGGATTCTTGGGTCAGCTCGCCATGAAAATGGCCGCCACATGGTCGGCGACGAGCAGCAGCCTCGGGAGACCTTCGGCCGCGTTGCCCGTCCTCCCTAGCACCTAACCCGATCGAGCTAAGGGTCGTCGAGCATCAGTGGACCATAGGAAAGGTCGACATGAGCTCTACGGAGCTCGGGAAAAGCTGTGTTGGGCTGTCACCGTGCGACCTAGGCCGGAAATCGGGATTTCTATTGAAACTCGAAGAACAGTGGTTTCCTTCCACGGTTCTTCGTGATTCCTGCTCCTATGGACTCGTACGGGATACTAGAAGTGATCCTCTCCATGAGAGGATGAGTGATGCCGTGTGGCTTACGAATTTACCTAATCGGTACAGACCTCACTTTTGCACACCATCGCGAAAACATGAAATTCCGGCTTAAGCAGTGTTTGTCACGCCGCCGGAGCTTGCGGGAATGAAAGAGGGGTTGATGGCAAACCTCTTTGCTGTTCACAGCTCAGTGAACGGTGGGCTGTGGTGGCCAAAAGGATGGTTCCCGCAGCGGCGGCTCGAGCTGAACTGGCAGAGAAGGGATCGCCGCAGTGGAGCTCGGGGAAGACCGTGCAGGGTCCGGAACCGATGCGAGGCCGTTGAAGATGGCTTGGCGCACCCGGTGCTGGTCTCAGATCGCCGGGAGGGTCACTGGATCGGCCGGGCGACAAGGAACCAAAAGTTCACTCGGGCGGCGAGGAGCTTCGGCTTTTTGGGTGAAAATGCGACGAGGTAGCGGTGGAATGCACCGGTGACCGCTCGGGCGGGTAGATAAAGACCCCGAGAGTCGGTTCCGCAGCTGAGATCGGCAAGCAGCTGGTGGCTTCGCCGTTCCTTCGCCGTGGCGGTAGCTCGGGTCAGCGCAAGAACCCGAGTGCAGAGTTCAGTCGGCTGGGTTCTCTTCTGTGGCTGACCAGTGGGTCCCACCCGGGGTTTTAACCTCTGAAATTCACTCCTAATCACTGTTGTAAACAGTGAGCCCCAAAATATCCATGGTGATTCAAATTATTCACCCATTAGCCATTTGAATTGATTAGGATTCAAATTGGGTTTGGTTTGAATGAATTTCAGCACAGGTTCAGTTTGGAATTCAAATAAAGTTTGAATTTGTCCCACTTAGCTCATGTCAAGATCAACTCCAAATGGAGTGAAAATTGGAGTGTGAGCTCACAAAATTGTGCTGAATAAGAATATGCCTCCCATGTTTGAATTCATGGGATAAAAACAGTTTGAATTTGAATATGGTTTCAAACTGCCCTCTTTCTAGCTATACCCAAAATGACCTCAAAAAGGTTTTGAATTCTGTTGAAACTTGGCATGGACATCCCTAGCAATGTGTAGGAGTTTTCATATGCCCAGCCCCTCTATATTACATGTGGGAAATACCACTTTTGCAATATGTGAGTTTGTTCTCTAATGAGCATGTTGATGGTGGTTACTTGCTCTTCATTTGTGTTCATCAACTTGCTTCAAATGAGGTGTGTGGTGTGGTGATGAACACTTTAAACATGTGTCAAAAACTGAGGCCCTTACATCAACCAGCTTCTGGAATCTTACGTAGTCATTATTGAGGAGTTGAACCTGAATCTCATTGTTCAACCCTCTCATGAACAGGTACTGCTTCCTCTGATCTGAGTTTCAGGGGCATACCGGGACAGTTGCGTGAACTTGTTGAGGTACTCATTCACACTTTTCTGTCCTTGGTGGAGACCTTTGAACTCCTGCCTCTTGAGCATCATTACACCAGCAGGGATGTAATGAGAGCGGAAACTTTCCTTGAACTCAGTCCAAGTGATTGTCTCCGGGTTGACATGGGCGTTGCATAGGGCATCCAACCAGTCAGCGGCAGCTCCCATAAGTTGGTGCGATGCAAAGAGAACCTTCTCTCGGTCATTGCACTGAACAATGGCAAGCTTCTTCTCCATGGATTTCAACCAATCATTGGCCTCCATGGGATCACTAGATTGAGCAAAGGTGGGTGGCCGAGTCCTCATGAACTCTCCCAGTCTGTTGTGAGCCGGCGGCGGTGGTGGCGGTGGTGCCGGAACGGTGTTGTTGTTGGCCTGCAACTGACCCAAAGTTTGGATCATGGTTTGCATAATCTGGTTTTGCATGGCCATCAACCTTTCTAGGTTGTTCTTGCCAGCTCCGGGGTTAACAGGAACTTCCTCGTGATCATCCTCTTGGGTGTCACGGACGTTCCTTCGGCTGGCGTTTCCTCTCACCATCTGTGAGAGAGATCAAAATAGAATAGAATGTTAGGAGGTTAGGTAGGTTCCTTCAACTATATGCATCAAGGTGAGTTGGACTATATATATATTAGCCCATATGAGGATGTGAACAAGTGCCGAAGCATCTCACACCTCTTTCTACTTACGTGTGGATATGGACAACGTTTGGGGACGTCCCACAACCCACACTAAGCATACAATCACAAACAATCATTGCAAGGGCTCATACAACTCCTATTCAGGGCTGGTTTCCTATGCCAAGGTGGTTTCAAGGCCAATCTAAGCGTCCTAGGATGCTTCCTTGGGTCAGCGTGGCTTAGCTACCAATCTGTGTCCAATCTGTGACTCCTATTTAAGGGTGTAACCTACTGTTAACCCGTGGCTCTAATGTCAATCTAAGATTTCTATCTAGGCATCTAACCTACTGTCAACCCGTGGCTCTGATACCAATCTGTGACGCCCTCAATTCTGTGGGAAACCACCGAACCGAGAACTAATGCATATGTGTGCCTAGTATGTTCATCACACATACACATGCGTTCCACAAACTGAATTCAGATTATATATTACCACGAATAACAGAGTTTATTACAATACCTCATGAGTCTTGGACTCATGCTCACAGCGGAAGTCTTTATTTTGACACGACCCCAAGGTCTTGTCGAGCCAGGATCACACTGAGGGGTGCTGCGTTGCACAACACCGGATAACACACATCAAAGGTACAAAGCGGAAGCAAAACTTTTATTTCATAAAGTAGTTTATGAACATTTGTACATCAAAATAGGTCCAGTCTACACTCACAGGCGTAGACTACGCATCAAGTTCACGTTCAGCCCGTGAACGTGTCCTTGCTAGCACACACGCACAATAACACGGCGGCGTGCACGACTCCCACTCGACGGGGTTTCCCTCCTGGGGTTTCACCTCCTCTTCGGGAGTCCCTTCCTCATAGAACCCTGCAAAAGCTTCAAACACAAGCAGTGAGCACGAAGGCTCAGCAAGTCTGACCCGTCTCACCTAAACATGGAACTTCTACATGAGGGGTGATGGGTACAGGAGGTAAAACCATTTGCAAATAACTCGCCTAATTATTGGGACCTTACTTTCATGTTTTAGCAGCAGGTTGTGGAGAACCTTACGCTAAGGCACATGAGAGAGCTGCAATCAAACAAGAAACGCATTTCTCTCATGTACTTTGCCCAAAGTTAAAAAGAACTTTAGTTAGCTCTAAACTACAGCAAATCATTAGCAATCAAGTCCATCTTTCAATCAGCAACATTTTAACATGCAACTAGCCTGTTCTTTCTACGTCACGGTACAGTGAACAAGTGGTACTCACTGACCGTGAGGGACGGCGATTATAATCGATTTACACCTGCAGGGTTACCCGAACAACCCGTCACGTACGCCCGTACTCGATGTTGCCTACAACAACCATCACGGACGCCGTACGCAACTACCTTTCACCCGTTAGCCAAATGTTGAACCGGTCCAATCGTCCCGAGCAAGAGGTCTCTGCACGCGCATCTCAGTGCCGCCAGCCGATTTACACCTCGAGCTCTCAACCTACCCTCTGAACGACCAGCTATGCCTCAACACCCAGCTACTCGAGTTACATCGGTTTCCCGGTTCCCATATATCCGGTAGGTCTTCGGTACTGTTCTAGCTTGTTCAAAAGGCCCGCACACGGCTCGGTCCTCAATCGACACAAGCGGAGCTACAGCACGCAGGCCCCAAAGTCCTGCTGCCCTTACTCTCCGCTCGGTCTCATCTTTCTTTCCATGTGTATCATGTGCTATCTCTACCCGAGTCGAGTGCTTCTAGCCTATGCTTGCGAGTAGTTCCAACTACTCGACTTGTACCGAATCCTACACTATCTTAGCATTGCAGTAGCTAACGGGGTTTGCAATCCTAAACCCAACCCATGGTTTTCTTGGCTATGCAGTTGGGTTTTCATACAAGACTCTAATGCAAAGAATAAGGTATTCAATTATGTGCTCAAAACAATAAAAACTTGTAAAAAGGTTAATGCAAACCGGAGCTTGCCTTGCTGCTCTTGGTCATAGGCTAGCTGCTCCTCCAGAGTAACGAAGTCTAGGACTTTGGGTTCCTCCTCGACCTTGGCGACTACATGATATACAAGTATATGTATTAATTTAAATGCATTTGATTGAATTTAAACTTGTGAAGTCTATAACTCTTACTAGACAAACCCAATGACTGTGAAACTATTACTGTGGTTTGGTTACAACCTAAACACAGACTTAGTCAAATTTTAGTTGCAGCAATGCTCATTTGAGTCCTCCACAATTAATTATGTACTTGACCTTAATTGAAGGCTTGTAGGGTGTTCTAAGGATTTTCATGAAACAAACTATGACTTTCTGAAAACTAGATTTTCAGAGGGTGCTAATGGAGTTGGTCTCACTTAATTTAAAGGTTCCTAACTAAAGATATGAGCTAAACAATTTCCAGAGGAAATTCTGAAAATGTTTCTGAACATTTTCTATTTTCTTTGGAACAGTTTCACTAATCACACCATTAGGTTGATCAAATGAGCTCAAATGGATCTGAAATTTTTATGGTAGTTCAGGGATATTTTGGTGCACATCCCAGCAAAGTTTCAGAATTTTTCTCCAAAGGATTCTCCAGTTAAAATTCCAAACAGTTTAAAATTTTTTGAGGAATTAATTCTGGAGAAATAAGGATTTTCATGAAGTGAAACTTGATTTGCTGGAAAGTGCTCAGAGAGCTGAATCCAACAAAATTTGGTTCACTGATTTGGAGCTTTCTAGACAAAGTTATGAGGATTTGAAGTTTGAAGGAAATCTGAAAATCGGGAAAAAGTTTAAACTTGCGGGTGGGCCCCGGGGACACGCGTCGCATACCGAGGCGACGGCACACCGTGGTCTGCGGGGTTCCTGCGCGCCAGCACAACAGATCCCAGCCACACCCGATCCCGATTTAAAATTTTAAGCCGCTGACACGTGGGCCAGCCGGCTTTGTCTTCCTCCCGACGCGCCCTCGCGCCCGCGCCGCCTCTCCTCGCCGAAGCAGACTCTGAGCTCGCCGGCTTGCCGCTGCCGGCCATCACCTAGTCTGAAACTCGCCGCCAGAGGGTTGTCGACGTCGAGGAGCACGTCTGTGGGGTCAGTTCGAGCTGGCGGTGACCGGAACTAGCCCGGCGACGTGCGGCGGCCTCGGTTGAGATTCGGCGCCGTCGGCCGTGGGTCCTAACCCGCCAAAACCTCGAACGATCGGTTCTATAGCATCAGTACACCTCTAGGAAGCTCTACAAGGTGTCAAATGGGTTCAAAGATGGCGGCAAGTCGGTTGGCACTGTGTGACCAAGCGTGCCCGCCATGAGCGCCCTTGATCGAGCTCAAAATTCATCACTCCTAGTTAGTTTCATACCACGGATGCAGAAAGGAAATTGATCGCCGGCTAGTCCAGCGTCTATGTTCAAGATTTGATAACCAAAGAAGGATCATAGCGCGAGAATTCAAAGAATCCGTACTGGAAGCTCGGTTTAGGGTCGCCGGAGCAAAAGCAGGAAATTCGCAGTGGATTCTTCACGGTTTGCTCCCAAACTTGAAGGAGAGCAACACGGTGGTCGCGCGCTCCTGTTGCCTTTCTTGCTGGACCGTGAAAGCGCATGTGGAACGCTGTCCACGAGCACCTGACCTTCGGCTGAGGTTAGGTCGCTGCTGTGGCGATCGTTCTCGGGCAAGGGAGGTCAGAGCTCGGGGTTTTTGTCGTTGGGGAGGTGGAGTGCGATCTCAGGCTGCTGTCTAGCAGCTCAGGGATGGAAAGGGGCGATCGTTTGCTGGTTTTCCCGATCGACCGAGAGCTTCGGGGAGAAAAACTGCCGCTGCTCGGGGTCGCACGCGAGGGGATAAAGCCAGCCGGTCTTCGCTCGAGCTGAGGCGGTGCCGGTCGCGTGGAGGCACGAGCAAGCCGCCCTGAGCGCCAGCGCGCGAAGAGGGAAGCAGCTGGTGGCGCCGGTTGCTTCTCGGTGGCACAGCCGGCAGCTGCTCGGTGGAATTTCCCACCGAGGCTGTGACTTTGTGTGCAAGTCTTCCCCCTTCTCTCTATGACATGTGGGTCCCACACTCAAGTTTAACCTCTGAAATTAACTCCTCATCACTGTTGTAAACAGTAAGCCCCAAAATACCCATGGTGATTCAAATTATTCACCCATGAGCCAACTGAATTGACTAGAATTCAAATTGGGTTTGGTTTGAATAAATTTAAGCACATGTTCAGTTTGAAATTCAAATAAAGTTTGAATTTGCCCCACTTAGCTCATGTCAAGATCAACTCCAAATGGAGTGAAAATTTGTGTGTGAGCTCACAAAAATGTGCTGAATAAGAATATGCCTCCCACTTTTGAATTCATCGGATAAAAACAGTTTGAATTTGAATATGGTTTCAAACTGCCCTCTTTCTAGCTATACCCAAAATGACCTCAAAAAGATTTTGAATTTGGGTGAAACTTGGCATGGACATCCCTAGCAATGTGTAGGAGTTTTCATATGTCCAGCCCCATCTATATCACATGTGGAGAATACCACTTTTACAATATGTGAGTTTGTTTTCTAATGAGCATGTTGATGGTGGTTACTTGGTCTTCATTTGTGTTCATCAACTTGCTTCAAATGAGGTGTGTGGTGTGGTGATGAACACTTTAAACATGTGTCAAAAACTGAGGCTCTTACATATTTCTACGCAGCGGAAGTCTTTATTCTAATGAGGAAGCAATTTAACTAATGCGGAAGCAAATCTAAGCAGAATTGGCTCTATCCCTACACCCTCCACAGGCAAGGTTGAGAACAGATCACACGCCTTAAGGCTCCACTTGGTCTTCATAGTAGGCTTCTTCTGCTGCTGATGATGAAATAATAATGCAAGTTTGAGTACAATGATGTACTCAGCAAGTGCGGGAAAAAAACATGATATGTAGCTCATAACAAGGTAGGTATAAAAAGACTCATTTGCAGAAAAGCAGATTTGTAAAACCATGATACAACAGCAACTTAACTTTAGATGAATGTAATCCCAGCATGTATTAAATTACCAACATACCTCCATAACTTTCCATGTTCCACCCGAACATTAACCAAACTTCATTCTTACTTGTCACACCCGGTTTCTCCGAAGAACAACCGAGTGAATATCACATGTATGCCAGGATCATTTTCTCATACATGTGATGACAAATAGTGAAGCATCATAATATTACAAGCCAAGTGTTCGAATATAAATAAGTCTTACATAGCATAATGTCTCGATGGACGATAATAAGTTCATAACATGTAAATAAAACAGCAGCGGAATATAAATCTTGTGGGCTCCGTCACAGGCGTTGCCCAGGGGACTCCGTGAACCTAGAATCCTTCTTCGGGTCCGAAGTATTGGTCATTGAACACCACATCATCCCCTTGACCTGAGCAGCAATTTAAACCAACAGAAAAGCAAGCTTGAGTACCGTTGGTACTCAGCAAGTGTGGGAAAGTTATGTTATGCATGGCTAGAGCAAGGAGAGGTTGAACTCTTGGTTAAAGCACTACGTAATTAATACCTATCACCTTAGCTTATTAAGCACCTACATTACTACACAGGTGAAATGGTCCCAATCCCTCAACCCATCATCAATATCAAGTAACCATAATCTCATCTCCAATGTTAAGCTTCCCGCTTAACATCCTCAACTTCCCAATTCATCATCCTCTAATCATGAATAAGTCCAAGCCGCTCTTGACCGTGAGCACGGCTATCATGACAGTTTTGACTTTGCAGAGTTTGCACCACTGTACCCACATGTAGTGATTTCATCCCCCGTTGCCGGGTGGACTAAAAGAACCTCCATTATGCCAGTGGCCGCGAACCACGTTCACACTTCCCAGGTGTGTAGCCAGGAGATCACTACGAGGCCTTTACAAAGTGATTCCCGATGAGCGTGGACCCACTGAGGTTTCACCCCTAACAGCATACAAGAGGCTCCAACCCCGCTGTAGTGGCCCCCTCTTGAGACTTGCGGTTCATATGGTAGTCCAGCTGACACCTATTCCTCGCACCATCCAAACACCCATACTACGCCGGGGATACACCTAATTAATTGGCCAAGCTGCCCTATCTAAGCATGTGGTTGGCACTGTAAAGCCAGGTTACATGCTCCATGAACCGGTCCTTAGGATCCAGGCAAGTACTAAACACAAACCCGAGTCTCGTGCACCCAGCACCAACCAAATCATCTAACTTGCCTCGATCCCTACCTCTACATAACTCATAATATCTCATACAAGAGTAAGGTAAATAAGTTGATGATCTCATATCCCACTTATCCCATTCTAAGCATGGCTAAGCATAAGCATATAAATAAATGACATAATAAAATAAATCCCAATCCAAGCTACAAGGAAACAAGATAATGCAATTCTAGGGAAACTTCCTAGCATGGGTATCATATTCCAATTTGACCATGCAATTAAATTCTAACTACACATCCTAGTATAGGATCAAAGTGGTCAAGGACACTTGCCTTCTTCCTGCTGCTCTGGGAATGGAAAGTCTTTGTCTTGGAAGGGGAGAACTTGCTTTGGGGCAGGTTCTACTCATGCCAATACACATAGCAAAAGAAAACAACAATCCAGAAGCCATAGTCCACACTTTCACTCATGCAAACCACATATACATACATATTAAAGTCATTCACATGTTTAAGTGTTGTGGTTACATGTGTTGATTTTAGGCCTAGACACACTTTTAAACATATATATATATATATATTATTTCTAACTTTTGTATTCAGATTTCTAGTTGCACACTATATATTAATTTCCCATTTGAACAAATTCTCTATATTTAATTAATACACTCCTTAGCCACAAAACTTGCATGAAAGAAAGTTTCCTACTCCAAATAGGTTTTTAGACCTTCTACAAAATCTTAATTTGAAGTTTTTGAAAATAAAGACCTCATTTAACATTTTCAAATTTTGCATACTTATTTTCCTATATTTTCTGATTTATTTTCTATGCCTAAAAGTGAATTTTAATATTAAAATAGTAAGACATATCATCTAAACAGAATAGGTTCTGATCTAAAATATTCAATAATATATCTTTGAACTTCCTCTCTGATGTGAACCAATTTAAATTTATTTTACCAATTTTCAGAATTATTTCCTAGCCTAAAAATGTGTTTCAAGAAATAATAAAAATGAGCAACACTTAGGCAGATCTCCTTTCAGCCTAAAATAAATTTTTAACTCATTCTAAAGGTTTTTCCAAGTGCTAGGAGAGTTTGAATTTGTATTTGCACATGTGTTTGCATCACCATTTAAATTCAACTCCTATTCACATGTTCAAATCTCTGAATTTAATCTCCTATAGGGTATGAAGTGCAAACCCACCCTACTGCAGGGTCTAATTTGCCATTTATTAAATTTTCAGGGGCCTAATTACCCACAACATAGAGGTTTTCCTAATTTTTATTAAGTCCAGGGGTTAAAACTTATTTTTAAATGAATTTACATGAATTTCTGAAGGTCCAGGGGCTAGATCAGAAGTTTCCGGGGCTAGCTCGTGTTTTCCGAGATCCCCGGGGGGGTAGCGCGTAAGATTTCTGGCCTTTATAACGCGGGGCTGACATGGACCGTTGGATTTAAAACAGACGGCCCAGATTAGATCGCCGAAGGGGTATGCGCCGATTTAATTTCTACCGTGCGATTTAAAATAGACGGCCCACAAGGGGCCACGTCGCCCTGGCCGGAGCCAGCCCGCGCGCGGCGGCGGGGGCGGTGATCTCGCCGGCGCAGCTTCGGTTCCTTGCCGCTACACGCTAAAACTTGCAGTTTTTCACACGGATCGACTGCGGAGGGGTAGGGGAAGCTCACCTAGGGGTTTCTCGGGCTTGGGGAGGTCGGAATTCGGCTCTGCGACGATGATGGTTAAAGCTACTCCTCGGTGCTCGTCGAAACCGATGCTAGGGCGCGAAACTTGTCGCTTCCTTCACCTGCAGGGCTCCCTGGAGGCGGTGGAGCACGGCAAGCTCGTTAGTCCGGCGAAAAACGAAGAGATCCGAAGGTTTTTCGGTGGGGGGTGATCGGTTCTCACCGGAGAGAAAGATGGAGCGGCCCTGGGAATTCGGTGAGTTTCCTTGCGTGGAATGCATGAGGAGAGACGGCGGAGGATCGGTTTAAATATGTAGTAGCGCCCGGGACCGAAGATCGGGGCTGCAAGCGCGGGGTTCGGGAGGGCGGTTGTGATCGGGCACGAGAGAGAGACGGAGCTGTTGGGGTGCGTGGGGAAAGGGATGACATGCGGGCCCCATGCGTCAGAGAGAGGGAGAGAGGGGGGCGCGGGTTTTGGGCTGGCTGGCGCGCGGTTTTGGGCCGGCTGAGCGGGTTTCGGCCCACTGGCCGTTTCTTTTTCTTTTTCTTTTTCCTTTTCCTTTTTCTGTTTTGATTCAAACTTAAATTCCAGTTTGAATTTGAATTGCTACACCCCATGCAATACGTCCATAAATTTTTAAATTCTCCTCTTTAGCAGGTTTTGGGGTGTTACATTACTCACGAATACCTCCTCGTATTCGCTACCATCTCACGAATACCTGTAACACCCCAAAATCCTGTTCAGAGGGGAGTTTAAAAATTTTTGGACGTGTTGCATGTGTTGCAAGAATTCAAATTCAAACTGGAATTCAAATTAAACTCAAAACAGAAAAGAAATAGAAAAAGAAAAAGGAAAACAGAAAAACCCGGTCAGAGCGACGTTGCCGCTTGTGTGCCGTTTATTTTAAATCGCACGGTAGAGTTTAAATCCTCGCGTACCGGTTCGACGTTATAATCTCAGCCGTCTATTTTAAATCAGACGGTCCACGTCAGCCCCGCGTTATAAAGACTGGAATTCTTACGTGCTACCCTCTGGGGTTCTCGGGAAATAAGAGCTAGCCCGGGAAACTTCTGATCTAGCCCCTGGAACTTCAGAAAATCATGTAAATTCATTTAAAAACCAGTTTTAGCCACTGGGCTTAATAAAAATTTGGAAAAACCCATCTGTTATGTGTAGCTAGACCCCTGAAAATTATTAAAATAATATTATAGACCCTGTAGTGGGGTGAGTTTACCTTTTTAACCCTATTTGATATTAAATTTAGGAAATTGAATATGTGGTTAGTATTTAAAATTTAAAAGGTGGGACAAACATATTGTCTAATTCAAATTAAAAACTTTCCGAGTACTTAGAAAACCTGGGAGTGAGATAAAAATAGATTTTTGGCTGAAATGAATCTGTTTAATTTATTATTCACATTTATTAGTTATAGGGACACATTTTTAAGTAGAGAATAATTCTGAAAATTAGAAAAATAAATATAAAATAGTTTACATCAGAGGAAAAGATCAAAATTTATTATTAACTATTTTGGATCAGAACCTATTCTGTTTAGATGATGTGTCTTACTGTTTTCATAATAAAGTACACATTTAGGCATAGGAAGTAAATTTGAAAATATAGCAAGCTAGGTATAAATAATTAGAAAATGATAAATGAAGATTCCAAAATCCAAAGAATTCAGTTTAGGGTTGGTAGAAGTTCTGAAGACACATATGGAGTAGGAAAATACCTTTCATGCATACTTGGTAGCTAAAAGGTGTAGTAATTGAATATAAGGAATTTATTCAAATTGGAAACTCATATATATAGTATGCAAGTATAAATGTGAATTCAAAAGTAGGAATCATATACACATGATTAAAAGTGCATGTAAGCCAAAGATCAACACACATAGAGTAACCACAACACATAGAATTTGTGAATGGCTTTTATACCTGTGAATGTGTGATTTGTATGAAGTGGAAGTGTGAATTATGTCTTATGGATTGTTGTTTTCTTTTGCTATGTGTGATGGTATAATGTAGAACCTGCTCCAGAGCAAGTTCTTCCTTTTCAAGATCAGGACTACCCATTCCAAGAGCAGCAGGAAGGAGGCAAGTGTCCTTGACCACTTTGATCCTATACTAGGATGTGTAGATAGAATTATTTGCATTGTCAAATGAAATATGAAACCCATGCTAGGAAGTTTCCCTAGAATTGCATTACCTTGTTTCCTTGTAGCTTGGGTTGGGATTCATTTTATCATGTCATTTATTATTATGCATATGCTTAGCCATGCTTAGAATGGGATATTTGGGATATGAGATCATCAGTTTATTTTACCATACTCTTGAATGAGATATTGTGAGTTATGTAGAGGTAGGGATCAAGGCAAGTTGGATGTTTTGGTTGCGTGCTGGGTGCACGAGACTCGGGTTTGTGTTTAGTACTTGCCTGGATCCTAAGGACCGGTTCATGGAGCATGTAACCTGGCTTTACCGTGCCAACCACATGCTGAGATGGGGCAGCTTGGCCAATTAATTAGGTGTATCCCCGGCGTAGTATGGGTGTGTTGGATGGTGCGGGGAATAGGTGTCAGCTGGACTACCATATGAACCGCAAGGCTCAAGAGGGGGCCACTGCAGCGGGGTTGGAGCCTCTTGTATGCTGTTAGGGGTGAAACCTCAGTGGGCCCACGCTCGTCGGGAATCCCTTTGTAAAGGCCTCGTAGTCATCTCCTGGCTACACACCTGGGAAGTGTGAATGTGGTTCGTAGCCACTGGCATAATGGAGGTTCTTTTAGTCCACCCGGCAACGGGGGATGAAATCACTACATGTGGGTACAGTGGTACAAACTCTGCAGAGTCAAAACTGTCATGACAGCCGTGCTCACGGTCAAGAGCGGCTTGGACTTATTCATGATTAGAGTATGATGGCTTGGGAAGTTGTGGGTGTTAAGAGGGGAGCTTAACATTGGAAATGATGTTATGGTTATTTGATTATGATGATGGGATGGGAGATTGGGACCATTTCACCTGTGTAGTAATGTAGGTGTTTAATAAGCTAAGGTGATAGGTATTAATTGCATAGTGCTTTAACCATGAGTTCAACATCCCCTTGATTTAGCCATGCATGACATAACTTTCCCACACTTGCTGAGTACCATTGGTACTCAACCTTGCATATTTGTTGGTTTATATTGCTGCTCAGGTCAAGATAATGAGGTGGTGTATAATGATCAAGACTTTGGACCCGAAGAAGGTTTCTAGGTTCATGGAGTCCCCCGGGCAACGCCTGTGACGGAGCCCACGAGAATAATTATTCCGCTGCTAGTTTATTTACTTGTGATGAACTTATTATTGTCCACCGAGACATTTGCTATGTAAGACTTATTTATATTCGACACCTGGCTTGTAATAAATGATGCTTCACTATTTGTCATCACATGTATGAGAAAATGATCCTGGCATACATGTGATATTCACTTGGTTATTCTTCGGAAAAACTGGGTGTGACAGAAGTGGTATTAGAGCCAGGTTGCCCGTAGGAACGTGGACCTAGGTAGAAATGAACATATTTAAGGGCCCTATTTTCTTAAAAACTATTTTACAAGGTGTGTGTTGAAAAATGTTATTTAATGAGTTACTCTCTTCATCTTACCTCAACTTTCATTCAAAATAGGATTCTTGTTTAAAAGTTTATCTAAACTAAGTTTAAATGCTTTCTGTTTTAGATGGTTCGCATGATTCGCACCGCTCGCAAGTCCACAGGAGGGAGAGTTCCCGTAGTTGCCCTTGCCGAAAGAGAGAAGAGTCGTCCGGTGACGTACCTTTCCTACGGATTGGCAGTAGGAGGCTTGTTGCGCCGTCTTCGACGTATGCTCGAAGCCGCCGGCAATACGGGCAAGCTAATCATACACTATAGCTCCACCAGAACCATCCGGGAGAAGCGGGAAGAATGGAGTTCAGAAATGAGGATAATCCATGAAAACCAGCTGCTCAAGATCCACCGCTCTCCAGCTTGTCGAGCAACACAGGTCGATGCGGAAAAGGATGTCACCTGGGAGGCCATCACCTGCCAGAGTCACATCTATCGTCGACACCTGGACAGGACTGAGTACATGTATGTCCTCCAGCGCGAGAGTGGTACAACGGAGTATAAGTACCCGCCAGTGCAGCAAGGGACTTCTCATGAGCACATGGACTTGTGCTTGGAGGATGCTGCTATGCTCAGCACTCGACTGCAGGAGTGTCGGCAAGAACTTCAGGATGTTCGGGACACCCTGAAGGAAACGGAGGCGTTGCTGCGAGCCTGCTTAAGGGCGAGAGAAGGAGGAGATGGGAATGAACTGTGTGTCACCATGAATGATACATGGACTCCTGACTCCCCAGATCGCCGGCGATCAGGCGTCGTTGCACCTCTCCACCAGCAGCCTCCCCACCCAAAGCAGAGTCAAAAGGCAGCCGCAATGATGAGGAAGACCCCGAGGAGCCAGCTCAGTGAATACGAGTAGTGTAGAGTCCTTCCCTTAGTTTAGCAGGAGGTCAAGTAGTCGAGTCGTTATCTTAGTTAATGGTGTGTTAGTGATTGGTGTGTGACGTGAGTTGTGGAAGCCATGAGCAATTGTCCACAGCCTCGTCTTCAGATTGTTTTGCTTTGGTGTGTGAACCCACATGAAATAATATTGCATTTATTTTTGTGTGAGATATGAATCCTCCGAAAAGTATAACAAAACCTCAACACTTTAAAGTACAAACAAGTGAAAGTAGTAAGGTAATAAGTAATGCTTTAAATTAACATTTGGTTGATCATGCTAGATGGCGGGAAGAGGAAAAGGTCGTGCTGCTAACCCCGCCAACAACAACGATGAGGCATGCAACCCTCATCTTTCTGGAGGCCAGGACAGGGGTGGTCGCCGTGAAGGAGTTGATCCCCTCCACCAAATGCTGGAGAATCAGAATCAGCTCATCCAGAACTTGACTCAAGTGGTGGCCAACTTGCATCAAGTTCCACCACCACAAGATGCACCTCGCCAACCAAGGTTGAGTGAGTTTCTAGGAACTCAACCTCCGAAGTTTGCAAGTGTTGCTGAACCTCTGGAGGCAGATGACTGGCTAAAGACCATTGAGAGCAAGATGAGGATCATACAATGCCAAGGGTACGAGAGGGTGCTGTTTGCCTCTCATCAATTGCATGGACCTGCTGCTGATTGGTGGACCGCCTACGTGGCCGCCCATCATGACCCTGAGAACATCACCTGGGAAGAGTTCAAGCGCAGCTTCCGCAATCATTACATACCAAGGGTTGAACTCAAAAACAAGAGGAAGGAGTTCTTGGGACTGCAGCAGGGAAACATGACGGTGAGGAAATACCTCACTAAATTTACTCAACTCTCCTGTTATGCCCCACGGGACATAGAGACTGATGAGCAGAAACAGGATTGTTTCGTGGAAGGACTCACAGCAGAAATGCAGTGTGCAATGTCCTCCAACGAGTACGAAAGCTTCCAAAAGATGGTGGACAGAGCGTTTGTGGTAGAAAGGAAGCTGAAGGCCTTGGACAATGAGAATAAGAGGAAGGACGGGTGGTCACATCAAGCCTCAGGGAGCAACACCCGCCCACGTCTGATGCAGCAACCTGCAGGGCAGACGAACCATGCTGGGGTACCCTACTCAGCACCAAGAGGGTACAACCCGAACTACAGGCCTCCGGCAGCACCAATACAGCCACAACGTCAGTTCGTACAGCAGCCTCGCCCTACATATCAACCTCAACCAGCAGTGCAAGGACCCCCAAACCAACCCCAAGACAACAAAGGCCAGGCACCTAAGGTTGGGGTGCAATGTTTTAACTGTGGTGAAGTGGGGCACTACGCCCATAAGTGCCCAAAGAAGAAGCCCACGCAGCCACAATAGCAGAATGTAATGAGAGGACGGGTGAATCACGTCACTATGGAGGAAGCACAAGAGGCACCCGACGAGGTAGTTGGTAAGTTTCCTGCCAATTTACACATTGCAACCCTGCTGTTTGATTCTGGTGCTACCCACTCGTTCATTGCTCAAGGGTTTGTTAAGAAGCATGACCTAGCAACAACACAAATGAACCATATGCTAGCCGTAAACTCTCTGGGTGGAGAAATAAGGACAAGACAAGTGTGTCCCAAGGTGAACCTAGACATTAATGGGGTAGTATTTACTGCTAACCTCATAGTGATAGATTCACAAGGGATAGATATTATCTTGAGTATGGATTGGTTGACCAAACATAAAGGAATCATCCATTGTTCGACCAGAACGGTGGAACTAACGCAACCTAGTGGCACAAAAGTAAAGTTTATAACAATACAAGAGCCTAGGAGGGACATTAAATTAAATAAAGTTGAGGTGAAAGTTGAGGAGATCAGGACCATCAGGGAATATCCAGATGTTTTTCCGGAGGATTTGCCAGGTATGCCTCCCGATCGTGAAGTGGAATTCACAATTGAGCTAGTGCCTGGAACAGCCCCGATATACAAGAGACCTTATCGGATGGACTCCAAGCATCTAGAAGAACTCAAGGATCATTTGAGAGAATTGACGGAGAAGGGGTATATTCGCCCTAGTTCCTCACCATGGGGAGCTCCGGTGATATTTGTGCCCAAGAAGGACGGAACCCAAAGGTTATGCGTGGATTACCGTGCCTTGAATGAGGTAACCATCAAGAACAAGTACCTATTACCCCGCATTGAAGACTTGTTTGATCAGTTGAGGGGAGCTTGTGTGTTCTCGAAAATTGATCTCAGGTCAGGATAGCACCAACTCAAGATAAGGCAATCTGATATTCCCAAGACAGCTTTCGTATCTCGGTACGGACTGTATGAATACACGGTCATGCCTTTCGGGCTAACTAATGCCCCGGCGTACTTCATGTATCTCATTAACAAGGTATTCGTGGAATATCTGGACAAATTTGTGGTGGTTTTCATAGATGACATTCTTGTCTTCTCCAAAGATGAAGAAGAACATGAGAAACATCTAAGGTTGGTGTTGCAGAAGCTGAGAGAACACCAACTATATGCCAAATTGAGCAAGTGTGAGTTTTGGCTGAAGAGAGTTCCCTTCTTAGGACATATAATCTTGGAGGGAGCAATCTCCGTGGATCCTGCCAAAATCAAGGATATACAGAAGTGTAAGACCCCTGAAAATGTCGGGGAAGTTTGAAGCTTTTTGGGATTGGCTGGATACTATCGACGGTTTATTGAGGGATTCTCTAAGATCTCGAGACCCCTTACCAAACTGTTGGAGAAGGAAATCACATTCACATGGATGCCACAGTGCGAGACGAGTTTTCAGGAGTTAAAGAAAAGATTGACAACAGGCCCAGTGCTGGTTATGCCAGATATGCAAAAGAACTTTACGGTGTACTGCGATGCCTCTGGAAACGGGTTGGGATGTGTTCTCATGCAAGAAGGGCATGTCGCGGCTTATGCATCCCGACAACTCCGGAAGCACGAGAAAAACTATCCTACACATGACCTAGAACTAGCCCGCAGTGGTACACGCGTTGAAAATTTGGCGACACTATTTGATGGGGAAGAGGACAGAGATATATACGGATCATAAGAGTTTGAAGTACATTTTCACACAGCCAGATCTCAACCTCAGACAAAGGAGATGGTTAGAGCTAATCAATGACTTTGATGTGGGCATCAACTATCATCCTGGGAAAGCAAACGTCGTGGCCGATGCTTTAAGTCGGAAAGTGCAGGTCAATAAGTTGAGCTTGAAGGACATGCCTGCAGAATTGAAGGACAAGGTTATAAGGCTCAATCTATGCCTGGTAAATAGTGGTGAAGCCATCGCCATGGAAGTGGACTCCACACTCGAGCAAGACATACGTGAGGGTCAAAAGAATGACGAGAAGATACAAGAAATCAGGCGACTCATCAAGGAAAATAAAGCCCCTGGTTTCAGAGAGGATGAACAAGGAACGGTGTGGCACGGGAAAAGAATCTGTGTGCCAGAAGTAAAGGAGATCCGTGAATTGATTTTGAAAGAGGCTCACGATTTTGACTATTCCATTCATCCTAGGAGTACGAAGATGTACCAGGACCTCAAGAGCAGGTATTGGTGGTATGGCATGAAGCGAGATGTCGCGGAACATGTTGCCCTATGTGACACATGCCAGTTGGTGAAAGCAGAACATCAACGACCCGCGGGATTATTGCAACCACTCAAAGTGCCTGAATGGAAATGGGAAGAAATCGGTATGGATTTCATAGTGGGATTGCCTAGGACCCAATCAGGATATGATTCAATATGGGTCATCATCGACAGGCTAACCAAGGTAGCTCATTTCATCCCGTAAAAGAAAGCTACAGCGGATCCAAATTGGCAGAATTGTACATGTCAAGGATCGTGTGTTACCATGGAGTGCCCAAGAAGATAGTGTCGGATCGAGGGACACAGTTCACCTCAAGGTTCTGGCAGAAGTTGCATGAAACCATGGGAACCCATCTGAATTTCAGCTCTGCCTATCATCCCCAAACTGATGGGCAGACGAAAAGAACCAATCAGATTCTTGAAGATATGCTGAGGGCATGTGCACTCAAAAACAATCGGAGTTGGGACAAGAACTTACCGTATGCGGAGTTCTCCTATAACAACAGCTATCAGGCTAGTATGAAGATGTCACCGTTCGAAGCTTTGTATGGGAGGAAGTGCAGAACTCCCCTATTTTGGAACCAAACAGGGGAAAGTAAAGTGTTTGGTCCCGAAGTACTACAAGAAGCAGAGGCGAAAGTGAGGGAAATTCGCAACAACTTGAGGATAGCACAGACACGCCAAAAGAGCTATGCCGATGTACGAAGAAGAGAGCTCGTTTTCAACGTGGGAGACTATGTCTATCTCAAGGTGTCCCCTATCCGAGGACTTCGTCGGTTCAAGGTGAAAGGGAAGTTGTCACCTCGATACATCGGACCCTTTCAAGTTCTGGAGAGGAAAGGCGAAGTGGTGTATCAACTGGAATTACCGGCTCGCCTATCGGATGTGCACGACGTATTCCATGTGTCACAACTCAAGAAATGTCTGAGGACGCCTGAAGAGGTGTTACCCATGAATGAAGTGGACGTAGCTGAGGATTTGTCTTATGCCGAGCAACCATCCAAGATTTTGGAGACAATGGAACGCCTCACCAGAAATAAAAGAATCTGGATGTGCAAGGTGCAGTGGAAGCATCACTCGGAAGAGGAAGCCACCTTGGAGCGAGAAGATGAGCTTAAGGCACAATTTCCGGAATTGTTTTCTTAGAACCACCAATCTCGAGGACGAGATTTCTTTTAAGGGGGGTAGAGCTGTAACACCCCAAAATCCTGTTCAGAGGGGAGTTTAAAAATTTTTGGACGTGTTGCATGTGTTGCAAAAATTCAAATTCAAACTGGAATTCAAATTAAACTCAAAACAGAAAAGAAATAGAAAAAGAAAAAGGAAAACAGAAAAAAACCGGCCAGTGGGCTGAAACCCACCAGCCGGCCCACCGATCCCGCGCCAGCCCGCAGCCGCGCGCGCCCTCTTCTTCCCACTGACAGGCGGGGCCCGCCAGTCTTTCTTCTTCCTCACGCTAGCGCCACGCTCGGCCGGACTCTCTCTCACCCCGAATCCAAACCGACCGGATTCCTGCGTATCCCAGCCGAATTTTGTTCGAGGGCGACGCAAACTCGATCACAACCGAACGCCGCCCTTCCCCCGTCTATAAAAACCCCGGCATCGTCCCGTTTTCCCCCACGATCTGCCGATTTTATCTCCGGTGAGAACCTGAGCCCCTCCGGCAAATTCTGGCCGATCTACGCTCGGGAATTCTGATCTAACTCTCTGGTCTTGATCCACCGCCTCCGGGGAACCTCGCAGGTGCAGAAAACGCGGTGGTTTGCGGTTCAAACACCGCGCCGACGAGCCTCGCCGTGAATTCACCTCGGACCTCATCGCCGACCGCCCTCCAGGACCTCCGAGCTCAAGAAAACCCCCGAGGTGAGATCCCCGACCTCCCCTCTACCGATCTATGCCATAAAATCACAGTTCTAGGAAGAATTTACGAAGATCCGAAACTCTCCGGCGAGATCGCTGTAAGGGCCTCAGTTTTTGACACACATTTGCAGTGTTCATCACCACACCACACACCTCATTTGAGGAAGGATGATGAACACAAATGAAGAGCAAGTAACAATTATCAACATGCTCATTAGAGAACAAACTCACACATTGCCAAAGTGGTATTTCCCACATGTGATATAGGTGGGCTGGACATATGAAAACTCCTACACATTGCTAAGGATGTCCATGCTAAGTTTCACCCAAATTCAAAACCTTTTTGAGGTCATATTGGGTATAGATAGAAAGAGAGCAGTTTGAAACCACATTCAAATTCAAACTGTTTTTATCCCATGAATTTAAAAGTGGGAGGCATATTCTTGTTCAGCACATTTTTGTGAGCTCACACACCAATTTTCACTCCATTTGGAGTTGATCTTGACATGAGCTAAGTGGGACAAATTCAAACTTTATTTGAATTCCAAAACTGAACTTGTGTTGGAATTCACTCAAACCAAACCCAATTCGAATCCTATTCAATTCAAATGGCTCAAGGGTGAATAATTTGAATCACCAGAGGTATTATGGGGTTCACTGTTCACTACAGTGATTAGGAGTAAATTTCAGAGGCTAAAACCCCGGGTGGGACCCACATGTCATAGAGGGAAGAAGGAGAAACTTGCACCCAAAGTCAGAGTCTCGGTGGGAAATTCCACCGAGCAGCTATCGGCTGTGCCACCGAGCAGCTCCTGGCACCACCAGCTGCTTCCCTCTCCTCGCGCTGGCGCCCAGGGCGGCTTGCTCGCGCCCCCACGCGACCGGCACCGCCTCAGCCGAGCAGGAGTCGGCCGGCTTTATCTTCTCGCAGGCAAACCCCGAGCAGCGGCATTGTTTCTCGCCGCAGCTCTCTGCTCAATCGGGAAAACCAGCAAAACCATCTCCTCCTTCGTCCCTGAGCTGCTAGACAGCCACCTGAGGTCGCACTCCACCTCCCCAACGCCAGAAACCCCGAGCTCCGACCTCCTTTGCCTGAAAACAATCGCAACCGCGGCGACCTAGCCTCAGCCGAGAGTCAGGCGCCCGTGGGCAGCGTTCCACTGGCATTTTCACGGTCCAGCGAGAGAGGCAACAGGAGCGTGCGACCACCGTGCTTCTCTCCTCCAAGTTTGGAAGCCAACCATGGAGAATCCACAGAGAATTTCTAGTTTTGCTCCGACGACCGTAACCCGAGCTTCCGGTACGGTTTCTTTAAATTCTCGCTCTATGATCTTTCGGAGGTCATCAAATCTTGCACATAGACGCTGGACTAGCCGGCGATCAAGTTCTTTTCTGCATCCGTAGCGTGAAACCGTCCAGGAGTGACGAATTTTGAGCTCGATCGAGGGCGGTCATGGCGGGCACGATCGGTCCCACGGTGCCGACCGACTTACCGCCATCCATGAACCCTTTGAACACCTTGTCGAGCTTAGAGGTACACTGATGCTGTAGGACCGTTTGTTCGAGGTGTTGGCGGGTTTAGAAACCACGGTCGACAGTACCGAACCTCGACCGAGGCCGCGGCACGTCGCCGAGCTATTTCTGGTCACCCCCAGCCTGACCTGACACCACCGACGTGTTCCTCGACGTCGACAACCTCCTGGCGGCGAGTTTCAGACCATGGGAGGTCCGGCAGCGGCGAGCCGGCGAGCCCCGAGTCTGCTCCGGCGAGGTTGGCGGCGCGGGCGCGAGAGAACGGCGGGAGGAAGACGAAGCGGCTGGCCCACGTGTCAGTGGCTGAAGAATTTAAATCGGGATCGGGTGTGGCCGGGGATCGGCTGTGTTGGCGTGCAAATACCCTGTGAGCTCCGGTGTGCCGGACACCGTCGCGCTCGACACGTGTGGTATCCCCGGTGTGCCCGACACCTCCGCGTTCGACACGTGTCCCCGCGGGCCCCGAGAGTTTAAATTTTTCCCCGATTTTCAAAATTCTTCCAAACTTCAAATCCTCATAACTTTGGCTAGAAAGATCCAAATCAAGTGAATCAAATTTTGCTGGATTCAGCTCTTTGAGTACTTTTCAGAAAATCAAGTTTCGCTTCACGAAAACCCTTAATTCTCCGGAATTAATTCCTCAAAATTTAAACTGTTTGGAATTTTTACTGGAGAATCCTTTAGAGGGAGATCCTGAAATTTCGCTGGGATGTTCACCAAAACATCCCTGAACTACCGTAAAAATTTCAGACCCATTGGAGCTCATTTAATCCACCTAATGGTGTGATTAGTGAAACTGTTCCAGAGAAAGTAGAAAATGTTTAGAAACATTTTCAGGATTTTCTCTGAGATTGTTTAGCTCATATCTTTAGCTAGAAACATTCAAATTAAGGGAGACCAACATCATTAGAACCCTCTAAAAATCTAGTTTTCAGAAAGTCATAGTTTGTTTCATGAAAATCCTTAGAACACCCCAAAAGCCTTCAAATAAGGTCAAGTACATAATTAATTGTGGAGGGCTCATGAGCTTTGCTGCAACTAAAACTTGACCAAGTCTCTATTTAGGTTGTAACCAAGCCACAGTAAAAGTTTCACAGTCATAGAGTCTGTCTAGTGGGACTTATAAGCTTGACAAGTTTAAAACTTAATACAAACACATTTAAATTGATACATATGTTTCTTCTAACATGTAGTCGCTATGGTCGAGGAGGAACCCGAAGTCCTAGACTTTGTTACTCCGGAGGAACAGCTAGCCTACGACCAAGAGCAGCAAGGCAAGCTCCGGTTTGCATCAACCTTTTTACAATTTTTTATTGTTTTGAGCACATTCTTGTTTACTTTATTCCTTGCATTAGAGTCTTGTTTGGAAACCCAAGTGCATAGCCAAGAAAGCCATGGGTTGGGATTAGGATTGAAAACCTCGTTAGCCACTGCATTGCTAAGATAGAGTAGGATTCGGTACAAGTCGAGTAGTTGGAACTACTCGCGAGCATAGGCTAGAGGCACTCGACTCGGGTAGTGATAGCACATGAAACACATGGCAAGAAGATGAGACCCAGCAGAGGGTAAGGGCAGCAGTACTTTGGGGCCTGTGTGCTGTAGCGCCGCTTGTGTTGATTGAGGACCGAGCCGTGTGTGGGCCTGTTGAACAAGCTAGAACAGTACCGAAGACCTACCAGCTATATGGGAACCGGGAAACTGATGTAACTCAGGTAGCTGGGTATTGAGGCATTGCCCGTCGTTCAGAGGGTAGGTTGAGAGCTTGAGGTGTAAATAGGCTGGCGGCACGGAGATGCGTGTGCAGAGACCTCTTGCTCGGGATGATGGGACCGGTTCAATATTTGGCTGACGGGTGAAAGGTAGTTGCGTACGGCGTCCGTGATGGTTGTTGTAGGAAACATCGAGTACGGGCGTACGTGACGGGTTGTTCGGGTAACCCTGCAGGTGTAAATCGATTATAATCGCCGTCCCTCGCGGTCAGTGAGTACCACTTGTTCACTGTACCGTGACGTAGAAAGAACAGGCTAGTTACATGTTAAAATGTTGCTGATTGAAAGATGGACTCTGATTGTTAATGATATGCTGTAGTTTAGAGGTAACTAAAGTTCATTTCAACTTTAGGCAAAGTAAATGAGGGAAATGCGTTTCTTGTTTGATTGCGGCTCTCTCATGTACCTTAGCGTAAGGTTCTCCACAACCTGCTGCTAAAACTTGAAAGTAAGGTTCTACTAATTAGGAGAGTCCCTTGCAAATGATTTTTACCTCATGTAACCCATCACCACTCATGTAGAAGTTCCATGTTTAGGTGAGACGGGTCAGACTTGCTGAGCCTTCGTGCTCACTGCTTGTGTTTGAAGCTTTTGCAGGGTTCTATGAGGAAGGGACTCCCGAAGAGAAGATGGAACCCCCGGAGGGGAACCCGTCGAGTGGGAGTCGTGCACGCCGCAGAGTTAGTGTGCGTGTGTGCTAGCAAGAACACGTTCAAGGGCTGAACGTGCACTTGATGCTTAGTCTACGCCCGCGAGTGTAGACTGAACTTATTTTGATGTAAACATGTTCATTACTTGTTTATGTAATAAAATTTTCCGCGTCCGCTTTGTACCTTTGACGTGTGTTATACGGTGCTGTGCAACGCAGCACCCCTCAGCGTGATCCTGGCTCGACAGGACCTTGGGGTCGTGTCAGCGTTGGTATCGGAGCTCGCTTGAGGTTTAACACAGTACAAAGGTCTTCTTTTTCAAAAATCCAGTGAGGAACGAGTTAGTAGCCCGTATAAGGATATTATTAGCATATAGAAAGTGGCATAGTAACCTATTTGTTATGTCGGAAAATCGTGTATCTCGGGACGTTTATGTCTTGGGGGGTACACGTGAGCGCTGTCCACCAGTGCGCACAAGCTGAAGGGTGGAGCCCCATGGGTGGCAGGTAACCCGACCCGCTTTGGTATCCTCTATGACTCTTCATGTCGTTTGGGGTATTCGAGCAACATCTATCCCTGGCGTGCGTGGTGCAACTTGGGAGACCCCGTCACGTGGTCTGAAACGTGAACACGTAACTCAAGGCGTGTTTGGCTTGAGAACATCCGGGCGAGTGATGACGGCCGGGTGTACGAACTGTATGGATTCCGGGCTCGGTGTGCAGCCGAGTCTGACGATTGATTGAGTTTCTGCAGGTAGCCTGACCACGAAACGGTAGACGTGTAGCATCCGTGTGCAAGTGACATTTAGTGCCACTGAATTAACGAAGCCGGCTAAGTCCGGTATAGGTTTTTCCTTTGTGAGGACGTAGTACCGACATGCTCTGGTGACGCATCGACGTCCCACCCAACTAAATGAACAACTTCATTGTAAAAACTGGAAGGTTTTGGTCCAAAGCAGTAAAACTTTGCTGTACCCTCTTCCCTTAATCAGGATGTTCAAAGTAAACAAGTTTTCAACTTATAGGTTGTTAAGGACAGAGCACTCTGTTTTCAGCTGAATCAAGGCTGAAGTTAATCAGAGGTCAGAGGTTGAGTTCTTTCGAGATTGGGGTCGTATGAAACATTTTTGGAAATCTTTGGAAGAGCTTTACATCTCTTCTGTTGAGGTCCAGAGGTGTTTCATCCCTTAACCACTCGGAAAATGCAGTAGCGTTGAAACTGTCCAGAAAACAGGACAGAGTAAAGACTCTCTGTAGACTCTCTATAAATTAAGCATAATTTCCTGCATAAAAATCCAAAAATAGAAAATGAGGTAGTTCTGGAAAGCTTATGAGATAGGTTACAACTTTTTAACAGAAAGTTTTGTCAGATTAGGAACAGAATTAACCGGGATTCTTGGATCAAATCAGTACCTAAAGCAGGGAGGTGCTGTCCAAATTTCTCCAGAAATTCTGTTAACTTGGACATCTCATAACTTTTGAACCAGGACAGATCTTAGGCCAAGCAAATACTTTCTGGAAAGCTATTGTAGTTAACTTTAACTTTGATGTTTATCTCCAGAACTGGTTTTGCCTTTAACATGGCCTAAATCAGGTTGAACTGGAAACTGATCAGGGCTGTCATGGGAACAGCAGATCAGCAGTCAAATTTGTTTAAAATTTGAACTATGTTTCCAAGTTTTATGGGTTCAATGACATATATTATGTTATAACTCAATGGTTTACTGTTTAAATAAATATTTGACATTTCTCAAATATATTTTTACAGATGACAGCAGATAAAAAGTTGGAGAACGGGTGGGTGATGTCCCACTGTTCTCACCGTAGCGGCTACCCGGAAGTATTGTGGCAAATGCTCCAATATTTCGGGTACAATCAAATGCCGCAGTACTTCGCCAAGGAAGAAGGCGAAGCGGGGAACAAGACGTGAACGATCCATGTCGAAGTCCCTGCAGGACCTACGCCATCCGGTTGGGTGCCGTTCACCGTCACGGTGAGGGGAAGACAACCGGAAGGGATGTGGCAAGTGGCAGCCCGTGACACCATGTCACGTTTCTGCCAACTACACGTGCAGGCTATGGAGGGCACTCCATACGCGCTCGTTCCGGTGGAGGGACGGGCTCAGCATGTGTGGGAAGAGCGGTACCTGGAGGCAACGGACTCGAGTGGCCCAAGGTACAACCCCGCGGAGGCGAACCTTAGCCTCCAGATGAGGGCGGGAAATGCCGTGATGGACAGCCAAGCTGTTCATACGGAGCATCTCCCCACAAAGCTCAAGGAGAGAACAAGCCGTGGAGATCATTTCGAGAGTGCTCACAGCGCACTCCGCAATGTGCTCCTTCCGACGATCAAGCGACTGAATGAACAATACAATCAGTTGCATCGTCTGAAGAAGGCGAAGAAGAAAAGCCGTGTTGACATCGCGGCGTTGCAAGAGCTGGTGCAGACCCTAACCCAGAAGAATGAAGACCTTGCTCAAGAGCGGGACGACGCTATTGAGGAAGTACAAGGCTGGGAAGAGGACTACAACCAGGCTATGGACGAGGTGCATGCTTTGCAGGACCTCGTACCTCCGGTATTGGGCATACCGGTGGTCTTGCGTCTTCCAGCAATGGGAGAACCCGGGATGGGAGAAGAGGTGGTAGATCCAGAGCCACCAGAAGAGGTACCGGAGGAGGACGACCCACAGGAGGTCGAGTTCTACTCCGAGTAGGGGGTTACGGTTGCCAAGTAGGGCAGCTAGGGTAGCGTAACCCAACTTTTGTAATCGGTGACATGTCGAGTAGACAGTGGTGTATGTATAGGTGGTGACGACATGAGCACGACTTCTTGGAGACCCGAGAATAATGTATCTTGTATAAAGTTTATGCTTTATCAATATATGTGAATGTTGTGCAAATCAATCATGTATCACTTCAATACCTACTGTTGCTTATGGAACTTTAAGTAAGACATGTGCTAATTGCTGCTGTGTTGAATTTCAGAATGACGCGTACTCGTGCCAACCCTGACGTTGGGGGGACCAGTCAAGGGGGAGAGACCTCCCAACCACCTCCCGAGGACTCCTCGGGACAGCAGCAGCAACAGCAAACACCGCCACCGCCACTGCCAACGGTTACATTGGCTGACATCGTCGCAGCAATGGCGGCCTCGCATCAGCAGCACAAAGAGTTGCTGCAGACTCTCATCGCCGATACGTCTCGCCCAGAGAGACGTCAAGACCGGGAGGAGCGTCAACAGAGCTCCTACTCCGACATCCTGGCAACTCATCCCCCGGTATTCTCAAGGGCGGATGAACCTCTTGACGCGGACAACTGGCTCCGCGCCATAGAGATGAAGTTCGGGCTGCTCCAGATAAGAGAGCAGCGCAAGACTCAGTTCGCGGTCCAGCAGCTCCAAGGATCCGCGAGTGTGTGGTGGGCCAACTTCTGTGCTTCACAGCCCACCGACCGAGTGATGACCTGGACGGAGTTCCGGACGGCCTTCCGGGCCTATCATATACCGTCAGGTTTAATGAAGAGGAAGACGCAAGAGTTCCTGCACTTGCAGCAAGGGAGCCGGAACGCGCTGGAATACTCCAGAGCGTTCAACGATCTCGCGCTTTACGCGTCATATCACGCAGATACTGACGAGAAGCGGCGGGACCACTTCTACCAGGGGCTTAACCCGCTCCTGAAGGACAAGTTGGCGATGTTCAATCGCGGCAGCCTCAACGACATTATTGATGCTACGATTGTTCAGGAGGACTCCGGCAAGGATTTAGCGGCGGCGGAGCGAAAGCGAAGCGCGCCGCAAAGCAGCGGAGAAGGAGGTGGTCCTTCTCAGAAGTTTTGGATGGTGAATCGCCCACCATCAGGTCCACGCTGGCAGCCACCACAGCGGTCGATGCCGTTACGCAGTCGACCGTACTCTTCACCGGCATTCAGGCCGGCACTGCCAGTACCACCGCAACAACAACAGCAGCAGCAGGCGATGCCGCGTGCGTTTGCACCTCAGCAACGCATGCCGGGCTTTCGTCCGCCGAGCACTACACCAGCAACGGCCACATGTTACAAGTCTGGTCGTCCAGGACACTTCGCGAGCAGTTGCCCGGAGAGGCAAGGCGGCGGAGTGGCACCACAGTTTCCGGGGAGGAATCAACCCCGGAACCCTACTAATGCGCGGCGGGCAAACCCTAGGCCCGGCACTGTCCACCAGCTTGCCATAGAGGACGTGCCGGAGGGCGAGCCAATCCTTGCGAGTATGTTCCAACTCCACCAGCATCCCGCTATAGTACTGTTTGATTCAGGCGCCACGCATAATTTTATTAGCTAAGCTTTCATTGCTAAACACAGCTTGCCAATACTACCCACCGATAGTCCATATTTAATTTGTTCACCGGGTGGGAAGATTTCAGCAAGCGTAATGGTCTCCAAAGCACCATTATGCTTAGCGGGTAGAGTGTACCCCACGTCTCTCATTATCTTAGAGGGACAGAAGGTCGATGTCATCCTAGGGATGTCGTGGTTAACCCGCCACGGCGCTGTTTTAGACACCGTCCTTCGAGTCGTGCACTTAAACTCAGAGGTGCACGGTTCTCACTCATTATTTCTGGACAGTCCAGAAATAAAACTTCCAAATGTCTATCAAGCCACAACCATCAGATTGGAAGATATTCCAGTGGTCCGAGAATTCCCTGACGTATTCCCGGATGATTTGCCGGGGATGCCACCCGATAGAGAGGTGGAGTTCAAGATTGAACTTGCACCAGGAACCATGCCAATATCCTGAAGGCCGTACAAGATGGCGCCTAAGGAGTTGGCTGAACTGAAGACTCAGCTCACGGACCTTCTGGAGAAGGGTTTTATTAGGCCGAGCTCCTCGCCATGGGGCTGTTCGGCATTATTTGTCAAGAAGAAGGATGAGACATTGCGGCTTTGCGTGGACTATCGTCCATTAAATGCCGTGACCATCAAGAACAAGTACCCGCTGCCACGGATCGACATGTTGTTTGATCAGTTGGCCGAAGCAAAGATCTTTTCCAAGATGGACTTAAGATCCGGGTACCATCAGATTAAGATAAGGGCGGAGGACATTCCAAAGACAGCTTTCTCGACAAGGTACGGACTTTATGAGTACCTGGTCATGTCCTTCGGCCTCACCAATGCTCCAGCTCACTTCATGTACTTGATGAACTCGGTATTCATGCTGGAGCTGGACAAGTTTGTCGTAGTCTTCATCGACGACATTCTGGTATATTCGAAGTCGGAGGAAGATCACAAGAAACATCTGCGTATAGTCTTACAACGGCTGCGGGATCACAAGTTATACGCAAAATTCAGCAAATGCGAGTTTTGGATATCGCAAGTGCCTTTCCTCGGGCATATCATCTCAGCGGAGGGTATCGCTGTGGACCCGAGCAAGATCACTCAAGTGCTGAATTGGAAATCCCCGAGAACTGTTCACGAGGTACGGAGTTTCCTCGGACTCGCAGGATATTATCGGAGGTTCATTCCGAACTTCTCAAAGATTGCCAAGCCAATGACAGAGCTGCTGAAGAAGGCTACCAAATATGTTTGGATTCCAACATGTGAAGCAGCATTCAAGGCTTTAGTCAAGCACCTGACATCAGCACCGGTTTTGGCGCAGCCAGACACAACAAAACCATTCGATGTGTACTGCGATGCATCCGGCATTGGGCTCGGATGTGTGCTGATGCAAGACCGAAGAGTGGTCGCATATGGACCATGGCAGCTTAGAAACCATGAGCAAAATTATCCAACTCACGATTTGGAGCTCGCTGCCGTGGTACTTGCACTGAAAATGTGGAGGCACTACCTACTCGGTAACCTCGTACATTTATATACCGACCACAAAAGCCTCAAGTACATATTCACTCAGAAGGAGCTGAACATGAGGCAACGAAGATGGTTAGAATTGATAAAGGATTACGAAATAGAGATCCATTATCATCCGGGCAAGGCAAACGTAGTGGCAGATGCGCTGAGCCGCAAGTCACACGTCAACAATCTGACGATCACACCGTTGGAAGAGGGCGAACCACCACTACATGTGATTCCACATGGAGCTCTCTACAACTTAGCTTTGGTCCCCACCATCCGTGAAGAGATAGCGGCAGCCCAGAAGAATGACAAGGGCATGTCACATTTGCGGAGACGTGTAGACAGTGGGGAGCTGAAGTGTTTCCGGAAGGACGGAGACGACGTCCTGTGGTTCGAGGACCGGATCGTCGTACCCCGTAACCCGGAATTACGGAAAAAATCTTTGATGAGGCTTACTTATCAAAGTTTTCTATTCACCCCGGCAGCAACAAAATGTATCAAGAACTCAAAAGCAAGTTTTGGTGGACACGGATGAAGAGAGAGACTGCAAAATACGTGTCCGAGTGTGATACATGTCGAAGGGTGAAGGCAGACCACATGCGGAAACCGGGACTGCTACAACCACTGGGCATTCCTGCTTGGAAGTGAGAGGACGTGAGCATGGATTTCATCGTCGGTTTACCCACCACCTTGCAGAAACATGATTCTGTGTGGGTGATCGTCGATCGGCTCACCAAAGTTGCCCATTTCATCCAGGTCAACACAAACTACAACGCCAAGAAGTACGCTGAACTATACATCTCACGGATCCTATGCTTGTACGGCGTACCCCGTACCATCATATCGGATCGGGGCACTTTATTTGTGTCCCGTTTTTGGGAGCAGCTGCACGCTGCCTTGGGGACGAAGCTGATCCGTAGTTCAGCCTACCACCCGCAGACGGATGGGCAAACGGAGCGGGTAAATCAGATCTTGGAAGACATGCTACAAGCTTGCGCTATCAACCACGGCAAGAATTGGGATGATCACTTGCCGTTAGCCGAGTTCTCGTACAATAATGGGTACCAAGCCAGCATCAAGATGGCACCTTACGAGGCGCTATACGGTAGGAGGTGCCGCATACCATTGAACTGGTGTGAGTCTGGCGAAAGGGTTACCTTCGGGATTGACCTTGTCAACAACGCGGAAGAAAAGGTTCGACTGATTCAAGCGAACCTAAAAGCCGCTCAATCCTGTCAGAAATAGTATGCGGACCGGAGAAGGCGCCCATTACAATTCAAAGTTGGAGATCACGTATATTTACGGGTGTCTCCAATAAATGGCGTAATCAGATTTGGGGTGAGAGGAAAGTTGGCACCCCGATTCATCGGTCCATTCCAGATTACCGAAAGATGTGGATCAGTGGCATACCGACTTAAATTACCAGAAGCACTTTTCGGTGTGCACGACGTCTTTCACATTTCCCAGCTGAGGAAGTGTCTTAAGCTATCAACTACCATTCAGCTGGAAGATATTGAAGAACTGCAACCGGATCTCACCTATCGGGAGGAACCGGTGCAGATTATCGATGAAAATGCCCGAACCACACGCAACCGTACGTTGTGGTTCTACAAGGTTCTATGGAGTAATCACTCCATGGACGAAGCGACATGGGAGAGCGAAGAATTCCTTCGCACTAACTACCCTGAATTTTTCACGTTGCATATCCGGTAATTTTCCACCGTCCTCTCTCTCATTTTCACCTTATAATCTCAGGACGAGATTCTTTTAAGGGGGGAGGAATGTAAGGGCCTCAGTTTTTGACACACATTTGCAGTGTTCATCACCACACCACACACCTCATTTGAGGAAGGATGATGAACACAAATGAAGAGCAAGTAACAATTATCAACATGCTCATTAGAGAACAAACTCACACATTGCCAAAGTGGTATTTCCCACATGTGATATAGGTGGGCTGGACATATGAAAACTCCTACACATTGCTAAGGATGTCCATGCTAAGTTTCACCCAAATTCAAAACCTTTTTGAGGTCATATTGGGTATAGATAGAAAGAGAGCAGTTTGAAACCACATTCAAATTCAAACTGTTTTTATCCCATGAATTTAAAAGTGGGAGGCATATTCTTGTTCAGCACATTTTTGTGAGCTCACACACCAATTTTCACTCCATTTGGAGTTGATCTTGACATGAGCTAAGTGGGACAAATTCAAACTTTATTTGAATTCCAAAACCGAACTTGTGTTGGAATTCACTCAAACCAAACCCAATTCGAATCCTATTCAATTCGAATGGCTCAAGGGTGAATAATTTGAATCACCAGGGGTATTATGGGGTTCACTGTTCACTACAGTGATTAGGAGTAAATTTCAGAGGTTAAAACCCCGGGTGGGACCCACATGTCATAGAGGGAAGAAGGAGAAACTTGCACCCAAAGTCAGAGTCTCGGTGGGAAATTCCACCGAGCAGCTATCGGCTGTGCCACCGAGGAGCTCCCGGCGCCACCAGCTGCTTCCCTCTCCTCGCGCTGGCGCCCAGGGCGGCTTGCTCGCACCCCCACGCGACCGGCACCGCCTCAGCCGAGCAGGAGTCGGCCGGCTTTATCTTCTCGCGGGCAAACCCGAGCAGCGGCATTGTTTCTCGCCGCAGCTCTCTGCTCAATCGGGAAAACCAGCAAAACCATCTCCTCCTTCGTCCCTGAGCTGCTAGACAGCCACCTGAGGTCGCACTCCACCTCCCCAACGGCAGAAACCCCGAGCTCCGACCTCCTTTGCCCGAAAACAATCGCCACCGCGGCGACCTAGCCTCAGCCGAGAGTCAGGCGCCCGTGGGCAGCGTTCCACAGGCGTTTTCACAGTCCAGCGAGAGAGGCAACATGAGCGCGCGACCACCGTGCTGCTCTCCTCCAATTTTGGAAGCCAACCGTGGAGAATCCACAGAGAATTTCTAGTTTTGCTCCGGCGACCGTAACCCGAGCTTCCGGTACGGTTTCTTTAAAATCTCGCTCTATGATCTTTCGGAGGTCATCAAATCTTGCACATAGACGCTGGACTAGCCGGCGATCAAGTTCTTTTCTGCATCCGTAGCGTGAAACTGTCCAGGAGTGACGAATTTTGAGCTCGATCCAGGGCGGTCATGGCGGGCACGATCGGTCACACGGTGCCGACCGACTTACCGCCATCCCTGAACCCTTTGAACACCTTGTCGAGCTTCCTAGAGGTACACTGATGCTGTAGGACCGTTCTTCGAGGTGTTGGCAGGTTTAGAAACCATGGTCGACAGTACCGAACCTCGACCGAGGCCGCGGCACGTCGCCGAGCTATTTCCGGTCACCCCCAGCCCGACCTGACACCACCGACGTGTTCCTCGACGTCGACAACCCCCTGGTGGCGAGTTTCAGACCATGGGAGGTCCGGCAGCGGCGAGCCGGCAAGCCCCGAGTCTGCTCCGGCGAGGTTGGCGGCGCGGGTGCGAGAGAACGGCGGGAGGAAGACGAAGCGGCTGGCCCACGTGTCAGTGGCTGAAGAATTTAAATCGGGATCGGGTGTGGCCGAGGATCGGCTGTGCTGGCGCGTAAATACCCTGTGAGCTCCGGTGTGCCGGACACCGCCACGCTCGACACGTGTGGTATCCCCGGGGTGCCGGACACCTCCGCGTTCGACACGTGTCCCCGCGGGCCCCGAGAGTTTAAACTTTTTCCCCGATTTTCATAATTCTTCCAAACTTCAAATCCTCATAACTTTGGCTAGAAAGATCCAAATCGAGTGAACCAAATTTTGCTGGATTCAGCTCTTTGAGCACTTTTCAGCAAATCAAGTTTCGCTTCTCGAAAACCATTAATTCTCCGGAATTAATTCCTCAAATTTTAAACTGTTTGGAATTTTTACTGGAGAATCCTTTAGAGGGAGATCCTGAAATTTTGCTGGGATGTTCACCAAAATATCCCTGAACTACCATAAAAATTTCACACCCATTGGAGCTCATTTAATCCACCTAATGGTGTGATTAGTGAAACTGTTCCAGAGAAAGTAGAAAATGTTGAGAAACATTTTCTGGATTTTCTCTGACATTGTTTAGCTCAAATCTTTAGCTAGAAACATTCAAATTAAGGGAGACCAACATCATTAGAACCCTCTAAAAATCTAGTTTTCAGAAAGTCATAGTTTGTTTCATGAAAATCCTTAGAACACCCCAAAAGCCTTCAAATAAGGTCAAGTACATAATTAATTGTGGAGGGCTCAAATGAGCTTTGCTGCAACTAAAACTTGACCAAGTCTCTATTTAGGTTGTATGCAAGCCACAATAAAAGTTTCACAGTCATAGAGTCTGTCTAGTGGGACTTATAAGCTTCACAACTTTAAAACTTAATACAAACACACTTAAATTGATACATATGTTTCTTCTAACATGTAGTCGCTAAGGTCGAGGAGGAACCCGAAGTCCTAGACTTCGTTACTCTGGAGGAACAGCTAGCCTACGACCAAGAGCAGAAAGGCAAGCTCCGGTTTGCATCAACCTTTTTACAAATTTTTATTGTTTTGAGCACATTCTTGTTTACTTTATTCCTTGCATTAGAGTCTTGTTTGGAAACCCAAGTGCATAGCCAAGAAAGCCATGGGTTGGGATTAGGATTGAAAACCTCGTTAGCCACTGCATTGCTAAGATAGAGTAGGATTCGGTACAACTCGAGTAGTTGGAACTACTCGCGAGCATAGGCTAGAGGCACTCGACTCGGGTTGTGATAGCACATGAAACACATGGCAAGAAGATGAGACCAAGCGGAGGGTAAAGGCAGCAGGACTTTGGGGCCTGTGTGTTGTAGCTCCGCTTGTGTCGATTGAGGACCGAGCCGTCTGCGGGCCTGTTGAACAAGCTAGAACAGTACCGAAGACCTACCGGCTATATGGGAACCGGGAAAATGATGTAACTCGGGTAGCTGGGTATTGAGGCATTGCCCGTCGTTCAGAGGGTAGGTTGAGAGCTTGAGGTGTAAATCGGCTGGCGGCACGGAGATACGCGTGCAGAGACCTCTTGCTCGGGACGATGGGACCGGTTCAATATTTGGCTGACGGGTGAAAGGTAGTTGCGTACGGCGTCCGTGATGGTTGTTGTAGGCAACATCGAGTACGGGCGTACTCGACTCGGGTTGTGATAGCCCCGGAAACTTTTGATCTAGCCCCTGGAACTTCAGAAAATCATGTAAATTCATTTAAAAACCAGTTTTAGCCCCTGGACTTAATAAAAATTTGGAAAACCCCCTCTGTTATGTGTAGCTAGACCCCTGAAAATTCTTAAAATAATATTATAGACCCTGTAGTGGGTGAGTTTACCTTTTTAACCCTATTTGATATTAAATTTAGGAAATTGAATATGTGGTTAGTATTTAAAATATAAAAGGTGGGACAAACATATTGTCTAATTCAAATTAAAAACTTTCCCAGTACTTAGAAAACCTGGGAGTGAGATAAAAATAATTTTTTGGCTGAAATGAATCTGTTTTATTTATTATTCACATTTATTAGTTATAGGGACACATTTTTAAGTAGAGAATAATTCTGAAAATTAGAAAAATAAATGTAAAATAGTTTACATCAGAGGAAAAGATCAAAAATATATTATTAACTATTTTGGATCAGAACCTATTCTGTTTAGATGATGTGTCTTACTATTTTCATAATAAAGTACACATTTAGGCATAGGAAGTAAATTTGAAAATATAGCAAGCTAGGTATAAATAATTAGAAAATGATAAATGAAGATTCAAAAATCCAAAGAATTCAGTTTAGGGTTGGTAGAAGTTCTGAAGACACATATGGAGTAGAAAAATACCTTTCATGCATACTTGGTAGCTAAAAGGTGTAGTAATTGAATATAAGAATTTATTCAAATTGGAAACTCATATATATAGTATGCAAGTATAAATGTGAATACAAAAGTAGGAATCATATACACATGATTAAAAGTGCATGTAAGCCAAAGATCAACACACATAGAGTAACCACAACACATAGAATTTGTGAATGGCTTTTATACCTGTGAATGTGTGGTTTGTATGAAGTGGAAGTGTGAATTATGTCTTATGGATTGTTGTTTTTCTTTTGCTATGTGTGATGGTATGATGTAGAACCTGCTCCAGAGCAAGTTCTTCCTTTCCAAGATCAGGACTACCCATTCCAAGAGTAGCAGGAAGGAGGCAAGTGTCCTTGACCACTTTGATCCTATACTAGGATGTGTAGATAGAATTATTTGCATTGTCAAATGAAATATGAAACCCATGCTAGGAAGTTTCCCTAGAATTGCATTATCTTGTTTCCTTGTAGCTTGGGTTGGGATTCATTTTATCATGTCATTTATTATTATGCATATGCTTAGCCATGCTTAGAATGGGATATTTGGGATATGAGATCATCAGTTTATTTTACCATACTCTTGAATGAGATATTGTGAGTTATGTAGAGGTAGGGATCAAGGCAAGTTGGATGTTTTGGTTGTGTGCTGGGTGCACGAGACTCGGGTTTGTGTTTAGTACTTGCCTGGATCCTAAGGACCGGTTCATGGAGCATGTAACCTGGCTTTACCGTGCCAACCACATGCTGAGATGGGGCAGCTTGGCCAATTAATTAGGTGTATCCCTGGCGTAGTATGGGTGTGTTGGATGGTGCGGGGAATAGGTGTCAGCTGGACTACCATATGAACTGCAAGGCTCAAGAGGGGGCCACTGCAGCGGGGCTGGAGCCTCTTGTATGCTGTTAGGGGTGAAACCTCAGTGGGCCCACGCTCGTCGGGAATCCCTTTGTAAAGGCTTCGTAGTGATCTCCTGGCTACACACCTGGGAAGTGTGAATGTGGTTCGTAGCCACTGGCATAATGGAGGTTCTTTTAGTCCACCCGGCAACGGGGGATGAAATCACTACATGTGGGGTACAGTGGTACAAACTCTGTAGAGTCAAAACTATCATGACAGCCGTGCTCACGGTCAAGAGCGGCTTGGACTTATTCATGATTAGAGTATGATGGCTTGGGAAGTTGTGGGTGTTAAGCGGGGAGCTTAACATTGGAAATGATGTTATGGTTATTTGATTATGATGATGGGATGGGAGATTGGGACCATTTCACCTGTGTAGTAATGTAGGTGCTTAATAAGCTAAGGTGATAGCTATTAATTGCATAGTGCTTTAACCATGAGTTCAACATCCCCTTGATTTAACCATGCATGACATAACTTTCCCACACTTGCTGAGTACCATTGTTACTCAACCTTGCATATTTGTTGGTTTATATTGCTGCTCAGGTCAAGATAATGAGGTGGTGTATAATGATCAGGACTTTGGACCCGAAGAAGGTTTCTAGGTTCATGGAGTCCCCCGGGCAACGCCTGTGACGGAGCCCACGAGAATAATTATTCCGCTGCTAGTTTATTTACTTGTGATGAACTTATTATTGTCCACCGAGACATTTGCTATGTAAGACTTATTTATATTCGACACCTGGCTTGTAATAAATGATTCTTCACTATTTGTCATCACATGTATGAGAAAATGATCCTGGCATACATGTGATATTCACTTGGTTGTTCTTCGGAAAAACCGGGTGTGACAATACCTTCTCGTATTCGCTACCATCTTATCTCATAAACAACTTCATCTCACACCGAGACCAATCTCGTTGCCATGACTCAACAGTCATGCAACCATCTTATCACCCGGACTCAACAGTCCCAAAACCAAACCATAACATAATCAATAACCATAACCAATAGCCATCCCAATTAATCTTGGAAGTTGGCCAGGCGCTCGTGACCGTAAGCTCGGCTATCATGATAGTTTTAGACTCTGCAGAGTTTGCACCTCTTTACCCACAAGTTTGTGATTTCGTCACCCGTCGGCGACTGCAGAACCTCCATTATACCAGTACACAACCGTCGGTGTATGGTCAAGAGATCACAAAATAGCCTTTACAAAGGGGTTACTAGATGTATGGACTCACTAAGGTTTCACCGGCAGGCTAGAATCTCCAATTCTACCACCCACAGGCCCCCTCTTGTGCCATGCAGTTCCCAGGGCAGTCCTCACTCGACTTCCATTCCCCGCGCCTTCCACAGTCCATAACACTCTAGCAACTTACCTAATTACTCAGCTAAGCCGAACCCATACTTGGCCTTGTAGTGGCACTGTTATCCTGGCATGTGCATGCATGAACCGGTCCTTAGATCTACGGCAAGCAAACCCCCATCTCATGCTACCTCATTCACAAACCCAGTCTTGCCTAGATCTCCCTCCGATCCATTTTCATTAACATCATAAGTTTCTCATATCATTACGAGTGCAGTTAGCTAGACACATCTATCTCGCTTCCCAATCCCATGGACTCAGCGAAGCATAAAACAAAAACCATACCCGACTCATAAACTTCCCTGGAGACAAGGGTGGTTTAACCAAGGCTAGTAAACTCCTATAAAAGGGTTTCCCATCATGTTTGACTCAGTACGCACACCTTTTCGCAAAACAAAACAGTTTCACCCAAAACATAGGATCAATATGGTCAAGGAGCACTTGCCTTGTTCTTGCGGTTCCGGTTGTTCTTGGATCTCAAAACCTTGTTGCTGCAGTTCGTCGTAGACAGCTCCCTGAGCTTGTCCTGCTAGGTAGGATCACGTGCATACAAGATTCACAGCAATCAATATCATGCACAAACCTTAAACTAGATGCGAGGATGCATATGCAGGCTATCCTATGATTAGTTTTATTAGATTGGTCTGTACGTGTTCTTGCATGGCTTGCATGGACAGAGGTGTTTGGATCAAAGGTAGACGTGGCGATGATCTTGTCTTTAGATCAACCTGATCATCGAGTGATCTATCCACGAGAAGGCTTCTGTTCGAAAGGAATCAAAGAACGGATGCAAAGAAAACACAACGATGTCGTAAGGTGGTATTGGAGGCCTACCTTACATTCCTCTCGGTCTCGAGGTCCTCCTCAGATCGCTGGGCTTTCCTCCAGCGATCTTCCTTGCCGCGCTCCGGCGATGGTTTACTCGGCGGTTTGGGAATAGAGCTCTAAGTTGTCGGCTCAGGAGTTGGAAAAGAAGTTTGTAGTTTCGGCCAGAGATTCTGGGTTCTATTTATAATCGGGAAGAGAAGAGTCCTAATCTGATTGTATCCCGAATATGAGTCCTGTTTGAATCTTACAACTTATCTTTAGTTGATTTGGTGCGGTATCATCATGGAATTCATGTTGGTTTCTGTTCCGGTATTTCTACGCGTACAGATTCCAAAATCGCTTCAGAACCTGTCACCTTCGCGGTGATGAGCTCCGGAAGCTCCACGTGTCCACCGGGCTTGGTCTCTCCCTTTCGGCAAAGACAGGCTCCGGTTGTGCCGCGTGTCAAACGAGTGAGACCTCCCTCTTCCTCGGAGGTGAGCTCCGCGTGCGCCACGTATCCTGGTGGTCGGGACCTCCTCTCTTACTCGAAGGTGGATCCGCGCACGCCACGTGTCAGTGTCGGACCTTTCCTCTCTTCTTTCCTCAGAGTCGTGCTCCGAAGTTAGCACGTGTCCAGCTGCGATGGACCTCCCGGAGATAAGCTCCGATGACGACACGTGTCATAGGGTCGGACCTCTCTTCCTTTGCGGAGATGAGCCCCGAGCCTGCCACGTAGCCAGCTTAGCAGGGGACCCCTCTCCACTTCGCAGGGATGAGCTCCGAACACGCCACGTGGACAGCGGGCCGCGGAAGTTATCTTCGGTGCTCTCTGTGAACTGGATTCGGCTCTTACTGGCTATCTATTTGATGATTTCTCTGTCCCCACTTCCTTTAAAATGTTTTCTCTACATGAAATATGAATACATGTAGAAACCAGAGATGAGGGTGTCATAGGAACACTAGCTCTATTTCTGTGGAATGAAAAAACTTTGTGGTATCTTGGTTGTGTTTGGATCTTTAGTAGATGGGTAGCCTCCGAGCACCATGCAAGGGTTGGTCCGCTCCTTCTGTCGTGCGGTGCTTCTTCATATGTCTATTTCTTCTTTTTTGGGGATCAGTTGGTCAACTCATTTGTCATCTAACGGGGGGGGGGGCGAAGTCATCTACGAGGGTGCTATCACAATTACCCAAGGTCAACCTTGTGGCTATTTGGGAAGCATTTTTTCTGGCGGCCCATCCGAAGTGGAGCCGAGAGGGCTAGTTAGGCGGGTCATGCCAGTGGCCTGGGCTTTGGTCCGTCACGCCTAATTCGGGTCATGGCTACACTCTGGGTTATCGTTGTCCCTTGGCCATAGGTCACGCAGCGTGGCTCGGGAAGAAAGGGTCCAGGGTGCTTTGTCCGTTTTGCCTTGTTTGGACCATTGCTACGCTCTGGGTTGTCGTTGTCCCCTTGGCCATGGGTCGCGCGGCTCTAGACTTGATAGGGTCGGGTCTTGTGGTGTGAGCTTTTGGTGCTCGTGCGATTTAAGAAGAGAATCGCCCCCATTGTCTTGTTCCTACCGTGGATTCGTTCAGTGTTTTCGTTGTCCCTTAGCCTTGGGTTGCGTGATTTTAGAAGGACCTGTCGTCCCCATGCAATCTTCCAAGGCTTTACGTGAGGGAATTGTGTGCTGCCGGAAGTCAGGACTGGTTCCGTTGTGAAGGGGAAAGACGTTGGATTGCAAAGAGCTCGAAATGTAGAAGATAGATAAGCCCTGGTGTCGATATATTAATTCTGCCCAATTCAGTGGATTCACAAGTACAGTTTCGGTGGCGCATAGACTACGCTTCCGAGGCGAGCGGCGCCCTTCTCTAGTTGTCGGGCGGTGCGGATGTCGTCCGTGCTACCTTTGTCGAGCCCCCGGGGTGAATGTCGACCATCTTCGTGTCCTTCAGGGGACCGATTGAGGATTGGTCGGGAGGGGTCCTTCCCGTTGCTCGACGAGCCAAGCCGAGTTCTGCCGCTGCGTCCAGTTTGCAACCACGTTGCTCGCACAACGCGGCATGCAAGAATTTTGCCTCCACTATGATGATTCCTATTTGGTCGGGCATCTTCAACTTGAGGTATGTATAATTTGGGATGGCAAGAAACTTCGCGTAAGTTGGCCTTCTCAAGATAGCGTGATAAGTGCCATCAAAATTAGGGACCTCCAAGGTGAGGGTCTCCGTGTGAAAGTTGTACTTGTCCCCGAAAGTGACGGGGAAGACGATCTTCCCAGACGGCACTACCTGTTGGCCAGGGATGATGCCATGGAAGGGGGATTGGGTCGGACGGAGGCTCGTTCGTGGGATCCCCATTGCGTCAAGGTCCCAACATAAAGTATGTTGAAACCGCTTCCCCGTCCATCAGAACCCTGGTCATGATCTTTGGGCCTATGACCGGGTCCACAACCAGAGGGAAGCGCCCATGTTGTGGAATGAAGTTGGGGTGGTCCGATCGGTCAAAAGTGACCGCCGCTTAGGACCACCGTAAGAAGGTTAGGTGGTGGAAGAGACGATATGGACCTCTAAGGTTGTCAGCTTCTGCTTGCGGTGGCTCTCGTAGGCTTGACTCCCCCCAAAGGTCATGTGGTAGCCCTTCGACGTGGGGAAGCTCGGCTTGTAGGGCTCGAGACTTGTCTCAGCAGGCCCCTTGCCCTTGTCTTCCGTCGCATCTGTCTCCGCAATGACAAAGCGTTTCAGAAAGGCACAATGTTTGAGGGTGTGCCTTACCGGGTAGGCCGGCATGGTCGGTGCACGCCTTCTCGGGTAGCTTCTCGAAGTATTCGGTCTGCCTAGCGGCCGGTCTCTTTCCTTCTCAGCGTTCGACAACCGCGATGAGATCCGAACCGCTGTTGGTCGGGTATGTGCACCTGCTTTCGTTCATTTGGCTCATCTTGTCACCCTTGTGAGGCGGATCTTTGCTGCTGATGTCGGGGTTCTTCGGCTTTTGCTTGTCGAAGATGGCCCCGACCGCCTCCTCGCAGTAGGCGTAGCTTGTGGCAATGTCGAGGAGGACCCTCGAGCTTCTTAGCTTGACACAGACGAGCTTGTGGACAAGGGACTCGCAGGTCGTCCCAGATAGGAAGGCTATGACGACGTCAGCGTCACCGACATCGGGGAGCTCGTTGAACTTCTTCGAGAAGCGCTGGATGTATTGCCGCAAGGTCTTGTCCGGCCTCTACCGGCAACGTTTGAGGTCCTAGGAGTTGCCAGGATGCATGTAGGTTCCCTAGAAGTTGCCAATGAATATTTCCCTAAGCTTGGCCCAGTTTTGGATGCTGTTGCGGGGAAGGTATTCGAGCCATGCGCGTGCTGGCTCGGCTAGGTAGATGGGGAGGTATTGGATGATGAAGTCATCATCCTATGCCCCGCCGGCTCGGCGGGCGAGGCGGTAGTCCTCCAACCACACGCCGGGGTTGGTCAGGGCTCGGAACCTTTGTGGAAGGGAGCGTTGCCTATCCCCTCTCCGAAAGAATTGGGGCCTGGGGAACCAGGGCTCAGGCTCTATCTTCTTCAGCGTTCGTGGTGGCTAGCCTGGAGAGGTCGTTGGAGCCGAGAGTGGGAAGGCGAAGCCGAGGGGATTTTCTGGGTTCACCGTCTGGCCTCGAAAGTCCGGCGGAGGTTGCAGGCCCCCATACGCTCGCGTACCGAGTTACGCGAGGGGGTTGACGACCCGACCCTTTTTGGTCGAGTCGCTTGGCTTGGCGTGTGGGTTCTTGTTCGGTTCGTTCTGCACCTATCAAACCTTCGAGTTTGGCCTGGGGCTGATGAACCTCGGGCTCGGGCGAAGGAACTTTCAGCTTGCTGAGCAGATGCTGACGCCTAGAGCGCCCGGAGGTCTTGGCGGGCCCTCTGATTCGGGGTCGGTGGGCTCCGGCATGCCCCGCAGTATAGCGGCGGCAGACACCATGTTTTGCTGGCTCCTTGGAAGTGTGGGGCCTGACTGTCATTTACGATGTTGGCCTGGACCTGTCGGGCGGGGTCGCACGCCGTGTTTAAACCCGATCTAAGGCCGGGTCGTGGCCGGCGGGCCCTTGAGGTAGCGCATTGTACCGCAATCTGGGCGGCCAGCTCGCGGTGCCGTGCCTCCGATGGTTCAGGGTAGCCTCGTGGACTCTTGCTGGTTGGTGTAGCGATAAAGGAGGCATCGGCCGTTTCGGCGACATGGAACTCACGAGACGGGTGGTCATCACCCTCGGTGTCGTCATCAGATCGGGTTCCTACTCTTGGTGGTGGTGAAGAGATGCTGGGGTGTGCTCAATTACCCCTGCGAAGATCGACGCTGGTGCGTCATACGTGGCGTCTGTGCCGGTGGAGATTCAGAGCATGCTGATGCTGCTGGTGAAGAAGTCCAGACTTTCGAACCGGAAGGTCTGGTGGGTGCGGGCAAAACAAGACCCCTCCTCATCACCTGTGGTGGCGGTGAACTCGAAGTCGCTGAAGGACATCGTTGTGCTGGGTGCAAAAGTCGATCATGGGGAAGCCATCGAGGTGGTGGAAAAAAACAGAATGTGTGACAGTCCCCCTACCTGGCGCGCCAACTATCGGTGTTCGGATATCCGACTAGTAATCGATTGTACCGCTCGTTCTACCTTGAGGTGGCCTACCTAAGAATACAAAGGATTTATCCTGGTTCGGACAAGGTGCCCTACGTCCAGCTAGGGTGTCTCGCTTTTCTTACTCAAGAATTGGGGTGGTTGTTACAAGTGCGAGAGTCTGCCTCTTCGGATCGACATGTCCTTCTATTTATACTCTCTCTATCTCTCGTCTCCCTCTGTTCTGTAATGGGGCCACGAGTCATGGGTGCGAGGGTAGCTTGTCCAGTCGTACGCTCGACAGGGTACTCGATGGAGCCGCCGTATTCATAGCCCGCTGACACATCTGCCCCCGTCCCATCGTTAGAGAGTAGTCTATACCGAGGCACACTCGCGCCCCACGTTTCGCTCCTCTTCAGTTCCGTCCGAGGTGACGGGCATTCACTGCCAAGGCCTGAGGGGTACTCGAGTGCCCCCCACTTGGCTGATGCGGCGCATGCTTCGCATTGAAGGACACCTGCTTCTCTCCTACCCGAGGTCGGGTTTGGGTCCTCCCTTTGAGGCTCTTTCTTCCTTCTGGGTCGTCTTGAGGATGGGTCTTGCATCCTGCCCAGGGGTCGGCCCCGGGCTCCTCGTTATGCATCCTCCCAAGCTCAGGCTCGAGCCTGCTCCGTCGTCCTTCGTAGGATGTCTTCCCGCTTCTTCCCTGCGGGCCAGAGTCCGGAACTCCGTCACTCATCTTCCCAAAAATGTAATAATCATATCATCCATCACAAATTTTTTTGCATCAACATTTCATATATTCACATAACTGGATTGCATACAAGCTAACATATTGATCGACCAAATGTTATAACATAAGCCCCAAAATGACGGTCTCCCACCATTGGAGTCCGTCCACACCCACATTTGGTCACAAAAGACAGACCAACAGCGTGCCATGGTTATAAAAGTCGCTGCCACATGCAGCACATCACTCAGCTGGTTAGCCACCTATTACTAAAGTGAGCAGTCCTAATCTTATCCAGCTCGGGTGCGGGAGCTGGGGCGGGCTCTGGCACTAAGGCAGCCTCAGGACTAGCCGCTCGCTCAGCCTCATCCTCGAGCTCTGAGAGACACTCCATGTTGGACCGGTCAGCTTCCCCGTCAAAATCTTGCCCCGGGGTTAGCACAAGATGTGGCACCGGCGAATTGGGCACCCTGATCATGGGCTGCACTTACTTCCCCTACTCTAAGTAAATGTCCTCGGCGTCATTTGGGTTTCCGAGCCATAGAAGGTTGGCCCGTAACTCATGCAACTCATCCCGCGCTTCGAGCATTTCCTGCTCGATGAACTCGGCATCCGCTTATATTTTATCCCTCTCAGCTGTGAGCTCTCCAATCTGCTCCTTTTCTCTTAAATAATATGATCTTTCAGCTATAAAGTCTCATCTTTTTGCTGCAGCACCTCATTCTTTTCTTGCAGCTGACGCTTTAACTCAGCTATTTCAGCACCCTGTGCTTCAATGAGGAAAGCGTTGGCTTCCCTTTGAATGTGAGCTTGCCGCAAGGCTTTCAATCTTCGGTGATCGAGATCCCGTAGTGAACAGCACAGCTGGTTATCCAACCTCACGTAGAAGCTAAGGGTGGTTACACGTGGGTCATAATGTGGATGGTACACATCATGTACCCAGTGCATCCGGAGTTGCCACACTAGATGAGTCAGGTCGTCTACAGGAAGAAGGGCATACGGCGATCCTTCCAGCTCCCAACAATACTCTCCGTGGAAATGGGCAAGAGCGTGGCGACCCGCAATGTCCCAAGTGTCCTGCAACGTTGGCCCGGTGACAACAACTGTCCATGGAGCCCATCCAGATGACACTGGACCGGCAGGGACAATCACGTGCATAATGCACACCATCTCCCGTCGGTCCATTGGCGCTTCGACATACCCGAAGGTTTTCAGAAGCAGCCATAGCAAGAGGGGGTAACCCGGGCGGTCAAGGCATTCTGAACCGAACCATCCGTTCCTGAAGTTGGTCACAATGTTGGCTATCTGCGGGGAGAGTTTGAACAACGTGTTAAAACTCAATTTCCCACAGAAAAATCGAATTAAGCAATCATATCAGCATGAAAATAACTTCGTGAAAGTTTCAATAATCAGACAACACAATATCAGAATATAAATCCAACAAGTTTTTGCTTAACCAACCAAATTTATTCAAATCTGTTCTTAACTGGGTAGTGGCTAGAAATTTTCCAATCTGACATCATTCGGGGCAAGATTTTTACTCAAACTGAACCAAAAGTTAAATTTAACTTTTATAGCTTTCCAAATAGTATCTACATGTACCCAAACGAGTTGTGGATCAACAGATATGAATTCTTGAAGTTGACCAAAGTTCTGAAAGGTTTTCTCAGGTAGGTAGTTTTTGAACAGCCCCACTTGTCCAAGCTTTTCAGAGACCTTCGAGTCAACATTTGGAACCCTCATGAACTACAAAGTGATAGAAGACTTACCAAGATTTCTAACGGTATTTTTTATGACCATATGCCATTTTTATTTTTCATATTTATGCCCATTTTAAAGAAAAGTACAGATTGGAATTTGAAATCTGCTCTCTGTGACATATTTTCAACTTTGGGCAATTTAAGTGATTCGTAGGAAAAATTTGAACATGACACGAATACCAAAGTCTAAAAGGACTTCACAACCTTTCCTACGTATATTTATTCACCTCTGTTGGATGAGTATAAAAAAATCTACACACCATTCAAATTGAAATTCGGGTTCTGTCAGGTTTCTAAACCTTTACCGATTTTGACTGTCGGGATTCTTCGAATCTTCCGAAGAACTTAGAGGCATGTTTGAAGAGGTTCAAGAATAAGCCATTGAAGAAGACTTCCCACCCTTTTTAAAGGTTACTTATACACCTTCATCCGATAAGCATAACAGGGTTTACAGCCTTTGAAAGATGAATACAGTTTCTGAAAAATTGGAGCTGGACAGCATTGACAGATAATATGATTGTTGAAGTTTTAGGGAGTTTGGGTACAGAACCAAAGGATCCCATAAATATCAAAGTTGAAGAGAACTCTCTAAACTCCTCAACGGTACTCCTACCATCCTCCAAAGATGGCTGCAAGTTTCTGAAATTTATGAAACCGGACAGAACAACTACTCGGTTTATGGTGAATATTTAAATCATTGAGGGATTGGTATGGGCTCAAGGAAAACACTTTTAAGTAGTATTTGGCTGTGTTCAAATAAATACTGATTATTGTAGTGGTAATGTACAGATTCACATTTCATTAGACGGTGGCACTAAATCGGTCGCTCGCAAACGTTTTCTACTCGCCATACGATAAACGTGGTTAGTGTACTAGTAGAAGATGGCTCACAACAACATATTCTTCGCCTCAACTCCTAAAAATCTACTAAACATATCATAAACATCACATAAAACTCATAGGCGAATGAAGACCCAAAAACAATCCATAAAACAATATCCACAAACAACCAAATAAAGTCACACACACAACCTAATTATACTAAAAGAGCACCAACAATAAAATAAGTAAACACAGGAAAATCACTTCATCAACCAACCTAATTTACCTTCCTACTAAAATATATCCATAGTTGCAAGTATGAAAACAATGTTAGCTTTGCCATCTTCCATATATTCTAATAACATTCTTATGTGGGCTTAATACTAATCCTCATCGTAACATTTCATTTTCGAAAATAAGTCACTTCTAAAATATGCAATTGTTCCCTACCTGCTCTGATGCCACGCTATGACGGCCGGTCGCCCGAAAGAAACCGACACCATCACGCCACAGGATCTTTGCATGGGATGGTGACACGTGATGCATCACCGCCAATTGCATATACGAGCGACATAGTTTAAAAACAACATACATAAAGTTTTTAACTGTCGTACATAAGTTAAAAATTACAAAATACATAAGAGTAGCAAATGAATAGTAACTGAGTATTCTCTTATGATGACATTGAGAAAAACATGCGCCATAGCCCAATGGTACGCCATACTAGCAACAAACAAATAAAGTCGGCGGCGACTCGGGCTCCCATTGTGCCACCCATCCCTCGGGTGGAGGTGCAATATTAGGGGAGCTCTCATATGCATCGTGCTCATAAAGGAGGGGACTCACCTGAAAAATAGGATCAACAAATCGGTAAGCTACTAAGGTTAGCAAGACTTACCCGATGAAAATAATTTGTAGACCATACTAGTATGCAAGGCTCAAGTACTTGTCCAAAAAGGTAGTGGACAACATAAAAGCATTATTATTATGAGGGTGATCATATTTTAGCCTCAAGTTAACGGTTAATGAAAGTGTAAACTTAATTAGCAACTATAACTAAACATACAAGAGTACAAACAAATTTGGAATTTATAATTTCACAATCATCGAATCCAAATATTATGCCAGTTGTTACTACGGGACGATGACCTCCCACTCTATTTTAAATCCCTTCCGACGTTCTGTCACGTCGTCATTTAAGTGTTTTGCCTGCCTCTGGTCCGGGCTCCGAGCCCAGATTGCTTCGCTTCTTCCGGTCTCATTGCCCGAGCTTGGAGGTCGGTCGTTGCTTCCGCTCCCGGGGTTCGGGCTTCGTGGTGATGTCATACCGCATTTCTGCCTTGGGTGGCGGCTTCGTGGAACCACATGTATTGACGTGGCTGGTTGGTTGATCGTGCCTTAGGTACCCGGGGTACGTTACCCCGTCAACCGCGCGCTCACCGTGGCAACCTTTGCCACTTCGCCCAATGCCGAAAAAAGGTGACCGGCCAGGACAATGGGTTCTCCACGTGATGTCTCAGATATACACCATGTAGGATTACCTATTGTTCTCTCAACGCCTGACCAAGGTCGGTCACAGGATCGTTTGACACGAGGCTCCATGGTACGTCGGTTTACTAGTTCCCATAATACTAGCATCCTTCCGGTACAATATCAATACTTGTTCAAGGGGTCAACTACGACACGGTCCTCAATCGACACGAGCTATCCTATGCATACGGCACCCATGTACCCCCTGCCTTACATTCCCGCTCGATCTCAAATTTCATTAAATGATGATTTATCCACCTAAACCCTCATGTGGACGCCATACTCGTATGAGTAGTCTCCACTTACTTATTCCTAGTGGTAGAACATGGTGATTAGCATAGCATGGGTAGGTTCTAAATCTCATTTAAACCCGAGGCTTTATGGTCATGCAAGTGGGTTTCATCCAACACATAAACGTAATGCACATAAAACACATAAAATATCCGAACATATGAGACTATATAAAAGGACTCAATTCAAGGATTATGAACAAAAACGGGGATTGCCTTGCTCAAGAAGCAAGTCAGTGGCAACACAGTCATTATCTTTCTCCAAGATGAGCTTCCCGGCATTCTCCTTCGACTCGTGCTCTACCGATATGCATATGCACCTGAAAATGCATAATTAATAACTTAATACACATTGTTTTCATGACGTAATTGGATTCTCAACTTTATTTAGGAAAATGGATGATGTCATCGTTATTGTCGGAGTGTGAGCTGCGACACTCCTCCTGGCCTGCTCGGAAGTAGCCCGTGAGGTTCTTTTTTTTCGGAGGGGGCTTGGCGCCCTTTGCGACCTGGGCTCGAGGGAGTGGATGAACACGAGGATTTATGTGGTTCAAGCCACCGGAGTGTAATACCCTACGTCCACGGTTGTGCTTGTTCTATTGCTTGAGTGCTTGTGCGTGGTGTGATCTTGAGTGCGGGGAAGCAGAACCCTTTGCAGGATGGTCACCCTGATCCTTTTATAGTTCAAGGTCTGAATGTTTACAATGAGTCTTAGGGCCCGACAGGTGGCCCCAAAGCATTGAGTGTCCTATACATGATCTAGGGCTTCGTCCTCTGAGTAGAGTGGCCGACCAGGGAGTTAAGTCCCTCTTTCTAGCATGCTGAGCGCCCCTGACCGTGTGTCAGGTGATGATGAAGATGCCGTCTTGTCACCGCTTCTCCTCGCTCTGCTTGGGTGGCTACATGCCGTTGGGTGGCACTGTTCTGCTGTGTTGTCACCATTATGGCGGACGGGCAAGGGACGGAGGCGTGTGTTATGCGCCATGCTTCTGGGGAAAGCGCGAGCCTTGAATGCAAAGTCTGACAGCGCACTTCCTTCTTGACTTTGTCGACCCACGGCCCACTACGGATCGCGGGGTACGTGGCGGCTCTGGAGCCCTTATCGACGGGCTTGGTGTTTGGGGACAAGTGGCAGCTCTGGACCTCACCTCAGTGGGGAGGCTCGGACCGGAGCTACGGGCACGTGTCAGCACTGCTGCTGTCGTCTTCATAGAGGTGGCTCAGAGCCAAGGGACACATGGCAGCTCCGACCTCTCCTCAGCGGGGAGGCTCAGGTTGGAGCCCAAGGCACGTGGATTTTGTTGGGGCCTGCCTCAGCTGGGAGGCGGGGCCTTGGCTGTCTTTTACCCACTACGCGGGGGTACCCGGTCTTCAGAGTACCAACAATGACCCCCTGGCCCATCTCGGGGGAGGCATTGAGCCCGCAGGTGTGGCCCCCATCTCTCCCGCATGGTGGTTTTGAACCTGTGCTTTGGAAACCGAAGCGGCGGCGAGATTCTCGTAGTGGACGAGGGTTTATTCTTGGGAGATGAAAAGGTTGCACGACCTCCGTGTAGTGGGCACTTTCAATCAATGCAGCTGCGCGTCGTCGCATTTACATCTGATTTGATAGGTCACGACAATGCACTCGAGGGGTTGCCTTGGGGTAATTATTGCACCAGACTATGGGTCGCAGGAGCTTTGCCCGCCTGTCCCGCCAGTGCCTGACAGGTGGACTTGGGCCCTACCTGTCATTGGCAGGGGTGAATGCTAAGGCGACGTGCTCGAGGGGTTGACTCGGAGCACTTACAGCGGCAACCAACTTGGTTGGCCACTGCAGCTCCACCATGCCTCTTTTCTCGGGGACCGCCGGACATCCCCAAGATGTTACTCACCTGGCCCCCGGTGTCTGACCGGTGGACCTGGGTCTACCCACCAAAGGGGGAGGTGAGTTTTGAGGTGTCGTTCCCAAGGGGCTGCCTCGGCTCACTTACTGCGGCAACCGGCGACTTGGTCACACCGCTTTCCTCGGGAACCGCCGGACGTTCCCGAAAGGTTATCCCCTCAGCCCCCAATGTCTGACAAGTGGACCTGGATCCTACCCATCATTGGGGGAGGCGAATAACCCATGGCGTGCAGAGGTGAAGCCCAATCGCCAAGCCTATTGCCCTGCCAGAGGTCATGGCTGAGTATAAAAGGGGGCCTTCCAATGCCGGATGGCACCCTCACTCACCATGTGGCCTTTGCTCTCCTCTTGCGCGCTGGAAGTCTCCGCTTCCCAGCACTCTCGCCCACCAGATGCCCTCACACTGGTCACCGTCTTCGTCCACTTTTGCGAGATGTTCATGTGTGTGCGGCCTTCGTTGAGGTTCTTTGGTACATCCCTCCCCTTGACGGCCTCAGATAGAAGCACATGCCATCCTGACGGTGCGCCGGTGGCAGGGAAGGTCGTCAGGGACAGGGTCCTCAACTCGCAGTGTCCCTATGCCAGTGTCGTGTGGGACATGTCCTCTAGGCGCCTCACCGAAGGAGGACTTCCTGCTCGTACTGGAGGAAGGCTAAGTCCCGAGTGATCAGGCCTTCCTCCTGGTATTGTTGTGGACAACAAAACCTGCCATAGGTGGTGTTTTGGCCCACATGACACTGGAGGTCTTCGTTGCCTCGGTACAGCATGCGCTGCTGCCGTCCTCGGTCTTATAGCAGGTGACCATCTCACTGCGCAGAGATTGGCTCGGAGGACAACTAGGCAGGCCACGGAGTAGGAGACTACTCGACTTGTAGCTGCTGAGTTCCTTAGTTGTCTTGTATCCCCATTTGTACGCCAGAACTCTATTATCAATGAAAGCATCTTTGTTTCAAGTCTCTTATTGTTCTATGTCGTGGATGTAGACTTCAGACCCTTAGCAGCAAGTCTTCCCAACCGACTGCTCATATATGATCTGCTCACCGGGAGGGAAGATTTCAGCAAATATGATGATTCCAAAAGCACCTCGGTGCTTAGGTGGGAAGATATATCTCACCACCTTGATAATCCTTACGGGACAAAAGATTGATGCAATCTTAGGGATGTCATGGTTACGCTACCATGGCGCTGTCCTGGACACTCTGTCACGGACGGTTCATTTGAATTCTCCATTCCACCGTCCACATTCCATGGTGCAAGGGTCCGGGATGACTTAGCCAACATGGGTAGCTCCTTTGCCGATATCTCGATCTTGTTCTTCTAGATCCTTACCAGTGTAAGGACCTAGGGTGCTCCAGCAGTGTAGCTACCACCCCTTCCAGATCCTCGGCAATGCAAGGATTTGAAGGAGGTTCGACCCTTGTCCCCGGCTCTTCCCAGGGAAACACATGGGAGCCTGGGGCATGCGTCAGTTCCGGAGCTCAAGTGCACGTGACAGCCCTAGGGTTGACCTAGGGGCCTTGTCCACGTGACTTGCTCATTTACAGTTGATGTGCCTAAGGAAGCACAAACTGTAAATGGGATATGCCCACGCCCGCGTGCGTGTTCCGGGGCTTCCCTCATCTGGGTGGTGGCTCCGAGCCAGGTGACGCGCGGCAGCTCCGAGTTCTACCTCAGCAGGGTGGTCCTGGTCCGGAGCCCAGGGCACGTGCCTGCTCTGGAGCTGTCCTTAATTGGGGAGATGGCTCGGTGCCATGGAACACGTGGCAGCTACGGACCTCACCTTAATGGGGAGGTTCGGACCGGAGCCCGGAGCACGTGTCAGCACCGGAGCCCTCTTCAGCAGGGAGGCGGATCGGACCAGAGCCCGGGGCATGTGTCGGCTCCGGACCTCACTTCCACAGGGAGGCGGCTCGGAGCCAAGGGACACGTGGCAGCTCCGGACCTCATCTCAGCGGGGAGGCTCGGACCGGAGCTCAGCGCATGTGTCAGCATCGGAGCTGTCCTCAGCAGGGAGGCTGTCACACCCGGTTTTTCCGAAGAACAACCAAGTGAATATCACATGTATGCCAGGATCATTTTCTCATACATGTGATGACAAATAGTGAAGCATCATTTATTACAAGCCAGGTGTCGAATATAAATAAGTCTTACATCGCAAATGTCTCAATGGACACTAATGCTTCATCACAAGTAAATAAACTAGCAGCGGAATATTATTCTTTTAGGGCTCCATCACAGGCGTTGCCCGGGGTCTCCATGAACCTAGAAACCTTCTTCGGGTCCAAAGTCTTGTTCATTATACACCACCTCATTATCTTGACCTGAGCAGCAATATAAACCAACAAATATGCAAGGTTGAGTACCAATGGTACTCAGCAACTGTGGGAAAATCATATCATGCATGGCTAGAACAAGGAGAGGTTGAACTCATGGTTAAAGCACTACGCAATTAACACCTATCACCTTAGCTTATTAAGCACCTACATTACTACACAGGTGAAATGGTCCCAATCTCCCATCCCATCATCATAATCCAATAACCATAACATCATTTCCAATGTTAAGCTCCCCGCTTAACTTCCAAAACCATCAATCCTCTAATCATGAATAAGTCCAGGCCGCTCCTAACCGTGAGCACGGCTGTCAAGACAGTTTTGACTCTGCAGAGTTTGTACCACTGTACCCACAAGTAGTGATTTCATCCCCCGTTGCCGGGTGGACTAAAAGAATCTCCATTATGCCAGTGGCTACGATCCACATTCACACTTCCCAGGTGTGTGGCCAGGAGATCACTACGAAGCCTTTACAAAGGGATTCCCGACGAGCGTGGGCCCACTGAGGTTTCACCCCTAACAGCATACAAGAGGCTCCAACCCCGCTGCAGTGGCCCCCTCTTGAGCCTTGCGGTTCATATGGTAGTCCAGCTGACACCTAATCCCCGCACCATCCAACACACCCATACTACGCCGGGGATACACCTAATTAATTGGCCAAGCTGCCCCATCTCAGCTTGTGGTTGGCACTGTAAAGCCGGGTTACATGCTCCATGAACCGGTCCTTAGGATCCAGGCAAGTACTAAACACAAACCCAAGTCTCGTGCACCCAGCACACAACCAAAACATCCAACTTGCCTTGATCCCTACCTCTACATAACTCACAATGTCACATTCAAGAGTATAGTAATATAAACTGATGATTTCATGTCCCAAATATCCCCTTCTAAGCATGGCTAAGCATATGCATGTAAATAAATGACATGACAAAATAAATCCCAACCCAAGCTTCAAGGAAACAAGGTAATGCAATTCTAGGGAAACTTCCTAGCATGGGTTTCATATTTAACTTGACAATGCAAATAATTCTATCTACACATCCTAGCATAGGATCAAAGTGGTCAAGGACACTTGCCTCCTTCTTGCTGCTCTTGAAATGGGTAGTCCTGATCTTGGAAATGAATAACTTGTTCTTGAACAGGTTCTACTTCATACCATCACACATAGCAAAAGAAAAACAACAATCATAAGACATAGTTCACACTTCTACTTCATACAAACCACACATTCATATTTATGAAATTCATTCACCATTATATGTGTTGTGGTTACTTTATGTGTGTTGAGTTGTGGCTTGCATGCACTTTTAACCATGTCTATATATGATTCCTACTTTTGTGTCCACATTTATACTTGCATACAATGTGCCTTCACAATTTCTATCAACCCTAAACTGAATTCTTTGTATTTTAGAAACTCCATTTATCATTTACTAGTTTCTATATTTTCAGATTTATATTCCTATGCATAATTGTGTATTTTATTATTAAATTAGTAATACACATCAACTAAACAGATTAGGTTCTGGTCCTAAATTATTTAAAATCATATTTTGACCATGGCTTATGATGTATACTATTTCATAATTATTTTCCCTATTTTTCTTTAACTATTCTTTACTTAAAAATGTGTCCCTATACTATTAAATGTGAATAATAGATAAAACAGATTTATTTCAGCCCAAAAATATATTTTTATCTCACTCCAAAGTTTTCTAAATACTGAGAAAGTTTTTAATAAATTTTGACAATTATGTTTGTCCCCCTTTTTAATTTTTAAACACTAGTTACATATTCAATTTTGTAAATTAAATACTAAACAGGGTTAAAAAGTAAACTCACCCATCACAGGGTCTATAATATTATTTTCATAATTTCCAGGGGTCTAGCTACACTTAACAGAGGTGTTTTTCCTAATTTCTATTAAGTCCAGGGGTTAAAACTGATTTTTAAATGGATTTACATGATTTTCTGGAGTTCCAGGGGCTAGATCTGAAGTTTTCGGGGCTAGCTCTCAATTCCAGAGAACCCCAGGGGGTAGCACGTAAGAATTCCAGTCTTTATAATGCGGGGTTGACGTGGACCGTCCGATTTTAAACCGACGGCTGAGATTATAACATCGAACCGGTACGCGGGGATTTAAAGTCTACCGTGCGATTTAAAATAAACGGCGCACAAGCGGCCACGTCGCTCTGACCGAGCGCGGGCGGCGCTGCCGGCGGCGCACGGCGGCGGGAAGCGGCGATCTCGCCGGAAACTTTCGGATCCTCGAGAATTCTGCCTAGAACTGTGATCTTATGGCCTAGATCGGTAGAGGGGAGGTCAGGGATCTCACCTCGGGGGTTTTCTCGAGCTCGGGGGTCCTGGAAAGTGATCGGCGGCGAGGTCCGAGGCAAAACCACGGCGAAGCTCATCGGCGCTGTGTTTGCACCGTAACTCTCCGAGTTTTCTGCACCTGCAAAGTTCCCCGGAGGCGGTGGATCAAGACCAGCGAGTTAGATCAGAGTTTCCGAGCTTAGATCGGCCAGAATTCACCGGCGAAGTCTCGGTGCTCACCGGAGTGAAAATCGGCGATCGCGTGGGAAAAACTGATCGGATCGGGGGTTTTTATAGCCGGGGGAGGGCGGTGGATCTGTTGTGATCGAGTTGGAGTCCTCTGGGTCCAGAATTCGGGCGACGGGACGGGTTTCCCGATCGGTTGCGATCGCGCGCGCGGGAGAGAGTCCGGGGTCGCGGGGTTAGGGATGACATGTGGGTCCCACCCGTCGGTGAGAGGCAGCGCGGCGCGCGCGGGGGCGGGCTGGCGCGGGAGTAGCTGGGCCGGCTGGCGGGTTTCGGCCCACTGGCCAGTTTTTTCCCGTTTTCCTTTTTCTTTTTCCATTTCTTTTCTGTTTTGGGTATAATTTGAATTCCAGTTTGAATTTGAATTTTTGCAAAACATGCAACACGTCCAAAAATTTTTAAATTCCCCTCTGAACAGGGTTTTGGGTTTTGAATCAAAATTTGGGGTGTTACAGCTCTACCCCCCTTAAAAGAAATCTCGTCCTCGAGATTGGTGTTTCTAAGAAAACAAATCCGGATATTGTGCCTTGAGCTCATCTTCCCGTTCCCAGGTGGCTTCCTCTTCTGAGTGATGCTTCCACTGCACCTTGCACATCCGGATTCTCTTGTTTCTGGTGAGGCGTTCCATCGTCTCCAAAATCTTGTATGGTTGCTCGGCATAAGACAAATCTTCAGCTACATCCACTTCATTCATGGGTAACACCTCCTCAGGCGTCCTCAGGCATTTCTTGAGTCGTGACACATGGAATACATCGTGCACGTCCGATAGATGAACCGGTAACTCTAGTTGGTACGCCACTTCACCTTTTCTTTCCAAAACTTGAAAGGGTCCGATGTATCGAGGTGACAACTTTCCTTTCACCTTGAACCGACGAAGTCCTCTGATAGGGGACACCTTGAGATAAACATAGTCTCCCACGTTGAAAACGAGTTCTCTTCTTCGTACATCGGCATAGCTCTTTTGGCGTGTTTGTGCTATCCTCAAATTGTTGCGAATCTCCCTCACCTTCGCCTCGGCTTCTTGTAGCACTTCTGGACCAAACACTTTACTTTCTCCTGTTTGGTTCCAAAATAGGGGAGTTCTGCACTTCCTTCCATACAAAGCTTCAAACGGTGACATCTTCATACTAGCTTGATAGCTGTTGTTATAGGAAAACTCCGCATACGGTAAGTTCTTGTCCCAACTCCTATTGTTTTTGAGTGCACATGCCCTTAACATTTCTTCAAGGATCTGATTGGTTCTCTCCGTCTGCCCGTCAGTTTGGGGATGATAGGCAGAGCTGAAATTCAGATGGGTTCCCATGGTTTCATGCAACTTTTGCAAAAACCTCGAGGTGAACTGTGTCCCTCGGTCCGACACTATCTTCTTTGGCACTCATGGTAACACACAATCCTTGACATGTACAATTCTGCCAATTTGGATCCGCTGTATCTTTCTTTCACAGGAATGAAATGAGCTACTTTGGTTAGCCGATCAATAATGACCCATATTGAATCATACCCGGATTGGGTCCTAGGCAATCCCACGACAAAATCCATGCTGATTTCTTCCCACTTCCATTCAGGCACTTTGAGTGGTTGCAATAATCCCGCGGGTCGTTGATGTTCTGCTTTCACCAACTGACATGTGTCACATAGGGCAACATGTTCCGCGACATCTCGCTTCATGCCATACCACCAATACCTGCTCTTGAGGTCCTGGTACATCTTCGTACTCCCAGGATGAATGGAATAGTCGGAATCGTGAGCCTCCTTCAAAATCAATTCACGAATCTCCTTTACTTCTGGCACACAGATCCTTTTCCCGTGCCACACCGTTCCTTGTTCATCCTCTCTAAAACCAGGAGCTTTATTTTCCTTAATGAGCTGTCTGATCTCTTGTATCTTCTCATCATTCTTTTGGCCCTCTCGTATGTCTCGCTCGAGTGTGGAGTCCACTTCCATGGCGATGGCTTCACCACTATTTACTAGACATAGATTGAGTCTTATAACCTCGTCCTTCAATTCTGCAGGCATGTCCTTCAAGCTCAACTTATTGACCTGCACTTTCCGACTCAAAGCATCGGCCACGACGTTTGCTTTCCCAGGATGATAGTTGATGCCCACATCAAAGTCATTGATTAGCTCTAACCATCTCCTTTGTCGGAGATTGAGATCTGGCTGTGTGAATATGTACTTCAAACTCTTATGATCCGTATATATCTCTGTCCTCTTCCACATCAAATAGTGCCGCCAAATTTTCAACGCGTGTACCACTGCAGCTAGTTCTAGGTCATGTGTAGGATAGTTCTTCTCGTGCTTCCGAAGCTGCCGGGATGCATAAGCCACGACATGTCCTTCTTGCATGAGAACACATCCCAACCCATTTCCAGAGGCATCGCAGTACACTGTGAAATTCTTCTGCATATCTGGCATAACCAACACTGGGGCTGTTGTCAATCTCTTCTTTAGTTCCTGAAAGCTCGTATCGCACTGTGGCGTCCAGGTGAATGTGATTCCCTTCTCCAACAGTTTGGTGAGAGGTCTCGAGATCTTGGAGAATCCCTCAATAAACCGTCGATAGTATCCAGCCAAGCCCAAAAAGCTTCGAACTTCCCCGACATTTTCAGGGGTTTTCCACTTCTGGATATCCTCGATTTTGGCGGGATCTACGGAGATTCCTCCCTCCGAGATTATATGTCCTAAAAAGGGAACTCTCTTCAGCCAAAACTCACACTTGCTCAATTTGGCATATAGTTGGTGTTCTCTCAACCTCTGCAACACCAACCTTAGATGTTTCTCATGTTCTTCTTCATCTTTGGAGAAGACGAGAATATCATCTATGAAAACCACCATAAATTTGTCCAGATATTCCATGAATACCTTGTTCATGAGGTACATGAAATATGCCGGGGCATTGGTTAGCCCGAAAGGCATGACAGTGTATTCATACAGTCCGTACCGAGATACGAAAGCTGTCTTGGGAATATCTGATTGCCTTATCTTGAGTTGGTGGTACCCCGACCTGAGATCAATTTTCGAGAACACACAAGCTCCCCTCAACTGATCAAACAAGTCTTCAATGCGGGGCAATGGGTACTTGTTTTTGATGGTTACCTCATTCAAGGCACGGTAATCCACGCATAACCTTTGGGTTCCGTCTTTCTTAGGCACAAATATCACCGGAGCTCCCCATGGTGAGAAACTAGGGCGAATATACCCCTTCTCCGTCAATTCTCTCAAATGATCCTTGAGCTCTCCTAGCTGCTTGGAGTCCATTCGATAAGGTCTCTTGTATATCGGGGCTGTTCCCGGTACTAGCTCAATTGCGAACTCCACGTCACGGTCGGGAGGCATACCTGGTAATTCCTCCGGAAAAACATCTGGATATTCCCTGATAGTCCTGATTTCCTCAACTTTCACCTCCACTTGATTTAATTTAATGTCCCTCCTAGGCTCGTGTATCGTTATGAACTTTACTCTTGTGCCATTGGGGTGAGTTAGTTCCACCGTTCTGGTCGAACAATGGATGATTCCTTTATGTTTGGTCAACCAATCCATACCCAAAATAATATCTATCCCTTGTGAATCTATCACTATGAGGTTAGCAGTAAATACTACCCCATTATTGTCTAGGCTCACTTTGGGACACACTTGTCTTGTCCTTATTTCTCCACCTGGAGAGTTTACCGCTAGCATATGGTTCATTTGTGTGGTTGCTAGGTCATGCTTCTTAACAAACCCTTGAGCAATGAACGAGTGGGTAGCACCAGAATCAAACAGCAGAGTTGCAAGGTGTAAATTGGCAGGAAACTTACCAACTACCACGTCGGGTGCCTCTTGTGCTTCCTCCATAGTGACGTGGTTCACCCGTCCTCTCATTACATTCTGCTGTTGTGGCGGCGCAGGCTTCTTCTTTGGGCATTTATGGGCGTAGTGCCCCACCTCACCACAGCTGAAACATTGCACCCCAACCTTAGGTGCTTGGCCTTTGTTGTCTTGGGGTTGGTTCAGGGGTCCTTGCACTGCGGGTCGAGGTGGATATGCGGGGCGAGGCTGCTGCACAAACTGACGTGGCGGCTGTGCTGGTGCTGCGGGAGGCCTGTAGTTTGGGTTGTACCCTCTTGGTGCTGAATAGGGTACCGCAGCACGGCTCGTCTGCCCCGTAGGTTGCTGCATCATACGTGGGCGAGTGTTGCTCCCTGAGGCTTGATGTGACCACCCCGCCTTCCTCTTATTCTCATTTTCCAGAGCCTTTAGCTTCCTTTCCACCACAAATGCTCTGTCCACCATCTTTTGAAAGCTTTCATACTCATTGGAGGACATTGCACACTGCATCTCTGCGGTAAGTCCTTCCACGAAACAATCTTGTTTCTGCTCATCAGTCTCTATGTCTCGTGGAGCATAACGGGATAGTTGAGTAAATTTAGTGAGGTATTCCCTCACCGTCATGTTTCCCTGCTGCAGTCCCAAAAACTCCTTCCTCTTGTTTTTGAGTTCACCTCTTGGGATGTAGTGGTTGCGGAAGCTACGCTTGAACTCGTCCCAAGTGATGTTCTCAGGGTCATGATGTGCGGCCACATAGGCGGTCCACCAATCAGCAGCAGGTCCTTGCAATTGATGAGAGGCAAACAGCACCCTCTCATACCCTTGGCATTGTATTATCCTCATCTTACTTTCAATAGTCTTCAGCCAATCATCTGCCTCCAGAGGTTCAGCAGCACTTGCAAACTTTGGAGGTTGAGTTCCTAGAAACTCACTCAACCTTGGTTGGCGTGGTGCCGCTTGTGGAGGTGGAACTTGATGCAAGTTGGCCACCACTTGAGTCAAGTTCTGGATGAGCTGATTTTGATTCTCCAGCATTTGGTGGAGAGGATCAACTTCTTCACGGCGACCACCCCTGTCCTGGCCTCCAGAAAGATGAGGGTTGCATGCCTCATCGTTGTTGTTGGCGGGGTTGGCAGCACGTCCTTTTCCTCTTCCGGCCATCTGGCAGAATCAACAAATGTTAATTTGATACCATTTAGTATCATCTTACTACTTTCATTTGTTGGTACTTTAAGGTGTTGAGGCTTTGTTAAAACTTTACGAGGGTTTATATCTCACACCAAATAAATGCACTATTATTTCCTGTGGGTTCACACACCAAAGCAAAACAATCTGAAGACGAGGCTGTGGACAATTGCCCATGGCTTCCACAACTCACGTCACACACCAAGCATCATCACACCATTAACTACGTAACGACTCGACTACTCGACCTCTTGCTAGCTAGGGGAAAGACTCTACACTACTCGTCCTCTTGAGCTGGCTCCTCGGGATCTTCCTCCTCATTTCGGCTACCTTCTGACTCTGCTTTGGGTGGGGAGGCTGCTGGTGGAGAAGTGCGACGACGCCTGATTGCTCGGCGATCCGGGGAGTCAGGAGTCCATGGATCACTCACGGTGACACACAGTTCATTCCCATCTCCTCTTTCTCTCGCCTTTAAGCAAGCTCGCAGCAACGCCTCCGTTTCCTTCAGGGTGTCTCGGACATCCTGAAGCTCTTGTTGACACTCCTGCAGTCGAGTGCTGAGCATAGCAGCATCCTCCAAGCACAAGTCCATGTGCTCATGGGAAGTCCCTTGCTGCACCGGTGGGTACTTGTACTCCGTGGTACCACTCTCACGTTGGAGGACATACATGTACTCAGTTTTGTCCAAGTGGCGATGATATATGTGACTCTGGCAGGTGATGGCCTCCCAGGTGACATCTCTCTCTGCGTCAACTTGTGTTGCTCGACAAGCTGGAGAATGGTGGATCTTCAGCAGCTGATTCTCGTGTATAATCCTCATCTCCGAACTCCATTCTTCCCTCTTCTCACGGATGGTCCTGGTGGAGTTATAGTGGATGATTAGCTTGCCCGTATTGCCTGCGGCTTCGAGCATACGTCGAAGACGGCGCAACAAGTCTCCTACTGCCAATCCGTAGGAAAGGTACGTCACTGGACGACTCTCCTCTCTTTCGGCAAGGGCCACTACGGGAACTCTCCCTCCTGTGGACTTACGAGCGGTGCGAATCATGCGAACCATCTAAAACAAAAGAATTTAAAATTAGGTTAGATAAAATCTCAAACAAAAATCCTATTTTGAATGAAAGTTGGGGTAAGATGAAGAAAATGACTCCTTTAATAACACTTTTCCACCCACACCTTGGAAAATAGTTTTTAAGAAAATAGGGCCCTTAAATACGTCCATTTCTACCTAGGTCCATGTTCCTACGGGCAACCTTGGCTCTGATACCACCTCTGTCACACCCGGTTTTTCCGAAGAACAACCAAGTGAATATCACATGTATGCCAGGATCATTTTCTCATACATGTGATGACAAATAATGAAGCATCATTTATTACAAGCCAGGTGTCGAATATAAATAAGTCTTACATCGCAAATGTCTCAATGGACACTAATGCTTCATCACAAGTAAATAAACTAGCAGCGGAATATTATTCTTTTAGGGCTCCATCACAGGCGTTGCCCGGGGTCTCCATGAACCTAGAAACCTTCTTCGGGTCCAAAGTCTTGTTCATTATACACCACCTCATTATCTTGACCTGAGCAGCAATATAAACCAACAAATATGCAAGGTTGAGTACCAATGGTACTCAGCAAGTGTGGGAAAATCATATCATGCATGGCTAGAACAAGGAGAGGTTGAACTCATGGTTAAAGCACTACGCAATTAACACCTATCACCTTAGCTTATTAAGCACCTACATTACTACACAGGTGAAATGGTCCCAATCTCCCATCCCATCATCATAATCCAATAACCATAACATCATTTCCAATGTTAAGCTCCCCGCTTAAGTTCCAAAACCATCAATCCTCTAATCATGAATAAGTCCAGGCCGCTCCTAACCGTGAGCACGGCTGTCAAGACAGTTTTGACTCTGCAGAGTTTGTACCACTGTACCCACAAGTAGTGATTTCATCCCCCGTTGCCTTGTGGACTAAAAGAACCTCCATTATGCCAGTGGCTACGATCCACATTCACACTTCCCAGGTGTGTGGCCAGGAGATCACTACGAAGCCTTTACAAAGGGATTCCCGACGAGCGTGGGCCCACTGAGGTTTCACCCCTAACAGCATACAAGAGGCTCCAACCCCGCTGCAGTGGCCCCCTCTTGAGCCTTGTGGTTCATATGGTAGTCCAGCTGACACCTAATCCCCGCACCATCCAACACACCCATACTACGCCGGGGATACACCTAATTAATTGGCCAAGCTGCCCCATCTCAGCATGTGGTTGGCACTGTAAAGTCGGGTTACATGCTCCATGAACCGGTCCTTAGGATCCAGGCAAGTACTAAACACAAACCCAAGTCTCGTGCACCCAGCACACAACCAAAACATCCAACTTGCCTTGATCCCTACCTCTACATAACTCACAATGTCACATTCAAGAGTATAGTAATATAAACTGATAATTTCATGTCCCAAATATCCCATTCTAAGCATGGCTAAGCATATGCATGTAAATAAATGACATGACAAAATAAATCCCAACCCAAGCTTCAAGGAAACAAGGTAATGCAATTCTAGGGAAACTTCCTAGCATGGGTTTCATATTTAACTTGACAATGCAAATAATTCTATCTACACATCCTAGCATAGGATCAAAGTGGTCAAGGACACTTGCCTCCTTCTTGCTGCTCTTGAAATGGGTAGTCCTGATCTTGGAAATGAATAACTTGTTCTTGAACAGGTTCTACTTCATACCATCACACATAGCAAAAGAAAAACAACAATCATAAGACATAGTTCACACTTCTACTTCATACAAACCACACATTCATATTTATGAAATTCATTCACCATTATATGTGTTGTGGTTACTTTATGTGTGTTGAGTTGTGGCTTGCATGCACTTTTAACCATGTCTATATATGATTCCTACTTTTGTGTCCACATTTATACTTGCATACAATGTGCCTTCACAATTTCTATCAACCCTAAACTGAATTCTTTGTATTTTAGAAACTCCATTTATCATTTACTAGTTTCTATATTTTCAGATTTATATTCCTATGCATAATTGTGTATTTTATTATTAAATTAGTAATACACATCAACTAAACAGATTAGGTTCTGGTCCTAAATTATTTAAAATCATATTTTGACCATGGCTTATGATGTATACTATTTCATAATTATTTTCCCTATTTTTCTTTAACTATTCTTTACTTAAAAATGTGTCCCTATACTATTAAATGTGAATAATAGATAAAACAGATTTATTTCAGCCCAAAAATATATTTTTATCTCACTCCAAAGTTTTCTAAATACTGAGAAAGTTTTTAATAAATTTTGACAATTATGTTTGTCCCCCTTTTTAATTTTTAAACACTAGTTACATATTCAATTTTGTAAATTAAATACTAAACAGGGTTAAAAAGTAAACTCACCCATCACAGGGTCTATAATATTATTTTCATAATTTCCAGGGGTCTAGCTACACTTAACAGAGGTGTTTTTCCTAATTTCTATTAAGTCCAGGGGTTAAAACTGATTTTTAAATGGATTTACATGATTTTCTGGAGTTCCAGGGGCTAGATCTGAAGTTTCCGGGGCTAGCTCTCAATTCCAGAGAACCCCAGGGGGTAGCACGTAAGAATTCCAGTCTTTATAATGCGGGGTTGACGTGGACCGTCCGATTTTAAACCGACGGCTGAGATTATAACATCGAACCGGTACGCGGGGATTTAAAGTCTACCGTGCGATTTAAAATAAACGGCGCACAAGCGGCCACGTCGCTCTGACCGAGCGCGGGCGGCGCTGCCGGCGGCGCACGGCGGCGGGAAGCGGCGATCTCGCCGGAAACTTTCGGATCCTCGAGAATTCTGCCTAGAACTGTGATCTTATGGCCTAGATCGGTAGAGGGGGGGTCAGGGATCTCACCTCGGGGGTTTTCTCGAGCTCGGGGGTCCTAGAAAGTGATCGGCGGCGAGGTCCGAGGCAAAACCACAGCGAAGCTCGTCGACGCTGTGTTTGCACCGTAACTCTCCGAGTTTTCTGCACCTGCAAAATTCCCCGGAGGCGGTGGATCAAGACCAGCGAGTTAGATCAGAGTTTCCGAGCTTAGATCGGCCAGAATTCACATGGCAGCTCCGGGCCTCTCCTCAGAGGGGAGGCTTAGGTCGGAGCCTAGGACACGTGTCAGCTCCGGAGCTTGGGCACACGCAGTAGCCTTGGGGCTAACCTTAGGGCCAAGGGTATGTGGCTTTGCCCGTTTACAGTTGATGTGTTTTGAGGAAGCACAAACTGTAAAGGGGGAATGCACGGGATGAGGAAAAAATTTCTCAATTTACGCTCTTCTTCACAGGAGGAAACAAGTCGTATTAGAAGGCAGCGACCCATCCCAGATGTTGAGAGTGACAGGACTCTTACGGAGGTGTTGTATGTTCCAAGGATTGGGTGGAAGTACCCCATCCTCTGTGGCTAGGCGCACGCACCCGGGACGGCATACTTGTGTTACTCGGAAGGGGCCTTCTCAGCTGGGGGAGATTTTGTCCCCCCTTCTCGAGCAAGTATCCGCCGCAGCATCAGGTCGCCCACCTCGAGCTGTCTACTCCGCATGAACCGCTGCTGATAATGCCGGAGCGCTTGACGGTATAGGGCGTTTCGGACAGCTTCTTGCCACCTTCGCTCATTGACAAGGTCGATAGCTTCACGCCGGAGCTAGCCCTGCGTGGCTTCGTCGTACGCTCAGACACGGGATGATCCCATGGTGATTTCCGGGGGGAGGACGGCCTCAGCCCCATACACCAGGAAGAAGGGTATTTCCCTTGTCGAGGAATTGACGGACGTCCGGCTAGCCCACAGTGTGCATGGAAGCTCTTCTACCCAATTGGCACCATGCTTTTTCAAGCTGTTGTGGGTGCATGTCTTCAGTCCCTTGAGAATCTTGGCGTTGGCTCTTTCAGCTTGATCATTACTCTCTAGGTGAGTAACGGAAGCATAGCAAACTTGGATGTCGAGATCTTGACAGCAGTCTTGAAACACTGCACTAGTGAACTGGGTCCCGTTGTCGGTGATGATTCTCTGTGGGACCCTGAACCGGCAGACAATTGACTTGATGAATTTGACTGCTGACTGCTTGTTGATGGTTACTACAGGGGGTAGCTTATGGCCACTTGGTGAACTTTTCTACAGCGACGTAGAGGTACCGGTACCCTTCGACGGATCTGGGGAATGGTCCTAGGATGTCCAGCCCCCAGACAGTGAAGGGCCAAGAGGGCGGGATCATCTGCAGCGTCTACGCTAGTGTGTTGATCTGCTTAGCGTGGAACTGGCACGCCCTGCATCTCCTGACCAGGTCGACAGCATCCTGGAGAGCTGTTGGCCAGTAAAAGCCATGCCGGAAGGCTTTACCGACCAGCATGCGGGAACTTGCATAGTTCCCACACTCGCCTCCATGGATCTCTGCGATCAGGTCGCAGCCCTCCTCCCGGATTATGCACCGCAATAGGACTTCATTAGCGCCACGCAGGTAGAGATCCCCTTCTACCAGCGTGTATCTCTTAGCCAACCGAGCAATCCGTTCAGCGGATACACGTTCATCGGGAAGGAAATTGTCTTTCAGGTAGTCCCGGATCGCCGTGATCCATGCATTGGGACCTACTTGAGCGCTTGGATCTTGAGCGTCGGGTCGCACGGAGCCCCCGGTGACACTTACGATCCTTGGTGGGCGCCATGGTAACATGACTGCCGGGACCGCCAGCTTCGAAGTGATGGTCCCGCACCCTTCACCTGGTTCGGCCGGCCAGGCGGTTGGTCGCAGCAACTTCCTTTCAAAGACCCCCTCAGGCACCGGAGCCCAAGTGGAAGCCTTCGTTGACAGGTCGTCCGCTATCGTGTTATTGGCACGGGGAACATGGCACAAGTCCAAGGATAATAAGTTATTCTCCAACTTCTGAATTTAGAGGAGATAAGCTGCAAGTTGTGGGTCATTGCAACTACACTCTCTCTTGACATTCTTGATGATCAGCTGGAAATCACCCTTGACCAACAACTCTTGGATGCCGAGGGATAGCGCGGTTTTCAACCTGAAGATGATAGCCTCATACTCCGCCATGTTGTTGGTCGCCTTGAAGTCAAGTTGCATCATGTACTTGAACTGCTCTTCGGTTGGTGTAATGAGCAGAACCCCCACTCCGGCACCCTGCTTCCACGAGGAGCCGTCGAAGTAAAGAGTCCAGTAGGGCCCAGTGAAGACCGGAGCTCTGGGCTCTGGTTCACTGATGTCCTAGCCCCGTGGCTGGCATGGTGGTTGTGACACCCTCAATTTCGATTTCTGCATGCATTCATATTTTATATAGAGAAAACATTTTAAAATAAGTAGAAACAGAGAAAGAATCAAAAGGATAGCCAAAAAGAGCAAATTCCAGTTTCCTGAGGAGCGCCGTAGACACTTCCTGCAGCTCGCAGACCACGTGGCGCCTTCGGTGCTCATCCCCGCAAAAGGGGGAGAGGTCCACCGCTAACTGGCTATGTGGCAGGTTCGGAGCTTGCCTCTGTGAAAGGGGCGAGGTCCGACCCTGTGGGACACGTGGTGCCCCCAGAGCTAGCCTCTGCGGAGAAGCGAGGTCAGCCCCGCAGGACACGTGTTGCCCCTGGAGCTAGTCTCTGTGGAGGAGAGAGAGGACCAGCCGCGCGGGACACATGTCGCTCTCGGAGCACACCTCCGAGGGGTCCGGCCCTGCTACACACGTGTCGCTCTCGGAGCTTACCTCCAAGAGGTCCGGTCCAATTGGATACGTGTCACCTTCGGAGCTCTCCTCTAGGAGGTCCGACACTACCGGACACCTGTCACCTCCGGAGCTCACCTCCAAGAGGTCCGACGCTATTGAACACTGTAAGGATCGAAACGCCCAAGAGGGGGGGTGAATTGGGCTTTTTCAAATTTTAGAGCAATTTAAAACTTAATGGTAGAAGCCCAATTCCCTATGCGAACTAACTACGCAAGCAAGAGTGTTAAGTGCGGAATAGTAGATGCGTAATAGTAAAGGGGTGAGGAGAGAAGTGCAAACTCCCGCGGAGACTCGGAGACACGGCGATTTTTCCCGTGGTTCGGTAAGATCACAAAAATCTACCTATGTCCACGTTGTGGCACCCACCAAAGGGTATGGCCACTCCCAGGTCACCAAGACAAGGGAATCCACTATCTTCCTCCGTTCGCCTTCTCCGGCAAGGTGGAGCTCAAGCCTTGTACAATGGTGATCCTCCGGGCTTCCACAAACGCCTTGGTAAGCTCCGGGGCGATCTCTTCTTCCTCCAACGTTTACAAGGTGAGAGAAGTCACCAAGACACTCTCTCTCACTAGCCTAGAGATTCCAATCACCAAGAATGGACGCACACAAGCTTCTCTCTAGCTAGACATAACCTATAATTGGAGTACAAGAGGTTTTGAAGTGTGGAAGTGGTAGCTCTTGGTCTTGAATGCTTGAGAATGTGTAGAGAGGCTCTAGTTATCGAGACTTGTCGAAATGGCCGGTTGGAGGGGTATTTATAGCCAGCCCACACGAGATAGCCGTTGGAAAAAGTGGGCAGACTTTTGTCAGTTAACATCGGATCCTCCGATGCACCCCTTTATATGATCATCGGTCGAATTCCAAATTAGCTGATGTCACGTGTCAGATGTGACCGTTGGATCTTTTAATCGACCGATGTTACTTCAATTTATCATCGGATGATCCGGTGAGTTGATCTTCAGAATTGGGTCAGAAATATTGTCTCTGTTGAATTTGACCGATGTACACTTACTTCATCATCGGATGATCCGGTGTGTATATCTTCAGAATAACTCAGATATCATCCTTCGGGTGAACTCAACCGATGTGCCACTTCCTTCACATCGGATGATCCGGTGTGTACTGGGCTCTGAGGTCTTCTTCTTCTGCCAACTCAAACTCGACCGATGTGGTCATTTTGCAAGACATCGGATGATCCGGTGAATGCAACTTGTTTGCTTCGAGTTGTTTTGAGTTGATCTTTTGGAATCTTCTTGAGTGACCTCTTTGACACTTGTTTGAAATGATATTACGGTAAAGTGTAAGCTTCTTGTGTTGCCAATTTTGATAGAATAGATTAGTTTGTATGAGTTGTTCATATCGAATGACCCCTTAGAATAGATCGTTGAGGAGTCTCCATTTGTATTCAATGAGCAGTAGATGGTGTGAATAGATAGTTCATTAACGGTTGATGTGATATATGTGAAACCTCGCATCCACAAACTCATTAGTAATAACGAACGGTTGTCATTAATCACCAAAACCATATCTCACGGGGGCCTAGATGCTTTCAATCTCCCCCTTTTTGTTGATTGATGACAACACAACGAGTAGAGTATAGAATAAATGGAATTAAAACGCAATGCTCAAAAAGAAATATAACAAGTACAAATTGCAGCACAAGTGGCTCGAAGGCTCAAATAATAATCAATAAAGCGTACGAGCACAGAGTAGCACCCGGAGTACAATAATAGCAAATAATAATAACAGGCAATCCCAAATAAAGTAACAATCTCTAATAAAGTAGCATCTCTAATAAAGTAGCAAAAGGGATAGACACTCCCCCTAGAGCCAAGTACTCCTCCTAGAACTAAGCTAACCTCCCCCTGACTCTAACTCTTCTCCCCCTTTGGCATCAAGACACCAAAAAGGAAAGTCGAGTGACTACGACTCAGGCGCGCTCCTGGCGATGGTGAAGCGGTCGGCGTCGACGGTGCTGTCGCCGGAGCTGCTGGAGGTAGAGGTCGCTGGCGCTGGAGCTGGAGCGGGGGGAGCTGGAGCTGGAGCTGGAGCTGGAGCTGCTGGTGGATCCGCTGAGACTGCTGGCGCCGGTGGAGGAGGTACTGCCGGAAGGGGTGAGGACTGGATCGGCGTCGGCGGCAGTACTGGAGCTGGCGCCAGTGGCGGTGCACCTGGAACCTGACCGAGTCCTGAGTGCTGAGGTGGAAGAGCGACTCCTGTCTGCTGATAGAGGTTGGTGACCAACCCCAGGATGCCCAACAGCATCTGCTGAGTCTGCTGCTGCTGGTCCAGAGTGCGTCGCGTCATCTGATCGACAAGGTTGGTGAACCTGTCGGTGTCCTCTCGCCTCTGACGGGCGATCTCCAGCTGCATCTCCTGCTGCTGCCTCTGAAGCTCCTCCTGTCGAGCTGCCTGCTGCTCCTGCTGCTGAGCCATCCGCTGAAGTAAAGCAGTGAGCTCTGACGGCTGAGTCACCTAAGCCTCTGACACTGGAGGAGGTGAAGGTGGTGGAGCAGCTGAGCCTCCTGCCTCTGCGTCATGCTGCCTCGGTGAGGGAGGAGCAGGAGGGAAGTACTCCTCGACACTGTCGCTGGTGTCGCTGTCCGACCATACGTGCTGTAGGTCTCCTCCCTGAGCCTCTGCCTGTGCCAGCTCTGCGTCCTCCTGAGTCAGCTATGCCCAGTCCTCCTCGGACAGTCTGGCTCGAACCTCACGCTCGACGGGACGGCCAAGGCGGCGGTCTCCCGGAGTGGGGACTCGGTAGTGGCTGAACCGGGTCACGTGCATCTCCGTCAGCTGAGAGACTCCTGGAGTGTCCTCTAGAACTAGCTGGTGAAGAAGGTGACAGATCCAGTGACCGAAGACCAGCTGTCGTAGCATCCCAACTCCATCGGTGATCACGTCCTCCATCTCGCAGATCAGAATGTCTACTATGTCGAACTCCATCCCGTTCATCACATAGAACAGGATGGTCTGCTGAAGGCTCGTGAATCCCTCCAAGTAGCCGGACCTCGGTAGCAGGGTACGCCTGAGGACGTGGTGAACTGTCCGGGCTGCTGGGGTGAGAAGCGCTGGCACCCTCGGCTGGTCAGGTGTGAACGGCTGTGTGAACAGACCTCTGATCTCCTCGAAGGGCGGTGCCACTCCTCCAGTCAGTGGCCTCCTCGGCGGGTCTGCGTCTCCGTAGACTATCTGGTGCAGGCACGTAGTGGAGAGCTCCACACCAAGCAGTCTGCCCAACAGGTCTCGAGATACGTCGTGGATCCGCCCCATGAACATGAAGTGAATCGAGCGACGGCCCTCAGAGACGTAGAGTGTCGCGTAGAACACTCTGACCCACTCCTCGACGTAAGCACTCCTCGGGTGTGAGAGCAAGTCCACCAGTCCTCTGTATCTCTCAAAAAGGGGCCTGATCCTGTGTCCTGCTGCCACTGCAAGCTGATCCCAGTCAATGCTGTTATGCTGGAATAGCTTGTGACCCCGACGTCTGTAAGTCTCGTACAGTGACGCCTGTGTCAGGGTACAGAACCGGGAGTCAACTCGAGCGTCCCTGGGCCGTGGGAACCATTCCTCGATCAATGCTGACCATCTGAGCTTCTTTAGTTGCCTCGCCTTCATCTTCCTGTAGTCAGTGAGTCTGACCTCTTCGGCAACTCGGACTGCAGTGTCCATCAGGTGGATGGCCCTTTCGGCCTCTCTGTCCTCGGCGCGGTCAGCCGCAGAGGGGCGCCGACTCGCCGTAGGAGTCTGTCCACCCCCACGAGTCCTCGGGGTGCGCCGGCGGATCAGGGGCGGCACCTCGGTCTCTTCCTCGTCGGAGCCCTCGGGAGGCACCGGCTGGATCGGAGGCTGCTCCTGCCTCTGCCGGGACTCGCGGATCCGTAAGGAACCGCGATGGCCGCGCTCACGCTCCTCGGCGGCGCGAGCGGCCAACTCCGCACGACGCGCGTCCTTGGACATCTTGCGCCTTTTTGCAGCGGGTTCCTCAATAGCCTTCCCTTTTCCTTTGCGATCGCGACCCATTTCAGCGACGAAGCTTGGCGAGGGAGACGCGGCGGAGGAGGGAACTGTGGCGGCCGGTCGAACGGCGGCGGCGCTTTCGGGAGAGGCGGTGGCGGTGGTGCCTGGGAGGCGTTGGCGACGACTGGAGGTGGCGTGCGTAGGAGAGGCGGCGGCGGCAGCTGCTGGGAGGTGGAAGCGGCGGCTGAGAGGCGGCGGTTTGGAGGCGGCGCGGCGGCGGCGCGCGGTTTGGAGGCGGCGCGGCGACTGGGAGGCGGCGCGCGCGGGGAGAGCTGGTGGCGGCGGCGGCGCCTGAGGGCGGCGGCGGAGCTTGGAGGCGGCGGCGGCGCCTGGAGACGGCGGCGGCGGCTGGGGCGCGGCCGGAGGGCGCGAGGACGACGAGGGAAGCAGGGCGGCGGCGAGAGAATCCGAAAAAGGAAAACACGGCGGCCGAACCGCTATTTAAACGGTGCGGGCAAACCCTAGCTGCGCAAAGAACACCGGATCGACCGATGATCATCGGAGGATGCATCGGTCGAGTTCAACAGAGAGCTATTCCAAAAACTCTCTTTGAACACCGGATGATCCGATGTTGAGGTGTCGATCATCGGTCTATTTCTGCAGGGCACCAGAAAACTGAACACCGGATGCTCCGATGTCTTCTGAAATGAACTCATCGTTTGATTTGTGACATCTGACTTGATCTGAGCACCAATTGATCCGATGATCTGCTGGCCCTAGCATCGGATAAACCGATGACTACAGAAAACCTAAGACTGCCCATATGTGTCCTTGGACTTAAACACACAAAGATAAGGATGGGTCCTCGGACTTTTTGAGCAACTCCTAACCTCTAATATAAGGCTTTAAATATAGTGCCACATATTGGCTAAGCCCTTAAGCAAAGAGAACACACAAGGTTAGGAGTGAAACCATGAAAATGTAGGGCCCATGCTTTGTGAGCTAGAGTATAGAAAACTTCTATCTCTTTAAAGCATGTACCTTTAGAATTTTGCTCTATCCACATCATATGAGTTGAGATATTGCATTTTGAACAAGTCTCCTTCTCATGATGTGGGTTCCCCTTTGTGACAATCTACCGTATGCAATGCCAACCAAAATGATGCAAGATTTTGAATGAGTGCAAGTCTATATTGCAGGAATCATGCAAGGCGTAATGTAAATCTATCTTGCCAAGTTTAAACCTGCCAAAGGCTTCCTCAGGAAAAGCTATTTCTAGCTTGCCCCTATCCTTTGGGAGTTAGACAAGACCTATTTGATATGCAACCTTACATGAACATGGCAACTTACATGACGTTAGATGCATCTAGCACATTTAATTCACTTCTTAGTCTAGAAAAAGTTTTCTCGTCAAGTGGTTTAGTGAAGATATCCGCCAATTGTTCTTCAGACCTAACACCTTGCAAAGAGATGTCTCCTTTAGCCTCATGGTCCCGTAAGAAGTGATGGCGAATATCTATGTGCTTAGTGCGGGAGTGTTGAACGGGGTTTCTAGCTATCTTAACCGCACTTTCATTGTCACAAAGGAGAGGCACGCAATCAAACTTAATTCCAAAGTCCAAAAGGGTTTGCTTCATATATAGAATTTGGGCACAACATGCACCGGCCGCTATATATTCTGCCTCCGCGGTGGACAAAGCCACGGAGTTTTGCTTTTTGCTCGACCAAGATACTAGGGAACGCCCAAGTAAGTGGCACCCACCGGAGGTACTCTTGCGATCCACACGGCATCCGGCAAAGTCCGAATTCGAGTAACCCAAGAGATAAAAACTAGCGTTCTTGGGGTACCACAAACCTACACTTGGGGTATGCTTGAGATACCTAAGTATCCTAAAGACCGCCTTACGATGCGATTCTTTAGGTGCCGCTTGAAAGCGAGCACACAAGCACACACTAAACATGATATCGGGCCTAGATGCTGTAAGATATAATAATGAACCAATCATGGAACGGTAATGAGATTGATCAATAGGTTTACCGTCCATGTCCGCGTCGAGATGATAATTTGTTGCCATTGGAGTACTTCTTGAGCTGCAATCTTCCATTTCAAACTTCTTCAAGAGGTCTTTGGTGTACTTTTCTTGGTAGATGAAAGTCCCCTCTTGAAGTTGCTTGATTTGAAATCCTAGGAAGAAATTGAGTTCTCCAATCATTGACATCTCGAACTCCCTAGACATCATGGTGCCAAACTCAAGACTAAGAGATTTGTTAGTTGAGCCAAAAATAATGTCATCAACGTAAATTTGACAAAGAAATAAATCCCCGTTGATGTCCTTGGTGAAAAGTGTGGTGTCCACCCTCCCGATCTTGAATCCTTGCATGACTAGGAAATCCCTAAGACGTTCATACCATGCCCTAGGTGCTTGCTTGAGCCCGTAGAGCGCCTTGTGTAACCTATACACATGGTTAGGATTCCTCGGATCTTCAAACCCGGGAGGTTGCTCAACGAAAACAAGCTCGTTAATATAACCATTGAGGAAGGCACTTTTCACATCCATTTGATAAAGCATAATATTGTGATGTGAAGCAAAAGCAAGGAGTATGCGAATAGCTTCTAACCGTGCGACCGGGGCAAAGGTCTCTCCAAAATCTAGTCCTTCTACTTGTGAAAAACCCTTGGCCACAAGCCTTGCCTTGTTGCGGACCACCACGCCATTCTCGTCTTGCTTGTTGCGGTACACCCACTTTGTTCCGATGACGTTCTTGTTCTTGGGTCGCTCCTCCAATACCCAAACTTCATTTCGGGTGAAGTTGTTGAGTTCTTCTTGCATAGCCATCACCCAATTGGGATCTTGGAGTGCTTCCTCAATATTTGTGGGTTCTACACACGAAACAAAAGAGTAGTGCTCACAAAATGAAGCAACATGGCGAGAACGAGTACTTACTCCCCGTGACGGACTTCCGATGATTTGATCCATCGGATGTGCCTTGGAGATGCGCCCATGCCTCATAAGAGGTTGTGAGGCACTTGGTGGTGGTGAGGCATCTTGCTCGTCTTGTGGTTGGACTTGACCTTGGACTTCTTCTTCTTCTTGGTGTTGTGTGGCATGTGAATCTTGCATTGGCAATGGATCATTTTTCTCTTCTTCTTCATCAATTTGAGGAGCCATGGAGGTGTTGATGTTGGAACTTGAGGCTCCCCCTTGATCATGGCTCTCCCCAACTTCGGGCTTGATGTCTCCTATGGTCATGTTCTTCATAGCTTCTCGTAAAGGCTCATCATCTATATCATCATGACCAAAACTCTCCTCTTGGGAGCCATTAGTCTCATCAAACTCAACATCACAACTTTCTTCAACTAACCCGGAGGTTTGGTTGAATACTCGATATGCTTTTGAGTTTGACGCATAACCTAGAAAGATGCCAACATCACACCTTCTTTCAAACTTACCGAGCCTTTTCTTGCGGTAGATGTAGCACTTGCACCCGAAGACTCGGAAGTAGGAGATGTTGGGCTTTCTCCCGATGAGGAGCTCATATGGGGTCTTTTGAAGTAGTCGATGAAGGTAGACCCTATTTGCGGCATGGCACGCCGTGTTGATTGCTTCGGCCCAAAACTTTTCCGACGTGCCATAGTCATCAAGCATTGCTCTTGCAAGGGTGATGAGAGTCTTGTTCTTCCTTTCAACGACACCATTTTGTTGAGGGGTGTATGTGGCCGAAAACTCGTGCTTCACGCCTTCACGATCACACCATTCCCCAATGTTGTAGTTCTTGAACTCGGTGCCGTTGTCACTCCGGACCTTGATGATAGGAAGTTGAAATTCCCTTTGCGCTCGTTTAGCGAAGGTCTTGAAGATTTCCGGAGTTTCACCCTTGTCACCTAGAAACAATGTCCAAGCATAGCGAGAGTAGTCATCAACAATAACAAGACAATAGAGATTACCGCCAAGGCTTTGGTATGTGGACGGTCCGAAGAGGTCCATGTGAAGTAGTTCAAGTGGCTTGGAGGTTAACACCATTGTCTTCATCGGATGGTGTGTAACACCCCAAAATTTTGATTCAAAACACTAAACCATGTTCAGGGGGGAATTTAAAAATTTTTGGACGTGTTGCATGTTTTGCAAAAATTCAAATTCAAACTAGAATTCAAATTATACTCAAAACAGAAAAGAAATGGAAAAAGAAAAAGAGAAACGGAAAAAAAACCGGCCAGTGGGCCGAAACCCGCCAGCCGGCCCAGCTTCCCCGCGCCAGCCCGCCCCCGCGCGCGCCGCGTTGCCTCTCACAGACGGGTGGACCCGCCTGTCATCCCTAACCCCGCGACCCCGGACTTTTCCCCGAGCGCGCGCGATCTTAACCGATCGGAAAACTCGTCCCGCAGCCCGAATTCCGGTCCCAGAAGAATCCAACTCGATCACAACAGACCCACCGCCCTCCCCGGCTATAAAAACCCCAGCTCCGATCAGTTTTCCCACGCGATCGCCGATTTTTACTCCGGTGAGCACCGAGACTTCGCCGGTGAATTCTGGCCGATCTAAGCTCGGAAACTCTGATCTAACTCGCTGGTCTTGATCCACCGCCTCCGGGGAACTTTGCAGGTGCAGAAAACTCAGAGAGCTACGGTGTAAATCCAGCGCCGACGAGCTTCGCCGTGGTTTTGCCTCGGACCTCGCCGCCGAGCACATTCCAGGACCCCCGAGCCCGAGAAAACCCCCGAGGTGAGATCCCTGACCTCCCCTCTACCGATCTAGGCCATAAGATCACAACTCTAGGCAGAATTCTCGAGGATCCGAAACTTTCCGGCGAGATCGCCGCTTCCCGCCGCCATGCGCCGCCGGCAGCGCCGCCCGCGCTCGATCAGAGCGACGTGGCCGCTTGTGCGCCGTTTATTTTAAATCGCACGGTAGACTTTAAAACCCCGCGTACCGGTTCGATGTTATAATCTCAGCCGTCGGTTTAAAATTGGACGGTTCACGTCAGCCCCGCATTATAAAGACTGGAATTCTTACGTGCTACCCCCTGGGGTTCTCTGGAATTGAGAGCTAGCCCCGGAAACTTCAGATCTAGCCCCTGGAACTCCAGAAAATCATGTAAATTCATTTAAAAATCAGTTTTAGCCCCTGGACTTAATAAAAATTAGGAAAAACACCTCTGATAAGTGTAGCTAGACCCCTGGAAATCATGAAAATAATATTATAGACCCTGTAATGGGGTGAATTCATTATTTTAGCCCTGTTTAGTATTTGATTTAGAAAATTGAATATGTAACTAGTGTTTAAAAATTCAAAAGGGGGACAAACATAATTGTCAAAATTAATTAAAAACTTTCTCAGTACTTAGAAAACTTTGGAGTGAGATAAAAATCTATTTTTGGGCTGAAATGAATCTGTTTCATTTATTATTCACATTTATTAGTATAGGGACACATTTTTAAGTAAAGAATAGTTATAGAAAAATAGGGAAAATAATTATGAAATAGTCTACATCAGAAGCCAAGGTCAAAACATGTGATTAAATTATTTAGGAACAGAACCTATATTGTTTAGATGATATGTGTTACTAATTTCATAATAAAATACACAATTATGCATAGGAATATAAATCTGAAAATATAGCAACTAGTGAATGATAAATGGAGTTTCTAAAATACAAAGAGTTCAGTTTAGGGTTGATAGAAATTATGAAGGCACATGTGGAGAAGAAAAATAATTTTCATACATACTTGGTAGTTTAATATAAGGAATTTATTTAAAACTGAAACACATATATATATATATAAATATAGTATGTAAGTATAAATATGAACACCAAAGTAGGAATCATACACATATAAATAAAAGTGTATGCAAGCCACAGATCAACACACAAAGTAACCACAACACATATAATGGTGAATGAATTTCATAAATATGAATGTGTGGTTTGTATGAAGTAAGAAGTGTGAACTATGTCTTATGATTGTTGTTTTTCTTTTGCTGTGTGTGATGGTATGAAGTAGAACCTGTTCAAGAGCAAGTTATTCCTTTCCAAGATCAGGACTACCCATTTCAAGAGCAGCAAGAAGGAGGCAAGTGTCCTTGACCACTTTGAACCTATGCTAGGATGTGTAGATAGAATTATTTGCATTGTCAAATGAAAGATGAAACCATGCTAGGAAGTTTCCCTAGAGTTGCATTACCTTGTTTCCTTGAAGCTTGGGTTGGGATTTATTTTACCATGTCATTTATTTACATGCATTTGCTTAGCCATGCTTAGAATGGGATATTTGGGAAATGAGATTATCAGTTTATATTACCATACTCTTGAATGAGACATTGTGAGTTATGTAGAGGTAGGGATCAAGGCAAGTTGGATGTTTTGGTTGTGTGCTGGGTGCACGAGACTTGGGTTTGTGTTTAGTACTTGCCTGGATCCTAAGGACCGGTTCATGGAGCATGTAACCCGGCTTTACAGTGCCAACCACATGCTGAGATGGGGCAGCTTGGCCAATTAATTAGGTGTATCCCCGGCGTAGTATGGGTGTGTTGGATGGTGCGGATAATAGGAGTCAGCTGGACTACCATATGAACCGCAAGGCTCAAGAGGGGGCCACTGCAGCGGGGTTGGAGCCTCTTGTATGCTGTTAGGGGTGAAACCTCAGTGGGCCCACGCTCGTCGGGAATCCCTTTGTAAAGGCTTCGTAGTGATCTCCTGGCTACACACCTGGGAAGTGTGAATGTGGATCGTAGCCACTGGCATAATGGAGGTTCTTTTAGTCCACCCGGCAACGGGGGATGAAATCACTACTTGTGGGTACAGTGGTACAAACTCTGCAGAGTCAAAACTGTCTTGACAGCCGTGCTCACGGTTAAGAGCGGCCTGGACTTATTCATGATTAGAGGAGTGATGGTTTTTGGAAGTTGTGGATGTTAAGCGGGGAGCTTAACATTGGAAATGATGTGATGGTTATTGGATTAATATGATGGGATGGGAGATTGGGACCATTTCACCTGTGTAGTAATGTAGGTGCTTAATAAGCTTAGGTGATAGGTATTAATTGCGTAGTGCTTTAACCATGAGTTCAACCTCTCCTTGTTCTAGCCATGCATGATATAATTTTCCCACACTTGCTGAGTACCATTGGTACTCAACCTTGCATATTTGTTGGTTTATATTGCTGCTCAGGTCAAGATAATGAGGTGGTGTATAATGACCAAGATTTTAGACCCGAGGAAGGTTTTTAGGTTCATGAAGACCCCCGGGCAACGCCTGTGATGGAGCCCTAAAGAATAATATTCCGCTGCTAGTTTATTTACTTGTGATGAAGCATTAGTGTCCATTGAGACATTTGCGATGTAAGACTTATTTATATTCGACACCTGGCTTGTAATAAATGATGCTTCACTATTTGTCATCACATGTATGAGAAAATGATCCTGGCATACATGTGATATTCACTTGGTTGTTTCTTCGGAAAAACCGGGTGTGACATGGTGTGAGGCAACTTGCTTCCCGGCTTGACATGCGCTACAAAGCTTGTTCTTTTCGAATGTGACATCCTTCACGCCGGTTACCATCCCAAGCTTGAATGACTTCTTGAGCTTGCTCATTCCAATGTGAGCAATGCGCCGATGCCATAGCCATCCCAAACTTGTCTTGGTGAAAAGACAAGTGGTCAAGCTAGCATCCTTGTTGGAGAAGTCCACCAAGTAGAGATGTCCATGCCGAAAAACTTTGAATATTAATTCTTTGCTTGAATCACTAGTCACCACAACACCATTCTTGTCAAATGTGCATGTTAGTCCAAGATCACATAATTGTGCAATAGAAAGTAAATTAAAACTAAGAGATTTAACGTAAAGCACATTGGAGATAGACAAATCATGAGAAATAGCAATTTTACCCAAACCAATCACCTTCCCCTTTGAGTTATCACCAAAGGTGACTTGTTCATGATTGCCGGGGTTTTCCATGGAGGTGAACATACCATCATTACCGGTCATATGTTGAGTGCACCCACTATCGAGTACCCAATGCTTTCCTCCGGCTTTGTAGTTCACCTACACACATGAAGTTAGTTTTTGAGTTTAGGAACCCAAGCCAACTTAGGTCCTTGTATGTGTGATACAAGTGTTTTTGGAACCCAAAGTTGCTTGGGGAGCTTCCCCTTCATGCCCTTGATGTCTTTGCCGATGAACCTTGCCTTCACTTTTCCACCTACTTTGCTCAATAGATAGTGATAATCATTGAACGTAGATTTATAGTTGGGAGGCAATTTGGGAGAAGGACGGTTGGGAAGAGGACACTCCCTCGTGTGATGTCCGGTGACCTCACAATGTTGGCAATAGGAACCAACTTCCTTGATGAAGCTTGTCCTAAGCTCCGGTGAGGGCACCTTTCCTTTGTTGGGCACCGGGAAGGATCCAAGTCCCCTCTTGTGGAAGCCTTTAGCTTGTTGGTAGAGGATTTCCTTGTGCTTGTCCTCCCCCTTAGAAAGTCTTGCCACACTAGTGCGAAGACTTTCAATTTCGTCCATTAGCTCCTTCTCCCTAGGGCTTGCTTTCAAAGGCAAAGACTCATCCAAAATATTAGTGGCATGTGAATTAGGTGATATTTTGCCATCAAGGGTTTCTTTCTTTGTGTTTTTCACTTTAAGTTCAATCGCTTCATAAGCAAGGTTAAGCACTTCATGTTCTTGAACCAACTCATTGTGCTTTGCCAAGAGTGCTAAGTTAGCTAAGTCAATCTCATGATACTTAAGTTTGATTTGAGCATTCTCCTCCTCGATTTGCTTAACATTTGATTTGAGCGTGTCATGCTCTTTAAGTATGGTTACATACTTATCATGCAAATCGAGGTTGGCACTTTCAAGCTTAGCTCGAGCTAGCTCAAGAGCCTTAACCTTAGCCTTTTCTCTTTTTATAATGGCATGATATTCATTAATCATAGATGCTAATTCATCGGGTGAAAGCTCATCATCATCATCGCTAGAATCTTCACATACCTTTCAGTTACCTTTCGCCATTAGGCACATGGGAGGTGGACGAAGAGGTGAGTCATCCTTGTTGACGACGGCGAGGCCCGCCAAGTTTTCTTCATCTTCACTATCTTCGTCGCTTGACTCTTCATCCGTGATCCACTCATTGGCTTCACACATGAAGACTTTTTGAGGCCCTCTTCTCTTCTTTGGAAAGTGCTTGGTTTTCTTGCCTTTGTCAAATTTCTTCTTTCCAAAAGAACGCTTGGGTTTAACCTCCTCTTCATCATCACTTTCTTCTAGCTTGTAATGCTTCCCATTTTCCTTCCTTTTGTCCGGTCTTGGACAATCATATGATATGTGGCCTAGATCACCACAATTGTAGCACGTCTTGTTTTCATCTTTTCTTGGCAAGAAGGCTTTCTTTTTAGGATCAAAAGAGTATCCCTTCTTTGCAATCTTGGAGTTGAGGCGTGAGAATTTCCTCATCATCAAAGCAAGTTCATCATCATCATCTTCGCTTGTTTCTTGCTCTTCTTCACTTGAGCTAGGCTCAACCACTTTCTTCTTCTTGGAAGCTGTCTTCTTGGTTGAAGCCTTGAGAGCAATGGTTTTTGATGATGACTCCTCCATCATTCCAAGTACGCTCATCTCATGAGCATGGATTTCTCCAATGAGCTCCGAAACTTCCATGTTGTCTAGTCACTCCTTTTGGAGCATTGAATTGATAATGTTGTACTTGGGCTTGGGTAGAAGCATGAGGATCTTGCGATTGATAAGTCCCTTGCCAAGAGAAGCAATGTCAAGTGCGTTAATTTCCTCAATGAGCACATTTAGACGAGAAAACATTTGGTTAACATTCTCATGAGGAAACATCTTGAATTCATCATATTTTGATTTAAGCATGTGATATTTGAGTTCTTTAACCCGAGATGAGCCCTCATGTATTTCAATTAGACATGCCCAAATTTCACACGCTTTTTCTTTACTAGCAATCCTAGCAAAGACATCTTGACTAATGCATTCATATATGGCATTTCTAGCCTTAGCATCCCATTTTAGTTGGTCACCAACATAGTCAAGATTTCCAAACCCCGCATGGGTCGCTTCCCACACTTCGGGAGCAATTGCCTCAAGGTAAGCGCGCATGCGTGCTTTCCAATAAGCAAAATTCTTGCCCTCGAAGGTAGGAACCGAACCCCCATTCTTGGCCATTTTCGCTCTCTAGCGGTGAAGCTAGAATGATCCAATGAGCAACCTTGCTCTGATACCAATTGTAAGGATCGAAACGCCCAAGAGGGGGGGTGAATTGGGCTTTTTCAAATTTTAGAGCAATTTAAAACTTAATGGTAGAAGCCCAATTCCCTATGCGAACTAACTACGCAAGCAAGAGTGTTAAGTGCGGAATAGTAGATGCGTAATAGTAAAGGGGTGAGGAGAGAAGTGCAAACTCCCGCGGAGACTCGGAGACACGGCGATTTTTCCCGTGGTTCGGTAAGATCACAAAAATCTACCTATGTCCACGTTGTGGCACCCACCAAAGGGTATGGCCACTCCCAGGTCACCAAGACAAGGGAATCCACTATCTTCCTCCGTTCGCCTTCTCCGGCAAGGTGGAGCTCAAGCCTTGTACAATGGTGATCCTCCGGGCTTCCACAAACGCCTTGGTAAGCTCCGGGGCGATCTCTTCTTCCTCCAACGTTTACAAGGTGAGAGAAGTCACCAAGACACTCTCTCTCACTAGCCTAGAGATTCCAATCACCAAGAATGGACGCACACAAGCTTCTCTCTAGCTAGACATAACCTATAATTGGAGTACAAGAGGTTTTGAAGTGTGGAAGTGGTAGCTCTTGGTCTTGAATGCTTGAGAATGTGTAGAGAGGCTCTAGTTATCGAGACTTGTCGAAATGGCCAGTTGGAGGGGTATTTATAGCCAGCCCACACGAGATAGCCGTTGGAAAAAGTGGGCAGACTTTTGTCAGTTAACATCGGATCCTCCGATGCACCCCTTTATATGATCATCGGTCGAATTCCAAATTAGCTGATGTCACGTGTCAGATGTGACCGTTGGATATAACCGTTGGATCTTTTAATCGACCGATGTTACTTCAATTTATCATCGGATGATCCGGTGAGTTGATCTTCAGAATTGGGTCAGAAATATTGTCTCTGTTGAATTTGACCGATGTACACTTAGTTCATCATTGGATGATCCGGTGTGTATATCTTCAGAATAACTCAGATATCATCCTTCGGGTGAACTCAACCGATGTGCCACTTCCTTCACATCGGATGATCCGGTGTGTACTGGGCTCTGAGGTCTTCTTCTTCTGCCAACTCAAACTCGACCGATGTGGTCATTTTGCAAGACATCGGATGATCCGGTGAATGCAACTTGTTTGCTTCGAGTTGTTTTGAGTTGATCTTTTGGAATCTTCTTGAGTGACCTCTTTGACACTTGTTTGAAATGATATTACGGTAAAGTGTAAGCTTCTTGTGTTGCCAATTTTGATAGAATAGATTTGTTTGTATGAGTTCTTCATATCGAATGACCCCTTAGAATAGATCGTTGAGGAGTCTCCATTTGTATTCAATGAGCAGTAGATGGTGTGAATAGATAGTTCATTAACGGTTGATGTGATATATGTGAAACCTCGCATCCACAAACTCATTAGTAATAACGAACGGTTGTCATTAATCACCGAAACCATATCTCACGGGGGCCTAGATGCTTTCAGACACGTGTCGACCTCGTAGCTTGTCTCTGAGGAGAAAGGAAGTCGGTGCTGCTTGACACGTGGCACTTTCGGAGCTCACCTCCGAAGAGAGGGGAGGTCCGGCACTGACACATGGCACACGCGAAGCTCGCCTCTGGAGAGAGGGAGGTCCCGCCGGCCAGACGCGTGGCGCACGCAGAGCTCACCTCTGAGGAAGAGGGGGGTCTCGCCCGCCTGACACGCGGCACAACCAGAGCTTGCCCCTGAGGAAAAGGGAAACCCAGGCCCCCGCAGGACACGTGGAGCCTCCTGAGCTCATCACCGTGGAGGTAACAATATCTGAAGCGGTTTTTGCTTCTGTACGCGCGGGAATATCGACACGGAAGGAAATCGACACGAATTCCACATTGCTACCACACCAAATCAATTAAAGATAAGTTGTTAAGATTCAAAAACAATTTGAATAGGACTTTTATTCGAATTCCAATCAGAGTAGGACTCTTTGTTTCCCTCTTATAAATAGAACCCAGAACCTTTGCCGCAACCACGTACTTCTTTTCCACCACCCGAGTCGATAACTTGGAGCCCTAGCCCCCAACTCGCCGAGCTGAACCCCTTCGCCGGAGTTTGACCACCGTAGAAACCGCCGACGAGCCCAGACACGATCGCCATCGTCAGAGGAGAGCCGACGATCTGTTTTTGCTAGGAGAAAGGACCCGAAGGAGGTAAGGTAGGTCTCCATTACCACCTTACGACGAGATCGCGGTTTTCTTTGCATCTGTTCTTCGATCCCTTCGAACAGAATCTCTTTCGTGGACAGATCACGTGTTGATCGGTCTGATCTAGATCTTGAGTCAAGATCATCGCCACGTCCACATTTGATCCTTACACCTCTGTTCATCGTAAAACCATGCAAGCCATGCAAGAACACATACAAACTGATCTAATAAAAAAAGCATCATAGGATTAGCATGCATATGTACCATTGCATTTTGAATAAAGTTTGTGCATGATGATTGACTGCTATGAATCTTGTATGTGCGTGATCATAAATAGAAGGACAAGCTCAGGGAGCTATCTACGAAGGATTTCAGCACCAAGCCACAAGAACAAGGCAAGTGCCCCTTGACCATATTCATCCCATGTTTTTTTTTGAAACTGTTTTGTTTGCGAAAAGGTGTGTGTGCTTGAGTCAACTTGATGGGAAACCCTTTTATAAGAGTTTACTAGTTTTTGCTAACCACCCTTGTCACCGGGACGGTTGATGAGTCAGGTATGGTCGTTTTCGCTTTTGCTTCGCTAATCTACGGGATATGGGAAGCGATAGAATGTGTCTAGCTAACTGCACTCGTAGGAATAATGTTAATAAGAAACTGATGTTGATAATGGACATGAATCGGAGGGAGATCTAGGCAAGTTTGGTTTTGTGGAAGTGGTAGAATTAGATGGTGGTTTACTTGCCGTAGATCTAAGGACTGGTTCATGCCAGCTATGCCAGGATAACAGTGCCACCACAAGGCCAAATATGGGTGCGGCTTAGCTGACTAATTAGGTAAGTTGCTAGTTTGTTATGGACCGTGGAAGGCGCGGGGAATGAGAGTCGAGTGAGGACTGCCCTGGGAACTGCATGGCACAAGAGGGGGCCCGTAGGTGGGAGAATTGGAGATTCTAGCCTGCTGGTGAAACCTTAGTGAGTCCATACATCTAGTAGCCCCTTTGTAAAGGCTATTTTGTGATCTCTTGGCCATACATCGACGGTTGTGTACTGGTATAATGGAGGTTCTGCAGTCGCCGACGGGTGACGAAATCACAAACTTGTGGGTAAAGTGGTTCCACCTCTGCAGAGTGTAAAACTAAGCCGAGCTTACGGTCACAAGCGCCTGGACAACTCACATTATTAGATGGGATGGTTATTGGGATGGTATTTGGTTTGGTTATTGGTTTGGTCTTTGTATTTGGTTTTTGGGACTGTTGAGTCCGGATAATGAGATTGGTTGCATGACTGTTGAGTCATGGCAATGAGATTTGATCTCGGTTATGAGATGAGATGGTAGTGAATACGAGATGGTATTCATGAGCATGAGAAATGTTGAGAATGGTAAATGTTCGGATGAGATATGAAAAGTGGTGAATCATGATGGAGGTATGTTGATGTTTAAATACATGTTGGGATTACATTCACTTAAAAGCTAGTTGTTGTTTTATCATGATTTATGAAATAAACTTTGCTTTTATGCAGTGAGCCTTTTTATACCTTCATTGGTGTATGCTACATGTCATACTTTCCGCACTTGCTGAGTACATCATGTACTCACCTTTGCATTATCATACATCATCAGCAACAGGAGAGGAGTACTATGAAGACCACGTGGAGTATTAGGCGTGTAATCTACCCTCAACCTTGCCTATAGAGTAGAGATGGAGCCGCTGCTGCTGCTTAGTTTGCTTCCGCTATAGTTTAGAAGACTTGCACTGCTAGAATAAGACTTCCGCTGCTAAGATAAGACTTCCGTTGTAATGAAGATCGATGTAATAAAGTACTTGAATCTATTCATTTGTGGTTATATATATTCTGAATTCAGTTTGTGGATTATATGTGTATGTGTGATGAACATCCTGGGCACACATACGCATCAGTCCAGGTTCCTCACAGAACCGGGGCGTCACAGATTGGTATCAGAGCCATGTTGATCGTTGGTCACACGTCTAGATAGGTCACAAAATGGTATCAAGCTACCATGGTTGACTGTAGATCACAAGCCTAGATTGATCACAGATTGGTAGCTGAACCATAGTCTACCGTAGGACGCAAGCCTAGTCGTAGATTGGTATTAGGAGTCACGCTGAACATAGGATGCAATCCTAGGTAGAATGCATAGATTTGCATTAGAACCCCATTGACCATAGGACAAAGCCACAGATTGGTAGTAACAGATTGGCCACAAATTGGTATCACCCCAAACAACATAGGACCCCCATTGAGTGAGTCTTGAATAGAAGTTGTGTGCTGAACTTTTGTGATGATTGTTATGCTTGAGTTCTTAGTGTGAGTTGTGGGATGTTTCAGCGTTGTCCATATCCACACATAGTAGAGAGATGTGAGATGCTTCGTCATGTGTTCACATCCTTGTATAGGATGATATATAGTCCATCCACCTTGTGTCACACCCGGTTTTTCCAAAGAACAACCAAGTGAATATCACATGTATGCCAGGATCATTTTCTCATACATGTGATGACAAATAGTGAAGCATCATTTATTACAAGCCAGGTATCGAATATAAGTAAGTCTTACATAGTAAATGTCTCGATGGACAATAATAAGTTCATCACAAGTAAATAAACTAGCAGCGGAATATTATTCTTTAGGGCTCCATCACAGGCGTTGCCCGGGGTCTTCATGAACCTAAAAACCTTCCTCGGGTCCAAAATCTTGGTCATTATACACCACCTCATTATCTTGACCTGAGCAACAATATAAACCAACAAATATGCAAGGTTGAGTACCAATGGTACTCTGCAAGTGTGGGAAAATTTTATCATGCATGGCTAGAACAAGGAGAGGTTGAACTCATGGTTAACGCACTACGCAATTAATACCTATCACCTTAGCTTATTAAGCACTTACATTACTACACAGGTGAAATGGTCCCAATCTCCCATCCCGTCATCATAATCCAATAACCATAACATCATTTCCAATGTTAAGCTCCCCGCTTAACTTCCAAAACCATCAATCCTCTAATCATGAATAAGTCCAAGCCGCTCTTGACCGTGAGCACGGCTGTCATGACAGTTTTGACTCTGTAGAGTTTGTACCACTGTACCCACATGTAGTGATTTCATCCCCCGTTGCCGGGTGGAATAAAAGAACCTCCATTATGCCAGTGGCCATGATCCACATTCACACTTCCCAGGTGTGCAGCCAGGAGATCACTACGAAGCCTTTACAAAGGGATTCCCGACGAGCGTGGGCACACTGAGGTTTCACCCCTAACAGCATACAAGAGGCTCCAACCCCGCTGCAGTGGCCCCCTCTTGAGCCTTGCGGTTCATATGGTAGTCCAACTGACACCCACTCCCCGCACCATCCAACACACCCATACTACGCCGGGGATACACCTAATTAATTGGCCAAGCTGCCCCATCTCAGCATGTGGTTGGCACTGTAAAGCCGGGTTACATGCTCCATGAACCGGTCCTTAGGATCCAGGCAAGTACTAAACACAAACCCAAGTCTCGTGCACCCAGCACACAACCAAAACATCCAACTTGCCTTGATCCCTACCTCTACATAACTCACAATAGCTCATTCAAGAGTATGGTAAAATAAACTGATGATCTCATATCCCAAATATCCCATTCTAAGCATGACTAAGCATATGCATGTGAATAAATGACATGACAAAATAAATCCCAACCCAAGCTACAAGGAAACAGGGTAATGCAATTCTAGGGAAACTTCCTAGCATGGGTTTCATATTTAACTTGACAATGCAAATAATTCTATCTACACATCCTAGCATAGGATCAAAGTGGTCAAGGACACTTGCCTCCTTCTTGCTGCTCTTGAAATGGGTAGTCCTGATCTTGGAAAGGGTTAACTTGCTCTTGAACAGGTTCTACTTCATACCATCACACATAGCAAAAGAAAAACAACAATCATAAGACATAGTTCACACTTCTACTTTATACAAACCACACATTCATATTTATGAAATTCATTCACCATTATATGTGTTGTGGTTACTTTGTGTGTTGATCTGTGGCTTGCATACACTTTTATTTATATGTGTATGATTCCTACTTTGGTGTTCATATTTATACTTACATACTATATATATATATATATATATATATATATATATATATATATATGTGTGTGTGTGTGTGTGTGTGTGTGTGTGTTTCAGTTTTAAATAAATTCCTTACATTAAACTACCAAGTATGTATGAAAAGTATTTTTCTTCTCCATATGTGCCTTCATAATTTCTATCAACCCTAAACTGAATTCTTTGGATTTTAGAAACTCCATTTATCTTTTACTAGTTGCTATATTTTCAGATTTATATTCCTATGCATAATTGTGTATTTTATTATGAAATTAGTAATACACATCATCTAAACAGTATAGGTTTTGGTCCTAAATAATTGAATAACATATTTTGACCTTGGCCTCTGATGTAAACTATTTCATAATTATTTTCCCTATTTTTCTATAGCTATTCTTTACTTAAAAATGTGTCCCTATACTAAATAATGTGATTAATAAATGAAACAGATTCATTTCAGCCCAAAAATATATTTTTATCTCACTCCAAAATTTTCTAAGTACTGAGAAAGCTTTTAATTAATATTGACAATTATGTTTGTCCCACTTTTTAATTTTTAAACACTAGTTACATATTCAATTTTCTAAATTAAATACTAAACAGGGCTAAAATAATGAACTCTCCCTATTACAGGGTCTATAATATTATTTTCAAAATTTCCAGGGGTCTAGCTACACTTATCAGAGGTGTTTTACCTAATTTTTATTAAGTCCAGGGGCTAAAACTGATTTTTAAATGAATTTACATGATTTTCTGGAGTTCCAGGGGCTAGATCTGAAGTTTCCGGGGCTAGCTCTCAATTCCAGAGAACCCCAGGGGGTAGCACGTAAGAATTCCAGTCTTTATAATGCGGGGCTGACGTGGACCGTCCGATTTTAAACCGACGGCTGAGATTATAACATCGAACCGGTACGCGGGGTTTTAAAGTCTACCGTGCGATTTAAAATAAACGGCGCACAAGCGGCCACGTCGCTCCGATCGAGCGCGGGCGGCGCTGCCGGCGGCGCACGGCGGCGGGAAGCGGCGATCTCGCCGGAAAGTTTCGGATCCTCGAGAATTCTGCTTAGAACTGTGATCTTATGGCCTAGATCGGTAGAGGGGAGGTCAGGGATCTCACCTCGGGGGTTTTCTCGAGCTCGGGGGTCCTGGAAAGTGATCGGCGGCGAGGTCCGAGGCAAAACCACGGCGAAGCTCGTCGGCGCTGTGTTTACACCGTAATTCTCCGAGTTTTCTGCACCTGCAAAGCTCCCCGGAGGCGGTGGATCAAGACCAGCGAGTTAGATCAGAGTTTCCGAGCTTAGATCGGCCAGAATTCACCGGCGAAGTCTCGGTGCTCACCGGAGTAAAAATCGGCGATCGCGTGGCAAAAACCGATCGGGGCTGGGGTTTTTATAGCCGGGGGAGGGCGGTGGGTCAGTTGTGATCGAGTTTGATTCTTCTAGGACCGGAATTCGGGCTGAGGGACGCGGTATTCCGATCGGTTAAGATCGCGCGCGCGCGGGAGAGTCCGGGGTCGCGGGGTTAGGGATGACAGGTGGGTCCCACCTGTCTGTGAGGGATAGCGCGCGGCTGCGGGCTGGCGCGGGGGAAATTGGGCCGGCTGGCGGGTTTCGGCCCACTGGACGGTTTTTTCCCGTTTTCTCTTTTTCTTTTTCCATTTCTTTTCTGTTTTGAGTCTAATTTGAATTCCAGTTTGAATTTGAATTTTTGCAAAACATGCAACACGTCCAAAAAATTTTTAAATTCCCCCCTGAACATGGTTTAGGGTTTTGAATCAAAATTTGGGGTGTTACACCTTGATACATATAGTTGGGACGGGTCACTCTAAACTTCTAACCTCTATTCTGCTCAACTCTCCTTCACAGATGGTGAGAGGAAACGTCGGCCGTCAAGGGAGGAACGTCCGTGGCAACCAAGAGGATGACCATGTTGAGGTTCTTGAGAATGTCAACCCCTAGGCTGGTGGTAACAACCTTGAATGGTTGATGGCTATGCAGAATCAGCTCATGCAAACAATGATCCAAGCTTTGGGTCAGCTGCAAGCCAACAACAACAACAACCCCGTTCCTGCACCCCCGCCACCACCACCGCCACCACCGCCGGCTCACAACAGGCTGGGAGAGTTCATGAGGACTCGACCGCCTACTTTCTCACAAGCTAATGACCCCATGGAGGCCGATGATTGGTTGAAGTCCATGGAGAAGAAGCTTGCCATAGTTCAGTGTAATGACCGAAAGAAGGTTCTCTTCGCATCGCACCAACTCATGGGAGCAGTCGTTGACTGGTGGAACGCTCTATGCAACGCTCATGTCGACTCGGAGACTATTACCTGGACTGAGTTCAAGGAGAATTTCCGCTCTCATTACATCCCTATGTGAGTCATGATGCTCAAGAGGCAAGAGTTTGAAGGTCTCCGCCAGGGACAGAAGAGCGTGAATGAGTACCTTAACAAGTTCACGCAGCTGTCAAGGTATGCCCCCGAAGATGTCAACTCGGACCAACAGAAGCAGTACTTGTTCATGAGAGGGTTGAGCAATGAGATCCAGGTTCAGCTCCTCAACAATGACTATGCGAGCTTCTAGAAGCTAGTTGACAAAACTATAGTGGTTGAGAGCAAGATCCGGGAGATTGAGCAAGAGGGCAAAAAAAAGATACCATACCAGCCACAAGGGAGCAACGTACGCCCCCGGTACATGCCCCCAGCTGCACCACAGTATTGATCGTCCGCTCCTATTTTTTGCCCTAATCAACCACCACCGCAATGTCCTGCCATGCAAGCACCTCGTGTGCCTTTGCCTCCTGCGCCCCGACCCAACATGGGCGCTCCTGTTCAAAACCCCCGCCCCAACGTACGTGCTGTCGTGGGCAACAAGGCATGCTTTGCATGCGGGGAGACGGGACACTTTGCGAGCCAGTGCCCGAAGAGAGGTCCTGGACAACCAAACAACGTGCCCAAGCAGAACCCACGGCCGAATGGAGGAGCCAATCAAGAAAACAGTGGACAGCAGAACTACGCTCGCGGCAACGTGAACCATGTCTCTGTTGAGGAAGCGCAACAAGCTGAGGACATCGTGATTGGTATGTTCCTTGCCAACTCCAACCCAGCCACCATTTTACTTGATTCCGGAGCATAACATTCATTCATATCATCCAAGTATGTTGCCAAGTATAATCTACTCATATCACACTTGAAATATACTATGTTGTTTAATTCTCTCGGTGGAGAGATTAGGACTAATATAGTATGTCCGAAAGTAAACCTTAAAATAAGGGGGGTAGACTTCCTTGCCAACCTCATTGTCTTGGATTCCCAAGGGCTCGACATAATACTCGGAATGGATTGGTTAAGCAAGCACAACGGAGTGATCCAATGTGCTAAGAGGAGCGTGCAGTTGACAAACAAGAACGGAACCCGTATCGAGTTCGAGTCAGCACAGCCAACAACCGAGAAGGCAACGTTGAACCACATCGAAGGAGCCAACAAGTGAGGGAATCGTTTCTTTCTCAAATGTAGCCTTACCAAGTCCCCTGGTTCAAGTTTTACTTCTTTTCTACCTTTACTACCAGAAATTCTATACTTCTCATTCATCCTTTTAATATTTTTCTTTGTAGTTTCATGCATCTTAAGAATGAATTCAGAGCCTTGTGTAGCATCCAAATTTATAGTTTCAGAAGGAGACAAAGGTAATAAATCAATAGGAGCATGGGGATTGAAATCATACACTACCTGGAATGGGCTTACCTTTATAGTAGAGTAAATTGATCTGTTGTAAGCAAATTCTATATGTGGTAAACAATCCTCCCAACCCTTTAAATTTGTCTTTAAAACAGCCCGCAACATAGTGGATAGAGTACGATTTACTACCTCAGTTTGTCCATCGGTTTGTGGGTGACATGTGGTTGAAAACAGCAGCTTGGTTCCCAATTTATACCACAAAGTTCTCCAAAAATGGCTTAAAAATTTTGCATCACGATCAGAAACAATGGTATTTGGCACACCATGTAAATGAATAATTTCCGTCATAAACAAATCAGCAATGTGTGAGGCATTATCATTCTTATGACAAGGTATAAAATGTGCCATTTTGGAGAAATGATCAACAACAATAAAAATACTATCCCTCCCCCTCTTAGTCCTAGGCAATCCCAAAACAAAATCCATGGAAATATCCTACCAAGGTACACTAGGAACAGGAAGAGGCATATAAAGACCATGTAGGTTAAGTCGAGCTTAGCTTTATTGCAAGTAGTGCATCGTGACACGTAGCGCTCGATATCACGTCTCATATTTGGCCAAAAGAAGTGTGTGGCCAGCACGTCCTCCGTTTTCTTCACTCCAAAATGTCCCATCAAACCTCCTCCATGTGCTTCCTCCTTGTATGAGAACACCTCCAATACCAATGTCGCTTGCATCACATTCTAGCTTAAATGTCTTGTCAAAATCGGAAAGTTGTAGCAATGGTGCTTGTGTAAGCTTTGATTTGAGAACATCAAAAGCTTATTGCTGCTGTTCGCTACATCGAAACTGCACTCCCTTCTTTATCAGTTCATGGAGAGGTTCTACAATGGTGCTGAAATCCCGCACAAAGCGTCGATAAAAATCTGCAAGACCAAGAAAATTACGTACCTGCGTGATGGTCGATGGAGTTGGCCAACTAGTGATCGCCACAATTTTTGCCTCATCCATCTCAATTCCCTGCGATGAAACAACATATTCGAGAAATGAAACTCGATTTGTGCAAAAGACGCACTTTTCGAGGTTACCAAACAAACGTGCATCTCTCAAGACACTGAAAACAGCATGTAAATAATTAAGATGTTCGTCATATGACTTGCTGTAAATAAGGATATCATCGAAGTAAACCACCACAACTTTTCCAATAAAAGCACGTAAAACCTCGTTCATTAATCGCATAAAAGTGCTAGGTGCATTAGTTAAGCCAAAAGGGATTTAACCACTCATAAAGTCCAAACTTGGTTTTAAATGCAGTTTTCCATTCATCTCCTAGTGCCATTCAAATTTGGTGGTAACCACTACGCAAGTCAATTTTTGTGAAAATAATAGCACCGCTCAGTTCATCAAGCATGTCATATAAGCGAGGAATAGGATAACAATATCGAATAGTGATGTTATTAATCGCTCTATAATCAACAAGCATACGCCAGCTACCATCTTTCTTAGTAAATAAAAGAACAGGAACAGAACAAGGACTAAGGCTTTCACGAATATACCCGCGGTTCAAAAAATCTTGAACTTGTCGCTAAATTTCCCTTGTCTCTTCTGGATTCGCCCTGTACGCTGCACGATTTGGCAAACTTGCCCCTGCAATCAAGTCGATCTTATGTTCAATGCCCATCATAGGTTGTAATCCAGGGGGTACCTCAGGGGGAAACACATCCGTAAAATCCTGCAAAAGATTAGCAACAGCAGGGGGCAATGCAATGGACACTTTATGAATTGAAAAATATAGCTTCTTTACATACTAAAGCGTAGTACATCCCCTTGGTATTAAATAAATCAGCAAGGTCAGATTTATTTGTGAGCAACGAAGGTGATTTTAACTTAATTACTTGGTGTTTTCAGAGTCTAGTGATTTTGTTGCCTTATCATCACGTGTTTTACTTTTCTCAAAATGTACAATTTCAGCAGGAGTCATAGGAAGCAAAGTGATTTTCTTTCCTTTATGTATTAGAGTATATTTATTAGTTATACCATGATGAATAGCATCCGTATCAAATTCCCAAGGACGTCCCAACAAAATAGAACAAGCATCCATAGGTACGACATCAAAATTGGCAAAATCATGGTAAGAACCAATCAAAAAATATACCCTCGTGGTTTGTGTTACCCTAACCTTACCGCTGTTGTTGAACCACTGAATGTGGTATGGATGAGGGTGTGCTCTTGTTGTCAACCCAAGTTTCTTGACCACATACGTGTTCACCAAGTTGTTACAGCTGCCTCTATCAATTATAGTGTGCACACGACAGTTCTTGACAATGAGAAACATGTGAAAAAGATTGTGTCATTGTAGCTTCTCATCCGTCTCAACTTTGGAGCTCAAAGCACGCTGCACAATTATGCTTCTATAATTTTCCGTTGCTGCAGTACCAAGTACCTCTTCATCTGTGATATAGTGGTCATCTTTTGGTCCTGCAACGTTAATAGCAAGAGAATATTCACCTTCAACATCCGAAGTACTATCATACCCGCCATCATCTCGTGCTACGTATGCTCGTTTGCTAGGGCAATCTTTCATCACATGACCAACTCCCTAGCAGCGGTGACACTTAATGTTGGAAGTTCAACTCGTGGAAGGAGTGGAAGACGTAGACTTAAATGGTGTCGTCTTGCTGCCCTACGGCGCGCAAGGAAATGGAGCAGTAGATGAAGTTTGTTGGCCACCATTGGATGGTGTAGTGGCAGTAGGAAAATTGAAAGATGGTGTTGTTTTGGATGGTGTAGATGTCGAACGCGGTGTGAAGGTGCTCCTCGTGCGTTGGTGCTGCTGTTGTTGGTGACTCTGCAATTCTTTTTCTGCCAACATAGCCAGCTGAAATAATCTGTTAACAGTATCATATTCGTTATAATCAACAATGTCCTGAATTTCACATCTCAACCCCCCATAAAAACGAGCTATTTTATCATCCATGTCCTCTACTACCCCACAGCGCAGCATACCCTTTTGTAACTCTTGATAATACTCCTCTACGGACATGTTACCTTGATCTAAGCGCTGCAATTTTTTGCGAAGGTCCCGCTGAAAAGAAGGAGGAACAAAACAAACACGCATAGCTTCTTTTAATCTATCCCATGTTGGAGGATCAGTTCTAGTTTTAACAAGTTCATTCCACCATATGATAGCAAAATACTTAAACTCACTAGTGGCTTGACGAACTCTATGTTGTTCGGGAACAAGGTTGGAATTAAATTTCTGTTCTACTGTCATCTCCCAATCAAGATATGCCTCAGCATCATAAGCATCAGAAAAAGAGGGTATAGTAAATTTGTCTTTAGCAAAAGGATCATCAAGAGGGCGATTAAAATTGTTATGACGATCATTGTAATTATAACGATTATTACCTCTCATACCTCGTAGATAAAGTGGAAGTCGTGGTTGACTGTTATGATCTTCCATATTATAAGCATCGTCTTCACGATCTTCAGCGAGAGGCAGCCGCGCCTCAAGAGTATCCATCCGAACAACAAGATTAGCATGTTGGCGATTCAAGGTCGTTAATGACGCCTCTGTTGATGCTTGGGTTTTGGTAAACATATCTGTCATTTCCCTTATCATGTCACGCAACTCAGCATGTTGAACACATTCATCATCCCTTTTATCTTCTGCCGTTGTTAGTAGTAAACAAAAGACAACAAAAAGATGTTATCCCTATCAACTACAAAGGATAGTGGCAATGTGAAAAGTGGAAGGAAGGAAACAATCTCTCTCTCAAGCGTCTTATCACATTCTTACAAGTGTTCTTACCGACACAGCAGGTGATAAACGTTAGACGGTGAGAACCAATAAAGCGTGGAGTGATTGCAAAGGTACTGTTCTGCTCAAGAGGAAAAGTGGAGCTTGGATGACACAATATGGTGGCTAATAAGCAAAAAAATCGTTAACAGCAAACAAAGTTGAATAAGTATTCAATGTAGGAATTGTTACTGGTTAACAACTGTTCTAGGCCTAGCACAACTCAAGGCAGTAGAAAGGCAAATAGAAAATCAGGAAGATATAACCAAACAAGTACAGCACAAGTGTATAGGCCAACTGTTTTCAAGGGTATGCTGTCAATGCTTTAATATTTGTGCTCTCTTCACTATTTTTTCTTTTTTATATTTTTTTCTGATATTTATTGTTTACCCGAGAGCATGAAAATAGAAAGCACACAACTTTGCAGCTCAATTGGATGTAAGAAGTGGCCTATAGAAAATCAGTAAGATTCTTTAAAATCTGGGCTGAAACTTCGGAGGCCAGATAGTCTATGTTTTAAGGGGAATTTGGCCAAACAAATTTCGCCAAACATGGAAAAGCTGTGGAAAATCAGTTGCGAAATTTTGAGTAGATCAATTTGAAAAAAAAAATCGCCTGATTTCGAGTTCGTATGCAAAAGTTATGGCCGTTTTAAGGTAGGCTACCCGAGTTACTATTTTTATGTTGATTCAAACTCGGTTGTGAAGAAGATCTCGCAATAAGATGTGAGAAACAATTGGAATTTAGCAATGACGCCTGATGGGATGTTGTGTGATGAATCAAGTAGGACTGGCATAATGGTTTGTCACCTGTTCTAGTACTGGCGATGCGGGAGTTCACGCAAGGCGGCTAGCTAGGGCAAACCGATGATCTTGGTGCCTCAGTTTGTTGTTTAGGGATTGTGAAATAAGTGAGCAGCAAGAAAAACAAGGAAGAAAACCGATAACTATGACCCAAAAAACATAAAGCTAAACCAGCAACAAGACTCGACCACACGAATGCAAACTCAACAATGCAAACTGAAAAACGAAAATTGCAGGCACTATGGTCTAGGAATCGGTAAACACGATATGTTTTTTGTGGCTTTTTCTGTGGACTCTTGGTATGAAAAACAAAAACTAATCTAGTGAGAAATCAAATTACCTCATGGGCAACCTGAAATCTGATACCAATTGATGAGAGGTTTAGGCCCGATCTTCCGAAAGGTAGGTCGATTGAAGTGGAGATCTCGACGTTGATGATCCGAGGCACTCGGGCAGAACCGAATACCCCTGCAATCACTACACCACTGCTCCGTTGGTTATCAATCGTTCTTCACACGCTTGACCTTGCCAAGAAGGATATTCCTGTAGGTGCAACCGAGAACACAAGCAAGAACGATGAAGATGCAATCTGAAATTGCAAAACTAGGGTCTCACAAACCGTAGAACGGTGAAAGTGTTTAATCTAAGCAAAACTCACTGAATATGGTCGGCTGCTGCAGTATTTAAAGGCTAGGGTTCGTCTATAAGACCCTTAGACGCGTCTCTAATGGACTCATACGGGATACAACGCCCAAAAGCCCAATACGGTGGTGCAACACCGGACAGAACTCTGAATTTGACTTGTTTCGACAATTCCCAATGACTCCTGGCGAATTTTAATGTGGAACCAAAAGCATTAGAAACTTTATCTTCTCATCTTTCCATGCATATGTAGAACGTCGAAAACGGAGTCCGTATGGATCCTAGGCATCCGTTTTAAGATGGACTGCTTCTGGACTCCGAGTTGAACTCGAGTCCGAGTTGTCAACTGTTTCCATCAACTTGTGGACGTCCCATCTGGTTGTCTATGTCCCCAAATCCTCCTCCCTTTACTTGTTGATCATGTCCATGGTTCCTAATAACAATTAAATCATTAAATAGCAATCCATTCTCAAACTCACATGGGTAGGAAGTTAGGAACGAGTTCACCTACCGATTTAGTAACCGTGCTCGTGATCTTGTGATTGGTCCTTGTATATCAATGTGAGTATCCACTGTTGTGATGTCCTCATCACTTCCAGGTATGCCACCTGACCGGGGCATCAATTTTTCTATTGACCTAGTACCCGGAACTGCACCTATAGCAAAGAGACCATATAGGATGCCTGTAAATGAATTAGTGGAGCTCAAGAAGCAAATTCAGGAGCAGCTAGAGAAGGGTTTTATACGCCCAAATTCATCACCGTGGGGAGCCCCTGTGCTCTTCGTGGACAAGAAGGATGGGGCCCAAAGGATGTGCGTGGACTATAGGTCTCTCAATGAGGTGACGATCAAGAACAAGTACCCTCTGCCCCGTATAGAGGACCTGTTTGATCAAATGAAGGGAGACCGAGTCTTTTCCAAGATTGATCTTCGGTTTGGATACTTCCAGCTGAAGATTAAGCCCTCCGATATACCCAAAACTGCCTTTCGAACACGGTATGGTTCGTATGAATATACTGTTATATCTTTTGGATTAATGAATGTACCCGCATATTTCATTTACCTCATGAATAAGGTCTTCATGGAGTACTTGGACAAGTTTGTTGTGGTTTTCATTGACGACATCATGGTGTATTCGAAAAGTGAGGAGGAACATGAAGAACACATGAGATTGACATTAAAGAAGCTGCGAGAGCATCAATTGTATGTGAAGCTCAGCAAGTGTCAATTTTGGCTAAAGGAGATATCGTTCCTAGGCCACATCATCTCCGAGGAAGTAGTATCGGTTGATCCCGGAAAAGTGGGAGATGTATTGAAGTGGAACCAACCGCAAAACGTGAGGGATATTCGGAGTTTTCTTGGGATTTGGATACTACCGACGGTTCATCAAGAACTTCTCCAACATAGAAAAACCTATGACGGAATTGCTAACGAAAGGAAAGCCTTCCAATGGACACCAGCGTGCCAAGAAAGCTTTGAGGAGCTCAAGAAAAGGCTAACCACAACACCGGTTTTTCTATTGCCGGACGAAAGCAAGAGATTTGACATATATTGTGACACATCCAGACAAGGGCTTGGATGTGTGCTCATGCAAGAAGGATAAGTGGTAGCCTATGCCTCAAAGCAACTAAAGAAACACGAGCTGAATTACTTTACACATGGCTTGGAGCTCGCAGCCCTTGGTGCATGCATTGAAAATTTATAGACACTATATCCTTGGCCACCGATGTGAGATCTATACGGATCATAAAAGACTCAAGTACATATTCACCCAAACGGATTTGAATTTGAGGCAACGTCGATGGTTGGAGCTCATCAAGGATTATAATGGTTGAATCAACTATCAACCCGAAAAAGCCAATGTAGTAGCTAATGCATTGAGCCGAAAGGGAGCATGTCACCAACTCACGGTTCGGGAGCTACCACCCGAGCTATGCAAGGAGTTCGAACGGTTACATCTAGGGTTCTTGAACGAGATGGAAGTGATGGAACTCCAATCCTCGCTGGAACAAGAGATACGGGATGGCCAAGCAACGGGTGAGGAAATCAAAGAGATCAAGGAAAGAATCCGACAAGGCATAGAAAAGTACTTCAAGGAAGAGGAGAAGGATACGCTTTGTCTAGAAAAAAGGATTTGTGTGCCTAACGTGAAGCACATCTGCGACACGATATTAAAGGAGGTACATGACTCACCTTATTCTATACATTCCGGCAGTATAAAGATGTACAAGGACTTGAAGACTTTTTATTGGTGGGATGGTATGAAGAGGGACATAGCTGAATATGTTGCCCTATGTGACACATGCCAACGGGTGAAGGCCGAACATCAAAGACCCCCTGGATTGTTGCAACCATTGAAAGTACCCGAGTGGAAGTGGGAGGACATCAGTATGGATTTCATCGTCGGATTACCACGTAATCGATCGGGTTACGACTCAATATGGGTTATCGTGGACCGATTGACGAAAACCGCTCATTTTCTTCCTGTTAAAACCACGTACCGTGTGGCAGATCTAGCCGAGCTATACATGGAGCAAATCGTATGCTGTCATGGAGTCCCAAAGAGGATAGTTTTAGACCGGGATACCCAATTTACCTCTAGGTTCTGGAAAAAGCTGCATGAAGCTATGGGTACACGATTGGATTTTATCTCCGCTTACCACCCACAGACTGATGGACAAACCGAGAGGACAAACTAAATTTTGGAGGACATGTTGAGAGCTTGCGCCTTGAAACATGGGCGTAGTTGGGATAGGAGCTTGCCGTATGCCAAATTCTCCTATAACAACAGCTATCAAGCTAGCTTGAAGATGTCACCTTTCGAAGCATTGTAAGGTAGACGGTGTAGAACACCGTTGTTTTGGAACGAGACCGGAGAAAACCAAGTGTTTGGACCCGAAGTTCTACAAGAAACTGAGAAGCAAGTCCAAACAATACGGGAGAACTTGAAGGTTGCTCAGTCACGACAGAAAGCTATGCGGACAATAGGCGAAAGAAGTTGACTTTTGAAGTAGGAGAGTTCGTATACCTTAAGGTATCGCCTATCTGAGGCCAACGACATTTCAACGTCAAAGGCAAGTTAGCACCTCGCTACATCGGGCCATTTAAGATTTTGGATAAGGGAGGAGAAGTAGCCTATCAACTAGAGCTCCCAACGCACCTCTCTGACGTGCATGACGTGTTTCACGTATCCCAGCTCAAGAAGTGCTTGAGAGTATCAGAAGAACAAGTACCGATGGATGAGCTAGAGCTTCAAAAGGATCTGACCTATGTAGAGCACCCTGTCCGAATTTTGGACGTGAAGGTACAATGGAGCCATCACACAGAAGTTGAAGCCACATGATAACGTGAAGAAGACATCAAGGCAGAATTCTCTCATCTATTCTCCACTAGCGAATCTCTGACACGACCCCAAGGTCCTGTCGAGCCAGGATCACGCTGAGGAGTGCTGTGTTGCACAGCACCGTATAACACACGTCAAAGGTACAAAGCGGAAGCAGAAATTTTATTACATAAACAGGTCTATGAACATGTTTACATCAAAATAAGTTCAGTCTACACTCGCGGGCGTAGACTAAGCATCAAGTGCACGTTCAGCCCTCGAACGTTTCCTTGCTAGCACACACGCACACTAACTCTGCGGCGTGCACAACTCCCACTCGACGGGGTTCCCCTCCTGGGGTTCTGTCTCCTCTTCGGGAGTCCCTTCCTCATAGAATCCTGCAAAAGCTTCAAACACAAGCAGTGAGCACGAAGGCTCAGCAAGTCTGACCCGTCTCACCTAAACATGGAACTTCTACATGAGGGTAATGGGTTACATGAGGTAAAAATCAGTTGCAAGGACTCGCCTAATTAGTAGAACCTTACTTTCATGTTTTAGCAGCAGGTTGTGGAGAACCTTACACTAAGGCACATGAGAGAGCCGCAATCAAACAAGAAACGCATTTCTCTCATGTACTTTGCCCAAAGTTGAAAAGAACTTTAGTTAGCTCTAAGCTACAGCATATCATTAACAATCAATGTCCAGCTTTCAATCAGCAACATTTTAACATGTAACTAGACTGTTCTTTCTACGTCACGGTACAGTGAACAAGTGGTACTCACTGACCGCGAGGGACGGTGATTATAATCGATTTACACCTGCAAGGTTACCCGAACAACCCGTCACGTACGGCCGTACTCGATGTTGCCTACAACAACCATCACGGACGCCGTACGCGACTACCTTTCACCCGTTAGCCAAATGTTGAACCGGTCCAATCGTCCCGAGCAAGAGGTCTCTGCACGCGCATCTCAGTGCCGCTAGCCGATTTACACCTCGAGCTCTCAACCTACCCTCTGAACGACCAGCTATGCCTCAACACCCAGCTACCCGAGTTACATCAGTTTCTCGGTTCCCATATAGCCGGTAGGTCTTCGGTACTGTTCTAGCTTGTTTAACAGGCCCGCACACGGCTCGGTCCTCAATCGACACAAGCGGAGCTACAGCACACAGGCCCCAAAGTCCTGCTTCCCATACTCTTCGCTTGGTCTCATTTTCTTGCCATGTGTTTCATGTGCTATCACTACCCGAGTCGAGTGCCTCTAGCCTATGCTCGCGAGTAGTTCCAACTACTCGACTTGTACCGAATCCTACTCTATCTTAGCAATGCAGTGGCTAACGAGGTTTTCAATCCTAACCCCAACCTATGGTTTTCTTGGCTATGCAGTTGGGTTTCCAATCAAGACTCTACTGCAAAGAATCACAACAATATTCAAAGATGTGCTCAAAACAATAAACATTTGTAAAAAGGTTAATGCAAACCGGAGCTTGCCTTGCTGCTCTTGGTCGTAGGCTAGCTGTTCCTCCGGAGTAACGAAGTCTAGGACTTCGGGTTCCTCCTCGACCTTAGCGACTACATGATAGAAGTAATACATGTATTAATTTGAATGCATTTGTATTAAGTTTGCACTTGTGAAGCTCATAAGTCCCACTAGACAGACTGTATAACTGTGAAACTTTTACTGTGGCTTGGTGACAACCTAAACCGAGACTTGGTCAAGTATTAGTTGCAGCAAAGCTCATTTGAGCCTTCCACAATTAATTATGTACTTGACCTTAACTAAAGGCTTTTAGGGTGTTCTAAGGATTTTCATGAAGCAAACTATGACTTTCTGAAAACTAGATTTTTTAGAGGGTTCTAATGGAGTTGGTCTCACTTAATTTGAAGGTTCCTAGCTAAAGATATGAGTTAAACAATTTCAGAGAAAATTCTGAAAATGTTTCTGAACATTTTCTATTTTCTCTGGAACAGTTTCACTAATCACACCATTAGGTGGATCAAATGAGCTCCAATGGGTCTGAAATTTTTATGGTAGTTCGGGGATATTTTGGTGAACATCCCAGCGAAATTTCAGGATTTTCCTCCAAGGGATCCTCCAGTTAAAATTCCTAACAGTTTAAATTTGTGGAATTAATTCTGGAGAAATAAGGAATTTCATGAAGTGAAACTTGATTTGCTGGAAAGTACTCAGAGAGCTGAATCCAGCAAAATTTGGTTCACTCGATTTGGTGCTTTCTAGCCAAAGTTATGAGGATTTGAAGTTTGGAAGAATTCTGAAAATCGTGGAAAAGTTTAAATCTCGCGGGGGCCCGCGGGGACACGTGTTGAGCGCGGAGGTGCCCGGCACACCGGAGCTATCACACCTGTCGAGCGCGGAGGTGTCCGGCACACCGGAGCTCACAGGGTATTTGCGCGCCAGCACAGCCGATCCCCGGCCACACCCGATCCCGATTTAAATTCTTTAGCCGCTGACACGTGGGCCAGCCGGCTTCGTCTTCCTCCCGCCGTTCTCTCGCGCCCGCGCCGCCGACCTCGCCGGAGCAGACCCGGAGCTCGCCGGCTCGCCGCTGCCGGACCTCCCATGTCTAAAACTCGCCGCCAGGGGGTTGTCGACGTCGAGGAACACGTCGGTGGTGTCAGGTCGGGCTGGGGGTGACCCGAAATAGCTCGGCGACGTGCCGCGGCCTCGGTTGAGGTTCGGCGCTGTCGACCGTGGGTCCTAACCCGCCAACACCTCGACAAACGGTCCTACAGCATCAGTGTACCTCTAGGGAGCTCGACAAGGTGCCAAAAGGGTTTAGAAATGGCGGCAAGTCGGTCGGCACTGTGTAACCGATCGTGCATGCCATGACCGCCCTCGATCGAGCTCAAAATTCGTCACTCCTAGGCCGTTTCACGCCACGGATGCAGAAAAGAACTTGATCGCCGGCTAGTCCAGCGTCTATGTGCAAAAATCGATAACCTCCAAAAGATCATAGAGCGAGAATTTAAAGAAACCGTACCGGAAGCTCGGGTTACGGTCGCCGGAGCAAAAACTAGAAATTCTCTGCGGATTCTTCACGGTTGGCTTCCAAACTTGGAGGAGAGCAGCACGGTGGTCGCGCGCTCCTGTTGCCTCTCTTGCTGGACCGTGTAAACGCCTGTGGAACGCTGTCCACGGGCGCCTGACTCTCGGCTGAGGCTAGGTCGCCGCGGTGGCGATCGCTCTTGGGCAAAGGAGGTCGGAACTCGGGGTTTCTGGTGTTGGGGAGGTGAAGTGCGACCTCAGGTGGCTGTCTAGCAGCTCAGGAACGAAGGAGGAGATGGTTTTGCTGGTTTTCCCGATTGAGCAGAGAGCTGCGGCGAGAGACAATGTCGCTGCTCGGGTTTGCCCGCGAGAATATAAAGCCGGCCGACTCTTGCTCGGCTGAGGCGGTGCCTGTCGCATGGGGGCGCGAGCAAGCCGCCCTGGGCGCCAGCGCGCGGAGAGGGAAGCAGCTGGTGGCCCCGGTAGCTGCTCGGTGGCACAGCCGACAGCTGCTCGGTGGAATTTACCACCGACACTCTGACTTTGGTTGCAAGTTTCTCCTTCTTCCCTCTATGACATGTGGGTCCCACCCGGGGTTTTAACCTCTGAAATTTACTCCTAATTACTGTAGTGAACAGTGAACCCCATAATACCCCTGGTGATTCAGACTATTCACCCTTGAGCCATTCGAATTGAATAGGATTCGAATTGGGTTTGGTCTGAGTGAATTTCAGCACAAGTGCAGTTTTGAATTCAAATGAAGTTTGAATTTGCCCCACTGAGCTCATGTCAAGATTAACTCTAAATGGAGTGAAAATTGGTGTGTGGGCTCACAAAAATGTGCTGAGTAAGAATATGCCTCCCACTTTTAAATTCATGGGATAAAAACAGTTTGAATTTGAATATGGTTCAAACTGCCCTCTTTCTAACTAGACCCAAAATGACCTCAAAAAGGTTTTGAATTTGGGTGAAACTTGGCATGGACATCCTTAGCAATGTGTAGGAGTTTTTCATATGTCCAGCCCACCTATATTACATGTGGAAAATACCACTTTTGCAATATGTGAGTTTGTTCTCTAATGAGCATGTTGATGGTGGTTACTTGCTCTTCATTTGTGTTCATCATCTTTCTTTAAATGAGGTGTGCGGTGTGATGATGAACACTGCAGATGTGTGTCAAAAACTGAGGCCCTTACATTCCTCCCCCCTTAAAAGAATCTCGTCCCGAGATTATAAGGTGAAAATGAGAGAGAGGACAGTGGAAAATTACCGGATATGCGACGTGAAAAATTCGGGGTAGTTAGTGCAAAGGAATTCTTCGCTTTCCCATGTCGCTTCGTCCATGGAGTGATTACTCCATAGAACCTTGTAGAACCACAACGTACGGTTGCGTGTGGTTCGGGCCTTTTCATCAATAATCTGCACCGGTTCCTCCCGATAGGTGAGATCCGGTTGCAGTTCTTCAATGTCTTCCAGCTGAACGGTAGTTGATAGCTTGAGACACTTCCTCAGCTGGGAAATGTGAAAGACGTCGTGCACACCGGAAAGTGCTTCTGGTAATTTCAGTCGGTATGCCACTGGTCCACATCTTTCGGTAATCTGGAATGGACCGATGAATAGGGGTGCCAACTTTCCTCTCACCCCAAATCTGTTTACGCCATTCATTGGAGCTACCCGTAGATATACGTGATCTCCAACTTCGAATTGTAATGGACGCCTTCTCCGGTCCGCATACTGTTTCTGTCGGGATTGAGCGGCTTTTAGGTTCACTTGAATCAGTCGAACCATTTCTTCCGCGTTGTTGACGAGGTCAATCCCGAAGGTAACCCTTTCGCCAGACTCACACCAATTCAAGGGGGTGCGGCATTTTCTCCCGTATAGCGCCTCATAGGGCGCCATCTTGATGCTGGCTTGGTATCCATTGTTGTACGAGAACTCGGCTAACGGCAAGTGATCATCCCAATTCTTGCCGTGGTTGATAGCGCAAGCTCGTAGCATGTCTTCTAAGATTTGATTTACCCGCTCCGTTTGCCCATCCGTCTGCGGGTGGTAGGCTGAACTACGGATCAGCTTTGTCCCCAAGGCAGCGTGCAGCTGCTCCCAAAAATGGGACACAAATAAACTGCCCCGATCCGATATGATGGTACGGGGTACGCCGTACAAGCATAGTATCCGTGAGATGTACAGTTCAGCGTACCTCTTGGCGTTGTAATTTGTGTTGACCGGGATGAAATGGGCAACTTTGGTGAGCCGATCGACGATCACCCACACAGAATCATGTTTCTGCAAGGTGGTGGGTAAACCAACGATAAAGTCCATGCTCACATCCTCCGACTTCCAGGCAGGAATGGCCAGTGGTTGCAACAGTCCCGGTTTCCGCATGTGGTCTGCCTTCACCCTTCGACATGTATCACACTCGGACACGTATTTTGCAACCTCGCGCTTCATCCGTGTCCACCAAAACTTGCTTCTGAGTCCTTGATACATCTTGTTGCTGCCGGGGTGAATAGAAAACTTTGATAAGTGAGCCTCATCAAAGATCTTCTTTCGTAGTTCCGGGTTTCGGGGTACGACGATCCGTCCTTGAACCATAGGACGTCGTCTCCGTCCTTCCGGAAACATTTCAATTCCCCACTGTCTACACGTCTCAGCAAATGTGACATGCCCTTGTCATTCTTCTGGGCTGCCGCTATCTCTTCACGGATGGTGGGGATCAATGCTAGGTTGTAGAGAGCTCCGTATGGAATCACATGTAGTGGTGGTTCGCTCTCTTCCAACGGTGTGATGGTCAGATTGTTGACGTGTGACTTGCGGCTTAGCGCGTCTGCCACTACGTTTGCCTTACCCGGATGATAATGGATCTCTATCTCGTAATCCTTTATCAGTTCTAACCATCTTCATTGTCTCATGTTCAGCTCCTTTTGAGTGAATATGTACTTGAGGCTTTTGTGGTCGGTATATAAATGTACGAGGTTACCGAGTAGGTAGTGCCTCCACATTTTTAGTGCAAGTACCACGGCAGCGAGCTCCAAGTCGTGGGTTGGATAATTTTGCTCATGGTTTCTAAGCTGCCGTGACCCATACGCGACCACCCTTCAGTCTTGCATCAGCACACATACGAGCCCAATGCCGGATGCATCGCAGTACACATCGAACGGTTTTGTTGTGTCTGGCTGCGCCAAAACCGGTGCTGATGTCAGGTGCTTGACTAAAGCCTTGAATGCTGCTTCACATGATGGACTCCAAACATATTTGGTAGCCTTCTTCAGCAGCTCTGTCATTGGCTTGGCAATCTTCGAGAAGTTCGGAATGAACCTCCGATAATATCCCGCGAGTCCGAGGAAACTCCGTACCTCGTGAACAGTTCTCGGGGATTTCCAATTCAGCACTTGAGTGATCTTGCTCGGGTCCACAGCGATACCCTCCGCTGAGATGATATGCCCGAGGAAAGGCACTTGCGATATCCAAAACTCGCATTTGCTGAATTTTGCGTATAACTTGTGATCCCGCAGCCGTTGCAAGACTATACGCAGATGTTTCTTGTGATCTTCCTCCGACTTGGAATATACCAGGATGTCGTCGATGAAGACCACGACAAACTTGTCCAGCTCCGGCATGAATACCGAGTTCATTAAGTACATGAAGTGAGCTGGAGCATTGGTGAGGCCGAAGGACATGACCAGGTACTCATAAAGTCCGTACCTCGTCGAGAAAGCCGTCTTCGGAATGTCCTCAGCCCTTATCTTAATCTGATGGTATCTGGATCTTAAGTCCATTTTGGAGAAGACCTTTGCTTCGACCAACTGATCAAACAACATGTCGATCCGTGGCAACGGGTACTTGTTCTTGATGGTTACGGCATTCAATGGACGATAGTCCACGCAAAGCCGCAACGTATCATCCTTCTTCTTGACAAATAATGCCGAACAGCCCCATGGCGAGGAGCTCGGCCTAATAAAACCCTTCTCCAAAAGGTCCGTGAGCTGAGTCTTCAGTTCAGCCAACTCCTTGGGCGCCATCTTGTACGGCCTTCGGGAGATTGGCGTGGTTCCTGGTGCAAGTTCAATCTTGATCTCTACCTCTCTATCAGACGGCATCCCCGGCAAATCGTCCGGGAATACATCAGGGAACTCTCGGACCACTGGAATATCCTCCAATCTGAGGGTTGTGGCTTGATAGACACTTGGAAGTTTTATTTCTGGACTGTCCAGAAATAATGAGTGAGACTCGTGCACTTCTGAGTTCAAGTGCACGACTCGGAGGACGGTGTCTAAAACAGCGCCGTGGCGGTTTAACCACGACATTCCTAAGATGACATCGACCTTTTGTCCCTCTAAAATTAAGAGAGACGTAGGGTAAACTCTACCCTCTAAGCACAATGGCGCTTTTGGGACCATCCTGCTTGCTGAAATTTTCCCACCCGGTGAACAGATCACATAAGGACTATCGGTGGGTAGTATTTGCAAGCTATACTTATCAATGAAAGCTTGGCTAATGAAGCTATGTATGGCGCCTGAATCAAATAGTACTATAGCGGGATGCTGGTGGAGTTGGAACATACCCGCAAGTATTGGCTCGCCCTCCGGCACGTCCTCAATGGCAAGCTGGTGGACGGTGTCGGGCCTAGGGTTTGCCCGCCGCGCATTAGTAGGGTTCCGGGGTTGATTCCTCCCCGGAAACTGTGGTGCCACTCCGCCGCCTTGCCTCTCCGGGCAACTGCTCGCGAAGTACCCTGGACGACCACACTTGTAACATGTGGCCTCTGCTGGTGGAGTGCTCGGGGGACGAAAGCCCGGCATGCGTTGCTGAGGTGCAAACGCGCGCGGCATCGCCCGCTGCTGTTGTTGTTGTTGCGGTGGTGCTGGCAGTGCCGGCCTGAATGCCGGTGAAGGGTACGGCCGACTGCGGAATGGCATCGACCGCTGGGGTGGCTGCCAGCGTGAACCCGATGGTGGGCGATTCACCATCCGAAACTTCTAAGAAGGACCGCCTCCTTCTCCGCTGCTATGCGGCGCGCTTCGCTTCCTCTCCGTCGCTGCTAACTCCTTGTCGGAGTCCTCCTGAACAATCGCAGCATCAATGATGTCGTTGAGGCTGCCGCGATTGAACATCGCCAACTTGTCCTTCAGGAGCGGGTTAAGCCCCTGGTAAAAGTGGTCCCGCCGCTTCTCGTCGATATCAGCATGATACGACGCATATAGCGCGAGATCGTTAAACACCCTGGAGTATTCCAGCACGTTCCGGCTCCCTTGTTGCAGGTGTAAGAACTCCTGTGTCTTCCTCTTCATCAGGCCTGGCGGTATATGATAGGCCCTGAAGGCCGTCCGGAACTCCGTCCAGGACATCACTCGGTCGGTGGGCTGTGAAGCACAGAAGTTGGCCCACCACGCGCTCGCGGATCCTTGGAGCTGCTGGACCACGAACTGAGTCTTGCGCTGCTCGCTGATTTGGAGCAGCCCGAACTTCATCTCTATGGCGCGGAGCCAGTTGTCCGCGTCAAGCGGTTCATCCGCCCTTGAGAATACCGGGGGATGAGTTGCCAAAAAGTCGGAATAGGAGCTCTGTTGACGCTCCTCACGGTCTTGACGTCTCTCTGGGCGAGACGTATTGACGATAAGAGTCTGCAGCAACTCTGTGTGTTGCTGATGCGAGCCCGCCATTGCCGCGACGATGTCGGCCAATGTAACCGTTGGCAGTGGCGGTGGCGGTGTTTGTTGTTGCTGTTGCTGCTGTTGCTGTTGCTGTCCCGAGGAGTCCTCGGGAGGTGGTTGGGAGGTCTCTCCCCCTTGACTGGTACCCCCAACGTCAGGGTTGGCACGAGTACGCGTCATTCTGAAATTCAAAACGGCAGCAATTAGCACATGTCTTACTTAAAATTCCATAAGCAACAGTAGGTATTGAAGTGACACATGATTAATTTGCACAACATTCACATATATTGATAAAGCATAAACTTTATACAAGATACATTATTCTCGGGTCTCCGAGAAGTCGTGCTCATGTCGTCACTACCTATACATACGCTACTGTCTACACGACATATCACCGATTACGAAAGTTGGGTTACGCTACCCTGGCTGCCCTACATGGCAACCGTAACCCCCTACTCGGAGTAGAACTCGACCTCCTGTGGGTCGTCCTCCTCCAGTACCTCTGCTGGTGGCTCTGGATCTACCACCTCTTCTCCCATTCCGGGTTCTCCCATTGCTGGAAGACCCAAGACCACCGGTACGCCTAAAACCGGGGGCACGAGGTCCTGCAAAGCATGCACCTCGTCCATAGATTGGTTGTAGTCCTCTTCCCAGCCTTGTCCTTCCACGATAGCGTCATCCCGCTCTTGAGCAAGGTCCTCATTCTGCTGGGTTAGGGTCTGCACCAGTTCTTGTAACGCCGCGATGTCGACACGGCTTTTTCTCTTCGCCTTCTTCAGACGATGCAACTGATTGTGCTGTTCATTCAGTCGCTTGATCGTCGGAAGGAGCACATTGCGGAGTGCGCTGTGAGCACTCTCGAAACGATCTCCACGGCTTGTGCTCTCCTTGAGCTTTGTGACGAGATGCTCTGTATGAACAGCTTGGCTGTCCATCACGGCGTTTCCCGCCCTCATCTAGAGGCTGAGATTTGCCTCCGCGGGGTTGTACCTTGGGCAACTCGGGTCCGTTACCCCCAGGTACCTCTCTTCCCACACATGTTGAGCTCGTCCCTCCACCGGAACGAGTGCGTATGGAGTGCCCTCCATAGTCTGCACGTGTAGTTGGCAGAAACGTGACATAGTGTCACGGGCTGCCACTTGCCACATCCCTTCCGGTTGTCTTCCTCTCACCGTGACGGTGAGAGGCACCCAACCGGGTGGCGTAGGTCCTGCAGGAACCTCGACATGGATCGTCCACGTCTTGTTCCCCTCTTCTTCTTCCTTGGCGAAGTATTGCGCCATCTGATTGTACCCGAAATATTGGAGCATTTGTCACAATGCTTTCGGGTAGCCGCTACGGTGAGAGCAGTGGGACATCACCCACCCATTCTCCAACTTCTTATCTGCTGTCATCTGTAAAAATATATTTGAGAAATTTCAAATATTTATTTAAACAGTAAACCATTGAGTTATAACATAAGACATGTCATTGAACCCATAAAACTTGGAAACATAGTTCAAATTTTAAACAAATTTGACTGCTGATCTGTTTTTCCCATGACAGCCCTGACCAGTTTCCATTTCAACCTGATTTAGGCCATGTTAAAAGTAAAACTAATTCTGGGGCTCAACATCAAAGTTAAAGCTAACTTCAATAGATTTCCAGAAAGCATTTGCCTGTCCTAAGATCTGTCCTGGTTCAAAAGTTATGAGATGTCAAAGTTAACAGAATTTCTGGAAACAATTGGACAGCACCTCCCTGCCTTAGGTACTGATTTGATCCAAGAATCCCAGTTACTTATGTTCCTAATCTGACAAAACTTTCTGTTACAAAGTTGTAACCTATCTCATAAGCTTTCCAGAACTACCTCATTTTTTATTTTTGGATTTTTATGCAGGAAGTTATGCTTAATTTACAGAGAGTCTTTGCTCTGCCCTGTTTTCTGGACAGTTTTAACTCTACTGCATTTTTCGATTGGTTAAGGGATAAAACACCTCTGGACCTCAACAGAAGAGTTGTAAAGCTCTTCAACCGCTTTCCAGAAATATATCATACGACCCCAACCTCGAAAGAACTCAACTTCTACCCTCTGATTAACTTCAGCATTGACTCAGCTGAAAACAGAGTGCTCTGTCCTTAACAACCTATAAGTTGAAAACTTGTTAACTTTGAATATCCTGTTTAAGGGAAGGAGTTACATCAAGTTTTACTACCTTGGATCAAAACCTTCAAGTTTTTAAATGAAGTTGTTTATTTAATGGGGTGTGACGTCGATGCGTCACCAGATTATGTCGGTACTACGTCCTCACAAAGGAAAAAACCTATACCGGACTTAGCCGGCTTCGTTATTTCAGTGGCACTAAACGTCACTCGCACACGGATGCTACACGTCTACCGTTTCGTGGTCAGGCTACCTGTAGAAACTCAAACAATCATCAGACTCGGCTGCACACCGAGCCCAGAATCCATACAGTTCGTACACCCGGCCGTCATCACTCGCCCGGATGTTCTCAAGCCAACCACGCCTTGAGTTTCGTGTTCACGTTTCAGACCACGTGACGGGGTCTCCCAAGTTGCAGCACGCACGCCAGGGACAGATGTTGCTCGAATACCCCAAACGACATGAAGAGTCGTAGAGGATACTAAAGCGGGTCGGGTTACCTGCCACCCGTGGGGTCCACCCTTCAGCTTGTGCGCACTGGTGGACAGCGCTTACGTGCACCCCCAAGACATGAACGTCCCGAGATGCACGATTTTCCGATATAACAAATAGGTTAATATGCCACATTCTATATGCTAATAACATCCTTATACGGGCTACTAACTCGTTCCTCACTGGATTTTTTAAAAAAGAAGACCTTTGTACTGTGTTAAACCGCAAGCGAGCTCTGATACCAACGCTGACACGACCCCAAGGTCCTGTCGAGCCAGGATCACGCTGAGGGGTGCTGCGTTGCACAGCACCGTATAACACACGTCAAAGGTACAAAAGTGGAAGCAGAAATTTTATTACATAAACAGGTCTATGAACATGTTTACATCAAAATAAGTTCAGTCTACACTCGCGGGCGTAGACTAAGCATCAAGTGCACGTTCAGCCCTCGAACGTGTCCTTGCTAGCACACACGCACACAAACTCGGCGGCGTGCACGACTCCCACTCGACGGGGTTCCCCTCCTGGGGTTCCGTCTCCTCTTCGGGAGTCCCTTCCTCATAGAACCCTGCAAAAGCTTCAAACACAAGCAGTGAGCACGAAGGCTCAGCAAGTCTGACCTATCTCACCTAAACATGGAACTTCTACATGAGGGTAATGGGTTACATGAGGTAAAAATCAGTTGCAAGGACTCGCCTAATTAGTAGAACCTTACTTTCAAGTTTTAGCAGCAGGTTGTGGAGAACCTTACGCTAAGGCACATGAGAGAGCCGCAATCAAACAAGAAATGCATTTCTCTCATGTACTTTGCCCAAAGTTAAAAAGAACTTTAGTTAGCTCTAAGCTACAGCATATCATTAACAATCAATGTCCAGCTTTCAATCAGCAACATTTTAACATGTAACTAGCCTGTTCTTTCTACGTCACAGTACAGTGAACAAGTGGTACTCACTGACCGCGAGGGACGGTGATTAATCGATTTACACCTGCAGGGTTACCCGAACAACCCGTCACGTACGCCCGTACTCGATGTTGCCTACAACAACCATCACGGACGCTGTACGCGACTACCTTTCACCCGTTAGCAAAATGTTGAACCGGTCCAATCGTCCCGAGCAAGAGGTCTATGCACGCGCATCTCAGTGCCGCCAGCCGATTTACACCTCGAGCTCTCAACCTACCCTCTGAACGACCAGCTATGCCTCAACACCCAGCTACCCGAGTTACATCAGTTTCTCGGTTCCCATATAGCCGGTAGGTCTTCGGTACTGTTCTAGCTTGTTCAACAGGCCCGCACACGGCTCGGTCCTCAATCGACACAAGCGGAGCTACGGCACACAGGCCCCAAAGTCCTGCTACCCTTACTCTCCGCTTGGTCTCATTTTTTTGCCATGTGTTTCATGTGCTATCACTACCCGAGTCGAGTGCCTCTAGCCTATGCTCGCGAGTAGTTCCAACTACTCGACTTGTACCGAATCTTACTCTATCTTAGCAATGCAGTGGCTAACGAGGTTTTCAATCCTAACCCCAACCCATGGTTTTCTTGGCTATGCAGTTGGGTTTCCAATCAAGACTCTACTGCAAAGAATCACAACAATATTCAAATATGTGCTTAAAACAATAAACATTTGTAAAAAGGTTAATGCAAACCAGAGCTTGCCTTGCTGCTCTTGGTCGTAGGCTAGTTGTTCCTCCGGAGTAACGAAGTCTAGGACTTCGGGTTCCTCCTCGACCTTAGCGACTACATGATAGAAGTAATACATGTATTAATTTGAATGCATTTGTATTAAATTTGCACTTGTGAAGCTCATAAGTCCCACTAGACAGACTGTATAACTGTGAAACTTTTACTGTGGCTTGGTGACAACCTAAACCGAGACTTGGTCAAGTATTAGTTGCAGCAAAGCTCATTTGAGTCTTCCACAATTAATTATGTACTTGACCTTAACTAAAGGCTTTTAGGGTATTCTAAGGATTTTCATGAAGCAAACTATGACTTTCTGAAAACTAGATTTTTCAGAGGGTTCTAATAGAGTTGGTCTCACTTAATTTGAAGGTTCCTAGCTAAAGATATAAGCTAAACAATTTCAGAGAAAATTCTGAAAATGTTTCTGAACATTTTCTATTTTCTCTGGAACAGTTTCACTAATCACACCATTAGGTGGATCAAATGAGCTCCAAAGGGTCTGAAATTTTTATGGTAGTTCGGGGATATTTTTGTGAACACCCCAGCAAAATTTTAGGATTTTCCTCCAAGGGATCCTCCAGTTAAAATTCCTAACAGTTTAAATTTGAGGAATTAATTCTAGAGAAATAAGGAATTTCATGAAGTGAAACTTGATTTGCTGAAAAGTACTCAGAGAGCTGAATCCAGCAAAATTTGGTTCACTCGATTTGGTGCTTTCTAGCCAAAGTTATGAGGATTTGAAGTTTGGAAGAATTCTGAAAATCGTAGAAAAGTTTAAATCTCGCGGGGGCCCGCGGGGACACGTGTTGAGCGCGGAGGTGCCCGGCACACCGGAGCTATCACACGTGTCGAGCGTGGAGGTGTCCGGCACACCGGAGCTCACAGGGTATTTGCGCGCCAGCACAGCCGATCCCCGGCCACACCCGATCCCGATTTAAATTCTTTAGCCACTGACACGTGGGCCAGTCGGCTTCGTCTTCCTCCCGCCGTTCTCTCGCGCCCGCGCCGCCGACCTCGCCGGAGCAGACCCGAAGCTCGCCGGCTCGCCGCTGCCGGACCTCCCATGGTCTGAAACTCGCCGCCAGGGGGTTGTCGACGTCGAGGAACACGTCGGTGCTGTCAGGTCGGGCTGGGGGTGACCAGAAATAGCTCGGCGACGTGCCACGGCCTCGGTTGAGGTTCGGCGCTGTCGACCGTGGGTCCTAACCCGCCAACACCTCGACAAATGGTCATACAACATCAGTGTACCTCTAGGGAGCTCGACAAGATACCAAAAGGGTTTAGAAATGGCGGCAAGTCGGTCGGCACCGTGTGACCGATCGTGCCTGCCATGACCGCCCTCGATCGAGCTCGAAATTCGTCACTCCTAGGCCGTTTCACGCCACGGATGCAGAAAAGAACTTGATCGCCGGCTAGTCCAGCGTCTATGTGCAAAAATCGATAACCTCCGAAAGATCATAGAGAGAGAATTTAAAGAAACCGTACCGGAAGCTCGGGTTACGGTCGTCGGAGCAAAAACTAGAAATTCTCTGTGGATTCTTCACGGTTGGCTTCCAAACTTGGAGGAGAGCAGCACGGTGGTCGCGCGCTCCTGTTGCCTCTCATGCTGGACCGTGTAAACGCCTGTGGAACGCTGTCCACGGGTGCCCGACTCTCGGCTGAGGCTAGGTCGCCGCGGTGGCGATCGCTCTTGGGCAAAGGAGGTCGGAACTCGGGGTTTCTGGTGTTGGAGAGGTGAAGTGCGACCTTAGGTGGCTGTCTAGCAGATCAGGAACGAAGGAGGAGATGGTTTTGCTGGTTTTCCCGATTGAGCAGAGAGCTGCGGCGAGAGACAATGCCGCTGCTCGGGTTTGCCCGCGAGAAGATAAAGCCGGCCGACTCCTGCTCGGCTGAGGCGGTGCGTTGCATGGGGGCGCGAGCAAGCCGCCCTGGGCGCCAGCGCGCGGAGAGGGAAGCAGCTGGTGGCGCCGGTAGCTGCTCGGTGGCACAGCCGACAGCTGCTCGGTGGAATTTCCTACCAAGACTCTGACTTTGGTTGCAAGTTTCTCCTTCTTCCCTCTATGACATGTGGGTCCCACCCGGGGTTTTAACCTCTGAAATTTACTCCTAATTACTGTAGTGAACAGTGACCCCATAATACCCCTGGTGATTCAGACTATTCACCCTTGAGCCATTCGAATTGAATAGGATTCGAATTGGGTTTGGTCTGAGTGAATTTCAGCACAAGTGCAGTTTTGAATTCAAATGAAGTTTGAATTTGCCCCACTTAGCTCATGTCAAGATCAACTCCAAATAGAGTAAAAATTGGTGTGTGGGCTCACAAAAATGTGCTGAGTAAGAATATGCCTCCCACTTTTAAATTCATGGGATAAAAACAGTTTGAATTTGAATATGGTTTCAAACTGCCCTCTTTCTAACTAGACCCAAAATGACCTCAAAAAGGTTTTGAATTTGGCTGAAACTTGGCATGGACATCCTTAGCAATGTGTAGGAGTTTTTCATATGTCCAGCCCACCTATATTACATGTGAAAAATACCACTTTTGCAATATGTGAGTTTGTTCTCTAATGAGCATGTTGATGGTGGTTACTTGCCCTTCATTTGTGTTCATCATCTTTCCTCAAATAAGGTGTGCGGTGTGGTGATGAACACTGCAGATGTGTGTCAAAAACTGAGGCCCTTACAATCTCGAGGGCGAGATTCAATTTAAGGGGGGGGAGATTTGTGACACCCTCAATTTCGATTTCTGCATGCATTCATATTTTATATAGAGAAAACATTTTAAAATAAGTAGAAATAGAGAAAGAATCAAAAGGATAGCCAAAAAGACCAAATTCCAGTTTCCCGAGGAGCACCATAGACACTTCTCGCGGCCCGCAGGCCACGTGGCGCCTTCGGAGCTCATCCCCGCAAAAGTGGGAGAGGTTCGCCGCTAACTGGCTACTTGGCAGGTTCGGAGCTTGCCTGTGTGAAAGGGGCGAGGTCCGACCCCGTGGGACACGTGTTGCCCCCATAGCTAGCCTCTGCGGAGAAGCGAGGCCAGCCCCGCAGGACACGTGTTGCCCCTGGAGCTAGTCTCTACGGAAGAGAGAGAGAGGACCAGCCGCGCAGGACACGTGTCTCTCTTGGAGCACAACTTCGAGAGGTCCAGCCCCGTTAGACACGTGTCGCTCTCGGAGCTAACCTCCGAGAGGTCCGGTCCTACTGGACACGTGTCACCTTCGGAGCTCACCTCCGGGAGGTCCGACACTACCGGACACGTGTCACCTCCGGAGCTCACCTCCGGGAGGTCCGACGCTATTGGACATGTGTCGACCTTGGAGCTCGTCTCTGAGGAGAAAGGAAGTCGGCGCTGCTTGACACGTGACACTTTCGGAGCTCACCTCCAAAGAGAGGGGAGGTCCGGCACTGACACGTGGCACACGCGGAGCTCGCCTCTAGAGAGAGGGAGGTCTCGCCTGCCAGACGCGTGGCGCACGCGGAGCTCACCTCTGAGGAAGAGGGAGGTCTCGCCCGCCTGACACGCGGCACAACCAGAGCTCGCCCCTGAGGAAAAGGGAAGCCCAGGCCCCCGCAGGACACGTGGAGCCTCCGGAGCTCATCACCATGGAGGTAACAAGATCTGAAGCGGTTTTTGCTTATGTACGCGCGGGAATACCGACACGGAAGGAAACCGACACGAATTCCACATTGCTACTGCACCAAATTAATTAAAGATAACTTGTTAAGATTCAAAAACAATTTGAATAGGACTCTTATTTGAATTCCGATCAGAGTAGGACTCTTCGTTTCCCTCTTATAAATAGAACCCAGAACCTTTGGCCACAACCACGTACTTCTTTTCCACCACCCGAGTCGACCACTTGGAGCCCTAGCCCCCAACTCGCCGAGCTGAACCCCTTTGCCGGAGTTTGACCACCAGAGAAACTGCCGACGAGCCCAGACACGATCGCCATCGCCGGAGGATAGCCGACGATCTGTTTTTGCTAGGAGAAAGGACCCGAAGGAGGTAAGGTAGGTCTCCATTACCACCTTACGACAAGATCGCGGTTTTCTTTGCATCTGTTCTTCGATCCCTTCGAACAGAAGCTCTTTCGTGGATAGATCACGTGTTGATCGGTCTGATCTAGATCTTGAGTCAAGATCATCGTCACGTCCACATTTGATCCTTACACCTCTGTTCATCGTAAAACCATGGAAGTCATTCAAGAACACGTACAAACTGATCTAATAAAACAGCATCATAGGATTAGCATGCATATGCACCATTACATTTAGCATAAAGTTTGTGCATGATGATTGATTGTTATGAATCTTGTATGTGTGTGATCATAAATAGAAGGACAAGCTCAGGAAGCTATCTACAAAGGATTTCAGCACCAAGACTTTGAGATCCCAGAGCAACAGAAGCCACAGGAACAAGGCAAGTGCCCCTTGATCATATTGATCCCATGTTTTTTTAAAACTGTTTTATTTGTGAAAATGTGTGTGTGCTTGAGTCAACTTGATGGGAAACCCTTTTATAGGAGTTTACTAGTTTTTGCTAACCACCCTTGTCGTCGGGACAGTTGATGAGTCGGGTATGGTCGTTTTTGCTTTTGCTTCGCTAATCTACGGGATATGGGAAGCGATGGAATGTGTCTAGCTAACTGCACTCGTCGGAATAATGTTAATAAGAAACTAATGCTGATAATGGACATGAATCGGAGGGAGATCTAGGCAAGCTTGATTTTGTGGAAGTGGTAGAATGAGATGGTGATTTGCTTGCCGTAGATCTAAGTACCGGTACATGCCAGCCATGCCAGGATAACAGTGCCACCACAAGGCCAAATATGGGTGCGGCTTAGTTAACTAATTAGGTAAGTTGCTAGTTTGTTATGGACCGTGGAAAGCGCGGGGAATGGGAGTCGAGTGAGGACTGTCCTGGGAACTGCATGGCACAAGAGGGGGCTCGTAGGTGGGAGAATTGGAGATTCTAGCCTGCTTGTGAAACCTTAGTGAGTCCATACATTTAGTAGCCCCTTTATAAAGGCTATTTTGTGATCTCTTGGCCATACACCGACGGTTGTGTACTGGTATAATAGAGGTTCTGTAGTCACCGACGGGTGACGAAATCACAAACTTGTGGGTAAAGTGGTGCCACCTCTGCAAAGTGTAAAACTATCATGATAACCAAGTTTACGGTCACAGAAGCGTGGACAACTCACATAATTAGATGAGATAGTTATTGGGATGGAATTTGGTTTGGTTATTGGTTTGGTTATGGTTTGGTCTTTGGATTTGGTTTTCAGTACTGTTGAGTCCAGGTAATAAGATTGGTTGCATGATTGTTGAGTCATGGCAATGAGATTTGATCTCAGTTATGAGATGGAATTAAATATGAGATGAGATGGTAGTGAATACGAGATGGTATTCATGAGCATGAGAAATGTTGAGAAAGATAAATGTTCGGATGAGATATGAAAAGTGGTGAATCATGATGGAGGTATGTTGATGTTTAAATACATGTTGGGATTATATTCACTTAAAAGCTAGTTGTTGTTTTTATCATGATTTGTGAAATAAACTTTGCTTTTATGCTATGAGCCTTTTTATACCTTTCTTGTTGTAAGCTACATGTCATACTTTCTGCACTTGTTGAGTACGTCATGTACTCACCCTTGCATTATCATACATCATCAGCAACAGGGGAGTACTATGAAGACCACATGGAGTATTAGGCGTGTAATCTACCCTCAACCTTGCCTGTGGAGTAGAGATGGAGCCGTTGCTGCTGCTTAGTTTGCTTCCGCTATAGTTTAGAAGACTTCCGCTGCTAGAATAAGACTTCCGCTGCAATGAAAATCGATGTAATAAAGTACTTGAATCTATTCATTCGTGGTTATATATATTCTGAAATGCAGTTTATGGATTACATGTGTATGTGTGATGAACATCCTGGGCGCACATACGCATCAGTCCAGGTTCCTCACAGAACTGGGGCGTCACAGTGGTGGAGTCCACTCTGCCACAAAGTCAGCTAACGCCTGAATTTTCACTGCGTGGTGCGGTAAGAAGTCCAACTTGAGTTTAGACAACTCCGCAACCCCTTTAGCTATGTTTCCAGTGGCGTTGGGGCTATGGAGGACGGTTCGTAGTGGGTACGAGGTAACCACCGAGATCTTGTGAGCCTGGAAGTAATGGCGCAACTTCCTTGATGCAACAAGGACCGCATAGAGCAGTTTGTGCACCTCCAGATATCTTGTTTTGGCATCATGGAGGACCTCACTAATGAAGTAGACCGGACGCTGGATGGTTTAGACCCTACCAGAGGGGTTCGAAGCATCGTCTAGTAGAGGTCCGGGACTCTGGGGCCTCCTGCCCCAGGCCCGGGACTGCAGTCTAGGAGCTCGGACCCAGGTGCACGCCTGTTGCCGTGTCCAGGTGGCTCGGACCCGTCTGGTTCGTCTTGGAGTGGTTCGGGACTCGAGGGGCCCTGACCCCCCGGTCCAAGACTGCATTTCGGGAGCTCGGACCCAGACGCACGGCGATTGCCAGGTCTAGATGGCTGAGACCCGGCTAGTTCTCCTTGGGGAGATCTGGGACCCGAGGCCCCCACGCCCTCAGGTCCACGACTGCATTCCGGGAGCTTGGACCCGGATATGCATTGATCATCACGTCCGCCTGTTTGGGGCCTGATTACTTCCCCTTCCCAGGGACTTCCTGCGGAGTCTGGGCCCGAGGGCTTCAGACCGTCGATGACAGGAGCCTTTCTTCGGACTTGAGATCGATGGAGTTCCGGTCGTTCTGCGACCAAAACCACGCTCACGACCTCGGTTATGGCAGGGATGTAGAGGAGTATTGGCTCGCCTTGTTCAGGGGCCACGATGACAGGCAGCATTGTGAGGAACTTCTTCAGCTCTTGAAATGCCTCATCTGCCTCCTCGTTCCATACGAATGGACCAGTTTTGCGCAGAAGCTTGAAGAACGGAAGAGCTCGCTCAATGAGTATAGAGATAAATCAATTGAGCGCGGCCAAGCATCCGGTAAGCTTCTGCACGTCCTTGATGCGGGCGGGGGCCGCATCAGTTATATCGCCTTAATCTTCTCTGGGTTAGCTTCGATCCCTCGGTGTGAGACCAAGAAACCGAGCAGCTTCCCGGTAGAGACCCCAAAGACACATTTGTATGGGTTCAATTTCGTGCATGTGGAACGCAGTCTGTCGAAGACTAGGGCCAGGGTGTCGAGCATAGATGCTTGCGACTTAACCTTAACTACGATGTCATTGACATAAACCTCGACCAGGTCCCGAATGAGGTTCCCGAACGTCTTGTGCATTGCGCGAACAAAGGTGGGGAGTGCATTCTTAAGACCATAAGGCATGGACACATAGCAGTATAGATTGTCTACTGTGATGAAGGCAGTGTGCCCTTCATCTTCCCTAGACATAGGTATTTGGTGGAAACTTGAATATGCGTCTAGAAAACACAGTAGATAACAGCCAGATGTAGAGTCGACTATTTGGTCTATACGTGGGAGAGGGAACGGGTCCTTTGGACATGCCTTATTGAGGGTGGTGTAGTCGATGCACATGTGTAGCTTTGTGCCAGCCTTGGGGACGACAACAGGGTTGGCCAACCATTGTGGACGATGGACCTCTCGGATGAAGCCGACATCGAGCAGCTTCTTGATTTCGTCACGAATGAAGTCTTGCCGCTCGATGGATTGCTTCCGAGGCTTCTGTTGGACCGGCCTGGCATCAGGGTGGATCTTCAGTTGATGCTCAATCACCTTCCTAGGGATCCCTTGCATTTCCGATGGTTGCCAGGCAAACACGTCAACATTGGCTTGGAGGAAGGTGACGAGCGTGTCTTCCTATTTGTCTCCCAGGCCCCCGGCAATCCGAGTGGTCTGGGCGACATCAGGACCGACTTGGACGACCTTGACCGGTACGTCTTTGCCGTCCGAGGGCTGCACACGGTGCATATGTCGTCCCTCGGTGACGCATGCTTGGAGGCACCCGGCTAGCTTCAGCGTGACCGGAGGCGGCCTCCTGTGCTGCCGCTAGTGCTTGGAGCTTTTCTAGCACTGAGACAGCCACGGTGCAGTCACAGCGGATCTTGAGGACGCCACTTGGGGTTGGCATCTTTAAGACCAAATAGCCGTAGTGGGCTACCGCCATTAGTCGGTACAGAGTTGGTCTGCCGATTATGGCGTTGAAGGGGAGACTGACGTTCGCAACGTCGAAGACAACGCTCTCCGTTCGGTAGTTCTCAGGCGTCCCGAATGTCACCGAGAGGGAGATACTACCGCACGGGAAGATGGGGTCCTGACCTACCCCCGAGAATGGTCTCGAGGGGGTAAGCTGGGACATAGGGATCTGCAGCTTCTTGAAAGCTGCAAGACTGATGATGCTGATGGTCGCCCGCCATCGATCAACACGTGGTAGAGCTTCACGTTGGAGATGGTTGGGGCGACAAGGAGAGGCAGCTGCCCAGCGCCTGCCATGTTCTTGGGGCAGTTGGAGGCGTCGAAGCTGATCGGTGTCTCCATCCATTTGTAATGTGGCGCCAGCCCCGGGATTGGGGCGGCCGCTGCCACTGCTCGACGGAGGGTCTTGACGGCTCGCCTGGACAAGACATCGGAAGAACCTCCGTACATCACATAGAGTTTGTCGCCCGCTTGGCCGCCGGCTTAGCTAGACCCGCCTGCTCTGGATCGGGGGTAGCCTCGTCATCTCCCACCTGGAGACGACGGCGCGCTGGGCGAGAAGGCTCGCCATGGGAGGTGATGTTCACCATGGTCACGAGGAGAGCGCGGAAAGCCCTCCTACCTGGCGCGCCAAATTCGGAGTGTGAGCTGCGACACTCTTCCCGGCCTACTCGGAATCAACCCGCAAGATTCTTTATTTCTTCGTAGGGGGCTTGGCGCTCTTCGTGACTTGGGCTCGAAGGAGTGGATGAACACGAGGATTTACGTGGTTCAGGCTACCGGAGCGTAATGCCCTACGTCCAAGGGTGTGCTTGTTCTATTGCTTGAGTTCTTGTGCGTGGTGTGATCTTGAGTGCGGGGAAGCGGAACCCTTTGCAGGGTGGTCACCCGGTTTTTTATAGTTCAAGGCCTGGGTGTTTAGAATGACGCTTGGGGGCCGACAGGTGGCCCCAAGGCTTTGAGTGTCCTATACACGATCTAGGGCTTCATCCTCTGAGTAGAGTGGCCGGTGAGGGAGTTAAGTCCCTCTGTCCGGCGTGTCGAGCGCCCCTGATCGTGTGTCAGCTAATGATGAAGACGTCGTCTTGTCGCCGCGTCTCCTCACCCTACATGGGCGGATGCGTGCCGTTTGGCGGCACTGTTCCGCTGTCACGTCTCATCGTCCTGTCTTATCACCGTTATGGCGAACGGGCAAGAGACGGAGGCGTGTGTTGTGCGCCATGCTTCTGGGGAAGGCGTGAACCTTGAATGCAAAGCCTGACAACACATTTCCTTCTTGACTTTGTCGACCTACGGCCCATGAAGAATCGCGGGGTATGTGGCGGCTCTGGAGCCCTTATCGACGTGCTTGGTGTCTGGGGACAAGTGGCAGCTTCGGACCTCACCTCAGCGGGGAGGCTCGGACCGGAGGCTGGGGCACGTGTCAGCACCAGTGTTGTCCTCTTCGGAGAGGTGGCTCGGAGCCAAGGGACACGTGGCAGCTCCGTACCTCTCCTCAGCAAGCAGGCTCAGGTTGGAGCCCAAGGCACGTGGCTTTTGTTGGGGCCCACCTCAGCTGGGAGGCGGGGTCTTGGCTGTCTTTTACCCACTACGCGGGGGTACCACGTCTGCTGAGTACCGACAGTTATGTTCTCAGATGTTGTCCGAAAAGATTAGGCGTCAATTCCATTATGTTATCTATAGAGTTGTATGGGCTTTACAATATGTGCATAGATGGTGAAACAAATTTATGAGACTTCAATGGTTAGATGAAGGTGAAACTTTTTCTTTATATACTAGGGGCATGTGAAGGAATATCTAGCAAAGTTACAAAATTTTCTAATGGATGGATATTACAGGACTAATTTTCTAATATTTATGTTTAATTGAATTTTCTACCTAATTCTGGGAACTTTTATATAGGGGAGCTAGTCCAATGTAAACGTATGGTTGTATAGAATCCGACAAAATTATTTTCACATTTTTCTACAATTTTCTGTGGACTTTTTCAGCTTACAGCATTTTCTAGAATTATTTTTAATTGGAAAAATCGCTGGAAAAAACTATGGACTAGTAAAATACAGGCCACACCAAGGCCACAGCAGTCTGGCCGCACAGGATCTGGTGCAAGCCGCACCAGATCTGGGCAGAGGCACGCAAAGCCTGCCAGCGGCCATGGCTGGCCGTGCTTCTCGTCGGGGCTTCGCTGGAGGCGGTCAATGGCAGCAGGCTTAGCCATCAAGGGCCGCGCCCAGGATATCTCGCCACAAGGTAGCAGCTGCGCCGGAAAGGGCAGCAGCAGGCCGGCAACGAGACGCATCCAGCGTCGGACTTCGGCGGCGCCGTGCGCTCGCCCTGAGGCGAAAGGGGTGGGGGAAATAGCACCGAGAGATTCACCTTGAGGTAAAAGAAAACAGGCATGTATCTAGTCGGCGAGGTGATGGCCGAAAAGTTAGAGTTCCACGGTGAGGTGGTGTTGAGCTTGAACCGACAGCGGCAACCACGAATCCCACCAAGGCACCAACTCAGCAACAGAAATAGGGGGAAACAACGTTAGAAACGTGTGTCACGGTGTTAGCGAGCTCTATGTGGAAGAAATCGACACAAGGCTCACCGGAGCGGCAGCGATTTGGCCGAACAGAGCCGACGGTCGACGGTCGGCCCCGAAGAAGAATGGCAGAATCCGCTCATTGGGTGGCACAAAGTGGTGATTAGGGTGGCTATGGAGGTAGAGGAGGTTGCGCTCTGATTTGGCTGTTTGGCTAAGCTCGAGTGGCAGTCGAGACGCAGCGCAGTGTGTCAGGCACTGTGAAAATGGCACTGACAGTATGAAAGAGAACAGACCCACAAGTATTTGGTGGAGGGAAGAAGAAAGGAGGCGGTGGTTCCGCATAGGGCGTTAAGGCACCCAGCGGCTCACTGGCGCGCACGGCAAGCCATCGCCCTGGCGTGCATGCACCAGCCGCAAAGCCGAGATCGCAGAGAAACAAGGAAGAAGTAACTGACATGCGGGTCCACTGCTCCTTGTTAATTTTTTCGAATTTCAAATATCCAGCCTACTTATAAATTCAGAAACAATTGCTTAGAGGCCTCCTAAAATAGTACCCAATATATTCTAAATTTTGATGAGCCCAGATTTTAATTTGCTACAGAAAATTTCAAATTATGACTTTTCTCTCCCAAACAATTGTTTAATTCATATTCAGAATAGGGATTTATATACAAGCCTAAGGTGGTGGTTATTTCTTATGAAGAATTGAATTCATGCCATCATGTAAAATCTTATATTTCACCTTATTTAGATGAATTGAGTCAAATTTAAATTTAGAATTAACTCTTGAATCAAATGATTTTTATATCCTCATAAATATGGATTGTTACACTTTAATTAAAAACATATGTACTATATTAGCCTCGAAGTCGAGTCTGGTGGCCTCCACAAATGAGGTTCAGAATACATCTGCAGGAACAAGGAAATTCTGGATGATGCGGTGCCGCGTGGTGGGTGATCATTTAGACTTACATGTACTGCACGGACACACACACCAAATACATATACATACAACTAAAATACAAGGTCACCTATCACTCTACCAGAAGATTAACAGCATGGAACAACCAAATTCTCTTTTCTTATAAAACACGACATGAAAACAAGAGAAAATATTGTGCACCCATATGTAACACTAACTCTACATCGGAATGACTGTTTTCTGACTTTACAAGAGCTACGATAGGAACTACAGCTCCGTGGTCTCAGTTTTAGGGCATCCTTTCCACAGGGATGCGGTGTAATCGCCACTTCCATTTCTCCGCCAGGAATTTCCATCCAATCTGTTGAGGAATATCAGTACTCGTGCTAATCTCAAAGAACATGATCATCACCACTAGCGAAAGAACCAACATCGCTAGATATTTGCAGAAGCTGCGCCAGCTCTAACCGGTACTCTAGACCCCGGATGTAGTGACCCAGCAGCATGCACCTAAACAGCTCAAAATAAAAATTGAAAAGACGGTCAGTAGTTGTGCATGAATGGACAACCTAAGCAAAACTGCCTAGTGAGTCTGCTTCATTATTACCAGAACAGCAAACGTGCTAGGTAGTCACGAGGAACAGAAATTAGGGGCTGAAATGGGAGGGAGGCGTTCTCGACAAGCTCTGCACAGTCATCATCCTTGCCCCCTAGGTTTAGGGCACCCCCAGCAGTATTCTCTACGGGCGGAGGGGCCTTTGAGTGTATCTTGGGGGAAAGTGTCGCTAGCAAACCATGAACCACAGAATGAATTGCTTCTTGTACGCCCGGACAAGAAGACTCTGATAGTTCAACAACCTGTACAAAGCAGCTAAGTTAGGTTACTGAACAGAAGAGGAACCCAAGACTAACCAACCTAATTTTTCTATGGTTGCGATAAGAATCATTTATCACAATTAACTCATTATAAGCAGACGATATGCAAGAGACCTTTTTATTTATAAGATACCTTCTCAGGAGTTAATGACCTTAAATAATCCAGCAAGTCATTTTTTTCTTCACCAACAAACTGTTGCATCTGTAAGGCAGAATTTTTTCTTCTGAGATCATGTAACTCCTGCAATGATAAAAACGCAATGAGCATTCAGATTTGAATATAGCAAAAAATGTATATCAGTGCCAGTTTCAAAATGATCAAATCATTTCTGGCCACACCAACTGCGCAATCAGACATTGGGGATGCAACTGGTTCAGATGTTTTTCACAAAAGCTAGCTATTCCAGTTCAGATCTTCAGATTTTGTTTTCCAAAAAGAAGCACTGGAAATCAACAGCTCTATAATTTTCATCAAAAAAGAAATACAGATATTGGCAAGTTCATATTTTCTCTTTGAACCTCAGTGAACAAATCAGAGTCAGGAAAACCTTTTATTTTCATTATGTTGAAAGCTTCTGTGTGATTTGATCACATGTAGATTAATTCAAATAAAATTCCACCAGAAACTAACACAAAAGAATTCTCTTTAATCACAAGAAACCTACATTTTCTATTTTGGTGCGGTCAAATTATGTTTTTTCTAAAGCGTACTCAGCTCAAGCGGGAGCTACATGCACCGGGCTGCCTTTTTACTCACTGCCAAAGGCTACCACACATTGTGGGGTCTGGAGAAGAGTTATTTCTACACAGCCTTACCCCTGTTTTTGCAGAGAGGTTATTTGAACCTAAAACCTCAGCACCCAAGTGGAGACACACTACCACTGCACCAAGTCCGCCCTTCAAATTATGGATTTTGAGAACTAATAAAATATGTATATCAATAAACAAGCATTCTAAGCATATCAATACAGTTGTTTTAACATAAAAACACATGGGAGAGAACAGTAAACCATATGAGTGTAATAAAAAAAAAGAAAAGACAGCCCGGTGCATGTAGCTCCCACTTGCGCGGGTCCAGGAAAGGGTCCAACCCATTTGGTTCTTTTGCATGCAGCCTTTCCCTGCATTTGTGCAAGAGTGTCTCCAGAACTTGAACCCGTGATATGAGGTCACAAGGCAACAAATTTACCGCTGGGCTAGGGCTCCCCTTCCATATAAGTGCAATAAGTGATTGAAAAAAAAAAAGATAAAACAACTGGTAACCTGAAAAATTGTTGGGCAACAAGCATATCAATATAAATATACCAAAAATCACAAGTTCAGAATATATATAGAGGGTAAGCACAAGTGAAGCACATAACATATCATACATGCATAACCATTAACGACCATGTTCCCATCTTATTTCTGACCCATGGTAAATGCACTATTATCATTTATGAAAGAGTCACTAGTGAAATTACAGATTTTAGTTAAAATAGATTATAGCAGTAGACATAGTTACATAGTGATAAATAATGAATGCCAATTATGAAATGGTTCAGACATACCTAATTAGATAGAGATAAAATTACCTTCTTCATAGCATCCAGACGAGATTGCATCTGGCTGAGGTACTCTTCTGCTTGAGGTGTTAAGCCACCTAGTTCTTCTCCAATATTTTCACATGACAAATCCTCACCACTTTTTCCAGGGTCCTGGGGCACATCATCTTCTGCTAATCTGAAAATGGTAACAGGACTACCCAAATTGATGTTGTGATGCTGACTATCTTCACTCATGTCACTTTTTGGACGCACTGCATCTTCTTCAGATTCTTCAGAAAGTTCTAAATTTCTTTCAAAAGAAAGCCTGTATTCGGCATTGCGTAGTGTATACCTAGAAGCAAAAATGAAGCAAGGATTAGAGTAGGCATATGCGAGTTATATTTCCACAAAACAAGGCATAGCTTCTTGTTATCTAAGCTATTAATTTATTTGTTACATAGCTATCACAGAAAACAACATCAAAATAGTTACACGTGGGAGATAAGTTCATATCATTAAATGATTATAGGTCAAAATTTCACAGATACTCTATTAGACTTAAATGATTTTTGAGCAGAAATGAGAAAAGGAACATTAATAAAGCATGTAGCTAGCTTTCTAATTTCATTAGCATATCTTTGAAAATAGAAAAATGAAGAGGCTCACGAGTTGAGAAGGAACTAACAAGACTAAACTTTGAGATGTATCTGTTAACCTAGGAACACTAAGCCAAGCCACCTACCCCATACCTGCTTAACGAGAATGCAAAATTCTATACAGAGAACCTCATGTCATTACTTTTAGATCCACATGCTATGTGATTCTTATAATAACAAATGAATAATTATTTGCCATCAGTTTCTTATTTTATAGACCATACATGTGGTGACATAATGGTTGTTGACTCTACATTCAACAAGAGGAAATGAAACACACGTGTCTAAAGATTCATCCATGCCTCATAAAATAGTTCCGAAGGTCATTATGGTGATCAGTCTTTCAAGTAAAGCCCAAAAGCATACCCAGTCATAATTGAAGATACCAATAACTTGAAGAAGGGATTCCAAAAGGCTTCCACAACAACACGAAACTGGTCAGATGGAAGCAGGCCCAACATGCCACTAATGGTCCTCTTCATTGCATCAACAGTTTCAGGAGCAACATCTTTCTGAATGACACTCAGATACAGAGGTTCTATATCCTGGATCAGGTTCCAGAGCATGGATTTCTACAAATGAAAACCAAATACATCATTATTCAAAGCCCACTTTACAGCATGACAAAAAAATATGTGTAGTTCAGACAATGAAAGGTCTAGCAGCCATCAAACAATGTTTTTAAGTCGCCTAGTCGCCTTAGGGGCGACTAGGGCGACTAGTCGCCCCTAGTCGATCTCTAGTCGAGGTCCTAGTCGTCCAACATTTTTTTATAACAGTTTCTAGTCGATGCTTATATATATCGACATATATATAAATACACACACACATATATATAGACACACACACACCAATGTTTTTAAGTCGCCTAGTCGACCCTAGTCGCCTTAGGGGCGACTAATCGTCGACTAGGGCGACTAGTCGACCTCTAGTCGAGGTCCTAGTCGACCAACATTTTTTTATAACGGTTTCTAGTCGATGCTTATATATATATACACACACACAAACACACATATATACAACAATTCAGTAGCACAGATTGAGCATTGTAATTAGCAAACAAACCTTTAGAAGATCATATCAGCAACAGTTTAAGAGCAGAATCAAGTTAGAAAATAGAAATTACATACCAGATTGGTCGGCGCAGGGGAGGGGCTTGGTCGGCGCAGGAGCAGGAGAGGGGAACGGCGTGGGCGGCGCGCCGACGCCAGAAGGGAGCGGGCGAGGCGCTGTGGAGGTCAGCGCAGGAGGGCGGCGTCAGCAGAGCAACGGCAGCTCAGCCAGAGAAAGGCGCGACCCGGCAGCCGGCGGCGGGGAGTTGCTTAGGCGGCGCAGGGAGGTGCTCGGGCGCCGCAGGGGAGGGGCTCAGCCAGCGCAGGAGCAGGAGAGGGGAACGGTGCGGCGGCGCGCCGGCAACAGAAGGGAGCGGGCGAGGCGCTGTGGAGGTCGGCGTTAGCAGAGCGGCGGCAGCTCAGTCAGAGAAAGGCGTGATTCGGCGGCCGGCACCAGGGAGTTGCTCGGGCGGCGCAGGGAGGTGCTCGGGCGCCGCAAGGGAGGGGCTCAGCCGGCGCAGGAACAGGAGAGGGGAACGGCGCGGGCGGTGCGCCGGCGTCAGAAGGGAGCGGGCGAGGCGCTGTGGAGGTTGGCGGTTGCTAAGGAAACATGCGCTAGGGGGTAAGTGTATAATAGAAGGAACCCTAATGGGCCGGCGTCAGAAGTGAATAATAGAAGAAACCCTAATGGGCTGGCCAGTTGGCCCAAAAAAATTTGCAAATCGTCCTGATCGCCCAAAATAACTAGTCGCCCTGATCGGACGACTAGTCGGATGACTAGTTTTCTAGTCGAGCAAATCGAGTCAAATGCGCTGATCGGACGCCACCGAGCGATAAGGCATATATACAACAATTCAGTAGCACAGATTGAGCATTGTAATTAGCAAACAAACTTTTAGAAGATCATATCAGCAACAGTTTAAGGGCAGAATAAGGTTAGAAAATAGAAATTACATACCAGATTGGCCGGCGCAGGGGAGGGGCTTGGTCGACACAGGAGCAGGAGAGGGGAACGACGCGGGCGGCGCGCCGACGCCAGAAGGGAGCGGGCGAGGCGCTGTGGAGGTCGGCGCAGGAGGGCGGCAGCTCAGTCAGAGAAAGGCGCGACCCGGCAGCCGGCGGCGGGGACATGCTCAGGCGGCGCAGGGAGGTGCTCGGGCGCCGCAGGGGAGGAGCTCGGCCGACGCTGTGGAGGGGCTCGCACGACGCAGGAGCAGGAGAGGAAAACGGCGCGGCGGCACGCCGACAACATAAGGGAGCGGGTGAGGCGCTGTGGAGGTCGGCATTAGCAGAGCGGTGGTAGCTCAGTCAGAACAAGGCGCGATTCGGCAGCCGGTACCAGGGAGTTGCTCGAGCGGCGCAGGGAGGTGCTCAGGCGCCGCAGGGGAGGGGCTCGGCCGGCGCAGGAGCAAGAGAGGGGAACGGCGCGGGCGGTGCGCCGACGTCAAAAGGGAGTGGGCGAGGCGCTGTGGAGTTTGGCGGCTGCTGAGGAAACAGGCGCTAGGGGGTAAGTGTATAATAGAAGGAACCCTAATGGGCCGGCGTCAGAAGTGAATAATAGAAGGAACCCTAATGGGCCGGCCAGTTGGCCCAAAAAAATTTGCAAATCGTCCAGATCGCCCAAAATAACTAGTCGCCCTGATCGGACGACTAGTTTTCTAGTCGAGCAAATCGAGTCGGATGCCCTGATCGGACGCTACCGAGCGATAAGGACGACTAATCGCGACTAATCGTGATTAGTCATCCGATTTGAAAACACTGCCCTCAAAACAGTGTAATATCAACCATCTTGGAACTTTATTAGTTCCAATCCTTGAATGTTCTTTCTGTTATTTTATGTAACTTGATTATATGCATTTAGTTAGTTGATGATATTGTTACTATTGATTATATTTATTTAAAAAAATCTATTTTAAGAACAAAGTGATGGAAGTTGAAAGGGGAATCACTAGAATCCTTTAAAAATAGGGTGATCACAGAAGGACTCTAGGGAAGATGGAGATGTAAATAGTATGTGGGTGAAGATGCCAACTTGCATTAGAAAGGTAGCTAGTGAGGTGTTTGGTGTGACAAAAGGAAAGAAACTTGTAAATAAAGACACTTGATGGTGGAATGAGGATGTACAAAAGGCCATTAAAGAGAAGAAGAAGTGTTACAAGAGTTGGCATCATGAGAGAAGCGCAAGCAACATGCTGAAGTACAAAGAAGCCAAGAAAAATGCAATGTGGGCGGTGAGTAAAACAAGAGGACAGACCTATGATGAGTTATATAAGAGACTAGAGACAAATGATGGTAAAAAGGTCATATACAAGATGGCAAAAATTCCAGAGAGAAAGATGAGTGATTTCGATCAAGTTAAATGTATCAAAGATGAGACAGATCGCATTCTAGTGAAGAATGAAGAGATTAAGAATAGATGGTGAGATTACTTTAATGGGCTATTCAATGATGGGAATGGTAGCATTAGGCTTGAGCTGGATGACTCCTTTGATGACTCCAACAGGCGGTTCGTGCGGAGGATACAAGAGTCTGAGGTTAAGAAGGACTTAAAAGGGAGAAAAGGCCATCGGCCCTGATGATGTCCCGATTGAGGTGTGGAGATACCTTGGGGACGTGGCAATAGTATGGCTCACGAAGCTATTCAACCATATTTTTCAGTCAAACAAGATGCCTGAATAGTGGAGGAAATTATATTAGTAAATATCTTCAAGAATAAAGGAGATATTCAAAGTTGTACTAATTACCGAGAGATTAAGCTTATGAGCCATACTATGAAGCTTTGAGAGAGTGATTGAACACCGTTCGAGGAGAGTGACCAATGTCACTAAAAACCAGTTTGGTTTTATGTCTGGGAGGTCTACTATGGAGGCGATTTTCTTGTTTTGTCGGGTTATGGAGAGATATAGGAAGCAGAAGAAGGACCTACGTATGGTGTTCATTGACTTGAAGAAGGGGTATGACAAGATACCAAGGTCAGTCATGTAGTGGACGTTAGAAAAACATAAAGTGCCAACAAAGTACATTACCCTTATCAAGGATATGTACAATAATGTTGTGACAAGTGTGCACGTAAGTGATAGTGAGACCGATACATTTTCTATCACGATAGAACTACATCAAGGATCAGCTTTGAGCCCATACATCTTTTTCTTAGTGATGGATGAGGTGTCAAATGATATACAAGGAGATATCACTTGGTGCTGGTAGATGGAACTAGAGATGGTGTTGATAAGAAATTAGAGTTATGGAGACAAACCTTAGAGTTGGGATTTAGACTCAGTAGGACCAAGACCGAGTATATGAGGTGTAACTTTAGTGGTGTTTGTCAAGAAGAGAGAAATGTTAGTCTACAATGACAAATAGTACCTAGAAGGGACTCTTTTCGATACTTAGAATCAATGTTGTTAGACCGTATAATTAGGTGGGTAATCAGGGGAAGTTTAGTCTTTTGGATGGGATTAGGGTTAGGGGCTTAATAGTCTTTTCCCCTCACCTAATCCCTCTATATATTGTACCCTTGACCCCTTAGATTATACACAATTGTTTTCCCTCTAATATGGTATCATTAGCTAGGTTAGATTAGGATTCGGGCTTAACCCTAACCCTAATGGCGACGCCGCCGGTTTTCCCTAGAGCGCCGCCGCCGCCAGAGCACCGCGTGCCACCGCCACCTCTCCCCGATGCGCCGCCGCCGCTGGGCTGCAGCGGCCGCTGGGCGCCGCCGCCGCCAGGGCTCGGGGCGGAGCCGCCCCCAAGCCACGGCTGGCCGGCGCCACAGCCAGCCGGCGCGCCAGGCCAGGCCACAGCTGGAGGACCGGCTGAGCCGTACTTGGGCGTGCCGCCGCCGGGACTGCAGCCGCTGCCCAGGGGTCGGCCGCTGCTGGTCTTGTCGAGCTGCCAGGCGCCCGTACTGGTCCGGGGGAGGGGGGGAGAGCGCGCCCCTCTCTTGGACGACAGACGCCATCCCGTGGGCGGCCGCCGCCACCCCCTGGGGGGCTGGCACCACCGCTGGCCAGGGTGCTACCGCCGCCGCCAGGTCTCCGAGGACTGGACCAACCGCCGGTGGACCTCTTGTAGGTACCACTGGTAAACCCGCCACCGTCGTCGTTTTTATGGCAGGTACTACCTCGGGGTCACATGATTCCACCGCCACGTCTACCGGCCTCGACATCGGGAGCACCACGACCACCATCCCGCCGGTGATATCGTTTTTCAGCCGCTGGCGCCGCTGCTGACAGCGCGGCTACTGCCTCCATCTACGGTACCGACACGACGGACACCTCCATCATCGCCACAGCCCTGGCTGCCTCTCGTGAGCGCGAGCGGGCACTCGCTCTCGAGCGTGCCTCTGTGGCCTTTCTATCTCACCAGCTTGAGGAGAGTGCTCACTGACCAATGAGTGCTTCCTACGAGCCTCCCTCAGACGCTGGTACGTACTTGGCTTCACTTGTGGCTGCTCTTCATGCACAGGCCGCCGGGATTCAAAACATCAGGACACTTGTGTCGGTTGTCCTCAGCTCCGAGTCTACCTCATATGCCCGGTGGCGTGACCTGGTGCTCCTCACGCTGGGGCGCTTCCGCCTCAACAACCACATCCTCCAGGGCGGCTCTCCAGTGGATGTCTTCTGGATCAGCATGGACAGCCTGGTCCTGTCCTGGATCCTGGGCTCCCTCTCTGAGGAGCTACAGGACATCGTCGGGCAGCGCGGTGGTGGCACTGCTCAATGGGCTTGGCTGGTCCTTGAGCAGCGCTTTCTAGGGAACCGCGCGACTCAAGCCCTCCACATCAGCGTGCGGTTCCAGAACACCGTCCAAGGTGACTGCTCTGTCTCCGCCTACTGTCGGGAGATGAAGGGCACGGCGGATGCTCTACGTGACCTTGGCGAGTCGGTCACCCACAGCGCTCTTGTTCTTCGGGTCCTTCAGGGCCTGAATGAGCGCTACTGTCACCTACGGACGTGGCTTCTCTGTCTAGAACCACCCCTACCTTCGAGAAGGTATGGTCTGATATCGAGCTTGAGGAGATTACTGCGGGAGGCTCTATTGGCTCCGGGCCTGCCACAGCCTTTTACGGCTCTGGGCAGTCCCCTCGTCCACCTTCGCCAGCTGCTGGTGGACCACCGTCGCGACCACCCACCACCCCAGGCACTCCAGCCAGCTCTGGGGGTGGTAGTCGTCGCCGTCGAGGAAAACGCGACGGCCGTGATGGTAGTAGCAGTGCAAGCGACACTCCATCCACTACTCCGGCTACTGGTGGTAGTGGTGGTACCGGCCGGGGAGGTGCACCCTGGCCCACACCCTACAACCCGTGGACTGGCCAAATCTACATGTGGCCTAGGCCGTCTCCGAGTTTCCAGCCTCCATGACCACCACATCCCCAGCCGGCGTTCATAGCCACCTCGGGCTACGTGGACCAACCTACAGTGTTGGTGGGCCGCCGACTCAGACGTACAGTGGGCCTGACTATTCTTCTGGCAAACAGTCGGCCTCGACCTACGGAGGCACCGATTACCCTGTTGGGTACTCGGAGCCGTCGGCACCTCTCCAGGAGCCGCCCTCGACATGGGGTCGCCAGTCGCTGGACTCCTCCTTTAGCACCATGCATCTTACTCCACCAGGTGTCGACTGGATAGCTGACTCCGGAGCGCCATACCATACCACTCCTAATGCTGGTATACTCTCTTCCACCCACCCTCCCAATCCCTTTTTTCCTTCATCTATCGTTGTTGGGAATGGGTCTGTTCTTCCGGTCACCTCAGTAGGTGATTCTGGTCTCCTAGGTTCCTTCCAGCTTAAAAACATTCTTGTCGCTCCGGATATCATTCAAAATTTGCTTTCTGTCCGTCGTTTTATCACTGACAACATTATTTCCATTGAGTTTGATCCATTTGGTTTGTCTGTGAAGGATCTTTCTACCCGGCGACCTCTGTGAAGGATCTTTCTACCCGGCGACCTCTTTTTCTATGTGATAGCTCGGGGCCCCTGTACACAATTCGACTTCCTACTTCCGCTGCATCATTGTCTTTTGCTGTGACTACGACAGCTTCATCCACCATTTGCCATCAGCGGCTTGGCCACCCTGGTGCAGATGCAATGTCGAAGTTGTCTAGTAGTTCTGTTATTTCGTGTTCTAGGGGCACACATGACTCTTTATGTCATGCTTGTCAGCTTGGTCGCCATGTTCGGCTCCCTTTTCCCACTTCTGTGACTCATGTTCAGCACGCCTTTGATCTTATTTATTGTGATTTGTGGACATCACCTATTACCAGTGTATCCGACTTTAATTATTACTTGGTGATCATTGATGATTCTTCTGACTTTTCGTGGACTTTTCCATTACGATTGAAGTATGAGACTTTTGTTACTCTTTCTCACTTCTTCGTTTGGATATCCACTCAGTTTGGGTGCACCATCCAGTGTGATAACGGACGCGAGTTCAATAACTCGGCGTTTCGTAACTCTCTTCGCACATGGGGTACAGTTGTGCATGTCTAGTTCGTATACCTCTCCTCAGAGCGGCAAGGCTTAGCGGATGATTCGTACCACCAACGACGTCATGCGCTCCCTAATGTTTCAGACATCTATTCCTACCCGATACTGAGTGGAGGCTCTCCACACTGCCACTCTTCTGATTAATCACCTTCCTACCAAGGTGATTCGTGCCTCCGCCCCCTATTTCGCTTTATATGGCACTGATCCTCTTTACGACCACTGTCGAAGCGTATGCGGTCGACACTTCCCCCGGGCCTGCTCTGGGCAGCCCGCGGAGGTTCTTTTTCGGAGGGGCTAGTCCTCTCGCGAGGGTCTCGCCGGAGTGGACGAAGGAAGGAGATGATTGACACAGGGATTTTACGTGGTTCGGGCCGCCGGAGCGTAAAACCCTACGTCCACGGCAGTGCTTGGAGCACTGGTTTCCTCGAGTCTCTGGATGGGTGGCGAACTGCCGAACCCTTGGCCTAGTGGGAGCTGAACTCACGGGAGTTCGAACCCCTTGTAACGTTGCCTACCCGGGCCTTTTATAATCCAAGGCTCGGACGGCTTACAAGGTGGGCCCCGGGGCCCGACAGGTGGCCCCGGGGTGATTTCCTACCATCTACCTAGTCTTGGCGATGGCTTCGAGGTCTTCGTCCTACCGCCCTGCCCATGCCGCAAGCTAGTCGTAGTGGCTGATGATGGCATGGGCGGCAGGGCTTGTCTTGTCGCGGCATTTATTGGTCTGCTGCTCCAGACATTGTGCGCTTGTCTTCACTGTGACTGGTCACAGTGCCTCCTGACAGGCATGCGTCGCGCCTCTTCATCTTGGGAAGGCGCAGGTCTTGAATGCCTTGTACGGTAAAGGCATGGCGCGCATTTACTCCTGCTGCCTACCGCGCCAGGGCGGGCAGCGCTGCACGTGGCCACGTGGCAGGCCCGGAGCTATCCTCTGAGGAGAGGGGAGTTCGGCCCCGCTGGACACGTGGCGCCCCCCGAGCTCGCCCCTGCGGAGAGGCGAGGTGCGGCCTTCTGGGCCACGTGGCAGGCCCGGAGCTATCCTCTGAGGAGAGGGGAGCTCCGGCCCACCTGCTGAACACGTGGTGCCTTCGGAGCTCGCCCCTGCGGAGGGGGCGAGATCCGACCTTCTGGGCCACGTGGCAGGCCCGGAGCTATCCTCTGAGGAGAGGGGAGCTCCGACCCTGTTGGACACGTGGCGCCTTCGGAGCTCGCCCCCGCGGAGGGGACGAGGTCCGGCCTTCTGGGCCACGTGGCAGGCCCGGAGCTATCCTCTGAGGAGAGGGGAGCTCCGGCCCTGCAGGACACGTGGCGCCTTCGGAGCTCGCCCCTACGGAGGGGCGAGGTCCTTAGGCAGTTTCACTCTGTGCGCGGGGGTACCCGGTATTGAGGGTACCAACAACCACCTTTGAGTTTTCGGGTGTGCTTGCTACTCTAATCTTTCCGCCACGGCCCAACATAAGCTTGTGCCCCGCTCGACACGGTGTGTTTTTCTCAGGTATTCCCTTGATCATAAGGGTTACCGGTGCTTAGATCTCACCACTCACCACTCGACGAGTCCTCCTTTTCCTTCTCCACCACCTCTTCCGGTTCCACCACAGAGTTGGATTCTCTTTTTCCCACTGACTCCGAGGCTGCTCCCCGGTTGCCTTGGCCTCTCTTCTGCAAGTTCGACACGCGCTATGCCATGCGCGACACATGTGCCCCCGACGTCGCCTACTGCACCACGTGCGGCATCAACGCCTCCAGCGTCACCTGCTGCATCTCAGGTGGTCCCGACGTCACCAGCTGCGTCACGTGCGGCATCGGCGTCTCCGGCGACGCCTGCTACACCTCGGGTGGCCCCTACGTCACCAGCTGCGCCACGCGCGGCCTCGGCCTCCCAACGTAACCTGCAGCGAGCCCGACCAGCCGCGCTAGGCACGGCACCGACTGCGACCCCGACCTCTCGCTTCGTCGGCCCCGCACTTGTCTACCAGTGGCGAGCACAGGATGGTGCCCCAGCTCTAGCTGCGGCACACGTGGCACCGGAGCCCCCTCCACGCCAGTCGTCGCGCCACGCGCGGCCACGAGATCCACTCTCGTCTATCAACGACGGGAGCGGGGTGGTGCTCCGGCTCCCGCTCGCTCCGAGCGCCCGGTGTACAATCCTCCTCTGCTCCATAGGGATCCTAGTCACGTTCACCCGATGGTGACTCGACGTGCGTCCGGGAGTCTCCGGCCGGTAGAGCACTTCTCCGGAGCTGTCTTCTCGTCGACGACGTCTCCACCGCTCGACTCTTCTTCAATCTCCGGAGCTGACTTCCATCCGTAGCGCCCTCGTCGACCCTCACTGGCGTCGCGCTATGGAGGAAGAGTATGCGGCCCTGCTTGCCAACCGGACCTAGGACCTGGTTCCCCGCCCCGATCGTGGCAATGTTGTCACGGGTAAGTGGGTATTCACACATAAGAAGGCGGACGGTACCTTGGAGAGGTACAAGGCTCGGTGGGTACTTTGGGGCTTCACTCAGCTCCCTAGAGTCGACTACGACGAGACCTTCAGCCCGGTGGTGAAGCCGGTGACGGTTCAGACCGTTCTTTTGCTGGCTCTCTCGCGTCTTGGCCCATCCACTAGTTGGACGTCAAGAATGCCTTCCTCCACGGTACACTGACAGATACTGTGTACTGCAGTCAGCCGACAGGGTTTGTTGACTCAGCTCATCCAGACATGGTCTGTAAGTTGAATAAATCCCTGTACGGTCTGAAGCAGGCACCGCGAGCCTGGTATAGCCGGTTCGCCTCTTTCTTGATCTCACTGGGCTTCGTCGAAGCCAAGTCAGACACTTCGTTGTTTGTCTATCGACGTGACAGTGACACTGCTTATCTTCTACTGTACGTCGATGACATTGTACTGACAGCGTCCAGTCCAGCTCTCCTTCGATGTACTATCTCTGCTTTACAGCAGGAGTTCGCTATGAAGGACTTGGGCCGCCTCCACCACTTCCTGGGTATTGCGGTCGAGGACCGACCAGGCGGCTTATTCCTTCACCAGCGACAGTACTGCCTGGACATCCTCCAGCGAGTGGGCATGGCTAAGTGCAAGCTATGCTCCACTCCAATGGAACTACCGACGGCACACCCGTCACTGATCCTACTGCTTACAGGAGTCTTGCAGGTGCTCTTCAGTACCTCACCTTCACCAGGCCGGATATCTCCTATGCGGTTCGGCGGGTGTGCCTCCACATGCATGATCCGAGAGAGCCACACCTCACCGTTGTGAACCGGATTCTTCGGTACCTGCGTGGCACCCTCGACTACAGCTTCCTCCTTCGGCGTGAGTGGCCTTCGAGCTGGTCGTGTACACCGACGCTGACTGGGCAGGCTGCCCGGACACTCGTCGGTCTACCTCTGGTTACGTCGTCTTCCTGAGCGGTAACCTCATCTCCTGATTCTTGAAGCGACAGCACGTGGTGTCGCGCTCGAGTGCTGAGGCGGAGTATCGCGTCGTGGCTAACAGTGTGGCTGAGGCTTCCTGGCTTCAGCAGCTACTTCAGGAGCTCCACACTCCCGTCGCCAGGAGCACTCTGATCTACTGCGACAACGTCAGCGCCGTGTACCTCTCCACCAACCCAGTCCAGCATCAGCGCACGAAGCATGTGGAGATTGACCTCCACTTTGTTCGTGAGCAGGTTGCACGTGGTGAGGTTCGGGTTCATCATGTCCCGACGACGACACAGTTCGCCGACATCTTCACGAAGGGCCTCCCGTCATCCCTGTTCTCCGAGTTTCGGTTCAGTCTCTGTGGTTAGATGTTGTGACTGTGGGGGGTGTTAGACTATGTAATTAGGGGGATAACCAGGGGTAGTTTAGTCTTTTGGATGGGATTAGGGTTAGGGGCTTAATAATCTTTTGCCCTCACCTAATCCCTCTATATATTGTACCCTTGACCCCTCAGATTATACACACAATTGTTTTTCCTCTAATAAATGTTACAAAACAATGGCGATATTGATGAGGATGTTTGCCATAGGATAAGGTAGGGTGGATGAAATGGCGACAGGACTCTGAAATCCTATGTGATAAGGAAGGTCCCACAAAAGCTAAAAGAGAAGTTTTATAGGACGGTGATCAGACCCGCGATGCTATATGGAGCGGAATGTTGGCCAACTACGGCAACATGCAGAGATGGCAATGGATATCTGCTACCCGCATACCCGCAGATATCCGACCCAATGGGTACGGGTTTGGATAGGAATTTGTAACCGCGGGTACGGGTCCGTGTAACGGATAAAACCCAATGGATATTTTTTATCGGGTAAGAAAATGTCATATCCATATTTGCTTACCCGTACCTGAATATTAACACGTGGTTCCATATAACATACAACAACAACCAAGCCTTTATCCCAAGCCTGTTGGGGTCGGCTAGACATGAAACCCAATATCAATAAAGTAAAAGAGAGGAAGAGATATAAGAACAAGGAAAAAAGAAAAAATAGAGAAAAAAAGAAAAAAAAGAAAAAGGAAAAAGAGAAAAGAAATAAGAAAAAAGGAAAAGGAAAGAGAAAAGAAAAAAGAAAAAAAGAAAAAAAAAAAAACAAGACTACGATTCTGGCACATGAATTGCTACTTTCCATGCGGTCCTATCATGAGCTAAGTCTCTGGATACATTCCAATCTCTCAAATCTCGTTTTACCGCCTCCTCCCAAGTCAACCTTGGTCGTCCTCTACCCCTCCTAATATTTTCTCTACCTCTTAAAATCCCACTGTTAACCGGTGCTTCTGGAGGTCTCCGTTGGATATGTCCAAACCACCTAAGTCGATGTTGGACTAACTTCTCTTCAATCGGCGCCACCCCTACCTTATCACGAATCGCCTCATTCCTTATTCGGTCTCTTCTCGTGTGCCCGCACATCCACCGTAGCATTCGCATCTCTGCGACACTCATTTGTTGGACATGTTGCCGTTTAGTTGGCCAACATTCCGCCCCATAGAGCATCGCGGGTCTGATCACCGTCCTATAGAACTTCCCTTTTAGCTTTTGTGGGACTTTCCTATCACATAGGATTCCAGAGGCTTGCCGTCATTTCATCCACCCTACCTTGATCCTGTGGCAAACATCCTCGTCAATATCGCCATTGCTTTGTAACATTGATCCTAAGTATTGGAAAGAGTCCCTTCTAGGTACTATTTGTCCTTGTAGACTAACATTTCCTTCTTCACGACCAACACCACTAAAGTCACACCTCATATACTCGGTTTTAGTCCTACTAAGTCTAAACCCCTTGGACTCTAAGGTTTGTCTCCATAACTCTAATTTCTTATCAACACCATCTCTAGTTTCATCTACCAGCACTACATCATCAGCAAAGAGCATGCACCAAGGGATATCCCCTTGTATATCCTTCGACACCTCATCCATCACCAAGGAAAAGATGTATGGGCTCAAAGCTGATCCTTGATGTAGTCCTACCGTGATAGGAAATGCATCAGTCTCACTATCACTTACGCGCACACTTGTCCTAACATTATTGTACATATCCTTGATAAGGGTAATGTACTTTGTTGGCACTTTATGTTTCTCTAGTGCCCACCACATGACTGACCTTGGTATCTTGTCGTACGCCTTCTCCAAGTCGATGAACACCATATGCAAGTCCTTCTTCTGCTCCCTATATCTCTCCATAAGCTGACGAAGCAAGAAAATCGCCTCCATTGTAGACCTCCCAGGCATAAAACCAAACTGGTTTTTAGTGACATTGGTCACTTTCCTCAGGCGGTGTTCAATCACTCTCTCCCAAAGCTTCATAGTATGACTCATAAGCTTAATACCTCGATAATTAGTACAACTTTGAATATCTCCTTTATTTTTGAAGATAGGTACTAATATACTTTTCCTCCATTCTTCAGGCATCTTGTTTGACCGAAAAATGTGGTTGAATAGCTTTATGAGCCATACTATTGCGACGTCCCCAAGACATCTCCACACCTCAATAGGGACATCGTCAGGGCCGAGGGCCTTTCCTCCTTTCATCCTCTTTAAGGCCTCCTTAACCTCAAACTCTTGTATCCTCCGCACGAACCGCCTGTTGGAGTCATCAAATGAGTCATCCAACTCAACCATAGTGCTCCCATTCTCATCATTGAATAGCCCATTAAAGTAATCACGCCATCTATTCTTAATCTCTTCATCCTTCACTAGAATGCGATCAGTCTCATCTTTGATGCATTTAACTTGATTGAGATCCCTCATCTTTCTCTCGCGGATTTTTGCTACCTTGTATATGTCCTTTTCACCTTCTTTTGTCCCTAGTCTCTCATATAACTTATCATAGGCCTGTCCTCTTGCCTTACTCACAACCCGCCTTGCATTCTTCTTAGCCTCTTTGTACTTAAGCATGTTGCTTGCGCTTCTATCATTATGCCAACTCTTATAACACTCCTTCTTCTCCTTAATGGCCTTTTGTACATCCTCATTCCACCACCAAGTGTCTTTATCTACAAGTTTCTTTCCCTTTGTCACACCGAACACCTCACTAGCTACCTTCCTAATGCAAGTTGCCAATCTTCATCCACATACTATCTGCATCTCCATTTTCTGCCCAGGGTCCTTCTGTGATCACCCTATTTTTAAAGGATACTTGTGATTCTCCCTTCAACTTCCACCACTTTGTTCTTGTGATTTTGACACCTTTGTCCCGCAAAGAACATGTATGGAAGCGAAAATCAGCTACCACAAGCTTATGTTGTGTCACAACACACTCCCCCGGGATCACCTTACAATCTAGACACTCCCGTCTATCCTTTCTCCTAGTGAGGACAAAGTCAATCTGGCTAGAGTGTTGGGCACTACTAAAGGTCACTAGGTGAGATTGCCTCTTCCTAAAGAGGGTGTTAGCTATCAACAGATCATAGGCTACGGCAAAGTCTAGGATGTCCTTACCCTCTTGATTTCTATCGCCGCATCCAAAACCTCCATGTACTCCCTCAAATCCTAGGTTAGTTGCACCCACATGACCATTGAGATCTCCCCCTATGAGGAGTTTCTCGGTTATCGGTACACTACTAACCATATCCTCCAAGTCTTCCCAAAATTGCCTCTTAGCACTCATGTTGAGCCCAACTTGTGGGGCATAAGCACTAATGACGTTCAAGACAATGTCCCCAATTACTATCTTGATTAAGATGATCCTATCTCCTCGTCTTCGAACATCCACTACTCCATCCTTAAGACTCTTATCTATTAGAACACCTACGCCATTCCTAGTCCCAGCCGAACCAGAATACCAAAGCTTGAAACCGGTATTCTCGACTTCTCTTGCCTTTTGACCCGCCCATCTAGTCTCTTGTACACAAAGGATATTTACTCGTCTCCTAATGGCAACATCTACTAACTCGCGTAGCTTCCCCGTCAAGGATCGTACATTCCAACTACCCACCCGAAATCTATGTTCCTCGGCTAGCTTCCTTACGCTTTGCACCCGTCGAGTAAGATGCAAAGACCCTTGCTCACTTATCACTACATCCGGGCGATGATGTAGCGCGCCACTAAGGTGATGGCGATCCGGCCCTTGCTCATTTAACACCATATCCGGGTTCCGATATGGCGCGCCACTAAGGCGGTGGCGACCCGGCCCTTGCCCACTTAACACCATACCGGGGTTCCGATATGGCGCGTCGCTAAGAGGGTTACGCCCCAACGAATTTCTATTGGGTTTCATTTCCATGAGAATGGCTAAGTGTAGTTGTTGGCTCGCCAAACCTATCACAACCCCTCCTCCTTTACCCGGGCTTGGGACCGGCTATGTCATTACAACATAGGCGGATTAATAATAAACCAAATTTTGATTATCATAGAAAAAAACTATTTTTGTAGGCATTAATTTTTAAATATTTAGATCTAGCAAGATTATGTATTTTTCGTCACTATTTGATCATAAACATTAGTTAATTAGATCTAGCAAGATTATGTGTTGAAGACAAGTGTTACAGAAATCTTACTGTTTTGTTAAAGGATTTCGGGTAACGGATATGCTCGCGGATAAAAAATATCCGCGGGTAATGGATACCGGTAACGTTTTTTACCCGTTGTGGATAACGGGTACGGTTTTGGGTAGGGATTTTACCTAGCGGGTATGGGTAAATGAGGGCAATATTCACGGGTATTTACCCGTTGCCATCCCTAGCAACATGTCCAACAAATGAGCGTCTCGGAGATGCGCATGCTACGGTGGGTGTGTGGGCACAAAAGAAGAGACCGGATTAGGAACGAGGCGATTCGTGATAGGGTGGGGGTGGCACCGATTGAAGAAAAGTTAGTCCAACATCGACTAAGGTGGTTTGTACATATCCAGCGGATACCTCCAGAAGCACCGGTTAACAGTGGGATTTTAAGAGGTAGAGAAAATATTAGAAGTGGTAGAGGACGACCAAGGTTGACTTGGGAGGAGGCGGTAAAATGAGACTTGAGTGATTGGAATGTATCTAGAGACTTAGCTCATGTTAGGACTGCATGGAAAGTAGCAACTCATGTGTCAGAATCTTAGTTTTTTTGTTACTCTTATATCTCTTCCTCTCTTTTACTTCATTTAAAAATAAATTTTTGGGTTTCATATCTAGTCTATCCAACATGTTTGGAACAAAGGCTTTGTTGTTGCTGCTGTTGTTGTTGTAAGGAAAAAGTCCATTTTACTACCCTCAAATTATCTACATTGCCCAATTAACCCCCTAAACGAAACTTGGTCCAATTTACTTTCTCGAGCTATTTAGATTTGTTCAGTTTGTCTCCTTGTGAGATTTTTTGTTTCTTGCTTCCAATTTTGTAGGATGATATATAACATCATACACAATGCTAAAATAATTCTTACAGGACTTTTCACTAATGTTTTCTTGCATCATTTCATCTACTATGTCAAATTTATATTACATGCTTCCAACATAAAAGAAGTTATAAAAAATTCTTAAATTATTTTTTGGATATAAGCTATGTTGTAACTTATAATCTCATAAAACTTTACCATCAAACACGACATGTACATAGAGAAACAAAAAAGAAAAATCTCACAAGGTGGTGGATCGAATCAGTCTAATATAGTAAATTAGACTAAAATTTTGTTCAGTGGGTTAAGTAGAAATCGAAGATACTTGAGGGTACTAAAATGAACTTTTCTTTATTTAATATATTGTAAGTTGTAATTTCAGTTGTAATATCTTTTGTTGCAAAAAGAACACTAAAAGATTATACTAATTAGCATCATTGTCAGTCATATGTCCTGCTGCTCCAACGTTAGCAAAGATGATATGTTGCTACTTTTGACAAACATATTGCCACATCAGGGAAGGAAGTGTTACATATCCCGATGATAACATCTTACAGCAATGTTAAGGATGACCCAGCTCAATATTCGCAACACATCCAAGAATATAGAGCATGCGAACAGAACTTCCATCTAAAATCTAAAGAAGTACTAGCTGAATATCTTTCAGCAGCAATCAGCATCTAGGAGCTGCAGCTGAACCTACTGCCGGAGGCTATCATAGATGGATCGTACCGTTCACATCAAGAGCTCCACCTTGTCAGCTCACATAAATCGGGACAGCATCTTATAAGTGACGCCAGATCCTCGTCCTCAAATCAGCCCGTGAATCCCATCAACAAATTGCAAACAAGCAGTACTTGCTATCCAATAAATACGACAGACCAAGATACTGAATCGATCGGGGAGGAAAAATAAGGGGTAGGTCGCTGGGGCGATGGGACCGAGGAAGGCGCTCACCTTGGAGGGTCCACGCACAGGCCTCCCCCGCGCGTGGAGCTCATCGAAGGGCGACGCTGATGCGGCCGCGACCCCGGCAAATTTCCTTCGCCTGGACCCTCCCGGCAGCGCCGCCGCGAAAGGCGGCGAGGAAAGAGGGGGGAGCCCGAGGCGGGTCGCGGCGGACGACGCGGAGGCCGGCGCGCGGAGGCAGGAGGGGATCGGCATGTGGGGCGTCGCCGGCGGCCGGCGCGCGGCGCAGCTTGTTTATTCTCGCCGTGCCTCTGCGGGCGGGCGGGCGTGGAGATTCCTCTCCGACCGCGGTGGCGACAGATAAGCTTTTTAGCCGCCCGCCTTCGTCCGCTTCTACCGGGTAACGAAGCCGGAGCCGGATACTCGCGGGGTCACTGCCGCTGACCTGTGGGCCACCGGGGGAACTCGTGGACGGCCGCCGCTGGGGGTGGGTGGACGTGGAGCCGGGGGTGGAATCGCGTGGATGACGCCCCGCCCGCGGCCCGTCCGCTCGTCCACGTGACCGCTCGCCGCTTTACACCATTCGCAGCGGGGTACCGGACCCGTGCGGGACGCGGCACTTGGCGTCCAGCTCGCGCGCTCGGCCTGCACCTGCATGCGCGGAGGTGTGCGGTATGCCACCGCAGGCTACAGCGATCCCCCCAGTGGGCGCGCACAGGAATGAGAACGGGATGGCAAATTTGTAATTTCGTTGTTAAGATAAATGTATATGCAATGCCTTGTCAATTTTACTTTGATGTAGATATGAGATCAAATCATAATATCCGACTTACATGTACAACATTGACTAAGTCAACCTACTAATCATTATTTCTCTACTTTGAATTATTTAATTGTTTGTATTTACATTTTGAAGGTTGCATATAATTATCATAATTATGTTCTATTACTACTATGATTTACAAGTAAGAACAAAAGATTAAAATGATATAATATAAAATTGATGATACTCGATTTTTAGTAGATATTTAAATTACGACGAGTGCGGTAACGTGTGCTAAAAAGCATATAATTTTTAAGAGTGTGCTGGAAAGAGGTGTAAATATTCTTTTAAAGTAAGTTTTTAGAGTATATGAATGTGGATAGCTTTAGCTTGAGGGCAGGGTAAGGTGACCTTGTGAGTGTCACCTGAATTTTGATACGCGTTGGGGGTGTTTGACGTGCATCAGTTGCCTTTTGCTCGAGCAGGATGGCATGGCCGGTTGGGTGCTTTTGTAGGCGGGCACTGTCTCGTGGTTAATTTCTTCAGTGTAGGTCGCTCGACGCGATTCCATCAGACACCACATATATTCATATCGATTTTCACCTCACCTCTTTTTTATATTTGTGATTGCGGCTATCCTCATCTTCGGTGTTATCCCTCCCTCTACTTTATGGCTTGTTTGGATAAAATAAATCTGTCAGTATCCTGCAGACCGGGTACCCCCACATAGAGGGTAAAATACAGCATGGACCCCGCCTCCCTACTGAGGCGGGCCCTCGCATAGCCACGTGCCCTTGGCCCCAAGGTCAGCCCTGGGTCTGCCATGTGCGCTTGAGTTCCAGAGCCGACACGTGCCCTGGGCTCCGGTCCAAGCCTCCCCGCTGAGGTGAGTTCCGGAGTTGCCACGTGTCTCCCGGCTCAGACTCTCCTCCCTGCTGAGGAAAGCTCCGGAGCTGACACGTGCCCTGGCTCCGATCCGAGCCTCCCTGCTGAGGTGAGGTCCGGAGCTGCCACGTGTCTCTTGGCTCAGAGCCACCTCCCTGCCGAGGACAGCTTCGGAGCTGACACGTGCCCAGGGCTCCGCTCCAAGCCTCCCCGCTGAGGTGAGATCCGGAGTTGCCACGTGTTTCTTGGATCAGAGTCACCTCCCAGATGAGGACAGCTCTGGAGCTGACACGTGCCCTGGGCTCCGATCCGAGCTTCCCTGCTAAGGTGAGGTCCAGAGCTGCCACGTGTCTCTTGGCTCAGAGCCATCTCCCTATTGAGGATAGCTCTAGAGATGACGCGTGCCCTAGGCTTCGGTCCGAGCCTCCCAGCTGAGGTGAGGCTCGGAGCTGCCACGTGTCTCTTGGCTCAGAGCCACCTCCCTGCTGAGGACAGCTCCGGAGCTGACACATGCCCTGGGCTCCGGTCCGAGCCTCCCCGCTGAGGTGAGGTCTGGGGCTGCCACGTGTCTCATGGCTCAGAGCCTCCTCCCTGCTGAGGAGAGCTTCGGAGTTGACACGTGCCCTGGGCTCCGGTCTGGGCTTCCCCGCCGAGGTGAGGTCCGGAGCTGCCACGTATCCCCTGGCTCCAAACCCGTTGATAAGAGCTCCGAAGCCGCCACGCGCCCACGATCCGTCGAGGGCCGTGGGTAAACAAAGTCAAGATGGAAGTGCACTGTCAGACTTCGCATTCAAGGCCCGCGCCTTCCCTAGAAGCATGGCGCGCTATGCACGCCTCCGTCCTCTGCTCGTTCGCCACTATGGTGACAAGACAGGACAGCGAGGCGTTACAGCGTTATAGTGCCGCCCAACGGCACGAAGCTGCCCAAGCAAGGCGAGAGGACGCGACGACAAGACGACATCTTCATCATCACCTGACACACGGACAGGAGCGCTCAGCGCGCCAGGCGATGGGACTTAACTCCCCCGCCGACTGCTCTACTCAGAGTACAAAACCCTAGATCATGTATAGGGTTCGCATAGCTTTGGGGCCACCTGTCAGGCCCGAAGACACATTGTAACCACCCCCGCCTTGGACTATAAAAGGACCGGGGTGACCACCCGACAGGGGGTTCCCGATTCCGCATAGGCAACCCTGCACCCTCACAAACACATACAAGCAAACAATACAACAAGCACTCCCGTGGACATAGGGTATTATGCTCCGGTGGCCCGAACCATGTAAATCTCGGTGTTCATCTGCTCTCTCGAGCCCGGTCGCATAGGGCGCCAAGCCTCCTCTGATCAAAGAACCTCGGGGGCTACTTCCGTAGCAGGCCGGGAGGAGTGTCGCAGCTGACACACTCCAACATTGCACGCCAGGTAGGGGGGCTTTCCGCCTCTCCACGTGACCATGGTGAACATCACCTCCCATGGCGAGCCTTCTCACCCAACTCGCAGTCGTCTCTAGGTGGGAGACAACGAGGCTACCTTCCGCTCTAGAGCGGGCAGGTCTGGCCAGGCCGGCGATCAGACGGCCCACAGCGTCCAAATCCGGTGAACTGGTGACCAAATCGCTGGTGTCCCTACAGCGCCCAGGTCAGGACGGGCTGGCGAACGTACAGTCGGTGTGTCCTTGGTGCTCACACCACCAGTGGTTGCTTCCTCTCGACGGCCCTCTACTCCAACGGTGGCGACAGCACCACCACGACCGAGCCCGGAGAGCGTGCTGGCCGCAGCACGCGCTCTGCTTCACAACCCTCCAGGTGAGGGTGCCACCCCCAAGGCGGCAGAGTAGTGGCGACACGATGTCGACCATCTCATTGCTGCTGCCATCAACTCTCCTGCCTATAGGAGATAGCGGGTTGAACCCTCGCTGGCCCAGTCGCGTATGCCAATGGTGGCCCGTGGGACGGCGGCCGCACGCGCGACGGCCACAACTGACCTCAGGGTCAAGATGAACTGTCACCTTGCAAGCGAAGTTGGTCGCATCACCATCGAACGACGTCGAGAGAGGCGTCACAATCTCGAAGTAGAGTACCACTCTCTGAGCACTGTACCAGCGGATCGCGCTCTGCCTACACCTGCCTCTCCAGGTGCATTAGGGGGTATATCTACTCCACCTCCATCCTAGATGTAGGAGGGGATGAGGCCGTCATGGCCAACTACTTTCCCGTGGATCTGACCAGCACAGCTCAGTCATGGCTCATGAACCTTCACCCAGGCTCCATCACGTCCTGGGAAGAGTTGTGCTAGAGATTCATGGCCAACTTCGGGAGTTCCTACACGTGCCCTGGCACGGAGTTCGACCTCCACGACGTACGTCAGCTTGACGGGGAGTCGCTGCGATCAATCATCCAATAGTTCTCCTAGATCAGGAACACTATTCCCCACATCTCCAACGCCCCTGTCATTGTCGCCTTCCGGCAAGGCGTCCGCGACAAGAAGATGCTCAAGAAGTTAGCCACGCACAACGTGCAAGATGTCTCTGAGCTCTTCAGCCTGGCCGACAAATGTGCCACGGCGGCGGAAGGCCGAGACTGGCACTCGTGACCTACCTCCGCGGCGGGGAGTGTTGGAGAGGCTGCTGCTCCGCGCAGCAACAAAAAGAACAAGACCAGAGGAAGGAACAAGCTTCTGGCTGGGGCACCCACTGCTGCCCTAGCTGCAGCCGGTGGGGGCCGAGCCCCGAGCTCTGACAAGCGCCCGTGACCGTCGTCTTCCAGCGACGACGGATAGTGGTGCCCGGTGCACAACTCGAGACGCCACGGCGCTAGTAACTGTCGTGAGATCAAGAAGCTTACGGAGCGCTTCCGTGAGCTACAACAACAGCGGTCGCCCCAAGACGGCGCACCCTCTCGCCAGAGGGAGGGCAAACAAAAGGCCAAACCTGAGGCCGACGCTGAGCAAGAGATGGAGTATCAAGACGTCGAGTAGGCACTGAAAGCCGTCTTCAGCCACTCCAACTCCGACTCCAGCGCCAATAGTAGGCGACGCAAGACGCTCCACGCCTAACCAGATGTCCCCCCCCATCGTGGGACAACGGGGTGTAGGGGGTCGAGGTTGCCCTCCCCTCGCAACACACCAAGGGCTCATCCCACGTCCAGACATACGACGAAGCCACGCAGGACCAGCTTACGCGTGAAGGTATCAACCTCGTCAACGAGGCAACGTGGATAGAGGCTGCTCGAAATGCGCGATACCGCTAAGCACTCTAGCGATATCAGGAACGGTACGCGCAAAGTAGACAGCCCAAGGTAGGGCCACCTGGTGCCTCGGCTAACACTTTCCCAAGAAGGGGTGACAAACCCTCCCCCAGCTGGGAGGGTCCCTTCCGAGCAGCACAAGTATGTTGCCCCAGGTGCGCCCACCTAGCCATGGAGGATGGGTACCACTACCCAATCCACAAAACATAGAACACCTCTGTAAGTTCTATCCATAGCGCAGTGGTAGGGGTATTTTTTTCTCTTTCTTTGTAAGGGTGCCAAAGTGTCTAGGAACAACGCTTAGGACAACTAAGCTCCGGAGAGGTCCTGCTACTCTTGTCATCTGGGGTGGGTCGCTGCCTTCTTGCACGGACTCTTTCCTCCTATCACCTGAAGGAAGCCAGAAATAAGAAAAGTTTATCCTACCCTGCGTACCTTCTTTATAGTTTGTGCTTACTCATGCATATCAACTGTTAATGGCATGTCCGGAGCCTGTCCTACATACTTGTCCTAGGTCCCGTGGCACTGGGAGGTCTCGTCGCTAAAATGTTAAACACCCGTGGGAGGTCCAGGACGCACAGCCTGCTTAGCCTAGTTCCGTACCCTAGGCCTACCACACTCCCCCCCCCCCCCCCCGCGCTACAACTGAGTACTTGGGGGCCAGAAAGAACACGCCTACGGACAAGAAAAGTAATCGTACCTCGGACTTTGCCCTCATTCTTTTCGTGCTTTCTTTCCATACCGCTCCGCCCGTGTGGCCAATCACTTTTTCTTGTGTTCAACCGTAGCAAGGGTTGTGCTATCCTTCTGTAGGCAGGTCTGCTTGAGATACTTGTGGCGTACCTGGGGTCATGTGGTTGTCTCATTGCTTGGGTGCCCTATGGCGCCGAATGGTCCTTCCCCAGAAAGGATTATGCCAGCGGGAGGTCTAGGGTGTATAGCCTGCCATGCCTGGTTCCGTACCCCTAGTGTGCATATCCTGCCTCTCCAGCGCTACAGCTTGGTACCGGGGAGCCGGACGGCTCATACCCCCGAGCAAAGTTTTAACCGTAACTTGGGGACTTTTGGTTGTCTCATTACCTGGGGGCCCTATGACGCCAAATGGCCCTCCCCTAAAAGGCTTACGCCAGCGGGAGGTCCAGTATGTGTAGCCTGCTATGCTTGGTTCCGTACCCCTAGCGTGCGCACCCTGCCTCTCCAGCGCTACAGCTCGGTACCGGGGAACCGGACGGCTCATACCCCTAGACAAAGCTTTAACCATAGCCCGGACGACCCACATCGAATTACCCAGGCCCCGTAGCTCAGCTGAGGACCGTAAGCCACAGTAAAGTTACCAAACAAGGAAGAGTGACCAGAGAGCACGACTATTCCCTCTTTCTGCAATGTCTGTAGGTCCACACAGGTCCTTGGCGTCTCCGACCTCCCAGGGGGCCCGATGTTGACGTCCTACCTCATCTAGTGGTAGGTGCGCCCCAACACAAGGGCCACACCTATGAGGGGGCCATCACGGTGAACCATGCGGGCAGGACGTAGGAACACTGCAGCAACGAGCAGAAGACTCGGAGCACCAGCTACGACAAGCTGAAGACACGAGTCGAACTTCCCTCGTGTCCTTGCATAGCCAAGGACCCGGAAGGAGAGGTAGCCACACTACCAGAGTGCCCTGGGTACTTACGCTGCTAAGGACCCGGAGGAACAAGCTCGGGACATCAGCAAAGAGCTATCCACGTCGGCTAAGTCATTCCAGACCTTTGCGCTGCCAAGGGTCCGAAGTCTACATCGACAACTCAAGACAACATATGACTTGAAACAAAAAGTCTTTATCAACAACAGAGCCCCGTCATACATAGGAGGATACAAGGCAAGCGGGAGACCTAGGAGCTATCCGCGCTGGAACCTAGCAGCTACAAGTCGGGCGATCTCCTCCACGGAACACTTCGCCGCCCCCGACAACTCTACGATTGTGGCCCTGTACCATAGGTTCCAGGGAAATGCTAGGGTCGCAGCTCCGAAGGCAAGTGAGCACATACCCTGCCACCATCTGGGCCTGAGCTTTGCCTTCGGCCTCCAGATGCTCCCCCACGACATTCTCAAGCGACAGGAGCTTCTCCCCGACTGAGTCCAGGGCAGGGAGCACCTAGCTCATCTCCTGGACTGGCCCTCTAGGGCGCAAGGGGCCGAAGCCAAAGGGTTCGAGAGCCGCCTCCGCGCGGACGAGGAAGTCCCAGACCTTCTCTGCCTCAGCGGCACAAGAAGCCCGGAGGTCTGCGGTCACATTAGCGGAAGAATCCAGCTCCCCCGCCGAACTCCTCCTTGCGAGCTCCTGTTCAAGAGTAGCAAGGACCTGCTCCTTGGTGGCCAGCCACGTGGCCCGCTCGTCCTGGTCAGACTCTCTGGACGCAGCGGCGTGCTCCTGGTCGTGGACGCCCTGAAGTCGCTCCTTCAGGCGCCCCTGCTCCTCCTCATGGGCAGCCAGACGGTCGGAGAGCTCCCTCTCCCTCACCTACGCCTCCTTTCGCGACGAAGGAGCGTCTCCTAGAGCTCCGTCAGGATCGCGTGATGTGCATCGGCAGAAGCATGGAGGTCCTTGGCCTCAGCCAGGAGGCTCGCCACATTCTTGTGGAGGTCGGCGATGGCGGCCTCTTTCTCCTCCAGCATCTCCTCCCGAGCCTCGAGCTGCTCCTCCCGAGACCAAGCCTTCGCCATGGCAGACTGGACCCGCACCTTCAACAGGTCGTCCCAGTCTCGGAGGCGCTCCCACTTAGACCTCAGCTCGTCCCACTCCTGCTCGAGCACGTCCTGCATCTGGTCCAGGCTACAACGGACAACTCTCATGGCCTTAGGGATCGGGACAGCCTTTGGCATTGCCGGTCGAGGGATTGCCTCAGTGCCCTCTGGCTCTACATCTCCCCGAGGGGTGACTGCCACGGCGACCTGTGCAGGGGGAGGAGGGCTAGCAGCTCGTTCAACAGCAGTCGTGCTGCTCCTAGTGGCGTCAGTGCCCACCGGCTGGCTAGCCTTGGTGGCCCGGGTGCCGACATCCTGAGCCGCCCAGGCGCAGGCTCATGCATTGCCGCCAGTATAGGAGCTTTGGCAGAGGAGCTATGGCTCCCGAACTGTTGCTGTGGAGGAGGAGGAGGAGGAGGAGGATGAGGAGGAGGAGGAGGAGGAGGCGTGCTCTGCTGAGGAGCCCTACAAAAAGAAGCACCAAGCATCAACTACGCCATCCAGCAGCTCAGTACACAGCCTTACGAGGTTGAGCCATACCTGGAGGCCTAGAAGTTCCACCCCGCGGGGAGCTTCATACGCGGAGGGCTTGAGCCACTCACCCCCGCCGGTGTTGAGGTCGCCATCGCTGGCTTCGGAACCGTCGAAACCTTAGGGGTCTTCATCGCTGAAGATGGTGCAGCACGAGCCTTCCCTGCCGAGGACCTCGACGCTGAAGATACGCCCCGAGCTGGGGCTGCCCTCGAAGGCTGAGAAGCCGACGACGTTGCTGGAACTCTCATTGCCGCCGACGTCGCCTTAGGAGTCTTCCCCGATGATGGCTTCCGAGCCGGGGACGTGCTAGAAGACTTCTTCTGCATCGTAGGTGCGTCGGGGGGCCGCCTTGAAGCTCGATGTAACGTCCCATAGCGGAGAGCCGTCAGACCTCCGCGTGAGCGCGTCCAGTAGCGGCGACGGCGCGGCGAGGTCTCGGCGTGGGAGCGAGGCGCTCACGGACGAACCGACAAACGAAACGTGGAAATGATTCTCGATTCTTCCCACCGACAGCCGATGTGTTTACATATGGGTCTCTGGCCCCTCCGGGCCCACCACACCTCACGCAACATTTATTCTAATCTTTCTTCTCCACACCCGCGACACACGCACACCGCTTTCCCCTTTTCGCCTCGGCTTCCTTGGCGACTCCGCTCCTTCTCTTCCTCGGCGACTCCTCTCTCTTCCGGTTGCGTCTCCCTGCCTGCCGCACGCGCTCCGCCTCACCGACGCTGCCTCGGCCTCAGGTCTGCTGTCTTCCTCCAGTCTCCCGTCTTCTCCCCCTTCAGATCTGCCGCAAGACTGCCTTCGTCTCCCGTCTTCTCCCCCTTCAGATCTGCCGCAAGACTGCCTTCCTCCACCAACCTCCCGCCTTCGCCACTCTTCAGCTCAGCAGCCATAACATCTTCCCCCCCTTCAGAATCGGCTTGACCCCAAGCCGCTACTTCCGGAAATTTCTGGATGAGGACATACCAGTCTTCCCAGCTTTCGGCTTCTTCCGGTAAGGACCATGCCACCCGAACTTGAGGTACGCCCTTACTCCCCTTCTTCACCAGTCTCCTTTCCATAATCTTCAGTGGCTTAAGGCTCCCGGTTGTGAAGTCGACCACTTTTGGCAGATCCATGAAAACTGGCACATAGTTGGGTGTAAAAGGCTTCAATTGCGAGGTATGGAACACCGGGTGCACCAATGCCCCTTCTGGTAATTCCAAGCGGTAAGCTTCTCTACCCACTTTCTCCAAGATCTTGTAAGGTCCGTAGAATTTGTATGATAATTTGGGATAGGGTCGGTTAACCACAGAGGATTGCGCATACGGTTGTAATTTCAGTAATACGAGCTCACCCACTTCAAAAGTTCTGTCTTTGCGCCTTTTATCAGCTTGCTGTTTCATTCTGTTTTGTGCCTTAGCCAACTTTTCCTTCAACATCTGTATATGTATCTCTCTTTGTGCTAACATTTCTTGTACTATTTTATCCTCCACTTGTTGTATGGTTGGCGCCAAGAGTGGATTTGGTGTATATCCATACAGAGCCTGAAAGGGTGAACAACCAAGTGCAGAGTGGTGAGAAGTATTGTACCAATATTCTGCCAATGGGAGCCATGATTTCCACCTGGTAGGCGTTTCATGCACTGAACAACGCAGGTACGCCTCTAGACATTGATTAACGTGTTCTGTCTGCCCATCTGTCTGAGGATGGTAAGAGGTACTCATCAATAATTTGATGTTCATGCTCTTGAAAATATGTTTCCATACTGTGCTTGAAAAAATTCTGTCTCTGTCTGATAGCATTGTTTTTGGGAGTCCATGTAGCTTGATCACTTGATCCATTAGTGCAGTAGCCACCTGTACTGCTGTATAGGGATGTTTGAGAGGTATAAAGTGGCTGTATTTTGAGAGTCTGTCCACTACTACTAGAATAGTATTGTATCCATCTGATTTAGGTAGACTCTCTATGAAATCCATTGTGATATCCTGCCAGGGTGCTTGTGGAACTTCCAATGGCTGCAGCAAACCTGCTGGGCGACTCCTTTCATTTTTTGCTTGCTGACACACTTGGCACTGCTTCACCCAGTCTTCAACCTCCCTTTTTAACCCTTTCCAAGCAAATAATTGCTTCACCCTCTGATAAGTGTGTTGTATTCCCGAATGGCCCCCCACTGCACTGTTATGGCATGCCGCAATCAACTTAGCTCTCAAAGCTGAGTTCTCCCCTATCCAAATCCTGCCTTTCTTCCTGATCACCCCATTCTGCACAGTCAGCCCTTGTTCATTCGGACTAGCCACCATCAACTCTGCCAAAAGTTGCTGAGCAGCCATGTCTGTCATATAAGAATTCTTCACCTCCTGAACCCATATAGGGGTTATCTCAAGACTTTCTCTGACTTCCATTACCTGCTCCACCCTGGATAACGCATCACCCACTATGTTCTCTTTCCCCTTCTTGTACACAATTTTGAAATCCAACCCCATGAGCTTTGCCATTGCTTTCCGCTGAAGGTCAGACTGAAGTACCTGATCATCCAAAAATGTCAGGCTCCTATGATCAGTCCTGATCTCAAATGTGGTGCGCTCCAAATATTGCCTCCATCTGCTGACAGCCATAATTAGGGCCAAAAACTCCTTTTCATAAATTGACCAGTGACGGTGCTGCTCTGCAATCGCCTTACTTAGAAAGGCCACTGGTCTCTCCTTCTGCATCAACACTGCTCCCACCCCAGTGTCGCACGCATCGGTCTCCACCACAAATGGCTCGTTAAAATCTGGCAGCACCAAAACTGGGGTACTTCCCATGGCCTCTTTCAGTTTGGTGAATGCTTCTTGCGCCTCCGGGGTCCATTTAAACACTTTGTGCCTCAAAAGGTTAGTTAGTGGTTTAGCTATAATTCCATAGCCTTTAACGAATCTGCGGTAGTAGCCTGTGAGCCCCAAGAAAGCCCGCAGTTGAGTAAATGAACCCGGTATCGGATAGTCCTTCATTGCTTGGATTTTCTGTTCCTCAGTTCTAACTCCTTTGGCCGAGATTAGGTGTCCCAGATAGCTCAGTTCTTCCTGTGCAAAGCTGCACTTGGACTTCTTAATAAAAAACTGATGCTTCCTCAATATCTCCATTACCACCCGCAGATGTCTAAGATGTGTCTCCCAGTCTGTGCTATAGACCAAAATGTCGTCTATAAATACCAGTACGAACTTACGTAGGTATGGCCCCAAGATGGAGTTCATGGCACACTGGAATGAGGCAGGTGCATTGGTCAGCCCAAACGGCATGACCTTAAACTGATAGTGCCCACAATGTGTCTTGAAGGCAGTTTTATACTCCTCCCCCTCTTTCATCCTCAACTGATGATATCCTGCCTTCAAATCCAAGCTGGTAAAAAACTGTGCCCTAGATAATTCATCCAGAATTTCCTCCACCATGGGCATGGGAAACCGATTCTTGATAGTCATGTCATTAAGTCATCGGTAATCGACACAAAACCTCCAACTCCCATCCTTCTTCTTTACTAGCAACACTGGTGAGGCAAAAGGGCTCACACTGTGCTCAATCATCCCTGAATCCAACAATTCGGCTACCTGCCTTTCTATTTCCGTCTTGTGCAGAGGAGAATACCTGTAGGGTCGGGCATTTACGGGCACTGCTCCAGGAACAAGGGGAATGGCGTGGTCAAAGGGTTGTTGTGGTGGTAACCCCATCGGACTGCCAAACACATCCTGAAATTCCTCTAGTAGTTTCTGTAAATCTGTACTGGTGTCCTTCCTTCCTTTCGACCTCTATTCTCCTTCCCGTGCTTCCAACAACACCATACTCCACACCTCCTCCCCACGTAACCACTTACCCAACTGACTGAATGACATAGCGAATATCTCCCGATCTCTGCTCTCCTGGTCTCCCTTCAATTCCACCTCCCTTCCCTCGACTGTGAACTGTATATGCTTTCTCCTACAGTCACATTTCATTGGACTATGTTTCTCTAACCAGTCATACCCAAGCAGCACGTCATAGGCCCCTAACGTCAACACACGTATATCACCCCGAAAAGTTTGTCCCCCATTCCACCATTCAAAATTCTTCACCATCCTCTTACTGCTCAATACATCCCCTGACGCCACTTGCACGCATATAGGGTCGCAAGGAACAGTTGGGAGACTCAGCTTCTCCACGAACGACGAGTTCACAAAAGACTGTGAACTACCCGAATCAACCAACATCACACACACCTTATTTTTAACCAGCCCTCTCAACCTCATGCTGTTTTGTCCCTGAGTTCCGGCCACTGCATGCGCCGAGATATTCATACACTGCTCGTTCTCCTCGTCCTCCCTCTCCAATTTCCACAGCACATCGTCAGTCAACTCCTCCTCTCCTTTCTCCATAGTCACTACATTCGCTTGTGCTGTCGTTCTCTTGGGGCATCTTAGCGTATGCCCTGGCTCATACCGCTCTCCACAAGCATAACACAATCCGTTTAGCCTCCTAAAATCACGTAGTTGCCTTTCCTTGGTCAGATCACCACTTCCTTGCCCTACCTTCCCTTCAATCTTCCATCCTCCCATTCTGCTTCCCCCAGCGCCTCGACTCGCCTTCCACCTTCCCTTCTCCTGAATATCCCTCTGTATTTTAGCCAGTGTTATCGCTCGAGTCACTGTAGCGGGCAACTGGGATTGAACTGGCCCTTGTAATTCCAGCTTCAGGCCCTTCATAAACTGGGTAACAAAAAACACCTCATCTAGCTCCGGGTTGTGCATGGTTGTGGTGTATCTCGCTTCTTCAAACCCAGCAATGTAGTCCTCCAGCACGGCTGTCTGTCTCAAATGAAGCAGGTCATGCATTGCTTGGGGATATTCGTAGTCTCCGAATTTCTCCTTTACTGCCCCGGTAAATTCTCTCCAAGACCTCAACCCTTCCACTGTCTTGTACATTTGCAACCACTTAGCCGCCTTCCCTTCCATGTGCATTCCAGCTGCCCTCACCCAAATCATCTCCGGTACATTGAAAATAGAGAAATAGTCTTCACATTTGTTGATCCAGATAGTGGGGTTCTCTCCATCAAACCGGGGAAACGACAGCTTCAACAGAGGCCTTTCAACCCCATTGCCTCTCTGTCCCTGACCACCCTCTTCAACCTCTCTTCTTCCGACCTCCCTCCTGGGACCCCCGGCTAACCTCCTCCCTGGGAACACAGTAGCACCCTCACTTTTCAGGGCCTCAATCTTCCTTTCCGCCTCCTCCAATTGTTTCGCCAATCGATCTCTCTCTTGGGCAGCTTGGTCCACCATCGTGGTAGTCAGCAGCTGTTGCCCCTGCAACTCCTTCTGTCCTTGCGTCAGCATCTCCAACAGCTCAAACACCTTCTCCCAACGCTCCTCCTCCACTTTAGCCGTTGCCTCCATCGCCTGCAACACAAATCTCGTCTGCACCAAAGGTTTAGGAGCGGGCGCCGTCGTGGATCTTCTCCTATCTTCCCCACTCCAATCTCCTCCAACTCCACCAATCAATTTTCCCCTGAACAACCTCCCGACTTCCGCAATCAACAAAAATAGAGAGAGATCGGAGGCTCTGATACCAGCTGTAACGTCCCGTAGCGGAGAGCCGTCAGACCTCCGCGTGAGCGCGTCCAGTAGCGGCGACGGCGCGGCGAGGTCTCGGCGTGGGAGCGAGGCGCTCACGGACGAACCGACAAACGAAACGTGGAAATGATTCTCGATTCTTCCCACCGACAGCCGATGTGTTTACATATGGGTCTCTGGCCCCTCCGGGCCCACCACACCTCACGCAACATTTATTCTAATCTTTCTTCTCCACACCCGCGACACACGCACACCGCTTTCCCCTTTTCGCCTCGGCTTCCTCGGCGACTCCGCTCCTTCTCTTCCTCGGCGACTCCTCTCTCTTCCGGCCGCGTCTCCCTGCCTGCCGCACGCGCTCCGCCTCACCGACGCTGCCTCGGCCTCAGGTCTGCTGTCTTCCTCCAGTCTCCCGTCTTCTCCCCCTTCAGATCTGCCGCAAGACTGCCTTCGTCTCCCGTCTTCTCCCCCTTCAGATCTGCCGCAAGACTGCCTTCCTCCACCAACCTCCCGCCTTCGCCACTCTTCAGCTCAGCAGCCGTAACACTCGAGCAGTGCCAGATGCCCTTCCCATGGCCGCCGGGACTGCTCTGGCAGTGGCAGCTCCAGAGCTGCCCCCGGGCCCGTCACCGAGCCCGGTGCGGGACAACGGGAAGATTGGGAACCCCCAAGTGCCCCGAGGCAACCCATCGAGCATGTCGCCTTGGTACGTCGCCTCCCCCAATGACGGGTAGGACCCAGGTCCACCCGTCAGACATTGGGAGCCAAGCGGATAACTACCCGAGAACGTCTAGCGGTTCCCGAGGAGAGCGGCTTAGTGGACCTGCAGCGATTGACCCATGGGCTGCCCCAGTAATTAGCCTGAGGTAACCCCTCGAGTGCGTCATCGTGACTCGTCAATCAAGAGTAGACATGATGACGCGTTGCAGCTTTCACTGGCGAATACGCCCACTACACCAAGGATGTGCAGCCTTTTTGTCTCCCAGGTACAACAACTAATCCGCGACGCAAAAATCTCGCCACCACTTCGGTTTCCAAAGTACAGGTTCAAAACCACCATACGAGAAAGATGGAGAGCCCACCCGCAGGATCCTTGCCTCCCCTGAGATGGGCCCGGGGGCCACTGTCAGTACCCTGCAGATCGGGTACCCCTGCGTAGAGGGTAAAATACAGCTTGGGCCCTGCCTCCCAGCTGAGGCAGGCCCTATCATAGCCACATGTCCTTGGCCCCGAAGTCAGCCCTAGGGCTGCCACGTGCACTTGAGTTCCAGAGCCGACGCGTGCCCTGGGCTCCGGTCGGAGCCTCCCCATTAAGGTGAGGTCCGGAGCTGCCACGTGTCTCCCAGCTCAGAGTCTCCTCCCTGCTGAGGAAAGCTCCGGAGCTGACACGTGCCCTGGGCTCCGGTCCGAGCCTCCCCACTGAGGTGAGATCCAGAGCTGCCACGTGTCACTTGGCTCAGAGCCACCTCCCTGCTGAGGATAGCTCCGGAGCTGGAACGTGCCCTGGGCTCAGGTCCGAGCCTCCCCACTGAGGTGAGGTCCGGAGCTGCCACAAGTCTCTAGGCTCAGAGCCACCTCCCTGCTGAGGACAACTCCGGAGCTGACACATGCCCTGGGCTCCGGTCTGAGCCTCCCCGCAGAGGTAAGGTTCGGGGCTGTCACGTGCCTCATGGCTCAGAGCCTCCTCCCCGCTGAGGAGAGCTCCGGAGCTGACACGTGCTGTGGGCTCCTGTCCGAGCCTCCCTGCCGAGGTGAGGTCCGGAGCTGCCACGTGTCCCCTAGCTCCAAACCCGTCGATAAGAGCTTTGAAGCCGCCACGCGACCCACGATCCGTCGAGGGCCATGGGTCGATGAAGTCAAGATGGAAGTGCACTGTCAGGCTTCGCATTCAAGACTCGTGCCTTCCCCAGAAGCATGGCGCACTACGCACGCCCCCGTCCCGTGCCTATTCGCCATTACGGTGACAAGACAGGACGGCGAGGCGTGACAATGGTACAGTGCCGCCCAACGGCACGAAGCCGCCCAAGCAAGGCGAGAGGACGTGGCGACAAGACGGTGTCTTCATCATCACCTAACACACAAACAGGAGCGCTCAGCCTGCCAGGCGGCGGGACTTAACTCCCTTGCCGACTTAGATCATGTATAGGGTTCACATAGCTTTGGGGCCACCTGTCGGGCCCCAAGCCACATTGTAACCACCCCGGCCTTGGACTATAAAAGGACCGGGGTGACCACCCGACAGGGGGTTCCCGACTCCGCATAGGCAACCGTGCACCCTCGCAAACACATACAAGCAAACAATACAATAAGCACTCCCGTGGAAGTAGGGTATTACGCCCCGGCGGCCTGCACCACGTAAATCTCGGTGTACATCCGCTCTCTCAAGCCCGGTCGTGTAGGGCGCCAAGCCCCCTCCAATCAAAGAACTTTGTGGGCTGCTTCCATAGCAGGACGGGAGGAGTGTCGCAGCTCAAACACTCTAACAAAACCACTATGTATAGCAGTGGAATAGAGTGGAAAAAACTAACTTTTACTCAAACCCTTCAATCAACGTCGAATGAGAAGTATTTGGCATGGCTCTACTTCTAAACTTTAGTATGTAGCTGAGAGGAGCCAATCAAACACCCTAACTCTAAAAATTAGTGGAGCGGGTCAACTAAACACGGACTTCTAAACCCTAACTCAAACACCTCTTTTCCAACTCCAAAACAGTTCAAAAATGTAACTAAACACGAACTTCAAGGTTATTTACCCACAAATACCATCAGTTACAATAAAACCGGTTCAATATGTTTTTTTCTTCTCTCCAGTGAAACCTTCTTCCTTCTCCGTTAGGGATGGCAATCCCAACCGCTGGTGTGAGTACCCGACAGGTTTTGCACCTGACGGGTGCAGATGAGATTTTCCGCCCGCGGGTCTAAACCGCACCCGACTCGACTTGTTTTGGGTGCGGGTTTTATTTTGCACCCGCGGGTACTCGATAGGTACCTGAAATAATTTATATTTATAATTTTAAAGTCAAATTTTATTGTTTTCTATAATTTAATTGTTTCATATTACTTATCGGAACCTATATTTAGAATCTTTTAAAAAACGACACACCAATGCATGTAGCTCTCGCTTGCGCAGTGTCCAGAGAAGGGTTCAAGCCATTTGGGTCTTTTGTATGTAGTCTTTCTCTGCATTTCTACAAAAGGTAGTTTTCAGGACTCGAACCCCATGACCTGCATTTATAACCTTTGTAAGCAACTGTCGGTACCCTCAAGGCCGGGTACCCCCGCATGGAAGGTTGAAGACATTCCAAACCTCGCCTCCCTGTCAAGGCGGCCTCTAGCACGGCCAAGTGTCCTTGGCCCCGGACCTGGCCTCCCCGCTGAGGCAAGGTCCGGCGCTGCCAGGTGTCCCCGGGCTCCAGGCTGGACGTCCCTACTAAGGAGGGCTCCAGAGCCGCCACGTGTCCTTGGCCATGGACCTGGCCTCCCCGCTGAGGCAAGGTCCGACGCTGCCACGTGTCCCCAGGCTCCGGGCCGGACCTCCCTGCTAAGGAGGGCTCTGGAGCTGCCACGTGTCCTTGGCCTCGGATCTGGCCTCCCCGGTGAGGCAAGGTCCAGCGCTGCCATGTGTCCTCGGGTTCCGGGCCAAACCTCCTCGCTAAGGAGGGCTCCGGAGCCACCACGTGTCCCATGACCAGACGTGGGCCGTAAAGACTCTGAAGTAAAGGAAGACGTGTGCTGGCCAGCCGAGCATTCAAGGCTCGCGCCTTCCCGAGAAGCATGGCGTAGGGCGCACGCCTCCGTCCTCCACCTGTTCACCATTACGGTGACAAAGCAGCGCGGCGGGGCGTGACAGCTAACAGTGCCGCCTATGGCACTGTGCCGCTCAGCAGAGTGAGAGGACGTGGCGACAAGACGGGGACTTCATCTTCACCGGCTACCCGGTCAAAGGCGCCCGGCATGTGAGGCGGCGCGCCTTCACTCCTATGACAGCGACATAACATATAGCTGTAAATGCCTAGCTCATGTACAGGGTACAGACAGCCTCGGGGCCACCTGTCGGGGCCCGGGCAACATTGTAACTGCCCCGGCCTTGGGCTATAAAAGGACCGGGACAAACTCTGGGCAAAGGGTTCGCACCAAGCGTCCTCCTTCCACCGACAAAGGGTTCGAGACCAAGCAACCTCACACACTCATACGTGCAAGCAATACAACACCCACACCGTGGATGTTAGGTATTATGCTCCGGCGGCCCGAACCACGTAAATCCTCGTGTTCATCCTCGCCATCGTGCTCCAACGCTCGAAACCACAAGCCCCTCCTAAAAAAACCTCCACGGGCTGCCCCAGAGCAGACCAGGGGAAGTGTCGCAAGAAAACACTTCGACATTTGGCGCGCCAGGAAGGGGGGCTTCTGGTTTTCGACGTTGTTCATGGAGCTCACGATGGTGAACATCCACTCTCTTGGAGGCTCTTCCCGCCCCTCGCGCCACCAGCAGCAGAGGGAGCAGGAAGCCTCATCCCGTTCCAGAGCGGGACCGACTACGCCGGTGGTAGACCCTGCAGCAACGGTGCCCGCTGCCACCTAGCGGCCTTCAGTTGCGACAACATCGCAAGCACCGACTGAAGCGAACCCGGAGAGTGCGCTGCTAGCAGCTCACGCGCTCCTCCACATCCCCCCGAGCGTAGGAGCTTCCCCATCCGTTGCAGAGCAGTGGCACAATGACGTCAACCACCTGGTCGTCGCCATGCTCAGCTCACCATGCCACCGGAGACGGTGACCAAAGACAGTGCAGCTGCCGGCCCGTACCCTAACAAGGGATTACAGGACGGTAGCAACCCACTCGACGGTGATGTCCAGGCTCTCCACCACAGATCTTAGAGCGGAGTTGGACCGCCGCAGCCGTGAGAAGGAAGATGGTCGCATCACCATCGAGCGACAGCGCGAGCGGCGTCGCAACCTCGAGGAGGAGTATGATACCCCGGGTGCCATGCACCCCATCTACGTGGTCCAGAACCACGTCTCCCCAGGCACACTGGGAGGTTGTATGGCTCTGGCCCCACACCTTCGTATGGCAGTGTGGTCGCGTAAGTTCTGGCCACACTTGCCGGAGAAGTTCAACAGGACAGTCAACCCCGTCGAGTTCCTGCAGATCTACTACACAACCATCCTAGCTGCTGGAGGGGATGAGGCCATCATGGCCAACTACTTCCTTGTGGCCTTGACCGGGTCAACCCGGTCATGGCTCATGAACTTGCCCCAGGAGTCTATATCCTCCTGGGAAGAGTTGTGCCGTCAGTTCACGGCCAGCATCGGGAGTTCCTACACTCGACCGGGCACGGAGGCCGACCTCCACGCCCTTCAACAGCAATCGAGAGACTCGCTGTGCTCCTTCATCCACCATTTCTCCCAGGTTAGGAACACCATCCCCCGCATCTCCAACGCCCTCGTTGTCGTCGCCTTCCGACAGGGCGTCCGTGACAAGAAGATGCTCGATAAGTTGGCCACGCACGACGTGCAAGACGTCTCAGAGCTCTTCAGCTTGGCGTACAAGTGCGCCAGGGCCGTGGAGGGCCGCAACTGGCACACACCGCCTGGCAAGGGGAAGGCCAGTGGGTCCATCACTGGAGCCGTAGCGCAGAGCAGCGACAAAAATAACAAGACCAACGGCAAGGACAAGCCGCTGGACGGAGACCACACTATAGCAGTAGTAAGAGCTGCAGTGGGCCGGGGGCCGCGCCTAGACAAGCGCCCGCGGCCGTCGTCCGCTGGCGGTGACGGTCAGTGGTAACCGGTACACAACACCGGCAGCCATGGCGCTAGTGAGTGTCGGGAGATCAAGAAGCTAGCGGAGCGCTTCAGGGAGCTCCAACAGTAGCGCCAGGATGGCGCAACCTTCCGCCAGCGGGAGGGCAAGCAAAAGGCTAACGTGAAGATCAGAAATGATCAGGGGTGGAGTTCCAAGACACCAAGCGGGCGTTGAAGATCATCTATGACCAAGAAAAGGGCTCCGACTCTGACTCCAGTGTCGACAACGAGCAACGCAAGACCTTCTACACTTAACCAGGCTTTCCCTCCCTCCATCGTGCGACAAGGGAAAACACCCTCTTACATTGGTGTAGGGGGTCAAGGCCGCCCTCCCCCCAGAACACGCCAGGGGCTCACCCGACGCCCAGACATACGATGAAGCCACGCTGTGACACCCTCATCTCGGGTGTCAGCATATATTCATGTTTTGTGAAGAGGAAAACATTTTTAGAAAAGAGGGAACAAAAACAAGTATCAAAAGGATAGCCAGTAAAGCTCTCTGAGAGCGCCGAAAGCAACTTCCACGGCCAGCAGACCACGTGGCGCGTTCGAAGCTCATCCCCGAAGAGATTGGAGAGGTCCGACGCTAAACTGGCTACGTGGCAGGCTCGGGGGTCACCTCCGCAATTGGAAAGAGGTCCGACCCTGTGGGACACGTGCTGCCGCGGAGCTAGCCTCTGTGGAAGAAGCAAAGGCATTTTTCAGAGGGCACGTGTCATCCTCGGAGCTAGTCGTCGCGGAATTTAGGGGACCAGTCGCACGGGATATGTGTTAATCTCGGAACCCATCTCCGAGAAGTCCGGATCTATTGAACACGTGTCGCCACCGGAGCTTATCTCCGGAGGTCCGTCGCTGCTGGACACGTGTCGACCTCGGGGCTTGTCCCTGAGGGAAGGAAAGGCGGAAAGACCGGCACCCACACGTGGCGTGCGCGGAGCTCGTCTCCGAAGAAGAAGGAGGTCTCGATCGATTGACACGCGGCACAACCGGAGCTCGTCTCTGCGGACGAGGAGATACCAGGCCCGGAGGACACGTGGAGCTTCCGGAGCTCATCATCACGAAGGTAACGAATTCTGGAGCGGTTTTTACGCGTAAAGATACCGGTACGCAATAGAAACCGATCTAAATTCCATGATGTTACCAAAGATAAGACGATAGGATCCAACAAAGATCTGAATAAGACTCTTATTCGGGATCCAATCAGATTAGGACTCTTCTCTTCTCGATTATAAATAGAACCCGAAACCTCTGGCCGAAATCACCAACTTCTCTTTCAACTCCTGAGCCGACGACTTAGAGCCCTAGCCCTAACTCGCCGAGCAAAACATCACCGAGGCACAACAAGGGAGATCATCGGAGGAGAACCAAGCGGTCTGAGGAGGACCCCGAAGACAAGAAGAACGTGAGGTAGGACTTCAATACCACCTTACGACATCATGTTGTTCATCTCTTTGCATCTGTTCTTCGATTCCTTTCGAACAGAAGCCTTTTCGTGGGCAGAACACTCGATGATCAGTTTGATCTAAAGACAAGATCATTGCCATGATCATCTTTGATCTGAACACCTCTAACCATGCAAGAACACCAGATCAATCTAATAGAACTAATCATAGGATAGCATGCATGAGCATCATCGCATCTAGTTTAGGGTTTGTGCATGATATTGATTGCTGTGAATTTTGTATACACGTGAATCCTACATAGCAGAACAAGCTCAGGGAGCTGTCTACGACGGGCTGCAGCAACAAGGTTTTGAGAATCAAGAACAACCGGAACCACAAGAACAAGGCAAGTGCTCCTTGACCATGTTGATCCTATGTTTTGGGTAAAACTATTTAGTTTTGCAAAAAGGTGTGTGTGCTGAGTCAAGCATGATGGGAAAACCCTTTTTATAGGAGTTTACTAGTTTTGATTAAACCATCCTTGTCGCCTGGGAAGTTTATGAGTCGGGTATGGTTTTTGCTTTATGCTTCGCTGAGTCTATGGGATTGGGAAGCGAGATAGATGTGTCTAGCTAACTGCACTCGTAATGATAATGAGAAACTGATGATGTTAATGAACATGGATCGGAGGGAGATCTAGGCAAGCCTGGGTTTGTGAATGTGGTAGCATGAGATGGTGGTTTTGCTTGCCGTAGATCTAAGGACCGGTTCATGCATGCACATGCCACGATAACAGTGCCACCACAAGGCCAAGTATGGGTGCGGCTTAGCTGAGTAATTAGGTAAGTTGCTAGAGTGTTATGGACTGTGGAAGGCGCGGGGAATGGGAGTCGAGTGAGGACTGCCCTGGGAACTGCATGGCACAAGAGGGGGCCCGTGGGTGGGAGAACTGGAGATTCTAGCATGCCGGTGAAACCTTAGTGAGTCCATACATCTAGTGACCCCTTTGTAAGGCTATTTTGTGATCTCTTGACCATACACCGACGGTTGTGTACTGGTATAATGGAGGTTCTGCAGTCGCCGACGGGTGACGAAATCACAAACTTATGGGTAAAGAGGTGCAAACTCTGCAGAGTCTAAAACTATCATGATAGCCGAGCTTACGGTCATGAGCACCTAGCTAAACTGCCATGATTAGATGGGATGGTTACTAGGGATGGTTATTGGAATGGTTATTGGGAAGGTTCTTGGTTATGGGTTTGGTTATGGTTTGGTTTGGAATTGTTAAGTCTGGATGATGAAAGGGTTGCATGACTGGTGGGTCATGATATGAGATTGGTCTCGGTGCGAGACAAGGTTGTTTCATGAGGTGAGATGGTAGCGAATACGAGGAGGTATTCGTGAGTATGGGTAAAGGATTGGTTAATGTTTGGATGGAACATGGGAAGTGATGGAGGTATGTTGGTAATTTCATACATGTTGGGACTACATTCATCTAAAGTTAAGATGCTGTTTATCATGGTTTTGTAAATCTGCTTTTCTGCAAATAAGCCTTTTATTGCCTACCTTGTTTATGAGCTGCATATCATGTGTTATTCCCGCACTTGCTGAGTACATCATTGTGCTCAAACTTGCATTGTTATTTCTTCATCAACAACAAAAGAAGGCTACTATGAAGATCAAGTAGAGCATTATGGTGTGTGATCTGTTCTCAACCTTGCCTGTGGAGGGAGTAGGGATGGAGCCACTTCTGCTTAGTTTTGCTTCCGCATTAGTTTTTGCTTCCACATTTAAATAAAGATTTCCGCTGCGTAGAAATAAAGACTTCCGCTGTGAGCATGAGTCCAAGACTCATGAGGTGTTGTAATAAACTCTGTTATTCGTGGTAATATATAATCTGAATTCAGTTTGTGGAACGTATGTGTATGTGTGATGAACATCCTAGGCACACATATGCATTAGTTCTCGGTTCCGTGGTTTTCCACAGAATTGAGGGCGTCACACACGCAGAACCAGCTTCTGCATGAAGACAACCTCGTCTATCGAACCAAGCGAAGGGGGCGAGACCAGCACCTCGAAGCTGGCGGTCCCGGCGGCCCTGCAACCATGGCACCTGCCAAGGATCGTATGCGTTACTGGGAACTCCGTGCAACCCAGCGCCCAAGATCCAGAAGCTCAAGTAGGACCTGAAGCATGGATTACGGAGGTCCATGCCTACTTGAAGGACAATATCCTTCCCGATGAACATGTATCCGCTGAACGGATCGTTCGTATGGCTAAGAGATACACACTGGTAGATGGGGATCTCTACCGGCGTGGCTCCGACAGGGTCCTATTGCGGTGCATAACCCGGGAGGAGGGCTGCGAGCTGCTCGCACGAGCTACTCGCAGAGATCCATGGAGGCGAGTGCGGCAACCACGCTTCGTCCCGCACGCTGGTCGGTAGAGCCTTCCGGCATGGCTTATACTGACCGAGAGCTCTTCTGGATGTCGTCGTGCGACAAGGCAAGACACCCTCTTACATTGGTGTAGGGGGTCAAGGCCGCCCTCCCCCCAAAAGCATGCCAGGGGCTCACCCAACATCTAGACATGCGACGAAGCCACCCAGAACCATCTTCTGCGTGAAGAGATCAACCTCATCGACGAGGCAATGTGGCTAGAGACTGTTCGAAATGCGCCACAAAGTGGAACGCTACGGCAATGGTACACGCAGAGTAGATAGCTCAAGGTAAGGCCACCTGATGCCTCGGCTAATAATTCTTCGAGGAGGGGTGACAAACCCTTCCCCAGCTGGTAAGGTCCCTCCCAAGTATGCCGCCTCAGGTGCACCTGCCTAGCCACATGCAATGGGTAAGTTCTATCCTTAACGCAGTGGTAGGATGTTCTTTCTTTTTCTCTTTCTTTGTAAAGGTGTCACAGTGTCTAGGGACAACGCTTAGAACAGCTAAGCCCCAGAAGAGTCCTGCTACTCTTGTCATCCGGGGTGGGTCGCTGCTTTCTTGCACAACCTGTTTCCTCCTATCACCCGAAGGAAGCCAGAAATAAGAAAAGTTTATCACACCCTGCGTACCTTCTTTATAGTTTGTACTTATTCATGTGTATCAACTGTAAATGGCATGTCTGGAGCCTGTCCTACACACTTGTCCTAGGTCCCGTGTCTCTGGAAGGTCTCCCCGCTGAATGGTTAACGCCCGCGGGAGGTCCAGAGTGTGTAGCCTGCTATGCTTGGTTCCGTACCCCTAGCGTGCACATCCTGCCTCCCCTACGCTACAACTTAGTACTCAGGGGGCCAGAAAGAACACACCTACGGACAAGAAAAGTAACCGGACCCCGGACATTGGCCCAATACTTTTTACGTGCTTTCTTTCCATACCGCTCCGACTGTGTGGCCAGTCACTTTTTCCTGTGTTCAATCGTAGCAAGAGTTGTGCTATCCTTCTGCGGGCGGGACTGCTTGAGGTACTTGTGGCGTACCTGGGGTCCTGTGGTTGTCTCATTGCTCGGGGGCCCTACGGCGCCGAATGGTCTCTCCCTTGAAAGGCTTACGCCAGCGGGAGGTCAAGGGTGTGTAGCCTGCTATGCCTGGTTCCGTACCCCTAGCGTGCACACCCTGCCTCTCTAGCGGTACACCTCAGTACCGGGGAACCGGACGGCTCATACCCCTGAGCAAGGCTTTAACCATGTGCTGGATGACCCACATCAAATTACCCAAGCCCCGTGGCTCAGCTAAGGACCGTAAGACACAACAAAGGTACTGAACAAGGAGGAGCAACTAGAGAGAACGACTACTCCCTCTTTCTGTCATGTTTGCAGGTCCGCACAGGTCCTTGGCGTCTCGGACCTCCCAGGGAGCCCGATGATGACGTCCTGCCTCATCCAGTGGACGTAGAACCTTTGCGACAGCGAGCAGAAGACACGGAGCGCTAGTTACGACAAGCCGCATACAAGGGCCAAACTTCCCTCGGGTACCCTATTAATGTCTATATTTTTGCAGCTTTCCTTTCAAACTTGCATATATTTTTTTGTGCCACTCGATGTGTACATAGTTGTGTTTCTCTGTCTCGCTCTTGGCCAAAATTATGTCGTCCTGCTACAAGGCGGAAACGCCTGAGGCACCTGTGTTGTCTCCGGACCCCCTTGGATACCTTCTTGCTCGGGTCCCGTGGCGCCAGAAGCACGCCCCCCCTTCAGAATGCCATGCTAGCGGGAGGTCCAGGATGTGTAGCCTGCTTAGCCTTGTCCTGTACCCTAAGCGTGCACACTCTGCCTCCTCAGCGCAACAACCAAGTGCTGGGGGCCTAGATGGCACGCCACCCTGAACAGGCTGGTAACCATGGTCCAGATAATACTACACCAAATTGTCCATGTCTCATAGCTTATTCGAGGACCATAAGCCGTAATGTAGCTAGCAGGCAGAGAAAATACAACTACACGACACGGTTACCCCTTTCTTCTAGTGTTTGTGAAGGCCAAAGGGCTCCGGTCCGGGGGGACGGTTCTGAACACTAGCTTTCCCAAGGGACCACTCTCGGACCCCCAAGGCTGGCGTCACCTGTCCGGAGCTGATGTCTCCCCAAGGCAAGACCAAAAGACCACCACGCGGGAGAGATGGAGGCCCCAACCACGGGCTCGCTGACTCCACCGAGATGGGCCCGGGGGCCACTGTTGGTACCCTCAGGACCGGGTACCCCCACGTGGAAGGTTGAAGACATTCCAGACCTCGTGCTCCATGTCGAGGCGGGCCCTGGCACGGCCACGTGTCCTTGGCCCCGGAACTGGCCTCCCCGCTGAGGCAAGGTCCGCCGCTGCCACGTGTCCCTGAGCTCCAAGCAGGACCTCCCCACTAAGGAGGGCTCCGGAGCCACCACGTGTCCTTGGCCACGGACCTGGCCTCCCTGCTCAGGCAAGGTCTGGCGCTGCCACATGTCCCTGAAAGTTGCCTAGAGGAGGGTGGATAGGCAGAAAATCTGAAATACTCCTTAATAAAAATAATTAGTTCACAGAGTACGGACTAGTCTGGTCCTAAGGGCGGGTTAGTCCGGTCAATAGGGAATTTCAGCTCAACAAGGCAAGATCACAAGATTTATCTCATGGCTCAGCTCCACAAAGAAGCCTACGTCCATGTTGAGGAGTCCGCCAAGGACCAGGTTGCTCTCAACCTTTTCCTCACTAAGCCACCACCAAGGTTGGCTTATTCTTCCACTATATCACAAATGCTTCACAATAAATCATGGGGCAACTCACAACTTGAGGTTCCAATGAGAATTCAGCTTAAAGCACTTATAAACCAATGCCCTCAATAGCACGCTTCTCACTCAGTGCTAGAGAATCAACCAAGAGCTCTGTGGTGCACACTCCCCTTCTTCTCCTCTTCCCAAACTCACAAACCCTCAAGAATCACACTTAGGGATCCAAGAATTTGAAGAGAGGGGACTAGAAAAGCTCTAGGAAGGCTATTTCGGTGTTAGGGTGCTTGTTGCTTGCTTTTAGGCCCGAGCAACCCCTTTTTATAGAGGTCCCGGGAACTGGCCGTTGCCAACAGCAAAAGTCCAGACTAGTCTGACCTTTGACACCGGACTAGTCCGACCTGTGGGGACCGATGACATCACTCTTCACCTACTAAACGGTCAGATTCTACCAACTTAAAGGTCAGATTCTACCAACTAAATGATCACATTCTACGGACTAGTCCGGTCCACAACGGACTAGTCTAATCTCACACAGAAACCATTGCTCCGGTTGACAATGGACAAGTCTGGTCCATCGGACTAGTCCGGCCTCTAGGGGCGAACAAGTCCGCCCATCCAAGACTTAGTTCCTTCAGCTCTTTCCAAGTCCCAAACGGACTAGTCCGACACACAAAGGACTAGTCCGATCTCACACAGAACCTCCTGTTCTTGTTTGAAATGGACTGGTCTGAGCCTACGGACTAGTCTGGCCTCAAAGAACGGACTAGTCCGGTCCTTCAGGACTTAGCTCCTGAACAGCTCAAACTCTTTTCCCATGGACTAGTCCGTCCCCAGACGGACAAGTCCGAACTCACACAGAAACTCTTGTTTTGTTTTATGTCGGATTAGTCTGATTCTTCGTACTAGTCCGGCCTTCCACCCCGGACAAGTCCGAACTCACACATAACCTCTTATTCCATTCTACATCGGATCAATCCGATGTACCGGAGTAGTCCAGCCTTCCAGCCCGGACAAGTCTGGCCCTATTCCCAGGGCTATCCCAATTCTTTGCTCCACTCAACCTAAACTCGGACTATGAGCTCTTAGATGATTCTCAACACTTTACTCTATGATCACACTCATACTCAAAGGCTAAACTCAACACAAAAGAATTTAAAACCCTAAATTTTATTTTTCTTGTGCATTTGCCCTTTTCTTCCTCTTTTCCTTTTTGAGTGCCTCCATCTTTGTATATTTCTTAGTCACCTGTACTCACACTTGCAATGCTCATTAGTCCCTTAAATGTTGTCATTAATCATCAAAACCCACGGGGAATTAGCCTATATGCACTTTCAATCTCCCCCTTTTGGTGATTTGATTATAACACCTTGAGGTTTTGATAAAAATGTAAATGAGTTGGTTATCATAACACACACGTGTATAAAAAGCTCCCCCTAAATATGTGCATGAATAATTTGCAATAAAGGCTATGCACGAGAGTGAACTATATGAGAGATTTATTAGAGTAGTGTGTTATGGTGGGGTGCCTACGTGTGATGCAAATGTGGAGATTTTGAAATTAAGGATCATCATACATACGAGTAATACAGCATAAAGTTATTACAACTCAAATATGAAAGTGTAGCAACATTACAACTTAAGAGAGTGACATAGTTACTTATTACCCCCTCAATCTCTCCCCCTTTGACATCAAGACACCAAAAAGGAAAAGACGAGAGTATAAGTCTAGTCATCATCGCTCTCATTCCCCCCCCCATGATCTTCGTCGCTTTGGGTTGCTTCTTCATGGTCCTCCTCATCGTCTTGGTCGTCCTCTTCCTTGACGGTGGGAGCAGCACTAGAGGATCCGCCACTAAGGAATACAACCTCAACTGCCGTGAGATCCGGGAAGGGTGTGATCTCCTCGTCGTCGGAAGCCTCCGGAGACATAGCAATGTCCGCCTTCTCACAGAGCTTCTTCATGTACGTTTCTTGCCTTTTAGCCATTTTTTGCATTTTGACTTTCACTTTTCTGCAAGATGCGAAGATAGACTTCAAGAACTTTAAGATGGCACTGGAGGAGTCTCTGGAAGAGGAAGAGGCAGGAGCGGCTGGAGGAGGAGGTGCATCGGGGGCACTCCTCCTAGAAGCTCCATCAATCTTTGGCACAATAGGAGGAATTTGAGGGTGAATGGGTCTATGCTTGACATCCATTACAATCTCCAGTCCTCACACCTTCTCAATGAGGCACATGATAAAAGGAGCATAACCACATGAGCGATTGGGGGTGTGGGATATATTGAAGATGTCGTTGTAGATATAGTCAAACACATTAATTTTTTCATCTTCACAAATCAGCTTCAACATATGGCGGAGGTGTCCCTGGATCATCCACGCATCCCCGGCTTTAGGTGTTAGGTTTCTCAAGATCCGATTAAGCACACTGAATGGACGGAGAATTTTGGTTGTAGGGGGATTATAAAAGCCAACCTCATACATGAATTCCATCTCCCCCAAGTCTATCGCCATGAGATTGTGAATGGTCAGGTCATAGCTCAAGAACTCCTTGAGGCCAAGAATCCGTGCAAACTCACTATAGAGGATGGAGTATTGGACTCTGTCTGTCATCCATGAGATCTTCATATCTCCAAAGTTGGAGAAATAGCATGTGGTGTAAAACTGAGCCACCACCTCTGTGTTCCAGTCGTACTGGAAAGCCAGAAGGTCCTTCGGACTGTGATGCTCAGCCGCTTGTATAACTGCGTTGAAGGCTTGATGATTTTTATTTTCCATATAGGGCCAATCAACCCACTGAGCATCAGCCACTGGTGTCTTCATCATCAAGTAGACTAGGCGATATTAGTCGCAGTGAAAGTCACACCAAAAGCGATGATCTGGTGTGGCCTTCTCATACTTGTAGGGATCCTTTTCCCTAAATCTACCCGCCTTTTCAGAGCCTTTCCCATGAAAGATGTCGCTTGAAAGCTCTGGTTGTCGGTTGGGATTGTTCATGGGAAGTGTCATGACCAAGGGCCCAATGGGACCCTGTGGGGGAGCACTTGACTCCATGGGACGATCTCAAATGACAATTCCCCCGCTAGCAGCTGCCCTTCTCCTTGGTACTTCCTTCTTGACGGGCACCTTCTGAACTGGGGCTTTGCCTTTTCTCTTTGCTCCTTCTCCTTCATTCATGGGTCTCTTTCCTTTGTCGGCCGCTTGGGCCCTTTCCTTTTCACCTAAGGAAACTATCCTTTTCCTTCGACTAGAGTGTTCTTCTTAAGCTTGAGCTTGAGCTGCCTCTCTTTCGTGCCGCTTCTTGGTTCGAGCTTCATGACGAGCGAGTTCTTGCGCAAGTGCAGCGTCCTCTTCCTCACGACGATGATTAAGCTCTTGTCGAGCTGCTTCACGCTCCGGGTTGGAGAGGGGTGGAGAGTTGTCATTTTGAGACATGCTGGAAGAATGGATGGGCAAGGATATGAGTTGAGAGCAAAAGATTATCGCGACAGAGGTGCAGCAAAAACACTAAATTAGGGGTTAACTCACGGTTTGGCCGGACTTGTCCGGTCCCTGATCGGACTAGTCCGGTCAGGAACGAACTTGTCTGCCTTTTGTCCGGACTGCCTGGGGTTAAACCCTAACTAAGCGGATTTTTTGCAAATTCGATCAATAGTTTGCAATAATCCTAGGGATGAGACGCATGAAGATTATAAAGCACTAGACATCCTAGTTTATGGAAGAAATATCCTAGAATTGAGAGATTTTAGAAGATTAGGTTTTGCCCCAAGAACACACCTTGATTGCACAAATCCTATGAAACCGCTGGATCGAAGGGTGGAGAAGTCCGAAGATTGACTTCCTGAGGTCCCAAGGGGTAGAGGACTCGGATCCTTTGAAGTTTTTGGTGGAAATCCTTAAAAATCGCCAATGGGGGCAAGTTTTGAGCGTGGGCGCGTGTTTGAATGTGTGATGAGTGAAGTGAGTCTCGACCCCCGGCGGTTGGGTTAAGTCCCAACTGTCCGGACTAGTCCAGTTGTAGATACCAGACAAATCTGGTCGCCGGACTAGGTCCAGACTTATCTAAATGTGCAGACTAGTCCGGTGAGGAGCGAACTAGTCCGATGTAGACTTGTCTGAACCTAGGCGGACTTGTCTAGCACTCCGGACTTGTCTGGCCCATTGGGCGGATTAGTCCGGCACTTGACATCACACTCTTATAGATATGAAGAGATATGTAGGAATTGATCCATATAGACTAATTTTTCACAAGTATTCTCAATGAACATAACCAGTAGAGCACACAAACAATCATACAATGGCCATGATTCAAGGAGATGATAATCAAAATTAATTTGATAGAAAAATTGAGAGAGATAGTCTTAAAAAAATATGCTCAGTTTTGAATAAATTAGACAATAACAACCATATGTGCAACATCTCAAGCCATATTTCAGGAGTCAAGGATATTCAGCTCACTCCTAAGTTCGTAAAAGCGTTTTTCATCTAGTGGCTTGGTGAAGATATCGGCTAGCTGTTTTTCAGTTCTAACATGTGAAATGACTATGTCTCCCTTTATTGGGTGATCTCTTAGGAAATGATGTCGGATATCAATGTGTTTGGTCCTAGAGTGTTCAAAAGGGTTGTGGGCAATCTTAATAGCACTCTCATTGTCGCATAGGAGTGGAATATGGTTCATATTGAGACCGTAGTGTCTTAGGTTTTGTCTCATCCAAAGAAGTTGTGCACAACAACTCTCGGCTGCGACGTACTCCGCTTCGGCTGTGGATAGGGCAATGGAATTTTGCTTCTTGGATGACCATGACACTAAGGACCTGCCCAAGAATTGATAGGTGCCCGAGGTACTTTTCCAATCCATTTTGCATCCGGCATAATCAGCATCGGAGTATCCGATGAGATTGAATTTGGACCCTTTAGGATACCACAACCCTAGGTTAGGTGTATGAACTAGATAGCGCAAGGTTCTCTTTACGGCTGTTAGATGACACTCTTTGGGTGTGGCTTGAAACTTTGCACACATGCATACACTTAACATAATATTGGGCCTAGATGCACAAAGATAAAGAAGGGAACCAATCATGGAACAATATACCTTTTGATCCATGCTAGGACTGTCTTGATTGTGGTCGAGGTGTCCGTTTGCCGCCATTGGCATTTTGATGGGCTTGGCCTTTACTATGTCAAATTTCCTGAGTATGTCTTGAGTATACTTGGTTTGACTTATGAGCATGCCGTCCTTGAGTTGCTTGACTTGAAATCCTAAGAAAAACTTCAACTCTCCCATCATGGACATTTCAAACCTTTCCGTCATTATCTTGCTAAACTCATCACAAAATGATTTGTTAGTGGAGCCAAATATGATGTCATCAACTTATATTTGGCATACAAATAGGTCATCATCAAAATTGTTTGTGAATAGTGTATAATCATCTTCTCCTATCCTAAAGCCATTTTTAATAAGAAAGTCTCTAAGACACTCATACAAAGTTATAGGAGCTTGTTTGAGGCCATATAGCGCTTTGCGCAACTTGTAAACATGGTTAGGATATTCTTGATCTTCAAATCTTGGGGATTGCTCCACATATACTTCCTCCTTGATTGGTCCATTTAGGAAGGCGCTTTTCACATCCATTTGATAGAGATTAAAATCATGGTGAGTAGCATAGGCTAATAAAATACGAATTGACTCAAGCCTAGCTACAAGAGCAAAGGTTTCATCAAAATCCAAACCTTTGACTTGTGAATATTCTTTGGCCACAAGTCTTGCTTTGTTCCTTGTTACCACTCCATGTTCATCCTCCTTGTTTCGGAATACCCACTTGCTACCTACAATGTTGGCATTTGGTCTCTTCACCAATTCCCAAACTTCGTTCCTCTTGAAGTTGTTCAATTATTCTTGCATGGCCACCACCCAATTCGGATCTTGTAGTGCTTCCTCCACCCTTAGGGGTTCCAAATAAAGAAACGAGTAATGTTCACAAAAGTTCGCTACACGGGATCGGGTGGTTACCCCTCTAGTGATATCACCAAGAATGTTGTCAACGGGGTGATCACGTTGAACGCTTTGGTAGACCCTTGGATGTTGTAATTGGGTTATTGGGATAGTTTCTTCTTCATCATCGGCCCCCCTTGATTGATGCCATCATCTTGATCAACTTGGACTTGAGAGTCTTGTGGTTGATTACCTTGAGCTTGATCTTGCATTTGTGTTGGAGGAGCAGCTTGTGTTGAGGATTGATCCGTTTGACCTTGACTTTTCTCTTGTGGGCGCACATCACCAATGGCCATCCCTCTTAGTGCTATGTAAGGAGCTTCCTCTTCATCTAGCATGGATTGGTCAACTTGCTCTACTTGAGAGCCGTTAGTTTCATCAAACACTACATCATGTGCTATTTCAACACAATCAGAGTTTTTTGTTGAAAACACGGTATGCATAGGTGTTTGAGTCATATCCAAGAATCCTTCATCGTATTTAGATGCAAACTTTGAAGTTCTAGGTTTATTATTAAGAATGAAATATTTGCTACCAAAGACTCTAAAATATGAAACATTGGGCTTGTTACCGGTTAGAAGTTCATATGGCGTTTTCTTCAAGAGTCGATGAAGATAAAGCCGGTCTGTGGCATGACAAGCGGTGTTAACCACTTCAGCCCAAAACCGGTCCGAAGTCTTGTATTCATCAAGCATGGTTCTTGCCATGTCGATGAGTGTGTGGTTCTTCCTTTCGGCGACTTCATTTTGTTGAGGAGAGTATGGAGCTGGAAATTCATGATTGATCCTTTCTTCATCAAGGTACTCCTCCACTTGAGTATTCTTGAACTCGGTGCCATTGTCACTCCTAATCTTCTTGACTCTTAAGGAAAATTCATTTTGAGCTCTCTTTAAGAATTTCTTCAGCATTGCTTGTGTTTCACTCTTTTCATACAAAAAGAACACCCAAGTAAAACAAGAATAATCATCAACCATAACAAGACCATATTTGTTACCACCTATTCTTATGTAAGCAATGAGACCAAAAAGGTCCATATGAAGCAGCTCCAAAGGTCTTGTGGTGGTCATCACGTTCTTTGCAGGATGAGGTGCTCCATCTTGCTTTCCGGCTTGACAAGCGCTGCAAGGCCTATCTTTCTCAAACATGGCATTTTGTTAGTCCTAAGATGTGATCGCTTTTTAGAAGTTTTTGCAATTTCAGCATACCAACATGGGCTAGTCTCCTATGCCACAACCAACCCATGTTTGTCTTTGCAATTAGGCATGTGTCAAGTTGAGCATTATCCATGGAAAAATCCACAAGGTAAAGCTTTCCCTTAAGCACACCTTTAAATGCAATTGAGTTATCACTTCTTCTAAAGACGGTCACAACTTCATTAGTGAACATGCAGTAGTATCCTTTTTCACACAGTTGTGAAATGGATAATAAATTATAATCAAGGAAATCTACATGCAAAACATGAGAAATTGAATGTTTAGGGGAAATGGCTATTTTACCAATACCAAGTACTCTTCCTTGACTATTGTCTCCAAAGGAGATGCTTTCACTTGGATCATCATTTTCCTCATATACAATGAATATTTTCTTCTCTCCAGTCATATGATTTGTGCATTCACTATCTAGCACCCATTTTGACCCACTGGAGTAATATGGCTACAAAACAAATTAGGTCTTGCCTTTTGGTACCCAAATTTGTATGGGTCCTTTCACATTAGCAACAAGAGATTTAGGCACCCACATACAAGTTTTAGGATTTTTGTGATGTGGTCCAACACATTTAGCCACAATCCTACCATACTTATCTTACAATAAAACATAAGTGGTATCAAAATCATGATAAGTCATGGTGGGTTTATTATGAGCAACGACACGCATAAATGAAGGATGATCACTATTGTTCTTAATTTTATAGAAGCCCTCCTTGTTGTTTTTGGTGACTCTTTCATTTTTCTTGCCACCTCTAACGCAACCAATGTCATCCTTAAATGGAGAAGACTTAGTGTTCAAGTATGCATTTGTTTCATACTTGATCTTCTTCTCATCAAGGACTATCCTCTCATGTTGAGTTTGACATTTTGCTTTCCTAAGTTGTTCTTTTAAGTCAATAATCAATTTAGCGTTAGTATCACAAGCATCAACATCAATGTTGTGGCACTTAACACATCTTTCACTCATAGAACCATTGGTTGATTTAAGTGTCAAATTGCACTTTAAGAGTTTTGTGAGCTTTGTTCATATCATCACATTTTTCTTGAAGAGCAACATTTGAACTCTCGAGGCTTGTGAGAGCCTCCTTGCATGAAGCAAGTTCAAAGTCTAGCTTCTTATTTTTATCCTTTTCTAGTTCTAGGAGCTTCTCGAGTTCAAGATTTCTCTTCTCCTCATAAATGAGCAAGTCTTCTCGTTTCTTGATAAGCTCCTCCCTATAACCTAATTTTTCTATAAGATTTTCAATCTTAGCAATATCATTTTTACTTAGGCCTTTGAGAAAGTCTTCAATTTCATTATCATTCTCACTATCGCTATCACAATCAGTTTCATCATCACTACTTACAAATCTAGGAGAGAGTTTTGATTTTACCTTGTGCTTCATCTCCGTTGCCATAAGGCAAGTGTGGTTGCTGCACTTAATATTATTGTTGTTGGGTAAGAAGCTCTTGCTTGATGAACAACTGCTACATTTTGAGATTGAATATATACTCTCTTCTACATGGTTGCTTGATATGCACGCACCTAGGCAGCACGTGCAACAAGTTGTTGTGGCCCGATCTTCTTGTAGGATCTGCGAATTTGATAAATTGTCGCTGCATGACCTGTGAAGAGGCAGCGCACCGCGAGGCTGTCCACGCGACGAACTACTGAGACAATCACCCTTCCACGTATCGACGAAACAGCCCACGCAATCACGCCCTATAGATGTAAAGGCACAAACTGGGTGAATCGCAGTTCGGCGTTCTACAACTCCCTCAGGAATTGAAAGAACAAATATTGCAAGTCTCTCAAGACTCACGCATAAACAAAACTCCACGAGTTTGTGTATTCTGAATTCAATAAAAATAAGATGTCCCATCTTTTTCATTGTCTAGTACAAGGTATATATAGAGATAGGGGCGTTCAGCTTTGAGTAAATTGCTGCATGCGCATGCTCTAGTGGATTTAGTGGCTGGTTCGCGCGTCTTTTCAGCTTCTGGCAGCAGTTACTAAAATGAGCATAACTCCTTATTAGGACATCTAAATAATGAACCATTTGATGGGCTGTAAAGTAGACTTGAAGACGCTTCCATCCACTTATAGAACACCGTCTAACTCCTTGTATCCTGTCCGCAGTGATGCTTGGAATTCATACCATGTGTCAGTCATCTAGCTTCTGGTTGCATTCCCATGCTAAGGTGATGAACCACCATTTTATTCATGCACATAGGCTTCTTGGTTCAGATGTCCAGAGGTTTGAATCCATCTTGATCCCATGATGGTTCATACACTTCATCATTCCTAAGGACATTGAAACAAGAACTCAAAAGCATAGGCTCATTTAACATAGACTGATTATTAAACATAAGGTTAGCATTCACCTGAGAATGAATTTCCTTCTGCAATTGTTTAGCTCTACTCCTTGTAATTGGACCAGCTATATCAAGTGGATTTTCATTTGAAGATGAGTGAATGCTAGGCATGACCTCATTAGCCTCCCCCTCTTGAGAAGGAGTCGTCCTCGACTCAGGCTCACCAACAAATGGGAGCAAGTCTTTGACATTGAATGTTGTACTCACATTGGAATATTCAGGTGGCAGCTCGATTTTGTAAGCATTATCATTTATCTTTTGGAGAACCTTGAACGGACCATCACCCCGAGGAGATAACTTACTCTTACGCTGTTGGGGAAAGCGATCCTTTCGTAGATGCAACCATACAAGATCTCCTAGCTGAAATGTAACCTTCTTCTTACCTTTGTTTGCGTGCTTTGCATATTGTGCTGATTTCTTCTCAATATTCTTTCTTGTCTCCGCATGTAACCGCTTGATAAAGTCTGATATTTTGTGGCATCCAAGTTAACTTGTTCCTGTAATGGTAAAGGCAAAAGATCCATGGGAGTATGTGGTTTAAACCCATAAACTATTTCAAATGGACAAGAGTTTGTTGTGGAATGGACTGCCCTGTTATAAGCAAATTCAACATGTGGAAGGCAGTCTTCCCAGAGCTTCAAATTCTTTTTCAACACAGCACACAACATGGTTGATAAGGTACGGTTGACAACTTCAGTTTGGCCATTCGTTTGTGGATGACAAGTGGTTGAAAATAACAACTTTGTGCCAAGCTTAGCCCACAATGTCTTCCAAAAGTAGCTGAGAAATTTAGTATCCCGGTCTGAAACAATAGTCTTTGGAACTCCATGTAAACGAACAATCTCCCTGAAAAACAAATCAGCAACGTGTGAAGCATCATCGCTCTTATGATAGGGGATAACATGTGCCATTTTAGAAAAGCAATCTACAACAACAAAAATAGAATCCCTCCCCCTCTGAGACCGAGGTAACCCCAGAACAAAATCCATATATATATCTTCCCAAGGTACATGTGGAATAGGTAATGGAGTATATAAACCATGGGGATTGAGGCGGGACTTAGCTTTCAAGCAAACGATGCAGCACCCAACGTGCCGCTGGACATCAAGTCGCATATGTGGCCAAAAGAAATGATCAGAGAGCATGTCCAATGTCTTTTTGACACCAAAATGACCAGCTAGTCCACCTGCATGTGCTTCCTGCAAAAGAACTTGACGGATCGAGCAAGCTGGAATGCATATTTTGTTAGTCCGAAACAAGAAGCCATCATGCGTATAATATTTATTCCAACCTTTTCCATCAATGCAACGAGAGAAAGGTTCTTTAAAATCAGCATCAGCAGCATAAAGTGTTTTAATGGATTCCAAACCAAGCACTTTTGTATCTAGTTGTGTAATCAACGCACATCTTCTAGACAAGGCATCGGCAACAATGTTATCTTTACCACGCTTATGTTTGACAACATAGGGAAACGTTTCAATGAACTCAATCCATTTAGCATGTCGACGGTTTAGCTTGCCTTGACTTTTAAGATATTTCAAAGCTTCATGATCAGAATGAATTACAAATTCTTTAGGTAACAAGTAATGTTGCCAAACTTCCAAAACGCGAACTAGCGCATAAAGCTCCTTGTCATAAACTGAGTAATTCAGATGTGGACCATTTAGCTTTTCAGAAAAGTAGGCAACAGGTTTACCTTCTTGCAGCAGTACACCTCCTATGCCAATACCATTTGCATCACATTCGATCTCAAATGTCTTACCAAAATCAGGAAGTTGCAACAGCGGTGCTTCACAAAGCTTTGTTTTCAGCGTTTGAAATGCTTGGTCTTCGTCATATACCCATTTGAATAGAACATCCTTCTTTGTGAGATTGTTAAATGGTGCAGCGAGAGTGCTGAAATCTTTGACAAAACGCCTATAGAAACTTGCAAGACCATGAAAGCTTCGAACTTGGCTCACATTTACCGGTGTAGGCCAATCCTTTATTGCTTTAACCTTCTCTTCATCAACCTGAATACCATTTGCGGAAACAACAAAGCCAAGGAAAACAACACGGTCTGTGCAAAAGGTGCACTTAGCAATGTTGCCATACAATTTTTCTCCCCTCAAAATAGCAAGTACTTGACGGATATGATCAAGATGTTCATCAAATGATTTGCTATAGATCAGAATATCATCAAAATAAACAACTACAAACTTGCTAATGAAAGCTCGTAAAACATGATTCATTAAGCGCATAAAAGTTGAAGGAGCATTTGTCAAGCCAAATGGCATCACAAGCCATTCATAGAGACCAAATTTAGTTTTAAACGCTGTTTTCCATTCATCACCAAGTTTCATGCGGATTTGATGATAACCACTACGCACATCTATCTTGGTGAAAATGATAGAACCACTCAATTCATCTAACATGTCATCAAGTCGTGGAATGGGATGACAATATCAAACAATTATAGCATTGATAGTACGACAATCAACACACATGCGCCAAGAGCCATCTTTTTTTGGGACTAAAAGAACGGGAACTGCACATGGTGATAAGGATTCATGAACATACCCTTTGTCCAAAAGCTCTTTTACCTGTCGCTGAATTTCCTTTGTTTCTTCAGGATTGGTGCAGTAGGTTGGACGATTTGGAAGCGAAGCACCTGGTACCAAATCTATTTGATGCTCAATTCCACGGAGTGGAGGAAATCCAGCTGGTATCTCATTGGGAAAAACATCTTCGAAGTCCTGTAAGAGATCAAGAACAACACTAGGCAGCGATGAAGGTAAATCGTGAGTTGAAAGTAGGACCTCCTTGTGCAAGAGCACAAAGAATGGGGCTGTGGTGTCTCTCACTTCTCTCAAATCACTCTTGCTCACAAAGAGACACTCAGTGTGACATGGCTGTTTAGGATTGGCATGAGGCTTTATGTGGCTGGATGGGTTAGAACTCTCTCCCTTACTTGGGTTGAGGGTCTCGCTCAATTTTCTTTTGTCTGATTCCTCTCTTTTCTTGCAAGCCATATATGAAGTATGTATCTCCTCTGGAGATAATGGAACAAGAACCACCTCCTTGTCATTGTGAATGAAAGTGTATTTGTTAGACCATCCAAAATGCACTGAGTCCACATCAAATTGCCAGGGCCGACCAAGCAGCAAATGGCATGCTTGCATGGGGACAATATCACAATCCACCTCTCCATGATAACCACCAATGGAAAATGAGAAACGAATCATGGCTGAAACCTTAACTGTCCCGGAATTATTCAGCCATTGCATATGGTACGGATGTGGATGGCGACGTGGCTGCAAACCAAGCTTCTCAACTAGCAAAGCACTAACAATATTATTGCAGCTCCCACCATCTATGATGAAACAACACACTTGGCCTTGCACTTTGCATCGGGACTGAAATAAATTATGACATTGTCCTTGTTCAGCTGCAACAAACTGAGTGGAAAGAACTCTCCTAACCACCAAAGAAGGAGATGGTGTATTCATTGTAGAAGGCTCGAAAGCAATAAAATCAGCAAGCAACTCATCAAAATCAGTACTAGTAATCTCATCGGAAGATGGAGAAATAACATCTTGTAACATGTCATTGGGAACAAAAGTTGGAATAGGTTGAATCGCTAAACAATTCAGACCTAGCTCAAATGTACCATCCTCTGCTGAATACTCACAAGTGTCAAGATTAAAATCTGCAAATACATTGGTAAACTCGTCCTCCTCTTCACTTTGTGACTCATAAGAACCATCAGCAAGGGCAATAATAGTACGACGATTGCGACATTTAGCTTGTTTATGCCCATGACCACCACACTTAAAACACTCAATCTTGCTTGTCTTGCGTTGGGTGGCTGCAGTAGAAGAAGTGGGCTGATTTGAACTCACAGCTTTACCTTTCGCATCCAATTGTGGATCTATTTGTTCCACGCGATGAGGATTTGGGCGTTGCAGCTCCTTGCTGTTGGAATAGGAGTGACATCCCCTTGCTATTGGGAATGACGCCATGAAGCATTGTATTTGTAAGACGTAGCAACTTGCCGTTCAGCCCTCTTTACAAAATGAACCAACTCAGTGAGACAAGTGTAATTTTTCATATCCACTTTATCAGCAATGGATTTATTGAGGCCAACCATAAACTGGGCCATTGTGGATTCCTCATCTTCAGTTATCCCTGTACGAAGTAAACACATTTCCAATTCTTGAAAATATTCATCAACAGTACGAGTACCTTGCACAAGACGTTTCAGCTTCAAATGTAGGTCACGAGAATAATATGCAGGAACAAAATGATGTCGCATTTCCCTCTTCATGTCTTCCCAAGTTATACGAACATGCCCAACTCTTTGATATTCAGTACGGACCTGATTCCACCAAGTTATGGCATAGCCTTTAAACTCAATGGCTGCAAGCTTTGCCTTCTTTTTTCAGCAGGGTATTCATACAAATCAAATAGTTGCTCCACTCTGGTTTCCCATTCAAAGTAATCATCAGCATTCTCCTTGCCGCTGAATGGAGGAATGGACACTTTAACATTGCCCAAATCATCATCATTATGACGTCGTTCATGATGACGTCGACGGTGATCACCATAACGACCACGGGCTCCAAAACGGCCAAAGTTGTCACCACCATGATCATCATATGCACCACGGCGACCATAAGGATCACCTCCATGTTCAGCACTATAAATGTTTCAGCATCAAACTCAGGAGGATGCCCAACAGGAACACGTCGTGCACGACCAAAACCAGCAGCAAATCCTCGGCCACGGCCACCTGCAAAGTTATCAAAACCAGCAGCGAATCCTCGGCCACGACCACCACCGCCGCCACCGTCATGTTGATCATCATCATGAGGTGGATGCTCCCCGTGTTGCTGCTGTAGTGATCGTTGAAGCGCTTGCATCCCCTGCATCAATTGTTGCATTTGTGCACGCACTTCCTGAATTTATTGACCAGAAACAGTGTGAGAAGGGGAATCTTCATTTCCTGCCATGTTAGTAACAAAGGTAGAAAGTAATAGGACAAAATATATGTGGAATCACTCTCTCACCACTGACAAACAAGTTCTTTCTCTCCCTGAAAAGAGTAAGAACCGGGCTGCAATTTGTAGTGGAAGAGTGATTGTAACAGCGGCGACGGTACAACAACTCACGGTGTGTTTTAAGTGGAGCTTGGTGGGGTAATATGTAAGTGGAATGCGCTGAAAAATGTTGTGATGCAAAACCGAATAATAATCCAAAAACACAAGTCTAAGTTGCTGAATATAAAGGAAAAGATGCACAAAGATGTAGAAACAAGATGTTGGAAGTGGATAGATGAACACCAAATGCATCAACAGAAACTTATTGTTGCCCAAACCCCTTTGGATGTGCTGAACACAATTCTCTTTTATTTCTTCTTTCCTCTTTTTTTTTGAGCAAGAACCCGTTGTTTTCAGTCTTTCTTTGGACCCATATACATCTTTTCTTTTAACCTTTGTGACAAGTGCAGCACAACTTTCAACTAAAGGAGCGCATAAGGATCAACTAATATGGATGGTGCAGCACAAAAACAAGAAACTCGGGTGGGGAATTTGTGGTGGGTAAAAAACAAGGGTGGGATGGGTGGGTATATGCAGCAAGCGATTTGATGATTAGAACAAAGATAACAACTAGAGCGATGTGGAAAAGAAAAAAAATTCAGCAACTAGACAAATCTTAAAGGATTAAAACTCGATAAAGCAAACTAAAAAATCAGTAGCACGTATGAATTTGGGATGTAGGTTTTCTTTTTGGCTATTAGTGGACAGTAGGTATATAAAAATATATCCTACCAAAAGCAAGAATAATCCTACTGAGGAAACGGAGGCTGTGATACCAGATGATATGCACGCGCCTAGGCAGCACGCGTAACAAGTTGTTGTGGCCCGATTGTAACACCCCAAAATCCTGTTAAGAGGGGAATTTAAAAATTTTTGGATGTATTGCATGTGTTGCAAAAATTCAAATTCAAACTGGAATTCAAATTAAACTCAAAACAGAAATGAAAAAGAAAAAGAAAAGGAAAAAAATAAACCCCTGGCCAGTGGGTCGAAACCCACCAGCCGGCCCATTTATTCCCGCGCCAGCCCGCAGCCGCGCGCCCTCCCCTCTTTCCCACTGACACGCGGGCCCCACCAACCCTTCTTCCTCCTCGCGCCCGAGCTCGGCCGGCCGGACTCTTCTCACCTCCGAATCGAAACCGCCCCGGATCCTCGCGTATCCCAGCCGAATTTCGTTCCTGGACGACGCAAACTCGATCACAACCGAACGCCGCCCTCCCCCGGCTATATAAACACCGGCATCTTCCCGATTTTCACCCGCGATCGGCTGTTTTTCTTCCCGGTGAGAACCCGAGTTTCTCCGACCAATTTCGCTCGATCTTCGCTCGGGATTTCTCATCTAACACGCTGATCTTGATCCACCGCCTTCGAGGAACCGCACAGGTGCAGAAAACTCGGTGGTTTGCGCTTCAAACACAGTGCCGACGAGCCTCGCCATGAATTCACCTCGGACCTCGTCGCCGACCGCTTTCCAGGACCTCCGAGCTCAAGAAAACCCCCGAGGTGAGATCCCCGACCTCCCCTCTACCGATCTATGCCATAAAATCACAGTTTTAGGAAGAATTGACGAAGATCCGAAACTCTCCGGCGAGATCGCCGCCTCCCACCGCCGTGCGCCGCTTGTGCGCCGTCTATTTTAAATCGCACGGTAGAATTTAAATCCCCGCGTACTGGTTCGACGTTATAATCTCAGCCGTCTGTTTTAAATCGGACGGTCCACGTCAGCCCCGCGTTATAAAGGCCGGAATTCTTACACGCTACCCCCTGGGGTTCTCGGAAAATACGAGCTAGCCCCGGAAACTTCTGATCTAGCCCCTGGAACTTCAGAAAATCATGTAAATTCATTTAAAAATCAGTTTTAGCCCCTGGACTTAATAAAAATTAGGAAAACCCCTCTGTTATGTGTTATTAGACCCCTGGAAATTCTTAAAATAATATAATAGACCCTGTAGTAGGGTGAGTTTACCTTTTTAACCCTATATGATATTAAATTTAGGAATTTGAATATGTGTTTAGTATTTAAAATTTAAAAGATGGGACAAACACATTGTAAATTCAAATTAAAAACTTTCCTAGTACTTGGAAAACTTTGGAGTGAGATAAAAATAGATTTTTGGCTGAAATGAATCTGTCTAATTGATTATTCACATTTATTAGTTATAGGGACACATTTTTAAGTAGAGAATAATTCTGAAAATTAGTAAAATAAATGTAAAATAGTTCACATCAGAGGAGAAGTTCAAAAATATATTATTTAATATTTTAGACCCAAAACCTATTCTGTTTAGATGAGGTGTCTTACCATTTTCATAATAAAGTTCACATTTAGGCATAGGAAATAAATCTGAAAATATAGCAAGCTAGGTATGAATAACTAGAAAATGATAAATGAAGTTTCCAAAATCCAAAGAATTCAGTTTAGGGTTGGTAGAAGGTCTGAAGACACATTTGGAGTAGAAAAAATACACTCCATGCACACTTGGTAGCTAAAAGGTGTATCAATTGAATATAAGGAATTTATTTAAATTGGAAACTCATATATAATATGCAACATAAATATGAATACAAAAGTAGAAATCATATGCACATGTTTAAAAGTGCATGTAAACCCAAATATCAACACACATAGAGTAACCACAACACATAGGAATGGGAATGGCTTTCATAAATGGGAATGTGTGGTTTGTATGAAGTGGAAGTGTGAACTATGTCTTATGGATTGTTGTTTTCTTTTGCTATGTGTGATGGTATGATGTAGAACCTGCTCCAGAGCAAGTTCTTCCTTTCTAAGATCAGGACTACCCATTCCTAGAGCAGCAGGAAGAAGGCAAGTGTCCTTGACCACTTTGTTCCTATACTAGGATGTGTAGATAGAATTATTTGCATTGTCAATTGAAAATATGAAACCCATGCTAGGATGTTTCCCTAGAATTGCATTACCTTGTTTCCTTGTAGCTTGGGTTGGGATTCATTTTATCATGTCATTTATTATTATGCATATGCTTAGCCATGCTTAGAATGGGATATTTGGGATACAAGATCATCAGTTTATTTTACCATACTCTTGAATGAGATATTGTGAGTTATGTAGAGGTAGGGATCAAGGTAAGTTGGATGTTTTGGTTGGTGCTGGGTGCACGAGACTCGGGTTTGTGTTTAGTACTTGCCTGGATCCTAAGGACCGGTTCATGGAGCATGTAACCTGGCTTTACCGTGCCAACCACATGCTGAGATGGGGCAGCTTGGCCAATTAATTAGGTGTATCCCCGGCGTAGTATGGGTGTGTTGGATGGTGCGGGGAAGAGGTGTCAGCTGGACTACCATATGAACTGCAAGGCTCAAGAGGGTGCCACTGCAGCGGGGTTGGAGCCTCTTGTATGCTGTAAGGGGTGAAACCTCAGTGGGCCCACGCTCGTCGGGAATCCCTTTGTAAAGGCTTCGTAGTGATCTCCTGGCTACACACCTGGGAAGTGTGAATGTGGTTCATGGCCACTGGCATAATGGAGGTTCTTTTAGTCCACCCGGCAACGGGGGATGAAATCACTACATGTGGGTATAGTGGTGCAAACTCTACAGAGTCAAAACTGTCATGACAGCTGTGCTCACGGTCAAGAGCGGCTTGGACTTATTCATGATTAGAGGAGTTATGGTTTTGGAAGTTAAGGATGTTAAGCGGGGAGCTTAACATTGAAAATGATGTTATGGTTATTTGATTATGATGATGGGATGGGAGATTGGGACCATTTCACCTATGTAGCAATGTAGGTGCTTAATAAGCTAAGGTGATAGGTATTAATTGCGTAGTGCTTTAATCATGAGTTCAACCTCTCCTTGCTCTAGCCATGCATGACATAACTTTCCCACACTTGCTGAGTACCATCGGTACTCAACCTTGCATATTTGTTGGTTTATATTGCTGCTCAGGTCAAGATAATGAAGTGGTGTTTAATGATCAAGACTTTGGACCCGAAGAAGGTTTCTAGGTTCATAGAGTCCCCCCAGGCAACACATATAACGGAGCCCACAAGAATAATATTCCGCTGCTATTTTATTTACTTGTTATGAACTTATTATCGTCCATCGAGACATATGCTATGTAAGACTTATTTATATTCGACACCTGGCTTGTAATAAATGATGCTTCACTATTTGTCATCACATGTATGAGAAAATGATCCTGGCATGCATGTGATATTCACTCGGTTGTTCTTCGGAGAAATCGGGTGTGACAGAAGTGGTATCAGAGCCAAGGTTGCCCGTAGGAACGTGGACCTAGGTAGAAATGGACGTATTTAAGGGCCCTATTTTCTTAAAAACTATTTTACAAGGTGTGTGTTGAAAAGTGTTATTTAATGGAGTCACTTTCTTCATCTTACCCCAACTTTCATTCAAAATAGGATTTTTTTTAAAAGTTTATCTAACCTAAGTTTAAATGCTTTCTGTTTTAGATGGTTCGCATGATTCGCACCACTCGCAAGTCCACAGGAGGGAGAGTTCCCATAGTTGCCCTTGCCCAAAGAGAGGAGAGCCGTCCGGTGACGTACCTTTCCTACGGATTGGCAGTAGGAGGCTTGTTGCGCCGTCTTCGACGTATGCTCCAAGCCGCCGGCAATACGGGCAAGCTAATCATACACTATAGCTCCACCAGGACCATCCGTGAGAAGAGGGAAGAATGGAGTTCAGAGATGAGGATTATCCACGAAAATCAGCTGCTCAAGATCCACCGCTCTCCAGCTTGTCGAGCGACACAGGTCGATGCGGAGAAGGATGTTACCTGGGAGGCCATCACCTGCCAGAGTCACATCTATCGTCGACACCATGACAGAATTGAGTACATGTATGTCCTCCAGCACGAGAGTGGTACAACGGAGTATAAGTACCCGCCAGTGCAGCAAGGGACTTCCCATGAGCACATGGACTTGTGCTTGGAGGATGCTGCTATGCTCAGCACTCGACTGCAGGAGTGTCAGCAGGAGCTTCAGGATGTTCGGGACACCCTGAAGGAAACCGAGGCGTTGCTTCGAGCCTGCTTGAGGGTGAGAGAAAGAGGAGATGAGAATGAACTATGTGTCATCGTGAATGATACATGGACTCCTGACTCCCCAGATTGCCGGGCGATCAGGCGTCGTCGCACTTCTCCACCAGCAGCCTCCCCACCCAAAGCAGAGTCAGAAGGCAGTCGCAATAATGAGGAAGATCCCGAGGAGCCAGCTCAGGGATACGAGTAGTGTAGAGTCTTTCCCTTAGTTAGCAAGATGTCGAATAGTCGAGTCGTTACCTTAGTTAATGGTGTGTTAATGCTTGGTGTGTGACGTGAGTTGTGGAAGCCATGAGCAATTGTCCACAGCCTCGTCTTCAGATTGTTTTGTTTTGGTGTGTGAACCCACATGAAATAATAGTGCATTTATTTTTGTGTGAGACATGAACCCTTAGAAAGTATAACAAAGCCTCAACACTTCAAAGTAAAAACAAGTGAAAGTAGTAAGATAATACGTAATGCTTTAAATTAACATTTGGTTGATCATGCTAGATGGCCGGAAGAGGAAAGGGTCGTGCTGCCAACCCCGCCAACAACAACGATGAGGCCTGCAACTCTCATCTTTCTGGGAGCCAAGACAGGGGTGGGCGCCGTGAGGGAGTTGATCCCCTCCACCAAATGCTTGAAAATCAAAATCAGCTCATCCAGAACCTGACTCAAGTGGTGGCCAACTTGCATCAAGTTCCACCTCCACAAGCTGCACCACGCCAACCAAGGTTGAGTGAGTTTCTAGGAACTCAACCTCCGAAGTTTGCAAGTGCTGCTGAACCTCTAGAGGCAGATGACTGGCTAAAGACCATTGAGAGCAAGATGAGGATCATACAGTGCCAAGGGTATGAGAGGGTGCTGTTTGCCTCTCATCAATTGCATGGACCTGCTGCTGATTGGTGGACCGCCTACGTGGCCGCCCATCATGACCCTGAGAACATCACTTGGGAAGAGTTCAAGCGTATCTTCCGCAACCATTACATACCAAGGGGTGAACTCAAAAACAAGAGGAAGGAGTTCTTGGGGTTGCAGCAAGGAAACATGACTGTGAGGGAATACCTCACTAAATTTACTCAATTCTCCCGTTATGCCCCACGGGACATAGAGACTGATGAGAAGAAACAGGATTGTTTCGTGGAAGGACTTACTGCAGAAATGCAGTGTGCAATGTCCTCCAACGAGTATGAAAGCTTCCAAAAGATGGTGGACAGAGCATTTGTGGTAGAAAGGAAGCTGAAGGCCTTGGAAAATGAAAACAAGAGGAAGGTCGGGTGGTCACACTAAGCCTCCGGGAGCAACACCCGCCCACGTCTGATGCTGCAACCCGCAGGGCAGACGAACCGTGCTGCGGTACCCTACTCAGCACCAAGAGGGTACAACCCGAACTACAGGCCTCCGGCAGCACCAATACAGCCACAACGTCAGTTCGTACAACAGCCTCGCCCTACATATCAACCTCGACCAGCAGTACAAGGACCCCCAAACCAACCCCAAGACAACAAAGGCCATGCACCTAAGGTTGGGGTGCAATGCTTCAATTGTTGCGAGGTGGGGCACTACGCTCATAAGTGCCCAAAGAAGAAGCCCGTGCAGCCGCAACAGCAGTATGTGATGCGAGGACGGGTGAACCACGTGATCATGGAGGAGGCGCAAGAGGCACCCGACGTGGTAGTTGGTAAGTTTCCTGCCAATTTACACATTGCAACCCTGTTGTTCGATTCTGGTGCTACCCACTCGTTCATTGCCCAAGGGTTTGTTAAGAAGCATGATCTAGCAACAACACAAATGAACTATACGCTAGCAGTAAACTCTCCAGGTGGAGAAATAAGGACAAGACAAGTGTGTCCCAAAGTGAACCTAGACATTAATGGGGTAGTATTTACTGCTAACCTCATAGTGATAGATTCACAAGGGATAGATATTATCTTGGGTATGGATTGGTTGACCAAACATAAAGGAATCATCCATTGCTCGACCAGAACGGTGGAACTAACTCACACTAGTGGCGCAAGAGTAAAGTTTATAACAATACAAGAGCCTAGGAGGGACATTAAATTAAATCAAGTTGAGGTGAAAGTGGAGGAGATCAGGACCATCAGGGAATATCCAGATGTTTTTCCGGAGGAGTTGCCAGGTATGCCTCCTGATCGTGAAGTGGAATTCGCAATTGAGCTAGTGCCTGGAACCGCCCCGATATACAAGAGACCTTATCGGATGGACTCCAAGAAGCTGGGAGAACTCAAGGATCATTTGAGAGAATTGACGGAGAAGGGGTATATTCGTCCTAGTTCCTCACCTTGGGGAGCTCCAGTGATATTTGTGCCCAAGAAGGATGGAACCCAAAGGTTATGCGTGGACTACCGTGCCTTGAATGAGGTAACCATCAAGAACAAGTACCCATTACCCCGCATTGAAGACTTGTTTGATCAGATGAGGGGAGCTTGTGTGTTCTCGAAAATTGATCTCAGGTCGGGATACCACCAACTTAAGATAAGGCAAGCCGATATTCCAAAGACAGCTTTCGTATCTCGGTACGGATTGTATGAATACACCGTCATGCCTTTCGGGCTAACGAATGCCCCGTCATACTTCATGTATCTCATGAACAAGGTATTCATGGAATATCTGGACAAATTTATGGTGGTTTTCATAGATGACATTCTCGTTTTCTCCAAAGATGAAGAGGAACATGAGAAACATCTAAGGTTGGTGTTGCAGAGGCTGAGAGAACACCAACTATATGCCAAGTTGAGCAAGTGTGAGTTTTGGCTGAAGAGAGTTCCCTTCTTAGGACATATCATCTCGGAGGGAGGAATCTCCGTGGATCCCGCCAAAATCGAGGATATACAGAAGTGGAAGACCCCTGAAAATGTCGGGGAAGTTCGAAGCTTCTTGGGATTGGCAGGATACTATCGACGGTTTATTGAGGGATTCTCTAAGATCTCGAGACCCCTCACCAAACTGTTGGAGAAGGGAATCACATTCACATGGACGCCGCAGTGCGAGACGAGTTCTCAGGAGTTAAAGAAAAGATTGACAACAGCCCCAGTGCTAGTTACGCCAGATATGCAGAAGAACTTTACGGTGTACCGCGATGACTCTAGAAACGGGTTGGGATGTGTTCTCATGCAAGAAGGGCATGTCCTGGCTTATGCATCCCGGCAGCTCCGGAATCACGAGAAGAACTATCCTACACATGACCTAGAACTAGCCGTAGTGGTACGCGCGTTGAAAATTTGGCGGCACTACTTGATGGGGAAGAGGACAGAGATATATACGGATCATAAGAGTTTAAAGTACATTTTCACACAGCCAGATCTCAACCTCAGACAAAGGAGATGGTTAGAGCTAATCAATGACTTTGATGTGGGCATCAACTATCATCCTGGGAAAGCAAACATCGTGGCAGATGCTTTAAGTCGGAAAGTGCAGGTCAATAAGTTGAGCTTGAAGGACATGCCTGCAGAATTGAAGTACGAGGTTATAAGGCTCAATCTATGCCTTGTGAATAGTGGTGAAGCCATCGCCATGGAAGTGGACTCCACACTAGAGCGAGAAATACGCGAGGGTCAAAAGAATGACGAGAAGATACAAGAAATCAGGCAACTCATCAAGGAAAATAAAGCCCCTGATTTTAGAGAGGATGAACAGGGAACGGTGTGGCACGGGAAAGAATCTGTGTGCTAGAAGTAAAGAAGATTCGTGAATTGATTTTGAAGGAGGCTCACGATTCTAACTATTCCATTCATCTTGGGAGTACGAAGATGTACCAGGACCTCAAGAGCAGGTATTGATGGTATGGCATGAAGCGAGATGTCGCGAAACATGTTGCCCTATGTGACACATGCCAGTTGGTGAAAGCAGAACATCAACGACCCGCGGGATTATTGCAACCACTCAAAGTGCCTGATGGAAATGGGAAGAAATCGGTATGGATTTCATAGTGGGATTGCCTAGGACCCAATCAGGATATGATTCAATATGGGTCATCATCGAAAGGCTAACCAAGGTAGCTCATTTCATCCCCGTGAAAGAAAGCTACAGCGGATCCAAATTGGCAGAATTGTACATGTCAAAGATCGTGTGTTACCATGGAGTGCCGAAGAAGATAGTGTCGGATCGAGTGACACAGTTCACCTCGAGGTTCTGGCAGAAGTTGCACGAAACCATGGGAACCCATCTGAACTTTAGTTCTGCCTATCATCCCCAAACTTACGGGCAGACGGAAAGAACCAATCAGATTCTTGAGGATATGCTGAGGGCGTGTGCACTCAAAAACAATCGGAGTTGGGACAAGAACTTACCGTATGCGGAATTCTCCTATAACAACAGCTATCAAGCTAGTATGAAGATGTCACCGTTCGAAGCTTTGTATGGGAGGAAGTGCAGAACTCCCCTATTTTGGAACCAAACAGGGGAAAGTAAAGTGTTTGGTCCCGAAGTACTACAAGAAGCCGAGGTGAAAGTGAGGGAAATTCGCAACAACTTGAGGATAGCACAGACACGACAAAAGAGCTATGCCGATGTACGGAGAAGAGAGCTCGTTTTCAACGTGGGAGACTATGTCTATCTCAAGGTGTCCCGTATCCGAGGACTTCGTCGGTTCAAGGTGAAAGGGAAGTTGTCACCTCGATACATCGGACCCTTTCAAGGTCTGGAGAGGAAAGGCGAAGTGGCGTATCAACTAGAATTACCGGCTCGCCTATCGGATGTGCACGATGTATTCCATGTGTCACAGCTCAAGAAATGTCTGAGAATGCCTGAAGAGGTGTTACCCATGAATGAGGTTGATGTAGCTGAGGATTTGTCTTATGCCGAGCAACCATCCAAGATTTTGGAAACAATGGAACGCCTCACAAGAAATAAAAGAATTCGGATGTGCAAGGTGTAGTAGAAGCATCACTAGGAAGGGGAAGCCACCTGGGAGCGAGAAGATGAGCTTAAGGCACAATTTCCGGAATTATTTTCTTAGAACCACCAATCTCGAGGACGAGATTTCTTTTAAGGGGGGTAGAGCTGTAACATCCCAAAATCCTGTTAAGAGGGGAATTTAAAATTTTTTGAACGTATTGCATGTGTTGCAAAAATTCAAATTCAAACTGGAATTCAAATTAAACTCAAAACAGAAATGAAAAAGAAAAGGAAAAAATAAACCCCCGACCAGTGGGCCGAAACCCACCAGCTGGCCCATTTATTCTTGCGCCAGCCCGCAGCCGCGCGCCCTCCCCTCTTTCCCACTGACACGCGGGGCCCACCAACCCTTCTTCCTCCTTGCGCCCGCGCTCGGCCGGCCGGACTCTTCTCACCTCCGAATTGAAACCGCCCCGGATCCTCGCGTATCCCAGCTAATTTCGTTCCTGGACGACGCAAACTCGATCACAACCGAACGCCGCCCTCCCCCGGCTATATAAACACCGGCATCTTCCCGATTTTCACCCGCGATCGGCTGTTTTTCTTCCCGGTGAGAACCCGAGTTTCTCTGGCCAATTTCGCTCGATCTTCGATCGGGATTTCTCATCTAACGCGCTGATCTTGATCCACCGCCTCCGGAGAACCGCGCAGGTGCAGAAAACTCGGTGGTTTGCGCTTCAAACACAGCGCCGACAAGCCTCGTCGTGAATTCACCTCGGACCTCGTTGCCGACCGCTTTCCAGGACCTCCGAGCTCAAGAAAACCCCCGAGGTGAGATCCCCGATCTCCCCTCTACCGATGTATGCCATAAAATCACAAGTCTAGGAAGAATTGACGAAGATCCGAAACTCTCCGGCGAGATCACCACCTCTCACCGCCGTGCGCCGTCGGGTAGCGCCACCCGCGCTCGATCAGAGCGACGTGGCCGCTTGTGCGCCGTCTATTTTAAATCGCACGGTAGAATTTAAATCCCCGCGTACCGGTTCGACGTTATAATCTCAGCCGTCTGTTTTAAATCGGACGGTCCACGTCAGCTCCGCGTTATAAAGGCCGGAATTCTTACACGCTACCCCCTGGGGTTCTCGGAAAATACGAGCTAGCCCCGAAAACTTCTGATCTAGCCCCTAGAACTTCAGAAAATCATGTAAATTCATTTAAAAATCAGTTTTAGCCCCTGGACTTAATAAAAATTAGGAAACCCTTCTGTTATGTGTAATTAGACCCCTGGAAATTCTTAAAATAATATAATAGACCCTGTAGTGGGGTGAGTTTACCTTTTTAATCCTATATGATATTAAATTTAGGAATTTGAATATGTGTTTAGTATTTAAAATTTAAAAGATGGGACAAACACATTGTAAATTCAAATTAAAAACTTTCCTAGTACTTGGAAAACTTTGGAGTGAGATAAAAATAGATTTTTGGCTGAAATGAATCAGTCTAATTGATTATTCACATTTATTAGTTATAGGGACACATTTTTAAGTAGAGAATAATTCTGAAAATTGGTAAAATAAATGTAAAATAGTTCACATCAGAGGAAAAGTTCAAAAATATATTATTTAATATTTTAGACCCAAAACCTATTCTGTTTAGATGAGGTGTCTTACCATTTTCATAATAAAGTTCACATTTAGGCATAGGAAATAAATCTGAAAATATAGCAAGCTAGGTATAAATAACTAGAAAATGATAAATGAAGTTTCCAAAATCCAAAGAATTCAGTTTAGGGTTGGTAGAAGGTCTGAAGACACATTTGGAGTAGGAAAATACCCTCCATGCACACTTGGTAGCTAAAAGGTGTATCAATTGAATATAAGGAATTTATTTAAATTGGAAACTCATATATAGTATGCAACATAAATATGAATACAAAAGTAGAAATCATATGCACATGTTTAAAAGTGCATGTAAGCCCAAATATCAACACACATAGAGTAACCACAACACATAGGAATGGGAATGGCTTTCATAAATAGGAATGTGTGGTTTGTATGAAGTGGAAGTGTGAACTATGTCTTATGGATTGTTGTTTTCTTTTGCTATGTGTGATGGTATGATGTAGAACCTGCTCCAGAGCAAGTTCTTCCTTTCCATGATCAGGACTACCCATTCCCAGAGCAGCAGGAAGAAGGCAAGTGTCCTTGACCACTTTGTTCCTATATTAGGATGTGTAGATATAATTATTTGCATTGTCAATTGAAAATATGAAACCCATGCTAGGATGTTTCCCTAGAATTGCATTACCTTGTTTCCTTGTAGCTTGGGTTGGGATTCATTTTATCATGTCATTTATTATTATGTATATGCTTAGCCATGCTTAGAATGGGATATTTGGGATATGAGATCATCAGTTTATTTTACCATACTCTTGAATGAGATATTGTGAGTTATGTAGAGGTAGGGATCAAGGCAAGTTGGATGTTTTGGTTGGTGCTGGGTGCACGAGACTCTTGTTTGTGTTTAGTACTTGCCTGGATCCTAAGGACCGGTTCATGGAGCATGTAACCTGGCTTTACCGTGCCAACCACATGCTGAGATGGGGCAGATTGGCCAATTAATTAGGTGTATCCCCGACGTAGTATGGGTGTGTTGGATGGTGCGGGGAAGATGTGTCAGCTTGTCACACCCGGTTTTTCCGAAGAACAACCAAGTGAATATCACATGTATGCCAGGATCATTTTCTCATACATGTGATGACAAATAGTGAAGCATCATTTATTACAAGCCAGGTGTCGAATATAAATAAGTTTTACATCGCAAATGTCTCAATGGACACTAATGCTTCATCACAAGTAAATAAACTAGCAGCGGAATATTATTCTTTAGGGCTCCATCACAGGCGTTGCCCGGGGGTCTTCATGAACCTAAAAGCCTTCCTCGGGTCCAAAATCTTGGTCATTATACCCCACCTCATTATCTTGACCTGAGCAACAATATAAACCAACAAATATGCAAGGTTGAGTACCAATGGTACTCAGCAAGTGTGGGAAAATTATATCATGCATGGCTAGAACAAGGAGAGGTTGAACTCATGGTTAAAGCACTACGCAATTAATACCTATCACCTTAGCTTATTAAGCACCTACATTGCTGCACAGGTGAAATGGTCCCAATCTCCCATCATATCATCATAACCACATAACCATAACATCATTTCCAATGTTAAGCTTCCCGCTTAACATCCACAACTTCCAAAAACCTTCACTCCTCTAATCATGAATAAGTCCAGGCCGCTCTTAACCGTGAGCACGGCTGTCAAGACAGTTTTGACTCTGCAGAGTTTGTACCACTGTACCCACAAGTAGTGATTTCATCCCCCGTTGCCGGGTGGACTAAAAGAACCTCCATTATGCCAGTGGCTACGTTCCACATTCACACTTCCCAGGTGTGCAGCCAGGAGATCACTACGAAGCCTTTACAAAGGGATTCCCGACGAGCGTGGGCCCACTGAGGTTTCACCCCTAACAGCATACAAGAGGCTCCAACCCCGCTGCAGTGGCCCCCTCTTGAGCCTTGCGGTTCATATGGTAGTCCAGCTGACACCTATTCCCCGCACCATCCAACACACCCATACTACGCCGGGGATACACCTAATTAATTGGCTAAGCTGCCCCATCTCAGCATGTGGTTGGCACTGTAAAGCCGGGTTACATGCTCCATGAACCGGTCCTTAGGATCCAGGCAAGTACTAAACACAAACCCAAGTCTCGTGCACCCAGCACACAACCAAAACATCCAACTTGCCTTGATCCCTACCTCTACATAACTCACAATGTCTCATTCAAGAGTATGGTAATATAAACTGATGATTCTCATGTCCCAAATATCCCATTCTAAGCATGGCTAAGCATATGCATGGAAATAAATGACATGATAAAATAAATCCCAACCCAAGCTACAAGGAAACAAGGTAATGCAATTCTAGGGAAACTTCCTAGCATGGGTTTCATATTTCATTTGACAATGCAAATAATTCTATCTACACATCCTAGCATAGGATCAAAGTGGTCAAGGACACTTGCCTCCTTCTTGCTGCTCTTGAAATGGGTATTCCTGGTCTTGGAAGTGAATAACTTGTTCTTGAACAGGTTCTACTTCATACCATCACACATAGCAAAAGAAGAACAACAATCATAAGACATAGTTCACACTTCTTACTTCATACAAACCACACATTCACATTTATGAAATTCATTCACCATTATATGTGTTGTGATTACTTTATGTGTGTTAAGTTGTGGCTTGCATGCACTTTTAACCATGTATATATATATTCCTACTTTTGTATCCACATTTATACTTGCATATAATGTGCCTTCACAATTTCTATCAACCCTAAACTGAATTCTTTGTATTTTAGAAACTCCAGTTATCATTTACTAGTTGCTATATTTTCAGATTTATATTCCTATGCATAATTGTGTATTTTATTATGAAATTAGTAATACACATCACCTAAACAGTATAGGTTCTGGTCCTAAATAAGTTAATAACGTATTTTGATCTTGGCTTCTGATGTATACTATTTCATAATTATTTTCCCTATTTTTCTATAACTATTATTTACTTAAAAATGTGTCCCCATACTAATAAATGTGAAAAATAGATGAAACAGATTTATTTCAGCCCAAAAATATATTTTTATCTCACTCCAAAGTTTTCTAAGTACTGAGAAAGTTTTTAATTAACTTTTACAATTATGTTTGTCCCCCTTTTTAATTTTTAAACACTAGTTACATATTCAATTTTCTAAATTAATTACTAAACAGGGTTAAAATAATGAATTCACCCCATTACAGGGTCTATAGTATTATTTTCATAATTTCCAGGGGTCTAGCTACACTTATCAGAGGTGTTTTTCTTAATTTCTATTAAGTCCAGGGGCTAAAACTGATTTTTAAATGAATTTACATGATTTTCTGGAATTCCAGGGGCTAGATCTGAAGTTTCCGGGGCTAGCTCTCAATTCCAGAGAACCCCAGGGGGTAGCACGTAAGAATTCCTGTCTTTATAATGCGGGGTTGACGTGGACCGTCCGATTTTAAACCGACGGCTGAGATTATAACATCGAACCGGTACGCGGGGTTTTAAAGTCTACCGTGCGATTTAAAATAAACGGCGCACAAGCGGCCACGTCGCTCTGATCGAGCGCGGGCGGCGCTGCCGGCGGCGCACGGCGGCGGGAAGCGGCGATCTCGCTGGAAAGTTTCGGATCCTCGAGAATTCTGCCTAAAACTGTGATCTTATGGCATAGATCGGTAGAGGGGAGGTCAGGGATCTCACCTCGGGGGTTTTCTCGAGCTCGGGGGTCCTGGAAAGTGATCGGCGGCGAGGTCCGAGGCAAAACCACGGCGAAGCTCGTCGGCGCTGCATTTACACCGTAACTTTCCGAGTTTTCTGCACCTGCAAAGTTCCCCGGAGGCGGTGGATCAAAACCAGCGAGTTAGATCAGAGTTTCCGAGCTTAGATCGGCCAGAATTCACCGGCGAAGTCTCGGTGCTCACCGGAGTGAAAATCGGCGATCGCGTGAGAAAAACTGATCGGATCGGGGGTTTTTATAGCCGGGGGAGGGCGGTGGGTCTGTTGTGATCGAGTTGGAGTCCTCTGGGACCAGAATTCGGCTGCGGGACGGGCTTTCCCGGTCGGTTGCGATTTCGCGCGCTCGGGAGAAAAGTCCGGGGTCGCGGGGGCTCGGGGTTAGGGATGACAGGTGGGTCCCACCCGTCGGTGAGAGGCAGCGCGGCGCGCGCGGGGGCGGGCTGGCGCGGGAGTAGCTGGGCCGGCTGGCGGGTTTCGGCCCACTGGCAGTCTTGTCCTCGAGATTGGTGTTTCTAAGAAAACAATTCCGGAAACTGTGCCTTGAGCTCATCTTCCCGTTCCCAGGTAGCTTCCTCTTCTGAGTGATGCTTCAAGTGCACCTTGCACATCCGGATTCTCTTGTTTCTAGTGAGGCGTTCCATCGTCTCCAAAATCTTGTATGGTTGCTCGGCATAAGACAAATCTTCAGCTACATCCACTTCATTCATGGGTAACACCTCCTCAGGCGTCCTCAGACATTTCTTGAGTTGTGACACATGAAACACATCGTGTACGCCCGATAGATGCACCGGTAACTCTAGCTGGTACGCCACTTCGCCTTTTCTTTCCAAAACTTGAAAGGGTCCGATGTATCGAGGCGACAACTTCCCTTTCACCTTGAACCGACGAAGTCCTCTGATAGGAGACACCTTGAGATAAACATAGTCTCCCACGTTGAAAACGAGTTCTCTTCTTCGTACGTCAGCATAACTCTTCTGGCGTGTTTGTGCTATCCTCAAATTGTTGCGAATCTCCCTCACCTTTGCCTCAGCTTCTTGTAGCACTTCTGGACCAAACACTTTACTTTCTCCTGTTTGGTTCCAAAATAGGGGAGTTCTGCACTTCCTTCCATACAAAGCTTCAAACGGTGACATCTTCATACTAGCTTGATAGCTGTTGTTATAGGAAAACTCCGCATACGGTAAGTTCTTGTCCCAACTCCTATTGTTTTTGAGTGCACATGCCCTTAACATATCTTCAAGGATCTGATTAGTTCTCTCCGTCTGCCCGTCAGTTTGGGGATGATAGGCAGAGCTGAAATTCAGATGGGTTCCCATGGTTTCATGCAACTTTTGCCAAAACCTCGAGGTGAACTGTGTCCCTCGGTCCGACACTATCTTCTTTGGCACTCCATGGTAACACACAATCCTTGACATGTACAATTCTGCCAATTTGGATCCGCTGTAGCTTTCTTTCACCGGAATGAAATGAGCTACCTTGGTTAGCCTATCAATAATGACCCATATTGAATCATACCCGGATTGGGTCCTAGGCAATCCCACGACAAAATCCATGCTGATTTCTTCCCACTTCCATTCAGGTACTTTGAGTGGTTGCAATAATCCCGCGGGTCGTTGATGTTCTGCTTTCACCAACTGACATGTGTCACATAGGGCAACATGTTCCGCGACATCTCGCTTCATGCCATACCACCAATACCTGCTCTTGAGGTCCTGGTACATCTTCGTACTCCCAGGATGAATGGAATAGTCAGAATCGTGAGCCTCCTTCAAAATTAATTCACGGATCTCCTTTACTTCTGGCACACATATCCTTTTCCCGTGCCACACCGTTCCTTGTTCATCCTCTCTAAAACCAGGAGCTTTATTTTCCTTAATGAGCTGTCTGATCTCTTGTATCTTCTCATCATTCTTTTGGCCCTCGCGTATGTCTTGCTCGAGTGTGGAGTCCACTTCCATGGCGATGGCTTCACCACTATTTACTAGACATAGATTGAGTCTTATAACCTCGTCCTTCAATTCCGCAGGCATGTCCTTCAAGCTCAACTTATTGACCTGCACTTTCCGACTCAAAGCATCGGCCACGACGTTTGCTTTTCCGGGATGATAGTTGATGCCCACATCAAAGTCATTGATTAGCTCTAACCATCTCCTTTGTCTGAGGTTGAGATCTGGCTGTGTGAATATATACTTCAAACTCTTATGATCCGTATATATCTCTGTCCTCTTCCCCATCAAATAGTGCCGCCAAATTTTCAACGCGTGTACCACTGCAGCTAGTTCTAGGTCATGTGTAGGATAGTTCTTCTCGTGCTTCCGAAGCTGCCGGGATGCGTATGCCACGACATGTCCTTCTTGCATGAGAACACATCCCAACCCATTTCCAGAGGCATCGCAGTACACTGTGAAATTCTTCTGCATATTTGGCATAACCAACACTGGGGCTGTTGTCAATCTTCTTCTTTAGCTCTTGAAAGCTCGTCTCGCACTGTGGCGTCCAGGTGAATGTGATTCCCTTTTCCAACAGTTTGGTGAGAGGTCTCGAGATCTTGGAGAATCCCTCAATAAACCGTCGATAGTATCCAGCCAATCCCAAAAAGCTTCGAACTTCCCCGACATTTTCAGGGGTTTTCCACTTCTGGATATCCTCGATTTTGGCGGGATCTACGGAGATTCCTCCCTCCGAGATTATATGTCCTAAAAAGGGAACTCTCTTCAGCCAAAACTCACACTTGCTCAACTTGGCATATAGTTGGTGTTCTCTCAGCCTCTGTAACACCAACCTTAGATGTTTCTCATGTTCTTCTTCATCTTTGGAGAAGACGAGAATATCATCTATGAAAACCACCACAAATTTGTCCAGATATTCCATGAATACCTTGTTCATGAGGTACATGAAATATGCCGGGGCATTGGTTAGCCCGAAAGGCATGACAGTGTATTCATACAGTCCGTACCGAGATACGAAAGCTGTCTTGGGAATATCAGATTGCCTTATCTTGAGCTGGTGGTATCCCGACCTGAGATCAATTTTCGAGAACACACAAGCTCCCCTCAACTGATCAAACAAGTCTTCAATGCGAGGCAATGGGTACTTGTTCTTGATGGTTACCTCATTCAAGGCACGGTAATCCACGCATAACCTTTGGGTTCCGTCTTTCTTGGGCACAAATATCACCGGAGCTCCCCATGGTGAGGAACTAGGGCGAATATACCCCTTCTCCGTCAATTCTCTCAAATGATCCTTGAGCTCTTCTAGCTGCTTGGAGTCCATTCGATAAGGTCTCTTGTATATCGGGGCTGTTTCCGGTACTAGCTCAATTGCGAACTCCACGTCACGGTCGGGAGGCATACCTGGCAACTCCTCCGGAAAAACATCCGGATATTCCCTGATGGTCCTGATTTCCTCAACTTTCACCTCCACTTGATTTAATTTAATGTCCCTCCTAGGCTCGTGTATTGTTATGAACTTTACTCTGGTACCACTGGGGTGAGTTAATTCCACCGTTCTGGTCGAACAATGGATGATTCCTTTATGTTTGGTCAACCAATCCATACCCAAAATAATATCTATCCCTTGTGAATCTATCACGATGAGGTTAGCAGTAAATACTACCCCATTAATGTCTAGGTTCACTCTGGGACACACTTGTCTTGTCCTTATTTCTCCACCTGGAGAGTTTACCGCTAGCATATGGTTCATTTGTGTGGTTGCTAGGTCATGCTTCTTAACAAACCCTTGAGCAATGAACGAGTGGATAGCACCAGAATCAAACAGCAGAGTTGCAAGGTGTAAATTGGCAGAAAACTTACCAACTACCACGTCGGGCGCCTCTTGTGCTTCCTCCATAGTGACGTGGTTCACCCGTCCTCTCACTACATTCTGCTGTTGTGGCGGCGCAGGCTTCTTCTTTGGGCATTTATGGGCGTAGTGCCCCACTTCACCACAGCTGAAACATTGCACCCCAATCTTAGATGCTTGGCCCTTGTTGTCTTGGGGTTGGTTTGGGGGTCCTTGCACTGCTGGTCGAGGTGGATATGCGGGGCGAGGCTGCTGCACAAACTGACGTTGCGGCTGTGCTGGTGCCGCGGGTGGCCTGTAGTTTGGGTTGTACCCTCTTGGTGCTGAATAGGGTACCGCAGCACGGCTTGTCTGCCCCGTAGGTTGCTGCATCATACGTGGGCGGGTGTTGCTTCCCGAGGCCTGATGTGACCATCCCGCCTTCCTCTTATTCTCATTTTCCAGGGCCTTTAGCTTCCTTTCCACCACAAACGCTCTGTCCACCATCTTTTGAAAACTTTCATACTCATTGGAGGACATGGCACACTGCATCTCTGCGGTAAGTCCTTCCACGAAACAATCTTGTTTCTGCTCATCAGTCTCTATGTCTCGTGGAGCATAACGGGATAGTTGAGTAAATTTAGTGAGGTATTCCCTCACCGTCATGTTTCCCTGCTGCAGTCCCAAAAACTCCTTTCTCTTGTTTTTGAGTTCACCTCTTGGTATGTAGTGGTTGCGGAAGCTACGCTTGAACTCTTCCCAAGTGATGTTCTCAGGGTCATGATGGGCAGCCACGTAGGCGGTCCACCAATCAGCAGCAGGTCCATTCAATTGATGAGAGGCAAACAACACCCTCTCATACCCTTGGCATTGTATTATCCTCATCTTACTTTCAATGGTCTTCAGCCAATCATCTGCCTCCAGAGGTTCAGCAGCACTTGCAAACTTGGGAGGTTGAGTTCCTAGAAACTCACTCTACCTTGGTTGGCGTGGTGCAGCTTGTGGAGGTGGAACTTGATGCAAGTTGGCCACCACTTGAGTCAAGTTCTGGATAAGCTGATTTTGATTCTCCAGCATTTGGTGGAGAGGATCAACTTCTTCACGGCGACCACCCCGGTCCTGGCCTTCAGAAAGATGAGGGTTGCATGCCTCATCATTGTTGTTGGCGGGGTTGGCAGCACGTCCTTTTCCTCTTCCGGCCATCTGGCAGAATCAACATATGTTAATTTGATATCATTTAGTATCATCTTACTACTTTCATTTGTTGGTGCTTTGAGGTGTTGAGGCTTTGTTAAAATTTTACGAGGGTTTATATCTCACACCAAATAAATGCTCTATTATTTCCTGTGGGTTCACACACCAAAGCAAAACAATCTGAAGACGAGGTTGTGGACAATTGCTCATGGCTTCCACAACTCACGTCACACACCAAGCATCATCACACCATTAACTACGTAACGACTCGACTACTCGACCTCTTGCTAGCTAGGGGAAAGACTCTACACTACTCGTCCTCTTGAGCTGGCTCCTCGGGATCTTCCTCCTCATTTCGGCTACCTTCTGACTCTGCTTTGGGTGGGGAGGCTGCTGGTGGAGAAGTACGACGACGCCTGATTGCTCGGCGATCCGGGGAGTCAGGAGTCCATGGATCACTCACGGTGACACACAGTTCATTCCCATCTCCTCTTTCTCTCGCCTTTAAGCAAGCTTGCAGCAACGCCTCCGTTTCCTTCAGGGTGTCTCGGACATCCTGAAGCTCTTGTTGACACTCCTGCAGTCGAGTGCTGAGCATAGCAGCATCCTCCAAGCACAAGTCCATGTGCTCATGGGAAGTCCCTTGCTGCACCGGTGGGTACTTGTACTCTGTGGTACCACTCTCACGTTGGAGGACATACATGTACTCAGTTTTGTCCAAGTGGCGACGATAAATGTGACTCTGGCAGGTGATGGCCTCCCAGGTGACATCTTTCTCCGCGTCAACTTGAGTTGCTCGACAAGCTGGAGAGTGGTGAATCTTAAGCAGCTGATTCTCGTGTATAATCCTCATCTCCGAACTCCATTCTTCCCTCTTCTCACGGATGGTCCTGGTGGAGTTATAGTGGATGATTAGCTTGCCCGTATTGCCGGCGGCTTCGAGCATACGTCGAAGACGGCGCAACAAGTCTCCTACTGCCAATCCGTAGGAAAGGTACGTCACTGGACGACTCTCCTCTCTTTCGGCAAGGGCAACTACGGGAACTCTCCCTCCTGTGGACTTACGAGCGGTGCGAATCATGCGAACCATCTAAAACAAAAGAATTTAAAATTAGGTTAGATAAATTCCCAAACAAAAATCCTATTTTGAATGAAAGTTGGGATAAGATGAAGAAAATGACTCCTTTAATAACACTTTTCCACCCACACCTTGGAAAATAGTTTTTTAAGAAAATAGGGCCCTTAAATACGTCCATTTCTACCTAGGTCCACGTTCCTACGGGCAACCTTGGCTCTGATACCACCTCTGTCACACCCGGTTTTTCCAAAGAACAACCAAGTGAATATCACATGTATGCCAGGATCATTTTCTCATACATGTGATGACAAATAGTGAAGCATCATTTATTACAAGCCAGGTGTCGAATATAAATAAGTCTTACATCGCAAACGTCTCAATGGACACTAATGCTTCATCACAAGTAAATAAACTAGCAGCGGAATATTATTCTTTAGGGCTCCATCACAGGCGTTGCCCGGGGGTCTTCATGAACCTAAAAGCCTTCCTCGGGTCCAAAATCTTGGTCATTATACCCCACCTCATTATCTTGACCTGAGCAACAATATAAACCAACAAATATGCAAGGTTGAGTACCAATGGTACTCAGCAAGTGTGGGAAAATTATATCATGCATGGCTAGAACAAGGAGAGGTTGAACTCATGGTTAAAGCACTACGCAATTAATACCTATCACCTTAGCTTATTAAGCACCTACATTGCTGCACAGGTGAAATGGTCCCAATCTCCCATCCCATCATCATAACCAAATAACCATAACATCATTTCCAATGTTAAGCTTCCCGCTTAACATCCACAACTTCCAAAAACCTTCACTCCTCTAATCATGAATAAGTCCAGGCCGCTCTTAACCGTGAGCACGGCTGTCAAGACAGTTTTGACTCTACAGAGTTTGTACCACTGTACCCACAAGTAGTGATTTCATCCCCCGTTGCCGGGTGGACTAAAAGAACCTCCATTATGCCAGTGGCTACGTTCCACATTCACACTTCCCAGGTGTGCAGCCAGGAGATCACTACGAAGCCTTTACAAAGGGATTCCCGACGAGCGTGGGCCCACTGAGGTTTCACCCCTAACAGCATACAAGAGGCTCCAACCCCGCTGCAGTGGCCCCCTCTTGAGCCTTGCGGTTCATATGGTAGTCCAGCTGACACCTATTCCCCACACCATCCAACACACCCATACTACGCCGGGGATACACCTAATTAATTGGCTAAGCTGCCCCATCTCAGCATGTGGTTGGCACTGTAAAGCCGGGTTACATGCTCCATGAACCGGTCCTTAGGATCCAGGCAAGTACTAAACACAAACCCAAGTCTCGTGCACCCAGCACACAACCAAAACATCCAACTTGCCTTGATCCCTACCTCTACATAACTCACAATGTCTCATTCAAGAGTATGGTAATATAAACTGATGATTCTCATGTCCCAAATATCCCATTCTAAGCATGGCTAAGCATATGCATGGAAATAAATGACATGACAAAATAAATCCCAACCCAAGCTACAAGGAAACAAGGTAATGCAATTCTAGGGAAACTTCCTAGCATGGGTTTCATATTTCATTTGACAATGCAAATAATTCTATCTACACATCCTAGCATAGGATCAAAGTGGTCAAGGACACTTGCCTCCTTCTTGCTGCTCTTGAAATGGGTATTCCTGGTCTTGGAAGTGAATAACTTGTTCTTGAACAGGTTCTACTTCATACCATCACACATAGCAAAAGAAGAACAACAATCATAAGACATAGTTCACACTTCTTACTTCATACAAACCACACATTCACATTTATGAAATTCATTCACCATTATATGTGTTGTGATTACTTTATGTGTGTTAAGTTGTGGCTTGCATGCACTTTTAACCATGTATATATATATTCCTACTTTTGTATCCACATTTATACTTGCATATAATGTGCCTTCACAATTTCTATCAACCCTAAACTGAATTCTTTGTATTTTAGAAACTCCAGTTATCATTTACTAGTTGCTATATTTTCAGATTTATATTCCTATGCATAATTGTGTATTTTATTATGAAATTAGTAATACACATCACCTAAACAGTATAGGTTCTGGTCCTAAATAAGTTAATAACATATTTTGATCTTGGCTTCTGATGTATACTATTTCATAATTATTTTCCCTATTTTTCTATAACTATTATTTACTTAAAAATGTGTCCCCATACTAATAAATGTGAAAAATAGATGAAACAGATTTATTTCAGCCCAAAAATATATTTTTATCTCACTCCAAAGTTTTCTAAGTACTGAGAAAGTTTTTAATTAACTTTTACAATTATGTTTGTCCCCCTTTTTAATTTTTAAACACTAGTTACATATTCAATTTTCTAAATTAATTACTAAACAGGGTTAAAATAATGAATTCACCCCATTACAGGGTCTATAGTATTATTTTCATAATTTCCAGGGGTCTAGCTACACTTATCAGAGGTGTTTTTCTTAATTTCTATTAAGTCCAGGGGCTAAAACTGATTTTTAAATGAATTTACATGATTTTCTGGAATTCCAGGGGCTAGATCTGAAGTTTCCGGGGCTAGCTCTCAATTCTAGAGAACCCCAGGGGGTAGCACGTAAGAATTCCTGTCTTTATAATGCGGGGTTGACGTGGACCGTCCGATTTTAATCCGACGGCTGAGATTATAACATCGAACCGGTACGCGGGGTTTTAAAGTCTACCGTGCGATTTAAAATAAACGGCGCACAAGCGGCCACGTCGCTCTGATCGAGCGCGGGCGGCGCTGCCGGCGGCGCACGGCGGCGGGAAGCGGCGATCTCGCCGGAAAGTTTCGGATCCTCGAGAATTCTGCCTAAAACTGTGATCTTATGGCATAGATCGGTAGAGGGGAGGTCAGGGATCTCACCTCGGGGGTTTTCTCGAGCTCGGGGGTCCTGGAAAGTGATCGGCGGCGAGGTCCGAGGCAAAACCACGGCGAAGCTCGTCGGCGCTGCATTTACACCGTAACTTTCCGAGTTTTCTGCACCTGCAAAGTTCCCCGGAGGCGGTGGATCAAAACCAGCGAGTTAGATCAGAGTTTCCGAGCTTAGATCGGCCAGAATTCACCGGCGAAGTCTCGGTGCTCACCGGAGTGAAAATCGGCGATCGCGTGAGAAAAACTGATCGGATCGGGGGTTTTTATAGCCGGGGGAGGGCGGTGGGTCTGTTGTGATCGAGTTGGAGTCCTCTGGGACCAGAATTCGGCTGCGGGACGGGCTTTCCCGGTCGGTTGCGATTTCGCGCGCTCGGGAGAAAAGTCCGGAGTCGCGGGGGCTCGGGGTTAGGGATGACAGGTGGGTCCCACCCGTCGGTGAGAGGCAGCGCGGCGCGCGCGGGGGCGGGCTGGCGCGGGAGTAGCTGGGCCGGCTGGCGGGTTTCGGCCCACTGGCCAGTTTTTTCCCGTTTTCTCTTTTTCTTTTTCCATTTCTTTTCTGTTTTGAGTATAATTTGAATTCCAGTTTGAATTTGAATTTTTGCAAAACATGCAACACGTCCAAAAATTTCTAAATTCCCCTCTGAACATGGTTTAGGGTTTTGAATCAAAATTTGGGGTGTTACACAGCTGGACTACCATATGAACCGCAAGGCTCAAGAGGGGGCCACTGCAGCGGGGTTGGAGCCTCTTGTATGCTGTTAGGGGTGAAACCTCAGTGGGCCCACGCTCATGGGGAATCCCTTTGTAAAGGCTTCGTAGTGATCTCCTGGCTACACACCTGGGAAGTGTGAATGTGGTTCGTGGCCACTGGCATAATGGAGGTTCTTTTAGTCCACTCGGCAATGGGGGATGAAATCACTACATGTGGGTACAGTGGTGCAAACTCTGCAGAGTCAAAACTGTCATGACAGTCGTGCTCACGGTCAAGAGCGGCTCGGACTTATTCATGATTAGAGGAGTGATGGTTTTGGAAGTTAAGGATGTTAAGCGGGGAGCTTAACATTGAAAATGATGTTATGGTTATTTGATTATGATGATGGGAGATTGGGACCATTTCACCTGTGTAGTAATGTAGGTGCTTAATAAGCTAAGGTGATAGGTATTAATTGCGTAGTGCTTTAACCATGAGTTCAACCTCTCCTTGCTCTAGCCATGCATGACATAACTTTCCCACACTTGCTGAGTACCATCGGTACTGAACCTTGCATATTTATTAGTTTATATTGCTGCTCAGGTCAAGATAATGAAGTGGTGTTTAATGATCAAGACTTTGGACCCGAAGAAGGTTTCTAGGTTCATGGAGTCCCCCCGGGCAACGCCTGTAACGGAGCCCACAAGAATAATATTCCGCTGCTATTTTATTTACTTGTTATGAACTTATTATCGTCCATCGAGACATATGCTATGTAAGACTTATTTATATTCGACACCTGGCTTGTAATAAATGATGCTTCACTATTTTTCATCACATGTATGAGAAAATGATCCTGGCATACATGTGATATTCACTCGGTTGTTCTTTGGAGAAACTGGGTGTGACACCGATCTTCTTGTAGGATCTGCGAACTTGATAAATTGTCGCTGCGTGACCTGGTGAAGAGGCAGCGCACCGCGAGGCTGTCCACGCGACGAACTACCGAGACAATCACCCTTCCACGTATCGACGAAACAGCCCACGCAATCACGCCCTATAGACGTAAAGGCACGAACTGGGTGAACCGCAGTTCGGCGTTCTACAACTCCCTTAGGACAAGAACAAATATTGCAAGTCTCTCAAACTCATGCATAAATAAAACTCCAAGAGTTTGTGTATTCTGAATTCAATAAAAATAAGATGTCCCCACTTTTTCATTGTCTAGTACAATATATATATATATATATATATATATATATATATATATATATATATATATATATAGATAGGGGCGTTCAGCTTTGAGTAAATGGCTGCATGCGCATGCCTAGTGGATTTAGTGGCTGGTTCACGCGTCTTTTCAGCTTCTGGCAGTAGTTACTAAAATAAGCATAACTCCTTATTAGGACATCCAAATAATGAACCGTTTGATGGGCTATAAAGTAGATTTGAAGACGCTTCCATCCACTTATAGAACACCGTCAAACTCCTTGTATCCTGTCCGCAGTGATGCTTGGAATTCATACCATGTGTCAGTCATCTAGCTTCTGGTTGCATTCCCATGCTAAGGTGATGAACCACCATTTTATTCATGCACACCATAGGCTTATTGGTTCATATGTCCAGAGGTTTGAATCCATCTTGATCCCATGCTGGTTCATACACTTCATCATTACTAAGGACATTGAAACAAGAACTCAAAAGCATAGGCTCATTCAACATAGACTGATTATTAAACATAAGGTTAGCGTTCACCTGAGAATGAATTTCCTTCTGCAATTGTTTAGCTCTACTCCTTGTAATTGGACCAGCTATATCAAGTGGATTTTCATTTGAAGATGAGTGAATGCTAGGCATGACCTCATTATTGCTTTGACTCATCAAGCTTGATGTATTTCTTCCCTTCCTCACATGTCTCCCCTTCATTTCCTCTTCGAGCGATAAGCACTTAAATGAAGAGTTAGGCTCTGATAACAATTGAAAGTTGCCCAGAGGGGGGTGAATAGGCGGAAAATTTAAAATACAGCTTAATAAAAATAATTATTTCACAGACGACGGACTAGTCCGGTCCTGAGGGCAGACTAGTCCGGTCATAGAGAATTTTAGCTCAATAAGGCAAGAACACAAGATTTATCCCATGGTTCAGCTCCACAAAGAAGCCTACGTCCACGTTGAGGAGTCCACCAAGGACCAGGTTGCTCTCAACCTTTTCCTCACCAAGCCACCACCAAGGTTGGCTTGTTCTTCCACTATATCACAAATGCTTCACAATAAATCGTGGGGCAACTCATAACTTGAGGCTCCCACGAGAATTCAGCTCAAAGCACTTACAAACCAATGCCCTCAACAGCACACTTCTCACTCAGTGCTAGAGAATCAACCAAGATCTCTATGTTGCACACTCCCCTTCTTCTCCTCTTCCCAAAACTCATAAATCCTCAAGAATCACACTTAGGGCTCCAAGAATTTGAAGAGAGGGGACTAGAAAAGCTCTAGGCTATTTCGGCGTTAGGGTGCTTGTTGCTTGCTTTGAGGCCCGAGCAACCCCTTTTTATAGAGATCCCGTGAACTAGCCGTTGCCAACAGCAAAAGTACAGACTAGTCCACCCTTTGATCCCGGACTAGTCCGGCCTGCGGGGACATCACTCTTCACCTACTAAACGGTCAGATTCTACCAACTAAACGGTCACATTCTACGGACTAGTCCGGTCCACAGCGGATTAGTCTGATCTCACACAAAAACCATTGTTTTGGTTGAGAACAGACAAGTCTGGTCCACCGGACTAGTCCGGCCTCCAGGGGCTGACAAGTACGGCCATCCAAGACTTAGTTCCTTTAGCTATTTCCATGTCCCAAACGGACTAGTCCGACACACAGAGGACTAGTCCGATCTCACACATAACCTCCTGTTGCGGTTCGAAATGGACTGATCTGAGCCTGCGGACTAGTCCGACCTCAGAGAGCGGACTAGTCCGGTCCTTTAGGACTTAGCTCCTGAAGAGCTCAGACTCTTTTCCCACGGACTATTCCATCCCCAGACGAACAATTTTAAACTCACACAGAAACTCTTGTTCCGTTCTATATCGAGGATTAGTCTGATTCTTCGGACTAGTCCGGCCTTCCACCTCGGACAAGTCCAAACTCACATAGAACCTCTTGTTCCGTTCTACATTAGATTAGTACGATGTACCGGACTAGTCCGACCTTTCAGCCCGGACAAGTCTGGCCCTATTCCCAGGGCTATCCCAATTCTTCACTCCACTCAACCTAAACTCGGACTATGAGCTCTTAGATGATTCTCAGCACTTTACTCTATGATCACACTAATACTCAAATGCTAAACTCAACACAAAAGAATTTAAAACCCTAATCTTCTTGTGCGTTTGCCCTTTTTCCTCCTCTTTTCCTTTTTAGTGCCTCCATCTTTGTAGATTTCTTAATCACCTGTACTCACACTTGCAATGCCCATTAGTCCCTTAAGTGTTGTCATTAACCATCAAAACCGACGGGGAATTAGCCTAGTTGCACTTTCAGTCCCCGGGCTCCGGGTCAGACCTCCCCGCTAAGGAGGGCTCCGGAGCCGCCATGTGTCCTTGGCCCCGGACCTCGCCTCCCCGCTGAGGCAAGGTCCAGCGCTGCCATGTGTCCCAAGGCTCTGGGACGGACCTCCCCACTAAGGAGGGCTCCGAAACTGCCACGTGTCCCATGACAAGACGTGGGCCGTAAATACTCCGAAGTAAAGGAATACACGCGCCGGCCAGCCGTGCATTCATGGCTCGCGCCTTCCCCAGAAGCATGGCGCAGGGCGCACACCTCCGTCCTCCGCCTGTTCACCATTACGGTGACAAGGCAGGACGGTGGGGCGTGACAGCGGAACAATGCCGCCCAACGGCACTGTGCCACTCAGCAGAGCGAGAGGATGCAGCGACAAGACGGGGACTTTACCATCACTGGCTACCCGGTCAGAGGCACCCAGCGTGTCAGGCGGCGCACCTTCACTCCTTCGACAGCGACGTAACGTATAGTTGTAAATGCCTAGCTCATGTATAGAGTACAGACAGCCTCTGGGCCACGTGTTAGTCCCCGGGCCACATTGTAACTGCCCCGGCCTTGGGCTATAAAAGGACCTGGGCAGCCTAGGGGCAAAGGGTTCGCACCCAGCGTCCTTCTTCCACCGCAAAAGGGTTCGAGACCCGGCAACCTCACACACTCATACGCACAAGCAATACAACACCCACACCGTGGACGTAGGGTATTATGCTCCGGCGGCCCGAACCATGTAAATCCTCGTGTTCATCCTCGCCATCATGCTCCGACGCTCGAAACCACAAGCCCCTCCTAAAATAGAACCTCCGCGGGCTGCCCCAGAGCAGACAGGGGGAAGTGTAGCAAGAAAACACTTCGACAGCAACTTAATATCTTTTGTTCCATTACCATTCAAAATGGATAATTTTTAAACTTATTGATTAAACATTGTAGTATGTTTATAAAAAAGTCAAATCCAGCATGCACCCGAGACTCGCACGAAAAACTGATGGGTGCGAGTGCAGTACGAATCTCACCTGCGGATGCGGATGTGGTCTCAAATTTCACCCGCAATCTATTTTAGTTCGAGCAGGTTTTTGCTCCACCCGAACTAGACCCATTTAGAGGTGGGACTTGGCCCGGGCCAAATCCGGGCGGGCCAAAGCATGACGGGCCGGCGTGGCCGAGGCACAAAAACATTTCGGGCTTGGCCAGCCCAGCACGGAATTTCAGGCCGTGCCGTGCCCGGGTTTGGCGAGGTCGGGCGGCCCGACACGAAATAGAATTTCGGTTTGTGCTCGGGCCGGCATGGCCCGAAATGAGCCCATCGGCATGAAATGGCCCATTGGCATGGATTGGCCCATCGGCCCGTATTAGCTCGATTAGGGTTAGGTTTAAACCACAGCCAACCCGCCCGCCCGCCCGCTCACGCCCGCCGGCGTCGCGCCGTCTGCCCGCCCACGCTTGCCAGCGCCACGCCACCCGCCCGCCCACGCTTGCCAGCGCCACGCGACCCGCCCGCTCGCCCAGCACCGCGCCAGCCGCCCGCCTACGCCGCCCCACGGGCGTGCGGTGCAGCGCGTGCGGTGGCCCGCCTATGCCGCCCGCGCGGGCCGTGCTGCACGCCCGCGCCGCGCCGCCCGCACACCCGCGCGCGCCGCCCCGCCCACCGACCGGCCAGACCACGCCGCGCCCAGCCCCGTCGACGGGCAGACCACGCCGTCGCCCGCCCATCACCACACTGTTTGTATTCGACTTTTGGAGATGTTTCTCACTCGAAGAAAAGTGTTGGTATCACGTCATGCCCACGGCTCCGGCTCCTAACATCGTGGTGGTTATGATCCTAGCTTGTCGTCCATGCCAGAGGATCCCGATCCACGTCGCCTATCGCCATGCATGGGAGATTTTGGAATGGATGATGTAAATATAGAGAATGAACCGTATGACTACGAGGAGGAGGTGGAAGCTGAAGGTGGTGCACATGCAGATGCAGGTTCGGATGATGACTCCGTGTATGCGCTTATCTCCATATCAATATTGTTGTTGTTAATAACTATGTTTTTCAAATAATGCAGGTGTAGGAACGGGGAGCTTCTCTGTTGATGCGCCCCCTAGCAATGAAACTATACAAGCATCCTCCTTCACGCGGGGTCGCAGAAGTACAACGACATGTTGGCAACACTTCAAAAAGAATAAGGAATTTCATGATGGTAAGTGGATTATTAGTTCTGCTACATGCAAGTATTGCTAGAAAACTCTCACTGAAGGTTCCAGGGGTGGCACGGGTCATTTGAATCGACATTATACCAGATGTATAAAGAGGTTAACTTTGCGAGAAGGTGCAACGGTTCAAAGTCAACTCAACTTTAACCCGGATGGTTCTGTAAGTACTTGGTTTATAATCCTGAAGTTGCTCATTCTGAAATTGCTAGGTATATTGCAATTGATGATCAACCTATCTGTATGGGTGAGAGTGTTAATTTTGAAAGAATGGTTCAGCATGCATTTTGTCCAGAATATCATAATGTTTCTAGAAAAACTACTAGAGAGGACTTGCTTAAAAGATATCATGATAAAATGGAGATATTAAAAGAAGCATTCAAGACTATGCCATTTTCTGTTGCATTGACATCTGATATTTGGTTATCGTCACGCCAAAGAACAAACTATTTTAGTGTTGTTTCTCATTAGATAGATCATGAATATAAGCTTAATAAAAGCGTATTAGGATTGCAGATCATTGATGAGAACCACACTGGTGAGGATATTGCATCTCATGTGCATGAGGTCATTACTGGCATTGGAGATAAGATTGCTTCTATTACTCTTGATAATGCATCGGCTAACACTAGGGCTATGGATCTACTTATGCCACACATAGAAAGCTACATTGGTGGGTACGTTCTCTATCAAAGATGTGTGTGCCACATCATCAATCTCATTGTGCAGGCGGGGTTGTCAAAGGCCAGTTCATGTATTGATAATGTTCATAGTGCCATTCGTTATCTTTTGAATTCTCCATAGGTTTACAGGAGTTTCAGGGAGTATTGTTGTGTAATGGCATTGAAACCAAAAAAGTTTTCACGTGATATGAAAGTGAGATGGAACTCGACATACACGATGTTGAAGCAATCTGTGGCGCCCTCAATTCTGTGAAAAACCACGGAACCGAGAACTGATGCATATGTGTACCTAGGATGTTCATCACACATATACACATTATCCACAAACTGAATTTCAGAATATATATGACCACGAATAACAGAGTTTATTACAATGTCTCATGAGTCTTTGACTCATGCTCACAGCGGAAGTCTTAATCTAACAACGGAAGTCTTCTAACTAATGCGGAAGCAATCTAAGCAGTAGCGGCTCCATCTCTACTCCATTCCCACAGGCGAGGTTGAGGACAGATTACACGCCTAATGCTCCACTTGGTCTTCATAGTAATCTTCTCCTGTTGCTGATGATGAAATAATAATGCAAGTTTGAGTACAATGATGTACTCAGCAAGTGCGGGAAAATATGATATGTAGCTCACAACAACGTAGTTATAAAAAGGCTCATTGCAGAAAGCAAAGTTATTTATCAAAACCATGATAAAACATAAACTTATCTTTAAGCGAATGTAATCCCAACATGTACTAAAATACCAATCATACCTCCGTTATGTTCATTACCTTCTATATCCCAACCAGACATTAATCAACCTCATTCTTGCTCACGAATACCTTCTCGTATTCGCTATCATCTCACGAATACCATCTCGTATTCGCTACCATTTCATTTCATAAACAATTCTGTCTCACACCGACCAACCTCATTGCCATGACTCAACAGTCATGCAACCCATCTTATCACCCGGACTCAACAGTCCTGAAAACCAAACCTTCCAAAACCATACCCAATAACCATAGCCAATAACCATCCCAACTAATCATAGAAGTTGGCCAGGCGCTCGTGACCATAAGCTCGGCTATCAAGATAGTTTTAGACTCTGCAGAGTTTGCACCTCTTTACCCACAAGTTTGTGATTTCATCACCCGTCGGCGACTGCAGAACCTCCATTATACCAGTACACAACCGCCGGTGTATGGCCAAGAGATCACAAAATAGCCTTTACAAAGGGGTTACTATATGTATGGACTCACTAAGGTTTCACCGGCAGGCTAGAATCTTGACACGACCCCATTGGTCCTGTTGAGCCAGGATCACGCTGAGGGGTGCTGCGTTGCACAGCACCGTATAACACACGTCAAAGGTGCAAAGCGGAAGCGGAAGTTTTATTACATAAACAAGTTTATGAACATGTTTACATCAAAATAAGTTCAGTCTACACTCGCGGGCGTAGACTAAGCATCAAGTGCACGTTCAGCCCTCGAACGTGTCCTTGCTAGCACACACGCACACTAACTCTGCGGCGTGCACGACTCCCACTCGACGGGGTTCCCCTCCTGGGGTTCCGTCTCCTCTTCGGGAGTCCCTTCCTCATAGAACCCTGCAAAAGCTTCAAACACAAGCAGTGAGCACGAAGGCTCAGCAAGTCTGACCCGTCTCACCTAAACATGGAACTTCTACATGAGGGTAATGGTTGCATGAGGTAAAAATCATTTGCAAGGACTCGCCTAATTAGTAGAACCTTACTTTCAAGTTTTAGCAGCAGGTTGTGGAGAACCTTACGCTAAGGCACATGAGAGAGCCGCAATCAAACAAGAAACGCATTTCTCTCATGTACTTTGCCCAAAGTTGAAAAGAACTTTAATTAGCTCTAAGCTACAGCATATCATTAACAATCAATGTCCAGCTTTCAATCAGCAACATTTTAACATGTAACTAGCCTGTTCTTTCTACGTCACGGTACAGTGAACAAGTGGTACTCACTGACCGCGAGGGACGGAGATTATAATCGATTTACACCTGCAGGGTTACCCGAACAACCCGTCACGTACGCCCGTACTCGATGTTGCCTACAACAACCATCACGGACGCCGTACGCGACTACCTTTCACCCGTCAGCCAAATATTGAACCGGTCCCATCGTCCCGAGCAAGAGGTCTCTGCACGCGCATCTCCGTGCCGCCAGCCGATTTACACCTCGAGCTATCAACCTACCCTCTGAACGACGGGCAATGCCTCAATACCCAGCTACCCGAGTTACATCAGTTTCCCGGTTCCCATATAGCCGGTAGGTCTTCGGTACTGTTCTAGCTTGTTCAACAGGCCCGCACACGGCTCGGTCCTCAATCGACACAAACGGAGCTACAGCACACAGGCCCCAAAGTCCTGCTGCCCTTACTCTCCGCTCGGTCTCATTTTCTTGCCATGTGTATCATGTGCTATCTCTACCCGAGCAATGTGCCTCTAGCCTATTCTCGCGAGTAGCTCCCACTACTCGACTTGTACCGAATCCTACTCTATCCTAGCAATGCAGTGGCTAACGGGGTTTGCAATCCTAAACCCAAACCCATGATTTTCTTGGCTATGCAGTGGGGTTTCCAAACAAGACTCTAATGCACAGAATAAAGGAAACAAGTATGTGCTCAAAACAATAAAAATTTGTAAAGATGGTTAATGCAAACCGGAGCTTGCCTTGCTGCTCTTGGTCGTAAGCTAGCTGTTCCTCCGGAGTAACGAAGTCTAGGACTTCGGGTTCCTCCTCGACCTTAGCGACTACATGATAGAAACAGTACATGTATTAATTTAATGCATTTGTATTAAGTTTGAAGTTGTGAAGTCTATAACCTTTGCTAGATAGACCTAATGATTGTGAAACTTTTACTGTGGCTTGGTTACAACCTAAACAGGGACTTGGTCAAGTTTTAGTTGCAGCAAAGCTCAATTGAGCCCTCCACAATTAATTATGTCCTTGACCTTAATTAAAGGCTTTTAGGGTGTTCTAAGGATTTTCATGAAACAAACTATGACTTTCTGAAAACTAGATTTTAAGAGGGTTCTAATGGAGTTGGTCTCACTTAATTTGGAAGTCTCTAACTAAAGATATGAGCTAAACAATTTCAGAGAAAATTCTGAAAATGTTTCTGAACATTTTCTATTTTCTCTGGAACAGTTTCACTAATCACACCATTAGGTGGATTAAATGAGCTCAAATAGATCTGAAATTTTTATGGTAGTTCAAGGATATTTTGGTGAACATCTCAGCAAAATTTCAGGATTTTCCTCCAAAGTATTCTCCAGTTAAAATTCCTAACAGTTTAAACTTTGAGGAATTAATTCTGGGGAAATAAGGAATTTCATGAAGTGAAACTTGATTTTCTGGAAAGTGCTCAGAGAGCTGAATCCAGCAAAATTTGGTTCACTTAATTTGGAGCTTTCTAGCCAAAGTTATAAGGATTTGAAGTTTGAAGGAAATCTGAAAATCGGGGAAAAGTTTAAACTCGCGCGTGGGCCCAGGGGACACGCGTCGCACGCCGAGGCGATGGCACACCGCGGCCCACAAGGATTTTGCGCGCCAGCACACCCGATCCCGGCCGCAGCCGGATCCCGATTCAAAATATCGGCCGCTGACAGCTGGGGTCCACCCCCTTCTTCAACCTCGCGACACCCGCGCCCCGCCGCCGAGGGATCTCGCCGGAGAGCTCGCCGCCGGCTGCTGTACAGCTCCAAACTTCTCGATTCTGGCCGCCCCTGCCTACTTTTACTCGGGGAACAGGATTCTAGGGTTAGCTGCTCATGACAATGGCTGGAGCATGGTCGGCGACGAGCCGCCACCTCAGAACGATTTCGGCCATGTCGGCTGACTACCCTAGCACCTCAGCTACTTGGGAAATCGGTCGGGGAGCATCAGTGGACCTCATAGAAGGTCGACATGAGCTCGAGGCAGCTCGGGGAAGGCCCGAAGTAGGTCCTCACCGTGCGCCCGATGCCGCCCGTTCGTTCCGCCATTAGTAGACCTTAAATTACACCGGGCACAGAGGTTCTCCGGTCCAGAGTTGTGAAGACAACTTGTGCGTTACCTTGTCTAGCTCGTGTGAGAGCGGCCTGAGGCCCTCTAATCCTTTCTACAGCACGAATTAAACAGAATCATACCCGAAGGTCGTTCTGCACACAGAAAGGGGAAAAGTGGAAATTCGCCGCCGGTGAGCAACCACTCGAGCTGTGGCTCGGGGATGAGCAGCACCGGTCACCCGCGCGTCCAAGGGTGCCTTGGCTCGGGCGTGACAACGCCCTGGTTGGGATGTCCACGAGAGCCCGAGGTGCGGCGGTTCCATGTTCCGAGTTTGATCTTTCGGCACAGCCGATATCAATCGGTTTCAACTGAATTCTAGCAATGTGGAGGATGGAGGAAGGTCTCTAGTACCTTGCTGGGACTCTGGAGTGGAAGGAGGGAGCTGCGATCGGCGTTCTCCGATCAAGTCCGAGCTGCGGAAGTTTTCGACCGGCGCTGAGTTCTTGCGGGGAAGAACGGCGGTACCTCGGCCGAGGAGGGGGGCAGGCGCCTTAAGAAGGCTCTGCACCGCCTCATGCCCGCGCGTGGGCAAGCAGCTGGTGGCGCGGCGGCTGGCCTCGGTGGAGATCACCGCTGCGGCTCGGCGACCCGAGTGAGAAAGTCTCAGTCGGTTTGATCTGAGCAGTGGCTGACATGTGGGTCCCACCTCCAGTTTTAACCTCTGAAATTTACTCCTAATCACTGTTGTAAACAGTGAACCCCATACTACCCTTGGCAATTCAAATTATTCACCAATGAGCCATTTGAATTGATCAAAGTTCAAATGAGGTTTGGTTTGAATGAATTTCAGCACAAGTTCAGTTTGAAATTCAAATAAAGTTTGAATTTCTCCCACTTAGCTCATGTCAAGATCAACTCCAAATGGAGTGAAAATTGGTGTGTGAGCTCAAAAAAATGTGCTGAGTAAGAATATGCCTTCCACTTTTAAATTCATGGGATATAAACAGTTTGAATTTGAATATGGTTTCAAACTGCCCTCTTCCTATCTATACCCAAAATGACCTCAAAAAGGTTTTGAATTTGGGTGAAACTTGGCATGGACATCCTTAGCATAGTGTAGGAGTTTTCATATGTCCAGCCCATCTATATCACATGTGGGAAATACCACTTTTGCAATGTGTAAGTTTGTTCTCTAATGAGCATGTTGATAATTGTTACTTGCTCTTCATTTGTATTCATCATTCTTCCTCAAATGAGGTGTGTGGTGTGGTGATGAATACTGCAAATGTGTGTCAAAAACTGAGGCCCTTACATTCCTCCCCCCTTAAGAGAATCTCGTCCCGAGATTATAAGGTGAAAATCAGAGAGAGAGGACGGTGGAAAATTACCGGATATGCGACGCGAAAAAGTCGGGGTAGTTAGTGCGAAGGAATTCTTCGCTCTCCCATGTCGCTTCGTCCATGGAGTGATTACTCCATAGAACCTTGTAGAACCACAACGTACGGTTGCGTGTGGTTCGGGCCTTTTCATCAATAATCTGCACCGGTTCCTCCCGATAGGTGAGATCCGGTTGCAGTTCTTCAATGTATTCCAGCTGAACGGTAGTTGATAGCTTGAGACACTTCCTCAGCTGGGAAATGTGAAAGACGTCGTGCACACCGGAAAGTGCTCCTGGTAATTTCAGCCGGTATGCCACCGATCCACATCTTTCGGCAATCTGGAATGGACCGATGAATCGGGGTGCCAACTTTCCTCTCACCCCAAATCTGTTTACGCCCTTCATTGGAGACACCCGTAGATATACGTGATCTCCAACTTCAAATTGTAATGGGCACCTTCTCCGTTCCGCATACTGTTTCTGACGGGATTGAGCGGCTTTTTGGTTCGCTTGAATTAGTCGAACCTTTTCTTCCGCGTTGTTGACAAGGTCAATCCCGAAGGTAACCCTTTCGCCAGACTCACACCAGTTCAATGGTGTGCGGCATTTTCTCCCGTATAGCGCCTCGTAGGGCGCCATCTTGATGCTGGCTTGGTACCCATTGTTGTACGAGAACTCGGCTAACGGCAAGTGATCATCCCAATTCTTGCCGTGGTCGATAGCGCAAGCTCGTAGCATGTCTTCTAGAATCTGATTTACCCGCTCGGTTTGCCCATCTGTCTGCGGGTGGTAGGCTGAACTACGGATCAGCTTCGTCCCCAAGGCAGCGTGTAGCTGCTCCCAAAAACGGGACACAAATAAAGTGCCCCGGTCTGATATGATGGTACGGGGTACGCCGTATAAGCATAAGATCCGTGAGATGTACAGTTCAGCGTACTTCTTGGCGTTGTAGTTGGTGTTGACCGGGATGAAATGGGCAACTTTGGTGAGTCGATCGACGATCACCCACACCGAATCATGTTTCTGTAAGGTGGTGGGTAAACCGACGACGAAATCCATGCTCACGTCCTCCCACTTCCAAGCAGGAATGCCCAGTGGTTGCAGCAGTCCCGGTTTCCGCATATGATCTGCCTTCACCCTTCGACATGTATCACACTCGGACACGTATTTTGCAACCTCGCACTTCATTCGTGTCCACCAAAACTTGCTTCTGAGTTCTTGATACATTTTGTTGCTGCCGGGGTGAATAGAAAACTTTGATAAGTGAGCCTCATCAAAGATTTTCTTCCGTAACTCCGGGTTTCGGGGTACGACGATCCGGTCCTTGAACCATAGGACGCCGTCTCCGTCCTTCCGGAAACATTTCAACTCCCCACTGTCTATACGTCTCCGCAAATGTGACATGCCCTTGTCATTCTTCTGGGCTGCCGCTATCTCTTCACGGATGGTGGGGATCAAAGCTAGGTTGTAGAGAGCTCCGTGTGGAATCACGTGTAGTGGTGGTTCGCTCTCTTCCAACGGTGTGATGGTCAGATTATTGACGTGTGACTTGCGGCTCAGCGCATCCGCCACAACGTTTGCCTTGCCCGGATGATAATGGATCTCTATCTTGTAATCCTTTATCAGTTCTAACCATCTTCGTTGCCTCATGTTCAGCTCCTTCTGAGTGAATATGTACTTGAGGCTTTTGTGGTCGGTATATAAATGTACGAGGTTACCGAGTAGGTAGTGCCTCCACATTTTCAGTGCAAGTACCATGGCAGCGAGCTCCAAATCGTGAGTTGGATAATTCTGCTCATGGTTCCTAAGCTGCCGTGATCCATACGTGACTACTCTTCGGTCTTGCATCAGCACACATCCGAGCCCAATGCCGGATGCATCGCAGTACACATCGAACGGTTTTGTTGTGTCTGGCTGCGCCAAAACCGGTGCTGATGTCAGGTGCCTGACTAAAGCCTTGAATGCTGCTTCACATGCTGGACTCCAAACATATTTGGTAGCCTTCTTCAGCAGCTCTGTCATTGGCTTGGCAATCTTCGAGAAGTTCGGAATGAACCTCCGATAATATCCCGCGAGTCCGAGGAAACTCCGTACCTCATGAACAGTTCTCGGGGATTTTCGATTCAGCACTTGCGTGATCTTGCTCGGGTCCACAGCGATACCCTCCGCTGAGATGATATGCCCGAGGAAAGGCACTTGCGATATCCAAAACTCGCATTTACTGAACTTTGCGTATAACTTGTGATCCCGCAGCCGTTGCAAGACTATACGCAGATGTTTCTTGTGATCTTCCTCCGACTTGGAGTATACCAGGATGTCGTCGATGAAGACCACGACAAACTTGTCCAGCTCCGGCATGAACACCGAGTTCATTAAGTACATGAAGTGAGCTGGAGCATTGGTGAGGCCAAAGGACATGACCAGGTACTCATAAAGTCCGTACCTTGTCGAGAAAGATGTCTTTGGAATGTCCTCCGCCCTTATCTTAATCTGATGGTACCCGGATCTTAAATCCATCTTGGAAAAGATCTTTGCTTCGACCAACTGATCAAACAACATGTCGATCCGTGGCAACGGGTACTTGTTCTTGATGGTTACGGCATTTAATGGACGGTAGTCCACGCAAAGCCGCAACGTCTCATCCTTCTTTTTGACAAATAATGCCGAACAGCCCCATGGGGAGGAGCTCGGCCTAATAAAACCCTTCTCCAGAAGGTCCGTGAGCTGAGTCTTCAGTTCAGCCAACTCCTTGGGCCCCATCTTGTACGGCCTTCGGGATATTGGCATGGTTCCTGGTGCGAGTTCAATCTCGAACTCCACCTCTCTATCGGGTGGCATCCCCGGCAAATCATCCGGGAATACATCAGGGAACTCTCGATACACTGGAATATCTTCCAATCTGATAGTTGTGGCTTGATAGACACTTGGAAGTTTTATTTCTGGACTGTCCAGAAATAATGAGTGAGAACCGTGCACTTCTGAGTTTAAGTGCACGACTCGAAGGACGGTGTCTAAAACAGCGCCGTGGCGGGTTAACCACGACATCCCTAGGATGACATCGACCTTCTGTCCCTCTAAGATAATGAGAGACGTGGGGTACACTCTACCCGCTAAGCATAATGGTGCTTTGGAGACCATTACGCTGGCTGAAATCTTCCCACCCGGTGAATAAATTAAATATGGACTATCGGTGGGTAGTATTGGCAAACTGTGTTTAGCAATGAAAGCTTGGCTAATAAAATTATGCGTGGCGCCTGAATCAAACAGTACTATAGCGGGATGCTGGTGGAGTTGGAACATACCCGCAAGGATTGGCTCGCCCTCCGGCACGTCCTCAATGGCAAGTTGGTGGACAGTGCCGGGCCTAGGGTTTGCCCGCCGCGCATTAGTAGGGTTCCGGGGTTGATTCCTCCCCAGAAACTGTTGTGCCACTCCGCCGCCTTGCCTCTCCGGGCAACTGCTCGCGAAGTGTCCTGGACGACCACACTTGTAACATGTGGCCGCTGCTGGTGGAGTACTCGATGGACGAAAGCCCGGCATGCGTTGCGGAGGTGCAAACGCACGCGGCATCGCCCGCTGCTGCTGTTGTTGTGGCGGTGGTACTGGCAGTGCCGGCCGGAATGCCGGCGAAGAATACGGCCGACTGCGGAACGGCATCGACCGCTGTGGTGGCTGCCAGCGTGGACCTGATGGTGGGCGATTCACCATCCGAGACTTCTGATAAGGACCGCCTCCTTCTCCGCTGCTCTGCGGCGCGCTTCGCTTTCGCTCTGCCGCCGCCAACTCCTTGCCGGAGTCCTCCTGAACAATCGCAGCATCAATGATGTCGTTGAGGCTGCCGCGATTGAACATCGCCAATTTATCCTTCAGGAGCGGGTTAAGCCCCTGGTAGAAATGGTCTCGCCGCTTCTCGTCTGTATCCGCGTGATACGACGCGTAGAGCGCGAGATCGTTGAACGCTCTGGAGTATTCCAGCGCGTTCCGGCTCCCTTGTTGCAGGTGTAGGAACTCCTGCGTCTTCCTCTTCATCAGACCTGGCGGTATATGATAGGCCCTGAAGGCCGTCCGGAACTCCGCCCAGGTCATCACTCGGTCGGTGGGCTGGGAAGCACAGAAGTTAGCCCACCACGCGCTCGCGGATCCTTGGAGCTGCTGGACCGCGAACTGAGTCTTGCGCTGCTCGCTGATTTAGAGCAGCCCGAACTTCATCTCTATGGCGCGGAGCCAATTGTCCGCGTCAAGTGGTTCATCCGCCCTTGAGAATACAGGGGGATGAGTCGCCAGGAAGTCGGAATAGGAGCTCTGTTGGCGCTCCTCACGATCTTGACGTCTCTCTGGGCGAGACGTATTGGCGATAAGGGTCTGCAGCAACTCGGTGTGCTGCTGATGCGAGCCCGCCATTGCCGCGACAATGTCGGCCAATGTAACCGTTGGCAGTGGCGGTGGCGGTGTTTGCTGTTGCTGTTGCTGCTGCTGTCCCGAGGAGTCCTCGGGAGGTGGTTGGGAGGTCTCTCCTCCTTGACTGGTACCCCCAACGTCAGGGTTGGCACGAGTACGCGTCATTCTGAAATTCAAAACAGCAGCAATTAGCACATGTCTTACTCAAAATTCCATAACAGCAGTAGGTATTGAAGCGACGCATGATTAACTTGCACAACATTCACATATATTGATAAAGCATAAACTTTATACAAGATACATTATTCTCGGATCTCCGAGAAGTCGTGCTCATGTCGTCACTACCTATACATACGCTACTGTCTACACGACATGTCACCGATTACAAAAATTGGGTTACGCTACCCTGGCTGCCCTACTTGACAACCGTAACCCCCTACTCGGAGTAGAACTCGACCTCCTGTGGGTCGTCCTCCTCCGGTACCTCTGCTGGTGGCTCAGGGTCTACCACCTCTTCTCCCGTTCCGGGTTCTCCCATGGCTGGAAGACCCAAGACTACCGGTACGCCCAATACCGGGGGCACGAGGTCCTGCAATGCATGCACCTCGTCCATAGCCTGGTTGTAGTCCTCTTCCCAGCCTTGTCCTTCCTCAATAGCGTCGTCCCGCTCTTGAGCAAGGTCCTCATTCTGCTGATTTAGGGTCTGCACCAGCTCTTGCAACGCCGCGATGTCAACACGGCTCTTCTTCTTTGCCTTCTTCAGACGACGCAACTGATGGTGTTGTTCATTCAGTCGCTTGATCGTCGGAACGAGCACATTGCGGAGTGCGCTGTGAGCACTCTCGAAATGATCTCCACGGCTTGTGCTCTCCTTGAGCTTGGTGGCGAGATGCTCCGTATGACCAGCTTGGCTGTCCATCACAGCGTTTCCCGCCCTCATTTGGAGGCTGAGGTTTGCCTCCGCGGGGTTGTACCTTGGGCAACTCGGGTCTGCTGCCTCCAGGTACCTCTCTTCCCACACATGCTGAGCTCGTCCCTCCACCGGAACGAGTGCGTATGGAGTTCCCTCCATAGCCTGCACGTGTAGTTGGCAGAAACGTGACATAGTGTCACGGGCTGCCACTTGCCACATCCCTTCCGGTTGTCTTCCTCTCACCGTGACGGTGAATGGCACCCAACCGGGTGGCGTAGGTCCTGCGGAAACCTCGACATGGATCGTCCACGTCTTGTTCCCCTCTTCGCCTTCTTCCTTGGCGAAGTATTGCGGCATCTGGTTGTACCCGAAATATTGAAGCATTTGCCACAATGCTTCCGGGTAGCCGCTACGGTCAGAACAGTGGGAAACTACCCACCCGTTCTCCAACCGTTTATCTGCTGCCATCTGTAAAATATATTTGAGAAATGTCAAATATTCATTTAAATAGTAAACCCCTGAGTTATAACATAAAACATGTCATTGAACCCATAAAACTTGGAAACATAGTTCAAATTTTTAAACAAATTTGACTGCTGGTCTGCTGTTCCCATGACAGCCTTGACCAGTTTCCATTTCAACCTGATTCAGGCCAGGTTAAAAGCAAAACCAGTCCTGGAGCTCAACATCAAAGTTGAAGCTAACTTCAATAGCTTTCCAGCCAGTATTTGTTTGGCCTAAGATCTGTCCTGGTTCAAAAGTTACGAGATGTCAAAGTTAACAGAATTTCTGGAAACAACTGGACAGCACCTCCCTGCCTTAGGTACTGATTTGATCCAAGAATCCCAGTTAATTCTGTTCCTAATCTGACAAACCTTTCTGTTACTAAGTTGTAACCCATCTCATAAGCTTTCCATAACTACCTCATTTCCTATTTTTGGATTTTTAAGCAGGAAGTTATGCTTAATTTTACAGAGAGTCTACAGAGAGTCTTTACTCTGTCCTGTTTTCTGGACAGTTTCAACTCTACTGCATTTTTCGAGTGGTTAAGGGATGAAACACCTCCGGATCTCAACAGAAAAGTTGTAAAGCTCTTCCAAACCTTTCCAGAAATGTATCATACGACACCAACCTCGAAAGAACTCAACCTATAACCTCTGATTAACTTCAGCCTTGATTCAGCTGAAAACAGAGTGCTCTGTCCTTAACATCCTATAAGTTGAAAACTTGTTAACTTTGAATATCCTGTACAAGGGAAGGAGTTACATCAAGTTTTACTACTTTAGATCAAAACCTTCAAGTTTTTAAATGAAGTTGTTCATTTAATGGGGTGTGACGTTGATACGTCACCAGATTATGTCGGTACTACGTCCTCACAAAGGAAAAACCTATACCGGACTTAGCCGGCTTCATTAGTTTAGTGGCACTACTCGTCACTCGCACACGGATGCTACACGTCTACCGTTTCGTGGTCAGGCTACCTGCAGCAACTCACACAATCATCAGACTCGGCTGCACACCGAGCCCGGAATCCATACAGTTGGTACACCCGGCCGTCATCACTCGCCCGGATGTTCTCAAGACAAACACGCCTTGAGTTACGTGTTCACGTTTCAGACCACGTGACGGGGTCTCCCATGTTGCACCACGCACGCCAGGGACAGACGTTGCTCGAATACCCCAAACGACATGAAGAGTCGTAGAGGATACTAAAGCGGGTCGGGTTACCTGCCACCCGTGGGGCTCCACCCTTCAGCTTGTGCGCACTGGTGGACAGCGCTTACGTGCACCCCCCAAGACATGAACGTCCCGAGATGCACGATTTTCCGACATAACAAATAGGTTAATAAGCCACTTTCTATATGCTAATAACATCCTTATACGGGCTACTAACTCGTTCCTCACTGGATTTTTGAAAAAGAAGACCTTTGTACTGTGTTAAACCTCAACCTGGCTCTGATACCAACGTTGACACGACCCCATTGGTCCTGTCGAGCCAGGATCACGCTGAGGGGTGCTGCGTTGCACAGCACCGTATAACACACGTCAAAGGTGCAAAGCGGAAGCGGAAGTTTTATTACATAAACAAGTTTATGAACATGTTTACATCAAAATAAGTTCAGTCTACACTCGCGGGCGTAGACTAAGCATCAAGTGCACGTTCAGCCCTCGAACGTGTCCTTGCTAGCACACACGCACACTAACTCTGCGGCGTGCACGACTCCCACTCGACGGGGTTCCCCTCCTGGGGTTCCGTCTCCTCTTCGGGAGTCCCTTCCTCATAGAACCCTGCAAAAGCTTCAAACACAAGCAGTGAGCACGAAGGCTCAGCAAGTCTGACCCGTCTCACCTAAACATGGAACTTCTACATGGGGGTAATGGTTGCATGAGGTAAAAATCATTTGCAAGGACTCGCCTAATTAGTAGAACCTTACTTTCAAGTTTTAGCAGCAGGTTGTGGAGAACCTTACGCTAAGGCACATGAGAGAGCCGCAATCAAACAAGAAACGCATTTCTCTCATGTACTTTGCCCAAAGTTGAAAAGAACTTTAATTAGCTCTAAGCTACAGCATATCATTAACAATCAATGTCCAGCTTTCAATCAGCAACATTTTAACATGTAACTAGCCTGTTCTTTCTACGTCACGGTACAGTGAACAAGTGGTACTCACTGACCGCGAGGGACGGCGATTATAATCGATTTACACCTGCAGGGTTACCCGAACAACCCGTCACGTACGCCCGTACTCGATGTTGCCTACAACAACCATCACGGACGCCGTACGCGACTACCTTTCACCCGTCAGCCAAATATTGAACCGGTCCCATCGTCCCGAGCAAGAGGTCTCTGCACGCGCATCTCCGTGCCGCCAGCCGATTTACACCTCGAGCTATCAACCTACCCTCTGAACGACGGGCAATGCCTCAATACCCAGCTACCCGAGTTACATCAGTTTCCCGGTTCCCATATAGCCGGTAGGTCTTCGGTACTGTTCTAGCTTGTTCAACAGGCCCGCACACGGCTCGGTCCTCAATCGACACAAACGGAGCTACAGCACACAGGCCCCAAAGTCCTGCTGCCCTTACTCTCCGCTCGGTCTCATTTTCTTGCCATGTGTATCATGTGCTATCTCTACCCGAGCAATGTGCCTCTAGCCTATTCTCGCGAGTAGCTCCCACTACTCGACTTGTACCGAATCCTACTCTATCCTAGCAATGCAGTGGCTAACGGGGTTTGCAATCCTAAACCCAAACCCATGGTTTTCTTGGCTATGCAGTGGGGTTTCCAAACAAGACTCTAATGCACAGAATAAAGGAAACAAGTATGTGCTCAAAACAATAAAAATTTGTAAAGATGGTTAATGCAAACCGGAGCTTGCCTTGCTGCTCTTGGTTGTAGGCTAGCTGTTCTTCCGGAGTAACGAAGTCTAGGACTTCGGGTTCCTCCTCGACCTTAGCGACTACATGATAGAAACAATACATGTATTAATTTAATGCATTTGTATTAAGTTTGAAGTTGTGAAGTCTATAACCTTTGCTAGATAGACCTAATGATTGTGAAACTTTTACTGTGGCTTGGTTACAACCTAAACAGGGACTTGGTCAAGTTTTAGTTGCAGCAAAGCTCAATTGAGCCCTCCACAATTAATTATGTCCTTGACCTTAATTAAAAGCTTTTAGGGTGTTCTAAGGATTTTCATGAAACAAACTATGACTTTCTGAAAACTAGATTTTAAGAGGGTTCTAATGGAGTTGGTCTCACTTAATTTGGAAGTCTCTAACTAAAGATATGAGCTAAACAATTTCAGAGAAAATTCTGAAAATGTTTCTGAACATTTTCTATTTTCTCTGGAACAGTTTCACTAATCACACCATTAGGTGGATTAAATGAGCTCAAATGGATATGAAATTTTTATGGTAGTTCAAGTATATTTTGGTGAACATCTCAGCAAAATTTCAGGATTTTCCTCCAAAGGATTCTCCAGTTAAAATTCCTAACAGTTTAAACTTTGAGGAATTAATTCTGGGGAAATAAGGAATTTCATGAAGTGAAACTTGATTTTCTGGAAAGTGCTCAGAGAGCTAAATCCAGCAAAATTTGGTTCACTTAATTTGGAGCTTTCTATCCAAATTTATGAGGATTTGAAGTTTGAAGGAAATCTGAAAATCGGGGGAAAAGTTTAAACTCGCGCGTGGGCCCAGGGGACACGCGTCGCACGCCGAGGCGATGGCACACCGCGGCCCACAAGGATTTTGCGCGCCAGCACACCCGATACCGGCCGCAGCTGGATCCCGATTCAAAATATCGGCCGCTGACAGCTGGGGTCCACCCCCTTCTTCAACCTCGCGACACCTGCGCCCCGCCGCCGAGAGATCTCGCCGGAGAGCTCGCCGCCGGCTGCTGTACAGCTCCAAACTTCTCGATTCTGGCCGCCCCTGCCTACTTTTACTCGGGGAACAGGATTCTAGGGTTAGCTGCTCATGACAATGGCCGGAGCATGGTCGGCGACGAGCCGCCACCTCAGAACGATTTCGGCCATGTCGGCTGACTACCCTAGCACCTCAGCTACTTGGGAAATCGGTCGGGGAGCATCAGTGGACCTCATAGAAGGTCGACATGAGCTCGAGGCAGCTCGGGGAAGGCCCGAAATAGGTCCTCACCGTGTGCCCGATGCCGCCCGTTCGTTCCGCCATTAGTAGACCTTAAATTACGCCGGGCACAGAGGTTCTCCGATCTAGAGTTGTGAAGACAACTTGTGCGTTACCGTGTCTAGCTCGTGTGAGAGCGGCCTGAGGCCCTCTAATCCTTTCTAGAGCACGAATTAAACAGAATCGTACCCGAAGGTCGTTCTGCACACAGAAAGGGGAAAAGTGGAAATTCGCCGCCGGTGAGCAACCACTCGAGCTGTGGCTCGGGGATGAGCAGCACCGGTCACCCGCGCGTCCAAGGGTGCCTTGGCTCGGGCGTGACAACGCCCTGGTTGGGCTGTCCACGAGAGCCCGAGGTGCGGCGGTTCCAAGTTCCGAGTTTGATCTTTCGGCACAGCCGATATCAATCGGTTTCAACTGAATTCTAGCAATGGGGAGGATGGAGGAAGGTCTCTAGTACCTTGCTGGGACTCTGGAGTGGAAGGAGGGAGCTGCGATCGGCGTTCTCCGATCAAGTCCGAGCTGCGGAAGTTTTCGGCCGGCGCTGAGTTCTTGTGGGGAAGAACGGCGGTACCTCGGCTGAGGAGGGGGGCAGGCGCCTTAAGAAGGCTCTGCACCGCCTCATGCCCGCGCGTGGGCAAGCAGCTGGTGGCGCGGCGGCTGGCCTCGGTGGCGATCACCGCTGCGGCTCGGCGACCCGAGTGAGAAAGTCTCAGTCGGTTTGATCTGAGCAGTGGCTGACATGTGGGTCCCACCTCCAGTTTTAACCTTTGAAATTTACTCCTAATCACTGTTGTAAACAGTGAACCCCATACTACCCTTGGCAATTCAAATTATTCACCAATGAGCCATTTGAATTGATCAAAGTTCAAATGAGGTTTGGTTTGAATGAATTTCAGCACAAGTTCAGTTTGAAATTCAAATAAAGTTTGAATTTCTCCCACTTAGCTCATGTCAAGATCAACTCCAAATGGAGTGAAAATTGGTGTGTGAGCTCACAAAAATGTGCTGAGTAAGAATATGCCTTCCACTTTTAAATTCATGGGATAAAAACAGTTTGAATTTGAATATGGTTTCAAACTGCCCTCTTCCTATCTATACCCAAAATGACCTCAAAAAGGTTTTGAATTTGGGTGAAACTTGGCATGGACATCCTTAGCATAGTGTAGGAGTTTTCATATGTCCAGACCAGCTATATCACATGTGGGAAATACCACTTTTGCAATGTGTAAGTTTGTTCTCTAATGAGCATGTTGATAATTGTTACTTGCTCTTCATTTGTATTCATCATTCTTCCTCAAATGAGGTGTGTGGTGTGGTGATGAACACTGCAAATGTGTGTCAAAAACTGAGGCCCTTACAAATCTTCAATTCTCCCACCCACGGGCCCGCTCTTGTGCCATGCAGTTCCCAGGGCAGTCCTCACTCGACTCTCATTCCCCGTGCTTTCCACGGTCCTTAACAATCTAGCAACTTACCTAATTAGTCAGCTAAGCCACACCCATACTTGGCCTTGTGGTAGCACTGTCATCCTGGCATGTGCTTGCATGAACCGGTCCTTAGATCTACGGCAAGTAAACCACCATCTCTTTCTACCTCATTCACAAACTCATGCTTTCCTAGATCTCCCTCCGATCCATGTTCATTAACATCATCAGTTTTCTCATTATCATTACGAGTGCAGTTAGCTAGATACATCTATCTCGCTTCCCAATCCCATGGACTCATCGAAGCATAAAAGTAAAATCAAACCCGACTCGTAAACTTCCCTGGCGACAAGGGTGGTTTAATCAAAACTAGTAAACTCCTATAATAGGGTTTCCCATCATGTTTGACTCAGCACACATACCTTTTCGCAAAACAAAATAGTTTCCCAAAACATAGGATCAATATGGTCAAGGGGCACTTGCCTTGTTCTTGCGGTTCCTGTTGCTCAAAATCTTGTTGCTGTAGTCCGTCGTAGGTAGCTCCCTGAGCTTGTCCTTCTATACATGATTACGCACATACAAGATTTACAACAATCAATATCATGCACAAACTTTAACTAGATGCGATGATGCTTATGCATGTTAATCCTATGATGCAGTTTAGTTTGTACGTGTTCTTGCATTGCTTGCATGGGTTTTTATGATGAACAGAGGTGTTCGGATCAAATGTGGATGTGGCAATGATCTTGTCTTTAGATCAACCCGATCAACAAGTGATCTGTCCACGAGAAAGCTTCTGTTCGAAAGGAATCGAAGAACAGATGCAAAGAAAACACGATGATGTCGTAAGGTAGTATTGGAGACCTACCTTATGTTCTTCTTAGTCTCGGGGTCCTTCTCCTATCAGACAGATCGTTGAGGCTCTCTTTCGGTGATCTCTCTTGACCAAACTCCGGCGAAGGGTTTACTCGGCGAGTTGGGGCTAGGGCTCTAAGTCGTCGGCTCAGGAGGTGGAAAAGAAGTTTGTGGTTTCGGCCAAAGGTTTTGGGTTCTATTTATAATCGGGAGAAGAAGAGTCCTAATGTGATTGTATTTCGAATAAGAGTCCTATTCAAATTGTTGTTGAATCTTAACAACTTATCTTTAGTTGATTTGGTGCGGTAACATTGTGGAATTCATGCCGGTTTCCTCTCGTACCGGTATTTCTACGCGTACAGAATCCAAAAATCGTTCCAGAACTCGTTACCTCCGCGGTGATGAGCTCCAGAAGCTCCACGTGTCCACTGGGGCCTGGTCTCCCCCTTTCCGCAGAGATGAGCTCCGGTTGTGCCGCGTGTCAAGCGAGCGAGACCTCCCTCTCCTTCGGAGGTGAGCTCCGCGTGCGCCACGTATCCTGGCGGTCGGGACCTCCTCTCTATTCGGAGGTGGCTCCGCGCACGCCACGTGTCAGTGTCGGACCTTCCCTCTCTTTGGAGGTGGCTCCGGGTGTGCCACGTATCCTAACAGCGCCAGACTTCCTTTCTTCTCAGAGACGAGCTCCGAGGTTAACACGTGTCCAACAGTGATGGACCTCCCGGAGATAAGATCCGGTGGCGACATGTGTCCAATAGAACCGGACGTCTCGGAGGTGAGCTCCGAGATCGACACGTATCCTGCACGACTGGTCCTCTGATTTCCGCGATGACTAGCTCCGAAGGTGGCACGTATCCTGCGGCTGGCCTTCCTTCTCCGCAGAGGCTAGCTCCGGGGGCAACACGTGTCCCACGGGGTCAGACCTCTCCCCCTTTGTGGGGATGAGCTCCGAAGGCGCCACGTGGCCAGCGGACCGCGGGAGTTGTCTTCGGCGCTCTGGATTTTGCTCTTTTTGGCTATCTTTTTTATTCTTTCTTTGTCCCCACTTCTTTATAAATGTTTTCTCTTCATGAAACATGAATACATGCAGAAACCAGAAATGAGGGTGTCACAAATCTACCCCCCTTAAATTGAATCTCGCCCTCGAGATTCGTTAGTAGAGAATAGATGAGGGAATTCTGCCTTGATATCTTCTTCACGCTCCCATGTGGCTTCAGCTTCGGTGTGATGGCTCCATTGTACCTTGCACCATCGGATCACTTTGTTCCTTGTGACCCTTTCCTTTACGTCCAAAATTCGGACAGGGTGCTCCGCGTAAGTCAAGTCCTCTTGAAGTTCAAGCTCTTCCATTGGAACTTGCTCTTCTGGTACTCTCAAGCACTTCTTGAGCTGGGATACATGAAACACGTCATGTACGTCGGAGAGATATGTTAGGAGCTCTAGTTGATAGGCTACTTCTCCTTGCTTGTCCAAAATCTTAAATGGTCCGATGTAGCGAGGTGCTAGCTTGCCTTTGACGTTGAAATGTCATTGGCCACGGATAGGTGATACCTTAAGGTATACGAAGTCTCCTACTTCGAAGGTCAACTTCCTTCGCCTATTGTCCGCATAACCTCTCTGTCGTGACTGAGAAGCCTTTAAGTTCTCCCGTATCGTTTGGACTTGTTTTTCAGCTTCTTGTAGCACTTCGGGTCCAAACACCTGGTTTTCTCCGGTCTCGTTCCAGAACAGCGGCGTTCTACACCGCCTACCATACAATGCTTTGAAAGGTGACATCTTCAAGCTAGCTTGATAGCTGTTGTTATAGGAGAATTCGGTGTATGGTAAACTCCTATCCCAGCTACGCCCACGTTTCAAGGCGCAAGCTCTCAACATGTCCTCCAAAATTTGGTTTGTCCTTTCGGTTTGTCCATCGGTTTGTGGGTGATAGGCGGAGCAAAAATCCAGTCGTGTACCCATAGCTTTCTGCAGCTTCCTCTAGAATCTAGAGGTAAACTAAGAACCTCGATCTGAGACTATCCTCCTCGGGTCTCCATGACGGCACACGATCTGCTCCATGTACAACTCGGCTAATTGTGCAACGTTGAACTTGGTCCTTATAGGGAGAAAATGGGCGGTTTTCATCAATCGGTCCATGATAACCAGATGGAGTCATAACCCAACTGAGTACGTGGCAATCCGATGATGAAATCCATACCGATGTCCTCCCACTTCCACTCGGGTACCTTCAAGGGTTGCAACAATCCAGCGGGTCTTTGATGTTTGGCCTTCACCTGTTGGCATGTGTCGCATAGGGCAACGTATTCGGCTATATCCCTTTTCATACCATCCCACCAATAACAAGTCTTTAAGTCCTTGTACATTTTGGTACTTCCAGGATGTATGGAATAGGGTGAATCATGTGCCTTTTTTAATATCATGTCGCGGATGTGCTTCCTGTTAGGCACACAAATCCTTTTTCCTAGCCAAAGCGCACCCTTCTCATCTTCATTGAAATCCTTCTCTATTCCTTGTCGGATCCTTTCCTTGATATCCTTAATCTCCTCATCCGTTGCTTGGCCATCTCTTATCTATTGTTCCAATGAAGAGTGGATCTCCATCACTTCCATGTTGTTCAAGAATCCGAGGTGTAACCGTTCGAACTCCTTACATAGTTCGGGTGGTAGCTCCCAAACCGTGAGTCGGTGACATGCTCCCTTCCGGCTCAATGCATCAGCTACTACATTGGCCCTTCTGGGGTGGTAGTTGATTCCAACATCGTAATCCTTGATGAGTTCCAACCATCGATGTTGCCTCAAATTCAAGTCCGTTTGTGTGAATATGTACTTGAGTCTTTTATGATCCGTATAGATCTCACATCGATGACCAAGGATATAATGTCTCCAAATCTTCAATGCATGCACTACTGCTGCTAGCTCCAAGTCATGTGTAGGATAATTAAGCTCGTGCTTCTTTAATTGTCGTGAGGCATAGGCTACCACCTGTCCTTCTTGCATGAGCACACATCCGAGCCCTTGTCTGGATGCGTCACAATATATTTCAAAGCTCTTGCTCACGTTCGGCAATACCAAAAACGGCGCTGTGGTTAGCCTTTTCTTGAGTTCCTCAAAACTTTCTTGGCATGCTGGTGTCCATTGGAAGGCTTTTCCCTTCGTTAGCAACTCCGTCATAGGCTTTGCTACCTTAGAGAAGTCCTTGATGAAGCGTCGGTAGTATCCATCCATCTCAAGAAAACTCCGAATATCCCTCACGTTTTGTGGTTGGTTCCACTTCAGAACATCTCCCACTTTTCCGGGATCAACCGATACTCCTTCCTTGGAGATAATGTGGCCTAGGAACTATATCTCCTTTAGCCAAAATTGACACTTGTTAAGCTTGACATACAATTGATGCTCACGCATTTTCTGCAAGGTCAATTTCAAATGTTCTTCATGCTCCTCCTCACTTTTTGAATACACCATAATGTCATCGATGAAAACCACGACGAACTTATCCAAGTACTCCATGAAAACCTTGTTCATAAGGTACATGAAGTATGCGGGTGCATTTGTTAACCCAAAAGACATGACAGTATATTCATACGAACCATACCGTGTTCGAAAGGCAGTCTTGGGTATATCGGAGGGCCTACTCTTCCGTTGGAAGTATCTCGACCGAAGATCAATCTTGGAGAATACTCGGGCTCCATTCATTTGGTCGAATAGGTCCTCTATACGGGGCAGAGGGTATTTGTTCTTGATTGTCACCTCGTTGAGGGACCTATAGTCCACGCACATCCTTTGGGTCCCATTCTTATTGTCCACGAAGAGCACGGGGGCTCCCCATGGTGACGAGCTTGGACGTATAAAACACTTCTCCAACTGCTCCTGAGTTTGCTTCTTGAGTTCCACTAGTTCATTGACGGGCATCCTATAGGGTCTCTTTGCTATTGGTGTAGTTCCGGGTACCAAATCAATGGCAAACTCAATGTCCCGGTCAGGTGGCATACCTGGAAGCTCCTCTGGAAACACGTCCGTGAACTCCTGAACCACTGGAATGCTGTCCAATGTTTCTCCTTTGACGTGGTTCAAAGTTGCTCTTTCGGTTGTTTGTTGGGCTGACTCAAACTCGACACGAATACTGTGCTCATTTGTCAACTGCACGCTTCTTTCAGCACATTGGATTACCCCGCTGTGCTTGCTTAACCAATCCATCCCGAGTATTATGTCAAGCCCTTGGGAATCCAAGACAATGAGGTTGGCAAGGAAGTCTACCCCCCTTATTTTAAGGCTTACTTTCGGACATACTATATTAGACCTCATCTCTCCACCGGGAGAATTAACTAACATAGCACATTTTAAGTGTGATATGGGTAGATTATGGTTGGCAACATACTTGGATGATATGAAGGAATGTGATGCTCCAGAATCAAATAATATGGTGGCTGGGTTGGAGTTGGCAAAGAACATACAAATTACGACATCCTCAGCCTGTTGTGCTTCCTCAGCAGAGACATGGTTCACGTTGCCGCGAGCATAGTACTGCTGTCCACGGTTTCCTTGATTGTCCCCTCCGTTCGGTCGTGGGTTCTGCTTGGACACATTACCTTGCTGTCCAGGGCCTCTCCTCGGGCACTGACTCGCGAAGTGTCCTGTTTCTCCGCATGCAAAGCATGCCCTGTTGCCTACGGCAGCAGGTACGTTGGGGCGTGGTTTGGAACAGGAGCGCTCATGTTGGGTCGGGGCATAGGAGGCGAAGGCACACGAGGTGCTTGTGCAACGGGTCGTTGCTGTGGTGGCTGACTAGGGCGGTACGTAGGAGCGGTCGATCCATACTGCGGTACGGCCGGGGGCATGTACCGAGGTCGTACATTGCTCCCTTGGGGCTGTGACACGACCCCACGGTCTTGTCGAGCCAGGATCACGCTGAGGGGTATTTCGTTGCACAGCACCGAATAACACACATCAAAGGTACAAAGCGGAAGCAAAACTTTTATTACATAAAGTGGTTTATGAACATTTGTACATCAAAATAAGTCCAGTCTACACTCACGGGCGTAGACTACGCATCAAGTGCATGTTCAGCCCTTGAACGTGTCCTTGCTAGCACACACACACACTAACTCTGCGGCGTGCACGGCTCCCACTCGACGGGGTTCCCCTCCTGGGGTTCCGTCTCCTCTTCGGGAGCTCCTTCCTCATAGAACCCTGCAAAAGCTTCAAACACAAGCAGTGAGCACGGAGGCTCAGCAAGACTGACCCGTCTCTCCTAAACATGGAACTTCTACATGAGGGGTGATGGGTACATGAGGTAAAACCATTTGCAAAGGACTCGCCTAATTATTGAAACCTTACTTTCAAGTTTTAGCAGCAGGTTGTGGAGAACCTTACGCTAAGGCACATGAGAGAGCCGCAATCAAACAAGAAACACATTTCTCTCATGTACTTTGCCCAAAGTTGAAAAGAACTTTAGTTAGCTCTAAACTACAACAAATCATTAACAATCAAAGTCCATCTTTCAATCAGCAACATTTTAACATGTAACTAGCCTGTTCTTTCTACGTCATGGTACAGTGAACAAGTGGTACTCACTGACCGCGAGGGATGGCGATTATAATCGATTTACACCTGCAGGGTTACCTGAACAACCCGTCACTCATTTGAGGACATTGCACACTGCATCTCCGTGGTAAGTCCTTCCATGAAACAATCTTGTTTCTGCTCATCAGTCTCTATGTCTCGTGGGGCATAACGGGATAGTTGAGTAAATTTAGTGAGGTATTCCCTCACCGTCATGTTTCCCTGCTGCAGTCCCAAAAACTCCTTCCTCTTGTTTTTGAGTTCACCTCTTGGGATGTAATGGTTGCGGAAGCTATGCTTGAACTCTTCCCAAGTGATGTTTTCAGGGTCATGATGGGCGGCCACGTAGGCGGTCCACCAATCAGCAGCAGGTCCATGCAATTGATGAGAAGCAAACAGCACCCTCTCATACCCTTGGCACTGTATGATCCTCATCTTACTTTCAATGGTCTTCAGCCAATCATCTGCCTCCAGAGGTTCAGCAGCACTTGCAAACTTTGGAGGTTGAGTTCCTAGAAACTCACTCAACCTTGGTTGGCTTGGTGCATCTTGTGGAGGTGGAACTTGATACAAGTTGGCCACCTCTTGAGTCAAGTTCTGGATGAGCTGATTCTGATTCTCCAGCATTTGGTGGAGGCGATCAACTCCTTCACAGCGACCACCCCAGTCCTGGCCTCCAGAAAGATGAGGGTTGCATGCCTCATCGTTGTTGTTGGCGGGGTTGGTAGCACGTCCTTTTCCTCTTCCGGCCATCTGGCAGAATCAACCAATGTTAATTTGAAAGCATTTAGTATCATCTTACTACTTTCATTTGTTTGTACTTTGAAGTGTTGAGGCTTTGTTATTCTTCTCTAAGGGTTCACTTTTCACACAAAAATAAATGCAATATTATTTCATGTGGGTTCACACACCAAAACAAAACAATCTAAAGACGAGGCTGTGGACAATTGCTCATGGCTTCCACAACTCATGTCACACACCAAACATTATCACACCATTAACTTAACTTAATGACTCGCCTATTCGACATCTTGTTGACTAAGGGAGGGACTCTACACTACTCTTTTTCTTGAGCTGGCTCCTCGGGATCTTCCTCATCATTTCGTCTTCCTTCTGACTCTGCTTTGGGTGGGGAAGCTGCTGGTGGAGAAGTGCGACGACGCCTGATCGCTCGGCGATCCGGGGAGTCAGGAGTCCATGTATCATTCACGGTGACACACAGTTCATTCCCATCTCCTCTTTCTCTCTCCCTCAAGCAGGCTCACAGCAACGCCTCCGTTTCCTTCAGGGTGTCCCGGACATCCTGAAGCTCTTGTTGACACTCCTGCAGTCGAGTGCTGAGCATAGAAGCATCCTCCAAGCACAAGTTCATGTGCTCATGGGAAGTCCCTTGCTGCACTGGTGGGTACTTGTACTCCGTGGTACCACTCTCACGTTGGAGGACATACATGTACTCAGTTTTGTCCAAGTGGCGATGATAGATGTGGCTCTGGCAGGTGATGGCCTCCCAGGTGACATATTTCTCCGCATCGACCTGTGTTGCTCGACAAGCTGGAGAGTGGTGAATCTTAAGCAGCTGATTTTCGTGTATAATCCTCATCTCTGAGCTCCATTCTTCCCTCTTCTCACGGATGGTCCTAGTGGAGTTATAGTGGATGATTAGCTTGCCCGTGTTGCCGGCGGCTTCGAGCATACGCCGAAGACGGCGCAATAAGTCTCCTACTGCCAATCCGTAGGAAAGGTACGTCACCGGACGGCTCTCCTCTCTTTCGACAAGGGCAACTACGGGAACTCTCCCTCCTGCGGACTTGCGAGCGGTGCGAATCATGCGAACCATCTAAAACAAAAAGCATTTAAACTTAGGTTAGATAAAACTTTTTAAACAAAATCCTAATTTGAATGAAAATTGGGGTAAGATGAAGAAAGTGACTCATTAAATAACACTTTTCAACACACACCATGTAAAAATAGTTTTTAGGAAAATAAGGCCCTTAAATACGTCCATTTCTACCTAGGTCCACGTTCCTACGGGCAACCTTGGCTCTGATACCACCTCTGTTACACCCGGTTTTTCCGAAGAACAACCAAGTGAATATCACATGTATGCCAGGATCATTTTCTCATACATGTGATGACAAATAGTGAAGCATCATTTATTACAAGCCAGGTGTCGAATATAAATAAGTCTTACATGGCAAACGTCTCGATGGATAATAATAAGTTCATCACAAATAAACAAACTAGCAGCGGAATATTATTCTTGAGGGCTCCATCACAGGCGTTGCCCGGGGTCTCCATGAACCTAGAAACCTTCTTCAGGTCCAAAGTCTTGGTCGTTATACACCACCTCATTATCTTGACCTGAGCAGCAATATAAACCAACAAATATGCAAGGTTGAGTACCGATGGTACTCAGCAAGTGTGGGAAATTTATGTCATGCATGGCTAGAACAAGGGAAGGTTGAACTCATGGTTAAAGCACTACGCAATTATTACCTATCACCTTAGCTTATTAAGCACCTACATTACTACACAGGTGAAATGGTCCCAATTTCCCATCCCATCATCATAACCAAATAACCATAACATTATTTCCAATGTTAAGCTCCCCGCTTAACATCCTCAACTTCCAAACCATCACTCCTCTAATCATGAATAAGTCCAAGCCGCTCTTGACCGTGAGCACGGCTGTCATGACAGTTTTGACTCTGCAGAGTTGGTACCACTGTACCCACATGTAGTGATTTCATCCCCCGTTGCCGGGTGGACTAAAAGAACCTCCATTATGCCAGTGGCTACGAACCACATTCACACTTCCCAGGTGTGTAGCCAGGAGATCACTACGAAGCCTTTACAAAGGGATTCCCGACGAGCGTGGGCCCACTGAGGTTTCACCCCTAACAGCATACAAGAGGCTCCAACCCCGCTGCAGTGGCCCCCTCTTGAGCCTTGCGGTTCATATGGTAGTCCAGTTGACACCTATTCCCCGCACCATCCAACACACCCATACTATGCCGGGGATACACCTAATTAATTGGCCAAGCTGCCCCATCTCAGCATGTGGTTGGCACAGTAAAGCCAGGTTACATGCTTCATGAACCGGTCCTTAGGATCCAGGCAAGTACTAAACACAAACCCGAGTCTCGTGCACCCAGCACACAACCAAAACATCCAACTTGCCTTGATCCCTACCTCTACATAACTCACAATATCTCATTCAAGAATATGGTAAAATAAATTGATGATCTCATATCCCAAATATCCCATTCTAAGCATGGCTAAGCATATGCATAATAATAAATGACATGATAAAATAAATCCCAACCCAAGCTACAAGGAAACAAGGTAATACAATTCTAGGGAAAGTTCCTAGCATGGGTTTCATATTTCAATTGACAATGCAAATAATTCTAGCTACACATCCTAGCATAGGATCAAAGTGGTCAAGGACACTTGCCTCCTTCCTGCTGCTCTTGAAATGGGTAGTCCTGATCTTGGAAAGGAATAACTTGCTCTTGAGCAGGTTCTACATCATACCATCACACATAGCAAAAGAAAAACAACAATCCATAAGACATAGTTCACACTTCCACTTCATACAAACCACACATTCACATTTATGAAAGTCATTCACCATTATATGTGTTGTGGTTACTCTATGTGTGTTGATTTGTGTCTTGCATACACTTTTTAATCATATGTATATGATTCCTACTTTTGTATTCACATTTATGCTTGCATACTTTATATATGAGTTTCCAATTTAAATAAATTCCTTATATTCAATTACTACACCTTTTAGCTGCCAAGTATGCATGAAAGGTATTTTCCTTCTCCATATGTGTCTTCATAATTTCTACCAACCCTAAACTGAATCCTTTGGATTTTAGAACTCCATTTATCATTTACTAGTTGCTATATTTTCAGATTTATTTCCTATGCCTAAATGTGAACTTTATTATAAAAATAACAAGACACCTCATCTAAACAGAATAGGTTCTGATCTAAAATATTTACTAATATATTTTTGACCTTTTCCTCTGATGTAAACTATTTTACAATTATTTTCCCTATTTTCTAAAACTATTCATTACTTAAAATTGTGTCCCTAAATATGAATAATAAATTAAACAGATTCAACTCAGCCCAAAATATGTTTTTATCTCACTCCAAAGTTTTCTAAATACTGAGAAAGTTTTTAATTTAATTATGACAATATGTTTGTCCCACTTTTTAATTTTTAAACACTAGCCACATATCCAATTTCCTAAATTAAATACTAAACAGGGCTAAAAAGTTAAACTTACCCCACTACACGATCTATAATATTATTTTCAGAATTCCCAGGGGTCTAGCTACACTTATCAGAGGTGTTTTTCCTAATTTTTATTAAGTCCAGGGATTAAAACTGATTTTTAAATGAATTTACATGATTTTCTGGAGTTCCAGGGGTTAGATCAGAAGTTTCCGGGGCTAGCTCTTATTTCCTGAGAACCCCAGGGGGTAGCACGTAAGATTTCTAGTCTTTATAACGCGGGGCTGACGTGGACCGTCCGATTTTAAACCGACGGCCGAGATTATAACATCGAACCGGTACGCGGGGGTTTAAACCCTACCGTGCGATTTAAAATAAACGGCGCACAAGCGGCCACGTCGCTCTGATCGAGTGCGGGCGGCGCTGCCGGCGGCGCACGGCGGCGGGAAGCGGCGATCTCGCCGGAGACTTTCGGATCTTCGAGAATTCTTCCTAGAACTGTGATTTTATGGTATAGATCGGTGGAGGGGAGGTCGGGGATCTCACCTCGAGGGTTTTCTTGAGCTCGGAGGTCCTGGAAAGTGATCGGCGACGAGGTCCGAGGCGAAACCACGGCGAAGCTCATCGGCGCTGTGTTTACACCGCAAGTCACCGAGTTTTCTGCACCTGCAATGTTCCCCGGAGGCGGTGGATCAAGACCAGCGAGTTAGAATGGAATTTCCGAGCTTAGATCGGCCAGAATTTGCCGGAGAAGTCTCGGTTCTCACCGGAGGAAAATCGGCGATCGCGTGGGAAAAACAGAACAAGGCCGGGGTTTTTATAGACGGGGGAGGGCGGCGGGGTGGTTTAGATCATGTCCGCGTCGCCTTCGAATAGAATTCAGCGGGGATATGCCGAAATCCCGATCGGTTTTGATTCGGGTGCGAGGGAGTCCGGCGCTGGCGCGAGGTAGACGACGATCGGGTGGGTCCCGCCTGTCAGCGTGAGGCAGCAGCGCGCGCGGCTGCGGGCTGGCGCGGGCGCTGGCTGGGCCGGCTGGTGGGTTTCGGCCCACTGGCCGGTTTTTTTCTGTTTTCTCTTTTTCTTTTTCTATTTCTTTTCTGATTTGAGTTTAATTTGAATTCCAGTTTGAATTTGAGTTTTTGCAAAACATGCAACACATCCAAAAAATTTTAAATCCCCCTCTTAACATGATTTAGGGTTTTGAATCAAAATTTTGGGGTGTTACATGGCGACACGTGTTCGATAGCACCGGACCTCTCGGCGGTGAGCTCCGAGATCAACACGTATCCCGCGCAACCAGTCCTCTGATTTCCATGATGACTAGCTCCGGGGGCAATACGTATCCCATAGGGTCAGACCTCTCCCCTTTTGCGGAGATGAGCCCCGAGCCTGCCACGTAGCCTACTTTAGCGGCGGACCTCTCCCCACTATGCAGGGATGAGCTCCGAACACGCCACGTGGCCAGCGGGCCGCGGAAGCTGTCTTTGGCGCTCTCTGAGAGCTGGATTCGGCTCTTATTGGCTATCCTTTTGATATTTTTCTCTGTTCCTACTTTTCTTAAAATGTTTTCTCTTCATAAAACATGAACATATGCTGACACCAGAGATGAGGGTGTCACAAATCTACCCCCCTTAAATTAAATCTCACCCTCGAGATTCGTTAGTAGTGAATAGATGGGGAAATTCTACCTTGATATCTTCTTCACGCTCCCATGTGACTTCAGCTTCGGTGTGATGGCCCCATTGTACCTTGTACCATCGAATCACCTTGTTCCGGGTGACCCTTTCCTTTACGTCCAAGATTCGGACAGGGTATTCCGCATAAGTCAGGTCCTCTTGAAGTTCAAGCTCTCTCATTGATCCTTGTTCCTCTGGTACTCTCAAGCATTCCTTGGGCTGGGATACATGAAACACATCATGTACGTCGGAGAGGTGGGTTGGGAGCTCTAGTTGATAGGCTACTTCTCCTCGCTTGTCCAAAATCTTAAATGGTCCGATGTAGCGAGGTGCTAGCTTGCCTTTGACATTGAAACGTCGTTGGCCTCAGATAGGCGATACCTTAAGGTATACGAAGTCTCCTACTTCAAAGGTCAACTTCCTACGCCTATTATCCGCATAGCATTTCTGTCGTGACTGAGCAGCTTTTAAGTTCTCCCGTACTGTTTGGACTTGCTTTTCGGCTTCTTGTAGCATTTCGGGTCCAAACACCTGGTTCTCTCCGGTCTCGTTCCAAAACAGCGCCGTTCTACACTGTCTACCATATAATGCTTCGAAAGGCGCCATCTTCAAGCTAGCTTGATAGCTGTTGTTATAGGTGAATTCAGCATACGGTAAACTCCTATCCCAACTACGCCCACATTTCAAGGCGCAAGCTTTTAACATGTCCTCCAAAATTTGGTTTGTCCTTTCGGTTTGTCCATCAGTTTGTGGGTGATAGGCGGAGCTAAAATCCAGTTGTGTACCCATGGCTTTCTGCAGCTTCCTCCAAAATCTAGAGGTAAACTGAGAACCTCGATCTGAGACTATCCTCCTCGAAACTCCGTGTCGGCACACGATCTGCTCCATGTACAACTCGGCTAATTGTGCAACATTGTAATTGGCACTTACGGGAAGAAAATGGGTGGTTTTTGTCAATCGGTTCACGATAACCCAGATGGAGTCATAACCCGACTGAGTATGTGGCAACCCGACGATAAAATCCATACTGATGTCCTCCCACTTCCATTCGGGTACCTTCAAGGGTTGCAACAATCCAGCGGGTTTTTGATGTTCGGCCTTCACCCGTTGGCATGTGTCGCATAGGGCAATGTATTCGGCTATATCCCGCTTCATACCATCCCACCAATAACAAGTTTTCAAGTCCTTGTACATTTTGGTACTTCCGGGATGTATAGAATAGGGTGAATCATGTGCCTCCTTCAATATCATGTCGCGGAGGTGTTTCATGTTAGGCACACAAATCCTTTTTCCTAGCCAAAGCGTACCCTTTTCATCTTCTTTGAAATCCTTCTCTATTCCTTGTCGGATTCTTTCCTTGATCTCCTTGATCTCCTCATCCGTTGCTTGGCCATCTCTTATCTCTTGCTCCAATGAGGAGTGGATCTCCATTATTTCCATGTTGTTCAAGAATCCGAGGTGTAACCGTTCGAACTCCTTACGTAGTTCGGGTGGTAGCTCCCGAACCGTGAGTTGGTGACATGCTCCCTTTCGGCTCAATGCATCAGCTACTACATTGGCCTTCCCGGGGTGGTAGTTGATTCCAACATCGTAATCCTTGATGAGTTCCAACCATCGACGTTGCCTCAAATTCAAGTCCGTTTGTGTAAATATATACTTGAGGCTTTTATGATCCGTATAGATCTCACATCGATGACCAAGGATATAATGTCTCCAAATCTTCAATGCATGCACTACTGCTGCTAGCTCCAAGTCATGTGTAGGATAATTAAGCTCGTGCTTCTTTAATTGTCGTGAGGCATAGGCTACCACTTGTCCTTCTTGCATGAGCACACATCCGAGCCCCTGTCTGGATGCGTCACAATATATGTCAGTGCTCTTGCTTACGTCTGGCAATACCAGAACCGGTGCTGTGGTTAGCCTTTTCTTGAGATCCTCAAAACTTCCTTGGCAGGTTGGTGTCCATTGGAAGACTTTTCCCTTCATTAGCAACTCCGTCATAGGCTTTGCTATTTTAGAGAAGTCTTTAATGAAGCGTCGATAGTATCCAGCCACCCCAAGAAAACTCCGAATATCCCTCACGCTCTGCGGTTGGTCCCACTTCAGAACATCTCTCACTTTTCCGGGATCAACCGATACCCCTTCCTTGGAGATAATGTGGCCTATGAAAGATATTTCCTTTAGCCAAAATTGACACTTGTTAAGCTTGGCATACAATTGATGCTCACGCAATTTCTGCAAGGTCAATTTCAAATGTTCTTCATGCTCCACCTCACTTTTTGAATACATCGTAATGTTGTCAATGAAAACCACGATGAACTTGTCCAAGTACTCCATGAAAACCTTGTTCATAAGGTACATGAAGTATGCGGGTGCATTGGTCAACCCAAAATACATGACGGTATATTCATACGAACCATACCGTGTTCGAAAGGCTGTCTTGGGTATATCGGAGGGCTTAATCTTCAGTTGGAAGTATCCCGACCGAATATCAATCTTGGAGAACACTCGGACTCCTTTCATTTGGTCGAATAGGTCCTCTATATGGGGCAGAGGGTATTTGTTCTTGATTGTTACTTCGTTGAGAGACCTATAGTCCACGCACATCCTTTGGGTTCCATCCTTCTTGTCTACGAAGAGCATCGGGGCTCCCCATGGTGACGAGCTTGGACGTATGAAACCCCTCTCCAACTGCTCTTGAATTTGCTTCTTGAGTTCTACTAGTTCATTGACGGGCATCCTATAGGGTCTCTTGGCTATGGGTGCAGTTCCGGGTACCAAATCGATGACAAACTCAATGTCCCGGTCAGGTGGCATACCTGGAAGCTCTTCCGGGAACACGTCCGAAAATTCCTGAACCACTGGAATGCTGTCCAAGGTTGTTCCTTCGACGTGGTTTAAAATTGCCTTTTCAGTGGTTTGTTGGGCTGACTCAAACTCAACACGGATGCCGTGCTCATTTGTCCACTGCACGCTTCTTTCAGCACATTGGATTACCCCGTTGTGCTTACTTAACCAATCCATCCCGAGTATAATGTCAATCCCTTGGGAATTTAAGACAATAAGGTTGGCAAGGAAGTATACCCCCCTTATTTTAAAGCTTACTTTCGGACATACTATATTAGTCCTCATTTCTCCTCCGGGACAATTTACTAACATAGCACATTCTAAGTGGGATACAGGTAGATGATGTTTGTCAACATATTTGGATGATATGAAGGAATGTGATGCTCTAGAATCAAATAAGATGGTGGCTGGGTTGGAGTTGGCAAGGAACATACCAATTACGACGTCCTCAACCTGTTGTGCTTCCTCAGCAGAGACATGGTTCACGTTGCCGCGAGCATAGTTCTGCTGTCCCTGATTTCCTTGATTGTCCCCTCCGTTCGATCGCGGGTTCTGCTTGGGCACGTTGCCTTGCTGTCCAGGGCCTCTGCTCGGGCACTGGTTCGTGAAGTGTCCTATTTCTCCACATGCAAAGCATGCCATGTTGCCTACGGCAGCAGGTACATTGGGGCAGGGGTTTTGAACAGGAGCGCCATTGTTAGGTCGGGGCGCAGGAGACATGGGCACGCGAGGTGCTGGTGCAACGAGTTGTTGGTGTGGTGGCTGACCAGGGCAGTATGCAGGAGTGGTTGATCCATACTGCGGTGCAGCTGGGGGCATGTACCGAGATCGTACATTGCTCCCTTGGGGCTGGTATGGCATCTTCCTCTTGCACTCTCGCTCGATCTCTCGGATCTTGTTTTCAACCACTATAGCCTTGTCAACCAGCTTCTGGAAGCTTACGTAGTCATTGTTGAGGAGCTAAACCTGGATCTCATTGTTCAACCCTCTCATGAACAGGTACTGCTTCCTCTGGTCTGAGTTCACATCTTTGGGGGCATACCGGGACAGTTGTATGAACTTGTTGAGGTACTCATTCACACTTTTCTGTCCTTGGAGGAGACCTTCGAACTCCTGCCTCTTGAGCATTATTACGCCAGCAGGGATGTAATGAGAGTGGAAACTTTCCTTGAACTCAGCCCAAGTGATTGTCTCCGGGTCAACATGAGCGTTGCTTAGGGCATCTCACCAGTCAGCGGCAGCTCCCATAAGTTGGTGCGATGCAAAGAGAACCTTATCTTGGTCATTGCACTGCATGGCAAGCTTCTTCTCCATGGATTTCAACCAGCCGTCGGCCTCCATGGGGTCGTTAGTTTGAGCAAAGGTGGGTGGCCGAGTCCTCATGAAGACTCCCAGTCTGTTGTGAGCCGGCGGTGGGGGTGGTGGTGGTGCCGGAACGGGGTTGTTGTTGGGCTGCAACTGACCCAAAGTTTGGATCATGGTTTACATAAGCTGGTTTTGCATGACCATCAACCTTTCTAGGTTGTTCTCGTCAGCTCCAAGGTTAACAGGAACTTCCTCGTGATCATCCTCTTGGGTGTCACGGACGTTCCTTTGACCGGCGTTTCCTCTAACCATCTGTGAGAGAGATCAAAATAGAATAGAACGTTAGGAGGTTAGGTAGGTTCCTTCAACTATATGCATCAAGGTGAGTTGGACTATATATATATTAGCCCATATGAGGATGTGAACAAGTGCCGAAGCATCTCACACCTCTTTCTACTTACGTGTGGATATGGACAACGTTTGGGGACGTCCCACAACCCACACTAAGCATACAATCACAAATAATCATTGCAGGGGCTCATACAAATCCTATTCAAGGCTGGTTTCCTATACCAAGGTGGTTTCAAGGCCAATCTAAGCGTCCTAGGGTGCTTCCTTGGGTCAGCGTGTCTTAGCTACCAATCTGTGTCCAATCTGTGACTCCTATTTAAGGGTGTAACCTACTGTTAACCCGTGGCTCTAATGTCAATCTAAGGTTTCTATCTAGGCGTGTAACCTACTGTCAACACCTGGCTCTGATACCAATCTGTGACGCCCTCAATTCTGTGGGAAACCACGGAACCGAGAACTAATGCATATGTGTGCCCAGGATGTTCATCACCAATACACATACGTTCCACAAACTAAATTCAGATTATATATTACCACGAATAACAGAGTTTATTACAATATCTCATGAGTCTTGGACTCATGTTCACAGCGAAAGTCTTATTTCTATGCAGCGGGAGTCTTTATTCTAATGCGGAAGCGTTTTAACTAATGTGGAAGCAAATCTAAGCAGAGGTGGTTCTATCCCTACTCCCTCCACAGGCAAGGTTGAGAACAGATCACATGCCTTAATGCTCCACTTGGTCTTCATAGTAGGCTTCTCCTGCTGCTGATGATGAAATAATAATGCAAGTTTAAGTACAATGATGTACTCAGCAAGTGCGGGAAAGACACGATATGTAGCTCATAACAAGGTAGGTATAAAAAGGCTCATTTGCAGAAAAGCAGATTTATAAAACCATGATAAAACAGCAACTTAACTTTAGATGAATGTAATCCCAGCATGTATTAAATTACCAACATACCTCCATCACTTTCCATGTTCCACCCGAACATTAACCAAACTTCATTCTTACTCAAGAATACCTCCTCGTATTCTCTACCATCTCACGAATACCTTCACGTATTCACTACCATCTCATCTCATAAACAACTTTGTCTCACACCGAGACCAATCTCGTTGCCATGACTCAACAGTCATGCAACCATCTTATCACCCGGACTCAACAGTCCCAAAACCAATCCATAACATAATCAATAACCATAACCAAGAACCATCCCAACTAATCATGGCAGTTGGCTACGCGCTCGTGCATTCAAGGCTCGCGCCTTCCCCAGAAGCATGGCGCAGGGTGCACGCCTCCGTCCTCCGCCTGTTCACCATTACGGTGATAAGGCAGGATGGTGGGGCTGAAGCAGAACAATGCCGCCCAACGGCACTGTGCCGCTCAGCAGAGCGAGAGGACGCAGCAACAAGACGGGGACTTCACCATCACCGGCTACCCGGTCAGAGGCATCCAGCGTGTCAGTCGACGCGCCTTCACTCCTCCGACATCGATGTAACATATAGCTGTAAATGCCTAGCTCATGTATAGGGTACAGACAGCCTCGGGGCCACCTGTTGGTCCCCGGGCCACATTGTAACTGCCCCGGCCTTGGGCTATAAAAGGACCTGGGCAGCCTCCGGGCAAAGGGTTCACACCCAACTTCCTCCTTCCACCGCAAAAGGGTTCGAGACCCGGCAACCTCACACACTCATACACATAAGCAATACAACACCCACACCGTGGACGTAGGGTATTACGCTCCGGCGGCCCGAACCATGTAAATTCTCGTGTTCATCCTCGCCATCATGCTTCGACGCTTGAAACCACAAGCCCCTCCTAAAATAGAACCTCCGCGGGCTGCCCCAGAGCAGACAGGGGGAAATGTCGCAATAAAACACTTCGACAGCAACTTAATATCTTTTGTTCCATTACCATTCAAAATGGATAATTTTTAAACTTATTTATTAAACGTTGTAGTATGTTTATAAAAAAGTCAAATCCAGCATGCACCCGAGACTCGCCCGAAAAACTGGTGGGTGCGGGTGCAGTACGAATCTCACCTGCGGATGCGAGTGCGGTCTCAAATTTCACCCGCAATCTATTTTAGTTCGAGCAGGTTTTTGCTCCACCTGAACTAGACCCATTTAGAGGTGGGATTTGGGCCGGGCCAAATCCGGGCGGGCCGAAGCACAACGGGCAGGCGCGGCCGAGGCACGAAAACATTTCGGGCCGGGCCAGCCCAGCACGGAATTTCATGCCGTGTCGTGCCTAGGTTTGGCGAGGTCGGGCGGCCCGACACGAAATAGAATTTTGGGTCGTGCTCGGGCCGGCACGACCCGAAATAAGTCCGTCGGCATGAAATGGCCCATCGGCACGGATTGGCTCATCGGCCCGTATTACCCCTATTAGGGTTAGGTTTAAACCACCGCCAACCCGCCCGCCCGCTCACGCCCGCCAGCGCCGCGCCGCCCGCCCTCCCACGCTTGCCAGCGCCGCGCCGCCCACCGGCTCGCCCAGTGCCGCCCGCCACCGCGCCGTCGCGTCGCACGCCCGTATCACGCTGCGCCAGCCGCCCGCCTACGCCACCCCGCGGGTGTGTAGTGCGGCACACGCGGTGGCCCACTTACGCCGCCCCGCGCAGGCCGTGCCACACGCCCGCGCCGCCCGCACACCCGCGCGCGCCGCCCCGCCCACCGACTGGCCAGACCACGCCGCGCCTAGCCCCGTCGACGGGCAGACCACGCCGTCACCCGCCTATCACCACACTGTTTGTATTCGACTTTTGGAGATGCTTCCCACTCGAAGAAAAGTGTTGGTATCATGTCGTGCCCACGGCTCCGGCTCCCAACGTTGTGGTGGTTATGATCCTAGCTTGCCGTCCATGCAGAGGATCTCGATCCACGTCGCCTATCTCCAAGCATGAGAGAGTTTGGAATGGATGATGTAAATATAGAGAATGAACTATATGACTACGAGGACGAGGTGGAAGCTGAAGGTGGTGTACATGCAGATGCAGGTTTGGATGATGACTCCATGTATGCGCTTATCTCCATATTAATATTGTTGTTGTTAATAACTATGTTGTTCAAATAATGCAGGTGTAGGAACGGGGAGCTTCTCTGTTGATGCGCCCCCTAGCAATGAAACTATACAAGCATCCTCCTCCACGCAGGGTCACAAAAGTACAGCGAAATGTTGGCAACACTTCGAAAAGAATAAGGAATTTTGTGATGGTAAGTGGATTATTACTTCTGCTACATGCAAGTATTGCTAGAAAACTCTCACTGCAGGTTCTAGGGGTGGCATGGGTCATTTAAATCGACATTATACGGGATGTATAAAGAGGTTAACTTTGTGAGAAGGTGCAGCGATTCAAACTCAACTCAACTTTAACCCGGATGGTTCTGTAAGTACATGGGTTTATAATCCTGAAGTTGCTCATTCTGAAATTGCTAGGCATATTGCAATTGATGATCAACCTATTTGTAAGGGTGAGAGTGTTAATTTTGAAAGAATGGTTCAGCATGCCTTTTGTCCAGAATATCATAATGTTTCTAGAAAAACTACTAGAGGGGACTTGCTTAAAAGATACCATGATAAAATGGAGATATTAAAAGAAGCATTCAAGACTGTCATTTTCTGTTGCATTGACATCTGACAATTGGTTATCATCACGCCAAATGTGACACCCTCATCCCGGGTGTCAGCATATGTTCATGTTTTATGAAGAGGAAACACTTTAAGAAAAGTAGGGACAGAAAAAAAATCAAAAGGATAGCCAATAAGAGCCGAATCCAGCTCTCAGGAAGCGCCGAAGACAACTTACCGCGGCCGCTGGCCACGTGGCGTGATCGGAGCTCATCCCTGCGAAGTGGGGAGAGGTCGCCGCCAAGCTGGCTACGTGGCAGGCTCGGGGCTCGTCTCCGCAAAGGGGAGAGGTCCGATCCTGTGGGCACGTGTTGCCCACGGAGCTAGCCTCTACGGAAGAAGCAAAGGCATTTCCGCAGGACACGTGTCATCCTCGGAGCTAGTCCTCGCGGAAATCAGAGGACCAGTCGCGCGGGATACGTGCCGATCTCGGAGCCCATCTCCGAGAGGTCCTGTGCTATTGGACACGCGTCGCCACCGGAGCTTATCTCCGGGAGGTCTGTCGTTGCTGGAGACGTGTCGACCTCGGGGCATGTCCCTGAAGAAAGAAGAAAGGAAAGACCAGCGCCAACACGTGGCGTGTGCGGAGCTTGCCTCCAAAGGAGGGGGAGGTCTCGGTCGATTGACACGCGGCACAACCGGAGCTCGTCTCTGCGGAGAAGGAGATACCAGGCCCCGGAAGGACACGTGGAGCCTCCGGAGCTCATCACCGCGAAGGTAACGAGTTCTGGAGCGGTTGTTACGCGTAAGAATACCGGTATGTATGGGAAACCGACCTAAATTCCACAACGTTACCTCACCAAATCAACTAAAGATAAGATGATAGGATCCAACGATGATCTGAATAAGACTCTTTTTCGGGATAGAATCAGATTAGGACTCTTCTCTTCCCGATTATAAATAGAACCCAAAACCTCTGGCCGAAACCACAAACATCTTTTCCAACTCCTGAGCCGACGACTTAGAGCCCTAGCCCTAACTTGCCGAGTAAACCATCGCCGAAGCGCAACAAGGGAGATCATCGGAGGAGAACCGAGCGATCTGAGGAGGACCTCGAAAACCAAGAAGGGCATAAGGTAGGACTCCGACACCACCTTACGGCATCGTTGTATTCTCCTTACATTTGTTCTTTGATTCCTTCCAGAAGTCTTCTCGTGGATAGATCACTTGATGATCAGGTTGATCTAAAGACAAGATCATCGCCACATCCACCTTTGATCCGAACACCTCTGTCCATGCAAGCCATGCAAAAACACACCAATCTAATAAAAAGATCATAGGATAGCATGCATATGCATCATCGCATCTAGTTTAAGGTTTGTGCATGATATTGATTGTTGTGAATCTTACATGCACGTGATCCTACCTAGCAGGACAAGCTCAGGGAGCTGTCTACGACGAACTGCAGCAATAAGGTTTTGGGATTCAAGAACAACCGGAACCGCAAGAACAAGGCAAGTGCTCCTTGACCATGTTGATCCTATGTTTTGGGAAAAACTATTTTGTTTTGCGAAAAAGTGTGTGTGCTGAGTTAAACATGATGGGAAACCCTTTTATAGGAGTTTACTAGTTTTGGTTAAACCACCCTTGTCGCCTGGGAAGTTTATGAGTCGGGTATGGTTTTTGCTTTATGCTTCGCTGAGTCTATGGGATTGGGAAGCGAGATAGATGTGTCTAGCTAACTGCACTCGTAATGAGAAACTGATGATGTTAATGAACATGGATCGAAGGGAGATCTAGGCAAGTCTGGGTTTGTGAATGAGGTAGCATGAGATGGTGGTTTACTTGCCGTAGATCTAAGGACCGGTTCATGCATGCACATGCCAGGATAATAGTGCCACCACAAGGCCAAGTATGGGTGCGGCTTAGCTGAGTAATTAGGTAAGTTGCTAGAGTGTTATTGACTGTGGAAGGCGCGGGGAATGGGAGTCGAGTGAGGACTGCCCTAGGAACTGCATGGCACAAGAGGGGGCCCGTGGGTGGGAGAATTGGAGATTCTAGCCTGCCGATGAAACCTTAGTGAGTCCATACATCTAGTAACCCCTTTGTAAAGGCTATTTTGTGATCTCTTGACCATACACCGACGGATGTGTACTGGTATAATGAAGGTTCTGCAGTCGCCGACGGGTGACGAAATCACAAACTTGTGGGTAAAGAGGTGCAAACTCTGCAGAGTCTAAAACTATCATGATAGCCGAGCTTACGGTCACGAGCACCTGGCTAAACTGCCATTATTAGTTGGGATGGTTATTGGGAAGGTTCTTGGTTAAGGTTATTGGTATGGTTATGGTTTGGTTGTTGGGACTGTTGAGTCCGAGTGATGAGATGGTTGCATGATTGTTGGGTCATAACATGAGATTGGTCTCGGTATGAGACGAGGTTGTTTTATGAGATGAGATGGTAGCGAATACAAGGAGGTATTCGTGAGTATGAATGAAGGTTGGTTAATGTTCGGATGGAACACGGGAAGTGATGGAGGTATGTTGGTGATTTAATACATGCTGGGATTACATTCATTTAAAGTTAAGTTGTTGTTTTATCATGATGTTATAAATCTGCTTTTCTACAAATAAGCCTTTTTATACCTACCTTGTTTATGAGCTGCATATCATGTGTTTTCCCGCACTTGCTGAGTACATCATTGTACTCAAACTTGCATTATTACTTCATCATCAGTAGCAGGAGAAGCCTACTATGAAGACCAAGTGGAGCATTATGGCGTGTGATCTGTTCTCAACCTTGCCTGTGGAAAGGAGTAGAGATGGAGCCACTACTGCTTAGTTTTGCTTCCGCATTAGCTGAATTGTTTCCGCTGCATAGAAATAAGACTTCCGCTGTGAGCATGAGTCCAAGACTCATGAGGTATTGTAATAAAATCTGTTATTCGTGGTAATATATAATCTGAATTCAGTTTGTGGAACGTATGTGTATGTGTGATGAACATCCTGGACACACATATGCATTAGTTCTCGGTTCCGTGGTTTTCCACAGAATTGAGGGCGTCACACCAAAGAACAAACTATTTTAATGTTGTTGCTCATTAGATAGATCATGAATATAAGCTTAATAAAAGGGTATTAGGATTGCGGATAATTGATGAGAACCACAATGGTGAGGCTATTGCATCTCATGTGCATGAGGTCATTACTGGCATTGGAGATAAGATTACTTCTATTACTCTTGATAATGCATCGGCTAAGGATCTACTTATGCCACACTTAGAAAGCTACATTGGTGGGTTTGTTCTCTATCAAAGATGTGTGTGCCACATCATCAATCTCATTGTGCAGGCGGGGTTGTCAAAGGCCAGTTCATGTATTGATAATATTTATAGTGTCATTCGTTACCTTTTGAATTCTTCATAGGTTTATAGGAGTTTCAGGTAGTATTGTTGTGTAAATGGATTGAAACCAAAAAAGTTTTCACTTGATATGAAAGTGAGATGGAACTCGACATACACGATGTTGAAGCAATTAAAAGGGTATGAGTAAATTTTCAGTACTTTCATGAATGCTCCAGGTGCAGGTATAGTACTTCATGAACAGGATTGGGATACCGCGCGGCGCCTTCGTCGCCTCTTGAAACCATTTTATAATGCAACAACATTGTTGTCCGCTATTTATTATCTCACATCTCCTCTCGTAATTGAATAACTTATGACTTTTGCTTAAACTTTTAAGACATATGAGTATGATCCAGTGCTATGTCCAATTATTGAAGAAATGAAAGCAAAGTACCAAAATATTTTGATGCTATCCCACATTTGTACCGTTTTGCTCTCATCTTTGATCCACGTAAGAAGCTAGTGCAATTAGAAGGTGGTTTACAATTTATTGGTGATAATCTAGATCTTGTTTGCTCTGGAGCTTACTCACATGTTAAATCCGAGATATTTTGAGTTTTTAGTATATACTAGCAAAAATACGGTCAAACTCGCTCTAGAGGTGAAGGAGCACCAAATTGAAAAGAGTAAAAGTATGGCAGCTAACATGTGGAAGAAATTGAAGTTTAAAGAATCTTCAACAACAACGTCATCTAGGTCCAATTGGAATCTCAACGCCGAGTTGTCCCACTACCTTGACATAGATCATGCGGCGCATGATCTAATGCTTCAGATACATATCTATATTTAACTTGTACATATAAATCTTAATGTTTGATTTATAATGTTTATATTTCTTTTATTTTCAGGATGATAGTGCTGAGCTGGACCTCATAGGGTGGTGGAAAGACAATGAACGTCAGTTTCCAGTGCTCACACAATTTGCATGTGACGTTCTACTCGTTCCATTTTCTAGTGTATCATCTAAAGCCACATTTAGCTCAGCAGGAAGAATAATTGAAGAAAGAAGGTGATTGTGTCAATATATTTACCTAAGTTGGAGTTTTTATTGTACTTATGACTCAACATATATTTATCTTTTTATCTTGCAGGTCATCTCTTATAACGAAGATGGTTGAGTGTCTCACATGTCTCAAAGATTGAGAGATGGCAGAATCTAGAGATCAGCACTGCCTTGAGGATCCGGAAATATTGAAAATTAGAAGATCTTGAGCTTGATGAGTCCAAATGATATAAAAGAAAATGAAACAAACTGTACTTTTTTTCTTAGGGGGAGCTCACTATGAGTGTAAGGTTTTAACGAGGTAGTTTGTAACAAAACTTTAAACTTTAATAAAATATTTTCCCCATACTATGTGTGCTTTTATGTGCTTAAAAAATATGTCGTGAGAGAAAATATATGTTGTGGATTTGTAGTTCATATGCTTGAAAAACTGAAAATCCTTCATATCATCATAAGCAAAAGTACTCTTCTATTTGTTTTTTTTGTTCCCATTAATGTATGATGTTTTTGAATGTGAAATTCAATGGACACATATAATTTAGCCTACTGAAACTCTAGTATTTTTTTTGAATTTTTTGGATTTTACCAAATTTTTTAACACAATAAATGGGTCGTGCTTGGGTCTGACACGACCCAAAATTGGCCCGTCGGGCCGCGTGCCATGCTCAGGCCGTTTTTTTTTTATTTTCATGACTGTCGGCCCGATCGAAAAAGGTCCGACGTGCTTTCGAGCCACGGGCCAAATCTGTCCGAAGCACGAACAGGCCGTGCCGACTCCCACCCCTAAACCCATTGCCGTCCTGCATAAGTGCTACCTGGTCCTTGCGCTTCACCTCCGCCTTCTCCGAGCACGCTCGCCGTGGACTCCGCCGCATCCTCCGCCCGACACCGTTGGGCCCATGGTCACTGTCTACATCCTCCGCGCCTACCTCCAAATCGTGGATCGTGGATGTGGGCTCCATACTCAGGATGGATCGTGACATAGCTCACCACGTCTTCGAGCTCTTCAAAGGACTGCTCGACTGCGACTTGCCTCAGAAACCGAAACTTCGAGGCGCTCGCCACCACCGCGCTCGTACAGAACTGCAGGCAATCCGTGAGGCAGAGGAACCCAGGATGCTACAGGTTTGGGATACGCGCATCATCTGTTTGTTCTAATGCTCTAATCAAAGAGGTTACTAGAGAAAGCTTTCCTAATGATCATGATTTATTCAGAGCGTTCATCATGTGGCAAGGATAATTATCAGGATAAGATATTGGACAATATTAACCAAAAAGGCTCGGAGCCTCCAAGGCCTGATAACATAGTTATCATAATAGAAGAGGAAGAGAAGAAAATTAGTGCACTTCTTGGACCAGCAAAACTTGAGCCTTATGACTTGAGAGGGCTTTTTGTCAGCCGAATGCCTCATTCTCGACATGTACAAAATGTAACAACGATAAGATGGAAATAAATGTTCGTGAGTTCAACCTTAATGAGGTAACACGTGGTTAAAAAATTCAATTTGTTTCGAGAATTCTTATGACGAAAAATATTTACATACATTTCATTATACTCACTACACAGTCACTCCCTAATGATATGAATGTCATTGCATCCCCCAAAACCTTCTTTTCTAAACCTCGAAACACTTTTTTAGACAAACTCAATAACAAACAACTCTAACTTCACAACAGAGCAAGTTCATCATAATGTTTTGAAGCAGAGCCGCTCTTTTATGAAGCGGAACATGCCAAACACACCCTTAACTCTATCAAAACAAATTCGTAATAAGAGGTTGTCAAGAAGCATTAGGATTTGTTTGGTACAATTAAATACTCTTCATTTAGAGTAGATTGAGGGGGATTGAAGTAAAAATTAGATCATTTTTCACTCTATTCCGCTCCAATTCACTTAATTTATTATTACACAAACAAGCCTTTAACGAATTTTTATACACCAGTGTTCCGGTTTTGTATTGCCATACTTGACCATGCTTACTTCTTCCTACTCCGATGTGTTCATTTTCAGCTAACCCGTTATATTTGGGTCGTTTCTATTTTCACCTTTCTCACTTTTGTTTCCGTCTCCCTGACGATAGCCCGCAGGGGAACAGTGATACTAAACATAGGAGTCCCCGAAATACGCGGCAACAGAGATCGGCACTTGGTCTGCGCCACGGGCCTACGAGCACTTGCGCATCCCGGAGAGCCGGCCTACCAAAATGATCGCCGACCACGCCGCCGCCACCGCCGCCGCCGCCGGAGAGCCGGCCGCGACCTCGCTGCCCTCCTGCAACACCGAGGCACGCGCCCTTCTCCGCTCCTCACCGTCCCCCTCCGCCATCTCCGATGACGACGAGGCACTCGAGGAACGTGCGTTCGAACCGGCCGAGAAGGTCATCATCTCGGTCACCGACGACCCCGACGCCGATTACGAGCGCCTCTTCTCTCTGCGGGGTCGTGCCCCGCCCTTCTTGTGGCGCAAGCGCTGGCTGTTCACGGGGCCCGGTTTCCTGATGAACATCGCGTTCGTGGACCCGGGCAACATCGAGGGCGACCTCCAGGCTGGCGCCACCGCCGGAGGCACGCTGCTCTGGCTGCTTCTCTGGGCCACGGTCATGGGTCTGCTCGTGCAGCTGCTCGCCGCGCTCCTCGGAGTAGCCACGGGTAGACACCTCGCCGAGCTCTGCCGCGACGAGTACCCGGACTGGGTACGCCGCGCGCTCTGGCTCATGGCCGAGGTCACCTTGGTCAGTGCCGATATCCAGGAGGTTATAGGGAGCGCCATTGCCATCAAGATCCTCAGCAATGGCTTCTTGCCGCTCTGGGCCGGCGTTGTCATCACCGCATTTGATTGGTGAGCTACTTTGGTAGCCTTTTCTTGAGTGGGATGTTACCAAATCTTCGGTAGGCCGTAGGCATTTCGTATATGATCAATTTTTCGGATTGTTTTGGTGCTAGATCTCAAGCTGATTCCCAAAATTGACCTATTGTTTTTTGGCACGTCATAACAGTTTTTGGGCAGGATCTCCCTTCAGGGTTAAAAGTTCAGTTGGCGTTGATTTCTTTCATGGAGGTTAACAGACAATTAGCAAGTTTCTTTTATTGATTGATACTAGAGTTGCAGTAGTTTTGTCTTCACTGTACAGTGCAGCTGATCCTAGCCCAGTATTTCTGTGACGCCAGGTGTGGAGAGTGCGTGATTAGAGTAAGTCATTAACTGTAATACAGGCTTAGACAGGGCAATACCAGGAGGATGGTGTGGACGGTTCCCAGACCGGTGTGCCTATGTAACAGCCTTATTGTACTGGGCGCAAATAGAATACAGAGAAGAGAAAACAGAAATCGGTTACGCACCTTCGCTCGCGGCCCTCGCCTTCACCCCCTCGCTCGTCGGCGGCTGGATGTTCGGGCTCACGTCGGGGAGGCGGCGATCCACGGCCACGGGTCGTCACAACTGGTAATCAGAGCCCTAGTTCCTTGGTGGGTGGGGAGGGGGTTGATCACAATCAATTTCTTTGGCTTGGAGCCGCAAAATTCCTAGTGGCGGTAGGTCGAGACTGAGTGAGACGATCGCCGTGGAGCTCGGTCTGCTGTAAATTCGTCCGAGCTTGGTTCATCTCAAGGTGATCGTGATGTCTCCTCCTCCGAAGCTGTCGACGTAGACGCGGTTCATTCTAGAAGAAATGGCGTCGATGGCGAAGAATGAAGGTGAGAAGTGGGATCAGGTGCTCACGACGCTAGAATCTATTTTCTCAGTGTCTCGATCGCGTCGATTCCGTTTAGAAGCAGGTACTCGAGCAACAATCTCTCGTGGAGTTGATGGCGGAGCAGACGGGGAAAGAGAGGGATCTGTTGTTCAGGCAAATAGCAGAGACGGGGAAGAAGGTTGCATCACTAACCCTGGAGCGATTGGCAGAGGATATGGAACATCTGTCGGAGAATGAATCAGTCAGATCAGAGGAGAGAGTGCGGGGAATGAGAGAAGACAGGGATACCCGAGCATCTCTGAAGGAGCAGGGTTTGTATCGGGTGCAAAGAAGCAGAGGCACCACTTCTGATCAAAGAAGTGATGAGGTAACATACCCCGGGTACCCTAGAAGCAGTCGACCAACCGGTCTCGCGAAGACACGTGGCTCTACGGGACACAACCTAAGGCGTGAACGCGGGATGACGCCACCACGAAGCCCGACCCCCGGGAACCGAAGCGGCGACCGACCTCCGAGCCCGGACGACAAGGTCAAAGGAGGGAAGCGATCCGAGCTGGAGCCCGGACCAGAGGACGTGGCGGAATGATGAAAGGGGTTTAAGACGTGAGAGGCCACGCATGACAAGCAGGCACGATGCAGGTCCACCATCAGCACCCGTCCCATCCCTCTCGACGCACGTGTATAGGGATGGAAAGTAGACGTAAATCATAGACTAGACGAGAGCAGGTGTACTCATCGCTCCTATACCGCTTTGGGCCGCCTTAAGCGCTGACACACAATGTAAACCCCCGCCCCATTTATGAGGAGCCGACGGGTACGTATAGGCTTCCGGGCTATAAGGTGGGAGGCTCGTAACCTCTCCTCGCACGGCGAAACGGCTTACATACGCTCGACACTTAGGTTTCATCTTCCCTCTTGCATGCGAAGGAAGCCTCGCTTGTAACCACGGTTACTTGAACCGCCTGAGCTAATAAAGGCTGATGAACATCCCAAACTGGACGTAGTACATGTTGTTCGAACCAGTATAAATCTTTGTCTTTATTAGCTAGCCATCCAGACATAAAACACAAAACATTCGGTTACTAGCTGGTGGTAAAAACATCAACAGTTGGCGCGCTAGGTAGGGGGCCGCTTAGCGTTTTCGTTCTCTTTTGTGATGTCTTTCGTGAGATCAAGCTTCCGCGTCGGCGAGAAGCTCCGTTTCAGCAGCCTCAAGTTTGTCATCGACCCCCATAACAGGCTTGAGGTCGACGTCGTTTTCACGCCCTGCCAGGCCTTCCGTTTCAGAAGCCTGGAGTTTGTTGCTGACGACGACGGCATTCTACGGCTAATGAACGACGCAGCCATCGACATCGCCAGCCGTGTCCCCAACGAAAGTTTTGGGGACACGGTCAACAAGGCGTCGTCACCCTTCCTCCCCCTCTCGGGGTGCACGACTGGCTACGACCCCAGTACCGGTGTCAAGTTCGACGAAGAGCACTATCCTTCTCGCGGGTGGTACGTCGTGGAAACGGGTAACGACTCTCCAACCGCTGCTCCCGTCGATACCCCGCTATGTGCCAGGGTTCATGCAACGGGAAGTATTGCGCCGGAGTCATGGGGAGGAGCTGATGGCTGCACAAGGGCCTGGCTGAACAGCTCGAGGCGCGCTGCGCCGCGCTCGAAGCAGAAAGGGCGCAGCTAAACATGGACCGAGCCACGCTAGAAGCATCACGTGGCTGCTACCCCGGTCCCAGCGAAGCACGAGCACACTGTTGCAATTACGGTGCTTGATCACACCAAAAACTGCTCTGTTCCAAGCGGTTCAAATCGGGGTGTTTTGGCTTGTTTATATAGCCCCCCTTACAAGAGTCCTGATCTATTATAATAGGAGAAAAACAATTTATTTCCTAAACTAGGGCTGCCGCCTAATTATGGTGCAACCGCACCACATAGGGCTGACCAGCCCCTGACCTGGGCGCGCACACAACAGGGGGAATCTGGGTTCGCCCCCCCTGTCCTAGCCGCCCAGGTCCAGCGGTAGGGTCATCCACATTCTCCTCCTGATCCTGATGCTGACCCACGTCCAGGATCCCGATCTTTCTTCTCATCTCCACGAACTTCTGTCTTCCAAGGGCCTTGGTCAAGATGTCCGCCATCTGGTCTTGGGTGGAGATTTGCTCAAGCACAATAGTACCGCTGTACAGACACTCCCGTATGTAGTGGTACTTGACATCGATGTGCTTGCTTCTGTCATGGTGTATCGGGTTCTTGCTCAAGTCTATAGCTGACTTGTTATCAACGCGCAGCACCGGCACCTTCGATTTTTTAGCTAAGTCCTCCATCAGCCGTGCCATCCATACATCTTGACATGCTCCTTGAGCTGCTGCAATATATTCTGCTTCACATGAGGACAAGGACACCACCTTCTGCTTGTAGGACTGCCATGAAACGGGGCTGTTTCCAAGACAAAACAGCACCCCACTTGTGCTCTTGCGGTCCTCCACGTCTCCCGCATAGTCACTATCCGAGTACCCAATAAGCTCCATGTCTCCTCTTGCATAGGAGACTCCATAGTTGATTATACCCGCTATGTAGCGTACAATGCGTTTGACTGCAGCAAAGTGATCCTCCTTGGGCTCCTCTAGAAACCGGCTCACGTACCCTACCGAGAAGGCAAGATCGGGACGCGTGTTCACCAAGTATCGCAATCCTCCCACCAAGCTCCTATAGTCCGTTGCATGAACAAATGGACTATCACTTGTCTTGTAAAGCTTGAGGCATTGATCCATGGGGAATGCACAGAGGTTACATCCTTCCAGGCTGGCTTTAGAGACAAGTTTGGAAGCGTAGGCCGCCTGCCAAACGCTTATTCCTGCAGCAGCTTGCCGCACCTCTAGGCCAAGATAATATGATAAGAGATCCAAGTCGCTCATCTTGAACCTCTTCATCATCTCCCCCTTGAACTTCTTGAGGTCGCCTACTTTTGTGATCACAAGATCATCGACGTACATGCCGGCAATGAGCTTCTCATCTTCAGCTCCATGGAAATAGATCTTGTGCTCGCTCGTACTCTTCTGGAAACCAAGTGATAGCAAGCTATCGTTGAGCTTGGCATTCCAGGCCCTGGGCACCTGACGAAGTCCATATAAAGCCTTCTTGAGCCGATACACCTTGTGTTTGGCTCCGTCGATGATGAAGCCAGTGGGTTGGGAGACGTACACCTCCTCCATCAAGTCGCCGTTCAGGAAGGCGCTCTTCACGTCCATGTGGTGTACCTCCCACCCCTTGTGCGCAGCAACTGCAAGGAGCAAGCAAACAAATTCGAGACGAGCTACAGGAGCAAACACCTCGTCAAAATCTATTCCTTGCCGTTGGACATAGCCTTTTGCCACCAATCGAGCCTTGTGCTTGACCACCTCCCCATGCTTGTCCCTCTTCACCTTGAACACCCATTTGAGGCCAATGGGCTTGTGTCCTGCAGGGAGATCAACAAGTTGCCAAGTCTTGTTTTCTTCTATAGACTCCATCTCCTTGAGCATGGCCCGTCTCCAGCACGGGTGTTCCTCAGCATCGGTGAAGGACGTGGGCTCCTCCGCTGTGGTGAACATGAGCTCTCCCTCCTCCAAGCTTGGTGGGCGCTCAGCCTGACCAGGAGGGGTGAGGGTTCCAAGCACGTTGCGCATCGTGCGGAACCGTAGTTTCGCGCCGTCGTCATAGTAGGCGTCGACGACGTTGCTGCCGGGGTCCGACAGCGGTGTGGCGAAGCAGATGGCTCGTGGGGGATTCCGGGGCGTGACGAATGTACTGGAATCTTCAAGTCCGGAACCCCCCGCTGCTGCTGACCCCCGTGCAGGACTGTCCCAGCCCTGATTTGCGCTGGACAGTCCCTGCAGGGGCCCTTTGGGCGACCCTGTAGGTGTTGGACTCTCTCCAGCAGGTCCGGAGGCTGGTGCAGGAACTCCTAGGGTCTGGACAGACCCTTCTGTGCCCCTCCTGGGCACTGCTGGGGTGCTGTTCTGCCCCTCCGGACCCAGCAGCACCTCTCCGGGTGCTGGAACAGCAGGTATAGCAGGTGCTGGACCTAAGGAGTCGACATGGAAGGCGGTGTAGTCCTCTTCTCCTGCTCCTTCTCCCCAGTCCCACTTGGCCACCTCGTCGAATATCACGTCACGTGATATGTGTGTGCGCCCATCAGCCGGATTGTACATCCGATAGCCCTTCGTCCCTGCAGCATAGCAAAGAAAAATCATCGGAGTACTCCGGTCTTCCAATTTTTTCAGGTGGGGGCGCGTGTTCTTGACATGCCCCACACACCCAAAAGTTCGAAAATAATTGACGTCTGGTCGCTCTCCGTGCCAAGCTTCATATGGCGTCTTCCCATCGAGACCGCGGGTGGGGATCGATTTAAGATACAGACAGCCGTGATAACTGCCTCACCCCAAAAAATCCTGGGCATACCCTTCACCTTCAACATACTCCTCGCCATGCCGACCACCGTCTGGTTGTGTCGCTTCACAACCCTGTTTTGCTGCGGTGTATACGGGTCTATGAGCTGACGTTGTACTCTGTGCTGAGCGTGTAGGATCGAAGAGCACGTGAAAAGCTACCAGAGGGGGGTGAATGGTAGATTAAAACTTTTCGCAGCGGAAACAACAAAAATCCCTCAGCAAAAAATCAATCGGTTAAAGAAACCGTGTTTGCAAATGTTTTCAAACGTGTTCAACCGTGACAAATCAAGTAGAGAGGTAGAGAATCAAGTCACGGATCTAATGCAACAAGAATCACTTGAAAACACGAAGTAAAACTTGAGATACGATCAAAACATTAAACGAAGATCAATCTGTTCTACCTGATATAAAACAGATCTGCAATGCTGCAAAGAAACTCGTGTATCTCAAAAACTACAGATCCGAAGCTCGTGAAAATTTTACAGATGATATATAATTAAGTTGTGAAGAGAACCCAAAACGAATCACGTCAATCGGATCTGTAAAACTCGAGTTATGAACGAAACACCGAAGCAATATCGGTCTGTCCAGAAACTCGGCGAGAAAGACTTGACGAAAAACAAGTCGGACGAACAAGGCACAAAAGCTCCTCGAAACTATGAAATTTATTCAATAGAAACACAAGAGGAACAGCCCAAAGTTCTCTGCCTATGAGAGCTCTGGCCTCCCTTGCTTTTATAGCCAGCCCTCAGGCTAAACAATCCAATCTAGGACTCCTACTCCTAATTGGACTCGTATCCTAACTTACCATAACTGCTCAGGACTCTCCTATTCGCAGATAGAAGCAATCGTGAGACTTCCAAACACCTTAGGAACGTTCTAAACATTCCTAAAACAACTCAACTTCGTGCCTAGCACGAAATCCTATCATAACCAACTCAAATCTTCCATATTTGAGCCATATCCGACTCAGCCTCAGCCTGAGTACGCAATCCAGCCGGTTGGACCTTTCCGACCAATTCTTTACGTCCACTTCTCTTCATCACGCCTTGGAACAATGTTGCCACGTCCATTCACTCCTTGCACACGTTCAAACACCTTCCAGCGACGTACACGCAACCTTCATATGCACCGCCCTTGATCCAAACATGCTGCGCGACCTCCCGATCAACTCAACCACAGCTCCTCCCGAATTTGGTTGTTGGAACCTCATCTCCTCCCTGAGACTAGTCCAAGGATCCCGTCACCAGCCATGTCTTGAACTCAAGCAACACCTGCACATGAATAAACAACCAATTCTTCCGAGCACAAGTCCTCAACTTGACTCACGTTAGTTCGAAAACCACAACACCTTATATGAGCACGTCACATAAGCATGTTGCAAACCATATCAAATGATAACAGCCATAACCACCAAAACACACCAAAAACTTAGAAAATTAATACTAAGCAAACCTTCCCATAAAGCAAGTTTGAAACATTGCGAGTTAAAAGCAAAAACAAGACGCTGCAGTTCTACGAGTTGAACTTCACGGGAGCTCCCTAAAAACAAGCTCCGGATCTCACTAGTGTTATTACAAAACAGTGGAACACTATCTAAATTAACCCCATAGTCCTTAAGTGTTTGAACAATCCAAAGAATTTGTGAGCAAGCGCTAGCCGCAGCTACATATTCAGATTCGGCCGTGGATTATGCAACTGAACTTTGTTTTCTAGAGGATCAAGCAACAAGTGAATTACCAAGAAAATGACAAGCACCTGAAGTACTTTTCCTATCAATCCTACAACCCCCAAAATCAGCATCCGAAAAAACTTTCAAAGAAACGGTTGAGGAAGAAGGAAGAAAAATGCCAAATTCTTGAGTTCCATGTAGGTACCTGAGAATCCTTTTGATGGCTTGGCGATGTGAAGCACGTGGAGAAGCTTGAAAACGTGCACAAAGACATACGCTGAATTGTATGTCCGGTCTTAACGCCGTGAGATACAAAAGTGATCCAATCATACTTCTGTATTTTTTTATCGACCGGGTCACCATCTTCGTCAAGTTCAAGTGTTGTTGCTGTTCCCATTGGTGTCCGAAGAGGCTTGCATTTGTCCATGTTGAAGCGCTTAAGAAGGTCCTTTGTATACTTAGTTTGATGCACAAAAGTTCCTTCTTTTGTTTGCTTGATTTGCAGCCCCAAAAAGTATGTGAGTTCTCCCATCATACTCATCTCAAATTCTAAACTCATCATAGCTGAAAACTTGGACACGAGATCATGAGAAGCACAACCAAAGATAATATCATCCACATACACTTAGACGAATAATGAGTCATTGCCATGCTTAAGTACAAAAAGAGTTTTATCAACCTTTCCCATGGTAAACCCCTTTTCAAGTAAGAATGTTTTTAACCTATCAAACCATGCTCTAGGGGCTTGTTTTAGACCCTACAAGGCTTTGGACAGTTTGTAAACATGATTAGGAAAATTTGGATTTTCAAAACCCGGTGTCTGCTTAACAAAAACCTCCTCCTCTATGTAGCCATTAAGAAAAGCACTTTTAACATCCATTTGATATAACTTGAAACCCTTTAGATGCAGCAAATGCTAATAAAATTCTTATAGCTTCTAATCTAGCAACAGGAGCAAATGTTTCATCAAAATCTAGACCTTCAATTTGAGTGAAACCTTGAGCAACTAAAGTACCTTTATTCCTAACCACAACCCCATCCTCACTTTGCTTATTTTTAAATACCCATTTAGTTCCAATTAATGTGTGACCTTGAGGTGGAGGTACAAGTTTCTAAACATTAGTTCTTTAAAATTTTCTAACTTTTCTTGCATGGCATTAATCCAAGATTCATTAGTGAGTGCGTGTGATATATCCTTGGGGTTCAAAAGAAGCAACAAAAGCAGAATGAGCATGAGAGTTTGGATCGCAAAACCTGGACCGACTGACTCGTTCATGCAAGCTTCCAATTGTTGTGGAGGATGACTTTTGAGTACTCGGAGGGGAGTAGACACTTCACAAGCACCTTCTTCTTAATGTTCGGACCTTTGATTAGGAGAGCTTGTTGATTGAGGAAGGTCCGAACCAGCAGTAGTGACTGTTGGTGCTGGTTGTGGTGCAAAATCAGCAGCTTGATCGTTATTTACTTCCGAGTTTTCGGGCAGCAGCACCACTTCTTCATCTTCTTCAATAAAAATACTCTCCCCCTGCGGATATGGATCCGGACCTGCAATATCGGAGCTAGTAATTGGGCTAGCTTCATCAAAAGAAACCTCGCAAGTCTCCACAATTTTGTTAGTGTCAAGTAAAAGCACACGGTAGCCTCTAGTATGAGATGGATAACCAAGAAACATGCCATCAACAGATCTAGCTTCAAATTTATCAAGATTACCATGTTCCTTAACAAAGCATTTGCAACCAAAAACCCTAAAGTGTGTAACACTAGGCCTATGTGCAAACCGGAGCTCATATGGGGTTTTTCCAAGCTTAGCACGCAAGAAAACACGATTTGAGACACAACAAGCGGTTGCAATTGCATCAGCCCAAAATTTTCTAGGAGTTTGATATTCATCAAGCATAGTCCTAGCCATCTCAACTAAGGTCCTGCTCTTTCTTTCTACGACAACATTTTGTTGTGGTACATAGGGTGAAGAGTATTGATGATCTATTCCATTTTCAGCACAAAAGTGATCAAAGGATTGGTTTTTAAATTCAGTTCCGTTATCACTTCTAATTGCTTTTAATGATCCTGGGTGATCAATAGATAATCTAAGAAATAAAGTTCTAAAATGACTAAAAGATTCATTCTTAGATGCCATAAAATAAACCCAAGAATATCTGGAATAATCATCAACAATTACAGACACATCCATTTACCTCCGAAGGATTGAACACGTGCCGGACCTACTGTGTCAAGATGTAAAAGTTGTCCCGGTTCAGCTGTCATGGTCATTGTGAGAGGAGCATGTGAACCTGCAACAAACTTAGCATGTCTACAAGAAGAGCACACAATATCATTGTCCTTTTTAAGCTTCGGCAGCCCACGTATGCGATCGAGAGCACTAACACGAGTGAGATGATCAAAGCCTATGTCACCAAGTCTACGATGCCAAAAATATAGATCCTTTGTATGATTAGCAACTAGGCACCGATGCTTAGAAGTTGACAAATTAAAATCAGCTTTAAAAACTCTTCCAAACCTAGACATGTTAAACAAAAGCTCACCTTTTGAATCTACAACCTTGCAGCAATTTTTAGCAAAGCTAACCTCTAGATTTTCATCTAGCAATTGTGAAACTGAAAGCAAGTTGTATTTCAAATTTTTAACAAGTGCCACATCTTTCGAAGTGTAGAGATTGTTTACTCTAACCGAACCTTTAGCAATTATGGGAGTAGAAGAGTTATCGGTGAAAGTAACATTTTCTACACGTGACACAAAAGAGAGAGAGGAGAACCATTCTTTGTTACCGGTCATGTGGCGTGAGCAACCTGAATCCACAATCCAAATGTTCTCCTTCCTCAAACGTGAAACCTACACAGCAGCACAATACGTCGATGACTCAATACTGTGGTTAGTTAAAAGACTTTTAGGAATCCAGTACTGAGTCACACGACGTCCAGCAGGAATAACACGCGAAAGCTGAGAAGGTACAGCAGGTTTATGAGCCAAACATCGAAAATTTTTGTTCCCAACAACTGACTTAGAAGATGTGTTATATGTAGCACAAAAAACAGTAGGTCCGGGAGCAAGTTTTTGACTCATTACAGCAGGTTGCAAGCTCCGAACATTCGGTCTAGCAGATTTTGCTTGGTTGTTATGTGATCTAGCAAGTATTCTTTGTTTCTTATCGTGTTTAGCTAGTGTATAACAAAAATCCATGACATGACCATCTCTACCACAGTAGGTACAATGAAAAATAACCTTATTATCATGTCTAGATGAGCAAGCAACACGTTTATTAGAACCCGAATGGGACATTACTCCTGCAGATTTGAAAATCACCTCTTTTTGTCTAGGAGCTGTTTGAATCAAACCGCTTCCTAATGACTTTACAACTTTAGGTGGGTGTGCCTTAGCATGAGCATGAGAATTAAAACCTAAACCAGTTTTATCATTACAAGACTTGGAAGAATTCAGCAGCAAGTTTAGGTTCTTATTTGCATTAGAAAACCGATCTAGTGTCCTATGCATGTCATCAAGTTTATTGGACAGATCAAAGCAGTTTTCACATGAAGTTTTTCCTTTTAGTTTGCAACTTGAACAATATTTAACTTCATGCACACTTAAAGCATTGTTCAAAATAGAAATCTCATTCATAGCATCATTTAGTTTCTTATTCAGATCATCACATGAAGAACAATGCAAATCAATTGTAGAACAACAAGCATCTTTAAAATTTTTATCATTAAGTGCAGCAAGATCTTTGTTCTTTTCAATTTCAAGTTCAAGTTTATCAAGTGTAGATGCGTGTGCACTTCTTAAAGAGGATAATTGTTCATAAATCAAATCACATGAGGAACAAGAATCATCACTAGGAATCAAAGTTTTTAAACGATTAATTTCATATTCTAGTGATTCAATTTTAACAGCATTGTTCCTAAGTTTTTTATCCTTTTTCTTTAATATAACAGTGGCACGAGAAATAGCATCACACATTTCTTCGCAAGTGGGACATACCTCTTCATCGTCGCTGTTGTGTTCTGCCTCCTCGGAGCTTGAACTTGACTTGCTCGCCATGCAGCACATATGTGCCATAGCTTCTTCATCTTCATCACTACCAGTTTCCACATCACTTGAGCCAAAATCTTGAAGTGCAGAGATCATACTATGCACTATGTTGCGCATTGATAAATCTTTCTTCTTTTTATTCTTTGCAAACGATTTCTTCGGCCTTGTTTGCTTTTCTTCACGTGAAGTCGGACCTGAAAGGTTAGGGCACTCCGTACGAAAATGTCCTGTCTTACCACATTCAAAACATCGTTGAGGTCCGGAGCTTCCTCTCCTTCTAGTTCTCACATTTTGCAATGCTTTTGAGAACCGAGTAGAGATGAGTGCAAGCTCCTCCTTTGGAAACTCTTCAATCTGTTCAAGGGTTAGAGAGGACAGCAAAGAGAGTGCACCACTAGATGATGATTGACTAGAACTAGACATGTCACGTTGCGAAACAAATGCATTAGACTTGTTGGGTTTTTTACGTGAGATGATGTCAATTTCATGAGTTTTCAATTTAGAATAAAGCACGTCTAAAGTAAGAGAACTCATGACAGTAGATTCACGAATAGATGTAACTTTCATCTCCCAAATTGACATATCTAATGCTCCTAACAATTGTCTAGCATTTTCAGCATCTGAAAAGTTAACATTGACACTACGCAAGTTGCTGAGAATTTTATTAAAGCGAGCAAAAAGGTCGTCAATTGACTCACCGGGTTGCATCTCAAAACGCATGTATTCTTTCTTGAACATATCTTGCCTTACCTCCTTGATCGTATTGGATCCTTCATGGTAGTCACAAAGAGCTTTCCAAACATCATATGCAGATCGGAGGTGTGCAACACGGTCAAAGTCGCTTTGAGTCAATCCTTGGATGATCAAGTTGCGAGCCTTGTTGTTGTTGTCAACATCTCTCATGTTCGCAGCCGTAACTTGATCGTTGGGTGGTACATCGAAGTTCCGGTAGACCTTTTCCCATATGGTGAAGCCTTGCGCCTGTATGTAGGCCTCCATCCGCGCCTTCCAAACCTGAAAATCGATGCCATTGAACACACAAGGTTTTGCGGAGTACTTCTCCATGATGGTTAGTAAAAACACGTGCAAATCACAAAGATTAGAGCACCTTGGCTCTGATACCAATTGTAGGATCGAAGAGCACGTGAAAAGCTACCAGAGGGGGGTGAATGGTAGATTAAAACTTTTCGCAGAGGAAACAACAAAAACCCCTCAGCAAAAATCAATCGGTTAAAGAAACCGTGTGTGCAAATGTTTTCAAACGTGTTCAACTGTGACAAATCAAGTACAGAGGTAGAGAATCAAGTCACGGATCTAATGCAACAAGAATCACTTGAAAACACGAAGTAAAACTTGAGATACGATCAAAACATTAAACAAAGATCAATCTGTTCTACCCGATATAAAACAGATCTGCAACACTGCAAAGAAACTCGTGTATCTCAAAAACTACAGATCCGAAGCTCGTGCAAATTTCACAGATGATATATAATTGAGTTGTGAAGACAACCCAAAAAGAATCACGTCAATCGGATCTGTAAAACTTGAGTTATGAATGAAACACCGAAGCAATGTCGGTCTGTCCAGAAACTCGGCGAGAAAGATTTGACGAAAAACAAGTCGGACGAACAAGGCACAAAAGCTCCTCGAAACTATGAACTTTATTCAATAGAAACACAAGAGGAACAGCCCAAAGTTCTCTGCCTACGAGAGCTCTGGCCTCCCTTGCTTTTATAGCCAGCCCTCAGGCTAAACAATCCAATCTAGGACTCCTACTCCTAATTGGACTCGTATCCTAACTTACCATAACTGCTCAGGACTCTCCTATTCGTAGATAGAAGCAATCGTGAAACTTTTAAACACCTTAGGAACGTCCTAAACATTACTAAAACAACTCAACTTCGTGCCTAGCACGAAATCCTATCATAACCAACTCAAATCTTCCATATTTGAGCCATATCCGACTCAGCCTCAGCCTGAGTACGCAATCCAGCCGGTTGGACATTTCCGACCAATTCTTTACGTCCACTTCTCTTCATCACGCCTTGGAACAATGTTGCCACGTCCATGCACTCCTTGCACACGTTCAAACACCTTCCAACGACGTACACGCAACCTTCATATGCACTGCCCTTGATCCAAACATGTTGCGCGACCTCCAGATCAACTCAACCACAGCTCCTCCCAAACTTGGTTGTTGGAACCTCATCTCCTCCCTGAGACTAGTCCAAGGATCCCGTCACCAGCCATGTCTTGAACTCAAGCAACACCTGCACATGAATAAACAACCAATTCTTCCGAGCACAAGTCCTCGACTTGACTCACGTTAGTTCGAAAACCACAACACCTTACATGAGCACGTCACATAAGCATGTTGCAAACCATATCAAATGATAACAGCCATAACCACCAAAACACACCAAAAACTTAGCAAATTAATACTAAGCAAACCTCCCCATAAAGCAAGTTTGAAACATTGCGAGTTAAAAGCAAAAACAAGACGCTGCAGTTCTACGAGTTGAACTTCACGGGAGCTCCCTAAAAATAAGCTCCGGACCTCACAAAAGCTCTCCGGACCTTGTAGGAGCTCTCCGGACCTTGCGTCGGACCTTGCCAACACTTGGCGGACCTAACAAAGAACTTGTCGGACCTTGCCACAGAAGAATGTTTTGGCAATATTCAAAACTTTGAATGTTAATGCTAACTTTTATCCTAATTGCCAATGTATTCAGCACACATAGGTCTCACAGAGCGCAATACTCACCGAACTCCTGTGAGGTGAACTCCCCTCCGCGATCAGTACGGAGTAGCTTCAGTCTCCTCCCGGACTCTAATTCAGCCATCGCCTGGAATTGCTGAATTAAGTCGCGCGCCTGGTCCTTGGTTGCTAGAAGATAGAGCCACATATAGCGGCTCGTGTCATCCACTAACAACAAGAACATCTTCTTGCCGCCTGGAGTCGTCGGCGTGATAGGCATGCAGATGTCGCTGTGGACAAGGTCGAGCGCGCCCTCCTCGCGCCGCCGAGCTTGCTTGGGGAAGCTGGAGCGCCTATGTTTCTCGATCAAGCAAACTTCGCACAATTGATTGACGTGATCAATTTGCGGAAGCCCGAGAACCATCTTCTCTTGTGCCAACTTCCGAAGCGCCTGGAAGCCAACGTGTCCATAGCGTTCGTGCCAACGCCATGCAACATCATCACGCCTCGCGGTTAGGCAAACCGGACGTGTGATGTTGAGCCTGATGGAGTACATCTTGCTATCGTCGCGCTGAACTCATGTGAGGAGATGCTGCTGCTCATCTCGTATGTGCATCACTCCTCCGTACACCATAATGCTGTAGCCATCCTCATCCAGCTGGCCAACGCTGATGAGGTTGGTGGTGAGTTGTGGGATGAGGTAGATGCCGGTGAGCCTCCTATGCTCACCCGTCTTGGCGGCGAATAGGACCGTACCCTTCCCCTTTATACGCACGACGGAGTTGTTGCCGAACTTGATGGTTCCAACAATGTTTTCATCGAGATCGGAGAAGACGGCGCGCAAAACCATCATGTGGTTGGTCGCGCCCGTGTCGAGGTACCAACGAGTGTCGTCAAAGTCATTGTCATTGCCGCGGTGAGCGAAGACACGTCCCTCCACTATCTCCAGTGGGCGTGTAGGACGTTCCTGTACAGGATTCTCCTGTACAGAGGCCACCCTTGTCATAAACAAGGTGCCCTCCTCCTCCGCCTTCGCCATGAAAACCTGCTGGTGCGGCTCCTCCTTAGGCTTCGACCGACACTCCCTGGCCCAGTGGCCCTTCTTCCCGCACTTCCTGCACTGGTCCCACAGAATATCCTTCCCGAAACCTCCCTTCTTGCCTCCGTTCTTATTGGGCGGGCCCTTTCGGCCGCCCCTCTTAGAAGAACCCGCGGACTGGGTAGACCGCTCCTCCTTTCGCTGTGCCTCCCACTCCTCCCGAGTGAGGTACAACTGGTCATCGTGTACTCCTCCCTTCCGCTGCGTCGAGTCGAAGGCGTTCTCCGCCGCCCTAAGATGCCCCGTCACCTCCGACAAGGTGAGGGTCGATACGTCCAGCAGTGTCGTGATCGCCACCACGATCTGTTGGAAGCGTTCTGGAACGCTTCACAGGAGCTTCTCCATGGCCCTCTCTTCTCCTATCTCCTCCCCTAGCGACGCAAGTCGTGATAGCATGTCGCTCAGGTGGAGGGAGAAGTCCTCCACACTCTCGCCATCCTTGAAGACAGTGTCTTCGAACTCCTTCCGGAGTTGCTGTGCTGTTGTCTTATTCACGCGGTCAGCCCCGACCCGCATGATGGCGATCGTATCCCATGCCTCCTTCGCCATCCTCTTCTCTTCGATCGTCGTGGTCATCCCCGGCGGGACAGCGCTGACCAAGATGTCAAGCGCCATCATATCTTCTTGCTCACTCACGTTGCTCTCCTCCATGGCCTTCTAAAGCAGCCGTGCCTTCAGCTTGATCTTCATCATGACAGCCCACTCCGCATAGTTGGTCTTGGTGAGCACGGTGAACCCCGTCCCGGTGTTCACCTCAAGAGCTATGGGAGAGGGTGTCACATGGCCGGTGGCGCTGCCGCTGCTTGTAGGTGTAGACGACATCTTGCAGAACTCAACCTAGGGTTGAAACCGGCTCTGATGCCACGAATGCTGCAATTCCGATGCTTGATCACACCAAAAACTGCCCTGTTCCAAGCGGTTCAGCACCTCTCCTAGGTGCTGTTCTTGCTGATCTGTTCTAGCAGATCTGTTCAGGGAAAGAACAGATTGTTGCTGCCTGTTTCTTGAGGTAGAGTTGCAGAACAGATGGAACAGCTGGATCAGATGGGGGAGAACAGCGCGGCAGCGGCGGCTAGAACAGCTAGCCTGGGCGGCGGCAGCAGATCCTAGCCCCTGGTGGCGGCTAGGATTCTTGAGGGAGGTGGCGACTTGGGCTGAAGGAACAGCAGATCCTAGCCCCTGGTGGCGGCTAGGGCTCTTGAGGGAGGCGGCGACATGGGCTGAAGGAAGAGAGGCGGTGGATCCAAGGGGAGAGAGAGGTGGCTAGGGCAGAAAGAGGTGGAGGAAATTTCTGTATTGATCTCTCTCTCAAATTGGGGTGTTTTGGCTTGTTTATATAGCCCCCCCTTACAAGAGTCCTGATCTGTTACAATAGGAGAAAAACAGTTTATTTCCTAAACTAGGGCTGCCGCCTAATTATGGTGCAGCCGCACCACATAGGCCTGACCAGCCCCCGACCTAGGCGCGCACACAACAGGGGGAATCAGGGTTCGCCCCCCCTGTCCTAGCCGCCCAGGCCCAGCGGCAGGGTCATCCCACTGTAACACTCTCAATTTCGTAATCATGCATGCATTCATAATTCATGTAGAGAAACATTTTAAATTAAGTAGAAATAGAGAAGGAATAAAAAAGATAGCTAAAAAAAGCCAGTTCCAGTTCGCTGAGGAGCGCTGTAGACACTTTCCGCGGCCTGCTGGCCACGTGGCGTGTTTGGAGCTCATCCTTGCAAAGTGGGGAGAGGTCCGGCACCGCCAGACATGTGGCAGGCTCGGAGCTAGCCTCTGTGGAAGGGGCGAGGTCCGACCCGCTGAACACGTGTCACCTCTGGGGCTTGCCTCAGCGGAGGAGTGAAGTCCAGCCCCGTAGGACACGTGTCGCCACAGGAGCTAGTCGCTGCGGGGAAGTAAGGTCCGACACCGCGGGACACATGTCGCTCTCGGAGCTAACCTCCGAGAGGTCCGGTCCTATTGGACACGTGTCACCTCCAGGAGGTCCGACACTACCAGACACGTGTCACCTCCGGAGCTCACCTCCGGGAGGTCCGACACTACCATACACGTGTCACCTTCGGAGCTCACCTCCGAGAGGTCCGATGCTGATGGACACATGTCAACCTCGGAGCTCGTCTCTGAGGAGAAAGGAAGTCTGGCGCTGGCTTGACACGTGGCACTCTCGGAGCTCACCTCCGAAGAGAGGGGAGGTCTGGCACTGACACGTGGCGTACGCGGAACTTGTCTCTGTAGAGAGGGGAAGTCCTGCACGCCAGGACACGTGGCGCACACGGAGCTCGCCTCCGAGGAGAGGGGAGGTCTCGCCCGCCTGACACGCAGCACAACCAGAGCTTGCCCCTGAGGAAAAGGGAAGCACAGGCCCCGCTGGAGACGTAGAGCCTCCAGAGCTTATCCCTGCAGAAGGACGCGATTCTGAAGCGGTTTTTATCTGTACGTGAGTACCCGGTACTGAGGAAACCGACACGAATTCTTCCACGATTAATACCGCACCAAATCGATTAGAGATGAGTTGTTAAGATCCAAAAACAAATCAAATAGAACTCTTATTTGAAATCCAATTGGAGGAGGACTCTTCTTTTCCCGATTATAAATAGAACCCGAAACACCCCTTGATCATAACATCTTTTCTCAAGCCGACAACTTAGAGGCCCTAGCCCCAACTCACCGAGCTAAACCCCTTCGCCGGAGTTCAGTCGCCGGAGACCGCCGACGAGCTCGCCGTCGCCGGAAGAGAGCCCCGACGATCTGTCTTGCTAGGAGGAAGACCCTGAGACCACGGAGAAGTGAGGTAGGTCTCCATTACCACCTTACGACATCATCGCGGTTTTCTTTGCATCTGTTCTTCGATCCTTTCGAACAGAAGCTTTTCCGTGTGGACAGATCACGTGTTGATCGGTTTGATCTAGATCTTGTGATGAGATCATCGCCACGTCCACATTTGATCCTTACACCTCTGTTCATCGTAAAACCCCATGCAAACTCATGCAAACATGCAAGAACACGTACAAACCGATCTAATAAAAACAACATCATAGGATTAGCATGCATATGCACCATTGCATCTTGAGTAAAGTTTGTGCATAATGATTGATTGCTATGAATCTTGTACGTGCGTGATCATAAATAGAAGGAGAAGCTCAGGGAGCTATCTACGACGAACTACAACAATAAGACTTCGAGATCCAAGAGCAACAGAAACCACAGGAACAAGGCAAGTGCCCCATGACCATATTGATCCCATGTTTTGAAAGCTGTTTTGTTTGCGAAAATTGTGAATGCTTGAGTCAACTTGATGGGAAACCCTTTTATAGGAGTTTACTAGTTTTGTTAACCACCCTTGACGCCAGGGAAGTTTATGAGTCGGGTATAGTCGGTTTTTGCTTTTTGCTTTGCTAATCTACGGGTTATGGGAAGTGATAGAATGTGTCTAGCTACTGCACTCATGAGAACAATGATAATGAGAAATTGATGTTAATGAACATGAATCGGAGGGAGATATAGGCAAGCTTAGTTCGTGGAAGTGGTAGAATGATTTGGTGGTTACTTGCCATAGATCTAAGGACCGGTTCATGCAAGCACATGCCAGGATGACAGTGCCACCACAAGGCCAAATATGGGTGCGGCTTAGCTGACTAATTAGGTAAGTTGCTAGATTGTTATGGACTGTGGAAGGCGCGGGGAATGGGAGTCGAGAGAGGACTGCACTGGGAATTGCATGGCACAAGAGGGAGTCCATAGGTGGGAGAATGGAGATTCTAGCCTGCTGGTGAAACCTTAGTGAGTCCATACATCTAGTAGAGCCTTTGTAAAGGCTATTTTGTATCTCTTGGCCATACACCGACGGTTGTGTACTGGTATAATGGAGGTTCTGCAGTCGCCGACGGGTGGCGAAATTACAAACTTGCGGGTAAAGTGGTGCAAACTCTGCAGGGTACAAAACTATCATGATAGCCGAGCTTACTGTCAAAAGCGCCTGGACAACTCACATGATTAGATGGGATGGTTTGGTTTTGGTTATTGGGATGGTATTCTGTTTGGATATTGGTCTTTGGTTTTGGTTTTGGTTTCGGGACTGTTAAGTCTTGGTAATGAGAATTAGACTGTTGAGTCGTGATAATGAGCTTTGGTCTCGGTTATGAGACGGAATTGAATATAAGTTGAGATGGTAATGAATACGAGATGGCATTCATGAGCATGAGAAAGAACTTGAGAAAGATAAATGGTTGGATGAGATATGAAAGGTTGTGGAATATGATGGACGTATGTTGATGTTTTAATTGGATATATGTTGAGAATAAATTCACTTAAAGTTAGTTGCTGTTTTATCATATTTTGTGAAATAAACTTTGCTTTTATGCAATGAGCCTTTTTATACCTACCTTGCTGTGAGCTACATATCATATTTTCCCGCACTTGCTGAGTACATCATGTGCTCAAACTTGCATTATTACTTCATCATCAGCAACAGAAGAAGAGTATTTCGAAGATCATGTGGAGTATTAGGCGTGTGATCCACCGTCAACTTGCCTGTGGGGATGGAGTGGGAGATGGAGCCGCTGCTGCTGCTTAGTTGCTTCCGCAATAGTTAGAAGACTTCCGCTGCTAGAATAAAGACTTCCGCTGCTAGATTAAAGACTTTCGATGTTAGAATGAGTTAGAAATTCATGAGGTAATGTAATAAAACCCTATTCATTCGTGGTTACATATATTCTGAATTCAGTTGTGGAATACATGTGTATGTGTGATGAACATTCTGGGCACACATATACATCAGTCCGGGTTCCGTGGTTTTTCCACGGAACGCGGGCGCCACAGATTGGTATCAGAGCCACGGTTGACTGTAGGTCACAAGCCTAGATAAGGTCACAAATTGGTATCAAGGTACCATGGTTGATTGTAGGTCGCAAGCCTAGGTAGAAATCACAGATTGCTATTAGAAGCTACGCTGACATAGGACGCAAGCCTAGGCCTAGTCACAGATTAGCATTAGAGCCACAATTGACCGTAGGATGCAAGCCTAGAATGCATAGATTGGCATCAGAACCACCTTGACCGTAGGATGCAAGCCTACGAAACGTCACAGATTGATCACGGATTGGTACCATAGGTATCACCCCAAACCACATTGACTATAGGACGAAGTCACAGATTGGAAAAACACATAGGACTCCCATTGAATAAGCTTGAATATGAGTTGTGTGAAACTTTTGTGATGATTTCTTATGATTGTGTGCTTAGTGTGAGTTGTGGGACGTTTTAACATTGTCCATATCCACACATAGTAGAGATATGTGAGATGCTTCGGCATGTGTTCACATCCTCGTATAGGATGATATATAGTCCATCCACCTTTGATGCATATAGTTGGGGGGAATCCATCTAAACTTCTAACCTCTATTCTATCCAACTCTCTCTCACAGATGGTGAGAGAAAACGCCGGCCGACAAAGGAGGAACGTCCGTGGTAACCAAGAGGAGGACCACGTCGAGGCTCCTGATAATGATAACCCTAGGGCTGGTGCAAACAACTTGGAACCGTTGATGGCTATGCAGAACCAGCTCATGCAAACCATGATCCAAACTTTGGGTCAGCTGCAAGCCAACAACAACAACAACCGCGTTCCTGCACCACCGCCACCACCACCGCCACCACCGCCGGCTCATAACTTATTGGGAGAGTTCATGAGGACTCGACCATCCACTTTTGCACAAGCTAATGATCCCATGGAGGCCGATGATTGGTTGAAGTTCATGGAGAAGAAGCTTGCCATAGTTCAGTGCAATGACCGAGAGAAAGTTCTCTTCGCATCACACCAACTTATGGGAGCTGCCGCTGATTGGTGGGACGCTCTATGCAACGCTCATGTCGACCCGGAGACTATTACTTAGACTGAGTTTAAGGAGAGTTTCCGCTCTCATTACATCCCTGCTGGAGTAATGATGCTCAAAAGACAAGAGTTTGAAGGTCTCTGCCAGGGCAGGAAGAGCGTGAATGAGTACCTCAACAAGTTCACGCAGCTTTCAAGGTATGCCCCCGAAGATGTCAACTCAGACCAACGGAAGCAGTACTTGTTCATGAGAGGGTTGAACAATGAGATCTAGGTTCAGCTCCTCAACAATGACTATGCGAGCTTCCAGAAGCTAGTTGACAAAGTTATAGTGGTTGAGAGCAAGATCCTGGAGATCGAGCAAGAGGGCAAAAGAAAGATGCCATACCAGCCACAAGGGAGCAACGTACGCCCCCGGTACATGCCACCAGTTGCACCATAGTATGGCTCGTCCACTCCTACTTTTCGCCCTAATCAACCACCACAGCAACGTCCTTCCATGCAAGCACCTCGTGTGCCTTTGCCTCCTGTGCCCCGACCCAATATGGGCAACCCTGTTCAAAACCCCTGCCCCAACGTCCCTGCTGTCTTGGGCAACAAGGCATGCTTCGCATGCGGAGAAACAGGACACTTTGCAAGTCAGTGCCCAAGGAAAGGTCCTGGACAGACAAGCAACATGCCCAAGCAGAACCCACGGCCAAACGGAGGAGCAAATCAAGGCAACCGTGGACAGCAGAACGACGCTCGCAGCAACGTGAACCATGTATCTGCTGAGGAAGCGCAACAAGCTGAGGACGTCGTGATTGGTATGTTCCTTGCCAACTCCAACCCAGCCACCATTTTATTTGATTCCGGAGCATCACATTCATTCATATCATCCAAGTATGTTACCAAGTATAATCTACCCATATCACATTTGAAATATACTATGTTGGTTAATTCTCCCGGTGGAGAGATGAGGACTAATATAGTATGTCCGAAAGTAAACCTTAAAATAAGGGGGGTAGACTTCCTTGCCAACCTCATTGTCTTGGATTCCCAAGGGCTTGACATAATACTCGGAATGGATTGGTTAAGCAAGCACAATGGAGTAATCCAATGTGCTAAGAGGAGCGTGCAGTTGACAAACAAGCACGGTACTCGCATTGAGTTCGAATCAGCCCAACCAACAACCGAGAAGGCAACGTTGAACCACGTCGAAGGAGCAACATTGGATAGCATTCCGGTGGTTCAAGAATTCTCGGACGTGTTCCCAGAAGAACTTCCAGGTATGCCACCTGACCGGGACATCGAGTTTTCCATTGACTTGGTACCCGGAACTGCACCTATAGCAAAGAGACCCTATAGGATGCCTGTCAACGAACTAGTGGAACTCAAGAAGCAAATTCAGGAGCAACTGGAAAAGGGTTTTATACGCCCGAGCTCGTCACCATGTGGAGCCCCCGTGCTCTTCGTGGACAAGAAGGATGGGACCCAAAGGATGTGTGTGGATTATAGGTCTCTCAATGAGGTGACGATCAAGAATAAATACCCTCTGCCCGTATAGAAGACCTGTTCGACCAAATGAAGGGAGCCCGAGTTTTCTCCAAGATTGATCTTCGGTCGGGATACTTCCAGCTGAAGATAAAACCCTCCGATATACCCAGACTGCCTTTCAGACACGGTATGGTTCATATGAATATACCGTTATGTCTTTTGGGTTAACGAATGCGCCCGCATACTTCATGTACCTCATGAACAAGGTCTTCATGGAATACATGGACAAGTTTGTCGTGGTTTTGATTGATGACATCATGGTGTATTCGAAAAGTGAGGAGGAACATGAAGAACATTTGAGATTGATATTGCAGAAGCTGCGAGAGCATCAATTGTATGCCAAGCTTAGCAAGTGTCAATTTTAGCTAAAGGAGATATCGTTCCTAGGCCACATCATCTCCGAGGAAGGAGTATCGGTTAATCCCGGAAAAGTGGGAGATGTTCTGAAGTGGAACCAACCGCAAAACGTGAGAGATATTCGTAGTTTTCTTGGGATGGCTGGATACTACCGACGGTTCATCAATGACTTTTCTAAGATAGCAAAGCCTATGACGGAGTTGCTAATAAAGGGAAAGGCGTTCCAATGGACCTCAGCGTGCCAATAAAGCTTTGAGGAGCTCAAGAAAAGGCTAACCACAGCACCGGTCTTGGTATTACCAGACGTAAGCAAGAGCTTTGACCTATATTGCGATGCATCAAGACAAGGGCTTGGATGTGTGCTCATGCAAGAAGGACAAGTGGTACCTATGCCTCGAGACAACTAAAGAAACACGAGCTGAATTACCCCACACATGATTTGGAACTCGCAGCCGTGGTGCATACATTAAAGATATGGAGACATTATATCCTTGGTCATCGATGTGAGATCTATACGGATCATAAAGACTCAAGTACATATTCACCCAAACGGATTTGAATTTGAGGCAGCGTCGATGGTTGGAACTCATCAAGGATTATGATGTTGGGATCAATTATCACCCTGGAAAGGCCAATGTAGTAGCTGATGCGTTGAGCCAAAAGGGAGCATGTCACCAACTCACGATTCGGGAGCTACCGCCTGAGCTGAGCAAGGAGTTCGAACGGTTACATCTCGGGTTCTTGAACGAGATGGAAGTGATAGAACTCAATTCTTCACTGGAACAAGAGATATGAGATGGCCAAGCAACGGATGAGTAAATCAAGGAAATCAAGGAAAGAATCCAACAAGGCATAGGAAGATGAGAAGGGCACGTTTGGTTAGGGAAAAGGATTTGTGTGCCTAACATGAAGCACATCCTCGACACGATATTAAAAGAGGCACATGACTCACCTTGTTCCATACATCCCGGCAGTACAAAGATGTACAAGGACTTGAAAACTTGCTATTGGTGGGATGGTATAAAGAGGGACATAGCTGAATATGTTGCCCTATGCGACACATGCCAACGGGTGAAGGCCGAACATCAAAGACCCGCTGGACTGTTGCAACCATTGAAAGTACCTGAGTGGAAGTGGGAAAACATCAGTATGGATTTCATCGTCGGATTACCACGTACTCGGTCGGGTTACGACTCCATCTGGGTTATCGTGGACCGATTGACGAAAATCGCTCATTTTCTTCCTGTTAAAACCACGTACCGTGTGGCAGATCTAGCCGAGCTGTACATGGAGCAAATCGTGTGCCGCCATGGAGTCCTGAAGAGGATAGTTTCAGATCAGGGTTCTCAGTTTACCTCTAGGTTCTGGAGGAAGCTGCATGAAGCCATGGGTACACGGCTAAATTTCAGCTCCGCTTATCACCCGCAAACGGACGGGCAAACTGAGAGGACAAACCAAATTTTGGAAGACATGTTGAGAGCTTGCGCCTTGAAACATGGGCGTAGTTGGGATAGGAGTTTGCCGTATGCCGAATTCTCCTATAACAACAGCTATCAAACTAGCTTGAAGATGTCACCTTTCGAAGCATTGGTAGACGGTGTAGGACGCCGTTGTTTTGGAACGAGACCGGAGAGAACCAAGTGTTTGGACCCGAAGTACTGCAAGAGGCTGAGAAGCAAGTCCAAATGATACGGGAGAACTTGAAGGCTGCTCAGTCACGACAAAAAGGCTATGCGGACAATAGGCAAACAAAGTTGACTTTCGAAGTAGGAGACTTCGCATACCTTAAGGTATCGCCTATCCGAGGCCAACGACATTTCAACGTCAAAGGCAAGCTAGCACCTCGCTACATTGGGCCATTTAAGATTTTGAGCAAGCGCGGAGAGGTAGCCTATCAACTAGAGCTCCCGATGCACCTCCCTGACGTGCATGACATGTTTCACGTATCCCAGCTCAAGAAGTGCTTGAGAGTATCGGAAGAGCAAGTACCAATGGAAGAGCTCGAACTTCAAGAAGATCTAACCTATGTAGAGCCCCCTATCCAAATTTTGGACGTGAAGGAAAGGGTCACGAGGAACAAAGTGATCCGATGGTGCAAGGTACAATGGAGCCATCACACGGAAGCCGAAGCTACTTGGGAACGTTAAGAAGACCTCAAGGCAGAGTTCCCTCATCTATTCTCCACTCTATTGAATCTCGAGGGCGAGATTCAATTTAAGGGGGGTAGGTTTGTAACACCCTCAATTTTGTAATCATGCATGCATTCATAATTCATGTAGAGAAACATTTTAAAATAAGTAGAAACAGAGAAGGAATAAAAAAGATAGCTAAAAAAGCCAGTTCCAGTTCGCCGAGGAGCGATGCAGACACTTTCTGCGGCCTGCTGGCCACGTGGCGTGTTTGGATCTCATCCCTGTGAAGTGGGGAGAGGTCCGGCACCGCCAGACACGTGGCAGGCTCGGAGCTAGCCTCTGTGGAAGGAGCGAGGTCCGACCCACGGAACACGTGTCACCTCCGGGGCTTGCCTCTGCGGAGGAGCGAAGTCCAGCCCTGCAGGACACGTGTCGCCACCGGAGCTAGTCGCTGCGGGGAAGTAAGGTCCGACACCGCGGGACACGTGTCGCTCTCGGAGCTAACCTCCGAGAGGTCCGGTTCTATAGGACACGTGTCACCTCCGGAGCTCACCTCCGGGAGGTCCGACACTACCGGACACGTGTCACCTCCGGAGCTCACCTCCGGGAGGTCCGACACTACTGGACACGTGTCACCTTCAGAGCTCACCTCCGGGAGGTCCGACGCTGATGGACACGTGTCAACCTCGGAGCTCGTCTCTGAGGAGAAAGGAAGTCTGGCGCTGCTTGACACGTGACACTCTCGGAGCTCACCTCCGAAGAGAGAGGAGGTCCGGCACTGACACTTGGCGTACGCGGAACTCATCTCAAGTAGAGAGGGGAAGTCCCGCCCGCCAGGACACGTGGCGCACGCGGAGCTCACCTCCGAGGAGAGGGGAGGTCTCGCCCGCCTGACACGCGGCACAACCAGAGCTCGTCCCTGAGGAAAAGGGAAGCACAGGCCCCCGCTGGACACGTGGAGCCTCCGGAGCTTATCCCTGCGAAAGAACGCGATTCTGAAGCTGTTTTTCTCTGTACGTGAGTACCCGTTACTGAGGAAACCGACACAAATTCTTCCACGATTGATACCGCACCAAATGGATTAGAGATGAGTTGTTAAGATCCAAAAACAAATCAAATAGGACTCTTATTTGAAATCCAATCGGAGGAGGACTCTTCTTTTCCCGATTATAAATAGAACCCGAGACACCCCTGATCGTAACATCTTTTCCAAAGCCGACAACTTAGAGGCCCTAGCCCCAACTCGCCGAGCTAAACCCCTTCGCCGGAGTTCAGTCGCCGGAGACCGCCGACGAGCTCGCCGTCACCGGAAGAGAGCCCTGACGATCTGTCTTGCTAGGAGGAAGACCCCGAGACCACGGAGAAGTGAGGTAGGTCTCCATTACCACCTTACGACATCATCGCGGTTTTCTTTGCATCTGTTCTTCGATCCATTCGAACAGAAGCTTTTCCGTGTGGACAGATCATGTGTTGATCAGTTTGATCTAGATCTTGTGACGAGATTATCGCCACGTCCACATTTGATCCTTGCACCTCTGTTCATCGTAAAACCCCATGCAAACCCATGCAAACATGCAAGAACACGTACAAACCGATCTAATAAAAACAGCATCATAGGATTAGCATGCATATGCACCATTGCATCTTGAGCAAAGTTTATGCATAATGATTGATTGCTATGAATCTTGTACGTGCATGATCGTAAATATAAGGACAAGCTCAGGGAGCTATCTACGACGAACTACAACAACAAAACTTCGAGATCCAAGAGCAACAGAAACCACAGGAACAAGGCAAGTGCCCCTTGACCATATTGATCCCATGTTTTGAAAGTTGTTTTGTTTGCAAAAATTGTGAATGCTTGAGTCAACTTGATGGGAAACCCTTTTATAGGAGTTTACTAGTTTTGTTAACCACCCTTGACGCCAGGGAAGTTTATGAGTCGGGTATAGTCGGTTTTTTGCTTTTTGCTTCGCTAATCTATGGGTTATGGGAAGCGCTAGAATGTGTCTAGCTACTGCACTCATGAGAATAATGATAATGAGAACTTGATGTTAATGAACATGAATCGGAGGGAGATCTAGGCAAGCTTGGTTCGTGGAAGTGGTAGAATAATATGGTGGTTACTTGCCATAGATTTAAGGACCGGTTCATGCCAGCACATGCCAGGATGACAGTGCCACCACAAGGCCAAATATGGGTGCGGCTTAGCTGACTAATTAGGTAAGTTGCTAGATTGTTCTAGATTGTGGAAGGCACGAGAAATGGGAGTCGAGAGAGGACTGCCCTGGGAACTGCATGGCACAAGAGGGGGCCCGTAGGTGAGAGAATGGAGATTCTAGCCTGCTGGTGAAACCTTAGTGAGTCCATACATCTAGTAGCCCCTTTGTAAAGGCTATTTTTTGATCTCTTAGCCATACACTGACGGTTGTGTACTGGTATAATGAAGGTTCTGCAGTCGCCGACGGGTGACGAAATCACAAACTTGTGGATAAAGTGGTGCAAACTCCGCAGGGTATAAAACTATCACGATAGCCGAGCTTACGGTCACAAGCGCCAGGACAACTCACATGATTAGATGGGATGGTTCGGTTTAGGTTATTGGGATGGTATTAGGTTTGGATATTGGTCTCTGGTTTTGGTTTCGGGACTGTTGAGTCTTGGTAATGAGAATTATAGTGTTGAGTCGTGATAATGAGCTTTGGTCTCGGTTATGAGACGGAATTGAATATAAGTTGAGATCGTAATGAATACGAGATGGTATTCATGAGCATGAGAAAGAACTTGAGAAAGATAAATGGCTGGATGAGACATGAAAGGTTGTGGAATATGTTGGAGGTATGTTGATGTTTTAATTGGATATATGTTGGGAATAAGTTCACTTAAAATTAGTTGCTGTTTTATCATGTTTTGTGAAATAAACTTTGCTTTTATGCAATGAGCCTTTTTATACCTACCTTGCTATGAGCTACATATCATATTTTCCCACACATGCTGAGTACATCATGTACTCAAACTTGCATTATTACTTCATCATCAGCAACGGAAGAAGAGTATTTCGAAGACCATATGGAGTATTAGGCGTGTGATCCACCGTCAACTTGCCTGTGGGGATGGAGTAGGAGATGGAGCCGCTGCTGCTGCTTAGTTGCTTCCGCTATAGTTAGAAGACTTCCACTGCTAAAATAAAGACTTCCGCTGCTAGATTAAAGACTTCCGCTGTTAGAATGAGTTAGAAATTCATGAGGCAATGTAATAAAACCCTATTCATTCGTGGTTACATATATTCTGAATTCAGTTTGGGGAATACATGTGTATGTGTGATGAACATCCTGGGCGCACATATGCATCAGTCCGGGTTGTCACACCCGGTTTTTCCGAAGAACAACCAAGTGAATATCACATGTATGCCAGGATCATTTTCTCATACATGTGATGACAAATAGTGAAGCATCATTTATTACAAGCCAGGTGTCGAATATAAATAAGTCTTACATCGCAAATGTCTCAATAGACACTAATGCTTCATCACAAGTAAATAAACTAGCAGCGGAATATTATTCTTTAGGGCTCCATCACAGGCGTTGCCCGGGGGTCTTCATGAACCTAAAATCCTTCCTCGGGTCCAAAATCTTGGTCATTATACACCACCTCATTATCTTGACCTGAGCAGCAATATAAACCAACAAATATGCAAGGTTGAGTACCAATGGTACTCAGCAAGTGTGGGAAAATTATATCATGTATGGCTAGAACAAGGAGAGGTTGAACTCATGGTTAAAGCACTACGCAATTAATACCTATCACCTTAGCTTATTAAGCACCTACATTACTACACAGGTGAAATGGTCCCAATCTCCCATCCCATCATTATAATCCAATAACCATAACATCATTACCAATGTTAAGCTCCCCGCTTAACTTCCAAAACCATCAATCCTCTAATCATGAATAAGTCCAGGCCGCTCTTAACCGTGAGCACGGCTGTCAAGACAGTTTTAACTCTGCAGAGTTTGTACCACTGTACCCACAAGTAGTGATTTCATCCCCCGTTGCCGGGTGGACTAAAAGAACCTCCATTATGCCAGTGGCTACGATCCACATTCACACTTCCCAGGTGTGCGGCCAGGAGATCACTACGAAGCCTTTACAAAGGGATTCCCGACGAGCGTGGGCCCACTGAGGTTTCACCCCTAACAGCATACAAGAGGCTCCAACCCCGCTGCAGTGGCCCCCTCTTGAGCCTTGCGGTTCATATGGTAGTCCAGCTGACACCTACTCCCCGCACCATCCATCACACCCATACTACGCCGGGGATACACCTAATTAATTGGCTAAGCTGCCCCATCTCAGCATGTGGTTGGCACTGTAAAGCCGGGTTACATGCTCCATGAACCGGTCCTTAGGATCCAGGCAAGTACTAAACACAAACCCAAGTCTCGTGCACCCAGCACACAACCAAAACATCCAACTTGCCTTGATCCCTACCTCTACATAACTCACAATGTCTCATTCAAGAGTATGGTAATATAAGCTGATGATCTCATTTCCCAAATATCCCATTCTAAGCATGGCTAAGCAAATGCATGTAAATAAATGACATGACAAAAAAATAAATCCCAACCCAAGCTACAAGGAAACAAGGTAATGCAATTCTAGGGAAACTTCCTAGCATGGGTTTCATATTTCATTTGACAATGCAAATAATTCTATCTACACATCCTAGTATAGGATCAAAGTGGTCAAGGACACTTGCCTCCTTCTTGCTGCTCTTGAAATGGGTATTCCTGGTCTTGGAATTGAATAACTTGTTCTTGAACAGGTTCTACTTCATACCATCACACATAGCAAAAGAAAAACAACAATCCATAAGACATAATTCACACTTACACTTCATACAACCCACACATTCACATTTATGAAATTCATTCACCATTATATGTGTTGTGGTTACTTTACGTGTGTTAAGTTGTGGCTTGCATGCACTTTTAACCATGTATATATGATTCCTACTTTTGTGTCCACATTTATACTTGCATACAATGTGCCTTCACAATTTCTATCAACCCTAAACTGAATTCTTTGTATTTTAGAAACTCCATTTATCATTTACTAGTTGCTATATTTTCAAATTTATATTCCTATGCATAATTGGGTATTTTATTATTAAATTAGTAATACACATCACCTAAACAGATTAGGTTCTGGTCCTAAATAATTTAAAATCATATTTTGACCATGGCTTATGATGTATACTATTTCATAATTATTTTCCCTATTTTTCTTTAACTATTCTTTTACTTAAAAATGTGTCCCTATACTAATAAATGTGAATAATAGATAAAACAGATTTATTTCAGCCCAAAAATATATTTTTATCTCACTCCAAAGTTTTCTAAGTACTGAGAAAGTTTTTAATAAATTTTGACAATTATGTTTGTCCCCCTTTTTAATTTTTAAACACTAGTTACATATTCAATTTCCCAAATTAAATACTAAACAGGGCTAAAAAGTAAACTCACCCCATTACAGGGTCTATAATATTATTTTCATAATTTCCAGGGGTCTAGCTACACTTATCAGAGGTGTTTTTCCTAATTTTTATTAAGTCCAGGGGCTAAAACTGATTTTTAAATGAATTTACATGATTTTCTGAAGTTCCAGGGGCTAGATCTGAAGTTTCCGGGGCTAGATCTCAATTCCAGAGAACCCCAGGGGGTAGCACGTAAGAATTCCAGTCTTTATAATGCGGGGCTGACGTGGTCCGTCCGATTTTAAACCAACGGCTGAGATTATAAGATCGAACCGGTACGCGGGGTTTTAAAGTCTACCGTGCGATTTAAAATAAACGGCGCACAAGCGGCCACGTCGCTCTGATCGAGCGCGGGCGGCGCTGCCGGCGGCGCACGGCGGCGAGAAGCGGCGATCTCGCCGGAAAGTTTCGGATCCTCGAGAATTCTGCCTAGAACTGTGATCTTATAGCCTAGATCGGTAGAGGGGAGGTCAGGGATCTCACCTCGGGGGTTTTCTCGAGCTCGGGGGTCCTGGAAAGTGATCGGCGGCGAGGTCCGAGGCAAAACCACGGCGAAGCTCGTCGGCGCTGGGTTTACACCGTAACTCTCCGAGTTTTCTGCACCTGCAAAGTTCCCCGGAGGCGGTGGATCAAAACCAGCGAGTTAGATCAGAGTTTCCGAGCTTAGATCGGCCAGAATTCACCGGCGAAGTCTCGGTGCTCACCGGAGTGAAAATCGGCGATCGCGTGAGGAAAACTGATCGGATCGGGGGTTTTTATAGCCGGGGGAGGGCGGTGGGTCTGTCGTGATCGAGTTGGAGTCCTCTGGGACCGGAATTCGGCTGCGGGACGGGCTTTCCCGGTCGGTTGCGATTTCGCGCGCTCGGGAGAAAAGTACGGGGTCGCGGGGGCTCGGGGTTAGGGATGACAGGTGGGTCCCACCCGTCGGTGAGGGGCAGCGCGGCGCGCGCGGGGGCGGGCTGCGCGGGAGTAGCTGGGCCGGCTGGCGGGTTTCGGCCCACTGGCCGGTTTTTTTCCTGTTTTCCTTTTTCTTTTTCCATTTCTTTTCTGTTTTGAGTATAATTTGAATTCCAGTTTGAATTTGAATTTTTGCAAAACATGCAACACGTCCAAAAATTTTTAAATTCCCCTCTAAACATGGTTAAGAGTTTTGAATCAAAATTTGGGGTGTTACAGCTCTACCCCCCTTAAAAGAAATCTCGTCCTCGAGATTGGTGTTTCTAAGAAAACAATTCCGGAAACTGTGCCTTGAGCTCATCTTCCCGTTCCTAGGTAGCTTCCTCTTCTGAGTGATGCTTCCACTGCACCTTGCACATCCGGATTCTCTTCTTTCTGGTGAGGCGTTCCATCGTCTCCAAAATCTTGTATGGTTGCTCGGCATAAGACAAATCTTCATCTACATCCACTTCATTCATGGGTAACACCTCCTCAGGCGTCCTCAGGCATTTCTTGAGTTGTGACACATGGAATACATCGTGCACGTCCGATAGATGAACCGGTAACTCTAGTTGGTACGCCACTTCGCCTTTCCTTTCCAAAACTGGAAAGGGTCCGATGTATCGCGGTGACAACTTCCCTTTCACCTTGAACCGACGAAGTCCTCTGATAGGGGACACCTTGAGATAAACATAGTCTCCCACGTTGAAAACGAGTTCTCTTCTTCGTACATCAGCATAACTCTTCTGGCGTGTTTGTGCTATCCTCAAGTTGTTGCGAATCTCCCTCACCTTCGCTTCGGCTTCTTGTAGCACTTCTGGACCAAACACTTTGCTTTCTCCTGTTTGGTTCCAATATAGGGGAGTTCTGCACTTCCTTCCATACAAAGCTTCAAACGGTGACATCTTCATACTAGCTTGATAACTGTTGTTATAGGAAAACTCCGCATACGGTAAGTTCTTGTCCCAACTCCTATTGTTTTTGAGTGCACATGCCCTTAACATATCTTCAAGGATCTGATTGGTTCTCTCCGTCTGCCCGTCAGTTTGGGGATGATAGGCAGAGCTGAAATTCAGATGGGTTCCCATGGTTTCATGCAACTTCTGCCAAAACCTCGAGGTGAACTGTGTCCCTCGGTCCGACACTATCTTCTTTGGCACTCCATGGTAACACACAATCCTTGACATGTACAATTCTGCCAATTTGGATCCGCTGTAGCTTTCTTTCACAGGGATGAAATGAGCTACCTTGGTTAGCCTATCAATAATGACCCATATTGAATCATACCCGGATTGGGTCCTAGGCAATCCCACGACAAAATCCATGCTGATTTCTTCCCACTTCCATTCAGGTACTTTGATTGGTTGCAATAATCCCGCGGGTCGTTGATGTTCTGCTTTCACCAACTGACATGTGTCACATAGGGCAACATGTTCCGCGACATCTCGCTTCATGCCATACCACCAATACCTACTCTTGAGGTCCTGGTACATCTTCGTACTCCCAGGATGAATGGAATAGTCGGAATCGTGAGCCTCCTTCAAAATTAACTCACGGATCTCCTTTACTTCTGGCACACAGATCCTTTTTCCGTGCCACACCGTTCCTTGTTCATCCTCTCTAAAACCAGGAGCTTTATTTTCCTTGATGAGCTGTCTGATCTCTTGTATCTTCTCATCATTCTTTTGGCCCTCTCGTATGTCTTGCTCGAGTGTGGAGTCCACTTCCATGGCGATGGCTTCACCACTATTTACTAGACATAGATTGAGTCTTATAACCTCGTCCTTCAATTCTGCAGGCATGTCCTTCAAGCTCAACTTATTGACCTGCACTTTCCGACTCAAAGCGTCGGCCACGACGTTTGCTTTCCCAGGATGATAGTTGATGCCTATATCAAAGTCATTGATTAGCTCTAACCATCTCCTCTGTCTGAGGTTGAGATCTGGTTGTGTGAATATGTACTTCAAACTCTTATGATCCGTATATATCTCTGTCCTCTTCCCCATCAAATAGTGCCGCCAAATTTTCAATGCGTGTACCACTGCAGCTAGTTCTAGGTCATGTGTAGGATAGTTCTTCTCGTGCTTCCGAAGCTGCCGGGATGCATATGCCACGACATGTCCTTCTTGCATGAGAACACATCCCAACCCATTTCCAGAGGCATCGCAGTACACCGTGAAATTCTTCTGCATATCTGGCATAACCAGCACTGGGGCTGTTGTCAATCTCTTCTTTAGCTCCTGGAAGCTCGTCTCGCACTGTGGCGTCCAGGTGAATGTGATTCCCTTTTCCAACAGTTTGGTGAGAGGTCTCGAGATCTTGGAGAATCCCTCAATAAACCGTCGATAGTATCCAGCCAATCCCAAAAAGCTTCGAACTTCCCCGACATTTTCAGGGGTCTTCCACTTCTGGATGTCCTCGATTTTGGCGGGATCTACGGAGATTCCTCCCTCCGAGATTATATGTCCTAAAAAGGGAACTCTCTTCAGCCAAAACTCACACTTGCTCAACTTGGCATATAGTTGGTGTTCTCTCAGCCTCTGTAACACCAACCTTAGATGTTTCTCATGTTCTTCTTCATCTTTGGAGAAGACTAGAATATCATCTATGAAAACCACCACAAATTTGTCCAGATATTCCATGAATACCTTGTTCATGAGGTACATGAAATATGCCGGGGCATTGGTTAGCCCAAAAGGCATCACAGTGTATTCATACAGTCCGTACCGAGATACGAAAGCTGTCTTGGGAATATCTGATTGCCTTATCTTGAGTTGGTGGTACCCCGACCTGAGATCAATTTTCGAGAACACACAAGCTCCCCTCAACTGATCAAACAAGTCTTCAATGCGAGGCAATGGGTACTTGTTTTTGATGGTTACCTCATTCAAGGCACGGTAATCCATGCATAACCTTTGGGTTCCATCTTTCTTAGGCACAAATATCACCGGAGCTCCCCATGGTGAGGAACTAGGGCGAATATACCCCTTCTCCGTCAATTCTCTCAAATGATCCTTGAGCTCTTCTAGCTGCTTGGAGTCCATTCGATAAGGTCTCTTGTATATCGGGGCTGTTCCCTGTACTAGCTCAATTGCGAATTCCACGTCACGGTCGGGAGGCATACCTGGCAATTCCTCCAGAAAAACATCTGGATATTCCCTGATAGTCCTGATTTCCTCAACTTTCACCTCCACTTGATTTAATTTAATGTCCCTCCTAGGCTCGTGTATCGTTATGAACTTTACTCTTGTGCCATTGGGGTGAGTTAGTTCCACCGTTCTGGTCGAACAATGGATGATTCCTTTATGTTTGGTCAACCAATCCATACCCAAAATAATATCTATCCCTTGTGAGTCTATCACTATGAGGTTAGCAGTAAATACTACCCCATTAATGTCTAGGCTCACTTTGGGACACACTTGTCTTGTCCTTATTTCTCCACCTGGAGAGTTTACGGCTAGCATATGGTTCATTTGTGTGGTTGCTAGGTCATGCTTCTTAACAAACCCTTGAGCAATGAACGAGTGGGTAGCACCAGAATCAAACAGCAGAGTTGCAAGGTGTAAATTGGCAGGAAACTTACCAACTACCACGTCGGGCGCCTCTTGTGCTTCCTCCATAGTGACGTGGTTCACCCGTCCTCTCATTACATTCTGCTGTTGTGGCTGCGCAGGCTTCTTCTTTGGGCATTTATGGGCGTAGTGCCCCATTTCCCCACAGCTGAAACATTGCACCCCAATCTTAGATGCTTGGCCTTTGTTGTCTTGGGGTTGGTTCGGGGGTCCTTGCACTGCTGGTCGAGGTGGATATGCGGGGCGAGGCTGTTGCACAAACTGATGTTGCGGCTGTGCTGGGGCTGCGGGTGGCCTGTAGTTTGGGTTGTACCCTCTTGGTGCTGAATAGGGTACCGCAGCACGGCTTGTCTGCCCCGTAGGTTGCTGCATCATACGTGGGCGGGTGTTGCTTCCTGAGGCCTGATGTTACCATCCCGCCTTCCTCTTATTCTCATTTTCCAGGGCCTTTAGCTTCCTTTCCACCACAAACGCTCTGTCCACCATCTTTTGAAAACTTTCATACTCGTTGGAGGACATGGCACACTGCATCTCTGCGGTAAGTCCTTCCACGAAACAATCTTGTTTCTGCTCATCAGTCTCTATGTCTCGTGGAGCATAACGGGATAGTTGAGTAAATTTAGTGAGGTATTCCCTCACCGTCATGTTTCCCTGCTGCAATCCCCAAAACTCCTTTCTCTTGTTTTTGAGTTCACCTCTTGGAATGTAGTGGTTGCGGAAGCTACGCTTGAACTCTTCCCAAGTGATGTTCTCAGGGTCATGATGGGCGGCCACGTAGGCGGTCCACCAATCAGCAGCAGGTCCCTGCAATTGATGAGAGGCAAACAGCACCCTCTCATACCCTTGGCATTGGATTATCCTCATCTTACTTTCAATGGTCTTCAGCCAATCATCTGCCTCCAGAGGTTCAGCAGCACTTGCAAACTTTGGAGGTTGAGTTCCTAGAAACTCACTCAACCTTGGTTGGCGTGGTGCAGCTTGTGGAGGTGGAACTTGATGCAAGTTGGCCACCACTTGAGTCAAGTTCTGGATAAGCTGATTTTGATTCTCCAGCATTTGGTGGAGAGGATCAACTTCTTCCCGGCGACCACCCCTGTCCCGGCCTCCAGAAAGATGAGGGTTGCATGCCTCATCATTGTTGTTGGCGGGGTTGGCAGCACGTCCTTTTCCTCTTCCGGCCATCTGGCAGAATCAACCAATGTTAATTTCGAAAGCATTTAGTATCATCTTACTACTTTCACTTGTTTGTACTTTGAAGTGTTGAGGCTTGGTTATACTTTTCTGAGGGTTCATTTCTCACACAAAACAATTGCAATATTATTTCATGTGGGTTCACACACCAAAGCAAAACAATCTGAAGACGAGGCTGTGGACAATTGCTCATGGCTTCCACAACTCACGTCACACACCAGGCATTATCACACCATTAACTACGTAACGACTCGACTACTCGACCTCTTGCTAGCTAGGGGAAAGACTCTACACTACTCGTCCTCTTGAGCTGGCTCCTCGGGATCTTCCTCCTCATTTCGGCTACCTTCTGACTCGGCTTTGGGTGGAGAGGCTGCTGGTGGAGAAGTGCGACGACGCCTGATTGCTCGGCGATCCGGGGAGTCAGGAGTCCATGGATCGCTCACGGTGACACACAGTTCATTCCCATCTCCTCTTTCTCTCGCCTTTAAGCAAGCTCGCAGCAACGCCTCCGTTTCCTTCAGGGTGTCTCGGACATCCTGAAGCTCTTGTTGACACTCCTGCAGTCGAGTGCTGAGCATAGCAGCATCCTCCAAGCACAAGTCCATGTGCTCATGGGAAGTCCCTTGCTGCACCGGTGGGTACTTGTATTCCGTGGTACCACTCTCACGTTGGAGGACATACATGTACTCAGTTTTGTCCAAGTGGCGACGATAGATGTGACTCTGGCAGGTGATGGCCTCCCAGGTGACATCTTTCTCCGCGTCAACTTGTGTTGCTCGACAAGCTGGAGAGTGGTGAATCTTGAGTAGTTGATTCTCGTGTATAATCCTCATCTCCGAACTCCATTCTTCCCTCTTCTCACGGATGGTCCTGGTGGAGTTATAATGGATGATCAGCTTGCCCGTATTGCCGGCGGCTTCGAGCATACGTCGAAGACGGCGCAACAAATCTCCTACTGCCAATCCGTAGGAAAGGTACGTCACGGGACGACTCTCCTCTCTTTCGGCAAGGGCAACTACGGGAACTCTCCCTCCTGTGGACTTACGAGCGGTGCGGATCATGCGAACCATCTAAAACAAAAGAATTTAAAATTAGGTTAGATAAATTCTCAAACAAAAATCCTATTTTGAATGAAAGTTGGGGTAAGATGAAGAAAATGACTCCTTTAATAACACTTTTCCACCCACACCTTTGGAAAATAGTTTTTAAGAAAATAGGGCCCTTAAGTACGTCCATTTCTACCTAGGTCCACGTTCCTACGGGCAAGCTTGGCTCTGATACCACCTCTGTCACACCCGGTTTTTCCGAAGAACAACCAAGTGAATATCACATGTATGCCAGGATCATTTTCTCATACATGTGATGACAAATAGTGAAGCATCATTTATTACAAGCCAGGTGTCGAATATAAATAAGTCTTACATCGCAAATGTCTCAATAGACACTAATGCTTCATCACAAGTAAATAAACTAGCAGCGGAATATTATTCTTTAGGGCTCCATCACAGGCGTTGCCCGGGGGTCTTCATGAACCTAAAATCCTTCCTCGGGTCCAAAATCTTGGTCATTATACACCACCTCATTATCTTGACCTGAGCAGCAATATAAACCAACAAATATGCAAGGTTGAGTACCAATGGTACTCAGCAAGTGTGGGAAAATTATATCATGTATGGCTAGAACAAGGAGAGGTTGAACTCATGGTTAAAGCACTACGCAATTAATACCTATCACCTTAGCTTATTAAGCACCTACATTACTACACAGGTGAAATGGTCCCAATCTCCCATCCCATCATTATAATCCAATAACCATAACATCATTACCAATGTTAAGCTCCCCGCTTAACTTCCAAAACCATCAATCCTCTAATCATGAATAAGTCCAGGCCGCTCTTAACCGTGAGCACGGCTGTCAAGACAGTTTTAACTCTGCAGAGTTTGTACCACTGTACCCACAAGTAGTGATTTCATCCCCCGTTGTCGGGTGGACTAAAAGAACCTCCATTATGCCAGTGGCTACGATCCACATTCACACTTCCCAGGTGTGCGGCCAGGAGATCACTACGAAGCCTTTACAAAGGGATTCCCGACGAGCGTGGACCCACTGAGGTTTCACCCCTAACAGCATACAAGAGGCTCCAACCCCGCTGCAGTGGCCCCCTCTTGAGCCTTACGGTTCATATGGTAGTCCAGCTGACACCTACTCCCCGCACCATCCATCACACCCATACTACGCCGGGGATACACCTAATTAATTGGCTAAGCTGCCCCATCTCAGCATGTGGTTGGCACTGTAAAGCCGGGTTACATGCTCCATGAACCGGTCCTTAGGATCCAGGCAAGTACTAAACACAAACCCAAGTCTCGTGCACCCAACACACAACCAAAACATCCAACTTGCCTTGATCCCTACCTCTACATAACTCACAATGTCTCATTCAAGAGTATGGTAATATAAACTGATGATCTCATTTCCCAAATATCCCATTCTAAGCATGGCTAAGCAAATGCATGTAAATAAATGACATGACAAAAGAATAAATCCCAACCCAAGCTACAAGGAAACAAGGTAATGCAATTCTAGGGAAACTTCCTAGCATGGGTTTCATATTTCATTTGACAATGCAAATAATTCTATCTACACATCCTAGTATAGGATCAAAGTGGTCAAGGACACTTGCCTCCTTCTTGCTGCTCTTGAAATGGGTATTCCTGGTCTTGGAATTGAATAACTTGTTCTTGAACAGGTTCTACTTCATACCATCACACATAGCAAAAGAAAAACAACAATCCATAAGACATAATTCACACTTACACTTCATACAACCCACACATTCACATTTATGAAATTCATTCACCATTATATGTGTTGTGGTTACTTTACGTATGTTAAGTTGTGGCTTGCATGCACTTTTAACCATGTATATATGATTCCTACTTTTGTGTCCACATTTATACTTGCATACAATGTGCCTTCACAATTTCTATCAACCCTAAACTGAATTCTTTGTATTTTAGAAACTCCATTTATCATTTACTAGTTGCTATATTTTCAAATTTATATTCCTATGCATAATTGGGTATTTTATTATTAAATTAGTAATACACATCACCTAAACAGATTAGGTTCTGGTCCTAAATAATTTAAAATCATATTTTGACCATGGCTTATGATGTATACTATTTCATAATTATTTTCCCTATTTTTCTTTAACTATTCTTTTACTTAAAAATGTGTCCCTATACTAATAAATGTGAATAATAGATAAAACAGATTTATTTCAGCCCAAAAATATATTTCTATCTCACTCCAAAGTTTTCTAAGTACTGAGAAAGTTTTTAATAAATTTTGACAATTATGTTTGTCCCCCTTTTTAATTTTTAAACACTAGTTACATATTCAATTTCCCAAATTAAATACTAAACAGGGCTAAAAAGTAAACTCACCCCATTACAGGGTCTATAATATTATTTTCATAATTTCCAGGGGTCTAGCTACACTTATCAGAGGTGTTTTTCCTAATTTTTATTAAGTCCAGGGGCTAAAACTGATTTTTAAATGAATTTACATGATTTTCTGAAGTTCCAGGGGCTAGATCTAAAGTTTCCGGGGCTAGATCTCAATTCCAGAGAACCCCAGGGGGTAGCACGTAAGAATTCCAGTCTTTATAATGCGGGGCTGACGTGGTCCGTCCGATTTTAAACCGACGGCTGAGATTATAAGATCGAACCGGTACGCGGGGTTTTAAAGTCTACCGTGCGATTTAAAATAAACGGCGCACAAGCGGCCACGTCGCTCTGATCGAGCGCGGGCGGCGCTGCCGGCGGCGCACGGCGGCGGGAAGCGGCGATCTCGCCGGAAAGTTTCGGATCCTCGAGAATTCTGCCTAGAACTGTGATCTTATAGCCTAGATCGGTAGAGGGGAGGTCAGGGATCTCACCTCGGGGGTTTTCTCGAGCTCGGGGGTCCTGGAAAGTGATCGGCGGCGAGGTCCGAGGCAAAACCACGGCGAAGCTCGTCGGCGCTGGGTTTACACCGTAACTCTCCGAGTTTTCTGCACCTGCAAAGTTCCCCGGAGGCGGTGGATCAAAACCAGCGAGTTAGATCAGAGTTTCCGAGCTTAGATCGGCCAGAATTCAACGGCGAAGTCTCGGTGCTCACCGGAGTGAAAATCGGCGATCGCGTGAGGAAAACTGATCGGATCGGGGGTTTTTATAGCCGGGGGAGGGCGGTGGGTCTGTCGTGATCGAGTTGGAGTCCTCTGGGACCGGAATTCGGCTGCGGGACGGGCTTTCCCGGTCGGTTGCGATTTTGCGCGCTCGGGAGAAAAGTCCGGGGTCGCGGGGGCTCGGGGTTAGGGATGACAGGTGGGTCCCACCCGTCGGTGAGGGGCAGCGCGGCGCGCGCGGGGGCGGGCTGCGCGGGAGTAGCTTGGCCGGCTGGCGGGTTTCGGCCCACTGGCCGGTTTTTTTCCCGTTTTCCTTTTTCTTTTTCCATTTCTTTTCTGTTTTGAGTATAATTTGAATTCCAGTTTGAATTTGAATTTTTGCAAAACATGCAACACGTACAAAATTTTTTAAATTCCCCTCTAAACATGGTTAAGAGTTTTGAATCAAAATTTGGGGTGTTACACGGGTTCCGTGGTTTTTCCACAGAACGCGGGCGCCACATCCACACACGTGGGCGCCAAGTATGGGCGAGCATTATTGCCAGCCCGCACGGTCTGCCGCGCTTCAAGCGGACGAATTAGTACGTGGCAGCAGCAGCAGCCATGGCCCGCAACCTTTCAGAGTACGAAGAGCCGGAGGCGCGGCACATGTATCAAAATCTCTGTTCACTACTGGAAAGGGCCACGACTCAACATGTTGTGAGTTCTCTTGCTCGCAGGAGAGCGACGTCCGTCCACGCCGGCTCCCGCGGGCACACTAGAAGCACCACGGCGACACCGCATGACCGTGCACCAAGCCGGGCCGAGAAGACCGGTTCGTCTAACCCGTGGCATAGATCAACGCGCAAGCACACTAGGTCGTTTGACCTGCGCAGGGTCCTCGAGGCTCACGGAGGAGCCAGGGAGAGAGTGGCGGAAACACGTCTCAAGGACCGACATCAGTTGCGCCAGGGCAGGCGCCATGACGACGGCGAGGACCTGAGTCTGAGCCCCAATGCTCCTGGGCCTTTGGCTTTCAGAAGGAGGATACGCAACAACCTTCCTGTAACGCTTTTGCACCCCGACCAACGTCGTATAATACGACAGAAAATCAAACCCTAGTGTTTGACTAGAGGACTACCGCTTGGCGTGCAGGGCTGGTGGGGCGACGGATGACCACTTCATCATCCAAAACCTCCCCATCTACTAAGCGGATTCCTATCGGGCCTGGCTTGGATACCTCCTGGTAGATAGTATCCGAAGCTAGGCAGAGCAAAAGGATACTTTCAACGGCAACTTCCAAGGCACCTACATGCACCCTGGAAACTCATGGAATCTCAAGGCGTGTCAACAGACTCCTGGCGAAACCCTTAGATAGTACATCAGGCGCTTCTCCAACAAGTGCAACGAGCTTCCTGACGTCATCGATGCGGACATCATCGAAGCTTTCCTTTCCGGGGCAACTTGCAAGTCCCTGGTGCACAAGCTCGGTTGCAAGCCAAGGACCACCAAGGAACTACTTGACATCGCCACCAACCATGACTCGGGAGAGGAGGCGGTCGAGGCGATCTTCGACCAGGGAGCGCTAAGGACGGCTGATGCAAGGAAAGATATCACACCTCGTCAGAAGGATAAGAGGAGGAGAAGGGTCGACGCAGGCAAACGGCGACATCAAACTGAGGCAGACTCGGATCTGGACGCGGCGGCCGAACGCCGCGAATACAAGAGGCTGGCCCAGACCCAGACCGACCACTTCCCCATGAAGGCCGGAACTCCTGACCTCGAGCAGCTGAGACTCGGATGAATCCGTGTGACTCAAGTACCACTTGGCGTACCGACTAGCTCGGACGCCACGTGCTACTCGGGGGCTACCTACCCGCCATGAGCGGGATGACCAAAACCCTTAAAGCATCTACAAGTTCTCTTGGAAAGTTTCTTTCATTCCCTTTTTCCGAATCAGGCTTTGTTCGGATACATTGAAATACACGCCATCCATTGTTACCCAAACAAGGTGTTAAGGTGCGTTGCTGTAAATACACGCCATCCATTGTTACTCGAACAAGGCGTTAAGGTGTGTTGCTCGCTATTAAACCAAAAGCACAGCGCGAGGAAGAAAACAGATGCACACATAGTGAAGGCTCGTTTCTCCTTTATAAAAAGGGGGTCACGAAGGGCCAAAACATCAACATTACAGGGTAAAAAAGAAAAATGATACAACGAGCCTAGCTCCGGTCGGCGTATCCTAAGATAGAATCTGGCGTGACCGCCGCGGCCAAGGAAAGGCCAGCAGACTTGACTCGGGCGTCGATGGCCTGAAGGTCCTCTTCGGACGATCGATAGCAAAGCCTTCCCCAAGGGCTGGAAGGTCGACCCCATCATAATGGGAGACGACCACGGCCAAAGCCAGTTGCACCCCGTGTCGGGCCCTGATGGTTGCCACCTCGTCAAGACGCGCCTTCAACCACGCAGGAAGTTGCATCAGCTGCATGGCCAGAGGAGCGTCCGAGCTTCCAGGCGCCATCTCGTCAGAAGTTTGGCCCACGGTGTGAAGGTCCTCAAGCCCCCTACGGAGGCCCCCCCAAGACTTTGGCCACATCACCAAGCCGAGACGCCACAGCTCCGGGTGCCACTTGGGTAACAGACTCCGGGGCCCCAGCAGGCTTCGAAAACCTTCACACCCGCCCTCATCAGAACTCCTCCTCCTTGATGGAAAACCAGGTTGTTTCTCACCATGTCGGGAGACTAGCCCTCACGTCTTCCCTCGGGGTCCGATCATGGCTTCGCAGAGCTTGTTCCCGGCTTTTCATGTCTGGCGAGCTCTGCCTCTCGAGTCTTTACCAGGTCCCTCATTAAAACAAGGAACCCCTGCACCTATACAAGCTGGAAGCAAAGCAAAAAATCTTAGTAGCAAAAGAAGGACACAATGCGGCGAAAGTTCGGTTAGAAGAAAACTCACGATCAAGCTCCCGCACAGCCCGAGCGAAGGCAGCTTTAGCGTTTTCAGCTTCACTTTAAGAAGCCCTTGTAAGGGCCTCAGTTTTTGACACTCATTTGCAGTGTTCATCACCACACCACACACCTCATTTGAGCAAGAATGATGAACACAAATGAAGAGCAAGTAACAACTATCAACATGCTCATTAGAGAACAAACTTACACATTGCAAAAGTGGTATTTCCCACATGTGATATAAATGGGCTGGACATATGAAAACTCCTACACTTTGCTAAGGATGTCCATGCCAAGTTTCACCCAAATTCAAAACCTTTTTGAGGTCATTTTGGGTATAGTTAGGAAGAGGGCAGTTTGAAACTATATTCAAATTCAAACTATTTTCACCCACTGAATTTAAAAGTGGAAGGCATATTCTCACTCAGCACATTTTTGTGAGCTCACACACCAATTTTCACTCCATTTGGAGTTGATCTTGACATGAGCTAAGGGGGAGAAATTCAAACTTTATTTGAATTTCAAACTGAACTTGTGCTGAAATTCATTCAAACCAAACCTCATTTGAACTTTGATCAATTCAAATGGCTCTTGGGTGAATAATTTGAATTGCCAAGGGTAGAATAGGGTTCACTGTTTACCACAGCTGTTAGGAATAAATTTCAGAGGTTAAAAGAGGAGTGGGACCCACATGTCAGCCTCTGCCTCAAAGCAAACCGACTGAACCACAGTTCAGTCGGTTCCCGGCTGCTGTGCGCGCGCGCCACCGAAGGGGGCAGCCGGCGCCAGCTCCTGCTGCGTGCCCCAAGCCGGAGACCAGCCGGCCGGGCTATTTATTCCCTCCCCGGCGTGCTTCAGTCACCATTTCCCCGAGCTACCGACGTGCACGACTGCTTTTCCCACTGCCATCACCGGCGCTCGAGTTCCTGCTTGATCAAGCCGATCGCAGCTCCCTCTTTCCATTCCAAGGTCCCAGCAAGGTACTAGCGACCATCCTCCATCCTTCCCATTGATAGAAATCGATTGAAACCGAGTGATATCGGCTGTGCCGAAAGATCAAACTCGGAACTGGAAACCGCCGCACCTCGGGCTCTCGTGGACAGCCCAACCTGGGCGTTGTCACGCCCGAGCCAAGGCACCCTTGGACGCGCAGGTGACCGGTGCTGCTCATCCCCGAGCCACAGCTCGAGTGGTTGCTCACCGGCGGCGAATTTCCACTTTTCCCCTTTCTGTGTGCAGAACGACCCTCGGGTACGATTCTGTTTAATTCGTGCTCTAGAAAGGATTAGAGGGCCTCAGGCCACTCCCACACGAGCTAGACACGGTAACGCACAAGTTGCCTTCACAACTCTGGGCCGGAGAACCTCTGTGCCCGGCGTTATTCAAGGTCTACTAATGGCGGAACGAACGGGGGGTATCGGGCGCACGGTGAGGACCTATTTCGGGCCTTCCCCGGGCTGCCCCGAGTTCATGTCGACCTTCTCTGAGGTCCACTGATGCTCCCCGACCGATTTCCCAAGTAGCTGAGGTACTAGGAGAGTCAGCCGACATGGCCGAAGTCGTTCCGATATGGCGGCTCGTCGCCGACCATGCTCCGGCCGTTGTCATGAGCAGCTGACCCTCGGGTCAGGTTCCCCAAGTAAAAGTAGGCAGGGGCGGCCAGAATCAAGAAGTTTGGAGCTGTACAGCAGCCGGCGGCGAGCTCTCCGGCGAAGTCCCTCGGCGGCGGGGCGCGGGTGTCGCGAGGTTGAAGAAGGGGGTGGACCCCAGCTGTCAGCGGCCGATATTTTGAATCGGGATCCGGCTGCGGCCGGGATCGGGTGTGCTGGCGCGCAAAAGCCTTGTGGGCCGCGGTGTGCTGTCGCTTCGGCGTGCGACGCGTGTCCCCTGGGCCCACGCGCGGGTTTAGACTTTTCCCCGATTTTCAGATTTCCTTCAAACTTCAAATCCTTATAACTTTGGCTAGAAAGCTCCAAATCGAGTGAACCAAATTTTGCTGGATTCAGCTCTCTGAGTACTTTCCAGAAAATCAAGTTTCACTTCATGAAATTCCTTAATTCTCCAGAATTAATTCCTTAAAGTTTAAACTGTTAGGAATTTTAACTGGAGAATCCTTTGGAGGAAAATCCTGAAATTTTGCTGAGATGTTCACCAAAATATCCTTGAGCTACCATAAAAATTTCAGATCCATTTGAGCTCATTTAGTCCACCTAATGGTGTGATTAGTAAAACTGTTCCAGAGAAAATAGAAAATGTTCAGAAACATTTTCAGGATTTTCTCTGAAATTGTTTAGCTCATATCTTTAGTTAGAGACTTCCAAATTAAGTGAGACCAACTCCATTAGAACCCTCTGAAAATCTAGTTTTCAGAAAGTCATAGTTTGTCTCATGAAAATCCCTAGAACACCCTAAGAGTTCCAATTAAGGTCAAGGACATAATTATTTGTGGAGGGCTCAAATGAGCTTTGCTGCAACTAAAACTTGACCAAGTCTTTGTTTAGGTTGTAACCAAGCCACAGTAAAAGTTTCACAGTCATTAGGTCTGTCTAGTAAGGGTTATAGGCTTCACAACTTCAAAGTTAATACAAATGCATCTAAATTAATACATACATTGTTCTTATCATGTAGTCGCTAAGGTCGAGGAGGAACCCGAAGTCCTAGACTTCGTTACTCCGGAGGAACAGCTAGCCTACGACCAAGAGCAGCAAGGCAATCCCCGGTTTGCATTAACCTTTTTACAAATTTTTATTGTTTTGAGCACATACTTGTTTCCCTTTGTTCGTTGCATTAGAGTCTTGATTGGAAACCCAACTGCACAGCCAAGAAAACCATGGGTTGGGTTTAGGATTGAAAACCTCGTTAGCCACTGCATTGCTAGAATAGAGTAGGATTCGGTACAAGTCGAGTAGTGGAACTACTCGTGAGAATAGGCTAGAGGCACATTGCTCGGGTAGAGATAGCACATGAAACACATGGCAAGAAAATGAGACCGAGCGGAGAGTAAGGGCAGCAGGACTTTGGGGCCTGTGTGCTGTAGCTCCGCTTGTGTCGATTGAGGACCGAGCCGTGTGCGGGCCTGTTGAACAAGCTAGAACAGTACCGAAGACCTACCGGCTATATGGGAACCGGGAAACTGATGTAACTCGGGTAGCTGGGTGTTGAGGCATTGCCCGTCGTTCAGAGGGTAGGTTGAGAGCTCGAGGTGTAAATCAGCTGGCGGCACAGAGATGCGCGTGCAGGGACCTCTTGCTCGGGACGATGGGACCGGTTCAATATTTGGCTAACGGGTGAAAGGTAGTCGCGTACGGCGTCCGTGATGGTTGTTGTAGGCAACATCGAGTACGGGCGTACGTGACGGGTTGTTCGGGTAATCCCTGCAGGTGTAAATCGATTATAATCGCCGTCCCTCGCGGTCAGTGAGTACCACTTGTTCACTGTACCGTGACGTAGAAAGAACAGGCTAGTTACATGTTAAAATGTTGCTGATTGAAAGCTGGACATTGATTGTTAATGATATGCTGTAGCTTAGTGCTAACTAAAGTTCTTTTCAACTTTGGGCAAAGTACATGAGAGAAATGCGTTTCTTGTTTGATTGCGGCTCTCTCATGTGCCTTAGCGTAAAGTTCTCCACAACCTGCTGCTAAAACTTGAAAGTAAGGTTCTACTAATTAGGCGAGTCCTTGCAAATGATTTTTACCTCATGCAACCCATTACCCTCATGTAGAAGTTCCATGTTTAGGTGAGACGGGTCAGACTTGCTGAGCCTTCGTGCTCACTGCTTGTGTTTGAAGCTTTTGCAGGGTTCTATGAGGAAGGGACTCCCGAAGAGGAGACGGAACCCCAGGAGGGGAACCCCGTCGAGTGGGAGTCGTGCACGCCGCAGAGTTAGTGTGCGTGTGTGCTAGCAAGGACACGTTCGAGGGCTGAACGTGCACTTGATGCTTAGTCTACGCCCGCGAGTGTGGACTAAACTTATTTTGATGTAAACATGTTAATAAACTTGTTTATGTAATAAAGCTTCCGCTTCCGCTTTGTACCTTTGACGTGTGTTATACGGTGCTGTGCAACGCAGCACCCCTCAGCGTGATCCTGGCTCGACAGGACCAGTGGGGTCGTGTCAGCGTGGTATCAGAGCTCGCTTGAGGTTTAACACAGTACAAAGGTCTTCTTTTTCAAAAATCCAGTGAGGAACGAGTTAGTAGCCCGTATAAGGATGTTATTAGTATATAGAAAGTGGCTTATTAACCTATTTGTTATGTCGGAAAATCGTGCATCTCGGGACGTTCATGTCCTGGGGGGTGCACGTAAGCGCTGTCCACCAGTGCGCACAAGCTGAAGGGTGGAGCCCCACGGGTGGCAGGTAACCCGACCCGCTTTGATATTCTCTACGACTCTTCATGTCGTTTGGGGTATTCGAGCAACGTCTGTCCCTGGCGTGCGTGGTGCAACATGGGAGACCCCGTCACGTGGTCTGAAACGTGAAACACGTAACTCAAGGCGTGTTTGGCTTGAGAACATCCGGGCGAGTGATGACGGCCGGGTGTACAAACTGTATGGATTCCGGGCTCGGTGTGCAGCCGAGTCTGATGATTGTTTGAGTTTCTGCAGGTAGCCTTACCACGAAACGGTAGACGTGTAGCATCCGTGTGCGAGTGACGAGTAGTGCCACTGAACTAACGAAGCCGGCTAAGTCCGGTATAGGTTTTTCCTTTGTGAGGACGTAGTACCGACATAATCTGGTGGCGCATCGACGTCACACCCAACTAAATGAACAACTTCATTTAAAAACTTGAAGGTTTTGATCCAAAGAAGTAAAACTTGATGTAACTCCTTCCCTTGAACAAGATATTCAAAGTTAACAAGTTTTCAACTTATAGGATGTTAAGGACAGAGCACTCTGTTTTCAGCTAAATCAAGGCTGAAGTTAATCAGAGGTTAGAGGTTGAGTTCTTTCGAGGTTGGGGTCGTATGATACATTTCTGGGAAGCTTTGGAGGAGCTTCACAACTTTTCTGTTGAGTTCCAGAGGTGTTTCATCCCTTAACCACTCGAAAAATGCAACGGAGTTGAAACTGTCCAGAAAACAGGACAGAGCAAAGACTCTCTGTAGACTCTCTGTAAATTAAGCATAACTTCCTGCATAAAAATCCAAAAATAGAAAATGAGGTGGTTCTGGGAAGCTTATGAGATGGGTTACAACTTTGTAACAGAAAGTTTTGTCAGATTAGGAACAGAATTAACTGGAATTCTTGGATCAAATCAGTACCTAAGGCAGGGAGGTGCTGTCCAATTGTTTCCAGAAATTCTGTTAACTTTGACATCTCATAACTTTTGAACCAGAGCAGATCTTAGGCCAACCAAATACTTTCTGGAAAGCTATTGAAGTTAACTTTAACTTTGATGTTGAGCTCCAGGACTGGTTTTGCTTTTAACCTGGCCTAAATCAGATTGATATGGAAACTGGTCAGGGCTGTCATGGGAACAGCAGATCAGCAGTCAAATTTGTTTAAAAATTTGAACTATGTTTCCAAGTGTTAAGGGTTCAATGACATATCTTATGTTATAACTCAATGGTTTACTGTTTAAATAAATATTTGACATTTCTCAAATATATTTTTACAGATGGCAGCAGATAAACGGTTGGAGAACGGGTGGGTAGTTTCCCACTGCTCTGACCGTAGCGGCTACCCGGGAGCATTGTGGCAAATGCTCCAATATTTCGGGTACAACCAGATGCCGCAATACTTCGCCAAGGAAGAAGGCGAAGAGGGGAACAAGACGTGGACGATCCATGTCGAGGTTCCTGCAGGGCCTACGCCACCCGGTTGGGTGCCATTCACCGTCACGGTGAGGGGAAGACAACCGGAAGGGATGTGGCAAGTGGCAGCCCGTGACACTATGTCACGTTTCTGCCAACTACACGTGCAGGCTATGGAGGGTACTCCATACGCACTCGTTCCGGTGGAGGGACGAGCTCAGCATGTGTGGGAAGAGAGGTACCTGGAGGCAACGGACCCGAATTGCCCAAGGTACAACCCCGCGGAGGCAAACCTCAGCCTCCAAATGAGGGCGGGAAATGCTGTGATGGACAGCCAAGCTGTTCATACGGAGCATCTCGCCACTAAGCTCAAGGAGAGCACAAGCCGTGGAGATCATTTCGAGAGTGCTCATAGCGCACTCCGCAATGTGCTCCTTCCGACGATCAAGCGACTGAATGAACAACACAATCAGTTGCGTCGTCTGAAGAAGGCAAAGAAGAAGAGCCGTGTCGATATCGCGGCTTGCAAGAACTGGTGCAGACCCTAACCCAGCAGAATGCGGACCTTGCTCAAGAGCGGGACGACGCTATTGAGGAAGGACAAGGCTGGGAAGAGGACTACAACCAGGCTATGGACGAGGTGCATGCATTGCAGGACCTCGTGCCCCCGGTATTGGGCGTACCGGTAGTCTTGGGTCTTCCAGCCATGGGAGAACCCGGAATGGGAGGAGAGGTGGTAGATCCAGAGCCACCAGCAGAAGTACCGGAGGAGGACGACCCACAGGAGGTCGAGTTCTACTCCGAGTAGGGGGTTACGGTTGCCAAGTAGGGCAGCTAGGGTTGCGTAACCCAACTTTTGTAATCAGTGACATGTCGTGTAGAAAGTAGCGTATGTATAAGTAGTGACGACATGAGCACGACTTCTCGGAGATCCGAGAATAATGTATCTTGTATAAAGTTTATGCTTTATCAATATATGTGAATGTTGTGCAAGTTAATCGTGCGTCGCTTCTATACTACTGCTGTTTATGGAATTTTGAGTAAGACATGTGCTAATTGCTGCTGTGCTGAATTTCAGAATGACGCGTACTCGTGCCAACCCTGATGTTGGAGGTACTAGCCAAGGGGGAGAGACCTCCCAACCGCCTCCCGAGGACTCCTCGGAACAGCAGCAGCAACAGCAAACACCGCCACCGCCACTGCCAACGGTTACATTGGCCGACATTGTCGCGGCAATGGCGGGTTCACATCAGCAGCACACAGAGCTGCTGCAAACATTAATTGCGAATACGTCTCGCCCAGAGAGACGTCAAGATCGCGAGGAGCGCCAACAGAGCTCCTACTCCGACTTCCTGGCGACTCATCCCCCTGTATTCTCAAGGGCGGATGAACCACTTGACGCGGACAACTGGCTCCGCGCCATAGAGATGAAGTTCGGGCTGCTCCAAATCAGCGAGCAGCGCAAGACTCAGTTCGCGGTCCAGCAGCTCCAAGGATCCGCGAGCGCGTGGTGGGCCAACTTTTGTGCTTCACAACCCACCGACCGAGTGATGACCTGGGCGGAGTTCCGGACGGCCTTCAGGGCCTATCATATACCGCCCGGTTTGATGAAGAGGAAGACGCAGGAGTTCCTACACCTGCAACAAGGGAGCCGAAACGCGCTGGAATATTCCAGGGCGTTCAACGATCTCGCGCTCTACGCGTCGTATCACGCAGATACGGACGAGAAGCGGCGGGACCACTTTTACCAGGGGCTTAACCCGCTCCTGAAGGACAAGCTGGCGATGTTCAATCGCGGCAGCCTCAACGAAATAATTGATGCTGCGATTGTTCAGGAGGACTCTGGCAAGGAGTTGGCGGCGGCAGAGCGAAAGCGAAGCGCGCCGCAGAGCAGCGGAGAAGGAGGCGGTCCTTCTCAGAAGTTTCGGATGGTGAATCGCCCACCATCAGGCCCACGCTGGCAGCCACCACAGCGGTCGATGTCGTTCCGCAGTCGGCCGTACTCTTCACCGGCATTCCGGCCGGCACTGCCAGTACCACCGCAACAACAACAGCAGCAGCGGGCGATGCCGCGTGCGTTTGCACCTCCGCAACGCATGCCGGGCTTTCGGCCACCAAGTACTCCACCAGCAGCGGCCACATGTTACAAGTGTGGTCGTCCAGGACACTTCGCGAGCAGTTGCCCGGAGAGGCAAGGCGGCGGAGTGGCACCACAGTTTCCGGGGAGGAATCAACCCCGGAACCCTACTAATGCGCGGTGGGCAAACCCTAGGCCCGGCACTGTCCACCAACTTGCCATTGAGGACGTGCCGGAGGGCGAGCCAATCCTTGCGGGTATGTTCCAACTCCACCAGCATCCCGCTATAGTACTATTTGATTCAGGCGCCACGCATAATTTTATTAGCCAAGCTTTCATTGCTAAACACAGCTTGCCAATACTACCCACCGATAGTCCATATTTAATTTGTTCACCGGGTGGGAAGAGTTCAGCAAGCGTAATGGTCTCCAAAGCACCATTATGCTTAGCGGGTAGAGTGTACCCCACGTCTCTCATTATCTTAGAGGGACAGAAGGTCGATGTCATCCTAGGGATGTCGTGGTTAACCCGCCACGGCGCTGTTTTAGACACCGTCCTTCGAGTCGTGCACTTAAACTCAGAGGTGCACGGTTCTCACTCATTATTTCTGGACAGTCCAGAAATAAAACTTCCAAGTGTCTATCAAGCTACAACCATCAGATTGGAAGACATTCCAGTGGTTCGAGAGTTCCCGGATGTGTTCCCGGACGATTTGCCGGGGATGCCACCAGATAGAGAGGTGGAGTTCAAGATTGAACTTACACCGGGAACCATGCCAATATCCCGAAGGCCGTACAAGATGGCGCCCAAGGAGTTGGCTGAACTGAAGAATCAGCTCACGGACCTTCTGGAGAAGGGTTTTATTAGGCCGAGCTCCTCGCCATGGGGCTGTTCGGCATTATTTGTCAAGAAAAAGGATGAAACATTGCGGCTTTGCGTGGACTACCGTCCATTAAATGCCGTAACCATCAAGAACAAGTACCCGTTGCCACGGATCGACATGTTGTTTGATCAGTTGGTCGAAGCAGAGATCTTTTCCAAGATGGATTTAAGATCCGGGTACCATCAGATTAAGATAAGGGCGGAGGACATTCCGAAGACAGCTTTCTCAACAAGGTACGGACTTTATGAGTACCTGGTCATGTCCTTCGGCCTCACCAATGCTCCAGCTCACTTCATGTATTTAATGAACTCGGTGTTCATGCCGGAGCTGGACAAGTTTGTCGTGGTCTTCATCGACGACATCCTGGTATATTCCAAGTCGGAGGAAGATCACAAGAAACATCTGCGTATAGTCTTGCAACGGCTGCGGGATCACAAGTTATACGCAAAGTTCAGCAAATGCGAGTTTTGGATATCGCAAGTGCCTTTCCTCGGGCATATCATCTCAGCGGAGGGTATCGCTGTGGACCCGAGCAAAATCACGCAAGTGCTGAATTGGAAATCCCCGAGAACTGTTCATGAGGTACGGAGTTTCCTCGGACTCGCGGGATATTATCGGAGGTTCATTCCGAACTTCTCGAAGATTGCCAAGCCAATGACAGAGCTGCTGAAGAAGGCTACCAAATATGTTTGGAGTCCAGCATGTGAAGCAGCATTCAAGGCTTTAGTCAAGCACCTGACATCAGCACCGGTTTTGGCGCAGCCAGACACAACAAAACCGTTCGATGTGTACTGCGATGCATCCGGCATTGGGCTCGGATGTGTGCTGATGCAAGACCGAAGAGTGGTCGCGTATGGATCACGACAGCTTAGGAACCATGAGCAAAATTATCCAACTCACGATTTGGAGCTCGCTGCCGTGGTACTTGCACTGAAGATGTGGAGGCACTACCTACTCGGTAACCTCGTACATTTATATACCGACCACAAAAGCCTCAAGTACATCTTCACTCAGAAGGAGCTGAACATGAGGCAACGAAGATGGTTGGAACTGATAAAGGATTACGAGATAGAGATCCATTATCATCCGGGCAAGGCAAACGTTGTGGCAGACGCGCTAAGCCGCAAGTCACACATCAATAATCTGACCATCACACCGTTGGAAGAGAGCGAACCACCACTCCATGTGATTCCACACGGAGCTCTCTACAACCTAGCTTTGATCCCCACCATCCGTGAAGAGATAGCGGCAGCCCAGAAGAATGATAAGGGCATGTCACATTTATGGAGACGAGTAGACAGTGGGGAGTTGAAATGTTTCCGGAAGGACGGAGACGGCGTCCTATGGTTCAAGGACCGGATCGTCGTACCCCGAAACCCGGAGTTACGGAAGAAAATCTTTGATGAGGCTCACTTATCAAAGTTTTCTATTCACCCCGGCAGCAACAAAATGTATCAAGAACTCAGAAGAAAGTTTTGGTGGACACGGATGAAGCGAGAGACTGCCAAATACGTGTCCGAGTGTGATACATGTCGAAGGGTGAAGGCAGACCATATGCGGAAACCGGGACTGCTGCAACCACTGGGCATTCCTGCCTGGAAGTGGGAGGACGTGAGCATGGATTTCGTCGTCGGTTTACCCACCACCTTACAGAAACATGATTCTGTGTGGGTGATCGTCGATCGGCTCACCAAAGTTGCCCATTTCATCCCGGTCAACACCAACTACAACGCCAAGAAGTACGCTGAACTGTACATCTCACGGATTCTGTGCTTATACGGCGTACCCCGTACCATCATATCGGACCGGGGCACTTTATTTGTGTCCCGTTTTTGGGAGCAGCTACACGCTGCCTTGGGGACGAAGCTGATCCGTAGTTCAGCCTACCACCCGCAGACGGATGGGCAAACGGAGCGGGTAAATCAAATCCTAGAAGACATGCTACGAGCTTGCGCTATCGACCACGGCAAGAATTGGGATGATCACTTGCCGTTAGCCGAGTTCTCGTACAACAATGGGTACCAAGCCAGCATCAAGATGGCGCCCTACGAGGCGCTATACGGCAGGAAATGCCGCACACCACTGAGCTGGTGTGAATCTGGCGAGAGGGTTACCTTCGGGATTGATCTTGTCAACAACGCGGAAGAAAAGGTTCGATTAATTCAAGCGAACCTAAAAGCCGCTCAATCCCGACAGAAACAGTATGCGGACCGGAAAAGGCGCCCATTACAATTCGAAGTTGGAGATCACGTATACCTACGAGTGTCTCCAATGAAGGGCGTAAACAGATTTGGGGTGAGAGGAAAGTTAGCACCCCGATTCATCGGTCCATTCCAGATTACCGAAAGATGTGGATCAGTGGCATACCGGCTGAAATTACCAGAAGCACTTTCCGGTGTGCACGACGTCTTTCACGTTTCCCAGCTGAGGAAGTGTCTCAAGCTATCAACTACCGTTCAGCTGGAAGACATTGAAGAACTGCAACCGGATCTCACCTATCAGGAGGAACCGGTGCAGATTATTGATGAAAAGGCCCGAACCACACGCAACCGTACGTTGTGGTTCTACAAGGTTCTATGGAGTAATCACTCCATGGACGAAGCGACATGGGAGAGCGAAGAATTCCTTCGCACTAACTACCCCGACTTTTTCACGTCGCATATTCGGTAATTTTCCACCGTCCTCTCTCTCATTTTCACCTTATAATCTCGGGACGAGATTCTTTTAAGGGGGGAGGAATGTAAGGGCCTCAGTTTTTGACACTCATTTGCAGTGTTCATCACCACACCACACACCTCATTTGAGCAAGAATGATGAACACAAATGAAGAGCAAGTAACAACTATCAACATGCTCATTAGAGAACAAACTTACACATTGCAAAAGTGGTATTTCCCACATGTGATATAAATGGGCTGGACATATGAAAACTCCTACACTTTGCTAAGGATGTCCATGCCAAGTTTCACCCAAATTCAAAACCTTTTTGAGGTCATTTTGGGTATAGTTAGGAAGAGGGCAGTTTGAAACTATATTCAAATTCAAACTATTTTCACCCACTGAATTTAAAAGTGGAAGGCATATTCTCACTCAGCACATTTTTGTGAGCTCACACACCAATTTTCACTCCATTTGGAGTTGATCTTGACATGAGCTAAGGGGGAGAAATTCAAACTTTATTTGAATTTCAAACTGAACTTGTGCTGAAATTCATTCAAACCAAACCTCATTTGAACTTTGATCAATTCAAATGGCTCTTGGGTGAATAATTTGAATTGCCAAGGGTAGAATAGGGTTCACTGTTTACCACAGCTGTTAGGAATAAATTTCAGAGGTTAAAAGAGGAGTGGGACCCACATGTCAGCCTCTGCCTCAAAGCAAACCGACTGAACCACAGTTCAGTCGGTTCCCGGCTGCTGTGCGCGCGCGCCACCGAAGGGGGCAGCCGGCGCCAGCTCCTGCTGCGTGCCCCAAGCCGGAGACCAGCCGGCCGGGCTATTTATTCCCTCCCCGGCGTGCTTCAGTCACCATTTCCCCGAGCTACCGACGTGCACGACTGCTTTTCCCACTGCCATCACCGGCGCTCGAGTTCCTGCTTGATCAAGCCGATCGCAGCTCCCTCTTTCCATTCCAATGTCCCAGCAAGGTACTAGCGACCATCCTCCATCCTTCCCATTGATAGAAATCGATTGAAACCGAGTGATATCGGCTGTGCCGAAAGATCAAACTCGGAACTGGAAACCGCCGCACCTCGGGCTCTCGTGGACAGCCCAACCTGGGCGTTGTCACGCCCGAGCCAAGGCACCCTTGGACGCGCAGGTGACCGGTGCTGCTCATCCCCGAGCCACAGCTCGAGTGGTTGCTCACCGGCGGCGAATTTCCACTTTTCCCCTTTCTGTGTGCAGAACGACCCTCGGGTACGATTCTGTTTAATTCGTGCTCTAGAAAGGATTAGAGGGCCTCAGGCCACTCCCACACGAGCTAGACACGGTAACGCACAAGTTGCCTTCACAACTCTGGGCCGGAGAACCTCTGTGCCCGGCGTTATTCAAGGTCTACTAATGGCGGAACGAACGGGGGGTATCGGGCGCACGGTGAGGACCTATTTCGGGCCTTCCCCGGGCTGCCCCGAGTTCATGTCGACCTTCTCTGAGGTCCACTGATGCTCCCCGACCGATTTCCCAAGTAGCTGAGGTACTAGGAGAGTCAGCCGACATGGCCGAAGTCGTTCCGATATGGCGGCTCGTCGCCGACCATGCTCCGGCCGTTGTCATGAGCAGCTGACCCTCGGGTCAGGTTCCCCAAGTAAAAGTAGGCAGGGGCGGCCAGAATCAAGAAGTTTGGAGCTGTACAGCAGCCGGCGGCAAGCTCTCCGGCGAAGTCCCTCGGCGGCGGGGCGCGGGTGTCGCGAGGTTGAAGAAGGGGGTGGACCCCAGCTGTCAGCGGCCGATATTTTGAATCGGGATCCGGCTGCGGCCGGGATCGGGTGTGCTGGCGCGCAAAAGCCTTGTGGGCCGCGGTGTGCTGTCGCTTCGGTGTGCGACGCGTGTCCCCTGAGCCCACGCGCGGGTTTAAACTTTTCCCCGATTTTCAGATTTCCTTCAAACTTCAAATCCTTATAACTTTGGCTAGAAAGCTCCAAATCGAGTGAACCAAATTTTGCTGGATTCAGCTCTCTGAGTACTTTCCAGAAAATCAAGTTTCACTTCATGAAATTCCTTAATTCTCCAGAATTAATTCCTTAAAGTTTAAACTGTTAGGAATTTTAACTGGAGAATCCTTTGGAGGAAAATCCTGAAATTTTGCTGAGATGTTCACCAAAATATCCTTGAGCTACCATAAAAATTTCAGATCCATTTGAGCTCATTTAGTCCACCTAATGGTGTGATTAGTAAAACTGTTCCAGAGAAAATAGAAAATGTTCAGAAACATTTTCAGGATTTTCTCTGAAATTGTTTAGCTCATATCTTTAGTTAGAGACTTCCAAATTAAGTGAGACCAACTCCATTAGAACCCTCTGAAAATCTAGTTTTCAGAAAGTCATAGTTTGTCTCATGAAAATCCCTAGAACACCCTAAGAGTTCCAATTAAGGTCAAGGACATAATTATTTGTGGAGGGCTCAAATGAGCTTTGCTGCAACTAAAACTTGACCAAGTCTTTGTTTAGGTTGTAACCAAGCCACAGTAAAAGTTTCACAGTCATTAGGTCTGTCTAGTAAGGGTTATAGGCTTCACAACTTCAAAGTTAATACAAATGCATCTAAATTAATACATACATTGTTCTTATCATGTAGTCGCTAAGGTCGAGGAGGAACCCGAAGTCCTAGACTTCGTTACTCCGGAGGAACAGCTAGCCTACGACCAAGAGCAGCAAGGCAAGCCCCGGTTTGCATTAACCTTTTTACAAATTTTTATTGTTTTGAGCACATACTTGTTTCCCTTTGTTCGTTGCATTAGAGTCTTGATTGGAAACCCAACTGCACAGCCAAGAAAACCATGGGTTGGGTTTAGGATTGAAAACCTCGTTAGCCACTGCATTGCTAGAATAGAGTAGGATTCGGTACAAGTCGAGTAGTGGAACTACTCGCGAGAATAGGCTAGAGGCACATTGCTCGGGTAGAGATAGCACATGAAACACATGGCAAGAAAATGAGACCGAGCGGAGAGTAAGGGCAGCAGGACTTTGGGGCCTGTGTGCTGTAGCTCCGCTTGTGTCGATTGAGGACCGAGCCGTGTGCGGGCCTGTTGAACAAGCTAGAACAGTACCGAAGACCTACCGGCTATATGGGAACCGGGAAACTGATGTAACTCGGGTAGCTGGGTGTTGAGGCATTGCCCGTCGTTCAGAGGGTAGGTTGAGAGCTCGAGGTGTAAATCAGCTGGCGGCACAGAGATGCGCGTGCAGGGACCTCTTGCTCGGGACGATGGGACCGGTTCAATATTTGGCTAACGGGTGAAAGGTAGTCGCGTACGGCGTCCGTGATGGTTGTTGTAGGCAACATCGAGTACGGGCGTACGTGACGGGTTGTTCGGGTAATCCCTGCAGGTGTAAATCGATTATAATCGCCGTCCCTCGCGGTCAGTGAGTACCACTTGTTCACTGTACCGTGACGTAGAAAGAACAGGCTAGTTACATGTTAAAATGTTGCTGATTGAAAGCTGGACATTGATTGTTAATGATATGCTGTAGCTTAGTGCTAACTAAAGTTCTTTTCAACTTTGGGCAAAGTACATGAGAGAAATGCGTTTCTTGTTTGATTGCGGCTCTCTCATGTGCCTTAGCGTAAAGTTCTCCACAACCTGCTGCTAAAACTTGAAAGTAAGGTTCTACTAATTAGGCGAGTCCTTGCAAATGATTTTTACCTCATGCAACCCATTACCCTCATGTAGAAGTTCCATGTTTAGGTGAGACGGGTCAGACTTGCTGAGCCTTCGTGCTCACTGCTTGTGTTTGAAGCTTTTGCAGGGTTCTATGAGGAAGGGACTCCCGAAGAGGAGACGGAACCCCAGGAGGGGAACCCCGTCGAGTGGGAGTCGTGCACGCCGCAGAGTTAGTGTGCGTGTGTGCTAGCAAGGACACGTTCGAGGGCTGAACGTGCACTTGATGCTTAGTCTACGCCCGCGAGTGTGGACTAAACTTATTTTGATGTAAACATGTTAATAAACTTGTTTATGTAATAAAGCTTCCGCTTCCGCTTTGTACCTTTGACGTGTGTTATACGGTGCTGTGCAACGCAGCACCCCTCAGCGTGATCCTGGCTCGACAGGACCAGTGGGGTCGTGTCAGCCCTCGCCGCATTGCCCGCCTTGGTGATCTCCCTGGCAAGATTCACCTTGGTGGCCGCGACGGCTTGCTCTTTCTCCCGAAGCAACCAGGAGGCTTCCACCTGGGCCTTGGCAGCCGAACGGCCCGCTTCCGCTCGGGCGGCCACGGTGTCGGCTCTGGCACTATCGGCCTCCTCCCTCCACCTTGCTGCCTCAGCCTCCGCGAGCCTTTGACGGCTGAGGGCTTCCTCGAGGAGCCGCCCCCGCTCAGCCTCCCGCTCGGCAAGCCTCTGCCCAAAAAGAAGAACAAAGGCACGATCACAAGCGAGTCCAGGGGGAGGCCAATGAAGAAAGTAAAAACAACAGGGCTTACATTGATCAGAAGCACACCGCGGTTAAGCCTATGGAGCGCGTCCAGAAAATGATCCCGACTGGATGTAAACTGTCCACGGCCTACGCGAGCCAAGAGTCGGGGAGGGAAACGTCCTCCGTCCGGCCTTCTATGGCACAAGGGCTAGAGGATCACCGATCTGACGAAGAAGGCCCCGACCTCTGGAGAACCTGACTTGAAGCCGCGACCGGAGCTGCCACTCCTGAAGTCCTGGGCTCCAAAGCTTGGGGGTCAACGATGTGGCGGACCGGAATTCGGTCATCCAGGATCACAGAGGGTGGTGCCGCACGATGCGACACCCGTCAGCACACATCATAAGAATGATATTGTATTACATAGAAAACCAACTGAAATATACAAAGTAGTACAAGACTTCAGTTACAAACTAGTGTTTAGATTACAACAGCGGAAACTAAGTTTATACAACTCACACCATCTACCTAGCAAAAGTCGGTTGCCCAGCCCTATGGGCAACCCACACTAGCTGCACATCTCAGCTCAGCGCAGCATGTACGGCTCCCACTCAGCCGTGGTCCCCGACGGAGGGTAGCCCTAGCTGGTGGACTCGTAACCCGAGTCCGTGGGGTAGTCATCACCTAAAAAACACTTATAGCAGCAACCATGAGCACGATGGCTCAACAAGACTTAACCGACTCACCTTGGCATGAAACTCTACATGCAGTTTACATGAACATGGGATGGTAAATTTCAGGAAACGGACAAGCCTACAAGTTCACTCTTAGTTCATCTTTTAGCCACAAGTTATCAGTTCATGAATATGAAATTTAGTGAGCAATATTTGGTGGCACACATGTAGCAATACAATTTTATCATAACAGCAATATTGAATCATCACATTTCATATATTAATCTACATTACGATGCAGTGAACAAGCGGTACTCATCACCACAAGGGACGGCGAATCGACTCGATATACACCTGCAGGGATACCCAAAGAGCACATCACGTACGCCCACCCGTGGAGCTGCACAGCACGCTCACTCGATGTCGTACGGGACAACCTTTCACCAAACAGCCCAAACGTCGAACCGGTCGCACCCAAACGGACAGGAGGTCCCCTACACGGAGCATATCTCTATGCCCGTTAGCGGATTTCCACCTTGCTGCCCTCAACCAACACCTATAAATCGGTGCGTTATGCCTCGACGCCCGGAGGTATAGGTTACATCAGTTTATCGGGGCCCATATACCCGATATGCCTTGGGTACGTTCAATACTTGTTCAGCAGGGCCGCACATGGATCGGTCCTCAATCGACACGGACAGGGCTGCGCACACAAGATTTCCTCTTGCTGCGCCCTAGCCCCTGCCTGGTCTCATTTTCTTACTAAAATGATCTCACATCACTCGAACCAATCCCGTGTGTCCCAACGCCTAACTTGCGAGTAGATTCCAACTACTCGACTTGTACCGAAGTTCTATGAATCATTAAGCATAGCCTGTCTACTCGAGGACTTAGACACTACCCTCACTCTTATTGGAAAACTCTGGTTATGCACTTGGGTTTCATCCATCCTACACCTAATGCACATCCATACCACATACTAAGTATAAATAAAGCAAAACTTTGTAAAATTGGTTAATGTAAACCGGGGCTTGTCACACCCGGTTTCTCCGAAGAACAACCGAGTGAATATCACATGTATGCCAGGATCATTTTCTCATACATGTGATGACAAGTAGTGAAGCATCATTTATTACAAGCCAGGTGTCGAATATAAATAAGTCTTACATAGCATATGTCTCGATGGACGATAATAAGTTCATAACATGTAAATAAAATAGCAGCGGAATATTATTCTCGTGGGCTCCGTCACAGGCGTTGCCCGGGGGACTCCATGAACCTAGAATCCTTCTTCGGGTCCGAAGTCTTAGTCATTAAACACCACATCATTCTCTTGACCTGAGCAGCAATATAAACCAACAAATATGCAAGTTTGAGTACCGTTGGTACTCAGCAAGTGTGGGAAAGTTATGTCATGCATGGCTAGAACAAGGAGAGGTTGAACTCATGGTTAAAGCACTACGCAATTAATATCTATCACCTTAGCTTATTAAGCACCTACATTACTACACAGGTGAAATGGTCCCAATCTCTCATCCCATCATCATAATCAAATAACCATAACATCATTTCCAATGTTAAGCTCCCCTTTTAACATCCACAACCTCCAAGGTCATCATACTCTAATCATGAATAAGTCCAAGCCGCTCTTGACCGTGAGCACGGCTGTCATGACAGTTTTGACTCTGCAGAGTTTGCACCACTGTACCCACATGTAGTGATTTCATCCCCTGTTGCCGGGTGGACTAAAAGAACCTCCATTATGCCAGTGTCCACAAACCACATTCACACCTCCCAGGTGTGTAGCAAGGAGATCACTACGAAGCCTTTACAAAGGGATTCCCGATGAGCGTGGGCCCACTGAGGTTTCACCCCTAACAGCATACAAGAGGCTCCAACCCCGCTGCAGTGGCCCCCTCTTGAGCCTTGCGGTTCATATGGTAGTCCAGCTGACACCTAGTCCCCGCACCATCCAACACACCCATACTACGCCGGGGATACACCTAATTAATTGGCCAAGCTTCCCCATCTCAGCATGTGGTTGGCACGGTAAAGCCAAGTTACATGCTTCATGAACCGGTCCTTAGGATCCAGCCAAGTACTAAACACAAACCCGAGTCTCGTGCACCCAGCACCAACCAAATCATCCAACTTGCCTTGATCCCTACCTCTACATAACTCATAACATCTCATTCAAGAGTAAGGTAAATAAATTGATGATCTCATATCCCAATTATCCCATTCTAAGCATGGCTAAGTACAAGTAATATGAGTGAATGACATAATAAAACAAATCCCAACCCAAGCTACAAGGAAACAAGATACTGCAATTCTAGGGAAACATCCTAGCATGGGTTTCATATTTCAATTGACAATGCAAATAATTCTATCTACACATCCTAGCATAGGATCAAAGTGGTCAAGAACACTTGCCTTCTTCCTGCTGCTGTGGGAATGGAAAGTCTTGTTCTTGGAAGGGAAGAACTTGCTCTGGGGCAGGTTCTACTCATACCATCACACATAGCAAAAGAAAACAACAATCCATAAGACATAGTTCACACTTTCACTTCATACAAACCACACATTCACACCTATGAAAGTCATTCACACTTCTAAGGGTTGTGGTTACTCTATGTGTGTTGATTTTTGGCCTACATGCACTTTTAAACATATGGATATTATTTCTAACTTTTGTATTCAGATTTTTGTTTGCACACTATATATGAATTTCCAATTTAAACAAATTCTTTAATACCCTCTTTAGCTACCAAGTTTGCATGGAAGGTAATTTCCTACTCCAAATGGGTTTCCAGATCTTCTACCAAATCCTAAACTGAAATCTTTGGATTTGGAAACTTCATTTATCATTTTCTAGTTATGCATACCTAGTTGCTATATTTCCAGATTATTTCCTATGCCTAAATGTGAACTTTATTATGAAAATAGTAAGACACCTCATCTAAACAGAATATGTTCTGATATAAAATATTAAATAATATATTTTTGAACTTCTCCTCTGATGTGAACTAATCTAAATCTATTTTACCCATTTTCAAAATTATTTATTAACCTAAAAATGTGTTCCTAGAACTAATAAACATGAACACACCCAAACAGATTTCATTTCAGCCTAAAATTTATTTTTAGTTCATTCTAAAGTTTTCCAAGTGTTAGTAGAGTTTAAACTTGAATTTACAATGTGTTTGTATTTCCTTTTTAAATTTAAATCCTAGTCACACATTCAAATTTCTAAATTGAATATCATATAGGGTTAAAAAGGTAAGTTCACCCTACTACAGGGTCTAATTTATTATTTTAAGAATTTCCAGGGGCCTAACTATGCATAACAGAGGGGTTTTGCAAATTTTTATTAAGTACAGGGGCTAAAACTGATTTTTAATTGAATTTACATGAATTTCTGAAGTTCCAGGGGCTAGATCAGAAGTTTCCGGGGCTAGCTCGTATTTTCCGAGATCCCCAGGGGGTAGCGCGTAAGAATCCCGGCCTTTATAATGCGGGGCCGACGTGGACCGTCCGATTTAAAACAGATGGCTCAAATTAGATCGCCGAACCGGTACGCGCGGGTTTTAATTCCACCGTGCGATTTAGAATAGACGGCGCACAAGCGGCCACGTCGCTCTGACCGAGCGCGGGCGGCGCTGCCCGGAGGCGCACGGCGGCAGGAGGCGGTGATCTCGCCGGAAAACTTCGGATCTTCGTCTATTCTTCCTAGAACTGGGATTTCATGGCATAGATCGGTAGAGGGGAGGTCGGGGATCTCACCTCGGGGTTTTTCTTGAGCTCGGAGGTCCTGGAAGGCGGTCGGCGACGAGGTCCGAGGTGAATTCACGGCAATGCTCGTCGGCGCTGTGTCTGAAGCGCAAACCACCGAGTTTTCTGCACCTGCGTGATTCCCCGGAGGCGGTGGAACACGATCGGCGCGTTAGATCAGAGAACCCGAGCAAAGATCGAGAGAAAACGGTGATCGGAGCTTCGGTTCTCACCGGGAGGAAAAACAGCCGATCGCGGGCGAAAAACGGGACGATGCCGGTGTTTATATAGCCGGGGGAGGGCGGCGTTCGGTTGGGATCGAGCTGGAGTCATCTAGAACCGAAATTCGGCCGGGATACGCGGGTATCCGGGGTGGTTTCGATTCGGGAGAGAGAGGAGTCCCGGGTCGACCGAGCGCGCGCACGAGGAGGAAGACGATGGCGGGCCCCACATGTCAGTGAGAGGAAAACGGGGCGCGCGGCTGCGGGCTGGCGCGGGGGCGAGGTGGGCCGGCTGGTGGGTTTCGGCCCACTGGCCGGGAGGGTTTGTTTTTTTCTTTTTCTTTTTCTTTTCTATTTTGAGTTGAATTTTAATTCCAATTTGAATTTGAATTTCTGCACCACATGCAATACGTCCAAAAATTTTTAAATTCCCCTCTTAACAGGTTTTGGGGTGTTACAGCTCTACCCCCCTTAAAAGAAATCTCGTCCTCGAGATTGGTGGTTCTAAGAAAACAATTCCGGAAACTGTGCCTTAAGCTCGTCTTCTCGCTCCCATGTGGCTTCCTCTTCCGAGTGATGCTTCCACTGCACCTTGCACATCCGGATTCTTTTATTTCTTGTGAGGCGTTCCACTGTCTCCAAAACCTTGACCGGTTGCTCGGCATAAGACAGATCCTCGGCTACGTCAACCTCATTCATGGGTAACATCTCTTCAGGTGTCCTCAGACATTTCTTGAGCTGTGATACATGGAATACATCGTGCACATCCGATAGGCGAGCCGGCAGTTCTAGTTGATATGCCACTTCGCCTTTCCTCTCCAGAACTTAAAAGGGTCCGATGTATCGGGGTGATAACTTCCCTTTCACCTTGAACCGACGAAGTCCTCGGATAGGGGACACCTTGAGGTAGACATAGTCCCCCACGTTAAAAACGAGCTCTCTTCTTCGTACATCGGCATAGCTCTTTTGTCGTGTCTGTGCTATTCTCAAGTTGTTGCGGATTTCCCTCACTTTCGCCTCGGCTTCTTGTAGTACTCCAGGCCCAAACACTTTACTTTCCCCCGTTTGGTTCCAAACTAGTGGAGTTCTGCACTTTCTCCCATACAAAGCCTCAAATGGTGACATCTTCATGCTAGCCTGATAGCTGTTGTTATAGGAGAACTCCGCATACCGTAAGTTCTTATCCCAACTCCGACAGTTTTTGAGTGCACACGCTCTCAGCATGTCCTCAAGGATTTGATTTGTTCTTTCCGTCTGCCTGTCAGTTTGGGGATGATAGGCAGAACTAAAGTTCAGATGGGTTCCCATGGTTTTATGTAGCTTCTGCCAGAACCTTGAGGTCAACTGTGTCCCTCGATCTGACACTATCTTCTTTGGCACTCCATGGTAACACACGATCCTTGACATGTACAACTCTGCCAATTTGGATCCGCTGTAGCTTTCTTTCATGGGGATGAAATGAGCTACCTTGGTTAGCTTGTCGATGATGACCCATATCGAATCATATCCTGATTGGGTCCTAGGCAATCCCACTATGAAATCCATACCGATTTCTTCCCATTTCCATTCAGGCACTTTGAGTGGTTTCAATAATCCCGCGGGTCGTTGATGCTCTGCTTTCACCAACTGACATGTGTCACATAGGGCAACATGTTCCGCGATATCTCGCTTCATGCCATACCACCAATACCTGCTCTTGAGGTCATGGTACATCTTCGTACTCCCAGGATGAATGGAATAGTCAGAATCATGAGCCTCCTTCAAAATCAATTCACGGATCTCCTTTACCTCAGGCACACAGATTCTTTTCCCGTGCCACACCGTACCTTGTTCATCCTCTCTGAAACCAGGGGCTCTATTATCCTTGATGAGTTGTCGGATTTCTCGTATCTTCTCATCATTCTTTTGACCATCGCGTATGTCTTGCTCTAATGTGGAGTCCACTTCCATGATGATGGCTTCACCACTGTTCACCAGGCATAGATTGAGTTTCATAACATCGTCCTTCAATTCTGCAGGCATGTCCTTTAAGCTCAACCTATTGACCTGCACTTTCTGGCTTAAAGCATCTGCCACGACGTTCGCTTTCCCAGGATGATAGTTGATGCCCACATCAAAGTCATTGATTAGCTCTAACCATCTCCTTTGTCTGAGGTTGAGATCTGGCTGTGTGAAAATGTACTTTAAGCTCTTATGATCCGTATATATCTCTGTCCTCTTCCCCATCAAGTAGTGCCGCCAAATTTTCAACGCGTGTACCACTGCGGCTAGTTCTAGGTCATGTGTAGGATAGTTCTTCTCGTGTTTCCGGAGCTGCCAGGATGCATAAGCCACGACATGCCCTTCTTGCATGAGAACACATCCCAACCCGTTTCCAGAGGCATCGCAGTACACCGAAAAGTTCTTCTGCATATCTGACATAACTAGCACTGGGGCTGTTGTATATCTTTTCTTTAGCTCCTGAAAACTCGTCTCGCACTGCGGCGTCCATGTGAATGTGATTCCTTTCTCCAACAGTTTGGTGAGGGGTCTCGAGATCTTGGAGAATCCCTCAATAAATCGTCGATAATATCCATCCAATCCTAAGAAGCTTCGAACTTCCCCGACATTCTCATGGGTCTTCCACTTCTGTACATCCTCGATCTTGGCGGGATCTACGAAGATTCCTCCCTCCGAGATTATATGTCCTAAAAAGGGAACTCTCTTCAGCCAAAACTCACACTTGCTCAACTTGGCATATAGTTGGTGTTCTCTCAGCTTCTGCAACACCAACCTTAGATGTTTCTCATGTTCTTCTTCATCTTTGGAGAAGACGAGAATGTCATCTATGAAAACCACCACAAATTTGTCCAGATATTCCATGAATACCTTGTTCATGAGATACATGAAGTATGTCGGGGCATTAGTTAGCCCAAAAGGCATGACGGTGTATTCATACAGTCCGTACCGAGATACGAAAGCTGTCTTTGGAATATCCGTTTGCCTTATCTTAAGTTGGTGGTATCCCGACCTGAGATCAATTTTCGAGAACACACAAGCTCCCCTCAACTGATCAAACAAGTCTTCAATGCGGGGTAATGGAGACTTGTTCTTGATGGTTACTTCATTCAAGGCACGGTAGTATACGCATAACCTTTGGGTTCCGTCCTTCTTGGGCACAAATATCACTGGAGCTCCCCATGGTGAGGAACTAGGGCGAATATACCCCTTCTCTGTCTATTCTCTCAAATGATCCTTGAGTTCTCCCAGCTGCTTGGAGTCCATCCGATAAGGTCTCTTGTATATCGGAGCTGTTCCAGGCACTAGCTCAATTGCGAATTCCACTTCGCGATCAGGAGGCATACCTGGCAACTCCTCTGGAAAAACATCTGGATATTCCCTGATGATCCTGATCTCCTCCACTTTCACCTCAACTTGATTTAATTTAATGTCCCTCCTAGGCTCTTGTACTGTTATGAACTTTACTCTTGTGCCACTAGGGTGAGTTAGTTCCACCGTTCTGGTCGAACAATGGATGATTCCCTTATGTTTGGTTAACCAATCCATACCCAAAATAATATATATCCCTTGTGAATCTATCACTATGAGGTTGGCAGTAAATACTACCCCATTAATGTCTAGATTCACCTTGGGACACACTCGTCTTGTCCTTATTTCTCCACCTGGAGAGTTTACTGCTAGCATATGGTTCATTTGTGTTGTTGCTAGATCATGCTTCTTAACAAACCCTTGGGCAATGAACGAGTGGGTAGCACCAGAATAAAACAACAGGGTTGCAATGTGTAAATTGGCAGGAAACTTACCAACTACCACGTCGGGTGCCTCTTGCGCTTCTTCCATGGTCACGTGGTTCACCCATCCTCGCATCACATTCTGCTGTTGCGGCTGCACGGGCTTCTTCTTTGGGCACTTATGGGCGTAGTGCCCCACTTCACCACAGTTAAAGCATTGCACCCCAACCTTAGGTGCGTGGCCTTTGTTGTCTTGGGGTTGGTTTGGGGGTCCTTGTACTGCTGGTCGAGGTTGATATGTAGGGCGAGGCTGCTGTACAAACTGACGTTGTGGTGGTGCTGGTGCTGCCGGAGGCCTGAAGTTCGGGTTGTACCCTCTCAGTGCTGAGTAGGGTACCGCAGCATGGCTCGTCTGCCCTGCGGATTGCTGCATCAGACGTGGGCGGGTGTTGCTACCCGAGGCTTGGTGTGACCATCCGGCCTTCTTCTTGTTTTCATTTTCCAAGGCCTTCAGCTTCCTTTCCACAACAAATGCTCTGCCCACCATCTTTTGGAAACTTTCATACTCGTTGGAGGACATTGCACAATGCATTTCTGCTGTAAGTCCTTCCACGAAGCAATCCTGTTTCTGCTCATCAGTCTCTATGTCCCGTGGTGCATAACGGGATAGTTGGGTGAATTTAGTGAGGTATTCCCTCACCGTGATGCTTCCTTGCTGCAGCCCCAAGAACTCCTTTCTCTTGTTTTTAAGTTCACCCCTTGGTATGTAATGGTTGCGGAAGCTACGCTTGAACTCTTCCCAAGTGATATTCTCGGGGTCATGATGGGCGGCCACGTAAGCGGTCCACCAATCAGCAGCGGGTCCATGCAATTGGTGAGAATCAAACAGCACCCTCTCATACCCTTGTCATTGTATGATCCTCATCTTGCTCTCAATGGTCTTTAGCCAGTCATCTGCCTCCAGGGGTTCAGCAGCGCTTGCAAACTTTGGAGGTTGAGTTCCTAGAAACTCACTCAACTTGGTTGGCGTGGTGCAGCTTGTGGAGGTGGAGCTTGGTGCAAGTTGGCCACCACTTGAGTCAGGTTCTGGATGAGCTGATTTTGATTCTCAAGCATTTGGTGGATGGGATCAACTCCTTCACGGCGACCACCCCTGTCTTGGCCTCCATAAAAATGAGGGTTGCCGGCCTCATCGTTGTTGTTGGCGGGGTTGGCACCACGACCCTTTCCTCTTCCGGCCATCTATCATGATCAACCAAATGTCAACTTAAAGCATTACGTATTATCTTACCAATTTTACTTGTTTACACTTTGAAGTGTTGGGGCCTTGTTGTATTTATATTTTCTGAGGGTTCATGTCTCACGCAAAAATAACTGCACTATTAGTTTCATAGGTGTTCACACATCAAAGCAAAGCAACCTGAAGACGAGGTTGTGGACAATTGCTCATGGCTTCCACAACTCACGTCACACACCACACATTAACACACCATTATCTAAGGTATTGACTCGCCTACTCGATAACCTACTGAACTATGGGGAAGTACTCTACACGACTCGTATCACTGAGCTGGCTCCTCGGGATCTTCCTCATTATTGTGGCTACCTTCTGACTCCGCTTTGGATGGGGAGGCTGCTGGTGGAGAAGTGCGGCGACGCCTACTCGCCCGGCGATCTGGGGAGTCAGGAGTCCATGTGTCATTCACGGTGACACACAGTTCATTCCCATCTCCTCTTTCTCTCACCCTCAAGCTGGCTCGAAGCAACGCCTCAGTCTCCTTCAGGGTGTCGCGAACATCCTGAAGCTCCTGCTGACACTCCTGCAGTCGAGTGTTGAGCATAGCAGCATCCTCCAAGCACAGGTCCATGTGCTCATGGGAAGTCCCTTGCTGCACTGGCGGGTACGTGTACTCCGTCGTACCACTCTCACGCTGGAGAACATACATGTACTCAGTCCTGTCCAGGTGGCGACGATAGATGTGACTCTGGCAGGTGATTGCCTCCCAGGTGACATCCTTCTCCGCATCGACCTGTGTCGCTCGACAAGCTGGAGAGCGGTGGATCTTGAGCAGCTGATTTTCGTGGAAAATCCTCATTTCTGAACTCCATTCTTCCCGCTTCTCACGGATGGTCCAGGTGGAGCTATAGTGTATGATTAGCTTGCCCGTCTTGCCGGCGGCTTGGAGCATGCATCGAAGACGGCGCAACAAGCCTCCTACAGCCAATCCGTAGGAGAGGTACGTCACCGGACGATTCTCCTCTCTCAAGGCAAGGGCAACTACCGGAACTCTCCCTCCGGTGGACTTGCGAGCTGTGCGAATCATGTGAACCATCTAAAACATAAAGCATTTAAACTTAAGTTAGATAGAATTTTAAACAAAAATCCTAATTTTGAATAAAAGTTGGGATAAGATGAAGAAAGTGACCCCATGAAATAACACTTTTCAACCCACACCTTGTAAAATAGTTTTTTTTAAGAAAATAGGGTCCTTAAATACGTCCATTTCTACCTAGGTCCACGTTCCTACGGGCAACCTTGGCTCTGATACCACTTCTGTCACACCCGGTTTCTCCGAAGAACAACCGAGTGAATATCACATGTATGCCAGGATCATTTTCTCATACATGTGATGACAAGTAGTGAAGCATCATTTATTACAAGCCAGGTGTCGAATATAAATAAGTCTTACATAGCATATGTCTCGATGGACGATAATAAGTTCATAACATGTAAATAAAATAGCAGCGGAATATTATTCTCGTGGGCTCCGTCACAGGCGTTGCCCGGGGGACTCCATGAACCTAGAATCCTTCTTCGGGTCCAAAGTCTTGGTCATTAAACACCACATCATTCTCTTGACCTGAGCAGCAATATAAACCAACAAATATGCAAGTTTGAGTACCGTTGGTACTCAACAAGTGTGGGAAAGTTATGTCATGCATGGCTAGAACAAGGAGAGGTTGAACTCATGGTTAAAGCACTACGCAATTAATACCTATCACCTTAGCTTATTAATCACCTACATTACTACACAGGTGAAATGGTCCCAATCTCCCATCCCATCATCATAATCAAATAACCATAACATCATTTCCAATGTTAAGCTCCCCGCTTAACATCCATAACCTCCAAGGTCATCATACTCTAATCATGAATAAGTCCAAGCCGCTCTTGACCGTGAGCACGGCTGTCATGACAGTTTTGACTCTGCAGAGTTTGCACCACTGTACCCACATGTAGTGATTTCATCCCCCGTTGCCGGGTGGACTAAAAGAACCTCCATTATGCCAGTGTCCACAAACCACATTCACACTTCCCAGGTGTGTAGCCAGGAGATCACTACGAAGCCTTTACAAAGGGATTCTCAACGAGCGTGGGCCCACTGAGGTTTCACCCCTAACAGCATACAAGAGGCTCCAACCCCGCTGTAGTGGCCCCCTCTTGAGCCTTGCGGTTCATATGGTAGTCCAGCTGACACCTAGTCCCCACACCATCCAACACACCCATACTACGCCGGGGATACACCTAATTAATTGGCCAAGCTGCCCCATCTCAGCATGTGGTTGGCACGGTAAAGCCAGGTTACATGCTTCATGAACCGGTCCTTAGGATCCAGGCAAGTACTAAACACAAACCCGAGTCTCGTGCACCTAGCACCAACCAAATCATCCAACTTGCCTTGATCCCTACCTCTACATAACTCATAACATCTCATTCAAGAGTAAGGTAAATAAATTGATGATCTCATATCCCAATTATCCCATTCTAAGCATGGCTAAGCACAAGTAATATGAGTGAATGACATAATAAAACAAATCCCAAGCCAAGCTACAAGGAAACAAGATAATGCAATTCTAGGGAAACATCCTAGCATGGGTTTCATATTTCAATTGACAATGCAAATAATTCTATCTACACATCCTAGCATAGGATTAAAGTGGTCAAGGACACTTGCCTTCTTCCTGCTGCTCTGGGAATGGAAAGTCTTGTTCTTGGAAGGGAAGAACTTGCTCTGGGGCAGGTTCTACTCATACCATCACACATAGCAAAAGAAAACAACAATCCATAAGACATAGTTCACACTTTCACTTCATACAAACCACACATTCACACCTTTGAAAGTCATTCACACTTCTAAGGGTTGTGGTTACTCTATGTGTGTTGATTTTTGGCCTACATGCACTTTTAAACATGTGTATATTATTTCTAACTTTTGTATTCAGATTTCTGTTTGCACACTATATATGAATTTCCAATTTAAACAAATTCTTTAATACCCTCTTTAGCTACCAAGTTTGCATGGAAGGTAATTTCCTACTCCAAATGGGTTTTCAGATCTTCTACCAAATCCTAAACTGAAATCATTGGATTTGGAAACTTCATTTATCATTTTCTAGTTACGCATACCTAGTTGCTATATTTCCAGATTTATTTCCTATGCCTAAATGTGAACTTCATTATGAAAATATAAGACACCTCATCTAAACAGAATAGGTTCTGATATAAAATATTAAATAATATATTTTTGAACTTCTCCTCTGATGTGAACTAATTTAAATCTATTTTACTCATTTTCAAAATTATTTATTAACCTAAAAATGTGTTCCTAGAACTAATAAACATGAACACACCCAAACAGATTTCATTTCAGCCTAAAATTTATTTTTAGTTCATTCTAAAGTTTTCCAAGTGTTAGTAGAGTTTAAACTTGAATTTACAATGTGTTTGTATTTCCTTTTTAAATTTAAATCCTAGTCACACATTCAAATTTCTAAATTGAATATCATATAGGGTTAAAAAGTTAAGTTCACCCTACTAAAGGATCTAATTTATTATTTTAAGAATTTCCAGGGGCCTAACTATGCATAACAGAGGGGTTTTGCAAATTTTTATTAAGTCCAGGGGCTAAAACTGATTTTTAATTGAATTTACATGAATTTCTGAAGTTCCAGGGGCTAGATCAGAAGTTTCTTGGGCTAGCTCGTATTTTTCGAGATCCCCAGGGGGTAGCGCGTAAGAATCTCGACCTTTATAATGCGGGGCCGACGTGGACCGTCCGATTTAAAACAGACGGCTCAGATTAGATCGCCGAACCGGTACGCGCGGGTTTTAATTCCACCGTGTGTTTTAAAATAGACGGCGCACAAGCGGCCACGTCGCTCTGACCGAGCGCGGGCGGCGCTGCCCGGCGCCGCACGGCGGCGGGAGGCGGCGATCTCGCCGGAAAACTTCGGATCTTCGTCTATTCTTCCTAAAACTGGGATTTCATGGCATAGATCGGTAGAGGGGAGGTCGGGGATCTCACCTCGGGGTTTTTCTTGAGCTCGGAGGTCCTGGAAGGCGGTCGGCGACGAGGTCCGAGGTGAATTCACGGCGATGCTCGTCGGCGCTGTGTCTGAAGCGCAAACCACCGAGTTTTCTGCACCTGCGTGATTCCCCGGAGGCGGTGGAACACGATCGGCGCGTTAGATCAGAGAACCCGAGCAAAGATCGAGAGAAAACGGTGATCGGAGCTTCGGTTCTCACCGGGAGGAAAAACAGCCGATCGCGGGCGAAAAACGGGACGACGCCGGTGTTTATATAGCCGGGGGAGGGCGGCGTTCGGTTGGGATCGAGCTTGAGTCGTCCAGAACCGAAATTTGGCTGGGATACGCGGGTATCCGGGGTGGTTTCGATTCGGGGGAGAGAGGAGTACCGGGTCGACCGAGCGCGCGCGCGAGGAGGAAGATGACGGCGGGCCCCACATGTCAGTGAGAGGAAAACGGGGCACGTGGCTGCGGGCTGGCGCGGGGGCGAGGTGGGCCGGCTGGTGGGTTTCGGCCCACTGGCCAGGAGGGTTTTGTTTTTTTCTTTTTCTTTTTCTTTTCTGTTTTGAGTTGAATTTGAATTCCAATTTAAATTTCTGCACCACATGCAATACGTCCAAAAAATTTTAAATTCCCCTCTTAACAGATTTTGGGGTGTTACAGGGCTTGCCTTGTTGCTGCTGGTCAGTGGTTAGGGCTTCGTCCGGAAGAAGAAAGTCGAGCACTTCCGGGGTCTCCTCGCCTTCAGCGACTATATGTAAACGATATACTATATGTCAATTTAAATGCAATGTTTAGAACTGAATACGTAATTACCATAACTCTAGCTAGCCCTCCCCTTTGGTTCTGAAATTTTTATGGTGGCTTGGTAGGGTCCTAACCAGAGTCCTGACCAAGTTTTATTTGAAACAAAGTTCATCTGAGCCCTGTACAAATAAAAGCCTATTTGGTCATTAGTAGGGTCTCCAAGGATTTCCAGGGATTTCCATGGCTTCAACCATTACTTTCTGGAAACTAGAGTTTGAGATGGATCTAATGGAATTGGTTTCATGTCATTTGAAGCATTTTAGATGAAGTTATGCCCTAAACAAGATTCGAGAAAATCTGAAAAATGTTTCTGTACATTTTTCTATTTTCTCTGAGCAGTTCACTTAATCACACTATTAGGGGGACTAAACGAACTTGGATGGTTCAGAAATTTTTCTTGTGACTCGAGAATTTTCAAATGAACATCCTAGCCAAATTTCAGAATTTTCTATAAAAGGATTCTCCAGATAAAATTCCTAACAGTTTAAAATTTAGGGAATTAATTCTGGAATATCATTAAGCTTCATAAGCTGAAACTTGTTTTGCTGGATAGTACTCGAAGAGATGAATCCAATTAAATTTGGTTCACTGAATTTGAAGCTTCCTAGCAGAAGTTATATGCATTTGAAGTTTGAACCAAATCTGAAAATTCAAATAAAGTTTAAACCGGCTGGTGGGGTCCCCGGCTACGTGTCAGCACCGCAGCCAAACCACACGGGTCCGCACAGTCTCCCGCGTAGTCGCATGCGATCCCGATGCCACAGCCGATCCGGGGCAGTTTTAGTAGAGACTGACACGTGGGGTCTGCGGGGCTTCGTCTACCTCGCGCTCCCGCGGCTCCCCGCCGCCCCCTTCGCCGGAGAGATCGCCGCCGGGTGTTATGCTGCCCGACCTTCGACGAAACTCGCCGCCTGTGCATATTTCTGCCTGAGAAACACGGTGGTGCCCTCCCCGGAGCTCGGCGACAGCCGGAATAGTGCTCGCGACGGTGACAGCGGCCAGGAGCTCATCGGCGACGTCGAACTCGGTGTTCTCTACACCTTTTTCGACGCGGTTTGCTCGGAGAGATCCGCTGAGATTTGCTGATCACAGATATGAGCACTGATGCTCGTGAAAACGGCCGCAACTAAAACCTCACCATCGACCTAGGGCTAAAACGGCGGTGATCGGAAAATTTCACCGAACAGCAACCCTAGTCTATGGTTTTCGCCGGTTTTTTATCCTAGGTGGCAGTGGACAGGTGCAGAACATATGTGTAGCTCGGAATCCTCTGTGGTGAACTACCCATTACGAATTTCCGAGTTTTGAACTATTTGGTCCTTTGAACACCGAATGACTAACCGGACAAATTCTACCCTGGCGAAGCACGAGAGGAGCGGTCGGCACGAGCGTGTTAAGCACCTTGGAGCGGACCTTTTTGTGGATCTCGTCGGCCATGAAGGTGCCTGTGTCGCCCGAACGCCGGTGATCAGAGAGAGGCGAGCTTGGAGCGATTTGCTTCGGTTGTGGGGGCGAAGGCGAACTGCGTGAGGGGGGAAACGGGACACGGCAGGGCTACACGTTTTCTCTCTTCGGTCACTGATCTTTCCCCCTCCCCGAGCAGGAGCTGGCCTGGCTGAAGCGGTTGGGCACCGACGTCGGTAGCTGGCGGGCATGCACTCTCGGTCGAGTGAAAAATCAAGCCGAGAATGCTTCTGTGTTAAGGCTACTGACAAGTGGGGCCCTCCCCTCTAATTCTTTTCTGATTTTGCTTTCTGTTTTCACTGAAAAGATCCCAGCTACTCACAATTGAATGAAAGGCTTAACCCCAAAGTCATGGTTTGAATTTGATTTCTTCAATTTGAAACTGGTTTGGCTAAATTTGCTGCACATTTGAACTGAAATTCAAATTCAGTGTTGAATTAATGCAAATTTAGCCCCCGACAAGATAAACTCCAATGAGGATGAAAATTGGTGGACTAACTCAGAAAAATGTGCTGAGTTTGAATATGAAACCAACTTTTGAATTCAAGTGATGAAAGGGGCTGCAATTTGAATTTGCATTCAAATTGGCCCCTTTTTCAAATGTCTTCAAAAGTGCCTCAAACAGTATTGGATTTGCATGAAATTGTGCATGAGACTTCCCAAGACTAATTAAGGTCTAGGGGTGAGCTCAACCTTTCATGTTTATGTGTATGACTCCTATTGTTTTGAAATTGGAGCTTTCCCCTCTAATCACCCCTTTTCATGGTGTTTACTTGCTCTTCCCAAGTGTTCATGAACTATCCACAAAATGAACTGTGGTGTTGTGAGGTGATGAAAAGGACACTTTTGCAAGTCCCTTTCTTGGGCTTTTACAAACGATGGGCGGGGTCGGCGTAGCCGTCGCCACGAACCCTTCCCCCGTCACTGGCCCCATTGACTCTGCCCAGACCTGCGGCGCTTCAGGGGACGACTCCACGAGGGTGACCTCCACCCTGGCAGTGGCCGGCTCTGCCTCGGGGAGAGGGGACACACCACCTTAGGCGGAGGAAATAGTAATAAAAAGGCTCCCGTGATTCTGTCCGGACCGACCAGGATGGGTGGGGACGGCTGAGACTCCGCGGCAACCGGAAGAGAAGGTGCCACTTCCACCGTTGACCCCCACGCCCCCGACAACAATGTGGCTGGCTCAACGTACGGTGCCGCGGAGGACGGAGGCGGTGAAGCTCCTGGCGAGGCCTGGACCCCTGGCTGATACACCCTGCGGCAAACAGCATAGGAAGAAGTCAAAAAGCCAAAGAAGAAAAGCTCTGAGCAACGGAGGAGAAAAAAGGTTAAAATACTAACCTCTCCGACTGAGGGCGAATCGGAGGCGTGACCGCCCGGGACCCAGCGTTTGGAAGGTCAGCTAGGGTCGGAGGACGGGAAGCGGATGCCCGATCCTCCGTTCGGCCCACCAAATCATCAGCAGTCGAGCGCCCGGCCTCACCTCGAGCCATGGTAGCCCAGACATCAGACGCCAGAGGGGCCCCCATCGGAACACGGTCCATGGGGGACCGAGCGGCGAGCTTTGGGCTCCCCGCCCAGGCCTTTGGGTCCCCAGCCGAGGAAGGCCTGACCTTGGTCGAACCTTCGGAAGCCTGTGCAGGAGGTAAGGAAGGATCGCTCCCTTCACCCGTCCATGCCCTCTTCGTGGCCGGAGCATCTTCGCCGGCTTTTTTCCTCCGCTGCTCCGTCAGCATCGAGGAGTCGTCCGACCCCGAGGAAGGGGACACCGATTCAGAGGGCGTGGAAGGGGTAGCCTCCACGGCAGCCCCCGCAGCCCGCACCGCCCTCCGATGTCCCTCCATCCTCCTCTGCGGTGAACGTGGCTAGACTTGCAGTCGTCCTTTTTCTTCGTCAGGGCTGCATTGCGTGCAGCCCTCCCTTCCCTCTCCTCCTTGTCCTCGGGTAGCTTCGGTAGACTGACAATGCCTCCGAGCCCCTAAATGGAACACTACAGTTAAGGCGGATCAAGGCATCGAGAAGGAGCGGCGATGAGATCGTGGCGCGAGGGTCAGATGCTTACCCGAGTAGAAGGATGGTCCACGGAGAGAGGGCGTGGGTGGTGCCCACCGTCCTCCACATCTCTCCTGGTGGGGTCGCAAAACCTCCACCGGACTTCGGAGTCGGGGACCTCCTTCGCTGACACACGCGTAGGGTCGCCAAGCCCAGTATACTGCCAAATGGTGTGGATGCGAGTGCGAAGAGGATGGGTCATTCGCTTGAGGAAAGTCTGCAGAATGACCTCTCCGGTCAGCCCCTTCGCTCGCAGCATCTCAACTTGCTCCAGGATGACGGCGACTCGCCGCTTGTCCTTCTCCGCAACCCCCGATTGCCATTGCTCCCGGACAGCGGGCAGATGGCCCGTGAAAGATGGAAGCTTCGGGCCATCGTTGCGAATGTAGAACCAGTCCCGCCAGTTCTTCACCGACTTTGGGAGCGGGAGGTCAAAGTATCGTGGTTGGGCACGGTAAAGCTGGATGCAGGCGCCATCAACAGCCAGAATCAGAGAATCCGCAGAAGATGGCCGAACCTAGAAGAAGCGCCTCCACAACTCGAAGTGGGGTTCGATCCCCAGAAAAGCCTCGCACAACATGCAGAGGTAGGCGGCATGAAGGATCCCATTGGCGTCAAATAGTGGAGCTCCAAGCCGTAGTAGAAGAGGTCGGTGCGGAGGAACTTGTGCGCCGGAAGTCCCAGCCCGTGGAGATGGAAGTCAATGAAACTGATGACCTCTCCTTCGCGTGGCGCCGACACCGTCTCCCGGGATAGAACGCGGATCCTTTGGAGCTCCCACGCCGAGAGAATCACCCGCTCGCCCAGGGAAGAGAGGTTATTGACGGTAACGAAGGACCTCATCCAGTTTGTCATAGCCGACGACAAAAAAGAGGAAGAAGGGGAATCACTCGTACTCTCCCTTGATCTTTTTGCTTTTTCTGACTTGCGCTACAGAAACTTGCAGGAAAGGAGGAGCGCGAGAGAGATGGGGAAAGAGGGCGCAACTGTAAAAGTAGGAACTTGCGCTCCAGAGGTGGTTTATATAGTAAGCCCGTGACGGTAATGAAGAAGGGCACCGGAGCACAAGGACGCATCCGCCCTGAGGTAACGCCGTCCACTCGTAGGGAACACGCACGCCTCTCGAATATTTTTGGGATGCAAAGCCGCCATAACGCCTAGACAAACCCGCCTTTTCGATATCCGCGACGATTTAAGGAGTCGCGCGTCGTTTCTCTTCCTCCCAACCACCTCTCCATCGCGCCTCCTTGCCTACCCCTGACGCAACATCGATGGGTCGTACGAATCGAAGGGCCACGTAAGTAGGTAAGTTTTTTATGGCCCACTTTCGAGGCTCGATCGAAGTTCTGGATTCTAAGGTATACCTAACATGTAGGTCGAAAGGACCGCTCGGAACGAATCAGAGCGAGGGACAGACAATGCGAGGTGGCCATCAATGGCGCACTTGGGAGCCCGAAAGCTCCCGACATCTCTAAGTCTGATATCCGAGTCTCGATTTGACGACTCCACGGTAGCCACTCCGAGGGGTCGGCATCGAGCCGCCTGGGCCCGCGAACGGCTCGGGATCCACGTAATTGTACCAAGAGGGATCTTATGGAACGTGGGCATCGAGCGTCGGCTAGGTCAACCTAATTCACCCGTCCTTGCAGAAAGGCAGTGGGTTTCCACTTGGATTAACCCGTTAGGCACCTCACCAAGCCCGGGATCTCGACCACTGAGGTAATTTTTTTTGGCTCAACCCCTCCAAGTCCGTGAACGGTTTGCGAATGATGAGCGAAGCGGATTCGCTAAACAAACCAAGCTTGACCCGCGGAGAGGGGGCTCGGGGGCTATTTGATGACTCAAAGTCACGAAAGCCTCGGCGCCTGAGGTTTTGAGCTCGGACATAGCCACGAATCTTGACAAAGCAACGATCTCACAAAACTTTCATTTTTTCTTATCCTTTCAGGTCCTCTGCCATACGCAGAGATATGCCTCCAACTGATCTAGAAGAAGCTCGACCGAAGGCCCGGGGCTACTGACGGGGTAACATACCCCGAGCACCGAAGCAGTCGACCAACCGATCGCGCGAAGACACGTGGCTCTATGGGCCACAATCTAAGGTGAAAACGTGGGATGACGCCACCACGGAGCCCGACCCCCGGGATCAGAAGCAGCGACCGACCTCCGAGCCCGGACGACAAGGTCGAAGGAGGGAAGTGATTCGGGCTAGAGCCCGGACCAGAGGCAGGCGGAGTACTTAAATGCCAGCGTGACAGAATGATAGAAGGGATTTAAGACGGAGTGAGAGGCCATATGCGAAAGGACAAGCACGACGTCGGCCATAATCACCACTTGTCCCATCCCGCTCGGCACGGGTGTACAAGGACGGAAAGTAGATGTAGACCATAGACTAAACGGGAGCAGGTGTACTAATCGCTCATGTACCGTTTGGGCTGCCTTAGTCGCTGACACACCATGTAAACCCCCGCCCCATTTATAAGGAACCGACGGGTAGGTATAGGCGTCCGGGCTATAAAAGGGGAGGCACGAAATCTCCCCTCGCACGGCGAAACGGCTCACATACGCTCAACACTTAGGTTTTCTCTTCGCTCCCGCATGCGGAGGAAGCCTCGCGTGTAACCACGGTTCCTTGAACCGCCTGAGCTAATACAAGGCCGACGAACACCCCAGACTAGACGTAGGACATGATGTCTGAACAAGTATAAATCTTTGTCTTTATTAGCTAGCCATCCAGACATAAAATGCAAAAGCATTCGATTACTAGACGGTGGTAAAAACACCGACAAGAAGGCTGAGGCATGAGGAAGAGGGTGCAGAGAGAACGTTGATGAAGTTGTCCTTCCCCATGTTCCTGGGAGAAAATCATACTATATGGCTAGATAAGTGCCTTGACTATGCCATTTATCAGGTGCCTGAGAATCTTTGGGTTAGGGCAACATCTATGCATATGGAGGGCAATGGAGCTAGATGATTACAAGTTTATTAGCTCACTGAAGGATTAGGTGGTTGGAATCAATTTGCAGTAGCAGTGAAGGAGAAATTTTGATCTTACGATTATCCCAAGGCCATTTATGATTTGCTACATCGGAAGCAATCAGGATCATTGGAGGATTATATTAGTCAATTTGAGCAGTTGAGATATGCCACTGCTATGCATAATTCTGAGTTGGATGAGGTTTTCTTTGTGACACAATTTATTAAAGGCTCGAAGAATGAGATTCCGGGTCCAGTTCTGTCTCAGATCCCACCCACTGTTAACAGAGCTGCATTGCTAGCTACATTACAGAATGATATTCAGGAGAGAAATAAATTCAAACCCCAGAAACAGCAACTGGTATCCAAGCAGGCTGTACTGCACAAGTCTGAGGCCAGACAGGTGCTAGAGCTCAGTAAGGGAAGGCAGCTTCGTGATTACAGAAGGCTGCATGGTCTGTGCTATGCTTGTGATGAGAAATTTGAACCAGGTCATTTGGCCAAATGTGCAAAGAGACAACATATGCAACTCAATGCCTTGGCAGTGGAAGACCTTGATATGGTTTTGACAGATGAAGTGCTGGAGAAATTAGATGCAGAAGACATTTTATAGTTGCAAACAGAGAAACTGTCTCTGCATGCTATTCAAGAACTGAAGGTGGGGACTGTCTCAGACTCAGAGCACTAGTCAGGAACCAAATTTTTCTACTGTTGGTCGATTCTGGTAGCACTACATCATTTATAGATTCTGCTTTTGTATCAAAGGCAGGTCTGAAGGAAGAGTTCGGTAACACTATTACAGTGAGGGTGGCAAATGGACAAAAGCTGGTTAGTAACATAGTGGTGAAAGGAGTTCAATGGTGGTGCATGGATATACTTTCCGTACATATATGAGAGTCCTGAATTTGACAGCATATGATGCCATTCTAGGATTTGACTGGCTCAAGCACCATAGTCCTATGGTCTGCCACTGGGAGCAAAAATGCCTGGAGTTTACCAGCAATGGTCAGACTGCAATTGCAAGGGGTGATAGCAGGACAACACGCTTCACTTTCTGAACTTTCAACTGTGCAATTGGGAAAATAGCTGAAAGGGAATGGGGTATGGGCTATGGTTATTCTGAAACCATATTCAGGGTGTCGGAGAAAAAGGAAGTAGTTCCTGAAGAGCCAATTGTGGCAGAATTGCTTGAGCAGTTCAAGGAGGCATTTGCTGCACCAGACTCTACCACCAGAAAGACCTTTTGATCATGCTATACCATTGATACCTGGAGCAATACCTGTGAATTCCAAGCCCTACAGATATTCTCCTTTGCACAAGGATGAAATTGAGAGACAAGTGGAGGCTCTTTTGAAGGCAGGGCTCATTGAAAATAGTGTAAGTCCTTTTGCTTCCCCAGTTTTATTGGTGCAAAAGAAGGATGTGACTTGGAGATTTTTTTGTATTGATTACAAGAAGTTGAATGACGTGATTATAAAAAATAGATTTCCCATGCCGTTAATAGATGAGATTCTTGATGAGTTTGCCAGTACTAAATATTTAACAATCCTTGACATGAGAGCTGGTTATCATCAAATACGAATGAAGAAGGGAGAGGAATACAAGACAACGTTTAAAACACAGTGGACATTATCAATTTAAGGTAATGCCCTTTGGTTTGACAAACGCACCAGCTTCTTTTCAATGCGCTATGAATTCAGCCTCTGGAAACAGCCTCTTGCAGAAATGCAGGGAAAGGCTGCATACAAAAAAACTAAATGGGTCGGACCCTTCCCTGGACCTTGCGCAAGCGGAAGCTACATGCACCGGGCTGCCATTTGGTTTGACAAACGCGCCAGATTCTTTTCATTGCGCTATGATTTCAGTTTTGGCCCCTTATTTGAGAAAGTTTGTGTTAGTGTTCATAGACGACATATAGATATACAGCCCTGCATTTGAGATGCATCTTGAGCATATTAAGATAGTACTACTTAAATTGAAAGAAAATCAGTTCTATATCAAAATGTCAAAGTGCAGTTTTGCCAAAAATTCTTTGACATATTTGGGTCACATAATATCTGAAGAGGGAGTAGCTACTGACCCAGCAAAAACAGTAGTTATGGAGCAATGGCCCATTCCTTCTACTGTGACAGACTTAGCCTTTTTGGGGCTGACAGTACATTATAGGAATTTTGTGAGAGGATATGGAGAAATTGCAACTCCTCTAACTGCCTTGTTAAAACGGAAACAATTCCAATGGAATGATTCTGCTGCTGCTGCGTTTGTTGCTCTTGTTTTAGCTTTGCCTAATTTTAATTTGCCCTTTATGGTGGAGACAAATGCTAGTGATATGGGGTTTGGGGCGGTTCTAATGCAGCAATGGCAGCCTATAGCAATCTTAAGTAAAGGGATGTCAACACAAAACAAGCAGTTACCCATTTACGAGATTGGACCTCATTATGGCAGTAGAGAAGTGGAGACAATATTTGTAGAGGACTGAGTTTAGTATTAAAACTGATCACAAGGCACTAAGGTTTTTAGAAGGGCAACAGTTTGTGACGCCCCTGTTCCGAGAAACCCCGGAACCGGACTGATGCGTATGTGTGCCCAGGATGTTCATCACACATACACATGTATCCACAAACTGAATTAAGAATATAACCACGAATAATAGGGTTTTATTACAATGTCTCATGAATCTCTAATTCAATCTAACAGCGGAAGCCTTATTCTACCAACGGAAGTCTTCTAAACTATTGCGGAAGTAAACTAAACAGCAGCAGCGGCTCCATCTCCTACTCCACAGGCAAGTTGACGGTAGATCGCACGCCTAATATTCCACATGATCTTCGTAGTACTCTTCTCCTGTTGCTGATGATGAAGTAATAATGCAAGTTTGAGTACATGACATCAGCAAGTGCGAGAAAATATGATATGTAGCTTACAGCAAGGTAGGGAATAAAAAGGCTCATTGCAGAAAGCAAAGTTTATTTCACAATCATGATAAAAACAGCAACTAGCTTTAAGTAAATGTAATCCCAACATTTATCCAATTAAAACATCAACATACCTCCATCATATTCCACAACCTTTCATGTCTCATCCAGCCATTTATCTTTCTCGGCTTTTTCTCATGCTCATGAATACCAACTCGTATTCATTACCATCTCAACTCATATTCAATTCCATCTCATAATCGAGACCAAAGCTCATTATCACGACTCAACAGCCCTGTCGGTACCCTAAATACCGGGTACCCCCGCGCACAGGGTGAAACCGCCTAAGGACCTCGCCCCCTCCGCAGGGGTGAGCTCCGAAGGCACCACGTGTCCGGCAGGGCCGGAGCTCTCCTCTCCTTAGAGGATAGCTCCAGGCCTGCCACGTGGCTCAGAAGGCCGGACCTCGCCCCCTCCACCGGGGCAAGCTCCGAAGGAGCCACGTGTCCAGTAGGGCCAGAGCTTCCCTCCCCTTGGAGGATAGCTCCGGGCCTGCCACGTGGCCTAGAAGGCCAGACCTCGCCCCCTCCGCGGGGGTGAACTCCGAAGGCGCCATGTGTCCAGCGGGGCCGGACCTCCCTCTCCTCAGAGGTGAGCTCCGGACCCGCCACGTGGCCAACTGAGCCGGACCTCCCCCCTCTGCGGGGAGAGCTCCGGAGGCTCCACGTGTCCTACGGGGCCGGACCTCCCTCTCCTCAGAGGAGAGCTCCGGGCCCGCCACGTGGCCAGCAGCAGCCGGACCTCCCCCCTCCGCGGGGAGAGCTCCGAAGACTCCACGTGTCCCGCGGGGCCGGACCTCCCTCTCCTCAGAGGAGAGCTCTGGGCCCGTCACGTGGCCAGCAGGGCAGCGCTGCCTGCCCCCTCGCGGTAGGCAGCAGGAGTAAAGGCGTGCCATGCCTTTACCGTACAAGGCATTCAAGACCCGCGCCTTCCTAGACGCGGAGGCGCGGCGCACGCCAGGCAGGCGCCACTGTGACCAGTCACAGTCAAGACAGGCACACAGTGTCAGAAGCTGCAGTCCATTGAAGGCAGCGACAAGACACGGACAAGACATGCCCTACCGTCCCTGCCATCACCAACGGCTGCACGCTACACCTAGCCTGCAGCATGGGCAGGGTGGCAGGACGGGGACCTCGACGCCAGCGCCAAGACATAGAAGCTTGTAGAAAATCACCCTGGGGCCACTTGTCGGGTCCCCAGGGCCCACCTTGTAAGCCGCCCAAGCCTTGGACTATAAAAGGCTCGGGTAGGCAACGTTAGCAGGGGTTCGCACTCCAGCCATTCGCACCTTTAGGTTCGAACTCTGTGAACTCGCATCCTAGACATCACTCACCCTCAAGCTCAGGACTCCGGTTCTGAGCAGTAAGCAATACAGCGAGCACCTCTGCTCATCGTGGACGTAGGGTTTTACGCTCCGGCGGCCTGAACCACGTAAAACTCGCCGTGTCAATCTTCTTCCTCACTCATCTCTAACGCTTAAGCTCTCTGCAAGCGACTAGCCCCTCCGAAAAAGAACCTCCGCGGGCTGCTCAGAGCAGGTCCGGGGGAAGTGTCGACCACACACTTCGACATTTGGCGCGCCAGGTAGGGGGTTTTTCCCTTGCGCGACGAGCTTACGTCGACGAAGATGACAAAGCTTCCTTCAGCGGCAAGCTCTCCTCGCCCACGTTCTCGACGAACGGTGACCAGCGAGAACTACGTCTCGACACACTCAGCACGGAGTGTGTCGGTGGGAGCTGGAAGCCAGCAGCCGACTCCGGCAACACGAACTCCATCAACCTCAAGGTCTACCGCGGCGCAGAGTGCCGCTCAAGCAAGCGCGCTAGCCGCCGCAGAAGCGCTCCTGGACAATCCGCCTGCTGAAGACGCCCTCCAGGGGGCCACCCAGCAGTGGATCCGCGACGTCAACGACCTCGACGCTGCTGCCGTCAATTCTCCGCTCCAGATCGCGCGATACCGACAGACGCCCTGGCGCCACCGGTCCGTGCATGGGAGCCCAAGACAGGCGCTCCGACGCTACCCAAGTAACTTCACCATGCTTACTTAGGTGTTTATTTAAATTACGCATTAATTTATATGATCACCTCCCCACGCTCTAGACAGTGTACATCCATTGTACACTCGGTTCCTCTTTCCTGCTCTCACGCATAGTCAATATTTGCCATCCTGCCGAAGGCGGTAGTGCTTGGGGTACCTGCCAGAGGCCCGGGGGCCTTTTGAACCTCCCCCTGTAAGGGTACTGTAATGCCAGTTGGTCTCCTCCAGGAAAAGACCTACGCCAGACCGGGGGTCAGGAGCCTTACTTTGCCCGGTCCTACACCCAAAGCATGCGCACTCTGCCCCCCCCCCCCAGCGCTACGGTCTGAGTACTAGGGGGCCGGGCGGTTACACCCTGACTAGGGCTGGGGGCCAGACCTCCGGGACCGAGTGAACTGAATTACCGAAGCCCCGTATTCCGGCCCGGGACAGTAAGCCAAATGAGACTAAGTGACAGGAAAGGGAGGCCCCCTGAGCAGCGCCGGAGCTCACCCCTGCTCGGCTAAGGTCTGATGCCGGACGACACACCTATCGCAGGTGTGATCACCGAAGCCGGTCGCCACCCCACAGGGGTAAACACCGAAGCCGGAACGTGTGCCCTACATTGGGCTATGGTCTGATGCCGCAGGACACACCTATCACAGGTGTGATCTCCGAAGCCGGTCACCACCCCACAGGGGTGAACGCCGAAGCCGGACCGTGCGCCCTACACTGGGCCAAAGTCTAATGCCGGACGACACACCTATCGCAGGTGTGATCTCCGAAGCCGGTCGCCACCCCACAGGGGTGAACGCCGAAGCTGGACCGTGTTCCCTAGACTAGGCTAAGGTCTGATGCCGGACGACACACCTATCGCAGGTGTGATCTCCGAAGTCGGTCGCCACCCCACAGGGGTGAACGCCGAAGCCGGACCGTGTGCCCTACACTGGGCTAAGGTTCGATGCCGGACGACACATCTATCGCAGGTGTGATCTCCGAAGCCGGTCGCCACCCCACAGGGGTGAACGCCGAAGCCGGACCGTGTGCCCTACACTGGGCTAAGGTCCGATGTCGGACGACACACCTATCGCAGGTGTGATCTCCGAAGCCGGTCGCCACCCCACAGGTGTGAACGCCGAAGCCCGACCGTGTGCCCTACACTGGGCTAAGGTCCGATGCCGGACGACACACCTATCACAGGTGTGATCTCCGAAGCCGGTCGCCACCCCACAGGGGTGAACGCCGAAGCCGGACCATGTGCCCTACACTGGGCCAAGGTCCGATGCCGGACGACACACCTATCGCAGGTGTGATCTCCGAAGCCGGTCGCCACCCCACAGGGGTGAACGCCGAAGCCGGTCGCCACCCCACAGGGGTGAACGCTGAAGCAGGACCGTGCGCCCTACACTGGGCTAAGGTCCGATGCCGGACGACACCCCTATCGCAGGAGTGATATCCGAAGCCGGTCGCCACCCCCATGGGTGAACACCGAAGTCGGACCTTGCGCCCTTCACTGGGCTGAGCTATGAAGACGCACATCACCCCTCCGCAGGGTGAGCTCTGATGCCGGACCTAACGCCCTCCGTGGGCCTGAGCTCCGATGACTTCCGAACCTCCGCCCCGACAGCTGGGCCGAGCTCCGATGCCAGCCCTCGCCCTCCTTTTAGAGGCGAGCCCTGATGTCGGACCTCACGCCCTCCGTGGGCCTGAGCTCCGATGACTTCCGGACCTCCGCCCCCACAGCTGGGCCGAGCTCCAAGGCCAGCCCTCGCCCTCCTTTCAGAGGCGAGCCCTGATGCCGGACCTCACGCCCTCCGTGGGCCTGAGCTCTGATGACTTCCGGACCTCCGTCCCCACAGCTGGGCCGAGCTCCGAGGCCAGCCCTCGCCCTCCTCTCAGAGGCGAGCCCTAATGCCGGACCTCACGCTCTCCGTGGGCCTAAGCTCCGATGACTTCCGGACCTCCGCCCCCACAGCCGGTCCGAGCTCCGAGGCCAGCCCTCGCCCTCCTTTCAGAGGCGAGCCCTGATGCCGGACCTCACGTCCTCCGTGGGCCTGAGCTCCGATGACTTCCGAACCTCCGCCCCCACAGTCGGGCCGAGCTCCGAGGCCAGCCCTCGCCCTCCTTTCAGAGGCGAGCCCTGATGCCGGACCTCACACCCTCCGTGGGCCTGAGCTCCGATGACTTCCGGACCTCCGCCCCCACAGCTGGGACGAGCTCCGATGCCAGCCCTCGCCCTCCTTTCAGAGGCGAGCCCTGATGCCGGACCTCACGCCCTCCGTGGGCCTGAGCTCCGATGACTTCCGGACCTCCGCCCCCACAGCAGGGTTGAGCTCCGATGCCAGGGTTCACCCTCTCCTCAGAAGCTGAACTCCGAAGCCGTCGAGACACTATCAGCACAGGGAATACTCAAAACAAGGAAGTGCGCGGAAAGAAGAAGGCCCCACCCCGGGATAGTTACCTCCCTTGAGGTGGGCCCGGGGGCCACTGTCGGTACCCTTAATACCGGGTACCCCCGCGCACAGGGTGAAACCGCCTAAGGACCTCGCCCCCTCCGCAGAGGCGAGCTCCGAAGGCACCACGTGTCCGGCAGGGCCAGAGCTCTCCTCTCCTTACAGGATAGCTCCGGGCCTGCCACGTTGCCCAGAAGGCCGGACTCACCCCCTCCGCCGGGGCAAGCTCCGAAGGAGCCACGTGTCCAGTAGGGCAGGAGCTTCCCTCCCCTCGGAGGATAGCTCCGGGCCTGCCACGTGGCCTAGAAGGCCAGACCTCGCCCCCTCCGCGGGGGTGAACTCCGAAGGCGCCATGTGTCCAGCGGGGCCGGACCTCCCTCTCCTCAGAGGAGAGCTCCGGACCCGCCACATGGCCAACTGAGCCGGACCTCCTCCCTCCACGGGGAGAGCTCCGGAGGCTCCACGTGTCCTACGGGGCCGGACCTCCCTCTCCTCAGAGGAGAGCTCCGGGCCCGCCACGTGGCCAGCAGCAGCCGGACCTCCCCCCTCCGCGGGGAGAGCTCCGAAGGCTCCACGTGTCCCGCGGGACCGGACCTCCCTCTCCTCAGAGGAGAGCTTCGGGCCCGCCACGTGGCCAGCAGGGCAGCGCTGCCTGCCCCCTCGCGGTAGGCAGCAGGAGTAAAGGCGCGCCATGCCTTTACCGTACAAGGCATTCAAGACCCGCGCCTTCCCAGACGCGGAGGCGCGGCGCACGCCAGGCAGGCGCCACTGTGACCAGTCACAGTCAAGACAGGCACACAGTGTCAGAAGCTGCAGTCCATTGAAGGCAGCGACAAGACACGGACAAGACATGCCCTACCGTCCCTGCCATCACCAACGGCTGCACGCTACACCTAGACTGCAGCATGGGCAGGGTGGCAGGACGGGGACCTCGACGCCAGCGCCAAGACATAGAAGCTGGTAGAAAATCACCCCGGGGCCACCTGTTGGGTCCCCGGGGCCCACCTTGTAAGCCGCCCAAGCCTTGGACTATAAAAGGCTCGGGTAGGCAACGTTAGCAGGGGTTCGCACTCCAGCCATTCGCACCCTTAGGTTCGAACTCTGTGAACTCGCATCCTAGACATCACTGACCCTCAAGCTCAGGACTCCGGTTCTGAGCAGTAAGCAATACAGCGAGCACCTCTGCTCACCGTGGACGTAGGGTTTTACGCTCCGACGGCCTGAACCACGTAAAACTCGCCGTGTCAAGCTTCTTCCTCACTCGTACCTAACGCTTAAGCTCTCCGCAAGCGACTAGCCCCTCCGAAAAAGAACCTCTGCGGGCTACCCAGAGCAGGTCCGGAGGAAGTGTCGACCACACACTTTGACAAGTCCGATTCTCATTACCAAGATTCAAAAGTCCCGAAACCAAATCCAAAGTCCAAACCAAACCAACCCAATAACCAGACCAAATACCATCCCAATAACCATCCCATCTAATCATGGAAGTTGGCCAGGTGCTTGTGACCGTAAGCTCGGCTATCATGATAGTTTTATACTCTGCAGAGTTTGCACCACTTTACCCACAAGTTTGTGATTTCGTCACCCGTCGGTGACTGCAGAACCTCCATTATACCAGTACACAACCGTCGGTGTATGGCCAAGAGATCACAAAATAGCCTTTACAAAGGGGCTACTAGATGTATGGACTCACTAAGGTTTCACCAGAAGGCTCGAATCACCATTCTCCCACCTATGGGCCCCCTCTTGTGCCATACAGTTCCCAGGGCAGTCCTCTCTCGACTCCCATTCCCCGCGCCTTCCACGGTTTATAATAATCTAGCAACTTACCTAATTAGTCAGCTAAGCCGCACCCATATTTGGCCTTGTGGTGGCACTGTCATCCTAGCATGTGCTGGCATGAACCGGTCCTTAGATCTACGGCAAATAAACCACCATCTCATTCTACCACATCCACAAACCAAGATTGCCTAGATCTCCCCCGATTCATGTTCATTATCATCAAGTTCTCATTATTATTATGAGTGCAGTAGCTAGACACATTCTATCGCTTCCCATATCTCGTGGACTCAGCGAAGCAAAAAGAAAAACGACCATACCCGACTCATCAACTTTCCCGGTGACAAGGGTGGTTAACAAAAACTAGTAAACTTCTATGAAAGGGTTTTCCATCAAGTTGACTCAAGCATGCACAGTTTTCGCAAACAAAACAGTTTCCAAAACATGGGATCAATATGGTCAAGGGACACTTGCCTTGTTCCTGTGGTTTCTGTTGCTCTTGGATCTCGAAGTTTTGGTGTTGAAATCCTTCGTAGATAGCTCCCTGAGCTTGTCCTTCTACTCATGATCACGCACATACAAAAATTATAGCAATCAAACATCATGCACAAACTTTACTCAAGATGCAATGGTGCATATGCATGCTAATTCTATGGTGTTGTTTTTATTAGATCAGTTTGTACGTGGGTTTGCATGGCTTGCATGGGGATTGCATGGGTTTTTACGATGAACCGATGTGTAAAGATCAAGTGCGGACGTGGTGATGATCTGGACTCAAGATCTAGATCAAACCGATCAACACGTGATCTGTCCACGAAAAAGCTTCTGTTCGAAGGGATCGAAGAAACAGATGCGAAGAAAACCGCGATGAGGTCGTAAGGTGGTAACGAAGACCTACCTTACTTCTCCTTGGTCTCAGGGTCTTCCTCCTAGTAAGACAGATCGTTGGGCTCTCTTCCGGCGACGGTGAGCTCGTCGGCGGTCTCGGGCGACTGAACTCCGGCGAAGGGAATTAACTCGACGAGTTGGGGGCTAGGGCCTCTAAGTCGTCAACTTGGAAATAGATGGTACGGCCAAGGGGTGTTTCGGGTTCTATTTATAACCGGAAAAAGAAGAGTCCTAATCTGATTGGATTTCGAATAAGAGTCCTATTCAATTTGTTTTTCAATCTTAACAACATATCTTCAATAGATTTGGTGCGGTATCAATCGTGGAAGAAATCATGTCGGTTTCTTCTGTATCGAGCGCTCGCGCACAGGGCAAAACTGCTTACGGAACTCGTTCTTCTGCAGGGACAAGCTCTGGAGGATCCACGTTTCCAGCGGGGCCTGGGCTTCCCTTTTCCTCAGGGGCGATCTCCGGTTGCGCCACATGTCAGGCAAACGGGACCTCCCTCTCCCTCAGAGGCGAGCTCCACGTGCGCCACGCGTCCTGGCGGGCGGGACCTCCCTCTCCTCAAAGGCGAGCTCCGCGTGCGCCACGTGTCTGGTGAGTTGGGACCTCCTCTCTCTACAGAGGCGAGTTCCGCGTACGCCACGTGTGGGTGCCGGACCTCCCCTCTCTTCGGAGGTGAGCTTCGAGAGTCCCACGTGTCAAGCAGCGCCAAATTTTCCTTTCTCCTTAGAGACGAGCTCCGAGGTTGACACGTGTCCATCAGCGTCGGACCTCCTGGAGGTGAGCTCCGGAGGTGACACGTGTCTGGTAGTGTCGGACCTCCCGGAGGCGAGCTCCAATGGTGACACGTGTCCAGTAGGACCGGACCTCTCGGAGGCGAGCTCCGAAGGTGACACGTGTCCAGTAGGACCGGAGCTCTCGGAGGTTAGCTCCGAGAGCAACACGTGTCCCGTTGTGTCGGACCTCTCGGAAGTGAGTTCCGAGAGCGACACGTGTCCCGCGGGTTGGGCCTTACTTCCCCGCAGCGACTAGCTCCGGTGGCGACACGTGTCCAGTGGGCCTGGACTTCGCTTCTCCGCAGAGACAAGCCCTAGAGGCGACACGCATCCAGCGGGTCAGACCTTACCCCTTCCACAGAGGCCAGCTCTGAGCCTGCCATGTGTCTGGCGGTGCCGGACCTCTCCCCACTACGCAGGGATGAGCTCCAAACACGCCACGTGGTCAGCGGGCCGCGGGAAGTGTCTACAGCGCTCTTCGGCGAACTGGAACTGACTCTTTTTAGCTATCTTTCTGATTCCTTCTCTGTTTTTACTTATTTTAAAATGTTTCTGTACATGAAATATGAATGCATGCATGATTACGAAATTGAGAGTGTTACAAACGTACCCCCCTTAAATTGAATCTCGCCCTCGAGATTCGATAGAGTGGAGAATAGATGAGGGAACTCTGCCTTGAGATCTTCTTCACGTTCCCATGTAGCTTCGGCTTCCGTGTGATGGCTCCATTGTACCTTGCACCAACGGATCACTTTGTTCCTCATGACCCTTTCCTTCACGTCCAAAATTCGGACAGGGTGCTCTACATAGGTCAAATCCTCTTGAAGCTCAAGTTCATCCATCGGTACTAGTTCTTCCGGAACTCTTAAGCACATTGAATTACTCCGTTGTGCTTGCTTAACCAATCCATTCCAGGTATTATATCAAGCCCTTGGGAATCCAAGACAATGAGGTTGGCAAGGAAGTCTACCCCCCTTATTTTAAGGTTTACTTTCGGACACACTATATTAGTCCTCATCTCTCCACCGGGAGAATTAACCAACATAGTATATTTCAAGTGTGATATGGGTAGATTATACTTGGCAACATACTCGGATGATATGAATGAATGCGATGCTCCAGAATCAAATAAAATGGTGGCTGGGTTGGAGTTGGCAAGGAACATACCAATCACGACGTCCTCAGCCTGTTGCACTTCCTCAGCAGAGACATGGTTCACGTTGCCACGAGCGTAGTTTTTCTGTCCACCACCACCACCATCACCACCACCACCGCCGGCTCACAACAGGTTGGGAGAGTTCATGAGGACTCGACCGCCCACTTTTGCACAATCTGATGACCAGGTGCTTGTGACCGGAAGCACGGCTATCATGATAGTTTTACACTCTGCAGAGGTGGCACCACTTTACCCACAAGTTTATGATTTCATCACCCGTCGACGACTGCAAAACCTCCATTATACCAGTACACAACCGTCGGTGTATGGCCAAGAGATCACAAAATAGCCTTTACAAAGGGGCTACTAGATGTATGGACTCACTAAGGTTTCACCAGCAGGCTCGAATCACCATTCTCCCACCTACGGGCCTCCTCTTGTGCTGTGCAGTTCCCAGGGCAGTCCTCTCTCGACTCCCATTCCCCGTGCCTTCCACGGTCCATAACAATCTAGCAACTTACCTAATTAGTCAGCTAAGCCGCACCCATATTTGGCCTTGTGGTGGCACTGTCATCCTGGCATGTGCTGGCATGAACCGGTCCGTAGATCTACGGCAAGTAAACCACCATCTCATTCATCAACATCCACGAACCAAGCTTGCCTAGATCACCCCGATTCCATGCTTATTAACATCATCAAGTTCTCATCATTATTATTCATATGAGTGCAGTAGCTACCCATGTTTTAGTTCAGCTTCCTGTATCCCGTGGACTAAGCGAAGCCAAAAGGAAAAACGACCATACCCGACTCATCAACTTTCCCAGCGACAAGAATGGTTTAACAAAACTAGTAAACTCCTATGAAAGGGTGTCCCATCAAGTTGACTCAAGCATACACGTTTTCGCAAACAAAACAGTTTCAAAACATGGGATCAATATGGTCAAGGGGCACTTGCCTTGCTCCCGTGGCTCTTGTTGCTCAAGCGTTCCAAAGTCTTGGCACTGTAGTTCTTCTAGATGGCTTCCTGAGCTTGTCCTTCTACTCACTACCACGCCCATACCAAATTTACAGCAATCAAACATCATGCACAAACTTTACTCAAGATACAATGGTGTAGATGGGTGCAAATACTATGGTGCTGTTTTATTAAACCAGTTTGTATGTGTTCTTGCATGTTTTAATGGGCTTTCATGGGGTTTTATGATGAACAAGGGTGTAGGGATAAAGTGTGGACGTGGTGATGATCTTGACTCAAGATCTAGATCAATTCCACCGTCAAAAACCGATCAAAACGAGATCTGTCCACACGAAAAAGTTTCTGTCTGAAGGTAGCGAAGAAAACGGATCTGTAGAAACAGCGACGATGTCGTAGGATGGGTAATGGAGACCTACCTCGCTTCCCTTATGACCATCAGCTCCTTTCCGGCGATGGCGTGGCATGACGGGGCTCGTCGGCGGCTCACCGGCGACTGAACTCCAGCGAGGGGGTGTGTCCAACTCGACGAGTTGGGGCTAGGACCTCCAAGTCGCCGACTCAAGAGAGGAAAAAGGGTACGTGGTTGTGGCAAAGGGGGTTTTGGGTTCTATTTATAAGGGGAAAAAGAGGAGTCCTACTCCAATTGGAGCTCAAATAACAACTTATCTTTTCAGTTAGGTGTGGCAGCCTTGGGGATTTTGTCCCCCCCAAATGTGGGAAAAATTTGGGGAAGATTGTGTCGGTACCCTCCGTACCGGGTACTCCCGCACACAGGAGGAAAAACCGCCTAAGGACCTCGCATCTCTGCAGTGGTGAGCTCCAGAGGCGCCACGTGTCCAGCGGGGGCCGGTCCTTGCTTCCCCTCAGAGGCGAGCTCTAGACCTGCCACATGGCCACTGCCAGGGTGAGCTCCGAAGGCACCACGTGTCCAGCGGGGCCGGGCCTCCCCTCTCCTCAGAGGCGAGCTCCGAGGGTGCCACGTGTCCGGCGGGGCCATACCTCCCCTCTCCTCAGAGGCGAGCTCCTGTGGTGACTCGTGTCCAGCGGGCCGGGGCCTCTCCTCTCCTTAGAGGTGAGCTCCGGTGGTGACACGTGTCCAGCGGGGCCGGGGCCTCTCCTCTCCTCAGAGGCAAGCTCCGGTGGTGACACGTGTCCAGCGGGGCCGGACCTCCCTCCTCCTCAGAGGAGAGCTCCGATGGCGACCTGTGTCCCGCGGGGCCAGTCCTCATCCCTTCCGCACGGGTGAGCTCCAAAGTCGACACGTGCCTAGCGGGGCTGGACCTCATCCCTTACGCAGAGGAGAGCTCCGAGGTCGACACGTGTCTGGCTGGGCCGGACCTCATCCCTTCCGCAGATGTGAGCTCCGCGGGCGCCATGCGTCCCGCGGTGCCGGACCTCACCCCCTCCGCAGGGGTGAGCTCCGCGGGCGCCACGCGTCCAGCGGGCCGGAGAAAATGTCGACAGCTCCCTTCGGAAAATTGGAATTGGCTCATTTCAGCTATCTTTTTTCCATTCCCGCCACTTTTACGACTCCTTCTCTATTTCTACTTCTTTTATAAGGTTTCTCTATGTGAAAGATGTGCAACGCATGAAAATTGAATTTGAGGGTGTTACAAACCTACCCCCCCCCCCTTAAACTGAATCTCGCCCTTGAGATTCAATAGAGTAGGGAATAGATGAGGGAATTCTGCCTTGAGGTCTTCCTCACACTCCCATGTAGTTTCGGCTTCCTTGTGATGGCTCCACTGTACCTTGCACCAACGGATCACTTTGTTCCTCGTGACCCTTTCCTTCACGTCCAAAATTTGGATGGGGTGCTCCACATAGGTCAAATCCTCCTGAAGCTCGAGCTCATCAATCGGTACTTGTTCTTCCGGTACTCTTAAGCACTTCTTGAGTTGGGATACGTGAAACATGTCATGCATGTCGAAGAGGTGCGTTGGCAGCTCTAGTTGATAGGCTACTTCTCCTCGCTTGTCCAAAATCTTAAATGGACCGATGTAGCGAGGTGCTAATTTGCCCTTGACGTTGAACCATAGTTGGCTTCGAATAGGCGATACCTTAAGGTACACGAAGTCTCCTACTTCGAAGGTTAATCTTCTTCTCCTATGGTCCACGTAACCTTTTTGTCGTGACTTAGCAGCCTTCAAATTTTCTCATATCGTTTGGACCTGCTTTTTGGCGTCTTGCAGCACTTCGGGTCCAAACACTTGGCTCTCTCCGGTCTCATTCTAGAATAGCGGCGTTCTACACCGTCTACCATACAATGTTTCGAAAGGTGACATCTTCAAGCTGGCTTGATAGCTGTTGTTGTATGAAAATTCAGCATACGGCAAGCTCCTATCCCAACTACGCCCATGTTTCAAGGCGCAAGCTCTCAACATGTCTTCCAAATTTTGATTTGTCCTCTCAGTTTGCCCGTCAGTTTGTGGGTGATAAGCGGAGCTGAAATTTAGCCGTGTACCCATGGCTTCATGCAGCTTCTTCCATAACCTAGAGGTAAATTGAGAACCCCGATCTGAAACTATCCTCTTCGGGACTCCATGGCGACACACGATTTGCTCCATATACAGCTCGGCTAGTTCTGCGGCGTGGTACGTGGTTCTAACAGGAAGAAAATGGGCTGTTTTCATCAATCGGTCCACAATAACCCAAATGGAGTCGTAACCCGACCGAGTATGTGGCAATCCAACAATGAAATCCATGCTGATGTCTTCCCACTTCCACTCGGGTACCTTCAATGGCTGCAACAGTCCAGCGGGTCTTTGATGTTCAGCCTTCACCCATTGGCACGTGTCGCATAAGGAAACATATTCAGCTATGTCCCTTTTCATACCATCCCACCAATAGCAAGTTTTCAGGTTTTTATACATCTTTGTACATCCGGGATGTATGGAATAAGGTGAGTCATGTGCCTCCTTTAATATCGTGTCGCGGATGTGCTTCACGTTAGGCACACAAATCCTTTTCCCTAACCAAACGTGCCCTTCTCATCTTCCTTGAAATCCTTTTCTATACCTTGTCGGACTCTTTCCTTGATTTCTTTGATTTCCTCATCCGTTGCTTGGCCATCTCGTATCTCTTGTTCCAGCGAAGAGTTGAGTTCTATCACTTTCATCTCATTCAAGAACCCGAGATGTAACCGTTCGAACTCCTTGCTCAGCTCGGGCGGTAGCTCCCGAACCGTGAGTTGGTGACATGCTCCCTTTCGGCTCAACGCATCAGCTACTCCATTGGCCTTTCCGGGGTGATAATTGATCCCAACATCATAATCCTTGACGAGTTCCAACCATCGACGTTGCCTCAAATTCAGATCCGTTTGCGTGAATATATACTTAAGACTTTTGTGATCCGTATAGATCTCACATCGGTGGCCAAGGATATAATGCCTCCAAATCTTCAAGGCATGTACCACGGCTGCAAGTTCCAAGTAATGTGTGGGGTAATTCAGCTCATGTTTCTTTAGTTGTATCGACGCACAGGCTACCACTTGTCCTTCTTGCATGAGCACACATCCAAGCCCTTGTCTTGATGCGTCACAATATATATCAAAACTCTTGCTCACGTCCGGCAATACCAAAACCGGTGCTGTGGTTAATCTTTTCTTGAGCACCTCAAAGCTTTCTTGGCACACTGGTGTCCACTGAAATGCTTTTCCCTTCATTAGCAATTCAGTCATAGGCTTCGCTATTTTGGATAAATCCTTGATGAACCGTCGGTAGTATCCAGCCATCCTAAGGAAACTCCGAATATCTCTCACATTCTGCGGTTGGTTCCACTTCAGAACATCTCCCACTTTTCCGGGATCAACCGATACTCCTCTCTCGGAGATGATGTGGCCTAGGAACGATATCTCCTTTAGTCAAAATTGACACTTGCTGAACTTGGCATACAATTCATGCTCTCGCAGTTTATGCAATGTCAATCTCAAATGCTTTTCATGTTCTTCCTCGCTTTTCGAATACACCATGATATCGTCGATGAAAACCACGACCAACTTGTCCAAGTACTCCATGAAGACCTTATTACTGAGGTACATGAAATATGCGGGTGCATTCGTTAACTCAAACGACATAACGGTATATTAATACGAACCATACCGTGTTCGAAATGCAATTTTGGGTATGTCGGAGGGCTTAATCTTCAGCTGGAAGTATCCCGACCGAAGATCAATCTTGGAGAAAACTCAGGAACCTTTTATTTGGTCGAACAGGTCCTCTATACGGGGCAGCGGGAATTTATTCTGGATCGTCACCTCATTGAGAGACCTATAATCCACACACATCCTTTGGGTCCCATCCTTCTTGACTACGAAGAGCACGGGGGCTCCCCACGGTGACGAGCTTGGGCGAATAAAACACTTTTGTAGTTGCTCCTGAATTTGCTTCTTAAGTTCCACTAGTTCATTAACGGGCATCCTATATGGCCTTTTCGCTATAGGTGCAGTTCCAGGTACTAAATCAATGGCAAATTCAATGTCCCGGTCAGGTGGCATACCAGGAAGTTCTTCCGGGAACACATCTGAAAATTCTTGAACCACCGGAATGCTTTCCAATGTTGCTTCTTCGACGTGGTTCAACACTGCCTTCTCGGTTGCTGGTTGGGCTGACTCGAACTCAATACGAGTACCGTGCTCATTTGTCAACAGCACGCTCCTCTCAGCACATTGGATTACTCCGTTGTGCTTGCTTAACCAATCCATTCCAAGTATTATACCAATCCCTTGGGAATCCAAGACAATAAGGTTGGCAAGAAAGTCTACCCCCCCCTTATTTTAAGGTTTACTTTCGGACATAATATATTAGTCCTCATATCTCCACCAGGAGAATTAACCAACATAGTGTGTTTCATGTGTGATATGGGCAGATTATACGTGGCAACATACTTGGATGATATGAATGAATGTGATACTCCGGAATCAAATAAAACAGTGGCTGGGTTGGAGTTGGCAAGGAACATACCCATCACGACGTCCTCAGCTTGTTGCGCTTCCTCAGCAGAGACATGATTCACGTTGCCACGAGCGTAGTTCTGCTGTCCACAGTTACCTTGCGTAGCTCCTCCAGTCGGCCGTGGGTTCTGTTTTGGTGTGTTGGTCGGATGTCCAAGGCTTTTCTTCGGGCATTGACTTGCAAAGTGTCCCGCCTCTCCGCATGAAAAGCATACTTTATTGCCCAAAGCAGCAGGAACGTTGGAGCGAGGCTGGTTTTGAGCATAGGCGCCCATGTTGGGACGGGTCGCAGGAGGCAAAGGCATACGAGGGGCTTGCGTAACAGGACGTTGCTGCGGTGTATGACTAGGGCGAGGTGGGTTTGCAAGGCAGAAAGTAGAAGCGGATGAACCATACTGTGGTGCAGCTGGGGGCATGAAACGGGGACGTACATTGCTCCCTTGTGGCTGGTATGGCATCTTCCTCTTGCCCTCTTGCTCGATCTCACGGATCTTGCTCTCAACCACTATAGCCTTGTCAACGAGCTTCTGGAAGCTTGCATAATCGTTGTTGAGCAGCTGAACTTGGATCTCATTGTTCAAGCCTCTCATGAACAAGTATTGCTTCCTTTGATCCGAGTTGACGTCTTCGGGAGCATACCATGACAGCTGTGTGAACTTGTTGAGGTACTCATTCACGCTCTTCTTTCCTTGGCGGAGACCTTCGAACTCTTGCCTTTTTAGCATCATGACTCCAGCAGGGACGTAATGAGAGCAGAAACTTTCCTTGAATTCAGCCCAAGTGATAGACTCCTGGTTGTCATGAGCATTGCAAAGAGCGTCCCACCAGTCAGCGGCTGCTCCCATAAGTTGGTGCGATGCGAAGAGAACTTTCTCCCGATCATTGCACTGAACAATAGCAAGCTTCTTTTCCATGGATTTTAACCAATCATCAGCCTCCATGGGATCATTAGCTTGTGCAAAAGTAGGCGGTCGAGTCCTCATGAACTCTCCCAATCTGTTGTGAGCCGGCGGTGGTGGTGGTGGTGGTGGGGGTGCAGGAACGGGGTTAGGATTGTTGTTGTTGTTGGATTGCAGCTGTCCCAAAGGTTGTATCATAGTTTGCATGAGCTGGTTCTGCATAGCCATCAACCGTTCAAGGTTGTTTGCATCAGCCCCGGGGTTGGCATTTTCAGGAACTTCTATGTTGCCGTCCTCTTGTGGTTCATGGTTGCCACAAACGTTCCTCATTGCACGGCTGGCGTTTTCCCTCACCATCTATGAGAGAGAATTGGGTAGAATAGAAAAGAGAAGTTTAGATTGTCCCCCCCAACTATATGCATCAAGGTGTATGAACTAAATATCTTCTTTTATTAATTTCAGCCTATATGAGGATGTGAACACATGCCGAAGCATCTCACATCTCTCTGCTATGTGTGGATGTGGACTTTCGCCGAAGCGTCCCACAACTCACACTAGCACACAAACACAAGCAATCATCACAAAAGTTCAACACACCACTTCTATTCACGCTATTACGATTTAAACGTTCCTATTACAACTTATTCAATGGGAATCCTAAACCCAATCATGTTAACTGGTGTTGTTCCCACCGTGTGACGGGGGTGGTCCATCGGACACCTTTAAATGCACTCCCATGTGGTGGTGAACGAGTACTTATGCGTGTCGTGCTCCTGATCACAGGCATCTATAAATAGGACATGAGAACTTTAGAGAAGGAAGAAATAACTCAAAAACTTCAGAAGCTATGAAGCAAGAAAGCAAAAGTGTTGTTGTCCAAAAGAAGAGAAAAGAGGGGCTGAAAATAGCACTTTGCGATGGCTGAATTGACAAGAAAAGTGCAGCAGCAAGCAATTTTCGAAAATAGCAGTTTAGAGGGGTGTTCCTATGTGTTTTAGAGTGTCCATTCTAACTAGGCTTGCGTCCTACGGTCAACGTGGCTCTGATACCAATCTGTGAAACCTGGTTCCGAAAACAGAACCAAGTTAATGCATATGTGTGCCCAGGATGTCCATCACACGTACACACGTAATCCACAAACTGAATTCAGCATATAACCATGAATAAATAGTGTTTAAGTACTTTATTACATCGAGTAATTGTCTCACTCATGATTATCTATCTTATTCTTGCAGCGGAAGTCTCTAAACGATAGCGGAAACAACTAAACAACAGCAGCTCCATCTTTAACTCCACAGGCATGTTGACGGTAATTCGCACGCCTAGTACTCCACATGGTCCTCAAAGTACTCTTCTCCTATTGCTGATGTTTATATGATAATGCAAGGGTGAGTGCATGTTGTACTCAGCAAGTGCGCGAAAAGTATGACATGTAGCTTACAACAAGGTAGGAAAAAAAGGCTCATTTGCAGCAAGTAAATTTTGTTTCACAAACATGGTAAAAACAGCAACTATTTCTAGGTGAATTTAATTCCAACATATATCCAAGTAAAACAGCAACATACCTCCATCATAATTCACCATTTATCAAGTCTCATCCAGCCATTAACCTTTCTCAAGTTCATCTCATGCTCATAATTATGCATAACCGTCTCATATTCATATAACCGAAACCAAACTCATTGTCATGACTCAAAACAGTCCCAAACTAATCCCAATGACCATACCATAACCATACCGAACATCCATCCCAAGTTTTCCCTCTAATCATGTGAGTTGGCTAGGTTCTTGTGACCGGAAGCACGGCTATCATGATAGTTTTACACTCTGCAGAGGTAGCACCACTTTACCCACAAGTTTGTGATTTTGTCACCTGTCGGCGACTGCAAAACCTCCATTATACCAGTACACAACCGTCGGTGTATGGCCAAGAGATCACAAAATAGCCTTTACAAAGGGGCTACTAGATGTATGGACTCACTAAGGTTTCACCAGCAGGCTCGAATCACCATTCTCCCACCTACGGACCCCCTCTTGTGCCGTGCAGTTCCCAGGGCAGTCCTCTCTCGACTCCCATTCCCCGTGCCTTCCACGGTCCATAACAAGATAGTAACACACCTAATTAGTCAGCTAAGCCGCACCCATATTTGGCCTTGTGGTGGCACTGTTTTCCTGGCATGTGCTGGCATGAACCGGTCCTTTAATCTACGGCAAGTAAACCACCATCTCATTCATCAACATCCACGAACCAAGCTTGCCTAGATCACCCCAATTCCATGCTTATTAACATCATCAAGTTCTCATCATCATTATTCATATGAGTACAGTAGTTAACCATGTTTTAGTTCAGCTTCCCGTATCCCGTGGATTAAGCGAAGCAAAACGGAAAAACGACAATACCCGACTCATCAAATTTCCCGGCGACAAGAATAGTTTAACAAGGCTAGTAAACTCCTATGAAAGGGTGTCCCATCAAGTTGACTCAAGCATACACGTTTTTGCAAATAAAACAGTATCAAAACATGGGATCAATATGGTCAAGGGGCACTTGCCTTGCTCCCGTGGCTCTTGTTGCTCAAGCGTTCCGGAGTCTTGGCGTTGTAGTTCTTCGTAGATGGCTTTCTGAGCTTGTACTTCTACTCACGACCACGCCCATACAAAATTTACAGCAATCGAACATCATGCACAAACTTTACTTAAGATGCAATGGTGTAGATGGGTGCAAATCCGATGGTGCTGTTTTATTAAACCAGTTTGTATGTGTTCGTGCATGTTTTAATGGGCTTTCATTGGGTTTTATTATGAACAAGGGTGTAGGGATCAAGCGTGGACGTGGTGATGATCTTGACTCAAGATCTAGATCAATTCCACCGTCAAAAACCGATCAAAACGAGATCTGTCCACACGAAAAAGTTTCTGTCCGAAGGTAGCGAAGAAAACGGATGCGTAGAAACAGCGACGATGTCATAGGATGGGTAACGGAGACCTACCTCGCTTCCCTTATGACCGTCAGCTCCTTTCCGGCGATGGCGTGGTGTGACGGGGCTCATCGGCGGCTCACCGGCGACTGAGCTCTGGCGAGGGGGTGTGTCCAAGTCGGCGAGTTGGGGCTAGGACCTCCAAGTCGCCGACTCGGGAGAGGAAAAGGGGTGCGTGGTTGTGGCCAAGGGGGTTTTGGGTTCTATTTATAAGGGGAAAAAGAGGAGTCCTACTCCAATTGGAGCTCAAACAAGAGTCCAACTCAATTTGTTTTGGATCTTAACAACTTATCTTTTCAGTTAGGTGCCGCAGCCTTGGGGATTTTGTCCCCCCAAATGTGGGAAAAATTTGGGGAAGATTGTGTCGGTACCCTCCGTACCGGGTACTCCCGCGCACAGGAACAAAAACCACCTAAGGACCTCGCATCTCCACAGTGGTGAGCTCCGGAGGCGCCACGTGTCCAGCGGTGACCGGTCCTTGCTTCCTCTCAGAGGCAAGCTCCAGACCTGCCACGTGGCCACTGCCAGGGTGAGCTCCGAAGGCACCACGTGTCCAGCAGGGTCGGGCCTCCCCTCTCCTCAGAGGCGAGCTCCGAGGGTGCCACGTGTCCGGCGGGGCCGGACCTCCCCTCTCCTTAGACACGAGCTCCCGTGGCGACTCATGTCCATCGGGCCGGGGCCTCTCCTCATAGGCGAGCTCCGGTGGCGACACGTGTCCAGCGGGGCCGGGGCCTCTCCTCTCCTCAGAGGCGAGCTCCGGTGGCGACACGTGTCCAGCGAGGCCGGACCTCCCTCCTCCTCAGAGGAGAGCTCCGGTGGCGACACGTGTCCCGCGGGGCCGGACCTCATACCTTCCGCATGGGTGAGCTCCGAAGTTGACACGTGTCTGGCGGGGCCGGACCTCATCCCTTCCGCAGAGGAGAGCTCCGAGGTCGACACGTGTATGGCGGGGCCGGACCTCATCCCTTCCGCAGGGGTTAGCTCCGCGGGCGCCACACGTCCCGCGGTGTCGGACCTCACCCCCTCCGCAGGGGTGAGCTCCGCGGGCGCAACACGTCCCGCGGTGCCGGACCTCACCCCCTCCGCAGGGGTGAGCTCCGCGGGCGCCACGCGTCCAGCGGGCCGGGGAAAATATCGACAGCGCCCTTCGGCAAATTGGAATTGGCTCATTTCAGCTATCTTTTTCCCATTCCCCGCCACTTTTACGACTCCTTCTCCATTTCTACTTCTTTTGTAAGGTTTCTCTATGTGAAAGATGTGCAACGCATGGAAATTGAATTTGAGGGTGTTACACCAGAGCTGAGTGCTTGGGGGTAAGCACAATTTGAAGGCGGGGGAGGTGTGATGCCAGGTGTGAAGAGTGCGTGATTAGATTAAGTCATTAACTGTAATACAGGCTTAGACAGGGGCAACACCAAGAGGATGGTGTGGGCGATTCCCAGGCTGGTGTGCCCATGTAACAGACTTATTGTACTGGGCGCAAATAGAATACAGAGAAGAGAAAACAGAAATTTGCTTGCCGTTCTTGCCTCGCCCGTGCGCTCGTCGGTGGCCGGTTTTTCAGCCTCACGTCCGGGAGGCGGCGCTACACGGCCACGGGTCGTCACAATTTCTTGCTGAAAAAGTATTTTTATTTTTTAAAAAATCTTTTCGTATTTCCTTATCTGTTCAGCTGGTAATGTAGTGAGTTGTCTTGTAGTCGCAATAAAGAACTTGGATGTATCAGAGCGGCATATCTCATGCTGGCCATCAAAATGGGATCAAGAATAATTTTGATCTCTATTTGTATTGTGTCCAAACTATTATCACAACACATGATCTTATTTTTCTAATCTGTAAATACAGGAAATACATCTACCTAGAGACCTAATCTAGTATGAGTCTAATATTTCTCCAACAATTGTACAGCCATACATTAGAATATGGTATAGCATTGAAAATGAATTTGATGTCATTGTATTTAATTTGATCTTGCAGAATTGCTTGTTAATTCATGAGTTAAGCACTGATTTTGTTGTATTTATTGTTTGAATAGTCAGAAGGTTGTAGTCCACTTACCGCAAATTATTTTCCATCAGATTTCTTTTTCTTTCTCTTGAGAACTACGGGGTCAGGAAGTTGGAAGCCGTATTTGCAGTTCTGATGACAACAATGGCATGTCGTATGGATGTTTGCAGAAACCAAGCCCAGTGGGAAACACCTAATCATTGGTGAGTACCTATTTCTGATTGACTTTGTTGTTTTATGCTTTTATCTTCAAGACATGTGAGGGAGTTACCAATTATATGGAGATGGTTGCAAGGGTCCAAGTGAGGTTTTGATCCCTGGTGGGCATATGCGCAGTCAAGGCATATACCACACAGCCCATGACTGTTCTGTTTTCCGCTTAACCTTTGCCAATGTGTTTCATTGGGCCAAGTATATTATTGTCTTAAGAGGAAATCCTCCCACCCTCTATGCTGTCAGATTTCCTCTGATATGTTCAGAGCACAAGGGAGACAAAGATTTTGTGACATATTCCTCATCTGCACAAATCTCTTATGGCACTTAAGAGAAAAATCACATCCTTTGTATTCATCTGATATTGTATTTCTCCAGCTCATTGCAGTATATTTTCTGTGTTAGACTACTGTAATTAGAGGTGTACTCAGGGGTAATTTAGTCCTTTGGATGAGATTAGGGTTAGGGGCAGATTAGTCTTTTACCCAGCCCTTGACACTCTATATAATGTACCCCTTTGACATCAGGATTAATCAATTCAGTCTTTTCCCTCTAATATGGTATCAGCTAGGTTAATCAAGGATTAGGGCTTAACCCTAATCCTCCTAACCCTATGGCGCCGCCGCCGTCCAGCGCGCCGCCGCTGCCCACCTACAGCGCGCCGCCACCGCTGTCCTCCCCTAGCGCGCCGCCGCCCACCTCTCCCTTCGGGCAGCGCCGCCACCGGGTGCCACGCTGGCACAGCCGCCGGGATTCGGCACGCAGCCGCCGCCGAGCCACGGCCAGCTGGCGCTGCAGCCGACCGACGCGCACGGGTAGGCCGCCGGCGCCGGACTGGTCGGGGTTGTTCCCAGGCGGGCTGCAGCCGGTCTGGCAGGGGCCACCGTCGGATCGGCCGGTGCCCCCCTTTCCTAGCCGACAGCTGCCACCCCTTGGGTGGCCAGCGCTGGCACAGCTCCGGGGGGGGGGGGGGGTGCACCGCCGGATCAGCCGACACTCCCCCCTCTTGGCTGACGGCCACCACCCCGTGGGTGGCCGCAGCCGCCCCCTGGGTGGCTAGCACCACCTCTGGCCCTCCGATCCACGGTGCTGCCGCCGCTGTCCCTCCAATCCATGGCACGCCCACCGGAACCGGCGCCCCATTTCCTTTGACCGGTCCGGCCTCCGGCAGACCTCTTGTAGGTGCCACCGGCAGACCCGCCGCTGTTGTGTTCATGGCAGGTACTACCTCTGGGCCACACAGTACCACCGCAACCTCTACCGGCCTCGACACCCCTCCGGACGGGAGCACCACGACCACCGTCCCGCCGGTGATCCCATTTTCAGCTGCTGGCGCGTTGCTGACAGCGCGGCTGTTGCCTCCCTCTACGGCACCGACACGGCGGACACCTCTAGCGTTGCTGCGGCCCTGGATGCCTCTCACGAGCGCGAGCGGGCACTCGCTCTCGCCCTGTAGCAGGAGTGTGCCTCTGTGGCCGCTCTATCTCACTAGCTCGAGGAGAGTGCTCACCGACCGTTGATTGCTACCTACGAGCCTCCCTCAGACGCTGGTACGTACTCGGCTTCTCTTGTAGCTGCTCTTCATGCACAGCCCGCCAGTATTCAAAACATTCGGACGCTCGTACAGGTTGTCCTCAGTTCTGAATCCACCTCATACGCCCGGTGGCATGACCTGGTTCTCCTCACAGTGAGGCACTTCCGCCTCGACGACCACGTCTTCCAGGATGGCTCTCCGTTGGATGCCTCCTGGGTCAGCATGGACAGCCTGGTCCTGTCCTGGATCTTTGGCTCCCTGACTAAGGAGCTACAGGACATCGTCGGGCAGTGCAATGGCGGCACTGCTTGACGATATTGGCTGGTCCTTGAGCAGCGCTTCCTAGGGAACCGTGTGACTCGAGCCCTCCACGTCAGCGTGCAGTTCCAGAACACCGTCCAGGTTGACCGCTCCGTCTCCGCCTACTGTCGGGAGATGAAGGGCATGGCGGATGCCCTACGTAACCTCGGCGGGCTGGTCACTGACAGCGCTCTCGTCCTTCGGGTCCTTCAGAGCCTGAACGAGCGCTACTGTCACCTACAGACGTGGCTTCTCCGTCTGGAGCCACCCCCGACCTTCGAGGAGGTATGGTCTGATCTCGAGCTTGAGGAGATCACTGCAGGAGGCTCTACTGGCTCCCGGTCTGCCACAGCCTTTTACAGCTCTTGGCAGTCCCCTCATCCACCTTCGCTAGCTGCTGGTGGACCACCGTCGCGACCACCTACCACCACAGGCACTCCTGCCGGCTTTGGGAGCGGTAATCATCGCCGCCGGGGTAAACACGGCAACCGTGATGGAGGTAGTCATGCAGGTCGCACTCCTACTTCTGCTTCTACTCTTGCTACTGGTGGTAGTGGTGGTACCGGCCGGGGAGGTGCACCCTGGCCCACACCTACAACCCGTGGACTGGCCAGATCTACATGTGGCCTTGGCCGTCTTCAGGTCTTCAGCCTCCACGATCACCGCGTCCCCAGTCGACGTTCGTAGCCACCCCGGGCTATAGTGGACCAGCCTACAGTGCTGGTGGGCCACCGACTCAGGCCTACAGTGGGCCTGGCTATCCTTTTGGTGGACAGTTGGTCTCGACCTACGGAGGCACCAACTACCCTGTTGGGTACTCGGAGCCGTCGGCACCGCACCAGGAGCCGCCCTCGACGTGGGATCACCAGTCGCTAGCCTCCTCGTTCAGCACCATGCATCTCACTCCACCCGGTGCCGACTGGATCGCTGACTCCGGAGCGTCATGTTGGGAAATAGACGGTACACTACTCCAGCAATTCTACCGCGTCACCCAGGAAATAGACGGAACGTAGACGCGCGTCGGTGTAGTGGAAGTAGACGGCCACGTTCGTCTCTTCCTCATCCTCGTCAGGACAGCAGGTAGACGATCACGTTCGTCGTAGCCGATCAGCGCAGCAGTAGCAGCAGCGCCTCCACAGAGTCCACACATACATGGAGGAACGTTGTGTGCCGGTGTGCTAGCACCGCGCGCGTGGCAAGGGTTTCGGCGTGAGGCCTGCGAGGGCTGGCAGCTAGGGCTGTCACGTGGTGGAGTCCCCAGCCCCGAACCCTACCCCTCGTATTTATAGGCGTACTAATGGGCTTTTAGGTCGCAATACCCTAATTGTTTATGGATCAAATATCCAACAGGCCTTAACCCGAAATGTTGTGATTGCCTCTTGGACATACCACTAAAAATCTCCCACTTGCACTAGAGACAATCATCTAGCCAAGCTTTTCGATATTCCAACCCCTTAAGTGTGTGACCCATTAGGTTTATGTGCAATCGGTTGTGAATGGAAACCGTTTCCAACCACAAGTCTGTAGAGGTACCTAGCAGGACATACTGACTCCCGAATGTACATAAAGATCGTATCGGCTGAACCTAGATACATTCACATGCTAATCCCTTTGCCCCACGATACCAGTAAAGCTCAAGGCGAGATGTGTGCCATCCTTGTGATAGCTCGACCATTCACTCGATCGAATAGTGGATTCATTTCATGACTAACTTTTAGTCATTGTTATTAACCTTTAATCACCTTGGCATAGCCATGCACATTCAAATCCAACTATCTCGAGGGGCCCAGAGATATCTCTCATGTTATTAAGGAGAGGCAAATCCCATCTTGATCCGCGCACATCCCATTCTATGTTTCATTATGTACCCGAAGACTACTTTTATGACTACCCAGATACGGAATAGCGTCTGTTAGTCTCAAAGTACACAATTACACATAGTGAGAAACAATGGGGATCTCAGGTCTAAGGATCTAGCAGGTGTATCACTTAAGACCAACTGATGGCAAATATGAAATAACAATTCCAGCAGTATCTCGGAGTGGATCAATCCAACACCATGTTCACTAACATGTGTTCATATTATTAATTTGATATCTCCATATCTATGACCCGTGAAACGTGATCATCAATTAATACATGTACTAGTCTGTATGACATCATTATCTCATATAATGATATAGACTAGGGATCATTTAGAGTAACATTATTATTAACAAAGAGTTTCAAAAATAAGTCGCATACTTGATTATTAAAGTAAATAATGATTACTCATATAACAATTTATTTAATAGTACATAAACATAGTTATGACACAAGTCTCCCACTACACACTATGATCATTGATGTAAGTATCTAATACCCATAGATCCCGTGTGCGCCTCATGCTTTGACTGTGGAAGAGGTTTTGTCAACGGATCTGCAACATTCAAATCCGTGTGCGCCTTGCATATATTCACATCACCTCGGTCGATGATCTCTCAAATAAGGTGGTAGCGTCGTAGTATGTGTTTGGATCTTTTGTGTGATGTAGGCTTCTTTGCCTGTGCGATGGCTCGACTATTGTCACAATAGAGATCCACAGGACCGGACGCACTAGAAACAACACCCAACTCAGAAACAAAATTTTCAGATCTGAACAACTTCCTTTGTAGCTTCAGAAGCTGCAATATACTCTGCCTCCGTCGTTGAATCTGCTACTGTATCTTGTTTGGAACTTTTCTAGCTTACAGCCCCTCCATTGAGGCAGAATACAAAACCGGATTGCGATCTAGAATCATCCTTATCAGTTTGGAAGCTAGCATCGGTGTAACCTTTTACAACGAGCTCTTCTTCACCTCCAAACACTAAGAACTCATCTTTAGTTCTTCTCAAGTTAAAGGATGTTTTTGACAATGGTCCAATGAGTCTCATCATAATCTGATTGATATCTACTCATGATGTTTAGAGCATAAGATACATCTGGGCGTGTACATAGCATGGCATACATGATGGATCCAATAGCCGAAGCATAAGTAATAGCTCTCATCCTTTTTTGCTCATCAAGTGTCGAAGGACACTGACTCTTGCTTAGAGTAATGCCATGTGACATTGGCAAGAAACCTTTCTTGGAATTTTGCATACTGAACCAATTCAATATCTTGTCAATATATGTATCTTGGCTTAATCCAATTAGCCCTTTAGATATATCTCTATAGATCTTTATGCCCAAAATGTGTGTTTCCTCTCCTAAATTCTTCATTGAGAAACTTTTTCTTAATGAGGATTTAACATCATCAAGCATTGGAATGTCATTTCCGATCAATAATATGTCATCTACATATAGTACCAGAAATACAAGTGTGCTGCCACTAAACTTCTTGTAAATACAAGGTCCTTCTACGTTCTTGATGAAACTAAACCCTTCGACAACTTCATCAAAATGTAGATTCCAACTCCGAGATTCTTGCTTCAATCCATAGATGGACTTTTGAAGTTTACATATTTTACTAGCATTTTTAAGATCGACAAAACCCTCAGGTTGTGTCATGTACACATCCTCAGACAGACTTACATTAAGAAAGGTTGTTTTGACATCCATTTATCATATTTCATAATCAAAATATGCAGCAATTGCTAGGAGAATTCGAACAGACTTTAGCATTGCGACGGGTGAGAAAGTTTCATCATAATCAACACCTTGAATTTGTTTGAAACCTTTTACCACCAATCGCGCTTTATAGATATGAACATTTCCATCCATTTAGTCTTCTTCTTGAAAATCCATTTATAATCGATAGGTCTCACACCTTCGATTGGATCAATCAAGTTCCAAACTTGATTTCATGCATGGATTCAATTTTGGATTCCATGGCTCCAAGTCATTCTCAGAGTCAGGTCCCTTCATTGCTTCGTTATAGGTCGTAGGCTCATTATTGTCCAACAATACCATGTCATGCTGCTGCGTGGTTAGAAGCGTTAACTTGTCACGCGCACGACATGCCCCTATAGACCTTTGTGGGGTTGTTATTTCATCAACTGGTTGCACAACATCTTGTACATCCTGTATAGGATCAGAGGGTGTTTGAAACATTTTCGGTTATTTCTTGAATTTCTTCAAGATGCACCTTGCTCCCACTAACTCCTTTTGAGGGAAACTCTTTCTCCAAGAAGACACCATTACGAGCGATAAACACTTTATCCTCTATTTTATTACAAAAATAATATCCTTTGGTTTCCCTAGGATATCCCACAAAGAAGCATTTGTCTGATTTGGGAGTTTGTCTGACGCCAAACGTTTGACATAAACATCACACCCCCAAACTTTGAGGAAAGACAATCTGAGACGTTTCCCGGTCCACATCTCATATGGTGTCTTCTCAACAGACTTAGTTGGGACTCTGTTTAGTGTAAACACAACAGTTTCAAGAGCATAACCCCAAAAGGATAGTGGAAGTTCTGTTTGGCTCATCATCGACCTAACCATGTCTAACAAGGTTTGGTTTCTCCGCTAGGACACCCCATTCCGTTGAGGTGTTCTAGGTGGAGTCAAATGTGGAACAATTCTAATTGTTTTGAATGATCATAAAATTCATAGCTCAAATATTCACCCCCACAATCAGATCGTAGAAGTTTAATTGTTTTGCCCAATTGATTTTGTACTTCATTCTAAAATTATTTGAACTTTTCAAAAGATTCAGACTTGTGCCTCATTAGATAGACATATCCATATCTACTAAAGTCATCGGTAAACGTGATGAAGTACTAAAAACCACCTCTATCTATTGAACTCGACGGTCCACATACATCGGTATGTATAAGTCCCAACAAGTCACTCGCCCTCTCATCCTGACCAATGAAGGGTGCTTTGGTCATCTTCCCAACCAAACAAGGCTCGCATGTGTCAAGTGATTGAAAATCGAATGAGCTTAATAAACCATCTTTATGGAGTTTTTAATTTGTTTCTCATTTATATGACCTAAGCAGCAATGCCTAATAAAAGTGGGATCTAGATCATTTCGTCAAGCCCTTTTGGTATTAATGTTACAGACAGTTTTATTCTCAAGATTAAGAACATATAATCCATTCACCAATGGACATTGGGCATAGAAAATATTATTATAGTAAATAGAATAACATTTGTTCTTTATTACAATCTCATAACCATCAACTTCTTCTAAACATTAAGAAGAGATAATGTTCTTGCTCAAAGTAGTAATGCAATAACAAATATTTAATTCTAAAACTAATCTTGAGGGTAATGACAAGTGGTAGGTCCCGACAGCTATCACCGCAACCTTCGCTCCATTGGCGACACGAATATCCAACTCGCCTTTTGCAAATCTTCTAGTCTCACTTAGACCCTGCAATAATTTGCAAGTGTGAATCATCGATCCAGTATAAATACCCTTGATTCACGAGAAGATAATGTAATATTAATTTCTATAACATTTATACCTGAAGCGGAAGTCTCACTTCCCTTCTTCTTCTTCAGATCCTCCAAGTACTTATTGCAGTTCCTAGACCAATGCCCCTTAGCATGACAGTGAAAGCATTCATCATCATAAGAAGGGCCAGATTTGCCCTTTGGCTTAGACTTTGAGCTTGAGGGCTCATCGGGAACCTTTCCCTTGCCTTTGCCTTTAGGATGCGTCACACGCTTCCTCTTTTTATTGTCCTTTTGAACCATCATCACATGAGTGGCATTTTCCTTAATGCTTTCTTCGGTTGTTTTAAGCATCCCATGCAATTCAACTAACATTTTCTCCATGTCATTCATTTGAAAATTCAATATAAACGGCTCGTAGCTCGGTGGGAGCGACTGGAGAACAACATCAATAGTCAGATCATCCTTGAGTTCAGAACCAAGTTTATCCAAAGTCTCAATGTAACCAATCATTTTGATTACATGAGGGCTGACCGGGCTACCCTCCGCCAGCTTGCATGAGAACAAGGACTTTGAGATGTTGTATCCTTCAGCCCTAGCTTGGTTCTCAAACATTCCACGCAGTCCCTCAATCATAGAATAAGTATCTGTATAATCATAATGTTTCTGCAGATCAGGGGACATAGTGGCGAGCATGAGGCTGCTTACGTTAAACGCATCATCACAGTGCTTCTGATAAGTTCTACGTGCTGCAGCAGTTGCATCACCTGGGAGGTCTGTGACACCCTCATTTCTGGTGTCAGCATATATTCATGTTTTATGAAGAGAAAACATTTTAAAAAAAGTAGGAACAGAGAAAAATATCAAAAGGATAGCCAATAAGAGCCGAATCCAGTTCACAGAGAGCGCCGAAGACAACTTCCGCGGCTCGCTGACCACGTGGCGTATTCGGAGCTCATCCCTGCGAAGTGGGGAGAGGTCCGCCGCTAAACTGGCTACATGGCAGGCTCGGGGCTCATCTCCACAAAGGGGGAGAGGTCCGACCCTGTGGGACACGTGTTGCCCCCGGAGCTAGCCTCTACGGAAGAAGCAAAGGCATTTTCCGCAGGACACATGTCACCTTCGGAGCTAGTCACCACGGAAATCAGAGGACCAGTCGCGCGGGATACGTGTCGATCTCGGAGCTCACCTCCGAGAAGGTCCGGTTCTATTGGACACGTGTCGTCACCGGAGCTTATCTTCGGTAAGTCCGACATTGTTGGACACGTGTCAACCTTGGAGCACGTCTGTGAGGAAACAAGGAAAGACCGGCACTAACACGTGGCGTGCGCGGAGCCACCTCCGAGTAAGAGAGGAGGTCCAGACTGCCAGGATACGTGGCGCACACGGAGCTCACCTCCGAAGGAGAGGGAAGTCTTGCTCGCTTAACACGCGGCACCACCGGAGCTCGTCTCTGCGGAAAAGGAGAGACCAGGCCCCGATGGACACGTGGAGCTTCCAGAGCTCATCACCGAGGAGGTAACGAGCTCTAGGATCGGTTTTTGGAATCTGTACGCGTAGAAATACCGGAACAGAAACCGACTTGAATTCCACAATGATATCGCACCAAATCAACTAAAGATAAGTTGTAAGATTCAACGACAAATTTGAAAAGGACTCTTATTCGAGATACAATCAGATTAGGACTCTTCTCTTCCCGATTATAAATAGAACCCAGAACCTTTGGCCGAAACCACGAATTTCTTTTCCAAATCCTAAGCTGACGACTTAGAGCCCCAGCCTCAACTCGCCGAGGAAGCCATCGACAGAGTTCAGCAAGGAAGATTGCCGGAAGAGAGCCCAACGATCTGAGAAGGACCCGAAGACCGAGGAGTACGTAAGGTAGGTCTCCAATACCACCTTACGACATCGTTGTGTTTTCTTTGCATCTGTTCTTTGATTCCTTTCGAACAGAAGCCTTCTCGTGGACAGATCACTTGATGATTAGGTTGATCTAAAGACAAGATCATCGCCACGTCCACCTTTGATCCGAACACCTCTGTTCATCATAAAATCCATGCAAGCCATGCAAGAACACGTGCAAACCAATCTAATAAAACTAATCATAGGATAGCATGCATATGCATCATCGCATCTAGTTTACGGTTTGTGCATGATATTGATTGCTGTGAATCTTGTATACACGTGATCCTACATAGAGGGACAAGCTCAGGGAGCTGTCTACGACGAGCTGCAGCAACAAGGTTTTGAGATCCAAGAACAACCGGAACCGCAAGAACAAGGCAAGTGCTCCTTGACCATATTGATCCTATGTTTTGGGTAAAACTGATTTGTTTTGCAAAAGGGTGTATGTGCTGAGTCAAACATGATGGGAAAACCCTTTTTATAGGAGTTTACTAGCTTTGGTTAAACCACCCTTGTCGCCAGGGAACTTCATGAGTCGGGTATGGTTTTTGCTTTATGCTTCGTTGAGTCCATGGGATTGGGAAGCGAGATAGATGTGTCTAGCTAACTGCACTCGTAATGATAATGAGAAACTGATGTTGTTACTCAACATGGATCAGAGGGAGATCTAGGCAAGTCTGGGTTTGTGAATGAGTTAGCATGAGATGGTGGTTTACTTGCCGTAGATCTAAGGACCGGTTCATGCATGCACATGCCAGGATAACAGTGCCACCACAAGGCCAAGTATGGGTGCGGATTAGCTGAATAATTAGGTAAGTTGCTAGAGTGTTATGGACTGTGGAAGGTGCGTGAAATGGGAGTCAAGTGAGGACTGCCTGGGAACTGCATAGCACAAGAGGGGGCCCGTGGGTGGGAGAATTGGAGATTCTAGTCTGCCGGTGAAACCTTAGTGAGTCCATACATCTAGTAGCCCCTTTGTAAAGGCTATTTTGTGATCTCTTGACCATACACCGATGGTTGTGTACTGGTATAATGGAGGTTCTGCAGTCGCCAACGGGTGACGAAATCACAAACTTGTGGGTAAAGAGGTGCAAACTCTGCAGGGTTCTTAAAACTATCATGATAGCCGAGCTTACGGTCACGAGCGCCTGGCCAACTGCCATGATTAGTTGGGATGGTTATTGGGATGGTTATTGGTTATGGTTTTGGATGGTTTGGTTTTGGGACTGTTGAGTCCGGGTGACAAGATGGTTGCATGACTATTGAGTCATGGCAACGAGATTGGTCTCGGTGTTAGACGAAGTTGTTTATGAGATAAGATGGTAGCGAATACGAGAAGGTATTCGTGAGATGGTAGCGAATACGAGGAGGTACTCGTGAGCAAGAATGAAGTTGGTTAATGTTCGGGTGGAACATGGAAAGGGATGGAGGTATGTTGGTAATTTAATACATGCTGGGATTACATTCATCTAAAGTTAAGTTGTTGTTTTATCAAGGTTTTATAAATCTGCTTTTCTGCAAATGAGCCTTTTTATACCTACCTTGTTATGAGCTACATATCATGTTTTCCTGCACTTGTTGAGTACATCATTGTACTCAAACTTGCATTATTATTTCATCATCAGCAGCAGAAGAAGATTTCTATGGAGACCAAGTGGAGCATTAGGCGCGTAATCTGTTCTCAACCTTGCCTGTGGAATGGAATAGAGATGGAGCCATTTGCTTAGATTTGCTTCCGCATTAGTTAAATTGCTTCCGCATTAGAATAAAGACTTCCACTGCGTAGAAATAAAGACTTCCGCTGTGAGCATGAGTCCAAGACTCATGAGACATTGTAATAAACTCTGTTATTCGTGGTTATATATATTCTGAGTTTAGTTTGTGGAATATATGTGTATGTGTGATGAACATTCTGGGCACACATATGCATTAGTTCTCAGTTCCGTGGTTTTCCGCAGAATTGAGGGCGTCACAGATTGGTATCAGAGCCACGGGTTGACAGTAGGTTACACGCCTAGATAGAAACCCTAGATTGATATTAGAGCCACGGGTTAACAGTAGGTTACACACCTAAATAGGAATCATAGATCGGTATTAGACACGGATTGGTAGTTAAGCCACGCTGACCAAAGGAAGCACCCTAGGACGCTTAGATTGGCTTTAAAACTACCTTGGCATAGGAAACCAGCCTTGAATAGGAGTTGTATGAGCCCTTGCAATGATTGTTTGTGATTGTGTGCTTAGTGTGAGTTGTGGGACGTCCCCAAACGTTGTCCATATCCACATGTAAGTAGAAAGAGGTGTGAGATGTTTCGGCACTTGTTCACATCCTCATATGGCTAGTATATATATACAGTCCAACTCACCTTGATGCATATAGTTGAAGGGACCTACCTGACCTTCTAACCTTCTATTCTATTTTGTCCTCTCTCACAGATGGTGAGGGGAAACGCCGGTTGAAGGAACATCCGTGACAACCAAGAGGATGACCACGGTGAAGTTCCTGTTAACCCCGGAGCTGGCGAGAACAACCTGGAAAGGTTGATGGCCATGCAAAACCAGCTTATGCAAACCATGATCCAAACTTTGGGTCAGTTGCAGGCCAACAACAACCCCGTTCCAGCACCACCGCCACCACCACCGCCGGCTCACAACAGACTGGGGGAGTTCATGAGGACTCGGCCACCCACCTTTGCTCAAGCTAGTGATCCCATGGAGGCCGATGATTGGTTGAAATCCATGGAGAAGAAGCTTGCCATTGTTCAGTGCAATGACCGAGAGAAGGTTCTCTTTGCGTCGCACCAACTTATGGGAGCTGCTGCTGACTGGTGGGATGCCCTATGCAACGCCCATATCAACCCGGAGACAATCACTTGGACTGAGTTCAAGGAGAGTTTCCGCTCTCATTACATCCCTGCTGGTGTAATGATGCTCAAGAGACAGGAATTTGAAGGTCTCCGCCAAGGACAGAGAAGTGTGAATGAGTACCTCAACAAGTTCACGCAACTGTCCCGGTATGCCCCCGAGGATGTGTCAGACTAGAGGAAGCAGTACCTGTTCATGAGAGGGTTGAACAATGAGATCCAGGTTCAGCTCCTCAGCAATGACTACGTAAGCTTCCAGAAGATGGTTGACAAGGCTATAGTGGTCGAAAGCAAGATCAAAGAGATCGAGTGAGAAGGCAAGAGGAAGATGCAATACCAGCCCGAAGGGAGCAACGTACGACCTCGGTACATGCCCCCAGCCACACCACAGTATAGATCAACCACTCCTGCATACTGCCCTGGTCAGTCACCACAGCAACAACACGTTGCACCAGCACCTCGCGTGCCCATGCCTCCTGCGCCCCGTCCCAACATGGGCGCCCCTGCTCAAAACCCCCGCCCCAACGTACCTGCTGCCGTGGGCAACAGGGCATGCTTTGCCTGTGGGGAACTGGGACACTTTGCGAACCAGTGCCCGAGGAGAGACCCTGGACAGCAAGGTAACGTGCCCAAGCAGAACCCGCGACCGAACGGAGGGGACAATCAAGGAAACCGTGGACAGCAGAACTATGCTCGCGGCAACGTGAACCATGTCTCTGCTGAGGAAGCACAACAGGCTGAGGATGTTGTAATTGGTATGTTCCTTGCCAACTCCAACCCAGCCACCATCTTATTTGATTATGGAGCATCACATTCCTTCATATCATCCAAATATGTTGACAAACATCATCTACCCGTATCCCACTTAGAATGTGCTATGTTAGTAAATTCTCCCGGAGGAGAAATGAGGACTAATATAGTATGTCCGAAAGTAAGCCTTAAAATAAGGGGGGTAGACTTCCTTGCCAACCTTATTGTCTTGGACTCCCAAGGGATTGACATAATACTCGGGATGGATTGGTTAAGCGAGCATAACAGAGTAATCCAATGTGCTGAAAGGAGCGTGCAGTTGACAAACAAGCACGGTATTCATGTCGAGTTTGAGTCAGCCCAGCAAACAACCGAACAGGCAATTTTGAACCACGTCGAAGGAACAACATTGGACAGCATTCCAGTGGTTCAGGAATTTTCGTACGTGTTCCCGGAAGAGCTTCCAGGTATGCCACCTGACCGGGATATTGAGTTTGCCATAGATTTGGTACCCGGAACTGCACCCATAGCCAAGAGACCCTATAGGATGCCCGTCAATGAACTAGTAGAACTCAAGAAGCAAATTCAAGAACAGTTGGAGAAGGGTTTCATACGTCCAAGCTCGTCACCATGGGGAGCTCCGGTGCTCTTCGTAGACAAGAAGGATAGAACCCAAAGGATGTGCGTGGACTATAGGTCTCTCAACGAGGTAAAAATCAAGAACAAATACCCTCTGCCCCGTATAGAGGACCTATTCGACCAAATGAAAGGAGCCCGAGTGTTCTCCAAGATTGATCTTCAGTCGGGATACTTCCAGCTGAAGATTAAGCCCTCCGATATACCCAAGACAGCCTTTCGAACACGGTATGGTTCGTATGAGTATGTCGTCATGTCTTTTGGGTTGACAAATGCACCCGCATACTTCATGTACCTTATGAACAAGGTTTTAATGGAGTACTTGGACAAGTTCGTCGTGGTTTTCATCGACGACATTATGGTGTATTCAAAAAGTGAGGAGGAGCATGGAGAACATTTGAAATTGACCTTGCAGAAACTGCGTGAACATCAATTGTATGTCAAGCTTAACAAGTGTCAATTTTGGCTAAAGGAAATATCATTCCTTGGCCACATTATCTCCGAAGAGGGGGTATCGGTTGACCCCTGTAAGGTGAGAGATGTTCTGAAGTGGGACCAACCGTAAAACGTGAGGGATATTTAGAGTTTTCTTGGGATAGCTGGATACTATCGACGCTTCATTAAAGACTTCTCTAAGATAGCAAAGCCTATGACAGAGTTGCTAATGAAGGGAAAGGTCTTCCGATGGACACCAGCATGCCAAGGAAGTTTTGAGGAACTCAAGAAAAGGCTAACCACAGCACCGGTTCTGGTATTGCCAGACGTAAGCAAGAGCTTTGACATATATTGTGACGCATCCAGATAGGGGCTCGAATGTGTGCTCATGCAAGAAGGACAAGTGGTATCCTATGCCTCACGGCAATTAAAGAAGCACGAGCTTAATTATCCTACACATGACTTGGAGCTAGCAGCAGTAGTGCATGCATTGAAGATTTGGAGACATTATATCCTTGGTCATCGATGTGAGATCTATACGGATCATAAAAGCCTCAAGTACATATTTACACAAACGGACTTGAATTTGAGGCAACGTCGATGGATGGAACTCATCAAGGATTACGATGTTGGAATCAATTACCACCCCGGGAAGGCCAATGTAGTAGCTGATGCATTGAGCGGAAAGGGAGCATGTCACTAACTCACGGTTCGGGAGCTACCACCCGAACTACGTAAGGAGTTCGAATGGTTACACCTCGGATTCTTGAACAACATGGAAATAATGGAGATCCACTCCTCATTGGAGCAAGAGATAAGAGATGGCCAAGCAACGGATGAGGAGATCAACGAGATCAAGGAAAGAATCTGACAAGGAAAAGAAAAGGATTTCAAAGAAGATGAGAAGGGTACGCTTTGGCTAGGAAAAAGGATTCGTGTGCCTAACATGAAACACCTCCGTGACATGATATTGAATGAGGCACATAATTCACCCTATTCTATACATCCCGGAAGTACCAAAATGTACAAGGACTTGAAAACTTGTTATTGGTGGGATGGTATGAAGAGGTATATAGCCGAACATGTTGCCCTATGCGACACATGCCAACAGGTGAAGGCCGAACATCAAAGACCCGTTGGATTGTTGCAACCTTTGAAGGTACCAGAGTGGAAGTGGGAAGACATCAGTATGGATTTCATCGTCGGATTACCACGTACCCAGTCGGGTTATGACTCTATCTGGGTTATCGTGGACCGATTGACGAAAACCGCCTATTTTCTCCCTGTAAGGGCCAATTACAACGTTGCACAATTAGCCAAGTTGTACATGGAGCAGATCGTGTGCCGTCACGGAGTTCCGAGGAGGATAGTCTCAGATCGAGGTTCTCAGTTTACCTCTAGATTCTGGAGGAAGCTGCAGAAAGCCATGGGTACACGACTGGATTTTAGCTCCGCCTATCACCCACAAACTGATGGGCAAACCGAAAGGACAAACCAAATTTTGGAGGACATGTTGAGAGCTTGCGCCCTGAAACGTGGCGTAGTTGGGATAGGAGTTTACTGTATGCCGAATTCTCCTATAACAACAGCTATCAAGCTAGCTTGAAGATGTCGCCTTTCGAAGCATTATATGGTAGACGGTGTAGAACGCCGCTGTTTTGGAACGAGACCAGAGAGAACCAGGTGTTTGACCCCGAAGTACTACAAGAAGCTGAAAAGCAAGTCCAAACGGTACGGGAGAACTTAAAGGCTGCTCAGTCATGACAGAAAGGCTATGCGGACAATAGGCGTAGGAAGTTGACCTTTGAAGTAGGAGACTTCGTATACCTTAAGGTATCGCCTATCCGAGGCCAACGATGTTTTAACGTCAAAGGCAAGCTAGCACCTCGCTACATCGGACCATTTAAGATTTTGGACAAGCGAGGAGAAGTAGCCTATCAACTAGAGCTTCCAACCCACCTCTCCGACGTACATGACGTGTTTCATGTATCCCAGCTCAAGAAGTGCTTGAGAGTACCAGAGGAGCAAGTATCAATGGGAGAGCTTGAACTTCAAGAGGACCTGACTTATGCGGAACACCCTGTCCGAATTTTGGACATAAAGGAAAGGGTCACTAGGAACAAAGTGATCCGATGGTGCAAGGTACAATGGAGCCATCACACCGAAGTTGAAGCCACATGGGAGCGTGAAGAAGACATTAAGGCGGAATTTCCTCATCTATTCTCTACCAACGAATCTCAAGGGCGAGATTCAATTTAAGGGGGTAGATTTGTGACACCCTCATTTCTGGTGTCAGCATATATTCATGTTTTATGAATAGAAAACATTTTAAGAAAAGTAGGAACAGAGAAAAATATCAAAATGATAGCCAATAAGAGCCGAATCCAGTTCACAGAGAGCGCCAAAGACAACTTCCGCGGCTCGCTGACCACGTGGCGTATTCGGAGCTCATCCCTGCGAAGTGGGGAGAGGTCCGCCGCTAAACTGGCTACGTGACAGGCTCGGGGCCCATCTCCGCAAAGGGGGAGAGGTCCGACCCTGTGGGACACGTGTTGCCCCCGGAGCTAACCTCTGCGGAAGAAGCAAAGGCATTTTCCGCAGGACACATGTCACTTTCGGAGCTAGTCACCACGGAAATCAGAGGACCAGTCGCGCGGGACACGTGTCGATCTCGGAGCTCACCTCCAAGAAGGTCCGGTTCTATTGGACACGTGTCGTCACCGGAGCTTATCTTCGGTAAGTCCGACATTGTTAGACACGTGTCAACCTTGGAGCACGTCTCTGAGGAAAGAAGGAAAGACCGGCACTAACACGTGGCGTGCGCGGAGCCACCTCCGAGTAAGAGAGGAGGTCCCGACTTCCAGGATACGTGGCGCACACGGAGCTCACCTCCGAAGGAGAGGGAAGTCTTGCTCGCTTAACACGCGACACCACCGGAGCTCGTCTCTACGAAAAAGGAGAGACCAGGCCCCGATGGACACGTGGAGCTTCCGGAGCTCATCACCGAGGAGGTAACGAGTTCTAGGAATGGTTTTTGGAATCTGTATGCGTAGAAATACCGGAACAGAAACCGACCTGAATTCCACAATGATACAGCACCAAATCAACTAAAGATAAGTTTTAAGATTCAACGACAAATTTGAAAAGGACTCTTATTCGGGATACAATCAGATTAGGACTCTTCTCTTCCCGATTATAAATAGAACCCAGAACCTTTGGCCGAAACCACGAATTTCTTTTCCAAATCCTAAGCCGACGACTTAGAGCCCTAGCCTCAACTCGCCGAGGAAGCCATCGACGGAGTTCAGCAAGGAAGATCACCGGAAGAGAGCCCAACGATCTGAGAAGAAACCGAAGACCGAGGAGTACGTAAGGTAGGTCTCCAATACCACCTTACGACATCTTTGTGTTTTCTTTGCATCTGTTCTTTGATTCCTTTCGAACAGAAGCCCTCTCGTGGACAGATCACTTGATGATCAGGTTGATCTAAATACAAGATCATCGCCATGTCCACCTTTGATCCGAACACCTCTGTTCATCATAAAATCCATGCAAGCCATGCAAGAACACGTGCAAACTAATCTAATAAAACTAATCATAGGATAGCATGCATATGCATCATCGCATCTAGTTTACGGTTTGTGCATGGTATTGATTGCTGTGAATCTTGTATACACGTGATCCTACATAGCGGGACAAGCTCAGGGAGCTGTCTACGACGAGCTGCAGCAACAAGGTTTTGAGATCCAAGAACAACCGGAACCGCAAGAACAAGGCAAGTGCTCCTTGACCATATTGATCCTATGTTTTGGGTAAAACTGATTTATTTTGCAAAAGGGTGTATGTGCTGAGTCAAACATGATGGGAAAACCCTTTTATAGGAGTTTACTAGCTTTGGTTAAACCACCCTTGTCGCCAGGGAACTTCATGAGTCGGGTATGATTTTTGCTTTATGCTTCGCTGAGTCCATGGGATTGGGAAGCGAGATAGATGTGTCTAGCTAACTGCACTCGTAATGATAATGAGAAACTGATGTTGTTACTCAACATGGATCAGAGGGAGATCTAGGCAAGTCTGGGTTTGTGAATGAGGTAGCATGAGATGGTGGTTTACTTGCCGTAGATCTAAGGACCGGTTCATGCATGCACATGCCAGGATAACAGTGCCACCACAAGGCCAAGTATGGGTGCGGATTAGCTGAATAATTAGGTAAGTTGCTAGAGTGTTATGGACTGTGGAAGGCGCGGGAAATGGGAGTCAAGTGAGGACTGCCTTGGAACTGCATAGCACAAGAGGGGGCCCGTGGGTGGGAGAATTGGAGATTCTAGTCTGCCGGTGAAACCTTAGTGAGTCCATACATCTAGTAGCCCCTTTGTAAAGGCTATTTTGTGATCTCTTGACCATACACCGATGGTTGTGTACTGGTATAATGGAGGTTCTGCAGTTGCCGACGGGTGACGAAATCACAAACTTGTGGGTAAAGAGGTGCAAACTCTGCAGGGTTCTTAAAACTATCATGATAGCCGAGCTTACGGTCACGAGCGCCTGGCCAACTGCCATGGTTAGTTGGGATGGTTATTGGGATGGTTATTGGTTATGGTTTTGGATGGTTTGGTTTTGGGACTGTTAAGTCCGGGTGACAAGATGATTGCATGACTGTTGAGTCATGGCAACGAGATTGGTCTCGGTGTGAGACGAAGTTGTTTATGAGATAAGATGGTAGCGAATATGAGAAGGTATTCGTGAGATGGTAGCGAATACGAGGAGGTATTCGTGAGCAAGAATGAAGTTGGTTAATGTTCGGGTGGAACATGGAAAGGGATGGAGGTATGTTGGTAATTTAATACATGCTGGGATTACATTCATCTAAAGTTAAGTTGTTGTTTTATCAAGGTTTTATAAATCTGCTTTTCTGCAAATGAGCCTTTTTATACCTACCTTGTTATGAGCTACATATCATATTTTTCCCGCACTTGCTGAGTACATCATTGTACTCAAACTTGCATTATTATTTCATCATCAGCAGAAGAAGATTTCTATGGAGACCAAGTGGAGCATTAGGCGCGTAATCTGTTCTCAACCTTGCCTGTGGAATGGAATAGAGATGGAGCCATTTGCTTAGATTTGCTTCCGCAGTAGTTAAATTACTTCCGCATTAGAATAAAGACTTCCGCTGCGTAGAAATAAAGACTTCCGCTGTGAGCATGAGTCCAAGACTCATGAGACATTGTAATAAACTCTGTTATTTGTGGTTATATATATTCTGAGTTCAGTTTTTGGAATATATGTGTATGTGTGATGAACATCCTGGGCACACATATGCATTAGTTCTCAGTTCCGTGGTTTTCCACAGAATTGAGGGTGTCACAAGGTCATTGGGGTATGGTTGCAAAAGAACGTGTTGGTTTTCTCTTGCCTAAGAACTATTCTCAGGTTGTGGTATCAATCGATAAAGTTAGCTCCATTGAGCTTTTCCTTTTCGAGCACGGATCGCAACTTGTAACCGAAATTGTTACTAGCAGACATGATCTACAATAGAAAATAAATACGCTCGGTTTTAGCACTATGTTATGTATCAATTTTCTATTAAAAGTTTAATAAAATACACCACTGCTATATGAGTATCGTCCTCCCTCTAACGACATATAGTGGTCCAAGATCCATATTCACTAATTCCTAGTGAAATTTGGCTTCACTGCTAGAAAAGTAGTGACATAGTTAAACAACAATTGTTAATCATATCTCTATATGACTCTTGTTTGTTGGGTGACATCCAATGCCCCAGCTCCCAACTCTATGACATAAAGCTCAAAACCGTTTTGATAGCTTTGTTGAGTAAACCAACAATATGCATGTGAATGTCCAACATTCACACTATGCATTATGATAGATGATGGTATTTTGCTGACAAACCTACCACACAACGATCAAAACAACATAGGTGCAGCTATTGGTAAATAGCATCAAATACTCAGCTTTTGTGACGGAAGCTATTCTATCATAACAAAACATCCACCATATGAAAAGCATGAAAAGAATAGTAATAAATAAATATCATAGGCATATGATCATATCACATTATGAATAGTATGTCCTTTAGAATAATAGTGGTCTCCATCGCCATGGTTCCATCATGATCTAAGCTATCGTGCCTCCCTTCCTGTGGTGATCACCATCTCCACCATGCTTGAAGACATCTCCATGAATATAAAAGAAGCTAATACAACTAATGGGTACAAAATAAATTACATGAGAGATCAAGCATCACAGGTAGGAGCGCAGGTCGTTATACAATTATATGACAATCTCAACCCGGTTGTGTTAAATTTGCAATACGTAGGCTGCATGAATATTACGCATAGATCATCACATCATCCAGACCAAAAACTACGCTAGTCGGCTCTGATGCCGCTGTTGTGAAATAGACGGTACACCACTCTAGCAATTCTACCGCGCCACCCAAGAAACATGCGAGTACAGAGGTCATAGATCATTACCACTAGACGTGCAGCGCAGCGGAATGTAGACGCGCATCGGTGTAGGGGAAGTAGACGGCCACGTTCGCCTCTTCCTCGTCCCCCTCACGGCAGCAGGTAGATGATCACATTCGTCATAGCCGATCAGCGCAGCAGTAGCAGCAGCGCCTCCACGGAGTCCACAAGTACGGGGAGGAACGCCGTGCGCAGGTGTGCTAGCACCGTGTGCGGCAAGGGTTCCGACGTGAGGCCTGCGAGGGGTGGTGGCTAGGGCTGTCACATGGTGGAGTCCGCAGCCCCTAATCCTACCCCTCGTATTTATAGGCCTACTAATGGGCTTTTAAGTAGCGGGCCCATTAGTACCCTAATTGCTTATGGATCAAATATCCAACAGGCCTCAACCCGAATTGTTATGATTGCCTCTTGGGCATATCACCAAGACGTCATACCATACCACTCCTAATGCTGGTATACTCTCTTCTAGTGACCCTCCCAACCCTTCTTTTCGTCCATCTATCGTTGTTGGGAATGGGTTTGTTCTTCCGGTCACCTCAGTAGGTGACTCTAGGTTCCTGAGTTCTTTCCAGCTTAAGAACATTCTTGTCGCTCCTGATATTATTCAAAATTTGTTTTATGTCCGTTGTTTTACCACTGACAACAATGTTTCCATTGATTTTGATCCTTTTGGTCTATCTGTAAAGGATCTTTCTACCCAACGACTTCTTTTTCGATGTGATAGCTCGAGGCCCCTGTACACACTTCGACTTCCTACTTCCGCTGCATCACCACCTTTTGCCACTACGACAGCTTCATCAACCATTCGGCATTGCCGGCCTGGCCATTCTGGTGCAGATGCTATATTGAAGTTGTCCAGTAGTTCAGTTATTTCGTGTACTAGGGGCACACATGATTCTTTATGTCATGCTTGTCAGCTTGGTCGCCATGTTTGGCTCCCTTTTCCTACTTCCGTGACTCATGTTGAGCACACTTTTGATCTTATTCATTATGATTTGTGGACATCACCTATTACCAGTGTATCAGGCATTAGTTATTACTTGGTGATAATTGATGATTTTCTCACTTTTCGTGGACATTTCCATTACGACTGAAGTCTGAGACATTGGATACTCTTTCCCACTTCTTCGTTTAAATATCCACACGGTTTGGGCGCACCATCTGAGCTATCTAGTGCGATAACGGACACAAGTTTGATAACTCGGTGTTTCATAACTTTCTATCCGCACATGGAGTCCAGATGTGCATGTCTTGTCCATACACCTCTCCTCAGAACGGCAAGGCTGAGCGCATGATTCGTACCACCAACGATGTCATACGCTCCCTGATGTTTCAGGCGTCCATTCCTGCATGATGGGTGGAGGCCCTCCACACTGCCACTCTTCTGATTAATCGCCTTCCCTAAGTCACCAGCTGCGCCACGCATGGCCTTAGCGTCCCCGACGTCACCTACGGCGAGCTGGACGTCACAAGCCGCGTCATGCGTGGCCCCGACGTTGCCGACTTCACCGGCTGCGACCCTGACTTCTAGTTTCACCAATCCCGCACTCGTCTACAAGTGAAGAGCGTGGGTTGGTGCCCCAGCTCCAGCTGCGCCACGTGCGGCACCGGAGCACCCCACACCACTCGCCGCGCCACGCGCGGACACGAGACCCACTCTCGTCTATCAGTGACAGGAGCGGGGTGGTGCTTCGGCTCCTGCTCGCTTTGAGCCCTCGGTGTACCATCCTCCTCTGATCCATAGGGACCCAACTCACGTTCACTCGATGGTGACTCGACATGCGGCAGGGGCTCTCCAGGCGGTTCAATGCTTTTCCGAGGTTGTCTTCTTGTCGACGAGGTCTCCACCGCCCGGCTCTTCTTCGATCTCGCCAATACCGACTTCCGTCCGTAGCACCCTCGCCGACCCTCACTGGCTTCGCGCTATGGAGGAAGAGTATGTGACCCTGCTTGCCAACCGGACCAGGGACCTGGTTCCCCGCTCCGGTCATGGCAATGTTGTCACGGGCAAGTGGGTATTCACACATAAGAAGAAGGCGGACGGTACCTTGGAGAGGTACAAGGCATGGTGGGTACTTCGGGGCTTTACTTAGCGCTCTGGAATCGACTATGATGATACCTTCAGTCTAGTAGTGAAGCCGTTGACGGTTCATACAGTTCTGTCACTGGCTCTCTCGCGTTCTTGGTCCGTCCACTAGTTGGACGTCAAAAATGCTTTTCTCCATGGCACACTCGCAGAGACGGTATACTGCAGTCAACCGATAGGGTTCATTGACTCAGCTCATCCAGACATGGTCTGTAAGCTGAACAAGTCCTTGTGGTCTGAAGCAGGCACCGCGAGTCTGGTATAGACGGTTCGCCTCTTTCTTGGTCTCACTGGGCTTCGTCGAAGCCAAGTCAGACACCTTGTTGTTTGTCTATCGACATGACAGTGACACTGCTTACCTTCTACTGTACGTTGATGACATTGTACTGACAGGGTCCAGTCCGACTCTTCTTCGGCGTACTATCTCCGCCTTACAGCAGGAGTTCGCTATGAAGGACTTGGCCGACTTCACCACTTCCTGGGTATTGCGTTCCCCAGCGATAGTACTGCCTGGACATCCTCCAGCGAGCGTGCATGGCTGAGTGCAAGCCGTGCTCCACACTAGTGGATACCTAGGCGAAGGTCTCTACTTCCGACAGGACACTCGTCACTGACCCTACTACTTACAGGAGTCTTGCAGGAGCCCTTCAGTACCTCACATTCACCAGGCCGGATATCTCCTACGCAGTTCAACAGGTGTTCCTCTACATGCATGACCGTAGGGGTGGGTATTTGGTTAATACGGTTAATTCGGTTAAGGAAAATTTCGGTTATGGAAAATTGATAACCGCATTTGATCAAAAAAAGTCATAACCGTGCAATTCGGTTGCGGTTAATTCGGTTCGGTTTTGCGGTTAACCGTATTTTAATTCGTAATATAATTTATTCGGCAAAAATGATAATAAACACATAAAAAATTAGTAATAAATATACAAAAATGACATATATGTGCTAATGATGGGTCGAGATTATTAAGTTTGGGTTATGATATTAAAAAAAATTGGTTAGGATAAAAATTAGTACTATTGAGCTTTATTTTCATGGGTGATATAATAGTGCGGGTTAAAAATTTGGTTAAATCGGTTATTCGGTTAATATGATGTAATAACTGAATTTTATTCGGTTAACCAAAATACAAAAAATGATAACTGCATTTAACAAAAAAAATTGGTTAACCGCGTATTTCGGTTCAGTTCGGTGGGGTTCGGTTCGGTTTTGCGGTTATCGGTTGAATGTGCCCACCTCTACATGACCCGCAGAAGCCGCACCTCACCGTTGTGAAGTGGATTCTTCGGTACGTGCGCGGCACCCTCGACTACGGCCTCCTCCTTCGGCGTGACTCGGCCTCCAAGCTGGTCGTGTACACCGATGCTTACTGGACAGGTTGTCCGGACACTCGTCGGTCCACCTCTGGTTACGCTGTCTTCCTGGGCGACAACCTCGTCTCCTGGTCCTCGAAGCGGCAGCATGTGGTGTCGCGCTCGAGTGCTGAGGCGGAGTACCGCGCCGTGGCTAATGGTGTGGGTGAGGCCTCCTCGCTTCAGCAGCTACTTCAGAAGCTTCACACTCCCATCGCTTGGAGTACTCTGATCTACTATGACAACGTCAGTGTCGTGTACCTCTCCACCAACCCTGTCCAGCATCAGCGCACGAAGCATGTGGAGATTGATCTCCACTTTGTTCGTAAGCGGGTTGCGTATGGTGAGGTTCGGGTGCACCATGTCCCGACGACGTCACAGTTCTCCGACATCTTCACGAAGGGCCTCCCGTCGTCGCTGTTCTCCGAGTTTCGGTCCAGTCTCAACATCTGTTGTGGCTAGATGTTGTGACTCGGGGGGTGTTAGACTACTGTAATTAGAGGTGTACTCAGGGGCAATTTAGTCATTTGAATAAGATTAGGGTTAGGGGCAGATTAGTCTTTTACCCAGTCCTGGACACTCTATATAATGTACCCCTTTGACACCAGGATTGATCAATTCAGTCTTTTGTCTCTAATACTGTGCAATAGGTATTCTGATTCCAAAGCTGAGCTCAAGAACAATAAAACAAGTTGCTGGTCTTGTTGGATGTGTTATCACACCCCATAATGTTTTTCTCCATTCTGCTCTTGTGCAGTCAAGAAAAAATGACCCTGAAAAGGAATACGAAGTCCGTGAAGCGTTGAGGTACTATTCCATTGAATCCACCATGGCATTGGTAGTGCCCTTCATGATAAATTTATCTGTCATAACAGTTTTTGCAAAAGGATTTTATTGTACCGAAGAAGGAGCTAATCTTGGCCTTGAGAATGCTGGGAAATATCTACAAGAGAGGTTTGGGGGAGATTATTTCCCTATCATTTATATTTCGGATATTGGGCTGTTAGCCACTGGCACGAGTAGTACCATCACTGGAACTTATGCTGGACAGTTTATAATGGGTGGGTTTCTGAATTGGCGGTTGAAAAAATGGATCAGAGCATTGATCACTAGAAGCTTTGCGATTGTGCCAACAATTATTGTTGCTCTATACTTCAATGCATCAGACACTGCACTGGATGTTCTCAATGAGTGGCTCGATGTGCTCCAATCCGTTCCGATCCCATTCTCACTCATCCCACTAATAACGTTGGTTTCGAAGGAGCAAGTCATGGGCATGTTCAGGATAGGTCCAAGAATGAAAGTAAGTAATGAAATCGTGGTTAATTTCTTTGCCATTTCTTTTGGTTTTAAGTTTGGGCAAATATTTCTGTGGCATCGCCACTAACCTTGGCACCTTGATGCAGATCGCGACCTGGATAGTTGCATCCGTGCCGATCATAATCAACAGCTATATGTTGTTGGATTTCTTCTCTTCAGAAACAGAAGGAGTGTTGGCTAGCTCAGCTCTCTGCCTGGTCGTCATTGCTTATGCTTCGTTCATCCTGTACCTCATTCTTCGGGGCACCGAGTTTCTTAACCGATTGGCAACGGCTGTACATAAGAACAGCTTCACACTGCGAAAAGCATGACAAGGCAATCTCTCTGCACCTCCGTAAATCGATGTTGGAACCACAAAGATTGCAGAGCACGTTGTACAGACGAATGGAAACTTATGGTCGTTGCAAACAACTACAAAAAACTGGTGTATTGTGTATACATATAGATCTCATACCGGGACCGGAAACTGTCACGAGAGATTTTATAGCTGCCGTCGTTAAGTTGCATGCCCCGTCTTCATGGTATGTGGAATGGCAGCTAGCGTGAGGAAAAGACTGGACAAGGCACTAGATATGTGAGGCAGCGTGGTCTGAACAATGTACATTTGTTCGTGTAGAGTATTCAAGAATGAAGCGCATTTTTTTTTGTGTGTGCTTAAGACTTTGTTTAGATACAACTAAATAATCTCCATTTAAAGTGGATTGAGATAAAAATTAGTTCATTTTCCACTCTATTACACTCCAGTACACTCCATTTCTTATTATCCAAACAAGCCCTAAGGTAGCTATTCTCATCAGTCCTTGGTTATGCCGATGTTCTCGTAGATCATTCTATTTGGTTCGGTGTTGTACTACATCAATTCCGACCTCCGTGCGAAAAGCACTGGTAGTTTGTGGTCGGGGCAACCATAACTCATGATGTGGGAGTGGAAGAACGAACCCAAACAAGCCGCCCCGACGCACACTATCACGAGTTCGTCATGAAAATGCGGTGGCTCCCCGCTCCATAAACACTATAGAAAAAAGCAACATTACGACGGTCGAATTTATTTATGATGATTTCAGAGTTGACCGTCGTATATAAGCTTATTTACGACGGCCATGCTGGACCGTCATAAATAAAAGCTTACTTACGATGGCTTAGGTTAGGCCGCTGTAAATACATGCTTATTGATAACAGTCTTTGCGTCCCCGTCGTAAATAAGCTTATTTACGACGGTCTTTGCGTCCCCGTCGTAAATAAGCTTATTTACGACAGCCTAACCACGGGCCGTCATAAATAGTGCCCTTATACCATGGCTCGAAGCCCCTAGGGTCATTCTTACCATGTCGTCCCCGTCTCTTTCCGCGCCGCTGCCTAGCGCCACCGCTCCCGGGTCCGCGCGCCGCCAGCGACACCCCTGGCTCCTCACACCCCCGTGGCCCCCGGCGGCCATCCAACGCCGAGGCGCCTTGGACCCCGGGCCCCAGCCCCCCATCGATCGTTTCCCCGAGCTAAACAAGTAAACTTTTTTAGTTGAAATTAGAAGTTTAATTAGTTGTTAGTTTAGTTAATTGATTACCTAAACTAGTTGATTAGAAGTTTGTAGGTACAAATTTAGTTGAAAATTATCAAGTAGTTCAATTTAGCTAGTTTAGGTACTAATTTAGATTTTAAGTTTTTTATTTTCTTTAATTTAGGTGATAATTAGAGTTACATTAGGTAATTTAGTTTTTAGTTATTATTATTGTTAATTATTTGTTTAGTTGTTTGTTAAGTTATTTATTTAATATAAAAATGTAGTTAGGTTAGCATTCATTTTATTATTTAATTACCTATATTGTTATATAAATTACTGGAATTAGTTAGAATTATAGATTAATTGGTACAAACATTTGATTAAGCAACATTTTTGACATCAACATAAATTTGATTACTATAGCGAACTGAGCCAAAATTAGTCAAATATAACCAAACATCGGCAAACTTAGCGATATCTAGGATATTTTAGTAAAATATAGTCAAACTTAACTACAATTGCTCAATTGTACTCGTGATAAGAAAAGTTAGTGAAACATACACCTTTGAAGTTAAAACATGTCTAACTACACTTGTACTTCACATGGATCGGTGATGGAGGCTCAGACTCTATCGCCGCAGCTATCGGGACCTGGAACACGATGCGAGGATGAAATTCCGGGCTCCGGAGGTAGCGGGCGTGGTAGTGTTTAGTGTCGTGTCTTTTATTGATATTATTGTAATCTGAACTAGCTATGATGTTATCTATATTGTTATGTATACGCCTGTGAGCTGGCTGTTGCGACAGGTTAGTAGTTTTCTGTTTTTTAAATGAAATCCCTTATTTATGACGGGTTGAACGTGGTCATCGTAAATAAGCATATATAACTTATGACAGTTTAGTCTTGACCGTCGTAAATAAATTATGACAGTTTACGAAGGTCAGGTCCATAATATCGTAAGATATACAGTCTTATTTATGACGGCCACGTCCAGCCCGTCGTAAATAAATTTGACACGTCTTCATAAGTGCGATGGTCAGACTAGACCGTTGTAAATAACGTATTTACGATTGCAGCCGTGATAAATTATGTTAGTCGTAATTAAATTGTTTACGATGATATATAGCTTAATTACAACGGTTTTAACCGTTGTAATCTTTTGTTCCTTGCAGTGTATGCGAAAAGTAGGGGCCACGGTCACGCGCCATGCCCGGCGCGCCCGCGCGCGCGAATTCCGCCCCGTGCACCACCCGCCCCCGCGACCGATACAAGATGCATCACGCGCGGCCACGGCCATGGCCCATGGCCGGGCGGGGACCCCGGAACTGGCGGAGTAACGTGCCGCGCAGGCACATGACATGTAGCACCAAACCATGTTGATGCTGATGCCCGCGCCGGCTCTGCCCTTCTCGGCGGCATTAACGTTTGCAGCACAGTACCGGACGTGACCACGCGACACGTCGCTCGCTCTCCAGAGGCTTCCCTGGCCCGGCTGGGGCGGTGCGGGTACTGTAACACTCCAACTCTACAGCTGCATTTTTTTAAAATAATTGAGCACAGTGGGCCCCGCATGTCAGCCTCTTCTTCCTCCTCTCACTGCCATCTCGGGGGTGCGGCTGCTGCATGCACGCCAGCGCGACGGCGTGCCGTGCGCGCCCGCGGCGAGCCGCTGCAGTGCCTTAACGCCCCCTGCTGCGCGCCGTCTACCCCCTCCTCTTTTACTCCGCGACACCACAGTTTGCTTTCATTCATCCCGGCGACATTGCAGCTGCTCCGCCTACCTCGCATCCGTGCCCCTCCTCGCCCAACTGAGGGCACCACCAGCTGCGCCAACTCGCCCTGCCTCTCCCTGACCCCCTCACTCGTCCCCGTTTTCATCCACGCGAGGTGAATTTGTTGTTCTTCACCGGAGCCGGCCGCCGGACCTTTGCAGCTTCCCCGGAAAAATTCGTCGAACACGGTGAGTCTCACCTCGATTCCTTTCACTCGAAGCTAGCCGACTCCCAGACTCACCTCCCTGACAAGTTTTCCCCAATTTTCCATGGTCGAGGAGGAAGAAAATCAAAGTCTTCTTCGCTGCCAACCTCAACCGAGCCGCTGCTCATGTTGCACGCCCTCTTCCGACTGTCGCCGCTCCAAATGGCGTGTTTGCCGGGGTTCCTCAACCTCTAGTGAAGCTCACCGATCAATTTCCCCGCTGCCTTATGCCTTTCTTCTACCTCAGGACGTCGCCGAAGCCTCCCCGCTGCAGCTCATCGCCGACGGCTCCCTCGGGTGAGATTCGGCCCCCAATCTATCTCCAAATGAACTTTCCGTGTCACATAGATTATTTTCCCCCAAAAATGGTGCTGAAATTGGGCCGCTACCCGCCTGGCGTGCTGCTCCGGCGAGAGCTGCCGCTGCTGGCTGCCTAGTAGAGCTCGGCCATGGCTGCTGCTGTCCGTGCTCAGATCGGATCTGGTGCGGCTGGCACCAGATCCCGTGGGGCAGCGCTGCTGTGGCCTGCTGTGTGGCCTGAGCCCCACTGGACAGCAATAAAAGGCCTTTTTCAGCACAAAAATAAATCCAGCAAATGATGGAAGCTTGTAAAAATTGTAGAAAATCGTAGAAAAATCAGAAAAATGTGAAACCAACTTTGTTAGATTCCATACAACCATATCCTTGCATGGGACTAACTATTACTATATGTAAGTGCACAAAATTTTTGTTGTTAATTATTTAAACATATATAGTAGGGAAATAATTGTATAAGATCCATACATTAGATACTTCTCTAACTTTGCTGAAAAATCATATACATCCCCTAGTATGCACGGAAAAAGTTTCACTTTCATCGGACCATTGGAACATATAAATTTTAGTTACCATACATACGCATGTGATAAAGCCCACATAGCCCCGTACATAGTAGAATGCAAATCATGTTTAATCCTTGTGGGTAACATCGGAGCCTATACGAAGACATCTCCGTTCCTCGATAAACTTAAGAATCCATGTATGTCGTGATAACAGTACGTATTAAAATGCTAATTATGAATCTTTCATGTGCATATGCATATCGGTAGAACCCGAAACGAAGATCGCCGAGGAGCTCAACCCGGAGGACACGACGAGTGACTCTATTTCTACTGACTTTATATCTGAGCAAGGCAAGCCCTGGTTTACACTAGCCCTTTTATAAATGTTTCATTTTTACCTCAATATGTACTTAGTGTTATGTGATTGTGCATTAAGTTCTAGGATTTGGTTGAGCCTCCACTTGCATGGCTTATAAGACCCTGGTTATCTCAGTGGGTAGATCGGCTACGTGATTACTTCATGCTATGCTAATTAGACCTATCGAACGGTAGAAGTCGGGTAGTCGGAAACTACTCGCGAGTTATAGGATTTTCTAGGAAACATGGTAGGACAAGGAGTTCTAGGAGCACAATGAATAAATGGAGACCGGGCAGGTAGTAGGAAGCAACGGGACATGATCCTGTGTGCATAGTCCTGTTTGTGTCGCTTAAGGACCGTATCGTAGTCGGCCCTGTTGAACAAGTATTGAATGTACCGGTAGCATGCTAGTGATATGGGCACTAGTAAACCGACGTAACTTGATCACCCTGGATGCCGACGATCATTCCGCCGACCTTGGTCAGGCGTTGAGAGGACAGTAGGTAATCCGCTCACGAAGATCGTCCTGGTCGGACATCTCGTGTAGGGAACCCTCTGTCCAGGCCGGCAGACTTTTTTCGGAATTTGGGGTGTCTTGAGAAAGGTTGCCATGTACGACAGTTGCGAACTGCGTCGTATACGCCTTCGGAAAGTGCGTACGTGTCGTGCTTTCGGGTTTCTCCTGCAGGAGTAAAAATGGTTTGAATCGCCGTCACTCACGGATAAAGAGTGCCGCTTGTTCACTGCGTCGTCGCGTAGTAACAAGTGGAAGATTTCTATTAATATGGTCAGGTCTGAAATTAGATCAAGTGATAGTGTGAAAACTTGAGTGCTTAAGTTAGCTGCCAACTAAACATTACCCTTTTGTGTCGCTAAAAATGCTGCTACAAATTTGCTAATTAAGGGCGTACAAATAGACTTATTTTATGCAAAACACCCATTCCTACCAATATCCCCAATTGCATACTAGTATAGCCGTTAGAGAGTCTTTTGATGGGAAAGTCTTGCTGAGTATTAGTTGCTCAGGGTTTACTGCTTAATGTTTTTCAGCTAATCATGAGTATGGTGTTAATGAAGAGTATATGACCTACGGGTTTCCGAAGGATGCGTCACCCCCGACGGGATTGACGGTCCAGTGGGAGCCCGACTCGCCGCCAGCTTAAATCTGTGTTGCTAGATCGACGTGTCATTGGGCTCGACACGCCGATAATGCTGCAGCTTTTGTTCCGGAGATGTAAACCCTGATATCACGTATCCGCTGCTGAACATCTCGTATTTTGAACAAAAATCTGTTGTAACTCCTTGAAGTACTTCTTTTGTAATATATTTTATTATCGTCTCCTGTGATGTGCAATTCGGTGTCACACCGAGTGGCACCACCCGAATATCGATCATGTCGTTGAGGCGTGTCCCTCACAGCGTGGTATCCGAGCCTGTTCGGGATATTGCACATCAAAAAGGGACTTATCTTTAAAAACCAAAAACGTTTACGAGTGAGGTTCGTTAGTAAGCCCACATAAGGATGAATTAGCATGACTATCCAGGTGGCAAGCTGACAGTGTTTACATTCTTGTATTTAAATTATGTAACGACGCACCTACGCTCAGGTAAGAAGGTAAGTTACGCACTCGAATGCGGTGAAATTCGAGGGCTCACCTATACGAGTGTCGGAGGTATAGGGTGTCCCGTACAGCGATCAGTATGGGAAGTGAATATGTTTCTTTGAAGCATATGAAGCGTCGACCCTGGCGTTCCCTTGTGGCAAAAAGGTGGACGCTTTGTCGTGTGGTGAGAAACACGGCCGCGTACCTCAAGACGTGGCTTAATTGGGGACGGCCCGTATGGAAACGATACGGGGCGTATGTATTTACTTATGAAAGTATTACTGCCTGTGATGTGTGATGAGGAAAACCCATGTGTGCAACATTATTGTGTGATGTTTATGCAGGTACACTAACCACGTGAATCGTAGTGCGAGTAGAAAAACGTTTGCGAGTGATCGATTTAGTGCCACCGTCTAAACGTATATACCAGTTATAATCTGGTTAGGATTTTTATTTTGTGAGGATACGTAGTACCGACATAATCTTTGTTTATACATTTGTTGGATTGCTAAAAAAATCTTCAATTGGTGGCTATAAAAAAATGATGTTAGTGTTAACTCGAATCACATGTATACCCCATATCCGTAGAAGGTTAAAGTTGCTTGGTTAAGTCCATTTTCTTCCCATGGTTTGTTCATTTAAAGATCTGAATATTAGTTTTGCTAGTTCTCAAAAGTATAACCATAAGCACCAAGTGTTTGACACAGCGTTTCTAAGACTGCATAACCGGTCAGCCATCTTTGAATGGTTGTGGAATCTGCCTACTCCCCGCACAAACAAGTATGAAAGCTTACCAACAAGATAAGAAAGTTTTCCACATTTTGGTAGTTATGGGATCATGGGATTTGGCCAGCAAGGGCTCAAGAAAAACGTCGCGTATGGTCCAACTGTCCAGTCAGCCTTGTTGCTGAGTTTTCAGCACTGATTTCCAACCTTAGGATGTTGTGGAGATTATTCTGTGCAGCGAATAGATGCGTATAAGAATTCTTTACAAAGTTTAGAAAGTCCACTTTTGATGTTGATACTCTTGGTTCTTTTTAATTCTACCCCTGAGTCCTTCGAGGTGATGTCAGAATTCAGAATCCAACTTGCTATTTTGTTCAATACCGAGTTGGTTGAGTTTTGGTCGGATAAGCTAGAACTTAGGGGATAAATACTGCAGTATTATCATGGCTAGTTGTTGAACTTTTCCAAAAGTATTTACCATGCTAACATGGCTGCATAATTTGATATTACTGCTGGAATTGAGTTTTTGATATTTCTCGAAACTCTTCCTGCAGATGGAAAATCCTATTGTGCATTTGGAGAACGACTGGTTCTATTCTGAGTACCTTCACCGTCCGGGGTTTCCGCTGATGTTCTGGCGCATGCTCGAGAGCTTCGGATACATTGAGGCTCCTGTCTACGTAGGGAGAGAGACCCTGGAGCGGGGGAGTCATCGTGCGTGATGCACGTGGCTGTCCCTGCGGGTCCCGTTCCTCCAGGTTGGGCTCCATGGACTGTCACAGTCACGGTGCCTAGCCTAGACGATGCGTGGGACTTGGCTGCACAGCGTGCGATCACGACGTTCTGTGAGGAGCACTCGGTGGAAATAGAGGGAACACCGTATGCTCTCCTCCCAATCAGAGACCAGTCTAGCTCCGTCTGGCTGCGTCGGGTGAGCATGGTGCAGGACTGGCAGCACCCGTTCTACGACCCACGCGTGGCTGCGCTCAGTTACTATGCCGCGTTGAGTCACCACATGCAAGAGGCCCAGGCGAGCGTTTGCAGCCTGCAGTTGGAGGCACTAAGGCAGGCTCATGCGCGAGAGGATGTGCACAAGCATATGCTTGAGATGCAAGGCGCTCAGATTGCCGAGCTAGAGCGCCATGTGCAAGAGAGAGACCAACTCTTACAGCAGAGGGACCAGATCATACAGGAGAAAGACCAAAGAATTGAGGAGGTTGCTGCAGAGCGAGATGAGATACGGGAGGATGCAGAGTTCTTGGAGCAGGAGATGCTTGAGGCTCAGAACGAGTTGGCTGAATTTAGAGCCAACCCTCTGCAGTTAGGTGACCCTCACAACGCTGAGGAGATGCAGCTTGACCAGGGAGAACCGATAGGGCCGGAGTCCGAGCCAGAGACAGAGGTAGAGCCCCCAGTTGACGAGCCAGGACCATTGTGGACATCGGGTTCAGACACCGAGTCAGAGATGGAGGTTGAGGCCAACCAAGAGGTGGGAGTCGATACCGGGTCAGAGACGGATCCTGATGAGGTGCTAGAGGCTGAGTTCGAGCAGGAGCAACAACCAGCACCAGCTCCAGCACCCGCACTCGCACCAGGACCCATGGACGAGTAGACTAGTCTCGTCATCTCCTATTTAGCATAGATGTTCACATGTGTATGTAATATGTTATGCCATAGTGACTCGTGTGTGATGTTAATGTGGACGAGAGCATGCTATGTATTTTGTTGACCAAGTGTAGGTGTGGATGAACTCCTGTAGAAGGGGTACATCATTTTGGGGACGTAACATTGTAAACTTGGTCATTGCCAGTAGTATTCTTGTATAAACTTCCATAGTGCTAATACATGTGTGATGTTGCAAAAATCTGGGAATGAACCACTATAGTTAATGTTATTTTGAGAAAAGTATGAATTCAAACTTTGGAGATTAACTATGTTAGTCACTTTTGCAGCATGGTTCGCACTCGCTTTCTACATGAGATCGGAGGCTCTAGTCAGCGTGGAGATAACCCTCCACCGTCGCAACATCAAGAACCACCACCGCAACCTCCACCGCCACCTCCACCCACCTTGGCGGAGGCTATTGCAGCAATGATGGGTTCTCACCGAGAAAACACCGAGCTACTCCGGGCATTAGTGCAGAACACATCCCGTCAAGGTGAACGTCCAGAGGCACCTCCACGCCACCCACCTCAGAGCTCGTATTCGGAGTTCCTAGCGACGCACCCACCAGTATTCACCGAAGCGGACGAGCCTTTGGAGGCGGACAACTGGCTGCGTACTATTGAGTCAAAGTTTGGGCTGCTCCAATGCACCGAGCACCAGAAGACGTTGTTCGCTGCCCAACAATTGCATGGCTCAGCCGGAGCATGGTGGGCGAACTACCTTGCCAGCCTCCCCGTCGGTCAGCAAGTGGCATGGGCAGAGTTCCGTGCAGCTTTCCGAGCACATCACATTCCCTCGGGGATCATGAAGAGAAAGCTTCAGGAGTTCCTAGACTTAAAGCAAGGGGGGAGGACTGCTCACGAATACTCCAAGGCATTCAACCATCTAGCACAATATGCTCCAGAACATGTGAACACAGAAGCTAAGAAGCGTGATTGCTTCTTTAGAGGGCTGAACTCCAAGCTCCAAGATCGTCTAGCCTTGTTCAACAATGGCAGTTTTAACGACCTTGTTAATGCTGCTATTACTCAAGAGGACGCTTATCGCAGCCACCAGGCAGAAAAGAAAAGGCGAAGCACCCCTCAGGGCAGCGCAAGTGGTACTCCAATCAAGTACCGAATGGTTCTCCGTGCGCCGTCCGGCCAGAGATTCCAAGCAGCCCCGCGACCGCCACAAGCTCGCCCCTTTCAGTCAAGCTTTCGACCACCTTCACAGCAGCAACAGATGGTACCTCGTGCACGCGACACTTGTGTTCCACACAAATGCTCGGAAGCTCGTGACGCAGGCGTTGTCATACGCCCGCATACAGGCCGTTAACGACTACCAGAAACGGCATCATCAGCAGCAGGAACGGGGTCCCTTTAGAAGGGACTCCGACACGTACTTGACAGAGGATCAATACGCACAGGTAAGTTCTAATTGTTAAAAAACTCAATAGTTACTTATGTTAACAGTTGAATGATATACTAAATATGTGTAGGTTAGTATTTCCTGGTTAGAGGGTCAACCCGACGCATACAACTCTGTCGGTATTGGGCTAGCGATGACTTCAAAGCTAAGTCCATGAGGGCTCGAGGATGCAGAGGGTCCGACGGGAAGCACACCTATAGCGTCGATGGTCATTTGCGTTTGGCTAAACGCATGGTAAGTGTATTATAAGTTCATTTATGTGTTCATAACATATTTATCCTACTAACACGCATCTACAGGAGCGAGAGACTGGCCAGGAGCCTAGCGCGACCCAGGTTTGGAAGAGAGGTCACAGGGGAAGTGAGTCGTCGCAGCAATGGCAGTGCAGTCAGGTCGCGACCGATCGATTGGTAAGTTTTCAGAATTATTCAATTTAATTATAACTAATATTATTATTGACACACTAACACAGTTTCTATGTTTTTTAGGAAAAGTACGGGCAGGAAGTCATCAAAATACACGGTGAAGGGTACGATTGGGAAAATGCGACAATCGACCCTCAAGCCGTGTATGCAAGCGGCGGCGGGAAGGCCCATGGCCGGTGAGTTGGTTTCTTTGATTTAGGTTTTTCACTCTTCCTTCTTTTACTTATTATTTTTCTTTCTTTTGTAGGTTTGCCATTTTCGATGGAATTGTCGACTCGAGGTCGGCGCGACCTGCAAGAGGCACTTCATCGACACAGACTTCGTCGGTTGGGCCGTCGAGTGGCCGTCTCTCGCAGAGGGACATGGAGTTCCGTGCCATGCAGGAGAGGCTGACGCGGACCTAGAAGGAGTTCGACGGGACGAGGGCCATCCAGGAGTACCAAGCTAACTACATGGCCCAGATGCAGGCAGCGATGAAGGTAAGTAATTTCAATTACTGTAGTTTACTTTCATAATATTTCAGTAATACATATGTTATAATATTTTCCAATTATAGGCCTTAGCTCGACAGAACGGCCAACAAATCGCGATTCCTGCGTGGCAGCCGCCACATGTGACCCAGGAGCCCGCAACCTAGGTGCCTCAGATACATGTAATAAACTCTTTAATATTTCATCAAACATAAGGAGAGAGGGAGATGTAGAGTGGTACAAAAGGGAGAGAGGGAGTGCGAGAGAGAGAGAGTGAGAGTGAGATGGAGAGATGGAGTGTTGCAATAGAGGGAGAGAGAGAGTGCGAGAGGGTGTGAGTGAGACTGACATAAAGAGGGGATGAATAGTACAGAGATAGAGGAACAGAGTGAGAGAGATGATGAAAAGTATAGAGAGAGGAAGAGAGTTATGAAAAAGAGAAAGACATTGATATCTAAATCCAAATCGTCGTAACTACTCATGTGTTTTGTAGCGTTCGGCGACGGAGGCCTCTACTCCATCGCCACGCTATCGGTTCCAAGAGAGACGCGTGGAGATGATTTCTTCGGCTCCAGAGGTAGTCGAGGGGGTAGTGTGTAGCCCGTTTATAGTTTCTATTGTGTGTGATGCATATGAACTGTTGTATGAACTGTTTTATGACTGTTTACTCCTATTTTATAACTGTTTGTTCTGTGAGCTGGCCATCGAACCAGGTTAGTGCGTTTCTATTTTTTTTTAAATTACAAACATAACTTACGACGCCTACTGCCCAGAAGCCGTCGTAAGTTAGCTTCTGCTACTTATGACGGTCAGTAAAACCGTCGTAAGTAACGTGCCTTGGGCCACCACGTGGCCTGGGCCGTTACTTACAACGGATGCACGACGCCGTCGTAAGTTACTTTATTTACGACGGTAGCTGTCGTAAGTTAGCTTATTTACGACAAAATAATTACCTCGGCTCTATACCGTCGTAAGGAAATACCGTCGTAAGTAGCTTACTTACGACGAATTATAACTTAATTACGATGGCCTTGGCCGTCGTAAGTCCGTCGTATCCTTGTAGTGTAGGAACATAAAGAGGCATATAAAGACCATGTGGGTTAAGGCGAGACTTAGCTTTATTGCAAGCAGTGCATCGTGACACGTAGCGCTTGACATCACGCCTCATCTTCGGCCAAAAGAAGTGAGTGGACAGCACGTCCTCAGTTTTCTTTACTCCAAAATGTCCCATCAAACCTCCTCCATGTGCTTCTTACAAATGGAGCTAGCTGGAGCACATAGCTTGTTAGCATGATAGAGGAGATCATCTCGCAGCACATATTTATTCCATATTCTTCCTTCTCACAATTTTCAAAAGCATCTTTTAAGTCCAAATCAGTAGGGTATAATGCTTTTATTGTTTCCAAACCAATGATTTTGTGATCAAGTTGAGACAACATGATATATCGTCTAGATAATGCATTGGCAATGACATTTTTCTTCCCGTTCTTATACTTAATGATGTATAGAAACGACTCTATAAACTCAACCCATTTAGCATGTCATTTATTCAGATTGGTTTGACACTTAAGATACTTCAAAGATTCATGATCAGAATGTATGACTAACTCCTTAGACCAAAGATAATGTTGCCACGTTTATAAAATTTGCACTAATGCATATAATTCCTTATTATAAGTAGAATAATTCAGAGAAGGACAATACAGGTTTTCACTAAAGAAAGCAACGGGTTTACCTCCTTGTATGAGAACGCCTCCAATACCAATGCCGCTTGCATCGCATTCGAGCTCAAAGGTCTTGTCAAAATCAGGAAGTTGCAGCAATGGTGCTTGTGTAAGCTTTGATTTGGGAGTATCAACAGCTTGTTGCTGCTGTTCGCCTCATTGAAATGACACTCCTTTCTTCGTTAGCTCATGGAGAGGTGCTGCAATGGTGCTGAAATCTCACACAAAGCAACGATAAAAACCTACAAGACCAAGAAAACTACGCACCTGTGTGACAGTTGTTGGAGTTGGCCAGCTAGTGATTGCAACAATTTTTGCCTCATCCATCTCAATTCCCTGCAAGGACACGACATAGCCAAGAAAGATACTCGATTTGTGCAAAAGACACACTTTTCGAGGTTATCAAACAAGCGTGCATATCTCAAAACAGAAAAAACAGCACGTAAATGTGAGAGATGTTCGTCATATGATTTGATGTAAATGAGGATATCATCGAAGTAAACCACCATAAATTTTCCAATAAAAGCACGTAAAACCTCGTTCATTAATCGCATGAAAGTGCTAGGTGCATTAGTTAAACCAAAAGGCATGACTAACCACTCATAAAGGCCAAACTTGGTTTTAAACGCAGTTTTCCATTCATCTCCTAATGCCATTCCTATTTGGTGGTAACCACTACGCAAGTCAATTTTTGTAAAAATGATAGCACCACTCAGTTCATCAAGCATGTCATCTAAATGAGGAATAGGATAACGATATCAAATGGTGATGTTATTAATCGCTCGACAATCAACACACATGCGCCAACTACCATCTTTCTTAGGAACCAAAAGAACAGGAACGGAACAAGGGCTAAGGCTTTCACGAATATACCCGCGGTCTAAGAGATCTTGAACTTGTCGGTGAATTTCCTTAGTCTCCTCCGCATTCGTCCTGTACGCCGCACGATTTGGCAAACTTGCTCCCGGAATTAAGTCGATCTTGTGTTCAATTCCCCTCACAGGTGGCAGTCCATGGGGTATATCGGAGGGAAACACATCCTTAAACTACTGCAAAAGGTTAGCAACAGCAGGGGGCAATGCAATAGACAATTCATGAAGTGAAAACATGAGTTCTTTGCACACTAAATCATAGCACGTCCCCTTAGCATCAAATAAATCAGCAAGATCAGATTTAGTTGTGAGCAATTAAGGTGATTTTAACTTAATGACTCGCTGTTTTTCTGATTTTAGTTTTGTTGCTTTATCATCGTTAATTTTACTCCTCTCAAAACGCACAATTTACGTAGGTCATTGGAAGCAAAGTGATTTTCTTTCCTTTATGCATGAGAGTATATTTATTAGTTCTACCATGATGAATAACATTCGTATCAAATTCCTAAGGACGACCCAATAAAAGAGATCAAGCATCCATAGGCACGACATCAAAATCAGCAAAATCATTGTAAGAACCAATCGAAAAATGTACTCTTGCTGTTTTAGTTACCCGAACCTTAACGCTGTTGTTGAACCATCGAATGTGGTATGGATGAGGGTGTGCTCTTGTTGTCAATCCTATTTGGTTGACGACATCCATATTCACCAAGTTATTGCAGCTGCCTCCATCAATTATAGTGTGTACGCGACAATCCTTGACGACGAGGAACGTGTGAAAGCGATTGTGTCGTTGTAGCTTGTCGTCGGCCTCCACTTTGGAGCTCAAAGCATGCTGCACAATGATGCTCCTATACTTCTCCATCGCTGCTGTACTAAGTACCTCTTCGTCGGAGCTATATTGGTCATCATTTGTGCCTACAATGTTAGTAGCCAGAGAATATTCATCTTCAACATCTGAAGTACTATCATACCCGCCATCGTTGCATGCTATGTATGCTTGCTTTCTTGGGCAATCTTTGACATGTGACCAAGTCCCGGACACTGATGACACTTGATGTCGAAAGTGCGACTTGTAGAAGGTGTTGAAGACGTAGGCTTGAATGTTGTCGTCTTGCCACCGTCCTGCACGCGAGGACTTAGCTCCTGAAGAGCTCAGACTCTTTTCCCACGGAGTAGTCCGTCCCCAGATGGACAAGTTTTAACTCACACAGAAACTCTTGTTCCGTTCTATATCGAGGATTAGTCTGATTCCTCAGACTAGTCCGGCCTTCCACCCCGGACAAGTCCGAACTCACACAGAACCTCTTGTTCCGTTCTACATTGGATCAGTCCGATGTACCGGACTAGTCCGGGCCCTATTCCTAGGGCTATCCCAATTCTTCACTCCACTCAACCTAAACTCGGACTATGAGCTCTTAGATGATTCTCAGCATTTTACTGTATGATCACACTCATACTCAAAGGCTAAACTCAACACAAAAGAATTTAAAACCCTAAATTCTATTCTTCTTGTGTGTTTGCCCTTTTTCCTCGTCTTTTCCTTTTTGAGTGCCTCCATCTTCGTAGATTTCTTAATCACATGTACTCACACTTGCAATGCTCATTAGTCCCTTAAGTGTTGTCATTAATCATCAAAACCCACGGGGAATTAGCCTAGATGCACTTTCAGTCCCCGGTCTCCGGGTCGGACCTCCCTAAGGAAGGGTCCAGAGCCGCCATGTGTCCTTGGCCCCAGACCTCGCCTCCCCATTAAGGCAAGGTCCAGCGCTGCCATGTGTCTCCAGGCTCCGGGATGGACCTCCCCGCCAAGGAGGGCTCCGGAGCCGCCACGTGTCCCATGACTAGATGTGGGCCTTGAAGACTCTAAAGTAAAGGAAGACGTGCGCCGGCCAGCCGTGCATTCATGGCTCGCGCCTTCCCCAGAAGCATGGCGCAGGGCGCACGCCTCCGTCCTCCACCTGTTCACCATTACGGTGACAAGGCAGGACGGTGGGGCGTGACAGCGGAACAGTGCCGCCCAACGGCACTGTGCCGCTCAGCAGAGCGAGAGGATGCAGCGACAAGATGGGGACTTCACCATCACCGGCTACCCGGTCAGAGGCGCCCAGCGTGTCAGGCGGCGTGCCTTCACTCCTCTGACAGCCACGTAACATATAGCTGTAAATGCCTAGCTCATGTATAGGGTACAGACAGCCTTGGGGCCACCTGTTGGTCCCCGGGCCACATTGTAAATGCCCCAGCCTTGGGCTATAAAAGGACCTGGACAGCCTCCGGGCAAAGGGTTCGCACCCAGCGTCCTCCTTCCACCGCAAAAGGGTTCGAGGCCCGGCAACCTCACACACTCATACGCACAAGCAATACAACACCCACACCATGGAAGTAGGGTATTACGCTCCGGCGGCCCGAACCATTTAAATCCTCGTGTTCATCCTCGTAATCATGCTCCAACGCTCGAAACCACAAGCCCCTCCTAAAATAGAACCTCCGCGGGCTGCCCTAGAGTAGACCGGGGGAAGTGTCGCAAGAAAACACTTTGACAACAACTTAATATCTTTTGTTACATTACCATTCAAAATGGATAATTTTAAAACTTATTTATTAAACGTTGTAGTATGTTTATAAAAAAGTCAAATCCAGCATGCACCCGAGACTCGCCTGAAAAACTGATGGGTGCGGGTGCAGTACGAATCTCACCTGCGGATGCGAGTGCGGTCTCAAATTTCCCCAGCAATCTATTTTAGTTCGAGCAGGTTTTTGCTCCACCTGAACTAGACCCATTTAGAGGTGGGACTTGGGCCGGGCCAAATCCGGGCGGGCCAAAGCAGGACAGGCCGGCGCGGTCGAGGCACGAAAACATTTCGGGCCGGGCCAGCCTAGCATGGAATTTTGGGTTGTGCCGTGCCCGGGTTTGGCGAGGTCGAGCATCCCGACACGAAATAGAATTCCGGGTCGTGCTCGGGCCGGCACAGCCCGAAATGAGTCCGTCATCAAGAAATGGCCCATCAGCACGGATTGGCCCATCGGCCCGTATTAGCCCGATTAAGGTTAGGTTTAAACCACCGCCAACCCGCCCGCCCGCCAGCCGGCTCGCCCAGTGCCGCCCGCCACCGCGCCGTCGCGTCGCCCGCCCCGTGTCGCGCTGCGCTAGTCGCCCACCTACGTCGCCCCGTGGGCGTGCGGTGTGGCGCACGCGGTGGCCCGCTTACGCCGCCCCGTGCGGGCCGTGCCGCACGCCCGCGCCGCCAGCACACCCGCGCGCGCCGCCCCGCCCACCGACCGACCAGCCCCGCCGACAGACAGACCATGTCGTCGTCCGCCCATCACCACGCTGTTTGTATTCGACTTCTGGAGATGCTTCCCACTCGAAGAAAAGTGTTGGTATCACGTCGTGCCCACGGCTCCGGCCCCCAACGTCGTGGTGTTTATGATCCTAGCTTGTCGTCCATACCAGAGGATCCCGATCCACGTCGCCTATCTCCAAGCATGAGAGATTTTGGAATGGATGATGTAAATATAGAGAATGAACCGTATGACTACGAGGAGGTGGAAGCTGGAGGTGGTGCACATGCAGATGCAGGTTTGGATGATGACTCCGTGTATGCGCTTATCTCCATATCAATATTGTTGTTGTTAATAACTATGTTGTTCAAATAATGCAGGTGTAGGAACGGGGAGCTTCTCTGTTGATGCGCCCCCTAGTAATGAAACTATACAAGCATCCTCCTCCACGCAGGGTCACAAAAGTACAGCGACATGTTGACCACACTTCGAAAAGAATAAGGAATTTCGTGATGGTAAGTGGATTATTACTTCTGCTACATGCAAGTATTGCTAGAAAACTCTCACTGCAGGTTCTAGGGGTGGCACGGGTCATTTGGATCGACATTATACGGGGTGTATAAAGAGGTTAACTTTGCGAGAAGGTGCAGCGGTTCAAACTAAACTCAACTTTAACCCAGATGGTTCTGTAAGTACATGGGTTTATAATCCTGAAGTTGCTCATTCTGAAATTGCTAGGTATATTGCAATTGATGATCAACCTATTTGTATGGGTGAGAGTGTTAATTTTGAAAGAATGGTTCAGAATGCCTTTTGTCCAGAATATCATAATGTTTCTAAAAAAATACTAGAGGGGACTTGCTTAAAAGATATCATGATAAAATGGAGATATTAAAAGAAGCATTCAAAACTATGCCATTTTCTGTTGCATTGATATCTAATATTTGGTTATCATCACGCCAAAGAACAAACTATTTTAGTGTTGTTGCTCATTAGATAGATCATGAATATAATCTTAATAAAAGGGTATTAGGATTGCGGATTATTGATGAGAACCACACTGGTGAGGCTATTGCATCTCATATGCATGAGGTCATTACTGGTATTGGTGATAAGATTGCTTCTATTACTCTTGATAATGCATCGGCTAACACTAGGGCTATGGATCTACTTATGCCACACATAGAAAGCTACATTGGTGGGTATGTTCTCTATCAAAGATGTGTGTGCCACATCATCAATCTCATTGTGCAGGCGGGGTTGTCAAAGTCCAGTTCATGTATTGATAATATTCATAGTGGCATTCGTTATCTTTTAAATTCTCCATAGGTTTACAGGTGTTTCAGGGAGTATTGTTGTGTAAAGTCATTAAAATCAAAAAAGTTTTCACTTGATATGAAAGTGAGATGGAACTCGACATACACGATGTTGAAGCAATTAAAAGGGTATGAGTAAATTTTCACTACTTTCATGAATGCTCAAGATGCAGGTATAGTACTTCATGAACAGGATTGGGATACCGCACGGTGCCTTCGTCGCCTCTTGAAACCATTTTACAATGCAACAACATTGTTGTCCGCTATTTATTTTCTCACATCTCCTCTCGTAATTGAATGAATTATGACTTTTGCTGAAACTTTTAAGACATATGAGTATGATCCAGTGCTATGTCCAATTACTGAAGAAATGAAAGCAAAGTACCAAAAATATTTTGATGCTTTCCCACATTTGTACCGTTTTCTCTCATCTTTGATCCACGTAAGAAGCTAGAGCAATTAGAAGATGGTTTAAAATTTTTTGGTGATAATCTAGATCTTGATTGCTCTAGAGCTTACTCACATGTTAAATCCAAAACATTTCGAGTTTTTAGTATGTACTAGCAGAAATACGGTCAAACTCGCTCTAGAGGTGAAGGAGCACTAAATTGAAAAGAGTAAAAGTATGACAGCTAACATGTGGAAGAAACTGAAGTCTAAAGAATCTTCAACAACAACGTCCTCTAGGTCCAATTGGAATCTCAACGCCGAGTTGTCCCACAACCTTTACATAGATCATGCGGCGCATGATCCAATGCTTAAGGTGCAAATCTATATTTAACTTGTACATATAAAACTTAATGTTTGATTTATAATGTTTATGTTTCTTTCTTTTCAGGATGATAGTGCTGAGCTGGACCTCTTAGGATGGTGGAAAGATAATGAACGTCAGTTTCCAGTGCTCTCACAATTTGCACGTGACGTTCTACTCGTTCCAGTTTCTAGTGTATCATCTAAAGCCACATTTAGCTCAGCACGAAGAATAATTGAAGAAAGAAGGTGATTGTCTCAATATATTTACCTAAGTTGGAGTTTTTATTGTACTTATGACTCAACATATATTTATCTTGTTATCTTGCAGGTCCTCTCTTATAACGAAGATGGTTGAGTGGCTCACATGTCTCAAAGATTGAGAGATGGCAGAATCTAGAGATCAGAACCGCCTTGAGGATCCGGAAATATTGAAAATTAGAAGATATTGAGCTTGATGAGTCCAAATGATGTCAAAGAAAATAAAACAAACTGTACTCTTTTTCTTAGGGGAGAGCTCACTATGAGTGTAAGGTTTTAACGAGGCAATTTATAACAAAACTTCAAACTTTAATAAAATATTTTCTTCATACTATGTGTGCTTTTATATGCTTGAAAAATATGTCGTGAGAGAAAATATATGTTGTGGACTTGTGGTTCATATGTTTGGAAAACTAAAAATCCTTCATATCATCATAAGCAACAGTACTCTTCTATTTATTTTTTTCATTAATGTATGATATTTTTGAATGTGAAATTCAATGGACACATATAATTTAGCTATTGAAACCCTAGTATTTTTTTATTTTTTTTGGATTTTTTGAATTTTACCAAAAAATTTTAACACAATAAACAGATCGTGTTTGGGTCTGACACGACCCAAAATTGGCCCGTCGGGCCGCGTGCCGTGCTCAGACCGCTTTTTTTATTTTCGTGACTATCAGCCCGATCCGAAAAAGTCCGACGTGCTTCCGAGCCGCGGGCCAAATCTGTCCGAAGCACGAACAGACCGTGCTGTACCAGCCGGTACGGCGCCGACTCCCACCTCTAGACCCATTGCCATCCTACATGAGTGCTACCTGCTCCTTGCCCGCTTCACCTTCGCCTTCTCCGAGCACGCTCGCCGTGGACTCCGTCGCATCCTCTGCCCCAGACTCCGTCGGGCCCATGGTCACTGTCTACATCCTCCGCGCCTACCTACAAATCGTGGATCGTGGATGTTGCCTCCATACCTGGATCGTGACATACCTCACCACGTCTTCGAGCTCTTCAAGGACTGCTCGACTGCGACTTGCCTCAGAAACCGAAACTTCAAGGCGCTCGCCACCACCGCGCTCGTACAGAACTGCAGGCAATCCGTGAGGCAGAGGAATCCAGGATGCTACAGGTTTGGGATACGCGCATCATCTGTTTGTTCTAATGCTCTAATGGAAGAGGTTACTAGAGAAAGCTTTCCTAATGATCATGATTTATTCAGGGCGTTCATCATGTGGCAAGGATAATTATCAGGATAAGATATTGGACAATATTAACAAAAAAGGCTCGGAGCCTCCAAGGCCTGATAACATAGTTATCATAATAGAAGAGGAAGAGATGAAAATTAGTGCACTTCTTGGACCAGCAAAACTTGAGCCTTATGACTTGAGAGGGCTTTTTGGCAGCCGAATGCCTCATTCTCGACATGTACAAAATGTAACAACGATAAGATGGAAATAAATGTTTGTGAGTTCAACCTTAATGAGGTAACACGTGGTTAAAAAATTCAATTTGTTTTGAGAATTCTTATGACGAAAAATATTTACATACATTTCATTATACTCACTAAACAGTCACTCCTTAACGGTATGAATGTCATTGCATCCCCAAAACTTTTTTTTCTAAAGCTCGAAACATTTTTTAGGCAAACTAAACAATAAACAGCTCTAACTTTACAACAGAGCAAGTTCATCACAATGTTTTGGAGCAGAGCCGCTCTTTTATGGAGTGGAGCATGCCAAACGTGCCCTTAACTCTATCAAAACAAATTCGTAATAAGAGGTTGTCAAGAAACATTAGGGTTTGTTTGGTATAATTAAATACTCTCCATTTAGAGTGGATTGAGGGGGATTGAAGTAAAAATTAGATCTTTTTCACTCCATTCCACTCCAATTCACTTCATTTATTATTACACAAATAAGCCTTTGCTGAATTTTTGTAGACCAGTGTTCCGGTTTTGTATTGCCATACTTGACCCATGCTTGCTTCTTCCTACTCCGATGTGTTCGTTTTCAGCTAACCCGTTATATTTGGGTCGTTTCTATTTTCACCTTTCTCACTTTTGTTTCGGTCTCCCTGAGAAAATACGCATAAAAGTTGACGATAGCCTGCCTGCAGGGAAACAGTGATACTAAACATAGGAGTCCCTGAAATACGCGGCAACAGAGATCGGCACTTGGTCTGCGCCACGGGCCTACGAGCACTTGCGCATCTCGGAGAGGCGGCCTACCAAAATGATCGCCGACCACGCCGCCGCCGCCACCGCCGCCGCCGCCGGAGAGCCGGCCGCGATCTCGCCGCCCTCCTGCAACACCGAGGCACGCGCCCTTCTCCGCTCCTCACCGTTCCCCTCCGCCATCTCCGATGACGACGAGGCGCTCGAGGAACGTGCGTTCGAACCGTCCGAGAAGGTCATCATCTCGGTCACCGACGACCCCGACGCCGATTACGAGCGCCTCTTCTCTCTGCGGGGTCGTGCCCCGCCCTTCTCGTGGCACAAGCGCTGGCTGTTCACGGGGCCTGATGAGCATCGCGTTCGTGGACCCGGGCAACATCGAGGGCGACCTCTAGGCTGGTGCCACCGCCGGAGGTACGCTGCTCTGGCTGCTTCTCTGGGCCACGGTCATGGGTCTGCTCGTGCAGCTGCTCGCCACGCGCCTCGGAGTAGCCACGGGTAGGCACCTCGCCGAGCTCTGCCGCGACGAGTACCCGGACTGGGCGCGCCGCGCGCTCTGGCTCATGGCCGAGGTCACCTTGGTCAGTGCCGATATCCAGGAGGTTATAGGGAGCACCATTGCCATCAAGATCCTCAGCAATGGCTTCTTGCCGCTCTGGGCCGGCGTTGTCATCACCGCATTTAATTGGTGAGCTACTTTGGTAGCCTTTTCTTGAGTGGGATGTTACCAAATCTTCGGTAGGACGTAGGCATTTCGTATATGTGATCAATTTTTCGGATTGTTTTGGTGCTAGATCTCAAGCTGATTCCCAAAATTGGCCTATTGTTTTTTGGCACGTCATAACAGTTTTTGGGCAGGATCTCCCTTCAGGGTTAAAAGTTCAGTTGGCGTTGATTTCTTTCATGGAGGTTAACAGACAATTAGCAAATTTCTTTTATTGATTGATACTAGAGTTGCAGTAGTTTTGTCTTCATTGGACAGTGCAGCTGATCCTAGCCCAGTATTTCTGTGATGCCAGGTGTCGAGAGTGCATGATTAGAGTAATCCATTAACTGTAATACAGGCTTAGACAGGGGCAATACCAGGAGGATGGTGTAGACGATTCCCAGACCGGTCTGCCTATGTAACAGCCTTATTGTACTGGGCGCAAATAGAATACAGAGAAGAGAAAACAGAAATCGGTTACGCACCTTCGCTCGCCGCCCTCGCCTTCGCCAGCGCGCTCGTCGGCGGCTGGTTGTTCGGGCTCATGTTGGGGAGGCGGCGCTCCACGGCCACGGGTCGTCACAACTAGTAATCAGAGCCCTAGTTCCTTGGTTGGTGGGGAGGGGGTTGATCACGATCAATTTCTTTAGCTTGGAGCCACAAAATTCCTAGTGGCGGTAGGTTGGGACTGAGTGATACAATTGCCGTGGAGCTCGGTCTGCTGTAAATTCGTCCGAGCTTGGTTCAGCTCGAGGTGATCGTGACGGCTCCTCCTCCGAAGCTGTCATCCTAGACGCGGTTCATTCTAGAAGAAATGGCGTCGATGGCGAAGAATGAAGGTGAGAAGTGGGATCAGGTGTTCGGAACGCTAGAGTCTATTTTTTCAGTTTCTCGATCGCGTTGATTCCCTCCAGAAGCAGCTACTCGGGCAACAATCTCTCGCGGAGTTGATGGCGGAGCAGACGGGAAAGAGAGGGATTTGTTGTTCAGGCAAGTAGCAGAGATGGGGAAGAAGGTTGCATCACTAATCCTGGAGCGATTGGCACAGGATATGGAACATCTGTCGGAGAATGAATCAGTCAGTTGGGAGGAGAGAGTGCGGGGAATGAGAGAAGACAGGGATACCCAAACATCTCTGAAGGAACAGGGTTCGTATCGGGTGCAAAGAAGCAGAGGCACCACTTCTGATCAAAGAAGTGACGAGGTAACATACCCCGGGTACCCAAGAAGAAGTCGACCAAAGATCTCGCGAATACACGTGGCTCTACGGGCCACAACCTAAGGCGCGAACGCGGGATGACGCAACCACGGAGCCTGACCCCCGGGAATGGAAGTAGTGACCGACCTCCGAGCCCGGACGACAAGGTCGAAGGAGGGAGGCGATCCGAGCTGGAGCCCGAACCAGAGGACGTGACGGAACGAAGGAAGGGGTTTAAGACGTGAGAGGCCACGCACGACAAGCAGGCACGACACAGGTTCACCATCAGCACCCGTCCCATCCCGCTCGGCGCACGTGTATAGGGATGGAAAGTAGACGTAAATCGTAGACTAGACAGGAGCAGGTTGTCACACCCGGTTTTTTCGAAGAACAACCAAGTGAATATCACATGTATGCCAGGATCATTTTCTCATACATGTGATGACAAATAGTGAAGCATCATTTATTACAAGTCAGGTGTCGAATATAAGTAAGTCTTACATAGTAAATGTCTCGATGGACAATAATAAGTTCATCACAAGTAAATAAACTAGCAGCGGAATATTATTCTTGAGGGCTCCATCACAGGCGTTGCCCGGGGGTCTCCATGAACCTAGAAACCTTCTTCGGATCCAAAGTCTCGATCATTATAAACCACCTCATTATCTTGACCTGAGCAGCAATATAAACCAACAAATTTGCAAGGTTGAGTACCGATGGTACTCAGTAAGTGTGGGAAAGTTATGTCATGCATGGCTAGAAAACAAGGGGAGGTTGAACTCATGGTTAAAGCACTACGCAATCAATACCTATCACCTTAGCTTATTAAGCACCTATATTACTACACAGGTGAAATGGTCCCAATCTCCCATCCCATCATCATAATCCAATAACCATAACATCATTTCCAATGTTAAACTCCCCGCTTAACATCCACAACTTCCAAAACCATCAATCCTCTAATCATGAATAAGTCCAAGCCGCTCTTGACCGTGAGCACGACTGTCATGACAGTTTTGACTCTGCAGAGTTTATACCACTGTACCCACATGTAGTGATTTCATCCCCCGTTGCCGGGTGGACTAAAAGAACCTCCATTATGCCAGTGGCCACGAACCACATTCACACTTCTCAGGTGTGTAGCCAGGAGATCACTACGGAGCCTTTACAAAGGGATTCCCGACGAGCGTGGGCCCACTGAGGTTTCACCCCTAACAGCATACAAGAGGCTCCAACCCCGCTGCAGTGGCCCCCTCTTGAGCCTTGCGGTTCATATGGTAGTCCAGCTGACACCTATTCCCCGCACCATCCAACACACCCATACTACGCCGGGGATACACCTAATTAATTGGCCAAGCTGCCCCATCTCAGCATGTGGTTGGCACGGTAAAGCCAGGTTACATGCTCCATGAACCGGTCCTTAGGATCCAGGCAAGTACTAAACACAAACCCGAGTCTCGTGCACCCAGCACACAACCAAAACATCCAACTTGCCTTGATCCCTACCTCTACATAACTCACAATATCTCATTCAAGAGTATGGTAAAATAAACTGATGATCTCATATCCCAAATATCCCATTCTAAGCATGGCTAAGCATATGCATAATAATAAGTGACATGATAAAATAAATCCCAACCCAAGCTACAAGGAAACAAGGTAATGCAATTCTAGGGAAACTTCCTAGCATGGGTTTCATATTTCAATTGACAATGCAAATAACTCTAGCTACACATCCTAACATAGGATCAAAGTGGTCAAGGACACTTGCCTCCTTTTTGCTGCTCTTGAAATGGGTAGTCCTGATCTTGGAAAGGAATAACTTGCTCTTGAGCAGGTTCTACATCATACAATCACACATAGCAAAAGAAAAACAACAATCCATAAGACATAGTTCACACTTCCACTTCATACAAACCACACATTCATATTTATGAAAGTCATTCACCATTATATGTGTTGTGGTTACTCTATGTGTGTTGATTTGTGGCTTACATGCACTTTTAATCCTGTGTATATGATTCCTACTTTTGTATTCACATTTATGCTTGTATACTATATATATGAATTTCCAATTTAAATAAATTCCTTATATTCAATTACTATACCTTTTAGCTACTACGTATGCATGAAAGGTATTTTCCTTCTCCATATGTGTCTTCATAATTTCTACCAACACTAAACTGAATTCTTTGGATTTTAGAACTCCATTTATCATTTACTATTTGTTATATTTTCAGATTTATTTCCTATGCTTAAATGTGAACTTTATTATAAAAATAACAAGACACATCATCTAAACATAATAGGTTCTGATCTAAAATATTTGCTAATATATTCTTGACCTTTTCCTCTGATGTAAACTATTTTACAATTATTTTCCCTATTTTCCAGAACTATTCTTGTTGATACCTGCGATATGGGGTACCCCCGCGCACACGGGAAAATGCCTAAGGAACTCGCCCTTCTCCGCAGGGAGAGCTCCGAAGGCGCCACGCGTCCGGCGGGGCCGGACCTCCCTCTCCTCAGAGGAGAGCTCCGGACCCGCCACGTGGCATACAGAAGCCGGACCTCCCCCTCCGCGGGCGAGGGGTCCGAAGGTGCCACGTATCCGGCGGGGCCGTACCTCCCTCTCCTCAGAAGGGAGCAACGGGCCCGCCACGTGGCCTACAGAAGCCGAACCTCTCTCTCCGCCGGGAGAGGTCCGGAGGCTCCACGTGCCCCGCGGGCCGGACCTTCTCTCCTCAGATAAGGGCTCCGACCCCGCCACGTGGCCAGAAGAACGGTGCTGCCTGCCCCCGAGTGATAGGCAGCGGGCGTAAAGACGCCCCATACCTTGCCCGTACAAGGTATTCAAGGCCCGCGTCTTCCCAAGACGCGGAGACGCGGAGCACGCCTCTGTCAGGTGCCGTTGTGCCCAGTCGCATCACAGACTGGCGCGCGGTGTCAGAACCTGCCAGCCAATAAACACCGCGACAAGACACCCCATGCCGCCTGCGCCGTCATCAACCATTACGACTAGCGTGCGGCATGGGCAGGGCGGCAAGACGGAGACTCGGAAGCCTTCGTCAGAGACAACTACCGACATAACTGCAGATACGGTAGATAACAGTCAATCTCCCTGGGACCACCTGTCGGGTCCCGGGCCCCCTTGTAAGCCACCCGAGTCTTGGACTATAAAAGGCTCGGGTAGGCGACGATAGCAGGGGTTCGCACTCTGCAACTCATACGCTAGCCATACACTCCCAAGCTTTAACTCACCCCCAAGCTCAGGACTCCGGCCCTGAGCAGCAAGAAATACAGCGAGCTCCATAGCCCGCTGTGGACGTAGGGTTTTACGCTCCGGCGGCCTGAACCACGTAAAACTCACCGTGTCAAGCTCTTACTAACTCGTCCATCTGCGCAAGCTCTCCGCAAGGGACTAGCCCCACCGAAAAAAGAACCTCCGCGGGCTGCCCAGTGCAGGCCCGGGGGAAGTGTCGATCGAACACTTCGACATTTGGCGCGCCAGGTAGGGGGCTTTTCCCCTTGCGCGACGAGTTTCTGCCGACGAAGATGATCAAGCTCCCTTCAGCGGCAAGCTCACCTCCCCCGCCTCCGCGGCGAACCGCGACTAGGGGGGAGTACAAGTCAACACACTCGGGACGGAGTGTGTCGGTACAAGATGGGAGCCAGCAACCGGCTCTGGCAGCGCCGACCTCGGCAATGCAGGCTCCAACCAGCGTCAGGTCTTCAGTAGCGCTGGGCGTACCCGGTGGGGGTGCGCTAGCTGCAGCAAGGGCGCTACTGCACAATCCGCCCGCTGGGGACGCGCCTCAGGCAGCGACCCAGCGGTGGATTTGCGAGGTAGACCGTCTTGTCATCACCGCCGCAAACCCTCGACTTCGGCGGAGACGACACTCTGGCCAACCGGCCGTGTCGCTGATGCGCATGCCAATGGTTGACGAACAGACGGCGGACTCCAGCTCTGCCAGCCCCCAATCGATGGATCTGAGGACAGAGCTGGAGCGGTGCCGCTTGGGTCAAGATGCCCGGGTATACCTCGAGCAACGCCTAGAAAGGCGTCGCTACCAAGAGGCTGACGACAGCATGACGTCGGCCTCGACCCAGCCTGAAGAGCAGACCTTCGCCACGCGATCTCTGCCCCAGGCCTGCGCCGTGCAGAATATGCCACAGTCATATGTCCTGCAGATGGCGCCCTCGGCCTATGGTGCAGCCTTGCCCTACCGGGGTACACTGTGCCCAGTGCGAACCTAGCGTTCGTGGCACCAGAACCTGCGGCGATAGAAGCAGGGTGTGCGGCCCTCGCGCCCCACCTTCGCTTTGCGAAGTGGCCGCGCAAGTTTCGGCCGTACCTGCCCGAGAAGTACGACGGCAGCGTCAACCCGACAGAGTTTCTCCAGATCTACTCTACCGCCGTACTTGCCGCAGGAGGGAATGAAGCCGTCATGGCCAATTACTTCCCTGTCGCCTTGACCGGTCCAGCCCGGTCTTGGCTCATGAACCTCCCCCAGGGTTCCGTCACCTCCTGGGGAGAGCTTTGCCGACAGTTCATAGCCAACTTCGGCAGTTCCTACACCCGGCCTGGCACGGAGCTCGACCTCCACGCCATCCAGCAGCAGCCTGGGGAGTCGCTGCGCTCTTTCATCCAGCGGTTCTCCCAGGTGCGGAACACCATCCCACACATTCAAAATGCTTCTGTGGTGGTGGCATTCCGGCAAGGCGTCCGGGACAGGAAGATGCTCGAGAAGCTCGCGACCAGGGAGGTCCGCGACGCCTCAGAGCTCTTCAGTTTGGCACACAAGTGCCCCAGAGCAGCCAAAGGACGGAACTGGCACTCGCTGCCGTCCTCCGAGTCTGGAGGACTGCCCGGGTCTGGTCCCACTCCCTGTGGAGGCAGCAGAAGGCCAAGAACCGAGGTAGAAGTAAGATAGAATCACCGACCGCAGCCCCAGTCGTCACTGCAGCGACGCTCAGTGGGGCTCGGGGGCCGCGCCCCGACAAGAAGCAGCGAAGATCACCAATCCCAGAAGGTGATCAAGAAAATATGTGCCCCGTGCACGGCAGCTGTCGCCACACTACTGCCGAGTGCCAGGAGATACGGAAGCTCGCAGAGCGCTTCCGCAAGGGGAAGCGGCAGCGGGATGATGCCCCACCCTTCCGTCCAAAGGAAGGCGAACAGGGGGTGGACGTCCCAGACAGCGTCGACCACCCAAAGGAGATCCAGGAGCCTCAGCGCGCCGTGAAGGCGGCACGCAATCAAGAGGACTCCAGATCCAGCGATGATGAGCGTCGAAAGAAGCTCTACGTCATATACGGCGGGTCCGCCGACCCCTCGTGCCGAAGCGTAGTGAAGACTCTGCGCCGAGCGGTAGCGTCGGTGGCACCACTCCTAGGTGCCGCACAGCACCTTAAGTGGATGGGGACTCCCATCAGCTTTGACGCCACCGACTGCCCCAGGAACATGGCTGGGGCCGGCCAACTACCGCTCTTGGTAGCTCCTACCATCGCCAACGTGAGAATGTACCACGTTTTGGTAGATGGTGGAGCTGGGCTGAACCTCATCAGCCGTGCAGCTTTCCAGAAGCTGCAGATCCCGATGGCCAAGCTCACCCCGTCGAGCCCGTTCTAAGGGGTAGGACCGGGACAGGTCATTCCCTACGGCAACATTAGCCTCCCGGTGACCTTCGGGGCTCCGGACAGCTATCGGACAGAGTACATTCTGTTCGACGTAGCGGAGATAGACCTCCCCTTACACGCCATAGTCGGCAGACCAGCCCTGTACCGGTTCATGGCAGTAGCCCACTACGGCTACCTCGTCCTGAAGATGCCAACGCCGACGGGCGTCCTCAGGATTCGTGGAGACCGCACTGCTGCAGTGTCGGCCTTAGAGAAACTCCAAGCGCTCGCAACAGCTGGGGCATCACCCCCCGGCAGTACAGAGCCGGACCAGCTCCGCCCGAGCGCACGCCACCGTGTTTCCGCTACAGCACCCCGGGTGCAACCTCTCGACGAGGGCGGCGTCCCCTTAAAGGTCGTCCAAGTCGGCGCCGAAGCCACCCAGACCACCCGGGTAGCCGGGGGCCTGGATGACAAATAGGAAGGCGCGCTCATCACCTTCCTCCGGCACAACGTCGACGTGTTTGCATGGCAGCCGTCGCAAATGCCGGGGATCCCCAGGGAGGTGATCGAGCACCACTTGAAAGTCTTCCCCGACGCCCGGCCGGTTCAACAGAAGCCCCGCAAGCAGTCCATCGAGCGGCAAAACTTCATTCGTGAAGAAGTCAAGAAGCTGCTGGACGCTGGCTTCATACGGGAGGTCCACCACCCCCGGTGGTTGGCGAACCCCGTCGTTGTCCCGAAGGCCGGCGGGAAGCTCCGGATGTGCATCGACTACACCAGTCTCAATAAGGCATGTCCCAAAGATCCATTCCCTCTCCCTAGAATAGATCAAATAGTAGATTCAACGTCAGGCTGTGATATGCTGTGCTTCCTAGACGCCTACTCGGGTTTCCATCAGATCCCCATGTCTAGGGAAGACGAGGAGCACACCTCCTTCATCACAGTAGACGACCTTTATTGCTATGTGTCTATGCCTTACGGCCTAAAGAATGCACTCCCTACCTTTGTGCGAGCAATGCACAAAACCTTTGGGGAGTTGATAAGAGACCTAGTTGAAGTGTACGTCGATGACATAGTTGTCAAGGTCAAGCAGGGTTCATCTTTGTTAGATAACCTAGCCTTAGTCTTTGACAAGTTGCGCTCTACGCGCACCAAGCTAAACCCCGATAAGTGTGTGTTCGGTGTGTCCTCTGGGAAGCTCTTAGGATTCCTGGTCTCGCACCAAGGGATTGAGGCCAACCCAGAGAAGATCAAGGCCATCGACTTGATGCGGCCTCCTGCCCGCGTCAAGGATGTCCAGAAACTCACGGGATGTCTAGCCGCGCTGAGCCGGTTTATACCGAGGCTAGCAGAGCGAGCACTCCCTTTCTTTAAGCTCCTGCGCAAGTCAGGCCCCTTTGCCTGGACGGACGAAGCAGAAGAGGCTTTCCAGGAGTTGAAGCGACTCCTGACGACCCTGCCTATCATGGTAGCCCCTGAGCCCGGAGAGCACCTGCTGCTCTACATCACGGCGACAACTGAAGTGGTGAGTATGGTCCTCGTCGCAAAGCGGCCAGACCCCTCACCTTCACAACCAGCTCCGGTAGCAGAAGGCAGACGCCAGGAGGCCCCGCAGGACCAAGGCGGTCTCCCGGACCTCCAAGGCAACCACCCGGAGGTCCAGGTCAGCCTCCCGGAGGTCCAGGGCGGTCTCCCGGACCCCCAAGATAAACCCCCGGGGACCAAATGGGACCTCCCGGAGGTCCCTCAAGATCCCCCGGAGCTCCCGGATAAGCAAGATAGCTTAAGGGCCTCCGGGTCCCAGCTCCCGGAGGCCCCCGTGGGTCCACTCACCTCCGGCGGGCCAGGGCCAATGGATGAGGACCTCCCAAGCCTGAGAGAGAGGGTTCGAACCATCCATAGGCCCGTCTACTACATCAGCGAAGTACTTCATGACGCCAAGACAAGGTACCTAGAAGTCCACAAGCTACTGTATGCGGTGCTCGTGGCCTCCAGGAAGCTCCGCCATTACTTCCAGGCCCACCGGGTCTCGGTAGTCACCTCGTATCCGCTGGAGACAATTCTTCACAGCCCCTATGCGACTGGCAACGTTGCTAAATGGGGAGCGGAGCTGGTGGAGTTTGAGCTGGACTTCCTCCCACGCCATGCGGTCAAGAGCCAAGCACTGGCTGACTTTGTGGCGGAGTGGACACCAACGAAGGCTGATCCAGGGGGCCATGAAAGCGGTGAACCAGAGCACCAAGCTCCGGTCTTCACCGAACCCCACTGGACACTTTTCTTCGACAGCTCCTCGCGAAAGCAGGGGGCCGGTGCCGGCGTACTGCTCCTCATGCCATCGGGGGAACAGTTTGGGTACATGGTGCGTCTCAATTTCAAGGCAACCAACAACATGGCGGAGTATGAAGCACTCATCTTTGGCCTGCAGACAGCCCTGTCTTTAGGCGCTCGCCAGTTGTTGGCACAGGGCGACTCCCAGCTGGTCATCAAGCAAGTCAAGGGCGAATGCTCCTGCAATGACCCACAGCTAGCTGCGTATCTGCTTCACGTGCAGATGTTGGAGAAAGATTTCCTCGCCTTGGACCTGCACCACGTACCGCGCCCTGGCAATGCCGCAGCTGACGACCTTTCAACGAAGGCTTCTACCGGAGCCCCTGCGCCCGAAGGAGTTTTCGAGAGGACGTTGCTGCGGCCTACAGCCCCGGCCCGTCGAGCCGGGCGAAGGGGGCTTGACCAGCACCTCGAAGCTGGCGGTCCCGGCGGCCCTACAGCCATGGATGCCGCCAAGGATCGTAAGCGTCACTGGGGACTCCGTGCAACCCAGCGCTCAAGATCCAGAAGCTCAAGTCAGACCCGATGCATGGATCACAGAGATCCGGGACTACTTGAAGGACAATATCCTCCCTGATGAACATGCAACCGCTGAACGGATTGTGCGTATGGCTAAGAGATACGCGCTGGTAGAGGGGGATCTCTACCGGCGTGGCGCCAACCACATCCTATTGCGGTGCATAACCCAGGGGGAAGGCTGCGACTTTCTCGCTGAGATCCATGGAGGCGAATGTGGGAGTCACGCTTCCTCACGCACGCTTGTTGGTAAAGCCTTCCGGCATGGCTTCTACAGGCCGACAGCACTCCAGGATGCCGTCAAGCTGGTCGAGAGCTGCAAGGCGTGCCAAATCCATGCCAAGCAGATCCATACACCGGCTCAGGCGGTACAGATGATCCCGCCCTCGTGGCCATTTGCCGTATGGGGGTTGGACATCTTGGGACCATTTCCCAGAACCGTCGGGGGATTCCGGTACCTTATGTCGCCATCGACAAGTTCACCAAGTGGCTGGAAGCTACACCAGTTGTCACCATCAACAAACAATCCGCAGTAAAGTTCATCAAGTCTATTGTCTGCCGGTTCGGGGTCCCGAACAGAATCATCACCGACAACGGGACCCAATTCACCAGCGCAGCATTCCAAGACTACTGCGAGGACCTCGGCATTCAGGTGTGCTATGCCTCTGTCGCCCACCCAAAGAGCAATGGGCAAGTTGAGAGGGCCAATGCGGAGATTCTCCGGGGCCTTAAGACTCGCACCTTCGCCAACCTGAAGAAACATGTTGCCAATTGGGTAGATGAGCTTCCGAGCACGCTATGGGCTAACCGGACATCCCAGAGCCGGGCCACCGGAGAGACACCCTTCTTCATGGTGTATGGGGCCGAGGCTGTACTTCCCCCAGAAATCACCATGAAGTCTCACCGTGTCCGGGCTTACGACGAAGCCGCGCAGGACAACCTCCGGCGTGGAGAAATCGATCTCGTCGACGAGGTCCGACTACATGCAGCACTCCGTAACGCGCGGTACAGACATGCGCTTCGGCGCTATCACCAAAGATCTGTGCGTGCCTGGGAGCTGCAGGAAGGTGACCTGGTGTTGCGGCGCATACTTTCTCGTGAAGGGGCCCACAAGCTCTCCCCTAGTTGGGAAGATCCCTTCCGAGTCACGAAAGTATGCCGCCTCGGGTGTGTGCGCCTTTCCACCGAGGATGGGGACCTGCTCCCAAACCCTTGGAACATCGAACACCTCCGTAAGTTCTACCCCTAGAGCAAAGATAGGACAATACTTTCTTTCCGTAATAAACTCCACAGAGTCCAGGAGCAGCGCTCGGAGCAGCTAAGCCCCAGGGGACGGTACAGGACTACGTTCAGCTTTGCCTGGTTCCGACTCCAAGCGCGTAGAGTCTTGCTTCCCCTCCTAATGGGGCGGGTCGTGGCCTCCATGTATAGCCTGCCTTCCTCCTGTGGAAAGTTATGCGAAAAGAAACCTGTTCTACTTTGCTCTTTCCTCGTACTCATTTAAATTGTGTACTAAATTTTTATGACTACCCTTGCGGTACATGGCTGCCATGTGCTCAGCTCTCCCTTCTCATTCTCACCACTAGTCGGCATTCGCTGCCCTACCAGAGGCGGTTGCATCGGGGGTGCATGCCGATAGTCGAGAGGGGTCCTGAGCCCCCGAACGCTTCGCGCACCGCTGTCCCCAAGCACCGAGCATATGGTTAGGGGCCATAAGTCGAATAAGACTATGAGATAAGGGAGGGGGAGCCCCCAAGGAGGATCACTTTTTCCCTACTTGTGTGCAGGACCTCTCGGCCTCGGATCCCTACAGGAGTGTGGCAGGAGCGCCTGACCAATGGGACGCCCCTGCCAGGGGGCTGCTACGGAATCATGCGAGACCGGAACTCCAAGGCAAGACCGAAGGATCCACGGCTCCACCAAGACCGGACCTCCCCTCCTCTGAGGGTAAGGGCCCGGAGACCCCACGTGTATCGCGGCTTCGGACCTCCCCCTCCTCAGAGGAGAGCTCCGGATCCGCCACGTGGCTGGCTGATCCGGACCTCCCCCTCCTCATGAGGCGGGGCCCGAAGACCTCCGGGGCCCTTAATATAGTGGGGACCCGGGGAAGGTGCCGGAGCAGAACGTCGAGATTGGTGAAGGCCTCTGAGCGCCTTGCGGAACTAAGGGCTCGGTCAGGCAAAACCAGGAAGAAGACGGAAAACATCGCAGGCATGAAGGGTCATAAGAGTTCATGTATTCATGGCTCCATGAGCTGGGCTACAAACTCAATGAAGAAGAAAGAAACAAGTCCCAAGATTCCCCTGACGGGACCAAAGTCTAGGAGTTGCAAGAACGGCCGCGTCACCAGGTTTCAGCCCTGGCGGCGCTCTCCCGCTCCATGACCCGAGTGAAGAAATCGCCTCCCTCATCATCATCGCAAAGGCCAGTGTCATCAAGGGTGCTCCTGAGGCCCCCTCCGCAGCTTCGACGGTCTTCTTGGAGACTGTGCCGCCTGGGATCCTCCTTGGTGCATCGGCGGTTTCCTTCTCCTGAAGTTCCCTCATCACCGGCGCAAAAGCCGGTGTCATCAAGGGTGCTCCTGAAGCCCCCTCCGCAGCCCCAGCGGTCTTCTCGGAGGCTCTGCCACCAGGAATTCTCCTTGGTGCTTCAGCCGTTTCTTTGAAGACTCCACCATCTGAGAAGGGACGCAACGCGAGGGAGCTTTCTGCCTGCCGTCACCAAGGAAGGGCTCCGTCGGGAGGACAAACCAGAGACCCCTTGGAGGCACCACCTCCAGAGGCAAGGCAGGCAGGCTCACTGGGTCCCAGACTTGGTGCAGACGCCGTCGCTGAAGGGAATCGAGAGCGATTCTCCCCCCATAAGGCGGGTTAAGAGCCATGGAAGAAGACAAGACTGCAGAGACCCGAGGGAGGCGCAAGGGCTGGAAACCTTATAAGGGGAGCATACCCACGCGGCGGTTTCTTTTCACACCTTCCCGGGTGCAATCCCAAGCGATTCGGAACTCTTCGAATACACCGCATCGGCAACCGCTTCGGCTCCTAGACCGAGCACCGATGACAGGTGGACCCAAGCTGCCCGACTGAAGCGGTGGGTCAAGGAGTCAGTCTCCTAAGAAGACAAGCCGGCAAGGCACTTTGGCGGTTCCCGAAGAAAGCGCCGCAACATGCAGAAGTGGCAGTCTTGGGAACCGCCGCAGTAAAAGCAACTATCAAGTGGGCGCACGCTCCCACGATCCTGCGACCGTTCGTGCTCCGGCAGCGGTTAATGCGGGACTTAGAGAAAGTGTGCGGATCAGAACAGACGGAGGTCCCACCTCGGGCTCGCTATCCCTCCCGAGATTGGCCCGAGGGCCACTGTCGGTACCTGCGATATGGGGTACCCCCGCGCACAGGGGAAAATGCCTAAGGAACTCGCCCTTCTCCGCAGGGAGAGCTCCGAAGGCGCCATGCGTCCGGCGGGGCCGGACCTCCCTCTCCTCAGAGGCGAGCTCCGGACCCGCCACGTGGCATACAGAAGCCGGACCTCCCCCTCCGTGGGTGAGGGGTCCGAAGGTGCCACGTATCTGACAGGGCCGGACCTCCCTCTTCTCAGAAGGGAGCACCGGGCCCGCCACGTGGCCTACAGAAGCCGAACCTCTCTCTCCGCGGGGAGAGGTCCGGAGGCTCCACGTGCCCCGCGGGCCGGACCCTCCTCTCCTCTGAGAAGGGCTCCGGGCCCACCACGTGGCCAGAAGAACGGTGCTGCCTACCCCCGAGTGATAGGCAGCGGGCATAAAGACGCTCCATACCTTGCCCGTACAAGGTATTCAAGGCCCGCGTCTTCCCAAGATGCGGAGCACGCCTCTGTCAGGTGCCGTTGCGCCCAGTCGCATCACAGACTGGCGCGCGGTGTCAGAACCTGCCAGCCAATAAACACCGCGACAAGACACCCCATGCCGCCTGCGCCGTCATCAACCATTACGACTAGCGTGCGGCATGGGCAGGGCGGCAAGACGGAGACTCGGAAGCCTTCGTCAGAGACAACTACCGGCATAACTGCAGATACAGTAGATAACAGTCAATCTCCCCGGGACTACCTGTCGGGTCCCGGGCCCCCTTGTAAGCCACCCGAGTCTTGGACTATAAAAGGCTCGGGTAGGCGACGATAGCAAGGGTTCGCACTCTACAACTCATACGCTAGCCATACACTCCCAAGCTGTAACTCACCCCCAACCTCAGGACTCCGTCCCTGAGCAGCAAGCAATACAGCGAGCTCCATAGCCCGCCGTGGACGTAGTGTTTTACGCTCCGGCGGCCTGAACCACGTAAAACTCACCGTGTCAAGCTCTTACTAACTCGTCCATCCGCGCAAGCTCTCCGCAAGGGACTAGCCCCACCGAAAAAAGAACCTCCGTGGGCTGCCCAGTGCAGGCCCGAGGGAAGTGTCGATCGAACACTTCGACAATTCTTTACTTAAAAATGTGTCCCTAAATGTGAATAATATATTAAACAGATTCACTTCAGCCCAAAATATGTTTTTATCTCACTTCAAAGTTTTCCAAATACTGAGAAAGTTTTTAATTTAATTTTGACAATATGTTTGTCCCACTTTTAAATTTTAAACACTAGCCACATATTCAATTTTCTAAATTAAATATTAAACAGGGCTAAAAAGGTAAACTCACCCCACTACAGGGTCTATAATATTATTTTAACAATTTTCAGGGGTCTAGCTATACATAACAGAGGAGTTTTTCCTAATTTTATTAAGTCCAGGGGCTAAAACTGATTTTTAAATGAATTTACATGATTTTTTGAAGTTCCAGGGGCTAGATCAGAAGTTTCCGGGGCTAGCTCTTATTTCCCGAGAACCCCAGGGGGTAGCACGTAAGAATTCCAGTCTTTATAACGCGGGGCTGACGTAGACCGTCCGATTTAAAATAGACGGCTGAGATTATAACGTCGAACCGGTACGCGGGGATTTAAACCCTACCGTGCGATTTAAAATAAACGGCGCACACGCGGCCACGTCGCTCTGATCTAGCGCGGGCGGCGCTGCCGGCGGCGCACGGCGGCGGGAGGCGGTGATCTCGCTGGAGACTTTTGGATCTTCGAAAATTCTTCCTAGAACTGTGATCTTATGGCATAGATCGGCAGAGGGGAGGTCGGGGATCTCACCTCGGGGGTTTTCTTGAGCTGGGAGGTCCTGGAAGGCGGTCGGCAACGAGGTCCGAAGTGAAACCACGGCGAGGCTCGTCGGCGCTGTGTTTGAACCGCAAGTCACCGAGTTTTCTGCACCTACAGGGTTCCCCGAATGCGGTGGATCAAGACCAACGAGTTAGATCGAAATTTCCGAGCTTAGATCGGCTAGAATTCGCCGGAGAAAGCTCGGGTTCTCACCGGAGTAAAAACGGTGGATCGCGTGGGAAAAACAGAACGAGGCCGGGGTTTTTATAGACGTGGGAGGGCGGCGGGGTGGTTTAGATCGAGTCTGCGTCGCCTACGAACGGAATTTGGCGGGGATGCGCAGGAATCCGGGTCGGTTTTGATTCGGGGTGAGAGAATCCCGACGCGGGCGTGAGGTAGAAGAAGGGCTGGCGGGCCCCGCCTGTCAGTGGGAGGAAAAGGCACCCGCGGCTGCGGGCTGGCGCGGGGGCTGGTTGGGCCGGCTGGTGGGTTTCGGCCCACTGGCCGGTTTTTTTCTGTTTTCCTTTTTCTTTTTCTATTTCTTTTCTGTTTTGAGTTTAATTTGAATTCCAGTTTGAATTTGAATTTTTGCAAAACATGCAACACGTCCAAAAATTTTTAAATTCCTCTCTTAACATGACTTAGGGTCTTAACAAGATTTTTGGGGTGTTACACAGGTGTACTCATCGCTCCTATACCGCTTTGGGCCGCCTTAAGCGCTGACACACAATGTAAACCCCCGCCCCATTTATGAGGAGCCGACGGGTATGTATAGGCGTCCGGGCTATAAGGGGGGAGGCTCGTAACCTCTCCTCGCACGGCGAAACGGCTCAAATATGCTCGACACTTAGGTTTTATCTTCCCTCTTGCATGCGAAGGAAGCCTCGCTTGTAACCACGGTTACTTGAACCGCCTGAGCTAATAAATGCTAACGAACATCCCAAACTGGACGTAGGACATGTTGTTCGAACCAGTATAAATCTTTGTCTTTATTAGCTAGCCATCCAGACATAAAACGCAAAACATCCGGTTACTAGCTGGTGGTAAAAACAATAATAGTTGGCGCACCAGGTAGGGGGCCGCTTTGCGTATTCGTTCTCTTTTGTGATGTCTTTCGTGAGATCAAGCTTCCGCATCGGCGAGAAGTTCCGTTTCAGCAGCCTCGAGTTTGTCATCGACCCCCATAACAGGCTTGAGGTCGACGTCATTTTCACGCCCCGCGAGGCCTTCCGTTTCAGAAGCCTGGAGTTCGTTGCTGACAACGACGGCATTCTACGGCTAATGAACGACGCAACCATCGACATCGCCAGTCGCGTCCCCAAGGAAAGTTTTGTGGACGCGGTCAACAAGGCGTTGTCACCCTTCCTCCCCCTCTCGGGGTGCACAACCGGCTACAACCCCAGCACCGGTGTCAAGTCCGACGAAGAGCACTATCCTTCTCGCGGGTGGTACGTCGCGGAAATGGATAACGACTCTCCAACCGCTGCTCCCGTCAATACTGTAACACCCCAAATTTTGATTCAAAACTCTAAACCATGTTCAGAGGGGAATTTAAAAATTTTTGGACGTGTTGCATGTTTTGCAAAAATTCAAATTCAAACTGGAATTCAAATTATACCCAAAACAGAAAAGAAATGGAAAAAGAAAAAGGAAAACGGGAAAAAACTGGCCAGTGGGCCGAAACCGCCAGCCGGCCCAGCAACTCCCGCGCCAGCCCGCCCCCGCGCGCGCCGCGCTGCCTCTCACCGACGGGTGGGACCCACATGTCATCCCTAACCCCGCGACCCCGGACTCTCTCCCGCGCGCGCGATCGCAACCGATCGGGAAATCCGTTCCGCCGCCCGAATTCTGGACCCAGAGGACTCCAACTCGATCACAACAGACCCACCGCCCTCCCCCGGCTATAAAAACCCCCGATCTGATCAGTTTTTCTCACGCGATCGCCGATTTTCACTCCGGTGAGCACCGAGACTTCGCCGGTGAATTCTGGCCGATCTAAGCTCGAAAACTCTGATCTAACTTGCTGGTTTTGATCCACCGCCTCCGGGGAACTTTGCAGGTGCAGAAAACCCGAAGACTTACGGTGTAAATCCAGCGCCGACGAGCTTCGCCGTGGTTTTGCCTCAGACCTCGCCGCCGATCACTTTCCAGGACCCCCGAGCTCGAGAAAACCCCCGAGGTGAGATCCCTGACCTCCCCTCTACCGATCTAGGCCATAAGATCACAGTTCTAGGCAGAATTCTCGAGGATCCGAAACTTTCCGGCGAGATCGCAGCTTCCCTCCGCCGTGCGCCGCCGGCAGCGCCGCCCGCGCTCGATCAGAGCGACGTGGCCGCTTGTGCGCCGTTTATTTTAAATCGCACGGTAGACTTTAAATCCCCGCGTACCGGTCCGATGTTATAATCTCAGCCGTCGGTTTAAAATCGGACGGTCCACGTCAGCCCCGCATTATAAAGACTGGAATTCTTACGTGCTACCCCCTGGGGTTCTCTGGAATTGAGAGCTAGCCCCGGAAACTTCAGATCTAGCCCCTGGAACTCCAGAAAATCATGTAAATCCATTTAAAAATCAGTTTTAACCCCTGGACTTAATAGAAATTAGGAAAAACACCTCTGATAAGTGTAGCTAGACCCCTGGAAATTATGAAAATAATATTATAGACCCTGTAATGGGGTGAATTCATTATTTTAGCCTTGTTTAGTATTTAATTTAGAAAATTGAATATGTAACTAGTGTTTAAAAATTAAAAGGGGGACAAACATAATTGTCAAAACTAATTAAAAACTTTCTCAGTACTTAGGAAACTTTGGAGTGAGATAAAAATATATTTTTTTGGGCTGAAATAAATCTGTTTTATCTATTATTCACATTTATTAGTATAGGGACACATTTTTAAGTAAAGAATAGTTATAGAAAAATAGGGAAAATAATTAGGAAATAGTATACATCATAAGCCATGGTTAAAATATGATTTTAAATTATTTAGGACCAGAACCTAATCTGTTTAGGTGATGTGTATTACTAATTTCATAATAAAATACACAATTATGCATAGGAATATAAATCTAAAAATATAGCAACTAGTAAATGATAAATGGAGTTTTTAAAATCCAAAGGGTTCAGTTTAGGGTTGGTAGAAATTATGAAGGCACATATGGGGAAGAAAAACACTTTTCATACACACTTGGTAGTAAAAAGGTGTAGTAGTTGAATATAAGAAATTTATTGGAAACCCATATAAATAGTATGTAGGTATAAATGTGGACACAAAAGTAGGAATCATATATACATGGTTAAAAGTGCATGCAAGCCACAACTTAACACACATAAAGAAACCACAACACATATAATGGTAAAGAACTTCTATAAATATGAATGTGTGGTTTGTATGAAGTGTAAGTGTGAATTATGTCTTATGGATTGTTGTTTTTCTTTCGCTATGTGTGATGATATGAAGTAGAACCTGTTCAAGAACAAGTTATTCATTTCCAAGACCAGGAATACCCAAATCAAGAGCAGCAAGAAGGAGGCAAGTGTCCTTGACCACTTTGATCCTATACTAGGATGTGTAGATAGAATTATTTGCATTGTCAAATGAAATATGAAACCCATGCTAGGAAGTTTCCCTAGAATTGCATTACCTTGTTTCCTTGTAGCTTGGGTTGGGATTTATTTTTTTGTCATGTCATTTATTTACATGCATTTGCTTAGCCATGCTTAGAATGGGATATTTGGGAAATGAGATCATCAGTTTATATTACCATACTCTTGAATGAGACATTGTGAGTTATGTAGAGGTAGGGATCAAGGCAAGTTGGATGTTTTGGTTGTGTGCTGGGTGCACGAGACTTGGGTTTGTTTTTAGTACTTGCCTGGATCCTAAGGACCGGTTCATGGAGCATGTAACCCGGCTTTACAGTGCCAACCACATGCTGAGATGGGGCAGCTTGGCCAATTAATTAGGTGTATCCCCGGCGTAGTATGGGTGTGTTGGATGGTGCGGGGAGTAGGTGTCAGCTGGACTACCATATGAACCGCAAGGCTCAAGAGGGGGCCACTGCAGCGGGGTTGGAGCCTCTTGTATGCTGTTAGGGGTGAAACCTCAGTGGGCCCACGCTCGTCGGGAATCCCTTTGTAAAGGCTTCGTAGTGATCTCTTGGCCGCACACCTGGGAAGTGTGAATGTGGATCGTAGCCACTGGCATAATGGAGGTTCTTTTAGTCCACCCGGCAACGGGGGATGAAATCACTACTTGTGGGTACAGTGGTACAAACTCTGCAGAGTCAAAACTGTCTTGACAGCCGTGCTCACGGTTAAGAGCGGCGTGGACTTATTCATGATTAGAGGAATGATGGTTTTGGAAGTTAAGCGGGGAGCTTAACATTGGAAATGATGTTATGGTTATTTGGTTATGATGATGGGATGGGAGATTGGGACCATTTCACCTGTGTAGTAATGTAGGTGCTTAATAAGCTAAGGTGATAGGTATTAATTGCGTAGTGCTTTAACCATGAGTTCAACCTCTCCTTGTTCTAGCCATGCATGATATAACTTTCCCACACTTGCTGAGTACCATTGGTACTCAACCTTGCATATTTGTTGGTTTATATTGCTGCTCAGGTCAAGATAATGAGGTGGTGTATAATGACCAAGATTTTGGACCCGAGGAAGGCTTTTAGGTTCATGAAGACCCCCGGGCAACGCCTGTGATGGAGCCCTAAAGAATAATATTCCGCTGCTAGTTTATTTACTTGTGATGAAGCATTAGTGTCCATTGAGACATTTGCGATGTAAGACTTATTTATATTCGACACCTGGCTTGTAATAAATGATGCTTCACTATTTGTCATCACATGTATGAGAAAATGATCCTGGCATACATGTGATATTCACTTGGTTGTTTCTTCGGAGAAACCGGGTGTGACAGAGGTGGTATCAGAGCCAAGGTTGCCCGTAGGAACGTGGACCTAGGTAGAAATGGACGAATTTAAGGGCCCTATTTTCTTAAAAACTATTTTCCAAGGTGTGGGTGGAAAAGTGTTATTAAAGGAGTCATTTTCTTCGTCTTACCCCAACTTTCATTCAAAATAGGATTTTTATTTGAGAATTTATCTAACCTAATTTTAAATTCTTTTGTTTTAGATGGTTCGCATGATTCGCACCGCTCGTAAGTCCACAGGAGGGAGAGTTCCCGTAGTTGCCCTTGCCGAAAGAGAGGAGAGTCGTCCAGTGACGTACCTTTCCTACGGATTGGCAGTAGGAGACTTGTTGCGTCGTCTTCGACGAATGCTCGAAGCCGCCGGCAATACGGGCAAGCTAATCATCCACTATAACTCCACCAGGACCATCCGTGAGAAGAGGGAAGAATGGAGTTCGGAGATGAGGATTATACACGAGAATCAACTGCTTAAGATTCACCACTCTCCATCTTGTCGAGCAACACAAGTTGACGCGGAGAAAGATGTCACCTGGGAGTCCATCACCTGCCAGAGTCACATCTATCGTCGCCACTTGGACAAAACTGAGTACATGTATGTCCTTCAACGTGAGAGTGGTACCACGGAATACAAGTACCCACCGGTGCAGCAAGGGACTTCCCATGAGCACATGGACTTGTGCTTGGAGGATGCTGCTATGCTCAGCACTCGACTGCAGGAGTGTCAACAAGAGCTTCAGGATGTCCGAGACACCCTGAAGGAAATGGAGGCGTTGCTGAGAGCTTGCTTAAAGGCGAGAGAAAGAGGAGATGGGAATGAACTGTGTGTCACCGTGAGTGATCCATGGACTCCTGACTCCCCGGATCACCGAGCAATCAGGCGTCGTCGCACTTCTCCACCAGCAGCCTCCCCACCCAAAGCAGAGTCGGAAGGCAGCCGAAATGAGGAGGAAGATCCAGAGGAGCCAGCTCAAGAGGACGAGTAGTGTAGAGTCTTTCCCCTAGCTAGCAAGAGGTCGAGTAGTCGAGTCGTTACGTAGTTAATGGTGTGGTAATGCTTGGTGTGTGACGTGAGATGTGGAAGCCATGAGCAATTGTCCACAGCCTCGTCTTCAGATTGTTTTGCTTTGGTGTGTGAACCCACAGGAAATAATAGTGCATTTATTTGGAGTGAGATATAAACCCTCGTAAAATTTTAACAAAGCCTCAACACCTCAAAGCACCAAAATATGAAAGTAGTAAGAAGATACTAAATGGTATCAAATTAACATTAGTTGATTCTGCCAGATGGCCGGAAGAGGAAAAAGACGTGCTGCCAACCCCGCCAACAACAACGATGAGGCATGCAACCCTCATCTTTCTGAAGGCCAGGACCGGGGTGGTCGCCGTGAAGAAGTTGATCCTCTCCACCAAATGCTGGAGAATCAAAATCAGCTCATCCAGAATTTGACTCAAGTGGTGGCCAACTTGCATCAAGTTCCACCTCCACAAGCGGCACCACGCCAACCAAGGTTGAGTGAGTTTCTAGGAACTCAACCTCCAAAGTTTGCAAGTGCTGCTGAACCTCTGGAGGCAGATGATTGGCTGAAGACCATTGAAAGTAAGATGAGGATAATACAATGCCAAGGGTATGAGAGGGTGCTGTTTGCCTCTCATCAACTGTAGGGACCTGCTGCTGATTGGTGGACCGCCTACGTGGCCGCCCATCATGATCCTGAGAACATCACTTGGGAAGAGTTCAAGCGTAGCTTCCGCAACCACTATATCCCAAGAGGTGAACTCAAAAACAAGAGGAAAGAGTTTCTGGGACTGCAGCAGGGAAACATGACGGTGAGGGAGTACCTCACTAAATTTACTCAACTATCCTGTTATGCTCCACGAGACATAGAGACTGATGAGCAGAAACAAGATTGTTTCGTGGAAGGACTTACCGTGGAAATGCAGTGTGCAATGTCCTCCAATGAGTATGAAAGCTTTCAAAAGATGGTGGACAGAGCATTTGTGGTGGAAAGGAAGCTAAAGGCCCTGGAAAATGAGAATAAGAGGAAGGCGGGGTGGTCACATCAGGCCTCAGGGAGCAACACCCGCCCACGTATGATGCAGCAACCTACGGGGCAGACAAGCCGTGCTGTGGTACCCTATTCAGCACCAAGAGGGTACAACCCAAACTACAGGCCACCCGCAGCACCAGCACAGCCGCAACGTCAGTTTGTGCAGCAGCCTCGCCCCGCATATCCACCTCGACCAGCAGTGCAAGGACCCCCGAACCAACCCCAAGACAACAAAGGCCAAGCACCTAAGGTTGGGGTGCAATGTTTTAGCTGTGGTGAAGTGGGGCACTATGCCCATAAGTGCCCAAAGAAGAAGCCTGCGCCGCCACAACAGCAGAATGTAATGAGAGGACGGGTGAACCACGTCACTATGGAGGAAGCACAAGAGGCACCCGACGTGGTAGTTGGTAAGTTTCCTGCCAATTTACACCTTGCAACTCTGCTGTTTGATTCTGGTGCTACCCACTCGTTCATTGCTCAAGGGTTTGTTAAGAAGCATGACCTGGCAACCACACAAATGAACCATATGCTAGCCGTAAACTCTCCAGGTGGAGAAATAAGGACAAGACAAGTGTGTCCCAAAGTGAGCCTAGACATTAATGGGGTAGTATTTACTGCTAACCTCATAGTGATAGATTCACAAGGGATAGATATTATTTTGGGTATGGATTGGTTGACCAAACATAAAGGAATCATCCATTGTTCGACCAGAACGGTGGAACTAACTCACCCCAATGGCACAAGAGTAAAGTTCATAACGATACACGAGCCTAGGAGGGACATTAAATTAAATCAAGTGGAAGTGAAAGTTGAGGAAATCAGGACTATCAGGGAATATCCAGATGTTTTTCCGGAGGAATTGCCAGGTATGCCTCCCGACCGTGACGTGGAATTCGCAATTGAGCTAGTACCGGGAACAGCCCCGATATACAAGAGACCTTATCGAATGGACTCCAAGCAGCTAGAAGAGCTCAAGGACCATTTGAGAGAATTGACGGAGAAGGGGTATATTCGCCCTAGTTCCTCACCATGGGGAGCTCCGGTGATATTTGTGCCTAAGAAAGATGGAACCCAAAGGTTATGCGTGGATTACCGTGCCTTGAATGAGGTAACCATCAAAAACAAGTACCCATTGCCTCGCATTGAAGACTTGTTTGATCAGTTGAGGGGAGCTTGTGTGTTCTCGAAAATTGATCTCAGGTCGGGGTACCACCAACTCAAGATAAGGCAATCAGATATTCCCAAGACAGCTTTCGTATCTCGATACGGACTGTATGAATACACTGTCATGCCTTTCGGGCTAACCAATGCCCCGGCATATTTTATGTATCTCATGAACAAGGTATTCATGGAATATCTGGACAAATTTGTGGTGGTTTTCATAGATGATATTCTCGTCTTCTCCAAAGATGAAGAAGAACATGAGAAACATCTAAGGTTGGTGTTGCAGAGGTTGAGAGAACACCAACTATATGCCAAGTTGAGCAAGTGTGAGTTTTGGCTGAAGAGAGTTCCCTTTTTAGGACATATAATCTCGGAGGGAGGAATCTCCGTAGATCCCGCCAAAATCGAGGATATCCAGAAGTGGAAAACCCCTGAAAATGTCGGGGAAGTTCGAAGCTTTTTGGGATTGGCTGGATACTATCGACGGTTTATTGAGGGATTCTCCAAGATCTCGAGACCTCTCACCAAACTGTTGGAAAAGGGAATCACATTCACCTGGACGCCACAGTGCGAGATGAGCTTTCAGGAGTTAAAGAAGAGATTGACAACAGCCCCAGTGTTGGTTATGCCAGATATGCAGAAGAATTTCACAGTGTACTGCGATGCCTCTGGAAATGGGTTGGGATGTCTTCTCATGCAAGAAGGACATGTCGTGGCATATGCATCCCGGCAGCTTCGGAAGCACGAGAAGAACTATCCTACACATGACCTAGAACTAGCTGCAGTGGTACACGCGTTGAAAATTTGGCGGCACTATTTGATGGGGAAGAGGACAGAGATATATACGGATCATAAGAGTTTGAAGTACATATTCACACAGCCAGATCTCAACCTCAGACAAAGGAGATGGTTAGAGCTAATCAATGACTTTGATTTGGGCATCAACTATCATCCTGGGAAAGCAAACGTCGTGGCCGATGCTTTGAGTCGGAAAGTGCAGGTCAATAAGTTAAGTTTGAAGGACATGCCTGCAGAATTGAAGGACGAGGTTATAAGACTCAATCTATGTCTAGTAAATAGTGGTGAAGCCATCGCCATGGAAGTGGACTCCACACTTGAGCGAGACATACGCGAGGGCCAAAAGAATGATGAGAAGATACAAGAGATCAGACAGCTCATTAAGGAAAATAAAGCTCCTGGTTTTAGAGAGGATGAACAGGGAACGATGTGGCACGGAAAAAGGATCTGTGTGCCAGAAGTAAAGGAGATCCGTGAGTTAATTTTGAAGGAGGCTCACGATTCTGACTATTCCATTCATCCTGGGAGTACGAAGATGTACCAGGACCTCAAGAGCAGGTATTGGTGGTATGGCATGAAGCGAGATGTCGCGGAACATGTTGCCCTATGTGACACATGTCAGTTGGTGAAAGCTGAACATCAACGACCCGCGGGATTATTGCAACCACTCAAAATACCTGAATGGAAATGGGAAGAAATCAGCATGGATTTTGTCGTGGGATTGCCTAGGACCCAATCCGGGTATGATTCAATATGGGTCATTATTGATAGGCTAACCAAGGTAGCTCATTTCATTCCTGTGAAAGAAAGCTACAGCGGATCCAAATTGGCAGAACTGTACATGTCAAGGATTGTGTGTTACCATGGAGTGCCAAAGAAAATAGTGTCGGACCGAGGGACACAGTTCACCTCGAGGTTTTGGCAAAAGTTGCATGAAACCATGGGAACCCATCTGAACTTTAGCTCTGCCTATCATCCCCAAACTGACGGGCAAACGGAGAGAACCAATCAGATCCTTGAAGATATGTTAAGGGCATGTGCACTCAAAAACAATAGGAGTTGGGACAAGAACTTACCGTATGCGGAGTTTTCCTATAACAACAGTTATCAAGCTAGTATGAAGATGTCACCGTTTGAAGCTTTGTATGGAAGGAAGTGCAGAACTCCTCTATTTTGGAACCAAACAGGAGAAAGTAAAGTGTTTGGTCCAGAAGTGCTACAAGAAGCCGAGGCGAAGGTGAGGGAGATTCGCAACAACTTGAGGATAGCACAAACACGTCAGAAGAGTTATGCTGATGTACGAAGAAGAGAACTCGTTTTCAACGTGGGAGACTATGTTTATCTCAAGGTGTCCCCTATCAGAGGACTTCGTCGGTTCAAGGTGAAAGGGAAGTTGTCACCTCGATACATCGGACCCTTTCAAGTTTTGGAAAGAAAAGGCGAAGTGGCGTATCAACTAGAGTTACCGGTTCATCTATCGGATGTACACGATGTATTCCATGTGTCACAACTCAAGAAATGCCTGAGGACGCCTGAAGAGGTGTTACCCATGAATGAAGTGGATGTAGCTGAAGATTTGTCTTATGCCGAGCAACCATACAAGATTTTGGAGACAATGGAACGCCTCACCAGAAATAAAAGAATCCGGATGTGCAAGGTGCAGTGGAAGCATCACTCAGAAGAGGAAGCTACTTGGGAACGGGAAGATGAGCTCAAGGCACAATTTCCGGAATTGTTTTCTTAGAAACACCAATCTCGAGGACGAGATTTCTTTTAAGGGGGGTAGAGCTGTAACACCCCAAATTTGATTCAAAACTCTAAACCATGTTCAGAGGGGAATTTAAAAATTTTTGGATGTGTTGCATGTTTTGCAAAAATTCAAGTTCAAACTGGAATTCAAATTATACCCAAAACAGAAAAGAAATGGAAAAAGAAAAAGGAAAACGGGAAAAAACTGGCCAGTGGGCCGAAACCGCCAGCCGGCCCAGCAACTCCCGCGCCAGCCCGCCCCCGCGCGCGCCGCGCTGCCTCTCACCGACGGGTGGGACCCACATGTCATCCCTAACCCCGCGACCCCGGACTCTCTCCCGCGCGCGCGATCGCAACCGATCGGGAAACCCGTTCCGCCGCCCGAATTCTGGACCCAGAGGACTCCAACTCGATCACAACAGACCCACCGCCCTCCCCCGGCTATAAAAACCCCCGATCCGATCAGTTTTTCTCACGCGATCGCCGATTTTCACTCCGGTGAGCACCGAGACTTCGCCGGTGAATTCTGGCCGATCTAAGCTCGAAAACTCTGATCTAACTCGCTGGTTTTGATCCACCGCCTCCGGGGAACTTTGCAGGTGCAGAAAACCCGAAGACTTACGGTGTAAATCCAGCGCCGACGAGCTTCGCCGTGGTTTTGCCTCGGACCTCACCGCCGATCACTTTCCAGGACCCCTGAGCTCGAGAAAACCCCCGAGGTGAGATCCCTGACCTCCCCTCTACCGATCTAGGCCATAAGATCACAGTTCTAGGCAGAATTCTCGAGGATCCGAAACTTTCCGGTGAGATCGCAGCTTCCCGCCGCCGTGCGCCGCCGGCAGCGCCGCCCGCGCTCGATCAGAGCGACGTGGCCGCTTGTGCGCCGTTTATTTTAAATCGCATGGTAGACTTTAAATCCCCGCGTACCGGTTCGATGTTATAATCTCAACCGTCGGTTTAAAATCGGACGGTCCACGTCAGCCCCGCATTATAAAGACTGGAATTCTTACGTGCTACCCCCTGGGGTTCTCTGGAATTGAGAGCTAGCCCCGGAAACTTCAGATCTAGCCCCTGGAACTCCAGAAAATCATGTAAATCTATTTAAAAATCAGTTTTAACCCCTGGACTTAATAGAAATTAGGAAAAACACCTCTGATAAGTGTAGCTAGACCCCTGGAAATTATGAAAATAATATTATAGACCCTGTAATGGGGTGAATTCATTATTTTAGCCTTGTTTAGTATTTAATTTAGAAAATTGAATATGTAACTAGTGTTTAAAAATTAAAAGGGGGACAAACATAATTGTCAAAATTAATTAAAAACTTTCTCAGTACTTAGGAAACTTTGGAGTGAGATAAAAATATATTTTTTTGGGCTGAAATAAATCTGTTTTATCTATTATTCACATTTATTAGTATAGGGACACATTTTTAAGTAAAGAATAGTTATAGAAAAATAGGGAAAATAATTAGGAAATAGTATACATCATAAGCCATGGTTAAAATATGATTTTAAATTATTTAGGACCAGAACCTAATCTGTTTAGGTGATGTGTATTACTAATTTCATAATAAAATACACAATTATGCATAGGAATATAAATCTGAAAATATAGCAACTAGTAAATGATAAATGGAGTTTTTAAAATCCAAAGGGTTCAGTTTAGGGTTGGTAGAAATTATGAAGGCACATATGGGGAAGAAAAACACTTTTCATACACACTTGGTAGTAAAAAGGTGTAGTAGTTGAATATAAGAAATTTATTGGAAACCCATATAAATAGTATGTAGGTATAAATGTGGACACAAAAGTAGGAATCATATATACATGGTTAAAAGTGCATGCAAGCCACAACTTAACACACATAAAGAAACCACAACACATATAATGGTAAAGAACTTCTATAAATATGAATGTGTGGTTTGTATGAAGTGTAAGTGTGAATTATGTCTTATGGATTGTTGTTTTTCTTTTGCTATGTGTGATGATATGAAGTAGAACCTGTTCAAGAACAAGTTATTCATTTCCAAGACCAGGAATACCCAAATCAAGAGCAGCAAGAAGGAGGCAAGTGTCCTTGACCACTTTGATCCTATACTAGGATGTGTAGATAGAATTATTTGCATTGTCAAATGAAATATGAAACCCATGCTAGGAAGTTTCCCTAGAATTGCATTACCTTGTTTCCTTGTAGCTTGGGTTGGGATTTATTTTTTTGTCATGTCATTTATTTACATGCATTTGCTTAGCCATGCTTAGAATGGGATATTTGGGAAATGAGATCATCAGTTTATATTACCATACTCTTGAATGAGACATTGTGAGTTATGTAGAGGTAGGGATCAAGGCAAGTTGGATGTTTTGGTTGTGTGCTGGGTGCACGAGACTTGGGTTTGTTTTTAGTACTTGCCTGGATCCTAAGGACCGGTTCATGGAGCATGCAACCCGGCTTTACAGTGCCAACCACATGCTGAGATGGGGCAGCTTGGCCAATTAATTAGGTGTATCCCCGGCGTAGTATGGGTGTGTTGGATGGTGCGGGGAGTAGGTGTCAGCTGGACTACCATATGAACCGCAAGGCTCAAGAGGGGGCCACTGCAGCGGGGTTGGAGCCTCTTGTATGCTGTTAGGGGTGAAACCTCAGTGGGCCCACGCTCGTCGGGAATCCCTTTGTAAAGGCTTCGTAGTGATCTCTTGGCCGCACACCTGGGAAGTGTGAATGTGGATCGTAGCCACTGGCATAATGGAGGTTCTTTTAGTCCACCCGGCAACGGGGGATGAAATCACTACTTGTGGGTACAGTGGTACAAACTCTGCAGAGTCAAAACTGTCTTGACAGCCGTGCTCACGGTTAAGAGCGGCGTGGACTTATTCATGATTAGAGGAATGATGGTTTTGGAAGTTAAGCGGGGAGCTTAACATTGGAAATGATGTTATGGTTATTTGGTTATGATGATGGGATGGGAGATTGGGACCATTTCACCTGTGTAGTAATGTAGGTGCTTAATAAGCTAAGGTGATAGGTATTAATTGCGTAGTGCTTTAACCATGAGTTCAACCTCTCCTTGTTCTAGCCATGCATGATATAACTTTCCCACACTTGCTGAGTACCATTGGTACTCAACCTTGCATATTTGTTGGTTTATATTGCTGCTCAGGTCAAGATAATGAGGTGGTGTATAATGACCAAGATTTTGGACCCGAGGAAGGCTTTTAGGTTCATGAAGACCCCCGGGCAACGCCTGTGATGGAGCCCTAAAGAATAATATTCCGCTGCTAGTTTATTTACTTGTGATGAAGCATTAGTGTCCATTGAGACATTTGCGATGTAAGACTTATTTATATTCGACACCTGGCTTGTAATAAATGATGCTTCACTATTTGTCATCACATGTATGAGAAAATGATCCTGGCATACATGTGATATTCACTTGGTTGTTTCTTCGGAAAAACCGGGTGTGACAGAGGTGGTATCAGAGCCAAGGTTGCCCGTAGGAACGTGGACCTAGGTAGAAATGGACGAATTTAAGGGCCCTATTTTCTTAAAAACTATTTTCCAAGGTGTGGGTGGAAAAGTGTTATTAAAGGAGTCATTTTCTTCATCTTACCCCAACTTTCATTCGAAATAGGATTTTTATTTGAGAATTTATCTAACCTAATTTTAAATTCTTTTGTTTTAGATGGTTCGCATGATTCGCACCGCTCGTAAGTCCACAGGAGGGAGAGTTCCCGTAGTTGCCCTTGCCGAAAGAGAGGAGAGTCGTCCAGTGACGTACCTTTCCTACGGATTGGCAGTAGGAGACTTGTTGCGTCGTCTTCGACGAATGCTCGAAGCCGCCGGCAATACGGGCAAGCTAATCATCCACTATAACTCCACCAGGACCATCCGTGAGAAGAGGGAAGAATGGAGTTCGGAGATGAGGATTATACACGAGAATCAACTGCTTAAGATTCACCACTCTCCATCTTGTCGAGCAACACAAGTTGACGCGGAGAAAGATGTCACCTGGGAGGCCATCACCTGCCAGAGTCACATCTATCGTCGCCACTTGGACAAAACTGAGTACATGTATGTCCTCCAACGTGAGAGTGGTACCACAGAATACAAGTACCCACCGGTGCAGCAAGGGACTTCCCATGAGCACATGGACTTGTGCTTGGAGGATGCTGCTATGCTCAGCACTCGACTGCAGGAGTGTCAACAAGAGCTTCAGGATGTCCGAGACACCCTGAAGGAAACGGAGGCGTTGCTGAGAGCTTGCTTAAAGGCGAGAGAAAGAGGAGATGGGAAGTTAAGCGGGGAGCTTAACATTGGAAATGATGTTATGGTTATTTGGTTATGATGATGGGATGGGAGATTGGGACCATTTCACCTGTGTAGTAATGTAGGTGCTTAATAAGCTAAGATGATAGGTATTAATTGCGTAGTGCTTTAACCATGAGTTCAACCTCTCCTTGTTCTAGCCATGCATGATATAACTTTCCCACACTTGCTGAGTACCATTGGTACTCAACCTTGCATATTTGTTGGTTTATATTGCTGCTCAGGTCAAGATAATGAGGTGGTGTATAATGACCAAGATTTTGGACCCGAGGAAGGCTTTTAGGTTCATGAAGACCCCCGGGCAACGCCTGTGATGGAACCCTAAAGAATAATATTCCGCTGCTAGTTTATTTACTTGTGATGAAGCATTAGTGTCCATTGAGACATTTGCGATGTAAGACTTATTTATATTCGACACCTGGCTTGTAATAAATGATGCTTCACTATTTGTCATCACATGTATGAGAAAATGATCCTGGCATACATGTGATATTCACTTGGTTGTTTCTTCGGAAAAACCGGGTGTGACAAATACCCCGCTATGGCCAAGGTTCATGCAACGGGAAGTATTGCGCTGGAGTCATTGGGAGGAGCTGATGGATGCACAGGGTCTAGCTGAACAGCTCGAGGTGCGCTGCACCGCGCCCAAAGCAGAAAGGGCACAGCTAAACACGGACAGAGCCGCGCTCGAAGCATCACGTGGCTGCTACCCCGGTTCCAGCGAAGCAGGAGCACACTGTTGCAATTCCGGTGCTTGATCACACCAAAAACTTCCCTGTTCCAAGCGGTTCAGCACCTCTCCTAGGTTCTGTTCTTGCTGATCTGTTCTAGCAGATCTGTTCAGTGAAAGAACAGATTGTTGCTGCCTGTTTCTTGAGGTGGAGTTGCAGAACAGATGGAACAGCTGGAACAGATGAGGGAGAACATGGCGGCAGTGGCTAGAACAGCTATCCTGGGCGGCGGCAGCAGATCCTAGCCCCTGGTGATCACTAGGGTTCTTGAGGGAGGCGGCGACTTGGGCTGGAGGAAGAGAGGCGGCGGCTCCAAGGGGAGAGAGAGGCGGCTAGGGCAGAAAGAGGTGGAGGAAATTTCTGTATTTATGTCCCTCACAAATTGGGGTGTTTTGGCTTGTTTATATAGCCCTCCCTTACAAGAGTCCTGATCTATTACAATTGGAGAAAAACAGTTTATTTACTAAACTAGGGCTGCCGTCTAATTATGGTGCAGCCGCACCACATAGGGCTGACCAGCCCCTGGTCTGGGCGCGCACACAACAGGGGGAATCAGGGTTCGCCCCCTCCCCCCCCCCCTGTCCTGGCTGCCCAGGCCCAGCGGCAGGGTCATCCCACACACGCGGCCACCAAGTATGGGCGAGCATTATTGCCAGCCCGCACGATCTGTCGCGCTTCAAGCGGCCGAGTTAGAACGTGGCAGCAGCAGCAGCCATGACCCGCAACCTTTCAGAGCATGAAGAGCCGAAGGCGCGGCGCATGTATCAAAATCTCCGTTCACTACTGGAAAGGGCCACGACTCAACACGCCGAGAGTTCTCTTGCTCATAGGAGAGCGACGTCCGTCCGGGCCGGCTCCCGCGGGCACACTCGAAGCACCACGGCGACGCCGCATGACCGTGCACCAAGCCGTGCCGAGAAGACCGGTTCGTCTAACCCGTGGCATAGCTCAACGCGCGAGCACACTAGGTCGTTTGACCTGCGCAGGGTCCTCGAGGCTCACGGAGGATCCAGGGAGGAAGTGGCGGAAACGCGTCTCGAGGACCGACATCAGTTTCGCCTGGGAAGGTGCCATGACGACGGCGAGGACCTGAGTCCAAGCCCCGACGCTCCTGGGCCTCTGGCTTTCGGAAGGAGGATACACAACAACCTTCCTGTCACGCTTTTGCGCCCCGACCAAGGTCATATAATACGACGGAGAGTCAAACCCCAGTGTTTGACTAGAGGACTACCGCTTGACGTGCAGGGCTGGTGGGGCGACGGATGACCACTTCATCATCCAATACCTCCCCATCTACTAAGCGGATTCCGATCGGGCCTGGCTTGGATACCTCCTGGTAGATAGTATCCGAAGCTGGGAAGAGCAAAAGGATACTTTCACCGGCAACTTCCAAGGCACCTACATGCGCCCTGGAAACTCATGGGATCTCAAGGCATGTCGACAAACTCCCGGCAAAACCTTAAGATAGTACATCAGGCGCTCTTCCAAGAAGTGCAACGAGCTTCCTGACGCATCGATGCAGACATCGTCGAAGCTTTCCTCTCCGGGGCAACTTGCAAGTCCCTGGTGCACAAGCTCGGTTGCAAGCCAAGGACCACCAAGGAACTACTTGACTTCGCCACCAACGATGACTCGGGAGAGGAGGCGGTCGGGGCGATCTTCGACCAGGGAGTGCTAAGGACGGCTGACGCAAGGAAAGATATCACACCTCGTCAGAAGGATAAGAGGAAGAGAAGGGTCGACGCAGGCAAACGGCGACATCAAACTGAGGCAGACTCGGATCTGGTCGCGGCGGCCGAACGCCGCAAATACAAGAGGCCGGCCCAGACGCAGACCGACCACTCCCCCATGAAGGCCGGAACTCCTCACCTCGAGCAGCTGAGGCTCGGATGAATCTGTGTGACTCAAGTACCACTTGGCGTACCGACTAGCTCGGACGCCACGTGCTACTCGGGGGCTACCTACCCGCCATGAACGGGATGACCAAAACCCTTAAAGCATCTACGTTCTCTCTGAAAGTTTCTTCCATTTCCTTTTTCCGAATCAGGCTTTGTTCGGATACATTGAAATACACATCATCCATTGTTACCCAAACAAGGTATTAAGGTGCGTTGCTGGAAATACACGTTGTCCATTGTTACTCAAACAAGGCGTTATGGTGTGTTGCTCGCTATTAAACCAAAAACACAGCGCGAGGAAGAAAACAGATGCACACATAGCGAAGGCTCGTTTCTCCTTCATAAAAAGGGGGTCACGAAGGGCCAAAACATCAACATCAGGGTAAAAAGAAAAAAAGATACAACGAGCCTAGCTCCGGTCGGCGTATCCTAAGATAGAATCTGGCGTGACCGCCGCGGCCAAGGAAAGGCCAGCAGACTTGACTCGGGCGTCGATGGCCTGAAGGTCCTCTTCGGACGACCGATAGCAAAGCCTTCCCCAAGGGCTGGAAGGTCGACCCCGTCGTAATGGGAGACGACCACGGCCAAAGCCAGTTGCACCCCCAGTCGGGCCCCGGCGGTTGCCATCTCGTCAAGACGCACCTTCAACCACGCAGGAAGTTGCGTCAGCTGCATGGCCAGAGGAGCACCCGAGCTTCCAGGCGCCATCTCGTCGAAAGTTTGGCCCGCGGCGTGAAGGTCCTCAAGTCCCCTCCAGAGGCCCCCCAAGACTTTGGCCACATCACCAAGCCGAGACGCCACAGCTCCGGGCGCCACCTTGGTAACGGACCCCGGGGCCCCCAGCACGGCTTCAAAAACCTTCGCGCCCGCCCTCATCAGAACTCCTCCTCGATGGAAAACCAAGCTGTTGTCTCACCATGTTGAGAGACTAGCCCCCGCGTCTTCCCTCGGGGTCCGATCATGGCTTCGCAGAGCTCGTTCCCGGCTTTTTCATGTCTGGCGAGCTCCGCCTCTCGAGTCTTGACCAGGTCCCTCATTAAAACAAGGGACCCCTGCATCTCTACAAGCTGGAAGCAAAACAAAAAATCTTAGTAGCAAAAGAAGGACACAACGCGGAGAAAGTTCGGCAAAAGAAGGCAGCTTTAGCGTTTTCAGCTTCAGTTTGAGAGGCCCTCGCCACATTGCCCGCCTTGGTGATCTCCCTGGCAAGATTCACCTTGGTGGCCGCGACGACTTGCTCTTTCTCCCGAAGCAACCGGGAGGCTTCCACCTGGGCCGCGGCAGCCGAACGGTCCGCTTCCGCTCGGGCAGCCGCGGCGTCGGCTCTGGCACTATCGGCCTCCTCCCTCCACCTTGCTGCCTCAGCCTCCGCGAGCCTTTGACGGCTGAGGACTTCCTCGAGGAGCCGCCCTCACTCAGCCTCTTGCTCGGCAAGCCTCTGCCCAAAAATAAGAACGAAGGCACGGTTACAAACGAGTCTAGGGGGAGGCCATTGAAGAAAGTAAAAACAACAGGGCTTACATTGATCAGAAGCACGTCGCGGTTAAGCCTCTGGAGCGCGTCCAGGAAATGATCCCGACCGGATGTAAACTGTCCACGGCCTTCGCGAGCCAAGAGTCGGGGAGGGAAACGTCCTCCGTCCGGCCTGCAATGGCACAAGGGCTAGAGGATCGCCGATCCGACGAAGAAGGCCCCGACCTCTGGAGAACCTGACTTGAAGCCGCGACCGGAGCTGCCACCCCCGAAGTCCCGGGCTCCGAAGCTTGGGGGTCAACGATGGGCGGGGTCGGTGTAGCCGTCGCCACGGACCTTTTCCCCGTCACTGGCCCCATTGACTCTGCCCAGACCGGCGCTTCGGGGGACGACTCCACGAGGGTGACCTCCACCCCGGCAGTGGCCGGCTCTGCCTTGCGGAGAGGGGCCAGACCACCTCAGGTGGAGAAAATAGTAATAAAAAGGCCCCCGTGATTCTGTCCGGACCGACCAGGACGGGTGGGCACGACTGAGACTCCGCGGCAACTGGAAGAGAAGGTGCCACTTCCACTGTTGACCCCGCGCCCCCGACAACAACGTGGCTGGCTCAACGTACGGTGCCGCGGAGGACGGAGGCGGTGAAGCTCCCGGCAAGGCCTGGACGCCTGGCTGATACACCCTGCGGCAAACAACGGAGGAAGAAGTCAAAAAGCCAAAGAAGAAAAGCTCTGAGCAACGGAGGAGAAAAAAGGTTAAAATACTAACCTCTCCGACCGAGGGTGAATCGGAGGCGTGACCGCCCGGGACCCAGCGTTCAGAAGGTCAGCCAGGGTTGAAGGACGGGCAGCGGATGCCCGATCCTCCGTTCGGCCCACCAAACCATCAGCAGTCGAGCGCCCGGCCTCACCTCGAGCCATGGTAGCCCAGACATCAGACACCAGAGGGGCCCCCATCGGAACACGGTCCGCGTGGGACCGAGCGGCGAGCTTTGGGCTCCCCACCCAGGCCTTTGGGTCCCCAGCCGAGGAAGGCCTGACCTTGGTCGAACCTTCGGAAGCCTGTGCAGGAGGTAAGCAAGGATCGCTCCCTTCACCCGTCCATACCCTCTTCGTGGCCGGAGCGTCTTCGCCGGCTTTTTTCCTCTGCTGCTCCGTCAGCGTCGAGGAGTCGTCCGACCCCTAGTAAGGGGACATCGATTCGGAGGGCCTGGAAGGGGTAGCCTTCCCGACGGCCCCCGCGGCCCGCACCGCTGGTGGCGAATGTGGCTAGCCTTGCAGTCGTCCTTTTTCTTCTTCGAGGCTGCATTGGGTGCAGCCCTCCCTTCCCTCTCCTCCTTGTCCTCGGGTAGCTTCGGTAGACTGACAATGCCTCCGAGCCCCTAAATGGAACGCTACAGTTAAGGCGGATCGAGGCATTGAGAAGGAGCGGCGATGAGATCGTGGCGCGAGGGTCAGATGCTTACCCGAGTAGAAGGATGGTCCGCGGAGAGAGGGCGTGGGTGGCGCTCACCGTCCTCCACATCTCTCCCGGTGGGGTCGCGAAATCTCCGCCGGACTTTGGAGTCGGGGACCTCCTTCGCTGACACACGCGTAGGGTCGTCAAGCCCGGTATACTGCCGAATGGCATGGACGCGAGCGCGAAGAGGATGGGTCCTTCGCTTGAGGAAAGTCCGCAGAATGACATCTCCGGTCAGCCCCTCTGCTCGCAGCATCTCAACTTGCTCCAGGATGACGGTGACTCGCCGCTTGTCCTTCTCTGCAACCCCCATTGCCATTGCTCCCAGGCAGCAGGTGGATGGCCTGTGAAAGATGGAAGCGTCGGGCCATCGTTGTGAATGTAGAACCAGTCCTGCCAGTTCTTCACGGACATTGGGAGCGGGAGGTCAAAGTATCGTGGTTGGGCCCGGTGAAGCTGGATGCAGGTGCCATCGACCGCTGGAATTGGAAAATCCACAGAAGATGGTCGCACCTAGAAGAAGCACCTCCACAATTCGAAGTGGGGTTCAATCCCCAGAAAAGCCTCGCACAACGTGCAGAGGTAGGCGGCATGAAGGATCCCATTGGCGTCAAATGGTGGAGCTCCAAGCCATAGTAGAAGAGGGTGGCGCGGAGGAACTTCTACGTCGGAAGTCCCAACCCGTGGAGATGGAAGTCGACGCAACTGAAGACCTCTCCTTCGCGTGGCGCCGGCACCGTCTCCCCGGACAGAACGCGGACCCGTTGGAGCTCCCACGCCGAGAGAATCACCCGCTCGCCCAGGGAAGAGAGGCGATGAACGGTAACGCGGGACCTCATCCAGTTCGTCATGGACGACGACGAAGAAGGGGAATCGCTCGTACTCTCCCTTGATCTTTTCGCTTTTTCTGACTTGCGCTATGGAAACTTGCAGGAAAGCAGGAGCGCGAGAGAGATGGAGAAAGAGGGTGCAACTGTAAAAGTAGGAACTTGCGCTCTGGAGGTGGTTTATGTAGTAAGCCCGCGATGGTAACGAGGAAGGGCACCAGAGCACACGGACGCGTCCGCCCTGAGGTAATGCCGTCCACTTGTAGGGAACACGCACGCCTCTTGAAAATTTCAGGGATGCAAAGCCGCCATAACTTTGCCCAGACAGACCCGCCTTTTCGATATCCGTGACGATTTAAGGAGTCGTGCGTCGTTTCTCTTCCTCCCAACCACCTCTCCATCGCGCCTCCTTGCCTACCCCTAACGCGACATCGACGGGTCATACGAATCGAAGGGTCAGGTAAGTAGGTAAGTTTATTATGGCCCACTTTCGAGGCTCGATCGAAGTTCTGGGTTCTAAGGTATACCTAACATGTAGGTCGAAAGGACCGATCGGAACAAATCAGAGCGAGGGACAGACGATGCGAGGTGGCCATGAATGGTGCACTTGGGAGCCCGAAAGCTCCTGACATCTCTAAGTCTGATATCCGAGTCTCGACTTGATGACTCCCTGGTAGCCACCCCGAGGGGTCGGCATCGAGCCGCCTGGGCCCGTGAACGCCTCGGGATCCATGCAATTGTGCCAAGAGGGATCTTTTGGAACGCGGGCATCAAGCGTCGGCTAGGTCAACCTAATTCGCACGTCCTTGCGGAAAGGCGGTGGGTTTCCACTTGGATTAACCCGTTAGACACCTCACCAAGCCCGGGAACTCGACCACCGAGGTAATTTTCGTTTGGCTCAACCCCTCCAAGTCCGCGAACGGTTTGCGGATGGTGAACGAAGCGGATTCGCTAAACGAACCAAGCTTGACCCGCGGAGAGGGGGCTCGGGGGCTATTTGATGACTCAAAGTCATGAAAGCCTCGGTGCCTGAGGCTTTGAGCTCGGACATAGCCACGAATCTAGACAAAGCAACGATCTAACACAACTTTCGATTTTTCTTATCCTTTCAGGTCCTCTGCCATACGCAGAGATATGCCTCTGACTGATCTAGAAGAAGCTCGACCGAAGGCCCGGGGGCTACTGACGGGGTAACATACCCCGAGCACCGAAGCAGTCAACCAACCGATCGCACGAAGACACGTGGCTCTATGGGCCACAACCTAAAGTGCGAACGTGAGATGACGCCACCACAGAGCCCGACCCCCGGGATCAGAAGCAATGACCGACTCTCGAGCCCGGGCGACAAGGTCGAAGGAGGGAAGTGATTCGGGCTAGAGCCCATACCAGAGGCAGGCGAAGGACTTAAATGCTGACGTGACAGAATGACAGAAGGGATTTAAGACGGAGTGAGAGGCCATATGAGGAAGGACAAGCACGATGTCGGCCATCATCACCACCTGTCCCATCCCGCTCGGCACGGGTGTACAAGGAAGGAAAGTAGATGTAGACCATAGACTAAACGGGAGCAGGTGTACTTATCGCTCCTGTACCGCTTTGGGCCGCCATAGTCGCTGACACACCATGTAAACCCCCTCCCCATTTATAAGGAGCCGACTTGTAGGTATAGGCATCCGGGCTATAAAAGGGGAGGCACGAAACCTCCCCTCGCACGGCGAAACGGCTCACATACGCTCAACACTTAGGTTTTCTCTTCGCTCCCGCATGCGGAGGAAGCCTCTCCTGTAACCACGGTTCCTCTAACCGCCTGAGCTAATACAAGGCCGACGAACACCCCAGACTAGACATCGGACATGATGTCTGAACCAGTATAAATCTTTGTCTTTATTAGCTAGCCATCCAGACATAAAACGCAAAAGCATTCGATTACTAGACGGTGGTAAAAACACCGACAAGAAGGCTAAGGCATGAGGAAGAGGGTGCAGAGAGAACGTTGATGAAGTTGTCCTTCCCCAAGTTCCAGGGAGAAAATCCTACTATATGGCTAGATAAGTGCCTTGACTATGCCATTTATCATGTGCCTGAGAATCTTTGGGTTAGGGCAGCATCTATGCATATGGAGGGAAATAGAGCTAGATGGTTACAAGTTTATTAGCTCACTGAAGGATTAGGTGGTTGGAATCAATTTGCAGTAGCAGTGAAGGAGAAATTTTGATCTTACGATTATCCCAAGGCCATTTATGATTTGCTACATCGGAAGCAATCAGGATCATTGGAGGATTATATTAGTCAATTTGAGCAGTTGAGATATGCCACTGTTATGCATAATCCTGAGTTGGATGGTGTTTTCTTTGTGACATAATTTATTAAAGGCTCGAAGAATGAGATTCCGGGTCCAGTTCTGTCTCAGATCCCACCCACTGTTAACAGAGCTGCATTGCTAGCTACATTACAGAATGATATTCAGGAGAGAAATAAATTCAAACCCCAGAAACAGCAACTGATATCAAGCAGGCTGTACTGCACAAGTCTGAGGCCAGACAGGTGCCAGATCTCAGTAAGGAAAGGCAGCTTCGTGATTACAGAAGGCTGCATGGTCTGTGCTATGCTTGTGATTAGAAATTTGAACCGGGTCATTTGGCCAAATGTGCAAAGAGACAACATGTACAACTCAATGTCTTGGCAGTGGAAGACCTTGATATGGTTCTGACAGATGAAGTGCTGGAGAAATTAGATGCAGAAGACATTTTATAGTTGCAAACAGAGAAAATGTCTCTGCATGCTATTCAGGAACTGAAGGAGGGGACTGTCTCAGACTCAGAGAACTAGTCAGGAACCAAATTTTTCTACTGTTGGTCGATTCTGGTAGCACTACATCGTTTATAGATTCTGCTTTTGTATCAAAGGCAGGTCTGAAGGAGGAGTCCTGTAACACTATTACAGTGAGGGTGGCAAATGGACAAAAGCTGGTTAGTAACACAGTGGTGAAAAGAGTTCAATGGTGGTGCATGGATATACTTTCCGTACAGATATGGGAGTCCTGAATTTGACAGCATATGATGCCATTCTAGGATTTGACTGGCTCAAGCACCATAGTCCTATATTCTGCCACTGGGAGCAAAAATGCCTGGAGTTTACAAGCAATGGTCAGAATGCAATTGCAAGGGGTGATAGCAGGACAACACGCTTCACTTTCTGAACTTTCAGCTGTGCAATTGGGAAAATGGTTGAAAGGGAATGAGGTATGGGCTATGGTTATTCTGAAACCATATTCAGGGTGTCGGAGAAAAAGGAAGTAGTTCCTGAAGAGCCAATTGCGGCAGAATTGCTTGAGCAGTTCAAGGAGGCATTTGCTGCACCAGACTCTACCACCGGAAAGATCTTTTGATCATTCTATACCATTGATACCTGGAGCAATACCTGTGAATTCCAAGCCCTACAGATATTCTCCTTTGCACCAAACCCCATGCAAGCCATGAAAACATGCAAGAACACGTACAAACTAAACTGCACCATAGGATTAGCATGCATATGCACCATTGCATCTTGAGTAAAGTTGTGCATGATGATTGATTGCTATAAATCTTGTATGTGCGTGATCGTAAATAGAAGGACAAGCTCAGGGAGCTATCTACAAAGGACTACAACACCAACACTTCGAGATCCAAGAGCAACAGAAGCCACAGGAACAAGACAAGTGCCCCTTGACCATATTGATCCCATGTTTTTGAAACTGTTTTGTTTGCGAAAAGGTGTGTGTGCTTGAGTCAACTTGATGGGAAATCCTTTCATAGGAGTTTATTAGTTTTGTTAACCACCCTTGTCGCCAGGACAGTTGATGAGTCGGGTATGGTCGTTTTTGCTTTTTGCTTCGCTGAGTCCCCGGGATATGGGAAGCGAGATAGGATGTGTCTAGCTAACTGCACTCGTATGAATAATGTTAATGAGAAACTGATGTTGATAATGAACATGAATCGGGGGAGATCTAGGCAAGCTTGGTTTGTGGATGAGGTAGACTGAGATGGTGGTTTACTTGTTGTAGATCTAAGGACCGGTTCATGCGAGCACATGCCAAGAATACAGTGCCACTACAAGGCCAAGTATGGGTGCCGCTTAGCTGACTAGTTAGGTAAGTTACTAGATAGTTATGGACCGTGGAAGGTGCGGGGAATGAGAGTTGAGAGAGGACTGCCCTAGGAACTGCATGGCACAAGAGGGGGCCCGTAGATTGGAGAATTGGAGATTCTAGCCTGCTGGTGAAACCTCAATGAGTCCATACATCTAGTAGCCCCAATGTAAAGGCTATTTTGTGATCTATTGGCCATACACCGACGGTTGTGTACTGGTATAATGGAGGTTCTATAGTCGCTGACGGGTGACGAAATCACAAACTTGTGGGTAAAGTGGTGCAAACTCTGCACGGGTACAAAACTACCATGATAGCCGTGCTTCCGGTCATAAGCGCCTGGCCAACTTCCATGATTAGATGGGATGGTTATTGGGATGGTATTGGTTTGGTTATTGGTTTGGTGATGGTTTGGTCATTAAGGGATGGTTTTGGGACTGTTGAGTCCGGGTAATGAGACTGGTTTCATGACTGTTGAGACATGGCAATGAGAATTGGTCTCAGTTATGAGATAAAATTGAATATGAGATGAGATGGTAATGAATACGAGATGGTATTCATGAGCATGAGAAAAAGTTGAGAAAGATGAATGTCTGATGAGACATGAAAAGAGGTGAAATATGATGGAGGTATATTGATGTTTTATTGGATACATGTTGGGATTTAATTCACTTAAAGCTAGTTGCTGTTTTTATCATGTTTTGTGAAATAAACTTTGCTTTTATGCAATGAGCCATTTTATGTCTACCTTGTTATAAGCTACATGTCATACTTCCCGCACTTGCTGAGTATGACATGTACTCACCCTTGCATTATCATACATCATCAGCAACAGGGGAGGAATACTTTGAAGACAATGTGGAGTATTAGGGTGTGATCTTCCGTCAACTTGCCTGTGGAGTAGGAGATGGGGCCGCTGCTGCTGTTTAGTTTGCTTCCAAAATAGTTTAGAAGACTTCCGCTGCTAGATTAAAGACTTCCTCTGTTAGAATGAGTTGGAGACTCATGAGACATTGTAATAAAACCCTATTGTTCGTGGTATTATTCTGAATTCAGTTTGTGGATTACATGTGTATGTGTGATGAACATCCTGGGCACACATATGCATCAGTCGGGTTCCGTGGTTTTTCTACGGAACCGGGCGTCATATATTGGTATCAGAGCCATGGTTGACTGTAGATCACAAGGCTAGATAGAAATCACAGATTGGTATTAGAAGCCACGGTTGACTGTAGGTCACAAGCCTAGATTGATCATTGGTAGCAGAACCACGGTTGACCGAAAGACGCAAGCCTAATCGCAGATTGGTGTAAGGAGCCACGCTGACCATAGGATGCAAGCCTAGGTATAATGCATAGATTGACATTAGAACCCCATTGACCATAGGACAAAGTCACAGATTGGTCACAGATTGGTATCACCCCAAACCACATAGGACCCCCATCGAATAAGACTTGAATAGGAGTTGTGTGCTGAACTTTTCTGATGATTGTTTGTGCTTGAGTGCTTAGTATGAGTTGTGGGACATTTCAGAGTTGTCCATATCCACACATAGTAGAGAGATGTGAGATGCTTCGGCACTTGTTCACATCCTCATATAGGATGATATATAGTCCATCCACCTTTATGCATATAGTTGGGAGGGATCACTCTAAACTTATAACTTCTATTCTACTCAACTCTCTCTCACAGATGGTGAGAGAAAATGCCGGCTGCCAAAGGAGGAACGTCCGTGGTAACCAAGAGGAGGACCATGTTGAGGTTCTTGAGAATGATAACCCCGGGGCTGGTGCAAACAACTTGGAACGGTTGATGGCTATGCAGAATCGGCTCATGCAAACCATGATTCAAACTGTGGGTCAGCTTCAAGCCAACAACAACAACAACCCCGTTTCTGCACCACTGCCACCACCACCGCCACCACCGCCAGCTCACAACCGACTGGGAGAGTTCATGAGGACTCGACCACCCACTTTTTCTCAAGCTAGTGACCCCATGGAGGCTGACAATTGGCTGAAGTCCATGGAGAAGAAGCTTGCCATAGTTCAGTGCAATGATCGAGAGAAGGTTCTCTCCGCATCGCACCAACTTATGGGAGCAGCCGCTGACTGGTGGGACGCTCTATGCAACGCTCATGACAACCCGGAGACTATCACTTTGGTTGAATTCAAGGAGAGTTTCCGCTCTCATTACATCACTGCCGGGGTCATGATGCTAAAATGGCAAGAGTTTGAAGGTCTCCGCCAAGGCAAGAAGAGCGTGAATTAGTACCTCAACAAGTTCACGCAGCTGCCAAGGTATACCCCCGAGGATGTCAACTCGGACGAACGGAAGCAGTACTTGTTCATGAGAGGGTTGAACAATGAAATCCAAGTTCATCTTCTCAACAATGACTATGCAAACTTCCAGAAGCTAGTTGACAAAGCCATAGTGGTCAAAAGCAAGATCCAAGAGATCGAGCAAGAGGGCAAAAGAAAGATGCCGTACCAGCCACAAGGGAGCAACGTATGCCCCGGTACATGCCCCCAGCGGCACCGCAGTATGGCTCGTCCACTTCTACTTTTCGCCCTAATCAACCACCAAGGCAATGCCCTGCTATGCAAGCACCTCATGTGCCCATGCCTCCTGCGCCCCGACCCAACACGGGCGCTTATGTTCAAAACCCCCGCCCCAACATCCCCGCTGTCTTGGGAAACAAAGCATGCTTCGCATGCGGACAAATGGGACACTTTGCAAGTCAGTGCCTAAGGAAAGGTCCTGGACAGACAAGCAACGTGCCTAAGCAGAACCCACGGCCGAACGGAGGAGCTACACAAGGAAACCGTGGACAGTAGAACTACGCTCACGGCAACGTGAACCATGTCTCTGCTGAGGAAGCGCAACAGGCTGAGGACGTCGTGATTGGTATGTTCCTTGCCAACTCCAACCCAGACACCATTTTATATGATTCCGGATCATCGCATTCATTCATATCATCCAAGTGTGCTGCCAAGTATAATCTACCCTTATCACACTTGAAATATACTATGTTGGTTAATTCTCCCGGTGGAGAGATGAGGACTAATATAGTATGTCCGAAAGTAAACATTAAAATAAGGGGGGGTAGACTTCCTTGCCAACCTCATTGTCTTGGATTCCCAAGGGCTTGACATAATACTCGGAATGGATTGGTTAAGCAAGCACAACGGAGTGATCCAATGTGCTAAGAGAAGCGTGCAGTTGACAAACAAACACGGAACTCGTATCGAGTTCGAGTCAGCCCAACCGGCAACCGAGAATGCAACGTTGAACCACGTCGAAGGAGCAACATTGGAAAGTATTCCGGTGGTTCAAGAATTCTCGGACGTGTTCCCGGAAGAACTGCCAGGTATGCCACCTGACCGGGACATTGAGTTTTCCATTGACTTGGTACCTGGAACTGCACCTATAGCAAAGAGACCATATAGGATGCCCGCTAATGAACTAGTGGAGCTCAAGAAGCAAATTCAGGAGCAGGTAGAAAAGGGTTTTATACGACCGAGCTCGTCACCATGGGGAGCCCCCATGCTCTTCGTAGACAAGAAGGATGGGACCCAAAGGATGTGTATGGATTATAGATCTCTCAATGAGTTGACGATCAAGAATAAATACCCTCTGCCCCGTATAGAAGACCTGTTCGACCAAATGAAGGGAGCCCGAGTCTTCTCCAATATTGATCTTCGGTCGGGATACTTCCAGCTGAAGATTAAACCCTCCGACGTACCCAAGACTGCCTTTCAAACACGGTATGGTTCGTATGAATATACCGTTATGTCTTTTGGGTTAACGAATGCACCCACATATTTCATGTACCTCATGAACAAGGTCTTCATGGAGTACTTGGACAAGTTTGTCGTGGTTTTCATTGACAACATCATGGTGTATTCGAAAAGTGAGGAAGTGCATGAAGAGCATTTGAGATTGACATTGCAGAAGCTGCGAGAGCATCAATTGTATGCCAAGCTCAGCAAGTGTCAATTTTTGCTAAAGGAGACATCGTTCCTAGGCCACATCATCTCCAAGAAAGGAGTATCGGTTGATCCCAGAAAAGTGGATGATGTCCTAAAGTGGAACCAACCGTAAAACGTGAGGGATATTCGGAGTTTTCTTGGGATGGCCGGATACTTCCGAAGGTTCATCAAGGACTTCTCCAAGATAGCAAAACGTATGACGGAATTGCTAATGAAAGGAAAAGTCTTCCAATGGACACCAGCGTGCCAACAAAGCTTTGAATAGCTCAAGAAAAGGCTAACCACAGCACCGGTTCTAGTATTACCGGACGTAAGAAAGAGCTTTGACATATATTGTGGCGCATCAAGACAAGCGCTTGGATGTGTGCTCATGCAAGGAGGACAAGTGGTAGCCTATGCGTCGAGACAGCTAAAAAAGCACGAGCTGAATTACCCTACACATGACTTGGAACATGCAGCCATGGTGCATGCATTGAAGATTTGGATACATTATATCCTTGGCCACCGACGTGAGATCTATATGGATCATAAAAGCCTCAAGTACATATTCATCCAAACGGATTTGAATTTGAGGCAACGTCGATGGTTGGAACTCATCAAGGATTATGATGTTGGAATCAACTATCACCCCAGAAAGGCCAATGTAGTAGCTGATGCATTGAGCCGAAAGGAAGCATGCACCAACTCACGGTTCAGGAGGTACCACCCGAGCTACCTAAGGAGTTTGAACGGTTACATCTCGAGTTCTTGAACGATATGGAAGTGATGTAACTCCATTCTTCGTTGGAACAAGAGATAAGAGATGGCCAAGCAACGGATGAGGAGATTAAGGAGATCAGGAAAAGAAACCGACAGGGCATAGAGAAGGACTTCAAGGAAGACGAGAAGGGTACGCTTAGGTTAGGAAAAAGGATTTGTGTGCCTAACGTGAAGCATATCCGCGACACGATATTAAAAGAGGCACATGATTCACCTTATCCCTTGCATCACGGCAGTACAAAGATGTACAAGGACTTGAAGACTTGTTATTGGTGGGATGGTATGAAAAGGGACATAGCAGAATATATTGCCTTATGCGACACATGCCAACGGTTAAAGACCGAACATCAAAGACCCGCTGGACTGTTGCAACCATTGAAAGTACTCGAGTGGAAGTGGGAAGACATCAGCATAGATTTCATCGTCGGATTACCACGTACTCAGTCGGGTTACGACTCCATCTGGGTTATCGTGGACCGATTGACAAAAACAGCTCATTTCCTTCCTGTTAAGACCAAGTACAACGTTGCACAACTATCCGAGTTGTACATGGAGCAGATCGTATGCCGTCATGGAGTCCCGAAGACGATAGTTTCAGATCAGGGTACCCAATTTACCTCTAGGTTTCGGAAGAAGCTGCATTAAGCTATGGGTACACAACTGGATTTTAGCTCTGCTTACCATGCAGACCAATGGACAAACCAAGAGGACAAACCAAATTTTGGAAGACATGTTGAGAGCCTGTGCCTTGAAACATGGACGTAGTTGGGATAGGAGCTTGCCGTATGCCGAGTTCTCGTACAACAACAGCTACCAGGCCAGTTTGAAGATGTCACCTTTTGAAGCATTGTATGGTAGACGATGTAGAACACCGTTGTTTTGGAACGAGACCGGAGAAAACCAAGTGTTTGGACCATAAGTGTTGCAAGAGGCTGAGAAACAAGTCCAAACGATACAGGGGAACTTGAGGGCTGCTCAGTCATGACAAAAAGGCAATGCGGACAATAGGCGAAGAAAGTTGACCTTCAAAGTAGGAGACTTCGTGTACCTTAAGGTATCGCCTATCCGTGGCCAACGACGTTTCCACATCAAAGGCAAGCTAGCACCTTGCTACATCGGACCCTTTAAGATTTTGGACAAGCGAGGAGAAGTAGCCTATCAATTAGAGCTCCCAATGCACCTCTCCGACGTGCATGACGTATTTCACGTATCACAGCTCAAGAAGTGCTTGAGAGTACCAGAAGAACAAGTACCGATAGATGAACTTGAGCTTCAAGAGGATCTGACCTATGTAGAGCACCCTGTCCGAATTTTGGACGTAAAGGAAAGGGTAACGAGGAACAAAGTGATCCGATGGTGCAAAGTACAATGGAGCCATCACACAAAAGCCGAAGCTACATGGGAGCGTGAGGAAGACCTCAAGGCAGAATTCCCTCATCTATTATCCACTATCGAATCTCGAAGGCGAGATTCAATTTAAGGGGGGTAGGTTTGTAACACCCTCAATTTCGTATTCATGCATGCATGCATATTTCATGTAGACAAAGCATATTAAAATAAGTGGGAACCGAGAAAGAATAAAAAAGATAGCCGAAAAGAGCTAATTCCAGTTCACCGAGAGCGCCGAAGACACTTCCCGCGGCGCGTTGGCCACGTAGCGCCTTGAGAGCTCATCCCCGCAAAGGGCGAGAGGTCCGCCGCTAACTGGCTAAGTGGCAGGCTCGGAGCTTGCCTCTGTGAAAGGGTCGAGGTTCGACCCCGTGGGACACGTGTTGCCCCTGGAGCTAGTCTCTGTGGAGAAGCGGGAGATCTAAACCACGGGACACGTGTCGCTCTCGGAGCTCGTCTTCGAGAGGTCCGGCCCTGTTGGACACGTGTCACCCTCGGAACCCACCTCCGAGAGGTCCGACACTATGGGACACGTGTCGTTCTTGGAGCTTACCTCTGAGAGGTTCTGTCCTACTGGACATGTGTCATCCTCGAAGCTTACTTCCGAGGAGAAGACACTGCAGGACATGCGTCAGCCTCGGAGCTCGCCTCCGAGAGTGTGACGCCCTCAATTCTGTGGAAAACCACGGAACCGAGAACTAATGCATATGTGTGCCCAGGATGTTCATCACACATACACATATGTTCCACAAACTGAATTCAGAATATATATATCCACGAATAACAGAGTTTATTACAATGTTTCATGAGTCTTGGACCCATGCTCACAGCGGAAGTATTATTTCTACGCAACGGAAGTATTTATTCTAATGCGGAAGCAATTTTAACTAATGCGGAAGCAATTCTAGGCAGCAATGGCTCCATTTCTACTTCATTCCCACAGGCAAGGTTGAGAACAGATCACACGCCTAATGCTCTATTTGGTCTTCATAGTAGTCTTCTCCTGCTGCTGCAGATGAAATAATAATGCAAGTTTGAGTACAATGATGTACTCAGCAAGTGCGGGAAAATATGATATGAAGTCTCATAACAAGGTAGGTATAAAAAGGCTCATTGCAAAAAGCAAAGTTATTTATCAAACCATGGTAAAACAGCGACTCATCTTTAAGTGAATGTAATCCCAACATGTATTAAAATACCAATCATACCTCCATTATGTTCGTAACCAGTCATCAATCAACCTCATTCTTGCTCAAGAATACCTCCTCGTATTCACTACCATCTCACGAATACCATCCGGTATTCGCTACCATTTCATCTCATAAAACAACTTCGTCTCCCACCGAGACCAACCTTGTTGCCATGACTCAACAGTCATGCAACCATCTTATCACCCGGACTCAACAGTCCCAAAACAAAACCATAACCAAACCATCAAAACCATAACCACTAACCATCCCAATAACCATCCCAACTAATCATGGCAGTTGGCCAGGCGCTCGTGACCGTAAGCTCGACTATCATGATAGTTTTAAGAACTCTGCAGAGTTTGCACCCCTTTACCCACAAGTTTGTGATTTTGTCACCCGTTGGCGACTGCAGAACCTCCATTATACCAGTACACAACCGTCGGTGTATGGCCAAGAGATCACAAAATAGCCTTTACAAAGGGGCTACTAGATGTATGGACTCACTAAGGTTTCACCGGCAGGCTAGGATCTCCAATTCTCCCACCCACGGGCCCCCTCTTGTGCCATGCAGTTCCCAGGGCAGTCCTCACTCGACTCCCATTCCCCGTGCCTTCCACAGTCCATAACAATCTAGCAACTTACCTAATTACTCAGCTAAGCCGCACCCATACTTGGCCTTGTGGTGGCACTGTTATCCTGGCATGTGCATGCATGAACCGGTCCTTAGATCTACGGCAAGTAAACCACCATCTCACACTACCTCATTCACAAACCCAGTCTTGCCTAGATCTCCCTCCGATCCATGTTCATTAACAACATCAGTTTCTCATTATCATTAGGAGTGCAGTTAGCTAGACACGTCTATCTCGCTTCCCAATCCCATGGACTCAGCGAAGCATAAAAGTAAAAAAACCATACCCGACTCATAAACGTCCCTGGCGACAAGAGTGGTTTAACCAAAGCTAGTAAACTCCTATAAAAGGGTTTCCCATCATGTTTGACTTAGCACACACACCTTTTCGCAAAACAAAATAGTTTTTCCCAAAACATAGGATCAATATGGTCAAGGAGCACTTGCCTTGTTCTTGCGGTTCTGGTGGCTCTTGGATCTGAAACCTTGTTGTTGAAGCTCGTCGTAGACAGCTCCCTTAGCTTGTCCTTGTATACAGGATTACGCACATACAAGATTCATGACAATCAATACCATGCACAAACTTTAAACTAGATGCGATGATGCATATGCATGCCATCCTATAATCAGTTTTATTAGATCGGTTTGTACGTATTCTTGCATGGTTTTATGATGAACAGAGGTGTTCGGTTCAGATGTAGACGTGGCAATGACCTTGTCTTTAGATCAACCCGATCAACAAATGATCTGTCCACGAGAAAGATTCTGTTCGAAAGGAATCGAAGAACAGATGCAAAGAAAACACGATAATGTCGTAAAGTGGTATTGGAGACCTACCTTACGTTCTTCTCGGTCTCGGGTCCTTCTCAGATCGTTGGGTTCTCCTCCGGCGATCTTCCTCGCTGAACTCCGTCGATGGTTTACTCGGCGAGTTGGGACTAGGGCTCTAAGTCGTCGGCTCAGGAGTTGGAAGAGAAGTTTGTGGTTTCTGCCAAGGGTTCTGGGTTCTATTTATAATCGGGAGAAGAAGAGTCCCAATCTGATGGGACTTTGAATAAGAGTCCTATTCAGATCGTCTTTGAATCCTAACATCTTATCTTTAGTGAATTTGGTGCGGTAACGTCGTGGAATTCAGGTCGGTTTCTCCTCCGTACCGGTATTTCTACGCGTACAGAATCCAACAACCGTTCCAGAACTCGTTACCTCCTCGGTGATGTGATCCGGAAGCTCCACGTGTCCACCGGGCCTGGTATCTCCCTTTCCACAAAGACGAGCTCCGGTTGTGCCGCGTGTCAAGCGAGCGAGACCTCCCTTTTCCTTCAGAGGTGAGCTCCGCGTGTGCCACGTATCCTGGCGGTCGGGACCTCCTCTCTATTCGGAGGTGGCTCCGCGCACGCCACTTTTTAGTGCCGGTCCTCGCCTCTTTCCTCAGAGGCGAGCTCCGAGGTAGACACGTGTCCAACAATGTCGAACCTACCGGAGATAAGCTCTGGTGACAACATATGTCTAATAGAACCGGACCTCTCGGAGGTGAGCTCTGAGATCGACACGTATCCCGCATGACTGGTCCTTTGATTTCCGCGGTGACTAGCTCCGAAGGTGACATGTGTCCTGCGGAAATGCCTTTGCTTCTTCCGCAGAGGCTAGCTCCGGGCAACACGTGTCTCACAGGGTCGGACCTCTCCCCCTTTGTGTAGATGAGCCTCGATCCTGCGACGTAGCCAGTTTAGCGGCGGACCTCTCCCCACTTTGCAGGAATGAGCTCCGAACACGCCACGTGGCCATCGGGCCGCGGTAAGTTGTCTTCGGCGCTCTCGGTGAACTGGATTCAGCTCTTATTGGCTATCTTTTTGGTATTTTTCTCTGTTCCTACTTCTTTTTAAAATGTTTTCTCTACATGAAACATGAATACATGCTGACACCAGAAATGAGGGTGTCATAAATCTACCCCCCTTAAATTGAATCTCGCCCTCGAGATTCGTTAGTAGAGAACAGGTAAGGAAATTCTGCCTTGATGTCTTCTTCACGCTCCCATGTGGCTTCAGCTTTGGTGTGATGGCTCCATTGTACCTTGCACCATCGGATCACTTTGTTCCTGGTGACCCTTTCCTTTACATCCAAAATTTGGATAGGGTGCTCTGTATAAGTCAGGTCTTCTTGAAGTTCAAGCTCTTCCATTGGTATTTGCTCCTCTGGTACTCTCAAACACTTCTTGAGCTAGGATACATGAAACACGTCATGTACGTCGGAGAGATATGTCGGGAGCTCTAGTTGATAGGCTACTCCTCCTCGCTTGTCCAAAATCTTAAATGGTCTGATGTAGCGAGGTGCTAGCTTGCCTTTGACGTTAAAACGTCGTTGGCCTCGTATAGGCGATACCTTAAGGTATACGAAGTCTCCTACTTCGAAAGTCAACTTCCTTCGCCTATTGTCCGCATAGCCTTTCTGTCGTGATTGAGCAGCCTTTAAGTTCTCCCGAATCGTTTGGACTTGTTTTTCAGCTTCTTGTAGCACTTTGGGTCCAAACACCTGGTTCTCTCCTGTCTCGTTCAAGAACAGCGGTGTTCTACACCATCTACCGTATAATGCTTCGAAAGGCGACATCTTCAAGCTAGCTTGATAGCTGTTGTTATAGGAGAATTCAGCATACGGTAAACTCCTATCCCAACTACGCCCACGTTTCAAGGCGCAAGTTCTCAACATGTCCTCCAAAATTTGGTTTGTCCTTTCGGTTTGCCCATAGGTTTGTGGGTGATAGGCGGAGCTAAAATCCAGTCGCGTACCCATGGCTTTCTGCAGTTTCCTCCAGAATCTAGAGGTAAACTGAGAACCTCGATCTGGGACTATCCTCCTCGGGACTCCATGACGGCACACGATCTGCTCCATGTACAACTCGGTTAATTGTGCAACGTTGTAATTGGCCCTTATATGGAGAAAATGGGCTGTTTTCGTCAATCGGTCCACGATAACCCAGATGGAGTCATAACCCGACTGAGTACGTGGCAATCCGACGATGAAATCCATACCGATGTCCTCCCACTTCCATTCGGGTACCTTCAAGGGTTGCAACAATCCAGCGGGTCTTTGATGTTTGGCCTTTACCCATTGGCATGTGTCGCATAGGGCAACGTATTCGGCTGTATCCCTTTTCATACCATCCCACCAATAACAAGTCTTCAAGTCCTTGTACATTTTGGTACTTCCGGGATGTATGGAATAGGGTGAATCATGTGCCTCTTTTAATATCATGTCACGGATGTGCTTCACGTTAGGCACACAAATCCTTTTTCCTAGCCAAAGCGTACCCTTCCCATCTTCTTTGAAATCCTTCTTTATTCTCTGTCGGATCCTTTCCTTGATCTCCTTGATCTCCTCATCTGTTGCTTGGCCATCTCTTATATCTTGCCCCAATGAAGAGTGGATCTCCATCATTTCCATGTTGTTCAAGAATCCGAGGTGTAACCGTTCGAACTCCATTCGTAGTTCGGGTGGTAGCTCCCGAACCGTGAGTTGGTGACATTCTCCCTTCCGGCTTAATGCATCAGCTACTACATTGGTCTTCCCAGGGTGATAGTTGATTCCAACATCGTAATGCTTAATTAGTTCCAACCATCGACGTTGCCTCAAATTCAAGTCCGTTTGGGTAAATATGTACTTGAGGCTTTTATGATCCGTATAGATCTCACATCGATGACCAAGGATATAATGTCTCCAAATCTTCAATGCATGCACTACTGCTGCTAGCTCCAAGTCATGTGTAGGGTAATTAAGCTCGTGCTTCTTTAATTGTCGTGAGGCATAAGCTACCACTTGTCCTTCTTGCATGAGCACACATCCGAGCCCCTGTCTAGATGCGTCACAATATATGTCAAAGCCCTTGCTTACGTCCAGCAATACCAAAACCGGCGCTGTGGTTAGCCTTTTCTTGAGCTCCTCAAAACTTTCTTGGCATGCTGGTGTCCATCGAAAGGACTTTCCCTTTGTTATCAACTCCGTCATAGGCTTTGCTATCTTAGAGAAGTCCTTAATGAAGCGTCGGTAGTATCCAGCCATCACAAGAAAACTCCGAATATCCCTCACGTTTTGCGGTTGGTCCCACTTCAGAACATCTCTCACTTTTCCGGGATCAACCGATACCCCTTCTTTGGAGATAATGTGGCCTAGGAACGATATTTCCTTTAGCCAAAATTGACACTTGTTAAGCTTTGCATACAATTGATGCTCACGCAATTTCTGCAAAGTCAATTTCAAATGTTCTTCATGCTCCTCCTCACTTTTTGAATACACCATAATGTCGTCAATGAAAACCACGACAAACTTATCCAAGTCCTCCATGAAAACCTTGTTCATGAGGTACATGAAGTATGCGGGTGCATTTGTTAACCCAGAAGACATGACGGTATATTCATACGAACCATACCGTGTTCGGAAGGCAGTCTTGGGTATATCGGAGGGCTTAATCTTCAGATGGAAATATCTTGACCGAAGATCAATCCTGGAGAACACTCGGGCTCCTTTTATTTGGTCGAACAGGTCCTCTATACGGGGCAGAGGGTATTTGTTCTTGATTGTTACCTCGTTGAGAGACCTATAGTCCACGCACATCCTTTGGGTCCCATCCTTCTTGTTTACGAAGAGCACATGAGCTCCCCATGGTGACGAGGTTGGACGTATAAAACCCTTCTCCAACTGCTCTTGAATTTGCTTCTTGAGTTCTACCAGTTCATTGACAGGCATCCTATAGGGTCTCTTGGCCATGGGTGCAGTTCCAGGTACCAAATCAATGGCAAACTCAATGTATCGATCAGGGGGCATACCTGGAAGCTCCTCTGGAAACACGTCCAAGAATTCTTGAACCACTGGAATGCTGTCCAATGTTGCTCCTTCGACGTGGTACAAGATTGCCTTTTCAATGGTTTGTTGGGCTGACTCAAACTCGACACGGATGCCACGCTCATTTGTTAATTGCACGCTTCTTTCTGCACATTGGATTACCCCGTTGTGCTTGCTTAACCAATCCATCCCGAGTATTATGTCAATCCCTTGGGAATCCAAGACAATAAGGTTGGCAAGGAAGTCTACCCCCTTATTTTAAGGCTTACTTTCGGACATACTATATTAGTCCTCATCTCTCCACCGGGAGAATTGACTAACATAGCACATTTTAGGTGTGATATGGGTAGATTATGCTTGGCAACAAACTTGGATGATATGAAGGAATGTGATGCTCCAGAATCAAATAAGATGGTGGCTGGGTTGGAGTTGGCAAGGAACATACCAATTACGACGTCCTCAGCCTGTTGTGCTTCTTCAGTAGAGACATGGTTCACGTTGCCGCGGGCATAGTTCTGCTGTCCTCGGTTTCCTTGATTGTCCCCTCTGTTTGGTCGCGGGTTCTGTTTGGGCACGTTGCCTTGCTGTCCAGGACCTCTCCTCGGGCACTGGTTCGCGAAGTGTCCTATTTCCCCGCATGCAAAGCATGCCCTGTTGCCTACGGCAGCAGGTAGGGCGGGGGTTTTGAACAGGAGCACCCATGTTAGGTCGGGGCACAGGAGGCATGGGCGCACAAGGTGCTGGTGCAATGGGTCGTTGCTGTGGTGGCTGACTAGGGCGGTATGCAGGAGTGGTCGATCCATACTGCGGTGCGGCCGGGGGCATGTACCCAGGTCGTACGTTGCTCCCTTGAGGCTGGTATGGCATCTTCCTCTTGCACTCTCGCTCAATCTCTCGGATCTTGCTTTCAACCACTATAGCCTTGTCAACCAGCTTCTGAAAGCTTGCGTAGTCATTGTTGATGAGCTGAACCTGGATATCGTTGTTTACCCCTCTCATGAATAGATATTGCTTCCTCTGGTCTGAGTTGACATCTTCGACGGCATACCGGGACAGTTGTCTGAACTTGTTGATGTATTCATTCACACTTCTCTGTCCTTGGTGGAGACCTTCGAACTCCTGCCTCTTGAGCATCATTACACCAGCAGTGATGTAATGAGAGCGGAAACTTTCCTTGAACTCAGTCCAAGTGATCGTCTCTGGGTCGACATGAGCGTTGCTCAGGGCATCCCACCAGTCAGCGGCGGCTCCCGTAAGTTGGTGCGATGCAAAGGGAACTCTCTCTCGGTCATTTCACTGTACTATGGCAAGCTTCTTCTCCATGGATTTCAACCAGTCGTTGGCTTCCATGGGGTCGTTGGCTTGAGCAAAGGTGGGTGGTCATGTCCTCATGAACTCTCCCAGCCTGTTATGAGCCGGTGGTGGTGGTGGCGGTGGTGCCGGAACGGGGTTGTTGTTGTTGGCCTGCAACTGACCCAAAGTTTGGATCATGGTTTGCATAAGTTGATTCTGCATGGCCATCAACCGTTCCAGGTGGTTTTCGCTAGCTCCGGGGTTAACAGGAACTTCCTCGTGACCATCCTCTTGGATGTCACGGACGTTCCTTCGGCCGGCGTTTCCTCTCACCATCTGTGGGAGAGAACGAAATAGAATAGAAGGTTAGGTAGATTCCCTCGACTATATGCATCAAGGTGAGTTGGACTGTATATATTAGCTCATATGAGTTTGTGAACAAGTGCCGAAACATCTCACACCTCCTTCTACTTACGTGTGGATATGGACAACGTTTTGAGATGTCCCACAACTCACACTAAGCATACAATCACAACCGATCATCATAAGTGCTCACACAACTCCTATTCAAGGATGGTTTCCTATGTCAAGGTAGTTTCAAGGCCAATCTAAGCATCCTAGGGTGCTTCCTTTGGTCAGCGTGGCTTAGCTACCAATCTGTGTCTGATATCAATCTGTGATTGTATCTAGGTGTGTGATCTACCCCTATCTGTGGCTTTTGATACCAATCTGTGTTTCCTATTTAGGCGTGTAACCCACTGTCAACCGTGGCTCTGATACCAATCTGTGACGCCCTCAATTCTATGGAAAACCATGGAACCGAGAAATAATGCATATGTGTGCCGAGGATGTTCATCACACATACACATATGTTCCACAAACTGAATTCGGAATATATATATCCACGAATAACAGAGTTTATTACAATGTTTCATGAGTCTTGGACCCATACTCACAGCGGAAGTCTTATTTCTACGGAGCAGAAGTCTTTATTCTAATGCGGAAGCAATTTTAACTAATGCGGAAGCAATTCTAGGCAGCAATGGCTCCATTTCTACTCCATTCCCACAGGCAAGGTTGAGAACAGATCACACGCCTAATGCTCCATTTGGTCTTCATAGTAGTCTTCTCCTGCTGCTGCTGATGAAATAATAATGCAAGTTTGAGTACAATGATGTACTCAGCAAGTGTGGGAAAATATGATATGAAGTCTCATAACAAGGTAGGTATAAAAAGGCTCATTGCAGAAATCAAAGTAATTTATCAAACCTTGGTAAAACAGCGACTCATCTTTAAGTGAATGTAATCCCAACATGTATTAAAATACCAATCATACCTCCATTATGTTCGTAACCAGTCATCAATCAACCTCATTCTCGCTCACGAATACCTCCTCGTATTCGCTACCATCTCACGAATACCATCCTGTATTCGCTATCATTTCATCTCATAAAACAACTTCGTCTCCCACCGAGACCAACCTTGTTGCCATGACTCAACAGTCATGCAACCATCCTATCACCCGGAATCAACAGTCCCAAAATCAAACCATAACCAAACCATCCAAACCATAACCAGTAACCATCCCAATAACCATACCAACTAATCATGGAAGTTGGCCAGGCGCTCGTGACCGTAAGCTCGGCTATCATGATAGTTTTAAGAACTCTGCAGAGTTTGCACCTCTTTACCCACAAGTTTCTGATTTTGTCACCCGTTGGCGACTGCAGAACCTCCATTATACCAGTACACAACCGTCGGTGTATGGCCAAGAGATCACAAAATAGCCTTTACAAAGGGGCTACTAGATGTATGGACTCACTAAGGTTTCACCGGCAGGCTAGAATCTCCAATTCTCCCACCCACGGGCCCCCTCTTGTGCCATGCAGTTCCCAGGGCAGTCCTCACGCGACTCCCATTCCCCTCGCCTTCCACAGTCCATAACAATCTAGCATCTTACCTAATTACTCAGCTAAGCCGCACCCATACTTGGCCTTGTGGTGGCACTGTTATCCTGGCATGTGCATGCATGAACCGGTCCTTAGATCTACGGCAAGTAAACCACCATCTCACACTACCTCATTCGCAAACCCAGTCTTGCCTAGATCTCCCTCCGATCCATGTTGATTAAAAACATCAGTTTCTCATTATCATTAGGAGTGCAGTTAGCTAGACATGTCTATCTCGCTTCCCAATCCCATGGACTCAGCGAAGCATAAAAGTAAAAAAACCATACCCGACTCATAAACGTCCCTGTCGACAGGGGTGGTTTAACCAAAGCTAGTAAACTCCTATAAAAGGGTTTCCCATCATGTTTGACTTAGCACACACACCTTTTCGCAAAACAAAATAGTTTTTCCCAAAACATAGGATCAATATGGTCAAGGAGCACTTGCCTTGTTCTTGCGGTTCTGGTGGCTCTTGGATCTCGAAACCTTGTTGTCGCAGCTCGTCGTAGACAGCTCCCTGAGAATGTCCTGCTATACAGGATTACGCACATACAAGATTCATGACAATCAATACCATGCACAAACTTTAAACTAGATGCGATGATGCATATGCATGCCATCCTATAATCAGTTTTATTAGATCGGTTTGTACGTATTCTTGCATGGTTTTATGATGAACAGAGGTGTTCGGATCAGATGTAGGCGTGGCGATGACCTTGTCTTTAGATCAACCCGATCAACAAGTGATCTGTCCACGAGAAAGCTTCTGTTCGAAAGGAATCAAAGAACAGATGCAAAGAAAACACGATAATATCGTAAAGTGGTATTGGAGACCTACCTTACGTTCTTCTCGGTGTCGGGTCCTTCTCCGATCATTGGGTTCTCCTCCGGCGATCTTTCTCGCTGAGCTCCGTCGATGGTTTTGTAACAGACAGCAGGACCTCGTCGGGTGGTGCCGTGTTATGCGGTACCCAACAGCACATGGGTCGATGAACACACATCATATTACATAAATAGTTTGCGGAAGCGGACAAGATTCTTTTACAAATAAATATATCAGAGTAAACTACAGCGGAAGACTATCACTCTCACAACTTATATCTAAACTAGCAACAAACAAATAATCCAGCCCGCAGACGTTTCTTACTAGCAACACGAAGATCAATCTGCAGCGGCGAGGATGCTCTTTGAGTAAGCACTCGGAGGTTCCCGAGTCTCATCGGCATCCCTTCTCATAAGCATCAAGTCAATTACCTGCAAAACAACTCAGATAGCATCCGTGAGCATAACGCTCAGCAAGACTTAACCGTCACCCTAAACATGAAACTCTAAGTGAGGTTGTGAACCTAACATAGGATGGCATAAGCATAATTAAACTCGCCTAAAAGTGAATCCTTACTTTCAGGTATTAATTGCAGCATTTTAAGTAACCCTGGGCACACCACATCGGGAGTCCACAATCAAACAAGAAACGCTTTCCCCCGATGTAAATTGCTCATGGCATAAAAGAATCGAGTTTGCACTAGCCTATTCATCAAGCTCCAATACAAGGTAGGATAATAATTCACATCAAGATGATTAGTTCCTTTCTCAAGCAAGTTCTTACTACATCACGACTGAGAACAAGTATGCTCGGTCCATTCCGCGAGCGACGGTGATTCGAATCAATAACACCCGGACTACACGACACGTACGCCCGTACTCGACGTTGCCAACAACAACCATCACTGACGTCGTACGTGGCAGTCTTTCCCCCGTTTCACCCCTGCTGAATCGATCAAGTCGCCCCGTACAGTAGCTACTCTCATGGTGCACCTACCGACATGAGATGTCATGAGAATATTGACACGACCCCTTTGGGTCCTGTCGAGCCAGGATCACGCTGAGGGGTGCTGCGTTGCACAGCACCGCATAACACACGTCAAAGGTACAAAGCGGAAGCGGAAGCTTTATTACATAAACAAGTTTATCAACATGTTTACATCAAAATAAGTTTAGTCCACACTCGCGGGCGTAGACTAAGCATCAAGTGCACGTTCAGCCCTCGAACGTGTCCTTGCTAGCACACACGCACACTAACTCTGCGGCGTGCACGACTCCCACTCGACGGGGTTCCCCTCCTGGGGTTCCGTCTCCTCTTCGGGAGTCCCTTCCTCATAGAACCCTGCAAAATCTTCAAACACAAGCAGTGAGCACGAAGGCTCAGCAAGTCTGACCCGTCTCACCTAAACATGGAACTTCTACATGAGGGTAATGGGTTACATGAGGTAAAATCATTTGCAAGGACTCGCCTAATTAGTAGAACCTTACTTTCAAGTTTTAGCAGCAGGTTGTGGAGAACCTTACGCGAAGGCACATGAGAGAGCCGCAATCAAACAAGAAACGCATTTCTCTCATGTACTTTGCCCAAAGTTGAAAAGAACTTTAGTTAGCACTAAGCTACAACATATCATTAACAATCAATGTCCAGCTTTCAATCAGCAACATTTTAACATGTAACTAGCCTGTTCTTTCTACGTCACGGTACAGTGAACAAGTGGTACTCACTGACCGCGAGGGACGGCGATTATAATCGATTTACACCTGCAGGGTTACCCGAACAACCCGTCACGTACGCCCGTACTCGATGTTGCCTACAACAACCATCACGGACGCCGTACGCGACTACCTTTCACCCGTTAGCCAAATATTGAACCGGTCCCATCGTCCCGAGCAAGAGGTCCCTGCACGCGCATCTCTGTGCCGCCAGCTGATTTACACCTCGAGCTCTCAACCTACCCTCTGAACGACGGGCAATGCCTCAATACCCAGCTACCCGAGTTACATCAGTTTCCCGGTTCCCATATAGCCGGTAGGTCTTCGGTACTGTTCTAGCTTGTTCAACAGGCCCGCACACGGCTCGGTCCTCAATCGACACAAGCGGAGCTACAGCACACAGGCCCCAAAGTCCTGCTGCCCTTACTCTCCGCTCGGTCTCATTTTCTTGCCATGTGTATCATGTGCTATCTCTACCCGAGCAATGTGCCTCTAGCCTATTCTCGCGAGTAGTTCCAACTACTCGACTTGTACCGAATCCTACTCTATCCTAGCAATGCAGTGGCTAACGGGGTTTGCAATCCTAAACCCCAACCCATGGTTTTCTTGGCTATGCAGTGGGGTTTCCAAACAAGACTCTGATGCACAACATAAAGAAAACAAGTATGTGCTCAAAACAATAAAAATTTATAAAATGATTAATGCAAACCGGGGCTTGCCTTGCTGCTCTTGGTCGTAGGCTAGCTGTTCCTCCGGAGTAACGAAGTCTAGGACTTCGGGTTCCTCCTCGACCTTAGCGACTACATGATAGAAACAATACACGTATTAATTTAATGCATTTGTATTAAGTTTGAAGTTGTGAAGTCTATAACCTTTGCTAGATAGACCTAATGGCTGTGAAACTTTTACTGTGGCTTGGTTACAACCTAAACAAAGACTTGGTCAAGTTTTAGTTGCAGCAAAGCTCATTTGAGCCCTCCACAAATAATTATGTCCTTGACCTTAATTGGAACCCTTAGGGTGTTCTAGGGATTTTCATGAGACAAACTATGACTTTCTGAAAACTAGATTTTCAGAGGGTTCTAATGGAGTTGGTCTCACTTAATTTGGAAGTCTCTAACTAAAGATATGAGCTAAACAATTTCAGAGAAAATCCTGAAAATGTTTCTGAACATTTTCTATTTTCTCTGGAACAGTTTTACTAATCACACCATTAGGTGGACTAAATGAGCTCAAATGGATCTGAAATTTTTATGGTAGCTCAATGATATTTTGGTGAACATCTCAGCAAAATTTCAGGATTTTCCGCCAAAGGATTCTCCAGTTAAAATTCCTAACAGTTTAAACATTAAGGAATTAATTCTGGAGAATTAGGGAATTTCATGAAGTGAAACTTGATTTTCTGGAAAGTACTCAGAGAGCTGAATCCAGCAAAATTTGGTTCACTCAATTTGGAGCTTTCTAGCCAAAGTTATAAGGATTTGAAGTTTGAAGGAAATCTGAAAATCGGGGAAAAGTTTAAACTCGCGCGTGGGCCCAGGGGACACGCGTCGCACGCCGAAGCGACAGCACACTGCGGCCCACAAGGCTTTTGCGCGCCAGCACACCCGATCCCGGCCGCAGCCGGATCTCGATTCAAAATATCGGCCGCTGACAGCTGGGGCCCACCCCCTTCTTCAACCTCGCGACACCCGCGCTCCGCCGCCGAGGGACCTCGCCGGAGAGCTCGCCGCTGGCTGCTGTACCGCTCCAAACTTCTTGATTCTGGCCGCCCCTGCCTACTTTTACTTGGGGAACATGATCCGAGGGTCAGCTGCTCATGACAACGGCCGGAGCATGGTCGGCGACGAGCCGCCATATCGGAACGACTTCGGCCATGTCGGCTGATGCTCCTAGTGCCTCAGCTACCTGGGAAACCGGTCGGGGAGCATCAGTGGACCTCAGAGAAGGTCGACATGAACTCGGGGCAGCCCGGGGAAGGCCCGAAATAGGTCCTCACCGTGCGCCCGATACCCCCCGTGCGTTCCGCCATTAGTAGACCTTGAATTACGCCGGGCACAGAAGTTCTCCGGCCCAGAGTTGTGAAGGCAACTTGTGCGTCACCGTGTCTAGTTCGTGTGGGAGTGGCCTGAGGCCCTCTAATCCTTTCTAGAGCACGAATTAAACAGAATCGTACCCGAAGGTCGTTCTGCACACAGAAAGGGGAAAAGTGGAAATTCGCCGCCGGTGAGCAACCACTCGAGCTGTGGCTCGGAGATGAGCAGCACCGGTCACCTGCGCGTCCAAGGGTGTCTTGGCTCGGGCGTGACAACGCCCAGGTTGGGCTGTCCACGAGAGCCCGAGGTGCGGCGGTTTCCAGTTCCGAGTTTGATCTTTCGGCACAGCCGATATCACTCGGTTTCAATCGATTTCTATCAATGGGAAGGATGGAGGATGGTTGCTAGTACCTTGCTGGGACCTTGGAATGGAAAGAGGGGGCTGCGATCGGCTTGATCAAGCAGGAACTCGAGCGGCGGCGATGGCAGTGGAAAAAAAACAAGTCGTGTGCGTCGGCAGCTCGAGGAAATGGTGACTGAAGCACGCCGGGGAGGGAATAAATAGCCCGGCCGGCTGGTCTCCGGCTTGGGGCACGCAGCAGGAGCTGGCGCCGGCTGCCCCCTTCGGTGGCGCGCGCGCACAGCTGCCGGGAACCGACTGAACTGTGGTTCAGTCGGTTTGCTTTGAGGCAGAGGCTGACATGTGGGTCCCACTTCTCTTTTAACCTCTGAAATTTATTCCTAACAGCTGTGGTAAACAGTGAACCCTATTCTACCCTTGGCAATTCAAATTATTCACCCAAGAGCCATTTGAATTGATCAAAGTTCAAATGAGGTTTGGTTTGAATGAATTTCAGCACAAGTGCAGTTTGAAATTCAAATAAAGTTTGAATTTCTCCCCCTTAGCTCATGTCAAGATCAACTCCAAATGGAGTGAAAATTGGTGTGTGAGCTCACAAAAATGTGCTGAGCAAGAATATGCCTTCCACTTTTACATTCAGTGGGTGAAAACAGTTTGAATTTGAATATGGTTTCAAACTGCCCTCTTCCTAACTATACCCAAAATGACCTCAAAAAGGTTTTGAATTTGGGTGGAACTTGGCATGGACATCCTTAGCAAAGTGTAGGAGTCTTCATATGTCCAGCCCATCTATATCACATGTGGGAAGTACCACTTTTGCAATGTGTGAGTTTGTTCCCTAATGAGCATGTTGATAATTGTTACTTGCTCTTTATTTGTGTTCATCATTCTTCCTCAAATGAGGTGTGTGGTGTGGTGATGAACACTGCAAATGAGTGTCAAAAACTGAGGCCCTTACATTCCTCCCCCCTTAAAAGAATCTCGTCCCGAGATTATAAGGTGAAATGAGAGAGAGGACGGTGGAAAATTACCGAATATGCGACGTGAAAAAGTCGGGGTAGTTAGTGCGAAGGAATTCTTCGCTCTCCCATGTCGCTTCGTCCATGGAGTGATTACTCCATAGAACCTTGTAGAACCACAACGTACGGTTGCGTGTGGTTCGGGCCTTTTCATCAATAATCTGCACCGGTTCCTCCCGATAGGTGAGATCCGGTTGCAGTTCTTCAATGTCTTCCAGCTGAACGGTAGTTGATAGCTTGAGACACTTCCTCAGCTGGGAAATGTGAAAGACGTCGTGCACACCGGAAAGTGCTTCTGGTAATCTTAGTCGGTATGCCACCGATCCACATCTTTCGGTAATCTGGAATGGACCGATGAATCGGGGTGCTAACTTTCCTCTCACCCCAAATCTGTTTACGCCCTTCATTGGAGACACTCATAGGTATACGTGATCTCCAACTTCGAATTGTAATGGGCGCCTCCTCCGGTCCGCATACTGTTTCTGTCGGGATTGAGCGGCTTTTAGGTTCGCTTGAATTAATCGAACCTTTTCTTCCGCGTTGTTGACAAGATCAAGCCCGAAGGTAACCCTCTCGCCAGATTCACACCAGTTCAGTGGTGTGCGGCATTTCCTGCCGTATAGCGCCTCGTAGGGCGCCATCTTGATGCTGGCTTGGTACCCATTGTTGTACGAGAACTCGGCTAATGGCAAGTGATCATCCCAATTCTTGCCGTGGTCGATAGCGCAAGCTCGTAGCATGTCTTCTAGGATTTGATTTACCCGCTCCGTTTGCCCATCCGTCTGCGGGTGGTAGGCTGAACTACGGATCAGCTTCGTCCCCAGGGCAGCGTGTAGCTGCTCCCAAAAACGGGACACAAATAAAGTGCCCCGGTCCGATACGATGGTACGGGGTACGCCGTATAAGCATAGGATCCGTGAGATGTACAGTTCAGCGTACTTCTTGGCGTTGTAGTTGGTGTTGACCGGGATGAAATGGGCAACTTTGGTGAGCCGATCGACGATCACCCACACAGAATCATGTTTCTGTAAGGTGGTGGGTAAACCGACGACGAAATCCATGCTCACGTCCTCCCACTTCCAGGCAGGAATGCCCAGTGGTTGCAGCAGTCCCGGTTTCCGCATGTGGTCTGCCTTCACCCGTCGACATGTATCACACTCGGACACGTATTTTGCCGTCTCTCGCTTCATCCGTGTCCACCAAAACTTGCTTCTGAGTTCTTGATACATCTTGTTGCTGCCGGGGTGAATAGAAAACTTTGATAAGTGAGCTTCATCAAAGATTCTCTTCCTTAACTCCGGGTTTCGGGGTACGACGATCCGGTCCTTGAACCATAAGACGCCGTCTCCGTCCTTCCGGAAACATTTCAACTCCCCACTGTCTACACGTCTCCGCAAATGTGACATGCCCTTGTCATTCTTCTGGGCTGCCGCTATCTCTTCACGGATGGTGGGGATCAAAGCTAGGTTGTAGAGAGCTCCATGTGGAATCACATGTAGTGGTGGTTCGCTCTCTTCCAACGGTGTGATGGTCAGATTATTGACGTGTGACTTGCGGCTTAGCGCGTCTGCCACAACGTTTGCCTTGCCCGGATGATAATGGATCTCTATCTCGTAATCCTTTATCAGTTCCAACCATCTTCGTTGCCTCATGTTCAGCTCCTTCTGAGTGAAGATGTACTTGAGGCTTTTGTGGTCGGTATATAAATGTACGAGGTTACCGAGTAGGTAGTGCCTCCACATTTTCAGTGCAAGTACCACGGCAGCGAGCTCCAAATCGTGAGTTGGATAATTTTGCTCATGGTTCCTAAGCTGTCGTGATCCATACGCGACCACTCTTCGGTCTTGCATCAGCACACATCCGAGCCCAATGCCGGATGCATCGCAGTACACCTCGAACGGTTTTGTTGTGTCTGGCTGCGCCAAAACCGGTGCTGATGTCAGGTGCTTGACTAAAGTCTTGAATGCTGCTTCACATGCTGGACTCCAAACATATTTGGTAGCCTTCTTCAGCAGCTCTGTCATTGGCCTGGCAATCTTCGAGAAGTTCGGAATGAACCTCCGATAATATCCCGCGAGTCCGAGGAAACTCCGTACCTCATGAACAGTTCTCGGGGATTTCCAATTCAGCACTTGCGTGATTTTGCTCGGGTCCACAGCGATACCCTCCGCTGAGATGATATGCCCGAGGAAAGGCACTTGCGATATCCAAAACTCGCATTTGCTGAACTTTGCGTATAACTTGTGATCCCGCAGCCGTTGCAAGACTATACGCAGATGTTTCTTGTGATCTTCCTCCGACTTGGAGTATACCAGGATGTCGTCGATGAAGACCACGACAAACTTGTCCAGCTCCGGCATGAACACCGAGTTCATTAAATACATGAAGTGAGCTGGAGCATTGGTGAGGCCAAAGGACATGACCAGGTACTCATAAAGTCCGTACCTTGTCGAAAAAGCTGTCTTTGGAATGTCCTCAGCCCTGATCTTAATCTGATGGTACCCGGATCTTAAATCCATCTTGGAAAAGACCTTTGCTTCGACCAACTGATCAAACAACATGTCGATCCGTGGTAACGGGTACTTGTTCTTGATGGTTACGGCATTTAATGGACGGTAGTCCACGCAAAGCCGCAACGTTTCATCCTTCTTTTTGACAAATAATGCCGAACAACCCCATGGCGAGGAGCTCGGCCTAATAAAACCCTTCTCCAGAAGGTCCGTGAGCTGAATCTTCAGTTCCGCCAACTCCTTGGGCGCCATCTTGTACGGCCTTCGGGATATTGGCATGGTTCCCGGTGCAAGTTCAATCTTGAACTCCACCTCTCTATCGGGTGGCATCCCCGGCAAATCATCCGGGAATACATCAGGGAATTCTCGGACCACTGGAATGTCTTCCAATCTGATGGTTGTGGCTTGATAGACACTTGGAAGTTTTATTTCTGGACTGTCCAGAAATAATGAGTGAGAACCGTGCACTCCTGAGTTTAAGTGCACGACTCGGAGGACGGTGTCTAAAACAGCGCCGTGGCGGGTTAACCACGACATCCCTAGGATGACATCGACCTTCTGTCCCTCTAAGATAATGAGAGACGTGGGGTACACTCTACCCGCTAAGCATAATGGTGCTTTGGAGACCATTACGCTTGCTGAAATCTTCCCACCCGGTGAACAAATTAAATATGGACTATCGGTGGGTAGTATTGGCAAGCTGTGTTTAGCAATGAAAGCTTGGCTAATAAAATTATGCGTGGCGCCTGAATCAAATAGTACTATAGCGGGATGCTGGTGGAGTTGGAACATACCCGCAAGGATTGGCTCGCCCTCCGGCACGTCCTCAATGGCAAGCTGGTGGACAGTGCCGGGCCTAGGGTTTGCCCGCCGCGCATTAGTAGGGTTCCGGGGTTGATTCCTCCCCGGAAACTGTGGTACCACTCCGCCGCCTTGCCTCTCCGGGCAACTGCTCGCGAAGTGTCCTGGACGACCACACTTGTAACATGTGGCCGCTGCTGGTGGAGTACTCGGGGGACGAAAGCCCGGCATGCGTTGCGGAGGTGCAAACGCACGCGGCATCGCCCGCTGCTGCTGCTGTTGTTGCGGTGGTGCTGGCAGTGCCGGCCGGAATGCCGGTGAGGAATACGGCCGACCGCGGAACGGCATCGACCGCTGTGGTGGCTGCCAGCGCGGACCTGATGGTGGGCGATTCACCATCCGAAACTTCTGAGAAGAACCGCCTCCTTCTCCGCTGCTCTGCGGCGCGCTTCGCTTTCGCTCTGCCGCCGCCAACTCCTTGCCGGAGTCTTCCTGAACAATCGCAGCATCAATTATGTCGTTGAGGCTGCCGCGATTGAACATCGCCAGCTTGTCCTTCAGGAGCGGGTTAAGCCCCTGGTAAAAGTGGTCCCGCCGCTTCTCGTCCGTATCTGCGTGATACGACGCGTAGAGTGCGAGATCGTTGAACGCTCTGGAGTACTCCAGCGCGTTCCGGCTCCCTTGTTGCAGGTGTAGGAATTCCTGCGTCTTCCTCTTCATCAAACCGGGCGGTATATGATAGGCCCGGAAGGCCGTCCGAAACTCCGCCCAGGTCATCACTCGGTCGGTGGGTTGTGAAGCACAAAATTTGGCCCACCACGCGCTCGCGGATCCTTGGAGCTGCTGGACCGCGAACTGAGTCTTGCGCTGCTCGCTGATTTGGAGCAGCCCGAACTTCATCTCTATGGCGCGGAGCCAGTTGTCCGCGTCAAGTGGTTCATCCGCCCTTGAGAATACAGGGGGATGAGTCGCCAGGAAGTCGGAGTAGGAGCTCTGTTGGCGCTCCTCACGATCTTGACGTCTCTCTGGGCGAGACGTATTGGCGATGAGAGTCTGCAGCAACTCTGTGTGCTGCTGATGCGAGCCCGCCATTGCCGCGACAATGTCGGCCAATGTAACCGTTGGTAGTGGCGGTGGCGGGGTTTGCTGTTGCTGCTGCTGCTGCTGTCCCGAGGAGTCCTCGGGAGGTGGTTGGGAGGTCTCTCCCCCTTGGCTAGTACCTCCAACATCGGGATTGGCACGAGTACGCGTCATTCTGAAATTCAACACAGCAGCAATTAGCACATGCCTTACTCAAAATTCCATAAACAGGAGTAAGTATTGAAGCGACGCATGACTAACTTGCACAACATTCACATATATTGATAAAGCATAAACTTTATACAAGATACATTATTCTCGGACCTCCGAGAAGTCGTGCTCATGCCGTCACTACCTATACATACGCTACTGTCTACACGACATGTCACCGATTACAAAAGTTGGGTTACGCTACCCTAGCTGCCCTACTTGGCAACCGTAACCCCCTACTCGGAGTAGAATTCGACCTCCTGTGGGTCGTCCTCCTCCGGTACTTCTGCTGGTGTCTCTGGATCTACCACCTCTTCTCCCATTCCGGGTTCTCCCATTGCTGGAAGACCCAAGACCACCGGTATGCCTAACACCGGGGGCACGAGGTCCTGCAATGCATGCACCTCGTCCATAGCCTGGTTGTAGTCCTCTTCCCAGCCTTGTCCTTCCTCAATAGCGTCGTCCCGCTCTTGAGCAAGGTCCTCATTCTGCTGGGTTAGGGTCTGCACCAGCTCTTGCAACGCCGCAATGTCAATACGGCTCTTCTTCTTTGCCTTCTTCAGACGACGCAACTGATTGTGTTGTTCATTCAGTCGCTTGATCGTCGGAAGGAGCACATTGCGGAGTGCACTGTGAGCACTCTCAAAATGATCTCCACGGCTTGTGCTCTCCTTGAGCTTGGTGGCGAGATGCTCCGTATGAACAGCTTGGCTGTCCATCACAGCGTTTCCCGCCCTCATTTGGAGGCTGAGATTTGCCTCCGCGGGGTTGTACCTTGGGCAACTCGGGTTTGTTGCCTCTAGGTACCTCTCTTCCCACACATGCTGAGCTCGTCCCTCCACCGGAACGAGTGCGTATGGAGTTCCCTCCATAGCCTGCACGTGTAGTTGGCAGAAACGTGACATAGTGTCACGGGCTGCCACTTGCCACATCCCTTCCGGTTGTCTTCCTCTCACCGTGACGGTGAATGGCACCCAACCGGGTGGCGTAGGCCCTGCAGGAACCTCGACATGGATCGTCCACGTCTTGTTCCCCTCTTCGCCTTCTTCCTTGGCGAAGTATTGCGGCATCTGGTTGTATCCGAAATATTGGAGCATTAGCCACAATGCTCCCGGGTAGCCGCTACGGTCAGAGCAGTGGGAAACTACCCACCCGTTCTCCAACCGTTTATCTGCTGCCATCTGTAAAAATATATTTGAGAAATGTCAAATATTTATTTAAACAGTAGACCATTGAGTTATAACATAAGATATGTCATTGAACCCTTAACACTTGGAAACATAGTTCAAATTTTTAAACAAATTTGACTGCTGATCTGCTGTTCCCATGACAGCCCTGACCAGTTTCCATATTAATCTGATTTAGGCCAGGTTAAAAGCAAAACCAGTCCTGGAGCTCAACATCAAAGTTAAAGTTAACTTCAATAGCTTTCCAGAAAGTATTTGGTTGGCCTAAGATCTGCTCTGGTTCAACAGTTATGAGATGTCAAAGTTAACAGAATTTCTGGAAACAATTGGACAGCACCTCCCTGCCTTAGGTACTGATTTGATCCAAGAATCCCAGTTAATTCTGTTCCTAATCTGACAAAACTTTCTGTTACACAGTTGTAACCCATCTCATAATATTTCCAGAACTACCTCATTTCCTATTTTTGGATTTTTAAGCAGGAAGTTATGCTTAATTTACAGAGAGTTTACAGAGAGTCTTTGCTCTGTCCTGTTTTCTGGACAGTTTCAACTCTACTGCATTTTTCGAGTGGTTAAGGGACGAAACACCTCTGGAACTCAACAGAAAAGTTGTAAAGCTCCTCCAAAGCTTTCCAGAAATGTATCATACGACCCCAACCTCGAAAGAACTCAACCTCTAACCTCTGATTACTTCAGCCTTGATTTAGCTGAAAACAGAGTGCTCTGTCCTTAACATCCTATAAGTTGAAAACTTATTAGCTTTGAATATCCTGTTCAAGGGAAGGAGTTACATCAAGTTTTACTACTTTGGATCAAAACCTTCAAATTTTTAAATGAAGTTGTTCATTTAGTTGGGTGTGACGTCGATGCGTCACCAGATCATGTCGGTACTACGTCCTCACAAAGAAAAACCTATACCGGACTTAGCCGGCTTCGTTAGTTTAGTGGCACTACTCGTCACTCGCACACGGATGCTACACGTCTACCGTTTCGTGGTAAGGCTACCTGCAGAAATTCAACCAATCATCAGACTCGGCTGCACACCGAGCCCGGAATCCATACAGTTGGTACATCCGGCCGTCATCACTCGCCCGGGTGTTCTCAAGCCAAACACGCCTTGAGTTACGTGTTCACGTTTCAGACCACGTGACGGGGTCTCCCATGTTGCACCACGCACGCCAGGGACAGACGTTGCTCGAATACCTCAAACGACATGAAGAGTCGTAGAGGATATCAAAGCGGGTTGGGTTACCTGCCACCCGTGGGGCTCCACCCTTCAGCTTGTGCGCACTGGTGGACAGCGCTTACGTGCACCCCCCAAGACATGAACGTCCCGAGATGCACGATTTTCCGACATAACAAATAGGTTACTAAGCCACTTTCTATATACTAATAACATCCTTATACGGGCTACTAACTCGTTCCTCACTGGATTTTTGAAAAGGGAGACCTTTGTACTGTGTTAAACCTCAAGCGAGCTCTGATACCACGCTGACACGACCCCTTTGGGTCCTGTCGAGCCAGGATCACGCTGAGGGGTGCTGCGTTGCACAGCACCGCATAACACACGTCAAAGGTACAAAGCGGAAGCGGAAGCTTTATTACATAAACAAGTTTATCAACATGTTTACATCAAAATAAGTTTAGTCCACACTCGCGGGCGTAGACTAAGCATCAAGTGCACGTTCAGCCCTCGAACGTGTCCTTGCTAGCACACACGCACACTAACTCTGCGGCGTGCACGACTCCCACTCGACGGGGTTCCCCTCCTGGGGTTCCGTCTCCTCTTCGGGAGTCCCTTCCTCATAGAACCCTGCAAAAGCTTCAAACACAAGCAGTGAGCACGAAGGCTCAGCAAGTCTGACCCGTCTCACCTAAACATGGAACTTCTACATGAGGGTAATGGGTTACATGAGGTAAAATCATTTGCAAGGACTCGCCTAATTAGTAGAACCTTACTTTCAAGTTTTAGCAGCAGGTTGTGGAGAACCTTACGCGAAGGCACATGAGAGAGCCGCAATCAAACAAGAAACGCATTTCTCTCATGTACTTTGCCCAAAGTTGAAAAGAACTTTAGTTAGCACTAAGCTACAACATATCATTAACAATCAATGTCCAGCTTTCAATCAGCAACATTTTAACATGTAACTAGCCTGTTCTTTCTACGTCACGGTACAGTGAACAAGTGGTACTCACTGACCGCGAGGGACGGCGATTATAATCGATTTACACCTGCAGGGTTACCCGAACAACCCGTCACGTACGCCCGTACTCGATGTTGCCTACAACAACCATCACGGACGCCGTACGCGACTACCTTTCACCCGTTAGCCAAATATTGAACCGGTCCCATCGTCCCGAGCAAGAGGTCCCTGCACGCGCATCTCTGTGCCGCCAGCTGATTTACACCTCGAGCTCTCAACCTACCCTCTGAACGACGGGCAATGCCTCAATACCCAGCTACCCGAGTTACATCAGTTTCCCGGTTCCCATATAGCCGGTAGGTCTTCGGTACTGTTCTAGCTTGTTCAACAGGCCCGCACACGGCTCGGTCCTCAATCGACACAAGCGGAGCTACAGCACACAGGCCCCAAAGTCCTGCTGCCCTTACTCTCCGCTCGGTCTCATTTTCTTGCCATGTGTATCATGTGCTATCTCTACCCGAGCAATGTGCCTCTAGCCTATTCTCGCGAGTAGTTCCAACTACTCGACTTGTACCGAATCCTACTCTATCCTAGCAATGCAGTGGCTAACGGGGTTTGCAATCCTAAACCCCAACCCATGGTTTTCTTGGCTATGCAGTGGGGTTTCCAAACAAGACTCTGATGCACAACATAAAGAAAACAAGTATGTGCTCAAAACAATAAAAATTTATAAAATGATTAATGCAAACCAGGGCTTGCCTTGCTGCTCTTGGTCGTAGGCTAGCTGTTCCTCCGGAGTAACGAAGTCTAGGACTTCGGGTTCCTCCTCGACCTTAGCGACTACATGATAGAAACAATACACGTATTAATTTAATGCATTTGTATTAAGTTTGAAGTTGTGAAGTCTATAACCTTTGCTAGATAGACCTAATGGCTGTGAAACTTTTACTGTGGCTTGGTTACAACCTAAACAAAGACTTGGTCAAGTTTTAGTTGCAGCAAAGCTCATTTGAGCCCTCCACAAATAATTATGTCCTTGACCTTAATTGGAACCCTTAGGGTGTTCTAGGAATTTTCATGAGACAAACTATGACTTTCTGAAAACTAGATTTTCAGAGGGTTCTAATGGAGTTGGTCTCACTTAATTTGGAAGTCTCTAACTAAAGATATGAGCTAAACAATTTCAGAGAAAATCCTGAAAATGTTTCTGAACATTTTCTATTTTCTCTGGAACAGTTTTACTAATCACACCATTAGGTGGACTAAATGAGCTCAAATGGATCTGAAATTTTTATGGTAGCTCAATGATATTTTGGTGAACATCTCAGCAAAATTTCAGGATTTTCCGCCAAAGGATTCTCCAGTTAAAATTCCTAACAGTTTAAACATTAAGGAATTAATTCTGGAGAATTAGGGAATTTCATGAAGTGAAACTTGATTTTCTGGAAAGTACTCAGAGAGCTGAATCCAGCAAAATTTGGTTCACTCAATTTGGAGCTTTCTAGCCAAAGTTATAAGGATTTGAAGTTTGAAGGAAATCTGAAAATCGGGGAAAAGTTTAAACTCGCGCGTGGGCCCAGGGGACACGCGTCGCACGCCGAAGCGACAGCACACTGCGGCCCACAAGGCTTTTGCGCGCCAGCACACCCGATCCCGGCCGCAGCCGGATCTCGATTCAAAATATCGGCCGCTGACAGCTGGGGCCCACCCCCTTCTTCAACCTCGCGACACCCGCGCTCCGCCGCCGAGGGACCTCGCCGGAGAGCTCGCCGCTGGCTGCTGTACCGCTCCAAACTTCTTGATTCTGGCCGCCCCTGCCTACTTTTACTTGGGGAACATGATCCGAGGGTCAGCTGCTCATGACAACGGCCGGAGCATGGTCGGCGACGAGCCGCCATATCGGAACGACTTCGGCCATGTCGGCTGATGCTCCTAGTGCCTCAGCTACCTGGGAAACCGGTCGGGGAGCATCAGTGGACCTCAGAGAAGGTCGACATGAACTCGGGGCAGCCCGGGGAAGGCCCGAAATAGGTCCTCACCGTGCGCCCGATACCCCCCGTGCGTTCCGCCATTAGTAGACCTTGAATTACGCCGGGCACAGAAGTTCTCCGGCCCAGAGTTGTGAAGGCAACTTGTGCGTCACCGTGTCTAGTTCGTGTGGGAGTGGCCTGAGGCCCTCTAATCCTTTCTAGAGCACGAATTAAACAGAATCGTACCCGAAGGTCGTTCTGCACACAGAAAGGGGAAAAGTGGAAATTCGCCGCCGGTGAGCAACCACTCGAGCTGTGGCTCGGAGATGAGCAGCACCGGTCACCTGCGCGTCCAAGGGTGTCTTGGCTCGGGCGTGACAACGCACAGGTTGGGCTGTCCACGAGAGCCCGAGGTGCGGCGGTTTCCAGTTCCGAGTTTGATCTTTCGGCACAGCCGATATCACTCGGTTTCAATCGATTTCTATCAATGGGAAGGATGGAGGATGGTTGCTAGTACCTTGCTGGGACCTTGGAATTGAAAGAGGGGGCTGCGATCGGCTTGATCAAGCAGGAACTCGAGCGGCGGCGATGGCAGTGGAAAAAAAACAAGTCGTGTGCGTCGGCAGCTCGAGGAAATGGTGACTGAAGCACGCCGGGGAGGGAATAAATAGCCCGGCCGGCTGGTCTCCGGCTTGGGGCACGCAGCAGGAGCTGGCGCCGGCTGCCCCCTTCGGTGGCGCGCGCGCACAGCTGCCGGGAACCGACTGAACTGTGGTTCAGTCGGTTTGCTTTGAGGCAGAGGCTGACATGTGGGTCCCACTTCTCTTTTAACCTCTGAAATTTATTCCTAACAGCTGTGGTAAACAGTGAACCCTATTCTACCCTTGGCAATTCAAATTATTCACCCAAGAGCCATTTGAATTGATCAAAGTTCAAATGAGGTTTGGTTTGAATGAATTTCAGCACAAGTGCAGTTTGAAATTCAAATAAAGTCTGAATTTCTCCCCCTTAGCTCATGTCAAGATCAACTCCAAATGGAGTGAAAATTGGTGTGTGAGCTCACAAAAATGTGCTGAGCAAGAATATGCCTTCCACTTTTACATTCAGTGGGTGAAAACAGTTTGAATTTGAATATGGTTTCAAACTGCCCTCTTCCTAACTATACCCAAAATGACCTCAAAAAGGTTTTGAATTTGGGTGGAACTTGGCATGGACATCCTTAGCAAAGTGTAGGAGTCTTCATATGTCCAGCCCATCTATATCACATGTGGGAAGTACCACTTTTGCAATGTGTGAGTTTGTTCCCTAATGAGCATGTTGATAATTGTTACTTGCTCTTTATTTGTGTTCATCATTCTTCCTCAAATGAGGTGTGTGGTGTGGTGATGAACACTGCAAATGAGTGTCAAAAACTGAGGCCCTTACAAATATTCCCCACATACTGCACACCGGCTGTCCGCCTGAGGCGACTCGAAAAGTCCCAACGACAGCTTCCCGAGGTACATCGGTTTACTGGGTCCCATATAGCCAGCATGAGTCTGGTACACAACTCAAACTTGTTGAACAGGGCCGCATACGGATCGGACCTTGACCGACACGGACAGGTCTATAGCACCCAGTCCCCTATGTCCGGCTGCTCCTACAACCTTCCGGTCTCAACTTTAACTTGCTAATTCGATTATGAACCAATCCCGTATGCCCTTGTTGTTCCTGAAACTGCGAGTAGCATCTCACCACTCGACTTCTACCGAACCGTACTTAAGCATGGCAGTTCTACACGGTGAAAGACACCTACTCAATACTCCATGGGTCATTTGGTTATGTAAGAGGAGTATCAATCACTAGACCTAATGCACAGTTCAATTCTTAACCAAAAGTGAATACAAAATAAAAACTTAACAGCTGTTAAATGCAAACCGGAGCTTGCCTGTTTTGCAGGGTAGTCGTATATAAGCAGTTAGTGTCCTTGCTGATCCACCCTTGATTCTCCGGAGCTTGATCCACTTCGATGAATCGCTCCTTTGAATCCCCTTCGTTGTGGTTCCTATTGAAATGCATATGCACATGTTTTATAGAATGTAATGGAAAGAAGTTATAGAATTAATCTCTTAGGAACAGAGGTTGTGTGGAAAAGCCAAGCATGGCTTGGTTTGCCTCTGTTGTGCAAAGAACAGAAATAAACTAATTTGTGCTAAATGCTTTAGCTATACACTAATCATGTTCCCTAATGAACATAATAGATAAGCTGAAATGATTTGAGTGCAACTGAAGAACAAGAACTCCAATGGGCTCAAAAAGTTTACAGCAGGTTCTATACTACCTAAGGATTTAGCTTGCCGAATTTCAGCTAATGTGGAGTCATATTGTGCCCTCCCTAATTCTCACAATATCTCCTATGTATTTTTCCCCTGTATATAAGTATGGAGAATAAGAACAGGGAGTTCAAGGACTCATATTGGGCTGATAATTTACAGGTGAGTTCTTGATCACATGAGAGTCATCTGGTACAAAATTCAGCCCTTTTACTTGAGTAGTTCTCCCAGAACAATTCTTTAAGCATTTGTACTCCAACGAATTGATTCTGTAGTAATGTGCATTATCATGCCCAATTAAGTGAACTACAATTCCACGTATGCCTCGGAGAGCTTTCCTAAATTTTCCTATGATTTTTGGAGCTATGAATTGCTCAGAACAGATTTTTGAAGTGGGAAACATTTTCTGAAAATGGTTCTGGACTCTTTTGAACACAGTAGTTTGCATTTAGCAAATTTCTACTCAAATGATCTTCAAATGAGCTGAAGATTTGCTAGTAGGTCAATACTATGCTAAAGAATATTCAGGCAAAATTTTGGGGTTTTTGGATAAGCCAAATTCCCTCAATAATTCATTTTCAGAAAACCTTCCAAGATTTTTCCAGAATAAACTATTGATTTTCATAAAAATTCAAGTTCATATTTGGATAGAACTCAGAGAGATGAATCCAACCCAATTGGAATCACTCAAATTGGAGTTTTCTACAGGGAGATATGAATTTCCAAAGATTGAGCCAACTCTGGAATTGTTTCCCTATAGAAAATCTGGCTGGACCCACAGTTTTGAATGCCAGCCAATAGAAACGAAGCCACACCGGGACACAGCGTCTCTGCGCGCCAACACACGGGATCCCGGCCACACCCGGTCCCTGGTTTAAAATTTGAGCTGCTGACAGACGGGGCCCACGCTTCATCTTCTTCATCCGGCTTCCTCCCCGCGCCCGCGCTGCCCCTCGCTGGCCCGACGCCGGACTTCATCGGCTCGTCGTTTCCGGCCACCGCCTGAGCTGAAACTCTCCGCCAGGGAGTTTGTAACACCGAGGAACATGGCCGTTGGGTTTGCTAGGGCTGCCAACGACCGGAACATGGCCGGCGACGTGCGACAGCTACTGTGGGGGTTCGGCGGCGTTGCCTGAGGTATCCAGCCCGCCAAAACTTGTGCCGACGAGCCCTACAGCACCAGTGGATGATCGCAAGGCTCGGCATGGCCTCTAAATGGCTCGGGAACAGCCGCAAATCGGTCGTCTCCATGCACCATATTTGGTCCGCTGGAGAAGTGCTCGGTAGACCTTAAAATACGTTGCCCCAAAGGGTTTTCATGCGACAGATGCTAAAGAGAACATGATCGCCGGATAGTCCAGCTACTACGTGCAAAGTTTGATGAGCTAAGAACGAATAGAAGTGGAGAATCTTGGATTCCCGTACCGGATGCTCGGGTTGAAGCCGCCGGAGAAAAACTTCGAAATTCTCCGGCGATGCTTCACGGTATGGCCTGAGCTTGGGCTGAGAGCAGCACCGCACCCGTGCGCATCCGTAGGTGTGATCGCTCGGCCGTGAAACCCGCTGTGGAGGCTGTCCATGAGCGCCCGATCACGTTTTTGAGCTAGGTCGCCACGGCGGTGGTTGTTCTCGGGCACTGGAGGCCGAAGCTTGCTTGCTTTCAGGTCAGGGAGGTGGAGGTTGAGTTTGTGGGAGTGTTTAGCCGCTCAGGGGAGGAAGAGGCGCGATAATTCCTTCGGTTTCCCGATCGACCGAGAGGACGGAGGGAGAGAACGTCTGCTGTTCGTGCGCTCGCGAGGAGGAGAAGATGGATGGCCCTTGCTTCGTCCAGGGGGGTTTGATCAGGCCGCGAACCGCCTCTGAGCGCCGTGCGTGGGGAAAGGGAGCAGCTGGTGGCGCTGCCGAGCCCCCCAGTGGCTCCACGGTGGGAGCTGCTCGTGGCTCACGTGTTGTTCGGTGAATTTCCCCACTGGGGCTGAGGCTTAGGGTGCAAGTCTTCTTCCTTTAGCTCTATGACATGTGGGTCCCACTCCACATGTACCTCCCAAATATCTGTTCAAGCTGATCTCTTTAATTCCCAGAATTCTAAGTTTAAAAAGGTGGCCTAGAATTTGAATTCCTCAAATTTAGTTTGAATTTGCAAGACTAAATCTGAATTTGGTTAGAATTTGCAAATGCTCCTCTTTAACTCCTTTTTGAGCCCACCCTACAAATGCAAAGTTGGTGATAAAACTTTTTTCCTACAAATTCCAACTATATGGCTGCATGTTTATTCAAAGTTTTTGGTCACCCCATGTGTGAACTTTGAATTTCAAATCTGAATTTTAAACTTACATGCAAAGAGGTACTTAACTCCTTATTGGCCCAACACTTTTAAATAAAAAGGTGAACCTCATGTTGGATGTTCATCCATGTATTACCTTGCATGAAGAAAAGTTTTAGCAAGTCCCATTTTTCATGTGTTTGCCACACATATGAACTCAAACCTTGGTTTTTATTCATACACATTTTTGGGACTTTTACATTCCTCTCCCCTTAAAAAATCTCGTCCCGAGATTACAAAAGAGGAACGAGACGGGAGAGGTAATTACAAACTGTACAGCGCTGAAAATTCCGGATAGTTTGTGCGGAGGTAAACTTCACTTTCCCACGTCGCCTCTTCCGCGGTATGATTACTCCACAGCACCTTGAAAAATCTGATCGTCCGGTTCCGGGTGACCCGGGCATTTTCATCCAAAATCTGAACCGGTCTCTCGGTGTAGTTAAGTTCCGGTTTCAATTCGTCGATGTCCTCGGTGCGAACAGCAGCGGTGAATTTGAGGCACTTCCGCAGCTTTAAAAAATGAAATACATCATGAACACCCGCTAGACTTGCCCGTAATTCCAGCCGGTAGGCTACGGGTCCGCACTTCTCCGTGATAGCAAAAGGACCAATAAAACGGGGAGCGAGTTTCCCCTTTACACCGAACCGGTGAATTCCCTTCATCGGAGATACATGAAGATACACGTGCTCTCCGACGTCAAAATGCAATGGCCTACGCCGTTGATCAGCGTAGCTCTTCTGTCGGGATTGTGCAGCCTTCAAGTTCTCTTGTATCAACCGAACTCGGTCTTCGGCTTCGTTGCCAAGATCAATCCCAAACAGAACTCTTTCGCCGGACTCACACCAATTCAGCGGTGTGCGACACTTCCGGCCGTAGAGAGCTTCATACGGTGCCATTTTAATACTCGCTTGATAACCGTTGTTGTATGAAAACTCCACCAGCGGTAGGTGATCGTCCCAATTCCTACTGTGGTGGATGGCACACGGTCTCAACATGTCCTCGAGCACTTGATTCACCCTCTAAGTTTGTCCATCGGTTTGCGGGTGATATGCGGAGCTTCTAATTAGCTTGGTGCCCAACGAGGCGTGCAGCTGTTCCCAAAAACGAGCAACAAACAGCGCACCTCGATCTGAGATGATGGTCTTCGGAACACAATGAGAGCAAATAATTCTGGAGATGAATAACTCCGCATATTGCCTTGCTCGATAATGAGTGTTCACCGGTATGAAATGAGCCGACTTTGTCAACCGGTCGACGATCACCCATATCGAGTCATGCTTCCTGGATGTGAGCGGTAATCCGACGATGAAGTCCATACTCACATCCTCCCATTTCCATGCTGGTATCTTCAGAGATTGTAGCGGTCCGGCTTTCCGCATATGATCAGCCTTGACCCGTCTACACGTATCACACTCAGATACGTATTTAGCGATCTCCCTCTTCATCCTCGTCCACCAAAATTTCTGTTTCAAATCTTGGTACATCTTGTTACTTCCGGAATGAATGGAAAACTTAGACAGGTGGGCTTCATCAAAGATCTTCTTACGGAGTTTCATATTACGCGGTACCACTATACGGTCATTAAACCATATCGTACCGTTCTCATCCTTCCGGAAACATTTCACCTCTCTGTTGTCTAGTCTTCTCCGTATGTGAGACATACCTCTGTCTCTTCTTTGAGCCTCAACAATCTCTTCACGGATTGTTTGAATGAGCGCGAGATTGTAAAGCGTGCCATACGGAATGACACGGAGGCTTGGCTCTTCATCTTCCAACTCAGCAGCCGCTAAGCTGTGAACGTGGGCTTTCTGACTCAGCGCGTCGGCAACCACGTTTGCTTTTCCCGGATGATAGTGGATCTCAATTTCATAATATTTTATGAGCTCCAACCATCTCCGTTTTCTCATGTTCAGCTCCTTCTGCGTGAAGATATACTTCAGGCTTTTATGGTCGGTGTAGAGGTGAACAAGATTACCTAGTAGGTAATGCCTCCACATTTTTAACGCCAACACCACTGCAGCAAGCTCAAGATGACGAGACCCATAGGCGACTACACGCCCTTCTTGCATCAGAACACAGCTGAGACCGATGCCGGATGCATCACAGTACACATCAAATGGCTTCGTCGTGTCAGCTTGAGCAAGAACTGGAGCTGTTGTGAGATGTTTCACCAAAGTTTTAAATGCGGCTTTACATGCTGCATTCCACATGTATTTAGTGCCCTTCTTCAGCAGCTCCGTCATTGGTTTAGCAATCTTTGAGAAGCTCGGAATAAACCTCCGATAATACCCCGCTAAACCTAAGAAACTTCGGACCTCGTGGACAGATTTGGGAGATTCCCACTTCAGCACGTGTTCAATTTTGCTGGGGTCCACGGCAATGCCCTCTGCTAAAACAATATGGCCTAGGAAAGGCACTTGATTGATCCTGAACTCGCACTTGCTGAATTTGGCATATAACTGGTGCTCCCTCAACCGTTGTAGCACAATGCGCAAATGTTCAGCGTGTTCTTCTTCAGATTTGGAGTAAACCAATATGTCATCAATGAATACCATGACGAACTTGTCTAACTCCAGCATGAACACAGAATTTATCAAGTACATGAAGTGTGCCGGAGCGTTGGTTAACCCAAATGACATGACGAGGTACTCGTAGAGTCCGTATCTCGTCGAGAAAGCTGTCTTCGGTATGTCCTCCAGTCGGATTTTGATTTGATGATATCCCGACCGAAGATCCATCTTCGAAAATACCTTTGCACCCACAAGTTGATCGAACAGGATGTCTATGCGGGGCAAAGGATACTTGTTCTTGATCGTGACAGCATTTAGCGGACGGTAATCAACATATAGCCATAGTGTTTCGTCCTTTTTCTTAAAGAACAGCGCTGAGCAACCCCAAGGTGAAGAACTTGGTCGTATGAAACCCTTGCTCATTAGTTCATTCAGTTGCTCCTTCAACTCCGCTAGCTCGTTAGGTGCCATCTTGTAAGGCCTTCGTGAGATAGGCGTCATTCCCGGCACCAGTTCAATCTTGAACTTGATGTCCCGTTCGGGTGGCATACCCGGTAAATCATCGGGAAATACGTCGGGATAATCACGTACCACCGGAATCTCTTCAAGCTTCAGTGCTTCCGTGTGCTAGGCCTCTACCATGTCTGGGTCTTCGCTGTCTATAAACAGCGTGTGCTGTCCGTGAATCGGCGAGTCAATCTGGACAGTCCGGTTACCCATATTGAGAAAGGCACCGTGACGATTTAACCAAGACATCCCCAATATAATATCTATCTTCTGCCTATCCAACATAATCAGCGATGTTGGGTATATTTTTCCACTTAAACACAAAGCTGCTCGGGACACAATCTGATTGGCAGAGATATTTCCTCCCGGTGAACGTATGAGAAAACTCGTTGTGGGAGTATTGGTGGATAATTGGTGCTGATCCACGCATGTTTTGCTGATAAAATTGTGGGTTGCACCGGAATCAAAAAGTATGAGCACGGGCACGTCTTTGAGAGTGAACATGCCCGCTAACACCGGTGCTCCCTCCGGGACATCCTCAATAGCAAGATGTTGCACACTCCCGGATTCCAATGCTGTTATATTGACTTGAGCAGGTGGCGGCATACCACCTGATGATGAAGGCTGTCTGGTGTTCAACAACTTCTCCCAGCATTCTTGCCTAAAATGCCCAGAACGGTGGCAATAAGAACATGGGGGTTTCCCTGGTTCTTCGTTGACTTGTGGTTGAGAAGTTGATGTACTTGGTTGCAGCAATGATGTGACAGGTGTCATTCGTTGCTGCGGCAAAGGTGTTGCTTCAAGACATGATTCTTGAGCAGGAAATCTGTACGGAGTTGATCTCACTGGCGCTTGCCATCTTTCATCGGATGGTGCGTGATACACCATACGGTATTTACGAGGAACAACTGGTGTGTATTCTTGCACATCCTCCCGGTCCCTCTTCTCTGCTTGACTCTCAAGTGTCGCTTGTTCTTGCAGCAGAGCAGCACTGATCAACTCGGTGTAACTGCCTTGATTGAACAAAGCTAACTTCTCTTTTAGTATGGCACTCAAGCCATAGAAAAAGTAGTGACACATTGCATCTTCGCTCGTCGCATAAGCAGGAGCATATTGTGCCAGAAGGTTGAATCGTCTGACATAATCGAGGACACTCATGTCCCCCTGCTTCAAGTTTCTGAATTCTTGCTGTTGGGCCTTAATAAAACCCATAGGAATGTGACGAGCACGAAATGCTTCGTGAAATTCCATCCATTCCACTTGATGGCCTTCCGGAACGGTGGCGAGATAAGCAAACCACCAATTTCCGGCGGCTCCATGGAGCTGTTGAGCTGCAAATAATGTCTTCTGTGCACTCGAACACTCCAAACTTGGACTCCATAACCCAAAGCTACTGATCAGCTTCCACTGGTTCAGTGGCTTCCGTGAAGATTGGCGGTTGTGTCGCCAAGAAGTCCAAATAGGCGTTCCGAGGTGGAACGTCCTGTTGTGCACGTTGGAGTAAGCCCTGTTGTACCAAGGCTTGGAGTAGTCTTGTGTTCTCTTGACTTGACTCGACCATCTGAGCCATGACATCCGCCCATACCGTTGATGGCGGTGCCCGTGGTGGAGTCGAGTCATCACCGTCTCGATGAGAACCTTCAGTCCTACTCGGAGAATGAGTACGCACCATACTGCAAAAGCATAATTTTGAGGGGAGTCAAAACTTGATCTAGCAGTATGTGAAAGTATGTAAAATATGAACATGCTAAAACTTTATGAAAGCATAACAATACTTCATGTTTACACATCCTTCTAAAGCCAACAGAAATAATCCCCATTTGCTGTACAGAACCGACCTTTCTGTACTTAACCGAGATTTGGATCCAGTTAGCAGAATTTTCATAACTCTAGTTGAATACCAAAGTTAAAGTTAACTTTAGTATCTTTTCAACGAGTACTCATATGCCCCTAGATCATCTCTGTATCAATAGCTAAGACTGTTCAAAGTTGACAGAATTTCTGGGTAAATTTTGCCAGCACCTCCTTTGTATGTGGCTGTTTTCATCACAGTTTTACATACAAATGAATTACAATTCTGAACAAACTATGAACTACAAAATTGTTGCAAATTTCCTAAACTTTCCAACGGTGTGTCATATGACCCTTGGAATTTTTTCTACAGACTGTGACGGCTAATTTACAGCAACATCCAGAGAAGTTTGCAGCTGCTCCGTTTTCTGAACAGTTTGCATTCATCTGGACGTTCAGCCAAGTTGGTGTCGGAATTGGCTCTGGAGTTCTACAGAAAAGTTGTAGAGCACTTAATAACCATTCCAGAACTGTATCAAACACCTCCATTGGGTCAATCTAATCAGAGTTACGCTCTGTTAAAGCCCAGAAAAATTTCTGTCTGAACAGAGCACTCTGCCTTTGAGATCAAAAGAAGCCTAACAAGTATCTTCTTTGAAACTTAGTTCAAATGAAGAGCTCAGTAACTAATATGTGCTTTATCACATCCATTTTTAGTTTGTATGTTAGTCATGAATGATTTCTTTTTTGGAAAGAAAACTATCCAGTGTAGTACGGTGACGATGCACCGTAAGACATATGACAGTACTACGTTGCCTCACCAAAGAAAAACCTAACCGGATTACACCGGCATATACGTATCATTAGGTGGCACTAAAAGGGTCACGCGCAAACGTTTTCTACACGTACTAAGGTTTTCGTGGTTAGCACCTACATAATCCACACTCAATCATCAGGTTCGGCTGCACACCGAACCCGGTATCCATACAGTTCGTACACCCGGCCGTCATCACTCGCCCAGGTGTTCTCAAGCCAAACACGCCTTGAGCTACGTGTTCACGTTACTGACCACGTGAAGGGGTCTCCCAAATTGCACCACGCACGCCAGGGACAGACGTTGCTCGAATACCCGAAACGACATGAAGAGTCGTAGAGGATACTAAAGCGAGTCGGGTTACCTGCCACCCGTGAGGCTCCACCCTTCAGCTCGTGAGCACTGGTGGACAGCGCATACGTGCACCCCCCCCAAGACATAGACGTCCCGAGATGCACGGTTTTCCGACATAACAAATAGGTTAGCTTGCCACCTTCATAATATGCTAATAGTAGTCCTTATGTGGGCCTAGTACCGTTATCTCACCGTATCCTAAGTTTTTGACATAATATGATGCTCAATCCGTGCTCTGTTCCCAACGCAGCTCTGATACCAGGTGTAACGGCCCTGAGGCCACGCTGTGAGGGACAGGACCTCGTTGGGTGGTGCCGTGTTATGCGGCACCCGACAGCACACGGGTCGATGAACACACATCATATTACATAAATAATTTGCGGAAGCGTACAAGATTCTTTTACAAATAAATATATCAGAGTAAACTACAGCGGAAGACTATCACTCTCATGATTCATATCTAAACTAGCAACAAAGAAACAGTCCAGCCCGCGGACGTTTCTTACTAGCAACACGAAGATCAATCTGCAGCGGCGAGGATGCTCTTGGAGTAAACACTCGGAGGTTCCCGAGTCTCATCGGTATCTCTTCTCATAAGCATCGAGTCAAATACCTGCAAAACAACTCGGATAGCATCCGTGAGCATAACGCTCAGCAAGACTTAACCGTCACCCTAAACAGGAAACTCTATGTGAGGTTATGAACCTAAAATAGGATGGCATAAGCATAATTAAACTCGCCTAAAAGTGAATCCTTACTTTCAGGTATTATTGGCAGCCTTTTAAGTAACCCTGGGCACGCCACATCGGGAGTCCACAATCAGACAAGAAACGCTTTCCCCCGATGTAAATTGCTCATGGCATAAAAGAATCGAGTTTGCACTAGCCTATTCATCAAGATCCAATACAAAGGTAGGATAATACTTCACATCAAAATGATTAGTTCCTTTCTCATGCAAGTTCTTACTACGTCACGACTGTGAGAACAAGTATGCTCGGTCCATTCTGCGAGCGACGGTGATTCGAAACAATAACACCCGGACTACACGACACGTATGCCCGTACTCGACGTTGCCTACAACAACCATCACTGACGTCGTAAGTGGCAGCCTTTCCCCTGTTTCACCCCCGCTGAATCGATCAAGTCGCCCCGTACAGTAGCTACTCTCATGGTGCACCTACCGACATGAGATGTCATGAGAATATTCCCCACATACTGCACACCGGCCGTCCGCCTGAGGCGACCCGAAAAGTCCCAACGACAGCTTCCCGAGGTACATCGGTTTACTGGGTCCCATATAGCCAGCATGAGTCCGGTACACAACTCAAACTTGTTCAACAGGGCCGCATGCGGATCGGTCCTTGACCGAAACAGACAGGTCTATAGCACCCAGGCCCCTATGTTCTGCTGCTCCTACAACCTTCCGGTCTCAACTTTAACTTGCTAATTCAATTATGAACCAATCCCGTATGCCCCTGTTGTTCCTGAAACTGCGAGTAGCATCTCACCACTCGACTTCTACCGAACCGTACTTAAGCATGGAAGTTCTATACGGTGAGAGACACCTACCCAATACTCCATGGGTCATTTGGTTATGTAAGAGGAGTATCAATCACTAGACCTAATGCACAGTTCAATTCTTAACCGAAAGTGAATACAAAATAAAAAACATAACAGCTGTTAAATGCAAACCGGAGCTTGCCTGTTTTGCAGGGTAGTCGTATATAAGCAGCTAGTGTCCTTGCTGATCCACCCTTGATTCTCCGGAGCTTGATCCACTTCGATGAATCGCTCCTTTGAATCCCCTTCGTTGTGGTTGTTATTGAAATGCATATGCACATGTTTTATAGAATGTAATGGAAAGAAGTTATAGAATTAATCTCTTAGGAACAGAGGTTGTGTCGAAAAGCCAAGCATGGCTTGGTTTGCCTCTGTTGTGCAAAGAACAGAAATAAACTAATTTGTCCTAAAGGCTTTAGCTATACACTAATCATGTTCCCTAATGAACATAATAGATAAGCTGAAATGATTTGAGTGCAACTGAAGAACAAGAACTCCAATGGCCTTAAAACTTTTACAGCAGGTTCTATACTACCTAAGGATTCAACTTGCCAAATTTCAGCTAATGTGGAGTCATATTGTGCCCTCCCTAATTCTCACAATATCTCCTATGTATTTTTCCCCTATACATAAGTATGGAGAATAAGAACAGGGAGTTCAAGGACTCATCTTGGGCTGATAATTTACAGGTGAGTTCTTGATCACATGAGAGTCATCTGGTCCAAAATTCAGCCCTTTTACTTGAGTAGTTCTCCCAGAACAATTCTTTAAGCATTTGTACTCCAACGAATTAATTCTGTAGTAATGTGCATTATCATGCCCAATTAAGTGAACTACAATTCCAAGTATGCCTCAGAGAGCTGACCTAAATTTTCCTATGATTTTTGGAGCTATGGATTGCTCAGAACAGATTTTTGAAGTGGGAAACATTTTCTGAAAATGGTTCTGGACTCTTTTGAACACAGTAGTTTGCATTTAGCAAATTTCTACTCAAATGATCTTCAAATGAGCTGAAGATTTGCTAGTAGGTCAATACTATGCTAAAGAATATTCAGGCAAAATTTTGGGATTTTTGGATAAGCTAAATTCCCTCAATAATTCTTTTTCAGAAAACCTTCCAAGAATTTTCCAGAATAAACTATTGATTTTCATACAAATCCAAGTTCATATTTGGATAGAACTCAGAGAGATGAATCCAACCCAATTGGAATCACTCATATTGGAGTTTTCTACAGGGAGATATGAATTTCCAAAGATTGAGCCAACTCTGGAATTGTTTCCCTATAGAAAATCCGGCTGGACCCACAGTTTTGAATTGCAGGCAATAGAAACGAAGCCACACCGGGCCACAGCGTCTCTGCGCGCCAACACACGGCATCCCGGCCACACCCGGTCCCTGGTTTAAAATTTGAGCTGCTGACAGACAGGGCCGGCGCTTCGTCTTCTTCCTCCGGCTTCCTCCCCGCGCCCGCGCTGCCCCTCGCCGGCCCGACGCCGGAGCTCGCCGGCTCGCCGTTTCCGGCCATCACCTGAGATGAAACTCGCCGCCATGGAGTTTGTGACAGCGAGGAACATGGCCGTGGGGTTTGCTAGGGCTGCCAACGACCGGAACAATGCCAGCGACGTGCGACAGCTACTGTGGGGGTTCGGCGGCGTTGCCTGAGGTATCCAGCCCGCCAAAACCTGTGCCGACGAGCTCTACAGCACCAGTGGATGATCGCAAGGCTCGGCATGGCCCCTAAATGGCTCGGGAACAGCCGCAAATCGGTCGTCACCGTGCGCCTGATTTGGTCTGCCGGAGAAGTGCTCGGTAGACCTCAAAATACGTCGCCCCAAATGGTTTTCATGCGACGGATGCTAAAGAGAACATGAGTGCCGGCTAGTCCAGCTACTACGTGCAAAGTTTGATGAGCTAAGAACGAATAGAAGTGGAGAATTTTGGATTCCCGTACCGGATGCTCGGGTTGAAGCCGCCGGAGCAAAACTTCGAAATTCGCCGGCGATGCTTCACGGTATGGCCTGAGCTTGGGCTGAGAGCAGCACTCACCCGTGCGCGTCCGTATGTGTGATCGCTCGGCCGTGAAACCCGCTGTGGAGGGCTGTCCACGAGCGCCCGATCAGGTTTTTGAGCTAGGTAGCCGCGGCGGCGGTTGTTCTCGGGCACTGGAGGCCGAAGCTTGCTTGCTTTCAGGTCGGGGAGGTGGAGGTTGAGTTCGTGGGAGTGTTTAGCCTCTCAGGGGAGGAAGAGGCGCGATGATTCCTTCGGTTTCCCGATCGACCGAGAGGGCGGAGGGGGAGAATGTCTGCTGTTCGTGCGCTCGCGAGGAGGAGAAGATGGATGGCCCTTGCTTCGTCCAGGGGGTTTGATCAGGCCGCGAACCGCCTCTGAGCGCCATGCGTGGGGAAAGGGAGCAGCTGGTGGCGCTGCCGAGCCCCCCAGTGGCTCCACGGTGGGAGCAGCTCGTGGCTCACGTGTTGTTCGGTGAATTTCCCCACTGGGGCTGAGGCTTAGGGTGCAAGTCTTCTTCCTTTAGCTCTATGACATGTGGGTCCCACTCCACATGTACCACCCAAATATCTGTGCAAGCTGATCTCTTTAATTCCCAGATTTCTAAGTTTAAAAAGGTGGGCTAGGATTTGAATTCCTCAAATTTAGTTTGAATTTGCAAGACTAAATCTGAATTTGGTTAGAATTTGCAAATGCTCCTCTTTAACTCCTTTTTGAGCCCACCCTACAAATGCAAAGTTGGTGATAAAACTTTTTTCCTACAAATTCCAACTATATGGCTGCATGTTTATTCAAAGTTTTTGGTCACCCCATGTGTGAACTTTGGATTTCAAATCTGAATTTTAAACTTACATGCAAAGAGGTACTTAACTCCTTATTGGTCCCACACTTTTAAATAAAAAGGTGAACCTCATGTTGGATGTTCATCCATGTATTACCTTGCATGAAGAAAAGTTTTAGCAAGTCCCATTTTTCATGTCTTTGCCACACATATGAACTCAAACCTTGGTTTTTATTCATACACATTTTTGGGACTTTTACACAGGCCCCAATGTCCTGCTGCCCCTACAACCTTCCGGTCTCAACTTTAACTTGCTAATTCATTTATGAACCAATCCCGTATGCCCCTGTTGTTCCTGAAACTGCGAGTAGCATCTCACCACTCGACTTCTACCGAACCGTACTTAAGTATGGCAGTTCTACACGGTGAAAGACACCTACCCAATACTCCATGGGTCATTTGGCTATGCAAGAGGAGTATCAATCACTAGACCTAATGCACAGTTCATATCTTGACCGAAAGTGAATACAAAATAAAAACTTAATAGCTGTTAAATGCAAACCGGAGCTTGCCTGTTTTGCAGGGTAGTCCTATATAAACAGTTAGTGTCCTTGCAGATCCACCTTTGACTCTCCGGAGCTTGATCCACTTCGATGAATCACTCCTTTGAGTCCCCTTCGTTGTGGTTCCTATTGAAATGCATATGCATATGTCTTATAGAGTATAATGGAAAGAAGTTATAGAATAGAGTTCTTAGGAACAGAGGTTGTGTGGAAAAGCCAAAATAGCTTGGGTTGCCTCTGTTGTCCAAAGAACAGAAATGAACTAAATTGACCTCAAGGCCTTAGCTATACACTAATCATTTTCCCCTAAAGAACATAATAGAGATGCTGAAAAGATTTGAGTGCAACTGAAGAACAAGAACTCCAATGGCCTCAAAACTTTTACAGCAGGTTCTATACTACCTAAGGATTTAGCTTGCCAAATTACAGCTAATGTGGAGTCATATTGTGTCCTACATAATTCTTACTATATCTCTTATGTATTTTCCCCTCTACATAAGTATGGAGAATAAGAACAGGGAGTTCAAGGACTCATCTTGGGCTGATAATTTACATGTGAGTTCATGATCACATGAGAGTAATCTTGTTCAAAATTCAGCCCTTTTACTTGAGTAGTTCTCCCAGAACAATTCTTTAAGCATTTGTATTCAAAAGAATTAATTCTGTAGTAATGTGCATTTTAATGCCCAATTAATTGAACTACAATTCAAAGTATGTCTCAGAGAGCTTGCCTAAATTTTCCTATGATTTTTGGAGCTGTGGATTGCTCAGAACAGATTTTTGAAGTGGGAAATATTTTCTGAAAATGTTTCTGGACTCTTATGAACACAACAGATTGTTTTTAGCAAATGCCTACACAAATGATCTTCAAATGAGCTGAAAATTTTCTACAAGGTAAAAAATATGCTAAAGAATATTCTGGCAAATTTTGGGGACCTTGGGATAAGCCAAATTCTCTCAATAATTCTTTTTCAGAAAACCTTCAAAGAATTTTCCATAATATAATATTGAATTTCATACAAAGCTGAGTTCATATTTGGATAGAACTCGGAAAGATGAACCCAACCCAATTGGAATCACTAAAATTGGAGTTTTCTACAGGGAGATATGAATTTCCAAAGATTGAACTAAGTCTGGTACAGAAAATCCGGCTGGACCCACTGTCACACCCAGTTTATCCGAAGAACAACCGAGTGAATATCACATGTATGCCAGGATCATTTTCTCATACATGTGATGACAAATAGTGAAGCATCATTTATTACAAGCCAGGTGTCGAATATAAATAAGTCTTACATAGCAAATGTCTCGATGGACAATCATAAGTTCATCACAAGTAAATAAATTAGCAGCGGAATAATTATTCTCATGGGCTCCGTCACAGGCGTTGCCCGGGGGACTCCATGAACCTAGAAACCTTCTTCAGGTCCAAAGTCTTGGTCATTATACACCACCTCATTATCTTGACCTGAGCAGCAATATAAACCAACAAATATGCAAGGTTGAGTACTGATGGTACTCAGCAAGTGTGGGAAAGTTATGTCATGCATGGCTAGAACAAGGGGATGTTGAACTTATGGTTAAAGCACTATGCAATTAATACCTATCACCTTAGCTTATTAAGCACCTACATTACTACACAGGTGAAATGATCCCAATCTCCCATCCCATCATCATAATCAAATAACCATAACATCATTTCCAATGTTAAGCTCCCCGCTTAACATTCACCACTTCCAAAGCCATCATCCTCTAATCATGAATAAGTCCAAGCCGCTCTTGACCGTGAGCACGGCTGTCATGACAGTTTTGACTCTGCAGAGTTTGCACCACTGTACCCACATGTAGTGATTTCATCCCCCGTTATCGGGTGGACTAAAAGAACCTCCATTATGCCAGTGGCTACGAACCACATTCACACTTCCCAGGTGTGTAGCCAGGAGATCACTACGAAGCCTTTATAAAGGGATTCCCGACGAGCGTGGGCCCACTGAGGTTTCACCCCTAACAGCATACAAGAGGCTCCAACCCCGCTGCAGTGGCCCCCTCTTGAGCCTTGTGGTTCATATGGTAGTCCAGCTGACACCTATTCCCCGCACCATCCAACACACCCATACTACGCCGGGGATACACCTAATTAATTGGCCAAGCTGCCCCATCTCAGCAAGTGGTTAGCACGGTAAAGCCAGGTTACATGCTCCATGAACCGGTCCTTAGGATCCAGGCAAGTACTAAACACAAACCCGAGTCTCGTGCACGCAGCACCAACCAAAACATCCAACTTGCCTTGATCCCTATCTCTACATAACTCACAATATCTCATTCAAGAGTATGGAAAAATAAACTGATGATCTCATATCCCAAGTATCCCATTCTAAGCATGGCTAAGCATATGCATAATAATAAATAACATGATAAAATGATTCCCAACCCAAGCTACAAGGAAACAAGGTAATGCAATTCTAGGGAAACTTTCTAACATGGGTTTCATATTTCAATTGACAATGCAAATAATTCTAGCTACACATCCTAGTATAGGATCAAAGTGGTCAAGGACACTTGCCTTCTTCCTGCTGCTCTTGAAATGGGTAGTCCTGATCTTGGAAAGGAAGAACTTGCTCTGGAGCAGGTTCTACTCATACCATCACACATAGCAAAAGAAAACAACAAGTCATAAGACATAGTTCACACTTCCACTTCATGCAAACCTCACATTCACATTTATGAAAATCATTCACAATTATATGTGTTGTGGTTACTCTATGTGTGTTGATTTTTGGCTTACATGCACTTTTAATCATGTGTATATGATTTCTACTTTTGTATTCACACTTATGTTTCATACTATGTATATGAGTCTCCAATTTAAATAAATTCCTTATATTCAATTACTACACCTTTTAGCTACCAATTATGCATGAAAGGTATTTTCCTACTCCATATGTGTCTTCAGTCCTTCTACCAACCCTAAACTGCATTCTTTGGATTTTAGAAACTTCATTTATCATTTCCTAGTTATTCATACCTAGCTTGCTATATTTTCAGATTTATTTCCTATGCCTAAATGTGAACTTTATTATGAAAATAATAAGACACATCATCTAAACAGAATAGGTTCTGATCTAAAATGTTTAATAATATAATTTTGATCTTTTCCTCTGATGTAAACTATTTTACATTTATTTTTCTAATTTTCAGACTTATTCTCTACAAAAAAATGTGTCCCTATAACTAATAAATGTGAATAATCAATTAGACAGATTTATTTCAGCCAAAAATCTATTTTTATCTCACTCCAAGGTTTTCTAAGTATTGGGAAAGTTTTTAATTTGAATTTGACAATATGTTTGTCTCACCTTTTAAATTTTAAATACTAGCCACATATTCAAATTCCCAACTTTAATATCAAATATGGTTAAAAAGGTAAACTCACCCCACTACAGGGTCCATTAATTTATTTTAAGAATTTCCAGGGGTCTAACTACACTTATCAGAGGGGTTTTTCCTAATTTTTATTGAGTCCAGGGGCTAAAACTGATTTTTAAATGAATTTACATGATTTTCTGAAGTTCCAGGGGCTAGATCAGAAGTTTCTGGGGCTAGCTCTTATTTTCCGAGAACCCCAGGGGGTAGCGCGTAAGAATTCCAGTCTTTACAACGTGGGGCTGACATGGACCGTCCGATTTAAAACAGACGGCTGAGATTATAACATCGAACCGGTACGCGGGGATTTAAATTCTACCATGCGATTTAAAATAGACGGCGCACAAGCGGCCACGTCGCTCTGATCGAGCGCGGGCAGCGCTGCCCGGCGGCGCACGGCGGCGGGAGGCGGCGATCTCGCCGGAGAGTTTCGGACCTTCGTAAATTCTTCCTAGAACTGTGACTTTATGGCATAGATCGGTAGAGGGGAGGTCGGGGATCTCACCTCGGGGGTTTTCTTGAGCTCGGAGGTCCTGGAAAGCGATCGGCGACGAGGTCCGAGGTGAATTCAAGGCGAGGCTTGTCGGCGCTGTGTTTGAACCGCAAGCTACCGAGTTTTCTGCACCTGCGAGGTTCCCCGGAGGCGGTGGGTCAAGACCAGCGAGTTAGATCAGAATTCCCGAGCGTAGATCGAACAGAATTCGCCGGAGAATCTCGGTTTCTCACCGGGAGGAAAATCGGCGAATCGTGGGGAGAAACGGGACAATGTCGGGGTTTTTATAGACGGGGGAGGGCGGCGGGTTGGTTTAGATCGAGCTGGAGTATTCGGGGTCCGGAAGTCGGCTGGGATACGCGAGATTTTCTGGTCGGTTGCGATCGCGCGCGCGCGGGGGAACAGTCCGGGTTTTGGACGATCGGGGGTTAGGGATGAGAGGTGGGTCCCGCCTGTCTGCGAGAGGGGGCGCGGGCGCGCGGCAGAGGGCTGGCGCGGGAGTTAAGTGGGCCGGCTGGTGGGTTTCGGCCCACTGGCCGGGAAGATTTGTTTTTTTCTTTTTCTTTTTCTTTTTCATTTCTGTTTTGAGTTTAATTTGAACTCCAGTTTGAATTTGAATTTTTGCAACACATGCAACACGTCCAAAAATTTTTAAATTCCACTCTTGACAGGATTTTGGGGTGTTACAGCTCTACCCCCCTTAAAAGAAATCTCGTCCTCGAGATTGGTGGTTCTAAGAAAACAATTCCGGAACTTGTGCCTTAAGCTCATCTTCTCGCTCCTAGGTGGCTTCCTCTTCTGAGTGATGCTTCCACTGCACCTTGCACATCCGGATTCTTTTATTTCTTGTGAGTCGTTCCTTTGTCTCCAAAATTTTGAATGGTTGCTCGGCATAAGACAAATCCTCAGCTACGTCAATCTCATTCATGGGTAACACCTCTTCAGGCGTTCTCAGACATTTCTTGAGCTGTGCACATCCGATAGGCGAGCCGGTAATTCTAGTTGATACGCCACTTCACCTTTCCTCTCCAGAACTTGAAAGGGTACGATGTATCGAGGTGACAACTTCCCTTTTACCTTGAACCGACGAAGTCCTCGGATAGGGGACACCTTGAGATAGACATAGTCTCCCACGTTGAAAACGAGCTCTCTTCTTCGTACATCGGCATAGCTCTTTTGGCGTGTCTGTGCTATCCTCAAGTTGTTGCGAACTTCCCTCACCTTCGCCTCGGCTTCTTGTAGTACTTCGGGACCAAACACTTTACTTTCCCCTGTTTGGTTCCAAAATAGGGGAGTTCTGCACTTCCTCCCATACAAAGCTTCGAACGGTGACATCTTCATACTAGCTTGATAGCTGTTGTTATAGAAGAACTCGGCATACGGTAAGTTCTTATCCCAACTCCGATTGTTTTTGAGTGCACACGCTCTCAGCATATCCTGAAGAATCTGATTGGTCCTCTCTGTTTGCCCGTCAGTTTGGGGATGATAGGCAGAGCTGAAATTCAGATGGGTTCCCATGGTTTCATGCAGCTTCTGCCAGAACCTTGAGGTGAACTGTGTCCCTCGATCCGACACTATCTTCTTTGGCACTCCATGGTAACACACGATCCTTGACATGTACAACTCTGCCAATTTGGATCCGTTGTAGCTTTCCTTCACGGGGATGAAGTGAGCTACCTTGGTTAGCTTGTCGATGATGACCCATATTGAATCATATCCTGATTGGATCCTAGGAAATCCCACTATGAAATCCATGCCGATTTCTTCCCATTTCCATTCAGGCACTTTGACTGGTTGCAATAATCCCGCGGGTCGTTGATGTTCTGCTTTCACCAACTGACATGTGTCACATAGGGCAACATGTTCCGCGACATCTCGCTTCATGCCATACCACCAATACCTGCTCTTGAGGTCCTGGTACATCTTCGTACTCCCAGGATGAATGGAATAGTCAGAATCGTGAGCCTCCTTCAAAATCAATTCACGGATCTTCTTTACTTCTGGCACACAGATTCTTTTCCCGTGCCACACCGTTCCCTGTTCATCCTCTCTGAAACCAGGGGCTGTATTTTCCTTGATGAGTTGCCTGATTTCTTGTATCTTCTCGTCATCCTTTTGACCCTCGTGTATGTCTCGCTCTAGTGTGGAGTCCACTTCCATGGCGATGGCTTCACCACTATTCACCAGGCATAGATTGAGTCTTATAACCTCGTCCTTCAACTCTGCAGGCATGTCCATCAAGCTCAACTTATTGACCTGCACTTTCTGACTTAAAGCATCTGCCACGACGTTTGCTTTCCCAGGATGATAGTTGATGCCCACATCAAAGTCATTGATTAGCTCTAACCATCTCCTTTGTCTGAAGTTGAGATCTGGCTGTGTGAAAATGTACTTTAAACTCTTATGATCCGTATATATCTCTGTCCTCTTCCCCATCAAGTAGTGCCGCCAAATTTTCAACGCATGTACCACTGCGGCTAGTTCTAGGTCATGTGTAGGATAGTTCTTCTCGTGCTTCCGAAGCTGTCGGGATGCATAAGCCACGACATGCCCTTCTTGCATGAGAACACATCCCAACCCGTTTTCAGAGGCAGCGCAATACACCGTGAAGTTCTTCTGCATATCTGGCATAACTAGCACTGGGGCTGTTGTCAATCTTTTCTTTAACTCCTGAAAACTCGTCTCGCACTGCGGCGTCCATGTGAATGTGATTCCCTTCTCCAACAGTTTGGTGAGGGATCTCGAGATCTTAGAGAATCCCTCAATAAACCGTCGATAGTATCCAACCAATCTCAAAAAGCTTTGAACTTCCCCGACATTTTCAGGGGTCTTCCACTTCTGTATATCCTCGATTTTGGCGAGATCTACGGAGATTCCTCCCTCCGAGATTATATGTCCTAAGAAGGGAACTCTCTTCAGCCAAAACTCACACTTGCTCAACTTGGCATATAGTTGGTGTTCTCTCAGCCTCTGCAACACCAACCTTAGATGTTTCTCATGTTCTTCTTCATCTTTGGACAAGACGAGAATGTCATCTATGAAAACCACCACAAATTTGTCCAGATATTCCATGAATACCTTGTTCATGAGATACATGAAGTACGTCGGGGCGTTAGTTAGCCCAAAAGGCATGACAGTGTATTCATACAGTCCGTACCGAGATACGAAAGCTGTCTTGGGAATATCAGATTGCCTTATCTTAAGTTGGTGGTATCCCGACCTGAGATCAATTTTCGAGAACACACAAGCTCCCTTCAACTGATCAAACAAGTCTTCAATGCGGGGTAATGGGTACTTATCCTTGATGGTTACCTCGTTCAAGGCACGGTAGTCCACGCATAACCTTTGGGTTCCGTCCTTCTTGGGCACAAATATGAATGGAGCTCCCCATGGTGAGGAACTAGGACGAATATACCCCTTCTCCGTCAATTCTCTAAAATGATCCTTGAGTTCTCCCAGCTGCTTGGAGTCCATCCGATAAGGTCTCTTGTATATCGGGGCTGTTCCAGGCATTAGATCAATTGCGAATTCCACTTCACGATCAGGAGGCATTCCTGGCAACTCCTCCGGAAAACATCTGGATATTCCCTGATGATCCTAATCTCCTCCACTTCCACCTCAACTTGATTTAATTTAACGTCTCTCCTAGACTCTTGTATTGTTATAGACTTTACTTTTGTGCCACTAGGGTGCGTTAGTTCCACTGTTCTGGTCGAACAATGGATGATTCCCTTATGTTTGGTCAACCAATCCATGCCCAAAATAATATCAATCCCTTGGGAATCTATCACTATGAGGTTGGCAGTAAATACCACCCCATTAATGTCTAGATTCACCTTGGGACACACTTGTCTTGTCCTTATTTCTCCACCTGGAGAGTTTACTGCTAGCATATGGTTGATTTGTGTTGTTGCTAGATCATGCTTCTTAACAAACCCTTGAGCAATGAACGAGTGGGTAGCACCAGAATCAAACAGCAGGGTTGCAATGTGTAAATTGGCACGAAACTTACCAACTACCACGTCGGGTGCCTCTTGCGCTTCCTCCATAGTGACGTGGTTCACCCGTCCTCTCATTACATTCTGCTGTTGTGGCTGCGTGGGCTTCTTCTTTGGGAACTTATAGGCGTAGTGCCCCACTTCACCACAATTAAAACATTGCGCCCCAACCTTAGGTGCCTGGCCTTTGCTATCTTGAGGTTGGTTTGGGGGTCCTTGCACTGCTGGTCGAGGTTGATATGTAGGGCGAGGCTGCTGTACGAACTGACGTTGTGGCTGTATTGGTGCTGCCGGAGGCCTGTAGTTCGGGTTGTACCCTCTTGGTGCTGAGTAGGGTACCGCAGCACGGTTCGTCTGCCCTGCGGGTTGCTGCATCAGACGTGGGCGGGTGTTGCTCCCTGAGGCTTGATGTGACCACCCGGCCTTCCTCTTATTCTCATTTTCCAAGGCCTTCAGCTTCCTTTCTACCACAAACGCTGTGTCCACCATCTTTTGGAAGCTTTCGTACTCGTTGGAGGACATTGCACACTGCATTCCTGCTGTGAGTCCTTCCACGAAACAATCCTGTTTCTGCTCATCAGTCTCTATGTCCCGTGGGGCATAACGGGAGAGTTGAGTGAATTTAGTGAGGTATTCCCTCACGGTCATGTTCCCTTGCTGCAATCCCAAGAACTCCTTCCTCTTGTTTTTGAGTTCACCCCTTGGTATGTAATGGTTGCGGAAGCTACGTATGAACTCTTCCCAAGTGATATTCTTAGGGTCATGATGGGCGGCCACGTAAGCGGTCCACCAATCAGCAGCAGGTCCATGCAATTGGTGAGAGGCAAACAGCACCCTCTCATACCCTTGGCATTGTATAATCCTCATCTTGCTCTCAATGGTCTTTAGCCAATCATCTGCCTCCAGAGGTTCAGCAGCACTTGCAAACTTTAGAGGTTGAGTTCCTAGAAACTCACCCAACCTTGGTTGGCGTGGTGCAGCTTGTGGAGGTGGAACTTGATGCAAGTTGGCCACCACTTGAGTCAAGTTCTGGATGAGTTGATTTTGATTCTCAAGCATTTGGTGGAGTGGATCAACTCCTTCACGGCGACCACCCCTGTCTTGGCCTCCAGAAAGATGAGGGTTGCAGGCCTCATCGTTGTTGTTGGCGGGGTTGGCAGCACGACCTTTTCCTCTTCCGGCCATCTAGCATGATCAACCAAATGTTAATTTAAAGCATTACGTTTTATCTTACTACTTTCACTTGTTTGTACTTTGAAGTGTTGAGGCTTTGTTATACTTTTCTGAGGGTTCATGTCTCACACAAAAAATAAATGCACTATTATTTCATGTGGGTTCACACACCAAAGCAAAACAATCTGAAGACGAGGCTGTGGACAATTACTCATGGCTTCCACAACTCACGTCACACACCAAGCATTAACACACCATTAACTAACGTAACGACTCGACTATTTGACATCTTGCTAACTAGGGGAAAAACTCTACACTACTCGTATCACTGAGCTGGCTCCTCGAGATCTTCCTCATTATTGTGGCTGCCTTCTGACTCCGCTTTGGGTGGGGAGGCTGCTGGTGGAGAAGTGCGACGACGCCTGATCGCCCGGCGATCTGGGGAGTCAGGAGTCCATGTATCATTCACGGTGACACACAGTTCATTCCCATCTCCTCTTTCTCTCGCCCTCAAGCAGGCTCGAAGCAACGCCTCGGTTTCCTTCAGAGTGTCTCGAACATCCTGAAGCTCCTGCTGACACTCCTGCAGTCGAGTGCTGAACATAGCAGCATCCTCCAAGCACAAGTCCATGTGCTCATGGGAAGTCCCTTGCTGCACTGGCGGGTACTTATACTCCGTTGTACCACTCTCGCGCTGGAGGACATACATGTACTCAGTCCTGTCCAGGTGTCGACGATAGATGTGACTCTGGCAGGTGATGGCCTCCCAGGTGACATCCTTCTCCGCATCGACCTGTGTCCTTGACAAGCTGGAGAGCGGTGGATCTTGAGCAGCTGATTTTCATGGATAATCCTCATCTCTGAACTCCATTCTTCCCTCTTCTCACGGATGGTTCTGGTGGAGCTATAGTGTATGATTAGCTTGCCCGTATTGCCGGCGGCTTGGAGCATACGTCGAAGACGGCGCAACAAGCCTCCTGCTGCCAATCCGTAGGAAAGGTACGTCACCGGACGACTCTCCTCTCTTTCGGCAAGGGCAACTACGGGAACTCTCCCTCCTGTGGACTTGCGAGCGGTGCGAATCATGCGAACCATCTAAAACAGAAAGCATTTAAACTTAGGTTTGATAAACTTTTAAACAAAAATCCTATTTTGAATGAAAGTTGGGGTAAGATGAAGAAAGTGACTCCCTTAAATAATACTTTTCAACACACACCTTGTAAAATAGTTTTTAAGAAAATAGGGCCCTTAAATACGTCCATTTCTACCTAGGTCCATGTTCCTACGGGCAACCTTGGCTCTGATACCACTTCTGTCACACCCGGTTTATCCGAAGAACAACCGAGTGAATATCACATGTATGCCAGGATCATTTTCTCATACATGTGATGACAAATAGTGAAGCATCATTTATTACAAGCCAGGTGTCGAATATAAATAAGTCTTACATAGCAAATGTCTCGACGGACAATCATAAGCTCATCACAAGTAAATAAACTAGCAGCGGAATAATTATTCTCGTGGGCTCTGTCACAGGCATTGCCCGGGGGACTCCTTAACCTAGAAACCTTCTTCGGGTCCAAAATCTTGGTCATTATACACCACCTCATTATCTTGACCTGAGCAGCAATATAAATCAACAAATATGCAAGGTTGAGTACCGATGGTACTCAGCAAGTGTGGAGAAGTTATGTCATGCATGGCTAGAACAAGGGGATGTTGAACTCATGGTTAAAGCACTATGCAATTAATACCTATCACCTTAGCTTATTAAGCACCTACATTACTACACAGGTGAGATGATCCCAATCTCCCATCCCATCATCATAATCAAATAACCATAACATCATTTTCAATGTTAAGCTCCCCGCTTAACATTCACCACTTCCAAACCAGCATCCTCTAATCATTAATAAGTCCAAGCCGCTCTTGACCGTGAGCACGGCTGTCATGACAGTTTTGACTCTGCAGAGTTTGCACCACTGTACCCACATGTAGTGATTTCATCCCCCGTTGCCGGGTGGACTAAAAGAACCTCCATTATGCCAGTGGCTACGAACCACATTCACTACGAAGCCTTTACAAAGGGATTCTCGACGAGCGTGGGCCCACTGAGGTTTCACCCCTAACAGCATACAAGAGGCTCCAACCCCGCTGCAGTGGCCCCCTCTTGAGCCTTGCGGTTCATATGGTAGTCCAGCTGACACCTATTCCCCGCACCATCCAACACACCCATACTACGCCGGGGATACACCTAATTAATTGGCCAAGCTGCCCCATCTCAGCATGTGGTTGGCACGGTAAAGCCAGGTTACATGCTCCATGAACCGGTCCTTAGGATCCAGGCAAGTACTAAACACAAATCCGAGTCTCGTGCACCCAGCACCAACCAAAATATCCAACTTGCCTTGATCCATATCTCTACATAACTCACAATATCTCGTTCAAGAGTATGGTAAAATAAACTGATGATCTCATATCCCATGTATCCCATTCTAAGCATGGCTAAGCATATGCATAATAATAAATAACATGATAATATGATTCCCAACCCAATCTACAAGGAAACAAGGTAATGCAATTCTAGGGAAACTTCCTAACATGGGTTTCATATTTCAATTGACAATGCAAATAATTCTAGCTACACATCCTAGTATAGGATCAAAGTGGTCAAGGACACTTGCCTTCTTCCTGCTGCTCTTGAAATGGGTAGTCCTGATCTTGGAAAGGAAGAACTTGCTCTGGAGCAGGTTCTACTCATACCATCACACATAGCAAAAGAAAACAACAAGTCATAAGACATAGTTCACACTTCCACTTCATACAAACCACACATTCACATTTATGAAAATCATTCACAATTATATGTGTTGTGGTTACTCTATGTGTGTTGATTTTTGGCTTACATGCACTTTTAATCATGTGTATATGATTTCTACTTTTGTATTCACACTTATGTTTGCATACTATGTATATGCGTCTCCAATTTAAATAAATTCCTTATATTCAATTACTACACCTTTTAGCTACCAATTATGCATGAAAGGTATTTTCCTACTCCATATGTGTCTTCAGTCCTTCTACCAACCCTAAACTGAATTCTTTGGATTTCAGAAACTTCATTTATCATTTCCTAGTTATTCATACCTAGCTTGCTATATTTTCAGATTTATTTCCTATGCCTAAATGCGAAGTTTATTATGAAAATAATAAGACACATCATCTAAACAGAATAGGTTCTGATCTAAAATGTTTAATAATATATTTTTGATCTTTTCCTCTGATGTAAACTATTTTACATTTATTTTTCTAATTTTCAGACTTATTCTCAACTAAAAAATGTGTCCCTATAACTAATAAATGTGAATACTCAATTAGACAGATTCATTTCAGCCAAAAATCTATTTTTATCTCACTCCAAGGTTTTCTAAGTATTGGGAAAGTTTTTAATTTGAATTTGACAATATTTTTGTCCCACCTTTTAAATTTTAAATACTAGCCACATATTCAAATTCCTAACTTTAATATTAAATAGGGTTAAAAAGGTAAACTCACCCCACTACAGGGTCAATTAATTTATTTTAAGAATTTCCAGGGGTCTAACTACACTTATCAGAGGGGTTTTCCTAATTTTTATTGAGTCCAGGGGCTAAAACTGATTTTTAAATGAATTTACATGATTTTCTGAAGTTCCAGGGGCTAGATCAGAAGTTTCCGGGGCTAGCTCTTATTTTCCGAGAACCCGAGGGGATAGCTCGTAAGAATTCCAGTCTTTATAACGCGGGGCTGACGTGGACCGTCCGATTTAAAACAGACGGCTGAGATTATAACATCGAACCGGTACGCCGGGATTTAAATTCTACCGTGCGATTTAAAATAGACGGCGCACAAGCGGCCACGTCGCTCTGATCGAGCGCGGGCGGCGCTGCCCGGCGGCGCACGGCGGCGGGAGGCGGCGATCTCGCCGGAGAGTTTCGGCTCTTCGTAAATTCTTCCTAGAACTGTGATTTTATGGCACAGATCGGTAGAGGGGAGGTCGGGGATCTCACCTCGGGGGTTTTCTTGAGCTCGGAGGTCCTGGAAAGCGATCGGCGACGAGGTCCGAGGTGAATTCACGGCGAGGCTCGTCGGCGCTGTGTTTGAACCGCAAGCCACCGAGTTTTCTGCACCTGCGAGGTTCCTCGGAGGCGGTGGGTCAAGACTAGCGAGTTAGATCAGAATTCCCAAGCGTAGATCGAACAGAATTCGCCGGAGAAGCTCGGTTTCTCACCGGGAGGAAAATCGGCGAATCGTGGGGAGAAACGGGACAATGCCGGGGTTTTTATAGACGGGGGAGGGCGGCGGGTTGGTTTAGATCGAGCTGGAGTCTTCGGGGTCCGGAAGTCGGCTGGGATACGCGAGATTTTCTGGTCGGTTGCGATCGCGCGCGCGCGGGGGAACAGTCCGGGTTTCGGACGATCGGGGGTTAGGGATGACAGGTGGGTCCCACCTGTCTGCGAGAGGGGGCGCGGGCGCACGGCAGCGGGCTGGCGCGGGAGTTAGGTGGGCCGGCTGGTGGGTTTCGGCCCACTGGCCGGGAAGATTTGTTTTTTTCTTTTTCTTTTTCTTTTTCATTTCTGTTTTGAGTTTAATTTGAATTCCAGTTTGAATTTGAATTTTTGCAACACATGCAACACGTCCAAAATTTTTTAATTTCCCCTCTTGACAGGATTTTGGGGTGTTACACCCACTGTTTTGAATCCCAGCAAATAGAAACGAAGCCACACCGGGGCCACGGGGTTTTGCGCGCCAGCACACAGGATCCAACCACACCCGATCCCGGGTTTAAATTTTCTGCTGCTGACAGATGGGACCCACCCGTCTTCTTCTTTCTTCGGCTCCCTCCCCGCGCCCGCGCTCTCCCCCTCGCCGGAGCTCGCCAGTGCTCGCTGGCCGGCTAGTTCCGGCCACCATCCGAACCCGGACTCGCCGCCAAGGGGTTTTGGGCAGCGAGGAACACGGCTGTGAGGTTTGCTTGGGCTGCCAACGGCCGGAAGATGGCCGGCGACGTGTAACTGCCTCTGTGGTAGTCCGGCAGCATCGCCCGAGGTCTCCAGCCCTCCAAAACTTGTGCCGACGAGCCCTACAGCACCAGCGTACCTCTAGGAAGATCGGAACGGCCTTAAACTAGCTCGGAAGTGGCGGGAACTAGGTTGTCATCGTGCGACCGAATGGGTCCGCCATGAACAACCCGAGAAGAGGTCAAAATTTGCCGGTCTGAGGCGTTTTCATGCGCTGGATGCAAAAGGGAAAACGATCGCCGGCTAGTCTAGCTTCTCTGTGCTAAATTTGGTGACTTAAGGAGAATCAGAAGGCAAGAATTCGAAGGAATCGTACCGGAAGCTCAGAATGGGGTCGCCGGAGCAAACCTCGAAATTGGCCGTCGATAGCTCACGGCACGGCCTGAGCTTGGTCTTAGAGCAGCACCGCACCCGTGCGCGTCCGTAGCTGTGATCGCTCGGCCGTGAAACCTCCTGTGGAGGGCTGTCCACGAGCGCCCGATCACTTTCTTGAACTCAGTCGCCGCGGCGGCGGTTGTTCTCGGGCACTGGGGGCCGCAGCTCGCTTGGTTTCGTGTCGCGGGGTGGAGGCTGATCTCAGGGAAAGGTTTAGCAGCTCGGGGGAGGGAAAAGCGCGATGATTTCTTCGGTTTCCCGATCGACCGAGAGGGCGGAGGGGGAAACAGTCGCTGGTCGTGCGCTCACGAGGAGGAGAAGATGGATGGCCTTTGCGTCGTCCGGGGGGGGGGGGGTGATGAGGCCGCAGAACCGCCTCTGGGCGCCGTGCGTGGGGAAATGAAGCAGCTGGTGGCGCTGCCGAGCCTCCCAGTGGCTCCACGGTGGGAGCTGCTCGTGGCCCACGTGCTGTTCGACGAATTTCCCCACTGGGGCTGAGAGTTAGTGTGCAAGGCACCTCCTTTAGCTCCATGACATGTGGGTCCCACTCCGCATGTACCTCCCAAATATCTGTTCAAGCTGATCTCTTTAATTCCCAGAATTCTAGGTTTAAAAAGGGTGGCTAGAATTTGAATTCTTCAAATTCAGTTTGAATTTGCAAGACCAAATCTGAATTTGGTTAGAATTTGCAAATGCTCCTCTTTAACTCCTTTTTGAGCCCACCCTACACATGCAAAACTGGTGATAAAACTTTTCCCTCTAAATCCAACTATATGGCTGCATGTTTATTCAAAGTTCTTGGTCACCACATGTGTGAACTTTGAATCCAAAATCTGATTTCTAAACTTACATGTAAAGAGGTATTTAACTCCTTATTGGTTCAACACTTTTAAATAAAAAGGTGAGTCTCATTTTGGATGATCATCCATGTATTACTTTGCATGAAGAAAAGTTTTAGCAAGTCCCATTTTTCATGTCTTTGCCACACATATGAACTCAAACCTTAGTTTTTATTCATACACATTTTTGGGACTTTTACAGGTTTACACGGCGAGTTGGGGCTAGGGCTCTAAGTCGTCGGCTCAGGAGTTGGAAGAGAAGTTTGTGGTTTCGGCCAAGGGTTCTGGGTTCTAGTTATAATCAGGAGAAGAAGAGTCCCAATCGGATGGGACTTCGAATAAGAGTCCTATTCAGATCGTCGTTGAATCCTAACATCTTATCTTTAGTTGATTTGGTGCGGTAACGTCGTGGAATTCAGGTCGGTTTCTCCTCTGTACCGGTATTTCTATGTGTACATAATCCAAAAACCGTTCCAGAACTCGTTACCTCCTCGGTGATGAGATCCGGAAGCTCCACGTGTCCACCGGGCCAGGTCTCTCCCTTTCCACAGAGACGAGCTCCGGTTGTGCCGCGTGTCAAGCGAGCGAGACCTCCCTTCTCCTTCGGAGGTGAGCTCCGCATGTGCCACGTATCCTGGCAGTCGGGACCTCCTCTCTATTCGGAGGTGGCTCCGCACATGCCATGTTTTAGTGCCGGTCCTCCCCTCTTTCCTCAGAGACGAGCTCCGAGGTAGACACGTGTCCAACAATGTCGGACCTACCGGAGATAAGCTCTAGTGACGACACGTGTCTAATAAAACCGGACCTCTCGGAGGTGAGCTCCGAGATCGAAATGTATCCCGCACGACTGGTCCTCTGATTTCCGTGGTGACTAGCTCCGAAGGTGACATGTGTCCTGCAGAAATGCCTTTGCTTCTTCCGTAGAGGCTAGCTCTAGGCAAAACGTGTCTCACAGGGTCGGACCTCTCCCCCTTTGCGGAGATGAGCCCCGATCCTGCCACGTAGCCAGTTTTGCGGCGGACCTCTCCCCACTTCGCAGGGATGAGCTCCGAACACGCCACGTGGCCAGCGGGCCGCGGTAAGTTGTCTTCGGCGCTCTCGGTGAACTGGGTTCGGCTCTTATTGGCTATCTTTTTGGTATTTTTCTCTGTTCCTACTTCTTTTTAAAATGTTTTCTCTACATGAAACATGAATACATGCTGACACCAGAAATGAGGGTGTCACAGAGAGGTCCCGCCCTGCTTGACATGTGTCATCCTCGGAGCCCATCTCCGAGATGAAGGGAGGTCCAACACTGTTGATCACGTGTCCTTCTCGTAGCACACCTCCGAGAAGAAGGGAGGTCCGACAATGATGGACACGTGTCGACCTCGGAGCTCATTCCTGAGCAGAAAGGAAGTCCGATGCTGCTAGGACACGTGGCACATTCGGAGCTACCTCCGAAGAGAAGGGAGGTCTGGCACTGACACATGGCACATTCAGAACTACCCCCGAAGAGAAGGGGAGGTCCGGCACTGACACGTGGCGTACGCCGAGCTCGTCTCTGGAGAGAGGGGAAGTCCCGACTCACCAGACACGTGGCGCACGTGGAGCTCACCTCTGAGGGAGAGGGAGGTCCCGCCCTGTAACACCCCAAAACCTGTTAAGAGGCGAATTTAAAAATTTTTGGACGTATTGCATGTGGTGCAGAAATTCAAATTCAAATTGGAATTCAAAGTAAACTCAAAACAGAAAAGAAAAAGAAAAAGAAAAAACAAACCCCCCGGCCAGTGGGCCGAAACCCACCAGCCGGCCCACCTCACCCCCGCGCCAGCCCGCAGTCGCGCGCCCCGTTTTCTTTTCACTGACATGTGGGGCCTGCCATCTTCTTCCTCCTCTCGCGTGCGCGCTCGGCCGACCGGGACTCCTCTCTCCTCCGAATCGAAACCACCCCGGATACTCGCGTATCCCAGCCGAATTTCGGTTCTGGACGACGCAAACTCGATCACAACCGAACGCCGCCCTTCCCCGGCTATATAAACACCGGCATCATCCCGATTTTCACCCGCGAACGGCTGTTTTTCCTCCCGGTGAGAACCGAAGCTCCGATCACCGTTTTCTCTCGATCTTTGCTCGGGTTCTCTGATCTAACGCGCCGATCGTGTTCCACCGCCTCCGGGGAATCACGCAGGTGCAGAAAACTCGGTGGTTTGCGCTTCAAACACAGCACCGACGAGCATCGCCGTGAATTCACCTCGGACCTCGTCGCCGACCGCCTTCCAGGACCTCCGAGCTCAAGAAAAACCCCGAGGTGAGATCCCCGACCTCCCCTCTACCGATCTATGCCATGAAATCCCAGTTTTAGGAAGAATTGACGAAGATCCGAAGTTTTCCGGCGAGATCGCCGCCTTCCGCCACCGCGCGCCGCCGGGCAGCGCCGCCCGCGCACGGTCAGGGCGACGTGGCTGCTTGTGCGCCGTCTATTTTAAATCGCACGGTAGAATTTAAATCCCCGCGTACCGGTTCAACGTTATAATCTCAGCCGTCTATTTTAAATCGAACGGTCCACGTCAGCCCCGTATTATAAAGGCCGGTATTCTTACGCGCTACCCCCTGGGGATCTCAGAAAATACGAACTATCCCCGGAAACTTCTGATCTAGCCCCTGGAACTTTAGAAATTCATGTAAATTCAATTGAAAATCAGTTTTAGCCCCTGGACTTAATAAAAATTAGGAAAACCCCTCTGTTAGGTGTAGTTAGACCCCTGGAAATTTATGAAATAACATAATAGACCATGTAGTGGGGTGAGTTTACCTTTTTAACCCTATATGATATTAAATTTAGGAATTTGAATATGTGATTAGTATTTAAAATTTAAAAGATAGAACAAACACATTGTAAATTCAAACTTAAACTCTCATAGCACTTGGAAAACTTTGGAGTGAGTTAAAAATAGATTTTAAGCTGAAATGAATCTGTCTAATTGATTATTCACATTTATTAGTCATAGGGACACATTTTTAGGTTAGAGAATAATTGTAAAAATTGGTAAAATAAATGTAAATTAGTTCACATCAGAGGAGAAGTTCAAAAATATATTATTTAATATTTTAGGTCAGAACCTATTCTGTTTAGATATGTGTCTTAATATTTTCATAATAAAGTTCACAATTAGGTATAGAAAATAAATCTTAAAATATAGCAAAATTGGTATGCATAACTAGAAAATGATAAATGAAGTCTCCAAATCCAAAGATTTCAGTTTAGGATTTGGTAGAAGATCTGAAAACCCATTTGGAGTAGGAAAATACCTTCCATGCATACTTGGTAGCTAAGATGTGTATCAATTGAATATAAGGAATTTGTTCAAATTGGAAATTCATATATAGTGTGTTGACATAAATAGAACCTACTCCAGAGCAAGTTCTTCCCTTCCAAGAACAAGACTTTCCATTCCCAGAGCAGCAGGAAGAAGGCAAGTGTCCTTGACCACTTTGATCCTATGCTAGGATGCGTAGATAGAATTATTTGCATTGTCAATTGAAATATGAAACCCATGCTAGAAAGTATCCCAAGAATTGCATCATCTTGTTTCCTTGTAGCTTGTGTTGGGATTTATTTTATTATGTCATTCATTCATATTACTTATGCTTAGCCATGCTTAGAATGGGATAAGTGGGATATGAGATCATCAACTTGTTTACGTTACTCTTGAATGAGATATTATGAGTTATGTAGAGGTAGGGATCAAGGCAAGTTGGATGATTTGGTTGGTGCTGGGTGCACGAGACTCGGGTTTGTGTTTAGTACTTGCCTGGATCCTAAGGACCGGTTCATGGAGCATGTAACATGGCTTTACCGTGCCAACCACATGCTGAGATGGGGCAGCTTGGCCAATTAATTAGGTGTATCCCCGGCGTAGTATGGGTGTGTTGGATGGTGCGGGGAATAGGTGTCAGCTGGACTACCATATGAACCGCAAGGATCAAGAGGGGGCAAATGCAGCGGGGTTGGAGCCTCTTGTATGCTGTTTGGGGCGAAACCGCAGTGGGCCCACGCTCGTTGTTAATCCCTTTGTAAAGGCTTCGTAGTGATCTCCTGGCTACACACCTGGGAGGTGTGAATGTGGTTCGTAGCCACTGGCATAATGAGGTTCTTTTAGTCCACCCGGCAACGGGGGATGAAATCACTACATGTGGGTACAGTGGTGCAAACTCTGCAGAGTCAAAACTGTCATGACAGCCGTGCTCACGGTCAGGAGCGGCTTGGACTTATTCATGATTAGAAGATGATGGCTTTGGAAGTTGTGGATGTTAAGCGGGGAGCTTAACATTGGAAATGATTTTATGGTTATTTGATTATGATGATGGGATGGGAGATTGGGATAATTTCACCTATGTAGTAATGTAGGTGCTTAATAAGCTAAGGTGGTAGGCAATAATTGCGTAGTGCTTCAACCCTGAGTTCAACCTCTTCTTTTTCTAGCCATGCATGACATAACTTTCCCACAGTTGCTGAGTACCAACGGTACTCAACCTTGCATATTTGTTGGTTTATATTGCTGCTCAGGTCAAGAGAATGATGTGGTGTTTAATGATCAAGACTTTGGACCCGAAGAAGGTTTCTAGGTTCATGGAGTTCCCCGGGCAACGCCTGTGACGGAGCTCACAAGAATAATATTTCCGCTGCTGTTTTATTTACATATTATGAACTTATTATCGTCCATCAAGACGTATGCTATGTAAGACTTATTTATATTCGACACCTGGCTTGTAATAAATGATGCTTCACTATTTGTCATCACATGTATGAGAAAATGATCCTGGCATACATGTGATATTCACTCGGTTGTTCCTCGGAGAAACCGGATGTGATAGAAGTGGTATCAGAGCCAAGGTTGCCCGTAGGAACGTGGACCTAGGTAGAAATAGACGTATTTAAGGACTCTATTTTCTTAAAAAACTACTTTACAAGGTGTGGGTTGAAAAGTGTTATTTAATGAGCTCACTTTCTTCATCTTACCCCAACTTTTATTCAAAATAGGATTTTTGTTAAAATATTATCTAACTTAAGTTTAAATTGCTTTATGTTTTAGATGGTTCGCATGATCCGCACCGCCCGCAAGTCCACCGGAGGGAGGGTTCCCGTAGTTGCCCTTGCCCTAAGAGAGGAGAGTCGTCCGATAACGTATCTCTCCTACGGATTGGCAGTAGGAGGCTTGTTGCGCCGTCTTCGACGCATGCTCCAAGCCGCCGGCAACACGGGCAAGCTCATCATACACTATAGCTCCACCAGGACCATCCGTGAGAAGAGGGAAGAATGGAGTTCAGAGATGAGGATTATCCACGAAAATCAGCTGCTCAAGATCCACCGCTCTCCAGCTTGTCGAGCGACACAGGTCGATGCGGAGAAGGATGTCACCTGGGAGGCAATCACCTGACAGAGTCACATCTATCGTCGTCACCTGGACAGGACTGAGTACATGTATGTCCTCCAGCGCGAGAGTGGTACAACGGATTACAAGTACCCACCAGTGCAGCAGGGGACTTCCCATGAGCACATGGACTTGTGCTTGGAGGATGCTGCTATGCTCAGCACTCGACTGCAGGAGTGTCAGCAGGAGCTTCATGGTGTTCGTGACACCCTGAAGGAAACCGAGGCATTGCTTCGAGCCAGCTTGAGGGCGAGAGAAAGAGGATATGGGAGTGAACTGTGTGTCACCGTGAATGACACATGGACTCCTGACTCCCCAGATCGCCGGGCGATCAGGCGTCGTCGCACTTCTCCACCAGCAGCCTCCCCACCCAAAGCGGACTCAGAAGGCAGCCGCAATAATGAGGAAGATCCCGAGGAGCCAGCTCAGTGATACGAGTAGTGTAGAGTCCTTACCTTAGTTTAGCAGGATGTCGAGTAGTCGAGTCGTTACCTTAGTTAATGGTATGTTAATGCTTGGTGTGTGACGTGAGTTGTGGAAGCCATGGGCGTGTGTCCACAACCTCGTCTTCAGGTTGTTTTGCTTTGCTGTGTGAACCCATATGAATTAAGAGTGAATTTATGTTCACGTAAGACATGAAATCCTTAGAAAATATAAATGAAATAAGTTCTCAAAATCTTAAAGTTTAAACAAGCAAAAACTGGTAAGTTAATACGTAATGCTTTAAATTAACATCTGGTTAATCATGATAGATGGCCGGAAGAGGAAAGGGTCGTGGTGCCAACCCTGCCAACAACTACGATGGGGCCGGCAACCCTCATCTTTCTGGAGGCCAAGACAGGGGTGGTCGCCGTGAAGGAGTTGATCCCATCCACCAAATGCTTGAGAATCAAAATCAGCTCATCCAGAACCTGACTCAAGTGGTGGCCAACTTGCACCAAGCTTCACCTCCACAAGCTGCACCATGCCAACCAAGGTTGAGTGAGTTTCTGGGAACTCAACCTCCAAAGTTTGCAAGTGCTGCTGAACCCCTGGAGGCAGATGACTGGCTAAAGACCATTGAGAGCAAGATGAGGATCATACAATGACAAGGTTATGAGAGGGTGCTGTTTGCCTCTCACCAATTGCATGGACCTGCTGCTGACTGGTGGACCGCTTACGTGGCCGCCCATCATGACCCTGAGAACATCACTTGGGAAGAGTTCAAGCGTAGCTTCCTCAACCATTACATACCAAGGGGTGAACTCAAAAACAAGAGGAAGGAGTTCTTGGGATTGCAGCAAGGAAACATGACTGTGAGGGAATACCTCACTAAATTCACTCAACTATCCCGTTATACCCCACGGGACATAGAGACTGATGAGCAGAAACAGGATTGTTTCGTGGAAGGACTTACCGTAGAAATGCAGTGTGCAATGTCCTCCAACGAGTATGAAAGCTTCCAAAAGATGGTGGACAGAACATTTGTTGTAGAAAGGAAGCTGAAGGCCTTGGAAAATGAAAACAAGAGGAAGGCCGGGTGGTCACACCAAGCCTCGGGTAGCAACACCCGCCCACGTCTGATGCAGCAACCCGCAGGGTAGACGAGCCGTGCTGCGATACCCTACTCAGCACCGAGAGGGTACAACCCGAACTTCAGGCCTCCGGCAGCACCAGCACCACCACAGCGTCAGTTTGGACAGCAGCCTCGCCCTACATATCAACCTCAACCAGCAGTAAAAGGACCCCTAAACCAACCCCAAGACAACAAAGGCCAGGCACCTAAGGTTGGGGTGCAATGCTTTAACTGTGGTGAAGTGGGGCACTATGCCCATAAGTGCCCAAAGAAGAAGCCCGTGCAGCCGCAACAGCAGAATGTAATGCGAGGACGGGTGAACCACGTCACCATGGAGGAGGCGCAAGAGGCACCCGACGTTGTAGTTGGTAAGTTTCCTGCCAATTTACACATTGCAACCCTGCTGTTTGATTCTGGTGCTACCCACTCGTTCATTGCCCAAGGGTTTGTTAAGAAGCATGACCTAGCAACAACACAAATGAACCATATGCTAGCAGTAAACTCTCCAGGTGGAGAAATAAGGACAAGACAAGTGTGTCCCAAGGTGAGTCTAGACATTAATGGGGTGGTATTTACTGCCAACCTCATAGTGATAGATTCACAAGGGATAGATATTATTTTGGGCATGGATTGGTTGACAAAACATAAGGGAATCGTCCATTGTTCGACCAGGACGGTGGAACTAACTCACCCTAGTGGCACAAGAGTAAAGTTCATAACAATATAAGAGCCTAGGAGGGACATTAAATTAAATCAAGTTGAGGTGAAAGTGGAGAAGATCAGGATTATCAGGGAATATCCAGATGTTTTTCCGGAGGAGTTGCCAGGTATGCCTCCAGATCGTGAAGTGGAATTCGCGATTGAGCTAGTGCCTGGAACAGCTCCGATATACAAGAGACCATATCGGATGGACTCCAAGCAGCTGGGAGAACTCAAGGATCATTTAAGAGAATTGACGGAGAAGGGGTATATTCGTCCTAGTTCCTCACCATGGGGAGCTCCAGTGATATTTGTGCCCAAGAAGGACGGAACCCAAAGGTCATGCGTAGACTATCGTGCTTTGAATGAAGTAACCATCAAGAACAAGTACCCATTACCCCGCATTGAAGACTTGTTTGATCAGTTGAGGGGAGCTTGTGTGTCCTCGAAAATTGATCTCAGGTCGGGATACCACCAACTTAAGATAAGGCAAACTGATATTCCAAAGACAGCTTTTGTATCTCGGTACGGACTGTATGAATACACCATGCCTTTCGGGCTAACTAATGCCCCGGCATACTTCATGTATCTCATGAACAAGGTATTCATGGAATATCTGGGCAAATTTGTGGTGGTTTTCATAGATGACATTCTCGTCTTCTCCAAAGATGAAGAGGAACATGATAAACATCTAAGGTTGGTGTTGCAGAAGCTGAGAGAACACCAACTATATGCCAAGCTGAGCAAGTGTGTGTTTTGGCTGAAGAGAGTTCCCTTCTTAGGACATATAATCTCGGAGGGAGGAATCTTCATAGATCCCGCCAAGATCGAGGATATACAGAAGTGGAAGACCCCTAAGAATGTCGGGGAAGTTTGAAGCTTCTTAGGATTGGCTGGATATTATCGACGGTTTATTGAGGGATTCTCCAAGATCTCGAGACCCCTCACCAAACTGTTGGAGAAAGGAATCACATTCACATGGACGCCGCAGTGCGAGACGAGTTTTCAGGAGCTAAAGAAAAGATTGACAACAGCCCCAGTGCTAGTTATGCCAGATATGCAGAAGAACTTTTCGGTGTACTGCGATGCCTCTGGAAACGGGTTGGGATGTGTTCTCATGCAAGAAGGGCATGTCGTGGCTTATGTATCTCGGCAGCTCCAGAAACACGAGAAGAACTATCGTACACATGACCTAGAACTAGCCGCAGTGGTACACGCGTTGAAAATTTGGCGGCACTACTTGATGGGGAAGAGGACAGAGATATATACGGGTCATAAGAGCTTAAAGTACATTTTCACACAGCCAGATCTCAACCTCAGACAAAGAGATGGTTAGAGCTAATCAATGACTTTGATGTTGGCATCAACTATCATCCTGGGAAAGCGAACGTCGTGGCAGATGCTTTATGCCGGAAAGTGCAGGTCAATAGGTTGAGCTTAAAGGACATGCCTGCAGAATTGAAGGACGATCTTATGAGACTCAATCTATGCCTGGTGAATAGTGGTGAAGCCATCGTCATGGAAGTGGACTCCACATTAGAGCAAGACATACGCGATGGTCAATGACGAGAAGATACAAGAAATCAGACAACTCATCAAGGAAAATAAAGCCCCTGGTTTTAGAGAGGATGAACAAGGTACGGTGTGGCACGGGAAAAGAATTTGTGTGCCTGAAGTAAAGGAGATCCGTGAATTGATTTTGAAGGAGGCTCACGATTCCAACTATTCCATTCATCCTGGGAGTACGAAGATGTACCAGGACCTCATGAGCTGGTATTGGTGGTATGGCGTGAAGTGAGAAGTCGCGGAACATGTTTCCCTATGTGACGCATGTCAGTTGGTGAAAGCGGAACATCAACGACCCGCGGGATTATTGCAACCACTCAAAGTGCCTGAATGGAAATGGGAAGAAATCGGTATGGATTTCATAGTGGGATTGCCTAGGACCCAATCAGGATACGATTCGATATGGGTCATCATCGATAGGCTAACCAAGGTAGCTCATTTCATCCCCGTGAAAGAAAGCTACAGCGAATCCAAATTGGCAGAGTTGTACATGTCAAGGATCGTGTGTTACCATGGAGTACCAAAGAAGATAGTGTCGAATCGAGGGACACAGTTCACCTCAAGGTTCTGGCAGAAGCTGCATGAAACCATGGGTACCCATCTGAACTTTAGTTCTGCCTATCATCCCAAAACTGACGGGCAGACGGAAAGAACCAATCAGATCCTTGAGGATATGCTGAGAGCGTGTGCACTCCAAAAAAATCGGAGTTGGGATAAGAACTTACCGTATGCGGAGTTCTCCTATAACAACAGTTATCAGGCTAGTATGAAGATGTCACCATTTGAGGCTTTGTATGGGAGGAAGTGCATAACTCCACTATTTTGGAACCAAACAGGAGAAAGTAAAGTGTTTGGACCCGAGGTACTACAAGAAGCCGAGGCGAAAGTGAGGGAAATCCGCAACAACTTGAGGATAGCACAAACACGACAAAAGAGCTATGTCGATGTACGGAGAAGAGAGCTCATTTTCAACGTGGGGGACTATGTCTACCTCAAGGTGTCCCCTATCCGAGGACTTCGTCGGTTCAAGGTGAAATGGAAGTTATCACCTCGATACATCGGACCCTTTCAAGTTCTGGAGAGGAAAGGCGGAGTGGCGTATCAACTAGAATTACCGGCTCGCCTATCGGATGTGCATGACGTATTCCATGTGTCACAGCTCAAGAAATGTCTGAGAACACCTGAAGAGATGTTACCCATGAATGAGGTTAACGTAGCTGAGGATCTGTTTTATGCCGAGCAGCCATCCAAGATTTTGGAGACAATGGAACGCCTCACAAGAAATAAAAGAATCCGGATGTGCAAGGTGCAGTGGAAGCATCACTCGGAAGAGGAAGCCACAGGGGAGCGAGAAGACGAGCTTAAGGCACAGTTTCCGGAATTGTTTTCTTTGAACCACCAATCTCGAGGACGAGATTTCTTTTATGGGGGGGTAGAGCTGTAACACCCCAAAACCTGTTAAGAGGGGAATTTAAAAATTTTTGGACGTATTGCATGTGGTGCAAAAATTCAAATTCAAATTAGAATTCAATGTAAACTCAAAACATAAAAGAAAAAGAAAAAGAAAAAGAAAAAAACAAACCCCCCCCAGCCAGTGGGCCGAAACCCACCAGCCGGCCCACCTCACCCCCGCGCAAGCCCGCAGCCGCGCGCCCCGTTTTCTTCTCACTGACGTGTGGGGCCCGCCATCTTCTTCCTCCTCTCGCGCGCGAGCTCGGCCGACCGGGACTCCTCTCTCCTCCGAGTCGAAACCACCCCGGATACTCGCGTATCCCAGCCGAATTTCGGTTCTGGACGATGCAAACTCGATCACAACCGAACGCCGCCCTTCCCCGGCTATATAAACACCGGCATCGTCCCGATTTTCACCCGCGAATGGCTGTTTTTCCTCCCGGTGAGAACCGAAGCTCCGATCACCGTTTTCTCTCGATCTTTGCTCGGGTTCTCTGATCTAACGCGCAGATCGTGTTCCACCGCCTCCGGGGAATCACGCAGGTGCAGAAAACTCGGTGGTTTGCGCTTCAAACACAGCGCCGACGAGCATCGCCGTGAATTCACCTCGGACCTCGTCGCCGACCGCCTTCCAGGACCTCCGAGCTTAAGAAAAACCCCGAGGTGAGATCCCTGACCTCCCCTCTACCGATCTATGCTATGAAATCCCAGTTTTAGGAAGAATTGACAAAGATCCGAAGTTTTCCGGCGAGATCGCCGCCTCCCGCCACCGCGCGCCGCCGGGCAGCGCCGCCCGCGCACGGTCAGGGCGACGTGGCCGCTTGTGCGCCGTCTATTTTAAATCGCACGGTAGAATTTAAATCCCCGCGTACCGGTTCGACGTTATAATCTCAGCCGTCTGTTTTAAATCGGACGGTCCACGTCAGCCCCGCATTATAAAGGCCGGGATTCTTACGCGCTACCACCTGGGGATCTCGGAAAATACGAGCTAGCCCCGGAAACTTCTGATCTAGCCCCTAGAACTTCAGAAATTCATGTAAATTCAATTAAAAATCAGTTTTAGCCCCTGGACTTAATAAAAATTAGGAAAACCCCTCTGTTAGGTGTAGTTAGACCCCTGGAAATTTTGAAATAACATAATAGACCCTGTAGTGGGGTGAGTTTACCTTTTTAACCCTATATGATATTAAATTTAGGAATTTGAATATGTGATTAGTATTTAAAATTTAAAAGATGGGACAAACACATTGTAAATTCAAATTTAAACTCTCATAGCACTTGGAAAACTTTGGAGTGAGTTAAAAATAGATTTTAAGCTGAAATGAATCTGTCTAATTGATTATTCACATTTATTAGTCATAGGGACACATTTTTAGGTTAGAGAATAATTCTGAAAATTGGTAAAATAAATGTAAATTAGTTCACATCAGAGGAGAAGTTCAAAAATATATTATTTAATATTTTAGATCAGAACCTATTCTGTTTAGATGATGTGTCTTACTATTTTCATAATAAAGTTCACAATTAGGTATAGAAAATAAATCTTAAAATATAGGAAAATAGGTATGCATAACTAGAAAATGATAAATGAAGTCTCCAAATCCAAAGATTTCAGTTTAGGATTTGGTAGAAGATCTGAAAACCCATTTGGAGTATGAAAATACCTTCCATGCATACTTGGTAGCTAAGATGTGTATCATATGAATATAAGGAATTTGTTCAAATTGGAAATTCATATATAGTGTGCAAACATAAATCTGAATACAAAAGTTAGAAAACATATGAACATGTTTAAAAGTGCATGTAAACCAAAAATCAACACACATAGAGTAACCACAACACATAGAAATGTGAATGACTTTCATAGATGTGAATGTGTTGTTTGTATGAAGTGAAGGTGTGAACTATGTCTTATAAATTGTTGTTTTCTTTTTGCTATGTGTGTTGACATAAATAGAACCTGCTCCAGAGCAAGTTCTTCCCTTCCAAGAACAAGACTTTCCATTCCCAGAGCAGCAGGAAGAAGGCAAGTGTCCTTGACCACTTTAATCCTATGCTAGGATGCGTAGATAGAATTATTTGCATTGTCAATTGAAATATGAAACCCATGCTAGGAAGTTTCCCTAGAATTGCATCATCTTGTTTCTTTGTAGCTTGGGTTGGGATTTGTTTTATTATGTCATTCATTCATATGAGATCATCAACTTGTTTACCTTACTCTTGAATGAGATATTATGAGTTATGTAGAGGTAGGGATCAAGGCAAGTTGGATGATTTGGTTGGTGCTGGGTGCACGAGACTCGGGTTTGTGTTTAGTACTTGCCTGGATCCTAAGGATCGGTTCATGGAGCATATAACCTAGCTTTACTGTGCCAATCACATGCTGAGATGGGGCAGCTTGGCCAATTAATTAGGTGTATCCCCGGCGTAGTATGGGTGTGTTGGATGGTGCGGGGAATAGGTGTCAGCTGGACTACCATATGAACCGCAAGGCTCAAGAGGGGCCCACTGCAGCGGGGTTGGAGCCTCTTGTATGCTGTTAGGGGTGAAACCTCAATGGGCCCACGCTCGTCGGGAATCCCTTTGTAAAGGCTTCGTAATGATCTCCTGGCTACACACCTGGGAAGTGTGAATGTGGTTCGTAGCCACTGGCATAATGGAGGTTCTTTTAGTCCACCCGGCAACGGGGGATGAAATCACTACATGTGGGTACAGTGGTGCAAACTCTGCAGAGTCAAAACTGTCATGACAGCCGTGCTCACGGTCAAGAGCGGCTTGGACTTATTCATGATTAGAGGATGATGGCTTTGGAAGTTGTGGATGTTAAGCGAGGAGCTTAACATTGAAAATGATGTTATGGTTATTTGATTATGATGATGGGATGGGAGATTGGGATCATTTCACCTATGTAGTAATGTAGGTGCTTAATAAGCTAAGGTGGTAGGCAATAATTGCGTAGTGCTTCAACCATGAGTTCAACCTCTCCTTGTTCTAGCCATGCATGACATAACTTTCCCACACTTGCTGAGTACCAACGGTACTCAACCTTGCATATTTGTTGGTTTATATTGCTGCTCAGGTCAAGAGAATGATGTGGTGTTTAATGATCAAGACTTTGAACCCGAAGAAGGTTTCTAGGTTCATGGAGTCCCCCGGGGCAACGCCTGTGACGGAGCTCACAAGAATAATATTTCCGCTGCTGTTTTATTTACATATTATGAACTTATTATCGTCCATCGAGACGTATGCTATGTAAGACTTATTTATATTTGACACCTGGCTTGTAATAAATGACGCTTCACTATTTGTCATCACATGTATGAAAAATGATCCTGGCATACATGTGATGTTCACTCGGTTGTTCTTCGGAGAAACCGGGTGTGACACGCCCGCCAGACGCGTGGCGCACGCGGAGCTCGCCTCCGAGGAAGAGGGAGGTTCCGCCCGCCTGACACGCGGCACAACCAGAGCTCGTCCCTGAGGAAAAGGGAAGCCTAGGCCCCCGCTGGACACGTGGAGCCTCCGGAGCTTATCCCTGCAGAAGGACGCGATTCTGAAGTGGTTTTTCTCTGTACGTGACTACCGGTTACTGAGGAAACCGACACAAATTCTTCCACGATTGATACTGCACCAAATCGATTAGAGATAAGTTGTTAAGATCCAAAAAAACAAATCAAATAGGACTCTTATTTGAAATCCAATCGGCGTTGGACTCTTCTTTTCCTGTTATAAATAGAACCCGAAACACCCCTTGGTCATAACATCTTCTCAAGCCAATAATTTAGAGCCCTAGCCCCCAGCTCGCCGAGTTAACCCTTCGTCGGAGTTTGACCACCGGAGAGACTGCCGACGAGCCCCAAAATGCTCGCCGTCGCCGGAAGAGGGCCCCGACGATCTGTCTTGCTAGGAGGAAGGCCTCGACACCTAGGAGAAGTAAGGTAGGTCATTATTACTACCATACGGCATCATCACGGTTTTCTTCGCATCTGTTTCTTCAATCCCTTCGAAAAGAAGCTTTTTCGTGGACAGATCACGTGTTGATCGGTTTGATCTAGATCTTGAGACAAGATCATCACCACGTCCACATTCGATCCCTACACCTTTGTTCATCGTAAAACCCACGCAAGCCATTAAAACATGGAAGAATACGTACAAACTAAACTGCACCATAGGATTAGAATGCATATGCACCATTGCATCTTGAGTAAAGTTATGCATGATGACTGATTGCTATGAATCTTGTATGTGCGTGATCGTAAATAGAAGGACAAGCTCAGGGAGATATCTACGAAGGACTACAACACCAAGACTTCGAGATCCCAGAGCAACAGAAGCCACAGGAACAAGGCAAGTGCCCCTTGACCATATTGATCCCATGTTTTTGAAACTGTTTTGTTTGCGAAAAGGGAAACCCTTTCATAGGAGTTTACTAGTTTTGTTAACCACCCTTGTTGCTGGGACAGTTGATGAGTCGGGTATGGTCGTTTTTGCTTTTTGCTTCGCTGAGTCCCCGGGATATGGGAAGCGGGATAGGATGTGTCTAGCTAACTGCACTCGTATGAATAATGTTAATGAGAAACTGATGTTGATAATGAACATGAATCAGGGGAGATCTAGGCAAGCTTGGTTTGTGGATGAGGTAGAATGTGATGGTGGTTTACTTGCCGTAGATCTAAGGACCGGTTCATGCGAGCACATTCCAGGAATACAGTGCCACAACAAGGCCATGTATGGGTGCGACTTAGCAGACTAATTAGGTAAGTTACTAGATTGTTATGGACCGTGGAAGGTGCGGGGAATTGGAGTCGAGAGAGGACTGCCCTGGGAACTGCATGGCACAAGAGGGGGCCCGTGGGTGGGAGAATTGTAGATTCTATCCTACTGGTGAAACTTAGTGAGTCCATACATCTAGTAGCCCCTTTGTAAAAGCTATTTTGTGATCTCTTGGCCATACACAGATGGTTGTGTACTGGTATAATGGAGGTTCTGCAGTCGCCGACGGTTGACGAAATCACAAACTTGTGGGTAAAGTGGTGCAAACTCTGCAGGGTATAAAACTATCATGATAGCCTGCTTCCTGTCACAAATGCCTGGCCAACTTCCATGAATAGATGGGATGGTTATTGGGATGGTATTGGTTTGGTTATTGGTTTGGTGATGGTTTGGTCATTAAGGGATGGTTTTGGGACTGTTAAGTCCGGGTAATTAGACTGGTTTCATGACTTTTGAGTCATGGCAATGAGCATTGGTATTGCTTATGAGATGAAATTGAATATGAGATGAGATGGTAATGAATACGAGATGGTATTCATGAGCATGAGAAAAAGTTGAGAAAGATGAATGTCTGATGAGACATGAAAAGAGGTGAAATATGATGGACGTATGTTGACGTTTTAATTGGATACATGTTGGGATTTAATTCACTTAAAGCTAGTTGCTGTTTTTATCATGTTTTGTGAAATAAATTTTGCTTTTATGCAATGAGCCTTTTTATGTCTACCTTGTTATAAGCTACATGTCATACTTCCCGCACTTGCTGAGTAAGACATGTACTTACCCTTGCATTATCATACATCATCAGCAATAGGGGAGGAATACTTTGAAGACCATGTGGAGTATAAGGGTGTGATCTTCCGTCAACCTGCCTGTGGAGTAGGAGATGGAGCCGCTGCTGCTGTTTAGTTTGCTTCCGCAATAGTTTAGAAGACTTCCACTGCTAGATTAAAGACTTCCGCTGTTAGAATGAGTTGGAGACTCATGAGACATTGTAATAAAACCCTATTGTTCGTGGTATTATTCTGAATTCAGTTTTGTGGATTACATGTGTATGTGTGATGAACATCCTGGGTACACATATGCATCAGTCGGGTTCCGTGGTTTTTCTACGGAACCGGGCGTCACAGATTGGTATCAGAGCTACGGTTGACTGTAGATCACAAGCCTAGATAGAAATCACAGATTGGTATTAGAAGCCACGGTTGACTGTAGGTCACAAGCCTAGATTGATCACAGATTGGTAGCAGAACCACGCTTGACCGTAGGACGCAAGCCTAATCGCAGTTTGGTGTTAGGAGCCACGCTGACCATAGGATTCAAGTCTAGGTAGAATGCATAGATTGGCATTAGAACCCCATTGACCATAGGACAAAGTCACAGATTGGTATCACCCCAAAACTCCATAGGACCCCCATTGAATAAGCCTTGAATAGGAGTTGTGTGCTGAACCTTGTGATGATTGTTGGGCTTGAGTGCTTAGTGTGAGTTGTGGGACGTTTCAGCGTTGTCCACATCCACACATAGTAGAGAGATGTGAGATGCTTCGGCACTTGTTCACATCCTCATATAGGATGATATATAGTCCATTCACCTTGATGCATATAGTTGGGAGGGATCACTCTAAACTTCTAACCCCTATTCTACTCAACTCTCTCTCTCACATATGGTGAGAGGAAACGCCGGCCGTCAAGGGAGGAACGTCCGTGGCAACCAAGAGGATGACCATGTTGAGGTTCCTGAGAATGACAACCCCGGAGCTGGTGTAAACAACTTCGAACGGTTAATGGCCATGCAGAACCAGCTTATGCAAACTATGATCCAAACTTTGGGACAGCTGCAAGGCAACAACAACAACAACCCCGTTCCTGCACCACCACCACCACCGCCGCCGGCTTACAGCCTACTGGGAGAGTTCATGAGGACTCGACCGCCTACTTTGCACAATCTAATGATCCCATGGAGGCCGATGACTGGTTGAAGTCCATGGAGAAGAAGCTTGCCATAGTTCAGTGCAATGACCGAGAGAAGGTTCTCTTCACATCGCACCAACTTATGGGAGCAGCCGCTGACTGGTGGGATGCTCTTTGCAATGCTCATGACAACCCGGAGACTATAACTTGGGTTGAATTCAAGGAGAGTTTCTGTAAAGGTCCCAAAATATGCATACAAAGAAACTCTTGTTTGCACAAAGTTTGTTTCACATGTATGAAAAATGGGACTTGTTAAAACAATTTCTACATGTGATAATACACATGAGAGGTTTCTTCACACAAGTTCAAATATTTGTTTTAAGACTTGGAAACCAAGTGGGATCTAAAACCAAGTTGGGAAGATCCCATAAGTGTGAGGAAGCCAAAGTCAGATTTTGAGAACAAATTGTTCCACTCAAAAATTCAAATGAGAGTAACACAATGGTTTTCGAAACTGTGGTATTAGAAGTCTCATTTGCATCAGCCAAATTGAAGATCAGGTTTCACATTTGGATTCCTTAGGTCCAAATTAGGGGGTAGGCAAAGTTTCATCAATTTTTGAAAAGATTTGCTATCCATTTCTCCCAATAGGACTTAAATGTGCAAAGAATTCAAATACACATTTGAAATTGGATGAAATTTCCCAACTCTCCAAATGCAACTCAATTTGCAACTCCAAACATTTGGATGGATTATTTGCCAAACTGTGGAGATATTTGAGAGCTGTTGAGAGGAGATAAGGGGGGAAAGTGGGACCCACTTGTCATATGCCCAAAAGATCTTCAGTCTTCAGTCTGCAGTACTCGGTCTTCAGTTTTCCACTCGAAGCAACCGAGGCTCTCCCGGGCGACACCGAGCTCTCTCGGGCAACACCGAGCACAGGTCACAACGCCACCTCCTGCTCTCTGTGCGGTGCTTATCCCCAGCTCTTATCCCCCCAGTGAAGCAACACCGAATTGCTCACCCTCAGCCGTGTGTCGCTCCCTGTTCCGCTCCCGCACGCGATGGAGGTCCCCCGGCGCCGCCTCTGCTTTTCTTGCTTGCAAGCCGGCGTTGCTCCTCCATTTCTCGAGTGATCCACAGCAAAGAGGAGCGTCAACACGTGCCGTAGCTACACACCTCACTACTTTGCAGCGGCATCGCCTGGAGTGGTCACAGTTCGACGATCGCTGCCGAGAACAGAGCTCTCCGGTTGAAAACCGAAGCCGGTTTGACGTGGACAGCCCTACAGGGAGCTTGTCATGCCCGAGCGAGAGCACTCTCGGACACGCTAGGACCCTCTGGCGCTCACCTCCGAAGCTCAAGCCGTGACATGATCCACCGAGTGTGAATTTGGGAAAAACTCCTCCGGCGGGCACAACACGACCTCCCGGCACGGTAACTTCAATTCAACCTCTACTCTTGTTCTTAGCTCGTCAATTCTTGCACACAGGACCGCCACTAGTCGGCGATCATTAGCCCTTCACAACCCTAGCTGGAAAAACGCACGTAGACCGCATAAATTCCGTATTTTCCGAGCTCAAACGCGGAGGAGGTCTCGGGTGCACGGTGAGACACCATTAGCCGCCGGTTCCGAGCAGTTTTGAGGCTAGGTCGAGCATCCCCATGGTTCACTGGTGCCGTGGCGCCGTTTCACCGAGCTTCTAGCAGTCTAGGCTAGCTGGCCGACGCCGCCGAAGGTGAGTCGAGCCGTAGCACCGTCGCCGGCTGGGTTCGAGCCACCCCTGGTCGGGTAAAGTTGTTCCAGCGTGTTCAGCTTGTGTCTTTAGGCCCTAGCGGCGAGGAAGGGCTTGGGGATGGCCGGGAGACTGAAATCCATTGAACTCCGGCGAGCCAGGCGGCGCGCGGGCGCGGGTGGCCGGAGGTTGAAGACGACCCGGCAGGTCCCGCATGTCAGCGACAGTGATTTCGGTTTCTGATCTGCTGCGGCCGGGATCTCGTGTGGCTGCGCGGGAAAAGTCCAGTAGCCCCGTGTGGCTTGTTCCAGCAAGTTACACGTGGTCCCCTGGACCCACAGTCAGCATTTGAACATTTTGGGATTTTTCAGTTTCTCAGTTTAAACTTTGGAGGGACACAACTCTGGGTAGGAGAATCCAAAAATTGTGAAACAAATTTTGTTGGATTCCTCTAATAGAGTACTGTCCAAATATGAAACCATTTGTATGAAATCCAATATTTAATTCTGGAAAATTCTTTAAAACTTTTCAGCAAAAGAATTTTAGAGGGAGTTTGGCTAATCCAAAAGTCTTCAAATTTTGCCAGAGTAGTCTTTAGGGTGTTAGTGGGCCCCTGTAAAAGTTTCAGCTCAATTGGAGTTGATTTGATCAGGGCAATTCAGGATTTAAGTTGCTGTGTTCAATTGGATACAGAAACATTTTCAGGGAATTTCCAGAGCTTGGGAATTCATTTCTGGGAGATTCTTAGCTCCAAAAAATCCTATACAAATTCATGCAAGCTATATGAACTATAATTGAAATTGTAGTTCACTAAGTTTGGCATTAACATGGATGTGATCCCAGAATTAATTCTTCTTTGCTTAATTGCTTAGAAAATTGTTCGGAACAAACCACTCAATGAAAAGTGCTAATTTTTGGTCCAGATGACTTTCTTGTGACAAGAAACTCACATGAAAATTCTAAGCTCCATTGGAGCTCTGGATCACCCCTGTTCTGTTTAACCTCTTAAGGGGATCCATATAGAAGAGGGGGAAACCACCTAGTACTAATCATGTGCTTAGATCCAAACCCAAACCACTAGCACCAGTGTCATTTTAAATTCTTAAACAGAGTTCCATTTTGTAAAAACTTTTTATTAGAAATTATAGCAAAGTCTTTACAATTAAACATATGTGCATATTCATTACGTGTAGCATCTACGTGAAGAACTTGAAGTCATTGGAGTAGAGATCAAATGAGGGAGGCAAGAGATCAAGCCAAGTGGTCTTCACTAACTGGGTTATATATATTAGTCCCCTGCAAAACAAAGGCAAGCCCCGGTTTACATCTAAATTTACAAGCTTTTATTTGTATTCACTTTACTTGGTCTAGCATTCTGTTTATTGCATTATGTCTAGGAGGTATGAAACTCCAAATGCATGACCCAGAAAACCCTGGAGTATAATGTAGAGTAGAGTTTATCAATTGATTATAACTGCTGATCTCAAGTCAACAAAAGTGGATTAAAATAAGCAAAACTCGAGTGGGCAGTTTGCTACTCGTGAACAGGGATTAAGGGGGATCAATCGGAAGAGTTGGGAATTGATCCTCATAGTTAGGAATGGAGACCGGGCAGTGGATGGAAGGATCAAGGACGTTGTCCTGTGAACCTAGTCTATGTCTGAGTCGATTAAGGCCCGTTCTCGTGTGCGGCCCTGTGAGACAATGTAAGGGCATCAGTTTTTGACACCTATTTGAAGTGTTCATCACCACACCACACAACTCATTTGAAGTAAGTTGATGAACACAAATGAAGAGCAAGTAACCACCATCAACATGCTCATTAGAGAACAAACTCACATATTGCAAAAGTGGTATTTCCCACATGTGATATAGAAGGGCTGGGCATATGAAAACTCCTACACATTGCTAAGGATGTCCATGCCAAGTTTCACCCAAATTCAAAACCTTTTTGAGGTCATTTTGGGTATAGTTAGAAAGAGGGCAGTTTGAAACCATATTCAAATTCAAACTGTTTTTATCCCATGAATTCAAAAGTGGGAGACATATTCTTATTCAGCACATTTTTGTAAGCTCACACTCCTATTTTCACTCCATTTGGAGTTGATATTGACATGAGCTAATTGGGGCAAATTCAAACTTTATTTGAATCCAAACTGGACTTGTGCTGAAATTCATTCAAACCAAACCCATTTTGAATTCTAATCAATTCAAATGTCTCATGGGTGAATAATTTGAATCACCAGGGGTATTATGGGGCTCACTGTTTACAACAGTGATTAGGAGTAAATTTCAGAGGTTAAAACCCCGGGTCGGACCCACATGTCATAGAGAGAAGGAGAGAAAACTTGCACACAAAGTCACAGCCTCGGTGGGAAATTCCACCGAGCAGCTGTCGGCTGTGCCACCGAGCAGCCACCGGCGCCACCAGCTGCTTCCCCTCTACGCGCGCTGGCGCCCAGGGTGGCTTACTCGAGCCTCCACGCGACCGGCACCGCCTCAGCCCGAGCAGGAGTCGGCTGGCTTTATATCTTCGCGTGTGAACCCGAGCAGCGGCAGTTCTTCTCCCCGCAGCTCACTGCTCGATCGGGAAAACCAGCAAACGATCTCCTCCTTCATTCCTGAGCTGCTAGACAGCAACCTGAGATCGCCCTCTACCTCCCCAACGCCAGAAACCCCGAGCTCTGACCTCCTTTGCCCGAAAACGATCGCCACCGCGGCGACCCAGCCTCAGCCGAGAGTCAGGCGCCCGTGGACAGCGTTCCATAGGCGTTTTCATGGTCCAGCAAGAGAGGCAACAGGAGCGCATGAATACCGTGCAGCTCTCCTCCAAATTTGGAAGCAAACTGTGAAGAACCCACGGCGAATTATCAGTTTTTGTTCCGGCGACCTTAAACTGAGCTTCCGGTACGGATCCTTCAAATACTCGCTCTAAGATCCTTCTCTAGCTATCAAATCTTGCACATAGACGCTGGAATAGCCGGAGATCAAGTTCTTTTCTGCATCCGTGGCGTGAAACTGTCTAGAAGTGATGAATTTCAAGCTCGGTCAAGGGTGGTCATGGCGGGCACGATCGGTCACACGGTGCCGACCGACTTGCCGCCATCTTTGAACCCTTTTGACACCTTGTCGAGCTTCCTAGAGGTACACTGATGCTGTAGGACCGTTTGTTGGAGGTGTGGGCGGGTTAGAACCCACGGCCGACGGCGCCGAACCTCAATCGAGGCCGCGGCACGTTGCCGGGCTATTTCCGGTCACCGCCAGCCCGAACTGACACCACCGACGTGTTCCTCGACATCGATAACCCCCTGGCGGCGAGTTTCAGACCATGGGATGGCTGGCAGCGGCGAGCCAGCGAGCTCAGAGTCGGCTCCGGCGAGGGGAGGCGGCGCAGACGCGAGAGAGCGTCGGGAGGAAGACGAAGCCGGCTGGCCCACGCGTCAGCGGCTCAAAATTTGAAATCAGGATCGGGTGTGGCCGGGATCGGGTGTGCTGGCGCGCAAAGACCCTGTGGGCCCAGTGTGCGGTCGCCTCGGCGCTCAACACGTGTCTGGCGGGCCCCGGCAGATTTAAACTTTTTCCCCGATTTTCAGATTTCCTTCAAACTTCAATTCCTCATAACTTTGGCTAGAAAGCTCCAAATCGAGGTGAACCAAATTTTGTTGGATTCAGCTCTCTGGGCACTTTCCAGAAAATCAAGTTTCACTTCATGAAAACCCTTATTTCTCCAGAATTAATTCCTCAAAATTTGAAATGTTTGGAATTTTAACTGGAGAATCCTGTGTTGGAAAATTCTGAAATTTTGCTGGGATGTTCACCAAAATATCCTTGAACTGCCATAGAAATTTCAGATCCAATTGAGCTCATTTGATCCACCTAATGGTGTGATTAGTGAAACTGTTCCAGAGAAAATAGAAAATGTTCAGAAACATTTTCAGAATTTTCTCTTGAATTGTTTAGCTCATATCTTTAGCTAGGAACCTTCAAATTAAGTGAGACCAACTCAATTAGAACCCTCTGAAAATCTAGTTTTCAGAAAATCATAGTTTATTTCATGAAAGTCCCTAGAACACCCTAAGAGTTCCAATTAAATTCAAGTACATAATTAATTGTGGAGGGCTCCAATGAGCTTTGCTGCAACTAAGACTTAACCAAGTCTCTGTCTAGGTTGTAACCAAGCCACAGTAAAAGTTTCATAGTCAGTGAATCTGTCTAGTTGGACTTATAAGCTTCACAAGTTCAAACTTAATACAAATGCATTTAAATTGATACATGTACTTCTTCTATCATGTAGTCGCTAAGGTCGAGGAGGAACCCGAAGTCCTAGACTTCGTTACTCTGGAGGAACAGCTAGCCTACGACCAAGAGCAGCAAGGTAAACCCCAGTTTGCATTACCTTTTACAAAGTTTTATTGTTTTGAGCACTTACTTGAGTATTACGATTCTTTGCATTAGAGTCTTGTTTGGAAACCCAATTGCATAGCCAAGAAAACCATGGGTTAGGATTAAGATTGAAAACCCCGTTAGCTACTGTAATGCTAAGATAGAGTAGGATTCGGTACAATTCGAGTAGTTGGAACTACTCGCGAGCATAGGCTAGAGGCACTCGACTTGGGTAGAAATAGCACATGATACATATGGCAAGAAAAATGAGACCGAGCGGAGAGTAAGGGCAGCAGGATGTTGGGGCCTGTGTGCTGTAGCTACGCTTGTGTCAATTGAGGACCGAGCCGTGTGCGGGCCTGTTGAACAAGCTAGAACAGTACCGAAGACCTACCGGCTATATGGGAACCGGGAAACCGATGTAATTCGGGTAGCTGGGTATTGAGGCATTGCCCGTCGTTCAGAGGGTAGGTTGAGAGCTCGAGGTGTAAATCGGCTGGCGGCACTGAGATGCACGTGCAGAGACCTCTTGCTCGGGACGATGGTACCGGTTCAATGTTTGGCTGACGGGTGAAAGGTGGTTGCGTACGGTGTTAGTGATGGTTGCTGTAGGCAACATCGAGTACGGGCATACGTGACGGGTTATTCGGGTAACCCTGCAGGTGTAAATCGATTATAATCACCGTCCCTCGCGGTCAGTGAGTACCACTTGTTCACTGTACCGTGACGTAGAAAGAACAGGCTAGTTACATGTTAAAATGGTGCTGATTGAAAGATGGACTTGATTGCTAATGATTTGCTGTAGTCTAGAGCTAACTAAAGTTCTTTTCAACTTTGGGCAAAGTACATGAGAGAAATGCGTTTCTTGCTTGATTGCGGATCTCTCATGTGCCTTAGCGTAAGGTTCTCCACAACCTGCTGCAAAAACCTGAAAGTAAGGTTCTACTAATTAGGCGAGTCCTTGCAAATGACTTTTACCTCATGTAACCTATCAACCCTCATGTAGAAGTTCCATGTTTAGGTGAGACGGGTCAGAGTTGCCGAGCCTTCGTGATCATTGCTTGTGTTTGAAGCTTTTGCAGGGTTCTATGAGGAAGGGGCTCTCGAAGAGGAGACGGAACCCCAGGAGGGGAACCCCGTCGAGTGGGAGTCGTGCACGCCGCAGAGTTAGTGTGCGTGTGTGCTAGCAAGGACACGTTCAAGGGCTGGATGTGGACTTGATGCGTTGTCTACGCCTGTGAGTGTAGACTGGACTTATTTTGATGTACAAATGCTCATAAATCACTTTATGTAATAAAAGTTTTGCTTCCGCATTGTACCTTTGATGTGTGTTATCCGGTGCTGTGCAACGCAGCACCCCTCAGCGTGATCCTGGCTCGACAAGACCATGGGGTCGTGTCAGCGTTGGTATCAGAGCTCGGTTGAGGTTTAACACACTACAAAGGTCATCTTTTTCGAAAATCCAGTGAGGAACGAGTTAGTAGCCCGTATAAGGATGTTATTAGCATATAGAAAGTGGCATACTAAACTAATTGTCTATGTCAGAAAATCGTGTATCTCGGGACGTTTATGTCTTGGGGGGTGCACGTAAGTGCTGTCCACCAGTGCGCACAAGCTGAAGGGTGGAGCCCCACGAGTGGCAGGTAACCCGACTCGCTTAAATGTCCTCTACGACTCTTCATTGTCACACCCGGTTTTTCCGAATAAACAACCAAGTGAATATCACATGTATGCCAGGATCATTTTCTCATACATGTGATGACAAATAGTGAAGCATCATTTATTACAAGCCAGGTATCAAGTATAAATAAGTCTTACATTCGCAAATGTCTCAATGGACAATAATAAGTTCATCACAAGTAAATAAACTAGCAGCGGAAAAATTATTCTTGAGGGCTCCATCACAGGCGTTGCCCGGGGGTCTCCATGAACCTAGAAACCTTCTTCGAGTCCAAAGTCTTGGTCATTACACACCACCTCATTATCTTGACCTGAGCAGCAATATAAACCAACAAATATGCAAGGTTGAGTACCAATGGTACTCAGCAAGTGTGGGAAAATTATATCATGCATGGCTAGAACAAGGAGAGGTTGAACTCATGGTTAAAGCACTACGCAATTAATACCTATCACCTTAGCTTATTAAGCACCTACATTACTACACAAGTGAAATGGTCCCAATCTCCCATCCCATCATCATAACCAAATAACCATAACATCATTTCCAATGTTAAGCTCCCCGCTTAACATCCACAACCTCCAAGGTCATCATTCTCTAATCATGAATAAGTCCAAGCCACTCTTAACCGTGAGCACGGCTGTCATGACAGTTTTGACTCTGCAGAGTTTGTACCACTGCACCCACATGTAGTGATTTCATCCCCCGTTGCTGGGTGGACTAAAAGAACCTCCATTATGCCAGTGGCTACGATCCACATTCACACTTCCCAGGTGTGTAGCCAGGAGATCACTACGAAGCCTTTACAAAGGGATTCCCGACGAGCGTGGGCCCACTGAGGTTTCACCCCTAACAGCATACAAGAGGCTCCAACCCCGCTGTAGTGGCCCCCTCTTCAGCCTTGCGGTTCATATGGTAGTCCAGCTGACACCCACTCCCCGCACCATCCAACACACCCATACTACGCCGGGGATACACCTAATTAATTGGCCAAGCTGCCCCATCTCAGCATGTGGTTGGCACTGTAAAGCCAGGTTACATGCTCCATGAACCGGTCCTTAGGATCCAGGCAAGTACTAAACACAAACCCAAGCCTCGTGCACCCAGCACACAACCAAAACATCCAACTTGCCTTGATCCCTACCTCTACATAACTCACGGTATCTCATTCAAGAGTATGGTAAAATAAACTGATGATCTCATATCCCAAATATCCCATTCTAAGCATGGCTAAGCATATGCATAATAAATGACATAATAAAATATATCCCAACCCAAGCTACAAGGAAACAAGGTAATGCAATTCTAGGGAAACTTCCTAACATGGGTTTCATATTTCAATTGACAATGCAAATAATGCTAGCTACACATCCTAGCATAGGATCAAAGTGGTCAAGGACACTTGCCTCCTTCTTGCTGCTCTTGAAATGGGTAGTCCTGATCTTGGAAAGGGATAACTTGCTCTTGAACAGGTTCTACTTCATACCATCACACATAGCAAAATAAAAACACAATCCATAAGACATAGTTCACACTTCCACTTCATACAAACCACACATTCATATCTATGAAAGTCATTCACCATTATATGTGTTGTGGTTACTCTATGTGTGTTGATTTGTGGCTTGCATGCACTTTTAATCATGTGTATATGATTCCTACTTTTATGTTCACATTTACACTTAACTACTGTATATGTATGAGTTTCCCATTTAAATAAATTCCTTATATTCAACTACTACACCTTTTCACTACCAAGTATGTATGAAAAGTATTTTTCTTCTCCATATGTGCCTTTAGAATTTCTACCAACCTTAAACTGAATTCTTTGGATTCTAGAAACTCCATTTATCATTTACTAGTTGCTATATGTTCAGATTTATTTTCCTATACATAAATGTGTTCTTTATTATGAAATCAGTAATACACATCATCTAACAGAATAGGTTCTGGTCCTAAATAATTTAATAACATATTTTGACCTTTGCCTCTGATGTAAACTATTTCACAATTATTTTCCTATTTTCTAAAACTATTCATTGCTTAAAAATGTGTCCCTAAATGTGAAAAATAAATTAGACAGATTCAATTCAGCCCAAAATATGTTTTTATCTCACTCCAAAGTTTCCTAAATACTGAGAAAGTCTTTAATTAAATTTTGACAATATGTTTGTCCCACCTTTTAATTTTTAAACACTAGCAACATATTCAATTTCCTAAATTAAATACTAAACAGGGCTAAAAAGGTAAACTCACCCCATTACAGGGTCTATAATATTATTTTCAGAATTTCCAGGGGTCTAGCTACACTTATCAGAGGTGTTTTTCCTAATTTTCATTAAGTCCAGGGGCTAAAACTGATTTTTAAATGAATTTACATGATTTTCTGGAGTTCCAGGGGCTAGATCAGAAGTTTCCGGGGCTAGCTCTTATTTCCCGAGAACCCCAGGGGGTAGCACGTAAGAATTCCAGTCTTTATAACGCGGGGCTGACGTGGACCGTCCGATTTTAAGCCGACGGCCGAGATTATAACATCGAACCGGTACGCGGGGGTTCAAACCCTACCGTGCGATTTAAAATAAACGGCGCACAAGCGGCCACGTCGCTCTGATCGAACGCGGGCGGCGCTGCCGGCGGCGCACGGCGGCGGGAAGCGGCGATCTCGCCGGAGACTTTCGGATCTTCGAGAATTCTTCCTAGAACTGTGATCTTATGGCATAGATTGGTAGAGGGGAGATCGGGGATCTCACCTCAGGGGTTTTCTTGAGCTCGGAGGTACTGGAAGGTGATCGGCGACGAGGTCCGAAGAGAAACCACGGCGAAGCTCGTCGGCGCTGTGTTTACACCGCAAGTCACCGAGTTTTCTGCACCTGCAAGGTTCCCCGGAGGCGGTGGATCAAGACCAGCGAGTTAGATCGGAATTTCCGAGCTTAGATCGGCCAGAATTCGCCGGAGAAGTCTCGGTTCTCACCGGAGTAAAAATCGGCGATTGCGGGGGGAAAACAGAACGAGGCCGGGGTTTTTATAGACGGGGGAGGGCGGTGGGGTGGTTTAGATCATGTCCGCGTCGCCTACGAACAGAATTCAGCGGGGATACGACGAAATCCCGATCGGTTTTGATTCGGGTGCGAGGGAGTTCGGCGCTGGCGCGAGTAGACGACGATCGGGTGGGTCCCACCTGTCAGAGGAAGGAAGCGGCGCGCACGGCTGCGGGCTGGCGCGGGCGCTGGCTGGGCCGGCTGGTGAGTTTCGGCCCACCGGCCGGTTTTTTTCTGTTTTCTCTTTTTCTTTTTCTATTTCTTTTCTGATTTGAGTTTAATTTGAATTCCAGTTTGAATTTGAATTTTTGCAAAACATGCAACACGTACAAAATTTTTTAAATTCCCCTCTTAACATGATTTAGGATTTTGAATCAAAATTTTGGGGTGTTACAGCTCTACCCCCCTTAAAAGAAATCTCGTCCTCGAGATTGGTGTTTCTAAGAAAACAATTCCGGAAATTGTGCCTTGAGCTCATCTTCCCGCTCCCAGGTGGCTTCCTCTTCTGAGTGATGCTTCCACTGCACCTTGCACATCCGGATTCTTTTATTTCTGGTGAGGCGTTCCATTGTCTCCAAAATCTTGTATGGTTGCTCGGCATAAGACAAATCCTCAGCTACATCCACTTCATTCATGGGTAACACCTCTTCAGGCGTCCTCAGGCATTTCTTGAGTTGTGACACATGGAATACATCGTGCACATACGATAGACGAGCTGGTAATTCTAGTTGATACGCCACTTCGCCTTTCCTCTCCAGAACTTGAAAGGGTCCGATGTATCGAGGTGACAACTTCCCTTTCACCTTGAACCGACGAAGTCCTCGGATAGGGGACACCTTGAGATAAACATAGTCTCCCTCGTTGAAAACGAGCTCTCTTCTTCGTACATCAGCATAACTCTTTTGGCGTGTCTGTGCTATCCTCAAATTGTTGTGAATTTCCCTTACCTTCGCCTCGACTTCTTGTAGTACTTCGGGACCAAACACTTTACTTTCCCCTGTTTGGCTCCAAAATAGGGGAGTTCTGCACTTCCTTCCATACAAAGCTTCAAACGGTGACATCTTCATACTAGCTTGATAGCTGTTGTTATAGGAAAACTCCACATACGGTAAATTCTTGTCCCAACTCCTATTGTTTTTTAGTGCACATGCCCTTAACATATCTTCAAGGATCTGATTGGTTCTTTCCGTCTGCCCGTCAGTTTGGGGATGATAGGCAGACCTAAAGTTCAGATGGGTTCCCATGGTTTCATGCAACTTCTGCCAAAACCTCGAGGTGAACTGTGTCCCTCGGTCTGACACAATCTTCTTTGGCACTCCATGGTAACACACGATCCTTGACATGTACAACTCTGCCAATTTGGATCCGCTGTAACTTTCCTTCACGGGGAGGAAATGTGCTACCTTGGTTAGCCTATCAATGATGACCCATATTGAATCATATCCTGATTGGGTCCTAGGCAATCCCACGATGAAATCCATGCTGATTTCTTCCCATTTCCATTCAGGCACTTTGAGTGGTTGCAATAATCCCGCGGGTCGTTGATGTTATGCTTTCACCAACTGACATGTGTCACATAGGGCAACATGTTCCGCGACATCTCGCTTCATGCCATACCACCAATACCTGCCCTTGAGGTCCTGGTACATCTTCGTACTCCCAGGATGAATGGAATAGTCGGAATCGTGAGCCTCCTTCAAAATTAATTCACGGATCTCCTTTACTTCTGGCACACAGATCCTTTTCCCGTGCCACACCGTACCTTGTTCATCCTCTCTGAAACCTGGAGCTTTATTTTCCTTGATGAGTTGCCTGATTTCCTGTATCTTCTCATCATTCTTTTGGCCCTCGCGTATGTCTCGCTCGAGTGTGGAGTCCACTTCCATGGCGATGGTTCACCACTATTTACTAGACATAGATTGAGCCTTATAACCTCGTCCTTCAATTCTGCAGGCATGTCCTTCAATCTCAACTTATTGACCTGCACTTTCCGACTCAAAGCATCGGCCACGACGTTTGCTTTCCCAGGATGATAGTTGATGCCCACATCAAAGTCATTGATTAGCTCTAACCATCTCCTTTGTCTAAGGTTGAGGTCTGGCTGTGTGAATATGTACTTCAAACTCTTATGATCCGTATATATCTCGGTCCTCTTCCCCATCAAATAGTGTCGCCAAATTTTCAACGCATGTACCACTACGGCTAGTTCTAAGTCATGTGTAGGATAGTTTTTCTCGTGCTTCCGAAGCTGCCGTGATGCATATGCCACGACATGCCCTTCTTGCATGAGAACACATCCCAACCCATTTCCAGAGGCATCGCAGTACACTGTGAAATTCTTCTGCATATCTGGCATAATCAACACTGGGGCTGTTGTCAATCTCTTCTTTAGCTCCTGAAAACTCGTCTCGCACTGTGGCGTTCAGGTGAATGTGATTCCCTTCTCCAACAGTTTGGTGAGAGGTCTCGAGATCTTGGAGAATCCTTCAATAAACCGTCAATAGTATCCAGCCAATCCCAAAAATCTTCGAACTTCCCCGACATTTTCAGATGTCTTCCACTTCTGTATATCCTTGATTTTGGCAGAATCTACGGAGATTCCTCCCTCCTAGATTATATGTCCTAAGAAGGGAACTCTCTTCAGCCAAAAATCACACTTGCTCAATTTGGCATATAGTTGGTGTTCTCTTAGCCTCTGCAACACCAACCTTAGATGTTTCTCATGTTCTTCTTCATCTTTGGAGAAGACAAGAATGTCATCTATGAAAACCACCACAAATTTGTCCAGATATTCCATGAATACCTTGTTCATGAGGTACATGAAGTATGCCGGGGCATTAGTTAGCCCGAAAGGCATGACGGTGTATTCATACAGTCCGTACCGAGATACGAAAGTTGTCTTTGGAATATCAGATTGCCTTATCTTGAGTTGGTGGTATCCCGACCTGAGATCAATTTTCGAGAACACACAAGCTCCCCTCAACTGATCAAACAAGTCTTCAATGTGGGGTAATGGGTACTCGTTCTTGATGGTTACCTCATTCAAGGCACGGTAATCCACGCATAACCTTTGGGTTCCGTCCTTCTTAGGCACAAATATCACCGGAGCTCCCCATGGTGAGGAACTAGGACGAATATACCCCTTCTCCGACAATTCTCTCAAATGATCCTTGAGTTCTTCCAGCTGCTTGGAGTCCATCCGATAAGGTCTCCTGTATATCGGGGCTGTTCCAGGCACTAGCTCAATTGCGAATTCCACTTCACGATCGGGAGGCATACCTGGCAACTCCTCCGGAAAAACATCTGGATATTCCCTGATGGACCTGATTTCCTCAACTTTCACCTCAACTTGATTTAATTTAATGTCCCTCCTAGGCTCGTGTATTGTTATGAACTTTACTCTTGTGCCACTAGGGTGAGTTAGTTCCACCGTTCTGGTCGAACAATGAATGATTCCTTTATGTTTGGTCAACCAATCCATACCCAAAATAATATCTATCCCTTGTGAATCTATCACTATGAGGTTAGCAGTAAATACTACCCCATTAATGTCTAGGTTCACTTTGGGACACACTTTTCTTGTCCTTATTTCTCCACCTGGAGAGTTTACGGCTAGCATATGGTTCATTTGTGTTGTTACTAGGTCATACTTCTTAACAAACCCTTGAGCAATGAACGAATGGGTAGCACCAGAATCAAACAGCAGGGTTGCAAGGTGTAAATTGGCAGGAAACTTACCAACTACCACGTCGGGTGCATCTTGTGCTTCCTCCATAGTGACGTGGTTCACCCGTCCCCTCATTACATTCTGCTGTTGTGGCTGCGCGGGCTTCTTCTTTGGGCATTTGTGGGCGTAGTGCCCCACTTCACCGCAGCTAAAACATTGCACCCCAACCTTAGGTGCCTGGCCTTTGCTGTCTTGGGGTTGGTTTGGAGGTCCCTGTACTGCTGGTCGAGGTGGATATGCGGGGCGAGGCTGCTGTACAAACTGACGTTGTGGCGGTGCTGGTGCTGCCGGTGGCCTGTAGTTCGGGTTGTACCCTCTTGGTGCTGAGTAGGGTACCGCAGCACGGTTCGTCTGCCCTGCAGGTGGCTGCATCAGACGTGGGCGGGTGTTGCTCCCAGAGGCTTGATGTGACTACCCGGCCTTCCTCTTATTCTCATTTTCCAAGGCCTTTAGTTTCCTTTCTACCACAAACGCTCTGTCCACCATCTTTTGGAAACTTTCATACTCATTTGAGGACATTGCACACTGCATCTCTGCAGTAAGTCCCTCCACGAAACAATCTTGTTTCTGCTCATCAGTCTCTATGTCCCGTGGGGCATAACGGGATAGTTGAGTAAATTTAGTGAGGTATTCCCTCACCGTCATGTTTCCCAGCCGCAGCCCCAAAAACTCCTTCCTCTTGTTTTTGAGTTCACCTCTTGAGATGTAATGGTTGCGGAAGCTACGCTTGAACTCTTTCCAAGTGATGTTCCCAGGGTCATGATGGGCGGCTATGTAGGCGGTCCACCAATCAGCAGCAGGTCCATGCAATTGATGAGAGGCAAACAGCACCCTCTCATACCCTTGGCAGTGGATGATCCTCATCTTGCTTTCAATGGTCTTCAGCCAATCATCTGCCTCCAGAGGTTCAGCAGCACTTGCAAACTTTGGAGGTTGAGTTCCTAGAAACTCACTCAACCTTGGTTGGCGTGGTGCAGCTTGTGGAGGTGGAACTTGATGCAAGTTGGCCACCACTTGAGTCAAGTTCTGGATGAGCTGATTCTGATTCTCCAGCATTTGGTGGAGGGGATCAACTCCTTCACGGCGACCACCCCGGTCCTGGCCTCCAGAAAGATGAGGGTTGCATGCCTCATCGTTGTTGTTGGCGGGGTTGGCAGCACATCCTTTTCCTCTTCCGGCCATCTGGAAGAATCAACCAATGTTAATTTGAAAGCATTTAGTATCATCTTACTACTTTCATTTGTTTGTACTTTGAAGTGTTGAGGCTTTGTTATACTTTTACGAGGGTTCATATCTCACACCAAATAAATGCACTATTATTTCATGTGGGTTCACACACCAAAGCAAAACAATCTGAAGACGAGGTTGTGGACAATTGCTCATGGCTTCCACAACTCACGTCACACACCAAGCATTAACACATCCTTAACTTAACGTAACGACTCGACTATTCGACATCTTGCTAACTAAGGGAAGGACTCTACAGTACTTGTTTTCTTGAGCTGGCTCCTCGGGATCTTCCTCATCATTTCGGCTGCCTTCTGACTCTGCTTTGGTTGGGGAGGCTGCTGGGGGAGAAGTGCGACGACGCCTGATCGCTCGGCGATCTGGGGAGTCAGGAGTCCATGTATCATTCACGGTGACACACAGTTCATTCCCATCTCCTCTTTCCCTTGCCCTCAAACAGGCTCGCAGCAACGCCTCCGTTTCCTTCAGGGTGTCCCGGACATCCTGAAGCTCTTGTTGACACTCCTGCAGTCGAGTTCTGAGCATAGAAGCATCTTCCAAGCACAAGTCCATGTGCTCATGGGAAGTCCCTTGCTGCACCGGCGGGTACTTGTACTCCGTGGTACCACTCTCACGCTGGAGGACATACATGTACTCAGTTTTGTCCAAGTGGCGACGATAGATGTGACTCTGGCAGGTGATGGCCTCCCAGGTGACATCTTTCTCCGCATCGACCTGTGTCGCTCTACAAGCTGGAGTGTGGTGAATCTTAAGCAGCTGATTTTCGTGTATTATCCTCATCTCTGAACTCCATTCTTCCCTCTTCTCACGGATGGTCCTGGTGGAGTTATAGTGGATGATTAGCTTGCCCGTATTGCCGGCGGCTTCGAGCATACGTCGAAGACGGCGTAATAAGCCTCCTACTACCAATCCGTAGGAAAGGTACGTCAACGGACGGCTCTCCTCCCTCTCGGCAAGGGCAACTACGGGAACTCTCCCTCCTGTGGACTTGCGAGCGGTGCGAATCATGGAACCATCTAAAACAAAAAGAATTTAAAATTAGGTTAGATAAACTCTCAAACAAAAATCCTATTTTGAATGAAAATTGGGGTAAGATGAAGAAAGTGACTCATTAAATAACACTTTTCAACACACACCTTGTAAAAATAGTTTTTAAGAAAATAAGGTCCTTAAATACGTCCATTTCTACCTAGGTCCACGTTCCTACGGGCAACCTTGGCTCTGATACCACCTCTGTCACACCCGGTTTTTCCGAAGAAACAACCAAGTGAATATCACATGTATGCCAGGATCATTTTCTCATACATGTGGTGACAAATAGTGAAGCATCATTTATTACAAGCCAGGTGTCAAGTATGAATAAATCTTACATTCACAAATGTCTCAATGGACAATAATAAGTTCATCACAAGTAAATAAACTAGCAGCGGAAAAATTATTCTTGAGGTCTCCATCACAGGCGTTGCCCGAGGGTCTCCATGAACCTAGAAACTTTCTTCGGGTCCAAAGTCTTGGTCATTATATACCACCTCATTATCTTGACCTGAGCAGCAATATAAACCAACAAATATGCAAGGTTGAGTACCAATGGTACTCAGCAAGTGTGGGAAAATTATATCATGCATGGCTAGAACAAGGAGAGGTTGAACTCATGGTTAAAGCACTACGCAATTAATACCTATCACCTTAGCTTATTAAACACCTACATTACTACACAAGTGAAATGGTTCCAATCTCCCATCCCATCATCATTACCAAATAACCATAACATCATTTCCAATGTTAAGCTCCCCGCTTAACATCCACAACCTCCAAGGTCATCATTCTCTAATCATGAATAAGTCCAAGCCGCTCTTAACCGTGAGCACGGCTGTCATGACAGTTTTGACTCTGCAGAGTTTGTACCACTGTACCCACATGTAGTGATTTCATCCCCCGTTGCCGGGTGGACTAAAAGAACCTCCATTATGCCAGTGGCTACGATCCATATTCACACTTCCCAGGTGTGTAGCCAGGAGATCACTACGAAGCCTTTACAAAGGGATTCCCGACGAGCGTGGGCCCACTGAGGTTTCACCCCTAACAGCATACAAGAGGCTCCAACCCCGCTGCAGTGGCCCCCTCTTGAGCCTTGCGGTTCATATGGTAGTCCAGCTGACACCCACTCCCCGCACCATCCAACACACCCATACTACGCCGGGGATACAGCTAATTAATTGGCCAAGCTGCCCCATCTCAGCATGTGGTTGGCACTGTAAAGCCAGGTTACATGCTCCATGAACCGGTCCTTAGGATCCAGGCAAGTACTAAACACAAACCCGAGTCTCGTGCACCCAGCACACAACCAAAACATCCAACTTGCCTTGATCCCTACCTCTACATAACTCACAGTATCTCATTCAAGAGTATGGTAAAATAAACTGATGATCTCATATCCCAAATATCCCATTCTAAGCATGGCTAAGCATATGCATAATAATAAATTACATAATAAAATATATCCCAACCCAAGCTACAAGGAAACAAGGTAATGCAATTCTAGGGAAACTTTCTAACATGGGTTTCATATTTCAATTGACAATGCAAATAATTCTAGCTACACATCCTAGCATAGGATCAAAGTGGTCAAGGACACTTGCCTCCTTCTTGCTGCTCTTGAAATGGGTAGTTCTGATCTTGGAAAGGGATAACTTGCTCTTGAACAGGTTCTACTTCATACCATCACACATAGCAAAAGAAAAACACAATCCATAAGACATAGTTCACACTTCCACTTCATACAAACCACACATTCATATCTATGAAAGTCATTCACCATTATATGTGTTGTGGTTACTCTATGTGTGTTGATTTGTGGCTTGCATGCACATTTAATCATGTGTAGATGATTCCTACTTTTATGTTCACATTTACACTTACCTACTGTATATGTATGAGTTTCCCATTTAAATAAATTACTTATATTCAACTACTACACCTTTTCACTACCAAGTATGTATGAAAAGTATTTTTCTTCTCCATATGTGCCTTTAGAATTTCTACCAACCTTAAACTGAATTCTTTGGATTCTAGAAACTCCATTTATCATTTACTAGTTGCTATATTTTCAGATTTATTTTCCTATACATAAATGTGTTCTTTATTATGAAATCAGTAATAGACATCATCTAACAGAATAGGTTCTGGTCCTAAATAATTTAATAACATATTTTGACCTTTGCCTCTGATGTAAACTATTTCACAATTATTTTCCTATTTTCTAAAACTATTCATTGCTTAAAAATGTGTCCCTAAATGTGAATAATAAATTAGACAGATTCAATTCAGTCCAAAATATGTTTTTATCTCACTCCAAAGTTTCCTAAATACTGAGAAAGTCTTTAATTAAATTTTGACAATATGTTTGTCCCACCTTTTAATTTTTAAACACTAGCAACATATTCAATTTCCTAAATTAAATACTAAACAGGGCTAAAAAGGTAAACTCACCCCATTACAGGGTCTATAATATTATTTTCAGAATTTCCAGGGGTCTAGCTACACTTATCAGAGGTGTTTTTCCTAATTTTCATTAAGTCCAGGGGCTAAAACTGATTTTTAAATGAATTTACATGATTGTCTGGAGTTCCAGGGGCTAGATCAGAAGTTTCCGGGGCTAGCTCTTATTTCCCAAGAACCCCAGGGGGTAGCACGTAAGAATTCCAGTCTTTATAACGCGGGGCTGACGTGGACCGTCCGATTTTAAGCCGACGGCCGAGATTATAACATCGAACCGGTACGCGGAGGTTTAAACCCTACCGTGCGATTTAAAATAAACGGCGCACAAGCGGCCACGTCGCTCTGATCGAACGCGGGCGGCGCTGCCGACGGCGCACGGCGGCGGGAAGCGGCGATCTCGCCAGAGACTTTCGGATCTTCGAGAATTCTTCCTAGAACTGTGATCTTATGGCATAGATCGGTAGAGGGGAGGTCGGGGATCTCACCTCAGGGGTTTTCTTGAGCTCGGAGGTCATGGAAGGTGATCGGTGACGAGGTCCGAGGAGAAACCACGGCGAAGCTCGTCGGCGCTGTGTTTACACCGCAAGTCACCGAGTTTTCTGCACCTGCAAGGTTCCCCGGAGGCGGTGGATCAAGACCAGCGAGTTAGATCGGAATTTCCGAGCTTAGATCGGCCAGAATTCGCCGGAGAAGTCTCGGTTCTCACCAGAGTAAAAATCGGCGATTGCGGGGGGAAAACAGAACGAGGCCGGGGTTTTTATAGACGGGGGAGGGCGGCGGGGTGGTTTAGATCATGTCCGCGTCGCCTACGAACAGAATTCAGCGGGGATACGACGAAATCCCGATCGGTTTTGATTCGGGTGCGAGGGAGTTCGGCGCTGGCGCGAGTAGACGACGATCGGGTGGGTCCCACCAGTCAGCGGAAGGAAGCGGCGCACTGCTGCGGGCTGGCGCGGGCGCTGGCTGGGCCGGCTGGTGGGTTTCGGCCCACTGGCCGGTTTTTTTCTGTTTTCTCTTTTTATTTTTCTATTTCTTTTCTGATTTGAGTTTAATTTGAATTCCAGTTTGAATTTGAATTTTTGCAAAACATGCAACACGTCCAAAATTTTTTAAATTCCCCTCTTAACATGATTTAGGGTTTTGAATCAAAATTTTGGGGTGTTACAGCTCTACCCCCCTTAAAAGAAATCTCGTCCTCGAGATTGGTGTTTCTAAGAAAACAATTCCGGAAATTGTGCCTTGAGCTCATCTTCCCGCTCCCAGGTGGCTTCCTCTTCTGAGTGATGCTTCCACTGCACCTTGCACATCCGGATTCTTTTATTTCTGGTGAGGCGTTCCATTGTCTCCAAAATCTTGTATGGTTGCTCGGCATAAGACAAATCCTCAGCTACATCCACTTCATTCATGGGTAACACCTCTTCAGGCGTCCTCAGGCATTTCTTGAGTTGTGACACATGGAATACATCGTGCACATCCGATAGACGAGCCGGTAATTCTAGTTAATACGCCACTTCGCCTTTCCTCTCCAGAACTTGAAAGGGTCCGATGTATCGAGGTGACAACTTCCCTTTCACCTTGAACCGACGAAGTCCTCGGATAGGGGACACCTTGAGATAAACATAGTCTCCCTCGTTGAAAACGAGCTCTCTTCTTCGTACATCAGCATAACTCTTTTGGCGTGTCTGTGCTATCCTCAAATTGTTGTGAATTTCCCTTACCTTCGCCTCGGCTTCTTGTAGTACTTCTGGACCAAACACTTTACTTTCCCCTGTTGGGCTCCAAAATAGGGGAGTTCTGCACTTCCTTCCATACAAAGCTTCAAACGGTGACATCTTCATACTAGCTTGATAGCTGTTGTTATAGGAAAACTCCGCATACGGTAAATTCTTGTCCCAACTCCTATTGTTTTTGAGTGCACATGCCCTTAACATATCTTCAAGGATCTGATTGGTTCTTTCCATCTGCCCGTCAGTTTGGGGATGATAGGCAGAGCTAAAGTTCAGATGGGTTCCCATGGTTTCATGCAACTTCTGCCAAAACCTCGAGGTGAACTGTGTCCCTCGGTCCGACACAATCTTCTTTGGCACTCCATGGTAACACACGATCCTTGACATGTACAACTCTGCCAATTTGGATCCGCTGTAACTTTCCTTCACGGGGAGGAAATGTGCTACCTTGGTTAGCCTATCAATGATGACCCATATTGAATCATATCCTGATTGGGTCCTAGGCAATCCCACGATGAAATCCATGCTGATTTCTTCCCATTTCCATTCAGGCACTTTGAGTGGTTGCAATAATCCCGCGGGTCGTTGATGTTCTGCTTTCACCAACTGACATGTGTCACATAGGGCAACATGTTCCGCGACATCTCGCTTCATGCCATACCACCAATACCTGCCCTTGAGGTCCGGGTACATCTTCGTACTCCCAGGATGAATGGAATAGTCGGAATCGTGAGCCTCCTTCAAAATTAATTCACGGATCTCCTTTACTTCTGGCACACAGATCCTTTTCCCGTGCCACACCGTACCTTGTTCATCCTCTCTGAAACCTGGAGCTTTATTTTCCTTGATGAGTTGCCTGATTTCCTGTATCTTCTCATCATTCTTTTGGCCCTCGCGTATGTCTCGCTCGAGTGTGGAGTCCACTTCCATGGCGATGGCTTCACCACTATTTAATAGACATAGATTGAGCCTTATAACCTTGTCCTTCAATTCTGCAGGCATGTCCTTCAAGCTCAACTTATTGACCTGCACTTTCCGACTCAAAGCATCGGCCACGACGTTTGCTTTCCCAGGATGATAGTTGATGCCCACATCAAAGTCATTGATTAGCTCTAACCATCTCCTTTGTCTAAGGTTGAGGTCTGGCTGTGTGAATATGTACTTCAAACTCTTATGATCCGTATATATCTCGGTCCTCTTCCCCATCAAATAGTGTCGCCAAATTTTCAACGCATGTACCACTGCGGCTAGTTCTAAGTCATGTGTAGGATAGTTTTTCTCGTGCTTCCGAAGCTGCCGTGATGCATATGCCACGACATGCCCTTCTTGCATGAGAACACATCCCAACCCATTTTCAGAGGCATCGCAGTACACTGTGAAATTCTTCTGCATATCTGGCATAATCAACACTGGGGCTGTTGTCAATCTCTTCTTTAGCTCCTGAAAACTCGTCTCGCACTGTGGCGTTCAGGTGAATGTGATTTCCTTCTCCAACAGTTTGGTGAGAGGTCTCGAGATCTTGGAGAATCCTTCAATAAACCGTCAATAGTATCCAGCCAATCCCAAAAAGCTTCGAACTTCCCCGACATTTTCAGGGGTCTTCCACTTCTGTATATCCTCGATTTTGGCAGAATCTACGGAGATTCCTCCCTCCGAGATTATATGTCCTAAGAAGGGAACTCTCTTCAGCCAAAACTCACACTTGCTCAATTAGGCATATAGTTGGTGTTCTCTTAGCCTCTGCAACACCAACCTTAGATGTTTCTCATGTTCTTCTTCATCTTTGGAGAAGACGAGAATGTCATCTATGAAAACCACCACAAATTTGTCCAGATATTCCATGAATACCTTGTTCATGAGGTACATGAAGTATGCTGGGACATTAGTTAGCCCGAAAGGCATGACGGTGTATTCATACAGTCCGTACCGAGATACGAAAGTTGTCTTTGGAATATCAGATTGCCTTATCTTGAGTTGGTGGTATCCCGACCTGAGATCAATTTTTGAGAACACACAAGCTCCCCTCAACTGATCAAACAAGTCTTCAATGTGGGGTAATGGGTACTTGTTCTTGATGGTTACCTCATTCAAGGCACGGTAATCCACGCATAACCTTTGGGTTCCGTCCTTCTTGGGCACAAATATCACCGGAGCTCCCCATGGTGAGGAACTAGGACGAATATACCCCTTCTCCGACAATTCTCTCAAATGATCCTTGAGTTCTCCCAGCTGCTTGGAGTCCATCCGATAAGGTCTCTTGTATATCGGGGCTGCTCCAGGCACTAGCTCAATTGCGAATTCCACTTCACGATCGGGAGGCATACCTGGCAACTCCTCCGGAAAAACATCTGGATATTCCCTGATGGTCCTGATTTCCTCAACTTTCACCTCAACTTGATTTAATTTAATGTCCCTCCTAGGCTCGTGTATTGTTATGAACTTTACTCTTGTGCCACTAGGGTGAGTTAGTTCCACCGTTCTGGTCGAACAATGAATGATTCCTTTATGTTTGGTCAACCAATCCATACCCAAAATAATATCTATCCCTTGTGAATCTATCACTATGAGGTTAGCAGTAAATACTACCCCATTAATGTCTAGGTTCACTTTGGGACACACTTGTCTTGTCCTTATTTCTCCACCTGGAGAGTTTACGGCTAGCATATGGTTCATTTGTGTTGTTACTAGGTCATACTTCTTAACAAACCCTTGAGCAATGAACGAATGGGTAGCACCAGAATCAAACAGCAGGGTTGCAAGGTGTAAATTGGCAGGAAACTTACCAACTACCACGTCGGGTGCATCTTGTGCTTCCTCCATAGTGACGTGGTTCACCCGTCCCCTCATTACATTCTGCTGTTGTGGCTGCGCGGGCTTCTTCTCTGGGCATTTGTGGGCGTAGTGCCCCACTTCACCGCAGCTAAAACATTGCACCCCAACCTTAGGTGCCTGGCCTTTGCTGTCTTGGGGTTGGTTTGGAGGTCCCTGTACTGCTGGTCGAGGTGGATATGCGGGGCGAGGCTGCTGTACAAACTGACGTTGTGGCGGTGCTGGTGCTGCCGGTGGCCTGTAGTTCGGGTTGTACCCTCTTGGTGCTGAGTAGGGTACCGCAGCACGGTTCGTCTGCCCTGCAGGTGGCTGCATCAGACGTGGGCGGGTGTTGCTCCCAGAGGCTTGATGTGACTACCCGGCCTTCCTCTTATTCTCATTTTCCAAGGCCTTTAGTTTCCTTTCTACCACAAACGCTCTGTCCACCATCTTTTGGAAACTTTCATACTCATTTGAGGACATTGCACACTGCATCTCTGCAGTAAGTCCCTCCACGAAACAATCTTGTTTCTGCTCATCAGTCTCTATGTCCCGTGGGGCATAACGGGATAGTTGAGTAAATTTAGTGAGGTATTCCCTCACCGTCATGTTTCCCAGCCGCAGCCCCAAAAACTCCTTCCTCTTGTTTTTGAGTTCACCTCTTGAGATGTAATGGTTGCGGAAGCTACGCTTGAACTCTTCCCAAGTGATGTTCCCAGGGTCATGATGGGCGGCTATGTAGGCGGTCCACCAATCAGCAGCAGGTCCATGCAATTGATGAGAGGCAAACAGCACCCTCTCATACCCTTGGCAGTGGATGATCCTCATCTTGCTTTCAATGGTCTTCAGCCAATCATCTGCCTCCAGAGGTTCAGCAGCACTTGCAAACTTTGGAGGTTGAGTTCCTAGAAACTCACTTAACCTTGGTTGGCGTGGTGCAGCTTGTGGAGGTGGAACTTGATGCAAGTTGGCCACCACTTGAGTCAAGTTCTGGATGAGCTGATTCTGATTCTCCAGCATTTGGTGGAGGGGATCAACTCCTTCACGGCGACCACCCCGGTCCTGGCCTCCAGAAAGATGAGGGTTGCATGCCTCATCGTTGTTGTTGGCGGGGTTGGCAGCACATCCTTTTCCTCTTCCGGCCATCTGGAAGAATCAACCAATGTTAATTTGAAAGCATTTAGTATCATCTTACTACTTTCATTTGTTTGTACTTTGAAGTGTTGAGGCTTTGTTATACTTTTACGAGGGTTCATATCTCACACCAAATAAATGCACTATTATTTCATGTGGGTTCACACACCAAAGCAAAACAATCTGAAGACGAGGTTGTGGACAATTGCTCATGGCTTCCACAACTCACGTCACACACCAAGCATTAACACACCCTTAACTTAACGTAACGACTCGACTATTCGACATCTTGCTAACTAAGGGAAGGACTCTACAGTACTTGTTTTCTTGAGCTGGCTCCTCGGGATCTTCCTCATCATTTCGGCTGCCTTCTGACTCTGCTTTGGTTGGGGAGGCTGCTGGGGGAGAAGTGCGACGACGCCTGATCGCTCGGCGATCTGGGGAGTCAGGAGTCCATGTATCATTCACGGTGACACACAGTTCATTCCCATCTCCTCTTTCCCTTGCCCTCAAACAGGCTCGCAGCAACGCCTCCGTTTCCTTCAGGGTGTCCCGGACATCCTGAAGCTCTTGTTGACACTCCTGCAGTCGAGTTCTGAGCATAGAAGCATCTTCCAAGCACAAGTCCATGTGCTCATGGGAAGTCCCTTGCTGCACCGGCGGGTACTTGTACTCCGTGGTACCACTCTCACGCTGGAGGACATACATGTACTCAGTTTTGTCCAAGTGGCGACGATAGATGTGACTCTGGCAGGTGATGGCCTCCCAGGTGACATCTTTCTCCGCATCGACCTGTGTCGCTCTACAAGCTGGAGTGTGGTGAATCTTAAGCAGCTGATTTTCGTGTATTATCCTCATCTCTGAACTCCATTCTTCCCTCTTCTCACGGATGGTCCTGGTGGAGTTATAGTGGATGATTAGCTTGCCCGTATTGCCGGCGGCTTCGAGCATACGTCGAAGACGGCGCAATAAGCCTCCTACTACCAATCCGTAGGAAAGGTACGTCAACGGACGGCTCTCCTCCCTCTCGGCAAGGGCAACTACGGGAACTCTCCCTCCTGTGGACTTGCGAGCGGTGCGAATCATGGAACCATCTAAAACAAAAAGAATTTAAAATTAGGTTAGATAAACTCTCAAACAAAAATCCTATTTTGAATGAAAATTGGGGTAAGATGAAGAAAGTGACTCATTAAATAACACTTTTCAACACACACCTTGTAAAAATAGTTTTTAAGAAAATAAGGTCCTTAAATACGTCCATTTCTACCTAGGTCCACGTTCCTACGGGCAACCTTGGCTCTGATACCACCTCTGTCACACCCGGTTTTTCCGAAGAAACAACCAAGTGAATATCACATGTATGCCAGGATCATTTTCTCATACATGTGATGAAAAATAGTGAAGCATCATTTATTACAAGCCAGGTGTCAAGTATGAATAAATCTTACATTCGCAAATGTCTCAATGGACAATAATAAGTTCATCACAAGTAAATAAACTAGCAGCGGAAAAATTATTCTTGAGGGCTCCATCACAGGCGTTGCCCGGGGGTCTCCATGAACCTAGAAACCTTCTTCAGGTCCAAAGTCTTGGTCATTATACACCACCTCATTATCTTGACCTGAGCAGCAATATAAACCAACAAATATGCAAGGTTGAGTACCAATGGTACTCAGCAAGTGTGGGAAAATTATATCATGCATGGCTAGAACAAGGAGAGGTTGAACTCATGGTTAAAGCACTACGCAATTAATACCTATCACCTTAGCTTATTAAGCACCTACATTACTACACAAGTGAAATGGTCCCAATCTCCCATCCCATCATCATAACCAAATAACCATAACATCATTTCCAATGTTAAGCTCCCCTCTTAACATCCACAACCTCCAAGGTCATCATTCTCTAATCATGAATAAGTCCAAGCCGCTCATAACCGTGAGCACGGCTGTCATGACAGTTTTGACTCTGCAGAGTTTGTATCACTGTACCCACATGTAGTGATTTCATCCCCCGTTGCCGGGTGGACGAAAAGAACCTCCATTATGCCTGTAGCTACGATCCACATTCACACTTCCCAGGTGTGTATCCAGGAGATCACTACGAAGCCTTTACAAAGGGATTCCCGACGAGCGTGGGCCCACTGAGGTTTCACCCCTAACAGCATACAAGAGGCTCCAACCCCGCTGCAGTGGCCCCCTCTTGAGCCTTGCGGTTCATATGATAGTCCAGCTGACACCCACTCCCCGCACCATCCAACACACCCATACTACGCCGGGGATACACCTAATTAATTGGCCAAGCTGCCCCATCTCAGCATGTGGTTGGCACTGTAAAGCCAGGTTACATGCTCCATGAACCGGTCCTTAGGATCCAGGCAAGTACTAAACACAAACCCAAGTCTCGTGCACCCAGCACACAACCAAAACATCTAACTTGCCTTGATCCCTACCTCTACATAACTCACGGTATCTCATTCAAGAGTATGGTAAAATAAACTGATGATCTCATATCCCAAATATCCCATTCTAAGCATGGCTAAGCATATGCATAATAATAAATGACATAATAAAATATATCCCAACCCAAGCTACAAGGAAACAAGGTAATGCAATTCTAGGGAAACTTCCTAACATGGGTTTCATATTTCAATTGACAATGCAAATAATTCTAGCTACACATCCTAGCATAGGATCAAAGTGGTCAAGGACACTTGACTCCTTCTTGCTGCTCTTGAAATGAGTAGTCCTGATCTTGGAAAGGGATAACTTGCTTTTGAGCAGGTTCTACTTCATACCATCACACATAGCAAAAGAAAAACACAATCCATAAGACATAGTTCACACTTCCACTTCATACAAACCACACATTCATATCTATGAAAGTTATTCACCATTATATGTGTTGTGGTTACTCTATGTGTGTTGATTTGTGGCTTGCATGCACTTTTAATCATGTGTATATGATTCCTACTTTTATGTTCACATTTACACTTACCTACTGTATATGTATGAGTTTCCCATTTAAATAAATTCCTTATATTCAACTACTACACCTTTTCACTACCAAGTATGTATGAAAAGTATTTTTCTTCTCCATATGTGCCTTTAGAATTTCTACCAACCTTAAACTGAATTCTTTGGATTCTAGAAACTCCATTTATCATTTACTAGTTGCTATATTTTCAGATTTATTTTCCTATACATAAATGTGTTCTTTATTATGAAATCAGTAATACACATCATCTAACAGAATAGGTTCTGGTCCTAAATAATTTAATAACATATTTTGACCTTTGCCTCTGATGTAAACTATTTCACAATTATTTTCCTATTTTCTAAAACTATTCATTGCTTAAAAATGTGTCCCTAAATGTGAATAATAAATTAGACAGATTCAATTCAGCACAAAATATGTTTTTATCTCACTCCAAAGTTTCCTAAATACTGAGAAAGTCTTTAATTAAATTTTGACAATATGTTTGTCCCATCTTTTAATTTTTAAACACTAGCAACATATTCAATTTCCTAAATTAAATACTAAACAGGGCTAAAAAGGTAAACTCACCCCATTACAGGGTCTATAATATTATTTTCAGAATTTCCAGGGGTCTAGCTACACTTATCAGAGGTGTTTTTCCTAATTTTCATTAAGTCCAGGGCCTAAAACTGATTTTTAAATGAATTTACATGATTTTCTGGAGTTCCAGGGGCTAGATCAGAAGTTTCCGGGGCTAGCTCTTATTTCCCGAGAACCCCAGGGGGTAGCACGTAAGAATTCCAGTCTTTATAACGCGGGGCTGACGTGGACCGTCCGATTTTAAACCGACGGCCAATATTATAACATCGAACCGGTACGCGGGGGTTTAAACCCTACCGTGCGATTTAAAATAAACGGCGCACAAGCGGCCACGTCGCTCTGATCGAACGCGGGCGGCGCTGCCGGCGGAGCACGGCGGCGGGAAGCGGCGATCTCGCCGGAGACTTTCGGATCTTCGAGAATTCTTCCTAGAACTGAGATCTTATGGCATAGATCGGTAGAGGGGAGGTCAGGGATCTCACCTCAGGGGTTTTCTTGAGCTCGGAGGTCCTGGAAGGTGATCGGCGACGAGGTCCGAGGAGAAACCACGGCGAAGCTCGTCGGCGCTGTGTTTACACCGCAAGTCACCGAGTTTTCTGCACCTGCAAGGTTCCCGGAGGCGGTGGATCAAGACCAGCGAGTTAGATCGGAATTTCCGAGCTTAGATCGGCCAGAATTCGCCGGAGAAGTCTCGGTTCTCACCGGAGTAAAAATCGGCGATTGCGGGGGAAAAACAGAACGAGGCCAGGGTTTTTATAGACGGGGGAGGGCGGCGGGGTGGTTTAGATCATGTCCGCGTCGCCTACGAACAGAATTCAGCGGGGATACGACGAAATCCCGATCGGTTTTGATTCGGGTGCGAGGGAGTTCGGCGCTGGCGCGAGGTAGACGACGATCGGGTGGGTCCCACCTGTCAGCGGAAGGAAGCGGCGCGCGCGGCTGCGGGCTGGCGCGGGCGCTGGCTGGGCCGGCTGGTGGGTTTCGGCCAACTGGCCGGTTTTTTTCTGTTTTCTCATTCTCTTTTTCTATTTCTTTTCTGATTTGAGTTTAATTTGAATTCCAGTTTGAATTTGAATTTTTGCAAAACATGCAACACGCCCGAAAATTTTTAAATTCCCCTCTTAACATGATTTAGGGTTTTGAATCAAAATTTTGGGGTGTTACATTCATGTCGCTTGGGATATTCGAGCAACGTCTGTCCCGGGCGTGCGTGTTGCAATTTGGGAGACCCCGTCACATGGTCTGAAACGTGAACACGTAACTCAAGGCGTGTTTGGCTTGAGAACATCCGGGCGAGTGATGACGGCCGGGTGTACGAACTGTATGGACACCGGGCTCGGTGTGCAGCCGAGTCTGATGATTGTTTGAGTTTCTGCAGGTAGTCTAACCACGAAATGGTAGACGTGTAGCATTCGTGTGCGAGTGACGTTTAGTGCCACTGAATTAACGAAGCCGGCTAAGTCCGGTATAGGTTTTTCTTTGTGAGGACGTAGTACCGACATAATCTGGTGATGCATCGACGTCACCCCACTAAATGAACAACTTCATTTAAAACTTGAAGGTTTTGGTCCAAAGAAGTAAAAACTTGATGTAACTCCTTCCCTTAATCAGAATATTCAAAGTTAACCAGTTTTCAACTTATAGGTTGTTAAGGACAGAGCACTCTGCTTTCAACTGAATCAAGGCTGAAGTTAATCAGAGGTTAGAGGTTGAGTTCTTTCGAGGTTGGGGTCATACGATACATTTCTGGAAAGCTTTACAACTCTTCTGTTGAGGTCCCGAGGTGCTTCATCCCTTAACCAATCGAAAAATGCAGTAGAGTTGAAACTGTCCAGAAAACAGGGCAGAGCAAACACTCTCTGTAAACTCTCTGTAAATTGAGCACAACTTCCGGCTTAAAAATCCAAAAATAGAAACTGAGGTAGTTCTGGAAAGCTTATGAGATGGGTTACAACTTTGTAACAGAAAGTTTTATCAGGTTAGGAAAAGAATTAACTGGAATTCTTGGATCAAATCAGTACCTAAAGCTGGGAGGTGCTGTCCAATGTTCTCCAGAAATTCTGTTAACTTTAACATCTCATAACTTTTGAACCATGACAGATCATAGGCCAATCAAATACTTTCTGGAAAGCTATTGAAGTTAGCTTTAAATTTGATGTTGATATCTAGAATTAGTTTTGCCTTTAACAGGGCCTAAATCAGGTTGATATGGAAACTGGTCAGAGCTGTCATGCAGACAGCAGATCAGCAGTCAAATTTGTTTAAATTTGAACTGTATTTCCATGTTTTGTGGGTTTAATAACATGTCTTATGTTATAACTCAATGGTTTACTGTTTAAATAAATATTTGACATTTCTCAAATATATTTTTACAGATGACAGCAGACCAACAGTTGGAGAACGGGTGGGTGGTATCCCACTGTTCTCACCACAGCGGCTATCCGGAAACATTGAGGCAGATGCTTCAATATTTCGGATACAACCAGATGCTGCAGTACTTCGCCAAGGAATAAGGCGAGGAAGGGAACAAGGCATGGACAATCCATGTCGAAGTCCCTGCAGGACCTACGCCACCCGGTTGGGTGCCATTCACCGTCACGGTGAGAGGTAGACAGCCGGAAGGTATGTGGCAAGTGGCAGCCCGTGACACCATGTCACGTTTCTGCCAACTACACGTGCAGGCTATGGAGGGCACTGCATACGTGCTCGTTCCGGTGGAGGGACGGGCTCACCATGTGTGGGAAGAGAGGTACCTGGAGGCAATGGACCCGAGTTGCCCAAGGTACAACCCCGCGGAGGCAAATCTCGGCCTCCAGATGAGGGCGGGAAACGCCGTGATGGACAGCCAAGCTGTTCATACAGAGCATCTCAACGCAAAGCTCAAGGAGAGCACGAGCCGTGGAGACCATTTCGAGAGTGCTCACAGCGCACTCCGTAATGTGCTCCTTCCAACAATCAAGCGACTGAATGAACAGCACAATCAGTTGCATCGTCTGAAGAAGGCAAAGAAGAAGAGCCGTGTCGACATCGCGGCGTTGCAGGAACTGGTACAGAATCTGAACCAGCAGAACGAGGACCTTACTCAAGAGCAAGACGACGCTATTGAGGAAGGGCAAGGCTGGGAAGAGGACTACAACCAGGCTATGGACGAGGTGCATGCATTGCAGGACCTCGTACCTCCGGTACTGGGCATACCAGTAGTCTTGGGCCTTCCAGCAATGGGAGAACCCGAGATGGGCGAAGAGGTGGTATATCCAGAGCCACCAGCAGAGGTACCGGAGGAGGACGACCCACAGGAGGTTGAGTTCTACTCCGAGTAGGGGGTTACAGTTGCCAAGTAGGGCAGCTAGAGTAATGTAACCCAACTTTTGTAATCGGTGACATGTCGTGTAGGCAGTAGCGTATGTATAGGTAGTGACGACATGAGCACGACTTCTCGGAGAACAGATAACAATGTATCTTGTATAAAGTTTATGCTTTATCAATATATGTGAATGTCGTGCAAATCATTTATGTGTCACTTCAATACCTACTGTTGCATATGGAATTTTAAGTATGACATGTGCTAATCGTTGCTGTTTTGAATTTCAGATTGACGCGTACTCGTGCCAACCTGGATGTTGGGGGTACTAGTCAAGGGGGAGAGACCTCCCAACCGCCTCCTGAGGACTCCTCGCGACCGCAGCAGCAACAGCAACAACAGCAACAGCAAACACCGCCACTGCCAACGGTTACATTGGCCGACATCGTCGCGGCAATGGAGGGTTCACATCCGCAGCACACGGAGTTGTTGCAGACTCTAATCGCAAATACATCTCGCCCAGAGAGACGTCAAGATCGTGAGGAGCGTCAACAGAGCTCATACTCTGACTTCCTGGCTACTCATCCCCCGGTATTCTCAAGTGCCGATGAACCTCTTGACGCGGACAACTGGCTCCGCGCAATAGAGATGAAGTTCGGGCTGCTCCAGATAAGTGAGCAGCGCAAGACTCAGTTCGTGGTCCAGCAGCTCCAAGGATCCGCGAGCGCGTGGTGGGCCAACTTCTGTGCTTCACAGCCCACCGACCAAGTTATGACCTGGACGGAGTTCCGGACGGCCCTCAGGGCCTATCACTTACCGCCAGGTCTAATGAAGAGGAAGACGCAGGAGTTCCTGCACCTGCAGCAAGGGAGCCGGAACGCGCTGGAATACTCCAGGGCGTTCAACGATCTCGCGCTCTATGCGTCGTATCACGCAGATATCGACGAGAAGCGGCGGGACCACTTTTACCAGGGGCTTAATCCGCTCCTGAAGGAAAAGTTGGCAATGTTCAATCGCGGAAGCCTCAACGACATCATTGACGCTGCGATTGTTCAAGAGGACTCCGGCAAGGAGTTGGCGGTGGCAGAGCGAAAGCGAAGCGCGCCGCAGAGCAGCGGAGAAGGAGGCGGTCCTTCTCAGAAGTTTCGGATGGTGAATCGCCCACCATCAGGTCCACGCTGGCAGCCACCCCAGAGGTCGATGCCGTTCCGCAGTCGGCCATACTCTTCACCGGCATTCAGGCCGGCACTGCCAGTACCACCTCCGCAACAACAACAGAAGCAGCGGACGATGCCGCGTGCGTATGCACCTCAGCAACGCATGCCGGGCTTTCGTCCCCCGAGCACTAAACCAGCAGCGGCCACATGTTACAAGTGTGGTCGTCCAGGACACTTCGCGAGTAGTTGCCCGGAGAGGCAAGGCGGCGAAGTTGCGCCACCGTTTCCGGGGAGGAATCAACCCCGGAACCCTACTAATGCACGGGGTGCAAACCCTAGGCCCGGCACCGTCCACCAGCTTGCCATAGAGGACGTGCCGGAGGGTGAGCCAATCCTTGCGGGTATGTTCCAACTCCACCAGCATCCCGCCATCATATTGTTTGATTCAGGCGCCACGCATAATTTTATTAGCCAAGCTTTCATTGCTAACCACAGCTTGCAAATACTACCCACCGATAGTCCATATTTAATTTGTTCACCGGGTGGGAGGATTTCAGCAAGCGTAATTGACTCGACCCCAACGGTCTTGTCGAGCCAGGATCACGCTGAGGGGTGCTGCGTTGCACAGCACCGGATAACACACGTCAAAGGTACAAAGCGGAAGCGAAATTTTATTACATAAACAAGTTTATGAACATGTTTACATCAAAATAGTTCCAGTCTACAATCACGGGCGTAGACTACGCATCAAGTCCACGTTTAGCCCTTGAACGTGTCCTTGCTAGCACACACGCACACTAACTCTGCGGCGTGCACGACTCCCACTCGACGGGGTTCCCCTCCTGGGGTTCCGTCTCCTCCTCAGGAGTCCCTTCCTCATAGAACCCTGCAAAAGCTTCAAACACAAGCAGTGAGCACGATAGCTCAGCAAGTCTGACCCGTCTCACCTAAACATGGAACTTCTACATGAGGGGTAATGGGTTACATGAGGTAAAAAATCATTTTTGCAAGGACTCGCCTAATTAGTAGAATCTTATTTTCAAGTTTTAGCAGCAGGTTGTGGAGAACCTTACGCGACGGCACATGAGAGAGCCGCAATCAAACAAGAAACGCATTTCTCTCATGTACTTTGCCCAAAGTTGAAATGAACTTTAGTTAGCTCTAAACTACAGCAACTCATTAACAATCAAGTCCATCTTTCAATCAGCAACATTTTAACATGTAACTAGCCTGTTCTTTCTACGTCACGGTACAGTGAACAAGTGGTACTCACTGACCGTGAGGGACGGCAATTATAATCGATTTACACCTGCAGGGTTACCCGAACAACCCGTCACGTACGCCCGTACTCGATGTTGCCTACAACAACCATCACGGACGCCGTACGCGACTACCTTTCACCCGTTAGCCAAATGTTGAACCGGTCCAATCGTCCCGAGCAAGAGGTCTCTGCGTGCCATCTCAGTGCTGCCAGCTGATTTACACCTCGAGCTCTCAACCTACCCTCTGAACGACCAGCTATGCCTCAACACCCAGCTACCCGAGTTACATCGGTTTCCCGGTTCCCATATAGCCGGTAGGTCTTCGGTACTGTTCGAGCTTGTTCAACAGGCCCGCACACGGCTCGGTCCTCAATCGACACAAGCGGAGCTACGGCACACAGGCCCCAAAGTCCTGCTGCCCTTACCCTCCGCTTGGTCTCATTTTCTTGCCATGTGTTTCATGTGCTATCTCTACCCGAGTCGAGTGCCACTAGCCTATGCTCGCGAGTAGTTCCAACTACTTGACTTGTACCGAATCCTACTCTATCTTAGCATTGCAGTAGCTAACGGGATTTGCAATCCTAAACCCAACCCATGGTCTTCTTGGCTATGCAATTGGGTTTCCAAACAAGACTCTAAAGCAAGGAATCATAATAACCAAGTAAGTGATCAAAACAATAAAAATTTGTAAAAGGTTAATGCAAACCGGAGCTTGCCTTGCTGCTCTTGGTCGTAGGCTAGCTGCTCCTCTGGAGTAATGAAGTCTAGGACTTCGGGTTCCTCCTCGACCTTAGCGACTACATGATATAAGAAGTACATGTATTAATTTGAATACATTTGTATTAAGTTTGAACTTGTGAAGCCTATAAGTCCCACTAAACAGACTCAATGACTGTGAAACTTTTACTGTGGCTTGGTTACAACTTAAATACAGACTTGGTCAAGTTTTAGTTGCAGCAAAGCTCATTTGAGCCCTCCACAATTAATTATGTACTTGACCTTACTGAAGGCTTTTAGGGTGTTCTATGGATTTTCATGAAACAAACTATGACTTTCTGAAAACTAGATTTTCAGAGGGTTCTAATGGAATTGGTCTCACTTAATTTGAAGGTTCCTAACTAAAGATATGAGCTAAACAATTTCAGAGAAAATTCTGAAAATGTTTCTGAACATTTTCTATTTTCTCTGGAACAGTTTCACTAATCACACCATTAGGTGGATCAAATGAGCTCAAATGGGTCTGAAATTTTTATGGTAGTTCAGGGATATTTTGGTGAACATCCCAGCAAAATTTCAGGATTTTCCTCCAAAGGATTCTCCAGTTAAAATTCCTAACAGTTTAAACTTTGAGGAATTAATTCTGTAGAAATAATGGTTTTCATGAAGTGAAACTTGATCCGCTGGAAAGTGCTCAGAGAGCTGAATCCAGCAAAATTTGGTTCACTCGATTTGGAGCTTTCTAGCCAAAGTTATGAGGATTTGAAGTTTGAATGGAATCTGAAAATCGGGAGAAAAGTTTAAACTTGCGGGAGCCCGCGGGGACACGCGTCGAGCGTGGAGGTGTCCGGCACACTGAGGCCCACAGGGTTTTTTGCGCGCCAGCACAACAGATCCCGGCCGCAGCCCGATCTCGATTTAAAATATCTCCCGCTGACAGCTGGGGTCCACCCCTTCGTCAACCTCCCGCTGCCCACGTTCTGCCGCCGAGGAACCTCGCCGGAGAGCTCACCGCCTGCTTCTGTAAAGCTCCAAACTTCACGATTCTGGCCGCCCCTGCCTACTTCCACTCGGGGAACAGGATTCTGGGGTCAGCTCATCATGACAACGGCCGCCACCTGGTCGGCGACGAGCCGCAGCCTCGGGAGAACTTCGGTCGGGTTGTCCACCCTACCTAGCACCTCCCCCGATCAAGCTAAGGGTCGTCAAGCATCAGTGGACCATAGGAAAGGTCGACATGAGCTCTACGGAGCTCGGGAAGGGCTGTGTTGGGCTGTCACCGTGTGACCTAGGCCGGAAATCGGGATTTCTACTAAAACTCGAAGAACAGCGGTCTCCCTCCACGGTTCTTCGTGGTTCCTGCTCCTATGGACCCGCACAGGCTACTAGAAGTGATCCCCTCCATGAGAGGATGAGTGATGTAGTGTGGCTTATGAATTTCTCGGATCGGTACCGACCTCACTTTTGCACACCGTCGCGAAAATATGAAATTCCATCCGGAGCAGTGCTTGTCACGCTGCCGGAGCTTGCGGAAATGAAAGAGGGGATGGAGGCGAACCTCTTTGCTGTTAACAGCTCCGTGAACGGTGGGCTGTGGCAGCCGGAAGGACGGTTCCTGCAGCGGCGGCTCGAGCTGAACCGGCAGAGACAAGATCGCCGCGGTGGAGCTCGGGGAAGACCGCGCAGGGTCTGGAACCGATGCGAAGGTGTCGAAGATGGCTTGGCGCACCCGGTGCTGGTCTCAGATCGCTGAGAGGGTCACTGGATCGGCTGGGCGATGAGGAACCGAACGTTCACTCGGGCGGCGAGGTGCTTCGGCTTTTTGGGTGGAAGTGCGACGAGGCAGCGGTGGAAGGCGCCGGTGACCACTCAGGCGGTTAGATAAAGACCCAGAGAGTCGGTTCCGCGGCTGAGATCGGCAAGCAGCTGGTGGCTTCGCCATTTCTTCGCCGTGGCGGCAGCTGCAGCGCACGCGGTTACCCGAGCTGAGCTCTCAGTCGGTTTCTTTTGCTTCAGTGGCTGACATGTGGGTCCCACCCGGGGTTTTAACCTCTGAAATTCACTCCTAATCACCGTTGTAAACAGTGAGCCCCAAAATACCCATGGTGATTCAATTTATTCACCCATGAGCCATTTGAATTTAGTAGGATTCAAATTGGGTTTGGTTTAAATGAATTTCAGCATATGTTCAGTTTGAAATTTAAATAAAGTTTGAATTGGCCCCACTTAGCTCATGTCAAGATCAACTCCAAATGGAGTGAAAATTGGTGTGTGAGCTCACAACAATGTGCTGACTAAGAATGTGCCTCCCACTTTTGAATTTATGGGATAAAAACAGTTTGAATTTGAATATGGTTTCAAACTGCCCTCTTCCTAACTATACCCAAAATGACCTCAAAAAGGTTTGAATTTGGGTGAAACTTGGCATGGACACCCTTAGCAATGTGTAGGAGTTTTCTCATGTCCAGCCCCTCTATATCACATGTGGGAAATACCCCTTTTGCAATATGTGAGTTTGTTCTCTAAGGAGCATGTTGATGGTGGTTACTTGCTCTTCATTTGTGTTCATCAACTTTCCTCAAATGAGGTGTGTGGTGTGGTGATGAACATTTCAAATATGTGTCAAAAACTGAGGCCCTTACATTCCTCCCCCCTTAAAAGAATCTCGTCCCGAGATTATAAGGTGAAAATGAGAGAGAGGACGGTGGAAAATTACCGGATATGCGACGTGAAAAAGTCGGGGTAGTTAGTGCGAAGGAATCCTTTGTTCTCCCATGTCGCTTCGTCCATGGAGTGATTACTCCATAGAATCTTGTAGAACCACAATGTACGGTTGCGTGTGGTTCATAGCATGTCTTCTAGAATCTGATTTACCCGCTCGGTTTGTCCATCCGTCTGCGGATGGTATGCTGAACTACGGATCAACTGCGTCCCCAAGGCAGCGTGTAGCTGCTCCCCAAAACGGGACACAAATAAAGTGCCCCGATCCGATATGATGGTACGGGGTACGCCGTACAATCATAGGATCCGTGAGATGTACAGTTCAGCGTACTTCCTGGCGTTGTAGTTGGTGTTGACCAGGATGAAATGGGCCACATTGGTGAGCCGATCGACGATCACCCACACAGAATCATGTTTTTGCAAGGTGGTGAGTAAACCGACGATGAAGTCCATGCTCACATCCTCCCATTTCCAGGCAGGAATGCCCAGTGGTTGCAGCAGTCCCGGTTTCCGCATATGGTCTGCCTTCACCCTTCGACTTGTATCACACTCGGACACGTATTTTGCAGTCTCCCGTTTCATCCGTGTCCACCAAAACTTGCTTCTGAGTTCTTGATACATTTTGTTGCTGCCGGGGTGAATAGAAAACTTTGACAAGTGAGCCTCATCAAAGATTTTCTTCCGTAACTCCGGGTTACGGGGTACGACGATCCGGTCCTTGAACCATAGAACACCATCTCCGTCCTTCCGGAAACATTTCAGCTCCCCACTGTCTACACGTCTCCACAAATGCGACATGCCCTTGTCATTCTTCTGGGCGGCTGCTATCTCTTCACGGATGGTGGGGATCAAAGCTAGGTTGTAGAGAGCTCCGTGTGGAATCACATGTAGTGGTGGTTCGCCCTCTTCCAACGGTGTGATGGTCAGATTGTTGACGTGTGACTTGCGGCTCAGCGCATCTGCCACTACGTTTGACTTGCCCAGATGATAATGGATCTCTATTTTGTAATCCTTTACCAATTCTAACCATCTTCGCTGCCTCATGTTCAGCTCCTTCTGAGTGAATATGTACTTGAGGATTTTGTGGTCGGTATATAAATGTACGAGGTTACCGAGTAGGTAGTGCCTCCACATTTTCAGTGCAAGTACCACGGCAGCGAGCTCCAAATCGTGGGTTGGATAGTTCTGCTCATGGTTTCTAAGCTGCCGTGATCCATACGCGACCACTCTTCGGTCTTGCATCAGCACACATCTGAGCCCAATGCCGGATGCATCGCAGTACACATCGAACGGTTTTGTTGTGTCTGGCTGCGCCAAAATCGGTGCTGATGTCAGGTGCTTGACTAAAGCCTTGAATGCTGCTTCACATGCTGGACTCCAAACATATTTGGTAGCATTCTTCAGCAGCTCTGTCATTGGCTTGGCAATCTTCGAGAAGTTCGGAATGAACCTCCGATAATATCCTGCGAGTCCGAGGAAACTCCGTTCTTCGTGAACAGTTCTTGGGGACTTCCAATTCAGCACTCGAGTGATCTTACTCGGGTCTACAGCGATACCATCCACTGAGATGATATGCCCGAGGAAAGGCACTTGCGATATCCAGAACTCGCATTTGCTGAATTTCGCGTATAGCTTGTGATCCCGCAGCCGTTGCAAGACTACGCAGATGCTTCTTGTGATCTTCCTCCGACTTGGAATATACTAGGATGTCGTCGATGAAGACCACGACAAACTTGTCCAGCTCCGGCATGAATACCGAATTCATTAAGTACATGAAGTGAGCTGGAGCATTGGTGAGGCCGAAGGACATGACCAGGTACTCATAAAGTCCGTACCTTGTCGATAAAGCTGTCTTTGGAATGTCCTCCGCCCTTATCTTAATCTGATGGTACCCGGATCTTAAGTCCATCTTGGAAAACATCTTCGCCTCGACCAACTGATCAAACAACATGTCGATCCGTGGCAACGGGTACTTGTTTTTGATGGTTACGGCATTTAATGGACGATAGTCCACGCAAAGCCGCAACGTCTCGTCCTTCTTCTTCACAAATAATGCCGAACAGCCCCATGGTGAGGAGCTCGGCCTAATAAAACCCTTCTCCAGGAGGTCCATGAGCTGAGTCTTCAGTTCAGCCAACTCCTTGGGCGCCATCTTGTACGGCCTTCGAGATATTGGCATGGTTCCTGGTGCAAGTTCAATCTTGAACTCCACCCCTCTATCGGGCGGCATCCCCGGCAAATCATCCGGGAATACATCAGGGAACTCTCGGACCACTGGAATATCTTCCAATCTGATGGTTGTGGCTTGATAGACACTTGGAAGTTTTATTTCTGGACTGTCCAGAAATAAGGAGTGAGACTCGTGCACTTCTGAGTTCAAGTGCACAACTCGGAGGACGGTGTCTAAAAAAAGCGCCGTGGCGGGTTAACCACGACATCCCTAAGATGACATCGACCTTTTGTCCCTCTATAATTATGAGAGACGTAGGGTAAACTCTACCCTCTAAGCACAATGGCCCTTTTGGGACCATCATGCTTGCTGAAATTTTCCCACCCGATGAACAGATCACATAAGGATTATCGGTGGGTAGTATTTGCAAGCTATACTTATTAATGAAAGCTTGGCTAATGAAGCTATGCGTGGTGCCTGAATCAAATAATATTATAGCGGGATGCTGGTGGAGTTGGAACATACCCGCAAGGATTGGCTCGCCCTCCGGCACATCCTCTATGGCAAGCTGGTGGACAGTGCCGGGCCTAGGGTTTGCCCGCCGCGCATTAGTAGGGTTCCGGGGTTGATTCCTCCGCGGAAACTGTGGTGCCACTCCGCCGCCTTGCCTCTCTGGGCAACTGCTCGCGAAGTGTCCTGGATGACCACACTTGTAACATGTGGCCGCTGTTGGTGTAGTGCTCGGGGCACGAAAGCCCGGCATGCGCTGCTGAGGTGCATACGCACGCGGCATCGCCCGCTGCTGCTGTTGTTGCGGAGGTGGTACTGGCAGTGCCGGCCTGAATGCCGGTGAAGAGTACGGCCGACTGCGGAACGGCATCGACCGCTGTGGTGGCTGCCAGCGTGGACCTGATGGTGGGCGATTCACCATCCGGAACTTCTGAGAAGGACCGCCTCCTTCTCCACTGCTCTGCGGCGCGCTTCGCTTTCGCTCTGCCACCGCCAACTCCTTGCCGGAGTCCTCCTGAACAATCGCAGCATCAATGATGTCGTTGAGGCTGCCGCGATTGAACATCGCCAACTTATCCTTCAGGAGCGGGTTAAGCCCCTGGTTAAAATCGTCCCGCCGCTTCTCATCAGTATCTGCACGATACGACGCGTAGAGCGCGAGATCGTTGAACGACCTGGAGTATTCCAGCGCGTTCCGGCTCCGTTGCTGCAGGTGTAAAAACTCCTGTGTCTTCCTCTTCATCAAACCCGGTGGTATATGATAGGCCCTGAAGGCCGTCCGGAACTCCGTCCAGGTCATTACTCGGTCGGTGGGCTGTGAAGCACAGAAGTTGGCCCACCACTCGCTCGCGGATCCTTGGAGCTGCTGGACCGCGAACTGAGTCTTGCGCTGCTCACTTATCTTGAGCAGCCCGAACTTCATCTCTATCGCACGGAGCCAGTTGTCCGCATCAAGAGGTTCATCCGCCCTTGAAAATACCGGGGGATGAGTTGCCAGGAAGTCGGAGTAGGAGCTCTGTTGACGCTCCTCATGATCTTGACGTCTCTCTGGGCGAGACGTATTCGCAATAAGAGTTTGCAGCAACTCCGTGTGCTGCTGATGTGAACCCGCCATTGCCGCGACGATGTCGGCCAATGTAACCGTTGGCAGTGGCGGTGGCGGTGTTTGCTGTTGCTGCTGTTGCTGCTGTTGCTGCTGCTCTCCCGAGGAGTCCTCGGGAGGTGGTTGGGAGGTCTCTCCCCCTTGACTGGTACCCCCAACGTCCGGGTTGGCACGAGTACGCGTCATTCTGAAATTCAAAACAGCAGTGATTAGCACATGTCTTACTTAACATACCATATGTAGCAGTAGGTATTGAAGTGACACATGATTAATTTGCACAACATTCACATATATTGATAAACCATAAACTTTATACAAGATACATTATTCTCGGGTCTCCGAGAAGTCCTGCTCATGTCGTCACTACCTATACATACGCTACTGTCTACACGACATGTCACTGATTACAAAATTTGGGCTACACTACCCTAGCTGCCCTATATGGCAACTGTAACCCCCTACTCGGAGTAGAACTCGACCTCCTGTGGGTCGTCCTCCTCCGGTACCTCTGCTGGTGGCTCTGGATCTACCACCTCTTCTCCCATCTCGGGTTCTCCCATTGCTGGAAGGCCCAAGACTACCGGTATGCCCAATACCGGAGGCATGAGGTCCTGCAATGCATGCACCTCGTCTATAGCCTGGTTGTAGTCCTCTTCCCAGCCTTGCCCTTCCTCAATAGCGTCGTCTCGCTCCTGAGCAAGGTACTCGTTCTGCTGGGTCAGATTCTGTACCAGTTCTTGCAACGCCGCGATGTCGACACGGCTTTTCCTCTTTGCCTTCTTCAGACGATGCAACTGATTATGTTGTTCATTCAGTCGCTTGATCGACAGAAGGAGCACATTACGGAGTGCGCTGTGAGCACTCTCGAAATGGTCTCCGCGGCTCGTGCTCTCCTTGAGCTTCGTGGCGATATGCTCCGTATGAACAGCTTGACTGTCCATCACAGCGTTTCCCGCCCTCATCTGGAGGCTGAGATTTGCCTCCGCGGGGTTGTACCTTGGGCAACTCGGGTCCGTTGCCTCCAGGTACCTATCTTCCCACACATGCTGAGACCGTCCCTCCACAGGAACAAGCGCATATGGAGTGCCCTCCATAGCCTGCACGTGTAGTCGGCAGAAACGTGACATAGTGTCACGGGCTGCCACTTGCCACATCCCTTCCGGTTGTCTTCCTCTCACCGTGACGGTGAACGGCACCCAACCGGGTGGCGTAGGTCCTGCAGGGACTTCGACATGGATTGTCCACGTCTTGTTCCCCTCTTCGCCTTCTTCCTTGGCGAAGTACTGCGGCATCTGGTTGTACCCGAAATATTGGAGCATTTGCCACAATGCTTCCGGGTAGCCGCGACGGTGAGAACAGTGGGAAACCACCCACCCGTTCTCCAATTGTTTATCTGCTGTCATCTGTAAAAATATATTCGAGAAATGTCAAATATTCATTTAAAAAGTAAACCACTGAGTTATAACATAAGACATGTCATTGAACCCATAAAACTTGGAAACAGTTCAAATTTTAAACAAATTTGACTGCTGATCTGCTGTTCCCATGACAGCCCTGACCAGTTTCCATTTCAACCTGATTTATGCCATGCTAAAGGCAAAACCAATTTTGGAGCTCAACATCAAAGTTAAAGCTAACTTCAATAGATTTCCAGAAAGTATTTGCTTGGCCTAAGATATGTCCTGGTTCAAAAGTTATGAGATGTCAAAATTAACAGAATTTCTGGGGAAAATTGGACAGCACCTCCCTGCTTTAGGTACTGATTTGCTCCAAGAATTCCAGTTAATTCTGTTCCTAATCTGACAAAACTTTCTGTTACAAAGTTGTAACCCATCTCACAATCTTTCCAGAACTACCTCATTTCCTATTTTTGGATTTTTATGCAGGAAGTTATGCTCAATTTACAGAGAGTTTACAGAGAGTCTTTACCCTGTCCTATTTTCTGGACAGTTTCAACTCTACTGCATTTTTCGATTGGTTAAGTGATGAAACACCTATGAACCTCAACAGAAAAGTTGTAAAGCTTTTCCAAAGATTTCCAGAAATGTATCATATGACCCCGACCTCGAAAGAACTCAGCCTCTAACCTCTTATTAACTTCATCCTTGGTTCAGCTGAAAACAGAGTGCTCTGTCCTTAACAACCTATAAGTTGAAAACTTGTTAACTTTGAATATCCTGTTCAAGGGAAGGAGTTACATCAAGTTTTACTACTTTGGATCAAAACCTTCAAGTTTTAAATGAAGTTGTTCATTTAATGGGGTGTGACGTCGATGCGTCACCAGAATATGTCGGTACTACGTTCTCACAAAGGAAAAACCTATACCGGACTTAGCTGGCTTCGTTATTTCAGTGGCACTAAACGTCACGCGCACACGGATGCTACACGTCTACCGTTTCGTGGTCAGGCTACCTGCAGGAAACTCAAGCAATCATCAGACTCGTCTGCACACCGAGCCCGGAATCCATACAGTTCGTACACCCGGCCGTCATCACTCGCCCGGATGTTCTCAAGCCAAACACGCCTTGAGTTACGTGTTCACGTTTCAGACCACATGACGGGGTCTCCCAAGTTGCACCACGCATGCCAGGGACAGACGTTGCTCGAATACCCCAAACGACATGAAGAGTCGTAGAGGATATCAAAGCGGGTCGGGTTACCTGCCACCCGTGGGGCTCCACCCTTCAGCTTGTGCGCACTGGTGGACAGCGCTTACGTGTACCCACCAAGACATAAACGTCCCGAGATACACGATTTTCCGACATAAGCAAATAGGTTAGTATGCCACTTTCTATATGCTAAAAACATCCTTATACGGGCTACTAACTTGTTCCTCACTGGATTTTTTTGAAAAAGATGACCTTTGTAGTGCGTTAAACCTCAAGCGAGCTCTGATACCAACGCTGACACGACCCCAATGGTCTTGTCGAGCGAGGATCACGCTGAGGGGTGCTGCGTTGCACAACACCGGATAACAAACATCAAAGGTACAAAGCGGAAGCGAAATTTTATTACATAAACAAGTTTATGAACATGTTTACATCAAAATAGTTCCAGTGTACACTCACGGGCATAGACTATGCATCAAGTCCACGTTCAGCCCTTGAACGTGTCCTTGCTAGCGCACACGCACACTAACTCTGCGGCTTGCAGGACTCCCACTCGACGGGGTTCCCCTCCTGGGGTTCCGTCTCCTCCTCGGGAGTCCCTTCCTCATAGAACCCTGCAAAAGCTTCAAACACAAGCAGTGAGCATGATGGCTCAGCAAGTCTGACCCGTCTCACCTAAACATGGAACTTCTACATGAGGGGTAATGGGTTACATGAGGTAAAAAATCATTTTTGCAAGGACTCGCCTAATTAGTAGAACCTTATTTTCAAGTTTTAGCAGCAGGTTGTGGAGAACCTTACGCGAAGGCACATGAGAGAGCCGCAATCAAACAAGAAACGCATTTCTCTCATGTACTTTGCCCAAAGTTGAAATGAACTTTAGTTAGCTCTAAACTACAGCAACTCATTAACAATAAAGTCCATCTTTCAATCAGCAACACTTTAACATGTAAATAGCCTGTTCTTTCTACGTCACGGTACAGTGAACAAGTGGTACTCACTGACCGCGAGGGACGGCAATTATAATCGATCTACACCTGCAGGGTTACCTGAACAACCCGTCACGTACGCCCATACTCGATGTTGCCTACAACAACCATCATGGACGCCGTACGCGACTACCTTTCACCCGTTAGCCAAATGTTCAACCGGTCCAATCGTCCCGAGCAAGAGGTCTCTGCACGCGCATCTCAGTGCCGCCAGCCGATTTACACCTCGAGCTCTCAACCTACCCTCTGAATGACCAGCTATGCCTCAACACCCAGCTACCCGAGTTACATCGGTTTCCCGGTTCCCATATAGCCGGTAGGTCTTCGGTACTGTTCCAGCTTGTTCAACAGGCCCGCACACGGCTCGGTCCTCAATCGACACAAGCGGAGCTACAGCACACAGGCCCCAAAGTCCTGCTGCACTTACCCTCCGCTTGGTCTCATTTTCTTGCCATGTGTTTCATGTGCTATCTCTACCCGAGTAGAATGCCCCTAGCCTATGCTCGCGAGTAGTGTAAGGGCCTCAGTTTTTGACACACATTTGCAGTGTTCATCACCACACCACACACCTCATTTGAGGCAGGATGATGAACACAAATGAAGAGCAAGTAACAATTATCAACATGCTCATTAGAGAACAAACTCACACATTGCCAAAGTGGTATTTCCCACATGAGATATAAGGGGGCTGGACATATGAAAACTCCTACACCTTGCTAAGGATGTCCAGGCCAAGTTTCACCCAAATTCCAAACCTTTTTGAGGTCATTTTGGGTATAGCTAGAAAGAGGGCAGTTTGAAACCATATTCAAATTCAAACTGTTTTTATCCCATGAATTTAAAGTGGGAGGCATATTCTTACTCAGCACATTTTTGTGAGCCCACACACCAAGTTTCACTCCATTTGGAGTTGATCTTGACGTGAACTAAGTGGGGCAAATTCAAACTTCATTTGAATTCAAAACTGCACTTGTGCTGAAATTCACTCAAACCAAACCCAATTCAAATCCTATGCAATTCGAATGGCTCAAGGGTGAATAATCTGAACCACCAGGGGTATTATGGGGTTCACTGTTCACTACAGTGATTAGGAGTAAATTCCAGCGGTTAAAACCCCGGGTGGGACCCATATGTCATAGGGGGAAGAAGGAGAAACTTGCAACCAAAGTCAGAGTCTCGGGGGGAAATTCCACCGAGCAGCTGTCGGCTGTGCCACCGAGCAGCTACCGGCGCCACTAGCTGCTTCCCCCTCCACGCGCTGGTGCCCAGGGCGGCTTGCTCGCGCCCCCATGCGACCGGCACCGCCTCAGCCGAGCAGGAGTCGGCCGGCTTTATCTTCTCGTGGGCAGAACCGAGCAGTGGCATTGTTTCTCGTCGCAGCTCTCTGCTCAATCGGGAAAACCAGCAAAACATTCTCCTTCGTTCCTAAGCTGCTAGACAGCCACCGGAGGTCGCGCACCACCCTGCCAACGCCTGGACCACCGGGTTTCGGCCCCTGTTCCCGTGACCAACGACGACCGCCGCAGTTTAGCTGAAGGACGGCGATCGGTCTCACGCGGGCAGCACGCTGCAACCACTTCCACGGCCGAGCAAGGGCGGCAACAGGAGCGCACGGAATCCACACTGCTTCCACCTGAAGCTCAAGCCACGCCGTGAACTCTCGCCGGCGAATTCTCAGTTTTTGCTCCGGCAACCTTAAACTGAGCTTCCGATACGGCTTCTTTACATTCTTGCTCTATAATCTTTCGGAGGTCATCAAATCTTGCACATAGACGCTGAACTAGCCGGCGATCAAGTTCTTTTCTACATCCGTAACGTGAGACTGTCTAAGAGTGACGAATTTCGAGCTCGATCGAGGGCAGTCATGGCGGGCACGATCGGTCACACGGTGCCGACCGACTTACCGCCATCCCTGAACCCTTTTGACACTTTGTTGAGCTTCCTAGAGGTACGCTGATGCAATAAGGCCGTTTGTTTGAGGTGTTGGCGGGTTTAGAAACCACGGTTGACGGTGCCGAACCTCAACCGAGGCCGCGGCACGTCGCCGAGCTATTTCCGGTCACCCCAGCCCGACCTGACACCACCGACGCGTTCCTCGACGTCGACAACCCACTGGCGGCGAGTTTCAGACCATGGGAGGTCCGGCAGCAGCGAGCCAGCGAGCCCCGAGTCTGCTCCGGCGAGGTCGGCGGCGCGGGCGCAAGAGAACGGCGGAAGGAAGACGAAGCCGGCTGACCCACGTGTCAGTGGCTGAAGAATTTAAATCGGGATCGGGTGTGGCCAGGGATCCGCTGTGCTGGCGCGCAAATACCCTGTGAGCTCCGGTGTGCCGGACACCTCCGCGCTCGACACGTGTGGTATCTCCGGTGTGCCAGACACCTCCGCGCTCGACACGTGTCCCCGCGGGCCCCCGCGAAATTTAAACTTTTTCCCAAATTTTGGAATTCTTCCAAACGTCAAATCCTCATAACTTTGGCTAGAAAGATCCAAATCGAGTGAACCAAATTTTGGTGGATTCAGCTATTTGAGCACTTTCCAGCAAATCAAGTTTCACTTCATGAAAACCCTTAATTCTCCAGAATTAATTCCTCAAAGTTTGAACTGTTTGGAATTTTAACTGGAGAATCCTTTGGAGGAAAATCCTGAAATTTTGCTGGGATGTTCACCAAAATATCCCTGAACTACCATAAAAGTTTCAGATCCATTTGAGCTCATCTGTTCCACCTAATGGTGTGATTAGTAAAACTGTTCCAGAGAAAATAGAAAATGTTCAGAAACATTTTCAGAATTTTCTCTGAAATTGTTTAGCTCATATCTTTAGTTATGAACTTCCAAATTAAGGGAGACCAACTCCATTAGGATCCTCTGAAAATCTAATTTTCAGAAAGTCATAGTTTGTTTCATGAAAATCCTTAGAACACCCTAAGAGTTCCAATTAAGGTAAAGGACATAATTAATTGTGGAGGGCTCAATTGAGCTTTGCTGCAACTAAAACTTGACCAAGTCTCTGTTTAGGTTGTAACCAAGCCACAATAAAAGTTTCACAGTCATTAGGTCTGCCTAGCAAGGATTATAGACTTCACAACTTCGAAACTTAATACAAATGCATTTAAATTGATACATGTATTCCTTCCATCATGTAGTCGCTAAGGTCGAGGAGGAACCCGAAGTCCTAGACTTCGTAACTCCGGAGGAGCAGCTAGCCTACGACCAAGATCAGCAAGGCAGGCTCCGGTTTGCATTAACCTTTTTACAAATTTTTATTGTTTTGAGCACACACTTGATTACTTTATTCTTTGCATTAGAGTCTTGTTTGAAAACCCAATTGCATAGCCAAGAAAACCTTGGGCTGGTTTTAGGATTGCAAACCCCGTTATCTACTGCATTACTAGGATAGAGTAGGATTCGGTACAAGTCGAGTAGTTGGAACTACTCGCGAGAATAGGCTAGAGGCACATTGCTCGGGTAGAGATAGCACATGATACACATGGCAAGAAAATGAGACCGAGCGGAGAGTAAGGGCAGCAGGAATTTGGGGCCTGTGTGCTGTAGCTCCGCTTGTGTCGATTGAGGACCGAGCCGTGTGCGGGCCTGTTGAACAAACTAGAACAGTACCGAAGACCTACCGGCTACATGGGAACCAGGAAACTGATGTAACTCGGGTAGCTGGGTATTGAGGCATTGCCCGTCGTTCAGATGGTAGGTTGAGAGCTTGAGGTGTGAATCGGCTGGCGGCACGGAGATGCGCGTGCAGAGACCTCTTGCTCGGGACGATGGGACCGGTTCAATATTTGGCTGACGGGTGAAAGGTAGTTGCATACGGCGTCCGTGATGGTTGTTGTAGGCAACATCGAGTACGGGCGTACGCGACGGGTTGTTCGGGTAACCCTGCAGGTGTAAATCGATTATAATCGCCGTCCCTCGTGATCATTGAGTACCACTTGTTCACTGTACCGTGACATAGAAAGATTAGGCTAGTTACATGTTAAAATGTTGCTGATTGAAAGCTGGACATTGATTGTTAATGATATGCTGTAGCTTAGAGCTAACTAAAGTTCTTTTCAACTTTGGGAAAAGTACATGAGAGAAATGCGTTTCTTGTTTGATTGCGGCTCTCTCATGTGCCTTAGCGTAAGGTTCTCCACAATCTGCTGCTAAAACTTGAAAGTAAGGTTCTACTAATTAGGCGAGTCCTTGCAAATGATTTTTACCTCATGTAACCCATTACCCTCATGTAGAAGTTCCATGTTTAGGTGAGACGGGTCAGACTTGCTGATCCTTCGTGCTCACTGCTTGTGTTTGAAGCTTTTGCAGGGTTCTATGAGGAAGGGACTCCCGAAGAGGAGGCGGAACCCCAGGAAGGGAACCCCGTCGAGTGGGAGTCGTGCACGCCGCAGAGTTAGTGTGTGTGTGTGCTAGCAAGGACACGTTTGAGGGCTGAACGTGACTTGATGCGTAGTCTACGCCCGCGAGTGTAGACTAAACTTATTTTGATGTAAACATGTTCATATAACTTATTTATGTAATAAAATTTCGCTCCCGCTTTGTACCTTTGACGTGTGTTATCCGGTGCTGTGCAACGCAGTACCCCTCAGCGTGATCCTGGCTCGACAGGACCAATGGGGTCGTGCCAGCGTTGGTATCAGAGCTCGCTTGAGGTTTAACACAGTACAAAGGTCATCTTTTTCCAAAAATCCAGTGAGGAACGAGTTAGTAGCCCGTATAAGGATGTTATTAGCATATAGAAAGTGGCATATTAACCTATTTGTTATGTCGGAAAATCGTGTATCTCGGGACGTTTATGTCTTGGGGGGTACACGTAAGCGCTGTCCACCAGTGCGCACAAGCTGAAGGGTGGAGCCCCACGGGTGGCAGGTAACCCGACCCGCTTTAGTATCCTCTACGACTCTTCATGTCGTTTGGGGTATTCGAGCAACGTCTGTCCCTGGCGTGCGTGGTGCAACATGGGATACCCCGTCACGTGGTCTGAAACGTGAACACGTAACTCAAGGCGTGGTTGGCTTGAGAACATCCGGGCGAGTGATGACGGCTGGTTGTACGAACTGTATGGATTCCGGGCTCGGTGTGCAGCCGAGTCTGATGATTGTTTGAGTTTCTGCAGGTAGCCTGACCACGAAATGGTAGACGTGTAGCATCCGTGTGTGAGTGACGTTTAGTGCCACTGAAATAACGAAGCCGGCTAAGTCCGGTATAGGTTTTTCTTTGTGAGGACGTAGTACCGACATAATCTGGTGATGCATCGACGTCACACCCAACTAAATAAACAACTTCATTGTAAAAACTGGAAGGTTTTGATCCAAAGTAGTAAAACTTGATGTAACTCCTTCCCTTGAACAGGATATTCAAAGTTAACAAGTTTTCAACTTATAGGATGTTAAGGACAGAGCACTCTGTTTTCAGCCGAATCAAGGCTGAAGTTAATCAGAGGTTAGAGGTTGAGTTCTTTCGATATTGGGGTCGTATGATACATTTCTGGAAAGCTTTGGAAGAGCTTTACAACTCTTCTGTTGAGGTCCAGAGGTATTTCATCCCTTAACCACTCGAAAAATGCAGTAGAGTTGAAACTGTCCAGAAAACAGGGCAGAGCAAAGACTCTCTGTAAACTCTCTGTAAATTAAGCATAACTTCCTGCTTAAAAATCCAAAAATAGGAAATGAGGTAGTTCTGGAAAGCTTATGAGATGGGTTACAACTTTGTAACAGAAAGTTTTGTCAGATTAGGAACAGAATTAACCGTGATTCTTGGATCAAATCAGTACCTAAAGCAGGGAGGTGCTGTCCAATTTTCTCCAGAAATTCTGTTAACTTTGACATCTCATAACTTTTGAAACAGGACAGATCTTAGGCCAAGCAAATACTTTCTGGAAATCTATTGAAGTTAACTTTAACTTTGATGTTGAGCTCCAGAGTTGGTTTTGCCTTCAACATGGCCTAAATCAGGTTGAAATGGAAACTGGTCAGAGCTGTCATGGGAACAGCAGATCAGCAGTCAAATTTGTTTAAAAATTTGAACTATGTTTCCAAATTTTATGGGTTCAATGACATGTTTTATGTTATAACTCAGCGGTTTACTGTTTAAATAAATATTTGACATGTCTCAAATATATTTTTACAGATGACAGCAGATAAACAGTTGGAGAACGGGTGGGTGGTTTCCCACTGTTCTGACCGTAGCGGCTACCCGGAAGCATTGTGGCAAATGCTCCAATATTTCGGGTACAATCAGATGCCACAGTACATCGCCAAGGAAGAAGGCGAAGAGGGGAACAAGACGTGGACAATCCATGTTGAAGTCCCTGCGAGACCTACGCCACCCAGTTGGGTGCCATTCACCGTCACGGTGAGAGGGAGACAACCGGAAGGGATGTGGCAAGTGGCAGCCCGTGACACTATGTCACGTTTCTGCCAACTACATGTGCAAGCTATAGAGGGCACTCCATATGCACTCGTTCCGGTGGAGGGACGAGCTCAGCATGTGTGGGAAGAGAGGTACCTGGAAGCGACGGACCCAAGTTGCCCAAGGTACAACCCCGCGGAGGCAAATCTCAGCCTCCAGATGAGGGCGGGAAACGCCGTGATAGACAGCCAAGCGATTCATACGGAGCATCTCGCCACAAAGCTCAAGGAGAGCACAAGCCGTGGAGATCATTTCGAGAGTGCTCACAGCGCACTCCGCAATGTGCTCCTTCCGACGATCAAGCGACTGAATGAACAGCACAATCAGTTGCGTCGTCTGAAGAAGGCAAAGAAGAAGAGCCGTGTTGACATCGCGGCGTTGCAAAAGCTGGTGCAGACCCTAACCCAGCAGAATGAGGACCTTGCTCAAGAGCGGGACGACACTATCGAGGAAGGAAAAGGCTGGGAAGAGGACTACAACCAGGCTATGGACGAGGTGCATGCATTGCAGGACCTCGTACCTCCGGTGTTAGGCATACCGGTGGTCTTGGGTCTTCCAGCAATGGGAGAATCCGGAATGGGAGAAGAGGTGGTAGATCCAGAGCCACCAGCAGAGGTACCGGAGGAGGACGACCCACAGGAGGTCGAGTTCTACTCCGAGTAGGGGGTTACGGTTGTCAAGTAGGGCAGCTAGGGTAGCGTAACCCAACTTTTGTAATCGGTGATATGTCGTGTAGACAGTAGCGTATGTATAGGTAGTGACGACATGAGCACGACTTCTCGGAGATCCGAGAATAATGTATCTTGTATAAAGTTTATGCTTTATCAATATATGTGAATGTTGTGCAAATTAATCATGTGTCACTTCAATACCTACTGTTGCTTATGGAATTTTCAGTAAGACATCTGCTAAACGCTGCTGTTTTGAATTTCAGAATGACGCGTACTCGTGCCAACCCTGACGTTGGGGGTACCAGTCAAGGGGGAGAGACCTCCCAACCACCTCCTGAGGAATCCTCGGGACAGCAGCAGCAACAGCAACAGCAAACACCGCCACCGCCACTGCCAACGGTTACATTGGCCGACATTGTCGCGGCAATGGTGGGTTCGCATCAGCAGCACACAGAGTTGCTGCAGACTCTCATCGCCAATACGTCTTGCCCAGAAGACGTCAAGATCGTGAGGAGTGCCAACAGAGCTCCTACTCCGACTTCCTAGCGACTCATCACCCTGTATTCTCAAGGGCGGATGAACCACTTGACGAGGAAAACTGGCTCCGCACCATGGAGATGAAGTTTGGGCTGCTCCAGATCAGCGAGCAGCGCAAGACTCAGTTCGCGGTCCAACAGCTCCAAGGATCCGCGAGCGCGTGGTGGGCCAACTTTTGTGCTTCACAGCCCACCGACCGAGTGATGACCTGGACGGAGTTCCGGACGGCCTTCAGGGCCTATCATATACCGCCAGGTCTGATGAAAAGAAAGACGCAGGAGTTCCTGCATCTGCAGCAAGGGAGCTGGAACGCGCTGGAATACTCTAGAGCGTTCAATGATCTCGCGCTTTACGCGTCATATCACGTAGATACTGACGAGAAGCGGCGGGACCACTTTTACCAGGGGCTTAACCCGCTCCTGAAGGACAAGTTGGCGATGTTCAATCGTGGCAGCCTCAACGACATCATTGATGCTGCGATTGTTCAGGAGGACTCCGGCAAGGAGTTGGCGGTGGCAGAGTGAAAGCGAAGCGCGCCACAGAGCAGCGGAGAAGGAAGTGATCCTTCTCAGAAGTTTCGGATGGTGAATTGCCCACCATCAGGTCCACGCTGGCAGCCACCACAGCGGTCGATGCCGTTCCGCAGTCGGCCGTACGCTTCACCGGCATTCCGTCCGGCACTGCCAGTACCACCGCAACAACAACCGCAGCAGCAGACGATACCGCGGGCGTTTGCACCTCAGCAACGCATGCCGGGCTTTCGTCCACCGAGCACTCCACCAGCAGCGGCCACATGTTACAAGTGTGGTCGTCCAGGACACTTCGCGAGCAGTTGCCCGGAGAGGCAAGGCGGCGGAGTGGCACCACAGTTTCCGGGGAGGAATCAACCCTGGAACCCTACTAATGCGCGGCGGGCAAACCCTAGGCCCGGCACCGTCCACCAACTTGCCATTGAGGACGTGCCGGAGGGCGAGCCAATCCTTGCGGGTATGTTCCAACTCCACCAGCATCCCGCTATAGTACTGTTTGATTCAGGCGCCACGCATAATTTTATTAGCCAAGCGTTCATTGCGAAACACAGTTTGCCAATACTACCCACCGATAGTCCATATTTAATTTGTTCACCGGGTGGGAAGATTTCAGCAAGCGTAATGGTCTCCAAAGCACCATTAGGCTTAGCGGGTAGAGTGTACCCCACGTCTCTCATTATCTTAGAGGGACAGAAGATCGATGTCATCCTAGGGATGTCGTGGTTAACCCGCCACGGCGCTGTTTTAGACACCGTCCTTCGAGTCGTGCACTTAAACTCAGAGGTGCACGGTTCTCACTCATTATTTCTGGACAGTCCGGAAATAAAACTTCCAAGTGTCTATCAAGCCACAACCATCAGATTGGAAGATATTCCAGTGGTCCGAGAATTCCCTGATGTATTCCCGGATGATTTGCCGGGGATGCCACCCGATAGAGAGGTGGAGTTCAAGATTGAACTTGCACCGGGAACCATGCCAATGTCCCGAAGGCCGTACAAGATGGCGCCCAAGGAGTTGGCTGAACTGAAGACTCAGCTCACGGACCTTCTGGAGAAGGGTTTTATTAGGCCGAGCTCCTCGCCATGGGGCTGTTCGGCATTATTTGTCAAGAAGAAGGATGAGATGTTACGGCTTTGCATGGACTATCGTCCATTAAATGCCGTAACCATCAAGAACAAGTACCCGTTGCCAAGGATCGACATGTTGTTTGATCAGTTGGTCGAAGCAAGGATCTTTTCCAAGATGGATTTAAGATCCTGGTACCATCAGATTAAGATAAGGGCGGAGGACATTCCAAAGACAGCTTTCTCGACAAGGTACGGGCTTTATGAGTACCTGGTTATGTCCTTCGGCCTCACCAATGCTCCAGCTCACTTCATGTACTTGATGAACTCGGTTGAGACGGCCCCACGGGACCTCGTCGGGTGGTGCCGTGTTATGCGGCACCCAACAGCACACGGGTCGATGAACATACATCATATTACATAAATAGTTTGCGGAAGCGTACAAGAATATTTTTACAAATAAGTATATCAGAGTAAACTACAGCGGAAGACTATCACTCTCACGACTCATATCTAAACTAGCAACAAAGAAACGGTCCAGCCCGCGGACGTTTCTTACTAGCAACACAAGACAATCTGCAGCGGCGAGGATGCTCTTAGAGTAAGCACTCGGAGGTTCCCGAGTCTCATCGGCACCCCTTCTCATAATCAGCGAGTCAATTACCTGCAAAACAACTCGGATAGCATCCGTGAGCATAACGCTCAGCAAGACTTAACCGTCACCCTAAACATGAAACTCTAAGTGAGGTTATGAACCTAACATAGGATGGCATAAGCATAATTAACTCGCCTAAAAGTGAATCCTTACTTTCAAGTATTAATTGCAGCATTTTAAGTAACCCTGGGCACGCCACATCGGGAGTCCACAATCAAACAAGAAACGCTTTCCCCCGATGTAAATTGCTCATGGCATAAAAGAATCGAGTTTGCACTAGCCTATTCATCAAGCTCCAATACAAGGTAGAATAATACTTCACATCAATATGATTAGTTCCTTTCTCATGCAAGTCCTTACTACGTCACGACTGTGAGAACAAGTATGCTCGGTCCATTCCGCGAGCGACGGTGATTCGAATCAATAACACCCGGACTACACGACACGTACGCCCGTACTCGACGTTGCCTACAACAACCATCACTGACGTCGTACGTGGCAGCCTTTCCCCCGTTTCACCCCCGCTGAATCGATCAAGTCGCCCCGCACAGTAGCTACTCTCATGGTGCACCTTACGACGTGAGATGTCATGAGAATATTCCCCACATACTGCACACCGGCCGTCCGCCTGAGGCGACCCGAAAAGTCCCAACGACAGCTTCCCGAGGTACATCGGTTTACTGGGTCCCATATAGCCAGCATGAGTCCGGTACACAACTCAAACTTGTTCAACAGGGCCGCATACGGATCGGTCCTTGACCGACACGGACAGGTCTACAGCACCCAGGCCCCTATGTCCTGCTGCTCCTACAACCTTCCGGTCTCAACTTTAACTTGCTAATTCAATTACGAACCAATCCCGTATGCCCCTGTTGTTCCTAAATCTGCGAGTAGCATCTCACCACTCGACTTCTACCGAACCGTACTTAAGCATGGCAGTTCTACGCGGTGAAAGACACCTACCCAATACTCAATGGGTCATTTGGTTAGGCAAGAGGAGTATCAAACACTAGACCTAATGCACAGTTCAAATCTTAACCAAAGGTGAATACAAAATAAAAACTTAACAGCTGTTAAATGCAAACCGGAGCTTGCCTGTTTTGCAGGGTAGTTGTATATAACAGTTAGTGTCCTTGCAGATCCACCCTTGACTCTCCGGAGCTTGATCCACTTTGATGAATCACTCCTTTGAGTCCCCTTCGTTGTGGTTCCTATTGAAATGCATATGCATATGTTTCATGGAATGTAATGGAAAGAAGTTATAGAATTACTTTCTTAAGAACAGAGGTTGTGTGGAAAAGCCAAGCATGGCTTGGTTTGCCTCTGTCGTGCAAAGAACAGAATTAAACTAATTTGACCTTAAGGCCCTTAGCTATACACTAACCCTTTTCTCTAATGAACATAATAGACAAACTGAAAGGATTTGAGTGCAACTGAAGAACAAGAACTCCAATGGCCTCAAAACTTTTACAGCAGGTTTTATACTACCTAAGGATTTAGCTTGCCAACTTGCAGCTAATGTGGAGTCAACTTGTGTCCTCCATAATTCTCACCATACCCCTTATGTATTTTTCCCTTATACATAAGTATGGAGAATAAGAACAGGGAGTTCCAGGACTTATATTGGGCTGATAATTTACATGTGAGTTTTTGATCACATGAGAGTCATCTGGTCCAAAATTCAGCCCTTTTACTTGGGTAGTTCTCCCAGAACAATTCTTTAAGCATTTGTACTCAATAGAATTAATTCTGTAGTAATGTGCATTTTCATGCCCAACTAAGTGAACTACAATTCCAAGTATGTCCCATAGAGCTTGCCTAAATTTTCCTATGATTTTTGGAGCTATGGATTGCTCAGAACAGATTTTTGAAGTGGGAAACATTTTCTGAAAATGTTTCTGGATTCTTATGAACACAGCAGATTGTTTTTAGCAAATCCCTACTCAAATGATCTTCAAATGAGCTGAAAATTTGCTATGAGGTCAACAATATGCTAAAGAATATTCTGGCAAAATTTGGGTATTTTTGGATAAACCAAACTCCCTCTATAATTCTTTTTCAGAAAACCTTCCAAGAATTTTCCAGAATTAAATAATTCGTTTCATACAAATTGGGTTGTACCTCTGGATAGTACTCCCTTTAAGGAATCCAACAAAATTTATCTCACTATTTTTGGAGCTTCCTACACCAAGTTATGCATTTTACAAGTTTGCACAACTCTCTGTTTGATTTTAAACAGCACAGTCGCGCGTGGGGCCCACGGGTCAGATGCTTCTTCAACCTCCCGCCAGAGCCCGCGGTGCACACCAGCAGAAACTTGGCATGGCTCGTTCTCCCTCATTTCTCCACCAAATGAGCTCCGGTTTCGCCCTACATGCTCCTGGGAACGTGGCGCAGCTGCCGGGCAAGGTTTTCCCGCATGAAAATGGCTGCAGGTGGGTCGGCACCGGTGGGGCGGCTCGGGAGCTCGACATGGACGCGTTCCCGCGTGTCCAAGGCATCTCCCGGCGAGCTATGATGTCCTACAGCATCCCTATGGTTCTAGGAACACGGAACGTGGATCAGATCATGCAGAAAGTGGCTGCAACCTAGTCCTCACCGTGGACCATGGCAGTTTTGGCCGCCGGCGACGATTTCTCGTCGCCCGGGGCACAGGAGGGTCGGTTTCCCTTGGTTTTCGGCGTGGGAGGGCGCTAGGGCATCTAGTTGCTGTGGTTTGAATTGTGGGAGGTGTGATCAATCGGTTTGGGAGAATTTCCCGAATTACACACATGCTGTTCTACACGTGCACTGGTGCCAAAACTGGAATTCCGGCGAGCCGGCGTCGGGGGAGGGCAAGAGGACGACGGGATGATGATCAGTACCTCCTGGCGCACCTCTGTGACTTCTTGAGCCTGCCGGAGAGGCGCTGGACTGGCCGGGAGACAGGGGCAATGGAGCAGCGCCGGTGAAGAAAAAACAGCGCCCTGCTGATCGTGAGGAGAGGAGCAACTGCTGTTGGCTTGGTCCGAGGAGGGGGAGATAACGTTGCTGAAGCGGTGAGAACCCACCCTGGGGCGCCAACGCGTGGAGACCGGCAGCAGGAGCTGGCGTTGCAAGCTGCTCGGTGGCGCTCGCGAGCTGTTCGGTAAAATTTCCCACTGAGAGCAAAACTTAGTGAGTAAGTCTCCTCTTTCAGCTCTATGACATGTGGGTCCCACTCAACATGTACCTCCCAAATATCTATTCAAGCTGATCTTTTTAATCCCCAGAATGCTAAAATTTAAAAAGGTGAGCTAGAATTTGAATTCTTCAAATTCAGTTTGAATTTGCAAGACTAAATCTGAATTTGGTTTAAGTTTGCAAATTCTCCTCTTTAACTTCTTTTTGAGCCCACCCTAAAATTGAAAAGTTGGTGATAACCTTTTCCCTAAAAACTCAACTATATGGCTGCATGTTAATTCAAAGTTTTTGGGTCACCATATGTGTGAACTTTGAATTTTCAAATCTGAATTTTAAACTCCCATGCAAAGAGGTATTTAACTCCTTATTGGTCCAACCCTTTTAAGTAAAAAGGTGAACCTCATGTTGGATGTTCATCCATGTATTACTTTGCATGAAGAAAAGTTTTAGCAAGTCCCTTTTTTTTTTCCTATCATTGCCACACATATGAACTCAAACCATAGTTTTTATTCATACACATTTTTGGGACTTTTACATTCCTCCCCCCTTAAAAGAATCTCGTCCCGAGATTACAAAAGAGGAACGCGACGGGAGAGGTAATTACAAACTGTACAAAGATAAAAGTTCCGGGTAGTTGGTGCGGAGATAATCTTCACTTTCCCACGTCGCCTCTTCCGCGATGTGATTACTCCACAGTACCTTGAAAAATCGGATCGTCCGGTTCCGGGTTACCCGGGTCTTTTCATCCAAAATCTGGACCGGTCGCTCGGTGTAGGTCAAGTCCGGTTTCAATTCATCGATGTCCTCAGTGCGAACAGCAGCGGTGAATTTGAGGCACTTCCGCAGCTGTGATACATGAAATACATCATGAATACCCGCTAGACTTGCTGGTAACTCCAGCCGGTAGGCTACGGGTCCGCACTTCTCCGTGATAGCAAAAGGACCAATAAAACGGGGAGCGAGTTTCCCCTTTACACCGAACCGGTGAATTCCCTTCATCGGAGATACACGAAGATATACGTGCTCTCCGACGTCAAAATGTAACGGCCTACGCCTTTGATCGGCGTAGCTCTTCTGTCGGGATTGGGCAGCCTTTAAGTTCTCTTGTATCAACCGAACTCGGTCTTCGGCTTCGTTGACAAGATCAATCCCAAACAGAACTCTTTCGCCGGACTCGCACCAATTCAGTGGTGTGCGACACTTCCGGCCATAGAGAGCTTCATACGGTGCCATTCTAATACTCGCTTGATAACCGTTGTTGTATGAAAACTCCGCCAGCGGTAGGTGATCGTCCCAATTCCTACCGTGGTGGATGGCACATGCTCTCAACATGTCCTCGAGCACTTGATTCACCCTCTCAGTTTGTCCATCGGTTTGAGGGTGATATGCGGAGCTTCTAATTAGCTTGGTGCCCAACGAGGCATGCAGCTGCTCCCAAAACCGAGCAACGAACAACGCACCTCGATCTGAGATGATGGTCTTCGGGACACCATGTGAACATATAATTCTGGAGATGAATAACTCCGCATATTGCCTTGCTCGATAATGAGTGTTCACCGGTATGAAATGAGCCGACTTTGTCAACCGGTCGACGATCACCCATATCGAGTCATGCTTCTTGGATGTGAGCGGTAATCCGACGATGAAGTCCATACTCACATCCTCCCATTTCCATGCCGGTATCTTCAAAGGTTGTAGCGGTCCGGCTTTCCGCATATGATCAGCCTTGACCCGTCTACACGTATCACACTCGGATACGTATTTAGCAATCTCCCTCTTCATCCTCGTCCACCAAAATTTCTGTTTCAAATCTTGGTACATCTTGTTACTTCCAGGATGAATGGAAAACTTAGACAGGTGGGCTTCATCCAAGATCTTCTTCCGGAGTTTCATATTACGCGGTACCACTATACGGTCTTTAAACCATATCGTACCGTTCCCATCCTTCCGGAAGCATTTCATCTCTCCGTTGTCGAGTCTTCTCCGTATGTGTGACATACCTCTGTCTCTTCTTTGAACCTCAACAATCTCTTCACGGATTGTTGGAATGAGCGCGAGATTATAAAGCGCGCCATACGGAATGACACGGAGGCTGGGTTCTTCATCTTCCAACTCAGCAACCGCTAAGTTGTGAACGTGGGCTTTCCGACTAAGCGCGTCGGCAACCACGTTTGCTTTTCCCGGGTGATAGTGGATCTCAATTTCATAATCTTTTATAAGCTCCAACCATCTCCGTTGTCTCATATTCAGCTCCTTCTGCGTGAAGATGTACTTCAGGCTCTTATGGTCGGTGTAGAGGTGAACAAGATTACCCAGTAGGTAATGCCTCCACATCTTCAATGCCAACACCACTGCAGCAAGCTCAAGATCGTGAGTTGGATAATGCTGCTCGTGGTTTCGCAGTTGACGAGACCCATAGGCGACTACACGCCCTTCTTGCATCAGAACGCAGCCGAGACCGATGCCGGATGCATCGCAGTATACATCAAATGGCTTCGTCGTGTCCGGCTGAGCAAGAACTGGAGCCGTTGTGAGATGTTTCACCAAAGTTTTGAATGCGGCTTCACAGGCTGCATTCCACAGGTATTTAGTACCCTTCTTCAGCAGCTCCGTCATTGGTTTAGCAATCTTTGAGAAGCTCGGAATAAACCTCCGATAATAACCCGCTAAACCTAGGAAACTTCGGACCTCGTGGATAGATTTGGGAGATTCCCACTTCAGCACTTGTTCAATTTTGCTGGGATCCACGGCAATGCCCTCTGCTGAAATGATATGGCCTAGGAAAGGCACTTGATCAATCCAAAATTCGCACTTGCTGAACTTGGCATATAATTGGTGCTCCCGCAACCGTTGTAGCACAATGCGCAGATGTTCAGCATGCTCTTCTTCAGATTTGGAGTAAACCAATATGTCGTCGATGAATACCACGACGAACTTGTCTAGTTCCGGCATGAACACAGAATTCATCAAATACATAAAGTGTGCCGGAGCGTTGGTTAGCCCAAATGACATGACGAGGTACTCGTAGAGTCCGTATCTCGTCGAGAAAGCTGTCTTCGGTATGTCCTCCGGTCGGATCTTGATTTGATGATAGCCCGACCGAAGATCCATCTTCGAAAATACCTTTGCACCCACAAGTTGATCAAACAGAATGTCAATGCGGGGCAAAGGATACTTGTTCTTGATCGTGACAGCATTGAGAGGACGATAATCAACACATAGCCGTAGTGTTTCGTCCTTCTTCTTAACGAACAGCGCTGAGCAACCCCAAGGTGAAGAACTTGGTCGTATGAAACCCTTGCTCATGAGTTCATTCAGTTGCTCTTTCAACTCCGCTAGCTCGTTAGGTGCCATCTTGTAAGGCCTTCGTGAAATAGGCGTCGTTCCCGGTGCCAGTTCAATTTTGAACTCGACGTCCCGTTCGGGCGGCATGCCCGGTAAGTCATCGGGAAATACGTCGGGATAATCACGTACCACCGGAATATCTTCAATCTTCAGCGCTTCCGTGTGGTAGGCCTCTACCCTATCTGGATCTTCGCTGTCTAAAAACAGCGTGTGCTGTCCGTGAATCGGCGAGTCAATCTGGATAGTCCGGTTACCGATATTGAGAACGGCACCGTGACGATTTAACCAAGACATCCCCAATATAATGTCTATCTTCTGCCTATCCAACATAATCAGGGCTGTTGGGTATATTTTTCCGCCCAAACACAAAGCTGCTCGGGACACAATCTGATTGGCAGAGATATTTCCTCCCGGTGAACGTATGAGAAAATTCGTTGTGGGAGTATTGGTGGATAATTGGTGCTGATCCACGCATGTTTTGCTGATAAAATTGTGGGTTGCACCTGAATCAAAAAGTACCAATACGGGCACGTCCTTGAGAGTAAACATGCCCGCTAACACCGGTGCTCCCTCCGGGACATCCTCAATCGCAAGATGTTGCACACTCCCGGATTGCAATGCTGTTATGTTGACTGGAGCAGGTGGCGGCATACCACCTGATGATGATGGCTGTCTGGTGTTTACCAACTTCTCCCGGCATTCCTGCCTAAAATGCCCAAAACGGTGGCAATAAGAACACGGAGGTTTCCCCGGTTCTTCGTTGACTGGTGGTTGAGAAGTTGAGGCACTTGGCTGCAGCAATGATGCAACAGGTATCATTCGTTGCTGCGGAAATGGCGCTGCTTCAAGATAAGATTCTTGAGCAGGAAATCTGTACGGAGTTGATCTCCCTGGTGCTTGCCATATCTCCTCGGATGGTGCGTGATACACCACACGGTATTTACGAGGAACGATTGGTGTGTCTTCTTGCACATCCTCCCGGTCCCTCTTCTCTGCTTGACACTCAAGTGTCGCTTGTTCTTGCAGCAGAGCAGCACTGATCAACTCGGTGTAACTGCCTTGATTGAACAAAGCTAACTTCTCTTTTAGTATGGCACTCAAGCCATAGAAAAAGTAGTCACACATTGCAGCTTCGCTCGTCGCATAAGAAGGAGCGTATTGTGCTAGAAGATTGAATCGTCTGACATAATCGAGGACACTCATGTCCCCCTGCTTCAAGTTTCTGAATTCTTGCTGTTGGGCCTTGATAAAACCCATAGGAATGTGACGAGCACGGAATGCTTCACGAAATTCCGTCCATTCCACTTGATGGCCTTCCGGAACGGTGGCGAGATACGCAAACCACCAATTTCCGGCGGCTCCATGGAGCTGTTGAGCTGCAAATGATGCCTTCTGATATTCGTCGCACTCAAACACCCCAAACTTGGACTCCATAACTCGAAGCCACTGATCAGCTTCCACTGGTTCATGGGCTTCCGTGAAGATTGGCGGTTGTGTCGCCAAGAAATCCAAGTAGGCGTTCCGAGGTGGAACGTCCTGTTGTGCACGCTGGAGTAAGCCCTGTTGTACCAAGGCTTGGAGTAGTCTTGTGTTCTCTTGACTTGACTCGACCATCTGAGCCATGATATCCGCCCATACCGTTGATGGCGGTGCCCCTGGTGGAGTCGAGTCATCACCGTCTCGATGAGAACCTCCAGTCCTACTCGGAGAATGAGTTCGCACCATACTGCAAAAGCATAATTTTGAGGGGAGTCACCACTTGATCTAGCAGTATGTGAAAGTATGTAAAACATGAACATGCTAAAACTTTATGTAAGCATAACAAAATTTCATGTTTACACATCTTTCTAAAGCCAACATATCCAGTCCCTCATTCGGTACAAAACAGACCCTTCTGTACTTAACCCAGAATTTGATCCATTTATTAGCATTTTCATAACTCAAGTTGAATACCAAAGTTAAAGTTAACTTCAGTATATTTTCAACGAGTACTCACATGCCCCTAGATCATTTCTGAAACAGAAGTTAGGATTGTTCAAAGTTGACAGAATTTCTGGCTAAAATTTGCCAGCACCTCCTTTGTATGTGGCTGTTTTCATCACAGTTTTACATACAACTGGGGTACAATTCTGAACAAACTATGAACTACAAAATCGTTGCAAATTTCCTAACCTTTCCAACGGTGTATCATATGACCCTTAGAAATTTTCTACAGACTGTGACGGCTAATTTACAGCAACATCCAGAGAAGTCTGCAGCTGCTCTGTTTTCTGAACAGTTTGCATTCATCTGGACGTTCAACCAAGTTGGTGTCGGATTTGGCTCTGGAGTTCTACAGAAAAGTTGTAGAGCACTTAATAAACTTTCCAGAACTGTATCAAACACTTCCATTGGGTCAAACTAATCAGAGTTATGCTCTGTTAAAGTTCGGAAAAACTTCTGCCAGGACAGAGCACTCTGTTTTTGAGATCAAAAGAAGCCTCGTAATTCTCTTCTTTGAAACTTAGTTCAAATGAAGAGTTCAGTAACTAACATGTGCTTTATCACATCCATTTTTAGTTTGAAAGTTAGTCATGAATGATTTCTTCATAGGTAAGAATACTATCCAGTGTAGTACGGTGACGATGCACCGTAAGACATATGACGGTACTACGTTGCCTCACCAAAGAAAAACCTAACCGGATTACACCGGCATATACGTATCATTAGGTGGCACTAAAACGGTCACTCGCAAACGTGTTCTACACGCACTAAGGTTTTTCGTGGTTAGTACCTACATAAAACACACTCAATCATCAGGTTCGGCTGCACACCGAACCCGGTATTCATAACAGTTTGTACACCCGGCCGTCGTCACTCGCCCAGGTGTTCTCAAGCCAAGCACGCCTTGAGCTACGTGTTCACGTTACTGACCACGTGACGGGGTCTCCCAAATTGCACCACGCACGCCAGGGAAGACGTTGCTCGAATACCCCAAACGACATGAAGAGTCGTAGAGGATACTAGAGCGGGTCGGGTTACCTGCCACCCGTGAGGCTCCACCCTTCAGCTTGTGCGCACTGGTGGACAGCGCATACGTGCACCCCCCAAGACATAAACGTCCCGAGATGCACGATTTTCCGACATAACAATAGGTTAGCTTGCCACCTTCATTATATGCTAATAATAGTAGTCCTTATGTGGGCCTAGTACCGTTATCTCACCGTATCCTAAGTTTTTGACATAATATGATGCTCAATCCGTGCCCTGCTCCCAACGCAGCTCTGATACCACGCTGAGACGGCCCCACGGGACCTCGTCGGGTGGTGCCGTGTTATGCGGCACCCAACAGCACACGGGTCGATGAACATACATCATATTACATAAATAGTTTGCGGAAGCGTACAAGAATATTTTTACAAATAAGTATATCAGAGTAAACTACAGCGGAAGACTATCACTCTCACGACTCATATCTAAACTAGCAACAAAGAAACGGTCCAGCCCGCGGACGTTTCTTACTAGCAACACAAGACAATCTGCAGCGGCGAGGATGCTCTTAGAGTAAGCACTCGGAGGTTCCCGAGTCTCATCGGCACCCCTTCTCATAATCAGCGAGTCAATTACCTGCAAAACAACTCGGATAGCATCCGTGAGCATAACGCTCAGCAAGACTTAACCGTCACCCTAAACATGAAACTCTAAGTGAGGTTATGAACCTAACATAGGATGGCATAAGCATAATTAACTCGCCTAAAAGTGAATCCTTACTTTCAAGTATTAATTGCAGCATTTTAAGTAACCCTGGGCACGCCACATCGGGAGTCCACAATCAAACAAGAAACGCTTTCCCCCGATGTAAATTGCTCATGGCATAAAAGAATCGAGTTTGCACTAGCCTATTCATCAAGCTCCAATACAAGGTAGAATAATACTTCACATCAATATGATTAGTTCCTTTCTCATGCAAGTCCTTACTACGTCACGACTGTGAGAACAAGTATGCTCGGTCCATTCCGCGAGCGACGGTGATTCGAATCAATAACACCCGGACTACACGACACGTACGCCCGTACTCGACGTTGCCTACAACAACCATCACTGACGTCGTACGTGGCAGCCTTTCCCCCGTTTCACCCCCGCTGAATCGATCAAGTCGCCCCGCACAGTAGCTACTCTCATGGTGCACCTTCCGACGTGAGATGTCATGAGAATATTCCCCACATACTGCACACCGGCCGTCCGCCTGAGGCGACCCGAAAAGTCCCAACGACAGCTTCCCGAGGTACATCGGTTTACTGGGTCCCATATAGCCAGCATGAGTCCGGTACACAACTAAAACTTGTTCAACAGGGCCGCATACGGATCGGTCCTTGACCGACACGGACAGGTCTACAGCACCCAGGCCCCTATGTCCTGCTGCTCCTACAACCTTCCGGTCTCAACTTTAACTTGCTAATTCAATTACGAACCAATCCCGTATGCCCCTGTTGTTCCTAAATCTGCGAGTAGCATCTCACCACTCGACTTCTACCGAACCGTACTTAAGCATGGCAGTTCTACGCGGTGAAAGACACCTACCCAATACTCAATGGGTCATTTGGTTAGGCAAGAGGAGTATCAAACACTAGACCTAATGCACAGTTCAAATCTTAACCAAAGGTGAATACAAAATAAAAACTTAACAGCTGTTAAATGCAAACCGGAGCTTGCCTGTTTTGCAGGGTAGTTGTATATAACAGTTAGTGTCCTTGCAGATCCACCCTTGACTCTCCGGAGCTTGATCCACTTTGATGAATCACTCCTTTGAGTCCCCTTCGTTGTGGTTCCTATTGAAATGCATATGCATATGTTTCATGGAATGTAATGGAAAGAAGTTATAGAATTACTTTCTTAAGAACAGAGGTTGTGTGGAAAAGCCAAGCATGGCTTGGTTTGCCTCTGTCGTGCAAAGAACAGAATTAAACTAATTTGACCTTAAGGCCCTTAGCTATACACTAACCCTTTTCTCTAATGAACATAATAGACAAACTGAAAGGATTTGAGTGCAACTGAAGAACAAGAACTCCAATGGCCTCAAAACTTTTACAGCAGGTTTTATACTACCTAAGGATTTAGCTTGCCAACTTGCAGCTAATGTGGAGTCAACTTGTGTCCTCCATAATTCTCACCATACCCCTTATGTATTTTTCCCTTATACATAAGTATGGAGAATAAGAACAGGGAGTTCCAGGACTTATATTGGGCTGATAATTTACATGTGAGTTTTTGATCACATGAGAGTCATCTGGTCCAAAATTCAGCCCTTTTACTTGGGTAGTTCTCCCAGAACAATTCTTTAAGCATTTGTACTCAATAGAATTAATTCTGTAGTAATGTGCATTTTCATGCCCAACTAAGTGAACTACAATTCCAAGTATGTCCCATAGAGCTTGCCTAAATTTTCCTATGATTTTTGGAGCTATGGATTGCTCAGAACAGATTTTTGAAGTGGGAAACATTTTCTGAAAATGTTTCTGGATTCTTATGAACACAGCAGATTGTTTTTAGCAAATCCCTACTCAAATGATCTTCAAATGAGCTGAAAATTTGCTATGAGGTCAACAATATGCTAAAGAATATTCTGGCAAAATTTGGGTATTTTTGGATAAACCAAACTCCCTCTATAATTCTTTTTCAGAAAACCTTCCAAGAATTTTCCAGAATTAAATAATTCGTTTCATACAAATTGGGTTGTACCTCTGGATAGTACTCCCTTTAAGGAATCCAACAAAATTTATCTCACTATTTTTGGAGCTTCCTACACCAAGTTATGCATTTTACAAGTTTGCACAACTCTCTGTTTGATTTTAAACAGCACAGTCGCGCGTGGGGCCCACGGGTCAGATGCTTCTTCAACCTCCCGCCAGAGCCCGCGGTGCACACCAGCAGAAACTTGGCATGGCTCGTTCTCCCTCATTTCTCCACCAAATGAGCTCCGGTTTCGCCCTACATGCTCCTGGGAACGTGGCGCAGCTGCCGGGCAAGGTTTTCCCGCATGAAAATGGCTGCAGGTGGGTCGGCACCGGTGGGGCGGCTCGGGAGCTCGACATGGACGCGTTCCCGCGTGTCCAAGGCATCTCCCGGCGAGCTATGATGTCCTACAGCATCCCTATGGTTCTAGGAACACGGAACGTGGATCAGATCATGCAGAAAGTGGCTGCAACCTAGTCCTCACCGTGGACCATGGCAGTTTTGGCCGCCGGCGACGATTTCTCGTCGCCCGGGGCACAGGAGGGTCGGTTTCCCTTGGTTTTCGGCGTGGGAGGGCGCTAGGGCATCTAGTTGCTGTGGTTTGAATTGTGGGAGGTGTGATCAATCGGTTTGGGAGAATTTCCCGAATTACACACATGCTGTTCTACACGTGCACTGGTGCCAAAACTGGAATTCCGGCGAGCCGGCGTCGGGGGAGGGCAAGAGGACGACGGGATGATGATCAGTACCTCCTGGCGCACCTCTGTGACTTCTTGAGCCTGCCGGAGAGGCGCTGGACTGGCCGGGAGACAGGGGCAATGGAGCAGCGCCGGTGAAGAAAAAACAGCGCCCTGCTGATCGTGAGGAGAGGAGCAACTGCTGTTGGCTTGGTCCGAGGAGGGGGAGATAACGTTGCTGAAGCGGTGAGAACCCACCCTGGGGCGCCAACGCGTGGAGACCGGCAGCAGGAGCTGGCGTTGCAAGCTGCTCGGTGGCGCTCGCGAGCTGTTCGGTAAAATTTCCCACTGAGAGCAAAACTTAGTGAGTAAGTCTCCTCTTTCAGCTCTATGACATGTGGGTCCCACTCAACATGTACCTCCCAAATATCTATTCAAGCTGATCTTTTTAATCCCCAGAATGCTAAAATTTAAAAAGGTGAGCTAGAATTTGAATTCTTCAAATTCAGTTTGAATTTGCAAGACTAAATCTGAATTTGGTTTAAGTTTGCAAATTCTCCTCTTTAACTTCTTTTTGAGCCCACCCTAAAATTGAAAAGTTGGTGATAACCTTTTCCCTAAAAACTCAACTATATGGCTGCATGTTAATTCAAAGTTTTTGGGTCACCATATGTGTGAACTTTGAATTTTCAAATCTGAATTTTAAACTCCCATGCAAAGAGGTATTTAACTCCTTATTGGTCCAACCCTTTTAAGTAAAAAGGTGAACCTCATGTTGGATGTTCATCCATGTATTACTTTGCATGAAGAAAAGTTTTAGCAAGTCCCTTTTTTTTTCCTATCATTGCCACACATATGAACTCAAACCATAGTTTTTATTCATACACATTTTTGGGACTTTTACATCGGTATTCATGCCGGAGCTGGACAAGTTTGTCGTGGTCTTCATCGACGACATCCTAGTATATTCCAAGTCGGAGGAAGATCACAAGAAACATCTGCGTATAGTCTTGCAACGGCTGCGGGATCACAAGTTATACGCAAAATTCAGCAAATGCGAGTTTTGGATATCGCAAGTGCCTTTTCTCGGGCATATCATCTCAGCGGAGGGTATCGCTGTGGACCCGAGCAAGATCACGCAAGTGCTGAATTGGAAATCCCCGAGAACTGTTCCTGAGGTACGGAGTTTCCTCGGACTCGCGGGGTATTATCGGAGGTTCATTCCGAACTTCTCGAAGATTGCCAAGCCAATGACGGAGCTGCTGAAGAAGGTTACCAAATATATTTGGAGTCCAGCATGTGAAGCAGCATTCAAGGCTTTAGTCAAGCACCTGACATCAGCACCGGTTTTGGCGCAGCCAGACACAACAAAACCGTTCGATGTGTACTGCGATGCATCCGGCATTGGGCTCGGATGTGTGCTGATGCAAGACCGAAGAGTGGTCCCGTATGGATCACGGCAGCTTAGGAACCATGAGCAGAATTATCCAACTCACGACTTGGAGCTCGCTGCCGTGGTACTTGCACTAAAAATGTGGAGGCACTACCTACTCGGTAACCTCGTACATTTATATACCGACCACAAAAGCCTCAAGTACATATTCACTCAGAAGGAGCTGAACATGAGGCAACGAAGATGGTTAGAACTGATAAAGGATTACGAGATAGAGATCCATTATCATCCGGGCAAGGCAAACGTAGTGGCAGATGCACTGAACCGCAAGTCACACGTCAACAATCTGACCATCACACCGTTGGAAGAGAGCGAGCCACCACTACATGTGATTCCACACGGGGCTCTCTACAACCTAGCTTTGATCCCCACCATCCGTGAAGAGATAGCGGCAGCCCAGAAGAATGATAAGGGCATGTCACATTTGCGGAGACATGTAGACAGTGGGGAACTGAAATGTTTCCGGAAGGACGGAGACGGCGTCCTATGGTTCAAGGACTGGATTGTCGTACCCCGAAACCCAGAATTACGGAAGAAAATCTTTGATGAGGCTCACTTATCAAAGTTTTCTATTCACCGCGGCAGCAACAAGATGTATCAAGAACTCAGAAGCAAGTTTTGGTGGACACGGATGAAGCGAGAGACTGCAAAATACGTGTCCGAGTGTGATACATGTCGAAGGGTGAAGGCAGACCACATGCGGAAACCGGGACTGCTACAACCACTGGGCATTCCTGCCTGGAAGTGGGAGGACGTGAGCATGGACTTCATCGTCAGTTTACCCACCACCTTGCAGAAACATGATTCGGTGTGGGTGATCGTCGATTGGCTCACCAAAGTTGCCCATTTCATCCCGGTCAACACCAACTACAACGCCAAGAAGTACGCTGAACTGTACATCTCACGGATCCTATGCTTATACGGCGTACCCCGTACTATCATATCGGATCGGGGCACTTTATTTGTGTCCTGTTTTTGGGAGCAGCTGCACGCTGCCTTGGGGACGAAGCTGATCCGTAGTTCAGCCTACCACCCGCGGACGGATGGGCAAACGGAGCGGGTAAATCAAATCTTAGAAGACATGCTACGAGCTTGCGCTATCAACCACGGCAATAATTGGGATGATCACTTGCCGTTAGCCGAGTTCTCGTACAACAATGGGTACCAAGCCAGCATCAAGATGGCGCCCTACGAGGCGCTATACGGATGAAAATGCCACACACCATTGAACTGGTGTGAGTCTGGCGAAAGGGTTACCTTCGGGATTGACCTTGTCAACAACGCGGAAGAAAAGGTTCGACTAATTCAAGCGAACCTAAAAGCCGCTCAATCCCGTCAGAAACAGTATGCGGACCGGAGAAGGCGCCCATTACAATTCGAAGTTGAGATCACGTACACCTATGGGTGTCTCCAATGAAGGGCGTAAACAGGTTTGGGGTGAGAGGAAAGTTGGCACCCCGATTCATCGGTCCATTTCAGATTACCGAAAGATGTGGATCAGTGGCATACCGGCTGAAATTACCAGAAGCACTTTCCAGTGTGCATGACGTCTTTCACATTTCCCAGCTGAGGAAGTGTCTCAAGCTATCAACTACCGTTCAGCTGGAAGACATTGAAGAACTGCAACCGGATCTCACCTATCGGGAGGAACCGGTGCAGATTATTGATGAAAAGGCCCGAACCACACGCAACCGTACGTTGTGGTTCTACAAGGTTCTATGGAGCAATCACTCCATGGACGAAGCGACATGGGAGAGCGAATAATTGCTTCGCACTAACTACCCCGAATTTTTCACGTCGCATATCCGGTAATTTTCCACCGTCCTCTCTCATTTTTACCTTATAATCTCGGGACGAGATTCTTTTAAGGGGGGAGGAATGTAAGGGCCTCAGTTTTTGACACACATTTGCAGTGTTCATCACCACACCACACACCTCATTTGAGGCAGGATGATGAACACAAATGAAGAGCAAGTAACAATTATCAACATGCTCATTAGAGAACAAACTCACACATTGCCAAAGTGGTATTTCCCACATGAGATATAAGGGGGCTGGACATATGAAAACTCCTACACCTTACTAAGGATATCCAGGCAAAGTTTCACCCAAATTCCAAACCTTTTTGAGGTCATTTTGGGTATAGCTAGAAAGAGGGCAGTTTGAAACCATATTCAAATTCAAACTGTTTTTATCCCATGAATTTAAAGTCGGAGGCATATTCTTACTCAGCACATTTTTTTGAGCCCACACACCAAGTTTCACTCCATTTGGAGTTGATCTTGACGTGAACTAAGTGGGGCAAATTCAAACTTCATTTGAATTCAAAACTGCACTTGTGCTGAAATTCACTCAAACCAAACCCAATTCGAATCCTATGCAATTCGAATGGCTCAAGGGTGAATAATCTGAACCACCAGGGGTATTATGGGGTTCACTGTTCACTACAGTCACTAGGAGTAAATTTCAGAGGTTAAAACCCCGGGTGGGACCCACATGTCATAGGGGGAAGAAGGAGAAACTTGCAACCAAAGTCAGAGTCTCGGTGGGAAATTCCACCGAGCAGCTGTCGGCTATGCCACCGAGCAGCTACCGGCACCACCAGCTGCTTCCCCCTCCGTGCGCTGGCGCCCAGGGCGGCTTGCTCGCGCCCCCATGCGACCGGCACAGCCTCAGCCGAGCAGGAGTTGGCCGGCTTTATCTTCTCGTGGGCAGAACCGAGCAGTGGCATTGTTTCTCGTCGCAGCTCTCTGCTCAATCGGGAAAACCAGCAAAACAATCTCCTTCGTTCCTAAGCTGCTAGACAGCCACCGGAGGTCGCGCACCACCCTCCCAACGCCTGGACCACCGGGTTTCGGCCCCTGTTCCCGTGACCAACGACGACCGCCGCAGTTTAGCTGAAGGACGGCGATCGGTCTCACGCGGGCAGCACGCTGCAACCACTTCCACGGCCGAGCAAGGGCGGCAACAGGAGCGCACGGACTCCACACTGCTTCCACCTGAAGCTCAAGCCACGCCGTGAACTCTCGCCGGCGAATTCTCAGTTTTTGCTCCGGCAACCTTAAACTGAGCTTCCTGTACGGCTTCTTTACATTCTCGCTCTATGATCTTTCGGAGGTCATCAAATCTTGCACATAGACGCTGGACTAGCCGGCGATCAAGTTCTTTTCTACATCCGTAGCGTGAGACTGTCTAGGAGTGATGAATTTTGAGCTCGATCGAGGGCAGTCATGGCGGGCACGATCGGTCACACGGTGCCGACCGACTTACCGCCATCCCTGAACCCTTTTGACACTTTGTCGAGCTTCCTAGAGGTACGCTGATGCAATAAGGCCGTTTTTTCGAGGTGTTGGCGGGTTTAGAAACCACGGTCGACGGTGCCGAACCTCAACCGAGGCCGCGGCACGTCGCCGAGCTATTTCTGGTCACCCCAGCCCGACCTGACACCACCGACGTGTTCCTCGATGTCGACAACCCCCTGGCGGTGAGTTTCAGACCATGGGAGGTCCGGCAGCGGCGAGCCCCGAGTCTGCTCCGGCGAGGTCGGCGGCGCGGGCGCGAGTGAACGGCGGAAGGAAGACGAAGCCGGCTGACCCACGTGTCAGAGGCTGAAGAATTTAAATCGGGATCGGGTGTGGCCAGGGATCCGCTGTGCTGGCGCGCGAATACCCTGTGAGCTCCGGTGTGCCGGACACCTCCGCGCTCGACACGTGTGTTATCTCCGGTGTGCCGGACACCTCCGCGCTCGACACGTGTCCCCGCGGGCCCCCGCGAAATTTAAACTTTTTCCCGAATTTTGGAATTCTTCCAAACGTCAAATCCTCATAACTTTGGCTAGAAAGATCCAAATCGAGTGAACCAAATTTTGCTGGATTCAGATCTTTTGGCACTTTCCAGCAAATCAAGTTTCACTTCATGAAAACCCTTAATTCTCCAGAATTAATTCCTCAAAGTTTAAACTGTTTGGGATTTTAACTGGAGAATCCTTTACAGGAAAATCCTGAACTTTTGCTGGGATGTTCACCAAAATATCCCTGGACTACCATAAAAATTTCAGATCCATTTGAGCTCATCTGATCCACCTAATGGTGTGATTAGTGAAACTGTTCCAGAGAAAATAGAAAATGTTCAGAAACATTTTCAGAATTTTCTCTGAAATTGTTTAGCTCATATCTTTAGTTAGGAACTTCCAAATTAAGGGAGACCAACTCCATTAGGAGCCTCTGAAAATCTAATTTTCAGAAAGTCATAGTTTGTTTCATGAAAATTCTTAGAACCACCCTAAGAGTTCCAATTAAGGTCAAGGACATAATTAATTGTGGAGGGCTCAATTGAGCTTTGCTACAACTAAAACTTGACCAAGTCTCTGTTTAGGTTGTAACCAAGCCACAATAAAAGTTTCACAGTCTAGGTCTGTCTAGCAAGGATTATAGACTTCACAACTTCAAAACTTAATACAAATGCATTTAAATTGATACATGTATTCCTTCCATCATGTAGTCGCTAAGGTCGAGGAGGAACCCGAAGTCCTAGACTTCGTAACTCCGGAGGAGCAGCTAGCCTACGACCAAGAGCAGCAAGGCAAGCACCGGTTTGCATTAACCTTTTTACAAATTTTTATTGTTTTGAGCACATACTTGATTACTTTATTCTTTGCATTAGAGTCTTGTTTGAAAACCCAATTGCATAGCCAAGAAAACCTTGGGCTGGTTTTAGGATTGCAAACCCCGTTAGCTACTGCATTGCTAGGATAGAGTAGGATTCGGTACAAGTCGAGTAGTTGGAACTACTCGCGAGAATAGGCTAGACGCACATTGCTCGGGTAGAGATAGCACATGATACACATGGCAAGAAAATGAGACCGAGCGGAGAGTAAGGGCAGCAGGACTTTGGGGCCTGTGTGCTGTAGCTCTGCTTGTGTCGATTGAGGACCGAGCCGTGTGCGGGCCTGTTGAACAAGCTAGAACAGTACCGAAGACCTACCGGCTATATGGGAACAGGGAAACTGATGTAACTCGGGTAGCTGGGTATTGAGGCATTGCCCGTCGTTCAGAGGGTAGGTTGAGAGCTTGAGGTGTAAATTGGCTGGCGGCACGGAGATGCGCGTGCAGAGACCTCTTGCTTGGGACGATGGGACCGGTTCAATATTTGGCTGACGGGTCAAAGGTAGTTGCGTACGGCATCCGTGATGGTTGTTGTAGGCAACATCGAGTACGGGCGTATGTGACGGGTTGTTCGGGTAACCCTGCAGGTGTAAATCGATTATAATCGCCGTCCATCGCGGTCAGTGAGTACCACTTGTTCACTGTACCGTGACGTAGAAAGAATAGGCTAGTTACATGTTAAAATGTTGCTGATTGAAAGCTGGACATTGATTGTTAATGATATGCTGTAGCTTAGAGCTAACTAAAGTTCTTTTCAACTTTGGGCAAAGTACATGAGAGAAATGCGTTTCTTGTTTGATTGCGGCTCTCTCATGTGCCTTAGCGTAAGGTTCTCAACAATCTGCTGCTAAAACTTGAAAGTAAGGTTCTACTAATTAGGCAAGTCCTTGCAAATGATTTTTACCTCATGTAACCCATTACCCTCGTGTAGAAGTTCCATGTTTAGGTGAGACGTGTCAGACTTGCTGAGCCTTCGTGCTCACTGCTTGTGTTTGAAGCTTTTGCAGGGTTCTATGAGGAAGGGACTCCCGAAGAGGAGGCGGAACCCCAGGAGGGGAACCCCGTCGAGTGGGAGTCGTGCACGCCGCAGAGTTAGTGTGTGTGTGTGCTAGCAAGGACACGTTCGAGGGCTGAACGTGACTTGATGCGTAGTCTACGCCCGCGAGTGTAGACTAAACTTATTTTGATGTAAACATGTTCATATAACTTGTTTATGTAATAAAATTTCGCTTCCGCTTTGTACCTTTGACGTGTGTTATCCGGTGCTGTGCAACGCAGTACCCCTCAGCGTTATCCTGGCTCGACAGGACCAATGGGGTCGTGTCAAGTAGTTCATACTCGACTTGTACCGAATCCTTCTCTATCTTAGCATTGCAGTAGCTAACGGGGTTTGCAATCCTAAACCCAACCCATGGTGTTCTTGGCTATGCAATTGGGTTTCCAAACAAGACTCTAAAGCAAGGAATCATAATAACCAAGTAAGTGCTCAAAACAATAAAAATTTGTAAAAGGTTAATGCAAACCGGAGCTTGCCTTGCTGCTCTTGGTCGTAGGCTAGCTGCTCCTCTTGAGTAACGAAGTCTAGGACTTCGGGTTCCTCCTCGACCTAAGCGACTACATGATATAAGAAGTACATGTATTAATTTGAATGCATTTGTATTAAGTTTGAACTTGTGAAGCTTATAAGTCCCACTAAACAGACTCAATGACTGTGAAACTTTTACTGTGGCTTGGTTACAACTTAAATACAGACTTTGTCAAGTTTTAGTTGCAGCAAAGCTCATTTGAGCCCTCCACAATTAATTATGTACTTGACCTAAATGAAGGCTTTTGGGGTGTTCTAAGATTTTCATGAAACAAACTATGACTTTCTGAAAACTAGATTTTCATAGGGTTCTAATGGAATTGGTCTCACTTAATTTGAAGGTTCCTAACTAAAGATATGAGCTAAACCATTTCAGAGAAAATTCTGAAAATGTTTCTGAACATTTTCTATTTTCTCTGGAACAGTTTCACTAATCACACCATTAGGTGGATCAAATGAGCTCAAATGGGTCTGAAATTTTTATGGTAGTTCAGGGATATTTTGGTGAACATCCCAGAAAAATTTCAGGATTTTCCTCCAAAGAATTCTCCAGTTAAAGTTCCTAACAGTTTAAATTTTGAGGAATTAATTCTGGAGAAATAATTGTTTTCATGAAGTGAAACTTGATCCGCTGGAAAGTGCTCAGAGAGCTGAATCCATCAAAATTTGTTTCACTCGATTTGGAGCTTTCTAGCCAAAGTTATGAGGATTTGAAGTTTGAATGGAATCTGAAAATCGGGAGAAAAGTTTAAACTTGCGGGGGCCCGCGGGGACACACGTCGAGCGCGGAGGTGTCCGGCACACCGAGGCCCACAGGGTTTTCTGCGCGCCAGCACACCAGATCCCGGCCGCAGCCCGATCCCGATTTAAAATATCTCCCGCTGACAGCTGGGGTCCACCCCTTCGTCAACCTCCCGCTGCCCACGTTCTGCCGCCGAGGAACCTCGCCGGAGAGCTCGCCGCCGGCTTCTGTAAAGCTCCAAACTTCATGATTCTGGCTGCCCCTGCCTACTTCCACTCGGGGAACAGGATTCTGGGGTCAGCTCATCTGACAACGGCCGCCACCTGGTCGGCGACAAGCCGCAGCCTCGAGAGAACTTCGGTCGGGTTGTCCACCCTCTCTAGCACCTCCCCCGATCAAGCTAAGGGTCGTCGAGCATCAGTGGACCATAGGAAAGGTCGACATGAGCTCTACGGAGCTTGGGAAGGGCTGTGTTGGGCTGTCACCGTGCGACCTAGGCCGGAAATCGGGATTTCTACTAAAACTCGAAGAACAGTGGTCTCCCTCCACGGTTCTTCGTGGTTCCTGCTCCTATGGACCCGCACGGGCTACTAGAAGTGATCCCCTCCATGAGAGGATGAGTGATGTAGTGTGGCTTACGAATTTCTCGGATCGGTACCGACCTCACTTTTGCACACCGTGCTTGTCACGACGCCGGAGCTTGCGGAAATGAAAGAGGGGTTGGAGGCGAACCTCTTTGCTGTTCACAGCTCCGTGAACGGTGGGCTGTGGTAGCCGGAAGGACGGTTCCTGCCGCGGCGGCTCGAGCTGAACCGGCAGAGACAAGATCGCTGCGGTGGAGCTCGGGGAAGACCGCGCAGGGTCTGGAACCGATGCGAAGGTGTCGAAGATGCCTTGGCTCACCCGGTGCTGGTCTCAGATCGCCGAGAGGGTCACTGGATCGGCCGGGCGATGAGGAACCGAACGTTCACTCGGGCGGCGAGGTGCTTCGGCTTTTTGGGTGGAAGTGCGACGAGGCAGCGGTGGAAGGCGCCGGTGACCACTCGGGCGGTTAGATAAAGACCCAGAGAGTCGGTTCCGCGGCTGATATCGGCAAGCAGCTGGTGGCTTCGTCGTTTCTTCGCCGTGGCGGCAGCTGCAGCGCGCGCGGTTATCCGAGCTGAGCTCTCAGTCGTTTCTTTTGCTTCAGTGGCTGACATGTGGGTCCCACCCGGGGTTTTAACCTCTGAAATTCACTCCTAATCACTGTAGTAAACAGTGAGCCCCAAAATACCCATGGTGATTCAAATTATTCACCCATGAGCCATTTGAATTGAGTAGGATTCAAATTGGATTTGGTTTGAATGAATTTCAGCACATGTTCAGTTTGAAATTCAAATAAAGTTTGAATTTGCCCCACTTAGCTCATGTCAAGATCAACTCCAAATGGAGTGAAAATTGGTGTGTGAGCTCACAACAATGTGCTGACTAATAATGTGCCTCCCACTTTTGAATTTATGGGATAAAAACAGTATGAATTTGAATATGGTTTCAAACTGCCCTCTTCCTAACTATACCCAAAATGACGTCAAAAAGATTTGAATTTGGGTGAAACTTGGAATGGACACCCTTAGCAATGTGTAGGAGTTTTCTCATGTCCAGCCCCTCTATATCACATGTGGGAAATACCCCTTTTTCAATATGTGAGTTTGTTCTCTAAGGAGCATGTTGATGGTGGTTACTTGCTCTTCATTTGTGTTCATCAACTTTCCTCAAATGAGGTGTGTGGTGTGGTGATGAACACTTCAAATATGTGTCAAAAACTGAGGCCCTTACAGTAATGGTTTCCAAAGCACCATTATGCTTAGCGGGTAGAGTCTACCCTACGTCTCTCATAATCTTGGAGGGACAAAAGGTCGATGTCATCTTAGGGATGTCATGGTTAACCTGCCACGGCGCTGTTTTAGACACCGTCCTTTGAGTCGTATACTTAAACTCAGAAGTGCACGAGTCTCACTCTTTATTTCTGGACAGTCCAGAAATAAAACTTCCAAGTGTCTATCAAGCCACAACTATCAGATTGGAAGACATTCCAGTGGTCTGAGAGTTCCCTGACGTATTCGCGGATGATTTGCCGGGGATGCCACCTGATAGAGAGGTGGAGTTCAAGATTGAACTTGCACCGGGAACCATGCCAATATCTCGAAGGCCGTACAAGATGGTGCCCAAGGAGTTGGCTGAACTGAAGACTCAGCTCACGGACCTTCTGGAGAAGGGTTTTATTAGGCCGAGCTCCTCGCCATGGGGCTGTTCGGCATTATTCGTGAAGAAGAAGGATGAGACGTTGCGGCTTTGCATGGACTATCATCCATTAAATGCCGTAACCATCAAGAACGAGTATCCGTTGCCACGGATCGACATGTTGTTTGATCAGTTGGTTGAAGCAAAGGTATTTTCCAAGATGGACTTAAGATCCGGGTACCATCTGATTAAGATAAGGGCGGAGGACATTCGAAAGACAGCTTTCTCGACGAGGTACAGACTTTATGAGTACCTGGTCATGTCCTTCGGCCTCACCAATGCTCCAGCTCATTTCATGTACTTAATGAACTCGGTATTCATGCCGGAGCTGGACAAGTTTGTCGTGGTCATCATCGATGACATCCTGGTATATTCCAAGTCGGAGGAAGATCACAAGAAGCATCTACGTATAGTCTTGCAACGGCTGCGGGATCACAAGCTATACGCGAAATTCAGCAAATGCGAGTTCTGGATTTCGCAAGTGCCTTTTCTCGGGCATATTATCTCAGCGGAGGGTATCGCTGTGGACCCGAGCAAGATCACTCAAGTGCTGTATTGGAAATCCCCGAGGACTGTTCACGAGGTACGGAGTTTCCTCGGACTCGCGGGATATTATCGGAGGTTCATTCCGAACTTCTCGAAGATTGCTAATCCTATGACGGAGCTGCTGAAGAAGGCTACCAAATATGTTTGGAGTCCAGCATGTGAAGCAGCATTCAAGGCTTTAGTCAAGCACCTGACATCAGCACCGGTTTTGGCGCAGCCAGACACAACAAAACCGTTCGGTGTGTACTGCGATGCCTCCGGCATTGGGCTCGGATGTGTGCTGATGCAAGACCGAAGAGTGGTCGCGTATGGATCACGGCAGCTTAGAAACCATGAGCAGAATTATCCAACCCACAACTTGGAGCTCTCTGCCATGGTACTTGCACTAAAAATGTGGAGGCACTACCTACTCGGTAACCTCGTACATTTATATACCGACCACAAAAGCCTCAAGTACATATTCACTCAGAAGGAGCTGAACATGAGGCAACGAAGATGGTTAGAATTGATAAAGGATTACGAAATAGAGATCCATTATCATCCGGGCAAGGCAAACGTAGTGGCGGATGCGCTGAGCCGCAAGTCACACGTCAACAATCTGACCATCACACCGTTAGAAGAGAGCGAATAACCACTGCATGTGATTCCACATGGAGCTCTCTAAAACCTAGCTTTGATCCCCACCATCCGTGAAGAGATAGCGACAGTTCAGAAACTTGACAAGGGCATGTCGCAATTGTGGAGACGTGTAGACAGTGGGGAGTTGAAATGTTTCCGGAAGGACGGAGACGGCGTCCTATGGTTCAAGGACCGGATCGTCGTACCCCGTAACCCGGAATTGCGGAAGAAGATCTTTGATGAGGCTCACTTGTCAAAGTTTTCTATTCACCCAGGCAGCAACAAAATGTATCAGGAACTCAGAAGAAAGTTTTGGTGGACACGGATGAAGCGGGAGACTGCAAAGTACGTGTCCGAATGTGATACATGCCGAAGGGTGAAGGCAGACCATATGCGGAAACCAGGACTGCTACAACCACTGGGCGTTCCTTCCGGGAAGTGGGAGGACGTGAGCATGTACTTCATCGTCGGTTTACCCACCACTCTTCAAAAGCATGATTCTGTGTGGGTGATCGTCGACCGGCTCACCAAAGTTGCCCATTTCATCCCGGTCAACACCAACTACAATGCCAAGAAGTACGCTGAACTGTACATCTCACGGATCCTATGCTTGTACGGCGTACCTGTACCATCATATCGGATCGGGGCACTTTATTTGTGTCCCATTTTTGGGAGCAGCTGCACGCTGCATTGGGGACGAAGCTGATCCGTAGATCAGCATACCACCCGCAGACGTATGGGCAAACGGAGCGGGTGAATCAGATACTAGAAGACGTGCTACAAGCTTGCGCTATCAACCACGGCAAGAATTGGGATGATCACTTGCCATTAGCCGAGTTCTCGTACAACAATGGGTACCAAGCCAGCATTAAGATGGCGCCCTACGAGGCGCTATATGGGCGGAAATGTCGCACACCATTGAACTGGTGTGAGTCTGGCGAAAGGGTTACCTTCGGGATTGACCTTATCAACAACGCGGAAGAAAAGGTTCGACTAATTCAAGCGAACCTAAAAGCCGCCCAATCCCGTCAGAAACAGTATGCGGACCGGAGAAGACGCCCATTACAAATCGATGTCGGGGATCACGTATATCTACGTGTGTCTCCAATGAAGGGCGTAAACAGATTTGGGGTGAGAGGAAAGTTAGCACCCCGATTCATCGGTCCATTCCAGATTGCCGAAAGATGTGGATCAGTAGCATACCGGCTGAAATTACCAAAAGCACTTTCCGGTGTGCATGACGTCTTTCACATTGCCCAGCTGAGGAAGTGTCTTAAGCTATCAACTACCGTTCAGCTGGAAGATATTGTAGAACTGCAACCGGATCTCACCTATCGGGAGGAACCGGTGCAGATTATTGATGAAAAGGCCCGAACCACACGCAACCGTACGTTGTGGTTCTACAAGGTTCTATGGAGTAATCACTCCGTGGACGAAGCGACATGGGAGAGTGAAGAATTTCTTTGCGCTAACTACCCCAACTTTTTCACGTCGCATATCCGGTAATTTTCCACCATCCTCTCTCTCATTTTTTACCTTATAATCTCGGGACTAGATTCTTTTAAGGGCGGAGGAATGTAAGGGCCTCAGTTTTTGACACCTATTTGAAGTGTTCATCACCACACCACACACCTCATTTGAAGTAAGTTGATGAACACAAATGAAGAGCAAGTAACCACCATCAACATGCTCATTAGAGAACAAACTCACATATTGGAAAAGTGGTATTTCCCACATGTGATATAGAAGGTCTGGGCATATGAAAACTCCGACACATTGCTAAGGATGTCCATGCCAAGTTTCACCCAAATTCAAAACCTTTTTGAGGTCATTTCGGGTATAGTTAGAAAGAGGGCAGTTTGAAACCATATTCAAATTCAAACTGTTTTTATCCCATGAATTCAAAAGTGGGAGGCATAGTCTTAGTCAGCACATTTTTGTGAGCTCACACACCAATTTTCACTCCATTTGGAGTTGATCTTGACATGAGCTAAGTGGGGCAAATTCAAACTTCATTTGAATTCCAAACTGAACTTGTGCTGAAATTCATTCAAACCAAACCCAATTTGAATTCTAATGAATTCAAATGGCTCATGGGTGAATAATTTGAATGACCAGGGGTATTATGGGACTCACTGTTTACAACAGTGATTAGGAGTAAATTTCAGAGGTTGAAACCCCGGGTGGGACCCACATGTCATAGAGAGAAGGAGGGAAAACTTGCACACAAAGTCACAGCCTCGGTGGGAAATTCCGCCGAGCAGCTGTCGGCTGTGCCACCGAGCAGCCACCGGCGCCACCAGCTGCTTCCCCTCTACGTGCGCTGGCGCCCAGGGCGGCTTACTTGCGCCTCCACGCGACCGGCACCGCCTCAGCCCGAGCAGGAGTCGGCTGGCTTTATCTCTTCGCATGTGAACCCGAGCAGCGGCAGTTCTTCTCCCCGCAGCTCACTGCTCGATCGGGAAAACCAGCAAATGATCTCCTCCTTCGTTCCTGAGCTGCTAGACAGCAACCTGAGATCGCCCTCTACCTCCCCAACGCAAGAAACCCCGAGCTCCGACGTCCTTTGCCCGAAAACGATCGCCACCGCGGTGACCCAGCCTCAGCCGAGAGTCAGGTGCCCGTGGACAGCGTTCCACAGGCATTTTCACGGTCCAGTAAGAGAGGTAACAGGAGCACACGACCACCGTGCTGCTCTCCTCCCAGTTTGGAAGCAAACCATGAAGAATCCACGGCGAATTCTCGTTTTTGTTCTGGCAACCATAAACTGCGCTTCCTGTACAGATCCTTCAAATTCTCGCTCTAAGATCCTTCTCTAGCTATCAAATCTTGCACATAGATGCTGGACTAGCCGGCGATCAAGTTCTTTTCTGCATCTGTGGCGTGAAACTGTCTAGAAGTGACGAATTTCGAGTTCGATCAAGGGTGGTCATGGCGGGCGCAATCGGTCACACGGTGCCGACCGACTTGCCGCCATCTTTGAACCCTTTTGACACCTTGTTGAGCTTCCTAGAGGTACACTGATTCTGTAGGACCGTTTGTTCGAGGTGTGGGCGGGTTAGAACCCACGGCCGACGGCGCCGAACCTCAACCGAGGCCGCGGCACGTCGCCGGGCTATTTCCGGTCACCGCCAGCCCAAACTGACACCACCGATGTGTTCCTCGACGTCAATAACCCCCTGCCGGCGAGTTTCATACCATGGGATGGCCGGCAGCGGCGAGCCGGCGAGCTCAGAGTCGGCTCCGGCGAGGGGAGGCGGCGCGGACGCGAGAGAGCGTCGGGAGGAAGATGAAGCCGGCTGGCCCACGCGTCAGCGGCTCAAAATTTGAAATTGGGATCGGGTGTGGCTGGGATCGGGTGTACTTGCGCGCAAATACCCTGTGGGCTGCAGTGTGCGGTCGCCTCGGCACTCAACACGTGTCCCCGCGGGCCCCGGCAGATTTAAACTTTTTCCCCGATTTTCAGATTTCCTTCAACCTTCAATTCCTCATAACTTTGGCTAGAAAGCTCCAAATCGAGTGAACCAAATTTTGTTGGATTCAGCTCTCTGGGCACTTTCCATCAAATCAAGTTTCACTTCATGAAAGCCCTTATTTCTCCAGAATTAATTCCTCAAAATTTAAACTGTTTGGAATTTTAACTGGAGAATCCTGTGGAGGAAACTTCTGAAATTTTGCTGGGATGTTAACAAAAATTTCCTTGAACTACCATAAAAAATTCAGATCCAATTGAGCTCATTTGATCCGCCTAATGGTGTGATTAGTGAAACAGTTCCAGAGAAAATAGAAAATGTTCAGAAACATTTTCAGAATTTTCTCTGAAATTGTTTAGCTCATATCTTTAGCTATGAACCTTCAAATTAAGTGAGACCAACTCCATTAGAACCCTCTGAAAATCTAGTTTTCATAAAGTCATAGTTTATTTCATGAAAGTCCCTAGAACACCCTAAGAGTTCCAATTAAGGTCAAGTACATAATTAATTGTGGAGGGCTCCAATGAGCTTTGCTGCAACTAAGACTTGACCAAGTCTCTGTCTAGGTTGTAACCAAGCCACAGTAAAAGTTTCATAGTCAGTGAGTCTGTCTAGTGGGACTTATAAGCTTCACAAGTTCAAACTTAATACAAATGCACTTAAATTGATACATGTACTTCTTCTATCATGTAGTCGCTAAGGTCAAGGAGGAACCCGGAGTCCTAGACTTCGTTACTCCGGAGGAACAGCTAGCCTACGACCAAGAGCAGCAAGGCAAGCCCCGGTTTGCATTACCTTTTACAATGTTTTATTGTTTTGAGCACTTACTTGAGTATTACGATTCTTTGCATTAGAGTCTTGTTTGGAAACCCAATTGCATAGCCAAGAAAACCATGGGTTGGGATTAAGATTGAAAACCCCGTTAGCTACGGCAATGCTAAGATAGCGTAATATTCGGTACAAGTCGAGTAGTTGGAACTACTCGTGAGCATAGGCTAGAGGCACTCGACTCGGGTAGAAATAGCACATGATATACATGGCAAGAAAAATGAGACCGAGCGGAGAGTAAGGGCAGCAGGACGTTGGGGCCTGTGTGCTGTAGCTCCGCTTGTGTCGATTGAGGACCAAGCCATGTGCGGGCCAGTTGAACAAGCTAGAACAGTACCAAAGACCTACCGGCTATATGGGAACCGGGAAACCGGTGTATCTCAGGTGGCTGGGTATTGAGGCATTGCCCGTCGTTCAGAGGGTAGGTTGAGAGCTCGAGGTGTAAATCGGCTGGCGGCACTGAGATGCGCGTGCAGAGACCTCTTGCTCGGGACGATGGGACCAGTTCAATGTTTGGCTGACGGGTGAAAGGTGGTTGCGTACAGTGTCAGTGATGGTTGCTGTAGGCAACATCGAGTACGGGCGTACGTGACGGGTTATTCGGGTAACCCTGCAGGTGTAAATCGATTATAATCGCCGTTCCTTGCGGTCAGTGAGTACCATTTGTTCACTGTACCGTGACGTAGAAAGAACAGGCCAGGTTCATGTTAAAATGGTGCTGATTGAAAGATGGACTTGATTGCTAATGATTTGCTGTAGTCTAGAGCTAACTAAAGTTCTTTTCAACTTTGGGCAAAGTACATGAGAGAAATGCGTTTCTTGTTTGATTGCGGCTCTCTCATGTGCCTTAGCGTAAGGTTCTCCACAACCTGCTGCTAAAACTTGAAAGTAAGGTTCTACTAATTAGGCGAGTCCTTGCAAATGATTTTTACCTCATGTAACCTATCAACCCTCATGTAGAAGTTCCATGTTTAGGTGAGACGGGTCAGACTTGCCGAGCCTTCGTGCTCATTGCTTGTGTTTGAAGCTTTTGCAGGGTTCTATGAGGAAGGGGCTCCCGAAGAGGAGACGGAACCCCAGGAGGGGAACCCCGTCGAGTGGGAGTCGTGCACGCCGCAGAGTTAGTGTGCGTGTGTGCTAGCAAGGACACGTTCAAGGGCTGGACGTGGACTCGATGCGTAGTCTACGCCCGTGAGTGTAGACTGGACTTATTTTGATGTACAAATGTTCATAAACCACTTTATGTAATAAAAGTTTCACTTCCGCGTTGTACCTTTGATGTGTGTTATCTGGTGCTGTGCAACGCAGCACCCCTCAGCGTGATCCTGTCTCGACAAGACCGTGGGTGGGGTCATGTCAGACAAGTTTGAGATGTGTACCGGATGCATACTGGCAATATGGGACCCAGGAAACCGATGTAACATGTTAACCTGGGTGTCGAGGCATACCTCAGCGTCTGATGCCGATGCTGAAAGGATAGAGAAGTCGGTCTACGAGGGTTTGCCGTAGAGAGACTTAATCCCAGTCGGTGGGACCGGTACGACATTTGGGTGTCGTGTGAAAGGTTCCCACGTACGACGTCAGTGACGGTTGCTGTGTGCAACGTTGAGTACGGGCGTACGTGTCGTGTCAGCCGGGTGTTTTTGATTGCAATCACCGTTGCTCGCGGTATTGATAAACTGGGAAACGTTTAATATGCTTCGTGAGTAATCCTCATAATGGAGATGAGGAACAATCAACACTTCACTAAATTTAATTTCCACCTTGGGCTAGTGGCGTCGAGGCAAAGCGTTTCTTGTTTGATTGTGGAGCCTCGACGTTGATGGCGCAAGGTCTGTATGAGTCTAGAATAGCTCACTAAAGTTACTTTCACCTTGGGCAAGCGACATCGAGATAAAGCGTTTCTTGTTTGATTGTGGAGTCTCGTTGTAAATTGCGCGAGGGCTATAAAATCTGCTTAAAACTGAAAGCAAGGATTCTCTTTTAGCTCAAGTTCATCTTTTGTGCAAACTGCTATATTCAGCCCTCTATTTCCATCATGTAGAATTTCATGACTAGGGTGACGGGTCAGTCTTGCTGAGCTTCGTGCTCACGGATACTGCATAAGTTCTTTTGCAGGTAATAACTGTACGCTGCTAAGTACGGTTGTCTGATAAGACTCGGAGCTCTCCGAGTGGTGAACTCATTACAACCCCCACCGCGGGCTGGACACCTTCTCGGTTGCTTAGCCTAGGTATGAGACGTGAGTTGTAATAGTCTTCCGCTGTAGATTATTTTGAGAAATATTTGTAAAATCAACTCTTTGTAAGCTTCCGCTTGTTTTATGTAATATGACGCTTTATTATGTGTGCTGTTGGGTGCCGCATCGCACGGCACCACCCAATGCGATTCCCGGGCGAGGTGCCCCGTCCCCGTGAGTGAACCGGGACGACGGGCCCTCACAGTTTCCGCTCTCATTACATCCCTGCCGGAGTCATGATGCTAAAAGGCAAGAGTTCGAAGGTCTCCGCCAAGGCAAGAAGAGCATGAATGAGTACCTCAACAAGTTCACGCAGCTGTCAAGGTATGCCCCCGAGGATGTCAACTCGGACCAACGTAAGCAGTACTTGTTCATGAGACGGTTGAACAACGAAATCCAAGTTCAGCTTCTCAACAATGACTATGCTAACTTCCAGAAGCTAGTTGACAAAGCAATAGTGGTTGAGAGCAAGATCCGAGAGATCGAGCAAGAGGGCAAAAGAAAGATGCCGTACCCGCCACAAGGGAGCAACGTATGCCCTCGGTACATGCCCCCAGCTGCACCGCAGTATGGCTCGACCCCTTCTGCTTTTCGCCCTAATCAACCACCACAACAACATCTTTTCATGCAAGCACCTCGTGTGCCTTTGCCTCCTGCGCCCCGTCCAAACACGGGCGCTTATGTTCAAAACCCCCGCCCCAACGCACCTGCTGTCATGGGCAACAAGGCATGCTTTGCATGCGGAGAGACGGGACACTTTGCGATCCAGTGCCCAAAGAGAGGTCTTGGACAACGAAGCAACGTGCCCAAGCAGAACCCACGGCCGAAAGGAGGAGCCAATCAAGGTAACCGTGGGCAGCAGAACTATTCTCGCGGCAACGTGAACCACGTCTCTGCTGAGGAAGCACAACAGGGTGAGGACGTCGTGATTGGTATGTTCCTTGCCAACTCCAACCCAGCCACCATTTTATTTGATTCCGGAGCATCACATTCATTCATATCATCCATGTATGTTGCCAAGTATAATCTACCCACATCATACTTGAAATATACTATGTTGGTTAGTTCTCCCCGTGGAGAGATGAGGACTAATATAGTATGTCCGAAAGTAAACCTTAAAATATGGGGGGTAGACTTCCTTGTCAACCTCATTGTCATGGATTCCCAAGGGCTTGACCTAATACTCGGAATTGATTGGTTAAGCAAGCACAACGGAGTAATCCAATGTGCTAAGAGAAGCGTGCAGTTGACAAACGAGCTCGGAACTCGCATCGAGTTTGAGTCAGCCCAGCCAACAACCGAGAAGGCAACGTTGAACCATGTCTAAGGAGCAACATTGGAAAGCATTCCAGTGGTTCAAGAATTCTCGGACATGTTCTCAGAAAAACTTCCAGGTATGTCACCTGACTGGGACATTGAGTTTTCCATTGAATTGGTACCCGGAAGTGCACCTATAGCAAAGAGACCATATAGAATGCCCGTCAACGAACTAGTTGAGCTCAAGAAGCAAATTCAGGAGCAGCTAGAGAAGGGTTTTATACGCCCATGTTCGTCACCGTTGGGAGCCCCCGTGCTCTTCGTGGACAAAAAGGATGGGACCCAAAGGATGTGTGTGGATTATAGGTCTCTCAATGATGTGACGATCAAGAATAAATACCCTCTGCCCCGCGTAGAAGACTTGTTCGACCAAATGAAGGGAGCCTGAGTCTTCTCCAAGATTGATCTTCGGTCGGGATACTTCCAGCTGAAGATTAAACCCTCCGACATACCCAACACTGCCTTTCGAACACGGTATGGTTCGTATGAATATACCGTTATGTCTTTTGGGTTAACGAATGCACCCGCATATTTCATGTACCTCATGAACAAGGTTTTCATGGAGTACTTGGACAAGTTCATCGTGGTTTTCATTGACGACATCATGGTGTATTCGAAAAGCGAGGAGGAACATGAAGAACACTTGAGATTGACATTACATAAGCTGCGGGAGCATCAATTGTATGCCAAGCTCAGCAAGTGTCAATTTTGGCTAAAAGAGATATCGTTCTGAGGCCACATCATCTCCGAGGAAGGAGTATTGGTTGATCCCGGAAAAGTGGGAGATGTTCTGAAGTGGAACAAACTGCAAAACGTTTGGGATATTCGGAGTTTTCTTGGGATGGCTGGATACTACCGCTGTTTCATCAAGGACTTCTCTAAGATAGCAAAGCCTATGACGATGTTGCTAACGAACGGAACAGCCTTCCTATGGACACCAGTGTGCCAAGAAAGCTTTGAGGAGCTCAAGAAAAGGCTAACCACAGCACCAGTTCTAGTATTGCCGGACGTGAGCAAGAGTTTCGACATATATTGTGACGCATCCAGACAAGGGCTCGGATGTGTGCTCATGCAAGAAGGACAAGTGGTAGCCTATGCGTCAAGAAAACTCAAGAAGCACGAGCTGAATTACCCAACGCATGACTTGGAGCTAGCAGCAGTGGTGCATGCATTGAAGATTTGGAGACATTATATCGTTGGCCACCGATGTGAGATCTATACGGATCATAAAAGCCACAAGTACATATTTACCCAAACGGATTTGAATTTGAGGCAACGTCGATGGTTGGAACTCATCAAGGATTATGATGTTGGAATCAACTATCACCCCAGAAAGGTCAATGTAGTAGCTGATGCATTAAGCCGAAAGGGAGCATGTCACCATCTTATGGTTCGGGAGCTACCACCCGAGCTACGAAAAGAGTTCGAACGGTTAAATCTCGGGTTCTTGAACGAGATGGAAGTGATGGAACTCCACTCTTCACTGGAACAAGACATAAGAAATGGCCAAGCAACGGATGAGGAAATCAAGGAGATCAAGGAAAGAATCCGACAAGGCATAGAAAAGGACTTGAAGGAAGACGAGAAGGGTACGCTTTGGCTAGGAAAAAGGATTTGTGTGCCTAACGTGAAGCACATCCGCGACACAATATTAAAGGAGGCACATGACTCACCTTATTCCATACATCCCGGAAGTACCAAGATGTACAAGGACCTGAAAACTTGTTATTGGTGGGATGGTATGAAAAGGGACATAGCCGAGTATGTTGCCCTATGCGACACATGCCAACAGGTGAAGGCCGAACATCAAAGACTCGCTGGACTGTTGCAACCCTTAAAGGTACCCGAGTGGAAGTGGGAAGACATCAATATGGATTTCATCATCGGATTGCCACGTACTCGGTCGGGTTACGATTCCATCTGGGTTATCGTGGACCGATTAACGAAAACAACCCATTTTCTTCCTGTTAAGACCGTGTACAACGTTGCAGAACTAGCTGAGCTGTACATGGAGCAAGTCGTGTGCCGTCATGGAGTCCCGAAGAGGATAGTTTCAGACCGGGGTACTCAGTTTACCTCTAGGTTCTGAAAAAAGCTGCATGAAGCTATGGGTGCACGACTGGATTTTAGCTCCGCCTACCACACGCAGACTGATGGACAAACAGAAAGGACAAACCAAATTTTGGAGGACATGTTGAGAGCTTGCGCCTTGAAACATGGACGTAGTTGGGATAGAAGCTTGTCGTATGATGGGACCCCGCCGTCCCGATCACGTTCACAGGGACGGGGCACCTTGCCAGGGAATCGCATTGGGTGGTGCCGTGCTATGAGGCACCCAACAGCACACAAATAAGGAATAATGTATTACATAAATCAAAAGCGGAAGCTTACAACTGTTCTTTGTAAATACTTTGCATAAAGTAGCTACAGCGGAAGTCTATAAACAGCTCACGTTGAATATCTAAGAAGCACTCGAGAAGAGGTCCAGCCCGCGGACTCCTCTCGCTAGCAACACGAAGACATGGCAGCGGCTAGGTTCTCCGAGTGTGACATGACTCGGAAGTTCCCGAGTCTCACCGGACAACCTTCTTTATAGCATCGAGGTTTACCTGCAAAACAACTTATATAGCAAGAGTGAGCACAAAGGCTCAGCAAGACTTAACCGTCTCTCCCGAGGCATGAAACTCTACATGAAAGTAACCTAAGACTTGAGCCTGTCATGTGCGAAAAGACTTGCCTACGAGTTCATCCTTAACTTTCAGGTTTTAGCCATAATAGTAGTGACCTTGCGCCTAGCAACATTGGAACTCCACAATCAAACAAGAAACGCTTTGTTCCAATGTTACCTATCCCAAGGTAGAAATTAACTTTAGTTTGCTCTATCTCTACTTCAAACAAGGTTTTCATGCAATTTATAATAATCATAGCAGCACTTAAACTTTGCAAACTGTTTCCACACAACTTGATTACTACGTCACAACACAGGGAGCAAGCGATAATCAATAACCGCGATGGACGGTGATCCGAATCAAACACTACCCGGATAAATCGACACATACGCCCGCCTCTGAAGACCCAACTCTGCCATCCTTCATTACGTCGTATGTGGCAACCTTTCGCAGGACACTAGACTGTAGAACCGGTCGCGCCGTCTCGGGCTCATAGGTCTAACGAGACGATGTGGTATGCCTCTACAATCCAGTGAACCTGGTACATCGGTTTCCTGGTTCCCATATGTCAGTAAGCATCCGGTACACAACTCAATACCTGCTCCTGGGTGCCACACACGCATCGGTACTTAACCGACACAGGCAGAGCTACTCGACCAAGACCTCGTCTTGTCGCTGCCTAACCATCCTGCCTGGTCTCATCTTTAGAAACGTAAACTTTAGTTTGCCTTATTTTTTACTACACCCGTGGAATCCCGTCTATAACTCGTGAGTAGATTCCAACTACTCGACTTCTACCGGATGTCCTAAGCTATTTAGCACGGTGTTATTCTACAGCGGTGTTCCTTTCTACCCTTAATCCAAGGTTCATTTGGTCATGCAATTGGAGTGTAAAACATCCTTGACCTAATGCACATACAAACTTAGACCCATAGTAGTGAACAAAGTAAAAACTTGAGAAAACAACTTAAATGCAAACCGGGGCTTGCCTTGGTTTTGCAGGTGACTAAAGTCAGATGATATGAAGTTAGTTGCTGATGACTTGAAGTTCAATTCCTTCCCTTCTTGTTCCTTGATCCAAGCTCAACTTCTCCTTCTTCACTTTCCACATTTTATCACTACACGTTATGAATATGCATACATGTTTATTTATAAAACTTTTGCTAACAAGTACTAAAGACAAGTTTAAAACTGGAACTCTGTTTAAGAATTTAAAATGACACTGGGGTTGGTGGTTTGGGTGTGTGTTTAAGCACTATCATCAAGTGAGAAGTGAGGTTTATCACTTGGGTGGTGATCACCTAATTGGTTGAATAGAACACTACTGATCCAAGGCTCCAATGGAGCTGGAAATTTTCTTTTGAGTTCCTTGTCACAAGAAAGTCCTCTGGACCAAATTTCAGAATATCTCACTAAGTAGATCACCCAGAACAATTCCCTAAGCATTTAGGAAAAAAGGAATTAATTCTAAATAAATTTGCACTTTCATGCAAATTCAAGTGAACTAAAATTTCCAACATAGCTCAGAGAGTATTCCTGAATTTTCCTATGATTTTTGGAGCTAAGGAATGCCCAGAACTGAATTTCCAAGTTTTGGAAATCCTCTGAAAATGTTTCTGTATTCATTTGAATACAGAAATTTAAATCAGAATTACCCTAAATAAATCAACTCCAATTGAGATGAAACTTTTATAGGAGTTTCCTAACATCCTATAGAATATTCTGGCAAAATTGGGGGATATTTGGATAAACCAAACTCCCCCTAAAATTCTTTTGCTGAAAAGCTTTAAAGAATTCTCCAGAATTTTCTATTGGTTTCCATGCAAATTGGGCTGCATATTTGGGTAGAGTTTTGCATCCTGAATCCAACCCAATTTTAATCACATATTTTGGAGCTTCCTAGCAAAAGTTATGGGGTTCTAAAGTTTGAACTAAATCTGGAAATCTAAATAAACCGAGGAAAAGTTTAAATTCTGACTGTGGGTCCATCCTACATGTGTCAACCACTGGAACTGAGCCACACGGGGCCACAGACCCGTTCCTGTGTTGTCACAGACTGATCCGAGGCCACAGAAAATCCCACTCCCTCGCAACAGAGACTGACACGTGGGCCAGCCCCCGTCTTCGTCTTCCTCCAGCCGCCGGGAGTGGGTTCCGGTGCTCGGAACTTGCTGGTTCTCGCCGCCCCCACGTATTTTCGTGCGAGGAACACTTTGCCTGTCGTATCTCAGATTGACAACGGCTGGAAACCTAGGTGCGATGGCGACAGCGTCTGTGGCAACTCCGGCGATGTCGCTAGGGCCTTATACCGCACCAAACACGTCGCCGTTTGCTCGTACAGCACCACTGCATCGAGCAGAACACGGACCCAACCACCGATCTTGCTAGAGCTCGCCGGAAGTATGACTCACCGTGGGCTAGGTCAAAATCTGGTGAAAATTGAAAAACTCGATGAACAGCGGCTTTGCTCGATTGTTCTCGGTAGTTTTTGATCCTATGAACGCGCACGGGGGTATAGACGGTGTATGCTACGTCGTCTGTGGAGTGGTTCGACGTGTGAGACGAATTCGCCGAGTTTTTACCCTCGGTCATTATCATATGTCGTCGGGAAAACTGAAATTCCGGCGAGCACAGTCCATGACACGCTGCCGGCGTTGTTGTGAAGCAAGAAGGTTTACAGGCACACCTTTTTGCTTTTGCAGCTGGGTGGGAGAAGCCCTGTGACGGCCGGGCGACGGGTTCTTTCGGCCGGCGGCTCGCAGTGGCGGCGCTGGATAAACCAAGCTCGGCGCCGCGTTCCCGTGGGAGAAAACGTCGGTTTCTCGGGCCAGACACCTCGAGGAGGAACTGGCGACGTCATGGGGCAGCTCAGGTCAGCGTGAGAGCTGCTGAGGCAGCCGGGCGTTGTTGCTCCGATGGGGCGCGGTAGCTGCGGGAGGAAGGGTGCTCAAACCAGCAGTCACGGGAGTGGGGGAAGCGCGATCAGTTTTCTCTACGTGTGGCAGCCGTTCGTGGGATATTACTGGGGCTGAGGCAGTTCGATCGACAGCACCGGGAGGTGGCAGCAGTGCTGCCGCGGTGTCGCGCGCTGCTCGGCGGCCACCGGTTCGAGTGGGAACAGAGGAGAAGAGATTTCCTTCGGTAGTAAGTCTCCTCCTCTAACTGACAAGTGGGTCCCACTCACTCCCCTAAAAAGATCTTCCAAACTTTGGCACAAAGCAAATTCAACTTCTGAAGAGCTCAAACTCAGAAGCTGTTTGGAATTTTTACCTGTGTCCTTCAGTTCAAATTTGGATTCAAATTTTAAGGAAATTCACAAGCTCCGTTGATACTCATGTCAAAGCTCCAACAAATTTTATCAAAACTTGGCTTCCTCATAATTTGGACCTGAGGAATTCAAATATGTCCTCTAATATTTGAGTTGGCCATTGCAAATACCACTTATTGCACCACAGTTTGAATTTTTCCCTTTTTGAAAATGGCCCTCCTATCCTTGGAGTGAGCCTTTTAGTTCAAACTGAATTTAAAGTCGTATTGCACATGCCCACACTTATATGAGTAAACAAAAGTTTTTGTAAGTACCATTTCTTGTATATAAACTCAACTTTATTCATAGCTCAAGTTTTCTATTCACAAGTTTTGGGACTTTTACATCCCCCCCCTTAAAAAGAATCTCGTCCCGAGATTCATGATTATGGACAACGTGGAGAGGACAACTACCCAACATAAGCCTCTAACAACTCTGGATGATTGTGTTGCAAATACTCCTCGCTTTCCCATGTAGCTTCGTCGGACGTGTGATTTTCCCATAGCACCTTGAAAAATCACAGCGTCCGGTTTCTGGTCTCACGAGTCTTTTCATCAATTATCCGGGTTGGACGTTCAACATAAGTGAGGTCCGGCTTCAAATCTGCTATGTCTCCCGTGAGAATTCCCGTTGGAACTTTCAAACACTTCCTCAACTGAGATATGTGGAAGACGTTATGAACTCCGGCTAAGGCTGCCGGCAACTCCAAACGGTATGCCACAGGTCCACATCTTTCCATGACGGCGAAGGGGCCGATAAAACGCGGAGCTAATTTTCCTTTCACTCCGAATCGGTGAATGTCCTTCATAGGAGATACGCGGAGGTATACGTGGTCCCCAACTTGAAATTCCAGAGGACGACGCCTCTTATCCGCATAGCTCTTTTGTCTGGACTGAGCGGCTTTAAGATTTTCCTGAATAAGCCTCACCCGCTCTTCTGCTTCACTTACCAGATCAATCCCGTAAATAACTCTCTCGTCGGATTCACACCAGTTCAAGGGTGTGCGGCACTTCCGGCCGTAGAGAGCTTCATAAGGTGCCATTTTGATACTTTATTGATACCGTTGTTATATGAGAACTCTGCCAACGGTAAGTGATCATCCCAGCTCTTACCGTGATGGATGGCACATGCTCTCAGCATATCTTCAAGTGTTTGATTCACCCTCTCCGTTTGCCCATCGGTTTGAGGGTGATACGCGGAGCTTCGAATCAATTTGGTTCCCAAGGATGCGTGTAGCTGCTCCAAGAAACGAGCAACAAACAACGCGCCTCGATCAGAGATGATCGTTCGGGGAACTCCATGTAGGCACAAGATCCGTGCTATGTATAACTCCGCATACTGCTTGGCGGTATATCTGGTATGCACCGGAATGAAATGTGCCGATTTGGTTAATCGATCAACGATTACCCAAATCGAATCATGGTGGTGGGAGGTCATCGGCAACCCAACGATGAAATCCATACTCAAGTCTTCCCACTTCCATGCCGGTATTTGTAGCGGTTGCAACAGGCCCGACTTCTTCACATAGTTGGCCTTAACTCTTCGACACGTATCACATTCTGAAACGTATTTTGCAACTTCACGTTTCATACGTGTCCACCAAAACTTCTTCTAGAGGTCTTGGTACATTTTATTGCTGCCTGGATGAATAGAAAATTTGGATAAGTGAGCCTCATCCAAACTTTTCTTCCGTAGACTCATATCACGGGGTACGACTATCTGGCCATTGAACCATAAGGTGTCTTCATCATCTAACTGGAAACATTTCATCTCCCCGTTCTTCAACCTCCTTCTGATATGAGCTATGCCCTTGTCTTTCTTTTGAGCTTCCATAACCTCCTCTCTTATTGTGGGTATGAGGGCTAGATTATGTAGAGCTCCTTATGGAACCAAGTAAAGACTTGGTTCTTCCTCTTCTATCGGCGCAATGGTCAGGTTATGAATATGAGACTTCTAGCTGAGTGCATCGGCAACCACATTCGCCTTGCCTGGATGATAATGAATTTCAATCTCATAGTCCTTGATCAGCTCCAACCATCGCCGTTGCCGCATATTCAACTCTTTCTGAGTTAATATGTACTTCAAACTTTTGTGGTCGGTGTAGAGATGAACCAGATTTCCCAATAGGTAATGTCTCCACATCTTCAAAGCTAATACCACGGCAGCCAGTTTGAGATCATGAGTTGGATAATGTTGCTCATGATTCCGTAATTTCCGTGATCCATAAGCGACCACCCGTCCTCCTTGCATGAGTACACAACCAAGCCCGATGCCAGACGTATCACAATAAACATCAAAAGGCTTGATTGTATCCGGCTGAGCTAAAACTGGGGCTGTTGTGAGGTGTTTCATCAACGCTTGAAAAGCTTCCTCACATGGCTTGCTCCAATCATATTTGATGCCCTTTTTCAGTAGCTCCGTCATAGGTTTGGAGATTTTTGAGAAGCCCGGGATGAACCTCCGATAATATCCCGCCGAACCCAAGAAGCTACGAACTTCATGGACTGATGTTGGAGACTTCCATTTCAGCACTTGTTCAATCTTGCTTGGATCAACAGCAATGCCTTCCGCTGAAATAATATGTCCAAGAAACGGCACTTGGTTGATCCAGAATTCACATTTACTAAACTTTGCATAAAGCTTGTGATCTCTCAGTCGTTGGAGCACAATATGCAAATGTTTAGTGTGTTCCTCTTCAGATTTGGAATAGACCAAGATGTCGTCGATGAATACCACGGCGAACTGATCCAGCTCCGGCATGAATACCGAGTTCATGAGGTACATAAAGTGAGCCGGAGCATTGGTCAACCCAAATGACATGACAAGACACTCATAGAGTCCGTATCTTTTCGAGAATGCTGTTTTCGGGACATCTTCCGCTCGAATCTTAATTTGATGATATCCCGACCTTAAGTATATCTTAGAGAAGACTTTAGCACCCACTAGTTGATCGAAGAGAATATCAATTCTTGGTAGTGGATACTTGTTCTTTATTGTCACAGCATTTAAAGGACGATAATCGATGCATAGCCTCAGCGTCTCATCCTTCTTCTTCATAAACAAAGCTGAGCAACCCCATGGTGATGAACTTGGACGAATAAACCCCTTTTCCATCAGATCTTTGAGTTGCTCCTTCAATTCTGCTAACTCACTCGGAGCCATTTTGTATGGTCTCCGAGAGATCGGCGTGGTTCCCGGTATCAACTCTATTTTGAACTCCACCTCGTGCTCAGGTGGTAGGCCTGGAAGATCTTCGAGAAACACGTCCGGATATTCACGGACTACTGGAATTTCTTCTAACTTGCAAGCCTCGGCATTACATACTTCCGGGTCTTTGGAAACCGCTTCGCCGAGGTACAATGTCTGACGCCCGTGAAGTGGAGAGTCCAAGTGAACACTCCTGTTCTCAATGTCCAGAACAGCCTTATGGAAGGTCAGCCATGATATTCCCAATATGGCATTTATTCCTTGGTCTTCGAGAACAATGAGGGTGGTAGGATAAAATTTTCCACCCAAGCAAAGTGGTGCTCGAGAAATGACTTCATTAGTTGATATGTCTCCACCTGGCGAATGAATAAGGTAAGAACCTTTTGTGACAGTTGTGGAGATCTGATCCCGGATTACCGTTGCCCTGCTAATGAAGTTATGTGTCGCACCAGAGTCGAATAAAATGACAACCGGTTTGTCATTTAAGGTGAACCTGCCGGCAAGAACAGGTCCTCCCTTTGGCAGATCATCGACTGACACATAATTAACTATCCCCACCTTGGACATAGCTTTTCTTTGCTGCCCAAGATCACACTGTGGAACTGGACCCGCAGACACAATGTTGCTGCTTGGTTCAGTTGCTTCATTGATGTTGAGCTCATTGTCAATGTGAAATGGGACAGCACTTGGTTCAGCTGAGAAATCACCTTGTTCATCTTCAACCTCTTGAGGGCAATAGTATTCTGGTGCACCTTGTTGATACTGAGGTGCATAAGAAATAATTTGCTGCAGCGGTGGAGGTGAATAAGACCTCCGTGGAGTAGAAGAGTCGTCACACTCCCAGAATGATTGCACCTCTTGTGGAATCTCTCAACCGGAAGGTGAACGGATCACCAACCGATACTTCTGAGGCAGATGATTGTCATCATCCTGTGATGAGTCCCTCTCCCTCTTTTTTTGAGGTAGAGATTGGAATAATATTCCTGAGTGATAGCACAGCTAACAAACTCATCAAAGTTCTCTTGGATAACTTGAGCCAATTCACATCGCAGCCTAGCAGTCAGCCCTCAATAAAAATGATAACCCCTCATGGATGGTGATTTCACATAGTCAGGGATATATTGAGCTAAGCGATTGAATTCCTTCGCATACTCAATAACACTCATGTCCCCTAGCTTCAGACTCCAGAACTCATCCAGACTGGTTTGCATTATGCCCGCAGGGATGAAACGAGCACGAAATGCAGCCTGGAACTCCGCCCATGTGACACGATGCCCTGCTGGTTGGACAGCAAGGTAGTCTGCCCACCATGCTCCAGCAAAGCCGTGAAGCTGCTGAGCGGCATAGAGCGTCTTCGAGAAGTCATCACATCGGATCAACCCAAACTTGGACTCAATGACCCGTAACCAGTGATTGGCTTCACAATGGTCAGCCGCCTTAGAGAATACCGGCGGTTATGTCGCCAAGAAATCCAGATACGTGCTCGGGGTTGGCCTGTGATGCTGAGCTTCTCTATTTGTTCCTTGCTGAACTAGAGTTTGGAGAGTTTCATTCATCCTTGCCATGATTTACGCCAATCCGGTTGGCAATGGCTCTTGTGATGAAGTCGAGTCATTCCCACCTCGACTTGAACCTCCAATCTCCATTTGAGGATGTGTGCGTACCATACTGCACGAAACAAAATTTTGAGTCAATCAAAATTCTATCTCAGTAGTAAGTAAAGATAAGTAAAACATGAACATGTCATGAACTTTATGAAAGCATAACCACATTCATGTTTAAACAAATCTTAAGTACGCTAAACTAATCAGTGGGACTACCCTGACCAGTTCACACAAACTCCAAATTTTACTCAAGTTATCAACAGATTCTTGACTTGAGTTCAATACCAATGTTTTAGTAAACTTCAGTAGCTTTCCAACAAGTACTCATAGGCTCTCTACAGATTTTTCTATAGGAAGTTATGGCTTAAAAAAAGAAAGGTCCAGAGAGGTTTTTGGTACTGTCCTGGTTCTGAACAGTTTGCCTTCAACTGGACTGTTCACCAACTTAACGTGTGATTTTGCTCTGGAGGTCTACAAAGAAGTTGTAGAGCACTTGAAAATATTTCCAGAACTGTATCATACACCTTATTTGTGTCAATCTACTCAGAGTTATGCTCTGTTAAAGTCCAGCAAGAATTTCTGCCAGAAACAGAGCACTCTGTTTTTGAAAACTTTAACACCTGGTTATACTCTCATTTGAATCTTAGCTCAAAATAAGAGTTCAGTAACTAATACTTGTTTCAAACTTCCATTTTTAGTTTAAAGTTAGTTCATGAATCATTTCTTCATAGAAAAGAGGGTTATATGTTTAGTACGGTGACAATACACCGTAAGAACCATGTCGGTACTACGTAGCCTCACCAAATGAAAAATCCTAACCGGATTATACCGGCATATATGTATTATCAGTGGTACTAAGACGGTCTGTCGCACACGTGTACCACACGGGATACGTACGTGGTTAGTACCTGCAGAAAAACACACAATAGTGGTGCACTCAAAGGTTGTTCCATTTCAGGCAGTTTCATATTTGAAAATAAATACAAACGCCCGTATCATTGTCATACGGCCGTCATTGAATTAAGCCACGTCTCAAGGCACGTGATCGTGTTTCAACACCAAACGACAGGGAACCCGAGTATATCATGAATGGGTCGTCATGGTTGGGAATGTTATCAACCCAACGGATACCACCTACTGCCCTGCAGGGCACGCCGATGGCAAGCGCTGCGTATGTCCCCCTGGGCTACTTCCAGACGAACACACTATCACGTTACTGACCACACGATGGGGTCTCCACTTACTTGCCTAATGCACGCTAGGGATCAGCGTTTCATATGAACTCAGGAACATGAAGAGTCCAAGAGTTTCATATTAACATCTCACACCAAGCTGTGAAATCTAGCCCTGAACCACTTTCCTCGTCAGGGGAGCTAACCGAAATTGAACCGCTTTCGGTGGCGTTCCTTGCCATGTTTACCTGAGCGTAGGTGCATCGTTACATAATAAAAATTCAGAATTATAACAAGTATGTTAGTCATGCCACTTTAAGTAACTATACTACTATAGTCCTTATGTGGGCCTAATACCGTTTCCTCACCGTATCCTAAGTTTTTGTCGTAATACGATCCTTATTCCGTGCGCTATAACCAATGCGGCTCTGATACCATGCTGACGGGACCTGCCGTCCCGATCACATTCACGGGGACGGGGCACCTTGCCCGGGAATCGCATTGGGTGTTGCCATGCTATGCGGCACCCAACAGCACACAAATAAGGAAAAATGTATTACATAAATCAAAAGCGGGAGCTTACAGCTGTTCTTTGTAAACACTTTGCATAAAGTAGCTACAGCGGAAGTCTATAAACAGCTCACATCAAATATCTAAGAAGCACTCAGGAAGAGGTCCAGCCCGCGGACTCCTCTCGCTAGCAACACGAAGACATGGCAGCGGCTAGGTTCTCTGAGTGTGACATGACTCGGAAGTTCCTGAGTCTCACCGGACAAACTTCTTTATAGCATCGAGGTTTACCTGCAAAACCAATTATATAACAAGAGTAAGCACAGAGGCTCAGCAATACTTAACCGTCTCTCCTAGGGCATGAAAGTAACATGAGACTTAAGCCTGTCATGTGTGAAAAGACTCGCCTACGAGTTCATCCTTAACTTTCAGGTTTTAGCCATAATTGTAGTGACCTTGCGCCTAGCAACATTGGAACTCCACAATCAAACAAGAAACGCTTTGTTCCAATATTACTTGTCCCAAGGTAGAAATTAAGTTTAGTTTGCTCTATCTCTAATTCAAACAAGGTTTTCATGCAATTTATAATAATCATTGCAGCACTTAAACTTTGCAAACTGTTTCCACACAACTTGATTACTACGTCACAACAAAGGGAGCAAGCGGTAATCAATAACCGCGATGGACGGTGATTCGAATCAAACACTACCCGGATAACTCGACACATACGCCCGCCTCTGAAGACCCAACTCTGGCGTCCTTCATTACGTCGTATGTGGCAACTTTTCGCAGGACACTAGACTGTAGAACTGGTCGCGCCGTCTCGGGCTCATAAGTCTAACGAGACGATGTGGTATGCCTCTACAATCCAGTGAACCTGGTACATCGGTTTCCTGGTTCCCATATGTCAGTAAGCATCTGGTACACAACTCAATACCTGCTCCTGGGTGCTGCACACGCATCGGTCCTTAACCGACACAGGCAGAGCTACTCGACCAAGACCTCATCTCTTCGCTGCCTAACCATCCTGCCCGGTCTCATCTTTAGAAACGTAAACTTTAGTTTGCCTTATTTTCGACTACACCCGTGGAATCCCGTCTATAACTCGCGAGTAGATTCCAACTACTCGACTTCTACCGAATGTCTGTAACACCCCAAAATTTTGTTAAGACCCTCAATCATGTTAAGAGAGGAATTTAAAAAAATTTTTGATGTGTTGCATGTTTTGCAAAAATTCAAATTTAAACTGGAATTCAAATTAAACTCAAATCAGAAAAGAAATAGAAAAAGAAAAAGAGAAAACAGAAAAAAACCGGCCAGTGGGCCGCAACCCACCAGCCGGCCCAACCAGTGCCCGCGCCAGCCCGCAGCCGCGCGCGCCGCTTTCCCCCACTGACAGGCGGGGCCCGCCAGTTCTTCGTCTACCTCGCGCCCTCGCCGGACTCTCTCTCACCCGAATCAAAACCGATCGGGATTTCTCGCGTATCCCAGCCGAATTCTGGTTCCGGAGGACTCCCACTCGATCTAAACAAACCCACCGCCCTCCCCCGTCTATAAAAACCCCGGCCTCGTTCTGTTTTTCCCACGCGATCGGCTGTTTTTACTCCGGTAAGAACCCGAGCCTTCTCCGGCGAATTCTGGCCGATCTAAGCTCGGAAATTCCGATCTAACTCGCTGGTCTTGATTCACCGCCTCCGGGGAATCTTGCAGGTGCAGAAAACTCGGTGACTTGCGGTGTAAACACAGCGCCGACGAGCCTCTCCGTGGTTTCACCTCGGACCTCGTCGCCGATCACCTTCCAGGACCTCCGAGCTCAAGAAAACCCCCGAGGTGAGATCCCCGACCTCTCCTCCACCGATCTATGCCATAAAATCACAGTTCTAGGAAGAATTCTCGAAGATCCGAAAGTCTCCGGCGAGATCGCCGCTTCCCGCCGCCGTGCGCCGCTGGCAGCGCCGCCCGCGCTCTATCAGAGCGACGTGGCCGCTTGTGCGCCGTTTATTTTAAATCGCACGGTAGGTTTTAAATCCCCGCGTACCGGTTCGACGTTATAATCTTAGCCGTCGGTTTAAAATCGGACTGTCCACGTCAGCCCCGCGTTATAAAGACTGGAAATCTTACGTGCTACCCCCTGGGGTTCTCGGGAAATAAGAGCTAGTCCTGGAAACTTCTGATCTAGCCCCTGGAACTTCAGAAAATCATGTAAATTCATTTAAAAATCAGTTTTAGCCCCTGGACTTAATGAAAATTAGGAAAAACTCCTCTGTTATGTATAGCTAGACCCCTGAAAATTGTTAAAATAATATTATAGACCCTGTAGTGGGGTGAGTTTACCTTTTTAACCCTGTTTGATATTTAATTTAAGAAAATTGAATATGTGCCTAGTGTTTAAAATTTAGAAGTGAGACAAACATATTGTCAAAATGAAATTAAAAACTTTCTCAGTATTTAGAAAACTTTGGAGTGAGATAAAAATATATTTTGGGCTGAAATGAATCTGTTTAATTTATTATTCACATTTAGGGACACATTTTTAAGTAAAGAATAGTTCTAGAAAATAGGGAAAATAATTGTAAAATAGTTTACATCAGAGGAAAAGGTCAAAAATATATTAGTAAATATATTAGATCAGAACCTATTCTGTTTAGATGATGTGTCTTGTTATTTTCATAATAAAGTTCACAATTAGGCATAGGAAATAAATCTGAAAATATAGCAACTAGTAAATGATAAATGAAGTTTCTAAAATCCAAAGAATTCAGTATAGGGTTGGTAGAAATTCTGAGGACACATATGGAGAAGGAAAATACCTTTCATGCATACTTTGTAGCTAAAAGGTCTAGTAATTGAATATAAGGAATTTATTTAAATTGGAAACTCATATATATAGTATGCAAGTATAAATGTGAACACAAAAGTAGGAATCATATACACATGATTAAAAATGCATGCAAGCCACAAATCAACACACATAGAGTAACCACAGCACATATAATGGTAAATGACTTTCATAAATATGAATGTGTGGCTTGTATGAAGTGGAAGTGTGAACTATGTCTTATGGATTGTTGTTTCTCTTTTGCTATGTGTGATGGTATGATGTAGAACCTGCTCAAGAGAAAGTTATTCCTTTCCAAGATCAGGACTACCCATTTCAAGAGCAGCAAGAAGGAGGCAAGTGTCCTTGACCACTTTGATCCTATGCTAGGATGTGTAGATAGAATTATTTGCATTGTCAAATGAAATATGAAACCCATGTTAGGAAGTTTCCCTAGAATTGCATTACCTTGTTTCCTTGTAGCTTGGGTTGGGATTTATTTTATCATGTCATTTATTATTATGCATATGCTTAGCCATGCTTAGAATGGGATATTTGGGATATGAGATCATCAGTTTATTTTACCATACTCTTGAATGAGATATTGTGAGTTATGTAGAGGTAGGGATCGAGGCAAGTTGGATGTTTTGGTTGTGTGCTGGGTGCACGAGACTCGGGTTTGGGTTTAGTACTTGCCTGGATCCTAAGGACCGGTTCATGGAGCATGTAACCTGGCTTTACAGTGCCAACCACATGCTGAGATGGGGCAGCTTGGCCAATTAATTAGGTGTATCCCCGGCGTAGTATGGGTGTGTTGGATGGTGCGGGGAGTAGGTGTCAGCTGGACTACCATATGAACCGCAAGGCTCAAGAGGGGGCCACTGCAGCGGGGTTGGAGCCTCTTGTATGCTGTTAGGGGTGAAACCTCAGTGGGCCCACGCTCGTCGGGAATCCCTTTGTAAAGGCTTCGTAGTGATCTCCTGGCTACACACCTGGGAAGTGTGAATGTGGTTCGTAGCCACTGGCATAATGGAGGTTCTTTTAGTCCACCCGGCAACGGGGGATGAAATCACTACATGTGGGTACAGTGGTACAAACTCTGCAGAGTCAAAATTGTCATGACAGCCGTGCTCACGGTCAAGAGCGGCTTGGACTTATTCATGATTAGAGGATGATGACTTTGGAAGTTGTGGATGTTAAGCGGGGAGCTTAACATTGGAAATGATGTTATGGTTATTGGATTATGTGTAACACCCCAAATTTTGATTCAAAACCCTAAACTATGTTCAGAGGAGAATTTAAAATTTTTTGGATGTATTGCATGTTTTGCAAAAATTCAAATTCAAACTGGAATTCAAATTATACTCAAAATAGAAAAGAAATGGAAAAAGAAAAACAAAAACGGGAAAAAAAACTGGCCAGTGGGCCGAAACCGCCAGCCGGCCCAGCTACTCCCGCGCCAGCCCGCCCCCGCGCGCGCCGCGCTGCCTCTCACCGACGCGTGGGACCCACATGTCATGCCTAACCCCGCGACCCCGGACTCTCTCCCGCGCGCGCGATCGCAACCGATCGGGAAACCCGTTCCGCCGCCCGAATTCTGGACCCAGAGGACTCCAACTCGATCACAACAGACCCACCGCCCTCCCCCGGCTATAAAAACCCCCGATCCGATCAGTTTTTCTCACGCGATCGCTGATTTTCACTCCGGTGAGCACCGAGACTTCGCCGGTGAATTCTGGCCGATCTAAGCTCGAAAACTCTGATCTAACTCGCTGGTTTTGATCCACCGCCTCCGGGGAACTTTGCAGGTGCAGAAAACTCGAAGAGTTACGGTGTAAACGCAGCGCCGACGAGCTTCGCCGTGGTTTTGCCTCGGACCTCGCCGCCGATCACTTTCCAGGACCCCCGAGCTCGAGAAAACCCCCGAGGTGAGATCCCTGACCTCCCCTCTACCGATCTAGGCCATAAGATCACAGTTCTAGGCAGAATTCTCGAGGATCCGAAACTTTCCGGCGAGATCTCCGCTTCCCGCCGCCGTGCGCCGCCGGCAGCGCCGCCCGCGCTCGATCAGAGCGACGTGGCCGCTTGTGCGCCGTTTATTTTAAATCGCACGGTAGACTTTAAATCCCCGCGTACCGGTTCGATGTTATAATCTCAGCCGTCGGTTTAAAATCGGACGGTCCACGTCAGCCCCGCATTATAAAGACTGGAATTCTTACGTGCTACCCCCTGGGGTTCTCTGGAATTGAGAGCTAGCCCCGGAAACTTCAGATCTAGCCCCTGGAACTCCAGAAAATCATGTAAATCCATTTACAAATCAGTTTTAACCCCTGGACTTAATAGAAATTAGGAAAAACACCTCTGATAAGTGTAGCTAGACCCCTGGAAATTATGAAAATAATATTATAGACCCTGTAATGGGGTGAATTCATTATTTTAGCCTTGTTTAGTATTTAATTTAGAAAATTGAATATGTAACTAGTGTTTAAAAATTAAAAGGGGGACAAACATAATTGTCAAAATTAATTAAAAACTTTCTCAGTACTTAGGAAACTTTGGAGTGAGATAAAAATATATTTTTTTGGGCTGAAATAAATCTGTTTTATCTATTATTCACATTTATTAGTATAGGGACACATTTTTAAGTAAAGAATAGTTATAGAAAAATAGGGAAAATAATTAGGAAATAGTATACATCATAAGCCATGGTTAAAATATGATTTTAAATTATTTAGGACCAGAACCTAATCTGTTTAGGTGATGTGTATTACTAATTTCATAATAAAATACACAATTATGCATAGGAATATAAATCTGAAAATATAGCAACTAGTAAATGATAAATGGAGTTTTTAAAATCCAAAGGGTTCAGTTTAGGGTTGGTAGAAATTATGAAGGCACATATGGGGAAGAAAAACACTTTCATACACACTTGGTAGTAAAAAGGTGTAGTAGTTGAATATAAGAAATTTATTGGAAACCCATATAAATAGTATGTAGGTATAAATGTGGACACAAAAGTAGGAATCATATATACATGGTTAAAAGTGCATGCAAGCCACAACTTAACACACATAAAGAAACCACAACACATATAATGGTAAAGAACTTCTATAAATATGAATGTGTGGTTTGTATGAAGTGTAAGTGTGAATTATGTCTTATGGATTGTTGTTTTTCTTTTGCTATGTGTGATGATATGAAGTAGAACCTGTTCAAGAACAAGTTATTCATTTCCAAGACCAGGAATACCCAAATCAAGAGCAGCAAGAAGGAGGCAAGTGTCCTTGACCACTTTGATCCTATGCTAGGATGTGTAGATAGAATTATTTGCATTGTCAAATGAAATATGAAACCCATGCTAGGAAAGTTTCCCTAGAATTGCATTACCTTGTTTCCTTGAAGCTTGGGTTGGGATTTATTTTGTCATGTCATTTATTTACATGCATATGCTTAGCCATGCTTAGAATGGGATATTTGGGACATGAGATCATCAGTTTATATTACCATACTCTTGAAGGAGACATTGTGAATTGTGTAGAGGTAGGGATCAAGGCAAGTTGGATGTTTTGGTTGTGTGCTGGGTGCACGAGACTTGGGTTTGTGTTTAGTACCTGCCTGGATCCTAAGGACCGGTTCATGGAGCATGTAACCCGGCTTTACAGTGCCAACCACATGCTGAGATGGGGCAGCTTGGCCAATTAATTAGGTGTATCCCCGGCGTAGTATGGGTGTGTTGGATGGTGCGGGGAGTAGCTGTCAGCTGGACTACCATATGAACCGCAAGGCTCAAGAGGGGGCCACTGCAGCGGGGTTGGAGCCTCTTGTATGCTGTTAGGGGTGAAACCTCAGTGGGCCCATGCTCGTCGGGAATCCCTTTGTAAAGGCTTCGTAGTGATCTCTTGGCCGCACACCTGGGAAGTGTGAATGTGGATCGTAGCCACTGGCATAATGGAGGTTCTTTTAGTCCACCCGGCAACGGGGGATGAAATCACTACTTATGGGTACAGTGGTACAAACTCTGCAGAGTCAAAACTGTCTTGACAGCCGTGCTCACGGTTAAGAGCGGCCTGGACTTATTCATGATTAGAGGAATGATGGTTTTGGATGTTAAGCGGGGAGCTTAACATTGGAAATGATGTTATGGTTATTTGATTATGATGATGGGATGGGAGATTTGGACCATTTCACCTGTGTAGTAATGTAGGTGCTTAATAAGCTAAGGTGATAGGTATTAATTGCGTAGTGCTTTAACCATGAGTTCAACCTCTCCTTGTTCTAGCCATGCATGATATAATTTTCCCACACTTGCTGAGTACCCTTGGTACTCAACCTTGCATATTTGTTGGTTTATATTGCTGCTCAGGTCAAGATAATGAGGTGGTGTATAATGACCAAGATTTTGGACCCGAGGAAGGCTTTTAGGTTCATGAAGACCCCCGGGCAACGCCTGTGATGGAGCCCTAAAGAATAATATTCCGCTGCTAGTTTATTTACTTGTGATGAAGCATTAGTGTCCATTGAGACATTTGCGATGTAAGACTTATTTATATTCGACACCTGGCTTGTAATAAATGATGCTTCACTATTTGTCATCACATGTATGAGAAAATGATCCTGGCATACATGTGATATTCACTTGGTTGTTTCTTCGGAAAAACCGGGTGTGACAGAGGTGGTATCAGAGCCAAGGTTGCCCGTAGGAACGTGGACCTAGGTAGAAATGGACGAATTTAAGGGCCCTATTTTCTTAAAAACTATTTTCCAAGGTGTGGGTGGAAAAGTGTTATTAAAGGAGTCATTTTCTTCATCTTACCCCAACTTTCATTCAAAATAGGATTTTTATTTGAGAATTTATCTAACCTAATTTTAAATTCTTTTGTTTTAGATGGTTCGCATGATTCGCACCGCTCGTAAGTCCACAGGAGGGAGAGTTCCCGTAGTTGCCCTTGCCGAAAGAGAGGAGAGTCGTCCAGTGACGTACCTTTCCTACGGATTGGCAGTAGGAGACTTGTTGCGCCGTCTTCGACGAATGCTCGAAGCTGCCGGTAATACGGGCAAGCTAATCATACACTATAACTCCACCAGGACCATCCGTGAGAAGAGGGAAGAATGGAGTTCGGAGATGAGGATTATACACGAGAATCAGCTGCTGAAGATTCACCACTCTCCAGCTTGTCGAGCAACACAAGTTGACGCGGAGAGAGATGTCACTTGGGAGGCCATCACCTGCCAGAGTCACATCTATCGTCGCCACTTGGACAAATCTGAGTACATGTATTTCCTCCAACGTGAGAGTGGTACCACGGAGTACAAGTACCCACCGGTGCAGCAAGGGACTTCCCATGAGCACATGGACTTGTGCTTGGAGGCGTTGCTGCGAGCTTGCTTAAAGGCGAGAAAAAGAGGAGATGGGAATGAACTGTGTGTCACCGTGAGTGATCCATGGACTCCTGACTCCCCGGATCGCCGAGCAATCAGGCGTCGTCGCACTTCTCCACCAGCAGCCTCCCCACCCAAAGCAGAGTCAGAAGGTAGTCGAAATGAGGAGGAAGATCCCGAGGAGCCAGCTCAAGAGGACGAGTAGTGTAGAGTGTTTCCCCTAGCTAGCAAAAGGTCGAGTAGTCGAGTCGTTACGTAGTTAATGGTGTGGTAATGCTTGGTGTGTGACGTGAGATGTGGAAGCCATGAGCAATTGTCCACAGCCTCGTCTTCAGATTGTTTTGCTTTGGTGTGTGAACCCACAGGAAATAATAGTGCATTTATTTGGAGTGAGATATAAACCCTCGTAAAATTTTAACAAAGCCTCAACACCTCAAAGCACCAACAAATGAAAGTAGTAAGATGATACTAAATGGTATCAAATTAACATTTGTTGATTCTGCCAGATGGCCGGAAGAGGAAAATGACGTGCTGCCAACCCCGCCAACAACAACGATGAGGCATGCAACCCTCATCTTTCTGAAGGCCAGGACCGGGGTGGTCGCCGTGAAGAAGTTGATCCTCTCCACCAAATGCTGGAGAATCAAAATCAGCTCATCCAGAATTTGACTCAAGTGGTGGCCAACTTGCATCAAGTTCCACCTCCACAAGCGGCACCACGCCAACCAAGGTTGAGTGAGTTTCTAGGAACTCAACCTCCAAAGTTTGCAAGTGCTGCTGAACCTCTGGAGGCAGATGATTGGCTGAAGACCATTGAAAGTAAGATGAGGATAATACAATGCCAAGGGTATGAGAGGGTGCTGTTTGCCTCTCATCAATTGCAGGGACCTGCTGCTGATTGGTGGACCGCCTACGTGGCCGCCCATCATGACCCTGAGAACATCACTTGGGAAGAGTTTAAGCGTAGCTTCCGCAACCACTACATCCCAAGAGGTGAACTCAAAAACAAGAGAAAGGAGTTTTTGGGACTGCAGCAGGGAAACATGACTGTGAGGGAATACCTCACTAAATTTACTCAACTATCCCGTTATGCTCCACGAGACATAGAGACCGATGAGCAAAAACAAGATTGTTTCGTGGAAGGGCTTACCGCAGAAATGCAGTGTGCAATGTCCTCCAACGAGTATGAAAGCTTTCAAAAGATGGTGGACAGAGCCTTTGTGGTGGAAAGGAAGCTAAAGGCCCTGGAAAATGAGAATAAGAGGAAGGCTGGGTGGTCACATCAAGCCTCAGGGAGCAACACCCGCCCACGTATGATGCAGCAACCTACGGGGCAGATGAGCCGTGCTGTGGTACCCTATTCAGCACCAAGAGGGTACAACCCAAACTACAGGCCTCCCGCAGCACCAGCACAGCCGCAACGTCAGTTTGTGCAGCAGCCTCGCCCGGCATATCCACCTCGACCAGCAGTGCAAGGACCCCCAAACCAACCCCAAGACAACAAGGGCCCAGCACCTAAGGTTGGGGTGCAATGTTTCAGTTGTGGTGAAGTGGGGCACTACGGCCATAAATGCCCGAAGAAGAAGCCTGCGCAGCCACAACAGCAGAATGTAGTGAGAGGACGGGTGAACCACGTCACTATGGAGGAAGCACAAGAGGCACCCGACGTGGTAGTTGGTAAGTTTCCTGCCAATTTACACCTTGCAACTCTGCTGTTTGATTCTGGTGCTACCCACTCGTTCATTGCTCAAGGGTTTGTTAAGAAGCATGACCTAGCAACCACACAAATGAACCATATGCTAGCCGTAAACTCTCCAGGTGGAGAAATAAGGACAAGACAAGTGTGTCCCAAAGTGAGCCTAGACATTAATGGGGTAGTATTTACGGCTAACCTCATAGTGATAGATTCACAAGGGATAGATATTATTTTGGGTATGGATTGGTTGACCAAACATAAAGGAATCATCCATTGTTTGACCAGAACGGTGGAACTAACTCACCCCAATGGCACAAGAGTAAAGTTCATAACGATACACGAGCCAAGGAGGGACATTAAATTAAATCAAATGGAGGTGAAAATTGAGGAAATCAGGACTATCAGGGAATATCCAGATGTTTTTCCGGAAGAATTGCCAGGCATGCCTCCCGACCGTGACGTGGAATTCGCAATTGAGCTAGTACCGGGAACAGCCCCGATATACAAGAGACCTTATCGAATGGACTCCAAGCAGCTAGAAGAGCTCAAGGATCATTTGAGAGAATTGACGGAGAAGGGGTATATTCGCCCTAGTTCCTCACCATGGGGAGCTCCGGTGATATTTGTGCCTAAGAAAGATGGAACCCAAAGGTTATGCGTGGATTACCGTGCCTTGAATGAGGTAACCATCAAAAACAAGTACCCATTGCCTCACATTGAAGACTTGTTTGATCAGTTGAGGGGAGCTTGTGTGTTTTCGAAAATTGATCTCAGGTCGGGGTACCACCAACTCAAGATAAGGCAATCAGATATTCCCAAGACAGCTTTCGTATCTCGGTACGGACTGTATGAATACACTGTCATGCCTTTCAGGCTAACCAATGCCCCGGCATATTTCATGTATCTCATGAACAAGGTATTCATGGAATATCTGGACAAATTTGTGGTGGTTTTCATAGACGATATTCTCGTCTTCTCCAAAGATGAAGAAGAACATGAGAAACATCTAAGGTTGGTGTTGCAGAGGTTGAGAGAACACCAACTATATGCCAAGTTGAGCAAGTGTGAGTTTTGGCTGAAGAGAGTTCCCTTTTTAGGACATATAATCTCGGAGGGAGGAATCTCCGTAGATCCCGCCAAAATCGAGGATATCCAGAAGTGGAAAACCCCTGAAAATGTCGGGGAAGTTCGAAGCTTTTTGGGATTGGCTGGATACTATCGACGGTTTATTGAGGGATTCTCCAAGATCTCGAGACCTCTCACCAAACTGTTGGAAAAGGGAATCACATTCACCTGGACGCCACAGTGCGAGATGAGCTTTCAGGAGTTAAAGAAGAGATTGACAACAGCCCCAGTGTTGGTTATGCCAGATATGCAGAAGAATTTCACAGTGTACTGCGATGCCTCTGGAAATGGGTTGGGATGTGTTCTCATGCAAGAAGGACATGTCGTGGCATATGCATCCCGGCAGCTTCGGAAGCACGAGAAGAACTATCCTACACATGACCTAGAACTAGCTGCAGTGGTACACGCGTTGAAAATTTGGCGGCACTATTTGATGGGGAAGAGGACAGAGATATATACGGATCATAAGAGTTTGAAGTACATATTCACACAACCAGATCTCAACCTCAGACAAAGGAGATGGTTAGAGCTAATCAATGACTTTGATGTGGGCATCAACTATCATCCTGGGAAAGCAAACGTCGTGGCCGATGCTTTGAGTCGGAAAGTGCAGGTCAATAAGTTGAGCTTGAGCGACATGCCTGCAGAATTGAAGGACGAGGTTATAAGACTCAATCTATGTCTAGTAAATAGTGGTGAAGCCATCGCCATGGAAGTGGACTCCACACTCGAGCAAGACATACGCGAGGGCCAAAAGAATGATGAGAAGATACAAGAGATCAGACAGCTCATCAAGGAAAATAAAGCTCCTGGTTTTAGAGAGGATGAACAGGGAACGGTGTGGCACGGGAAAAGGATTTGTGTGCCAGAAGTAAAGGAGATCCGTGAATTAATTTTGAAGGAGGCTCACGATTCTGACTATTCCATTCATCCTGGGAGTACGAAGATGTACCAGGACCTCAAGAGCAGGTATTGGTGGTATGGCATGAAGCGAGATGTCGCGGAACATGTTGCCCTATGTGACACATGTCAGTTGGTGAAAGCTGAACATCAACGACCCGCGGGATTATTGCAACCACTCAAAATACCTGAATGGAAATGGGAAGAAATCAGCATGGATTTTGTCGTGGGATTGCCTAGGACCCAATCCGGGTATGATTCAATATGGGTCATTATTGATAGGCTAACCAAGGTAGCTCATTTCATTCCTGTGAAAGAAAGCTACAGCGGATCCAAATTGGCAGAACTGTACATGTCAAGGATTGTGTGTTACCATGGAGTGCCAAAGAAGATAGTGTCGGACCGAGGGACACAGTTCACCTCGAGGTTTTGGCAAAAGTTGCGTGAAACCATGGGAACCCATCTGAACTTTAGCTCTGCCTATCATCCCCAAACTGACGGGCAGACGGAGAGAACCAATCAGATCCTTGAAGATATGTTAAGGGCATGTGCACTCAAAAACAATAGGAGTTGGGACAAGAACTTACCGTATGCGGAGTTTTCCTATAACAACAGTTATCAAGCTAGTATGAAGATGTCACCGTTTGAAACTTTGTATGGAAGGAAGTGCAGAACTCCCCTATTTTGGAACCAAACAGGAGAAAGTAAAGTGTTTGGTCCAGAAGTGTTACAAGAAGCCGAGGCGAAGGTGAGGGAGATTCGCAACAATTTGAGGATAGCACAAACACGCCAAAAGAGCTATGCCGATGTACGAAGAAGAGAACTCGTTTTCAACGTGGGAGACTATGTTTATCTCAAGGTATCCCCTATCAGAGGACTTCGTCGGTTCAAGGTGAAAGGGAAGTTGTCACCTCGATACATCGGACCCTTTCAAGTTTTGGAAAGGAAAGGCGAGGTGGCGTACCAACCAGAGTTACCGGTTCATCTATCGGATGTACACGATGTATTCCATGTGTCACAACTCAAGAAATGCCTGAGGACGCCTGAAGAGGTGTTACCCATGAATGAAGTGGATGTAGCTGAAGATTTGTCTTATGCCGAGCAACCATACAAGATTTTGGAGACAATGGAACGCCTCACCAGAAATAAAAGAATCCGGATGTGCAAGGTGCAGTGGAAGCATCACTCAGAAGAGGAAGCTACTTGGGAACGGGAAGATGAGCTCAAGGCACAATTTCCGGAATTGTTTTCTTAGAAACACCAATCTTGAGGACGAGATTTCTTTTAAGGGGGGTAGAGCTGTAACACCCCAAATTTTGATTCGAAACCCTAAACTATGTTCAGAGGAGAATTTAAAATTTTTTGGACGTATTGCATGTTTTGCAAAAATTCAAATTCAAACTGGAATTCAAATTATACTCAAAACAGAAAAGAAATGGAAAAAGAAAAACAAAAACGGGAAAAAAACTGGCCAGTGGGCCGAAACCGCCAGCCGGCCCAGCTACTCCCGTGCCAGCCCGCCCCCGCGCGCGCCGCGCTGCCTCTCACCGACGGGTGGGACCCACATGTCATCCCTAACCCCGCGACCCCGGACTCTCTCCCGCGCGCGCGATCGCAACCGATCGGGAAACCCGTTCCGCCGCCCGAATTCTGGACCCAGAGGACTCCAACTCGATCACAACAGACCCACCGCCCTCCCCCGGCTATAAAAACCCCCGATCCGATCAGTTTTTTTCACGCGATCGCTGATTTTCACTCCGGTGAGCACCGAGACTTCGCCGGTGAATTCTGGCCGATCTAAGCTCGAAAACTCTGATCTAACTCGCTGGTTTTGATCCACCGCCTCCGGGGAACTTTGCAGGTGCAGAAAACTCGGAGAGTTACGGTGTAAACGCAGCGCCGACGAGCTTCGCCGTGGTTTTGCCTCGGACCTCGCCGCCGATCACTTTCCAGGACCCCCGAGCTCGAGAAAACCCCTGAGGTGAGATCCCTGACCTCCCCTCTACCGATCTAGGCCATAAGATCACAGTTCTAGGCAGAATTCTCGAGGATCCGAAACTTTCCGGCGAGATCGCAGCTTCCCGCCGCCGTGCGCCGCCGGCAGCGCCGCCCGCGCTCGATCAGAGCGACGTGGCCGCTTGTGCGCCGTTTATTTTAAATCGCACGGTAGACTTTAAATCCCCGCGTACCGGTTCGATGTTATAATCTCAGCCGTCGGTTTAAAATCGGACGGTCCACGTCAGCCCCGCATTATAAAGACTGGAATTCTTACGTGCTACCCCCTGGGGTTCTCTGGAATTGAGAGCTAGCCCCGGAAACTTCAGATCTAGCCCCTGGAACTCCAGAAAATCATGTAAATCCATTTAAAAATCAGTTTTAACCCCTGGACTTAATAGAAATTAGGAAAAACACCTCTGATAAGTGTAGCTAGACCCCTGGAAATTATGAAAATAATATTATAGACCCTGTAATGGGGTGAATTCATTATTTTAGCCTTGTTTAGTATTTAATTTAGAAAATTGAATATGTAACTAGTGTTTAAAAATTAAAAGGGGGACAAACATAATTGTCAAAATTAATTAAAAACTTTCTCAGTACTTAGGAAACTTTGGAGTGAGATAAAAATATATTTTTTTGGGCTGAAATAAATCTGTTTTATCTATTATTCACATTTATTAGTATAGGGACACATTTTTAAGTAAAGAATAGTTATAGAAAAATAGGGAAAATAATTAGGAAATAGTATACATCATAATCCATGGTTAAAATATGATTTTAAATTATTTAGGACCAGAACCTAATCTGTTTAGGTGATGTGTATTACTAATTTCATAATAAAATACACAATTATGCATAGGAATATAAATCTGAAAATATAGCAACTAGTAAATGATAAATGGAGTTTTTAAAATCCAAAGGGTTCAGTTTAGGGTTGGTAGAAATTATGAAGGCACATATGGGGAAGAAAAACACTTTTCATACACACTTGGTAGTAAAAAGGTGTAGTAGTTGAATATAAGAAATTTATTGGAAACCCATATAAATAGTATGTAGGTATAAATGTGGACACAAAAGTAGGAATCATATATACATGGTTAAAAGTGCATGCTGTAAGGGCCTCAGTTTTTGACACTCATTTGCAGTGTTCATCACCACACCACACACCTCATTTGAGGAAGAATGATGAACACAAATGAAGAGCAAGTAACAACTATCAACATGCTCATTAGAGGACAAACTCACATATTGCAAAAGTGGTATTTCCCACATGTGATATAGATGGGCTGGACATATGAAAACTCCTACACTTTGCTAAGGATGTCCATGCCAAGTTTCACACAAATTCAAAACCTTTTTGAGGTCATTTTGGGTATAGATAGGAGGAGGGCAGTTTGAAACCATATTCAAATTCAAACTGTTTTCACCCACTGAATTTAAAAGTGGAAGGCATATTTTCACTCAGCACATTTTTGTGAGCTCCCACACCAATTTTCACTCCATTTGGAGTTGATCTTGACATGAGCTAAGGGGGAGAAATTCAAACTTTATTTGAATTTCAAACTGAACTTGTGCTGAAATTCATTCAAACCAAACCTCATTTGAACTTTGATCAATTCAAATGGCTCTTGGGTGAATAATTTGAATTGCCAAGGGTAGAATAGGGTTCACTGTTTACCACAGCTGTTAGGAGTAAATTTCAGAGGTTAAAAGAGGAGTGGGACCCACATGTCAGCCTCTGCCTCAAAACAAACCGACTGAACCACAGTTCAGTCGGTTCCCGGCAGCTGTGCGCGCGCGCCACCGAAGGGGGCAGCCGGCGCCAGCTCCTGCTGTGCGCCCCAAGCCGGAGGCCAGCCGCCGGCCTATTTATTCCCTCCCCGGCGTGCTTCAGTCACCATTTCCCCGAGCTACCGACGTGCACGACTGCTTTTCCACTGCCATCGCCGGCGCTCGAGCTCCTGCTTGATCAAGCCGATCGCAGCTCCCTCTTTCCACTCCAGGGTCCCAGCAAGGTACTAGAGACCTTCCTCCATCCTCCCTTTTGCTAGAAGTCGATTGAAACCGAGTGCTATCGGCTGTGCCGAAAGATCAAACTCGGAACTGGAAACCGCCGCACCTCGGGCTCTCGTGGACAGCCCAACCTGGGCGTTGTCACGCCCAACCCAAGGCACCCTTGGACGCGCAGGTGACCGGTGCTGCTCACCCCCGAGCCACAGCTCGAGTGGTTGCTCACCGGCGGCGAATTTCCATTTTTCCCCTTTCTATGTGCAGAACGACCTTCGGGTACGATTCTGTGTAATTCGTGCTCTAGAAAGGATTAGAGGGCCTCAGGCCACTCCCACACGAGCTAGACACGGTGACGCACAAGTTGCCTTCACAACTCTGGGCCGGAAAACCTCTGTGCACGGCGTAATTCAAGGTCTACTAATGGCAGAACGCACGGGGGTTATCGGGCGCACGGTGAGGACCTATTTCGGGCCTTCCCCGAGCTGCCTCGAGTTCATGTCGACCTTCTCTGAGGTCCACTGATGCTCCCCGACCGATTTCCCAAGTAGCTGAGGTACTAGGAGGGTTAGCCGACATGGCCGAAGTCGTTCCGATATGGCGGCTCGTCGCCGACCATGCTCCGGCCATTGTCATGAGCAGCTAACCCTAGAATCATGTTCCCCAAGTAAAAGTAGGCAGGGGCGGCCAGAATCAAGAAGTTTGGAGCTGTACAGCAGCCAGCGGCGAGCTCTCCGGCGAGGTCCCTCGGCGGCGGAGCGCGGGTGTCGCGAGGTTGAAGAAGGGGGTGGACCCCAGCTGTCAGCGGCCGATATTTTGAATCGGGATCCGGCTGCGGCCGGGATCGGGTGTGCTGGCGCGCAAAAGCCTTGTGGGCCGCGGTATGCTGTCGCTTCGGCGTGCGACGCGTGTCCCCTGGGCCCACGCGCGAGTTTAAACTTTTCCCCGATTTTCAGATTTCCTTCAAACTTCAAATCCTTATAACTTTGGCTAGAAAGCTCCAAATTGAGTGAACCAAATTTTGCTGGATTCAGCTCTCTGAGTACTTTCCAGAAAATCAAGTTTCACTCCATGAAATTCCTTATTTCTCCAGAATTAATTCCTCAAAGTTTAAACTGTTAGGAATTTTAACTGGAGAATCCTTTGGAGGAAAATCCTGAAATTTTGCTGGGATGTTCACCAAAATATCCTGGAACTACCATAAAAATTTCAGATCCATTTGAGCTCATTTAGTCCACCTAATGGTGTGATTAGTGAAACTGTTCCAGAGAAAATAGAAAATGTTCAGAAACATTTTCAGAATTTTCTCTGAAATTGTTTAGCTCATATCTTTAGTTAGAGACTTCCAAATTAAGTGAGACCAACTCCATTAGAACCCTCTGAAAATCTAGTTTTCAGAAAGTCATAGTTTGTTTCATGAAAATCCTTAGAACACCCTAAAAGCCTTTAATTAAGGTCAAGGACATAATTATTTGTGGAGGGCTCAAATGAGCTTTACTGCAACTAAAACTTGACCAAGTCTTTGTTTAGGTTGTAACCCAGCCACAGTAAAAGTTTCACAGTCATTAGGTCTGTCTAGCAAGGGGTATAGACTTCACAACTTCAAAGTTAATACAAATACATTTAAATTAATACATACATTGTTCTTATCATGTAGTCGCTAAGGTCGAGGAGGAACCCGAAGTCCTAGACTTCGTTACTCCGGAGGAACAGCTAGCCTACGACCAAGAGCAGCAAGGCAAGCCCCGGTTTGCATTAACCTTTTTACAAATTTTTATTGTTTTGAGCACATACTTGTTTCCCTTTGTTCTTTGCATTAGAGTCTTGATTGGAAACCCAACTGCACAGCCAAGAAAACCATGGGTTGGGTTTAGGATTGAAAACCTCGTTAGCCACTGCATTGCTAGAATAGAGTAGGATTCGGTACAAGACGAGTAGTTGGAACTACTCGCGAGAATAGGCTAGAGGCACATTGCTCGGGTAGAGATAGCACATGAAACACATGGCAAGAAAATGAGACCGAGCGGAGAGTAAGGGCAGCAGGACTTTGGGGCCTGTGTGCTGTAGCTCCGCTTGTGTCGATTGAGGACCGAGCCGTGTGCGGGCCTGTTGAACAAGCTAGAACAGTATCGAAGACCTACCGGCTATATGGGAACCGGGAAACTGATGTAACTCGGGTAGCTGGGTATTGAGGCATTGCCCGTCGTTCAGAGGGTAGGTTGAGAGCTCGAGGTGTAAATCAGCTGGCGGCACAGAGATGCGCGTGCAGGGACCTCTTGCTCGGGACGATGGGACCGGTTCAATATTTGGCTAACGGGTGAAAGGTAGTCGCGTACGGCGTCCGTGATGGTTGTTGTAGGCAACATCGAGTACGGGCGTACGTGACGGGTTGTTCGGGTAATCCCTGCAGGTGTAAATCGATTATAATCGCCGTCCCTCGCGGTCAGTGAGTACCACTTGTTCACTGTACCGTGACGTAGAAATAACAGGCTAGTTACATGTTAAAATGTTGCTGATTGAAAGTTGGACATTGATTGTTAATGATATGCTGTAGTTTAGTGCTAACTAAAGTTCTTTTCAACTTTGGGCAAAGTACATGAGAGAAATGCGTTTCTTGTTTGATTGCGGCTCTCTCATGTGCCTTAGCGTAAGGTTCTCCACAACCTGCTGCTAAAACTTGAAAGTAAGGTTCTACTAATTAGGCGAGTCCTTGCAAATGATTTTTACCTCATGCAACCCATTACCCTCATGTAGAAGTTCCATGTTTAGGTGAGACGGGTCAGACTTGCTGAGCCTTCGTGCTCACTGCTTGTGTTTGAAGCTTTTGCAGGGTTCCATGAGGAAGGGACTCCCGAAGAGGAGACGGAACCCCAGGAGGGGAACCCCGTCGAGTGGGAGTCGTGCACGCCGCAGAGTTAGTGTGCGTGTGTGCTAGCAAGGACACGTTCAAGGGCTGAACGTGTACTTGATGCTTAGTCTACGCCCGCGAGTGTGGACTAAACTTATTTTGATGTAAACATGTTGATAAACTTGTTTATGTAATAAAGCTTCCGCTTCCGCTTTGTACCTTTGACGTGTGTTATACGGTGCTGTGCAACGCAGCACCCCTCAGTGTGATCCTGGCTCGACAGGACCAGTGGGGTCGTGTCAGCGTGGTATCAGAGCTCGCTTGAGGTTTAACACAGTACAAAGGTCTTATTTTTCAAAAATCCAGTGAGGAACGAATTAGTAGCCCGTATAAGGATGTTATTAGTATATAGAAAGTGGCTTAGTAACCTAATTGTTATGCCGGAAAATCGTGCATCTCGGGACGTTCATGTCTTGGGGGGTGCACGTAAGCGCTGTCCACCAGTGCGCACAAGCTGAAGGGTGGAGCCCCACGGGTGGCAGGTAACCCGACCCGCTTTGATATCCTCTACGACTCTTCATGTCGTTTGGGGTATTCGAGCAACGTCTGTCCCTGGCGTGCGTGGTGCAACATGGGAGACCCCGTCACGTGGTCTGAAACGTGAACACGTAACTCAAGGCGTGTTTGGCTTGAGAACATCCGGGCGAGTGATGACGGCCGGATGTACCAACTGTATGGATTCCGGGCTCGGTGTGCAGCCGAGTCTGATGATTGGTTGAATTTCTGCAGGTAGCCTTACCACGAAACGGTAGACGTGTAGCATCCGTGTGCGAGTGACGAGTAGTGCCACTGAACTAACGAAGCCGGCTAAGTCCGGTATAGGTTTTTCCTTTGTGAGGACGTAGTACCGATAAAAATTTGGTGACGCATCGACGTCACATCCAACTAAATGAACAACTTCATTTAAAAACTTGAAGGTTTTGATCCAAAGTAGTAAAACTTGATGTAACTCCTTCCCTTGAACAGGATATTCAAAGTTAACAAGTTTTCAACTTATAGGATGTTAAGGACAGAGCACTCTGTTTTTCAGCTAAATCAAGGCTGAAGTTAATCAGAGGTTAGAGGTTGAGTTCTTTCGAGGTTGGGGTCGTATGATACATTTCTGGAAAGCTTTAGAGGAGCTTTACAACTTTTCTGTTGAGTTCCAGAGGTGTTTCATCCCTTAACCACTCGAAAAATGCAGCAGAGTTGAAACTGTCCAGAAAACAGGACAGAGCAAAGACTCTCTGTAGACTCTCTGTAAATTAAGCATAACTTCCTCCTTAAAAATCCAAAAATAGAAACTAAGGTAGTTCTGGAAAGCTTATGAGATGGGTTACAACTTTGTAACAGAAAGTTTTGTCAGGTTAGGAATAGAATTAACTGGGATTCTTGGATCAAAGCAGTACCTAAAGCAGGGAGGTGCTGTCCAATTTTCTCCAGAAATTCTGTTAACTTTGACATCTCATAACTTTTGAACCAGGACAGATCTTAGGCCAAGCAAGTACTGGCTGGAAAGCTACTGAAGTTAGCTTCAACTTTGATGTTGAACTCCAGGACTGGTTTTGCTTTTAACCTGGCCTAAATCAGATTGATATGGAAACTGGTCAGGGCTGTCATGGGAACAGCAGATCAGCAGTCAAATTTGTTTAAAAATTTGAACTATGTTTCCAAGTGTTATGGGTTCAATGACATATCTTATGTTATAACTCAATGGTTTACTGTTTAAATAAATATTTGACATTTCTCAAATATATTTTTACAGATGGCAGCAGATAAACGGTTGGAGAACGGGTGGGTAGTTTCCCACTGCTCTGACCGTAGCGGCTACCCGGAAGCATTGTGGCAAATGCTCCAATATTTCGGGTACAACCAGATGCCGCAATATTTCGCCAAGGAAGAAGGCGAAGAGGGGAACAAGACGTGGACGATCCATGTCGAGGTTTCCGCAGGACCTACGCCACCCGGTTGGGTGCCATTCACCGTCACGGTGAGAGGAAGACAACCGGAAGGGATGTGGCAAGTGGCAGCCCGTGACACTATGTCACGTTTCTGCCAACTACACGTGCAGGCTATGGAGGGAACTCCATACGCACTCGTTCCGGTGGAGGGACGGGCTCAGCATGTGTGGGAAGAGAGGTACCTGGAGGCAACGGACCCAAATGGCCCAAGGTACAACCCCGCGGAGGCAAACCTCAGCCTCCAAATGAGGGCGGGAAACGCTGTGATGGACAGCCAAGCTGTTCATACGGAGCATCTCGCCACTAAGCTCAAGGAGAGAACAAGCCGTGGAGGTCATTTCGAGAGTGCTCACAGCGCACTCCGCAATGTGCTCCTTCCGACGATCAAGCGACTGAATGAACAACACAATCAGTTGCGTCGTCTGAAGAAGGCAAAGAAGAAGGATGAAACGTTGCGGCCTTGCGTGGACTACCGTCCATTAAATGCCGTAACCATCAAGAACAAGTACCCGTTGCCACGGATCGACATGTTGTTTGATCAGTTGGTCGAAGCGAAGATCTTTTCCAAGATGGATTTAAGATCCGGGTACCATCAGATTAAGATAAGGGCGGAGGACATTCCAAAGACAGCTTTCTCGACAAGGTACGGACTTTATGAGTACCTGGTCATGTCCTTCGGCCTCACCAATGCTACAGCTCACTTCATGTACTTAATGAACTCGGTGTTCATGCCGGAGCTGGACAAGTTTGTCGTGGTCTTCATCGACGACATTCTGGTATATTCCAAGTCGGAGGAAGATCACAAGAAACATCTGCGTATAGTCTTGCAACGGCTGCGGGATCACAAGTTATACGCAAAATTCAGCAAATGCGAGTTTTGGATATCGCAAGTGCCTTTCCTCGGGCATATCATCTCAGCGGAGGGTATCGCTGTGGACCCGAGCAAGATCACGCAAGTTCTGAATTGGAAATCCCCGAGAACTGTTCATGAGGTACGGAGTTTCCTCGGACTCGCGGGATATTATCGGAGGTTCATTCCGAACTTCTCAAAGATTGCCAAGCCAATGACAGAGCTGCTGAAGAAGGCTACCAAATATGTTTGGAGTCCAGCATGTGAAGCAGCATTCAAGGCTTTAGTCAAGCACCTGACATCAGCACCGGTTTTGGCGCAGCCAGACACAACAAAACCGTTTGATGTGTACTGCGATGCATCCGGCATTGGGCTCGGATGTGTGCTGATGCAAGACCGAAGAGTGGTCGCGTATGGATCACGGCAGCTTAGGAACCATGAGCAAAATTATCCAACTCACGATTTGGAGCTCGCTGCCGTGGTACTTGCACTGAAGATGTGGAGGCACTACCTACTCGGTAACCTCGTACATTTATATACCGACCACAAAAGCCTCAAGTACATATTCACTCAGAAGGAGCTGAACATGAGGCAACGAAGATGGTTAGAACTGATAAAGGATTACGAGATAGAGATCCATTATCATCCGGGCAAGGCAAACGTTGTGGCAGATGCGCTGAGCCGCAAGTCACACGTCAATAATCTGACCATCACACCGTTGGAAGAGAGCGAACCACCACTACATGTGATTCCACACGGAGCTCTCTACAACCTAGCTTTGATCCCCACCATCCGTGAAGAGATAGCGGCAGCCCAGAAGAATGACAAGGGCATGTTCCATTTGCGGAGACGTGTAGATAGTGGGGAATTAAAATGTTTCCGGAAGGACGGAGACGGCGTCCTATGGTTCAAGGACCGAATCGTCGTACCCCGAAACCCGGAGTTACGGAAGAAAATCTTTGATGAGGCCCACTTATCAAAGTTTTCTATTCACCCTGGCAGCAACAAAATGTATCAAGAACTCACAAGAAAGTTTTGGTGGACACGGATGAAGCGAGAGACTGCCAAATACGTGTCCGAGTGTGATACATGTCGAAGGGTGAAGGCAGATCACATGCGGAAACCGGGACTGCTGCAACCACTGGGCATTCCTGCCTGGAAGTGGGAGGACGTGAGCATGGATTTCATCGTCGGTTTACCCACCACTTTGCAGAAACATGATTCTGTGTGGGTGATCATCGATCGGCTCACCAAAGTTGCCCATTTCATCCCGGTCAACACCAACTACAACGCCAAGAAGTACGCTGAACTGTACATCTCACGGATCCTGTGCTTATACGGTGTACCCCGTACCATCATATCGGACCGGGGCACTTTATTTGTGTCCCGTTTTTGGGAGCAGCTACACGCTGCCTTGGAGACGAAGCTGATCCGTAGTTCAGCCTACCACCCACAGACGGATGGACAAACCGAGCGGGTAAATCAGATTCTAGAAGACATGCTACGAGCTTGCGCTATCGACCACGGCAAGAATTGGGATGATCACTTGCCGTTAGCCGAGTTCTCGTACAACAATGGTTACCAAGCCAGCATCAAGATGGCGCCCTACGAGGCGCTATACGGCAGAAAATGCCGCACACCACTGAACTGGTGTGAGTCTGGCGAGAGGGTTACCTTCGGGATTGACCTTGTCAACAACGCGGAAGAAAAGGTTCGACTGATTCAAGCGAACCTAAAAGCCGCTCAATCCCGACAGAAACAGTATGCGGACCGGAGAAGGCGCCCGTTACAATTCGAAGTTGGAGACCACGTATATCTACGAGTGTCTCCAATGAAGGGCGTAAACAGATTTGGGGTGAGAGGAAAGTTGGCACCCCGATTCATCGGTCCATTCCAGCTTACCGAAAGATGTGGATCGGTAGCATACCGGCTGCAATTACCAGAAGCACTTTCCGGTGTGCACGACGTCTTTCACGTTTCCCAGCTGAGGAAGTGTCTCAAGCTATCAACTACCGTTCAGCTGGAAGACATTGAAGAACTGCAACTGGATCTCACCTATCGGGAGGAACCGGTGCAGATCCTAGATGAAAAGGCCCGAACCACACGCAACCGTACGTTGTGGTTCTACAAGGTTCTGTGGAGTAATCACTCCATGGACGAAGCGACATGGGAGAGCGAAGAATTCCTTCGCACTAACTACCCCGACTTTTTCACGTCGCATATTCGGTAATTTTCCACCGTCCTCTCTCTCATTTTCACCTTATAATCTCGGGACGAGATTCTTTTAAGGGGGGAGGAATGTAAGGGCCTCAGTTTTTGACACTCATTTGCAGTGTTCATCACCACACCACACACCTCATTTGAGGAAGAATGATGAACACAAATGAAGAGCAAGTAACAACTATCAACATGCTCATTAGAGGACAAACTCACATATTGCAAAAGTGGTATTTCCCACATGTGATATAGATGGGCTGGACATATGAAAACTCCTACACTTTGCTAAGGATGTCCATGCCAAGTTTCACCCAAATTCAAAACCTTTTTGAGGTCATTTTGGGTATAGATAGGAGGAGGGCAGTTTGAAACCATATTCAAATTCAAACTGTTTTCACCCACTGAATTTAAAAGTGGAAGGCATATTTTCACTCAGCACATTTTTGTGAGCTCCCACACCAATTTTCACTCCATTTGGAGTTGATCTTGACATGAGCTAAGGGGGAGAAATTCAAACTTTATTTGAATTTCAAACTGAACTTGTGCTGAAATTCATTCAAACCAAACCTCATTTGAACTTTGATCAATTCAAATGGCTCTTGGGTGAATAATTTGAATTGCCAAGGGTAGAATAGGGTTCACTGTTTACCACAGCTGTTAGGAGTAAATTTCAGAGGTTAAAAGAGGAGTGGGACCCACATGTCAGCCTCTGCCTCAAAACAAACCGACTGAACCACAGTTCAGTCGGTTCCCGGCAGCTGTGCGCGCGCGCCACCGAAGGGGGCAGCCGGCGCCAGCTCCTGCTGTGCGCCCCAAGCCGGAGGCCAGCCGCCGGCCTATTTATTCCCTCCCCGGCGTGCTTCAGTCACCATTTCCCCGAGCTACCGACGTGCACGACTGCTTTTCCACTGCCATCGCCGGCGCTCGAGCTCCTGCTTGATCAAGCCGATCGCAGCTCCCTCTTTCCACTCCAGGGTCCCAGCAAGGTACTAGAGACCTTCCTCCATCCTCCCTTTTGCTAGAAGTCGATTGAAACCGAGTGCTATCGGCTGTGCCGAAAGATCAAACTCGGAACTGGAAACCGCCGCACCTCGGGCTCTCGTGGACAGCCCAACCTGGGCGTTGTCACGCCCAACCCAAGGCACCCTTGGACGCGCAGGTGACCGGTGCTGCTCACCCCCGAGCCACAGCTCGAGTGGTTGCTCACCGGCGGCGAATTTCCATTTTTCCCCTTTCTGTGTGCAGAACGACCTTCGGGTACGATTCTGTGTAATTCGTGCTCTAGAAAGGATTAGAGGGCCTCAGGCCACTCCCACACGAGCTAGACACGGTGACGCACAAGTTGCCTTCACAACTCTGGGCCGGAAAACCTCTGTGCACGGCGTAATTCAAGGTCTACTAATGGCAGAACGCACGGGGGTTATCGGGCGCACGGTGAGGATCTATTTCGGGCCTTCCCCGAGCTGCCTCGAGTTCATGTCGACCTTCTCTGAGGTCCACTGATGCTCCCCGACCGATTTCCCAAGTAGCTGAGGTACTAGGAGGGTTAGCCGACATGGCCGAAGTCGTTCCGATATGGCGGCTCGTCGCCGACCATGCTCCGGCCATTGTCATGAGCAGCTAACCCTAGAATCATGTTCCCCAAGTAAAAGTAGGCAGGGGCGGCCAGAATCAAGAAGTTTGGAGCTGTACAGCAGCCAGCGGCGAGCTCTCCGGCGAGGTCCCTCGGCGGCGGAGCGCGGGTGTCGCGAGGTTGAAGAAGGGGGTGGACCCCAGCTGTCAGCGGCCGATATTTTGAATCGGGATCCGGCTGCGGCCGGGATCGGGTGTGCTGGCGCGCAAAAGCCTTGTGGGCCGCGGTATGCTGTCGCTTCGGCGTGCGACGCGTGTCCCCTGGGCCCACGCGCGAGTTTAAACTTTTTCCCGATTTTCAGATTTCCTTCAAACTTCAAATCCTTATAACTTTGGCTAGAAAGCTCCAAATTGAGTGAACCAAATTTTGCTGGATTCAGCTCTCTGAGTACTTTCCAGAAAATCAAGTTTCACTCCATGAAATTCCTTATTTCTCCAGAATTAATTCCTCAAAGTTTAAACTGTTAGGAATTTTAACTGGAGAATCCTTTGGAGGAAAATCCTGAAATTTTGCTGGGATGTTCACCAAAATATCCTGGAACTACCATAAAAATTTCAGATCCATTTGAGCTCATTTAGTCCACCTAATGGTGTGATTAGTGAAACTGTTCCAGAGAAAATAGAAAATGTTCAGAAACATTTTCAGAATTTTCTCTGAAATTGTTTAGCTCATATCTTTAGTTAGAGACTTCCAAATTAAGTGAGACCAACTCCATTAGAACCCTCTGAAAATCTAGTTTTCAGAAAGTCATAGTTTGTTTCATGAAAATCCTTAGAACACCCTAAAAGCCTTTAATTAAGGTCAAGGACATAATTATTTGTGGAGGGCTCAAATGAGCTTTACTGCAACTAAAACTTGACCAAGTCTTTGTTTAGGTTGTAACCCAGCCACAGTAAAAGTTTCACAGTCATTAGGTCTGTCTAGCAAGGGGTATAGACTTCACAACTTCAAAGTTAATACAAATACATTTAAATTAATACATACATTGTTCTTATCATGTAGTCGCTAAGGTCGAGGAGGAACCCGAAGTCCTAGACTTCGTTACTCCGGAGGAACAGCTAGCCTACGACCAAGAGCAGCAAGGCAAGCCCCGGTTTGCATTAACCTTTTTACAAATTTTTATTGTTTTGAGCACATACTTGTTTCCCTTTGTTCTTTGCATTAGAGTCTTGATTGGAAACCCAACTGCACAGCCAAGAAAACCATGGGTTGGGTTTAGGATTGAAAACCTCGTTAGCCACTGCATTGCTAGAATAGAGTAGGATTCGGTACAAGACGAGTAGTTGGAACTACTCGCGAGAATAGGCTAGAGGCACATTGCTCGGGTAGAGATAGCACATGAAACACATGGCAAGAAAATGAGACCGAGCGGAGAGTAAGGGCAGCAGGACTTTGGGGCCTGTGTGCTGTAGCTCCGCTTGTGTCGATTGAGGACCGAGCCGTGTGCGGGCCTGTTGAACAAGCTAGAACAGTACCGAAGACCTACCGGCTATATGGGAACCGGGAAACTGATGTAACTCGGGTAGCTGGGTATTGAGGCATTGCCCGTCGTTCAGAGGGTAGGTTGAGAGCTCGAGGTGTAAATCAGCTGGCGGCACAGAGATGCGCGTGCAGGGACCTCTTGCTCGGGACGATGGGACCGGTTCAATATTTGGATAACGGGTGAAAGGTAGTCGCGTACGGCGTCCGTGATGGTTGTTGTAGGCAACATCGAGTACGGGCGTACGTGACGGGTTGTTCGGGTAATCCCTGCAGGTGTAAATCGATTATAATCGCCGTCCCTCGCGGTCAGTGAGTACCACTTGTTCACTGTACCGTGACGTAGAAAGAACAGGCTAGTTACATGTTAAAATGTTGCTGATTGAAAGTTGGACATTGATTGTTAATGATATGCTGTAGTTTAGTGCTAACTAAAGTTCTTTTCAACTTTGGGCAAAGTACATGAGAGAAATGCGTTTCTTGTTTGATTGCGGCTCTCTCATGTGCCTTAGCGTAAGGTTCTCCACAACCTGCTGCTAAAACTTGAAAGTAAGGTTCTACTAATTAGGCGAGTCCTTGCAAATGATTTTTACCTCATGCAACCCATTACCTTCATGTAGAAGTTCCATGTTTAGGTGAGACGGGTCAGACTTGCTGAGCCTTCGTGCTCACTGCTTGTGTTTGAAGCTTTTGCAGGGTTCTATGAGGAAGGGACTCCCGAAGAGGAGACGGAACCCCAGGAGGGGAACCCCGTCGAGTGGGAGTCGTGCACGCCGCAGAGTTAGTGTGCGTGTGTGCTAGCAAGGACACGTTCAAGGGCTGAACGTGTACTTGATGCTTAGTCTACGCCCGCGAGTGTGGACTAAACTTATTTTGATGTAAACATGTTGATAAACTTGTTTATGTAATAAAGCTTCCGCTTCCGCTTTGTACCTTTGACGTGTGTTATACGGTGCTGTGCAACGCAGCACCCCTCAGCGTGATCCTGGCTCGACAGGACCAGTGGGGTCGTGTCACATGCAAGCCACAACTTAACACACATAAAGAAACCACAACACATATAATGGTAAAGAACTTCTATAAATATGAATGTGTGGTTTGTATGAAGTGTAAGTGTGAATTATGTCTTATGGATTGTTGTTTTTCTTTTGCTATGTGTGATGATATGAAGTAGAACCTGTTCAAGAACAAGTTATTCATTTCCAAGACCAGGAATACCCAAATCAAGAGCAGCAAGAAGGAGGCAAGTGTCCTTGACCACTTTGATCCTATGCTAGGATGTGTAGATAGAATTATTTGCATTGTCAAATGAAATATGAAACCCATGCTAGGAAAGTTTCCCTAGAATTGCATTACCTTGTTTCCTTGAAGCTTGGGTTGGGATTTATTTTGTCATGTCATTTATTTACATGCATATGCTTAGCCATGCTTAGAATGGGATATTTGGGACATGAGATCATCAGTTTATATTACCATACTCTTGAAGGAGACATTGTGAATTGTGTAGAGGTAGGGATCAAGGCAAGTTGGATGTTTTGGTTGTGTGCTGGGTGCACGAGACTTGGGTTTGTGTTTAGTACTTGCCTGGATCCTAAGGACCGGTTCATGGAGCATGTAACCCGGCTTTACAGTGCCAACCACATGCTGAGATGGGGCAGCTTGGCCAATTAATTAGGTGTATCCCCGGCGTAGTATGGGTGTGTTGGATGGTGCGGGGAGTAGGTGTCAGCTGGACTACCATATGAACCGCAAGGCTCAAGAGGGGGCCACTGCAGCGGGGTTGGAGCCTCTTGTATGCTGTTAGGGGTGAAACCTCAGTGGGCCCACGCTCGTCGGGAATCCCTTTGTAAAGGCTTCGTAGTGATCTCTTGGCCGCACACCTGGGAAGTGTGAATGTGGATCGTAGCCACTGGCATAATGGAGGTTCTTTTAGTCCACCCGGCAACGGGGGATGAAATCACTACTTGTGGGTACAGTGGTACAAACTCTGCAGAGTCAAAACTGTCTTGACAGCCGTGCTCACGGTTAAGAGCGGCCTGGACTTATTCATGATTAGAGGAATGATGGTTTTGGATGTTAAGCGGGGAGCTTAACATTGGAAATGATGTTATGGTTATTTGATTATGATGATGGGATGGGAGATTTGGACCATTTCACCTGTGTAGTAATGTAGGTGCTTAATAAGCTAAGCTGATAGGTATTAATTGCGTAGTGCTTTAACCATGAGTTCAACCTCTCCTTGTTCTAGCCATGCATGATATAATTTTCCCACACTTGCTGAGTACCCTTGGTACTCAACCTTGCATATTTGTTGGTTTATATTGCTGCTCAGGTCAAGATAATGAGGTGGTGTATAATGACCAAGATTTTGGACCCGAGGAAGGCTTTTAGGTTCATGAAGACCCCCGGGCAACGCCTGTGATGGAGCCCTAAAGAATAATATTCCGCTGCTAGTTTATTTACTTGTGATGAAGCATTAGTGTCCATTGAGACATTTGCGATGTAAGACTTATTTATATTCGACACCTGGCTTGTAATAAATGATGCTTCACTATTTGTCATCACATGTATGAGAAAATGATCCTGGCATACATGTGATATTCACTTGGTTGTTTCTTCGGAAAAACCGGGTGTGACATTATGATGATGGGATGGGAGATTGGGACCATTTCACCTGTGTAGTAATGTAGGTGCTTAACAAGCTAAGGTGATAGGTATTAATTGCATAGTGCTTTAACCATCAGTTCAACCTCTCCTTGTTCTAGCCATGCATGACATAACTTTCCCACACTTGCTGAGTACCATTGGTACTCAACCTTGCATATTTTGTTGGTTTATATTGTTGCTCAGGTCAAGATGATGAGGTGGTGTATAATGACCAAGACTTTGGACCCGAAGAAGGTTTCTAGGTTCATGGAGACCCCGGGCAACGCCTGTGATGGAGCCCTCAAGAATAATATTCCGCTGCTATTTTATTTACTTGTTATGAACTTATTATCGTCCATCGAGACATATGCTATGTAAGACTTATTTATATTCGACACCTGGCTTGTAATAAATGATGCTTCACTATTTGTCATCACATGTATGAGAAAATGATCCTGACATACATGTGATATTCACTCGGTTGTTCTTCGGAGAAACCGGGTGTGACAATGTCCTAAGCTATTTAGCACGGCGTTATTCTACAGCGGTGTTCCTTTCTACCCTTAATCCAAGGTTCATTTGGCCATGCAGTTGCAGTGTAAAACATCCTTGACCTAATGCACATACAAACTTAGACCCATAGTAGTGAACAAAGTAAAAACTTGAGAAAACAACTTAAATGCAAACCGGGGCTTGCCTTGGTTTTGCAGTTGACTAAAGTCAGATGATATGAAGTTAGTTGCTGATGACTTGAAGTTCAATTCCTGCCCTTCTTGTTCCTTGATCAAAGCTCAACTTCTCCTTCTTCACTTTTCACGTTTTATCACTACACGTTATGTGTAAGGGCCTCAGTTTTGGCACACATTTGAAATGTTCATCACCACACCACACACCTCATTTGAGGAACGATGATGAACACAAATGAAGAGCATGTAACCACCATCAACATGCTCATTAGAGGACAAACTCTCATATTGCAAAAGTGGTATTTCCCACATGTGATATAGGTGGGCTGGACTTATGAAAACTCCTACACATTGCTAAGGATGTCCATGCCAAGTTTCACCCAAATTCAAAACCTTTTTGAGGTCATTTTGGGTATAGATAGAAAGAGGGCAGTTTGAAACCACATTCAAATTCAAACTGTTTTTGTCCCATGAATTTAAAAGTGGGAGGCATATTCTTATTCAGCACATTTTTGTGAGCTCACACACCAATTTTCACTCCATTTGGAGTTGATCTTGACATGAGCTAAGTGGGACGAATTCAAACTTTATTTGAATTCAAAAACTGAACTTGTGCTGAAATTCACTCAAACCAAACCCAATTTGAATTCTATTCAATTCAAATGGCTCAGGGGTGAATAATTTGAATAACCAGGGGTATTATGGGGCTCACTGTTTACAACAGTGATTAGGAGTAAATTTCAGAGGTTAAAACCCCAGGTGGGACCCACATGTCATAGATGGAAGAAGGAGAAACTTGCACCCAAAGTCAGAGTCTCGGTGGGAAATTCCACCGAGCAGCTGTCGGCTGTGCCACCGAGCAGCTACCGGCGCCACCAGCTGCTTCCCTCTCCGCGCGCTGGCGCCCAGGGCGGCTGGCTCGCGCCCCCGCGCGACCGGCACCGCCTCAGCCGAACAGGAGTCGGCCGGCTTTATCTTCTCGCGGGCAAACCCGAGCAGCGGCATTGTTTCTCGCCACAGCTCTCTGCTCAATCGGGAAAACCAGCGAAACCATCTCCTCCTTCGTCCCTAAGCTGCTAGACAGCCACCTGAGCTCGCACTCCACTTCTCCAACGCCAGAAACCTCGAGCTCCGACCTCCTTTGCCCAAAAACGATCGCCACCGCGGCGATCTAGCCTCAGCCGAGAGTCAGGCGCCCGTGGGCAGCGTTCCACAGGCGTTTTCACGGTCCAGCGAGAGAGGCAACAGGAGAGCGCGCCCACCGTGCTGCTCTCCTCCAAGTTTGGAAGCCAACCGTGAAGAATCCGCAGAGAATTTCCAGTTTTTGCTCCGGCGACAGTAAACCGATCTTCCGGTACGGTTTCTTTAAATTCTCGCTCTATGATCTTCCGGAGGTCATCAAATCTTGCACATAGACGCTGGACTATCCGGCGATCAAGTTCTTTTCTGCATCCGTAGCGGGAAACTGTCTAGGAGTGACGAATTTCGAGCTCGATCGAGGGCGGTCATGGCGGGCATGATCGGTCACACGGTGCTGACCGACTTACCGCCATCCCTGAACCCTTTTGACACCTTGTCGAGTTTCCTAGAGGTACCCTGATGCTATAGGGCCGTTTGTTCGAGGTGTTGGCGGGTTTAGAAACCACGGTCGACGGTGTCGAACCTCAACCGAGGCCACGGCACGTCGCCGAGCTACTTCCGGTCACCCCCAGCCCGACCTGTCACCCCCGACGTGTTCCTCGACATCGACAACCCCCTGGCGGCGAGTTTCAGACCATGGGAGGTCCGGCAGCGGCGAGCCGGCGAGCCCCGAGTCTGCTCCGGCGAGGTCGGCGGCGCGGGCGCGAGAGAACGGCGGGAGGAAGGCGAAGCCGGCTGACCCACGTATCAGCGTCTGGAGAATTTAAATCGGGATCGGGTGTGCCAAGGGATCGGCTGTGCTGGCGCGCAAATACACTGTGAGCTCCGGTGTGCCGGACACCTCCGCGCTCGACACGTGTGGTATCCCCGGTGTGCCGGACACCTCCGCGCTCGACACGTGTCCCCGCGAGCCCCGAGAGTTTAAACTTCTCCCCCGATTTTCAGAGTTCTTCCCAACTTCAAATCCTCATAACTTTGGTTAGAGAGCTCCAAATCGGGTGAACAAAATTTGGTTGGATTCAGCTCTCTGAGCACTTTCCAGCAATACCGAATTCAGCTCATGAAAGTGAATAGTTTTTCAGAATTAAATCCCTAAAGTTTAAACTGTTGGGAATTTTATCTGGAGAACTACTTTATGAAAAAATTCTGAAATTTGGCTGAAAGGTTCATTGGAAAATCCCTGAATCCCAGTAAAAGTTTCAGACTCATCCAAGTTCATTAGTTACCCTAATTGGGTGATTAAGGGGACTGCCCAGGGACAATAGAAAAATGTACAGAAACATTTTTCAGATTTTCTCCAATCTTAATTAGGACATAACGTTCTGTAGAATTCTTCAAATGACATGAAACCAACTCCATTAGAACCACCTAAATTCTAGTTTCCAGAAAGTCATGGTGGGAGCCATGAAAAACCCTGGAATTACTTAGAGGCTCAATTATTGACCAAAGAGGCTTTTATTTGTACAAGGTTCAATTGAACTTTGTTTCAAATAAAACTTGGTCACAACTCTGGTTAGGACCCTACCAATCCACCATAAAAATTTCAGAACCAAAGGGGAGGGCTAGCTAGAGTTATTAGCAATTATGTATTTAAGTTCACACATTTGCATTTAAATTTACATGTAGTATTGTATTCAACGTGTAGCCGTCGAAGACGAGACCCCGGAAGTGCTGGATTTCCTTCTTCCAGACGAAGAACTAACTACTGACCAGCAGCAACAAGGCAAGCCCCAGTTTGCATTAACCTTGTCATAAGTTTTTACTTTGTTACATGTGTCATATGAAGTATGTATGTGCATTAGGTATAGGATGAATGAAACCCCACTTGCATGACCAAAGGTTCCTAAAAGAGTGAGGGTAGTGTCAAGGACCTCGAGTAGACAGGCTATGCTTAATGATCCATAGGACTTCGGTACAAGTCGAGTAGTTGGAATCTACTCGCGAGATAGGCTTGGGACACACGGGTTCGGTTGAGTGATGTGAGATCACTTTAGTAATGAAAATGAGACTAGGCAGGGGCTAGGGCGTAGCAAGAGGAAGTCTTGTGTGCGCAGCCCTGCCCATGTCGATTGAGGACCGATCCGTGTGCGGCCCTGCTGAACAAGTATTGAACGTACCGAAGGCATATCGGATATATGGGCCCCGATAAACCGATGTAGCCTAAACCTCCGGGCGTCGAGGCATAACGCACCGATTTTTAGGTGTAGGCTGAGGGCAGCAAGGTGCAAATCTGCCAACGGGCATAGAGAGATGCTCCGTGTGGGGAACCTCCTGCTCGTTTTGGTGCGACCGGTTTGACGTTTGGGCTGTTGGGTGAAAGGTTGTCCCGTACGACATCGAGTGAGTGTGCTGTGCAGCTCCACGGGTGGGCGTACGTGACGTGCTCTTTGGGTTTCCCTGCAGGTGTATATCGAGTCGATTCGCCGTCCTTCGCAGTGACGAGTACCGCTTGTTCACTGCGTCGTAACGTAGACAAATGAATGAAAGGTTATGATTCAATATTGCTGATATGATATAACTTTGTATTTCTACATGTTTGCCACCAAATATCGCTCACTAAATTTCAACTTTATGAACCGTTAACTTGTTGCTAAAAGATGAACTAAGAATGAACTTGTAGGCGTGTCCATTTGCTGCAACATTGCTATCCTATGTCATTGTACACCTCATGTAGAGTTTTATGCTTAGGTGAGTCGGTTAAGCCTTGCTGAGCCTTCGTGCTCACGGTTGCTGCTTAAGTGTTTTTCAGGTGAGGAGCCACCCACGGACTCGGAGTACGAGTCCACCGGCGAGGGTTACCCTCCGTCGGGGACCACGGCTGAGTGGGAGCCGTACACGCCGCGCTGAGCTGAGACGTGCAGCTAGTTTGGGTTGCCCTAGGGCTGGGCAACCGACTTTTGCTAGATAGGCGGGCGTGAGCTGTATAAAAGAAACTTCCGTTGTGTAATAAAGACCCTAGTTTGTAACTGAGAAGTGTACTACTTTGTACATTCAGTTTGTTTTTCCCGTGTAATATAAAGTGTTCTCATGACGTGTGCTATCGGGTGTCGCATCGCGCGGCACCACCCTCTGCGATCCTGGATGAGCGGATTCCGGTCCGCCACAGCCTGGTATCAAAGCTGCAGTGGGGATAGCACAGTACTTAAGGACGGCATTATGGGAAAAACTTAGGTATACGGTGAGGATTCGGTAGTTGCCCAAGTAAGGACTATATTAGCATAGATACTTAAAGTGGCAAAGACTAACCTATGTGTTATAATTCTGAATTTCAATTATTGTAACGACGCACCTACGCTCTGGTAAGTATGGTAAGGAACGCCATCGAAAGCGGTTCAATTTCGGTTAGCTCCCCCTGACGAGGAACGTGGTTCAGGGATTGATCTCACAGCTTGGTGTGAGATGTCAATATGAAGCTCTTGGACTCTTTATGTCCCTGAGTTCATATGAAACGCTGATCCCTAGCGTGCATTAGGCAAGTAAGTGGAGACCCCATCGCGTGGTCAGTAACGCGAGAGTGTGTTCGTCTGGAAATAGCCCAGGAGGACATACGCAGCGCTTGCCATCGGCGTGCCCTGCTGGGCAGTAGGTGGTATCTGTTGGGTTGATAACATTCCCAACCGTGATGACCCATTCGTGACATACACGGGTTCCCCGTCGTGTGGTGTTGAAACACGATCACGTACCTTGAGACGTGACCTAACTCAAGGACGGCCGTATGACAATGATACGGGCGTTTGTATTTACCTTTAAATATGGAACTGCCTGAAATGAATAACCATTGAGTGCACCATTATTGTGTGGTCTTCTGCAGGTACTAACCGCGTGTGTATCCGTGTAGAAAACGTGTGCGAGAGACCGTTTAGTGCCGCACTTGAGACGTATATGCCGGTATGATCTGGTTAGGATTTTCTTTTGTGAGGAACGTAGTACCGAGATATTGTAGGCATATGCATGAGAATAATGATAACAAAGAATTAAAATCTATAGGTTCAACATTTATGACCCTGGTTGGGTATAAGAATGGGATAGTGGAGCAATATAGACAAAAGTATGAAAAGCAGAGTGCTCTGTTTTGGGCAGCAAGTTTGCTGATCTTCAACAGGGCATAACTCACAGGTCTTTTAGCCCATGGAGGTGTGCTATATAGTTCTGGAAAGGTATTTAAGTACTCTACAACTTTTTTGTAGACTTCCAGAACTGAAACTCACCTTAAGATGGCTTAAATCCCAGAGGCATGTAACTGTCCAGGACCAGGACAGTGTTAAAACATTCTCTGGACTGTTCTGTTTTTCAAGGATAACTCCCAGTAGAAAAATTTAAAATTTTCATATGATACCTCCGTTGAAAGAGTAGAAGATGTGTGACATCTTTACAATTCAAAGTTTCTGAAGTTTCAGCACAGATTTCAGTGGGAACCAGGGATGAAAACAGCCACTTCCAGAGGAGGTGCTGTTAAAATTCTTCCAGAACTTCTGCTGACTTTGAATTAACATAACTTTTTAACCAAAGCTGATCTGAGGGCAAATGAATACTCGTTGGAAATATACTGAAGTTAACTTTAACTTTGGTATTCAACTTGAGTCATGAAAATGCCCAGAACCAGATCAAAACTTGGAATAGGTAGAAACTGGTCATTCTGACAGAAGGATGACAGTTGAACTCATTGGAGAGGGTGTTGTACCCTGAGGGTGGTACACGTAATGACAACGCGATAGTAATGTCTCGTAAAGACCAAACCCAGTTATGGTGAGTTTCCAAAGTGGAGGTTCATCAAGTTGGATTAAACTAGCTTGTGTTTGGTCTGGTAATGGTGTAGCTTGTGCAAAGTTATTACATTATCTACTTATGAGATATATCGCATGTTTTTGTTGTCATAATGTTTTTATGCCCATTTTTATTGGACTGCATGCAACAATGCTGCGGGACTGATAATTATTGTCATGTGGTTGCAGATGGTTCGTACTAGGACCACGCATGAGGTTGGTGGCTCTAGCCAACAGGGAGGTGATGACTCCCAGCCACCGGCCTACGACAGCACCCAGCAGCAGCAGCCACCACCGCCGCCTCCGCTTACTCTAGAGGATGTGATAGCGGCATTGGTGGGAGGTCGTGAGGAGCAGACCGACCTGCTCCGCATGATCGTGCAGAATACGTCTCAGGCGGTGGGACGTCAAGACAGAGGGTCTCGTGAGCCCCGGGAAGTGTCGTACTCGGATTTCATGAGTACGCACCCTCCAGTGTCCACCAAAGCCGAAGAACCACTGGAGGCGGACAACTGGCTGTGGACTATCGAGTCCAAGTTCGGGCTGCTCCAATGTACGGAGCGGCAGAAGACCCTGTTCACAGCACAGCAGCTCCACGGTGCCGCTGGTGCGTGGTGGGCGAATTATGTCGCCTCACGTCCGGCTGGCCATGCCGTGGAATGGCAAGAGTTCCGGGAGGCGTTCCACGCCTATCACATTCCTCCCGGAATCATGAAGAGGAAGTTCCAAGAATTCATGGAGCTGAAGCAGGGCGGGAGGAGTGCCCACGACTACTCCCGTGCCTTCAACCATCTGGCGCAGTATGCGTCAGACTATATCTCCACGGAGGAGAAGAAGAGGGAGCATTTCTATCGGGGGTTACACCCCGAAATGAAGACGCACCTCGTTCAGTGGAATCGCGGCACATTCAACGACTTAGTCAATGCCGCGATCATGCAAGAGGATGCTCAGCGGGAGTTGGCAGCTGAGCAGAGGAAGCGCAGCGCTCCACCTAGCAGCGGTGGTGGCGCGCCTTAGAAGTACCGTATGGTGTATCGGACACCATCCGGGCAGCAGTGGCGTCCACCGGCGTGACCTCACCAGTTCGGGGGACGTTCGTTCCAAGCACCCCCGTTCCGTCCGCCGATGCCCCCACCAAGACAGCAGCATCAGCAGCAGCAGACGGTACCCCGGGCGTTTCCACCGCCACAACGCGCCCTGGGATTCCGTCCACCGATCAGCGGGGGACCGCCCCGTTTCACCTGCTTCACGTGTGGCCAGGCGGGCCACTTCGCGAAGGACTGTCCCCAGGGGCAGCAGAGCAGCGTCAAGCCCAGCTCCAGGGCGGTGCTCGAGGCCGACCTCCGGTGAAGATGGTTGGTCAGCGGACTGGAGGCGTCCGCAACCTCGACAATGAGGACGCCCCAGAAGGAGACAACGTGCTGGCGGGTACGTTCACTCTCAACCATCAAGTCATCGTCATATTGTTTGATTCTGGTGCGACCCACAACTTTATAAGTGCATCATATGTGGTTAAGCATCAGCTGGAAGTCTTTCCAACTGAGTGTTCGTATATGATCTGCTCACCGGGAGGAAAGATTTCAGCAATGATGATGGTTCCAAAAGCACCACTGTGCTTAGGTGGGAAGATATATCCCACCACTATGATTATCCTTGAGGGACAGAAGATTGATGCAATCTTGGGAATGTCATGGCTAAGTTACCATGGCGCTGTCCTGGAAACCCTATCACGGACGGTTCACCTCAACTCCCCATTACATCGTCCGCAGTCCCTCCCATTAGATAATCCAGTCCGGGAAGTTTCTGTGATCCACAATACTGAAGCTCTCAAGTTGGAGGACATCCCCGTAGTCCGGGAGTACCCCGACGTGTTCCCGGATGATCTACCGGGCATGCCACCTAAGCGGGATGTCGAGTTCAAGATCGAGCTTGCACCCGAGACTACGCCCATATCACGGAGACCATACAAGATGGCTCCAAATGAGCTGGCGGAACTGAAAGAACAGCTCAATGATCTGTTGAGCAAGGGTTTCATTAGGCCGAGTTCCTCGCCTTGGGGATGCTCGGCGCTGTTCGTGAAGAAGAAAGATGAAACCTTGAGGCTGTGTGTGGATTACCGGCCGCTCAACGCCGTCACCATCAAGAATAAGTACCCACTGCCCCGCATCGACATATTGTTTGATCAACTTGTGGGGGCAAGTGTGTTCTCAAAGATGGACCTTCGCTCTGGATATCACCAGATCAAGATCCGGGCGGAGGATATCCCGAAGACGGCCTTCTCGACGAGATATGGACTATATGAATATCTCGTCATGTCCTTTGGTCTCACGAATGCTCCAGCCCATTTCATGTATCTCATGAACTCGGTGTTCATGCCGGAGCTGGACAAGTTCGTGGTAGTGTTCATCGACGATATCTTGGTTTACTCCAAGACAGAAGCCGAACATGCCGAACACTTGCGGATCGTTCTTCAACGATTGTGAGACCACAAGCTCTACGCCAAGTTCAGTAAATGCGAGTTTTGGATCAGCCAAGTGCCTTTCTTGGGACATATCATCTCAGCAGAAGGCATTGCGGTTGACCCAAGCAAAATAGAGCAAGTGCTGAAATGGAAAGCTCCCACTTCAGTTCATGAAGTCAGAAGCTTCCTCGGGTTAGCGGGATACTATAGGAGATTCATTCCAAGCTTCTCCGAGCTCGCTAAGCCGATGACAGAATTGCTGAAGAAAGGGACGAAGTATGTTTGGAACACGGCGTGTGAAGGAGCGTTCCAAGCATTGGTGAAGCATCTCACAACAGCCCCGGTCTTAGCTCAGCCGGATACAACAAAGCCCTTCGACGTGTATTGTGACGTGTCCGGTATTGGGCTTGGCTGCGTGTTGATGCAGGAAGGACGTGTGGTCGCCTATGGCTCACGCCAACTTCGGAACCATGAGCAGCATTATCCTACTCATGATCTTGAGCTTGCTGCCGTGGTGTTGGCGCTAAAAATGTGGAGGCACTATCTCCTGGGGAATCTGGTGCATCTCTACACTGACCACAAGAGCTTGAAGTACATTTTCACCCAGAAGGAGCTGAATATGAGGCAAAGGAGGTGGTTAGAATTAATCAAGGACTATGAAATTGAGATTCACTACCACCCCGGCAAGGCGAATGTAGTTGCCGACGCGCTGAGTCGGAAATCGCATGTCCATCACCTCACCATTACACCGGTGGAGGAGGAAGAGCCAAGTTTAGACTTGGTTCCTTATGGATCGCTGTACAACCTTGCCCTCATCCCTACTATTAGGGAGGACATCATTGCAGCTCAGAAAACGGATAAAGGCATGGCACATCTCCGGAGACAGATAGACAATGGAGAAATTAAATGTTTCCGGAAAGATGATGAGGGGACGCTATGGTTCAATGACCGCATATTCGTACCCCGAGATATGGAGTTGAGGAAAAAGATCCTCGATGAAGCTCACTTGTCTAAATACTCCATTCATCTGGGCAGCAACAAGATGTACCAAGATTTGAAAAGGAAATTTTGGTGGACACGGATGAAGCGGGAAGTAGCGAAGTACGTATCCGAGTGTGATACGTGCCGACGAGTGAAGGCTGATCACATGAAGAAATCAGGGCTGTTGCAACCCCTGAAGATCCCGGCATGGAAATGGGAAGATGTGAACATGGATTTCATTGTGGGATTACCCCTAACATCCAACAAGCATGATTCCATATGGGTAATCGTTGATCGGTTAACCAAGACGGCTCACTTCATTCCGGTGAATACACGTTACAATGCCGGCAAATATGCGGAGCTATACATAGCGAAGATTCTATGCCTATACGGGGTACCCAAGACCATTGTCTCAGATCGAGGTGCATTATTTGTATCATGGTGCATTGAGTACTAAGTTGATCAGGAGCTCCACTTATCACCCTCAGACAGATGGGCAAACAGAGAGGGTGAATCAAGTCCTGGAAGACATGTTGAGAGCATGTGCCATCTACCAAGTGTAGGAACTGGGATGATCACCTACCATTGGCGGAATTCTCGTGCAACAACGGCTATCAGGCGAGTATCAAAATGGCACCTTACGAAGCTCTCTACGGTCGTAAATGCCGCACCCCATTAAATTGTCACAAGAAAGTCCTCTGGACCAAATTTCAGAATATTTCACTAAGTAGGTCACCCAGAAAAATTCCCTAAGCATTTAGGCAAAAGGAATTAATTCTAAATAAATTTGCACTTTCATGCAAATTCAAGTGAATAAAATTTCCAACATAGCTCAGAAAGTATGCCTGAATTTTCCTAGGATTTTTGGAGCTAAGGAATGCCCAGAACTGAATTTCCAAGTTTTGGAAATCCTCTGAAAATGTTTCTGTATTCATTTGAATACAGAAACTTTAAATCAGAATTACCCTAACTAAATCAAAGCCAATTGAGCCGAAACATTTATAGGAGTTTCCTAACGTACTAAAGAATATTCTTGCAAAATTTGGGGATATTTGGATAAACCAAACTCCCCCTAAAATTGTTTTGCTGAAAAGCTTTAAAGAATTCTCCATAATTTTCTATTGGTTTCCATGCAAATTGGGCTGCATATTTGGATAGAGTTTTTCATCCTGAATCCAATCCAATTTGAATCACTAATTTTGGAGCTTCCTAGCAAAATTTATGGGGTTGTAAATTTTGAACTAAATCTGGAAATCTAAATAAACCGGGGAAAAGTTTAAATTCTGACTGTGGGTCCATCCTACACGTGTCAACCGCTGGAACTGAGCCACACGGGGCCACAGACCCGTTCCTACATTGTCACAGACTGATCCGAGGCCACAGAAAATCCCACTCCCTCGCAACAGAGACTGACACGTGGGCCAGCCCCCGTCTTCGTCTTCCTCCAGCCGCCCGCGCTCCCGCGCCGCCGAGCTCGCCGGAGCTCTCGCCGGGAGTGGGTTCCGGTGCTCGGAACTTGCTGGTTCTCGCCGCCCCCACATATTTTCGTGCGAGGAACACTTTGCCGAGCGTATCTCAGATTGACAATGGCTGGAAACCTAGGTGCGATGGCGACAGCGTCTGTGGCAACTCCGGCGGTGTCGCTAGGGCGTTATACCGCACCAAACACATCGCCGTTTGCTCGTACAGCACCACTGCATCAAGGAGAACATGGACCCAACCGCCGATCTTTCTGGAACTCGCCGGAAGTATGACCTCACCGTCGGACTAGGTCAAAATCCGGTGAAAATCGAAAAACTCGATGAACAGCGGCTTTGCTCGATGGTTCTCGGTGGTTCTTTATCCTATGAACGCGCACAGTGGTATAGACGGTGTATACTACGTCGTGTGGGGAGTGGTTCGACGTGTGAGACGAATTCGCCGAGTTTCTCCCCTCGTTCATTATCGTATGTCGTCGGCAAAACTGAAATTCCGGCGAGCACGGTCCATGACACGCTGCCGGTGTTGTTGTGAAGCTAGAAGGTTTACAGGCGCACCTTTTTGCCTTTGCAGCTGGGTGGGAGAAGCCCTGTGGCGGCCGGGCGACGGGTTCTTCCGGCCGGCGGCTCGCAGTGGCGTCGCTGGATAAACCGAGCTCGGCGCCGCGTTCCCGTGGGAGAAAACGTCGGTTTCTCGGGCCAGACACCTCGAGGAGGAACCGGCGATGTCGTGGGGCAGCTCAGGTCAGCGTGAGAGCCGCTGAGGCGGCCGGGCGTCGTTGCTCCGATGGGGCGCGGTAGCTGCGGGAGGAAGGGTGCTCACGGCAGCAGTCACGGGAGTGGGGGAAGCGCGATCAGTTTTCCCTACGTGCGGCATCCATTCGTGGGATATTACCGGGGCTGAGGCGGTTCGATCGACAGCGCCGGGAGGTGGCAGCAGTGCTGCCGCGGTGTCGCGCGCTGCTCGGCGGCCACCGGTTCGAGTGGGAACAGAGGAGAAGAGATTTCCTTCGGTAGTAAGTCTCCTCCTCTAACTGACAAGTGGGTCCCACTCACTCCTCTAAAAAGGTCTTCCAAACTTTGGCACAAAGCAAATTCAACTTCCGAAGAGCTCAAATTCAAAAGCTGTTTGGAATTTCGACCTGTGTCCTTCAGTTCAAATTTGGATTCAAATTTTGAAGGAAATTCACAAGCTCCGTTGATACTCATGTCAAAGCTCCAACAAATTTTCTCAAAACTTGGCTTCCTCATAATTTGGACCTGAGGAATTCAAATATGTCCTATGATCTTTGAGTTGGCCATTGCAAATACCACTTCTGGCACCACAGTTTGAATTTTTCCCTTTTTGAAAATGGCCCTCCTATCCTTGGAGTGAGCCTTTTAGTTGAAACTGAATTTAAAGTCATATTGCACATGCCCAAACTTATATGAGTAAATAAAAGTTTTTGTAAGTCCCATTTCTTGTATATAAACTCAGCTTTATTCATAGCTCAAGTTTTCTATTCACAAGTTTTGGGACTTTTACACCGTACGCTGAATTCTCCTATAACAACAGCTACCAGACCAGCTTGAAGATGTCACCTTTCAAAGCATTGTACGGTAGACGGTGTAGAACACCGCTGTTTTGGAACGAGACCGGAGAGAACTAAGTGTTTGGACCCGAAGTGCTACAAGAGGCTGAGAAGCAAGTCCAAACAATACGGGAGAACTTGAAGGCTGCTCAGTCACGACAGAAAGGTTATGTGGATAATAGGCGAAGGAAGTTGACTTTCGAAGTAGGAGACTTCATATACCTTAAGGTATCGCCTATCTGAGGCCAACGATGTTTTAACGTCAAAGGCAAGCTAGCAGCTCGCTAAATCGGACCTTTAAAGATTTTGGGCAAGCGAGGAGAAGTAGCCTATCAACTAGAGCTCCCAATGCATCTCTCCGACGTGCATGACATGTTTCACGTATCCCAACTCAAGAAGTGCTTGAGAGTTCCGGAAGAGCAAGTACCGATGGATGAACTTGAACTTCAAGAGGATCTGACCTATGTAGAGCACCCAGTCCGAATTTTGGACGTGAAGGAGAGGGTCACGAGGAACGAAGTGATCCGTTGGTGCAAAGTACAATGGAGCCATCACACAGAAGCTGAAGCCACATGGGAGCGTGAAGAAGACATCAAGGCAGAATTCCCTCATCTATTCTCCACTAACGAATCTCGAGGGCGAGATTCAATTTAAGGGGGGTAGATTTGTGACACCCTCAATTTAATAATCATGTATGCATACATATTTCATGTAGAGAAACATTTTAAAAGAAGTAGAAACAGAGAAAGAATAAAAAAATAGCCAAAAACAGCCAAATCCAATCCACAGAGAGCGCCGAAGACAACTCCCGCAGCCCGCTGGCAATATGACGCCTTCGGAGCTCATCCCTGCAAAGGGGGAGAGGTCCGCCGCTAAACTGGCTACGTGCCAGGCTCGGGGCTCATCTCTGCGGAGGAGCGAGGTCAGCCCTGCAGGACACGTGTCGCCCTCGGAACTAACTACTGCGAAGCAGAAAGGCCCAGCCGCGCGGGACACGTGTCGCTCTTTGAGCACACCTCCGAGAGGTCCGGCCCCACCAGACACGTGTCACCTCCGGAGCTAACCTCCGGGAGGTTCGGTCCTACTGGACACGTGTCATCCTCGGAGCTCACCTCCGAGGAGAAGGTACTGCAGGACACACGCCAGTCTCGGAGCTTGTCCCTGAGAGGTCCCGCCCTGCTCGACACGTGTCGACCTCCGAGCTCATCCCTGAGCAGAAAGGAAGTCAGACGCTGCTAGGACACGTGGCACTATCGGAGCTCACCTCCGAAGAGAGGGGAGGTCCGACACTGACACGTGGCACATTCGGAGCCACCTCCGAAGAGAGGGGAGGTCCGGCACTGACACGTGGCATTCACGGAGCTCGTCTCTGGAGAGAGGGGAGGTCCCGACCCACTAGACACATGGCACACGCGGAGCTCACCTCTGAGGGAGAAGGAGGTCCCGCCCGCCAGACGTGTGGCACATGCGGAGCTCGCCTCTAAAGAAGAGGGAGGTCCCGCTCGCCTGACACGAGGCACAACCAGAGCTCGCCTCTGCGGAAAAGGAAGGCCCGGCCCCCACTGGACACGTGGAGCCTCCGGAGCTCATCATCGAGGAGGTGACGAGATCTGAAGCGGTTTTTCTTCTGTATGCGTGGGAGTACCCGATACGAGAGGAAACTGACACGAGTTCCACATTGCTACCACATCAAATCGATTAGAGATAAGCTGTTAAGATTCAAACACAAATCAAATAGGACTCTTATTTGAAATCCAATCGGAGGAGGACTCTTCTTTTTCTAGTTATAAAAAGAACTCGAAACAACCCCTTGGTGGTAACATCTTTTCTAAGCCAACAACTTAGAAGCCCTAGCCCCCAAACTCGCCGAGCTAAACCCCTTCGCCGGAATTTGACCACCGGAGAAACCGCTGACGAGCCCAGACACGATCGCCATCGCCGGAGGAGAGTCAACGACCTATTTTTGCTCAGAGGAAGGACCCGAAGGAAGTAAGGTAGGTCTCCATTACCACCTTACGACGAGATTGTGGTTATCTTTGCATCCCTTCGAACAGAAGCTTTTTCATGGACAGATCACGCGTTGATCGGTTTGATCTAGAGACATGTCACACCCGGTTTTTCCGAAGAAACAACCAAGTGAATATCACATGTATGCCAGGATCATTTTCTCATACATGTGATGACAAATAGTGAAGCATCATTTATTACAAGCCAGGTGTCGAATATAAATAAGTCTTACATCGCAAATGTCTCAATAGACACTAATGCTTCATCACAAGTAAATAAACTAGCAGCGGAATATTATTCTTTTAGGGCTCCATCACAGGCGTTGCCCGGGGGTCTTCATGAACCTAAAATCCTTCCTCGGGTCCAAAATCTTGGTCATTATACACCACCTCATTATCTTGACCTGAGCAGCAATATAAACCAACAAATATGCAAGGTTGAGTACCAATGGTACTCAGCAAGTGTGGGAAAATTATATCATGCATGGCTAGAACAAGGAGAGGTTGAACTCATGGTTAAAGCACTACGCAATTAATACCTATCACCCTAGCTTATTAAGCACCTACAATACTACACAGGTGAAATGGTCCCAATCTCCCATCCCATCATCATAATCCAATAACCATAACCATCATTTCCAATGTTAAGCTCCCCGCTTAACTTCCAAAACCATCAATCCTCTAATCCTGAATAAGTCCAGGCCGCTCTTACCCGTGAGCACGGCTGTCAAGACAGTTTTGACTCTGCAGAGTTTGTACCACTGTACCCACATGTAGTGATTTCATCCCCCGTTGCCGGGTGGACTAAAAGAACCTCCATTATGCCAGTGGCTACGATCCACATTCACACTTCCCAGGTGTGCAGCCAGGAGATCACTACGAAGCCTTTACAAAGGGATTCCTGACGAGCGTGGGCCCACTGAGGTTTCACCCCTAACAGCATACAAGAGGCTCCAACCCCGCTGCAGTGGCCCCCTCTTGAGCCTTGCGGTTCATATGGTAGTCCAGCTGACACCTACTCCCCGCACCATCCAACACACCCATACTACGCCGGGGATACACCTAATTAATTGGCCAAGCTGCCCCATCTCAGCATGTGGTTGGCACTGTAAAGCCGGGTTACATGCTCCATGAACCGGTCCTTAGGATCCAGGCAAGTACTAAACACAAACCCAAGTCTCGTGCACCCAGCACACAACCAAAACATCCAACTTGCCTTGATCCCTACCTCTACATAACTCACAATAGCTCATTCAAGAGTATGGTATAATAAACTGATGCTTTCATATCCCAAATATCCCATTCTAAGCATGGCTAAGCATATGCATGTAAATAAATGACATGACAAAATAAATCCCAACCCAAGCTACAAGGAAACAAGGTAATGCAATTCTAGGGAAATTTTCCTAGCATGGGTTTCATATTTCATTTGACAATGCAAATAATTCTATCTACACATCCTAGCATAGGATCAAAGTGGTCAAGGACACTTGCCTCCTTCTTGCTGCTCTTGAAATTGGTAGTCCTGATCTTGGAAAGGGTTAACTTGCTCTTGAGCAGGTTCTACTTCATACCATCACACATAACAAAAGAAAAACAACAATCATAAGACATGGTTCATACTTCTTCTTTATACAAACCACACATTCATATTTATGAAATTCATTCACCATTATATGTGTTGTGGTTACTTTGTGTGTGTTAAATTGTGGCTTGCATGCACTTTTAACCATGTATATATGATTCCTACTTTTGTGTCCACCTTTATACTTACATACTAGTTATATGGGTTTCCAATAAATTTCTTATATTCAACTACTTCACCTTTTTACTACCAAGTGTGTATGAAAAGTATTATTCTTCCCCATATGTGCCTTCATAATTTCTATCAACCCTAAACTGAATTCTTTGTATTTTACAAACTCCATTTATCATTTACTAGTTGCTATATTTTCAGATTTATATTCCTATGCATAATTGTGTATTTTATTATGAAATTAGTAACACACATCATCTAAACAGTATAGGTTCTGGTCCTAAATAATTTAATAACATATTTTGAACTTGGCTTCTGATGTATACTATTTCATAATTATTTTCCCTATTTTTCTATAGCTATTCTTTACTTAAAAATGTGTCCCTATACTAATAAATGTGAATAATAAATGAAACAGATTCATTTCAGCCCAAAAATATATGTTTATCTCACTCCAAAGTTTTCTAAGTACTGAGAAAGTTTTTAATTAATTTTGACAATTATGTTTGTCCCACTTTTTAATTTTTAAACACTAGTTACATATTCAATTTTCTAAATTAATTACTAAACAGGGTTAAGATAATGAATTCACCCCATTACAGGGTCTATAATATTATTTTCATAATTTCCAGGGGTCTAGCTACACTTATCAGAGGTGTTTTTCCTAATTTCTATTAAGTCCAGGGGTTAAAACTGATTTTTAAATGAATTTACATGATTTTCTGGAGTTCCAGGGGCTAGATCTGAAGTTTCCGGGGCTAGCTCTCAATTCCAGAGAACCCCAGGGGGTAGCACGTAAGAATTCCAGTCTTTATAACGCGGGGTTGACGTGGACCGTCCGATTTTAAACCGACGGCCGAGATTATAACATCGAACCGGTACGCGGGGTTTTAAAGTCTACCGTGCGATTTAAAATAAACGGCGCACAAGCGGCCACGTCGCTCTGATCGAGCGCGGGCGGCGCTGCCGGCGGCGCACGGCGGCGGGAAGCGGCGATCTCGCCGGAAAGTTTCGGATCCTCGAGAATTCTGCCTAGAACTGTGATCTTATGGCCTAGATCGGTAGAGGGGAGGTCAGGGATCTCACCTCGGGGGTTTTCTCGAGCTCGGGGGTCCTGGAAAGTGATCGGCGGCGAGGTCCGAGGCAAAACCACGGCGAAGCTCGTCGGCGCTGGATTTACACCGTAAGTCTTCGGGTTTTCTGCACCTGCAAAGTTCCCCGGAGGCGGTGGATCAAGACCAGCGAGTTAGATCAGAGTTCCCGAGCTTAGATCGGCCAGAATTCACCGGCGAAGTCTCGGTGCTCACCGGAGTGAAAATCGGCGATCGCGTGGGAAAAACTGATCGGATCGGGGGTTTTTATAGCCGGGGAAGGGCGGTGGGTTTGTTGTGATCGAGTTGGAGTCCCCTGGGACCAGAATTCGGGCGGCGGGACGGGTTTCCCGATCGGTTAAGATCGCGCGCGCTCGGGGAAAAGTCCGAGGGCGCGGGGGCTCAGGGTTAGGGATGACAGGTGGGTCCCACCTGTCTGTGTGAGAGAGCGCGGGCGCGCGCGGGGGCGGGCTGCGCGGGGAAAGCTGGGCCGGCTGGCGGATTTCGGCCCACTGGCCGGTTTTTTTTCCCGTTTTCCTTTTTCTTTTTCCTTTTCTTTTCTGTTTTGAGTATAATTTGAATTCCAGTTTGAATTTGAATTTTTGCAAAACATGCAATACGTCCAAAAATTTTTAAATTCTCCTCTGAAAATGGTTTAGGGTTTTGAATCAAAATTTGGGGTGTTACAGCTCTACCCCCCTTAAAAGAAATCTCGTCCTCGAGATTGGTGTTTCTAAGAAAACAATTCCGGAAATTGTGCCTTGAGCTCATCTTCCCGTTCCCAGGTAGCTTCCTCTTCTGAGTGATGCTTCCACTGCACCTTGCACATCCGGATTCTCTTGTTTCTGGTGAGGCGTTCCATCGTCTCCAAAATCTTGTATGGTTGCTCGACATAAGACAAATCTTCAGCTACATCCACTTCATTCATCGGTAACACCTCTTCAGGCGTCCTCAGACATTTCTTGAGTTGTGACACATGGAATACATCGTGTACATCTGATAGATGAACCGGTAACTCTAGTTGGTACGCCACCTCGCCTTTTCTTTCCAAAACTTGAAAGGGTCCGATGTATCGAGGTGACAACTTCCCTTTCACCTTGAACCGACGAAGTCCTCTGATAGGGGACACCTTGAGATAAACATAGTCTCCCACGTTGAAAACGAGTTCTCTTCTTCGTACATCAGCATAACTCTTCTGGCGTGTTTGTGCTATCCTCAAGTTGTTGCGAATCTCCCTCACCTTCACCTCGGCTTCTTGTAGCACTTCTGGACCAAACACTTTACTTTCTCCTGTTTGGTTCCAAAATAGAGGAGTTCTGCACTTCCTTCCATACAAAGCTTCAAACGGTGACATCTTCATACTAGCTTGATAACTGTTGTTATAGGAAAACTCCGCATACGGTAGGTTCTTGTCCCAACTCCTATTGATTTTGAGTGCACATGCCCTTAACATATCTTCAAGGATCTGATTGGTTCTTTCCGTCTGCCCGTCAGTTTGGGGATGATAGGCAGAACTGAAGTTCATATGGGTTCCCATGGTTTCATGCAACTTTTGCCAAAACCTCAAGGTGAGCTGTGTCCCTCGGTCCGACACTATCTTCTTTGGCACTCCATGGTAACACACAATCCTTGACATGTACAATTCTGCCAATTTGGATCCGCTAAGCTTTCTTTCACAGGGATGAAATGAGCTACCTTGGTTAGCCTATCAATAATAACCCATATTGAATCATACCCGGATTGGGTCCTAGGCAATCCCACGACAAAATCCATGCTGATTTCTTCCCACTTCCATTCAGGCACTTTGAGTGGTTGCAGCAATCCCGCGGGTCGTTGATGTTCTGCTTTCACCAACTGACATGTGTCACATAGGGCAACATGTTCCGCGACATCTCGCTTCATGCCATACCACCAATACCTGCTTTTGAGATCCTGGTACATCTTCGTACTCCCAGGATGAATGGAATAGTCGGAATCGTGAGCCTCCTTCAAAATTAATTCACGGATCTCTTTTACTTCTGGCACACAGATCCTTTTCCCGTGCCACACCGTTCCTTGTTCATCCTCTCTAAAACCAGGGGCTTTATTTTCCTTAATGAGCTGTCTGATCTCTTGTATCTTCTCATCACTCTTTTGGCCCTCTCGTATGTCTCGCTCGAGTGTGGAGTCCACTTCCATGACGATGGCTTCACCACTATTTACTAGACATAGATTGAGCCTTATAACCTCGTCCTTCAATTCTGCGGGCATGTCCTTCAAACTCAACTTATTGACCTGCACTTTCCGACTCAAAGCATCGGCCACGACGTTTGCTTTCCCGGGATGATAGTTGATGCCCACATCAAAGTCATTGATTAGCTCTAACCATCTCCTTTGTCGGAGGTTGAGATCTGGCTGTGTGAATATGTACTTCAAACTCTTATGATCCGTATATATCTCTGTCCTCTTCCCCATCAAATAGTGCCGCCAAATTTTCAACGCGTGTACCACTGCAGCTAGTTCTAGATCATGTGTAGGATAGTTCTTCTCGTGCTTCCGAAGCTGCCGGGATGCATATGCCACGACATGTCCTTCTTGCATGCGAACACATCCCAACCCATTTCCAGAGGCATCGCAGTACACTGTGAAATTCTTCTGCATATCTGGCATAACCAGCACTGGGGCTGTTGTCAATCTCTTCTTTAGCTCTTGAAAGCTCGTCTCGCACTGTGGCGTCCAGGTGAATGTGATTCCCTTCTCCAACAGTTTGGTGAGAGGTCTCGATATCTTGGAGAATCCCTCAATAAACCGTCGATAGTATCCAGCCAATCCCAAAAAGCTTCGAACTTCCCCGACATTTTCAGGGGTTTTCCACTTCTGGATATCCTCGATTTTGGCGGGATCTACGGAGATTCCTCCCTCCGAGATTATATGTCCTAAAAAGGGAACTCTCTTCAGCCAAAACTCACACTTGCTCAACTTGGCATATAGTTGGTGTTCTCTCAGCCTCTGTAACACCAACCTTAGATGTTTCTCATGTTCTTCTTCATTTTTGGAGAAGACGAGAATATCATCTATGAAAACCACCACAAATTTGTCCAGATATTCCATGAATACCTTGTTCATGAGGTACATGAAATATGCCGGGGCATTGGTTAGCCCAAAAGGCATGACAGTGTATTCATATAGTCCGTACCGAGATACGAAAGCTGTCTTGGGAATATCAGATTGCCTTATCTTGAGTTGGTGGTATCCCGACCTGAGATCAATTTTCGAGAACACACAAGCTCCCCTCAACTGATCAAACAAGTCTTCAATGCGGGGTAATGGATACTTGTTTTTGATGGTTACCTCATTCAAGGCACGGTAATCCACGCATAACCTTTGGGTTCCGTCTTTCTTGGGCACAAATATCACCGGAGCTCCCCATGGTGAGGAACTAGGGCGAATATACCCCTTCTCCGTCAATTCTCTCAAATGGTCCTTGAGCTCTTCTAGGTCCTTGGAGTCCATTCGATAAGGTCTCTTGTATATCGGGGCTGTTCCCGGTACTAGCTCAATTGCGAATTCCACGTCACGGTCGGGAGGCGTTCCTGGCAATTCCTCCGGAAAAACATCTGGATATTCCCTGATAGTCCTGATTTCCCCAACTTTCGCCTCCACTTGATTTAATTTGATGTCCCTCCTAGGCTCGTGTATTGTTATGAACTTTACTCTGGTGCCACTGGGGTGAGTTAATTCCACCGTTCTGGTCGAACAATGGATGATTCCTTTATGTTTGGTCAACCAATCCATACCCAAAATAATATCTATCACTTGTGAATCTATCACTATGAGGTTAGCAGTAAATACTACCCCATTAATGTCTAGGCTCACTTTGGGACACACTTGTCTTGTCCTTATTTCTCCACCTGGAGAGTTTACGGCTAGCATATGGTTCATTTGTGTGGTTGCTAGGTCATACTTCTTAACAAAACCTTGAGCAATGAACGAGTGGGTAGCACCAGAATCAAACAGCAGAGTTGCAAGGTGTAAATTGGCAGGAAACTTACCAACTACCACGTCGGGTGCCTCTTGTGCTTCCTCCATGGTGACATGGTTCACCCGTCCTCGCATCACATTCTGCTGTTGTGGCTGCGCGGGCTTCTTCTTTGGGCATTTGTGGGCGTAGTGCCCCACTTCACCGCAGCTAAAACATTGCACCCCAATCTTAGATGCTTGGCCCTTGTTGTCTTGGGGTTGGTTTGGGGGTCCTTGCACTGCTGGTCGAGGTGGATATACGGGGCGAGGCTGCTGCACAAACTGACGTGTCGGCTGTGCTGGTGCTGCGGGAGGCCTGTAGTTTGGGTTGTACCCTCTTGGTGCTGAATAGGGTACCGCAGCACGGCTCGTCTGCCCCGTAGGTTGCTGCATCATACGTGGGTGGGTGTTGCTCCCTGAGGCCTGATGTGACCACCCCGCCTTCCTCTTATTCTCATTTTCCAGGGCTTTTAGCTTCCTTTCTACCACAAATGCTCTGTCCACCATCTTTTGGAAGCTTTCATACTCATTTGAGGACATTGCACACTGCATCTCTACAGTAAGTCCTTCCACGAAACAATCTTGTTTCTGCTCATCAGTCTCTATGTCTCGTGGAGCATAACGGGGTAGTTGAGTAAATTTAGTGAGGTATTCCCTCACCGTCATGTTTCCCTGCTGCAGTCCCAGAAACTCTTTCCTCTTGTTTTTGAGTTCACCTCTTGGGATGTAGTGGTTGCGGAAGCTACGCTTGAACTCTTCCCAAGTGATGTTCTCAGGGTCATGATGGGCAGCCACGTAGGCGGTCCACCAATCAGCAGCAGGTCCCTGCAGTTGATGAGAGGCAAACAGCACCCTCTCATACCCTTGGCATTGTATTATCCTCATCTTACTTTCAATGGTCTTCAGCCAATCATCTGCCTCCAGAGGTTCAGCAGCACTTGCAAACTTTGGAGGTTGAGTTCCTAGAAACTCACTCAACCTTGGTTGGCGTGGTGCCGCTTGTGGAGGTGGAACTTGATGCAAGTTGGCCACCACTTGAGTCAAGTTCTGGATGAGCTGATTTTGATTCTCCAGCATTTGGTGGAGAGGATCAACTTCTTCACGGCGACCACCCCGGTCCTGGCCTTCAGAAAGATGAGGGTTGCATGCCTCATCATTGTTGTTGGCGGGGTTGGCAGCACGTCCTTTTCCTCTTCCGGCCATCTGGCAGAATCAACAAATGTTAATTTGATATCATTTAGTATCATCTTACTACTTTCATTTGTTGGTGCTTTGAGGTGTTGAGGCTTTGTTAAAATTTTACGAGGGTTTACATCTCACTCCAAATAAATGCACTATTATTTCCTGTGGGTTCACACACCAAAGCAAAACAATCTGAAGACGAGGCTGTGGACAATTGCTCATGGCTTCCACAACTCACGTCACACACCAAGCATTATCACACCATTAACTACGTAACGACTCGACTACTCGACCTCTTGCTAGCTAGGGGAAAGACTCTACACTACTCGTCCTCTTGAGCTGGCTCCTCTGGATCTTCCTCCTCATTTCGGCTGCCTTCCGACTCTGCTTTGGGTGGGGAGGCTGCTGGTGGAGAAGTGCGACGACGCCTGATCGCTCGGCGATCCGGGGAGTCAGGAGTCCATGGGTCACTCACAGTGACACACATTTCATTCCCATCTCCTCTTTCTCTCGCCTTTAAGCAAGCTCGCAGCAACGCCTCCGTTTCCTTCAGGGTGTCTCGGACATCCTGAAGCTCTTGTTGACACTCCTGCAGTCGAGTGCTGAGCATAGCAGCATCCTCCAAGCACAAGTCCATGTGCTCATGGGAAGTCCCTTGCTGCACCGGTGGGTACTTGTACTCCGTGGTACCACTCTCACGTTGGAGGACATACATGTACTCAGTTTTGTCCAAGTGGCGACGATAGATGTGACTCTGGCAGGTGATGGCCTCCCAGGTGACATCTCTCTCTGCGTCAACTTGTGTTGCTCGACAAGCTGGAGAATGGTGGATCTTCAGCAGCTGATTCTCGTGTATAATCCTCATCTCCGAACTCCATTCTTCCCTCTTCTCACGGATGGTCCTGGTGGAGTTATAGTGGATGATGAGCTTGCCCGTATTGCCTGCGGCTTCGAGCATACGTCGAAGACGGCGCAACAAGTCTCCTACTGCCAATCCGTAGGAAAGGTACGTCACTGGACGACTCTCCTCTCTTTCGGCAAGGGCAACTACGGGAACTCTCCCTCCTGTGGACTTACGAGCGGTGCGAATCATGCGAACCATCTAAAACAAAAGAATTTAAAATTAGGTTAGATAAATTCTAAAACAAAAATCCTATTTTGAATGAAAGTTGGGGTAAGATGAAGAAAACGACTCCTTTAATAACACTTTTCTACCCACACCTTGGAAAATAGTTTTTAAGAAAATAGGACCCTTAAATACGTCCATTTCTACCTAGGTCCACGTTCCTACGGGCAACCTTGGCTCTGATACCACCTCTGTCACACCCGGTTTTTCCGAAGAAACAACCAAGTGAATATCACATGTATGCCAGGATCATTTTCTCATACATGTGATGATAAATAGTGAAGCATCATTTATTACAAGCCAGGTGTCGAATATAAATAAGTCTTACATCGCAAATGTCTCAATAGACACTAATGCTTCATCACAAGTAAATAAACTAGCAGCGGAATATTATTCTTTTAGGGCTCCATCACAGGCGTTGCCCGGGGGTCTTCATGAAACTAAAATCCTTCCTCGGGTCCAAAATCTTGGTCATTATACACCACCTCATTATCTTGACCTGAGCAGCAATATAAACAAACAAATATGCAAGGTTGAGTACCAATGGTACTCAGCAAGTGTGGGAAAATTATATCATGCATGGCTAGAACAAGAAGAGGTTGAACTCATGGTTAAAGCACTACGCAATTAATACCTATCACCTTAGCTTATTAAGCACCTACAATACTACACAGGTGAAATGGTCCCAATCTCCCATCCCATCATCATAATCCAATAACCATAACCATCATTTCCAATGTTAAGCTCCCCGCTTAACTTCCAAAACCATCAATCCTCTAATCATGAATAAGTCCAGGCCGCTCTTAACCGTGAGCACGGCTGTCAAGACAGTTTTGACTCTGCAGAGTTTGTACCACTGTACCCACATGTAGTGATTTCATCCTCCGTTGCCGGGTGTACTAAAAGAACCTCCATTATGCCAGTGGCTACGATCCACATTCACACTTCCCAGGTGTGCAGCCAGGAGATCACTACGAAGCCTTTACAAAGGGATTTCCGACGAGCGTGGGCCCACTGAGGTTTCACCCCTAACAGCATACAAGAGGCTCCAACCCCGCTGCAGTGGCCCCCTCTTGAGCCTTGCGGTTCATATGGTAGTCCAGCTGACACCTACTCCCCGCACCATCCAACACACCCATACTACGCCGGGGATACACCTAATTAATTGGCCAAGCTGCCCCAACTCAGCATGTGGTTGGCACTGTAAAGCCGAGTTACATGCTCCATGAACCGGTCCTTAGGATCCAGGCAAGTACTAAACACAAACCCAAGTCTCGTGCACCCAGCACACAACCAAAACATCCAACTTGCCTTGATCCCTACCTCTACATAACTCACAATAGCTCATTCAAGAGTATGGTATAATAAACTGATGCTTTCATATCCCAAATATCCCATTCTAAGCATGGCTAAGCATATGCATGTAAATAAATAACATGACAAAATAAATCCCAACCCAAGCTACAAGGAAACAAGGTAATGCAATTCTAGGGAAACTTTCCTAGCATGGGTTTCATATTTCATTTGACAATGCAAATAATTCTATCTACACATCCTAGCATAGGATCAAAGTGGTCAAGGACACTTGCCTCCTTCTTGCTGCTCTTGAAATTGGTAGTCCTGATCTTGGAAAGGGTTAACTTGCTCTTGAGCAGGTTCTACTTCATACCATCACACATAACAAAAGAAAAACAACAATCATAAGACATGGTTCATACCTCTTCTTTATACAAACCACACATTCATATTTATGAAATTCATTCACCATTATATGTGTTGTGGTTACTTTGTGTGTGTTAAATTGTGGCTTGCATGCACTTTTAACCATGTATATATGATTCCTACTTTTGTGTCCACCTTTATACTTACATACTAGTTATATGGGTTTCCAATAAATTTCTTATATTCAACTACTTCACCTTTTTACTACCAAGTGTGTATGAAAAGTATTATTCTTCCCCATATGTGCCTTCATAATTTCTATCAACCCTAAACTGAATTCTTTGTATTTTAGAAACTCCATTTATCATTTACTAGTTGCTATATTTTCAGATTTATATTCCTATGCATAATTGTGTATTTTATTATGAAATTAGTAACACACATCATCTAAACAGTATAGGTTCTGGTCCTAAATAATTTAATAACATATTTTGACCTTGGCTTCTGATGTATACTATTTCATAATTATTTTCCCTATTTTTCTATAGCTATTCTTTACTTAAAAATGTGTCCCTATACTAATAAATGTGAATAATAAATGAAACAGATTCATTTCAGCCCAAAAATATATGTTTATCTCACTCCAAAGTTTTCTAAGTACTGAGAAAGTTTTTAATTAATTTTGACAATTATGTTTGTCCCACTTTTTAATTTTTAAACACTAGTTACATATTCAATTTTCTAAATTAATTACTAAACAGGGTTAAGATAATGAATTCACCCCATTACAGGGTCTATAATATTATTTTCATAATTTCCAGGGGTCTAGCTACACTTATCAGAGGTGTTTTTCCTAATTTCTATTAAGTCCAGGGGTTAAAACTGATTTTTAAATGAATTTACATGATTTTCTGGAGTTCCAGGGGCTAGATCTGAAGTTTCCGGGGCTAGCTCTCAATTCCAGAGAACCCCAGGGGGTAGCACGTAAGAATTCCAGTCTTTATAACGCGGGGTTGACGTGGACCGTCCGATTTTAAACCGACGGCCGAGATTATAACATCGAACCGGTACGCGGGGTTTTAAAGTCTACCGTGCGATTTAAAATAAACGGCGCACAAGCGGCCACGTCGCTCTGATCGAGCGCGGGCGGCGCTGCCGGCGGCGCACGGCGGCGGGAAGCGGCGATCTCGCCGGAAAGTTTCGGATCCTCGAGAATTCTGCCTAGAACTGTGATCTTATGGCCTAGATCGGTAGAGGGGAGGTCAGGGATCTCACCTCGGGGGTTTTCTCGAGCTCGGGGGTCCTGGAAAGTGATCGGTGGCGAGGTCCGAGGCAAAACCATGGCGAAGCTCTTCGGCGCTGGATTTACACCGTAAGTCTTCGGGTTTTCTGCACCTGCAAAGTTCTCCGGAGGCGGTGGATCAAGACCAGCGAGTTAGATCAGAGTTCCCGAGCTTAGATCGGCCAGAATTCACCGGCGAAGTCTCGGTGCTCACCGGAGTGAAAATCGGCGATCGCGTGGGAAAAACTGATCGGATCGGGGGTTTTTATAGCCGGGGAAGGGCGGTGGGTTTGTTGTGATCGAGTTGGAGTCCCCTGGGACCAGAATTCGGGCGGCGGGACGGGTTTCCCGATCGGTTAAGATCGCGCGCGCTCGGGGAAAAGTCCGGGGGCGCGGGGGCTCAGGGTTAGGGATGACAGGTGGGTCCCACCTGTCTGTGTGAGAGAGCGCGGGCGCGCGCGGGGGCGGGCTGCGCGGGGAAAGCTGGGCCGGCTGGCGGGTTTCGGCCCACTGGCCGGTTTTTTTTCCCGTTTTCCTTTTTCTTTTCCTTTTCTTTTCTGTTTTGAGTATAATTTGAATTCCAGTTTGAATTTGAATTTTTGCAAAACATGCAATACGTCCAAAAATTTTTAAATTCTCCTCTGAAAATGGTTTAGGGTTTTGAATCAAAATTTGGGGTGTTACAAGACAAGATCATCGCCACGTCCACATCTGATCTTTGCACCTTTGTTCATCGTAAAACCCCATGCAAACCCATGCAAACATACAAGAACACGTACAAACCGATCTAATAAAAACAGCATCATAGGATTAGCATGCATATGCACCATTGCATCTTGAATAAGGATTGTGCATGATGTTTTGTTTGCCGTAAATCTTGTATGTGCATAATCGCAAGTAGAAGGACAGGCTCAGGGAGCTATCTACGAAGGAATACAGCACCAAGACTTCGAGATCCCAGAGCAACAGAATCCACAAGAACAAGGCAAGTGCCCCTTGACCATATTGATCCCATGTTTTGAAACTGTTTTATTTGCGAAAAGGTGTGTGTGCTTGAGTCAACTTGATGGGAAACCCCTTTATAGGAGTTTACTAGATTTGTTAACCATCCTTGTCGCCGGAAAAGTTGATGAGTCGGGTATGGTCATTTTACTTTTTGCTTCACTAATCTATCGGATATGGTAAGCAATAGAATGTGTCTAGCTAACTGCACTCATATGGATAATGTTAATGAAAACTGATGTTGATAATGAACATGAATCGGAGGGAGATCTAGGCAAGTTTGGTTCGTGGAAGTGGTAGAATGAGATGGTGGTTTACTTTCCGTAGATCTAAGGACCGGTTCATGCCAGCCATGCCAGGAAAATAGTGCCACCACAAGGCCAAATATGGGTGCGGCTTAGCTGACTAATTAGGTAAGTTGCTCGATTGTTATGGACCGTGGAAGGCACGGGGAATGGGAGTCGAGTGAGGACTGCCCTGGGAACTGCATGGCACAAGAGGGGGCCCGTAGGTGGGAGAATTGGATATTCTAGCCTGCTGGTGAAACCTTAGTGAGTCCATACATCTAGTAGCCCCTTTGTAAAAGCTATTTTGTGATCTCTTGGCCATACACCGATGGTTGTGTACTGGTATAATGGAGGTTCTGCAGTCGCAGACGGGTGATGAAATCACAAACTTGTGGGTAAAGTGGTGCCACCTCTGCAGAGTGTAAAACTATCATGATAGCCAAGCTTACGGTCACAAGCGCCTGGACAACTCACATGATTAGATGGGATGGTTATTGGGATGGTATTTGGTTATGGTTTGTATATTGGTTTCGTTTGGTCTTTGGAATTGGTTCCGAGACTGTTGAGTCCTGGTAATGAGAATGGTTTCGGCACTGTTGAGTCCGGGTAATGAGATTGGTTGCATGACTGTTGAGTCATGGCAATGAGCATTGGTCTCGGTATGTGATGGAATTGAATATGAGATGAGATGGTAGTGAATACAAGATGGTATTCATGAGCATGTGAAAAGTTAAGCAAGATAAATGTCTGGTTGAGACATGAAAAGTGATGAATCATGATGGAGGTATGTTGATGTTTAAATACATGTTGGGATTACATTCACTTAAAGCTAGTTGTTGTTTTTATCGTGTATTGAGAAATAAAAGTTTGCTTTCTGTAATGAGCCTTTTATATCTACCTTGTTGTAAGCTACATGTCATACTTCCCGCACTTGCTGAGTACGTCATGTACTCACCCTTGCTTTATCATACATCATCAGCAATAGGAGAGGAGTACTATGAAGACCACGTGGAGTATTAGGCGTGTAATCTGCCCTTAACCTTGCCTGTGGAGTAGAGATGGAGCCGCTGCTGCTGCTTAGTTGCTTCCACAATAGAATTAAAGACTTCCGCTGATAGAATAAAGACTTCCGCTGCTATGATAAGACTTCCCCTGCTAAGAATAAGATTTCCGTTGCTAGAATGAGTTTGAGACTCATGAAACATTGTAATAAATCCCTATTCATTCATGGTAATATATTCTAAATTCAGTTTGTGGATTATATGTGTATGTGTCATGAACATCCTGGGCACACATATGCATCAGTATCAGTTCCGAGAGGTTCTCTCTCAGAACTGGGGTGTCACATGTATGTGTGATGAACATCCTAGGCACACATATGCATCAGTCGGGTTCCGTGGTTTTTCTACGGAACCGGGCATCACAGTTGTGCTTGCTCAACCAATCCATTCCAAGTATTATATATATCCCTTGGGAATCCAGGACAATAAGGTTGGCAAGAAAGTCTACCCCCCTTAGTTTAAGGTCTACTTTCGGACATACTATATTAGTCCTCATCTATCCACTGGTAGATTTAACCAACATAGTGTATTTAATGTGTGATATGGGCAGATTATACTTGGCAACATACTTGGATGATATGAATGAATGCGATGCTCCGGAATCAAATAAAACAGTTGCTGGGCTGGAGTTGGCAAGGAAAATACCAATCACGACGTCCTCAGCTTGATGTGCTTCCTCGGCAGAGACATGATTCACGTTGCCACGAGCGTATATCTGCTGCCCACGGTTACCTTGTGTAGCTCCTCCACTTGGCCGTGGGTTCTGTTTTGGTGCGTTGGTCAGCTGTCCAAGGCCTTTCCTAGGGTATTGACTTGCAAAGTGTCCCGCCTCTCCACATGCAAAGCATGCTTTGTTGCCCAAAAAGCAGGAACGTTGGGGTGAGGCTGGTTTTGAGCATAAGCGCCCATGTTGGGACGGGGAGAAGAGGCAAAGGCATACGAGGTGCTTGCACAACAGGACGTTGCTGCGGTGGTTGATTAGGGCGAGGTAGGTTTACAGGGCGGAAAGTAGAAGCAGACGAGCCATACTGTGGTGCAGCTGGGGGCATGAAACGAGGACGTACATTGCTCCCTTGTGGCTGGTATGGCATATTCCTCTTGCCCTCTTGCTCGATCTCACGGATCTTGCTCTAACCACTATAGCTTTGTCAACAAGCTTCTGGAAGATTGCATAATCATTGTTGAGCAGCTGAACTTGGATCTCATTGTTCAATCCTCTCATTAACAAGTATTGCTTCCTTTGATCCGAGTTGACGTCTTCGGGAGCATACCTTGACAGCTACGTGAACTTATTGAGGTACTCATTCACGCTCTTCTTTCCTTGGCGGAGACCTTCGAACTCTTGCCTTTTAAGCATCATGACTCCAGCAGAGACGTAATGAGAGCGGAAACTCTCCTTGAATTTAGCCCAACTGATAGTCTCCGGGTTGTCATGAGCATTGCAAAGAGGGTCCCACCAGTCAGTGTCTGCTCCCATAAGTTGGTGCGATGCAAAGAGAACTTTCTCCTAATCATTGCACTGAACAATAGCAAGCTTCTTCTCCATTGATTTCAACCAATCATCAGCCTCCATGGGATCATTAGCTTGTGCAAAACTAGGCGGTCGAGTCCTCATGAACTCTCCCAACATGTTCTGAGCCGGCGGTGGTGGCGGTGGTGGCAGTGGTGGTGCAGGAACGGGGTAAGGATTGTTGTTGTTGTTGGCTTGCAGCTGTCCCAAAGTTTGTATCATGGTTTGCATGAGCTTGTTCTGAATAGCCATCAACCGTTAAAGGTTGATTGCACCAGCCCTGGGGTTAGCATTCTCAGGAACTTCAATGTTGCCATCCTCTTGTGGTTCAGGGTGGCCACGAACTTTCCTCCTTTGGCGGTTGGCGTTTTTCCTCACCATCTGTGTGAGAGAGTTGAGTAGAATAGAGAATAGAAGTTTCGATGGATCCCCCAACTATATCCATCAAGGAATATGAACTAAATATCTTTCTTTATTAATTCCAGCCTATGTGAGGATGTGAACACATGCCGAAGCACCTCACATCTCTCTACTATGTGTGGATGTGGATATTCTCCGAAGCGTCCCACAACTCACACCAGCACACAAACACAAGCAATCATCATATAAGTTCAACACACCACTCCTATTCACGCCACTACGATTTAAATGTTCCTATTACAGCTTATTGAATGGGAACCCTAAACTTAATCATGTGAACTGGTGCTGTTCCCGCCATGTGACGGGGGTGGTCTATCGGACACCTCAATGGGGTTAAGTGCACTTCCACGTGGTGGTGAACGAGTACTTATGGGTGTCGTGCTCCTGATCACTGGCATCTATAAATAGGTCATGAAAAACTTTGGAGAAGGGATAAGTACTTCAAAACTTCAGAAGCTATGAAGCAAGAAAGCAAAGGTGTTGTTGTCCAAAAGAAGAGAGAAGAGGAGCTGGAAATAGCACTTTGCGGTTGCTGAATTGGCAAGAATAGTGCAGCAGCAAGCAATTTTCAAAAATAGCAGTTTTAGAGGGATGTGCCTATGTATTTTAGAGTGTCCATTCTACCTAGGCTTGTGTCCTACGGTCAACGTGGCTCTGATACCAATCTGTGACGCCTGGTCCCGTGGAACACGGAACCCAGCTAATGCATATGTTTGCCCAGGATGTTCATCACACATACACATGTAATCCACAAACTGAATTCAGAATATAACCACGAATAAATAGGGTTTAAGTACTTTATTACATAGACTCTGTAACACCCCAAAATCTGCTAAAGAGGGGAATTTAAATTTTTTTCGACGTATTGCATGTGGTGCCGAAATTTAAATTCAAACCGGAATTCAAATTCAAATCAAAACAGAAAAGAAAAGGAAAAAGAAAAAGAAAACCCCAGCCAGCCAGTGGGCCGAAACCCGCCAGCCGGCCCACTATCTCCCCGCGCCAGCCCAAACCCGCGCCCCTTTCTTCCTCTCCCTGACACGCGGGGCCCGCGTGTCATCTCCTACCTCCCGCGCGCGCCAACCGACGGGACTCTTCCCCGCACCCGAATCCAAACCACCTCCGAAAACCCGTGCCACCAGCCCGATCTTCGGCCCCGGACGCTGCTATTTAACCAAATCGATCCTCCGCCGTCTCTCCTCGTGAAATTCCCGCAAAGAAACTCGCCGAATTCCCCAGCGCGCTCCACTTTTCTCTCCGGGAGAACCGAAGCTTCGATCACCGTTTTCTTTCGATCCTTGCTCGGGTTTTCTGATCTAACACACCGATCATGTTCCACCGCCTCCGGGGAGTCACGCAGGTGAAGAAAACCCAGTGTTTTGCACTCTAGATGCAGCTCCGCCGAGCACCGCTGCGATTTCATCTCGGACCTCGCCGCCGACCACTTTACAGGGCCTCCGAGCTCAAGAAAAACCCCGAGGTGAGATCCCCGACCTCCCCTCTACCGTTCTATGCCAAGAAATCCAGGTTTTAGGAAGTATGGACGAAAACCCGAAGATCTCCGGGGAGATCGCCGCCTCCCGCCGCCGCTCGCCGCCGGGCAGCGCCGCCCGCACACGGCCAGGGCGACGTGGCCCCTTGAGGGCCATCTATTTTTAAATCGCACGGTAGAGTTAAAACCCGTGCGTACCGGTTCGGCGATCTAATCTGAGCCGTCTATTTTAAATCGGACGGTCCACATCAGTCCCGCTTTATAAAGGCAGGGATTCTTACGCGCTACCCCCTGGGGATCTCGGAAAATACGAGCTAGCCTCGGAAACTTCTGATCTAGCCCCTGGAACTTCAGAAATTCGTGTAAATTCATTTAAAAATTGGTTTTAGCCTCTGGACTTAATAAAAATTAGGAAAATCCCTCTGTTATGTGTAGTTAGACCCCTAGAAATTTAAGAAATAATAAATTAGACCCTGCAGTAGTGGGGATTTACCTTTTTGACCCTATATGAGATTAAAATCAGAAAATTGAATATGTGACTAGGACTTAAATTTAAAAAGGTAAGGCAAACACATTGCAAATTCAAATTTAAACTCTCCTAGTGCTTGGAAAACTTTAGAATGAGTTAGAAATAGATTTTAGGCTGAAATGAATCTATCTAATTGCTGTTCATATTTATTAGTAATAGAAACACATTTTTAGGCTAGGAAATAATTCTGAAAACTGATATAATAAATTTAAATTAGTTCACATCAGAGGAGAAGTTCAACAATATATTATTTAATATTTTAGATCAGAACCTAATCTGTTTAGAAGATATGTCCAACTATTTAATATTAAAACTCACTTTTAGGCATAGAAAATAAATCTGAAAATATAGGAAAATAAGTATGCATAAATAGAAAATGATAAATGAAATCTCCAAATCCAAAAACTTCAGTTTAAGATTTGGTAGAAGATCTGAAAACCTATTTGGAGTAGGAAATTACCTTTCATGCAAACTTGGTAGCTAAGAAGTGTATTAATTGAATATAAAGAATTTGTTCAAATTGGAAATTCATATATAGTGTGCAAACAGAAATCTGAACACAAAAGTTAGAAATCATATATATATGTTTAAAAGTGCATGTAGGCCAAAAATCAACACATGTAGAGTAACCACAACACCTAGAAATGTGAATGACTTTCATAGGTGTGAATGTGTGGTTTGTATGAAGTGAAAGTGTGAACTATGTCTTATGGATTGTTGTTTTCTTTTGCTATGCGTATTGGCATGAGTAGAACCTGCCCCAGAGCAAGTTCTCCCCTTCCAAGACCATGACTTTCCATTCCCAGAGCAGCAGGAAGAAGGCAAGTGTACCTGACCACTTTGATCCTATGCTAGGATGTGTAGATAGAATTATTTGCATTGTCAATTGAAATATGAAACCCATGCTAGGAAGTTTCCCTAGAATTGCATTACCTTGTTTCCTTGTAGCTTGGGTTGGGATTTATTTTATCATGTCATTTATTTATATGCTTATGCTTAGCCATGCTTAGAATGGGATAATTGGGATATGAGATCATCAATTTTATTTATCTTACTCTTGAATGAGATATTATGAGTTATGTAGAGGTAGGGATCGAGACAAGTTGGATGATTTGGTTGGTGCTGGGTGCACGAGACTCGGGTTTGTGTTTAGTACTTGCCTGGATCTTAAGGACCGGTTCATGGAGCATGTAACCTGGCTTTACCGTGCCAACCACATGCTGAGATGGGGCAGCTTGGCCAATTAATTAGGTGTATCCCCGGCGTAGTATGGGTGTGTTGGATGGTGCGGGGAATAGGTGTCAGCTGGATTACCATATGAACCGCAAGCCTAAAGAGGGGCCACTGCAGCGGGGTTGGAGCCTATTGCATGCTGTTAGGGGTGAAACCTCAGTGGGCCCACGCTCGTCGGGAATCCCTTTGTAAAGGTCTCGTAGTGATCTCCTGTCTACACACCTGGGAAGTGTGAATGTGGTTCGCGCCCACTAGCATAATGGAGGTTCTTTTAGTCCACCCAGCAACGGGGGATGAAATCACTACATGTGGGTACAGTGGTGCAAACTCTGCAGAGTCAAAACTGTCATGACAGCCGTGCTCACGGTCAAGAGCGGCTTGGACTTATTCATGATTAGAGGACGATGAATTTGGAAGTTGAGGATGTTAAGCGGGGAGCTTGACATTGGATATGATGTTATGGTTACTTGATTTTGATGATGGGTTGGGAGATTGGGACCATTTCACCTGTGTAGTAACGTAGGTGCTTAATAAGCTAAGGTGATAGGTAATTATTGCGTAGTGCTTTAACCATGAGTTCAACCTCTCCTTGCTCTAGCCATGCATAACATAACTTTCCCACACTTGCTGAGTAACAACGGTACTCAAACTTGCTTTTCTGTTGGTTTATATCGCTGCTCAGGTCAAGAGAATGATGTGGTGTTTAATGACCAAGACTTTGGTCCCGAGGAAGGATTCTAGGTTCACGGAGTCCCCTGGGCAATGCCTGTGACGGAGCCCACAAGATTTATATTCCGCTGCTGTTTTATTTATATGTCATGAATTTATTATCGTCCATCGAGACGTATGCTATGTAAGACTTATTTATATTCGACACCTGGCTTGTAATAAATGATGCTTCACTATTTGTCATCACATGTATGAGAAAATGATCCTGGCATACATGTGATATTCACTCGGTTGTTCTTCGGAGAAATCGGGTGTGACAGAAGTGGTATCAGAGCCAAGGTTGCCCGTAGGAACGTGGACCTAGGTAGAAATGGACGTATTTAAGGACCCTATTTTCCTAAAAACTATTTTACAAAGGTGTGGGTTGAAGGTGTGATTTAATGGGGTCACTTTATTCATCTTACCCCAACTTTTATTCAAAATACAATTTTTGTTTAACTCTTATCTTACTTAATTTTAAATGCTTTATGTTTTAGATGGTTCGCATGATCCGCACCGCCCGCAAGTCCACCGGAGGGAGAGTTCCTCTAGTTGCCCTTGCCCTGAGAGAGGAGAATCGTCCGGTGATGTACCACTCCTACGGATTGGCAGTAGGAGGCTTGTTGTGCCGTGTACGGCGTATGCTCCACACTGCCGGCAATACGGGCAAGCTAATCATACACTACAGCTCCACCCGGACCATCCGTGAGAAGCGGGAAGAATGGAGTTCAGAAATGAGGATTATCCATGAAAATCAGCTGCTCAAGATCCACCGCTCTCCAGCTTGTCGAGCGACACAGGTCGATGCCGAGAAGGATGTCACCTGGGAGGCCATCACCTGCCAGAGTTACATCTACCGTCGCCACCTGGACAGGACGGAGTACATGTATGTCCTCCAGCGTGAGAGTGGTACCGCAGAGTACAAGTACCCGCCAGTGCAGCAGGGGACTTCCCATGAGCACATGGACCTGTGCTTGGAAGATGCTGCTATGCTCAGCACTCGACTGCAGGAGTGTCAGCAGGAGCTTCAGGATGTTCGTGACACCCTGAAGGAGACTGAGGCGTTGCTTCGAGACAGCTTCAGGGCGAGAGAAAGAGGAGATGGGAATGAACTGTGTGTCACCGTGAATGACACATGGACTCCTGACTCCCCAGAACGCCGGGCGAGCAGGCGTCGCCGCACTTCTCCACCACCAGCTTCCCCACCCAAAGCGAAATCACAGGGCAGCCACAATAACGAGGAAGACCCCGAAGAGCCAGATCAGTGATATGAGTCGTGTAGAGTCCTTTCCCTTAGTTCAGCAGGTTATCGAGTAATCGAGTCAATACCTTAGTTATTTGTGTGTTAATGTTTGGTGTGTGACGTGAGTTGTGGAAGCCATGGGCATTTGTCCACAATCTCGTCTCTAGGTTGCTTTGCCTTGATGTGTGAACCCCTATGAATTAAGGGTGCATTTATTTTCACGTGAGACGTGACTCCCAAAAATCTACGTGAAACCCTCAGTAAATGTTTAATATATTAAGGCCTCAAAAGTTTAAGTTTAACAAGCAAATTGGGAAGTTAATATGTAATGCTTTAAGTTACATTTGGTTGATCATGATAGATGGCTGGAAGAGGAAAGGGTCGTGGTGCCAACCCCGCCAACAACAACAATGAGGCCGGCAACTCTCATCTTTCTGGAGGACAAGACAGGGGTGGTCGCCGTGAAGGAGCTGATCCCATCCACCAAATGCTTGAAAATCAGAATCAGATCATCCAGAATTTAACTCAAGTGGTGGCCAACTTGCACCAAGCTCCACCTCCACAAGCTGCACCACGCCAACCAAGGTTGAGTGAGTTTCTGGGGACTCAACCTCCAAAGTTTGCAAGTGCTGCTGAACCTCTGGAGGCAGATGACTGGCTAAAGACCATTGAGAGCAAGATGAGGATCATACAATGCCAAGGGTATGAGAGGGTGCTGTTTGCCTCTCACCAATTGCATGGACCTGCTGCTGATCGGTGGACTGCTTACGTGGCAGCCCATCATGACCCCGACAACATCACTTGGGAAGAGTTCAAGCGCATTTTCCGCAACCATTACATACAAAGGGGTGAACTCCAAAACAAGAGAAAGGAGGTCTTGGGACTGCAGCAAGGAAACATGACTGTGTGGGAATACCTCACTAAGTTCACCCAACTATCCTGTTATGCACCACGGGACATCGAAACTGATGAGCAGAAACAGGACTGCTTTGTGGAAGGACTTACTGCGGAAATGCGGTGTGCAATGTCCTCCAACGAGTATGAGAGCTTCCAAAAGATGGTATACAGAGCATTTGTTGTGGAGAGAAAGCTGAAGGCCTTGGAAAATGAAAACAAGAGGAAGGCGGGATGGTCACACCAAGTCTCGGGTAGCAACACACGCCCACGTCTGATGCAGCAACCCGCTGGGCAGACGAGCCGTGCTGTGGTACCCTACTCAGCATCCAGAGGGTACAACCCGAATTTCAGGCCTCCGTCAGCACCAGCACAGCCGCAGCGTCAGTTTGTACAGCAGCCTCGTCCCACATATCAACCTTGACCAGCAGTGCAAGGACCACAGAACCAACCCCAAGACAGCAAAGGCCAGGCACCAAAGGTTGGGGTGCAATGCTTCAACTGTGGTGAAGTGGGGCACTACGCCCATAAGTGCCCAAAGAAGAAGTCCATGCCACCACCACAGTAGAATGTGATGCGAGGACGGGTGAACCATGTGACCATGGAGGAAGCGCAAGAGGCACCTGACGTGGTAATTGGTAAGTTTCCTGCCAATTTACACATTGCAACCCTGTTGTTTGATTCTGGTGCTACCCACTCGTTCATTGCTCAAGGGTTTGTTAAGAAGCATGATCTAGCAACAACACAAATGAACCATATGCTAGCAGTGAACTCTCCAGGGGGAGAAATAAGGACAAGACAACTGTGTCCCAAGGTGAATCTAGACATTAATGGAGTAGTATTTACTGCAAACCTCATAGTGATAGACTCACAAGGGATAGACATTATTTTGGGTATGGATTGGTTGACCAAACACAAGGGAATCATCCATTGTTCGACAAGGACGGTGGAACTAACTCACCCTAGTGGCACAAGAGTGAAGTTCATGACTGCACAAGAATCTACGAGGGACCTTAAACTCAGTCACGTTGAGGTGGAAGTGGAGGAAATCAGGATCATCAGGGAATATCCAGATGTTTTTCCGGAGGAGTTGCTAGGTATGCCCCCTGATCGTGAAGTGGAATTCGCGATCGAGCTAGTGCCTGGAACAGCTCCAATATACAAGAGACCCTATGGGATGGACTCCAAACAGCTGGAAGAACTCAAGGAACATTTAAGAGAATTGAAAGAGAAGGGGTACATTCGTCCTAGTTCCTCACCATGGGGAGCTCCAGTGATATTTGTGCCCAAGAAGGACGGGACCCAAAGGTTATGCGTAGACTACCGTGCGTTGAATGAAGTAACCATCAAGAACAAGTACCCATTACACCACATTGAAGACTTGTTTGATCAGTTGAGGGGATCTTGTGTGTTCTCGAAAATTGATCTCAGGTCGGGATACCACCAACTTAAGATAAGGCAAACTGATATTCCAAAGACAGCTTTTGTATCTCGGTACGGACTGTATGAATACACCGTCATGCCTTTCGGGCTAACTAATGCCCCGGCATACTTCATGTATCTCATAAACAAGGTATTCATGGAATATCTGGACAAATTTGTGGTGGTTTTCATTGATGATATTCTCGTCTTTTCCAAAGATGAATAAGAACATGAGAGGCATTTAAGGTTGGTGTTGCAAAAACATAGAGAACACCAACTATATGCCAAGCTGAGCAAGTGTGAATTTATGTTGAAGAGAGTTCCCTTCTTAGGACATATAATCTCGGAGGTAGGAATCTCCGTAGATCTCGCCAAGATCGAGGATGTACAGAAGTGGAAGACCCCTGAGAATGTCGGGGAAGTTCGAAGCTTCTTAGGATTGGCTGGGTATTATCGACAGTTTATCGAGGGTTTCTCCAAGATTTTGAGACCCCTCACCAAATTGTTGGAGAAGGGAATCACATTCACATGGACACCGCAGTGCCAGACTAGTTTTCAAGAGCTGAAGAGAAGATTGAAAACAGCCCCAGTGCTTGTTATGCCAGATATGCAAAAGAACTTTTCGGTGTACTGCGATGCCTCTGGAAACGGGTTGGGATGTGTTCTCATGCAAGAGGGGCATGTCGTGGCATATGCATCCCGGCAGCTCCGGAAGCACGAGAAGAACTATCCTACGCTTGACCTAGAGCTAGCCACAGTGGTACACGCGTTGAAGATTTGGCGGCATTACTTGATGGGGAAGAGGACAGAGATATATACGGATCATAAGAGCTTAAAGTATATTTTCACACAGCCAGATCTCAACCTCAGACAAAGGAGATGGTTAGAGCTAATCAACGACTTTGATGTGGGCATCAACTATCATCCTGGGAAAGCGAACGTCATAGCAGATGCTTTAAGCCTGAAGGTGCAGGTCAATAGGTTAAGCTTAAAGGACATACCTACAGAACTGAAGGAAGAGGTTGTAAAACTCAATCTATGTCTAGTGAATAGTGGTGAGGCCGTCGCCATGGAAGTGGACTCCACATTGGAGCAAGACATACGCGATGGTCAAAAGAATGATGAGAAGATACAAGAAATCAGAGAACTCATCAAGGATAATAAAGCCCCTGGTTTCAGAGAGGATGAACAAGGTACGGTGTGGCAGGGGAAAAGAATCTGTGTGCCTGAAGTGAAAGAGATCCGTGAATCAATTTTGAAGGAGGCTCATGATTCCGTCTATTCCATTCATCATGGGAGTACGAAGATGTATCATGACCTCAAGAGCAGGTATTGGTGGTATGGCATGAAGCGGGATGTCGCGGAACATGTTGCCCTATGTGACACATGTCAGTTGGTGAAAGAAGAACATCAACGACCCACGGGATTATTGCAACCACTCAAAGTGTCTGAATGGAAATGGGAAGAAATAGGTATGGACTTCATAGTGGGACTACCCAGGACCCAATCGGGTTATGATTCGATATGGGTCATCATCGACAGGCTAACCAAAGTAGCTCATTTCATCCTCGTGAAAGAAAGCTACAGCGGATCCAAATTGGTAGAATTGTACATGTCAAGGATCGTGTGTTTCCATGGAGTGCCAAAGAAGATAGTGTCAGATCGAGGGACACAGTTTACCTCAAGGTTCTGGCAGAAGTTACATGAAACCATAGGAACTCATCTGAATTTTAGTTCTGCCTATCACCCCCAGAATCACTGGCAGACGGAAAGAACCAATCAGATCCTTGAGGATATGCTGAGAGTGTGTGCGCTCAAGAACAATTGGAGTTGGGATAAGAACTTACCGTATGCAGAGTTTTCCTATAACAACAGCTATCAGGCTAGTATGAAGATGTCACCATTTGAGACTTTGTATGGGAGGAAGTGCAGAACTCCACTATTTTGGAACCAAACAGGGAAAGTAAAGTGTTTGGGCCTGAGGTACTACAAGAAGCCGAGGTGAAAGTGAGGGAAATCCGCAACAACGTTAGGATAGTACAAACACGACAAAAGAGCTATGCCGATGTACGGAGAAGAGAGCTAGTTTTCAACGTGGGGGACTATGTTTATCTCAAGGTGTCCCCTATCCGAGGACTTCGTCGGTTCAAGGTGAAAGGGAAGTTATCACCTCGATACATCATACCCTTTCAGATCCTAGAGAGGAAAGGCAAAGTGGCATATCAACTTGAGTTACCGGCCCGCCTATCGGATGTGCACGATGTATTCCATGTGTCACAGCTCAAGAAATGTCTAAGGACGCCTGAAGAGATGTTACCCATGAATGAGGTTGACGTAGGAGAGGATCTGTCTTATGCCGAGCAACCGGTCAGGTTTTGGAGACAATGGAACGCCTCACGAGAAATAAAAGAATTCGGATGTGCAAGGTGCAGTGGAAGCATCACTCGGAAGAGGAAGCCACATGGGAGCGAGAAGACGAGCTTAAGGCACAGTTTCCGGAATTGTTTTCCTAGAACCACCAATCTCGAGGATGAGATTTCTTTTAAGAGGGGTAGAGCTGTAACACCCCAAAATCTGCTAAAGAGGGGAATTTAAAAATTTTTGGACGTATTGCATGTGGTGCAGAAATTTAAATTCAAACTGGAATTCAAATTCAAATCAAAACAGAAAAGAAAAGGGGAAAAAAGAAAAAGAAAACCCCAGCCAGAAAGTGGGCCGAAACCCGTCAGCCGGCCCACTATCTCCCCGCGCCAGCCCAAACCCGTGCCCCTCTCTTCCTCTCACTGACACGCGGGGCCCGCGTGTCATCTCCTACCTCCCGCGCGCGCCAACCGACCGGACTCTTCCCCGCATCCGAATCCAAACCACCTCCGAAAACCCGTGCCACCAGCCAGATCTTCGGCCCCGGACGCTGCTATTTAACCAAACCGATCCTCCGCCGTCTCTCCTCGTGAAATTCCCGCAAAGAAACTCGCCGAATCCCCAGCGCACTCCACTTTTCTCATCGGTGAGAACCGAAGCTTCGATCACCGTTTTCTTTCGATCCTTGCTCGGGTTTTCTGATCTAACACGCCGATCATGTTCCACCGCCTCTAGGGAGTCACGCAGGTGAAGAAAACCCGGTGTTTTGCACTCTAGACGTAGCTCCGGCGAGCACCGCCGTGATTTCATCTCGGACCTCGCCGCCGACCACCTTCTAGGGCCTCCGAGCTCAAGAAAAACCCCGAGGTGAGATCCCCGACCTCCCCTCTACCATTCTATGCCAAGAAATCCAGGTTTTAGGAAGTATGGACGAAAACCCGAAGATCTCCAGTGAGATCGCCGCCTCCCGCCGCCGGGCAGCGCCTCCCGCACACGGCCAGGGCGACGTGGCCCCTTGAGGGCCGTCTAATTTAAATTGCAGGGTAGAGTTAAAACCCCCACGTACTGGTTCAGCGATCTAATCTGAGCCGTCTATTTTAAATCGGACGGTCCACATCAGCCCCGCTTTATAAAGGCCGGGATTCTTACGCGCTACCCCCTGGGGATCTCGGAAAACACGAGCTAGCCCCGGAAACTTCTGATCTAGCCCCTGGAACTTCAGAAATTCATGTAAATTCATTTAAAAATCAGTTTTAGCCCCTGGACTTAATAAAAATTAGGAAAACCCCTCTGTTATGTGTAGTTAGACCCCTGGAAATTTAAGAAATAATAAATTAGACCCTGCAGTAGTGGGGATTTACCTTTTTGACCCTATATGAGATTAAAATCAGAAAATTGAATATTTTAAAAAGGTAAGGCAAACACATTGCAAATTCAAATTTAAACTCTCCTAGTGCTTGGAAAACTTTAGAATGAGTTAGAAATAGATTTTATGCTGAAATGAATCTATCTAATTGCTGTTCATATTTATTAGTTATAGAAACACATTTTTAGGCTAGGAAATAATTCTGAAAACTGATAAAATAAATTTAAATTAGTTCACATCAGAGGAGAAGTTCAACAATATATTATTTAGTATTTTAGATCAGAACCTATTCTGTTTAGAAGATATGTCCTACTATTTAATATTAAAACTCACTTTTAGGCATAGAAAATAAATCTGAAAAATATAGGAAAATAAGTATGCATAATTAGAAAATGATAAATGAAGTCTCCAAATCCAAAAACTTCACTTTAAGATTTGGTAGAAGATCTGAAAACCTATTTGGAGTAGGAAATTACCTTTCATGCAAACTTGGTAGCTAAGAAGTGTATTAATTGAATATAAAGAATTTGTTCAAATTGGAAATTCATATATAGTGTGCAAACAGAAATCTGAACACAAAAGTTAGAAATCATATATATATGTTTAAAAGTGCATGTAGGCCAAAAATCAACACATGTAGAGTAACCACAACACCTAGAAATGTGAATGACTTTTATAGGTGTGAATGTGTGGTTTGTATGAAGTGAAAGTGTGAACTATGTCTTATGGATTGTCGTTTTCTTTTGCTATGTGTATTGGCATGAGTAGAACCTGCCCCAGAGCAAGTTCTCCCCTTCCAAGACCAAGACTTTCCATTCCCAGAGCAGCAGGTAGAAGGCAAGTGTCCTTGACCACTTTGATCCTATGCTAGGATGTGTAGATAGAATTATTTGCATTGTCAATTGAAATATGAAACCCACGCTAGGAAGTTTCCTTAGAATTGCATTACCTTGTTTCCTTGTAGCTTTGGTTGGGATTTATTTTATCATGTCATTTATTTATATGCTTAGGCTTAGCCATGCTTAGAATGGGATAATTGGGATATGAGATCATCAATTTTATTTATCTTACTCTTGAATGAGATATTATGAGTTATGTAGAGGTAGGGATCGAGTCAAGTTGGATGATTTGGTTGGTGCTGGGTGCACGAGACTCGGGTTTGTGTTTAGTACTTGCCTGGATCCTAAGGACGGGTTCATGGAGCATGTAACCTGGCTTTACCATGCCAACCACATGCTGAGATGGGGCAGCTTGGCCAATTAATTAGGTGTATCCCCGGCGTAGTATGGGTGTGTTGGATGGTGCGGGGAATAGGTGTCAGCTGGACTACCATATGAACCGCAAGCCTCAAGAGGGGGCCACTGCAGCGGGGTTGGAGCCTCTTGTATGCTGTTAGGGGTGAAACCTCAGTGGGCCCACACTCGTCGGGAATCACTTTGTAAAGGCCTCGCAGTGATCTCCTGGCTACACACCTGGGATGTGTGAATGTGGTTCGCGGCCACTGGCATAATGGAGGTTCATTTAGTCCACCCGGCGACGGGGGATGTAATCACTACATGTGGGTACAGTGGTGCAAACTCTGCAGAGTCAAAACTGTCATGACAGCAGTGCTCACGGTCAAGAGCGGCTTGGACTTATTCATGATTAGAGGATGATGAATTCGGAAGTTGAGGATGTTAAGCGGGGAGCTTGACATTGGATATGATGTTATGGTTACTTGATTTTGATGATGGGTTGGGAGATTGGGACCATTTCACCTGTGTAGTAACGTAGGCGCTTAATAAGCTAAGGTGATAGGTAATTATTGCGTAGTGCTTTAACCATGAGTTCAACCTCTCCTTGCTCTAGCCATGCATAACATAACTTTCCCACACTTGCTGAGTATCAACGGTACTCAAACTTGCTTTTCTGTTGGTTTATATTGCTGCTCAGGTCAAGAGAATGATGTGGTGTTTAATGACCAAGACTTTGGTCCTGAGGAAGGATTCTAGGTTCATGGAGTCCACCGTACAACGCCTGTGATGGAGCCCACAAGATTTATATTCCGCTGCTGTTTTATTTATATGTCATGAACTTATTATCGTCCATCGAGACGTATGCTATGTAAGACTTATTTATATTCGACACCTGGCTTGTAATAAATGATGATTCACTATTTGTCATCACATGTATGAGAAAATGATCATGGCATACATGTGATATTCACTCGACTGTTCTTCGGTGAAACCGGGTGTGACAGACTCATTGTCTCACTCATGAATCTCTAACTTATTCTTGCAGCTGAAGTCTCTAAACGATAGCAGAAACAGCTAAACAGCAGCGGCTCCATCTTCACTTCCACAGACAAGTTGATGGTAGTTCACACACCTAGTACTCCACATGATCCTCAAAGTACTCTTCTCCTGTAGCTGATGTTTTGTGTGATAATGCAAGGGTGAGTACATGTCGTACTCAGCAAGTGCGGGAAAAGTATGACTTGTAGCTTACAACAAGGTATGGAATAAAAAGGCACATTGCAGCAAGCAAATTTTATTTTACAAACATGGACATCAACTGTTCCTAGGTGAATTTAATCCCAACATATATCCAAGTAAAACAGCAACATTCCTCCATCATAATTCACCAATTACAAGTCTCAACCAACCATTAATATTTCTCAAGTTCATCTCATGCTCATAGATATTCATAACCATCTCATTTTCAGTTAACCGAAACCAAACTCATTGCCAAGACTCAACAGTCCCGAAACCAATCCCAACGACCATACCATAACCATACCGAACATCCACCCCAAGTTTTCCCTCTAATCATGTGAGTTGGCCAGGCGCTTGTGACCGTAAGCACGGCTATCATGATAATTTTACACTCTGCAGAGGTGGCACCACTTTACCCACAAGTTTGTGATTTTGTCACCCATCGGCGACTGCAGAACCTCCATTATTCCAGTACACAACCGTCGGTGTATGGTAAAGAGATCAAAAAATAGCCTTTACAAAGGGGCTACTAATTGTATGGACTCACTAAGGTTTCACCAGCAGGCTTGAATTACCATTCTCCCACCTACGGGCCCCCTCTTGTGCCACGCAGTTCCCAGGGCAGTCCTCTCTCGACTCCCATTCCCCGCGCCTTCAACGGTCCATAATAAACTAGCAACACACCTAATTAGTCAGCTAAGCCGCACCCATATTTGGCCTTGTGGTGGCACTGTTTTCCTGGCATGTGCTGGCATGAACCTGTCCTTAGAACTACGGCAAGTAAACACCCATCTCATTCAACAACGTCCACGAACCAAGCTTGCCTAGATATCCCTCCGATTTCATGATCATTATCATCATCCAGTTCTCATTATCATTATTCATATGAGTGCAGTAGCTAATCATGTTTTAATTCAGCTTCCCATATCCCATATCTTAAGCGAAGCAAAAAGGAAAAACGACCATACCCGACTCATCAACTTTCCCGGCGACTGTGACGCCCGGTCCCGTAGAACACGGAGCCCAGCTGATGCATATGTGTGCCCAGGATGTTCATCACACATACACATGTAATTCAGAAACTGAATTCAGAATATATCCACGAATAATAGGGTTTAATTACTTTATTACATCAATCTCTAACTTATTCTTGCAGCGGAAGTCTTATTCTAGCAGCGGAAGTCTCTAACGATAGCGGAAGCAAACTAAGCACGGCAGCAGCTCCATCTTTGAATCTAACTCCGCAGGCAAGTTGATGGTAGATCGCACGCCTAGTACTCCGCATGGTCATAGAAGTACTCCTCTCCTATTGCTGATGTTTGTATGATAATGCAAGGGTGAGTACATGTCGTACTCAGCAAGTGCGGCAAAAGTACGACATGTAGCTTACAACAAGGTAGGAATAAAAAGGCTCATTGCAGAAATCAAAGTTTATTTCACAAACATGATAAAAACAGCAACTATTTTTAAGTTTATTTAGTCCCAGCATATATCCAATTAAAACAGCAACATACCTCCATCATAGTTTACCACTTTCCATGTCTCATCCAACCATAAATCTTTCTCAACCTTATCTCATGCTCATGATATTCATAACCATCACATATTGATATTATCCATAACCATCTCATATTCATATCTCCAAAACCATCTCATATTCATATCACCAAACCAAACTCATTGTCAAGGCTCAACAGTCCCGAAACCAATCCTAATGACCATACCAATAACCATACAAATAACATCCCAACGACCATCCCATCTAATCATGTGAGTTGGCCAGGCGCTTGTGACCGTAAACACGGCTATCATGATAGTTTTACACTCTGCAGAGGTGGCACCACTTTACCCACAAGTTTATGATTTCGTCACCCGTCGGCGACTGCAGAACCTCCATTATACCAGTACACAACCGTTGGTGTATGGCCAAGAGATCACAAAATAGCCTTTACAAAGGGGCTACTAGATGTATGGACTCACTAAGGTTTCACCAGCAGACTCGAATCACCATTCTCCCACCTACTGGCCCCCTCTTGTGCCATGCGGTTCCCAGGGCAGTCCTCTCTCGACTCCCATTCCCCGCGCATTCCACGGTCTATAACAATCTAGCAACTTGCCTAATTAGTCAGCTAAGCCGCACCCATATTTGGCCTTGTGGTGGCACTGTTTTCCTGGCATGTGCTGGCATGAACCGGTCCTTAGATTTACAGCAAGTAAACCACCATCTCATTCTACCACATCCACGAACCAAGCTTGCCTAGATCTCCCCCGATTCATGTTCATTATCAACATCAAGTTCTTATTATGATTATTCATATGAGTGCAGTAGCTAGACACGTTCTATCTCGCTTCCCATATCCCATGGACTCAGCGAAGCAAAAAGCAAAAACAACCATACCCGACTCATCAACTTTCCCGGCGACAAGTGTGGTTAACAAAACTAGTAAACTCCTATAAAAGGGTTTCCCTTCAAGTTGACTCAAGCACACACACGTTTTCGCAAGCAAAACAGTTTCAAAAACGTGGATCAATATGGTCAAGGGGCACTTGTCTTGTTCCTGTGGCTTTTGTTACTCACCTGTCTCGAATTCCTGGTGCGGCAGTCCTTCGTAGATAGCTTCCTGAGCTTGTCCTTCTACTCACGATCACGCACATACAAGATTCACAGCAATCAATCATCATGCACAAACTTTACTTTAAGATGCAATGGTGTAGGTGCATGCTAATCCTATGGTGTAGTTTCATTAATTCAGTTTGTATGTGTTGTTGCATGTTTTAATGGCTTTGCATGGGGTTTTATGATGAACAAGGGTGTAAGGATCAAGTGTGGATGTGGTGATGATCTTGACTCAAGATCTAGATTAATACCGCCGTTAAAAACTGATCAACACGTGATCTGTCCACACGAAAAAGCTTCTGTTCGGAGAAACAGATGCGTAGAAATCGCGATGATGTCGTAAGGTGGTAACGAAGACCTACCTCGGCCTTCCTCCTAGCAATGGTAGCAGGACAGATCGTCGGCTCTCTTCCGGCGACAGCGAGCTTGACGGGCTCGTCGGCGGTCTCACAGGTGGCTGAACTCCGGTGAAGGGGGTTAATCTCGGCGAGTTGGGAGCTAGGACCTCCAAGTCGCCGACTCAGGAGGGGAAGAATAGGTACATGGTTGCAGCCAAGGGTTTTTGGTTCTATTTATAAGAGGGTCAGAAAGAGTCCTACTCTAATTGGAGTTCGAATAAGAGTCCTATTCAATTTGTTTTGGATCTTAACAACTTATCTCCAATTGATTTGGTGCGGCAGCAACCATGGAAGAAATCATGTCGGTTTCCTCAGTACCGGGTACTCACGCACAGGGGAAAACCGCTTAAGGATCTCGTCCTTCCACAGGGGTAAGCTCTGGAGGCTCCACGTGTCAAGCGGGGGCCTGGCCTCCCTTTTCCGCAGAGACAAGCTCCGGGTGCGCCACGTGTTTGGCGGGCGGGACCTCCCTCTCCCTAAGAGGCGAGCTCCGCGTACGCCACGTGTCAGTGCCAGACCTTTCCTTTCTTCAGAGGCGAGCTCCGAGAGTGCCATGTGTCAGTGCCGGATCTCTCCTCTTTTCAGAGGCGAGCTCCAAGAGTGCCACATGTCCAACAGCGTCGGGCCCCCCTTCTCCTCAGAGACGAGCTCCGAGGTCGACACGTGTCCAACAGCGTCGGACTTCCTTTCTCCTCAGAGACGATCTCCGATGTCGACACGTGTCCAACAGCGTAGGACTTCCTTTCTCCTCGGAGGTGAGCTCCGAGGACGACACATGTCCCGTAGCGTCAGACCTCACTTCCCCTCGGAGGTGAGTTCCGAGGATGACACGTGTCCATTGGGACCAGACCTCACTCCCTCCGCAGGGGTGAGATCCGAGAGCGACATGTGTCCAGCGGAGCTGGGCCTCACTTCCCCGTAGAGACTAGCTCTGAAGGTGACACGTGTCCCGCGGGACTGGACCTCGCTTCTCCGCAGCGACAAGCCCCGGAGGCAACACGTGTCCAGCGGGTCAGACCTCGCCCCCTTCCGCAGAGGTGATCTCCGAGCCTGCCACGTGGCCAGCAGTGCCGGACCTCATCCCCCTCCGCAGGGATGAGCTCCGAAGGCGCCATGTGGCCAGCAGGCCGCAGGAAGTGTCGACGGCGCTCCTCGGTGAATTGGAAATGGCTTGTTTTAGCTATCTTTCTTCTGTTCTACTTCTTCCAAAATGTTTCTCTATATGAAATATGTATGCATGCATGGATACGAAGTTGAGGGTGTTACAAACCTACCCCCTAAACTGAATCTCACCCTCGAGATTCGATAGAGTAGAGAATAGATGAGGGAATTCTGCCTTGATATCTTCCTCACGTTTCCATGTAGCTTCGGCTTCCATGTGATGGCTCCATTGTACCTTGTACCAATGGATCACTTTGTGCCTCGTGACCCTTTCTTTCACGTCCAAAATTTGGACAGGGTGCTCTACATAGGTCAGATCCTCTTGAAGCTCGAGATCATCCATTGGTACTTGTTCTTCTTCTACTCTCAAGCACTTCTTGAGTTAGGATACGTGAAACACGTCATGCACGTTGGAGAGGTGCGTTGGGAGATCTAGTTGATAGGCTACCTCTCCTCGCTTGCCCAAAATCTTAAATGGTCCAATGTAGCGAGGTGCCAACTTTCCTTTGACGTTGAAACATCGTTGGCCTCAGATAGGCGATACCTTAAGGTACACGAAGTCTCCTACTACTAAGGTCAATCTTCTTCGCCTATTGTCCGCATAGCCTTTTTGTCGTGACTGAGCAGCCTTCAAGTTCTCCCATATCGTTTGGACTTGCTTCTCAGCTTCTTGCAGCACTTCGGGTCCAAACACATGGTTGTCTCCGGTCTCATTCCAGAACAGCGGAGTTCGACACCGTCTACCGTACAAAGCCTCGGAAGGTGACATCTTCAAGCTGGCTTGGTAGCTGTTATTGTATGAGAACTCAGCATACGGCAAGCTCCTATACCAACTACGCCCATGTTTCAAGGCGCAGGCTCTCAACATGTCCTCCAAAATTTGATTTTTCCTCTCAGTTTGCCGTCGGTTTGCGGGTGATAAGCGGAGCTAAAATCCAGTCGTGTACCCATAGCTTCATGCAGCTTCTTCCAGAACCTAGAGGTAAATTGGGTACCCCGGTCTGAAACTATCCTCTTTGGAACTCCATGACGGCAAACAATTTGCTCCATGTACAGCTCGGCTAGTTCTGCAACGCGGTACGTGGTTCTAACAGGAAGAAAATGGGCTGTTTTCATCAATCAGTCCACGATAACCCTGATGGAGTCGTAACTCGAACGAGTACGTGGTAATCCGACGATGAAGTCCATGCTGATGTCTTCCCAATTCCACTCGGGTACTTTCAATGGTTGCAACAGTCCAGCGGGTCTTTGATGCTCGGCCTTCACCCGTTGGCACGTATCGCATAAGGCAACATATTCAGCTATGTCCCTTTTCATACCATCCCACCAATAACAAGTTTTCAAGTCCTTGTACATCTTTGTACTGCCAGGATGTATAGAATAAGGTGAGTCATGTGCCTCCTTTAATATCGTGTCGTGGATGTGCTTCACGTTAGGCACACAAATCCTTTTCCCTAACCAAAGCATACCCTTCTCGTCTTCCTTGAAGTCCTTTTCTATGCCTTGTCGGATCCTTTCCTTGATCTCCTTGATTTCCTCATCCGTTGCTTGGCCATCTCTTATCTCTTGTTCCAGCAAAGAATGGAGTTCCATCACTTCCATCTTGTTCAAGAACCCGAGATGTAACTGTTCGAACTCCTTGCGCAGCTCGGGCAGTAGCTCCCGAACCATGAGTTGGTGACATGCTCCCTTTCGGCTCAACGCATCAGCTACTATATTGGCCTTTCCAGGGTGATAGTTGATTCCAACATCATAATCCTTGATGAGTTTCAACCATCACGTTGCCTCAAATTCAAATCCGTTTGGGTGAATATGTACTTGAGGCTTTTGTGATCCGTATACATCTCACATCGGTGGCCTAGGATATAATGTCTCCAAATCTTCAATGCATGCACCACGGCTGTGAGTTCTAATTCATGTGTGGGGTAATTCAGCTCGTGTTTCTTTAGTTGTCTCGACGCATAGGCTACGACTTGTCCTTCTTGCATGAGCACACATCCAAACCCTTGTATTGATGTGTGACACCCTCAATTTCGTATCCATGCATCCATACATAATTCATATAGAGAAACATTTTAAAAGAAGTAGAAACGGAGAAAGAATCAGAAAGATAGCCGAAAATAGCCAATTCCAGTTCGCTGAGGAGCGCTGTAGACACTTCCCGCGGCCCGCTGGCCACGTGGCGCCTTCAGAGCTCATCCCTGAGGAGGGGGTGAGGTCCAACGCTGACTGGCCACGTGGCAGGCTTGGAGCTTGCCTCTGCGAAAGGGGCGAGGTCCGGCCCCATGGGACACGTGTTGCCCCCGGAGCTAGTCCATGTGGAGAAGCGAGGCCAGCCCCGCAGGACACGTGTCGCTATCGGAGCTCACACCTGCGGAAAAGTGAGGTCAAGTTCCGCAGGACACATGTCACCCTCGGAGCTCGCCTCCGAGGGATCCGGTCTTGCTGGACATGTGTCACCCTTGGAGCTCGCCTCCGAGAGGTCTGGTACCGATGGACACGTGTCATCCTCGTAGCTTACCTCCGAAGAGAGGGGAGGTCCGGCACTGACACGTGGCACTCTCGGAGCTCACCTCCGAAGAGAAGGGAGGTCCGGCACTGACACATGGCACTCTCGGAGCTCGCCTCTAGAGAGAGGGAAGGTCCCGCCCACCAGACGTGTGGCGCACGTGGAGCTCGCCTCTGAGGAAGAGGGAGGTCCCGCCCACCTGACACACGGCAAAACCGAAGCTCGCCGCTGAGGAAAAGGGGAGCCCGGCCTCCACTGGACACGTGGAGCCTCCGGAGCTTATCCCTGCGGGAAGATGAGATTCTTAAGCGGTTTTTCTCTTGTGCTCGCGGGAATACCTGGTACTGAGGAAACCAACACGAATTCCACGTTGCTGCCGCACCAAATCAATCAAAGATAAGTTATTAGAATCCAAAACAAATCAAATTGGACACTTATTTGAAATTCAATCGAAGTAGGACTTTTATTTTTCTAGTTGTAAATAGAAATTGAAACACCCCTTGGTCGTAACACCTTCCCAAGCCGACAACTTAGAGGTCCTAGCTCCCAACTCGCCGAGTTAACCCCCTTCGCCGGAGTTCAACCACCGGTGAGACCACCGATGAGCCCCGTCATGATCGCCGTCGCTGGAAGAGAGCCGATGAGTCGTCCTGCTGCCATTGCTAGGAGGAAGGCCCCGAAGGAAGTAAGGTAGGTCTCCATTACCACCTTACGACGTCATCACGGTTTCTTTGCATCTGTTTCTTTGATACCTTCGACAAAAGCTTTTTCATGTGGACGATCACGTGTTGATCGGTTTTTGACGGTGGAATTGATATAGATCTTGAGTCAAGATCATCACCACGTCCACACTTGATCCTTACACCTTTGTTCATTGTAAAACCCCATGCAAGCCATTAAAACATGCAAGAACACGTACCAACTGAATTAAAGAAACTGCATCATAGGATTAGCATGCATATACACCATTGCATCTTGAGTAAAGTTTGTGCATGATGTTTGACTGCTATAAATCTTGTATGTGCGTGATCGTGAGTAGAAGGACAAGCTCAGGGAGCTGTCTACGAAGGACTACAACACCAAGACTTCGAGATCTATGAGCAACAGAAGCCACAGGAACAAGGCAAGTGCCCCTTGACCATATTGATCCCATGCTTTTGGAACTGTTTTGTTTGCGAAAATGTGTGTTGCTTGAGTCAACTTGATGGGAAACCCTTTTAACCGGGAATGTTGATGAGTCAGGTATGGTCATTTTTGCTTTTTGCTTCGCTGAGTCAATGGGATATGGGAAGCGAGATAGAACATGTTTAGCTACTGCACTCATATGAATAATGATAATGAGAACTTGATGATGATAATGAGCATAGAATCGGTGGAGATCTAGGCAAGCTTGGTTCGTAAATGTGGTAGAATGAGATGGTGGTTTACTTGTCGTAGATCTAAGGACCGGTTCATGCCAGCACATGCCAGGAAAACAGTGCCACCACAAGGTCAAATATGGGTGCGGCTTAGCTGACTAATTAGGTAAGTAGCTAGATTGTTATGGACCGTGGAAGGCGCGGGGAATGGGAGTCGAGAGAGGACTGTCCTGGGAACTGCATGGCACAAGAGGGGGCTCGTAGGTGGGAGAATGGTGATTCGAGCCTGCTGCTAAAACCTTAGTGGGTCCATACATCTAGTAGCCCCTTTATAAAGGCTGTTTTGTGATCTCTTGGCCATACACCGATGGTTGTGTACTGATATAATGAAGGTTCTGCAGTCGCCGACGGGTGACGAAATCACAAACTTGTGGGTAAAGTGGTGCCACCTCTGCAGAGTGTAAAACTACCCGAGCTTACGGTCACAAGCGTCTGGCCAACTCACATGATTATATGGGATGGTTTTTGGGATGGTTATTGGGATGTTATTCGGTATGGTTATGTAAAAGCCCAAGAAAGGGACGTGCAAAATTTTTTCATCACCTCACAACAGCACAGCTTTTGTTGTGGATATCTTGTGAAGAATTGTGAAGAGCAAGTAACCTCCATCAAAAGGGTGATTAGAGGGGAAAGCCCTAACTTTCACAATTTAGGTTTTCTACACATGAACATGAGAGGTTGAGCTCACCCCTAGAACTTAAATAGTATTGGGAAGGTTCAGGCCAAATTTCATGCAAATCCAACACTTTTGAGGCACTTTTGAAGCCATTTGGAAAAAAGGCCAATTTGAATGCAACTTCAAATTTCAGAAACTTTCATCACTTGGATTCAAAAGTTGTCTTCATATTCAAACTCAGCACATTTTTCTGAGTTGATCCACCAATTTTCACTTCCATTGGAATTAATCTTGTCGGGAGCTAAATTTTCAATAATTCAAAACTGAATTTGAATTTCAGTTCAAATGTGAAGCAAATTTAGCCAAACCAAATTCCAATTGAGGGAACCAAATTCAAAATGTAGCTTGGTGCTTAAGTCTCTCATTCAATGGAGAGTAGCTGGGATATTTACAGAAGGATTTGGAAGGAGATTAGAGGGGAGAGGGACCCACAGGTCAGTCGGGGAGCTGTTTCACAGCCGAACGGGCTCGGTTTCTCGCCGAAGCAATCACTCACCGCGTGCCACCGAGATGATCCTCTGGGCGCCACCGCGTGAGGCCACACATCCACCTCCTGCTTCCTCCCTCGAGCTGGCCAGCTGCTTCCAACTCGATCACCATGCAGAAACACCGCAAAACCGAGGCGCCGTTTCCTATCGCCCGAGAATAGAACCGAGTACACGCCGCCGCTTGCACTCGATCAAGAACCCGGCAAAACCACCGTGCACAGCGCCTTCCGAGCGGCAAAACCACACCGGTCGCTCGTCCTCTACCTCCTCGGCGCAAAAACATTCGAGTTCAGCCCTCCCAACCCTAGCTCAGCGGGTCTTGGCAACAACCGAGGAAATTGCCGTAGCTCGGCTCATGGTGACAGCCCAACCGAGGGGCTTTCACACCCGAGCTAGGACGCCCAGAGGAGCATTGGAGCCTCCTGCTACTCCTTTCTCAACCTCAACTCAAGCCGTGATCATTTGAGCAAGAATTTGGCGATTTAATCTCGGCTCGTGCAAAGTGACCCCGGGTGAGAAATCCCCAAAATTCGATCGAAATTCTTGTTTGTAGGCCACCAAACCGCGCACACGTGATCTGGACTGGCTGGCGGTCGATTTTTCCTTCACAACCCTAGCTAGAAACCGACAGGGTGTGGTGTATTTCATGTCTTCCCAAGATCAATTGTCGCCACCACTCTCGGGCGCACGGTGAACTCATAGTAGCAGTCGTTTCCGCGCTCGTTTGTGTCTTTTCCGAGTTTCTCTAGCATCCGAGGATGCTCTAGAGCCGATACCTTGAGGTTTTGGCAGGCTAGGGCCACCAGCCGATGACGCCGAACCTCTTCCTCAGCTGCCGCACGTCGCTGGCACGGTTCCGGTCCCCTAGCACCCACACCGATCCCACAACCGAGTTCCCAGACCCCAAAAACCCCCGGGTGGCGAGTCTCCGGCCGGGAGCGCAAAGCCGGCGAGGCGCCGCCTCGGTCCGGCGAGGTGGGCGCCCGGGCGGGAAGAAACGCCGGAGGTTGAAGAAGGGTGGGGCTGGCCGTAAAAACTGGGATTGGCTGTAGCTTAGGATCCGGTGCGGCTACACAGATAAAAACCCCATAGTCTCGTGTGTCCGCAAATCCTATTGGCTGCAGTTTAAACAGTGGGCCCAACAAGAATTTGCAATAGAAAACAATTCCAGATTCAGCCCAAACTTTAGAAATTCATAACTTTGTGTAGGAAGCTCCAAATCCAGTGAACCAAATTGTGCTGAACTCAGATTTGTGAGTACTTTCCAGCAACACAGATTTCATATCATGAGGCCTAATAATTTTCCAGAATTAAATCCCTAAAGTTTAAACTGTTAGGAATTTTATCTGAAGAATTACTTCATGAAAAAATCTGAAATTTGGCTGAGAGATTCATTGGAAAATCCTTGAGTCACAGTAAAATTTTAAAACTCATCCAAGTTCATTTAGTCCCACTAATGGGGTGATTAAGTGAACTGCCCTGAGAAAATAGAAAAATGTACAGAAACATTTTTCAGATTTTCTCAAATCTTGTTTAGGGCATAACTTCCTCTAGAATTCTTCAAATGACATGAAACCAATTCCATTAGAACCATCTTAAATTCTAGTTTCCAGAAAGTAATTGTTGGAGCCATGAAAAAAACCCCGGAATTCCTTAGAGGCTCTAATAATTGACCAAATAGGCTTTTAATTGTACAAGGCTCAAATGAACCTTGTTTCAAATGAAGCTTGGTCAAGACTCTGGTTAGGACCATACCAAGCCACCATAAAAATTTCAGAGCCAAAGGGGGGGGGCTAGCTAGAGTTATAGTAATTACTTATTCAAGTTTACACATTGCATTTGAATTGACATGTAGTATCTCGTTAACGTGTAGTCGCTGAAGGCGAGGAGACTTCGGAAGTGCTCGACTTCCTTCTTCCGGACGAAGCTTTAACCACTGACCAGCAGCTACAAGGCAAGCCCCGGTTTGCATTAACCCTTTTATAAAGTTTTGTTTTGTTTACATGTCTAGTGTGAAGTATGAATGTGCATTAGGTGTAGGATGGATGGAACCCCACATGCATAACCAGAATTTTCCTATAAGAGTAAGGGTAGTGTCTAAAACCTCGAATAGACAGGCTATGCTTAATGATTCATAGAACTTCGGTACAAGTCGAGTAGTTGGAATCTACTCGCGAGTTAGGCTTGGGACACACGGGATTGGTTCGAGAGATGTGAGATCACATTAGTAATAAAATGAGACTAGGCAGGGGCTAGGGCGCAGCAAAAGGAAGTCTTGTGTGCGCAGCCCTGTCCCTGTCGATTGAGGACCGATCCATGTGTGGCCCTGCTGAACAAGTATTAAACGTACCGAAGGCATATCGGATATATGGGCCCCGATAAACCGATGTAACCTATACCTCCAGGTGTCGAGGCATAACGCACCTATTTATAGGTGTAGGCTGAGGGCAGCAAGGTGGAAATCTGCTAACGGGCTTAGAGAAATGCTCCGTGTAGGGAACCTCCTGCTGATTTCGGTGTGATCGGTTTGACGTTTGGGCTGTTGGGTGAAAGGTTGTCCTGTATGACATCGAGTGAGAGTGCTGTGCAGCTCCACGGGTGGGCGTACGTGACGTGCTCTTTGGGTATCCCTGCAGGTGTATATCGAGTCGATTCGCCATCCCTCGCGGTGATGAGTACTGCTTGTTCACTGCATCATAACGTAGATAAATTATGGAATGTTATGATGCAATTCTGCTGTATGATATAATTGTATGGCTACATGGGTGCCACCAAATATTGCTTACTAAATTTCAGATTCATGAACTGTTAACTTGTGGCTAAAAGATGAATTAAGGATGAACTTGTAGGCGCGTCCGTTGCTGCAATTTTACCATCCCATGTTCATTGTACACTACATGTAGAGTTTCATGCCTAGGTGAGTCGGTTAAGTCTTGTTGAGCCATCGTGCTCATGGTTGCTGCTTAAGTGTTTTTCAGTGAGGAGCCACCCACCGACTCAGGTTACGAGTCCACCGGCGAGGGATACCCTCCGTCGGGGACCACGGCTGAGTGGGGGCCGTACACGCCGCGCTGAGCTGAGAAGTGCAGCTAGTGTGGGTTGCCCTAGGGCTGGGCAACCGACTTTTGCTAGATAGGCGGGCGTGAGTTGTACAAATCAAACTTCCGCTGTGTAATATGAACCTTAGTTTGTAACTGAGTATTGTACCAGCTTGTACAGTTTTAGTTGGTTTTCTATGTAATACAACGTACCCTTATGATGTGTGCCGTTGGGTGTCACATCGTGCGGCACCACCCTCTGCGATCCTGGACGAGCGAACTCCGGTCCGCCACAGCCTGGTATCAGAGCCGCATTGGGGATAGCATGACACGACCCCACGGTCTTGTCGAGCCAGGATCACGCTGAGGGGTGCTGCGTTGCACAGCACCGGATAACACATATCAAAGGTACAAAGCAGAAGCAAAGTTTTATTACATAAACCAGTGTATGAACATTTTTGCAATAAAATATGTCCAGTCTACACTCACGGGCGTAGACTATGCATCGAGTTCACATTCAGCCTGTGAACATGTCCCCGCTAGCACGCACCCACACTAACACGGCGGCGTGCACGACACCCACTCGACGGGGTTCCCCTCCTGGGGTTCTGTCTCCTGCTCAGGAGTTCCTTCCTCATAAAACCCTGCAAAAGCTTCAAATACAAGCAGTGAGCACGAAGACTCAGCAAGACTGACCCATCTCTCCTAAACATGAAACTTCTACATGGAAGGTTATAGGTTACATGAGGTAAAATAATTTGCAAGGACTCGCCTAATTAGTGGAACCTTACTTTCAAGTTTTAGCAGCAGGTCGTGGAGAACCTTACGCTAAGGCACATGAGAGAGCCGCAATCAAACAAGAAACGCATTTCTCTGATGTACTTTGCCCAAAGTTGAAAGGAACTTTAGTTAGCTCAAGACTACAGCAAATCATTAACAATCAAAGTCCATCTTTCAATCAGCAACATTTTAACATGTGTCTAGCCAGTTCTTTCTACGTCACGGTACAGTGAACAATTGGTACTCACTGACTGCGAGGGATGGCGATTATAATCGATTTACACCTGCAGGGTTACCCGAATAACCCGTCACGTACACCCGTACTCAATGTTGCATACAGCAACCATCACGGACGTCGTACGCAACCACCTTTCACACGTTAGCCAAATATTGAACCGGTCCTATCGTCCCGAGCAAGAGGTCTCTGCACGCGCATCTCAGTGCCGCCAGCCGATTTACACCTCGAGCTCTCAACCTACCCTCTGAACGACAGGTAATGCCTCAATACCCAGCTACCCGAGTTACATCGGTTTCCCGGTTCCCATATAGCCGGTAGGTCTTCGGTACTGTTCTAGCTTGTTCAAAAGGCCCACACACGGCTCTGTCCTCAATCGACACAAGCGGAGCTATAGCACACAGGCACCAAAGTCCTGCTGCCCTTACCCTCCGCTCGGTCTCATTTTTCTTGCCATGTGTATCATGTGCTATTTCTACCCGAGTCGAGTTCCTCTAGCCTGTCCTCGCGAGTAGTTCCAACTACTCGACTTGTACCGAATCCTACACTATCTTAGCATTGCAGTAGCTAACGGGGTTTTCAACCCTAATCCCAACCCATGGTTTTCTTGGCTATGCATTTGGGTTTTCAAACAAGACTCTAATGCAAGTAGTAATGGTACTTAAAGTGAGTTCTCAAAACAATTAAAATTTGTAAAAAGGTTAATGCAAACCGGAGCTTACCTTGCTGCTCTTGGTCGTAGGCTAGCTGCTCTTCCGGAGTAACGAAGTCTAAAACTTTGGGTTCCTCCTCAGCCTTAGCGACTACATGAGATAACAAGTATATGTATCAATTTAAATGCATTTGAATTGAATTTAAACTTGTGAAGACTATAAGTCCCACTATACAGACCCAATGACTCTGAAATTTGTAATGTGGTTTGGTTACAACCTAAGCAGAGAATTGGCCAAGTTTTATTTGCAGCAAAGCTCATGTGAGCCCTCCACAAATAATTATGTACTTGACCTTAATTAGAGCTCTTAGGGTGTTATAGGGATTTTCATGGAGCAATCCATGACTTCCTGAAAACTAGGATTTCAGAGGGTTCTAATGGAGTTGGTCTCACTTAATTTGAAGGTTCCTAGCTAAGGATATGAGCTAAACAATTTCAGAGAAATTCTGAAAATGTTTCTGAACATTTTCTATTTTCTCTGGAACAGTTTCATTAACCACACCATTAGGTGGAACAAATGAGCTCAAATGGATCTGAAATTTTTATGGTAGCTAAGGGATATTTTGTTGAACACCCTCGCAAAATTTCAGAATTTTCCTCCAAAGGGTTTTCCAGTTAAAATTCTAAACGGTTTAAATTTTGGAGAATTAATTCTGGAGAAATAGGGATTTTCATGAAGTGAAACTTGATTTTATGAAATGAACTCAGCGAGCTGAATCCAACAAATTTTGGTTCACTCGATTTGTACCTTCCTAGCCCAAGTTATGAGGATTTGAAGTTTGAATGAAATCTGAAAATCGGGAAAAGTTCAAATCACTGTGCGTGGGACCCGGGGCTACGTGTCGGCTCCTCATCGGATGACAGACGCAGCTACAGATTCCTTCGCGTGCAGCCACACCCGATCTGTGCCACAGCGGATCCCGTTTTTAAAATATCTGCCGCTGACAGCCGGGACCCACCCCCTTCGTCTTCCTCTCGCCTCCCGCGCTCTGCCGCCGCGACACCTCGCCGGAGAGCTCGCCGGCGGCCCTGTCGTGCTCCAAACTTCATGATTCTGGCCGCCCCTGACTAAATCCACTCGGGGAACATGATTATGGGCTCAGCTTGTCATGAAAATGGCCGGCACATGGTCGGCGACGAGCGGTAGCTTCGGAAGAACTTCGGCCGTGTCGGCCGGCCTTCCTAGCACCTCATCTGATTGAACAAAAGGTCGTCGAGCACCAGTGGACCCTAGGAAGGATCGACATGGGTTCTACGGAGCTCGGGGATGGCTGTACTAGGCTGTCACCATGCGACCTAGGCCGGAATTCGGGAATTCTTCTAAAACTCGAAGAACAGTGGCTTCCCTCAACGGTTCTTCGTGGTTCCTGCTCCTATGGACTCGCACGGGCACCAAGAAGTGCTTCCCCCTGTGAGAGGATGAGTGGTGCGCTGTGGACTACGAATTTGGTGAATCGGTCCGGGCTTCCTTTTTGCACACCGTCGTGAAATCATGAAATTCCGGCATGAGCAGTCTATGTCATGCCGCCGGAGCTTGCGGTAATGAAAGAGGGTCTGAAAGCGAACCTTTTTGCTGTTCACAGCTCGGCGAACGGCAGGCTGTGGTGGCCGGACGGACCGTTCCCGCGATGGCGGCTCGAGCTGAACCGGGAAATGAAAGAATGCCGTGGTGGAGCTCGGGAAGGACTGCTCCGGGCCTGGAACCGGCGCGAGGGCGTCAAGGAATACTTTGCGCACCCGGTGCTGGTCTCAGCTCGCCGTGGAAGCCACAGGATTGGTCAGGCGACGAGGAACCGAGGATTCCACCGAGCAGCGAGGGCTTTCAGTTTGCTGGGCGAGAACGCGTCGGGACAGTGGTGAGGAGCACTGGAGACAGCTCGGGCGCGTAGATAAAGGCCCCGAGAGGCGGTTCAGTGGCCGAGGGCGGCAAGCAGCTGCTGTCCTCGCCATTTCCTTGCCATGGCGGCAGCTCGGTCAGGCGCGAGAAACCGAGATCAGTCTTCAGTCGGTTGATTTCTCTCCAGTGGCTGACATGTGGGTCCCATCTCCCTTTTAACCTCTGAACTTAACTCCCTCTTACTGTTGTAAACAGTAATCCCTCTTATACCCATGGTGATTTGAATTATCTACCCCTGAGCCATTTGAGTTGGCTAGAATTCAAATTGGGTTTGGTTTGACTAGATTTCAGCACATATTCAGTTTGAAATTCAAATAAAGTTTGAAATTGCTAAACTTAGCTCATGACAAGATCAACTCCAAATGGAGTGAAAATTGGTGTGTGAGCTCACAAAAATGTGCTGAGTAAGAATATGCCTCCCACTTTTGAATTCATGGGATGGAAACAGTTTGAATTTGAATATGAGTTCAAACCACCCTCTTTCTAGCTATACCCAAAAGGACCTCAAAAAGGTTTTGAATTTGGGTAAAACTTGGCATGGACATTCCTAGCAAGGTGTAAGAGTTTTTGATATGGCCAGCCCCTAAATGATGTATGTGGGAAATGCCACTTTTGCATTGTGTGAGTTTGTTCTCTAATGATCATGTTGATGGTGGTTACTTGGTCTTCAAATGTGTTCATCAACTTTCTTTAAATGGAGTGTGTGTGGGGTGTGATGAAACACTTTGAGTATGTGCCAAAAACTTAGGCCCTTACATTCCTCCCCCCTTAAAAGAATCTCGTCTTGAGATTATAAGGTGAAAATGAGAGAGAGGACGGCTGAATGTTACCGTATATGTGACATGAAAAAGTCGGGGTAGTTAGCGCGAAGAAATCCTTCGCTCTCCCATGTCGCTTCATCCACGGAGTGATTACTCCACAAAACTTTGTAGAACCACAACGTACGGTTGCATGTGGTTCGGGCCTTTTCATCAATAACCTGAACCGGTTCCTCCCGATACATGAGATCCGGTTTCAGTTCTTCTATGTCCTCCAGCTGAATGGTAGTTGATAGCTTAAGACACTTCCTTAGCTGGGAAATATGAAAGACGTTGTGCACACTGGAAAGTGCTTCTGGTAGTTTCAGCCGGTATGCTACCGATCCACATCTTTCTGTAATCTGAAATGGACCGATGAATCGGGGTGCCAACTTTCCTCTCAACAAGAATCTGTTCACGCCCTTCATTGGAGACACACGTAGGTATACGTGATCCCCGACTTCGAATTGTAATGGGCGTCTTCTCTGGTCCGCATATTGCTTCTGTCGGGATTGGGCGGCTTTTAGGTTCGCTTGAATCAGCCGAACCTTTTCCTCCGCGTTATTGACAAGATCCATCCCGAAGGTAACCCTTTCGCCAGACTCACACCAATTCAGTGGTGTGCGGCATTTTCTCCCGTATAACGCCTTGTAAGGCGCCATCTTGATGCTGGCTTGGTACCCATTGTTGTACGAGAACTCGGCTAACGGCAAGTGATCATCCCAATTCTTGCCATGGTTGATAGCGCAAGCTCGTAGCATATCTTCTAGAATCTGATTTACCCGCTCGGTTTGCCCATCCATCTGCGGGTGATATGCTGAACTACGGATCAGCTTCGTCCCCAATGCAGCGTGTAGCTGCTCCCAAAAATGGGACACAAATAAAGTGCTCCGATCCGATATGATGGTACGGGGTACACCGTATAAGCATAGGATCCGTGATATGTACAGCTCAGCATACTTCTTGGCATTGTAGTTGGTGTTGACCGGGATGAAATGGGCAACTTTGGTGAGCCGGTTGACGATCACCCACGCGGAATCATGTTTCTGAAAGGTGGTGGGTACACCGACGATGAAGTCCATGCTCACATCCTCCCATTTCCAGGCAGGAACGCCTAGTGGTTGCAGCAGTCCCGGTTTCCGCATATGATCTGCCTTCACCCTTCGACATGTATCACAATCGGACATGTACTTTGCGATCTCCCGCTTCATCCGTGTCCACCAAAACTTGCTTCTGAGTTCTTGATACATTTTGTTGCTGCCGGGGTGAATAGAAAATTTTGACAAGTGAGCCTCATCAAAAATTTTCTTCCGTATCTCCGGGTTATGGGGTACGCCAATCCGGTCCTTGAACCACAGGACGCCGTCTCCGTCTTTCCGGAAACATTTAAGCTCCCACTGTCTACACGTCTCCGTAAATGCGACATGCCCTTGTCATGTTTCTGAGCTGCCGCTATCTCTTCACGGATGGTGGGGATCAAAGCTAAGTTGTAGAGAGCCCCATGTGGAATCACATGCAATGGTGGCTCGCTCTCTTCCAACGGTGTGATGGTCAGATTGTTGACGTCTGACTTGCGACTCAGCGCATCCGCCACTAAATTTTCCTTGCCGGGGTGATAATGGATCTCTATTTCGTAGTCCTTTGTCAACTCTAACCATCTTCGCTGCCTCATGTTCAGCTCCTCCTGACTGAATATGTACTTGAGGCTCTTGTGGTCGGTATATAAATGTACGAGGTTACCGAGTAGGTAGTGCCTCCACTTTTTGAGTGCGAGTACCATGACATCGAGCTCCAAGTCGTGAGTTGGATAATTCTGCTCATGGTTTCTAAGCTGCCGTGACCCATACGTGACCACTCTTCGGTCTTGCATCAGCACACATCTGAGCCCAATGCCGGATGCATCGCAGTACACATCGAACGGTTTTGTTGTGTCTGGCTGCGCCAAAACCGGTGCTGATGTCAGGTGCTTCACTAATGCCTTGAACGTTGCTTCACATGCCGGACTCCAAACATATTTGGTAGCCTTCTTCAGCAGCTCTGTCATAGGCTTGGCAATCTTCGAGAAGTTCGGAATGAACCTCCGATAATATCCCGCGAGTCCGAGGAAACTCCGTACCTTGTGAACAGTCCTCGGGGATTTCCAATTCAGCACTTGTGTGATCTTGCTCAGGTCTACAGCGATGCCCTCCGCTGAGATGATATGCCCGAGAAAAGGCACTTGCGATATCCAGAACTCGCATTTGCTGAATTTCACGTATAGCTTGTGATACCGCAGCCGTTGCAAAACTATACACAGGTGTTTCTTGTGCTCTTCCTCCGACTTGGAATATACCAATATGTCGTCGATGAAGACCACGACAAACTTGTCCAGCTCCGGCATGAATACCGAGTTCATCAAATACATGATGTGAGCTGGAGAATTGATGAGGGCGAAGGACATGACCAGGTACTCATAAAGCCTGTACCTCGTCGAGAAAGCCATCTTCGGAATGTCCTCAGCTCGTATCTTAATCTGATGGTACCCGGATCTTAAACCCATCTTGGAAAAGATCTTTGCTTCGACCAACTGATCAAACAACATGTCGATCCGTGGCAACGGGTACTTGTTCTTGATGGTTACGGCATTTAGTGGACGATAGTCCATGCAAAGCCGCAACATCTCATCCTTCTTCTTCACAAATAATGCTGAACAGCCCCATGGCGAGGAGCTCGGCCTAATAAAACCCTTCTCCAGCAGGTCCGTTAGCTGGGCCTTCAGTTCAGCCAACTCCTTGGGCGCCATCTTGTACGACCTTCGGGATATTGGCATGGTTCCCAGTGCAAGTTCAATCTTGAACTCCACCTCTCTATCAGGCGGCATCCCCGGTAAATCATCCAAGAACACGTCGGGGAACTCTCGGACCACTGGAATATCTTCCAATCTGATGGTTGTGGATTGATAGACACCTGGAAGTTTTATTTCTGGACTGTCCAGAAATAAGGAGTGAGATCCGTGCACTTCTGAGTTGAAGTGCACGATTCGAAGGACGGTGTCTAAAACAGCGCCCTAGCGGGTTAACCACGGCATCCCTAAGATGACATCGACCTTCTATCCCTCCAGAACTATGAGAGATGTAGGGTACACTCTACCCGTTAAGCATAATGGTGCTTTGGAAACCATTACGCTTGCTGAAATCTTCCCACCCGGTGAACAAATCAAATATGGACTATCGGTGGGTAGTATTTGCAAGCTGTGTTTAGCAATGAAAGCTTGGCTAATGAAATTGTGCGTGGCGCCTGAATCAAACAATACTATGGCAGGATGCTGGTGGAGTTGGAACATACCCGCAAGGATTGGCTCACCCTCCGGCACGTCCTCTATGGCAAGTTGGTGGACGGTGCCGGGCCTAGGGTTTCCCCGCCGCGCATTAGTAGGGTTCCGGGGCTGGTTCCTCCCCGGAAGTTGCGGTGCAACTTCGCCGCCTTGCCTCTCCGGACAACTGCTGGCGAAGTGTCCTGGACGACCACACTTGTAGAAGGTGGCTGCTGCTTGTCCGGTGCTTGGGGGATGAAAGCCCGGCATGCGCTGCTGAGGTGCATACGCACGCGGCATCGCCCGCTGCTGTTGTTGCTGCGGAGGTGATGCTGGCAGTGCTGGCCGGAATGCCAGTGGAGAATAGGGCCGACTGCGGAATGGCATCGACCTCTGTGGTGGCTGCCAGCGTGGACCAGATGGTGGGCGATTCACCATCCGAAATATCTGAGAAGGACCGCCTCCTTCTCCGCTACTTTGCGGCGCGCTTCACTTTCTTTCCGCCGCTGCCAACTCCTTGCCGGAGTCTTCCTGAACAATTGCAGCATCAATTATGTCATTGAGGCTGCCGCGATTGAACATCGCCAGCTGGTCTTTCAGGAGCGGGTTAAGCCCCTGGTAGAAGTGATCCCGCCGCTTCTCGTCGGTATCGGCGTGATACGACGCGTAGAGCGCAAGATCATTGAACGCCCTGGAGTTTTCCAGCGCGTTCCGGCTCCCTTGTTGCAGGCGTAAGAACTCCTGCGTCTTCCTCTTCATGAGACCCGGCGGTATGTGATAGGCCCTGAAGGCCGTCCAGAACTCCGCCCAGGTCATAACTCGGTCGGTGGGCTGTGAAGCACAGTAGTTCGCCCACCACGCGATCGCGGATCCCTGGAGCTGTTGGACTGCGAACTGAGTCTTGCGCTTCTCAATCACTTGGAGCAGCCCGAACTTCATCTCCATCATGCGGAGCCAGTTATCCGCATCGAGGGGTTCATCCGCCCTTGATAATACCAGGGGATGAGTCGCTAGAAAGTCGGAGTAGGAGCTCTGTTGACGCTCCTCACGATCATGACGCCTCTCTGGTCGAGACGTATTTGCAATAAGGGTCTGCAGCAACTCCGTGTGCTGCTGATGAGAACCCGCCATTGCCGCAACGATGTCGGCCAATGTAACCGTTGGCGGTGGCGGTGGCGGTGTTTGTTGTTGCTGTTGCTGCTGTTGCTGTTGCTGTCCCGAGGAGTTCTCGGGAGGCTGTTGGGAGGTTTCTCCCCCTTGACTGGAACCCCCAACGTCTGGGTTGGGAGGGTACGAGTCATTCTGAAATTCAAAACAGCGGCGATCAGCACATGTCATACTTAAAAATTCCATATGAAACAGTAGGTATTTGAAGTGACGCATGAATAATTTGCACAACATCCACATATATTGATAAAGCATAAACTTTATACAAGATACATTATTCTTGGGTCTCCGAGAAGTCGTGCTCATGTCGTCACTACCTATACATACGCTACTGTCTACACGACATGTCACCGATTACAAAAGTTTGGGTTACATCACCCTTGCTGCCCTACTTGGCAACAGTAACCCCCTACTCGGAGTAGAACACGACCTCCTGTGGGTCGTCTTCCTCCGGTACCTCTGCTGGTGGCTCTGGGTTTACAACCTCCTCTCCCATCTCGGGTTCTCCCATTGCCGGTAGACCCAAGACCACGGGTACGGCACCTACCACCGGTATGCCCATCACCGGAGGTACGAGGTCCTGCAACGTGTGCACCTCGTCCATGGCCTGGTTGTAGTCCTCTTCCCAGCCTTGCCCCTCCTCAATAGCGTCGTCCCGCTCTTAAGTAAAGACCTCGTTCTGCTGGGTCAGAGCGTGCACCTGTTCTTGCAAAGCCGTGATGTCGACATGGCTCTTCCTCTTCGTCTTCTTCAGACTATGCAACTGATTATGTTGTTCGTTCAGTCGCTTAATCGTCGGAAGGAGCGCGTTGCGGAGTGCGCTGTGAGCACTCTCGATATGGTCTCCACGGCTTGTGCTCTCCTTGAGCTTCGCAGCAAGACATTCTGTATGAACAGCTTGGCTGTCCATCACGGCTTTTCCTGCCCTTAATTGGAGACTAAGGTTTGCCTCCACGGGATTGTACCTTGGACAACCCGGATCGGTTGCCTCCATATACCTCCCTTCCCACACGTGATTAGCCTGTCCCTCCACCGGAACGAACGCGTACGGATTGCCCTCCATAGCTGTCACGTGTAGTTGGCAGAAATGCGACATGGTGTCGTGGGCTGCCACTTGCCACATCCCCTCCGGTTGTCTACCTCTCACCGTAACGGTGAACGGCGCCCAACCGGGTGGCGTAGGTCCTGCAGGAATTTCGACATGGATCGTCCACGTCTTGTTCCCCTCCTCGCATTCTTCCTTGGTGAAGTACTGTGGCATCTTGCTGTACCCAAAATATTGAAGCATTTGCCTCAACGTTCCCGGATAGCCGCTGCGGTGAGAACAGTGGGACACCATCCACCCGTTCTCCAACTGTCTATCCGCTGCCATCTGTAGAAACATATTTGATAAATGTCAAATATTTATTTGAACAGTAACCCATTGAGTTATAACATAAAAATGTCATTGAACCCATAAAACTTGGAAACATAGTTCAAATTTAAACAAATTTGACTGCTGTTCTGCTGTCCGACATGAAAGCCCTGACCAGTTTCCATTTCAACCTGATTTAGGCCATGCTAAAGGCAAAACCAATTCTGGAGCTCAACATAAAAGTTAAAGCTAACTTCAATATCTTTCCAGAAAGTATTTTCTTGGCCTAAGATCTGTCCTGTTTCAAAAGTTATGAGATGTCAAAGTTAACATAATTTCTGGAGAAGATTGAACAGCACCTCCCTGCTTTAGGTACTGATTTGATCCAAGAATTCCAGTTAATTCTGCTCCCAATCTGACAAAACTTTCTGTTACAAAGTTGTAACTCATCTCATTAAATTTTCAGAACTACCTCATTTTCTATTTTTGGATTCTTATGCAGGAAGTTATGCTCAATTTACAGAGAGTTACAGAGAGTTTTTGCTCTGCCCTATTTTCTGGACAGTTTCCACTCTACTGCATGTTTCGATTGGTTAAGGGATGAAACACTTCTGGACCTCAACAGAAAAGTTGTAAAGTTCTTCCAAATCTTTCCAGAAATGTATCATATGATCCCAAACTCGAAATAACTCACTCTCTAACCTTTGACTAACTTCAGCCTTAATTCATCTGAAAACAGGGTACTTCAGCCTATAAGTTGAAAACTTGTTAACTTCAAATATCCTGATTAAGGGAAGGAGTTACATCAAAGTTTTAGTGCTCCAGATTGAAACTGTCAAGTTTTACAATGCAGTTGTTCATTTAGTGGAGTCTGACGTCAATGCGTCACCAGATCATGTCGGTACTACGTCCTCACAAAGAAAAACCTATACCGGACTTAGCCGGCTTCGTTATTTCAGTGGCACTAAGCGTCTCTCGCACACGGATGCTACACGTCTACCGTTTTGTGGTTAGACTAACTGCAGATAACTCACACAATCGTCAGACACGGCTGCACACCGAGCCCGGTATCCATACAGTTCGTACACCCAGCCGTCATCACTCGCCCGGATGTTCTCAAGCCAAACGCGCCTTGAGTTACGTGTTCACGTTACTGACCACGTGACGGGGTCTCCCAAATTGCACCACGCACGCCAGTGACAGACGTTGCTCGAATACCCCAAACGACATGAAAAGTCGTAGAGGATACTAAAGCGGGTCGGATTGCCTGCCACCCGTGGGGCTCCACCCTTCAGCTTGTGCGCACTGGTGGACAGCGCTTACGTACACCCCCCAAGACATCAAGCGTCCCGAGATGCACGATTTTTTGACATAAGCAGATAGTTTAGTACGCCACTTTCTATACACTAATAACATCCTTATATGGGCTACTAACTCGTTCCTCACTGGATTTTTGAAAAAGATGACCTTTGTAGTGCGTTAAACCTCAAGCGAGCTCTGAAACCAACACTGACACGACCCCACGGTCTTGTCGAGCCAGGATCACGCTGAGGGGTGCTGCGTTGCACAGCACCGGATAACACATATCAAAGGTACAAAGCGGAAGCAAAGTTTTATTACATAAACCAGTGTATGAACATTTTTACAACAAAGTATGTCCAGTCTACACTCACGGGCGTAGACTACGCATCGAGTTCACGTTTAGCCCGTGAACGTGTCCCTGCTAGCACGCACCCACACTAACTCGGCGGCTTGCACGACTCCCACTTGACGGGGTTCCCCTCCTGGGGTTCCGTCTCCTCCTCGGCAGTTCCTTCCTCATAAAACTCTGCAAAAGCTTCAAACACAAGCAGTGAGCACGAAGGCTCAGCAAGACTGACCCGTCTCTCCTAAACATGAAACTTCTACATGGAAGGTTATAGGTTACATGAGGTAAAATAAGTTGCAAGGACTCGCCTAATTAGTGGAACCTTACTTTCAAGTTTTAGGAGCAGGTTGTGGAGAACCTTACGCTAAGGCACATGAGAGAGCCGCAATCAAACAAGAAACACATTTCTCTCATGTACTTTGCCCAAAGTTGAAACGAACTTTAGTTAGCTCTATACTACAGAAAATCATTAACAATCAAAGTCCATCTTTCAATCAGCAACATTTTGACATGTGTCTAGCCTGTTCTTTCTACGTCATGGTACAGTGAACAAGTGGTACTCACTGACCGTGAGGGACGGCGATTATAATCGATTTACACCTGCAGGGTTACCCGAATAACACGTCACGTACGCCCGTACTCGATGTTGCCTACAACAACCATCACGGACGTCGTACGCAACCACCTTTCACCCGTTAGCCAAATATTGAACCGGTCCTATCGTCCCGAGCAAGAGGTCTCTGCACGTGCATCTCAGTGCCGCCAGCCTATTTACACCTCGAGCTCTCAACCTACCCTCTGAACGACAAGAAATGCCTCAATACCCAGCTACCCGAGTTACATCGGTTTCCCGGTTCATATATAGCTGGTAGGTCTTCGGTACTTTTCTAGCTTGTTCAACAGGCCTGCACACGGATCGGTCCTCAATCGACACAAGCGGAGCTATAGCACACAGGCCCCAAAGTCCTTCTGCCCTTACTCTCCGCTCGGTCTCATTTTTCTTGCCATGTGTATCATGTGCTATTTCTACCCGAGTCGAGTGCCTCTAGCCTATCCTCGTGAGTAGTTCCAACTACTCGACTTGTACCGTATCCTACAATATCTTAGCATTGCAGTAGCTAACGGGGTTTTCAACCCTAATCCCAACCCATGGTTTTATTGGCTATCCATTTGGGTTTTCAAACAAGACTCTAATGCAAGAAGTAATGGTACATAAAGTGAGTTCTCAAAACAGTAAAAATTTGTAAAAAGGTTAATGCAAACCGGAGCTTGCCGTGCTGCTCTTGGTCGTAGTCTAGCTGCTCTTCTGGAGTAACGAAGTCTAAGACTTCGGGTTCCTCCTCAACCTTAGGGACCACATGAGATAACAAGTCTATGTATCAATCTAAATGCATTTGAATTGAATGTAAACTTGAGAAGACTATAAGTCCCACTAGACAGACCCAATGACTCTGAAATTTTTACTGTGGTCTGGTTATAACCTAAGCAGAGACTTGGCCAAGTTTTATTTGCAGCAAAGATCATGTGAGCCCTCCACAAATAATTATGTACTTGATCTTAATTAGAGCTCTTAGAGTGTTTTTAGGGATTTTCATGGATCAATCCATGACTTACTGAAAACTAGATTTTCAGAGGGTCCTAATGGAGTTGGTCTCACTTAATTTGAAGGTTCCTAGCTAAGGATATGAGCTAAACAATTTCAGAGAAATTCTGAAAATGTTTCTGAACATTTTCCATTTTCTCTGGAACAGTTTCATTAATCAAACAATTAGGTGGATCAAATGAGCTCAAATGGATCTGAAATTTTTATGGTAGCTCAGGGAGATTTCGATGAACATCCTAGCAAAATTTCAGAATTTTCCTCCAAAGGGTTCTCCAGTTAAAATTGAAACAGTTTAAACTTTGGAGAATTAATTCTGGAGAAATAGGGATTTTCATGAAGTGAAATTTGATTTGTTGAAAAGTACTCAGAGAGCTGAATCCAACAAATTTTTGTTCACTCGATTTGGTGCTTCCTAGCCCAAGTTATGAGGATTTGAAGTTTGAATGAAATCTGAAAATCGGGAAAACGTTCAAATCACTGCACGTGGGACCCGGGGCTACGTGTCGGCTCCTCATCGGATGACACACGCGGCTACAGATTCCTTCGCACGCAGCCGCACTCGATCCCTGCCACAGCGGATCCCGGTTTTAAAATATCTGCCGCTGACAGCCGGGACCCACCCCCTTCGTCTTCCTCTCGCCTCCCGCGCTCTGCCGCCGCGACACCTCGCCGGAGAGCTCGCCGGCGGCCTCTGTGGTGCTCCAAACTGTGACGCCCGGTGATCGCAGTGGGTGGTGCCGTGCGATGCGGCACCCAACAGCATGCACGAAAAGACGATAAGAACATAAAGGAACCATTTTGTTACTCAAGATAATTTCTTTTACAACATAATGTACACATGCAGCGGAAATTAAAATTTGCTGGACAATCTACTCACTCTCGACCCTATCTACGCCTAAGAGAAGTCGTTCAGCCCGTGAACGCTTCCTACTAGCTTCACAAAAGAAAGGCAGTGGTTAGGTTTCCGATGAGTTGAACGAACCGTGAGGTTCGTCGTCTCACCGAACAACCCTCCTCATAGCAGGCATCCTGCTACCTGCAAAAACAACTCAGAAGCAACCGTGAGTACTAAGGCTCAACAAGACTTACCCGTCAATCCTAAACATGCAACTCTACATGCAGGGGTAGTAAGACAGTAGGCATAGGAATTTGCAAAATGCAGCTTGACTAAACTTGATCCTTATATTCAGATTCTTTTAGCCTTCATTTTAGTGGTCCTCACGCCTCACAACATCGGAAGTCCACAATCAAACAAGAAACGCTTATCCCGATGTTGCTAGCCTAAGGTGGAAATGAAATTTAGTTGGCTCTATATCTACTTCAGTCAAGGTTCCAATACAGTGATTAATCCACAAACAGCAAGTTAAGAGATTTAGTTCCTCTTCTTACTAAGTCACGGCGCAGTGGGCAAGTATGCTCAATCCTCTTCTGCGAGCGACGGTGATTCGAATCAATAACAACCCGGAATACACGACACATACACCCGCCTCGAAAGACTCTCTCAAGAGCTCTTCCTTACGTTGTATGCAGCAACCTTTCACACGATACCCCGACATAGAAAAACGTTTCGCGCCGAGCAGGATGATCCTCTACGCGGACACGTCGAAGTTGCCCGCTAAAGGATTTACACCTACCGCCTTCTCAACGCCATTCCCACACGAAGGATGAGTTTCTATATCACGGTCCATCGAGTTACATCGGTTTCATGGGTCCCATACCCCACTATATATCCGGTACAGCTCAATCTTGTCCAGCAGGGCCGCATACATACAGTCCTTAACCGACACGGACGGGGCTACAACCAACCTCCACATTTGCCTTACCATCCCGGTCCAGACCAAATGTGGTTTCAAGCATTGTCACACCCATCGCAGGTCGAGACCAACCTTGAGCGCTCCATCCTACAGGAACATCCCCGTCCCCATCTCATTTTCATGAGGGTGCTCTTATAATTAACATCTCGCGAGTAACTCCATTACTCGAACTTTCTCGTGAGTAGCTTTTTACTACTCGACTTCTACCGAGCTAGCTACAACATTAGCCTAGCATCTACGACGAGGCAAAGCCTACACTAAACCTTCTAATCAGGGATGTAATAGTCATGCAAGTGGGTTTCAATCATCCTAGACATAATGCACAATATCAAGTCTAATAATCATGAGGTGAAGTAAAGCAAAATTTAAAATGGTAACGATATGCAAACCGGGGCTTGCCTTGCTCAACGGTTTTGTTAGAAGCTAGGAGTTAGTCTTCCTCCGGAGAATCCGCCAAACTCTTCACGAGATGGAGATCCTCACTGTAGAGTTGAGTCCTCGTCGAACGTCGATGTCACATGCTATTAAGATGATTTATGCACATGTATTCAAAAGCAATTTAGAAAATGATTCAAAGCTGTTGTACAAGTTAACTCACACATAAGAGAGGTAAACAACAGCAAGGTTTCTATTGTTGCATCTAAACCTTGGAGAAGATGAAAGCTAGGGTGAAAAGAGATACTAGTAATCACCATTTGATTAAGTCCATTATATGAACACTTAAACCTAAAAGATGGTAGCTCAAGTTCCATGGGTCCAATGAAGCTGAGAATTTAACCGCAGCTTCTATGGAAGCTAGTTAGGCAGTGTGCAAGAATTGAGATCATGAAATGGCTTAAGGTGATCACAACAAATCCTTATGTGGTTTTCACTAATCTGCCTTTACCCCCTAGATATTTAGCTTTCCTATGCTGCAAAGTAGACTTTTTGTGAAGTACAAAATGTCTTGAGTTAATAGGAATTGGTTTTACTATTTTTGGAGTTTCCTACATGAAGATATGGATTTTACAAAGAATGGGGAAAAGCTGAAATTGTCTCTGTTTATTTTCCCATTTTTCAGATACATAATGAATGAACACATCATTTGTCCAAGCAAATTGGGTCCAATGCCTCTGAAATTTTTACTGAAGTTCAAGGATATCTGGGAGAATGTCCTGTCCAAATTTGGGATTTTCCAATAAACAGAACTCCTGTAAAAATTCATACAAGATTTTCCTTAAATGAATTAATGAGCCAAATCCAGGGATTTTCATAAACATTGGGCTGCACCCATGGATATTACTCTTTGAGAGGAATCCAAAAAAATTCGTTTCACAATTTTTGGACACTCCTACACAAAGTTATGGCTCTCCAAAGTTTGAACTAGAGTGGGAAAATCTGGAAAATGTTTAAATGCTGACAGTGGGTCCCACCTGTCACCCCTAACCTCCAGACTCGCGCCAAACAGGGCCGTGGCGGCCCACTCCGGTGAGGTCGCCGGAAAAGCACTTCCCAGCCACCTCTAGACCCCCTGCTCCCCCCCCCCATATTTCCCCACGCTGAACACGTTGGTGAGGTCGCCGGCGGCTGAAACTCGCCGGAAAACAAGGCGCACCGGTCACAGCAGACCCTAGGGCTCTGGTGAGGTCTTGCATGGTGAATTCTCCACCAAATGGTCGGTTCTTGGGATCTACAACACCAGGGGACCATGTAGAAGACCGGCATGAGGTCTAAACCAGCTGGAGAAGGCTCTAAACCTATCGGCACCGTGCGCCCGATAGGGTCCAGCGGCATACCCTCTAAAAGAGCTCGGATTGCTCACTCTACACTCAATTTCTTGGTCTAAAATCGATGGAGGAGGTGTGCTAGGCAGTTAACATCCTGTTTGTGAAGTTTGAGACCCAACAAACATGATTTGAGGACGAATTTTACAATTCCTTACCTCAAGGTTCGTTTCTGTCGCCTGGGAGAAAAACTTGAAATTCTCCCTCTGTGATCAATGGCTATGGCTGAGCTTCGGAGGTGAGCAACTAGACTTGTTGGTGCACCAATGGGTTGGCTTGCTTGGGCGTGATCACTCCTGGTTTGAGCTGGGCACGGTGATCAGTTCCAGTTTCTTCAGCTTTAGCTCTGGAGCAGTAGAAACTTCGCTGCTTCTAGGCGCCGGTGAGCTCGGGACGGCGGAGGGAAGTTGCCAGCCGGCCAGAGCACTGGGCAAAGATTGCTTGATTTGCTCTGGGCGATCAGAGGAAACAGGGAACGGTGGCTGGGTGCTTCACGGGAGGAGAAACAGAGAATGGGCACGAGCGAGAGAGAAACAAAGTTCGGTTGCTCTTCGTGCGTGGAGGATAAGGGCTGGAGGACGGTCGACCAGAACACAGGAGGTGGTGCCGGGAGCTCGTCGGGAACAGTCCCTTCCAAGAGCTGGCGCGCGCTCAGCCGTCGGTGGAGTCGGTTTGCACTTTTGTGAGACTGACCAGTGGGGTCCAAAGCCACAATTCTCCCTCTTATCCCCCATTTCGATTTAAAATAGCAAATGAGCTCCAAATTTGTTCAAACTTGGAGGATATGTCAAAAGAATTACGAGGAACTCAAATCTGAAATCAGATTTTGAAATTGAGTTTGTTTGGTTCGAAATTCAAATTTAAGTTTGAATTTGAACGTGCCCTCATTTAATCCTCGGAATAAATAGTATACGAGCTCCAAAATTATTCCAATTTGGACCAGAAGCTCCTTAATACCTGGGAATTGCATTGGTGAATTCCTTTGCAAGTATTTGGCAATATGAATATGAATCCTTTTAAAAGGATCAAAATTGTGTTTAAATTTCCTCCACTCTCCTCATAGAGAAGGTGCACATGTGTTAGAGTTTTGGGAGTGTAATTCTTTCCCCTAGGTTAACATGTGTTGCGCATGGGCTAGAGAAAATTTTTAACTCCCTCACCTGTCCATAGTTGTATTCATCATTTCATGTGACACAACTATAGTCTTTTATCGCCTTAACTTTGTTTCATAAGTTGACATCAAACTTTACAAAAGTTAGGGCTGTTACACAAACTTCATGATTCTGGTCGCCCCTGCCTAAATCCACTCGGGGAACATGATTCTAGGCTCAGCTTATCATGAAAATGACCGGCACATGGTCGGCGATGAGCAGTAGCTTCGTAAGAACATTGGCCGTGTCGGCCGGCCTTCCTAGCACCTCATCTGATCGAACAAAAGGTCGTCGAGCATCAGTGGACCCTAGGAAGGATCGACATGGGCTCCACAGAGCTCGGCGATGGTTGTACTAGGCTGTCAGCGGGAGATATTTTAAATCAGGATCGGGCTGCGGCCGGGATTGGGTGTGCTGGCGCGCAAAAACCCTGTGGGCCTCAGTGTGCTGTCGGCTCCGCACTTAACACGTGTCCCTGCGGGCCCCGGCAGATTTAAACTTTTCCCCCGATTTTCAGATTTCATTCAAAATTCAAATCCTCATAACTTTGCCTAGAAAACTCCAAATCAAGTGAACCAAATTTTGCTGGATTCAGCTCTCTGAGTACTTTCCATCAAATCAAGTTTCACTACATGAAAATACTTAATTCTCCAGAATTAATTCCTCAAAATTTAAACTGTTTAGAATTTTAACTGGAGAATCCTTTGGAGGAAAATCCTGAAATTTTGCTGGAATGTTCACCAAAATATTCTTGAACTACCATAAAAATATCAGATCCAATTGAGCTCATTTGATCCACCTAATGCTGTGATTAGTGGAACTGTTCCAGGGAAAATAGAAAATGTTCAGAAACATTTTCAGAATTTTCTCTGAAATTGTTTAGCTCATATCTTTAGTTAGGAACCTTCAAATTAAGTGAGACCAACTCCATTAGAACCATCTAAAAATCTAGTTTTCATAAAGTCATGGTTTGTTTTATGAAAATCCTTAGAACACCCTAAGAGCCTTCAATTAAGATCAAGTACATAATTAATTGTAGAGGGCTCAAATGAGCTTTGCTGCAACTAAGACTTGACCAAGTCTCTGTCTAGGTTGTAACCAAGCCACAGTAAAAGTTTTCACAGTCAGTGAGTCTGTCTAGTGGGACTTATAAGCTTCACAAGTTCAGACTTAATACAAATTTATTTAAATTGATACATGTACTTCTTCTATCATGTAGCCGCTAAGGTCGAGGAGGAACCCGAAGTCCTAGACTTCGTTACTCCGGAGGAACAGATAGCCTACGACCAAGAGCAGCAAGGCAAGCTCCGGTTTGCATTAACTTTTACAAAGTTTTATTGTTTTGAGCACTTACTTGAGTATTACGATTCTTTGCATTAGAGTCTTGTTTGGAAACCCAATTGCATAGCCAAGAAAACCATGGGTTGGGATTAAGATTGAAAACCCCGTTAGCTACTGCATTGCTAAGATAGAGTAGGATTTGGTACAAGTCGAGTAGTTAGAACTACTCGCGAGCATAGGCTAGAGGCACTCGACTCGGGTAGAGATAGCACATGACACACTTGGCAAGAAAGATGAGACCGAGCTGAGAGTAAGGGCAGCAGGACTTTGGGGCCTGTGTGCTGTAGCTCTGCTTGTGTCGATTGAGGACCGAGCCGTGTGCGGGCCTGTTGAACAGGCTAGAACAGTACCGAAGACCTACCGGCTATATGGGAACCGGGAAACCGATGTAACTCGGGTAGCTGGGTATTGAGGCATTGCCCGTCGTTCAGAGGGTAGGTTGAGAGCTCGAGGTGTAAATCGGCTGGCGGCACTGAGATGCGCGTGCAGAGACCTCTTGCTCGGGACGATGGGACCGGTTCAATATTTGGCTGACAGACGAAAGGTGGTTGCGTACGGCGTCCGTGATGGTTGTTGTAGGCAACATCGAGTACGGGCGTACGTCACGGGTTATTCGGGTAACCCTGCAGGTGTAAATCGATTATAATCGCCGTCCCTCGTGGTCAGTGAGTACCACTTGTTCACTGTACCGTAACCTAGAAAGAACAGGCTAGTTACATGTTAAAATGTTGCTGATTGAAACATGGACTTGATTGTTAATGATTTGCTGTAGTTAAGAGCTAATTAAAGTTCCTTTCAACTTTGGGCATAGTACATGAGAGAAATGCCTTTCTTGTTTGATTGCGGCTCTCTCATGTGCCTTAGCGTAAGGTTCTCCACAACCTTCTGCTAAAACTTGAAAGTAAGGTTTTACTAATTAGGCGAGTCCTTGCAAATGATTTTCCTCATGTAACCTATCAATCCCTCATGTAGAAGTTCCATGTTTAGGAGAGACAAGTCAGACTTGCTGAGCCTTTGTGCTCACTGCTTGTGTTTGAAGCTTTTGCAGGGTTCTATGAGGAAGAGACTCCCGAAGAGGAGACAGAACCCCAGGAGGGGAGCCCCGTCGAGTGGGAGTTGTGCATGCCGCAGAGTTAGTGTGCGTGTGTGCTAGCAAGAACACGTTCAAGGGCTGGACGTGGACTTGATGTGTAGTCTACGCCCGTGAGTGTAGACTGGACTTATTTTGATGTAGAAATGTTCATAAACCACTTTATGTAATAAAAGTTTTGCTTCCGCTTTGTAGCTTTGATGTGTGTTATCTGGTGCTGTGCAACACAGCACCCCTCAGCGTGATCCTGGCTCGACAAGACCGTGGGGTCGTGTCAGCGTTGGTATCAGAGCTCGCTTGAGGTTTAACGCACTAAAAAGGTCATCTTTTTCAAAAATCCAGTGAGGAACGAGTTAGTAGCCCATATAAGGATGTTATTAGCATATAGAAAGTGGCATACTAATCTATCTGTCTATGTTGGAAAATCGTGCATCTCGGGACATTTATGTCTTGGGGGGTGCACGTAAGCGCTGTCCACCAGTGTGCACAAGCTGAAGGGTGGAGCCCCACGGGTGGCAGGTAACCCGACTCGCTTTAATATCCTCTACGACTCTTCATGTCATTTGGGATATTCGAGCAATGTCTGTCCCTGGCGTGCGTGGTGCAATTTGGGAGACCCCGTCACGTGGTCTGAAACGCGAACACGTAACTCAAGGCGTGTTTGCCTTGAGAACATCCGGGCGAGTGATGACGGCCGGGTGTACGAACTGTATGGATACCGGACTCGGTGTGCAGCCGAGTCTGACGATTGTTTGAGTTTCTGCAGGTAGTCTAACCATGAAATGGTAGACGTGTAGCATCCGTGTGTGAATGACGTTTATTGCCACTGAAGTAACGAAGCCGGCTAAGTCGGGTATAGGTTTTTCTTTGTGAGAACGTAGTACCGACATAATCTGGTGACGCATCGACGTCACACCCCATTAAATGAACAACTTCATTTAAAACTTGAAAGTTTTGATCCAAAGTAGTAAAACTTGATGTAACTCATTCCCTTGAACAGGATATTCAAAGTTAACAAGTTTTCAACTTATAGGTTGTTAAGGACAGAGCACTCTGTTTTCAGCTGAATCAAGGCTGAAGTTAATCAGAGGTTAGAGATTGAGTTCTTTCGAGGTTGGGGTCATATGATACATTTATGGAAATCTTTGGAAGAGCTTTACAACTTTTCTGTTGAGGTCCAGAGGTTTTTCATCCCTTAACCAATCGAAAAATGCAGTAGAGTTGAAACTGTCCAGAAAACAGGACAGAGCAAAGACTCTCTGTAAACTCTCTGTAAATTTGGTATGACTTCCTGCATAAAAATCTAAAAATAGAAAATGAGGTAGTTCTGGAAAGCTTATGAGATGGGTTACAACTTTGTAACAGAAAGTTTGGTCAGATTGGGAGCAGAATTAACTGGAATTCTTGGATCAAACCAGTACCTAAAGCAGGGAGGTGCTGTCCAATTTTCTCCAGAAATTCTGTTAACTTTAACCTCTCATAACTTTTGAACCGGCACAGGTCTTAGGCCAAGCAAATACTTTCTGGAAATCTACTGAAGCTTTAACTTTGATGTTGAGGTCCAGAATTGGTTTTGCCTTTAACAGGGCGTAAATCAGGTTGAAATGGAAACTGGTCAGAGCTGTCATGCAGACAGCAGATCAGCAGTCAAATTTGTTTAAATTTGAACTGTATTTCCAAGTTTTGTGGGTTTAATAACATGTCTTATGTTATAACTCAATGGTTTACTGTTTAAATAAATATTTGACATTTCTCAAATGTATTTTTACAGATGACAGCAGACAAACAGCTGGAGAACGGGTGGGTGGTATCCCACTGTTCTCACCACAGCGGTTATCGGGAGGCATCGAGGCAGATGCTTCAATATTTCGGATACAACCAGATGCCACAGTACTTCGCCAAGGAAGAAGGCGAAGAGGGGAACAAGACGTGGACAATCCATGTCGAAGTCCCCGCAGGACCTATGCCACCCGGTTGGGTGCCGTTCACCGTCACGGTGAGAGGTAGACAGCCGGAAGGTATGTGGCAAGTGGCAGCCCGTGACACCATGTCACGTTTCTCCCAACTACACGTGCAGGCTATGGAGGGCATTCCATACACGCTCGTTCTGGTGGAGGGACGGGCTCACCATGTGTGGGAAGAGAGGTACCTGGAGTCAACGGACCCGAGTTGCCCAAGGTACAACCCCGCGGAGGCAAATCTCAGCCTCCAGATGAGGGTGGGAAATGCCGTGATGGACAGCCAAGCTGTTCATACGGAGCATATCGCCACGAAGCTCAAAGAGAGCACGAGCCGTGGAGACCATTTCGAGAGTGCTCACAGCGCACTCTGTAATGTGCTCCTTCCGACGATCAAGCGACTGAATGAACAGCACAATCAGTTGCATCGTCTGAAGAAGGCAAAGAAGAAGAGCCGTGTCGACATCACGGCGTTGCAGGAACTGGTACAGAATCTGACCCAGCAGAACGAGAACCTTACTCAAGAGAGAGACGACGCTATTGAGGAAGGGCAAGTCTGGGAAGAGGACTACAACCAGGCTATGGACGAGGTGCATGCATTGCAGGATCTCGTACCTCCGGTATTGGGCATACCGGTAGTCTTGGGCCTTCCAGCAATGGGAGAACCCGAGATGGGCAAAGAGGTGGTAGATCCAGAGCCACCAGCAGAGGTACCGGAGGAGGACGACCCGCAGGAGGTCGAGTTCTACTCCGAGTAGGGGGTTACAGTTGCCAAGTAGGGCAGCTAGAGTAATGTAACCCAACTTTTGTAATCGGTGACATGTCGTGTAGGCAGTAGCGTATGTATAGGTAGTGACGACATGAGCACGACTTCTCGGAGAACCGAGAACAATGTATCTTGTATAAAGTTTATGCTTTATCAATATATGTGAATGTTGTGCAAATTATTCATGTGTCACTTCAATACCTACTGTTGCATATGGAATTTTAAGTATGACATGTGCTAATCGCTGCTGTTTTGAATTTCAGAATGATGCATACTCGTGCCAACCCGGATGTTGGGGGTGCTAGCCAAGGGGGAGAGACCTCCCAACAGCCTCCCAAGGACTCCTCGGGACAGCAGCAACAGAAACAGCAAACACCGCCACCGTCACTGCCAACCGTTACATTGGCCGACATCGTCGCGGCAATGGCGGGTTCACACCAGCAGCACACGGAGTTGCTGCAAACTCTCATCGCTAATACGTATCGCACAGAGAGACGTCAAGACCGTGAGGAGCGTCAACAGAGCTCCTACTCCGACTTCCTGGCGACTCATCCCCCTGTATTCTCAAGGGTGGATGAACCTCTTGACACGGACAACTGGCTCCGCGCAATAGAGATGAAGTTCGGGCTGCTCCAGATAAGTGAGCAGCGCAAGACTCAGTTCGCGGTCCAGCAGCTCCAAGGATCCGCGGGCGCGTGGTGGGCCAACATCTGTGCTTCACAGCCCACCGACCGAGTTATGACCTGGACGGAGTTCTGGACGGCCTTCAGGGCCTATCACATACCACCAGGTCTAATGAAGAGGAAGACGCAGGAGTTCCTGCACCTGCAGCAAGGGAGCCGGAACGCGCTGGAATACTCCAGGGTGTTCAACGATCTCGTGCTCTACGCATCGTATCACGTAGATACCAACGAGAAGCGGTGGGACCACTTTTACCAGGGGCTTAATCCGCTCCTGAAGGACAAGTTGGCAATGTTCAATCGCGGCAGACTCAACGACATCATTGACGCTGCGATTGTTCAAGAGGACTCCGGCGAGGAGTTGGCGGCGGCAGAGCGAAAGTGAAACGCGCAGCAGAGCGGCGGAGAAGGATGTGGTCCTTCTCAGAAGTTTCGGATGGTGAATCTCCCACCATCAGGTCCACGCTGGCAGCCACCCCAGAGGTCGATGCCTTTCCGCAGTCGGCCGTACTCTTCACCGGCATTCAGGCTGGCACTGCCAGTACCACCACCGCAACAACAACAGCAGCAGCGGATGATGCCGCGTGTGTATGCACCTCAGCAACGCATGCCGGGCTTTCATCCCCCGAGCACAACACCAGCAGCATCCACATGTTACAAGTATGGTCGTCCAGGACACTTCGCGAGCAGTTGCCCAGAGAGGCAAGGCGGCGGAGTTGCACCAACGTTTCCGGGGAGGAATCAACCCCGGAACCCTACTAATGCGCGGCGGGCAAACCCTAGGCCTGGCACCGTCCACTAGCTTGCCATAGAGGACATGCCGGAGGGTGAGCCAATACTTACGGGTATGTTCCAACTCCCCCAGCATCCCGCCATCATATTGTTTGATTCAGGCACCACGCATAATTTTATTAGCCAAGATTTCATTGCTAAACACAGCTTGCAAATACTACCCACCGATAGTCCATATTTAATTTGTTCACCGGGTGGGAAAATTTCAGCAAGCGTAATGGTTTCCAAAGCACCGTTATGCTTAGCGGGTAGAGTCTATCCTACGTCTCTCATCATCTTAGAGGGACAAAAGGTCGATGTCATCCTAGGGATGTCGTGGTTAACCCGCCACGGCGCTGTTTTAGACACCGTCCTTCGAGTCGTACACTTAAACTCAGAAGTGCACGGGTCTCACTCTTTATTTCTGGACAGTCCAGAAATAAAACTTCCAAGTGTCTATCAAGCCACAACCATCAGATTGGAAGATATTCCAGTGGTCCGAGAGTTCCCTGACGTATTCCGGGATGATTATCCGGGGATGCCGCCCGATAGAGAGGTGGAGTTCAAGATTGAACTTGCAACGGGAACCATACCAATATCCCGAAGGCCGTACAAGATGCGCCCAAGGAATTGGCTGAATTGAAGACCCAGCTAACGGACCTGCTGGAAAAGGGTTTTATTAGGCCGAGCTCCTTGCCATGGGGCTGTTCGGCATTATTTGTAAAGAAGAAGGATGAGACGTTACGGCTTTGCGTGGACTATCGTCCATTAAATGCCGTAACCATCAAGAACAAGTACCCGTTGCCACGGATCGACATGTTGTTTGATCAGTTGGTCGAAGCAAAGATCTTTTCCAAGATGGACTTAAGATCCGGGTACCATCATATTAAGATAAGGGCGGAGGACATTCCAAAGACAGCTTTCTCGACGAGGTACGGACTTTATGAGTACCTGGTCATGTCCTTCGGCCTCACCAATGCTCCAGCTCACTTCATGTACTTGATGAACTCGGTATTCATGCCGGACAAGATGGTCGTGGTCTTCATCGATGACATACTGGTATATTTCAAGTCAGAGGAAGATCAAAAGAAACATCTGCATATAGTCTTGCAGCGGCTGCAGGATCACAAGCTATACGCAAAATTCAGCAATTGCGAGTTCTGGATATCACAAGTGCCTTTTCTCGGGCATATCATCTCAGCGGAGGGTATCGCTGTAGACCCAAGCAAGATTACTCAAGTGCTGAATTGGAAATCCCTGAGAACTGTTCACGAGGTACGGAGTTTCCTCGGACTCGCGGGATATTATCGGAGGTTCATTCCAAACTTCTCGAAGATTGCCAAGACTATGACGGAGCTGGTGAAGAAGGCTACCAAATATGTTTGGAGTCCAGCATGTGAAGCAGCATTCAAGGCTTTAGTCAAGAACCTGACATCAGCACCGGTTTTGGCGCAGCCAGACACAACAAAACCGTTCGATGTGTACTGCGATGCATCCGGCATTGGGCTCGGATGTGTGCCGATGCAAGACCGAAGGGTGGTCGCGTATGGGTCACAGCAGCTTAGAAATCATGAGCAAAATTATCCAACTCATGATTTGGAGCTCGCTGCCGTGGTACTTGCACTGAAAATGTAGAGTCACTACCTACTCGGCAACCTCGTACATTTGTATACCGACCACAAAAGCCTCAAGTACATATTCACTCAGAAGGAGCTGAACATGAGGCAACGCAGATGGTTAGAACTGATAAAGGATTACGAAATAGAGATCCATTATCATCCGGGCAAGGCAAACGTAGTGGCAGATGCGCTGAGCCGCAAGTCACACGTCAACAATCTGACCATCACACCGTTGGAAGAGAGCAAACCACCACTGCATGTGATTCCACATGGAGCTCTCTACAACTTAGCTTTGATCCCCACCATCCGTGAAGAAATAGTGGCAGCTCAGAAACATGACAAGGGTATGTCGCATTAGCGGAGACGTGTAGACAGTGAGGAGTAGAAATGTTTCCGGAAGGACGGAGACGGCGTCCTATGGTTCAAGGACCGGATCGTCGTACCCCGTAACCCGGAATTACAGAAGAAAATCTTTGATGAGGCTCACTTGTCAAAATTTTCTATTCACCCCGACAGCAACAAAATGTATCAAGAACTCAGGAGCAAGTTTTGGTGGACACGTATAAAACGGGAGACTGCAAAATACGTGTCCAAGTGTGATACATGTCGAAGGGTAAAGGCAGACCATATGCGGAAACCGGGACTGCTGCAGCCACTGGGCACTCCTGCCTGGAAATGGGAGGATGTGAGCATGGACTTCATCGTCGGTTTACCCACTACTTTTCAGAAGCACAATTCTGTGTGGGTGATCGTCGACCGGCTCACAAAAGTTGCCCATTTCATCCCGGTCAACACCAACTACAACACCAAGAAGTACGCTGAACTGTACATCTCACGGATCCTATACTTGTACGGCGTACCCCGTACCATCATATCGGATCGGGGCACTTTATTTGTGTCCCGTTTTTGGGAGCAGATGCACGCTGCATTGGGGACGAAGCTGATCCGTAGTTCAGCATACCACCCGCAGACGGATGGGCAAACGGAGCGGGTGAATCAGGTACTAGAAGGCATGTTACCAGCTTGCGCTATCAACCACGGCAAGAATTGGGATGATCACTTGCCGTTAGCCGAATTCTCGTACAATAATGGGTACCAAGCCAGCATCAAGATGGCGCCTTATGAGGCGCTATACGGGAGGAAATGTCGCACACCATTGAACTGGTGTGAGTCTGGCGAAAGGGTTACCTTCGGGATTGACCTTGTCAACAACGCGGAAGAAAAGGTTCGACTGATTCAAGCAAACCTAAAAGCCGCCCAATCCCGTCAGAAACAGTATGCGGACCGGAGAAGACGTCCATTACAATTCGATGTCAGGGATTACGTATATCTACGTGTGTCTCCAATGAAGGGCGTAAACAGATTTGGGGTGAGGGGAAAGTTAGCGCCCCGATTCATCGGTCCATTCCAGATTGCCGAAAGATGTGGATCAGTAGCATACCAGCTGAAATTACCAGAAGCACTTTCCGGTGTGCACGACGTCTTTCACACTTCCGAGCTGAGGAAGTGTCTCAAGCTATCAACTACCATTCAGCTGGAAGACATTGAAGAACTGCAACCGGATCTCACCTATCGGGAGGAACCGGTTCAGATTATTGACGAAAAGGCCCGAACCACACGCAACCGTACGTTGTGGTTCTACAAAGTTCTATGGAGTAATCACTCCATGGACGAAGCGACATGGGAGAGCGAAGGATTTCTTCGCGCTAACTACCCCGACTTTTTCACGTCACATATCCGGTAATTTTCCCACCGTCCTCTCTCTCATTTTCACCTTATAATCTCGGGACGAGATTCTTTTAAGGGGGGAGGAAATGTAAGGGCCTCAGTTTTTGACACATATTTGAAATATTCATCTTCATACACACACACCTCATTTGAGGAAAGTTGATGAACACAAATGAAGAGCAAGTAACCACCATCAACATGCTCATTAGAGAACAAACTCACATATTGCAAAAGTGGTATTTCCCACATGTGATATAGAGGGGCTGGGCACATGAAAACTCCTACATATTGCTGAGGATGTCCATGCCAAGTTTCACCCAAACTCAAAACCTTTTTGAGGTCATTTTGGGTATAGCTACAAAGAGCGCAGTTTGAAACCATATTCAAATTCAAACTGTTTTTATCCCATGAATTCAAAAGTGGGAGGCATATTCTTAGTCAGCACATTTTCGTGAGCTCACACACCAATTTTCACTCCATTTGGAGTTGATCTTGACATGAGCTAAGTGGGGCAAATTCAAACTTCATTTGAATTTCGAACTGCACATGTGCTGAAATTCATTCAAACCAAACCCATTTGAATTCTAACCAATTCAAATGGCTCATGGGTGAATAATTTGAATCACCAAGGGTATTTTGGGGCTCACTGTTTACAACAGTGATTAGGAGTGAATTTCAGATGTTAAAACCCTGGGTGGGACCCACATGTCAGTCACTGGTTCAAAGCAACCGACTGAGACTTTCTCCACTCGGGTCGCCGAGCCGCCTCTGCGATCGCCACCGAGGGGAGCCACCGCGCCAGCAGCTGCTTGGCCACGCGCGGGCGTGAGGCGGTTCAGAGCCTTCTTAAGGCGTCTTCCCCTCTCCTCGGCCGAAGCTATCGCCATTTCTTCCCCCGCAAGAACACAGCGCCGGCAAACTCCTTCCGCCGCTTGGAACCGATCGGGAGCGCCGATCACAGCCTTCCCGTCCCCTCCAGAGCTACGGCAAGGTACTAGGAACTCTTCTCCTTCCTCCCGTTGCTAAAACTCAGCTGAAACCGATTGATCTCGGCTATACCGAAAGATAAATTCGGTGACTTAAAACCGCCGCACCTCGGGCTCCCGTGGACAGCCCAACCGGGGAGTTGTCACACCCGAGCCAAGACACCCTTGGACGCGCTGGTGACCGGTGCTGCTCACCCCCGAGCCACAGCCCGAGTGCTTGCTCACCGGCGGCGAATTTCCAGTTTTCCCCTTTCTGTGTGCAGAACGACCTTCGGGTGCGGTTCCGTCGAATTCGTACTCTAGAAAGGATTAGAGGGCCTCAATCCGCTCTCACACAAACTAGACACGGTAACGCACAAGTTGCCTTCACAACTTTTGGCCGAAGAACCTCTGCAACCGGCGTATTTCGAGGTTTACCAACGGCGGAGCAAGCGGGAGGCATCGGGCGCACGGTGAGGACCTACTTCGGGCCTCCCCCGAGCTGCTTCAAGCTCATGTCGACCTTCCCTGAGGTCCACTGATGCTAGGGAAGTCAGCCAACACGGCCGAAGTATTTCCGAGGCGGCGGCTCGTCGCCGACCATGCACCAGCCGTTGTCATGACGAGCTGACCCCAGAATCATGTTCCCCGAGTGAAAGTAGGCAGGGACGGCCAAGATCGTGAAGTTTGAAGCTCCATTGAAGCTGCCGGCGAGCTCTCCGGCGAGGTTCCCGGGCGGCAGAGCGCGGGCGGCGGGAGGTTGACGAAGGGGGTGAACCCCAGATGTCAACGGGAGATATTTTAAATCGGGATCGGGCTGCGGCCGGTATCGGGTGTGCTGGCACGCAAAAACCCTGTGGGCCTCAGTGTGCTGTAAGCTTCGCGCTTAACACGTGTCCCTGCGGGCCCCGGCAGATTTAAACTTTTCCCCCGATTTTCAGATTTCATTCAAACTTCAAATCCTCATAACTTTGCCTAGAAAACTCCAAATCGCGTGAACCAAATTTTGTTGGATTCAGCTCCCTGAGTACTTTCCAGCAAATCATGTTTCACTTCATGAAAATCCTTAATTCTCCAGAATTAATTCCTCAAATTTTAAATTGTTTGGAATTTTAACTGGAGAATCCTTTGGAGGAAAATCCTGAAATTTTGCTGGAATGTTCACCAAAATATCCTTTAACTACCAGAAAAATTTCAGATCCAATTGAGCTCATTTGATCCACCTAATGGTGTGATTTGTGGAACTGTTTCAGAGAAAATAGAAAAATATTCAGAAACATTCTCAGAATTTTCTCTGAAATTGTTTAGCTCATATCTTTAGTTAGGAACCTTCAAATTAAGTGAGACCAACTCCATTAGAACCATATGAAAATCTAGTTTTCATAAAGTCATGGTTTGTTTTATGAAAATCCTTAGAACACCCTAAGAGCCTTCAATTAAAGTCAAGTACATAATTAATTGTAGAGGGCTCAAATGAGCTTTGCTGCAACTGAGACTTGACCAAGTCTCTGTCTAGGTTGTAACCAAGCCACAGTAAAAGTTTCATAGTCAGTGAGTCTGTCTAGTGGGACTTATAAGCTTCACAAGTTCAAACTTAATACAAATGCATTTAAATTGATACATGTACTTCTTCTATCATGTAGTCGCTAAGGTCGAGGAGGAACCCGAAGTCCTAGACTTCATTACTCTGGAGGAACAGCTAGCCTACGACAAAGAGCAGCAAGGCAAACTCCGGTTTGCATTAGCTTTTACAAAGTTTTATTGTTTTGAGCACTTACTTGAGTATTACGATTCTTTGCATTAGATTCTTGTTTGGAAACCCAATTGCATAGCCAAGAAAACCATGGGTTGGGATTAAGATTGAAAACTCTGTTAGCTACTGCAATGCTAAGATAGAGTAGGATTCGGTACAAGTCGAGTAGTTGGAACTACTCGCGAGCATAGGCTAGAGGCACTTGACTCGGGTAGAGATAGCACATGACACACTTGGCAAGAAAGATGAGACCGAGCGGAGAGTAAGGGCAGCAGGACTTCGGGGCCTGTGTGCTGTAGCTCCGCTTGTGTCGATTGAGGACCGAGCCGTGTGCGGGCCTGTTGAACAAGCTAGAACAGTACCGAAGACCTACCGGCTATATGGGAACCGGGAAACCGATGTAACTCGGGGAGCTGGGTATTGAGGCATTGCCCGTCGTTCAGAGGGTAGGTTGAGAGCTCGAGGTGTAAATCGGCTGGTGGCACTGAGATGCGCGTGCAGAGACCTCTTGCTCGGGACGATGGGACCGGTTCAATATTTGGCTGTCGGGCGAAAGGTGGTTGCGTACGGTGTCCGTGATGGTTGTTGTAGGCAACATCGAGTACGAGCGTACGTGACGGGTTATTCGGGTAACCCTGCAGGTGTAAATCGATTGTAATCGCCGTCCCTCATTGTCAGTGAGTACCACTTGTTCACTGTACCGTGACGTAGAAAGAACAGGCTAGTTACATGTTAAAATGTTGCTGATTGAAATATGGACTTGATTGTTAATGATTTTCTGTAGTTTAGAGCTAATTAAAGTTCCTTTCAACTTTGGGCAAAGTACATGAGAGAAATGCATTTCTTGTTTGATTGCGGCTCTCTCATGTGCCTTAGCGTAAGGTTCTCCACAACCTGCTGCTAAAACTTAAAAGTAAGGTTTTACTAATTAGGCGAGTCCTTGCAAATGATTTTTCCTCATGTAACCTATCAATCCCTCATGTAGAAGTTCCATGTTTAGGAGAGGCGGGTCAGACTTGCTGAGCCTTCGTGCTCACTGCTTGTGTTTGAAGCTTTTGCAGGGTTCTATGAGGAAGAGACTCCCGAAGAGGAGATGGAACCCCAGGAGGGGAACCCCGTCGAGTGGGAGTAGTGCACGCCGCAGAGTTAGTGTGCGTGTGTGCTAGCAAGAACACGTTCAAGGGCTGGACGTGGACTTGATGTGTAGTCTACGCCCGTGAGTGTAGACTGGACTTATTTTGATGTACAAATGTTCATAATCCACTTTATGTAATAAAAGTTTTGCTTCGGCTTTGTACCTTTGATGTGTGTTATCTGGTGCTGTGCAACGCAGCACCCCTCAGCGTGATCCTGGCTCGACAAGACTGTGGGGTCGTGTCAGCCATAACCACCAAAACACACCAAAAACTTAGTAAAATAATACTAAGAAAACTTTCCATAAGAGTAAAGCAGGTTCGAAACATTGCAAGTTAAAAGCAGGTCCATTGCAATCAAGCTCCGAACCTTACCAAAGCTAACCGGACCTTGAACCGGAGCATACCAAAGCTAGTCGGACCTAGCGCCAGAGCTTACTAAAGCTTAGTCAGACCTAGCACGGAACATACCAAAGCTAGTCGGACCTAGCACCGGAGCTAGCAAAAACAAGTCGGACCTAGCCAAAATAAGTCAGACCTAGACAAAGCATGTTGGACCTTACGTCGGACCTATCGTCGGACCTTGCAGGAGCTCGGACCTAGAGTCGGACCTTGTTAAAAAGGTGTTTTGGTAGTATTCAAAACTTTTATCGTCAAAGCCAATGTATTCAGCACACATAGGTCTCACAGTGGTGTTGTGAGGTGATGAAAATTTTTTGCATGTCCCTTTTCTTGGGCTTTTACATCCCTCCCCCCTTAAAAGAATCTCGTCCCAAGATTACTAAAGAAGAGATAGCAATGTAATAGGAACTCACCCGTGCTGAGACGCCATGAACTCCGGGTAATTTGAGCGAAGGAATTCCTCGCTCTCCCACGTCGCTTCTTTGACAGTGTGGTTACTCCAGAGTACCTTGTAGAACCACAACGTTCGGCTACGCGTGGTCCAGGCTTTCTCATCAATAATTGCCACCAGATATTCATCATATGTCAAACCTGGTTGCAGCTCACCGATGTCTTCAGTGGGGACAGCAGCCGTATGTTTCAGACATTTTCGCATTTGTGAAACATGGAAAACGTCATGAACACCAGCAAGAGATGCCGGTAGCTCCAGTCTATACGCCGCTGGTCCACACTTCTCGGTGATAGCATAGGGTCCAATGAAACGGGGAGCGAGTTTCCCCTTCACGCCGAACCGGTGCACGCCTTTCATCGGAGACACACGGAGGTACACGTGTTCCCCGACGTCAAAGTGCAGCGGTCTACGCCTCTTATCAGCGTAGCTTTTCTGCCGGGATTGAGCGGCCTTCAAGTTGGCTTGAATCATCCGAACGCGCTCTTCGGCGTTGTTCACCACATCAACCCCGAATGTGACCCTTTCACCGGACTCGCACCAGTTTAATGGGGTGCGACATTTGCGACCGTAGGGAGCTTCATAGGGTGCCATCTTGATACTCTCCTGATAGCCGTTATTGTACGAGAATTCCGCCAATGGTAGGTGATTATCCCAGTTCCTACCGTGGTGGATGGCACATGCTCTCAACATGTCTTCTGGCACCTGATTCACCCTCTCTATTTGCCCATCTGTCTGAGGGTTATAGGCGGAGCTCCTAATCATCTTAGTACCCAATGCAGCGTGCAACTGCTCCCAAAAGCGAGATACAAATAATGCACCCCGATCTGAGACGATGGTCTTGGGTACCCCATATAAGTATAGAATCCTCTCTATGTACAGCTCCGCTTATTTGCTGGCATTGTAACGTGTATGCACTTGGATGAAGTGAGCTGTATTGGTTAACCGATCAACGATTACCCAAATGGAATCATGCTTGTTGGACATCAGGGGTAATCCCACAATGAAATCCATGCTCACATCTTCCCATCTCCATGCCGGGATTTTCAGGGGTTGCAGCAGCCCTGATTTCCTCATATGATCAGCTTTCACTCGTCTACACGTATCACACTCGGATACGTACTTAGCCACTTCCCGCTTCATCCGTGTCCAACAAAATTTCTTTTTCAAATCTTGGTACATTTTGTTGCTGCCCGGATGAATGGAGTATTTGGACAAGTGAGCTTCATCAAGAATCTTTTTCCTCAGCTCCATATCTCGTGGTACGACTATGCGGCCATTGAACCATAGCGTCCCCTCATCATCTTTCCGGAAACATTTGATTTCCCTGTTGTCTATCCGTCTCCGGAGATGTGCCATACCCTTATCAGTCTTCTGAGCTGTAATGACGTCCTCCCTAATAGTAGGGATGAGGGCAAGGTTGTAGAGTGATCCATAAGGAACCAAGTACAAACTCGGCTCTTCCTCCTCCACCGGTGTAATGGTGAGGTTATGGACATGTGATTTCTGACTTAGCGCGTCGGCAACCACATTCGCCTTGCCGGGGTGGTAATGAATCTCAATCTCATAGTCTTTGATTAGTTCTAACCACCTCCTTTGCCTCATATTCAGCAACTTCTGGGTGAAGATGTACTTCAAGCTCTTGTGGTCAGTGTAGAGATGCACCAAATTCCCCAGGAGATAGTGCCTCCACATTTTCAGCGCCAACACCACAGCAGCAAGCTCAAGATCATGAGTTGGGTAATGCTGCTCATGGTTCCGAAGTTGGCGTGAGCCATATGTTACCACACGTCCTTCCTGCATCAACACGCAGCCGAGCCCAATACCAGACACGTCACAATACACGTCGAAGGACTTGGTTGTATCCGGTTGAGCTAAGACAGGGGCTGTTGTGAGATGCTTCACTAATGCTTGGATCGCTCCTTCACACGCCGTGTTCCAAACATATTTTGTCCCCTTCTTCAGCAACTCTGTCATCGGCTTAGCAAGCTTGGAGAAACTCGGAATGAATCTCCGATAGTATCCCGCTAAGCCGAGGAACCTTCTGACTTCATGGACTGAAGTGGGAGCTTTCCATTTCAGCACTTGCTCTATTTTGCTTGGGTCAACCGCAATACCTTCCGCTGAGATGATATGTCCTAGAAATGGCACTTGGCTGATCCAAAACTCACATTTGCTGAACTTGGCGTAGAGTTTGTGGTCTCTTAGGCGTTGAAGAACAATCCTCAAGTGTTCGGCGTGTTCTGCTTCTGTCTTGGAATAAACCAAGATATCGTCAATGAACACCACCACGAACTTGTCCAGCTCCGGCATGAACACCAAGTTCATGAGGTACATGAAATGTGCCGGAGAATTAGTGAGACCAAAAGACATGACAAGATATTCATATAAGCCATATCTCATCGAGAAGGCCGTCATCGGAATATCGTCCGCCCGGATCTTTATCTGATGATATCCAGAGCGAAGGTCCATCTTGGAGAACACACTTGCACCCACAAGTTGATCAAACAAAATGTCAATTCGGGGCAGTGGGTACTTATTCTTGATGGTGACGGCGTTGAGCGGCCGGTAGTCCACACACAGCCTCAAGGTTTCATCCTTCTTCTTCACGAACAGCGCCGAGCATCCCCAAGGCGAGGAACTCGGCCTAATGAAGCCTTTTCTCAACAGATCATTGAGATGCTCTTTCAGTTCAGCCAGCTCGTTCAGAGCCATTTTGTATGGTCTCTAGGAGATAGGAGTAGTCCCGGGTGCAAGCTCGATCTTGAACTCGACATCCCGCTCAGGTGGCATGCCCGGAAGATCATCCGGAAACACGTCGGGGTACTCCCGGACTACGGGGATGTCCTCTAACTTGAGAGCTTCAGTATTATTAATTTCTGAAACCTCCCAGACTGGATTATCTAACATGAGGGACTGCAGACGGTGTAGTGGGGAGTTGAGGTGAACCGTCCGTGATAAAATTTCCAGGACAGCGCCATGGTAGCTCAGCCATGACATGCCTAAGATTGCATCAATCTTTTGCCCCTCAAGAATAATCATAGTGGTGGGATATATCTTCCCACCTAAGCACAATGGTGCTTTTGGAACCATCATAGTTGCTGAAATCTTTCCTCCCGGTGAGCAGATCATATAAGAACACTCAGTTGGAAAGGCTTCCAGCTGATCCCTAACATCATCTGATGCACTTATAAAATTGTGGGTTGCACCAGAATCAAATAATATGATGATGGCTTGATCGTTGAGAGTGAACGTACCCGCCAGCACGTTGCCTCCCTCTGGGGCGTCCTCATTGTCGAGGTTGCGAACGCCCCCAGTCCGCTGACCAACCTTCTTGACTGGAGGTCGGCCTCGAGCACCGCCTTGGAACTGGGCTTGCCCGCTGCTCTGCTGCCCCTGGGGACAGTCCTTCACGAAATGGCCCGCCTGGCCACACGTGAAACAAGTGTAGCAGGGCAGTCCTCCGCTGATCGGCGGATGGAAACCCGGGGCACGTTGTGGCGTTGGAAACGCTCGGGGTGCCATCTGCTGCTTCTGCTATTGTTGCGGTCGTGGTGGTGGCATCGGCGCTCGGAACGGGGGTGCCTGGAAAGAACGACCCTCGAACTGTTGAGATTGCGCCGGTGGATGCCACTGCTGTCCGGATGGTGTCCGATACTCCATGCGGTACTTCTGGGGAGCGCCACCCCCACTGCTGGGTGGAGTGCTGTGCTTCCGCTACTCAGCTGCCAACTCCTGCTGAGCATCTTCTTGCATGATCGCGGCATTGACGAGGTCGTTGAAGGTGCCATGATTCCATTGAACGCGATGCGTCTTCATCTCGGGGTGTAACCCCCGATAGAAGTGCTCCCGCTTCTTCTCCTCGGTGGAGATGTAGTCTGATGCATATTACGCCAGATGGTTGAAAGCACGGGAGTAGTCATGGGCACTCCTCCTGCCCTGCTTCATCTCCAAGAATTCTTGGAACTTCCTCTTCATTATCCCGGAAGGGATATGGTAGGCGCGGAACGTATCCCGGAATTCTTCCCACTCCACAGCATGGCCAGCCGGTCGTGAGGTGACATAATTCGCCCATCACGCACCAGCGGAACCGTGAAGCTGCTGCGCCGCGAACAGAGTCTTTTGCCTCTCCGTGCATTGGAGCAGCCCGAACTTGGACTCGATTGTCCGCAGCCAGTTGTCGGCCTCCAGTGGTTCTGCGCCTCCTGTGAACACCGGAGGGTGCGTACCCATGAAGTCTGAGTACATCACATACCGGGGCTCACGAGGCCCCCTCTCTTGACGCCCCCCCCCCCCCCCCCGCCTGGGTCGTATTCTGCACGATCGTGTGGAGCAGGTCGGTCTGCTCCTCACGACCACCCACCAGTGCCGCTATCACATCCGCTAGGGTAAGCGGAGGTGGCGGTGGTGGTTGCTGCTGCGGGGTGCTGTCGTAGGCAGGTGGCTGGGAGTCATCACCTCCCTGCTGGCTAGAGCCACCAATCTCGTGCATGGTCCGAGTGCGAACCATCTGCAACCATACGACAATAAACATCAATCCCACCACATATTGCATGCAGTCCACTAAAATAGGCGTAAAATATAATGACATTAAAACATGTGATACATCTCGTATACGGATAATGTAATAACTTTGCATAAGCTACACCATTACCAGACCAAATACAAGCTAGTTAAATCCAACTTGATGAACCTCCTCTTTGGAAGCTCACCACAAATAGGTTTGATCACTGCAAGACGTTACTATCGCTTTGTCATCACGTATACCACCCTTTTATCTTCAATACGACACAAACATGGCCTCTAGCAAAAGAAACTTGAATAAGGCATATACTCAAATCTTTCACTAGTTGAAGATAACCACTCATGAGTATGTTCTACCCCATTGGAAGTACTTAAACCCCCTAGGGTACAACAACCGCTCAAATGAGTTCAACTGTCATCCCTCTGTTAGAATGACCAGTTTCTATGTATCCCAGATTTTGGTCTGGTTCTGTGCATTTCATAACTCAAGCTGAATACCAAAGTTAAAGTAACTTAAGCATATTTCCAATGAGTATTTATTTGCCCTCAGATCAGCTCTGGTTTAAAAGTTATGGTAATTCAAAGTCAACAGAATTTCACGAAGAATTTTAGCAGCACCTCCCTTGGAAGTTGCTGTTCTAAATTCTGGTTTCCACTGAATTCCGTGCTGAAAATACAGAAACTTTAAATAACAAAGATGTAACACATCTCCTACCCTTTCCAAATATGTATCATATGATAATTTCAGATTTTTTCTACAGGAAGTTATACTTGAAAATCAGAACAGTCCAGAGAGTGTTTTAAATCTGTCCTGGTTCTGGACAGTTTACAATCCTCTGGAATTTAATCCCTCTCAAAATGTAATTCAGCTCTGGAAGTCTACAAGAAAGTTGTGGAGTGCTTAAACACCTTTCAAGAACTATATCCTACACCTCCATTGGCTAAATAATCTGTGAGTTATGCCCTGTCAAAGTTCAGCAAACTTGCTGCCCAAAACAGAGCACTCTGTTTTTCAATCCTTTGGAACAACACTGATCAACTATCAAATTTTTCTACCCAACCAGGATCCTAAATGTTGAAACTTAGTGATTTTAATTCCATGTTATAATTAGTTTTCATGCACATACCTATGATATGTCGGTACTACGTTCCTCACAAAAGAAAATCCTAACTGGGTTATACCGGCATATACGTCTCAATTCTGGCACTAAACGGGCTCTCGCACACGTATACTACACGGTATACATACGTGGTTAGTACCTGCAGAAGACCACACAATAATGATGCACTCAATGGTTGTTTCCATTTCAGGCAGGACCATATTTAGAAGTAAATACAAACGCCCGTATCATTGTCATATGGCCGTTCTTGAGTTAAGTCACGTCTCAAGGTACGTGATCGTGTTTCAACACCACATGACGGGGAACCCGAGTATATCATGAACGGGTCGTCACGGTTGGGAATGTTATCAACCCAACGGATACCACCTACTGCCCTGCAGGGCACGCCGGTGGCAAGCGCTGCGTATGTCCTCCTGGGCAACTTCCAGACAAACACACTCTCGTGTTACTGACCATGCGATGGGGTCTCCACTTACTTGCCTAATGCACGCTAGGGATCAGCGTTTCATATGAGCTCAGGAACATGAAGAGTCCAAGAGCTTCATATTGATGTCTCACACCAAGCTGTGAGACCTATCCCTGAACCATGTTCCTCATCAGGGGAGCTAACCGAAATTGAACCGCTTTCGGTGGCGTTCCTTACCATTTTTACCTGAGCGTTGGTGCGTCGTTACATAACTAAAATTCAGAATTATAACACATATATTAGTCTTGCCACTATAAGTAACTACGCTATTATAGTCCTTGCTTGGGCAAACTACCGAATCCTCACCATAAACCTAAGTTTTCCCGTAATACAGTCCTTAATTAATGTGCTATCCCCAATGCAGCTCTGGTACTAGGCTGTGGCAGACCGGAATCCACTCATCCAGGATCGTAGAGGGTGGTGCCGCACGATGCGACACCTGATAGCACACATCATAAGGGTACGTTGTATTACCTGGAAAACAAACTGAAACTGTACAAAGTAGTACACTGCTCAGTTACAAACTAAAGTTCATATTACACAGCGGATGTTTGATTTGTACAACTCACGCCCGCCTATCTAGCAAAAGTCGGTTGCACAGCCCTAGGGCAATCCACACTAGCTGCACTCCTCAGCTCAGCGCGGCTTGTATGGCTCCCACTCAGCTGTGGTCCCCTACGGAGGGTAACCCTCGCCGGTGGACTCATAACCCAAGTCCGTGGGTGACTCCTCACCTGAAAAACACTTATGCAGCAACCATGAGCACGATGGCTCAACAAGGCTTAACCGACTCACCTAGGTATGAAACTCAATATGTAGTGTACAACAAACATGGGGTGGTACATTTTGGCAAAGGGACACGCCTACAAGTTCATCCTTAGTTCATCTTTTAGCCACAGTTAACAGTTCATGAATCTGAAATTTAATAAGCAATATTTGGTGGCACACGTGTAACAATACAATTATATCATACAGCAGAATTGAATCATAACATTCCATAAGTTATCTACGTTACGACGCAGTTAACAAGCGGTACTCTTCACCGCGAGGGACGGCGAAGCTACTCGATATACACCTGCAGGGATACCCAAAGAGCACGTCACGTACGCCCACCCGTGGAGCTGCACAGCACGCTCACTCGATGCCGTACGGGACAACCTTTCACCCAACAGACCAAACGTCGGACCGGTCGCACCGAAACGAGCAGGAGGTTCCCTACACGGAGCATCTCTCTATGCCCGTTAGCAGATTTCCACCTCGCTGCCCTCAGCCTACACCTATAAATCGGTGCGTTATGCCTCGACGCCCGGAGGTACAGGTTACATCGTTTTATCGGGGCCCATATATCAGATATGCCTTTGGTACGTTCAATACTTATTCAGCAGGGCCGCAGACGGATCGGTCCTCAATCGACACGGACAGGGCTGCGCACACAAGACATTCTATTGCTGCGCCCTAGCCCCTGCCTAGTCTCATTTTCATTTCTAAAGTGATCTCACATCACTCGAACCAATCCTGTGTGTCCTAAGCCTAACTCACGAGTAGATTTCAACTACTCGACTTGTACCGTAAGTCCTATGAATCATTAAGCAAAGCCTGTCTACTCGAGGCCTTAGACACTACCCTCACTCTTATAGGAAAATTCTGGTTATGCACTTGGGTTTCATCCATCCTACACCTAATGCACATCCATACCATACACTAAGCATGTACACAAAGCAAAACTTTAGAAAAGGGTTTAATGCAAACCAGGGCTTGCCTTGTTGCTGCTGGTCAGTGGTTAAAGCTTCGTCCGGAAGAAGGAAGTCGAGCACTTCCGGAGTCTCCTCGCCTTCAGCGACTACACGTTAATGAGATACTACATGTCAATTCAAATGCAATGTTTAAACTAGAATAAGTAATTACTATAGCTCTAGCTAGCCCTCTCCTTTGGTTATGAAATTTTTATGGTGGCTTGGTAGGGTCCTAACTAGAGTCTTGACCTTGTTTCATTTGAAACAAGGTTCATTTCATCCTTGTACAAATAAAAACCTATTTGGTCAATATTAGAGCTTCTATGGAATTCCAGGGGTTTTCATGGCTCTAACCATTACTTTGTGGAGACTAGAATTTGAGATGGTTCTAATGGAATTGGTTTCATGTCATTTGAAGAATTCCAGAGGAAGTTATGTCCTAAACAAGATTTGAGAAGATCTGAAAAATGTTTTTGTACATTTTTTCTATTTTCTCAGGACAGTTCACTTAATCACACCATTAGGGGGAATAAATTAACTCGGATGGGTCTGAAATTTTTACTGTGACTCCAGGATTTTCCAGTTAACTTCTCAGCCAAGTTTAAGATTTTTTCATAAAGTAATTCTCCAGATAAAATTCCTAACAGTTTGAAATTTAGGGACTTAATTCTGGAAAATTATTAACTTTCATGAACTGAAATTTGTATTGCTGGAAAGTACTCAAAATTCTGAGTTCAGCAAAATTTGGTTCACTGAATTTGGAGCTTCCTAGCAAAAGTTATGTGCATTTGATGTTTGCACTAAATCTGGAAATTTCCAAAATGTTTAAACTCTGCGGGTGGGACCCACTCTTTAAACCGGCCCACTGAGAATGCGGCCACACCGTGGCCCACAGGGTTTTACCAAAGCTTCCGCACTGGATCCCAGCCGCAAATGGATCCCCGCGCGAGAACAGAGGCTGACCGGTGGACCCGGCTCCCCTTCGTCTACCTCGCGACATCCCGCGATTCCCGCGGTGGCGCTTCGCCGGAGTTCTCGCCACCGGCCGTTTCACTGCACTACCTTCGACGGTTCTCACCGCCTGGGCCTAACTTGGCTCGTAGAACACGCTGGTGCCCTCACCGAAGCTTGGCGATGGCCGGAACCACGCCTGCGACGGTGCCAGCGGCTCTCTCTAATCCGGCGATGTCGTCCGAGCTACTCAGGGCCTTATTTTATGAACAGTTTGCTCCTACTGCTCCGTGGTGGCATGCTGAGCACGAAACTGAGCTCGGTTGGCCATGGAAACGACCGGAGCTATATGCTCACCGTCGACCTAGACCCGATATCGTCTGTGACAGGAAAAAACTCGATAAACAGAGTATACTCCACGGTTCGTCGTACTTTTTGATCCTAGATGGTCGTGGCAGGGTGTAGATCATGCTTGTAGCTCGGTAAACTCGGTTATGAGCCAATACCCGTGAATTTTATGATTTGGGGTGGCTCGGTTTTAAGAACACAGAAACATCCCCGGGGAAATTCTCCCACGACAGTGTATGAAACGACGAACGGTTTGAACTAGAAGGACCAGCACCTTAGGGCGGTTGTTTCTTGTGTTGATCGTCGGGCACGAGGGAGCCTGTGTTGTCCAGGCGCCGGCAACCAGAGGGCGGCGATGAAAATGCTCGCGAGCGGAGACAACTGTGGGTGGGAGGACGTCGGTTCAGCCGGGCACCGTGAGAATGACTGAGTGGGCGTCGTGCTGGTGCGGTGACTCGTGGTTTTCACCGTGCGGTGGCCTCTTCCACTCGGGCGCGGGAGCATGAGGTGTCACGCTCTGATCGCCGGCTGCCGAGTGACTCGCCCGAGCTGCCTTCGGTAAGCCTGCTGACCAGTGGGCCCTCTTCCCCCTCCCCCTAATATCCTCTTAGTTTTTTCACCTCTGCTTTTGCTGAAAATATCCCCAGCTACCCACAATTGAATGTGAGACTTAATCACCAAGTCACAGTTTGAATTTGGTTTCCCAAATTTGAAATTTGTTTAGCTAAATTTGCCTCATATTTGAACTGAATTTCAAATTCAGTTTTGAATTCTTGCAAATTTAGCTCCCGACAAGATGAACTCCAATGGGTATGAAAATTGGTGGACTAACTCATAAAAATGTGCTGAGTTTGAATATGAGGCCAAAGTTTTAATTTAAGTGATGAAAGTTGCTGTAATTTGAATTTACATTCAAATTGGCCTCCTTTTTCAAATGCCTCCAAAAGTGCCTCAAAAAGTGTTGGATTTGCCTGAAATTTGGCCTGAACCTTCCCAAGACTCTTTAAGTTCTAGGGGTGAGCTCAACCTCTCATGTTCATATGTCGAAATTCTACTTTGTGAAAGTTAGGGCTTTCTTCTCTAATCACCCTTTTGATGGAGGTTACTTGCTCTTCACAAGTCTTCACAAGATATCCACAACAAAAGCTGTGGTGTTGTGAGGTGATGAAAATTTTTTGCAAGTCCCTTTTCTTGGGATTTTACACTTTTGTAATCGGTGACATGTCGTGTAGATACTAGTGTATGTATAGGTAGTGACGACATGAGCATGACTTCTCGGAGACCCGAGACTAATGTATCTTGTATAAAGTTTATGCTTTATCAATATATGTGAATGTTGTGCAAATTATTCATGCGTCACTTCGATACCTACTGTTGCGTATGGAATTTTTAAGTATGACATGTGCTGATCGCTGCTGTTTTGAATTTCAGAATGACTCGTACTCGTGCCAACCCGGATGTTGGGGGTTCCAGTCAGGGGGGAGAGACCTCCCAACAGCCTCCCGAGGACTCCTCGGGACAGCAACAGCAGCAACAACAACAGCAACAACCGCCACCGCCACCGTCAACGGTTACTTTGGCGGATATTGTAGCAGCAATGGCGGGTTCTCATCAGCAGCACACGGAGTTGCTGCAAACTCTCATTGCAAATACATCTCGACCAGAGAGGCGTCAAGATCGTGAGGAGCGTCAACAGAGCTCCTACTCCGATTTTCTGGCGTCTCATCCCCCGGTATTCTCAAGGGTGGATGAACCCATCGATGCGGACAACTGGCTCCGCACAATGGAGATGAAGTTTGGCCTGCTCCAAGAGAGTGAGAAGCGTAAGACTCAATTTGCGGTCCAACAGCTTCAGGGATCTGCGAGCGCGTGGTGGGCGAACTACTGTGCTTCGCAGCCCACCGACCGAGTTATGATCTGGACGGAATTCAGGACGGCCTTCAGAGCCTATCACATACGCCGGATATCATGAAGAGGAAGACGCAGGAGTTCCTACGCCTGCAGCAAGGGAGCCGAAACGCACTGGAATATTCCAGGGCGTTCAATGATCTTGCGCTCTACGCATCGTATCACGCCGAAACCGACGAGAAGCGGCGGGATCACTTCTACCAGGGTCTTAACCCGCTCCTCAAAGACAATCTGGCGATGTTTAATCGCGGCAGCCTCAATGACATAATTGATCCTGCGATTGTTCAGGAAGACTCCGGCAAGGAGTTAGCGGCGACGGAAAGGAAGCGAAGCGCGCCGCAAAGCAGCGGAGAAGGAGGTGGTCCTTCTCAGAAATACTGGATGGTGAATCACCCACCATCGGGTCCACACTGGCAGCCACCACAGAGGCCGATGCCATTCCGCAGTCGGCCATATTCTTTACCAGCATTCAGGCCGATACTGCCAGTTCCACCTCCACAGCAACAACAGCAGCACCAGGCGATGCCGTGTGTGTATGCACCTCAGCAGTGCATGCCGGGCTTTCATCCCCCGAGCACCGGCCAAGCAGCAGCCACATGCTACAAATGTGGTCGTCCCAGACACTTCGCCAGCAGTTGTCCAGAGAGGCAAGGCGCGGAGTTGCACCGCAACTTCCGGGGAAAAATCAGCCCCGGAACCCCACTAATGCGCGGCGGGCAAACCCTAGGCCTGGCACCGTCCACCAACTTGCCATAAGGACGTGCCGGAGGGTGAGCCAATATTTGCGGGTATGTTCCAACTCCACCAGCATCCCACCATAATATTGTTTGATTCAGGTGCCACGCACAATTTTATTAGCCAATCTTTCATTGCTAAACACAGCTTGCAAATACTACCCACCGATAGTCTATATTTGATTTGTTCACCGGGTGGGAAGATTTCAGCAAGCGTAATGGTTTCCATAGCACCATTATGCTTAGCGGGTAGAGTGTACCCTACGTCTCTCATAATTTTAGGGGGACAGAAGGTCGATGTCATCTTAGGATGTCGTGGTTAACCCGCCACGGCGCTGTTTTAGACACCGTCCTTCGAATCATGCACTTGAACTCAGAAGTGCACGGATCTCACTCCTTATTTCTGGACAGCCCAGAAATAAAACTTCCAAGTGTCTATCAATCCACAACCATCAGATTGGAAGACATTCCAGTGGTCCGAGAGTTCCCTGACGTGTTCCCGGATGATTTACCGGGGATGCCGCCCTACAGAGAGGTGGAGTTCAAGATTGAACTTGCACCGGGAACCATGCCAATATCCCGAAGGCCGTACAAGATGGCGCCCAAAGAATTGGCTGAACTGAAGACTCAGCTAACGGATCTGCTGGAGAAGGGTTTTATTAGGCCGAGCTCCTCGCCATGGAGCTGTTCGGCATTATTCGTAAAGAAGAATGACGAGATGTTGCGGCTTTGCGTGGACTATCGTCCACTAAACGCCATAACGATCAAGAACAAGTACCTGTTGCCACGGATCGACATGTTATTTGATCAGTTGGTCGAAGCAAAGAACTTTTCCAAGATGGATTTAAGATCCGGGTACCATCAGATTAAAATATGGGCTGAGGACATTCCGAAGACGGCTTTCTCGACGAGGTACGGACTTATGAGTACCTGGTTCTGTCCTTCGGCCTCACAAACGCTCCAGCTCACTTCATGTATTTGATGAACTCGGTATTCATGCCGGAGCAGGATAAGTTTGTCATGGACTTCATCGATGATATATTGGTATATTCCAAGTCGGAGGAAGAGCACAAGAAGCATCTGTGTATAGTCTTGCAACGGCTGCGGGATCACAAGCTATACGCGAAATTCAGCAAGTGCGAGTTCTTGATATCGCAAGTGCCTTTTCTCGGGCATATCATCTCAGCGGAGGGCATCGCTGTCGACCCGACTAAAATCACACAAGTGCTGAATTGGAAGTCCCCAAGAACTGTTCATGAGGTACGGACTTTCCTTGGACTCGCGGGATATTATCAGAGGATCATTCCGAACTTCTTGAAGATTGCCAAGCTGATGACGGAGCTGCTGAAGAAGGCTACCAAATATGTTTGGAATCCAGCATGTGAAGCAGCATTCAAGGCTTTAGTCAAGCACCTAACATCAGCACTGGTTTTGGCACTGCCAGACACAACAAAACCGTTCGATGTGTACTGCGATGCATCCGGCATTGGGCTCGGATGTGTGCTGATGCAAGACCGAAGGGTGGTCTCGTATGGATCACGGAAGCTCAGAAACCATGAGCAGAATTATCCAACTCACGACTTGGAGCTCGCTGCCGTGGTACTCGCACTTAAAATGTGGAGGCACTACCTACTCGGTAACCTCGTACATTTATATACCGACCACAAAAGCCTCAAGTACATATTCACTCAGAAGGAACTGAACATGAGGCAGCGAAGATGGTTATAGTTGATAAAGGATTACGAAATAGAGATCCATTATCACCCCGGCAAGGAAAACATAGTGGTGGATGCGCTGAGCCGCAAGTCACATGTCAACAACCTGACCATCACACCGTTGGAAGAGAGCGAGCCACCATTGCATGTGTTTCCACATGGAGCTCTCTACAACATAGCTTTGATCCCCACCATCCGTGAAGAGATAGCGGCATCTCAGAAACATGACAAGGGCATGTCGCATTTGCGGAGACGTATAGATAGTGGGGAGCTGAAATGTTTCCGGAAATACGGAGACGGCGTCCTATGGTTCAAGGACCGGATTATCGTACCTCGTAACCCGGAGTTACGGAAGAAAATATTTGATGAGGCTCACTTGTCAAAGTTTTATATTCACCCCGGCAGCAACAAAATGTATCAAGAACTCAGAAGCAAGTTTTGGTGGACACGGATGAAGCGGGAGATTGCAAAGTACATGTCCGAGTGTGATACATGTCGAAGGGTGAAGGTAGATCATATGTGGAAACCGGGACTTCTACAACCACTGGGTGTTCCTGCCAGGAAGTGGGAAGATGTGAGCATGGACTTCATCGTCGGTTTACCCACCACCTTTCAGAAGCATGATTTTGTGTGGGTGATCGTCGACCGGCTCACCAAAGTTGTCCGCTTTATCCCGTCAATACCAACTACAACGCCATGAAGTATGCTGAACTGTACATCTCATGGATCCTATGTTTGTACGGCGTACCCTGTACCATCATATCGGATCAGGGCACTTTATTTGTGTTCCGTTTTTGGGAGAAGCTACACGCTGTGTTGGGGACGAAGTTGATCCGTAGTCCCGCATACCACCCGCAGATGGATGGGCAAACTGAGCGGGTAAACCAAATTCTAGAAGATATGGTACGAGCTTGCGCTATCAACCACGGCAAGAATTGGGATGATCACTTGCCGTTGGCCGAGTTCTCGTACAACAATGGGTACCAAGCCAGCATCAAGATGGCATCTTATGAGGCACTATACGGGAGAAATTGCCGCACACCACTGAATTGTTGTGAGTCTGGCGAAAGGGTTACCTTCGGGATTGATCTTGTCAATAACGCGGAAGAAAAGGTTCTGCTGATTCAAGCGAACCTAAAAGCCGCCCAATCCCGACAGAAACAATATGCCGACCGGAGAAGGCGCCCACTACAATTCAAAGTCGGGGATCACGTATATCTACGTGTGTCTCCAATGAAGGGCGTAAACAGATTCGTGGTGAGAGGAAAGTTGGCACCCCGATTCATCGGTCCATTTCAGATTACTGAAAGATGTGGATCGGTAGCATATCGGATGAAATTACCAGAAGCACTTTCCAGTGTGCACGAAGTCTTTCACATTTCCCAGCTGAGGAAGTGTCTTAAGCTATCAACTACCATTCAGCTGGAAGATATAGATGAACTGAAACCGGATCTCACGTATCGGGAGGAACCGGTTCAGATTATTGATGCAAAGGCCCGATCCACACGCAACCGTACGTTCTGGTTCTACAAAGTTCTATGGAGTGATCACTCCATGGACGAAGCGACATGGGAGAGCGAAGGATTTCTTCGCGCGAACTACCCCGATATTTTCACGTCGCATATACGGTAGTTTTCCACCGTCCTCTCTCTCATTTTCACCTTATAATCTCGGGACGAGATTCTTTTAAGGGGGAGGAATGTAAGGGCCTAAGTTTTGGCACATATTAAAAGTGTTCATCACCACCCACACACTTCATTTGAAGAAACTTGATGAATACATTTGAAGAGCAAGTAACCACCATCAACATGATCATTAGAGAATAAACTCACAAAATGCAAAAGTGGTATTTCCCACATGCATCATATAGGGGCTGGGCATATAAAAACTCCTACACCTTGCTAGGAATGTCCATACCAAGTTTCACCCAAATTCAAAACCTTTTTGAAGTCCTTTTGGGTATAGCTAGAAAGAGGGTGGTTTGAACACAAATTCAAATTCAAACGGTTTTCATCCCATGAATTCAAAAGTGGGAGACATATTCTTACTCAGCACATTTTTGTGAACTCACACACCAATTTTCACTCCATTTGGAGTTGATCTTGACATGAGCTAAGTTTAGAAAATTCAAACTTTATTTGAATTTCAAACTGCATATGTGCTGAAATTTAGTCAAACAAAAACCAATTTGAATTCTATCCCATTCAAATGGCCCAGGGGTAGATAATTCAAATGCCTGAGGTTAATTTGGTCTCTACTGTTTAGAGCTGTGGAGAAAAGTTAATTTCAGAGGTTAAAACCCTTAGTGGGACCCACATGTCAGCCACTGAAGCAAATTCAACCAACTGAAGATTCAACCCTCGGTTTCTCGGGCTTCCTCCGAGGGCGCCACCGAGCTGATCGCCGGGACAGCTCCTGTTCGGGCTGGCCGCGTCTACCGACGTCGCCCCCGCCATCTTATCCCCGAGCCCGAGCCAGCGAGAGAAGTATTCGGCTGATCCTCTGCTCACTCGCGATAGAAAAATAGCTCTCACCGCTGCTCTCTCTCGGTTGATCGGAGAAGCCCACGACCACAGCCTCTCCATCCCCTCCAATCTGTAAAATGGTATGAAGGGCTCTCTTTCTCCTTCCCCATCGCTGGAAATTGGTTGAACTCAGACGATCTCGACCATGCCGAGAGTTCTTTTCGGGGACCTATGTCCGCCGCACCTCGGGCTCCCGTGGACAGCCCAAACGGGAGGGTGTTACGCCCAAGCTAAGGCATCCCTGGACGCGTTAGGGACCGGTGCTGCTCACCCCCGAGCCACAGCCCAAGTGCTTGATCGCCGGTGACGAATTTCAGTTTTCCCTTTCACTCGGTGCAGACCGACCTTCGGGTGCGGCTCCGCCGAATTCACACTCCAGAATGGTTTAGAGAGTATCAATCCGTTCCTACACCAACTAGACTTAGTGGCGCACAAGTTGCTTTCACAACCTCTAGCATGAGGACCCCTGTACACGGCGTATTTCAAAGCTTGCCGACGGCGGATCATGCGGGAAGCATCGGGCGCACGGTGAGAGCCTACTTCTGTGACGCCCTCAATTCTGTGGAAAAACCACGGAACCGAGAACTGATGCATATGTGTGCCCAGGATGTTCATCACACATATACACATAATCCACAAACTGAATTTCAGAATATATATAACCACGAATAACAGAGTTTATTACAATGTCTCATGAGTCTTGGACTCATGCTCACAACGGAAGTCTTAATCTAACAGCGGAAGTCTTCTAACTAATGCGGAAGCAATCTAAGTAGTAGCGGCTCCATCTCTACTCCATCTCCACAGGCAAGGTTGAGGACAGATTACACGCCTAATGCTCCGCCTGGTCTTCATAGTAATCTTCTCCTATTGCTGATGATGAAATGATAATGCAAGTTTGAGTACAATAATGTACTCAACAAGTGCGGGAAAATATGATATGTAGCTCACAACAAGGTAGGTATGAAAAGGCTCATTTGCAGAAAGCAAAGTTATTTATCAAAACCACGATAAAACAACAACTTATCTTTAAGTGAACGTAATCCCAACATGTATTAAATTACCAGTCATACCTCCATTATGTTCATTACCTTCCATGTCCAACCAGACATTAATCAACTTCATTCTTGCTCACGAATATCTTCTCGTATTCGCTACCATCTCACGAATACCATCTCGTATTCGCTACCATTTTATCTCATAAATAATTCCGTCTCACACTGATTCCAATCTCGTTGCCACGACTCAACAGTCATGTAACCAAATCTTATCACCCGGACTCAACAGTCCTGAAAAAAAACAAAACAAAATGAAACCATAACCAAAACCATCCAAAAACCATCCCAAAATAACCATCCAACTAATCATGGAAGTTGGCCAGGCGCTCGTGACCGTAAGCTCGGCTATCATGATAGTTTTAGACTCTGCAGAGTTTGCACCTCTTTACCCACAAGTTTGTGATTTCATCACTCGTCGGCAACTGCAGAACCTCCATTATACCAGTACACAATCGTCGGTGTATGACCAAGAGATCACAAAATAGCCTTTACAAAGGGGTTACTAGATGTATGGACTCACTAAGATTTCACCGGCAGGCTAGAATCTCCAATTCTCCCACCCACGGGCCCCCTCTTGTGCCATGCAGTTCCCAGGGCAGTCCTCACTCGACTCCCATTCCCCGTGCCTTCCACGGTCCATAACAATCTAGCAACTTACCTAATTACTCAGCTAAGCCGCACCCATACTTGGCCTTGTGGTGGCACTATTATCCTGGCATGTGCTCGCATGAACCGGTCCTTAGATCTATGGCAAGTAAACCACCATCTCATGCTACCTCATTCACAAACCCGGCTTGCCTAGATCTCCCTCCGATCCATGTCCATTATCAACATCAGTTTCTCATTCTCATTACGAGTGCAGTTAGCTAGACACATCTATCTCGCTTCCCAATCCCATGGACTCAGCGAAGCATAGAAGTAAAAACCATACCCGACTCATAAACCTCCAAGGCGACAAGGGTGGTTAAACCAAAACTAGTAAACTCCTATTAAAAGGGTATCCCATCATGTTTGACTCAAGCACACACACCTTTTCGCAAACAAAACAGTTTTCCAAAATATGGGATCAATATGGTCAAGGGGCACTTGCCTTGCTCTGGCTGTTCCGGTTGCTCAAAATCTTGTTGTTGTAGCCCGTCGTAGGTAGTTCCCTGAGCTTGTCCTTCTATACATGATCACGCACATACAAGATTTACAACAATCAATATCATGCACAAGCTTTAACTAGATGCGATGATGCTTATACATGTTAATCCTATGATGCAGTTTAGTTTGTACGTGTTCTTGCATGGCCATCATGGGTTTTACGATGAACAGAGTCGTAGAGATCAATTGTGGACGTGGTGATGATCTTGACTTTAGATCAAATCGATAAACAAGTGATCTGTCCACGAAAAAGCTTCTGTTCAAAAGGAATCAAAGAACAGATGCAAAGAAAACGCAATGATGTCGTAAGGTAGTATTGGAGACCTACCTTACGTTCTTCTTGGTCTCGGGGTCCGTCTCCTAGCAAGACAGATCGTTGGGGTTCTCTTCCGGTGATCTCCCTCGACTGAACTCCAGTGAAGGATTTATTCCGCGAGTTGGGGCTAGGGCTCTAAGTCGTCGGCTCAGGAGGTCGAAAAGAAGTTCGGGGTTTCAGCCAAAGGTTCTGGGTTCTATTTATAATCGGGAGGAGAAGAGTCCTAATCTGATTGTATTTCGAATAAGAGTCCTATTCAAATTGTCATTGAATCTTAACAACTTATCTTCAGTTGATTCGGTGCGGTAACATTATGGAATTCATGTCGGTTTCCTCCCGTACCGGTATTCCCACACGTACAGAAGCAAAAACCGCTCCAGAATTCGTTTCCTCCGCGGCAATGGGCTCCAGAAGCTCCACGTGTCCTGCGGGAACCCGGGCTCCCTTTTTCCGCAGAGACGAGCTCCGGTTGTGCCGCGTGTCAGGCGGACGAGACCTCCCTCTTCTTTAGAGCTGAGCTCCGCGTGCGCCACGTGTCTGGTGGGTCGGGACTTCCCCTCTGAAAAGAGGCGAGCTCCGCGAACACCAAGTGTCAGTTTCCGGACTTCCCTTGTCTTCGGAGGTGAGCTCCGATTTTGCCACATGTCCTAACTTCTCCAGACTTCCTTTCTCCTCACAGGTGAGCTCCGAGGTTGACACGTGTCCAATAGTGATGGACCTCCCGGAGGTGAGCTCCGGAGGTGACACGTGTCCGGTAGTGTAGGACCTCCCAGAGGTGAACTCCGAGAGCGACATGTGTCCCACGTGGCTGGTCCTCTCTTTTCCGTGGTGACTAGCTCCGCAGTCGACATGTGTCCTTTGGGACTGGCCTCGCTCCTCTGCAGAGGCTAGCTCCGGGGGCAACATGTGTCCCACGGGGTCGGAACCCTCCCCCTTTTTGCGGGGATGAGCCCCGAGTCTGCCACGTAGCCAATTTAGCGGCGGGAGTTGTCTTCGGCGCTTTTTGTAAACTGAAATTTGCCCCTTTTGGCTAACTTTCTGACTCTTTCTTGGTTTCAATCTTATACAAATGTTTATGAATCATGAATATATGCAGAAATAAAAAAATGAGGGTGTCAAAAATCTACCCCCCTTAAATTGAATCTCGCCCTCGAGATTCGTTAGTAGAGAATAGATGAGGGAATTCTGCCTTGATGTCTTCTTCATGCTCCATGTGGCTTCAGCTTCGGTATGATGGCTCCATTGTACCATGCACCATCGTATTACGTTGTTCCTCGTGACCCTTTCCTTCACGTCCAAAATTCGGACGGGGTGCTCCGCATAGGTCAGGTCCTCTTGAAGTTCAAGCTCTTCCATTGGTACTTGCTCCTCTGGTACTCTCAAGCACTTCTTGAGCTGGGATACATGAAACACGTCATGTACAACCGAGAGGTATGTTGGGAGCTCTAGTTGATAGGCTACTTCTCCTCGCTTGTCAAAAATCTTAAATGGTTCGATGTAGCGAGGTGCTAGCTTGCCTTTGACGTTGAAACGTCGTTGTCCATGGATAGGCGATACCTTAAGGTATACGAAGTCTCCTACTTCAAAAGTCAACTTCCTTCGCCTATTGTCCGCATAGCCTTTCTGTCGTGACTGAGCAGCCTTTAAATTCTCCCATATCTTTTGGACTTGCTTTTCAGCTTCTTGTAGCACTTCGGGTCCAAACACCTGGTTCTCTCCGGTCTCCTTCCAAAACAGCGGCGTTCTACACCGTCTACCGTACAATGCTTCGAAAGCCGGCATCTTCAAGCTACCTTGATAGCTGTTGTTATAGGAGAATTCAGCGTACGGTAAACTCTTATCCCAACTACGTCCATGTTTCAGGTCGCAAGCTCTCAACATGTCCTCCAAAGTTTGGTTTGTCCTTTCAGTTTGTCTATCAGTTTGTGGGTGATGGGCGGAGCTAAAATCCAGTCGTGTACCCATAGCTTTCTGCAGCTTCCTCCAAAATCTAGAGGTAAACTGAGAACCTCGATCTGAGACTATCCTCCTCGGGACTCCATGACGGCACACGATCTGCTCCATGTACAACTCGGCTAATTGTGCAACGTTGTACTTGTCCCTTACAGGGAGAAAATGGGTTGTTTTCGTCAATCGGTCCACGATAACCCAGATGGAGTAATAACCCGACTGAGCACGTGGCAATCCGACGAAGAAATCCATACTGATGTCCTCCCACTTCCACTCGGGTACCTTCAAGGGTTGCAACAATCCCGCGGGTCTTTGATGTTCGGCCTTCACCCGTTTGCATGTGTCTCATAGGGCAATGTCCTTTTCATACCATCCCACCAATAAAAAGTCTTCAAGTCCTTGTACATTTTTGTACTTCCGGGATGTATGGAATAAGGTGAATCATGTGCCTCTTTTAATATCATGTCGCGGACGTGCTTTACGTTAGGCACACAAATCCTTTTTCCTAGCCAAAGCGTACCCTTCTCATATTCCTTGAAATCCTTCTCTATTCCTTGTCGGATCCTTTCTTTGATTTTCCTTGATCTCCTCATCCGTTGCTTGGCCATTTCTTATCTCTTGCTCCAATGAAGAGTGGAGTTCCATCAATTCCATGTTGTTCAAGAATCCGAGGTGTAACCGTTCGAACTACTTACGTAGTTCGGGTGGTAGCTCCCGAACCGTGAGTTGCTGACACGCTCCCTTCTGGCTCAATGCATCAGCTACTACATTGGCCCTTCCAGGGTGGTACTTGATTCCAACATCATAATCCTTGATGAGTTCCAACCATCGATGTTGCCTCAAATTCAAGTCTGTTTGCGTAAATATGTACTTGAGGCTTTTATTATCTGTATAGATCTCAAATCGATGACCAAGGATATAATGTCTCCAAATCTTCAATGCATGCACTACTGCTGCTAGCTCCAAGTCATGTGTAGGATAATTAAGCTCGTGCTTCTTTAATTGTCGTGAGGCATAGGCTACCACTTGTCCTTCTTGCATGAGCACACATCCGAGCCCTTGCCTGGATGCGTCACAATATATGTCGAAGCTTTTGCTCACGTCCGGCAATACCAAAACCGGCACTGGTGTAGCCTTTTCTTGAGCTCCTCAAAACTTTCTTGGCATGCTGGTGTCCATTGGAAGGCTTTTCCCTTCGTTAGCAACTCCGTCATAGGCTTTGCTATCTTAGAAAAGTCCTTGATGAACCTTCGGTGGTATCCAGCCATCCCAAGAAAACTCCGAATATCCCTCACGTTTTTTGGTTGGTTCCACTTCAGAACATCTCCCACTTTTTCGGGATCAACCGACACCCCTTCCTCGGAGATAATATGGCCTAGGAATGATATCTCCTTTAGCCAAAATTGACACTTGTTGAGCTTGACATACAATTGATGCTTGCGCATTTTCTGCAAGGTCAATCTTAAATGTTCTTTATGCTCCTCCTCACTTTTTGAATACACCATAATGTCGTCGATGAAAACCACGATGAACTTATCCAAGTACTCCATGAAAACCTTATTCATAAGGTATGCGGGTGCATTTGTTAACCCAAAAGACATGACGGTATATTCATATGAACCATACCGTGTCCGAAAGGCGGTCTTGGGTATATCGGAGGGCTTAATTTTCAGGTGGAAGTATCCCGACCGAAGATCAATTTTGGAGAACACTCGGGCTCCTTTCATTTGGTCGAATAGGTCCTCTATACGGGGCAGAGGGTGTTTGTTCTTGATTGTCACCTCGTTGAGAGACCTATAGTCCACGCCCATCCTTTGGGTCCCATTCTTCTTGTCTACGAAGAGCACGGGGGCTCCCCATGGTGGCGAGCTTGGACGTATAAAACCCTTCTCCAACTGCTCCTGAATTTGCTTCTTGAGTTCCGCTAGTTCATTGGTGGGCATCCTATAGGGTCTCTTTGCTATGGGTGCAGTTCCAGGTACCAAATCAATGGCAAAACTCAATGTCCCGGTCAGGTGGTATACCTGGAAGCTCTTCTGGAAACACGTCCGAGAATTCCTCAACCACTGGAATGCTGTCCAACGTTGCTCCTTCAATGTGGTTCAAACTAGCCTTATTGGTTGTTTGTTGGTCTGACTTGAACTCGATACGAATACCGTGCTCGTTTGTCAACTGCACGCTCCTTTCAGCACATTGGATTACTCCGTTGTGCTTGCTTAACCAATCCATCCCGAGTATTATGTCAAGCCCTTGGGAATCCAAGACAATAAGGTTGGCAAGGAAGTCCACCCCCTTATTTTAAGGCTTACTTTCGGACATACTATATTAGTCCTCATCTCTCCACCGGGAGAATTAACTAACATAGCACATTTTAAGTGTGATATGGGTAGATTATGCTTGGCAACATACTTGGATGATATGAAGGAATGTGATGCTCCAGAATCAAATAAAATGGTGGCTGGGTTGGAATTGGCAAGGAAGATACCAATTACGACGTCCTCAGTCTGTTGTGCTTCCTCAGCAGAGACATGGTTCACGTTGCCGTGAGCGTAGTACTGCTGTCTACGGTTTCCTTGATTGTCTCCTCCGTTCGATCGCAGGTTCTGCTTGGGCACGTTGCCTTGCTGTCCAGGATCTCTCCTCGGGCACTAGCTCGCGAAGTGTCCTGTTTCACCGCATGCAAAGCATGCCCTGTTGCCCACGGCAGCAGGTACATTGGGGCGGGGGTTCTGAACAGGAGCGCCCATGTTAGGTCGGGGCACAGGAGGCAAGGGCACACGAGGTGCTTGTGCAACGGGTCGTTGCTGTGGTGGCTAACTAGGGCGGTATGCAGGAGCAGTCAATCCATACCGCGGTGCGGCTGGGAGCGTGTACCGAGGTCGTACGTTGCTCCCTTGGAGCTGGTATGGCATCTTCCTCTTGCACTCTCGCTCGATCTCTCGGATCTTGCTTTCAACCACTATAGCCTTGTCAACCAGATTCTGGAAGCTCGCGTAGTCATGGTTGAGGAACTGAACATGGATCTCATTGTTCAACCCTCTCATGAACAGGTATTGCTTCCTCTAGTCTGAGCTGACATCTTCGGGGGCATACCGGGACAGTTGTGTGAACTTGTTGAGGTACTCATTCACGTTCTTTTGTCCTTGGCGGAGACCTTCGAACTCCTGTCTCTTGAGCATCATTACACCAGCAGGGATGTAATGAGAGCGGAAACTCTCCTTGAACTCAGTCCAAGTGATCGTCCCCGGGTCGACATAAGCGTTGCATAGGGCATCCCACCAGTTACCGGCAGCTCCCATGAGTTGGTGCGACACAAAAAGAAACTTCTCTCGGTCATTGCACTGCACTATGGCAAGCTTCTTCTCCATGTATTTCAACTAGTCATCGGCCTCCATGGGGTCGTTAGCTTGAGCAAAGGTGGCTGGTCGAGTCCTCATGAACTCTCCCATTCTGTTATGAGCCGGCGGTGGTGGCGGTGGTGCCGGAACGGGGTTGTTGTTGTTGGCCTGCAACTGACCCAAAGTTTGGATCATGGTTTGCATAAGTTTATTCTGCATGGACAACAACCGTTCCAGGTTGTTCTCACCACTCCGGGGTTAACAGGAACTTCATCGTGGCCATCCTTTTGGTTGCCACGGTCGTTCCTTCCTTGGCGGCCGGCGTTTCCTCTCACCCCCTAACTATATGCATCAAGGTGGATTGGACTATATATATTAGCCCATATGAGTATGTGAACAAGTGCCTTGGCATCTAACACCTCTTTCATCTTATGTGTGTATATGGACAACGCTTGAGACACCCTACAACTCACACTAATCACACAATCACAAACAATCATCACAAGGGCTCACACAACTCCTATTCAAGGCTTATTCAGTGGGGGTCCTATATGGCTTAGAGTGATGCCAATTTGTGATCCAACTATCGATTCTCCTAGGCTTGTATCCTATGTCAAGGTAGTTCCAATGCCAATCTATACATCCTACGTTTGAATCCTATGGTCAGCGTGGCTCAGCTATCAATCTATGATCATTCTAGGTTGTGTGATCTACGATCAACCTATGACAGGTTGTTACCAATCTGTGCCTGATACCAACTTGTGACTTCTATCTAAGCGTGTAACCTACCGTCAACCCGTGGCTCTGATGCCAATTTGTGATGCCCATAATTCCGTGGAAAAACCACGGAACCGAGAACTGATGCATATGTGTGCCCAGGATGTTCATCACACATATACACATCATCCACTGTCGAAGTGTGCCGTCGACACTTCCCCCGGGCCTGCACTGGGCAGCCCACAGATGTTCTTTTCCGGAGGGGATAGTCACTCATGGGAAGATTACGCGTCAGGGACGAAGGAAGGAGAAGGTTGACACAAAGATTTTTTACGTGGTTCAGGCCGCCGGAGCGTAAAACCCTACGTCCACAGTGAGCGGAGGTGCTCGTTGTATTGCTTGAGTGTTAAACGTGTGTGTCACAAGCTGAACCCTAGAGGGAGTTGAGCAAAGTGTCGAACCCCTTGCAACGTTGCCTACCCGAGCCTTTTATAGTCCAAGGCTCGGACGGCTTACAAGGTGGGCCCGGGACCCGACAGGTAGTCCCGGGGAGATTGCCTGCCATCTACCGTATCCTGTAGTTATGTCGGTAGTTGTCTCTGGCGAGGGCTTCTGAGTCTTCGTCTTGTCGCTCTACCCACGCCGCAAGCTAGGCGTAGTGGTTGATGTAGGCATGGGCGGCAGGGGATGTCTTGTCGCTGTGTTTATTGGTGTAGAGCCTCTGACGCGGCCTGCCAGTCTTCACTGCGATGCGACTGGGCACAACAGCTCCTGACAGCGGCGTGTTCCGTGTCTCCCCTCCTTTGGAAGGCGCGGGTCTTGAATACCTTGTACGGACAAGGTATGGCCTGTCTTTACTCTTGCTGCCTACGGCGAGGGGGCAGGTAGCGCTGTTCTGCTAGCCACGTTGCGGGCCCGGAGCTCTCCTCAGAGGAGAGGGAGGTCCGGCCCCGCTGGACACGTTGAGCCTTCGGAGCTCTCCCCGCGGAGGGGGAGGTCCGACTCTGCTGGCCACGTGGCGGGCCCAGAGCTCTCCTCTGTGGAGAGGGAGGACCGGCCCCACTGGACACGTGGAGCCTTTGGAGCTCTCCCCGCGGAGGGGGGGGGATCTGGTTCTGTTGGCCACATGGCGGGCTCGGAGCTTTCCTCTAAAGAGAGGGAGATCCAGCCCCGCGGGACACGCGGCGCCCTCGGAGCTCTCCCCGCGGAGAGGGGCGAGGTCCTTAGGCAGTTTCCACTGTGCGCGGGGGTACCCCATATTGAGGGTACCGACAGTGGCCCCCGGGCCCATCTTTTGGGAGATAGCAAGCCCGAGGTGGGGCCCTCATCTATTCTACTTCGCGCACCTTCTCGAAGACCCTCTTTGACCGTTGCCGCAGCACGAACAGTCGCGGGATCATAGGAGCGTGTGCCTGCTTGATGGCTGCTTTTACTGCGGTAGTTCCCAAGGCTGCCACTACTGCACGTCGCAGCGTCTTGTCAGGAACCGCCGGGTTCTCCGCCTGACAACCTGGTCCACCGCTTCTGTAGGACGTCCTGGGCCCACTTGTCATGGACACTTGTCTTGGAGTTGAAGCGGTTGCCGCAAGCAGTGTATTCGAAGAGTTTTGAATCGCTTTGAATCACTCCTGGGAAGTTTAAAAGGGGATCTTACCCGCATCGCGGCTTCCCTTCGCACTTCCCTACTCTTGAACCTTCCTTGTTCCTTCCAGCTCTTGCGTACTTGTCTTCCAAGTTCTTGAGCTTCCGTCAGCCATGGCTTCCAACCTGCCTCCAAAGGCTGACGGAGCTCGGACCGCCGACAGGGGGAGGGGCAGGGAGCCGGCCTCCGGCTTGCCAGAAAAGAAACGTGCCCGGTACCCACCGATGGTGTCGTTCACGCCAAGCCAGGGGACCGGGGTACCTTCGCGTCCTCCTTCTGGAGGTGTCAGTTCGTCGGGTGGCGGCCCCAATAGGCCTCGGGCCTTCCATTCCGACGGGACTCCCCTCGGACAGCGGTGGTCCGGGGAGCCCCGGGCACCCCGCCATCCTTCTTCAGGTGGTGGAGCTCCGAGGGGGGATGTCGGTGCTGCGATGCCTGGGGGTGTGCCAAGGGCTCAGGCGCCCCGGCCAACGGACGCCTCGGCGGCAGGCTCTGGCGGCTGTACCCCAGCTCGAAAACCGGGGCTCCATGCTCATTGGAGCGTCCGCGTCCCTCAGGATTCATCAGCTGCTGGGAGAGAGTCTGTTCCCCAGCCATCTCCGTCTGGCGGAGGATCTGCGCCGCAGCGTTCAGAATCTGCAGCGGCTTCGCCGGCCCCTAAGCCAATGCAGGCCTCGTCTGTGCCGGCTGGGCCAACTCCTGTGACGGTGGTGGCAGCTCCCGTCCATCCCCCGTCTCCAACTCGGAAGCCGGCGACTGTCGAGGGCCCGGCGGGGCCGGCTGATGGCGTCAAGCCCTCCAGTGCTGAGGAGGTGAATGGAGCAGCTGCTGGTCCTCCAGCGGGCGGCGAGCAGGGGCGCGTTGAAAGCGGTCCTGCTCCGACGCCTGTTTCTCCAGACCAGCGCCTTATCGCGGTCTATGTGGACGCTGCAGCGCTATCGTCTCCTTCTGAGGATGATGTGATGGAGGAAGTCGGGGGCGCGGCTTTGGCCTCTGCCGCCCCGCTGCCCCTGGCAGACGCCTTGGAGCTTGCCCAGACGAGTGTCTGGCAGGTCATGGTCGCGCTCTAGCATGAGCGAGAGGCGCAGACAGGGGAGAGGGGTCGCCTCCTCGGCTGGGGGCACCTCTTGAGGCAGCGGACTCAGGAGGTCAGGGCGGAGCTCGGCTCGAGGCGGGCGAGGCTCGACGCCATAGAGGCGCTCCTCGACGCTCAGAAGAGGGTCGTCATCCGCCTGGACTCCGAGACCCGGCGGCTCCACCAGGAGACCCGCGAGGCTTATGCCAAGGCCGAGGCGCACTCCTCTGTCCTGGAGGAGCTGCGGCTGAAGCTGGTGCGCCGCGAGCACGTCATCACGGACCGGGAGCGCGCCTTGGCGGCTAAGGCGAAGAAGGTCGCCGCACGGCTGGTGGCTGGCTAGGGTGACCTGAGGGCCCGAGCTAAGGAGCTGGAGCTTCGGGAGGCTGCTCTAGTCGCGAGGGAGGAGCAGGTCTCCCCGGAGCGCCAGGCGGTGCTGGACCAGGAGCTGGCGGCCGATTTCCGCGCATCAGAGTTGGAGCAGCTCGCCCAGGGCCTCCAGCTTTGGGAGGACTCTCTGGTGGCCAAGGAGAAGAAATTCTCCGAGGAGGGTCCTAACGCCCTGCTGGCAGTCCGCCAAGAGGTGAAGGAGCTCCAGGCTTCACGGTCCGTCGAGGCCCAAGCAGTCTGGAGCTTTGTCGGCAAGGCGGAGTCCGCCCTGGTTCCCCTCGGGTTCAGCCCGGTGAAGACGGAGGCCCCGGCGCAGGAGGTGGCCGAGGCAATCCCGGTGCTCGAGTCCATCGGCGCCAAACTGGATAGGCTCGAAGCAGTGATAGCCTGTGAGCTTGAGGAGGAGGGACGGGGCCTGGTGAAGGAGGTTGCCACGTACGTGCTGGCGTGCTTCCAGAGCTGGGAACCCTCCCTCTCTCTGGAGCCGGTGAGGCAGGGTCCCATCACGGAGCGGGAGGAAGTCACCAGGGCCGAAGTCGGGGATGTGGCCACCCTCGTAGCCTCTATGTTCCAGCGCGAGTACGGGGACTCCTAGGCCTTGTACCTTTCCTTTTCCTTTGTTTGAGTATGTAGCCCAGCTCATGGAGCCCTGAATGAATGAACAAACTCTTGCTTATCGTGCCTGCATTTACCTTCTTCTTGGCTTGGCCTGTCCGAGTCCTTAGCTCCTCAAGGAACTCAGAGGTCTTCACCAATCTCGAAGTCTTGCACAGACACCTTCCTCGGGTCCTTGATGTGTTTAAAGGCCCAAGGGGTCTTCGGAGCTCGCCCCGTGAGGATGGGGGAGGTCCGGGAGCTCCTCTGAGGAGAGGGTGGTCCGGCCCCGCGGAACACGTGGAGCCTTCAGAGCTCGCCCCAGCGGAGGAGGCGAGGTCCGGCTCTGCCAGCCACGTGGCGGGACCGGAGCTACCCTATAAGGAGAGGAGAGCCCCGGCCCTGCCGGATGTCACACCCGGTTTTTCCGAAGAAACAACCAAGTGAATATCACATGTATGCCAGGATCATTTTCTCATACATGTGATGACAAATAGTGAAGCATCATTTATTACAAGCCAGGTGTCGAATATAAGTAAGTCTTACAAAATAAATGTCTCGATGGACAATAATAAGTTCATCACAAGTAAATAAACTAGCAGCGGAATATTATTCATTAGGGCTCCATCACAGGCGTTGCCCGGGGGTCTTCATGAACCTAAAATCCTTCCTCGGGTCCAAAATCTTGGTCATTATACACCGCCTCATCATCTTGACCTGAGCAGCAATATAAACCAACAAATATGCAAGGTTGAGTACCAATGGTACTCAGCAAGTGTGGGAAAGTTATATCGTGCATGGCTAGAACAAGGAGAGGTTGAACTCATGGTTAAAGCACTACGCAATTAATACCTATCACCTTAGCTTATTAAGCACCTACATTACTACACAGGTGAAATGGTCCCAATCTCCCATCCCATCATCATAACCAAATAACCATAACATCATTTCCAATGTTAAGCTCCCCGCTTAACTTCCAAAACCATCATTCCTCTAATCATGAATAAGTCCAGGCCGCTCTTAACCGTGAGCACGGCTGTCAAGACAGTTTTGACTCTGCAGAGTTTGTACCACTGTACCCACAAGTAGTGATTTCATCCCCCGTTGCCGGATGGACTAAAAGAACCTCCATTATGCCAGTGGCTACGATCCACATTCACACTTCCCAGGTGTGCGGCCAAGAGATCACTACGAAGCCTTTACAAAGGGATTCCCGACGAGCGTGGGCCCACTGAGGTTTCACCCCTAACAGCATACAAGAGGCTCCAACCCCGCTGCAGTGGCCCCCTCTTGAGCCTTGCGGTTCATATGGTAGTCCAGCTGACACCTACTCCCCGCACCATCCAACACACCCATACTACGCCGGGGATACACCTAATTAATTGGCCAAGCTACCCCATCTCAGCATGTGGTTGGCACTGTAAAGCCGGGTTACATGCTCCATGAACCGGTCCTTAGGATCCAGGCAAGTACTAAACACAAACCCAAGTCTCGTGCACCCAGCACACAACCAAAACATCCAACTTGCCTTGATCCCTACCTCTACACAATTCACAATGTCTCCTTCAGGAGTATGGTAATATAAACTGATGATCTCATGTCCCAAATATCCTATTCTAAGCATGGCTAAGCATATGCATGTAAATAAATGACATGACAAAATAAATCCCAACCCAAGCTTCAAGGAAACAAGGTAATGCAATTCTAGGGAAACTTTCCTAGCATGGGTTTCATATCTCATTTGACAATGCAAATAATTCTATCTACACATCCTAGCATAGGATCAAAGTGGTCAAGGACACTTGCCTCCTTCTTGCTGCTCTTGATTTGGGTATTCCTGGTCTTGGAAATGAATAACTTGTTCTTGAACAGGTTCTACTTCATATCATCACACATAGCAAAAGAAAAACAACAATCCATAAGACATAATTCACACTTACACTTCATACAAACCACACATTCATATTTATAGAAGTTCTTTACCATTATATGTGTTGTGGTTTCTTTATGTGTGTTAAGTTGTGGCTTGCATGCACTTTTAACCATGTATATATGATTCCTACTTTTGTGTCCACATTTATACCTACATACTATTTATACGGGTTTCCAATAAATTTCTTATATTCAACTACTACACCTTTTTACTACCAAGTGTGTATGAAAAGTGTTTTTCTTCCCCATATGTGCCTTCATAATTTCTACCAACCCTAAACTGAACCCTTTGGATTTTAAAAACTCCATTTATCATTTACTAGTTGCTATATTTTCAGATTTATATTCCTATGCTTAATTGTGTATTTTATTATGAAATTACTAATACACATCACCTAAACAGATTGGGTTCTGGTCCTAAATAATTTAAAATCATATTTTAACCATGGCTTATGATGTATACTATTTCCTAATTATTTTCCCTATTTTTTTATAACTATTCTTTACTTAAAAATGTGTCCCTATACTAATAAATGTGAATAATAGATAAAACAGATTTATTTCAGCCCAAAAAATATATTTTTATCTCACTCCAAAGTTTCCTAAGTACTGAGAAAGTTTTTAATTAATTTTTACAATTATGTTTGTCCCCCTTTTAATTTTTAAACACTAGTTACATATTCAATTTTCTAAATTAAATACTAAACAAGGCTAAAATAATGAATTCACCCCATTACAGGGTCTATAATATTATTTTCATAATTTCCAGGGGTCTAGCTACACTTATCAGAGGTGTTTTTCCTAATTTCTATTAAGTCCAGGGGTTAAAACTGATTTTTAAATGGATTTACATGATTTTCTGGAGTTCCAGGGGCTAGATCTGAAGTTTCCGGGGCTAGCTCTCAATTCCAGAGAACCCCAGGGGGTAGCACGTAAGAATTCCAGTCTTTATAATGCGGGGCTGACGTGGACCGTCCGATTTTAAACCGACGGCTGAGATTATAACATCGAACCGGTACGCGGGGATTTAAAGTCTACCGTGCGATTTAAAATAAACGGCGCACAAGCGGCCACGTCGCTCTGATCGAGCGCGGGCGGCGCTGCCGACGGCGCACGGCGGCGGGAAGCTGCGATCTCGCCGGAAAGTTTCGGATCCTCGAGAATTCTGCCTAGAACTGTGATCTTATGGCCTAGATCGGTAGAGGGGAGGTCAGGGATCTCACCTCGGGGGTTTTCTCGAGCTCGGGGGTCCTGGAAAGTGATCGGCGGCGAGGTCCGAGGCAAAACCACGGCGAAGCTCGTCGGCACTGGATTTACACCGTAAGTCTTCGGGTTTTCTGCACCTGCAAAGTTCCCCGGAGGCGGTGGATCAAGACCAGCGAGTTAGATCAGAGTTTCCGAGCTTAGATCAGCCAGAATTCACCGGCGAAGTCTCGGTGCTCACTGGAGTGAAAATCGGCGATCGCGTGGGAAAAACTGATCGGATCGGGGGTTTTTATAGCCGGGGGAGGGCGGTGGGTCTGTTGCGATCGAGTTGGAGTCCTCTGGGACCGGAATTCGGCTGCGGGACGGGTTTTCCCGGTCGGTTGCGATTTCGCGCGCTCAGGGGAAAAGTCCGGGGTCGCGGGGGCTCGGGGTTAGGGATGACAGGTGGGTCCCACCCGTCGGTGAGGGGCAGCGCGGCGCGCGCGGGGGCGGGCTGGCGCGGGAGTAGCTGGGCCGGCTGGCGGTTTCGGCCCACTGGCCAGTTTTTTTCCCGTTTTTGTTTTTCTTTTTCCATTTCTTTTCTGTTTTGAGTATAATTTGAATTCCAGTTTGAATTTGAATTTTTGCAAAACATGCAATACGTCCAAAAATTTTTAAATTCTCCTCTGAACATAGTTTAGGGTTTTGAATCAAAATTTGGGGTGTTACAGATCTACCCCCCTTAAAAGAAATCTCGTCCTCGAGATTGGTGTTTCTAAGAAAACAATTCCGGAAATTGTGCCTTGAGCTCATCTTCCCGTTCCCAAGTAGCTTCCTCTTCTGAGTGATGCTTCCACTGCACCTTGCACATCCGGATTCTTTTATTTCTGGTGAGGCGTTCCATTGTCTCCAAAATCTTGTATGGTTGCTCGGCATAAGACAAATCTTCAGCTACATCCACTTCATTCATGGGTAACACCTCTTCAGGCGTCCTCAGGCATTTCTTGAGTTGTGACACATGGAATACATCGTGTACATCCGATAGATGAACCAGTAACTCTAGTTGGTACGCCACCTCGCCTTTCCTTTCCAAAACTTGAAAGGGTCTGATGTATCGAGGTGACAACTTCCCTTTCACCTTGAACCGACGAAGTCCTCTGATAGGGGATACCTTGAGATAAACATAGTCTCCCACGTTGAAAACGAGTTCTCTTCTTCGTACATCGGCATAGCTCTTTTGGCGTGTTTGTGCTATCCTCAAATTGTTGCGAATCTCCCTCACCTTCGCCTCGGCTTCTTGTAACACTTCTGGACCAAACACTTTACTTTCTCCTGTTTGGTTCCAAAATAGGGGAGTTCTGCACTTCCTTCCATACAAAGCTTCAAACGGTGACATCTTCATACTAGCTTGATAACTGTTGTTATAGGAAAACTCCGCATACGGTAAGTTCTTGTCCCAACTCCTATTGTTTTTGAGTGCACATGCCCTTAACATATCTTCAAGGATCTGATTGGTTCTCTCCGTCTGCCCGTCAGTTTGGGGATGATAGGCAGAGCTAAAGTTCAGATGGGTTCCCATGGTTTCATGCAACTTTTGCCAAAACCTCGAGGTGAACTGCGTCCCTCGGTCCGACACTATCTTCTTTGGCACTCTATGGTAACACACAATCCTTGACATGTACAGTTCTGCCAATTTGGATCCGCTGTAGCTTTCTTTCACAGGAATGAAATGAGCTACCTTGGTTAGCCTATCAATAATGACCCATATTGAATCATACCCGGATTGGGTCCTAGGCAATCCCACGACAAAATCCATGCTGATTTCTTCCCATTTCCATTCAGGTATTTTGAGTGGTTGCAATAATCCCGCGGGTCGTTGATGTTCAGCTTTCACCAACTGACATGTGTCACATAGGGCAACATGTTCCGCGACATCTCGCTTCATGCCATACCACCAATACCTGCCTTTGAGGTCCTGGTACATCTTCGTACTCCCAGGATGAATGGAATAGTCAGAATCGTGAGCCTCCTTCAAAATTAATTCACGGATCTCTTTTACTTCTGGCACACAGATCCTTTTCCCGTGCCACACCGTTCCCTGTTCATCCTCTCTAAAACCAGGAGCTTTATTTTCCTTAATGAGCTGTCTGATCTCTTGTATCTTCTCATCATTCTTTTGGCCCTCGCGTATGTCTCGCTCGAGTGTGGAGTCCACTTCCATGGCGATGGCTTCACCACTATTTACTAGACATAGATTGAGCCTTATAACCTCGTCCTTCAATTCTGCAGGCATGTCCTTCAAACTCAACTTATTGACCTGCACTTTCCGACTCAAAGCATCGGCCACGACGTTTGCTTTCCCAGGATGATAGTTGATGCCCAAATCAAAGTCATTGATTAGCTCTAACCATCTCCTTTGTCTGAGGTTGAGATCTGGCTGTGTGAATATGTACTTCAAACTCTTATGATCCGTATATATCTCTGTCCTCTTCCCCATCAAATAGTGCCGCCAAATTTTCAACGCGTGTACCACTGCAGCTAGTTCTAGGTCATGTGTAGGATAGTTCTTCTCGTGCTTCCGAAGCTGCTGGGATGCATATGCCACGACATGTCCTTCTTGCATGAGAACACATCCCAACCCATTTCCAGAGGCATCGCAGTACACTGTGAAATTCTTCTGCATATCTGGCATAACCAACACTGGGGCTGTTGTCAATCTCTTCTTTAACTCCTGAAAGCTCATCTCGCACTGTGGCGTCCAGGTGAATGTGATTCCCTTTTCCAACAGTTTGGTGAGAGGTCTCGAGATCTTGGAGAATCCCTCAATAAACCGTCGATAGTATCCAGCCAATCCCAAAAAGCTTCGAACTTCCCCGACATTTTCAGGGGTTTTCCACTTCTGGATATCCTCGATTTTGGCGGGATCTACGGAGATTCCTCCCTCCGAGATTATATGTCCTAAAAAGAGAACTCTCTTCAGCCAAAACTCACACTTGCTCAACTTGGCATATAGTTGGTGTTCTCTCAACCTCTGCAACACCAACCTTAGATGTTTCTCATGTTCTTCTTCATCTTTGGAGAAGACGAGAATATCATCTATGAAAACCACCACAAATTTGTCCATATATTCCATGAATACCTTGTTCATGAGATACATGAAATATGCCGGGGCATTGGTTAGCCCGAAAGGCATGACAGTGTATTCATACAGTCCGTACCGAGATACGAAAGCTGTCTTGGAAATATCTGATTGCTATATCTTGAGTTGGTGGTACCCCGACCTGAGATCAATTTTCGAGAACACACAAGATCCCCTCAACTGATCAAACAAGTCTTCAATGCGAGGCAATGGGTACTTGTTTTTGATGGTTACCTCATTCAAGGCACGGTAATCCACGCATAACCTTTGGGTTCCATCTTTCTTAGGCACAAATATCACCGGAGCTCCCCATGGTGAGGAACTAGGACGAATATACCCCTTCTCCGTCAATTCTCTCAAATGATCCTTGAGCTCTTCTAGCTGCTTGGAGTCCATTCGATAAGGTCTCTTGTATATCGGGGCTGTTCCCGGTACTAGCTCAATTGCGAATTCCACGTCACGGTCGGGAGGCATACCTGGCAATTCCTCCGGAAAAACATCTGGATATTCCCTGATAGTCCTGATTTTCTCAACTTTCACTTCCACTTGATTTAATTTAATGTCCCTCCTAGGCTCGTGTATCGTTATGAACTTTACTCTTGTGCCATTGGGGTGAGTTAGTTCCACCGTTCTGGTCGAACAATGGATGATTCCTTTATGTTTGGTCAACCAATCCATACCCAAAATAATATCTATCCCTTGTGAATCTATCACTATGAGGTTAGCAGTAAATACTACCCCATTAATGTCTAGGCTCACTTTGGGACACACTTGTCTTGTCCTTATTTCTCCACCTGGAGAGTTTACGGCTAGCATATGGTTCATTTGTGTGGTTGCCAGGTCATGCTTCTTAACAAACCCTTGAGCAATGAACGAGTGGGTAGCACCAGAATCAAACAGCAGAGTTGCAAGGTGTAAATTGGCAGGAAACTTACCAACTACCACGTCGGGTGCATCTTGTGCTTCCTCCATAGTGACGTGGTTCACCCGTCCTCTCATTACATTCTGCTGTTGTGGCGGCGCAGGCTTCTTCTTTGGGCACTTATGGGCATAGTGCCCCACTTCACCACAGCTAAAACATTGCACCCCAACCTTAGGTGCTTGGCCTTTGTTGTCTTGGGGTTGGTTCGGGGGTCCTTGCACTGCTGGTCGAGGTGGATATGCGGGGCGAGGCTGCTGCACAAACTGACGTTGCGGCTGTGCTGGTGCTGCGGGTGGCCTGTAGTTTGGGTTGTACCCTCTTGGTGCTGAATAGGGTACCACAGCACGGCTTGTCTGCCCCGTAGGTTGCTGCATCATACGTGGGCGGGTGTTGCTCCCTGAGGCCTGATGTGACCACCCCGCCTTCCTCTTATTCTCATTTTCCAGGGCCTTTAGCTTCCTTTCCACCACAAATGCTCTGTCCACCATCTTTTGAAAGCTTTCATACTCATTGGAGGACATTGCACACTGCATTTCCGCGGTAAGTCCTTCCACGAAACAATCTTGTTTCTGCTCATCAGTCTCTATGTCTCGTGGAGCATAACGGTATAGTTGAGTAAATTTAGTGAGGTACTCCCTCACCGTCATGTTTCCCTGCTGCAGTCCCAGAAACTCTTTCCTCTTGTTTTTGAGTTCACCTCTTGGGATATAGTGGTTGCGGAAGCTACGCTTGAACTCTTCCCAAGTGATGTTCTCAGGATCATGATGGGCGGCCACGTAGGCGGTCCACCAATCAGCAGCAGGTCCCTGCAGTTGATGAGAGGCAAACAGCACCCTCTCATACCCTTGGCATTGTATTATCCTCATCTTACTTTCAATGGTCTTCAGCCAATCATCTGCCTCCAGAGGTTCAGCAGCACTTGCAAACTTTGGAGGTTGAGTTCCTAGAAACTCACTCAACCTTGGTTGGCGTGGTGCCGCTTGTGGAGGTGGAACTTGATGCAAGTTGGCCACCACTTGAGTCAAATTCTGGATGAGCTGATTTTGATTCTCCAGCATTTGGTGGAGAGGATCAACTTCTTCACGGCGACCACCCCGGTCCTGGCCTTCAGAAAGATGAGGGTTGCATGCCTCATCGTTGTTGTTGGCGGGGTTGGCAGCACGTCCTTTTCCTCTTCCGGCCATCTGGCAGAATCAACAAATGTTAATTTGATACCATTTAGTATCATCTTACTACTTTCATTTGTTGGTGCTTTGAGGTGTTGAGGCTTTGTTAAAATTTTACGAGGGTTTATATCTCACTCCAAATAAATGCACTATTATTTCCTGTGGGTTCACACACCAAAGCAAAACAATCTGAAGACGAGGCTGTGGACAATTGCTCATGGCTTCCACATCTCACGTCACACACCAAGCATTACCACACCATTAACTACGTAACGACTCGACTACTCGACCTCTTGCTAGCTAGGGGAAAGACTCTACACTACTCGTCCTCTTGAGTTGGCTCCTCTGGATCTTCCTCCTCATTTCGGCTGCCTTCCGACTCTGCTTTGGGTGGGGAGGCTGCTGGTGGAGAAGTGCGACGACGCCTGATTGCTCGGCGATCCGGGGAGTCAGGAGTCCATGGATCACTCACGGTGACACACAGTTCATTCCCATCTCCTCTTTCTCTCGCCTTTAAGCAAGCTCTCAGCAACGCCTCCGTTTCCTTCAGGGTGTCTCGGACATCCTGAAGCTCTTGTTGACACTCCTGCAGTCGAGTGCTGAGCATAGCAGCATCCTCCAAGCACAAGTCCATGTGCTCATTGGAAGTCCCTTGCTGCACCGGTGGGTACTTGTATTCCGTGGTACCACTCTCACGTTGGAGGACATACATGTACTCAGTTTTGTCCAAGTGGCGACGATAGATGTGACTCTGGCAGGTGATGGCCTCCCAGGTGACATCTTTCTCCGCGTCAACTTGTGTTGCTCGACAAGCTGGAGAGTGGTGAATCTTAAGCAGTTGATTCTCGTGTATAATCCTCATCTCCGAACTCCATTCTTCCCTCTTCTCACGGATGGTCCTGGTGGAGTTATAGTGGATGATTAGCTTGCCCGTATTGCCGGCGGCTTCGAGCATACGTCGAAGACGGCGCAACAAATCTCCTACTGCCAATCCGTAGGAAAGGTACGTCACTGGACGACTCTCCTCTCTTTCGGCAAGGGCAACTACGGGAACTCTCCCTCCTGTGGACTTACGAGCGGTGCGAATCATGCGAACCATCTAAAACAAAAGAATTTAAAACTAGGTTAGATAAATTCTCAAACAAAAATCCTATTTTGAATGAAAGTTGGGGTAAGATGAAGAAAATGACTCCTTTAATAACACTTTTCCACCCACACCTTGGAAAATAGTTTTTAAGAAAATAGGGCCCTTAAATACATCCATTTCTACCTAGGTCCACGTTCCTACGGGCAACCTTGGCTCTGATACCACCTCTGTCACACCCGGTTTTTCCGAAGAAACAACCAAGTGAATATCACATGTATGCCAGGATCATTTTCTCATACATGTGATGACAAATAGTGAAGCATCATTTATTACAAGCCAGGTGTCGAATATAAGTAAGTCTTACAAAATAAATGTCTCGATGGACAATAATAAGTTCATCACAAGTAAATAAACTAGCAGCGGAATATTATTCATTAGGGCTCCATCACAGGCGTTGCCCGGGGGTCTTCATGAACCTAAAATCCTTCCCCGGGTCCAAAATCTTGGTCATTATACACCGCCTCATCATCTTGACTTGAGCAGCAATATAAACCAACAAATATGCAAGGTTGAGTACCAATGGTACTCAGCAAGTGTGGGAAAGTTATATCATGCATGGCTAGAACAAGGAGAGGTTGAACTCATGGTTAAAGCACTACGCAATTAATACCTATCACCTTAGCTTATTAAGCACCTACATTACTACACAGGTGAAATGGTCCCAATCTCCCATCCCATCATCATAACCAAATAACCATAACATCATTTCCAATGTTAAGCTCCCCGCTTAACTTCCAAAACCATCATTCCTCTAATCATGAATAAGTCCAGGCCGCTCTTAACCGTGAGCACGGCTGTCAAGACAGTTTTGACTCTGCAGAGTTTGTACCACTGTACCCACAAGTAGTGATTTCATCCCCCGTTGCCGGGTGGACTAAAAGAACCTCCATTATGCCAGTGGCTACGATCCACATTCACACTTCCCAGGTGTGCGGCCAAGAGATCACTACGAAGCCTTTACAAAGGGATTCCCGACGAGCGTGGGCCCACTGAGGTTTCACCCCTAACAGCATACAAGAGGCTCCAACCCCGCTGCAGTGGCCCCCTCTTGAGCCTTGCGGTTCATATGGTAGTCCAGCTGACACCTACTCCCCGCACCATCCAACACACCCATACTACGCCGGGGATACACCTAATTAATTGGCCAAGCTGCCCCATCTCAGCATGTGGTTGGCACTGTAAAGCCGGGTTACATGCTCCATGAACCGGTCCTTAGGATCCAGGCAAGTACTAAACACAAACCCAAGTCTCGTGCACCCAGCACACAACCAAAACATCCAACTTGCCTTGATCCCTACCTCTACACAATTCACAATGTCTCCTTCAAGAGTATGGTAATATAAACTGATGATCTCATGTCCCAAATATCCCATTCTAAGCATGGCTAAGCATATGCATGTAAATAAATGACATGACAAAATAAATCCCAACCCAAGCTTCAAGGAAACAAGGTAATGCAATTCTAGGGAAACTTTCCTAGCATGGGTTTCATATTTCATTTGACAATGCAAATAATTCTATCTACACATCCTAGCATAGGATCAAAGTGGTCAAGGACACTTGCCTCCTTCTTGCTGCTCTTGATTTGGGTATTCCTGGTCTTGGAAATGAATAACTTGTTCTTGAACAGGTTCTACTTCATATCATCACACATAGCAAAAGAAAAACAACAATCCATAAGACATAATTCACACTTACACTTCATACAAACCACACATTCATATTTATAGAAGTTCTTTACCATTATATGTGTTGTGGTTTCTTTATGTGTGTTAAGTTGTGGCTTGCATGCACTTTTAACCATGTCTATATGATTCCTACTTTTGTGTCCACATTTATACCTACATACTATTTATATGGGTTTCCAATAAATTTCTTATATTCAACTACTACACCTTTTTACTACCAAGTGTGTATGCAAAGTGTTTTTCTTCCCCATATGTGCCTTCATAATTTCTACCAACCCTAAACTGAACCCTTTGGATTTTAAAAACTCCATTTATCATTTACTAGTTGCTATATTTTCAGATTTATATTCCTATGCATAATTGTGTATTTTATTATGAAATTAGTAATACACATCACCTAAACAGATTAGGTTCTGGTCCTAGATAATTTAAAATCATATTTTAACCATGGCTTATGATGTATACTATTTCCTAATTATTTTCCCTATTTTTCTATAACTATTCTTTACTTAAAAATGTGTCCCTATACTAATAAATGTGAATAATAGATAAAACAGATTTATTTCAGCCCAAAAAATATATTTTTATCTCACTCCAAAGTTTCCTAAGTACTGAGAAAGTTTTTAATTAATTTTGACAATTATGTTTGTCCCCCTTTTAATTTTTAAACACTAGTTACATATTCAATTTTCTAAATTAAATACTAAACAAGGCTAAAATAATGAATTCACCCCATTACAGGGTCTATAATATTATTTTCATAATTTCCAGGGGTCTAGCTACACTTATCAGAGGTGTTTTTCCTAATTTCTATTAAGTCCAGGGGTTAAAACTGATTTTTAAATGGATTTACATGATTTTCTGGAGTTCCAGGGGCTAGATCTGAAGTTTCCGGGGCTAGCTCTCAATTCCAGAGAACCCCAGGGGGTAGCACGTAAGAATTCCAGTCTTTATAATGCGGGGCTGACGTGGACCGTCCGATTTTAAACCGACGGCTGATATTATAACATCGAACCGGTACGCGGGGATTTAAAGTCTACCGTGCGATTTAAAATAAACGGCGCACAAGCGGCCACGTCGCTCTGATCGAGCGCGGGCGGCGCTGCCGGTGGCGCACGGCGGCGGGAAGCTGCGATCTCGCCGGAAAGTTTCGGATCCTCGAGAATTCTGCCTAGAACTGTGATCTTATGGCCTAGATCGGTAGAGGGGAGGTCAGGGATCTCACCTCGGGGGTTTTCTCGAGCTCGGGGGTCCTGGAAAGTGATCGGCGGCGAGGTCCGAGGCAAAACCACGGCGAAGCTCGTCGGCGCTGGATTTACACCGTAAGTCTTCGGGTTTTCTGCACCTGCAAAGTTCCCCGGAGGCGGTGGATCAAGACCAGCGAGTTAGATCAGAGTTTCCGAGCTTAGATCGGCCAGAATTCACCGGCGAAGTCTCGGTGCTCACTGGAGTGAAAATCGGCGATCGCGTGGGAAAAACTGATCGGATCGGGGGTTTTTATAGCCGGGGGAGGGCGGTGGGTCTGTTGCGATCGAGTTGGAGTCCTCGGGGACCGGAATTCGGCTGCGGGACGGGTTTTCCCGGTCGGTTGCGATTTCGCGCGCTCGGGGGAAAAGTCCGGGGTCGCGGGGGCTCGGGGTTAGGGATGACAGGTGGGTCCCACCCGTCGGTGAGGGGCAGCGCGGCGCGCGCGGGGGCGGGCTGGCGCGGGAGTAGCTGGGCCGGCTGGCGGTTTCGGCCCACTGGCCAGTTTTTTTCCCGTTTTTGTTTTTCTTTTTCCATTTCTTTTCTGTTTTGAGTATAATTTGAATTCCAGTTTGAATTTGAATTTTTGCAAAACATGCAATACGTCCAAAAATTTTTAAATTCTCCTCTGAACATAGTTTGGGGTTTTGAATCAAAATTTGGGGTGTTACACCGGACACGTGGGGCCTTCGGAGCCTGCCCCTGCGGGAGGGGCGAGGTCCGGATCCTCCGGTCTTGCGTTGGAGTCGTCGGGAGCTCCAGTCCTTCCTTGTGCGGTCCCCGCAGCTAAAGCCTGGAGGTCCTGCACACAAGTAGAGGAAACGTAATTCTCCTCGGGGGCTCTCCCTTCCCTGTCTCTTAGTCTTATTTTGCTTACGGTCCTGGTCCGGTATACAGGGCTTCGGCAATTCTGTGCGCCCGGCGCCGGGGGTCCGGCTCCCTCCGAGGTCAGGGTATGACTGTACGGCCCCTAGTACCGGACCGCAACACCGGGGAGGCAGAGTGCACAGGCTTTCGGCACGGAACCAGGCAAAGGAGGCTGTACTCCCTTGGACCTCCGAAGGGCAGGGCGCGCACACTTTGGGTCGGAACCAGGCAAAGCACGCTACGCACCCTGGACCCCACATGCACAGCGCGGGTCTTTCCTGGAGGTGACCAACTGGCATCACAGCACCTGACTGGGGGAGGCCCGAAAGGCCCCCTGGCCATCAGCAGGTACCTCAAGCGCAACCGTCTTCGGTAGGATAGCAAATACCGACTAGGGATGAGAGTGGGAAAGAAGAGCTAAATGCACGGTGAGCATACATGGAAAGTGTGGTCATAAAAATTAATGCGTAATTTAAATGAGCACAAAAGGAAGAGCGTGGTAGATCAGGTTTCTCCTTGTATGAACGTCCATAGGAGGAAATCAGGCTAATCATAGAGGCAACGACCACCCCATTATGAGGGGAAGCAAGATCCTACGCGCTTACGGTCAGAACCGGTGACACCCTCATTTTTGGTTTCTGCATGTATTCATGTTTCATGTAGAGAAAAAAACATTTTAAAAGATGTGGGGACAGGAAAAGAATTAAAAGGATAGGCAAAAAGAGCAAAAATCCAGTTCACCAAGAGTGCCGAAGACAACTCTCGCGGCCCGCTGGCCACGTGGCGCCTTTGGAGCTCAACCCCGCAAAGGGGGAGAGGTCCGACCCCATGGGACACGTGTTGCCCCCGGAGCTAGCCTCTACGAAGAAGCAAGGCCAGCCGTAGGACACGTGTCACCTTCGGAGCTAGTCACCACGGAAATCAGAGGACCAGTCACACGGGATACATGTCGATCTCGGAGCTCACCTCCGAGAGGTCTGGTTCCATTGGACACGTGTCACCGCCGGAGCTTATCTCCGGGAGGTCCGTCACGGTTGGACACGTGTTAACCTCGGAGCTCGTCTCTGAGAAGAAAGGAAGTCTGGCGCTGTTAGGATACGTGGCACACCCGGAGCCACCTCCGGAGAGAGGGAAGGTCCGGCACTGACACGTGGCGTGCGCGGAGCCACCTCCGAATAGAGAGGTCCCGACCGCTAGGATTCGTGGCGCACACGGAGCTCACCTACGAAGGAGAGGGAGGTCTCGCTCGCTCAACACGCGGCACAACCGGAGCTCGTCTCTGCGGAAAGGGAGAGACCAGGCCCCGGTGGACACGTGGAGCTTCCGGAGCTCATCAACTAAAGAGTTCAGGAGCGGTTTTGGATTAAATACAAATATGGAGAGGAAACTGATATGAATTCCACAATGTTACCACACCAAATCAACTAAAGATGAGTTGTTAAGACTCAACGACAATCTGAATAGGACTTGTCGGTACCGTCAATATGGGGTACCTCCGCGCACAGGGGAAACTGCCTAAGGACCTCGCCCTTCTCCGCAGGGAGAGCTCTGAAGGCGCCACGTGTCCAGTGGGGCCGGACATCCCTCTCCTCAGAGGTAAGCTCCGGGCCCGCCACGTTGCCAACTGAGCCGGACCTCCCCCCTCCACGGGGAGAGCTCCGGAGGCTCCATGTGTCCAGCGGGGCCGGACCTCCCTCTCCTCAGAGGAGAGCTCCGTGCCGGCCACGTGGCCAGCAGAGCCGGACCTCCCCCCTCCGCGGGGAGAGCTCCGAAGGCTCCACATGTCCAGCGGGGCTGGACCTCCCTCTCCTCAGAGGAGAGCTCCGGGCCCTCCACGTGGCCAGCAGAACCGGACCTCCCCCCTCCACGGGCAGAGCTCTGAAGGCTACATGTGTCCAACGGGGCCTGACCTCCCTCTCCTCAGAGGAGAGCTCAGGGCCCGCCACGTGGCCAGCAGAGCAGCGCTTCCTGCCCCCTCAAGGTAGGCAGAAAGAGTAAAGACGCGCCATACCTTGTCGGTACAAGATATTCAAGACCCGCGCCTTCCCAAGGCGCGGAGACGCGGAGCACGCCTCTGTCAGGTGCCGTTGCGCCCAACCACATCGCAGTGAAGACTGGCGCACCGCGTCAGAGGCTGCACGCCAATAAACACAGGGACAAGACATCTCCTACCGTCCCTGCCAACCACTATGACTAGCTTGCGGCATGGGCAGGGCGGCAGTACGAAGACTTTGAAGCCCTCGCCAGAGACAACTGACGGCGTAACTGCGGATACGGTAGATGGCAGGCAATCTCCCCGGGATCACCTGTTGGGTCCCGGGCCCACCTTGTAAGTCGCCCGAGCCTTGGACTATAAAAGGCTCGGGTAGGCAACGTTAGCAGAGGTTCACACTTTAGCGGTTCGACATTTACACTCTCATGCAGGATTCGCTCCTGAGCACCAAGCAATACAACGAGCATCTCTGCTCACCGTGGATGTAGGGCATTACGCTCCGGCGGCCTGAACCACGTAAAAATCCCTGTGTCGAGCTTCTCCCTCCATCGTCCCTAACGTGTAAGCTCTCCGTGAGAGACTAGCCCCTCTGAAAAATAACCTCCGCGGGCTGCCCAAAGCAGGCCCGGGGGAAGTGTCGGCTACACACTTCAACATTTGGCGCGCCAGGTAGGGGGCTTTTCCCTTGCGTGATGAGCTTTCGCCGACGAAGATGACGAAGCTTCCTTCAGCGGCAAGCTCTCCTCACCCACGTTCACGACGAACGGTGACCAGCGGGGACTACGTCTCGACACACTCAGGACGGAGTGTGTCGGTGCAAGCTGGAAGCCAGCAGCCGACTCCGGCAGCGCCAACTCCAGCAAGCCCAAGATCCACTGCAGCGCTGAGTGTCTCCCACGGGAGTGCACTAGCCGCAGCACGAGCGATACTGCACAATCCACCTGCTGGGGACGCGCCTCAGTCAGCGACCCAGCAGTGGATTCGTGATGTAGACCGTCTCGTCGTCGCCGCCGCCAACCCTCAACTTCGGTGGGGACGACGTCTCAGTCAACAGGCTGTGTCGCTGACGCGCACACCAACGGTTGACGGGCAGACGACAGACTCCCGCTCAACCAGGCTCCCATAATCGGACCTGAGGTCGGAGCTGGAACGACGCCACCTGGGCAAGGATGCCTGAGTGGTCATCGAGCGACGGTGAGAAAGGCGTCGCAACCAAGAGGCAGGCGACAACATGTCAACCGCCTCGACCCAGCCTGAGCCGCAGACGTTCGCCACACGATCTCTGCCCCAGGCATACGCCACGCAGCATATGCCCCAGCCATATGCCCTGCAAATGGTGCCCCCGGTCTATGGCGCAGCCTTGCCCATACCAGGATATACGGTGCCAACAGCGAATCAAGCGTTCGCGGCACCAATGCCTGCAGCAACAGGAGCAGGATGTGCGGCCCTGGCGCCACACCTTCGCTTCGTGAAGTGGCCGCGCAAGTTCCGGTCGCACCTGCCCAAGAAGTACGATGGCAGCATCAACCCGGTGGAGTTCTTCCAGATCTACTCCACCGCCATCCTTGCTGCAGGAGGGGACGAGGCCGTCATGGCCAACTACTTCCCCGTCGCCTTGACCGGCCCAACATGGTCTTGGCTTATGAATCTTCCCCAGGGTTCCATAACCTCCTGGGGAGAGCTCTGCCGGCAGTTCACTGCAAACTTCGGCAGCTCCTACACCTGGCCTGGCACGGAGCTCGACCTCCACGCCATCCAACAACAGCCTGGACAGACGCTGCACTCCTTCATCCAGCGGTTCTCCCAGGTACGGAACACCATCCCGCATATCCAAAATGCTTCATTGGTGGTGGCGTTCCGGCAGGGTGTACGGGACAAGAAGATGCTCGAGAAGCTGTAACACCCCAAAACCTGCTAAAGAGGGGAATTTAAAAATTTTTGGACGTATTGCATGTGGTGAAGCAATTCAAATTCAAACTGGAATTTAAATTTGAATCAAAACCGAAAAAGGGAAAGGAAAAAGAAAAAGAAAAACGGCCAGTGCGCCGAAACCCACCTCAGCCGGCCCAAAACCCATGCCTGCTTACCCCCCTCTATGCGTGTCATCTCCCTGCTTGCGCGCGCGCCCAACCGCTATGTGACTTCCGCGCCGATCGCCGCTGCCACGCTGATTTTCTAGCTCCGGAGCCGCTATCTCCAGCCCACGCGCTGCGGCACATCTAAACCAACCCCAGCCGCCTTCCCTCGCCCATTTAAATGCCAAAATCCGGCCCTTTTCCTCCCTGATCGGCCATTTTTCTTCCCGGTGAGAACCGAAGCTTACACGGCCGTTTTCCTTTGATCCTTGTTCGGATTTCCTGATCTAACGTGCTTGACATGTTCCACCACCGCCGGGGAGTTTTGCAGGTGAAGGAAACCCGGCGTTTTGCGCTCTAGACACAGCTCCGGTGAGCACCGCCGTGTTTTCCCCTCGGACCTCGTCGCCGACCGCCTTCCAGGGCCTCCGAGCTCAAGAAAAACCCCGAGGTGAGATCCCCTACCTCCCCTCTTCCGTTCTATACCAAGAAATTCTTGTTTTAGGGAGTATAGACGAAAACCCGAAGTTCTCCGGCGAGATCGCCGCCTCCCACCGCCGCGCGCCGCCTGGCAGCGCAGCCCGCACACGGCCAGGGCGACGTGGCCCCCTGAGGCCCGTCCATTTTAAATCGGGCGGTCCCAAATAGATCTAACCCGTACCGCTTCGCGTTATAATCTCAGCCGTCTGTTTTAAATCCAACGGCCCACGTCAGCCCCGCATTATAAAGGCCGGGAATCTTACGCGCTACCCCTTGGGGATCTCGGAAAGCACGAGCTAGCCCCGGAAACTTCTGATCTAGCCCCTGGACCTTCAGAAATTCATGTAAATTTATTTAAAAATCAGTTTTAGCCCCTGGACTTAATAAAAATTAGGAAAACCTCTTTGTTTTGTTTAATTAGGCCCCTGAAAATTTAGAAAATAGTGAAGTAGACCCTGCAGTAGGGTGGGTTTGCACTTCAGACCCTATAGGATATTAAATTCAGAAAGTTGAACATGTGATTAGGATTTAAATTCAAATGGTGATGCAAAAACATGTGCAAATACAAATTTGAATTTTCCTAGCACTTGGAAAACCTTTAGAATGAGTTAAAAACTAATTCTAGGCTGAAATGAGATCTGACTAAGTGCTGCTTATTTTTATTATTTCTGGAAATACATTATTAGGCTAGGAAACAATTCTGAAAACTGGTAGAATAAATTTAAATTGGTTCGCACCAGAGAGGAAGTTCAAAAATATTTTATTGAACATTTTAGACCAGAACCTATTCTATTTAGGTGATATGTCTTACTAATTTAATATTAAAGTTCACTTTTAGGCATAGAAAATAAATCTGAAAATATAGAAAAATAGGTATGCTTAAATAGAAAATGATAAATGAGGTCTCCAAATCAAAAAACTTCAATTTAGGATTTTGTAGAAGATCTGAAAACCTGTTTGGAGTAGGAAATTATCTTTCATGCAAACTTTGTGGCTAAGAAGTGTATTAATTAAATATAGAGAATTTGTTCAAATTGGAAATTCATATATAGTGTGCAAATAGAAATCTGAATACAAAAGTTAGAAATAATATATATATATATATAAATATATATATATATATATATGTATATATATATATATATGTTTAAAAGGGCATGTAGGCCTAAAATCAACACATCTAGGGTAACCACAACACTTAAAAATGTGAATGACTTTAATATGTATGATTGTGTGGTTTGCATGAGTGAAAGTGTGGACTATGACTTATGGATTGTTGTTTTCTTTTGCTATGTGTATTGGCATGAGTAGAACCTGCCCAAGAGCAAGTTCTCACCTTTCAAGACCAAGACTTTCCATTCCCAGAGTAGCAGGAAGAAGGCAAGTGTCCTTGACCACTTTGATCCTATATTAGGATGTGTGGTTAGAATTTAATTGCATTGTCAATTTGGAATATGATACCCAAGCTAGGAAGTTTCCCTAGATTTTCATTAACTTATTTCCTTGTAGCCTGGGTTGGGATTTTTTTTATTATGTCATTTATTTATATACTTATGCTTAGCCATGCTTAGAATGGGATAAGTGGGATATGAGATCATCAACTTGTTTACCTTACTCTTGAATGAGATATTATGAGTTATGTAGAGGTAGGGATCGAGGCAAGTTGGATGATTTGGTTGGTGCTGTGTGCACGAGACTCGGGTTTGTGTTTAGTACTTGCCTGGATCCTAAGGACCGGTTCATGGAGCATGTAACCTGGCTTTACCGTGCCAGCCACATGCTGAGATGGGGCAGCTTGGCCAATTAATTAGGTGTATCTCCGGCGTAGTATGGGTGTTTGGATGGTGCGAGGAATAGGTGTCAGCTGGACTACCATATGAACCGCAAGGCTCAAGAGGGGGCCACTGCAGCGGGGTTGGAGCCTCTTGTATGCTGTTAGGGGTGAAACCTCAGTGGGCCCATGCTTGTCGGAAATCCCTTTGTAAAGGCCTCATAGTGATCTCCTGGCTACACACCAGGGAAGTGTGAACGTGGTTCGCGGCCACTGGCATAATGGAGGTTCTTTTAGTCCACCTGGCAACGGGGGATGAAATCACTAGATGTGGGTACAGTGGTGCAAACTCTGCAGAGTCAAAACTGTCATGACAGCCGTGCTCACAGTCAAGAAAGGCTTGGGCTTATTCATGATTAGAGGGTGATGAATTTGGAAGTTGAGTATATTAAGCGGGAAGCTTAACATTGGAGATGAGATTATGGTTACTTTATATTGATGATGGGTTGAGGGATTGGGACCATTTCACTTGTGTAGTAATGTAGGTGCTTAATAAGCTAAGGTGATAGGTATTAATTGCGTAGTGCTTTAACCATGTGTTCAACCTCTCCTTGCTCTAGCCATGCATGACATTACTTTCCCACACTTGCTAAGTACCAACGGTACTCAAACTTGCTTTTCTGTTGGTTTAAATTGCAGCTCGGGTGAAGGGGATGATGTGGTGTTCAATGACCAAGACATTGGACCCGAAGAAGGATTCTAGGTTCGCGGGGTCCCCCGGGCAACGCCTGTGACGGAGCCCACAAGATTTATATTCCGCTGCTGCTTTATTTACATGTTGTGAACATAATATTGTCCATCGAGACGTATGCTATGTAAGACTTATTTATATTCGAACACTTGGCTTGTAATATAATGATGCTTCACTATTTATCGTCACATGTATGAGAAAATGATCCTGGCATACATGTTATATTCACTCGGTTGCTCTTTAGGGAAACCGGGTGTGACATAAGTGGTATCAGAACCAAGGTTGCCCGTAGGAACGTGGACCTAGGTAGAAATGGACGTACATAAGGACCCTATTTTCTTAAAAACTATTTCACAAAGATGTGGGTTGAAAGTATTATTTAATGGGGTCACTTTATTCACCTTGTCCCAACTTTTATTCAAAATACAATCTTCATTTAATTCTTATCTAACTTAATTTTAAATGCTTTATGTTTTAGATGGTTCGCATGATCCGCACCACCCGCAAGTCGACCAGAGGGAGAGTTCCTGTAGTTGCCCTTGCCTTGAGAGAGGAGAACTGTCCGGTGATGTACCACTCCTACGGGTTGGCAGTAGGAGGCTTGTTGCGCCGTCTTCGCCGTATGCTCCACGCCGCCGGCAATGTGGGCAAGCTGATCATACAATACAGCTCCACCAGGACTATCCGTGAGAAGCGGGAAGAATGGAGCTCAGAGATGAGGATTATCCATGAAAATCAGCTGCTCAAGATCCACCGCTGTCTAGCTTGTCGGGCGACTCAGGCCTATGCTGAGAAGGCTGTCACCTTGGAGGCCATCACCTGCTAGAGTTACATCAACCGTCGCCACCTTGACAGGACTGAGTACATGTATGTCCTCCAGCGGGAGAGTGGCACCGCAGAGTACAAGTACCCGCCAGTGCAGCAGGGGACTTCCCATGAGCACATGGACCTGTGGTTGCAGGATGCTGCTATGCTCAACACTCGACTGCAGGAGTGCCAGCAGGAGCTTCAGGATGTTCATGACACCCTGAAGGAGACTGAGGCATTGCTTCGCGCCAGCTTGAGGGCGAGAGAAAGAGGAGATGGGAATGAACTGTGTGTCACCGTAAATGACACATGGACTCCTGACTCCCCAGACCGCCGGGCGAGCAAGCGTCGCCACACTCCTACACAAGCAGCTTCCCCACCTAAAGCAGAATCAGAGGGCAGCCGCAATGATGAGGAAGACCCCGACGAGCCAGCTCAGTGATACGAGTTGTTTAGAGTCATTTCCCTTATTTCAGCAGGTTATCGAGTAGTCGAGTCAATACCCTTTTTATTTGTGTGTTAATGTTTGGTGTGTGACGTGAGTTGTGGAAGCCATGGGCATTTGTCCACAACCTCGTCTTTAGGCTGTGTTGCTTTGGTGTGTGAACCCCTATGAATCAATAGTGCATTTAGTTTCACGTGAAACGTGACGCCCAAAGATCTATGTGAAATCTTCGGAAATTGTCTAAATATTAAGGCCTCAAAAGTTTAAGTTTAAACAAACAATTTAGGAAGTTAACATGAAATGCTTTAAGTTAACATTTGGTTGATCATGATAGATGGCTGGAAGAGGAAAAGATCATGGTGTCAACCCCAACAACAACAACGATGAGGCCGCCAATCCTCACCTTCCTGGAGGGCAAGACAGGGGTGATCGCCGTGAAGGAGCTGATCCTATCCATCAAATGCTCAAAAATTAGAATCAGCTCATCCAGAGTCTAACTCAAGTGGTGGCCAACTTGCACCAAGCTCGACCCCCACCAGCTGCACCACGTCAACACAGGTTTAGTGAGTTTCTGGGGACTCAACCCCCAAAGTTTGCAAGTGCTGCTGAACCTCTGGAGGCAGATGACTGGTTGAAGACCATAGAGAGCAAGATGAGGATCATACAATGCCAAGGGTATGATAGGGTGCTGTTTGACTCTCACCAATTGCATGGACCTGCTGCTGATTGGTGGACCGCTTACGTGGCAGCCCATCACGACCCCGAGAACATCACTTGGGAAGAGTTCAAGCGCAGTTTCCGCAACCACTACATACCTAGGGGTAAACTCAAGAACAAGAGAAAGGAGTTCTTGGACTGCAGCAAGGCAACATGACTGTGAGGGAGTACCTCACCAAGTTCACCCAACTATCCCATTATGCACCATGGGACATCGAAACCGATGAGCAGAAACAGGACTGTTTTGTGGAGGGACTTACCATGGAGATGCAATGTGCAATGTCCTCCAACGAGTGTGAAAGCTTCCAAAAGATGGTAGACAGAGCGTTTGTCGTGGAGAGGAAGCTGAAGGCCTTGGAGAATGAGAACAAGAAGAAGATGGGATGGTCACACCAAGCATCAAGCAGCAACACATGTCCACGTCTGATGCAGCAACCGGCAGGGCAGACGAGCCGTGTTGTGGTACCCTACCCGACCCCAAGAGGGTACAACCCGAACTTCAGACCTCCATCAGCACCAGTACAGCCGCACCGTCAGTTTGTGCAGCAGCCACGCCCCACTTATCAACCTCGACCAGCAGGACAAGGGCCACAAAACCAACCTCAAGATAACAAAGGCCAGGCACCCAAAGTTGGGGTGCAATGCTTCAACTGTGATGAAGTGGGGCACTACGCTCATAAGTGCCCAAAGAAGAAGCCCATGCAGCCACAGCAGCAGCATGTGATGCGAGGACGGGTGAACCACGTGACCATGGAGAAAGCGCAAGAGGCACCTGACATAGTAATTGGTAAGTTTCCAGCAAATCTACACATTGCAACCCTATTGTTCGATTCTAGTGCTACCCACTCATTCATTGCTCAAGGGTTTGTTAAGAAGCATGACCTAGCAACAACACAAATGAACCATATGTTAGCAGTAAACTCTATAGGGGGAGAAATAAGGACAAGACAAGTGTGTCCCAAGGTGAATCTAGACATCAATGGGGTAGTATTTACTGCAAACCTCATAGTGATAGACTCACAAGGGATAGATATCATTTTGGGTATGGATTGGTTGACCAAACATAAAGGTATCATCCACTGTTCGACAAGAACGGTGGAACTAACTCACATTAGTGGCACAAAAGTGAAGTTCATAGCCGTGCAAGAACCTAGGAGGGACATTCAACTCAATCAAGTTGAGGTGGAAGTGGAAGAGATAAGGATTATCAGGGAATATCCAGACGTTTTTCCGGAGGAGTTGCCAGGTATGCCTCCCGATCGTGTCACGATTGAACTAGTGCCTGGAACAGCCCCAATATACAAGAGGCCTTATCGGATGGACTCCAAACAGCTGGAAGAGCTCAAGGAACATTTAATAGAATTGACAGAGAAGGGGTACATTCGCCCTAGTTCCTCACCATGGGGAGCTCTAGTGATATTTGTGCCCAAGAAGGACGGAACCCAAAGGTTATGCGTAGACTACCATGCGTTGAACGCAGTAACCATCAGGAACAAGTACCCATTACCCCGCATTGAAGACTTATTTGATCAGTTGAGGGGAGCGTGTGTATTCTTAAAAATTGATCTCAGGTCGGGATACCACCAACTGAAGATAAGGCAAACTGAGATTCCAAAGACAGCTTTCGTATCTCGGTACGGGCTGTATGAATACACCGTCATGCTGTTCGGGCTAACTAATGCCCCGGCATATTTCATGTACCTCATGAACAAGGTATTCATGGAGTATCTGGATAAATTTGTGGTGGTTTTCATTGATGACATTCTCGTCTTTTCCAAAGATGAAGATGAACATGAGAGACATTGAAGACTGGTGTTGCAAAAGCTGAGAGAACACCAACTATATGCCAAGCTGAGCATGTGTGAGTTTTGGCTAAAGAGAGTTCCCTTCTTAGGACATATAATCTCGGAAGGAGGAATCTCCGTAGATCCAGCCAAGACCGAGGATGTACAAAAGTGGAAGACCCCTGAAAATGTCAGGGAAATTCGAAGCTTCTTAGGATTCACTGGGTATTATCGATGGTTCATTGAGGGTTTCTCCAAGATCTCGAGACCCCTCACTAAATTGTTAGAGAAGGGAATCACATTCGCATGGACACCGGAGTGTGAGACGAGTTTTCAAGAACTGAAGAAAAGATTGACAACAGCCCCAGTGCTAGTTATGCCAGATATGCAGAAGAATTTTTCAGTGTATTGCGATGCATCTGGACACGGGTTGGGATGTGTTCTCATGCAAGAGGGGCATGTCATTGCCTATGCGTCTCGGCAGCTCCAAAAACACTAGAAGAACTATCCTACGCACGACCTAGAACTAGCTGCAGTGGTCCACGCATTGAAGATTTGGCGGCATTACTTGATGGGAAAGAGGATAGAGATATATACGGATCATAAGAGCTTAAAGTACATTTTCACACAGCCAGATCTCAACCTTAGACAAAGGATATGGTTAGAGCTAATCAACGACTTTGATGTGGGCATCAACTATCATCCTAGGAAAGCAAACGTCGTGGCTGATGCTTTAAACCGGAAGGTGCAGGTCAACATGTTGAGCTTAAAGGACATGCCTACAGAATTGAAGGAAGAGATTGCAAAACTCAATCTATGTCTGGTGAATAGTGGTGAGGCCATTGCCATGGAAGTGGACTACACATTAGAGCAAGACATACGCAACGGTCAGAAGAATGACGAGAAGATACAAGAAATTAGAGAACTCATCAAAGAAAATAAAGCCCCTGGGTTCAGAGAGGATGAACAAGGTACGGTGTGGCATGGGAAAAGAATCTGTGTGCCTGAGGTGAAGGAGATCCGTGAACTGATTTTGAAGGAGACTCATGATTCCGACTATTCCATTCATCCTGGGAGTACAAAGATGTATCATGACCTCAAGAGCAGATATTGGTGGTATGGCATGAAGCTTTAGATGTCGCGGAACATGTTGCCCTATGTGACACATGTCAGTTGGTGAAAGCAGAACATCAATGACCCGCGGGACTATTGCAACCACTCAAAGTGCCTGAATGGAAATGGGAAGAAATAGGTATGGACTTCATAGTGGGACTCCCCAGGACCCAATCGGTATATGATTCGATATGGGTCATCATCGACAGGCTAACTAAGGTAGCTCATTTCATCCCCGTGAAGGAAAGCTACAGTGGATCCAAATTAGTAGAATTGTACATGTCAAGAATCGTATGTTTTCATGGAGTGCCAAATAAGATAGTGTCAGATCGAGGGACACAGTTCACCTCAAGGTTCTGGCAGAAGTTACATGAAACCATGGGAACTCATCTGAACTTTAGTTCTGCCTATCACCCCCAGACTGACGGGCAGACGGAAGGAACCAATCAGAACCTTGAGGATATTCTGAGAGCGTGTGCACTCAAGAACAATAGGAGTTGGGATAAAAACTTACCGTATGCGAAGTTCTCCTACAACAACAGCTATCAGGCTAGTATGAAGATGTCACCATTTGAGACGTTGCATGGGAGGAAGTGCAGGACTCCACTATCTTGGAACCAAACAGGGGAAAGTAAAGTGTTTGGGCCCGAGGTACTTCAAGAAGCCGAGGCAAAAGTGAGGGAAATTTGCAACAACTTGAGGATAGCCAAGACCCGACAAAAGAGTTATGCCGATGTACGGAGAAGAGACCTTATTTTCAACGTGGGGGACTATGTTTATCTCAAGGTGTCCCCTATCGGAGGACTTCGTCGGTTCAAGGTGAAAGGGAAATTATCACCATGATACATCGGACCCTTCCAGATTCTGGAGAGAAAAGGCGAAGTGGCATATCAACTAGAACTACTGGCTCGCCTATCAGATGTGCACGATGTATTCCATGTGTCACAACTCAAGAAATGTTTAAGAACACCCGAAGAGATATTACCCATGAATGAGGTTGTCGGTACCCTTGATACGGTGTACCCTCGCGCACAGGGAGAAATGCCTAAGGATCTCGCCCTTCTCCGCAGGGAGAGCTCCGAAGGCGCCACGTGTCCAGCGGGGCCGGACCTCCCTCTCCTCAGAGGAGAGCTCCGGGCCCACCACGTGGCCAGCAGAGGCCGAACCTCCCCCCCTCCAGAGGGAGAGCTCCGAAATCTCCACGTGTCCCGCAGGGCCGGACCTCCATCTTCTCAGAGGAGACCTCCCGGCCCACCACGTGGCCAGCAAAAGCCAGACCTCCCCCCTCTGTGGGGAGAGCTCAGAGGACTCCACGTGTCCCGCGGGGCCGGACCTCCCTCTCCTCAAAGGAGGGCTCCGGGCCCGCCATGTGGCCAGCAGGACAATGCTTCCTGCCCCCACGCGGTAGGCAGCGGGCGTAAAGACGCACCATACCTTGCCCGTACGAGGTATTCAAGGACCGCGCCTTCCCATGACGCGAAGACGCGGAGCACGCCTCTGTCAGGTGCCGTTGTGCCCAGTCGCATCGCAGACTGGCACGCTGTGTCAGAGCCTGCCCGCCAATAAACATAGTGACAAGACATCTCCTGCCGCCCCAGCCATCATCAACCACTACGACTAGCTTGCGGCATGGGCAGGGCGGCAGAACGAAGACTCGGAAGCCTTCGCCAGAGACAACTACCGGCATAACTACAGATACGGTAGTCGGCAGGCAATCTCCCTGGGACCGCCTGTCGGGTCCCGGGCCCCCCTTGTATGCCACTCGAGCCTTGGACTATAAAAGGCTCGGGTAGGCAACATTACCAAGGGTTCGAACTCTGGGAACTCGCACTCTAGACATCTCTCACCCTCAAGCTCAGGACTCCGGTTCTGAGCAACAAGCAATACAGCAAGCACCCCTGCTCACCGTGGAAGTAGGGTTTTACGCTCTGGCGGCCCGAACCACGTAAAACTCGCCGGGTCAAGCTTCTCCCTCACTCGTCCCTAACGCTGAAGCTCTCCGCAAGCGTCTAGCCCCTCCAAAAAAGAACCTCCGCGGGCTGCCCAGAGCAGGTCCGGGGGAAGTGTCGACCACATACTTCGACATTTGGCGCGCCAGGTAGGGGGCTTTTCCCTTGCGCGACGAGTTTCTGCCGACGAAGATTCCTTCAGCGGCAAGCTCTCCTCCCCCGCATTCACGACGGACCGTGACAAGCAGGGACTACGTCTCGACGCACTCTGGACGGAGTGTGTCGGCACAAGCTGGAAGCCAGCAGCCGACTCCGGCAGTGCCGACTTCGGCAACGCAGGCTCCAGCTAGTGTGAGATCTTCTGCAGCGCTGAGCATCCCCCACGGGGGCGCGCTATCTGCAGCAAGAGCGCTACTGTGCAATCCACCTGCTGGGGACGCGCCTCAGTCAGCTACCTAGCAGTGGATTCGCGAGGTAGACCGTCTCGTCGTCGCCACCGCAAACCCTCGACTTCGGCGGGGACGACGCTCCGGCCAACCGGCTGTGTCGCTGACGCGCACGCCAATGGATGACAGGCAGACGGCGGATTCCAGCTCCACCAGGCTCCCATCGACGGACCTGAGGCCAGAGCTGGAATGATGCCACTTGGGCCAAGATGCCCGAGTGTTCCTCGACCGACGATGAGAAAGGCGTCGCAGCCAAGAGGCCGGCGACAGCATGACGTCTGCCTCGACCCTGCCTGAGGCGTAGACTTTTGCCACGCGATCTCTGCCCCAGGCATACGCCACGCAGCATATGCCACAGCCATATGCCCTGCAAACGGCGCCCCCGGTCTATGGCGCAGCCTTGCCCATACCGGGGTACACTGTGCCAGCAGCGAACCAAGCATTCGCGACACCAACGCCTGCGGCAACCGGAGCAGGATGTGCGGCCCTGGCACCCCACCTTCGATTTGCGAGGTGGCCGCGCAAGTTTCGGCCGCACCTGCCCGAGAAGTACGACGGCAGCGTCAACCCGGCAGAGTTCCTTCAGATCTACTCCACTGCTGTCCTTGCTGCAGGAGGGGACGAGGCCGTCATGGCCAACTACTTCCCCGTCGCCTTGACCGGCCCAGCCCGGTCTTGGCTCATGATCCTCCCCCAGGGTTCCATAACCTCCTGGGGAGAGCTCTGCCGGCAGTTCACCGCCAACTTCGGCAGCTCCTACACCCGGCCTGGCACGGAGCTCGACTTCCATGCCGTCCAGCAACAACCTGGAAAATCGCTGCGCTCCTTCATCCAGCGGTTCTCCCAGGTACACAACACCATCCCGCACATTCAAAGTGCTTCGGTGGTGGTGGTGTTCCGGCAGGGCGTCGGGGATGAGAAGATGCTTGAGAAGCTCGTGACCAGAGAGGTTCACGACGTCTCAGAGCTCTTCAGCCTGGCGGACAAATGCGCCAGGGCAGCAGAAGGGCGGAACTGGCACTCTCTGCCAGCCTCCGAGTCAGGAGGACAGCCTGGATCTGGTGCTGCTTCCTATTGAAGCAGCAAGAAGATCAAGAACCGGGGCGGTGGCAAGATGAAGCCACCGGCCGCGGTTCCCGTTGCCGCAGCAGCGGCACCCAGTGGAGCTCGGGGGCCGCGCCCCGACAAAAGGCATCGACTGTCACCAGCTCCATATGGTGACCAAGGCGAGCTATGCCCCGTGCACGGCTGCAGTCGCCATACTGCTGCTGAGTGCCGGGAGATTTGGAAGCTCGTGGAGCGCTTCCGCAAAGGGAAGCAGCTGCGAACTGATGCCCCACCCTTCCGTCAAAGGGAGGGCAAGCAGAAGGTCGACGCCCCAGACAACGTCGACCACCAAGTGGAGTTTCAGGAGCCTCAGCGCGCCATGAAGGCGGTGCGCAACCATGAGAACTCCAGATCCAGCGATGATGAGCGTCGAAAGAGGCTCTACGTCATTTACGGCGGGTCTGCTGACCCCTCGTCCCGAAGCGCGGTTAAGACTTTGCGCCGAGCGGTAGCGTCGGTGGCTCCACTCCCAGGTGCCACGCCGCACCTCAAGTGGATGGGAACCCCCATCAGTTTCGATGCCACCGACTGCCCCAGGAACATGGCTGGGGCTGGCCAACTACCGCTCTTGGTAGCGCCCACCATCGCCAACGTCAGGATGTACCACGTTTTGGTAGGTGGCGGAGCTGGGCTGAACCTCATCAGCCGCGCAGCTTTCTAGAAGCTGCAGATCCCGATGGCCAAGCTCACCCCGTCGAGCCCGTTCTCAGGGGTAGGGCCAAGACAAGTCGTCCCCTACGGCAACATCAGCCTTCCAGTGACCTTTGGGGCACCGGACAGCTATCGGACAGAGTACATTCTGTTCGACGGATCGGAGATCGACCTCCCCTTCAACGCCATAATCGGCAGGCCAGCCCTGTACTGGTTCATGGCAGCGGCCCACTACGGCTAACTCATCTTGAAGATACCTACACCAACAGGCATCCTCAGGATTCGTGGAGACCGCACAGCTGCAGTGTCGGCCTTGGAAAAGCTCCAGGCACTTGCAACAGCTCGAGCACCAGCCCCTGGCAGTGCGGAACCAGACCGGCTCCACCCGAGTGCACGCCACCGTGCCTCTGCCGCAGCACCCCATGTGCAACCCCTCAACGAGGGCGACGTCCCCCTGAAGGTCATCCAAGTCGGCGCCGACGCTGCCCAGACCACCCGGCTAGCCGGGGGCCTGCATAGCAAATAGGAAGTCGCGCTCATCACCTTCCTCCGGCACAACGTCGACGTATTTGCATGGCAGCCGTCGCAGATGCCGGGGATTCCTAGGGAGGTGATTGAGCATTACTTGAAGATCTTCCCCGACGCCCGGCCAGTCCAACAGAAGCCTCGCAAGCAGTCCATCGAGCGGCATAACTTCATCCGAGAAGAGATCAAGAAGCTGCTGGATGCTCACTTCATACGGGAAGTCCACCACCCCCGGTGGTTGGCGAACCCCGTCATTGTCCCGAAGGCCGGTGGGAAGCTCCGGATGTGCATCGACTACACCAATCTCAATAAGGCAATGTCCCAAAGATCCATTCCGTCTCCCTAGGATAGATCAAATAGTAGACTCGACATCTGGCTGCGATATGCTGTGCTTCTTAGACGCCTACTCGGGTTTCCATCAGATCCCTATGTTTAGAGAAGATGAAGAGCACACCTCCTTCATCACAGTAGACGGCCTGTATTGTTATGTCTCTATGCCTTATGGCCTAAAGAATGCTCTTCCCACCTTCGTAAGTGCAATGCACAAAACCTTTGGAGAGTTAATAGGAGACTTAGTTGAGGTGTATGTCGATGACATCGTTGTCAAGGTCAGGCAGAGTTCATCCTTGTTAGATAACCTAGCCTTAGTCTTTGACAAATTGCGCTCCACGCGCACCAAGCTGAACTCCGAAAAGTGTGTGTTTGGCATATCCTCTGGAAAACTCTTAGGATCCTGGTCTCACACCGAGGAATTGAGGCCAACCCAGAGAAGATCAAGGCCATCGACTTGATGCGGCCTCCTGCCCTCACCACAGAAGTCCAGAAACTCACGGGATGCCTAGCCGCGTTGAGTCGGTTTATACCGAGGCTAGCAGAGCAAGCGCTCCCATTCTTTAAGCTCCTGCGCAAATCCGGTCCATTTGCCTGGACTGACGAAGCAGAAGAAGCTTTCCAGGAGTTGAAGCAACTCCTTATGACCCTACCTATCATGGTAGCCCCCGAGCCCGAAGAGCATTTGTTGCTCTACATCACGGTGACAACTGAAGTGGTGAGTATGGTTCTCGTCGCAGAGCGGCCGGACCTCTCGTCATCACAGCCTGCTTCGGTAGCAGGAGACAGACACCAGGAAACCCCGGAGGTCCAGGACGGCCTCCCGGACCTCCAAGACAACCTCTCGGAGGTCCAGGGCGGACCCCCGGACCTCCAAGACAACCTCCCAGAGGTCCAACGGGACCTCCCGGAGGCCCAACGGGACCTCCTGAAGATCCAGCGGGACCTCCTGGAGCTCCCGGAAAACCAGCGGGACCTCCTGGATGTCCAAGGCGGCTTAGGAGCCTTCGAGTCCCAACTCCCAGCAGCCCCCTGAACCCACCCACCTCCGGCAGGCCTGAGCCAATGGATGAAGACCTCTCTGACCTGGGAGAGAGGGTCCGGATCATCCAGAGGCCTGTCTACTACATCAGCGAAGTCCTCCATGACGCCAAGACAAGGTACCTTGAGGTCCACAAGCTGTTGTATGCAGTGCTCGTGGCGTCCAGGAAGCTCCGCCACTACTTTCAGGCCCAACGGGTCTTGGTGGTCACCTCCTATCCGCTGAAGGCGATCCTTCACAGCCCCCACGTGACTTGAAATGTCGCTAAATGGGCAGCGAAGCTGGTGGAGTTTGAGCTGGACTTCCTTCCTCGCCATGCTGTCAAGAGTCAAGCGCTGGCTGACTTCGTGGCTGAGTGGACGCCAACGAAGGATGTCCCAGGGGGCCACGAAGACGGTGAACCCAAGCACCGAGCTCCGGTCTTCACTGGGCCTCACTGGATGCTCTTCTTCGACGGCTCCTCGCGAAAGCAGGGGGCCGGTGCCGGCGTACTGCTTCTCATGCCATCGGGGGAGCAGTTTGGGTACATGGTGCGTCTCAATTTCAAGGCACCCAACAACATGGCAGAGTATGAAGCACTCATCTTTGGCCTACAGACAGCCCTGTCTCTGGGCGCTTGCAAGTTGTTGGCACAGGGCAACTCCCAGCTGGTTATCAAGCAAGTTAAGGGTGAATGCTCCTGCAATGACCCACAGCTAGCTGCTTATCTGCTCCACATGCAGATGTTGGAGAAAGACTTCCTCGCCTTGGACCTGCACCATATACCGCCTGCTGGCAATGCTGCAGCTGACGACCTCTCAACGAAGGCCTCCACCGGAGCCCCTGTGCCCGAAGGAGTCTTCGAGAGGACGTTGCTGTGGCCCACAGCCCGGCTCGCCGAGCCGAGCGAAGGGGGCTGGACCAGCACCTCGAAGTTGGTGGTCCTGGCGGCCCTGCAGCCATGGACTCCGCCAAGGATCCTAAGCGTCACTGGGGACTCCGTGCAACCCAGCGCTCGAGATCTAGAAGCTCAAGTCAGACCCGATGCATGGATCACGGAGATCCGGGACTACTTGAAAGATAACATCCTCCCTGATGAACGTGTATCCGCTGAACGGATCATGCGCATGGCTAAGAGATAAGCGCTGGTAGAAGGGGATCTCTACCGGCGTGGCGCAAACCATGTCCTATTGCGGTGCATAACCCAGGGGGAAGGCTGCGACTTGCTCGCTGAGATCCATGGAGGCGAGTGTGGGAGTCACTCTTCCTCACGCACGCTTGTCGGTAAAGCCTTCCGGCATGGCTTCTACTGGCCGACAACACTCCAAGATGCCATCAAGCTGGTCGAGAGCTGCAAGGCGTGCCAGTTCCACACCAAGCAGATCCATACACCGGCTCAGGCGGTACAGATGATCCCGCCCTCTTGGCCGTTCGCCGTATGGGGGTTGGACATCCTTGGACCATTCCCCAGAGCTGTCGGGGGATTCCGGTACCTCTACGTAGCCGTCGACAAGTTCACCAAGTGGACGGAAGCCACACCCGTCGTCACCATCAACAGGCAGTCCACAGTAAAATCCATCAAGTCGATGGTCTGCCGGTTTGGGGTCCCGAACAGAATCATCACCGACAACGGGACCCAGTTCACCAGTGCAGTGTTCCAAGAATACTGCAAAGACCTCGGTATCCAGGTGTGCTATGCCTCCATTGCTCACCCAAAGAGCAACGGACAGGTTGAGAGGGCCAACGCCGAGATTCTTTGGGGCCTCAAGACCCACACCTATGATGGTTTGAAGAAACATGGCGCCAAGTGCGTGGACGAGCTTCCGAGCATACTATGGGCTAACCGGACATCCCAGAACCAGGCCACCGGAGAGACACCCTTCTTCATGGTGTACGGAGCTGAGGCTGTGCTTCCCCCAGAGATCACCATGAAGTCTCACCGTGTCTGACCTTACGACGAAGCCGCGCAGGACAACCTCCAGCGTGAAGACCTCGACCTCGTCGACGAGGTCCAATTACATGGAGCACTCCGCAACGCACGGTACAGACAAGCGCTCCGGCGCTACCACCAAAGGTATGTGCATGTCCGGGAGCTGCAAGAAGGTGACCTGGTGTTGCGGCACATACTTTCTCGTGAAGGGACCCACAAACTCTCCCCCAGCTGGGAAGGCCCCTTCCGAGTCGCGAAAGTGTGCCGCCCCGGGTGCGTAAGCCTTTCCACCGAGGATGGGGATCCGCTCCCGAACCCCTGGAACATTGAACACCTCCGTAAGTTCTACCCTTAGAGCAATAGTAGGACAGTCTCTTCTTTTTAATAGATCCCGTAGAGTCCAGGAACAGCGCTCGGAGCAGCTAAGTGTCAGGGGACGGTCCAGGACTACGTTCAGCTTGGCCTAGTTCCGACCCTAAGCGCGTAGAGTCTTGCTTCCCTTTTTAATGGGGCGGGTCGCTGCCTACATGTTTAGCCTGCCTTCCTCCTATGGAAATTTATAGGGAAAGAACCTGTCCTACTTTGCTCTTCCCTTGTGCTCATTCAAATTATGTATTAATTTTTATGACCGCACTTCCTGGGTATGTTCACCATACACTCAGCCCCCTTTTCCCATTCTCACCTCTAGTCGGCATTTGCTATCCTGCCTGAGACGGTCGCGTTTGAGGTACCTGCCGATGGCCAGGGGGCCCCGATCCCCCGGCACGTTGCGCACTAAAGTTCCCAAGCACCGTGCACCGGATCAGGATCGTAAGCCAAATAAGACTATGAGATCGGGAAGGGGGAGCCCCAAGCAGAATTACGTTCCCTTATTTGTGTGCAGGACCATTTGGCCTTGGCTCCCTGCAGGAGTATGGTAGGAGTACCCGAGCAATTGGCCACATCTACCAGGGGGCCGCTATGGGACCGCGCAAGACTGAGAGAACCGGACCCCGCCCCCTCCGCAGGGGCGGGCTCCGGATGCCCCACATATCTGGCAGGGTCGGAGCCCCCCCTACTCAACGGGTAGCTCCGGATCCGCCACGTGGCCAGCAGAGCTGGCTCTCGCCCCCTCCCCAGGGGTGAGCTCTAGAGGCTCCACGTGTCCCACGGGGCCGGGCCTCCCTCCCCTCAGAGGGGAGCTCCGAGCCCGTCAGGTGGCCTGCAGATCCGGACCTCCCCATCCTCATGGAGCGAGCTCCGGAGACCTCCGGGGTCCTTAATACAATAAGGAATCAGGGAAGGTGTCTGTGCAGAGCTTTGATATTGGTGAAGGCCTCTGAATACCTTGCGGAGCTAAGGGCTCGGCCAGGCGAAACCAAGAAGAAGACAAGCATAACAGGCACAAAAGGTCACAAGAGTCTATTGATTCATGACTCCATGAGCTAGACTACAGACTCGAAAAAAAAAGAGAGAAGAGAGATACAAGTCCTAGGGTTCCCCTGGCTCATCTAGAACCTAGAAGCTACAAGAGCGGCAACGTCCCCGACTTCAGCCCTAGCGGCGTCCTCCCGCTCTGCGACTCGAGCGCGGGGATCACCTCGGCCACCACCAGCACAAGGGCCGCAGTCATCAAGGGCCGCTAGAGCCCGCCGTCGCCGCCGACGGCTGCCCCGTAGTCGCTCAAACTGATGGAGCAGGGGATGCTTCTGAAGCCCCCTCCGCTGCTTCAGCAGTTTCCTTGGAGACTCCACTGCCTGAAGCCCTCCTCGGCTCTTCAGCAGTTTCCTCGGAGACTCCACCACCTGAGGAGGGAGGACGCAACACCTGGGAACCTTCAGCCTGTCGTCGCTCAAGAAGAGTCCCGTCGGGATGATGAACCCGAGACCTCTTGGGTCGCCACCGGATGGTGCGCCATCTCCAGAAGCAGGGCGCGCAGGCTCCCTGGATCCCTGACTCGGCGCAGACGCCACCGTCGGAGGAGATCGAGCGCGCTCCTCCTCCGAAGGCGGGTTGGAAGCCATGGCAAAAGACAAGGCTGCAGGGACTCAAGGAAGGTGCAAGCGCTGGGAAGTCTTATAAGGGGAGCCTACCCACGTTGCGGTTTCCCTTCACACTTCCCAGGTGTGATTCAAAGCGATTCGAAACTCTCCGAATACGCCGCATGGGCAGCCGCTTCGGCTCCAAGTCCAAGCATCAATGACAAGTGGACCCAAGCTGTCCAGCTGAAGCGGTGGGCCAAGAAGTCAGTCTCCCAAGGAGACGAGGCGGCAAGACGCTTTGGCGGTTCTTGAAAAAAGCGCCACAACGTGCAGAAGTGGCAGCCTTTGGAACCGCCGCAGTAAAAGCAACCATCAAGTGGGCACACGCTCCCACGATCCTGCGACTGTTCGTTCTCCGGTAACGGTCAACGTGGGACTTAGAGGAAGTGCGCGGAAAAGAAGAGACGGAGGCCCCACCTCGGGCTAGCTATCTCCCCCGAGATGGGCCCGGGGGCCACTGTCGGTACCCTTGATACGGGGTACCCTTGCGCACAGGGAGAAATGCCTAAGGTCCTTGCCCTTCTCTGCATGGAGAGCTCCGAAGGCGCCACGTGTCCAGTGGGGCCGGACCTCCCTCTCCTTAGAGGAGAGCTCCGGGCCTGCCACATGGCCAGTAGAGGCCGGACCTCCCACCTCCACAGGGAGAGCTCCGAAGGCTCCATGTGTCCCGCGGGGCCGGACCTCCCTCTTCTCAGAGGAGACCTCCGGGCCCGCCACGTGGCCAGCAGAAGCCGAACCTCCCCCCTCCGCAGGGATAGCTCCGAGGACTCCATGGTCCCGCGGGGCCGGACCTCCCTCTCCTCAGAGGAGGGCTTCGGGCCAGCCACGTGGCTGGCAGGACAACGCTGCCTGCCCCCGCGCGGTAGGAAGCGGTCGTAAAGATGCACCATACCTCGCCCGTACGAGGTATTCAAGACACACGCCTTCCCAAGACGCGAAGACGCGGAGCATGCCTCTGTCAGGTGCCGTTGTGCCCAGTCGCATCACAGACTGGCGCGCCGTGTCAGAACCTACCCGCCAATAAACATAGCGACAAGACATCCCCTGCCGCCCTAGCCATCATCAACCACTACGACTAGCTTGCGGCATGGGCAGGGCGGCAGAACGAAGACTTGGAAGCCTTCGCCAGAGACAACTACCGGCACAACTGCAGATACGGTAGTCGGCAGGCAATCTCCCTGGGACCGTTTGTCGGGTCCCGGGCCCCCCTTGTAAGCCACTCGAGCCTTGGACTATAAAAGGCTCGGGTAGGCAACGTTAGAAAGGGTTCAAACTCTGGGAACTCGCACTCTAGACATCTCTCACCCTCAAGCTCAGGACTCCGGTTCTGAGCAACAAGCAATACAGCGAGCAACTCTGCTCACCGTGGATGTAGGGTTTTACGCTCCGGCGGCCCGAACCACGTAAAACTCGCCGTGTAAAGATTCTCCCTCACTCGTCCCTAACGCTGAAGCTACCCGCAAGCGTCTAGCCCCTCGGAAAAAGAACCTCCACGGGCTGCCAAGAGCAGGTCCGGGGGAAGTGTCGACCACACACTTCTACATAGGTGGATGTACGAGAGGATCTTTCATATGCTGAACAACCGGTCAAGATTTTGGAGTCAATGGAATGCCTCACAAGAAATAAAAGAATCCGAATGTGCAAGGTGCAGTGAAAGCATCACTCGGAAGCAGAAGCCACATGGGAACGAGAAGACGAGCTTAAGGCACAGTTTCCAGATTTGTTTTCCCAGAGTCACCAATCTCGAGGACGAGATTTCTTTTAAGGGGGGTAGAGCTGTAACACCGCAAAACCTCCTAAGTAGGGGAATTTAAAAAATTTTGGACATATTGCATGTGGTGAAGCAATTCAAATTCAAACTAGAATTTAAATTTGAATCAAAACCGAAAAAGGAAAAGGAAAAAGAAAAAGAAAAATGGCCAGTGAGCCGAAACCCACCTTAGCCAGCCGAAAACCCGCGCCCGCTTCCCCCCCTCTCCCTCTCTCTGGCATGCGGGGCCTGCGTGTCATCTCCCTCCTCGCGCGCGCGCCCAACCGCCACGCGACTTCCGCGCCGATCGCCGCTGCTACGCCGATTTTCTTGCTCCGGAGCCACTATTTCCAGCCCACGAGCTGCGGCACATCTAAACCAACGCCAGCCGCCCTCCCTCGCCCATTTAAACGCCGAAATCCGCCCCTTTTTCCTCCCCGATCGGCCATTTTTCTTCCCGGTGGGAACCGAAGCTTCCACCGCCGTTTTCCTTCGATCCTCGTTCGGATTTCCTGATCTAACGTGCTTGACATGTTCCACCGCCGCCGGGGAGTCTTGCAGGTGAAGGAAACCTGGTGTTTTGCGCTCTAGACACAGCTCCGGTGAGCGCCGCCACGTTTTCCCCTCAGACCTCGTCGCCGACCGCCTTCCAGGGCCTCCGAGCTCAAGAAAAACCCCGAGGTGAGATCCCCTACCTCCCCTCTTCCGTTCTATGCCAAGAAATCCAAGTTTTAGGGAGTATAGACGAAAATCTGAAGTTCTCCAGTGAGATCGCCACCTCCCACCGCCGCGCGCCACCGGGCTGCGCCGCCCGCACACGGCCAGGGTGTCACACCCGGTTTTTCCGAAGAACAACCAAGTGAATATAACATGTATGCCAGGATCATTTTCTCATACATGTGATGACAAATAGTGAATCATCATTTATTACAAGCCAGGTGTCGAATATAAATAAGTCTTACATAGCAAATGTCTCGATGGACAATAATAAGTTCATCACAAGTAAATAAACTAGCAGCGGAATATTATTCTTGAGGGCTCCATCACAGGCGTTGCCCGGGGGTCTCCATGAACCTAGAAACCTTCTTCGGGTCCAAAGTCTTGGTCATTATACACCACCTCAGTATCTTGACCTGAGCAGCAATATAAACCAACAAATTTGCAAGGTTGAGTACCGATGGTACTCAGCAAGTGTGGGAAAGTTATGTCATGCATGGCTAGAACAAGGGGAGGTTGAACTCATGGTTAAAGCACTACGCAATTAATACCTATCACCTTAGCTTATTAAGCACCTACATTACTACACAGGTGAAATGGTCCCAATCTCCCATCTCATCATCATAATCAAATAACCATAACATCATTTCCAATGTTAAGATCCCCACTTAACATCCATAACTTCCAAAAACCATCACTCATCTAATCATGAATAAGTCCAAGCCGCTCTTGACCGTGAGCACGGCTGTCATGACAGTTTTTACTCTGCAGAGTTTGTACCACTGTACCCACATGTAGTGATTTCATCCCCCGTTGCCGGGTGGACTAAAAGAACCTCCATTATGCCAGTGGCTACGAACCACATTCACACTTCCTAGGTGTGTAGCCAGGAGATCACTACGAAGCCTTTACAAAGGGATTCCCGACGAGCGTGGGCCCACTGAGATTTCACCCCTAACAGCATACAAGAGGCTCCAACCCCGCTGCAGTGGCCCCCTCTTGAGCCTTGCGGTTCATATGGTAGTCCAGCTGGCACCTATTCCCCGCACCATCCAACACATCCATACTACGCCGGGGATACACCTAATTAATTGGCCAAGCTGCCCCATCTCAGCATGTGGTTGCACGGTAAAGCCAGGTTACATGCTCCATGAACCGGTCCTTAGGATCCAGGCAAGTACTAAACACAAACCCGAGTCTCGTGCACCCAGCACACAACCAAAACATCCAACTTGCCTTGATCCCTACCTCTACATAGCTCACAATATCTCATTCAAGAGTATGGTAAAATAAACTGATGATCTCATATCCCACAATATCCCATTCTAAGCATGGCTAAGCATATACATAATAATAAATGACATGATAAAATGAATCCCAACCCAAGCTACAAGGAAAACAAGGTAATGCAACTCTAGGGAAACTTCCTAGCATGGGTTTCATATTTTCAATTGACAATGCAAATAATTCTATCTACACATCCTAGTATAGGATCAAAGTGGTCAAGGACACTTGCCTCCTTCCTGCTGCTCTTGAAATGGGTAGTCCTGATCTTGGAAAGGAAGAACTTGCTCTGGAGCAGGTTCTATTCATACCATCACACATAGCAAAAGAAAACAACAAGTCATAAGACATAGTTCACACTTCCACTTCATACAAACCACACATTCACATTTATGAAAGCCATTCACAATTCTATGTGTTGTGGTTACTCTATGTGTGTTGATTTTGGCTTACATGTACTTTTTATCATGTGTATATGATTCCTACTTTTGTATTTACATTTATGTTTGCATACTATATATATGAGTTTCCAATTTAAATAAATTCCTTATATTCAATTACTACACCTTTTAGCTACCAAGTATGCATGAAAGGTATTTTCCTACTCCATAAGTGTCTTCATCCTTCTACTAACCCTAAACTGAATTCTTTGGATTTTAGAAACTTATTTATCATTTCCTAGTTGCTATATTTTCAGATTTATTTCCTATGCCTAAATTTGAACTTTATTATGAAAATAATAAGACACATCATCTAAACAGAATAGGTTCTGATCTAAAATATTTCATAATATATTTTTGACCTTTTCCTCTGATGTAAACTATTTTACATTTATTTTTCTAATTTTCAGAATTATTCTTTACTTAAAAATGTGTCCCTATAACTAATAAATGTGAATAATAAATTAAACAGATTCATTTCAGCCAAAAATCTATTTTTATCTCACTCCAAGGTTTTCTAAGTACTGGGAAAGTTTTTAATTTGAATTTGACAATATGTTTGTCCCACCTTTTAAATTTTAAATACTAACCATATATTCAATTTCCTAAATTTAATATCAAATAGGGTTAAAAAGGTAAACTCACCCCACTACAGGGTCTATAATATTATTTTAAGAATTTTCAGGGGTTTAGCTACACATAACAGAGGGGTTTTTCCTAATTTTTATTAAGTCCAGGGGCTAAAACTGATTTTTAAATGAATTTACATGATTTTCTGAAGTTCCAGGGGCTAGATCAGAAGTTTCCGGGGCTAGCTCTTATTTTCCGAGAACCCCAGGGGGTAGCACGTAAGATTTCCAGTCTTTATAACGCGGGGCTGACGTGGACCGTCCGATTTAAAGCAGACGGCTGAGATTATAACATCGAACCGGTACGTGGAGATTTTAACTCTACCGTGCGATTTAAAATAAATGGCGCACAAGCGGCCACGTCGCTCTGATCGAGCGCGGGCGGCGCTGCCCGGCGGCGCACGGCGGCGGGAGGCGGCGATCTCGCCGGAGAGTTTTGGATCTTCGTAAATTCTTCCTAGAACTGTGATTTTATGGCATAGATCGGTAGAGGGGAGGTCGGGGATCTCACCTCAGGGGTTTTCTTGAGCTCGGAGGTCCTGGAAAGCGATCGGCGACGAGGTCCGAGGTGAATTCACGGCGAGGCTCGTCGGCGCTGTGTTTGAGCCGCAAACCACCGAGTTTTCTGCACCTGCGAGGTTTCCCGGAGGCGGTGGATCAAGACCAGCGAGTTAGATCGGAATTCCCGAGCGTAGATCGGGCAGAATTCGCCGGAGGGGCTTGGGTTCTCACCGGAGTAAAATCGGCGGATCGCGTGGGAAAAACGGGACAAGGCCGGGGTTTTTATAGACGGGGGAGGGCGGCGGGTTGGTTTAGATCGAGCTGGAGTCTTCGGGGTCCAGAAATCGGCTGGGATACGCGAGAATTCCCGATCGGTTTTGATTCGGGTGAGAGAGAGTCCGTCCGATCGCGGCGCTGGCGCGAGGAAGAAGAAAGGATGGCGGGCCCTGCCTGTCAGTGGGAGGAAGGGGGCGCGCGCGGCTGCGGGCTGGCGCGGAGCAGGGTGGGCCAGCTGGTGGGTTTCGGCCCACTGGCCGGTTTTTTTTATGTTTTCCTTTTTCTTTTTCTATTTCTTTTCTGTTTTGAGTTTAAATTGAATTCCAGTTTGATTTTAAATTGTTGCAAAACATGCAACACGTCCAAAAAATTTTAAATTCCCTTCTTAATAGGATTTTGGGGTGTTACACAGGGCGACGTGGCCCCCTGAGGCCCGTCCATTTTAAATCGGGCGGTCCTGAATAGATCTAACCCGTACCGCTTCGCGTTATAATCTCAGCCGTCTTAAATCCAACGGCCCACGTCAGCCCCGCATTATAAAGGCCGGGAATCTTACACGCTACCCTCTGGGGATCTCGGAAAACATGAGCTAGCCCTGGAAACTTCTGATCTAGCCCCTGGACCTTCAGGAATTCATGTAAATTCATTTAAAAATCAGTTTTAGCCCCTGGACTTAATAAAAATTAGGAAAACATCTCTGTTTTGTATAATTATGCCCCTGAAAATTTAGAAAATAGTGAAGTAGACCCTGCAGTAGGGTGGGTTTGCACTTCAGACCCTATAGGATATTAAATTCAGAAAGTTGAACATGTGAATAGGATTCAAATTCAAATGGTGATGCAAACACATGTGCAAATACAAATTTAAATTTTCCTAACACTTGGAAAACTTTTAGAATGAGTTAAAAACTGATTCTAGGCTGAAATGAGATCTGACTAAGTGCTGCTTATTTTTATTATTTCTGGAAATACATTATTAGGCTAGGAAACAATTCTGAAAACGGGTAGAATAAATTTAAATTGGTTCCCATCAGAGAGGAAGTTCAAAAATATTTTATTGAACATTTTAGACCAGAACCTATTCTGTTTAGGTGATATGTCTTACTAATTTAATATTAAAGTTCACTTTTAGGCATAGAAAATAAATCTGAAAATATAGGAAAATAGGTATGCATAAAAAGAAAATGATAAATGAGGTCTCCAAATCCAAAAACTTCAATTTAGGATTTTGTAGAAGATCTGAAAACCTGTTTGGAGTAGGAAATTATCTTTCATGCAAACTTTGTGGCTAAGAAGTGTATTAATTAAATATAGAGAATTTGTTCAAATTGGAAATTCATATATAGTGTGCAAATAGAAATCTGAATACAAAAGTTAGAAATAATATATATATGTTTAAAAGGGCATGTAGGCCTAAAATCAACACATCTAGGGTAACCACAACACTTAAAAATGTGAATGACTTTAATATGTATGAATGTGTGGTTTGCATGAGTGAAAGTGTGAACTATGGCTTATGGATTGTTGTTTTCTTTTGCTATTTGTATTGGCATGAGTAGAACCTGCCCCAGAGCAAGTTCTCAACTTTCAAGACCAAGACTTTCCATTCCCAGAGCAGCAGGGAGAAGGCAAGTGTCCTTGACCACTTTGATCCTATATTAGGATGTGTAGTTAGAATTTAATTGCATTGTCAATTTGGAATATGATACCCAAGCTAGGAAGTTTCCCTAGATTTTCATTATCTTATTTCCTTGTAGCCTGGGTTGGGATTTTTTATTATGTCATTTATTTATATACTTATTCTTAGCCATGCTTAGAATGGGATAAGTGGGATATGAGATCATCAACTTGTTTACCTTACTCTTGAATGAGATATGTAGAGGTAGGGATCGAGGCAAGTTGGATGATTTGGTTGGTGCTGTGTGCACGAGACTCGGGTTTGTGTTTAGTACTTGCCTGGATCCTAAGGAGCGGTTCATGGAGCATGTAACCTGGCTTTACCGTGCCAACCACATGCTGAGATGGGGCAGCTTGGCCAATTAATTAGGTGTATCTCCGGTGTAGTATGGGTGTTTGGATGGTGCGGGGAATAGGTGTCAGCTGGACTACCATATGAACCGCAAGGCTCAAGAGGGTGCCACTGCAGCGGGGTTGGAACCTCTTGTATGCTGTCAGGGGTGAAACCTCAGTGGGCCCATGCTCGTCGGAAATCCCTCTGTAAAGGCCTCGTAGTGATCTCCTGGCTACACACCTGGGAAGTGTGAACGTGGTTCGTGGCCACTGGCATAATGGAGGTTCTTTTAGTCCACCCGGCAACAGGGGATGAAATCACTACATGTGGGTACAGTGGTGCAAACTCTGCAGAGTCAAAACTGTCATGATAGCCGTGCTCACGGTCAAGAGCGGCTTGGACTTATTCATGATTAGAGGATGATGAATTGGGAAGTTGAGTATGTTAAGCGGGAAGCTTAACATTGGAGATGAGATTATGGTTACATGATATTGATGATGGGTTGAGGGATTGGGACCATTTCACTTGTGTAGTAATGTAGGTTCTTAATAAGCTAAGGTGATAGGTATTAATTTCGTAGTGCTTTAACCATGAGTTCAACCTCTCCTTGCTCTAGCCATGCATGACATTACTTTCCCACACTTGCTGAGTACCAACGGTACTCAAACTTGCTTTTCTGTTGGTTTAAATTGCTGCTTAGGTCAAGGGGATGATGTGGTGTTCAATGACCAAGACTTTGGACCCGAAGAAGGATTCTAGGTTCACGGGGTCCCCCGGGGAACGCCTGTGACGGAGCCCACAAGATTTATATTCCGCTGCTGCTTTATTTACATGTTATGAACATATTATCGTCCATCGAGACGTATGCTATGTAAGACTTATTTATATTCGAACACTTGGCTTGTAATATAATGATGATTCACTATTTCTCGTCACATGTATGAGAAAATGATCCTGGCATACATGTGATATTCACTCGGTTGCTCTTTAGAGAAACCGGGTGTGACAGAAGCTCGCGACCAGAGAGTTTCGCAACGTCTCAGAGCTCTTCAGCCTGGCGGACAAGTGCGCCAGGGCAGCAGAAGGGCGGAACTGGCACTCACAGCCAGCCTCCGAATAAGGAGGACAGTCCGGATCTGGCACTGCTTCCCATGGAAGCAGCAAGAAGATCAAGAACCGGGGCGGTGGCAAGATGAAACCACCGACCCCAGCTCCCGTTGCTGCAGCAGAAGCACCCAGCGGAGCTCGGAGGCCACGCCCCGACAAGAGGCAGCGACAGTCACCAGCTCCAGATGGTGACCAAGGCGAGCCATGCCCTGTGCACAACACCAGCAGCCATACTGCTGCTGAGTGCCGGGAGATTCAGAAGCTCGCGGAGCGTTTCCGCAAGGGGAAGCAATCGCGTACTGACGCCCCTCCCTTCCTTCAAACGGAGAGCAAGCGGAAGGTGGACACCCAAGACAACGTCGACCACCAAGTGGAGTTCCAATAGCCTCAGCGCACCGTGAAGGCGGTACACAACTATGAGGACTCCACCTCCAGTGACGACGAGTCAGGGCGGTAGCCACTATGACTGCCCCAAAGATCTGTGGAGACTGCACTGCTGCAGTATCAGCCTTGGAAAAGCTCTAAGCAATTGCAGCAGCCCAAGCACCAGCCCACGGCGGTGTAGAACCGGGCCAGCTCCACCCAAGCGCACGTCTCCGTGCCTCGGCCTCACCTCCCGGGGCCCGCCCGGGATCCATCAACCTCCTGTCGGCCTGAGCCAATGGATGAAGACATCCTGGGTCCCCCAAGAACAGTGCGGGTCCGCCTGCCACTTGTCAGCCTGAGCTAATAGAGGAAGGTAGCCCGGGGCTCCCGGGAGAAGCCGTGCAGGACCAGCTCTGACGTGAAGATATCGACCTCATTGACGAGGCACGATTACAAGCAACACTCCACAACGCACGGTCCCGGCTGGTGCCCCGGCGCTACCGCCAAAGGACCAAGTGCGTCTGGGAGCTACAAGAGGGCGACCTAGTGCCGCGGTGCACAGTTTCTTGTGAAGGACCTTTAAACTCTCCCCCAGCCGGGAAGGTCCCTTCCGAGTCATGAAAGTTGCCGCCCCAGGTACATACGCCTCTCCACTAAGGATGGGATCCGCTCCCGAACCCTTGGAGCATGGAACATCACAGTAAGTTCTATCCCCAGAGCATTAGTAGAACAGTCCTTTTCCTTTCTGTAATAGATCCCATAGGCTCCAGGAACAACGCTCGGAGCAGCTAATCCTCAGGGGACGGTCCAGGGCTACGTTCAGCTTGGCCTGGTTCCGACCCCAAGCGCGTAGAGTCTTGCTTCCCTTCTTAATGGGGCGGGTCGTTGCCTCCATGTTCAGCCTGCCTCCCTCCTATGGCCATTTACACAGAAACCTGTTCTACCATGCTCTTACTTATGTGCTCATTTAAATTATGCATTAATTTTTATGACCGTACTTTACATGTATGCTCACCGTACATTTAGCTCACCTTTCCCACACTCATCCATAGTCAGCATTTGCTATCCTACCGAAGGCGGTTGTGCTTGAGGCACCTGCCAATGGCCAGGGGACCTTTCGGGCCTCCCCCAGTCAGGTATTGCGGTGCCAGTTGGTCACCTCCAGGAAAGGCCTACGATGTGCATGGGGGTCTAGGGTGCGTAGCCTGCTTTGCCTGGTTCCGGCCCAAAGCGTGCGTGCCCTGTCCTTCAGAGGTCCAGGGGAGTACAGCTGCTTTGCCTGGTTACGTACCGAAAGCCTGTACACTCTGTCTCCCCGGCGTTAGGCCCGGTACTAGGGGCCGGACGGTCGTACCCTGACCTCGGAGGGAGCCGGACCCCCAGCGCCTTGCGCACAGAATTGCCCAAGCCCCGTATACCGGACCAGGACCGTAAGCCAAATAAGACTAAGAGACAGGGAAGGGAAAGCCCTCGAGGAGAATTACGCTTCCTCTACCTGTGTGCAGGACCTTCAGGTTTTAGCTACGGGAACCGCACAGGGGAGGGCCGGAGCTATCGACTACTCCAGCGCAAGACCGGAGGATCCGGGTCTCGCCCCTTCCGCAGGGGCGAGCCCCGAAGGCCCCACGTGTCCGGTGGGGCCAGAGCTCCCCTCTCCTCAGAGGGTTGCTCCGAGATCGCCACGTGGCCGACAGAGACGGGCCTCACCCCCTCCGCAGGGGTGAGCTACGAAGGCTCCACGTGTCCCGCGGGCTCAGACCTCCACCTTCTCAGAGGAGAGCTCCGGGCCTGCCATGTGGCGGGCAGATCTGGACCTCCCTGTTCTCACGGGTCGAGGTCCGAATACCCCTTGGGCCCTTAACACAATAAGGACCCGAGCAAGGTGTCTGTGCAAGACTTCAAGATTGGTGAGGACCTTCGAGGTTCTTGCGGAGCTAAGGACTCGGCCAGGCCAAGCCAAGAAGAAGGTAAGCAAGGACACAAAAAACAAAGGGTCTATTTATTCAAGGCTCCATGAGCTGGACTACAGACTCAACGAAAGAAAAAGAAAAGATACAAGCCCTAGGATTCCCCTGGCTCGCACCGGAACCAAGACGCTACAAGGGCAGCCACATCCCCGACTTCAGCCCTGGCAGCTTCCTGCCGCTCCGCGGCAGGGCCCTGCCTCACTGGCTCCAGAGAGAGGGGGGATCCCGGCTCCGGAAGCTTGCCAGCACATGCGTAGCAACCTCCATTGCCAGGCCCCGCCCCTCTGCCTCGAGCTCACTGGCGACCACTGCTTCAAGCCTGTCCAGCTTAGCGCCAATAGACTCGAGTGCAGGGATCACCTCGGCCACATTCTGCGCTGGAGCCGCTGCTTTCACCGGGCTGAAACCAAGGGGGACCAGGGCGGACCCTGCCTGGTCGACGAAGCTCCAGACCGCCCGGGCCTCGGAGGACCGCGAGGCCTGGAGCTCCTCCATCTCGCGGCGGGCTGCCAGCAAGGCGTCGAGGCCCCCCTCGGAGAATTCCTTCTCCTTGGATGCCAGAGAGCTTTCCCAAAGCTGGAGACTCTGGGCGAGCCGCTCCAACTCCGAAGCCCGGAAGTCAGATGCCAGCTCCCGATCCAGGACCGCCTGGTGCTCCCGGGAAACCTGCTCCTTCCTCGCCACCAGATCTTCCTCCCAGGTCTCCATCTCCTTAGCTCGGGCCCTCAGGTCGCCCTTGCCAGCCGCCAGCCGCGCAGCGACCTTCTCTGCCTCAGCCGCTGCAGTACGCTCCTCGTCCGCGATGGTGCGCTCACGGCACTCCAGCTTCAGCCGCAGCTCCTCCAAAGCAGAGAGGCGCCCCTCGGCCAGGGCATGAGTTTCACGGGTCTCCTGGTGGAGCCGCCGAGTCTCAGAGTCCAGGCGGTCGACGGCTCTCTTCTGGCGGTCAAGGAGCGCATCCATGACATCGAGCGACATATGCTTCGAGTCAAGCTCCTCCCTGACCTCCTCGGTCCGCTCCTTCAAAAGGCGCCCCCAGCTGAGGACGCGGTCCCTCTCTTCCGCCTGCTCCTCCCGCTCACGACCGAGCGCGGTCAGGACCTGTCGGACGCTCGTCTGGTCAAGCTCGAGGGCGTCCGCCAGGGGCAGCGGGGCGGCAGAGGCCGAAGCCGTGCCCCCGACTTCCTCCATCATGTCGTCTTCAGGAGGAGTTGGTGCTCCGGCAACCGGGACGAGGCAATGATCAGGAGAAGTCGGCACTGGAGCAGGGCTGCTCCCAGCGCACCCCGGTTCGCTGCCCGCCGTAGGGCCTGTGGCTGCCTCTCCCGCTTCGACACCAGAAGGTGGGACGCCGCCAGCCGGTCCCATCAAACCTTCAGAAACAGCCGGCCGCCGAGCTGGCGAAGGGGGATGAGTGGGTGTTGTCACCGCTGCCACAGGAGCCGGACCGACCGGCGTAGGAGGAACCTGCGCCGGCTTGGGAGCCGCCGGAACCGCTTCAGCTGGCGGGCTCTGCAGCACAGATCCCGCGACAGTCGGGGAAGGCCGGGAAACGGAGACGCTACCGGTACTCGATGAGTCCCTGCAAACATGGGATGCTCTCAGGTTAAGGAAAGAAGAAAAGAATGCAGGCTCTAGAACCAGGTAAGGGCGACACTTACCGAGGGACACGAGTGCTCCAACGGGCTCTGAACACCGGCTTCCGAGCCGGAGTAGGTCCACTAGAGCCCGCCGTCGCCGTTGAGGGCTGCCCCGCAGTCACCCGGACCGGAGGAGGAGGGGACACTTCTGAAGCCCCCCTAGACGCCGATCCGGCTCCCGAGGACCAGGGCGCCTTAGCTCTAGACTCGCCCCTAGGCATCGCCGCACCAGCGCTCCCCCTCAGGGCTCCACCTACTGAAGAAGGAGGACACGACGCTCGGGGACCATCAGTCCATCGACGCTCGAGTGGGGTCTCGTCAGAATGAGAAGCCCAAGACCTCTTGGAGTCGCCACCAGACGAGACGCCATCTCCAGGAGAAGGACGCACAGGCGCCCTGGATCCCTGACTTGGTGCAAACGCCGCTACCGGAGGAGACCGGGCACGTTTCTCTTACGGAGGCAAGTTGGAAGCCATGGCAGGTGGAAGCTCAAGAACAGGGAAGACAAGGGCGCAATAGCTCAAGGAAACAAGGAAGATGCAAGCGCTGGGAAGTGCGAAGGGAAGCCGCAATGCGAGTGAGATCCCCTTTTAAACTTCCCAGGCGCGATTCAACGAAACTCTTCGAATACGCTGGTTGGACAACCGCTTCAGCTCCAAGACAGAGCGTCGATGACAAGTGGACCCAAGCCGTCCAGCTGAAGCGGTGGTCCAAGAAATCAGTCTCTCAAGAAGATGAGTCGGTAGGACGCTTCGGCGGTTCCCGAAAAGGCGCTGCGATGTGCAGAAGTGGCAGCCTTGGGAACCGCCGCAGTAAAAGCGGCCATCAAGTGGGGCACACGCTCCCACGATCCTGCGGCTGTTCGTGCCCTGGCAACGGTGAAGGCGGGTCTTCGAGAAGGTGCGCGGAGTGGAAGAGGTGGAGGCCCCACCTTAGGCTCGGTATCTCCCCCGAGATGGGCCCGGGGGCCACTGTCTGTACCCTCAATATGGGGTACCCCCGCGCACAGGGGAAACTGCCTAAGGACCTCGCCCTTCTCCGCAGAGAGAGCTCCGAAGGCGCCACATGTCCAGTGGGGCCGGACATCCCTCTCCTCAGAGGTAAGCTCCGGGCCCGCCACGTGGCCAACTGAGCCGGACCTCCCCCCTCCGCAGGGAGAGCTCCGGAGGCTCCACGTGTCCAGAGGGGCCGGACCTCCCACTCCTCAAAGGAGAGCTCCGGGCCCGCCACGTGGCCAACAGAGCCAGACCTCCCCACTCCGTGGGGAGAGCTCCGAAGACTCCACGTGTTCAGCGGCACCGGACCTCCCTCTCCTCAGAGGAGAGCTCCGGGCCTGCCATGTGTCCAGCAGAACCGGATCTCCCCCTCTGCGGGGAGAGCTCCGAAGGCTACACGTGTGCAGCGGGGCCGGACCTCTCTCTCCTCAGAGGAGAGCACCGGGCCCGCCACGTGGCCAGCAGAGCAGCGCTGCCTGCCCCCGTGCGGTAGGCAGCAAGAGTAAAGACGCGCCATACCTTGCCCATACAAGGTATTCAAGACCCGCCCCTTCCCAAGGCGCGGAGACGTGGAGCACGCCTCTGTCAGGTGCCGTTGCGCCCAATCACATCGCAGTGAAGACTGGCACGCCGCGTCAGAGGCTGCACGCCAATAAACACAGCGACAAGACATCCCCTGCCACCCCTGCCAACCACTACGACTAGCTTGCGGCATGGGCAGGGCGGCAGTACAAAGACTTTGAAGCCCTCGCCAGAGACAAATGCCGGCGTAACTGCGGATACGGTAGATGGCAGGCAATCTCCCCGGGACCACCTGTCGGGTCCCAGGCCCACCTTGTAAGCCGCCCGAGCCTTGGACTATAAAAGGAGCGGGTAGGCAACGTTAGCAGAGGTTCGCACTTTAGCGGTTCGACATTACACTCTCACGCATGGTTCGCTCCTGAGCACCAAGCAATACAACGAGCATCTCTGCTCACCGTGGACGTAGGGCATTACGCTCCGGCGGCCTGAACCACGTAAAAATCACTGTGTCGAGCTTCTCCCTCCATCGTCCCTAACGTGTAAGCTGTCCGTGAGACACTAGCGCCTCCGAAAAAGAACCTCCGCGGGCTACCCAGTGCAGGCCCGGGGGAAGTGTCGGCTACACACTTCGACAGGACTCTTATTCGAAATACAATCAGATTAGGAATCTTCTTCTCCCGATAATAAATAGAACCCAGAACCTTTGGCCGAAACCACGAACTTCTTTTCCAACTCCTGAGCCGACGACTGAGAGCCCTAGCCCCAACTCGCCGAATAAACCCTTCGCTAGAGTTCAGTTGAGGAAGATCGCCCGAAGAGAGCCCAATGATCTGTCTTGCTAAGAGAAGGACCCCAAGACCAAGAAGAACGTAAGGTAGGTCTCCAATACTACCTTATGACATCATCACGTTTTCTTTGCATCTGTTCTTTGATTCCTTTCGAACGGAAGCTTTTTCATGGAGAGATCACTTGTTGATCGATTTAATCTAAAGTCAAGATCATCGCTACGTCCACAATTGATCTCTACAACTCTGTTCATCATAAAAATCCATGCCAACCATGCAAGAACACGTACAAACTAAACTGCACCATAGGATTAACATGCATATACATCATTACATCTTAAAGTAGAGTTTGTGCATGATATTGATTGTTGTAAATCTTGTATGTGCGTGATCGTGTATAGAAGGACAAGCTCAGGATGCTACCTACGACGGACTACAACAACAAGATTCCGAGCAACCGGAACAGCCAGAACAAGGCAAGTGCCCCTGGACCATATTGATCCTATGTTTCGGGAAACTATTTTCTTTTGCAAAAAAGTGTGTGTGTTGAGTCAAACATAACGGAGAACCCTTTTACAGGAGTTTACTAGTTTTGGTTAAACCACCCTTGTCGCCAGGGAAGTTTATGAGTCGGGTATGGTTTTTACTTTTATGCTTCGCTGAGTCCATGGGATATGGGAAGCGAGATAGATGTGTCTAGCTAACTGCACTCGTAATGATAATGTGAAACTGATGTTGTTAATGAACATGGATCGGAGGGAGATCTAGGCAAGCCTGGGTTTGTGAATGAGGTAGAATGAGATGGTGGTTTACTTGCCGTAGATCTAAGGACCGGTTCATGCGAGCACATGCCAGGATAACAGTGCCACCACAAGGCTAAGTATGGGTGCGGCTTAGCTGAGTAATTAGGCAAGGTGCTAGATTGTTATGGACCGTGGAAGGCGCGGGGAATGGGAGTCGAACAAGGACTGCCCTGGGAAATGCATGGCACAAGAGGGGGCCCGTTGGTGGGAGAATTGGAGATTCTAGCCTGCCGGAGAAACTTTAGTGAGTCCATACATCTAGTAACCCCTTTGTAAAGGCTATTTTGTGATCTCTTGGCCATACACCGACGGTTGTGTACTGGTATAATGGAGGTTCTGCAGTCGCCGATGGGTGACGAAATCACAAATTTGTGGGTAAAGAGGTGCAAACTATGCAGAGTCTAAAACTATCATGATAGTTGAGCTTACGGTCACGAGCGCCTGGCCAACTTCCATGATTAGTTGGGATGATTATTGGTTATGGTTTTGGATGGTTTGGTTTTAGTTTTGTTTTCGGGACTGTTGAGTCCGGGTGATAAGATGGGTTGCATGACTGTTGATTCATGGCAACGAGGTTGGTCTCGGTGTGAGACGGAATTGTTTATGAGATGAAATGGTAGTGAATACAAGATGGTATTCGTGAGATGGTAGCGGATACGAGAAGGTATTCGTGAGCAAGAATGAGGTTGATTAATGTCTAGTTGGGACATGGAAGGTAATCAACATAATGGAGGTATGATTGGTATTTTAGTACATGTTGGGATTACATTCGCTTAAAGATAAGTTGCTGTTTTTATCATGGTTTTGGTAAATAACTTTGCTTTCTGCAATGAGCCTTTTTATAACTACCTTGTTGTGAGCTACATATCATATTTTCCCGCACTTGCTGAGTACATCATTGTACTCAAACTTGCATTATTATTTCATCATTAGCAACAGGAGAAGATTACTATGAAGTCCAAGTGGAGCATTAGGCATGTAATCTGTCCTCAACCTTGCCTGTGGGGACGGAATAGAGATGGAGCCGCTACTGCTTAGAATTTCTTCCGCATTAGTTAGAAGACTTCCGCTGTTAGATTAAGACTTCCTCTGTGAGCATGAGTCCAAGACTCATGAGACATTGTAATAAACTCTGTTATTCGTGGTCATATATATTCTGAAATTTAGTTTGTGGATGATGTGTATATGTGTGATGAACATCCTGGGCACACATATGCATCAGTTCTCGGTTCCGTGGTTTTCCATAGAATTGAGGGCGTCACAGACGGGTATCAGAGCCATGGGTTGACGGTAGGTTAGACGCTTAGATAGACACAGATTGGTAGCTAAGCCACGCTGACATAGGATGCAAGCCTAGGAAAGGCCATAGTTGGATCACAAAATTGGCAACACCGTAATCCATATAGGACCCCCATTAAACAAGCCTTGAATAGGAGTTGTGTGAGCCCTTGTGATGATTGTTTGTGATTATGTGCTTAGTGTGAGTTGTGGGACGTCTCAAAGCATTGTCCATATCCACACATAAGTAGAAAAAGGTGTGAGATGCCTCGGCACTTGTTCACATCCTCATACGGGCTAATATATATAGTCCAATCCACCTTGATGCATATAGTTAAGGGGATCTATCTAACCTTCTAACCTTCTATTCTATTTCGTTCTCTCTCACAGATGGTGAGAGGAAACGCCGGCCGAAGGAATATCCGTAACAACCAAGATGATGGCCACGATGAAGTTCCTGTTTACCCCGGAGCTGGTGAGAACAACCTGGAACGGTTGATGGCCATGCAGAATCAACTTATGCAAACCATGATCCAAACTTTGGGTCAGTTGCAGGCCAACAACAGCAACCCCGTTACGGCACCACCGCCACCACCACCGCCGGCTCATAACAGACTGGGAGAGTTCATGAGGACTCGACACCTTTGCTCAAGCTAACGACCACATGGAGGCCGATGACTTGTTGAAATCCATGGAAAAGAAGCTTGCCATAGGGCAGTGCAATGACCGAGAGAAGGTTCTTTTTGTGTCGCACTAACTCATGGGAGTTGCCGCTGACTGGTGGGATGCCCTATGTAATGCTCATGTCGACCCAGAAACGATCACTTGGACTGAGTTCAAGGAGGGTTTCCGCTCTCATTACATCCCTGCTGGTGTAATGATGCTCGACAGGAGTTTGAAGGTCTCCGACAAGGACAGAGAAGCGTGAATGAGTATCTCAACATGTTCACACAACTGTCCCAGTATGCCCCCGAAGATGTCAACTCAGACCAGAGGAAGCAATACCAGTTCATGAGAGGGTTGAACAATGAGATCCAGGTTCAGCTACTCAACAATGACTACGTGAGCTTCCAAAAGCTGGTTGACAAGGCTATAGCAGTTGAAAGCAAGATCCGAGAGATCGAGCGAGAGTGCAAGAGGAAAATGCCATACCAGCCCCAAGGGAGCAACGTCCGACCTCGGTACATGCCCCCGGCTGCACCGCAGTATGGATCGACCGCTCCTGCATACCGCCCTAGTCAGCCACCACAGCAATGACCCGTTGCACAAGCACCTCGTATGCCCTTGCCTCCTGTGCCCCGACCCAACATGGGTGCTCCTGTTCCAAACCCCCGCCCCAACGTACCTGCTGCCGTAGGCAACAGGGCATGCTTTGCATGCGGGGAAACATAACACTTCGCAAGCCAGTGCCCGAGGAGAGGCCCTGGACAGCAAGGCAACGTGCCCAAGCAGAATCCACGACCGAACGGAGGGGACAATCAAGGAAACCGTGGGCAGCAGAACTATGCTCGCGGCAACGTGAACCATGTCTCTGCTGAGGAAGCAAAACAGGCTGAGACGTCGTAATTGGTATGTTCCTTGCCAGCTCCAACCCAGCCACCATCTTATTTGATTCTAGAGCATCACATTCCTTCATATCATCTAAGTATGTTGCCAATCATAATCTACCCATATCACACTTAAAATGTGCTATGTTAGTTAATTCTCCCGGTTGAGAGATGAGGACTAATATAGTATGTCCGAAAGTAAGCCTTAAAATAAGGGGGGTAGACTTCCTTGCCAACCTCATTGTCTTGGATTCCCAAGGGCTTGACATAATACTCGGGATGGATTGGTCAAGCAAACACAACGGGGTAATCCAATGTGCTGAAAGAAGCGTGCAGTTGATAAATGAGCACAGTATTTGTGTCGAGTTTGAGTCAGCCCAACAAACAACCGAAAGGGCAATTTTGAACCACGTCGAAGGAGCAACATTGGACAGCATTCCAGTGGTTCAGGAATTCACGGACATGTTTCTAGAGGAGCTTCCGGGTATGCCACCTGACCGGGACATTGAATTTGCCATTGATTTCGTACACGGAACTGCACCCATAGCAAAGAGACCCTATAGGATGCCCGTCAATGAACTAGTGGAACTCAAGAAGCAAATTCAGGAGCAGTTGGAGAAGGGTTTTATACGTCCAAGCTCGTCACCATGGGGAGCTCCTGTGCTCCTCATGGACAAGAAGGGCGGGACCCAAAGGATGTGCGTGGACTATAGGTCTCTCAATGAGGTAACAATCAAGAATAAATACCCTCTGCCCCGTGTAGAGGACCTATTCGACCAAATGAAAGGAGTCCGAGTGTTCTCCATGATTGATCTTTGGTTGGGATACTTTCAACTGAAGATAAAGCCCTCCGATATACCCAAGACTGCCTTTCGAACAAGGTATGGTTCGTATGAATATACCGTCATGTCCTTTGGGTTAACAAATGCACCCGCATACTTCATGTACCTTATAAACAAGATTTTCATGGAGTACTTGGATAAGTTCATCGTGATTTTCATCGATGACATTATGGTGTATTCAAAAAGTGTGGAGGAGCATGAAGAACATTTGAAATTGACCTTGCAGAAAATGCGTGAGCATCAATTGTATGCCAAGCTTAACGAGTGTCAATTTTGGCTAAAGGAAATATCGTTCCTAGGCCACATTATCTCCGAGGAAGGGCTATCGGTTGATCCCGGAAAAGTGGGAGATGTTCTGAAGTGGAACCAACCGCAAAATGTGAGGGATATTCAGAGTTTTCTTGGGATGGCTGGATACTACCTATGCTTCATCAAGGACTTATCTAAGATAGCAAAGCCTATGACGGAGTTGCTAACAAAGGGAAAAGCCTTTCAATGGACACCAGCATGCCAAGAAAGTTTTGAGGAACTCAAGAAAAGGCTAAACACAGCGCCAGTTTTGGTATCCGGACGTGAGCAAGAGCTTTGACATATATTATGACGCATCCAGACAAGGGTTCGGATGTGTGCTCATGCAAAAAGGACAAGTGGTAGACTATGCCTCACGACAATTAAAGAAGCACAAGCTTAATTATCCTACACATGACTTGGAGCTAACAGCAGTAGTGCATGCGTTGAAGATTTGGAGACATTATATCCTTGGTCATCGATGTGAGATCTATATGGATCATAAAAGCCTCAAGTACATATTTACACAAATGGACCTGAATTTGAGGCAACGTCGATGGTTGGAACTCATCAAGGATTACGATGTTGGAATCAACTACCACCCTGGGAGGGCCAATGTAGTAGCTGATGCATTGAGCCGGAAGGGAGCATGTCACCAACTTATGGTTCGGGAGCTACTGCACGAACTACGTAAGGAGTTCAAACGGTTACACCTCGGATTCTTGAACAACATAGAAGTGATGGAGACCTACTCTTCATTGGAGCAAGAGATAAGAGAAGGCCAGGCAACGGATAAGGAGATCAAGGAGATCCAGGAAAGGATCCGGCAAGGAATAGAGAAGGATTTCAAAGAAGATGAGAAGGGCACGCTTTTGCTAGGAAAAAGGATTTGTGTGCCTAACGTAAAGCATATCCGAGACATGATATTAAAAGAGGCACATGATTCACCCTATTCCATACATCCCAGAAGTACCAAAATGTACAAGGACTTGAAGACTTGTTATTGCTAGGATGGTATGAAAAGGGATATAGCCGAATACGTTTCCCTATGCGACACATGCCAACGGGTGAAGGCCGAACATCAATAACCCGCAGGATTGTTGCAACCCTTAAAGGTACCCGAGTGGAAGTGGGAGGACATCAGTATGGATTTCATCGTCAGATTGACACGTACCCAGTCGGGTTATGACTCCATCTAGGTTATCATGGACCGATTGACGAAAACCGCCCATTTTCTCCCTATAAGGGACAAGTTCAACATTGCACAATTAGCCGAGTTGTACATGGAGCAGATCGTGTGCCGTCATGGAGTCCTGAGGAGGATAGTCTCAGATCGAGGTTCTCAGTTTACCTCTCGATCCTGGAGGAAGCTGCAGAAAGCTATGGGTACATGACTGGATTTTAGCTCCGCCTATCACCCACAAACCGATGGACAAACCAAATTTTGGAGGACATGTTGAGAGCTTGCGCCTTGAAATGTGGCCGTAGTTGGGATAGGAATTTACCGTACGCCAAATTCTCCTATAACAACAGCTATCAAGCTAGCTTGAAGATGTCGCCTTTCGAAGCATTGTATGGTAGGCGGTGTAGAAGGCCGCTGTTTTGGAACGAGACCGGAGAGAACCAGGTTTTTGGACCCGAAGTGCTACAAGAAGCTGAAAAGCAAGTCCAAACGATACGGGAGAACTTAAAGGCTGCTCAGTCACGACAGAAAGGCTATGCGGACAATAGGCGAAGGAAGTTGACCTTCGAAGTAGGAGACTTCGTATACCTTAAGGTATCACCTATCCGTGGCCAACGACGTTTCAACGTCAAAGGCAAGCTAGCACCTCGCTACATCGGACCATTTAAGATTTTGGACAAGCGAGGAGAAGTAGCCTATCAACTAGAGCTCCCAACATATCTCTCCGACGTACATGACGTGTTTCATGTATCCCATCTCAAGATGTGCTTGAGAGTACCAGAGGAGCAAGTACCAATGGAAGAGCTTGAACTTCAAGAGGACCTGACTTATGCGGAGCACCCTGTCCGAATTTTGGACGTAAAGGAAAGGGTCACAAGGAACAAAGTGATCCAATGGTGCAAGGTACAATGGAGCCATCACATCGAAGCTGAAGCCACATGGGAGCGTGAAGAAGACGTCAAGGCATTATTCCCTCATCTATTCTATACTAACGAATCTCGAGGGCGAGATTCAATTTATGGGGGGTAGATTTGTGACACCCTCATTTTTTGTGTCTGCATGTATTCATGTTTCATGTAGAGAAGAAAAACATTTTAAAAGAGGTGGGGACAGAGAACGAATTAAAAGGATAGCCAAAAAGAGCAAAAATCCCGTTCACCAAGAGTGCCGAAGACAACTCTCGCGGCCCGCTGGCCATGTGGCGCCTTTGGAGCTCATCCCCGCAAAGGGGGAGAGGTCCGACCCCGTGGGACACGTGTTGCCCCCGGAACTAGCCTCTGCGAAGAAGCAAGGCCCGCTGCAGGACACATGTCACCTTCGGAGCTAGTCACCACAGAAATCAGAGGACCAGTCGCGCGGGATACGTGTCGATCTTGGAGCTCACCTCCGAGAGGTCCGGTTCCATTGGACACGTGTCACCGCCGGAGCTTATCTCCGGGAGGTCCGTCACCATTGGACACGTGTTAACCTCGGAGCTCGTCTCTGAGAAGAAAGGAAGTCTGGCGCTGTTAGGATACGTGGCACACCCGGAGCCACCTCCGGAGAGAGGGGAGGTCCGGCACTGACACGTGGCGTGCGCGGAGCCACCTCCGAATAGAGAGGAGGTCCCGACCGTCAGGATACGTGGCGCACGCGGAGCTCACCTCCGAAGGAGAGGGAGGTCTCGCTCGCTCGACACGTGGCACAACCGGAGCTCGTCTCTGCGGAAAGGGAGAGACCAGGCCCCGGTAGACACGTGGAGCTTCCGGAGCTCATCATCGCAGAGGTAACGAGTTCTGGAGTGGTTTTGGATTCTGTACGCGTGGAAATACCGGTGCGGAGAGGAAACCGATATGAACTCCACAATGTTACCGCACCAAATCAACTAAAGATGAGTTGTTAAGATTCAACGACAATCTGAATAGGACTCTTATTCGAAATACAATCAGATTAGGACTCTTTTTCTCCCGGTTATAAATAGAACCCAGAACCTTTGGCCGAAATCATGAACTTCTTTTCCAACTCCTGAGCTGACGACTGAGAGCCCTAGCCCCAACTCACCAATAAATCCTTCGCCGGAGTTCAGTTGAGGAAGATTGCCGGAAGAGAGCCCAACGATCTGTCTTGCTAAGAGAAGGACCCCGAGAACAAGAAGAATGTAAGGTAGGTCTCCAATACTACCTTTTGACATCATCACGTTTTCTTTGCATCTGTTTGTAAGTGCATCTAGGATATTCCTTGTGGGTTTTGGATAATTGATAACGAACATATGAGATCCTAATGAAACTATTAAGATGATTGCAGGATAAACAAAGTGAACTGGCTCGGCACAAACAAAAAAGGTGAAAAATACAGTGGTGCCCGAAAAGGAAGACTTTAGTGGAATTTAGAAGAGCAAAGTAGATATAAATGTATAGGTTGTGTGTGAGAGACACATCCCAAGAGCTCATGACTTTGCGTAAGGGTAAGGGCTAATAATCAACTAAAATCCACTGAACACCGAACTAGTCCGTCCATGGATCGGACTAGTCCGGTCAGCTTACTGGAACTCAACAGGACAAGTCCGGTTTTGGACCGGACTAGTCCGGTCATGTCTCTGTTGTCCTCTTTAGAGGACTGCGGACTAGTCGATCCAAGCGACATGACTAGTCCGCTGAAGTTTCTGGAACCCCATTTCACATAGCACCGGACAAGTCCGGTTTGTGGACCGGACTAGTCCGGTTAACCCACTGGAAGTAGACCGGACAAGTCCGATCATATACCGGACTAGTCCGGTAGTAGGGTTAACAACGGTAACTTCTTTGGAAACCCTATAAAAAGATGTCCTTCGTTGTTACTAAAAGGATACACGACTCATACTGTCAAAAACAAAAACCCTAGCGCCGCCACCTGTCCCAAGAGCCCAAAAACAAGTCTCCCCATACATCTAAGGTGCAAAAAGGTGAAGATCAATCAAATACTTGGATTTGGGATTGGGAGATCGTCGTTCCTTCGTTGTGAGCTCTTGGGATTTGATCTCTCTACACTCATATTCTGCATTGTAATCTTTTTGAGTGTATTTGATCAACTTCTCATTGTAATTCTTGTGGGAGCCCTCAACGTGTGAGGTTGCCCCACAAACACGGTGATTACACTTGATAGTGAAGTCAAGTCGGCCTGTGTGGTGACTTGAAGAGGGAAAAGGTTGGGAACCCGGCTCTGTGTGAGCTTCCTCAACGAGGACGTAGATCTCTTGGTGGGATCGAACCTCGGTTAAAATTTGTGTCTTTTGTCTCTCATTTATTTTACATTTTGATACATTAGATCACTAGTTTGCTAGTCATCATTTGAGTTACTTATAAGTTTGCACGTGCATCCATACAATAAATTAATTTATAAAAACTGTTGTTCTCATTCTGCTGCTGAAAGATTAAATTTTTGAAACACACTTAATTAACTCACATAAATCAGCACACAGGACTAGTCTGCCCACACAACCGGACTAGTCCGGTCAATCAAGTTTCTGATAATTTTATTAAGTGTGCAGGAATCTTTTAAAGGCCTATTCACCCCCCTCTAGGCCACATTCAATTGGTATCAGAACCAAGTTCTCCACCAATGAGACTCACATCTCGGAGAGATCAATGGCCTCTGAGAAGAACAACGATATCCCGAAGACGATCAACAACGATGAGGAGCAAGAAGCCAAAGCCTTCAATGTGCTGAAAGAAAGTCCACATGACGATGATGAAGTGAGACAGCTAAAGACATTTCTGAGAAAGAAGTTAATGGCACAAAAGGGAAAACAGGAAGAAAAGATGATGGGGAATGGTCATCACAACTACTCCCGGTATCCTTACAACTACAACCGTCTCAATTCAAATAATCATTATCTCTCTATTCCTATGGGAAGGCCCCCGCAGTTTGACGGAAGTGACTACACCATGTGGAAGTACAACATGAAAATGCATCTAATATCTTTGAATCCCAGCCTTTGGCATATTGTCTGCACAGGAATAGATATCCCAGACACGGATGAAGAACTCACTCCGGAACAAGAACAAGAGATTCACAGAAATGCACAAGCCGTTGCAGTAATCACATCGTCACTGAGCAGAGAAGAATTCACCAAGATCGATGGACTAGAATGTGCAAAAGAAATCTGGGATACACTCAAAACTGCTCATGAAGGAAATAGGTCTGTACGTGAAGCCAAAATTGAGATGCTAGAAGGAGAATTGGGGAGATTTGCTATTGAAGAAGGCGAATCACCTCAAGACATGTACAATCGGATGAAGGCACTCATCAACAAAATTCGTGCCTATGGAAGTCAGAAATGGACTGATCACGAGGTGGTCAAAAGGATGATAAGAGCCTTCATGCCAAGAAATGTCACACTTTGCTCGATGATTAGAGAAAGCCCCGGGTTTCACAAAATGACTCCCGATGAGTTATTGGGAAAGACCATAAATCATGAAATGATGGAGAAAGAGGCTCAATACGTCAAAGACTTAGCCGAGCTCACCTCTTCTAAAAGGAAAGAAGTTGCTCTCAAAGCAACGTGCAGACCCAAACTGAAAGAAACTCGTGAAGACCAAGACAATGGAGATACAAGCGAAGAGAGCACTGATCTTGATGACGAAGAAATGGTACTCTTCATAAAAAAGTTCAAATGCATGATGAAGAGAAGACACGACAACAATTCACATGAAAGCAAAAGCAAGGATAAAGGAAAATCCAAGGCTCGACGCACTTGCTACAACTGCGGAGAGTATGGTCACTTCATGGTGGCTTGTACTTATGAAGAAAACAAAAAGAAGAAGGAAACAAGATCTCAAGAAAAGAAAAATTTCAGAAAAAGAAGACAAGCCCATCAAGCTCACATTGGGAAGGAGTGGGACTCAAACGACGAGTCCTCCTCCGATGAAGAAGAAGAGATGGCCACTTTCGCAGTCAAGAAACCAACTATGAGAGCCACACTCTTTCCGAACATGGGAGGACGAGACATGAACAACCACACTTGTCTTATGGCTAAGGAAGGCAAGAAAAAGGTTCGACTTACTCCTCCTGTGCTAAATTCCTCCATTGATGACTTTGATAGCTCTAGTGATAATGAAGAATTGTTTAGAGGGCTAAGTAAAATTGCCTTAAAGAAAATGGAAATGTTGTCAAACAAAATCTTTGAAAAGGAGGAACTTGTCAACCGACAAGAAGATATGCTCATCCGTGAGAGGAAGAGATATCAAGAAGTTGAAAAGCTTCTTGAGCTTGAGAGAGAGAAGAATAAGTCACTTGAGTTAGAGCTAGCCTTGAGTAAGGAAACTTACTCAAAGTTAGAGGACTCGCACATTGCAATTAAGGAAGAACTTGCTAACTTGTCAAAAGTTAACAAAATCCTTGAGGTGCAAGTTGAGTCGCTCAAACAAAGTGACTCCTCTTCTTCCAAGAGCTCTTCCTCCAAAGACATGAGCTCGACAACAATAAGAACCTGCACTTGCTATAGTAAGAAGAATGTAATTTCTAATGCTTCAACCCCACATGACATGCATTCTTCTCAAAACGGCATCTTTGATATGGAGAAGATCAAATATGCACGAAGTGCATATATGATCACTAGACCTCCCAATGTCAAATATGGTCTTGGCTTTGACAGGAACAAACACATGTCTACTTCTAATCATGCTAAGAATAGAATCATTTTTGTCTAAGAAAAATCCCATGAATCCGAGCTACAAAAATTGTTCCATACATTTGATGCTTCTTATGTTCTCATGAAAAACAAGTATGGAAAAATCATTGCTAAATATACAGGGCCACGCCACAAGAACTTAAAAACTTGTGTGTGGGTGCCCAAGACTCTTGTGACTAACCTGAGAGGACCCAAGCAAGCTTGGGTATCTAAAACCCAGAAATAATTCTATTTTGCAGGCTTACTCCTCCGGCGGATCTAAGTGGGTGCTAGATAGCGGATGCACAAATCATATGACCAGAGAGAGAGGTATGTTTGTGGAATACGAGTGCAACAAGGATCCAAGTGAAGGTATATACTTTGGAGACAACAGCCAAGGAAAGGTCCTTGGTAGTGGTAACATTGAAATATCCTCTCAAGACACCTTATCTAATGTTTTACACATAGACTCTCTGGATTATAATCTTTTATCAATATCTCAACTATGCGACTAAGGTTACAACTGTTTATTCACTAATGAGGGTGTGACCGTCTTTAGAAGAAGCGATGGCTCGATTGCATTCAAGGGATTGTTGAAGGGAAAGCTTTATCTTGTTGACTTCAACAAAGATAAAGCCGAACTCAACACTTTCTTGGTTGCAAAGACCAACATGGGATGGCTGTGGCATAGATGGCTAGCCCATGTTGGAATGAGAAATCTGCAGAAACTTCTATAAGGTGGTCACATCCGTGGTCTTAAGGATGTGGTTTTTGAAAAAGACAGGCCGTGCAACGCTTGTCAAGCAGGAAAACAGGTTGGAGCACCACACCCCGCCAAGAATGTGATGACCACCGCTAGACCGCTGGAACTTCTCCACATGGATCTCTTTGGTTCAATTGCGTACATCAGCATCGGCGGTAACAAATACGGTTTAGTAATTGTTGATGATTTTTCAAGATTTACCTGGGTATTTTTATTGTATGATAAATCAGAAACTCAGGGAATCCTCAAGAAGTTCTTGAAAAGAGCTCAGAATGAATTCTAATCAACCGTAAAGAATATCAGAAGTGACAATGGGACAGAATTCAAGAACACCCAAGTTGAAGAATATCTCAATGAAGAAGGTATAAAGCATGAATTCTCGGCACCCTACTCTCCTCAACAGAACGGGGTGGCCGAAAGGAAGAACAGAACATTGATCGAAATGGCGAGAACAATGTTGGATGAATACAAGACGTCAGACCGATTTTGGGCAGAAGCGGTGAACACCGCTTGTCATGCCACAAATCGGTTGTACCTTCATCGACTACTGAAGAAAACTCCATATGAGCTTCTCACGGGTAAAAATCCTAATGTTTCTTACTTCAAAGTTTTTGGTTGCAAATGTTTTATTCTGAACAAGAAACCAAGGGCCTGAAAGTTCGCTTCAAAGTCCGATCAAGGATTCTTGCCCGTATATGAATCGAATGCCTACGCCTATCGTGTCTTCAACAAGGTGTCCGGCCTTGTTGAAGTAGCACGTGACGTAGTGTTCGATGAAACTAACGGCTCACAAGTGGAGCAAGTCGATAAGTGTATGCTAGATAAGGAGGAAGCTCCATGTGAAGCGCTGAAGAAAATGGCACTTGGTGATTTCCTACCACGAGAGGAAACACAAGACGAATTTCAACAAGGAAGCAATGATCAAGGGGGAGCTCCTACACAAGATCAGGTTGAGGAAGGTCAAGAAGATCAAGATGATCATGGAAGCAATGATCTAGGGGGAGACATGACACATGAAGACAATGAAGAACAAGCAACTATACAAATTCCACATCCAAGAGTACATCAGTATGTGCAAAGAGACCATCCTGTCAACAATATCATTGGAGATATTGCTAAGGGAGTAACTACTAGATCTCAAATTGCAAATTTTTGTGAACACTATTCTTTTGTGTCTTTTCTGGAGCCATACAGGGTAGAAGAAGCCTTAAGGGATCTAGACTGGGTGATTGCGATGCAAGAGGAGCTGAACAACTTCAAAAGAAATGAAGTGTGGGAGCTGGTGGAAAGACCAAGGGCGAACATCGTTGGAAGCAAATGGGTCTTTCGGAACAAGCAAGATGAACGTGGAGTAGTGACAAGAAATAAAGCGAGGTTGGTGGCCAAAGGTTATTCTCAGGTGGAAGGTTTGGACTTTGATGAAACTTTCGCTCCTGTAGCTAGACTTGAGTCCATTCGCATTTTATTGGCATATGCTACTCACCATAATTTTAAGTTGTATCAAATGGACGTCAAGAGTGCCTTCCTCAATGGTCCGATAAAGGAGGAAGTCTATGTGGAGCAGCCACCGGGGTTCGAAGATCAGGAGTATCCCAACCATGTCTATAAACTACGTAAGGCTCTCTATGGCCTCAAACAGGCTCCTCGAGCCTGGTATGAGTGCCTTAGAGATTTTCTGACTTAAAATGGAATCAAAATTGGTAAAGCTGACATACACTCTTTACTAAACATTTTGATGATCATTTATTCGTATGTCAAATTTATGTTGATGACATTATATTTGGATCCACTAACAAGTCCTTCTGTGAAGAATTTAGCAAAATAATGACAGACAGGTTGGAGATGTCAATGATGGGTGAATTGAAGTTCTTCTTGGGATTTCAAGTGAAGCAACTGAGAGAAGGTACATTTATAAGCCAAACTAAATATACACAAGACATTCTCAAGAAATTCAATATGGACAAAGCCAAGCCCATCAAGACACCCATGGCCATCAACGGACATCTCGACCTCAATGAAGACGGTCCAAATGTGGACCAAAAGGTATATCGGTCCATGATTGGCTCCTTACTTTATTTATGTGCATCTAGGCCAGATATTATGCTTAGTGTTTGCATGTGTGCAAGGTTTCAAGCCGCACCTAAAGAGTGTCACTTAATTGCTGTAAAAAGAATCCTAAGGTACCTTGTGCACACACCCAACTTGAGACTTTGGTATCCCAAAGGATCCAAGTTTAACCTGATAGGTTATTCCGACGCCGACTATGCAGGATGCAAAGTCGATAGAAAGAGCACGTCAGGGACTTGTCAATTTCTTTGTAGGTCCCTAGTTTCTTGGTCATCTAAAAAGCAGAACTCCATTGCTCTTTCCACAGCGGAAGCGGAATATGTTGCAGCCGGTAGTTGTTGTGCGCAACTACTTTGGATGCGACAGACTCTTAGGGACTACGGCTACAATCTAAGTCATATCCCGCTTCTATGCGATAATGAAAGTGCTATAAAAATTGCACACAACCCTGTAGAGCACTCAAGAACTAAGCACATAGACATCCGTCATCACTTTCTTAGAGATCACTCATTAAAAGGTGACATTGCTATTTCACATGTTAGGACTGAAAAACAACTTGCGGATATTTTTACCAAACCATTAGATGAGAAAAGGTTTTGTGAACTAAGAAATGAGCTGAACATTCTTGACTCTCGAAATGTGGCTTGAAACATTGCATACCTGGTTGCAACTCAAAATGTTCCTTTGCATTATCAAAATGCTCCTCTTCTCCTTTTCCACTCAGAAAACTATTTTAATGAAGAAATCTTGTGGATTATGACCATTGTTTGATTGTTGATTGCCTACTGGTCGTAATCACCAACACTACTTGCAAAATTATTGTCCTTGGATCACTATTAATTATCTATATATGTATCAAGTCTGTTGGAAACAGACTAGTCCGATTTCCAACCGGACTAGTCCGGACAGACAACAACTAGGTTAACTCAGGGGTACCGGACTAGTCCGGTCAGTCGCATATAGAAGAACTTGGCCGGACCAGACCTCTCCCTCACCCCTCATTAGACTTGCTCTCCCTCTCCTCTTCCAAACCCTAGCCCCCAAAGTGATTTTCGGGTTGAACCCTCAAAACCGAGATTCTCTCCGTGGGAAATCCTCCCCTTGACGAGTGGTTTCTCTCCTCCGGATTCATCCGGACTGATTTCCACTTCTTCGACGCGAATCTTCAAATCTTGGTAATTTTCCCCCTTAAACCAAAATCTCAACTTTTCTAGTTCTAGCTAGTTTTCTTTGATTTCAAAAGGATGTACATTGCCTCAATAGATGTATTCCTACAATTTTCCTACCCTTGTGTCCTTAGATAGGAGATTTGATTCAAATGAAACATTAGGGTTCCTATGTCAGGCCGGACTAGTCCGGGGCTCAGATGCGGACAAGTCCGGTCCACCGGACTAGTCCGCACTCTGAAACCGGACAAGTCCGGTCTCTGACAGTTGAACCCCTACGTTCCCATTTGAAGTCGATAATGAGTCCATCTTTATCTAATCCTTGAACTCCTTATCAGGCATCATGTCTTCAGGCTCAGATGACAGCTCTTTTCACATTGATGAAGACGTTCAACGCGAGAAAGTGAGGAGGACCAAGGAGAGAGTTATGAAGAAGAGACATGACGTCAATGCTCACTCTCCACCCTCCGACGACAATCTACCTAAGAAGAGGACAGTCAATGGCAAAAGGCCTCTAAAGAAAAATACTGTTGAGGGCTCGTCAGGGCCAAAAAGAGTTCTCAATAAAGGGAAGGGACTTGCTAGTGGTCCCCTTGGGCCCTTGAAGATGAAAAACCCTATTCACCGCAACAGGCAGCCTTCGAGTGAGGATTTCACTAGAAAAGGGGGTGAGCTAGCTGATAATTTCAGGAAGATTCAAGTGTATGACCGACCTAAACAGTGTTCTGATCCAAGGTTTTGGAGCAACTTCCATGCATATTACTACGAGCATGTGTACATGAAGATGAAAAATCCTGTAGTAGAAAGTCAATGGCTAAATGTTGAATACCTGAAGTCAAAGAGGTATCCTGCCTTCCGTGAGATGGTGGAGGCGTTAGAGAGGCACGGTCTGACGGACTTGCTATCCTTTGAGTATGACTGGAACAATGAAATCGTCACCCAGTTTTACTCCACTCTCTACTTTGCTCGTGATGATGGAGACAGCCTTACTTGGATGACTCATGGTTCAAGGTATAGTGTCACTTATGATGAATTTGCTAGGATTCTTCACCTCCAACACACTTTGGATCATGAACTGATCATTCATAATCTGAAACCCCTGGAGAAGGAGGAGCTTGAATTTCTCTATGACACAAGGATGCCATATGTTCCTCCCAGCATCAAATATCTAAAGCCCTTCTTTGTGGTCCTCAATAGAGTCTTGAGAAAGACCATAGCTCCGAAGGATGGAGATGCGGGAACTATACAAGGGACCTTGAGGACTCTCATGAAGGTCATTAGTGGAAGGAGACCATTCAATGTCTTTGAGTATGTCTACAACGACATCGTGAACATCTCAATCACCCCCAATAGGTCCTGTGAATATGCACCGTATATCATGTACATGATTGAGAAAGTGACGGGACTCGAGTTCGTCAAGGATGTCAAACATACGGGGTTGAAGCCGCAAAAACCCATCGAGTACACTCTTCCCCCGGCTCCAACTGCCCCGTCCTATCCACCAGTGGAGAGGAGATCAAAGCAAGCTCATGATGCCACTAGATCTGCAGCTGCTCCTCCTGGATCTCCACCTGCCCAAGAATCATCCAGTGGCATCCTCAAGGTGCTCTCCTCCATCTTTGCCTGCTGCCATAAGATCGAAGACAGGCAGCACAAAGAAAAGCTTGCAAGGAAGAAACATCAACAGTACGTCAATGCCAATATTAAGTCTATCTGTGCAAAGGTTGAGATTGAGCCCGTTGGATCACCGCCCGCCTCCGAGGACTCAGAGGAGTGGATGCTGAAGTTAGTGAAGATGAAGATCAGACTGAGACTGACGGAGGAGGCAGGCGATGAGTGATTCCCTCAATTTTTCCCTTTTTGGTGCCTTGATGCCAAAGGGGGAGAGATTGAGATTAGATTTGGACTTAAACTATCTAGTAATAGTTATTAAGATCTCTTGTGATCAAGGACATGTACCTATTTTAAAGGACTTGTAATGCACTATTTCTTTTCTTATGTGTGATGCACTATGCTCTCATGCACTACTTATATGTTCACTATTGTTTGTCCTTAATTTATCACATTTTGTTTATCACACACCTGTGAGGCACCCCACCATAAGGTGTGTGCATATGTGAGAAGTTTTTTGTGAATTCTTTATTATTCTCATATGTGCACACCTTATGAAAATCAACTTTTTATTCTCAATTGTGATATCTCAAATAGTTGTCATCAATCACCAAAAAGGGGGGATTGTAAGTGCATCTAGGATATTCCTTGTGGGTTTTGGATAATTGATGACAAACATATGAGATCCTAATGAAACTATTAAGATGATTGCAGGATAAACAAAGTGAACTGGCTCGGCACACACAAAAAAGGTGAAAAATAGAGTGGTGCCCGAAAAGGAAGACTTTAGTGGAATTTAGAAGAGCAAAGTAGATATAAATGTATAGGTTGTGTGTGAGAGACACATCCCAAGAGCTCATGACTTTGCGTAAGGGTAAGGGCTAACAATCAACTAAAATCCACTGAACACCGGACTAGTCCGTCCATGGATCGGACTAGTCCGGTCAGCTTACTGGAACTCAACCGGACAAGTCCGGTTTTGGACCGGACTAGTCCGGTCATGTCTCTGTTGTCCTCTTTAGAGGACCGCGGACTAGTCGATCCAAGCGACAGGACTAGTCCGCTGAAGTTTCTGGAACCCCATTTCATATAGCACCGGACAAGTCCGGTTTGTGGACCGGACTAGTCCGGTTAACCCACTGGAAGTAGACCGGACAAGTCCGATCATATACCGGACTAGTCCGGTAGTAGGGTTAACAACGGTAACTTCTTTGGAAACCCTATAAAAAGAGGTCCTTCGTTGTTACTAAAAGGATACACGACTCATACTGTCAAAAACAAAAACCCTAGCGCCGCCACCTGTCCCAAGAGCCCTAAAACAAGTCTTCCCATACATGTAAGGTGCAAAAAGGTGAAAATCAATCAAATACTTGGATTTGGGATTGGGAGATCGTCGTTCCTTCGTTGTGAGCTCTTGGGGTTTGATCTCTCTACACTCATATTCTGCATTGTAATCTTTTTGAGTGTATTTGATCAACTTCTCATTGTAATTCTTGTGGGAGCCCTCAACGTGTGAGATTGCCCCACAAACACGGTGATTACACTTGATAGTGAAGTCAAGTCGGCCTGTGTGGTGACTTGAAGAGGGAAATGGTTGGGAACCCGGCTCTGTGTGAGCTTCCTCAACGAGGACGTAGATTTCTTGGTGAGATCGAACCTCGGTAAAAATTTGTGTCTTTTGTCTCTCATTTATTTTAGATTTTGATACATTAGATCACTAGTTTGCTAGTCATCATTTGAGTTACTTATAAGTTTGCACGTGCATTCATACAATAAATTAATTTATAAAAACTATTTTTCTCATTCCGCTGCTGAAAGATTAAATTTTTGAAACACACTTAATTAACTCACATAATTCAGCACACCGGACTAGTCCGCCCTCACAACCGGACTAGTCCGGTCAATCAAGTTTCTGATAATTTTATTAAGTGTGCAGGAATCTTTTAAAGGCCTATTCACCCCCCCCTCTAGGCCACATTCACTGTTCTTCGATTCCTTTCGAATAGAATCTTTTTCGTGGAGAGATCACTTGTTGATCGATTTAATCTAAAGTCAAGATCATCTCTACGTCCACAATTGATCTCTACAACTCTGTTCATCATAAAAACCCATGCAAACCATGCAAGAACACGTACAAACTAAACTGCACCATAGGATTAACATGCATATACATCATTACATCTTAAAGTAGAGTTTGTGCATGATATTGATTGTTGTAAATCTTGTATGTGCGTGATCGTGTATAGAAGGACAAGCTTAGGGGGCTACCTACGACGGACTACAACAAAAAGATTTTGAGCAACCGGAACAGCCAGAACAAGGCAAGTGCCCCTTGACCATATTGATCCTATGTTTTGGGAAACTATTTTATTTTGCGAAAAAGTGTGTCTGCTGAGTCAAACATGATGGGTAACCCTTTTATAGGAGTTTACTAGTTTTGGTTAAACCACCCTTGTCGCCAGGGTAGTTTATGAGTCGGGTATGGTTTTTACTTTTATACTTCGCTGAGTCCATGGGATATGGGAAGCGAGATGGATGTGTCTAGCTAACTGCACTCGTAATGATAATGAGAAATTGATGCTGTTAATGAACATGGATCGGGGGGAGATCCAGGCAAGCCTGGGTTTGTGGATGAGGTAGAAAGAGATGGTGGTTTACTTGCCATAGATCTAAGGACCGGTTCATGCGAGCATATACCAGGATAACAGTGCCACCAGAAGGCCAAGTATGGGTGCGGCTTAGCTGAGTAATTAGGCAAGTTGGTAGATTGTTATGGACCGTGGAAGGCACGGGGAATGGGAATCGAGTGAGGACTGCCCTGGGAACTGCATGGCACAAGAGGGGGCCCGTGGGTGGGAGAATTGGAGATTCTACCCTGCCGGTGAAACCTTAGTGAGTCCATACATCTAGTAACCCCTTTGTAAAGGCTATTTTGTGATCTCTTGGCTATACACCGACGGTTGTGTACTGGTATAATGGAGCTTCTGCAGTCGCCGACGGGTGACGAAATCACAAACTTGTGGGTAAAGAGGTGCAAACTCTGCAGTCTAAAACTATCATGATAGCCGAGCTTACAGTCACGAGCGCCTGACCAACTTCCATGATTAGTTGGGATGGTTTTTGTTATGGTTTTGGATGGTTTGGTTTTGGTTTTGTTTTCTGGACTGTTGAGTCCGGGTGATAAGATGGGTTGCATGACTGTTGAGTCATGGCAACGAGGTTGGTCTCGGTGTGAGACGGAATTGTTTATGAGATGAAATGGTAGTGAATTATGCCCTTGGCCTTAATTGGAACTCTTAGGGTGTTCTAGGGATTTTCATGGAACAAACTATGACTTTCTGAAAACTAGATTTTCAGAGGGTTCTAATGGAACTCAATTTGGAGATCCCTAGCTAAAGATATGAGTTAAACAATTTCAGAAAATTCTGAAAATGTTTCAGAACATTTTCTATTTTCTCTGGAACAGTTTCACTAATCACACCATTAGGTGGATCAAATGAGCTCAAATGGACCTGAAATTTTTACGGTAGTTTAAGGATATTTTGGTGAACATCCCAGCAGAATTTCAGAATTTTCCTCCAAGGGATTCTCAAGTTAAAATTCGAAACAGTTTATGCTTTGAGGAATTAATTCTGGAGAAGTAAGGATTTTCATAAAGTGAAACTTGATTTGCTGGAAAAGTACTCAGAGAGCTGAATCCAACAAAATTTGGTTCACTCAATTTGGAGTTTTCTAGCCAAAGTTATGAGGATTTGAAATTTGAATGGAATCTGAAATTCGGGGAAAAGTTTAAACTTGCTGGTGGGTCCCGGGGACACGCGTCGCACACTGAGGCGTTGGCACACCGTGGTCTGCGGGGTTCCTGTGCGCCAGCACAACGGATCCCAGCCACACCCGATCCCGATTTAAATTTTTAAGTCGCTGACGCGTAGGCCAGCCGGCTTCGTCTTCCTCCCGACGCTCCCTCGCGCCCGCGCCCCCTCCCCTCGCCGGAGCAGACCCGGAGCTCGCCGGACCAGCGTTCCCGGCCGCCGCCTAGCCAGAGACTTGCCGCCATAGGGTTTAGGGCATCGAGGAACACGTTGGTGGGCTCTGTTTGGGGTATCGGTGGCCGGAACCAGCTCCGCGACGTGCGGCGGCTACTGCTGTGGTTCGGCACCGTTGTCCGAGGTCTCTAGCCCGCCATCGCTTGCGCCGATGGGCTCTACATCACCAGCGCAGCTCTAGGAAGCTCGGCATGACCTCAGAGTAGCTCGGGAGTCACCGTAAATACAGTTTCACCGTCCGACCAAATGGTTCCGCGGCGGACACTCCGAATAGAGCTTAATTCCCGCCGCTCCGAGGCCTTCTCATGCGATGGGTGCTAAAGGAGATTTGATCGCCTACTAATCCAGCATACGTGTGCAAAATTTGATGACTCAAGGAAGAATAGAGAAGGAGAATTTGAAATAACTGTACCGGAAGCTCGGGCTGAGGTCGCCCGAGAAAATTCTCGGAATTCGCCGGCGAGAGTTCACGGCGTGGCTGGAGCTTCCGGTGGAAGCAGCGTGGAATCCGTGCTCTCCTTTTGCCGCCCTTGCTCGGCCCTGGAAGTGGCTGTAGTGTGCTCCCCACGCGAGACCGATCGCCGTTCTTTAGCTAAATCACGGCGGTCGTCGTTGATCACGGGAACAGGGGCCGAAACCCGGTGGTTCAAGCGTTGGGAGAGTGGTGCTTCAGCTCAGCGTGTTGCCTAGCAACTCGGGGAGGCGAGGGTGCGATGGTTTTCTGTGTTTTCCCGATCGACCGAGAGCTCGGGGAGAAAAGACTGCCGCTGCTCGGGGTCGCACGCGAGGGGATAAAGCTTACCGGTCTTCGCTCGGGCTGAGGCGGTGCCGGTCGTGTGGAGGCGCGAGCAGGCCGCCCTGGGCGCCAGCGCGCGAAGGGAGAAGCAGCTGGTGGCGCCGGTTGCTTCTCTGTGGTACATCCGGCAGCTGCTCGGTGGAATTTCCCACCGAGGCTGTGACTTTGTGTGCAAGTCTTCCCCTCTTATCTCTATGACATGTGGGTCCCACTCTCAGTTTAACCTCTGAATTTAACTCCTAATCACTGTTGTGAACAGTAAGCCCCAAAATGCCCATGGTGATTCAAATTATTCACCCATGAGCTATTTGAATTTATTAGAATTCAAATTGGGTTTGGTTTGAATGAATTTAAGCACATGTTCAGTTTGAAATTCAAATAAAGTTTGAATTTGCCCCACTTAGCTCATGTCAAGATCAACTCCAAATGGAGTGAAAATTGGTGTGTGAGCTCACAAAAATGTGCTGAATAAGAATATGCCTCCCACTTTTGAATTCATGGGATAAAAACAGTTTGAATTTGCATTTGAGTTCAAACTGCCCTCTTTCTATCTATACCCAAAATGACCTCAAAAGGGTTTTGAATTTGGGTGAAACTTGGCATGGACATCCCTAGCAATGTGTAGGAGTTTTCATATGCCTAGCCCCTCTATATCAAATGTGGAAAATACCACATTTGCAATATGTGAGTTTGTTCTCTAATGAGCATGTTGATGGTGGTTACTTGCTCTTCATTTGTGTTCATCAACTTGCTTCAAATAAGGTGTGTGGTGTGGTGATGAACACTTTAAACATGTGTCAAAAACTGAGGCCCTTACAAAAACCATTCAAAAACAATCCCAAAATAACCATCCAACTAATAATGGAAGTTGGCTACGTGCTCGTGACCGTAAGCTCGGCTATCATGATAGTTTTAGACTCTCTAGAGTTTGCACCTCTTTACCCACAAGTTTGTGATTTCGTCACCCATCGACGACTGCAGAACCTCCATTATACCAGTACACAACCATCGGTGTATGGCCAAGAGATCACAAAATAGCCTTTACAAAGGGATTACTAGATGTGTGGACTCACTAAGGTTTCATCGGCAGGCTAGAATCTCCAATTCTCCCACCCACGGGCCCCCTCTTGTGCCATGCAGTTCCCAGGGCATTCCTCACTCGACTCCCATTCCCCGCGCCTTCCACGGTCCATAACAATCTAGCAACTTACCTAATTACTCAGCTAAGCCGCACCCATACTTGGCCTTGTGGTGGCACTGTTATCCTGGCATGTGCTCGCATGAACCGGTCCTTAGATCTACGTCAAGTAAACCACCATCTCATGCTACCTCATTTACAAACCTGGCTTGCCTAGATCTCCCTCCGATCCATGTCCATTATCAACATCAGTTTCTCATTATCATTACGAGTGCAGTTAGCTAGACACATCTATCTCGCTTCCCAATCCCATGGACTCAGCGAAGCATAAAAGTAAAAACCATACCCGACTCATAAACTTCCATGGCGACAAGGGTGGTTTAACTAAAACTAGTAAACTCATATTAAAAGGGTTTCGCATCATGTTTGACTCAAGCACACACACCTTTTCGCAAACAAAATAGTTTTCCAAAATATGGGATCAATATGGTCAAGGGGAACTTGCCTTGTTCTGGCTGTTCCGGTTGCTCAAAATTTTGTTGTTGTAGCCCATCGTAGGTAGTTCCCTGAGCTTGTCCTTCTATACATGATCACGCACATACAAGATTTACAACAATCAATATCATGCACAAACTTTAACTAGATGCGATGATGCTTGTGCATGTTAGTCCTATGATGCAGTTTAGTTTCTACATGTTCTTGCATGGCTTGCATGGGTTTTACGATGAACAGAGTTGTAGAGATCAATTGTGGACGTGGCGATGATCTTGACTTTAGATCAAATCGATCAACAAGTGATCTGTCCACGAAAAAGCTTCTGTTCAAGAGGAATCGAAGAACGGATGCAAAGAAAATGCGATAATGTCGTAAGGTATTATTGGAGACCTACCTTACGTTCTTCTTGGTCTCGGGGTCCTTCTTCTAGCAAGACAGATCGTTGGGGCTCTCTTCCGGCGATCTCCCTCGATAGAACTCCGGCGAAGGGTTTATTCAGCGAGTTGGGGCCAGGGCTCTAAGTCATCGGCTCAGGAGGTGGAAAAGAAGTGTGTGGTTTCGGCCAAAGGTTCTGGGTTCTATTTTTATAATTGGGAGGAGAAGAGTCCTAATCTGATTGTATTTCGAATAAGAGTCCTATTCAAATTGTCGTTGAATCTTAACAACTTACCTTTAGCTGATTTGGTGCGGTAACATTGTGGAATTCATGTCGGTTTCCTCCCGTACTGGTATTCCCACGCGTACAGAAGCAAAAACCGCTCCAGAACTCGTTTCCTCCGCGGTGATGGGCTCTGGAAGCTCCACGTGTCCTGTGGGAATCCGAGCTCCCTTTTTCCGCAGAGACGAGCTCCGCTTGTGCCGCGTGTCAGGCGGACATGTGACACCCTCATCTCTGGTGTCAACATATATTCATGTTTTATGAAGAGAAAACATTTTAAGAAAAGTAGGAACAGAGAAAATTATGAAAAGGAAAGGCAATAAGAGCCGAATTCAGCTCTCAGAGAGCGCAGAAGACAACTTCCGCGGCCCGCTGGCCACTTGGCGTGATCGGAACTCATCCCTGCAAAGTGGGGAGAGGCCGCCGCTAAGCTGGCTACGTGGAAGGCTCGGGGCTCATCCCGCAAAGGGGAGAGGTCCGACCCTGTGGGACACGTGTTGTTCCCAAGAACTAGCCTCTGCGGAAGAAGCAAGGGCATTTTCCGCAGGACACGCGTCGTCACCGGAGCTTATCTCCGGGAGGCCCGACATTGTTGGACACGTGTCAACCTCAGAGCACGTCTCTGAGGAAAGAAGGAAAGACCGGCACTAACACGTGGCGTGCGCGGAGCCACCTCCGAGTAAGAGAGGAGGTCCCGACCGCCAGGATACGTGGCGCACGCGGAGCTCACCCACGAAGGAGAAGGGAGGTCTCACTCGTTGACACGTGGCACAACCGGAGCTCATTTCTGCGGAGAAGGAGATACCAGGCCCCGGAGGACACGTGGAGCTTCCGGAGCACATCATCATGGAGGTAACGAGTTCTAGAGCGGTTTGTATGCGTAAGAATACCGGTACGTAAAGGAAAATGACCTGAATTCCACAACGTTACCATACCAAATCAACTAAAGATAAGATGTTAGGATCTAATGACAATCTGAATAGGACTCTTATTCGGGATACAATCAGATTAGGACTCTTCTCTTCCTGATTATAAATAGAACCCAGAACCTTTGGCCGAAACCACAAACTTCTTTTCCAACTCCTGAGCCGATGACTTAGAGCCCTAGCCCTATCTCGCCGAGTAAACCATCGCCGAAGCCCAGCAAGGAAGATCGCTGGAGGAAAGCCAAAAGGGTCTGAGGAGGACCTCGAAACCGAGAAGAACGTGACGTAGGACTCCTATACCACCTTACGACATCATTTTGTATTCTTTGCATCTGTTCCTTGGTTCCTTTCGAACAGAAGCCTTCTCGTGGACAGGTCACTTGATGATCAGGTTGATCTAAAAGACAAGATCATCGCCAAGTCCACCTTTGATCCGAACACCTCTGCCCGTGCAAGCCATGCAAGAACACGAACAAACCAATCTAATAAAAACTAATCATAGGATAGCATGCATGTGCATCATCGCATCTAGTCAAAGGTTTGTGCATGATATTGATTGCTGTGAATCCTGTATGCACGTGATCCGACCTAGCAGGACAAGCTCAGGGAGTTGTCTATGAAGAGCTGCAGCAACAAGGTTTTAAGATCCAAGAACCACCGGAACCGCAAGAACAAGGCAAGTGCTCCTTGACCATATTGATCCTATGTTTGGGTGAAACTGTTTTGTTTTGCGAAAAAGTTTGTGTGCTGAGTCAAACATGATGGGAAACCCTTTTATAGGAGTTTACTAGTATTTGTTAAACCACCCTTGTCGCCAGGGATGTTTATGAGTCGGTATGGTTTTTGCTTTATGCTTCGCTGAGTCTATGGGATTGGGAAGCGAGATAGATGTGTCTAGCTAACTGCACTCGTAATGATAATGAGAAACTGATGATGTTAATAAACGTGGATCGGAGGGAGATCTTGGCAAGCCTGGGTTTGTGAATGAGGTAGCATGAGATGGTGGTTTACTTGCCGTAGATCTAAGGACCGGTTCACGCATGCACATGCCAGGATAACAGTGTCACCACAAGGCCAAGTATGGGTGCGGCTTAGCTGAGTAATTAGGTAAGTTGCTAGAATGTTATGGACTGTGGAAGGCGCGGGGAATGGGAGTCGAGTGAGCACTGCCCTGGGAACTGCATGGCACAAGAGGGGGCCCGTGGGTGGGAGAATTAGAGATTCTAGCCTGCCGGTGAAACCTTAGTGAGTCCATATATCTAGTAACCCCTTTGTAAAGGCTATTTTGTGATCTCTTGGCCATACACCGACGGTTGTGTACTGGTATAATAGAGGTTCTGCAGTCGCCGACGGGTGACGGAATCACAAACTTGTGGGTAAAGAGGTGCAAACTCTGCAGAGTTCTAAAACTATCATGATAGCCAAGCTTATGGTCACGAGCGCCTGGCTAAACTGCCATGATTAGTTGGGATGGCTATTGGGAAGGTTTTTGGTTATGGTTATTGATTATGGTTATAGTTTGGTTTTTGGGACTGTTGAGTCCGGATGATAAGATGGTTGCATGACGGTTGAGTCATGGCAACGAGATTGGTCTCGGTGTGAGACGAAGTTGTTTATGAGATAAGATGGTAGCAAATACGGGAAGGCATTCGTGAGATGGTAGCGAATACGAGGAGGTATTCGTGAGTAAGGATGAAGTTGGATTAATGTTCGGATGGAACACGAAAAGTGATGGAGGTATGTTGGTAATTTAATACATGCTGGGATTACATTAATCTAAAGTTAAGTTGCTGTTTTATCATGGTTCTATAAATCTGCTTTCCTGCAAATGAGCCTGAAAGTGCATCTAGGGTATCCCTTATGGGTTTTGGAGAATAGATGACAAGCATATGAGATCCTAATGAAATGATTGCAGGACAAACAAAGTGAACTAGCTCGGTGCACACAAAAAGTTGAAAAATAGAGTGGTGCCCGAAAAGGAAGACTTTAGTGGAATTTAGAAGAGCAAAGTAGATTTAAATGTATAGGGTGTGTGTGAGAGACACATCCCAAGAGCTCATGACTTTGCGTAAGGGAAAGGGGTTTAAAAATCAACTAAAATCCACTGGACACCAGACTAGTCCGTTCATGGACCGGACTAGTCCGGTCAGCTTACTGGAATGCAACCGGACAAGTCCGGTTTTAGACCGGACTAGTCCGCTGATGTTTTTGTTGTCCTCTTTAGAGGACTGCAGACTAGTCCATCCATGCGACAGGACTAGTCCGCTGTATTTTCTGGAACCCCACTTCACATAGCACCGGACAAGTCCGGTTTTAGACTGGACTAGTCCGCTTTGCCCACTGGAAGTAGACTGGACAAGTCCGATCATATACCGGACTAGTCCGGTATTAGGTTTTACAATGATAACTTTTTGGAAACCATATAAATTGGTGATCCACAGCCTTGAAAGAGAGAGACACGACTCATACTGCTAGAAACTCAAACCCTAGCGCCGCCACCTGTCCCAAGAGCCCAAAAACACATCTCCCCACACATCTAAGGTGCGAAAAAGGTGAAAATCAATCAAACACTTGGATTTGGGATTGGGAGATCATCGGTCCTTCGTTGTGAGCTCATGGGGTTTGATCTATCTACACTCATATTCTGCATTGTAATCTTTTTGAGTGTATTTGATCGCTTTCTCATTGTAACTCTTGTGGGAGCCCTCAACGTGTGAGGTTGCCCCACAAACTCGGTGATTACCCGTGCTAGTGGAGTCAAGTCGGCCTTGTGTGGTGACCTGAAGAGGGAAAGGGTTAGAGACCCGACTCTGTGTGAGCTTCCTCAACGAGGACGTAGATCTCTTGGTGAGATCGAACCTCGGTAAAATTTGTGTCTCGCATGCCTCCTTGTTTTTGTTGATTAGAATATCTAGTTGCTAAATTTCATATTTTAAATTGATAAGTCTCATTCACGGGCATAATCACACCTCATATTGTAAACTCAAAATAAAATAACTGTTGTTCTTATTTCCGCTGCTAAACACGTTAATTCTCCTGCACAACACATAATACAATCTACACATTTCAGGCACACCGGACTAGTCCGCTCACACAACCGGACTAGTCCGGTCAAGCAAGCTTTTGACAATTACTTTAAGTGTGCAGGAAACTCTGTAAGGCCTACTCACCCCCCTCTAGGCCACATTCAATTGGTATCAGAGCCAAGTTCTCCATCAACGAGACTCACATCTCGAAGAGATCAATGGCCTCTGAGAAGAACAATGATGTCCCGAAGATGAACATCAACGATGAGGAGCAAGAAGCTAAAGCCTTCGATGTGCTGAAAGAAAGTCCACATGACGATGAAGAAGTGAGACAGCTAAAGGCACTACTGGGAAAGAAATTAATGGCACAAAAGGGAAGAGAGAAATAAAAGACGATGGGGAGTGGTCATCACGACTACTCCCGATATCCTTATAACTACAACCGTCTCAATTCAAATAATCACTATCTCTCCATCCCTATGGGAAGGCCCCCGCAGTTTGACGGAAGTGACTATACCATGTGGAAGTACAACATGAAAATGCATCTGATATACTTGAATCCTAGCCTTTGGCATATTGTCTGCACAGGTATAGATATCCCAGACACGGATGAAGAACTCACTCCGGAACAAGAACAAGAGATTCACAGGAGTGCACAAGCTGTTGCAGTAATCACATCGTCACTGAGCAGGGAAGAATTCACCAAGATCGATGGACTTGAGAGTGCCAAAGAAATCTGGGATACACTCAAAACAGCTCATGAAGGAAATAGGTATGTACGTGTAGCCAAAATTGAGATGCTTGAAGGAGAGTCGGGGAGATTTGCTATTGAAGAAGGCGAATCACCTCAAGACATGTACAACCGGATGAAGGCACTCATCAACAAAATCCGTGCCTATGGAAGTAAGAAATGGACTGATCACGATGTGGTCAAAAGGATGATCAGAGCCTTCATGCCAAGAAACGTCACACTTTGCTCAATGATTAGAGAAAGCCCCGGGTTTCACAAAATGACTCCCGATGAGTTACTGGGGAAGATCATAAATCATGAAATGATGGAGAAGGAGGCTCAATACATCAAAGACTTAGCCGAGCTTACCTCTTCCAAAAAGAAAGAAGTTGCTCTCAGAGCAACGTGCTGACCCAAACTCAAAGAAACCCGTGAAGACCAAGATGACGGAGATACAAGCGACGTGAGTACTGATCTAGATGATGAGGAAATGGTACTCTTTATCAAAAAGTTCAAGCGCATGATGAGGAGAAGACATGGCAACAATTCAAATGAAGGAAAAAGCAAGGATAAAGGGAAATCCAAGGCTCGACGTACTTGCTATAATTGTGGAGAGTATGGTCACTTCATGGTGGACTATACTTATGAAGAAAACAAGAAGAAGAAGGAAGAAAAAGCACATGAGAAGAAAAATTTCAGAAAAAGGAGACAAGCTCATCAAGCTCACATTGGCAAGGAGTGGGACTCAAATGATGAGTCCTCCTCCGATGAAGAAGAGGAGACGGCCACCTTTGCCATTAAGAAACCCACCATGAGAGCTACACTCTTCACAAACATGGGAGGACGGGATATGAACAATCATACTTGACTTATGGCTAAAGAAGGCAAGAAAAAGGTTCGACTTACTCCTCCTGCATTTAATACCTCTATTGATGACTTTGATAGCTCTAGTGATAAAGAAGAAATGTTTAGAGGATTAAGTAAAATTGCTTTAAAGAAAATGGAAATGCTGTCGAACGAAGTCTTTGAAAAGGAGGAACTTGTCAACCAACAAGAAGAATATGCTCATCCGTGAAAGGAAGAGATATCAAGAAGTTGAAAAACTTCTTGAGCTTGAAAGAGAGAAGAACAAGTCACTTGAGTTTGAGCTAGCCTTGAGTAAGGAGACTTACTCAAAGCTAGAGGACTCACATATTGCAATCAAGGATGAGCTTGCTAACTTGTCAAGAGTTAACAAGATCCTTGAGTTGCAAGTTGAGTCGCTCAAGCAAGGTGACTCATCTTCCTCCAAGAGCTCTTCCTCCAAAGATATGAGTTCGACAACAATTGGAACCCGCATATGCTCTAGTAAGAAAAATATCATTTCTAATATTTCAACTTCTCATGATATGCATCCTTCCCAAAACGGCATCTTTGATAAGGAGAAGATCAAATATGCACGTAGTGCATATATGATCACTAGACCTCCCAACGTCAAAGATGGTCTTGGCTTTGACAGGAACAAACACATGTCCACTCTTAATCATGCAAAGAAAAGAATCACCTTTGTTAAGGAAAATTCACATGAATCTGATTTACAAATATTGTTTCATACATTTGATGCTTCCTATGTTCTTATGAGAAACAAATATGGAAAAGTTATTGCTAAATACACAGGGCCACGCCATAGGAACTCAAAAACTTGTGTGTGGGAGCCCAAGACTCTTGTGACTAACCTAAGAGGACCCAAGCAAGCTTGGGTACCTAAAACCAAGGAATAATTCTGTTTTGCAGGCTTACTCCTCCGGTGGATCTAAGTGGGTGCTAGATAGCGGATGCACAAATCACATGACCGGAGAGAGAGATATGTTTGTGGAGTACGAGTACAACGAGGATCCAAGTGAAGGCATATACTTTGGAGACAACAGCCAAGGAAAGGTCCTTGGTAGCGGTAACATTGAAATATCTCCTCAACACACTTTATCTAATGTTTTACATGTAGACTCCCTAGATTATAACCTTTTGTCAATATCTCAACTATGCGACAAAGGTTATAACTGTTTATTCACTAATGAGGGTGTGACCGTTTTTAGAAGAAGCGATGGCTCGATTGCATTCAAGGGAATGTTGAAGGGAAAGCTTTATCTTGTTGATTTCAACAAAGATAAAGCTGAACTCAACACTTGCTTGGTTGCTAAAACCAACATGGGATGGCTGTGGCATAGACGGCTAGCCCATGATGGGATGAGAAATCTGCAGAAACTTCTAAAAGGTGGTCACATCCGAGGTCTAAAGGATGTGGTTTTTTAGAAAGACAGGCCGTGCAGCGCTTGCCAGGCGGGAAAACAAGTCGGAGCACCACACCCTGCCAAGAACATAATGACCACTACAAGACCACTGGAACTTCTTCATATGGATCTATTTGGTCCAATTGCTTACATAATTATTGGCGGTAACAAATACGGTTTAGTAATTGTTGATGATTTTTCAAGATTTACTTGGGTATTTTTCTTGTATGATAAATCAGAAACTCAGTGAATCCTCAAGAAGTTTCTGAAAAGAGCCCAGAATGAATTCTCATCAACCGTGAAGAACATCAGAAGTGACAATGGGACATAATTCAAGAATACACAAGTTGAAGAGTATCTCGATGAAGAAGGGATAAAGCATGAGTTCTCGGCACCCTACTCTCCTCAACAAAACGGGGTGGCCGAAAGGAAGAACAGAACATTGATTGAAATGGCAAGAACAATGTTGGACGAATACAAGACATCAGATCGATTTTGGGAAGAAGCAGTGAACACTGCTTGTCATGCCACAAATCGGTTGTACCTTCACCGACTACTGAAGAAAACTCCATCTGTGCTCCTTACCGGTAAAAAACCTAATGTTTCTTATTTCAAAGTTTTTGGTTGTAAATGTTTTATTCTGAACAAGAAACCGAGGGCTTCGAAGTTTGCTTCGAAGTCCGATGAAGGGTTCTTGCTCGTCTATAAATTGAATGCCTACGCCTATCGTGTCTTCAACAAGGTGTCCGGACTTGTTGAAGTAGCACGTGGCGTAGTGTTCGATGAAACTAACGGCTCACAAGTGGAGCAAGTTGATAAGTGTATGCTAGATAAAGAGGAAGCTCCATGTGAAGCGCTGATGAAAATGGCACTTGGTGATATTCTACCACAATAGCAAATGCAAGACTCAAATGCACAAGGTGAACCTCAACAAGGAAGCAATGATCAAGGGGGGAGCTTTCACACAAGATCAAGTGGAGGAAGATCAAGAAGATCAAGATAATCATGGAAGCAATGATCTAGGGGGAGACAACGAACATGAAGATGATGAAGAACAAGCAGCTACACAAGTTCCTCACCCAAGAGTACATCAAAGTGTACAAAGAGACCATCCTGTCAACAATATCATTGGTGATATTGCTAAGGGAGTAACTACTAGATCTCGCCTTGCAAATTTTTGTGAATACTATTCTTTTGTCTCTTTTCTGGAACCATACAGGGTAGACGAAGCCTTAAGGGATCCAGACTGGGTGATGGTAATGCAAGAAGAATTGAACAACTTCAAAAGAAATGAAGTGTGGAAGCTGGTGAAAAGACCAAGGGCGAACATCGTTGGAACCAAATGGGTCTTTCGGAACAAGCAAGATGAACATGGAGTAGTAACAAGAAATAAAGCGAGGTTGGTGGCCAAGGGTTATTCTTAGGTCGAAGGTTTGGACTTCGACGAAACATTGGCTCCCGTAGCTAGACTTGAGTCCATTCGTATTTTATTGGCATATGCTACTCATCATAATTTTAAGTTGTATCAAATGGACGTCAAAAGTGCCTTCCTCAACGGTCCGATAAAGGAGGAAGTTTATGTGGAGCAGCCACCAGGATTCGAAGACCAAGAGTATCCTAACCACGTCTATAAACTGCGTAAGGCTCTCTATGGCCTCAAACAAGCTCCTCGAGCTTGGTATGAGTGCCTTAGAGATTTTCTAACTCAAAATGGATTCAAAATTGGTAAAGCTGACTATACACTCTTCACTAAACATTTTGATGATCATCTATTTGTATGTCAAATTTACGTTGATGATATTATCTTTGGATCCACTAACAAGTCTTTCTGTGAGAAATTAGCAAAATTATGACAGATAGGTTCGAGATGTCGATGATAGGTGAATTGAAGTTCTTCTTGGGATTCCAAGTGAAGCAACTGAGAGAAGGCACATTTATAAGCCAAACCAAATACACACAGGACATCCTCAAGAAATTCAATTTGGACAAAGCCAAGCCCATCAAGACACCCATGGCAATCAACGGACATCTCGACCTCAATGAAGAAGGTCCAAATGTTGACCAAAAGGTATATAGGTCAATGATAGGCTCCTTAGCGTGTGCATGTGTGCAAGGTTTCAAGCCGCACCCAAAGAGTGTCACTTAATTGCTGTAAAAAGAATCCTAAGATATTTTGTGCACACACCAAACTTGGGCCTTTGGTATCCCAAAGGATCCATGTTTAACTTGATAGGTTATTCCGATGCCGACTATGCAGGATGCAAAGTCGATAGAATGAGCACTTCAGGGACTTGTCAATTTCTTGGCAGATCCCTAGTTTCTTGGTCATCTAAAAAGCAAAACTCTATTGCTCTTTCAACAGCAGAAGTAGAGTATGTTGCAGCTGGTAGTTGTTGTGCACAACTACTTTGGATGCGACATACTCTTAGAGACTACAGCTACAATCTAAATCATATTCCGCTTCTATGTGATAATGAAAGCGCGATAAAAATTGCACACAACCCAGTAGAGCACTCAAGAACTAAGCACATAGATATTCGTCATCACTTTCTTAGAGATTACTCTTTAAAAGGTGACATTGAAATTTCACATGTTAGTACAGAAAAATAACTAGCAGATATTTTTACCAAACCATTAGATGAGAAAAGGTTTTGTGAGCTAAGAAATGAACTTAATATTCTTGACTGTCGAAATGTGGCTTGAAACGTTGCATACCTGGTTGCAACCTCAAAATGTTACATTTTATTGTAAAAGTTGCTCCTCATCTCTTTTTCTTCTAAGAAAACTATTTTATTGAAAAAATCTTGCGAAATATGGCCAGTGTTTGATTGTTGCTTGCCTACTGTTCGTAATTACCAAGATTATTTGCAAAAATTAGTGTCCTTGATCACTTATAAACTCTACTATCTGCATCAAGTCTGTTGGAACCGGACTTGTCCAGTTGTCGACCGGACTAGTCCGGATAGACTATATAGCTAGGTTAACTCAGGGGCACCGGACTAGTCCGCTACCATGACCGGACTAGTCCGGTCAGTTGCATATAGAAGCAGTTGGCCGGCCCAAACCTCTCCTTCTCCACTCATAAGCACTTTGTCTCAACCCCCTCTCCTAAACCCTAGCTCCCAAAGTGATTTTCGAGTTGAGCCCTAAAACTCGAAGTTTTCTCTGTGGAAAAGCCTCTCCTCGACGAGTTGATTCTACTCTTCGGACTCATCCGGATAGATTCTTGCCCCTTCAACGTGAATCTTCAATTCTTGGTAAATTCCCCCTGAAACCTAACTCTCAACTTTTCTAGTTCTAGCTCGTTTCCTTTTATTTCAAAAGGATGTACATTGCCTCTATAGATGCATTCCTACCACTTTCCTGCCTTTGTGTCCTTAGATAGGAGATTTGATTCAAATGAAACGTTAGGGTTCTTATGCCAGGCCGGACTAGTCCGGTGCACAGACGCGGACAACTCCGGTACACCGGACAAGTCCGCACTCTGAAACCGGACAAGTCCGGTCTCTGACAGTTGAACCCCTACATTCCTATTTGAAGTCAAAAATGAGTTCATTCGTATCTAATCCTTGAACCCCTTATCAGGCACCATGTCTTCAGGCTCAGATGACGGCTCTTTCCACCTTGATGAAGAGGTTCAACGTGAAAGAGTGAGGAGAGCCAAGGAGGGAGTAATGAAGAAAAGACATGATGTCAATGTCCACTCTCCATCTTCCGACGAAAACTTGCCTAAGAAGAGGAAGGTGATTGTGAAAAAACCTCGAGGAAAGGCTATTGCCGAGAGCTCCTCGGGACCTAAGAGGGCTCTCAATAAAGGGAAGGGACTTGCTAGTGGCCCCATTGGGCCTCTGAAGATGAAAAATCCCATTCACCGCAACAGGCAATCTTCAGACAATGATTACACTGGAAAAGGGGGTGAACTAGCTGACATGTTCAGAAAAGTAGAAGTGTATAATCAGCCCAGAGAGTCAGCTGAACCCAGATTTTGCTCTCACGCTGTGGGGGCCCCGCCATCCCGATCACTCACGGGGACGGGATACCTCGCCCGGGAATCGCATTGGGTGGTGCCGTGCGATGCGGCACCCAACAGCACACATAATAAAGCATCATATTACATAAATCAAGCGGAAACTTACAAAGTTTTGAGTTTACAAATACTTCTCAAAATAAACTACAGCGGAAGACTATTACAACTCACGACTCATATCTATGCTAAGCAACAGAGAAGGTGTCCAGCCCGCGGAACCTTCTCACTAGCAACACTATCATAGTAGCAGCGGCAGGGGTTGCCCTGAGTTCACCACTCGGAGAGTTCCGAATCTCCTTAGGCACCCGTACATCTCAGCGTACAGTTATTTCCTGCAAAACAACTTGTGCAGTATCTGTGAGCACGAAGCTCAGCAAGACTGACCCGTCACCCTAGTCATGAAACTCTATATGATGGAAATAGAGGGCTGATTATAGCATTTTTCATAAACGATGAACTTGAGCTAAAGGAGAGTCCTTGCTTCCAGTTTTAATCAACTTTTATAGACCTCGCGCAACTTACATCGAGACCCCACAATCAAACAAGAAACGCTTCATCTCGATGTCACTTGCCCGAGGTGAAAGTAACTTTAGTGAACTACCCTAGACTCATACAGACCTTGCGCCATCAACGTCGAGACTCCACAATCAAACAAGAAATGCTTTGCCTCGACGCTTCTAGCCCAAGGTGGAAATTAAATTTAGTGAAGTGTTGATCGTTCCTCATCTCCATTATGAGGATTACCCACGAAGCATATTAACCATTTCCCCGGTTTATTACTACGTCACGACTCAGTGTACAAGTATGCTCACTACCGCGAGCGACGGTGATTGCAATCAAAAACACCCGGCTGACACGACACGTACGCCCGTACTCGACGTTGCACACAGCAACCGTCACTGACGCCGTACGTGGCCACCTTTCACACGACACCCAAATGTCGAACCGGTCCCACCGACTGGGATTAAGTCTCTCTACGGCAAACCCTCGTAGAGCCGACTTCTCTATCCTTTCAGCATCGGCATCAGACGGTGAGGTATGCCTCGACACCCAGGTTAACATGTTACATCGGTTTCCTGGGTCCCATATAGCCAGTATGCATCCGGTACACAACTCAAACTTGTCCAGCGGGGCCGCACACGAGAACGGGCCTTAATCGACTCAGACATAGACTAGGCTCACAGGACTACGTCCTTGACCTTCCATCCACTGCCCGGTCTCCATTCCCAATTATGAGGATCAATTCCCAACTCTTCCGATTGATCCCCCTTAATCCCATTTCACGAGTAGGAATCTGCCTACTCGAGTTATGCCTCTTTTAATCCACTTTTATTGAGAACAACAGTTACAATTAGTTGATAACCTATCCTACATTAAACACCAGGGTCTTCTGGGTCATGCATTTGGGGTTTCATACCATCTAGACGTAATGCAATAAATATAATACTAGACGTATGAAGTGAATACAAATAACAACTTGTAAATTTGATGCAAACCGGGGCTTGCCTTTGTTTTGCAGGTGACTTATATATATATGCAGTTAGTGAAGACCACTTGGTGCTTGATCAACCTCTTTTCTCCTTCCTTGATTTCTACTCCGATGACTTCAACTCCTCCACGTAGATACTACACGTGATGAGTATGCATATCGTTTAATTGTAAAGACTTTGCTATAAGTCCTAATAACAAGTTTTCGAAAACTGGAACTCTGTTTAAGAATTTAAAATGACACTGGTGCTAGTGGTTTAGGTTTGGATCTAAGCATATGATTAAAGGCTAAGTGGTTTTCCCCCTCTTCTATAGTGATCACTTAAGGAGGTTAAAAGGAACAGGGGTGATCCAGGGCTCCACTGGAGCTGAGAATTTTCATGTGAGTTCCTTGTCACAAGAAAGTCCTCTGGACCAAAAATTAGCACTTTTCATTGAGTGGTTTGTCCAGAATAATTTTCTAAGCAATTAAGCAAAGAAGAATTAATCCTGAGATCCCACCCATGTTCATGCAAAAATTAGTGAACCATAATTTCAATTATAGCTCATAGAGTTTGCATGAATTGTCCTAGCATTTTTGGAGCTAAGGAATAGCTAGAACTGAATTTCCATGTTTTGGAAATTCCCTGAAATTGTTTTCTGTATTCATTTAAATACAGAAACTTAAAATCAGAATTAACCTAACTAAATCAACTCCAAATGAGTTGAGAATTTTACAGGTGTTCCCTAATACCCTAAAGACTATTCTGGCAAAATTTGAGGATCTTTGGATTAACCAAACTCCCTCTAAAATTCTTTTGCTAGAAAGCTTTAAAGAATTTTACAGAATTAAATAAAGGGTTTCATACAAATTGGGTTCTACAGTTGGATAGTACTCTATCAGAGGAATCCAACAAAATTCGTTTCACAATTTTTGGATTCTTCTACCCAAAGTTGTAGCTATTCAAAGTTTGAACTGAAAACTGAAATTCCCCAAAATGTTCAAATACTGGCTGTGGGTCCGGGGACAGGTATCACGCGTCGGGGCAAGCCACACGAGGCTACAGGGTATTTCCCGCGCCACCACACCAGATCCCTGCGCCACAGCCGATCAAATATTTGAAAAACCATCGCTGACGGGCGGGACCCACCGGGTCGTCTTCTACCTCCGGCCCCGCGCCCGCGCGCCGCCGTGCTCGCCGGAGTTCGACGGATCCCAGCCTCCCGGCCATCCCCCGAGCTCTCCCTCGCTGCTAGGGCCTTATTTCACGTGCTGAACACGATGGAACCCTCTTCCCCGGCCGGCGATGGCTCTAACCTAGCTGGCAACGGCGCGGCGGCTCTGGACCGGTTCGGCAACGTCGCCCGGTCATCCTAGCCTGCCCAGCCCTTGGTGGAACGGCACTACAGCACCAGTGGACGCCAGGGAGGATCGTCCGGGTGGTGAAGCAGCCTGCAAATGGCTCTAACCTAGCTCTCATCGGGAGTCCGAACCGCCCCACCATAACCGCCGTGGAAAAAGTGTGAAATACGACGTGCACAATGGTTTTCAGGCATTGGTTGCAAAAGGGTAAAAGATCGCCGGCTAGCCCAGCTCGTGTGTGCAAGATTTGATGGCCTAAGAATGAGAGGGACAATCGAATTTGGTATTACCGTATCAGAAGGTCGGATGGTGCCCGACGGCGATCTTTTTCCAAATTCGAGCCCGGTAGCTCATCTCATGGCTTGAGCTTCGGGGATGAGCATCAGGGGCTCCCAGCGCATCCGAGGGCGCTCTAGCTCGGGCCTGAGAAGCTCTCGGTGGGGCTGTCCACGTGAGACCCGCTCGGTTTCCCGATGGTGAGCCTCGGTGCCCGGTGAAATTCGTCAAATTGTGATCAAACGATGCGGCAACGCCACGGAGTAGAGCGATGGGTCGCTAGAGCACACGCTGGCGCTCACTTCTTCTGTGGATCACTCGGGCAGTGGAGGGGGCGACGCGGTTTGCGACAGACAGAACGCGAAACGGCGCCGGGAGGTCCCTGTTGTGCGCGCGAGAGTGGGAACCGAGGACAACGCGCGAGCTGCGTGATAAGGAGGGGGGAAACAGCTCGCCAGCACAGAGGTCGCGAGGGAGAGGTGGCGTCGGCCTTGCCCCGGTGTCACACGGTGAGAAAGACCGAGGCGGTCTCGGTGGCGCGATGACTTCGCGAGGAGGAGAAAAACAGAGACCGTGCACCGCCTGAGCTGAAGATCTTTTGCACACTCATCTCCCCCAATGACATGTGGGCCCCACAATTCAGTACCTCTTTTCCCCAAAATATCCCCAAAGTTTGACAATTATCCAACCCAATTGTTGGAAAATTGGAAACTGAGCTCATTTGACAAGTTTGGACAAATTCCATGCAAATTCAAATGTTCAATTGAATTCTTTGCACATTTGACTCCCTTTGGAAAAATGAGCAGCAAATCTTTTCAAAAATTAATGACACTTTGCCTCCCCACTAATTTGGACCTAAGGAATTCAAATATGCCACTTGATCCTTGTGTTAGCTGCTGCAAACAATAGTTTGGACACAACAGTTTTGAATTTCTCATTGTGTCCTTCCCTCACTTGGAGTTTGAATTTACCTTTAGTCCATCTCTGATTTTTAAACCCTACCATTGCACTTGAGCTCTTCAATTCTGTGGTTTTAATCCACATTAGGTCCATCCATGCAATAGCCCTAAGTTTGTTTAGAAGAATCTCACCTATGTTATCATATGTGGGAAAAAGTTTCAACTAAGCCCCTTTTTCATACACATGACTCTATTATTTGTGCAAACTCATGTTTCTTTGTATTCACATTTTTGGGACCTTTACAACCCTCCCCCCTTAAAAGAATCTCGTCCCGAGATTACAAAAGAAAGATGAGGCGGAAGGTAATTACAACAACTACGACAAAAGTTCCGGATAGTTCTTGTGGAGGAAATCTTCACTCTCCCAAGTCGCTTCTTCCGGTGTGTGATTACTCCACAGGACTTTGTAAAATTTCAAAGCCCGATTTCGAGTGATCCAGCTCTTCTCGTCGATAATCTTGATAGGCTTCTCGGCATAGGTGAGGTCCGGTTGCAATATCTCCATGTCTTCTGAAAGGATGTCCGTCGGTTTCTTCAAACACTTTCTCAAGTGTGAGACATGGAAGATGTCGTGGATGCCCGATAGGGATGGCGGCAGCTCCAAACGGTAGGCTACCGGCCCACACCGTTCTGTAATAAGGAACGGACCCACAAAGCGAGGAGCTAGCTTTCCCTTGACACCGAATCGATGAATTCCCTTCATTGGGGATACTCGGAGATAGACGTGATCTCCGACTTCAAAACACAAGGGTCGGCGTCGCTGGTCCGCATAGCTTTTCTGGCGAGATTGAGCGGCCCTGAGGTTTTCTTGAATCAGCTGGACCCGCTCTTCGGCATCTTTTACAAGATCAATGCCGAAAATCACCCTTTCGCCCGATTCACACCAATTGAGTGGTGTGCGGCACTTCCTGCCATAAAGTGCTTCGTATGGTGCCATTTTAATACTGGATTGGTAACCATTGTTGTAGGAGAACTCTGCTAATGGCAAATGGTTATCCCAGTTCTTTCCATGATCTATGGCACATGCCCTCAGCATATCTTCCAAAATCTGGTTCACCCTCTCCGTTTGACCATCCGTCTGAGGGTGGTATGCTGAGCTTCTGATTAACTTTGTTCCCAGAGATTCATGTAGTTGCTCCCAGAAACGAGCAACAAATATTGAACCTCGGTCTGATATAATGGTCTTGGGGACTCCATGCAAGCACACAATTCTAGAGAGATACAACTCTGCATATTGTTTAGTATGGAATCCCGTATTCACTGGGATGAAGTGGGCTGATTTGGTTAAGCGATCAACAATCAACCAAATGGAGTCATGCTTTCTGGTCGTGAGAGGCAGTCCGACAATAAAGTCCATGCTGATGTCCTCCCACTTCCATGCTGGAACGCTTAATGGTTGCAGCATTCCCGCTTTCTTTATGTGATCAGCCTTGACTCGCCGACACGTATCACATTCAGATACATATTTGGCAATTTCTCGCTTCATCCGAGTCCACCAAAATTTTGTTTTAAGATCTTGATACATCTTATTGCTCCCTGGATGTATCGAGTACTTGGACATATGAGCTTCGTCCAAGATCTTCTTTCTTAGCTTCAGGTTCCGGGGTACCACGATACGGTCCTTAAACCATAACACGCCTTGATCATCTTCCCGGAAACATTTCATCTTATCCTCTTTAATCCTTGCTCGTATATTCCGCATTCCTCTATCTCTCTTCTGGGCTTGTACAATCTCCTCTCTAATGGTAGGCACAAGAGCAAGATTATACAACGTTCCATACGGAATCACCCACAAGCTTGGTTCTTCATTCTCATCCGGAACAACTGACACGTTATTTACGTGGGATTTACGACTGAGTGCATCAGCCACCACGTTAGCTTTGCCCGGATGGTAATGGATCTCGAGCTCATAGTCTTTAATTAATTCCAGCCATCTCCGCTGCCTCATATTAATATCCTTCTGAGTGAATATATATTTGAGGCTCTTATGGTCGGTGTAGAGGTGCACTAAATTTCCAAGTAAGTAGTGCCTCCACATCTTCAACGCAAGCACCACCGCAGCAAGCTCTAGGTCATGAGTGGGGTAGTGCTGCTCATGGTTGCGGAGTTGACGAGACCCATACGCGATCACGCGTCTATCTTGCATTAAGACGCAGCCAAGTCCAATGCCTGAGGCATCGCAATAAACATCAAATGGCTTTGTTGTATCCGGTTGGGCTAACACCGGTGCCGTTGTGAGATGTTTCTTTAGAGTTTGAAATGCCTCTTCACAGGCCTCTGTCCACACATACTTGCTGCTCTTCTTTAATAACTCCGTCATTGGTTTAGCCACCTTTGAGAAGCTGGGAATAAATCTCCGGTAATAACCCGCTAGTCCTAAGAAACTGCGGATTTGATGAACCGATGTCGGAGACTCCCACTTCAAGACTTGCTCAATTTTTGTTGGATCCACGGCCACACCCTCTGCTGAAATAATGTGGCCTAAAAATGGTATTTTGCTGATCCAAAATTCACACTTGCTGAATTTGGCATACAGCTTATGTTCTCGTAGGCGTTGGAGCACAATATGGAGATGTTTGGTGTGCTCCTCCTCCGATTTGGAGTAAACGAGAATGTCGTCGATGAAAACCACGACGAACTGATCCAACTCTGGCATGAATACAGAATTCATGAGATACATGAAATGTGCGGGTGCATTTGTTAGCCCGAAAGACATGACTAGATACTCATAGAGCCCGTATCTAGTCGAGAAGGCCGTCTTCGGTATATCCTCCGCTCTGATCTTTATTTGATGATAACCAGACCGTAAGTCCATCTTGGAGAATACCTTGGCACCCACTAACTGATCAAATAATATATCGATCCGCGGCAACGGATATTTATTTTTGATCGTCACTGCATTCAGCGGCCGATAATCCACACATAATCGAAGTGACTCATCCTTTTTCTTCACAAAAAGGGCTGAACAGCCCCATGGCGATGAGCTTGGTCGGATGAACCCTTTGTCCATTAAGTCCTTTAGCTGTTCTTTTAGTTCAGCTAATTCCTTCGGAGACATTTTGTACGGCCTCCGAGATATTGGTGTGGTTCCCGGTGCTAACTCGATCTTGAATACCACATCCCTCTCGGGCGGCATCCCTGGAAGATCGTCGGGAAACACATCTGGGTACTCACGGACCACTGGAATATCCTCCAGTTTCGTGGTCACACTGTGGTATACCACTGGATTTTTAGAATCCACGGCTTCAAGTATGAGCGTTTGGATACCGTAGATTGGAGAGTCCAAACTAACAATCCGTGGACCAATATCAAGAACAGCCCCGTGATAGTTCATCCACGCCATTCCTAGAATCACGTCGATCTTCTGCCCCTCTAACACAATGAGGGTGGTGGGGTATAAGTTTCCACCTAAGCACAAGGGTGCTTTGATCACTACTTCATTAGCAGCTATATTTCCACCCGGTGAGCAGATAAGGTAGTGATCCTTCGGTGTAGAGGTGGAGAGCTCAGCTTTGCACACAAACATCCTGCTGATGAAATTGTGTGTAGCTCCAGAGTCAAACAGAATTAATACGGGCAGTCCATTGAGGGTGAACATTCCCGCTAGTACAGGTGCCCCATCTGGCACATCCTCTAGAGCTGTATGATAAATGCATCCAGGTTTTGGTGCTGTTCCTTGAAGCTGAGAACGGGGTTGATTTATACCCCGCCCCGGTGTAGTTCCTCTATGGTGTGTCCTTTCTGGACACTTCCTGCTGATGTGACCCAAATGACCGCACGTGAAGCATGGTTTCTCAGCCGGTTCCTGGTTGCTCTGTGCATGGACATTAGTGGTATTCTGCTGCGGCAAGAACACTTGAGGAGCGGAATAACATGGCTGCCTATACCGTTGTTGCAGCTGTCCGAATTCAGAGTATTGGGACGAACGACCGGAATATTGCTGGAGTCGTCGAGCCGGCTGCATCAGCTGACAGTTCAAGGTACTGTTTACCACTCTGTATTTCTGCGGAGCACCACTGCTACTCTCCGGTGGTATATGGTTCTTTCTTTTCTCAGCCTGAACTTCCCGTTGAGCATCTTCAACCATGATGGCAGCACTCATCAATTCGTTGAAGTTCTTCCGATCAGCTAAAACGAGTCTCTCCTTTAGCTTGGGATTGAGACTGCGGAAGAACCATTCACACTTTTGTGCTTCGGTGTTCACATGTTGAGGCGCATACTGCGCCAGCTTGTTGAACACTCGCGAATGCTCGTATGCACCCCTCCCTCCTTGTTTTAAGGCCAGAAACTCCTCGAGTTTCCGCTGAATTATTCCGGAAGGAACGTGATACGCGAGAAACGCCTTCCAGAATTCTGCCCATGAAAAGTCATGTCCATCTGGTAAGGAGGCGAGTTGATTTGCCCACCATGCACTGGCGGACCCGTGAAGTTGTTGCGCCGCGTATAAAACCTTCTGCTGTTCGGTGCATTGAAGCAACCCGAACTTAGATTCAATGGTACGGATCCAGCTATCCGCCACCAGAGGATCCTCAGATTCAATGAAAACCGGTGGTTGAGTCGCCAAGAACTCAACATAGGAATTCAGTTGCGGTTGGCGCAAGTCTTCGTCTTGACATCCCCCTGGACGGGATGTATACATCACTAGGGTGCGGAGCAAGTCGGTTCGCTCATCGCTTGCACCTGTCATGGCGGCCAGAATGTCCGCCATTGTGACCGTGGGTGAAGGTCCTGGTGAAGGCTGCTGTTGCGGAGCTCGCTGCTCCCGCTGTGGAGAGTTATCACCACCATCACCACTGGAACCACCCACCTTACTCATGGAACGAGTTCGCACCATTCTGCAATTGCAAGAGTTCATTATCAGTTCAACACTATCCCTTGATTTATTCCATAAACAAAGTAGTGCAACACTGATAGTGAAACCTCGACATGCAAGCAAAAGGGTTTAAGCGCAAACTGATGTATCCAACAGCAAGGATTTACAAGCCGACTAATTGGTCTTCAAACAGATCAGATTCTGATCCAGTTAAAAGCACTTTCATAACTCAAGTTGAATATCAAAGTTAAAGTTAACTTTAATATCTTTCCAACGAGTATCTAAAGGCCTCCTAGGGATGTTTCAAACTTCCATTTTTAGTAGAAAGTTAGCTCATTACTCATTTCTTCATAGGGAAGAGGTTATTAGGTGTGGTACGGCGTCGATGCACCGTAAGAACAATGTTGGTACTACGTTGTCTCTCCAAAAGAAAATCCTAAACCGGATTATACCGGTATATACGTATAATCAGTGGCACTAAACGGTCTCTCGCACACGTGTACTACCCGGGATACTACGTGGTTGGTACCTGCAGAAGAACACTCAATAGTGGTGCACTCAAAGTTTTTCTCATTTCAGGCAGTTCTATAATTGAAAATAAATACAAACGCCCGTATCATTATCATACGGCCGTCCTTGAGTTAAGTCACGTCTCAAGGTACGCGATCGTGTTTCAACACCACACGACGGGGAACCCGAATATGTCATGAACGGGTCGTCACGGTTGGGAATGTTATCAACCCAACGGATACCACCTACTGCCCTGCAGGGCACGCCGATGACAAGCGCTGCGTATGTCCTCCTGGGCTACTTCCAGACGAACACACTCTCGCGTTACTGACCACGCGATGGGGTCTCCACTTACTTGCCTAATGCACGCTAGGGATCAGCGTTCCATATGAACTCAGGAACATGAAGAGTTCAAGAGTTTCATATTAACGTCTCACACCAAGCTGTGAGACCTATCCCTGAACCACTTTCCTCGTCAGGGGAGCTAACCGAAATTGAACCGCTTTCGGTGGCGTTCCTTACCATTCTTACCAGAACGTAGGTGCGTCGTTACATAATTAAAATTCAAAATTATAACAAGTATGTTAGTACTGCCACCTTAAGTAAATATACTACTATAGTCCTTATGTGGGCCTACTATCGTTTCCTCACCGTACCCTAAGTTTTTGTCGTAATACAATCCTTATTCCGTGTGCTATTACCAATGCGGCTCTGATACCACGCTGTGGGGGCCCCGCCATCCCGATCACTCACGGGGACGGGATACCTCGCCCGGGAATCGCATTGGGTGGTGCCGTGCGATGCGGCACCCAACAGCACACATAATAAAGCATCATATTACATAAATCAAGCGGAAACTTACAAAGTTTTGAGTTTACAAATACTTCTCAAAATAAACTACAGCGGAAGACTATTACAACTCACGACTCATATCTATGCTAAGCAACAGAGAAGGTGTCCAGCCCGCGGAACCTTCTCACTAGCAACACTATCACAGTAGCAGCGGCAGGGGTTGCCCTGAGTTCACCACTCGGAGAGTTCCGAATCTCCTTAGGCACCCGTACATCTCAGCGTACAGTTATTTCCTGCAAAACAACTTGTGCAGTATCTGTGAGCACGAAGCTCAGCAAGACTGACCCGTCACCCTAGTCATGAAACTCTATATGATGGAAATAGAGGGCTGATTATAGCATTTTTCATAAACGATGAACTTGAGCTAAAGGAGAGTCCTTGCTTCCAGTTTTAATCAAATTTTATAGACCTCGCGCAACTTACATCGAGACCCCACAATCAAACAAGAAACGCTTCATCTCGATGTCACTTGCCCGAGGTGAAAGTAACTTTAGTGAACTACCCTAGACTCATACAGACCTTGCGCCATCAACGTCGAGACTCCACAATCAAACAAGAAACGCTTTGCCTCGACGCTTCTAGCCCAAGGTGGAAATTAAATTTAGTGAAGTGTTGATCGTTCCTCATCTCCATTATGAGGATTACCCACGAAGCATATTAACCATTTCCCCGGTTTATTACTACGTCACGACTCAGTGTACAAGTATGCTCACTACCGCGAGCGACGGTGATTGCAATCAAAAACACCCGGCTGACACGACACGTACGCCCGTACTCGACGTTGCACACAGCAACCGTCACTGACGCCGTACGTGGCCACCTTTCACACGACACCCAAATGTCGAACCGGTCCCACCGACTGGGATTAAGTCTCTCTACGGCAAACCCTCGTAGAGCCGACTTCTCTATCCTTTCAGCATCGGCATCAGACGGTGAGGTATGCCTCGACACCCAGGTTAACATGTTACATCGGTTTCCTGGGTCCCATATAGCCAGTATGCATCCGGTACACAACTCAAACTTGTCCAGCGGGGCCGCACACGAGAACGGGCCTTAATCGACTCAGACATAGACTAGGCTCACAGGACTACGTCCTTGACCTTCCATCCACTGCCCGGTCTCCATTCCCAATTATGAGGATCAATTCCCAACTCTTCCAATTGATCCCCCTTAATCCCATTTCACGAGTAGGAATCTGCCTACTCGAGTTATGCCTCTTTTAATCCACTTTTATTGAGAACAACAGTTACAATTAGTTGATAACCTATCCTACATTAAACACCAGGGTCTTCTGGGTCATGCATTTGGGGTTTCATACCATCTAGACGTAATGCAATAAATATAATACTAGACGTATGAAGTGAATACAAATAACAACTTGTAAATTTGATGCAAACCGGGGCTTGCCTTTGTTTTGCAGGTGACTTATATATATATGCATTTAGTGAAGACCACTTGGTGCTTGATCAACCTCTTTTCTCCTTCCTTGATTTCTACTCCGATGACTTCAACTCCTCCACGTAGATACTACACGTGATGAGTATGCATATCGTTTAATTGTAAAGACTTTGCTATAAGTCCTAATAACAAGTTTTCGAAAACTGGAACTCTGTTTAAGAATTTAAAATGACACTGGTGCTAGTGGTTTAGGTTTGGATCTCAGCATATGATTAAAGGCTAAGTGGTTTTCCCCCTCTTCTATAGTGATCACTTAAGGAGGTTAAAAGGAACAGGGGTGATCCAGGGCTCCACTGGAGCTGAGAATTTTCATGTGAGTTCCTTGTCGCAAGAAAGTCCTCTGGACCAAAAATTAGCACTTTTCATTGAGTGGTTTGTCCAGAATAATTTTCTAAGCAATTAAGCAAAGAAGAATTAATCCTGAGATCCCACCCATGTTCATGCAAAAATTAGTGAACCATAATTTCAATTATAGCTCATAGAGTTTGCATGAATTGTCCTAGCATTTTTGGAGCTAAGGAATAGCTAGAACTGAATTTCCAAGTTTTGGAAATTCCCTGAAATTGTTTTCTGTATTCATTTAAATACAGAAACTTAAAATCAGAATTAACCTAACTAAATCAACTCCAAATGAGTTGAGAATTTTACAGGTGTTCCCTAATACCCTAAAGACTATTCTGGCAAAATTTGAGGATCTTTGGATTAACCAAACTCCCTCTAAAATTCTTTTGCTAGAAAGCTTTAAAGAATTTTACAGAATTAAATAAAGGGTTTCATACAAATTGGGTTCTACAGTTGGATAGTACTCTATCAGAGGAATCCAACAAAATTCGTTTCACAATTTTTGGATTCTCCTACCCAAAGTTGTAGCTATTCAAAGTTCGAACTGAAAACTGAAATTCCCCAAAATGTTCAAATACTGGCTGTGGGTCCGGGGACAGGTGTCACGCGTCGGGGCAAGCCACACGAGGCTACAGGGTATTTCCCGCGCCACCACACCAGATCCCTGCGCCACAGCCGATCAAATATTTGAAAAACCGTCGCTGACGGGCGGGACCCACCGGGTCGTCTTCTACCTCCGGCCCCCGCGCCCGCGCACCGCCGTGCTCGCCGGAGTTCGACGGATCCCAGCCTCCCGGCCATCCCCCGAGCTCTCCCTCGCCGTTAGGGCCTTATTTCACGTGCTGAACACGATGGAACCCTCTTCCCCGGCCGGCGATGGCTCTAACCTAGTTGGCAACGGCGCGGCGGCTCTGGACCGGTTCGGCAACGTCGCCCGGTCATCCTAGCCTGCCCAGCCCTTGGTGGAACGGCACTACAGCACCAGTGGACGCCAGGGAGGATCATCCGGGTGGTGAAGCAGCCTGCAAATGGCTCTAACCTAGCTCTCATCGGGAGTCCGAACCGCCCCACCATAACCGCCGTGGAAAAAGTGTGAAATACGACGTGCACAATGGTTTTCAGGCATTGGTTGCAAAAGGGTAAAAGATCGCCGGCTAGCCCAGCTCGTGTGTGCAAGATTTGATGGCCTAAGAATGAGAGGGACAATCGAATTTGGTATTACCGTATCAGAAGGTCGGATGGTGCCCGACGGCGATCTTTTTCCAAATTCGAGCCCGGTAGCTCATCTCATGGCTTGAGCTTCGGGGATGAGCATCAGGGGCTCCCAGCGCATCCGAGGGCGCTCTAGCTCGGGCCTGAGAAGCTCTCGGTGGGGCTGTCCACGTGAGACCCGCTCGGTTTCCCGATGGTGAGCCTCGGTGCCCGGTGAAATTCGTCAAATTGTGATCAAACGATGCGGCAACGCCACGGAGTAGAGCGATGGGTCGCTAGAGCACACGCTGGCGCTCACTTCTTCTTTGGATCACTCGGGCAGTGGAGGGGGCGACGCGGTTTGCGACAGACAGAACGAGAAACGGCACCGGGAGATCCCTGTTGTGCGCGCGAGAGTGGGAACCGAGGACAACGCGCGAGCTGCGTGATAAGGAGGGGGGAAACAGCTCGCCAGCACAGAGGTCGCGAGGGAGAGGTGGCGTCGGCCTTGCCCCGGTGTCGCACGGTGAGAAAGACCGAGGCGGTCTCGGTGGCGCGATGACTTCGCGAGGAGGAGAAAAACAGAGACCGTGCACCGCCTGAGCTGAAGATCTTTTGCACACTCATCTCCCCCAATGACATGTGGGCCCCACAATTCAGTACCTCTTTTCCCCAAAATATCCCCAAAGTTTGACAATTATCCAACCCAATTGTTGGAAAATTGGAAACTGAGCTCATTTGACAAGTTTGGACAAATTCCATGCAAATTCAAATGTTCAATTGAATTCTTTGCACATTTGACTCCCTTTGGAAAAATGAGCAGCAAATCTTTTCAAAAATTAATGACACTTTGCCTCCCCACTAATTTGGACCTAAGGAATTCAAATATGCCACTTGATCCTTGTGTTAGCTGCTGCAAACAATAGTTTGGACACAACAGTTTTGAATTTCTCATTGTGTCCTTCCCTCACTTGGAGTTTGAATTTACCTTTAGTCCATCTCTGATTTTTAAACCCTTCCATTGCACTTGAGCTCTTCAATTCTGTGGTTTTAATCCACATTAGGTCCATCCATGCAATAGCCCTAAGTTTGTTTAGAAGAATCTCACCTATGTTATCATATGTGGGAAAAAGTTTCAACTAAGCCCCTTTTTCATACACATGACTCTATTATTTGTGCAAACTCATGTTTCTTTGTATTCACATTTTTGGGACCTTTACAACGGAGTAATTTTCATGCTGACTACTATGAACATGTGTATCGGAAGATGAAGCATCCAGTTGTCGAGAGTCAGTGGGTTGATATTGATTATCTTCAGTCCAAGAGATGTCAAGCTTATCAGGAGGTTGTGACAGCCCTCGAGCTTCATGGGCTAAAAGAACTATTCTCTTTCCAGTGTGACTGGAATGATGAAGTCATCACACAATTCTTCTCCACTCTCTACTTCGCTCGTGATGACTACGACAGGATGATCTGGATGACACATGGGTCTCAGTACAGTGTCACATATGAAGAATTTGCAAGGATCCTTCATCTTGAGCATACCTTGGACAATGAACTTGTGATTCACAACCTGAAACCACTGGAGAAGGATCAGCTGGACTTTCTCTATGATACACGAATGCCATTCAGGCCTCCAACCACAAAATACATGAAGCCCTTCTTAGTAGTCCTCAATCGGATATTGAGGAAGACTATAGCTCGCAAAGACGGAGATGCAGGGACTGTTCAGGGCACCCTCAGAACCTTAATGAAGGTCATAAGCAAGAAGAGGAAATTCAATGTGTTTGAGTACATCTACAATGACATTGTCAATATCTCTATCAATCCCATCCAGTCTTGCGGCTATGCACCCTACATAATGTTCATGATTGAGAAAGTGACAGGATTTGAGTTCGTAAAGGATGTGGCTCACACTAGACTTAGGCCCCAAAAGCCCACTATATATCCTGCTCCTTCTACTCCTGCCTCACCCGGAGAAGAAAGAAGGTCCAAGAGAGCTCAAGAGGAGACAAGATCTGAGGCTGCAGCTACCACTCATGCAACCTCATCTACTCGGGAATCCTCAAGTGGCATCTTCAAGATGTTATATTCTATCTTTGCCTCTTGACGCAAAGTTGAAGTTAAGCAACATGAAGAGAGATTGGCCAGGAAGAAGCATCAAAGATATGTAAAAGCCAACATCCAAGCCATCTGTGCCAAACTGGAAATTGAGCCACAAGGATCACTTGAGGTTTCTGAGGACTCAGCTGAAGACTTCACTGAAATGCCAACCTTCACTGACCAAGAGTTGAGCTCCCTTGAGTTTGGTGGTGGTTCAGCTGCTAACCCTCTACATGGTCAAGATGATGAAGATCAAGGTGAAGAGGAAGATGAAGATAGGACTGAAAGTGAAAGTGGGAACGGCGATGAGTGATTCCACTCGAATTTTCCCTTTTTGGTGCCTTGATGCCAAAGGGGGAGAGATTATCTAGGATAAGTCATTAAGGACCTGTGATCGAGGACTTGTACTTATTTTTAAAACTATTGTAATTTGACTATTTACCTTATGTGTGATGCTTCATAGTATTGTGATGCGTTGTTATCTTTTATCCTCGTTCATCACATTTTTGTTGATCACACACTTTGTTTGCGTATATGAGAGAAGTTTTTCTTGTTAGTTATTCATTACTCTCATATATGCACACTTTATGAAAAATCAATTTTTCCTCTTAATTGTGATATCTCAAATGGTTGTCATCAATCACCAAAAAGGGGGAGATTGAAAGTGCATCTAGGGTATCCCTTATGTGTTTTGGAGAATTGATGACAAGCACATGAGATCCTAATGAAATGATTGCAGGACAAACAAGGTGAACTAGCTCGGTGCACACAAAAAGGTGAAAAATATAGTGGTGCCCGAAAAGGAAGACTTTAGTGGAATTTAGAAGAGCAAAGTAGATTTAAATTTATAGGGTGTGCGTGAGAGACACATCCCAAGAGATCATGACTTTGCGTAAGGGAAAGGGGTTTAAAAATCAACTAAAATCCACTGGACACCGGACTAGTCCGTTCATGGACCGGACTAGTCCGGTCAGCTTACTGGAATGCAACCGGACAAGTCCAGTTTTAGACCGGACTAGTCCGCTCATGTTTCTATTGTCCTCTTTAGAGGACTGCGGACTAGTCTATCCATGCGATAGGACTAGTTTGCTGTACTTTCTGGAACCCCACTTCACATAGCACCGGACAAGTCCGGTTTTAGACCGGACTAGTCCGCTTTGCCCACTGGAAGTAGACCGGACAAGTCCGATCATATACCGGACTAGTCCGGTATTAGGTTTTACAAAGATAACTTTTTGGAAACCATATAAATTGGTGATCCACGGCCTTGAAAGAGAGAGACACGACTCATACTGCTAGAAACTCAAACACTAGCGCCGCCACCTGTCCCAAGAGCCCAAAAACACATCCCCCCACACATCTAAGGTGCAAAAAAGGTGAAAATCAATCAAACACTTGGATTTGGGATTGGGAGATCGTCATTCCTTCGTTGTGAGCTCTTGGGGTTTGATATCTCTACACTCATATTCTGCATTGTAATCTTTTTGAGTGTATTTGATCGCTTTCTCATTGTAATTCTTGTGGGAGCCCTCAACGTGTGAGGTTGCCCCACAAACTCGGTGATTACCCGTGCTAGTGGAGTCAAGTCGGCCTTGTGTGGTGACTTGAAGAGGGAAAGGGTTAGATACCTGGCTCTGTGTGAGCTTCCTCAACGAGGACGTAGATCTCTTGGTGAGATCGAACCTCGGTAAAATTTGTGACTCGCATGCCTCCTTGTTTTTGTTGATTAGAATATCTAGTTGCTAAATTTCATATTTTAAATTGCTAAGTCTCATTCACAGGCATAATCACACCTCATATTGTAAACTCAAAATAAAATAATTGTTGTTCTTATTTCCGCTGCTAAACACGTTAATTCTCCTGCACAACACTTAATACAATCTACACACTTGAGGCACATCGGACTAGTCCGCTCACACAACCGGACTAGTCCGATAAAGCAAGTTTTTGACAATTACTTTAAGTGTGCAGGAAACTCTGTAAGGCCTATTCACCCCCCTCTAGGCCACATTCAGAGCCTTTTTATATCTACCTTGTTATAAGCTACATATCATATGTTTCCCGCACTTGCTGAGTACATCGTTGTACTCAAACTTGCATTATCATCTCCTCATCAGCAGCAGGAGAAGACTACTATGAAGGCCAAATGGAGCATTAAGGCGTGTGATCTGTTCTCAACCTTGCCTGTGGAGGGAGTAGAGATGGAGCCACTACTGCTTAGATTTGCTTCCGCATTAGTTAAGTCGCTTCCTCATTAGAATAAAGACTTCCGCTGCATAGAAATAAAGACTTCCGCTGTGAGCATGACTCTAAGGCTCATGAGGCTTTGTAATAAACTCTGTTATTCATGGTAATATATATTCTGAATTCAGTTTGTGGATTATATGTGTATGTGTGGAGAACATCCTGGGCACACATATGCATTAGTTCTCGAATTCCGTGGTTTTCCACAGAATTGAGGGCGTCACAGATTGGTATCAGAGCCACGGGTTGACAGTAGGTTACACGCCTAGATAGAAACCACAGATTGACATTAGAACCACGGGTTAACAGTAGGTTACACCCTTAAATAGGAGTCATAGATTGAAATTAGACACAGATTGGTAGTTAAGACACACTGACCAAAGGAAGCACCCTAGGACGCTTAGATTGGCTTTAAAACTACCTTGGCATAGCAAACCAGCCTTGAATAGGAGTTGTGTGAGCCCTTGCAATGATTGTTTGTGATTGCATGCTTAGTGTGAGTTGTGGGACATCCCCAAACGTTGTCCATATCCACACGTAGGTAGAAAGAGGTGTGAAATGTTTCGGCACTTGCTCACATCCTCATATGGGCTAATATATATATAGTCCATCTCACCTTGATGCATATAGTTGAAGGGACCTACCTAACATTCTAACCTTCTATTCTATTTCGTCCTCTCTCACAGATGGTGAGGGGAAACGCTGGCTGAAGGAACATCCAAGAGGATGACCATGAGGAAGTTCCTGCTAACCCCGGAGCTGGTGAAAATCACCTGGAACGGTTGCTGGCCATGCAAAACCAGCTTATGCAAACCATGATCCAAACTTTGGGTCAGTTGCAGGCCAACCACAACCCTGTTCCGGCACCCCCGCCACCACCACCGCCGGCTCATAACAGGTTGGGAGAGTTCATGAGGACTCGACCACCCACCTTTGCTCAAGCTAGTGATCCCATGGAGGCCGAAGACTGGTTGAAATCCATGGAAAAGAAGCTTGCCATTGTTCAGTGCAATGACCGAGAGAAGGTTCTCTTCACGTCGCACCAACTTACGGGAGCCGCTGCTGACTGGTGGGATGCCCTGAGCAACGCTCATGCCGACCCGGAGACAATCACTTGGACTGAGTTCAAGGAAAGTTTCCGCTCTCATTATATCCCTGCTGGTGTAATGATGCTCAAGAGGCAGGAGTTCGAAGGTCTCCGCCAAGGACAGAAAAGTGTGAATGAGTATCTCAACAAGTTCATACAACTGTCCCGGTATGCCCCCGAAGAAGTCAACTCAGACCAGAGGAAGCAGTACCTGTTCATGAGAGGGTTGAACAATGAGATCTAGGTTTAGCTCCTCAACAGTGACTACGTAAGCTTTCAGAAGCTGGTTGACAAGGCCATAGTTGTTGAAAACAAGAACCGAGAGATCGAGTGAGAATGCAAAAGGAAGATGCCATACCAGCCTCAAGGGAGCAACGTACGACCTCGGTACATGCCCCCTTCACCGCAGTAATGATTGACCACTCCTGCATACCGCCCTGGTCAGCCACCACAGCAACAACTCGTTGCTCCAGCACCTCGCGTGCCCATGCCTCCTGTGCCCCGACCTAACAATGGCGCTCCTGTTCAAAACCCCCGCCCCAACGTACCTGCTGCCGTAGGCAACAGGGCATGCTTTGCATGCGGGGAAGTAGGACACTTCGCGAACCAGTGCCCGAGGAGAGGCCCTGGACAGCAAGGTAACATGCCCAAGCAGAACCTGCGACCGAACGGAGGGGACAATCAAGGAAACCGTGGACAGCAGAACTATGCTCGTGGCCACGTAAATCATGTCTCTGCCGAGGAAACACAACAGGCTGAGGACGTCGTAATTGGTATGTTCCTTGCCAACTCCAACCCAGCCACCATCTTATTCGATTCTGGAGCATCACATTTCTTCATATCATCCAAATATGTTGCCAAACATCATCTACCCGTATCCCACTTAGAATGTTCTATGTTAGTAAATTCTCCCGGAGGAGAAATAAGGACTAATATAGTATGTCCGAAAGTAAGCCTTAAAATAAGGGGGGTAGACTTCCTTGCCAACCTTACTGTCTTGGACTCCCAAGGGATTGACATCATAATCGGGATTGATTGGTTGAGCAAGCACAATGGAGTAATCCAATGTGCTGAAAGGAGCGTGCAGTTGACGAACAAGCACGGTATCCATGTCGAGTTTGAGTCAGCCCAGCCATCAACCGAACGGGCAATTTTGAACCACGTCGAAGGAACAACATTGGACAGCATTCCAGTGGTTCAAAAATTTTCGGACGTGTTCCTGGGCGAGCTCCCAGGTATGCCACCTGATCAGGACATTGTGTTTGCCATTATTTGGCTCCAGGAACTGCACCGACAGCCAAGAGACCCTATAGGATGCCCGTCAACGAACTAGTAGAACTCAAGAAGCAAATTCAAGAACAGTTGGAGAAGGGTTTTATACGTCCAAGCTCGTCACCATGGGGAGCTCTGGTACTCTTCGTAGACAAGAAGGATGGAACCCAAAGGATGTGCGTGGACTATAGGTCTCTCAACGAGGTAACAATCAAGAACAAATACCCTCTGCCCCGTATGGAGGACCTATTCGACCAAATGAAAGGAGCCTGAGTGTTCTCCAAGATTGATCTTCGGTCGGGATACTTCCAGCTGAAGATTAAGCCCTCCGATATACCCAAGACAACTTTCGAACACGGTATGGTTCGTATGAATATACCGTCATGTCTTCTGGGTTGACAAATGCACCTGCATACTTCATGTACCTTATGAACAAGGTTTTCATAGAGTACTTGGACAGGTTAATCGTGGTTTTCATCGATGACATTATGGTGTATTCAAAGAGTGTCACACCCATTTTTTCCGAAGAACAACCCAGTGAATATCACATGTATGCCAGGATCATTTTCTCATACATGTGATGACAAATAGTGAAGCATCATTTATTACAAGCCAGGTGTCGAATATAAATAAGTCTTACATAGCAAATGTCTCGATGGACAATAATAAGTTCATCACAAGTAAATAAACTAGCAGCGGAATATTGTTCTTGAGGGCTCCGTCATAGGCGTTCCCGGGTGTCTCCATGAACCTAGAAACCTTCTTCGGGTCCAAAGTCTTGGTCATTATACACCACCTCATTATCTTGACCTAAGCAGCAATATAAACCAAAAAATATGCAAGGTTGATTACCGATGGTACTCAGCAAGTGTGGGAAAGTTATGTCATGCATGGCTAGAACAAGGGGAGGTTTAACTCATGGTTAAAGCACTATGCAATTAATACCTATCACCTTAGCTTATTAAGCACCTACATTACTACACAAGTGAAATGGTCCCAATCTCCCATCCCATCATCATAATCAAGTAACCATAACATCATTTCCAATGTTAAGCTCCCCGCTTAACATACACAACTTCCAAAAACCATCACTCCTCTAATCATGAATAAGTCCAAGCCGCTCTTGACCGTGAGCACGGCTGTCATGACAGTTTTGACTCTGCAGAGTTTGTACCACTGTACCCACATGTAGTGATTTCATCCCCCGTTGCCGGGTGGACTAAAAGAACCTCCATTATGCCAGTGGCTACGAACCACATTGACACTTCCCAGGTGTGTAGCCAGGAGATCACTACGAAGCCTTTACAAAGGGATTCCCGACGAGTGTGGGCCCACTGAGGTTTCACCCCTAACAGCATACAAGAGGCTCCAACCCCGCTGCAGTGGCCCCCTCTTGAGCCTTGCGGTTCATATGGTAGTCCAGCTGACACCTACTCCCCGCACCATCCAACACAACCATACTACACCGGGGATACACCTAATTAATTGGCCAAGCTGCCCCATCTCAGCATGTGGTTGGCACTGTAAAGCCAGGTTACATGCTCCATGAACCGGTCCTTAGGATCCCGACAAGTACTAAACACAAACCCGAGTCTCGTGCACCCAGCACACAACCAAAACATCCAACTTGCCTTGATCCCTACCTCTACATAACTCACATTATCTCATTCAAGAGTATGGTAAAATAAACTGATGATCTCATATCCCAAATATCCCATTCTAAGCATGGCTAAGCATATGCATAATAATAAATGATATGATAAAATAAATCCCAACCCAAGCTACAAGGAAACAAGGTAATGCAATTCTAGGGAAACTTCCTAGCATGGGTTTCATATTTCATTTGACAATGCAAATAATTCTATCTACACATCCTAGCATAGGATCAAAGTGGTCAAGGACACTTGCCTCCTTCCTGCTGCTCTTGGAATGGGTAGTCCTGATCTTGGAAAGGAAGAACTTGCTCTTGAGCAGGTTCTACATCATACCATCACACATAGCAAAAGAAAAACAATAATCCATAAGACATAGTTCACACTTCCACTTCATACAAACCACACATTCACATGTAACAAAGCCATTCACAAATTCTATGTGTTGTGGTTACTCTATGTGTGTTGATCTTTGGCTTACCTGCACTTTTAATTCATGTATATATGATTCCTACTTTTGTATTCACATTTATGCTTGCATACTTTATATATGTGTTCCAAGTTAAATAAATTCCTTATATTCAATTACTACACCTTTTAGCTACCAAGTATGCATGAAAGGTATTTTCCTTCTCCATATGTGTCTTCAGAACTTCTACCAACCCTAAACTGAATTCTTTGGATTTTAGAAACTTCATTTATCATTTACTAGTTGCTATATTTTCAGATTTATTTCCTATGCCTAAATGTGAACTTTATTATGAAAATAACAAGACACATCATCTAAACAGAATAGGTTCTGATCTAAAATATTTAATAATATATTTTTGACATTTTCCTATGATGTAAACTATTTTACATTTATTTTCCCTATTTTCAGAACTATTCTTTACTTAAAAATGTGTCCCTATAACTAATAAATGTGAATAATAAATTAAACAGATTCATTTCAGCCAAAAATCTATTTTTATCTCACTCCAAAGTTTTCTAAGTACTGAGAAAGTTTTTAATTTAAATTTGACAATATGTTTGTCCCACTTTTTAAATTTTAAATACTAGCCACATATTCAATTTCCTAAATTTAATATCAAACAGGGTTAAAAATGTAAACTCACCCCACTACAGGGTCTAAAATATTATTTTAACAATTTTCAGGGGTCTAGCTATTCATAACAGAGGAGTTTTTCCTAATTTTTATTAAGTCCAGGGGCTAAAACTGTTTTTTAAATGAATTTACATGATTTTCTGAAGTTCCAGGGGCTAGATCAGAAGTTTCCGGGGCTAGCTCTTATTTCCCGAGAACCCCAGGGGGTAGCACGTAAGAATTCCAGTCTTTATAACGCGGGGCTGACGTGGACCGTCCGATTTAAAACAGACGGCTGAGATTATAACGTCGAACCGGTACGCGGGGATTTAAACTGTACCGTGCGATTTAAAATAAACGGCGCACAAGCGGCCACGTCGCTCTGATCGAGCGCGGGCGGCGCTGCCTGGCGGCGCACGGCGGCGGGAGGCGGCGATCTCGCCGGAGAGTTTCGGATCTTCATAAATTCTTCCTAGAACTGTGATTTATGGCATAGATCGGTGGAGGGGAGGTCGGGGATCTCACCTCAGGGGTTTTCTTGAGCTCGGAGGTCCTGGAAGGCGGTCGGCGACGAGGTCCGAGGTGAATTCCGAGGCTCGTCGGCGCTGTGTTTGAACCGCAAACCACTGAGTTTTCTGCACCTGCGAGGTTCCCCGGAGGCGGTGGATCAAGACCAGTGAGTTAGATTGGATTTCCCGAGCGTAGATCGGCCAGAATTCGCCGGAGAGGCTTGGGTTCTCACCGGAGAGAAAATCGGCAGATCGTGGGGGAAAACGGGACGATGCCGGGGTTTTTATAGACGGGGGAAGGGCGGCGTTCAGTTGTGATTGAGTTTACGTCGCCCACGAACAAAATTCGGTTGGGATACGCAGGAATCCGGGTCGGTTTAGATTCGGGGTGAGAGAGAGTCCGGCCGAGCGCGGCGCTAGCGCGAGGAAGAAGAAGATGGCGGCCCCACACGTCAGTGAGAAGAAAGCGGGGCGCGCGGCTGCGGGCTGGCGCGGGATCGGTGGGCCGGCTGGTGAGTTTCGGCCCACTGGCCGATTTTTTTTTCTGTTTTCCTTTTTCTTTTTCTATTTCTTTTCTGTTTTGAGTTTAATTTGAATTCCAGTTTGAATTTGAATTTTTGCAACACATGCAACACGTTCAAAAAATTTTAAACTCCCCTCTGAACAGGATTTTGGGGTGTTACAGCTCTACCCCCCTTAAAAGAAATCTCGTCCTCGAGATTGGTGGTTCTAAGAAAACAATTCCGGAAATTGTGCCTTAAGCTCATCTTCTCGCTCCCAGGTGGCTTCCTCTTCTGAGTGATGCTTCCACTGCACCTTGCACATCCAGATTCTTTTAAATCTGGTGAGGCGTTCCATTGTCTCCAAAATCTTGGATGGTTTCTCGACATAAGACAAATCCTCAGCTACGTCCACTTCATTCATGGGTAACACCTCTTCAGGCGTCCTCAGGCATTTCTTGAGTTGTGACACATGGAATACGTCGTGCACATCCGATAGGCGAGCCGGTAATTCTAGTTGATACGCCACTTCGCCTTTCCTCTCCAGAACTTGAAAGGGTCCGATGTATCGAGGTGACAACTTCCCTTTCACCGTGAATCGACGAAGTCCTCGAATAGGGTTACACCTTGAGATAGACATAGTCTCCCACGTTGAAAACGAGCTCTCTACTTCGTACATCGGCATAGCTCTTTTGGCGTGTCTGTGCTATCCTCAAGTTGTTGCGAATTTCCATCACTTTCGCCTCTGCTTCTTGTAGTACTTCGGGACCAAACACTTTACTTTCCCCTGTTTGGTTCCAAAATAGGGAAGTTCCGCACTTCCTCCCATACAAAGCTTCGAACGGTGACATCTTCATACTAGCCTGATAGCTGTTGTTATAGGAGAATTCCACATACGGTAAGTTCTTGTCCCAACTCCGATTGTTTTTGAGTGCACATGCCTTCAGCATATCTTCAAGAATCTGATTGGTTCTTTCCGTCTGCCCATCAGTTTGGGGATGATAGGCAGAACTAAAGTTCAGATGGGTTCCCATGGTTTCGTGCAACTTCTGCCAGAATCTCGAGGTGAACTGTGTCCCTTGATCCGACACTATCTTCTTCGGCACTCCATGGTAGCACACGATCCTTGACATGTACAACTCTGCCATTTTGGATCCACTGTAGCTTTCCTTCATGGGGATGAAGTGAGCTACCTTGGTTAGCCTGTCGATGATGACCCATATTGAATCATATCCGGATTGGGTCCTAGGCAATCCCACTATGAAATCCATACCGATTTCTTCCCATTTCCATTCAGGCACTTTGAGTGGTTGCAATAATCCCGCGGGTCGTTGATGTTCTGCTTTCACCAACTGACATGTGTCACATAGGGCAACATGTTCCGCGACATCTCGCTTCATGCCATACCACCAATACCTGCTCTTGAGGTCCTGGTACATCTTCGTACTCCCAGGATGGATGGAATAGTCGGAATCGTGAGCCTCCTTCAAAATCAATTCACGAATCTCTTTTACTTCAGGCACGCAGATTCTCTTCCCGTGCCACACCGTACCTTGTTCATCCTCTCTGAAACCAGGAGCTTTATTTTCCTTGATGAGTTGCCTGATTTCTTGTATCTTCTCGTCGTTCTTTTGACCATTGCGTATGTCTTGCTCTAGTGTGGAGTCCACTTCCATGGCGATGGCTTCACCACTATTCGCAAGGCATAGATTGAGCCTTATAACCTCGTCCTTCAATTCTGCAGGCATGTCCTTCAAGCTCAACTTATTGACCTGCACTTTCCGACTTAAAGCATCGGCCACGACGTTTGCTTTCCCAGGATGATAGTTGATGCCCACATCGTAGTCATTGATTAACTCTAACCATCTCCTTTGTCTGAGGTTGAGATCTGGCTGTGTGAAAATGTACTTCAAACTCTTATGATCTGTATATATCTCTGTCCTCTTCCCCATCAAATAGTGCCACCAAATTTTCAACGCGTGTACCACTGCTGCTAATTCTAGGTCATGTGTAGGATAGTTTTTCTCGTGCTTCCGAAGCTGTCGGGATGCATAAGCCATGACATGCCCTTCTTGCATGAGAACACATCCCAACCCGTTTCCAGAGGCATCACAGTACACCGTAAAGTTCTTCTGCACATCTGGCATAACTAGCACTGGGGCTGTTGTCAATCTTTTCTTTAACTCCTGAAAACTCGTCTCGCACTGCGGCGTCCATGTGAATGTGATTCCCTTCTCCAACAGTTTGGTAAGGGGTCTCGAGATCTTAGAGAATCCCTCAATAAACCTTCGATAGTATCCAGCCAATCCCAAAATGCTTCGAACTTCCCCGACATTTTCAGGGGTCTTCCACTTCTGCATATCCTCGATTTTGGCGGGATCTACAGAGATTCCTCCCTCCGAGATTATATGTCCTAAGAAGGGAACTCTCTTCAGCCAAAACTCACACTTGCTCAACTTGGCATATAGTTGGTGTTCTTTCAGCCTCTGCAACACCAACCTTAGATGTTTCTCATGTTCTTCTTCATCTTTGGAGAAGACGAGAATGTCATCTATGAAAACCACCACAAATTTGTCCAGATATTCCATGAATACCTTGGTCATGAGATACATGAAGTATGCCGGGGCATTAGTTAGCCCAAAAGGCATGACAGTGTATTCATACAGTCCGTACCGAGATACGAATGCTGTCTTGGGAATATCAGATTGCCTTATCTTGAGTTGGTGGTATCCCGACCTGAGATCAATTTTCGAGAACACACAAGCTCCCCTCAACTGATCAAACAAGTCCTCAATGCGGGGTAACGGGTACTTGTTCTTGATGGTTACCTCATTCAAGGCACGGTAATCCACGGATAACCTTTGGGTTCCGTCCTTCTTGGGCACAAATATCACCGGAGCTCCCCAAGGTGAGGAACTAGGACGAATATACCCATTCTCCGTCAATTCTCTCAAATGATCCTTGAGTTCTCCCGGCTGCTTGGAGTCCATCCGATAAGGTCTCTTGTATATCGGGGCTGTTCCAGGCACTAGCTCGATTGCAAATTCCAATTCACGATCGGGAGGCATACCTGGCAACTCATCCGGAAAAACATCTGGATATTCCCTGATGGTCCTGATCTCCTCAACTTTCACCTCAACTTGATTTAATTTAATGTCCCTCCTAGGCTCTTGTATTGTTATGAATTTTACTCTTGTGCAACTAGGGTGAGTTAGTTCCAACGTTCTAGTCGAACAATGGATGATTCCTTTATGTTTGGTCAACCAATCCATACCCAAAATAATATCTATCCCTTGTGAATCTATCACTATGAGGTTAGCAGTAAATACTACCCCATTAATGTCTAGGTTCACTTTGGGACACACTTGTCTTGTCCTTATTTCTCCACCTGGAGAGTTTACGGCTAGCATATGGTTCGTTTGTGTTGTTGCTAGGTCATGCTTCTTAACAAACCCTTGAGCAATGAACGAGTGGGTAGCACCAGAATCAAACAGCAGGGTTGCAATGTGTAAATTGGCAGGGAACTTACCAACTACCACGTCAGGTGCCTCTTGTGCTTCCTCCATAGTGACGTGGTTCACCCGTCCTCTCATTACATTCTGCTGTGGTTGCTGCGCGGGCTTCTTCTTTGGGCACTTATGGGCATAGTGCCCCACTTCACCACAGCTAAAACATTGCACCCCAACCTTAGGTGCCTGGCCTTTGTTGTCTTGGGGTTCGTTTGGGGGTCCTTGCACTGCTGGTCGAGGTGGATATGCAGGGCGAGGCTGCTGTACAAACTGACGTTGCGGCTGAGCTGGTGCTGCCGGAGGCCTGAAGTTCGGGTTGTACCCTCTTGGTGCTGAGTAGGGTACCGCAGCACGGTTCGTCTGCCCTGCAGGTTGCTGCATCAGACGTGGGCGGGTGTTGCTCCCTGAGGCTTGATGTGACCACCCGGCCTTCCTCTTATTCTCATTTTCCAAGGCCTTCAGCTTCCTTTCTACCACAAACGCTCTATCCACCATCTTTTGGAAGCTTTCGTACTCATTTGAGGACATTGCACACTGCATTTCTGCGGTAAGTCCTTCCACGAAACAATCTTGTTTCTGCTCATCAGTCTCTATGTCTCGTGGGGCATAACGGGAGAGTTGAGTAAATTTAGTGAGGTATTCCCTCACCGTCATGTTTCCCTGCTGCAGTACCAAGAACTCCTTCCTCTTGTTTTTGAGTTCACCCCTTGGTATGTAATGATTTCGGAAGCTACACTTGAACTCTTCCCAAGTGATGTTCTCAGGGTCATGATGGGCGGCCACGTAGGCGGTCCACCAATCAGCAGCAGGTCCATGCAATTGATGAGAGGCAAACAGCACCCTCTCGTACCCTTGGCACTGTATGATCCTCATCTTGCTCTCAATAGTCTTAAGCCAATCATCTGCCTCCATAGGTTCAGCAGCACTTGCAAACTTTGGAGGTTGAGTTCCTAGAAACTCACTCTACCTTGGTTGGCGTGGTGCAGCTTGTGGGGGTGGAACTTGATGCAAGTTGGCCACCACTTGAGTCAAGTTCTGGATGAGCTGATTATGATTCTCCAGCATTTGGTGGAGGGGATCAACTCCTTCACGACGACCACCCCTATCCTGGCCTCCAGAAAGATGAGGGTTGCATGCCTCATCGTTGTTGTTGGCAGGGTTGGCAGCACGACCTTTTCCTCTTCCCGCCATCTAGCATGATCAACCAAATGTTAATTTAAAGCATTACTTATTACCTTACTACTTTCACTTGTTTGTACTTTAAAGTGTCGAGGCTTTGTTATACTTTTTGGAGGATTCATATCTCACACAAAAATAAATGCAATATTATTTCATGCGGGTTCACACACCAAAGCAAAACAATCTGAAGACGAGGCTGTGGACAATGGCTCATGGCTTCCACAACTCACGTCACACACCAATCATTAACACACCATTAAATAAGATAACGACTCGACTACTCGACCTCCTGCTAAACTAAGGGAAGGACTCTACACTACTCGTATTCACTGAGCTGGCTCCTAGGAGTCTTCCTCATCATTGTGGCTGCCTTCTGACTCTGCTTTGGGTGGGGAGGCTGCTGGTAGAAAAGTGCAACGACGCCTTATCGCCCGGCGATCTGGGGAGTCAGGAGTCCATGTATCATTCATGGTGACACAGTTCATTCCCATCTCCTCTTTCTCTCGCCCTTAAGCAGGCTCACAGCAACGCCTCTGTTTCCTTCAGGGTGTCCCGAACATCCTGAAGTTCTTGCTGACACTCCTGCAGTCGAGTGCTGAGCATAGCAGCATCCTCTAAGCACAAGTCCATGTGCTCATGGCAAGTCCCTTGCTGCACTGGCGGGTACTTATACTCTGTTGTACCACTCTCGCGCTGGAGGACATACATGTACTCAGTCCTGTCCAGGTGTCTACGATAGATGTGACTCTGGCAGGTGATGGCCTCCCAGGTGACATCCTTTTCCTCATCGACCTGTGTTGCTCGACAAGCTGGAGAGCGGTGGATCTTGAGCAGCTAATTTTCATGGATTATCCTCATTTCTGAACTCCATTCTTCCCACTTCTCCCGGATGGTTCTGGTGGAGCTATAGTGTATGATTAGCTTGCCCGTATTGCCGGCGGCTTCGAGCATATGCCGAAGACGGCACAACAAGCCTCCTACTGCCAATCTGTAGGAAAGGTACGTCACCGGACGACTCTCCTCTCTTTCGGCAAGGGCAACTATGGGAACTCTCCCTCTTGTGGACATGCGAGCGGTGCGAATCATGCGAACCATCTAAAACAAAAGGCATTTAAACTTAGGTTAGATAAACTTTTAAACAAAAATCCTATTTTGAATGAAAGTTGGGTAAGATGAAGAAAGTGACTCCATTAAATAACACTTTTCAACACACACCTTGTAAAATAGTTTTTAAGAAAATAGGGCCCTTAAATACGTCCATTTCTACCTAGGTCCACGTTCCTACGGGCAACCTTGGCTCTGATACCACTTCTGTCACACCCGGTTTTTCCGAAGAACAATCAAGTGAATATCACATGTATGCCAGGATCATTTTCTCATCCATGTGATGACAAATAGTGAAGCATCATTTATTACAAGCCAGGTGTCGAACATAAATAAGTCTTACATAGCAAATGTCTCGATGGACAATAATAAGTTCATCACAAGTAAATAAACTAGCAGCGGAATATTGTTCTTGAGGGCTCCGTCACCGGCGTTGCCCGGAGGTTTCCATGAACCTAGAAACCTTCTTCGGGTCCAATGTTTTGGTCATTATACACCACCTCATTATCTTGACCTGAGCAGCAATATAAACCAACAAATATGCAAGGTTGAGTACCGATGGTACTCAGCAAGTGTGGGAAAGTTATGTCATGCATGGCTAGAACAAGGGAAGGTTGAACTCATGGTTAAAGAACTACGCAATTAATACCTATCACCTTAGCTTATTAAGCACCTACATTACTACACAGGTGAAATGGTCCCAATCTCCCATCCCATCATCATAATGAAGTAACCATAACATCATTTCCAATGTTAAGCTCCCTGCTTAACATCCACAACTTCCAAAAACCATCACTCCTCTAATCATGAATAAGTCCAAGCCGCTCTTGACCGTGAGCACGGCTGTCATGACAGTTTTGACTCTGCAGAGTTTGTACCACTGTACCCACATGTAGTGATTTCATCCCCCGTTGCCGGGAGGACTAAAAGAACCTCCATTATGCCAGTGGCTACGAACCACATTCACACTTCCCAGGTGTGTAGCCAGGAGATCACTATGAAGCCTTTACAAAGGGATTCCCGACGAGTGTGGGCCCACTGAGATTTCACCCCTAACAGCATACAAGAGGTTCGAACCCCGCTGCAGTGGCCCCCTCTTGAGCCTTGCGGTTCATATGGTAGTCCAGCTGACACCTACACCCCGCACCATCCAACACACCCATACTACGCCGGGGATACACCTAATTAATTGGCCAAGCTGCCCCATCTCAGCATGTGGTTGGCACTGTAAAGCCAGGTTACATGCTCCATGAACCGTCCTTAGGATCCAGGCAAGTACTAAACACAAACCCGAGTCTCGTGCACCCAGCACACAACCAAAACATCCAACTTGCCTTGATCCCTACCTCTACATAACTCACATTATCTCATTCAAGAGTATGGTAAAATAAACTGATGATCTCATATCCCAAATATCCCATTCTAAGCATGGCTAAGCATATGCATAATAATAAATGACATGATAAAATAAATCCCAACCCAAGCTACAAGGAAACAAGGTAATGCAATTCTAGGGAAACTTCCTAGCATGGGTTTCATATTTCATTTGACAATGCAAATAATTCTATCTACACATCCTAGCATAGGATCAAAGTGGTCAAGGACACTTGCCTCCTTCCTGCTGCTCTTGGAATGGGTAGTCCTGATCTTGGAAAGGAAGAACTTGCTCTTGAGCAGGTTCTACATCATACCATCACACATAGCAAAAGAAAAACAACAATCCATAAGACATAGTTCACACTTCCACTTCATACAAACCACACATTCACATGTAACAAAGCCATTCACAAATTCTATGTATTGTGGTTACTCTATGTGTGTTGATCTTTGGCTTACCTGCACTTTTAATTCATATATATATGATTCCTACTTTTGTATTCACATTTATGCTTGCATACTTTATATATGTGTTTCCAAGTTAAATAAATTCCTTATATTCAATTACTACACCTTTTAGCCACCAAGTATGCATGAAAGGTATTTTCCTTCTCCATATGTGTCTTCAGAACTTCTACCAACCCTAAACTGAATTCTTTGGATTTTAGAAACTTCATTTATCATTTACTAGTTGCTATATTTTCAGATTTATTTCCTATGCCTAAATTTGAACTTTATTATGAAAATAACGAGACACATCATCTAAACAGAATAGGTTCTGATCTAAAATAAATAATAATATATTTTTGACCTTTTCCTCTGATGTAAACTATTTTACATTTATTTTCCCTATTTTCAGAACTATTCTTTACTTAAAAATGTGTCCCTATAACTAATAAATGCGAATAATAAATTAAACTGATTCATTTCAGCCAAAAATCTATTTTTATCTCACTCCAAAGTTTTCTAAGTACTGAGAAAGTTTTTAATTTAAATTTGACAATATGTTTGTCCCACTTTTTAAATTTTAAATACTAGCCACATATTCAATTTCCTAAATTTAATATCAAACAGGGTTAAAAAGGTAAACTCACCCCACTACAGGGTCTAAAATATTATTTTAACAATTTTCAGGGGTCTAGCTACTCATAACAGAGGAGTTTTTCCTAATATTTATTAAGTCCAGGGGATAAAACTGATTTTTAAATGAATTTACATGATTTTCTGAAGTTCCAGGGGCTAGATCAGAAGTTTCCGGGGCTAGCTCTTATTTCCCGAGAACCCCAGGGGGTAGCACGTAAGAATTCCAGTCTTTATAACGCGGGGCTGACGTGGACCGTCCGATTTAAAACAGACGGCTGAGATTATAACGTCGAACCGGTACGTGGGGATTTAAACTCTACCGTGCGATTTAAAATAAACGGCGCACAAGCGGCCACGTCGCTCTGATCGAGCGCGGGCGGCGCTGCCCGGCAGCGCACGGCGGCGGGAGGCGGCGATCTCGCCGGAGAGTTTCGGATCTTCGTAAATTCTTCCTAGAACTGTGATTTTATGGCATAGATCGGTGGAGGGGAGGTCGGGGATCTCACCTCGGGGGTTTTCTTGAGCTCAGAGGTCCAAGAAGGCGGTCGGCAATGAGGTCCGAGGTGAATTCACGGCGAGGCTCGTCGGCGCTGTGTTTGAACCGCAAACCACCGAGTTTTCTGCACCTGCGAGGTTCCCCGGAGGCGGTGGATCAAGACCAGCGAGTTAGATCGGAATTCCCGAGCGTAGATCGGCCAGAATTCGCCGGAGGGGCTCGGGTTCTCACCGGAGAGAAAATCGGCAGACCGTGGGGGAAAACGGGACGATTCCGGGGTTCTTATAGATGGGGGAAGGGCGGCATTCGGTTGTGATTGAGTTTACATCGCCCATGAACAAAATTCGGCTGGGATACGCAGGAATCCGCGTCGGTTTGGATTCGGGGTGAGAGAGATTCCGGCCGAGCGCGGCGCTAGCGCGAGGAAGAAGAAGATGGCGGGCCCCACACATCAGTGAGAAGAAAGCGGGGCGCGCGCGGCTGCGGGCTGTCGCGGGATCGGTGGGCCGGCTGGTGGGTTTCGGCCCACTGGCCGGTTTTTTTCTGTTTTCCTTTTTCTTTTTCTATTTCTTTTCTGTTTTGAGTTTAATTTGAATTCCAGTTTGAATTTGAATTTTCGCAACACATGCAACACGTTCAAAAAATTTTAAACTCCCCTCTAAACAGGATTTTGGGGTGTTACAAAGAGTGAGGAGGAGCATGAAGAACATTTGAAATTGACCTTGCAGAAATTGCGTGAGCATCAATTGTATGCCAAGCTCAACAAGTGTCAATTTTGGCTAAAGGAAATATCTTTCCTAGGCCACATTATCTCCATGGAAGTGGTATCGGTTGATCCCGGAAAAGTGAGAGATGTCCTGAAATGGGATTAACCGAAGAGCGTAAGGGAGATTCGGAGTTTTCTTGGGATGGCTGGATACTATCGACGCTTCATTAAAGACTTCTCTAAGATAGCAAAGCCTATGACATAGTTGCTAATGAAGGGAAAGGTCTTCCAATGGACACCAGCCTGCCAAGTAAGTTTTGAGGAACTCAAGAAAAGGCTAACCACAGCACCAGTTCTGGTATTGCCAGACCTAAGCAAGAGCTTTGACATATATTGTGACGCATCCAGACAGGGGCTCGGATGTGTGCTCATGCAAGAAGGACAAGTGGTAGCCTATGCCTCACGGCAATTAAAGAAGCACGAGCTTAATTATCCTACGCATGACTTGGAGTTAGCAGCAGTAGTGCATGCGTTGAAGATTTGGAGACATTATTCCTTGGTCATCGATGTGAGATCTATACGGATCATAAAAGCCTCAAGTACATATTTACACAAACGGATTCGAATTTGAGGCAACGTCGATGGTTGGAACTCATCAAGGATTACGATGTTGGAATCAACTACCACCCCGGGAAGGCCAATGTAGTAGCTGATGCATTGAGCCAAAAGGGAGCATGTCACCAACTCACGGTTCGGGAGCTACCACTCGAACTACGTTTCCCGCACTTGCTGAGTACATCATTGTACTCAAACTTGCATTATCATCTCCTCATCAGCAGCATGAGAAGACTACTATGAAGGCCAAATGGAGCATTAAGGCGTGTGATCTGTTCTCAACCTTGCCTGTGGAGGGAGTAGAGATGGAGCCACTACTGCTTAGATTTGCTTCCGCATTAGAATAAAGACTTCCGCTGCATAGAAATAAAGACTTCCGCTGTGAGCATGAGTCCAAGACTCATGAGGTTTTGTAATAAACTCTGTTATTCGTGGTAATATATATTCTGAATTCAGCTTGTGGATCATATGTGTATGTGTGGAGAACATCCTGGGCACACATATGCATTAGTTCTCGAATTCCGTGGTTTTCCACAGAATTGAGGGCGTCACAGGACAAGACCTCCCTCTTTTTCAGAGGTGAGCTCCACGTGCGCCACGTGTCTGGTGGGTCGGAACTTCCCCTCTCAACAGAGGCGAGCTCCACGAACGCCACATGTCAGTTTCTGGACCTACCTTCTCTTCGGAGGTGAGCTCCGATATTGCCACGTGTCCTAGCTGCTCCAGACTTCCTTTCTCCTCAGAGGCGAGCTCTGAGGTTGACACGTGTCCAATAGTGACGGACCTCCCGGAGGTGAGCTCCGGAGGTGACACGTGTCCGGTAGTGTCGGACCTCCCGGAGGTGAGATCCGAGAGTGACACGTGTCCCGCGTGGCTGGTCCTCTCTTTTCCGTGGTGACTAGCTCCGTAGTCAACACGTGTCCTTTGGGACTGGCCTCGCTCCTCTGCAGAGGCTAGCTCCGGGGGCAACACGTGTCCCACGGGGTCGGACCCCTCCACCTTTTTGCGGGGATGAGCCCCGAGTCTGCCACGTAGCCAATTTAGCAGCGGGAGTTGTCTTCGGCACTTTCTGTAAACTGGAATTTGCCCCTTTTGGCTAACTTTTTGACTCTTTCTTGGTTTCAATCTTATAAAAATGTCTATGAATCATGAATATATGCAGAAATAAAAAAATGAGGGTGTCACAACTTTGGACCTCTCCCGAGCTTCTTCGAGCCCATGCCGAGATTCCTTAGGGACCACTGATGCTTTCCGGCCTTTTGCTCGGTCGGTTGGAGTGTCAGGAAGGTCAGCCGACGCGGTTGAAGTTCTTCCGAAGCCGCCGCTCGTCGCCGACTATGTGCCGGTGATTTTCATGACGAGCTGAGCCCAGCATCATGTTCCCCGGGTGGATTTAGTCAGAGGTGCCGAGGATCATGGAGTTTGGCACACCACAGAGGCCACCGGCGAGCTCTCCGGCGAGGTCTCGTGGCGGCCGAGCGCGGGAGGCGGGAGGAAGACGAAGCCCCGGTCCCACGTGTCAGTGTCCGATATTTTAAACCCCGGGATTCGCTGTGGCATGGATCGGGTGCGGCTGCACGGAAAGAAATCCGTAGCCCCGTGTGTCGACCGCTGAGAAGTTGACATGTAGCCCCGGTCCCACGCGCAGCGGTTCAAAACTTTTTCCCATTTTCAGATTTAGTTCAAACTTAAAACCCACATAACTTTGGCTAGCAAACTCCAAATCGAGTGAACCAAATTTTGTTGGATTCATCTATCTGAGTACTTTCCAGAAAATCAAGTTTCACTTCATGAAAATCCTTATTTCTCCAGAATTAATTCTTCAAAGTTCAAACTGGTTAGAATTTTAACGGGAGAACCCTTTGGAGGAAAATTCTGAAATTTTTCTGGGATGTTCACCAAAATATCCCTTACCTACCCTAAAAATTTTAGATCCATTTGAGTTAATTTTATCCACCTAATGGTGTGATTAATAAAACTGTTCCAGAGAAAATAGAAAATGTCCAGAAACATTTTCAGAATTTCTCTGAAATTGTTTAGCTTATATCTTTAGTTAGGAACCTTCAAATTAAGTGGAACCAACTTCATTAGAACCCCCTGAAAATCTAGTTTTCAGAAATTCATGGCTTGCTCCATGAAAATCCCTAGAACACCCTAAGAGCTCTAATTAAGGTCAAGTACATAATTATTTGTGGAGAGCTCAAATGAGCTTTGCTGCAAATAAAACTTGGCCAAGTCTCTGTTTAGGTTGTATCCAAACCAACATAAAAATTTCAGAGTCATTGGGTCTGTCTAGTAGGACTTATAGTCCTCACAAGTTGAAATTCAATTCAAATGCATTAAATTAATACATATACATGTTATTTCATGTAGTCGCTAAGGTCGAGGAGGAACCCAAAGTCTTAGACTTCGTCACTCCGGAAGAGCAGCTAGCCTATGACCAAGAGCAGCAAGGCAAGCCCCAGTTTGCATTAACCTTTTTAAAAATTTTATTGTTTTGAGAACTTACTTTGAGTACCACTTACTTCTTGCATTAGAGTCTTGTTTGAAACCCAAATGCATAGCCAAGAAAACCATGGGTTGGGATTAGGATTGAAAACCCCGTTAGCTACTGCAATGCTAAGATAGTATAGGATCCGGTACAAGTTGATTAGTTGGAACTACTCGCGAGGATAGGCTAGAGGCACTCGACTCGGGTAGAGATAGCAAATGAAACACATGGCAAGAAAAAATTAGACAGAGCAGAGAGTAAGAGCAGCAGGACGTTGGGGTCTGGGTGCTATAGCTCCGCTTGTGTCGATTGAGGACCGAGCCATGTGCGGGCCTGTTGAACAAGCTAGAACAGTACCGAAGACCTACCGGCTATATGGGAACCGGGAAACCGATGTAACTCGGGTAGCTGGATATTCAGGCGTTGCCTGTCGTTCAGAGGGTAGGTTGAGAGCTTGAGGTATAAATCAGATGGCAGCAACGAGATGCGCGTGCAGAGACCTCTTGCTCGGGACGATAGGATCGGTTCAATATTTGGCTGACGGGTGAAAGGTGGTTGCGTACGACGTCCGTGATGGTTGCTGTAGGCAACATCGAGTACGGGCGTACGTGACGGGTTATTCGGGTAACCCTGCAGGCGTAAATCGATTATAATCACCGTCCCTCATGGTCATTGAGTACCACTTGTTCACTGTACCATGACGTAGAAAGAACAGGATAGATACATGTTAAAATATTGATGATTGAAAGATGGTCTTTGATTGTTAATGATTTGCTGTAGCCTAGAGCTAACTAAAGTTCTTTTCAGCTTTGGGCAAAGTACATGAGAGAAATGCGTTTCTTGTTTGATTGCGGCTCTCTCATTTGCCTTAGCGTAAAGTCTCCACAACCTGTTGCTAAAACTTGAAAGTAAGGTTCCACTAATTAGGCGAGTCCTTGCAACTTATTTTACCTCATGTAACCTATAACCCTCCATGTAGAAGTTTCATGTATTGGAGAGACGGGTCAGTCTTGCTGAGCCATCGTTCTCACTGCTTGTGTTTGAAGCTTTTGCAGGGTTTTATGAGGAAGGGACTCCCGAGGAGGAGACGGAACCCCAGGAGGGAAACCCCGTTGAGTGCGAGTCGTGCACGCCGCCGTGTTAGTGTGTGTGCGTGCTAGCGGGGACATGTTCATGGGCTGAACATGAACTCGATGCGTAGTCTACTCCCGTGAGTGTAGACTGAACATATTTTGTTGTACAACTGTTCATAAACCTTTTTATGTAATAAAACTTTGCTTCCGCTTTGTACCTTTGATGTGTGTTATCCGGTGCTGTGCAACGCAGCAGCCCTCAGCGTGATCCTGGCTCGACAAGACCGTGGGGTCTTGTCACCCGAACCACACGCAACTGTACATTGTGGTTCTACAAGGTTCTGTGGAGTAATCACTCCATAGATGAAGCGACATGGGAGAGCGAAGATTTTCTTCGCACTAACTACCCTGACTTTTTAACGTCGCACCTACGGTAATTTTTCTACTGTTCTCTCTCTCATTTTCACATTATATTCTCAGGACGTGATTCTTTTAAGGGGGGAGGAATGTAAGGGCTCAAGTTTTGCACACACTCAAAGTGTTCATCACACCACAAAACCCTCATCTGTGGAAATATTATGAACACATTTGAAGAGCAAGTAAACACCATCAACATGGACATTAGATGATAAACTCACAAAATACAAAAGTGGCATTTCCCACATGCATCATGTAGGGGCTGAGCATATGAAAAACTCCTAAACTTTGCTAGGAATGCTCATGCAAAATTTTACCCAAATCAAAAACCTTTCGAACTTTGCTAGTTTGAACTTAAATTCAAATTCAAATTCCTGTCATCCTATGAATTTAAAAGAGGGATTCATATTCACACGAAGCCCGTTTTTGTGAGCTCACACACCAATTTTCACTCCATTTTGAGTAAATATTGGCATGAGCTAATTTGGCTCAATTCAAATCAAATTTGAATTTCAGTTCACATGTACTGCAAATTCAATCAAACCAATTCCACAATTTGATCATTTTGCAAACCAAATCCCAATTTGGGTGAATGATAAAATGACCGAGGGTAGGAGGTCTCTACTGTTTTGAGCAGTGGGGAAATTGAATTTCAGAGGTTAAAATTTGAAGGTTGGGCCTTCTTGTCAGTCACCCATTTAGAGCACACTGACTGACGACCGAGTACTCGGTTTCTCAGGCTGCAGCTGAGCACGCCACCGAGCCACAGCGCCGGCCAGCAGCTGCTTCGCTCGCACGCGCTGGAGGCCACCGCTCAGCGTCCTTACCCGGCACCCGAACTCTCTCTGGGATATTTCACCGATCACAGCCCACTTGCATCATCCCCAAATGAAAGAACCTCACCGCTAACCCGAACCCTCTATGCCACCGTTGAACGGCCGAAGCAACGGCTGTCATGCCTAGCTGAGGCCGCAACCGAGTTCGCCAATCCTTGCTCGACGTTCTCGCACCGGTTCCAGCCCGTGACCGATCTTCCTCGAGCCCCACCACGCCGTTTCTTCTTCCTCGGTTCAACCCGAGCTGCCGCCATGGGAACAATTCGTCCGGCCACCACGGCCCACCTTTCCTCGAGCTGTGAACAGAAAAGAGGTTCGTCGTAGTTCCCTCTTCCATTACCGCAAGCTCCGGCGGCGTGATATGAGCTGCCGTCGCCGGAATTTCACGGTTTTGTGCCGGTGTTCAAAAGAGGCTGCCGGACCACTTCGTAAAATTCATGCCACACAACACACCGCTCATCACCTAAATTAGAGAACTAATTCCAGACGTCCGTGCGAGTCTATAGGATCAAAAACTTTGGAGAACCATCGGGTATAGCCACTTTCTTCAAGTTTTGCTAGTATTTCCGATTTCCGACCTAGGGCGCACGGTGACATACTAGTTGGGGCCGTTTCCGAGCTCATTTGAGTTCATGAAGACCTTCCCTAGGGTGCACTCATGCTCTACGACATTTTGCTCGGTCCTTTGGGGTGCTAGGAAGCACGACCGACACGGCTAAAGTTCTTCCGAAGCCGCCGCTCATCGCCGGCCATGTTCCGGTTGTTGTCATGTCGAGCTAAGGCCAGCCTCATGTTCCCCGTGCGGGATTAGGCAGAGGCAGCAAAAATCTCGGAGTTTGGCGCACAGCAGAGCCCCTCCAGCGAGCACTCTGGCGAGGGGGGGCGGCGGCCGAGCGCTGGATGGCGGGAGGTTGAAGAAGCTCCCAGCCCCACGCGTCAGCGGGTGGATATTTAAATCAGGGATCAGTTGCAGCTCCAGATCATTTGTGGCTGTGTACATAAAACTCCGTAGCCCCGTGTGTCAGCCGCTTAGGAGCTGACACGTAGCCCGGTCCCATGCGCAGCAATTTAAACATTTCCCAAATTTCAGATTCTAGTTCAAACTTCAAACCTCCATAACTTTTGCTAGGAAACTCCAAATCAAGTGAACCAAATTTTTTAGGATTCAGCTCTCCGAGTTCTTTCCAACAAATCAAGGTTCACTTCATGAAAATCTTTATTTCTCCAGAATTAATTCTTCAAATTTTAAACTGTTTAGAATTTTAACTGGAGGACCCTTCGGTGGAAAATTCTGAAATTTTGCCAGGATGTTCATCATAATATCCATAAGCTACCATAAAATTTCAGATCCATTTGAGCATATTTGATCCACCTAATGTTGTGATTAATGAAACTGTTCCAGAGAATATGAAAAATGTCCAGAAATTTTTTTCAGATTTTCTCTGAACTTGTTTAGCTCATATCTTTGGCTAGGAATCTTCAAATTAGGTGAAACCAATTCCATTAGAACCCTTGGAAATTGTCATTTCCAGAAATTCATGGCTTGCTCTATGAAAATGACATGACCCCACGGTCTTGTCGCGCCAGGATCACGCTGAGGGGTGCTGCGTTGCACAGCACCGGATAACACACATCAAAGGTACAAAGCGGAAGCAATGTTTTATTACATAAAGAGGTTTGTGAACATTCTTACAACAAAATATGTTCAGTCTACACTCAAAGGCATAGACTACGCATCAAGTTCACGTTCAGCCCGTGAACGTGTCCTTGCTAGCACACACGCACACTAACACGGCGGTGTGCACGACTCCCACTCGACGGGGTTCCCCTCCTGGGGTTCCGTCTCCTCCTCGGGAGTCCCTTCCTCATAGAACCCTGCAAAAGCTTCAAACACAAGCAGTGAGCATGAAGGCTCAGCAAGACTGACCCGTCTCTCCTAAACATGGAACTTCTACATGAGGGGTGATAGGTACTGGAGATAAAACAAGTTGCAAGGTCTCGCCTAATTAGTGGAACCTTACTTTCAAATTTTAGAAGCAGGATGTGGAGAACCTTGCGCTAAGGCACATGAGAGGGCCGCAATCAAACAAGACACGCATTTCTCTCATATACTTTGCCCAAAGTTGAAAGAAACTTTTATTAGCTCTAAACTACAGCAAATCATTAACAATCAAAGTCCATCTTTCAATCAGCAACATTTTAACATGTAACTAGCCTGTTCTTTCTACGTCACGGTACGGTGAACATGTGGTACTCACTGACCGTGAAGGATGGTGATTATAATCGATTTACACCTGCAGGGTTACCCGAATAACCCGTCACGTACGCCCGTACTTGATGTTGCCTACAGCAACCATCACGGACGCCGTACGCAACCACCTTTCACCCGTTAGCCAAATGTTGAACAGGTCCAATCGTCCCGAGCAAGAGGTCTCTGCACGCGCATCTCAGTGCCGCCAGCCGATTTACACCTCGATCTCTCAACCTACCCTCTGAACGACCAGCTATGCCTCAACACCCAGCTACCCGAGTTACATCGGTTTCCCGGTTCCCATATAGCTGGTAGGTCTTCGGTACTGTTCTAGCTTGTTCAACAGGCCCACACACGGCTCGGTCCTCAATCGACACAAGCGGAGCTATAGCACACAGGCCCCAAAGTCCTGCTGCCCTTACTCTCCTCTTGGTCTCATTTTTCTTGCCATGTGTATCATGTGCTATCTCTAACCGAGTCGAGTGCCTCTAGCCTATTCTCGCGAGTAGTTCCAACTACCCGACTTGTACCGAATCCTACTCTATCTTTAGCATTGCAGTAGCTAACGGGGTTTTCAATCCTAATCCAAACCCATGGCCTTATTGGCTATGCAATTGGGTTTTCAAACAAGACTCTAGTGCAAGAAATAATGCTACTCAAGTAAGTTCTCAAAACAATAGAACTTTATAAAAAGGTGAATGCAAACCAGAGCTTGCCTTGCTGCTCTTGGTCTTAGGCTAGATGCTCGTTTGGAGTAACGAAGTCTAGGACTTCGGGTTCCTCCTCGACCTTAGCGACTACATGAGGTAACAAGTACATGTATTAATTTAAATGCATTTGAATTGAGTTTTAAACTTGTGAAGGCTATAAGTCCCACTAGACATATTCAATTTCTCTGAAATTTTTACTGTGGTTTGGACACAACCTAAACAGAGGTTTGGCCATGTTTTAGTTACAGCACAGCTCATTTGAGCAGTCCACAAATAATTATGTACTTGACCTTAATTGGAGTCTTTAGGGTGTTCTAGGGATTTTCATGGATCAAGCCATGCCTTTCTGAAAACTAGATTTTAAGAGGGTTCTAATGGAGTTGGTCTCACTTAATTTGAAGGTTCCTAGCTAATGATATGAGCTAAACAATTTCAGAGAAAATTCTGAAAATGTTTCTGAACATTTTCTATTTTCTCTGGAACAGTTTTATTAATCACACATTAGGTTTATCAAATTAGCTCAAATGGATCTGAAATTTTTATTTTAGTTCAGGGATATTTTGGTGAACATCCCAGCGAAATTTCAGAATTTTCCTACAGGGGATTCTCCAGTTAAAATTCCAAACGGTTTAAACTTTGAGGAATTAATTCTGGAGAAAAAAGGATTTTCATGAAGTGAAACTTGATTTGCTGGAAAGTAATCATGGAGCTGAATCCAACAAAATTTGGTTCACTTGATTTGGATGTTCCTAGCCAAAGTTATGAGGATTTGAAGTTTGAATGAATTCTGAAAATCGGGGAAAAGTTCAAATCCGCCGGTCGGTCCACGGTACACGTGTCGGGCGCTGGAGCGACGGCACACCAGGGTCCACGGAGTTTTTGCGTGCCAGCACACAAGATCCGAGCCGCAGACCGATACCAATTTAAAATCCGAGCCGCTGACAGCCGGGGTCCACCCCCTTCGTCTACCTCCCGACTCCCGCGTTCGGCCGCCGCGACGCCTCGCCGGAGAGCTTGCCGGCAGCCTCGGTGAAGCTCCAAACTTCATGATTCTGGCCGCCCCTGCCTAAGTCCACTCGGGGAACACGGTTCTGGGCTCAGTTCATCATGACAACGGCCGGCACATGGTCGGCGACGAGCGGCGGCTTCAGAAGGACTTCGGACGTGTGGGCCGACCTGCCTAGCACCTCAATCGATCGAGTGAACGGTCGGGGAGCATCCGTGGACCTTAGGGAAGGTCGACATGAGCTCGAAGCAGCTCGGGAGAGGTCCGAAGAAGTCTCTCACCGTGCGCCCGATGCTTCCCGCATGCTCCACCGACGGCAAACTTCGAAATACGCCGTGTACAGGGGTTCTCCGGCTAAAGGTTGTGAAGGCAACTTGTGTGCTACCAGGTATAGTCTGTGTAGGAGCAGATTGAGACTCTCTAACCCTTCCTAGAGTGTGAATTTACCAGAACCGCACCCGAAGGTCGGTCTGTACCGAGAAAGGGGAAAACTGGAAATTCACCGCCGGCGATCAAGCACTCGGGCTGTGGCCCGGGGTTAGCAGCACCGGTCACCAACTCGTCCGGGGACGCCTTAGCTTGGGTGTGACAACCTCCCGGTTGGGCTGTCCACAGGAGTCCGAAGTGCGGCGGCTTTAGGTCTCTGCATGGAACTCTCGGTATAGCCGAGATCAATCGGTTTCAGCCGATTTCTATGGACGGGGAAGAAGAAGGAAGGTTCCTAATACCTTGTCGTAGCTCTGGAGGGAGCAAGGTGGCTGTGATCGGGGCTCTCCGATCAGTTCTGAGCGGCGGAGGGAAGAATCCGGTTCTGTGTTCTTGCGAGGGGAAAACGGCGAGGGGCCTTCGGCCGAGGAGTGGGGCGCCTTAAGAAGGGCTCCGAACCGACTTGTGCCCGCGCGTGGCCAAGAAGCTGGTGGCGCGGCCTCCCTCGGTGGCGATCGCTGCTGAAGCCCGGGGACCCGAGTGAGAAAGTCTTCAGTCAGTTGAATCACTTCAGTGGCTGACATGTGGGTCCCACTCCCCTTTTAACCTCGAACTTAACTCCATATTACTGTTGTAAACAGTAATCCTCACAATGCCCATGCTGATTTGAATTATTCACCCCTGAGCCATTTGAATTGGTTAGGATTCAAATTGGGTTAGGTTTGACTAAATTTCAGCACATGTTCAGTTCGAAATTCAAATAAAGTTTGAATTTGCTACACTTAGCTCATGTCAAGATCAACTCCAAATGGAGTGAAAATTGGTGTGTCAGCTCACAAAAATGTGCTGAGTAAGAATATGCCTCCCACTTTTGAATTCATGGGATAAAAACAGTTTGAATTTGAATTTGAGTTCAAACTACCCTCTTTCTAGCTATACCCAAAAGTACCTCAACAAGGTTTTGAATTTGGGTGAAACTTGGCATGGACATTAGTAGCAATGTGCAGGAGTTTTTCATATGTCCAGCCCCTAGATGACGCATGTGGGAAATACCACTTTTGCATTTTGTGAATTTATTCTCTAATGAGCATGTTGATAATGGTTACCTGCTCTTCAAATGTGTTCATCAACTTTCTTCAAATGAGGTGTATTTTGTGGTGATGAACACTTTAAACATGTGTCAAAAACTGAGGCCTTTACATTCCTCCCCCTTAAAAGAATCTCGTCCCGAGATTATAAGGTGAAAATGAGAGAGAGGACGGTGAAAAATTACCGGATATGCGACGTGAAAAAGTCGGGGTAGTTAGCGTGAAGAAATCCTTCGCTCTCCCATGTCGCTTTGTCCACGAAGTGATTACTCCACAGAATTTTGTAGAACCACAACGTACGATTGCGTGTGGTTCAGGCCTTCTCGTCCATGATTTGAACGGGTTCCTCCCGATAGGTGAGATCCGGTTTCAGTTCTTCAATGTCTTCCAGCTGAACGGTAGTAGATAGCTTGAGACACTTCCTCAGCTGGGAAATGTGAAAGACATCGTGCACACCGGAAAGTGCTTCTGGTAATTTCAGCCGGTATGCTACTGATCCACATCTTTTGGTAATCTGGAATGGACCGATGAATCGGGGTGCCAACTTTCCTCTCACCCCAAATCGGTTTACGCCATTCATTGGAGACACACGTAGGTATACGTGATCCCCGAATCCGAATTGCTATGGGCGTCTTCTCCGGTCCGTATACTGTTTCTGTCGGGATTGGGCGGCTTTTAGGTTTGCTTGAATTAGCCGAACCTTTTCCTCCGCGTTGTTGACAAGATCAATCCCGAAGGTAACCCTTTCGCCAGACTCACACCAATTCAATGGTGTGCGGCATTTTCTCCCGTATAGCGCCTCGTAAGGCACTATCTTGATGCTGGCTTGGTACCCATTGTGCATCGGAACTTGGCTAATGGCAAGTGATCATCCCAATTCTTGCCGTGGTTGAGAGCACAAGCTCGTAGCATGTCCTCTAGAATCTGATTTACCCGCTCGGTTTGCCCATCCGTCTGCGGGTGGTATGCTGAACCACGGATCAGCTTCGTCCCCAATGCAGCATGTAGCTGCTCCCAAAAACGGGACACAAATAAAGTGCCCCGATCTGATATGAAGGTACAGGGTATGCCGTACAAGCAGAGGATCCGTGAGATGTACAGCTCAGCATTCTTCTTGGCGTTGTAGTTTGTGTTGACCGGGATGAAATGTGCAACTTTGGTGAGCAAGTCGACGATCACCCACACAGAATCATGTTTCTGAAATGTGGTGGGTAAACCGACGATGAAGTCCATGCTCACATCCTCCCATTTCCAGGCAGAAACGCCCAGTGGTTGTAGCAGTCCCGGTTTCCGCATATGATCTGCCTTCACCCTTCGACATGTATCACACTCGGACACGTACTTTGAAATCTCCCGCTTCATCCATGTCCACCAAAACATGCTTCTGAGTTCTTGATACATTTTGTTGCTGCCGGGGCGAATAGAAAATTTTGATAAGTGAGCCTCATCAAAAATTGTCTTCCGCAACTCCGGGTTACGGGGTACGACGATCCGGTCCTTGAACGATAGGACGCCATCTTCGTCTTTCTGGAAACATTTCAGCTCCCCACTGTCTACACGTCTTCCGCAAATGCGACATGCCCTTGTCATGTTTCTGAGCTGCCGCTATCTCTTCACGGATGGTGGGCATCAAAGCTAGGTTGTAGAGAGCTCCATGTGGAATTACATGCAGTGGTGGTTCGCTCTCTTCCAACTGTGTGATGGTCAGATTATTGACGTGTGACTTGCGACTCAGCGCATCTGCCACCACATTTGCTTTGCCGGGGTGATAATGGATCTCTATTTTGTAATCCTTTATCAAGTCTAACCATATTGTCTGCCTCATGTTCAGCTCCTTCTGAGTGAATATATACTCGAGGCTCTTGTGGTCGGTATATAAATGTACGAGGTTACCGAGTAGGTAGTGCCTCCACATTTTCAGTGCAAGTACCACGGCAGCGAGCTCCAAGTCATGAGTTGGATAATTTTTCTCATGTTTTCTAAGATGCCATGATCCATACGCGACCACACTTCGGTCTTGCATCAGCACACATCCGAGCCCAATGACCGATGCATCGCAGTACACATCGAACGGTTTTGTTGTGTCTGGCTGCGCCAAAACTGGTGCTGATGTCAGGTGCTTCATTAATGCCTTGAACGCTGCTTCACATGCTGGACTCCAAACATATTTGGTAGCCTTCTTTAGCTGCTCCGTCATAGGCTTGGCAATTTTCGAGAAGTTCGGGATGAACCTCCGATAATATCCCGCGAGCCCGAGGAAATTGCGTACCTCGTGAGCAGTTATCGGGGACTTCCAATTCAGCACTTGTGTGATCTTGCTCGGGTCTACAGCGATACCCTTCGCTGAGATGATATGCCCGAGAAAAGGCACTTGCGATATCCAGAATTCGCATTTGCTGAATTTCTCGTATAGCTTGTGATCCCGCAGCCGTTACAAGACTATAAGCAGATGCTTCTTGTGATCTTCCTCCGACTTGGAATATACCAATATGTCGTCGATGAATACCACGACAAACTTGTCCAGCTGCGGCATGAATACCAAGTTCATCAAATACATGAAGTGAGCTGGAGCATTGGTGAGGCCAAAGGACATGACCAGGTACTCATAAAGTCCGTACCTCGTCGAGAAAGCAGTCTTCGGAATGTCCTCAGCCTGTATTTTAATCTGGTGGTACCCGGATCTTAAATCCATCTTGGAAAAGATCTTTGCTTCGACCAACTGATCAAACAACATGCCGATCCGTGGCAACGGGTACTTGTTCTTGATGGTTACGGCGTTTAGTGGACGATAGTCCACACAAAGCCGCAACGTCTCATCCTTCTTCTTCACAAAAAATGCCGAATATCCCCATGGCGAGGAGCTCGGCCTAATAAAACCCTTCTCCAGCTGGTCCGTTATCTGGGTCTTCAATTCAGACAATTCCTTGGGCGCCATCTTGTACGGCCTCCGGGATATTGGCATGGTTCCCGGTCGGGAACACGTCAGGGAACTCTTGGACCACTGGAATATCTTCCAATCTGATGGTTGTGGATTGATAGATTTTTGGAAGTTTTATTTCTGGACTGTCCAGAAATAAGGAATGCGATTTATGCACTTCTGAGTTCAAGTGCACAACTCGGAGGACGGTGTCTAAAACAGCGCCGTGGCGGGTTAACCACGACATCCCTAAGATGACATCAACCTTTTGTCCCTCTAAAATTATGAGAGACGTAGGGTATACTCTACCCTCTAAGCACAATGGCGCTTTTGGGACCATCATGCTTGCTGACATTTTCCCACCCGGTGAACAGATCACATAAGGACTATCGGTGGGTAGTACTTGCAAGCTATATCTATCAATGAAAGCTTGGCTAATGAAGCTATGTGTGGCGCCTGAATCAAACAACACTATGGCGGGATGCTGGTGGAGTTGGAACATACCCGCAAGGATTGGCTCACACTCCGGCACGTCCTCTATGGCAAGTTGGTGGACAGTGCAGGGCCTCGGGTTTGCCCGCCGCGCATTAGTAGGGTTCCGGGGCTGATTCCTCCCCGGAAAGTTGCGGTGCAACTCCGCCGCCTTGTCTCTCCGGACAACTGCTGGCGAAGTGTCCTGGGCGACCACATTTGTAGCTTGTGACCGCTGCTTGTCCGGTGCTTGTGGGGCGAAAGCCCGGCATGCGCTGCTGAGGTGCATAGGCACACGGCATCGCCCGCTGTTACTGTTGTTGTTGCGGAGGTGGTGCTGGCAGTGCTGGCCTGAACGCCGGTGAAGAATAGGGCCGACTGCGGAATGGCATCGACCTCTGTGGTGGCTGCCAGCGTGAACCTGATGGTGGGCGATTCACCATCCGAAATTTCTGACAAGGACCGCCTCCTTCTCCGCTGCTTTGCGGCGCGCTTCGCTTTCTTTCTGCCCCCGCTAACTCCTTGCCAGAGTCCTCCTGAACAATCGCAGCATCAATTATGTCGTTGAGGCTGCCGCGATTGAACATCGCCAGCTTGTCCTTCAGGAGCGGATTAAGCCCCTGGTAGAAGTAGTCCCGCCGCTTCTTGTCAGTATCGGCGTGATACGACACATAGAGCGCGAGATTGTTGAACGCCCTGGAGTATTCCAGCATGTTCCGGCTCCCTTGCTGCAGGTGTAGAAACTCCTGCATCTTCCTCTTCATCAGACATGGCGGTATGTGATAGGCCCTGAAGGCCGTCCGGAACTCCGCCCAGGTCATAACTCAGTCGGTGGGCTGTGAAGCACTGTAGTTTGCCCACCACGCGCTCGCGGATCCCTGGAGCTGCTGGACCGCGAACTGAGTCTTGCGCTGCTCACTTATTTGGAGCAGCGCGAACTTCATCTCTATCGTGTGGAACCAGTTGTCCGCATAGAGGGGTTCATCCGCCCTTGAGAATACCGGGGGATGAGTCGCTAGGAAGTCGGAGTAGGAGCTCTGTTGACGCTCCTCACGATCTTGACGTCTCTCTGGTCGAGACGTATTTGCAATAAGGGTCTGCATCAACTCCGTGTGCTGCTGATGAGAACCCGCCATTGCCGCAACGATGTCGGCCAATGTAACCGTTGGCGGTGGCGGTGTTTGTTGTTGTTGTTGCTGCTGTTGCTGTTGCTGTCCCGAGGAGTCCTCGGGAGGCTATTGGGAGGTTTCTCCCACTTGACTAGAATCCCCAACGTCCGGGTCGGCACGAGCACGAGTCATTCTGAAATTCAAAACAGCAGCGATCAGCACATGTCATACTTAAAAATTCCATATGAAACAATAGGTATTGGAAGTGACGCATGAATAATTTGCACAACGTTCACATATATTGCTAAAGCATAAACTTTATACAAGATACATTATTCTCGGTCTCCGAGAAGTCGTGCTCATGTTGTCACTACCTATACATACGCTACTGTATACCCGACATGTCACTGGTTACAAATGCTTTGGTTACACTACTCTGGTCGCCCTACTTGGCAACGGTAACCTCCTACTTGGAGTAGAACTCAACCTCCTGTGGGTCGTCCTCCTCCGGTACCTCTGCTGGTTGCTCTGGATCTACAACCTCCTCTCCCATCTCAGGTTCTCCCATTGCTGGAAGACCCAAGACCACCGGTATGCCCAATACCGGAGGTACGAGGTCCTGCAATGCATGGACCTCGTCCATGGCTTGGTTGTAGTATTCTTCTCAGCGTTGCCCTTCCTGAATAGCGTCGTCTCGCTCTTGAGTAAGGTCCTCATTCTTCTGGGTTAGAGTCTGCACCAGTTCTTGCAGCGCCGCGATGTCAACACGGCTTTTCTTTTTCGCCTTCTTCAGACGATGCAACTGATTATGCTGTTCGTTCAGTCACTTGATCGTCGGAAGGAGCACATTGCGAAGTGCGCTGTGAGCACTCTCGAAATGGTCTCCACGGCTTGTGCTCTCCTTGAGCTTGGTGGCGAGACACTCCGTGTGAGCAGCTTGGCTGTCAATTACGGCCTTTCCCGCCCTCATCTGGAGGCTGAGGTTCGCCTCCGCGGGGCTGTACCTTGGGCAACCCTGATCGGTTGCCTCCCGGTACCTCCCTTCCCACACATGATCCGCCCGTCCCTCCACCAGAACAAGCGCGTATGGAGTACCCTCCATCACTCTCACATGTAGCTGGCAGAAACGTGACATGGTGTCACGGGCTGCCACTTGCCACATTCCCTCGGGTTGTCTACCTCTCACCGTGATGGTGAACGGTGCCCACCCGGGTGGTGTAGGTCCTGCAGGAACCTCGACATGGATTGTCCACATCTTTTTCCCCTCCTCGCCTTCTTCCTTGGTGAAGTACTGCAGCATCTGGTTGTATCCAAAGTATTGAAGCATCTGCCTCAACGCTTCGTGATAGCCGTTGTGGTGAGAACTGTGAGATTTCACCCACCCGTTCTCCAACTGTCTATCCGCTGTCATCTGTAGAAACATATTTGAGAAATGTCAAATATTTATTTGAAAAGTAAACCATTGAGTTATAACATAAAAAATGTCATTGAACTCATAAGACTTGGAATCATAGTTCAAATTTAAACAAATTTGACTGCTGATCTGCTGTCCAACATAACAGCCCTGACCAGTTTCTATTTCAACTTTGATTTAGGCCATGCTAAAGGCAAATCTAATTCTGGAACTCAACATCAAAGTTAAAGATAACTTCAATAGCTTTCCATAAAGTATTTGTTTGGCCTAAGATCTTTCCTGGTTCAAAAGTTATGGGATGTTGAAATTGATAGCATTTCTGGAGAAAATTGGACAGCACTTCTCTGCTTTAGGTACTGATTTGATCAAAGAATTCCAGTTAATTCTACCCCCAATCTGACAAAACCTTCTGTTACAAAATTATAACCCATCTCATGAACTTTCCAGAACTAACTCATTTTCTATTTGTAAACTTTTATGCAGGAAGTTATGCTAAATTTACAGAGAGTTTATAGAGAGCGTTTGCTCTGCCCTGTTTTCTGTACAGTTTCAACTCTACTGCATTTTTCGATTGGTTAAGTGATGAAAAACCTCTGGACCTCAACAGAAAAGTTGTAAAACTCTACCAAAACTTTCCAGAAATGTATCATATGACCCCAACCTCGAAGGAACTCAACCTCTAACCTCTGATTAACTTCAGCCTTAATTCAGCTCAAAACAGGGGACTCTGTCCTTAATAGCCTATGAGTTGAAAACTTTTTAACTTTGAATATCCTGATTAAGTAAAGGAGTTACATAAAGTTTTAATACTCTGGATTAAAACTTTCAAATTTTTACGATGAAGTTGTTCATTTAGTGGAGTGTGACGTCGAAGCGTCACCAGAGCATGTGGGTACTACGTCCTCCCAAAGAAAAACCTATACCGGACTTAGCCGGCTTCGTTAGTTCAGTGGCACTAAGCATCTCTCGCATATGGATGCTACACGTCTACCATTTCATGGTTAGACTACCTGCAGATAACTCATACAATCGTCAGACTCGACTGCACACCGAGCCCGGTATCCATACAGTTCATACACCCGGCCGTCATCACTCGCCTTGATGTTCTCAAGCCAAACACGCCTTGAACTACGTGTTCATGTTACTGACCACGTGACGGGGTCTCCCAAATTGCACCACGCACGCCAGGGACAGACGTTGCTCGAATACCCCAAACGACATGAAGAGTCGTAGAGGATATCAAAGCGGGTCGGGTTACCTGCCACCCGTGGGGCTCCACCCTTTAGCTTGTGCGCACTGGTGGACAGCGCTTACGTGCACCCCCAAGACATAAATGTTCCGAGATGCAAGATTTTCCGACATAATCAAATAGGTTAGTATGCCACTTTCTATACACTAATAACATCCTTATATGGGCTACTAACTCGTTCCTCACTGGATTTTTTTGTTTTGGAAAAGGTGGCCTTTGTAGTGCGTTAAGCCTCAAGCGAGCTCTAATACCAGCACTGACACGACCCCACGGTCTTGTCGAGCCAGGATCACGCTAAGGGGTGCTGCATTGCACAGCACCGGATAACACACATCAAAGGTACAAAGCGGAAGCAAAGTTTTATTACATAAAGAGGTTTGTGAACATTTTTACAAAAAAATATGTTCAGTCTACACTCACAGGCGTAGACTACGCATCAAGTTCACGTTCAGCCCGTGAACGTGTCCTTGCTAGCACACACGCACACTAACACGGCGGCGTGCACGACTCCCACTCGACGGGGTTCCCCTCCTGGGGTCCCGTCTCCTTCTCGGGAGTCCCTTCCTCATAGAACCCTGCAAAAGCTTCAAACGCAAGCAGTGAGCACGAAGGCTCAGCAAGACTGACCCATCTCTCCTAAACATGGAACTTCTACATGAGGGGTGATAGGTACAGGAGATAAAACACGTTGCAAGGGCTCGCCTAATTAGTGGAACCTTACTTTCAAATTTTAGCAGCAGGTTGTGGAGAACCTTACGCTAAGACACATGAGAGGGCCGCAATCAAACAAGAAACGCATTTCTCTCATGTACTTTGCCCAAAGTTGAAATAAACTTTTATTAGCTCTAAACTACAGCAAATCATTAACAATCAAAGTCCATCTTTCAATCAGCAACATTTTAACATGTAACTAGCCTGTTCTTTCTAAGTCACGGTACAGTGAACAAGTGGTACTCACTGACAGCGAGGGACGGCGATTATAATCGATTTACACCTGCAGGGTTACCCGAATAACCCGTCACGTACGCCCGTACTCAATGTTGCCTACAGAAACCATCACGGACGCCGTACGCAAACACTTTTCACCCGTTAGCCAAATGTTGAACCAGTCCAATCGTCCCGAGCAAGAGGTCTCTCCACGCGCATCTCGGTACCGCCAGCCAATTTACACCTCGAGCTCTCAACCTACCCTCTGAACGACCAGCTATGCCTCAACACCCAGCTATCCGAGTTACATCGGTTTCCCGGTTCCCATATAGCCGGTAGGTCTTCGGTACTGTTCTAGATTGTTCAACAGGCCCGCACACGGCTCGGTCCTCAATCGACACAAGCGGAGCTATAGCACACAGGCTCCAAAGTCCTGCTGCCCTTACTCTCCGCTTGGTCTCATTTTTCTTGCCATGTGTATCATGTGCTATCTCTACCCGAGTCGAGTGGCTCTAGCCTATTCTCGCGAGTAGTTCCAACTACCCGACTTGTACCGAATCCTACTCTATCTTTAGCATTGCAGTAGCTAACGGGGTTTTCAATCCTAATCCAAACCCATGGCTTTCTTGGCTATGCAATTGGGTTTTCAAACAAGACTCTAGTGCAAGAAATAATGCTACTCAAGTAAGTGCTCAAAACAATAGAACTTTATAAAAAGGTGAATGCAAACCGGAGCTTGCCTTGCTGCTCTTGGTCGTAGGCTAGCTGCTCTTCCGGAGTAACGAAGTCTAGGACTTCGGGTTCCTCCTCAACCTTAGCGACTACATGAGGTAACAAGTTATGAGGATTCGAAGTTTGAATGAATTCTGAAAATCGGGGAAAAGTTCTGCCGGTTGGTCCACGGTACACGTGTCGGGCGCTGGAGCGACGGCACAGCGGGGTCCACGGAGTTTTTGCGCGCCATCACACCAGATCCGAGCCGCAGACCGATTCTGAATTAAAATCCAAGCCGCTGACAGACGGGGTCCACCCCCTTGGCAGCCTCGGGTGGTGCTCCAAACTTCATGATTCTGGCCGCCCCTGCCTAAGTCCACTCGGGGAACACGGTTCTGGGCTCAGTTCGTCATAACAATGGCCGGCACATGGTCGACGACAAGCGGCGGCTTCAGAAGGACTTCGGCCGTTTCGGCCGACCTCCCTAGCACCTCAATCGATCGAGCGAACGGTCGGGGAGCATCCATGGACCTTAGGGAAGGTCGACATGAGCTCGAAGCAGCTCGGGAGAGGTCCGAAGTAGTTTCTCACCATGCGCCTGATGCTTCTCGCATGCTCCGCCGACAGCAAACTTTGAAATACGCCGTGTACAGGGGTTCTCCGGCTAAAGGTTGTGAAGGCACCTTGTGCGCTACCAGGTCTAGTCTGTGTAGGAGCGGATTGAGACTCTCTAATCCTTCCTAGAGTGTGAATTTGCCAGAACCGCACCCGAAGGAGAAAACTGGAAATTCACCGCCGGCGATCAAGCACTCGGGCTGTGGCTCGGGGGTGAGCAGCACCGGTCACCAACGCGTCTGGGGACGCCTTATCTTGGGTGTGACAACCTCCCGGTTGGGCTGTCCACGGGAGCCCGAAGTGCGGCGGCTTTAGGTCTCTGGATGGAACTCTCGGTATAGCCGAGATCAACTGGTTTCAGCCGATTTCTATCGACGGGGAAGAAGAAGGAAGGTTCCTAATACCTTGTCGTAGCTCTGGAGGGAGCATGGTCGCTGTGATCGGGGCTCTCCGATCAGTTCTGAGAGGCGGAGGGAAGAATCTGGTTCTGTGTTCTTGCGAGGGGAAAACGGCGAGGGGGCTTCTGCCGAGGAGTGGGGCGCCTTAAGAAGGGCTCCGAACCGACTTGTGCCCGCGCGTGGCCAAGTAGCTGGTGGCGCGGCGGCCTGCCTCGGTGGCGATCGCTGCTGAAGCCCGGGGACCCGAGCGAGAAAGTCTTCAGTCGGTTGAATCACTTCAGTGGCTGACATGTGGGTCCCACTCCCCTTTTAACCTCTGAACTTAACTCCATATTACTGTTGTAAACAGTAATCCCCACAATGTCCATGGTAATTTGAATTATTCAACCCTGAGCCATTTGAATTGGTTAGAATTCAAATTGGGTTTGGTTTGACTAAATTTCAGCACATGTTCAGTTTGAAATTCAAATAAAGTTTGAATTTGCTACACTTAGCTCATGTCAAGATCAACTCCAAATGGAGTGAAAATTGGTGTATGAGCTCACAAAAATGTGCTGAGTAAGAATATGCCTCCCACATTTGAATTCATGGGATAAAAACAGTTTGAATTTGAATTTGAGTTCAAACTACCCTCTTTCTAGCTATACCCAAAAGTACCTCAAAAAGGTTTTGAATTTGGGTGAAACTTGGCATGGACATTACTAGCAATGTGCAGGAGTTTTTCATATGTCCAGCCACTAGATGATGCATGTGGGAAATACCACTTTTGCATTTTGTGAGTTTATTCTCTAATGAGCATGTTGATAATGGTTACTTGCTCTTCAAATGTGTTCATCAACTTTCTTCAAATGAGGTGTGTTGTGTGGTGATGAACACTTTAAACATGTGTCAAAGACTGAGGCCTTTACATTCCTCCCCCCTTAAAAGAATCTCGTCCCGAGATTATAAGGTGAAAATGAGAGGGAGGACGGTGGAAATTTACTGGATATTCGACAGGAAAAAGTCGGGGTAGTTAGCGTGAAGAAATCCTTCGCTCTCCCATGTCGCTTCATCCATGGAGTGATTACTCCACAGAACTTTGTAGAACCACAACGTACGGTTGCGTGTGGTTTGGGCCTTCTCATCCATGATTTGAGCCGGTTCCTCCCGATTGGTGAGATCCGGTTTCAGTTCTTCAATGTCTTCCAGCTGAATGGTAGTAGATAGCTTGAGACACTTCCGCGGCTGGGAAATGTGAAAGACGTCGTGCACACCGGAAAGTGCTTCTGGTAATTTCAGCCGGTATGCTACTGGTCCACATCTTTTGGTAATCTGGAATAGACCGATGAATCGGGGTGCCAACTTTCCTCTCACCCCAAATCTGTTTACGCCCTTCATTGGAGACACACGTAGGTATACGTGATACCCGACTTCAAACTGCAACGGGCGTCTTCTCCGGTCCGCATACTGTTTCTGCCGGGGTTGGGCGGCTTTTAGGTTTGCTTGAATTAGCCGAACCTTTTCCTTCGCGTTGTTGACAAGATCAATCCCGAATGTAACCCTTTCACCAGACTCACACCAATTCAATTGTGTGCGGCATTTTCTCCCGTATAGCGCCTCGTAAGGCACCATCTTGATGCTGGCTTGGTACCCATTGTTGTATGAGAACCCGGCTAACGGCAAGTGATCATCCCAATTCTTGCCGTGGTTGATAGCACAAGCTCGTAGCATGTCCTCTAGAATCTGATTTACCCACTCGGTTTGCCTATCCGTCTGCGGGTGGTATGCTGAACCACGGATCAGCTTCGTCCCCAATGCAGCATGTAGCTGCTCCCAAAAACGGGACACAAATAAAGTGCCCCGATCCGATATGATGGTACGGGGTACGCCGTACAAGCAGAGGATCCGTGAGATGTACAGCTCAGCATACTTCTTGGCGTTGTAGTTTGTGTTGACCGGGATGAAATGGGCAACTTTGGTGAGCCGGTGTGTCTCCGATGAAAGCAATTCATCGGTTTGGTGTCAAGAGGAAACTTGCTCTGGATTCATCGATCTGTTTGTTATTACAGAAAAATGCTGAGCCATAGCCTACCGGCTGGAACTACCATCAAACCTTTCTGGTATTCACGACATATTTCACGTGTCACGGCTGCGGAAGTGTCTCAAATTTACCGCTGCTGTCCGCACCAAAGACATTTATGAGCTAAAGCCTGATCTCACATACACCGAGCAGCCCATTCAGATTATTGATGAGAATACCCGGACCACATGGAACTGGACTTTGGAATTTTACAAAGTCCTGTTTAGACTTACAACTGAAGTTTCCTCTCTATATAACTCGAGCATTCCGAAGCTTCATAGCTCGACATCGAGACACGCCGTGAGCCACATCCCAGCAGCTTCCTTCGCGCTGGCGAGCTCCTCACGTGCTTCCTTGACTCCAAGCCGTGCTCAGTTTCCCCACGACACCGAAGCTTGGCTCTGTTTCATCCTCTCTCGCGCAGACGAACTGAACACACCACCACCACTTTGGTTGATCGGGCGCCGATCGATTTGCACACGAACAAAGCCCCCTGATGACACGAGCCCACGGTCTTGTCGAGTCAGGATCACGCTGAGGGGAGCTGCATTGCACAGCACCGGATAACACACATCAAAGGTAGAAAGCGGAAGCAAAGTTTTATTACATAAACAGGTTTATGGACATTTTTACAACAAAATATGTTCAGTCTACACTCACGGGCGTAGACTACGCATCGAGTTCACGTTCAGCCCGTGAGCGTGTCCTCGCTAGCACGCACACACACTAACACGGCAGCGTGCACGACTCCCACTCGACGGGGTTCCCCTCCTGGGGTTCCGTCTCCTCCTCGGGAGTCCCTTCCTCATAGAACCCTGCAAAAGATTCAAACACAGGCAGTGAGCATGAAGGCTCAGCAAGACTGACCCGTCTCTCCAAAACATGAAACTTCTACATGGAGGGTGATAGGTTACATGAGGAAAATTAAGTTGCTAGGACGTGCCTAATTAGTGGGACCTTACTTTCAAGTTTTAGCGGCAGGTTGTGGAGAACCTTACGCTAAGGCACATGAGAGAGCCGCAATCAAACAAGAAACACATTTCTCTCATGTACTTTGCCCAAAGTTAAATAGAACTTTAGTTAGCTCTAGACTACAGCAAATCATTAACAATCAAAGTTCATCTTTCAATCAGCAACATTTTAACATGTATCTAGCCTGTTCTTTCTATGTCACGGTACAGTGAATAAGTGGTACTCACTGACCGCGAGGGACGGTGATTATAATCGATTTACACCTGCAGCGTTACCAGAACAACCCGTCAGGTACGCCCGTACTCGATGTTGCCTACAGCAACCATCACGGACGTCATACGCAACCACCTTTCACCCATCAGCCAAATATTGAACCGGTCCCATCGTCCTGAGCAAGAGGTCTCTGCACGAGCATCTCAGTGCCGCCAGCCGATTTACACCTCAAGCCCTCAACCTACCCTCTGAACGACGGGCAATGCCTCAATACCCAGCTACCCGAGTTACATCAGTTTCCCGGTTCCCATATAGCTGGTAGGTCTTCGGTACTGTTCTAGCTTGTTCAACAGGCCCGCACACGGCTCGGTCCTCAATCAATACAAGCGGAGCTATAGCACCCAGGCCCCAAAGTCCTGCTGCCTTACTCTCTGCTCGGTCTCATTTTTCTTGCCATGTGTATCATGTGCTATCTCTACCCGAGTCGAGTGCCTCTAGCCTATGCTCGCGAGTAGTTCCAACTACTCGACTTGTACCGAATCCTGCACTATCTTAGCATTGCAGTAGCTAACGGGGTTTGCAATCCTAATCCCAAACCCATAGTTCTCTTGGCTATGCAATTGGGTTTTCAAACAAGACTCCAATGCAAGAAGTAATCATACTCAAGTAAGTGCTCAAAACAATAGAAATTTGTAAACGGTTAATGCAAACTGGGGCTTGCCTTGCTGCTCTTGGTCGTAGGCTAGCTTCTCTTCCGGAGTAACAAAGTCTAGGACTTCGGGTTCCTCCTCTACCTTAGCGACTACATGAGATATAGGTACATGTATCAATTTAAATGCATTTGAATTGAATTTAAAATTGTGAAGGTTGTAAGTCTTACTAGACAAACCCAATGACTCTGAAATTTTTACTGTGGCTTGGTTACAACCTAAACAGAGACTTGGTCAAGTTTTAGTTGCAGCAAAGCTCATTTGAGCTCTGCACAAATAATTATGTCCTTGACCTTAATTGGAACTGTTAGGGTGTTCTAGGGATTTTCATGGAGCAAGCCATGACTTTCTGAAAACTAGATTTTCAGAGGGTTCTAACGGAGTTGGTTTCACTTAATTTGAAGGTTCCTAGCTAAAGATATGAGCTAAACAATTTCAGAGAAGATTCTGAAAATGTTTCTGAACATTTTCTATTTTCTCTGGAACAGTTTTATTAATCACACCATTAGGTGGATCAAATGAGCTCAAATGGATCTGAAACTTTTAGGGTAGTTCAGGGATATTTTGGTGAACGTCCCAACTAAATTTCAGAATTTTCCTCCAAGGGATTCTCCAACTAAAATTCCAAACATTTTAAATTTTGAGGAATTAATTCTGGAGAAATAAGGATTTTCATGAAGTGAAACTTGATGACACGACCCCACGGTCTTGTCGAGCCAAGATCATGCTGAGGGGTGCTGCGTTGCACAGCACCAGATAACACACATCAAAGGTACAAAGCGGAAGCAAAATTTTATTACATAAACTGGTTTATGGACATGTTTACAACAAAATAAGTCCAGTCTACACTCGCGGGCGTAGACTACGCATCAAGTCCACGTTTAGCCCTTGAACGTGTCCTTGCTAGCACACACGCACACTAACTTTGCGGCGTGCACGACTCCCACTCGACGGGGTTCCCTCCTGGGGTTCCGTCTCCTCTTCGGGAGTCCCTTCCTCATAGAACCCTGCAAAAGGTTCAAACACAAGCAGTGAGCACGAAGGTTCAGCAAGTCTGACCCGTCTCACCTAAACATGGAACTACATGAGGGTACTGGGTTACACGAGGTAAAAATCCTTTGCAAGGACTCGCCTAATTAGTAGAACCTTACTTTCAAGTTTTAGCAGCAGGTTGTGGAGAACCTTACGCTAAGGCACATGAGAGAGCCGCAATCAAACAAGAAACGCATTTCTCTCATGTACTTTGCCCAAAGTTGAAAGGAACTTTAGTTAGCTCTAACTACAATAAACCATTAACAAGCGAAATCCATCTTTCAATCAGCAACATTTTAACATGTAACTAGCCTGTTCATTCTACGTCACGGTACAGTGAACAAGTGGTACTCACTGACCGCGAGGGACGGCGATTATAATCGATTTACACCTGCAGGGTTACCCGAACAACCCGTCACATACGCCCGTACTCGATGTTGCCTACAATAACCATCACGGACGCCGTACGCAACTACCTTTCACCCATCAGCCAAATATTGAACCGGTCCCATCGTCCCGAGCAAGAGGTCTCTGCACGCATATCTCAGTGCCGCCAGCCGATTTACACCTCGAGCTCTCAACCTACCCTCTGAACGACGGGCAATGCCTCAATACCAAGCTATCCGAGTAACATCGGTTTCCCGGTTCCCATATATCCTGTAGGTCTTCGGTACTGTTCTAGCTTGTTCAACAGGCCCGCACACGGCTCGGTCCTCAATTGACACAAGCGGAGCTACAGCACACAGGCCCCAAAGTCCTGCTGCCCTTACCCTCCGCTAGGTCTCATTTTCTTGCCATGTGTCTCATGTGCTATCGCTACCCGAGTCGAGTGCCTCTAGCCTATGCTCACGAGTAGTTCCAACTACTCGACTTGTACCGAATCCTACTCTATCTTATCATTGCAGTAGCTAACGCGGTTTGCCATCCTAAACCCAACCCATGGTTTTCTTGGCTATGCAGTTGGGTTTCCAGACAAGACTCTGATGCAAAGAATAAAGTAATCAAGTATGTGCTCAAAACAATAAAGTTTGTAAAAGGTTAATGCAAACCGGAGCTTGCCTTGCTGCTCTTGGTCGTAGGCTAGCTGCTCCTCCAGAGTAACGAAGTCTAGGACTTCGGGTTCCTCCTCGACCTTAGCGACTACATGATAGAAGAGGTACATATATTAATTTAAATGCATTTGTATTAACTTTTAAACTTGTGAAGTCTATAACCCTTACTAGACAAGCCCAATGACTGAAATTTTTACTGTGGCTTGGTTACAACCTAAACAGAGACTTGGTCAAGTTTTAGTTGCAGCAAAGCTCATTTGAGCCCTCCACAATTAATCATGTACTTGACCTTAATTGAAGGCTCTTACGGTGTTCTAAGGATTTTTATGAAACAAACTATGACTTTCTGAAAACTAGATTTTCATAGGGTTCTAATGGAGTTGGTCTCACTTAATTTGAAGGTCCTAACTAAAGACATGAGCTAAACAATTTCAGAGAAAATTCTGAAAATGTTTCTGAACATTTTCTATTTTCTCTGTAACAGTTTCACTAATCACACCATTAGTTGGATCAGATGAGCTCAAATGGGTCTGAAATTTTTATGGTAGTTCAGGGATATTTTGCTGAACATCCCAGCAAAATTTAAGGATTTTCCTCCAAAGGATTCTCCAGTTAAAATTCCACACAGTTTAAATTTGAGGAATTAATTCTGGGGAAATAAGGATTTTCATGAAGTGAAACTTGATTTGCTGGAAAGTGCTCAGAGAGCTGAATCCAACAAAATTTGGTTCACTCGATTTGGAGCTTTCTAGCCAAAGTTATGAGGATTTGAAGTTTGGAAGAATTCTGAAAATCGTGGAAAAAGTTTAAACTCTCGGGGGCCCGCGGGGACACGTGTCGAGCGCGGAGGTGTCCGGCACACTGAGGCCCACAGGGTTTTTGTGCGCCAGCACACCAGATCCCGGCCACAGCCCGATCCCGATTTAAAATATCTCCCGCTGACAGCTGGGGTCCACCCCTTCGTCAACCTCCCGCTGCCCGCGTTCTGCCGCCGAGGAACATCGCCGGAGAGCTCGCTGCCGGCTTCTGTAAAGCTCCAAACTTCACACTTTTGGGCGCCTCTGCCTATTTTCTCTCGGGGAACAGGATTCTCGGGCTAGCCCGCCATGAAAATGGCCGCCACATGGCCGGCGACGAGCTGCAGACTCGGGAAAACTTCGGCCGTGTTGCCCGTCCTCTCTAGCACCTAACCCGATCGAGCTAAGGGTCGTCGAGCATCAGTGGACCATAGGAAAGGTCGACGTGAGCTCCACGGAGCTCGGGAAGGGCTGTGTTGGGCTGTCACCGTGCGACCTAGGCCGGAAATCGGGATTTCTACTAAAACTCGAAGAACAGCGGTTTCTCTCCACGGTTCTTCGTGGTTCCTGCTCCTATGGACCCCCACGGGCTACTAGAAGTGATCCTCTCCATGAGAGGACGAAGGATGCAGTGTGGATTATGAATTTCTCGGATCAGTGCAAACCTCACTTTTGCACACCGTCGTGAAAACATGAAATTCCGGCTTGAGCAGCTTGTTACGCCGCCGGAGCTTACGGAAAAGAAAGAGGGGTTGAAGGCGAACCTCTTTGCTGTTTACAGCTCCGTGAACGGTGGGCTGTGGTGGCTGGAAGGGCGGTTCCCGCAGCGGCGGCTCGAGCTGAACCGGCAGGGCAAAGATCACCGCGGTGGAGCTCGGGGAAGGCTGCGCAGGGTCTGGAACCAATGTGAAGGTGTTGAAGGTGGCTTAGCACACCCGGCGCTGGTCTCAGATCGCCGGGAGGGTCACTGGATCGGCCGGGCGATGAGGGACCAAAAATTCACTCGGGCGGCGAGGAGTTTCAGTCTGTTGGGCGAGAGCGCGTCGGGGTAGGGATGGGGAGCACCGGTGGCTGCTCGGACGCCTAGATAAGGGCCCCGGGAGTCGGTTCAGCGACCGTGGGCGGCAAGCAGGTGGTGGCGCGGCGGTCTCCCCTCGGTGACGCTCTCGGGAGAAGCTCGGGGACCCGAGTACTGAAAGTCCACTCGGTTGATCTCCATCAGTGGCTGACATGTGGGTCCCACTTCCAATTTTAACCTCTGAAATTTACTCCTAATCACTGTTGTAAACAGTGAGTCCCAAAATACCCATGGTGATTCAAATTATTCACCCATGAGCCATTTGAATTTAGTAGAATTCAAATTGGGTTTGATTTGAATGAATTTCAGCACAAGTTCAGTTTTGAATTCAAATAAAGTTTGAATTTGTCCCACTTAGCTCATGTCAAGATCAACTCCAAATGGAGTGAAAATTGGTGTGTGAGCTCGCAAAAATGTGCTGAATAAGAATATGCCTCCCACTTTTAAATTCATGGGATAAAAACAGTTTGAATTTGAATATGGTTTCAAACTGCGCTCTTCCTAACTATACCCAAAATGACCTCAAAAAGGTTTTGAATTTGGATGAAACTTGGCATGGACATCCTTAGCAAAGTGTAGGAGTTTTCATATGTCCAGCCCACCTATATCACATGTGGAAAATACCACTTTTGCAATATGTGAGTTTGTTCTCTAATGAGCATGTTGATGGTGGTGACTTGCTCTTCATTTGTGTTCATCATCTTTCCTAAAATGAAGTTTGTGTGTATGGTGATGAACACTTCAATTATGTGTCAAAAACTGAGTCCCTTACATTCCTCCCCCCTCAAAAGAATCTCGTTCCGAGATTATAAGGTGAAAATGAGAGAGAGGACGGTGGAAAATTACCGGATATGCGACTTGAAAAAGTCGGGGTAGTTAGTGCGAAGGAATTCTTCGCTCTCCCATGTCGCTTCGTCCATGGAGTGATTACTCCATAGAACCTTGTAGAACCACAATGTACGGTTGCGTGTGGTTCGGGCCTTTTTATCGATAATCTGCACCGGTTCCTCCCGATAGGTGAGATCCGGTTGCAGTTCTTCAATGTCTTCCAGCTGAACGGTAGTTGATAGCTTGAGACACTTCCTCAGCTGGGAAATATGAAAGACGTCGTGCACACCGGAAAGTGCTTCTGGTAATTTCAGCCGGTATGCCACTGATCCACATCTTTCGGTAATCTGAAATGGACCGATGAATCGGGGTGCCAACTTTCCTCTCACCCCAAATCTGTTTACGCCCTTCATTGGAGACACCCGTAGGTATACGTGATCTCCAACTTCGAATTGTAATGGGCGCCTTCTCCGGTCCGCATACTGTTTCTGACGGGATTGAGCGTCTTTTAGGTTTGCTTGAATCAGTCGAACCTTTTCTTCCACGTTGTTGACAAGGTCAATCCCGAAGGTAACCCTTTCGCCAGACTCACACCAGTTCAATGGTGTGCGGCATTTCCTACCGTATAGCGCCTCGTAGGGCGCCATCTTTATACTGGCTTGGTACCCATTGTTGTACGAGAACTCGGCTAACGGCAAGTGATCATCCCAATTCTTGCCGTGGTTGATAGTGCAAGCTCGTAGCATGTTTTCTAGGATCTGATTTACCCGCTCGGTTTGCCCATCCGTCTGCGGGTGGTATGCTGAACTACGGATCAACTTCAGCCCCAAGGCAGCGTGTAGCTGCTCCCAAAAACGGGACACAAATAAAGTGCCCCGATCCGATATGATGGTACGGGGTACACCTTACAAGCATAGGATCCGTGAGATGTACAGTTCAGCGTACTTCTTGGCGTTGTAGTTTGTGTTGACCGGGATGAAATGGGCAACTCTGGTGAGCCGATCGACGATCACCCACACAGAATCATGCTTTTGAAGAGTTGTGGGTAAACCAACAATGAAGTCCATGCTCACATCCTCCCACTTCCAGGCAGGAATGCCCAGTGGTTGCAGCAGTCCCGGTTTCTGCATATGGTCTGCCTTCACCCTTCGACATGTATCACACTCGGACACGTATTTTGCAGTCTCACGCTTCATCCGTGTCCACCAAAACTTGCTTCTGAGTTCTTGATACATTTTGTTGCTGCCGGGGTGAATAGAAAATTTTGATAAGTGAGCCTCATCAAAAAATTTCTTCCGTAATTCCGGGTTACTGGGTACGACGATCCGGTCCTTGAACCATAGGACGCCGTCTCCGTCCTTCCGGAAACATTTCAGCTCGCCACTGTCTACACGTCTCCGCAAATGTGACATGCCCTTGTCATTCTTCTGGGCTGCCATTATCTCTTCACGGATGGTGGGGATCAAAGCTAGGTTGTAGAGAGCTCCATGTAGAATTACATGTAGTGGTGGTTCGCTCTCTTCCAACGGTGTGATGGTCAGGTTGTTGACGTGTGACTTGCGGCTCAGCGCATCTGCCACTACTTTTGCCTTGCCCGAATGATAATGGATCTCTATTTCGTAATAATTTATCAGTCCTAACCATCTTCGTTGCCTCATGTTCAGCTCCTTCTGAGTGAATATGTACTTGAGGCTTTTGTGGTCGGTATATAAATGTACGAGGTTACCGAGTAGGTAGTACCTACACATCTTCAGTGCAAGTACCACGGCAGCGAGCTCCAAGTCGTGGGTTGGATAATTTTGCTCATGGTTTCTAAGCTGCCGTGATCCATACGCGACCACTCTTCGGTCTTGCATCAGCACACATCCGAGCCCAATGCCGCATGCATCACAGTACACATCGAACGGTTTTGTTGTGTCTGGCTGCGCCAAAACCGGTGCTGATGTCAGGTGCTTGACTAAAGCCTTGAATGCTGCTTCACATGCTGGACTCCAAACATATTTGGTAGCCTTCTTCAGCAGCTCTGTCATAGGGTTGGCAATCTTCGAGAAGTTTGGAATGAACCTCCGATAATATCCCGCGAGCCCGAGGAAACTCCGTACCTCGTGAACAGTTCTCGGGGATTTCCAATTCAACACTTGAGTGATCTTGCTCGGGTCCACAGCGATACCCTCCGCTGAGATGATATGCCCGAGAAAGGGCACTTGCGATATCCAAAACTCACATTTGCTGAATTTCGCGTATAACTTGTGGTCCCGCAGCCGTTGCAAGACCATAAACAGATGCTTCTTGTGATCTTCTTCCGACTTGGAATATACCAGGATGTCGTCGATGAAGACCACGACAAACTTGTCCAGCTCCGGCATGAATACCGAGTTCATTAAGTACATGAAGTGAGCTGGAGCATTGGTGAGGCCGAAGGACATGACCAGGTACTCATAAAGTCCGTACCTTGTCGAGAAAGCTGTCTTTGGAATGTCCTCAGCCATTATCTTAATCTGATGGTACCCGGATCTTAAGTCCATTTTGGAAAAGATCTTTGCTTCGACCAACTGATCAAACAACATGTCGATCCGTGGCAACGGGTACTTGTTCTTGATGGTTACGGCATTTAATGGATGATAGTCCACGCAAAGCCGCAACGTCTCATCCTTCTTATTGACAAATAATGCCGACCAGCCCCATGGCGAGGAGCTCAGCCTAATAAAACCCTTCTCTAGAAGGTCCGTGAGCTGAGTCTTCAGTTCAGCCAACTCCTTGGGCGCCATCTTGTACAGCCTTCGGGATATCGGCATGGTTCCCGGTGCAAGTTCAATCTTGAACTCCACCTCTCTATCGGGCGGCATTCCCGGTAAATCATCCGGGAACACATCAGGGAACTATCGGACTACTGGAATATCTTCCAATCCGATAGTTGTGCCTTGATAGACACTTGGAAGTTTTATTTCTGGACTGTCCAGAAATAAAGAGTGAGACCCGTGCACTTCTGAGTTTAAGTGCACGACTCGAAGGACGGTGTCTAAAACAGCACCGTGGCGGGTTAACCATGACATCCCTAGGATGACATCGACCTTCTGTCCCTCTAAGATAATGAGAGACGTGGGGTACACTCTACCTGCTAAGCATAATGGTGCTTTGGAAACCATTACGCTTGCTGAAATCTTCCCATCCGGTGAACAAATTAAATATGGACTATCGGTGGGTAGTATTGGCAAGCTGTGTTTAGCAATGAAAGCTTGGCTAATAAAATTATGCGTGGCGCCTGAATCAAACAGTACTATAGCGGGATGCTGGTGGAGTTGGAACATACCCGCAAGGATTGGCTCGCCCTCCAGCACGTCCTCTATGGCAAGCTGGTGGACGGTACCAGGCCTAGGGTTTGCCCGCCGCGCATTAGTAGGGTTCCGGGGTTGATTCCTCCCCGGAAACTGCGGTGCCACTCCACCGCCTTGCCTCTCCGGGCAACTGCTCGAGAAGTGTCCAGGACGACCACACTTGTAACATGTGGCCGCTGTTGGTGTAGTGCTCGGGGGACGAAAGCCCGGCATGCGCTGCTGAGGTGCATACGCACGCGGCATCGCCCGCTGCTGCTGTTGTTGCAGAGGTGGTACTGGCAGTGCCGGCCTGGATGCCGGTGAAGAGTACGGCCGACTGCGGAACGGCATCGACCGCTGTGGTGGCTGCCAGCGTGGACCTGATGGTGGGCGATTCACCATCCGAAACTTCTGAGAAGGACCGCCTCCTTCTCCGCTGCTTTGCGTCGCGCTTCGCTTTCGCTCCACCGCCGCTAACTCCTTGCCGGAGCCCCCCTGAACAATCACAGCATCAATGATCTAGTTGAGGCCGCCACGATTGAACATCGCCAACTTGTCCTTCAGAAGCGGGTTAAGCCCCTGGTAAAAATGGTCCCGCCACTTCTCGTCGGTATCGGCATGATACGACGCATAAAGCGCGAGATCGTTGAACGCCCTGGAGTATTCCAGCGCGTTCTGGCTCCCTTGCTGCAGGTGCAGGAACTCCTGCGTCTTCCTCTTCATCAAACCTGGCGGTATATGATAGGCCCTGAAGGCCATCCGGAACTCCGCCCAGGTCATCACTCGGTCGGTGGGCTGTGAAGCACAGAAGTTGGCCCACCACACGCTCGCGGATCCTTGGAGCTGCTGGACCGCGAACTGAGTCTTGCGCTGCTCACTTATCTGGAGCATCCCGAACTTCATCTCTATGGCGCGGAGCCAGTTGTCCGCGTCAAGTGGTTCATCCGCCCTTGAGAATACCGGGGGATGAGTCGCCAGGAAGTCGGAGTAGGAGCTCTGTTGACGCTCCTCACGATCTTGACGTCTCTCTAGGCAAGACGTATTGGCGATAAGCGTTTGCAGCAACTCCGTGTGCTGCTGATGTGAACCCGCCATTGCCGCGACGATGTCGGCCAAGGTAACCGTTGGCAGTGGCGGTGGTGGTGTTTGCTGTTGCTGCTGCTGTACCGAGGAGTCCTCGGGAGGCTGTTGGGAGGTCTCTCCCCCTTGACTAGTACCCCCAACGTCTGGGTTGGCATGAGTACGCGTCATTCTGAAATTCAAAACAGCAGCAATTAGCACATGTCTTACTTAAAAATTTCCATATGCAACAGTAGATATTGAAGTGACACATGAATAATTTGCACAACATTCACATATATTGATAAAGCATAAACTTTATACAAGATACATTATTCTCGGGTCTCCGAGAAGTCGTGCTCATGTCGTCACTACCTATACATACGCTACTGTCTACACGACATGTCACACTGATTACAAAAGTTGGGTTACACTACCCTGGCTGCCCTACTTGGCAACTGTAACTCCTTACTCGGAGTAGAACTTGACCTCCTGTGGGTCATCATCCTCTGGTACCTCTGCTGGTGGCTCTAGATCTACCACCTCTTCTCCCATCTTGGGTTCTCCCATTGCTGGAAGGCCCAAGACCACCGGTACGCCTAACACCGGAGGGTACGAGGTCCTGCAAGGCGTGCACCTCGTCCATATCCTGGTTGTAATCTTCTTCCCAGCCTTGCCCTTCTGCAGTAGCGTCGTCCCGCTCTTGAGTAAGTTCCTCTTTCTGCTGGGTCAGATTCTGTACCAGTTCTTGCAACGCCGCGATGTCGACACGGCTTTTTCTCTTCGCCTTCTTCAGACGATGCAACTGATTATGTTGTTCAGTCAGTTCCTTGATCGTCAGAAGGAGCACATTACGGAGTGCACTGTGAGCACTCTCGAAATGATCTCCACGGCTTGTGCTCTCCTTGAGCTTGGTGGCGAGATGCTCCGTATGAACAGCTTGGCTGTCCATCACAGCGTTTCCCACCCTCATCTGGAGGCTGAGATTTGCCTCCGCAGGGTTGTACCTTGGTCAACCCGGATCTGTTGCCTCCCGGTACCTCTTTTCCCACACATGCTGAGCCCGTCCCTCCACCGGAACGAGCGCGTATGGAGTGCCCTCCATAGCCTGCACGTGTAGTTGGCAGAAACGTGACATGGTGTCACGGGCTGCCACTTGCCACATCCCTTCCGGTTGTCTTCCTCTCACCGTGATGGTGAACGGCACCCAACCGGGTGGCGTAGGTCCTGCGGGGACTTCGACTTGGATTGTCCACGTCTTGTTCCCCTCTTCGCCTTATTCCTTGGCGACGTACTGCTGCATCTGGTTGTACCCGAAATATTGGAGCATTTGCCACAATGCTTCCGGGTAGCCGCGACGGTGAGAACAGTGGGAAACCACCCACCCGTTCTCCAACTGTTTATCTGCTGTCATCTGTAAAAATATATTTGAGAAATGTCAAATATTTATTTAAACAGTAAACCACTTAGTTATAACATAAGACATGTCATTGAACCCATAAAACTTGGAAACATTGTTCAAATTTTTAACAAATTTGACTGCTGATCTGCTGTTCCCATGACAGCACTGACCAGTTTCCATTTCAACCTGATTTAGGCCATGTTAAATGCAAAACTAGTTCTGTAGCTCAACATTAAAGTTAAAACTAACTTCAATAGCTTTCCAGAAAGTATTTGCTTGGCCTAAGATCAGTCCTGGTTCAAAAGTTATGAGATGTCAAAGTTAACAGAATTTCTGGAGAAAATTGGACAGCACCTCCCTGCTTTAGGTACTGATTTAATCCAAGACTTTAAGTTAATTCTCTCCCTAATCTGACAAAACTTTCTGTTACAAAGTTGTAACCCATCTCATAAGATTTCCATAACTACCTCATTTTCTATTTTTGGATTTTTATGCAGGAAGTTATACTCAATTTACAGAAAGTTTACAGAGAGTCTTTGCTCTGCCCTGTTTTCTGGACAGTTTCAACTCTACTGCATTTCTCGATTGGTTAAGGAATGAAACACCTCTGGATCTCAACAGAAAAGTTGTAAAGCTTTTCCAAAGCTTTCCAGAAATGTATCATATGACCCCAACCTCGAAAGAACTCGACCTCTAACCTCTGATTAACTTCAGCCTTGATTCAGCTGAAAACAGAGTGCTCTGTCCTTAATAACCTATAAGTTGAAAACTTGTTAACTTTGAATATCCTGTTCAAGGGAAGGAGTTACATCAAGTTTTACTACTTTAGATCAAAACCTTCCAGTTTTAAATGAAGTTGTTCATTTAATGGGGTGTGACGTTGATGCGTCACCAGATTATGTCGGTACTACGTCCTCACAATGGAAAAACCTATACCGGACTTAGCCGGCTTTGTTATTTCAGTGGCACTACACGTCACTCACACACGGATGCTACACGTCTACTATTTCTTGGTCAGGCTACCTGCAGAAACTCAAACAATCGTCAGACTCGGCTGCACACCGAGCCCAGAATCCATACAGTTATTACAACCGGCCGTCATCACTCGCCCGGATGTTCTCAAGCCAAACACGCCTTGAGTTACGTGTTCATGTTTCAGACCACGTGACGGGGTCTCCAAGATTGCACCACGCATGCCAGGGACAGACGTTGCTCGGATACCCCAAACGACATGAAGAGTCGTAGAGGATATCAAAGCGGGTCGGGTTACCTGCCACCCATGGGGCTCCACCCTTCAGCTTGTGCACACTGGTGGACAGCGCTTACGTGTACCCCCAAGACATAAACGTTCCGAGATACACGATTTTTCTGACATAAACAAATAGGTTAATATGCCACTTTCTATATACTAATAACATCCTTATACGGGCTACTAACTCGTTCCTCACTGGATTTTTGAAAAAGAAGACCTTTTTAGTGCGTTAAACCTCAAGCGAGCTCTGATACCAGTGCTGACACGACCCCACGGTCTTGTCGAGCCAGGATGAAACTGTATTGGGACTGGGTTCGGTGTGCAGCCGGACCTGACGATTGTGTGTAATTTATGCAGTTACTAACCACGAAACCGTAGTCCGAGTAGAACACGTTTGCGAGTGACCGTTTTAGTGCCACCGATAGATCCGTATATGCCGGTGTAAGCCGGTTAGGATTCTTCATTTTGTGAGGAATGTAGTACCCACATGTTATAATCATGATTGCATTAAAAATAATGTTAAAAAGGAACTAAGGTAACTAAGTTTTAATCTTTAGGACTCTTATCTTGTAGAAAAGTTCAAAAGTTGATTAGTTCAGCTCAAAGGGAATTGAAAAACAGAGTGCTCTGTTTTGGCAGCAAGTTTGCTGAACTTTAACAGAACATAACTCACAGGTTACTTAGCCAATGGAGGTGTGGGATATATTTCTGGAAAGAGGATTAAGTGCTCTACAACTTTGTTGTAGACTTCCAGAACAGAATCACAAATAAAACTGGTTGAAATTCCAGATGATTGTGAACTGTCAAGGAACAGGACAGAGGCAAAACTATCTGTCTCAAAGGGAATTGAAAAACAGAGTGCTCTGTTTTGGCAGCAAGTTTGCTAAACTTTAACAGAGCATAACTCACAGGTTACTTAGCCAATGAAGGTGTGGGACATATTTCTAGAAAGAGGTTTAAGTGCTCTACAACTTTGTTGTAGACTTCCGGAACACACAGCACCCGATAACACACATCAAAGGTACAAAGCGGAAGCAAAATTTTATTACATAAACTGGTTTATGGACATGTTTACATCAAAATAAGTCCAGTCTACACTCATGGGCATAGACTACGCATCAAGTCCACGTTCAGACCTTGAACGTGTCCTTACTAGCACACACGCACACTAACTCTGCGGCGTGCACGACTCCCACTCGACGGGGTTCCCCTCCTGGGGTTCCGTCTCCTCTTCGGGAGTCCCTTCCTCATAGAACCCTGCAAAAGCTTCAAACACAAGCAGTGAGCACGAAGGCTCAGCAAGTCTGACCCGTCTCACCTAAACATGGAACTTCTACATGAGGGTACTGGGTTACAAGAGGTGAAAATCCTTTGCAAGGACTCGCCTAATTAGTAGAACCTTACTTTCAAGCTTTAGCAGCAGGTTGTGGAGAACCTTACGCTAAGGCACATGAGAAAGCCGCAATCAAACAAGAAACACATTTCTCTCATGTACTTTCCCCAAAGTTGAAAGGAACTTTAGTTAGCTCTAACTACAACAAACCATTAACAAGCAAAATCCATCTTTCAATCAGCAACATTTTAACATGTAACTAGCCTGTTCTTTCTATGTCACGGTACAGTGAACAAGTGGTACTCACTGACTGCGAGGGACGGCGATTATGATTGATTTACACCTGCAGGGTTACCCGAACAACCCGTCACGTACGCCCGTACTCGATGTTGGATACAACAACCATCACGGACGCCGTACGCAACTACCTTGCATCCGTCAGCCAAATATTGAACCGGTCCCATCGTCCCGAGCAAGAGGTCTCTGCACGCGCATCACAGTGCCGCCAGACGATTTACACCTCGAGCTCTCAACCTACCCTCTGAACGACGGGCAATGCCTCAATACCCAGCTACCCGAGTTACATTGGTTTCCCGGTTTCCATATATCCGGTAGGTCTTCGGTACTGTTCTAGCTTGTTCAACAGGCCCGCACATGGCTCGGTCCTCAATCGACACAAGCGGAGCTACAGCACACAGGCCCCAAAGTCCTGCTGCCCTTACCCTCCGCTAGGTCTCATTTTCTTGCCATGTGTTTCATGTGCTATCACTACCCGAGTCGAGTGCCTCTAGCCTATGCTCGCGAGTAGTTCCAACTACTCGACTTATACCAAATCCTACTCTATCTTAGCATTGCAGTAGCTAACGGGGTTTGTCATCCTAAACCCAACCCATGGTTTTCTTGGCTATGCAGTTGGGTTTCCAGACAACACTCTGATGCGAAGAATAAAGTAATCAAGTATGTGCTCAAAACAATAAAGTTTGTAAAAGGTTAATGCAAACCGGAGCTTGCCTTGCTGCTCTTGGTCATAGGCTAGCTGCTCCTCCGGAGTAACGAAACTTTGGGTTCCTCCTTGCCACACCCGGTTTCTCCGAAGAACAACCGAGTGAATATCACATGTATGCTAGGATCATTTTCTCATACATGTGTTGACAAATAGTGAAGCATCATTTATTACAAGCCAGGTGTCGAATATAAATAAGTCTTACATAGCATATGTCTCGAGGGACTATAATAAGTTCATAACAAGTAAATAAAATAGCAGCGGAATACTATTCTTGTGGGCTCCGTTACAGGCGTTGCCCGGGGGACTCCATGAACCTAGAAACCTTCTTCGGGTCCAAAGTCTTGATCATTAAACACCACCTCATTATCTTGACCTGAGCAGCAATATAAACCAACAAATATGCAAGGTTGAGTACCGATGGTACTCAGCAAGTGTGGGAAAGTTATGTCATGCATGGCTAGAACAAGGAGAGGTTCAACTCATGGTTAAAGCACTACACAATTAATGCCTATCACCTTAGCTTATTAAGCACCTACATTACTACATAGGTGAAAAGGTCCCAAACTCCCAACCCATCATCATAATCAAATAACCATAACATCATTTCCAATGTTAAGCTCCCCGCTTAACATCCTCAACTTCCAAAGCCATCACTCCTCTAATCATGAATAAGTCCAAGCCGCTCTTGACCGTGAGCACGGCTATCATGACAGTTTTGACTCTGCAGAGTTTGCACAACTGTACCCACATGTAGTGATTTCATCCCCCGTTGCCGGGTGGACTAAAAGAACCTCCATTATGCCAGTGGCCACGAACCACATTCACACTTCCGAGGTGTGTAGCCAGGAGATCACTACGAAACCTTTACAAAGGGATTCCCGACGAGCATGGGCCCACTGAGGTTTCACCCCTAACAGCATACAAGAGGCTCCAACCCCGCTGCAATGGCCCCCTCTTGAGTCTTGCGGATCATATGGTAGTCCAGCTGACACCTATTCCCCGCACCATCCAACACACCCATACTACGCCGGGGATACACCTAATTAATTGGCCAAGCTGCCCCATCTTAGCATGTGGTTGGCACGGTAAAGCCAGGTTACATGCTCCATGAACTGGTCCTTAGGATCCAGGCAAGTACTAAACACAAACCCGAGTCTCGTGCACCCAGCACCAACCAAAACATCCAACTTGCCTTGATCCCTACCTCTACATAACTCACAATATCTCATTCAAGAGTATGGTAAAATAAACTGATGATCTCATATCCCAAATATCACATTCTAAGCATGGATAAGCATATGCATAATAATAAATGACATGTTAAAATGAATCCCAACCCAAGCTACAAGGAAACAAGGTAATGCAATTCTAGGGAAACATCCTATCATGGGTTTCATATTTTCAATTGAAAATGCAAATAATTCTATCTACACATCGTAGTATAGGATCAAAGTGGTCAAGGACACTTGCCTCCTTCCTGCTGCTCTTGGAATGGGTAGTCCTGATCTTGGAAAGGAAGAACTTGCTCCTGAGCAGGTTCTACTCATACCATCACACATAGCAAAAGAAAACAACAAGTCATAAGACATAGTTCACACTTCCACTTCATACAAACCACACATTCACATTTATGAAAGCCATTCACAATTCTATGTGTTGTGGTTACTCTATGTGTGTTGATTTTTGGCTTACATGCACTTTTAAACATGTGTATATGATTTCTACTTTTGTATTCACATTTATGTTTGCATACTATATATGAGTTTCCAATTTAAATAAATTCCTTACATTCAATTACTACACCCTTTTAGCTACCAAGTATGCATGAAAGGTATTTTCCTACTCCATATGTGTCTTCAGACCTTCTACCAACCCTAAACTGAATTCTTTGGATTTTGGAAACTTCATTTATCTTTTTCTAGTTATTCATACCTAGTTTGCTATATTTTCAGACTTATTTCCTATGCCTAAATGTGAACTTTATTATGAAAATAGTAAGACACCTCATCTAAACAGAATAGGTTTTGGGTCTAAAATATTAAATAATATATTTTTGAACTTCTCCTCTGATGTGAACTATTTTACATTTATTTTACTAATTTTCAGAATTATTCTCTACTTAAAAATATGTCCCTATATCTAATAAATGTGAATAATCAATTAAACAGATTCATTTCAGCCAAAAATCTTTTTTTATCTCACTCCAAAGTTTTCCAAGTACTAGGAAAGTTTTTAATTTGAATTTGCAATGTGTTTGTCCCATCATTTAAATTTTAAATACTAAACACATAGTCAAATTCCTATATTTAATATCACATAGGGTTAAAAGGGTAAATTCACCCCACTACAGGGTCTATTATATTATTTTAAGAATTTCCTTGGGTCTAACTACACATAACAGAGGGGTTTTCCTAATTTTTATTAAGTCCAGGAGCTAAAACCGATTTTTAAATGAATTTACATGATTTTCTGAAGTTCCAGGGGCTAGATAAGAAGTTTCCGGGGCTAGCTCTTATTTTCTGAGAACCCCAGGGGGTAGCGCGTAAGAATTCCAGCCTTTATAACGCGGGGCTGACGTGGACTGTCCAATTTAAAACAGACGGCTGAGATTATAACGTCGAACCGGTACGCGGGGATTTAAATTCTACCGTGCGATTTAAAATAGACGGCGCACAAGTGGCTACGTCGCTCTGATCGAGCACGGGCGGCGCTGCCCGGCGGCGCACGGCGGTGGGAGGCGGTGATCTCGCCGGAGAGTTTCGGATCTTCGTCAATTCTTCCTAGAACTGTGATTTTATGGCATAGATCGGTAGAGGGGAGGTCGAGGATCTCACCTCGGGGGTTTTCTTGAGCTCGGAGGTCCTGCAAAGCGATCGGCGACGAGGTCCGAGGTGAATTCATGGCGAGGCTCGTCGGCGCTGTGTTTGAACCACAAACCACCGAGTTTTCTGCACCTGCGAGGTTCCCCGGAGGCGGTGGATCAAGACCAGCAAGTTAGATCAGAATTCCCGAGCGAAGATCGAGCAGAATTCGCCAGAGAAGCTCGGGTTCTCACGGGAGAGAAAAACGGCGGATCGTGGGGAAAAACGGGACGATGCCGGGGCTTATATAGACGGGGGAGGGCGGCGTGTTAGTTTAGATCGAGTTGGAGTCCTCCGGAACCAGAATTCGGGTGGAAATCCGGTCGGTTAATATCGCGCGCGCGCGGGAAAACAGTCCCGGGTTCGGACGAGCGGGAGGTCGAGGATGACAGGTGGGTCCCGCCTGTCTGTGAGAGGGAAACGGCGCGCGGCTGCGGGCTGGCGCGTGGTTTGGGTGGGCCGGCTGGTGGGTTTCGGCCCACTGGCCGGGAAGGTTTGTTTTTTTCTTTTTCTTTTTCTTTTTCATTTCGGTTTTGAGTTTAATTTGAATTCCAGTTTGAATTTGAATTTTTGCAACACATGCAATACGTCCAAAAATATTTTAAATTCCCCTCTTGACAGGATTTTGGGGGTGTTACAGCTCTACCCCCTTAAAAGAAATCTCGTCCTCGAGATTGGTGTTTCTAAGAAAACAATTCCGGAAATTGTGCCTTAAGCTCATCCTCTCGCTCCCAGGTGGCTTCCTCTTCTGAGTGATGCTTCGACTGCACCTTGCACATCCGGATTCTTTTATTTCTTGTGAGGCGTTCCATTGTCTCCAAAATCTTGTATGGTTGCTCGGCATAAGACAGATCCTCAGCTACGTCAACCTCATTCATGGGTAACACCTCTTCAGGCGTTCTCAGACATTCCTTGAGCTGTGACACATGGAATACGTCGTGCACATCTGATAGGCGACCGGTAATTCTAGTTGATACGCCACTTCGCCTTTCCTCTCCAGAACTTGAAAGGGTCTGATGTATCGAGGTGACAACTTCCCTTTCACCTTGAACCGACAAAGTCCTCGGATAGGGGACACCTTGAGATAGACATAGTCTCCCACGTTGAAAACGAGCTCTCTCCTCCGTACATCGGCATAGCTCTTTTGTCGTGTCTGTGCTATCCTCAAGTTGTTGCGAATTTCCCTCACTTTCGCCTTGGCTTCTTGTAGTACTTCGGGACCAAACACTTTACTTTCCCTTGTTTGGATCCAAAACAGGGGAGTTCTGCACTTCCTCCCATACAAAGCTTCGAAACGGTGACATCTTCATACTAGCCTGATAGCTGTTGTTATAGGAGAAATCCGCATACGGTAAGTTCTTGTCCCAACTCCGATTGTTTTTGAGTGCACACGCCCTCAGCATATCCTCAAGAACCTGATTCGTTCTTTCCGTCTGCCCATCAGTTTGAGGATGATAGGCAGAACTAAAGTTCAGATGGGTTCCCATGGTTTCATGCAACTTCTGCCAGAACCTTGAGGTGAACTGTGTCCCTCGATCCGACACTATCTTCTTTGGCACCCCATGGTAACACACGATCCTTGACATGTACAACTCCGCCAATTTGGATCCGCTGTAGCTTTCTTTCACGGGGATGAAATGAGCTACCTTGGTTAGCCTGTCGATGATTACCCATATCGAATCATATCCTGATTGGGTCCTAGGCAGTCCCACTATGAAATCCATACCGATTTCTTCCCATTTCCATTCAGGCACTTTGAGTGGTTGCAATAATCCCGCGGGTCGTTGATGTTCTGCTTTCACCAACTGACATGTGTCACATAGGACAACATGTTCCGCGACATCTCGCTTCATGCCATACCACCAATACCTGCTCTTGAGGTCCTGGTACATCTTCGTACTCCCAGGATGAATGGAATAGTCAGAATCGTGAGCCTCCTTCAAAATCAATTTACTGATCTTCTTTACTTCTGGCACACAAATTCTTTTCCCGTGCCATACCGTTCCCTGTTCATCCTCTCTAAAACCAGGGGCTTTATTTTCCTTGATGAGTTGCCTGATTTCTCGTATCTTCTCGTCATTCTTTTGACCCTCGCGTATTTCTTGCTCTAGTGTGGAGTCCACTTCCATGGCGATGGCTTCACCACTATTCACAAGGCATAGATTGAGCCTTATAACCTCGTCCTTCAATTCTGCAGGCATGTCCATCAAGCTCAACTTATTGACCTGCACTTTCTGACTTAAAGCATCTGCCACGACGTTTGCTTTCCCAGGATGATAGTTGATGCCCACATCAAAGTCATTGATTAGCTCTAACCATCTCCTTTGTCTGAGGTTGAGATATGGCTGTGTGAAAATATACTTTAAACTCTTATGATCCGTATATATCTCTGTCCTCTTCCCCGTCAAGTAGTGCCGCCAAATTTTCAACACGTGTACCACTGCGGCTAGTTCTAGGTCATGTGTAGGATATTTCTTCTCGTGCTTCCGGAGCTGCCGGGATGCATAAGCCACGACATGCCCTTCTTGCATGAGAACACATCCCAGCCCATTTCCAGAGGCATCGCAGTACACCGTAAAGTTCTTCTGCATATCTGGCATAACTAGCACTGGGGCTGTTGTCAATCTTTTCTTTAACTCCTGAAAACTCGTCTCGCACTGCGGCGTCCATGTGAATGTGACTCCCTTCTCCAACAGTTTTGTGAGGGGTCTCGAGATCTTAGAGAATCCATCGATAAACCGTCGATAGTATCCTGCCAATCCCAAGAAGCTTCGAACTTCCCCGACATTTTCAGGGGTCTTCCACTTCTGTATATCCTCGATTTTGGCGGGATCTACGGAGATTCCTCCCTCCGAGATGATATGTCCTAAGAAGGGAACTCTCTTCAGCCAAAACTCACACTTGCTCAACTTGGCATATAGTTGGTGTTCTCTCAGCTTCTGCAACACCAACCTTAGATGTTTCTCATTTTCCTCTTCATCCTTGGAGAAGACGAGAATGTCATCTATGAAAACCACCACAAATTTGTCCAGATATTCCATGAACACCTTGCTCATGAGATACGTGAAGTATGCCGGGTCATTAGTTAGCCCGAAAGGCATGACGGTGTATTCATACAGTCCGTAGCGAGATACGAAAGCTGTCTTTGGAATATCAGCTTGCCTTATCTTAAGTTGGTGGTACCCCGACCTGAGATCAATTTTCGAGAACACACAAGCTCCCCTCAACTGATCAAACAAGTATTCAATGCGGGGTAATGGGTACTTGTTCTTGATGGTTACCTCATTCAAGGCACGGTAGTCTACGCACAACCTTTGGGTTCCGTCCTTCTTGGGAACAAATATCACTGGAGCTCCCCATGCTGAGGAACTAGGACGAATATACCCCTTCTCCGTCAGTTCTCTCAAATGATCCTTGAGTTCTCCCAGCTGTTTGGAGTCCATCCGATAAGGTGTCTTGTATATCGGGGCTGTTCCAGGCACTAGCTCAATTGCGAATTCCACTTCACGGTCAGGAGGCATACCTGGCAACTCCTCGGGAAAAACATCTGGATATTCTCTGATGGTCCTGATCTTCTCCACTTTCACCTCAACTTGATTTAATTTAATGTCCCTCCTAGGCTCTTGTATTGTTATAAACTTTACTCTTGTGCCGCTAGGGTGAGTTAGTTCCACCGTTCTGGTCGAACAATGGATGATTCCTTTATGTTTGGTCAACCAATCCATACCCAAGATAATATCTATCCCTTGTGAATCTATCACTATGAGGTTAGCAGTAAATACTACCCCATTAATGTCTAGGTTCACTTTGGGACACACTTGTCATGTCCTTATTTCTCCACCTGGTGAGTTTACTGCTAGCATATGGTTCATTTGTGTTGTTGCTAGGTCATGCTTCTTAACAAACCCTTGGGCAATGAACGAGTGGGTAGCACCAGAATCAAACATCGGGGTTGCAATGTGTAAATTGGCAGGAAACTTACCAACTACCACGTCAGGTGCCTCTTGCGCTTCCTCCATGGTGACGTGGTTCACCCGTCCTCTCATTACATTCTGCTGTTGTGGCTGCGTGGGCTTCTTCTTTGGGCACTTATGGGCGTAGTGCCCCACTTCACCACAGTTGAAACATTGCACCCCAACCTTAGGTGCCTGGCCTTTGTTGTCTTGGGGTTGGTTTGGGGGTCCTTGTACGGCTGGTCTGTCACACCCGGTTTTTCCGAAGAACAACCAAGTGAGTATCACATGTATGCCAGGATCATTTTCTCATACATGTGATGACAAATAGTGAAGCATCATTTATTACAAGCCAGGTGTTGAATATAAATAAGTCTTACATAACAAATGTCTCAATGGACAATAATAAGTTCATCACAAGTAAATAAACTAGCAGCGAATAATTATTCTCGTGGGCTCCGTCACAGGCGTTGCCCGGGGGACTCCATGAACCTAGAAACCTTCTTCGGGTCCAAAGTCTTGATCATTATACACCACCTCATTATCTTGACCTGAGCAGCAATATAAACCAACAAATATGCAAGGTTGAGTACCGATGGTACTCAGCAAGTGTGGGAAAGTTATGTTATGCATGGCTAGAACAAGAAGAGGTTGAACTCATGGTTAAAACACTACGCAATTAATACCTATCACCTTAGCTTATTAAGCACCTACATTACTACATAGGTGAAATGGTCCCAAACTCCCATCCCATCATCATAATCAAATAACCATAACATCATTTCCAATGTTAAGCTCCCCGCTTAACATCCACAACCTCCAAGGTCATCATACTCTAATCATAAATAAGTCCAAGCCGCTCTTGACCGTGAGCACGGCTGTCATGACAGTTTTGACTCTGCAGAGTTTGCACCACTGTACCCACATGTAGTGATTTCATCCCCCGTTGCCGGGTGGACTAAAAGAACCTCCATTATGCTAGTGGCTACGAACCACATTCACACTTCCCAGGTGTGTAGCCAGGAGATCACTACGAAGCCTTTACAAAGGGATTCCCGACGAGCGTGGGCCCACTGAGGTTTCACCCCTAACAGCATACAAGAGGCTCCAACCCCGCTGCAGTGGCCCCCTCTTGAGCCTTGCGGTTCATATGGTAGTCCAGCTGACACCTATTCCCCGCACCATCCAACACACCCATATTACGCCGGGGATACACCTAATTAATTGGCCAAGCTGCCCCATCTCAGCATGTGGTTGGCACGGTAAAGCCAGGTTACATGCTCCATGAACCGATCCTTAGGATCCAGGCAAGTACTAAACACAAACCCGAGTCTCGTGCACCCAGCACCAACCAAATCATCCAACTTGCCTCGATCCCTACCTCTACATAACTCATAATATCTCATTCAAGAGTAAGGTAAATAAATTGATGATCTCATATCCCAATTATCCCATTCTAAGCATGGCTAAGCATAAGCATATGAATAAATGACATGATAAAATAAATCCCAACAGCTACAAGGAAACAAGGTAATGCAATTCTAGGGAAACATCCTAGCATGAGTTCATATTTCAATTGACAATGCAAATAATTCTATCTACACATCCTAGCATAGGATCAAAGTGGTCAAGGACACTTGCCTCCTTCCTGCTGCTCTTGGAATGGGTAGTCCTGATCTTGGAAAGGAAGAACTTGCTCTGGAGCAGGTTCTATTCATACCATCACACATAGCAAAAGAAAACAACAAGTCATAAGACATAGTTCACACTTCCACTTCATACAAGACACACATTCACATTTATGAAAGCCATTCTCCTTTCTATGTGTTGAGGTTACTCTATGTATGTTGATTTTGGCTTACATGCACTTTTAAACATGTACATATGATTCCTACTTTTGTATTCATATTCATGTTGGCATACTATATATGAATTTCTAATTTAAATGAATCCCTTATATTTAATTGATACACATTTTAACTACCAAGTATGCAAGAAAGATATTTTCCTACTTCATATGTGTCTTCAGACCTTCTACCAACCCTAAACTGAATTCTTTGGATTTTGGAAACTTCATTTATCATTTTCTAATTATTCATACCTAGCATGCTATATTTTCAGATTTATTTCCTATGCCTAAATGTGCACTTTATTATGAAAATAGTAAGACATCTCACCTAAACAGAATAGGTTTTTGGGTCTAAAATATTAAATAATATATTTTTGAACTTCTCCTCTGATGTAAACTATTTTATATTTATTTTACTAATTTTCAGAATTATTCTCTACTTAAAAATGTGTTACTATAACTAATAAATGTGAATAATTAATTAGACAGATTCATTTCAACCAAAAATCTATTTTTATCTCACTCCAAAGTTTTCCATGTACTAGGAAAGTTTTTAATTTGAATTGACAATATGTTTGTCCCATCTTTTAAATTTTAAATACTAACCACATATATTCAAATTCCTAAATTTAATATCACATAGGGTTAAAAAGGTAAACTCACCCCACTACAGGGCCTATTATATTATTTTAAGAATTTCCAGGGGTCTAACTACACATAACAGAGGGTTTTTTTTCTAATTTTTACTAAGTCCAGGGGCTAAAACTGATTTTTAAATGAACTTACATGATTTTCTGAAGTTCCAGAGGCTAGATCAGAAGTTTCCGGGGCTAGCTCTTATTTTCCAAGAACCCCAGGGGGTAGCGCTTAAGAATTCCAGCCTTTATAACGCGGGGCTGACGTGGACCGTCCGATTTAAAACAGACGGCTCAGATTATAATGTCGAACCAGTTTGCGGGGATTTAAATTCTACCGTGCAATTAAAAATAGACGGCGCACAAGCGGCCACGTCGCTCTGATCAAGCGCGGGTGGCGCTGCCCGGCGGCGCACAGCGGCGGGAGGCGGCAATCTCGCCGGAGAGTTTCGGATCTTCGTCAATTCTTCATAGAATTGTGGTTTTATGGCATAGATCGGTAGAGGGGAGGTCGGGGATCTCACCTCGGGGGTTTTCTTGAGCTCGGAGGCCCTGGAAGGCGGTCGGCGACGAGGTCTGAGGTGAATTCACGGCGAGGCTTGTCGGCGCTGTGTTTGAACCGCAAACCACCGAGTTTTCTGCACCTGCGAGGTTCCCCGGAGGCGGTGGATCAAGACCAGCGAGTTAGATCAGAATTCCCGAGCGTAGATCGAGCAGAATTCGCCGGAGAAGTTCGGGTTCTCACCGGAGTAAAAACGGCGGATCGTGTGGGAAAAACGGGACGAGGCCGGGGTTTTTATAGACGGGGGAGGGCGGCGGGTTTGTTTAGATCGAGTTGGAGTCCTCCAGAACCAGAATTCGGCGGAAATTCGGTTGGTTAAGATCGCTCGTGCGCGGGGGAAACAGTCCCGGGTTCGGACGAGCGGGGGTTAGGGATGACAGGTGGGTCCCACCTGTCTGCAAGAGGGGGCGCGGGCGCGCGGCTGCGGGCTGGCGCGGGGGCTGGGTGGGCCGGCTGGTGGGTTTCGGCCCACTGGCCGGAAGGTTTGTTTTTTCTTTTTTCTTTTTCTTTTTCATTTCTGTTTTGAGTTTAATTTGAATTCCAGTTTGAATCTGAATTTTCGCAACACATGCAATACGTCCAAAAATTTTTAAATTCCCCTCTTGACAGGATTTTTAGGTGTTACAGCTCTACCCCCCTTAAAAGAAATCTCGTCCTCGAGATTGGTGTTTCTAATAAAACAATTCCGGAAATTGTGCCTTAAGATCATCTTCTCGCTCCCAGGTGGCTTCCTCTTCCGAGTGATGCTTCCACTGCACCTTGCACATCCGGATTCTTTTATTTCTTGTGAGGCGTTCGATTGTCTCCAAAATCTTGAATGGTTGCTCGGCATAAGACAGATCTTCAGCTACGTCAACCTCATTCATGGGTAACACCTCTTCAGGCGTTCTCATACATTTCTTGAGCTGTGACACATGGAATACGTCATGCACATCCGATAGGCGAGTCGGTAATTCTAGTTGATACGCCACTTCGCCTTTCCTCTCCAGAACTTGAAAGGGTCCGATGTATCGAGGTGATAACTTCCCTTTTACCTTGAACCAACGAAGTCCTCGGATAGGGGACACCTTGAGATAGACATAGTCCCCCACGTTGAAAACGAGCTCTCTTCTTCGTACATCAGCATAGCCCTTTTGTCGTGTCTGTGCTACCTCAAGTTGTTGCGAATTTCCCTCACTTTCACCTCGGCTTCTTGTAGTACTTCGGGTCCAAACACTTTGCTTTCCCCCGTTTGGTTCCAAAATAGTGGAGTTCTACACTTCCTCCCGTACAAAGCTTCAAACGGTGACATCTTCATACTAGCCTGATAGTTGTTGTTATAGGAGAACTCCGCATACGGTAAGTTCTTATCCCAACTCTGATTGTTTTTGAATGCACACGCTCTCAGCATATCCTCAAGAATCTGAATGATCCTTTCTGTCTGCCCATCAGTTTGGGGATGATAGACAGAGCCGAAATTCAGATGGGTTCCCATGGTTTCATGCAACTTCTGCCAGAACCTCGAGGTGAACTGTGTCCCTCGATCCGACATTATATTCTTTGGCACTCCATGGTAACACACGATCCTTGACATGTACAATTCCGCCAATTTGGATCCGCTGTAGCTTTTTTTCACGGGGATGAAATGAGCTACCTTGGTTAGCCTGTCGATGATGACCCATATTGAATCATATCCTGATTTGGTCCTAGGCAATCCCACTATGAAATCCATGCCGATTTCTTCCCATTTCCATTCAGGCACTTTGAGTGGTTGCAATAATCCCGCGGGTCGTTGATGTTCTGCTTTCACCAACTGTCATGTGTCACATAGGGCAACATGTTCCGCGAAATCTCGCTTCATGCCATACCACCAATACCTGCTCTTGAGGTCCTGATACATCTTCGTACTCCCAGGATGAATGGAATAGTCGGAATCGTGAGCCTCCTTCAAAATCAATTCATGGATCTCCTTTACTTCAGGCACACAGATTCTTTTCCCGTGCCACACCGTACTTTGTTCATCCTCTCTGAAACCAGGAGCTTTATTTTCCTTGATGAATTGTCTGATCTCTTGTATCTTCTCATCGTTCTTTTGACCCTCGCGTATGTCTCGCTCTAGCATGGAGTCCACTTCCATGGCGATGGCTTCACCACTATTCACAAGGCATAGATTGAGTCTTATAACATCGTCCTTCAATTCTGCAGGCATGTCCTTCAAACCCAACCTATTGACCTGCACTTTTGTAACACCCCAAAATCCTGTTCAGAGGGGAGTTCAAAAATTTTTGGACGTGTTGCATGTGTTGCAAAAATTCAAATTCAAACTGGAATTCAAATTAAATTCAAAACAGAAAAGAAATAGAAAAAGAAAAAAGGAAAACAGAAAAAAACGGCCAGTGGGCCGAAACCCTCCAGCCGGCCCACCCTGCTCCGCGCCAGCCCGCAGCCGCGTGCGCCCCCTTCCTCCCACTGACAGGCGGGGCCCGCCAGCCTTTCTTCTTCCACACGCCCGCGCCGCGATCAGCCGGACTCTCTCACCCGAATCGAAACCGATCGGGAATTCTCGTGTATCCCAGCCGATTTCCGGACCCCGAAGACTCCAGCTCGATCTAAACCAACCCGCCGCCCTCCCCCGTCTATAAAAACCCCGGCCTTGTCCCGTTTTCCCCATGCGATCCGCCGATTTTACTCCGGTGAGAACCCGAGCCCCTCCGGCGAATTCTGCCCGATCTACGCTCGGGAATTCCGATCTAACTCGCTGGTCTTGATCCACCGCCACAGGGGAACCTCGCAGGTGCAGAAAACTCGGTAGTTTGCGGCTCAAACACAGCGCCGACGAGCCTCGCCGTGAATTCACCTCGGACCTCGTAGCCGATTGCTTTCCAGGACCTCCGAGCTCAAGAAAACCCCCGAGGTGAGATCCCCGACCTCCCCTCCACCAATCTATGCCATAAAATCACAGTTCAAGGAAGAATTCCCAAAGATCCGAAACTCTCCGGATAGATCGCCGCCTCCCGCCGCCGTGCGCCGCCGAGCAGCGCCGCCCGCGCTCGATCAGAGCGACGAGGCCGCTTGTGAGCCGTTTATTTTAAACCGCACGGTAGAGTTTAAATCCCCGCGTACCGGTTCGATGTTATAATCTCAGCCGTCTGTTTTAAATCGGACGGTCCACGTCAGCCCCGCGTTATAAAGACTAGAAATCTTACGTGCTACCCCCTGAGGTTCTCGAAAAATAAGAGCTAGCCCCGGAAACTTCTGATCTAGCCCCTGGAACTTCAGAAAATCGTGTAAATTCATTTAAAAATCAGTTTTAGCCCCTGGACTTAATAAAAATTAGGAAAAACTCCTCTGTTATGTGAAGCTAGACCCCTGAAAATTGTTAAAATAATATTATAGACCCTGTAGTGGGGTGAGTTTATCTTTTTAACCCTGTTTGATATTAAATTTAGGAAATTGAATATGACTAGTATTTAAAATTTAAAAAGTGGGACAAACATATTGTCAAATTTAAATTAAAAACTTTCTCAGTACTTAGAAAACTTTGGAGTGAGATAAAAATAGATTTTTGGCTGAAATGAATCTGTTTAATTTATTATTCACATTTATTAGTTATAGGGACACATTTTTAAGTGAAGAATAGTTCTGAAAATTAGGAAAATAAATGTAAAATAGTTTACATCAGAGGAAAATGTCAAAAATATGTTATTAAATATTTTAGATCAGAACCTATTCTGTTTAGATGATGTGTCTTGTTATTTTCATAATAAAGTTCACATTTAGGCATAGGAAATAAATCTGAAAATATAGCAGCTAGTAAATGATAAATGAAGTTTCTAAAATCCAAAGAATTCAGTTTAGGGTTGGTAGAAATTCTGAAGACACATATGGAGAAGGAAAATACCTTTCATGCATACATGGTAGCTAAAAGGTGTAGTAATTGAATATAAGGAAATTTATTTAAATTGGAAACTCATATATAAAGTATGCAAGCATAAATGTGAATACAATAGTAGGAATCATATACACATGATTAAAAGTGCATGTAAGCCAAAGGTCAACACACATAGAGTAAACACAACACATAGAAGTTGTGAATGGCTTTGTTACATGTGAATGTGTGGTTTGTATGAAGTGGAAGTGTGAACTATGTCTTATGGATTGTTGTTTTTCTTTTGCTATGTGTGATGGTATGATGTAGAACCTGCTCAAGAGCAAGTTATTCCTTTCCAAGATCAGGACTACCCATTTCAAGAGCAGCAGGAAGGAGGCAAGTGTCCTTGACCACTTTGATCCTATGCTAGGATGTGTAGATAGAATTATCTGCATTGTGAAATGAAATATGAAACCCATGCTAGGAAGTTTCCCTAGAATTGCATTACCTTGTTTCCTTGTAACTTGGGTTGGGATTTATTTTATCCTGTCATTTATTATTATGCATATGCTTAGCCATGCTTAGAATGGGATATTTGGGATATGAGATCATCAGTTTATTTTACCATACTCTTGAATGAGATAATGTGAGTTATGTAGAGGTAGGGATCAAGGCAAGTTGGACGTTTTGGTTGTGTGCTGGGTGCACGAGACCAGGGTTTGTGTTTAGTACTTGCCTGGATCCTAAGGACCGGTTCATGGAGCATGTAACCTGGCTTTACCGTGCCAACCACATGCTGAGATGGGGCAGCTTGGCCAATTAATTAGGTGTATCCCCGGCGTAGTATGGGTGTGTTGGATGGTGCGGGGAATAGGTGTCAGCTGGACTACCATATGAACCGCAAGGCTCAAGAGGGGGCCACTGCAGCGGGGTTGGAGCCTCTTTATGCTGTCAGGGGTGAAACCTCAGTGGGCCCACGCTCGTCGGGAATCCCTTTGTAAAGGCTTTGTAGTGATCTTCTGGCTACACACCTGGGAAGTGTGAATGTGGTTCGTAGCCACTGGCATAATGGAGGTTCTTTTAGTCCACCCGGCAATGGGGGATGGAATCACTACATGTGGGTACAGTGGTACAAACTCTGCAGAGTCAAAACTGTCATGACAGCCGTGCTCACAGTCATGAGCGGCTTGGAATTATTCATGATTAGAGGATTGATGGTTTTGGAAGTTGTGGATGTTAAGCGGGGAGCTTAACATTGGAAATGATGTTATGGTTATGATGATGGGATGGGAGATTGGGACCATTTCACCTGTGTAGTAATGTAGGTGCTTAATAAGCTAAGGTAATAGGTATTAATTGCGTAGTGCTTTAACCATGAGTCCAACCTCCCCTTGTTCTAGCCATGCATGACGTAACTTTCCCACACTTTCTGAGTACCATCGGTAGTCAACCTTGCATATTTTGTTGGTTTATATTGCTGCTCAGGTCAAGATAATGAGGTGGTGTATAATGACCAAGACTTTGGACCCGAAGAAGGTTTCTAGGTTCATGAAGACCCCCGGGCAACGCCTGTGACGGAGCCCTCAAGAATAATATTCCACTGCTAGTTTATTTACTTGTGATGAACTTATTATTGTCAATCGAGACATTTGCTATGTAAGACTTATTTATATTCGACACCTGGCTTGTAATAAATGATGCTTCACTATTTGTCATCACATGTATGAGAAAATGATCCTGGCATACATGTGATATTCTCTTGGTTGTTCTTCGGAAAAACCGGGTGTGACAACTTTCCGGCTTAGAGCATCCGCCACGACGTTTGCTTTTCCAGGATGATAGTTGATGCCCACATCAAAGTCATTGATTAGCTCTAACCATCTCCTTTGTCTGAGGTTGAGATCTGGCTATGTGAAAATGTACTTCAAACTCTTATGATCCGTATATATCTCTGTCCTCTTCCCCAACAAGTAGTGCCGCCAAATTTTCAACGCGTGTACCACTGCGGCTAGTTCTAGGTCATCTGTAGGATAGTTCTTCTCGTGCTTCTGGAGCTGCCGGGATGCATAAGCCACAACATGCCCTTTTTGCATGAGAACACATCCCAACCCGTTTCCAGAGGCATCGCAGTACACCGTAAAGTTCTTCTACATATCTGGCATAACTAGCACTGGGGCTGTTGTCAATCTTTTCTTTAACTCATGAAAACTCGTCTCGCACTGCGGCGTCCATATGAATGTGATTCCCTTCTCCAACAGTTTGGTGAGGGGTCTCGAGATCTTAGAGAATCCCTCAATAAACCGTCGATAGTATCCGGCCAATCCTAAGAAGCTTCGAACTTCCCCGACATTTTCAGGGGTCTTCCACTTCCGTATATCCTCGATTTTGGTGGGATCTACGGAGATTCCTCCCTCCGATATTATATGTCCTAAAAAGGGAACTCTCTTCAGCCAAAACTCACACTTGCTCAACTTGTCATATAGTTGGTGTTCTCTCAGCTTCTGCAACACCAACCTTAGATGTTTCTCGTGTTCCTCTTCATCCTTGGAGAAGACGAGAATGTCATCTATGAAAACCACCACAAATTTTTCTAGATATTCCATGAACACCTTGCTCATGAGATACATGAAGTATGCCGGGGCATTATGTGGCGGACCGGAATCCGCTCATCCAGGATCGCAGAGGGTGGTGCCGCGTGATGCGACACCCGACAGCACACGTCATAAGAACATAATATATTACATGGGAAAAACAACTGAAACTGTACAAACAGGTACATACTTCAGTTACAACTATTGTTTATGTTACACAGCGGAAGTCCACACTATACAACTCACGCCCGGCTATCTAGCAAAAGTTGGTTGCCCAGCCCTAGGGCAACCCACCCTAGCTGCACTCCTCAGCTCAGCGCGGCGTGTACGGCTCCCACTCAGCCGTGGTCCCCGACGGAGGGTAACCCTCGCCGGTGGACTCGTAATCCGAGTCCGTGGGTGGCTCCTCACCTGAAAAACACTTAAGCAGCAACCGTGAGCACGAAGGCTCAGCAAGGCTTAACCGACTCACCTAAGCATGAAACTCTACATGAGGGGTACCATGGACATAGGATAGTAACATTTCAGCAAAAGGACACGCCTACAAGTTCATCCTTAGTTCATCTTTTAGCAACAAGTTAACAGTTCATGAAATCTGAAATTTAGTAAGCAGTATATGTTGGCACACATGTAGCAATACAATTATATCAACCAGCAATATTGAATCAACCTGTTTCATCCATTAATCTATGTCACGACTCAGTGACCAAGTGATACTCTTCACCGCGAGGGACGACGAATCGACTCGATATACACCTGCAGGGAAACCCAAAGAGCACGTCACGTACGCCCACCCGTGGAGCTGCACAGCACGCTCACTCGATGTCGTACGGGACAACCTTTCACCCAACAGCCCAAACGTCGAACCGGTCGCACCGAAACGAGCAGGAGGTTCCCCACACGGAGCATCTCTCTATGCCCGTTGGCAGATTTCCACCTTGCTGCCCTCAACCTACACCTATAAATCGGTGTGCTATGCCTCGACGCCCGGAGGTTTAGGCTACATCGGTTTATCGGGGCCCATATATCCGATATGCCTTCGGTACGTTCAAACTTGATCAGCGTGGGCTGCACACGGCTCGGTCCTCAATCGACACGGACAGGGCTGCGCACACAAGACTCCCTCTTGCTGCGCCCTAGCCCCTGCCCAGTCTCATTTTCATCACTAATGTGATCTCACATCACTCAACCGAACCCGTGTGTCCCAATCCTATCTCGCGAGTAGATTCCAACTACTCGACTTGTACCGAAGCCCTATGAATTATTAAGCATAGCCTGTCTACTCGAGATCTTAGACACTACCCTCACTCTTAGGGAAAATTTCTGGTTATGCAAGTGGGGTTCCATCCATCCTACACCTGATGCACAATCATACCTTATATGACACGTGTAAACAAAATAAAACTTATAAAAAGGTTAATGCAAACCGGGGCTTGCCTTGTTGCTGCTGGTCAGTAGTTAGTTCTTCGTCCGGAAGCAGGAAATCCAGCACTTCCGGGGTCTCTTCTTCAATGGCTACACGTTGAATACAATACTACATGTAAATTTAAATGCAATGTGTGAACTTAAATACATAATTGCCAATAACTCTAGCTAGCCCTCCCCTTTGGGTTCTGAAATTTTTATGGTGGATTGGTAGGGTCCTAACCGGAGTTGCGACCAAGTTTTATTTGAAACAAAGTTCAATTGAACCTCTACAAATAAAAGCCTCTTTGGTCAATAATTGAGCCTCTAAGTAATTCAAGGGAATTTCATGGCTCCCACCATTACTTTCTGGAAACTAGAATTTAGGATGGTTTTAATGGAGTTGGTTTCATGTCATTTGAAGAATTTTACAGAAAGTTAAGTCCTAATTAAGATTGGAGAAAAATCTGAAAAATGTTTCTGTACATTTTTCTATTTTCTCTGGGAAGTTCCCTTAATCACCCAATTAGGGTAACTAAATGAACTTGGATGAGTCTGAAAACTTTACTGGGATTCAGGGATTTTCCAATGAACCTTTCAACCAAATTTCAGAATTTTTCATAAAGTAGTTCTCCAGATAAAATTCCCGACAATTTAAACTTTAGGGATTTAATTCTGGAAAACTATTGATTTTCATGAGCTGAATTTGGTATTGCTGGAAAGTGCTCAGAGAGCTAGATCCAACAAAATTTGGCTCACCCGATTTAGAGCTTTCTAGCCGAAGTTATGAGGATTTGAAGTTTGGAAGAATCCTGAAAATCGGGGGAAAAGTTTAAACTCTCGGGCCCGCGGGGACACGTGTCGAGCGCGGAGGTGGCCGGCACACCGGAGATACCACACGTGTCGAGCGCGGAGGTGTCCGGTACACCGGAGCTCACAGGTTATTTTGCGCACCAGCACAGCCGATCCCCGGCCACACCCGATCCCGGTTTAAACTCTTCAGCCGCTGACACGTGGGCCAGCCGGCTTCGTCTTCCTCCCGCCGTTCTCTCACGCCCGCGCTGCCGACCTTGCCGGAGCAGGCTCGGGGCTCGCCGGCTCGCCGCTGCCGGACCTCCCAGGGGCTGAAACTCGCCGCCAGGGGGTTGTCGACGTCGAGGAACACGTCGGTGGTGTCAGGTCGGGCTGGGGGTGACCGGAAATAGCTCGGCGACGTGCCGCTGCCTCGGTTGAGGTTCGACACCGTCGACCGTGGTTTCTAAACCCACCAACACCTTGAACAAACGACCCTACAGCATCAGTGTACCTCTAGGAAGCTCGACAAGGTGTCAAAAGGGTTCAGGGATGGCGGCAAGTCGGTCGGCACCGTGTGACCGATCGTGCCCGTCATGACCGCCCTCGATCGAGCTCGAAATTCATCACTCCTAGACAGTTTCACGCTACGGATGCAGAAAAAAACTTGATCGCCGGCTAGTCCAGCGTCTATGTGCAAGATTTGATGACCCCCGAAAGATCATAGAGCGAGAATTTAAAGAAACCGTACCGGAAGCTTGGTTTACGGTCGCCGGAGCAAAAACTAGAAATTCTCTGCGGATTCCTCAGGGTTGGCTTCCAAACTTGGAGGAGAGCCGCACTGTGGTCGCGCGCTCCTGTTGCCTCTGTTGCTGGACAGTGAAAACGCCTGTGGAACGCTGCCCACGGGCGTCTGACTCTCGGCTGAGGCTAGGTCGCCGCGGTGGCGATCGTCTTTGGGCAAAGGAGGTCGGAGCTCGGGATTTCTGGCGCTGGGGAGGTGAAGTGCGAGCTCAGGTGGCTGTCTAGCAGCTCAGGGACGAAGGAGGAGATGGTTTTGCTGGTTTTCCCGATTCAGCAGAGAGCTGCGGCGAGAAACAATGCCGCTGCTCGGGTTTGCCCGCGAGAAGATAAAGCCGGCCGACTCCTGCTTGGCTGAGGCGGTGCCGGTCGCATGGGGGCGCGAGCCAGCCGCCCTGGGCGCCAGCGCGCGGAGGGGGAAGCAGCTGGTGGCGCCGGTAGCTGCTCGGTGGCACAGCCGACAGCTGCTCGGTGGAATTTCCCACCGAGACTCTGACTTTGGTTGCAAGTTTCTCCTTCTTCCCTCTATGACATGTGGGTCCCACCCGGGGTTTTAACCTCTGAAATTTACTCCTAATCACTGTTGTAAACAGTGAGCCCCATAATACCCCTGGTGATTCAAATTGTTCACCCCTGAGCCATTTGAATTGAATAGAATTCAGATTGGGGTGGGTTTGAGTGAATTTCAGCACAAGTTCAGTTTTGAATTCAAATAAAGTTTGAATTCGTCACACTTAGCTCATGTCAAGATCAACTCCGAATGGAGTAAAAATTGGCGTGGTGTGGTGATGAATACTTCAAGTGTGTGCCAAAACTGAGGCCCTTACATTCCTCCCCCCTTAAAAGAATCTCGTCCCGAGATTACAAAAGAAGAGATAGCGACGTAGTAGGGACTTACTCGTGTTGAGAAGCCATGAACTCCGGGTAATTTGAACGAAGGAATAACTCGCTCTCCCACGTCGCTTCTTCTACGGTGTGGTTACTCCAGAGGATCTTGTAGAACCACAACGTTCTGCTACGCGTGGTTCGGGCTTTCTCATCAAGGATTTCCACCGGATACTCATCATATGTTAAATCCGGTTTCAACTTGCCGATGTCTTCGGTAGGAACAGCAGCTGTATGCTTCAAACATTTTCGCAGTTGCGAAACATGGAAAACATCATGGACACCAGCAAGAGATGCCGGTAGCTCCAATCTATACTCTGCTGGTCCACACTTCTCGGTGATAGCGTAGGGTCCAATGAAACGGGGAGCGAGCTTCCCCTTTACACCGAACCGATGCACGCCCTTCATCGGAGACACGCGTAGGTATACGTGTTCCCCAATGTCAAAGTGCAACGGCCTACGCCTCTTATCAGCGTAGCTCTTCTGCCGGGATTGAGCGGCCTTCAAATTGGCTTGAATTGTCCGGACGCGCTCTTCGGCGTCGTTCACCACATCAACCCCGAATGTGACCCTTTCACCGGACTCGCACCAATTTAATGGGGTGCGGAACTTGCGACCGTAGAGAGCTTCGTAGGGTGCCATCTTGATACTCGCCTGATAGCCGTTGTTGTACGAGAGTTCCGCCAATGGCAGGTGATTATCCCAGTTCCTACCATGGTGGATGGCACATGCTCTCAACATGCCCTCCAGAACTTGATTCACCCTCTCTGTCTGGCCATCTGTCTGAGGGTGGTAGGCGGAGCTTCTAATCAGTTTAGTACCCAAAGCAGCGTGCAACTGCTCCCAAAAGCGAGATACAAACAATGCACATCGGTCTGAGACTATGGTCTTGGGTACACCATGCAGGCATAGAATCCTGGCAATGTATAACTCCGCATATCGGTTGGCATGGAAATGTGTATGTACGGGGATGAAGTGACCTGACTTGGTCAGTCGGTCAACAATCACCGAAATGGAATCATGTTTGTTGGGTGTTAAGGGTAATCCCACGATGAAATCCATGCTCACATCTTCCCATTTCCATGCTGGAATCTTCAGGGGTTACAGCAGCCCTGATTTCCTCATATGATCAGCCTTCACTCGTCTACACGTATCACACTCGGATACGTACTTCGCTACCTCCCGCTTCATCCGTGTCCACCAAAATTTCCGTTTCAAATCTTGGTACATCTTGTTGCTGCCCGGATGAATGGAGTACTTGGACAAGTGAGCTTCATAGAGGATCTTCTTTCTCAACTCCATATCCCGGGGTACGACTATGCGGTCATTGAACCACAGCGTCCCCTCATCATCCTTCCGGAAACATTTGATTTCCCCGTTGTCTATCCGTCTCCGGAGATGTGCCATGCCTTTATCCGTCTTCTGAGCTGCAATGATGTCCTCCCTAATAGTAGGGATGAGGGCAAGGTTGTACAGCGATCCATAAGGAACCAAGTATAAACTTGGCTCTTCCTCCTCCACCGATGTAATGGTGAGGTGATGGACATGTGATTTCCGACTCAGCGCGTCAGCAACCACATTCGCCTTGCCAGGGTGGTAGTGAATCTCAATCTCATAGTCCTTGATTAATTCTAACCACCTCCATTGCCTCATGTTCAGCTCCTTCTGGGTGAAAATGTATTTCAAGCTCTTGTGGTCGGTGTAGAGATGCACCAAATTCCCCAGGAGATAGTGCCTCCACATTTTCAGCGCCAAAACCACTTCAGCAAGCTCAAGGTCATGAGTGGGATAGTGCTGCTCATGGTTCCGAAGTTGGCGTGATCCATAAGCGACCACACGTCCTTCCTGCATCAACACGCAGCCGAGTCCAATACCAGATGCGTCACAATACACGTCGAAGGGCTTTGTTGTATCCGGCTGAGCTAAGACCGGGGCTGTTGTGAGATGCTTCACCAATGCTTGGAAGGCTCCTTCACACGCCGTGTTCCAAACATACTTCGTCCCCTTCTTCAGCAATTCTGTCATCGGTTTAGCGAGCTTGGAGAAACTTGGAATAAATCTCCGATAGTATCCCGCTAACCCGAGGAAGCTTCTGACTTCATGGACTGAAGTGGGAGCTTTCCATTTCAGCACTTGCTCTATTTTGCTTGGGTCCACCGCAATGCCTTCCGCTGAGATGATATGTCCCAAGAAAGGCAATTGGCTGATCCAAAACTCGCATTTGCTGAACTTGGCGTAGAGCTTGTGGTCTCGCAATCGTTGAAGAACGATCCGCAAGTGTTCGGCATGTTCGGCTTCTGTCTTGGAGTAAACCAAGATATCGTCGATGAACACTACCACGAACTTGTCCAGCTCCGGCATGAACACCGAGTTCATGAGATACATGAAATGGGCTGGAGCATTTGTGAGACCAAAGGACATGACGAGATATTCATATAATCCATATCTCGTTGAGAAGGCCGTCTTCGGGATATCCTCCGCCCGGATCTTTATCTGGTGATATCCAGAGCGAAGGTCCATCTTGGAGAACGCACTTGCACCCACAAGTTGATCAAACAATATGTCGATGCGGGGCAGTGGGTACTTATTCTTGATGGTGACGGCGTTGAGCGGCCGGTAATCCACACACAGCCTCAGGGTCTCATCCTTCTTCTTCACGAATAGCGCCGAGCATCCCCAAGGCGAGGAACTCGGCCTAATGAAGCCCTTGCTTAACAGATCATTGAGCTGTTCTTTTAGTTCCGCCAGCTCATTTGGAGCCATTTTGTATGGCCTCCGTGATATGGGTGTAGTCCCGGGTGCGAGCTCGATCTTGAACTCGACATCCCGCTCAGGTGGCATGCCCGGAAGATCATCCGGGAACACATCAGGATACTCCCGGACTACGGGGATGTCTTCTAACTTGAGAGCTTCAGCATTATTAATTGCTAAAACTTCCCGTACTGGCGTGTCTAATATCATGGAATGCGGACGGTGGAATGGGGAATTTAAGTGAACCGTCCGTGTCCGAGTCTCTAGGACAGCGCCATGGTATCGTAGCCATGACATCCCTAAGATTGCATCAATCTTTTGTCCCATAAGGATTATCAAGGTGGTGGGATATAGTTTCCCACCTAATCACAGAGGTGCCTTTGGAATCATCATATTAGCTGAAATCTTCCCTCCCGGTGAGCAGATCATATAAGTGCAGTCGGTTGGGAAGACATGCAATCGATGTTTAGCCACATAAGATGCACTTATAAAGCTGTGGGTTGCACCAGAGTCAAACAATATGACGATGGCTTGATGGTTGAGAGTAAACGTACCTGCCAGCACGTTGTCTCCCTCTGGGGCGTCCTCATTATCGAGGTTGCGGACGCCTCCAGTCCGCTGACCAACCTTCTTCACCGGAGGTCGGCCTCGAGCACCACCCTGGGACTGGGCTTGCCCGCTGCTCTGCTGCCCCTGGGGACAGTCCTTCCCGAAGTGGCCCGCCTGGCCACACGTGAAGCAGGTGAAACGGGGCGGTCCCCCGCTGATTGGTGGACGGAAACCCGGGGCGCGTTGTGGCGGTGGAAACGCCCGGGGTACCATCTGCTGCTGCTGTTGCTGTTACTGTCTTGGTGGGGGCATCGGCGGACGGAACGGGGGTGCTTGGAACGAACGTCCCCCGAACTGTTGAGGTCGCGCCGGTGGACGCCACTGCTGCCCGGATGGTGTCCGATACACCATACGGTGCTTCTGAGGGGCGCCACTCCCACCACTGGGTGCAGCGCTGCGCTTCCTCTGCTCAGCTGTTAACTCCCGCTGAGTGTCCTCTTGCATGATTGCGGCATTGACTAGGTCATTGAAGGTGCCGCGGTTCCACTGTATGAGATGGGTCTTCATTTCGGGGTGTAACCCCCGATAGAAGTGCTCCCTCTTCTTCTCCTCAGTGGAGATATAGTCTGACGCGTACTGCGCCAGATGGTTGAAGGCACGGGAGTAGTCGTGGGCACTCCTCCCGCCCTGCTTCAGCTCCAAGAATTCTTGGAACATCCTTTTCATGATTCCGGGAGGAATGTGGTAGGCGCGGAACGCCTCCCGGAACTCTTGCCATTCCACGGCATGGCCAGCCGGACGTGAGGCGACATAATTCGCCCACCACGCACCAGCGGCACCGTGGAGCTGCTGTGCTGCGAACAGGGTCTTCTGCCGCTCCGTACATTGGAGCAGCCCGAACTTGGACTCGATAGTCCGCAGCCAGTTGTCCGCCTCCAGTGGTTCCTCAGCTTCGGTGAACACTGGGGGGGTGCGTACTCATGAAATCCGAGTACGACACTTCACGGGGCTCACTAGGCCCTCGCTCTTGACGTCCCCCCGCCTGGGACGTATTCTGCACAATCGCGAGGAGCAGATCGGTCTGCTCCTCATGACCTCCCACCAGTGCCGCTATCACATCCGCTAGAGTAAGCGGAGGCGGCAGTGGTGGCTGCTGCTGCGGGGTGCTGTCGTAGGCCGGTGGCTGGGAGTCATCACCTCCCTGTTGGCTAGAGCCACCCACCTCGTGTGTGGTCCTAGTACGAACCATCTGCAACCACACGACATTTAACATCAGTCCCGCAACATTTTGCATGCAGTCCAATAGAAATGGGCGTAAAAACATTATGACAACAAAAACATGCGATATATCTCGTAAGTAGATAATGTAATAACTTTGCACAAGCTACCCCATTACCAGACCAAACACAAGCTAGTTTAATCCAACTTGATGAACCTCCTCTTTGGAAGCTCATCAAAACTAGGTTTGGTCACTACGAGACATTACTATCACGTTGTCATCACGTATACCACCCTTAGGGTACAACACCCTCTCCAATGAGTTCAACTGTCATTCTTCTGTCAGAATGACCAGTTTCCACCTATTCCAAGTTTTGTTCGGGTTCAGGGCATTTTCATGACTCAAGTTGAATACCAAAGTTAAAGTTAACTTCAGTATCTTTCCATAGAGTACTCATTTGCCCCCAGATCGGCTTTGGTTAAAAAGTTATGCTAATTCAAAGTCAGCAGAATTTCTGGAAGAATTTTTAACAGCACCTCCGTTGGAAGTGGCTGTTTCCAACCCTGATTTCCACTAAATTCTGTGCTGAACTTTCAGGAACTTTGAATTGCAAAGATGTCACACATCTTCTACTCTTTCTAGGGATGTATTATATGACAATTTTAGATTTCTCTACTGGGAATTATGTTTGAAAAACAGATCAGTTCAGAGGATGTTTTACTCTGCCCTGGTTCTGGACAGTTTACATTTCTCTGGGATTTCAGCCATCTTAAGGCGAGTTTCAGCTCTGGAAGTCTACAACAAAGTTGTAGAGTACTTAAATACTTTTCCAGAACTATATAGCACACCTCTCTAGGCTAAAAGACCTGTGAGTTATGCCCTGTCGAAGATCAGCAAACCTGCTGTCCAAAACAGGGCACTATGTTTTTCAGCCTTTTGGAACTACACTGCTCCACTATGCCATTCTTATACCCAACCAGGGTCCTAAGGTTGAACCTATAGATTTTTAATTCCTTATTCTCAATATATTCATGCATATGCCTACAATATCTCGGTACTACGTTCCTCACCAAAGAAAATCCTAACCGGATCATACCGGCATATACGTCTCGAGTGTGGCACTAAACGGTCTCTCGCACACGTTTTCTACACGGATACATACGTGGTTAGTACCTGCAGAAAACCACACAATAGTGATGCACTCAAAGGTTGTTCAATTCAGGCAGTTCCATATTTGAATGTAAATACAAACGCCCGTATCATTGTCATACGGCCGTCCTTGAGTTAGGTCACGTCTCAAGGTACGTGATCGTGTTTCAACACCACACGACGGGGAACCCGAGTATGTCATGAACGGGTCGTCACGGTTGGGAATGTTATCAACCCAACAGATACCACCTACTGCCCTGCAGGGCACGCCGATGGCAAGCGCTGCGTATGTCCTTCTGGGCTATTTCCAGACGAACACACTCTCGCGTTACTGACCACGCGATGGGGTCTCCACTTACTTGCCTAATGCACTCTAGGGATCAGCGTTTCATATGAACTCAGGAACATGAAGAGTCCAAGAGTTTCATATTGACGTCTCACACCAAGCTGTGAGACAAATCCCTGAACCACGTTCCTCGTCAGGGGGAGCTAACCGAAATTGAACCGCTTTCGGTGGCGTTACATACCATACTTACCAGAGCGTAGGTGCGTCGTTACATAATTGAAATTAAGAATTATAACACATAAGTTAGTCTTTGCCACTTTAAGTAACTATACTAATATAGTCCTTACTTGGGCAACTACCGAATCCTCACCGTATACCTAAGTTTTTCCCATAATGCAGTCCTTTAGTACTGTGCTATCCCCACTGCAGCTCTGATACCAGGCTGTGGCGGACCGGAATCCGCTCATCCAGGATCGCAGAGGGTGGTGCTGCGCGATGCGACACCCGACAGCACATGTCATAAGAACATAATATATTACATGGGAAAAACAACTGAAACTGTACAAACAGGTACAAACTTCAGTTACAACTATTGTTTATGTTACACAGCGGAAGTCTACACTATACAACTCACGCCCGTCTATCTAGCAAAAGTTGGTTGCCCAGCCCTAGGGCAACCCACCCTAGCTGCACTCCTCAGCTCAGCACGGCGTGTACGGCTCCCACTCAGCCGTGGTCCCCGACGGAGGGTAACACTCGCCGGTGGACTCGTACTCCGAGTCAGTGGGTGGCTCCTCACCTGAAAAATACTAAAGCAGCAACCGTGAGCACGAAGGCTCAGCAAGGCTTAACCGACTCACCTAAGCATGAAACTCTACATGAGGGGTACCATGGACATAGGATAGTAACATTTCAGCAAAAGGACACGCCTATAAGTTCATCCTTAGTTCATCTTTTAGCAACAAGTTAACAGTTCATGAAATCTGAAATTTAGTAAGCAGTATTTGTTGGCACACATGTAGCAATACAATTATATCAACCAGCAATATTGAATCAACCTGTTTCATCCATTAATCTACGTCACGACTCAGTGACCAAGTGGTACTCTTCACCGTGAGGGACGGCGAATCGACTCGATATACACCTGCAGGGAAACCCAAAGAGCACGTCACGTACGCCCACCCGTGGAGCTGCACAGCACGCTCACTCGATGTCGTACGGGACAACCTTTCACCCAACAGCCCAAACGTCGAACCGGTCGCACCGAAACGAGCAGGAGGTTCCCCACACGGAGCATCTCTCTATGCCCGTTGGCAGATTTCCACCTTGCTGCCCTCGACCTACACCTATAAATCGGTGTGCTATGCCTCAACGCCCGGAGGTTTAGGCTACATCGGTTTATCGGGGCCCATATATCCGATATGCCTTCGGTACGTTCAAACTTGATCAGCGTGGGCCGCACACGGCTCGGTCCTCAATCGACACGGACAGGGCTGCGCACACAAGACTCCCTCTTGCTGCGCCCTAGCCCCTGCCCAATCTCATTTTCATTACTAATGTGATCTCACATCACTCAACCGAACCCGTGTGTCCCAATCCTATCTCGCGAGTAGATTCCAACTACTCGACTTGTACCGAAGCCCTATGAATTATTAAGCATAGCCTGTCTACTAGAGATCTTAGACACTACCCTCACTCTTAGGGAAAATTTCTGGTTATGCAAGTGGGGTTCCATCCATCCTACACCTGATGCACAATCATACCTTATATGACACGTGTAAACAAAATAAAACTTATAAAAAGGTTAATGCAAACTGGGGCTTGCCTTGTTGCTGCTGGTCAGTAGTTAGTTCTTCGTCCGGAAGCAGGAAATCCAGCACTTCCGGGGTCTCTTCTTCAATGGCTACACGTTGAATACAATACTACATGTAAATTTAAATGCAATGTGTGAACTTAAATACATAATTGCCAATAACTCTAGCTAGTCCTCCCCTTTGGGTTCTGAAATTTTTGTGGTGGATTGGTAGGGTCCTAACCAGAGTTGTGACCAAGTTTTATTTGAAACCAAGTTCAATTGAACCTCTACAAATAAAAGCCGCTTTGGTCAATAATTGAGCCTCTAAGTAATTCAAGGGTTTTTCATGGCTCCCACCATTACTTTCTGGAAACTAGAATTTAGGATGGTTCTAATGGAGTTGGTTTCATGTCATTTGAAGAATTTTACAGAAAGTTATGTCCTAATTAAGATTGGAGAAAAATCTGAAAAATGTTTCTGTACATTTTTCTATTTTCTCTGGGCAGTTCCCTTAATCACCCAATTAGGGTAACTAAATGAACTTGGATGAGTCTGAAAACTTTACTGGGATTCAGGGATTTTCCAATGAACCTTTCAACCAAATTTCAGAATTTTTCATAAAGTAGTTCTCCAGATAAAATTCCCGACAGTTTAAACTTTAGGGATTTAATTCTGGAAAACTATTCATTTTCATGAGCTGAATTTGGTATTGCTGGAAAGTGCTCAGAGAGCTAGATCCAACAAAATTTGGTTCACCGATTTAGAGCTTTCTAGCCGAAGTTATGAGGATTTGAAGTTTGGAAGAATCCTGAAAATCGGGGGAAAAGTTTAAACTCTCGTGCCCGCGGGGACACGTGTCGAGCGTGGAGGTGGCCGGCACACCGGAGATACCACACGTGTCGAGCGCGGAGGTGTCCGGTACACCAGAGCTCACAGGTTATTTTGCGCGCCAGCACAGCCGATCCCTGGCCACACCCGATCCCGGTTTAAACTCTTCAGCCGCTGACACGTGGGCCAGCCGGCTTCATCTTCCTCCCGCCGTTCTCTCACACCCGCGCCGCCGACCTTGCCGGAGCAGGCTCGGGGCTCGCCGGCTCGCCGCTGCCGGACCTCCCAGGGGCTGAAACTCGCCGTCAGGGGGTTGTCGACGTCGAGAAACACGTCGGTGGTGTCAGGTCGGGCTGGGGGTGACCGGAAATAGCTCGGCGAGGTGCCGCTGCCTCGGTTGAGGTTCGACACCGTCGACCGTGGTTTCTAAACCCGCCAACACCTCGAACAAACGGCCCTACAGCATCAGTGTACCTCTAGGAAGCTCGACAAGGTGTCAAAAGGGTTCAGGGATGGCGGCAAGTCGGTCGGCACCGTGTGACCGATCGTGCCCATCATGACCGCCCTCGATCGAGCCCGAAATTCGTCACTCCTAGATAGTTTCACACTACGGATGCAGAAAAGAACTTGATCGCCGGCTAGTCCAGCGTCTATGTGCAAGATTTGATGACCCCCGAAAGATCATAGAGCGAGAATTTAAAGAAACCGTACCGGAAGCTTGGTTTACGGTCGCCGGAGCAAAAACTAGAAATTCTTTGCGGATTCTTCACGGTTGGCTTCCAAACTTGGAGGAGAGCCGCACGGTGGTCGCGCGCTCCTGTTGCCTCTCTCGCTGGACCGTGAAAACGCCTGTGGAACACTGCCCACGGGCGCCTGACTTTCGGCTGAGGCTAGGTCGCCGCGGTGGCGATCGTCTTTGGGCAAAGGAGGTCGGAGCTCGGGGTTTCTGGCGTTGGGGAGGTGAAGTGCGAGCTCAGGTGGCTGTCTAGCAGCTCAGGGACGAAGGAGGAGATGGTTTTGCTGGTTTTCCCGATTGAGCAGAGAGCTGCGGCTAGAAACAATGCCGCTGCTCGGGTTCGCCCGCGAGAAGATAAAGCCGGCCGACTCCTGCTCGGCTGAGGCGGTGCCGGTCACGTGGGGGCGCGAGCCAGCCGCCCTGGACGCCAGCGCGCGGAGGGGGAAGCAGCTGGTGGCGCCGGTAGCTGCTCGGTGGCACAGCCGACAGCTGCTCGGTGGAATTTCCCACCGAGACTCTGACTTTGGTTGCAAGTTTCTCCTTCTTCCATCTATGACAGGTGGGTCCCACCCGGGTTTTTAACCTCTGAAATTTACTCCTAATCACTGTTGTAAACAGTGAGCCCCATAATACCCCTGGTGATTCAAATTGTTCACCCCTGAGCCATTTGAATTGAATAGAATTCAGATTGGGGTGGGTTTGAGTGAATTTCAGCACAAGTTCAGTTTTGAATTCAAATAAAGTTTGAATTCGTCACACTTAGCTCATGTCAAGATCAACTCCGAATGGAGAAAAAATTAGCGTGGTGTGGTGATGAATACTTCAAATGTGTGCCAAAACTGAGGCCCTTACACATTAGTTAGCCCAAAAGGCATGACGGTGTATTCATACAGTCCGTAGCGAGATACGAACGCTGTCTTTGGAATATCGGCTTGCCTTATCTTAAGTTGGTGGTACCCCGACCTGAGATCAATTTTCGATAACAGACAAGCTCCCCTCAACTGATCAAAAAGTCTTCAATGCGGGGTAATGGGTACTTGTTCTTGATGGTTACCTCATTCAAGGCATGGTAGTCTACACACAACCTTTGGGTTCCATCCTTCTTGGGCACAAATATCACTGGAGCTCCCCATGGCGAGGAACTAGGACGAATATACCCCTTCTCCGTCAGTTCTCTCAAATGATCCTTGAGTTCTCCCAGCTGTTTGGAGTCCATCCGATAAGGTCTCTTGTATATCGGGGTTGTTCCAGGCACTAGCTCAATTGCGAATTCCACTTCACGATCAGGAGGCATACCTGGCAACTCCCCCAGAAAAACATCTGGATATTCCTTGATGGTACTGATCTCCTCCACTTTCACCCCCACTTGATTTAATTTAATGTCCCTCCTAGGCTCTTGTATTGTTATGAACTTTACTTTTGTGCCACTAGGGTGCGTTAGTTCCACCGTTCTGGTCGAACAATGGATGATTCCCTTATGTTTGGTCAACCAATCCATGCCCAAAATAATATCGATCCCTTGGGAATCTATCACTATGAGGTTGGCAGTAAATACTACCCCATTAATGTCTAGATTCACCTTGGGACACACTTGTCTTGTCCTTATTTCTCCACCTGGAGAGTTTACTGCTAGCATATGGTTCATTTGTGTTGTTGCTAGATCATGCTTCTTAACAAACCCTTTAGCAATGAACGAGTGGGTAGCACTAGAATCAAACAGCAGGGTTGCAATGTGTAAATTGGAAGGAAACTTACCAACTACCACGTCAGGTGCCTCTTTCGCCTGCTCCATGGTGACGTGGTTCACCCGTCCTCTCATTACATTCTGCTGCTGCGGCTGCACGGGCTTCTTCTTTGGGCACTTATGGGCGTAGTGCCCCACTTCACCACAGTTAAAGCATTGCACCCCAACCTTAGGTGCCTGACCTTTGTTGTCTTGGGGTTGGTTTGGAGGTCCTTGTACTGCTGGTCGAGGTGGATATGCGGGGCGAGGCTGCTGTACAAACTGGCGTTGTGGCTGTGCTGGTGCTGACGGAGGCCTGAAGTTCGGGTTGTACCCTATTCATGCGGAGTAGGATACCGCAGCACGGTTCGTCTGCCCTGCGGGTTGCTGCATCAGTCGTGGGCGGGTGTTGCTCCCTGAGGCTTGATGTGACCACCTGACCTTCCTCTTGTTCTCATTTTCCAAGGCCTTCAGCTTCCTTTCTAGCACAAAAAGCTCTGTCCACCATCTTTTGGAAACTTTCGTATTCGTTGGAGGACATTGCAGACTGCATTTCTGCGGTAAGTCCTTCCACGAAACAATCCTGTTTCTGCTCATCAGTCTCTATGTCCCGTGGGGCATAACGGGAGAGTTGAGTAAATTTAGTGAGGTATTCCCTCACAGTCATGTTTCCTTGCTGCAACCCCAAGAACTCCTTCCTCTTGTTTTTTAGTTCACCCCTTGGTATGTAATGGTTGCGGAAGCTACGCTTGAACTCTTCCCAAGTGATGTTCTCAGGGTCATGATGGGCGGCCACATAAGCGGTCCACCAATCAGCAGCAGGTCCATGCAATTGATGAGAGGCAAACAGCACCCTCTCATACCCTTGGCACTGTATGATCCTAATCTTGCTCTCAATGGTCTTTAGCCAGTCATCTACCTCCAGGGGTTCAGCAGCACTTGCAAACTTCGGAGGTTGAGTTCCTAGAAACTCACTCAACCTTGGTTGGCGTGGTGCAGCTTGTGGAGGTGGAACTTGACGCAAGTTGGCCACCACTTGAGTCAAGTTCTGGATGAGCTGATTTTGATTCTCAAGCATTTGGTGGAGGGGATCAACTCCTTCACGTTGTCCACCCCTGTCTTGGCCTCCGGAAAGATGAGGGTTGCAGGCCTCATCGTTGTTGTTGGCAGCACGACCTTTTCCTCTTCCGGCCATCTAGCATGATCAACCAAATGTTAATTTAAAGCATTACGTATTATCTTACTACTTTCACTTGTTTGTACTTTGAAGTGTTGAGGCTTTGTTATACTTTTCTGAGGATTCATGTCTCACACAAAAATAAATGAACTATTATTTCATGTGGGTTCACACACCAAAGCAAAACAATCTGAAGACGAGGCTGTGGACAATTGCTCATGGCTTCCACAACTTCACGTCACACACCAAGCATTAACACACCATTAACTAAGATAACGACTCAACTACTCGACATCCTGCTAAACTAAGGGAAAGACTCTACCCTACTCGTATCACTGAGCTGGCTCCTCGGGATCTTCCTCATTATTGCGGCTGCCTTCTGACTCTGCTTTGGGTGGGGAGGCTGCTGGTGGAGAAGTGTGACGACGCCTGATCGCCCGGCGATCTGGGGAGTCAGGAGTCCATGTATCATTCACGGTGACACACAATTCATTCCCATCTCCTCTTTCTCTCGCCCTCAAGCAAGCTCGAAGCAACGCCTCAGTTTCCTTCAGGGTGTCCCGAGCATCCTGAAGCTCCTGCTGACACTCCTGCAGTCGAGTGCTGAGCATAGCAGCATCCTCTAAGCACAAGTCCATGTGCTCATGGGAAGTCCCTTGCTACACTGGCGGGTACTTATACTCCGTTGTACCACTCTCGCGCTGGAGGACATACATGTACTCAGTCCTGTCCAGGTGTCGACGATAGATGTGACTCTGGCAGGTGATGGCCTCCCAGGTTACATCCTTCTCCGCATCGAACTGTGTCGCTCGACAAGCTGGAGAGCGGTGGATCTTAAGCAGCTGATTTTCATGGATAATCCTCATCTCTGAACTCCATTCTTCCCTCTTTTCACAGATCGTCCTGGTGGAGCTATAGTGTATGATTAGCTTGCCCGTATTGCCGGCGGCTTGGAGCATACGTCGAAGACGGCGCAACAAGCCTCCTACTGCCAATCCGTAGGAAAGGTACGTCACCGGACGGCTCTCCTCTCTTTGGGCAAGGGCAACTACGGGAACTCTCCCTCCTGTGGACTTGCGAGCGGTGCGAATCATGCGAACCATTAAAACAGAAAGCATTTAAACTTAGGTTAGATAAACTTTTAAACAAAAATCCTATTTTGAATGAAAGTTGGAGTAAGATGAAGAAAGTGACCCCATTAAATAACACTTTTCAACCCACACCTTTGTAAAATAGTTTTTAAGAAAATAGGGTCCTTAGCTACGTCCATTTCTATCTAGGTCCACGTTCCTACGGGCAACTTTGGCTCTGATACCACTTCTGTCACACCCGGTTTTTCCGAAGAACAACCAAGTGAGTATCACATGTATGCCAGGATCATTTTCTCATACATGTGATGACAAATAGTGAAGCATCATTTATTACAAGCCAGGTGTCAAATATAAATAAGTCTTACATAGCAAATGTCTCAATGGACAATAATAAGTTCATCACAAGTAAATAAACTAGCAGCGGAATAATTATTCTCGTGGGCTCCGTCACAGGCATTGCCCGGGGGACTCCATGAACCTAGAAACCTTCTTCGGGTCCAAAGTCTTGATCATTATACACCACCTCATTATCTTGACCTGAGCAGCAATATAAACCAACAAATATGCAAGGTTGAGTACCGATGGTACTCAGCAAGTGTGGGAAAGTTATGTCATGCATGGCTAGAACAAGAAGAGGTTGAACTCATGGTTAAAGCACTACGCAATTAATACCTATCACCTTAGTTTATTAAGCACCTACATTACTACATAGGTGAAATGGTCCCAAACTCCCATCCCATCATCATAATCGAATAACCATAACATCATTTCCAATGTTAAGCTCCCCGCTTAACATCCACAACCTCCAAGGTCATCATACTCTAATCATGAATAAGTCCAAGCCGCTCTTAACCGTGAGCACGACTGTCATGACAGTTTTGACTCTGCAGAGATTGCACCACTGTACCCACATGTAGTGATTTCATCCCCCATTGCCGGGTGGACTAAAAGAACCTCCATTATGCCAGTGGCTACGAACCACATTCACACTTCCTAGGTGTGTAGCCAGGAGATCACTACGAAGCCTTTACAAAGGGATTCCCGACGAGCGTGGGCCCACTGAGGTTTCACCCCTAACAACATACAAGAGGCTCCAACCCCGCTGCAGTGGCCCCCTCTTGAGCCTTGCGGTTCATATGGTAGTCTAGCTGACACCTATTCCCCGCACCATACAACACACCCATACTACGCCGGGGATACACCTAATTAATTGGCCAAGCTGCCCCATCTCAGCATGTGGTTGGCACGGTAAAGCCAGGTTACATGCTCCATGAACCGGTCCTTAGGCTCCAGGCAAGTACTAAACACAAACCCGAGTCTTGTGCACCCAGCACCAACCAAATCATCCAACTTACCTCGATCCCTACCTCTACATAACTCATAATATCTCATTCAAGAGTAAGGTAAATAAATTGATGATCTCATATCCCAATTATCCCATTCTAAGCATGGCTAAGCATAAGCATATGAATAAATGACAAGATAAAATAAATCCCAACCCAAGCTACAAGGAAACAAGGTAATGCAATTCTAGGGAAACATCCTAGCATGGGTTTCATATTTCAATTGACAATGCAAATAATTCTATCTACACATCCTAGCATAGGATCAAAGTGGTCAAGGACACTTGCCTCCTTCCTGCTGCTCTTGAAATGGGTAGTCCTGATCTTGGAAAGGAAGAACTTGCTCTGGAGCAGGTTCTATTCACACCATCACACATAGCAAAAGAAAACAACAAGTCATAAGACATAGTTGACACTTCCACTTCATACAAGACACAAATCCACATTTATGAAAGCCATTCTCCTTTCTATGTGTTGAGCTTACTCTATGTGTGTTGATTTTGGCTTACATGCACTTTTAAACATGTACATATGATTCCTACTTTTGTATTCATATTCATGTTGGCATACTATATATGAATTTCTAATTTAAATGAATCCCTTATATTTAATTGATACACATTTTAACTACCAAGTATGCAAGAAAGATATTTTTCTACTTCATATGTGTCTTCAGACCTTCTACCAACTCTAAACTGAATTCTTTGGATTTTGGAAACTTCATTTATCATTTTCTAATTATTCATACCTAGCTTGCTATATTTTCAGATTTATTTCCTATGCCTAAATGTGCACTTTATTATGAAAATAGTAAGACATCTCACCTAAACAGAATAGGTTTTTGGGTCTAAAATATTAAATAATATATTTTTGAACTTCTCCTCTGATGTAAACTATTTACATTTATTTTACTAATTTTCAGAATTATTCTCTACTTAAAAATGTGTTCCTATAATTAATAAATGTGAATAATTAATTAGACAGATTCATTTCAACCAAAAATCTATTTTTGTCTCACTCCAAAGTTTTCCATGTACTAGGAAAGTTTTTAATTTGAATTGACAATATGTTTGTCCCATCTTTTAAATTTTAAATACTAACCACATATATTCAAATTCCTAAATTTAATATCATATAGGGTTAAAAAGGTAAACTCACCCCACTACAGGGCCTATTATATTATTTTAAGAATTTCCAGGGGTCTAACTACACATAACAGAGGGGTTTTCCTAATTTTTTTTAAGTCCAGGGGCTAAAACTGATTTTTAAATGAATTTACATGATTTTCTGAAGTTCCAAGGGCTAGATCAGAAGTTTCCGGGGCTAGCTCTTATTTTCCGAGAACCCCAGGGGGTAGCGCGTAAGAATTCCAGCCTTTATAACGCGGGGCTCACGTGGACCGTCCGATTTAAAACAGACGGCTGAGATTATAACGTCGAACCGGTACGCGGGGATTTAAATTCTACCGTGCGATTTAAAATAGACGGCGCACAAGCGGCCACGTCGCTCTGATCGAGCGCGGGCGGCGCTGCCCGGCGGCGCACGGCGGCGGGAGGCGGCGATCTCGTCGGAGAGTTTCGGATCTTCGTCAATTCTTCCTAGAACTGTGATTTTATGGCATAGATCGGTAGATGGGAGGTGGGGATCTCACCTCAGGGGTTTTCTTGAGCTCGGAGGTCCTAGAAGGCGGTCGGCGACGAGGTCCGAGGTGAATTCACGGCTAGGCTCGTCGGCGCTGTCTTTGAACCGCAAACCACCGAGTTTTCTGCACCTGCAAGGTTCCCCGGAGGCGGTGGATCAAGACCAGCGAGTTAGATCAGAATTCCCGAGCGTAGATCGAGCTTAATTCGCCGGAGAAGTTCGGGTTCTCACCGGAGTAAAAACGGCGGATCGTGTGGGAAAAACGGGACGAGGCCGGGGTTTTTATTGACGGGGGAGGGCGGCGGGTTTGTTTAGATCGAGTTGGAATCCTCCGGAACCAGAATTCGCCGGGAATCCGGTCGGTTAAGATCGCTCGCGCGCGGGGGAAATAGTCCCGGGTTCGGACGAGCGGGGGTTAGGGATGAAAGGTGGGTCCCACCTGTCTGCTAGAGGGGGCGCGGGCGCGTGGCTGCGGGCTGGCGCGGGGGCTGGGTGGGCTGGCTGGTGGGTTTCGGCCCACTGGCCGGAAGGTTTGTTTTTTTTCTTTTTTCTTTTTCTTTTTCATTTCTGTTTTGAGTTTAATTTGAATTCCAGTTTGAATGTGAATTTTTGCAACACATGCAATACGTCCAAAAATTTTTAAATTCCCCTCTTGACAGGATTTTGGGGTGTTACATGGTGGAGGTTGATACGTAGGGCGAGGCTGCTGTACGAACTGATGTTGTGGCTGTATTGGTGCTGCCGGAGGCCTGTAGTTCGGGTTGTACCCTCTTGGTGCTTAGTAGGGTACCGCAGCACGGTTCGGCTGCCCTGCAGGTTGCTGCATCAGACGTGGGCGGGTGTTGCTCCCTGAGGCTTGATGTGACCACCCGGCCTTCCTCTTGTTCTCATTTTCCAAGGCCTTCAGCTTCCTTTCTACCACAAACGCTCTGTCCACCATCTTTTGGAAGCTTTCATACTCGTTGGAGGACATTGCACACTGCATTTCTGCGGTAAGTCCTTCCACGAAACAATCCTGTTTCTGCTCATCAGTCTCTATGTCCCGTGGAGCATAGCGGGAGAGTTGAGTAAATTTAGTGAGGTATTCCCTCACAGTCATGTTTCCTTGCTGCAGCCCCAAGAACTCCTTCCTCTTGTTTTTGAGTTCACCCCTTGGTATGTAATGGTTGCGGAAGCTACACTTGAACTCTTCCCGAGTGATGTTCTCAGGGTCATGATGGGCGGCCACGTAGGCGGTCCACCAATAAGCAGCAGGTCCATGCAATTGATGAGAGGCAAACAGCACCCTCTCATACCCTTGGCACTGTATGATCCTCATCTTGCTCTCAATGGTCTTTAGCCAATCATCTGCCTCTAGAGGTTCAGCAGCACTTGCAAACTTTGGAGGTTGAGTTCCCAGAAACTCACTCAACCTTGGTTGGCGGGGTGCAGCTTGTGGAGGTGGAACTTGATGCAAGTTGGCCACCACTTGAGTCAGGTTCTAGATGAGCTGATTTTGATTTTCAAGCATTTGGTGGATGGGATCAACTCCCTCACGGCGTCCACCCCTGTCTTGGCTCCCAGAAAGATGAGGGTTGCAGGCCTCATCGTTGTTGTTGGTGGGGTTGGCAGTACGACCCTTTCCTCTTCCGACCATCTGGCATGATCAACCAATGTTAATTTAAAGCATTACGTATCATCTTACTACTTTCACTTGTTTTTACTTTGAAGTGTTGAGGCTTTTTATACTTTCTGGGGGTTTCATGTCTCACAAAAATAAATGCACTATTATTTCATGTGGGTTCACACACGAAAGCAAAACAATCTGAAGACGAGGCTGTGGACAATTGCTCATGGCTTCCACAACTCACGTCACACACCAAGCATTTAACACACCCTTTACTAAGGTAACGACTCGACTATTCGACATCTTGCTAACTAAGGGAAAGACTCTACACTACTCATATTCTTGAGCTGGCTCCTCGGGATCTTCCTCATTATTGCGGCTACCTTCTGACTCTGCTTTGGGTGGGGAGGCTGCTAGTGGAGAAGTGCGATGACGCCTGATCGTCCGGCGATCTGGGAAGTCAGGAGTCCATGTATCATTCACGGCGACACACAGTTCATTCCCATCTCCTCTTTCTCTCGCCCTCAAGCAGGCTAGAAGCAACGCCTCGGTTTCCTTCAGGGTGTCACGAACATCCTGAAGCTCCTGCTGACACTCCTGCAGTTGAGTGCTAAGCATAGCAGCATCCTCCAAGCACAGGTCCATGTGCTCATGGGAAGTCCCCTGCTACACTGGAGGGTACTTTTACTCCGTGGTACCACTCTCACGCTGGAGGACATACATGTACTCAGTGCTGTCCAGGTGGCGACGATAGATGTGACTCTGGCAGGTGATGGCCTCCCAGGTGACATCCTTCTCCGCATCGACATGTGTCGCTCGACAAGCTGGAGAGCGGTGGATCTTAAGCAGCTGATTTTCGAGGATAATCCTCATCTCTGAACTCCATTCTTCCCTCTTCTCTCGGATGGTCCTGGTGGAGCTATAGTGTATGATTAGCTTGCCCGTATTGCCGGCGGCTTGGAGCATATGTCGAAGACGGCGCAACAAGCCTCCTACTGCCAATCCGTAGGAAAGGTACGTCACCGGACGTCTCTCCTCTCTTTGGGCAAGGGCAACTACGGGAACTCTCCCTCCTATGGACTTGCGAGCGGTGCGAATCATGCGAACCATCTAAAACAGAAAGCATTTAAACTTAGGTTAGACAAACTTTTAAACAAAAATCCTATTTTGAATGAAAGTTGGGGTAAGATGAAGAAAGTGACTCCATTAAATAACACTTTTCAACACACACCTTGAAAAATAGTTTTTAAGAAAATAGGGCCCTTAAATACGTCCATTTCTACCTAGGTCCACGTTCCTACGGGCAACCTTGGCTCTGATACCACTTCTGTCACACCCGGTTTCTCCGAAGAACAACCGAGTGAATATCACATGTATGCCAGGATCATTTTCTCATACATGTAATGACAAATAGTGAAGCATCATTTATTACAAGCCAGGTGTCGAATATAAATAAGTCTTACATAGCATATGTCTCGAGGGACGATAATAAGTTCATAACAAGTAAATAAAATAGCAGCGGAATATTATTCTTGTGGGCTCCATTACAGGTGTTGCCCGGGGGACTCCATGAACCTAGAAACCTTCTTCGGGTCCAAAGTCTTGATCATTAAACACCACCTCATTATCTTGACCTGAGCAGCAATATAAACCAACAAATATGCAAGGTTGAGTACCGATGGTACTCAGCAAGTGTGGGAAAGTTATGTCATGCATGGCTAGAACAAGGAGAGGTTGAACTCATGGTTAAAGCACTACGCAATTAATACCTATCACCTTAGCTTATTAAGCACCTACATTACTACATAGGTGAAAAGGTCCCAAACTCCCAACCCATCATCATAATCAAATAACCATAACATCATTTCCAATGTTAAGCTCCCCGCTTAACATCCTCAACTTCCAAAGCCATCACTCCTCTAATCATGAATAAGTCCAAGCCGCTCTTGACCGTGAGCACGGCTGTCATGACAGTTTTGACTCTGCAGAGTTTGCACCATTGTACCCACATGTAGTGATTTCATCCCCCGTTGCCGGGTGGACTAAAAGAACCTCCATTATGCCAGTGGCCACGAACCACATTCACACTTCCCAGGTGTGTAGCCAGGAGATCACTACGAAGCCTTCACAAAGGGATTCCCGACGAGCATGGGCCCACTGAGGTTTCACCCCTAACAGCATACAAGAGGCTCCAACCCCACTGCAGTGACCCCCTCTTGAGCCTTGCGGTTCATATGGTAGACCAGCTGACACCTATTCCCCGCACCATCCAACACACCCATACTACGCCGGAGATACACATAATTAATTGGCTAAGCTGCCCCATCTCAGCATGTGGTTGGCATGGTAAAGCTAGGTTACATGCTCCATGAACCGGTCCTTAGGATCCAAGCAAGTACTAAACACAAACCGGAGTCTCGTGCACCCAGCACCAACCAAAACACCCAACTTGCCTTGATCCCTACCTCTACATAACTCACAATATCTCATTCAAGAGTATGGTAAAATAAACTGATGATCTCATATCCCAAATATCCCATTCTAAGCATGGCTAAGCATATGCATAATAATAAATGACATGTTAAAATGAATCCCAACCCAAGCTACAAGGAAACAAGGTAATGCAATTCTAGGGAAACATCCTAGCATGGGTTTCATATTTTCAATTGAAAATGCAAATAATTCTATCTACACATCCTAGTATAGGATCAAAGTGGTCAAGGACACTTGCCTCCTTCCTGCTGCTCTTGGAATGGGTAGTCCTGATCTTGGAAAGGAAGAACTTGCTCTGGAGCAGGTTCTACTCATACCATCACACATAGCAAAAGAAAACAACAAGTCATAAGACATAGTTCACACTTCCACTTCATACAAACCACACATTCACATTTATGAAAGCCATTCACAATTCTATGTGTTGTGGCTACTCTATGTGTGTTGATTTTTAGCTTACATGCACTTTTAAACATGTGTATATGATTTCTACTTTTGTATTCACATTTATGTTTGCATACTATATATGAGTTTCCAATTTAAATAAATTCCTTACATTCAATTACTACACCCTTTTAGCTACCAAGTATGCATGAAAGGTATTTTCCTACTCCATATGTGTCTTCAGACCTTCTACCAACCTTAAACTGAATTCTTTGGATTTTGAAAACTTCATTTATCTTTTTCTAGTTATTCATACCTAGTTTGCTATATTTTCAGAGTTATTTCCTATGCCTAAATGTGAACTTTATTATGAAAATAGTAAGACATCTCATCTAAACAGAATAGGTTTTGGGTCTAAAATATTAAATAATATATTTTTGAACTTCTCCTCTGATGTGAACTATTAAAGAATAGGTCGGGGATGACAGGTGGGTCCCGCTTGTCTGTGAGAGGGAAACGGCGCGCAGCTGCGGGCTGGCGCGGGGTTTGGGTGGGCCGGCTGGTGGGTTTCGGCCCACTTGCCGGGAATGTTTGTTTTTTTCTTTTTCTTTTTCTTTTTCTTTTTTGTTTTGAGTTTAATTTGAATTCCAGTTTGAATTTGAATTTTTGCAACACATGCAATACGTCCAAAAAATTTTTAAATTCCCCTCCTGACAGGATTTTGGGGTGTTACACTCCTCGACCTTAGCGACTACATGATAGATGAGGTACATATATTAATTTAAATGCATTTGTATTAACTTTTAAACTTGTGAAATCTATAACCCTTACTAGACAAGCCCAGTGACTATGAAATTTTTACTGTGGCTTGGTTACAACCTAAACAGAGACTTGGTCAAGTTTTAGTTGCAGCAAAGCTCATTTGAGCCCTCCACAATTAATCATGTACTTGACCTTAATTGAAGGCTTTTAGGGTGTTCTAAGGATTTTCATGAAACAAACTATGACTTTCTGAAAACTAGATTTTCAGAGGGTTCTAATGGAGTTGGTCTCACTTAATTTGAAGGTTCCTAACTAAAGATATGAGCTAAACAATTTCAGAGAAAATTCTGAAAATGTTTCTGAACATTTTCCATTTTCTCTGGAACAGTTTCACTAATCACACCATTAGGTGGATCAAATGAGCTCAAATGGGTCTGCAATTTTTATGGTAGTTCAGGGATATTTTGGTGAACAACCCAGTAAAATTTCAGGATTTTCTCCAAAGGATTCTCCAGTTAAAATTCCACACAGTTTAAACTTTGAGGAATTAATTCTGGAGAAATAAGGATTTTCATGACGTGAAACTTGATTTGTTGGAAAGTGCTCAGAGAGCTGAATCCAACAAAATTTGGTTCACTCTATTTGGAGCTTTCTAGCCAAAGTTATGAGGATTTGAAGTTTGGAAGAATTCTAAAAATCGGAGAAAAAGTTTAAACTCTCGGGGGCCCGTGGGGACACGTGTCGAGCGTGGAGGTGTCCGGCACACTGAGTTCCACAGGGTTTTTGCGCGCCAGCACACCAGATCCCGGCCGCAGCCCGATCCCGATTTAAAATATCTCCCGCTGACAGCTGGGGTCCACCCCTTCGTCAACCTCCCGCTGCCCGCGTTCTGCCGCCGAGGAACCTCGCCGGAGAGCTCGCCGCCGGCTTCTTTAAAGCTCCAAACTTAACGATTTTGGCCGCCTCTGCCTATTTTCTCTCGGGGAACATGATTCTCGGGCCAGCTCGCCATGAAAATGGCCGCCACATGGTCGGCGACGAGCTGCAGACTCGGGAGAACTTCGGCCGTGTTGCCCGTCCTCCCTAGCAGCTAACCCGATCGAGCTAAGGGTCGTCGAGCATCAGTGGACCATAGGAAAGGTCGACGTGAGCTCCACGGAGCTCGGGAAGGGCTGTGTTGGGCTGTCACCGTGCGACCTAGGCCGGAAATCAGGATTTCTACTAAAACTCGAAGAACAGCGGTTTCTCTCCACGGTTCTTCGTGGTTCCTGCTCCTATGGACCCGCATGGGCTACTAGAAGTGATCCTCTTGTAGGATCGAAGAGCACGTGAAAAGCTACCAGGGGGGGTGAATGGTAGATTAAAACTTTTCGCAGCGGAAACAACAAAAACCCCTCAGCAAAAAATCAATCGGTTAAAGAAACCGTGTGCAAGTGTTTTCAAACGTGTTCAACCGTGACAAATAAAGTAGAGAGGTAGAGAATCAAGTCACGGATCTAATGCAACAAGAATCACTTGAAAACACGAAGCAAAACTTGAGATACGATCAAAACATTAAACGAAGTCAATCTGTTCTACCCGATATAAAACTGATCTGCAACGCTGCAAAGAAACTCATGTATCTCAAAAACTACAGATTCGAAGCTCGTGAAAATTTCATAGATGATAGATAATTAAGTTGTGAAGACAACCCAAAAAGAATCACGTCAATCGGATCTGTAAAACTCGAGTTATGAACGAAACAACGAAGCAACGTCGGTTTGTCCAGAAACTCGGCGAGAAAGACTTGACAAAAAACAAGTCGGACGAACAAGGCAGAAAAGCTCCTCGAAACTATGAACATTATTCAATAGAAACACAAGAGGAACAGCCCAAAGTTCTCTACCCATGAGAGCTCTGGCCTCCCTTGCTTTTATAGCCAGCCCTCAGGCTAATCAATCCAATCTAGGACTCCTACTCCTAATTGGACTCATATCCTAACTTACCATAACTGCTCAGGACTCTCCTATTCGCAGATAGAAGCAATCGTGAGACTTCCAAACACCTTAGGAACGTACTAAACATTCCTAAAACAACTCAACTTCGTGCCTAGCACAAAATCCTATCATAACCAACTCAATCTTCCATATTTGAGCCATATCCGACTCAGCCTCAGCCTGAGTACGCAATCCAGCCGGTTGGACCTGTCCGACCAATTCTTTACGTCCACTTCTCTTCATCACGCCTTGGAACAATGTTGCCACGTCCATGCACTCCTTGCACACGTGCAAACACCTTCCAACGACGTACACGCAACCTTCATATGCACTGCCCTTGATCCAAACATGCTGCGCGACCTCCCGATCAACTCAACCACAGCTCCTCCCGAACTTGGTTGTTGGAACCTCATCTCCTCCCTGAGACTAGTCCAAGGATCCCGTCCCAGCCATGTCTTGAACTCAAGCAACACCTGCACATGAATAAACAACCAATTCTTCCGAGCACAAGTCCTCGACTTGACTCACGTTAGTTCGAAAACCACAACACCTTACATGAGCACGTCACATAAGCATGTTGCAAACCATATCAAATGATAACAGCCATAACCACCAAAACACACCAAAAACTTAGCAAATTAATACTAAGCAAACCTTCCCATAAAGCAAGTTTGAAACATTGCGAGTTAAAAGCAAAACAAGACGCTGCAGTTCTACGAGTTGAACTTCACGGGAGCTCCCTAAAAACAAGCTCCGGACCTCACAGAAGCTCTCCGGACCTTGCAGGAGCTCTCCGGACCTTGCCAACACATGGCGGACCTAAAAGAACTTGTCGGACCTTGCCACAGAAGAATGTTTTGGCAATATTCAAAACTTTGAATGTTAATGCTAACTTTTATCCTAATTGCCAATGTATTCAGCACACATAAGTCTCACAATCTCCCCCTTGATGAATGCATTTGCAACACCAATTAAAATCCGAACATTGGCTTATGAAAAGTTTTGAAAAGCTTTGAAAACTCATTTCTCCCCCTTTATTAATTTCTCCCCATTTTTTAAAATCAGAGAAGGAAGAAAGTGTATAACATATGCAAAGTGTAAAAAAATCTCTCCTTATACATATTTCTCCCCTTTGACAATGTATTCAGCAAGGTTCAAAAGAAAAATTTTTAAATGTTATGAGCATATTATAACATATTCATACAAAACAAAGCTCATCCAAGTCATACTATCAGGTTACTTACACTATCACATCAATGAGATACATAAAGTAGTGTAAGCCATGCTAGAGATCAAATGTATTTTCAGTTTAAGCAATTCATGATCTCCCTTACTCAACTATTTCAAAGCCTGAAAACATGACACTTGTTGCTGCATTTTTATTATTCATAATCATTTAAGGCACAAAGTTGATCATATGATATTTGCAAGAGATTATATGCCGCATCAGCCTTATTCTAACCAACCAAGCCAAGCCTATGTCATTTGACAATCAGAAGCTTAAGGACATGGTTTTAGTCATCACAATTCCTTCCAAGTTCATATCTTAGTGCAATGATAAGCAATCTCAAAAGAAGAAGTGCGATGCATGCATATTCTCTTGATCTTTTCTCAATTTTTTATTTGAAAACTCAACATGTGAGCTGATCACTTGATTAATTTTTTTATGATTAAAAGCACTTGTGAGCACGCAACAAGTTCAAAACAGCAAGAAAGTTTGATCATGACCAGATTTAGTGTAAGTAATTATTCCAATTACTAGTCATGGAAAAAACTACAAAATGTATAACATGAGTAATGTAGTAAGAACTTTCAGCCTGTAAAAGGAATCACAAAGTCATATATGTATGAAATACTATACTCATATTATTTTAGTTTCAGATTCACACATAGACTTTCAAAGTTTCAAAAACTCCCCCTCAATTTAAGCCATGAGGATGCATAACCCCTATTTCACTACGAATGAAACAAAAACGAGTGAAATACAAAGGTTTTGTAAAAATATCAGCCAATTGTTGTTCGGTATCGACATGGTGAAGCACAATGTTTCTTTTTTTAACATTATCACGAAGAAAGTGATACCTAATGTCAATGTGCTTAGTTCTAGAGTGTTTCACGGGGTTTTTAGCAATACAAATTGCACTAGTGTTATCACAAAACAGTGGAACACTATCTAAATCAACCCCATAGTCCTTAAGTGTTTGAACAATCCAAAGAATTTGTGAGCAAGCGCTAGCCGCAGCTACATTTTCAGATTCGGCCGTGGATTGTGCAACTGAACTTTGTTTTCTAGAGGACCAAGCAACAAGTGAATTACCAAGAAAATGACAAGCACCCGAAGTACTTTTCCTATCAATCCTACAACCCCCAAAATCAGCATTCGAAAAAGCTTTCAAAGAAACGGTTGAGGAAGAAGGAAGAAAAATGCCAAATTCTTGAGTTCCATGTAGGTACCTGAGAATCCTTTTGATGGCTTGGCGACGTGAAGCATGTGGAGAAGCTTGAAAACGTGCACAAAGACATACGCTGAATTGTATGTCCGGTCTTGACGCCGTGAGATACAAAAGTGATCCAATCATACTTCTGTATTCTTTTTTATCGACCGGGTCACCATCTTCGTCAAGTTCAAGTGTTGTTGCTGTTCCCATTGGTGTCCGAGGAGGCTTGCATTTGTCCATGTTGACGCGCTTAAGAAGGTCCTTTTTATACTTTGTTTGATGCACAAAAGATCCTTCTTTTGTTTGCTTGATTTGCAGCCCCAAAAAGTATGTGAGTTCTCCCATCATACTCATCTCAAATTCTGAACTCATCATAGCTGAAAACTTGGACACGAGATCATGAGAAGCACAACCAAAGATAATATCATCCACATACACTTGAACGAATAATGAGTCATTGCCATGCTTTAGTACAAAAAGAGTTTTATCAACCTTGCCCATGGTAAACCCCTTTTCAAGTAAGAATGTTTTTAACCTATCATACCATGCTCTAGGGGCTTGTTTTAGACCGTACAAGGCTTTGGACAGTTTGTAAACATGATTAGGAAAATTTGGATTTTCAGATCCCGGTGGCTGCTTAACATAAACCTCTTCCTCTATGTAGCCATTAAGAAAAGCACTTTTAACATCCATTTGATATAACTTAAAACCTTTAGATGCAGCAAATGCTAATAAAATTCTTATAGCTTCTAATCTAGCAACAGGAGCAAATGTTTCATCAAAATCTAGACCTTCAATTTGAGTGAAACCTTGAGCAACCAACCTAGCTTTATTCCTAACCACAACCCCATCCTCATTTTGCTTATTTTTAAATACCCATTTAGTTCCAATTAATGTGTGACCTTGAGGTGGAGGTACAAGTTTCCAAACATTATTTCTTTCAAAATTTTCTAACTCTTCTTGCATGGCATTAATCCAAGATTCATTAGTGAGTGCGTGTGATATATCCTTGGGTTCAAAAGAAGCAACAAAAGCAGAATGAGCATGAGAGTTTGGATCGCAAAACCTGGATCGAGTGACTCGTTCATGCAAGCTTCCAATGATTTGTTGTGGAGGATGACTTTTGAGTACTCGGAGGGGAGTAGACACTTCACAAGCACCTTCTTCTTCATGTTCGGACCTTTGATTAGGAGAGCTTGTTGATTGAGGAAGGTCCAAACCAGCAGTAGTGACTGTTGGTGCTGATTGTGGTGCAAAATCAGCAGCTTGATCGTTATTTACTTCCGAGTTTTCGGGCAGCAGCACCACTTCTTCATCTTCTTCAATAAAAATACTCTCCCCCTGCGGATATGGATCCGGACCTGCAATATCGGAGCTAGTACTTGGGCTAGCTTCATCAAAAGAAACCTCGCAAGTCTCCACAATTTTGTAAGTGTCAATTAAAAGCACACGGTAGCCTCTAGTATGAGATGGATAACCAAGAAACATGCCATCAACAGATCTAGCTTCAAATTTATCAAGATTACCATGTTTCTTAACAAACTATTTGCAACCAAAAACCCTAAAGTGTGTAACACTAGGCCTATGTCCAAACCAGAGCTCATATGGGGTTTTCCCAAGCTTAGCACGCAAGAAAACACGATTTGAGACATAACAAGCGGTTGCAATTGCATCAGCCAAAAATTTCCTAGGAGTTTGATATTCATCAAGCATAGTCCTAGCCATCTCAACTAAGGTCCTGTTCTTTCTTTCTACGACACCATTTTGTTGTGGTACATAGGGTGAAGAGTATTGATGATCTATTCCGTTTTCAGCACAAAAGTGATCAAAGGATTGGTTTTTAAATTCAGTTCCATTATCACTTCTAATTGCTTTTAATGATCCTGGGTGATCAATAGATAATCTAAGAAATAATGTTCTAAAATGACTAAAAGCTTCATTCTTAGATGCCATAAAATAAACCCAAGAATATCTGGAATAATCATCAACAATCACAAGCACATACCATTTACCTCCGAAGGATTGAACACGTGCCGGACCTACTGTGTCAAGATGTAAAAGTTGTCCCGGTGCAGCTGTCATGGTCATTGTGAGAGGAGCATGTGAACCTGCAACAAACTTAGCATGTCTACAAGAAGAGCACACAATATCATTGTCCTTTTTAAGCTTCGGCAGCCCACGTATGCGATCGAGAGCACTAACACGAGTGAGATGCTCAAAGCCTATGTGACCAAGTCTACGATGCCAAAAATATAGATCCATTGTATCATTAGCAACTAGACACCAATGCTTAGAAGTTGACAAATCAAAATCAGCTTTAAAAACTCTTCCAAACCTAGACATGTTAAACAAAAGCTCACCTTTTGAATCTACAACCTTGCAGCAATTTTTAGCAAAGCTAACCTCTAGATTTTCATCTAGCAATTGTGAAACCGAAAGCAAGTTGCATTTTAAATTTTTAACAAGTGCCACATCTTTCAAAGTGTAGAGATTGTTTACTCTAACCGAACCTTTAGCAATTATGGGAGTAGAAGAGTTATCGGCGAAAGTAACATTTTCTACACGTGACACAAAAGAGAGAGAGGAGAACCATTCTTTGTTACCGGTCATGTGGCGTGAGCAACCTGAATCCACAATCCAAATGTTCTCCTTCCTCAAACGTGAAACCTACACAGCAGCACAATACGTCGATGACTCAATACTGGGGTTAGTTAAAAGACTTTTAGGAATCCAGTACTGAGTCACACGACGTCCAGCAAGAATAACACGCGAAAGCTGAGAAGGTACAGCAGGTTTATGAGCCAAACATCGAAAATTTTTGTTCCCAACTACTGACTTAGAAGATGTGTTATATGTAGCACAAAAAACAGTAGGTCCGGGAGCAAGTTTTTGACTCATTACAGCAGGTTGCAAGCTCCGAACATTCGGTCTAGCAGATTTTGCTTGGTTGTTATGTGATCTAGCAAGTATTCTTTGTTTCTTATCGTGTTTAGCTAGTCTATAACAAAAATCCATGACATGACCATCTCTACCACAGTAAGTACAATGAAAAATAACCTTATTAGCATGTCTAGATGAGCAAGCAACACGTTTATTAGAACCCGGATGGGACAGTACTCCTGCAGATTTGAAAATCACCTCTTTTTGTCTAGGAGCTGTTTGAATCAAACCGCTTCCTAATTACTTTACAACTTTAGGTGGGTGTGCCTTAGCATGAGCATGAGAATTAAAACCTAAACCAGTTTTATCATTACAAGACTTGGAAGAATTCAGCAGCAACTTTAGGTTCTTATTTGCATTAGAAAACCGATCTAGTGTCCTATGCATGCCATCAAGTTTATTGGACAGATCAAAGCAGTTTTCACATGAAGTTTTTCCTTTTAGTTTGCAATTTGAACAATATTTAACTTCATGCACACGTATAGCATTGTTCAAAATAGAAATCTCATTCATAGCATCATTTAGTTTCTTATTCAGATCATCACATGAAGAACAATGCAAATCAATTGTAGAACAACAAGCATCTTTCAAATTTTTATCATTAAGTGCAGCAAGCTCTTTGTTCTTTTCAATTTCAAGTTCAAGTTTATCAAGTGTAGATGCGTGTGCACTTCTTAAAGAGGATAATAGTTCATAAATTAAATCACATGAGGAACAAGAATCATCACTAGGAATCAAAGTTTTTAAACGATTAATTTCAGATTCTAGTGATTCAATTTTAACTGCATTGTTCCTAAGTTTTTTGTCCTTTTTCTTTAATATAACAGTGGCACGAGAAATAGCATCACACATTTCTTCGCAAGTGGGACATACCTATTCATCGTCGCTGTTGTGTTCTGCCTCCTCGGAGCTTGAACTTGACTTGCTCGCCATGCAGCACATATTTGCCATAGCTTCTTCATCTTCATCACTACCGGTGTCCACATCACTTGAGCCGAAATCTTGAAGTGCAGAGATCATACTATGCACTATGTTGCGCATTGATAAATCTTTCTTCTTCTTATTCTTTGCAAATGATTCCTTCGGCCTTGTTTGCTTTTCTTCACGTGAAGTCGGACCTGAAAGGTTAGGGCACTCCGTACGAAAATGTCCTGTCTTACCACATTCAAAACATCGTTGAGGTCCGGAGCTTCCTCTCCTTCTAGTTCTCACATTTTGCAATGCTTTTGAGAACCGAGTAGAGATGAGTGCAAGCTCCTCCTCTGGAAACTCTTCAATCTGTTCAAGGGTTAGAGAGGACAGCAAAGAAAGTGCAGCACTAGATGATGATTGACTAGAACTAGACATGTCACGTTACGAAACAAATGCAATAGACTTGTTGGGGTTTTTACGTGAGATGATGTCAATTTCATGAGTTTTCAATTTAGAATAAAGCATGTCTAAATAAGAGAACTCATGACAGTAGATTCACGAATAGATGTAACTTTCATCTCCCAAATTGACATATCTAATGCTCCTAACAATTGTCTAGCATTTTCAGTATCTGAAAAGTTAACATTGACACTACGCAAGTTGCTGAGAATTTTATTAAAGCGAGCAAAAAGGTCGTCAATTGACTCACCGGGTTGCATCTCAAAACGCATGTATTCTTTCTTGAACATATCTTGCCTTACCTCCTTGATCGTATTGGATCCTTCATGGTAGTTACAAAGAGCTTTCCAAACATCATATGCAGATCGGAGGTGTGCAACACGGTCGAAGTTGCTTTGAGTCAATCCTTGGATGATCAAGTTGCGAGCCTTGTTGTTGTTGTCAACATCTCTCATGTTTGCAGCCGTAACTTGATCGTCGGGTGGTACATCAAAGTTCTGGTAGACCTTTTCCCATATGGCGAAGCCTTGCGCCTGTATGTAGGCCCCCATCCGCGCCTTCCAAACCTGAAAATCGATGTCATTGAACACACAAGGTTTTGCGGAGTACTTCTCCATGATGGTTAGTCAAAACACGTGCAAATCACAAAGATTAGAGCACCTTGGCTCTGATACCAATTGTAGGATCAAAGAGCACGTGAAAAGCTACCAGAGTGGGGTGAATGGTAGATTAAAACTTTTCGCAGCGGAAACAACAAAAACCCCTCAGCAAAAAATCAATCGGTTAAAGAAACCGTGTGTGCAAGTGTTTTCAAACGTGTTCAACCGTGACAAATCAAGTAGAGAGGTAGATAATCAAGTCACGGATCTAATGCAACAAGAATCACTTGAAACCACGAAGTAAAACTTGAGATACGATCAAAATATTAAACGAAGATCAATCTGTTCTACCCGATATAAAACAGATCTGCAACGCTACAAAGAAACTCGTGTATCTCAAAAACTACAGATACGAAGCTCGTGAAAATTTCATAGATGATAGATAATTGAGTTGTGAAGACAACCCAAAAAGAATCATGGCAATCGGATCTGTAAAACTCGAGTTATGAACGAAACACCGAAGCAACGTCGGTCTGTCCAGAAACTCGGCGAGAAAGACTTGACGAAAAACAAATCGGACGAACAAGGCACAAAAGCTCCTCGAAACTATGAACTTTATTCAATAGAAACACAAGAGAAACAGCCCAAAGTTCTCTCTACACGAGAGCTCTGGCCTCCCTTGCTTTTATAGCCAGCCCTCAGGCTAAACAATCCAATCTAGGACTCCTACTCCTAATTGGACTCGTATCCTAACTTACCATAACTGCTCAGTACTCTCCTATTCGCAGATAGAAGCAATCGTGAGACTTCCAAACACCTTAGGAACGTCCTAAACATTCCTAAAACAACTCAACTTCGTGCCTAGCATGAAATCCTATCATAACCAACTCAAATCTTCCATATTTGAGCCATATCCGACTCAGCCTCAGCCTGAGTACGCAATCCAGCCGGTTGGACCTTTCCGACCAATTCTTTACGTCCACTTCTCTTCATCACGCCTTGGAAAAATGTTGCCACGTCCATGCACTCCTTGCACACATGCAAACACCTTCCAACGACGTACACGCAACCTTCATATGCACTGCTCTTGATCCAAACATGCTGCGCGACCTCCCGATCAACTCAACCACAGCTCCTCCCGAACTTGGTTGTTGGAACCTCATCTCCTCCCTGAGACTAGTCCAAGGATCCCGTCACCATCCATGTCTTGAACTCAAGCAACACCTGCACATGAATAAACAACCAATTCTTCCGAGCACAAGTCCTCGACTTGACTCACGTTAGTTCGAAAACCACAACACCTTACATGAGCACGTCACATAAGCATTTTGCAAACCATGTCAAATGATAACAGCCATAACCACCAAAACACACCAAAAACTTAGCAAATTAATACTAAGCAAACCTTCCCACAAAGCAACTTTGAAACATTGCGAGTTAAAAGCAAAAACAAGACGCTGCAGTTCTACGAGTTGAACTTCACGGGAGCTCCCTAAAAACAAGCTCCGGACCTAACAGAAGCTCTCCAGACCTTGCAGGAGCTCTCCGGAACTTGCCAACACTTGGCGGACCTAACAGAACTTGTCGGACCTTGCCACAGAAGAATGTTTTGGCAATATTCAAAACTTTGAATGTTAATGCTAACTTTTATCCTAATTGCCAATGTATTCAGCACACATAGGTCTCACACCTCTACATGAGAGGACGAAAGATGCAGTGTGGCTTACGAATTTCTCGGATCGGTGCAAACCTCACTTTTGCCCACCGTCGCGAAAACACGAAATTCCGGCTTGTGCAGCGCTTGTTACGCCGCCGGAGCTTACGGAAAAGAAAGAGGGGTTGAAGGCGAACCTCTTTGCTGTTTACAGCTCCGTGAACGGTGGGCTGTGGTGGCTGGAAGGGCGGTTCCCGCAGCGGCGGCTCGAGCTGAACCGGCAAGGTAAAGATCGCCGCGGTGGAGCTCGGGGAAGGCTGCGCAGGGTCTGGAACCGATGCGAAGGTGTTGAAGGTGGCTTGGCGCACCCGGCGCTGGTCTCAGATCTCCGGGAGGGTCACTGGATCGGCCGGGCAATGAGGGACCAAAAATTCACTCTGGCGGTGAGGAGTTTCAGTCTGTTGGGCGAGAGCGCGTCGGGGTAGGGATGGGGAGCACCGGCGGCTGCTCGGACGCCTAGATAAGGGCCCCGGGAGTCGGTTCAGCGACCTTGGGCGGCAAGCAGGTGGTGGCGCAGCGGTCTCCCCTCGGTGGCGCTCTCGGGAGAAGCTCGGGGAACCAAGTACTAAAATTCCACTCGGTTGATCTCCATCAGTGGCTGACATGTGGGTCCCACTTCAAATTTTAACCTCTGAAATTTACTCCTAATCCCTGTTGTAAACAGTGAGTGCCAAAATACCCATGGTGATTCAAATTATTCACCCATGAGCCATTTGAATTGAGTAGAATTCAAATTGGGTTTGATTTGAATGAATTTCAGCACAAGTTCAGTTTTGAATTCAAATAAAGTTTGAATTTGTCCCACTTAGCTCATGTCAAGATCAACTCCAAATGGAGTGAAAATTGGTGTGTGAGCTCACAAAAATGTGCTGAATAAGAATATGCCTCCCACTTTTAAATTCATGGGATAAAAATAGTTTGAATTTGAATATGGTTTCAAACTGCCCTCTTCCTAACTATACCCAAAATGATCTTAAAAAGGTTTTGAATTTGGGTGAAACTTGGCATGGACATCCTTAGCAAAGTGTATGAGTTTTCATATGTCCAGCCCACCTATATCACATGTGGAAAATACCAGTTTTGCAATATGTGAGTTTGTTCTCTAATGAGCATGTTGATGGTGGTTACATGCTCTTCATTTGTGTTCATCATCTTTCCTAAAATGAAGTGTGTGTGTATGGTGATGAACACTTCAATTATGTGTCAAAAACTGAGTCCCTTACACTTGATTTGCTGGAAAGTACTCAGAGAGCTGAATCCAACAAAATTTGGTTCATTCGATTTGGAGTTTCCTAGCCCATGTTATGAGGATTTGAAGTTTGAATGAAATCTGAAAATCGGGGAAAAGTTTAAATCTGCCGGTGGGTCCATGGGGACATGTGTTGGATGCTAGAGCGGCGGCACCGGGGTCTACGGGGTTTTTACGTGCCAGCACACCGGATCCGAGCCGCAGCCCGATCCCGATTTAAAATACGAGCCGCTGACAGCCGGGTCCCACCCCCTTCGTCTACCTCTCGCCGCCCGTGCTCTTCCGCCGCAATACCTCGCCGGAGAGCTCGCCGGCAGCCTCTGTGGGGCTCCAAACTTCATGATTCTGGCCGCCCCTGCCTACTTCACTCGGGAAACATGATTCCAGGCTCAGTTCGTCATGAAAATGGCCGGTACATGGTCGGCGACGAGCGGCAGCCACGGGAGAACTTCGGCCGTGTCGGCCGACCTCCCTAGCACCTCAATCACTCGAGCAAACGGTCAGGAAGCATCAGTGAACCTTAGGAAAGGTCGACATGAGCCCCACGGAGCTCGGGAAGGGCTGTGTTGGGCTGTCACCGTGCGACCTAGCACGGAAATCGGGATTTCTACTAAAACTCGAAGAACAGCGGTTTCCCTCCACAGTTCTTCTTGGTTCCTGCTCCTATGAACTCGTACGGGCACCTAGAAGTGATCCTCTCCACGAGAGGATGAGTGGTGCAGTGTGAATTACGAATTTCAGGGATCGGTGCAGACTCCACTTTTGCACACCGTCGCGAAAACATGAAATTCCGGCGTGAGCGGTCTTTGTCACGCCACCGGAGCTTGCGGGAATGAAAGAGGGACTGAAGGTGAACCTCTTTGCTGTTCACAGCTTGGTGAACGGTGGGCTGTGGTGGCCGGATGGATCATTCCCGCGGTTGCAGCTCGAGCTGAACCTGCAGGGGAAAGATCGCCGCGGTGCAGCTCGGGAAGGACTGCTCCGAGCCTGGAACCGGCACGAGGGTGTCGAGGAGGGCTTGGCGCACCTGGTGCTGGTCACAGATCGCCGTGGGAGCCTTGGGGTTGGCCGGGCGATGAGTGACCGAAGATTCACTCGGGCGGCGAGGGGTTTCAGTCTGTTGGGCGAGAACGCGTCGGGGTAGTGATGGGGAGCACCGGCGACCGCTCTGGCACATAGATAAGGGCCCCGGGAGTCGGTTCAGAGGCCATGGGCGGCAAGCAGCTGGTGCCGCGCGGCCTCCCCTCGGTGGCGCCCTCGGGAGAAGCTCGGGGACCCGAGCACTGAAAGTTCACTCGGTTGAATTTCCTCAGTGGCTGACATGTGGGTCCCAGTTTTCTTTTAACCTCTGAAATTAACTCCATATCACTGTTGTAAACAGTAAGCCCTAAAATGCCCATTGTGATTTGAATTATTCACCCCTGAGCCATTTGAATTGGTTAGAATTCAAATTGGGTTTGGTTTGACTAAATTTCAGCACATGTTCAGTTTGAAATTCAAATAAAGTTTGAATTTGCTGCACTTAGCTCAAGTCAAGATCAACTCTAAATGGAGTGAAAATTGGTGTGTGAGCTCACAAAAATGTGCTGAGTAAGAATATGCCTCCAGCTTTTCTATTCATGAGATAAAAACAGTTTGAATTTGAATGTGGGTTCAAACTACCCTCTTTTTATCTATACCCAAAAGTACCTCAAAAAGGTTTTGAATTTGGGTGAAACTTGGCATGGACATCCCTAGCAAGGTGTAGGAGTTTTCATATGCCCAGCCCCTAGATAATGTATGTGGGAAATACCACTTTTGCATTTTGTGAGTTTATTCTCTAATGAGCATGTTGATAATGGTTACTTACTCTTTAAATGTGTTCATCAACTTTCTTCAAATGAGGTGTGTTGTGTGGTGATGAACACTTCAAATATGTGTAAAAAACGGAGGCCTTTACATTCCTCCCCCTTAAAAGAATCTCGTCCCGAGATTATAAAGTGAAAATGAGAGAGAGGACGGGGAAAAATTACCGGATACGCGACATGAAAAAGTCAGGGTAGTTAGCGCGAAGAAATCCTTCGCTCTCCCATGTCGCTTCGTCCATGGAGTGGTTACTCCACAGAACTTTGTAGAACCACAACGTACGGTTACGTGTGGTTCGGGCCTTTTCATCTAAAATCTGAACCGGTTCCTCCCTATTTGTGTGATCCGGTTGCAGTTCTTCAATATCCTTCAGCTGAATGGTAGTTGATAGCTTGAGACACTTCCTCAGCTTGGAAACGTGAAAGACGTCGTGCACACCGGAAAGTTCTTCTGGTAATTTCAGCCGGTATGCTACTGATCCACATCTTTCGATAATCTGGAATGGACCGATGGATCGGGGTGCCAACTTTCCTCTCACCCCAAATCTGTTTACGCCCTTCATCGGAGACACACGTAGGTATATGTGATCCCTGACTTCAAATTGTAATGGGCGTCTTCTCCGGTCCGCATACTGTTTCTATCGGGATTGGGCGGCTTTTAGGTTCGCTTGAATCAGCCGAACCTTTTCCTCTGCGTTGTTGACAAGGTCAATCCCGAAGGTAACCCTTTCGCCAGACTCACACCAATTCAATGGTGTGCGGCATTTTCTTCCGTATAACGCCTCGTAAGGCGCCATCTTGATGCTGTCTTGGTACCCATTGTTGTATGAGAACTCGGCTAAAGGCCAGTGATCATCCCAATTCATGCCGTGGTTGATAGCGCAAGCTCGTAGCATGTCTTCTAGAATCTGATTTACCCGCTCGGTTTGCCCATCCATTTACGGGTCGTATGCTTAACTACGGATCAGCTTCGTCCCCAATGCAGCGTGCAGCTGCTCCCAAAAACGGGACACAAATAAAGTGCCCCGATCTGATATGATGGTACGGGGTACGCCGTACAAGCATATGATCCGTGAGATGTACAGCTCAGCGTACTTCTTGGTGTTGTAGTTGGTGTTGACCGGGATGAAATGGGCAACTTTGGTGAGCCGGTCGACGATTACCCACTTAGAATCATGTTTCTGAAAAGTGGTGGGTAAACCGACGATGAAGTCCATGCTCACATCTTCCCACTTCTAGGCAGGAACGCCCAGTGGTTGTAGCAGTCCCGGTTTCCGCATATGATCTGCCTTCACCCTTCTACATGTATCACACTCGGACACGTACTTTGCAATTTCCCGCTTCATCCGTGTCCACCAAAACTTGCTTCTGAGTTCTTGATACATTTTGTTGCTGCCGGGGTGAATAGAAAATTTTGATAAGTGAGCCTCATCAAAGATTTTCTTCTGTAACTCCGGGTTACAGGGTACGACGATCCGGTCCTTGAACCATAGGACGCCGTCTCCGTCCTTCCGGAAACATTCCAGTTCCCCACTGTCTACACGTCTCCGCAAATGTGACATGCCCTTGTCATTCTTCTGGGCTGCCGCTATCTCTTCACGGATAGTGGGGATCAAAGCTAAGTTGTAGAGAGCTCCATGTGGAATCACATGCAGTGGTGGTTCGCCCTCTTCCAACGGTGTGATAGTCAGATTGTTGACGTGTGACTTGCGACTCAGCGCATCCACCACTACGTTTGCCTTGCCGGGGTGATAATGTATCTCTATTTCGTAATCCTTTATCAACTCTAACCATCTTCGCTGCCTCATGTTCAGCTCCTTCTGAGTGAATATGTACTTGAGGCTCTTGTGGTCGGTATATAAATGTACGAGGTCACCGAGTAGGTAGTGCCTCCACATTGTAGTGCAAGTACCACGGCAGCGAGCTCCAAGTCGTGAGTTGGATAATTCTGCTCATGGTTTCTAAGCTGCCGTGATCTATACGCGACCACTCTTCAGTCTTGCATCAGCACACATCCGAGCCCAATGCCGGATGCATCGCAGTACACATCGAACGGTTTTGTTGTGTCTGGCTGCGCCAAAACCGGTGCTGATGTCAGGTGCTTCACTAATGCCTTGAACGCTGCTTCACATGTTGGACTCCAAACATATTTGGTATCCTTCTTTAGCAGCTCCGTCATAGGCTTGGCAATCTTCGAGAAGTTCAGAATGAACCTCCGATAATATCCCGCGAGTCCGAGGAAACTTCGTACCTCGTGAACAGTTCTCAGGGATTTCCAATTCAGAACTTGTGTGATCTTACTCGGGTCTACAGCGATACCCTCCGCTGAGATGATATGCCCGAGAAAAGGCACTTGCGATATCCAGAATTCGCACTTGCTGAATTTAGCGTATAGCTTGTGATCCCGCAGCCGTTGCAAGACTATACGCAGATGTTTCTTGTGATCTTCCTCCGACTTGGTATATACCAGTATGTCGTCAATGAAGACCACGACAAACTTGTCCAGCTCCGGCATGAATACCGAGTTCATCAAGTACATGAACTGAGCTGAAGCATTGGTGAGGTCGAAGGACACGACCAGGTACTCATAAAGTCCGTACCTCGTCGAGAAAGCCGTCTTCGGAATATCCTCAGCCCTTATCTTAATCTGATGGTACCCGGATCTTAATCTGATGGTTGTGGATTGATAGACACTTGGAAGTTTTATTTCTGGACTGTCCAGAAATAAAGAGTGAGACCCGTGCACTTCTGAGTTTAAGTGTACGACTCGAAGGACGGTGTCTAAAACAGCGCCGTGGCGGGTTAACCACGACATCCCTAGGATGACATCGACCTTCTGTCCCTCTAATATTATGAGAGACGTAGGGTACACTCTACCCGCTAAGCATAATGGTGCTTTGGAAACCATTACGCTTGCTGAAATCTTCCCACCCGGTGAACAAATCAAATGTGGACTATTGGTGGGTAGTATTTGCAAGCTGTGTTTAGCAATGAAAGCTTGGCTAATAAACTTATGTGTGGCACCTGAATCAAACAATACTATGGCGGGATGCTGGTGGAGTTGGAACATACCCACAAGGATTGGCTCACCCTCCGACACGTCCTCTATGGCAAGGTGGTGGACTGTGCCGGGCCTCGGGTTTGCCCGCCGCGCATTAGTAGGGTTCCGGGCTGATTCCTCCCCGGAAACTGCGGTGCCACTCCGCCTCCTTGCCTCTCCGGACAACTGCTGGTGAAGTGTCCTGGCCGACCACATTTGTAGCTTGTGGCCGCTGCTTGTGCGGTGCTCGGGAGATGAAAGCCCGGCATGCGCTGCTGAGGTGCATACGCACGCGGCATCGCCCGCTGCTGCTGTTGTTGTTGCGGTGGTGGTGCTGGCAGTGCCGGCCTGAATGCCGGTGAAGGATATGGCCGACTGCAGAATGGCATCGACCTCTGTGGTGGCTGCCAGCGTGGACCTGATGGTGGGTGATTCACCATCCGAAACTTCTGAGAAGGACCGTCTCCTTCTCCGCTGCTTTGCGGCGCGCTTCACTTTCTCTCCGCCGCAGCTAACTCTTTGCCGGAGTCCTGCTGGACAATCGCAGCATCAATGATGTCATTGAGGCTGCCGCGATTGAACATCGCCAATTTGTTCTTCAGGAGCGGGTTAAGCCCCCGGTAGAAGTGGTCCCGCCGCTTCTCGTCAGTATCGGCGTGATATGACGCGTAGAGCGCGAGATCGTTGAACGCCCTTGAATATTCCAGCGCGTTCCGGCTCCCTTGTTGCAGGTGTAAGAATTCCTGCGTCTTCCTCTTCATCAGACCCGGCGGTATGTGATAGGCCCTTAAGGCCGTCCGGAACTCCGCCCAGGTCATAACTCGGTCGGTGGGCTGTGAAGCACAGTAGTTCGCCCACCACGCGCTAGCGGATCCCTGGAGCTGTTGGACCGCGAACTGAGTCTTGTGCTGCTCACTTATTTGGAGCAGCCCGAACTTCATATCTATCGTGCGGAGCCAGTTGTCCGAATCGAGGGGTTCATCCGCCCTTAAAAATACCGGGGGATGAGTCGCTATGAAGTCGGAGTAGGAGCTCTGTTGACGCTCCTCACGGTCTTGATGTCTCTCTGGGCGAGACGTATTTGTAATAAGAGTTTGCAGCAACTCCGTGTGCTGCTGATGAGAACCCGCCATTGCCGCAACGATGTCGGCCAAGGTAACCGTTGGCGGTGTTTGCTGTTGCTGCTGCTGTCCCGAGGAGTCTTCGGGAGGCTGTTGGGAGGTCTCTCCCCCTTGACTAGAACCCCCAACGTCCGGGTTGGCACGAGTACGAGTCATTCTGAAATTTAAAACAGCAGCGATCAGTACATGTCATACTTAAAAATTCCGTATGCAACAGTAGGTATTGAAGTGATGCATGAATAATTTGCACAACATTCATATATATTGATAAAGCGTAAACTTTATACAAGACACATTATTCTCAGGTCTCCGAGAAGTCGTGCTCTTGTCGTCACTATCTATACATACCCTACTGCCTACGCGACATGTCACCGATTACAAAAGTTTGGGTTACACAACTCTAGCTGCCCTACTTGGCAAACGTAACCCCCTACTCGGAGTAGAACTCGACCTCCTGCGGGTCGTCCTCCTCCGGTACCTCCCTTCCCACACATGATGAGCCCGTCCCTCCACCGGAACGAGCGCGTATGGAGTGCCCTCCATCGCTCTCATGTGTAGCTGGCAGAAACGTGACATGGTGTCACGGGCTGCCACTTGCCACATTCCCTCGGGTTGTCTACCTCTCACCGTGACGGTGAACGGAGCCCACCCGGGTGGTGTAGGTCCTGCAGGAACCTCGACATGGATTGTCCACGTCTTGTTCCCCTCCTCGCCTTCTTCCTTGGCGAAGTACTGCGGCATCTGGTTGTACCCGAAATATTGAAGCATCTGCCTCAATGCTTCCAGATAGCCGCTGTGGTGAGAACAGTGAGATTCCACCCACCCGTTCTCGAACTGTTTATCCGCTGTCATCTGTAAAAACATATTTGAGAAATGTAAAATATTTATTTGAACAGTAAACCATTGAGTTATAACATAAAACATGTCATTGAACTCATAAGACTTGGAATCCTAGTTCAAATTTAAACAAATTTGACTGCTGGTCTGCTGTCCAACATGACTGCCCTGACCAGTTTCCATTTCAACCTGATTTAAACCATGCTAAATGCAAAACCAATTCTGGAGCTCAACATCAAAGTTAAATCTAACTTCAATAGATTTTCAGAAAGTATTTGCTTGGCCGAAGATCTGTCCTGGTTCAAAAGTTATGAGATGTCAAAGTTAACAGAATTTCTGGAGAAAATTGGACAGCACCTCCCTGCCTTAGGTTCTGATTTGATCCAAGAATTCCAGTTAATTCTACCCTCAATCTGATAAAACATTATGTTACAAAGTTGTAACCCATATCATAAGCTTTCCAGAACTACCTCATGTTCTATTTTTAGATTTTTATGCAGGAAGTTATGCTCAATTTACAAAGAGTTTACAGAGAGTATTTGCTCTGCCCTGTTTTCTGGACAGTTTCAACTCTACTGCATTTTTAGATTGGTTAGGGAATGAACACCTCTGGACCTCAACAGAAAATTTGTAAAGCTCTTCCAAAGCTTTCCAGACATGTATCATATGACCCCAACCTCGAAAGAACTCAACCTCTAACCTCTGATTAACTTCAGCCTTAATTTAGCTGAAAACAGGGGACTCTGTCCTTAATAGCCTATGAGTTGAAAACTTTTTAACTTTGAATATCCTGATTAAGGAAAGGAGTTACATAAGTTTTAATGCTTTGGATCAAAACTTTCAAATTTTATAATGAAGTTGCTCATTTAATGGAGTGTGACGTCGACGCGTCACCAGATCATGTCGGTACTACGTCCTCACAAAGAAAAACCTATACCGGACTTAGCCGGCTTCGTTAGTTCAGTGGCACTAAGCGTCACTCGCACACGGATACTACACGTCTACCGTTTCATGGTTAGACCACCTGCAGATAATTCATGCAATCGTCAGACTCGGCTGCACATCGAGTCCGGTAACCATACAGTTCGTACACCCGACCGTCATCACTCGCCCGGATGTTCTCAAGCCAAACACGCCTTGAGCTACATGTTCACGTTACTGACCACGTGACGGGGTCTCCCAAATTGCACCACGCACGCCAGGGACATACATTGCTCGAATACCCCAAACGACATGAAGAGTCGTAGAGGACATTAAAGCGGGTTGGGTTACCTGCCACCCGTGGGGCTCCACCCTTCAGCTTGTGCGCACTGGTGGACAGCGCTTATGTGCACCCCCCAAGACATAAACGTCCCGAGATGCATGATTTTCCGACATAATCAAATAGGTTAATATGCCACTTGCTATACACTAATAACATCCTTATATGGGCTACTAACTCGTTCCTCACTGAATTTTTGAAAAAGATGACCTATTGTAGTGCGTTAAGCCTCAAGCGAGCTCTGATACCAGCGCTGACATGACCCCACGGTCTTGTCCAGCCAGGATCACGCTGAGGGGTGCTGCGTTGCACAGCACCGGATAACACACATCAAAGGTACAAAGCGGAAGAAAAGTTTTATTACATAAACAGGTTAATGAACATTTTTACAACAAAATATGTTTAGTCTACACTCACGGGCGTAGACTACGCATCGAGTTCACGTTCAGCCCGTGAATGTGTCCTCGCTAGCATGCACACACACTAACACGGCGGCGTGCACGACTCCCACTTGACGGGGTTCCCCCCTGGGGTTCCATCTCATCCTCGGGAATCCCTTCCTCATAGAAGCTTACGCTAAGGCACATGAGAGAGCCGCAATCAAACAAGAAACGCATTTCTCTCATGTACTTTGCCCAAAGTTAAATAGAACTTTACTTAGCTCTAGACTACAGCAAATCATTAACAATCAAAGTTCATCTTTCAATCAGCAACATTTTAACATGTATCTAGCCTGTTCTTTCTACATCACGGTACAGTGAACAAGTGGTACTCACTGACCGTGAGGGACGGTGATTATAATCAATTTACACCTGCAGGGTTACCCGAACAACCCGTCACGTATGCCCGTACTCGATGTTGCCTACAGCAACCATCACGGACGTCGTACACAACCACCTTTCACCCGTCAGCTAAATATTGAACCAGTCCCATCATCCCGAGCAAGAGGTCTCTGCACGCGCATCTCAGTGCCGCCAGCCGATTTACACCTCAAGCTCTCAACCTACCCTCTGAACGACAGGCAATGCCTCAATACCCAGCTACCCGAGTTACATCAGTTTCCCGGTTCCCATATAGCCGGTAGGTCTTCGGTACTGTTCTAGCTTGTTCAACAGGCCCGCACACGGCTCGGTCCTCAATCGACACAAGCGGAGCTATAGCACCCAGGCCCCAAAGTCCTGCTGTCCTTACTCTCCGCTCGGTCTCATTTTTCTTGCCATGTGTATCATGTGCTATTTCTACCCGAGTCAAGTGCCTCTAGCCTATGCTCGCGAGTAGTTCCAACTACTCGACTTGTACCAAATCCTACACTATCTTAGCATTGCAGTAGCTAACAGGGTTTGCAATCCTAATCCCAAACTCATGGTTCCCTTGGCTATGCAATTGGTTTTTCAAACAAGACTCCAATGCAAGAAGTAATCATACTCAAGTAAGTGCTCAAAACAATAAAAATTTGTAAAAGGTTAATGCAAACCGGGGCTTGCCTTTCTGCTCTTGGTCGTAGGCTAGCTGCTCTTCCGGAGTAACGAAGTCTAGGACTTCAGGTTCCTCCTCGACCTTAGCAACTACATGAGATATAAGTACATGTATCAATTTAAATGCATTTGAATTGAATTTAATCTTGTGAAGGTTGTAAGTCTTACTAGACAGACCCAATGACTCTGAAATTTTTACTGTGGCTTGGTTACAACCTAAACAGAGACTTGGTCAAGTTTTACTTGCAGCAAAGCTAATTTGAGCTCTCCACAAATAGTTATGTCCTTGACCTTAATTGGAACTCTTAGGGTGTTCTAGGGATTTTCATGAAGCAAGCCATGACTTTCTGAAAACTAGATTTTCAGAGGGTTCTAACGGAGTTGGTTTCACTTAATTTGAAGGTTCCTAGCTAAAGATATGAGCTAAACAATTTCAGAGAAGATTCTGAAAATGTTTCTGAACATTTTCTTTTTTTCTCTGGAACAGTTTTATTAATCACACCATTAGGTGGATCAAATGCGCTCAAATGGATCTGAAATTTTTAGGGTAGTTCAGGGATATTTTGGTGAACATCCCAGTAAAATTCCAAACAGTTTAAATTTTGAGGAATTAATTCTGGAGAAATAAGGATTTTCATGAAGTGAAACTTGATTTTCTGGAAAGTAATTAGAGAGCTGAATCCAACAAAATTTGGTTCACTCGATTTGGAGTTTCCTAGCCCAAGTTATGAGGATTTGAAGTTTGAATGAAATCTGAAAATAGGGGAAAAGTTTAAATCTGCCGGTGGGTCCACGGGGATACGTGTTGGACGCTGGAGCGGCGGCACACCGGGGTCTACGGGGTTTTTGCGCGCCAGCACACCGGATCCGAGCCGCAGCCCGATCCCAATTTAAAATACGAGCCGCTGACAGCCGGATCCCACCCCCTTCGTCTACCTCTCGCCGCCCGCGCTCTTCCGCCGCGATACCTCACCGGAGAGCTCGCCGGTAGCCTCTGTGGGGCTCCAAACTTCATGATTCTGGCCGCCCCTGCCTACTTTCACTCGGGGAACATGATTCCAGGCTCAGTTCGTCATGAAAATGGCCGGTACATGGTCGGCGACGAGCGGCAGCCTCGGGAGAACTTCGGTCGTGTCGGCCGACCTCCCTAGCACCTCAATCACTCGAGCAAACGGTCGGGAAGCATCAGGGGACCTTAGGAAAGATCGACATGAGCCCCACGGAGCTCGGGAAGGGCTGTGTTGGGCTGTCACCGTGCGACCTAGGCCGGAAGTCGGGATTTCTACTAAAACTCGAAGAACAGCGGTTTCCCTCCACGGATCTTCGTGGTTCCTGCTCCTATGGACTCGTACGGGCACCTAGAAGTGATCCTCTCCACGAGAGGATGAGTGGTGCAGTGTGAATTATGAATTTCGCGGATGGGTGCAGACTCCACTTTTGCACACCGTCACGAAAACATGAAATTCCGGCGTGAGCAGTCTTTGTCACGCCACCAGAGCTTGCGGGAATGAAAGAAGGACTGAAGGCGAACCTTTTTGCTGTTCACAGCTCGGTGAACGGTGGCCTGTGGTGGCTGGATGGATCGTTCCCGCGGTGGCGGCTCGAGCTGAACCGGCAGGGGAATGATCGTCGCGGTGGAGCTTGGGAAGGCTGCTCCGAGCCTGGAACCGGCGCGAGGGTGTCGAGGAGGGCTTGGCGCACCTGGTGCTGGTCACAGATCGCCGTGGGAGCCTTGGGGTTGGCCGGGCGATGAGGGACCGAAGATTCACTTAGGCGGCGAGGGGTTTCAGTCTGTTGGGCGAGAACGCGTTGGGGTAGTGATGGGAGCACCGGCGACCGCTCGGGTGTATAGATAAGGGCCCCGGGAGTCGGTTCAGCGGCCGTGGGCGGCAAGCAGCTGGTGGCGCGGTGGCCTACCCTCGGTGGTGCCCTCGGGAGAAGCTCGGGGACCCGAGCACTGAAAGTTCACTCGGTTGAATTTCCTCAGTGGCTAACATGTGGGTCCCAGTTTTCTTTTAACCTCTGAAATTAACTCCATATCACTGTTGTAAACAGTAAGCCCTAAAATGCCCATTGTGATTTGAATTATTCACCCCTGAGCCATTTGAATTGGTTAGAATTCAAACTGGGTTTGGTTTGACTAAATTTCAGCACATGTTCAGTTTGAAATTCAAATAAAGTTTGAATTTGCTACACTTAGCTCATGTCAAGATCAACTCCAAATGGAGTGAAAATTGGTGTGTGAGTCACAAAAATGTGCTGAGTAAGAATATGCCTCCCACTTTTGTATTCACGGGATAAAAACAGTTTGAATTTGAATGTGGGTTCAAACTACCCTCTTTTAATCTATACCCAAAAGTACCTCAAAAAGGTTTTGAATTTGGGTGAAACTTGGCATGGACATCCCTAGCAAGGTGTAGGAGTTTTCATATGCCCAGCCTCTAGATAATGTATGTGGGAAATACCACTTTTGCATTTTGTGAGTTTATTCTCTAATGAGCATGTTGATAATGGTTACTTGCTCTTCAAATGTGTTCATCAACTTTCTTCAAATGAGGTGTGTTGTGTGGTGATGAACACTTCAAACATGTGTAAAAAACTGAGGCCTTTACACCTGAGTAGCAAAACTGCAACATGGTTCTTCCCTCTACCTCCTCGACGCGCCACCGACCGGTGTTCGGCCTCCCTACCCTGAGAACCCTGTTTTCCTGCGGAGGCCGAAACAAAACATGACAAAGAGCTCCCATGGACAGTCTAACCCGGAGCCTTTCACGGCTGAGCAAGAGTACCCATGAACGCGCCAAGATCTCACGCTGCTCACCTCCAAAGCTCAAGCTGAACCATCGACCATCGGCGGCGGATTTTCAACTTTTCTTCCAATCGGTGCAAACCGACCCACGGGTAAGAAATTGCAAAATTTGCACTTGACTATCGTTTTTGATTCACCAAGCTGGGCACGTATGAGCTAGACTAGGTAATCGACCTTTCCTCTTTGCATCCCTAGCATGAAACCCCCGGTAGACGGCCTATTATGAGTTTTTCCGACGGCGACCATAGCGGGGAGCCTCGGGCGCACGGTGAGGACGTATTTAGAGAAATCCCCGATCATTTTCCTGTTCATGTCGAGCTCCTACGGACTCTACCGGTGCTGTAGTGCCGATCCACCGAGCGTTTGGCGGGCTAGAAGTGACGGGCGACGTCGCCGAACATCGGTGTGAGCCGCCACACAGTGCAAGCTAGGGTAGAGCCATTGCCGGCCTGGGGAAACCCTTCCAATATGTTCAGCACATGTTTTTAGGGGCTAGCAGCGAGTGAGAGCGCGGGAGAAGACCGGACGACCGAGTTCCGGCGAGATCCAACGAGGTCGGGCGCAGGGGACGCGCGGGAGCCGGGGGTAGACGAAGAAGTCGGGCCCACACGTCAGTCACTCGGTTAAAAGGAGCTGGATCCTTTGCAGCCTCGGATCACTTTGTGACTGTGCACCAATGTCCCTGTGGCCCGTGTGTCTTCGTCTCAGGAAGAGACACGTCGCCCCGGGCCCAGTGGCAGACATTTGAAAATTTCCCAAATTAATTCAAATGGCAGATTTGGTTCAAACTTTATAAGAGCATAACTTTTGCTAGGAAACTCCAAATTAGGTGATTCAAATTGGCTTAGATTCAGATTGAAAAACTCTATCCAAATATGCAACCCAATTTGTATGAAAGTAATAATAAATTCTGTAAAATTCTTTGAATTTTTCAGTAAAAGAATTTTAGAGGGAATTTGGTTCATCCAAAAATCCTCAAATTTTGGCAGAATATTGCTTAGGATATTATTGAACACCTGTAAAATGTTCAGATCATTTTGAGATGATTTGTTTAGGATAATTTAGAATCCAAATTGCTGTGCTCAAATTAATACAGAAACTTTTCAGAAAAAGTCCCAAAGTTGTAAAATCATTTCTGGGCAATTCTGAGCTCCAAAAATCCTAGGAAAATTCATACATGCTCTCTGAACTATAATTGGAATTGTAGTTTACTAAGTTTGGCATGAACATGTGAGTTACTTCAGAATTAATTCCTTTTTCTTAATTTGTTAGGGAATTGTTCTGAATAAACCACTCAGTCAAAATGCTAAATTTTGGTCCAGAATCATTTCTTGTGACAAGGAACTCACATAAAAAATTTCAGCCCCATTGGAGCTCTTGATTATTACTTGGCAATACACTTTGCTTAGGTAGAAATAGCCTAATTAGGAAAAGCACTTAACTCTTGATAATTTTTGCTAAACCCCGATGCAACCACTTGCACCAGTTTCATTTTAAATTCTTAAACAGAGTTGTGGTTTTAAACTTGTCTATATATTTTGATCACAAAAGCTTTACAATTACATACATGTGCATATACATATCGTATAGTCATCGACATGAGGACTTGTGAAGGAAGTGAAGTGGGATTCCAAGAACAAGGTGATCAAGTGATCAAGCCTCAAGTGATCGATTACACTAACTGATTGTATTCTTAGTCACCTGCAAAACAGGCAAGCCCCGGTTTGCATTCAAGCAATCTTATAAAGTATTTTCATTTCTAGAGATCATAGCTATGAAATATTAATTGCTTTAGGTCTAGATGATATTGAAAACCCAATTGCATGACCAGATTAACCTAAGAGAGAATGGGTAGATTAGCATCTCATCGAGTGGAATTAGGCTACACTAAATATTACTAAGGAAGGACCGGTAGAAGTCGAGTAGTTGGAATCTACTCGCGAGTTTAGGGCTTGGTTTCACCGGAACGGGTTATGAATAGAATCAGTGAGGAAAATTCACAAGTGAGAAATTGAGACCGGGCAGTGAGATTGAGATGCAGCAGGCTGCGGACCATGCGTGCATAGCCCTGCCTATGTCGGTTAAGGCCCGTATGTGCTTGGCCCTGTTGGACAAGTTTGAGTTGTGTACCGGGAGCATACTGGCTATATGGGACCCAGGAAACTGATGTACCTCGTGAGATTCACATGGGAACTTTTCCGATCGGCTTAGTCATTCGGCGTCAGTACAGCAGGAGGTAACTCGCTGAAGAACATATCACTGCAGGTAAGTACCTTGAGGGAGCTTGCTGTTCGGGTCAATGGGACCGCGTTGTGACACCCGGTCCCGTAAAACACGGAACCAAGTTAATGCATATGTGTGCCCAGGATGTTCATCACACATACACATGTAATCCACAAACTGAATTCAGAATATAACCATGAATAAATAGTGTTTAAGTACTTTATTACATCGACTAATTGTCTCACTCATAATTGTCTATCTTATTCTTGCAGCGGAAGTCTCTAAACGATAGCGGAAACACCTAAACAGCAGCGGCTCGATCTTCAACACCACAGGCAAGTTGACGGTAGTTCACACGCCTAGTACTCCACATGATCTTCAAAGTACTCTTCTCCTGTAGCTGATGTTTTGTGTGATAATGCAAGGGTGAGTACATGTCGTACTCAGAGAGTGCGGGAAAAGTATGACAGCTAGCTTACAACAAGGTAGGAATAAAAAGGGCTCATTGCAGCAAGCAAATTTTATTTCATAAACATGATAAAAACAGCAACTATTTCTATGTGAGTTTAATCCCATCATAACCATGTTATATCAGCAACTTCCCTTCCTCATAATTCACCATTTATCATGTCTCAACCAGCCAGTAATCTTTCTCATACTCATAAAATTTTTATAACAATTTCATGTTCATATAACCAAAGCCAAACTCATTGTCATGACTCAACAGTCCCGAAACCAATCCCAATGACCATACCGAACATCCATCCCATGTCTTCCCTCTAGTCATGTGAGTTGGCTAGGCGCTTGCGACCATAAGCACGGCTATCATGATAGTTTTACACTCTGCAGAGGTGGCACCACTTTACCCACAAGTTTGTGATTTCGTCACCCGTCGGCGACTGCAGAACCTCCATTATATAAGTACACAACTGTCAATGTATGGCCAAGAGATCACAAAATAGCCTTTACAAAGGGGCTACTAGATGTATGGACTCACTAAGGTTTCACCAGCAGGCTCGAATCACCATTCTCCCACCTACGGGCCTCCTCTTGTGCCATGCAGTTTCCCGTGCAGTCCTCTTTCTTCAGAGGCTAGCTCCGAGGACGCCACGTGTCCCGCGGAGCCGGACCTCCCTTCTCCTTAGAGGAGAGATCCGAGCGCGCCACATGTCCCGCGGAGGCCGGACCTCCCTTCTCCTCAGAGGAGAGATCCGAGCGCGCCACATGTCCCACGGAGCCGGACCTCCCTTCTCCTCAGAGGAGAGCTCCGAGGGTGCCATGTGTCCCGTGGAGCCGGACCTCCCTTCTCCTCGGAGGAGAGCTCCGAGGGCGACACGTGTCCAGCAGCTGGACCTCACCCCTTCTGCAGGGATGAGCTCCAAAGGCGCCACGTGTCCTACGGCCGGACCTCACCCCTTCCGCGGAGATGAGCTCCGAAGGCGCCACGTGTCCTTCGGCCGGACCTCACCCCTTCTGCAGGGATGAGCTCCAAAGGCGCCACGTCACCAGCAGTGCCGGACCTTTCCCCTGTCCGCAGGGGAGAGCTCCGGAGGCGCCACGCGTCCAGCGGGCCGGGGAACGTGTTGATAGCGCACTTCGACAAAATGGAATTGGCTCATTTCAGCCATCTTTTTCCCATTCCCCACCATTTTTATGATTCTTTCTCTATGGCTATGGTTATACGGTTCTTTTCTCCATTTCTACTTCTTTTATAATGTTTCTCTATATGAAAAATGTATGCAATGCATAGAGATGGATTTGAGGGTGTTACAAACCTACCCCGTTAAACTGAATTTCGCCCACGTGATTCGATAGAGTAGAGAATAGATGAGGAAATTCTGCCTTGAGGTCTTCCTCACGCTCCCATGTAGTTTCGGCTTCCGTGTGATGGCTCCACTGTACCTTGCACCAACGGATCCCTTTGTTCCTCGTGACCCTTTCCTTTACGTCCAAAATTTGGACGGGGTGCTCCACATAGGTCAGATCCTCATGAAGCTCGAGCTCATCAATCGGTACTTGTTCTTCCGGTACTCTTAAGCACTTCTTGAGTTGGGATACGTGAAACACGTTGTGTACGTCAGAGAGGTGCGTTGTCAGCTCTAGTTGATAGGCTACTTCGAAGGTCAATCTTCTTCGCCTATTGTCCGCATAACCTTTTTTTCGTGACTGAGCAGCCTTCAAATTTTCTCGTATCGTTTGGACTTGCCTTTCGGCGTCATGCAGCTCTTCTGGTCCAAACACTTGGCTCTCTCCGTTCTCATTCCAGAACAGCGCCGTTCTACACCGTCTACATACAATGCTTCGAAAGGTGACATCTTCACGCTGGCTTGATAGCTGTTGTTGTATGAGAATTCAGCATACGGCAAGCTCCTATCCCAACTACGCCCATGTTTCAAGGCGCAAGCTCTCAACATGTCTTCCAAAATTTGATTTGTCCTCTCGGTTTGCCTGTCAGTTTGCGGGTGATAAGTGGAGCTGAAATTCAGCCGTGTGCCCATGGCTTCATGCAGCTTCTTCCAGAACCTAGAGGTAAATTGAGAACCCCGATCTGAAACTATCCTCTTTGGAACTCCATGGCGACACACAATTTGCTCCATATAGAGCTCGGCTAGTTCTGCAACGCGGTACGTGGTTCTAACAGGGAGAAAATGGGTTGTTTTCGTCAATCGGTCCATGATAACCCAAATGGAGTCATAACCTGACCGAGTACGTGGCAATCTGACAATGAAATCTATGCTGATGTCTTCCCACTTCCACTTGGGCACTTTCAATGGCTGCAACAGTCCAGCGGGTCTTTGATGTTCGGCCTTCACCTACTGGAACGTGTTGCATAAGGCAACATATTCAGCTATGTCCCTTTTCATACCATCCCACCAATAGCAAGTTTTCAGGTCCTTGTACATCTTTGTACAACCGGGATGTATGGAATAAGGTGAGTCATGTGCCTCCTTTAATATCGTGTCACGGATGTGCTTCATGTTAGGCACACAAATCCTTTTCCCTAACCAAAGCGTGCCTTTTTTGTCTTCCTTTAAATCCTTTTCTATGCCTTGTCGGATTCTTTCCTTGATTTCTTTGATTTCCTCATCCGTTGCTTGGCCATCTCGTATCTATTGTTCCAGCAAAAAGTTGAGTTCCATCACTTCCATCTCGTTCAAGAACCCGAGACGTAACCGTTCGAACTCCTTGCGCAGCTCGGGCGGTAGCTCCCGAACCGTGAGTTGGTGACATGCTCCCTTTTGGCTGAATGCATCAGCTACTACATTGGCCTTTCCGCGGTGATAACTGATTCCAACATCATAATCCTTGATGAGTTCCAACCATCGACGTTGCCTCAAATTCAGATCTGTTTGCGTGAATATGTACTTGAGGATTTTGTGATCCGTATAGATCTCACATCGGTGGCCAAGGATATAATGTCTCCAAATCTTCAATGCATGCACCACGGCTGCAAGTTCCAAGTCATGTGTGGGGTAATTCAGCTCATGTTTCCTCAGTTGTCTCGAAGCATAGGCTACTACTTGTCCTTCTTGCATGAGCACACATCCAAGCCCTAGTATTGATGCGTCACAATATATATCGAAACTCTTGCTCACGTCCGGTAATACCAAAACCGGTGCTGTGGTTAGCCTTTTCTTGAGCTCCTTAAAGCTTTCTTGGCACACTGGCGTCCACTGAAATGCTTTCCCCTTCATTAGCAATTCAGTCATAGGCTTCGCTATATTGGAGAAATCCTTGATGAACCGGCGGTAGTATCCAGCCATTCCAAGGAAACTCCGAATATCTCTCACGTTCTGCGGTTGGTTCAACTTCAGAACATCTCCCGCTTTTTCCGGGATCAACCTATACTCCTTTCTCGGAGATGATGTGGCCTAGGGACGATATCTCCCTTAGCCAAAATTGACACTTGCTGAACTTGTCATACAATTGATGCTCTCGCAGTTTCTGCAAGGTCAATCTCAAATGTTCTTCATGTTCTTCCTCGCTTTTTTAATACACCATGATGTCATCAATAAAAACCATGACGAACTTGTCTAAGTACTCCATGAAGACCTTATTCATGAGGTACATAACATATGCGGGTGCATTCGTTAACCCAAAAGACATAAAGGTATATTCATACGAACCATACCGTGTTCGAAATGCGGTCTTGGGTATGTCGGAGGGCTTAACCTTCAGCTGGAAGTATCCCGACCGAAGATTGATCTTGGAGAAAATTTGGGCACCTTTCATTTGGTCGAACAGGTCCTCTATACAGGGCAGCGGGTATTTATTCTTGATCCTCACCTCATTGAGAGACCTATAATCCACACACATCCTTTGGGTCCCATCCTTCTTGTCTATGAAGAGCACGGAGGCTCCCCACGGTGACGAGCTTGGGTGTATAAAGCCCCTTTTCTAGCTGCTCCTGAATTTGCTTCATAAGTTCCACTAGTTCATTAACGGGCATCCTATATGGCCTTTTCTCTATAAGTGCGGTTCCAGGTACTAAATCAATGGCAAACTCAATGTCCCGGTCAGGTGGCATACCTGGAAGTTCTTCCGGGAACATGTCCAAAAATTCTTGAACCACCGGAATGCTTTCCAATGTTGCTTCTTCGACGTGGTTCAACGCTGCCTTCTCGGTTGCCGGTTGGGCTGACTCGAACTCAATATGAGTACCGTGCTCATTTGTCAACTGCACGCTCCTCTCAGCACATTGGATTACTCCGTTGTGCTTGCTTAACCAATCCATTCCATGTATTATATCTATACGTTGGGAATCCAGGACAATAAGGTTGGCAAGAAAGTCTACCCCCCCCTCTTATTTAAGGTTTACTTTCGGACATACTATATTATCCTCATCTCTCCACCGGGAGAGTTAACCAACATAGTGTATTTCATGTGTGATATGGGCAGATTATACTTGGCAACATACTTGGATGATATGAATGAATGCGATGCTCCCGAATCAAATAAACAGTGGGGGGTTGGAGTTGGTAAGGAACATACCAATCACGACATCCTCGGCTTGTTGTGCTTCCTGAGAGGAGAACTGATTCACGTTGCCACGAGCGTAGTTCTGCTGCCCACGGTTACCTTGCGTAGCTCCTCCACTCGGCCATGGGTTCTGTTTTGGTGCGTTGGTCAGCTGTCCAAGGCCTTTCTTAGGGCATTGACTTGCAAAGTGTCCCACCTCTCCACATGAAAAGCATGCTTTGTTGCCCAAAACAGCAGGAACGTTAGGGCGAGGCTGGTTTTGAGAATATGCGCTCATGTTGGGACGGGGTGCAGGAGGCAAGGGCACACGAGGTGCTTGCACAACAGGACGTTGCTGCGGTGGTTGATTAGGGCGAGGTGGGTTTACAGGGCGGAAAGTAGAAGAAAACGAGCCATACTGTGGTGCAGCTGGGGGCATGAATCGGGGACGTACATTGCTCCCTTGTGGCTGGTATGGCATCTTCCTCTTGCCCTCTTGCTCGATCTCATTGATCTTGCTCTCTCATTGTTTTGCAGTTTTACTTGGATCTCGTTGTTCAATCCCCTCATGAACAAGTATTGCTTCCTTTGATCCGAGTTGACGTCTTCGGGAGCATACCTTGACAGATGCGTGAACTTGTTGAGGTACTCATTCACGCTCTTCTTTCCTTGGCGGAGACCTTCAAACTCTTGCCTTTTAAGAATCATGACTCCAGCAGGGACGTAATGAGAGCAGAAACTCTCCTTGAATTCAACCCAAGTGAAAGTCTCCTGGTTGTCATGAGCATTGCAAAGAGCGTCCCACCAGTCAGCGGCTGCTCCCATAAGTTGGTGTCATGCGAAGAGAACTTTCTTCTGATCATTGCACTGAACAATAGCAAGCTTCTTCTCCATGGATTTCAACCAATTGTCAGCCTCCATGGGATCATTAGCTTGTGCAAAAGTAGGCGACCGAGTCCTCATGAACTCTCCCAATCGGTTGTGAGCCGGCGGTGGTGGCGGTGGGGGTACAGGAATGGGGTTAGGATTGTTATGGTTGTTGGCTTGCAGCTGTCCCAAAGTTTGTATCATGGTTTGCATGAGCTGGTTCTGCATCGACGTCAACCGTTCAAGGTTGTTTGCACCAGCCCCGGGGTTGTCATTTTCAGGAAGTTCAACGTTGCCATCCTCTTGTGGTTCATGGTTGCCACAAATGTTCCTTCTTTGACGGCTGGCATTTTCTCTCACCATCTGTGAGAGAGAGTTGGATAGAATAGAAAAGAGAAGTTTAGATTGGTCCCCCCAACTATATGCATCAAGGTGCATGAACTAAATATCTTCTTTCATTAATTTCAGCCTATGTGAGGATGTGAACACATGCCAAAGCACCTCACATCTCTCTACTATGTGTGGATGTGGATATTCGACGAAGCGTCCCACAACTCACACCAGCACACAAAACAGAAGCAATCATCACAAAAGTTCAACACACCACTACTATTCACGCTACTACGATTTAAACGTTCCTATTACAGCTTATTCAATGGAACCCTAAACTTAATCATGTGAACTGGTGCTGTCCGCGCCGTGTGACTGGGGTGGTCCATCGGACACCTCAATGGGGTTAAGTGCACTCCCACGTGGTGGTGAACGAGTACTTATGGGTGTCATGCTCCTGATCACCAGCATCTATGAATAGGTCATGAAAAACTTTGGGGAAGGGATAAATACTTCAAAACTTCAGAATATATGAAGCAAGAAAGCAAAGGTGTTGTTGTCCAAAAGAAGAGAGAAGAGGGGCTGAAAATAGCATTTTGCGGTGGCTGAATTGACAAGAAAGGTGCAGCAGCAAGCAATTTTCGAAAATAGAAGTTTAGAGGGGTGTTCCTATGTGTTTTAGAGGGTCTATTCTACCTAGGCTTGTGTCCTACGGTCAACGTGGCTCTGATACCAATCTGTGACACCCTGTCCCGTAAAACACGGAACCAAGTTAATGCATATGTGTGCCCAGAATGTTCATCACACATACACATGTAATCCACATACTGAATTCAGGATATAACCACGAATAAATAGTGTTTAAGTACTTTATTACATTGACTAATTGTCTCACTCATGATTGTCTATCTTATTCTTGCAGCGGAAGTCTCTAAACGATAGCGGAAACAACTAAACAGCAGCGACTCCATCTTCAACACCACAGGCAAGTTGACGGTAGTTCACACGCCTAGTACTCCACATGATCTTCGAAGTACTCTTCTCCTGTAGCTGATATTTTGTGTGATAATGCAAGGGTGAGTACATGTCGTACTCAGCAAGTGCGGGAAAAGTATGACATCTAGCTTACAACAAGGTAGGAATAAAAAGGGCTCATTGCAGCAAACAAATTTTATTTCATAAACATGATAAAAACAGCAACTATTTCTATGTGAGTTTAATCCCATCATAACCATGTTATATCAGCAACTTCCCTTCCTCATAATTCACCATTTATCATGTCTCAACCAGCCAGTAATCTTTCTCATACTCATAAATTTTTTATAACAATCTCATGTTCATATAACCAAACCCAAACTCATTGTCATGACTCAACAGTCCCGAAACCAATCCTAATGACCATACATAACCATACCGAACATCCATCCCAAGTCTTCCCTCTAATCATGTGAGTTGGCCAGGCGCTTGTGACTGTAACCACGGCTATCATGATAGTTTTACAATCTGCAGAGGTGGCACCACTTTACCCACAAGTTTGTGATTTCATCACCCATCGGCGACTGCAGAACCTCCATTATATCAGTACACAACCATCGGTGTATGGCCAAGAGATCACAAAATAGCCTTTACAAAGGGGCTACTAGATGTATGGACTCACTAAGGTTTCACCAGCAGGCTCGAATCACCATTCTCCCACCTACGGGCCCTCTCTTGTGGCATGCAGTTTCCAGGGCAGTCCACTCTCTTCAGAGGCGAGCTCCGAGGACGCCACGTGTCCCGCGGAGCCGAACCTCCCTTCTCCTCAGAGGAGAGCTCCGAGCGGGCCACGTGTCCCATGGAGGCTGGACCTCTCTTCTCCTCAGAGGAGAGCTCCGAGAGCGCCACGTGTCCCGGGAGCCGGACCTCCCTTCTCCTCAAAGGAGAGCTCTGAGGGTGCCACGTGTCCCGCAGAGCCGGGCCTCCCTTCTCCTCAGAGGAGAGCTCCGAGGGCGACACGTGTCCAGCGGCTGGACCTCACCCCTTCCGCAGGGATGAGCTCCAAAGGCGCCACGTGTCCTTCGACCGGACCTCACCCCTTCCGCAGAGATGAGCTCCAAAGGCGCCACGTGTCCTTTGGCCGGACCTCACCCCTTCCGCAGGGATGAGCTCCGAATGCGCCACGTCACCAGCAGTGCCGGACCTCTCCCCCCTCCGCAGGGGTGAGCTCCGGAGGTGCCACATGTCCAGCGGGCCGGGGGACGTGTTGATAGCGCACTTCGACAAATTAGAATTGGCTCATTTCAGCCATATTTTTCCCATTCCCCACCGTTTTTATGATTCTTTCTCTATTCCTATGGTTATACGGTTCTTTTCTCCATTACTACTTCTTTTATAATGTGTCTTTATATGAAAAATGTATGCAATGCATGGAGATGGATTTGAGGGTGTTACACGTGTCTGGTGTGGAAGAACTTCGGAAAGGTGGCTGCGTATGACATCGGTCGAGTTAGCTTCCAGCAACTCGGAGACGGGTGTACGTGTCGTGCAGTCCGGGTGTGTACTTGTTCGAATCACCGCCGCTAGCGGTTATATGAGCATTCTTGGCCACTGCGTCTTGACGTAGCAAGAACTGAAGTGAATTACTTTGAATTGATAAGGATTATGATCTAAATTGTATTGCAACCATACTTGAGTTAGAGATAGTGCAAATTAAATTTACTTCACCTTGTGCAAGAAGCATGGCAACAAAGCGTTTCTTGTTTGATTGTGGAGTTATGATGCTGTTCGGCTCAAGGTCTTTAAAATGAGGCTTTAAAATCTGAAATTTAAGGATCAACTGTAGGTGAGACCTTTATGCAAATTCAGCTACAATGTTTTGATCCGTCGTGCATGTAGAGTTTCTCGTTTAGAGGAGACGGATCAGTCTTGATGAGCCTATGTACTCACGCTTGCTATATGAGTGGTTTTGTAGGTTAACATCGATGCTATGAGGAGGTTGTCTGGTGAGACTCGGAGACTTCCGAGTCGTTTAACACACGGAGAACCTGGCCACTGCCATATGTCTTCATGTTGCTAGCGAGAAGAGTCCGCGGGCTGGACATCTTCTCGAGTGCTTAGTAGCTACTAAACATGAGATAAATTAGTCTTCCGCTGTAGCTATTTGATGTAAATTATTTACAAAGAATACTTGTAAGCTTCCACATTTGATTTATATGATACGGTTTTTCGTTATATGTGTGTCGTTGGGTGCCGCATATCACGGCACCACCCAATGCGATTCCCGGGTGAGTGGCACGGCCCCGTGATCGGGTCGGGCACTCACATAAACAACATAGGAAGTCCACAATCAAACAAAAAACACATTTCTCCTATGTTTCCTTCCTAAGGTCAAAAGGAAATTTGATTTCCTCTAATCTAAAGCACATCATTAATATTCCATGTATTACTTCAAAACAACAACATTAATTCATGCCATCTATCCTGTTCTCTCTACGTCACGGTACAATGAACAAGTGGTACTCATTGACCATGAGGGACACCGATTATAACCGATTTACACCGACAGGGTTACCTGAACAACAACCATCATGAACGTCGTACGCAACCACCTTTCACTCGTTAGCTAAGTGTTGAACCGGTCCTATCGTCCAGAGCAGGAGGTCCCTACGCGGAGCAACCTACGTGCCCCCTAGCAGATTTACACCTTGTTGCTCTCAATCAACCCCTTTGGATGACAAGCAATGCCTCAACATCCAGCTACCCGAATTACATCAGTATCCCGGTTCCCATATAGCCGGTATGTCTTCGGTACAGTTCTAGCTTGTTCAACAGGGCCGCACACGGCTCGGTCCTCAACCAACTCAAGCAGAGCTATAGCGTCACAGACCCTAAAAGTCCTGCTACTCCTACCCTCTGCCCGGTCTCGTTTTCATGTCATTTGTCTCGTGATCTATCTCACTAACCGAGTGTGTATCCCTAAGCCTATTCTCGCGAGTAGTTCCGACTACTCAACTTCTACTGAATCCTATACCATTTAGAGCATTGCTGTGGCTACTCGAGGGTCAAAACTTAGACTCAAAACCCTGGTTCTCTTGGCTATGCAACTGGGTTTTCAATCTAGACTCTAATGCACAAATCATTTAACTCATAAAGTAAGTGAGAAAAATAAAACTTTGAAAATAAGTTTAATGCAAACCGGAGCTTTCCTTGCTGCTGGTCATTGACAAAAACTTCCTCTGGATGGATACAATCCAATATCTCCGGGGCTTGTTCGACTTCAGTGACTACACATAATAGAAATACAATGCATGTCAAATTCAAATGCAATTGTGTTGAATTTAGAATGTGAAGACTATAACTCTAGCTAGACATCACTTCTGACTCTGAAATATGTACTGTGGTTTGGTGAGAACCTAAAAATGGACTATGCCAAATTTCATCTGAAGCAAATATCGTTTGAGCCCTGCACAAATAAATGTATAACAGACCATACTTAGAGCTTCTAAGGTTTTCTAGGGATTTTCATGGAGCAAGCCATTACTTTCTGGAAACTAAAGTTTATGATGGTTCTAATAGAATTGGTTTCATGTCAACTGAAGAATCCTAGAGAAAGTTATGAGCTAAACAAGTTTGAGAAAATTCTAAAAAAGGTTTCTGTACATTTTTCATTTTCTCAGCGGCAGTTCCCTTAATCTCACAGTTAAGTGGACTTATAAACTCGGACGGATCTGAAATTTTTCATGTTACTCAAGGATATGAAAATGAATGTACTGGACATATTTGAGAATTTTCCACAAAGTGGATCTTTAGTTAAAATTCCCAACAATTTAAATTTAAGGGAATTAATTCTGGAAAAAAGAATGTGTTTCAAGGAATGAAACTTGTTTTTCAGGATAGTACTCAGAGAGATGAATCCAACAAGATTTGGTTCACTAAACTTGGACACTCCTATCAAAAGTTATGGGTGTTTGAAGTTTGGAGGAAATTCTGGAAAAAGAAAAACCACGAAATGTTTAAAAACCTGTAACACCCCAAAACCTGCTAAAGAGGAGAATTAAAAAATTTTTGGATGTATTGTATGTTGTGTAGCAATTTAAATTCAAACTGGAATTTAAGTTTGAATCAAAACAGAAAAAGGAAAAGGAAAAAGAAAAGAAAAAGAAAAAACCGGCCAGCGGGCCAAAACCTTCTCAGCCGGCCCAGAACCGCGCGCGCCAGCCAGCCCGAAACCCGCCCCCCTCTCCCTCTCTCTGACGCACGGGGCCCGCATGTCATCCCTTTCCCCACGCGCCCCCAACCGCTCCGGCTCTCACTCGCGCCCGATCACAACCGCCCTCCCGAACCCCGCGCTCCCAGCCCCGATTCTCGGTCCCGGGCACCCCAGCGTGATCTCAACAGACCCCACCGCCCTCCCTCGCCATTTAAATGCCGAAAATCCGCCCCTTCCTCCCCGATCGGCCACACCCGACGCAGGGTGAGCACCGCCGCCGCTGCTGCCCTTTTTCCAGCTCCCTCTTCCGTTTTTCCCCATGCTAACGTGCTTGCAGTGCTTGACCGCCTCCAGAGAAGCTCATCGCCGAAGAAAATCCGAGGAGGAACGACCCCATTGCTCCCCCACCGAAGATTACCTTCGGTCGCCGCTCCTCGCCGCCGTTAAGCCCTCCCGACCCCTTCGGATCCAAGAAAACTGCACTGATGAGCTCTCCTTCCTCCCCTCTGCCGTTTGCAACCAAATAGGATAGATGTTAGCGTCTGTAGATGAAGATCCGCAGCCTCGCCGGCGAGATCGCACCGCTGCCGCCGTGCGCCGCCGCTCGCGCGGGCGAATTCCGGCCAGGAGCGACGTGGCCTCTTGTAGGCCGTCTATTTTAAATCGCACGGCAGAAATTAAATCGGCGCATATCCCTTCGGCGATCTAATCTGAGCCGTCTGTTTTAAATCCAACGGCCCACATCAGCCCAGCGTTATAAAGGCCAGGAATCTTACGCGCTACCCCCTGGGGATCTCGGAAAACACGAGCTAGCCCCGGAAACTTCTGATCTAGCCCCTGGACCTTCAGAAATTCATGTAAATTCATTTAAAAATCAGTTTTAGCCTCTGGACTTAATAAAAATTAGGAAAAGCTCTCTGTTATGTGTAATTAGGCCCCTGAAAATTTAGGAAATAGTAAATTAAACCCTGCAGTAGGGTGGATTTGCCTTTTTGACCCTATAAGATATCAAATTCAGAAATCTGAACATATGAGTAGAATTTAAATTAAAAAGGTAAAATAAACACATGTGCAAATACAAATTTAAACTCTCCTAGCACTTGGAAAACCTTTAGAGGGAGTTAAAAATAGATTTTTAGGCTGAAATAAAATCTGCCTAAGTGTTGCTCATTTTTATTATCTCTAGAGACACATTTTAGGCTAGGAAATAATTCTAAAAACTGGTAAAATAAATTTAAATTGTTTAACATCAGAGAGGAAGTTCAAAAATATTTTATTGAACATTTTAGATCAGAACCTATTCTGTTTAGATGATATGTCTTACTATTTTAATATTAAAATTTACTTTTAGGCATAGAAAATAAATCTGAAAATATAGGAAAATAAGTATGCAAAATTTGAAAATGTTAAATGAGGTCATTATTTTCAAAAACATCAAATTGAGATTTTGAAGAAGATCTGAAAACCTATTTGGAGTAGGAAACTTTCTTTCATGCAAATTTTGTGGCTAAGGAGTGTATTAATTAAATATAGAGAATTTGTTCAAATGGGAAATTAATATATAGTGTGCAACTAGAAATCTTAATAAAAAAGTTAGAAATAATATATATATGTTTAAAAGTGTATGTAGGCCTAAAATCAACACATCTGGGGTAACCACAACACTTGAACATGTGAATGACTTTAATATGTATGTATGTGTGGTTTGCATGAGTGAAAGTGTGGACTATGGCTTATGGATTGTTGTTTTCTTTTGCTATGTGTATTGGCATGAGTAGAACCTGCCCCAGAGCAAGTTCTCCCCGTCCAAGACCAAGACTTTCCATTCCTAGAGCAGCAGGAGGAAGGCAAGTGTCCTTGACCACTTTGATCCTATACTAGGATGTGTAGTTAGAATTTAATTGCATTGTCAATTTGAAATATGATACCCAAGCTAGGAAGTTTCCCTAGATTTTCATTATCTTATTTCCTTGTAGCCTGTGTTGGTATTTATGTTATTATGTCATTCATTCATATTACTTATGCTTAGCCATGCTTAGGATGGGATAAGTGGGATATGAGATCATCAACTTATTTACCTTACTCTTGAATGAGATATTATGAGTTATGTAGAGGTAGGGATCGAGGCAAGTTGGATGATTTGCTTGGTGTTGTGTGTACGAGACTCAGGTTTGTGTTTAGTGCTTGCCTGGATCCTAAGGACCGGTTCATGGAGCATGTAACCTGGCTTTACCGTGCCAACCACATGCTGAGATGGGGCAGCTTGGCCAATTAATTAGGTGTATCCCCGGCGTAGTATGGGTGTTTTGGATGGTGCGGGGAATAGGTGTCAGCTGGACTACCATATGAACCGCAAGGCTCAAGAGGGGGCCACTGCAGCGGGGTTCGAGCCTCTTGTATGCTGTTAGGAGTGAAACCTTAGTGGGCCCACGCTTGTCGGGAATCCCTTAATAAAGGCCTCGTAGTGATCTCCTGGCTACACACCTGGGAAGTGTGAATGTGGTTCGCGGCCACTGGCATAATGGAGGTTCTTTTAGTCCACCCAGCAACGGGGGATGAAATCACTACATGTGGGTACAGTGGTGCAAACTCTGTAGAGTCAGAACTGTCATGACAGCCGTGCTCACGGTCAAGAGCGGCTTGGACTTATTCATGATTAGAGGATGATGAATTGGGAAGTTGAGGATGTTGAGCGGGAAGCTTAACATTGGAGATGAGAGTATGTTTACTTGATATTGATGATGGGTTGGGAGATTGGGACCATTTCACCTGTGTAGTAATTTAGGTGCTTAATAAGCTAAGGTGATAGGTATTAATTGTGTAGTGCTTAAACCATGAGTTCAACCTCTCCTTGCTCTAGCCAAGCATCACATAACTTTCCCACACTTGCTGAGTACCAACGGTACTCAAACTTGCTTTTCTGTTGGTTTAAATTGCTGCTCAGGTCAAGGGGATGATTTGGTGTTCAATGACCAAGACTTTGGACCCGAAGAAGGTTTCTAGGTTCACGGAGTCCCCCGGGCAACGCCTGTGACGGAGCCCACAAGATTTTTATTCCGCTGCTGCTTTATTTACATGTTATGAACGTATTATCGTCCATCGAGACGTATGCTATGTAAGACTTATTTATATTCGAACACTTGGCTTGTAATAAATGATGCTTCACTATTTGTCATCACATGTGTGAGAGAATGATCCTGGCATACATGTGATATTCACTCGGTTGTTCTTTGGGGCAAACCGGGTGTGACAAAACCTGACAGCAGGGTCCACTGGTGATGTGGCACCACGAGAACCAAAGACACACGGGGTCACAGGTTTAAATGCGCATGGCCACAAACTGATTCCGAGCCACAGAGGATCCAGTTCAATGAAAACAGCGGCTGACGCGTGGGGCCATGGCTTCTTCGTCTACCTCGCGCCCCAGCACTCGCCAGCCGCCCACCTCGCCAGATACCTCACCGGGAGGGGTTTGCAGGGCGCCAAAAATCCTAATTCTCGCCGAGCTGGGATTTTAAGGCATGAGGAATCAATTTGTGAGGTTTTGTTCGAGCTGCCGGTGGCCAGAAAGGTGCGGGCGACATGCAGCGACTCCGGGACAACTTTGGCAACGTGTGACACCCGGCTTCGAAAACAGGACCAAGTTAATGCATATGTGTGCCCAGGATGTTCATCACAAACTGAATTCAGAATAGAACCATGAATAAATAGTGTTTAAGTACTTTATTACATCGACTAATTGTCTCACTCATGAATCTCTAACTTATTCTTGCAGAGGAAGTCTCTAAATGACAGCGGAAATAACTAAATAGCAGCGGCTCCATCTTCAACTCCACAGGCATGTTGACGGTAGTTCGCACGCCTAGTACTCCACATGGTCCTCGAAGTACTCTTCTCCTGTTGTTGATGTTTATGTGATAATGCAAGGGTGAGTACATGATGTACTCAGCAAGTGCGGAAAAATATGACATGTAGCTTACTACAAGGTATGGAATAAAAAGGCTCATTGCAGCAAGCAAATTTTATTTCATAAACATGGTAAAAACAGCAACTATTTCTAGGTGAATTTAATCCCAGCATATATCCAAGTAAAACAGCAACATTCCTCCATCATAATTCACCAATTATCAAGGCTCAACCAACCATTAATCTTTCTCAAGTTCATCTCATGCTCATAAATATTCATAACCATCTCATATTCATATAACCGAAACCAAACTCATTTTCATGACTCAAAACAGTCGCAAAACCAATCCCAATGACCATACCATAACCATACTGTCCAAGTGTGTAGTCGACACTTCCCCCGGACCTGCTCTGGGCAGCCCGCGGAGGTTCTTTTTCAGAGGGGCTAGTCACTCGCGGAGAGCTTCAGCGTTAGGGACGAGTGAGGGAGAAGCTTGACACAGGGAGTTTTACGTGGTTCAGGCCGCCGGATCGTAAAACCCTACATCCACGGTGAGCAGAGGTGCTCGCTGTATTGCTTGCTGCCCAGAACCGGAGTCCTGAGCTTGAGGGTGTGTAAGAGGCGAGTCAACAGAGTTTGAAACCTTGCTAACGTTGCCTACCCGAGCCTTTTATAGTCCAAGGCTCGAGCGGCTTACAAGGTGGGCCCGGGACCCGACAGGTGGTCCTAGGGAGATTGCATGCCATCTACCATATCTGCAGTTATGCCGGTAGTTGTCTCTGGCGAAGGCTTCCGAGTCTTCGTTCTGCCGCCCTGCCCATGCTGCAAGCTAGTCCTAGTGGTTGATGATGGTAGGGGCGGCAGGGGATGTCTTGTCGCTGTGTTTATTAGCGGGCAGGCTTCTGACATGGCGCGCCAGTCAGCGATGTGACTGGGTGCAACGGCACTTGACAGAGGCGTGCTCCGTGTCTCCGCGCCTTGGGAAGGCGCAGGCCTTGAATACCTTGTACGGGCAAGGTATGGCGTGTCTTTACTCCTGCTGCCTACCGCGCGGGGGCAGGCAGCGTTGCTCTGCTGGCCACGTGGTGGGCCCGGAGCTCTCCTCTGAGGAGAGGGAGGTCCGGCCCCGTGGGACTCGTGGAGCCATCGGAGCTCTCCCCGCGGAGGGGGGAGGTCTGGCTTCTGCTGGCCACGTGGCGGACCCGGAGCTCTCCTCTGAGGAGAGGGAGGTCCGACCCTGCAGGACACGTGGAGCCTTCGGAGCTCTCCCCACGGAGGGGGGAGGTCCGGCTCAGTTGGCCACGTGGCGAGTCCGGAGCTCTCCTCTGAGGAGAGGGAGGTCCGGCCCCGCTGGACACGTGACGCCTTCGGAGCTCTTCCCACGGAGAAGGGCGAGGTCCTTAGGCATTTCCCCCCGTGCGCGGGGGTACCCCGTATCTAGGGTACCGACAGTGGCCCCCGGGCCAATCTCGGGGGAGATAGTGTAAAAGTCCCAAAATGTGTATGAATAAAAACTAAGGTTTGAGTTCATATGTGTGAAAGTCATGAAAAACGGGACTTGCTAAAACTTTTCTTCATGCAAAGTAATACATGGATGACCATCCAAAATGAGGCTCACATTTTCCTTTAAAAGTGTTGAACCAATAAGGAGTTAAATACCTCTTTGCATGTAAGTTTAAAAATCAGATTTGGGATTCAAAGTTCACACACGAGGTGACCAAGAACTTTGAATGAACATGCAGCCATATAGTTGGATTTAGAGGGAAAAGTTTTATCACCAACTTTGCATGTGTAGGGTGGGCTCAAAAAGGGAATTAAAGAGAAGCATTTGCAAATTCTAGCCAAATTCAAATGTGTCACCAATTCAAACTGAATTTGGAAAGTTCAAACTCTAGCCACCCTTTTAAACTCAGGATTTTGGGGATTGAGAGAGTCACTTTGAGAAGATATTTGGGGGGTAGAATGTGGGGTGGGACCCACATGGCAGTGAGCTGGAGGCTTAAACTTAACCATGAAGCAAATAAACTTTGCTTCTGTTCTGCTCGGGTGCCACCAAGGGGTTCCACCGCGCCCCCGGGGAACTGAACCCGCCACCTCCTGCTGCCCTTCCCCCCCCCCCCCCACGCGCGGCCACCGAAGGCGGTTCCGCCGACATTATCGTGCCCTAAGCCGAGCGAAGACCCAATTGTCCTCCTCCCCTCGAGAGAACGCCGCACAGCCACTCCCCCCCTCGTACGCTCTCGGTCGATCGGAAAACCGGCAGAAACCATCTCTCCCACTGCCTCCGAGCGGCTAAACACCGAGGCGCAACCGTTGCTCACTCCCCCCCCCCCGACCCAAAAACCACCAAGTCCCGGCGTTCCCGAGCCCTCAATCAACCATTTTGCGGGGACCTCAAAAGAACCAGAGGTCGGCTTCACGTGGACAGCTCTCCACAGAAGTTTCCAAGCCCGATCAAGAACGGCCACAGGAGCGTTCTGCTGTGTTACTGCTCTCATCCAAAACTTGGAGCAAATCGTGGAGCGCAGCCGGCGAATTCAAAGTTCTTGCTATGGCGGCTTCAACCCGAGCATCCGGTACGGGAATCCAAAATTCTCCACTCCTATTTGTTCTTAGCACGTCAAACTTTGCACGTAGGAGCTGGACTAGCCGGCGGTCATATCCTCTTTAGCATCCGTGGCATGAAATTAACTGGGAACCATGAATTGTAAGCTCTACCGAGCGTGATCACGGCGGAACCAGTCGCCCGCACGGTGACGTCCGGTTTGCGGCCATTCCAGGGCCATTAGAGGGCCATGCCGAGCTTGGTGATCAACCACTGATGATGTAGCACGTTTTTGTCACTTGGTTGGAGGACTAGAAACCCTGGTCGACGGCGCCGAAGGGCAGCAAAGACCGCCGCACGTCGCCGGGGTGTTTCCGGTCACCGGCAGCCCTAGATGACCCCGCAGATATGTTCCTCGACATCATAAACGCTCTGGCGGCAAATCTCAGCTCGGGCGGTGGCCGGAGAAGGCGAGCCGGTGAGCTCCGGCATGGGGCCGGCGAGGGGCAGCGCGGCGCGGGAAAACAAAGGGAGGAAGAAGAAGACTGGGCGGGTCCCAGCCGTCAGTGCCTGAAGAGTTTAAAAAGATGATCTGTGGTGGCTAGGATCTGTTGTGGCTACGTGGTACAATCCTGTGAACCGGTGTGGCTTCGTTTCTATTTGCTGGAATTCAAAACTGTGGGTCCAGCCGGATTTTCAATAGGAAAATAATTCCAGACTTAGCTCAATCTTTAGAAATTCATATCTCCCTGTAGAAAACTCCAATTTGAGTGATTCCAATTTGGTTGGATTCATCTCTTTTAGTTCTATCCAAATATGAACTCAGATTTGTATGAAAGTTAATATTATATTCTGGAAAAGTTTTGGAAGGTTTTCTGAAAAAGAATTATTGAGTGAGTTTGGATTACCCAAAAATCCCCAAATTTTGCCAGAATATTATTTAGCATAGTAGTGACCTACTACAAAATTTTAAGCTCATTTGAAGATAATTTGGTTAGGAATTTGCTAAATGCAAACTACTGTGTTCAAAAGAGTCCAGAAACATTTTCAAAAAAAATGTTTCCCACTTCAAAAATCTGTTCTGAGCAATCCATAGCCCCAAAAATCATAGAAAACTTTAGGCAATCTCTCTGAGACATACTTGGAATTGTAGTTCACTTAGTTGGGCATGAAAATGCACATTACTACAGAATTAATTCTTTTGAGTACAAATGCTTAAAGAATTGTTCTGGGAGAACTACTCAAGTAAAAGGGCTGAATTTTGGACCAGATGACTCTCATGTGATCAAGAACTCACATGTAAATTATCAGCCCAAGATGAGTCTTGAAATCCCTGTTATTATTCTCCATACTTATGTATATGTGAAAATACATAAGAGACATTATGAGAATTATGAAGAACACAATTTAATTCCACGTTACCTGCAATTTGGCAAGCTAAATCTTTAGGTAGTATAGACCCTGCTGTAAAAGTTTTGAGGCCATTGGAGTCTTGTTCTTCAGTTGCACTCAACTCCTTTCAGCTTATCTATTATGGTCATTAGGGAAAATGATTAGTGTATAGCTAAGGCCTTATGGTCAAGTTAGTTTATGTCTGTTCTTTAAACAACAGAGGCAAACCAAGCCATGCTTGGCTTTTCAACACAACCTCTGCTCCTAAGAGATTAATTCCATAACTTCTTTCCATTACATTCTATAAAATATGTGCATATGCATTTCAATAGGAACCACAACGAGGGGATTCAAAGGAGTGATTCGTTGAAGTGGATCAAGCTCCGGAGAATCAGGGGTGGATCTGCAAGGACACTAACTGTTATATACGACTACCCTGCAAAACAGGCAAGCTCCGGTTTGCATTTAACAGCTGTTAAGTTTTTGTTTTGTATTAACTTTCGGTCAAGATATGAACTGTGCATTAGGTCTAGTGTTTGATACTCCTCTTGCATAGCCAAACGACCCATGGAGTCGTTGGTGTCTTTCACCGTGTAGAACTACCATGCTTAAGTACGGTTCGGTAGAATTCGAGGGGTGAGATGCTACTCGCATGTTCAGGAACAACAGGGGCATACGGGATTGGTTCATAAATGATTTAGCAAGTTAAAGTTGAGACCGGAAGGTTGTAGGAGCAGCAGGACATAGGGGCCTGGGTGCTGTAGACCTGTCCGTGTCGGTAAAGGACCGATCCGTATGTGGCCCTGTTGAACAAGTTTGAGTTGTGTACCGGATTCATGCTGGCTATATGGGACCCAGTAAACCGATGTACCTCGGGAAGCTGTCGTTGATACTTTTCGGGTCGCCTCAGGTGGACGGCCGGTGTGCAGTATGTGGGGAATATTCTCATGACATCTCACGTCGGAAGGTGCACCGTGAGAGTAGCTACTGTACGGGGCGACTTGATCGATTCAGCGGGGGTGAAACGGGGGAAAGGCTGCCACGTACGACGTCAGTGATCGTTGTTGTAGGCAACGTCGAGTACGGGCATACGTGTCGTGTAGTCCAGGTGTTATTGATTCGAATCACCGTCGCTCGCGGAATGGACCGAGCATACTTGTTCTCACAGTCGTGACGTAGCAAGAACTTGCATGAGAAAGGAACTAATCATTTTGATGTGAAGTATTATCCTACCTTTGTATTGGATTTTGATGAATAGGCTAGTGCAAACTCGATTCTTTTATGCCATGAGCAATTTACATCGGGGGAAAGCGTTTCTTGTTTGATTGTGGACTCCCGATGTGGCGTGCCCAGGGTTACTTAAAATACTGCAATTAATACTGAAAGTAAGGATTCACTTTTAGGCGAGTTTAATTATGCTTATGCCATCCTATGTTAGGTTCGTAACCTCACTTAGAGTTTCATATTTAGGGTGGCGGTTAAGTCTTGCTGAGCGTTATGCTCACGGATGCTATCCGAGTTGTTTTGCAGGTAATTGACTCGATGCTTATGAGAAGGGGTGCCGATGAGACTCGGGAACCTCCGAGTGCTTACTCAAAGAGCATCCTCGACGCTGCAGATTGTCTTCATGTTGCTAGTAAGAAACGTCCGCGGGCTGGATCGTTTCTTTGCTGCTAGTTTAGATATGAGTCGTGAGAGTGATAGTCTTCCGCTGGAGTTTACTCTGATATACTTATTTGTAAAACAATCTTGTACGCTTCCGCAAACTATTTATGTAATATGATGTGTGTTTCTTCGACCCGTGTGCTGTTGGGTGCCGCATAACATGGCACCACCCAACGAGGTCCTGTCCGTCACAGCGTGGTATCGGGGCTGTGACAGATAGCGAGCCCGAGGTGGGGCCTCCGTCTCTTCCACTCCGTGCACTTTCTCTAAGTCCTGCATTGACCGTGGCCGGAGCACGAACACTCGCGGGACCGTGGGAGCGTGCGCCCACTTGATGGTTGATTTTACTGCAGCGGTTCCCAAGGCCGTCACTTCTGCACGTCGTGGCGTTTTTTCGGGAACCGCCGAAGCGCCTTGCCAGCCCGTCTCCTTGGGAAACTGACTTCTTGGCCCACCGCTTCAGCTGGACGACCTGGGTCCACTTGTCATCGACGCTTGGTCTTGGAGCCGAAGCGGTTGCCAAGCGGCGTATTCGAAGAGTTTCGAATCGCTTTGAATCGCACCTGGGAAGTTTTAAAAGGGGATCTTACCCTCATTGCAGCTTCCCTTCGCACTTCCCAGTGCTTGCTCCTTCCTTGAGTTCTTGCGCCTTTGTCTTCTGCCATGGCTTCCAACCCGCCTCCAGAGAAGAAGCGCGCTCGATCTCCTCCGGCGGCGGCGTCTGCGCCGAGTCAGGGATCCAGGGCGCCTGCACGCCCTGCTTCTGGAGATGGTGCCCCGTCCGGTGGCGACCCCAAGAGGTCTCGGGCTCATCATCCCGACGGGACTCCTCTTGAGCGACGACAGGGCTGAAGGTTCCCGGGCATCGCGTCCTCCCTCCTCAGGCGGTGGAGTCTCCAAGGAAACTGCTGACGCATCGAGGGGTGCTTCAGAAGCATCCCCTGCTCCGTCAGTCCAGGCGACTGCGGGGCAGCCGTCGGCGGCGACGGCGGGCTCTAGTGGTCCTACCCCGGCTTGGAAGCCAGGGTTAAGAGCCCGTTGGAGTGCTCGTGTTTCTCGGCCATCCCGACTGATGGGGAGTCTACGCCGCAGCGCTCGGAAGCCAGGACGGTTGCCACGGTGTAACACCTCAAAACCTGTTAAGAGGGGAATTTAAAAAATTTTGGACGTATTGCATGTGGTGCAGAAATTCAAATTCAAATTGGAATTCAAATTAAACTCAAAACAGAAAAGAAAAAGAAAAAAAAACCCCGGCCAGTGGGCCGAAACCCACCAGCCGGCCCACCTCACCCCTGCGCCAGCCACGCGCCCCGTTTTCTTCTCACTGACGTGTGGGGCCTGCCATCTTCTTCCTCCTTGCGCGCGCACTCGGCCGACCGGGACTCCTCTCTCCTCCGAATCGAAACCACCCTGGATACTCGCGTATCCCAGCCGAATTTCGGTTCTGGACGACGCAAACTCGATCACAACCGAACGCCGCCCTTCCCCGGCTATATAAACACCGGCATCGTCCCGATTTTCACCCACGATCGGCTGTTTTTCCTCCCGGTGAGAACCAAAGCTCCGATCACCGTTTTCTCTCGATCTTTGCTCGGATTCTCTGATCTAACGCGCCGATCGTGTTCCACCGCCTCCGGGGAATCACGCAGGTGCAGAAAACTCGGTGGTTTGCGCTTCAAACACAGCGCCGACGAGCATCGCCGTGAATTCACCTCGGACCTCGTCGCTGACCACCTTCCAGGACCTCCGAGCTCAAGAAAAACCCCGAGGTGAGATCCCCGACCTCCCCTCTACCGATCTATGTCATGAAATCCCAGTTTTAGGAAGAATTGACGAAGATCCGAAGTTTTCCGGCGAGATCGCCGCCTTCCACCGCCGCGCGCCGCCGGGCAGCGCCGCCCGCGCACGGTCAGGGCGATGTGGCCGTTTGTGGCGCCGTCAATTTTAAATCGCACAGTAGAATTTAAATCCCCGCGTACCGGTTCGACGTTATAATCTCAGCCGTCTGTTTTAAATCGGACGGTCCACGTGAGCCCCGCATTATAAAGGCCAGGATTCTTACGCGCTACCCCCTGGGGATCTCGGAAAATAAGAGCTAGCCCCAGAAACTTCTGATCTAGCCCCTGGAACTTCAGAAATTCATGTAAATTCAATTAAAAATCAGTTTTAGCCCCTGGACTTAATAAAAATTAGGAAAACCCCTCTGTTAATTGTAGTTAGACCCCTGGAAATTTATGAAATAACATAATAGACCCTGTAGTGGGGTGAGTTTACCTTTTTAACCCTATATGATATTAAATTTAGGAATTTGAATATGTGATTAGTATTTAAAATTTAAAAGATGGGACAAACACATTGTAAATTCAAATTTAAACTCTCATAGCACTTGGAAAACTTTGGAGTGAGTTAAAAATAGATTTTAAGCTGAAATGAATCTGTCTAATTGATTATTCACATTTATTAGTTATAGGGACACATTTTTAGGTTAGAGAATAATTCTGAAAATTGGTAAAATAAATATAAATTAGTTCACATCAGAGGAGAAGTTCAAAAATAAATTATTTAATATTTTAGATCAGAACCTATTCTGTTTAGATGATGTGTCTTACTATTTTCATAATAAAGTTCACAATTAGGCATAGAAAATAAATCTTAAAATATAGGAAAATAGGTATGCATAACTAGAAAATGATAAATGAAGTCTCCAAATCCAAAGATTTCAGTTTAGGATTTGGTAGAAGATCTGAAAACCCATTTGGAGTAGGAAAATACCTTCCATGCATACTTGGTACCTAAGATGTGTATCAATTGAATATAAGGAATTTGTTCAAATTGGAAATTCATATATAGTGTGCATACATAAATCTTGTAAAATCCCCAAAAGTGGTAGCAAGAAAATTCAGCTCATATACACTTATGAAAAATGAGGGGAATTAAAACTTTGAATTATAATAAGTGTGAGTTCAAAGTGAGGGTTTAGACTTCCCAAAAACTTCCAAACATGGAGATCTAAATGCACAACTTTGATCTTCATAGTCTAAATATTCTACCTTCCAAATTTCAGCTCATTGGGAGGAGTTTTAATATTTGTTTGGGAGAAAAAGGAGAAGCCCTCTAATCTGAATTTCAAATTCAATTTCAAATACCAATTCCCTCAATTTGAAAATTGGGTTTCACAAATGTGTTCTCCACCTTTGAATGAGCAGCCATGCCAAAAATTGGAAATTTTGGAGCTGGTTTGCTATATTTTTGAGGCAATACAAAGTGGAGAATTCAAACTCCTTTTCAAATTCAAATGATCAAATGCCATTCAAATTCTACACCAGAATTCAAACCATTTGAATTCTGCAAATTCAAACATAACTTTGGGATGAAGTAAAGCTTTTAATGTTGAGTTGCTGGAGGGAAAAATATCAGAAAAGTTTGACTAAACAAAGGGGGAGGTGGGGCCCAATTGTCAGCCACCTAAAGCAAACAACCGACTGTTTTTCCCACTCTCTCTCTGTTCCCGGTTGATCGCGGCGCGACAGCTCCTGGAAAAGCGCTTCCCCCGACGTCCCCACCGAGCCACCGAGCTGGTTCTCGCTGGCCGACGTCGGCGCGTGCGGAACGTGGGCGATAAGAGCGGCCACTCGAGTACCCAAGCGCTACTTCTCCTCCTCCTCAGCTCGTGCAGCGCCGCGACAGTCTCATTTCCGCTGAACACCGCCGCTCAGCTCCCCCCGATCGACCACAGCCCTCCAAGCTTGATTGCTCGAGCGCTCCACAGCAAAGAGCATCGCCGGGACGTGCTCTAGCCCTTGCCAAAGCCCCTTCGAGGTTTGCCGGTCCAAACTGCTCAAGAAACGCGGATTGGAGCCAAAGCTTCAAGGTTCCCGGACCTCGCCGTTTTGGCTATCCGTCGACAGCAGCAACCGGCCACCCTCTCCCCCGACTTCCTATACAAGAAAGGTGCATGGACATATCCTGGTCGTGTAGCCGGAGGCCGTTTAGCGCTTGCTAGGACCGGTAGCGAGAATTTCACCGTTTCCCCAAACGGTACACCGACGGGTAGTGCGCGGTCTAGCCAAAAATTCGTGGTGCACGATCCTTTAGACCTCGAGTAAGCTTTCACAGAGCTTCTCTACTTCCTAGCGCCTCTCCTCGATGAAGAACCAAGCAAAAACATCAAGAAACGAGGGAGCCCTAGCTGTTTTCTTAGTCGCCGGTGCAAAAGCACCTCGGGTCGCCGTAGAGCCCTTGGTTGCCGGCAGTTTCACCGGCGGCCAGGACCCTTATGGGCTCCTACATCACTCACTGATGCTCTAGAGCCCAAGAATCGATCGATTGATAGAGAAATAAGGGTTCCCGACCTCGCCGGAGTTCAAAACTTTGCTGTCACCGGTGCGCGATGGTTTCCGGTGAGCCACGTGTGGCGGACCGGAATCCGCTCATCCAGGATCGCAGAGGGTGGTGCCGCGCGATGCGACACCCGACAGCACACGTCATAAGAACACAATATATTACATGGGAAAAACAGCTGAAACTGTACAAACAGGTACAAACTTCAGTTACAACTATTGTTCTATTACACAGCGGAAGACTACACTATACAACTCACGCCCGCCTATTTAGCAAAAGTCGGTTGCCCAGCCCTAGGGCAACCCACACTAGCTGCACGTCTCAGCTCAGCGCGGCGTGTACGGCTCCCACTCAGCCGTGGTCCCCGACGGAGGGTAACCCTTGCCGGTGGACTCGTACTCCGAGTCCGTGGGTGGCTCCTCACCTGAAAAACACTTAAGCAGCAACCGTGAGCACGAAGGCTCAGCAAGGCTTAACCGACTCACCTAAGCATGAAACTCTACATGAGGTATACCAAGACATAGGTTAGTAACATTTCAGCAAAAGGACACGCCTACAAGTTCATCCTTAGTTCATCTTTTAGCAACAAGTTAACAGTTCATGAAATCTGAAATTTAGTAAGCAGTATTTGGTGGCACACATGTAGCAATACAATTATACCAATCAGCATCATTGAATCAACATATTTCATCCATTAGTCTACGTTACGACGCAGTGAACAAGCGGTACTCGTCACCGCGAGGGACGGCGAATCGACTCGATATACACCTGCAGGGAAAACCCAAAGAGCACATCACGTACGCCCACCCGTGGAGCTGCACAGCACGCTCACTCGATGTCGTACGGGACAACCTTTCACCCAACAGCCCAAATGTCGAACCGGTCGCACCGAAACGAGCAGGAGGTTCCCCACACGGAGCATCTCTCTATGCCCGTTGGCAGATTTCCACCTTGCTGCCCTCAACCTACACCTATAAATCGGTGTGCTATGCCTCGACGCCCGGAGGTTTAAGCTACATCGGTTTATCGGGGCCCATATATCCGATATGTCTTCGGTACGTTCAATACTTGTTCAGCAGGGCCGCACACGGATCGGTCCTCAATCGACACGGGCAGGGCTGCGCACACAAGACTCTCTCTTGCTGCGCCCTAGCCCCTGCCTAGTCTCATTTTCATTACTATAGTGATCTCACATCACTCATCCGAACCCGTGTGTCCCAAGCCTATCTCGCGAGTAGATTCCAACTACTCGACTTGTACCGAAGTCCTATGACTCATTAAGCATAGCCTGTCTACTCGAGGTCCTTGACACTACCCTCACTCTTTTAGGAACCTTTGGTTATGCAAGTGGGGTTTCATTCATCCTATACCTAACGCACATACATACTTCATATGACACATGTAAACAAAGTAAAACTTTTAAAAAGGGTTAATGCAAACCGGGGCTTGCCTTGTTGCTGCTGGTCAGGAGTTAGTTCTTCGTCCGGAAGGAGGAAGTCCAGCACTTCCGGAGTCTCTTCTTCAACGGCTACACGTTAATGAAATACTACATGTTAATTTAGATGCAAATGTGAGTTTTAGAGTAAGACTTCTACTATTAGTTCTAATAACCAGCCTCTAACACCTGGAACTTTGTTTAAGAATTTAAAGATGAACTGGTGTTGGTGGTTTGGCTTGAACTTAATCACATGGTTAAATGCTAAGTGGTTTTCCCCCTTTTCCATAATAATCCCTTAAGTGATTTAACAGGACAGGGGTGATCTAGAGCTCCAATGGAGCTGAGAATTTTCGTGTGAGTTCCTTGTCACAAGAAAACCCTCTGGACCAAACCTTAGCACTTTTCATGGAGTGGTTTGCTCAGAATAATTTTTTTAGCAAATAAGCAAGGAGGAATTAATTCTGAGGTCAGACCCCTGTTCATACCCAACTTAGTGAACTACAATTTCAATTATAGGTCCTAGAGTTTGCATGAATTTTCCTAGCATTTTTGGAGTCAAGGTTTGCTCAGAATTGAATTTCCAAGTTTTGGAAATTCTCTGAAAATGTTTCTGTATTCAAATGAACACAGCACCTTCCAATTTGAATTGCTCTGACCAAATCAACTCCAAATGGTCTGAAACTTTTACAGGGGTTTACTAATGTCCTAAAGAACATTCTGGCAAAATTTGGGGATTTTTGGATGAACCAAACTCCCTCTAAAATTCTTTTGCTGAAAAGCTTTAAAGAATTTTCCAGAATTATTTAATGGGTTTCATACAAATTGGGTTGTATGTATGGACAGAGCTAGGCAAGATGAATCCAACCCAATTTGAATCACTAAATTTGGGGCTTCCTAGCAAAATTTATGGAGCTCTAAAGTTTGCACTAAAACTGGAAATTCCAAAAATGTTTAAATCCTGCGGGTGGGACCCACTCCGCGAGCCGGCCCACTCAGAGAGCGGCAACACCACGGCCCACGGGGTTTTACCCGCGCTGCCGCACCGAATCCCGGCCGCAAACCCGATCCCCACGCGAGATCAGAGGCTGACCGGTCGACCCGGCCCCCCCTTCGTCTACCTCGCGCTCTCCCGCAGTTCCCCCGGCGGCGCTTCGCCGGAGCGCTCGCCGCCGGGCGTTTCCCCGCCCGACCTTTGACAAAACTTGCCGCCTGTGCCTAACTCGACTCGGAGAACACGCTGGTGCCCTCACCGGAGCTCGGCAATGGCCGGAACTATGCCCGCGACGGCGACAGAGCCTCCCTCTGCTCCGGTGACGTCGTCCGGGCTACTCCGGGCCTTATTTCTCAAGCGGTTTGCTCCTACAGCTCCACCGTGGCATCCTGTGCACGAATATGAGCTCGGTTGGCCATGGAAATAGCCGGAACTGGGACCTCACCGTCGACCTAGGCCCGATATCGACTGTTGCTCGAAAAACTTGGATATCAGCGCAAAGGCTCGATGGTTTTCGATGGTTTTGGATCCTAGGTGGCCGTGGGGGCGTGTAGAACCTATGCTCAGCTGGGTTTACGCTGTGCAGGACCGATCGCCGCGAATTTCGGCATTTCTGCTCACTCGTTTTTGTTGAGCACCGAGGACTAGACGGGGAAATACTCCCCCTACAAAACATGGAAGAGGGTAGGGTCTTCACCGTGAGCTCGAGCAGTCCCCGGCGTGTGTCTTTGCTGTTGAACTCCGGTCGCGAGGTCGCCTGGATCAACGGCGCGACGAGGAGCCGAGGGGAGCGGCGGTGTCGTTTTTCGTTTCGGGTAGGAACGGGCAGAGCGGAGGAGATGAGGCTGGCTCACGTGGGCTGGGAACTTAAACCGCGTCGGGCACGCGTGCGATCGGTCGCCGAGCAGGAGGTGGCGAGGTGAGGCGGTCGGACGCCTGTGCTGTCCGCAGCTGGCGCGAGGTGTTCGACCGACGTCGGGAGAAAACAGCCACGCTCGGTTTGGGAAACAAGTTTCCCCCACTGACTTGTGGGCCCACTCTCCCCCTAATCCTCTCTTCTCCATTTCTTTTGTAAATATCCCAGCAACTACACATTGAATGAGAGACTTAGACCCCAAGTCTTGGTTTGAATTTGAGTTCTCAAATTCAAACTTTGTTTGGTTAAATTTGCTTCATGTTTAAACTGAAATTCAAATTCAGTTTTGAATTATTGCAAATTTGGCTCCCGACAAGATGAACTCCAATGGGGATGAAACTTGGTGGGTTTACTCAGAAAAATGTGCTGAGTATAGATATGGAGCTAACTTTTGAATTTGGGTGATGAAAGTTGCTGCAATTTGAATTTACATTCAAATTGGCCTCCTTTTGAAATAACCCAAAAGTGCCTCAAAAAGTGTTGAATTTGCATGAGCTTTGGACTGAACCTTCCCAAGACTTTTTAAATTCTAGGGGTGAGCTCAACCTCTCATGTTCATGTGTAGAAACCCTACTTTGTGAAGGTGAAGGCTTTCCCTTCTAATCACTCCTTTGATGGAGGTCACTTGCTCTTCACAATATTTCACAATCTACCCACAACAAAACTGTTGTGTTGTGAGGTGCAGAAAAGTTTTTGCAAGTCCCTTTTCTTGGGCTTTTACACCACGGCCACCGGCGACCCTCCCACAGTGTTCAGCGCGGTTAAAAATGGGGAAGCAGCGAGTTTGACGAAGGTTGGACCACGGGAACCCTGTCCCGGCGAGCCTCGCCGGCGTGCACCGCCGCGGGAGGCGCGGGCAGCGCGAGGAAGACGAAGGAGGGCCGGTCCCACCAGTCAGCCTCCGGGTGTGCGCGAGGATCGGTTTGTGGCACCGGATCTGGTGCGGCTGCGCGGGAATAACCCCGTAGCCCCCGGTGTTGCCGAAATCTGACTGGTCCGACTTAAAACAGTGGGCCCAGCCCAATTATTTGAAGTTTCTATTAGAGAAATAATTCCAGAATTTAGCTGATCTTTGCAAGCCCATAACTTTGTGTAGAAAACTCCAAAAAGAGTGAGACCAATTTTGTTGGATTCCTCATGAGGAGTACTTCACAGAGAACCAATTTTAGGCTATGAAAATGCCCAGAAATTTCTGTAGAATTGTTTCTAGTAAATCTTTTAGGGATTTATTACAGGAGCAATTCTTTATGAAATATTCCAAAATTTGGGCAGCAAATCCTCTTCATAGATACTGATCTCCAGTAAAATTTTGGGCGTCATTGGAGGTCATTTGCTAGGCCAAATTACCTTCTCAAGTTCAGCCTTTATTTGAAAATTCAAATTTAAACAGAAGCTTTTTCAGAACTCCTGTCTAAGTTCAAAAATTCATATCTCTCTGATGGTAGCTCCAAAAATGGTGAAACAAATTTTGTTAGAACCATTGAGACTTACCCTAATCAGATATTCCACCATTAGCTATGTCAAAGCTCCTGATTTGGGCTCAAAATTCAGATAAGCATTGTACTTGTAGGAATTTTAAAGACTACATTGTGCAATGACATGTCTCCAAATTTGGCTCAAATCATCCTTAGAGAGTCTAGTATCCACTGTAAAATTCCCAAAGCCAATTAAGGATTCTAAATAGCAGTAGCTATGAATAGAAGTCCAATTCTTATAAATCCTTAATACTTATACATGTATTTTATTACATTTCATAATAGTGACCGAAGTTGAGGACGCACCGGAGCCGTTGGACGTCCTCCCACCAGAAGCTGACTTTCCGTTTAACTCGCAACCAGGCAAGCCCCGGTTTGCACTTAAGTACCTTTTATAAAGCTTTTTATTTGTATCATTTGTGTCTAGGGTGAATGTTTGCATTAGAGTTAGGGTGATTGAAACCCCACTTGCATAGTCTCTTTAAATCCTATAAAGGGTTGGGTAGTTTACAAACTCGACGAGTAGAGACTGCCATGCTAATGTTTAGGATATCGGTAGAAGTCGAGTGGTTGGAAGCTACTCGCGAGATAGTACTTGTTACATGGAATAAAAAGAGGTAGAAAATGGCTTAAGATATGAAAATGAGACCCAGCAGGGGGGATAATAAGCAGTGAGCAGAGGTCTCACGTGCGTAGCCCGGTTGGCGTCGGTTGAGGACCGTCTGTGTGCGGCCCTGCTGGACAAGTATCGAACAGTACCGGATGCATACTGGCATATGGGAACCAGGAAACCGATGTAATTGGTTAACCTGGGTGTCGAGGCTTACCCAACCGTAAATAAGAGTTGGTTGAGGGTAGCAAGGTGTAAATCTGCCGGTGGGCACAGTCACGCTCCACGCGGTGACCTCCTACCCGTTACGGATGGACCGGTTCGGCATTTGGGTTGCCTTTGAAAGGTTGTCGCATACAACAGAGTAGGAAGGGGTGTGAAATCACGCTTCTGAAAGTGGGTGTATGTGACGTGTTATCCGGGTGTGTCTTGATTGCAATCACCGTCCCTCGCGGTTATTTGAGTACCCGCTTGTTCACTGCGCTGTGACGTAGTAAGAAGTGAAATAAGCCAACTGAAAATGCTGTATTGATCTTAATGTCTTGCATACCTTGATTGCTGTAGATATAGAGCTAATTAAGTTTACATTCCACTTTGGGCATCACCACATCGGAGGTAAGCGTTTCTTGTTTGATTGTGGACTTCCGATGTGAGGGCTGCCTAAGGCACATGAATCTGCCGCTATAAAACTGAAAGTAAGGACCAACTTGTAGGTGTGTCTTTATTGCAAAATCATTTCCTATCTTACATACCCGTGCACGTAGAGTTCCATGCCTAGGGTTGACGGTTAAGACTTGCTGAGCCTTCGTGCTCACGGTTGCAATATTTGAGCTGTGTGCAGGTGAGAGTTACGAGGAAGGTTCTGAGGACGAGGCGATGCCCCCGTCGGGGTACATGGCCGAGCTGGAGCCCTGCACGCCGCCGTGATCTCCGTCTACTTGCTGCTAGCGTGTAGCGTCCCCGGGCTGGACGGCTGCACTTTTGCGTAGCTAGGATGAGAGGCCATATATGTACATTACTTCCGCTGTATAGTTATGTTTTGTAAAAGACTTCCGCTGTTTTATATCAAATAAAAGTTTGTATGTTATCCTTTATTCTTTTCGTGTGTGCTGTTGGGTGCCGCATCGCACGGCACCACCCTATGCGATCCTGGAGTGGGTGAACCACGGGGTGGTCCCCACAGTCGTGGTATCAGAGCCGCATTGGGAATAGCACGCTCGAAAAGAGCTTATTTTGAAAACTTAGAAGTAGTCGAATGAGGATTAGTCATTAAGCCCACATGAGGTCTATGATAGTACTAGTTATGATGGTGGAAAAGCTAACATATGTGTTATACATTCTGTAACGACGCTCCGACGTCAGGTAAGAGGTAAGGTACGCCCCCGCAGGCAGATCAATTACGGTAACTCACCATACGAGTAATAGTATGGAATGCTATACCGTGGCTTGGCACGGTAGTTAATATGAGTCTCTGGACCTCTCTATGGTCCTGAGAGCATATGAAAACGCTGATCTCCAGCGTGCTTTAGGCAAAAGTGAGAATACCCCATCGTGTGGTAAGCAACACGATAGTATGCAACTCTTGAACGTTCAATGTTCAAAGGGCCATACGCAGCGCTCGCCATCGGCGTGCCTCAACGGTCATGAGGCAGTAGGTGGTATCCGTTGGGTTGATAAAATTCCCAACCGTGACGACCCGTTCGCGCTCTACTCGGGTTCCCCGTCGTGTGGTGTGAAAACACGACCATGTACCTTGAGACGTGGCTTGACTCAAGGACGATCCGTATGGCAATGATATGGACCGTATGTTTTTACTATGATATGGAACTGCCTGCAATGTTAAAACCTTTGTGTGCATTATTATTGTGTATTTTTCTGCAGGTACCCTAACCACGTTAGTGCATGACGTGTAGAAACCGTTTGTGAGTGACGACTTTAGTTCCACCATTTAACACATATATGCCGGAATACCGGTTTAGGATTTTTCTTTGGTGAGGAAACGTAGTACCGACTGCATAAAAGTTTATTTTCAAAGAAAAGAGTCAAAATGAAGTTTAGGAATCCATTTAGGGGTTAGTAAACTCCTATATTGAACTGAGAGTCAATGGGAGTATAGGTTCAATCTCAAAAGCTTAGGAATAATCTCCCCTGTTTTCGGCAGAAATTTTGCTGAACTTGAACAGGGCATAACTTAAGATTGGTTGAACCAATGGAGGTTGGGATACCATTCTGGAAAGGTTTAGAAGTCCTCTACAACTTTTCTGTAGAGCTCCAGAACAAAATCTCCCTCCAAAGGTATGAAAATCTCAGATGAGTAGGTACTGTCCAGAAACAGGGCAGACCAAATGCTCTCTGGAATTTTCCGTATTTTGACCAAAACACTTAGTTCACCGTTCGACGTCCAGTGGCTGTTGTAAAACAGCAAGTTGGAGTCGAAGGGTTTATGCATTTGACACATCACTTCGAGTTAGTACATGTTTGGGTCCAATACAATAGCGAGGAATTACGCATGCTAACACACTTAACATCCCGTGGTGACCCCGATGGTCGAAATGAACTTTTAACCTATAAAGTTCAATACTTTTGAACTCGATCGTGTGACACGGTCCATGGATGTATATGTTGTATAAAGTTGATACTTTATCCACATGTGTGACTGTTATGCGTACTATTTATTCCATTCTCGCATCACTATTGTATAGACTGGATGAAGTAAACCAACATGTACTGATCGTTTGAATGATGTGAATGCAGAATGGTGCGTACACGGTCAACGCAAGAGGAGGGAGGTCCGAGTCAAGTTCGTGGTGATGAGTCTCCACCTCCGGAGCAGACCACGACGCAGCAGCAACCACCTCCTCCACCGCCAGAACTTCCAAGGAATCTTGTGGAGGTTCTCGCCGCGGTGCTCGGCTCGCGCGACGAGCAAACCGAGTTACTGCGGATGTTGGTGCAGCAGAATGCATCCCATCAGGGAGGACGCCAAGACAATGGGCAACGCCAGCCCCAACAAAGCCCGTATTCAGAATTCATGGCAACCCATCCACCGGTCTTCACGGAGGCCGAAGAACCTTTGGAGGCGGACAGCTTTATCCGCACTCTGGAGGCGAAGTTTGGGCTGCTACGATGCACCGAACACCAGAAGGCGCTGTATGCAGCGCAACAGCTTCAAGGAGAAGCCGGTACCTGGTAGGCGAACTACACCGCCTCCTTACCGGCTGGCCATGCCGTCACATGGACTGAGTTCCGGGAGGCGTTCCACGCCTATCACATACCTCCCGGTGTGATGGAAATGAAGCTCCAGGAGTTCCTGGCGCTACGACAAGGTGAGAGGAGTGCTCATGAGTACTCCAGGTTATTCAATCGGCTGGCGCAGTATGCGCCAGGATTTGTGGGCACGGAAGACAACAAGCACAATGCGTTCTTCCGGGGCCTGAACTCCAAGATGAAGGTCCATCTCGCCCAGAGCAATCGTGGCACATTCAACGACCTAGTTAATGCCGCGATTCTACAGGAGAATGCTCAGCGTGAGCGCGGTTCTGACAAGAGGAAACACAGCGCGCTGACGAGCAGCAGTGGTGGAACGCCACAGAAATACCGTGTGGTATATCGCTCACCATCTGGTCAGAGATGGCAGCCACCGGCGCGACCGCCTCAGTTTCGCGGTCGGCAATATAATGCGCCTGGCTTTCGACCGACATATCCATCACAGCAACAGCAGCAGCAAAGGATGGTCCCGCGTGCGCCTCAGTTTCAACAGCGTGCACCGGGATTCCGTCCTCAAGTCGGCGGGACCCCGACACCTTACACGTGCTATACGTGTGGCCGTGGCAGGCACATTTCGAGGGACTGCCCCGAGCCGCGACAGGGCAGGGGTGCAGCACCGTATCAGGATGCTAATCAGCCCCGCAATCAGCCCAAGAAACCAGCACCAAAACCCGGCAACGTCCACCACTTAGCCCTCGAAGATGTGCCGGAAGGCGAACCCGTCCTCGCGGGTACGTTCTCTTACCTAGATCATCCCGTAGTCATACTTTTTGACTCTGGTGCCACCCATAATTTCATAAGTCAGTCTTATGTTATTAAATATCAACTGCCTATCATTCCCACAAATAATTCATATTTGATATGTTCTCCGGGTGGGAAAATAACAGCTGATAGAATGGTCTATAGAGCACCATTACAATTGGGTGGAAATCTATATCCGACATCTCTAATCATGTTAGAAAGTCAAAAACTCGATGTCATTTTAGGAATGTCATGGCTACATTGTAACACCCCAAATTTTGATTCAAAACCCTAAACCATGTTCAGAGGGGAATTTAGAAATTTTTGGACGTGTTGCATGTTTTGCAAAAATTCAAATTCAAACTGGAATTCAAATTATACTCAAAACAGAAAAGAAATGGAAAAAGAAAAAGGAAAACGGGAAAAAAACTGGCCAGTGGGCCGAAACCCGCCAGCCGGCCCAGCTACTCCCGCGCCAGCCCGCCCCCGCGCGCGCCGCGCTGCCTCTCACCGACGGGTGGGACCCACATGTCATCCCTAACCCCGCGACCCCGGACTCTCTCCCGCGCGCGCGATCGCAACCGATCGGGAAACCCGTCCCGTCGCCCGAATTCTGGACCCAGAGGACTCCAACTCGATCACAACAGATCCACCGCCCTCCCCCGGCTATAAAAACCCCCGATCCGATCAGTTTTTCCCACGCAATCGCCGATTTTCACTCCGGTGAGCACCGAGACTTCGCCGGTGAATTCTGGCCGATCTAAGCTCGGAAACTCTGATCTAACTCGCTGGTCTTGATCCACCGCCTCCGGGGAACTTTGCAGGTGCAGAAAACTCGGAGAGTTACGGTGCAAACACAGCGCCGACGAGCTTCGCCGTGGTTTTGCCTCGGACCTCGCCGCCGATCACTTTCCAGGACGCCCGAGCTCGAGAAAACCCCCGAGGTGAGATCCCTGACCTCCCCTCTACCGATCTATGCCATAAGATCACAGTTCTAGGTAGAATTCTCGAGGATCCGAAACTTTCCGGCGAGATCGCCGCTTCCCACCGCCGTGCGCCGCCGGCAGCGCCGCCCGCGCTCGATCGGAGCGACGTGGCCGCTTGTGCGCCGTTTGTTTTAAATCGCACGGTAGACTTTAAAACCCCACGTACCGGTTCAATCTTATAATCTCAGCCGTCGGTTTAAAATCGGACGAACCACGCAAGCCCCGCATTATAAAACTGGAATTCTTACGTGCTACCCCCTGGGGTTCTCTGGAATTGAGAGCTAGCCCCGGAAACTTCAGATCTAGCCCCTGGAACTTCAGAAAATCATGTAAATTCATTTAAAAATCAGTTTTAGCCCCTGGACTTAATAGAAATTAAGAAAAACACCTCTGATAAGTGTAGCTAGACCCCTGGAAATTATGAAAATAATATTATAGACCCTGTAATGGGGTGAGTTTACTTTTTAACCCTGTGTAGTATTTAATTTAGAAAATTGGATATGTAACTAGTGTTTAAAAATTAAAAGGGGGACAAACATAATTGTCAAAATTAATTAAAAACTTTCTCAGTACTTAGAAAACTTTGGAGTGAGATAAAAATATATTTTTGGGCTGAAATAAGTCTGTTTTATCTATTATTCACATTTTACTAGTATAGGGACACATTTTTAAGTAAAGAATAGTTAAAGAAAAATAGGGAAAATAATTATGAAATAGTATACATCATAAGCCATGGTCAAAATATGATTTCAAATTATTTAGGACCAGAACCTAATCTGTTTAGGTGATGTGTATTACTAATTTAATAATAAAATATACAATTATGCATAGGAATATAAATCTGAAAATATAGCAATTAGTAAATGATAACTGGAGTTTCTAAAATACAAAGAATTCAGTTTAGGGTTGATAGAAATTGTGAAGGCACATTGTATGCAAGTATAAATGTGGACACAAAAGTAGGAATCATATATACACATGGTTAAAAGTGCATGCAAGCCACAACTCAACGCACATAAAGTAACCACAACACATATAATGGTGAATGAATTTCATAAATATGAATGTGTGGTTTGTATGAAGTAGAAGTGTGAACTATGTCTTATGATTGTTGTTTTTCTTTTGCTATGTGTGATGGTATGAAGTAGAACCTGTTCAAGAACAAGTTATTCATTTCCAAGACCAGGAATACCCATTTCAAGAGCAGCAAGAAGGAGGCAAGTGTCCTTGACCACTTTGATACTATGCTAGGATGTGTAGATAGAATTATTTGCATTGTCAAGTTAATTATGAAACCCATGCTAGGAAGTTTCCATAGAATTGCATTACCTTGTTTCCTTGAAGCTTGGGTTGGGATTTATTTTGTCATGTCATATATTTACATGCATATGCTTAGCCATGCTTAGAATGGGATATTTGGGATATGAGATCATCAGTTTATTATACCATACTCTTGAATGAGCTATTGTGAGTTATGTAGAGGTAGGGATCAAGGCAAGTTGGATGTTTTGGTTGTGTGCTGGGTGCACGAGACTTGGGTTTGTGTTTAGTACTTGCCTAGATCCTAAGGACCGGTTCATGGAGCATGTAACCCGGCTTTACAGTGCCAACCACATGCTGAGATGGGGCAGCTTAGCCAATTAATTAGGTGTATCCCCGGCGTAGTATGGGTGTGTTGGATGGTGCGGGGAGTAGGTGTCAGCTGGACTACCATATGAACCGCAAGGCTCAAGAGGGGGCCACTGCAGCGGGGTTGGAGCCTCTTGTATGCTGTTAGGGGTGAAACCTCAGTGGGCCCACGCTCGTCGGGAATCCCTTTGTAAAGGCTTCGTAGTGATCTCCTGGCCGCACACCTGGGAAGTGTGAATGTGGATCGTAGCCACTGGCATAATGGAGGTTCTTTTAGTCCACCCGGCAACGGGGGATGAAATCACTACTTGTGGGTACAGTGGTACAAACTCTGCAGAGTCAAAACTGTCTTGACAGCCGTGCTCACGGTTAAGAGCGGCCTGGACTTATTCATGATTAGAGGAGTGAAGGTTTTTGGAAGTTGTGGATGTTAAGCGGGGAGCTTAACATTGGAAATGATGTTATGGTTATTGGATTATGATAATGGGTTGGGAGATTGGGACCATTTCACCTGTGTAGTAATGTAGGTGCTTAATAAGCTAAGGTGATAGGTATTAATTGCGTAGTGCTTTAACCATGAGTTCAACCTCTCCTTGTTCTAGCCATGCATGATATAATTTTCCTACACTTGCTGAGTACCATTGGTACTCAACCTTGCATATTTGTTGGTTTATATTGCTGCTCAGGTCAAGATAATGAGGTGGTGTATAATGACCAAGATTTTGGACCCGAGGAAGGTTTTTAGGTTCATGAAGACCCCCGGGCAACGCCTGTGATGGAGCCCTAAAGAATAATATTCCGCTGCTAGTTTATTTACTTGTGATGAAGCAATTAGTGTCCATTGAGACATTTGCGATGTAAGATTTATTTATATTCGACACCTGGCTTGTAATAAATGATGCTTCACTATTTGTCATCACATGTATGAGAAAATGATCCTGGCATACATGTGATATTCACTTGGTTGTTTCTTCGGAAAAACCGGGTGTGACAGAGGTGGTATCAGAGCCAAGGTTGCCCGTAGGAACGTGGACCTAGGTAGAAATGGACGTATTTAAGGGCCCTATTTTCTTAAAAACTATTTTCCAAGGTGTGGGTGGAAAAGTGTTATTAAAGGAGTCATTTTCTTCATCTTACCCCAACTTTCATTCAAAATAGGATTTTTGTTTGAGAATTTATCTAACCTAATTTTAAATTCTTTTGTTTTAGATGGTTCGCATGATCCGCACCGCTCGTAAGTCCACAGGAGGGAGAGTTCCCGTAGTTGCCCTTGCCGAAAGAGAGGAGAGTCGTCCCGTGACGTATCTTTCCTATGGATTGGCAGTAGGAGATTTGTTGCGCCGTCTTCGGCGTATGCTCGAAGCCGCCGGCAATACGGGCAAGCTAATCATCCACTATAACTCCACCAGAACCATCCGTGAGAAGAGGGAAGAATGGAGTTCGGAGATGAGGATTATACACGAGAATCAGCTACTGAAGATCCACCATTCTCCAGCTTGTCGAGCAACACAAGTTGACGCAGAGAGAGATGTCACCTGGGAGGCTATCACCTGCCAGAGTCACATCTATCGTCGCCACTTGGACAAAACGGAGTACATGTATGTCCTCCAACGTGAGAGTGGTACCACGGAGTACAAGTACCCACCGGTGCAGCAAGGGACTTCCCATGAGCACATGGACTTGTGCTTGGAGGATGCTGCTATGCTCAACACTCGACTGCAGAAGTGTCAACAAGAGCTTCAGGATGTCCGAGACACCCTGAAGGAAACGGAGGCGTTGCTGCGAGCTTGCTTAAAGGCGAGAGAAAGAGGAGATGGGAATGAACTGTGTGTCACCGTGAGTGATCCATGGACTCCTGACTCCGCGGATCGCCGAGCAATCAGGCGTCGTCGCACTTCTCCACCAGCAGCCTCTCCACCCAAAGCAGAGTCAGAAGGTAGCCGAAATGAGGAGGAAGATCCCGAGGAGCCAGCTCAAGAGGACGAGTAGTGTAGAGTCTTTCCCCTAGCTAGCAAGAGGTCGAGTAGTCGAGTCGTTACATAGTTAATGGTGTGATGATGCTTGGTGTGTGACGTGAGTTGTGGAAGCCATGGGCAATTGTCCACAGCCTCGTCTTCAGATTGTTTTGCTTTGGTGTGTGAACCCACAGGAAATAATAGTGCATTTATTTGGTGTGAGATATAAACCCTCGTAAAGTTTTAACAAAGCCTCAACACCTTAAAGTACCAACAAATGAAAGTAGTAAGATGATACTAAATGGTATCAAATTAACATTTGTTGATTCTGCCAGATGGCCGGAAGAGGAAAAGGACGTGCTGCCAACCCCGCCAACAACAACGATGAGGCATGCAACCCTCATCTTTCTGGAGGCCAGGACAGGGGTGGTCGCCGTGAAGAAGTTGATCCTCTCCACCAAATGCTGGAGAATCAAAATCAGCTCATCCAGAACTTGACTCAAGTGGTGGCCAACTTGCATCAAGTTCCACCTCCACAAGCTGCACCACGCCAACCAAGTTTGAGTGAGTTTCTAGGAACTCAACCTCCGAAGTTTGCAAGTGCTGCTGAACCTCTGGAGGCAGATGATTGGCTGAAGACTATTGAAAGTAAGATGAGGATCATACAGTGCCAAGGGTATGAGAGGGTATTGTTTGCCTCTCATCAACTGCAGGGACCTGCTGCTGATTGGTGGACCGCCTACGTGGCCGCCCATCATGACCCTGAGAACATCACTTGGGAAGAGTTCAAGCGTAGCTTCCGCAACCATTACATCCCAAGAGGTGAACTCAAAAACAAGAGGAAGGAATTTTTGGGACTGCAGCAGGGAAACATGACTGTGAGGGAATACCTCACTAAATTTACTCAACTATCCCGTTACGCTCCACGAGACATAGAGACCGATGAGCAGAAACAAGATTGTTTCGTGGAAGGACTTACTGCAGAGATGCAGTGTGCAATGTCCTCCAATGAGTATGAAAGCTTTCAAAAGATGGACAGAGCATTTGTGGTGGAAAGGAAGCTAAAGGCCCTGGAAAATGAGAATAAGAGGAAGGCGGGGTGGTCACATCAAGCCTCAGGGAGCAACACTCGCCCACGTATGATGCAGCAACCTACGGGGCAGACGAGCCGTGCTGCGGTACCCTATTCAGCACCAAGACGGTACAACCCAAACTACAGGCCTCCCGCAGCACCAGCACAGCCACCACGTCAGTTTGTGCAGCAGCCTCGCCCCGCATATCCACCTCGACCCGCAGTGCAAGGACCCCCGAACCAACCCCAAGACAACAAAGGCCAAGCACCTAAGGTTGGGGTGCAATGTTTCAGCTGTGGTGAGGTGGGGCACTACGCCCATAAATGCCCAAAGAAGAAGCCTGCGCCGCCACAACAGCAGAATGTAATGAGAGGACGGGTGAACCACGTCACTATGGAGGAAGCACAAGAGGCACCCGACGTGGTAGTTGGTAAGTTTCCTGCCAATTTACACCTTGCAACTCTGCTGTTTGATTCTGGTGCTACCCACTCGTTCATTGCTCAAGGGTTTGTTAAGAAGCATGACCTAGCAACCACACAAATGAACCATATGCTAGCGGTAAACTCTCCAGGTGGAGAAATAAGGACAAGACAAGTGTGTCCCAAAGTGAGCCTAGACATTAATGGGGTAGTATTTACTGCTAACCTCATAGTGATAGATTCACAAGGGATAGATATTATTTTGGGTATGGATTGGTTGACCAAACATAAAGGAATCATCCATTGTTCGACCAGAACGGTGGAACTAACTCACCCCAATGGCACAAGAGTAAAGTTCATAACGATACACGAGCCTAGGAGGGACATTAAATTAAATCAAGTGGAGGTGAAAGTTGAGGAAATCAGGACTATCAGGGAATATCCAGATGTTTTTCTGGAGGAATTGCCAGGTATGCCTCCCGACCGTGACGTGGAGTTCGCAATTGAGCTAGTACCGGGAACAGCCACGATATACAAGAGACCTTATCGAATGGACTCCAAGCAGCTAGAAGAGCTCAAGGATCATTTGAGAGAATTGACGGAGAAGGGGTATATTCGCCCTAGTTCCTCACCATGGGGAGCTCCGGTGATATTTGTGCCCAAGAAAGACGGAACCCAAAGGTTATGCGTGGATTACCGTGCCTTGAATGAGGTAACCATCAAAAACAAGTACCCATTACCCCGCATTGAAGACTTGTTTGATCAGTTGAGGGGAGCTTGTGTGTTCTCGAAAATTGATCTCAGGTCGGGGTACCACCAACTCAAGATAAGACAATCTGATATTCCCAAGACAGCTTTCGTATCTCGGTACGGACTGTATGAATACACTGTCATGCCTTTCGGGCTAACCAATGCCCCGGCATATTTCATGTACCTCATGAACAAGGTATTCATGGAATATCTGGACAAATTTGTGGTGGTTTTCATAGATGATATTCTCGTCTTCTCCAAAGATGAAGAAGAACATGAGAAACATCTAAGGTTGGTGTTACAGAGGCTGAGAGAACACCAACTATATGCCAAGTTGAGCAAGTGTGAGTTTTGGCTGAAGAGAGTTCCCTTTTTAGGACATATAATCTCGTAGGGAGGAATCTCCGTAGATCCCGCCAAAATCGAGGATATCCAGAAGTGGAAAACCCCTGAAAATGTCGGGGAAGTTCGAAGCTTTTTGGGCTTGGCTGGATACTATCGACGGTTTATTGAGGGATTCTCCAAGATCTCGAGACCTCTCACCAAACTGTTGGAGAAGGGAATCACATTCACCTGGACGCCACAGTGCGATACGAGCTTTCAGGAACTAAAGAAGAGATTGACAACAGCCCCAGTGTTGGTTATGCCAGATATGCAGAAGAATTTCACAGTGTACTGCGATGCCTCTGGAAATGGGTTGGGATGTGTTCTCATGCAAGAAGGACATGTCGTGGCATATGCATCCTGGCAGCTTCGGAAGCACGAGAAGAACTATCCTACACATGACCTAGAACTAGCTGCAGTGGTACACGCGTTGAAAATTTGGCGGCACTATTTGATGGGGAAGAGGACAGAGATATATACGGATCATAAGAGTTTGAAGTACATATTCACACAGCCAGATCTCAATCTCCGACAAAGGAGATGGTTAGAGCTAATCAATGACTTTGATGTGGGCATCAACTATCATCCTGGGAAAGCAAACGTCGTGGCCGATGCTTTGAGTCGGAAAGTGCAGGTCAATAAGTTGAGCTTGAAGGACATGCCTGCAGAATTGAAGGACGAGGTTATAAGACTCAATCTATGTCTAGTAAATAGTGGTGAAGCCATCGCCATGGAAGTGGACTCCACACTCGAGTGAGACATACGAGAGGGCCAAAAGAATGATGAGAAGATACAAGAGATCAGACAGCTCATTAAGGAAAATAAAGCTCCTGGTTTTAGAGAGGATGAACAAGGAACGGTGTGGCACGGGAAAAGGATCTGTGTGCCAGAAGTAAAGGAGATCCGTGAATTAATTTTGAAGGAGGCTCACGATTCCGACTATTCCATTCATCCTGGGAGTACGAAGATGTACCAGGACCTCAAGAGCAGGTATTGGTGGTATGGCATGAAGCGAGATGTCGCGGAACATGTTGCCCTATGTGACACATGTCAGTTGGTGAAAGAAGAACATCAACGACCCGCGGGATTATTGCAACCACTCAAAGTGCCTGAATGGAAGTGGGAAGAAATCAGCATGGATTTTGTCGTGGGATTGCCTAGGACCCAATCCGGGTATGATTCAATATGGGTCATTATTGATCGGCTAACCAAGGTAGCTCATTTCATTCCTGTGAAAGAAAGCTACAGCGGATCCAAATTGGCAGAATTGTACATGTCAAGGATTGTGTGTTTCCATGGAGTGCCAAAGAAGATAGTGTCGGACCGAGGGACACAGTTCACCTCGAGGTTTTGGCAAAAGTTGCATGAAACCATGGGAACCCATCTGAATTTCAGCTCTGCCTATCATCCCCAAACTGACGGGCAAACGGAGAGAACCAATCAGATCCTTGAAGATATGTTAAGGGCATGTGCACTCAAAAAAAATAGGAGTTGGGACAAGAACTTACCGTATGCGGAGTTTGCCTATAACAACAACTATCAAGCTAGTATGAAGATGTCACCGTTTGAAGCTTTGTATGGAAGGAAGTGCAGAACTCCCCTATTTTGGAACCAAACAGGAGAAATAAAGTGTTTGGTCCAGAAGTGCTACAAGAAGCCGAGGCGATGGTGAGGGAGATTCGCAACAATTTGAGGATAGCACAAACACGCCAAAAGAGCTATGCCGATGTACGAAGAAGAGAAATCGTTTTCAACGTGGGAGACTATGTTTATCTCAAGGTGTCCCCTATCAGAGGACTTCGTCAGTTCAAGGTGAAAGGAAAGTTGTCACCTCGATACATCGGACCCTTTCAAGTTTTGGAAAGGAAAGGCGAAGTGGCGTACCAACTAGAGTTACCGGTTCATCTATCGGACGTGCACGATGTATTCCATGTGTCACAGCTCAAGAAATGCCTGAGGACGCCTGAAGAGGTGTTACCCATGAATGAAGTGGATGTAGCTGAAGATTTGTCTTATGCCGAGCAACCATACAAGATTTTGGAGACAATGGAACGCCTCACCAGAAACAAGAGAATCCGGATGTGCAAGGTGCAGTGGAAGCATCACTCAGAAGAGGAAGCTACCTGGGAACGGGAAGATGAGCTCAAGGCACAATTTCCGGAATTGTTTTCTTAGAAACACCAATCTCGAGGATGAGATTTCTTTTAAGGGGGGTAGAGCTGTAACACCCCAAATTTTGATTCAAAACCCTAAACCATGTTCAGAGGGGAATTTAGAAATTTTTGGACGTGTTGCATGTTTTGCAAAAATTCAAATTCAAACTGGAATTCAAATTATACTCAAAACAGAAAAGAAATGGAAAAAGAAAAAGGAAAACGGGAAAAAAACTGGCCAGTGGGCCGAAACCCGCCAGCCGGCCCAGCTACTCCCGCGCCAGCCCGCCCCCGCGCGCGCCGCGCTGCCTCTCACCGACGGGTGGGACCCACATGTCATCCCTAACCCCGCGACCCCGGACTCTCTCCCGCGCGCGCGATCGCAACCGATCGGGAAACCCGTCCCGTCGCCCGAATTCTGGACCCAGAGGACTCCAACTCGATCACAACAGATCCACCGCCCTCCCCCGGCTATAAAAACCCCCGATCCGATCAGTTTCTCCCACGCAATCGCCGATTTTCACTCCGGTGAGCACCGAGACTTCGCCGGTGAATTCTGGCCGATCTAAGCTCGGAAACTCTGATCTAACTCGCTGGTCTTGATCCACCGCCTACGGGGAACTTTGCAGGTGCAGAAAACTCGGAGAGTTACGGTGCAAACACAGCGCCGACGAGCTTCGCCGTGGTTTTGCCTCGGACCTCGCCGCCGATCACTTTCCAGGACCCCCGAGCTCGAGAAAACCCCCGAGGTGAGATCCCTGACCTCCCCTCTACCGATCTATGCCATAAGATCACAGTTCTAGGTAGAATTCTCGAGGATCCGAAACTTTCCGGCGAGATCGCCGCTTCCCGCCGCCGTGCGCCGCCGGCAGCGCCGCCCGCGCTCGATCGGAGCGACGTGGCCGCTTGTGCGCCGTTTGTTTTAAATCGCACGGTAGACTTTAAAACCCCGCGTACCGGTTCAATCTTATAATCTCAGCCGTCGGTTTAAAATCGTACGAACCACGTCAGCCCCGCATTATAAAGACTGGAATTCTTACGTGCTACCCCCTGGGGTTCTCTGGAATTGAGAGCTAGCCCCGGAAACTTCAGATCTAGCCCCTGGAACTTCAGAAAATCATGTAAATTCATTTAAAAATCAGTTTTAGCCCCTGGACTTAATAGAAATTAAGAAAAACACCTCTGATAAGTGTAGCTAGACCCCTGGAAATTATGAAAATAATATTATAGACCCTGTAATGGGGTGAGTTTACTTTTTAACCCTGTTTAGTATTTAATTTAGAAAATTGGATATGTAACTAGTGTTTAAAAATTAAAAGGGGGACAAACATAATTGTCAAAATTAATTAAAAACTTTCTCAGTACTTAGAAAACTTTGGAGTGAGATAAAAATATATTTTTGGGCTGAAATAAGTCTGTTTTATCTATTATTCACATTTTACTAGTATAGGGACACATTTTTAAGTAAAGAATAGTTAAAGAAAAATAGGGAAAATAATTATGAAATAGTATACATCATAAGCCATGGTCAAAATATGATTTCAAATTATTTAGGACCAGAACCTAATCTGTTTAGGTGATGTGTATTACTAATTTAATAATAAAATATACAATTATGCATAGGAATATAAATCTGAAAATATAGCAATTAGTAAATGATAACTGGAGTTTCTAAAATACAAAGAATTCAGTTTAGGGTTGATAGAAATTGTGAAGGCACATTGTATGCAAGTATAAATGTGGACACAAAAGTAGGAATCATATATACACATGGTTAAAAGTGCATGCAAGCCACAACTCAACGCACATAAAGTAACCACAACACATATAATGGTGAATGAATTTCATAAATATGAATGTGTGGTTTGTATGAAGTAGAAGTGTGAACTATGTCTTATGATTGTTATTTTTCTTTTGCTATGTGTGATGGTATGAAGTAGAACCTGTTCAAGAACAAGTTATTCATTTCCAAGACCAGGAATACCCATTTCAATAGCAGCAAGAAGGAGGCAAGTGTCCTTGACCACTTTGATCCTATGCTAGGATGTGTAGATAGAATTATTTGTATTGTCAAGTTAATTGTGAAACCCATGCTAGGAAGTTTCCCTAGAATTGCATTACCTTGTTTCCTTGAAGCTTGGGTTGGGATTTATTTTGTCATGTCATATACATGCATATGCTTAGCCATGCTTATAATGGGATATTTGGGATATGAGATCATCAGTTTATTATACCATACTCTTGAATGAGCTATTGTGAGTTATGTAGAGGTAGGGATCAAGGCAAGTTGGATGTTTTGGTTGTGTGCTGGGTGCACGAGACTTGGGTTTGTGTTTAGTACTTGCCTAGATCCTAAGGACTGGTTCATGGAGCATGTAACCCGGCTTTACAGTGCCAACCACATGCTGAGATGGGGCAGCTTAGCCAATTAATTAGGTGTATCCCCGGCGTAGTATGGGTGTGTTGGATGGTGCGGGGAGTAGGTGTCAGCTGGACTACCATATGAACCGCTAGGCTCAAGAGGGGGCCACTGCAGCGGGGTTGGAGCCTCTTGTATGCTGTTAGGGGTGAAACCTCAGTGGGCCCACGCTCGTCGGGAATCCCTTTGTAAAGGCTTCGTAGTGATCTCCTGGCCGCACACCTGGGAAGTGTGAATGTGGATCGTAGCCACTGGCATAATGGAGGTTCTTTTAGTCCACCCGGCAACGGGGGATGAAATCACTACTTGTGGGTACAGTGGTACAAACTCTGCAGAGTCAAAACTGTCTTGACAGCCATGCTCACGGTTAAGAGCGGCCTGGACTTATTCATGATTGGAGGAGTGAAGGTTTTTGGAAGTTGTGGATGTTAAGCGGGGAGCTTAACATTGGAAATGATGTTATGGTTATTGGATTATGATAATGGGTTGGGAGATTGGGACCATTTCACCTGTGTAGTAATGTAGGTGCTTAATAAGCTAAGGTGATAGGTATTAATTGCGTAGTGCTTTAACCATGAGTTCAACCTCTCCTTGTTCTAGCCATGCATGATATAATTTTCCTACACTTGCTGAGTACCATTGGTACTCAACCTTGCATATTTGTTGGTTTATATTGCTGCTCAGGTCAAGATAATGAGGTGGTGTATAATGAACAAGATTTTGGACCCGAGGAAGGTTTTTAGGTTCATGAAGACCCCCGGGCAACGCCTGTGATGGAGCCCTAAAGAATAATATTCCGCTGCTAGTTTATTTACTTGTGATGAAGCAATTAGTGTCCATTGAGACATTTGCGATGTAAGATTTATTTATATTCGACACCTGGCTTGTAATAAATGATGCTTCACTATTTGTCATCACATGTATGAGAAAATGATCCTGGCATACATGTGATATTCACTTGGTTGTTTCTTCGGAAAAACCGGGTGTGACATACATCGCCATGGTGCTGTTCTTGACATCATTCCACGTGTGGTTCGTTTAAACTCTCCACTTCATGAACCACATGTTCTTATTCTTGACCATTCGGCTCAAGAAACCCCAGCCACATATAACACGGAAGTCACGAAACTTGAGGATATTCGTGTGGTCCGTGAATACCCGAATGTCTTTCCGGATGATCTTCCGGGTATGCCACCCGAAAGAGATGTCGAGTTCAAGATTGAACTTGTACCGGGGACGACACCGATCTCACGGAGACCGTATAAGATGGCTCCGAATGAGCTGGCTGAACTAAAGGAGCAGCTCAACGATTTGATGAAGAAGGATTTCATTCGACCGAGTTCCTCACCATGGGGATGCTCGGCGCTGTTTGTGAAGAAGAAGGATGAAACCTTGAGGTTGTGTGTGGACTACCGACCTCTCAACGCCGTCACCATCAAGAATAAATATCCACTGCCCCGCATCGATATTCTCTTCGATCAACTTGTGGGTGCGAGTGTATTTTCCAAGATGGATCTTCGCTCCGGATATCATCAAATCAAGATCCGAGCGGAGGATATCCCAAAGACGGCCTTCTCGACGAGATATGGGTTGTATGAATACCTCGTCATGTCCTTTGGTCTCACCAACGCACCGGCACACTTCATGTATCTCATGAACTAGGTGTTCATGCCGGAGTTGGACAAGTTTGTGGTGGTGTTCATAGACGACATCTTGGTTTACTCCAAGACTGAAGAAGAACACGCCAAACACTTGCATATCGTGCTTCAACGATTAAGAGACCATAAGCTTTATGCCAAGTTCAGCAAGTGCGAGTTTTGGATCAGCCAAGTGCCATTCCTTGGTCACATTATTTCTGCAGAAGGCATTGCAGTTGATCCAAGCAAGATCGAACAAGTGCTGAAATGGAAGTCCCCCACATCAGTCCATGAAGTCAGGAGTTTCCTCGGCTTAGCAGGATATAATCGGAGATTCATACCAAATTTCTCCAAGCTTGCTAAGCCGATGACTGAACTGTTGAAGAAGGGGATCAAATATGTTTGGAGCCCAGCTTGTGAAGAAGCTTTCCAAGCATTAGTGAAGCATCTTACAACAGCCCCGGTGTTAGCTCAACCGGATACGACCAAGCCCTTCGACGTATATTGTGATGCGTCTAGCATCGGGCTTGGCTGTGTATTGATGCAAGGAGGCAGAGTGGTCGCCTATGGCTCACGTCAACTTCGTAACCACGAGCAGCACTATCCGACTCATGATCTTGAGCTCGCTGCTGTGGTGTTGGCCTTGAAGATGTGGAGGCACTACTTACTTGGAAACTTAGTGCACCTCTACACCGACCACAAAAGTCTGAAATATATATTCACTCAAAAGGAGTTGAATATGCGGCAACGGAGATGGCTAGAACTGATCAAAGACTATGAGATCGAAATTCACTACCATCCCGGGAAGGCAAACGTGGTTTCCGATGCCTTAAGCTGCAAATACCATGTCAACAATCTGTCCATCACCCCACTTGAAGAGGAGGAGCCAAGTCTGTACTTGACTCCGTATGGGGCGTTATATAATCTTGCTCTCATCCCAACCATAAGAGAGGAGATTATGAAAGCTCAGAAGAAGGACATGGGAATGTCGCACATTCGGAGAATGATGGAGAATGGCGGAATGAAGTGCTTCCGAAGAGATGAATACGACACTCTATGGTTTAAAGATCGTATAGTGGTACCCCGTGACATGAAGCTTCGGAAGAAAATCTTGGACGAGGCTCATTTGTCCAAGTATTCTATTCATCCGGGCAGCAACAAGATGTACCAGGATCTAAAAACCAGGTTTTGGTGGACACGGATGAAGAGAGAAATTGCAAAATACGTATCTGAATGTGATACGTGTCGGCGGGTGAAAGCCGACCATATGCGTAAAGCCGGACAGCTGCAACCATTGAACATTCCGGCGTGGAAGTGGGAGGATATCAGCATGGACTTCATAGTCGGATTACCTCTCACGTCTCAAAAACATGACTCGATTTGGGTGATAGTCGATCGACTAACCAAGTCGGCTCATTTCATTCCCGTACATACAAAGTACGTGGCCAAGCAATATGCGGAGCTGTACATTGCAAAGATCTTATGTTTGCACGGTGTTCCCCGCTCCATCATTTCAGATCGCGGTGCGCTGTTCGTCTCTCGGTTTTGGGAACAGCTGCACGCATCATTGGGGACCAAACTGATCCAAAGCTCCGCGTATCACCCGCAAACGGATGGTCAAACTGAACGGGTGAATCAAGTTCTTGAAGACATGCTACGCGCTTGTGCCATCCACCACGGCAAGAATTGGGACGATCATTTGCCGTTGGCGGAGTTTTCTTACAACAATGGCTATCAAGCTAGCATCAAGATGGTGCCGTATGAAGCTCTCTACGGCCGGAAATGTCGTACACCTCTCAACTGGTGCGAGTCCAGCGAGCGAGTTATCTACGGAATTGAACTTGTGAATGAAGCGGAAGAACGAGTGCGAGTAATACAAGCCAATCTTAAGGCTGCTCAATCTCATCAGAAAAGGTATGCGGATAAAAGACGTCGTCCTCTCCACTTCGACATCGGGGACCATGTTTATGTCCGTGTGTCTCCGATGAAGGGAGTTCATCGTTTCGGAGTGAAGGGTAAACTTGCGCCGCGGTTCATTGGTCCGTTCACCGTCATTGAAAGATGCGGACCCGTGGCCTATCGCTTAGATTTACCGGCGTCACTCGCAGGCATTCACAACATCTTCCACATTTCTCAGCTGAGGAAGTGCCTCAAGCCCTCGGCTGAAGTCCGCACAGAAGACATAGAAGTTCTTCAACCGGACCTCACGTACACGGAGTATCCAATCCAGATTATCGATGAAAAGACTCGTGCCACAAGAAACCGGACCTTATGGTTCTACAAGGTCTTGTCGAGTAACCATACCGCTGATGAGGCGACATGGGAAAGCGAGGATTATCTACGCACGTATTCTCCGGACTTGCTATCATCATATACCCGGTAAAGTTTTCCCCACTTTGCTTTTCCTTTGGAATCTCGGGACGAGATTCTTTTTAAGGGGGGAGGGATGTAAAATCCCCAAAAGTGGTAGCAAGAAAATTCAGCTCATATACACTTATGAAAAATGAGGGGAATTAAAACTTTGAATTATAATAAGTGTGAGTTCAAAGTGAAGGTTTAGACTTCCCAAAAACTTCCAAACATGGAGATCTAAATGCACAACTTGGATTTTCATAGTCTAAATATTCAACCTTCCAAATTTCAGCTCATTGGGAGGAGTTTTAATATTTGTTTGGGAGAAAAAGGAGAAGCCCTCTAATCTGAATTTCAAATTCAGTTTCAAATACCAATTCCTTCAATTTGAGAATTGGGTTTCACAAATGTGTTCTCCACCTTTGAATGAGCAGCCATGCCAAAAATTGGAAATTTTGGAGCTGGTTTGTTATATTTTTGAGGCAATACAAAGCGGAGAATTCAAACTCCTTTTCAAATTCAAATGATCAAACCCCATTCAAATTCTACACCAGAATTCAAACCATTTGAATTCTGCAAATTCAAACATAACTTTGGGATGAAGTAAAGCTTTTAATGTTGAGTTGCTGGAGGGAAAAATATCAGAAAAGTTTGACTAAACAAAGGTGGAGGTGGGGCCCAATTGTCAGCCACCTGAAGCAAACAACCGACTGTTTTTCCCTCTCTCTCTCTCTGTTCCCGGTTGATCGCGGCACGACAGCTCCCGGAAAAGCGCTCCCCCCGACGTCCTCACCGAGCCACCGAGCTGGTTCTCGCTGGCCGACGTCGGCGCGCGCGCGTGGGCGATAAGAGCGGCCACCCGAGTACCCCAGCGCTACTTCTCCTCCTCCTCAGCTCGTGCAGCGCCGCGACAGTCTCATTTCCGCTGCACACCGCCGCTCAGCTCTCCCCGATCGACCACAGCCCTCCAAGCTCGATTGCTCGAGCGCTCCACAGCAAAGAGCATCGCCGGGACGTGCTCTAGCCCTTGCCAAAGCCCCTTCGTGGTTTGCCGGTCCGAACTGCTCGAGAAACGCGGATTGGCGCCAAAGCTTCAAGGTGCCCGGACCTTGCCGTTTCGGCTCTCCGTCGACAGTAGCAACCGGCAACTGTAACAGCCCTAACTTTTGTAAAGTTTTATTTCAACGTATGAAACAAAGTTAAGGCAAAGAAAGACGATAATGGTGTCACATGAAATAACGAACACAAATATGGACATGTGAGGGAGTTAAAAATTTTCTCTAGCACATGCTCAACACATGTCAACCTAGGGGAAAGAACTTCGCTCCCAAAACTCTAACTCATGTGCACCTTCTCTATGAGGAGAGTGGGGGAAATTTAAACACAATTTTGAACCTTTTAAAAGGAATCATATTCAGATTTCCAAATACTTGCAAATGAATTCACCATTGCAATTTCTAGGTATTAAGGAGCTTCTGGTCCAAATTGGAATAATTGTGGGGATCATTTGCTATTTATTCAGAGGATTAAATGAGGGCACGTTCAAATTCAAACTTAAATTTGAATTTTGAACCAAACAAACTCAATTTCAAAATCTGATTTCAGATTTGAGTTCCTCATATTTCTTTTGGCCTATCCTCCAAATTTTATCAAATTTGGAGCTCATTGCTATTTTAAACCGAATTGGGGGAGGATAAGAGTGAGAGGGGGTGTGGACCCCACATGTCATACACACACTGGAGTGAACCGACTCAGTCACGGGTGAGCACGTGCGACAGCAGCTCGGGGAGGTTCCTTGCCAGCACCAGCTCCTGCTCACTTGATCTTTTAGCCGGCCTGATCTCTGCACAGAAGAGAAACAGAGCCACTTTGCCTTCTCCCTGTTCTGCCTCAGCTTCGGTGGAGTGCCCGGTGAAGAACACAGCTGCCCGTGTGCTCCTCTGTTCTCCAGCAACCGAGCTCTACGGTCATCCTCGTGCCCGACGTTCTACACGAAAAAGAGGCGCCCCAGACTGCTCTACACTCCGGTGAAAACCCCTCCCTTTTTCGTGCACTACAGAGCAAGAATTTCTGTGTTTACTACAACTGTATTCATAGAACCGAGTCCCACAATTCTTCAAAATTCGTCGTGTTCAGTCCACTATCACTTGTGCCGAGCTGGAAACATGTTCTAGACTCTCCAACGCCCCTCTAGGATCAAAAACCATCGAAAATCATCAAGAATAGGGGCTGTTCTTTGAGAATTTCGGGCTGGCACCGAATTTTGCCCTAGGTCGCCGATGAGTCCCTATTTGCAGCCATTTTTGGGCAGATTTGAGCTCATGCCGGTGATGAGGGATCCCCCACGGTGCTATAGAGCCCAAGAACCGATCTTTTAGTGGAGAAATAACTGCACACGACCTCGCCGGAGTTCTAGGGTTAGCTGTGGCCGGTGCGCACTGCTTTCCGGCGAGTTTCAGCCGCCGGGGACCTCACCAATGAGTTCAGCAGGGTGGAAAATGGGGGGGCGGCCAGCAGGGGGTCCGGAGGTGGCCGGGAAGCTCATTTCCGGCGACCTCACCGGAGGCAGCCGCCACTGCTCTGTTTTGGCGCGTGGCTGGAGGTTAGGGATGACGAGTGGGACCCACTGTCAGCATTTAAACATTTTCCAGATTTTCCCACTCTAGTTCAAACTTTGGAGAGCCATAACTTTGTGTAGGAATGTCCAAAAATTGTAAAACAAATTTTGTTGGATTCCTCTCAAAGAGTACTATCCAGGGGTGCAGACCAATGTTTATGAAAATCCCTGAATTTGGCTCATTAATTCATTTAAGAAAAATCTTGTCTGAATTTTTACAGGAGTTCTGTTTATTGGAAAATTCCCAAATTTTGACAGGACATTCTTCCAAAATTCCCTGAACTCCAGTAAAAATTTCAGAGGCATTGGACCTAATTTTCTTGGTCAAATAATGTGTTCATTCCTTATGTCTCTGAAAAATAGGAAAATAAACAGAGACAATTTCAGCTTTTCACCATTCTTTGAAAAATCCATATCTCCATGTAGGAAACTCCAAAAATGGTAAAACCAATTCCTATGGACTCATGACATTTTGTACTTCACAAAAAGTCTACTTTTCAGCATAGGAAAGCTTAATATCTAGGGGGTAAAGGCAAATTAGTGAAAACCACATAAGGATTTGTTGTGCTCACATGAAGCCATTTCATGAGCTCAATTTTTGCACACTGCCTGAATACCTTCCATAGAGGCTGTGGTTAAATTCTCAGCTTCATTGGACCTCTGGAACTTGAGCTACCATCTTTTAGGTTAAGTGTTCATATAATGGACATAATCACATGGTGATTACTAGTATCTCTTTTCACCTAGATTTCATCATCTCTAAGGTTTAGATCCAACAACAGAAACCTTGCTGTTGTTTATCTCTTTTATGTGTGAGTTAACTGTACAACAGTTTTGAAACAGTTTCTAAATTGCTTTTGAAATATATGTGCATTGCAATATAATAGCTCACGTGACGTTGACGTTCGACGAGGGTCCGACTCTACAGCGAGGATCTCCATCTCGTGACGAGTTTGGCGGATTCTCCGGAGGAAGACTAACTTCTAGCTTCTAACAAAACCGTTGAGCAAGGCAAGCCCCGGTTTGCATACCGTTACCGTTTTAAATTTTGCTTTACATCACATCATGTTTATTAGACTTGAGTGCATTATGTCTAGGATGATTGAAACCCACTTGCATGCCTATTACATCCCTCATTAGAAGGTTTAGTGTAAGCTTTGCCTCGTTGTAGATGCTAGGCTAATGTTGTAGCTAGCTCGGTAGAAGTCGAGTAGTAAAAAGCTACTCGCGAGAAAGTTCGAGTAAGGAAGTTACTCGCGAGAGATAAATGATAAGAGCACCCTCATGAATATGAGATGGGGACGGGGATGTTCATGTAGGATGGAGCGCTCAAGGTTGGTCTCGACCTGCGATGGGTGTGACAATGCTTGAGACCACATTTGGCCTGGACCGGGATGGTAAGGCAAATGTGGAGGTTGGTTGTAGCCCCGTCCGTGTCGGTTAAGGACCGTATGTATGCGGCCCTGCTGGACAAGATTGAGCTGTACCGGATATATAATGGGGTATGGGACCCATGAAACCGATGTAACACGATGGACCGTGATATAGAAACTCATCCTTCGCGTGGGAATGGCGTTGAGAAGGCGGGAGGTGTAAATCCTTTAGCGGGCAACTTCGACGTGTCCGCGTAGAGGACCATCCTGCTCGGCGCGAAGCGTTTTTTCTATGTTGGGGTGTCGTGTGAAAGGTTGCTGCATACAACGTAAGAAAGAGTTCTTGAGAGAGTCTTTCGAGGCGGGTGTATGTGTCGTGTATTCCGGGTTGTTATTGATTCGAATCACCGTCGCTCGCGGAAGAGGATTGAGCATACTTGCCCACTGCGCCGTGACTTAGTAAAAAGATGAACTAAGTCTCTTAACTTGCTGTTTGTGGATTAGTAACTGTATTGGAACCTTGATTGAAGTAGTTATAGAGCCAACTAAATTTCATTTCCACCTTCGGCTAGCAACATCGGGATAAGCGTTTCTTGTTTGATTGTGGACTTCCGATGTTGTGAGGCGTGAGGACCACTAAAATGAAGGCTATAAGAATCTGAATATAAGGATCAAGTTTAGTCAAGATGCATTTTGCAAATTCCTATGCCTACTCTTTCACTACCCCTGCATGTAGAGTTGCATGTTTAGGAGTGACGGGTAAGTCTTGTTGAGCCTTAGTGCTCACGGTTGCTTCTGAGTTGTTTTTTTTCAGGTAGCAGGATGCCTGCTATGAAGAGGGTTGTTCGGTGAGACGATGAACCTCACGGTTTGTTCAACTCATCGGAAACCTAGCCGCTGCCTTTCTTTGGTGAAGCTAGTAGGAAGCGTTCACGGGCTGAACGACTTCTCTTCGGCGTAGTTAGGGTCGAGAGTGAGTAGTTTGTCCAGCACATTTTAATTTCCGCTGCGTGTGTACATTATGTTGTAAAAGAAATTACTTTGAGTAAAAAAAAAAATGGTTCGGTTATGTTCTTATCGTCTTTTCGTGCATGCTGTTGGGTGCCGCATCGCACGGCACCACCCACTGCGATTCCCGGGCCGCGGGCGCGTCCCACAGTCGTGGTATCAGAGCCACATTGGGAATAGCACGCATGAAAAGGGTCTATTTTTGAAAACTTAGGAGTATACGAGTGAGGAACGTATAGTATGCCCACATAAGGAGTATTATTAGCATAGTTACTTAAGGTGGCAAGCTAACAGTGTGTTACTCTTCAGTATTTCCATTCAGTAACGACGCACCTACGTGGAGGTAAGAATGGTAAGGAACGCCACCGAAAGCGGATCAATTTCGGTTAGCTCACCCATACGAGGAAAGTAGTGTGGGATGTCCCGTTCAGCAATGGACAGGAAGTGAATATGTTTTCTAAGACTCTTCATGTCTTAGAGACATATGAATGGCACTAGCCTCCAGTGCGCAAACCCAGGGGCAAGAGGAGGAGACCCCATCGTGTGGTTTGTAACACGAAGTATGTTCTCTAGGACTCCTCATGTCCTATGAGGCTTACGAAAGCGCTGTTCCACCGGTGTGCTTTAGTGCAAAGGTGTGGAGCCCCCGTCGGGTGGTGAATAACCCGATCATGTACCTTGAGACGTGGCTTGACTCAAGGACGGCCCGTATGGCAATGATACGGGGCGTATGTTTTTACTATGATATGGACCTGCCTGAAATGATAAACCAATGTGTGCATCATTATTGAGTGATTTTCTGCAGGTACCTTAACCATGTTAGAACATGTCGTGTAGAAAACGTTTGTGAGTGATCGTTTTAGTGCCACCACTTGAGACGTATAAGCCGGTATAAAGCCGGATAGGATTTTAATTTGGTAAGGCAACGTAGTACCGTGATGTGTTTTGAACTGCAAGAAAAAGAAGGTTTGAAAATAAAAAGAGTAAATTTGGAGTCTAGGATTCTATTAGGGGTTAATGAACTCCTATATTGAACTAAGAGTCAATTGGGGGGTATAGATTCATTCACAAAGGCTTAGGAATAACCTCCCCTGTTTTCAGCAAATTTTTTTTTCTGAAGTTAAACAGGACGTAACTTTTGTTTGGTTGAACCAATGGATGTGAGTGATACATTTATGGAAAGCTATTGAAGTATTCTACAACTCTTCATTAGAACTCCAGACCAGAATCACCCTCCAAATGGATGAAATTCTCAGATGAGTGTGAACTGTCCAAAACCAGGGCAGGCACAAATTGCTCTCTGGAAATTTCTGTATTTCGACCATAACTTTCTGTAGAAAATCTTCTAAGGGTCAAGTAATACACCGTTGGAAAGCTTGTGATATATGCTATGACTTCATAGTTCAAAGTTTCTCCAGATTCGGAGTTTACTTGTATGAAATCTTGCGGACAAAACAGCCACTTTCAAAGGAGGTGCTGTCAAAAATTGTTCCAGAATTCTGTTAACTTTGAAATATCACATCTTTTGATCCAGAACTTATATGAAGGCAAATGAATACTCGTTGGAAATATATTAAAGTTAACTATAACTTTAATATTCAACTTGAGACATGAAATTGCCATTTTCATATTCAAATTCTGGGGTTAAGACCAATTGGTCATTCGGAACAGAGTAGTGCTTATTGCCTATGTAACTTAAGACTTGTTGTGGACAGGGATGTTTCAGACTTCTCTAAGCTCCATAACATGTTCTTGAGTTAATTCTCAGTTTGTCCTACTGTTGGAATTAAGGGTTTGGACAAACTTGCTCACATTTGATAGATTTCAGAATTGTCAAACCCTAGTTAGCTTGTGTAATGCTGCAATATTGATGTGATGCTTTTACGGTTATGTTTTCAATTCAAGTTGAGTTTAAACTTTGAATTTTAACCGTAAATTGCTCACTCTTGCAGCATGGATCGTGCTCATTCCAGGAGTGAGGTTGGTGAGTCGAGTCACGGCGAAAGTAATAAGCCACGACAAGAAGTGCCGACATCATCAACCGGATTGGCGGAAATCTTGGCAAAGATGGCTGAGTCTCTGGATCTGTTGGTGCAACAAAGCATACGACAGGAGACACTACAGCAAAATCCTCCGCCAAGCACTTATCTGGATTTTCTAGCAAGACAACCACCGGTTTTCTCGGAAGCGAAAGAACCGTTGGAGTCGGCTCATTGGCTCCAATGTATTGAAGCCAAGTTCGATACGCTTGAGTGCGAGGAATATCAGAAGACTCTATTTGCCGCTCAACAACTCCACGGAGCTGCTGGAGCTTGGTGGGCGGAGTACATCGCTACTCTTCCTGAAGGTCATCGAGTGACGTGGGATGAATTCCGGGATGTTTTCCGGGCACGTCACGTTTGTTCGGGAATTCTACGAACAAAGTATCAAGACTTTCTGGAGTTAAAGCAAGGCGAAAGGAGTGCATACGAGTACTTCAAAGAGTTTGAAGACTTGATGTAATACGCAACTCATATGGTTGACTCGGAAGCATTGAAGTGCGAGTATTTCTTCCGAGGCTTGAATGTCGAACTTAAGGAACAAGTGACCTTGTTCAATAACGGTATTTACAATGAGTTGGTAAATGCCGCTATCATTAAGGAAGACATGCATCTTCGTTGTGAAGCGGAGCTGAAAAGAAGTATACCGCCAGACAGCGATATCGAGGTTCGTCCGAACTATCGAGTGCGATATTACTCGCCAGTTAGGCAACAAATTCAGCCAGTGGTGCAACTCTCACAACCACGGCTGGAGTTGATCACATATGAGCCTCCACCTCAACAACAGCGGACAGAAATTATTCGTGCAACCCTACCGCAACCAGCTACGCACGAGTTATCTCCACCTCGTGTTAGTAGAGAGCTGAAGATTTCTACAACACGAAACCGTCGTGGTGCTGAGCAGCGTCACACTCGTGTGTTGCCTCGTCCATGCTCAGATCAGCATCGCGAACCTTCACAGAAGAATCTTTCAAAAGCTGGCAGGATTAATTATACTGCTATTGAGGACATTGCTAAAGGCGAACCAGTTTTGGCGGGCATGTTCACTTTACATGAACAGCCCACTTTCGTGTTGTTTGATTCCGGAGCCACCCACAATTTTATTAGCAGAGACTATGTGCTGAAGAATAATCTTCCATTTAGCACAGTTAAGCATCCGTTTCATATCAGCTCACCCGGAGGCAAGATATCAACAGATGAGATGGTCTCTCGGGCACCGTTATGTTTGGGTGGAAACATCTATCCTGCGAGCCTTATCATACTCAAAGGCCAAAGGATTGATATTATCTTGGGGATGTCATGGTTGACACATTATGGAGCTATCTTTGACATCAGCTCTCGGACTGTCCAACTGAATTCCCCAATACACGGTTGCAACACATTGAATCTTGTGGATCCATCACAACAAGTTGCAGCAGTGCATCAGATTGAAGCTCCTAAACTTGAGGATATTCCAGTGGTATGTGAATATCCAGATGTGTTTCCCGAAGACTTGCCGGGCATGCCGCCCGAACGTGATGTAGAGTTCAAGATTGAACTAGCACCGGGAACAACACCTATTTCTCGGCGACCATACAAAATGGCACCGAAGGAGCTAGCAGAATTGAAGGAGCAGCTTAATGACCTCATGGACAAAGGTTTTATACGCCCAAGTTCATCACCTTGGGGCTGTTCCGCACTCTTCGTGAAGAAGAAGGACGAGACTTTGAGACTATGCGTAGATTATCGTCCACTGAATGCTATCACTATCAAGAATAAGTATCCACTACCACGCATTGACATTTTGTTCGATCAACTAGTGGGTGCTAAGGTATTTTCCAAGATGGATCTTCGGTCCGGGTATCACCAGATAAAGATCCGGGCAGAAGATGTACCTAAGACGGCGTTCTCAACAAGATATGGTCTTTATGAATATCTTGTCATGTCCTTTGGATTGACCAATGCTCCGGCTCATTTTATGTATCTCATGAACTCTGTGTTCATGCCGGAGTTAGACAAGTTCGTCGTGGTTTTCATCGACGACATTTTGGTCTATTCAAAGTCAGAAGAAGAACATGCTGAACATTTGCATATTGTACTCCAACGCTTGAGGGATCACAAGCTATATGCAAAGTTCAGTAAATGTGAGTTTTGGATCAGCAAAGTGCCGTTTCTTGGGCATATTATTTCAGCGGAAGGCATCGCTGTGGACCCAAGTAAAATCGAGCAAGTGCTGAATTGGAAATCTCCAACATCTGTTCATGAAGTGAGGAGTTTCCTTGGTTTAGCGGGTTATTACCGGAGATTCATTCCCAACTTCTCCAAAGTCGCTAAACCTATGACGGAGCTGTTGAAGAAAAGCACCAAATATGATTGGAGCGATTCATGTGAACAAGCTTTTCAAACTTTAGTGAAGCATCTCACTACAGCTCCCGTTTTGGCCCAGCCGGACACCACGAAGCCTTTTGATGTCTATTGTGATGCATCCGGCATTGGTTTGGGTTGTGTGTTGATGCAAGAGGGACGTGTGGTCGCGTATGGATCCCGGCAACTCAGGGGTCATGAGCAGAATTACCCGACGCACGACCTTGAACTAGCTGCAGTGGTTTTAGCATTAAAAATGTGGAGACATTATCTACTAGGCAATCTGGTACATCTCTACACTGACCACAAAAGCTTGAAGTACATCTTCACACAGAAGGAACTGAATATGAGGCAGCGAAGATGGCTAGAATTGATCAAGGACTATGAACTTGAAATTCATTACCATCCGGGCAAAGCGAATGTGGTTGCCGACACACTTAGTCGGAAAGCCCACGTTCACCATCTAGCCATGGCTGCACATGAAGAAGGAGAACCAAGCCTGCGCTTAGTTCCCTACGGATCGCTGTTCAACCTCGCTCTAATTCCTACACTCCGAGGTGAGATTGTAGAGGCTCAGAAGAGAGACAGAGGTATGTCTCATATCCGGAGGAGAGTGGACAGCGGTGAATTGAAGATGTTCCGCAAGGATGAAGAGGGTACTCTATGGTTTAACAACCGTATAGTTGTACCCCGAAACATGAAATTGCGGAGGAAGATATTGGATGAAGCGCATTTATCCAAGTACTCCATTCATCCAGGAAGCAACAAGATGTATCAGGACTTGAAATCTAAGTTCTGGTGGACACGGATGAAAAGAGAGATTGCGAAGTACGTATCCGAGTGTGATACGTGTCGGCGGGTTAAAGCCGACCATATGAGGAAAGCCGGACCACTTCAACCGCTGAAGGTTCCAGCATGGAAGTGGGAAGACATAAGCATGGACTTCATCGTCGGTTTACCCATGACCAGCAACAAGCATGATTCTATTTGGGTAATCGTCGATCGTTTGACCAAGACAGCACATTTTATTCCAGTCCATACAAAATATGTGGCGAAGAAGTATGCGGAGCTGTTCATATCAAGAATCGTGTGTTTACACGGGGTTCCCCGCACCATCGTGTCTGACCGAGGTGCGTTGTTCGTATCCAGATTTTGGGAGCAACTGCATGCTTCCTTGGGAACCAAATTAATTCGGAGTTCAGCGTATCATCCGCAAACTGATGGTCAAACGGAGAGAGTCAATCAGATTCTGGAGGATATGCTACGGGCATGTGTCATCAATCATGGGAAGAATTGGGATGACCATCTACCGTTAGCAGAATTCTCATATAATAACGGTTATCAATCCAGCATCAAGATGGCCCCGTACGAAGCTCTTTATGGCCGGAAGTGCCGCACACCACTGAATTGGTGTGAGTCCGGCGAGAGAGTGGTCTACGGGATTGATCTGGTGAATGAAGCCGAGGAACGAGTGCGAGTGATTCAAGCCAATTTAAAGGCTGCTCAATCTCGGCAGAAAAGCTATGCAGACAAAAGACGTCGACCTCTTCACTTTGACATCGGGGACCACGTTTACCTTCGTGTCTCTCCGATGAAAGGGGTTCATCGTTTCGGAGTGAAGGGAAAGCTTGCTCCGCGATTCATCGGGCCGTTTGCTGTCACTGAGATATGCGGACCCGTGGCCTATCGTCTGGAGTTACCGACGTCACTTTCGGGTATTCACAATGTTTTCCATGTCTCTCAACTGCGGAAATGTCTTAAGTACCCAACCGCAGTTCATATGGAGAACATTGAGGATCTTCAACCGGATCTCACCTATTTTGAGTATCCGATACAGATTATTGACGAGAAGACTCGCGCCACAAGGAATCGGACATTGCGATTTTACAAAGTCTTGTGGAGCAACCACACCGCTGATGAAGCCACGTGGGAAAGCGAGGAATTTCTCCGTTTAAATTTTCCCGACTTGTTTGTACCATATGTCCAGTAGTCACTCTCCCTTCTTCTTTCTTTTTGTAATCTCGGGACGAGATTCTTTTAAGGGGGGAGGAATGTAACAGCCCTAACTTTTGTAAAGTTTTATTTCAACGTATGAAACAAAGTTAAGGCAAAGAAAGACGATAATGGTGTCACATGAAATAACGAACACAAATATGGACATGTGAGGGAGTTAAAAATTTTCTCTAGCACATGCTCAACACATGTCAACCTAGGGGAAAGAACTTCGCTCCCAAAACTCTAACTCATGTGCACCTTCTCTATGAGGAGAGTGGGGGAAATTTAAACACAATTTTGAACCTTTTAAAAGGAATCATATTCAGATTTCCAAATACTTGCAAATGAATTCACCATTGCAATTTCTAGGTATTAAGGAGCTTCTGGTCCAAATTGGAATAATTGTGGGGATCATTTGCTATTTATTCAGAGGATTAAATGAGGGCACGTTCAAATTCAAACTTAAATTTGAATTTTGAACCAAACAAACTCAATTTCAAAATCTGATTTCAGATTTGAGTTCCTCATATTTCTTTTGGCCTATCCTCCAAATTTTATCAAATTTGGAGCTCATTGCTATTTTAAACCGAATTGGGGGAGGATAAGAGTGAGAGGGGGTGTGGACCCCACATGTCATACACACACTGGAGTGAACCGACTCAGTCACGGGTGAGCACGTGCGACAGCAGCTCGGGGAGGTTCCTTGCCAGCACCAGCTCCTGCTCACTTGATCTTTTAGCCGGCCTGATCTCTGCACAGAAGAGAAACAGAGCCACTTTGCCTTCTCCCTGTTCTGCCTCAGCTTCGGTGGAGTGCCCGGTGAAGAACACAGCTGCCCGTGTGCTCCTCTGTTCTCCAGCAACCGAGCTCTACGGTCATCCTCGTGCCCGACGTTCTACACGAAAAAGAGGCGCCCCAGACTGCTCTACACTCCGGTGAAAACCCCTCCCTTTTTCGTGCACTACAGAGCAAGAATTTCTGTGTTTACTACAACTGTATTCATAGAACCGAGTCCCACAATTCTTCAAAATTCGTCGTGTTCAGTCCACTATCACTTGTGCCGAGCTGGAAACATGTTCTAGACTCTCCAACGCCCCTCTAGGATCAAAAACCATCGAAAATCATCAAGAATAGGGGCTGTTCTTTGAGAATTTCGGGCTGGCACCGAATTTTGCCCTAGGTCGCCGATGAGTCCCTATTTGCAGCCATTTTTGGGCAGATTTGAGCTCATGCCGGTGATGAGGGATCCCCCACGGTGCTATAGAGCCCAAGAACCGATCTTTTAGTGGAGAAATAACTGCACACGACCTCGCCGGAGTTCTAGGGTTAGCTGTGGCCGGTGCGCACTGCTTTCCGGCGAGTTTCAGCCGCCGGGGACCTCACCAATGAGTTCAGCAGGGTGGAAAATGGGGGGGCGGCCAGCAGGGGGTCCGGAGGTGGCCGGGAAGCTCATTTCCGGCGACCTCACCGGAGGCAGCCGCCACTGCTCTGTTTTGGCGCGTGGCTGGAGGTTAGGGATGACGAGTGGGACCCACTGTCAGCATTTAAACATTTTCCAGATTTTCCCACTCTAGTTCAAACTTTGGAGAGCCATAACTTTGTGTAGGAATGTCCAAAAATTGTAAAACAAATTTTGTTGGATTCCTCTCAAAGAGTACTATCCAGGGGTGCAGACCAATGTTTATGAAAATCCCTGAATTTGGCTCATTAATTCATTTAAGAAAAATCTTGTCTGAATTTTTACAGGAGTTCTGTTTATTGGAAAATTCCCAAATTTTGACAGGACATTCTTCCAAAATTCCCTGAACTCCAGTAAAAATTTCAGAGGCATTGGACCTAATTTTCTTGGTCAAATAATGTGTTCATTCCTTATGTCTCTGAAAAATAGGAAAATAAACAGAGACAATTTCAGCTTTTCACCATTCTTTGAAAAATCCATATCTCCATGTAGGAAACTCCAAAAATGGTAAAACCAATTCCTATGGACTCATGACATTTTGTACTTCACAAAAAGTCTACTTTTCAGCATAGGAAAGCTTAATATCTAGGGGGTAAAGGCAAATTAGTGAAAACCACATAAGGATTTGTTGTGCTCACATGAAGCCATTTCATGAGCTCAATTTTTGCACACTGCCTGAATACCTTCCATAGAGGCTGTGGTTAAATTCTCAGCTTCATTGGACCTCTGGAACTTGAGCTACCATCTTTTAGGTTAAGTGTTCATATAATGGACATAATCACATGGTGATTACTAGTATCTCTTTTCACCTAGATTTCATCATCTCTAAGGTTTAGATCCAACAACAGAAACCTTGCTGTTGTTTATCTCTTTTATGTGTGAGTTAACTGTACAACAGTTTTGAAACAGTTTCTAAATTGCTTTTGAAATATATGTGCATTGCAATATAATAGCTCACGTGACGTTGACGTTCGACGAGGGTCCGACTCTACAGCGAGGATCTCCATCTCGTGACGAGTTTGGCGGATTCTCCGGAGGAAGACTAACTTCTAGCTTCTAACAAAACCGTTGAGCAAGGCAAGCCCCGGTTTGCATACCGTTACCGTTTTAAATTTTGCTTTACATCACATCATGTTTATTAGACTTGAGTGCATTATGTCTAGGATGATTGAAACCCACTTGCATGCCTATTACATCCCTCATTAGAAGGTTTAGTGTAAGCTTTGCCTCGTTGTAGATGCTAGGCTAATGTTGTAGCTAGCTCGGTAGAAGTCGAGTAGTAAAAAGCTACTCGCGAGAAAGTTCGAGTAAGGAAGTTACTCGCGAGAGATAAATGATAAGAGCACCCTCATGAATATGAGATGGGGACGGGGATGTTCATGTAGGATGGAGCGCTCAAGGTTGGTCTCGACCTGCGATGGGTGTGACAATGCTTGAGACCACATTTGGCCTGGACCGGGATGGTAAGGCAAATGTGGAGGTTGGTTGTAGCCCCGTCCGTGTCGGTTAAGGACCGTATGTATGCGGCCCTGCTGGACAAGATTGAGCTGTACCGGATATATAATGGGGTATGGGACCCATGAAACCGATGTAACACGATGGACCGTGATATAGAAACTCATCCTTCGCGTGGGAATGGCGTTGAGAAGGCGGGAGGTGTAAATCCTTTAGCGGGCAACTTCGACGTGTCCGCGTAGAGGACCATCCTGCTCGGCGCGAAGCGTTTTTTCTATGTTGGGGTGTCGTGTGAAAGGTTGCTGCATACAACGTAAGAAAGAGTTCTTGAGAGAGTCTTTCGAGGCGGGTGTATGTGTCGTGTATTCCGGGTTGTTATTGATTCGAATCACCGTCGCTCGCGGAAGAGGATTGAGCATACTTGCCCACTGCGCCGTGACTTAGTAAAAAGATGAACTAAGTCTCTTAACTTGCTGTTTGTGGATTAGTAACTGTATTGGAACCTTGATTGAAGTAGTTATAGAGCCAACTAAATTTCATTTCCACCTTCGGCTAGCAACATCGGGATAAGCGTTTCTTGTTTGATTGTGGACTTCCGATGTTGTGAGGCGTGAGGACCACTAAAATGAAGGCTATAAGAATCTGAATATAAGGATCAAGTTTAGTCAAGATGCATTTTGCAAATTCCTATGCCTACTCTTTCACTACCCCTGCATGTAGAGTTGCATGTTTAGGAGTGACGGGTAAGTCTTGTTGAGCCTTAGTGCTCACGGTTGCTTCTGAGTTGTTTTTTTGCAGGTAGCAGGATGCCTGCTATGAAGAGGGTTGTTCGGTGAGACGATGAACCTCACGGTTTGTTCAACTCATCGGAAACCTAGCCGCTGCCTTTCTTTGGTGAAGCTAGTAGGAAGCGTTCACGGGCTGAACGACTTCTCTTCGGCGTAGTTAGGGTCGAGAGTGAGTAGTTTGTCCAGCACATTTTAATTTCCGCTGCGTGTGTACATTATGTTGTAAAAGAAATTACTTTGAGTAAAAAAAAAATGGTTCGGTTATGTTCTTATCGTCTTTTCGTGCATGCTGTTGGGTGCCGCATCGCACGGCACCACCCACTGCGATTCCCGGGCCGCGGGCGCGTCCCACAGCAACCCTCTCCCCCGACTTCCTATATAAGAAAGGTGCGTGGACATGTCCTGGTCGTGTAGCCGGAGGCCGTTTAGCGCTTGCTAGGACCGGTAGCAAGAATTTCACCGTTTCCCCAAACGGTACACCGACGGGTAGTGCGCGGTCTAGCCAAAAATTCGTGGTGCACGATCCTTTAGACCTCGAGTAAGCTTGCACAGAGCTTCTCTACTTCCTAGCGCCTCTCCTCGACGAAGAACCAAGCAAAAACATCAAGAAACGAGGGAGCCCTAGCTGTTTTCTTAGTCGCCGGTGCAAAAGCACCTCGGGTCGCCGTAAAGCCCTTGGTTGCCGGCAGTTTCACCGGCGGCCAGGACCCTTACGGGCTCCTAAATCACTCACTGATGCTCTTGAGCCCAAGAATCGATCGAATGATAGAGGAATAAGGGTTCCCGACCTCGCCGGAGTTCAAATCTTTGCTGTCACCGGTGCGCGATGGTTTCCGGTGAGCCACTGCCGCCGGTGACCCTCCCACAGTGTTCAGCACTGTTAAAAATGGGGAAGCGGCGAGTTTGACGAAGTTTGGACCACGGGAACCCTGTCCCAGCGAGCCTCGCCGGCGTGTGCCGCCACAGGAGGCGCGAGCAGCGCGAGGAAGACGAAGGAGGACCGGTCCCACCGGTCAGCCTCCGGGTGCGCGCGAGGATCGGTTTGTGGCGCCGGATCTGGTGCGGCTGCGCGGGAATAAACCCGTAGCCCCCGGTGTTGCCGAAATCTGACTGGTCCGACTTAAAACAGTGGGCCCAGCCCAATTATTTGAAGTTTCTATTAGAGAAATAATTCCAGAATTTAGCTGATCTTTGCAAGCCCATAACTTTGTGTAGAAAACTCCAAAAAGAGTGAGACCAATTTTGTTGGATTCCTCATGAGGAGTACTTCACAGAGAAACCAATTTTAGGCTATGAAAATGCCCAGGAATTTCTGTAGAATTGTTTCTATTAAATCCTTTAGGGATTTATTACAGGAGCAATTCTTTATGAAATATTCCCAAATTTGGGCAGCACATCCTCTTCATAGATACTGATATCCAGTAAAAATTTGGGCTTCATTGGAGGTCATTTGCTAGGCCAAATTACCTTCTTGAGTTCAGCCTTTATTTGAAAATTCAAATTTAAACAGAAGCTTTTTCAGAACTCCTGTCTAAGTTCAAAAATTCATATCTCTCTGATGGTAGCTCCAAAAATGGTGAAACAATTTTTGTTAGAACCATTGAGACTTACCCTAATCAGATCTTCCACCATTAGCTATGTCAAAGCTCCTGATTTGGGCTCGAAATTCAGATAAGCATTGTACTTGTAGGAATTTTAAAGACTACATTGTGCAATGACATGTCTCCAAATTTGGCTCAAATCATCCTTAGAGAGTCTAGTATTCACTGTAAAATTACCAAAGCCAATTAAGGATTCTAAATAGCAGTAGCTATGAATAGAAGTCCAATTCTTATAAATCCTTAATACTTATACATGTATTTTATTACATTTCATAATAGTGACCGAAGTTGAGGACGCACCGGAGCCGTTGGACGTCCTCCCACCAGAAGCTGACTTTCCGTTTAACTCGCAACCAGGCAAGCCCCGGTTTGCACTTAAGTAACTTTTATAAAGCTTTTTATTTGTATCATTTATGTCTAGGGTGAATGTTTGCATTAGAGTTAGGGTGATTGAAACCCCACTTGCATAGCCTCTTTAAATCCTATAAAGGGTTGGGTAGTTTACAAACTTGATGAGTAGAGACTGCCATGCTAATGTTTAGGATCTCGGTAGACGTCGAGTGGTTGGAAGCTACTCGCGAGATAGTACTTGTTACATGGAATAAAAAGAGGTAGAAAATGGCTTAAGATATGAAAATGAGACCCAGCAGGGGGGATAGGAAGCAGTGAGCAGAGGTCTCACGTGCGTAGCCCTGTTGGCGTCGGTTGAGGACCGTCCGTGTGCGGCCCTGCTGGACAAGTATCGAACAGTACCGGATGCATACTGGCATATGGGAACCAGGAAACCGATGTAATTGGTTAACCTGGGTGTAAAAGCCCAAGAAAAGGGACTTGAAAAAATTTTTATGCACCTCACAACACAACAGTTTTGTTGTGGGTAGATTGTGAAATATTGTGAAGAGCAAGTGACCTCCATCAAAGGTGTGATTAGAAGGGAAAGCCTTCACTTTCACAATGTAGAGTTTCTACACATGAGCATGAGAGGTTGAGCTCACCCCTAGGATTTGAAAAGTCTGGGGAAGGTTCTGTCCAAAGCTCATGTAAATTCAACAATTTTTGAGGCACTTTTGGGTTATTTCAAAAAGAGGCCAATTTGAGTGTAAATTCAAATTGCAGCAACTTTCATCACCCAAATTCAAAAGTTAGCTCCATATCTATACTCAGCACATTTTTCTGAGTAAACCCACCAATTTTCATCTCCATTGGAGCTCATCTTGTCAGGAGCTAAATTTGCAAGAATTCAAAACTGAATTTGAATTTCAGTTTAAACATGCAGCAAATTTAGCCAAACACAGTTCAAATTTGAGAATTCAAATTTAAACAAAGACTTGGTGACTAAGTCTCACATTAAATTGTGAGTAGCTGGAGATAATTGAGTGCCAACAGAAATGAAAAGAATTGGAAAGGAGATTAGAGGGGAGAGGGACCCACAGGTCAGTGGGGGAAAATTGGTTTCAGCTGAACGGGTTCGGCTTCTCACCGAAGCAAACGCTCCCGGCGTGCCACCGAGCCGATTCTTCAGACGCCCCCGCGTGAGACGACGCAGCCAGCTCCTGCTTCCTCCCTCGCGCTGGCCAGCTGCTTCTGCCGATCATCACGCGCCTACACCGCTGAACAGAGGCGCCGTGTTCTGTTGCCCAAGGAACGACCGAGCGCACGCCGCCGACTTCGTTCGATCGAAACCCGGAAATTCACCGTGAGCAGCGCCTCTCCTAGCCACAGAACCGCACCAGCTACTCGCCCTTTACCTCCTCGGCACGAGAGCAGTCGAGTTCAGCCCTTCCCCAGCCTTAGCTCCACGTTTCCGAGCAACACCCGAGAGACCGCCACCACTCGGCTCACGGTGACAGCCCAGCAGAGGGCCTTTCACAGCTGAGCAAGGACGGTTTCGGACGCGCCGGTGAGCACTACTGCTCCCACCCAAACCACAGGACCCACCGTGAACAGCTGAGCAAGAATTTGGAGAAACTCCGCCGGCGACCACAGAACAACGTTCCGGTATGAGACCTCCGAATTCCCACTCCCTTCTCGTCATTAGTTCGCTAAACTGTGCACACAGGAGCTAGGCTTGACGGCGCCCAAGTTTGCTCCGCAACCCTAGCTTAATTTTGGCTATAGCCGGCGTATTTCCCGGTTTTCCAGCCGCAGTTGTGGCGGGAAAGGTCGGGCTCACGGTGATGACTAGGTTAAAGCTCTCCCCGATCCCTAGCATGGCCTTGTCGACCTTCCATGAGATCCCCCGGTGCTGTAGAGCCTATCCGCCGAGCTTTTGGCGGGCTAATGTGCCCGAGCGACGGTGCCGATAGTCACCGAAGGCCGCGGCTCGTTGCCAGCCTACTTCCGGCCACCGGCAGCCCGAGCCAACCCCGTAGACTTGTTCCCCGACCCTGAAAACCCCCAGGCGGCGAGCCTCCGGCCGAGAGGTGGCCGGGAAGCTGGGTCCGGCGAGCTCCAGTACAGCGCCGGCGAGGGGGAGGCGCGGGAGCGAGAGGAGGAAGAAGACCCACCGGGCCCACGTGTCAGCAGCTGAAGATTAAAACCCCGGATCAGCTGTGGCGTGTGATTCCATGTGGTGGCGCGGGAAAGGGTCTGTGGCCCCCGTGTGGCGCGAGTCCGGCGGTTGACACGTGTAGGGTGGACCCACAGGCAGAGTTTGAACTTTTCCCGAATTAAATTGGAATTCCAGAATTGGTTCAAACTTTGGAACTGCATAACTTTTGCTAGGAAGCTCCAAATTTAGTGATTCAAATTGGGTTGGATTCATCTTGCCTAGCTCTGTCCAGATATACAACCCAATTTGTATGAAGCCCATTAATTAAATCTGGAAAATTCTTTAAAGCTTTTCAGCAAAAGAATTTTAGAGTGAGTTTGGTTCATCCAAAAATCCCCAAAGTTTGCCAGGATGTTCTTTAGGACATTAGTAAACCCCTGTAAAAGTTTCAGACCATTTGGAGTTGATTTGGTCAGAGCAATTCAAATTGAAAGGTGCTGTGTTCATTTGAATACAGAAACATTTTCAGAGAATTTCCAAAACTTGGAAATTCAATTCTGGGCAAACCTTGACTCCAAAAATGCTAGGAAAATTCATGCAAACTCTATGAGCTATAATAGAAATTGTAGTTCATTAAGTTGAGCATGAACAGGGGTATTACCTCAGAATTAATTCTTCCTTGCTGATTTGCCAAGAGAATTATTCTGAGCAAACCACTCATTGAAAAGTGCTAATGTTTGGTCCAGAGAGTTTTCTTGTGACAAGGAACTCACACAAAAATTCTCAGCTCTATTGGAGCTCTAGATCACCCCTGTCCTGTTTACCCACTTAAGGGATTAAGATGGAAAAAGGGGGAAAACCACTTAGCATTTGACCATGTGATTAAGTCCAAGCCAAACCACCAACACCAGTTCATCTTTAAATTCTTAAACAAAGTTCCAGGTGTTAGAGGCTGGTTATTAAAACCAATAGTAGAAGTTTTACTCTAAAAACTCACATTTGCATCTAAATTAACGTATAGTATTTCATTAACGTGTAGCCGTTGAAGAAGAGACTCCGGAAGTGCTGGACTTCCTTCTTCCGGACGAAGAACTAACTCCTGACCAGCAGCAACAAGGCAAGCCCCGGTTTGCATTAACCATTTTTAAAAGTTTTACTTTGTTTACATGTGTCATATGAAGTATGTATGTGCATTAGGTATAGGATGAATGAAACCCCACTTGCATAACCAAAGGTTCCTAAAAGAGTGAGGGTAGTGTTAAGGACCTCGAGTAGACAGGCTATGCTTAATGAGTCATAGGACTTCGGTACAAGTCGAGTAGTTGGAATCTACTCACGAGATAGGCATTGGGACACACGGGTTCGGTTGAGTGATGTGAGATCACTTTAGTAATGAAAATGAGACTAGGCAGGGGCTAGGGCGCAGCAAGAGAGAGTCTTGTGTGCGCAGCCCTGCCCGTGTCGATTGAGGACCGATCCGTGTGCGGCCCTGCTGAACAAGTATTGAACGTACCGAAGGCATATCGGATATATGGGCCCCGATAAACCGATGTAGCCTAAACCTCCGTGCGTCGAGGCATAGCACACCGATTTATAGGTGTAGGTTGAGGGCAGCAAGGTGGAAATCTGCCAACGGGCATAGAGAGATGCTCCGTGTGGGGAACCTCCTGCTCGTTTCGGTGCGACCGGTTCGACGTTTGGGCTGTTGGGTGAAAGGTTGTCCCGTACGACATCGAGTGAGCGTGCTGTGCAGCTCCACGGGTGGGCGTACGTGATGTGCTCTTTGGGTTTTCCCTGCAGGTGTATATCGAGTCGATTCGCCGTCCCTCGCGGTGACGAGTACTGCTTGTTCACTGCATCGTAACGTAGACTAATGGAGGAAATATGTTGATTCAATGATGCTGATTGATATAATTGTATTGCTACATGTGTGCCACCAAATACTGCTTACTAAATTTCAGATTTCATGAACTGTTAACTTGTTGCTAAAAGATGAACTAAGGATGAACTTGTAGGCGTGTCGTTTTGGCTGAAATGTTACTAACCTATGTCTTGGTATACCTCATGTAGAGTTTCATGCTTAGGTGAGTCGGTTAAGCCTTGCTGAGCCTTTGTGCTCATGGTTGCTGCTTAAGTGTTTTTCAGGTGAGGAGCCACCCACGGACTCGGAGTACGAGTCCACCGGCGAGGGTTACCCTCCGTCGGGGACCACGGCTGAGTGGGAGCCGTACACGCCGCGCTGAGCTGGGGAGTGCAGCTAGTGTGGGTTGCCCTAGGGCTGGGCAACCGACTTTTGCTAAATAAGCGGGCGTGAGTTGTATAGTGTAGTCTTCCGCTGTGTAATAGAACAATAATTGTAACTGAAGTTTGTACTTGTTTGTACAGTTTCAGTTGTTTTTCCCATGTAATATATTGTGTTCTTATGACGTGTGCTGTCGGGTGTCGCATCGCGCGGCACCACCCTCTGCGATCCTGGATGAGCGGATTCCGGTCCGCCACAGCCTGGTATCAGAGCTGCAGTGGGGATAGCACAGTACTAAAGGACTGCATTATGGGAAAAACTTAGGTATACGGTGAGGATTCGGTAGTTGCCCAAGTAAGGACTATATTAGCATAGTTACTTAAAGTGGCAAAGACTAACTTATGTGTTATAATTCTGAATTTCAATTATGTAACGACGCACCTACGCTCTGGTAAGTATGGTAAGGAACGCTACCGAAAGCGGTTCAATTTCGGTTAGCTCTCCCTGACGAGGAACGAGGTTCAGGGATTGATCTCACAGCTTGGTGTGAGATGTCAATATGAAGCTCTTGGACTCTTCATGTCCCTGAGTTCATATGAAACGCTGATCCCTAGCGTGCATTAGGCAAGTAAGCGGAGACCCCATCGCGTGGTCAGTAACGCGAGAGTGTGTTCGTCTGGAAATAGCCCAGGAGGACATACGCAGCGCTTTCCATCGGCGTGCCCTGCAGGGCAGTAGGTGGTATCTGTTGGGTTGATAACATTCCCAACCGTGACGACCCGTTCATGACATACTCGGGTTCCCCGTCGTGTGGTGTTGAAACACGATCACGTGCCTTGAGACGTGACTTAGCTCAAGGACGGCCGTATGTAAATGATACGGGCGTTTGTATTTACTTTCAAATATGGAACTGCCTGAAATGAATAACCATTGAGTGCACCATTATTGTGTGGTTTTCTGCAGGTACTAACCACGTATGTATCCGTGTAGAAAACGTGTGCGAGAGACCGTTTAGTGCCACACTTGAGACGTATATACCGGTATGATCCGGTTAGGATTTTCTTTTGTGAGGAACGTAGTACCGAGATAGTGTAGGCATATGCATGAGTATAATGATAACGAAAAATTAAAAAAATCTATAGGTTCAACAGTTAGGACCCTGGTTGGGTATAAGAATGAGATAGGGATGAGTGTAGTTCCAAAAAGACTGAAAAACAGAGTGCTCGGTTTTGGGACAGCAAGTTTGCTGATCTTCAACAGGGCATAACTCACAGGTCTTTTAGCCCAGGGAGGTGTGCTATATAGTTCTGGGAAGGTATTCAAGTACTCTACAACTTTGTTGTAGACTTCCAGAGCTGAAACTCGCCTTAAGATGGCTAAAATCCCAGAGGAATGTAAACTATTCAGAATCAGGGCAGAGTAAAACATCCTCTGAACTGATCTGTTTTTCAAATATAACTCCCAGTAGAAAAATCTAAAATTGTCATATAATCCATCCTTAGAAAGAGTAGAAGATGTTTGACATCTTTGCAATTCAAAGTTTCTGAAGTTTCAGCACAGAATTTAGTGGAAATCAGGATTGGAAACAGCCACTTCCAAGGGAGGTGCTGTTAAAATTCTTCCAGAAATTCTGCTAACTTTGAATTAACATAACTTTTTAATCAAAGCTGATCTGGGGGCAAATGAGTACTCGTTGGAAAGATACTAAAGTTAACTTTAACTTTGGTATTCAACTTGAGTCATGAAAATGCCCATAACCGGATCAAAACTTGGAATAGGTAGAAACTGGTCATTCTGACGGAAGAATGACAGTTGAACTCATTGGAGAGGGTGTTGTACCCTAAGGGCGATACTAATGTCTCGTAGAGACCAAACCCAGTTATGGTGAGCTTCCAAAGAGGGGGTTCATCAAGTTGGATTAAACTAACTGGTATTTGGTCTGGTAATGGTGTAGCTTGTGCAAAGTTATTACATTATCGGCTTAAGAGATATATCGCATGCTTTTGTTGTCATAATATTTTTACGCCCATTATAATGGAACTGCATGCAAGTGTTGCGGGACTGATGTTATTGTCGTATGATTGCAGATGGTTCGCACTAGGACCACGCACGAGGTAGGTGGCTCTAGCCAAGGTGGAGGCGATGACTCCCAGCCACCGGCCTACGACAGCACCCCGCAGCAGCAGCCACCACCGCCGCCTCCGCTTACTCTAGTGGATGTGATAGCGGCATTGGTGGGAGGTCGTGAGGAGCAGACCAACCTGCTCCGCACCATCGTGCAGAATACGTCCCAGGCGGGAGGACGTCAAGAGCGAGGGCCTCGTGAGCCCCGCGAAGTGTCGTACTCGGATTTCATGAGTACGCACCCTCCAGTGTTCACCGAAGCTGAAGAACCACTGGAGGCGGACAACTGGCTGCGGACTATCAAGTCCAAGTTCGGGCTGCTCCAGTGTACGGAGCGGCAGAAGACGCTGTTCGCAGCACAGCAGCTCCACGGTGCCGCTGGTGCGTGGTGGGCAAATTATGTCGCCTCACGTCCGGCTGGCCATGCCGTGGAATGGCAAGAGTTCCGGGAGGCATTCCGCGCCTATCACATTCCTCCCGGAATAATGAAGAGAAAGTTCCAAGAATTTTTGGAACTGAAGCAGGGCGGGAGGAGTGCCCACGACTACTCCCGTGCCTTCAACCATCTGGCGCAGTATGCGTCAGACTACATCTCCACGGAGGAGAAGAAGAGGGAGCACTTCTATCGGGGGTTACATCCCGAAATGAAGACCCACCTCGTATAATGGAACCGCGGCACATTCAACGATCTAGTCAATGCTGCCATCATGCAAGAGGACGCTCAGCGGGAGTTAGCAGCTGAGCAGAGGAAGCGTAGCGCTCCACCTAGCAGCGGTGGGAGTGGCGCTCCCCAGAAGTACCGTATGGTGTATCGGACACCATCCGGGCAGCAGTGGCAACCACCGGCGCGACCGCAACGGTTCGGGGGACGTCCCTTTCAGGCACCTCCGTTCCGTCCGCCGGTGCCACCACCAAGACAGCAGCAGCAGCAGACGGTACCCCGGGCGTTTCCACCGCCACAACGCGCCCCAGGTTTCCGTCCACCGATCAGCGGGGGACCGCCCCGTTTCACCTGCTTCACGTGTGGCCAGGCGGGCCACTTTGCGAAGGACTGTCCCCAGGGGCAGCAGAGCAGCGGGCAAGCCCAGTTTCAGGGCGGTGCTCGAGGCCGACCTCCGGTGAAGAAGGTTGGTCAGCGGACTGGAGGCGTCCGCAACCTCGACAATGAGGACGCCCCAGAGGGAGACAACGTGCTGGCGGGTACGTTTACTCTCAACCATCAAGCCATAGTCATATTATTTGATTCGGGTGCAACCCACAGCTTTATAAGTGCATCCTATGTGGCTAAACATCAATTGCAAGTCTTCCCAACCGACTGCACTTATATGATCTGCTCACCGGGAGGGAAGATTTCAGCTAATATGATGATTCCAAAGGCACCTTTGTGCTTAGGTGGGAAACTATATCCCACAACCTTGATAATCCTTATGGGACAAAAGATTGATGCAATCTTAGGGATGTCATGGCTGCAATACCATGGCGCTGTCCTAGAGACTCGGACACGGACGGTTCACTTAAATTCTCCATTCCACCGTCCGCATTCCATGGTGTTAGACACGCCAGTCCGGGATGTTTTAGCGATTAATAATGCTGAAGTTCTCAAGTTAGAAGACATCCCCGTAGTCCGGGAGTATCCTGATGTGTTCCCGGACGATCTTCCGGGCATGCCACCTGAGCGGGATGTCGAGTTCAAGATCGAGCTCGCACCCGGGACTACGCCCATATCACGGAGACCATACAAGATGGCTCCAAATGAGCTGGCGGAACTGAAAGAACAGCTCAATGATCTGTTGAGCAAGGGTTTCATTAGGCCGAGTTCCTCGCCTTGGGGATGCTCGGCGCTATTCGTGAAGAAGAAGGATGAGACCCTGAGGCTGTGTGTGGATTACCGGCCGCTCAACGCCGTCACCATCAAGAATAAGTACCCACTGCCCCGTATTGACATCTTGTTTGATCAACTGGTGGGGGCAAGTGTATTCTCAAAGATGGACCTTCGCTCTGGATATCACCAGATCAAGATCCAGGCGGAGGATATCCCGAAGACGGCGTTCTCGACAAGATACGGCTTATACGAATATCTCGTCATGTCCTTTGGTCTCACAAATGCTCCAGCCCATTTCATGTATCTCATGAACTCGGTGTTCATGCCAGAGCTGGACAAGTTCGTGGTAGTGTTCATCGATGATATCTTGGTTTACTCCAAGACAGAAGCCGAGCATGCCGAACACTTACGGATCGTTCTTCAACGATTGCGAGACCACAAGCTCTACGCCAAGTTCAGCAAATGCGAGTTTTGGATCAGCCAAGTGCCATTCTTGGGACATATCATCTCAGCTGAAGGCATTGCGGTTGACCCAAGTAAAATAGAGCAAGTGTTGAAATGGAAAGCTCCAACTTCAGTCCATGAAGTCAGAAGCTTCCTCGGGTTAGCGGGATACTATCGGAGATTCATCCCAAGTTTCTCCAAGCTCGCTAAGCCGATGACAGAGTTGCTGAAGAAAGGGACAAAATATGTTTGGAACACGGCATGTGAAGGAGCGTTCCGAACATTGGTGAAGCATCTCACCACAGCCCCGGTGTTAGCTCAGCCGGATACAACAAAGCCCTTCGACGTGTATTGTGACGCGTCCGGTATTGGGCTCGGCTGCGTGTTGATGCAGGAAGGACGTGTGGTCGCTTATGGCTCACGCCAACTTCGGAACCATGAGCAGCACTACCCGACTCACGATCTTGAACTTGCTGCCGTGGTGTTGGCGCTGAAAATGTGGAGGCACTATCTCCTGGGGAACTTGGTGCATCTCTACACCGACCACAAGAGCTTGAAATACATTTTCACCCAGAAGGAGCTGAACATGAGGCAGAGGAGGTGGTTAGAACTGATCAAAGATTATGAGATTGAAATCCATTACCACCCCGGCAAGGCGAATGTGGTTGCCGACGCACTGAGTCGGAAATCACATGTCCATCACCTCACCATTACACCGGTGGAGGAGGAAGAGCCAAGTTTATACTTGGTTCCTTATGGATCGCTGTACAACCTTGCCCTCGTCCCTACTATTAGGGAGGATATCATTGCAGCTCAGAAAAAGGATAAAGGCATGGCACATCTCCGGAGACGAATTGACAATGGGGAGATCAAATGTTTCCGGAAAGATGATGAGGGGACGTTGTGGTTCAATGACCGCATAGTCGTACCCCGAGATATGGAGTTGAGGAAAAAGATCCTCGATGAAGCTCACTTGTCTAAATACTCCATTCATCCGGGCAGCAACAAAATGTACCAAGATTTGAAAAAGAAATTTTGGTGGACACGGATGAAGCGGGAGGTAGCTAAGTACGTATCCGAGTGTGATACGTGTAGACGAGTGAAAGCTGATCACATGAAGAAATCAGGGCTGTTGCAACCCCTGAAGATCCCGGCATGGAAATGGGAAGATGTGAGCATGGATTTCATTGTGGGCTTACCCCTAACAGCTAACAAGCATGATTCCATATGGGTAATTGTTGATCGGTTAACCAAGACGGCTCACTTCATTCCGGTGAATACACGTTACAATGCCGGCAAATATGCGGAGCTATACATAGCGAAGATTCTATGCCTATACGGGGTACCCAAGACCATTGTCTCAGATCGAGGTGCATTATTTGTATCTCGCTTTTGGGAGCAGCTACACGCTGCATTGGGTACTAAGTTGATCAGGAGCTCCGCTTATCACCCTCAGACAGATGGTCAGACAGAAAGGGTGAATCAAGTCCTGGAAGACATGTTGAGAGCGTGTGCCATCCACCGTGGTAGGAACTGGGATGATCACCTACCATTGGCGGAATTCTCGTACAACAACGGTTATCAGGCGAGTATCAAAATGGCACCCTATGAAGCTCTCTACGGTCGTAAATGCCGCACCCCATTAAATTGGTGCGAGTCCGGTGAAAGGGTCACATTCGGGGTTGATGTGGTGAACGACGCCGAGGAGCGCGTTCGGACAATTCAAGCCAATCTGAAGGCCGCTCAATCCCGACAGAAGAGCTACGCTGATAAGAGGCGTAGGCCGTTGCACTTTGACGTTGGGGAACACGTGTACCTCCGCGTGTCTCCAATGAAGGGCGTGCACCGATTCGGTGTAAAGGGGAAGCTCGCTCCCCGTTTTATTGGACCCTACGCTATCACCGAGAAGTGTGGATCAGCGGCGTATCGATTGGAACTACCGGCATCTCTGGCTGGTGTCCATGATATTTTCCATATTTCGCAACTGCGAAAGTGCTTGAAGCATACAGCTGCTGTTCCTACCGAAGACATCGGCGAGCTGAAACCGGATTTAACATATGATGAATATCCGGTGGGAATTCTTGATGAGAAAGCCAGAACTACACGCAGCAAAACGTTGTGGTTCTACAAAATACTCTGGAGCAACCACACCGCCGAAGAAGCGACGTGGGAGAGCGAGGAGTTCCTTCGCTCAAATTACCGGAGTTCTTGGCTTCTCAACACGGGTAAGTCCCTATTACATCGCTATCTCTTCTTTTGTAATCTCGGGACGAGATTCTTTTAAGGGGGGAGGGATGTAAAAGCCCAAGAAAAGGGACTTGTAAAAATTTTTATGCACCTCACAACACAACAGTTTTGTTGTGGGTAGATTGTGAAATATTGTGAAGAGCAAGTGACCTCCATCAAAGGAGTGATTAGAAGGGAAAGCCTTCACTTTCACAATGTAGGGTTTCTACACATGAGCATGAGAGGTTGAGCTCACCCCTAGGATTTGAAAAGTCTGGGGAAGGTTCTGTCCAAAGCTCATGTAAATTCAACAATTTTTGAGGCACTTTTGGGTTATTTCAAAAAGAGGCCAATTTGAGTGTAAATTCAAATTGCAGCAACTTTCATCACCCAAATTCAAAAGTTAGCTCCATATCTATACTCAGCACATTTTTCTGAGTAAACCCACCAATTTTCATCTCCATTGGAGCTCATCTTGTCAGGAGCTAAATTTGCAAGAATTCAAAACTGAATTTGAATTTCAGTTTAAACATGCAGCAAATTTAGCCAAACACAGTTCAAATTTGAGAATTCAAATTTAAACAAAGACTTGGTGACTAAGTCTCACATTAAATTGTGAGTAGCTGGAGATAATTGAGTGCCAACAGAAATGAAAAGAATTGGAAAGGAGATTAGAGGGGAGAGGGACCCACAGGTCAGTGGGGGAAAATTGGTTTCAGCTGAACGGGTTCGGCTTCTCACCGAAGCAAACGCTCCCGGCGTGCCACCGAGCCGATTCTTCGGACGCCCCCGCGTGAGACGACGCAGCCAGCTCCTGCTTCCTCCCTCGCGCTGGCCAGCTGCTTCTGCCGATCATCACGCGCCTACACCGCTGAACAGAGGCGCCATGTTCTGTTGCCCAAGGAACGACCGAGCGCACGCCGCCGACTTCGTTCGATTGAAACCCGGAAATTCACCGCGAGCAGCGCCTCTCCTAGCCACAGAACCGCACCAGCTACTCGCCCTTTACCTCCTCGGCACGAGAGCAGTCGAGTTCAGCCCTTCCCCAGCCTTAGCTCCACGTTTCCGAGCAACACCCGAGAGACCGCCACCACTCGGCTCACGGTGACAGCCCAGCAGAGGGCCTTTCACAGCTGAGCAAGGACGGTTTCGGACGCGCCGGTGAGCACTACTGCTCCCACCCAAACCACAGGACCCACCGTGAACAGCTGAGCAAGAATTTGGAGAAACTCCGCCGGCGACCACAGAACAACGTTCCGGTATGAGACCTCCGAATTCCCACTCCCTTCTCGTCATTAGTTCGCTAAACTGTGCACACAGGAGCTAGGCTTGACGGCGCCCAAGTTTGCTCCGCAACCCTAGCTTAATTTTGGCTATAGCCGGCGTATTTCCCGGTTTTCCAGCCGCAGTTGTGGCGGGAAAGGTCGGGCTCACGGTGACGACTAGGTTAGAGCTCTCCCCGATCCCTAGCATGGCCTTGTCGACCTTCCATGAGATCCCCCGGTGCTGTAGAGCCTATCCGCCGAGCTTTTGGCAGGCTAATGTGCCCGAGCGACGGTGCCGATAGTCACCGAAGGCCGCGGCTCGTTGCCAGCCTACTTCCGGCCACCGGCAGCCCGAGCCAACCCCGTAGACTTGTTCCCCGACCCTGAAAACCCCCAGGCGGCGAGCCTCCGGCCGAGAGGTGGCCGGGAAGCTGGGTCCGGCGAGCTCCAGTACAGCGCCGGCGAGGGGGAGGCGCGGGAGCGAGAGGAGGAAGAAGACCCACCGGGCCCACGTGTCAGCAGCTGAAGATTAAAATCCCGGATCAGCTGTGGCGTGTGATTCCGTGTGGTGGCGCGGGAAAGGGTCTGTGGCCCCCGTGTGGCGCGAGTCCGGCGGTTGACACGTGTAGGGTGGACCCACAGGCAGAGTTTGAACTTTTCCCGAATTAAATTGGAATTCCAGAATCGGTTCAAACTTTGGAACTGCATAACTTTTGCTAGGAAGCTCCAAATTTAGTGATTCAAATTGGGTTGGATTCATCTTGCCTAGCTCTGTCCAGATATACAACCCAATTTGTATGAAGCCCATTAATTAAATCTGGAAAATTCTTTAAAGCTTTTCAGCAAAAGAATTTTAGAGGGAGTTTGGTTCATCCAAAAATCCCCAAATTTTGCCAGGATGTTCTTTAGGACATTAGTAAACCCCTGTAAAAGTTTCAGACCATTTGGAGTTGATTTGGTCAGAGCAATTCAAATTGAAAGGTGCTGTGTTCATTTGAATACAGAAACATTTTCAGAGAATTTCCAAAACTTGGAAATTCAATTCTGGGCAAACCTTGACTCCAAAAATGCTAGGAAAATTCATGCAAACTCTATGAGCTATAATAGAAATTGTAGTTCATTAAGTTGAGCATGAACAGGGGTATTACCTCAGAATTAATTCTTCCTTGCTGATTTGCCAAGAGAATTATTCTGAGCAAACCACTCCATGAAAAGTGCTAATGTTTGGTGCAGAGAGTTTTCTTGTGACAAGGAACTCACACAAAAATTCTCAGCTCTATTGGAGCTCTAGATCACCCCTGTCCTGTTTACCCACTTAAGGGATTAAGATGGAAAAAGGGGGAAAACCACTTAGCATTTGACCATGTGATTAAGTCCAAGCCAAACCACCAACACCAGTTCATCTTTAAATTCTTAAACAAAGTTCCAGGTGTTAGAGGCTGGTTATTAAAACCAATAGTAGAAGTTTTACTCTAAAAACTCACATTTGCATCTAAATTAACGTATAGTATTTCATTAACGTGTAGCCGTTGAAGAAGAGACTCCGGAAGTGCTGGACTTCCTTCTTCCGGACGAAGAACTAACTCCTGACCAGCAGCAACAAGGCAAGCCCCGGTTTGCATTAACCATTTTTAAAAGTTTTACTTTGTTTACATGTGTCATATGAAGTATGTATGTGCATTAGGTATATGATGAATGAAACCCCACTTGCATAACCAAAGGTTCCTAAAAGAGTGAGGGTAGTGTTAAGGACCTCGAGTAGACAGGCTATGCTTAATGAGTCATAGGACTTCGGTACAAGTCGAGTAGTTGGAATCTACTCGCGAGATAGGCATTGGGACACACGGGTTCGGTTGAGTGATGTGAGATCACTTTAGTAATGAAAATGAGACTAGGCAGGGGCTAGGGCGCAGCAAGAGAGAGTCTTGTGTGCGCAGCCCTGCCCGTGTCGATTGAGGACCGATCCGTGTGCGGCCCTGCTGAACAAGTATTGAACGTACCGAAGGCATATCGGATATATGGGCCCCGATAAACCGATGTAGCCTAAACCTCCGTGCGTCGAGGCATAGCACACCGATTTATAGGTGTAGGTTGAGGGCAGCAAGGTGGAAATCTGCCAACGGGCATAGAGAGATGCTCCGTGTGGGGAACCTCCTGCTCGTTTCGGTGCGACCGGTTCGACGTTTGGGCTGTTGGGTGAAAGGTTGTCCCGTACGACATCGAGTGAGCGTGCTGTGCAGCTCCACGGGTGGGCGTACGTGACGTGCTCTTTGGGTTTTCCCTGCAGGTGTATATCGAGTCGATTCGCCGTCCCTCGCGGTGACGAGTACTGCTTGTTCACTGCATCGTAACGTAGACTAATGGAGGAAATATGTTGATTCAATGATGCTGATTGATATAATTGTATTGCTACATGTGTGCCACCAAATACTGCTTACTAAATTTCAGATTTCATGAACTGTTAACTTGTTGCTAAAAGATGAACTAAGGATGAACTTGTAGGCGTGTCGTTTTGGCTGAAATGTTACTAACCTATGTCTTGGTATACCTCATGTAGAGTTTCATGCTTAGGTGAGTCGGTTAAGCCTTGCTGAGCCTTTGTGCTCATGGTTGCTGCTTAAGTGTTTTTCAGGTGAGGAGCCACACACGGACTCGGAGTACGAGTCCACGGCGAGGGTTACCCTCCGTCGGGGACCACGGCTGAGTGGGAGCCGTACACGCCGCGCTGAGCTGGGGAGTGAAGCTAGTGTGGGTTGCCCTAGGGCTGGGCAACCGACTTTTGCTAAATAAGCGGGCGTGAGTTGTATAGTGTAGTCTTCCGCTGTGTAATAGAACAATAATTGTAACTGAAGTTTGTACTTGTTTGTACAGTTTCAGTTGTTTTTCCCATGTAATATATTGTGTTCTTATGACGTGTGCTGTCGGGTGTCGCATCGCGCGGCACCACCCTCTGCGATCCTGGATGAGCGGATTCCGGTCCGCCACACTGGGTGTCGAGGCTTACCCAACCGTAAATAGGAGTGGGTTGAGGGTAGCAAGGTGTAAATCAGCCGGTGGGCACAGTCACGCTCCACGCGGGGACCTCCTACCCGTTACGGATGGACCGGTTCGGCATTTGGGATGCCTTCGAAAGGTTGTCGCATACAACAGAGTAGGAAGGGGTGTGAAATCACGCTTCTGAAAGTGGGTGTATGTGACGTGCTATCCGGGTGTGTCTTCATTGCAATCACCGTCCCTCGCGGTTATTTGAGTACCCGCTTGTTCACTGCGCTGTGACGTAGTAAGAAGTGAAATAAGCCAACTGAAAATGCTGTATTGATCTTAATGTCTTGCATACCTTGATTGCTGTAGATATAGAGCTAATTAAGTTTATATTCCACTTTGGACATCACCACATCGGAGGAAAGCGTTTCTTGTTTGATTGTGGACTTCCGATGTGAGGGCTGCCTAAGGCACATGAATCTGCTGCTATAAAACTAAAAGTAAGGACCAACTTGTAGGTGTGTCTTTATTGCAAAATCCTTTCCTATCTTACATACCCTTGCACGTAGAGTTCCATGCCTAGGGTTGACGGTTAAGACTTGTTGAGCCTTCGTGCTCACGGTTGCAATATTTGAGCTGTGTGCAGGTGAGACTTATGAGGAAGGTTCTGAGGACGAGGCGATGCCCCCGTCGGGGTACACGGCCGAGCTGGAGCCCTGCACGCCGCCGTGATCTCCGTCTACTTGCTGCTAGTGTGTAGCGTCCCCGGGCTGGACGGCTGCACTTTTGCGTAGCTAGGATGAGAGGCCATATATGTACATTACTTCCGCTGTATAGTTATGTTTTGTAAAAGACTTCCGCTGTTTTATATCAAATAAAAGTTTGTATGTTATCCTTTATTTTTTTCGTGTGTGCTGTTGGGTGCCGCATCGCACGGCACCACCCTATGCGATCCTGGAGTGGGTGAACCACGGGGTGGTCCCCACAAATCTGAATACAAAAGTTAGAAAACATATGAACATGTTTAAAAGTGCATGTAAGCCAAAAATCAACACACATAGAGTAACCACAACACATAGAAATGTGAATGACTTTCATAGATGTGAATGTGTGGTTTGTATGAAGTGAAAGTGTGAACTATGTCTTATGGATTGTTGTTTTCTTTTTGCTATGTGTGTTGACATAAATAGAACCTGCCCCAGAGCAAGTTCTTCCCTTCCAAGAACAAGACTTTCCATTCCCAGAGCAGCAGGAAGAAGGCAAGTGTCCTTGACCACTTTGTTCCTATACTAGGATGTGTAGATAGAATTATTTGCATTGTCAATTGAAATATGAAACCCATGCTAGGAAGTTTCCATAGTATTGCATTACCCTGTTTCCTTGTATCTTGGGATGGGATTTTGTTTTATTATGTCATTCATTCATATTACTTATGCTTAGCCATGCTTAGAATGGGATAATTGGGATATGAGATCATCAAATTGTTTACCTTACTCTTGAATGAGATATTATGAGTTATGTAGAGGTAGTGATCAAGGCAAGTTGGATGATTTGGTTGGTGCTGGGTGCACGAGACTCGGGTTTGTGTTTAGTACTTGCCTGGATCCTAAGGACCGGTTCATGGAGCATGTAACCTGGCTTTACCGTGCCAACCACATGCTGAGATGGGGCAACTTGGCCAATTAATTAGGTGTATCCCCGGCGTAGTATGGGTGTGTTGGATGGTGCGGGGAATAGGTGTCAGCTGGACTACCATATGAACCGCAAGGCTCAAGAGGGGGCCACTGCAGCGGGGTTGGAGCCTCTTGTATGCTGTTAGGGGTGAAACCTCAGTGGGGCCACGCTCGTCGGGAATCCCTTTGTAAATGCTTCGTAGTGATCTCCTGGCTACACTCCTAGGAAGTGTGAATGTGGTTCGTAGCCACTTGCATAATGGAGGTTCTTTTAGTCCACCCGGCAACAGGGGATGAAATCACTACATGTGGGTACAGTGGTGCAAACTCTGCAGAGTCAAAACTGTCATGACAGCCGTGCTCACGGTCAAGAGCGGCTTGGACTTATTCATGATTAGAGGATGATGGCTTTGGAAGTTGTGGATGTTAAGCGGGGAGCTTAACATTGGAAATGATGTTATGGTTATTTGATTATGATGATGGGATGTGAGATTGGGATCATTTCACCTATGTAGTAATGTAGGTGCTTAATAAGCTAAGGTGGTAGGCAATAATTGCGTATTGCTTCAACCATGAGTTCAACCTCTCCTTGTTCTAGCCATGCATGACATAACTTTCCCACACTTGCTGAGTACCAACGGTACTCAACCTTGCATATTTGTTGGTTTATATTGCTGCTCAGGTCAAGAGCATGATGTGGTGTTTAATGATCAAGACTTTGGACCCGAAGAACGTTTCTAGGTTCATGGAGTCCCCCGGGCAACGCCTGTGACGGAGCTCACAAGAATAATATTTCCGCTGCTGTTTTATTTACATATTATGAACTTATTATTGTCCATCGAGACGTATGCTATGTAAGACTTATTTATATTCGACACCTGGCTTGTAATAAATGATGCTTCACTATTTGTCATCACATGTATGAGAAAATGATCCTGGCATACATGTGATATTCACTCGGTTGTTCTTCGGAGAAATCGGGTGTGACACGCGGCCCCCAAGCCAGCGCAAGTTTCTGTGACACCCTCATCTCTGGTGTCAACACATATTCATGTTTTATGAAAAGAAAACATTCTAAGAAAAGTAGGAACAGAGAAAATTATCAAAAGGATAGCCAATAAGAACCGAATTCAGCTCTGAGAGAGTGCCAAAGACAACTTCCGCGGCCCGCAGGCCACGTGGCGTGTCCGGAGCTCATCCCTGCGAAGTGGAGAGAGGTCCGCTGCTAAGCTGGCTACGTGGCAGGCTCGGGGCTTGTCTCCTCAAAGGGGAGAGGTCCAACCCTATGGGACACGTGTTGCCCACGGAGCTAGCCTCTGCGGAAGAAGCAAAGGCATTTCTGCAGGACACGTGTCATCTTCGGAGCTAGTCATCACGGAAATCAGAGGTCCGTCGCTGCAGGATACGTGTTGACCTCGGAGCACGTCTCTGAGGAAAGAAGGAAAGACCGACACTAACACGTGGCGTGCGCGGAGCCACCTCCGAGCGAGATAGGAGGTCCCGACCGCCAGGATACGTGGCGCACGCGGAGCTCACCAACAAAGGAGAAGGGAGGTCTCGCTCGATTGACACGCGGCACAACCGGAGCTCATCTCTGCGGAGAAGGAGATACCAGGCCACGGAACGACATGTGGAGATTCCGGAGCTCATCACCGCAGAGGTAACGAGTTCTGGAGTGGTTTTTACGCGTAAGGATACCGGTACGTAAAGGAAAACCGACCTAAATTCCACGATGTTACTAAAGATAAGACGTTAGGTTCCAACAACAATCTAAATAATACTCTTATTCAGGATACAATCAGATTAGGACTCTTCTTTTTCTGATTATAAATAGAACCCAGAACCTCTGGCCGAAACCACAAACTTCTTTTTCAACTCTTGAGCCGACAACTTGGAGCCCTAGCCCTATCTCGCCGAGTAAACCGTCGCTGAAGCACGGCAAGGAAAGACCACCGGAGGAAAGCCAAACGGTCTGAGGAGGACCTCGAAACCGAGAAGAAAGTGAGGTAGGAATCCTATACCACCTTACTGTAAAAGCCCAAGAAAAGGGACTTGCAAAAACTTTTCTTCACCTCACAACACCACAGTTTTTATTGTGGACACCATAGGAAATGTTGTGAAGAGCAAGTAACCTCCATCAAAAGAATGATTAGAGGGGAAAGCCTTCACTTTCATAATGTAGGGTTTCTACAAATGAGCATGAGAGGTTGAGCTCACCCCTAGGATTTAAAAAGTCTTGGGAAGGTTCAGTCCAAAGCTCATGCAAATTCAACAATTTTTGAGGCACTTTTGGGTTATTTCAAAAAGAGGCCAATTTGAATGTAAATTCAAATTGCAGCAACTTTCATCACCCAAATTCAAAAGTTATCTCCATATCTATACTCAGCACATTTTTCTGAGTGAACCCACCAACTTTCATCTCCATTGGAGCTCATCTTGTCAAGAGCTAAATTTGCAAGAATTCAAAACTGAATTTGAATTTCAGTTTGAATATGAAGCAAATTTAACCAAACAAAGTTTGAATTTGAGAATTCAAATTCAAACATAGGCTTGGTGACTAAGTCTCACATTAAATTGTGAGTAGCTGAGGATATTTTGGCACAACAGAATTCAGAAAATTGGAAAAAAAAAGAGTTAGAGGGGAGGCCCACTGGTCAGTAGACTTAGCACCGAAGTCTCTTCAGCCGACTCCTCGACCGAGCGCGCTCGCCAGCTGCAGCCAGCGGCGGCGACCGACCACCTCGGCCGGCCAGCTCCTGCTTCGGCAGAGGAGGTGGCACAGCAGGTGTCGCGCTCTCCCCTGGCCTCAGGAGCCTATAAAAGGCCCGAGACCGCCGGCGAGTTACTGACTTTCGCGAAGTTCTGTAACCAGCAGCCTAGTCGCCCAAGCTCCGATCGTGTGCCACCCCAGCTGTGATCATCTTCCGGCTTCGACCTCCATAGGAAAGTGAAGCGCTAGCTCGTCCTCAAGACCACCGCGCAAACCGTTCCAAGGTTCGACCTCTGTGCGCGGAGAATTTCTCAGTTTAGGACGAGTAGATCCTTTCGGGACCCGATTAGGTTTAGCAGAAATTCGGGAAGCTTAGTGGGTGGGAGGCCGAACGGAGCTGTGAGAGAGCATCTAGAGGTTCTGGCGACCCTTCTCGATCGAAAACCGGAAGGAAATCACCGCCGGAACCCTAAGTTCACCCTAGGACAGTATGGCGGAGGAGGGGGTCGCCGGTGAGGTCTGGGTTGCCGGCCGTTTAGGGCCCAACAGAGCTCATGCCGAGTTTCCCGAGGTTTCCCTGAGTGTGGCGACGCGATTAGCGCACGAAGAAAACGGTCAGAAGGGCGGGAACACATTGCCGAGGTAGCACAGAGGCATAGGGCTCGTCGCCGGCGAGCTATGGCGGTTAGCCGGCGGCGACATGGTGTCCAGCGGGTTCAGCACCCGAGATTACGTGGGGGCGGCGAGTTTCGTCGGCTCCGGTGAGCTAGATCGCCGGGAACGCTGACCTCGCCGGAGCTCCGGCGGCTCGGGGCGGCGACGTCGGGAGGTAGACGAAGGGCGCGGCCCCACCTGTCAGCCCCTATGTTAATCGCGCGCGAGCGCGCGCGGTTAGTTCAATTTAAATGGGCGGGCCCCGCTGTCAGCCTCTGGTTTAGCGCGGGAGGGGATTTTTCTGTAGGAAAATAATTCAGGGATTAGCTCAAACTTTAGAAATCCATAACCTTGGCTAGGAAGCTCCAAATTTAGTGATTCAAATTGGGTTGGATTCATCTTGCCTAGCTATATCCAGGGATACAACCCAATTTGTATGAAACCCATTAATTAATTCTGGAAAATTCTTTAAAGCTTTTCAGCAAAAGAATTTTAGAGGGAGTTTGGTTCATCCAAAAATCCCCAAATTTTGCCAGGATGTTCTTTAGGACATTAGTAAACCCCTGTAAAAGCTTCAGACCATTTGGAGTCGATTTGGTCAGAGCAATTCAATTTGGAAGGTGCTGTGTTCATTTGAATGCAGAAACATTTTCAGAGAATTTCCAAAACTTGGAAATTCAGTTCTGGGCAATTCTTAACCCCAAAAATGTTAGGAAAATTCAGGCAAACTCAATGAGCTATAATTGAAATTGTAGTTCATTAAGTTGAGCATGAACAGGGGTATTACCTCAGAATAAATTCTTCCTTGCTGATTTGCCAAGGGAATTATTCTGAGCAAACCACTCCATGAAAAGTGCAAATGTTTGGTCCAGAGAGTTTTCTTGTGACAAGGAACTCACACAAAAATTCTCAGCTCCATTGGAGCTCTAGATCACCCCTGTCCTGTTTAACCACTTAAGGGATTAATGTGGAAAAGGGGGGAAAACCACTTAGCATTTAACCATGTGATTAAGTCCAAGCCAAACCACCAACACCAGTTCATATTTAAATTCTTAAACAAAGTTCCAGATATTAGAGGCTGGTTATTAGAACCAATAGTATAAGTCTTACTCTAAACTCACTTTTGCATATAAATTAACATGTAGTATTTCATTAACGTGTAGCCGTTGAAGAAGAGACTCCGGAAGTGCTGGACTTCCTCCTTCCGGACGAAGAACTAACTCCTGACCAGCAGCAACAAGGCAAGCCCCGGTTTGCATTAACCCTTTTTAAAAGTTTTACTTTGTATACATGTGTCATATGAAGTATGTATGTGCATTAGGTATCGGATGAATGAAACCCCACTTGCATAACCAAAGTTTCCTAAAAGAGTGAGGGTAGTGTCAAGGACCTCGAGTAGACAGGCTATGCTTAATGAGTCATAGGACTTCGGTACAAGTCGAGTAGTTGGAATCTACTCGCGAGATAGGCTGGGGACACACGGGTTCGGTTGAGTGATGTGAGATCACTTTAGTAATGAAAATGAGACTAGGCAGGGGCTAGGGCGCAGCAAGAGAGAGTCTTGTGTGCGCAGCCCTGTCCGTGTCGATTGAGGACCGATCCGTGTGCGGCCCTGCTGAACAAGTATTGAACGTACCGAAGGCATATCGGATATATGGGCCCCGATAAACCGATGTAGCCTAAACCTCCGGGCGTCGAGGCATAGCACACCGATTTATAGGTGTAGGTTGAGGGCAGCAAGGTGGAAATCTGCCAACGGGCATAGAGAGATGCTCCGTGTGGAGAACCTCCTGCTCGTTTCGGTGCGACCGGTTCGACGTTTGGGCTGTTGGGTGAAAGGTTGTCCCGTACGACATCGAGTGAGCGTGCTGTGCAGCTCCACGGGTGGGCGTACGTGACGTGCTCTTTGGGTTTTCCCTGCAGGTGTATATCGAGTCGATTCGCCGTCCCTCGCGGTGACGAGTACTGCTTGTTCACTGCGTCGTAACGTAGACTAATGGATGAATTATGGTGATTCAATGATGCTGATTGATATAATTGTATTGCCACATGTGTGCCACCAAATACTGCTTACTAAATTTCAGATTTCATGAACTGTTAACTTGTTGCTAAAAGATAAACTAAGGATGAACTTGTAGGCGTGTCGTTTTGCTGAAATGTTACTATCCTATGTCCATTGTACACCTCATGTAGAGTTTCATGCTTAGGTGAGTCGGTTAAGCCTTGCTGAGCCTTCGAGCTCACGGTTGCTGCTTAAGTGTTTTTCAGGTGAAGAGCCACCCACGGACTCGGAGTACGAGTCCACCGGCGAGGGTTACCCTCCGTCGGGGACCACGGCTGAGTGGGAGCCGTACACGCCGCGCTGAGCTGAGGAGTGCAGCTAGTGTGGGTTGCCCTAGGGCTGGGCAACCGACTTTTGCTAAATAGGCGGGCGTGAGTTGTATAGTGTAGTCTTCCGCTGTGTAATAGAACAATAATTGTAACTGAAGTTTGTACTTATTTGTACAGTTTCAGCTGTTTTTCCCATGTAATATATTGTGTTCTTATGACGTGTGCTGTCGGGTGTCGCATCGCGCGGCATCACCCTCTGCGATCCTGGATGAGCGGATTCCGGTCCGCCACAGCCTGGTATCAGAGCTGCAGTGGGGATAGCACAGTACTAAAGGACTGCATTATGGGAAAAACTTAGGTATACGGTGAGGATTCGGTAGTTGCCCAAGTAAGGACTATATTAGCTTAGTTACTTAAAGTGGCAAAGACTAACTTATGTGTTATAATTCTGAATTTCAATTATGTAACGACGCACCTACGCTCTGGTAAGTATGGTAAGGAACGCCACCGAAAGCGGTTCAATTTCGGTTAGCTCTCCCTGACGAGGAACGTGGTTCAGGGATTGATCTCACAGCTCGGTGTGAGATGTCAATATGAAGCTCTTGGACTCTTCATGTCCCTGAGTTCATATGAAACGCTGATCCCTAGCGTGCATTAGGCAAGTAAGCGGAGACCCCATCGCGTGGTCAGTAACGCGAGAGTGTGTTCGTCTGGAAATAGCCCAGGAGGACATACGCAGCGCTTGCCATCGGCGTGCCCTGCAGGGCAGTAGGTGGTATCTGTTGGGTTGATAACATTCCCAACCGTGACGACCCATTCATGACATACTCGGGTTCCCCGTCGTGTGGTGTTGAAACACGATCACGTGCCTTGAGACGTGACTTAGCTCAAGGACGGCCGTATGGAAATGATACGGGCGTTTGTAATTACTTTTAGATATGGAACTGCCTGAAATGAACAAACTTTGAGTGCACCATCATTGTGTGGTCTTCTGCAGGTACTAACCACGTATGTATCCGTGTAGAAAACGTGTGCGAGAGACCGTTTAGTGCCACACTCGAGACGTATATGCCGGTATGATCCGGTTAGGATTTTCTTTTGTGAGGAACGTAGTACCGAGACATTGTAGGCATATGCATGAGTATAATGATGACAAAGAATTAAAATCTATAGGTTCAACAGTTAGGACCCTGGTTGGGTATAAGAATGGGATGGTGATGAGTGTAGTTCCAAAAGAGACTGAAAAACAGAGTGCTCTGTTTTGGGCAGCATGTTTGCTGATCTTCAACAGGGCATAACTCACAGGTCTTTTAGCCGAGAGAGGTGTGCCATATAGTTCTGGAAAGGTATTGAAGTACTCTACAAATTTGTTGTAGACTTCCGGAGCTGAAACTCACCGTAAGATGGCTTAAATCCCAGAGGAATGTAAACTGTCCAGAACCCGGGCAGAGTTAAAACATTCTCTGGACTGCTCTGTTTTTTCAAACATAACTCCCAGTAGAAAGATAAAAAAAATTGTCATATAATACACCCTTAGAAAGAATAGAAGATGTGCGACACCTTTGCAATTCAAAGTTCCTGAAATTTCAGCACAGAATTTAGTGGAAATCAGGGTTGGAAACGGCCACTTCCAAGGGAGGTGCTGTTAAAAATCCTTCCAGAAATTCTGCTGACTTTGAATTAACATAACTTTTTAATCAAAGCGGATCTGGGGGCAAATGCATACTCGTTGGAAAGATACTAAAGTTAACTTTAACTTTGTTATTCAACTTGAGTCATGAGAATGCACAGAACCAGATCAAAACATGGGATAGGTAGAAACTGGTCATTCTGACAGAAGAATGACAGTTGAGCTCATTGGAGAGGGTGTCGTACCCTAAGGGTGTTATACGTGATGACAACGCAATAATAATGTCTCGTAGAGACCAAACCCAGTTATGTTGAGCTTCCAAACAGGGGGTTCATCAAGTAGGATTAAACTAACTTGTGTTTGGTCTGGTAATGGTGTAGCTTGTGCAAAGTTATTACATTATCTACTTACGAGATATTTCGCACGTTTGGTTGTCATAATGTTTTCACGCCCCAGAGGGAGACAACGTGCTGGCGGGTACGTTTACTCTCAACCATCAAGCCATAGTCATATTATTTGATTCGGGTGCAACCCACAGCTTTATAAGTGCATCCTATGTGGCTAAACATCAATTGCAAGTCTTCCCAACCGACTGCACTTATATGATATGCTCACCGGGAGGGAAGATTTCAGCTAATATGATGATTCCAAAGGCACCTCTGTGCTTAGGTGGGAAGCTATATCCCACCACCTTGATAATCCTTATGGGACAAAAGATTGATGCAATCTTAGGGATGTCATGGCTGCAATACCATGGCGCTATCCTAGAGACTCGGACACGGACGATTCACTTAAATTCTCCATTCCACCGTCCGCATTCCATGGTGTTAGACATGCCAGTCCGGGAAGTTTTAGCAATTAATAGTGCTGAAGTTCTCAAGTTAGAAGACATCCCCGTAGTCCGGGAGTATCCCGACGTGTTCCCGGATGATCTTCCGGGCATGCCACCTGAGCGGGATGTCGAGTTCAAGATTGAACTTGCACCCGGGACTACGCCCATATCACGGAGACCATACAAGATGGCTCCGAATGAGCTGGCTGAATTAAAAGAACAGCTCAATGATTTGTTGAGCAAGGGTTTCATTAGGCCGAGTTCCTCGCCTTGGGGATGCTCGGCGCTATTCGTGAAGAAGAAGGATGAGACCCTGAGGCTGTGTGTGGATTACCGGCCGCTCAACGCCGTCACTATCAAGAATAAGTACCCACTGCCCCGTATTGACATCTTGTTTGATCAACTTGTGGGGGCAAGTGTATTCTCAAAGATGGACCTTCGCTCTGGATATCACCAGATCAAGATCCGGGCGGAGGATATCCCGAAGACGGCATTCTCGACGAGATACGGCTTATACGAATATCTCGTCATGTCCTTTGGTCTCACAAATGCTCCAGCCCATTTCATGTATCTCATGAACTCGGTGTTCATGCCGGAGCTGGACAAGTTCGTGGTAGTGTTCATCGACGACATCTTGGTTTACTCCAAGACCGAAGCTGAACATGCCGAACACTTGCGGATCGTTCTTCAACGATTGCGAGACCACAAGCTCTACGCCAAGTTCAGCAAATGCGAATTTTGGATCAGCCAAGTGCCATTCATGGGACATATCATCTCAGCTGAAGGCATTGCGGTTGACCCAAGTAAAATAGAGCAAGTGTTGAAATGGAAAGCTCCCACTTCAGTCCATGAAGTCAGAAGCTTCCTCGGGTTAGCGGGATACTATCGGAGATTCATCCCAAGTTTCTCCAAGCCCGCTAAGCCGATGACAGAGTTGCTGAAGAAAGGGACAAAATATGTTTGGAACACCGCGTGTGAAGAAGCGTTCCGAACATTGGTGAAGCATCTCACAACAGCCCCGGTATTAGCTCAGCCGGATACAACAAAGCCCTTCGACGTGTATTGTGACGCGTCCGGTATTGGGCTTGGCTGCGTGTTGATGCAGGAAGGACGTGTGGTCGCTTATGGCTCACGCCAACTTCGGAACCATGAGCAGCACTACCCGACTCACGATCTTGAACTTGCTGCCGTGGTGTTGGCGCTGAAAATGTGGAGGCACTATCTCCTGGGGAACTTGGTGCATCTTTACACCGACCACAAGAGCTTGAAATACATTTTCACCCAGAAGGAGCTGAACATGAGGCAGAGGAGGTGGTTGGAACTGATCAAAGATTATGAGATTGAGATCCATTACCACCCCGGCAAGGCGAATGTGGTTGCCGACGCGCTGAGTCGGAAATCACATGTCCATCACCTCACCATTACACCGGTGGAGGAGGAAGAGCCAAGTTTATACTTGGTTCCTTATGGATCACTGTACAACCTTGCCCTCATCCCTACTATTAGGGAGGACATCATTGCAGCTCAGAAAACAGATAAAGGCATGGCACATCTCCGGAGACGAATTGACGATGGGGAGATCAAATGTTTCCGGAAGGATGATGAGGGGACGCTGTGGTTCAATGACCGCATAGTCGTACCCCGAGATATGAAGTTGAGGAAAAAGATCCTCGATGAAGCTCACTTGTCCAAATACTCCATTCATCCGGGCAGCAACAAAATGTACCAAGATTTGAAAAAGAAATTTTGGTGGACACGGATGAAGCGGGAGGTAGCTAAGTACGTATCCGAGTGCGATACGTGTAGACGAGTGAAAGCTGATCATATGAAGAAATCAGGGCTGCTGCAACCCCTGAAGATCCCGGCATGGAAATGGGAAGATGTGAGCATGGATTTCATTGTGGGATTACCCCTAACAGCCAACAAGCATGATTCCATATGGGTAATCGTTGATCGGTTAACCAAGACGGCTCACTTCATTCCGGTGAATACACGTTACAATGCCGGCAAATATGCGGAGCTATACATAGCAAAGACTCTATGCCTATACGGGATACCCAAGACCATTGTCTCAGATCGAGGTGCATTATTTGTATCTCGCTTTTGGGAGCAGCTACACGCTGCATTGGGTACTAAGTTGATCAGGAGCTCCGCCTATCACCCTCAGACGGATGGTCAGACAGAAAGGGTGAATCAAGTCCTGGAAGACATGTTGAGAGCATGTGCCATCCACCATGGTAGGAACTGGGATGATCACCTACCCTTGGCGGAATTCTCGTACAACAACGGTTATCAGGCGAGTATCAAAATGGCACCTTACGAAGCTCTCTATGGTCGTAAATGCCGCACCCCATTAAATTGGTGCGAGTCCGGTGAAAGGGTCACATTCGGGGTTGATATGGTGAACGACGCCGAGGAGCGCGTTCGGACAATTCAAGCCAATTTGAAGACCGCTCAATCCCGACAGAAGAGCTACGCTGATAAGAGGCGTAGGCCGTTACACTTTGACGTTGGGGAACACGTGTACCTCCGCGTATCTCCAATGAAGGGCGTGCACCGATTCGGTGTGAAGGGGAAGCTCGCTCCCCGTTTCATTGGACCCTACGCTATCACCGAGAAGTGTGGACCAGCAGCGTATCGATTGGAGCTACCGGCATCTCTGGCTGGTGTCCATGATATTTTCCATGTTTCGCAACTGCGAAAATGCTTGAAGCATACAACTGCTGTTCCTACCGAAGACATCGGCGAGCTGAAGCCGGATTTAACATATGATGAATATCCGGTGGGAATTCTTGATGAGAAAGCCAGGACCACGCGTAGCAGAACGTTGTGGTTCTACAAAATACTCTGGAGTAACCACACCTCCGAGGAAGCGACGTGGGAGAGCGAGGAGTTCCTTCGCTCAAATTACCCGGAGTTTATGGCTTCTCAACACGGGTAAGTCCCTATTATATCGCTATCTCTTCTTTTATAATCTCGGGACGAGATTCTTTTAAGGGGGGAGGGATGTAAAAGCCCAAGAAAAGGGACTTGCAAAAACTTTTCTTCACCTCACAACACCACAGTTTTTATTGTGGACACCATAGGAAATGTTGTGAAGAGCAAGTAACCTCCATCAAAAGAATGATTAGAGGGGAAAGCCTTCACTTTCATAATGTAGGGTTTCTACAAATGAGCATGAGAGGTTGAGCTCACCCCTAGGATTTAAAAAGTCTTGGGAAGGTTCAGTTCAAAGCTCATGCAAATTCAACAATTTTTGAGGCACTTTTGGGTTATTTCAAAAAGAGGCCAATTTGAATGTAAATTCAAATTGCAGCAACTTTCATCACCCAAATTCAAAAGTTAGCTCCATATCTATACTCAGCACATTTTTCTGAGTGAACCCACCAACTTTCATCTCCATTGGAGCTCATCTTGTCAAGAGCTAAATTTGCAAGAATTCAAAACTGAATTTGAATTTCAGTTTGAATATGAAGCAAATTTAACCAAACAAAGTTTGAATTTGAGAATTCAAATTCAAACATAGGCTTGGTGACTAAGTCTCACATTAAATTGTGAGTAGCTGAGGATATTTTGGCACAACAGAATTCAGAAAATTGGAAAAAAAAAGAGTTAGAGGGGAGGCCCACTGGTCAGTAGACTTAGCACCGAAGTCTCTTCAGCCGACTCCTCGACCGAGCGCGCTCGCCAGCTGCAGCCAGCGGCGGCGACCGACCACCTCGGCCGGCCAGCTCCTGCTTCGGCAGAGGAGGTGGCACAGCAGGTGTCGCGCTCTCCCCTGGCCTCAGGAGCCTATAAAAGGCCCGAGACCGCCGGCGAGTTACTGACTTTCGCGAAGTTCTGTAACCAGCAGCCTAGTCGCCCAAGCTCCGATCGTGTGCCACCCCAGCTGTGATCATCTTCCGGCTTCGACCTCCATAGGAAAGTGAAGCGCTAGCTCGTCCTCAAGACCACCGCGCAAACCGTTCCAAGGTTCGACCTCTGTGCGCGGAGAATTTCTCAGTTTAGGACGAGTAGATCCTTTCGGGACCCGATTAGGTTTAGCAGAAATTCGGGAAGCTTAGTGGGTGGGAGGCCGAACGGAGCTGTGAGAGAGCATCTAGAGGTTCTGGCGACCCTTCTCGATCGAAAACCGGAAGGAAATCACCGCCGGAACCCTAAGTTCACCCTAGGACAGTATGGCGGAGGAGGGGGTCGCCGGTGAGGTCTGGGTTGCCGGCCGTTTAGGGCCCAACAGAGCTCATGCCGAGTTTCCCGAGGTTTCCCTGAGTGTGGCGACGCGATTAGCGCACGAAGAAAACGGTCAGAAGGGCGGGAACACATTGCCGAGGTAGCACAGAGGCATAGGGCTCGTCGCCGGCGAGCTATGGCGGTTAGCCGGCGGCGACATGGTGTCCAGCGGGTTCAGCACCCGAGATTACGTGGGGGCGGCGAGTTTCGTCGGCTCCGGTGAGCTAGATCGCCGGGAACGCTGACCTCGCCGGAGCTCCGGCGGCTCGGGGCGGCGACGTCGGGAGGTAGACGAAGGGCGCGGCCCCACCTGTCAGCCCCTATGTTAATCGCGCGCGAGCGCGCGCGGTTAGTTCAATTTAAATGGGCGGGCCCCGCTGTCAGCCTCTGGTTTAGCGCGGGAGGGGATTTTTCTGTAGGAAAATAATTCAGGGATTAGCTCAAACTTTAGAAATCCATAACCTTGGCTAGGAAGCTCCAAATTTAGTGATTCAAATTGGGTTGGATTCATCTTGCCTAGCTATATCCAGGGATACAACCCAATTTGTATGAAACCCATTAATTAATTCTGGAAAATTCTTTAAAGCTTTTCAGCAAAAGAATTTTAGAGGGAGTTTGGTTCATCCAAAAATCCCCAAATTTTGCCAGGATGTTCTTTAGGACATTAGTAAACCCCTGTAAAAGCTTCAGACCATTTGGAGTCGATTTGGTCAGAGCAATTCAATTTGGAAGGTGCTGTGTTCATTTGAATGCAGAAACATTTTCAGAGAATTTCCAAAACTTGGAAATTCAGTTCTGGGCAATTCTTAACCCCAAAAATGTTAGGAAAATTCAGGCAAACTCAATGAGCTATAATTGAAATTGTAGTTCATTAAGTTGAGCATGAACAGGGGTATTACCTCAGAATAAATTCTTCCTTGCTGATTTGCCAAGGGAATTATTCTGAGCAAACCACTCCATGAAAAGTGCAAATGTTTGGTCCAGAGAGTTTTCTTGTGACAAGGAACTCACACAAAAATTCTCAGCTCCATTGGAGCTCTAGATCACCCCTGTCCTGTTTAACCACTTAAGGGATTAATGTGGAAAAGGGGGGAAAACCACTTAGCATTTAACCATGTGATTAAGTCCAAGCCAAACCACCAACACCAGTTCATATTTAAATTCTTAAACAAAGTTCCAGATATTAGAGGCTGGTTATTAGAACCAATAGTATAAGTCTTACTCTAAACTCACTTTTGCATATAAATTAACATGTAGTATTTCATTAACGTGTAGCCGTTGAAGAAGAGACTCCGGAAGTGCTGGACTTCCTCCTTCCGGACGAAGAACTAACTCCTGACCAGCAGCAACAAGGCAAGCCCCGGTTTGCATTAACCCTTTTTAAAAGTTTTACTTTGTATACATGTGTCATATGAAGTATGTATGTGCATTAGGTATCGGATGAATGAAACCCCACTTGCATAACCAAAGTTTCCTAAAAGAGTGAGGGTAGTGTCAAGGACCTCGAGTAGACAGGCTATGCTTAATGAGTCATAGGACTTCGGTACAAGTCGAGTAGTTGGAATCTACTCGCGAGATAGGCTGGGGACACACGGGTTCGGTTGAGTGATGTGAGATCACTTTAGTAATGAAAATGAGACTAGGCAGGGGCTAGGGCGCAGCAAGAGAGAGTCTTGTGTGCGCAGCCCTGTCCGTGTCGATTGAGGACCGATCCGTGTGCGGCCCTGCTGAACAAGTATTGAACGTACCGAAGGCATATCGGATATATGGGCCCCGATAAACCGATGTAGCCTAAACCTCCGGGCGTCGAGGCATAGCACACCGATTTATAGGTGTAGGTTGAGGGCAGCAAGGTGGAAATCTGCCAACGGGCATAGAGAGATGCTCCGTGTGGAGAACCTCCTGCTCGTTTCGGTGCGACCGGTTCGACGTTTGGGCTGTTGGGTGAAAGGTTGTCCCGTACGACATCGAGTGAGCGTGCTGTGCAGCTCCACGGGTGGGCGTACGTGACGTGCTCTTTGGGTTTTCCCTGCAGGTGTATATCGAGTCGATTCGCCGTCCCTCGCGGTGACGAGTACTGCTTGTTCACTGCGTCGTAACGTAGACTAATGGATGAATTATGGTGATTCAATGATGCTGATTTATATAATTGTATTGCCACATGTGTGCCACCAAATACTGCTTACTAAATTTCAGATTTCATGAACTGTTAACTTGTTGCTAAAAGATAAACTAAGGATGAACTTGTAGGCGTGTCGTTTTGCTGAAATGTTACTATCCTATGTCCATTGTACACCTCATGTAGAGTTTCATGCTTAGGTGAGTCGGTTAAGCCTTGCTGAGCCTTCGAGCTCACGGTTGCTGCTTAAGTGTTTTTCAGGTGAAGAGCCACCCACGGACTCGGAGTACGAGTCCACCGGCGAGGGTTACCCTCCGTCGGGGACCACGGCTGAGTGGGAGCCGTACACGCCGCGCTGAGCTGAGGAGTGCAGCTAGTGTGGGTTGCCCTAGGGCTGGGCAACCGACTTTTGCTAAATAGGCGGGCGTGAGTTGTATAGTGTAGTCTTCCGCTGTGTAATAGAACAATAATTGTAACTGAAGTTTGTACTTATTTGTACAGTTTCAGCTGTTTTTCCCATGTAATATATTGTGTTCTTATGACGTGTGCTGTCGGGTGTCGCATCGCGCGGCATCACCCTCTGCGATCCTGGATGAGCGGATTCCGGTCCGCCACACTTACGACATCGTCGTGTTTTCTTTGCATCTGTTCTTTGATTCCTTTCGAACAAAAGCCTTCTCGTGGATAGATCACTTGATGATCAGATTGATCTAAAGACAAGATCATTGCCACGTCCACCTTTGATCCGAGCACTTCTATTCATCATAAAATCCATGCAAGCCATGCAAGAACACGAACAAACCAATCTAATAGAAACTAATCATAGGATAGTATGCATGTGCATCATCGCATCTAGTTTAAGGTTTGTGCATGATATTGATTGCTGTGAATCTTGTATGCATATGATCCAACCTAGCAGGACAAGCTCAGGGAGCTGTCTACGACGAGCTGCAGCAACAGGGTTTTGAGATCCAAGAACCACCGGAACTGCAAGAACAAGGCAAGTGCTCCTTGACCATATTGATCCTATGTCTTGGGTAAAACTGTTTTGTTTTGCGAAAAGGTGTGTGTGCTGAGTTAAACATGATGGGAAACCCTTTTATAGGAGTTTACTAGTATTGGTTAAACCACCCTTGTCGCCAGGGAAATTTATGAGCCGGGTATGGTTTTTGCTTTATGCTTCGCTGAGTCCATGGGAATGGGAAGCGAGATAGATGTGTCTAGCTAACTGCACTCATAATGATAATGAGAAACTGATGATATTAATAAACGTGGATCGGAGGAAGATCTAGGCAAGCCTGGGTTTGTGAATGAGGTAGCATGATATGGTGGTTTACTTGCCGTAGATCTAAGGACCGGTTCATGCATGCACATGCCAGGATAACAGTGCCACCACAAGGCCAAATATGGGTGTGGCTTAGCTGAGTAATTAGGTAAGTTGCTACGGTGTTATGGACTGTGGAAGGCGCGGGGAATGGGAGTCGAGTGAGGACTGCCCTAGGAACTGCATGGCACAAGAGGGGGCCCGTGGGTGGGAGAATTGGAGATTCTAGCCTGCTGGTGAAACCTTAGTGAGTCCATACATCTAGTAACCCCTTTGTAAAGGCTATTTTGTGATCTCTTGGCCATACACCGACGGTTGTGTACTGGTATAATGGAGGTTCTGCAGTCGCCGACGGGTGACGAAATCACAAACTTGTGGGTAAAGAGGTACAAACTCTGCAGAGTTTTCTAAAACTATCATGATAGCCGAGCTTATGGTCACGAGCGCCTGGCTAAACTGCCATGATTAGTTGGGATGGTTATTGGGACGGTTCTTGGTTATGGTTATTGCTTATGGTTATTAGGATGGTTATTGGTCATGGATGTTGTTTTGGTTATGGTTTGGTATTGGGACTGTTGAGTTCGGGTGTTAATATGGTTGCATGACTGTTGAGTCATGACAACAAAATTGGTCTCGGTGTGAGACGAGGTCGTTATAAGATGAGATGGTAGTGAATACGAGAAGGTATTTGTGAGATGGTAGCATATACGAGGAGGTATTCGTGAGTAATAATGAGTTGGTTAATGTTCGGATGGAACACGAAAAGTGATGGAGGTATGTTGGTAATTAAATACATGCTGGGATTATATTCATCTAAAGGTTGAGTTGCTGTTTTATAATGGTTTTATAAATCTGCTTTTCTGCAAATGAGCCTTTTTATACCTACCTTGTTATGAGCTACATATCATGTTTTTCCACACTTGCTGAGTATATCATTGTACTCAAACTTGCATCATTATCTCCTCATCAGTAGCAGGAGAAGACTACTATGAAGACCAAGTGGAGCATTAGGGCGTGTGATCTGTTCTCAACCTTGCCTGTTGAGGGAGTAGAGATGGAGTCACCTTTGCTTAGATTTGCTTCCACATAGTTAAATCGCTTCCGCATTAGAATAAAGACTTCCGCTGCATAGAAATAAGACTTCCGCTGTGAGCATGAGTCCAAGACTCATGAGGCTTTGTAATAAACTCTGTTATTCGTGGTAACATATATTCTGAATTCAGTTTGTGGATCATATGTGTATGTGTGATGAACATCCTGGGCACACATATACATTAGTTCTCGGTTCCGTGGTATTCCACAGAATTGAAGGGCATCCAGACGAGCGTCCGGCAGGTCTTGGCCGCGCTCGGTCGCGAGCGAGAGGAGCAGATGGTTGAGAGGGATCGCCTCCTCACCTGGGGGAACCTTTTGCGGGAGCGGACCACGAAGGTCAAGGGGGAGCTCGACTCCAGGCGGGAGTCGCTTGATATCATGGAGGCGCTCCTCGACCGACAGAAGCGGGCTGTCGACCGTCTGGACTCCGAGATGCGGCGGCTCCACAGGGAGGCCCTTGAGGCGCATGCCCGGCCGAGGAGAAGTTATCTGCCCTCGAGGAGGTGCGGCAGAGGCTGGCGTGCCGTGATCGCGCCATTGAGGATCAGGAGCGCTCCGTGGCGGCCGAGGCGGAGAGGGTCGCTGCACGGCTGGCGGCGGGCAAGGGTGACCTGCGAGCCCGGGCTACAGAGCTAGAGACCCGGAAGGCAGACCTTGCCACTAGGGAGGAGCAGGTCTCCTAGGAGCGCCAGGCAATCCTGGATCGGGAGCTGGCTGCCGACTTCCAGACTTTGGAGTTGGAGCGGCTTGCCCAGACTCTCCGCCTTTGGGAAAGCTCCCTGGCGGCCAAGGAGAAGGAATTCTCCGAGGGGAGCCACGACGCCTTGCTAGCAGACCGCCGCGAGGTAGAGGAGCTCTTGGCCTTGCGGTCTTCCGAGGCCCGTGCGATCTCGAGCTTCGTTGACTAGGCGGGGTCCACCTTGGTCCCCCTTGGCTTCAGCCCGGTGAAGACGGCGGCCCCTGCGCGGAAGGTGGCCGAAGTGATCCCCGCGCTGGAGTCAATCGGCGCCAAGCTGAGCAGACTAGATGCGGTGGTCGCCGGCGAGCTCGAGGCAGAGGGACAGGGCCTGGCTGTGGAGGTTGCCACGCACGTGTTGGCATGCTTCAGGACGCGGGACCCTTCTTCTCACTAGAGCCAGCGAGATAGGGCCCTGCCGCGGAGCGGGAGGAGACCGCCAGGGATGAAGTTGGGGACGTGGCCGCCCTTGTAGCCTCTAGGTTCCGACGCGAGCCAAAGGAACCCTAGGACTTGTATCTCTCTTTTTTTATTGAGTCTGTAGTCCATCTCATGGAGCCATGAATAAATAGACTCTTGTGACTTTTTTTATCTGTTGCGCTTTTTTCTTCTTCTTGGTTTTGCCTGGCCGAGCCCTTAGCTCCGCAAGGTACTCAGAGGCCTTCACCAATCTCGAAGCTCTGCACAGACACTTTCCCCGGGTCCTTGTTAAGGGCCCCGGAGGTCTCTGGAACTCGCCCCATGAGAATGGGGAGGCCCGGATCTGCCAGCCACGTGGCGAGCCCGGAGCTCCCCTCTGAGGAGAGGGAGGTCCGGCCCCGTGGGACACGTGGAGCCTTTAGAGCTCTCCCCTCGGAGGGGGAGGTCTGGCTTCTGCCGGCCACATGGAGGGCTCGGAGCTCCCCATGAGGAGAGGGGAGCTCCGGCCCCGCTGGACACGTGGGGCCTTCGAGACTCGTCCCTGCAGAAAGGGCGAGACCCGGATCCTCCGGTCTTGCGCTGGAGTAGTCGATAGCTCCTTGCTCCCCCCTTCATGTGGTCCCCGTAGCTAGAACCTGGAGGTCCTGTACACAGGTAGAGGAAGCGTAGTTCTCCTAGGGGGGTTCTCCCCTCCCCGTCTCTTAGTCTTATTCGGCTTACGGTCCTAGTCCGGTATACGGGGCTTGGTCAATTCTATGCGCGAGGCACCGGGGCTCCGGCTCCCTCCAAGGTCCGGGTACGACCGTCCGGCCCCTAGTACCAGACCGTACACCGGGGAAGCAGAGTGCACAGGCTTTGGATACGGAACCAGGCAAAGCGGTTGTACTCCCCTGGACCTCCGGAGGGCAGGGTGCGCACGCTTTGGGTACAGAGCCGGCTGAGAGGGATACGCACCCTGGACCCCCCATGCACGGTGCAGGCCTTTCTTGGAAGTGACCAACTGGCACCGCAACACCTGACTGGGGGAGGCCCGAGAGGCCCCCTAGCCATCGGCAGGTGCCTCAAGCGCAACCGCATTCGGTAGGATAGCAAATGCTGACTATGGATGAGAGCGGGAAAGGTGAGCTAAATGTATGGTGAGCATACATAGAAAGTGCGGTCATAAAAATTAATGCGTAATTTAAATGAGCACATGAGTGAGAGCGAGGTAGAATAGGTTTCTGTGTAAATGCCAATAGGAGGAAGGCAGGCTGTACATCGAGGCAACGACCCGCCCCATTAAGAAGGGAAGCAAGACTCTACGTGCTTGGGGTCGGAACCAGGCCAAGCTGGACGTAGTCCTGGACCGTCCTCTGAGGCTTAGCTGCTCCGAGCGCTGTTCCTGGACTATATGGGATTTATTACAGAAAGGTAAATCCCTGTTCTACTAATGCTCAGGAGGTAGAACTTACTGTGATGTTCCATGCTCCAAGGATTCGGGGACGGATCCCATCCTTGGTTGAAAGGCTTATGTACCTGGGACGGCAACTTTCGTGACTCGGAAGGGACCTTCCCGGCTGGGGGAGAGTTTATAGGTCCTTCGCGGGAAAGTGTGTGACGCGGCACCAGGTTGCCTTCTTGCAGGTCCCAGACGCGCTTGGTCCTTTGGCGGTAGTGCTAGAGCACCAGTCGGGCCCTGCATTGTGGGGTGTTACCTGCAATTGTGCCTCGCCGACAAGGTTGAAATCATCACGCTGGAGCGGGTCCTGCGCGGCTTCTCCCGGGAGCCCCGGGGTACCTTCCTCTTCTGGCTAAGGCCGTCAAGAGGTAGGAGGACCCGGACTCTTCTTGGGAGACCCAAGATGTCTTTCCCCTTCTGGCTAAGGCCGTCAAGAGGTTGACAGATCCTGGGCGGCCCCCAGGAGCTGAGGCCGAGGCACAAAGACGTGCACTCGGGTGGAGCTGGCCCGGTTCTGCACCGCCGGGGCTGGTGCTTGGGATGCTGCAACTGCTTGGAGCTTCTCCAAGGCTGATATCGCAGCAGTGCAGCCTCCACTAATCTTTCGGGGGAGCCGTAGTCGGCTACTGCCCTAGCTCATCGTCACTGGAGCTGGAGTCCTCTCCGTTCTACACCGTCTTTATGGCGCGCTGAGGCTCCTGAAACCCCACCTGGTGGCCGACGTCGACTGAGGCGCCGACCTTCTGCTTGCCCTCCCTTTGACGGAAGGGCGGGGCATCAGCTCGCAGCTGCCTCCCTTTGTGGAAGCGCTCTGCGAGCCTCTGGATGTCCCGGCACTCAGCAGCAGTATGGTAGCTGGTGCCGTGCACGGGGCATAGCTCACCTTGGTCTCCCTCTTGAGCTGGTGACTGTCGCAGCCTTTTGTCGGGGCGCGGCCCCCGAGCCCCACTGGGTGCTGCTGCTGCAGCAACGGGAGCAGCGACCGGTGGCTTCATCTTGTCACTGCCCCGGTTCTTGATCTTCTTGCCGCTTCCATAGGAAGCAGCGCCAGATCCGGGCTGTCCTCCTGACTCGGAGGCTGGCAGTGAGTGCCAGTTCCGCCCTTCTGCTGCTCTGGCGCACTTGTCCACCAGGCTGAAGAGCTCTGAGACGTCGCGAACCTCTCTGGCCGCGAGCTTCTCAAGCATCTTCTTGTCTCATACACCCTGTCGGAATGCCACCACCACAGAAGCATTTTGGATGTGCGGGATTGTGTTCCGTACCTGCGAGAACCGCTGGATGAAGGAGCGCAGCATCTATCCTGGTTGTTGCTGGATGGCGTGGAGGTCAAGCTCCGTGCCGGGCCGGGTGTAGGAGCTGCCGAAGTTAGCAGTGAACTGCCGGCAGAGTTCTCCCCAAGAGGTTCTCGAACCCTGGGGGAGGTTCATGAGCCAAGACCGGGCTGGGCCGGTCAAGGCGATGGGGAAATAGTTGGCCATGACGGCCTCGTCCCCTCCTGCAGCAAGGACGGCGGTGGAGTAGATCTGGAGGAACTCCGCCGGGTTGATGCTGCCGTCGTACTTCTCGGGCAGGTGCGGCCGAAACTTGCATGGCCACCTCGCGAAGCGAAGGTGTGGCGCCAGGGCTGCACATCCTGCTCCTGTTGCTGCAGGCGTTGGTGCCGCGAACGCTTGGTTCGCTACTGGCACAGTGTACCCCAGTATGGGCAAGGCTGCGCCATAGACAGGGGGCGCCGTTTGCAGGGCATATGGCTGGGGCATATGCTGCGTGGCGTAGGCCTGGGGCAGAGACCGCGTGGCGAACGTCTGCGCCTCAGGCAGGGTTGAGGCAGTCGACACGTTGTCGCCTGCCTCCTGGTTGCGACGCCTTTCTCTCCGTTGCTCAATGAACACTCGGGCATCTTTGCCCAAGTAGCATCGCTCCAGCTCCATCCTCAGGTCTGTCGACGGGAGTCTGGTGGAGCGGGAATCCGCCGTCTGCCCGTCAACCGTTGGTGTGCGCGTCAGCTGGCTTCCAGCTTGCACCAACACACTCCATCCAGAGTGTGTCGAGACGTAGTCCCCGCTAGTAACTGTCCGTCATGAACGCGGGGGAGGAGAGCTTGCCGCTGAAGGAAGCTTCGTCATCTTCGCCGGCAGAAGCTCGTCACGCAAGGGAAAAGCCTCCTACCTGGCGCGCCAAATGTCGAAGTGTGTAGTCGACACTTCCCCCGGACCTGCTATAGGCAGCCCGCGGAGGTTCTTTTTCGGAGGGGCTAGTCACTCGCGGATGACGCGACCCGCTCAACCGAGACAGGCCACTCGCCCGGGAATCGCATTGGGTGGTGCCGTGTTGTGCGGCACCCAACAGCACACATATGAGGAACAATGTATTACATAAAACAATAGCAGAAGCTTACAAGTTTTTCTTTGTAAATACTTTACATCAAGTAACTACAGCGGAAGTCTATACCAACTCACGTCGAATAACTAAGAGCACTCGAGATGAAGTCCAGCCCGCGGACTTCTCTCGCTAGCAACACGAAGACAAGCAGCAGCGGCTGGGTTCTCCATGTGTTACCTGACTCGGGAGTCCCCGAGTCTCACCGGACAACCTTCTTTTCAGCATCGTTGTTAACCTGCAAAACCACTTATATAGCAAGCGTGAGCACATAGGCTCAACAAGTCTGACCCGTCTCTCCTAAGCAAGAAACTCTACATGCACGACGGTTGCAATTGGGTTGGCTAGATTTGCATAAAGGACTCGCCTAAAGTCGATCCTTAACTTTCAGATTTTAAGCCTCATTGTGCAAACCTTGAGCCGAAAAGCATCGCAACTCCACAATCAAACAAGAAACGCTTTGTTGCGATGCTCCTTGCACAAAGTGAAAGTAAACTTTAATGAGCCTATTTCTAATCCAATCATGGTTGCAATACAAGTTATAGCACATCCTCATCAAGTTCAAAAGAATAATTCCAGTTGTTACTACGTCAAGACGCAGTGGGCAAGTATGCTCATATGACCGCGAGCGACGGTGATTCGAATCAGTACACGCCCGGACTACACGACACGTACACCCGTACTCCGAGTTGCCGGCAGCAACCTCGACTGACGTTGTACGCAGCCACCTTTCCCAAGATCTTCCACATTGGACGCAGTCCAACTGCCCCGAGTACGCAAGCTCCCTCAAGGTACATACCCGCTGTGGTATGTTCTTGAGCGAGGTACCTCCTGCTACCCTGACGCCGAAAGCCTAAGGCAGTTGGAAAAGTTCCACTATGGATCTCCCAAGGTACATCGGTTTCCTGGGTCCCATATAGCCAGTATGTGCCCGGTACACAACTCAAACTTGTCCAACAGGGCCAAGCACAGACGGGCCTTAACCGACACAGGCAGGGCTATGCACGCACGGCCTGCAACCTGCTGCATCTAAACCTCCCTGCCCGGTCTCCATTTCTTAAGTATGAACTTTCCTCATCTTTTCTAATTCGGACCCGTTCCGAGTAAACCAGCCCTAAACTCGCGAGTAGATTCCAACTACTCGTCTTCTACCGGACCTTTCCTACTAACATTAGCGTAGCCAAATTCCCTCGAGGAGTTGCTATTCTACCCTTTCTCTCTTAGGTGTTTTTGATCATGCAAGTGGGGTTTTCAATATCATCTAGACGTAATGCAATCAATGATGCAAAGCTATGATCTCTACAAATGGAAATGCTTTATAAAACTGTTCAAATGCAAACCGGGGCTTGCCTGTTTTGCAGGTGACTACTGTTACAATCAGTTAGTGACGATCACTTGGAGCTTGATCACTTGTTCTCCTCCCTCCTTGATCTTCACTTCAAGTCCTCCTCACCTTCTTCACGTATATGCTACACGTTATGATCATGCATATGTATTTAATTGAAAAGCTTTTGCTCATAAGATCTAATGACCATTTTAAAACTGGAACTTTGTTTAAGAATTTAAAATGACACTGGTGCTAGTGGTTTGGGTTGGGCTTAAACACTAAGATCAAGTGTTGAGTGCTTCTTCCAACTTAAGTGTTGATCACCTTAAGAGATCACACATTACAGTGGTGATCCAGAGCTCTAATGGAGCTGAGAATTTTCATGTGAGTTCCTTGTCACAAGAAAGTCCTCTGGACCAAAATTTAGCACATTTCATGGAATGGTTTATTCAGAATAATTCTCTAAGTGTTCAGTCAAAGGTGAATTAATTCTGAGGTAACATCCATGTTCATGTCAAACTCAGTGAACCACAATTTCAATTATAGTTTATAGAGTCTACATGAATTTCCTAGGATTTTTGGAGCTAGGAATTTCACAGAACTGAATTTACAAGTTTTGGAAATTCTCTGAAAATGTTTCTGTATTCATTAGAATACAGGAACTTACAATCTGAATTACCCTGATCAATTCAACTCCAAATGAGCTGAAACTTTTACAGGGGTCTAATAACACCCTAGAGAATATTCTGGCAAAATTTGAGGATTTTTGGATAAACCAAACTCCCTCTAAAATTCTTTTGCTGAAAAGATTTAAAGAATTTTCCAGAATTAAATAAAGACTTTCATAAAAATTGGGTTGCATAATTGGATAGAGTTTGTCAATCTGAATCTATCCCAATTTGAATCACTAAATTTGGAGGTTCCTAGCAAAAGTTATGCTCTTCTAAAGTTTGGGGAAAAATCTGGGATTTGAATAAATCCGGGGAAAAGTTTAAACCTGACTGTGGGCCACGGGGCACGTGTCACTTACAGAATCAAAGGCACACGGGGCCACACATATTCCTCTGTGCAGTCACACGGGATCCCACAGCCACAGAGGATCAGGGTTTTAAACTCTCTCTCACTGACGACTGGGCCCGCCGACCCCTTCTTCTATCTCGGGTCAGTTCCCGCGCTCCGGGTGCCCGCGCCGCCGCCCTCGCCGGAGATCGCCGGAATTCGATCTCCCGGCCTCTGCTCGAGCCCTTGCTCGCCGCCAGAGCCTAACCTGCCCTGCTGAGCACGATGGTAAGGTTTCCCCGAGCCGGCAAAACCTCTATGGTAGCTAGCGACGCTGCGGCAGCCCGGCACTTCATCGACGACGTCGGCCGGCCATCCTAGTGCACCAACAGTTCGACAAAATGGTGCTACAGCACCAGTGAACGATGGGGAAGCTCGGCCTAGCCTCAAAAACGTTCGAGAATGATGGCAAACATGCCTTCACCGTGCGACCGCGGTCCCCCGGTTCGGTCGCCGGTAGAAACCCATGAAATACTCGGTCTATGTGCAGTTTTAGGCTAGAACCGTGAAGGGCAAAGGATCGCCTATCGCTTTGGGCCCTTCGTGCAAACTTTGACGAAAAAAGATTGAGAATTGGGAAGGAATTCAGGATTACTGTGCCGGAAGGTCAGATGGAGTACGCCGGAGCAACTTTTCAAAATTCACTCCTGGCAATGCATGGCACGGTCTGATCTTTGGAGGGGAGCAGCAGGGTGCCTTGGCGCGTCCAGAGGCGCTGGTACTTGGCCGTGACAAGCGCCCGGTTGGGCTGCCCGCGGAAGCCTCCTTATCAGGTCCTATTCGGCCTTCGCGCGGCTGCGTTGCTCCTGGGGTTGGAGAGCCGATCACCGGTCAGGGACGCGGTGAGGAGGGAGAGGGAGCTGCGCCGGTGCTATCCGGCTACAGACTAGCTGCTGTTCGCGCCCGTTTGGGCCGGCTGTCGAGCAAACGACGGCAGCGGCGTACTCGCTCGGCTCTGCGTGAGGTAGAGGAAGGGCCTCTGTGCTCGGTCCGTGAGCAGAGGGAGAGCACGATGTGGATGGATGAGGGCGCTGAGGGGGGCTGTATCGGCGCTGGAGTCGGTTGCGGGGGCGGCCGACCAGCTGCGGGCGTGCTGTCCCGAGCAGCTGCTGTCGCTCCCCTGAAGGCAGCAAAACAGAGACCCATCTCTGAGATCTTTTGCAAGTTTTCAGTTCACACAATGACATGTGAGACCCACTGATCAGTCCTCCTTATCCCCTCTCCAAATATCTCCCAAGTTTGAATGTTGAGTGAATTCAATTGTGGGAATTCAAATCTGGTATGCATTTGGATAATTGGGCAAGTTTCATCCAAACTCAATCATGCATTTGAATTCTTTGTCTTTTAAAGTCCATTTGGCAAAATGGGTTGCCAACTATTTCCATAAATCATGAAACTTGGCACACCCCTTAATTTGACCTCAAGGAATTCAAATATGAAATCTGATTTTTATTTTGGCTGCTGCAAATGAGATTTTTAGCACAACAGTTTTGAATTCCATTGTGTTTTTCTCATTTGAATTTTTGTTTGAACAAATTGTTCCAAATCTGATTTTTGTTTTCTCACACATACGGGAACTTCCCATCCTTGTTTTAGACCCCTCTAGGGTTCCAAGTTCTCAAATAAACATTTGACTTGTGTGAAGAAAACCCTCATGTGTGTTATCACATGTGGGAAAAAGTTTTAACAAGTCCCAAATTTCATACACATGAAACAAAACTTTGCAAATAAGTGTTTCTTTGTATTCATAATTTTGGGACCTTTACATTCCTCCCCCCTTAAAAGGAATCTCGTCCCGAGATTTAAAAGAGGAACGAGGTGGGAGGTAATTACAAGGTTTATGACAAAAGCTCCGGATAATTTTTGTGGATGTAATCTTCGGATTCATACGTCGCCTCTTCCGGGGTATGATTACTCCACAGGACTTTGTAAAATTTCAAAGTCCGGTTCCTAGTGGCCCGGGTCTTTTCGTCGATAATCTGTATAGGTTGCTCGACATAGGTGAGATCCGGCTTCAACTCGTCGATGTCTTCGGTGCGGATGGCAGCTGTAACCTTGAGACATTTCCGCAGCTGGGACACGTGAAATATGTCGTGAATACCGGCAAGGCTTGCCGGTAGGCTACAGTTCCGCACTTCTCCGTGATAGTAAACGGACCGATGAATCGGGGAGCAAGTTTCCCCTTGACACCGAACCGATGAATCCCCTTCATCGGAGACACACGAAGATACACGTGCTCTCCGACTTCGAAATGCAGCGGTCGACGTCTCTGGTCCGCGTAGCTCTTTTGACGAGATTGGGCAGCTTTGAGGTTTTCTTGTATTATCCGAACTCTCTCTTCGGCTTTATTGACAAGATCAACCCCGAATGTTACTCGTTCACCGGATTCGCACCAGTTCAATGGTGTATGGCACTTCCGGCCGTATAGAGCTTCATATGGTGCCATCTTAATGCTCGTCTGATATCCGTTGTTGTACGAGAACTCCGCCAGCGGTAAGTGATCATCCCAGCTCTTACCGTGGTGGATGGCACACGCTCTCAGCATATCCTCTAGTATTTGATTCACCCTCTCAGTTTGCCCATTGGTTTGAGGGTGATATGCAGAGCTTCGAATCAACTTTGTCCCCAAGGATGCGTGTAGTTGTTCCCAGAAACGGGCTACGAACAGCGATCCTCTATCTGACACAATGGTGCGGGGAACTCCATGTAAGCACAAGATCCGTGCTATGTACAGCTCCGCATACTGCTTTGCGTTGTACCTAGTATGCACAGGGATGAAATGTGCTGATTTGGTTAATCGGTCCATGATTACCCAAATTGAATCATGGTTGTGGGAGGTCATCGGCAACCCGACGATGAAGTCCATACTCAAGTCTTCCCACTTCCATGCCGGTACTTGCAATGGCTGCAACAGGCCTGACTTCTTCATATGGTCGGCCTTGACTCTTCGACACGTATCACACTCTGAAACGTACTTTGCGACTTCACGTTTCATACGTGTCCATCAAAACTTCTTCCGGAGATCTTGGTACATTTTATTACTGCCCGTATGAATAGAAAACTTGGACAAATGAGCTTCATCCAAAATTTTCCTCCGTAGTCCCATATCCCGGGTTACTACAATCCGGTCGTTAAACCACAAAGTACCCTCATCATCCTTCCGGAAGCACTTCATTTATCCATTGTCTATCCTCCGCCGTATGTGAGACATACCCTTGTCTTTTCGCTGAGCTTCAATGATCTCCTCTCGGATGGTAGGAATGAGAGCAAGATTATAGAGAACATACGGGATGACACGGAGGCTTGGTTCTTTATCATCCATTTCAGCAATAGTTAGGTGATGGATATGCGCCTTACGACTAAGCGCATCGGCGACCACATTCGCCTTTCCTGGATGATAATGAATCTCTAGTTCATAATCCTTAATGAGCTCTAGCCATCTTCGTTGCCTCATGTTCAATTCTTTCTGAGTGAAGATGTACTTCAAGCTCTTGTGGTCGGTGTAGAGGTGTACAAGATTTCCGAGCAAGTAATGCCTCCACATCTTCAAAGCAAGGACCACGACAGCTAACTCAAGATCATGAGTTGGATAATGCTGCTCGTGAGTTCTGAGTTGACGAGATCCATAAGCGACCACTCGTCTTTCTTGCATCAGCACGCAGCCAAGACCGATGCCAGATGCATCGCAATAAACGTCGAATGGCTTTGTTGTATCTGGCTGAGCAAGAACTGGGGCTGTTGTGAGATGCTTCACTAAGGTCTTGAAAGCTTGTTCACACGCAGCACCCCACACAAATCTGGTGTTCTTCTTTAATAATTCCATCATCGGTTTAGCAATCTTGGAGAAACTCTGAATAAACCTCCGGTAGTAACCCGCTAAACCGAGGAAGCTTCGGATTTCATGTACTGACTTTGGTGACTCCCATTTCTGTACTTGGATAATCTTACTCGGATCTACAGCGATGCTCTCCGCTGAAATAATGTGTCCGAGAAAAGGTACTTGATTAATCCAGAACTCACACTTGCTGAATTTTGCATAGAGCTGATGATCTCGCAATCTTTGTAGCACAATATGCAGATGTTCAGCATGTTCTTCCTCTGACTTGGAGTACACCAAGATATCGTCGATGAAGACCACGACGAATTTATCCAACTCCGGCATGAACACTGAATTCATCAGGTACATAAAGTGTGCCGGGGCGTTGGTCAAACCAAAAGACATAACGAGATACTCATACAGCCCGTATCTCGTTGAGAATGCCGTCTTCGGAATATCTTCTGCCCGGATTTTAATCTGGTGATATCCGGACCGAAGATCCATCTTTGAAAATACCTTCGCACCCACTAATTGATCGAAGAGCATATCAATGCGAGGTAGTGGATACTTGTTCTTGATGGTAACGGCGTTCAAAGGACGATAATCAACACAAAGCCGTAGTGTTTTGTCCTTCTTCTTGACAAACAACGCTGAACAACCCCAAGGTGACGAACTTGGTCATATAAAGCCCTTGCTCATTAGGTCATTCAGCTGTGTCTTCAATTCTGCCAGTTCATTGGGTGCCATCTTGTACGGCCTTCGTGATATCGGTGTTGTTCCCGGTATAAGTTCAATCTTGAACTCAACGTCTCGTTCGGGCGGCATGCCCGGTAAATCCTCGGGAAACACATCCGGATACTCACGTACCACCGAAATGTCCTCTATCTTGACAGCTTCCGTGTGGTTCACTGTTGCAATCTGCTGCCGTCTGGCGCCCACAATTAATATATGAAGACCGTGCTGTGGGGAGTTGAGCTCAACGGTCCTGGAGCTGATGTTAAGAACCGCTCTGTGGTAATTCAACCACGACATCCCCAAAATGATGTCGATCTTCAGACCCTCAAGGATAATGAGAGTCGTAGGGTATATTTTACCCCCCAAACAAAGAGGTGCTCGGGAGACAACCTCGCTTGCGGTACTGCTGCCCCCGGGCGAAGATATGAGGTATTGCCTCTTTGTATAAACGGTTTGGAGCTGATGTTGAGCCACAAAAGATTGGCTAATGAAGTTGTGTGTGGCACCGGAATCAAAGAGAACTAAAACCGGTAGCTGATTCAGAGAAAACATCCCTGCTAAAGCGGCTTCTCCTTCCGGAACATCATCAATCACAGTATAGTGAATGTTGCCCCTTATCTGCCCTCCTATCTGCAGATTGAGGTACGGGTCGTATTGTTGTAAACATGATGACCCGTAGCCTCGAATTCCCTCCGGACATTGCCTAGCATAATGGCCCTTACGCCCATAAGTAAGACACGGATGCCTCTCCGGTTCTTCGTTGACTTGCGGTGGACTGCTAGGTACATATAGCTGCAGCGATGGAGCACAAACCACCGTCTGATGCTGCGGCTGTGGAGGTGGTGCAAGTTGTAGAACTTGACCAGCAATCAATCTCTGAGGATTTGATCGTACAGGTGGCCTCCATCTTTCACCGGTTGGCGTTTGATACACCAAACGGTACTTCTGAGGCACATGACTTGTGCTAGCCTGCTCGATCTTACTCATCTTTCTCTTCTCCGCTTGCCACTCAAGTGTCGGCTTCTCTTGAATGAAAGCCGCATTGACCATGTCGGTGTAACTGCCGTTATTATGTACGGCCAGCTTCTCCTGTAATATGGCACTCAGGCCATGGAAAAATAGGTCACACCGTGCCTCTTCTTTCGCCACATATTCGGGAGCATATTGGGCCAATAGATTAAATCTTCTGACATATTCAAGGACACTCATGTCCCCTTGCTTCAAGCCCAAAAATTCCTCCCGCTTTGCCTTGACAATACCTAATGGTATGTAACGAGTACGAAAGGCTTCACAAAACTCTCTCCATGTTACTTGATGGCCCTCCGGAATGGTGGCAATATGATCCACCCACCAGTTTCCGGCGGCTCCATGGAGTTGTTGAGCGGCAAACTTTGTTTTCTGGTATTCATCACACTTGAATACTCCAAATTTGGACTCCATGACACGAAGCCATTGATCTGCTTCCACAGGTTCGGTGGCTTCAGTAAAGATAGGCGGTTGAGTCGCCAAGAAGTCCAGATAAGCGTCCCGAGACGGAACGACTTGTCGCGTGTTCTGGAGTACGCCTTGCTGTACCAAGGCTTGGAGTAAGCGTGTGTGTTCTTGCGTTGCTTCTTGGAGTAGCCTAGTGTTCTCTTGGTTAGACTCGACGACTCGAGTCATAAGATCCATCCATCCCGTGGATGGTGGTTCCGAGGGTGGAATAGAAGCATCACCACCTCGACGAGAACTTCCGGCCCTACTCCTAGAGCGATTACGAACCATACTGCAAAATGTAGTTGAGATGAGTTAAACAAGAAATCAGCAGTATGTGAGACTAATGGAAACATGATTATGTCAAAACTTTATGAAAGCAGTAACAAAATTCATGTTTACAAAACTCCTTAGTAGGCATAGCTATTCAGCCTATCCGTACAGAACAGACCTTTATGCACTATCTTCAGATTTTGTTCTAGTTAAGAGCATTTTCATAACTCAAGTTGAATACCAAAGTTAAATTTAACTTCAGTATCTTTCTAACGAGTACTCATATGCCCCCAGATCATCTCCGGATTAAAAGTTATGAATTTTCCAAAGTTGACAGAATTCCTGGATAAAATTGCCAGCACCTCCTTTGTACATGGCTGATTTTATCACAGTTGTATATGTAAATACAATAAGAAACTGAACAAACTTTAAACTACAACAATGTTGCACATTCATAATCTTTCCAATGGTATATCATAGGCTTCTTAAGGGTTTCTCTATAGAAAGTTATGGCTTAAAAACAGAAAGATCTAGAGAGGTTTTGTTGCTGTCCTGGTTCTGGACAGTTTACCTTCCTCTGAACTTTCTACCCATTTAGCATGTGATTTAGCTCTGGAGGTCTACAAAGAAGTTGTAGATCACTTGAAAATCTTTCCATAGCTATATCTTACACCTTAATTGGGTCAAGCTACTCAGAGTTATGCTCTGTTGAAGTCCAGCAAAAATTTCTGCCGAAAACAAAGCACTCTGTTTTTGAAAATTTTTGAAGCCTAGTCCTCCTCTCATTTGAATCTTAGCTCAAAATAAGAGTTCAGTAACTAATATTTGTTTCAAACTTCCATTTTTATTTGAAAGTTAGTTCATGAGTCATTTCTTCAAAGGAAAGGGGTTATTATGTTTAGTACGGCGTCGATGCACCGTAAGAAGCATGTCGGTACTACGTAGCCTCACCAAAAGAAAATCCTAACCGGTTTATACCGGTATAACGTATCTTAGGTGGCACTAAAATGGTCACTCGCAAACGTGTACTATTCGTACTATGGTTTAGTGGTTAACCCTGCATAAGTCACACTCAATCATCAGGTCTGGCTGCACACCGAACCCGGTATCCATACATTTCTTACACCCGTCCGTCATCACTCGCACAGGTGTTCTCAAGCCAAACATGCCTTGAGCTACGTGTTCACGTTACTAACCACGTGACGGGGTTTCCCAAATTGCACCACGCACGCCTGGGACAGACGTTGCTCGAGTACCCCAAACGACATGAGGAGTCGTAGAGGATACTAAAGCGGATCGGGTTACCTGCCACCCGTGGGGCTCCACCCATCAGCTTGTGCGCACTGGTGGACAGCGCTTATGTGCACCCCCCAAGACATGAAGCGTCACGAGATGCACGATTTTCCGACATAACAAATAAGTTAGGTTGCCACCTTCATATTAAGCTAATAGAAATCCTTATGTGGGCCTAGTACCGTATCCTCACCGTAACCTAAATTTTTGTCGTAATACCATCCTTTTTCCGTGTGCTATTCCCAATGCGGCTCTGATACCACGCTGACGCGACCCGCTCAACCGAGACAGGCCACTCACCCGGGAATCGCATTGGGTGGTGCCGTGTTGTGCGGCACCCAACAGCACACATATGAGGAACAATGTATTACATAAAACAATAGTGGAAGCTTACAAGTTTTTCTTTGTAAATACATTACATCAAGTAACTACAGCGGAAGTCTATACCAACTCACGTCGAATAACTAAGAGCACTCGAGATGAAGTCCAGCCCGCGGACTTCTCTCGCTAGCAACACGAAGACAAGCAGCAGCGGCTGGGTTCTCCATGTGTTACCTGACTCGGGAGTCCCCGAGTCTCACCGGACAACCTTCTTTTCAGCATCGTTGTTAACTTGCAAAACCACTTATATAGCAAGCGTGAGCACATAGGCTCAACAAGTCTGACCCGTCTCTCCTAAGCAAGAAACTCTACATGCACGACGGTTGCAATTGGGTTGGCTAGATTTGCATAAAGGACTCGCCTAAAGTCGATCCTTAACTTTCAGATTTTAAGCCTCATTGTGCAAACCTTGAGCCGAAAAGTATCGCAACTCCACAATCAAACAAGAAACGCTTTGTTGTGATGCTCCTTGCACAAAGTCAAAGTAAACTTTAATGAGCCTATTTCTAATTCAATCATGGTTGCAATACAAGTTATAGCACATCCTCATCAAGTTCAAAAGAATAATTCCAGTTGTTACTACGTCAAGACGCAGTGGGCAAGTATGCTCATATGACCGCGAGCGACGGTGATTCGAATCAGTACACGCCCACACGACACGTACACCCATACTCCGAGTTGCCGGCAGCAACCTCGACTGACGTTGTACGCGGCCACCTTTCCCAAGATCTTCCACATTGGACGCAGTCCAACTGCCCCGAGTACGCAAGCTCCCTCAAGGTACATACCTGCTGTGGTATGTTCTTGAGCGAGGTACCTCCTGCTACCCTGACGCCCAAAGCCTAAGGCAGTTGGAAAAGTTCCACTATGGATCTCCCAAGGTACATAGGTTTCCTGGGTCCCATATAGCCAGTATGTGCCCGGTACACAACTCAAACTTGTCCAACAGGGCCAAGCACGGATGGGCCTTAACCGACACAGGCAGGGCTATGCACGCATGGCCTGCAACCTGCTGCATCTAAACCTCCCTGCCCGGTCTCCATTTCTTAAGTGTGAACTTTCCTCATCTTTTCTAATTCGGACCCGTTCCGAGTAAACCAGCCCTAAACTCGCGAGTAGATTCCAACTACTCGTCTTCTACCGGATCTTTCCTACTAACATTAGCGTAGCCAAATTCCCTCGAGGAGTTGCTATTCTACCCTTTCTCTCTTAGGTGTTTTTGGTCATGCAAGTGGGGTTTTCAATATCATCTAGACGTAATGCAATCAACGATGCAAAGCTATGATCTCTACAAATGGAAATGCTTTATAAAACTGTTCAAATGCAAACCGGGGCTTGCCTGTTTTGCAGGTGACTACTGTTACAATCAGTTAGTGACGATCACTTGGAGCTTGATCACTTGTTCTCCTCCCTCCTTGATCTTCACTTCAAGTCCTCCTCACCTTCTTCACGTATATGCTACACGTTATGATCATGCATATGTATTTAATTGAAAATCTTTTGCTCATAAGATCTAATTACCATTTTAAAACTGGAACTTTGTTTAAAAATTTAAAATGACACTGGTGCTAGTGGTTTGGGTTGGGCTTAAACACTAAGATCAAGTGTTGAGTGCTTCTTCCCACTTAAGTGTTGATCACCTTAAGAGATCACACATGACAGTGGTGATCCAGAGCTCTAATGGAGCTGAGAATTTTCATGTGAGTTCCCCGTCACAAGAAAGTCCTCTGGACCAAAATTTAGCACATTTCATGGAATGGTTTATTCAGAATAATTCTCTAAGTGTTCAGTCAAAGGTGAATTAATTCTGAGGTAACATCCATGTTCATGTCAAACTCAGTGAACCACAATTTCAGTTATAGTTTATAGAGTCTACATGAATTTTCCTAGGATTTTTGGAGCTAGGAATTTCACAGAACTGAATTTACAAGTTTTGGAAATTCTCTGAAAATGTTTCTGTATTCATTAGAATACAGGAACTTACAATCTGAATTACCCTGATCAATTCAACTCCAAATGAGCTGAAACTTTTACAGGAGTCTAATAACACCCTATAGAATATTACGGCAAAATTTGAGGATTTTTGGATAAACCAAACTCTCTCTAAAATTCTTTTGCTGAAAAGCTTTAAAGAATTTTCCAGAATTAAAAAAAAAAGACTTTCATACAAATTGGGTTGCATAATTGGATAGAGTTTGTCAATCTGAATCTAACCCAATTTGAATCACTAAATTTGGAGGTTCCTAGCAAAAGTTATGCTCTTCTAAAGTTTGGGGAAAAATCTGGGATTTGAATAAATCCGGGGAAAAGTTTAAACCTGACTGTGGGCCACGGGGCACGTGTCACTTACAGAATCAAAGGCACACGGGGCCACACATATTCCTCTGTGCAGTCACACGGGATCCCACAGCCACAGAGGATCAGGGTTTTAAACTCTCTCTCACTGACGACTGGGCCCGCCGACCCCTTCTTCTATCTCGGGTCAGTTCCCGCGCTCCGGGTGCCCGCGCCGCCGCCCTCGCCGGAAATCGCCGGAATTCGATCTCCCGGCCTCTGCTCGATCCCTTGCTCGCCGCCAGAGCCTAACCTGCCCTGCTGAGCACGATGGTAAGGTTTCCCCGAGCCGGCAAAACCTCTATGGTAGCTAGCGACGCTGCGGCAGCCCGGCACTTCATCGACGACGTCGGCCGGCCATCCTAGTGCACCAACAGTTCGACAAAATGGTGCTACAGCACCAGTGAACGATGGGGAAGCTCGGCCTAGCCTCAAAAACGTTCGAGAATGATGGCAAACATGCCTTCACCGTGCGACCGCGGTCCCCCGGTTCGGTCGCTGGTAGAAACCCATGAAATACTCGGTCTATGTGCAGTTTTAGGCTAGAACCGTGAAGGGCAAAGGATCGCCTATCGCTTTGGGCCCTTCGTGCAAACTTTGACGAACAAAGATTGAGAATTGGAAAGGAATTCGGGATTACCGTGCCGGAAGGTCAGATGGAGTACACCGGAGCAACTTTTCAAAATTCACTCCTGGCGATGCATGGCACGGTCTGATCTTTGGAGGGGAGCAGCAGGGTGCCTTGGCGCGTCCAGAGGCGCTGGTACTTGGCCGTGACAAGCGCTCGGTTGGGCTGCCCGCGGAAGCCTCCTTATCAGGTCCTATTTGGCCTTCGCGCGGCCGCCTTGCTCCCGGGGTTGGAGAGCCGATCACCGGTCAGGGACGCGGTGAGGAGGGAGAGGGAGCTGCGCCGGTGCTATCCGGCTACTGACTAGCTGCTGTTCGCGCCCGTTTGGGCCGGCTGTCGAGCAAACGACGGCGGCGGCATACTCGCTCGGCTCTGCGTGAGGGAGAGGAAGGGCCTCTGTGCTCGGTCCGTGAGCAGAGGGAGAGCACTATGTGGATGGATGAGGGCGCTGAGGGGGGCTGTATCGGCGCTGGAGTCGGTTGCGGGGGCGGCCGACCAGCTGCGGGCGTGCTGTCCCGAGCAGCTGCTGTCAATTCCCTGAAGGCAGCAAAACAGAGACCCATCTCTGATATCTTTTGCAAGTTTTCAGTTCACACAATGACATGTGGGACCCACTGATCAGTCCTCCTTATCCCCTCTCCAAATATCTCCCAAGTTTGAATGTTGAGTGAATTCAATTGTGGGAATTCAAATCTGGTATGCATTTGGATAATTGGGCAAGTTTCATCCAAATTCAATCATGCATTTGAATTCTTTGTCTTTTAAAGTCCATTTTGCAAAATGGGTTGCCCACTATTTCCATAAATCATGAAACTTGGCACACCCCTTAATTTGACCTCAAGGAATTCAAATATGAAATCTGATTTTTGTTTTGGCTGCTGCAAATGAGATTTTTAGCACAACAGTTTTGAATTCCATTGTGTTTTTCTCATTTGAATTTTTGTTTGAACAAATTTTTCCAAATCTGATTTTTGTTTTCTCACACATACGGGAACTTCCCATCCTTGTTTTAGACCCCTCTAGGGTTCCAAGTTCTCAAATAAACATTTGACTTGTGTGAAGAAAACCCTCATGTGTGTTATCACATGTGGGAAAAAGTTTTAACAAGTCCCAAATTTCATACACATGAAACAAAACTTTGCAAACAAGTGTTTCTTTGTATTCATAATTTTGGGACCTTTACAGCGGAGAGCTTCAGCGTTAGGGACGAGTGAGGGAGAAGATTGACACAGTGAGTTTTACGTGGTTCAGGCCGCCGGAGCGTAAAACCCTACGTCCACGGTGAGCAGAGGTGCTCGCTGTATTGCTTGCTGCCCAGAACCGGAGTCCTGAGCTTGAGGGTGTGTAAGAGGCGAGTCAACAGAGTTCGAACCCTTGCTAACGTTGCCTACCCGAGTCTTTTATAGTTCAAGGCTCGAGTGGCTTACAAGGTGGGCCCGAGACCCGACAGGTGGTCCCAGGGAGATTGCTTGCCATCTACCGTGTCTGCAGTTATGCCGGTAGTTGTCTCTGGCGAAGTCTTCCGAGTCTTCGTTCTGCCGCCCTGCCCATGCCGCAAGCTAGTCGTAGTGGTTGATGATGGCAGGGGCGGCAGGGGATGTCTTGTTGCTGTGTTTATTGGAGGGCAGGCTTCTGACATGGCGCGCTAGTCTGCGATGTGACTGGGCACAACGGCACCTGACAGAGGCGTGCTCCGCGTCTCCGCGCCTTGGGAAGGCGCGGGCCTTGAATACCTTGTACGGGCAAGGTATGGCACGTCTTTATTCCTGCTGCCTACCGCGCGGGGGCAGGCAGCGTTGCTCTGCTGGCCACGTGGCGGGCCCGAAGCTCTCCTTTGAGGAGAGGGAGGTCCGGCCCCGCGGGACACATGGAGCCATCAGAGCTCTCCCCGCGGAGGGGGGAGGTCTGGCTTCTGCTGGCCACGTGGCGGGCCCGGAGCTCTCCTCTGAGGAGAGGGAGGTCCGGCCCCGCACGACACGTGGAGCCTTCGGAGCTCTCCCCATGGAGGGGGAGGTCCGGCTCAGTTGGCCATGTGGCGAGTCCGGAGCTCTCCTCTGAGGAGAGGGAGGTCCGGCCCCGCTGGACACGTGGCGCCTTTGGAGCTCTCCGTGCGGAGAAGGGCGAGGTCCTTAGGCATTTTCCCCAGTGCGCGTGGGTACCCCGTATCGAGGGTACCGACACATACCGAATATCCATCCCAAGTTTCCCTCTAATCATGTGTGTTGGTCAGGTGCTTGTGACCGGAAGCACGGCTATCTTGATAGTTCTACACTCTGCAGAGGTGGCACCACTTTACCCACAAGTTTGTGATTTCGTCACGCGTCAGTGACTGAGAACCTCCATTATACCAGTACACAACCGTCGGTGTATGGCCAAGAGATCACAAAATAGCCTTTACAAAGGGGCTACTAGATGTATGGACTCACTGAGGTTTCACCGGCAGGCTCGAATCACTATTCTCCCACCCACGGGCCCCCTCTTGTGCCATGCAGTTCCTAAGGCAGTCCCTCTCGACTCCCATTTCCCGCGCCATCCACGGTCCATAAGAAGCTAGCAACACACCTAATTAGTCAGCTAAGCCGCACCCATATTTGGCCTTGTGGTGGCACTGTTTTCCTGACATGTGCTTGCAAGAACCAGTCCTCAGATCTACGATAAGTAAACCACCATCTTATTCAGCAACATACACAAACCAAGATTCCCTAGATCTCCCATGATTCCATGCTCATTATCATCATCATTATTCATATGAGTGCAGTAGCTAACCATGTTTTAATTCAGCTTCCCGTATCCCGTAGATTAAGCGAAGCAGAAAAGGAAAAATGATCATACCCGACTCATCAACTTTCACGGTGACAAGGATGGTTAACAAAACTAGTAAACTCCTATAAAAGGGTGTCCCATCAAGTTGACTCAAGCATACACGTTTTCGCAAAAAAAACAGTTTCAAAACATGGGATCAATATGGTCAAGGGCACTTGCCTTGCTCCTGTGGCTCTTGTTGCTCAAGCGTCTCGAAGTCTTGGTTCTGTAGTTCTTCGTAGATGGCTTCCTGAGCTTGTCCTTCTACTCACGACCACACACATACAAAATTTGCAGCAATCAATCATCATGCACAAACTTTACTCAATATGCAATGGTGTAGATGAATGCAAATCCTATGGTGCTGTCTTATTAGATCAGTTTGTACGTGTTCTTGCATGTTTTAATGGGTTTTCATGGGGTTTTATGATGAACAGGGGTGTAGGGATCAAATGTGGACGTGGTGATGATCTTGACTCAAGATCTAGATCAATTCCACCGTCAAAAACCGATCAAAATGTGACTGTCCACACGAAAAAGTTTATGTTCGAGGGAGCGAAGAAAACGGATGCGTAGAAACAGCGAAGACGTCGTAAGATGGGTAACGAAGACCTACCTCACTTCCTTTTGGTGGCAGGTCCTTCCTCCTAGCGATGGCAGCAGCGGGAAGTTTTTCTATGGATGATTAGGGCAGGACAGATCGTCGGTTCTTTTTCCGGAGAAGGCGAGGCGTGACGGGGCTCGTCGGCGGGCTCACCGGCGACTGAACTCTGGCAAAAGGGGGTCTAACTCGGTGAGTTGGGGGCTAGGGCCTCCAAGTCGCCGACTTGGGAGGAGGAAAAAGGGAAAGGGTTATGGCCAGGGGGTTTTGGGTTCTATTTATAAGGGGGGAGGAGAGTCCTACTCTAATTGAAGCTCAAATAAGAGTCCTATTCAATTTGTTTTGGATCTTAACAAGCTTATCTCCAATTGATTTGATGCGGCAACAATTTGGGGGAATTTAGAAATTTTCGAGGAGATTGTGTCGGTACCTTCAGTACGGGGTACCCCCGCACACAGGAGAAAAATCCGCCTAAGGGTCTCGCCTCCTCCGCAGGGGCGAGCCCCAACGGCGCCACGTGTCCAGCGGGGACAGGCCTCCCCTCTCTTCAGAGGCGAGCTCCGAGGGCGCCATGTGTCCAGCAGGCCTGGCCTCCCTTCTCTTCATAGGCGAGCTCCGAGGGCGCCACGTGTCCAGCGGGGCCGGACCTCCCTTCTCCTCAGAGGCGAGCTCCGAGGGCGCCACGTGTCCCACGGGGCCGGACCTCCCTTCTTATCAGAGGCAAGCTCCAAGGGCGACACATGTCCAGCGGCCGGACCTCACCCCTTCCGCAGGGATGAGCTCCGAAGGCGCCATGTGTCCAGCGGTCGGACCTCACCCCTTCCGCAGGTATGAGCTACAAAGGCGCCACGTGTCCATCGGCCGGACCTCACCCCTTCCGCAGGGATGAGCTCCGAAGGCGCCAGCCGGGGGACGTGTCGACAGCGCACTTCGACAAATTGGAATTGGCTTATTTCAGCTATCTTTTTCCCATTCCCCACCATTTATATGGTTCTTTTATCCATTTCTACTTCTTTTATAATGTTTCTCTATATGAAAAATGTATGCAATGCATAGAGATGAATTTGAGGGTGTTACAAACCTACCCCCCCCTTAAACTGAATCTCGCCCTCGAGATTCGATAGAGTAGAGAATAGATGAGGGAATTCTGCCTTGAGGTCTTCCTCACGCTCCCATGTAGTTTCGGCTTCTGTGTGATGGCTCCAATGTACCTTGCACCAACGGATCACTTTGTTCCTCGTGACCCTTTCCTTCACATCCAAAATTTGGACGGGGTGCTCCACATAGGTCAGATCCTCTTGAAGCTCGAGCTCATCCATCAGTACTTGATCTTCTGGTACTCTTAAGCACTTCTTGAGTTGGGATACGTGAAACATGTTGTGTACGTCGGAGAGGTGCATTGGCAGCTCTAGTTGATAGGCTACTTCTCCTCGCTTGCCCAAAATTTTAAATGGCCCGATATAGCAAGGTGCTAATTTGCCCTTGACGTTGAATCGTCGTTGGCCTCGGATGGGCGATACCTTAAGGTACACGAAGTCTCCTACTTTGAAGGTCAATCTTCTTCTCCTATTGTCCTCATAACCTTTTTGTCGTGACTGAACCGCCTTGAAATTTTCTCGTATCATTTGGACATGCTTTTCGGCGTCTTGCAGCACTTCGGGTCCAAATACTCGGCTCTCCCCGGTCTCATTCCAGAACAGCGGCATTCTACACCGTCTACCATACAATGCTTCGAAAGGTGACATCTTCAAGCTGGCTTGATAGCTGTTGTTGTATGAGAATTCAGCATACGGCAAGCTCCTATCCCAACTACGCCCATGTTTCAAGGCGCAAGCTCTCAACATGTCTTCCAAAATTTGATTTGTCCTCTCGGTTTGCCCGTCAGTTTGCGGGTGATAAGCGGAGCTGAAATTCAGCCGTGTACCCATGGTTTCATGCAGCTTCTTCCAGAACCTAGAGGTAAATTGAGAACCCCGATCTGAAACTATCCTCTTCGGAACTCCATGGCGACAAGCGATTTGGTCCATATACAGCTCAGCTAGTTCTGTGATGCGGTACGTGGTTCTAACAGGAAGGAAATGGGCTGTTTTCATCAATCAGTCCACAATAACCCAAATGGAGTCATAACCAGACCGAGTACGTGGAAATCCGACAATGAAATCCATGCTGATGTCTTCCCACTTCCACTCGGGCACTTTCAATGGCTGCAACAGTCCAGCGGGTCTTTGATGTTCGGCCTTCACCCGTTGGCACGTGTCGCATAAGGCAACATATTCAGCTATGTCCCTCTTCATACCATCCCACCAATAGCAAGTTTTCAGGTCCTTGTACATCTTTGTACAGCCAGGATGTATGGAATAAGGTGAGTCATGTAACTCCTTTAATATCGTGTTGCGGATGTGCTTCACGTTAGGCACACAAATCCTTTTCCCTAACCAAAGCGTGCCCTTCTCGTCTTCCTTGAAATCCTTTTCTATGCCTTGTCGAATTCTTTCCTTGATTTCCTCATCAGTTGCTTGGCCATCTCGTATCTCTTGTTCCAGCGAAGGGTTGAGTTCCATCACTTCCATCTCGTTCAAGAACCCGAGATGTAACCGTTCGAACTCCTTGCGCAGCTCGGGCGGTAGCTCCCGAACCGTGAGTTGGTGACATGCTCCCTTTCGGCTCAACGCATCAGCTACTACATTGGCCTTTCAGGGGTGATAATTTATTCCTACATCATAATCCTTGATGAGTTCCAACCATCGACGTTGCCTCAAATTCAGATCCGTTTGCGTGAATATACACTTGAGGCTTTTGTGATCCGTATAGATCTCACATCGGTGGCCAAGGATATAATGCCTCCAAATCTTCAATGCATGTACCACGGCTGCAAGTTCCAAGTCATGCGTGGGGTAATTTAGCTCGTGTTTCTTTAGTTGTCTCGACGCATAGGCTACCACTTGTCCTTCTTGCATGAGCACACGTCCAAGTCCTTGTCTTGATGCGTCACAATATATGTCGAAGCTTTTGCTCACGTCCGGCAATACCAAAACCGGCGCTGTGGTTAGTCTTTCTTGAGCTCCTCAAAGCTTTCTTGGCACACTGGTGTCCACTGAAATGCTTTTCCCTTCATTAGCAATGCAGTCATAGGCTTCGCTATTTTCGAGAAATCCTTGATGAACCGCCGGTAGTATCCAGCCATCCCAAGGAAACTCCAAATATCTCTCACGTTCTGCGGGTTGTTCCACTTCAGAACATCTCCCACTTTTCTGGGATCAACCGATACTCCTTTCTCGCAGATGATGTGGCCTAGGAACGATATGTCCTTTAGCCAAAATTGACACTTGCTGAACTTGGCATATAATTGATGCTCTCGCAGTTTCTGCAATGTCAATCTCAAATGTTCTTCATGTTCTTCCTCGCTTTTTGAATACACCATGATATCGTCGATGAAAACCACGACGAACTTGTCCATGTACTTCATGAATACATTATTCATGAGGTACATAAAATATGCGGGTGCATTCGTCAACCCAAAATACATAACGGTATATTCATACGAACCATACCATGTTTGAAATGCAGTCTTGGGTATGTCGGAGGGCTTAATCTTCAGCTGGAAGTATCCCGACCGAAGATCAATCTTGGAGAAAATTTGGGCACCTTTCATTTGGTCGAACAGGTCTTCTATTCGGGGCAGCGGGTATTTATTCTTGATCGTCACCTCATTGAGAGACCTATAATTCACACACATCCTTTGGGTCCCATCTTTCTTGTCTACGAAGAGCATGGGGGCTCCACACGGTGATGAGCTTGGGCGTATAAAACCCTTTTCTAGCTGCTCCTGAATTTGCTTCTTAAGTTCCACTAGTTCATTAGCGGGCATCCTATATGGCCTTTTCGCTATAGGTGCAGTTCCAGGTACTAAATTAATGGCAAATTCAATGTCCCGGTCAGGTGGCATACCAGGAAGTTCTTCTAGGACCACATCTGAAAATTCTTGAACCACCGGAATGCTTTCCAATGTTGCTTCTTTGACGTGGTTCAACTCTGCCTTCTTGGTTGCCGGTTGGGCTGACTCAAACTCAATACGAGTACCGTGCTCATTTGTCAACTGCATGCTCCTCTCAGCACACTGGATTACTCCGTTGTGCTTACTTAACCAATCCATTCCAAGTATTATATCAATCCCTTGAGAATCCAAGACAATAAGGTTGGCAAGAAAGTCTACCCCCCTTGTTTTAAGGTTTACTTTCGGACATACTATATTAGTCCTCATCTCTCCACCGGGAGAATTAACCAACAAAGTGTGTTTCATATGTGATATGGGCAGATTATACTTGGCAACATACTTGGATGATATGAATGAATGCGATGCTCTGAAATCAAATAAAACAGTGGCTGGGTTGGAGTTGGCAAGCAACATACCAATCACGATGTCCTTATCTTGTTGCGCTTCCTCAGCGGAGACATGATTCACGTTGCCACGAGTGTAGTTCTGCTGCCCACGGTTACCTTGCGTAGCTCCTCCATTCGGCCGTGGGTTCCGTTTCGGTGTGTTGGTCGGCTGTCCAAGGCCTTTCCTTGGGCATTGACTTGCAAAGTGTCCCACCCCTTTGCATGAAAAGCATGCTTTATTGCCCAAAACAGCAGGAACATTGGGGCGAGGCTGGTGTTGAGCATAGGCGCCCACGTTGGGACGGGGTGCAGGAGGAAAAGTAATATGAGGTGCTTGCATAACAGGACGTTGCTGCGGTGGTTGATTAGGGCGAGGTGGGTTTGCAGGGCGGAAAGGAGAAGCGGACGAGCCATACTGTGGTGCAGCTGGTGGCATGAAACGGGGACGTACATTGCTCCCTTGTGGCTGGTACGGCATCTTCCTCTTTCCCTCTTGCTCGATCTCACGGATCTTGCTCTCAACCACTATAGCTTTGTCAACGAGCTTCTGGAAGTTTGCATAATCATTGTTGAGCAGTTGTACTTGCATCTCATTGTTCAATCCTCTCATGAACAAGTATTGCTTCCTTTCATCTGAGTTGACTTCTTCGGGAGCATACCTTGACAGCTGCGTGAACTTGTTGAGGTACTCCTTCACGCTCTTCTTTCCTTGGCAGAGACCTTCAAACTCTTGCCTTTTAAGCATCATGACTCCAGCAGGGATGTAATGAGAGCGAAAACTCTCCTTGAATTCAACCCAAGTGATAGTCTCCTGGTTGTCATGAGCATTGCAAAGAGCGTCCCACCAGTCAGCGGCTGCTCCCATAAGTTGGTGCTATGGGAAGAGAACTTTCTCCCTATCATTGCACTGAACAATAACAAGCTTATTTTCCATGGATTTCAACCAATCATCAGCCTCCATGGGATCATTAGCTTGTGCAAAAGTAGGCGACCGAGTCCTCATGAACTCTCCCAACCTGTTGTGAGCCGGCGGTGGTGGCGGTGGTGGTGATGGGGGTGCAGGAACGGGGTTAGGATTGTTGTTGTTGTTGGCTTGCAGATGTCCCAAAGTTTGTATCATAGTTTGCTTGAGCTGGTTCTGCATAGCCATCAACCGTTCAAGGTTGTTTGCATCAGCCCCGGGGTTGGCATTTTCAGGAATTTCAACGTTGCCATCCTCTTGTGGTTCATGGTTGCCACGAACGTTCCTCCTTTGATGGCTGGCATTTTCCCTCACCATTTGTGAGAGAGAGTTGGGTATAATAGAAAAGAGAAGTTTAGATTGATCCCCCCCAACTATATGCATCAAGGTGTATGAACTAAATATCTTCTTTCATTAATTTCGGCCTATGTGAGGATGTGAACACATGCCGAAGCATCTCACATCTCTCTACTTTGTGTGGATGTGGATATTCGCCGAAGCGTCCCACAACTCACACCAGCATACAAACACAAGCAATCATCACAAAAGTTCAACACACCACTCCTATTCACGCTACTACAATTTAAACGTTCCTATTACAGCTTATTCAATGGGAATCCTAAACTTAACCATGTGAACTGGTGCTGTTCCCGCCGTGTGACGGGGGTGGTCCATCAGGCACCTCAATGGGGTTAAGTGCACTCCCACGTGGTGGTGAATGAGTACTTATGCGTCGTGCTCCTGATCACCGGCCACTATAAATAGGACATGGAAAACTTTAGAGAAGGAAGAAAATACTTCAAAACTTCAGAAGCTATGAAGCAAGAAAGCAAAAGTGTTGTTGTCCAAAAGAAGAGAAAAGAGGGGCTGAAAATAGCATTTTGCAGTGGCTGAATTGACAAGAAAAGTGCAGCAGCAAGCAGTTTTCGAAAATAGCAGTTTAGAGGGTTGTGCCTATGTGTTTTAGAGTTTGTATCTTACCTAGGCTTGTGTCCTACAGTCAACGTGGCTCTGATACCAATCTGTGACACCTGGCTCCGAAAACAGAACCAAGTTAATGCATATGTGTGCCCAGGATGTTCATAACACATATACATGTAATCCACAAACTGAATTCAGAATATAACCACGAATAAGTACTTTATTACATCGACTAATTGTCTCACTCATGAATCTCTAACTTATTCTTGCAGCGAAAGTCTCTAAACGACAGCGGAAATAACTAATTAGCAGCGGCTGCATCTTCAACTCCACAGGCATGTTGACGGTAGTTCGTACGCCTAGTACTCCACATGGTACTCGAAGTACTCTTCTCCTGTTGCTGATGTTTATGTGATAATGCAAGGGTGAGTACATGATGTACTCAGCAAGTGCGGAAAAATATATGTAGCTTTACAACACTACTAGATGTATGGACTCACTGAGGTTTCACAGGCAGGCTCGAATCACTATTCTCCCACCCATGGCCCCCTCTTGTGCCATGCAGTTCCCAGGGCAGTCCCTCTCGACTCCCATTCCCCGCGCCATCTACGGTCCATAACAAGCTAGCAACACACCTAATTAGTCAGCTAAGCCGCACCCATATTTGACCTTGTGGTGGCACTGTTTTCCTGGCATGTGCTTGCATGAACCGGTCCTTAGATCTACAGCAAGTAAACCACCATCTCATTCAGCAACATCCATGAACCCAGCTTGCCTAGATCTCCCCCGATTCCATGCTCATTATCATCAACAAGTTCTCATCATCATTATTCATATGAGTGCAGTAGCTAACCATGTTTTAATTCAGCTTCCTATATCCCGTAGATTAAGCGAAGCAAAAAGGAAAAATGACCATATCCGACTCATCAACTTTCCTGGCGACAAGGATGGTTAACGAAACTAGTAAACTCCTATAAAAGGGTGTCCCATCAAGTTGACTCAAGCATACACGTTTTCGCAAACAAAACAGTTTCAAAACATGGGATCAATATGGTAAAGGGCACTTGCCTTGCTCCTGTGGCTCTTGTTGCTCAAGCGTCTTGAAGTCTTGGTGCTGTAGTTCTTCGTAGATGGCTTCCTGAGCTTGTCCTTCTACTCACGACCATACACATACAAAATTTACAGCAATCAATCATCATGCACAAACTTTACTCAAGATGCAATGGTGTATATGAATGCAAATCCTATGGTGCTGTTTTATTAGACCAGTTTGTACGTGTTCTTGCATGTTAAATGGGCTTTCATGGAGTTTTATGATGAACAGGGGTGTAGGGATCAAGTGTGGACGTGGTGATGATCTTGACTCAAGATCTAGATCAATTCCACCGTCAAAAACCGATCAAAACGTGATCTGTCCACACGAAAAAGTTTCTGTTCAAATGGAGCGAAGAAAATGGAAGCGTAGAAACAGCGACAACGTCGTAAGATGTGTAACGGAGACCTACCTCACTTCCTTTTGGTGGTAGGGCCTTACTCCTAGCGATGGCAGCAGCGGGAAGTTTTTATATGGATGATTAGGGCAGGACAGATCGACGGTTCTTTATCCGGCGAAGGCGAGGCGTGACGGGGCTCATCGGCGGGCTCACCGGTGTGACACCCTCATTTTTGGTTTCTGCATGTATTCATGTTTCATGTAGAAAAACACTTTTAAAATAATTTGAAACTGAGAAAGAATCAAAGAAGTTAGCCAAAAGAAGCAAATTCCAGTGTACAGAGAGCACCGAAGACAACTCCCGTGGCTCGCTGGCCACGTGGCGTGTTCGGAGCTCATCTCCGCAAATGGGGAGGGGTCCGCCGCTAAACAGGCTATGTGGCAGGATCGGGGCTCATCTCCGCAAAGGGGAAGAGGTCCGACCCTGTGGGACACTTGTTGCCCCCGGAGCTAGCCTCTGTGGAGAAGAAAAGGCAGTCCCGCAGGACACGTGTCACCTTCGGAGCTAGTCACCGCGGAAATCAGAGGACCTGTTGTGCGGGATACGTGTCGATCTCGGAGCTCACCTCCGAGAGGTCCGGTTCTATTGGACACATGTCGCCACCGGAGCTTATCTCCGTGAGGTCCGTCACTGTTGGACGCGTGTCAACCTCAGAGCTCGTCTCTGAGAAGAAAGGAAGTCTGGCGCTGTTAGGATACGTGGCACACCCAGAGTCACCTCCGGAGAGAGGGAAGGTCCGGCACTGACACGTGGTGTGCGCGGAGCCACCTCCGGATAGAGAGGAGGTCCCGACCGCCAGGATGCGTGGCGCACGGGGAGCTCACCTCCGAAGGAGAGGGATGTCTCGCTCGCTTGACACATGGCACAACCGGAGCTCGTCTCTGCGGAAAAAGGGAGACCAGGCCCCGGTGTACACGTGGAGCTTCCGGAGCTCATCGGAGGTAACGAATTCTAGAGCGGTTTTTGCTTCTGTACACGTGGGAATACCGGTACGGGAGGAAACCGACATGAATTCCACAATGTTACCGCACCAAATCAACTAAAAATAAGTTGTTAAGATTCAACAACAAGTTGAATAGGACTCTTATTCGAAGTCCAATCATATTAGAACTCTTTCTTCCCGATTATAAATAGAACCCAGAACCCTTGGCCGAAACCACGAACTTCTTTTCCAACTCCCGAGCCGAAGACTTAGAGCCCTAGCCCCCAGCTCGCCGAATAAACCCTTCGCTGGAGTTTGGTCGAGAGAGATCACCGGAAGAGAGCCTCAACGATATGTCTGATACGAGAAGGACCCCGAGACTAAGAAGAACATAAGGTAGGTCTCCAATACCACCTTACGACATCATCGCGTTTTCTTTGCATCTGTTCTTCGATTCCTTTTGAACAGAAACTTTTTCGTGGACAGATCACTTGTTGATCGGTTTGATCTAGATCTAAATACAAGATCATCGCCACGTCCACATTTGATCCGAACACCTCTGTTCATCGTAAAACCATGCAATCCATGCTAGAACACGTACAAACCGACCTAATAAAAACTGCACCATAGGATTAACATGCATATACATCATTACATCTTAAAGTAGAGTTTATGCATGATATTGATTGTTGTGAATCTTGTATGTGCGTGATCGTGTATAGAAGGACAAGCTCATGGAGCTACCTACGACGGGCTACAACAACAAGATTTTAAGCAACAGGAACCGCAAGAACAAGGCAAGTGCCCCTTGACCATATTGATCCTATGTTTTGGGAAATGTTTTGTTTTGCGAAAAGGTGTGTGTGTGCTGAGTCAAACATGATGGGAAACCCTTTTATAGGAGTTTACTAGTTTGGTTAAACCACCCTTGTCGCCAGGGATGTTTATGAGTCGGGTATGGTTTTAATTTTATGCTTCGCTGAGTCCATGGGATTGGGAAGCGAGATGGATGTGTCTAGATAACTGCACTCGTAAGATTTATGAGAAAACTGAGGTTGTTAATGAACATGGATCAGAGGGAGATGTATGAAAGCCTGGGTTTGTGAATGAGGTAGAAAGAGATGGTGGTTTACTTGCTGTAGATCTAAGGACCGGTTCATGCGAGCACATGCCAGGATAACAGTGCCACCACAAGGCCAAGTATGGGTGCGGCTTAGCTAACTAATGAGGTAAGTTGCTAGATTGTTTTGGACCATGGAAGGCGCGGGGAATGGGAGTTGAGTGAGGACGAGGTTGGTCTCGGTGTGAAACCTTAGTGAGTCCATACATCTAGTAACCCCTTTGTAAAGGCTATTTTGTGATCTCTTGGCCATACACCAACGGTTGTGTACTGGTATAATGGAGGTTCTGCAGTCGCCGACGGGTGACAAAATCACAAACTTGTGGGTAAAGAGGTGCAAACTCTGCAGAGTCTAAAACTATCATGATAGCCGAACTTACGGTCACGAGCGCCTGGCCAACTTCCATGATTAGTTAGGATGGTTATTGGCTATGGTTATTGGTTATGGTTTTGGATGGTTTGGTTTTGGTTTTGTTTTTGGGACTATTGAGTCCGGGTGATAAGATGGGTTGCATGACTGTTGAGTCATGGCAACGAGGTTGGTCTCGGTGTGACATAAAATTGTTTATGAGATGAAATGGTAGCGAATACGAGATGGTATTCGTGAGATGGTAGCGAATACGAGAAGGTATTCGTGAGCAAGAATGAGGTTGATTAATGTCTGGTTGGGACATGGAAGGTAATGAACATAATGGAGGTATGATTGGTATTTTAATACATATTGGGATTACATTCGCTTAAAGATAAGTTGTTGTTTTATCATGGTTTTGATAAATAACTTTGCTTTCTGCAATGAGCCTTTTTATACCTACCTTGTTGTGAGCTACATATCATATTTTCCTGCACTTGCTGAGTACATCATTGTACTCAAACTTGCATTATTATTTCATAATCAGCAACAGGAGAAGATTACTATGAAGACCAGGTGGAGCATTAGGCGTGTAATCTGTCCTCAACCTTGCCTGTGGGGGAATGGAGTAGAGATGGAGCCGCTGCTGCTGCTTAGATTGCTTCCGCATTAGAATAAAGACTTCCGCTGTTAGATTAAGACTTCGGCTGTGAGCATGAGTCCAAGACTCATGAGACATTGTAATAAACTAGGTTATTCATGGTCGTATATATTCTGAAATTCAGTTTGTGGATGATGTGTATATGTGTGATGAACATCCTGGGCACACATATGCATCAGTTCTCGGTTCCGTGGTTTTCCATAGAATTGAGGGCGTCACAGATTGGTATCAGAGGCACGGGTTGACGGTAGGTTACACGCTTAGATAGATCACGGATTGGTATGAGACACAGATTGGTAGCTAAGCCATGCGGACCATAGGATGCAAGCCTAGGATGCATATATTGGCCTTGAAACTACCTTGACATAGGATACAAGCCTAGAAAAGGCCATAGTTGGATCACAGATTGGCAACGCCCTAAGCCATATAGGACCCCCATTGAACAAGCCTTGACTAGGAGTTGTATGGCCCTTGCGATGATTGTTTATGATTGTGTGCTTAGTGTGAGTTGTGGGACGTCTCAAAGCGTTGTCCATATCCACACATAAGTAGAAAGAGGTGTGAGATGCCTCGGCACTTGTTCACATCCTCATATGGGCTGATATATATATTCCAATCCACCTTGATGCATATAGTTAGGGGATCCATCTAACCTTCTATTCTATTTCGTTCTCTCTCACAGATGGTGAGAGGAAATGCCGGCCAAAGGAACGTCCGTGACAACCAAGAGGATGGCCATGATGAAGTTCCTGTTAACCCCGGAGCTGGTGGGAACAACCTAGAACGGTTGATGGCCATGCAGAATCAACTTATGCAAACCATGATCCAAACTTTAGGTCAGCTGCATGCCAACAACAACAACCCCGTTCCGGCACCACCTCCACCACCACCGCCGGCTCATAATAGACAGGGAGAGTTCATGAGGACTCGACCACCCACCTTTGCTCAAGCTAATGACCCCATGGAGGCCGACGACTGGTTGAAATCCATGGAGAAGAAGCTTGCCATAGTGCAGTGCAATGACCGAGAGAAAGTTCTTTTTGCGTCGCACCAACTCATGGGAGCTGCCGCTGACTGGTGGGATGCCGTATGCAACGCTCATGTCGACCCGGAGACGGTCACTTGGATTGAGTTTAAGGACAGTTTCCGCTCTCATTACATCCCTGCTGGTGTAATGAAGCTCAAGAGACAGGAGTTCGAAGGTATCCGCCAAGGACAGAGAAGCGTGAATGAGTATCTCAACAAGTTCACGCAACTGTCCCGGTACGCCCCCGAAGACGTCAACTCGGACCAAAGGAAGCAGTACCTGTTCATGAGAGGGTTGAACAATGGGATCATGGTTCAGCTCCTCAACAATGACTACGCGAGCTTCTAGAAGCTGGTTGACAAGGCTATAGTAGTTGAAAGCAAGATCCGAGAGATCGAGCGAGAGTGCAAGAGGAAGATGCCATACCAGCCTCAAGAGAGCAACGTACGACCTCGGTACATGCCCCCAGCTGCACTGCAGTATGGATCGACCGCTCCTGCATACCGCCCTAATCAGCCACCACAGCAACGACCTGTTGCACAAGCACCTCGTGTGCCTTTGCCTCCTTTTCCCCGACCCAACATGGGCGCTCCTGTTCAAAACCCCCGCCCCAGCGTACCTGCTGCCGTAGGAAACAGGGCATGCTTTGCATGCGGGGAAACAGGACACTTCACGAGCCAGTGCCTGAGGAGAGGCCCTGGACAGCAAGGCAACGTGCACAAGCAGAACCCACGACCGAACGGAGGGGACAATCAAGGAAACAGTGGACAGCAGTACTATGCTCGCGGCAACGTGAACCATGTCTCTTCTGAGGAAGCACAACAGGCTGAGGACGTCGTAACTGGTATGTTCCTTGCCAATTCCAACCTAGCCACCAATTTATTTGATTCTGGAGCATCGCATTCCTTCATATCATCCAAGTATGTTGCCAAGCATAATCTACCCATATCACACTTAAAATGTGCTATGTTAGTTAATTCTCCCGGTGGATAGATGAGGACTAATATAGTATGTCCGAAAGTAAGCCTTAAAATAAGGGGGGTAGACTTCCTTGCCAACCTCATTGTCTTGGATTCCCAAGGGCTTGACATAATACTCGAGATGGATTGGTTAAGCAAGCACAACGGGGTAATCCAATGTGTTGAAAGAAGCGTGCAGTTGACAAACAAGCACGGTATTCACGTCGAGTTTGAGTCAGCCCAACAAACAACCGAAAGGGCAATTTTGAACCACGTCGAAGGAGCAACATTGGACAGCATTCCAGTGGTTCAGTAATTCACGGACGTGTTTCCAGAGGAGTTTCCAAGTATGCCACCTGACCGGCACCTTGAGTTTGCCATTGATTTGGTACCCGGAACTGCGCCCATAGCAAAGAGACCCTATAGGATGTCCGTCAATGAACTAGTGGAACTCAAGAAGCAAATTCAGGAGCAGTTGGAGAAGGGTTTTATACGTCCCAGCTCGTCACCATGGGGAGCCCCCGTGCTCTTCGTAGACAAGATGGATGGGACCCAAAGGATGTGCGTGGATTATAGGTCCCTCAACGAGGTGACAATCAAGAACAAATACCCTCTGCCCCATATAGAAGACCTATTCGACCAAATGAAAGGAGCCCGAGTGTTCTCCAAGATTGATCTTCGGTCGGGATACTTCCAGCTGAAGATTAAGCCCTCCAATATATCCAAGACTGCCTTTCGAACACGGTATTGTTCATATGAATATACCGTCATGTCTTTTGGGTTAACAAATGCACCCGCTACAAACCAAATTCAGCAATGTCAAATATCACGTGTCTGCATCTCTATTAGGAAGGATGCGTACTAAACCCACCCAAGAGTGATCGAGAGAGTTTTCTTACAAAGAGACGCGGGGTCCGGATTCTGATGAAATTTCAGCAGCATAACCCCGCATTTCTCCAACTGCACACCCGAAATGATGCAGCAGAGAACATCAGGGTTATACAACCGAAGCTTCATCAGGATCCGGATCTCTCGCATCTCACCATAAGCAAGCTCTCTCAGTCACTCCGAGGCTGTCCAAAAAATGGACAATTCTGAACCTACACGTGTCACGTGCGTAGTGCAAGTGGCACATGTCGGTTCGAAACGGGTGATGCATAGGTTACGTTACTCAATTTTGATTCATTCAATACCTTCGTAAAAGAAACATATTTACGATGATTTTTATGTGTTCCAATGAGAGGCAGAGGAAAGAAATAAAGAAAGAGAGGGAAAGGTTAGGAGATGGCCCTATTTGTATACATCCCCCGTCTTCTGCCCGTCCACACGTGAGCTTGGCGTCCTCACCGGCACCGGTTTACCTTTGTGCCCGCCTCGACCTACTCATGGTCCTACTACTTGCGACAGCCCAGTCCGGAGCCATCGTAAATAATATAATATATATGCTCTCACGACTGTGTATATAGCTAACCATCATGAGAGCAACACATTAATACCAATAAATAAACTAATGCAACAAATTAAATAATCAAATAATTATACCAATAAATATTTTCAATACAATTGATAGTTAACAATTTACCTAAATACATATTAAACTAAGTACTTAAAATACAACTTAATGAACTAAATTAATTAAGTATCAAATCTAGTTACTAAATTATAAACTAAACATACAACTAAATTACATACTAATTAAGTAAACAATTAAACAAATAACTAAATAATAAATAAAATACTATACTAACTAAGTAAATAACTAAATAAACAAAAAATAAACAATGAACTACTTAAATTAACCAGTAAATACTAACCTATAACATTGCTAATTTATAAACTAAACATAATTTTCAACTAACTAAAGTAATTAATAATCTAAACATAATTATTAAAAAATTACTAGATGAGGGCACGAAGTCCGGCGGGCTGCTGAGGTCGGGGACGCACGGAGGCACCGGTGGGGGTGGCGCACTGCTAGAGGACGGCACCGGGGGCGACGCCAGGAGTCGGGAGTCGGGGAGGCGCCGGGGGCGGGGGGCGGCGGTCGTGGTGGCGGCTCGGGGTCGGGCGCGGCCGAGGGCGGCGGGAGTAGCGGCGGCGGGTGGCGGCGCGCAGGCTCGTGGTTGGCGCGGGTGAATGCACGTGTGTCACACCCAGTTTTTCCGAAGATCAACCAAGTGGCTCAAACATGTATGCCAGGATCATTTTCTCATACATGTGACGACAATAGTGAAACATCATAATATTACAAGCCAAGTGTTCGAATACGAATGAGTCTTACATAGAGTCTCAAAGGAATATAAAATGTTCATAACATCACAATAAACAAAGCAGAGGAAATATGATCTTGTGGGCTCTGTCATAGACGTTTCCCGGGGGACTCTGTGAACCTAGAACCCTTCTTCAGGACCAAAGTCTTCATTGTTGTACTCCACTTCATTTCTTTGGCCTGAGCAGCAAGTAAACCAACAAAAAGCATGCTTGGGTACCATTGGTACCCAGCAAGTGTGCCAAATTAATGTCATGCAGGCTAGAACAAGGAAAGGCTGATCTTATGGTTAAAGCACTACGCAATTAACACCTATCACATTAGCTTATTAAGCACCTACATTACTACATAATTGAAGTGGCCCCAAACCCATAACCCCATTTCCATTGTTAAGCTCCTTGCTTAATGCCACACCCAGTTTCTCCGAAGAACAACCGAGTGAATATCACATGTATGTCAGGATCATTTTCTCATACATGTGATGACAAGTAGTGAAGCATCATTTATTACAAGTCAGGTGTCGAATATAAATATGTCTTACAAAGCATACGTCTCGATGGACGATAATAAGTTCATAACATGTAAATAAAATAGCTGCGGAATATTATTCTTGTGGGCTCCGTCACAGGCGTTGCCCGGGGGACTCCATGAACCTAGAATCCTTCTTCGGGTCTGAAGTCTTGGTCATTGAACGCCACATCATCCCCTTGACCAGAGCAGCAATTTAAACCAACAAATATGCAAGGTTGAGTACCGTTGGTACTCAGCAAGTGTGGGAAAGTTATATCATGCATGGCCAGAGCAAGGAGAGGTTGAACTCATGGTTAAAGCACTATGCAATTAATACCTATCACCTTAGCTTATTAGGCACCTACATTACTACATAGGTGAAATGGTTCCCAATCCCTCAACCCATCATCATTATAAAATAAACATAGTCTCATCTCCAATGTTAAGCTTCCCGCTTAACATCCTCAACTTCCAAATCCATCATCCTCTAATCATGAATAAGTCCAAGCCGCTCTTGACCGTGAGCACAGCTGTCATGACAGTTTTGACTCTGCAGAGTTTGCACCACTGTACCCACATGTAGTGATTTCATCCACCATTGCCGGGTGGACTAAAAGAACTTCCATTATGCCAGTGGCTACGAACCACATTCACACTTCCCAGGTGTGTAGCCAGGAGATCACTACGAAGCCTTTACAAAGGGATTCCCGACGAGCGTGGGCCCACTGAGGTTTCACCCCTAACAGCATACAAGAGGCTCCAACCCCGCTGCAGTGGCCCCCTCTTGAGCCTTGCGGTTCATATGGTAGTCCAGCTGACACCTATTCCCCGCACCATCCAACACACCCATACTACGCCGGGGATACACCTAACTAATTGGCCAAGCTGCCCCATCTCAGCATGTGGTTGGCACGGTAAAGCCAGGTTACATGCTCCATGAACCGGTCCTTAGGATCCAGACAAGTACTAAATAGAAACCCGTGTCTCGTGCACCCAGCAGCAACCAAATCATCCAACTTGCCTCGATCCCTACCTCTACATAACTCATAATATCTCATTCAAGAATAAGGTAAATAAATTGATGATCTCATATTCCAATTATCCCATTCTAAGCATGGCTAAGCATAAGCATATAAATAAGTGACATGCTAAAATAAATCCCAACCCAAGCTAAAAGGAACCAAGGTAATGCAAGTCTAGGGAAACTTCCTAGCATGGGTTTCACATTTCAATTGACAATGCAAATAATTCTATCTACACATCCTAGTATAGGATCAAAGTGGTCAAGGACACTTGCATTCTTCCTGCTGCTCTGGGAATGGAAAGTCTTGGTCTTGGAAGGGGAGAACTTGCTCTGGGGCAGGTTCTATTCATGCCAATACACATAGCAAAAGAAAACAACAATCCATAAGGCATAGTTCACACTTTCACTTCATACAAACCACACATACATGCCTATGAAAGTCATTCACATTTCTAAGTGTTGTGGTCACTCTTCATGTGTTGATTTTTGGCCTACATTCACCTTTAAACATATGTATATTATTTCTAACTTCTATGTTCAGATTTCTATTTGCACACTATATATGAAGTTCCAATTTGAACAAATTCTTTATATTTAATTATTACACTTCTTAGCCACAAAGTTTGTATAAAAGGTATTTTCCTACTCCAAATAGGTTTTCAGATCTTCTACCACATCCTAAACTGAAGTTTTTGGATTTGGAGACTTCATTTATCATTTTCTAATTATGCATACCTATTTTCCTATATTTTCAGATTTATTTTCTATGCCTAAAAGTGAGTTTTAATATTAAATAGTAGAACATGTCATCTAAACAGAATAGGTTCTGATCTAAAATATTACATAATATATTTTTGAACTTCTCCTCTGCTGTGAATTAATTTAAATTTATTTTATCAGTTTTCAGAATTATTTCCTAGCCTAAAAATGTGTTTCTAGAACTAATAAATATGAACCACATTTAGAGAGATTTCAATTCAGCCTAAAATCTATTTTTAACTCATTCTAAAGTTTTCCAAGTGCTAGAAGAGTTTAGATTTGAATTTGCACATGTGTGTGCCTCACCTTTTAAATTTAAACCCTAATTACATATTCAAATTTCTGAATTTAATATCATATAGAGTCAAAAAGGTAAATCCACACTACTGCAGGGTCTAATTTAATATTTCATAAATTTCCAGGGGTCTAACTTCACATAACAGAGGGGTTTTCCCTAATTTTTATTAAGTCCAGGGGCTAAAACTGATTTTTAAATGAATTTACACGAATTTCTGAAGTTCCAGGGGCTAGATCAGAAGTTTCCGGGGCTAGCTCGTGTTTTCTGAGATCCCTAGGGGGTAGCGCGTAAGAATCCCGGCCTTTATAATGCGGGGCTGATGTGGACCGTCCGATTTAAAATAGACGGCTCAGATTAGATCGCCGAACCGGTACGTGCGGGTTTTGATTCTACCGTGCGATTTAAAATAGACGGCGCAATAGGGGCCACGTCGCCCTGGCCGGAGCCAGCCCACGCTGCCCGGTGGCGCGCGGCGGCGGGAGGCGGCGATCTCGCCGGAGATCTTCGGATTTTCGTCTATACTTCCTAAAACTTGGATTTCATGGCATAGAACAGTAGAGGGGTGGTCGGGGATCTCACCTCGGGGTTTTTCTTGAGCTCGGAGGCCCTGGAAGGCGGTCGGCGGCGAGGTCCAAGGTGAAAACGCGGCGGTGCACGTCGGAGCTGTGTCTAGAGCGCAAAACACCGGATTTCCTTCTCCTGCGAGATTCCCCGGAGGCGGTGGAACATGATCAGCGCGTTAGATCAGGAAATCCGAGCTGGGATCGAAGGAAAACGGCGGGAGAAGCTTCGGTTCTCACCGGGAGGAAAAACAGCCGATCGGGGGGGGGGGGGGGGGGAAACAGGGCGATGCCGGCGTTTATATAGACGAGGGAGGGCGGCAGTCTGTTGGGATCGAGTTGGAGACGTCCGGGACCGAAATTCGGGCTGGGGATGCGGGTTTCCGGAGTTGGTTGCGATTGGCGCGGGGAAGAGTCCGGTTGGTTGGCGCGAGCGGGAGGTAGGAGATGACACGTGGGCCCCGCATGTCAGTGAGAGGGAGAGAGGGGCGCGGGTTTGGGGCTGGCGCGGGGAGATTGGGCCGGCTGGTTGGTTTCGGCCCACTGGCCGGTGGGGTTTTTCTTTTTCTTTTTCTTTTCTGTTTTGATTTGAATTTGAATTCCAATTTAAATTTGAATTTCTGCACCCCATGCAATACATCCAAAAATTTTTAAATTCCCCTCTTTACAGATTTTGGGGTGTTACACTTAACATCCTCAATTTTTTAATTCACCATCCTCTAATCATGAATAAATCCAAGCCGCTCTTGACCGTGAGCACGGCTGTCATGAAAGTTTTGACTTTGCAGAGTTTGCACCACTGTACCCACATGTAGTGATTTCATACTCCGTTGTCTGGTGGACTATAAACCTCCTTTATGCATGTGTCCGCGAACCATGTTCACACTTCCCAGGTGTGTAGCCAGGAGATCACTACGAGGCCTTTACAAAGGGATTCCCAACGAGTATGAGCCCACTTAGGTTTCACCCCTAACAGCATCCAGGAGGCTCGAACCCCCCGCTGCAGGAGCCCCCTCTTGAGCCTTGTGGTTCCTATGGTAGTCCAGCTGACACCTATTCCCCGCACAATCCAATCACCCACACTACGTCGGAAATACACCTAATTAATTGGCCATGTTGTTCCATCTCAGCATGTCGTTGGCACGTTAAGCCATGTTACATGCTCCATGAACCGGTCCTGGGAACCCAGGCAAACACTAAACACAAACCCGAGTCTCGTGCATGCAGCATCAACCAAAGCATCCCGCTTGTCTAGATTCCTATCTCTAGCATAATTCATAATATTCCATTCAAGGGTAAATAATCAAGGTGATGATCTTATATCCTATTTATCCCACTCTAAGCATGGCTAAGCATGAGTAAATAAATAAATAGCATAATGAATAACTCCCAACCCAGGCTACAAGGAAACAGATAATGAAAATCTAGGGAAACTTCCTAGCATGGGTTTCATAGTTAAATTGACAATGCAAATAATTCTAGTTACACATCCCAGCTTAGGTGCAAAGTGGTCAAGGACACTTGCCTTCTTCCTGCTACTCCGGGAATGGAAAGTCTTGATCTTGGAATGTGAGAACCGGCTCTGGGGCTGGTTCTACTCACGCCAACATACACATAGCAAAAGAAAACAACACTTCATAAGCAATCATCCACACATACACTCATGCAAGTCAAACGTACATACAACCTTGTTTTACATTATTAATTTAGCCTAAAATTACCAAGGTCTACATATATATATTCATTTTGGGTGTCTCATAGTTGACTTTTTCTTTTTAGTTTCCTATAATATCCTAACAAAAATTTTATGTGTATGTGTGCATATATATTACATGTAAGTTTGCTTTTATCCAAATTTCACACTATATGAGTTGTGTCTATGTATACTTACACTCTTTAAACACATATATGGCTTCCACATTTGAAATACAGATTTTAAATGCACACACAAACTGAATTATACTTTTTAAACTAATTTCTTTGTTAAATACCACACTTTTAAGCTATAAAACTTACATAAAAGAGTATATTTTAACCCTAAACAGAATTTCAGACTTTCTATGCACTTTCAAGTTGAAACTTTATGTTCAAGAACCTTATATGACATTTCTTAAGTGTGTACATACATTTTTCCATATATTCAGATTTATTTCTATGTCTAAAAGTGAATTTGAGCATTAAAACAGCAAAATAAACACATACACAGAATATATATTGCTCAAAGATACCAAAACAGAACATTTATAGACTTCCTAACTGTTTAGATCATTTTAGATTCATTTTTATATACATTTCAGAATTTTTTTATGCCTAAAAATGAATTCAGCAAAATAGAAACTAAATGGCATTTTCAGATTTCATTTGCAACTTAAAACCAGTTCTCAGATTATTCTAAATGTTTTCAAAGTGCTAGGAAAGTTTAAACTGCATTTGCACATGGGTTTGCATCCCTATTTAAAATTAAATCATACTCAAATGATTAATTTCCTAAATCAGATGTTCTACAGGGCCGAGTGCGAGGAAATCGGCCAAAGGCGGTTTTTTCTCTTTTCTTTTCCTTTCTCTTTTCTGATTCTTCCTCCAATTCGAATCTCAGTTTCAAATCTTCAAAATTTTAAACATGCACCACGTCCTTTTGGTTGAAGATTTAATTTGCAGATTTTTGGGCGTTATCACTCTACCCCCTTAAAAGAAATCTCGTCCTTGAGATTTGGGTAGCTACTAAGGGAATAGGTCTGGGAACTGTGCCTTGAGTTCGTCTTCTTTTCAACGGCTTCTTCTTCCGAATGATGCTTCCACTGCACTTTGCACATGTGAACTCTTTTGTTCCTTGTGATGCGTTCCATCGTCTCAAGAATCTTAACCGATTGGTCGGTATATGAAAGGTCTTCTCGGAGGTCTAAATCATTCATTGGTAACCTCTCTTCGGGTGTTCTCAAAAACTTCTTGAGTTGTGACACATGAAACACATCGTGCACATCTGATAGTCGTGACAGTAACTCCAACTGATATGCAACTTCTCCTTTCCTCTCTAGAATCTGGAAAGGTCCGATATATCGAGTTAATAATTTTCCTTTCACTTTGAATCGATGAAGCCCTCTGATAGGAGACACTTTGAGGTAGACGTAATCCCCTACTTCAAAGGTGATCTCACTTCGTCGTGTATCCGCATAGCTCTTTTGTCCGATTTGAGCTACGCTCAAGTTATTATGGATTTCTCTCACTTTCGCCTCGGCATCTTGTAGCACTTCTGGCCCAAATACTTTGCTTTCTCCCGTTTGATTCCAAAACAATGGAGTTCTGCACTTTATCCCATACAATGCCTCAAACGGGGACATCGTCATGCTAGCCTGGTCGCTGTTATTATAGGAGAACTCGACATATGGTAAGTTCTTACCCCAACTCTTGCTGTTCTTGAGTGCACAGGCTCTCAGCATGTCCTCGAGGATCTGATTTGTTCTTCCATTCTGCCTGTCGGTCTGTGGATGATACGTAGAACTGAAATTCAGATGAGTCCCCATGGTTTCATGTAACTTCTGCCAGAACCTTGAGGTAAATTGTGTTCCTCGATCTGACACTATCTTCTTTGGTTGTGACGCCCCTGTTCCGCAGAGATAAAAACCTCTCGGAACCGAGACTGATGCGTATGTGTGCCCAGGATGTTCATCACACATACACATATAATCCACAAACGGAATTCAGAAATATATATAACCACGAATGAATAGGGATTTATTACAATGTCTCATGAGTCTCAAACTCATTCTAGCAGCGGAAGTCTTATTCTAGCAGCGGAAGTCTTCAAACTATTGAGGAAGCAAACTAAGCACAAGCAGCGGCTCCATCTCCTACTCCACAGGCAATGTTGAGGGTAGATTACACGCCTAATACTCCACGTGGTCTTCATAGTACTCCTCTCCTATTGCTGATGATGTATGATAATGCAAGGGTGAGTACATGACTGTCGGTACCCTCAATACCGGGTACCCCCGTGCACAGCGTAAAACTTCCTAAGGACCTCGCTCCCCCTGCAGGGGCGAGGTTTGAAGGCGCCACGTGTCCAGTGGGGCCGGAGCTCCCCTCCCCACGGAGGATAGCTCCGAGCCTACCACGTGGCCAGGAGGCCGGACCTCACCCCCTCCGCAAGGGCGAACTCCGAAGGCGCCACGTGTCCGGCAGGGCCGGGGCTCTCCTCTCCTCAAAGGATAGCTCCGAGCCTGCCACGTGGCCCGGAAGACCGGACCTCGCCCCCTCCGTGGCGGTGAGGTCCGGAGGCTCCACGTGTCCAGCGGAGCCGGAGCCCCCCCTCTCCTCAGAGGAGAGCTCCGGGTCCGACACGTGGCCAGCAGAGCAGTGCTGCCGCCCAGCGCGGTAGGCAGCAGGAGTAAAGGCGCGCCATGCCTTTACCGTACAAAGCATTCAAGACCCACGCCTTCCCAAGACGCGAAGACGCGGAGCACGCTTCTGTCAGGTGCCGTTGTGCCCAGTCATATCACAGACTGGCGTGCCGTGTCAGAGCCTGCCAGCCAATAAACACAGCGACAAGACATCCCCTGCCGCCCCCGCCGTCATCAACCACTACGGCTAGCTTGTGGCATGGGCAGGGCGGCAGAGCGAAGACTCAGAAGCCTTCGCTAGAGACAAACACCAACATAACTATGGATACGATAGTCAGCAGGAAATCTCCCCGGGACCACCTGTCGGGTCCCGGGCCCCCCCCTGGTAAGCCACGCGAGCCTTGGACTATAAAAGGCTCGGGTAGGCAACGTTAGCGAGGGTTCGCACTCCAGCAACTCATACCCTAGGCATAACTCATCCTCAAGCTCAGGACTCTGGTTCTGAGAAACAAGCAATACAGCGAGCACCTCTGCTCACCGTGGACGTAGGGTTTTACGCTCCGGCGGCCCGAACCACGTAAAACTCGCCGTGTCAAGCTCCTCCCTAACTTGTCCCTACGCTTAAGCTCTCCGCAAGCGACTAGCCCCTCCGAAAAAGAACCTCCATGGGCTGCACAGAGCAGGTCCGGGGGAAGTGTCGACCACACACTTCGACATTTGGCGCGCCAGGTAGGGGGCTTTTCCCTTGCGCGACGAGTTTCTGCCGACGAAGATGACCAAGCTTCCTTCGGCGGCAAGCTCTCCTCCCCCGCATTCACGACGGACCATGACTAGCGGGGAATACGTGTCGACGCACTCAGGACGGAGTGTGTCGGCGCAAGCTGGAAGCCAGCTGCCGACTCCGGCAATGCAGGCTCCAACTAGCGTGAGATCTTCTGCAGCGCTGAGCGTTCCCCACGGGGATGCGCTAGCTGCAGCAAGAGCGCTACTGTGCAATCCGCCTGCTGGGGACGCGCCTCAGGCAGCGACCCAGCAGTGGATTCGCGAGGTAGACCATCTCGTCGTCGCCGCCGCAAACCCTCGACTTCGGCGGGGATGACGCTCCGGCCAACCGGCTGTGTCGCTGACGCGCACGCCAACGGTTGACGGGCAGACGGCGGATTCCGGCTCCACCAGGCTTCCGTCGACGGACCTGAGGACAGAGCTGGAACGGTGCCACTTGGGCCAAGATGCCCGGGTGTATCTCGAGCGACGTCGAGAAAGGCGTCGCAACCAAGAGGCTGGTGATAGCATGACATCAGCCTCGACCCAGCCTGAGGCGCAGACCTCCGCCACGCGATCTCTGCCCCAGGCATACGCCACGCAGCATATGCCACAGCCATATGCCCTGCAAACGGCGCCCCCGGTCTATGGCGCAACCTTGCCCATACCGGGGTACACTGTGCCGGCGGCGAACCAAGCGTTAGCGGCACCAACGCCTGAAGTAACAGGAGCAGGCTGTGCGGCCCAGGCGCCCCACCTTCGCTTCGCGAGGTGGCCGCGCAAGTTTCGGCCGCACCTGCCCGAGAAGTACGACGGCAGCGTCAACCCGGCGGAGTTCGTCCAGATCTACTCCACCGCCGTACATCCTGCAGGAGGGGATGAGGCCGTCATGGCCAACTACTTCCCCGTCGCCTTGACCGGCCCAGCCCGGTCTTGGCTCACGATCCTTCCCCAGGGTTCGATAACTTCCTGGGGAGAGCTCTGTCGGCAGTTCATTGCCAACTTCGGCAGCTCCTACACCCGGCCTGGCACGGAGCTCGACCTCCACGCCATCCAGCAACAACCTGGGGAGACGCTGCGCTCCTTCATCCAGCAGTTCTCCCAGGTACGCAACACCATCCCCACATCTTGAATGCATCAGCGGTGGTTGCATTCCGACAAGGTGTGAGGGACAAGAAGATGCTCGAGAAGCTGGCCACCAGGGAGGTGCAAGACATCTCGGAGCTCTTCAGCCTGGCAGACAAGTGCGCCGGAGCAGAAGACGGGCGTCATTGGCACTCACTACCAGCCTCCGAAGCCAGAAGACAGCCCGAAGACGGCGGAGCTCAAGCTGAGTTCCCGACCACGTCAGACAGTCAAGAGCCAAGCACTGGCTGACTTCGTGGCTGAATGGGCGCCAACGAAGGTTGACCCAGGGGGCCACAAAGACGGTGAACCAAAGCACCGTGCTCCGGTCTTCACCAGGCCTCACTGGACGCTCTTCTTTGACGGCTCCTCGCAAAATCAGGGGGCCGGTGCCGGCGTACTGCTTCTCATGCCATCGGGGGAGCAGTCTGGGTACATGGTGCCTCTCCATTCCAAGGCAACCAACAACTTGGCAGAGTATGAAGCACTCATCTTTGGCCTAAAAGACAGTCCTGTCTCTGGGCGCTCGCCAGTTGTTGGCGCAGGGCGACTCCCAGCTAGTTATCAAGCAAGTTAAGGGTGAATGCCCCTGCAATGACCCACAGCTAGCTGCTTATCTGCTCCACGTGCGGATGTTGGAGAAAGTCTTCCTCGCCTTGGACCTGCGCCATGTACCGCGCGCTGGCAAGGCTGCAGCTGACGACCTATCAACAAAGGCCTCCACAGGAGCCCCTATGCCCGAAGGAGTCTTCGAGAGGACGTTGCTGCGGCCCACAGCCCAGCCCGCCGAGCCGGGCGAAGGGGGCTGGACCAGCACCTCGAAGCTGGCGGTCCCGGTGGCCCTGCAGCCATGGACGCCGCCAAAGGATCGTAAGCATCACTGGGGACTCCGTGCAACCCAGCGCTCAAGATCCAGAAGCTCAAGTAGTCCCGACGCATGGACCACGGAGGTCTGGGACTCCTTGAAGGACATCCTTCCTGATGAACGTGCATTCGCTGAACGGATTGTGCGGATGGCTAAGTGCTACGCGCTGGTATCTTTACTGGCGTGGCGCCACGGCATCCTATTGTGGTGCATAACCCAGGAGGAAGGCTGCGACTAGCTCGCAGTAGTCCACGGAGGCGAGTGCTGGGAACGCTCATCGTCCTGAACGCTGGTCGGTTAAGCCACCCGGTATGGCTCCTACTGACCGAGAGCCACCTCGACGTTGTCAAACCGGTTAGGAGATGCAATGCGTGCCAGGTCCACGCCAAGCAGACCCACACAACCGGTGCAGATGCGCACCCAAAGCCGTCGGGGGATACCGGCTCCTCTATTTCGAGGGCCAGCCGGACTTCCCAGGGCCGGGTCACGGGAACTACCCTTCTACATGGTGTGCGGGGCCGAAGCCATGCTTCCCCCTGAGATCGCCATGGGGGTCCCCCCGTGTCCGAGTGTACGACGAAGCCACGCATGACCCGCTCTGCGTGATGACATGGCGCTCCGACGCTACCCCAGTAAGTTCACCATGCTTACTTAGGTGTTTATTTAAATTACGCATTAATTTATATGATCACCTTCCCACGCTCTAGACAGTGTACATCCATTGTACACTCGGTTCCTCTTTCCTGCGCTCATGCATAGTCAATATTTGCCATCCTGCCAAAGGCGGTAGTGCTTGGGGTACTGCCAGAGGCCCGGGGGCCTTTCGGACCTCCCCCTGTAAGGGTACTGTACCGCCAGTTGGTCTCCTCCGAGAAAAGACCTACGCTAGACTGGGGGGTCAGGAGCCTTGCTTTGCCCGGTCCTGCACCCAAAGCATGCGCACTCTGCCCCCCAGCGCTACGGTCTGAGTACCAGGGGCCGGACGGTTGCACCCTGACTGGGGTTGGGGGCCAGACCTCCGGGACCAAGTGCACTGGATTACCCAAGCCCCGTATTCTGGCCCGGGACAGTAAGCCAAATGAGACTAAGGGACAGGAAAAGGAGGACTTCTGAGCAGTACCGGACTCCGCCCCCACAGCTGGGCCGAGCTCCGAGGCCAGCCCTCGCCCTCCTTTCATAGGCGAGCGCTGATGCCGGACCTCACGCCCTTCACTGGCCTGAGCTCCGATGACTTCCGGACCTCACGCCCTTCGCTGGCCTGAGCTCCGATGACTTCCGGACCTCAGCCCCCACAGCTGGGCCGAGCCCAGAGGCCAGCCCTCGCCCTCCTTTCAGAGGCTAGTGCTGATGCCGGACCTCACGCCCTTCGCTGGCCTGAGCTCCGATGACTTTGGGACCTCCGCCCCCCGTAGCTGGGCCGAGCTCCGATGCCAGCCCTCGCCCTCCTTTCAGAGGCGAGACCTGATTCCGGACCTCACGCCCTTCGTGGGCCTGAGCTCCGATGACTTCCGGACCTCCGCCCCCCACAGCTGGGCCGAGCTCCGAGGCCAGCCCTCGCCCTCTTTTCAGAGGCGAGCGCTGATGCCGGACCTCACGCCCTTCGCTGGCCTGAGCTCCGATGACTTCCGGGCCTCACGCCCTTCGCTGGCCTGAGCTCCGATGACCTCCGGACCTCACGCCCTTCGCTGGCCTGAGCTCCGATGACTTCCGGACCTCCGCCCCCCACAGCTGGGCCGAGGTCCGAGGCCAGCCCTCGCCCTCTTTTCAGAGGCGAGCGCTGATGCCGGACCTCACGCCCTTCGCTGGCCTGAGCTCCGATGACTTACGGGCCTCACGCCCTTCGCTGGCTTGAGCTCCGATGACCTCCGGACCTCACGCCCTTCGCTGGCCTGAGCTCCGATGACTTCCTGACCTCACGCCCTTCACTGGCCTGAGCTCCAATGACTTCCGGACCTCACGCCCTTCGCTGGCCTGAGCTCCGATGACCTCCGGACCTCACGCCCTTCGCTGGCCTGAGCTCCGATGACCTCCGGACCTCACACCCTTCGCTGGCCTGAGCTCCGATGACTTCCGGACCTCACGCCCTTCGCTGGCCTGAGCTCCGATGACTTACGGACCTCCGCCCCCCACAGCTGGGCCGAGGTCCGAGGCCAGCCTTAGCCCTCCTTTCAGAGGCGAGCGCTGATGCCGGACCTCACGCCCTTCGCCTGGCCTGAGCTTCGATGACCTCCGGACCTCACGCCCTTCGCTGGCCTGAGCTCCGATGACCTCCGGACCTCACGCCCTTCGCTGGCCTGAGCTCCGATGACTTCCGGACCTCCGCCCCCGCAACTGGGCCGAGCTCCGATGCCAGCCCTCGCCCTCCTTTTAGAGGCGAGACCTGATGCCGGACCTCACGCCCTTCGTGGGCCTGAGCTCCGATGACTTCCGGACCTCCGCCCCCACAGCTGGGCCGAGCTCCGACGCCAGCCCTCGCCCTCCTTTCAGAGGCGAGCCCTGATGCCGGACCTCACGCCCTTCATGGGCCTGAGCTCCGATGACTTCCTGGACCACCCCTCTTCTCAGAGGCGAGCTCTGAGGCCAGACCTCCCCCTTTCACAAGGGCAGAGCTCTGATGCCAGGCTTCACCCTCTCCTCAGAGGCTGAACTCCGAAGCCGTCAAGACCCTGCCAGCACAGGGAGTACTCAATACAAGGAAGTGTGCGGGTAGGAGAAGGCCCCACCTCAGGCTCGTTACCTCTCCCGAGGTGAGCCCGGGGGCCACTGTCGGTACCCTCAATACCGGGTACCCCCGCGCACAGCGTAAAACTTCCTAAGAACCTCGCTCCCTCTGCAGGGGCAAGGTTTGAAGGCGCCACGTGTCCAGCGGGGCCGGAGCTCCCCTCCCCACGGAGGATAGCTCCGAGCCTGCCACGTGGCCCAGGAGGCCGGACCTCACCCTCTCCGCAAGGGCGAACTCCGAAGGCGCCACGTGTCCGGCAGGGCCGGGGCTCTCCTCTCCTCAAAGGATAGCTCCGAGCCTGCCACGTGGCCCGGGAGACCGGACCTCGCCCCCTCCGTGGGGGGTGAGCTCCGGAGGCTCCACGTGTCCAGCGGAGCCGGAGCCCCCTCTCCTCAAAGGAGAGCTCCGGGTCCGACACGTGGCCAGCAGAGCAGTGCTGCCGCCCGGCGCAGTAGGCAGCAGGAGTAAAGGCGCGCCATGCCTTTACCGTACAAAGCATTCAAGACCTGTGCCTTCCCAAGACGCGAAGACACGGAGCACGCTTCTGTCAGGTGCCGTTGCGCCCAGTCATATCACATACTGGTGCGCCGTGTCAGAGCCTGCCAGCCAATAAACACAGCGACAAGACATCCCCTGCCGCCCCCGCCGTCATCAACCACTACGGCTAGCTTGCGGCATGGGCAGGGCGGCAGAGCAAAGACTCGGAAGCCTTCGCCAGAGACAACCACCAACATAACTGTGGATACGATAGTCAGCAGGAAATCTCCCCGGGACCAACTGTTGGGTCCTGGGCCCCCCCTGGTAAGCCACGCGAGCCTTGGACTATAAAAGGCCCGGGTAGGCAACGTTAGCGAGGGTTCGCACTCCAGCAACTCACACCCTAGGCATAACTCATCCTCAAGCTCAGGACCCCGGTTCTGAGCAACAAGCAATACAGCGAGCACCTCTGCTCACCGTGGACGTAGGGTTTTACGCTCCGTTGGCCTGAACCACGTAAAACTCGCCGTGTCAAGCTCCTCCCTAACTCGTCCCTACGCTTAAGCTCTCCGCAAGCGACTAGCCCCTCCGAAAAAGAACCTCTGCGGGCTGCACAGAGCAGGTTCCGGGGAAGTGTCGACCACACACTTCGACAATGACGTACTCAGCAAGTGCGGAAAGTATGACATGTAGCTTACAACAAGGTAGGTATAAAAGGCTCATCGCAGAAAGCAAAGTTTATTTCACAAATCATGATAAAAACAGCAACTAGCATTAAGTGAATGTAATCCCAACATGTATTTAAACATCAACATACCTCCATCATGATTCACTACTTTCCATATCTCATCCGAACATTAATTTTTCTCAACTTTTCACATGCTCATGAATACCATCTCATCTCATATTCAATTCCATCTCATAACCGAGATCAAATCTCGTTGCCATGACTCAACAGTCATGCAACCAATCTCATTACCTGGACTCAATAGTCCCGAAAACCAAATCCAAAGACCAAACCATCACCAAACCAATAACCAAATCAAATACCATCCCAATAACCATCCATCTCAAAAACCATCCCATCTAATCATGTGGGTTGTCCAGGTGCTTGTGACCGTAAGCTTGGCTATCATGATAGTTTTACACTATGCAGAGGTGGCACCACTTTACCCACAAGTTTGTGATTTCGTCACCCGTCGGCAACTGCAGAACCTCCATTATACCAGTACACAACCGTCGGTGTATGGACAAGAGATCACAAAATAGCCTTTACAAAGGGGCTACTAGATGTATGGACTCACTAAGGTTTCATCAGCAGGCTAGAATCTCTTATTCTCCCACCTACGGGCCCCCTCTTGTGCCATGCAGTTCCCATGGCAGTCCTCTCTCGACTCCGATTCCCCGCGCCTTCCACTGTCCATAACAATCTAGTAACTTACCTAATTAGTTAGCTAAGCCACACCCATACTTGGCCTTGTGGTGGCACTGTATTCCTGGCATGTGCTCGCATGAACCGGTCCTTAAATCTATTGCAAGTAAACCACCATCTCATTCTACCTCATCCACCAACCAAGCTTGCCTAGATCTCCCTCCGATTCATGTCCATTATCAACATCAGTTTTTCATTACCATTATTCGTACGAGTGCAGTTAGCTAGACAGATTCTATCGCTTCCCATATCCCATAGATTAGCGAGCAAAAAGAAAAAACAACCATACCCGACTCATCAGCTGTGCCGGTGACAATGGTGGTTAACAAAACTAGTAAACTCCTATAAAAGGGTTTCCCATCAAGTTGACTCAAGCACACACACCTTTTCGCAAACAAAATAGTTTCCAAAACATGGGATCAATATGGTTAAGGGGCACTTACCTTATTCTTGTGGCTTCTGTTGCTTTGGGATCTCAAAGTCTTGGTGCTGAAATCATTCGTAGATAGCTCCCTGAGCTTGTCCTTCTATTTATGATCACGCACACACAAGATTCATAGCAATCAATCATCATGCACAAACTTTACTTAATATGCAATGGTGCATATGCATGCTAATCCTATGATGTTGTTTTTATTAGATCGGTTTGTACGTGTTCTTGCATGTTCGCATGGGTTTGCATGGGGTTTTACGATGAACAAAGGTGTAAAGATCAGATGTGTACGGCGATGATCTTGTCTCTAGATCAAACCGATCAACACGTGATCTATCCATGAAAAAGCTTATGTTTGAAGGGATCGAAGAGAACAGATGCAAAGAAAACCGTGATCTCGTCGTAAGGTGGTAATGGAGACCTACCTTACTTCCTTCGGGTCCTTCCTCTAGCAAAAATAGGTTGTCGTATCTCCTCTGGCGATGGCGATCGTGTCTGGGCTTGTCGGCGGTCTCTTCAGTGGTCAAACTCCGGCGAAGGGGGTTTAACTCGGCGAGTTGGGAGAGTTGGGAGCTAGGGCTCTAAGTTGTCGGCTTAGAAAAGATGTTACGACCAAGGTTGTATTCCGGGTTCTATTTATAACTGGAAAAGAAGAGTCCTTCTCCGATTGGATTTCAAATAAGACTCCTATTTGATTTATCTCAACAACTTATCTCTAGTTGATTTGGTGCAGAATCAATCGTGGAATTCATGTCGGTTTCCTCCCGTATCAGTTATTCCCATGCGTACAAAAGAAAAACCGCTTCAGATCTCGTTACCTCCGCGGTGATGAGCTCCGTAGGCTCCACATGTCCAGTGGAGGCCTGGCCTCCCTTTTCCTCGGGGGTGGGCTCCAGCTGTGCCGCGTGTCAGGCGTGCGAGACCTCCCTCTCTTCAGAGGTGAGCTTCGCGTGTGCCACGTGTCCTGGCGGGTCGGGACCTCACCTTTCTCCAGAGACGAGTTCCTCGTACACCACATGTCAGTGCTGGATCTCCCATCTCTTTAGAGGTGAGCTCCGGGAGTGCCACGTGTCAGTTCTAGACCTCCCCTCTCTTCGGAGGTGAGCTCCGAGAGTCGACACGTGTCCAATTAGCGTCGGACCTCCTGGAGGTGAGCTCCGGAGGTGACACGTATCCGGTAGTATTGGACCTCCCTTAGGGTGGGACCTCTCGGAGGCGAGTTCTGAGGCTGACGTGTGTCCTGCAGTGTCTTTTCCTCGGAAGTGAGCTCCGAGGATGACTCGTGTCTAGTAGGACCGGACATCCCGGAGGCAAGCTCCGAGAGTGACACGTGTCCCATAGTGTCGGACCTCTTGGAGTTGAGCTCCGAGAGCGACACGTATCTGGCGGGGCTGGACTTCTCGGAGGTGAGCTCCGAGAGTGACACGTGTCCCGCGCGGCTGGTCCTCTCTTCTCTGCAGTGACTAGCTCGGAAGGCAACACGTGTCCTGCCGGGCTGACCTCGCTCCTCCATAGAGGCTAGCTCCGGGGGCAACACGTGTCCCACGGGGTCGGGCCTCGCCCCTTTTACAGAGACGAGCTCCGTGCCTGCCACGTAGCCAGTTAGCGGCGGACCTCTCCCCATTTTGCGGGGATGAGCTCCGAAGGCGCCACGTGGCCAGCGGGCCGCGGGAAGTGTCTTCGGCGCTCTCGGTAAACTGGAATTTGCTCTTTTTGGCTATCTTTTTTATTCTTTCTTTGTTCCCACTTTTAAAATGTTTTCTCTACATGAAATATGTATGCATACATGATTATGAAATTGAGAGTGTCACATTGGCACCCCATGAAAACACACAATTCTGGACATGTACAGTTCTGCCAATTTGGAACCGCTGTAATTTTCTTTCACAGAGATGAAATGAGCTACCTTAGTCAGTCTATCGACTATGACCCATATCAAATCATATCCCGATTGGGTTCTAGGCAGTCCCACTATGAAGTCCATGCTTATTTCTTCTCATTTCCATTCGGGTACTTTGAGTTGTTGCAACAATACCGCAGGTCGTTGATGTTCTGCTTTCACCAACTGGCACGTGTCACATAAGGCAACATGTTCTGCGACATCTCGTTTCATGCCATACCACCAGTACCTGCTTTTGAAATCCTGATATATCTTCATACTCCCAGGACAAATGGAGTAGTCAGAATCATGAGCTTCCCTCAGAATCAATTCACGGATCTCCTTTATCTCAGGCACACATATCCTTTTCCAAGCCATATCGTGCCTTGTCTATTCTCCCTAAACCCAGGAGCTTTATTTTCTTTGATGAGTGTTTTGATCTCCTGGATTTTCTCATCATTTTTCTGGCCATTGCGTATGTCCTGCTCCAGTGTGGAGTCCACTTCCATTGCGATGGCCTCACTATTATTCACAAGACATAAATTGAGTCTTGCAAATTCCTCACATAATTCCGCAGGTGTGTCATTTAATTTCAACATGTTGACGTGTATCTTTTGGCTTAAGGCATCCGCCACGATGTTTGCATTTCCCGGATGATAGTTGATACCCACATCAAAGTCATTGATCAACTCTAACCATCGCCTTTATCTGAGGTTGAGATCTGGTTTGTGAAATTGTACTTCAAACTTTTATGATCAGTATATATCTCTGTCCTCTTTTCCATTAAATAGTTCCTCCAAAGTTTCAACACATGGACCAATGTGGCTAGCTCTAGGTTATGCATAGGATAGTTCTTCTCATGTTTCCAAAGCTGTCTGGGACCATATTCCACGACATGTCCATCTTGCATGACGACACTGGGGCTGTTGTCAATCTTTTCTTTAACTCCTGGAAACTTGCCTCACACTCCGGTGTCCATGTGAATGTGATTCCCTTCTCTAACATATTGGTGAGAGGCCTTGAGATCTTGGAGAACCACTCAATAAATCATCGGTAGTATTTGGCCAAGCCTAAGAAGCTCCAAATTTCCCCGACGTTCTCAAGAGTCTTCCACTTTTGCACATCCGCAATCTTGGTGTGATCCACGGATATCACTCCTTCTGAGATTATATGTCCTAAGAAGGGGACTTTCTTCAGCCGAAACTCACATTTACTTATCTTGGCATAGAGTTGGTGTTCTCGCAGTTTTTGCAACACCAATCTTAAGTGCTTCTCATGTTCCCCTTCATATTTGGAGGAGATGAGAATGTCATCAATGAAAACCACCACAAACTTGTCCAAGTATTCCATGAATACCTTGTTCATGATGTACATGAAATATGCCGAGGCATTGGTTAACCCGAACGGCATGACCGTGTATTCGTACAGCCCGTACCGAGAGACGAAAGTTGTCTTGGGAATGTCGGATGGTCTTATCCGCAGTTGGTGATACCCAGATCTGAGATCAATCTTGGAAAACACACATGCCCCTATCAACTGGTCGAACAAGTCTTCAATGCAAGGCAACGGATACTTGTTTTTTATGGTCACCTCATTAAGTGCATGGTAGTCTACGCACAACCTTTGGGTTCCATCCTTCTTGGGCATGAATATCACTGGAGCTCCCCAAGGTGAGGAACTAGGTCGAATGTACCCTTTCTCCGTCAACTCCTAGATTTGTTCTTTGAGCTCTTCTAGCTGCTTGGAATCCATCTGTAGGGCCTCTTATATATCGGGGCTGTTCCAAGCATCAATTCGATCGCGAATTCCACTTCTAGATCTGGGGGCCTACCTGGTAACTCCTCAGGAAAGACATCTGGATACTCCTTTATTACTCTTATCTCTTCAATCTTCACATCCACTTGATTGAGTTTAATGTCCTTCCTAGGTTCTTGGACGGCTATGAATTTAACCTTGGTGCCACTAGTATGAGTTAACTCTACCATTCTAGTCGAACAATGGATAATGCCCTTATGTTTGGTCAGCCAGTCCATTCCCAAAATAATATATATCCCTTGTGAGTTTATCACTATGAGGTTTGCAGGAAATACTATCCCATTAATGTCTAGACTCACCTTAGGGCATACTTGTCTTGTTCTTATTTCTGCCCCTGGAGAGTTTACCGCTAGCATGTGGTTCATTTGTGTGGTTGCTAGTTCATGCTTTCCAACAAATTCTTGAGCAATGAATGAATGGGTAGCACCAGAATCAAACAAAATTGACGCAATGTGGGAGTTTGCAGAAAACTTACTAATCACAACATCAGTTGCCTCTTGCGCTTCCTCCATAGTCATGTGGTTCACCCTTCCATACACCAGGTTCTGCTGCTGTGGCTGCATAGGCTTCTTGACACTTGTGGGCATAGTGTCCCACTTCACCACAGTTGAAGCACTGCACCCCAACTTTAGGTGCCTGACCTTTGTTGTCCTGGGGTAGGTTTTGTGGCACTTGTCCTGCCGGCCGAGGTGGATAAGAATGATGTGGCTGCTGCAGAAGCTGGCTCTGCGGCTGTACCTGTGCTAAGGAAGCCCTGAAATTTGGGTTGTAACCCCCGGTGCTGGGTAGGGCACCAAAGCACGGCTCATCTGTCCTAAAAGCTGCGGTGCAATACGTGGGCGTGTGTTGCTACTCGAAGCTTGATATGGCCAGCCCATCTTTCTCTTGTTTTCATTCTCCAGTGCCTTCATCTTTCTTTCAACAATAAATGCCTTGTCCACCATCTTCTGGAAGCTAGATTATTCGTTGGAGGACATGGCACATTGCATCTCCATAATGGGCCCTTCCACAAAGCAGTCTTGCTTTTGCTCATCAGTTTCAATATCACTAGGTGCATAGTGGGACAGCTGGGTGAACAAGGTGAGGTATTCCCTCACTGTCATGTTGCCTTGTTTGAGCCCGAGGAACACTTTCCTCTTGTTCTTTAGTTCTCCCGCTGGAATGTAGTGGTTGCGGAAGCTACGCTTGAACTCCTCCCAAGATATGTTCTCAGGGTCACCGTGGGCTGCTACGTAGGCGGTTCACCAGTCAGCCGCGGGTTCGTGCAGCTGGTGAGAGGTAAACAGCACCCTCTCATGCCCTTGATATTGTATGATCTTCATCTTGTTCTCAATGGTTTTTAGCTAATCATCTGCCTCCAAGGTTTCAGCAGCACTGGCAAACTTTGGGGGTTGAGTTCCTAGAAACTCACTCAACCTTGGTTGACGTGGTGCAGCCTGTTAGGGTGGAGCTTAATCAGGTTAGCCACCACTTGAGTCAAGTTCTGGATGAGCTGATTCTGATTGTTGAGCATTTGGTGAATTGGGTCAGCCCCTCCTCGGCGACCACCCCTGCCTTGCAACCTAGGGATGGGAGGGTTGACGGCCTCATTGTGTTGTGGTTGGCACCATGGCCTCTTCCTCTTCTGGCCATCTATCATGGTTCAACAATTACTAATTTAATCATTACGTATTAACTTCCTATGTAGCTAGCATAAAATTAAAATTTTGGAACATTAGAGATTTGAACAACTCAGAAAATTCACACAAATTTTCAATCACAATGTCTCATACGGAAGCAAATGCAAACTATTCATCACAATGTCTCACACGAAAGCAAATGCAAACATAAAGACGAGGTTGTCGACAAGTGCCCATGGCTTCCATGAGGCGGGCGCGGTACCGACTGAGTCAGGGCTCAGCTCTGATACCACGCTGGCGCGACCCGCTCAACCGAGACAGGCCACTCGCCCGGGAATCGCATTGGGTGGTGCCGTGTTATGCGGCACCCAACAACACACATATGAGGAACAATGTATTACATAAAACAATAGCGGAAGCTTACAAGTTTTTCTTTGTAAATACTTTACATCAAGTAACTACAGCGGAAGTCTTTATCAACTCACGTCGAATAACTAAGAACACCCGAGATGAAGTCCAGCCCGCGGACTCCTCTCGCTAGCAACACGAAGACAAGCAGCAGCGGCTAGGTTCTCCAAGTGTTACCTGACTCGGGAGTCCCCGAGTCTCACCGGACAACCTTCTTTTCAGCATCGTTGTTAACCTGCAAAACCACTTATATAGCAAGCGTGAGCACATAGGCTCAGCAAGTCTGACCCGTCTCTCCTAAACAAGAAACTCTACATGCACGATGGTTTCAATGGGTCGGCTAGATTTGCATATGGGACTCGCCTAAAGTTGATCCTTAACTTTCATATTTTAAGCCTCATTGTGCAGACCTTGAGCCAAAAAGCATCGCAACTCCACAATCAAACAAGAAACGCTTTGTTGCGATGCTCCTTGCACAAAGTGAAAGTAAACTTTAATGAGCCTATCTCTATTTCAATCATGGTTGCAATACAAGTTATAGCACATCCTCATCAAGTTCGAAGATAAAAAATTCCAGTTGTTACTACGTCAAGACGCAGTGGGCAAGTATGCTCATATGACCGCGAGCAACGGTGATTCGAATCAGTACACGCCCGGACTACACGACACGTACACCCGTACTCCGAGTTGCCGGCAGCAACCTCGACTGACGTTGTACGCGGCCACCTTTCCCAAGATCTTCCACATTGGACGCAGTCCAACTGCCCCGAGTACGCAAGTTCCCTCAAGGTACATACCCGCTGTGGTATGTTCTTGAGCGAGATACCTCCTGCTACCCTGACGCCGAAAGCCTAAGGCAGTTGGAAAAGTTCCACTATGGATCTCCCGAGGTACATCGGTTTCCTGGGTCCCATATAGCCAGTATGTGCCCGGTACACAACTCAAACTTGTCCAACAGGGCCAAGCACGGACGGGCCTTAACCGACACAGGCAGGGCTATGCACGCACGGCCTGCAACCTGCTGCATCTAAACCTCCCTGCCCGGTCTCCATTTCTTAAGTGTGAACTTTCATCATTCTTTCTAAATTCGGACCCGTTCCGAGTAAACCAGCCCTAAACTCGCGAGTAGATTCCAACTACTCGTCTTCTACCGGACCTTTCCTACTAACATTAGCGTAGCCAAATTCCCTCGAGGAGGTGTTATTCTACCCTTTCTCTCATAGGTGTTTCTGGTCATGCAAGTGGGGTTTTCAATATCATCTAGACGTAATGCAATCAACGATGCAAAGCTATGATCTCTACAAATGAAAATGTTTTATAAAATGGTTCAAGTGCAAACCGGGGCTTGCCTGTTTTGCAGGTGACTACTGTTACAATCAGTTAGTGATGATCACTTGGAGTTTGATCACTTGTTTTCCTCTCTCCTTGATCTTCACTTCATGTCCTTCTCACCTTCTTCACGTATATGCTACACGTTATGATCATGCATATGTATTTAATTGAAAAGCTTTTGCTCATAAGATCTAATGACCATTTTAAAACTGGAACTTTGTTTAAGAATTTAAAATGACACTGGTGCTAGTGGTTTGGGTTGGGCTTAAACACTAAGATCACTTATTAAGTGCTTTTCCCACTTAAGTGTTGATCACCTTAAGGGATCACACATGACAGTGGTGATCCAGAGCTCTACTGGAGCTGAGAATTTTCATGTGAGTTCATTGTCACAAGAAAGTCCTCTGGACCAAAATTTAGCACATTTCATGGAATGGTTTATTCAGAATAATTCTCTAAGGGTTTAGTCAAAGATGAATTAATTCTGAGGCCACATCCATGTTCATGTCAAACTCAGTGAACCACAATTTAAATTATAGTTTATAGAGTATACATGAATTTTCCTAGGATTTTTGGAGCTAAGAATTTCCCAGAACTGAATTTACAATTTTGGAAATTCTCTGAAATTGTTTCTGTATTCATTTGAACACAGGAACTTACAATCTGAATTACCCTGATTAATTCAACTCCAAATGAGCTAAAACTTTTACAGGAGCCTAATAACACCCTATAGAATATTCTGGCAAAATTTTAGGATTTTTGGATAAACCAAACTCCCTCTAAAATTCTTTTACTGAAAAGCTTTAAAGAATTTTCCAGAATTAAATAAATACTTTCATACAAATTGGATAGCATAATTGGATAGAGTTTGTCAATCTGAATCTAACCCAATTTGAATCACTAAATTTGGAGGTCCCTAGCAAAAGTTATGCTCTTCTGAAGTTTGGGAAAAATCTGGGATTTGAATAAATCCGGGGAAAAATTTAAACCTGACTGTGGGACCAGGGACACGTGTCTGCTGCCGGGAGCGCGCCACACGGGCTACAGAATTGTTTCCCGCTCTGTCACAGCCGATCCCGCGCCACAGAGTATCCGGTCCACTGTTTCTGTGCGACTGACGCGTGGGGCCGGCGAGGTCTTCGTCCACCTCCCGCTCCCGCGCGATCCCGCCGCCGGGCTCGCCGGAGTAGCTCCGGGATCGTTCGTCCGGTCATTGCAGCTGCTGAAACTCGCCGCTAGGCCCTATTTCAACCCGAGGAACATGATGGTGGGACTTCCCCAGACCGGCGAGGTTCCTAAACCACCCCGCACCGGTGCAGCGGCTCTGAGGGAGTTCGGCAACGTTGCCCCGATGCTCCAGCCTGCAAGAAGTCCACTAGAAAGGTTCTACAGCACCAGTGGAGATTTGCCCTGCTTGGCATGGCCGCATATGGGCATGGAAACGGCTCCAACCTAGGATTCATCGTGCACCCGATGCCCCTTATTGTGGTAGCCGTTGGAAAAGCTTGAAACAAGCCGTCTACCATGGGTTTCATGCGACGTTTTGTGAAGAAGAAAAGTTGCTACACCAGTCTAGATTCTATGTGCGAAATTTGCAGAGCTCTAAATGAATATAACTCGAAAATTTCGTCGATTCATACCCGCGGGTCAGTTTTCACCGGCCGGAGAGGATCTTTGAAATTCGTTGTTGAGAGGCCGAGACAGACTCGGTGCTTCGGGTGGAAGCTACACGGAGACCTTCCGCGTCCCAGGGACCGCTTTCTTGGTCGTGAAAGCCGCTCTGTGGAGCTGTCCACGGGAGCACGTTGCCGCCGGGGTGTTCGGCCGCCGCGGAAACTCGATGTTCTCGGCGTAGAGGGCACGAACGCGCTTGGTGATGGCTCGAGGAGGTCGTGGGGTGTTCCGTTGTGTGGTTTTGCCGATCAGCTGGGGGTTGCACGCGAGCTGGGCAGTGGGCGACCGGAGTGCTCGAGCGTCGGCCGCTCTGTCCTGTCTCTCGCGTGAGGAGAAGGAAAAGAACGCCCGGTCCTCGGTGATAAGGCCAACGGGAGGTCGGGAGAGGGTATAAACGTCCGGTGCAGCCCTCCAGCGCGATAAAATCCAGCAGGAGCTGGCCGCCGGCTGGCCCTCGGTGTCGAGCGGAGGGGAGGCGGCTTCGGCCGTTACTTCGCGTGGGAGTAAATCAAATGAAGACTGTGGACTTCAGATCTTTTGCAATTTCAGTGCTCCCAATGACATGTGGGTCCCACATGTCAGTCCTCCTTATCCCCTCTAAAATATCTCCTCAACTTGAATATTGATGGAATTCAATTGTGGAAATTCAAATCTGGTATGCATTTGGACAATTGGGCAAGTTTCATCCAAATTCAAATGAGTGTTTGAATTCTTTGTCTTTTAAAGTCCATTTTGCAAAATGGGTTGCAACTATTTCTATAAATCATGAAACTATGCACACCCCCTAATTTGGACTCAAGGAATTCAAATATGAAATCTGATTTTTATTTTGGCTGTTGCAAATGAGATTTGTAGCACAACAGTTTGGAAATTCCTAGTGTTACTCTCATTTGAATTTTGAGTTTGAACAATTGTTCTAAATCTGATTTTTGCTTTCTCACACATATGGGGACTTCCCATCTTTGTTTTAGACCCCTCTAGGGTTCCAAGTTCTCCAATGAACATTTGACTTGTGTGAAGAAAGCCCTCATGTGTGTTATCACATGTGGGAAAAGTTTTAACAAGTCCCAAATTTCATACACATGAAATAAAACTTTGCAAACAAGTGTTTCTTTGTATTCATAATTTTGGGACCTTTACATTCCTCCCCCCTTAAAAGGAATCTCTTCCCGAGATTCAAAAGAGGAACGAGGTGGGAGGTAATTACAAGGTTTATGACAAAAGCTCCGGATAATTCTTGTGGATGTAATCTTCGGTTTCCCACGTCGCCTCTTCCGGGGTATGATTACTCCACAGGACTTTGTAAAATTTTAAAGTCCGGTTCCTGGTGGTCCGGGTCTTTTCATCGATAATCTGTACAGGTTGTTCGACATAGGTGAGATCCGGTTTCAACTCGTCGATGTCTTCGGTGCGGATGGCAGCTGTAAACTTGAGACATTTCCGCAGCTGAGATACGTGAAATATGTCGTGAATACCGGCAAGGCTTGCCGGTAGTTCCAGCCGGTAGGCTACAGTTCCGCACTTCTCCGTGATAGTAAACGGACCGATGAATCGGGGAGCAAGTTTCCCCTTGACACCGAACCGATGAATTCCCTTCATCGGAGACACACGAAGATACACGTGCTCTCCGACTTCGAAATGCAGCGGTCGACGTCTCTGGTCCGCGTAGCTCTTTTGACGAGATTGGGCAGCTTTGAGGTTCTCTTGTATTATCCGAACTCTCTCTTCGGCTTCATTGACAAGATCAACCCCGAATGTTACTCGTTCACCGGATTCGCACCAGTTCAATGGTGTACGGCACTTCCGGCCGTATAGAGCTTCATATGGTGCCATCTTAATGCTCGTCTGATATCCGTTGTTGTACGAGAACTCCGTCAGCGGTAAGTGATCATCCCATCTCTTACCGTGGTGGATGGCACATGCTCTTAGCATATCCTCTAGTATTTGATTCACCCTCTCAGTTTGCCCATCGGTTTGAGGGTGATATGCAGAGCTTCTAATCAACTTTGTCCCCAAGGAGGTATGTAGCTGTTCCCAGAAACGGGCTATGAACAGCGATCCTCTATCTGACACAATGGTGCGGGGAACTCCATGTAAGCACAAGACCCGTGCTATGTACAGCTCCGCATATTGCTTTGCGTAGTACCTAGTATGCACAGGAATGAAATGTGCTGATTTGGTTAATCGGTCCATGATTACCCAAATTGAATCATGGTTGTGGGAGGTCATCGGCAACCCGACGATGAGGTCCATACTCAAGTCTTCCCACTTCCATGCCGGTACTTGCAATGGCTGCAACAGGCCTGACTTCTTCATATGGTCGGCCTTGACCCTTCGACACGTATCACACTCTGAAACGTACTTTGCAACTTCACGTTTCATACGTGTCCACCAAAACTTCTTCCGGAGATCTTGGTACATTTTATTACTGCCCGGATGAATGGAAAACTTGGACAAATGAGCTTCATCCAAAATTTTCTTCCGTAGTCCCATATCCCGGGGTACTACAATCCGGTCGTTAAACCACAAAGTACCCTCATCATCCTTCTGGAAGCACTTTATTTCTCCGTTGTCTATCCTCCGCCGTATGTGAGACATACCCTTGTCTTTCCGTTGAGCTTCAATGATCTCCTCTCGGATGGTGGGAATGAGAGCAAGATTATATAGAGCTCCATACGGGATGACACGGAGGCTTGGTTCGTCATCATCCATTTCAGCGATACTTAAGTGATGGATATGCGCCTTACGACTGAGCGCATCGGCGACCACATTCGCCTTTCCTGGATGATAATGAATCTCCAGTTCATAGTCTTTAATGAGCTCTAGCCATCTTCGTTGCCTCATGTTCAATTCTTTCTGAGTGAAGATGTACTTCAAGCTCTTGTGGTCGGTGTAGAGGTGTACAAGATTTCCGAGCAAGTAATGCCTCCACATCTTCAAAGCAAGGACCACGGCAGCTAAATCAAGATCATGAGTTGGATAATGCTGCTCGTGAGTTCTGAGTTGACGAGATCCATAAGCGACCACTCGTCTTTCTTGCATCAGCACGCAGCCAAGACCGATGCCAGATGCATCGCAATAAACGTCGAATGGCTTCGTTGTATCCGGCTGAGCAAGAACTGGGGCTGTTGAGAGATGCTTCACTAAGGTCTTGAAAGCTTGTTCACACGCAGCACCCCACAAAAATCTGGTGTTCTTCTTTAATAATTCCGTCATCGGTTTAGCAATCTTGGAAAAACTCGGAATAAACCTCCGGTAGTAACCCGCTAAACCAAGGAAGCTTCGGATTTTATGTACTGACTTTGGTGACTCCCATTTCTGCACTTGGATAATCTTACTCGGATCTACAGCGATGCCCTCCGCTGAAATGATGTGTCCGAGAAAAGGTACTTGATTAATCCAGAATTCACACTTGCTGAATTTTGCATAGAGCTGATGATCTCGCAATCTTTGTAGCACAATATGCAGATGTTCAGCATGTTCTTCCTCTGACTTGGAGTACACCACGATATCGTCGATGAAGACAACGACGAATTTATCCAACTCCGGCATGAACACTGAATTCATCAGGTACATAAAGTGTGCCGGGGCGTTGGTCAACCCAAAAGACATTACGAGATACTCATACAGCCCGTATCTCGTTGAGAATGCCGTCTTCGGAATATCTTCTGCCCGGATTTTAATCTGGTGATATCCGGACCGAAGATCCATCTTCGAAAATACCTTCGCACCCACTAATTGATCGAAGAGAATATCAATGCGAGGTAGTGGATACTTGTTCTTGATGGTAACGGCGTTCAAAGGACGATAATCAACACAAAGCCGTAGTGTTTCGTCCTTCTTTTTGACAAACAACGCTGAACAACCCCAAGGTGACGAACTTGGTCGTATAAATCCCTTGCTTATTAGGTCATTCAGCTGCGTCTTCAATTCTGCCAGTTCATTGGGTGCCATCTTGTACGGCTTTCGTGATATCGGTGTGGTTCCCGGTATAAGTTCGATCTTGAACTCAACGTCTCGCTCGGGCGGCATGCCCGGTAAATCGTCGGGAAACACATCCGGATACTCACGTACCACCGGAATGTCCTCTATCTTGACAGCTTCCGTGTGGTTCACTGTTGCAATCTGTTGCCGTCTGGCGCTTAGAATTAATACATGAAGACCGTGCTGTGGGGAGTTGAGCTCAACGGTCCTGGAGCTGATGTTAAGAACCGCTCTATGGTAATTCAACCACGACATCCCCAAAATGATGTCGATCTTCAGACCCTCAAGGGTAATGAGAGTCGTAGGGTATATTTTACCCCCCAAACAAAGAGGTGCTCGGGAGACAACCTCGCTTGCGGTACTGCTGCCCCCGGGCGAAGATATGAGGTATTGCCTCTTTGTATAAACGGTTTGGAGCTGATGTTGAGCCACAAAAGATTGGCTAATGAAGTTGTGTGTGGCACCGGAATCAAAGAGAACTAAAACCGGTAGCTGATTCAGAGAAAATATCCCTGCTAAAGGGGCTTCTACTTCCGGAACATCATCAATCACAGTATAGTGAATGTTGCCCCTTATCTGCCCTCCTATCTGCAGATTGAGGTACGGTTCGTAATGTTGTAAACACGATGACCCGTAGCCTCGAATTCCCTCCAGACATTGCCTAGCATAATGGCCCTTACGCCCACAAGTAAGACACGGATGCCTCTCCGGTTCTTTGTGTACTTGCGGTGGACTGCTAGGTACATATGGCTGCAGCGATGGAGCACAAACCACCGTCTGATGCTGCGGCTGCGGAGGTGGTGCAAGTTGTAAAACTTGACCAGCAATCAATCTCTGAGGAGTTGATCGTACAGGTGGCCTCCATCTTTCACTGGTTGGCGTTTGACACACCAAACGGTACTTCTGAGGCACATGACTTGTGCTAGCCTGCTCGATCTTACTCATCTTTCTCTACTCCGCTTGCCACTCAAGTGTCGGCTTCTCTTGAATGAAAGCCGCATTGACCATGTCGGTGTAACTGCCGTTATTATGTACGGCCAGCTTCTCCCGTAAAATGGCACTCAGGCCATGGAAAAATAGGTCACACCGCGCCTCTTCTTTCGCCACATATTCGGGAGCATATTGGGCCAAAAGATTAAATCTTCTGACATACTCGAGGACACTCATGTCCCCTTGCTTCAAGCCCAAAAATTCCTCCCGCTTTGCCTTGACAATACCTAGTGGTATGTAACGAGTACGAAAGGCTTCACAAAACTCTCTCCATGTTACTTGATGGCCCTCCGGAATGGTGGCAAGATGATCCACCCACCAATTTCCGGCGGCTCCATGGAGTTGTTGAGCGGCAAACTTTGTCTTCTGGTATTCATCACACTTGAATACTCCAAATTTAGACTCCATGACACGAAGCCATTGATCTGCTTCGACAGGTTCGGTGGCTTCAGTAAAGATAGGCGGTTGAGTCGCCAAGAAGTCCAGATAAGCGTTCCGAGGTGGAACGACTTGTTGCGTGTTCTGGAGTACGTCTTGCTGTACCAAAGCTTGGAGTAAGCGTGTGTGTTCTTGTGTTGCTTCTTGGAGTAGCCTAGCGTTCTCTTGGTTAGACTCGACGACTCGAGTCATAAGATCCATCCATCCCGTGGATGGTGGTCCCGTTGGTGGGATAGAAGCATCACCACCTCGACGAGAACTTCCGGCCGTACCCCTAGAGCGATTACGAACCATACTGCAAAATGTAGTCGAGATGAGTTAAGCAAGAACTCAGCAGTATGTGAGACTAATGGAAACATGATTATGTCAAAACTTTATGAAAGCGGTAACAAAATTCATGTTTATAAAACTCCTTAGTAGGCATAGTTATTCAGCCTATCTGTACAGAACAGACCTTTCTGCACTATCTCCAGATTTTGACCTAGTTAAGAGCATTTTCACAACTCAAGTTGAATACCAAAGTTAAAGTTAACTTCAGTATCTTTCCAACGAGTACTCATGTGCCCCCAGATCATCTCCGGATTAAAAGTTATGATTTTTCCAAAGTTGACAGAATTCCTGGATAAAATTTGCCAGCACCTCCTTTGTACATGGCTGATTTTATCACAGTTGTATATGTAAATACAATAAGAACCTGAACAAACTTTGAACTACAACAATGTTGTACATTCATAATCTTTCCAGTGGTGTATCATAGTCTTCTGAAGGGTTTATCTATAGAAAGTTATGGTTTAAAAACAGAAAGGTCCAGAGAGGTTTTGTTACCGTCCTGGTTCTGGACAGTTTACTCTACTCTGAACTTTCTACCCATTTAGCAGGTGATTTAGCTCTGGAGCTCTACAAATAAGTTGTAGATCACTTGAAAATCTTTCCAGAACTCTATCATACACCTTAATTAGGTCAAGATACTCAGAGTTATGCTCTGTTGAAGTCCAGCACAAATTTCTGCTGAAAACAGAGCACTCTGTTTTTTTTTTGAAATATTTGAAGTCTAATCTTCCTCTCATTTGAATCTTAGCTTAAAATAAGAGTTCAGTAACTAATATTTGTTTCAAACTTCCATTTTTAGTTGAAAGTTAGTTCATGAGTCATTTCTTCAAAGGAAAGGGGTTATTATGTTTAGTACGGCGTCGATGCACCGTAAGAAGCATGTCGTTACTACGTAGCCTCACCAAAAGAAAATCCTAACCGGATTATACCGGTATAACGTATCTTAGGTGGCACTAAAACGATCACTCGCAAACGTGTTCTATTCGTGCTACGATTTCGTGGTTAATCCTGCATAAGTCACACTCAACCATCAGGTCCGGCTGCACACCGAACCCAGTATCCATACATTTCTTACACCCGTCCGTCATCACTCGCGCAGGTGTTCTCAAGCCAAACACGCCTTGAGCTACGTGTTCACGTTACTAACCACGTGACGGGGTTTCCCAAATTGCACCACGCACGCCTGGGACAGACGTTGCTCGAGTACCCCAAACGACATGAGGAGTCGTAGAGGATACTAAAGCGGATCGGGTTACCTGCCACCCGTGGGGCTCCACCCTTCAGCTTGTGCGCACTGGTGGACAGCGCTTACGTGCACCCCCCAAGACATAACTCGTCCCGAGATGCACGATTTTCCGACATAACAAGTAAGTTAGGTTGCCACCTTCATATTAAGCTAATAGTAATCCTTATGTGGGCCTAGTACCGTATCCTCACCGTAACCTAAATTTTTGTCGTAATACCATCCTTATTCCGTGTGCTATTCCCAATGCTGCGGCTCTGATACCAACTGAGGCGGGCGCGGTACCGACTGAGTCAGGGCTCAGCTCTGATACCACGCTGGCGCGACCCGCTCAACCGAGACAGGCCACTCGCCCGGGAATCGCATTGGGTGGTGCCGTGTTATGCGGCACCCAACAACACACATATGAGGAACAATGTATTACATAAAACAATAGCGGAAGCTTACAAGTTTTTCTTTGTAAATACTTTACATCAAGTAACTACAGCGGAAGTCTTTATCAACTCACGTCGAATAACTAAGAACACCCGAGATGAAGTCCAGCCCGCGGACTCCTCTCGCTAGCAACACGAAGACAAGCAGCAGCGGCTAGGTTCTCCAAGTGTTACCTGACTCGGGAGTCCCCGAGTCTCACCGGACAACCTTCTTTTCAGCATCGTTGTTAACCTGCAAAACCACTTATATAGCAAGCGTGAGCACATAGGCTCAGCAAGTCTGACCCGTCTCTCCTAAACAAGAAACTCTACATGCACGATGGTTTCAATGGGTCGGCTAGATTTGCATATGGGACTCGCCTAAAGTTGATCCTTAACTTTCATATTTTAAGCCTCATTGTGCAGACCTTGAGCCGAAAAGCATCGCAACTCCACAATCAAACAAGAAACGCTTTGTTGCGATGCTCCTTGCACAAAGTGAAAGTAAACTTTAATGAGCCTATCTCTATTTCAATCATGGTTGCAATACAAGTTATAGCACATCCTCATCAAGTTCGAAGATAAACAATTCCAGTTGTTACTACGTCAAGACGCAGTGGGCAAGTATGCTCATATGACCGCGAGCGACGGTGATTCGAATCAGTACACGCCCGGACTACACGACACGTACACCCGTACTCCGAGTTGCCGGCAGCAACCTCGACTGACGTTGTACGCGGCCACCTTTCCCAAGATATTCCACATTGGACGCAGTCCAACTGCCCCGAGTACGCAAGTTCCCTCAAGGTACATACCCGCTGTGGTATGTTCTTGAGCGAGATACCTCCTGCTACCCTGACGCCGAAAGCCTAAGGCAGTTGGAAAAGTTCCACTATGGATCTCCCGAGGTACATCGGTTTCCTGGGTCCCATATAGCCAGTATGTGCCCGGTACACAACTCAAACTTGTCCAACAGGGCCAAGCACGGACGGGCCTTAACCGACACAGGCAGGGCTATGCACGCACGGCCTGCAACCTGCTGCATCTAAACCTCCCTGCCCGGTCTCCATTTCTTAAGTGTGAACTTTCATCATTCTTTCTAAATTCGGACCCGTTCCGAGTAAACCAGCCCTAAACTCGCGAGTAGATTCCAACTACTCGTCTTCTACCGGACCTTTCCTACTAACATTAGCGTAGCCAAATTCCCTCGAGGAGGTGTTATTCTACCCTTTCTCTCATAGGTGTTTCTGGTCATGCAAGTGGGGTTTTCAATATCATCTAGACGTAATGCAATCAACGATGCAAAGCTATGATCTCTACAAATGAAAATGTTTTATAAAATGGTTCAAGTGCAAACCGGGGCTTGCCTGTTTTGCAGGTGACTACTGTTACAATCAGTTAGTGATGATCACTTGGAGTTTGATCACTTGTTTTCCTCCCTCCTTGATCTTCACTTCATGTCCTTCTCACCTTCTTCACGTATATGCTACACGTTATGATCATGCATATGTATTTAATTGAAAAGCTTTTGCTCATAAGATCTAATGACCATTTTAAAACTGGAACTTTGTTTAAGAATTTAAAATGACACTGGTGCTAGTGGTTTGGGTTGGGCTTAAACACTAAGATCACTTATTAAGTGCTTTTCCCACTTAAGTGTTGATCACCTTAAGGGATCACACATGACAGTGGTGATCCAGAGCTCTACTGGAGCTGAGAATTTTCATGTGAGTTCATTGTCACAAGAAAGTCCTCTGGACCAAAATTTAGCACATTTCATGGAATGGTTTATTCAGAATAATTCTCTAAGGGTTTAGTCAAAGATGAATTAATTCTGAGGCCACATCCATGTTCATGTCAAACTCAGTGAAACACAATTTAAATTATAATTTATAGAGTATACATGAATTTTCCGAGGATTTTTGGAGCTAAGAATTTCCCAGAACTGAATTTACAAGTTTTGGAAATTCTCTGAAATTGTTTCTGTATTCATTTGAACACAGGAACTTACAATCTGAATTACCCTGATTAATTCAACTCCAAATGAGCTAAAACTTTTACAGGAGTCTAATAACACCATATAGAATATTCTGGCAAAATTTTAGGATTTTTGGATAAACCAAACTCCCTCTAAAATTCTTTTACTGAAAAGCTTTAAAGAATTTTCCAGAATTAAATAAAGACTTTCATACAAATTGGGTAGCATAATTGGATAGAGTTTGTCAATCTGAATCTAACCCAATTTGAATCACTAAATTTGGAGGTCCCTAGCAAAAGTTATGCTCTTCTGAAGTTTGGGAAAAATCTGGGATTTGAATAAATCCGGGGAAAAATTTAAACCTGACTGTGGGACCAGGGACACGTGTCTGCTGCCGGGAGCGCGCCACACGGGCTACAGAATTGTTTCCCGCTCTGTCACAGCCGATCCCGCGCCACAGAGTATCCGGTCCACTGTTTCTGTGCGACTGACGCGTGGGGCCGGCGAGGTCTTCGTCCACCTCCCGCTCCCGCGCGATCCCGCCGCCGGGCTCGCCGGAGTAGCTCCGGGATCGTTCGTACGGTCATTGCAGATGCTGAAACTCGCCACTAGGCCCTATTTCAACCCGAGGAACATGATGGTGGGACTTCCCCAGACCGGCGAGGTTCCTAAACCACCCCGCACCGGTGCAGCGGCTCTGAGGGAGTTCGGCAACGTTGCCCCGATGCTCCAGCCTGCAAGAAGTCCACTAGAAAGGTTCTACAGCACCAGTAGAGATTTGCCCTGCTCGGCATGGCCGCATATGGGCATGGAAACGGCTCCAACCTAGGATTCATCGTGCACCCGATGCCCCTTATTGTGGTAGCCGTTGGAAAAGCTTGAAACAAGCCGTCTACCATGGGTTTCATGCGACGTTTTGTGAAGAAGAAAAGTTGCTACACCAGTCTAGATTCTATGTGCGAAATTTGCAGAGCTCTAAATGAATATAACTCGAGAATTTCGTCGATTCATACCCGCGGGTCAGTTTTCACCGGCCGGAGAGGATCTTTGAAATTCGTTGTTGAGAGGCCGAGACAGACTCGGTGCTTCGGGTGGAAGCTGCACGGAGACCTTCCGCGTCCCAGGGACCGCTTTCTTGGTCGTGAAAGCCGCTCTGTGGAGCTGTCCACGGGAGCACGTTGCCGCCGGGGTGTTCGGCCGCCGCGGAAACTCGATGTTCTCGGCGTAGAGGGCACGAACGCGCTTGGTGATGGCTCGAGGAGGTCGTGGGGGGTTCCGTTGTGTGGTTTTGCCGATCAGCTGGGGGTTGCACGCGAGCTGGGCGGTGGGCGACCGGAGTGCTCGAGCGTCGGCCGCTCTGTCCTGTCTCTCGCGTGAGGAGAAGGAAAAGAACGCCCGGTCCTCGGTGATAAGGCCAACGGGAGGTCGGGAGAGGGTATAAACGTCCGGTGCAGCCCTCCAGCGCGATAAAATCCAGCAGGAGCTGGCCGCCGGCTGGCCCTCGATGTCGAGCGGAGGGGAGGCGGCTTCGGCCGTTACTTCGCGTGGGAGTAAATCAAATGAAGACTGTGGACTTCAGATCTTTTGCAATTTCAGTGCTCCCAATGACATGTGGGTCCCACATGTCAGTCCTCCTTATCCCCTCTAAAATATCTCCTCAACTTGAATATTGATGGAATTCAATTGTGGAAATTCAAATCTGGTATGCATTTGGACAATTGGGCAAGTTTCATCCAAATTCAAATGAGTGTTTGAATTCTTTGTCTTTTAAAGTCCATTTTGCAAAATGGGTTGCAACTATTTCTATAAATCATGAAACTTTGCACACCCCCTAATTTGGACTCAAGGAATTCAAATATGAAATCTGATTTTTATTTTGGCTGTTGCAAATGAGATTTGTAGCACAACAGTTTGGAAATTCCTAGTGTTACTCTCATTTGAATTTTGAGTTTGAACAATTGTTCTAAATCTGATTTTTGCTTTCTCACACATATGGGGACTTCCCATCTTTGTTTTAGACCCCTCTAGGGTTCCAAGTTCTCCAATGAACATTTGACTTGTGTGAAGAAAGCCCTCATGTGTGTTATCACATGTGGGAAAAGTTTTAACAAGTCCCAAATTTCATACACATGAGATAAAACTTTGCAAACAAGTGTTTCTTTGTATTCATAATTTTGGGACCTTTACATTCCAGAACTCACGTCACACACCAATCATTAATAAGCAAATTAACAAATAAGTTCTTGACACAACTACTAGAGGAAATGCTAAATTAAGGGAAATGACTCTAAATGACTCGCATCACTGTTCTAGCTCATCGGGGTCTTCATCTTCATTGCGGTCGCCCCCTAACTCAGCTCTAGGTGGGGAAGCGGCTGGTGGAGAAGTGCGGCGACACTTGTTCGCCCTGCGGTCTAGGGAATCAGGCGTCCAGAAGTCATTCTCTGAAACATACAGCTCGTTCTGATCTCCTATTTCCCTCGCCCTCATGCAGGCACGAAGTGTAGCCTCAGTCTCCTTCAGGGTGTCACGTACATCCTGAAGCTCATGCTGGCACTCCTGTAGCGTAGTGTTGAGCATAGTTGCATCCTCCAAGCACATATCCATGTGGTCGTGGGTACTTCCTTCCTAGACCGGTGGGTACTTGTCCTCCGCTGTGCCACTTTCATGCTGGAGAACGTACATGTACTCGGTCCTATCCAGGTGGCCACGGTTGATGTAACTCTGACAGGTAATGGCCTCCCAGGTGATATCCTTCTCAGCATTGGCCTGTGTCGCTCTACAAGCTGGTGAGTGGTGGATCTTGAGCAACCTGTTGTCGTGGTAGATCTGCATCTCTGAACTCCACTCTTCGTGCTCTGTGCGAATGGTCTTGGTAGAGCTATAATGTACTATCAGCTTGCCGGTGTTGCCAGCAGCGTGGAGCATACATCGAAGACGATGCAGCAAACTCCCTACACCTAACCCGTGAGAGTGGTACTTCACAGGGTGGTTCTCCTCCCTCAAGGAAGGTGCAGCTACAGGAACTCTTCCTCTAGTGGACTTGCGAGTGGTGCGGATCATGCGAACCATCTAAAACATAAAATATTTAAAAATCAAGTGAGATAATAAGCAAATAAATACTCTGTTTTGAACAATAGTTAAGACGAGATGAATAAATAAAGGAACAATATTGAATAACACTTTTACCCCCCAAGCACATTTTGTAAACTAGATTTTAATAACATAATGTCTTTAAATATGTTTGTTTCTATCTAGGTTCACGTTCCTGCGGGCAACCTTGGCTCTGATGCCACTTGTGTCACATCCGGTTTTCTGAAGATCAACCAAGTGACTCCCACATATATGCTAGGATCATTTTCTAATATTTGTGACGACTGTAGGATTGAAGAGCACGTGAAAAGCTACCAGAGGGGGGTGAATGGTAGATTAAAACTTTTCGCAGCGGAAACAACAAAAACCCCTCAGAAAAAATCAATCGGTTAAAGAAACCATGTGTGCAAGTGTTTTCAAATGTGTTCAACCGTGACAAATCAAGTAGAGAGGTAGAGAATCAAGTCGCAGATCTAATGCAACAAGAATCACTTGAAAACACGAAGTAAAAATTGAGATACGATCAAAACATTAAACGAAGATCAATCTGTTCTACCCGATATAAAACAGATCTGCAACACTGCAACGAAACTCGTGTATCTCAAAACCTACAGATCTGAAGCTCGTGAAAATTTCACAGATGATAGATAATTTAGTTGTAAAGACAACCCAGAAAGAATCACATCAATCGGATCTGTAAAACTCGAGTTATGAATGAAACACGGAAGCAACGTCGGTCTGTCCAGAAACTCGGCGAGAAAGACTTGACGAAAAACAAATCGGACGAACAAGGCACAAAAGCTCCTCGAAACTATGAACTTTATTCAATAGAAACACAAGAAAAACAGCCCAAAGTTCTCTACCCACGAGAGCTCTGGCCTCCCTTGCTTTTATAGCCAGCCCTCAGGCTAAACAATCCAATCTAGGACTCCTACTCCTAGTTGGACTCGTATCCTAACTTACCATAACTGCTCAGGACTCTCCTTTTCGCAGATAGAAGCAATCGTGAGACTTCCAAACACCTTAGGAACGTTCTAAACATTCCTAAAATAACTCAACTTCGTGCCTAGCACGAAATCCTATCATAACTAACTCAAATCTTCCATATTTGAGCCATATCCGACTCAGCCTCAGCCTGAGTACGCAATCCAGCCGGTTGGACCTTTCTGACCAATTCTTTATATCCACTTCTCTTCATCACGCCTTGGAACAATGTTGCCACGTCCATGCACTCCTTCCACACTTGCAAACACCTTACAACGACGTACACGCAACCTTCATATGCATTGCCCTTGATCCAAACATGCTGCACGACCTCCCGATCAACTCAACCACAGCTCCTCCCGAACTTGGTTGTTGGAACTTCTTCTCCTCCCTGAGACTAGTCCAAGGATCCCGTCACCAGCCATGTCTTGAACTCAAGCAACACCTGCACATGAATAAACAACCAATTCTTCCGAGCACAAGTCCTCAACTTGACTCACGTTAGTTCGAAACGTCACATAAGCATGTTGCAAACCATATCAAATGATAACAGCCATAACCACCAAAATACACCAAAAACTTAGCAAATTAATACTAAGCAAACCTTCCCATAAAGCAAGTTTGAAACATTGCGAGTTAAAAGCAAAAACAAGACGCTGCAGTTCTACGAGTTGAACTTCACGGGAGCTCCCTAAAAACAAGCTCCGGACCTCACAGAAGCTCTTCGGACCTTGTCAACACTTGGCGGACCTAACAAAGAACTTGTCGGACCTTGCCACAGAAGAATGTTTTGGCAATATTCAAAACTTTGAATGTTAATGCTAACTTTTATCCTAATTGCCAATGTATTCAGCACACATAGGTCTCACAATATCCCCTTGATGAATGCATTGGCAACACCAATTAAAATCCGAACATTGGTTTATGAAAAGTTTTGAAAAGCTTTGAAAACTCATTTCTCCCCCTTTATTAATTTCTCTCCATTTTTTAAAATCAGAGAAGGAAGAAAGTGTATAACATATGCAAAGTGTAAAAAAATCTCTCCTTATACATATTTCTCCCCCTTTAACAATGTATTCAGCAAGGTTCAAAAGAGAAATTTTTAAATGTTATGAGCATATTAAACATATACATACAAAACAAAGCTCGTCCAAGTCATACTATCAGGTTACTTACACTATCACATCAATGAGATACATAAAGTAGTGTAAGCCATGCTAGAGATCAAATGTATTTTTCAGTTTAAGCAAGTCATGATCTCCCTTACTCAACTATGACACTTGTTGCTGCATTTTTATTATTCATAATCATTTAAGGCACAAAGTTGATCATATGATATTTGCAAGAGATTATATGCCGCATCAGCCTTATTCTAAGCAACCAAGCCAAGCCTATGTCATTTGACAATCAGAAGCTTAAGGACATGGTTTTAGTCATATACAATTCCTTCCAAGTTCATATCTTAGTGCAATGATAAGCAATCTCAAAAGAAGAAGTGTGATGCATGCATATTCTCTTGATCTTTTATCAATTTTTTATTTGAAAACTCAACATGTGAGCTGATCACTTGATTAATTTTTTATGATTAAAAGCACTTGTGAGCACGCAACAAGTTCAAAACAGCAAGAAAGTTCGATCATGATCAGATTTAGTGTAAGTAATTATTCCAATTACTAGTCATGGCAAAAACTACAAAATGTATAACATGAGTAATGTAGTAAGAACTTTCAGCCTGTAAAAGGAATCACAAAGTCATATATGTATGAAATACTATGCTCATATTATTTTAGTTTCAGATTCACACATAGACTTTCAAAGTTTTAAAAACTCCCCCTCAATTTAGGGCATGAGGATGCATAACCCCTATTTCACTATGAATGAAACAAAAACGAGTGAAATCCAAAGGTTTTGTAAAAATATCAGCCCATTGTTGTTCGGTATCGACATGGTGAAGCACAATGTTTCCTTTTTCAACATTATCACGAAGAAAGTGATACCTAATATCAATGTGCTTAGTTCTAGAGTGTTTCACGGGGTTTTTAGCAATACAAATTGCACTAGTGTTATCACAAAACAGTGGAACACTATCTAAATCAACCCCATAGTTCTTAAGTGTTTGAACAATCCAAAGAATTTGTGAGCAAGCGCTAGCTGCAGCTACATATTCAGATTCGGCCGTGAACTGTGCAACTGAACTTTGTTTTCTAGAGGACCAAGCAACAAGTGAATTACCAAGAAAATGACAAGCATCCGAAGTACTTTTTCTATCAATCCTACAACCCCCAAAATCAGCATCCGAAAAAGCTTTCAAAGAAACGGTTGAGGAAGAAGGAAGAAAAATGCCAAATTCTTGAGTTCCATGTAGGTACCTGAGAATCCTTTTGATGGCTTGGCGATGTGAAACACGTGGAGAAGCTTGAAAACATGCACAAAGACATACGCTGAATTGTATGTCTGGTCTTGACGCCGTGAGATACAAAAGTGATCCAATCATACTTCTGTATTCTTTTTTATCGACCGGGTCACCATCTTCGTCAAGTTCAAGTGTTGTTGCTGTTCCCATTGGTGTCCGAAGAGGCTTGCATTTGTCCATGTTGAAGCGCTTAAGAAGGTCCTTTATATACTTAGTTTGATGCACAAAAGTTCCTTCTTTTATTTGCTTGATTTGCAGCCCCAAAAAGTATGTGAGTTCTCCCATCATACTCATCTCAAATTCTGAACTCATCATAGCTGGAAACTTGGACACGAGATCATGAGAAGCACAACCAAAGATAATATCATCCACATACACTTGAACGAATAATGAGTCATTGCCATGCTTAAGTACAAAAAGAGTTTTATCAACCTTGCCCATGGTAAACCCCTTTTCAAGTGAGAATGTTTTTAACCTATCATACCATGCTCTAGGGGCTTGTTTTAGACTGTACAAGGCTTTGGACAGTTTGTAAACATGATTAGGAAAATTTGGATTTTCAAAACCCGGTGTCTGCTTAACATAAACCTCCTCCTCTATGCAACCATTAAGAAAAGCACTTTTAACATCCATTTGATATAACTTGAAACCTTTAGATGCAGCAAATGCTAATAAAATTCTTATAGCTTCTAATCTAGCAACAGGAGCAAATGTTTCATCAAAATCTAGACCTTCAATTTGAGTGAAACCTTGAGCAACCAACCTAACTTTATTCCTAACCACAACCCCATCCTCACTTTGCTTATTTTTAAATACCCATTTAGTTCCAATTAATGTGTGACCTTGAGGTGGAGGTACAAGTTTCCAAACATTATTTCTTTCAAAATTTTCTAACTCTTCTTGCATGGCATTAATCCAAGATTCATTAGTGAGTGTGTGTGATATATCCTTGGGTTCAAAAGAAGCAACAAAAGCAGAATGAGCATGAGAGTTTGGATCACAAAACCTGGACCGAGTGACTCGTTCATGCAAGCTTCCAATGATTTGTTGTGGAGGATGACTTTTGAGTACTCGGAGGGGAGTAGACACTTCACAAGCACCTTCTTCTTCATCTTCTTCAATAAAAATACTCTCTCCCTGCGGATATGGATCCGGACCTGCAATATCGGAGCTAGTACTTGGGCTAGCTTCATCAAAAGAAACCTCGCAAGTCTCCACAATTTTGTTAGTGTCAAGTAAAAGCACACGGTAGACTCTAGTATGAGATGGATAACCAAGAAACATGTCATCAACAGATCTAGCTTCAAATTTATCAAGATTACCATGTTTCTTAACAAAGCATTTGCAACTAAAAACCCTAAGATGTGTAACACTAGGCCTATGTCCAAACCGGAGCTCATATGGGGTTTTTCCAAGCTTAGCACGCAAGAAAACACGATTTGAGACATAACGAATGGTTGCAATTGCATCAGCCCAAAATTTCCTAGGAGTTTGATATTCATCAAGCATAGTCCTAGCCATCTCAACTAAGGTCCTGTTCTTTCTTTCTACGACACCATTTTGTTGTGGTACATAGGGTTTAGAGTATTGATGATCTATTCCATTTTCAGCACAAAAGTGATCAAAGGATTAGTTTTTAAATTCAGTTCCGTTATCACTTCTAATTGCTTTTAATGATCCTGGGTGATCAATAGATAATCTAAGAAATAAGGTTCTAAAATGACTAAAAGCTTCATTCTTAGATGCAATAAAATAGACCCAAGAATATCTGGAATAATCATCAACAATCACAAGCACATACCATTTACCTCCGAAGGATTGAACACGTGCCGGACCTACTGTGTCAAGATGTAAAAGTTGTCCCGGTTCAGCTGTCATGGTCATTGTGAGAGGAGCATGTGAACCTGCAACAAACTTAGCATGTCTACAAGAAGAGCACACAATATCATTGTCCTTTTTAAGCTTCGGCAGCCCACGTATGCGATCGAGAGCACTAACACGAGTGAGATGATTAAAGCCTATGTGACCAAGTCTACGATGCCAAAAATATAGATCCTTTGTATCATTAGCAACTAGACACCGATGCTTAGAAGTTGACAAATCAAAATCAGCTTTAAAAACTCTTCCAAACCTAGACATGTTAAACAAAAGCTCACCTTTTGAATCTACAACCTTGCAGCAATTTTTAGCAAAGCTAACCTCTAGATTTTCATCTAACAATTGTGAAACCGAAAGCAAGTTGTATTTCAAATTTTTAACAAGTGCCACATCTTTCAAAGTGTAGAGATTGTTTACTCTAACCGAAACTTTAGCAATTATGGGAGTAGAAGAGTTATCGGTGAAAGTAACATTTTCTACACGTGACACAAAAGAGAGAGAGGAGAACCATTCTTTGTTACCGGTCATGTGGCGTGAGCAACCTGAATCCACAATCCAAATGTTCTCCTTCCTCAAATGTGAAACCTACACAGCAGCACAATACGTCGATGACTCAATACTAGGGTTAGTTAAAAGACTTTTAGGAATCCAGTACTGAGTCACACGACGTCCAGCAGGAATAACACACGAAAGCTGAGAAGGTACAGCAGGTTTATGAGCCAAACATAGAAAATTTTTGTTCCCAACTACTGACTTAGAAGATGTGTTATATGTAGCACAAAAAACAGTAGGTCCGGGAGCAAGTTTTTGACTCATTACAGCAGGTTGTAAGCTCCGAACATTCGGTCTAGCAGATTTTGCTTGGTTGTTATGTGATCTAGCAAGTATTCTTAGTTTCTTATCGTATTTAGCTAGTCTATAACAAAAATCCAAGACATGACCATCTCTACCACAGTAGGTACAATGAAAAATAACCTTATTATCATGTCTAGATGAGCAAGCAACACGTTTATTAGAACCCGAATGGGACAGTACTCCTGCAGATTTGAAAATCACCTCTTTTTGTCTAGGAGCTGTTCGAATCAAACCGCTTCCTAATGACTTTACAACTTTAGGTGGGTGTGCCTTAGCATGAGCATGAGAATTAAAACCTAAACCAGTTTTATTATTACAAGACTTGGAAGAATTCAGCAGCAAGTTTAGGTTCTTATTTGCATTAGAAAACCGATCTAGTGTCCTATGCATGTCATCAAGTTTATTGGACAGATCAAAGCAGTTTTCACATGAAGTTTTTCCTTTTAGTTTGCAATTTGAACAATATTTAACTTCATGCACACGTAAAGCATTGTTCAAAATAGAAATCTCATTCATAGCATCATTTAGTTTCTTATTCAGATCATCACATGAAGAATAATGCAAATATTGTAGAACAACAAGTATCTTTCAAATTTTTATCATTAAGTGCAGCAAGCTCTTTGTTCTTTTCAATTTCAAGTTCAAGTTTATCAAGTGTAGATGCGTGTGCACTTCTTAAAGAGGATAATTGTTCATAAATTAAATCACATGAGGAACAAGAATCATCACTAGGAATCAAAGTTTTTAAACGATTAATTTCAGATTCTATTGATTCAATTTTAAGAGCATTGTTCCTAAGTTTTTTATCCTTTTTCTTTAATATAACAGTGGCACGAGAAATAGCATCACACATTTCTTCACAAGTGGGACATACCTCTTCATCGTCGCTGTTGTGTTCTGCCTCCTCAGAGCTTGAACTTGACTTGCTCACCATGCAGCACATATTTGCCATAGCTTCTTCATCTTCATCACTACCGGTGTCCACATCACTTGAGCCGAAATCTTGAAGTGCAGATGTCATACTATGCACTATGTTGCGCATTGATAAATCTTTCTTCTTATTATTCTTTGCAAACGATTTCTTCGGCCTTGTTTGCTTTTCTTCACGTGAAGTCGGACCTGAAAGGTTAGGGCACTCCGTACGAAAATATCCTGTCTTACCACATTCAAAACATCGTTGAGATCCGGAGCTTCCTCTCCTTCTAGTTCTCACATTTTGCAATGCTTTTGAGAACCGAGTAGAGATGAGTGCAAGCTCCTCCCCTGGAAACTCTTCAATCTGTTCAAGGGTTAGAGAGGACAGCAAAGAGAGTGCACCACTAGATGATGATTGACTAGAACTAGACATGTCACGTTGCGAAACAAATGCAATAGACTTGTTGGGGTTTTTATGTGAGATGATGTCAATTTCATAAGTTTTCAATTTAGAATAAAGCACGTCTAAAGTAAGAGAACTCATGACAGTAGATTCACGAATAGATGTAACTTTCATCTCCCAAATTGACATATCTAATGCTCCTAACAATTGTCTAGCATTTTCAGCATCTGAAAAGTTAACATTGACACTACGCAAGTTGCTGAAAATTTTATTAAAGCAAGCAAAAAGGTCGTCAATTGACTCACCGGGTTGCATCTCAAAACGCATGTATTCTTTCTTGAACATATCTTGCCTTACCTCCTTGATCGTATTGGATCCTTCATGGTAGTCACAAAGAGCTTTCCAAACATCATATGCAGATCGGAGGTGTGCAACACGGTCGAAGTCGCTTTGAGTCAATCCTTGGATGATCAAGTTGTGAGCCTTGTTGTTGTCAACATCTCTCATGTTCGCAGCCGTAACTTGATCATTGGGTGGTACATCGAAGTTCCGGTAGATCTTTTCCCATATGGCGAAGCCTTGCGCCTGTATGTAGGCCTCCATCCACGCCTTACAAACCCGAAAATCGATGCCATTGAACACACAAGGTTTTGCGGAGTACTTCTCCATGATGGTTAGTCAAAACACGTGCAAATCACAAAGATTAGAGCACCTTGGCTCTGATACCAATTGTAGGATCAAAGAGCACGTGAAAAGCTACCAGAGGGGGTGAATGGTAGATTAAAACTTTTCGCAGCAGAAACAACAAAAACCCCTCAGCAAAAAATCAATCGGTTAAAGAAACCATGTGTGCAAGTGTTTTCAAACGTTTTCAACCATGAAAAATCAAGTAGAGAGGTAGAGAATCAAGTCACAGATCTAATGCAACAAGAATCTCTTGAAAACACGAAGTAAAACTTGAGATACGATCAAAACATTAAACAAAGATCAATCTGTTCTACCCGATATAAAACAGATCTGCAACGCTGCAAAGAAACTCGTGTATCTCAAAAACTACAGATCCAAAGCTCGTGAAAATATTACAGATGATATATAATTTAGTTGTAAAGACAACCCAAAAAGAATCACGTCAATCGGATCTGTAAAACTCGAGTTATGAACGAAACACCGAAGCAACGTCGGTCTGTCCAGAAACTCGGCGAGAAAGACTTGACGAAAAACAAATCGGACGAACAAGGCACAAAAACTCCTCGAAACTATGAACTTTATTCAATAGAAACTCTCCTATTCGCAGATAGAAGCAATCGTGAGACTTCCAAACACCTTAAAAACGTCCGAAACATTCCTAAAACAACTCAACTTCGTGCCTAGCACGAAATCCTATCATAACCAACTCAAATCTTCCATATTTGAGCCATATCCGACTCAGCCTCAGCCTGAGTACGCAATCCAGCCGGTTGGACCTTTCCGACCAATTCTTTACGTCCATTTCTCTTCATCACGCCTTGGAACAATGTTGCCACGTCCATGCACTCCTTGCACACGTGCAAACACCTTCCAACGACGTACACGCAACCTTCATATGCACTGCCCTTGATCCAAACATGCTGCGCGACCTCCCGATCAACTCAACCACAGCTCCTCCCGAACTTGGTTGTTGGAACCTCATCTCCTCCCTGAGACTAGTCCAAGGATCCCGTCACCAGCCATGTCTTGAACTCAAGCAACACCTGCACATGAATAAACAACAAATTCTTCCGAGCACAAGTCCTCGACTTGACTCACGTTAGTTCGAAAACCACAACACCTTACATGAGCACGTCACATAAGCATGTTGCAAACCATATCAAATGATAACAGCCATAACCACCAAAACACACCAAAAACTTAGCAAATTAATACTAAGCAAACCTTCCCATAAAGCAAGTTTGAAACAGTGCGAGTTAAAAGCAAAAACAAGATGTTGCAGTTCTACGAGTTGAACTTCACGGGAGCTCCCTAAAAACAAGCTCCGGACCTCACAGAAGCTCTTCGGACCTTGCCAACACTTGGCAGACCTAACAAAGAACTTGTCGGACCTTGCCACAGAAGAATGTTTTGGCAATATTCAAAACTTTGAATGTTAATGCTAACTTTTATCCTAATTGCCAATGTATTCAGCACACATAGGTCTCACAATGACAAATAGTGAAACATCATAATATTACAAGTCAGGTGTTCGAATACAAATAAGTCTTACATAGGGTGTAAAAGGACTATAAAATGTTCATAACATGACAATAAACAAAGCAACAAAATATGATCTTGTGGGCTCTGTCACAGGCGTTGCCTAGGGGACTCCGTGAACCTAGAACCCTTCTTCAAGACCAAAGTCTCCATTGTTGTACTCCACTTCATTTCTTTGGCCTGAGCAGCAAGTAAACCAACAAAAAGCAAGCTTGAGTACCATTGGTACTCAGCAAGTATGGGAAATTATTGGCATGCAGGCTAGAACAAGGAAAGGCTGATCTCATGGTTAAAGCACTACACAATTAACACCTATAACCTTAGCTTATTAAGCACCTACGTTACTACATGAGTGAAGTGGTCCCAAACCCATAACCCCATTTCCATTGATAAGCTCCCCGCTTAACATCCTCAATTTCTCAATTCACCATCCTCTAATCATGAATAAGTCTAAGCCGCTCTTGACCGTGAGCACGGCTGTCATGACAGTTTTGACTCTGCAGAGTTTGCACCACTGTACCCACATGTAGTGATTTCATCACCCGTTGTCGGGTGGACTATAAAACTCCCTTATGCCTGTGGCCGCGAACTACTTCACACTTCCCAGGTGTGTAGCCAGGGGATAACTATGAGGCCTTTACAAAAAAATCCCGACGAGTATGAGCCCATGAAGGTTTCATCCCTAACAGCATCCAGGAAACTCCAATCCCCGTTGCAGTGGCCCCCTCTTGATCCTTGCGGTTCATATGGTAGTCCAGCTGACACCTATTCCCCGCACCATCCAATCACCCACACTATGTCATAAATACATCTAATTAATTGGCTAACCTGCCCCATATCAGCATGTGGTTGGCACGGTAAAGCCAGGTTACATGCTCCATGAACCAATCCTTAGAACCCAGACAAGCACTAAACACAAACCCATGTTTCGTGCACACAGCACCAACCAAAGCATCCCGCTTTCCTAGATTCCTATCTCTAGCATAATTCATAATATTACATTCAAGGCTAAATAATCAAGGTGATGATCTCATATCCCATTTATCCCACTCTAAGCATGGCTAAGCATGAGTAAATAAATAAATAGCATAATGAATAACTCCCAACCCAGGCTACAAGGAAACAGATAATGAAAATCTAGGGAAACTTCCTAGCATGGGTTTTATAGTTGAATTGATAATGCAAATAATTCTAGCTACACATCCTAGCTTAGGTGCAAAGTGGTCAAGGACATTTGCCTTCTTCCTGCTGCTCCGGAAATGGGAAGTCTTGATCTTGGAAAGTGAGAACCAGCTCTGGGGCTGGTTCTACTCATGCCAACATACACATAGCAAAAGAAAACAACACTTCGTAAACAATCATCCACACATACACTCATGCAAGTCAAACGTACATACAACCTTGTTTTACATTATTAATTTAGCCTAAAATTACCAAGGTCTACATATATATATATATATTCATTTTGGGTGTCTCATGGTTGACTTGTTCTTTTTAGTTTCCTATAATATCCTAACCAAAATTTTGTGTGTATGTGTGCATATATATTACATGTAAACTTTTCTTTTATCCAATTTCACACTATCTGAGTTGTGTCTATGTGTACTTACACTCTTTAAACACATATATGGCTTCCACATTTGAAATACTGATTTTAAATGGACACGTAAACTGAATTGTAAATTTTAAACTAATTTTTTTATTAAATACCACACTTTTTAGCTATAAAACTTTCATAAAAGAGTTGGCTCGAACCCTAAACAGATTTTCAGACTTTCTATCCACTTTCAAGTTGAAACTTTATGTTTAAGAACCTTATACGACATTTCTTAAGTGTGTATATACATTTTTCCATATATTCAGATTTATTTCTATGCCTAAAAGTGAATTTCAGCATTAAAACAGCAAAAGAAACACATACACAGAACATATATTGCTCAAAGATACCAAAACAGAACATTTAGAGACTTCCAAACTGTTTAGATCATTTTAGATTCATTTTTTATATACATTTCAGAATTGTTTTATGCCTAAAAATGAATTTTCAGCAATAACAGAAACTAAATGGCATTTTCAGATTTCATTTGCAACTTAAAACCAGTTCTCAGATTATTCTAAATGTTGTCAAAGTGCTAGGAAGTTTAAACTGCATTTGCACAAGGGTTTGCATCCCTATTTAAATTTATATCATATTCAAATGATTAATTTCTTAAATCAGATGTTCTACAGGGTTTGAATTGCAAATACACACCACTGCAGGGTCCAAAATCCTATTTTCCTAAATGTTCAGGGATCTAACTACCAATTACAGAAAGATTTCCCCAATTTATATTAAGTCTAGGGGCTATATCAACTAAATACACGTGTTTGACTAATTCCAAAAGAGTCCAGGGGCTAGATCGGGAAATTCTGGGGCTAGCGCGTGTTTTCTGAAACCCCAGGGGGTAGCGCGCAAATTTACCGGCGGGAATCGGCACTTTGAACATGAGCTGTCGGATCTTGGATGGACGCCTCAGATTTTAAATAACTGAACCGGTACGAAGTTCTAATCTCGGCTGTTGCTTGAGATCCGGCGCTCCGAGGCGAGCCACGTCACCCTAGCCGGCGTGGTCGGCTGCACGCGGCAGCACCCGGCGCTCTGTGCCGGCGAGCTCGTCGGAGAAAACGTTCCCGCTCTAATTCACGTTAATTTTCCGAATTCTCTTCACCGACCGAAAGAGTGGGAGTGGGGGATCTCACCTCGACGGATTTCTTGATCCCTAAGTGGCCGGAAGGTGGTCGGCGACGAGCTATAGCGGCGGTGACCTTCGGTTCTTGTCGGAGCGGTGGTTAGGGTGCGAATCCTCAGAGTATCCTTCACCTGCGAGCTTCCCGTATGGCGGTGGAATGCAGCAAGCATGTTAGATCAATGAAAACAAAAGGAATCCAAAGGCCAGTGGCGGCGGGAGCGTCGGTTCTCACTGTGGATGGAGATGGGTCGAGCGAGGAGGAAAACCGATGGGGTCTCGGTGTTTAAATAGATGAGGGAGGTCGACGGGGTTTGTTGGGATTGTGTTGGACCCTGGGGCCAGAGATAGTGGGTGCGTGCGCAGGATTCGGCAGCGACGAGCGTGGGATGCTCGGATGCGGGAAAAGAGCGGCCGACAGTTGGAAGGAACGGAGGAGGGCGATGACAAGTGGGCCCGGCTCGTCAGAGGGAGGAAGAGAAGGAGGGGTATGGTGGAAGTTGCAGCTGTTGGGCCGAGCGTGAGGAAATCGGCCCAAAGGCGGGGTTTTCTCTTTTCTTTTCCTTTTTCTTTTTGGATTCTTCCTCCAATTCGAATTTCATTTCCAAATCTTCAAAATTTTAAACATGCACCACGTCCTTTTGCTTGAAAATTTAATTTGCAGATTTTTGGGCATTACACCGCGCCGACCTCGGGCCCGTGGGTATATCTGGCTTATTTATGATGGCTGGGCCAGAGCCGTCATAAATAAGCTGGTATTTACGACAGGCTAAGTCAGGCCTTGTAAACAAGCATTTATTTACGACGGCCTGACCTAGAACCGTCGTAAATAAACTGGGCCATCATAAATAACCGAGTTTCTTGTAATGAAAAGTATAGCTCATGTATCTTCTCCTTTGTTTATGGCTTTGTTCTTATGAATAATATTAGTCTTCTTTTATTCATATGATTGGATGAAGTGTTTGTTGTTGGTTGTGGAATAAATGCATGCATGTGGTCAGTTTAGATGTTATTATGATAGTATGGTAATTATGTTATTATGTTATCATTTACACAATAGGCCTCAACTATAGTCTAATTAGGTATGATATAAATATGTTAGTATGAGATAACATAGTGCTTGGTTGCAACATTGGTTCAACGAGGTTTATGTTAGTCATTGCCTTAGAATGGTACTTGTATTGCAACTCCTAATGTATTTACTTAGCATGCAAGTGTAGTACTTGGATAGCTAAGTACCGTTGGATATATCATAGACCCACGGATTGAAGGGGTAGGCGGCAGGTGGTGACAGCCCTGTCCGTTTATTGTAATTCCCCACATTCGGCTATGCCACAGCCTCTTGCCGGGAGTCGCCCTGGTGTTACCAGGGGTAAGTCCGTGCCCGATATGTTTGACCACTAAGCACTAGTATTCACTACTAGCATACCCATATGTATAGTATTAGCCTATGCATATGTATACTAGACACACATTAGGAGCACCCCCTTACCATAGCTTAACTCTCAATAGGATCATCTTACCTTTAGAGTAGATTGCTCAGTGTATGTCACACTACCCATTACTATCCTTTTTACACATCCTCCTTGGTTTCCTACTAGAACACCCTATCCTATCCTTCATCTTGCTACACTTCACCTTTGTTTGGGAAAATACGATACCCTAGGGAATACTCTTGGGTGAAATGCTACAGCTATACCTTCCGTGCGCTTGAGAAAATTATTTTACTTTGGCCCTAGGTTAGCCTAGTTCTCATAATTCTTGCTGGCATCTATTACTGAGATGACCTATAAAGGTAAGAAATACCAACAGTACCTTGATGTCGCAAGATAAATCTCGGTCTTTGTTTTGCTCCTAACCCGCATACTTGTAACTTGCCTCTGCATGATAAACTGCTTTCGGTACCAAGTCTTTCCGACATTTCTACCTGCAAAACATGTCACCAAACTCAACATCCAACAACCCCTACTTTTTTGAAAAGAAGCCAAAGTATACTCCTATTCCGTTATGAATTGTTAACGATGTTAAATTATGATTAAAAAAGACAAAATGCATTTATGATTTTACCCCTACTTTTAATATGTGTATATGGTTTTACCTCTATTTTAATTTAGTCATATATTAATAATTGTTTATACAAAATAGTGGTAAAATCACAAACACAAATCAAACAAGTGGTAAAATCGTAAGAGTATTTCTGTCTTTTTCAATCATATTTGACACCGTTAACAACTCATAACAGAGTAGGGGTATAATTTGGTTTCATTTTAAAAAACCAGGGGGTAAAATCATAAAGCTTAATTTTAGAGGGTAAAATCACAATTAGACTTGCAACCAAGGGTATAAACACAATTCACCCAAACAAATTCGTTGACTAAGGTTGATCCACTTGAGTCATGTCAAAACAAATTAATTGGCATAGCTCAAATGTGTCAGATTCTATAAATATTAATGTTGGGATGCTATTAGTAAAATATTACTCCCTCTGTTCTATATTAAATGACGTTTAGAACAACTAATCCAGTTTAAATTGAACTATTTTTTTCTAAAGATTATTTATTTAAAAATGGAGTGAGTAGTTTTATAATGCTTAAATAATAGAAATGTTAGGTCCCACAAGGTTTATGAATGAAGTTGGTGCTTCGAAGTTACAGACAATCGTGACTTACATTGCTACTCATTGCCGTTAACCGGAAAACATGGGATTTGTAGATGATTTCCTATTTTAAAAATCATGACATAAAAAGAGATTCATAAACCAGACGTAGGCACGTAGCCTTTTTATGACTATAACAAGAGAGGATAAAAACTCATAAATTGAGATGGTGAGTATTGTTTAAAAGGAGTCATGTAGGCGACGACTAATCACCGCCTAGAGACGCTACCGCTGGACGCCGTGGCTGAGCTGATCAAGTAGGAGGGCGCCTTGGGCGCCTAAGACCGGCCACACTCATGTACTGGCAAGCATACGGGACTCCACAGCTAGCGTTCGGCAAGATCTTTTCATCCGCACCACTGTACTGGGTCATCTACGCCATCCGAGAGTATGCTACAACACTACGCCCTCTCGCCCGCTCGAAGAATGGTGTGGGATGCTATTGTTGGACTGATCAGTTGCTTCGCGCATGACCACGGACAACGGCTTCTGCTGGACAGGGTCGCCGGATGCTATCGGAACACAGTCACCGGTGACGGCTGCTGCGCGCCTCCCCCAGCCCCGGCCCCGACACCTCCTCCCGCCGCGCCGCCCGCCTTTGTGTGAGACCTATGTGTGCTGAATACATTGGATTTGATGATAAAAGTTTTGAATACTACCAAAACACCTTTTTAACAAGGTCCGACTCTAGGTCCGAGCTCCTGCAAGGTCCGACGATAGGTCCGACTTGTTTTGGGTAGCTCCGGCAAAGTCCGACGTAAGATCCGACTTGCTTTGTCTAGGTCTGACTTGTTTTGGCTAGGTCCGACTTGTTTTTTCTAGCTCCGGTGCTAGGTCCGACTAGCTTTGATAAGTTCCGTGCTAGGTCCGACTAAGCTTTAGTAAGCTCCGGCGCTGGGTCCGACTAGCTTTGGTAAGCTCCGGTTCAAGGTCCGGTTAGCTTTGGTAAGGTTTGGAGCTTGATTGCAATGGTTCTGCTTTTAACTTGCAATGTTTCGAACTTGCTTTACTCTTATAGAAAGTTTGCTTAGTATTATTTTACTAAATTTTTAGTGTGTTTTGGTGGTTATGGCTGATATCATTTTGCTATGGTTTACAACATGCTTATGTGAGGTGCTCACGTAAGATGGTGTAGTTTCGGAACTAACAAGAGTCAAGTCGAGGACTTGTGCTCAGAAGTATTGGTTGTTTATTCATGTGCAGGTGTTGGTTGAGTTAAAGACATGGCTGGTGACGGGATCCATTGAACTAGTCTTAGGGAGAAGATGAGGTTCAACAACCAAGTTCGGGAGGAATTGTGGTTGAGTTGATCGGGAGGTCGCGCAGCATGTTTGGATCAAGAACAATGCATATGAAGGTATCGTGGGCGTTGTTGGAAGGTGTTTGCACGTGTGCAAGGAGTGCATGGATGTGGCAACATGGTTCCAAGGCGTGGTGAAGAGATATGGAAGTGGAGATATGGTTGAAAAGGTTCAACCGGCTGGATTTTGCGCTCAGGCTGCGGCTGAGGCGGTTATGGTTTGTTTATGGAAAGTTTCAAGTTGATTATAACAGGATTTCGTGTTAGGCATGAAGTAGAGTTATTTTAGTAATGTTTGGGACGTTCCTAAGGTGCTTGGAAGTCTTAAGATTGCTTCTATCTGCATATAGAAGAGTCTTGAGCAGTATTGGAAAGTTACAGTTTGAATCCAAGGAGTAGGAGTCCTAGTTTGAGTTGAGTTGGCCTTCGGGCTGGTTATATAAGCAAGAGAGGCCAAGGCTCATGGATGCACGACTTTGGGGCTGTTCCTCTTGTGTTTTGATAAATAAAATTCGTATTCTAAAGGAACTTTTGTGCCTTGTTCGTCCGACTTATTTCAGACAAGTTTTTCTCGTCGAGTTTCTGTTCAGCACTACCTTGCTTCGGTGGTTTTATCATAACTCGAGTTTTACAGATCCAATTGATGTGATTCTTTTTGGGTTATCTTCACAACTTGATTATCTATCATCTGTGAAAATTTCACGGTCATTGAATTTATGGTTTCTGATCTACACAAGTTTCTTTGTAGTATTCCAGAACTGTTTTTCTCGCGTAGGACAGATTGACCTTTGTTCGATCGTAACTTGAGTTTCTCTCAACGGATTTTCATGATTCTTGTTGTGACGTCTTCATGACTTGATTCTCTACAATCTATACTAGTTTTGTAACAGTTGAACACGTTTAGATTAGTCGCACACACGGTCTCTTTAACAGATCGGTTTTCTGCTGAGGGGTGTTTTGTTGCTTCCGCTGAAAAGTTTTTAATCTACCATTCACCCCCCCCCTCTGGTAGCTTTACACGTGTACTTCGATTCTACAATTGGTATCAGAGCCAGGTTGCTCTAATCTTTGTTATTTGCACGTGTTTTGACTAATCATCATGGAGAAATACTCCGCCAAACCTTGTGTGTTTAGTGATATTAATTTTCTGGTTTGGAAGGCACGCATGGAAGCTTTCATCCAGGCACAAGGCTTTGCAATATGGGAAAAGGTGTACAAGCCCTACGATGTGCCTTCAAACGATCAAGTTACGGCTACAAACATGAGAGATGTCGACAACAACAACAAGGCTCGGAACTTGATCATACAAGGACTAACTCAGAGCGACTTCGACCGTGTTGCACACCTCTGCTCGGCGTACAATGTGTGGAGAGCACTTTGTGACTACCACGAAGGATCCAACACGATCAAGGAGGTAAGACAGGATATGTTCAAGAAAGAATACATGCGCTTTGAGATGCAACCCGGTGAGTCCATTGATGACCTATTCGCTCGCTTTAATAAAATTATCAGCAACTTGCGTAGCGTCAATGTTAATTTTTCAGATGTTGAAAATGCTAGGCAATTACTAAGTGCATTAGACATGTCAATTTGGGAGATGAAAGTAATATCCATACGTGAATCCACTGCCATGAGTACTCTTACATTAGATGTGCTTTATTCTAAGCTAAAAACTCATGAAATTGACATTATATCTCGTAAGAACCCAAATAAGACTATTGCATTTGTCTCACAACGTGATATGCCTAGCTCCGGCCAATCATCTAGCAATACACTTGCTTTGCTGTCTTCACTAACCCTGGAACAGATTGAGGAGTTTCCAGAGGAGGAGCTAGTACTTCTTTCTACTAGGTTCTCAAAAGCATTGCAAAATGTGAGAACTAGAAGGAGAGGAAGCTCCGGACCTCAACGATGCTTTGAATGTGGTAAGACAGGACACTTTTGTACAGATTGCCCTAACCTTTCAGGTCCTTCTAACCGTGATGAAAAGCATAATAAAGTCAAGTCCTCTTTTGGCAACACCAACAAGAAAAAGAAGGGTTTTACAGGACGTAAACTGATAAACAGTGTCATCACCGCACTTCAAGAACTTGGCTCGAGTGATGTAGACATTGGAAGTGATGAGGATGAAGATGATCTGGCAAACTTGTACTTCATGGCGGGCAAATCAAAATCAAGTATGGAGGATGCAGAACACAACAGTGACAACGAAAAGGTATGTCCTACTTGTGAAGAAATGTGTGATGCTATTTCTCGTGCCACTATTATTGTTAAGAAAAAGGACAAAAAGCTTAGGGTCAATGCTATTAAAATTGAGTCACTAGAATCTGAAATTAATCGTTTAAAATCCTTGATTCCTAGTGATGATTCTTGTTCCTCATGTGATTTAATATATGAACAATTGTCCTCTCTAAGAAGTGCACACACCTCCACACTTGATAAAGTTGAACTTGAAATCGAAAAGAACAAAAAGCTTGCTGCACTTAATGATAAAAACTTGAAAGATGCTTGTTGTTCTACAATTGATTTGCATTGTTCTACTTGCGATGATCTTGATAAGAAACTACAAGATGCTATGAAAGAAATTTCTATATTGAACAATGCTTTACGTTCTCATGAAGTTAAATATTGTTCCAATTGCAAATTAAAAGGAGAAACTTCATATGAAAATTGTCTTGATCTATCAAATAAAACTGATAATATGCATAGGACATTAGATCGGGTTTGTAATGAGAATAAGAACCTAAACTTGCTGCTGAATTCTTCCAAGTCTTGCAATGATAAAACTGGTTTAGATTTTGATTCACATGCTCATGCTAAGGAACATCCACCTAAAATTGTAAAATCATTAGGAAGTGGTTTGATTCAAACAGTTCCTAAACAAAAAGGAGTGGTTTTTAAATCTGCAGGAGTAATGTCACATTCGGATTCAAACAAACATACTGCATGCTCATCTAGACATGAACACAAAGTTGAATTTCATTGTACCTATTGTGGTAGAGATGGTCATGTCATAGATTTTTGTTATAGACTAGCTAACCAACATAAAAAGGAAAGAATGCAAGCTAGATCTTATAACTCTCATGCAAAATTTGCTGCACATACTAAACCAAATGTCAGGAACATGCAACCTGCTGTTATGAGTCAGAAATATTCAAAGTTTACCTCCGGAGCTTCTGTTTTTGCCTCTGGACCTTCTGATTTTGCCTCCGGAGCTACTGATTTTCGTGCTACACAGGTAACACCTCATAGGTCAGTAGTTAAGAACAAAAAATCTCAAACTTTGACTCATAAACCTGCTGTTTTATCTCAGCTTTCACTTGTTATTCCTGCTGGACGTCGTGTGACTCAGTACTGGATTCCCAAATGCCTTTTAACTAACCCCAGTATTGAGTCATCGACGTATTGTGCTTCTATGTAGGTTACACGCTTGAGGAAGGAGAACATTTGGATTGTGGATTCAGGTTGCTCACGCCACATGACCGGTAACAAAGAATGGTTCTCCTCTCTCTCTTTTGTATCACGTGTAGAGAATGTTACTTTTGCTGATAATTCTTCAACTCCTATAATTACTAAGGGTTCGGTTAGAGTAAATGATCACTACACTTTGAAGTATGTGGCACTTGTCAAAAATTTGAAATACAACTTGCTTTCTGTTTCAAAATTGCTAGACGAAAATCTAGAAATTATTTTCAATAAAAACTGTTGCAAAGTTGTAGGTTCAAATAGTGAGCTTATGTTTAACATGTCTCGGTTTGGAAGAGTTTTTAAAGCTGATTTTGATATGTCTTCCTCTAAGCATAGATGTCTAGTTGCAAATGATTCCAAAGATTTATATATTTGGCATCGTAGACTTGGTCACGTAGGCTTTGATCATCTCACGCGTGTTAGTGCTCTTGATTGCATACGTGGGCTGCCTAAGCTTAAAGGGGACAAAGAAATTGTGTGTTCTTATAGACATGCTAAGATGGTTGCAGGTTCACATGCTCCTCTCACAATGACCATGACAACTGAACCGGGTCAACTTTTACACCTTGACACCGTAGGACCTTCACTTGTTCAATCCCTCGGAGGTAAATGGTATGTTCTTGTGATTGTTGATGACTATTCTAGATACTCTTGGGTTTACTTTATGGCATCTAAAGCTTTTAGTCACTTTAGAACTTTATTTCTTAGATTATAAATTGATCACCCAGGATCTTTAAGAGCAATTATAAGTGATAATGGAACCGAATTTAGAAATCAATCGTTTGATCACTTTTGTGCTGAAAATGCAATAGATCATCACTTTTCTTCACCATATGTACCTCAACAAAACAGAGTTGTAGAGACAAAGAACAGAACCTTAGTTGAGATGGCTAGGACTATGCTTGATGAATATCAAACTTCTAGGAAATTTTGGGCTGATGCAATTGCAACCGCTTGTTATGTCTCAAATCGTGTTTTCTTGCGTGCTAAGCTAGGTAAAACACCATATGAGCTCAGGTTTGGACATAGGCCTAGTGTCACACACTTTAGGGTCTTTGGTTGCAAATGCTTTGTTAAGAAACATGGTAATCTTGATAAATTTGAAGCTAGATCTGTTGATGGCATGTTTCTTGGTTATCCATCTCATACTAGAGGCTACCGTGTGCTTTTACTTGATACTAACAAAATTGTGGAGACTTGTGAGGTTTATTTTGATGAAGCTAACCCAGGTACTAGTTCAAATATTGCAGGTCCGAATCCATATCCGCAGGGGGAGAGTATTTTCGTTGAAGAAGAGGAAGAAGTGGTGCTGCTGACTGAAAATTCAGCAGCTAATGACATTGTTCCAGCTCCTGATCTTGATTCACAGCCAGCACCGACGACCACCATTGCTGGTCCAGATCCTACTCACGTCACAAGCTCATCTATTTGTGATGAACATGAAGAAGAAGAAGCTTGTGAAGTGTCCACTCCCCTCCGGATTCTCAAAAGTCATCCTCCACAACAAATTATTGGAAGCTTGCATGAACGAGTTACAACATCCAGGTTTTTCGACCCCAATTCTCATGCCCATTCTGCTTTTGTTGCTTCTTTTGAACCCAAAGATATATCACACGCACTCACTAATGAATCTTGGATTATTGCCATGCAATAAGAGTTAGAAAATTTTGAAAGAAATAATGTTTGGAAACTTGTACCTCCACCTCAAGGTCACACTTTAATTGGAACTAAATGGGTGTTTAAAAATAAACAAAGTGAGGATGGGGTTGTGGTTAGGAATAAGGCTAGGTTGGTTGCTCAAGGTTTCACACAAGTTGAAGGTCTAGATTTTGATGAAACTTTTGCTCTTGTTGCTAGATTAGAAGCCATAAGAATTTTGTTAGCTTTTGCTGCATCTAAAGGTTTTAAGCTATATCAAATGGATGTTAAAAGTGTTTTTCTTAATGGCTACATAGATGAGGAGGTTTATGTCAAACAACCACCTGGTTTTGAAAATCCAAATTTTCCTAATCATGTTTACAAACTGTCCAAAGCCTTGTACGGTCTCAAACAAGCCCCTAGAGCATGGAATGATAGGTTAAAAATATTCTTACTTGAAAAGGGGTTTACCATGGGCAAGATTGATAAAACTCTTTTTGTGCTTAAGCATGGCAATGACTCATTATTCGTTCAAGTGTATGCGGATGATATTATCTTTGGTTGTGATTCTCATGATCTTGTGTCCAAGTTTTCAGCTATGATGAGTTCAGAATTTGAGATGGGTATGATGGGAGAATTCACGTACTTTTTGGGGCTGCAAATCAAGCAAACCAAGGAGGGTACCTTTGTGCATCAAACAAAGTATACAAAAGATCTCCTAAGGCGCTTCAACATGGACAAAAGCAAGCCTCTTCGGACACCAATGGGAAAAGCAATAACACTTGAACTTGATGAAGATTGTGATCCCGTTGATCAAAAAGAATATAGAAGCATGATCGGAACACTTTTGTTTCTCACGGCATCAAGACCGGACATACAATTCAGCGTATGTCTTTGTGCACGGTTTCAAGCCTCCCCACGTGCTTCACATTGTCAAGCCTTCAAAAGGATTCTCAGGTACTTACATGGAACTCAAGAATTTGGCATTTTTCTTCCTTCTTCCTCAACCGTTACTTTAAAAGCTTTTTCCGATGCTGATTTTGGGGGTTGTAGGATTGATAGGAAAAGTACTTCTGGTGATTGTCATTTTCTTGGTAATTCACTCGTGTTATATATTTTGTAGTTTTTGCCATGTCTAGTAATTGGAATAATTACTTACACTAAATCTGGTCATGGTCAAACTTTCTTACTGTTTTGAACTTGTTGCATGCTCACAAGTGCTTTTAATCATAAAGAATTAATCAAGTAACACACTCACATGTTGAGTTTTTATGTTCAAATAAAAAATTGAGAAAAGATCACGAGAATATGCATGCATCGCACTTCTTCTGTTGAGATGGCTTATCATTGGACTTAGATATGAAATTGAAAGGAGTTGTGCATGACTAAAACCATTTCCTTAACCTTCTGACTGTCAAATGACATAGGATTGGTTTGGTTGGTTAGAATAAGGCTGATGCTGCATATAATCTCTTGCAAATGTCATAAGATTAAAATTTGTGCTTTAAATATTAAATAAAATGCAGTAACAAGTGTCATGCTTTCAGGTCTTGAAATAGTTAAGTTTATGAGATCATGACTTGCTTAAATTGAAAATTACACTTGATCTCTAGCATGGCTTACACTACTTTATGTATCTCATTGATGTGATAGTGTAAGTTACTTGATAGTATGATTTGTATGAGCTTTGTTTTATATGTATATGTCGTAATGTGCTCATAACAAATTAAAATTTCTCTTTTGTACCTTACTGAATACATTGTCAAAGGGAGAGAAATTGATCACACATTGCACACATTCACAAGTGTTTTGGCACGACTCTTCTCAAGGGGAGAACTTTTGGTATTTTTGTTTTTCTTCTCATTTTATTTCTGATTTACAAATGGGGAGAAATTGTTTTTAAAACTTTTCATGTGAATAAGCCAATATTCGGATTTTAAGTGGTGTTGCCAATGCATTCATCAAGGGGAGATTGTGAGACCTATGTGTGCTGAATACATTGGCTTTGACGATAAAAGTTTTGAATACTACCAAAACACCTTTTTAACAAGGTCCGACTCTAGGTCCGAGCTCCTGCAAGGTCCGACGATAGGTCCGACTTGTTTTGTGTAGCTCCGGTAAGGTCCGACGTAACGTCCGACTTGTTTTGTCTAGGTCTGACTTATTTTGGCTAGGTCCGACTTGTTTTTGCTAGCTCCAGTGCTAGGTCCGACTAGCTTTGGTAAGTTCCGTGCTAGGTCCGACTAAGCTTTAGTAAGCTTCGGCGCTGGGTCCGACTAGCTTTGGTAAGCTCCGATTCAAGGTCTGGTTAGCTTTGGTAAGGTTCGGAGCTTGATTGCAATGGTTCTTCTTTTAACTTGCAATGTTTCAAACTTGCTTTACTCTTATGGAAAGTTTTCTTAGTATTATTTTACTAAGTTTTTGGTTCATTTTGGTGGTTATGGCTGATATCATTTTGCTATGGTTTACAACATGCTTATGTGAGGTGCTCACGTAAGATGTTGTAGTTTCAAAACTAACGAGAGTCAAGTCGAGGACTTGTGCTCAGAAGTATTGGTTGTTTATTCATGTGCAGGTGTTGCTTGAGTTCAAGACATGGCTGGTGACGGGATCCATTGAACTAGTCTTAGGGAGAAGATGAGGTTCAACAACTAAGTTCGGGAGGAATTGTTGTTGAGTTGATCGGGAGGTTGCGCAGTATGTTTGAATCAAGAACAATGCATATGAACTGTAACACCCCAAAATGTGTTAAAAATGTGAATTTAAAATTTTTGGATGTAATGCATGTGGAGAAAAGTTCAAACTCAAACTGGAATTCAAATTTGAAACAAAACAGAAAAGAAAAATGGCCAATGGGCCGAAACCCACCTCAGCCGGCCAAGCAGCCCGCTGCTTCCTCCCCCCTCTCCCTCTCACTGTCGTGCGGGACCCACCTATCGGCACCTTCGTCTCCAACCACCACTAACCTTTTTCCGAGCTCCCACGCCGGATCGTGTTGCCTCCTCCGGATCAGGCGCACGTACCCACGATCTCCGGTTGTGTTTGGTCCCACACGATCCCAACCGACCCCCGCCACCCTCCTTAGCCCATTTAAACGCCGAGATCCGCCTCTTTTTTCCTCCCCGATCGACTCACTTTAGTACTGTTGAGACCGAGACCCTCTCTGCCGTTTTCTCCCAACCTTCGCCCGATTTCTCTAATCTAACGGGTTTGTCACGTTCCACTGCCGCCGGGGAGCCCTGCAGGTGAAGGAAACGACGTGTCTTGCGCTCCAACAGTCGCTCCAACGAGCATCGAGTGCCATTGCCGGACTTCGACGCCGCCGACCGACTTCCAGGGCCTCCAAGTGCAGGAAAATCCCTAGGTGAGCTTCCCCTACCCCTCCGCAGCTGATCCGTGCAAAAAGATGCAAGTTCTAACGCATAGAGGCAAAAACCGAGGCTGCGCCGGCGAGATCGCCGCCCACCGCCGCCGCGCGCCGCCGCGCGCGTGGGCTGGCTCCGGCCATGGCGAAGTGGCCCCCTGTGGCCCGTCCATTTTAAATCGTGCGGTCTCGAATAGATTCAACCCGTACCGTTTCGCGATCTAATCTCAGCCCTCCGTTTTAAATCCAACGGCCCACATCAGCCCCGCGTTATAAAAGTCGGGAATCTTACGAGCTACCCCCTGGGGATCTCGAAAAACACGAGCTAGCCCCGGAAACTTCTGATCTAGCCCCTGGACCCTTAGAAATTCATGTAAATTCATTTAAAATCAGTTTTAGCTCCTGGAATAAGTAAGAATTAGGAGGACCTCCCTGTTTTGCACACTTAGACCCCTGAAAATTTAGAAAATGAGAAATGGGGCCCCACTGAGTGAGAATTTGCACATCAGCCTCTGAGGGTTATTAATTTCAGGAAATTGAATATGTGAATAGGATTTAAATTTAAACATAGGTGTAGGTTCAGTTGAATTATTCTAACCCTATTGAAAATTGGTAGAACAATCTGAGGTCTGAATTTAGAGGGGAAATAAACTTTTAAACTAAATGAGATTGTTGTTTTGTAATTTATCTCTGAAATATACCCTTTAGGCATAAAACAAATTTAAATATGTGAAAAAATGAATCTAAATAACCAAAAAGGAGTAGGGAAAATTTATAAAGGTTCTGTTTAGGTAATTGGAACAGTAGAAAATTTTGTATAAATTTAGGTTGCTGTTTTATTGCTGGAAATTCATTTTTAGGCTAGAAAATAATTCTGAAAATGGGTAAAAATAAATTTAAATTGATTCCCATCAGAGAGGAAGTCAAAAGATATTTTATTGGACATTTTAGATCAGTACATGTTCTGTTTAGGTGATATATTGTGCTATTTTAGTATTAAAGATTACTTTTAGGTATGAAAAATAAATTTGAAAATATAGGAAAATAGGTATACCTAATTAGAAAATGTCAAGTGAGGTCCCCAAATCCAAAACTTCAAATTAAGATTTTGTAGAAGATCTGAAAGCCTATTTGGAGTAGGAAATTATCTTTTATGCAAATTTTATGGCTAAGAAGTGTATTATCTAATATAGAGAATTTGTTCAAATTGGAAATTCATATATAGTGTGCACTTAGAAATCTGAATATTAAAGTTAGAAATAATATATATGTTTAAAAGTGCATGTATGCCTAGAATCAACATATCTAGGGTAAACACAACACTTAAATATGTGAATGACTTTCATATGTATGTATGTGTGGTTTGCATGAGTGGAAATGTGGACTATGGCTTATGGAATGTTGTTTTCTTTTGCTATGTGTGTATTGGCATGAGTAGAACCAGCCCTAGAGCAGGTTATCACCTTTCAAGATCAAGACTTTCCATTCCCGGAGCAGCAGGAAGAAGGCAAGTGTCCTTGACCACTTTGATTCTATACTAGGATGTGTAGTTAGAATTTAATTGCATTGTCAATTTGAAATATGATACCCAAGCTAGAAAGTTTCCCTAGAATTGCATTATCTTGTTTCCTTGTAGCCTTGGGTTGGGAGTTACTTTATTATATCTTGCATTTATGCCACTCATGCTTAGAATGAGATCATCACCTTGATCACTTTACCTTTGAATGAATTATTATGAATTATGTAGAGGTAGGGATCTAGGCAAATTGGATGCTTTGGTTGGTGCTGTGTGCACGAGACTCAGGTTTTTGTTTAGTGCTTGCCTGGATCCTACGTACCGGTTCATGGAGCATGTAACCTGGCTTTACCGTGCCAACCACATGCTGAGATGGGGCAGCTTGGCCAATTAATTAGGTGCATCTCCGGCGTAGTATGGGTGTATTGGATGGTGCGGGGAATAGGTGTCAGTTGGACTACCATATGAACCGCAAGGCTCAAGAGGGGGCCACTGCAGCGGGGTTGGAGCCTCTTGTATGCTGTTAGGGGTGAAACCTCAGTGGGCCCACACACGTCGGAAATCCCTTTGTAAAGGCCTTATAGTGATCTCTTGGCTACACACCCTGGAAGTGTGAACGTGGTTCACGGCCACGGGCATAATGGAGGTTCTTTTAGTCCACCCGGCAACGGGAGATGAAATCACTACATGTGGGTACAGTGGTGCAAACTCTGCAGAGTCAAAACTGTCATGACATCCGTGCTCATGGTCAAGAGCGGCTTGGACTTATTCATGATTAGAGGAATGATGAATTGGGAAGTGGAGGATGTTAAGCGGGAATCTTAACAATGGAAATGAAGTGATGGTGATGTTATATTGATGATGGGTTGGGGGATTGGGACCATTCCACTTATGTAGTAATGTAGGTGCATAATAAGCTAAGGTGATAGGTACTAATTGCGTAGTGCTTTAACCATGAGTTCAACCTATCCTTGCTCTAGCCATGCATGACATAACTTTCCCACACTTGCTGAGTACCTACGGTACTCAAGCTTGCTTTTCTGTTGGTATTAAATTGCTGCCCAGGCCAAGGGAATGACGTGGTGTACAACGACCAAGACTTCGGACCCGAAGAAGGATTCTAGGTTCACAGAGTCCCCCGGGCAACGCCTGTGACGGAGCCCACAAGACTTATCTTCCGCTGTTGTTTTATTTACATGTTATGAACATATTATCGTCCATCGAGACGTTATGCTTTGTAAGACTTATTTATATTCAAACACTTGGCTTGTAATATAATGATGCTTCACTATTTGTCGTCACATGTATGAGAAAATGATCCTGGCATACATGTGGGAGTCACTCGGTCGTTCTTCCGATAAACCGGGTGTGACAGAAGTGGTATCAGAGCCAGGGTTGCCCGTAGGAACGTGGACCTAGGTAGAAATGGACGTATTTAAGGACCTTATGTTCTTAAAAACTGTTTTACAAAAGGTGTGTGGTAAAATTTTTAATTAATGTTGTTTCTTTATTTTATTTGTTCATCTTGCCTCAACTTTTATTCAAAATATAGTATTTATTTAATTATTGTCTAACTTGATTTTAAATGTTTTATGTTTTAGATGGTTCATATGGTCCGCACCGCTCGCAAGTCCACCGGAGGAAGAGTTCCTATAGTTGCACTTGCCTTGAGGGAGGAAAACCGTCCGGTGACGTACCACTCCTACGGTTGGCAGTAGGAGGCTTGTTGCGCCGTCTTCGACGTATGCTTCACACCGCCGAAAACGTCGGCAAGCTGATCATACACTACAGCTCCACCAAGACCATCCGTGAAAAGCGTGAAGAAAGGAGCTCAGAGATGAGGATCATCCACGACAACAAGCTGCTCAAGATCCACCGCTCTCCAGCTTGTCGGGCGACTCAGGACGATGCTGAGAAGGATGTCACCTGGGAGGCTATCACCTGCCAGAGTTACATCAACCGTCGCCATCTAGACAGGACTGAGTACATGTATGTCCTCCAGCGTGAGAGTGGCACCGCGGAGTACAAGTACCCGCCGGTGCAGCAGGGGACTTCCCATGAGCACATGGACCTATGCTTGGAGGATGCAGCTATGCTCAGCACTCGACTGCAGGAGTGCCAGCAGGAGCTTCAGGATGTCCGTGACACCCTGAAGGAGACTGAGGCGTTTCTTCACGCCAGCTTGAGGGCGAGGGAAAGAGGATATGGGAATGAACTGTGTGTCACCGAGAATGACACGTGGACTCCTGACTCCCCAGACCGCCGGGCGAGCAAGCGTCGCCGCACTTATCCACCAGCAGCTTCCCCACCTAAAGCGGAATTAGAGGGCAGCCGCAATGATGAGGAAGACCCTGACGAGCCAGCTCAGTGATACGAGTTGTTTAGAGTCATTTCCCTTATTTCAGCATGTTATCGAGTAGTCGAGTCAAGACCCTATTTATTTGTTTGTTAATGTTTGGTGTGTGACGTGAGTTGTGGAATCCAGGGGCATTTATCCACAACCTCGTCTTTAAGATTGAATTTGCTTTTGTGTGTGAAACCTAATGAATCAATAGTGCGTTTGTTTTTGCATGAGGCATGATGCCTAAAACCCTATGTGAAATCTTTAGAAATTGTCTAAATATTAAGGTCTCATAAGTTTAAGTTTATACAAGCAATGTGGGAAGTTAATGCGTAATGATTAAGTTGACACTTGGTTGATCATAATAGATGGCCGGAAGAGGAAAAGGTCGTGGTGCCAACCCCAACAACAACAACAATGAGGCTCCCAATCCTCACCTTCTCGGAGGGCAAGACAGGGGTGGTCGCCGTGAAAGAGTTGACCCTATCTACCAAATGATCGATAATCAAAATCAGCTCATTCAGAATTTGACTCAAGTGGTGGCCAACTTACACCAAGCTCCACCCCCACAGGCTGCACCACGTCAACCAAGGTTGAGTGAGTTTCTTGGAACTCAACCCCAAAGTTTTCCAGTGCTGTTGAACCTCTGGAGGCAGATGATTGGCTCAAGACCATTGAGAACAAGATGAGGATCATACAATGCCAAGGGTATGAGAGGGTGCTGTTTGCCTCTCACCAATTGCATGGACCCGCTGCTGATTGGTGGACCGCTTACGTGGCAGCCCATCACGACCCCGAGAACATAACTTGGGAAGAGTTCAAGCGCAGTTTCCGCAACCACTACATACCAAGGTGAGAACTCAAGAACAAGAGGAAGGAGTTCTTGGGACTGCAGCAGGGCAACATGACTGTGAGGGAATACCTCACCAAGTTCACCCAACTATCCCGTTATGCACCACGGGACATCGAAACTGATGAGCAGAAACAGGACTGTTTTGTAGAAGGACTTACCATGGAAATGCAATGTGCAATGTCCTCCAACGAATATGAAAGTTTCCAAAAGATGGTGGACAGAGCGTTTGTCGTGGAGAGGAAGTTGAAGGCCTTGGAGAATTAAAACAAGAGGAAGATGGGATGGTCACACCAAGCATCAAGCAGCAACACACGTCCACGTCTGATGCAGCAACTTGCAGGGCAGATGAGCCGTGTTGTGGTACCCTACTCGACACCGAGAGGGTACAACCCGAACTTCAGGCCTCCATCAGCACCAGTACAGCCGCAGCGTCAGTTTGGGCAGCAGCCACGCCCCACTTATCAACCTCGACCAGCAGGACAAGTGCCACAGAACCAACCCCAAGATAACAAAGTCCAGGTACCTAAAGTCAGGGTGCAAAGCTTCAATTGTGGTGAAGTGGGGTACTACGCTCATAAGTGCACAAAGAAGAAGCCTATGCAGCCACAGCAGCAGAATGTGATGCGAGGACGGGTGAACCACATGACCATGGAGGAAGCGCAAGAGGCACCGGACGTGGTGATTGGTAAGTTCCCTGCAAATTTACACATTGCAACCATTTTGTTCGATTCTGGTACTACCCACTTGTTCATTGCTCAAGGATTTGTTAACAAGCATGATCTAGCAACAACACAAATGAATCATATGTTAGCAATGAACTCTCCTGGGGGAGAAATAAGAACAAGACAAGTGTGTACCAAGGTGAATCTAGACATTAATGGGGTAGTATTTACTGCAAACCTCATAGTGACAAACTCACAAGGGATAGATATCATTTTAGGTATGGATTGGTTGACCAAACATAAAGGTACCATCCATTTTTCGACTAGAACTGTGGAACTAACTCACACTAGTGGCACGAAACTGAAGTTCATAGCCGTACAAGAACCTAAGAGGGACATTAAACTCAATCAAGTGGAAGTGGAAGTGGAAGAGATAAGGGTTATCAAGGAATATCCCGACATTTTTCCTGAGGAGTTGCCATGTATGCCCCAAGATCGTGAAGTGGAATTCACGATTGAACTAGTGCCTGGAACAGCCCCGATATACAAAGGCCTTATCGGATGGACTCCAAACAGCTGGAAGAGCTCAAAGAACATATAAGAAAATTGACAGAGAAGGGGTATATTCATCCTAGTTCCTCGCCATGGGGAGCTCCAATGATATTTGTGCCCAAGAAGGACGGGACCCAAAGGTTATGTGTAGACTACCGTGCGTTGAATGAAGTAACCATCAAGAACAAGTACCCATTACCCCGCATTGAAGACTTATTTGATCAGTTGAGGGGAGCCTGTGTATTCTCAAAAATTGATCTCAGGTCGGGATATCACCAATTGAATATAAGGCCAACTGACATTCCAAAGACAACTTTCGTATCTCGGTACGGGCTGTTTGAATACACCGTCATGCCGTTCGGGCTAACTAATGCCCCAGCGTATTTCATGTATCTCATGAACAAGGTATTCATGGAATATTTGGACAAATTTGTAGTGGTTTTCATTGATGACATTCTCATCTTCTACAAAGATGAAGAAGAACATGAGGAACATCTAAGACTGGTGTTGCAAAAGTTGAGAGAACACCAACTATATGCCAAGCTGAGCAAATGCGAGTTTTGGCTGACAAGAGTCCCCTTCTTAGGACACATAATCTCGGAGGGAGGAATCTTCGTAGATCCCGCCAAAATCGAGGATGTGCAGAAGTGGAAGACCCCTGAAAATGTCGGGGAAATTCGAAGCTTCTTAGGATTGGCTAGATATCATCGACGGTTCATTGAGGGCTTCTCCAAGATCTCGAGACCCCTCACCAAATTGTTAGAGAAGGGAATCACATTCACGTGGACACCGGGGTGTGAGACAAGTTTCCAAGAGTTGAAGAAAAGATTGACAACAGCACCAGTGTTAGTTATGCCAGACATGCAGAAGAATTTTTCGGTGTATTGCGATGCTTCTAGACACGGGTTGGGATGTGTTCTCATGCAAGAGGGGCATGTCGTTGCCTATGCATCCCGGCAGCTCCAAAAACACGATAAGAACTATCCTATGCATGACCTCGAGCTAGCCACAGTGGTCCACACACTGATACTTTGGAGGCATTACTTGATGGGAAAGAGGACAGAGATATATACAGACCATAAGAGCTTAAAGTACATTTTCACACAGCCCGATCTCAACCTCAGACAAAGGAGATGGTTAGAGCTAATCAACGACTTTTATGTGGGCATCAACTATCATCCTAGGAAAGCGAACGTCGTGGCAGATGCTTTAAGCCGGAAGGTCCATGTCAACATGTTGAGCTTAAATGACACGCCTACGGAACTGAAGGAAGAGATTGTAAAACTCAATCTATGCCTGGTGAATAGTGGTGAGGCCATCGCCATGGAAGTGGACTCCACATTACAGCAAGACATACGCAACAGTCATAAGAATGATGAAAAGATACAAGAAATCAGAGAACTCCTCAAGGAAAATAAAGCTCCTGGGTTCAGAGAGGATGAAAAAGGTACGGTGTGGCATGGGAAAAGAATCTGTGTACCTGAGGTGAAGGAGATCCGTGAACTGATTTTGAAGGAGGCTCATAATTCCGACTATTCCATTCATCCTGGGAGTACAAAGATGTATCATGACCTCAAGAGCAGATATTGGTGGTATGGCATGAAGCGAGATGTCGCGAAACATGTTGCCCTATGTGACACATGTCAGTTGGTGAAAGCAGAACATCAACGACCCGCGGGACTGTTGCAACCACTCAAAGTGCCTGAATGGAAATGGGAAGAAATAGGTATGGACTTCATAGTGGGACTGCCTAGGACCCAATCGGGATATGATTCGATATGGGTCATCCTTGACAGGCTGACTAAGGTAGCTCAATTCATCCCGTGAAAGAAAGCTACAGCGGATCCAAATTGGCAGAATTGTATATGTCAAGAATCGTGTATTTTCATGGAGTGCCAAAGAAGATAGTGTCAGATCGAGGGACACAGTTCACCTCAAGGTTCTAGCAGAAGTTACATGAAACCATGGGAACTCATCAGAATTTTAGTTCCGCCTATCACCCACAGACTGACGGGTAGACCAAAAGGACCAATCAAATCCTTGAGGATATGCTGAGAGCTTGTGCACTCAAGAACAATAGGAATTGGGATAAGAACTTACCGTATGCGGAGTTCTCCTACAACATTAGTTACCAGGCTAGTATGAAGATGTCACCCTTTGAGGCGTTGTATGGGAGGAAGTGCAGAACTCCATTATTTTGGAACAAAACTGGGGAAAGCGAAGTGTTTGGGCCTGAGGTACTACAAGAAGCCGAGGCGAAAGTGAGGGAAATCCGCAACAACTTGAAGATAGCCTAGACCCGACAAAAGAGCTATGCCGATGTATGGAGGAGAGAGCTCATTTTCAACATGGGGGACTATGTCTATCTCAAGGTGTCCCCTATCTGAGGGCTTCGTCGGTTCAAGGTGAAAGGGAAGCTATCACCTCGATACATCGGACCCTTCCAGATTCTGGAGAGGAAAGGCGAAGTGGCATATCAGTTAGAACTACCGACTCGCCTATCAGATGTGCACGATGTATTCCATGTGTCACAACTCAAGAAATGTTTACGAACACCCAAAGAGATGTTACCCATGAATGAGGTGGACGTACGAGAGGATCTTTCATATGCCGAGCAGCCGGTCAAGATCTTGGAGACAATGGAACGCATCACAAGGAATAAAAGAATCCGAATGTGCAAAGTGCATTGGAAGCACCACTCGGAAGCAGAAGCCAGCTAGGAGCGAGAAGACGAGCTCAAGGCACAGTTCCCAGATCTGTTTTCCTAGAGTCACCAATCTCGAGGACAAGATTCCTTTTAAGGGGGGTAGAGTTGTAACACCCCAAAATGTGTTAAAAATGTGAATTTAAAATTTTTAGACATAATGCATGTGGAGAAAATTTCAAACTCAAACTGGAATTCAAATTTGAATCAAAACATAAAAGAAAAAGGAAAGAAAAAGAAAAACGGCCAATGGGCCGAAACCCACCTCAGCCGGCCCAGCAGCCCGCAGCTTCCTTCCCCCTCTCCCTCTCACTGTCGTGTGGGACCCACCTGTCGGCACCTTCGTCTCCAACCGCCACCGACCTTTTTCCGAGCTCCCGCGCCTGATCGTGTTGCCTCCTCCGGATCAGGCGCACGTACCCACTATCTCCGGTTGTGTTCGGTCCCACACGATCCCAACCGACCCCCGCCACCCTCCTTAGCCCATTTAAACGCCGAGATCCGCCTCTTTTCCTCCCCGATCGACTCGCTTCAGTACCAGTGAGACCGAGACCCTCTCTGCCGTTTTCTCCCAACCTTCACCCGATTTGTCTGATCTAACGGGTTTGTCACATTCCACCGCCGCTGGGGAGCCCTGCAGGTGAAGGAAACGACGTGTCTTGCGCTCCAACAGTCGCTCCGATGAGCACCGAGTGCCATTGCCGGACTTCGACGTCGCCGACCGACTTCTAGGGCCTCCGAGTGCAGGAAAATCCCTAGGTGAGATTCCCCTACCCCTCCGCAGCTGATCCGTGCAAAAAGATGCAAGTTCTAACGCATAGCGGCAAAAACCGAGGCTACGCCGGCGAGATCGCCGCCCCTCGCCGCCGCGCGCGTGGGATGGCTCCGGCTAGGGTGACGTGGCCCCTTGTGGCCCGTCCGTTTTAAATCGTGCGGTCCCGAATAAATTTAACCCGTACCGCTTCGCGATCTAATCTCAGCCCTCCGTTTTAAATCCAACGGCCCACAAGACTGTGACGGAGCCCACAAGACTTATCTTCCGCTGCTGTTTTATTTACATGTTATGAACATATTATCATCCATCGAGACGTTATGCTATGTAAGACTTATTTATATTCGAACACTTGGCTTGTAATATAATGATGCTTCACTATTTATCGTCACATGTATGAGAAAATGATCCTGGCATACATGTGGGAGTCACTCGGTCGTCCTTCGGATAAACCGGGTGTGACATGAAGGTATCTTGGACGTCGTTGGAAGATGTTTGCACGTGTGCAAGGAGTGCATGGACGTGGCTACATAGTTCCATGGTGTTATGAAGAGATGTGGACGTAAAGAATTGGTCGGAAAGGTCCAACCGACTAGGTTATGGACTCAGGCTCGGCTGAGTCGTGTTTGACTCAAATATGGAAAATTTTGAGTTGGTTATGATAGGATTTCGTGTGAGTCACGAATTTGAGTTGTTTTAGGAATGTTTGGGACGTTCCTAAGGTGTTTGGAAGTCTTAAGATTGCTTCTATCTGCGTATAGAAGAGTCTTGAGCAGTATTGAAAAGTTACAGTTTGAATCCAAGTAGGAGTCCTAGTTTGAATTGGATTGGCCATAGAGCTGGTTATATAAGCAAGGGAGGCCAGAGCTCGTAGAGCACGAATTTGGGGCTGTTCCTCTTATGTTTTGATAAATAAAATTTGTATTCTAAAGGAACTTTTGTGCCTTGTTCGTCCGACTTGTTTCAGACAAGTTTTTCTCGTCGAGTTTCTGTTCAGCACTACCTTGCTTCGGTGGTTTTATCATAACTCGAGTTTTACAGATCCAATTAATGTGATTTTTTTGGTTGTCTTCATAACTTAATTATTTATCATCTGTGAAAATTTCACGGTCATTGAATTTGTGGTTTCTGATCTATACGAGTTTCTTTGTAGTATTTCAGAACTGTTTTTCTCGCGTAGGACAGATTGACCTTTGTTCGATCTTTCGATCGTAACTTGAGTTTCTCTCAACGGTTTTTTATGATTCTTGTTGTGACATCTTCGTGACTTGATTCTCTACAATCTATACTAGTTTTGTCACAGCTGAACACGTTTAGATTAGTCGCACACACGGTTTCTTTAACAGATCGATTTTCTGTTGAGGGGTGTTTTGTTGTTTCCGCTGAAAAGTTTTTATCTACCATTCACCCCCCCTTCTGGTAGCTTTACACGTGTACTTCGATCCTACACTCCGCATCCACCTCCATCGCGTCGTCGGCCACTGCTACGGGGGCTAGACGGCGAGGCGACGCGTGGGCGCAGCGGCACAGGGGCTAGACAACGCGGGGTGAGACGGCGAGGCGACGAGCAACCGGGGTCGTGCAGGGGCGAGGCAGCGAGGGGAGTGGAGGTGAGGACGGGGATGACGACGGGAGCCCGAGGACGGGGACGACAACAGGAGCGAGGACGGGGACTATGGACGATGGCTTGGGCAGAGGCGAGACCGGCTGGAGCAAGACGTGGACAAGAGCAGCGATGGCCAGATGGGGACACAGGAGGCAGAGAAGGCTGCAGGGTGGGAGAAGATGAGGTGAGGGGAAGCTTCTGGAGAGAGGAAAATAGGGAGAAAGAAAGGAAAAAAAAATAGAAATAAAGAGAGATGAAAAAGAAAAAAAAGAAAAAAAGAAAGGAAATAAAGAGGGGAAAAAGGAAAGAAAAAGAAAGGAAATAAAGAGGGGAAAAGGAGAGAGAAAAGAAAAAGAATGGAAAGAAATATTAAAAAATAGAAGGTAATTGATATAGAAAACGTTTAGGGAGTACGATGAGTGCGAAAGCACGTGCTGAAAAACGGAGAATATTTTGAAGTGTGCTAAAAAGATTAGAAAATATTTGTTTGGAGTAGATTTTTAGAGCATATGAGTGCGGACAAGCTAAGCCGAGGATTTGTTCTAGTCGCCTGGCAGTCGCTAGTGTCCACACACCATTTAAAACGAGACAATTGTAATTATAACACTCCTAACGTGGGGCTTCGCCAGAATACCATCGAGATATTATTAATTGTATTACAGCCTATTTTTAACAGAAAAGAAAATAGAAAAAGACCAAAATGCCCTTAACTTTCAAGTGAGTGATGTGAGTAAAAGAGTTAAGGATATTTTGGTTTTTTTCCTATGTTCTTTTCTGTTAAAAGGGAGCTATGAGATAAGTTATAATGTCTCAAGTGAGTGATGTGAATAAGAGAGTTAAGGGCATTTTGATCTTTTTATATTTTTTTTCCTGTTAAAAATAGACTGTAATACAATTAATAATGTCTCGATGGTATTCTGGTAAAACCTAACGTTGGGAGTGTTATAATTACAATTGCCTCAAAACGAGACAGCCGGAGAGAAAACAGAGAAGTTGCTCTGCTTCACCGCCCGCTTACCGTCGTCCACACAGCAGCCTCACTCTTATCGAGGACCCAACGCATGCATCAAAGTCTCAAACTCCCGAGAATGCCAGGTTATCCACTGCTTCGTCGTCTTGCTCCGTCCCTTCCACCATGATTACCAGCCCCCTCTCCCCCGCCCCCAAGCCGCCCTTCCCCTCTCGATCCCGCTCTCACCTCCACCCCCACCTCGCCGTCCCCCTCTCCCTGCCTTGCCGCCACCGCCACCTCGCCAGGCCCGTCACCGTCCCCGCCGCCGCGCAGCCTGACCTCCTTGCCAGTGTACAGTCCGTGGCCTCCGCCGCCTCCGTCCTCGCCGCCATTGTGCTTGTCCACGAGTCGGGCCATTTCTTCGCCGCAGTTTCACGCGGCATCCACGTCTCCCAGTTCTCCATCGGCTTCGGCCCGGCGCTCGCCCGCTTCCGCGCCGGCCCCGTCGAGTACGCTCTCCGCGCCATCCCGCTCGGCGGCTACGTCGGCTTCCCTGACGATGACCCCGAGTCCGGGTTCGCGCCCGACGACCCAGACCTCCTACGCAACCGCCCCGTCCCCGACCGCCTCCTCGTCGTCTCCGCTGGCGTCGCTGCCAACCTCGCCTTCGCCTTCCTCATCCTCTACGCACAGGCCCTTACCGTCGGTGTACCAGTCCAGGCTCAGCTTCCGGGCGTGCTCGTCCCTGAGGTCCTGCCAGGCTCTGCGGCCGCTCGCGACGGTCTCCTCGCCGGAGACATCATCCTTGCCGTCCCTGGCACCACGCCGGAGCCATCCGTGCCCGTCCTCGTCGACCTCATCAAGGCCAGTCCCAGCAGGAAGGTGCCCATAACCGTCTCAAGAACCGTTCCTGGGGCTCTGGACAGGGAATCCATCGAACTCACCCTCGTGCCAGACACCAGCGCCGATGGCTCAGGACGCATCGGCGTGCAGCTGTCGCCCAACATCCGGGTCACCCGATTACGACCCCAGAATCTGGCCGATGCCACCGTTCTCGCCGTGCGCGAGTTCAGGCTTTTGACTGGAACGGTGTTCGACGGGCTAAGGCAGACGTTTCTCAACTTCTCTCAGACGGCGGAGAAGGTGTCCGGACCTGTGGCTATCATTGCTATTGGTGCGGAGGTTGCTAGGTCCAGCGCCGACGGGCTGTTTCAGTTTGCAGCGGTGATTAACCTCAACCTTGCGGCAATAAACTTGCTGCCGTTGCCAGCATTGGACGGTGGGACATTGGCATTAATCCTTCTTGAGGCAGCCCGTGGTGGACAGAAGATTCCCCGTGAAGTTGAACAGGGGATCATGTCGTCGGGAATACTAGTGGTGCTCATGGTTGGAATGTTCCTAATTGTGCGTGACACGCTTAATCTTGACTTCATCAAGGAGATATTGTGATACTTGGGATGGAATTTGATCACAGTCGTATCAACATTTGGATGTACCAAACTCTGTTTGTCTTGGGAAAAGGTTAGCAATTGTGATTCCTTTTGCCCTTTTGAGTGAATTGCTCTAGCACCCTACCTTGCTTCCTTGTATTGTTTTTATCCGGATGGAGGTTATCAAGTTACACTTAACTTCAATTCAAAGTCAAATATGAGATGCTCTTATTTATATGTAAACTCCTTGCACGGCACCAGTCGTTGCTGGACCTGGTGCTTTAGCATTGTATTGAAATGATTTCATATTCGCATATCACAGCAGTAATGTAGTATTTAATAGTCATGGTCTTCAGTCACCTATCTATCTTCAATTGACTTTGCTTACATTTGAATCCTTATGAATCTGGTACCTAAACTTCCATTTTCAATGGAAAGCTGACTCAATAAGCTTTCCTGCCTGCAGAGCAGAAGTGTATCTCGAGCTGGTGCTTTGGATCCGGTTTGAAATCGTTGCATTGAAATCAAAACATATTAGCCAACATTGCTGCTGTAGATGTAATGATCATGGTTTTCAATCTCCCGTCTTCAACTTATTTTACTGACATTTCAATTCTGAATCTTGTCATTTGAATCTCAGTTTGGCAACACTATTCTCTATTGCATGTTTCATTATATGGTGAGTGCTCGCGTGACTTCAAATCTGTCACACCCGGTTTCTCCGAAGAACAATCGAGTGAATATCACATATATGCCAAGATCATTCTCTCATACATGTGATGATAAATAGTGAAGCATCATTTATTACAAGTCAGGTGCCGAATATAAATAAGTCTTATATCGCATACGTCTCGATTGACGATAATAAGTTCAGAACATGTAAATAAAGCAGCAGCGGAATATAAATCTTGTGGGCTCCGTCACAGGCGTTGCCCGGAGGACTCCATGAATCTAAAATCCTTCTTCGGGTCCGAAGTCTTGGTCATTGAACACCACATCATCCCCTTAATCTGAGCAGCAATTGAAACCAACAAATATGCAAGTTTGAGTACCGTTGATACTCAGCAAGTGTGGGAAAGTTATGTCATGCATTGCTAGAGCAAGGAGAGGTTGAACTCATGGTTAAAGCACTACGCAATTATTACCTATCACCTTAGCTTAATAAGCACCTATATTACTACACAGGTGAAATAGATCCCAATCTCCCAACCCATCATCAATATCAAGTAACCATAACATCATTTTCAATGTTAAGCTCCCCGCTTAACATACACAACTTCTAAGGTCATCATTCTCTAATAATGAATAAGTCCAAACCGCTCTTGACCGTGAGCACGGCCGTCATGACAGGTTTAACTCTGCAGAGTTTGCACCACTGTACCCACATGTAGTGATTTTGTCCCTCGTTGCTGGGTGGACTAAAAGAATCTCCATTATGCCAGTGTCCACAAACCACATTCACACTTCCCAGGTGTGTAGCTAGGAGATCACTACAAAGCCTTTACAAAGGGATTCCCGACGGGCGTGGGTCCACTGAGATTTCACCCCTAACAGCATACAAGAGGCTCCAACCCGCTGCAGTGGCCCCCTCTTGAGCCTTGCGGTTCATACGGTAGTCCAGCTGACACATATTCCCCGCACCATCCAACACACCCATACTACGCCGGGGATACACCTAATTAATTGGCCAAACTGCCCCATCTCAGCATGTGGTTGGCACGGTAAAGTCAGGTTACATGCTCCATGAACCGGTCCTTAGGATCCAGGCAAGTACTAAACACAAACCCGAGTCTCGTGCACCCAGCACCAACCAAATCATTCAACTTGTCTCGATCCCTATCTCTACATAACTCATAACATCTCATTCAAGAGTAAGGTAAATAAATTGATAATCTCATATCCCAATTATCCCATTCTAAGCGTGGCTAAGCATAAGCAAAATAATAAATGACATGATAAAATGAATCCCAACCCAAGCTACAAGGACACAAGGTAATACAATTATAGGGAAAATTCCTAGCATGGGTTTCATATTTCAATTGACAATGCAAATAATTCTATCTACACATCCTAGCATAGAATCAAAGTGGTCAAAGACACTTGCCTTCTTCCTGCTGCTCTGGGAATGGATGGTCCTGATCTTGGAAGGGAAGAAATTGCTCTGGGGCAGGTTCTACTCATGTCAACACACATAGCAAAAGAGAACAACAATCCATAAGACATAGTTCACACTTTCACTCCACACATACATACATATGAAAATCATTCACATTTCTATGTGTTGTGTTTACTTTATATGTGTTGATTTTTGGTCTATATGCACTTTTAAACATATGTATATGATTTCTAACTTTTATATTCAGATTTTTATTTGCACACTTAATATATGAATTTCAATTCTAAACAAATTCTTTATATTCAATTAACACACTCTTTAGCTACCAAGTTTGCATGAAAGGTAATTTCTTACTCCAATTAAGTTTTGATCTTCTACCAAATCCTAAACTGAAGTATTTGGATTTAGAGACTTTATTTATCATTTTCTAGTTATGCATACCTATTTTTCTATATTTTCCAGATTTATTTCCTATGCCTAAAAGTGAGTTTTAAATAGTAAATAGTAGGGCATATCATATAAACAGAATAGGTTCTGATCTAAAATATTAAATAATATATTTTTAAAACTTCTCCTCTGATGTGAACTAATTTAAATTTATTTTACCAATTTTCAGAATTATTTTCTAATCTAAAAATGTATCCCTATAACTAATAAATGTGAACAATCAATTAAACAGATTCATTTCAGCTTAAAATCTACTCATTCTAAAGTTTTCCAAGTGCTAGTAGAGTTTAAATTTCAATTTATAATATGTTTGTCTCACCTTTTAAATTTTAAATCCTAATCACATATTCAAATTCCTAAATTTAATATCATATAGAGTTAAAGAGGTAAACTTACTCCACTACAGGGTCTATTATATTATTTCATAAATTTCCAGGGGTCTAACTACTCATAACAGAGGTGTTTTCTTAATTTTTATTAAGTCGAAGGGCTAAAACTGATTTTTAATTGAATTTACATGAATTTCTAAAGTTCCAGGGGCTATATCAGAAGTTTCCGGGACTAGCTCGTGTTTTACGAGATCCCCAGGGGTAGCGTGAAAGAATCCCGGCCTTTATAACGCGGGGCTGATGTGGACCGTCTGATGCGGGACGCCAAACCGGTACGCGCGGGTTTTAATTCTACCGTGCGATTTAGAATAGACGGCGCACAAGCAGCCACGTCGCCCTGACCGTGCGCGGGCGGCGCTGCCCGGTGGCGCGCGGCGGCGGGAGGCGGCGATCTCGTCGGAAAACTTCGGATCTTCGTCTATTCTTTTTAAAACTGGGATTTCATGGCATAGATCAGTAGAGGGGAGGTCGGGGATCTCACCTCCGGGTTTTTCTTGAGCTCGGAGGTTCTAGAAGGCGGTCGGCGACGAGGTCCGAGATGGAATCGCTGCGGTGCTCGTCGGAGCTGTGCCTAGAGCGCAAACCACCGAGTCTTCTGCACCTGCGTGATTCTCCGGAGGCGGTGGAACATGATCGACGCGTTAGATCGGAAAATGAGAGCAGAGATCGAGAGACAACGGTGATCGGAGCTTCGATTCTCACCGGGAGGAAAAACAGCTGATCGGGTGGGGAAAACGGGGCGATGCCGACGTTTATATAGACGGGGGAGGGTGGCGTGTCGGTTGGGATCGAGTTTGAGTTGTCCGAGACCAGAATTCGGCTGGGAAAGCGCGATTTTCCGGGTTAGTTGCGATCGGGCGCGCGCGAAGGAGTCCGGGTAGTTGGCGTGAGCGGGAGGTCAGGGATGACACGCGGGTCCCGCGTGTCAGTGAGAGAGAGAGGGGAGCGCGCGGCTGCGGGCTGGCGCGGGGGTGGGTGGGCCGGCTGGTGGGTTTCGGCCCACTGGTCGGGGTTTTGTTTTTTTCTTTTTCTTTTTCTTTTCTGTTTTGATTTGAATTTGAATTCCAATTTGAATTTAAATTTCTGCACCACATGCAACACGTCCAAAAATTTTTAAATTCCCCTCTTAACAGGATTTTGGGGTGTTACAGCTCTACCCCCTTAAAAGAAATCTCGTCCTCGAGATTGGTGGTTCTAAGAAAACAATTCCGGAAACTGTGCCTTAAGCTCGTCTTCTCGCTCCCATGTGGCTTCCTCTTCCGAGTGATGCTTTCACTGCACCTTGCACATCCGGATTCTTTTATTTCTTGTGAGACGTTCCATTGTCTCCAAAATCTTGACCGGTTGCTCGGCATAAGACAGATCCTCTCGTACGTCAACCTCATTCATGGGTAACACCTCTTCAGGCGTCTTTAGACATTTCTTGAGCTGTGACACATGGAATACATCGTGTACATCTGATAGGCGAGCCGGTAATTCTAGTTGATATGCCACTTCACCTTTCCTCTCCAGAACTTAAAAGGGTCCGATGTATCGAGGTGATAACTTCCCTTTCACCTTGAACCGAGGAAGTCCTCGGATAGGGGACACCTTGAGGTAGACATAGTCCCCCACGTTGAAAACGAGCTCTCTTCTCCGTACATCGGCATAGCTCTTTTGTCATGTCTGTGCTATCCTCAAGTTGTTGCGGATTTCCCTCACTTTCGCCTCGGCTTCTTGTAGTACTTCGGGCTCAAACACTTTACTTTCCCCTGTTTGGTTCCAAAATAGTGGAGTTCTGCACTTCCTCCCATACAAAGCTTCAAACGGTGACATCTTCATACTAGCCTGATAGCTGTTGTTATAGGAGAACTCCGCATATGGTAAGTTCTTATCCCAACTCCGATTGTTTTTGAGTGCACACGCTCTCAGCATGTCCTCAAGGATCTGATTGGTTCTTTCCGTCTGTCCGTCAGTCTGGGGGTGATAGGCAGAACTAAAATTCAGATGAGTTCCCATGGTTTCATGCAACTTCTGCCAGAACCTTGAGGTGAACTGTGTCCCTCGATCTGACACTATTTTTTTTGGCACTCCATGGAAACACATGATCCTTGACATGTATAATTCTACCAATTTGGATCCGTTGTAGCTTTCTTTCACAGGGATGAAATGAGCTACCTTGGTTAGTCTGTCAATGATGACCCATATCGAATCATATCCCGATTGGGTCCTAGGTAGTCCCACTATGAAATCCATACCGATTTCTTCCCATTTCCATTCAGGCACTTTGAGTGGTTGCAATAATCCCGCGGGTCGTTGATGTTCTGCTTTCACCAACTGACATGTGTCACATAGGGCAACATGTTCCGCGACATCTCGATTCATGCCATACCACCAATACCTGCTCTTGATGTCATGGTACATCTTCGTACTCCCAGGATGAATGTAATAGTCGGAATCATGAGCCTCCTTCAAAATCAATTCACGGATCTCCTTCACTTCAGGCACACAGATTCTTTTCCCGTGCCACACCGTACCTTGTTCATCCTCTCTGAAACCAGGGGCTTTATTTTACTTGATGAGTTCTCTAATCTCTTGTATCTTCTCGTCATTCTTCTAACCATTTCGGATGTCTTTATCTAATGTGGAGTCCACTTCCATGGCGATGACTTCACCACTGTTCACCAGGCATAGATTGAGTTTTATCACATCGTCCTTCAATTCTGTAGGCATGTCCTTCAAGCTCAACCTATTGACCTGCACTTTCCGGCTTAAAGCATCTGCCACGGCATTCACTTTCCCAGGATGATAGTTGATGCCCACATCAAAGTCGTTGATTAGCTCTAACCATCTCCTTTGTGTGAGGTTGAGATCTGGCTGTGTGAAAATGTACTTTAAGCTCTTATGATCCGTATATATCTCTGTCCTCTTCCCCATCAAGTAGTGCCGCCAAATCTTCAACGCGTGTACCACTGCGGCTAGTTCTAGTTCATGTGTAGGATAGTTCTTCTCGTGTTTCCGGAGCTGCCGGGACGCATAAGCCACGACATGGCCCTCTTGCATGAGAACACATCCCAACCCGTTCCCAGAGGCATCGCAGTACATCGAAAAGTTCTTCTGCATATCTGGGATAACTAGCACTGGGGCTGTTGTCAATCTTTTCTTTAGCTCTTGAAAACTCGTCTTGCACTGCGGCGTCCATGTGAATGTGATTCCTTTCTCCAACAGTTTGTTGAGGGGTCTCGAAATCTTGGAGAAACCCTCGATAAACCGTCGATAGTATCCAGCCAATCCTAAGAAGCTTCGAACTTCCCCGACATTCTCAGGGGTCTTCCACTTCTGTACATCCTCGATCTTGGCGAGATCTACGGAGATTCCTCCCTCTGAGATTATATGTCCTAAGAAGGGAACTCTCTTCAGCCAAAACTCACACTTGCTCAACTTGGCATATAGTTGGTGTTCTCTCAGCTTTTGCAACACCAACCTTAGATGTTTCTCATGTTCTTCTTCATCTTTGGAAAAGACGAGAATGTCATCTATGAAAACCACCACAAATTTGTCTAGATATTCCATGAATACCTTGTTCATGAGATACATGAAGTATGCCGGGGCATTAGTTAGCCCGAAAGGCATGACGGTGTATTCATACAGCCCGTACCGAGATACGAAAGCTGTCTTTAGAATGTCTGTTTGTCTTATCTTAAGTTGGTGGTATCCCGACCTGAGATCAATTTTTGAGAACACACAAGCTCCCCTCAACTGATCAAATAAGTCTTCAATGCGGGGTAATGGGTACTTGTTCTTGATGGTTACTTCATTCAACGCACGGTAGTCTACGCATAACCTTTGGGTCCCGTCCTTCTTGGGCACAAATATCACTGGAGCTCCCCATGGTTTGGAACTAGGACAAATGTACCCCTTCTCTGTCAATTCTCTTAAATGTTCCTTGAGTTCTTCCAGCTGTTTGGAGTCCATCCGATAGGGTCTCTTGTATATCGGAGTTGTTCCAGGCACTAGCTCAATCGCGAATTCCACTTCACGATCGGGAGGCATACCTGGCAACTCCTCCAGAAAAACGTCTGGATATTTCCTGATGATCCTGATCTCCTCCACTTCCACCTCAACTTGATTGAGTTTAATGTCCCTCTTAGGCTCTTGTATGGTTATGAACTTTACTCTAGTGCGACTAGGGTGAGTTAGTTCCACCGTTCTTATCGAACAACGGATGATTCCTTTATGTTTGGTCAACTAATCCATACCTAAAATAATATCTATCCCTTGTGAATCTATCACTATGAGGTTGGCAGTAAATACTACTCCATTAATGTCTAGATTCACTTATCCTTATCTCTCCCCCTGGAGAGTTTACTGCTAGCATATGGTCTATTTGAGTTGTTGCTAGATCATGCTTGTTAACAAACCCTTGAGCAATGAACGAGTGGGTAGCACCAGAATCAAACAACAGGGTTGCAATATGTAAATTGGTAGGAAACTTACCAATTACCACGTCAGGTGCCTCTTGCGCTTCCTCCATGGTCACGTGGTTCACCCGTCCTCGCATCACATTCTGCTGTTGTGGCTGCATGGGCTTCTTCTTTGGGCACTTATGGGCGTAGTGCCCCACTTCACCACAGTTGAAGCATTGCACCCCAACCTTAGGTGTCTGGCCTTTGTTGTCTTGGGGTTGGTTTGGGGGTCCTTGTACTGCTGGTCGAGGTTGATATGTGGCGCGAGGCTGCTGTACAAACTGACGTTGTGGCTGTTCTGGTGTTGACGGATGCCTGAAATTCGGGTTGTACCCTCTCGGTGCTGAGTAGGGTACCACAGCACGGCTCGCCAGCCCTGCGGGTTGCTGCATCAGACGTGGGCGTGTGTTGCTACCCGAGGCTTGGTGTGACCATCCCGCCTTCCTCTTGTTTTCATTTTCTAAGGCCTTCAGCTTCCTCTCCACTACAAATGCTCTGTCTACCATCTTTTGGAAGCTTTCATATTCGTTGGAGGACATTGCACATTGCATCTCCGCAGTAAGTCCTTCCACAAAGCAGTCTTGTTTCTGCTCATCAGTTTCGATGTCCCGTGGTGCATAACAGGATAGTTGGGTGAACTTAGTGCGGTATTCCCTCACAGTCATGTTTCCTTGCTGCAGTCCCAAGAACTCCTTCCTCTTGTTTTTGAGTTCACCCCTTGGTATGTAATGGTTGCAGAAACTGCGCTTGAACTCTTCCCAAGTGATGTTCTCGTGGTCATGATGGGCTGCTATGTAAGCGGTCCACCAATCAGCAGCAGGTCCATGTGCTCATGGGAAGTCCCCTGTTGCACTGGCGGGTACTTGTACTCCGTGGTACCACTCTCACGCTGGAGGACATACATGTACTCAGTCCTGTCCAGGTGGCGATGGTAGATATAACTCTGGCAGGTGATAGCCTCCCAGGTGACATCCTTCTCGGCATCGACCAGTGTCGCTCGACAAGCTGGAGAGCGGTGGATCTTGAGCAGCTGATTTTCATGGATAATCCTCATTTCCGAACTCCATTCTTTCCGCTTCTCATGGATGGTTCGGGTGGAGCTGTAGTGTATGATTAGCTTGCCCGTATTGCCGGCAGCGTGGAGCATACGCCGTAGACGGCGCAACAAGCCTCCTACTGCCAATCCGTAGGAGTGGTACGTCACCGTACGACTCTCCTCTCTTAGGGCAAGGGCAACTACAGGAACTCTCCATCCGGTGGACTTGCGGGCGGTGCAGATCATGCGAACCATCTAAAACATAAAGCATTTAAAATTAAGTTAGATAAGATTAAAAAATCATATTTTGAATAGAGTTGGGGCAAGGTGAATAAAGTGACCCATTAAACACCACTTTTCAACCCACACCTTTGTAAAACAGTTTTTAAGAAAATAGGGTCCTTAAATACGTCCATTTCTACCTAGGTCCATGTTCCTACGGGCAACCTTGGCTCTGATACCACTTCTGTCACACCCGGTTTCTCCGAAGAACAACCGAGTGAATATCACATGTATGCCAGGATCATTCTCTCATACATGTGATGACAAATAGTGAAGCATCATTTATTACAAGCCAGGTGTCGAATATAAATAAATCTTATATAGCATACGTCTCGATGGACGATAATAAGTTTAGAACTTGTAAATAAAGCAGCAGCAGAATATAAATCTTGTGGGCTCCGTCACAGGCGTTGCCTGGGGGACTCCATGAACCTAGAATCCTTCTTCGGATCCGAAGTCTTGGTCATTGAACACCACATCATCCCCTTGACCTGAGCAGCAATTTAAACCAACAAATATGCAAGTTTGAGTACCGTTGGTACTCAACAAGTGTGGAAAAGTTATGTCATGCATGGCTAGAGCAAGGAGAGGTTGAACTCATGGTTAAAGCACTACACAATTATTACCTATCACCTTAGCTTAATAAGCACCTATATTACTACACAGGTGAAATGGATCCCAATCTCCCAACCCATCATCAATATCAAGTAACCATAACATCATTTCCAATGTTAAACTCCCCGCTTAACATCCACAACTTCCAAGGTCATCATTCTCTAATCATGAATAAGTCCAAGCCGCTCTTGACCGTGAGCACGGCTGTCATGATAGTTTTGACTCTGCAGAGTTTGCACCACTGTACCCACATGTAGTGATTTCATCCCCCGTTGCCAGGTGGACTAAAAGAACCTCCATTATGCCAGTGGCCACGAACCACATTCACACTTCCCAGGTGTGTAGCCAGGAGATCACTACAAAGCCTTTACAAAGGGATTCCCGACAAGCGTGGGCCCACTGAGGTTTCACCCCTAACAGCATACAAGAGACTCCAACCCCGCTACAGTGGCCCGCTCTTGAGCCTTGCAGTTCATACGGTAGTCCAACTAACACCTATTCCCCGCACCATCCAACACACTCATACTACGCCGGTGATACACCTAATTAATTGACCAAGCTGCCCCATCTCAGCATGTGGTTGACACGGTAAAGCCAGGCTACATGCTCCATGAATCGGTCCTTAGGATCCAGGCAAGTACTAAACACAAACCCGAGTCTCGTGCACCCAGCACCAACCAAATCATCCAACTTGCCTCGATCCCTACCTCTACATAACTCATAACATCTCATTCAAGAGTAAGGTAAATAAATTGATGATCTTGTATCCCAATTATCCCATTCTAAGCATGGCTAAGCATAAGCATAATAATAAATGACATGATAAAATGAATCCCAACCCAAGCTACAAGGACACAAGGTAATGCAATTCTAGGGAAATTTCCTAGCATGGGTTTCATATTTCAATTGACAATGCAAATAATTCTATCTACACATCCTAGCATAGGATCAAAGTGGTCAAGGACACTTGCCTTCTTCCTGCTGCTCTGGGAATGGATAGTCCTAGTCTTGGAAGGGAAGAACTTGCTCTGGGGCAGGTTCTACTCATGTCAACACACATAGCAAAAGAGAACAACAATCCATAAGACATAGTTCACACTTTCACTCCACACATACATACATATGAAAATCATTCACATTTCTATGTGTTGTGTTTACATGTGTTGATTTTTGGTCTATATGCACTTTTAAACATATGTATATGATTTCTAACTTTTGTATTCAGATTTTTATTTGCACACTTAATATATGAATTTCAATTCTAAATAAATTCTTTATATTCAATTAACACACTCTTTAGCTACCAAGTTTGCATGGAAGGTAATTTCCTACTTCAATTGAGTTTTCAGATCTTCTACCAAATCCTAAACTGAAGTCCTTGGATTTGGAGACTTTATTTATCATTTTCTAGTTATGCATACCTATTTTCCAATATTTTCCAGATTTATTTTCTATGCCTAAAAGTGAGTTTTAAATAGTAAATAGTAGGGCATATCATCTAAACAGAATAGGTTCTGATCTAAAATATTAAATAATATATTTTTGGAACTTCTCATCTGATGTGAACTAATTTAAATTTATTTTACCAATTTTCAGAATTATTTCCTAACCTAAAAATGTATCCCTATAACTAATAAATGTGAACAATCAATTAAACAGATTCATTTCAGCTTAAAATCTACTCATTCTAATGTTTTCCAAGTGCTAGTAGAGTTTAAATTTGAATTTACAATGTGTTTGTCTCACCTTTTAAATTTTAAATCCTAACCACATATTGAAATTCCTAAATTTAATATCATATAGGGTTAAAAAGGTAAACTTACCCCACTACAGGGTCTATTAAATTATTTCATAAATTTACAGGGGTCTAACTACTCATAACAGAGGTGTTTTCCTAAATTTTATTAAGTCAAGGGCTAAAACTGATTTTTAATTGAATTTACATGAATTTCTGAAGTTCCAGGGGCTAGATCAGAAGTTTTTGGGGCTAGCTCGTGTTTTCCGAGATCCCCAGGGGGTAGCGCGTAAGAATCCTGACCTTTATAACGCGGGGCTGATGTGGACCGTTCGATTTAAAACAGACGGCTCAGATTAGATCGCCGAATCGGTACGCGCGGGTTTTAATTCTACCGTGCGATTTAGAATAGACGGCGCACAAGCGGCCACGTCGCCCTGACCGTGTGAGGGCGGCGGGAGGCGGCGATCTCGCCGGAAAACTTCGGATCTTCGTCTATTCTTCCTAAAACTGGGATTTCATAGCATAGATCGGTAGAGGGGAGGTCGCAGATCTCACCTCGGGGTTTTTCTTGAGCTCGGAGGTCCTGGAAGGCGGTCGACGACGAGGTCCGAGATGGAATCGCTGCGGTGCTCGTCGGAGCTGTGCCTAGAGCGCAAACCACCGAGTCTTCTGCACCTGCGTGATTCCCCAGAGGTGGTGGAACACGATCGGCGCGTTCGGAAAATCAGAGCAGAGATCGAGAGAAAACGGTGATCGGAGCTTCGGTTCTCACCGGGAGGAAAAACAGCTGATCGGGTGGGGAAAACGGGGCGATGCCGGCGTTTATATAGACGGGGGAGGGCGGCGTGTCGGTTGTGATCGAGATTGAGTTGTCCGGGACCAGAATTCGGCTAGGAAAGTGTGGTTTCCGGGTTAGTTGCGATCGGGCACGCGCGGAGGAGTCCAGGTAGTTGGCACGAGCGGGAGGTCAGGGATGACACGCGGGTCCCGCGTGTCAGTGAGAGAGAGAGGGGAGAGCGTGGCTGCGGGCTGGCGCGGGGGTGGGTGGGCCGGCTGGTCGGTTTCGGCCCACTGGCCGGGGTTTTGTTTTTTTCTTTTTCTTTTTCTTTTATGTTTTGATTTAAATTTGAATTCCAATTTGAATTTGAATTTCTGCACCACATGCAACACGTCCAAAATTTTTTAAATTCCCCTCTTAACAGGATTTTGGGGTGTTACAAAATCACTGTTTAAAACTAGATCATGTTCTCCAATGTATATATTTGACGCTGCTTTTTCCAAATTATATGCTGTGTAAGAAGATTATAACAAAACTGAAGACAAATAATGTCATTCTGATGGGGACAAATCAAAATACTTCGATATATAATAAAGGTCATGTATCCATGCTCTTTGCAACCTTTCACGTTTTTTTGAATATCTACTTTTTACCAGTGGCTTCTTACCTTATACATCAGTAATACCTGAGTACCTGTAAATTCCTATCAACATTTTGATATAGAAGGGGGAGATAAAAAAATCTTACATTTTTTATGCCCATGGATCTGAATTCGTTCCATTATCTCAGTTGTTTGTATGATTTAGGCATAAGCGACAAGCACAAGATGCCCTTAACTCATCCCCTGTTCTTATAAAGAAATATAGTAGTGTGGATGTCATTTTATTGGCCTTTTCTAACTGGCTTGAAATATGGAACATTGTTTCTCTGACAAATCAAAATACTTTGACGTATAATAAATAAAAAATGTTTAAAAGCAGAATGTGTTTGCATTTCTCTTCATTCCATAGATATGGATGTTTTCCTTTATCTTGGCTGTTTGTATGATTGGAGAATACCTTTATTAACTAGATGAATGAAGTAAAAGTAGTACATATGAGCACAGGATAAATGTATGTTTGTCATTTTTTGGTACGCTACCAGGACACTTATATTCTGACAGTGTGGTCAATCTCGTATGAATTACATTATTAATTAACTAGATGAATGAAGTAAAAGTAGTACATATGAGCACAGGATAAATGTATGTTTGTCATTTTTTGGTACGCTACCAGGACACATATATTCTGACAGTGGTCAGCGGTTGGAAGCACAGTGAGGTTCAGATTGAGTAACCCACTACACTACCGCTCATAGTGTTGTTATATGATTTTTGCTGTTAAGCACCTCCTCATCTCGTGTAGTTTCATTATTTGATTGGTGGAATCATGTAGTATTGTGGAGGCTTTTCAAACCCTGCAGAATGGAAAATTACAGGCCGTGTGGATGGAGCACAATAAAATACAGGAATGAAACGAGAGAGGATTATTCTAAGAGGTTAAAAAATTCTAAGAAATTGGACCCGATAGAAATCCTCTGAAACTTCTTATGGAATTTGCCATTTGATAAGAATTTCGTAGGAATTCAAGAGAGCTGCCTGCCATTTCAATTTGTATACGAGGTTAAAATACAGAAAAAATTCTTACTGACATTCTGAACGCAAACAGTAGAAAAAAGGAATAGAAGGTGAGACATAGAAAAAGGAATTGAAAGGAACTCTGTTTCCATTTGGGGAACTTAGACTCAAAAGAAATTTGCAACGTGGTTGGGTCTTAGTTTTCATTACGTTGACCTCAAGCTTAAAATCCTGCAAAATTTCTACGGAATGAACTTCATACATATTCTGCAGTTCAAATCCTTTGTCCCAACAGGCTCCTGAAAGGTTTTACACATAGGATTTAATCATTTAAAATTTCTCCATTTTTTTAACTGAAAGACGGCCTTTAATGAGCACCACTTGAAATATGTGTGGTCATCCCATGTGCTGAGCATTAATTTTGATTCGAGGATATGCCAAATTCAACACTTTTCAATGTTATCAAATTTCAAGGTACAAGGTACAACCTGCTGAGCTGGGGGACCTATGCTTTTCTTACACATGCCTGCAATTAATCGGTCTACTAGAGCATCTCGAGCGCAACAAAAGGACACGCTTGAGGAAGCAAGCCACGGGGTCCGAGGCCGAGGCCTGAGCCATGACTGACTCATCTGCTGGTAACAATAGAATTTGGCAGTCGATTCTTAAAAATCCGATTCTAGTTGAGCTGTGATAAATCTGCTGTGAGCTGAGAGCTACAGTAAAGCTAAAATCTATTTGACTAAAAACAACTATCAATTATAGATTCTATAATAAATATATGTTATAAAGAAAATAATGTCTGGTTGTGTAATCAATGACATGGTGGGTAATTTTTATAAAAAGTTAGAACGGGAATTTGAAAATCTAGAGTTCTGGTAGATTTCCATTTGCACTAGGAAAATCTATAGATTCTGAATAATCTGATTCTCATGTGAACCCTATTGGTTCAAATTTTTTATTTTTGGTAGAGAACCTGGTTGATGCAGCTGAACCAAACAGACCCAAAATTCCACAGCAAAAGTAAAGAAGACGAGCAGCTGCGGCCTCTGGAGGGCGCGGGGAGTAGCGTGAGGTACCAAATTGCCCTGTGGCCTCCATCCGATGTCATCCAATTCGGCGGCTGCCGTCAAGTCTGGTGCCCGTCGCGTAGGGCGTCAACCAAGTGTCCAGACGTGTCGACCAGGGGTGCTTGGCCTTGGCTTGGCACGCAAATGGCTGCCATCTAGCCCGTTTCCATGGCGCTTCTAGCAACGCATGCATGTCCTCTAAACTCATCTGACGGGGGCCGTTGCATTGTATCATCACCGTGGCCGTGTGACCCTCTGATTCGCTCCCCGCCCAAGAGTGCTTTCTATTGCCGCCATGCCAGTGTCGTCGTCACACTTCCCCGTTTATGTGGGGACTTGAGTCTTGAAACCAGATACGTACCTAAGTAGCCCCTCGACGGAAGCTAGTGATCCTTACTTAGTGTGACCTTCGAACCTTTTTACATAACACCAAATAAGTTACTTACTTTCTTTGAAATTATTGTTGTTAGGATAACGATTCTAGTTTAAAAATAAACTAGAATTACCGTGCCTGTAGCATAGATGTAATTTCTATGACGCGGCTAGCTATTCTTCTTGCATGAGATTGTATTTGTTTTCGAGAGTACATTTAGCTTGTTCTACAAGGATGCTATTAGGAATACATGCCTTTTATCATTACCAAATGAACTATAAAAGGTCTATGAAAAATTATTATTTTTCATAAATTCTATGAAAAATTATTTACTTTAGAACCATCATTATCGATGGATGATATACTTGATGCCATCCCTATCAAAGTTACTGAACAAATGAACTATGATCTTTGTTAGCCATATACCGATGATGAGATTAAAAATGGCTTATTTCAAATGGGACCTACAAAAGCTCCAAGCCCGGATGGATTTCCAGCAATGTTCTACCAGACACACTGGAATCTACTACATAATGAAGTGTGCGAAGTGATTCGTGCCTTTTCGTGTGGTGCTGAAATTCTAGAATGTTTTTGTGACTATTATTGTGCTTATTCCGAAGGTTTCTAATGCTTCAAAGGTTATGCAATATGATTTATAACCTTGCTTGAAAGGTTATGGCTTATAGGTTGAAGACAATACTACCTTCTATTATTTCAGAGTCAAAAGGGTGCTTTTGTTTCTGGAAGGTTGGTCACAAAAGTGCAATCATTGCATATGAGTATTATAATACAATTCATTTCCAGAATATTAAATGTCCCTACTTTGCTTTGAAAATTGATATGATGAAGGCGTATTATCACATAGAATGGACATATCTTCATGGTTGCCTATGCAAACTTGCCTTTGCTCCTATTTGCACAGCATCAACGATGCGATGTGTCACTTCTACTAGATATGCAGTAAAAGTCAATGGTGAGCCCATAAAAGCTTTAATACCATCTAGGAGGATACGTCAAGGGGATCCGGTTAGTCCCTATTTATTTCTACGGTGCCAAGAAGGTTTATCATGTATTCTGCAAAAGATGGAGGGTAGTTGTGTGCTGCATGGTTTACAAAATGGTCGAAGTGATCCCTCTATTTCTCATTTACTGTTTGTAGATGACAACATCTTCTTTGCTCATAGTGACTCTCACAGTGTCAACAGTCTCAAAGTGGATCTCAGTACATATTGTCTAGCTTTAGGACAAAAGATTATTGTTGAAAAATCATCGGTTTACTTTGGCTCAAAATGCCCACAACGAGTGAAACTTCTGTAAAGAATGGATTAGGGATTTATAATGAAATCCTACATGATAAATATTTGGGGATGCCAACTAAAATATCTAAGGAGATCACAACATCTTTCAAATCCTTGTCTGAAAAAATATGAAAATGCATTGCTCGTTGGTCAGAGCGTCCATTATCTCGAGCGGGAAAAGAAGTATGGCTCAAATCTGTAGCACAGCCAATTCTAACTTATTCTACGAGTTGTTTTTAGTGCCTGTTTAGATATGTGATCAAATGAAATCATGTATTACTGACCATTGGTGGGATTTTGAGAATGGAAAAAAGAAAATGCATTGGCACTTTTGGGATTGGATGTCATCACCAAAATATCTTGGAGGTACGGGCTTTTAATATTTTGTCACTTTTAATCAATCTATGCTTGGTAAAAACAATGCTCGAGAGACTCTGCGTCGCCATGTGCAAGAGTTCTCAAAGAATGTTATTACCTAAATTCAGACTTTATGAATGCTGCTAATCGTCGTAAATCTTCATACACATGGCTTTCAATTCTGCTTGGAGGACTTTTTTCTCAAAAGCCTCAGATGGGCTATTTACAATGGGGGGCGTAGGGCCATCAACCAGCCGACCTCGAGCGAGCTTGTCCTCTCATGATCAAGCTCGGTAAAAAATTGAGCCGATCCTGGAATCCACTCAATCCTACAGTCAGGCCCGAGCTCGACTCGATAAGGCTCGTTAAATAATTAGGCTTGGCTGAAGCTCGTAGAAGATCGATTTTGATCTTGAGAGGATCATTTAAATAATAAAAATAAGCAATAATTAAATAAAAATATTAACAAATAATGTTCAGAGTATGTAATTTTTCTAAATGAGCCTTATCGAGCTTGAGCTCGTCAGGCTCGCGAGCTTCGACTTAAGCTCGAGTTCGACTCGTTTATTTTTCGAGCCAAGCTCGAATCGAGCTTCTAATGAGCTGAACTCGAATAGCTCACGAGCCTCAAGCTTCATTGACAATCCTAAAGAAGCGTGTCAATATATTGACTGATAACTGGATCCCAACTTTCTAGGCTGGTACTTTTCAGCCATTATTACCAATGCCTATTGATGCAAAGGTTCATCTTGGGACGTTAACAGTGAGAGTATTTTTCCAAGAAAAAGGGTAGATGCCATTCTCCATATCCCTACTAGTGGAAATGAAAATGAAGGCTTTGTTTCGTGGCCACATGCGAAATTTGGTGCATACACTATTAAATCAAATCAGTGAACAATTTAGCAAGAGTGCACTCTTTTTTCTCAAAACATGATAGGTATGGAGGGGGTTCAAGTTTAAATCGGCATGCTAAAACAAAACATTGGAAATCATTATGGTCTATTCAAGTTACAAACAAAATGAAAATTCTTTGTGGTGTATGATACATAATTGTCTTCCTATGGGTGAGCAATTATTGCATAGACATATTACAAATGGAAAAAATGGCTGCATTATTTGTGGGCAAGACGAAGGAATGAAGTATATCTTCCTCATGTATTACTATGTCAAAGAAATCTAAAAATATGTAAAAGAACCCTTCCATCTCAGGTTATGCATGAAGAATATGTCTAATGCAAAGCGGTGGTTTTTGTATGCCCTGGCAAGAGAATCAGAAATAAATCTTTTGGTTATGACCGTTACAATATGACATATTAGGGAGGCTCAAAATCACGCCAACACTACAGGAAAAGTCATCATTTATGACGGCTTTCCTTACTTATGAAGGCACTAGGGTTGCCGCCATAAGATAATTTACTTACGACGGCCAACCTCGACCATCGTAAGTAATTACTTATTTACGAGGGTCGGAACATGACCGTCGTAAGTTAAAGTTTATTTATGATGGCCGTTTCTAGGCCGTCGTAAATAAGCCTTATTTATGACGGCCTAGGCAAGGCTGTCGCAAATTAGCACATATACCTATTCGCGCCGCCCCCGCCCGCGCCTAATCGCCCCGTCGCCACCGCACGCCCGTGCCGCCGCCACCGGACGCCTGCGCTGTCCCCGCCGCCCGCCACCGAGCCGGCCCCGCCCCCAAGTCGGCCGCCCTGAGGCCGCAGCGCCCCTGCCACCCGCCCCCCGAGTCGGCCGCCCCTGCCCCCGCCCCCTATCCGGCCGCCCCCACCACCGCGCATCAAGTAATGTTTTTTTTATTAATTAGTGCTTGTCTTAGATTAAAATTTTGTGTAGTTCATTAAATAGTTTTGCTAAAGGGATTAAATTCTTAGTAAATTAAGTACTTTATTGTGTAGGTACTTTTATTTTTAACTATTTAGTTTTTTGTTTATTTAGTTGATTATTTAGTTAGTTAGTAAATTAAGTAAATTTGTTAGTAAATTAAGTAAAATAAGTAGTTTATTATGTCATTACTTTTATTTTAGGGATGAAAACGGGACGGGAAAATCCCGTCTCATCCCGTACCATATACTGGTTTGCTCCCGTTCGTTTTCGAATGTTTTAGAAATTATTCGGATTCAGGACAAAAACAGGTCGGGGCCAATCAAGATCAGTACTGAAAATGGTTGAGTAGTTTTCGTGATTGTTTTTCGGTTCCCGTTTTTAATTCGGGATATCCCTTTTTTATCATTCAGTATTCGCAGCCCAAAACAGCCCAAGTCCCGAATACCCACAAAGTGAAACAACTACCCGCACCCGCGCTGCTGCACCCGCACACAAACCCTAGCTGAACTCCCGTACGCCCACGGCCGCCCACAATCTGGTCTCGACGGCTGCGGTTTGGCCCGTCGCTCGCCAGTCGCCGCGCGCCGCTTGCCAGCTCGCTAGCACGCCAGCCGCGCTCCCGGTTCACCGCCCATATCTCCAGTCTCTGCAGTCTACTCACCGCTCGCCAGCCCGCGCCTTCAGTCCTGCCTCATGCCTCCCAGTCCCGGTTCTCGCCGCCGAGCTCCCGGCATCCGCTCCCTCATCCGATTTCACATTACAATAATCTCGCATGTACTCTGGCAGTGCAAGTTTTAGAGGTTTTTTCCTTTTGTGATTCTCTATTCACAGTGGTAGCTCTAGAAGATTCTTTTAACAGCATGCTAGACACAACCAAATGAAGCACTAGATTTTTGCAGCTTCTCAGGTATTCTTGTTTTATCTGGATTCTCCATATGCTTTTCTTCAACTGCCTTCTCAATGTGGGAAAGAGTTCTTAGTTGGCTTGAGTTCACCGTGTAGTTTTCTTCAACTGCCTTTTCACCCTTGGAACAGTTAGTCTCAGTGCTTTGTTCAACATCACTGATGTGTGGCCTTGAAAGTTGAAGCTCAGTTAAGAAATCTCCAGCTTTGTTGACATTGCTCTTTGCTCTAACATATGCATCAGCTATGTCATCAAGTGAGAAGGCACAGCTAGAAAGCATCAAGCAATGCATTAAGCGCCCTGGTTTCATCATCACTCGATGAAGTCTGTGGACGAGATAGGTCCATGGTGAGAATCCTTCTAATAGAAAGGCTCTTATGAACTGTCAAACCTGCCAAACAAATAAAACTGAGTGTTTATCGCACAAAGTGTATCACTTATGTCATCAGTACACAGAATTAATGGAAACTTTAAACAAGGATGATCCAATTGCCAAACTAGAGAAGAGTACAACTCCAATAAACATGTAAGTGCACCAGTAAATGTTCAATGATGTATAGTCCCTGTTTGGCACAGCTTCTGAACCAGTTTTTTTTTTTTTTTTATAAAAATAAGCTACGGGTGTACCAAACAATCAGCTTCTCTAGCAGCTTATTAGTTCAGCTGCTTCTCAGAATGAACTAAAAGCAGGATATAAGTTTAAGGTGTTGTTCACCAGCTTTTCAGACAAGCTGCTTTTTCAACAAGTTTAAGCCGTGCCAAACAGGACCATAATTATGGACACTATATATGATGTATGGCTAAGTATGATGTATGATTATATAGGGAACGACTAGAATGCAAACAGTCATTTGGTGTAATCGTGCAAAAATCCCTTCTAAACCACACGATCTACATCCTGCGGTGAGTGTATTTTTACACTTAAACCCTCCCACCTGGCAATGTAAGTTGAAAGAATTGAAGTGTGCAGGTGGGAGGGTTTAAGTGTAAAAATACACTCACCGCAGGATGTAGATCGTGTGGTTTAGAAGGGATTTTTGCACGATTGCACCAAATGCCTGTTTGCATTCTAGATGTTCCCGATTATATATGATGTATGACTACGTATGATAATGTCATGTATAACTACGTATGATTATATTAAGTCTAAGTAGTTTTTTTATCGTTATCCCAAATTGAATTTTTGTTTTCGATTGTTTTCTGTAACACCCAAAATTCGGCAAAACAAATATTGAGAAGATTTGGACGTGATGCATGTGGGGAAATTTGAAAGTTTGAAATGGATTTGAAGTTTGAATGGAGAAACAGAAAAGGAAAAGAGAAAGAAAAAGAAAAATGGCACATGGGCCGAATATTAACCGCGCAGCCCAGCCAGCCCACGCCCCCTCTCCTTCCTCCTCCCACTGACACGCTGACCCCACCTGTCAACATCGTCTTCTCCCAACCGACACCGAATTCTCCCGCGCCCGGACTCCTGTCCCGACCTCGAAAACACCGTGCACGATCCCAATAAACCCACACCGCGCTCGTCTCTCGCGCCGCAACCTCCCACCGCCTCATCCTTTATAAAAAAACCCCGCAATCCCTGCAGTTTTTCTTCCCCGATCGACCGATCTCCAAACTCGGTCAGCTCCGTTGCCCTTCGTCGTTTTCTTCCGAATTACCACGTTCTCTTCATTATAACTCATCCGCAGTGTCCACCACCCCCAGGGAAGCTCTCAGGTGAAAGAAACTCCGAGGATCCATGCCACTCCGACGAGCACCGAAGGTCGCCGCCATTAGACCTCGTCGCCGACCGTCTTCCGGCCCCTTCAGGATCAAGAAAACCGCCGAGATGATATCCCCTACTCTCCCTCCTTTGATCTATGTAGAAAGATCCGAGAATCATTGAAAATTTGCGCGAGAACGAGTTCTCTGGCGAGAACGCCGACCCTAGACGCCGGGCACCGCCACGCGCAGCCGATCACGCCGGCTAGGGCGACCCTAGGCCCGGCACCGTCCACCACCAGGACACTTCGCGAGCAGTTGCCCGGAGAGGCAAGGCGGCGGAGTGGCACCGCAGTTTCCGGGGAGGAATCAACCCCGGAACCCTACTAATGCGCGGTGGGCAAACCCTAGGCCCGGCACCGTCCACCAGCTTGCCATTGAGGACGTGCCGGAGGGCGAGCCAATCCTTGCGGGTATGTTCCAACTCCACCAGCATCCCGCTATAGTACTGTTTGATTCAGGCGCCACGCATAATTTTATTAGCCAAGCTTTCTTTGCTAAACACAGCTTGCCAATACTACCCACCAATAGTCCATATTTAATTTGTTCACCGGGTGGGAACATTTCAGCAAGCGTAATGGTTTCCAAAGCACCATTATGCTTAGCGGGTAGAGTGTACCGCACGTCTCTCATAATTTTAGAGAGACAAAAGGTCGATGTCATCCTAGGGATGTCGTGGTTAACCCGCCACGGCGCTGTTTTAGACACCGTCCTTCGAGTCGTGCACCTAAACTCAGAAGTGCACGGGTCTCACTCTTTATTTCTGGACAGTCCAGAAATAAAACTTCCAAGTGTCTATCAAGCCACAGCCATCAGATTGGAAGATATTCCAGTAGTCCGAGAGTTCCCTGATGTATTCCCGGACGATTTACCGGGGATGCCGCCCGATAGAGAGGTGGAGTTCAAGATTGAACTTGCACCGGGAACCATGCCAATATCCCGAAGTCTGTACAAGATGGCGCCAAAGGAGTTGGCTGAACTGAAGACTCAGCTCACGGACCTTCTGGAGAAGGGTTTTATTAGGCCAAGCTCCTCGCCATGGGGCTGTTCGGCATTATTTGTCAAGAAGAAGGATGAGACGTTGCGGCTTTGCGTGGACTATCGTCCATTAAATGCCGTAACCATCAAGAACAAGTACCCGTTGCCACGGATCGACATGTTGTTTGATGAGTTGGTCGAAGCAAAGATCTTTTCCAAAATGGACTTAAGATCCGGGTACCATCAGATTAAGATAAGGGCTGAGGACATTCCGAAGACGGCTTTCTCAACGAGGTACGTACTTTATGAGTACCTGGTCATGTCCTTCGGCCTCACCAATGCTCCAGCTCACTTCATGTACTTGATGAACTCGGTATTCATGCCGGACCTGGACAAGTTTGTCATGGTCTTCATCGACGACATCCTGGTATATTCCAAGTCGGAGGAAGATCACAAGAAGCATCTGTGTATAGTCTTGCAACGGCTGCGGGATCACAAGTTATACGCGAAATTCAGCAAATGCGAGTTTTGGATATCGCAAGTGCCTTTTCTCGGGCATATCATCTCAGCGGAGGGTATCGCTGTGGACCCGAGCAAGATCACTCAAGTGCTGAATTGGAAATCCCCGAGAACTGTTCACGAGGTACGGAGTTTCCTCGGATTCGCGGGATATTATCGGAGGTTCATTCCAAACTTCTTGAAGATTGCCAAGCCGATGACAGAGCTGCTGAAGAAGGCTACCAAATATGTTTGGAGTCCAGCATGTGAAGCAGCATTCAAGGCTTTAGTCAAGCACCTGACATCAGCACCAGTTTTGGCGCAGCCAGACACAACAAAACCGTTCGATGTGTACTGTGATGCATCCGGCATTGGGCTCGGATGTGTGCTGATGCAAGACTGAAGAGTGGTCGCGTATGGATCACGGCAGCTTAGAAACCATGAGCATAATTATCCAACCCACGACTTGGAACTCGCTGCCGTGGTACTTGCACTAAAAATGTGGAGGCACTACCTACTCGGTAACCTCGTACATCTATATACCGACCACAAAAGCCTCAAGTACATATTCACACAGAAGGAGCTGAACATGAGGCAGCGAAGATGGTTAGAATTGATAAAGGATTACGAAATAGAGATCCACTATCATCCGGGCAAGGCAAACGTAGTGGCGGATGCGCTGAGCCGCAAGTCACACGTCAACAATCTGACCATCACACCGTTGGAAGAGAGCGAACCACCACTACATGTGATTCCACACGGAGATCTCTACAACCTAGCTTTGATCCCCACCATCCGTTAAGAGATAGCGGCTGCTCAGAAACATGACAAGGGCATGTCGCATTTGCGGAGACGTGTAGACAGTGGGGAGCTGAAATGTTTCCGGAAGGACGGAGATGGCGTCCTATGGTTCAATGACACGACCCCAAACGGTCTTGTCGAGCCAGGATCACGCTGAGGGGTGCTGCGTTGCACAGCACCGGATAACACACGTCAAAGGTACAAAGCGGAAGCAAAATTTTATTACATAAACAAGTTTATGAACATGTTTACATCAAAATAAGTTCAGTCTCCACTCACGGGCGTAGACTAAGCATCAAGTGCACGTTTAGCCCTTGAACGTGTCCTTGCTAGCACACACGCACACTAACTCTGCGGCGTGCACGACTCCCACTCGACGGGGTTCCCCTCCTGGGGTTCCGTCTCCTCTTCGGGAGTCCCTTCCTCATAGAACCCTGCAAGAGCTTCAAACACAAGCAGTGAGCACGAAGGCTCAGCAAGTCTGACCCGTCTCACCTAAACATGGAACTTCTAAATGAGGGGTGGTGGGTTACATGAGGTAAAAATCATTTGCAAGGACTGGCCTAATTAGTAGAACCTTACTTTCAAGTTTTAGCAACAGGTTGTGGAGAACCTTACGCGAAGGCACATGAGAGAGACACAATTAAACAAGAAACGCATTTCTCTCATGTACTTTGCCCAAAGTTGAAAATAACTTTAGTTAGCTCTAAACTACAACAAACCATTAACAAGCAAAGTCCATCTTTCAATCAGCAGCATTTTAACATGTAACTAGCCTGTTCTTCCTACGTCACGGTACAGTGAACAAGTGGTACTCACTGACCGTGAGGGACGGCGATTATAATCGATTTACACCTGCAGGGTTACCCGAACAACCCGTCACGTACACCCGTACTCGATGTTGCCCACAACAACCATCACGGACGCCATACGCAACCACCTTTCGCCCGTCAGCCAAATATTGAACCGGTCCCATCGTCCCGAGCAAGAGGTCTCTGCACGCGCATCTCCGTGCCGCCAGCTGATTTACACCTCAAGCTCTAAACCTACCCTCTGAACGACGGGCAATGCCTCAATACCCAGCTACCCGAGTTACATCAGTTTCCTGGTTCCCATATAGCCGGTAGGTCTTTGGTACTGTTCTAGCTTGTTCAACAGGCCCGCACACGGCTCGGTCCTCAATCGACACAAGCGGAGCTACAGCACACAGGCCCCAAAGTCCTGCTGCCCTTACTCTCCGCTCGGTCTCATTTTCTTGCCATGTGTTTCATGTGCTATCAATACCCGAGTCGAGTGCCTCTAGCCTATTCTCGCGAGTAGTTCCAACTACTCGACTTGTACCGAATCCTACTCTATCTTAGCATTGTAGTAGCTAACGGGGTTTGCAATCCTAAACCCAACCCATGGTTTTCTTGGCTATGCAATTGGGTTTCCAAATAAGACTCTAATGCAAAGAATAACGTAATCAAGTATGTGCTCAAAACAATAAAACTTGTAAAAGGTTAATGCAAACCGGAGCTTGCCTTGCTGCTCTTGGTCGTAGGCTAGCTGTTCTTCCGGAGTATTGAAGTCTAGGACTTTGGGTATCTCCTCGACCTTAGCGACTACATGATAGAAGCAATATATGTATCAATTTAAATGCATTTCTATTAAGTTTGAAGTCGTGAAGTCTATAACCCTTACTAGACAAGCCCAATGACTGAAATTTTTATTGTGGCTTGGTCACAACCTAAACAGAGACTTGGTCAAGTTTTAGTTGCAGCAAAGCTCATTTGAGCCCTCCACAATTAATCATGTACTTGACCTTAATTGAAGGCTTTTAAGGTGTTCTAAGGATTTTCATGAAACAAACTATGACTTTCTGAAAACTAGATTTTCAGAGGGTTCTAATGGAGTTGGTCTCACTGAATTTGAAGGTTCCTAGCTAAAGATATGAGCTAAACAATTTCAGAGAAAATTCTGAAAATGTTTCTGAACATTTTCTATTTTCTCTGGAACGGTTTCACTAATCACACCATTAGGTGGATCAAATGAGCTCAAATGGGTCTGAAATTTTTATGGTAGTTCAGGGATATTTTGGTGAACATCCCAGCAAAATTTCAGGATTTTCCTCCACAGGATTCTCCAGTTAAAATTCCTAATAGTCTAGACTTTGAGGAATTAATTCTGGAGAAACAAGGGTTTTCATGAAGTGAAACTTGATTTGCTGGAACGGGCTCAGAGAGCTGACTCCAACAAAATTTGGTTCACTCGATTTGGAGCTTTCTAGCTAAAGTTATGAGGATTTGAAGTTTGGAAGAATTCTGAAAATCAGGGGAAAAGTTTAAACTCGCGGGGGCCCGTGGGGACACGTGTCGAGCGAGGAGGTGTCCGGCACACCGGAGCTCACAGGGTATTTGTGCGCCAGCACAGCCGATCCCGGCCACACCCGATCCCGATTTAAATTCTTCAGCCGCTGACACATGGGCCAGCCGGCTTCGTCTTCCTCCCGCCGTTCTCTCGCGCCCGCGCCGCCGACCTCGCCGGAGCAGACTCGGGGCTCGCCGGCTCGCCGCTGCCAGACCTCCCATGGTCTGAAACTCGCCGCCAGGGGGTTGTCGACGTCGAGGAACACGTCGGTGGTGTCAGGTCGGGCTGGGGGTGACCGGAAATAGCTCGGCGACGTGCCGCGGCCTCGGTTGAGGTTCGGCGCTGTCGACCGTGAGTTCTCACCCGCCAACACCTCGAACAAACGGTCCAACAGCATCAGTATACCTCTAGGAAGCTCGACAAGGTGTCAAAAGGGTTCAGAGATGGCGGCAAGTCGGTCGGCACCGTGTGACCGATTGTGCCCGCCATGACCGCCCTCGATCGAGCTCGAAATTCGTCACTCCTAGACAGTTTCACACCACGGATGCAGAAAAGAACTTGATCACCGGCTAGTCCAGCGTCTATGTGCAAGATTTGATAACCTCCGAAAGATCATAGAGCGAGAATTTAAAGAAACCGTACCGGATGCTCGGTTTACAGTCGCTGGAGCAAAAACTGGAAATTCTCTGTGGATTCTTCACGGTTTGCTTCGAAACTTGGAGGAGAGCAGCACGGTGGTCGCGCGCTCCTGTTGCCTCTTTTGCTGGACCGTGAAAATGCCTGTGGAACGCTGCCCACGGGCGCCTGGCTCTCGGCTGAGGCTAGGTCGCCGCGGTGGCGATCGTTTTCAGGCAAAGGAGGTCGGAGCTCGGGGTTTTTGGCGTTGGGGAGGTGGAGTGCGACCTCAGGTGGCTGTATAGCAGCTCAGGGACGAAGGAGGAGATGGTTTTGCTGGTTTTCCCGATTGAGCAGAGAGCTGCGGCGAGAAACAATGCCGCTGCTCGGGTTTGCCCACGAGAAGATAAAGCCGGCCGACTCCTGCTCGGCTGAGGCGGTGCCGGTCGCGTGGGGGCACGAGCAAGCCGCCCTGGGCGCCAGCGCGAGGAGAGGGAAGCAGCTGGTGGCGCCGGGAGCTGCTCGGTGGAATTTCCCACCGAGACTCTGACTTTGGGTGCAAGTTTCTCCTTCTTCCCTCTATGACATATGGGTCCCACCCAGGGTTTTAACCTCTGAAATTTACTCCTAATCACTGTTGTAAACAGTGAGCCCCATAATACCCCTGGTAATTCAAATTATTCACCCATGAGCCATTTGAATTGATTAGAATTCAAATTGGGTTTGGATTGAATGAATTTCAGCACAAGTTCAGTTTTGAATTCAAATAAAGTTTGAATTTGTCCCACTTAGCTCATGTCAAGATCAACTCCAAATGGAGTGAAAATTGGTGTGTGAGCTCACAAAAATGTGCTGAACAAGAATATGCCTCCCACTTTTGAATTCATGGGATAAAAACAGCTTGAATTTGAATATGGTTTCAAACTGCCCTCTTTCTAGCTACACCCAAAATAACCTCAAAAAGGTTTTGAATTTGGGTGAAATTTGGCATGGACATCCTTAGCAATGTGTAGAACTTTTCATATGTCCAGCCCACCTATATCACATGTGGGAAATACCACTTTTGCAATATGTGAGTTTGTTCTCTAATGAACATGTTGATGGTGGTTACATGCTCTTCATTTGTGTTCATCAACTTTCCTCAAATAAGGTGTGTGGTGTGGTGATGAACACTTCAACTATGTGTCAAAAACTGAGGCCCTTACATTCCCCCCCCCCTTAAAAGAATCTCGTCCCGAGATTATAAGGTGAAAATGAGAGAGAGGACGGTGGAAAATTACCGGATATGCGACGTGAAAAAGTCGGGGTAGTTAGCGCGAAGAAATCCTTCGCTCTCCCATGTCGCTTCGTCCATGGAGTGATTACTCGATAGAACCTTGTAGAACCACAACGTACGGTTGCGTGTGGTTCGGGCCTTTTCATCAATAATCTGCACCGGTTCCTCCCGATAGGTGAGATCCGGTTGCAGTTCTTCAATATCTTCCAGCTGAACGGTAGTTGATAGCTTAAGACACTTCCTCAGCTGGGCAATGTGAAAGACGTCGTGCACACCGGAAAGTGCTTCTGGTAATTCCAGCCGGTATGCCACTGATCCACATCTTTCTGTAATCTGGAATGGACCGATGAATCGGGGTGCCGACTTTCCTCTCACCCCAAACCTGTTTACGCCCTTCATTGGAGACACCCGTAGATGTACGTGATCTCGAACTTCAAATTGTAATGGGCGCCTTCTCCGATCCGCATACAGTTTCTGACGGGATTGAGCGGCTTTTAGGTTCGCCTGAATCAGTCGAACCTTTTCTTCCGCGTTGTTGACGAGGTCAATCCCGAAGGTAACCCTTTCACCAGATTCACACCAGTTCAATGGTGTGCGGCATTTCCTACCGTATAGCGCCTCGTAGGGCGCCATCTTTATACTGGCTTGGTACCCATTGTTGTACGAGAATTCGGCTAACGGCAAGTGATCATCCCAATTCTTGCCGTGGTTGATAGCGCAAGCTCGTAGCATGTCTTCTAAGATCTGATTTACCCGCTCCGTTTGCCCATCCGTCTGCGGGTGGTAGGCTGAACTACGGATCAGTTTCGTCCCCAAGGCAGCGTGCAGCTGCTCCCAAAAACGGGACACAAATAAAGTGCCCCGATCCGAGATGATAGTACGGGGTACGCCGTACAAGCATAGGATCCGTGAGATGTACAGTTCAGCGTACTTCTTGGCGTTGTAGTTGGTGTTGACCGGGATGAAATGGGCAACTTTGGTGAGCCGATCGATGATCACCCACACAGAATCATGCTTCTGAAAAGTAGTGGGTAAACCGACGATGAAATCCATGCTCACGTCCTCCCACTTCCAGGCAGGAATGCCCAGTGGTTGCAGCAGTCCCGGTTTCCGCATATGGTCTGCCTTCACCCTTCGACATGTATCACACTCGGACACGTATTTTGCAGTCTCACGCTTCATCCGTGTCCACCAAAACTTGCTCCTGAGTTCTTCATACATCTTGTTGCTGCCGGGGTGAATAGAAAATTTTGATAAGTGAGCCTCATCAAAAATTTTCTTCCGTAATTCCGGGTTACGGGGTACGACGATCAACCACAGGGTAAAATTTTTTTGATGAGGCTCACTTATCAAAAGTTTCTATTCACCCCGGCAGCAACAAATGTATCAAGAACTCAGAAGCAAGTTTTGGTGGACACGGATGAAACGAGAGACTGCAAAATACGTGTCCGAGTGTGATACATGTCGAAGGGTGAAGGCAGACCATATGCGGAAACTGAGACTGCTACAACCACAGGGCGTTCCTGCCTGGAAGTGGGAGGATGTGAGGATGGACTTCATTGTCGGTTTACCCACCACCTTGCAGAAACATGATTCTGTGTGGGTGATCGTCGATCGGCTCACCAAAGTTGCCCATTTCATCCCGGTCAACACCAACTACAACGCCAAGAAGTACGCTGAACTGTAAATCTCACGGATCCTATGCTTGTACGGCCTACCCCGTACCATCATATCGGATCGGGGCACTTTATTTGTGTCCCGTTTTTGGGAGCAGCTGCACGCTGCCTTGGGGACGAAACTGATCCGTAGTTCAGCATACCACCCGCAGACGGATGGACAAACCGAGCGGGTAAATCAGATCTTAGAAGACATGCTACGAGCTTGCGCTATCAACCACGGCAAGAATTGGGATGATCACTTGTCGTTAGCCAAGTTCTCGTACAACAATGGGTACCAAGCCAGTATAAAGATGGCGCCCTACGAGGCGCTATACGGTAGAAAATGCCGCACACCATTGAACTGGTGTGGATCTGGCGAAAGGGTTACCTTCGGGATTGACCTTGTCAACAACGCGGAAGAGAAGGTTCGACTGATTCAAGCGAACCTAAAAGCCGCCCAATCCCGTCAGAAACAGTATGCGGACCGGAGAAGGCGCCCATTACGATTCGAAGTCGGGGATCACGTATACCTACGGGTGTCTCCAATGAAGGCGTAAACAGATTTGGGGTGAGAGGAAAGTTGGCACCCCGATTCATCGATCCATTCCAGATTACCGAAAGATGTGGATCAGTGGCATACTAACTGAAATTACTAGAAGCACTTTCTGGTGTGCACGACGTCTTTCACATTTCCCAGCTGAGGAAGTGTCTTAAGCTATCAACTACCGTTCAGCTGGAAGACATTGAAGAACTACAACCGGATCTCACCTATCGAGAGGAACCGGTTCAGATTATTGACGAAAAGGCCCGAACCACACGCAACCGTACGTTGTGGTTCTACAAGGTTCTATGGAGTAATCACTCCATGGACGAAGCGACATGGGAGAGCGAAGAATTTCTTCGCGCCAACTACCCCGACTTTTCCACGTCGCATATCCGGTAATTTCTCCACCGTCCTCTCTCTCATTTTCACCTTATAATCTCGGGACGAGATTCTTTTAAGGGGGAGGAATGTAAGGGCCTCAGTTTTTGACACATATTTGAAGTGTTCATCACCACACCACACACCTCATTTGAGGAAAGATGATGAACACAAATGAAGAGCAAGTAACCACCATCAACATGCTCATTAGAGAACAAACTCACACATTGCAAAAGTGGTATTTTTCCACATGTGATATAGGTGGGCTGGACATATGAAAACTCCTATACCTTGCTAAGAATGTCCGTGCCAAGTTTCACCCAAATTCAAAACCTTTTTGAGGTCATTTTGGGTATAGCTATAAAGAGGGCAGTTTGAAACCATATTCAAATTCAAACTGTTTTTATCCCATGAATTCAAAAGTGGGAGGCATATTCTTATTCAGCACATTTTTGGGAGCTCACACACCAATTTTCACTCCATTTGGAGTTGATCTTGACATGAGCTAAGGGGGGCAAATTCAAACTTTATTTGAATTCAAAACTGAACTTGTGCTGAAATTCATTCAAACCAAACCCAATTTGAATTCCACTCAATTCAAATGGCTCATGGATGAATAATTTGAATCACCAGGGGTATTTTGGGGCTCACTGTTTACAACAGTAATTAGGAGTAAATTTCAGAGGTTAAAACCCTGGGTGGGACCCACATGTCAGAGGGAACAAGGAGAAACTTGCACCCAAAGTCAGAGTCTCGGTGGGAACTTCCACCGAGCAGCTGCCGACTCCACGCTCGGGAGCAGCTGCGCTCGCCACCAAGGAGCAGCAGCGCCACCAGCTGCTCCCCGCGCCCACACGCGAGCCCAAGGGCGGTTCCAGGGCCCTCTTAAGGCGCTCCACGGGGGCAGGCACCGATCATTTCCTCCTCTCCCGCGATCACCGAGCCACCAACCTGCCGCCTCTCTGCTCGATCGGAGAACCGCGAAACCAGCTCGCCTTCTCCCTCCCCGAGCTGCTAGACGGCCACCTGAGATCGCACTCCACCTCCCCAACACCATTAACCCCGAGCTCTGACCTCCTTTGCCTGAAAACGATCGCCACCGCGGCGACCTAGCCTCAGCCGAGAGTCAGGCGCCCGTGGACAGCATTCCACAGGCGTTTTCACGGTCCAGAAAGAGAGGCAACAGGAGCGCGCAACCACCGTGCTGCTCTCCTCCAAGTTTGGAAGCAAACCGTGAAGAATCCACAGAGAATTTCCAGTTTTTGCTCCGGCGACCGTAAACCGAGCTTCCGGTACGGATTCTTCAAATTCTCGCTCTATGATCTTTCGGTGGTTATCAAAACTTGCACGTAGACGCTGGATTAGCTGGCGATCAAGTTCTTTTCTGCATCCGTGGCGTGAAACTGTCTAGGAGTGACGAATTTCGAGCTCGATCGAGGGCGGTCATGGCGGGCACGATCGGTCACACGGTGCCGACCGACTTGCCGCCATCCCTGAACCCTTTTGACACCTTGTTGAGCTTCCTAGAGGTACACTGATGCTGTAGGACCGTTTGTTCGAGGTGTTGGCGGGTTAGAACCCACAGTCGACGGCGCCGAACCTCAACCGAGGCTGCGGCACGTCGCCAGGCTATTTCCGGTCACCCCCAGCCCGACCTGACACCACCGACGTGTTCCTCGACGTCGACAACCCCCTGGCGGCGAGTTTCAGACCATGGGAGGTCCGGCAGCGGCGAGCCGGCGAGCTCCGAGTCTGCTCCGGCGAGGTCGGCGGCGCGGGCGCGAGAGAACGGCGGGAGGAAGACGAAGCCGGCTGGCCCACGTGTCAGCGGCTGAAGAATTTAAATCGGGATCGGGTGTGGCCGGTATCGGCTGTGCTGGCGCGCAAATACCCTGTGAGCCCCGGTGTGCCGGACACCTCCGTGCTCGACGCGTGTCCCCGCGGGCCCCCGCAAGTTTAAACTTTTCCCCCGATTTTCAAAATTCTTCCAAACTTCAAATCCTTATAACTTTGGCTAGAAAGCTCCAAATCGAGTGAACCAAATTTTGTTGGATTCAGCTTTCCGAGCACTTTCCAGCAAATCAAGTTTCACTTCATGAAAATCCTTACTCCTCCAGAATTAATTCCTCAAAGTTTAAACTGTTGGGAATTTTAACTGGAGAATCCCTTGGAGGAAAATTCTGAAATTTTGCTGGAATGTTCACCAAAATATCCCTGAACTACCATAGAAATTTCAGATCCATTTGAGCTCATTTGATCTACCTAATGGTGCGATTAGTGAAACTGTTCCAGAGAAAATAGAAAATGTTCAGAAACATTTTCAAAATTTTCCCTGAAAGTGTTTAGCTCATAACTTTAGTTAGGAACCTTCAAATTAAGTGAGCCCAACTCCATTAGAACCCTCTGAAAATCTAGTTTTCAGAAAGTCATAGTTTGTTTCATGAAAATCCTTAGAACACCCTAAAAGCCTTCAATTAAGGTCAAGTGCATAATTAATTGTGGAGGGCTCAAATGAGCTTTGCTGCAACTAAAACTTGACCAAGTCTCTGTTTAGGTTGTAACCAAGACACAGTAAAAATTTCACAGTCATTGGGCTTGTCTAGTAAGAGTTATAGACTTCACAAGTTTAAAAGTTAACACAACTGCATTTAAATTAATACATGTATTGCTTCTATCATGTAGTCGCTAAGGTCGAGGAGGAACCCGAAGTCCTAGACTTCGTTTCTCTGGAGGAACAGCTAGCCTACGACCAAGAGCAGCAAGGCAAGCTCCTGTTTGCATTAACCTTTTGCAAATTTTTATTGTTCTGAACACATCTTTGAATACTATTATTCTTTGCATTAGAGTCGTGTTTGGAAACCCAAGTGCATAGCCAAGAAAACCATGGGTTGGGTTTAGGATTGCAAAACCCCGTTAGCTATTGCAAAGCTAACTTAGCGTAGGATTCGGTACAAGTCGAGTAGTTGGAACTACTCACGAGCATAGGCTAGAGGCACTCGACTCGGGTAGAGAAACCACATGATACACATGGCAAGAAAAATGAGACCGAGCGGAGAGTAAGGGCAGCAGGACTTTGGGGCCTGTGTGCTATAGCTCCACTCGTGTCGATTGAGGACCGAGCCGTGTGCAGGCCTGTTGAACAAGCTAGAACAGTAACGAAGACCTACCGGCTATATGGGAACCGGGAAACCGATGTAACTCGGGTAGCTGGGTATTGAGGCATTGCCCGTCGTTCAGAGGGTAGGTTGAGAGCTTGAGGTGTAAATCGGCTGGCGTCACGGAGATGCGCGTGCAGAGACCTCTTTCTCGGGACGATGGGACCGGTTCCATATTTGGCTGACGGACGAAAGGTGGTTGCGTACGGCGTCCGTGATGGTTGTTGTAGGCAACATCGAGTACAGGCGTACGTGATGGGTTGTTCGGGTAACCCTGCAGGTGTAAATCGATTATAATCGCCGTCCCTCGCGGTCAGTGAGTACCACTTGTTCACTGTACCATGACGTAGAAAGAACAGGCTAGTTACATGTTAAAATGTTGCTGATTGAAAGATGGACTTGTTTGCTAATGAATTGCTGTAGTTTAGAGCTAACTAAAGTTCTTTTCAACTTTGGGCAAAGTACATGAGAGAAATGCGTTTCTTGTTTGATTGCGGCTCTCTCATGTGCCTTAGCGTAAGGTTCTCCACAACCTGCTGTTAAAACTTGAAAGTAAGGTTCTAATAATTAGGCGAGTCCTTGCAAATGATTTTTACCTCATGTAACCCATCACCCCTCATGTAGAAGTTCCATGTTTAGGTGAGACGGGTCAGACTTGCTGAGCCTTCGTGCTCACTGCTTGTGTTTGAAGCTTTTGCAGGGTTCTATGAGGAAGGGACTCCCGAAGAGGAGACGGAACCCCAGGAGGGGAACCCCGTCGAGTGGGAGTCGTGCACGCCGCAGAGTTAGTGTGCGTGTGTGCTAGCAAGGACACGTTCAAGGGCTGAACATGGACTTGATGTGTAGTCTATGCCGGTGAGTGTAGACTGGAACTATTTTGATGTAAACATGTTCATAAACTTGTTTATGTAATAAAATTTCGCTTCCGCTTTGTACCTTTGACGTGTGTTATCCGGTGCTGTGCAACGCAGCACCCCTCAGCGTGATCCTGGCTCGACAAGACCGTTGGGGTCATGTCAATGACCATACCATAACCATACCGAACATCCATCCCTAATAACCATCCCAAACCTTCCCTCTAATCATGTGAGTTGGCCAGACGCTTGTGACCGTAAGCACGACTATCATGATAGTTTTACACTCTGTAGAGGTGGCACCACTTTACCCACAAGTTTGTGATTTCGTCACCCGTCGGCGACTGCAGAACCTCCATTATACCAGTACACAACCGTCGGTGTATGGCCAAGAGATCACAAAATAGCCTTTACAAAGGGGCTACTAGATTTATGGACTCACTAAGGTTTCACCAGCAGGCTCGAATCACCATTCTCCCAACTACGGGCCCCCTCTTGTGCCATGCGGTTCCCAGGGCAGTCCTCTCTCGACTCCCGTTCCTGCGCCTTCCACGGTCCATAGCAATCTAGCAACTTACCTAATTAGTCAGCTAAGCCGCACCCATATTTGGCCTTGTGGTGGCACTGTTTTCCTGACATGTGCTGACATGAACCGGTCCTTAGATCTACGGCAAGTAAACCACTTATTCATATGAGTGCAGTAGCTAGAAATGTTCTATCTCGGCTTCCCATATCCCGTAGATTAGCGAAGCAAAAAGGAAAAAAACGACCATACCCGACTCATCAACTTTCCCGGTGACAAGGAGGATTAACAAAACTAGTAAACTCCTATAAAAGGGTGTCCCATCAAGTTGACTCAAGCATACACGTTTTCGCAAACAAAACAGTTTCAAAACATGGGATCAATATGGTCAAGGTGCACTTGCCTTGCTCCTTTGGTTTTTGTTGCTCAAGCGTCTCTGTGACGCCCTCAATTCTGTGGGAAAACCACGGAACCGAGAACTAATGCATATGTGTGCCCAGGATGTTCATCACACATACACATATGTTCCACAAACTGAATTCAGAATATATATATAACTGCGAATAACAGAGTTTATTACAATGTTTCATGAGTCTTGGACCCATGCTCACAGAGGAAGTCTTATTTCTATGCAGCGGAAGTCTTCTAACTAATACGGAAGCGATTTAACTAATGCGGAAGCAATTCTAGGCTGCAGTGGCTCCATCTCTACTCATCCCCACAGGCAAGGTTGAGAACAGATCACACGCCAAATGCTCCACTTGGTCCTCATAGAAATCTTCTCCTGTTGCTGATGATGAGAAAATAACGCAAGTTTGAGTACAATGATGTACTCAGCAAGTGCGGGAAAATATGATATGTGGCTCATAACAAGGTAGGTATAAAAGGCTCATTGCAGAAAGCAAAGTTATTTATCAAACCTTGATAAAACAGCAACTCATCTTTAAGTGAATGTAATCCCAACATGTATTAATATACCAATCATACCTCCATTATGCTCATTACCTTTCATGTCACAACCAGTCATCAATCAACCTCATTCTTGCTCATGAATACCTCCTTGTATTCGCTACCATCTCACGAATACCATCCCGTATTCGCTATCATTTTATCTCATAAACAACTTCGTCTCCCACCGAGACCAAACTCGTTGCTATGACTCAACATTCATGCAACCCATCTTATCACCCGGACTCAACAGTCCCAAAAAACCAAACCAAAACAAACCATCCAAACCATAACCAGTACCCATATCCAATAACTATCCCAACTAATCATGGCAGTTCGCCAGATGCTCGTGACCGTAAGCTCGGCTATCATGATAGTTTTAAGAACTCTGCAGAGTTTGCACCTCTTTACCCACAAGTTTGTGATTTCGTCTCCCGTCGGCGACTGCAGAACCTCCATTATACCAGTACACAACCGTCGGTGTATGGCCAAGAGATCACAAAATAGCATTTACAAAGGGGCTACTAGATGTATGGACTCACTAAGGTTTCACCGGCAGGCTAGAATCTCCAATTCTCCCACCCACGGGCCCCCTCTTGTGCCATGCAGTTCCCAGGACAGTCCTCACTCAACTCCCATTCCCCGCGCCTTCCACAGTCCATAACAATCTAGCAACTTACCTAATTACTCAGCTAAGCCGCACCCATACTTGGCCTTTTGGTGGCACTGTTATCCTAGCATGTGCATGCATGAACCGGTCCTTAGATCTACGGCAAGTAAACCACCATCTCATGCTACCTCATTCACAAACCCAGTCTTGCCTAGATCTCCCTCCGATCCTTGTCCATTAACAACATCAGTTTCTTATTGTCATTAAGAGTGCAGTTAGCTAGACACATCTATCTCGCTTCCCAATCCCATGGACTCAGCGAAGCATAAAAGTAAAAACCATACCTGACTCATAAACTTCCCTGACGACAAGGGTGGTTTAACCAAAACTAGTAAACTCCTATAAAAGGATTTCCCATCATGTTTGACTCAGCATACACACCTTTTCGCAAAACAAAACAGTTTTTCCCAAAATATAGGATCAATATGGTCAAGGAGCACTTGCCTTGTTCTTGCGGTTCTGGTGTCTCTTGGATCTCGAAACCTTGTTGTTGCAGCTCATCATAGACAGCTCCCTGAGCTTGTCCTTCTATACAGGATTACGCACAAACAAGATTCATAACAATCAATACCATGCACAAACTTTAAACTAGATGCGATGATGCATATGCATATTATCCTATAATGCAGTTTTATTAGATCGGTTTGTACGTGTTCTTGAATGGCTTGCAGGGTTTAACGATGAACAGAGGTGTTCGGATCAGATGTGGACGTGGCGATGACCTTGTCTTAATATCAACCCGATCAACAAGTGATCTGTCCATGAGAAAGCTTCTGTTCGAAAGGAATCGAAGAACAGATGCAAAGAAAACACGATATGTCGTAAAGTGGTATTGGAGACCTACCTTACGTTCTTCTCGATCTTGGGTCCTTCTCAGATCGTTGGGCTCTCTTCTGGCGATCTTCCTCGCTGAACTCCGTCGATGGTTTACTCGGCGAGTTGGGGCTAGGGCTCTAAGTCGTCGGCTTAGGAGAAGTTTGTGGTTTCGGCCAAAGGTTTCTGGTTCTATTTATAATCGGGAAGAGAAGAGTCCTAATCTAATTGTATCTCGAATAAGAGTCCTATTCAGATTATCGTTGAATCTTAACAACTTATCTTGAGTTGATTTGGTGCGGTATCATTGTGGAATTCAGGTCGGTTTCTCCTCTGTACCGACATTTCTACGCGTACAGAATCCAAAAACCGTTCCAGAACTTGTTACCTCCTCGGTGATGAGCTCCGGAAGCTCCACGTGTCCACCGGGCCTGGTCTCTTCCTTTCCGCAGAGACGAGCTCCGGTTGTGCCGCGTGTCAAGCGAGTGAGACCTCCGTCTCCTTCGGAGGTGGGCTCCGCGTGCGCCACGTATCCTGGCGGTCGGGACCTCCTCTCTCCGGAGGTGGCTCCGAGTGTGCCACGTATCCATTCCGGACCTCCCTCTCTTCGGAGGTGAGCTCCGTGAATGCCACGCGTCAAGTAGCGCCAGACTTTCCTTTTTCCCCAGAGACGAGCTGCGAGGTTAACACGTGTCCAACAGTGACGGACCTCCCAGAGATAAGCTCTGGTGGCGACATGTGTTCAATAGATCCAAACCTTTCGGAGGTGAGCTCCAAGATCGACACGTATCCCGCGTGACTGGTCCTCTGATTCCCGCGGTGACTAGCTCCGAAGGTGACATGTGTCCTGCGGAAATGCCTTTGCTTCTCCCGCAGAGGCTAGCTCTGGGGCAACACGTGTCCCACAGGGTCGGACCTCTCCCCCTTTGCGGAGATGAGCCCCGAGCCTGCCACGTAGCCAGTTTAGCGGCGGACCTCTCCCCACTTCGTAGGGATGAGCTCCGAACACGCCACATGGCCAGCGGGCCACGGAAGTTGTCTTCGGCCCTCTCGGTGAACTGGATTCGGCTCTTATTGGCTATCTTTTTGATATTTTTGTCTGTTCCTTCTTATTTTAAAATGTTTTCTCTTTATGAAACATGAATATATGCAGAACCCAAAAATGAGGGTGTCACAAATCTACCCCCCTTAAATTGAATCTCGCCCTCGAGATTCATTAGTAGAGAATAGATGAGGAAATTCTTCTTTGATGTCTTCTTCACGCTCCCATGTGGCTTCAGCTTCGGTGTGATGGCTCCATTGTACCTTGCACCATCGGATCACTTTGTTTCTGGTGACCCTTTCCTTTATGTCCAAAATTCGGACAGGGTGCTCCGCATAAGTCAGGTCTTCTTGAAGTTCAAGCTCTTCCATTGGTATTTGCTCCTCTGGTACTCTCAAGCACTTCTTGAGCTGGGATACATGAAACACGTCATGTACATCGTAGAGATATGTTGGGAGCTCTAATTGATAGGCTACTTCTCCTCGCTTGTCCAAAATTTTAAACGGTCCGATAGAGCGAGGTGCTAGTTTGCCCTTGATGTTGAAACATCGTTGGCCACGAATAGGTGATACCTTAAGGTATACGAAGTCTCCTACTTCGAAGGTCAACTTCCTTCGCCTATTGTCCGCATAGCCTTTCTGTCGTGATTGAGCAGCCTTTAAGTTCTCCCGAATTGTTTGGACTTGCTTTTCGGTTTCTTGTAACACTTCGGGTCCAAACACCTGGTTCTCTCCGGTCTCGCTCCAAAACACTGGTGTTCTACACCGTCTACCATACAATGCTTCGAAAGGCGACATCTTCAAGCTAGCTTGATAGCTGTTGTTATAGGAGAATTTGGCGTATGGTAAACTCCTATCCCAACTACGACCACGTTTCAAGGCGCAAGCTCTCAACATGTCCTCCAGAATTTGGTTTGTCCTTTAGGTTTGCCCATCGGTTTGTGGGTGATAGGTGGAGCTAAAATCCAGTCGTGTACCCATAGCTTTCTGCAGCTTCCTCCAGAATCTAGAGGTAACCTGAGAACCTCGATCTGAGACTATCCTCTTCGGGAGTCCATGACGGCACACGATCTGCTCCATGTACAACTCGACTAATTGTGCAACGTTGTAATTGGCCCTTATAGGGAGAAAATGGGCGGTTTTCGTCAATCGGTCCACGATAACCCAGATGGAGTCATAACTCGACTGAGTACGTGGCAATCCGATGATGAAATCCACGCTGATGTCTTCCCACTTCCACTCGGGTACCTTCAAAGGTTGCAACAATCCAGCGGGTCTTTGATGTTCGACCTTCACCCGTTGGCATGTGTCGCATAGGGCAACGTATTCGGCAATACCCCTTTTCATACCATCCCACCAATAACAAGTTTTCAAGTCCTTGTACATTTTGGTACTTCCGGGATGTATGGAATAGGGTGAATCATGTGCCTCCTTCAATATCATGTCGCGGAGGTGCTTCACGTTAGGCACACAAATCCTTTTTCCTAGCCCATACCCTTCTCATCTTCTTTGAAATCCTTCTCTGTCCCTTGTTGTATCCTTTCCTTGATCTCCTTGATCTCCTCATCCGTTGCTTGTCCATCCCTTATCTCTCGCTCCAATGAAGAGTGGATCTCCATCATTTCCATGTTGTTCAAGAATCCAAGGTGTAACCGTTCGAACTCCTTATGTAGTTCGGGTGGTAGCTCCCGAACCGTGAGTTGGTGACATGCTCCCTTCCGGATCAATGCATCAGCTACTACATTGGCCTTCCCGGGGTGGTAGTTGATTCCAACATCGTAATCCTTGATGAGTTCCAACCATCGATGTTGTCTCAAATTCAAGTCCGTTTGTGTAAATATGTACTTGAGGCTTTTATGATCCGTATAGATCTCACATCGATGACCAAGGATATAATGTCTCCAAATCTTCAATGCACGCACTACTGCTGCTAGCTCCAAGTCATGTGTAGGATAATTAAGCTCGTGCTTCTTTAATTGTCGTGAGGCATAGGCTACCACTTGTCCTTCTTGCATGAGCAAACATCCGAGCCCCTATCTGTATGCGTCACAATATATGTCAAAGTTCTTGCTTACGTCCGGCAATACTAAAACCGGCGCTGTGGTTAGCCTTTTCTAGAGCTCCTCAAAACTATCTTGGCATGCTGGTGTCCATCGAAAGGCTTTCCCCTTTGTTAGCAACTCCGTCATAGGCTTTGCTATTTTAGAGAAGTCCTTAATAAAACGTTGGTAGTATCCAGCCATCCCAAGAAACTCCGAATATCCCTCACATTTTGCGGTTGGTCCCACTTCAGGACATCTCTCACTTTTCCAGGATCAACCGATACCCCTTCTTCGGAGATAATGTTGCCTAGGAACGATATTTCCTTTAGCCAAAACTGACACTTGTTAAGCTTGGCATACAATCGATGCTCATGCATTTTCAGCAAAGTCAATTTCAAATGCTCTTCATGCTCCTCCTCACTTTTTGAATACACCATAATGTCGTCGATGAAAACCACGACGAACTTATCCAAGTACTCCATGAAAACCTTGTTCATGAGGTACATGAAGTATGCGGGTGCATTTGTTAACCCAAAAGACATGACGGTATATTCATACGAACCATACCGTGTTCGGAAGGCAGTCATGTACGGTGTACCCCGTACCATCATATCGGATCGGGGCACTTTATTTGTGTCCCGTTTTTGGGAGCAGCTACACGCTGCATTGGGGACGAAGCTGATCCGTAGTTCAGCATACCACCCGCAGACCGATGGGCAAACCGAGCGAGTAAATCAGATCCTAGAAGACATGCTACGAGCTTGCGCTATCAACCATGGCAAGAATTGGGATGATCACTTGCCGTTAGCCGAGTTCTCATACAACAATGGGTACCAAGCCAGCATAAAGATGGCGCCTTACGAGGCGCTATACGGGAGGAAATGCCGCACACCACTGAATTGGTGTGAGTCTGGCGAAAGGGTCACCTTCGGAATTGATCTTGTCAACAACACGGAAGAAAAGGTTCGACTGATTCAAGCGAACCTAAAAGCCACCCAATCCCGTCAGAAACAGTATGCGGACCGGAGAAGACGCCCATTACAATTCGAAGTCGGGGATCACGTATATCTACGTGTGTCTCCAATGAAGGGCGTAAACAGATTTGGGGTGAGAGGAAAGTTGGCACCCCGATTCATCGGTCCATTCCAAATTACCGAAAGATGTGGATCAGTAGCATACCGGCTGAAATTACCAGAAGCATTTTCCGGTGTGCACGACGTCTTTCACATTTCCCAGCTGAGGAAGTGTCTTAAGCTATCAACTACCGTTCAGCTGGAGGACATTGAAGAATTGCAACCGGATCTCACCTATCGGGAGGAGCCGGTTCAGATCATTGACGAAAAGGCCCGAACCACACGCAACCGCACGTTGTGGTTCTACAAAGTTCTATGGAGTAATCACTCCATGGACGAAGCGACATGGGAGAGCGAAGGATTTCTTCGCGCTAACTACCCCGACTTTTTCACGTTGCATATTCGGTAATTCTCCACCGTCCTGTCTCTCATTTTCACCTTATAATCTCGGGACGATATTCTTTTAAGGGGGGAGGAATAAAAGGGCCTCAGTTTTTGACACATGTTTGAAGTGTTCATCCACCACACACACACAACTCATTTGAAGCAAGTTGATAACCACATTTGAAGAGCAAGTAACCACCATCAACATGCTCATTAGGGGACAAACTCACATATTGCAAAAGTGGTATTTCCCACATGTGATATACAGGGGCTGGGCATATGAAAACTCCTATTCAGTGCTAGGAATGTCCATGCCAAGTTTCACCCAAATTCAAAACCTTTTTGAGGTCATTTCGGGTATAGCTAGAAAGAGGGCAGTTTGAAACTACATTCAAATTCAAACTGTTTTGATCCCATGAATTCAAAAGTGGGAGGCATATTATTGCTCAGCACATTTTTGTGAGCTCACATACCAATTTTCACTCCATTTGGAGTTGAGCTTGACATGAGTTAAATGTAGCAAATTCAAACCTTATTTGAATTTCAAACTACATGTGTGCTGAAATTTAGTCAAACCCAAACTAATTTGAATTCTACCCCATTCAAATGGCCCAAGGGTAGATAATTCAAATCACCATGGGCTTTGTGGGGACTACTGTTTACAACAGTGAATTTGAGTTAAGATCAGAGGTTAAAATTGAAAGTGGGAACCACATGTCAGCCACTGAGGGAATTCAACCAAGTGGACTTTCAGTACTCGGGTCCCCGAGCTTCTCCCCAGAGCGCCACCAAGAGGAGGCCGCCGCGCCACCACCTGCTTGCCGCCCACAGCCGCTGAACCGACTTCCGGGGCCCTTATCTAGGCGTCCGAGCAGTCACCGGTGCTCCCCATCCCTACCCCGACGCGCTCTCGCCCAACAGACTGAAACTCCTCACCGCCCGAGTGAACTTCCGGCTCCTCATCGCCCGGCCGATCCAGTGATCCTCCCGGCGATCGGAGACCAGCACCGGGTGCGCCAAGCCATCTTCAGCACCCTCGCATCGGTTCCAGGCCCTGCGCAGTCTTCCCCGAGCTCCACCGCGGCGATCCTCTGCCGGTTCAGCTCGAGCCGCCGCTGCGGGAACCATCCTTACGGCCACCACAGCCCACCGATCACCGAGCTGTGAACAGCAAAGAGGTTCGCCTTCAGTTCCTCTTTCATTGCAGCAAGCTCCGGCGGCGTGACAAACGCTGCTTAGGCCGGAATTTCATGTTTTCGTGACGGTGTGCAAAAGAGGAGTCGGCACCGATCAAAGAAATTTGTAAGCCACACTGCATCACTCATCCTCTCATGGAGAGGATCACTTCTAGTTGCCAGTACGAGCCCATAGGAGCAGGAACCACGAAGAACCATGGAGGGAAACCGCTGTTCTTCGAGTTTTAGTAGAAATCCCGATTTCCGACCTAGGTCGCACGGTGACAGACCAACACATCCCTTCCCGAGCTCCGTGGAGCTCACGTCGACCTTTCCTATGGTCCACTGATGCTCGACGACCCTTAGCTTGATCGGGTGAGGTGCTAGGAAGGACGGGCAACACGGCCGAAGTTCTCCCGAGGCTGCTGCTCGTCGCCGACCATGTGCCGGCCATTTTCATGACGAGCTGAGCCCGGAATCATGTTCCCCGAGTGAAAATAGGCAGGGGCGGCCGGAATCATGAATCTTGTAGCTCCACAGAGGCTGCCGGCGAGCTCTCCGGCGAGGTACCCCGGCGGCAGAGCGCGGGCGGCGGGAGGTAGACGAAGGGGGTGGACCCCAGCTGTCAGCGGCAGATATTTTAAATCGGGATCGGGCTGTGGCTCGGATCTGGTGTGCTGGCGCGCAAATACCCCGTAGACTCCGGTGTGCCAACGCCTTAGCGCGCAACACGTGTCCCCGTGGCCCACCAGCCGATTTAAACTTTTCCCTGATTTTCAGATTTCATTCAAACTTCAAATCCTCATAACTGGGGCTAGAAAACTCCAAATCGAGTGAACCAAATTTTGTTGGATTCATCTCTCTGAGCACTTTCCAGCAAATAAAGTTTCACTTCATGAAAATCCTTAATTCTCCAGAATTAATTCCTCAGACTTTAAACTGTTTGGAATTTTAACTGGAGAACCCCTTGGAGGAAAATTCTGAATTTTGCTGGGATATTCACCAAAATATCCCTAAACTACCATAAAAATTTCAGATCCATTTGAGCTTATTTGATCCACCTAATGGGGTTATTAATGAAACTGTTCCAGAGAAAATAGAAAATGTTCAGAAACATTTTTATAATTTTCTCTGAAATTGTTTAGCTCATATATTTAGCTAGGAACCTGTCACACCCGGTTTTTCCGAAGAACAACCAAGTGAATATCACATGTATGCCAGGATCATTTTTCTCATACATGTGATGACAAATAGTGAAGCATCATTTATTACAAGCCAGGTGTCGAATATAAATAAGTCTTACATTTCAAATGTCTCAATGGACACTAATGCTTCATCACAAGTAAATAAACTAGCAGCGGAATATTATTCTTTAGGGCTCCATCACAGGTGTTGCCCGGGGGTCTTCATGAACCTAAAAACCTTCTTCGGGTCCAAAGTCTTGGTCATTATACACCACCTCATTGTCTTGACCTGAGCAGCAATATAAACCAACAAATATGCAAGTTTGAGTACCAATGGTACTCAGCAAGTGTGGGAAAAATTATATCATGCATGGCTAGAACAAGGAGAGGTTGAACTTATGGTTAAAGCACTACGCAATTAATACCTATCACCTTAGCTTATTAAGCACCTACATTACTACACAGGTGAAATAATCCCATTCTCCCATCCCATCATTGTAATCCAATAACCATAACATCATTACCAATGTTAAGCTCCCCGCTTAACTTCCAAAACCAACAATCCTCTAATCATGAATAAGTCCAGGCCGCTCTTAACCGTGAGCACGGCTGTCAAGACAGTTTTGACTCTGCAGAGTTTGTACCACTGTACCCACAAGTAGTGATTTCATCCCCCGTTGCCGGGTGGACTAAAAGAACCTCCATTATGCCAGTGGCTACGAACCACATCCACACTTCCCAGGTGTGCGGCCAAGAGATCACTACGAAGCCTTTACAAAGGGATTCCCGACGAGCGTGGGCCCACTGAGGTTTCACCCCTAACAGCATACAAGAGGCTCCAACCCCGCTGCAGTGGCCCCCTCTTGAGCCTTGCGGTTCATATGGTAGTCCAGCTGACACCTACTCCCCGCACCATCCAATCACACCCATACTACGCCGGGGATACACCTAATTAATTGGCCAAGCTGCCCCATCTCAGCATGTGGTTGGCACTGTAAAGCCGGGTTACATGCTCCATGAACCGGTCCTTAGGATCCAGGCAAGTACTAAACACAAACCCAAGTCTCGTGCACCCAGCACACAACCAAAACATCCAACTTGCCTTGATCCCTACCTCTACATAACTTACAATGTCTCATTCAAGAGTATGGTAATATAAACTGATGATCTTATGTCCCAAATATCCCATTCTAAGCATGGCTAAGCATATGCATGTGTATAAATGACATGACAAAATAAATTCCAACCCAAGCTTCAAGGAAACAAGGTAATGCAATTCTAGGGAAACTTCCTAGCATGGGTTTCATATTTCATTTGACAATGCAAATAATTCTATCTACACATCCTAGCATAGGATCAAAGTGGTCAAGGACACTTGCCTCCTTCTTGCTGCTCCTGAAATGGGTAGTCCTGATCTTGGAAACTGATAGCTTGCTCTTGAACAGGTTCTACTTCATACCATCACACATGGCAAAAGAAAAACAACAATCATAAGACATAGTTCACACTTCTACTTCATACAAACCACACATTCACATTTATGAAGGTTTCTTTACCATTTTATGTGTTGTGGATACTCTATGTGTGTTGATTTGGGGCTTGCATACACTTTCATTTACATGTGTAGGATTCCTACTTTGGTGTTCATATTTATACTCACATACTATATATATATATATGTATATATGTGTGTTTCAGTTTTAAATAAATTCCTTATATATTAAACTACCAAGTATGTATGAAAAGTATTTTTCTTCTCCATATGTGCCTTCATAATTTCTATCAACCCTAAACTGAATTCTTTGTACTTTAGAAACTCCATTTATCATTTACTAGTTTCTATATTTTCAGATTTATATTCTTATGCATAATTGTGCATTTTATTATTAAATTAGTAATACACACTACCTAAACAGATTAAGTTCTGGTCCTAAATAATTTAAGATCATATTTTGACCTTGGCTTCTGATGTATACTATTTCATAATTATTTTCCCTATTTTTCTTTAACTATTCTTTACTTAAAAATGTGTCCCTATACTATTAAATGTGAATAATAGATGAAACAGATTTATTTCAGCCCCAAAAATATATTTTTATCTCACTCCAAAGTTTTCTAAGTACTGAGAAAGTTTTTAATAATTTTGACAATTAGGTTTGTCCCCCTTTTTAATATTTAAACACTAGTTACATATTCAATTTTCTAAATTAAATACTAAACAAGGCTAAAATAATGAATTCACCCCATTACAGGGTCTATAATATTATTTTCATAATTTCCAGGGGTCTAGCTACACTTTTCAGAGGTGTTTTTCTTAATTTCTATTAAGTCTAGGGGCTAAAACTGATTTTTAAATGAATTTACATGATTTTCTGGAGTTCCAGGGGCTAGATCTGAAGTTTCCGGGGCTAGCTCTCAATTTCAGAGAACCCCAGGGGGTAGCACGTAAGAATTCCAGTCTTTATAACGCGGGGCTGACGTGGACCGTCTGATTTTAAACCGACGGCTGAGATTATAACATCGAACCGGTACGCGGGGTTTTAAAGTCTACCGTGCGATTTAAAATAAACGGCGCACAAGCGGCCACGTCGCTCTGATCGAGCGCGGGCGGCGCTGCCGGCGGCGCACGGCGGCGGGAAGCGGCGATCTCGCCGGAAACTTTCGGATCCTCGAGAATTCTGCCTAGAACTGTGATCTTATGGCCTAGACCGGTAGAGGGGAGGTCGGGGATCTCACCTCGGGGGTTTTCTCGAGCTCGGGGGTTCTGGAGAGTGCTCTGCGGCGAGGTCCGAGGCAAAACCACGGCGAAGCTCGTCGGAGCTGGATTTGCACCGTAAGTCTTCGGGTTTTCTGCACCTGCGAAGTTCCCCGGAGGCGGTGGATCAAGACCAACGAGTTAGATCAGAGTTTCCGAGCTTAGATCGGCCAGAATTCACCGGCGAAGTCTCGGTGCTCACCGGAGTGAAAATCGGCGATCGCGTGAGAAAAACTGATCGGATCGGTTGTTTTTATAGCCGGGGGAGGGCGGTGGTTCTGTTGTGATCGAGTTAGAGTCCTCAGGGTCCAGAATTCGGCTGCGGAACTCGGTTTCCCGATCGGTTGCGATCGCGCGCGCGGGGGAGAAGTCCGGGGTCGCGGGGTTAGGGATGACAGGCGGGTCCCACCCGTCAGCGAGGGGCAGCGCGGCGCGCGCGGGGGCGGGCTGCGCGGGGGTTTGCTGGGCCGGCTGGGGTTTCGGCCCACTGGCCAGTTTTTTTCCGGTTTTCCTTTTTCTTTTTCCATTTCTTTTCTGTTTTGAGTCTAATTTGAATTCCAGTTTGAATTTAAATTTTTGCAAAACATGCAACACGTCCAAAAATTTCTAAATTCCCCTCTGAACATGGTTTATGGTTCTAAATCAAAATTTGAGTTTTGACTAAAAATTTGGGGTGTTACAGCTCTACCCCCCTTAAAAGAAATCTCGTCCTCGAGATTGGTGTTTCTAAGAAAACAATTCCGGAAATTGTGCCTTAAGCTCATCTTCCCGTTCCCAGGTGGCTTCCTCTTCTGAGTGATGCTTCCACTGCACCTTGCACATCCTGATTCTCTTATTTCTGGTGAGGCGTTCCATTGTCTCCAAAATCTTGTATGGTTGCTCGGCATAAGACAAATCCTCAGCTACATCCACTTCATTCATGGGTAACACCTCCTCGGGCGTCCTCAGACATTTCTTGAGTTGCGACACATGGAACACATCGTGCACGTCCGACAGATGAACCGGCAACTCTAGTTGGTACGCCACTTCGCCTTTTCTTTCCAAAACTTGAAAGGGTCCGATGTATCGAGGCGACAACTTCCCTTTCACCTTGAACCGACGAAGTCCTCTGATAGGGGACACCTTGAGATAAACATAGTCTCCCACGTTGAAAACGAGCTCTCTTCTTCGTACATCAGCATAACTCTTCTGGCGTGTCTGTGCTATCCTCAAGTTGTTGCGAATCTCCCTCACCTTTGCCTCGGCTTCTTGTAGCACTTCTGGACCAAACACTTTACTTTCTCCTGTTTGGTTCCAAAATAGGGGAGTTCTGCACTTCCTTCCATACAAAGCTTCAAACGGTGACATCTTCATACTAGCTTGATAACTGTTGTTATAGGAAAACTCCGCATACGGTAGGTTCTTGTCCCAACTCCTGTTGTTTTTGAGTGCACATGCCCTTAACATATCTTCAAGGATCTGATTGGTTCTCTCCGTCTGCCCGTCAGTTTGGGGATGATAGGCAGAACTGAAATTCAGATGGGTTCCCATGGTTTCATGCAACTTTTGCCAAAACCTTGAGGTGAACTGTGTCCCTCGGTCCGACACTATCTTCTTTGGCACTCCATGGTAACACACAATCCTTGACATGTACAATTCTGCCAATTTGGACCCGCTGTAGCTTTCTTTCACCGGAATGAAATGAGCTACTTTGGTTAGCCTATCAATAATGACCCATATTGAATCATACCCGGATTGGGTCCTAGGCAATCCCACAACAAAATCCATGCTGATTTCTTCCCACTTCCATTCAGGCACTTTGAGTGGTTGCAGCAATCCCGCGGGTCGTTGATGTTCTGCTTTCACCAACTGACATGTGTCACATAGGGCAACATGTTCCGCGACATCTCGCTTCATGCCATACCACCAATACCTGCTTTTGAGGTCCTGGTACATCTTCGTACTCCCAGGATGAATGGAATAGTCGGAATCGTGAGCCTCCTTCAAAATTAATTTACGGATCTCTTTTACTTCTTGCACACAGATCCTCTTCCCGTGCCACACCGTTCCTTGTTCATCCTCTCTAAAACCAGGAGCTTTATTTTCCTTGATGAGCTGTCTGATCTCTTGTATCTTCTCATCATTCTTTTGGCCCTCGCGTATGTCTTGCTCGAGTGTGGAGTCCACTTCCATGGCGATGGCTTCACCACTATTTACTAGACATAGATTGAGCCTTATGACCTCGTCCTTCAATTCTGCAGGCATGTCCTTCAAGCTCAACTTATTGACCTGCACTTTCCGACTCAAAGCATCGGCCACGACGTTTGCTTTCCCGGGATGATAGTTGATGCCTACATCAAAGTCATTGATTAGCTCTAACCATCTCCTTTATCTAAGGTTGAGATCTGGCTGTGTGAATATGTACTTCAAACTCTTATGATCCGTATATATCTCTGTCCTCTTCCCCATCAAATAGTGCCGCCAAATTTTCAACGCGTGTACCACTGCAGCTAGTTCTAAGTCATGTGTAGGATAGTTCTTCTCGTGCTTCCGAAGCTGCCGGGATGCATATGCCACGACATGTCCCTCTTGCATGAGAACACATCCCAACCCGTTTCCAGAGGCATCGCAGTACACCGTGAAATTCTTCTGCATATCTGGCATAACCAACACGGGGGCTGTTGTCAATCTCTTCTTTAGCTCCTGAAAGCTCGTATCGCACTGTGGCGTCCAGGTGAATGTGATTCCCTTTTCCAACAGTTTGGTGAGAGGTCTCGAGATCTTGGAGAATCCCTCAATAAACCGTCGATAGTATCCAGCCAATCCCAAAAAGCTTCGAACTTCCCCGACATTTTCAGGGGTTTTCCATTTCTGGATATCCTCGATTTTGGCGGGATCTACGGAGATTCCTCCCTCCGAGATTATATGTCCTAAAAAGGGGACTCTCTTTAGCCAAAACTCACACTTGCTCAACTTGGCATACAGTTGGTGTTCTCTCAGCCTCTGTAACACCAACCTTAGATGTTTCTCATGTTCTTCTTCATCTTTGGAGAAGACGAGAATATCATCTATGAAAACCACCACAAATTTGTCCAGATATTCCATGAATACCTTGTTCATGAGGTACATGAAATATGCCGGGGCATTGGTTAGCCCGAAAGGCATGACAGTGTATTCATACAGTCCGTACCGAGATACGAAAGCTGTCTTGGGAATATCAGATTGCCTTATCTTGAGTTGGTGGTATCCCGACCTGAGATCAATTTTCGAGAACACGCAAGCTCCCCTCAACTGATCAAACAAGTCTTCAATGCGGGGTAATGGATACTTGTTCTTGATGGTCACCTCATTCAAGGCACGGTAATCCACGCATAACCTTTGAGTTCCATCTTTCTTAGGCACAAATATTACCGGAGCTCCCCATGGTGAGGAACTAGGGCGAACATACCCCTTCTCCGTCAATTCTCTCAAATGATCCTTGAGCTCTTCTAGCTGCTTGGAGTCCATTCGATAAGGTCTCTTGTATATCGGGGCTGTTCCCGGTACTAGCTCGATTGCGAATTCCACGTCACGGTCGGGAGGCATTCCTGGCAACTCCTCCGGAAAAACATCTGGATATTCCCTGACAGTCCTGATTTCCTCAACTTTCACCTCCACTTGATTTAATTTAATGTCCCTCCTAGGCTCGTGTATCGTTATGAACTTTACTCTTGTGCCACTAGGGTGAGTTAGTTCCACCGTTCTGGTCGAACAATGGATGATTCCTTTATGTTTGGTCAACCAATCCATACCCAAAATAATATCTATCCCTTGTGAATCGATCACTATGAGGTTAGCGGTAAATACTACCCCATTAATGTCTAGATTCACTTTGGGACACACTTGTCTTGTCCTTATTTCTCCACCTGGAGAGTTTACCGCTAGCATATGGTTCATTTGTGTGGTTGCTAGGTCATGCTTCTTAACAAACCCTTGAGCAATGAACGAATGGGTAGCACCAGAATCAAACAGCAGAGTTGCAAGGTGTAAATTGGCAGGAAACTTACCAACTACCACGTCGGGTGCCTCTTGTGCTTCCTCCATAGTGACGTGGTTCACCCGTCCTCTCATTACGTTCTGCTGCTGTGGCTGCGTGGGCTTCTTCTTTGGACACTTATGGGCGTAGTGCCCCACTTCACCACAGCTGAAACATTGCACCCCAATCTTAGATGCTTGGCCCTTGTTGTCTTGGGGTTGGTTTGGGGGTCCTTGCACTGCTGGTCGAGGTGGATATGCGGGGCGAGGCTGCTGCACAAACTGACGTTGCGGCTGTGCTGGTGCTGCGGGAGGCCTGTAGTTTGGGTTGTACCCTCTTGGTGCTGAATAGGGTACCGCAGCACGGCTCGTCTGCCCCGTAGGTTGCTGCATCATACGTGGGCGGGTGTTGCTCCCTGAGGCTTGATGTGACCACCCAGCCTTCCTCTTATTCTCATTTTCCAGGGCCTTTAGCTTCCTTTCCACCACAAACGCTCTGTCCACCATCTTTTGAAAGCTTTCATACTCATTGGAGGACATTGCACACTGCATCTCTGCGGTAAGTCCTTCCACGAAACAATCCTGTTTCTGCTCATCTGTCTCTATATCTCGTGGAGCATAACGGGATAGTTGAGTGAATTTAGTGAGGTATTCCCTCACCGTCATGTTTCCCTGCTGCAGTCCCAAAAACTCTTTCCTCTTGTTTTTGAGTTCACCTCTTGGGATGTAAGGGTTGCGGAAGCTACGTTTGAACTCTTCCCAAGTGATGCTCTCCGGGTCATGATGGGCGGCCACGTAGGCGGTCCACCAATCAGCAGCAGGTCCTTGCAATTGATGAGAGGCAAACAGCACCCTCTCATACCCTTGCCATTGTATGATCCTCATCTTACTTTCAATGGTCTTCAGCCAATCATCTGCCTCCAGAGGTTCAGCAGCACTTGCAAACTTTGGAGGTTGAGTTCCTAGAAACTCACTCAACCTTGGTTGGCGTGGTGCAGCTTGTGGAGGTGGAACTTGATGCAAGTTGGCCACTACTTGAGTCAAGTTCTGGATGAGCTGATTTTGATTCTCCAGCATTTGGTGAAGAGGATCAACTTCTTCACGGCGACCACCCCGGTTCTGGCCCCCAGAAAGATGAGAGTTGCATGCCTCATCATTGTTGTTGGCGGGGTTGGCAGCACGTCCTCTTCCTCTTCCGGCCATCTGGCAGAATCAACAACTGTTAATTTGAACGCATTTAGTATCATCTTACTACTTTCACTTGTTTGTACTTTGAAGTGTTGAAGTTTTGTTGAAATCTTACGAGGGTTTTATATCTCACACCCAATAAATGCACTATTATTTCCTGTGGGTTCACACACCAAAGCAAAACAATCTGAAGACGAGGTTGTGGACACTTGCTCATGGCTTCCACAACTCACGTCACACACCAAGCATTATCACACCATTAACTACGTAACGACTCGACTACTCGACCTCTTGCTAGCTAGGGGAAAGACTCTACACTACTCATCCTCTTGAGCTGGCTCCTCGGGATCTTCCTCCTCATTTCGGCTACCTTCTGACTCTGCTTTGGGTGGGGAGGCTGCTGGTGGAGAAGTGCGACGACGCCTGATCGCTCGGCGATCCGGGGAGTCAGGGGTCCATGGATCACTTACGGTGACACACAGTTCATTCCCATCTCCTCTTTCTCTCGCCTTTAAGCAAGCTCGCAGCAATGCCTCCGTCTCCTTCAGAGTATCTCGGACATCCTGAAGCTCTTGTTGACACTCCTGTAGCCGAGTGCTGAGCATAGCAGCATCCTCCAAGCACAAGTCCATGTGCTCATGGGAAGTCCCTTGCTGCACCGGTGGGTACTTGTACTCCGTGGTACCACTCTCACGTTGGAGGACATACATGTACTCAGTTTTGTCCAAGTGGCGACGATAGATGTGGCTCTGGCAGGTGATAGCCTCCCAAGTGACATCTCTCTCCGCGTCAACTTGTGTTGCTCGACAAGCTGGAGAGTGGGGGATCTTAAGCAGCTGATTCTCGTGTATAATTCTCATCTCCGAACTCCATTCCTCCCTCTTCTCGCGGATGGTCCTGGTGGAGTTATAGTGGATGATGAGCTTGCCCGTATTGCCGGCGGCTTCAAGCATACGTCGAAGACGGCGCAACAAATCTCCCACTGCCAATCCGTAGGAAAGGTACGTCACTGGACGACTCTCCTCTCTTTCAGCAAGGGCAACTACAGGAACTCTCTCTCCCGTGGATTTACGAGCGGTGCGAATCATGCGAACCATCTAAAAAAAAGAATTTAAAATTAGGTTAGATAAAATTTCAAACAAAAATCCTATTTTTGAATGAAAGTTGGGGTAAGATGAAGAAAATGACTCTTTTGATAACACTTTTTCACCCACACCTTGGAAAATAGTTTTTAAGGAAATAGGGCCCTTAAATACGTCCATTCCTACCTAGGTCCACGTTCCTACGGGCAACCTTGGCTCTGATACCACCTCTGTCACACCCGGTTTTTCCGAAGAACAACCAAGTGAATATCACATGTATGCCAGGATCATTTTTCTCATACATGTGATGACAAATAGTGAAGCATCATTTATTACAAGCCAGGTGTTGAATATAAATAAGTCTTACATTTCAAATGTCTCAATGGACACTAATGCTTCATCACAAGTAAATAAACTAGCAGCGGAATATTATTCTTTAGGGCTCCATCACAGGTGTTGCCCGGGGGTCTTCATGAACCTAAAAACCTTCTTCGGGTCCAAAGTCTTGGTCATTATACACCACCTCATTGTCTTGACCTGAGCAGCAATATAAACCAACAAATATGCAAGGTTGAGTACCAATGGTACTCAGCAAGTGTGGGAAAAATTATATCATGCATGGCTAGAACAAGGAGAGGTTGAACTTATGGTTAAAGCACTACGCAATTAATACCTATCACCTTAGCTTATTAAGCACCTACATTACTACACAGGTGAAATGATCCCATTCTCCCATCCCATCATTGTAATCCAATAACCATAACATCATTACCAATGTTAAGCTCCCCGCTTAACTTCCAAAACCAACAATCCTCTAATCATGAATAAGTCCAGGCCGCTCTTAACCGTGAGCACGGCTGTCAAGACAGTTTTGACTCTGCAGAGTTTGTACCACTGTACCCACAAGTAGTGATTTCATCCCCCGTTGCCGGGTGGACTAAAAGAACCTCCATTATGCCAGTGGCTACGAACCACATCCACACTTCCCAGGTGTGCGGCCAAGAGATCACTACGAAGCCTTTACAAAGGGATTCCCGACGAGCGTGGGCCCACTGAGGTTTCACCCCTAACAGCATACAAGAGGCTCCAACCCCGCTGCAGTGGCCCCCTCTTGAGCCTTGCGGTTCATATGGTAGTCCAGCTGACACCTACTCCCCGCACCATCCAATCACACCCATACTACGCCGGGGATACACCTAATTAATTGGCCAAGCTGCCCCATCTCAGCATGTGGTTGGCACTGTAAAGCCGGGTTACATGCTCCATGAACCGGTCCTTAGGATCCAGGCAAGTACTAAACACAAACCCAAGTCTCGTGCACCCAGCACACAACCAAAACATCCAACTTGCCTTGATCCCTACCTCTACATAACTCACAATGTCTCATTCAAGAGTATGGTAATATAAACTGATGATCTTATGTCCCAAATATCCCATTCTAAGCATGGCTAAGCATATGCATGTGTATAAATGACATGACAAAATAAATTCCAACCCAAGCTTCAAGGAAACAAGGTAATGCAATTCTAGGGAAACTTCCTAGCATGGGTTTCATATTTCATTTGACAATGCAAATAATTCTATCTACACATCCTAGCATAGGATCAAAGTGGTCAAGGACACTTGCCTCCTTCTTGCTGCTCCTGAAATGGGTAGTCCTGATCTTGGAAACTGATAGCTTGCTCTTGAACAGGTTCTACTTCATACCATCACACATGGCAAAAGAAAAACAACAATCATAAGACATAGTTCACACTTCTACTTCATACAAACCACACATTCACATTTATGAAGGTTTCTTTACCATTTTATGTGTTGTGGATACTCTATGTGTGTTGATTTGGGGCTTGCATACACTTTCATTTACATGTGTAGGATTCCTACTTTGGTGTTCATATTTATACTCACATACTATATATATATATATATATATGTATATATGTGTGTTTCAGTTTTAAATAAATTCCTTATATATTAAACTACCAAGTATGTATGAAAAGTATTTTTCTTCTCCATATGTGCCTTCATAATTTCTATCAACCCTAAACTGAATTCTTTGTACTTTAGAAACTCCATTTATCATTTACTAGTTTCTATATTTTCAGATTTATATTCTTATGCATAATTGTGCATTTTATTATTAAATTAGTAATACACACTACCTAAACAGATTAAGTTCTGGTCCTAAATAATTTAAGATCATATTTTGACCTTGGCTTCTGATGTATACTATTTCATAATTATTTTCCCTATTTTTCTTTAACTATTCTTTACTTAAAAATGTGTCCCTATACTATTAAATGTGAATAATAGATGAAACAGATTTATTTCAGCCCCAAAAATATATTTTTATCTCACTCCAAAGTTTTCTAAGTACTGAGAAAGTTTTTAATAATTTTGACAATTAGGTTTGTCCCCCTTTTTAATATTTAAACACTAGTTACATATTCAATTTTCTAAATTAAATACTAAACAGGGCTAAAATAATGAATTCACCCCATTACAGGGTCTATAATATTATTTTCATAATTTCCAGGGGTCTAGCTACACTTTTCAGAGGTGTTTTTCTTAATTTCTGTTAAGTCTAGGGGCTAAAACTGATTTTTAAATGAATTTACATGATTTTCTGGAGTTCCAGGGGCTAGATCTGAAGTTTCCGGGGCTAGCTCTCAATTCCAGAGAACCCCAGGGGGTAGCACGTAAGAATTCCAGTCTTTATAACGCGGGGCTGACGTGGACCGTCTGATTTTAAACCGACGGCTGAGATTATAACATCGAACCGGTACGCGGGGTTTTAAAGTCTACCGTGCGATTTAAAATAAACGGCGCACAAGCGGCCACGTCGCTCTGATCGAGCGCGGGCGGCGCTGCCGGCGGCGCACGGCGGCGGGAAGCGGCGATCTCACCGGAAACTTTCGGATCCTCGAGAATTCTGCCTAGAACTGTGATCTTATGGCCTAGACCGGTAGAGGGGAGGTCGGGGATCTCACCTCGGGGGTTTTCTCGAGCTCGGGGGTTCTGGAGAGTGCTCTGCGGCGAGGTCCGAGGCAAAACCACGGCGAAGCTCGTCGGAGCTGGATTTGCACCGTAAGTCTTCGGGTTTTCTGCACCTGCGAAGTTCCCCGGAGGCGGTGGATCAAGACCAACGAGTTAGATCAGAGTTTCCGAGCTTAGATCGGCCAGAATTCACCGGCGAAGTCTCGGTGCTCACCGGAGTGAAAATCGGCGATCGCGTGAGAAAAACTGATCGGATCGGTTGTTTTTATAGCCGGGGGAGGGCGGTGGTTCTGTTGTGATCGAGTTAGAGTCCTCAGGGTCCAGAATTCGGCTGCGGAACTCGGTTTCCCGATCGGTTGCGATCGCGCGCGCGGGGGAGAAGTCCGGGGTCGCGGGGTTAGGGATGACAGGCGGGTCCCACCCGTCAGCGAGGGGCAGCGCGGCGCGCGCGGGGGCGGGCTGCGCGGGGGTTTGCTGGGCCGGCTGGGGTTTCGGCCCACTGGCCAGTTTTTTTTCCGGTTTTCCTTTTTCTTTTTCCATTTCTTTTCTGTTTTGAGTCTAATTTGAATTCCAGTTTGAATTTAAATTTTTGCAAAACATGCAACACGTCCAAAAATTTCTAAATTCCCCTCTGAACATGGTTTATGGTTCTAAATCAAAATTTGAGTTTTGACTAAAAATTTGGGGTGTTACAGAACCTTCAGATTAAGTGAGACCAACTCCATTAGAACCCTCTGGAAATCTAGTTTTCAGAAAGTCATGGCTTGCTCCATGAAAATCCGTAAGACACCCTAAGAGCTCCAATTAAGGTCAAGGACATAATTAATTGTGGAGAGCTCAAATAAGCTTTGCTGCAACTAAAACTTGTTCAAGTCTCTGTTTAGGTTGTAACCAAGCCACAGTAAAAGTTTCACAGTCTTTGGGTCTGTCTAGTGAGACTTAGAAGGTTCACAAATTGAAAACTCAATTCAAATGCATTTAATTAATACATGTACTTCTTATATCATGTAGTCGCTAAGGTCGAGGAGGAACCCGAAGTCCTAGACTTTGTTACTCCGGAGGAGCAGCTAGCCTACGACCAAGAGCAGCAAGGTAAGCTCCGGTTTGCATTAATCTTTTTACAAATTTTTATTGTTTTGAGCACTTACCTGAGTATTATGATTCCTTGCATTAGAGTCTTGTTTGGAAACCCAATTGCATAGCCAAGAAAACCATGGGTTGGGTTTAGGATTGCAAACCCCGTTAGCTACTGCAATGCTAATATAGTGTAGGATTCGGTACAAGTCGAGTAGTTGGAACTACTCGCGAGCATAGGCTAGAGGCACTCGGCTCGGGTAGAGATAGCACATGATACACTTGGCAAGAAAAATGAGACCGAGCGGAGAGTAAGGGCAGCAGGGCTTTGGGTCCTGTGTGCTATAGCTCCGCTTGTTTCGATTGAGGACCGAGCTGTGTGTGGGTCTGTTGAACAAGCTAGAACAGTACCGAAGACCTACCAGCTATATGGGAACCGGGAAACCGATGTAACTCGGGTAGCTGGGTGTTGAGGCATAGCTGGTCGTTCAGAGGGTAGGTTGAGAGCTCGAGGTGTAAATCGGCTGGCGGCACTGAGATGCGCGTGCAGAGACCTCTTGCTCGGGACGATTGGACCGGTTCAACATTTGACTGACGGGTGAAAGGTGATTGCGTACGGCGTCCGTGATGGTTGCTGTAGGCAACGTCGAGTACGGGCGTACGTGACGGGTTGTTCGGGTAACCCTGCAGGTGTAAATCGATTATAATCACCGTCCCTCGCGGTCAGTGAGTACCACTTGTTCACTGTACCTTGATGTAGAAAGAACAGGCTAGTTACATGTTAAAATGTTCCTGATTGAAAGATGGACTTTGATTGTTAAAGAGTTGCTGTAGTTTAGAGCTAATTAAAGTTCCTTTGAACTTTGGGCAAAGTACATGAAAGAAATGTGTTTCTTGTTTGATTGCGGCTCTCTCATGTGCCTTAGCATAAGGTTCTCCACAACCTGCTGCTAAAACTTGAAAGTAAGGTCCCAATAATTAGGTGAGTCCTTTGCAAATGGTTTTATCTCATGTACCCATCACCCCTCATGTAGAAGTTCCAAGTTTAGGTGAGACGGGTCAGACTTGCTGAGCCTTCGTGCTCACTGCTTGTGTTTAAGCTTTTGCAGGGTTCTATGAGGAAGGGACTCCCAAGGAGGAGGCGGAACCCCAGGAGGGGAACCCCGTCGAGTGGGAGTCGTGCACGCCGCCGTGTTGGTGTGCGTGTGCGCTAGCAAGGACACGTTCACGGGCTGAACGTGAACTTGATGCATAGTATACGCCCATGAGTGTAGACTGAACATATTTTGTTGTACAAATGTTCATAAACCTCTTTATGTAATAAAACTTGGCTTCCGCTTTGTATCTTTGATGTGTGTTATTCGGTGCTGTGCAACACAGCACCCCTCAGCGTGATCCTGGCTCGACAAGACCGTGGGGTCGTGTCAGCATTGGTATCAGAGCTCGCTTGAGGTTTAACGCACAAAAAGGGTCATCTTTTTCAAAAATCCAGTGAAGAACGAGTTAGTAGCCCATATAAGGATGTTATTAGTGTATAGAAAGTGGCATACTAACCTATTTGATTATGTCAGAAAATCGTGCATCTCGGGACGTTTATGTCTTGGGGGGGTGCACGTAAGCGCTGTCCACCAGTACGCACAAGCTGAAGGGTGCAGCCCCACGGGTGGCAGGTAACCCAACCCACTTTAGTATCATCTACGACTCTTCATGTCGTTTGGGGTATTCGAGCAACGTCTTTCCCTGGCGTGCGTGGTGCAATTTGGGAGACCCCGTCACGTGGTCTGAAACGTGAACACGTAACTCAAGGCGTGTTTGGCTTGAGAACATCCGGGCGAGTGATGACGGCCGGGTGTACGGACTGTATGGATACTGGGCTCGGTGTGCAGCCGAGTCTGACGATTGTTTAAGTTTTTACAGGTAGTCTAACCATGAAACGGTAGACGTGTAGCATCCGTGTGAGAGTGGCGTTTAGTGCCACTGGACTAACGAAGCCGGCTCAGTCCGGTATAGATTTTTCTATGCGAGGACGTAGTACCGACATAATCTGGTGACACATCGACGTCACACCCCACTAAATGAACAACTTCATTGTAAAACTTGAAGGTTTTAATCCAAAGCAGTAAAACTTGATGTAACTCCTTCCCTTAATCAGGATATTCAAAGTTAACAAGTTTTCAACTTATAGGTCGCTAAGGACAGAGCACTCTGTTTTCAGCTGAATTAAGGCTGCAGTTAATCAGAGGTTAGAGGTTGAAATATTTCGAGGTTGGGGTAATATGATACATTTCTGGAAAGCTTTCGAAGAGCTTTACAACTCTTCTGTTGAGGTCCAGAGGTGTTTCATCCCTTAACCAATCGAAAAATGCAGTAGAGTTGAAACTGTCCAGAAAACAGAGCAGAGCAAAGACTCTCTGTAAACTCTCTGTAAATTGAGTATAACTTCCTGCATAAAAATCCAAAAATATAAAATGTGGTAGTTATGGAAAGCTAATGAGATGGGTTATAACTTTGTAACAGAAAGTGTTGTCAGATTGGGAGCAGAATTAACTGTAATTCTTGGATCAAATCAGTACCTAAAGCAGGGAGGTACTGTCCAACTTTCTCTAGTAATTCTGTTAAATTTGACATCTCATAACTTTTCAACCAGGACAGATCTTAGGCCAAGCAAATACTTTCTTGAAAGCTATTGAAGGTAGCTTCAACTTTGATGTTGAGCTCCAGAATTGGTTTTGCTTTTAGCATGGCCTAAAGCAGGATCAAATGGAAATTGGTCAGGGCTGTCGTGTTGGACAGCATATCAGCAGTCAAATTTGTTTAAATTTGAACTAGGTTTCCAAGTTTATGAGTTCAATGACATGTTTTATGTTATAACTCAATGGTTTACAGTACAAATAAATGTTTGACATTTCTCAAATATATTTTACAGATGACAGCGGATAAACAGTTCGAGAATGGGTGGGTGGAATCTCACTGTTCTCACCACAACGGCTATCCGAAAGCATTGAGGCAGATGCTTCAATATTTCGGGTATGACACGATGCCGCAGTACTTCGCCAAGGGAGAAGGCGAGGAGGGGAACATGACGTGGACGATCCATGTCGAAGTCCCTGCAGGACCTACGCCACCCGGTTGGGTGCCGTTCACAGTCACGGTGAAAGGTAGACAACCGGAAGGGATGTGGCAAGTGGCAGCCCGTGACACCATGTCACGTTTCTGCCAACTACACATGAGAGCGATGGAGGGAATTCCATACGTGCTCGTTCCGGTGGAGGGACGGGATCATCATGTGTGGGAAGGGAGGTACCGGGAGGCAACAGACCCGAGTTGCCCAAGGTACAACCCCGCGGAGGCAACCCTCAGCCTCCAGATGAGGGCGGGAAACGCCGTGATGGACAGCCAAGCTGTTCATACGGAGCATTTCGCCGCAAGGATCAAAGAGAGCACAAGCCGTGGAGATCATTTCGAGAGTGCCCACAGCGCACTCCGCAATGCGCTCCTTCCGACGATCAAGCGACTAAACGAACAGCATAATCAGTTGCATCGTCTGAAGAAGGCGAAGAAGAAAAGCCGTGTCGACATCGTGGCGTTACAAGAGTTGGTGCAGACTCTAACCCAGCAGAATGAGGACCTTACTCAAGAGCGAGATGATGCTATTGAGGAAGGGCAAGGCTGGGAAGAAGACTACAACCAAGCCATGGACGAGGTGCACGCGTTGCAAGACCTCGTACCTCCGGTATTGGGCGTACCGGTAGTCTTGGGTCTTCCGGCTATGGAGAGCCCGAGATGGGAGAAGAGGTTGTAAAATCCAGCACCACCAGCAGAGGTACCGGAGGAGGAAGACCCACAGGAGGTCAAGTTCTACTCCGAGTAGGGGATTACCATTGCCATGTAGGGCAGCCAGAGTAGTATGACCCAAACTTTTGTACCAGTGACATGTCGTGTAGGCAGTAGCGTATGTATAGGTAGTGACGACATGAGCACAACTTCTCGGAGACCCGAGAATAATGTATCTTGTATAAAGTTTATGCTTTATCAATATATGTGAATATTGTGCAAATTATTCATGCGTCACTTCAATACCTACTGTTGCATATGGGATTTTAAGTATGACATGTACTGATCGCTGCTGTTTTGGAATTTCAGAATGACTCGTACTCGTGCCAACCCAGACGTTGGGGGTTCCAGTCAAGGGGGAGAAACCTACCAACAGCCTCCTGAGGACTCCTCAGGACAGCAGCAGCAACAGCAACAGCAAACACCGCCACCGCCTCCGCCAACGGTTACTTTGGCGGATATTGTAGCGGCAATGGCGGGTTCTCATCAGCAGCATACGGAGTTGCTGCAAACTCTCATCGCCAATACGTCTCGCCCAGAGAGACGTCAAGATCGTGAGGAGCGTAAACAGAGCTCCTACTCCGACTTCCTAGCGACTCATCCCCCGGTATTCTCAAGGGCGGATGAACCTCTCGACATGGACAACTGGCTCCGCGCGATAGAGATGAAGTTTGGGCTGCTCCAAATAAGTGAGCAGCGCAAGACTCAGTTCGCGGTCCAGCAGCTCCAAGGATCCGCGAGCGCGTGGTGGGCAAACTTCTGTGCTTCACAGCCCACCGATCGAGTTATGACCTGGGCGGAGTTCCGGACGGCCTTCAGTGCCTATCACATACCGCCAGGTCTGATGAAGAGGAAGACGCAGGAATTCCTACACCTGCAGCAAGGGAGCCGGAACACGCTGGAATACTCCAGGGCGTTCAACGATCTCGCGCTCTACGCGTCACATCACGTCGATACTGATGAGAAGCGGCGGGACCACTTCTACCAGGGGCTTAACCCGCTCCTGAAGGACAAGTTGGCGATGTTCAATCGCGGCAGCCTCAACGACATCATTGATGCTGTGATTGTCCAGGAGGACTCCGGCAAGGAGTTAGCAGCGGCGGAGAGAAAGCAAAGCGCGCTGCAAAGCAGCGGAGAAGGAGGCGGTCCTTCTCAGAAGTTTCGGATGGTGAATCGCCCACCATGAGGTCCACGCTGGCAGCCACCACAAAGGTCGATGCCATTTCGCAGTCGGCCGTATTCTTCACTGGCATTCAGGCCGGCACTGCCAGCACCACCTCCGCAACAACAACAGCAGCAGCGGGCGATGCCGCCTGCGTATGCACCTCAGCAGCGCATGCCGGGCTTTCGTCTCCCAAGCACCGGGAAAGCAGCGGTCACATGCTACAAATGTGGTCACCCAGGACACTTTGCCAGCAGTTGTCCGGAGAGACAAGGCGGCGGAGTTGCACCGCAATTTCCGGGGAGGAATCAGCCCCGGAACCCTACTAATGCGCGGCGGGCAAACCCTAGGCCCGGCACTGTCCAACAGCTTGCCATAGAGGACGTGCCAGAGGGTGAGCCAATCCTTGCGGGTATGTTCCAACTCCACCAGCATCCCGCCATAGTATTATTTGATTCAGGCGCCACGCATAGCTTCATTAGCCAAGCTTTCATTGATAGATATAGCTTGCAAAGACTACCCACCGATAGTCCTTATGTGATTTGTTCACCGGGTGGGAAAATTTCAGCAAGCATGATGGTTCGAAAAGCGCCATTAAGCTTAGAGGGTAGAGTGTACCCTATGTCTCTCATAACTTTAGAGGGACAAAAGGTCGATGTCATCTTAGGGATGTCGTGGTTAACCCACCACGGCGCTGTTTTAGACACCGTCCTCCGAGTTGTGCACCTAAACTCAAAAGTGCATGAAGCTCACTCCTTATTTCTGGACAGTCCAGAAATAAAATTTCCAAGTGTCTATCAAGCCACAACCATCAGATTGGAAGATATTCCAGTGGTCCGAGATGTAAAGGTCCAAAAATTATGAATACAAAGAAACACTTGTTTGCAAAAGTTGGTTTCATGTGTATGAAATTTGGGACTTGTTAAAACTTTTCCACATGTGATAATACACATGAGGGTTTTCTTCACACAAGATTAAATGTTTAATTGAAAACTTGGAACCCAAGAGGGGTCTAAAACAAAGATGGGAAGTTCCCATATGTGTGAGAAAACAAAAAAAATCAGACTTGGAACAATTTGTTCAAACTAAAATTCAAATGAGAACAACACAATGGAATTCAAAACTGTTGTGCTGAAAATCTCATTTGCAGCAGCAAAAATAAAAATCAGATTTCATATTTGAATTCCTTGGTCCAAATTAGGGGGTGTGCAAAGTTTCATGAATTATGAAAATGATTTGCAACCCATTTTTCCAAAATGGACTTTAAATGACAAAGAATTCAAACATCTATTTGAATTTGGATAAAACTTGCCCAATTATCCAAATGCATACCAGATTTGAATTCCCACAATTGAATTCTGTCAATATTCAAACTTGGGAGATATTTTGAGAGGGATAAGAAGGAACTGAACAGTGGGTCCCACATGTCATTGGAACACTGAAATTTGCAAAAGATCTTCAGTCCACAGTCTCCCTTTGCCTTCCTCCCACGCGAAGCAACAGCAGACCGACTTCTCTCCGATCGACACCGAGCTCAGCCGACAGCCAGCTGCTGCTGGATTTCCTTCGTGCTGGAGAGCTACGGGGGGGGGGGGGGGTCGTTATATACTGCCGCGCTCCCTCTCGCCCTCTTAACCGAAGCATCGACGCTGCCTTGCCCTCCTCACGCGAGAAACAGGACCGGGCGGCCGACGATCGGGCAAGTCGATCGGCCATCGCCTAGCTCGCACGCGAGCCTCGGCTGAGCGACCAAGCAGCACCACAGACTTCCCTCCGACGTCCTCGTGCCACTCCAACGTGAGTTCCGCCCTCCCAAACCGAGATAAACCGGTTCCCGCGGCGGCTGGCACACAACAGCGACAACGTGCTCTTGTGGACAGTTTCAACCAGAGTGTGTCATGACCGAGCAAGGCCACCTTTGGACGTGCAGGAGCTCCGTGCAACTTCCACCCGAAGCACAGAGCTTGTCTCCGCCCCTGGCCGATGAATTTTGGGAATTCACTCCGGCCGGTGTAAACCGACCTTCGGGTATGAGTCTGCGAAATTCCTGATTGATTTATGTTTACATACCACGAAACTTCGCACACACAGGCTAGACATGTAGGCGCACCAGTTCTCTTTTGAATACTCGCATGAAAAACACTATGCGCGGTGCAATTTCAATCTTTACGACGGCGACTATGGCAGGGGGGTGCGGGTGCACGGTGAACCCTAGGTTGGAGCCGTTCCCGAGCCCATATGCGGCCATGCCGAGCTTGGCCAACCTCCACTGGTGCTGTAGAGTCTTTCTAGGAAGCTTTTTGCGGGCTAGCTCTATGGGGCGACGTCGCCGGACTTCATCCGAGCCGATGCGCCGTCATGGGCTAGTTTGGGGGACCTGCCAGCCCGAGAAAACCCCACCAGCGTGTTCCTCACGTTGAATTAGGGGCTAGCGGAAAGTTTCAGCAGTTGCGATGGCCGGACGACCGATCCCGGAGCTACTCCGGCGAGCCCGGCGGCGGTATCGCGCGGGAGCGCGAGGTTGAAGAAGACCTCGCCGGTCCCGCCTGTCAGCGACTCGGGAGAGGGGGCTGGATATTCTGTGGTGCGGGATCGATTGTAACAGAGCGGGAAATAACGCTGTGGCCCCGTGTGGCACGCTCCCGGTGACTGACACGTGCCTCTGGTCCCACAGTCAGGTTTAAACTTTTCCCGGATTTATTCAAATTCCAGATTTTCCCCCAAACTTTAGAAGAGCATAACTTTTGCTAGGAACCTTCAAATTTAGTGATTCAAATTGGGTTAGATTCATATTGACAAACTATATCCAAATATGCAACCCAATTAGTATGAAAGTCTTTATTTAAGTCCGGAAAATTCTTTAAAGCTTTTCAGAAAAAGAATTTTTGAGGGAGTTTGGTTTATCCAAAAATCCTCAAATTTTGCCAGAATATTCTTTAAGGTGTTCTAAAAATCCTGTAAAAGGTTAAGCTCATTTGGAGTTGTTTTGGCTAGGAGAATTCAGATTGTAAGTTACTGTGTTCAAATGAATACAGAAACATTTTCAGAGAATTTCCAAAACAGGTAAACTCAGTTCTGGGCAATTCTTAGCTCCAAAAATCCTTGGACAATTCATGTAGACTCTATGAACTATAATTGAAATTGTGGTTCACTGAGTTTGACATGAACATGGGTGTTACCGCAGAATTGATTCATCTTTGTTTAAACACTTAGAAAATTGTTCTGAATAAACCACTCCATGAAAAGTGCTAAATTTTGGTCCAGGGGACTTTCTTGTGACAAGGAACTCACATGAAAATTCCCAGCTCCATTAAAACTATGGATCACCACTGTCATAGGTAACCTCTTAAGGTGATCAACACTTAAGTGGTAAAAGCACTTAACATTTGATCTTAGTGTTTAAGCCCAACCCAAACCACTAGCACCAGTGTCATTTTAAATTCTTAAACAGAGTTCCAGTTTTAAAACTGTTATTTTACCTTATTAGCAAAGGCTTTTCAATTAAATACATATGCATGATCATATCGTGTAGCATATACGTGAAGAAGGGAGAAGGACTTAAAGTGAAGATCAAGAAGGAAGGGAAGGCAAGTGATCATGCTCCAAGTGATCGTCACTAACTGATTGTAACCTTAGTCACCTGCAAAACAGGCAAGCCCTGGTTTGCATTTGAACAGTTTTATAAAGCATTTTCATTTGTAGAGATCATAGCTTTGCATCATTGATTGCATTAAGTCTAGATGATATTGAAAACCCCACTTGCATGACCAGAAATACCTAAGAGAGAAAGGGTAGAATAGTACCTCCTCGAGTGGATTTGGCTACGCTAAATATTAGTAGGAAAGGTCCGGTAGAAGTCGAGTAGTTGGAAGCTACTCGCGAGTTTAGGGCTGGTTTACTCGGAACGGGTCCGAATTAGAAAAGATGAGGAAAGTTCACACATAAGAAATGGAGACCGGGCAGGGAGGTTTAGATGCAGCAGGTTGCAGGCCGTGCATGCATAGCCCTGCCTGTGTCGTTTAAGGCCTGTCCGTGCTTGGCCCTGTTGGACAAGTTTGAGTTGTGTACCGGGCGCATACTGGCTATATGGGACCCAGGAAACCGATGTACCTTGGGAGATCCATAGTGGAACTTTTCCAACTGCCTTAGGCTTTTTGCGTCAGGGTAGCAGGAGGTATCTCACTTATGAACATACCACTGCGGGTATGTACCTTGAGGGAGCTTGCGTACTCGGGGCAGTTGGACTGCGTCTAATGTGGAAGATAATAGGAAAGGTGGCCGCGTACAACGTCAGTCGAGGTTGCTGCCGGCAACTCGGAGTACGGGTGTACGTGTCGTGTAGTCCGGGCGTGTACTGATTCGAATCACCGTCGCTCGCGTTCATATGAGCATACTTGCCCACTGCGTCTTGACGTAGTAATAACTGAAATTGGTTTTCTTTTGAACTTGATAAGACTGTGATGTAATTTGTATTTCAACCATGATTGATTTAGAGATAGGCTCATTAAATTTTACTTTCACTTTGTGCAAGGAGCATCGCAACAATGCGTTTCTTGTTTGATTGTGGAGTTGCGATGTTTTTCGGCTTAAGGTCTGCACAATGAGGCTTAAAATCTGAAAGTTAAGGATCAACTTTAGGCGAGTCCTTTATGCAAATCTAGCCGACCCAATTGCAACCGTCGTGCATGTAGAGTTTCTTGTTTCGGAGAGACAGATCAGTCTTGCTGAGCCTATGTGCTCACGCTTGCTATATAAGTGGTTTTGCAGGTTAACATAGATGCTAAGATGGAGGTTGTCCGGTGAGACTCGGAGACTTCCGAGTCAGGTAACACATGGAGAACCCAGCCGCTGCTGCTTGTCTTTGTGTTGCTAGCGAGACGAGTCCGCGGGCTGGACTTCATCTCGAGTGCTCTTAGTTATTCGACGTGAGTTGTTATAGACTTCTGCTGTAGCTATTTGATGTAAACTATTTACAAAGAAAAACTTGTAAGCTTCCGCTATTGTTTTATGTAATACATTGTTCCTCATATGTGTGCTGTTGGGTGCCGCACAACACGGCACTACCCAATGTGATTCCCGGGCGAGTGGCCTGTCTCAGTTGGACGGGACCGTGTCAGCGTAGTATCAGAGCCGCATTGGGAATAGCACACAGAATAAGAAAGGTATTACGATAAAAATTTAGGTTACGGTGAGGATACAGTACTAGGCCCACATAAGGATTACTATTAGCTTAATATGAAGGTGGCAAACTAACTTATTTGTTATGTCGGAAAATCATGCATCTCGGGACGCTTCATGTCTTGGGGGGTGCACGTAAGCGCTGTCCACCAGTGCGCACAAGCTGAAGGGTGGAGACCCACGGGTGGCAGGTAACCCGAGCCGCTTTAATATCCTCTACGACTCTTCATGTCGTTTGGGGTATTCGAGCAACGTCTGTCCCTGGCGTTCGTGGTGCAATTTGGGAAACCCCGTCACGTGGTTAGTAACGTGAACATGTAGCTCACGGCGTGTTTGGCTTGAGAACACCTGTGCGAGTGATGACGGACGGGTGTAAGAACTGTATGGATACCGGGTTCGGTGTGCAGCTGAACCTGACGATTGAGTGTGGCTTATGCAGGATTAACCATGAAATTGTAGCACGAATAGAACACGTTTGCGAGTGATCATTTTAGTGCCACCTAAGATATGAATATGCCGGTAAAATCCGGTCAGGATTTTCTTTTGGTGAGGCTACGTAGTACCGACATGCTTCTTACGGTGTGTCGACACCATACTAAACTTAATTAACTCCTTTCCTTTGAAGAAATGACTCATGAACTAACTTTCAACTAAAAAAGGAAGTTTGAAACAAATATTAGTTATTGAACTCTTATTTTGAGCTAAGATTCAAATGAGAGAAGGACTAGGCTTCAAAGATTTCAAAAACAGAGTGCTCTGTTTTCGGCAGGAATTCTTGCTGGACTTTAACAGAACATAACTCTGGGTAGCTTGACCCAATTGAGGTGTATGATACGGTTCTGGAAATATTTTCAAGTGAACTACAACTTCTTTGTAGACCTCCAGAGTGAAATCACACGCTAAATGGGTAGAAAGTTCAGAGAAAGGTAAACAGTCCAGAACCAGGACAGCAACAAAACCTCTCTGGACCTTTCTGTTTTTAAGCCATAACTTTCTGTAGAGAAACCCTTAAGTAGCCTATGATACATTGGATAGGTTATGAAATGTGCAAAATTGTTGTGGTTCAAAGTTTGTTCAGGTTCTTATTGTATTTACATATACAACTGTGATAAAATCAGCCACGTACAAAGGAGGTGCTGGCAAATTTTATCCAAGAATTCTGTCAACTTTGGAAAATCATAACTTTTAATCCGGAGATGATCTGGAGGAATACAGTACTCGTTAGAAAGATACTGAGGTTAACTTTAACTTTGGTATTCGACTTGAGTTATGAAAATGCCCTTAACTAGATCAAAATCTGGAGATAGTGCATAAAGGTCTGTTCTGTACAGATGGACTGGATAGCTATGCTTACTAAGGAGTTGTGTAAACATGAATTTTGTTACTGCTTTCATAAAGTTTTGTCATAATCATGTTTTCATTAGTCTCACATACTGCTGAGTTCTTGTTTAACTCTTCTTAACTACATTTATGCAGTATGGTTCGTACTCGCTCTAGGAGTAGGGCCGGAAGTTCTCGTCGAGGTGGTGAAGCTTCCATTCCACCGTCGGAACCAGCATCCACGGGATGGATGGATCTTATGACTTGAGTCGTCGAGTCTAATCAAGAGAACACTAGTCTACTCCAAGAGGCAATGCAAGAACACACACGTTTACTCCAAGCTTTGGTACAGCAAGGCGTACTCCAGAACACGCAACAAGTCGTCCCACCTCGGGACGCTTATCTGGACTTCTTGGCGACTCAACCGCCTATCTTTACTGAAGCCACCGAACCTGTGGAAGCAGATCAATGGCTTCGTGTCATGGAGTCAAAATTTGGAGTATTCGAGTGTGATGAATACCAGAAGACAAAGTTTGCCGCTCAGAAACTCCATGGAGCCACCGGAAACTGGTGGGTGGATCATCTTGCCACCATTCCGGAGGGCCATCAAGTAGCATGGAGTGAATTTTGTGAAGCCTTTCGTACCCGTTACATACCACTAGGCATTGTCAAGGCAAAGCGGGAGGAATTTTGGGGCTTGAAGCAATGGGACATGAGTGTCCTCGAGTATGTCAGAAGGTTTAACCTTTTGGCCCAATATGCTCCCGAATATGTGGTGAAAGAAGAGGCACGGTGTGACCTATTCTTCCATGAACTGTGACAGGGCCCTCCATCGTCCCGATCACTCACGGGGACGGGGCACCTCGCCCGGGAATCGCATTAGGTGGTGCCGTGCGATGCGGCACCCAACAGCACACGCAATAAAACATCATATTACATAAACCAAGCGGAAGCTTACAAAGTGTAAGTTTTACAAATATTTCTCAAAATACTCTACAGCGGAAAACTAACATTACTCACGTCTCATATCTGTGCTAAGCAACAGAGAAGACATCCAGCCCACGGACCCTTCTCACTAGCATCACGATGTCAACAGCAGCGGCAAGGGTTTCCATGAGTTTACCACTCGGAGAGTTCCGAGTCTCATCGGACAACCGTACTCAGTAGCATAGTGTTATTACCTGCAAAACAACTTGTATAGTATCCGTGAGCATAACGCTCAGCAAGACTTAACCGTCGGCCCTAAGCATGAAACTCTACATGATGGTAAAAACTTAACATAGGATAGCACATTGCATATGAACTCGCCTAAAAATGGATCCTTACTTTCAAATGTTATTAGCAGCAATTTAAGCATAACCTTGGGCACCTCACATCGGGAGTCCACAATCAAACAAGAAACGCTTTCTCCCGATGTAACTTGCTCATGGTGGAAATGGATTGAATTTGCACTAACCTATTCACAAATCATAACATTACATTACTAGTATTAACTTCAAAACAATGATGATTAATTCTTATCTCAGTGCAAGTTGCCTCTACGTCACGATGCAGTGAACAAGCGGTACTCATAACCATGAGGGACAGCGAATCGACTCGTTATACACCTGCAGGGATACCCTAATAGCACGTCACGTACGCCCATACTCGGAGCCGCACACAGCACGCTCCCCTGTTGTCGTACGGGACAACCTTTCACCCAACAGCCCAAACGTCGAACTGGTCGCACCGAAACGAGCAGGAGGTTCCACACACGGAGCATCTCTCTATGCCCGTTGGCAGATTTCCACCTTGCTGCCCTCAGCCTACACCTATAAATCGGTGCGTTATGCCTCGACGCCCGGAGGTTTAGGCTACATCGGTTTATTGGGGCCCATATATCCGATATGCCTTCGGTACGTTCAATACTTGTTCAGCAGGGCCGCATACGGATCGGTCCTCAACCGACACGGACAGGTCTAAGCACCCAGGCCCCCATGTCCTGTTGCCCCTACACCCTGCCCGGTCTCATTTCAACTTACTAACAACTTTTTGACTCAACCCCCTGTGCTCCCAAATTCCAATACTCGCGAGTAGCATCCAGCCACTCGACTTCTACCGAGTCCTACTTAAGCATGGCATATTCTACACGGTGGAAGTACACCTACCCAATCACTCCATGGGTTTTCTGGTCATGCAAGAGTAGTATCAAACATCTAGACTTAACGCACAATTCATCCTAACCGACGTATTGTATACAAAGTAAAAACTTAGTGGTAGTTAAATGCAAACCGGGGCTTGCCTATTTTGCAGGGTCTAATAGTATATAATTCAGTTAGAATCTTGTCTCCCTTGAGGCTTGATCAACTGGTCCACTTCAATGGAATCACTCCATCGAACTTCTCCATTGGTTGCCTCCGTCGTAAGTCCTATTGATATGTATATGCATATGTTCTTATAATGCAATTTAAAGAGGTAAAGACTCAACTTGTTAATAACAGGGAACTGTGTGGGAGTACTAAGAATGAAGTTTTTGTCCCTGTGGTGCAGAGGAATTAGAGGAAGAACCACATGTCCATAAGAATTTCCATTAACATGTTTTATGGTTCCTAATGGACGTGTGACATGAGTTGAAATGGTTGAAAGGAACTAAAGGTCCTGATCTCCAATGACTTCACAATTCTTACCTGAAGTCATACATTACACAGAGACTTAGCTTGCCAAATTGCAGCTAATGTGAGTGGAAATTGTGTCTTCCATAATTCTCACTATAATTCTCTATGTGTTGCTCATATACATAAGCATGGAGAACAAGAATAGGTGGATCTAAAATTAAATTTGAGCTGAAACTTTACAGGAGAGTTCCTGGTCACCTGAAAGTGTTCTGGACCAAAATTAAAGACTTTTCATTGTGTAGTTCCTCCAGAATAATTCTATAAGCAATTATGCTACAAGGATTTAATTCTGAAGTAAGGTGCATTTTCATGCCCAATAAGGTGATCTACCATTTCAACTATGGCTTATAGAGCATGTCTGAATTTTCCTATGTTTTTTTGGAACTAAGGATTTCCCAGAACTGATTTTTAGAAAGGAAAACCATTTTCTGGAAAAGTTTCTGGATAATTTTGAGTACAGCACATTGTACTCTGGAAATTTCTACTCAAATCATCTTCAATTGATCTGAAACTTTGCTGAAATTCCAATAATATCCTAAAGAATATTCTGGCAAAAATTGAGGATTTTTGGATAAACCAAACTCTCTCAATAATTCTTTTACAGAAAAATTTAAAAAGAATTATCCAGAATTTAATATTGAATTTCATAAGAATTGGGGTTCATATTTGGATAGACCTTTGCAAAAGGAATCCAACCCAATTTGAATCACCTAATTTGGAGTTTCCTACACAAAGTTATGAATTTTCAAAGTTGGAGCTGAAACTGGAAATTGTTTTGCTATTGAAAATGACTTGGGCCCACGTTTTAAATTGCAGCCAGTGAGATTCCAGCCACACCAGGCCACACCATTTTGGCGCGCAGCCACACGGGATGACCGAGCCACAACTGATCATTTTTTAAACTCTCGGTCGCTGACACGTGGGGCCCGCCCGGATCATCTTCTTCCTCGGGACATTTCCCTCCCCCGCGCTATCCCGATGCCGGACCTTCGCCGGAGCTCAGCGGACCGGTGTTTCCGGCCATCTCCCGGCCGGAGACTCGCCGCCCGGGGGTTCTCAGGGTCGGGAGCACGTTGGCGGGGTTGGCGTGGGTGCTAGATCACCGGAAATGTGCCGGCGACGTGTGGCCATCTCGGGAGAAGTCCGGCGCCGTCGACAGGTGATCCTAGCCCGCCAAACTTGCTAGGAATTGGCTTTACAGCATCCTTGGATGCTAGGAAAGCTCGGAATAGCCTTGGAATTGCTTGGCAACAGCGGCAAATGGTTCTTCACCGTGCACCCGAGACACCTTCCATGTTTGAGCTCCGAAAACTCGGAAATTGGGCGGTCTACATGCATTTCTAAGCTAGGGTTGTGAAGAACAATTGTTCGCCGACTAGTTTCGGCCCTTTGTGCAAGATTTGGGAAACTAAGAGTGAAGATTGAGATCGAATTTGAGGGTTCCTTACTGGAAGGTTGGTTCATGGCCGCCGGAGATCTTTCCTCGAATTCGCGCTCTGTCGTCCATGTCATGGCTTGAGCTCCAGAGGTGAGCATCACCGAGGACCAGCGCATCTGAAAACGTTCTTGTTCGGGCACGAGAAACTCTCTGTGGAGCTGTCCACGGGAGACCGATTGCCGGCTTGTGTTAGGTTGCCGCGCGAAAAGCTGCGTTCTCAGTGCAGAGCGGTTCGGCTGTCCCGGTGGCGAGTGGAGAAGGTAGGGGATGACCCCTCAGCGCTGCGGTGCAGCTCGGGGAGCTCGGTGGCCCGGGTTTGGCCGTCTCCCGAAGAAAACCAAAGTGGCGGCGCCGGAGGGGAGCTCTGTTCTGTGTGGAAGGGAGAAGGCATCGGTGTCCGGTTTGTGAGCAACGAGAGCCACGTTGGGAGCTGCTGATCACGTTGAGCAAGCCACGGAGAAGCTCCAGCTGCTGAAGAGGTGTCCCGATGACCATTCGGTGTCGCCCGGAGCTCACTCGGCTCGGTTGCTTCGGGCGGGTTGCGAGCGAGGGGACCAGCACCTGGTAGGCTCGGCTGTGGTCGAGTGGATCGCACCGAGCGAAAGAGGAACAGCGAAGCTGGTCGCCAGCGCGAAGAGGAAACGGGGCGTGGCTTCGGGGCTGCATGCGGTGGCGCGCCAGAGAGGGGTCCTGATTGATTCGCTTCTGAACCGAGGACCCGGTTGCTCAGTGTACACAGACAGAGGTGACTTAGGGGGTAAGTTACACTTTTTGCCCAATGACATGTGGGCCCCACTGTCCCCCTTATCCCCTCAATTTTTCTGAAAATTAGAGAATGACTCCCTTCCATAGTGGGAAAGTTTGAACCCGGTCTGAATTTGAAGGTTTGGACAAGTTTCATCCAATTTCACATTTGAATTTGAATTCCTATGCAGTTTAAAGTCCATTTAACAAATGGGTAGCAAATCATTTCAAGAATTCATGAAACTTTGTCTACCCACTTATTTAGACCTAAGGAATCCAATTATGAAATCTGCTTTTGGTTTTGGCTGCTGCAAATGAGGTTTTTGTGCACAACAGTTTGCCTTCCTATTTGTTGCCCTCATTTGCAATTTGAATTGAATAATTTGAGTTCCCACTCTGAATTTCCTTCAACCTAGCATATGAGAGCTTACACATGAGTTTTACTTAACTTTGTCCCACAAACACCCTCTTGATCGTAGCCTAGAGTGGTGGGACACTCATGTGTGTCATCACATGTGGAAAAATTTAAACAAGTCCCAATTTTTACAAACTTGAACCAAAGGGTGTTCCCACTTCAGTTCATTTGTATTCAAAATTTTGGGACCTTTACATTCCTCCCCCCTTAAAAGAATCTTGTCCCGAGATTCCAGAAGAAGAACGAGACAGGAGAGGTGATGCCAAGTGGTATGATGATAAAAATCCCGGATCGTTCATGCGGAGGTAATCTTTGCTCTCCACGTTGTGCCTTCCGTGGTAGGATTACTCCACAGCACCTGATACGATCTTAATATCTGATTCCAGGTGTTCCGGATTCTTTTCATCGATAGTCTGAACCGGTCGTTCAGTGTAGACACGACCCGACTTCAACCCGTCGATTTCTTTGGTACGCACAGCAGCAGAGGTTTGAGGCACCTTCGCAGCTGTGACACATGACTATGTCGTGGATACCCGCAATACATGCCGGTAGTTCCAACCGGTAGTCTACGGGTCCGTACTCCTTTGTGCTAGCCAATGGATCTAAAGCTCGGGGAGCAAAATCTCCGCTTCACATCGACCCGGTGAATTTCTTTCATCGGAGACACATAAAGATAAATGCGTTCTCCGGCGTCGAAATGCCACGGTCTACGCCTTTGATCCTTGTAGCTTTTCTGTCGGGATTATTTAGCCTTCAAGTTTGCTTCTTATTGTTCGAACTCGGTCATCGGCTTTGTTGACCAATCAACCCCTAACAGTACCCTTCCACCGTACTCGCACCCCTTCAGCGGTGCGTGATATTTCTGGCCATAGGGCTTCATCTTACGAGGTATAACTATACGGTCTTTAACCCAAAGAGTACCCTTATTGTCCTTCATAGTGATGGCATTGAGAGAACGATGATCAACACTTAATCTCAGTGTCTCATCGTTCTTCTTAACGTACAGCGCAGAGCAACTTCAAGGTGATGAGCTAGGTCATATAAAACTTTTGCTCAAGAGGCACTTAGTTGCTCCTTCCACTTCGCCAATTCATCGGGTGCCATCTTATGCGGCTTTAATGAAATTGAGGTTGTTTCCGGCACCAGTTCAACGTTGAACTTGACGTCCTGTTCGGGAATCTACCCGGAAACACATCGGCATTCACATACCACCGGAATACCCCCGGATTTAGTCACTTCCGTGTGGTCGGTCTAACTAACCCTCTTTGCTGTGCTGAACAGACCTGTCTGTTCTAACCCAGATTTTGATCTGTTTAATCGCATTTTCATAACTCAAATTGAATACCAAAGTTAAAGTTAACTTCAGTATCTTTCCAACGAGTACTACTATGTCTCAAGATCATTTCTGGATCAAAGGTTATGATTGCTCAAAGTTGACAAAATTCCTGGATAAAATTTGCCAGCATCTCCTTTGTATGCGGCTATTTCTATCACAGTTGTATATGCAAATACAATAAAAATCTGAACAAACTTTGAAATACAATAATGTTGCAAATTCCATAACCTCCCCAACAGTGTATCATCTGACCCTTGGAGATTTTCTACAGACGGTTATGTCTAATTTACATGAACATCCAGAGAGTGTTGCAGCTGTTCTGTTTCCTGAACAGTTTGCATTTACCTGGACATTCAACAAAGTTGGCGTGTGATTCTGCTCTTGAGTTCTACAGAAAAGTTGTAGATAACTTCAAAACCTTTCCAGACCAGTATCAAACATCTCCATAGGGTCAACCTACTCAGAGTTATGCACTTTCAAGGTTCAGAAAAATTTCTGCCAGGACAGGGCACTCTGTTTTTGAAATCAATGGAAACCTAGCAAGCCTCTTCTTTGAAACTTAGTCTTAACGAAGAGCCCAGTAACTAATATGTGCTTTTAGCCATCCATTTTTAGTTTGAAAGTTAATCATGAATGATTTCTTCATAGGAAAGAAACTATAAAATGTAGTACGGTGTCGATGCACCGTAAGACATATGACGGTACTACGTTGCCTCACCAAAGAAAAACCTAACCGGATTACACCGGCATATACGTATCATTAGATGGCATTAAAACGGTCACTCGCAAACGTGTTCTACCCGTACTAAGGTTTCTGTGGTTAGTACCTACATAAAACACACTCAATCATCAGGTTCGGCTGCACACCGAACCCGGTATCCATACAGTTGGTACACCCGTCCGTCATCACTCGCACAGGTGTTCTCAAGCCAAGCACGCCTTAAGCTACGTGTTCACGTTACTGACCACGTGATGGGGTCTCCCATACTTGCCCAAAGCATGCTAGGGAAAAGTGTTGCTCGAATACCCCAAACGACATGAAGAGTCGTAGAGGATACTAAAGCGGGTCGGGTTACCTGCCACACGTGGGGCTCCACCCTTTAGCTTGTGCGCACTGGTGGACAGCGCATATGTGCACCCCCCAAGACATAGACGTCCCGAGATGCACGATTTTTCCGACATAACAAATAGGTTAGCTTGCCACCTTCATAATATGTAATAGCAGTCCTTATGTGGGCTTAGTACCGTTACCTCACCGTATCCTAAGTTTTTGTCGTAATATGATCCTTATTCTGTGTGCTATTACCAATGCGACTCTGATACCACGCTGACAGGGCCCTCCATCGTCCCGATCACTCACGGGGACGGGGCACCTCGCCCGGGAATCACATTGGGTGGTGCCGTGCGATGCGGCACCCAACAGCACACACAATAAAACATCATATTACATAAACCAAGCGGAAGCTTACAAAGTGTAAGTTTTACAAATATTTTTCAAAATACTCTACAGCGGAAAACTAACACCACTCACGTCTCATATCTGTGCTAAGCAACAGAGAAGACATCCAGCCCGCGGACTCTTCTCACTAGCATCACGATGTCGACAGCAGCGGCAAGGGTTTCCATGAGTTTACCACTCGGAGAGTTCCGAGTCTCATCGGACAACCGTACTCAGTAGCATAGTGTTATTACCTGCAAAACAACTTGTATAGTATCCGTGAGCATAACGCTCAGCAAGACTTAACCGTCGGCCCTAAGCATGAAACTCTACATGATGGTAAAAACTTAACATAGGATAGCACATTGCATATGAACTCGCCAAAAATGGATCCTTACTTTCAAATGTTATTAGCAGCAATTTAAGCATAACCTTGGGCACCTCACATCGGGAGTCCACAGGCAAACAAGAAACGCTTTCTCCTGATCTAACATGCTCATGGTGGAAATGGATTGAATTTGCACTAACCTATTCACAAATCATAACATTACGTTACTAGTATTAACTTCAAAACAATGATGATTAATTCTTATCTCAGTGCAAGTTACCTCTACGTCACGACGCAGTGAACAAGCGGTACTCATAACCGCGAGGGACGGTGAATCGACTCGTTATACCTGCAGGGATACCCGAATAGCACGTCACGTACGCCCATACTCGGAGCCGCACACAGCACACTCCCCTGTTGTCGTACGGGACAACCTTTCACCCAACAGCCCAAACGTCGAACCAGTCGCACCGAAACGAGCAGGAGGTTCCCCACACGGAGTTTCTCTCTATGCCTGTTGGCAGATTTCCACCTTGCTGCCCTCAGCCTACACCTATAAATCGGTGCATTATGCCTCGACGCCCGGAGGTTTAGGCTACATCGGTTTATCGGGGCCCATATATCCGATATGCCTTCGTTACGTTCAATACTTGTTCAGCAGGGCCGCATACGGATCGGTCCTCAACCGACACGGACAGGTCTAAGCACCCAGGCCCCCACGTCCTGTTGCCCCTACACCCTGCCCGGTCTCATTTCAACTTACTAACAACTTTTTGACTCAACCCCCTATGCTCCCAAATTCCAATACTCGCGAGTAGCATCCAGCCACTCGACTTCTACCGAGTCCTACTTAAGCATGGCATATTCTACACGGTGGAAGTACACCTACCCAATTACTCCATGGGTTTTCTGGTCATGCAAGAGTAGTATCAAACATCTAGACTTAATGCACAATTCATCCTAACCGACGTATTGTATACAAAGTAAAAACTTAGTGGTAGTTAAATGCAAACCGGGGCTTGCCTGTTTGGCAGGGTCTAATAGTATATAATTCAGTTAGAATCTTGTCTCCCTTGAGGCTTGATCAACTGGTCCACTTCAATGGAATCACTCCGTCGAACTTCTCCATTGGTTGCCTCCGTCGTAAGTCCTATTGATATGTTTATGCATATGTTCTTATAATGCAATTTAAAGAAGTAAAGACTCAACTTGTTAATAACAGTGAACTGTGTGGGAGTACTAAGAATGAAGTTTTTGTCCCTGTGGTGCAGAGGAATTAGAGGAAGAACCACATGTCCATAAGAATTTCCATTAACATGTTTTATGGTTCCTAATGGACATGTGACATGAGTTGAAGTGGGTTGAAAGGAACTAAAGGTCCTGATCTCAAATGACTTCACAATTCTTACCTGAAGTCATACATTACACAGAGACTTAGCTTGCCAAATTGTAGCTAATGTGAGTGGAAATTGTGTCTTCCATAATTCCCACTATAATTCTCTATGTGTTGCTCATATACATAAGCATGGAGAACAAGAATAGGTGGATCTAAAGTTAAATTTGAGCTGAAACTTTACAGGAGAGTTCCTGGTCACCTGAAAGTGTTCTGGACCAAAATTAAAGACTTTTCATTGTGTAGTTCCTCCAGAATAATTCTATAAGCAATTATGCTACAAGGATTTAATTCTGAAGTAAGGTGCATTTTCATGCCCAATAAGGTGATCTACAATTTCAAGTATGGCTCATAGAGCATGGATGAATTTTCCTATGATTTTTGGAACTAAGGATTTCCCAGAACTGATTTTTACAAATGAAAACCATTTTCTGGAAAAGTTTCTGGATAATTTTGAGTACAGCAGATTGTACTCTGGAAATTCCTACTCAAATCATCTTCAATTGATCTGAAACTTTGCTGAAAGTCCAATAATATCCTAAAGAATATTCTGGCAAAAATTGTGGATTTTTGGATGAACCAAACTCTCTCAATAATTCTTTTACAGAAAAATTTAAAAGAATTATCCAGAATTTAATATTGAATTTCATAAGAATTGGGGTTCATATTTGGATATACCTTTGCAAAAGGAATCCAACTCAATTTGAATCACCTAATTTGGAGTTTCCTACATAAAGTTATGAATTTTCAAAGTTGGAGCTGAAACTGGAAATTGTTTTGCTATTGAAAATGACTTGGGCCCACGTTTTAAATTGCAGCCAGTGAGATTCCAGCCACACCAGGCCACACCATTTTGGCGCGCAGCCACACGGGATGACCGAGCCACAACTGATCAGTTTTTAAACTCTCGGTTGCTGACACGTGGGGCCCGCCCGGATCATCTTCTTTCTCGGGACATTTCCCTCCCCCGCGCTATCCCGATGCCGGACCTTCGCTTGAGCTCACCGGACCGGTGTTTCCGGCCATCTCCGGCCGGAGACTCGCCGCCCGGGAGTTCTCAGGGTCGGGAGCATGTTGGCAGGGTTGGCGTGGGTGCTAGATCACCGGAAATGTGCCGGCGACGTGCGGCCATCTCGGGAGAAGTCCGGCGCCGTCGACAGGTGATCCTAGCCCACCAAACTTGCTAGGAATTGGCTTTACAGCATCCTTGGATGCTAGGGAAGTTGGGAATAGCCTTGGAATTGCTTGGCGACAGCGGCAAATGGTTCTTCACCGTGCACCCGAGACACCTTCCATGTTTGAGCTCGGAAAACTCGGAAATTGGGCAGTCTACATGCATTTCTAAGCTAGGGTTGTGAAGAACAATTGTTCGCCGACTAGTTTCGGCCCTTTGTGCAAGATTTGGGAAACTAAGAGTGAAGATTGAGATCGAATTTGAGGGTTCCTTACCGGAAGGTTGGTTCATGGCCGCCGGAGATCTTTCCTCGAATTCGCGCTCTGTCGTCCATGTCATGGCTTGAGCTCCAGAGGTGAGCATCACCGAGGACCAGCGCATCTGAAAACGTTCTTGTTCGGGCACGAGAAACTCTCTGTGGAGCTGTCCACGGGAGACCGATTGCCGGCTTGTGTTAGGTTTCCGCGCGAAAAGCTGCGTTCTCAGTGCAGAGCGGTTCGGCTGTCCCGGTGGCGAGTGGAGAAGGTAGGGGATGACCCCTCAGTGCTGCGGTGCAGCTCGGGGAGCTCGGTGGCCCGGGTTTGGCCGTCTCCCGAAGAAAACCAAAGTGGCGGCGCCGGAGGGGAGCTCTGTTCTGTGTGGAAGGGAGAAGGCATCGGTGTCCAGTTTGTGAGCAACGGGAGCCACGTTGGGAGCTGCTGATCACGTTGAGCAAGCCACGGAGAAGCTCCAGCTGCTGAAGAGGTGTCCCGATCACCCTTCGGTGTCGCCCGGAGCTCACTCGGCTCGGTTGCTTCGGGCGGGTTGCGAGCGAGGGAACCAGCACCCGGTAGGCTCGGCTGTGGTCGAGTGGATCGCACCGAGCGAAAGAGGAACAGCGAAGCTGGTCGCCAGCGCGAAGAGGAAATGTGGCGTGGCTTCGGGGCTGCATGTGGTGGCACGCCGGAGAGGGGTCCCGATTGATTCGCTTCTGAACCGAGGACCCGGTTGCTCAGTGTACACAGACAGAGGTGACTAAGGGGGTAAGTTGCACTTTTTGCCCAATGACATGTGGGCCCCACTGTCCCCCTTATCCCCTCAATTTTTCTGAAAATTGGAGAATGACTCCCTTCCATAGTGGGAAAGTTTGAACCCGGTCTGAATTTGAAGGTTTGGACAAGTTTCATCCAATTTCACATTAGAATTTGAATTCCTATGAAATTTAAAGTCCATTTAACAAATGGGTAGCAAATCATTTCAAGAATTCATGAAACTTTGTCTACCCACTTTTTTAGACCTAAGGAATCCAATTATGAAATCTGCTTTTGGTTTTGGCTGCTGCAAATGAGGTTTTTGTGCACAACAGTTTGCCTTCCTATTTGTTGCCCTCATTTGCAATTCGAATTGAATAATTTGAGTTCCCACTCTGAATTTCCTTCAACCTAGCATATGAGAGCTTACACATGAGTTTTACTTAACTTTGTCCAACAAACACCCTCTTGATCATAGCCTAGAGTGGTGGGACACTCATGTGTGTCATCACATGTGGAAAAATTTAAACAAGTCCCAATTTTTACAAACTTGAACCAAAGGCTGTTCCCACTTCAGTTCATTTGTATTCAAAATTTTGGGACCTTTACAGCCTGAGTGCCATATTACAGGATAAGCTGGCCGTACACAATAACGGCCGTTACACCGACATGGTCGATGCGGCTTTCATCCAGCAGAAGCCGACACTTGAGTGGCAAGCGGAGAAGAGAAAGATGAGTTAGATCGAGCAGGCTAGCCCAAGTTATGTGCCTCAAAAGTTCCGTTTGGTGTATCGAACGCCAACCGGTGAAAGATGGAGGTCACTTGTACGATCAACTCCTCAGAGATTGATTACTGGTCAAGTTCTACAACTTGCACCACCTCCACAGCCGCAGCATCAGACGGTGGTTTGTGCTCCATCGCTGCAGCCATATGTAACTAGCACCCAACCGCAAGTCAATGAAGAACCGGAGAGACATCCATGTTTTACTTGTGGGCGTATGGGCCATTATGCTAGGCAATGTTCGGAGGGAATTCAAGGATGCGGGTCTTCATATTTACAACAATACGACCTGTACCTTAATCTGCAGATAGGAGGGCAGATAAGGGGCAATATTCACTATGCTGTGATTGATGATGTTCCGGAAGGAGAAGCCGCTTTAGCAGGGATGTTTTCTCTGAATTAGCTACCGGTTTTAGTTCTCTTTGATTCCGGTGCCACACACAACTTCATTAGCCAATCTTTTGTGGCTCAACATCCGCTCCAAACAGTTTATACAAAGAGGCAATACCTCATATATTCGCCTGGGAGCAGCAGTACCGCAAGCGAGGTTGTCTCCCGAGCACCTCTTTGTTTGGGGGGGGGGGGGTAGAATATACCCTACGACTCTCATTATTCTTGAGGGTCTGAAGATCGACATCATTTTGGGGATGTCATGGTTGAATTATCACCACGCGGTTCTTAACATCAGCTCCAGGACCGTTGAGCTCAACTCCCCAGAGCACGGTCTTCATATATTAATTCTGGGCACCAGACGGCAACAGATTGCAACAGTGAACCACACGGAAGCTGTTAAGATAGAGGACATTCAGGTGGTACGTGAGTATCCGGATGTGTTTCCCAAGGATTTACCGGGCATGCCGCCTGAACGAGACGTTGAGTTCAAGATTGAACTTATACCGGGAACAACACCGATATCACGAAGGCCGTACAATATGGCACCCAATGAACTGGCAGAATTGAAGACACATCTAAATGACCTAATGAGCAAGGGCTTTATATGACCAAGTTCATCACCTTGGGGTTGTTCAGTGTTGTTTGTCAAGAAGAAGGACGAAACACTGCGGCTTTGTGTTGATTATCGTCCTTTGAACGCCGTTACCATCAAGAACAAGTATCCACTACCTCACATTGATATGCTCTTCGATCAATTAGTGGGTGCGAAGGTATTTTCAAATATGGATCTTCGGTCCGGATATCACCAGATTAAAATCCGGGCAGAGGATATTCCGAAGACGGCATTCTCAACGAGATACGGGCTGTATGAGTATCTCGTTATGTCTTTTGTTTGACCAACGCCCCGGCACACTTTATGTACCTGATGATTTCAGTGTTCATGCCGGAGCTGGATAAATTCGTGGTTGTCTTCATCGACGATATCTTGGTGTACTCCAAGTCAGAGGAAGAACATGCTGAACATCTGCATATTGTGCTACAAAGATTGCGAGATCATGAGCTCTATGCAAAATTCAGCAAGTGTGAATTCTGGATTAATCAAGTACCGTTTCTCGGACACATTATTTCAGCGGAGGGCATCGCTGTAGATCCGAGTAAGATTATCCAAGTACAGAAATGGGAGTCACCAAAGTCAGTACATGAAATCCGTAGCTTCCTCGGTTTAGCGGGTTATTACCGGAGGTTCATTCCGGGTTTCTCCAAGATTGCTAAACCGATGACGGAATTATTAAAGAAGGATACCATATTTGTGTGGGGTGCTGCGTGTCAACAGGCTTTCAAGACTTTAGTGAAGCATCTCACAACAGCCCCAGTTCTTGCTCAGCCGGATATGACAAAGCCATTCGACGTTTATTGCGATGCATCTGGCATTGGTCTTGACTGCGTGCTGATGCAAGATAGACGAGTGGTCGCTTATGGATCTCGTCAATTCAGAACTCACGAGCAGCATTATCCAACTCATGATCTTGCGTTAGCTGCCGTGATCCTTGCTTTGAAGATGTGGAGGCATTACTTGCTCGGAAGTCTTGTACACCTCTACACCGACCACAAGAGCTTGAAGTACATCTTCACTCAGAAAGAATTGAACATGAGGCAACGAAGATGGCTAGAGCTTATTAAAGATTATGAACTTGATATTCATTATCATCCAGGAAAGGCGAATGTGGTCGCCGATGCGCTCAGTCGTAAGGCGCATATCCATCACCTAACTATTGCTGAAATGGATGATGAAGAACCAAGCCTCCGTGTCATCCCATATGGAGCTCTCTATAATTTCGCTCTCATTCCTACTATCCTAGAGGAGATCATGGAAGCTCAACGAAAAGACAAGGGTATGTCTCACATACGGCGAAGGATAGACAATGGAGAAATGAAGTGCTTCCGGAAGGATGATGAAGGTATTTTGTGGTTCAACGACCGGATTGTAGTACCCTGGGATATGGGACTACGGAAGAAAATTTTGGATGAATCTCATTTGTCCAAGTTTTCCATTCATCCGGGCAGTAATAAAATGTACCAAGATCCCCGGAAGAAGTTATGGTGGACATGTATGAAACGGGAAGTTGCAAATACGTTTCAGAATGTGATACGTGTCGAAGAGTCAACGCCGACCATATGAAGAAGTCAGGCCTGTTGCAGCCATTCCAAGTACCAGCATGGAAGTGGGAAGACTTGAGTATGGACTTCATCATTGGGTTGCCGATGACCTCCCACAACCATGATTCGATTTGGGTAATTGTGGACCGGTTAACCAAATCAGCACATTTCATCCCGGTGCATACAAGGTATAACGCAAAGCAGTATGCAGAGCTGTACATAGCACGGATCTTGTGCTTACATGGAGTTCCCCGTACCATTGTGTCAGATAGAGGATCGCTGTTCGTAGCCCGTTTCTGGGAGCAGCTACACGCATCCTTGGGGACAAAGTTGATTAGAAGCTCTGCGTATCACCCTCAAACCGATGGGCAAACTGAGAGGGTCAACCAAATACTGGAATATATGCTACGAGCATGTGCCATCCACCACGGTAAGAGCTGGGATGATCACTTATCATTGGCAGAGTTCTCGTACAACAATGGATATCATACGAGCATCAAAATGGCACCATATGAAGCTTTATACGGACAGAAATGCCGTACCCCATTGAACTGGTGCGATTCCGGTGAACAAGTAACATTCAGGGTTGATCTTGTCAATGAAGCCGAAGAAAGAGTTCTGATAATACAAGAGAACCTCAAAGCTGCCCAATCTTGTCAAAAGAGCTACGCGGACCAGAGACGTCGACTGCTGCATTTTGATGTCGGAGAATACGTGTATCTTTGTGTGTCTCCAATGAAAGGGATTCATCGGTTCGGTGTCAAGGGGAAACTTGCTCCCCGATTCATCGGTCCGTTCACTATAACGGAGAAGTGCGGGAACGTAGCCTACCGGCTGGAACTACCGGCAAGCCTTGCCGGTATTCACGACATATTTCACGTGTCCCAGCTGCGGAAATGTCTCAAGTTTACCGCTGCCATCCGCACCGAAGACATCGACGAGTTGAAGCCGGATCTCACCTACGTCGAGCAACCTATACAGATTATCGACGAAAAGACCCGGACCACCAGGAACCGGACTTTGAAATTTTACAAAGTCCTGTGGAGTAATCATACCCCGGAAGAGGCGACGTGGGAAACCGAAGATTACATCCACAAGAACTATCCGGAGCTTTTGTCATAAACCTTGTAATTACCTCCCACCTTGTTCTTCTTTTGAATCTCAGGACGAGATTCCTTTTAAGGGGGGAGGAATATAAAGGTCCCAAAATTATGAATACAAAGAAACACTTGTTTGCAAAAGTTGGTTTCATGTGTATGAAATTTGGGACTCGTTAAAACTTTTCCACATGTGATAACACACATGAGGGTTTTCTTCACACAAGATTAAATGTTTAATTGAAAACTTGGAACCCAAGAAGGGTCTAAAACAAAGATGGGAAGTTCCCATATGTGTGAGAAAACAAAAAGAATCAGACTTGGAACAATTTGTTCAAACTAAAATTCAAATGAGAACAACACAATGGAATTCAAAACTGTTGTGCTGATAATCTCATTTGCAGCAGCAAAAATAAAAATCAGATTTCATATTTGAATTCCTTGGGTCCAAATTAGGGGGTGTGCAAAGTTTCATGAATTAGAAAATGATTTGCAACCCATTTTTCCAAAATGGACTTTAAATGACAAAGAATTGAAACACCCATTTGAATTTGGATAAAACTTGCCCAATTATCCAAATGCATACCAGATTTGAATTCCCACAATTGAATTCTATCAATATTCAAACTTGGGAGATATTTTGACAGGGATAAGAAGGAACTGAACAGTGGGTCCCACATGTCATTGGGAGCACTGAAATTTGCAAAAGATCTTCAGTCCACAGTCTCCCTTTGCCTTCCTCCAACGCGAAGCAACAGCAGACCGACTTCTCTCCGATCGACACCGAGCTCAGCCGACAGCCAGCTCCTGCTGGATGTCCTTCGCGCTGGAGAGCTACGGGGGGGGGGGTCGTTACCTACTGCCACGCTCCCTCTCGCCCTCTTTATCGAAGCATCGACGCTGCCTTGCCCTCCTCGCGCGAGAAACAGGACCGGGCGCTGACGATCGGGCAAGTCGATCGGCCATCGCCTAGCTCGCACACGAGCCTTGGCTGAGCGACCAAGCAGCACCACAGACTTCCCTCCGATGTCCTCATGCCACTCCAACGTGAGTTCCGCCCTCCCAAACTGAGATACCCCGGTTCCCGCGGCGGCCGGCACACAACGGCGACAACGTGCTCTCGTGGACAGCTTCAACCAGAGTGTGTCACGACCGAGCATGGCCACCTTTGGACGCACAGGAGCTCCGTGCAACTTCCACCCGAAGCACAGAGCTTGTCTCCGCCCCTGGCCGACGAATTTCGGGAATTCACTCCAGCCGGTGTAAACCGACCTTCGGGTATGAGTCTGCGAAATTCCCGATTGATTTATGTTTACATACCATGAAACTTCGCACACGCAGGCTAGACATGTAGGCGCACCAGTTCTCTTTTGAAACCTCGCATGAAAAACACTATGCGCTGTGCAATTTCAATCTTTACGACGGCGACTATGGCAGGGGGGTGCGGGTGCACGGTGAACCCTAGGTTGGAGCCGTTCCTGAGCCCATATGCGGCCATGCCGAGCTTGGACAACCTCCACTGGTGCTGTAGAGTCATTCTAGGAAGCTTTTTGCGGGCTAGCTCAACGGGGCGACGATGCCGGACTTCATCCGAGCCGATGCGCCGTCACGGGCTAGTTAGGGGGATCTGCCAGCCCGAGAAAACCCCACCAGCGTGTTCCTCACGTTGAATTAGGGGCTAGCGGCAAGTTTCAGCAGTTGCGATGGCCGGACGACCGATCCTGGAGCTACTCCGGCAAGCCCAGCGGCGGTATCACGCGGGAGCGCGAGGTTGAAGAAGACCTCGCTGGTCCCGCCTGTCAGCGAGTCGGGAGAGGGGCTGGATATTCTTTGGCGCGGGATCGATTGTAACAGCGCGGGAAATAACCCTGTGGCCCCGTGTGGCGCGATCCCGGTGACTGACACGTGCCCCTGGTCCCACAGTCAGGTTTAAACTTTTCCCGGATTTATTCAAATTCCAGATTTTTCCCCAAACTTTAGAAGAGCATAACTTTTGCTAGGAACCTTCAAATTTAGTGATTCAAATTGGGTTAGATTCAGATTGACAAACTCTATCCAAATCTGCAAACCAATTTGTATGAAAGTCTTTATTTAATTCTGGAAAATTCTTTAAAAATGTTCAGCAAAAGAATTTTTGAGGGAGTTTGGTTTATCAAAAAATCTCAAATTTTGCCAGAATATTCTTTAAGGTGTTCTTAAACTCTTGTAAAAGTTTAAGCTCATTTGGAGTTGTGTTGGCTAGGAGAATTCAGATTGTAAGTTACTGTGTTCAAATGAATACAGAAACATTTTCAGAGAATTTCCGAAACTTCTAAATTCAGTTCTGGGCAATTCTTAGCTCCAAAAATCCTAGGACAATTCATGTAGACTCTATGAACTATAATTGAATTTGTGGTTCACTGAGTTTGACATGAACATGGGTGTTACCTCAGAATTGATTCATCTTTGATTAAACACTTAGAAAATTGTTCTGAATAAACCACTCCATGAAAAGTGCTAAATTTTGGTCCAGAGGACTTTCTTGTGACAAGGAACTCACATGAAAATTCCCAGCTCCATTAAAACTATGGATCACCACTGTCATAGGTAACCTCTTAAGGTGATCAACACTTAAGTGGGAAAAGCACTTAACAGTTGATCTTAGTGTTTAAGCCCAACCCAAACCACTAGCACCAGTGTCATTTTAAATTCTTAAACAGAGTTCCAGTTTTAAAACTGTTATTTTACCTTATTAGCAAAGGCTTTTCAATTAAATACATATGCATGATCATATCGTGTAGCATATACGTGAAGAAGGGAAAAGGACTTAAAGTGAAGATCAAGAAGGAAGGGAAGGCAAGTGATCAAGCTCCAAGTGATCGTCACTAACTGATTGTAACCTTAGTCACCTGCAAAACAGGCAAGCCCCGGTTTGCATTTGAACAGTTTTATAAAGCATTTTCATTTATAGAGATCATAGCTTTGCATCATTGATTGCATTAAGTCTAGATGATATTGAAACCCCACTTGCATGACCAGAAATACCTAAGAGAGAAATGGTAGAATAGTACCTCCTCGAGTGGATTTGGCTACGCTAAATGTTAGTAGGAAAGGTCCGGTAGAAGTCGAGTAGTTGGAAGCTACTCGCGAGTTTAGGGCTGGTTTACTCGGAACGGGTCCGAATTAGAAAAGATGAGGAAAATTCACACATAAGAAATGGAGACCGGGCAGGGAGGTTTATATGCAGCAGGTTGCAGGCCATGCGTGCATAGCCCTGCCTGTGTCGGTTAAGGCCCGTCCATGCTTGGCCCTGTTGGAGAAGTTTGAGTTGTGTACCGGGCGCATACTGGCTATATGGGACCCAGGAAACCGATGTACCTTGGGAGATCCATAGTGGAACTTTTCCAACTGCCTTAGGCTTTCGGCGTCTGGGTAGCAGGAGGTATCTCGCTTAAGAACATACCACTGCGGGTATGTACCTTGAGCGAGCTTGCGTACTCGGGGCAGTTGGACTGCGTCCAATGTGGAAGATCTTGGGAAAGGTGGCCGCGTACAACGTCAGTCGAGGTTGCTGCCGGCAACTCGGAGTACGGGTGTACGTGTCGTATAGTCCGGGCGTGTACTGATTCGAATCACCTTCGCTCGCGGTCATATGAGCATACTTGCCCACTGCGTCTTGACGTAGTAAGAACTGAAATTGGTTATCTTTTGAACTTGATAAGACTGTGATGTAATTTGTATTTCAACCATGATTGATTTAGAGATAGGCTCATTAAACTTTACTTTCACTTTGTGCAAGGAGCATCGCAACAAAGCGTTTCTTGTTTGATTGTGGAGTTACGATGCTTTTCGGCTCAAGGTGCGCACAATGAGGCTTAAAAATCTGAAAGTTAAGGATCAACTTTAGGCGAGTCCTTTATGCAAATCTAGCTGACCCAATCGCAACCGTCGTGCATGTAGAGTTTCTTGTTTAGGAGAGACGGGTCAGACTTGCTGAGCCTATGTGCTCACGCTTGCTATATAAGTGGTTTTGCAGGTTAACATCGATGCTGAAAAGAAGGTTGTCCGGTGAGACTCGGAGACTTCCGAGTCGTTTAACACAGAGAGAACCCAGCCGCTGCTGTTATCTTCGTGTTGCTAGCGAGAGGAGTCCGCGGGCTGGACTTCATCTCGAGTGCTTTTAGTTATTCGACGTGAGTTGATATAGACTTCTGCTGTAGTTACTTGATGTAAAGTATTTACAAAGAAAAACTTGTAAGCTTCCGCTATTGTTTTATGTAATACATTGTTCCTCATATGTGTGCTGTTGGGTGCCGCACAACACGGCACTACCCAATGCGATTCCCAGGTGAGTAGCCCGTCTCAGTTGGATGGGCCCGTGTCACGAGAGTTCCCTGACGTATTCCCGGATGATTTACCGGGGATGCCGCCCGATAGAGAGGTGGAGTTAAAGATTGAACTTGCACCGGGAACCATGCCAATATCCCGAAGGCCGTACAAGATGGCGCCCAAGGAGTTGGCTGAACTGAAGATTCAGCTCACGGATCTCCTGGAGAAAGGTTTTATTAGGCCGAGCTCCTCGCCATGGGGCTGTTCGGCATTATTTGTGAAGAAGAAGGATGAGACGTTACGGCTTTGTGTGGACTATCGTCCATTAAACGCCGTAACCATCAAGAACAAGTACCCGTTGCCACGGATCGACATGTTGTTTGATCAGTTGGTCGAAGCAAAGATCTTTTCCAAGATGGACTTAAGATCCGGGTACCATCAGATTAAGATACGGGCTGAGGATATTCCGAAGACGGCTTTCTCGACGAGGTACACACTTTATGAGTACCTGGTCATGTCCTTCACCCTCACCAATGCTCCAGCCCACTTCATGTATTTGATGAACTCGGTATTCATGCCGGAGCTGGACAAGTTTGTTGTGGTCTTCATCGACGACATCCTGGTATACTCCAAGTCGGAGGAAGATCACAAAAGGCATCTGCGTATAGTCTTGCAACGGCTGCGGGATCACAAGCTATACGCGAAATTCAGAAAGTGCGAGTTCTGGATATTGCAAGTGCCTTTTCTCGGGCATATCATCTCAACGGAGGGTATCGCAGTAGACCCGAGTAAGATCACACAAGTGCTGAATTGGAAGTCCCCGAGAACTGTTCATGAGGTACGGAGTTTCCTCAGACTCGCGGGATATTATCGGAGGTTCATCCCGAACTTCTCAAAGATTGCCAAGCCTATGACAGAGCTTCTGAAGAAGGCTACCAAATATGTTTGGAGTCCAACATGTGAAGCAGCATTCAAGGCTTTAGTTAAGCACCTAACATCAGCACCGGTTTTGGCGCAGCCAGACACAACAAAACCGTTTGATGTGTACTGCGATGCATCCGGCATTGGGCTCGGATGTGTGCTGATGCAAGACCGAAGAGTGGTCGCCTATTGATCACGTCAGCTTAGAAACCATGAGCAGAATTATCCAACTCACGACTTGGAGCTCGCTGCCGTGGTACTCACACTGAAAATGTGGAGGCACTACCTACTCGGTAACCTCGTACATCTATATACCGACCACAAAAGCCTCAAGTACATATTCACTCAGAAGGAGCTGAACATGAGGCAGCGAAGATGGTTAGAATTGATAAAGTATTACGAAATAGAGATCCATTATCATCCGGCAAGGCAAACGTAGTGGCAGATGCGCTGAGCCGCAAGTCACACGTCAACAATCTGACCATCACACCGTTGGAAGAGAGCGAACCACCACTGCATGTGATTCCACATGGAGCTCTCTACAACCTAGCTTTGATCCCCACCATCCGTGAAGAAATAGCGGCAGCTCAGAAACATGACAAGGGCATGTCACATTTGCGGAGACGTGTAGACAGTGGGGAGCTGAAATGTTTCTGGAAGGACGGAGACGGCGTCCTATGGTTCAAGGACTGGATCGTCGTACCCCGTAACCCGGAGTTACAGAAGATTTTTTTTGATGAGGCTCACTTATCCAAATTTTCTACTCACGCCGGCAGCAACAAAATGTATCAAGAACTCAGAAGCAAGTTTTGGTGGACATGGATGAAGCGGGAGATTGCGAAGTACGTGTCCGAGTGTGATACATGTCGAAGGGTGAAGGTGGATCATATGCGGAAACCGGGACTGCTATAACCACTGAGCGTTCCTGCCTGGAAGTGGGAGGATGTGAGCATGGACTTCATCGTCAGTTTACCCACCACCTTTCAGAAACATGATTCTGTGTGGGTGATCATCGACCGGCTCACCAAAGTTGCCCATTTCATCCTGGTCAACACCAACTACAACGCCAAGAAGTACGCTGAACTGTACATCTCACGGATCCTATGCTTATATGGCGTACACCATACCATCATATCGGATCGGGGCAATTTATTTGTGTCCCGTTTTTGGGAGCAGCTACACGCTGCATTGGGGACGAAGCTGATCCGTAGTTCAGCATACCACCCGCAGACGGATGGGCAAACCGAGCGGGTAAATCAGATCCTAGAAGACATGCTACGAGCTTGCGCTATCAACCACGGCAAGAATTGGGATGATCACTTGCCGTTAGCCGAGTTCTCGTACAACAATGGGTACCAAGCCAGCATAAAGATTGCGCCTTACGAGGCGCTATACGGGAGGAAATGCCGCACACCACTGAATTGGTGTGAGTCTGGCGAAAGGGTCACCTTCGGAATTGATCTAGTCAACAACGCGGAAGAAAAGGTTCGACTGACTCAAGCGAACCTAAAAGCCGCCCAATCCCGTCAGAAACAGTATGCGGATTAGAGAAGACGCCCATTACAATTCGAAGTCGGGGATCACGTATATCTACGTGTGTCTCCAATGAAGGGCGTAAACAGATTTGGGGTGAGAGGAAAGTTGGCACCCCGATTCATCAGTCCATTCTAGATTACCGAAAGATGTGGATCAGTAGCATACCGTCTGAAATTACCAGAAGAATTTTCCGGTGTGCACGAAGTCTTTCACATTTCCCAGCTGAGGAAGTGTCTTAAGCTATCAACTACCATTCAGCTGGAGGACATTGAAGAATTGCAACCGGATCTCACCTATCGGGAGGAGCCAGTTCAGATCATTGACGAAAAGGCCCGAACCACACGCAACCGCACGTTGTGGTTCTACAAAGTTCTATGGAGTAATCACTCTGTGGACGAAGCGACATGGGAGAGCGAAGGATTTCTTCGCGCTAACTACACCGAATTTTTCACGTCGCATATCCGGTAATTCTCCACCGTCCTCTCTCTCATTTTCACCTTATAATCTCGGGACGAGATTCTTTTAAGGGGGGAGGAATATAAGGGCCTCAGTTTTTGACACATGTTTGAAGTGTTCATCACCACACACACACACACCTCATTTGAAGCAAGTTGATAAACACATTTGAAGAGCAAGTAACCACCATCAACATGCTCATTAGGGAACAAACTCACATATTGCAAAAGTGGTATTTCCCACATGTGATATACAGGGACTGGGCATATGAAAACTCCTACTCAGTGCCAGGAATGTCCATGCCAAGTTTCACCCAAATTCAAAACCTTTTTGAGGTCATTTTGGGTATAGCTAGAAAGAGGGCAGTTTGAAACTACATTCAAATTCAAACTGTTTTGATCCCATGAATTGAAAAGTGGGAGGCATATTCTTGCTCAGCACATTTTTGTGAGCTCGCATACCAATTTTCACTCCATTTGGAGTTGAGCTTGACATGAGTTAAATGTAGCAAATTCAAACCTTATTTGAATTTCAAACTACATGTGTGCTGAAATTTAGTCAAACCCAAACTAATTTAAATTCTACCCCATTCAAATGGCTCAAGGGTAGATAATTCAAATCACCATGGGCTTTGTGGCGACTACTGTTTACAACAGTGAATTTGAGTTAAGATCAGAGGTTAAAATTGAAAGTGGGACCCACATGTCAGCCACTGAAGGAATTCAACCGAGTGGACTTTCAGTACTCGGGTCCCCGAACTTCTCCCCAGAGCGCCACCGAGGGGAGGCCGCCGCGCCACCACCTGCTTAGCGCCCACGGCCGCTGAACCGACTTCCGGGGTCCTTATCTAGGCGTCCGAGCAGTCGCCGGTGCTCCCCATCACTACCCCGACGCGCTCTCGCCCAACAGACTGAAACTCCTCACCGCCTGAGTGAACTTCTGGCTCCTCATCGCCCGGCCGATCCAGTGATCCTCCCGGCGATCGGAGACCAGCACCGGGTGCGCCAAGCCATCTTCAGCACCCTCGCATCGGTTCCAGGCCCTGCGCAGTCTTCCCCGAGCTCCACCGCGGCGATCCTTCCTCTGCCGGTTCAGCTCGAGCCGCCGCTGCGGGAACCATCCTTCTGGCCACCACAGCCACCGATCACCGAGCTGTGAACAGCAAAGAGGTTCGCCTTCAGTCCCTCTTTCATTCCCGCAAGCTCCGGCGGCGTGACAAACACTGCTTAGGCTGGAATTTCATGTTTTCGTGACGGTGTGCAAAAGAGGAGTCGGCACCGATCAGAGAAATTCGTAAGCCACACTGCATCACTCATCCTATCATGGAGAGGATCACTTCTAGTTGCCAGTACGAGCCCATAGGAGCAGGAACCACGAAGAACCATGGAGGGAAACCGCTGTTCTTCGAGTTTTAGTAGAAATCCCGATTTCTGGCCTAGGTCGCACGGTGACAGACCAACACAGCCCTTCCCAAGCTCTGTGTAGCTCACGTCGACCTTTCCTATGGTCCAATGATGCTCGACGACCCTTAGCTTGATCGGGTGAGGTGCTAGGAAGGACGGGCAACACGGCCGAAGTTCTCCCGAGGCTGCTGCTCGTCGCCGACCATGTGCCGGCCATTTTCATGACGAGCTGAGCCCGGAATCGTGTTCCCCGAGTGAAAATAGGCAGGGGCGGCCGGAATCATGAAGCTTGGAGCTCCACAGAGGCTGCCGGCGAGCTCTCCGGCGAGGTACCCCGGCGGCAGAGCGCGGGCGGCGGGAGGTAGACGAAGGGGGTGGACCCCAGCTGTCAGCGGCAGATATTTTAAATCGGGATCGGGCTGTGGCTCGGATCCGGTGTGCTGGCGCACAAATACCCCGTAGACTCTGGTGTGCCAATGCCTCAGCGCAACAGTATCCCCGTGGCCTACCAGCCGATTTAAACTTTTCCCCGATTTTCAGATTTCATTCAAACTTCAAATCCTCATAACTTGGGCTAGGAAACTCCAAATCGAGTGAACCAAATTTTGTTGGATTAAGCTCTCTGAGCACTTTCCAACAAATCAAGTTTCAATTCATGAAAATCCTTAATTGTCCAGAATTAATTCCTCAAAATTTAAACTGTTTGGAATTTTAACTGGAGAACCCCTAGGAGGAAAATTCTGAAATTTTGCTGGGATGTTCACCAAAATATACCTAAACTACCGTAAAAATTTCAGATCCATTTGAGCTAATTTGATCCACCTAATGAGGTGATTAATGAAACTATTCCAGAGAAAATAGAAAATTTCAGAAACATTTTTATAATTTTCTCTGAAATTGTTTAGCTCATATCTTTAGCTAGGAACCTTCAAATTAAGTGAGACCAACTCAATTAGAACCCTCTGAAAATATAGTTTTCAGAAAGTCATGGCTTGCTCCATGAAAATCCCTAAGACACCCTAAGAGCTCCAATTAAGGTCAAGGACATAATTAATTGTGGAGAGCTCAAATAAGCTTTGCTGCAACTAAAACTTGACCAAGTCTTTGTTTAGGTTGTAACCAAGCCACAGTAAAAGTTTCACAGTCTTTGGGTCTGTCTAGTGAGACTTAGAAGGTTCACAAATTGAAAACTCAATTCAAATGCATTTAATTAATACATGTACTTCTTATATCATGTAGTCGCTAAGGTCGAGGAGGAACCCGAAGTCCTAGACTTCGTTACTCCGTAGGAGCAGCTATCCTACGACCAAGAGCAGCAAGGCAAGCTCCGGTTTGCATTAACCATTTTACAAATTTTTATTGTTTTGAGCACTTACCTGAGGATTATGATTCCTTGCATTAGAGTCTTGTTTGGAAACCCAATTGCATAGCCAAGAAAAATCATGGGTTGGGTTTAGGAATGCAAACCCCGTTAGCTACTGCAATGCTAAGATAGTGTAGGATTCGGTACAAGTCGAGTAGTTGGAACTACTCACAAGCATAGGCTAGAGGCACTCGACTCGGGTAGAGATAGCACATGATACACTTGGCAAGAAAAATGAGACCGAGCGGAGAGTAAGGGCAGCAGGACTTTGGGGCCTGTGTGCTATAGCTCCGCTTGTGTCGATTGAGGACCAAGCCGTGTGCGGGCCTGTTGAAAAAGCTAGAACAGTACCGAAGACCAACCGGCTATATGGGAACCGGGAAACCGATGTAACTCGGGTAGCAGGGTGTTGAGGCATAGCTGGTCGTTCAGAGGGTAGGTTGAGAGCTCGAGGTGTAAATCGGCTGGCGGCACTGAGATGCGCGTGCAGAGACCTCTTGCTCGGGATGATTGGATCGGTTCAACATTTGGCTGACGGGTGAAAGGTGGTTGCGTACGGTGTCCGTGATGGTTGCTGTAGGCAACGTCGAGTACGGGCGTACGTGACGGGATATTCTGGTAACCCTGCAGGTGTAAATTGATTACAATCGCCGTCCCTCGCGGTCAGTGAGTACCACTTGTTCACTGTACCATGACGTAGAAAGAACAGACTAGTTACATGTTAAAATGTTGCTGATTAAAAGATGGACTTTGATTGTTAATGAGTTGCTGTAGTTTAGAGCTAATTAAAGTTCCTTTCAACTTCGGGCAAAGTACATGAGAGAAATGCGTTTCTTGTTTGATTGTGGCTCTCTCATGTGCCTAAGCGTAAGGTTCTCCACAACCTGCTGCTAAAACATGAAAGTAAGGTCCCAGTAATTAGACGAGTCCTTTGCAAATAGTTTTATCTCATGTACCCATCACCACTCATGTAGAAGTTCCGTGTTTAGGTGAGACGGGTCAGACTTGTTGAGCCTTCGTGCTCACTACTTGTGTTTGAAGCTTTTGCAGGGTTCTATGAGGAAGGGACTCCCGAGGAGGAGGCGGAACCCCAGGAGGGGAACCCCATCGAGTGGGAGTCATGCACGCCGCCGTGTTAGTGTGCGTGTGCGCTAGCAAGGACACGTTCACGGGCTGAACGTAAACTTGATGCATAGTCTACGCCCGTGAGGGTAGACTGAACTTATTTTATTGTACAAATATTCATAAACCTCTTTATGTAATAAAACTTGGCTTCCGCTTTGTACCTTTGATGTGTGTTATTAGGTGCTGTGCAACGCAGCACCCCTCAGCGTGATCCTGGCTCGACAAGACCGTGGGGTCGTGTCAACATACCAATTACGACGTCCTCAGCCTGTTGTGCTTCCTCAGCAGAAACATGGTTCACGTTATCGCGAGCATAGTTCTGCTGTCCCCGGTTTCCTTGATTGTCCCCTCCGTTCGATTGCGGGTTCTGTTTGGGCACGTTGCCTTGCTGTCCAGGACCTCTCCTCGGGCACTGGTTCACGAAGTGTCCTATTTCCCCGCATGCAAAGCATGCCCTGTTGCCTACGGCAGCAGGTACGTTGGGGTGGGGGTTTTGAACAGGAGCGCCCATGTTAGGTCAGGGCACAGGAGGAATGGGCACACGAGGTGCTGGTGCAACGGGTCGTTGCTGTGGTGGCTTACTAGGGCGGTATGCAGGAGTGGTCGATCCATACCGCGGTGCAGCTGGGGGCATGTACCGAGGTGGTACGTTGCTCCCTTGAGGCTGGTATGGCATCTTCCTCTTGCACTCTCGCTCGATCTCCCGGATCTTGCTTTCGACTACTATAGCCTTGTCAACCAGCTTCTGAATGCTTGCGTAGTCATTGTTGAGGAGCTGAACCTGAATCTCATTGTTCAACCCTCTCATTAACAGATATTGCTTCCTCTGGTCTGAGTTGACATCTTCGGGGGCATACCGGGACAGTTGTGTGAACTTGTTGAGATACTCATTCACACTTCTCTGTCCTTGGCGGAGACCTTCGAACTCCTGCCTCTTGAGCATCATTACACCAGCAGGGATGTAATGAGAGCGGAAACTTTCCTTGAACTCAGTCCAAGTGATTGCTTCTTGGTCGACATGAGCGTTGCATAGGGCATCCCACCAGTCAGCGGCGGCTCCCGTAAGTTGGTGCGACGCAAAGAGGACCTTCTCTCGGTCATTGCACTGCACTATGGCAAGCTTCTTCTCCATGGATTTCAACCAGTCGTCGGCCTCCATGGGGTCGTTGGCCTGAGCAAAGGTGGGTAGTCGAGTCCTCATGAACTCTTCCAGTCTGTTATGAGCCGGTGGTGGTGGTGGCGGTGGTGCCGGAACGGGGTTGTTGTTGTTGGCCTGCAACTGACCTAAAGTTTGGATCATGGTTTCATAAGTTGGTTCTGCATGGCCATTAATCGTTCCAGGTGGTTTTTACCAGCTTCAGGGTTAACAGGAACTTCCTCGTGACCATCCTCTTGGTTGTCACAGACGTTCCTTCGGCCGGCGTTTCCTCTCACCATCTGTGAGAGAGATCAAAATAGAATAGAATGTTAGAAGATTAGATAGATTCCCTCAACTATATGCATCAAGGTGAGTTGGAGTATATATATATTAGCCCATATGAGGATGTGAACAAGTGCCGAAACATCTCACACCTCTTTCTACTTACGTGTGGATATGGACAACGTTTTGAGACGTCCCACAACTCACACTAAGCACACAATCACAAACAATCATTGCAAGGGCTCACACAACTCTTATTCAAGGATGGTTTCCTATGTCAAGGTAGTTTCAAGGTCAATATATGCATCCTAGGCTTGCATCCTATGGTCAGCGTGGCTTAGCTACCAATCTGTGTCTGATACCAATCTGTGATTGTACCTAGGTGTGTAATCTACCCCTATCTGTGGCTTTTGATACCAATCTGTATTTCCTATTTAGGCATGTAACCCACTGTCAACCGTGGCTCTGATACTAATCTGTGACACCCTCAATTCTGTGGGGAAACCACGGAACCGAGAACTAATGCATATGTGTGCCCAGGATGTTCATCACACATACACATATGTTCCACAAACTGAATTCAGAATATATATATAACCGCGAATAACAGAGTTTACTACAATGTTTCATGAGTCTTGGACCCATGCTCACAGCGGAAATCTTATTTCTATGCAGCGGAAGTCTTCTAACTAATGCGGAAGCAATTTAACTAACGCAGAAGCAATTCTAGGCAGCAGTGGCTCCATCTCTACTCCATCCCCACAGGCAAGGTTGAGAACAGATCACACGACTAATGCTCCGCTTGGTCCTCATAGAAATCTTCTCCTGTTGCTGATGATGAGATAATAACGCAAGTTTGAGTACAATGATGTACTCAGCAAGTGCGGGAAAATATGATATGTGGCTCATAACAAGGTAGGTATAAAAAGGCTCATTGTAAAAAGCAAAGTTATTTATCAAACCTTGATAAAACAACAACTCATCTTTAAGTGAATGTAATCCCAACATGTATTAAGATACCAATCATACCTCCATTATGCTCATTACCTTCCATGTCACAACCAGTCATCAATCAACCGCATTCTTGCTCACGAATACCTCCTCGTATTCGCTACCATCTCATGAATACCATCCCGTATTCACTACCATTTCATCTCATAAACAACTTCGTCTCCCACCGAGACCAAACTCGTTGCTATGACTCAACAGTCATGCAACCCATCTTATCACCCGGACTCAACAGTCCCGAAAAACCAAACCAAAACCAAACCATCCAAACCATAACTAGTACCCATATCCAATAACTATCCCAACTAATCATGGCAGTTGGCCAGGCGCTCGTGACCGTAAGCTCGGCTATCATGATAGTTTTAAGAACTCTACAGAGTTTACACCTCTTTACCCACAAGTTTGTGATTTCGTCACCCGTCGGCGACTGCAGAACCTCCATTATACCAGTACACAACCGTCGGTGTATGGCCAAGAGATCACAAAATAGCCTTTACAAAGGGGCTACTAGATGTATGGACTCACTAAGGTTTCACCGGCAGGCTAGAATCTCCAATTCTCCCACCCACGGGCCCCCTCTTGTGCCATGCAGTTCCCAGGGCAGTCCTCACTTGACTCCCATTCCCCGCACCTTACACAGTCCATAACAACCTAGCAACTTACCTAATTACTCAGCTAAGCCGCACCCATACTTGGCCTTGTGGTGGCACTGTTATCCTAGTATGTGCATGCATGAACCGGTCCTTAGATCTACGGCAAGTAAACCACCATCTCATGCTACCTCATTCACAAACCCAGTCTTGCCTAGATCTCCCTCCGATCCTTGTCCATTAACAACATCAGTTTCTTATTGTCATTACGAGTGCAGTTAGCTAGACACATCTATCTCGCTTCCCAATCCCATGGACTCAGCGAAGCATAAAAGTAAAAACCATACCCGACTCATAAACTTCCCTGGCGACAAGGGTGGTTTAACCAAAGCTAGTAAACTCCTATAAAAGGGTTTCCCATCATGTTTGACTCAGCACACACACCTTTTCACAAAACAAAACAGTTTTTCCCAAAACATAGGATCAATATGGTCAAGGAGCACTTGCCTTGTTCTTGCTGTTCTGGTGGCTCTTGGATCTCGAAACCTTGTTGTTGCAGCTCGTCGTAGACAGCTCCCTAAGCTTGTCCTTTTATACAGAAATACACACATACAAGATTCATAACAATCAATACCATGCACAAACTTTAAACTAGATGCGATGATGCATATGCATGTTATCGTATAATGCAGTTTTATTAGATCGGTTTGTACGTGTTCTTGCATGGCTTGCAGGGTTTTACAATGAACAGAGGTGTTCGGATCAGATGTGGACGTGGCGATGACCTTGTCTTAAGATCAACCCGATCAACAAGTTATCTGTCCATGAGAAAGCTTCTGTTCGAAAGGAATCGAAGAACATATGCAAAGAAAACACGATGATGTCATAAAGTGGTATTTGGAGACCTACCTTACGTTCTTCTCGGTCTCGGGTCCTTCTCAGATCGTTGGGCTCTCTTCCGGCGATCTTCCTCGCTGAACTCCGTCGATGGTTTACTCGGCGAGTTGGGGCTAGGGCTCTAAGTCGTCGGCTTAGGAGAAGTTCATGGTTTCGGCCAAAGGTTCTGGGTTCTATTTATAATCGGGAAGAGAAGAGTCCTAATAAGATTGTATCTCGAATAAGAGTCCTATTCAGATTATCGTTGAATCTTAACAACTTATCTTTAGTTGATTTGGTGCGGTATCATTGTGGAATTCAGTTCGGTTTCTCCTCTGTACCGATATTTCTATGCGTACAGAATCCAAAAACCGTTCTAGAACTCGTTACCTCCTCGGTGATGAGCTCCGGAAGCTCCACGTGTCCACCGGGCCTGGTCTCTTCCTTTCCGCAGAGACGAGCTCCGATTGTGCCGCGTGTCAAGCGAGTGAGACCTCCCTCTCTTTTGGAGGTGGGCTCCGCGTGCGCCACGTATCCTGGCGGTCGGGACCTCCTCTCTCTGGAGGTGGCTCCGAGTGTGCCACGTATCCATTCCGAATCTCCCTCTCTTCGGAGGTGTGCTCCGTGAATGCCACGCGTCAAGTAGCACCGGACTTTCCTTTTTCCCCAGAGACGAGCTCTGAGGTTAACACGTGTCCAACAGTGACGGACCTCCCAAAGATAACCTCTGGTGGTGACATGTGTTCAATAGAACCGGACCTCTCGGAGGTGAGCTCCGAGATTGACACGTATACCGCGGGACTGGTCCTCTGATTCCCGCGGTGACTAGCTCCGAAGGTGACATGTGTCCTGCGGAAATGCTTTTGCTTCTCCCGCAGAGGCTAGCTCCGGGGCAACACGTGTCCCACAGGGTCGGACCTCTCCCCCTTTGCGGAGATGAGCCCCGAGCCTGCCACATAGCCAGTTTAGCGGTGGACCTCTCCCCACTTTGCAGGGATGAGCTCCGAACACGCCACGTGGCCAGCGGGCCGCGGAAGTTGTCTTCGGCGCTCTCGGTGAACTGGATTCGGCTCTTATTGGCTATCTTTTTGATATTTTTCTCTGTTCCTTCTTCTTTTAAAATGTTTTCTCTTTATGAAACATGAATATATGCAGAACCCAAAAATGAGGGTGTCACAGTCTCGAAGTCTTGGTGCTGTAGTTCTTCATAGGTGGCTTCCTGAGCTTGTCCTTCTACTCAACGACCACACACATACAAAGTTTACATCAATCAATCATCATGCACAAACGTTACTCAAGATGCAATGGGGTAGATGGATGCAAATTCTATGGTGCTGTTTTATTAAACCAGTTTGTACGTGTTCTTGCATGTTTTAATGGGCTTGCATGGGGTTTTATGATGAACAAGGGTGTCGGAATCAAGTGTGGACGTGGTGATGACCTTGACTCAAGATCTAGATCAATTCCAACGTCGAAAACCGATCAACACAGTCTGTCCACACATAAGAGTTTCTGCTCGAAGGGAGAGAAGAAAACAGATGCGTAGAAACCGCGATGATATCGTAAGGTGGGTAACGAAGACCTACCTCACTTCTCTTCGGTGGCAGGGCCTTCCTCTTAGCAATGGCAGCAGCGACGGCGAGACGTGACGGCGTTCGTTGGCGGCTCAACGGCGACTGAACTCCGGCGAAGGGGTGTAACTCGGTGAGTTGGGAGCTAGGACCTCCAAGTCGCCGACATGGGAGGGGAAAAATAGATACGTGGTTGAGGCCAGGGGGTTTTGGGTTCTATTTATAAGGGGGTCAGAAAGAGTCCTACTCCAATTGGAGTTCGAATAAGAGTCCTATTCAATTTTGTTTTGGATCTTAACAAACTTATCTCCAATTGATTTGGTGTGGCAGCAATCGTGGGGGAATTTGTGTCGGTATCCTCCGTACCGGGTACTCCCGCGCACAGGAGGAAAAACCGCCTAAGGACTTCGCCTCCTCCACAGTGGTGAGCTCTGGAGGCGCCACGTGTCCAGCGGGGGCCTGTCCTTGCTTCTCCTCAGGGGCGAGCTCCGGACCTGCCACGTGGCCACTGCCAGGGTGAGCTCCGAGGGCACCACGCGTCTGGCGGGGCGGGGCCTCCCTTTTCCTCAAAGGTGAGCTCCGCGTGCGCCACGTGTCTAGTGGGGCGGGGCCTCACCTCTCTACAGAGGCGAGCTCCGGGGACGACACATGTTCAGCAGCGTCGGACCTCCCTTCTCCTCGAAGGTGAGCTCCGAGGACGACACATGTCCAGCAGTGTTGGACCTCCCTTCTCCTCGGAGGTGAGCTCCGAGGACGACACGTGTCCAGCAGTGTCGTACCTCCCTTCTCCTCGGAGGTGAGCTCCAAAGTCGACACATGTCTGGCAGGGCCGGACCTCATCCCTTCCACAGGGGTGAGCTCCGCGGGCGCCACGTGTCCCGCGCGGCCAGACCTCATCCCTTCCGCAGGGGTGAGCTCTGAAGTCGACATGTGTTCTGGCAGGGCGGGACCTCATCCCTTGCACAGGGTTGAGCTCCGAATCCGCCACGTGTCCCGCACCTCGGGGGAGTGTCGGCAGCGCACTTTGACCGTTTAGAATTGGCTCTTTTCGGCTATCTTTTTTCCCATTCCCGCCATTTTTATGATTCTTTCTCCATTTCTATTTCTTTTATAATGTTTCGCTATATGAAAAATGTATGCATGCAGGGAATGGATTTTGAGGGTGTTACAAACCTACCCCCCTTAAACTGAATCTCGCCCTCTAGATTCGATAGTGTAGAGAATAGATGAGGGAATTCTGCCTTGAGGTCTTCCTCACGCTCCCATGTAGCTTCGGCTTCCATGTGATGGCTCGACTGTACCTTGCACCAACGGATCACTTTGTTCCTCGTGACTCTTTCCTTCACGTCCAAAATTTGGACAGGGTGCTCTACATAGGTCAGATCCTCTTGAAGCTCGAGCTCATCCATTGGTACTTGTTCTTCTGGTACTCTCAAGCACTTCTTGAGTTGGGATACGTGAAACACGTCATGCACGTCGGAGAGGTGCGTTGGCAGCTCTAGTTGATAGGCTACTTCTCCTCGCTTGCCCAAAATCTTAAATGGTCCGATGTAGCGAGGTGCTAATTTGCCCTTAACGTTGAAACGTCGTTGGCCTCAGATATGCGATACCTTAAGGTACACGAAGTCACCTACTTCGAAGGTCAATCTTCTTCCCCTATTGTCCGCATAACCTTTTTTTCGTGACTGAGCAGCCTTCAAGTTCTCCCGTATCATTTGGACTTGCTTCTCGGCGTCTTGCAGCACTTCGGGTCCAAACACTTGGCTCTCTCCGGTCTCATTCCAGAACAGCAGCGTTCTACACCGTCTACCATACAATGCTTCGAAGGGTGACATCTTCAAGCTAGCTTGATAGCTGTTATTGTACGAGAATTCAGAGTACGGCAAGCTCCTATCCCAACTACGCCCATGTTTCAAGGCGCAAGCTCTCAATATGTCTTCCAAAATTTGATTTGTCCACTCAGTTTGCCCGTCAGTTTGTGGGTGATAAGCGGAGCTGAAATCCAGTCGTGTACCCATAGCTTCATGCAGCTTCTTCCAGAACCTAGAGGTAAATTGGGAACCTCGGTCTGAAACTATCCTCTTCGAAACTCCATGGCGGCACACGATCTGCTCCATATACAGTTCGGCTAGTTGTGCAACGTTGTACTTGGTTTTAACAGGAAGAAAATGGGCTATTTTTGTCAATCGGTCCACGATAACCCAAATGGAGTCGTAACCCGATTGAGTACGTGGCAATCCGACAATGAAATCCATGCTGATGTCTTCCCACTTCCACTCGGGCACTTTCAATGGCTGCAACAGTCCAGCAGGTCTTTGATGTTCGGCCTTCACCCGTTGGCACGTGTTGCATAAGGCAACATATTCAGCTATGTCCCTTTTCATACCATCCCACCAATAGCAAGTTTTCAGGTCCTTGTACATTGTAACACCCCAAAACCTGTTAAGAGGGGAATTTAAAATTTTTTGGACGTATTGCATGTGGTGCAGAAATTTAAATTCAAATTGGAATTCAAATTCAACTCAAAACAGAAAAGAAAAAGAAAAAGAAAAAACAAATTCTCCGGCCAGTGGGCCGAAACCCACCAGCCGGCCCACCTCACCCCCGCGCCAGCCCGCAGCCGCGCGCCCTGTTCTCTTTCTCACTGACACGCGGGGCCCGCCATCTTCTTCCTCCTCGCGCGCGCGCTCGGCCGACCGGGACTCCTCTCTCTCCCCCGAATCAAAACCACCCCGGATACTCGCGTATCCCAGACGAATTTCGGTTCTGGACGACGCAAACTCGATCACAACCGAACGCCGCCCTTCCGTGGCTATATAAACACCTGCATTGTCCCGATTTTCACCCGCGATCAGCTGTTTTTCCTCCCGGTGAGAACAGAAGCTCCGATCACCGCTTTCTCTCGATCTCTGCTCGGGTTCACTGATCTAACGCGCCGATCGTGTTCCACCGCCTCCGAGGAATCACGCAGGTGCAGAAAACTCGGTGGATTGCGCTTCAAACACAGCGCCAACGAGCATCGCCGTGAATTCACCTCGGACCTCGTCGCCGACCGCCTTCCAGGACCTCCGAGCTCAAGAAAAACCCCGAGGTGAGATCCCCGACCTCCCCTCTACCGATCTATGCCATGAAATCCCAGTTTTAGGAAGAACTGACAAAGATCCGAAGTATTCCGGTGAGATCGCCGCCTCCCACCGCCGCGCGCTGCCAGGCAGCACCGCCCGGACTCGATCAGAGCGACGTGTCCGCTTGTGCGCCGTCTATTTTAAATTGCACGGAAGAATTTAAATCCCCCCGTACCGGTTCGACGCTATAATCTCAGCCATCTGTTTTAAATCGGACGGTTCACGTCAGCCCCGCGTTATAAAGGCCGAGATTCTTATGCACTACCCCCTGGGGATCTCGGAAAATACGAGCTAGCCCCGGAAACTTCTGATCTAGCCCCTGGAACTTCAGAAATTCATGTAAATTTAATTAAAAATCAGTTTTAGCCCCTGGACTTAATAAAAATTTGCAAAACCCCTCTGTTATTCATAGTTAGGCCCCTGGAAATTCTTAAAATAATAAATTAGACCCTGTAGTAGGGTGAACTTAACTTTTTAACCCTATATGATATTTAATTTAGAAATTTGAATGTGTGACTAGGATTTAAATTTAAAAGGAAATACAAACACATTGTAAATTCAAGTTTAAACTCTACTAACACTTGGAAAACTTTAGAATGAACTAAAAAATAAATTTTAGGTTGAAATGAAATCTGTTTGGGTGTGTTCATGTTTATTAGTTCTAGGAACACATTTTTTTAGGTTAATAAATAATTTTGAAATGGGTAAAATAGATTTAAATTAGTTCACATCAGAGGAGAAGTTCAGAAATACATTATTTAATATTTTAGATCAGAACCTATTCTGTTTAGATGAGGTGTCTTACTATTTTCCTAATAAAGTTAACATTTAGGCATAAGAAATAAATCTGAAAATATAGCAAGCTAGGTGTGAATAACTAGAAAATGATAAATGAAGTTTCCAAAATCCAAAGAATTCAGTTTAGGATTGGTAGAAGGTCTGAAAACCATTTGGAGTAGGAAATTACCTTGCATGCACTCTTGGTAGCTAAAGAGGGTATTAAAGAATTTGTTTAAATTGGGAATTTATATATAGTGTACAAACAGAAATCTGAATACAAAAGTTAGAAATAATATACATATGATTAAAAGTGCATGTAGGTTAAAAATCACCACACATAGAGTAACCACAACCCTTAGAAGTGTGAATGACTTGCATAGGTGTGAATGTTTGGTTTGTATGAAGTGAAAGTGTGAACTATGTCATATGGATTGTTGTTTTCTTTTGCTATGTGTGATGGTATGAGTAGAACCTGCTCTAGAGCAATTTTTTCCCTTCCAGGAACAAGACTTTCCATTCCCAGAGCAGCAGGAAGAAGGCAAGTGTCCTTGACCACTTTGTTCCTATACTAGGATGTGTAGATAGAATTATTTGCATTGTCGATTGAAATATGAAACCCATGCTAGGAAGTTTTCCCAGAATTCATTACCTTGTTTCCTTGTAGCTTGGGTTGGGATTTGCTTTATTATGTCATTCATTCATATTACTTATGCTTAGCCATGCTTAGAATGGGATAATTGGGATATGAGATCATCAATTTATTTACCTTATTCTTGAATGAGATGTTATGAGTTATGTAGAGGTAGGGATCAAGGTAAGTTGGATGATTTGGTTGGTGCTGGGTGCACGAGACTCGGGTTTGTGTTTAGTACTTGCCTGGATCCTAAGGACCGGTTCATGGAGCATGTAACCTGGCTTTACCGTGCCAACCACATGCTGAGATGGGGCAGCTTGGCCAATTAATTAGGTGTATCCCCGGCGTAGTATGGGTGTGTTGGATGGTGCGGGGACTAGGTGTCAGCTGGACTACCTTATGAACCGCAAAGCTCAAGAGGGGGCCACTGCAGCGGGGTTGGAGCCTCTTGTATGCTGTTAGGGGTGAAACCTTGGTGGGCCCACACTCATCGAGAATCCCTTTGCAAAGGCTTCGTAGTGATCTCCTGGCTACACACCTGGGAAGTGTGAATGTGGTTTGTAGCCACTGGCATAATGGAGGTTCTTTTAGTCCACCCGGCAACGGGGGATGAAATCACTACATGTGGGTACAGTGGTGCAAACTCTGCAGAGTCAAAACTGTCATGACAGCCGTGCTCACGGTCAAGAGCGGCTTGGACTTATTCATGATTAGAGGATGATGGCTTTGGAAGTTGTGGATGTTAAGTGGGGAGCTTAACATTGGAAATGATGGTTATTTGATTATGATGATGGGATGGGAGATTGGGATCATTTCACCTATGTAGTAATGTAGGTGCTTAATAAGCTAAGGTGGTAGGCAATAATTGCGTAGTGCTTCAACCATGAGTTCAACCTCTCCTTGTTCTAGCCATGCATGACATAACTTTCCCACACATGCTGAGTACCAACGGTACTCAAACTTGCATATTTGTTGGTTTATATTGCTGCTCAGGTCAAGAGAATGATGTGGTGTTTAATGATCAAGACTTCGGACCCGAAGAAGGTTTCTTGGTTCATGGAGTCCCCCGGGCAACTCCTGTGACGGAGCTCACAAGAATAATATTCCGCTGCTATTTTGTTTACATGTTGTGAACTTATTATCGTCCATCGAGATGTATGCTTTGTAAGACATATTTATATTCGACACCTGGCTTGTAATAAATGATGCTTCACTATTTGTCATCACATGTATGAGAAAATGATCCTGGCATACATGTGATATTCACTCGGTTGTTCTTCGGAGAAACCGGGTATGACAGAAGTGGTATCAGACCTAAGGTTGCCCGTAGGAACGTGGACCTAGGTAGAAATGGACGTTTTTAAGGACCCTATTTTCTTAAAAACTATTTTACAAGGTGTGGGTTGAAAAGTGGAGTCAAAAGGCAGCCGCAATAATGAGGAAGATCCCGAGGAGCCAGCTCAGTGATACGAGTAGTGTAGAGTCCTTCCCTTAATTTAGCAGGATGTCGAGTAGTCGAGTCGTTACCTTAGTTAATGGTGTGTTTTGCTTTGGTGTGTGAACCCATATGAATTAAGAGTGCATTTATGTTCACGTAAGACATGAAATCCTCAGAATATATAAATGAAATAAGTTCTCAAAAATCTTAAAGTTTAAACAAGCAAAAACTGTTAAGTTAATGCGTAATGCTTTAAATTAACATCTGGTTAATCATGATAGATGGCCGGAAGAGGAAAGGGTCGTGGTGCCAACCCCGCCAACAACAACGATGAGGCCGGCAACCCTCATCTTTCTAGAGGCCAAGACAGGGGTGGTCGCCGTGAAGGAGTTGATCCCATCCACCAAATGCTTGAGAATCAAAATCAGCTCATCCAGAACCTGACTCAAGTGGTGGCCAACTTGCACCAAGCTCCGCCTCCACAAGCTGCACCACGCCAATCAAGGTTGAATGAGTTTCTGGGAACTCAACCTCCAAAGTTTGCAAGTGCTGCTGAACCCCTGGAGGCAGATGACTGGCTAAAGACCATTGAGAGCAAGATGAGGATTATACAATGCCAAGGGTATGAGAGGGTGCTGTTTGCCTCTCACCAATTGCATGGACCTGCTGCTGATTGGTGGACTGCTTACGTGGCCGCCCATCATGACCCTGAGAACATCACTTGGGAAGAGTTCAAGCGTAGCTTCCGCAACCTTTACATACCAAGGGGTGAACTCAAAAACAAGAGGAAGGAGTTCCTGGGATTGCAGCAAGGAAACATGACTGTGAGGGAATACCTCCCTAAATTCACTCAACTATCCCGTTATGCCCCACGGGACATAGAGACCGATGAGCAGAAACAGGATTGTTTCGTGGAAGGACTTACCGCAGAAATGCAGTGTGCAATGTCCTCCAACGAGTATGAAAGCTTCCAAAAGATGATGGACAAAGCATTTGTTGTAGAAAGGAAGCTGAAGGCCTTGGAAAATGAGAACAAGAGGAAGGCGGGATGGTCACACCAAGCCTCAGGTAGCAACACCCGCCCACGTTTGATGCAGCAACCCGCAGGGCAGACGAGCCGTGCTGCGGTACCCTACTCAGCACCGAGAGGGTACAACCCGAACTTCAGGCCTCCAGCAGCACCAGCACCACCACAGCGTCAGTTTGTACAACAGCCTCGCCCTACATATCAACCTCGACCAGCAGTGCAAGGACCCCCAAACCCACCCCAAGACAACAAAGGCCAGGCACCTACGGTTGGGGTGCAATGCTTTAACTGTGGTGAAGTGGGGCACTACGCCCATAAGTGCCCAAAGAAGAAGCCCGTGCAGCCGCAACAGCAGAATGTAATGCGAGGACGGGTGAACCACGTCACCATGGAGGAGGCGCAAGAGGCTCCCGACGTGGTAGTTGGTAAGTTTCCTGCCAATTTACACATTGCAACCCTGCTGTTTGGTTCTGGTGCTACCTACTCGTTCATTGCCCAAGGGTTTGTTAAGAAGCATGACCTAGCAACAACACAAATGAACCATATGGTAGCAGTAAACTCTCCAGGTGGAGAAATAAGGACAAGACAAGTTTGTCCCAAGGTGAATCTAGACATTAATGGGTTAGTATTTACTGCCAACCTCATAGTGATAGATTCACAAGGGATAGATATTATTTTGGGCATGGATTGGTTGACCAAACATAAGGGAATCATCCATTGTTCGACCAGAACGGTGGAACTAACTCACCCTAGTGGCACAAGAGTAAAGTTCATAACAATACAAGAGCCTAGGAGGGACATTAAATTAAATCAAATTGAGGTGAAATGGAGGAGATCAGAATTATCAGGGAATACCCAGATGTTATCCGGAGGAGTTGCCAGGTATGCCTCCCGATCGTGAAGTGGAATTCGCGATTGAGCTAGTGCCTGGAACAGTTCCGATATACAAGAGACCTTATCGGATGGACTCCAAGTAACTGGGAGAACTCAAGGATCATTTAAGAGAATTGACAGGGAAGGGGTACATTCGTCCTAGTTCCTCACCATGGGGAGCTCCAGTGATATTTGTGCCCAAGAAGGACGGAACCCAAAGGTTATGCGTGGACTACCGTGCGTTGAATGAGGTAACCATCAAGAACAAGTACCCATTACCCCGCATTGAAGACTTGTTCGATCAGTTGAGGGGAGCTTGTGTGTTCTCAAAAATTGATCTCAGGTCGGGATACCACCAACTTAAGATAAGGCAAACTGATATTCCCAAGACAGCTTTCGTATCTCGGTACGGACTGTATGAATACACCGTCATGCCTTTTGGGCTAACTAATGCCCCGGCATATTTCATGTATCTCATGAACGATGTATTCATGGAATATCTAGACAAATTTGTGGTGGTTTTCATAGATGACATTCTCGTCTTCTCCAAAGATGAAGAAGAACATGAGAAACATCTAAGGTTGGTGTTGTAGAAGCTGAGAGAACACCAACTATATGCCAAGTTGAGCAAGTGTGAGTTTTGGCTGAAGAGAGTTCCCTTCTTAGGACATATCATCTCGGAGGGAGGAATCTCCGTAGATCCCACCAAGATCGAGGATGTACAGAAGTGGAAGACCCCTGAAAACGTCGGGGAAGTTCGAAGCTTCTTAGGATTGGCTGGATACTATCGACGGTTTATTGAGGGATTCTCCAAGATCTCGAGACCCCTCACCAAACTGTTGGAGAAGGGAATCACATTTACATGGACGCCGCAGTGCGAGACGAGTTTTCAGGAGCTAAAGAAAAGATTGACAACAGCCCCAGTGCTAGTTATGCCAGATATGCAGAAGAACTTTTCGGTGTACTGCGATGCCTCTGAAAACGGGTTGGGATGTGTTCTCATGCAAGAAGGGCACGTCGTGGCTTATGCATCCCGGCAGCTCCGGAAACACAAGAAGAACTATCCTACACATGACCTAGAAATAGCCGCAGTGGTACACGCGTTGAAAATTTGGCGGCACTACTTGATGGGGAAGAGGACAGAGATATATAAGGATCATAAGAGTTTAAAGTACATTTTCACACAGCCAGATCTCAACCTCAGACAAAGGAGATGGTTAGAGCTAATCAATGACTTTGATGTGGGCATCAACTATCATCCTGGGAAAGCAAACGTCGTGGCAGATGCTTTAAGCCGGAAAGTGCAGGTCAATAGTTTGAGCTTGAAGGATATGCCTGCAGAATTGAAGGACGATGTTATAAGACTCAATCTATGCCTGGTGAATAGTGGTGAAGCCATCGCCATGGAAGTGGACTCCACACTAGAGCAAGACATACGCGATGGTCAAAAGAATGACGAGAAGATACAAGAAATCAGACAACTCATCAAGGAAAATAAAGCCCCTAGTTTCAGAGAGGATGAGCAAGGTACGGTGTGGCACGGGAAAAGAATCTGTGTGCCTGAAGTAAAGGAGATCCGTGAGTTGATTTTGAAGGACGCTCACGATTCCGACTATTCCATTCATCCTGGGAGTACGAAGATGTACCAGGACCTCAAGAGCAGGTATTGGTGGTATGGAATGAAGCGAGATGTTGCGGAACATGTTGCCCTATGTGACACATGTCAGTTGGTGAAAGCAGAACATCAGCAATCAGCGGGATTATTGCAACCACTCAAAGTGCCTGAATGGAAAAGGGAAGAAATCGGTATGGATTTCATAGTGGGATTGCCTAGGACCCAATCAGGATATGATTCGATATGGGTCATCGTCGACAGGCTAACCAAGGTAGCTCGTTTCATCCCCGTGAAAGAAAGCTACAGCGGATCCAAATTGGCGGAGTTGTACATGTCAAGGATCGTGTGTTACCATGGAGTGCCAAAGAAGATAGTGTCAGATTGAGGGACACAGTTCACCTCAAGGTTCTGGCAGAAGCTGCATGAAACCATGGTAACCCATCTGAACTTTAGTTCTGCCTATCATCCCCAAACTGACGGGCAGACGGAAAGAACCAATCAGATCCTTGAGGATATGCTGAGAGCGTGTGCACTCAAAAACAATCGGAGTTGGGATAAAAACTTACCGTATGCAGAGTTCTCCTATAACAATAGTTATCAGGCTAGTATGAAGATGTCACCATTTGAGGCTTTGTATGTGAGGAAGTGCAGAACTCCACTATTTTGGAACCAAACAGGGGAAAGTAAAGTGTTTGGACCCGAGGTACTACAAGAAGCTGAGGCGAAAGTGAGAGAAATCCACAACAACTTGAGGATAGCACAAACACGACAAAAGAGCTATGCCGATGTACGGAGAAGAGAGCTCATTTTCAACGTGGGGGACTATGTCTACCTCAAGGTGTCCCCTATCCGAGGACTTCGTCAGTTCAAGGTGAAAGGGAAGCTATCGCCTCGATACATCGGACCCTTTCAAGTTCTGGAGAGGAAAGGCGAAGTGGCATATCAACTAGAACTGCCGGCTCGCCTATCGGATGTGCACGACGTATTCCATGTGTCACAGCTCAAGAAATGTCTGAGAACACCTGAAGAGATGTTACCCATGAATGAGGTTGACGTAGCTGAGGATCTGTCTTATGCCGAGCAACCATCCAAGATTTTGGAGACAATGGAGCGCCTCATAAGAAATAAAAGAATCCGGATGTGCAAGGTGCAGTGGAAGCATCATTCGGAAGAGGAAGCCACATGGGAGCGAGAAGACGAACTTAAGGCACAGTTTCCGGAATTGTTTTCCTAGAACCACCAATCTCGAGGACGAGATTTCTTTTTAAGGGGGGGTAGAGCTGTAACACCCCAAAACCTGTTAAGAGGGGAATTTAAAAATTTTTGGACGTATTGCATGTGGTGCAGAAATTCAAATTCAAATTGGAATTCAAATTCAACTCAAAACAGAAAAGAAAAAGAAAAAGAAAAAAACAAACCCTCCGGCCAGTGGGCCGAAACCCACCAGCCGGCCCACCTCACCCCCGCGCCAGCCCGCAGCCGCGCGCCCCATTCTCTTTCTCACTGACACGCGGGGCCCGCCATCTTCTTCCTCCTCGCGCGCGCGCTCGGCCAACCGGGACTCCTCTCTCTCCCCCGAATCAAAACCACCCCGGATACTCGCGTATCCCACCCGAATTTTAGTTCTGGACGACGCAAACTCGATCACAACCGAACGCCGCCCTTCCCCGGCTATATAAACACCGTCATTGTCCCGATTTTCACCCGCGATCAGCTGTTTTTCCTCCCAGTGAGAACCGAATCTCCGATCACCGCTTTCTCTCGATCTCTGCTCGGGTTCTCTGATCTAACGCGCCGATCGTGTTCCACCGCCTCCGGGGAATCACGCAGGTGCAGAAAACTCAGTGGTTTGCGCTTCAAACACTGCGCCGACGAGCATCGCCATGAATTCACCTCGGACCTCGTTGCCGACCGCCTTCCAGGACCTCCGAGCTCAAGAAAACCCCGAGGTGAGATCCCTGACCTCCCCTCTACTGATCTATGCCATGAAATCCCAGTTTTAGAAAGAATTGACGAAGTTCCAAAGTATTCCGGCGAGATCGCCGCCTCCCGCCGCCGCGCGCCGCCGGGCAGCGCCGCCCGCGCTCGATCAGAGTGACGTGGCCGCTTGTGCGCCGTCTATTTTAAATCGCACGGTAGAATCTAAATCCCCGCGTACTGTCACACCCAGTTTTCCCGAAGAACAACCGAGTGAATATCACATGTATGCCAGGATCATTTTCTCATACATGTGATGAAAAATAGTGTAGCATCATTTATTACAAGCCAGGTGTCGAATATAAATAAGTCTTACATAGCAAATGTCTCGATGGACAATAATAAGTTCATCACAAGTAAATAAACTAGCAGCGGAATATTATTCTTTAGGGCTCCGTCACAGGCGTTGCCCGGGGGTCTCCATGAACCTAGAAACCTTCTTCGGGTCCAAAGTCTTGGTCATTATACACCACCTCATTATCTCGACCTGAGCAGCAATATAAACCAACAAAATATGCAAGGTTGAGTACCAATGGTACTCAGCAAGTGTGGGAAAATTATATCATGCATGGCTAGAACAAGGAGAGGTTGAACTCATGGTTAAAGAACTACTCAATTAAATACCTATCACCTTGGCTTATTAAGCACCTACATTACGACACAGGTGAAATGGTCCCAATCTCCCATCCCATCATCATAATCCAATAACCATAACATCATTTCCAATGTTAAGCTCCCCGCTTAACATTCACAACTTCCAAAACCATCAATCCTCTAATCATTAATAAGTCCAAGCCGCTCTTGACCGTGAGCACGGCTGTCATAAAAGTTTTGACTCTGCAGAGTTTGTACCACTGTACCCACATGTAGTGATTTCATCCCCCGTTGTCGGGTGGACTAAAAGAACCTCCATTATGCTAGTGGCTACGAACCACATTCACACTTCCCAGGTGTGTAGCCAGGAGATCACTACGAAGCCTTTACAAAGGGATTCCCGACGAGCGTGGGCCCACTGAGGTTTCACCCCTAACAGCATACAAGAGGCTCCAACCCCGCTGCAGTGGCCCCCTCTTGAGCCTTGCGGTTCATATGGTAGTCCAGCTGACACCTACTCCCCGCACCATCCAACACACCCATACTACGCCGGGGATACACCTAATTAATTGGCCAAGCTGCCCCATCTCAGCATGTGGTTGGCACTGTAAAGCCAGGTTACATGCTCCATGAACCGGTCCTTAGGATCCAGGCAAGTACTAAACACAAACCCAAGTCTCGTGCACCCAGCACACAACCAAAACATCCAACTTGCCTTGATCCCTACCTATACATAACTCATAATATCTCATTCAAGAGTATGGTAAAGTAAAATGATGATCTCATATCCCAAATATCCCATTCTAAGCATGGCTAAGCATATGCATAATAATAAATGACATGATAAAATAAATCCCAACCCAAGCTACAAGGAAACAAGATAATGCAATTCTAGGGAAACTTCCTAACATGGGTTTCATATTTCATTTGACAATGCAAATAATTTTATCTACACATCCTAGCATGGGATCAAAGTGGTCAAGGACACTTGCCTCCTTCCTGCTGCTCTTGAAATGGGTAGTCCTGATCTTGGAAAGGAATAACTTGCTCTTAAGCAGGTTCTACATCATACCATCACACATAGCAAAAGAAAAACAACAATCTATAAGACATAGTTCACACTTCCACTTCATACAAACCACACATTCATATTTATGAAAGTCATTCACAACTATATGTGTTGTGGTTACTCTATGTGTGTTGATTTGTGGCTTGCATGCACTTTTAATCATGTGTATATGATTCCTACTTTTGTATTCACATTTATGCTTGCATACTTTATATATGAGTTTTCAATTTAAATAATTTTCCTTATATTTATTTACTACACCTTTTAGTTACCAAGTATGCATGAAAGGTATTTTTCTTCTCCATATGTGTCTTCAGAATTTCTACCAACCCTAAACTGAATTCTTTGGATTTTAGAAACTCTATTTATCATTTACTAGTTGCTATATTTTCAGATTTATTTTCCTATGCATAAATGTGTACTTTATATTGAAAATAGTAAGACACATCATCTAAACAGAATAGGTTCTGGTCCTAAATAATTTAATAACATATTTTGACCTTTTTCTCTGATGTAAACTATTTCACAATTATTTTCTCTATTTTCTAAAACTATTCGTTACTTAAAATTGTGTCCCTAAATGTGAATAATAAATTAAACAGATTCAATTCAGCCCAAAATATGTTTCTATCTCACTCCAAAGTTTTCTAAATACTGAGAAAGTTTTTAATTTAATTATGACAATATGTTTGTCCCACTTTTTAATTTTTAAACACTAGTCACATATTCAATTTCCTAATTTAAATACTAAACAGGGCTAAAAAGATAAACTCACCCCATTACAGGGTCTATAATATTATTTTCAGAATTTCCAGGGGTCTAGCTACACTTATCAGAGGTGTTTCTCCTAATTTTTATTAAGTCCAGGGGCTAAAACTGATTTTTAAATGAATTTACATGATTTTCTAGAGTTCCAGGGGCTAGATCAGAAGTTTCTGGGGCTAGCTCTTATTTCCCGAGAACCCAAGGGGGTAGCACGTAAGATTTCCAGTCTTTATAACGCGGGGCTGACGTGGACCGTCCGATTTTAAACCGACGGCTGATATTATAACGCCGAACCGGTACACGGGGGTTTAAACCCTACCGTGCGATTTAAAATAAACGGCGCACAAGCGGCCACGTCGCTCTGATCGAGCGCGGGCGGCGCTGCCGGCGGCGCACGGCGGCGGGAAGCGGCGATCTCGCCGGAGACTTTCGGGTTTTCGAGAATTCTTCCTAGAACTGTGATCTTATGGCATAGATCGGTAGAGGGGAGGTCGGGGATCTCACCTCGAGGGTTTTCTTGAGCTCGGAGGTCCTGAAAAGTGATCGGCGGCGAGGTCCGAGGCAAAACCACGGCGAACCTCGTCGGTGCTGTGTTTACACCGCAAGTCACCGAGTTTTCTGCACCTGCAAGGTTCCCCGGAGGCGGTGGATCAAGACCAGCGAGTTAGATCGGAGTTTCCGAGCTTAGATCGGCCAGAATTCACCTGAGAAGTCTTGGTTCTCACCGGAGTAAAAATCGGCGATCGCGTGGGAAAAACAGAATGAGGCCGGGGTTTTTATAGACGGGGGAGGGCGGCGGGGTAGTTTAGATCATGTCCGCGTCGGCTACGAACAGAATTCAGCGGGGTTTACGTCGAAATCCCGATCGGTTTCGATTCGGGCGCGGGGGAGTTCGGCGCGGCGCGAGGTAGACGAAGATCGGTGGGTCTCGCCTGTCAGTGTGAGAGAACGCGGGCGCGCGGCTGCGGGCTGACGCGGGTTAAGTTGGGCCGGCTGGTGGGTTTCGGCCCACTGGCCGGTTTTTTTCTGTTTTCTCTTTTTCTTTTTCCATTTCTTTTCTGATTTGAGTTTAATTTGAATTCCAGTTTGAATTTGAATTTTTGCAAAACATGCAACACATCCAAAAATTTTTAAATTCCCCTCTTAACATGATTTAAGGTTTTGAATCAAAATTTTTGGGGTGTTACAGCTCTACCCCCCTTAAAATAAATCTCGTCCTCGAGATTGGTGTTTCTAAGAAAACAATTTCAGAAATTGTGCCTTGAGCTCATCTTTCCGCTCCCAGGTGGCTTCCTCTTCTGAGTGATGCTTCCACTGCACTTTGCACATCCGGATTCTTTTATTTCTGGTGAGGCGTTCCATTGTCTCTAAAATCTTGTATGGTTGCTCGGCATAAGACAAATGCTCAGCTACATCCACTTCATTCATGGGTAACACCTCTTCAGGCGTCCTCAGACATTTCTTGAGTTGTGACACATGGAATACATCGTGCACATCCGATAGATGAACCGGTAACTCTAGTTGATACGCCACTTCGCCTTTCCTTTCCAAAACTTGAAAGGGTCCAATGTATCGAGGTGACAACTTCCCTTTCACCTTGAACCGACTAAGTCCTCTGATAGGGGACACCTTGAGATAAACATAGTCTCCCACGTTGAAAACGAGCTCTCTTCTTCGTACATCAGCATAACTCTTTTGGCGTGTCTATGCTATCCTCAAGTTGTTGCGAATCTCCCTCACCTTCGCCTCGGCTTCTTGTAGCACTTCTGGACCAAACACTTTACTTTCTCCTGTTTGGTTCCAAAATAGGGGAGTTCTGCACTTCCTTCCATACAAAGCTTCAAACGGTGACATCTTCATACTAGCTTGATAGCTGTTGTTATAGGAAAACTCCGCATACGGTAAGTTCTTGTCCCAACTCCTATTGTTTTTTAGTGCACATGCCCTTAACATATCTTCACGAATCTGATTGGTCCTTTCCGTCTGCCCGTCAGTTTGGGGATGATAGGCAGAGCTGAAGTTCAGATGGGTTCCCATGGTTTCATGCAACTTCTGCCAAAACCTCGAGGTGAACTGTGTCCCTCGGTCCGACACAATCTTCTTTGGCACTCCATGGTAACACACGATCCTTGACATGTGCAACTCTGCCAATTTGGATCCGCTGTAGCTTTCCTTCACGGGGATGAAGTGAGCTACTTTGGTTAGCCTATCAATGATGACCCATATTGAATCATACCCTAATTGGGTCCTAGGCAATCCCACGACGAAATCCATGCTGATTTCTTCCCATTTCCATTCAGGCACTTTGAGTGGTTGCAATAATCCCGCGGGTCGTTGATGTTCTGCTTTCACCAACTGACATGTGTCACATAGGGCAACATGTTCCGCGACATCTCGCTTCATGCCATACCACCAATACCTGCTCTTGAGGTCCTGGTACATCTTCGTACTCCCAGGATGAATGGAATAGTCGGAATCATGAGCCTCCTTCAAAATCAATTCACGGATCTCCTTTACTTCTGGCATACAGATTCTTTTCCCGTGCCACACCGTTCCTTGTTCATCCTCTCTAAAACCAGGAGCTTTATTTTCCTTGATGAGCTGTCTGATCTCTTGTATCTTCTCATCATTCTTTTGGCCCTCGCGTATGTCTCGCTCGAGTGTGGAGTCCACTTCCATGGCGATGGCTTCACCACTATTTACTAGACATAGATTGAGCCTTATAACCTCGTCCTTCAATTCTGCAGGCATGTCCTTCAAGCTCAACTTATTGACCTGCACTTTCCGACTCAAAGCATCAGCCACGACGTTTGCTTTCCCAGGATGATAGTTGATGCCCACATCAAAGTCATTGATTAGCTCTAACCATCTCCTTTGTCTGAGATTGAGATCGGGCTGTGTGAAAATGTACTTCAAACTCTTATGATCCGTATATATCTTTGTCCTCTTCCCCATCAAATAGTGTCGCCAAATTTTCAACGCGTGTACCACTGCGGCTAGTTCTAGGTCATATGTAGGATAGTTTTTCTCGTGCTTCCGAAGCTGCCGGGATGCATAAGCCATGACATGTCCTTCTTGCATGAGAACACATCCCAACCCGTTTCCAGAGGCATCGCAGTACACTGTGAAATTCTTCTGCATATCTGGCATAACCAACACTAGGGTTGTTGTCAATCTCTTCTTTAGCTCCTGAAAGCTCGTCTCGCACTGTGGCGTCCAGGTGAATGTGATTCCCTTCTCCAACAGTTTGGTGAGAGGTCTCGAGATCTTGGAGAATCCCTCAATAAACCGTCGATAGTACCCAGCCAATCCCAAAAAGCTGCGAACTTCCCCGACATTTTCAGGGGTCTTCCACTTCTGGATATCCTCGATTTTGGCGGGATCTACGGAGATTCCTCCCTCCGAGATTTTATGTCCTAAAAAGGGAACTCTCTTCAGCCAAAACTCACACTTGCTCAACTTGGCATATAGTTGGTGTTCTCTCAGCCTCTGCAACACCAACCTTAGATGTTTCTCATGTTCTTCTTCATCTTTGGAGAAGACGAGAATGTCATCTATGAAAACCACCACAAATTTGTCCAGATATTCCATGAATACCTTGTTCATGAGATACATGAAGTATGCCGGGGCATTAGTTAGCCCGAAAGGCATGATAGTGTATTCATACAGTCCGTACCGAGATACGAAATCTGTCTTGGGAATATCAGATTGCCTTATCTTGAGTTGGTGGTATCCCGACCTGAGATCAATTTTCGAGAACACACAAGCTCCCCTCAACTGATCAAACAAGTCTTCAATGCGAGGCAATGGATACTTGTTCTTGATGGTTACCTCATTCAAAGCACGGTAATCCACGCATAACCTTTGGGTTCCGTCTTTCTTGGGCACAAATATCACCGGAGCTCCCCATGGTGAGGAACTAGGGCGAATATACCCCTTCTCCGTCAATTCTCTCAAATGATCCTTGAGTTTTTCTAGCTGCTTGGAGTCCATCCGATAAGGTCTCTTGTATATCGGGGCTGTTCCCGGTACTAGCTCAATTGCGAATTCCACTTCACGGTCGGGAGGCATACCTGGCAACTCCTCCGGAAAAACATCTGGATATTCCCTGATAGTCCTGATTTCCTCAACTTTCACCTCAACTTGATTTAATTTAATGTCCCTCCTAGGCTCGTGTATCGTTATGAACTTTACTCTTGTGCCACTAGGGTGAGTTAGTTCCACCGTTCTGGTCGAACAATGGATGATTCCTTTATGTTTGGTCAACCAATCCATACCCAAAATAATATCTATCCCTTGTGAATCTATCACTATGAGGTTAGCAGTAAATACTACCCCATTAATGTTTAGGTTCACTTTGGGACACACTTGTCTTGTCCTTATTTCTCCACCTGGAGAGTTTACAGCTAGCATATGGTTCATTTGTGTGGTTGCTAGGTCATGCTTCTTAACAAACCCTTGAGCAATGAACGAGTGGGTAGCACCAGAATCAAACAGCAGGGTTGCAAGGTGTAAATTGGCAGGAAACATACCAACTACCACGTCGGGTGCATCTTGTGCTTCCTCCATAGTGACGTGGTTCACCCGTCCTCTCATTACATTCTGCTGTTGTGGCTGCGCAGGCTTCTTCTTTGGGCATTTATTGGTGTAGTGCCCACTTCACCACAGCTAAAACATTGGACCCCAACCTTAGGTGCCTGGCCTTTGTTGTCTTGGGGTTGGTTTGGGGGTCCTTGCACTGCTGGTCGAGGTGGATATGCGGGGCGAGGCTGCTGCACAAACTGAAGTTGCGGCTGTGCTGGTGCTGCGGGAGGACTGTAGTTTGGGTTGTACCCTCTTGGTGCTGAATAGGGTACCGCAGCACGGCTCGTCTGCCCCGTAGGTTGCTGCATCATACGTGGGCGGGTGTTGCTCCCTGAGGCTTGATGCGACCACCCGGCCTTCCTCTTACTCTCATTTTCCAAGGCCTTTAGCTTCCTTTCTACCACAAATGCTCTGTCCACCATCTTTTGGAAGCTTTCATACTCATTTGAGGACATTGGACACTGCATCTCCGCGGTAAGTCCTTCCACGAAACAATCTTGTTTCTGCTCATCAGTCTCTATGTCTCGTGGGGCATAACGGGATAGTTGAGTAAATTTAGTGAGGTATTCCCTCACTGTCATGTTTCCCTGCTGCAGTCCCAAAAACTCCTTCCTCTTGTTTTTGAGTTCACCTCTTGGGATGTAATGGTTGCGGAAGCTACGCTTGAACTCTTCCCAAGTGATGTTCTCAGGGTCATGATGGGCGGCCACGTAGGCGGTCCACCAATCAGCAGAAGGTCCATGCAATTGATGAGAGGCAAACAGCACCCTCTCATACCCTTGGCATTGTATGACCCTCATCTTACTTTCAATGGTCTTCAGCCAATCATCTTCCTCCAGAGGTTCAGCAGCACTTGCAAACTTTGGAGGTTGAGTTCCTAGAAACTCACTCAACCTTGGTTGGCGTGGTGCAGCTTGTGGAGGTGGAACTTGATGCAAGTTGGCCACCACTTGAGTCAAGTTCTGGATGAGCTGATTCTGATTCTCCAGCATTTGGTGGAGGGGATCAACTCCTTCACGGCGACCACCCCGGTCCTGGCCTCCAGAAAGATGAGGGTTGCTTGCCTCATCGTTGTTGTTGTTGGCGGGATTGGCAGCACGTCCTTTTCCTCTTCCGGCCATCTGGCAGAATCAACCAATGTTAATTTGAAAGCATTTAGTATCATCTTACTACTTTCATTTGTTTGTACTTTGAAGTGTTGAGGCTTTGTTATACTTTTACAAGGGTTCATATCTCACACCAAATAGATGCACTATTATTTCATGTGGGTTCACACACCAAAGCAAAACAATCTAAAGACGAGGCTGTGGACAATTGCTCATGGCTTCCACAACTCACGTCACACACCAAACATTAACACACCATTAACTATGTAACAACTCGACTACTCGACATCCTTCTAATTTAAGGGAAAGGCTCTACACTACTCGTTTTCTTGAGCTGGCTCCTCGGGATCTTCCTCATCATTTCGGCTGCCTTCTGACTCTGCTTTGGGTGGGGAGGCTGCTGGTGGAGAAGTGCGATGACGCCTGATCGCTCGGTGATCTGGGGAGTCAGGAGTCCATGTATCATTCACGGTGACACACAGTTCATTCCCATCTCCTCTTTCTCTCGCCTTTAAACAGGCTCGCAGCAACGCCTCCGTTTCCTTCAGGGTGTCCCGGACATCCTGAAGCTCTTGTTGACACTCCTGCAGTCGAGTGCTGAGCATAGAAGCATCTTCCAAGCACAAGTCCATGTGCTCATGGGAAGTCCCTTGCTGCACCGGCGGGTACTTGTACTCCGTGGTACCACTCTCACGTTGGAGGACATACATGTACTCAGTTTTGTCCAAGTGGCGACGATAGATGTGACTCTGGCAGGTGATGGCCTCCCAGGTGACATCTTTCTCCGCATCGACCTGTGTCGCTCAACAAGCTGGAGAGTGGTGAATCTTAAGCAACTGATTTTCGTGTATAATCCTCATCTCTGAACTCCATTCTTCTCTCTTCTCACGGATGGTCCTGGTGGAGTTATAGTGGATGATTAGCTTGCCCGTGTTGCCGGCGGCTTCGAGCATACGCCGAAGACGGCGCAATAAGCCTCCTACCGTCAATCCGTAGGAAAGGTACGTCACCGGACAGCTCTCCTCTCTCTCGGCAAGGGCAACTACGGGAACTCTCCCTCCTGTGGACTTGCGAGCGGTGCGAATCATGCGAACCATCTAAAACAAAAAGAATTTAAAATTAGGTTAGATAAACTCTCAAACAAAAATCCTTTTTTGAATGAAAACTGGGGTAAGATGAAGAAAGTGACTCATTTAAATAACACTTTTCAATCCACACCTTTGAAAAATAGTTTTTAAGAAAAATAGGGCACTTAAATACGTCCATTTCTACCTAGGTCCACGTTCCTACGGGCAACCTGGCTCTGATTCAACCTCTGTCACACCCAGTTTTTCCGAAGAACAACCGAGTGAATATCACATATGCCAGGATCATTTTCTCATACATGTGATGACAAATAGTGAAGCATCATTTATTACAAGCCAGGTGTCGAATATAAATAAGTCTTACATAGCAAATGTCTCGATGGACAATAATAAGTTCATCACAAGTAAATAAACTAGCAGCGGAATATTATTCTTTAGGGCTCCGTCACAGGGCGTTGCCCGGGGGTCTCCATGAACCTAGAAACCTTCTTCGGGTCTAAAGTCTTGGTCATTATACACCACCTCATTATCTTGACCTGAGCAGCAATATAAACCAACAAAATATGCAAGGTTGAGTACCAATGGTACTCAGCAAGTGTGGGAAAATTATATCATGCATGGCTAGAAAAAGGAGAGGTTGAACTCATGGTTAAAGCACTACGCAATTAAATACCTATCACCTTAGCTTATTAAGCACCTACATTACGACACAGGTGAAATGGTCCCAATCTCCCATCCCATCATCATAATCCAATAACCATAACATCATTTCCAATGTTAAGCTCCCCGCTTAACATTCACAACTTCCAAAACCATCAATCCTCTAATCATGAATAAGTCCAAGCCGCTCTTGACCGTGAGCACGGCTGTCATGACAGTTTTGACTCTACAGAGTTTGTACCACTGTACCCACATGTAGTGATTTCATCCCCCGTTGTCGGGTGGACTAAAAGAACCTCCATTATGCCAGTGGCTACGAACCACATTCACACCTCCCAGATGTGTAGCCAGGAGATCACTACGAAGCCTTTACAAAGGGATTCCCGACGAGCATGGGCCCACTGAGGTTTCATCCCTAACAGCATACAAGAGGCTCCAACCCCGCTGCAGTGGTTGGCCATCCAACACACCCATACTACGCCGGGGATACACCTAATTAATTGGCCAAGCTGCCCCATCTCAGCATGTGGTTGGCACTGTAAAGCCAGGTTACATGCTCCATGAACCGGTCCTTAGGATCCAGGCAAGTACTAAACACAAACCCAAGTCTCGTGCACCCAGCACACAACCAAAACATCCAACTTGCCTTGATCCCTACCTCTACATAACTCATAATATCTCATTCAAGAGTATGGTAAAGTAAAATGATGATCTCATATCCCAAATATCCCATTCTAAGCATGGCTAAGCATATGCATAATAATAAATGACATGATAAAATAAATCCCAACCCAAGCTACAAGGAAACAAGATAATGCAATTCTAGGGAAACTTCCTAACATGGGTTTCATATTTCATTTGACAATGCAAATAATTTTATCTACACATCCTAGCATGGGATCAAAGTGGTCAAGGACACTTGCCTCCTTCCTGCTGCTCTTGAAATGGGTAGTCCTGATCTTGGAAAGGAATAACTTGCTCTTGAGCAGGTTCTACATCATACCATCACACATAGCAAAAGAAAAACAACAATCTATAAGACATAGTTCACACTTCCACTTCATACAAACCACACATTCATATTTATGAAAGTCATTCACAACTATATGTGTTGTGGTTACTCTATGTGTGTTGATTTGTGGCTTGCATGCACTTTTAATCATGTGTATATGATTCCTACTTTTGTATTCACATTTATGCTTGCATACTTTATATATGAGTTTTCAATTTAAATAATTTTCCTTATATTTATTTACTACACCTTTTAGTTACCAAGTATGCATGAAAGGTATTTTTCTTCTCCATATGTGTCTTCAGAATTTCTATCAACCCTAAACTGAATTCTTTGGATTTTAGAAACTCTATTTATCATTTACTAGTTGCTATATTTTCAGATTTATTTTCCTATGCATAAATGTGTACTTTATATTGAAAATAGTAAGACACATCATCTAAACAGACTAGGTTCTGGTCCTAAATAATTTAATAACATATTTTGACCTTTGTCTCTGATGTAAACTATTTCACAATTATTTTCCCTATTTTCTAAAACTATTCATTACTTAAAATTGTGTCCCTAAATGTGAATAATAAATTAAACAGATTCAATTCAGCCCAAAATATGTTTTTATCTCACTCCAAAGTTTTCTAAATACTGAGAAAGTTTTTAATTTAATTATGACAATATGTTTGTCCCACTTTTTAATTTTTAAACACTAGTCACATATTCAATTTCCTAATTTAAATACTAAACAGGGCTAAAAAGATAAACTCACCCCATTACAGGGTCTATAATATTATTTTCAGAATTTCCAGGGGTCTAGCTACACTTATCAGAGGTGTTTCTCCTAATTTTTATTAAGTCCAGGGGCTAAAACTGATTTTTAAATGAATTTCATGATTTTCTGGAGTTCCAGGGGCTAGATCAGAAGTTTCCGGGGCTAGCTCTTATTTCCCGAGAACCCCAGGGGGTAGCACGTAAGATTTCCAGTCTTTATAACGCGGGGCTGACGTGGACCGTCCGATTTTAAACCGACGGCTGAGATTATAACGACGAACCGGTACGCGGGGGTTTAAACCCTACCGTGCGATTTAAAATAAACGGCGCACAAGCGGCCACATCGCTCTGATCGAGCGCGGGCGGCGCTGCCGGCGGCGCACGGCGGCGGGAAGCGGCGATCTCGCCGGAGACTTTCGGGTTTTCGAGAATTCTTCCTAGAACTGTGATCTTATGGCATAGATCGGTAGAGGGGAGGTCGGGGATGTCACCTCGGGGGTTTTCTTGAGCTCGGAGGTCCTGGAAAGTGATCGGCGGCGAGGTCCGAGGCAAAACCACGGCGAAGCTCGTCGGCGCTGTGTTTACACCGCAAGTCACCGAGTTTTCTGCACCTGCAAGGTTCCCCGGAGGCGGTGGATCAAGACCAGCGAGTTAGATCGGAGTTTCCGAGCTTAGATCGGCCAGAATTCACCGGAGAAGTCTCGATTCTCACCGGAGTAAAAATTGGCGATCGCGTGGGAAAAACAGAACGAGGTCGGGGTTTTTATAGACGGGGGAGGGCGGCGGGGTGGTTTAGATCATGTCCGCGTCGGCTACGAACAGAATTCAGCAGGGTTTACGTCGAAATCCCGATCAGTTTCGATTCGGGCGCGGGGGAGTTCGGCGCGGCGCGAGGTAGACGAAGATCGGTGGGTCCCGCCTGTCAGTGTGAGAGAGCGCGGGCGCGCGGCTGCGGGCTGGCGCGGGTTAAGTTGGGCCGGCTGGTGGGTTTCGGCCCACTGGCCGGTTTTTTTTTTTGTTTTCTCTTTTTCTTTTTCCATTTCTTTTCTAATTTGAGTTTAATTTGAATTCCAGTTTGAATTTGAATTTTTGCAAACATGCAACACGTCCAAAAATTTTTAAATTCCTCTCTTAACATGATTTAAGGTTTTGAATCAAAATTTTTGGGGTGTTACACGTACCAGTTCGACGTTATAATCTCAGCCGTCTGTTTTAAATCGGACGGTCCACGTCAGCCCCGCGTTATAAAGGTTGGGATTCTTACGCACTACCCCTGGGGATCTCGGAAAATACGAGCTAGCCCCGGAAACTTCTGATCTAGCCCCTGGAACTTCAGAAATTCATGTAAATTCAATTAAAAATCAGTTTTAGCCCCTGGACTTAATAAAAATTTGTAAAACCCCTCTGTTATGCATAGTTAGGCCCCTGGAAATTCTTAAAATAATAAATTAGACCCTGTAGTAGGGTGAACTTAACTTTTCAACCCTATATGATATTTAATTAGAAATTTGAATGTGTGACTAGGATTTAAATTTAAAAGGAAGTACAAACATATTGTAAATTCAAGTTTAAACTCTAATAACACTTGGAAAACTTTAGAATGAACTAAAAAATAAATTTTAGGTTGAAATGAAATCTGTTTGGGTGTGTTCATGTTTATTAGTTCTAGGAACACATTTTTTAGGTTAACAAATAATTTTGAAAATGGTAAAATAGATTTAAATTAGTTCACATCAGAGGAGAAGTTCAAAAATATATTATTTAATATTTTAGATCAGAACCTATTCTGTTTAGATGAGGTGTCTTACTATTTTCCTAATAAAGTTCACATTTAGGCATAGGAAATAAATCTGAAAATATAGCAAGCTGGGTGTGAATAACTAGAAAATGATAAATGAAGTTTCCAAAATCCAAAGAATTCAGTTTAGGATTGGTAGAAGGTCTGAAAACCATTTGGAGTAGGAATTTACCTTGCATGCACTCTTGGTAGCTAAAGAGGGTATTAAAGAATTTGTTTAAATTGGGAATTTATATATAGTGTACAAACAGAAATTTGAATACAAAAGTTAGAAATAATATACATATGATTAAAAGTGCATGTAGGTTAAAAATCACCACACATAGAGTAACCACAACCCTTAGAAGTGTGAATGGCTTGCATAGGTGTGAATGTTTGGTTTGTATGAAGTGAAAGTGTGAACTATGTCTTATGGATTGTTGTTTTCTTTTGCTATGTGTGATGGTATGAGTAGAACCTGCTCCAGAGCAAGTTTTTCCCTTCCAAGAACAAGACTTTCGATTCCCAGAGCAGCAGGAAGAAGGCAAGTGTCCTTGACCACTTTGTTCCTATACTAGGATGTGTAGATAGAATTATTTGCATTGTCAATTGAAATATGAAACCCATGCTAGAAATTTTTCCCAGAATTGCATTACCTTATTTCCTTGTAGCTTGGGTTGGGATTTGCTTTATTATGTCATTCATTCATATTACTTATGCTTAGCCATGCTTAGAATGGGATAATTGGGATATGAGATCATCAATTTATTTACCTTATTCTTGAATGAGATGTTATGAGTGATGTAGAGGTAGGGATCAAGGCAAGTTGGACGATTTGGTTGGTGCTGGGTGCATGAGACTCGGGTTTGTGTTTAGTACTTGCCTGGATCCTAAGGACCGGTTCATGGAGCTTGAAACCTGGCTTTAACGTGCCAACCACATGCTGAGATGGGGCAGCTTGGCCAATTAATTAGGTGTATCCCCGGCGTAGTATGGGTGTGTTGGATGGTGCAGGGAGTAGGTGTCAGCTGGACTACCTTATGAACCGCAAGGCTCAAGAGGGGGCCACTGTAGCGGGGTTGGAGCCTCTTGTTTGCTGTTAGGGGTGAAACCTCAGTGGGGAAACGCTCGTTGGGAATCCCTTTGTAAAGGCTTCGTAGTGATCTCCTGGCTACACACCTGGGAAGTGTGAATGTGGTTCGTAGCCACTGGCATAATGGAGGTTCTTTTAGTCCACCCGGCAACGGGGGATGAAATCACTACATGTGGGTACAGTGGTGCAAACTCTGCAGAGTCAAAACTGTAATGACAACTGTGCTCACGGTCAAGAGCGGCTTGGACTTATTCATGATTAGAGGATGATGGCTTTGGAAGTTGTGGATGTTAAGCGGGGAGCTTAACATTGGAAATGATGGTTATTTTATTATGATGATGGGATGGGAGATTGGGATCATTTCACCTATGTAGTAATGTAGGTGCTTAATAAGCTAAGGTGGTAGGCAATAATTGCGTAGTGCTTCAACCATGAGTTCAACCTCTCCTTGTTCTAGCCATGCATGACATAACTTTCCCACACTTGCTGAGTACCAACGGTACTCAAACTTGCATATTTGTTGGTTTATATTGCTGCTCAAGTCAATAGAATGATGTGGTGTTTAATGATCAAGACTTCGGACCCGAAGAAGGTTTCTAGGTTCATGGAGTCCCCCGGGCAACTCCTATGACGGAGCCCACAAGAATAATATTCCGCTGCTATTTTGTTTACATGTTATGAACTTATTATCGTCCATCGAGACGTATGCTTTATAAGACATATTTATATTCGACACCTGGCTTGTAATAAATGATGCTTCACTATTTGTCATCACATGTATGAGAAAATGATCCTGGCATACATGTGATATTCACTCGGTTGTTCTTTGGAGAAACCGGGTGTGACATACATCTTTGTACAGCCGGGATGTATGGAATAAGGTGAATCATGTGCCTCCTTTAATATCGTGTCGCGGATGTGCTTCACATTAGGCACACAAATCCTTTTCCCTAACCAAAGCGTGCCCTTCTCGTCTTCTTTGAAATCCTTTTCTATGCATTGTCGGATTCCTTCCTTGATTTCCTCATCCGTTGCTTGTCCATCTCGCATCTCTTGTTCCAGTGAGGAGTTGAGTTCTATCACTTCCATCTCGTTCAAGAACCCGAGATGTAACCGTTCGAACTCCTTGTGCAGCTCGGGCGGCAGCTCCCGAACTGTGAGTTGGTGACATGCTCCTTTTCGGCTCAATGCATAGGCTACTACATTGGCCTTTCCAGGGTGATAGTTGATTCCAACATCATAATCCTTGATGAGTTCAAACCATCGACGTTGCCTCAAATTTAGATCCATTTGCGTGAATATTGTGACGCCCGGTCCCATAAAACACGGAACCCAGCTGATGCATATGTGTGCCCAGGATGTTCATCTCACATACACATGTAATCCATAAACTGAATCCAGAATATAACCACGAATAATAGGGTTTAAGTATTTATTACATCAATCTCTATCTTATTCTTGCAGCGGAAGTCTCTAACTTATTCTAGCAGCACAAGTCTTCTACACGATAGCGGAAGCAACTAAGCACGGCAGTGGCTCCATCTTTAACTCCATCCCCACAGGTAAGTTGACGGTAGTTCGCATGCCTAATACTCCACATGGTCTTCGAAGTACTCCTCTCCTATTGCTGATGTTTGTATGATAATGCAAGGGTGAGTACATGTCATACTCAGCAAGTGAGGGAAAAGTATGAAATGTAGCTTTCAACAAGGTAGGATATAAAAAGCTCATTGCAGAAAAGCAAAGTTTATTTCACAAACATGATAAAAACAGCAGCTATCTTTAAGTGAATTTGATCCCAACATATATCCAATTAAAACATCAACATACCTCCATCATAATTCACCACTTTCCATGTCTCAACCGACCATAAATCTTTTTCAACTTTCATATCAAACTCATGAGATCCATGACCATCTCTTATTCATGATATCCATAACCATCTCATATTCATAACTCCCAAACCATCTCATATTCGTATCACCAAACCAAACTCATTGTCAAGACTCAACAGTCCCGAAACAAATATCAAAGACCAAACCATAACCATACCAATAAACATACCAATAGCCATCCCAATAACCATCCCGATAACCATCCCAAACCTTCCCTCTAATCATGTGAGTTTTCCAGGCGCTTGTGACCGTAAGCACGGCTATCATGATAGTTTTACGCTCTGCAGAGGTGGCACCACTTTACCCACAAGATTGTGATTTCGCCACCCGTCCGCGACTGCAGAACCTCCATTATACCAGTACACAACTGTCGGTGTATGGTCAAGAGACCAAAAAATAGCCTTTACAAAGGGGCTACAAGATGTATGGACTCACTAAGGTTTCACCAGTAGGCTCGAATCACCATTCTCCCACCTACGGGCCCCCTCTTGTGCCATGCAGTTCCCAGGGCAGTCCTCTCTCGACTCCCATTCCCCGCGCCTTCCGCGGTCCATAACAATCTAGCAACTTACCTAATTAGTCAGCTAGGCCGCACCCATATTTGGCCCTGTGGTGACACTGTTTTCCTGGCATGTGCTGGCATGAACCGGTCCTTAGATCTATGGCAAGTAAACCACCATCTCATTCTACCACATCTACGAACCAAGCTTGCCTAGATCTCTCCCGATTCATGTTCATTATCAACATCAAGTTCTTATTATCATTGTTCATATGAGTGCAGTAGGTAGATATATTCTATCTCGCTTCCGGTATCCCGTGGACTCAGCGAAGCAAAAAGCAAAAACGACCATACCCGACTCATCAACTTTCCCGGCTACAAGGGTGGTTAACAAAACTAGTAAACTCCTATAAAGGGTGTCCCATCAAGTTGACTCAAGCATACACATTTTTTGCAAACAAAACAGTTTCAAAACATGGAATCAATATGGTCAAGGGGCACTTGTCTTGTTCCTGTGGCTTTTGTTGCTCACGGATCTCAAATTCTTGGTGCTGTAGTCCTTCGTAGATAGCTCACTGAGCTGGTCCTTCTACTCACAACCACGCATATACAAAATTTATAACAATCAAACATCACGCACAAACTTTACTCAAGATGCAATGGTGTAGATGCATGCTAATCCTATGATGCAGGTTCAGTAATACCAGTTTGTATGTGTTCTTGCATGTTTTAATGGCTTTACATGGGGTTTTACGATGAACAAAGGTGTAAGGATCAAGTGTGGATGTGGTGATGATCTTGACTCAAGATCTAGATCAATTCCACCATCAAAACTGATCAACACGTGATCTGTCCACACAAAAAGCTTCTGTTCAAAGAAACAGATGTGTAGAAACCGTGATTGTGACACCCTCAATTTTGATTTCTGCATGCATACATATTTCATTTAGAGAAAACACTATAAAAGAAGTGGGAACAGAGAAAGAATAAACAAGACAGCCAAAAGGAGCAAATTCCGGTTCACCGAGAGTGCCGAAGACACTTCCCGCGGCCCGCTGGCCACGTGGCGCCTTCGGAGCTCATCCCCGCAAAAGGGGGAGAGGTCGGCCGCTAACTGGCTACATGGCAGGCTCGGAGCTTGCCTCTGTGAAAAGGGCGAGGTCCAATCCCGTGGGACACGTGTTGCCCCTGGAGCTAGCCTCTGCGGAGGAGCGAGGTCATCCCCGCAGGACACGTGTCGCCTTCGGAGCTAATCACTGCGGAACAGAAAGGCCCGGCCGTGCGGGACACGTGTCGCTCTCGGAGGTCACCTCCGAGAGGTGTAAGGGCCTCAGTTTTTGACACCTATTTGAAGTGTTCATCACCACACCACACACCTCATTTGAAGTAAGTTGATGAACATAAATGAAGAGCAAGTAACCACCATCAACATGCTCATTAGAGAACAAACTCACATATTGCAAAAGTGGTATTTCCCACATGTGATATAGAATGGCTGGTCATATGAAAACTCCTACACATTGCTAAGGATGTCCATGCCAAGTTTCACCCAAATCCAAAACCTTTTTGAGGTCATTTTGGGTATAGTTAGAAAGAGGGCAGTTTGAAACCATATTCAAATTCAAACTATTTTTATCCCATGAATTCAAAAGTGGGAGGCATATTCTTATTCAGCACATTTTTGTGAGCTCACACTCCAATTTTCACTCCATTTGGAGTTGATCTTGACATGAGCTAAGTGGGGCAAATTCAAACTTTATTTGAATTCCAAACTGAACTTGTGCTGAAATTCATTCAAACCAAACCCAATTTGAATTCTAATCAATTCAAATGGCTCATGGGTGAATAATTTGAATCGCCAGGGGTATTATGGGGCTCACTGTTTACAACAGTGATTAGGAGTAAATTTCAGAGGTTAAAACCCCGGGTGGGACCCACATGTCATAGAGAGAAGGAGGGAAAACTTGCACACAAAGTCACAGCTTCGGTGGGAAATTCCACCGAGCAGCTGTCGGCTGTGCCACCGAGCAGCCACCGGCGCCACCAGCTGCTTCCCCTCTACGCGCGCTGGCGCCCAGTGCGGCTTACTCGCGCCTCCACGCGACCGGCACCGCCTCAGCCCGAGCAGGAGTCGGCTGGCTTTATCTCCTCACGGGTGAACCCGATCAGCGGCAGTTCTTCTCCCCGCAGCTCACTGCTCGATCGGGAAAACCAGCAAACGATCTCCTCCTTCGTTCCTGAGCTGCTAGACAGCAACCTGGGATCACACTCCACCTCCCCAACGCCAGAAACCCCGAGCTCCTACCTCCTTTGCCCGAAACGATCGCCACCGCGGCGACCTAGCCTTAGCCGAGAGTCAGGCACCCGTGGACAGCGTTCCACAGGCATTTTCCGGTCCAGCAAGAGAGGCAACAGGAGCGCGCGACCACCGTGCCGCTCTCCTCCAAGTTTGGAAGCAAACCGTGAAGAATCTACGGTGAATTCTCAGTTTTTGTTCCGGCGACCTTAAACTGAGCTTCCGGTATGGATCCTTCAAATTCTCACTCTAAGATACTTCTCTAGCTATCAAATCTTGCACATAGACGCTGGACTAGCCGGCGATCAAGTTCTTTTCTGCATCCGTGGCGTGAAACTGTCTAGAAGTGACAAATTTCGAGCTCGATCAAGGGTGGTCATGGCGGGCACGATCGGTCACACGGTGCCGACCGACTTGCCGCCATCTTTGAACCCTTTTGACACCTTGTAGAGCTTCCTAGAGGTACACTGATGCTGTAGGACCGTTTGTTCGAGGTGTGGGCGGGTTAGAACCCACGGCCGATGGCGCCGAACCTCAACAGAGGCCGCGGCACGTCGCCGGGCTATTTCCGGTCACCGCCAGCCCGAACTGACACCACCGACGTGTTCCTCGACGTCGATAACCCCCTGGTGGCGAGTTTCAGACCATGGGATGGCCGGCAGCGGCGAGCCGGCGAGCTCAGCGTCGGCTCCGGCGAGGGGAGGCGGCGCGGACGCGAGAGAGCGTCGGGAGGAAGACGAAGCCGGCTGGCCCACGTGTCAGCGGCTCAAAATTTGAAATCGAGATCGGGTGTGGCCGGGATCGGGTGTGCTGGCGCGCAAAGACCCTGTGGGCCGCAGTGTGCGGTCGCCTTGGCGCTCAACACGTGTCCCCGCGGGCCCCGGCAGAATTAAACTTTTCCCCGATTTTCAGATTTCCTTCAAACTTCAATTCCTCATAACTTTGGCTAGAAAGCTCCAAATCGAGTGAACCAAATTTTGTTGGATTCAGCTCTCTGAGCACTTTCCAGCAAATCAAGTTTCACTTCATGAAAACCCTTATTTCTCTAGAATTAATTCCTCAAATTTTAAATTGTTTGGAATTTTAACTGGAGAATCCTGTGGAGGAAAATTCTGAAATTTCGCTGGGATGTTCACCAAAATATCCTTGAACTACCATAAAAATTTCAAATCCAATTGAGCTAATTTGATCCACCTAATGGCGTGATTAGTGAAACTGTTCCAGAGAAAATAGAAAATGTTCAGAAACATTTTCAGAATTTTCTCTGAAATTGTTTAGCTCATATCTTTAGCTAGGAACCTTCAAATTAAGTGAGACCAACTCCATTAGAACCCTCTGAAAATCTAGTTTTCAGAAAGTCATAGTTTATTTCATGAAAGTCCCTAGAACACCCTAAGAGTTCCAATTAAGGTCAAGTACATAATTAATTGTGGAAAGCTCCAATGAGCTTTGCTGCAACTAAGACTTGACCAAGTCTCTGTCTAGGTTGTAACCAAGCCACAGTAAAATTTTCATAGTCAGTGAGTCTGTCCAGTGGGACTTATAAGCTTCACAAGTTCAAACTTAATACAAATGCATTTAAATTGATACATGTACTTCTTCTATCATGTAGTCGCTAAGGTCGAGGAGGAACCCGAAGTCCTAGACTTCGTTACTCCGGAGGAACAGCTAGCCTACGACAAAGAGCAGCAAGGCAAGCCCCGGTTTGCATTACCTTTTACAAAGTTTTATTGTTTTGAGCACTTACTTTAGTATTACGATTCTTTGCATTAGAGTCTTGTTTGGGAACCCAATTGCATAGCCAAGAAGACCATGGGTTGGGATTAAGATTGAAAACCCTGTTAGCTACTGCAATGCTAAGATATAGTAGGATTCGGTACAAGTTGAGTAGTTGGAACTACTCGCGAGCATAGGCTAGAGGCACTCGACTCGGGTAGAAATAGCACATGATACACATGGCAAGAAAAATGAGACCGAGCGGAGAGTAAGGGCAGCAGGACGTTGGGGCCTGTGTGCTGTAGCTCCGCTTGTGTCGATTGAGGACGGAGCCGTGTGCGGGCCTGTTGAACAAGCTAGAACAGTACCGAAGACCTACCGGCAATATGGGAACCGGGAAACCGATGTAACTCGGGTAGCTGGGTATTGAGGCGTTGCCCGTCGTTCAGAGGGTAGGTTTAGAGCTCGAGGTGTAAATCGGCTGGCGGCACTGAGATGCGCAGGCAGAGACCTCTTGCTCGGGACGATGGGACCGGTTCAATGTTTGGCTGACGGGAGAAAGGTGGTTGCGTACGGTGTCAGTGATGGTTGCTTTAGGCAACATCGAGTACGGGTGTACGTGACGGGTTGTAACACCCCAAAAATCTTGTTAAGACCCTAAATCATGTTAAGAGGGGAATTTAAAAATTTTTGGACGTGTTGCATGTTTCACAAAATTCAAATTCAAACTGGAATTCAAATTTAACTCAAAACAGAAAAGAAATTGAAAAAGGAAAAGGAAAACAGAAAAAAACGGCCAGTGGGCCGAAACCCACCAGCCGGCCCACCCAGCAACCGCGCCATCCCGCAGCCGCGCGCCCGCGCTCTCTCTGTCAGACAGGCTGTTCACCCGCGCGCGCGATCGCAACAGACCGGATTTCCGGCCGAATTCTGGTTCCGAAGGACTCCCACTCGATCTAAACAAACCCTCCGCCCTCCCCCGTCTATAAAAACCCCGGCCTCGTTCTGCTTTTCCCACGCGATCTGCTGTTTTTCCTCCGGTGAGAACCAGGGCCTTCTCCGGCGAATTCTGGCCGATCTACGCTCGGAAATTCCGATCTAACTCGCTGGTCTTGATCCACCGCCTCCGGGGAACCTTGCAGGTGCAAAAAACTCGGTGACTTGCGGTGTAAACACAGCGCCGACGAGCCTTGCCGTTAATTCACCTCGGACCTTGTCGCCGATCACCTTCCAGGACCTCCGAGCTCAAGAAAACCCCCGAGGTGAGATCCCCGACCTCCCCTCACCGATCTATGCCATAAGATCACAGTTCTAGGAAGAATTCTCGAAGATCCGAAAGTCTCCGACGAGATCGCTGCTTCCCGCCGCCGTGCGCCGCCGGCAGCGCCGCCCGCGCTCGATCAGAGCGACGTGGCCGCTTGTGCGCCGTCTATTTTAAATCGCACGGTAGACTTTAAATCCCCGCGTACCGGTTCGACGTTATAATCTCAGCCGTCAGTTTAAAATCGGACGGTCCACGTCAGCCCCGCGTTATAAAGACTGGAAATCTTACGTGCTACCCCCTAGGGTTCTCAGGAAATAAGAGCTAGCCCCGGAAACTTCTGATCTAGCCCCTGGAACTTCAGAAAATCATGTAAATTCATTTAAAAAATCAGTTTTAGCCCCTGGACTTAATAAAAATTAGGAAAAACTCCTCTGTTATGTGTAGCTAGACCCCTGAAAATTGTTAAAATAATATTATAGACCCTGTAGTGGGGTGAGTTTACCTTTTTAAGCCTGTTTGATATTTAAATTAGGAAATTGAATATGTGGCTATTATTTAAAATTTAAAAAGTGGGACAAACATATTGTCAAAAGTAAATTAAAAACTTTCTCAGTACTTCTAAAACTTTGGAGTGAGATAAAAATATATTTTGGGCTGAAATAAATCTGTTTAATGTATTATTCACATTTAGTGGTTATAGAGACACATTTTTAAGTAAAGAATAGTTCTGGAAAATAGGGAAAATAATTGTAAAATAGTATACATCGGAGGCAAAGGTCAAAAATATATTAGTAAATATTTTAGATCAGTACCCCTTCTGTTTAGATGATGTATTTTGTTATTTTCATAATAAAGTTCACATTTAGGTATAGGAAATAAATCTGAAAATATATCAACTAGTAAATGATAAATGGAGTTCTAAAATCCAAAGAATTCAGTTTAGGGTTGGTGGAAATTCTGAATACACATATGGAGAAGGAAAATACCTTCCATGCATACTTGGTAGCTAAAAGGTGTAGTAAGTGAATATAAGGAATTTATTTAAATTGGAAACTCATATATATAGTATGTAAGTATAAATGTGATCACAAAAGTAGGAATCATATACACATGATTAAAAGTGCATGCAAGCCACAAATCAACACACATAGAGTAACCACAACACATATAATGGTGAATGACTTTCATAAATATGAATGTGTGATTTGTATGAAGTGGGAGTGTGAACTATGTCTTATGGATTGTTGTTTTTCTTTTGCTATGTGTGATGGTATGATGTAGAACCTGCTCAAGAGAAAGTTATTCCTTTCCAAGATCAGGACTACCCATTTCAAGAGCAGCAGGAAGGAGGCAAGTGTCCTTGACCACTTTGATGCTATGCTAGGATGTGTAGATAGAATTATTTGCATTGTCAAATGAAATATGAAATCCATGCTAGGAAGTTTCCCTAGAATTGCATTACCTTGTTTCCTTGTAGCTTGGGTTGGGATTTATTTTATCATGTCATTTATTATTATGCATATGCTTAGCCATGCTTAGAATGGGATATTTGGGATATCAGATCATCAGTTTATTTTACCATACTCTTGAATGAGATATTGTGAGCTATGTAGAGGTAGGGATCAAGGCAAGTTGGATGTTTTGGTTGTGTGCTGGGTGCACGAGACTCGGGTTTGTGTTTAGTACTTGCCTAGATCCTAAGGACCGGTTCATGGAGCATGTAACCTGGTTTTACCGTTCCAACCACATGCTGAGATGGGGCATCTTGGCCAATTAATTAGGTGTATTTCCGGCGTAGTATGGGTGTGTTGGATGGTGCGGGGAATAGGTGTCAGCTGGACTACCATATGAACCGCAAGGCTCAAGAGGGGGCCACTGCAGCGGGGTTGGAGCCTCTTGTATGCTGTTAGGGGTGAAACCTCAATGGGCCCACGCTCGTCGGGAATCCCTTTGTAAAGGCTTCGTAGTGATCTCCTGGCTACACACCTGGGAAGTGTGAATGTGGTTCGTAGCCACTGGCATAATGGAGGTTCTTTTAGTCCACCCGGCAACGGGGGATGAAATCATTACATGTGGGTACAGTGGTGCAAACTCTGCAAAGTCAAAACTGTCATGACAGCCGTGCTCACGGTCAAGAGCGGCTTGGACTTATTCATGATTAGAGGAGTGATGGTTTTTTTTGGAAGTTGTGGATGTTAAGTGGGGAGCGTAACATTGGAAAATGATGTTATGGTTATTGGATTATGATGATGGGATGGGAGATTGGGACAATTTCACCTGTGTAGTAATGTAGGTGCTTAATAAGCTAAGGTGATAGGTATTAATTGCGTAGTGCTTTAACCATGAGTTCAACCTCTCCTTGTTCTAGCCATGCATGACATAACTTTCCCACACTTGCTGAGTACCATCGGTACTCAACCTTGCATATTTGTTGGTTTATATTGCTGCTCAGGTCAAGATAATGAGATGGTGTATAATGACCAAGACTTTGGACCCGAAGAAGGTTTCTAGGTTCATGGAGACCCCCGGGCAACGCCTGTGACGGAGCCCTCAAGAATAATATGCCGCTGCTAGTTTGTTTACTTGGGATGAACTTATTATTGTCCATCGAGACATTTGCTATGTAAGACTTATTTATATTCGACACCTGGCTTGTAATAAATGATGCTTCACTATTTGTCATCACATGTATGAGAAAATGATCCTGGCATACATGTGATATTCACTTGGTTGTTCTTCGGAAAAACCGGGTGTGACAGAGGTGGTATCAGAGCCAGGTTGCCCGTAGGAACGTGGACCTAGGTAGAAATGGACGTATTTAAGGGCCCTATTTTCTTAAAAACTATTTTTACAAGGTGTGTGTTGAAAAGTGTTATTTAATGAGTCACTTTCTTCATCTTACCCCAACTTTCATTCAAAATAGGATTTTTGTTTAAAAGTTTAACTAACCTATGTTTAAATGCTTTTTGTTTTTAGATGGTTCGCATGATTCGCACCGCTCGCAAGTCCGCAGGAGGGAGAGTTCCCGTAGATACCCTTGCCGAAAAAGAGGAGAGTCGTCCGGTGACGTACCTTTCCTACGGATTGGCAGTAGGAGGCTTGTTGCATCGTCTTCGACGTATGCTCGAAGCCGCCGGCAATACGGGCAGGCTAATCATCCACTATAACTCCACCAGGACCATCCGTGAGAAGAGGGAAGAATGGAGTTCAGAAATGAGGGTTATACACGAAAATCGGCTGCTTAAGATCCACCGCTCTCCAGCTTGTAGAGAGACACAGGTCGATGCGGAGAAGGATGCCACCTGGGAGGCCATCACCTGCCAGAGTCACATCTATCGTCGCCACCTGGACAGGTCTGAGTACATGTATGTCCTCCAGCGTGAGAGTGGTACCACAGAGTACAAGTACCCGCCGGTGCAGCAAGGGACTTCTCATGAGCACATGGACTTGTGCTTGGAGGATGCTGCTATGCTCAGCACTCGACTGCAGGATTGTCAACAAGAGCTTCATGATGTTCGGGACACCCTGAAGGAAACGGAGGCATTGCTGCGAGCCTGCTTGAGGGCGAGAGAAAGAGGAGATGGGAATGAACCGTGTGTCACCGTGAATGATACATGGACTCCTGACTCCCCAGATCGCCGAGCGATCAGGCGTTGTCGCACTTCTCCACCAGCAGCCTCCCCACCCAAAGATGAGTCAGAAGGCAGCCAAAATGATGAGGAAGATCCCGAGGAGCCAGCTCAAGAAAACGAGTAGTGTAGAGTCCTTCTCTTAGTTAGCAAGATGTCGAATAGTCGAGTCGTTATGTTAAGTTAATGGTGTGTTAATGCTTGGTGTGTGACGTGAGTTGTGGAAGCCATGAGCAATTGTCCCCAGCCTCGTCTTTAGATTGTTTTGCTTTGGTGTGTGAATCCCCATGAAATAATATTGCATTTATTTTTGTGTGAGAAATGAACCCTCGGAAAAGTATAACAAAGCCTCAACACTTCAAAGTACAAAAAAATGAAAGTAGTAAGATGATACTAAATGCTTTCAAATTAACATTGGTTCTGCCAGATGGCTGGAAGAGGAAAAGGACGTGCTGCCAACCCCGCCAACAACAACGATGAGGCATGCAACCCTCATCTTTCTGGAGGCCAGGACAGGGGTGGTCGCTATGAAGGAGTTGATCCCCTCCACCAAATGCTGGAGAATCAAAATCAGCTCATCCAGAACTTGACTCAAGTGGTTGCCAACTTGCATCAAGTTCCACCTCCACAAGCTGCACCACGCCAACCAAGGTTGAGTGAGTTTCTAGGAACTCAACCTCCAAAGTTCGCAAGTGCTGCTGAACCTCTGGAGGCAGATGATTGGCTTAAGACCATTGAGAGCAAGATGAGGATCATACAGTGCCAAGGGAATGAGAGGGTGCTGTTTGCCTCTCATCAATTGCATGGACCTGCTGCTGATTGGTGGACCGCCTACGTGGCTGCCCATCATGACCCTGAGAACATCACTTGGGAAGAGTTCAAGCGTAGCTTCCACAACCATTACATCCTAATAGGTGAACTCAAAAACAAGAGGAAGGAGTTTTTGGGACTGCAGCAGGGGAACATGACGGTGAGGGAATACCTCACTAAAATTACTCGACTATCCCGTTATGCCCCACGGGACATAGAGACTGATGAGCAGAAACAAGATTGTTTCGTGGAGGGACTTACCGCAGAGATGCAGTGTGCAATGTCCTCAAATGAGTATGAAAGCTTCCAAAAGATGGTGGACAAAGCATTTGTGGTAGAAAGGAAGCTAAAGGCCTTGAAAAATGAGAATAAGAGGAAGGCCGGGTGGTCACATCAAGCCTCGGGTAGCAACACCCGCCCCCGTCTGATGCAGCAACCTGCAGGGCAGACGAACCGTGCTGCGGTACCCTACTCAACACCAAGAGGGTACAACCCGAACTACAGGCCTCCGGCAGCACCAGCACAGTCACAACGACAGTTTGTACAGCAGCCTCGCCCCGCATATCCACCTCGACCAGCAGTACAGGGACCTCCAAACCAACCCCAAGACAGCAAAGGCCAGGCACCTAAGGTTGGGGTGCAATGTTTTAGCTGCGGTGAAGTGGGGCACTACGCCCATAAATGCCCAAAGAAGAAGCCCGCGCAGCCAGAACAGCAGAATGTGATGCGAGGACTGGTGAACCACGTCACTATGGATGAAGCGCAAGAGGCACCCGACATGGTAGTTGGTAAGTTTCCTGCCAATTTACACCTTGCAACCCTGTTGTTTGATTCTGGTGCTACCCACTCGTTCATTGCTCAAGGGTTTGTTAAGAAGCATGACCTAGCAACAACACAAATGAACCATATGCTAGCCGTAAACTCTCTAGGTGGAGAAATAAGGACAAGACAAGTGTGTCCCAAAGTGAACCTAGACATTAATGGGGTGGTATTTACTGCTAACCTCATAGTGATAGATTCACAAGGGATAGATATTATCTTGGGTATGGATTGGTTGACAAAACATAAAGGAATAATCCATTGTTCAACCAGAACGGTGGAACTAACTCACCCTAGTGGCACAAGAGTAAAGTTCATAACACTACACAAGCCTAGGAGGGACATTAAATTAAATCAAGTTGAGGTGAAAGTGGAGGAGATCCGGACCATCAGGGAATATCCAGATGTTTTTCCGGAGGAGTTGCCAGGTATGCCTCCCGATCGTGAAGTGGAATTTGCAATTGAGCTAGTGCCTGGAACAACACCGATATACAAGAGACCTTATCGGATGGACTCCAAGCAGCTAGAAGAACTCAAGGATCATTTGAGAGAATTGACGGAGAAGGGGTATATTCGCCCTAGTTCCTCACCATGGGGAGCTCCGGTGATATTTGTGCCCAAGAAGGACAGAACCCAAAGGTTATGCGTGGATTACCGTGCCTTGAATGAGGTAACCATCAAGAACAAGTACCCATTACCCCGCATTGAAGACTTGTTTGATCAGTTGAGGGGAGCTTGTGTGTTCTCGAAAATTGATCTCAGGTCGGGATACCACCAACTCATGATAAGGCAATCTGATATTCCCAAGACAGCTTTCGTATTTCGGTACGGACTGTATGAATACACTGTCATGCCTTTCAGGCTAAATAATGCCCCGGCGTATTTCATGTATCTCATGAACAAGGTATTCATGGAATATCTGGACAAATTTGTGGTGGTTTTCATAGATGACATTCTCGTCTTCTCCAAAGATGAAGAAGAACATGAGAAACATCTAAGGTTGGTGTTGCAAAGGCTGAGAGAACACAAACTATATGCCAAGTTGAGCAAGTGTGAGTTTTGGCTGAAGAGAGTTCCCTTCTTAGGACATATAATCTCGGAGGGAGGTGTCTCCGTGGATCCTGCCAAAATCGAAGATATACAGGAGTGGAAGACCCCTGAAAATGTCGAAGAAGTTCGGAACTTTTTGGGATTGGCTGGATACTATCGACGGTTTATTGAGGGATTCTCTAAGATCTCGAGACTCCTCACTAAACTGTTGGAGAAGGGAATCACATTCACATGGACGCCGCAGTGCGAGACGAGTTTTCAGGAGTTAAAGGAAAGATTGACAACAGCCCCAGTGCTGGTTATGCCAGATATGCAAAAGAGCTTTACGGTGTACTGCGATGCCTCTGGAAACGGGTTGGGATGTGTTCTCATGCAAGAAGGGCACGTCGTGGCTTATGCATTCCGACAGCTCCGGAAGCACGAGAAAAACTATCCTACACATGACCTAGAACTAGACGCAGTGGTACACGCGTTGAAAATTTGGCGACACTATTTGATTGGGAAGAGGACCGAGATATATACGGATCATAAGAGTTTGAAGTATATTTTCACACAGCCAGATCTCAACCTCGGACAAAGGAGATGGTTAGAGCTAATTAATGATTTTGATGTGGGCATCAACTATCATCCCGGGAAAGCAAACGTCGTGGCCAATGCTTTGAGTCGGAAAGTGCAGGTCAATAAGTTGAGCTTGAAGGACATGCCTGCAGAATTGAAGAACGAGGTTATAAGGCTCAATCTATGCCTAGTAAATAGTGGTGAAGCCATCGCCATGGAAGTGGACTCCACACTAGAGCGAGACATCCGCGAGGGTCAAAAGAATGATGAGAAGATACAAGAGATCAGACAACTCATCAAGGAAAATAAAGCTCCGGGTTTTAGAGAGGATGAACAAGGAACGGTGTGGCACGGAAAAAGAATCTGTGTGCCAGAAGTAAAGGAGATCCGTGAATTAATTCTGAAGGAGGCTCGTGATTCTGACTATTCCATTCATCCTGGGAGTACGAAGATGTACCAGGATCTCAAGAGCAGGTATTGGTGGTATGGCATGAAGCGAGATGTCGCGGAACATGTTGCCCTATGTGACACATGTTAGTTGGTGAAAGCAGAACATCAACGACCCGCGGGATTATTGCAACCACTCAAAGTGCCTGAATGGAAATGGGAAGAAATCAGCATGGATTTCATCGTGGGATTGCCTCGGACCCAATCAGGATATGATTCGATATGGGTCATCATTGATAGGCTAACCAAGGTAGCTCACTTCATCCCTGTGAAGGAAAGCTACAGCGGATCCAAATTGGCAGAGTTGTACATGTCAAGGATCGTGTGTTACCATGGAGTGCCAAAGAAGATTGTGTCTGATCGAGGGACACAGTTCACCTCAAGGTTCTGGCAGACGTTGCACGAAACCATGGGAACCCATCTGAACTTTAGTTCTGCCTATCATCCCCAAACTGATGGGCAGACGGAAAGAACCAATCAGATCCTTGAAGATATGCTGAGGGCATGTGCACTCAAAAACAATAGGAGTTGGGACAAGAACTTACCGTATGCGGAGTTTTCCTATAACAACAGCTATCAAGCTAGTATGAAGATGTCACCGTTTGAAGCTTTGTACGGGAGGAAATGCAGAACTCCCCTATTTTGGAACCAAACAGGGGAAAGTAAAGTGTTTGGTCCAGAAGTACTTCAAGAAGCCGAGGCGAAGGTGAGGGAAATTCGCAACAATTTAAGGATAGCACAGACACGCCAAAAGAGTTTTACCGATGTACGAAGAAGAGAGCTCGTTTTCAACGTGGGAGACTATGTCTATCTCAAGGTGTCCCCTATCAGAGGACTTCGTCGGTTCAAGGTGAAAGGGAAGTTGTCACCTCGATACATCGGACCCTTTCAAGTTCCGGAAAGGAAAGGCGAAGTGGCGTATCAAATAGAGTTACCGTCTCGTCTATCGGATGTGCACGATGTATTTCATGTGTCACAACTCAAGAAATGCCTGAGGACGCCTGAAGAGGTGTTACCCATGAATGAAGTGAACGTCGCTGAAGATTTGTCTTATGCCGAGCAACCATACAAGATTTTGGAGACAATGGAACGCCTCACCAGAAATAAAAGAATCGGGATGTGCAAGGTGCAGTGGAAGCATCACTCAGAAGAGGAAGCCACCTGGGAGCGGTAAGATGAGCTCAAGGCACAATTTCCGGAATTGTTTTCTTAGAACCACCAATCTCGAGGACGAGATTTCTTTTAAGGGGGGTAGAGCTGTAACACCCCAAAAATCTTGTTAAGACCCTAAATCATGTTAAGAGGGGAATTTAATAATTTTTGGACGTGTTGCATGTTTCGCAAAAATTCAAATTCAAACTGAAATTCAAATTTAACTCAAAACAGAAAAGAAATAGAAAAAGAAAAAGGAAAACAGAAAAAAAACCGGCCAGTGGGCCGAAACCCACCAGCCGGCCCACCCAGCAACCGCGCCAGCCTGCAGCCGCGCGCCCGCGCTCTCTCTCTCAGACAGGTGGGACCCACCTGTCATCCTTAACCCCCGATCGTCCGAAACTCGGACTGTTCACCCGCGCGCGCGCGATCGCAACCGATCAGATTTCCGACCGAATTCTGGTTCCGGAGGACTCCCACTCGATCTAAACAAACCCGCCGCCCTCCCCCGTCTATAAAAACCCCGGCCTCGTTCTATTTTTCCCACGCGATCTGCTGTTTTTCCTCCGGTGAGAACCCGAGCCTTCTCCGGCGAATTCTGGCCGATCTACGCTCGGAAATTCTGATCTAACTCACTGGTCTTGATCCACCGCCTCCGGGGAACCTTGCAGGTGCAGAAAACTCGGTGACTTGCGGTGTAAACACAGCGCTGACGAGCCTCGCCGTGAATTCACCTCGGACCTCGTCGCCGATCACCTTCCAGGACCTCCGAGCTCAAGAAAACCCCCGAGGTGAGATCCCCGACCTCCCCTCCACCGATCTATGCCATAAGATCACAGTTCTAGGAAGAATTCTCGAAGATCCGAAAGTCTCCGGCGAGATCGCCGCTTCCCGCCGCCGTGCGCCGCCGGCAGCGCCGCCCGCGCTCGATCAGAGCGAAGTGGCCGCTTGTGCACCGTCTATTTTAAATCGCACGGTAGACTTTAAATCCTCGCGTACCGGTTCGACGTTATAATCTCAGCCGTCGGTTTAAAATCTTACGTGCTACCCCCTGGGGTTCTCGGGAAATAAGAGCTAGCCCCGGAAACTTCTGATCTAGCCCCTAGAACTTCAGAAAATCATGTAAATTAATTTAAAAATCAGTTTTAGCCCCTGGACTTAATAAAAATTTGGAAAAACTCCTCTGTTATGTGTAGCTAGACCCCTGAAAATTGTTAAAATAATATTATAGACCCTGTAGTGGGGTGAGTTTACCTTTTTAACCCTGTTTGATATTTAAATTAGGAAATTGAATATGTGGCTAGTATTTAAAATTTAAAAAGTGGGACAAACATATTGTCAAAAGTAAATTAAAAACTTTCTCAGTACTTCTAAAACTTTGGAGTGAGATAAAAATATATTTTGGGCTGAAATAAATCTGTTTAATGTATTATTCACATTTAGTGGTTATAGAGACACATTTTTAAGTAAAGAATAGTTCTGGAAAATAGGAAAAATAATTGTAAAATAGTATACATCAGAGGCAAAGGTCAAAAATATATTAGTAAATATTTTAGATCAGAACCCATTCTGTTTAGATGATGTATTTTGTTATTTTCATAATAAAGTTCACATTTAGGTATAGGAAATAAATCTGAAAATATAGCAACTAGTAAATGATAAATGGAGTTCTAAAATCCAAAGAATTCAATTTTGGGTTGGTGGAAATTATGAATACACATATGGAGAAGGAAAATACTTTCCATGCATACTTGGTAGCTAAAAGGTGTAGTAAGTGAATATAAGGAATTTATTTAAATTGGAAACTCATATATATAGTATGTAAGTATAAATGTGATCACAAAAGTAGGAATCATATACACATGATTAAAAGTGCATGCAAGCCACAAATCAACACACATAGAGTAACCACAACACATATAATGGTGAATGACTTTCATAAATATGAATGTGTGATTTGTATGAAGTGGGAGTGTGAACTATGTCTTATGGATTGTTGTTTTTCTTTTGCTATGTGTGATGGTATGATGTAGAACCAGCTCAAGAGCAAGTTATTCCTTTCCAAGATCAGGACTACCCATTTCAAGAGCAGCAGAAAGGAGGCAAGTGTCCTTGACCACTTTGATCCTATGCTAGGATGTGTAGATAGAATTATTTGCATTGTCAAATGAAATATGAAACCCATGCTAGGAAGTTTCCCTAGAATTGCATTACCTTGTTTCCTTGTAGCTTGGGTTGGGATTTATTTTATCATGTCATTTATTATTATGCATATGCTTAGCCATGCTTAGAATGGGATATTTGGGATATCAGATCATCAGTTTATTTTACCATACTCTTGAATGAGATATTGTGAGTTATGTAGAGGTAGGGATCAAGGCAAGTTGGATGTTTTGGTTGTGTGCTGGGTGCACGAGACTCGGGTTTGTGTTTAGTACTTGCCTAGATCCTAAGGACCGGTTCATGGAGCATGTAACCTGGCTTTACCGTGCCAACCACATGCTGAGATGGGGCAGCTTGGCCAATTAATTAGGTGTATTTCCGGCGTAGTATGGGTGTGTTGGATGGTGCGGGGAATAGGTGTCAGCTGGACTCCCGTATGAACCGCAAGGCTCAAGAGGGGGCCACTGCAGCGGGGTTGGAGCCTCTTGTATGCTGTTAGGGGTGAAACCTCAGTGGGCCCACGCTCGCCGGGAATCCCTTTGTAAAGGCTTCGTAGTGATCTCCTGGCTACACACCTGGGAAGTGTGAATGTGGTTCATAGCCACTGGCATAATGGAGGTTCTTTTAGTCCACCCGGCAACGGGGGGTGAAATCACTACATGTGGGTACAGTGGTGCAAACTCTGCAGAGTCAAAACTGTCATGACAGCCATGCTCACGGTCAAGAGCGGCTTGGACTTATTCATGATTAGAGGAGTGATAGTTTTTTTTGGAAGTTGTGGATGTTAAGTGGGGAGCTTAACATTGGAAAATGATGTTATGGTTATTGGATTATGATGATGGGATGGGAGATTGGGACCATTTCACCTGTGTAGTAATGTAGGTGCTTAATAAGCTAAGGTGACAGGTATTAATTGCGTAGTGCTTTAACCATGAGTTCAACCTCTCCTTGTTCTATCCATGCATGACATAACTTTCCCACACTTGCTGAGTACCATCGGTACTCAACCTTGCATATTTGTTGGTTTATATTGCTGCTCAGGTCAAGATAATTTGATGGTGTATAATGACCAAGACTTTGGACCCGAAGAAGGTTTCTAGGTTCATGGAGACCCCCGGGCAACGCCTGTGACGGAGCCCTCAAGAATAATATGCCGCTGCTAGTTTGTTTACTTGGGATGAACTTATTATTGTCCATCGAGACATTTGCTATGTAAGACTTATTTATATTCGACACCTGGTTTGTAATAAATGATGCTTCACTATTTGTCATCACATGTATGAGAAAATGATCCTGGCATACATGTGATATTCACTTGGTTGTTCTTCGGAAAAACCGGGTGTGACACGGGTTACTCGGGTAACCTGCAGGTGTAAATCAATTATAATCGCCGTCCCTCACGGTCAGTGAGTACCACTTGTTCACTGTACCGTGACGTAGAAAGAACAGGCTAGTTACACGTTAAAATGTTGCTGATTGAAAGATGGACTTTGCTTGTTAATGGTTTGTTGTAGTTTAGAGCTAACTAAAGTTCCTTTTAACTTTTGGCAAAGTACATGAGAGAAATGCATTTCTTGTTTGATTGCGGCTCTCTCATGTGCTTTAGCGTATGGTTCTCCACAACCTGCTGCTAAAACTTGAAAGTAAGGTTCTACTAATTAGGCGAGTCCTTGCAAATGATTTTTACCTCATGTAACCAATCACCCCTCATGTAGAAGTTCCATGTTTAGGTGAGACGGGTCAGACTTGCTGAGCCTTCGTGCTCACTGCTTGTGTTTGAAGCTTTTGCAGGGTTCTATGAGGAAGGGACTCCCGAAGAGGAGACGGAACCCCAGGAGGGGAACCCCGCCGAGTGGGAGCCGTGCACGCCGCAGAGTTAGTGTGCGTGTGTGCTAGCAAGGACACGTTCAAGGGCTGAACGTGAACTTGATGCGTAGTCTCCGCCCGTGAGTGTAGACTGGACATATTTTGCTGTAAACATGTTCATAAACTACTTTATGTAATATAAACTTTGCTTCCGCTTTGTACCTTTGATGTGTGTTATCCGGAGCTGCGCAACGCAGTACCCCTCAGCGTGATCCTAGCTCGACAAGACCGTGGGGTCGTGTCAAGAGGTCCGGCCCCGCCAGACACATGTCACCCTCGGAGCTCATCTCCGAGAGGTCCGACACTATTGGACACATGTCGCTCTCGGAGCTTACCTCCGGGAGGTCCGGTCCTACCGGACCCGTGTCATCCTCGGAGCTCACTTCCGAGGAGAAGACATTGCAGGACACGTGCCAGCCTCGGAGCTCGCCTCCGAGAGGTCCCGCCCTAAGGGAGGTCCAACACTACCGAACACGTGTCACCTCCGGAGCTCACCTCCGGGAGGTCCGACGCTAATTGGACACGTGTTGACTTCGGAGCTCACCTCTAAAGAGAGGGGAGGTCCAGAACTGACACGTGGCACTCCCGGAGCTCACCTCCGAAGAGAGGGGAAGTCCGGCACTTACACGTGGCATACGCGGAGCTCGCCTCTGAAGAGAGGGAGGTCTCGCCGCCTGACACGCGGCACAACCGGAGCCTGCCCGTGCGAAAAACGGAGGCCAGGCCCCCGCTAGACACGTGGAGCCTCCGGAGCTCATCACCGAGGAGGTGACGAGATCTGAAGCAGTTTCTCTTCTGTATGCGTGGGAATACCCGATACGAGAGGAAACCGACATGAATACCACATTGCTACCGCATCAAATCGATTAGGGATAAGTTGTTAAGATTCAAACACAAATCAAATAGGACTCTTATTTGAAATCCAATCGGAGGAGGACTCTTCTTTTTTCGGTTATAAAAAAAAACCCGAAACAACCCCTTGGTCGTAACATCTTTTCTAAGCCGACAACTTAGAAGCCCTAGCCCCCAAACTCGCCGTGCTAAACCCCTTCGCCAGAGTTTGACCACCGGAGAAACCGCCAACTAGCCCAGACACGATCGCCATCGCCGGAGGAGAGATGGCGACCTATTTTTGCTAGGAGGAAAGACCCGAAGGAAGTAAGGTAGGTCTCCACTACCACCTTACGACGAGATCACGGTTTTCTTTGCATCTGTTCTCTTCGATCCCTTCGAACAGAAGCTTTTTTGTGGACAGATCACGTGTTGATCAGTTTGATCTAGAGACAAGATCATCGCCACGTTCACATCTGATCTTTACACCTTTGTTCATCGTAAAACCCCATGCAAACCCCTTAAAACATGCAAGAACACGTAGAAACTAAACTGCACCATAGGATTAGCATGCATATACACCATTGCATCTTGAATAAAGATTGTGCATGATGTTTTGTTTGCTGTAAATCTTGTATGTGCGCAATTGTAAGTAGAAGGACAAGCTCAGGGAGCTATCCACGAAGGAATACAACACCAAGACTTCGAGATCCCAGAGCAACAGAAGCCACAAGAACAAGGCAAGTACCCCTTGACCATATTGATCCCATATTTTGAAACTATTTTGTTTGCGAAAAGGTGTGTGTGCTTGAGTCAACTTGATGGGAAACCCCTTTATAGGAGTTTACTAGATTTGTTAACCACCCTTGTCGCCTGGAAAGTTGATGAGTCGGGTATGGTCATTTTACTTTTTGCTTCGCTAATCTATGGGATATGGGAAGCGATAGAATGTGTCTAGCTAACTGCACTCGTATGAATAATGGTAATGAGAAACTGATGTTGATAATGAACATGAACCGGGGGAGATCTAGGCAAGCTTGGTTTCGTGGATGTGGTAGAATTAGATGGTGGTTTACTTGCCGTAGATCTAAGGACCGGTTCATGCCAGCCATGCCAGGAAAACAGTGCCACCACAACACCAAATATGGGTGTGGCTTAGCTGACTAATTAGGTAAGTTGCTAGATTGTTATGGACCGTGGAAGGCGCGGGGAATGGGAGTCGAGTGAGGACTGCCCTGGGAACTGCATGGCACAAGAGGGGGCTTGTAGGTGGAAGAATTGGAGATTCTAGCCTGCTGGTGAAACCTTAGTGAGTCCATACATCTAGTAACCCCTTTGTAAAGGCTATTTTGTGATCTCATGGCCATACACCGACGGTTGTGTACTGGTATAATGGAGGTTCTGCAGTCGCCGACGGGTGACGAAATCACAAACTTGTGGGTAAAGTGGTGCCACCTCTGCAGGGTGTAAAACTATCATGATAGCCGAGCTTACAGTCACAAGTGCCTGGACAACTCACATGATTAGATGGGATGGTTAGTGGGATGGTATTTTGTTATGGTTTGGTTTGGTCTTTGGAATTGGTTTCGGAACTGTTGAGTCCTAGTAATGAGAATGGTTTCGGGACTGTTGAGTCCGGGTAATGAGATTGGTTGCATGACTGTTGAGTCATAGCAATGAGAATTGGTCTCGGTATGAGACAGAATTGAATATGAGATGAGATGGTAGTGAATACAAGATGGAATGTTTGGTTGAGACATGGAATGTGATGAATCATGATGGAGGTATGTTGATGTTTAAATACATGTTGGGATTACATTCACTTAAAGCTAGTTGCTGTTTTTATCGCGTATTGAGAAATAAAACTTTGCTTTCTGCAATGAGCCTTTTATACCTACCTTGTTGTAAACTACATGTCATACTTCCCGTACTTGCTAAGTACGTCATGTACTCACCCTTGCATTATCATACATCATCAGCAATATGACAGGAATAATATGAAGACCACGTGGAGTATTAGGCGTGTAATCTGCCCTCAACCTTGCTTGTGGAGTAGAGATGGAGCCGCTGCTGCTGCTTAGTTGCTTCCACAATAGAATTAAAGACTTCCGCTGCTAGAATAAAGACTTCCGCTGCTAAGATAAGACTTCCGCTGCTATGAATAAGACTTCCGTTGCTAGAATGAGTTTTAGACTCATGAAACATTGTAATAAAACACTATTCATTCATGGTAATATATTCTGAATTGAGTTTGTGGATTATATGTGTATATGTGATGAACATCCTGGGCACATATATGCATCAGTCTCAGTTCCGAGAGGTTCTCTCTCAGAGCAGGGGCATCACAGATTGGTATCAGAGCCACGGTTGATCGTAGGTCACACGCCTAGATAGGTCATAGTTTGGTTTTAGAATCCACGGTTGACTGTAGGTCACAAGCCTAGAATGAATCACAGATTGGTAGCAGAACCGCGGTTGACCGTAGGAAGCAAGCCTAGTCGCATATTGGTATTAGGAGCCACGCTGACCGTAGGATGCAAGCCTAGGTAGAATGCATAAATTGGCATTAGAACCCCATTGACCATAAGACAAGTCACAGATTGATAGTCACAGAAGTCACATATTGGTATCACCCCAAAACCCCATAGGACCCCTATTGAATAAGCCTTGAATAGGAGTTGTGTGCTGAACCTTGTGATGATTGTTGTGCTTGAGTGCTTAGTGTGAGTTGTGGGACGTTTCAGCATTGTCCATATCCACACATAGTAGAGAGATGTGAGATGCTTCGGCACTTGTTCACATCCTCATATTGGATAATATATAGTCCATTCACCTTGATGCATATAGTTGGGAGGGATCATTCTAAACTTCTAACCTCTATTCTACTCAACTCTCTCTCACATATTGTGAGAGGAAACGCCGGCCGTCAAGGGAGGAACGTCCGTGGCAACCAAGACGATAACCACGTTGAGGTTCCTGAGAATGACAACCCCCGAGCTGGTGCAAACAACTTGGAACGGTTAATGGCCATGCAGAACCAGCTTATGCAAACTATGATCCAAACTTTGGCTCAGCTGTAAGCAAACAATAACAACAACCCCGTTCCTGCACCACCGCCACCACCACCACCGCTGGCTCACAACTGACTGGGAGAGTTCATGAGGACTCAACCGTCTACTTTTGCACAAGCTAATGATCCCATGGAGGCCGATGACTGGTTGAAATCCATGGAGAAGAAGCTTGCCATAGTTCAGTGCAATGACTGAGAGAAGGTTCTTTTGGCATCGCACCAACTTATGGGAGCAGCCGCCGAATGGTGGGACACTCTTTGCAACGCTCATGACAAGCCGGAGACTATCACTTGGGTTGAATTCAAGGAGAGTTTCTGCTCTCATTACATCCATGTCGGAGTCATGATGCTAAAAAGGCAAGAGTTCGAAGGTCTCCACCAAGGCAAGAAGAGCGTGAACGAGTACCTCAACAAGTTCACGCAGCTGTCAAGGTATACTCCCCGAGGACATCAACTCGGACCAACAGAAGCAGTACTTGTTCATGAGAGGGTTGAACAATGAAATCCAAGTTCAGCTTCTTAACAATGACTATGCTAACTTCCAAAAGCTAGTTTACAAAGCAATAGTGGTTGAGAGCAAGATCTGAGAGTTCGAGCAAGAGGGCAAAAGAAAGATGTCGTATCCGCCACAAGGGAGCAATGTACGCCCTCGGTACATGCCCCCAGCTGCACCGCAGTATGGCACGGCCCCTTCTGCTTTTTGCCCTAATCAACCACCACAGCAACGTCTTGTCATGCAAGCACCTCGTGTGCCTTTGCCTCATGCGCCCCGTCCAAACACGAGCGCTTATGTTCAAAACCCACGCCCCAACGTACCTGCTGTCATGGGCAACAAGGCATGCTTTGCATGCGGAGAGACGGGACACTTTGCGAGCCAGTACCCGAAGAGATGTCCTGGACAACCAAGCAACGTGCCCAAGCAGAACCCACGGCCGAACAGAGGAGCCAATCAAGGTAACCGTGGACAGCAGAACTATGCTCGCGGTAACGTGAACCACGTCTCTGCTGAGGAAGCACAACAGGCTGAGGACATCGTGATTGGTATGTTCCTTGCCAACTCCAACCCAGCCACCATTTTATTTAATTCTGGAGCATCACATTCATTCCTATCATCCAAGTATGTTGCCAAGTATAATCTACCTATATCACACTTGAAATATACTATGTTGGTTAATTCTCCCGTTGGAGAGATGAGGACTAATATAGTATGTCCGAAAGTAAACCTTAAAATAAGGGGGGTAGACTTCCTTGCCAACCTAATTGTATTTGAGTCCCAAGGGCTCGACATAATACTCGGAATGGATTGGCTAAGTAAGCACAACAGAGTGATCCAATGTGCTGAGAGGAGGGTGCAGTTGACAAACGAGCACAGAACCCGTATCGAGTTCGAGTCAGCCCAGCCAACAACCGAGAAGGCAACATTGAACCACGTCGAAGGAACAACATTGGAAAGCATTCCGGTGGTTCAAGAGTTCTCGGACGTATTCCCAGAAGAACTTCCCGGTATGCCACCTGACCGGGACATTGAGTTTTCCATTTACTTGGTACCCGGAACTGCACCTATAGCAAAGAGACCCTATAGGATGCCCGTCAACGAACTAGTGGAGATCATAAAGTAAATCCAGGAGCATCTAGAGAAGGGTTTTATACGACCAAGCTCGTCACCGTGGGGAGCCCCCGTGCTCTTCGTGGACAAGAAGGATGAGACCCAAAGGATGTGCGTGGATTATAGGTCTCTCAATGAGGTGACGATCAAGAATAAATACCCACTGCCACGTATAGAGGACCTGTTTGACCAAATGAAAGGTTCCAGCTGAAGATTAAGCCCTCCGACATACCCAAGACTGCCTTTCGAACACGGTATGGTTCGTATGAATATACCGTTATGTCTTTTGGGTTAACGAGTGCACCCGCATATTTCATGTACCTCATGAACAAGGTCTTCATGGAGTACATGGACAAGTTCGTCGTGGTTTTCATCGACGATATTATGGTGTATTCAAAAAGTGAGGAGGAACATGAAGAACACTTGAGATTGACACTGCAGAAGCTGCGAGAGCATCAGCTGTATGCCAAGCTCAGCAAGTGTCAATTTTGGCTAAAGGAGATATCTTTCCTAGGCCACATCATCTCCGAGGAAGGAGTATCGGTTGATCCCAGAAAGTTGGGAGATGTTCTAAAGTGGAACCAACCGCAAAACGTGAGGGATACTCGGAGTTTCCTTGGGATGGCTGGATACTACCGCTGGTTCATCAAGGACTTCTCTAAGATAGCAAAGGCTATGACGAAGTTGCTAACGAAGGGAAGAGCCTTCCAATGGACACCAGCGTGCCAAGAAAGCTTTGAGGAGCTCAAAAAAAGGCTAACCACAGCACCGGTTCTAGTATTTTCAGACGTGAGCAAGAGCTTCGACATATATTGTGACGCATCCAGACAAGGGCTTGGATGTCTTCTCATGCAAGAAGGACAAGTGGTAGCCTATGCGTAAAGACAACTCAAGAAGCACGAGCTGAATTACCCTACGCATGATTTGGAGCTAGCAGCAGTGGTGCATGCATTGAAGATTTGAAGACATTATATTCTTGGCCACCGATGTGAGATCTATACGGATCATAAAAGCCTGAAGTACATATTCACCCAAACGGATTTGAATTTGAGGCAATGTCGATGGTTGGAACTCATTAAGGATTATGATGTTGGAATCAACTATTACCCCAGAAAGGCCAATGTAGTAGCTGATGCATTAAGCCGAAAGGGAGCATGTCACCATCTCACGGTTCGGGAGCTACCACCCAAGCTACGCAAGGAATTCGAACGGTTACATCTCGTGTTCTTGAACGAGATGGAAGTGATGGAACTCCATTCTTCGCTGGAACAAGAGATCAGAGATGGCCAAGCAACGGATGAGAAGATCAAGGAGATCAAGGATAGAATCCGACAAGGCATAGAAAAGGACTTCAAGGAAGACGAGAAGGGTACGCTTTGGCTAGGAAAAAGGATTTGTGTGCCTAACGTGAAGCACATCCGCGACACGATATTAAAGGAGGCACATGATTCACCTTATTCCATACATCCCGGAAGTACCAAGATGTACAAGGACCTGAAAACTTGTTATTGGTGGGATGGTATGAAAAGGGACATAGCCGAGTATGTTGCCCTATGCGACACAAGCCAACGGGTGAAGGCCAAACATTAAAGACCCACTGGACTGTTGCAACCCTTAAAGGTACCCGAGTGGAAGTCGGAAGACATCAGTATGGTTTTATCGTTGGATTGCCACGTACTCGGTCGGGTTACGACTCCATCTGGGTTATCGTGGACCGATTAAAGAAAACAACCCATTTTCTTCCTGTTAAGACCGTGTACAACGTTGCACAACTAGCTGAGCTGTACATGGAGCAAATCGTGTGCCGTCATGGAGTCCCGAAGAGGATAGTTTCAGACCAGGGTACTCAGTTTACTTCTAGATTCTGGAAAAAGCTGCATGAAGCTATGGGTACATGACTGGATTTTAGCTCCGCCTACCACCCGCAGACTGATGGACAAACAGAAAGGACAAACCAAATTTTGGAGGACATGTTGAGAGCTTGCGCCTTGAAACATGGGCGTAGTTGGTTAGGAGCTTGTCGTACGCTGAATTCTCCTATAACAACAGCTACCAGGCCAGCTTGAAGATGTCACCTTTCGAAGTATTGTACGGTAGACGGTGTAGAACACCACTGTTTTAGAACGAGACCGGAGAGAACCAAGCGTTTGGACCCGAGGTGCTACAAGATTCTGAGAAGCAAGTACGAACAATATGGGAGAACTTGAAGGCTGCTCAGTCACGACAGAAAGGCTATGCGGACAATAGGCGAAGGAAGTTGACTTTCGAAGTAGGAGACGTCGTATACCTTAAGGTATCGCCTATCCGAGGCCAACAACATTTTAACGTCAAAGGCAAGCTAGCACGTCACTACATCGGACCTTTCAAGATTTTGGGCAAGCAAGGAGAAGTAGCGTATCAACTAGAGCTCCCAATGCATCTCTCCGACGTGCATGACATGTTTCATATATCCCAACTCAAGAAGTGCTTGAGAGTTCCAGAAGAGCAAGTACCGATGGATGAACTTGAACTTCAAGAGGATCTGACCTATGTAGAGCACCCAGTCTGAATTTTGGACGTGAAGGAGAGGGTCACGAGGAACAAAGTGATTTGTTGGTGCAAGTTATAATGGAGCCATCACACAGAAGCTGAAGCCACATGGGAGCGTGAAGAAGACATCAAGGTAGAATTCCCTCATCTATTCTCCACTAGCAAATCTCGAGGGCGAAATTCAATTTAAGGGGGGTAGATTTGTGACACCCTCAATTTCGATTTCTGAATGCATACATATTTCATGTAGAGAAAACATTTTAAGAAGTGGGAACAGAGAAAGAATAAAAAAGTAGCCAAAAAGAGCAAATTCCAGTTCACCGAGAGCGCCGAAGACACTTCCCGCGGCCCGCTGGCCACGTGGCGTCTTCGGAGCTCATCCCTGCAAAAGGGGGAGAGGTCCGCCGCTAACTGGCTACGTGGCAGGCTCGAAGCTTGCCTCTGTGAAAAGGGCGAGGTCCGACCCCGTGGGACACGTGTTGCCCCTGGATCTAGCCTCTGCGGAGGAGCGAGGTCAGCCCCACAGGACACGTGTCGCGTTCCGAGCTAATCACTGTGGAACAGAAAGGCCTAGCTGTACAGGACACGTGTCGCTCTCGGAGCTCACCTCCGAGAGGTCCAGCCCCGCCAGACACATGTCACCCTCGGGGCTCATCTCCAAGAGATCCGACACTATTGGACACATGTCGCTCTCAGAGCTTACCTCCGGGAGGTCCGGTCCTACCGGACACGTGTCATCCTCGGAGCTCACTTCCGAGGAGAAGACATTGCAGGACACGTGTCAGCCTCGGAGCTCGCCTCTGAGAGGTCCCGCCCTAAGTGAGGTCCGACACTACCGGACACGTGTCACCTCCGGAGCTCACCTCCGGAAGGTCTGATGCTAATTGGACACTTGTCGACTTCGGAGCTCACCTCCGAAGAGAGGGGAGGTCCAGAACTGACACGTGGCACCCTCAGAGCTCGCCTCTGAAGAGAGGGAGGTCTCGCCCGTGTAAAGGTCCCAAAAATATGAACACAAAGAAACTTAGGTTTGCACAAAGTTAGTTCATATGTAAGAAAAATGGGACTTGTTTAAACTTTTTCACATGTGATAATACACATGAAAGCTCCCTCTACACAAGGTCATTGGTTATTTGAAAACATGGAACAAAAAGAAATTTGAAACCAAGTAGGGAAGTACCCCTATGTGGGAGAGAGTTAAATTCAGATTTTGGAGCAAGTTGGTTCCACTCAAAAATTCAAATGAGATTGACACCATGGTTTTTAAAACTGTTGTATTAAAAATCTCATTTGCAGCAGCCAAATCAAGGATCAGATTTTATATTTGAATCCTTTAGGTCCAAATTAAGGGTAGGCAAAGTCTCATGAATTTTTGAAGATATTTTCTACCCATTTTTCCAAATAGACCTAAATGTGTAATGAATTCAAATACCTATTTGAATTTGGATGAATTATGCCCAATTATTCAAATGCAGTTTAGTTTTCAACTCCACACAGTTGAATTTCATCATTTGCAAATTGTTGGGATATTTTGGAGAGATAAGGGGGAGATGGGACCCACATGTCATATGTACCAAAATATCTATACAAAAGAGTTGGGTCTCTGTTTTGCTGTCTTCAGGGGAGCGACAGCAGCTGCTCGGGACAGCACACCCGCAGCTGGTCGGCCGCCCCCGCAACCGACTCCAGCACCGATACAGCCCCCCTCAGCGCCCTCATTCATCCACAACGTGCTCTCCCTCTGCTCACGGACAGAGCGCAGAGGCTCTTCCTCTCCCTCACACAGAGCCAAGCGAGAACGCTGCCGCGATCACCGATCGATCGGCAGCCAGCTCGAACGGGCGCGAACAGCAGCTGGTCAGTAGCCAGATAGCACCAGCGCAGCTCCCTCTCCCTTCTCAGCGCGTCCCTGACCGGTGATCGGCTCTCCAACCCCGGGAGCAACGCGGCCGCACGAAGGCCGAACATGACCCGATGAGGACGCTTCCGCGGGCAGCCCAACCGGGCGCTTGTCACGGCCAAGTACCGGCGCCCCTGGACGCGCCAATGCACCGTGCTACTCTCGTCCCAAGATCAGCCCATGCCATGCACCGCCGGGAGAGAATTTTGAAAAGTTGCTCGGCGTACTCCCTCTGACCTTTCGTCACGGTAATCCTGAATTCCTCCTCAATTCTCAATATTTGTTCATCACAGTTTGCACGAAGGGTCCAAAGTAGTAGGCGATCCTTTGCTCTTCACGTTTCTAGCCTCAAACTGCACCTAGAGCGAGTATTTCGGGGTTTTCTACCGGCAACCGAACCGGGGGACCGCGGTCGCATGGTGAAAGCCTATTTGCCATAGTTCCCTAACGTTTTTGAGGCTAGGTCGAGCTTCCCCATCATTCACTGGTTCTGTAGCACCATTTTGCCGAACTGTTAGCGCACTAGGATGGCCGGCCGACGTCGCCGATGAGGTGCCGGGCTGCCGCAGCGTCGCTAGCTACCGTAGAGGCTTTGCCGGCTCGGGGAAACCTCACCATCGTGCTCAGCAGGGCAGGTTAGGCCCTGGCGGCGAGCAAGGGCTTGGGCAGAGGCTGGGAGATCGGTTTCCGGCGATCTCCGGCGAGGGCGGCGGCGCGGGCACCCCGAGCGTGGGAACTGACCCGAAGTGGAAGAAGGGGTCGGCGGGCCCAGTCGTCAGTGAGAGAAAGTTTAAAACCCTGATCTTCTGTGGCTGTGGGATCCGGTGTGACTGCACAGAGGAATATGTGTGGCCCCGTGTGCCTTTGTTTCTGTGAAGTGACACGTAGCCCGGACCCAGTGTCAGCGTTTTAAACATTTTAGGGTTTTCAGTTTCCAGTTCAATCTTTGAAGAGCCATAACTTTGTGTAGGAATGTCCAAAAATTGTGAAACAAATTTTTTTGAATTCCCCTCAAAGAGTACTATCCATGGGTGCAGTCCAATATTTATGGAAATCCCTGGATTTGGCTCATTAATTCATATAAGGAAAATATTGTAGGATTTATTCCAGGAGTTCTAAGTATTGGAAAATGTCCAAATTTGGGCAGGAGGTTCTCCCAAAAGTACTTGAACTCCATTAAAAAATTCAGAGGCATTGGACCTCATTTGCTTGGTCAAATGTGGTGTTAATTCCTTATGTCTCTGAAAATTTGAAAATAGAACAGAGCTCATTTTCAGATTTTTCCCAATTCATGTGAAGCTCATATCTTTGTGTAGAAACCTCCAAATTTAGTGATTCAAATTGGGTTAGATTCAGATTGACAAACTCTATCCAAATATGCAACCCAATTTGTATGAAAGTCCTTATTTAATTCTGGAAAATTCTTTAAAGCTTTTCAGCAAAAGAATTTTTGAGGGAGTTTGGTTTATCCAAAAATCCTCAAATTTTGCCAGAATAATCATTAGGATGGTATTTAAGTCCTGTAAAACTTTCAGCTCATTTGGAGTTGAATTATGTTGGAGAATTCAGATTTGCAATGTACTGTGTTCAAATGAATACAGAGACTTTTCAGAAATTGTCCCAGAGTTAGAAAAATCATTTCTGGGCAATTCTTAGCTCTAAAAATCCTAGAAAAATTTATGCAGACTCTATGAACTATAAGTGAAATTGTAGTTCATTAAGTTGGGCATGAACATGGGAGTTAATTCAGAATTAATTTCTTTGTGCTTAAGTGCTTAGGGAATTATTCTGAATAAAACCCTCAATGAAAAGTGTTCATTTTTGGTCCAGAGCACTTTCATGTGACCAGGAACTCACATGCAAATTTTCATCTCAAATTGAGTCTTGAGTCTCCCTGTCCTTGTCTTCCTTTCTATTGGATGTGAAGAATAACATGGGGGTTAGTGTGGAGATTGTGGGAGACACAATGTCCTTTCACTTTAGCTGCAATTTAGCAAGCTAAGTCCCTGTGTAATATATGACTTCCTGTAAAAATTTCGAAGTCATTAGAGATGAGAATCTTTAGTTATGTCCAATTCATTAGAGCTCATCCTATATGTCCCTAGACACTTGGTTAGAGATGTAATGAAACATCTAAGGTAGATTTAGTTTCTTTAAGTTCTTTGCACAACAGAGGCAACCACTTCATTCTAGGATCTCTACACAAACTCTGTTCTTGATAAGTTTTAATCTCTAAGCCTTTAAATTACGTTATAAAATACTATGCATATACATGTCGATAGGGTTCACGATGAAGGACTTCGACGGAGCCATTCCTTGACGTGTGGATCAGTGGAGCAAGTTCAGAGAGGTCAAGGGATTGAAAATCACTAACTTCTATTATATACTAATACCCTACAAAGCAGGCAAGCTCCGGTTTGCATTAACCGTTTTTACAAGTTTTATTGTTTTGAGCACATACTTGATTACCTTATTCTTTGCATTAGAGTCTTGTTTGGAAACCCAACTGCATAGCCAAGAAAACCATGGGTTGGGTTTAGGATTGCAACCCCCGTTAGCTACTGCAATGCTAAGAGAGTGTAGGATTCGGTACAAGTCGAGTAGTTGGAACTACTCGCGAGCATAGGCTAGAGGCACTCAACTCGGGTAGTGATAGCACATGAAACACATGGCAAGAAAATGAGACCAAGTGGAGGATAAGGGCAACAGGACTTTGGGGCATGTGTGCTGTAGCTCCGCTTGTGTCGATTGAGGACCGAGCCTTGTGCGGGCCTGTTGAACAAGCTAGAACAGTACCGAAGACCTACCGGCTATATGGGAACCGGGAAACTGATGTAACTCGGGTAGCTGAGTGTTGAGGCATAGCTGGTCGTTCAGAGGGTAGGTTGAGAGCTCGAGGTGTAAACCGGCTGGCGGCACTGAGATGCGCGTACAGAGACCTCTTGCTCGGGACGATTGGACTGGTTCAACATTTGGCTAACGGGTGAAAGGTAGTTGTGTACGGCATCCGTGATGGTTGTTGTAGGCAACATCGAGTACGGGCATACGTGACGGGTTGTTCGGGTAACCCTGCAGGTGTAAATCGATTATAATCACCGTCCCTCGCGGTCAGTGAGTACCACTTGTTCACTGTACCGTGACGTAGAAAGAACATGCTAGTCACATGGTAAAATGTTGCTGATTGAATGATGGACATTGATTGTTAATGATATGCTGTAGTTTAGAGCTAACTAAAGTTCTTTTCAACTTTGGGCAAAGTACATGAGAGAAATTCGTTTCTTGTTTGATTGCGGTTCTCTCATGTGCCTTAGCGTAAGGTTCTCCACAACCTGCTGCTAAAACTTGAAAGTAAGGTTCTACTAATTAGGCGAGTCCTTGCAAATGATTTTTACCTCATGTAACCCATTACCCCTCATGTACAAGTTCCATGTTTAGGTGAGACGGGTCAGACTTGCTGAGCCTTCGTGCTCACTGCTTGTGTTTGAAGCTTTTGATGGGTTCTATCAGGAAGGGACTCCCGAAGAGGAGACGGAACCCCAGGAGGGGAACCCCGTCGAGTGGGAGTCATGCACGCCGCAGAGTTAGTTTGCGTGTTTGCTAGCAAGGACACGTTCAAGGGCTGAACGTGCACTTGATGCTTAGTCTACGCCCGTGAGTGTAGACTGAACTCATTTTGATGTAAACATGTTCATAAACTTGTTTATGTAATAAAATTTCGCTTCCGCTTTCTACCTTTGACGTGTGTTATCCGGTGATGTGCAACGCAGCACCCCTCAGCGTGATCCTGGCTCGACAAGACCGTGGGGTCATGTCAGCGCTGATATCAGAGCTCGCTTGAGGTTTAACGCACTACAAAGGTCATCTTTTTCAAAAATCCAGTGAGGAACGAGTTAGTAGCCCATATAAGGATGTTATTAGTGTATAGAAAGTTGCATATTAACTTATTTGATTATGTCGGAAAATCGTGTATCTCGGGACATTTATGTCTTGGGGGGTACATGTAAGCGCTGTCCACCAGTGCGCACAAGCTGAAGGGTGGAGCCCCACGGGTGCCAGGTAACCCGACCCGCTTTGATATCATCTACGACTCTTCATGTCGTTTGGGGTATACGAGCAACGTCTGTCCCTGGCGTGCGTGGTGCAATTTGGAAGACCCCGTCACGTGGTCTGAAACGTGAACACGTAACTCAAGGCGTGTTTGGCTTGAGAACATCCGGGCGAGTGATGACGGCCGGGTGTACGAACTGTATGGATTCCGGGCTCGGTGTGCAGCCGAGCCTGACGATTGCTTGAGTTTCCTGAAGGTAGCCTGACCACGAAACGGTAGATGTGTAGCATCCATGTGCGAGTGACGTTTAGTGCAACTGAATTAACGAAGCCGGCTAAGTCCGGTATAGGTTTTTCTTTGTGAGGACGTAGTACCGACATGCTCTGGTGACGCATCGACGTCACACCCAACTAAATGAACAACTTCATTGTAAAAACTTGGAGGTTTTGATCCAAAGCACTAAAACTTGATGTAACTCTTTCCCTTAATCAGGATATTCAAAGTTAACAAGTTTTCAACTTATAGGTTAAGGACAGAGCACTCTGTTTTCAGCTGAGTTAAGGCTGAAGTTAATCAGAGGTTAGAGGTTGAGTTCTTTCGAGGTTGGTGTCATATGATACATTTATGGAAATCTTTGGAAGAGTTTTACAACTTTTCTGTGGAGGTCCAGAGGTGTTTCAACCCTTAACCAATCGAAAAATGCAGTAGAGTTGAAACTGTCCAGAAAACAGGGCAGAGCAAAGACTCTCTGTAAACTCTCTGTAAATAGAGCATAACTCTGAAAACATTGACCCAATGGAGGTGTATGATACAGTTCTGGAAAGGTTTTTAATTGCTCTACAACTTCTTTGTAGAACTCCAGAGCAACATCACACGTCAAATTGGTTGAATGTCCAGTTGAATGCAAACTGTTCAGAAAACAGGACAGATGCAAATCTCCCTTGATGTTTCTATAAAACACTTATAACATTCTGTAGAAAAATACTTAAGGGTCATATGTCACACCGTTAGAAAGGTTATTAGATAAGCAACGTTGTTGTAATTCAGAGTTTGTTCACATTCCTATTGTATTTGCATATACAACTGTGATAAAACCAGCCACATACAAAGGAGATGGTGGCAAATTTTATCCAGGAATTCCGTCAACTTTGAAAAATCATAACTCTTAATCCAAAAGTGATATAGAAGCATGTGAATACTCGTTGGAAAGATATTGGAGTTAAATTTAACTTTGGTATACAACTTGAGTGATGAAAATGCTTCTAACTGGATCAAAGTCTAGATTTAGTGCATCAAGGTCTGTTCTGTACAAAGGAGAAAAATGAGTGATATCGTGCAGGCTAGTACAAGTTATGTACCCCAAAAGCACCTGTTGGTGTCCCGAACACCATTCGGTGATATGTAGGCCCCTGTACGATTAACTCCTTAGAGATTGATTGCTGGTCAAGTATCACAACTTGCACCACCTCCAGAGCAGCAGCATCAGACGGTGGTTTATACTCCATCGCTGCAGCTATATGTATCTGGCTCCAACCACAAGTTAGAGAAGAGCCGGAGAGACATCGGTGCTCTACTGTGGTCGGATGGGCCATTATGCTAGGTATTGTATGGAGGAAATTCAAGGTTGCGGATCATCATACTTTCAATGATCAGATCCGTAACTATATCTGCAGAAAAGAGGGCAGACAAGGGGCAACATTCACTACACAGTGAGTGATGATGTTCCAGAAGGAGAAGCCGTGTTAGCAGAGATGTTTCTCTGAATCGGCTACCGGTATTAATTCTCTTGGACTTAGGTGCCACACCTAGCTTTGTTAGTCCATCATTTGTTGCTCAACATCAGCTCCAAACCACTTTTACAAAGAGGTAATACCTCATATCTTCGCCGGGGCAGCATTACAAGAAGTGATGTTGTTTTCCGAGCACCACTTTGTTTGCGGGTTATACTATAACCCACGACCCTCCTTATTCTTGGGGTCTGAAGATCGACATTATTTTAGGGATGTCGTGGTTGAATTACCACAAAACAGGTTACAACGTCAGTTTTAAACCGTTCAGCTCAAACTCCCCACGGTATGGTCTTCATACATTAGTTCTGGGTGACAGTCAGCAACAGATTGCAATATTGAACCACTCGGAAACTGTTAGATAGAGGGCAGTCCGGTGGTACGTAAATTTCAGGAGGTGTTTCCCAATTGTTTACCGGGCATACTGCCCAAACAGGACACAGAGTCCAAGATTGAACTTGCACCAGAAACACTACTGAGTTCACGAAGGCCGTACAAAATGGCACCCAATGAAGGAGCAGCGTGGAAGACACCACTGAATAACCCTATGAGCAAAGGTTTTATACGACTGAGTCGTTATCTTAGGGTTATTCAGCATTGTTTGCAAAGGAGAAGCACGAAACACTACAACTTTGTGTAGTGCTCGTTTGCTTAACACTTTGACAATCAAGAACTAGTACCCGTTACCACAGATCAACGTATTGTTTGATCAGTTGGTCAAGGCAAGGATCTTTTTCCAGATAGACTTAAGATCCGGGTACCATCAGATTGAGATGCGGGCTGAGGATATTCTAGAAGACAGCTTTTCGACGAGGTACGGTGTTTATGAGTACCTTGTCATGTTCCTTGGTTCCACCAACGCTCCAGCTCACGTCATGTATCTAATGAACTCGGTATTAATGCCGGAGCTGGAAAAGTTTGTCGTGGCCTTCATCGACGACCTGCTGGTTTATTCCAAGTCGGAGGAAGAACACGAGAAGCACCTGTGTATAGACTTGCAAAGGTTGCGGGATCACAAGCTATACGCGAAATTCAGCAAGTACGAATTCTAGATATCAAAAGTACTTTTTCTTGGGCATATCATCTCAGCGAAGGGGATCGCTGTAGGCCCGAGTAGGGTCGCACAAGTGCTGCATTGAAAGTCCCCGAGAACTGTTCACGAGGTACGGAGTGTCCTCAGACTCGTGGGACATTATTGGAAGTTCATCCTGAACTTCTCGAAGATTGCCAAACCTAGGACAGAGCTGCTGAAGAAGACTACCAAATATATTTGGAGTCCAGCATGTGAAGCGGCATTCAAGGCTTTAGTCGAGCACCTGACATCAGCACCGGTTTTGGCGCAGCCAGACACAACAAAACCGTTCGATGTGTACTGCGATGCATCCAGCATTGGGCTCGGATGTGTGCTGATGCAAGACCGAAGAGTGGTCGCGTATGGATCACGGCAGCTTAAAAACCATGAGCAAAATTATCCAACTCACGAATTGGAGCTCGCTGCCATGGTACTCGCACTCAAAATGTGGAGGCACTACTTACTCGGTAACCTCGTATATTTATATACCGACCAAAAGAGCCTCAAGTACATATTCACTCAGAAGGAGCTGAACAAGAGGCAGCGAAGATGGTTAGAACTGATAAAGGATTATGAAATAGAGATCCATTATCATCCGGCTAGGCAAACGTAGTGGCAGATGTGCTGAGTCGCAAGTCACGCGTCAACAATCTGACCATCACGCCGTTTGGAGAGAGCGAGCCACCAATACATGTGGTTTCCCCTAGAGCTCTCTACAATTTAGCCTTTATCCCCACCATCCTTGAAGAAAGGGTGGCAGCCCAGGAACAGGACAGGGGCATGTCAAATTTGCGGAGACATATAGATAGTGGGGAGTTGAAATGTTTCCGGAAAGACGGAGGCGACGTCCTGTGATTTAAAGGACAAAATTGTCGTACCCGTAACCCGGAATTTAGAAAGTAAATTTTTGGACGGGGTTCACTTGTGAAAGTTTCTATTCACCCCGATTTATCGGTCCATTCCAGGTTTTGGAAAGATGTGGCTCCGTTGCATACCGGCTGGAATTACCAATAATATTCCCCGGTGTGTATGACATCTTCCATGATTCTCAGCTGAGGAAGTGTCTCAAGTGTTTAATCACTACTCAGCTAGGGAACATCAAGGAACTGAAACCAGATCTCACGCATCAGGAGGGACTAGTTCAGATCATCGACATAAAGGACCGAACCACACGCAATTATACGTTGTGGTTCTAGAAAGATTTATGGAGTGGTTACTCCATGGATGGAGCGACATGGGAGAGCGGAGGATTTCTTCGCGTCAATTATCCCGACTTTCGATGTCGCACATCCTATGATTTTTCCACCGTCCTCCCTCTCATTTTTATCTTATAATCTCGGGACGAGATTCTTTTAAGGGGGAGGAATGTAAAGGTCCCAAAAATATGAACACAAAGAAACTTAGGTTTGCACAAAGTTAGTTCATATGTAGGAAAAATGGGACTTGTTTAAACTTTTTCACATGTGATAATACACATGAAAGCTCCCTCTACACAAGTACAATGGTTATTTGAAAACATGGAACAAAAAGGAATTTGAAACCAAGTAGGGAAGTACCCCTATGTGGGAGAGAGTTAAATTCAGATTTTGGAGCAAGTTGGTTCCACTCAAAAATTCAAATGAGATTAACACCATGGTTTTTAAAACTGTTGTATTAAAAATCTCATTTGCAGCAGCCAAATCAAGGATCAGGTTTTATATTTGAATTGTTTAGGTCCAAATTAAGTGTAGGCAAAGTCTCATGAATTTTTGAAGATATTTGCTACCCATTTTTCCAAATAGACCTAAATGTGTAATGAATTCAAATACCTATTTGAATTTGGATGAATTGTGCCCAATTATTCAAATGCAGTTTAGTTTTCAACTCCACACAGTTGAATTTCATCATTTGCAAATTGTTGGGATATTTTGGAGAGATAAGGGGGAGATGGGACCCACATGTCATATGTACCAAAATATCTATACAAAAGAGTTGGGTCTCTGTTTTGCTGTCTTCAGGGGAGCGACAGCAGCTGCTCGGGACAGCACACCCGCAGCTGGTCGGCCGCCCCCGCAACCGACTCCAGCGCCGATACAGCCCTCCCTCAGCGCCCTCATCAATCCACAACGTGCTCTCCCTCTGCTCACGGACAGAGCACAGAGGCTCTTCCTCTCCCTCACGCAGAGCCGAGCGAGAACGCTGCCTCGATCACCGATCGATCGGCAGCCAGCTCGAACGGGCGCGAACAGCAGCTGGTCAGTAGCCAGATAGCACCAGCGCAGCTCCCTCTCCCTTCTCAGCGCGTCCCTGACCGGTGATCGGCTCTCCAACCCGGGGAGCAACGCGGCCGCGCGAAGGCCAAACATGACCCGATGTGGAGGCTTCCACGGGCAGCCCAACCGGGCGCTTGTCACGGCCAAGTACCGGCGCCCCTGGACGCGCCAAGGCACCGTGCTACTCTCCTCCCAAGATCAGCCCATGCCATGCACCGCCGGGAGAGAATTTTGAAAAGTTGCTCCGGCGTACTCCCTCTGACCTTTCAGCACGGTAATCCTGAATTCCTCCTCAATTCTCAATATTTGTTCATCACAGTTTGCACGAAGGGTCCAAAGTAGTAGGCGATCCTTTGCTCTTCACGGTTCTAGCCTCAAACTGCACCTAGAGCGAGTATTTCGGGGTTTTCTACCGGCAACCGAACCGGGGGACCGCGGTCGCACGGTGAAAGCTTATTTGCCATAGTCCCCGAACGTTTTTGAGGTTAGGTCGAGCTTCCCCATCATTCAATGGTGCTGTAGCACCGTTTTGCCGAACTGTTAGCGCACTAGGATGGCCGGCCGACATCGCCGATGAGGTGCCGGGCTGCCGCATCGTCACTAGCTACCGTAGAGGCTTTGCCGGCTCGGGGAAACCTCACCATCGTGCTCAGCAGGGCAGGTTAGGCCCTGGCGGCGAGCAAGGGCTCGGGCAGAGGCCGGGAGATCGGTTTCCGGCGATCTCCGGCGAGGGCGGCGGCGCGGGCACCCCGAGCGCGGGAACTGACCCGAGGTGGAAGAAGGGGTCGGCGGGCCCAGTCATCAGTGAGAGAAAGTTTAAAACCCTGATCTTCTGTGGCTGTGGGATCCGGTGTGACTGCACAGAGGAATATGTGTGGGCCCGTGTGCCTTTGTTTCTTTGAAGTGACACGTAGCCCGGACCCACTGTCAGCGTTTTAAACATTTTAGGGTTTTCAGTTTCCAGTTCAATCTTTGAAGAGCCATAACTTTGTGTAGGAATGTCCAAAAATTGTGAAACAAATTTTGTTGAATTCCTCTAAAAGAGTACTATCCATGGGTGCAGTCCAATATTTATGAAAATCCCTGGATTTGGCTCATTGTTTCATATAAGGAAAATCTTGTAGGATTTATTCCAGGAGTTCTATGTATTGGAAAATGTCCAAATTTGGGCAGCAGGTTCTCCCAGAAATACTTGACCTCCAGTAAAAATTTCAGAGGCATTGGACCTCATTTGCGTGGTCAAATGTGGTGTTAATTCCTTATGTCTCTGAAAATTTGAAAATAGAACAGAGCTCATTTTCAGATTTTTCCCAATTCATGTGAAGCTCATATCTTTGTGTAGAAACCTCCAAATTTAGTGATTCAGAATGGGTTAGATTCAGATTGACAAACTCTATCCAAATATGCAACCCAATTTGTATGAAAGTCCTTATTTAATTCTGGAAAATTCTTTAAAGCTTTTCAGCAAAAGAATTTTTGAGGGAGTTTGGTTTATCCAAAACTCCTCAAATTTTGCTAGAATAATCATTAGGATGTTATTTAACTCTTGTAAAACTTTCAGCTCATTTGGAGTTGAATTATGTTGGAGAATTCAGATTTGCAATGTACTGTGTTCAAATGAATACAGAGACTTTTCAGAAATTGTCCCAGAGTTAGAAAAATCATTTCTGGGCAATTCTTAGCTCTAAAAATCCTAGAAAAATTTATGCAGACTCTATGAACTATAAGTGAAATTGTAGTTCATTAAGTTGGGCATGAACATGGGAGTTAATTCAGAATTAATTTCTTTGTGCTTAAGTCCTTAGGGAATTGTTCTGAATAAAACCCTAAATGAAAAGTGTTCATTTTTGGTCCAGAGCACTTTCATGTGACCAGGAACTCACATGCAAATTTGCATCTCAAATTGAGTCTTGAGTCTCCCTGTCCTTGTCTTCCTTTCTATTGGATGTGAAGAACAACATGGGGGTTAGTGTGGAGATTGTGGGAGACACAATGTCCTTTCACTTTAGCTGCAATTTAGCAAGCTAAGTCCCTGTGTAATATATGACTTCCTGTAAAAATTTCGAAGTCATTAGAGATTAGGATCTTTAGTTATGTCCAATTCATTAGAGCTCATCCTATATGTCCCTAGACACTTGGTTAGAGATGTAATGAAACATCTAAGGTAGATTTAGTTTCTTTAAGTTCTTTGCACAACAGAGGCAACCACTTCATTCTAGGATCTCTACACAAACTCTGTTCTTAAGAAGTTTTAATCTCTAAGCCTTTAAATTACGTTATAAAATACTATACATATACATGTCGATAGGGTTCACGATGAAGGACATCGACGGAGCCATTCCTTGATGTGTGGATCAGTGGAGCAAGTTCAGAGAGGTCAAGGGATTGAAGATCACTAACTTCTATTATATACTAATACCCTACAAAGCAGGCAAGCTCCGGTTTGCATTAACCGTTTTTACATGTTTTATTGTTTTGAGCACATACTTGATTACTTTATTCTTTGCATTAGAGTCTTGTTTGGAAACCCAACTGCATGGCCAAGAAAACCATGGGTTGGGTTTATGATTGCAACCCCCGTTAGCTACTGCAATGCTAAGAGAGTGTAGGATTCGGTACAAGTCGAGTAGTTGGAACTACTCGCGAGCATAGGCTAGAGACACTCGACTCGGGTAGTGATAGCACATGAAACACATGGCAAGAAAATGAGACCAAGCGGTGGGTAAGGGCAACAGGACTTTGGGAACTGTGTGCTGTAGCTACGCTTGTGTCGATTGAGGACCGATCCGTGTGCGGGCCTGTTGAACAAGCTAGAACAGTACCGAAGACCTACCGGCTATATGGGAACCGGGAAACAGATGTAACTCGGGTAGCTGGGTGTTGAGGCATAGAAGGTCGTTCAGAGGGTAGGTTGAGAGCTCGAGGTGTAAATCGGCTGGCGGCACTGAGATGCGCGTGCAGAGACCTCTTGCTCGGGACGATTGGACCGGTTCAACATTTGGCTAACGGGTGAAAGGTAGTTGCGTACGGCGTCCATGATGGTTGTTGTAGGCAACATCGAGTACGGGCGTACGTGACGGGTTGTTCGGGTAACCCTGCAGGTGTAAATCGATTATAATCACCGTCCCTCGCGGTCAGTGAGTACAACTTGTTCACTGTACCATGACGTAGAAAGAACATGCTAGTCACATGGTAAAATGTTGCTGATTGAATGATGGACATTCATTGTTAATGATATGCTGTAGTTTAGAGCTAACTAAAGTTCTTTTCAACTTTGGGCAAAGTACATGGGAGAAATGCGTTACTTGTTTGATTGCGGCTCTCTCATGTGCCTTAGCGTAAGGTTCTCCACAACCTGCTGCTAAAACTTGAAAGTAAGGTTCTACTAAATAGGCGAGTCCTTGCAAATGATTTTTACCTCATGTAACCCATCACCCCTCATGTAGAAGTTCCATGTTTAGGTGAGACGGGTCAGACTTTCTGAGCCTTCGTGCTCACTGCTTGTGTTTGAAGCTTTTGCAGGGTTCTATGAGGAAGGGACTCCCAAAGACGAGACATAACTTCAGGAGGGGAACTCCGTCGAGTTGGAGTCGTGCACGCCGCAGAGTTAGTGTGCGTGTGTGCTAGCAAGGACACGTTCAAGGGCTGAACGTGCACTTGATGCTTAGTCTATGCCCGTGAGTGTAGACTGAACTTATTTTGATGTAAACATGTACATAAACTTGTTTATGTAATAAAATTTCGCTTCCGCTTTGTACCTTTGACGTGTGTTATCCGGTGCTGTGCAACGCAGCACCCTCAGCGTGATCCTGGCTCGACAAGACCGTGGGGTCGTGTCAGCCCGCCTGACACGCGGCACAACCGGAGCCCACCCCTGCAGAAAAGGGAGGCCAGGCCCCCGCTGGACACGTGGAGCCTCGGGAGCTCAACACCGAGGAGGTCACGAGATCTGAAGCGGTTTTTCTTCTGCATGCGTGGGAATACCCGATACGAGAGGAAACCGATACGAATACCACATTGCTACCGCATCAAATCGATTAGAGATAAGTTGTTAAGATTCAAACACAAATCAAATAGGACTCTTATTTGAAATCCAATTGGAGGAGGACTCTTCTTTTTCTGGTTATAGGAAGAACCTGAAACAACCCCTTGGTCATAACATCTTTTCTAAGATGACAACTTAGAAGCCCTAGCCCCCAAACTCACCGAGCTAAACCCCTTCGCCGGAGTTTGACCACCGGAGAAACCGCCGACGAGCCCAGACACGATTTCCATCGCCGGAGGAGAGACGACGACCTATTTTTGCTAGGAGGAAGGACCCGAAGGAAGTAAGGTAGGTCTCCACTACCACCTTACGACGAGATCACGGTTTTCTTTGCATTTGTTCTCTTCGATCCCTTCGAACAGAAGCTTTTTCGTGGACAGATCACGTGTTGATCGGTTTGATCTAGAGACAAGACAATCGCCACGTCCACATCTGATCTTTACACCTTTGTTCATCGTAAAACCCCATGCAAACCCCTTAAAACATGCAAGAACACATTCAAACTAAACTGCACCATAGGATTAGCATGCATATACACCATTGCATCTTGAATAAGGATTGTGCATGATGTTTTGTTTGCTGTAAATCTTGTATGTGCGTAATCGTAAGTAGAAGGACAAGCTCAGGGAGCTACTACGAAGGAATACAGCACCAAGACTTCAAGATCCCAGAGCAACAGAAGCCACAAGAACAAGGCAAGTGCCCCTTGACCATATTGATCCCATGTTTTGAAACTGTTTTGTTTGCGAAAAGGTGTGTGTGCTTGAGTCAACTTGATGGGAAACCCCTTTATAGGAGTTTACTATATTTTTTAACCACCCTTGTCGCCGGGAAAGTTGATGAGTCGGGTATGGTCATTTTACTTTTTGCTTCGCTAATCTATGGGATATGGGAACTGATGGAATGTGTCTAGCTAACTGCACTCGTATGAATAATGGTAATGAGAAACTGATGTTGATAATGAACATGAATCGGGGGAGATCTTGGCAAACTTGGTTTCGTGGATGTGGTAGAATGAGATGGTGGTTTACTTGCCATAGATCTAAGGACCGGTTCATGAAAGCCATGCCAGGAAAACAGTGCCACCACAAGGCCAAATATGGGTGTGGCTTAGCTGACTAATTAAGTGAGTTGCTAGATTGTTATGGACCGTAGAAGGGGCGGGGAATGGGAGTCGAGTGAGGACCGCTCTGGGAACTGCATGGCACAAGAGGGAGCCCGTAGGTGGAAGAATTGGAGATTCTAGCCTGCTGGTGAAACCATAGTGAGTCCATACATCTAGTAACCCCTTTGTAAAGGCTATTTTGTGATCTCTACACCGACGGTTGTGTACTGGTATAATGGAGGTTCTACAGTCGACGACGGGTGACAAAATCACAAACTTGTGGGTAAAGTGGTGCCACCTCTGCAGAGTGTAAAACTATCATGATAGTCGAGCTTACAATCACAAGCGCCTGGACAACTCACATGATTAGATGGGATGGTTATTGGGATGGTATTTGGTTATGGTTTGGATATTGGTTTGGTTTGGTTTGGTCTTTGGAATTGGTTTCGGGACTGTTGAGTCCTGGTAATGAGAATGGTTTCAGGACTGTTGAGTCCGGGTAATGAGATTGGTTGCATGACTGTTGAGTCATGGCAATGAGCATTGGTCTCAGTATGAGACGGAATTGAATATGAGATGAGATGGTAGCGAATACAAGATGATATTCATGAGCATGTGAAAAGTTGAGCAAGATAAATGTCTGGTTGAGACATGGAAAGTGATGAATCATGATGGAGGTATGTTGATGTTTAAATATATGTTGGGATTACATTCACTTAAAACTAGTTTCTGTTTTTATCGTGTATTGAGAAATAAAACTTTGCTTTCTGCAATGAGCCTTTTATAACTACCTTGTTGTAAGCTACATGTCATACTTCCCGCACTTGCTGAGTACGTCATGTACTCACCCTTGCATTATCATACATCATCAGCAACAGGAGAGAAGTACTATGAAGACCACGTGGAGTATTAGGCGTGTAATCTGCCCTCAACCTTGCCTGTGGAGTAGATATGGAGCCGCTGCTGCTGCTTAGTTGCTTCCACAATAGAATTAAAGACTTCCGCTGCTAGAATAAAGACTTCCACTGCCAAGATAAGACTTCCACTGCTAAGAATAAGACTTCCGTTGCTAGAATGAGTTTGAGACTCATGAAACATTGTAATAAAACCCTATTCATTCATGGTAATATATTCTGAATTAAGTTTTTGGATTATATTTGTATGTGTGGTGAACATCCTGGGCACACATATGCATCAGTCTCAGTTCCGAGAGGTTCTCTCTCAGAACAGGGGCGTCACAGTGATGATGTCGTAAGGTGGTAACTTAGACCTACCTCGGCCTTCCTCCTAGCAATGGCAGCAGGACAGATCGTCGGCTCTCTCTTCCGGCGACTGCGAGCTCGACGGGGCTTGTCGGTGTCTCTCCGGCGACTGAATTCCGGCGAAGGGGGTTAACTCGGCGAGTTGGGGGCTAGGGCCTCTAAGTTATCGGCTTGGGAAGATGTTACGACCAAGGGGTGTTTTGGGTTCTATTTATAAGGGGATAAAGAAGAGTCCGACTCCGATTGGATTTCAAATAAGAGTCCTATTCAAATTGTTTTGGGTCTTAACAACTTATCTCCAATTGATTTGGTTGCAGTATTCAACGTGGAAGAATTCGTGTCGGTTTCCTCAGTATCGGGTACTCGCGTACAGGGGAAATCCCCTTAAGGATCTCGTCCTTCCATAGGGATAAGCTCCGGAGGATCCACGTGTCCAATGGGGGCCTGGCTTCCCTTTTCCGCAAAGACAAGCTCCGGGTGCGCCACGTGTCTGGCGGGCGGGACCTCCCTCTCCCTCAGAGGCGAGCTCTGCGTGCGCCACGTGTCAGTGCCAGGCCTCCCCTATCCTCCAAGGCAAGCTCCGAGAGTGCCACCTGTCAGTTCTGGATCTCCCCTCTCCTTATAGGCAAGCTCTGAGAGTGCCACGTGTCCAGCAGCATCGACTTCCTTTTTCCTCAGAGACGAGCTCCGAGGTCGACATGTGTCCAACAGCGTCAGACCTCCCTTCTCCTCGGAGGTGAGCTCCAAGGATGACACGTGTCCCGTAGTGTCGGACCTCCCTTCTCCTCGGAGGTGAGCTACGAGGATGACACGTGTCCAGCAGGACCGGACCTCTCGGAGGCGAGCTCTAAGGGTGACACGTGTCCAGCAGGACCGGACCTCTCGGAGGCGAGCTCCGAGGGTGACATGTGTCTAGCAGGACCGGAACCCTCGGAGGCGAGCTCCGAGGGTGACACGTGTCCATCGGGACCGGACCTCACTCCCTCCGTGGGGGTGAGCTCCGAGAGCGACACGTGTCCCGCGGGGTTGAGTATTGCTTCTCAGCAGAGACTAGCTCCGAATGCAACACGTGTCCCGTGGGGCTGGACCTCGCTTTTCCGCGGCGACAAGCCCCGGAGGCAACACGTGTCCAGCGGGCCGGACCTTGCCCCCTTCTGCAGAGGCGAGCTCCTAGCCTGCCATGCGGCCAATCAGTTCCGGACCTCACCCCCTCCATAGGGATGAGCTCCAAAAGTGCCACATGGCCAGCAGGCCACGGGAAGTGTCAACGGCGCTGCTCGGCGATCTGAAATTTGCTCTTTTCAGCTATCTTTCTGATTCTTTCTCCCGTTCTAATTCTTTTAAAATGTTTCTCTCTATGAATTATGTATGCATGCATGGATTACAAAATTGAGGGTGTCACAAACCTACCCCCCTTAAATTGAATCTCGCCCTCGAGATTCGATAGAGTGGATAATAGGTGAGGGAATTCTGCCTTGATGTCTTCCTCACGTTCCCATGTAGCTTCGGCTTCCGTATGATGGCTCCATTATACCTTGCACTAACGGATCACTTTGTTCAGTGTGACCTTTTCCTTCACGTCCAAAATTTGTAGGAGTGTTCCACATAGGTCAGATCCTCTTGAATCTCGAGATTATCCATCGTTACTTGTTCTTACAGTACTCTCAAGCACTTCTTGAGCTGGGATACGTGAAACACGTCATGCACGTCGGAGTGGTGCGTTGGGAGCTCTAGTTGATAGGCTACCTCTCCTCGCTTGCCTAAATCTTGAATGGCCCGATGTAGCGAGGTGCTAACTTGCCTTTGATGTTAAAACATCGTTGGCCTCAGACAGTTGATACCTTATGGTACACGAAGTCTCCTACTTCGAAAGTCAACTTTCTCTGCCTATTGTCCGCATAAACTTTTTTTCATGACTGAGCAGCCTTCAAGTTCTCCCGTATTGTTTGGATTTGCTTCTCAGCCTCTTGCAACACTTCGGGTACAAACACTTGGTTTTTTCCGGTCTCGTTCCAATACAGCGGCGTTCTACACCGTCTACCATACAATGCTTCAAAAGGTGACATATTCAAGCTGGCTTGATAGCTGTTATTGTATGAGAACTCGGCATACGGCAAGCTCCTATCCTAACTACGCCCATGTTTCAAGGCGCAGGCTCTCAACATATCATCCAAATTTTGGTTTGTCCTCTCGGTTTGCCCGTCGGTTTGTGGGTGGTAAGCGGAGCTGAAATTTAGCTGTGTACCCAAGGCTTCATGCAGCTTCCTCCAGAACCTATAGGTAAATTGGGTACCCCGATCTGAAACTATCCTCTTCGGGACTCCATGACGGCACACGATTTGCTCCATGTACAGCTCAGCTAGTTCTGCGACGCGGTACGTGGTTCTAACAGGATGAAAATGAGCTGTTTTTGTCAATCGGTCTATGATAACCCAGATGGAGTCGTAACCCGACCGAGTACTGGGCAATCTGACGATGAAGTCCATGCTGATGTCTTCCCACTTCCACTCGGGTACTTTCAATGGTTGCAACAGTCCAGCGGGTCTTTGATCGGCCTTCACCCGTTGGCACGTGTCGCATAACGCAACATACTCAGCTTTGTCCCTTTTTATACCATCCCACCAATAACAAGCTTTCAAGTACTTGTACATCTTTGTACTGCCAGGATGTATGGAATAAGGTGAGTAATGTGCCTTCTTTAATATCGTGTCGTGGGTGTGCTTCACATCAGGCACACAAATCCTTTTCCCTAGCCAAAGTGTACCCTTTTCGTCTTCCTTGAAGTCCTTTTCTATGCCTTGTCGGATTCTTTCATTGATCTCCTTGATTTCCTCATCCGTTGCTTGTCCATCTCATATCTCTTGTTCCAGCAAAGAGTGGAGTTCCATCACTTCCACATCGTTCAAGGACCCAAGATGTAACCGTTCGAACTCTTTGCGCAGCTCGTCCGGTAGCTCCCGAACCGTGAGTTGGTGACATGCTCCCTTTTGGCTCAATGCATCAGCTACTACATTGGCCTTTCCGGGGTGATAGTTGATTCTAACATCATAATCCTTGATGAGTTCCAACCATCAACATTGCCTCAAATTCAAATCCGTTTGCGTGAATATGTACTTGAGGCTTTTGTGATCCGTATAGATCTCACATCGGTGGCCAAGGATATAATGCCTCCAAATCTTCAAGGATGTACCACGGCTGCAAGTTCCAAGTCATGTGTGGGGCAATTCAGCTCATTTTTCTTCAGTTGTCTTGACGCATAGGCTACCACTTGTCCTTCTTGCATGAGCACACATCCAAAACCTTGTCTTGATGCGTCACAATATATGTCAAAGCTCTTGCTTACGTCCGGCAATACCAAAACCGGCGCTGTGGTTAGCCTTTTCTTGAGGTCCTCGAAGCTTTCTTGGCACGCTGGTGTCCATTAGAATGCTTTTCCCTTCATTAGTAACTCTGTCATAGACTTTGCTATTTTGGAGAAGTCCTTGATGAACCGGCGGTAATATCTGGCCATCCAAAGAAAACTCTGAATATCTCTCACGTTTTGCGGTTGGTTCCACTTCAGAACATCTCCCACTTTTCCGGGATCAACCGATACTCCTTCCTCGGAGATGATGTGGCCTAGGAACGATATCTCCTTTAGCCAAAATTGACACTTGCTGAGCTTGGCATACAATTGATGCTCTCGCAGTTTCTGCAATGTCAATCTCAAATGTTCTTCATGTTCTTCCCCGCTTTTTGAATACACCATGATATCGTTGATGAAAACCACGACGAACTTGTCCAAGTACTCCATGAAGACCTTGTTCATGAGGTACATGAAGTATGCGGGTGCATTCGTTAATCCAAAAGACATAACGGTATATTCATACGATCCATACCGTGTTCGAAAGGCAGTCTTGGTTATGTCAGAGGTTTTAATATTCAGCTGGAAGTATCCCGACCAAAGATCAATCTTGGAGAAAACTCGGGAACCTTTCATTTGGTCGAACAGGTCCTCTATACGTGGCAGTGGGTATTTATTCTTGATCGTCACCTCATTGAGAGACCTATAATCCACGCACATCCTTTGGGTCCCATCCTTCTTGTCCACGAAGAGCACGGCGCTCCTCACGGTGATGATCTTGGGCGAATAAAACCCTTTTCTAGCTGCTCCTGAATTTGCTTCTTAAGTTCCACTAGTTCATTAAGGGGCATCGGATATGGCCTCTTTGCTATAGGTGCAGCTCCAGGTACCAAATCAATGGCAAACTCAATGTCACAGTCAGGTGGCATACCGGGAAGTTCTTCCGGGAACACGTCCAAAAATTCTTGAACCACCGGAATTCTTTACAATGTTGCTCCTTCAACGTGGTTCAACGTTGCCTTCTCGGTTGCCAGTTGGGCTGACTCGAACTCAATACAAGTTCCGTGCTTGTTTGTCAACTGCACGCTCCTCTTAGCACATTGGATCACTCCGTTGTGCTTGCTTAACCAATCCATTCCGAGTATTATGTCAAGCCCTTGCGAATCCAAGACAATGAGGTTGGCAAGAAAGTCTACCCCCCTTATTTTAAGGTTTACTTTCAGACATACTATATTAGTCCTCATCTGTCCACCGGGAGAATTAACTAACATAGTATATTTCATGTATGATATGGGTAGATTATACTTGGCAACATACTTGGATGATATGAATGAATGCGATGCTCCGGAATCAAATAAAACAACGGCTGGGTTGGAGTTGGCAAGGAACATACCAAGCACGACGTCCTCAGCCTGTTGTGCTTCCTCAGCGGAGACATGATTCATGTTGCCACGAGCATAGTTCTGCTGTCCACGGTTGCCTTGATTTGCTCCTCCGTTTGGCCGTGGTTCTACTTGGGCGCGTTGCTTGGCTGTCCAAGACCTTTCCTCAGGCACTGACTTGGAAAGTGTCCCGTCTCTCCGCATGCAAAGCATGCCTTGTTGCCGAAGACAGCAGGGACTTTAGGGAGAGGGTGGTTTTGAGCATAAGCACCCATGTTGGGTCGGAGTGCAGGTGGCAAGCACACGAGGTGCTTGCATAATAGGACGTTGCTGGGGTGGTTGATTAGGGTGAAAAGTAGAAGCGGACGAGCCATACTGCGGTGCAGCTGGTGGCATGAAACGGGGACGTACATTGCTCCCTTGTGGCTGGTATGGCATCTTTCTATTGCCCTCTTGCTCGATCTCACGGATCTTGCTCTTAACCACTATAGCTTTGTCAACTAGCTTCTGGAAGTTTGCATAGTCATTGTTGAGAAGCTGAACTTGGATCTCATTGTTCAACCCTCTCATGAACAAGTATTGCTTCCTTTGATCCGAGTTGACATCCTCGGGGGCATATCTTGACAGTTGCGTGAACTTGTTGAGGTACTCATTCACGCTCTTCTTTCCTTGGCGGAGACTTTCAAACTCTTGCCGTTTAAGCATCATGACTCCAGCAGGTACGTAATGAGAGCGGAAACTCTCCTTGAACTCAGTCCAAGTAATAGTCTCCTGGTTGACATGAGAGTTGCAAAGAGCATCCCACCAGTCAGCGGCTGCTCCCATAAGTTGGTGCAATGCGAAGAGAACTTTCTCTCGATCAATGCACTGAACAATAGCAAGCTTCTTCTCCATGGACTTCAGCCAATCATCAGCCTCCATGGGATCATTAGCTTGTGCAAAGGTAGGTGGTCGAGTCCTCATGAACTCTCCCAATTTGTTGTGAGCCGGCGGTGGTGGTGGTGGTGGTGGTGCAGGAACGGGGTTGGGGTTGTTGTGGTTGTTGGCTTGCAGCTGACCCAAAGTTTGGATCATAGTTTGCATGAGCTGGTTCTGCATAGCCATCAACCGTTCAAGGTTGTTTTCACCAGCCCCGGGGTTAACATTCTCAGGAACTTCAACTTGGTCATCCTCTTGTGGTTCATGGTTGCCACGGACGTTCCTTCTTTGACGGCCGGCGTTTTCTCTCACCATCTGTGAGAGAGAGTTGGGTAGAATACGTAAAATCCCCAAAAAGTGGTAGCAAGAAAAATTCAGCTCATGTACACTTAGGAAAAATGAGGGGAATTAAAACTTTGAATTATAACGGTGTAGGTTCAAAGTGAGGATTCAAACTTCCCAAAACTCCCAAACATGGAAATCTAAATTCATAACTTGGATCTTCATAGTCCAAATATTCACCCTTCCAAATTTCAGCTCATTTTGGAGGAGTTTCAATATTTTTTTGGGATTAAAAGGAGAAACCCTCTAATCTGAATTTCAAATTCAGTTTCAAATTCCAACCCCCTCAATTTGCAAATGTGGTTCCACAAATATGTTCTCCACGTTTGAATTAACAGCCATGCCAAAAATCAGAAATTTTGGGCCGGGTTTGCTATGTTTTTGGAGCAAGGCAAATGGGAGAATTCAAATTCCAATTTCCAATTCAAATGACCAAACACCATTCAAACTTCACACAAGCATTCAAATTATTTTGAATTTGACTTTTCAAACCATTACATTGGGAGGAAGCAAAGGAGTTAATTTGGGGACAAATGAGAAAAATATCAAAGGAGCATTAGGTGGGAGGGGGCCCACTGGTCAGTCACCACAGAGGCAAAAATCCCTGTTTTCCCTTGGCTGTCCACGCGCAGGCGCCAGCTCCCGACTAATTCCGCCGGCCGACGTTTCCACCGAGCTGCTTTCTCGCTAGTCCCGACGTCGGTTCATGCGCGTGGGTGCTCAAAGCAGCCGCTGAGCGCATCATCTGCTCTTATCCCCATTACACCGCAGCTCCTCCACGCTCTGCTCGAAAACTCGCGGACACAAACCCCCCGGTGGAAGAACCTTTCGGCTCATCGAGACCCGGCAAGCTCGGCGTGCCTCTCGCGCGACTGAGACACGGGAACGTTGCGCCAGGTTCCTCTCCTGCTCTCCGAAGCCTCAAGTAGACGCCAGCACCGGTGGTTGGCTCCTACGAGCTGGAATTTCCTTCGGAGCCCTGGTGTTGATCATCTCTGTGCCGCACCGTCGCCCGACGGATTTACAGCCCCTTCCGATCGAACAAAAGGTTCCTGAGGTGCGTTAGGAACCCTTCTTCCTTCCCTCTAACCAGTTCCTGCCTTCTTAGCTCCGGCACCGAGTAATTTGAAGTTTGGCGCCGGCGGTTCTTTAGAAAACCGAGGATTCTTCGGAGAAATTTGTCATGCTCTGGGTAGCTCCATGCTAGATGAGCTTAGAGTATCTCCAGCACACGCTTGCGCATTTCTCTGAAGTCCTAGTAGCTCAAATGATCAAGTAGAGATACTGGGCACCGAGTTTTTGTCGCCGCCTTCGTTTTGCGGGCTCGGGTCGCCAGTGAGGTTCCCTCTCCGGTGCTTTTCATGGAGAGTGGGCTATGGGTCGATGTTGTCCATGTGACACTGATGCTTTTAGAGCAAACCCTAGCCCGAAAGACTCACTATGGAGTGAAAACGAGGTCGCCGAAGTGAGGTTCAACAGGGTCGCCGGTGCGAGCACCGTTTGTAACACCCCAAAATCCTGTTAAGAGGGGAATTTAAAAAATTTTGGACGTGTTGCATGTGGTGCAGAAATTCAAATTCAAATTGGAATTCAAATTCAAATCAAAACAGAAAAGAAAACAAAAAAGAAAAAGAAAAAAACCAAACCCCCGGGCAGTGGGCTGAAACCCACCAGCCGGCCCACCCGCCCCCGCGCCAGCCCGCAGCCGCGCGCTCCCCTCTCTCTCTCACTGACGCGCGGGACCCGCGTGTCATCCCTGACCTCCCGCTCGCGTCAACTACCCGGACACCTCCGCGCGCGCCGGATCACAACTAATCCGGAAAACCGCGCTTTCCCAGCCGAATCCCGGTCCCGGATGACTCCAGCTCGATCCCAACAGACCGCCACCCTCCCCCATCTATATAAACGCCGGCATCGTCTCGTTTTTCCCTCACGATCGGCTGTTTTTCCTCCCGGTGAGAACTGAAGCTCCGATCACCGTTTTCTCTCGATCTCTGCTCTGATTTTCCGATCTAACGCGCCGATCGTGTTCCACCGCCTCCGGGGAATCACGCAGGTGCAGAAGACTTGGTGGTTTGCGCTCTAGGCACAGCTCCGACGAGCACCGCAGCGATTCCATCTCGGACCTCGCCGCCGACCGCCTTCCAGTACCTCCGAGCTCAAGAAAAACCCCGAGGTGAGATCCACGACCTCCCCTCTACCGATCTATGCCATGAAAATCCCAGTTTTAGGAAGAATAGACGAAGATCCGAAGTTTTCCGGCGAGATCGCCGCCTCCCGCCGCCGCGCGCCTCAGGGCAGCACCGCCCGCGCACGGACAGAGCGACGTGGCCGCTTATGCGCCGTCTATTTCAAATCGCACGGTAGAATTAAAACCCGCGCGAACCGGTTCGGCGATATAATTTGAGCCGTCTGTTTAAATTCGTACGGTCCACATCAGCCCCGCATTATAAAGGCCGCAATTCTTACGCGCTACCCCCTGGGGATCTCGGAAAACACGAGCTAGCCCCGGAAACTTCTGATCTAGCCCCTGAAACTTTAGAAATTCATGTAAATTCAATTAAAAATCAGTTTTAGCCCCTGGACTTAATAAAAATTAGGAAAACACCTCTGTTATGTGTAGTTAGACCCCTGGAAATTTATGAAATAATATAATAGACCCTGTAGTGGGTGAGTTTACCTTTTCAACCCTATATGATATTAAATTTAGGAATTTGAATATGTGATTAGGATTTAAAATTTAAAAGGTGAGACAAACACATTGTAAATTCAAATTTAAACTCTCCTAGCACTTGGAAAACTTTAGAATGAGTTAAAAGTAGATTATAAGCTGAAATGAATCTGTTTAATTAATTGTTCACATTTATTAGTTGTAGGGACACATTTTTAGGATAGGAAATAATTCTGAAAATTGGTAAAATAAATTTAAATTAGTCCACATCAGAGGAGAAGTTCCAAAATATACTATTTAATATTTTAGATCAGAACCTATTCTGTTTAGATGATATGCCCTACTATTTAATATTAAAATTTACTTTTAGTCATAGAAAATAAATCTGGAAAATATAGGAAAATAGGTGTGCATGACTAAAAAAATGAATGAATGAAGTATCCAAATCCAAAGACTTCAGTTTAGAATTGGTAGAAGATCTGGAAACCCATTTGAAGTAGGAAGTTACCTTACATGCAAACTTGGTAGCTGAAGAGTGTATTAAAGAAGTTGTTTAAATTGGAAATTCATAGATAGTGTGCAAACAGAAAATCTGAATACAAAAGTTAGAAATCATATACATATGTTTAAAAGTGCATGTAGACCGAAAATCAACACATGTAGAGTAAACACAACACTTAGAAATGTTAATGACTATCATATGTATGTATGTGTGGAATGAAAGTGTGAACTATATCTTATGGATTGTTGTTTTCTTTTGCTATGTGTGTTGGCATGAGTAGAACCTGCCCCAGAGCAAGTTCTTCCCTTCCAAGATCAGGGCTATCCATTCCCAGAGCAGCAGGAAGAAGGCAAGTGTCCTTGACCACTTTGTTCCTATGCTAGCATGTGTAGGTAGAATTATTTGCATTGTCAATTGAAGTATGAAACCCATGCTAGGAAGTTTCCCTAGAATTGCATTACCTTGTTTTCCTTGTAGCTTGGGTTGGGATTTGCTTTATTATGTCATTCATTCATATTACTTATGCTTAGCCATGCTTAGAATGGGATAAGTGGGATGTGATATCATCAACTTGTTGACCTTATTCTTGAATGAGATATTATGAGTTATGTAGAGGTAGGGATCAAGGCAAGTTGGATGTTTTGGTTGGTGCTGGGTGCACGAGACTCGGGTTTGTGTTCAGTACTTGCCTGGATCCTAAGGACCGGTTTATGGAGCATGTAACCTGGCTTTACCGTGCCAACCACATGCTGAGATGGGGCAGCTTAGCCAATTAATTAGGTGTATCCCCGGCGTAGTATGGGTGTGTTGGATGGTGCGGGGAATAGGTGTCAGCTGGACTACCATATGAACCGCAAGGCTCAAGAGGGGGCCACTGCAGCAGGGTTGGAGCCTCTTGTATGATGTTAGGGGTGAAACCTCAGTGGGCCCATGCTCATCGGGAATCCCTTTGTAAAGGCTTTGTAGTGATCTCCTGGCTACACACCTAGGAAGTGTGAATGTGGTTCGTAGCCACTGGCATAATGGAGGTTCTTTTAGTCCACCCGGCAACGGGGGATGAAATCACTACATGTGGGTACAGTGGTGCAAACTCTGCAGAGTCAAAACTGTCATGACAGCCATGCTCACGGTCAAGAGCTGCTTAGACTTATTCATGATTAGAAGATGATGACCTTGGAGGTTGTGGATGTTAAGCGGGGAGCTTAACATTGGAAATGATGTTATGGTTATTTGATTATGATGATGGGATGGGAGATAGGGACCATTTCACCTGTGTAGTAATGTAGGTGCTTAATAAGCTAAGGTGGTAGGTATTAATTGCGTAGTGTTTTAACCATGAGTTCAACCTTCCTTGCCTTAGCCATGCATGACATAACTTTCCCACACTTGCTGAGTACCATCGGTACTCAAACTTGCATATATGTTGGTTTATATTGCTGCTCAGGTCAAGAGAATGATGTGGTGTTTAATGATCAAGACTTCGGACCCGAAGAAGGTTTCTAGGTTATGGAGTCCCCCGGGCAACGCCTGTGACGAAGCCCACAAGAATAATATTTCCGCTGCTAGTTTATTTTATGTTATGAACTTATTATCGTCCATCGAGACATGTGCTATGTAAGACTTATTTATATTCGACACCTGGCTTGTAATAAATGATGCTTCACTATTTGTCATCACATGTATGAGAAAATGATCCTGGCATACATGTTATATTCACTCGGTTGTTCTTCGGAGAAACCGAGTGTGACAGAAGTGGTATCAGAGCCAAGGTTGCCCGTAGGAACGTGGACCTAGGTAGAAATGGACGTATTTAAGGACCCTATTTTCTTAAAAACTATTTTACAAAGGTGTGGGTTGAAAAGTGTTATTTAATGGGGTCACTTTATCCATCTTACCCCAACTTTTATTCAAAATAGGATTTTTGTTTAAAATCTTATCTAACTTAATTTTAAATGCTTTATGTTTTAGATGGTTCGCATGATCCGTACCGCCCGCAAGTCCACCGGAGGGAGAGTTCCCGTAGTTGCCCTTGCCATGAGAGAGGAGGACCGTCCGGTGACGTATCTCTCCTACGGATTTGCAGTAAGAGGCTTGTTGCGCCGTCTTCGACGCATGCTCCAAGCCGCCGGCATTACAGGCAAGCTAATCATACACTACAGCTCCACCCGAACCATCCGTGAGAAGCGGGAAGAGTGGAGTTCAGAAATGAGGATTATCCACGAAAATCAGCTACTCAAAATCCACCGCTCTCCAGCTTGTCGAGCGACACAGGTCGATGCGGAGAAGGATGTCACCTAGGAGGCAATCACCTGCCAGAGTCACATCTACCGTCGCCACCTGGACAGGACTGAGTACATGTATGTCCTCCAGCGTGAGAGTGGTACAACGGAGTACAAGTACCCGCCAGTGCAGCAAGGGACTTCCCATGAGAACATGGACCTGTGCTTGGAGGATGCTGCTATGCTCAGCACTCGACTGCAGGAGTGCCAGCAGGAGCTTCAGGATATTCGTGACACCCTGAAGGAGACTGAAGCGTTGCTTCGAGCCAGCTTGAGGGCGAGAGAAAGAGGAGATGGGAATGAACTGTGTGTCACCGTGAATGACACATGGACTCCTGACTCCCTAGATCGCCGGGCGAGTAGGCGTCGCCGCACTTCTCCACCAGCAGCCTCCCCACCCAAAGCGGATTCAGAGGGCAGCCGCAATAATGAGGAAGATCCCGAGGAGCCAGCTCAGTGATACGAGTCGCGTAGAGTTATTTCCCATAGTTCAGCAGGTTATCGAGTAGGTGAGTCGTTACCTTAGTTAATGGTGTGTTAATGCTTGGTGTGTTACGTGAGTTGTGGAAGCCATGGACGTTTATCCACAACCTCATCTTCAGGATTGTTTTGCTTTCGTGTGTGAACCCATATGAATTAAGAGTGCATTTATGTTCGCGTAAGACATGAAACTCTCAGAAAATATGAATGAAATAAGGTCTCAAAATTTTAAAGTTTAAACAAGCAAATTGGGAAGTTAATAAGTAATGCTTTAAGTTAACATATGGTTGATCATGATAGATGGCTGGAAGAGGAAAGGGTCGTGCTGCCAACCCCGCCAACAACAACGATGAGGCAGGCAACCCCCATCTTTCTGGAGGACAAGACAGGGGTGGTCATCGGGAAGGGGTTGATCCCATCCACCAAATGCTGGAAAACCAGAATCAGCTTATCCAGAGCCTGACTCAAGTGATGGCCAACTTGCACCAAGCTCCACCTCCACAAGCTGCACCACGCCAAGCAAGGTTGAGTGAGTTTCTAGGGACTCAACCTCCAAAGTTTGCAAGTGCTGCTAAACCTCTGGAGGCAGATGATTGGCTAAAGACCATTGAGAGCAAGATGAGGATCATACAATGCCAAGGGTATGAGAGGGTGTTGTTTGCCTCTCACCAATTGCATGGACCTGCTGCTGATTGGTGGACCGCTTACGTGGCCGCCCATCATGATACTGAGAACATCACTTGGGAAGAGTTTAAGCGTAGCTTCCGCAACCATTACATACCAAGGGGTGAACTTAAAAACAAGAGAAAGGAGTTCTTGGGGCTGCAGCAAGGAGACATGACGGTGAGGGAATACCTCACTAAATTCACTCAACTATCCTGTTATGCACCACGGGACATAGAGACTGATGAGCAGAAACATGACTGCTTTGTGGAAGGACTTACAGCGGAAATGCAGTGTGCAATGTCCTCCAACGAGTATGAAAGCTTCCAAAAGATGATGGACAGAGCATTTGTTGTGGAGAGGAAGCTGAAGGCCTTGGAAAATGAAAACAAGAGGAAGGCGGGATGGTCACACCAAGCCTCGGGTAGCAACACACGCCCACGTCTGATGCAGCAACCCGCAGGGCAGACGAGTCGTGCTGTGGTACCCTACTCCGCGCCGAGAGGGTACAACCCGAATTTCAGGCCTCCGTCAGCACCAACACAGCCACAACGTCAGTTTGTACAGCAGCCTCACCCCACATATCAACCTCGACCAGCAGTACAAGGACCACCGAAGCAACCCCAAGACAACAAAGGCCAGGCACCTAAGGTTGGGGTACAATGCTTCAACTACGGTGAAGTGGGGCACTACGCTCATAAGTGCCCACAGAAGAAGCCCGTGCAGCCGCAACAGCAGAATGTGATGCGAGAACGGGTGAAATACGTCACCATGGAGGAGGCGCAAGAGGCACCCGTCGTGGTAGTTGGTAAGTTTCCTGCCAATTTACACATTGCAAACTTGTTGTTTGATTCTGGTGCTACCCACTCGTTCATTGCTCAAGGGTTTGTTAAGAAGCATGATCTAGCAACCACACAAATGAACCATGTGCTAGCAGTGAACTCTCCAGGTGGAGAAATAAGGACAAGACAAGTGTGTCCCAAGGTGAATCTAGACATTAATGGGGTAGTATTTACTGCCAACCTCATAGTGATAGATTCACAAGGGATAGATATTATTTTGGGCATGGATTGGTTGACCAAACATAAGGGAATCATCCGTTGTTCGACCAGAACGGTGGAACTAACTCACCCTAATGGCACAAGAGTAAAGTTTATAACAATACAAGAGCCTAGGAGGGACATTAAATTAAATCAAGTTGAGGTGAAAGTGGAGGAGATCAGGATTATCAGTGAATATCCAGACGTTTTTCCGGAGGAGTTGCCAAGTATGCCTCCCGATCGTGAAGTGGAATTCGCGATTGAGCTAGTGCCTGGAACAGCTATAATATACAAGAGACCTTATCGTATGGACTCCAAACAGCTGGAAGAGCAAAAGGAGCATATAAGAAAATTGACAGAGAAGGGGTATATCCATCCTAGTTCCTCACAATGGGGAGCTCCAGTGATATTTGTGCCCAAGAAGGACGGAACCCAAAGGTTATGCGTAGATTACCGTGCATTGAATGAAGTAGCCATCAAGGACAAGTACCCACTACCCCGCATGGAAGACTTGTTTGATCAGTTGAGGGGAGCTTGTGTGTTCTCAAAAATTGATCTCAGGTCGGGATACCACCAACTTAAGATAAGGCAAACTGATATTCCAAAGACAGCTTTCGTATCTCGGTACGGATTGTATGAATACACAGTCATGCCTTTCAGGCTAACTAATGCCCCGACATACTTCATGTATCTCATGAACAAGGTATTCATGGAATATCTGGACAAATTTGTGGTGGTTTTCATTGATGACATTCTCGTCTTCTCCAAAGATGAAGAAGAACATTTGAAACATCTAAGGTTGGTGTTGCGAAAGCTGAAGGAACACCAACTATATGCCAATTTGAGCAAGTGTGAGTTTTGGCTGAAGAGAGTTCCCTTCTTTGGGCAAATAATCTCGGAGGGAGGAATCATCGTAGATCCCGCCAAGATCGAGGATGTATAGAAGTGGGAGACCCCTGAGAGTGTCGGGGAAGTTCGAAGCTTCTTAGGATTGGCTGGGTACTATCGACGGTTTATTGAGGGTTTCTCCAAGATCTCGAGACCCCTCACCAAACTGTTGGAGAAAGGAATCACATTCACATGGACGCCGCAGTGCGAGATGAGTTTTCAAGAGCTGAAGAAAAGATTGACAACAGCCCCAGTGCTAGTTATGCCAGATATGCAGAAGAACTTTTCGGTGTACTGCGATGCCTCTGGAAACGGGTTGGGATGTGTTCTCATGCAAGAAGGGCATGTCGTGGCTTATGCGTCCCGGCAGCTCCGGAAACACGAGAAGAACTATCCTACACATGACCTAGAACTAGCCGCAGTGGTACACGCGTTGAAAATTTGGCGGCACTACTTGATGGGGAAGAGGACAGAGATATATACAGATCCAAAGAGCTTAAAGTACATTTTCACACAGCCAGATCTCAACCTCAGACAACGGAGATGGTTAGAGCTAATCAACGACTTTGATGTGGGCATCAACTATCATCCTGGGAAAGCGAATGTCGTGGCAGATGCTTTAAGCCGGAAAGTGCAGGTCAATAGGTTGAGCTTGAAGGACATGCCTGCAGAATTGAAGGACGATGTTATAAGACTCAATCTATGCCTGGTGAACAGTGGTGAGGTCATCGCCATGGAAGTGGACTCCACATTAGAGAAAGACATCCGAAATGGTCAGAAGAATGACGAGAAGAAACAAGAGATTAGAGAACCCATCAAGGAAAATAAAGCCCCTGGTTTTAGAGAGGATGAACAAGGTACGGTGTAGTACGGGAAAAGAATCTGTGTGCCTGAAGTGAAGGAGATCCGTGAATTGATTTTGAAGGAGGCTCATGATTCCGACTATTCCATTCATCCTGGGAGTACAAAGATGTACCATGACCTCAAGAGCATGTATTGGTGGTATGGCATGAAGCGAGATGTCGCGGAACATGTTGCCCTATGTGACACATGTCAGTTGGTGAAAGCAGAACATCAACGACCCGCGGGATTATTGCAACCACTCAAAGTGCCTGAATGGAAATGGGAAGAAATCAGTATGGATTTCATAGTGGGACTACCTAGGACCCAATCAGGATATGATTCGATATGGGTCATCATTGAAAGGCTAACCAAGGTAGCTCATTTCATCCCTGTGAAAGAAAGCTACAGCGGATCCAAATTGGCAGAATTATACATGTCAAGGATCGTGTGTTTCCATGGAGTGCCAAAGAAAATAGTGTCAGATCGAGGGACACAGTTCACCTCAAGGTTCTGGCAGAAGTTGCATGAAACCATGGGAACTCATCTGAATTTTAGTTCTGCCTATCATCCCCAGACTGACGGACAGACGGAAAGAACCAATCAGATCCTTGAGGACATGCTGAGAGCGTGTGCACTCAAAAACAATCAGAGTTGGGATAAGAACTTACCGTATGCGGAGTTCTCCTATAACAACAGCTATCAGGCTAGTATGAAGATGTCACCGTTTGAAGCTTTGTATGGGAGAAAGTGCAGAACCCCACTATTTTGGAACCAAGCCGGGGAAGTAAAGTGTTTGGACCCGAAGTACTACAAGAAGCCGAGGCGAATGTGAGGGAAATCCGCAACAACTTGAGGGTAGCACAGACATGACAAAAGAACTATGCCGATGTACGGAGAAGAGAGCTCGTTTTCAACGTGGAGGACTATGTCTACCTCAAGGTGTCCCCTATTCGAGGACTTCGTCGGTTCAAGGTGAAAGGGAAGTTATCACCTCGATACATTGGACCCTTTCAAGTTCTGGAGAGGAAAGGTGAAGTGGCATATCAACTAGAATTGCCGGCTCACCTATCGGACGTGCATGATGTATTCCATGTGTCACAGCTCAAGAAATGTCTAAGGACGCCTGAAGAGGTGTTACCCATGAATGAGATTGACGTATGAGAGGATCTGTCTTATGCCGAGCAACCGGTCAAGATTTTGGAGACAATGGAACGTCTCACAAGAAATAAAAGAATCCGGATGTGCAAGGTGCAGTGGAGGCATCACTCGGAAGAGGAAGCCACATGGGAGCGAGAAGACGAGCTTAAGGCACAGTTTCCGGAATTGTTTTCTTAGAACCACGAATCTCGAGGACGAGATTTCTTTTAAAGGGGGTAGAGCTGTAACACCCCAAAATCCTGTTAAGAGGGGAATTTAAAAATTTTTGGACGTGTTACATGTGGTGCAGAAATTCAAATTCAAATCAAAACAGAAAAGAAAAAGAAAAAGAAAAAACAAAACCCCCGGCCAGTGGGCCGAAACCCACTAGCCGGCCCACCCGCCCCCGCGCCAGCCCGCAGCCGCGCGCTCCCTTCTCTCTCTCTCACTGACACGTGGGACCCGCGTGTCATCCCTGACCTCCCGCTCGCGCCAACTACCCGGACTCCTCCGCGCGTGCCCGATCGCAACTAACCCGGAAAACCGCGCTTTCCCAGCCGAATTGTAAGGGCCTCAGTTTTTGACACATATTTGAAGTGTTCATCACCACACCACACACCTCATTTGAGGAAAGATGATGAACACAAATGAAGAGCAAGTAACCACCATCAACATGCTCATTAGAGAACAAACTCACATATTGCAAAAGTGGTATTTCCCACATGTGATATAGGTGGGCTGGACATATGAAAACTCCAACACATTGCTAAGGATGTCCATGCCAAGTTTCACCCAAATTCAAAACCTTTTTGAGGCCATTTTTGGTATAGCTAGAAAGAGGGCAGTTTGAAACCATATTGAAATTCAAACTGTTTTTATCCCATGAATTTAAAAGTGGAAGGCATATTCTTACTCAGCACATTTTTGTGAGATCACACACCAATTTTCACTCCATTTGGAGTTGATCTTGACATGAGCTAAGTGGGACAAATTCAAACTTTATTTGAATTCAAAACTGAACTTGTGCTGAAATTCATTCAAACCAAACCCAATTTGAACTTTGATCAATTCAAATGGCTCATGGGTGAATAATTTGAATTACCAGGGGTACTATGGGGCTCACTGTTTACAACAGTGATTAGGAGTAAATTTCAGAGGTTAAAACTGGAAGTGGGACCCACATGTCAGCCACCACTTCAACTCAAACCGACTGAAAACCCAGCTCGGGTTCTTGCGCCGGACTGAGCAGCCGCCACGGCGAAGAGGCAACCGGGACACCACCTGCTTGCCGCCCCGACGTGCTGAACCGCCTCACAGCCCCCTTATCTACGCCACCGCTCTGATCGGAGAGATCACCGCTCACTCTGCTGCCTCCTCGCATCAGAACCGCGCCATCGCTGCCGATCACTCGGAGCTGATCAGAGAAGCTTGATCACCGCCTCTCCGTCCCCGCCAGAGCCACGGAACGGTACTAGAGACCTTCCTCCGTCCTCCCCGCTGCTAAAATTCAGTTGAGACCGATTGAAATCGGTTATGCCGAAAGATCAATTCGGTGACTTGGAACCGCCGCACCTCGGGCTTCCGTGGACAGCCCAACCAGGGCGTCGTCACGCCCGAGCCAAGGCACTCTTGGACGCGCTGGTGACCGGTGCTGCTCACCCCCGAGCCACGGCCCGAGTGATTGCTCACCGGCGGCGAATTTCCAGTTTTCCCCTTTCTGTGTGCAGCACGACCTTCGGGTGCGATTCCATTGAATTCGTGCTCTAGAAAGGACTAGGGGGCCGCAATCCACTCTCACACAAACTAGACATGGTAACGCACAAGTTGCCTTCACAACCCTTGGCCGGAGAACCTCTGTACCCGGTGTAATTCGAGGTTTACCAACGGCGGAACAAAAGGGAGGCATCGGGCGCACGGTGAGGACCTACTTCGGGCCTTCCCCGAGCTGCCTCAAGCTCATGTCAACCTTCCCTGAGGTCCACTGATGCTTCCCGACCGGTTCCTCGAGTAGTTTAGGTGCTAGGGAAGTCAGCCGACATGGCCGAAGTCTTTCCGAGGTGGCGGCTCGTCGCCGACCATGCACCGGCCATTGTCATGAGCAGCGGACCCCGGAATCCTGTTCCCCGAGTGAAAGTAGGCAGGTGCGGCCAAAATCGTGAAGTTTGGAGCTGTACAGAAGCCGGCGGCGAGCTCTCCGGCGAGGTCCCTCAGCGGTGGAGCGCGGGCGTCGCGAGGTTGAAGAAAGGGGTGGACCCCAGCTATCAGCAGCCGATATTTTGAATCGGGAACAGGCTGCGGCCGGGATCGGGTGTGCTGGCACGGAAAATCCTTGTGGGCCGCCTCGGCGTGCGACGCGTGTCCCCGGGGCCCACGCGCGAGTTTAAACTTTTCCCCGATTTTCAGATTTCCTTCAAACTTCAAATCCTCATAACTTTGGCTAGAAAGCTCCAAATCGAGTGAACCAAATTTTGCTGGATTCAGCTCTCTGAGTACTTTCCAGCAAATCAAGTTTCACTTCATGAAATTCCTTATTTCTCCAAAATTAATTCCTCAAAGTTTAAACTGGTTGGAATTTTATCTGGGGAATCCTTTGGAGGAAAATCCTGAAATTTTGCTGGGATGTTCACCAAAATATCCATGAATTATTATAAAAATTTCGGACCCATTGGAGCTCATTTAATCCACCTAATGGTGTGATTAGTAAAACTGTTCCAGAGAAAATAGAAAATGTTCAGAAACATTTTCAGAATTTACTCTGAAATTGTTTAGCTCCTATCTTTATCTAGGAACCTTCAAATTAAGTGAGACCAACTCCATTAGAACCCTCTGAAAATCTAGTTTTCAGAAAGTCATAGTTTGTTTCATAAAAATCCTTAGAACACCCTAAAAGCCTTCAATTAAGGTCAAGTATATAATTAATTGTGGAGGGCTCAAATGAGCTTTACTGCAACTAAAACTTGACCAAGTCTGTGCCTAGGTTGTAACCAAGCCACAGTAAAAGTTTCACAGTCATTGGGTCTGTCTAGTGAGAGTTATAGACTTCACAAGTTTAACAGTTAATACAACTGCATTTAAATTAATACATGTACTGCTTCTATCATGTAGTCGTTAAGGTCGAGGAGGAACCCAAAGTCCTAGACTTCGTTACACCGGAGGAGCAGCTAGCCTACGACCAAGAGCAGCAAGGCAAGCTCCGGTTTACATTAACCTTTTTACAAGTTTTATTGTTTTGAGCACATACTTGATTACTTTATTCTTTGCATTAGAGTCTTGTTTGGAAACCCAACTGCATAGCCAAGAAAACCATGGATTGGGTTTAGGATTGCAAACCCCGTTAGCTACTGCAATGCTATGGTAGTGTAGGATTCGGTACAAGTCGAGTAGTTGGAACTACTCGCGAGCATAGGCTAGAGGCACTCGACTCGGGTAGAGATAGCACATGATACACATGGCAAGAAAAATGAGACCGAGCGGAGAGTAAGGGCAGCAGGACTTTGGGGCCTGTGTGCTGTAGCTCCGCTTTTGTCGATTGAGGACCGAGCCGTGTGCGGGCCTGTTGAACAAGCTAGAACAGTACCGAAGACCTACCGGCTATATGGGAACCGGGAAACTGATGTAACTCGGGTAGCTGGGTATTGAGGCATTGCCCGTCGTTCAGAGGTTAGGTTGAGAGCTCGAGGTGTAAATCTGCTGGCGGCACTGAGATGCGCGTGCAGAGACATCTTGCTCGGGACGATGGGACCAGTTCAATATTTGGCTGACGGGCGAAAGGTGGTTGCGTGTAACACCCCAAAAATCTTGTTAAGACCCTAAATCATGTTAAGAGGGGAATTTAAAAATTTTTGGACGTGTTGCATGTTTTGCAAAAATTCAAATTCAAATTGGAATTCAAATTAAACTCAAATCAGAAAAGAAATAGAAAAAGAAAAAGAGAAAACAGAAAAAAAAACCGGCCAGTGGGCCGCAACCCACCAGCCGGCCCAACCAGCGCCCGCGCCAGCACGCAGCCGCGCGCGCCGCTTTCCCCCCCTGATAGGCGGGGCCCACCAGATCATCGTCTACCTCGCACCAGCGCTGGACTCTCTCACCCGAATCGAAACCGATCAGGAATTCTCGCGTATTCTTTCACACCCGGTTTTTCCGAAGAAACAACCAAGTGAATATCACATGTATGCCAGGATCATTTTCTCATACATGTGATGACAAAAAGTGAAGCATCATTTATTACAAGCCAGGTGTCGAATATAAATAAGTCTTACATCGCAAATGTCTCAATGGACACTAATGCTTCATCACAAGTAAATAAACTAGCAGCGGAATATTATTATTTAGGGCTCCATCACAGGCGTTGCCCGGGGGTCTTCATGAACCTAAAATCCATCCTCGGGTCCAAAATCTTGGTCATTATACACCACCTCATTATCTTGACCTGAGCAGCAATATAAACCAACAAATATGCAAGGTTGAGTACCAATGGTACTCAGCAAGCGTGGGAAAATTTTATCATGCATGGCTAGAACAAGGAGAGGTTGAACTCATGGTGAAAGCACTACGCAATTAATACCTATCACCTTAGCTTATTAAGCACCTACCTTACTACACAGGTGAAATGTTCCCACTCTCCCATCCCATCATCATAACCCAATACCAACAACATTTCCAATGTTAAGCTCCCCGCTTAACTTCCAAAACCATCAATCCTCTAATCATGAATAAGTCCAAGCCGCTCTTGACCGTGAGCACGGCTGTCATGACAGTTTTGACTCTGCAGAGTTTGTACCACTGTACCCACATGTAGTGATTTCATCCCCCGTTGCCGGGTGGACTAAAAGAACCTCCATTATGCCAGTGGCTACAATCCACATTCACACTTCCCAGGTGTGCGGCCAGGAGATCACTACGAAGCCTTTACAAAGGGATTCCCGACGAGCGTGGGCCCACTGAGGTTTCACCCCTAACAGCATACAAGAGGCTCCAACCCCGCTGCAGTGGCCCCCTCTTGAGCCTTGCGGTTCATATGGTAGTCCAGCTGACACCTACTCCACGCACCATCCAACACACCCATACTACGCCGGGGATACACCTAATTAATTGGCCAAGCTGCCCCATCTCAGCATGTGGTTGGCACTGTAAAGCTAGGTTACATGCTCCATGAACCGGTCCTTAGGATCCAGGCAAGTACTAAACACAAACCCGAGTCTCGTGCATCCAGCACACAACCAAAACATCCAACTTGCCTTGATCCCTACCTCTACATAACTCACAATATCTCATTCAAGAGTATGGTAATATAAACTGATGATCACATGTCCCAAATATCCCATTCTAAGCATGGCTAAGCATATGCATGGAAATAAATGACATGGTAAAATAAATCCCAACCCAAGCTACAAGGAAACAAGGTAATGCAATTCTAGGGCAACTTTCCTAGCATGGGTTTCATATTTCATTTGACAATGCAAATAATTCTATCTACACATCCTAGCATAGGATCAAAGTGGTCAAGGACACTTGCCTCCTTCTTGCTGCTCTTGAAATGGGTAGTCCTGATCTTGGAAAGAAATAACTTGCTCTTGAACAGGTTCTACTTCATACCATCACACATAGCAAAAGAAAAACAACAATCATAAGACATAGTTCACACTTCTTACTTCATACAAACCACACATTCATATTTATGAAATTCATTCACCCTTATATGGGTTGTGGTCACTTTGTGTGTTGATCTGTGGCTTGCACACACTTTTATTTATATGTATATGATTCCTACTTTGATGTTCATATTTATACTTACATACTTTATATATATATATATATATATATATATATATATATGTGTGTGTGTGTGTGTGTTTCAGTTTTAAATAAATTCCTTACATTAAACTACCAAGTATGCATGAAACGTATTTTTCTTCTCCATATGTGCTTTCATAACTTCTATCAACCCTAAACTGAATTCTTTGTATTTTAGAAACTCCATTTATCATTTACTAGTTGCTATATTTTCAGATTTATATTCCTATGCATAATTGTGTATTTTATTATTAAATTAGTAATACACATCACCTAAACAGAATAGGTTCTGGTCCTAAATAATTTAAAATCATATTTTGACCTTGGCTTCTGATGTAGACCATTTCATAATTATTTTCCCTATTTTTCTATAGCTATTCTTTACTTAAAAATGTGTCCCTATACTAATAAATGTGAATAATAGATGAAACAGATTTATTTCAGCCCAAAAATATATTTTTATCTCACTCCAAAGTTTTCTAAGTACTGAGAAAGTTTTTAAGAAATTTTGACAATTATGTTTGTCCCCCCCTTTTTAATTTTTAAACACTAGTTACATATTCAATTTTCTAAATTAAATACTAAACAGGGCTAAAATAATGAATTCACCCCATTACAGGGTATATAATATTATTTTCATAATTTCCAGGGGTCTAGCTACACTTATCAGGGGTGTTTTACCTAATTTTTATTAAGTCCAGGGGCTAAAACTGATTTTTAAATGAATTTACATGATTTTCTGGAGTTCCAGGGGCTAGATCTGAAGTTTCCGGGGCTAGCTCTCAATTCCAGAGAACCCCAGGGGGTAGCACGTAAGAATTCCAGTCTTTATAATGCGGGGCTGACATGGACCGTCCGATTTTAAACCGACGGCTGAGATTATAACATCGAACCGGTACGCGGGGTTTTAAAGTCTACCGTGCGATTTAAAATAAACGGCGCACAAGCGGCCACGTCGCTTCGATCGAGCGCGGGCGGCGCTGCCGGCGGCGCACGGCGGCGGGAAGCGGCGATCTCGCTGGAAAGTTACGGATCCTCGAGAATTGTGCCTAAAACTGTGATCTTATGGCATAGATCGGTAGAGGGGAGGTCAGGGATCTCACCTCGGGGGTTTTCTCGAGCTCGGGGGTCCTGGAAAGTGCTCAGCGGCGAGGTCCGAGGCAAAACCATGGCGAAGCTCGTCGGCGCTGGATTTACACCGTAAGTCTTCGGGTTTTCTGCACCTGCAAAGTTCCCCGGAGGCGGTGGATCAAGACCAGCGAGTTAGATCATAGTTTCCGAGCTTAGATCGGCCAGAATTCACCGGCGAAGTCTCGGTGCTCACCGGAATGAAAATCGGCGATCGCGTGGGAAAAACTGATCGGAGCTGGGGTTTTTATAGCCGGGGAAGGGTGGTGGGTCAGTTGTGATCGAGTTGGATTCTTCTGGGACCGGAATTCGGGCTGCGGGACGGGTTTTCCGATCGGTTCAGATCGCGCGCGCTCGGGGAAAAGTCCGGGGTCGCGGGGTTAGGGATGACAGGCGGGTCCCACCCGTCTGTGAGAGGCAGCGCGGCGCGCGCGGGGGCGGGCTGGCGCGGGGAAACTGGGCCGGCTGGCGGGTTTCGGCCCACTGGCCGGTTTTTTTCCCGTTTCTCTTTTTCTTTTTCCATTTCTTTTCTGTTTTGAGTATAATTTGAATTCCAGTTTGAATTTGAATTTTTGCAAAACATGCAACACGTCCAAAAATTTTTAAATTCCCCTCTGAACATGGTTTAGTGTTTTGAATCAAAATTTTGGGGTGTTACAGCTCTACCCCCCTTAAAAGAAATCTCGTCCTCGAGATTGGTGTTTCTAAGAAAACAATTCCGGAAATTGTGCCTTAAGTTCATCTTCCCGTTCCCAGGTGGCTTCCTCTTCTGAGTGATGCTTCCACTGCACCTTGCACATCCGGATTCTCTTGTTTCTGGTGAGGCGTTCCATCGTCTCCAAAATCTTGTATGGTTGCTCGGCATAAGACAAATCTTCAGCTACATCCACTTCATTCATGGGTAACACCTCTTCAGGAGTCCTCAGACATTTCTTGAGTTGTGACACATGGAATACATCGTGCACGTCCGATAGATGAACCGGTAACTCTAGTTGGTACGCCACTTCGCCTTTTCTTTCCAAAACTTGAAAGGGTCCGATGTATCGAGGTGACAACTTCCCTTTCACCTTGAACCGACGAAGTCCTCTGATAGGGGACACCTTGAGATAAACATAGTCTCCCACGTTGAAAACGAGTTCTCTTCTTCGTACATCAGCATAACTCTTCTGGCGTGTTTGTGCTATCCTCAAGTTGTTGCGAATCTCCCTCACCTTCGCCTCGGCTTCTTGTAGCACTTCTGGACCAAACACTTTACTTTCTCCTGTTTGGTTCCAAAATAGGGGAGTTCTGCACTTCCTTCCATACAAAGCTTCAAACTGTGACATCTTCATACTAGCTTGATAACTGTTGTTATAGGAAAACTCCGCATATGGTAGGTTCTTGTCCCAACTCCTATTGTTTTTGAGTGCACATGCCCTTAACATATCTTCAAGGATCTGATTGGTTCTCTCCGTCTGCCAGTCAGTTTGGGGATGATAGGCAGAACTAAAGTTCAGATGGGTTCCCATGGTTTCATGCAACTTCTGCCAGAACCTTGAGGTGAACTGTGTCCCTCGATCCGACACAATCTTCTTTGGCACTCCATGGTAACACACAATCCTTGACATGTACAATTCTGCCAATTTGGACCCGCTGTAGCTTTCTTTCACAGGAATGAAATGAGCTACCTTGGTTAGCCTATCAATAATGACCCATATTGAATCATACCCGGATTGGGTCCTACGTAATCCCACGACAAAATCCATGCTGATTTCTTCCCACTTCCATTCAGGTACTTTGAGTGGTTGCAATAATCCCGCGGGTCGTTGATGTTCTGCTTTCACCAACTGACATGTGTCACATAGGGCAACATGTTCCGCGACATCTCGCTTCATGCCATACCACCAATACCTGCTTTTGAGGTCCTGGTACATCTTCGTACTCCCAGGATGAATGGAATAGTCGGAATCGTGAGCCTCCATCAAAATTGATTCACGGATCTCTTTTACTTCTGGCACACAGATCCTTTTCCCGTGCCACACCGTTCCCTGTTCATCCTCTCTAAAACCAGGAGCTTTATTTTCCTTAATGAGCTGTCTGATCTCTTGTATCTTCTCATCATTCTTTTGGCCCTCGCGTATGTCTCGCTCGAGTGTGGAGTCCACTTCCATGGCGATGGCTTCACCAATATTTACTAGACATAGATTGAGTCTCATAACCTCGTCCTTCAATTCTGCAGGCATGTCCTTCAAACTCAACTTATTGACCTGCACTTTCCGACTCAAAGCATCGGCCACGACGTTTGCTTTCCCGGGATGATAGTTGATGCCCACATCAAAGTCATTGATTAGCTCTAGCCATCTCCTTTGTCTGAGGTTGAGATCTGGCTGTGTGAATATGTACTTCAAACTCTTATGATCCGTATATATCTCTGTCCTCTTCCCCATCAAATAGTGCCGCCAAATTTTCAACGCGTGTACCACTGCGGCTAGTTCTAGGTCATGTGTAGGATAGTTCTTCTCGTGCTTCCGAAGCTGCCGGGATGCATATGCCACGACATGTCCTTCTTGCATGAGAACACATCCCAACCCATTTCCAGAGGCATCGCAGTACACTGTGAAATTCTTCTGCATATCTGGCATAACCAGCACTGGGGCTGTTGTCAATCTCTTCTTTAGCTCCTGAAAGCTTGTCTCGCACTGTGGCGTCCAGGTGAATGTGATTCCCTTTTCCAACAGTTTAGTGAGAGGTCTCGAGATCTTGGAGAATCCCTCAATAAACCGTCGATAGTATCCAGCCAGTCCCAAAAAGCTTCGAACTTCCCCGACATTTTCAGGGGTTTTCCACTTCTGGATATCTTCGATTTTGGCGGGATCTACGGAGATTCCTCCCTCCGAGATTATATGTCCTAAAAAGGGAACTCTCTTCAGCCAAAACTCACACTTGCTCAACTTGGCATATAGTTGGTGTTCTCTCAGCCTCTGTAACACCAACCTTAGATGTTTCTCATGTTCTTCTTCATCTTTGGAGAAGACGAGAATATCATCTATGAAAACCACCACAAATTTGTCCAGATATTCCATGAATACCTTGTTCATGAGGTACATGAAATATGCCGGGGCATTGGTTAGCCCAAAAGGCATGACAGTGTATTCATACAGTCCGTACCGAGATACGAAAGCTGTCTTGGGAATATCTGATTGCCTTATCTTGAGTTGGTGGTACCCCGACCTGAGATCAATTTTCGAGAACACACAAGCTCCCCTCAACTGATCAAACAAGTCTTCAATGCGGGGTAATGGGTACTTGTTCTTGATGGTTACCTCATTCAAGGCACGGTAATCCACGCATAACCTTTGAGTTCCATCTTTCTTAGGCACAAATATCACCGGAGCTCCCCATGGTGAGGAACTAGGGCGAATATACCCCTTCTCCGTCAGTTCTCTCAAATGATCCTTGAGCTCTTCTAGCTGCTTGGAGTCCATCCGATAAGGTCTCTTGTATATCGGGGCTGTTCCCGGTACTAGCTCAATTGCGAATTCCACGTCACGGTCGGGAGGCATACCTGGCAATTCCTCCGGAAAAAACATCTGGATATTCCCTGATAGTCCTGATTTCCTCAACTTTCACCTCCACTTGATTTAATTTAATGTCCCTCCTAGGCTCGTGTATCGTTATGAACTTTACTCTTGTGCCATTGGGGTGAGTTAGTTCCACCGTTCTGGTCGAACAATGGATGATTCCTTTATGTTTGGTCAACCAATCCATACCCAAAAATAATATCTATCTCTTGTGAATCTATCACTATGAGGTTAGCAGTAAATACTACCCCATTAATGTCTAGGCTCACTTTGGGACACACTTGTCTTGTCCTTATTTCTCCACCTGGAGAATTTACAGCTAGCATATGGTTCATTTGTGTGGTTGCTAGGTCATGCTTCTTAACAAACCCTTGAGCAATGAACGAGTGGGTAGCACCAAAATCAAACAACAGAGTTGCAAGGTGTAAATTGGCAGGAAACTTACCAACTACCACGTCGGGTGCCTCTTGTGCTTCCTCCATAGTGACGTGGTTCACCCGTCCTCTCACTACATTCTGCTGTTGTGGCGGCGCAGGCTTCTTCTTTGGGCATTTATGGGCGTAGTGCCCCACTTCACCACAGCTGAAACATTGCACCCCAACCTTAGGTGTTTGGCCTTTGTTGTCTTGGGGTTGGTTCGGGGGTCCTTGCACTGCTGGTCGAGGTGGATATGCGGGGCGAGGCTGTTGCACAAACTGACGTTGAGTCTGTGCTGGTGCTGCGGGAGGCCTGTAGTTTGGGTTGTACCCTCTTGGTGCTGAATAGGGTACCGCAGCACGGCTTGTCTGCCCCGTAGGTTGTTGCATCATACGTGGGCGGGTGTTGCTCCCTGAGGCCTGATGTGACCACCCAGCCTTCCTCTTATTCTCATTTTCCAGGGCCTTTAGCTTCCTTTCCACCACAAACGCTCTGTCCACCATCTTTTGAAAGCTTTCATACTCATTTGAGGACATTGCAGACTGCATTTCTGCGGTAAGCCCTTCCACGAAACAATCTTGTTTCTGCTCATCGGTCTCTATGTCTCGTGGAGCATAATGGGACAATTGAGTGAATTTAGTGAGGTATTCCCTCACCGTCATGTTTCCCTGCTGCAGTCCCAGAAACTCTTTCCTCTTGTTTTTGAGTTCACCTCTTGGGATGTAATGGTTGCGGAAGCTACGCTTGAACTCTTCCCAAGTGATGTTCTCAGGGTCATGATGGGCAGCCACGTAGGCGGTCCACCAATCAGCAGCAGGTCCTTGCAATTGATGAGAGGCAAACAGCACCCTTTCATATCCTTGGCACTGTATGATCCTCATCTTACTTTCAATGGTCTTCAGCCAATCATCTGCCTCCAGAGGTTCAGCAGCACTTGCAAACTTTGGAGGTTGAGTTCCTAGAAACTCACTCAACCTTGGTTGGCGTGGTGCAGCTTGTGGAGGTGGAACTTGATGCAAGTTGGCCACCACTTGAGTCAAGTTCTGGATAAGCTGATTTTGATTCTCCAGCATTTGGTGGAGAGGATCAACTTCTTCACGGCGACCACCCCTGTCCTGGCCTCCAGAACGATGAGGGTTGCATGCCTCATCATTGTTGTTGGCGGGGTTGGCAGCACGTCCTTTTCCTCTTCCGGCCATCTGGCAGAATCAACAAATGTTAATTTGATATCATTTGGTATCATCTTACTACTTTCATTTGTTGGTGCTTTGAGGTGTTGAGGCTTTGTTAAAATTTTACGAGGGTTTATATCTCACACCAAATAAATGCTCTATTATTTCCTATGGGTTCACACACCAAAGCAAAACAATCTGAAGACGAGGCTGTGGACAATTGCTCATGGCTTCCACAACTCACGTCACACACCAAGCATCATCACACCATTAACTACGTAACGACTCGACTACTCGACCTCTTGCTAGCTAGGGGAAAGACTCTACACTACTCGTCCTCATGAGCTGGCTCCTCGGGATCTTCCTCCTCATTTCGGCTACCTTCTGACTCTGCTTTGGGTGGGGAGGCTGCTGGTGGAGAAGTGCGACGACGCCTGATCGCTCGGCGATCCGGGGAGTCAGGAGTCCATGGATCACTCACGGTGACACACAGTTCATTCCCATCTCCTCTTTCTCTCGCCTTTAAGCAAGCTCGCAGCAACGCCTCCGTTTCCTTCAGGGTGTCTCGGACATCCTGAAGCTCTTGTTGACACTCCTGCAGTCGAGTGCTGAGCATAGCAGCATCCTCCAAGCACAAGTCCATGTGCTCATGGGAAGTCCCTTGCTGCACCGGTGGGTACTTGTACTCCGTGGTACCACTCTCACGTTGGAGGACATACATGTACTCAGTTTTGTCCAAGTGGCGACGATAGATGTGACTCTGGCAGGTGATGGCCTCCCAGGTGACATCTTTCTCCGCGTCAACTTGTGTTGCTCGACAAGCTGGAGAGTGGTGAATCTTAAGCAGTTGATTCTCGTGTATAATCCTCATCTCCGAACTCCATTCTTCCCTCTTCTCACGGATGGTCCTGGTGGAGTTATAGTGGATGATGAGCTTGCCCGTATTGCCGGCGGCTTCGAGCATACGTCGAAGACGGCGCAACAAGTCTCCTACTGCCAATCCGTAGGAAAGATACATCACTGGACGACTCTCCTCTCTTTCGGCAAGGGAAACTACGGGAACTCTCCCTCCTGTGGACTTACGAGCGGTGCGAATCATGCGAACCATCTAAAACAAAAGAATTTAAAATTAGGTTAGAAAAATTCTCAAACAAAAATCCTATTTTGAATGAAAGTTGGGGTAAGATGAAGAAAATGACCCCTTTAATAACACTTTTCCACCCACACCTTGGAAAATAGTTTTTAAGAAAATAGGGCCCTTAAATACGTCCATTTCTACCTAGGTCCACGTTCCTACGGGCAAGCCTGGCTCTGATACCACCTTTTTCACACCCGGTTTTTCCGAAGAAACAACCAAGTGAATATCACATGTATGCCAGGATCATTTTCTCATACATGTGATGACAAATAGTGAAGCATCATTTATTACAAGCCAGGTGTCGAATATAAATAAGTCTTACATCGCAAATGTCTCAATGGACACTAATGCTTCATCACAAGTAAATAAACTAGCAGCGGAATATTATTCTTTAGGGCTCCATCACAGGCGTTGCCCGGGGGTCTTCATGAACCTAAAATCCTTCCTCGGGTCCAAAATCTTGGTCATTATACACCACCTCATTATCTTGACCTGAGCAGCAATATAAACCAACAAATATGCAAGGTTGAGTACCTATGGTACTCAGCAAGTGTGGGAAAATTTTATCATGCATGGCTAGAATAAGGAGAGGTTGAACTCATGGTGAAAGCACTACGCAATTAATACCTATCACCTTAGCTTATTAAGCACCTACCTTACTACACAGGTGAAATGTTCCCACTCTCCCATCCCATCATCATAACCCAATACCAACAACATTTCCAATGTTAAGCTCCCCGCTTAACTTCCAAAACCATCAATCCTCTAATCATGAATAAGTCCAAGCCGCTCTTGACCGTGAGCACGGCTGTCATGACAGTTTTGACTCTGCAGAGTTTGTACCACTGTACCCACATGTAGTGATTTCATCTCCCGTTGCCGGGTGGACTAAAAGAACCTCCATTATGCCAGTGGCTACGATCCACATTCACACTTCCCAGGTGTGAGGCCAGGAGATCACTACGAAGCCTTTACAAAGGGATTCCCGACGAGCTTGGGCCCACTGAGGTTTCACCCCTAACAGCATACAAGAGGCTCCAACCCGCTGCAGTGGCCCCCTCTTGAGCCTTGCGGTTCATATGGTAGTCCAGCTGACACCTACTCCCCGCACCATCCAACACACCCATACTACGCCGGGGATACACCTAATTAATTGGCCAAGCTGCCCCATCTCAGCATGTGGTTGGCACTGTAAAGCTAGGTTACATGCTCCATGAACCGGTCCTTAGGATCCAGGCAAGTACTAAACACAAACCCGAGTCTCGTGCATCCAGCACACAACCAAAACATCCAACTTGCCTTGATCCCTACCTCTACATAACTCACAATATCTCATTCAAGAGTATGGTAATATAAACTGATGATCACATGTCCCAAATATCCCATTCTAAGCATGGCTAAGCATATGCATGGAAATAAATGACATGGTAAAATAAATCCCAACCCAAGCTACAAGGAAACAAGGTAATGCAATTCTAGGGCAACTTTCCTAGCATGGGTTTCATATTTCATTTGACAATGCAAATAATTCTATCTACACATCCTAGCATAGGATCAAAGTGGTCAAGGACACTTGCCTCCTTCTTGCTGCTCTTGAAATGGGTAGTCCTGATCTTGGAAAGAAATAACTTGCTCTTGAACAGGTTCTACTTCATACCATCACACATAGCAAAAGAAAAACAACAATCATAAGACATAGTTCACACTTCTTACTTCATACAAACCACACATTCATATTTATGAAATTCATTCACCCTTATATGGGTTGTGGTCACTTTGTGTGTTGATCTGTGGCTTGCACACACTTTTATTTATATGTATATGATTCCTACTTTGATGTTCATATTTATACTTACATACTTTATATATATATATATGTGTGTGTTTCAGTTTTAAATAAATTCCTTACGTTAAACTACCAAGTATGTATGAAAAGTATTTTTCTTCTCCATATGTGCTTTCATAACTTCTATCAACCCTAAACTGAATTCTTTGTATTTTAGAAACTCCATTTATCATTTACTAGTTGCTATATTTTCAGATTTATATTCCTATGCATAATTGTGTATTTTATTATTAAATTAGTAATACACATCACCTAAACAGAATAGGTTCTGGTCCTAAATAATTTAAAATCATATTTTGACCTTGGCTTCTGATGTAGACCATTTCATAATTATTTTCCCTATTTTTCTATAGCTATTCTTTACTTAAAAATGTGTCCCTATACTAATAAATGAGAATAATAGATGAAACAGATTTATTTCAGCCCAAAAATATATTTTTATCTCACTCCAAAGTTTTCTAAGTACTGAGAAAGTTTTTAAGAAATTTTGACAATTATGTTTGTCCCCCCCTTTTTAATTTTTAAACACTAGTTACATATTCAATTTTCTAAATTAAATACTAAACAGGGCTAAAATAATGAATTCACCCCATTACAGGGTATATAATATTATTTTCATAATTTCCAGGGGTCTAGCTACACTTCTCAGAGGTGTTTTACCTAATTTTTATTAAGTCCAGGGGCTAAAACTGATTTTTAAATGAATTTACATGATTTTCTGGAGTTCCAGGGGCTAGATCTGAAGTTTCCGGGGCTAGCTCTCAATTCCAGAGAACCCCAGGGGGTAGCACGTAAGAATTCCAGTCTTTATAATGCGGGGCTGACATGGACCGTCCGATTTTAAACCGACGGCTGAGATTATAACATCGAACCGGTACGCGGGGTTTTAAAGTCTACCGTGCGATTTAAAATAAACGGCGCACAAGCGGCCACGTCGCTTCGATCGAGCGCGGGCGGCGCTGCCGGCGGCGCACGGCGGCGGGAAGCGGGATCTCGTCGGAAAGTTTCGGATCCTCGAGAATTCTGCCTAAAACTGTGATCTTATGGCATAGATCGGTAGAGGGGAGGTCAGGGATCTCACCTCGGTGGTTTTCTCGAGCTCGGGGGTCCTGGAAAGTGCTCAACGGCGAGGTCCGAGGCAAAACCACGGCGAAGCTCGTCGGCGCTGGATTTACACCGTAAGTCTTCGGGTTTTCTGCACCTGCAAAGTTCTCCGGAGGCGGTGGATCAAGACCAGCGAGTTAGATCAGAGTTTCCGAGCTTAGATCGGCCAGAATTCACCGGCGAAGTCTCGGTGCTCACCGGAATGAAAATCGGCGATCGCGTGGGAAAAACTGATCGGAGCTGGGGTTTTTATAGCCGGGGAAGGGCGGTGGGTCAGTTGTGATCGAGTTGGATTCTTCTGGGACCGGAATTCGGGCTGCGGGACGGGTTTTCCGATCGGTTAAGATCGCGCGCGCTCGGGGAAAAGTCCGGGGTCGCGGGGTTAGGGATGACAGGCGGGTCCCACCCGTCTGTGAGAGGCAGCGCGGCGCGCGCGGGGGCGGGATGGCGCGGGGAAACTGGGCCGGCTGGCGGGTTTCGGCCCACTGGCCGGTTTTTTTTCCCGTTTCTCTTTTTCTTTTTCCATTTCTTTTCTGTTTTGAGTATAATTTGAATTCCAGTTTGAATTTGAATTTTTGCAAAACATGCAACACGTCCAAAAATTTTTAAATTCCCCTCTGAACATGGTTTAGTGTTTTGAATCAAAATTTTGGGGTGTTACATATTCCAGCCGAATTCTGTTCGGGGGCGACGCAAACTCGATATAAACCACCCAGCCGCCCTCCCCCATCTATAAAAACCCCGGCCTCGTTCTGTTTCTCCCACGCGATATGCCGATTTTCTCGGTGAGAACCGAGACTTCTCCGGCGAATTCTGGCCGATCTAAGCTCGGAAATTCCGATCTAACTCGGTGGTCTTGATCCACCGCCTCCGGGGAACCTTGCAGGTGCAGAAAACTCGGTGACTTGCGGTGTAAACACAGCGCCGACGAGCCTCGCCGTGGTTTCACCTCGGACCTCGTCGCCGATCACCTTCCAGGACCTCCGAGCTCAAGAAAACCCCCGAGGTTAGATCCCCGACCTCTCCTCCACCGATCTATGCCATAAAATCACAGTTCTAGGAAGAATTCTCGAAGATCCGAAAGTCTCCGGCGAGATCGCCGCTTCCCGCCGCCGTGCGCCACCGGTAGGGTTTAAATCCCCGCGTACCGGTTCGATGTTATAATCTCAGCCGTCGGTTTAAAATCGGACGTTCCACGTCAGCCCCGCGTTATAAAGACTGGAAATCTTACGTACTACCCCCTGGGGTTCTCGGGAAATAAGAGCTAGCCCCGGAAACTTCTGATCTAGCCCCTGGAACTTCAGAAAATCATGTAAATTCATTTAAAAATCAGTTTTAGCCCCTGGACTTAATAAAAATTAGGAAAAACCCCTCTGATAAGTGTAGCTATACCCCTGGAAATTCTGAAAATAATATTATAGACCCTGTAGTGGGGTGAGTTTACCTTTTTAGCCCTGTTTAGTATTTAATTTAGGAAATTGAATATGTGGCTAGTGTTTAAAAATTAAAAAGTGGGACAAACATATTGTCATAATTAAATTAAAAACTTTCTCAGTATTTAGAAAACTTTGGAGTGAGATAAAAACATATTTTGGGCTGAGTTGAATCTGTTTAATTTATTATTCACATTTAGGGACACATTTTTAAGTAATGAATAGTTTTAGAAAATAGGAAAAATAATTGTGAAATAATTTACATCTGAGGCAAAAAGTGAAAATATGTTATTAAATTATTTAGGACCAGAACCTATTCTGTTTAGATGATGTGTATTACTATTTCCATAATAAAGTACACATTTATGCATAGGAAAATAAATCTGAAAATATAGCAACTAGTAAATGATAAATGGAGTTTCTAAAATCCAAAGAATTCAGTTTAGGGTTGGTAGAAATTCTGAAGGCACATATGGAGAAGAAAAATACCTTTCATACATACTTGGTAGTAAAAAGGTGTAGTAGTTGAATATAAGGAATTTATTTAAATTGGAAACTCATATATATATAGTAGGTAAGTATGAATGTGAACACAAAAGTAGGAATCATATACACATGATTAAAAGTGCATGCAAGCCACAAATCAACACACATAGAGTAACCACAACACATATAATGGTGAATGACTTTCATAAATATGAATGTGTGGTTTGTATGAAGTGGAAGTGTGAACTATGTCTTATGGGTTGTTGTTTTTCTTTTGCTACGTGTGATGGTATGATGTAGAACCTGCTCAAGAGCAAGTTATCCCTTTCCAAGATCAGGACTACCCATTTCAAGAGCAGCAGGAAGGAGGCAAGTGTCCTTGACCACTTTGATCCTATGCTAGAATGTGTAGCTAGAGTTATTTGCATTGTCAATTTAAATATGAAACCCATGATAGGAAGTTTCCCTAGAATTGCATTACCTTGTTTCCTTGTAGCTTGGGTTGGGATTTATTTTAGCATGTCATTTATTATTATGCATATGCTTAGCCATGCTCAGAATGGGATATTTGGGATATGAGATCATCAGTTTATTTTACCATACTCTTGAATGAGATATTGTGAGTTATGTAGAGGTAGGGATCAAGGCAAGTTGAATGTTTGGTGTGTGCTGGGTGCACGAGACTCAGGTTTGTGTTTAGTACTTGCCTGGATCCTAAGGACCGGTTCATGGAGCATGTAACCTGGCTTTACAGTGCCAACCACATGCTGAGATGGGGCAGCTTGGTCAATTAATTAGGTGTATCCCCGGCGTAGTATTGGTGTGTTGGATGGTGCGGGGAGTAGGTGTCAGCTGGACTACCATATGAACCGCAAGGTTCAAGAGGGGGCCACTGCAGCGGGGTTGGAGCCTCTTGTATGCTGTTAGGGGTGAAACCTCAGTGGGCCCATGCTCGTCGGGAATCCCTTTGTAAAGGCTTCGTAGTGATCTCCTGGCTACACACCTGGGAAGTGTGAATGTGGTTCGTAGCCACTGGCATAATGGAGGTTCTTTTAGTCCACCCGGCAACGGGGGATGAAATCACTACATGTGGGTACAGTGGTACAAACTCTGCAGAGTCAAAACTGTCATGACAGCCGTGCTCACGGTCAAGAGCGGCTTGGACTTATTCATGATTAGAAGATTGATGGTTTTGGAAGTTGTGGATGTTAAGCGGGGAGCTTAACATTTGAAAATGATGATTGGTTATTTGGTTATGATGATGGGATGGGAGATTGGGACCATTTCACCTGTGTAGTAATGTAGGTGCTTAATAAGCTAAGGTGGTAGGTGTTAATTGCGTAGTGCTTTAACCATGAGTTCAACCTCTCCTTGATCTAGCCATGCATGATGAAATTTTCCCACACTTGCTGAGTACCATTGGTACTCAACCTTGCATATTTTGTTGGTTTATATTGCTGCTCAGGTCAAGATAATGAGGTTGTGTATAATGACCAAGACTTTGGACTCGAAGAAGGTTTCTAGGTTCATGGAGACCCCCGGCCGACGCCTGTGATGGAGCCCTCAAGAATAATATTCCGCTGCTAGATTATTTATTTGTGATGAACTTATTATCGTCCATCGAGACATATGCTATGTAAGACTTATTTATATTCGACACCTGGCTTGTAATAAATGATGCTTCACTATTTGTCATCATATGTCTGAGAAAATGATCCTGGCATACATGTGATATTCACTTGGTTGTTCTTCGGAAAAACCGGGTGTGACATTGCGTACGGCGTCCGTGATGGTTTTTGTAGGCAACATCGAGTACGGGCGTACGTGACGGGTTGTTCGGGTAACCCTGCAGGTGTAAATCGATTATAATCGCCGTCCCTCGCGGTCAGTGAGTACCACTTGTTCACTGTACCGTGACGTAGAGAGAACAGGCTTGTTACATGTTAAAATGTTGCTGATTGAGAGATGGACTTGATTGCTAATGAATTGCTGTAGTTTAGAGCTAGCTAAAGTTCTTTTCAACTTTGGGCAAAGTACATGAGAGAAATGTGTTTCTTGTTTGATTTCGGCTCTCTCATGTGCCTTAGCGTAGGGTTCTCCACAACCTGCTGCTAAAACTTGAAAGTAAGTTTCTACTAATTAGGCGAGTCCTTGCAAATGATTTTTACCTCATGTAACTCACCACCCCTCATTTAGAAGTTCCATGTTTAGGTGAGACGGGTCAGACTTGCTGAGCCTTCGTGCTCACTGCTTGTGTTTGAAGCTTTTGCAGGGTTCTATGAGGAAGGGACTTCTGAGGAGGAGACGGAACCCCAGGAGGGGAACCCCATCGAGTGGGAGTCGTGTACGCCGCAGAGTTAGTGTGTGTGTGTGCTAGCAAGGACACGTTCAAGGGCTGAACGTGGACTTGATGCGTAGTCTACGCCCGTGAGTGTAGACTGTACTTATTTTGATGTAAACATATTCATAAACTTGTTTATGTAATAAAATTCCGCTTCCGCTTTGTACCTTTGACGTGTGTTATCCAGTGTTGTGCAACGCAGCACCCCTCAGCGTGATCCTGGCTCGACAAGACCTTTGGGGTCGTGTCAGCGTTGGTATTAGAGCTCGCTTGAGGTTTAACGCACTACAAAGGTCATCTTTTTCAAAAATCCAGTGAGGAACGAGTTAGTAGCCCGTATAAGGATGTTATTAGCATATAGAAAGTGGCATACTAACCTATCTGTCTATGTCGGAAAATCGCACATCTCGGGACATTTATGTCTTGGGGGTTTCACGTAAGCGCTGTCCACCAGTGCGCACAAGCTGAAGGGTGGAGCCCCACGGGTGGCAGGTAACCCGACCCGCTTTGATATCCTCTACGACTCTTCATGTCGTTTAGGGTATTCGAGCAACGTCTGTCCCTGGCAAGCGTGGTGCAACTTGGGAGGCCCCGTCACGTGGTCTGAAACGTGAACACGTAACTCAAGGCGTGTTTGGCTTGAGAACATCCGGGCGAGTGATGACGGCCGGGTGTACGAACTGTATGGATTCCGGGCTCGGTGTGCAGCCGAGTCTGACGATTGCTTGAGTTTCTGCAGGCAGCCTGACCACGAAACGGTAGGCGTGTAGCATCCATGTGCGAGTGACGATTAGTGCCACTGAAATAACGAAGCCGGCTAAGTCCGGTATAGGTTTTTCGTTGTGAGGACGTAGTACCGACATAATCTGGTGACGCATCAACGTCACACCCAACTAAATGAACAACTTCATTTAAAACTTAAAGGTTTTGATCTAAAGTAGTAAAACTTGATATAACTTCTTCCCTTGAACAATATATTCAAAGTTAAAAAGTTTTCAACTTATAGGTTGTTAAGGACAGAGCACTCTGTTTTCAGCTGAATCAAGGCTGAAGTTAATCAGAGGTTAGAGGTTGAGTTATTTCGAGGTTGGGGTCATATGATACATTTCTGGAAATCTTTGGAAGAGCTTTACAACTTTTCTGTTGAGGTCCAGAGGTTTTTCATCCCTTAACAACTCGAAAAATGCAGTAGAGTTGAAACTGTCCAGAAAACAGGGCAGAGCAAAGACTCTGTGTAAACTCTCTGTAAATTGAGCATAACTTCCTGCATAAAAATCCAAAAATAGAAAATGAGGTAGTTATGGAAATCTTATGAGATGGGTAACAACTTTGTAACAGAAAGTTTTGTCAGATTAGGAACAGAATTCACTGGAATTCTTGGACGAAATCAGTACCTAAAGCAGGGAGGTGCTGTCCAATTGTTTCCAGAAATCCTGTTAACTTTGACATCTCATAACTTTTGAACCAGGACAGATCTTAGGCCAAGGAAATACTTTCTGGAAAGCTATTGAAGTTATCTTTAACTTTGATGTTGAGCTCCAGAATTGGTTTTGCCTTTAGTATGACCTAAATCAGGTTGAGATGGAAACTGATCAGGGCTGTCAGGTGAACACCAGATCAGCAGTCAAATTGTTTAAAATTTGAACTGTGTTTCCAAGTTTTATGGGTTCAATGACATGTCTTATGTTATAACTCAATGGTTTACTGTTTAAATAAATATTTGACATTTCTCAAATATAATTTTTACAGATGACAGCAGATAAGCAATTGGAGAACGGGTGGGTGGTGTCCCACTGTTCTCACCGTAGCGGCTACCCGGAAGCATTGTGGCAAGTGCTCCAATATTTCGGGTACGACCAGATGCTGCAGTACTTCGCCAAGGAAGAAGGCGAAGAGGGGAACAAGACGTGGAAGATCCATGTCGAAGTCCCTGCAGGACCTACGCCACCCGGTTGGGTGCCGTTCACCGTCACGGTGAGAGGAAGACAACCGGAAGGGATGTGGCAAGTGGCAGCCCGTGACACCATGTCACGTTTCTGCCAACTACACGTGCAGGCTATGGAGGGCACTCCATACGCGCTCGTTCCGGTGGAGGGACGGGCCCAGCATGTGTGGGAAGAGAGGTACCGGGAGGCAACGGACCCGAGTTGCCCAAGGTACAACCCCGCGGAGGCAAATCTCAGCCTCCAGATGATGGCGGGAAACGCCGTGATGGACAGCCAAGCTGTTCATACGGAGCATCTCGCCACAAAGCTCAAGGAGAGCACAAGCCGTGGAGACCATTTCGAGAGTGCTCACAGCGCACTCCGCAATGTGCTCCTTCCGACGATCAAGCGACTGAATGAACAGCACAATCAGTTGCATCGTCTGAAGAAGGCGAAGAAGAAGAGCCATGTTGACATCGCGGCGTTGCAAGAACTGGTACAGAATCTGACCCAGCAGAACGAGGACCTTGCTCAAGAGCGAGACGACGCTATTGAGGAAGGCCAAGGCTGGGAAGAGGACTACAACCAGGCTATGGACGAGGTGCATGCTTTGCAGGACCTCGTACCTCCGGTATTGGGCATACCGATGGTCTTGGGTCTTCCAGCAATGGGATAACCCAGGATGGGAGAAGAGGTGGTAGATCCGGAGCCACCAGCAGAGGTACTGGAGGAGGATGACCCGCAGGAGGTCGAGTTCTACTCCGACTAGGGGGTTATAGTTGTCATGTAGGGCAGCCAGGGTAGTGTAACCCAACTTTTGTAATCAGTGACATGTCGTGTAGACAGTAGCGTATGTATAGGTAGTGACGACATGAGCACGACGTCTCGGAGACCCGAGAATAATGTATCTTGTATAAAGTATATGATTTATCAATATATGTGAATGTTGTGCAAATTATTCATGTGTCACTTCAATACCTACTGTTGCATATGGAAATTTTGAAGTAAGACATGTGCTAATTGCTGCTGTTTTGGATTTCAGAATGACGCGTACTCGTCCCAACCGGGACGTTGGGGGTACTAGTCAAGGGGGAGAGACCTCCCAACCACCTCCCGAGGACTCCTCGGGACAGTAGCAGCAACAGCAACAGCAAACACCGCCACCGCCACTACCGACAGTTACATTGGCCGACATCGTCGCGGCAATGGCGGGTTCACACCAGCAGCACACAGAGTTGCTGCAGACTCTCATCGCCAATACGTCTCGCCCAGAGAGACGTCAAGATCGTGAGGAGCACCAACAGAGCTCCTACTCCGACTTCCTGGCTACTCATCCCCCGGTATTCTCAAGGGCGGATGAACCACTTGACACGGACAACTGGCTCCGCGCCATAGAGATGAAGTTCGGGCTGCTCCAGATAAGTGAGCAGCGCAAGACTCAGTTCACGGTCCAGCAGCTCCAAGGATCCGCGAGCGCGTGGTGGGCCAACTTCTGTGCTTCACAGCCCACCGACCGAGTGATGACCTGGACGGAGTTCCGGACGGTCTTCAGGGCCTATCACATACCGCCAGGTTTGATGAAGAGGAAGATGCAGGAGTTCCTGCACCTGCAGCAACGGAGCCGGAACGCGCTGGAATACTCCAGGGCGTTCAACGATCTCGTGCTCTACGCGTCGTATCACGCAGATACCGACGAGAAGCGGCGGGACCACTTTTACCAGGGGCTTAACCCGCTCCTGAAGGACAAGTTGGCGATGTTCAATCGCGGCAGCCTCAGCGACATCATTGATGCTGCGATTGTTCAGGGGGACTCCGGCAAGGAGTTGGCGGCGGCAGAGCGAAAGCGAATCGCGCCGCAAAGCAGTGGAGAAGGAGGCGGTCCTTCTCAAAAGTTTCGGATGGTGAATCGCCCACCATCAGGTCCACGCTGGCAGACACCACAGCGGTCGATGCCGTTCCGCAGTCGACCGTACTCTTCACCGGCATTCAGGCCGGCACTGCCAGTACCACCCCGACAACAACAACAGCAGCAGCGGGCGATGCCGCATGCGTATTCACCTCAGCAGTGCATGCCGGGCTTTCGTCCCCCAAGCACTACACCAGCAGCGGCCACATGTTACAAGTGTGGTCGTCAAGGACACTTCACGAGCAGTTGCCCGGAGAGGCAAGGCGGCGGTGTGGCACCGCAGTTTCTGGGGAGGAATCAACCTCGGAACCCTACTAATGCGCGGCGGGCAAACCCTAGGCCTGGTACCGTCCACCAGCTTGAAATTGAGGATGTGCCGGAGGGCGAGCCAATCCTTGCGGGTATGTTTTAACTCCACCAGCATCCCGCTATAGTACTATTTAATTCAGGCGCCACTCATAGCTTCATTAGTCAAGCTTTCATTGATAAACATAGCATGCAAATACTACCCGCCGATAGTCATTATGTAATCTGTTCACCGGGTGGGAAAATTTCAGCAAGCATGATGGTCCCAAAAGTGTCATTGTGCTTAGAGGGTAGAGTTTACCCTACGTCTCTCATAATTTTAGAGGGACAAAAGGTCGATATCATCTTAGGGATGTCGTGGTTAACCCGCCACGGCGCTGTTTTAGACACCGTCCTCCGAGTTGTGCACTTGAACTCAGAAGTGCACGAGTCTCACTCCTTATTTCTGGACAGTCCAGAAATAAAACTTCCAAGTGTCTATCAAGCCACAACCATCAGATTGGAAGATATTCCAGTGGTCCGAGAGTTCCCTGACGTATTCCCGGATGATTCGCCAGGGATGCCGCCCGATAGAGAGGTGGAGTTCAAGATTGAACTTGCACCGGGAACCATGCCAATATCCCGAAGGCCGTACAAGATGGCGCCCAAGGAGTTGGCTGAACTGAAGACTCAGCTCACGGACCTTCTGGAGAAGGGTTTTATTAGGCCGAGCTCCTCGCCATGGGGCTGTTCGGCATTATTTGTCAAGAAGAAGGATGAGACGTTACGGCTTTGCGTAGACTATCGTCCATTAAATGCCGTAACCATCAAGAACAAGTACCTGTAGCCACGGATCAGCATGTTGTTTGATCAGTTGGTCGAAGCAAAGATCTTTTCCAAGATGGATTTAAGATCCGGGTACCATCAAATTAAAATAAGGGCTGAGGACATTCCAAAGACAGCTTTCTCGACAAGGTACGGACTTTATGAGTACCTGGTCATGTCCTTCGGCCTCACCAATGCTCCAGCTCACTTCATGTACTTAATGAACTCGGTATTCATGCCGGAGCTGGACAAGTTTGTCGTGGTCTTCATCGACGACATCCTGGTATATTCCAAGTCGGAAGAAGATCACAAGAAGCATTTGCGTATAGTCTTGCAACGGCTGCGGGATCACAAGCTATAGGCGAAATTCAGCAAATGCGAGTTCTGGATATCGCAAGTGCCTTTTCTCGGGCATATTATCTCAACGGAGGGTATCGCTGTAGACCCGAGCAAGATCACTCAAGTGCTGAATTGGGAATCCCCGAGAACTGTTCACGAGGTACGGAGTTTCCTCGGACTCGCGGGATATTATCGGAGGTTCATTCTGAACTTCTCGAAGATTGCCAAGCCTATGACAGAGCTGCTAAAGAAGGCTACCAAATATGTTTGGAGTCCAGCGTGTGAAGCAACATTCAAGGCTTTAGTCAAGCACCTGACATCAGCACCAGTTTTGGCGCAGCCAGACACAACAAAACCGTTCGATGTGTGCTGCGATGCATCCGGCATTAGGCTCGGATGTGTGCTGATGCAAGACCAAAGAGTGGTTGCATATGGATTACGGCAGCTTAGAAACCATGAGCAGAATTATCCAACTCACGACTTGGAGCTCGCTGCCGTGGTACTTGCACTAAAAATGTGGAGGCACTACCTACTCGGTAACCTCGTACATTTATATACCGACCACAAAAGCCTCAAGTACATATTCAATCAGAAGGAGCTGAACATGAGGCAACAAAGATGGTTAGAACTGATAAAGGATTACGAGATAGATATCCATTATCATCCGGGCAAGGCAAACGTAGTGGCGGATGCGCTGAGCCGCAAGTCACACGTCAACAATCTAACCACCACACCGTTGGAAGAGAGCGAACCACCACTACATGTGATTCCACATGGAGCTCTCTACAACCTAGCTTTGATCCCCACCATCCGTGAAGGGATAGCGGCTTCTCAGAAACATGACAAGGGCATGTCGCATTTGCGGAGACGTGTAGACAGTGGGGAGCTGAAATGTTTCCGGAAGGATGGAGACGCCGTCCTATGGTTCAAGGACCGCATCGTCGTACCCCGTAACCCGGAATTACGGAAGAAAATTTTTGATGAGGCTCACTTATCAAAATTTTCTATTCACCCCGGCAGCAACAAGATGTATCAAGAACTCAGAAGCAAGTTTTGGTGGACACGGATGAAGCGAGACTGCAAAATACGTGTCCAAGTGTGATACATGTCGAAGGGTGAAGGCAGACCACATGCGGAAACCGGGACTGCTGCAACCACTGGGCATTCCTGCCTGGAAGTGGGAGGATGTGGGTGTAGGATCGAAGAGCACGTGAAAAGCTACCAGAGGGGGATGAATGGTATATTAAAACTTTTCGCAGCGGAAACAACAAAAACCCCTCAGCAAAAAATCAATTGGTTAAAGAAATCGTGTGTGCAAGTGTTTTCAAACGTGTTCAACCGTGACAAATCAAGTAGAGAGGTAGAGAATCAAGTCATGGATCTAATGCAACAAGAATCACATGAAAACACGAAGTAAAACTTGAGATACGATCAAAACATTAAACGAAGATCAATCTGTTCTACCTGATATAAAACAGATCTGCAATGCTGCAAAGAAACTCGTGTATCTCAAAAACTACAGATCCGAAGCTCGTGAAAATTTCACAGATGATAGATAATTGAGTTGTAAAGACAACCCAAAAATAATCACGTCAATTGGATCTGTAAAACTCGAGTTATGAATGAAACACCGAAGCAACGTCGTTCTGTCCAGAAACTCGGCGAGAAAGACTTGACGAAAAACAAGTCGGACGAACAAGGCACAAAAGCTCCTCGAAACTATGAACTTTATTCAATAGAAACACAAGAGGAACAACCCAAAGTTCTCTACACACGAGAGCTCTGGCCTCCCTTGCTTTTATAGCCAGCCCTCAGGCTAAACATTCCAATCTAGGACTCCTACTCCTAATTGGACTCGTATCCTAACTTACCATAACTGCTCAGGACTGTTCTATTCGCAGATAGAAGCAATCGTGAGACTTCCAAACATCTTAGGAACGTTCTAAACATTCCTAAAACAAATCAACTTCGTGCCTAGCATGAAATCCTATCATAACCAACTCAAATCTTCCATATTAGAGCCATATCCGACTCAGCCTCAGACTGAGTATGCAATCCAGCCGGTTGGACCTTTCCGACCAATTATTTACGTCCACTTCTCTTCATCACGCCTTGGAACAATGTTGCCACATCCATGCACTCCTTGCACACGTGCAAACACCTTCCAACGACGTACACGCAACCTTCATATGCACTGCCCTTGATCCAAACATGCTGCGCGACCTCCCGATCAACTCAACCACAGCTCCTCCCGAACTTGGTTGTTGGAACCTCATCTCCCCCCTGAGACTAGTCCAAGTCCCGTCACCAGCCATGTCTTGAACTCAAGCAACACCTGCACATGAATAAACAACCAATTCTTCCGAGCACAAGTCCTCGACTTGACTCACGTTTGTTCAAAAACCACAACACCTTACATGAGCACGTCACATAAGCATGTTGCAAACCATATCAAATGATAACAGCCATAACCACCAAAACACACCAAAAACTTAGCAAATTAATACTAAGCAAACCTTCCCATAAAGCAAGTTTGAAACATTGCAAGTTAAAAGCAAAAACAAGACGCTGCAGTTCTACGAGTTGAACTTCACGGGAGCTCCCTAAAAACAAGCTCCGGACCTCACAGAAGCTCTCCGGACCTTGCCAACACTTGGCGGACCTAACAAACAACTTGTCGGACCTTGCCACAAAAGAATGTTTTGGCAATATTCAAAACTTTGAATGTTAATGCTAACTTTTATCCTAATTGCCAATGTATTCAGCACACATAGGTCTCACAATCTCCCCCTTGATGAATGCATTGGCAACACCAATTAAAATCCGAACATTGGCTTATGAAAAGTTTTGAAAAGCTTTGATAACTCATTTCTCCCCCTTTATTAATTTCTCCCCATTTTTTAAAATCAGAGAAGGAAGAAAGTGTATAACGTATGCAAAGTGTAAAAAAATCTCTCCTTATACATATTTCTCCCCCTTTGACAATGTATTCAGCAAGGTTCAAAGGAGAAATTTTTAAATGTTATGAGCATATTATAACATATAGATATAAAACAAATCTCATCCAAGTCATGCTATCAGGTTACTTACACTATCACATCAATGAGATACATAAAGTAGTGTAAGCCATGCTAGAGATCAAATGTATTTTTCAGTTTAATAAAGTCATGATCTCCCTTACTCAACTATTTCAAAACATGAAAACATGACACCTGTTGCTGCATTTTTATTATTCATAATCATTTAAGGCACAAAGTTGATCATATGATATTTGCAAGAGATTATATGCCGCATCAGCCTTATTCTAACCAACCAAGCCAAGCCTATGTCATTAGACAATCAGAAGCTTAAGACATGGTTTTAGTCATACACAATTCCTTCCAAGTTCATATCTTAGTGCAATGATAAGCAATCTCAAAATAAGAAGTGCGATGCATGCATATTCTCTTGATCTTTTCTCAATTTTTTATTTGAAAACTCAACATGTGAGCTGATCACTTGATTAATTTTTTATGATTAAAAGCACTTGTGAGCACGCAACAAGTTCAAAACAGCAAGAAAGTTCGATCATGACCAGATTTAGTTACTTGTCATGGCAAAAACTATAAAATGTATAACATGAGTAATGTAGTAAGAACTTTCAGCCTGTAAAAGGAATCACAAAGTTTCCTTTTTCAACATTATCACGAAGAAAGTGATACCTAATGTCAATGTGCTTAGTTCTAGAGTGTTTCACGGGGTTTTTAGCAATACAAATTGCACTAGTGTTATCACAAAACAGTGGAACACTATCTAAATCAACCCCATAGTCCTTAAGTGTTTGAACAATCCAAAGAATTTGTGAGCAAGCGCTAGCCGCAGCTACATATTCAGATTCGGCCGTGGATTGTGCAACTGAACTTTGTTTTCTAGAGGACCAAGCAACAAGTGAATTACCAAGAAAATGACAAGCACCCGAAGTACTTTTCCTATCAATCCTACAACCCCCAAAATCAGCATCCGAAAAAGCTTTGAAAGAAATGGTTGAGGAAGAAGGAAGAAAAATGCCAAATTCTTGAGTTCCATGTAGGTACCTGAGAATCCTTTTGATGGCTTGGCGATGTGAAGCACGTGGAGAAGCTTGAAAACGTGCACAAAGACATACGCTGAATTGTATGTCCGGTCTTGACGCCGTGAGATACAAAAGTGATCCAATCATACTCCTGTATTCTTTTTTATCGACCGGGTCACCATCTTCGTCAAGTTCAAGTGCTGTTGCTGTTCCATTGGTGTCCGAAGAGGCTTGCATTTGTCCATGTTGAAGCGCTTAAGAAGGTCCTTTGTATACTTAGTTTGATGCACAAAAGTTCCTTCTTTTGTTTGCTTGATTTGCAGCCCCAAAAAGTATGTGAGTTCTCCCATCATACTCATCTCAAATTCTGAACTCATCATAGCTGAAAACTTGGACACGAGATCATGAGAAGCACAACCAAATATAATATCATCCACATACACTTGAACGAATAATGAGTCATTGCCATGCTTAAGTACAAAAAGAGTTTTATCAACCTTGCTCATGGTAAACCCCTTTTCAAGTAAGAATGTTTTTAACCTATCATACCATGCTCTAGGGGCTTGTTTTAGACCGTACAGTTTGTAAACATGATTAGGAAAATTTGTATTTTCAAAACCCGGTGGCTGCTTAACATAAACCTCCTCCTCTATGTAGCCATTAAGAAAAGCACTTTTAACATCCATTTGATATAACTTGAAACCTTTAGATGCAGCAAATGCTAATAAAATTCTTATAGCTTCTAATCTACCAACTGGAGCAAATGTTTCATCAAAATCTAGACCTTCAATTTTTGTGAAACCTTGAGCAACCAACCTAGCTTTATTCCTAACCACAACCCCATCCTCACTTTGCTTATTTTTAAATAACCATTTAGTTCCAATTAATGTGTGACCTTGAGTTGGAGGTACAAGTTTCCAAACATTATTTCTTTCAAAATTTTCTAACTCTTCTTGCATGGCATTAATCCAAGGTTCATTAGTGAGTGCGTGTGATATATCCTTGGGTTCAAAAGAAGCAACAAAAGCAGAATGAGCATGAGAGTTTGGATCGCAAAACCTGGACCGAGTGACTCGTTCATGCAAGCTTCCAATGATTTGTTGTGGAGGATGACTTTTAAGTACTCAGAGGGGAGTAGACACTTCACAAGCACCTTCTTCTTCATGTTCGGACCTTTGATTAGGAGAGCTTGTTGATTGAGGAAGGTCCGAACCAGCAGTAGTGACTGTTGGTGCTGGTTGTGGTGCAAAATCAGCAGCTTGATCGTTATTTACTTCCGAGTTTTCGGGCAGCAGAACCACTTCTTCATCTTCTTCAATAAAAATACTCTCCCCCTGCGGATATGGATCCGGACCTGCAATATCGGAGCTAGTACTTGGGCTAGCTTCATCAAAAGAAACCTCGCAAGTCTCCACAGTTTTGTTAGTGTCAAGTAAAAGCACACGGTAGCCTCTAGTATGAGATGGATAACCAAAAACATGCCATCAACAGATCTAGCTTCAAATTTATCAAGATTACCATGTTTCTTAACAAAGCATTTGCAACCAAAAACCCTAAAGTGTGTAACACTAGGCCTATGTCCAAACCGGAGCTCATATGGGGTTTTTCCAAGCTTAGCACGCAAGAAAACACGATTTGAGACATAACAAGCGGTTGCAATTGCATCAGCCCAAAATTTACTAGGAGTTTGATATTCATCAAGCATAGTCCTAGCCATCTCAACTAAGGTCCTGTTCTTTCTTTCTACGACACCATTTTGTTGTGGTACATAGGGTGAAGAGTATTGATGATCTATTCCATTTTCAGCACAAAAGTGATCAAAGGATTGGTTTTTAAATTCAGTTCCATTATCACTTCTAATTGCTTTTAGTGATCCTGGGTGATCAATAGATAATCTAAGAAATAAAGTTCTAAAATGACTAAAAGCTTCATTCTTAGATGCCATAAAATAAACCCAAGAATATCTGGAATAATCATCAACAATCACAAGCACATACCATTTACCTCCGAAGGATTGAACACGTGCCGGACCTACTGTGTCAAGATATAAAAGTTGTCCCGGTTCAGCTGTCATGGTCATTGTTAGAGGAGCATGTGAACCTGCAACAAACTTAGCATGTCTACAAGAAGAGCACACAATATTATTGTCCTTTTTAAGCTTCGGCAGCCCACGTATGCGATCGAGAGCACTAACACGAGTGAGATGATCAAAGCCTATGTGACCAAGTCTACGATGCCAAAAATATAGATCCTTTGTATCATTAGCAACTAGACACCGATGCTTAGAAGTTGACAAATCAAAATCAGCTTTAAAAACTCTTCCAAACCTAGACATGTTAAACAAAAGCTCACCTTTTGAATCTACAACCTTGCAGCAATTTTTAGCAAAGCTAACCTATAGATTTTCATCTAGCAATTGTGAAACCGAAAGCAAGTTGTATTTCAAATTTTTAACAAGTGCCACATCTTTCAAAGTGTAGAGATTGTTTACTCTAACCGAACCTTTAGCAATTATGGGAGTAGAAGAGTTATCAGCAAAAGTAACATTTTCTACACGTGACACAAAAGAGAGAGAGGAGAACCATTCTTTGTTACCGGTCATGTGGCGTGAGCAACCTGAATCCACAATCCAAATGTTCTCCTTCCTCAAACGTGAAACCTACACAGCAGCACAATACGTCGATGACTCAATACTAGGGTTAGTTAAAAGACTTTTAGGAATCCAGTACTGAGTCACACGATGTCCAGCAGGAATAACACGCGAAAGCTGAGAAGTTACAGCAGGTTTATGAGCCAAACATCGAAAATTTTTGTTCCCAACTACTGACTTAAAAGATGTGTTATATGTAGCACAAAAAACAGTAGGTCCGGGAGCAAGTTTTTGACTCATTACAGCAGGTTGCAAGCTCCGAACATTCGGTCTAGCAGATTTTGCTTGGTTGTTATGTGATCTAGCAAGTATTCTTTGTTTCTTATCGTGTTTAGCTAGTCTATAACAAAAATCCATGACATGACCATCTCTACCACAGTAGGTACAATGAAAAATAACCTTATTATCGTGTCTAGATGAGCAAGCAACACGTTTATTAGAACCCGAATGGGACAGTACTCCTGCAGATTTGAAAATCACCTTTTTTTGTCTAGAAGCTGTTTGAATCAAACCACTTCCTAATGACTTTACAACTTTAGGTGGGTGTGCCTTAGTATAAGCATGAGAATTAAAACCTAAATCAGTTTTATCATTACAAGACTTGGAAGAATTCAGCAGCAAGTTTAAGTTCTTATTTGCATTAGAAAACCGATCTAGTGTCCTATGCATGTCATCAAGTTTATTGGACAGATCAAAGCAGTTTTCACATGAAGTTTTTCCTTTTAGTTTGCAATTTGAACAATATTTAACTTCATGCACACATAAAGCATTGTTCAAAATAGAAATCTCATTCATAGCATCATTTAGTTTCTTATTCAGATCATCACATGAAGAACAATGCAAATAAATTGTAGAACAACAAGCATCTTTCAAATTTTTATCATTAAGTGCAGCAAGCTCTTTGTTCTTTTCAATTTCAAGTTCAAGTTTATCAAGTGTAGATGCGTGTGCACTTCTTAAAGAGGATAATTGTTCATAAATTAAATCACATGAGGAACAAGAATCATCACTAGGAATCAAAGTTTTTAAACGATTAATTTCAGATTCTAGTGATTAAATTTTAACAGCATTGTTCCTAAGTTTTTTATCCTTTTTCTTTAATATAACAGTGGCACGAGAAATAGCATCACACATTTCTTCGCAAGTGGGACATACCTCTTCATCGTCGCTGTTGTGTTCTGCCTCCTCGGAGCTTGAACTTGACTTGCTCGCCATGCAGCACATATTTGCCATAGCTTCTTCATCTTCATCACTACCGGTGTCCACATCACTTGAGCCGAAATCTTGAAGTGCAGAGATCATACTATGCACTATGTTGCGCATTGATAAATCTTTCTTCTTCTTATTCTTTGCGAACGCTTTCTTCGGCCTTGTTTGCTTTTCTTCACGTGAAGTCGGACCTGAAAGGTTAGGGCACTCCGTATGAAAATGTTCTGTCTTAGCACATTCAAAACATTGTTGAGGCCCGGAGCTTCCTCTCCTTCTAGTTCTCACATTTTGCAATGCTTTTGAGAACCGAGTAGAGATGAGTGCAAGCTCCTCCTCTGGAAACTCTTCAATCTGTTCAAGGGTTAGAGAGGACAGCAAAGAGAGTGCACCACTAGATGATGATTGACTAGAACTAGACATGTCACGTTTCGAAACAAATGCAATAGACTTGTTGGGGTTTTTACCTAAGATGATGTCAATTTCATGAGTTTTCAATTTAGAATAAAGCACGTCTAAAGTAAGAGGACTCATGACAGTAGATTCACAAACAGATGTAACTTTCATCTCCCAAATTGACATATCTAATGCTCCTAACAATTGTCTAGCATTTTCAGCATCTGAAAAGTTAACATTGACACTACGCAAGTTGCTGAGAATTTTATTAAAGCGAGCAAAAAGGTCATCAATTGACTCACCGGGTTGCATCTCAAAATGCATGTATTCTTTCTTGAACATATCTTGCCTTACCTCCTTGATCGTATTGGATCCTTCATAGTAGTCACAAAGAGCTTTCCAAACATCATATGCAGATCGGAGGTGTGCAACACGGTCGAAGTCGTTTGAGTCAATCCTTGGATGATCAAGTTGCGAGCCTTGTTGTTGTTGTCAACATCTCTCATGTTCGCAGCCATAACTTGATCGTTGGGTGGTACATCGAAGTTCCGGTAGACCTTTTCCCAAATGGCGAAGACTTGCGCCTGTATGTAGGCCTCCATCCGCGCCTTCCAAACCTGAAAATCGATGCCATTGAACACACAAGGTTTTGCGGAGTACTTCTCCATGATAGTTAGTCAAAACACGTGCAAATCACAAAGATTAGAGCACCTTGGCTCTGATACCAATTGTAGGATCGAAGAGCACGTGAAAAGCTACCAGAGGGGGGTGAATGGTAGATTAAAACTTTTCGCAGCGGAAACAACAAAAACCCCTCAGCAAAAAATCAACTGGTTAAAGAAACCGTGTGTGCAAGTGTTTTCAAACGTGTTCAACCGTGACAAATCAAGTATAGAGGTAGAGAATCAAGTCACGGATCTAATGCAACAAGAATCACTTGAAAACACAAAGTAAAACTTGAGATACGATCAAAACATTAAACGAAGATCAATCTGTTCTACCCGATATAAAACAGATCTGCAGAAGCTCGTGTATATCAAAAACTACAGATGAGAAGCTCGTGAAAATTTCACAGATGATAGATAATTGAGTTTTGAAGACAAACCAAAAAGAATCACGTCAATTGGATCTGTAAAACTCGAGTTATGAACGAAACACCCAAGCAACGTCGGTCTGTCCAGGAACTCGGCGAGAAAGACTTGACGAAAAACAAGTCGGACGAACAAGGCACAAAAGCTCCTCGAAACTATGAACTTTATTCAATAGAAACACAATAGGAACAGCACAAAGTTCTCTACACACGAGAGCTCTGGCCTCCCTTGCTTTTATAGCCAGCCCTCAGGCTAAACATTCCAATCTAGGACTCCTACTCCTAATTGGACTCGTATCCTAACTTACCATAACTGCTCAGGACTCTCCTATTCGCAGATAGAAGCAATTGTGAGACTTCCAAACACCTTAGGAACGTCCTAAACATTCCTAAAACAACTCAACTTCGTGCCTAGCATGAAATCCTATCATAACCAACTCAAATCTTCCATATTTGAGCCATATCCGAGTCAGCCTCAGCCTGAGTACGCAATCCAGCCGGTTGGACCTTTCCGACCAATTCTTTACATCCACTTCTCTTCATCACGCCTTGGAACAATGTTGCCACATCCATGCACTCCTTGCACACGTGCAAACACCTTCCAACGACATACACGCAACCTTCATATGCACTGCCCTTGATCCAAACATGCTGCGCGACCTCCCGATCAACTCAACCACAGCTCCTCCCGAACTTGGTTGTTGGAACCTCATCTCCTCCCTGAGACTAGTCCAAAGATCCTGTCACTAGCCATGTCTTGAACTCAAGCAACACCTGCACATGAATAAACAACCAATTCTTCTGAGCACAAGTCCTCGACTTGACTCACGTTAGTTCGAAAACCACAACACCTTACATGAGCACGTCACATAAGCATGTTGCAAACCATATCAAATGATAACAGCCATAACCACCAAAACACACCAAAAACTTAGCAAATTAATACTAAGCAAACCTTCCCATAAAGCAAGTTTGAAACATTGTGAGTTAAAAGCAAAAACAAGACGCTGCAGTTCTACGAGTTGAACTTCACGGGAGCTCCCTAAAAACAAGCTCCGGACCTCACAGAAGCTCTCCGGACCATGCAGGAGCTCTCCGGACCTTGCCAACACTTGGCGGACCTAACAAAGAACTTGTCGGACCTTGCCACAGAAGAATGTTTTGGCAATATTCAAAACTTTCAATGTTAATGTTAACTTTTATCCTAATTGCCAATGTATTCAGCACACATAGGTCTCACAGTGAGCATGGACTTCGTTATCGGTTTACCCACCACCTTGCAGAAACATGATTCTGTGTGGGTGATCGTCGATCGGCTCACCAAAGTTGCCCATTTCATCCCGGTTAACACAAACTACAATGCCAAGAAGTACGCTGAACTGTACATCTCACGGATCCTATGCTTGTACGGCGTACCCCGTACCATCATATCGGATCGGGGCACTTTATTTGTGTCCTGTTTTTGGGAGCAGCTGCACGCTGCCTTGGGGACGAAACTGATCCGTAGTTCAGCATACCACCCGCAGACGGATGGACAAACCGAGCGGGTAAATCAGATCTTAGGAGACATGCTACGAGCTTGCGCTATCAACCACGGCAAGAATTGGGATGATCACTTGCCATTAGCCGAGTTCTTGTACAATAATGGGTACCAAGCCAGCATCAAGATGGCACCTTACGAGGCGCTATACGGTAGGAAATGCCGCACACCATTAAACTGGTGTGAGTCTGGCGAAAGGGTTACCTTCGGGATTGACCTCGTCAACAACGCGGAAGAAAAGGTTCGACTGATTCAAGCGAACCTAAAAGCCGCTCAATCCCGTCAGAAATAGTATGCGGACCGGAGAAGGCACCCATTACAATTCGAAGTTGGAGATCACGTATATCTACGGGTGTCTCCAATGAAGGGCGTAAACAGATTTGGGGTGAGAGGAAAGTTAGCATCCCGATTCATCGGTCCATTCCAGATTACCGAAAGATGTGGATCGGTAGCACACCGGCTGAAATTACCAGAAGCACTTTCCAGTGTGCACAACGTCTTTCACATTTCCCAGCTAAGGAAGTGTCTTATGCTATCAACTACCATTCAGCTGGAGGATATTAAAGAACTGCAACCGGATCTCACCTATCGGGAGGAACCGGTGCAGATTATCGATGAAAAGGCCCGAACCACACGCAACCGTACGTTGTGGTTCTACAAGGTGCTATGGAGTAATCACTTTATGGACGAAGCGACATGGGAGAGCGAAGAATTTCTTCGCGCTAACTACCCCAACTTTTTCACGTCGCATATCCGGTAATTTTCCACCGTCCTCTCTCTCATTTTTCACCTTATAATCTCGGGACGAGATTCTTTTAAGGGTGGAGGAATGTAAGGGCCTCAGTTTTTGACACATATTTGAAGTGTTCATCACCACACCACACACCTCATTTGAGGAAAGATGATGAACACAAATGAAGAGCAAGTAACCACCATCAACATGCTCATTAGAGAACAAACTCACATATTGCAAAAGTGGTATTTCCCACATGTGATATAGGTGGGCTGGACCTATGAAAACTCCTACACATTGCTAAGGATGTCCATGCCAAGTTTCACCCAAATTCAAAACCTTTTTGAGGCCATTTTGGGTATAGCTAGAAAGAGGGCAGTTTGAAACCATATTCAAATTCAAACTGTTTTTATCCCATGAATTTAAAAATGGGAGGCATATTCTTACTCAGCACATTTTTGTGAGCTCACACACCAATTTTCACTCCATTTGGAGTTGATCTTGACATGAGCTAAGTGGGACAAATTCAAACTTTATTTGAATTCAAAACTGAACTTGTGCTGAAATCCATTCAAACAAAACCCAATTTGAACTTTGATCAATTCAAATGGCTCATGGGTGAATAATTTGAATTACCAGGGGTACTATGGGGCTCACTGTTTACGACAGTGATTAGGAGTAAATTTCAGAGGTTAAAACTGGAAGTGGGACCCACATGTCAGCCACCACTTCAACTCAAACCGACTGAAAACCCAGCTCGGGTTCTTGCGCCGGACTGAGCAGCCGCCACGGCGAAGAGGCGACCGGGACACAACCTTCTTGCCGCCCCGACGTGCTGAACCGCCTCACAGCTCCCTTATCTACGCCACCGCCTTGATCGGAGCGATCACCGCTCACTCTGCTGCCTCCTCGCATCAGAACCGCACCATCGCTGCCGATCACTCGGAGCTGATCAGAGAAGCTTGATCACCGCCTCTCCGTCCCCTCCAGAGCCATGGCAAGGTACTAGAGACCTTCCTCCGTCCTCCCCGCTGCTAGAATTCAGTTGAGACCGATTGAAATTGGTTATGCCGAAAGATCAATTCGGTGACTTAGAACCGCCGCACCTCGGGCTTCCGTGGACAGCCCAACCAGGGCGTTGTCACGCCCGAGCCAAGGCACCCTTGGACGCGCTGGTGACCGGTGCTGCACACCCCCGAGCCACGGCCCGAGTGATTGCTCACCAGCGGCGAATTTCCAGTTTTCCCCTTTCTGTGTGCAGCACGACCTTCGGGTGCGATTCCGTTGAATTTGTGCTCTAGAAAGGATTAGAGGGCCTCAATCCGCTCTCACACAAACTAGACACGGTAACGCACAAGTTGCCTTCACAACCCTTAGCCGGAGAACCTCTGTACCCGGCGTAATTCGAGGTTTACCAACGGCGGAACAAAAGGGAGGCATCGGGCGCACGGTGAGGACCTACTTCGGGCCTTCCCCGAGCTGCCTCAAGCTCATGTCGACCTTCCATGAGGTCCACAGATGCTTCCCGACCGGTTCCTCGAGTAGTTGAGGTGCTAGGGAAGTCAGCCGACATGGCCGAAGTTTTTCCGAGGTGGCGGCTCGTCGCCGACCATGCACCGGCCATTGTCATGAGCAGCTGACCCAAGAATCCTGTTCCCCGAGTGAAAGTAGGCAGGGGCGGCCAAAATCCTAAAGTTTTGAGCTGTACAGAAGCCGGCGGCGAGCTCTCCGGCGAGGTCTCTAAGCGGTGGAGCGCGGGCGTCGCGAGGTTGAAGAAAGGGGTGGACCCCAGCTGTCAGCGGCCGATATTTTGAATCGGGATTGGGCTGCGGCCGGGATCGGGTGTGCTGTCGCGCAAAATCCGTGTGGGCCACGGTGTGCTGTCGTCTCGGCGTGCGACGGGTGTCCCCGGGGCCCACGCGCGAGTTTAAACTTTTCCCCGATTTTCAGATTTCCTTCAAACTTCAAATCCTCATAACTTTGGCTAGAAAGCTCCAAGTCGAGTGAACCAAATTTTGCTGTATTCAGCTCTCTGAGTACTTTCCAGCAAATCAAGTTTCACTTCATGAAATTTCTTATTTCTCCACAATTAATTCCTCAAAGTTTAAACTGGTTGGAATTTTAACTGGAGAATCCTTTGGAGGAAAATCCTGAAATTTTGCTGGGATGTTCACCAAAATATCCCTGAACTACCATAAAAATTTCAGACCCATTGGAGCTCATTTGATCCACCTAATGGTGTGATTAGTAAAACTGTTCCAGAGAAAATAGAAAATGTTCAGAAACATTTTCAGAATTTTCTCTGAAATTGTTTAGCCCCTATCTTTAGCAAGGAACCTTCAAATTAAGTGAGACCAACTCCATTAGAACCCTCTGAAAATCTAATTTTCAGAAAGTCATAGTTTGTTTCATGAAAATCCTTAGAACACCCTAAAAGCCTTCAATTAAGGTTAAGTGTATAATTAATTGTGGAGGGCTTAAATGAGCTTTACTGCAACTAAAACTTGACCAAGTCTGTGCCTAGGTTGTAACCAAGCCACAGTTAAAGTTTCACAGTCATTGGGTCTGTCTAGTGAGATTTATAGACTTCACAAGTTTAAAAGTTAATACAATTGCATTTAAATTAATACATGTACTGCTTCTATCATGTAGTCGCTAAGGTCGAGGAGGAACCCGAAGTCCTAGACTTCGTTACTCCGGAGGAGCAGCTAGCCTACGACCAAAAGCAGCAAGGCAAGCTCCGGTTTACAGTAACCTTTTTACAAGTTTTATTGTTTTGATCACATAGTTGATTACTTTATTCCTTGCATTATAGTCTTGTTTGGAAACCCAACTGCATAGCCAAGAAAACCATGGATTGGGTTTAGGATTGCAAACCCCGTTAGCTACTGCAATGCTATGGTAGTGTAGGATTCGGTACAAGTCGAGTAGTTGGAACTACTCGCGAGCATAGGCTAGAGGCACTCGACTCGGGTAGAGATAGCACATGATACACATGGCAAGAAAAATGAGACCGAGTGGAGAGTAAGGGCAGCAGGACTTTGGGGCCTGTGTGCTGTAGCTCCGCTTGTGTCGATTGAGGACCGAGCCGTCTGCCGGGCTTGTTGAACAAGCTAGAACAGTACCGAAGACCTACCGGCTATATGGGAACCGGGAAACCGATGTAACTTGGGTAGCTGGGTATTGAGGCATTGCCCGTCGTTCAGAGGGTAGGTTGAGAGCTCGAGGTGTAAATCGGCTGGCGGCACTGAGATGCGCGTGCAGAGACCTCTTGCTCGGGACGATGGGACCGGTTCAATATTTGGCTGACGGGCGAAAGGTGGTTGCGTACGGCGTCCGTGATGGTTGTTGTAGGCAACACCGAGTACGGGCGTACGTGACGGGTTGTTCGGGTAACCCTGCAGGTGTAAATCGATTATAATCGCCGTCCCTCGCGGTCAGTGAGTACCACTTGTTCACTGTACCGTGACGTAGAGAGAACAGGCTAGTTACATGTTAAAATGTTGCTGATTGAGAGATGGACTTGATTGCTAATGAATTGCTGTAGTTTAGAGCTAACTAAAGTTCTTTTCATCTTTGGGCAAAGTACATGAAAGAAATGCGTTTCTTGTTTGATTGCGGCTCTCTCATGTGCCTTAGCGTAAGGTTCTCCACAACCTGCTGCTAAAACTTGAAAGTAAGGTTCTACTAATTTGGCGAGTCCTTGCAAATGATTTTTACCTCATGTAACTCACCACCCCTCATTTAGAAGTTCCATGTTTAGGTGAGACGGGTCAGACATGCTGAGCCTTCGTGCTCACTGCTTGTGTTTGAAGCTTTTGCAGGGTTCTATGAGGAAGAGACTCCCGAGGAGGAGACGGAACCCCAGGAGGGGAACCCCGTCGAGTGGGAGTCGTGCACGCCGTAGAGTTAGTGTGCGTGTGTGCTAGCAAGGACACGTTCAAGGGCTGAACGTGAACTTGATGCGTAGTCTACGCCCGTGAGTGTAGACTGGACTTATTTTGATGTAAACATGTTCATAAACTTGTTTATGTAATAAAATTCTGCTTCTGCTTTGTACCTTTCACGTGTGTTATCCAGTGCTGTGCAACGCAGCACCCCTCAGCGTGATCCTGGCTCGACAAGACCGCTGGGGTCATGTCACGATTCCCGGTCCGGATGACTCCAGCTTGATCCCAACAGACCGCCGCCCTCCCCCGTCTATATAAACGCCGGCATTGTCCCGTTTTTCCCCGACGATTGGCTGTTTTTCCTCTCGGTGAGAACCAAAGCTCCGATCACCGTTTTCTCTTGATCTCGGCTCTGATTTTCCGATCTATCGCGCCGATCGTGTTCCACCGCCTCCGGGGAATCACACAGGTGCAGAAGACTCGGTGGTTTACGCTCTAGGCACAGCTCCGACGAGCACCGCACTGATTCCATCTCGGACCTCGTCGCCGACCGCCTTCCAGGACCTCCGAGCACAAGAAAAACCCCGAGGTGAGATCCCCGACCTCCCCTCTACCGATCTATGCCATGAAATTCCAGTTTTAGGAAGAATAGATGAAGATCCGAAGTTTTCCGGCGAGATCGCCGCCTCCCGCCGCCGTGCGCCGCCGGGCAGCGCCGCCCGCGCACGGACAGAGCGACGTGGCTGCTTATGCGTCGTCTATTTTAAATCGCATGGTAGAATTAAAACCCGCGCTTACCGTTTCGGCGATCTAATCTGAGCCGTCTGTTTACAATCGGACGGTCCACATTATAAAGGCCGGGATTCTTAGGCGCTACCCCCTGGGGATCTCGGAAAACACAAGCTAGCCCCGGAAACTTCTGATCTAGCCCCTGGAACTTCAGAAATTCATGTAAATTCAATTAAAAATCAGTTTTAGCCCCTGGACTTAATAAAAATTAGGAAAACACCTCTGTTATGTGTAGTTAGACCCCAGGAAATTTATGAAATAATATAATAGACCCTGTAGTGGGGTGAGTTTACCTTTTTAACCCTATATGATATTAAATTTAGGAATTTGAATATGTGATTAGGATTTAAAATTTAAAAGGTGAGACAAACACATTGTAAATTCAAATTTAAACTCTCCTAGCACTTGGAAAACTTTAGAATGAGTTAAAAGTAGATTATAAGCTGAAATGAATCTGTTTAATTAATTGTTCACATTTATTAGTTGTAGGGACACATTTTTAAGATAGGAAATAATTCTGAAAATTGGTGAAATAGATTTAAATTAGTCCACATCAGAGGAGAAGTTCCAAAATATACTATTTAATATTTTAGATCAGAACCTATTCTGTTTAGATGATATGCCCTACTATTTAATATTAAAATTTACTTTTAGTCATAGAAAATAAATCTGGAAAATATAGGAAAATAGGTGTGCATGACTAAAAAATGAATGAATGAAGTCTCCAAATCCAAAGACTTCAGTTTAGGATTGGTAGAAGATCTGGAAACCCATTTGAAGTAGGAAGTTACCTTCCATGCAAACTTGGTAGCTAAAGAGTGTATTAAAGAAGTTGTTTAAATTGGAAATTCATAGATAGTGTGCAAACAGAAAATGTGAATACAAAAGTTAGAAATCATATACATATGTTTAAAAGTGCATGTAGACCAAAAATCAACACATGTAGAGTAAACACAACACTTAGAAATGTGAATGACTATCATATGTACGTATGTGTCGAATGAAAGTGTAAACTATGTCTTCTGGATTGTTATTTTCTTTTGCTATGTGTGTTGGCATGAGTAGAACCTGCCCCAGAGCAAGTTCTTCCCTTCCAAGATCAGGACTATCCATTCCCAGAGCAGCAGGAAGAAGGCAAGTGTCCTTGACCACTTTGTTCCTATGCTAGGATGTGTAGATAGAATTATTTGCATTGTCAATTGAAATATGAAACCCATGCTAGGAAGTTTCCCTAGAATTGCATTACCTTGTTTTCCTTGTAGCTTGGATTGGGATTTGCTTTATTATGTCATTCATTCATATTACTTATGCTTAGCCATGCTTAGAATGGGATAAGTGGGATGTGATATCATCAACTTGTTGACCTTATTCTTGAATGAGATATTATGAGTTATGTAGAGGTAGGGATCAAGGCAAGTTGGATGTTTTGGTTGGTGCTAGGTGCACGAGACTCGGGTTTGTGTTTAGTACTTGCCTGGATCCTAAGAACTGGTTCATGGAGCATGTAACTTGGCTTTACCGTGCCAACCACATGCTGAGATGGGGCAGCTTTGCCAATTAATTAGGTGTATCCCCGGCATAGTATGGGTGTGTTGGATGGTGCGGGGAATAGGTGTCAGCTGGACTACCATATGAACCGCAAGGCTCAAGAGGGGGCCACTGCAGCGGGGTTGGAGCCTCTTATATGCTGTTAGGGGTGAAACCTTAGTGGGCCCACGCTCGTCGGGAATCCCTTTGTAAAGGCTTTGTAGTGATCTCCTGGCTACACACCTGGGAAGTGTGAATGTGGTTCGTAGCCACTGGCATAATGGAGGTTCTTTTAGTCCACCCGGCAACGGGGATGAAATCACTACATGTGGGTACAGTGGTGCAAACTCTGCAGAGTCAAAACTCTCATGACAGTCGTGCTCACGGTCAAGAGTGGCTTGGACTTATTCATGATTAGAAGATGATGACCTTGGAGGTTGTGGATGTTAAGCGGGGAGCTTAACATTGGAAATGATGTTATGGTTATTTGATTATGATGATGGGATGGGAGATAGGGACAATTTCACCTGTGTAGTAATGTAGGTGCTTAATAAGCTAAGGTGGTAGGTATTAATTGCGTAGTGTTTTAACCATGAGTTCAACCTCTCCTTGCCTTAGCCATGCATGACATAACTTTCCCACACTTGCTGAGTACCATCGGTACTCAAACTTGCATATTTGTTGGTTTATATTGCTGCTCAGGTCAAGAGAATGATGTGGTGTTTAATGATCAAGACTTCGGACCCGAAGAAGGTTTCTAGGTTCATGGAGTCCCCCGGGCAACGCCTGTTACGAAGCCCACAAGAATAATATTTCCGCTGCTAGTTTATTTTATGTTATGAACTTATTATCATCCACCGAGACATGTGCTATGTAAGACTTATTTATATTCGACACCTGGCTTGTAATAAATGATGCTTCACTATTTGTCATCACATGTATGAGAAAATGATCCTGGCATACATGTGATATTCACTCGGTTGTTCTTCGGAGAAACTGGGTGTGACACCGTTCCGGCCGTTGCCATCGGCTTCCGACCCCACCATCATGTTCAGAACGGTGTAGAACTCACAGGCGGGGAGTTTGAGGGAGTTCGGACCCCAGGAACCCCGTCCCGGCGAGCCTTGCCGGCGTGCGCCGCTGCGGGAGGCGCAGGCAGCGCGAGGAAGACGAAGGAGGGTCAGGTCCCACCGGTCACCCTCTGTATACGCGCAGGGATCGGTCTGTGGCGCAGGATCCGATGCGGCTGCGCGGAAAATAACCCCGTGGCCTCGGTGTTGCTGTCATCTGAGTGGATAGCACCACAGGTGGGCCCCACAGCCAGGATTTAAACATTTCCAGATTTTCCTATTGCAGTTCAAACTTTGGAGACCCATAACTTTGTGTAGGAAACTCCAAAAAGGTGAGACCAATTTTGTTGGAATCCTCAGGAGAAGTACTTCACAGAGAAACAAATTGCATGCTATGAAAATGCCCAGGAATTTATATAGAATTGTTTATAATAAATCGTTCAGGGATTTATTACAGGAGCAATTCTTTATGAAACATTCCCAATTTTGGGCAGCAAGTCCTTTTCATAGTAACTGGTGTCCAGTAAAAATTTGAGCCTCATTGGAGTTCAATTGCTAGGCTAAACTGCCTTCCAAAATTCAGCCTTTATTTGGAAATTCAAATTTAAACACAAACTTTTCAGAACTCCTATCCAACTTCAGAAATTCATATCTCTCTGTTGGTAGCTCAAAAAATGGTGAAACAAATTTTGTTAGAACCATGGAGACTTACCCTAATCAGATCTTTCAATTTTAGCTATGTCAAAACTCCTGATTTGGGCTCAAAATTCAGAGAAGCCTTGTACTTGTAGGAATTTTGGAGACTACATTGTGCAATGACATTTCTCCAAATTTTGCTCAGATCATCCTTAGAGAGTCTAGTATCCACTGTAAAAATCTCAAAGCCAATTAAGGATCCTAAATAGCAGTATCTATGAATAAAAGTTTACATCTTCTAAGTCCTTAATACTTATACATATATTTTGTTACATTTCATAATAGTGACCGAAGTTGAGGACGCACCGGAGCACTTGGACGTCCTCCCACCAGAAGCTAACTTCTCCTCTGACTCGCAACCAGGCAAGCCCCGGTTTGCATTTAAGTATTTTTGCAAATTCTTTATTTGTATCACTTATGTCTAGGGTGAATGTTTGCATTAGAGTTAGGGTGATTGAAACCCCACTTGCATAACCTTTTAAATCCTATGGAGGGTTGGGTATTTTAAAGACTCGACGAGTAGTGAATGCCATGCTAATATACTTAGGATCTCGGTAGAAGTCGAGTAGTTGGAATCTACTCGCGAGGTAAGGCTTTATCACACGGTTTGGTCAGAATAGAAAATGGCTTAAGAGTGGAGAAAATGAGACCCAGAAGGGGGGATAGGAAGCAGTGAGCAGAGGTCTCACGTGCACAGCCCTGTTGGTGTCGATTGAGGACCGAGTCGTGTGCGGGCCTGCTGAACAAGTATCGAACAGTACCGGATGGCATACTGACATAAGCAGGAAACCGATGTAAATGGTTAACCTGGGTGTCGAGGCTTACCCAACCGTAAATAGGAGTGGGTTGAGGGTAGCAAGGTGTAAATCTGCTGGTGGGCACAGTCAAGCTCCACGCGGGGACCTCATGCCCGTTACGGATGGACCGGTTCGACATTTGGATTGCCTTTGAAAGGTTGTTGCATACAACAGAGTAGGAAGGGGTGTGGAATCACGCTTCTGAATGTGGGTGTATGCAACGTGTTGTCCGGGTGTCTCCTGATTGCAATCACCGTCCCTCGCGATTATTTGAGTACCGCTTGTTCACTGTTCTGTGACGTAGTAAGAAGAAAAATAAGCCAGAGGAATGATGATATGCTGTGATAAAATATTTATGTTTTGGAAACCATGTCTGCTGTAGATGTAGAGCTAATTAAGTTTATTTTCCTCTTTGGGCATCACCACATCGGAGGAAAGCGTTTCTTGTTTGATTGTGAACTTCCGATGTGAGGGCTGCCTAGGGTACATGAATCTGTTGCTATAAAACTCAAAGTAAGGATCAATATGTAGGAGTGTCTTTATTGCAAGTCTCTTTTCCTATCTGACACATCCTTTCATGTAGAGTTCCATGCTTAGGGTTGTCGGTTAAGTCTTGCTGAGCCCTCGTGCTCACGGTTACAATATTTTGAGCTGTGTGCAAGTGAGAGTTATGAGGAAGGTTCTAAGGACGAGGCGATGCCCCCGTCGGGGTACATGGCCGAGCTGGAGCCTTGCACGCCGCCATGATCTCCGGTTCCATGCTGCTAGTGTGTAGCGTGCCTGGGCTGGACGGCTGCACTTTTGCTTAGTTAGAATGAGAGAGTGTTAATAAAGAATACTTCCGCTGTATAATTATGTTTTGTAAAAGACATCCGATGTTTTATATCAAATAAAAGTTTGTATGTTGTTCTTAATTCTTTTCGTGTGTGCGGTTGGTTGCCGCATCGCACGGCACCACCCTATGCGATCTTGGAGTGGGTGAACCATGGGGTGGTCCCCCACAGATGTGGTATCAGAGCCGCATTGGGAATAGCACGCTCGAAGAGAGCCTATTTTGAAAACTTAGAAGTAGTCGAGTAAGGATTAGTCACTAAGCCCACATAAGGTCTATGATAGTAGTAGATATTATGGTGGAAAATGCTACTTGTTATACATTCTGTAACGACGCTCCGACGTCAGGTAAGAGGTAAGGTACGCTCCGATCAATTGTGGTAACTTACCATACGAGTAATAGTATAGATTGTATACCATGGCTTGGCACGGTAGTGAATATGAGTCTTTAAACCTCTCTCTGGTTCTGAGAGCATATGAAAACACTGATCTCCAGCTTGCTTTAGGCAAAAGTGAGAATACCCCATCGTGTGGTAAGCAACACGATAGTATGCAACTCTGGAATGTTCAATGTCCAAAGGGCCATACGCAGCGCTCTCCATTGGCATGCCTCAACGGTCATGAGGCAGTAGGTGGTATACGTTGGGTTGATAAAATTCCAAACCATGACGACCCGTTCGCGCTCTACTCGGGTTCCCCGTCATGTGGTGTGAAAACACGACCATGTACCTTGAGACGTGGCTTGACTCAAGGATGATCTGTATGGCAATGATACGGATCGTATGTTTTTACTATGATATGGGACTGCCTGCAATGTTAAAACCTTTGTGTGCACCATTGTTGTGTGTTCTTCTGCAGGTACATTAACCATGTTAGTGCATGCCGTTTAGCAACCGTTTGTGAGTGACGTTCTTAGTTCCACCATTTGACACGTATATGCCGGAATACCGGTTTAGGATTTTTCTTTGGTGAGGAAACGTAGTACCGAGACTGCATAAAAGTATATTTTCAAAGAAAAGAGTTCAAAATGAAGTTTAGGATTCCATTTAGGGGTTAGTAAACTCCTATATTGCACTAAGAGTCAATTGGGAGTGTAGATTCATTTCTAAAAACATAGGAACAACCTCCCCTGTTTTCGGCAGAAACTTTGCTGAACTTGAACAGGGCATAACTTAGGATTGGTTGAACCAATGGAAGTATGGGATACCATTCTGGAAAGGCTTCGAGGTCCTCTACAACTTTTCTGTAGATCTCCAGAACATAATCTCACACCAAATGGATGAAAATCTCAGATGAGTAGGTACTGTCAAGAAACAGGGCAGACCAAAATCCTCTCTGGTATTTTTTGTATTTCAACCACAACTTCTTGTAGAAAATTTTCCAAGGGTCAAGCAAGACACCGTTGGAAAGTACATGAAATGTGCTACAACTTTGTTGGTGAACGCTAGTCCAGATTTTTGCCTCTAAGGTGGTCAAGACTGTTGAATTATTCCAACTGGTCTGCTGGACCAGAAGCTGGACAGTGAACACCATGTTGAAGTGTTTCAACCAAAACATTTAGTTTCACCTTTCGACATCCAGTGTCTGTTGTAAAAGAGCGAGTGGAGTCAAAAAGTTTATGCATTCGACATATCACTTTGAGCTAGTGCATCTTTCGGTCCAGTACAATAGCGAGAGATTACGCATGCTAACACACTTAACATCCCGTGGTGACCTACGATGGTCGAAATGGACTTTTAACCCATAAAGTTCAATATCTTGGAACTCGATCGTGTGACATTGTCCAGGCATGTATATGTTGTATAAAGTTTATACTTTATCCATATGTGTGATTATGATGCGTATCATTTATTCCATTCTCGCACTACTATTGTATAAACTGGATGCAATAAACAACCATGTGCTGATCGTTTGAATGGTATGAATGCAGAATGGTGCATACACGGTCCACACAAGAGGAGGGAGGTCCGAGTCAGGTTCGTGGTGATGAGTCTCCACCTCTGGAGCAAACCACGACGCAGCACCTACCACCTCCTCCACCGCCAGAACTTCCAAGGAATCTTGCGGAGGTTCTCGCTGCAGTGCTCAGCTCGCGCGACGAGCAAACCGAGTTGCTGCAGATGCTAGTCCAGCAGAATGCGTCACATCAGGTAGAACACCAAGACAATGGGCAACGCCAGCCCCAACAAAGTTCTTATTCAGAATTCCTGGTGACCATCCACCGGTCTTCACGGAGGCCGAAGAGCCTTTGGAGGTGGACAGCTTTATCCACACTCTAAAGGCGAAGTTCGGGCTGCTACGATGCACCGAACACCAGAAGGCGCTGTATGCAGCGCAACAGCTTCAAGGAGAAGCCGGTACATGGTGGTCGAACTACACCGCCTCCTTACCGGCTGGCCATGCCGTCACATGGACGGAGTTCCGGGAGGCGTTCCGCGCCTATCACATACCTTCAGGTGTCATGGAAAGGAAGCTCCAGGAGTTCCTGGCGCTACGACAAGGCGAGAGGAGTGCGTATGAGTACTCCAGGTAATTTAACCGGCTGGCGCAGTATGCGCCAGGATTTGTGAGAACAGAGGAAGATAAGCGGAACACATTCTTCCTGGGCCTGAATTCAAAAATGAAGGTCCATCTCGCCCAAAGTAATCGCGGCACATTCAACGACCTCGTTAATGCCGCGATTCTACAAGAGAATGCTCAGCGCGAGCGCAGTTCTGATAAGAGGAAGTGCAGCACGCTGACGAGCAGCAGTGGTGGGATGCCACAAAAATACCGAGTGGTGTATCGCTCACCATCCGTTCAGAGATGGCAGCCACCGGCGCGACCGCCTCAGTTTCGCGGTCGGCAATATAATGCGCCGGGCATCTGACCGACGTATCCACCACAACAACAGCAGCAGCAAAGGATGGTCCTGCGTGCGCCTCAGTTTCAACAGCGTGCACCGGGATTCCGTCCTCAAGTCGGTGGGACCCCGACACCTTACATGTGCTTCACGTGTGGCCGTGTCGGGCATATTTCAAGGGACTGCCCCGAGCCGCGACAGGGCAGGGGTGCAGCACCGTACCAGGGTGCTAATCAGCCCTGTAATCAGCCAAAGAAACCAGCACCAAGACCCGGCAATGTCCACCACTTAGCCATCGAAGACGTGCTGGAAGGCGAACCCGTCCTCGCGGGTACGTTTTCTTACTTAGATCATCCCGTAGTCATACTTTTTGACTCCGGTGCCACCCATAATTTCATAAGTCAGTCTTATGTTATTAAATACCAACTGCCTATCATTCCCACAAATAATTCATACTTGATATGTTCTCCGGGTGGGAAAATAACAGCTGATAGAATGGTCTATGGAGCACCATTACAGTTGGGTGGAAATCTATATCCGACTTCTCTAATCATGTTAGATAGTCAAAAACTTGATGTCATTTTAGGAATGTCATGGCTACATCGCCATGGTGCTGTTCCTGACATCGTTCCACGTGTGGTTCATTTAAACTCTCCACTTCATGAACCACATGTTCTCATTCTTGACCATTCGGTTCAAGAAGATCCAGCCACATATAACGCAGAAGCCACAAAGCTTAAGGATATTCGTGTGGTCTGTGAATACCCGGATGTTTTTCCGGATGATCTTCCGGGCATGCCACCCGAAAAGAGATGTCGAGTTCAAGATCGAACTTGTACCCGGAACGACGCCGATATCACGAAGACCCTACAAGATGGCTCCGAATGAGCTAGCTGAATTAAAGGAGCAGCTCAATGATTTAATGATGAAGGGTTTCATTCGACCGAGTTCCTCGCCATGGGGATGCTCTGCGCTGTTTGTGAAGAAGAAGGATGAAACCTTGAGGTTGTGTGTGGACTACCGACCTCTCAACGCCGTCACCGTCAAGAATAAATATCCACTGCCCCGCATCGATATCTTATTCGATCAACTTGTGGGGGCGAGCGTATTTTCAAATATGGATCTTCGCTCCGGATATCACCAAATCAAGATCCGAGCGGAGGATATTCCGAAGACGGCTTTATCGACGAGATATGGGCTATATGAATACCTCATCATGTCCATTGGTCTCACCAACGCCCCGACACACTTCATGTATCTCATGAACTCAGTGTTCATGCCGGAGTTGGACAAATTTGTGGTGGTGTTCATAAACGACATCTTGGTTTACTCCAAGTCTGAAGAGGAACACGCCAAACATCTGCATATCGTCCTTCAACGATTGCGAGACCATAAAATTTATGCCAAGTTCAGCAAGTGCGAGTTTTGGATCAGCCAAGTGCCATTTATTGGTCATATTATTTCTGCAGAAGGCATTGTAGTCGATCCAAACAAAATCTAACAAGTGCTGAAATGGAAATCCCCCACATCAGTCCACGAAGTCAGGAGTTTCCTCGTGTTAGCAGGATATTGTGGCGCACCGGAATCCGCTCATCCAGGATCGCAGAGGGTGGTGCCGTACGATGCGACACCCGACAGCACACATCATAAGGATACAATGTATTACATAGAAAACCAACTGAAACTGTACAGACTGGTACAATACTCAGTTACAAACTAGTGGTTATATTACACAGCGGAAGTTTAATTTGTACAAGTCACGTCCACCTATCTAGCAAAAGTCGGTTGCCAGCCCTAGGGCAACCCACACTAGCTGCACTCCTCGGCTCAGCGTGGCGTGTACGGCTCCCACTCAGCCGTAGTCCCCGATGGAGGGTAACCCTCGCCATGGACTCGTAACCCGAGTCCGTGGGTGGCTTCTCACCTGAAAAACACTTAAGCAGCAACCATGAGCACGATGGCTCAACAAGACTTAACCAACTCACCTAGGCATGAAACTCTACATGTAGTGTACAATGAACATGGGACGGTAAGATTGCAGCAAACGGACACGCCTACAAGTTCATCCTTAGTTCATATTTTAGCCACAAGTTAACGATTCATGAATATGAAATTTAGTGAGCAATATTTGGTGGCACACATGTAACAATACAATTATATCATAACAGCAATATTGAATCATCACATTTCATACATTAGCCTACGTCACGACTCAGTGAACAAGCGGTACTCGTCACCGCGAGGGACGGTGAATCGACTCGATATACACATGCAGGGAGACCCAAAGACCACGTCACCTACGCCCACCCGTGGAGCTGTACAGCACGCTCACTCGATGTCGTACGGGAAAACCTTTCACCCAACAGCCCAAACGTCGAACCGGTCGCACCGAAACGAGCAGGAGGCTCCCTACACGGAGCATCTCGCTATGCCCGTTAGCAGATTTCCACCTTGTTGCCCTCAGCCTACACCTATAAATCAGTGCGTTATGCCTCGACGCCCGGAGGTACATGTTACATCGGTTTATCGGGGCCCATATATCCGATATGCCTTCGGTACGTTCAATACTTGTTCAGCAGGGCTGCACACGGATCGGTCCTCAATCGACACGGACAGGGCTGCGCACACAAGACTTCCTCTTGCTGCGCCCTAGCCCCTGCCTAGTCTCATTTTCATTACTAAAGTGATCTCACATCACTCGAACCAATCCCGTGTGTCCCAAGCCTAACTCGCGAGTAGATTCCAACTACTCGACTTGTACCGAAGTCCTATGAATCATTAAGCATAGCCTGTCTACTCGAGGTCTTAGACACTACCCTCACTCTTATAGGCAATTTCTGGTTATGCAAGTGGGGTTCCATCCATCCTACACCTAATGCACATTAATACTTCACACTAGACACGTAAACAAAGCAAAACTTTGTAAAAAGGTTATGCAAACCGGGGCTTGCCTTGTTGCTGCTGGTCAGTGGTTAAAGCTTCGTCCAGAAGAAGGAAGTCGAGCACTTCCGGAGTCTCCTCGCCTTCAGCGACTACATGTTAACAAGATACTACATGTCTATTCAAATGCAATGTGTAAACTTAAATAAGTAAATTCTATAACTCTAGATAGCTCTCCCCTTTGGCTTTGAAAGGTTTACAGTGGCTTGATATGGTCCTAACCAGAGTCTTGACCAAGTTTCATTTGAAACAAGGTTCATTTGAGCCTTGTACAAATAAAAGCCTATTTGGTCAATATTAGAGCATCTATGGAATTCCAGGGGTTTTCATGGCTTCAACCATTACTTTCTGGATACTAGAATTTAATATAGTTCTAATGGAATTGTTTTCATGTCATTTGAAGAATTCTAGAGGAAGTTATGCCCTAAATAAGATTTGAGAAAATCTGAAAAATGTTTCTGTACATTTTTCTATTTTCTAAGGGCAGTTCACTTAATCACACCATTAGGGGGACTAAATGAACTTGGATGAGTCTGAAAATTTTACTGTGACTCTGGGATTTTCCCATGAACCTCTCAGCCAAATTTCAGAAATTTCCATAAAGTAATTCTCCAAATAAAATTCCTAACAGTTTGAAGATTAGGGATTTATTCTGGAAAACTATTAACTTTCATTAGCTGAAATTTGTATTGCTGGAAAGTACTCAAAATTCTGAGTTCAGCAAAATTTGGTTCACAGAATTTGGAGCTTCCTAGCAAAAGTTATGTGCATTTGAAGTTTGCACTACAACTGGAAATTCCAAAAATGTTTAAACCCTGCGGGTGGGGCCCACTCTGTAAACCAGCCCACTAAGGACGCGGCCACACCGCAGCCCACGGGGTTTTACCCGTGCTGCCGCACTGAATCCCGGCCGCAAATGGATCCCCGCGTGAGAACAGAGGCTGACCGGTGGACCCGGCACCCCCTTTGTCTACCTCGCGCCATCAGGCGACTCCCGCGGTGGTGCTTCGCCGGAGTTCTCGCCGCCGGCCGTTTCACTGCACGACCTTCGACGGGTCTCACCGCCTGGGACTAACTTGGCTCGGAGAACACGCTGGTGCCCTCACCGAAGCTTGGCGATGGCCGGAACCACGCCTGCGACGGTAACAACGGCTCTCTCTACTCCAGTGATGTCGTCCGAGCTACTCAGGGCCTTATTTTCCAAACGGTTTGCTCCTACAGCTCCGCGGTGGCATGCTGAGCACGAAACTGAGCTCGGTTGGCCATGGAAACGGCCGGAGCTAGGACCTCACCATCGACCTAGGGCTAAAACGGCGGGTGCTCGAAAAACATGAATAGCAGCACCAAGATTCGATGGTTTTCGATTGTCTTTGATCCTAGGTGGCCGTGGGAACATGTAGAACATGTGCTTGGCAGGGTTTACGCGGTGGTGGACCGATCACCACAAATTTTGGATTCTTTGCTAGCTCGGTTCTTTGAACACCGAGAACTAACCGTGGAAATACTCTCTCTACAGGGCACGAGAGGAGGTAGGGTTTTCACCGTGAGTTAGAGCAGTCTCCGGCGTGTCTCTTTGCTGTTGATCTTCGGTCGCGAGGACGCCTGGATAAGCGGCACGACGAGGACCTGTGATGCCCTCAATTCTGTGGAAAACCACGGAACCGAGAACTGATGCATATGTGTGCCCAGGATGTTCATCACACATACACATATGTTCCAGAAACTGAATTCAGAATATATATAACCACGAATAACAGAGTTTATTACAATGTCTCATGAGTCTTGGACTCATGCTCACAGCGGAAGTCTTATCTCTATGCAGCGGAAGTCTTTATTCTAATGCGGAAGCGATTTAACTAATGCGGAAGCAAATCTAAGCAGAAGTGGCTCCATCTCTACTCCCTCCACAGGCAAGGTTTGAGAACACATCACACGCCTTAATGCTCCACTAGGTCTTCATAGTAGGCTTCTCCTGTTGCTGATGATGAAATAATAATGCAAGTTCGAGTACAACGATGTACTCAGCAAGTGCGAGAAAACACATGATATGTAGCTCATAACAAAGTAGGTATAAAAAGGCTCATTTGCAGAAAAGCAGATTTATAAAACCATGATAAAACAGCAACTTAACTTTAGATGAATGTAATCCCAGAATGTATTAAATTACCAACATATCTCCATCACTTTTCCGTGTTCCATCCAAACATTAACCAATCTTATTCTTACTCACGAATACCTCCTCGTATTCGCTAACATCTCATGAATACCTTCCCGTATTCGCTACCATCTCATCCCATAAACAATTTTTGCCTCATACCGAGACCCATCTCATTGTCACGACTCAACGGTCATGCAACCATCGTGACACCCGGACTCATCAGTCCCAAAACAAAACCATAATCAAAAACAATAACCATAAGCAAGAACCATCCCAATAACCATCCCAACTAATCATGGAAGTTTAGCCAGGCGCTCGTGACCGTAATCTCGGCTATCATGATAGTTTTAAGACTCTGCAGAGTTTGCACCTCTTTACCCACAAGTTTGTGATTTCGTCACCCGTCGGCGACTGCAGAACCTCCATTATACCAGTACACAACCGTCGGTGTATGGTCAAGAGATCACCAAAATAGCCTTTACAAAGGGGTTACTAGATGTATGGACTCACTAAGGTTTCACCGGCAGGCTAGAATCTCCAATTCTCCCACCCACGGCCCCCCTCTGCTGCCATGCAGTTCCCAGGGCAGTCCTCACTCGACTCCCATTCCCCGCACCTTCCACAGTCCATAACACTCTAGCAACTTACCTAATTACTCAGCTAAGCCGCACCCATACTTGGCCTTGTGGTGGCACTGTTATCCTGGCATGTGCATGCTTGAACCGGTCCTTAGATCTACGGCAAGTAAACCACCATCTCATGCTACCTCATTCACAAGCCCAAGCTTGCCTAGATCTCCCTCCGATCCACGTTCATTAACATCATCAGTTCTCATTATCATTACGAGTGCAGTTAGCTAGACACATCTATCTCGCATCCCAATCCCATAGACTCAGCGAAGCATAAAGCAAAAACCATAACCGACTCATAAACATCCCTGGCGACAAGGGTGGTTTAACCAAAACTAGTAAACTCCTATAAAAGGGTTTCCCATCATGTTTGACTTAGCACACACACCTTTTTGCAAAACAAAACAGTTTTACCCAAAACATAGGATCAATATGGTCAAGGAGCACTTGCCTTGTTCTTGCGATTCTGGTGGTTCTTGGATCTCAAAACCTTGTTGCTGCAACTCGTCGTAGACAGCTCCCTAAGCTTGTCCTGCTAGGAAGATCACGTGCATACAAGATTCACAGCAATCAATATCATGCACAAACCTTAAACTATATGCGATGATGCATATGCATGCTATCTTATGATTAGTTTTCATTAGATCGGTTTGTTCATGTCCTTGCATGGCTTGCATCGGTAGAGGTGTTCGGATCAAAGGTGGACGTGGCGATGATCTTTTCTTTAGATCAACCTGACCTACAAGTGATTTGTCCACCAGAAGGCTTCTGTTCGAAAGGAATCAAATAACAGATGCAAAAGAAAACACGACGATGTCGTAAGGTGGTATAGGAGTCCTACCTCACGTTCTTCTTGGTTTCGAGGTCCTCCTCAGACCCTTCTGGCTTTCCTCCGGCGATCTTCCTTGCTGGGTTTCGGCGATGGTTTACTCGGCGAGATAGGGCTAGGGCTCTAAGTCATCGTCTCAGGAGTTGAAAAAGAAGTTTGTGGTTTCGGCCAGAGGTTCTGGGTTCTATTTATAATCGGGAAGAGAAGAGTCCTAATCCGATTGTATCCCATATAAGAGTCTTATTCAGATCGTTGTTGGATCCTAATCGTCTTATCTTTAGTAACATCGTGGAATTCAGGTCAGTACCGGTATTCTGACGCATAAAAACCACTCCAGAACTCGTTACCTCCTCGGTGATGAGCTCTGGAAGCTCCACTTGTCCTCCGGGGCCTGGTATCTCCTTTTCCGCAGAGACGAGCTCCGGTTGTGCTGCGTGTCAAGCGAGCAAGACTTCCCTCTTCTTCGAAGGTGAGCTCCGCGTGCGCCACGTATCCTGGCGGTCGGGGCCTTCTCTCTTACTCGGAGGTGGCTCCGCGCACGCCACGTGTTAGTGCCGGTCTTTCCTTCTTCTTTTCTCAGAGACGTGCTCCGAGATTGACACGTGTCCAGCAGCGATGGACCTCCCAGAGATAAGCTCCGGTGGTGACACGTATTCGATAGAAGCGAACCTCTCGGAGGTGAGCTCCGAGATCGACACGTACCCCGTGCGACTGGTCCTCTGATTTCCGTGATGACTAGCTCTGAAGGCGACATGTGTCCTACAAAAAATGCCTTTGCTTCTTCCGCAGAGGCTAGCTCCTGGGCGACACGTGTCCCATAGGGTCGGACCTCTCCCCTTTTTTTGGAGATGAGCCCCGAGCCTGCCACGTAGCCATTTTAGCGGCGGACCTCTCCCCACTTCGCAGGGATGAGCTCCGAACACGCCACGTGGCCAGTGGCCGCAGAAGTTGTCTTCGGCGCTCTATGTGAACTGGACTCGGCTTTTACTGGCTATCCTTTTGATAATTTTCTGTGTAAGGGCCTCAGTTTTTGACACATGTTTAAAGTGTTCATCACCACACCACACACCTCATTTGAAGCAAGTTGATGAACACAAATGAAGAGCAAGTAACCACCATCAACATGCTCATTAGAGAACAAACTCACATATTGCAAAAGTGGTATTTCCCACATGTGATGTATAGGGGCTGGGCATATGAAAACTCCTACACATTGCTAGGGATGTCCATGCCAAGTTTTACCCAAATTCAAAACCTTTTTGAGGTCATTTTGGGTATAGCTAGAAAGAGGGCAGTTTGAAACCATATTCAAATTCAAACTGTTTTTATCCCATGAATTCAAAAGTGGGAGGCATATTCTTATTCAGCACATTTTGTGAGCTCACACACCAATTTTCACTCCATTTGGAGTTGATCTTGACATGAGCTAAGTGGGACAAATTCAAACTTTATTTGAATTTCAAACTGAACTTGTGCTGAAATTCATTAAAACCAAACCCAATTTGAATTCTAATCAATTCAAATGGCTCATGGGTGAATAATTTGAATCACCATGGGTATTTTGGGGCTCACTGTTTACAACAGTGATTAGGAGTAAATTTCAGAGGTTAAAACCCCGGGTGGGACCCACATATCATAGAGAGAAGAGGGGAGACTTGCACCCAAAGTCACAGTCTCGGTGGGAACTTCCACCGAGCAGCTGCCGGTTCAACGCCCGGGAGCAGCTGCGCTCGCCACCGAGGAGGAGCAGCGCCACCAGCTGCTTCCCGCGCCCACACACGAGCCCAAGGGCGGTTCTAGGGTCCTCTTAAGGCACTTCACCGACGCAGGCACCGCTCGCTTCCCCCTCTCCCGTGAACACCGAGCCCCAGCCTGCCGCCTCCCTGCTCGATCGGGAAAACCACGAAAATATCTCGCCTCCTCCTTCCCTGAGCTGCTAGACGGCAACCTGAGGTCGCACTCCACCTCCCTGACGCCAAAAACCCCGAGCTCCGACCTCCCTTGCCCGAGAACGATCGCCACAGCGGCGACCTAACCTCAGCCGCAGGTCAGGCGCTCGTGGACAGCGTTCCACGGGCACTTTCGCGGTCCAGCAAGGGCAGCAGCCGGAGCGCGCAACAGCCGTGTTGCACTCCTCCAAGTTTGGAATTAAACCGTGAAGAATCCCCTGCCAATTTCCAGTTTTTACTCCGGCGACCTTAAACCGAGCTTCCGGTACGGATTCTTCAAATTCTCGCACTGTGATCTTTCTTTAGTTATCAAATCTTTCACATAGACGCTGGACTAGCCGGCGATCAAATTCCTTTCTGCATCCGTGGTGTGAAACCGACTAGGAGTGACGAATTCTGAGCTCGATCAAGAGTGTTCATGGCGGGCACGCTCGGTCACACGGTGTCGACCGACTTGCCGCCATATTTGAACCTGTTTGACACCTTGACGAGCTTCCTAGAGGTATACTGATGCTGTAGAACCAATCGTTCGAGGCTATGGCGGGTTAGAACCCACGGCCGACGGCGCCGAACCTCAACCGAGGCCGCCGCACGTCGCCGGGCTATTTCCGGTCACCGCCAGCTCGACCTGACCCCACAGACGTGTTCCTCGACGTTGACAACCCCCTGGCGGCGAGTGTCAGACCGTGCGATGGCCGGCAGCGACAGTCTGGCGAGCTCCGTGTCTGCTCCGGCGAGGGGAGGCGACGCGGGCGCGTCGGGAGGAAGACGAAGCCGCCTGGCCCATGCGTCAGCGGCTCAAAATTTAAATCGGGATTGGGTGCGCTGACGCGCAAAGACCCTGTGGGCCTCAGTGTGCGGTCGCCTCCGCGCCTAACACGTGTCCTTGCGGGCCCCGGCAGATTTAAACTTTTTCCCTGATTTTCAGATTTCCTTCAAACTTCAAATCCTCATAACTTTGGCTAGAAAGCACCAAATCGAGTGAACCAATTTTTTTTAGATTCAGCTCTATGAGTACTTTCCAGAAAATCAAGTTTCACTTCATGAAAATCCTTATTTCTCCAGAATTAATTCCTCAAAATTTAAACTGTTTGAAATTTTAACTGGAGAATCCTTTGGAGGAATATCCCGAAATTTTGCTGGGACGTTCACCACAATATCCCTGAACTACCATAAGAATTTCAGATCCATTTGAGCTCATTTGGTCCACCTAATGGTGTGATTAGTGGAACTGTTCCAAAGAAAATAGAAAATGAGCTAAACAATTTCAGAATTTTCTCTGAAATTGTTTAGCTCATATCTTTAGCTAGGAACCTTCAAATTAAGTGAGACCAACTCCATTAGAACCCTCTGAAAATCTAGTTTTCAGAAAGTCATAGTTTGTTTCATGAAAATCCTTAGAACACCGTAAAAGCCTTCAATTAAGGTCAAGTACACAATTAATTGTGGAGGGCTCAAATGAGCTTTGCTGCAACTAAAACTTGACCAAGTCTCTGTTTAAGTTATAACCAAGCCACAGTAAAAGTTTCACAGTCATAGAGTCTGTCTAGTGGGACTTATAAGCTTCACAAATTCAAACTTAGTACAAATGCATTTAAATTGATACATGTACTTCTTCTATCATGTAGTCGCTAAGGTCGAGGAGGAACCCGAAGTCCTAGACTTTGTTACTCCAGAGGAGAAGCTAGCCTACGACCAAGAGCAGCAATGCAAGCTCCGGTTTGCATTACCCTTTTACAATTTTTTATTGTTTTGAGCACTTACTTGAGTATCATTATTAATTGCGTTAGAGTCTTGTTTGGAAACCCAATTGCATAGCCAAGAAAACCATGGGTTGGGTTTAGGATTGCAAAACCCCGTTAACTACTGCAAAGCTAAGTTAGGGTAGGATTCGGTACAAGTCGAGTAGTTGGAACTACTCGCGAGCATAGGCTAGAGGCACTCGACTCGGGTAGAGATAGCACATGAAACACATGGCAAGAAAATGAGACCAAACGGAGGGTAAGGGCAGCAGGACTTTGGAGCCTGTGTGCTGTAGCTCCGCTTGTGTCAATTGAGGACCGAGCCGTGTGCGGGCCTGTTGAACAAGCTAGAACAGTATGGAAGACCTACCGGCTATATGGGAACCGGGAAACCGATGTAACTCGGGTAGCTGGGTGTTGAGGCATAGCTGGTCGTTCAGAGGGTAGGTTGAGAGCTCGAGGTGTAAATCGGCTGGCAGCACTGAGATGCGCGTGCAGAGACCACTTGCTCGGGACGATTGGACCGGTTCAACATTTGGCTAACGGGTGAAAGGTAGTTGCGTACGGCGTCCGTGATGGTTGTTGTAGGCAACCTCGAGTACGGGCGTACGTGACGGGTTGTTCGGGTAACCCTGCAGGTGTAAATCGATTATAATCGCCGTCCCTAGCGGTCAGTGAGTACCACTTGTTCACTGTACCGTGACGTAGAAAGAACAGGCTAGTTACATGTTAAAATGTTGCTGATTGAAAGATGGACTTTGCTTGTTAATGGTTTGTTGTAGTTTAGAGCTAACTAAAGTTCCTTTTAACTTTGGGCAAAGTACATGAGAGCAATGCGTTTCTTGTTTGATTGCGGCTCTCTCATGTGCCTTAGCGTAAGGTTCTCCACAACCTGCTGCTAAAACTTGAAAGTAAGGTTCTACTTATCAGGCGAGTCCTTGCAAATGATTTTTACCTCAGGTAACCCATCACCCCTCATATAGAAGTTCCATGTTTAGGTGAGACGGGTCAGACTTGCTGAGCCTTCGTGCTCACTGCTTGTGTTTGAATCTTTTGCAGGGTTCTATGAGGAAGGGACTCCCGAAGAGGAGACGGAACCCCCGGAGGGGAATCCCGTCGAGTGGGAGTCGTGCATGCCGCAGAGTTAGTATGCGTGTGTGCTAGCAAGGACACGTTCAAGGGCTGAACGTGAACTTGATGCATAGTCTACGCCCGCGAGTGTGGACTGGACTTATTTTGATGTAAATATGTTCATAAACCACTTTATGTAATAAAATTTCGCTTCCACTTTGTACCTTTGACGTGTGTTATACGGTGCTGTGCAACGCAGCACCCCTCAGCGTGATCCTGGCTCGACAAGACCGTGGGGTCGTGTCAGCGTTGGTATTAGAGCTCGCTTGAGGTTTAACGCACTACAAAGGTCATCTTTTTCAAAAACCTAGTGAGGAACGAGTTAGTAGCCCGTATAAGGATGTTATTAGCATATAGAAAGTGGCATACTAACCTATCTGTCTATGTCAGAAAATCGTGTATCTCGGGACGTTTATGTCTTGGGGGTGCACGTAAGCGCTGTCCACCAGTGCGCACAAGCTGAAGGGTGGAGCCCCATGGGTGGCAGGTAACCCGACCCGCTTTGATATCCTCTACGACTCTTCATTTCGTCTGGGGTATACGAGCAACGTCTGTCCCTGGCGTGCGTGGTGCAATTTGGGAGACCCCGTCACGTGGTCTGAAATGTGAACACGTAACTCAAGGCGTGTTTGGCTTGAGAACATCCGGGCGAGTGATGACGGCCGGGTGTACGAACTGTATGGATACCGGGCTCGGTGTGCAGCCGAGTCTGACGATTGTTTGAGTTTCTGCAGGTAGTCTGACCACGAAACGGTAGACGTGTAGTATCCGTGTGCGAGTGACGTTTAGTGCCACTGAATTAATGAAGCCAGCTATGTCCGGTATAGGTTTTTCTTTGTGAGGACGTAGTACCGACATGATCTGGTGACGCATCGATGTCACACCCCACTAAATGGACAAATTCATTTAAAACTTGAAGGTTTTGATCCAAAGTAGTAAAACTTGATGTAACTCCTTCCCTTGAACATGATATTCAAAGTTAACAAGTTTTCAACTTATAGGTTGTTAAGGACAGAGCACTCTGTTTTCAGCTGAATCAAGGCTGAAGTTAATCAGAGGTTAGAGGTTGAGTTCTTTCGAGGTTGGGATCATATGATACATTTCTGGAAATATTTGGAAGATCTTTACAACTTTTCTGTTGAAGTCCAGAGGTGTTTCATCCCTTAACCAATCGAAAAATGCAGTAGAGTTGAAACTGTCAAGAAAACAGGGCAGAGAAAAGACTCTCTGTAAACTCTCTGTAAATTGAGCATAACATTCTGCTTAAAAATCCAAAAATAGAAAATGAGGTAGTTCTGGAAAGCTTATGAGATGGATTACAACTTTGTAACAGAAAGTTTTGTCAGATTAGGAACAGAATCAACTGGAATTCTTGGATCAAATCAGTACCTAAAGCAGGGAGGTGCTGTCCAAATTTCTCCAGAAATTCTGTTAACTTTGACATCTAATAACTTTTGAACCATGACAGATGTTGACACGACCCCATTTGGTCCTGTCGAGCCAGGATCACGCTGAGGGGTGCTGCGTTGCACAGCACCGTATAACACACGTCAAAGGTACAAGCGGAAGCGGAAGCTTTATTACATAAACAAGTTTATTAACATGTTTACATCAAAATAAGTTTAGTCAACACTCGCGGGCGTAGACTAAGCATCAAGTGCATGTTCAGCCCTTGAACGTGTCCTTGCTAGCACACACGCACACTAACTCTGCGGCGTGCACGACTCCCACACGACGGGGTTCCCCTCCTGGGGTTCCGTCTCCTCTTCGGGAGTCCCTTCCTCATAGAACCCTGCAAAAGCTTCAAACACAAGCAGTGAGCACGAAGGCTCAGCAAGTCTGACCCGTCTCACCTAAACATGGAACTTCTACATGAGGGTAATGGGTTGCATGAGGTAAAAATCATTTGCAAGGACTCGCCTAATTAGTAGAACCTTACTTTCAAGTTTTAGCAGCAGGTTGTGGAGAACCTTACGCTAAGGCACATGAGAGAGCCGCAATCAAACAAGAAACGCATTTCTCTCATGTACTTTGCCCAAAGTTGAAAAGAACTTTAGTTAGCACTAAACTACAGCATATCATTAACAATCAATGTCCAACTTTCAATCAGCAACATTTTAACATGTAACTAGCCTGTTCTTTCTACGTCACGGTACAGTGAACAAGTGGTACTCACTGACCGCGAGGGACGGCGATTATAATCGATTTACACCTGCAGGGATTACCCGAACAACCCGTCACGTACGCCCGTACTCGATGTTGCCTACAACAACCATCACGGACGCCGTACGCGACTACCTTTCACCCGTTAGCCAAATATTGAACCGGTCCCATCGTCCCGAGCAAGAGGTCCCTGCACGCGCATCTCTGTGCCGCCAGCTGATTTACACCTCGAGCTCTCAACCTACCCTCTGAACGACGGGCAATGCCTCAATACCCAGCTACCCGAGTTACATCAGTTTCCCGGTTCCCATATAGCCGGTAGGTCTTCGGTACTGTTCTAGCTTGTTCAACAGGCCCGCACACGGCTCGGTCCTCAATCGACACAAGCGGAGCTACAGCACACAGGCCCCAAAGTCCTGCTGCCCTTACTCTCCGCTCGGTCTCATTTTCTTGCCATGTGTTTCATGTGCTATCTCTACCCGAGCAATGTGCCTCTAGCCTATTCTCGCGAGTAGTTCCAACTACTCGTTTTGTACCGAATCCTACTCTATTCTAGCAATGCAGTGGCTAACGAGGTTTTCAATCCTAAACCCAACCCATGGTTTTCTTGGCTGTGCAGTTGGGTTTCCAATCAAGACTCTAATGCAAAGAACAAAGGGAAACAAGTATGTGCTCAAAACAATAAAAATTTGTAAAAAGGTTAATGCAAACCGGGGCTTGCCTTGCTGCTCTTGGTCGTAGGCTAGCTGTTCCTCCGGAGTAACGAAGTCTAGGACTTCGGGTTCCTCCTCGACCTTAGCGACTACATGATAAGAACAATGTATGTATTAATTTAAATGTATTTGTATTAACTTTGAAGTTGTGAAGTCTATACCCCTTGCTAGACAGACCTAATGACTATGAAACTTTTACTGTGGCTGGTTTACAACCTAAACAAAGACTTGGTCAAGTTTTAGTTGCAGTAAAGCTCATTTGAGCCCTCCACAAATAATTATGTCCTTGACCTTTATTTAAGGCTTTTAGGGTGTTCTAAGGATTTTCATGAAACAAACTATGACTTTCTGAAAACTAGATTTTCAGAGGGTTCTAATGGAGTTGGTCTCACTTAATTTGGAAGTCTCTAACTAAAGATATGAGCTAAACAATTTCAGAGAAAATTCTGAAAATGTTTCTGAACATTTTCTATTTTCTCTGGAACAGTTTCACTAATCACACCATTAGGTGGACTAAATGAGCTCAAATGGATCTGAAATTTTTATGGTAGTTCCAGGATATTTTGGTGAACATCCCAGCAAAATTTCAGGATTTTCCTCCAAAGGATTCTCCAGTTAAAATTCCTAACAGTTTAAACTTTGAGGAATTAATTCTGGAGAAATAAGGAATTTCATGGAGTGAAACTTGATTTTCTGGAAAGTACTCAGAGAGCTGAATCCAGCAAAATTTGGTTCACTCAATTTGGAGCTTTCTAGCCAAAGTTATAAGGATTTGAAGTTTGAAGGAAATCTGAAAATCGGGGAAAAGTTTAAACTCGCGCGTGGGCCCAGGGGACACGCGTCGCACGCCGAAGCGACAGCATACCGCGGCCCACAAGGCTTTTGCGCACCAGCACACCCGATCCCGGCCGCAGCCGGATCCCGATTCAAAATATCGGCCGCTGACAGCTGGGGTCCACCCCCTTCTTCAACCTCGCGACACCCGCGCTCCGCCGCCGAGGGACCTCGCCGGAGAGCTCGCCGCTGGCTGCTGTACAGCTCCAAACTTCTTGATTCTGGCCGCCCCTGCCTACTTTTACTTGGGGAACATGATTCTAGGGTTAGCTGCTCATGACAATGGCCGGAGCATGGTCGGCGACGAGCCGCCATATCGGAACGACTTCGGCCATGTCGGCTAACCCTCCTAGTACCTCAGCTACTTGGGAAATCGGTCGGGGAGCATCAGTGGACCTCAGAGAAGGTCGACATGAACTCGAGGCAGCTCGGGGAAGGCCTGAAATAGGTCCTCACCGTGCGCCCGATAACCCCCGTGCGTTCCGCCATTAGTAGACCATGAATTACGCCGGGCACAGAGGTTTTCCGGCCCAGAGTTGTGAAGGCAACTTGTGCGTCACCGTGTCTAGCTCGTGTGGGAGTGGCCTGAGGCCCTCTAATCCTTTCTAGAGCACGAATTACACAGAATCGTACCCGAAGGTCGTTCTGCACACAGAAAGGGGAAAAATGGAAATTCGCCGCCGGTGAGCAACCACTCGAGCTGTGGCTCGGGGGTGAGCAGCACCGGTCACCTGCGCGTCCAAGGGTGCCTTGGGTTGGGCGTGACAACGCCCAGGTTGGGCTGTCCACGAGAGCCCGAGGTGCGGCGGTTTCCAGTTCCGAGTTTGATCTTTCGGCACAGCCGATAGCACTCGGTTTCAATCGACTTCTAGCAAAAGGGAGGATGGAGGAAGGTCTCTAGTACCTTGCTGGGACCCTGGAGTGGAAAGAGGGAGCTGCGATCGGCTTGATCAAGCAGGAGCTCGAGCGCCGGCGATGGCAGTGGAAAAGAAGTCGTGCACGTCGGTAGCTCGGGGAAATGGTGACTGAAGCACGCCGGGGAGAGAATAAATAGGCCAGCGGCTGGCCTCCGGCTTGGGGCGCACAGCAGGAGCTGGCGCCGGCTGCCCCCTTCGGTGGCGCGCGCGCACAGCTGCCGGGAACCGACTGAACTGTGGTTCAGTCGGTTTGTTTTGAGGCAGAGGCTGACATGTGGGTCCCACTCCTCTTTTAACCTCTGAAATTTACTCCTAACAGCTGTGGTAAACAGTGAACCCTATTCTACCCTTGGCAATTCAAATTATTCACCCAAGAGCCATTTGAATTGATCAAAGTTCAAATGAGGTTTGGTTTGAATGAATTTCAGCACAAGTTCAGTTTGAAATTCAAATAAAGTTTGAATTTCTCCCCCTTAGCTCATGTCAAGATCAACTCCAAATGGAGTGAAAATTGGTGTGGGAGCTCACAAAAATGTGCTGAGTGAAAATATGCCTTCCACTTTTAAACTCAGTGGGTGAAAACAGTTTGAATTTGAATATGGTTTCAAACTGCCCTCCTCCTATCTATACCCAAAATGACCTCAAAAAGGTTTTGAATTTGGGTGAAACTTGGCATGGACATCCTTAGCAAAGTGTAGGAGTTTTCATATGTCCAGCCCATCTATATCACATGTGGGAAATACCACTTTTGCAATATGTGAGTTTGTCCTCTAATGAGCATGTTGATAGTTGTTACTTGCTCTTCATTTGTGTTCATCATTCTTCCTCAAATGAGGTGTGTGGTGTGGTGATGAACACTGCAAATGAGTGTCAAAAACTGAGGCCCTTACAGATGTTAGGCCAAGCAAATACTTTCTGGAAAGCTATTGAAGTTAGCCTTAACTTTGATGTTGATCTCCAGAATTGGTTTTGTCTTTAACATGGCCTAAATCAAGTTGAGATGGAAACTGATCAGGGCTGTCATGTTGAACAGCAGATCAGCAGTCAAATTTGTTTAAAATTTGAACTATGTTTCCAAGTTTTATGGGTTCAATGACATGTTTTATGTTATAACTCAATGGTTTACTGTTTAAATAAATATTTGACATTTCTCAAATATATTTTCACAGATGATAGCAGATAAGCAGTTGGAGAACGGGTGGGTGGTGTCCCACTGTTCTCACCGCAGCGGCTATCCGGAAACGTTGGGGCAGATGCTTCAATATTTTGGATACAACCAGATGCCACAGTACTTCGCCAAGGAAGAAGGCGAGGAGGGGAACAAGGCATGGACAATCCATGTCGAAGTCCCTGCAGGACCTACGCCACCCGGTTGGGTGCCGTTCACCGTCGCGGTGAGAGGTAGACAGGCGGAAGGGATGTGGCAAGTGGCAGCCCGTGACACCATGTCACGTTTCTGCCAACTACACGTGCAGGCTATGGAGGGCACTCCATACGCGCTCGTTCCAGTGGAGGGACGGGCTCAGCATGTGTGGGAAGGGAGATACCGGGAGGCAGCCGATCCAGGTTGCCCAAGGTACAGCCCCGCGGAGGCAAACCTTAGCCTCCAGATGAGGGCGGGAAATGCCGTGATGGACAGCCAAGCTGTTCATACGGAGCATCTCGCCACAAAGCTCAAGGAGAGCACGAGCCGTGGAGACCATTTTGAGAGTGCTCACAGCGCACTCCACAATGTGCTCCTTCCGACGATCAAGCGACTGAACGAACAACATAATCAGTTACATCGTCTGAAGAAGGCGAAGAGGAAAAGCCGTGTCGACATCGAGGCATTGCAAGAGCTGGTACAGACTCTAACCCAGCAGAACGAGGACCTTACTCAAGAGAGGAACGACGCTATTGAGGAAGGGCAAGGCTGGGAAGAGGACTACAGCCAGACCATAGACGAGGTGCATGCTTTGCAGGACCTCGTACCTCCGGTATTGGGCATCCCGGTAGTCATGGGCCTTCCAGCAATGGGAGAACCCGAGATGGGAGAAGAGGTGGTAGATCCAGAGCCACCAGCAGAGGTACAGGAGGAGGACGACCCGCAGGAGGTCGAATTCTACTCCGAGTAGGGGGTTACAGTTGCCAAGTAGGGCAGCTAGGGTAGTGTAACCCAACTTTTGTAATCGGTGACATGTCGTGTAGACAGTAGCGTATGTATAGGTAGTGACGACATGAGCACGACTTCTCGGAGACCCGATAATAATGTATATTGTATAAAGTTTATGCTTTATCAATATATGTGAATGTTGTGCAAATTATTCATGTGTCACTTCAATACCTACTGTTACATATGGAATTTTAAGTATGACATGTGCTAATCGCTGCTGTTTTGAATTTCAGAACGACGCGTACTCGTGCCAACCCGGATGTTGGGGGTACTAGCCAAGGGGGGGAGACCTCCCAACAGCCTCCCGAGGACTCCTCAGGACAGAAGCAGCAACAGCAAACACCGCCACCACCACTGCCAACGGTTACGTTGGCCGACATCGTCGCGGCAATGGCGGGTTCCCATCAGCAGCACACGGAGTTGCTGCAAACTCTTATTGCTAATACGTCTCGCCCAGAGAGACGTCAAGACCGTGAGGAGCGTCAACAGAGCTCCTACTCCGACTTCCTGGCAACTCATCCCCTAGTATTCTCAAGGTCGGATGAACCTCTTGATGCGGACAACTGGCTCCGCGCAATAGAGATGAAGTTCGGGCTGCTCCAGATAAGTGAGCAGCGCAAGACTCAGTTCACGGTCTAGCAGCTCCAAGGATCCGCGAGGGAATGGTGAGCAAACTTCTGTGCTTCACAGCCCACCGACCGAGTTATGACCTAGGCAGAGTTCCGGACAACCTTCAGGGCCTATCACATACCGCGGGTCTGATGAAGAGGAAGACGCAGGAGTTTCTACACCTGCAGCAAGGGAGCTGGAACGCGCTGGAATACTCCAGGGCGTTCAACGATCTCGCGCTCTACGCGTCGTATCACGCAGATACCGATGAGAAGCGGCCAGAGCACTTTTACCGTGGGCTTAACCCGCTCCTGAAGGACAAATTGGCGATGTTCAATCGCGGCAGCCTCAACGACATCATTGACGCTGCGATTGTTCAAGAGGACTCCGGCAAGGAGTTGGCGGCGGCGGAGCGAAAGCGAAGCGCACCGCAGAGCAGCGGAGAAGGAGGCGGTCCTTCTCAGAAGTTTCGGATGGTGAACCGCCCACCATCAGGTCCACGCTGGCAGCCACCCCAGAGGTCGATGCCTTTCCGCAGTCGGCCGTACTCTTCACCGGCATTCAGGCCGGCACTGCCAGCACCACCTCCACAACAACAACAGCAGCAGCGGACGATGCCGCGTGCGTATGCACCTCAGCAACGCATGCCGGGTTTTCGTCCCCCGAGCACCACACCAGCAGCGGCCACATGTTACAAGTGTGGTCGTCCAAGACACTTCGCCAGCAGTTGCCCGGAGAGGCAAGGCGGCGGAGTTGCACCGCAATTTCCAGGGAGGAATCAGCCCCGGAACCCTACCAATGCGCGGCGGGCAAACCCTAGGCCCGGCACTGTCCACCAGCTTGCCATAGAGGACGTGCCAGAGGGTGAGCCAATCCTTGTGGGTATGTTCCAACTCCACCAGCATCCCGCTATATTACTATTTGATTCAGGCGCCATGCATAGCTTCATGAGCCAATCTTTCATTGATAAATATAGCTTGCAAATACTACCCACCGATAGTCCTTATGTGATCTGTTGACCGGGTGGGAAAATTTCAGCAAGCATGATGGTCCCAAAAGCGCCATTGTGCTTAGAGGGTAGAGTCTACCCTACGTCTCTCATAATCTTAGAGGGACAAAAGGTTGATGTCATCTTAGGGATGTCGGGGTTAACCCGCCACGGCGCTGTTTTAGACACCGTCCTCCGAGTTGTGCACTTAAACTCAGAAGTGCACGAATCTCACTCCTTATTTCTGGACAGTCCAGAAATAAAATTTCCAAGTGTCTATTAAGCCACAACCATCAGATTGGAAGATATTCCAGTGGTTCGCGAGTTCCCTGACGTATTCCCGGACGATTTGCCGGGGATGCCGCCTGATAGAGAGGTGGAGTTCAAGATTGGACTTGCACCGGGAACCATGCCAATATCCCGTAGGCCGTACAAGATGGCGCCCAAGGAATTGGCTGAGCTGAAGACTCAACTAACGGACCTCCTGGAGAAGGGTTTCATTAGTCCGAGCTCCTCGCCATGGGGCTGTTCGACATTATTTGTAAAGAAGAAGGATGAGACGTTGCAGCTTTGCGTGGACTATCGTCCATTAAATGCCGTAACCATAAAAAACAAGTACCCGTTGCCACGGATCGACATGTTGTTTGATCCGTTGGTCGAAGCAAAGATCTTTTCCAAGATGGACTTAAGATCCAGGTACCATCAGATTAAGATAAGGGCTGAGGACATTCTGAAGACGTCTTTCTCAACGAGGTACGGACTTTATGAGTACCTGGTCATGTCCTTCGGCCTCACCAATGCTCCAGCTCACTTCATGTACTTGATGAACTCAGTATTCATGCCGGAGCTGGACAAGTTTGTCGTGGTCTTCATCGACGACATCCTGGTATATTCCAAGTCGGAGGAAGACCACAAGCAGCATCTACGTATAGTCTTGCAACGGCTGCGGGATCACAAGTTATACACGAAATTCAGCAAATGCGAGTTTTGGATATCGCAAGTGCCTTTTCTCGGGCATATCATCTCAGCGGAGAGTATCGCTGTAGACCCGAGTAAGATCACTCAAGTGCTGAATTGGAAATCCCCGAGAACTGTTCATGAGGTACGGAGTTTCCTCGGACTCGCGGGATATTATCAGACGTTCATTCTGGACTTCTCGAAGATTGCCAAGCCAATGACAGAGCTGCTGAAGAAGGCTACCAAATATGTTTGGAGTCCAGCGTGTGAAGCAGCATTCAAGGCTTTAGTCAAGCACCTATTATCAGCACCGGTTTTGGCGCAGCCAGACACAACAAAACCGTTCGATGTGTACAGCGATGCATCCGGCATTGGGCTCGGATGTGTGCTGATGCAAGACCGAAGAGTGGTCGCGTATGGATCATGGCAGCTTAGAAACCATGATCAGAATTATCCAACTCACGATTTGGAGCTCGCTGCCGTGGTACTTGCACTGAAAATGTGGAGGCACTACCTACTCGGTAACCTCGTACATTTATATACCGACCACAAGAGCCTCAAGTACATATTCACTCAGAAGGAGCTGAACATGAGGCAGCGAAGGTGGTTAGAATTGATGAAGGATTACAAAATAGAGATCCATTATCACCCCGGCAAAGCAAACGTAGTGGCAGATGCGCTGAGCCGCAAGTCACACGTCAACAATCTGACCATCACACCGTTGGAAGAGAGCGAACCACCACTACGTGTGATTCTACACAGAGCTCTATACAACCTAGCTTTGATCCCCACCATCCGCGAAGAGATAGCGGCAGCTCAGAAACATGACAAGGGCATGTCGCATTTGCGGAGACGTGTAGACAGTGGGGAGTTGAAATGTTTCCGGAAGGACGGAGACGGTGTCCTATGGTTCAAGGACCGGATCGTCGTACCCCGTAACCCGGAGTTACGGAAGAAATTTTTTGATGAGTCTCACTTATCAAAATTTTCTATTCACCCTGGCAGCAACAAAATGTATCAAGAACTCAGAAACAAGTTTTAGCGGACACGGATGAAGCGGGAGACTGCAAAGCACGTGTCCGAGTGTGATACATGTCGAAGGGTGAAGGCAGACCATATGCGGAAACTGGGACTGCTGCAACCACTGGGCATTCCTGCCTAGAAGTGGGACGATGTGAGCATGGACTTCATCATCGGTTTACCCACCACTCTTCAAAAGCATGATTCTGTGTGGGTGATCGTCGACCGACTCACCAAAGTTGCCCACTTCATCCCAGTCAACACCAACTACAACGCCAAGAAGTACACTGAACTGTACATCTCACGGATCTTATGCTTATACGGCGTACCCCGTACCATCATATTAGATCGGGGCACTTTATTTGTGTCCCGTTTTTGGGAGCAGCTACACGCTGCCTTGGGGACGAAGCTGATCCGTAGTTCAGCCTACAACCCGCAAACGGACGGACAAACCGAGTGGGTAAATCAAATCTTAGAAGACATGCTACGAGCTTGCACTATCAACCACGGCAAGAATTGGGATGATCACTTGCCGTTAGCCGAGTTCTCGTACAACAATGGGTACCAAGCCAGCATAAAGATGGCGCCCTACGAGGCACTATATGGGCGGAAATGCCGCACACCACTGAATTGGTGTGAGTCTGGCGAAAGGGTCACCTTCGGGATTGACCTTGTCAACAACACGGAAGAAAAGGTTCGACTGATTCAACCGAACCTAAAAGCCGCCCAATCCCGGCAGAAACAGTATGCGGACCGGAGAAGACGCCAACTACAATTCGAAGTCGGGGATCACGTATATCTGCGTGTGTCTCCAATGAGGGGCGTAAACAGATTTGGGGTGAGAGGAAAGTTGGCACTCCGTTCATCGGTCCATTCCAGATTTCCGAAAGATGTGGATCAGTAGCATACCGGCTGAAATTACCAGAAGCACTTTCTGGTGTGCACGACGTCTTTCACATTTCCCAGCTGAGGAAGTGTCTCAAGCTATGAACTACCGTTCAGCTGGAAGACATTGAAGAACTGCAACCGCATCTCATCTATCGGGAGGAACCGGGGTTCAGATTATTGACGAAAAGGCCCGAACCACACGCAACCGTACGTTGTGGTTCTACAAGGTTCAATGGAGTAATCACTCCGAGGACGAAGCGACATGGGAGAGCGAAGGATTTCTTCGCGTTAACTACCCCGAGTTTTTCACATCGCATATCCGGTAATTTTCCACCGTCCTCTCTCTCATTTTCACCATATAATCTCGGGACGAGATTCTTTTAAGGGGGGGGGGGAATGTAAGGGCCTCAGTTTTTGACACATGTTTAAAGTGTTCATCACCACACCACACACCTCATTTGAAGCAAGTTGATGAACACAAATGAAGAGCAAGTAACCACCATCAACATGCTCATTAGAGAACAAACTCACATATTGCAAAAGTGGTATTTTCTACATGTGATGTAGAGGGGCTGGGCATATGAAAACTCCTACACATTGCTAGGGATGTCCATGCCAAGTTTCACCCAAATTCAAAACTTTTTTGAGGTCATTTTAGGTATAGCTAGAAAGAGGGCAGTTTGAAACGATATTCAAATTCAAACTGTTTTTATCCCATGAATTCAAAAGTGGGAGGCATAGTCTTATTCAGCACATTTTCGTGAGCTCACACACCAATTTTCACTCCATTTGGAGTTGATCTTGACATGAGCTAAGTGGGAAATATTCAAACTTTATTTGAATTTCAAACTGAACTTCTGCTGAAATTCATTCAAACCAATCCCAATTTGAATTCTAATCAATTCAAATGGCTCATGGGTGAATAATTTGAATCACCATGGTATTTTGGGGCTCACTGTTTACAACAGTGATTAGGAGTAAATTTCAGAGGTTAAAACCCCGGGTGGGACCCACATGTCATAGAGAGAAGAGGGGAGACTTGCACCAAAAGTCACATTCTCGGTGGGAACTTCCACCGAGCAGCTGCCGGTTCAACGCCCGGGAGCAGCTGCGCTCGCCACCGAGGAGGAGCAGCGCCACCAGCTGCTTCCAACACCCACACACGAGCCCAAGGGCGGTTCCAGGGTCCTCTTAAGGCGCTCCACCGAGGCAGGCACCGCTCGCTTCCCCCTCTCCCGTGAACACCGAGCCCCAGCCTGCCGCCTCCCTGCTCGATCAGGAAAACCGCGAAAACATCTCGCCTCCTCCTTCCCTGAGCTGCTAGACGGCAACCTGAGGTCGCACTCCACCTCCCCGACACCAAAAACCCCGAGCTCGGACCTCCCTTGCCCGAGAACGATCGCCACAGTGGCGACCTAACCTCAGCCGCAGGTCAGGCGCTCGTGGACAGCGTTCCACGGGAGCTTTCACGGTCCAGCAAGGGCAGCAGCAGGAGCGCGCCTCAGCCGTGTTGCTCTCCTCCAAGTTTGGAAGCAAACCGTGAAGAATCCCCTGCGAATTTCCAGTTTTTACTCCGGCGACCTTAAACCGAGCTTCCGGTACGGATTCTTCAAATTCTCGCTCTGTGATCTTTCTTTAGTTATCAAATCTTGCACAAAGACGCTGGACTAGCCGGCGATCAAATTCCTTTCGGCATCCGTGGTGTGAAACCGACTAGGAGTGACGAATTCTGAGCTCGATCAAGAGTGTTCATGGCGGGCACGCTCGGTCACACGGTGTCGACCGACTTGCCGCCATCTTTCAACCCGTTTGACACCTTGTCGAGCTTCCTAGAGATATACTGATGCTGTAGAACCAATCGTTCGAGGCTATGGCGGGTTAGAACCCACGGCCGATGGCGCCGAACCTCAACCGAGGCCGCCGCACGTCTCCGGGCTATTTCCGGTCACCGCCAGCTCGAGCTGACCCCACAGACGTGTTCCTCGATGTCGACAACCCCCTAGCGACGAGTTTCAGACCGTGCGATGGCCGGCAGCGACAGTCTGGCGAGCTCCGAGTCTGCTCCGGCGAGTGGAGGCGGCGCGGGCGCGTCAGGAGGAAGACGAAGCCAGCTAGCCCACGCGTCAGCGGCTCAAAATTTTAAATCAGGATCTGGTATGGCCGGGATCGGGTGTGCTGTCGCGCAAAGACCCTGTGGGCCTCAGTGTGCGGTCACCTCCGTGCCTAACACGTGTCCCCGCAGGCCCTGGCAGATTTAAACTTTTTCCCCGATTTTCAGCTTTCCTTCAAACTTTAAATCCTCATAACTTTGGCTAGAGAGCTCCAAATCGAGTGAACAAAATTTTGTTGGATTCAGCTCTCTGAGTACTTTCCAGAAAATCAAGTTTCACTTCATGAAAATCCTTATTTCTCCAGAATTAATTCCTCAAATTTTAAACTGTTTGGAATTTCAACTGGAGAATCCTTTGGAGGAATATCCTGAAATTTTGCTGGGATGTTAACCAAAATATCCCTGAACTACCATAAAAATTTCAGATCCATTTGATCTCATTTGATCCATAGTGGAACTGTTCCAAATAAAATAGAAAATGTTCAGCAACATTTTCAGAATTTTCTCTGAAATTGTTTAGCTCATATCCTTAGCTAGGAACCTTCAAATTAAGTGAGACCAACTCCATTGGAACCCTCTGAAAATCTAGTTTTCAGAAAGTCATAGTTTGTTTCATGAAAATCCTTAGAACACCCTAAAATCCTTCAATTAAGGTCAAGTACACAATTAATTGTGGAGGGCTCAAATGCGCTTTGCTGCAACTAAAACTTGACCGAGTCTCTGTTTAAGTTGTAACCAAGCCACAGTTAAAGTTTCACAGTCATAGAGTCTGTCTAGTGGGACTTATAAGCTTCACAAGGTCAAACTTAATACAAATGCATTTAAATTGATACATGTACTTCTTCTATCATGTAGTCGCTAAGGTCAAGGAGGAACCCGAAGTCCTAGACTTCGTTACTCCGGAGGAGCAGCTAGCATATGACCAAGAGCAGCAAGGCAAGCTCCGGTTTGCATTACCCTTTTACAAATTTTTATTGTTTTGAGCACTTACTTGAGTATCATTATTACTTGCATTAGAGTCTTGTTTGGAAACCCAATTGCATAGCCAAGAAAACCATGAGTCGGGTTTAGGATTGCAAAACCTCGTTAACTACTGCAAAGCTAAGTTAGGGTAGGATTCGGTACAAGTCGAGTAGTTGGAACTACTCACGAGCATAGGCTAGAGGCACTCGACTCAGGTAGAGATAGCACATGAAACACATGGCAAGAAAATGAGACCAAGCGGACGGTAAGGGCAGCAGGACTTTGGAGCCTGTGTGCTGTAGCTCCGATTGTGTCGATTGAGGACTGAGCCGTGTGCGGGCCTGTTGAACAAGCTAGAACAGTACCGAAGACCTACCGGCTATATGGGAACCGGGAAACCGATGTAACTCGGGTAGCTGGGTGTTGAGGCATAGCTGGTCGTTCAGAGGGTAGGTTGAGAGCTCGAGGTGTAAATCGTCTGGCGGCACTGAGATGCGCGTGCCGAGACCTCTTGCTCGGGACGATTGGACCGGTTCAACATTTGGCTAACGGGTGAAAGGTAGTTGCATACGGCGTCCGTGACGGTTGCTGTAGGTAACCTCGAGTACGGGCGTACGTGACGGGTTGTTCGGGTAACCCTGCAGGTGTAAGTCGATTATAATCGCCGTCCCTAGCGGTCAGTGAGTACCACTTGTTCACTGTACCGTGACGTAGAAAGAACAGGCTAGTTACATGTTAAAATGTTTCTGATTGAAAGATGGACTTTGCTTGTTAATGGTTTGTTGTAGTTTAGAGCTAACTAAAGTTCCTTTTAACTTTGGGCAAAGTACATGAGGGCAATGCATTTCTTGTTTGATTTCGGCTCTCTCATGTGCCTTAGCATAAGGTTCTCCACAACCTGCTGCTAAAACTTGAAAGTAAGGTTCTACTAATTAGGCGAGTCCTTGCAAATGATTTTTACCTCAGGTAACCCATCACCCCTCATATAGAAGTTCCATGTTTAGGTGAGACGGGTCAGACTTGCTGAGCCTTCGTGCTCACTGCTTGTGTTTGAAACTTTTGCAGGGTTCTATGAGGAAGGGACTCCCGAAGAGGAGACGAAACCCCGTTGAGTGGGAGTCGTGCACGCCGCAGAGTTAGTGTGCGTGTGTGCTAGCAAGGACACGTTCAAGGGCTGAACGTGAACTTGATGCGTAGTCTACGCCCGCGAGTGTGGACTGGACTTATTTTGATGTAAACATGTTCATAAACCACTTTATGTAATAAAATTTCGCTTCCGCTTTGTACCTTTGACGTGTGTTATACGGTGCTGTGCAACGCAGCACCCCTCAGCGTGATCCTGGCTCGACAAGACCGTGGGGTCGTGTCACTCTGTTCCTATTTTTCTTAAAATGTTTTCTCTTCATAAAACATGAATATATGTTGACACCAGAGATGAGGGTGTCACAAATCTACCCCCCTTAAATTGAATCACGCCCTCGAGATTCGTTAGTAGAAAATAGATGGGGAATTTCTGCCTTGATATCCTCTTCACGCTCCCATGTGGCTTCAGCTTCGGTGTTATGGCTCCATTGTACCTTGCACCATCGAATCACCTTGTTCCGGGTGACCCTTTCCTTTACGTCCAAGATTCGGACAGGGTGTTCTGCATAAGTCAGGTCCTCTTGAAGTTCAAGCTCTTCTATCGGTATTTGCTCCTCTGGTACTCTCAAGCATTTCTTGAGCTGGGATACATGAAACACGTCATGCACATCGGAGAGGTGGGTTGGGAGCTCTAGTTGATAGGCTACTTCTCCTCGCTTGTCCAGAATCTTAAATTGTCCGACGTAGCGAGGTGCTAGCTTGCCTTTGACGTTAAAACGTCGTTGGCCTCAGATAGGCGATACCTTAAGGTATACGAAGTCTCCCACTTCGAAAGTCAACTTCCTTCGCCTATTGTACGCATAGCCTTTCTGTCGTGACTGAGCAGCCTTTAAGTTCTCCCGTAGTTTGGACTTGCTTTTCAGGCTCTTGTAGCACTTCGGGTCCAAACACCTGGTTCTCTCCGGTTTCGTTCCAGAACAGTGGTGTTCTACACCGTCTACCGTATAATGCTTCGAAAGGTGACACCTTCAAGCTAGCTTGGTAGCTGTTGTTATAGGATAATTCGGCATACGGTAAACTCCTATCCCAACTACGCCCTCATTTCAAGGCGCAAGCTCTCAACATGTCTTCCAAAATTTTGTTCGTCCTTTCGGTTTGTCCATCAGTTTGTGGGTGATAGGCGGAGCTAAAATCCAATTGTGTACCAATGGCTTTCTGCAGCTTCCTCCAAAATCTAGAGGTAAACTGAGAACCCCGATCAGAGACTATCCTCTTCGGAACTCCATGACGGCACACGATCTGCTCCATGTACAACTCGGCTAATTGTGCAACGTTTTAACTGGCCCTTACAGGGAGAAAATGGGCGGTTTTTGTCAATCGGTCCATGATAACCTAGATGGAGTCGTAACCCGACTGAGTACGTGGCAATCCGACGATGAAATCCATACTGATGTCTTCCCACTTCCACTCTGGTACCTTCAAAGGTTGCAACAATCCAGCGGGTTTTTGATGTTCGGTCTTCACCCGTTGGCATGTGTCGCATAGGGCAACGTATTCGGCTATATCCCTCTTCATACCGTCCCACCAATAACAAGTTTTCAAGACCTTGTACATTTTGGTACTTCCGGGATGTATGGAATAGGGTGAATCATGTGCCTTCTTCAATATCATGTCGAGGAGGTGTTTTACGTTAGGCACACAAATCCTTTTTCCTAGCCAAAGCATACCCTTCTCATCCTCCTTGAAATCCTTCTCTATTCCTTCTCGGATTCTTTCCTTGATCTCCTTCATTCCCTCATCCATTGCTTGGCCCTATCTTATCTCTTGCTCTAATGAAGAGTGGATCTCCATTATTTCCATGTTGTTCAAAAATCCGAGGTGTAACCGTTTGAACTCCCTACGTAGTTCGAGTGGTAGCTCCCGAACCATGAGTTTGTGACATGCCCCCTTTCGGCTCAATGCATCAGCTACTACATTGGCCTTCCCGGGGTGGTATTTGATTCCAACATCGTAATTCTTGATGAGTTCCAACCATCGACGTTGCCTCAAATTCATGTCCGTTTGTGTAAATATGTACTTGAGGCTTTTATGATCCGTATAGATCTCACATCGATGACCAAGGATATAATGTTTCCAAATCTTCAATGCATGCACCACTGCTGCTAGCTCCAAGTCATGTGTAGGATAATTAAGCTCGTGCTTCTTTAATTGCCGTGAGGCATAGGCTACCACTTGTCCTTCTTGCATGAGCACACATCCGAGCCCCTGTCTGGATGCGTCACAATATATGTCAAAGCTCTTGCTTACGTCTGGCAATACCAGAACTGGTGCTGTGGTTAGCCTTTTCTTGAGTTCCTCAAAACTTTCTTGGCAGGCTGGTGTCCATTGAAAGATCTTTCCCTTCATTAGCAACTCCGTCATAGGCTTTGCTATCTTATAGAAGTCTTTAATGAAGCATCGATAGTATCCAGCCATCCCAAGAAAACTCCGAATATCCCTCAGGCTCTGCGGTTGGTCCCACTTCAGAATATCTCTTACTTTTCCGGGATCAACCGATACCCCTTCCTTGGATATAATGTGGCCTAGGAAAGATATTTCCTTTAGCCAAAATTGGCATTTGTTAAGCTTGGCATACAATTGATGCTCATGCAGTTTCTGCAAGGTCAATCTCAAATGTTCTTCATGCTCCTCCTAACTTTTTGAATACACCATAATGTCGTCGATGAAAACCACGACGAACTTGTCCAAGTACTCCATGAAAACCTTGTTCATAAGGTACATGAAGTATGCAGGTGCATTTGTCAACCCAAAAGACATGACGGTATATTCATACGAACCATACCGTGTTCGAAAGGTTGTCTTGGGTATATCGGAGGGCTTAATCTTCAGCTGGAAGTATCCCGACCGAAGATCAATCTTGGAGAACATTCGGGCTCCTTTCATTTGGTCGAATAGGTCCTCTATACGAGGCAGAGGGTACTTGTTCTTGATCGTTACCTCATTGAGAGACCTATAGTCCACGCACATCTTTTGGGTTCCATCCTTCTTGTCTACGAAGAGCACAAGAGCTCCCCATGGTGACGAGATTGGATGTATAAAACCCTTCTCCATCTGCTCTTGAATTTGCTTTTCGAGTTCTACTAGTTCATCGGCGGGCATCCTATAGGATCTCTTGGCTATGGGTGCAGTTCCAGGTACCAAATCTATGGCAAACTCAATGTCCCGGTCAGGTGGCATACCTGGAAGCTCTTCCGGGAACACATCCGAAAATTCCTGAACCACTGGAATGCTGTCCCATGCTGCTCTTTCGATGTGGTTCAGATTTTCCCTTTCAGTGGTTTGTTGGGCTGACTCAAACTCGACACGAATACCGTGCTCGTTCGTCAACTGCACGCTCCTTTCAGCACATTGGATTACCCCGTTGTGCTTACTTAACCAATCCATTCCGAGTATGATGTCAATCCCTTGGGAGTCCAAGACAATAAGGTTAGCAAGGAAGTCTACCCCCCTTATTTTAAGGCTTACTTTCGAATATACTATATTAGTCCTCATTTCCCCTCCGGGAGAATTAACTAAGATAGCACATTCTATGTTGGATACGGGTAGATGATGTTTGGCAACATATTTGGATGATATGAAGGAATGCGATGCTCCAGAATCAAATAAGATGGTGGCTGGGTTGGAGTTGGCAAGGAACATACCAATTACAACGTCCTCAGCCTGTTGTGCTTCCTCAGCAGAGACATGGTTCACGTGGCCATGAGCATAGTTCTGCTGTCCCCGTTTTCCTTGATTGTCCCCTCCGTTTGGTCATGGGTTCTGTTTAGGCACATTGCCTTGCTGTCCAGGACCCCTCCTCGGGCACTGGTTCACGAAGTGTCCTATCTCCCCACATGCAAAGCATGCCCTGTTGCCTACGGCAGCAGGTATATTAGGGCGGGGGTTTTGAACAGGAGCGCCATTGTTAGGTCGAGGCGCAGGAGGCATGGGCACGCGAGGTGCTGGTGCAGCGAATTGTGGCTGTGGTGGCTGACCAGGGCGGTATACAGGAGTGGTCGATCCATACTGTGGTGCAGGGGGCATGTACCGAGGTCGTACGTTGCTCCCTTGAGGCTGGTATGACATCTTCCTCTTGCACTCTCGCTCAATCTCTCGGATCTTGTTTTCAACCACTATAGCCTTGTCAACCAGCTTCTGGAAGCTTACGTAGTCATTGTTGAAGAGCTGAACCTGGATCTCATTGTTCAACCCTCTCATGAACAGGTACTGCTTCCTCTGATCTTAGTTGACATCCTCGGGGGCATACCGGGACAGTTGCGTGAACTTGTTGAGATACTAATTCACACTTTTCTGTCCTTGGCGGAGACCTTCGAACTCCTGCCTCTTGAGCATCATTACACCAGCAGGGATGTAATGAGAGCGGAAGCTTTCCTTAAACTCAGTCCAAGTGATCGTCTCCGGGTCGGCATGAGCGTTGCTCAGGGCATCCCACCAGTCAGCAGCGGCTCCCGTAAGTTGGTGAGACGCGAAGAGAACCTTCTCTCGGTCATTGCACTGAACAATGGCAAGCTTCTTCTCCATGGATTTCAACCAGTCATCGGCAGCCATGGGATCATTAGCTTGAGCAAAGGTGGGTGGTCGAGTCCTCATGAACTCTCCCAGTCTGTTGTGAGCCGGCGGTGGTAGTGGCGGTGGTGCCGGAACAGGGTTGTTGTTGGCCTGCAACTGATGCAAAGTTTGGATCATGGTTTGCATAAGCTGGTTTTGCATGGTCATCAACCTTTCCAGATTGTTCTCGCCAGCTCCGGGGTTAACAGGAACTTCCTCGTGATCATCCTCTTGGTTGTCACGGATGTTCCTTCGGCCGGTGTTTCCTCTCACCATCTGTGAGAGAGATAGAATAGAATGTTAGAAGGTTAGGTAGATTCCCTCAACTATATGCATCAAGGTGAGTTGGACTATATATATACTAGCCCATGTGAGGATGTGAACAAGTGCCGAAACATCTCACACCTCTTTCTACTTACGTGTGGATATGGACAACGTTTGGAAACGTCCCACAACTCAAACTAAGCATACAATTAAAACAATCATTGCAAGGGCTCATACAACTCCTACCCAAGGATGGCTTCCTATGTCAAGGTAGTTTCAAGGCCAATCTAAGCGTCCTAGGGTGCTTCCTTTGGTCATCAGAGCTTAACTACCAATCTGTGTCTAATATCAATCTATGATTCCTAGTTAGGGGTGTAACCTATGGCTAACCCGTGGCTCTAATATCAATCTGAGGTTTCTATCTAGGCGTGTAACCTACTGTCAACCCATGGCTCTGATACCAATCTGTGACGCCCTCAATTCTGTGGAAAACCACGGAACCGAGAACTGATGCATATATGTGCCCAGGATGTTCATCACACATACACATATGTTCCACAAACTGAATTCAGAATATATATAACCACGAATAACAGAGTTTATTACAATGTCTCATGAGTCTTGGACTCATGCTCACAGCACAAGTCTTATTTCTACGCAGCGGAAGTCTTTATTCTAATGCGGAAGCAAATCTAAGCAGAAGTGGCTCTATCTCTACTCCCTCCACAGGCAAGGTTTGAGAACAGATCACACGCCTTAATAATCCACTAGGTCTTCATAGTAGGCTTCTCCTGTTGCTGATGATGAAATAATAATACAAGTTTGAGTACAATGATGTACTCAGCAAGTGCGGGAAAACACATGATATGTAGCTCATAAAAAGTAGGTATAAAAAGGCTCATTTGCAGAAAAACAGATTTATAAAACAAAGATAAAACAGCAACTTAACTTTAGATGAATGTAATCCCAGAATGTATTAAATTACCAACATACCTCCATCACTTTTCCGTGTTCCATCCAAACATTAACCAATCTTATTCTTACTCACGAATACCTCCTCGTATTCGCTACCATCTCACAAATATCTTCCCGTATTCGCTACCATCTCATCTCATAAACAATTTTTGCCTCATACCGAGACCCATCTCATTGTCACGACTCAACAGTCATGCAACCATCTTGACACCCGAACTCATCAGTCCCAAAACCAAACCATAACCAAATACAATAACCATAACCAAGAACCATCCCAATAACCATCCCAACTAATCATGGCAGTTTGGCCAGGCGCTCGTGACTGTAAGCTCAGCTATCATGATAGTTTTAAGACTCTGCAGAGTTTGCACCTCTTTACCCACAAGTTTGTGATTTCGTCACCCGTCGGCGACTGCAGAACCTCCATTATACCAGTACACAACCGTCGGTGTATGGTCAAGAGATCACAAAATAGCCTTTACAAAGGGGTTACTAGATGTATGGACTCACTAAGGTTTCACCGGCAGGCTAGAATCTCCAATTCTCCCACCCACGGGCCCCCTCTAGTGCCATGCAGTTCCCAGGGCAGTCCTCACTCGACTCCCATTCCCCGCGCCTTCCACAGTCCATAACACTCTAGCAACTTACCTAATTACTCAGCTAAGACGCACCCATACTTGGCCTTGTGGTGGCACTGTTATCCTGGCATGTGCATGCATGACCCGGTCCTTAGATCTACAGCAATTAAACCATCATCTCATGCTACCTCATTCACAAACCCAGGCTTGCCTAGATCTCCCTCCGATCCATGTTCATTAACATCATCAGTTCTCATTATCATTACGAGTGCAGTTAGCTAGACACATCTATCTCGTTTCCCAATCCCATAGACTCAGCGAAGCATAAAGCAAAAACCATACCCGACTCATAAACATCCCTGGCGACAAGGGTGGTTTAACCAAAACTAGTAAACTCCTATAAAAGGGTTTCCCATCATGTTTGACTCAGCATACACACCTTTTTGCAAAACAAAACAGTTTTACCCAAAACATAGGATCAATATGCATGCTATCTTATGATTAGTTTTCATTAGATCGATTTATTCATGTCCTTGCATGGCATGCATGGGTAGAGGTGTTCGGATCAAAGGTGGACGTGGCGATGATCTTTTCTTTAGATCAACCTGATCTACAAGTGATCTGTCCATGAAAAGGCTTCTGTACGAAAGGAATCAAAGAACAGATGCAAAAGAAAACACGATGATGTCGTAAGGTGGTATAGGAGTCCTACCTCACGTTCTTCTTGGTTTCGAGGTCCTCCTCATACTCTTCTGGCTTTCCTCCGGCGATCTTCCTTGCTGGGTTTCGGCGATGGTTTACTCGGCGAGATAGGGCTAGGGCTCTAAGTCGTTGGCTCAGGAGTTGAAAAAGAAGTTTGTGGTTTCGGCCAGAGGATCTGGGTTCTATTTATAATCGGGAAGAGAAGAGTCCTAATCTGATTGTATCCCGAATAAGAGTCTTATTCAGATCGTTGTTGGATCCTAATCATCTTATCTTTAGTAACATCGTGGAATTCAGGTCGGTACCAGTATTCTTACGCATGAAAACCGCTCCAGAACTCGTTACCTCCGTGGTGATGAGCAACGGAAGCTCCACGTGTCCTCCGGGGCCTGGTATCTCCTTTTCCGCAGAGACGAGCTCCGGTTGTGCCGCGTGTAAAGCGAGCAAGACTTCCTTCTTCTTCCGAGGTGAGCTCCGCGTGCGCCACGTATCCTGGCGGTCGGGGCCTCCTCTCTTACTCGGAGGTGGCTCCGCCCACGCCATGTGTTAGTGCCGGTCTTTCCTTCTTCTTTTCTCAGAGACGTGCTCCGAGGTTGACACGTGTCCAGCAGCGATGGACCTCCCGGAGATAAGCTCCGGTGGTGACACGTATTCGATAGAAGCGGACCTCTCGGAGGTGAGCTACGAGATCAACACGTACCCCGTGCGACTGGTCCTATGATTTCCTTGATGACTAGCTCCGAAGGTGACATGTGTCCTATGAAAAATTCCTTTGCTTCTTCCGCAGAGGCTAGCTCCGTGGGCGACACGTGTCCCACAGGGTCGGACCTCTTCCCTTTTTTTTGGAGATGAGCCCCGAGCCTGCCACGTAGCCATTTTAGCGCCGGACCTCTCCCCACTTCGCAGGGATGAGCTCCGAACATGCCACGTGGCCAGCGGCCGCAGAAGTTGTCTTCGGCGCTCTATGTGAACTGGACTCGGCTCTTACTGGCTATCCTTTTGATAATTTTCTCTGTTCCTATTTTTCCTAAAATGTTTTCTCTTCATAAAACATGAATATATGTTGACACCAGAGATGAGGGTGTCACAGGACCCGAGAAGAGTGGCCGGCGAAGTTTTTTGTTTCGGCTGTGTGCGGGCAGAGCGGAAGGGATGAGGCCGGCTTCACTTGGGCGAGCGGTTTAACCGCGTGTTGCACCCGGCGCCTTCTGTCACCGAGCAGGAGGTGGCATGGGTGAGGCGGTCGGGCGCCGACGTCTGCTGTGCGCTGGCGCATTTTCTCGGCCGATGGAGGAAAAATCACTGAGGAAGCTTCTCCGTTAAGGCTGCTGACAAGTGGGGCCTCCCCTATAATTCCTTTTCAAATTTTTCATTTCTGTTTGTACTAAAATATCCCCAGCTACTCATAATTGAATGTGAGACTTAATCACCAAGTCACAGTTCGAATTTGGTTTCCCAAATTTTAAATTTGTTTGGCTAAATTTGCCTCATATTTGAACTGAAATTCAAATTCAGTTTTGAATTATTGCAAATTTAGCTCCTGACAAGATGAACTCCAATGGGGATGAAAATTTGTGGACTAACTCAGAAAAATGTGCTGAGTTTGAATATGAAGCCAACTTTTGAATCTAAGTGATGAATGTTGCTGTAATTTGGATTTACATTCAAATTGGCCTCTTTTTCAAATGCCTCCAAAAGTGCCTCAAAAATGTTGGATTTGCATGAAATTTGGCCTGAACCTTCCCAACACTATTCAAGTTCTAGGGGTGAGCTCAACCTCTCATGTTCATGTGTAGAAATCTTACTTTGTGAAAGTTAGGGCTTTCCCCTCTAATCACCCTTTTGATGGAGGTTACATGCTCTTCACAAGTATTCACAAGATACCCACAACAAAAGCTGTGGTGTTGTGAGGTGATGAAAAATTTTTGCAAGTCCCTTTTCTTGGGCTTTTACAGATATTACCGGAGATTCATACCGAATTTCTCCAAGCTTGCTAAGCCGATGACTGAACTGTTGAAGAAGGGGATCAAATATGTTTGGAGCTCAGCTTGTAAAGAAGCTTTTCAAGCATTAGTGAAGCATCTTACAACAGCCCTGGTGTTAGCTCAACCGAATACAACCAAGCCCTTCGACGTATATTGTGATGCGTCCGGTGTCGGGCTCGGCTGTGTACTGATGCAAGGAGGAAGAGTGGTCGCCTATGGCTCAGGTCAACTTCGTAACCACGAGCAGCACTACCCGAATCATCATCTGGAGCTCGCTGCTGTGGTGTTAGCCTTGAAAATGTGGAGGCACTATTTACTTGGGAACTTAGTGCACCTCTACACTGACCACAAAAGTCTGAAATATATATTCACTCAAAAGGAGTTAAATATGCGGCCAAGCAATATGCGGAGCCGTATATTGCAAGAATTTTCTGCTTGCTTGGTGTTCCCCGCTCCATTATTTCAGATCGCTGTGTGCTGTTCGTCGCTTGGTTTTGGGAACAGCTGCACGCATTGTTGGGGACCAAACTGATCCGAAGTTCCGCGTATCACCCGCAGACGGATGGTCAAACTGAACGGGTGAATCAAGTGCTTGAAGACATGCTACGCGCTTTTGCCATCCACCACGGAAAGAATTGGGACGATCATTTGCCGTTGGCGGAGTTTTCTTACAACAATGACTATCAAGCTAGCATCGAGATGGCGCTGTATGAAGCTCTCTACGGCCAGAAATGCGCACACCTCTCAACTGGTGCGAGTCCGGCGATCGAGTTATCTACAGCATTGAACTTGTGAATGAAGCTGAAGAACGAGTGCGAGTAATACAAGCCAATCTCAAGGCTGCTCAATCTCACCAGAAAAACTATGCAGATAAAAGACGCCGCCCTCTCCACTTCGACATCGGGGACCAGGTTTATGTCCGTGTGTCTCTGATGAAGGGAGTCCATCGTTTCGGTATGAAGGGTAAACTTGCGCCGCGGTTCATTGGTCCGTTCACCATCATTGAAAAATGCAGACCCGTGGCCTATCGCTTGGATTTACCGGCGTCGCTCACAGGGATTCACAATGTCTTCCACATCTCTCAGCTGAGAAAGTGCCTCAAACCCTCCGCTGAAATCTGCACTGAAGACATAGAAGTTCTTCAACCGGACCTCACGTACACGGAGTATCCAATCCGGATTATCGATGAAAAGACTCGCGCCACAAGAAACCAGACCTTATGGTTCTACAAGGTCTTGTGGAGCAACCATACGGCTGATGAGGCGACATGGGAAAGTGAGGAATATCTACGAACTAATTATCCGGACTTGCTATCATCATATACCCAGTAAAGTATCCCCACTTTGCTTTTCCTTTGGAATCTCAGGACGAGATTCTTTTTAAGGGGGGGAGGGATGTAAAATCCCCAAAAAGTGGTAGCAAGAAAAATTTAGCTCATGTGCACTTAGGAAAAATGAGGGGAATTAAAACTTTGAATTATAACGGTGTAGGTTCAAAGTGAGAATTCAAATTTCCCAAAACTCCCAAACATGGAAATCTAAATTCATAACTTGGATCTTCATAGTCCAAATATTCACCCTTCCAAATTTCAGCTCATTTGGAGGAGTTTCAATATTTGTATGGGATTACAAGGAGAAACCCTCTAATCTGAATTTCAAATTCAGTTTCAAATACCAACCCCCTCAATTTGAAAATGTGGTTCCACAAATATGTTCTCCACGTTTGAATTAACAGCCATGCCAAAAATCAGAAATTTTGGGCCTGGTTTGCTATGTTTTTGGAGCAAGGCAAACGGGAGAATTCAAATTCCAATTTCCAATGCAAATGACCAAACACCATTCAAACTTCACACCAGCATTCAAATTAATTTGAATTCAACTTTTCAAACCATTACTTTGGGAGGAGCAAAGGAGTTAATTTGGGGACAAATGAGAAAAATATCAAATGAGCATTAGGTGGGAGGGGGTCCACTGGTCAGTCACCACAGAGGCAAAAATCCCTGTTTTCCCTCGGCTGTCCACGCGCGGGCGCCAGCTCCCGACTAATTCCACCGGCCAACGTTTCCACCGAGCTGCTTCCTCGCTGCTCCTGACGTCAGTTCGTGCGCGTGGCTGCTCAAAGCGGCCGCTGAGCGCGTCATCTGCTCTTATCCCCGTTACACCGCAGCTCCTCCACGCTCTGCTCGAAAACTCGCGGACACAAACCCCCCGGCGGAAGAACCTTTTGGCACATCGACGCCTGGCGAGCTCGGCGTGCCTCTCTCGCGACTGAGCCATGGGAACGTTGCGCCAGGTTCCCCTCCTGCTCTCCAAAGCCTCAAGTAGACGCCAGCACCGGTGGTTAGCTCCTACGAGCTGGAATTTCCTTCGGAGCCCCGGTGTTGATCATCTCTGCGTCGCATCGTTGCCCGACGGATTTACAGCCCCTTCCAATTGAAAAAAAGGTTCATGAGGTGCGTTAGGAACCCTTCTTCCTTCCCTCTAACCAGTTCCAGCCTTCTTAGCTCCGGCACCGAGTAATTTGATTTTGGCGCTGGCGGTTCTTTAGAAAACCGAGGATTCTTTGGGGAAATTCGTCGTGCTCCAGGTAGCTCCACATTAGATGAGCTTAGAGTATCTCCAGCACACGCTTGCGCATCTCTCCAAAGTCCTAGCAGCTCAAATGATCAAGTAGAGATACTGGGCACCGAGTTTTTGTCGCCGTCGTCGTTTTGCGGGCTCGGGTCACCGGTGAGGTCCCCTCTCCGGTGGTTTTCATGGAGAGTGGGCTACGGGTCGATGTTTTCCATGTGACACCGATGCTTTTAGAGCAATCCATAGCCTGAAAGACCCACTGTTGAGTGAAAACGAGGTCGCCGAAGTGAGGTTCAACAGGGTCGCCAGTGCGAGCACCGTTCCAGCCATTGTCATCGGCTCCCGACCCCACCATCGTGTTCAGCACGGTGTAGAACTTACAGGCGGCGAGTTTGAGGGAGTTCGGACCCCGGGAACCCCGTCCCGGCGATCCTCTCCGGCGTGCGCCGCCGCGGGAGGCGCGGGCAGCGTGAGGAAGACGAAGGAGGGCCGGGTCCCACTGGTCAGACTCTGTATACGCGTAGGGATCGGTCTGTGGCGCAGGATCCGGTGCGGCTGCGCGGGAAATAACCCCGTGGCCTTGGTGTTGCTGTCATCTGAGTGGATAGCACCACAGGTGGCCCCACAGTGAGGATTTAAACATTTCCAGATTTTCCTAATGCAGTTCAAACTTTGGAGACCCATAACTTTGTGTAGGAAACTCCAAAAGGGATTTATTACAGGAGCAATTCTTTATGAAACATTCCTAATTTTGGGCAGCAAGTTCTTTTCATAGTAAATGATCTCCAGTAAAAATTTGAGCCTCATTGGAGTTAAATTGCTAGGCTAAACTGCCTTCCTAAGTTCAGACTTTATTTGGAAATTCAAATTTAAACAGAAACTTTTCAGAACTCCTATCCAACTTCAGAAATTCATATCTCTCTGTTGGTAGCTCCAAAAATGGCGAAACAAATTTTGTTAGAACTATGGACACTTACCCTAATCAGATCTTTCACTTTTAGCTATGTCAAAACTCCTGATTTGGGCTCAAAATTCAGAGAAGCCTTGTACTTGTAGGAATTTTGAAGACTACATTGTGCAATGACATTTCTCCAAATTTTGCTCATATCATCCTTAGAGAGTCTAGTATCCACTGTAAAAATCCCAAAGCCAATTAAGGACCCCAAATAGCAGTATCTATGAATAAAAGTTTACATCTTATAAGTCCTTAATACTTATACATATATTTTGTTACATTTCATAATAGTGGCCGAAATTGAGGACGCACCGGAGCCCTTAGACGTCCTCCCACCAGAAGCTAGCTTCTCCTCTGACTCGCAACCAGGCAAGCCCCGGTTTGCATTTAAGTATTTTTGCAAATTCTTTATTTGTATCACTTATGTCTAGGGTGAATGTTTGCATTAGAGTTAGGGTGATTGAAACCCCACTTGCATAACCTTTTAAATCCTATGGAGGGTTGGGTATTTTAAAGACTCGACGAGTAGTGAATGCCATGCTAATATGCTTAGGATCTCGGTAGAAGTCGAGTAGTTGGAATCTACTCGCGAGGTAAGGCTTTATCAAACGGTTTGGTCAGAATAGAAAATGGCTTAAGAGTGGAGAAAATGAGACCCAGCAGGGGGGATAGGAAGCAGTGAGCAGAGGTCTCACGTGTGTAGCCCTGTTGGTGTCGATTGAGGACCGAGTCGTGTGCGGGCCTGCTGAACAAGTATCGAACAGTACCGGATGGCATACTGACATAAGCAGGAAACCGATGTAAATGGTTAACCTGGGTGTCGAGGCTTACCCAACCGTAAATAGGAGTTGGTTGAGGGTAGCAAGGTGTAAATCTGCCGGTGGGCACAGTCACGCTCCACGCGGGGACCTCCTGCCCGTTACGGATGGACCGGTTCGACATTTGGGTTGCCTTTGAAAGATTGTTGCATGCAACAGAGTAGGAAGGCGTGTGGAATCACGCTTCTGCAAGTGGGTGTATGCGACGTGTTGTCTGGGTGTCTCCTGATTGCAATCACCGTCCCTCGTGGTTATTTGAGTACCGCTTGTTCACTGTTATGTGACGTAATAAGAAGAAAAATAAGCCAGAGGAATGATAATATGCTGTTATGAAATATTTATGTTTTGGAAACCATGTCTGCTGTAGATGTAGAGCTAATTAAATTTATTTTCCGCTTTGGGCATCACCACGTCGGAGGAAAGTGTTTCTTGTTTGATTGTGGACTTCCGATGTGAGGGCTGCCTAGGGTACATGAATCTGTTTCTATAAAACTGAATGTAAGGATCAACATGTAGCCGTGTCTTTATTGAATGTCCATTTTCCTATCTGACACATCCTTGCATGTAGAGTTCTATGCTTAGGGTTGTCGGTTAAGCCTTGCTGAGCTCTCGTGCTCACGGTTGCAATATTTTGAGCTGTGTGCAGGTGAGAGTTATGAGGAAGGTTCTAAGGACGAGGCGATGCCCCAGTCAGGGTACACTGCCGAGATGGAGCCTTGCACGCCGCCGTGATCTCTGGTTCCATGCTGCTAGTGTGTAGTGTCCCCGGGCTGGACGGCTGCACTTTTGCTTAGTTAGAATGAGAGAGTGTTAATAAAGACTTCCGCTGTTTTATATTAAATAAAAGTTTGTATGTTGTTCTTAATTCTTTTCGTGTGTGCTGTTGGGTGCCGCATCGCACGGCACCACCCTATGCGATCTTGGAGTGGGTGAACCACGGGGTGGTCCCCCACAGAATAGAAGTTAGAAGTTTAGATTGATCCCCCCAACTATATGCGTCAAGGTAGATGGACTAAATATATTAGCCTATATGAGGATGTGAACAAGTGCTGAAGCATCTCACATCTCTCTACTATGTGTGGATATGGACAACGCTGAGACGTCCCACATATTCACACTAAGAACACAAACACAAGCAATCATCACAAAAGTTCAACACATCACTCCTATTCAAACTACTATGATTCAAATGTTCCTATGTATTTTAGGGTGTCCATTCTGCCTAGGCTTGCATCCTACGGTTAGTATGGCTCTAATGCCAATCTGTGACTTCTACCTATGCTTGCATCCTACGGTCAACGTGGCTCCAATCTGTGCACTTTACCTAGGCTGGCGTCCTACGGTCAACGTGGCTATGATACCAATCTGTGATGCCCAGTCCCGTAAAACACGGAACCTAGCTGATGCATATGTGTGCCCAGGATGTTCATCACACATACACATGTAATCCACAAACTGAATCCAGAATATAACCACGAATAATAGGGTTTAAGAACTTATTACATAATCTCTATCTTATTCTTGCAGCGGAAGTCTCTAACTTATTATACCAGCGGAAGTCTTCTACACGATAGCGGAAGCAACTAAGCACGGCAGCAGCTCCATCTTTAACTCCATCCCCACAGGCAAGTTGACGGTAGTTCGCACGCCTAATACTCCACATGGTCTTCGAAGTACTCCTCTCCTGTTGCTGATGTTTGTATGATAATGCAAGGGTGAGTACATGTCGTACTCAGCAAGTGCGGGAAAATTATGAAAGGTAGCTTTCAACAAGGTAGGATATAAAAAGCTCATTGCAGAAAAGCAAAGTTTATTTCACAAACATGATAAAAACAGTAGGTATCTTTAAGTGAATTTCATCCCAACATATATCCAATTTAAACATCAACATACCTCCATCATAATTCACCACTTTCCATGTCTCAACCGACCATAAATCTTTCTCAGCTTTCATCTCACGCTCATGAGATCCATGACCATCTCTTATTCATGATATCCATAACCATCTGATATTCATAACTCCGAAACCATCTCATATTCGTATCACCAAACCAAACTCACTGTCAAGACTCAACAGTCCCGAAACCAATACCAAAGACCAAACCATAACCATACAAATAGCCATCCCAATAACCATCCCAAACCTTCCCTATAATCATGTGAGTTGTCCAGGCGCTTGTGACCGTAAGCACGACTATCATGATAGTTTTACGCTCTGCAGAGGTGGCACCACTTTACCCACAAGTTTGTGATTTTGTCACCTGTCGGAGACTGCAGAACCTCCATTATACCAGTACACAACCGTCGGTGTATGGTCAAGAGATCAGAAAATAGCCTTTACAAAGGGGCTACTAGATGTATGGACTCACTAAGGTTTCACCAGTAGGCTCGAATCACCATTCTCCCACCTACGAGCCACCTCTTGTGCCATGCAGTTCCCAGGGAAGTCCTCTCTCGACTCCCATTCCCCGCGCCTTCCACGGTCCATAACAATCTAGCAACTTACCTAATTAGTCAGCTAAGCCGCACCCATATTTGGCCTTGTGGTGGCACTATTTTCCTGGCATGTGCTAGCATGAACCGGTCCTTAGATCTACGGCAAGTAAACCACCATCTCATTGTACCACATCCACAAACCAAGCTTTCCTAGATCTCCCCCGATTCATGTTCATTATCAACATCAAGTTCTTAATAGTATTCTTCATATGAGTGCAGTAGATAGACATATTCTATCTCGCTTCCCATATCCCGTGGACTCAGCGAAGCAAAAAGAAAAAACTACCGTACCCGACTCATCAACTTTCCCGGCTACAAGGGTGGTTAACAAAACTAGTAAACTCCTATAAAGGGTGTCCCATCAAGTTGACTCAAGCATACACAGTTTTCGCAAAAAAAACAGTTTCAAAACATGGGATCAATATGGTCAAGGGGCACTTGCCTTGTTCCTGTGGCTTCTGTTGCTCACGGATCTCGAACTCTTGGTGCTGTAGTCCATCGTAGATAGCTCCCTGAGCTGATCCTTCAACTCAGGACCACGCATATACAAAATTTATAACAATCAAACATCATGCACAAACTTTACTCAAGATGCAATGATGTAGATGCATGCTAATCCTATGATGCAGTTTCATTAATACCAGTTTGTACGTGTTCTTGCATGTTTGCATGGGTTTGCATGGGGTTTTACGATGAACAAAGGTGTACGGATCAACTGTGGACGTGGCGATGATCTTGACTCTAGATCAAACCGATCAACACGTGATCTGTCCACGAAAAAGCTTCTGTTCGAAGAGATCGAAGAGAACAGATGCAAAGAAAAACCGATGATGTCGTAAGGTGGTAATGGAGACCTACCTTGCTTCTCCTCGGTGTCGGGGCCTTCTTCCTAGCAAAAACAGATCGTCAGCTCTCCTCCGGTGATGGCGAGCGTGTCGGGGCTCGTCGGCGGTCTCTCCGGTGGTCAAACTCCGGCGAAGGGGTTAACTCGGCCAGCTGGGGCCTAGGGCTCTAAGTTGTCGGATTGGGAAGATGTTACAACCAAGGGGTTGTTTCGGGTTCTATTTATAACCAGAAAAGAAGAGTCCTTCTCCGATTGGATTTCAAATAAGAGTCGTATTTGATTTGTGTTTGGATCTTAACCACTTATCTCTAATCGATTTGGTGCGGTATCAATCATGGAAGAATTCGTGTTTGTTTCCTCAGTAACGGGTTCTAACGCACAGAGAAAAACCGCTTCAAAATCGCGTCCTTCTGCAGGGATAAGCTCCGGAGGCTCCATGTGTCCAGCAGGGGCCTAGGCTTCCCTTTTCCGCAGAGTGACAGGTCCCGGTCCCGATCACGGGGCTGTGCCGCCTCGCCCGGGAATCACATTGGGTGGTTCCATGTTATGCGGCACCCAACAACACACATATAAGGAAAATGTATTACATCAATCAAAAGCGGAAGCTTACAATTGTTCTTTGTAAATAATTTACATAAATTAGCTACAGCAGAAGTCTATAAATAGCTCACATCGAATAACTAAGAAGCACCCGAGAAGAGGTCCAGCCCGCGGACTCTTCTCGCTAGCAAAATGAGGAAATTGCAGCGGCTAGGTCCTCAATGTGTTAACCGACTCGGACGTTTCCGAACCTCACTGGACAACCTTCTTTATGAGCATCATCTTAACCTGCAAAACCACTATATAGAAAGAGTGAGGACAAAGGCTCAACAAGACTTAACCGTATCTCCTAAGACATGCAACTCTACATGAAAGTGACTTAAGACCTAAACATATAAGTTGCAAAAAGACTCGCCTACGAGTTCATCCTTAACTTTCAGATTTTAGCCATAATATTAGTGACCTTGCGCCCAGCAACATTGGAACTCCACAATCAAACAAGAAACGCTTCATTCCAATGTTACTTGTCCCAAGGTGGAAAATAACTTTAGTTTGCTCTATCTCTACTTCAAACAGGGTTTTCATGTAATTTACAATAATCATAGCAGCAATTAAAACTTTGCAAACTGTTTCCACACAAGTTGATTATTACGTCACAACATAGTGAGCAAGCGGTAATCAATAACTGCGATGGACGGTGATTCGAATCAAACACTACCCGATAACTCGACACATACGCCCGCCTCTGAAGACCCAAATCTGGCGCCCTTCATTATGTCGTATGCGGCAACCTTTCGCAGGACACTCGACTCTAGAACCGGTCGCGCCATCTCAGGCTCATAGGTCTAACGAGACGATGTGGTATGTCTCTACAATCCAGTTAGCCTGGTACATCGGTTTCCTGGTTCCCATAAAGCAGTAAGCATCCGGTACACAACTCAATACTTTCTCATGGGTGCCGCACACGCATGGTCCTTAACCGACACAGGCAGAGCTACTCGACCAAGACCTCATCTTGTCGCTGCCTAACCATCCTGCCCGGTCTCATCTTTAGAAATATAAACTTTAGTTTGCGTCTTTTCCAACTACACCCATGTGATCCCGACTATAACTCGCGAGTAGATTGCAACTACTCGACTTCTACCGGATGTCCTAAGCTATTTAGCACGGCATTATTCTACAGAGGTGACCCTTTTCTACTATTAACTCCCGGGTTCATTTGGTCATGCATTTGGAGTGTAAAGCATCCTTGACCTAATGCACATACAAACTCTAAACCATAATTGTGAACAAAGTAAAAACTTTATAACTAACTTAAATGCAAACCGGATCTTGCCTTGGTTTTGCAGGTGACTAAAGTCAGATAATCATGAAGTTAGTTGATGATGACTTGAATCTTAATCACTGGCCTTCTTGCTCCTTGATCCAAACTTCACTTCTCCTCCACTCTTCCACGTTTAATCACTACATGTTATGAACATGCATATAGGTTTAATTGTAAAACTTTTGTTAACAAGTTCTAAAGACAAGTTTAAAACTGGAACTCTGTTTAAGAATTTAAAATGACACTGGTGCTAGTGGTTTGGGTTGAAGTACTGTGATCAAGTGATAAGTGGGGTTCATCACTTGGGTGGTGATCACCTAATGAAGTTGAACAGAACATTACTGATCCAGGGCTCCAATGGAGCTGAAATTTTTCACGTGAGTTCCTTGTCACAAGAAAGTCATCTGGACCAAAATTTGGAATTTTTCAATGAATAGATCACACAGAACAATTTCCTAAGCATTTAGGAAAAAAGGAATTAATTCTAAATAAACTTGCACGTTCATGCAAATTCAAGTAAACTATAATTTCAAACATAGCTCAGGGAGAATGCATGAAGTTTCCTAGGATTTTTGGAGCTAATAACTGCCCAGAACTGAATTTCCATGTTTTGGAAATTCTCTGAAATTGTTTCTGTATTCATTTGAACACAGAAATTTGAAATCAGAATTATCCTAAATAAATCAACTCCAAATGAGCTTAAACATTTACAGGAGTGTCCTAACATCCTAAAGAATATTCTGGCAAAATTTGAGGATTTTTGGACGAACCAAACTCCCTCTAAAATTCTTTTGCTGAAAAGACTTAAAGAATTTTCCAGAATTTTATATTGATTTTCATACAAATTGGGTTGCATATTTGGATAAAGTTTTTCATCCTGAATCCAACCCAACTTGAATAACGAAATTTCGAGCTTCCTAGCAAAAGTTATGCCCTCCAAAAGTTTGAATCAAATCTGGTATTTGAAATAAACCGGGAAATGTTTAAACTCTGACCGTGAGTCCCGGGCACACGTGTCACTCTCTGGAAACAAGCCACACGGGCCACAGAACCTTTCCCGCGCAGCCACAAGGGATCCCGGAGCCGCAGCAGATCAGAAAATTTAAACTTTCATCACTGACACGCGGGACCCGCCCGACCTTCTTCCTCCTCGGGCTGTTTCCTCTCCCGCGCTGCCCCCTCGCCGGAATCCCACCGGAGCTCGCCGGAGTCGGCTTCCCGGCTGCCTCTTGGCTCGGTACTCGCCGTCTGTGGGTCTCCAGCTACGAGAAAGCCATTGGTACGGTGCTCTCGGACTGCCGGTGACCGGAAGTAGGCCGGCGACGTGCGGCGGCATTCGGTGAAGCTCGGCGCCGTCGCCCGGCCCTTATAGCCCGCCAAAAGCTCGACCGAACCGATTAAAAGCACCAGTGGAGGGTGGGGTAGCTCGGCATTGCCTCAACATGGCTCGGAAACGGCGGTAATTCGGTTGTCACCGTGCGCCCGTGAGGTGTGGCGACGGTGGAGCTCGGGAACACACAAAATACCTCGCACCCTGTCGGTTTCTAGCTAGGGTTGTGAAGGAAAATCGATCGCCATCGAGTCTATATAATTTGTGCACAGTTTAGTGAACTATGTACCAGAATTGAATGGGAATTTCGAGATTTCATACTCGAACATCGCTTTGTGGCCGCCGGCAAAATTTTCCCGAATTCTCACTCGGTAGTCCACGGCTTTGCTTGTGATTTGGAGGTGAGCAGCACGGTTCAACAGCGCGTCCGGGGGCGCCGGTACTTGTCCGTGACAAGCGCTAGACTCAGCTGTCCACGGTGATGAGCGGTTTAGGCCCGATCTTCTGAAAAGTAGGTCGATTGAATTGGAGATCTCGACGTTGATGATCCGAGGCACTCGAGCAGACCCGAATACCCCTGCAATCACTACACCACTGCTCCGTTGGTTATCAACCATGATTCACATGCTTGACCTTGCCAAGAAGGCTATTCCTGTAGGTGCAATGAGAACACAAGCAAGAACGATGAAGATGCAATCTGAAATTGCAAAATTGGGGTCTCACAAACCGTATAACGGTGAAAGTGTTTAATCTAAGCAAAACCCACCGAATATTTCCGGTGGCTGCAGTATTTAAAGGCTAGGGTTCGTCCATAAGACCCTTAGACGCGTCCCGAAGGGACTCATACGGGATACAAGGCCCAAAAGCCCAATACGGTGGTGCAACACCGGACAGAACTCTGAATTCGACTTGTTTCGACAATTCCAAATGACTCCTGGCGAATTTTAATGTGGAACCAGAACCATTGGAAAGTTTATCTTCTCATATTTCCATGCATATGTAGAACGTCAAAAACGGAGTCCATATGCATCCTGGACGTCCGTTTTAAGATGGACTGCTCCTGGACTCCGAGCTGGCGACTATTTCCATCATTTTATGGACGTCCCATCTGGTTGTCCACGTCCCCAAATCCTCCTCCCTTTACTTGTTGATCAGGTCCATGGTTCCTAATAACAATTAAATCATTAAATAGCAATCTATTCTCGAACTCACATGGGTAGGAAGTTAGGAACGAGTTCACCTGCTGATTTAGTAACCGTGCTCGTGATCTTGTGATTGTTCCTTGTATATCAATGTGAGTATCCACTGTTGTCACACCCGGTTTCTCCGAAGAGCAACCGAGTGAATATCACATGTATGCCAGGATCATTTTCTCATACATGTGATGACAAATAGTGAAGCATCATTTATTACAAGCCAGGTGTCGAATATAAATATGTCTTACAATGCATACGTCTCGATGGACGATAATAAGTTCATAACATGTAAACAAAATAGCAGCGGAATATTATTCTTGTGGGCTCCGTCACAGGCGTTGCCCGGGGGACTCCATGAACCTAGAATCCTTCTTCGGGTCCGAAGTCTTGGTCATTGAACGCCACATCATCCCCTTTACCTGAGCAGCAATTTAAACCAACAAATATGCAAGGTTGAGTACCGTTGGTACTCAGCAAGTGTGGGAAAGTTAGGTCATGCATGGCCAGAGCAAGGAGAGGTTGAACTCATGGTTAAAGCACTATGCAATTAATACCTATCACCTTGGCTTATTAAGCACCTATATTACTACACAGGTGAAATGGTCCCAATCTCCCAACCCATCATCAAAATCAAGTAACCATAATCATCATATCCAATGTCAAGCTCCCCGCTTAACATCCTCAACATCCAAATCCATCTATCCTCTAATCATGAATAAGTCCAAGCCGCTCTTGACCGTGACCACGGCTGTCATGACAGTTTTGACTCTGCAGAGTTTGCACCACTGTACCCACATGTAGTGATTTCATCCCCCGTTGCCGGGTAGACTAAAAGAACGTCCATTTTGCCAGTGGCTATGAACCACATTCACACTTCCCAGGTGTGTAGCCAGGAGATCACTACGAAGCCTTTACAAAGTGATTCCCGATGAGCGTGGGCCCACTGAGGTTTCACCCCTTACAGCATACAAGAGGCTCCAACCCCGCTGCAGTGGCCCCCTCTTGAGCCTTGCGGTTCATATGGTAGTCCAGCTGACACCTACTCCCAGCACCATCCAACACACTCATACTACGCCCGGGATACACCTAATTAATTGGCCAAGCTGCCCCATCTCAGCATGTGGTTGGCACGGTAAAGCCAGGTTACATGCTCCATGAACCGGTCCTTAGGATCCAGGCAAGCACTAAACACAAACCCGATTCTCGTGCACACAGCACCAACCAAATCATCCAACTTGCCTCGATCCCTACCTCTACATAACTCATAATATCTCATTCAAGAGTGAGGTAAACAAGTTGATGATCTCATGTCCCACTTATCCCATTCTAAGCATGGCTAAGCATAAGCATATAAATAAATGACATGATAAAACAAATCCCAACCCAAGCTACAAGGAAACAAGGTAATGCAATTCTAGGGAAACTTCCTAGCTTGGGTTTCATATTTCAATTGACAATGCAAATAATTCTATCTACACATCCTAGTATAGGATCAAAGTGGTCAAGGACACTTGCCTTCTTCCTGCTGCTCTGGGAATGGAAAGTCTTGGTCTTGGAAGGGGAGAACTTGCTCTGGGGCATGTTCTATTCATGCCAATACACATAGCAGAAGAAAACAACAATCCATAAGGCATAGTTCACACTTTCACTTCATACAAACCACACATACATACCTATGAAAGTCATTCATATTTCTATGTGTTGTGGTTACTCTTCGTGTGTTGATTTTTGGCCTACCTTCACCTTTAAACATATGTATATTATTTCTAACTTCTATGTTCAGATTTCTATTTGCACACTATATATGAAGTTCCAATTTGAACAAATTCTTTATATTTAATTATTACACTTCTTAGCCACAAAGTTTGTATAAAATGTATTTTCCTACTCCGAATAGTTTTTCAGATCTTCTACCACATCCTAAACTGAAGTTTTTGGATTTGGAGACTTCATTTATCATTTTCTAATTATGCATACCTATTTTCCTATATTTTTCAGATTTATTTTCTATGCCTAAAAGTGAGTTTTAATATTAAATAGTAGAACATGTCATCTAAACAGAATAGGTTCTGATATAAAATATTACATAATATATTTTTGAACTTCTCCTCTGCTGTGAATTAATTTAAATTTATTTTATCAGTTTTCAGAATTATTTCCTAGCGTAAAAATGTGTTTCTAGAACTAATAAATATGAACCCCATTTAGACAGATTTCAATTCAGCCTAAAATCTATTTTAACTCATTCTAAAGTTTTCCATGTGCTAGAAGAGTTTAGATTTGAATTTGCACATGTGTGTGCCTCACCTTTTAAATTTAAATCCTAATTACATATTCAAATTTCTGAATTTAATATCATATAGAGTCAAAAAAGTAAATCCACACTACTGCAGGGTCTAATTTATTATTTCATAAATTTCCAGGGGTCTAACTTCACATAACAGAGGGGTTTTCCCTAATTTTTATTAAGTCCAGGGGCTAAAACTGATTTTTAAATGAATTTACACGAATTTCTGAAGTTCCAGGGGCTAGATCAGAAGTTTCCGGGGATAGCTCATGTTTTCCGAGATCCCCAGGGGGAAGCGCGTAAGAATCCCGGCCTTTATAATGCGGGGCTGATGTGGACCGTCCGATTTAAAGTGGACGGCTCAGATTAGATCATCGAACCGGTACGCGCGGGTTTTAATTCTACCGTGCGATTTAAAATAGACGGTACACATGGGGCCACATCGCCCTGGCCGGAGCCAGCCCGCGCTGCCCGGCGGCGCGCGGCGGGCGGCGATCTCGTCGGAGATCTACCGATTTTCGTCTATACTTCCTAAAACTTGGATTTCATGGCATAGAACGGTAGAGAGGAGGTCGGGGATCTCACCTCGGGGTTTTTCTTGAGCTCGGAGGCCCTGGAAGGCGGTCGGCGGCGAGGTCCGAGGTGAAAACAAGGCGGTGCTCGTCGGAGCTGTGTCTAGAGCGCAAAACACCGGATTTCCTTCACCTTTGAAATTCCCAGGAGGCGGTGGAACATGATCAGCGCGTTAGATCAAGAAATCCGAGCTGGGATCGAAGGAAAACTGCGGGAGAGGTTTCGGTTCTCACCGGGAGGAAAAACAGCCGATGGGGGGGGGGGGAAGCAGGGTGATGCCGGCGTTTATATAGACGAGGGAGGGCGGCGGTCTATTGGGATCGAGTTGGAGACGTCCGGGACCGAAATTTGGGCTGGGGACTCGGGTTTCCGGAGTTGGTTTCGATCGGGCGCGGGGAAGAGTCCGGTTGGTTGGCGCGAGCGGGAGGTAGGAGATGACACGCGGGCCCCGCGTGTCAGTGAGAGGGAGAGAGGGCGCTGGTTTGGGGCTGGCGCGGGGAGATTGGGCCGGCTGGTGGGTTTCGGGCCACTGGCCGGTGGGGTTTTTTTCTTTTTCTTTTTATTTTTCCTTTTCTTTTCTGTTTTGATTTGAATTTGAATTCTAATTTGAATTTCTGCACCACATGCAGTGCGTCCAAAAATTTTTAAATTCCCCTCTTAACAGATTTTTGGGGTGTTACAGCACTACCCCCCTTAAAAGAAATCTCGTCCTCGAGATTGGTGGTTCTAGGAAAACAATTCCGGAAACTGTGCCTTAAGCTCGTCTTCTCGCTCCCAAGTGGCTTCCTCTTCCGAGTGATGCTTCCACTGCACCTTGCACATCCAGATTCTTTTATTTCTTGTGAGGCGTTCCATTGTCTCTAAAATCTTTACCGGTTGCTCGGCATAAGACAGATCCTCTCCTACGTCAACCTCATTCATGGGTAACCTCTCTTTAGACGTCCTCAGACATTTCTTGAGCTGTGACACATGGAATACATCGTGCACCTCCGATAGGTGAGCCGGTAGTTCTAGTTGATATGCCACTTCGCCTTTCCTCTCCAGAACCTGAAAGGGTCCGATGTATCGAGGTGATAACTTCCCTTTTACCTTGAACCGACGAAGTCCTCGGATAGGTGACAGCTTGAGGTAGACATAGTCCCCCACGTTGAAAATGAGCTCTCTTCTCCGTACATCGGCATAGCTCTTTTGTCGTGTCTGTGCTATCCTTAAATTGTTGCGGATTTCCCTCACTTTCGCCTGGGCTTCCTGTAGTACCTCGGGCCCAAACACTTTACTTCCCCCGTTTGGATCCAAAATAGGGGAGTTCTGCACTTCCTCCCATACAAAGCCTCAAATGGTGACATCTTCATACTCGCCTGATAGCTGTTGTTATAGGAGAACTCCGCATACGGTAAGTTCTTATCCCAACTCCTATTGTTCTTGAGCGCACACGCTCTCAGCATATCCTCAAGGATCTGATTGGTTCTTTCCGTCTGTCTGTCAGTCTGGGGATGATAGGCAGAACTAAAATTCAGATGAGTTCCCATGGTTTCATGCAACTTCTGCCAGAACCTTGAGGTGAACTGTGTCCCTCGATCTGACACTATCTTCTTTGGCACTCCATGGAAACACACGATCCTTGACATGTATAATTCTGCCAATTTGGATCGGCTATAGCTTTCTTTCACGGGGATGAAATGAGCTACCTTGGTTAGCCTGTCGATGATGACCCATATCGAATCATATCATGATTGGGTCCTAGGTAGTCTCACTATGAAATCCATACCGATTTCTTCCCATTTCCATTCAGGCACTTTGAGTGGTTGCAATAATCTCGCGGGTCGTTGATGTTCTGCTTTCACTAACTGACATGTGTCACATAGGGCAACATGTTCTGCGACATCTCGCTTCATTCCATACCACCAATATCTGCTCTTGAGGTCATGATACATCATAGTACTTCCAGGATGATTGGAATAGTCGGAATCATGAGCCTCCTTCAAAATCAATTCACGGATCTCCTTCACTTCAGGCAGACAGATTCTTTTCCCGTGCCACACCATACCTTGTTCATCCTCTCTGAAACCAGGGGCTTTATTATCCTTGATGAGTTCTCTGATTTCTTGTATCTTCTCATCCGTCTTTTGACCGTTGCGTATATCTTGCTCTAATGTATAGTCCACTTCCATGGCGATGGCCTCACCACTATTCACCAGACATTGATTGAGTTTTATAACCTCTTCCTTCAATTCTGTAGGCATATCCTTTAAGCTCAATCTATTGACCTACACCTTCCGGCTTAAAGCATCTGCCACGATGTTCGCTTTTCCAGGATGATAGTTGATGCCCACATCAAAATCGTGGATTAGCTCTAACCATCTCCTTTGTCTGCGGTTGAGATCTGGCTGTGTGAAAAATATACTTTAAGCTCTCATGATCCGTATATATCTCTGTCCTCTTCCCCATCATGTAATGCCGCCAAATCTTCAATGTGTGTACCACTGCGGCTAGATCTAGGTCATGTGTAGGATAGTTCTTCTCGTGTTTCGGGAGCTGTCGGGACACATAAGCCACGACATGCCCCTCTTGCATGAGAACACATCCCAACCCATTTCTAGAGTCACCGCAGTACACCGAAAAGTTCTTCTGCATATCTGGCATAACTAGCACTGGGGCTGTTGTCAATCTTTTCTTCAGCTCCTGAAAACTCGTCTCGCACTGCAGTGTCCATGTGAATGTGATTCCTTTCTCCAACAATTTGGTGAGTGGTCTCGAAATCTTGGAGAAACCCTCGATAAACCGTCGATAATATCCAGCCAATCCTAAGAAGCTTCAAACTTCCCCGACATTCTTAGGGGTCTTCCACTTCTGTACATCCTCGATCTTGGCGGGATCTACGGAGATTCCTCCCTCCGAGATTATATGTCCTAAGAAGGGAACTCTCTTCAACAAAAACTCACACTTACTCAACTTGGCATATAGTTGGTGTTCTCTCAGCTTTTGCAACACCAACCTTAGATGTTCCTCATATTCTTCTTCATCTTTGGAGAAGACGAGAATGTCGTCTATGAAAACCACCACAAATTTGTCCAGATATTCCATGAATACCTTGTTCATGAGATACATGAAGTATGCCGGGGCATTAGTTAGCCCGAAAGGCATGACGGTGTATTCATACAGTTCGTACCGAGATACGAAAGCTGTTTTTGGAATATCAGTTTGCCTTATCTTAAGTTGGTGGTATCCCGACCTGAGATCAATTTTCTAGAACACACAAGATCCCCTCAACTGATCAAACAAGACTTCAATGCGGGGTAATGGGTACTTGTTCTTGATGGTTACTTCATTCATCGCACGGTAGTCTAAGCACAACCTTTGGGTTCCGTCCTTCTTGGGCACAAATATCACTGGAGCTCCCCATGGTGAGGAACTAGGACGAATGTACCCCTTCTCTGTCAATTCTCTTAAATGTTCCTTGAGTTCTTCCAGTTGTTTGAGTCCATCGGATAGGGCCTCTTGTATATTGGAGTTGTTCCAGGCACTAGCTCAATCGAGAATTCCACTTCACGATCGGGGGGCATACCTGGCAACTCCTCCGGAAAAACATCGGGATATTCCCTGATGATCCTGATCTCTTCCACTTCCACATCAACTTGATTGAGTTTAATGTCCCTCCTAGGTTCTTGTATGGTTATGAACTTTACTCTTGTGCCACTAGGGTGAGTTAGTTCCACCGTTCTTGTCGAACAATGGATGATTCCTTTGTGTTTGGTCAACCAATCCATACCAAAAATAATATCTATCCCTTGTGAGTCTATCACTATGAGGTTTGTAGTAAATACTACCCCATTAATGTCTAGATTCACCTTGGGACACACTTGTCTTGTCCTTATCTCTCCCCTAGAGAGTTTACTGCTAGCATATGGTTCATTTGTGTTGTTGCTAGATCATGCTTCTTAACAAACCCTTGAGCAATGAACGAGTGGGTAGCACCAGAATCGAACAACAGGGTTGCAATGTGTAAATTGGCAGGAAACATACCAACTACCACGTCAGGTGCCTCTTTCGCCTCCTCCATGGTCACGTGGTTCACCCGTCCTCGCATCACATTCTGCTGTTGCGGCTGCATGGGCTTCTTCTTTGGGCACTTATGAGCGTAGTGCCCCACTTCACCACAGTTGAAGCATTGTACGCCAACCTTAGGTGCCTGGCCTTTGCTGTCTTGGGGTTGGTTCTGTGGTCCTTGCACTGCTGGTCGAGGTTGATATGTGGGACGAGGCTGCTGTGCAAACTGACACTGCGGCTGTGCCGGTGCTGATGGAGGCCTGAAATTTGGGTTGTACCCTCTGGTGCCGAGTAGGGTACCACAGCACTGCTCGTCTGCCCTGCGGGTGGTTGCATCAGTCGTGGGCGTGTGTTGCTACCCGAGGCTTGGTGTGACCATCCCGCCTTCCTCTTGTTTTCACTTTCCAAGGCCTTCAGCTTCCTCTCCACAACAAATGCTCTGTCCACCATCTTTTGGAAGCTTTCATACTCGTTGGAGGACATTGCACACTGCATTTCCACAGTAAGTCCTTCCACAAAGCAGTCATGTTTCTGCTCATCAGTCTCGATGTCCCGTGGTGCATAACGGGATAGTTAGGTGATTTAGTGAGGTATTCCCTCACAGTCATGTTTCCTTGCTGCAGCCCCAAGAACTCCTTTCTCTTGTTTTTGAGTTCACCCCTTGGTATGTAATGGTTGCGGAAACTGCGCTTGAACTCTTCCCAAGTGATGTTCTCAGGGTCATTATGGGCGGCCACGTAAGCGGTCCACCAATCAGCAGCAGGTCCATGCAATTGGTAAGAGGCAAACAGCACCCTCTCATACCCTTGGCATTGTATGATCCTCATCTTGCTCTCAATGGTCTTTAGCCAATCATCTGCCTCTAGAGGTTCAGCAGCACTTGCAAACTTTGGAGGTTGAGTCCCTAGGAACTCACTCAACCTTGGTTGGCGTGGTGCAGCTTGTGGAGGTGGAGCTTGGTGTAAATTGGCCACCACTTGAGTTAGGATCTGGATGAGCTGATTCTGATTTTCAAGCATCTGGTGGATAGGATCAGCTCCTTCACGGCGACCACCCCTGTCTTGTCCTCCAGAAAGATGAGGGTTGCCGGCCTCATCATTGTTGTTGGCGGGGTGGCACCACGACCCTGTCCTCTTTCATCCATCTATCATGATCAACCAAAGGTTAACTTAAAGAATTACGTATTAACTTCTCAAATTGCTTGTTTAAACTTAAACTTTTGAGGCCTTATTATATATTAACATTTTCTGGGGGGTTTCACTTAGATTTTTGGGAGTCACGTCTCACGCGAAAATAATTGCACTCTTAATTCATAGGGGTTCACACATCAAAGCAAAACAACCTAAAGACGAGGTTGCGGACAAATGCCCATGGCTTCCACATCGCACGTCACACACCAAACATTAACACACCATTAACTAAAGTATTGACTCGACTACTCGATAACCTGCTGAACTAAGGGAAAGGACTCTACACGACTCGTATCACGGAGCTGGCTCCTCGGGATCTTCCTCATTATTGCGGCTGCCCTCTGACTCCGCTTTGGGTGGGGAAGCTGCTGGTGGAGAAGTGCGGCGACGCCTGCTCGCCCGGCGGTCTGGGGAGTCAGGAGTCCACGTGTCATTCACGGTGACACACTGTTCATTCCCATCTCCTATTTCTCTCGCCCTCAAGCTGGCGCGAAGCAATGCCTCGGTCTCCTTCAGGGTGTCACGAACATCCTGAAGCTCCTGCTGACACTCCTGCAGTCGAGTGCTGAGCATAGGAGCATCCTCCAAGCACAGGTCCATGTGCTCATGGGAAGTCCCCTGCTGCACTGGCGGGTACTTGTACTCTGCGGTACCACTCTCACGTTGGAGGACATACATGTACTCAGTTCTGTCCAAGTGACAACGGTAGATGTTACTCTGGCAGGTGATGGCCTCCCAGGTGACATCCCTCTCGGCATCAACCTGTGTCGCTCGACAAGCTGGAGAGCGGTGGATCTTGAGCAGCTGATCTTCATGGATAATCCTCATTTCTGAACTCCATTCTTCCCGCTTCTAACGGATGGTCTGGGTGGAGCTGTAGTGTATGATTAGCTTACCCGTATTGCCGGCAGCGTGGAGCATACGCCGTAGACGGCGCAACAATCCTCCTACTGCCAGTCCGTAGTAGTGGTACGTCACCGGACGATTCTCCTCTCTTAGGGCAAGGGCAACTACAGGAACTCTCCCTCCGGTGGACTTGCGTGCGGTGCGGATCATGCAAACCATCTAAAACATAAAGCATTTAAAATTAAGTTAGATAAGATTTAAATAAAAATCATATTTTGAATAAAGTTGGGGCAAGGTCAATAAAGTGACCCATTAAATAACACTTTCAACCCACACCTTTGTAAAATAGTTTTTAAGAAAATAGGGTCCTTAAATACGTCCATTTCTACCTAGGTCCACGTTCCTACGGGCAACCTTGGCTCTGATACCACATCTGTCATACCCGGTTTCTCCGAAGAACAACCGAGTGAATATCACATGTATGCGAGGATCATTTTCTCATACATGTGATGACAAATAGTGAAGCATCATTTATTACAAGCCAGGTGTCGAATATAAATATGTCTTACAACGCATACATCTCGATGGACGATAATAAGTTCATAACATGTAAATAAAATAGCAGCGGAATATTATTCTTGTGGGCTCCATCACAGGCGTTGCCCGGGGGACTCCATGAACCTAGAATCCTTCTTCGAGTCCGAAGTCTTGGTCACTGAACGCCACATCATCCCCTTGACCTGAGCAGCAATGTAAACCAACAAATATGCAAGGTTGAGTACCATTGGTACTCAGCAAGTGTGGGAAAGTTAGGTCATGCATGGCCAGAGCAAGGAGAGGTTGAACTCATGGTTAAAGCACTATGCAATTAATACCTATCACCTTAGCTTATTAAGCACCTACATTACTACACAGGTGAAATGGTCCCAATGTCCCAACCCATCATCAAAATCAACTAACCATAATCATCATATCCAATGTCAAGCTCCCCGCTTAACATCCTCAACTTCCAAATCCATCTATCCTCTAATCATGAATAAGTCCAAGCCGCTCTTGACCGTGAGCACGGCTATCATGACAGTTTTGACTCTGCAGAGTTTGCACCACTGTACCCACATGTAGTGATTTTGTAAAGGTCCCAAAATTATGAATACAAAGGAACATATGAAATTTGGGACTTGTTAAAACTTTTCCCCACATGTGATAACACACATGAGGGCTTTTCTTCACACAAGTTCAAATGTTTGTTTGAAACTTGGAACCCAAGAGGGGTCTAAAACAAAGATGGGAAGTTCCCATAGGTGCGAGAAAACAAAACTCAGACTTGGAACAATAGTTCAAACTCAAAATTCAAATGAGAGCAACAATGGAAATTCAAAACTGTTGTGCTACAAATCTCATTTGCAGCAGCCAAAATTTAAATCAGATTTCATATTTGAATTCCTTGGGTCCAAATTAGGGGGTGTGCAAAGTTTCATGATTTATAGAAATGATTTGCAACCCATTTTCCAGAATGGACTTTAAATAGCAAAGAATTCAAATGCATGTTTGAATTTGGATGAAACTTGCCCAATTATCCAAATGGATCTCAGAGTTAAACTTCCACAATTGAATTCCATCAATATTCAAATTTGGGAGATATTTTAGAAGAGATAAGGAGGACTGACATGTGGGACCCACATGTCATTGGGAGCACTGAAATTGCAAAAGATCTGCAGTCCACAGTCTTCATTTGCTCTCCTCCCACGCGAAGCAACGGCCGAGACCGATTCCTCTCGGGGCGACACCGAGGGACCGCGGCAGCCAGCTCCTGCTGAATTCTCTCGCGCTGGAGAGCTGCTGGATGTCGGTAGCTAACGCCTCACTCCCTCTCTCGCCTCTTAACCGAAGCCACGGTGCTGTTCTTCTCTCCTTCGCACCGAACGACAGAGACACAGCCGCCCGGCTTCGATCGCTCGGGAGCTCGGGCAATTCAAGTGAGCAGCACCTTTGAGCAGCAAAACAACCCCACCATCGTCCCCACGACTTCCTCGAGCCATCACCGAGCGGATTCACGCTCTCTGCACCGAGAACGGCGAGTTTCCGCGGCGGACGTCACACAACAGCGGCGGCGTGCTCCCGTGGACAGCCTCCTCCAGAGCTTGTCACGACCAAGCGAGGCCACTTTTGGGCGCGCAGGAGCTTCGTGCAGCTTCCGACCGAAGCACAAAGCCTGTCTTCGCCGCTGCTCGACGAATTTCAGAAATCTCCTCCGGCTGGTGAAAACTGACCTGCGGGTATGAACCGTGAAATCCTCGAGTTATATTCATTTTGAGCATTTCAAATTGCACACACGGGACGTAGACTTGCTTAGCAACAACTTTCCTTTTGGAACCTAGCTAGAAACCCGCTATGCACGGCGTGATTTCGATCTTTCTAACGGCGGTTGTGGTAGAGACCGTCGGGTGCACGGTGAACCCTAAGTTAGAGCCATCTCCGAGCCATTTCTTTTCCACGTCGATGATCCCTAGCGTCCGCCGGTGCTCTAGAGCTTGGAAACCGAAGCCTAGAAGGCTTAGGGCATCGGGGCGACGTCGCCGGACTTCGTCCGAACCGTTGCGCCGTCGAGGGCTAGTTTGGGGGCCCTGCCAGCTCGAGCAAACCCCACCAGCGTGTTCCTCAAGTTGAATTAGAGGCTGGCGGCGAGTTTCAGTGTCAGAGGTGGCCGGACGACCGATTCTGGAGCTTCTCCAGCGAGCCCGGCGGCGGAATCGCGCGGGAGCAAGAGGTGGAAGACGACCTCACCGGGCCCGCGTGCCAGTGACTCGGGATAGAAGAGCTAGATCCTCTGTGGCGCCAGATCGGCTGTGACAGCGCGGGAAACAACCCTGTGACCCCGTGCGGCACGCTCCCGGCAGCAGACATGTGTCCCTGGTCCCACAGTCAGGTTTAAACATTTCTCGGATTTATTCAAATCCCATATTTTCCCCCAAACTTTAGAAGAGCATAACTTTTGCTAGGAACCTCCAAATTTAGTGATTCAAATTGGGTTAGATTCAGATTGACAAACTCTATCCAAATACGCAACCCAATTTGTATGAAAGTCTTTATTTAATTCTAGAAAATTCTTTAAACTTTTCAGCAAAAGAATTTTAGAGGGAGTTTGGTTTATCCAAAAATCCCCAAATTTTTCCAGAACATTCTTTAGGGTGTTCATAGACTCCTGTAAAAGGTTCAGCTCATTTGGAGTTGATTTGGTCAGGAGAATTCAGATTGTAATTTACTGTGTTCAAATGAATACAGAAACATTTTCAGAGAATTTCCAAAACAAGTAAATTCAGTTCTGGGAAATTCTTAGCTCCAACAATCCTAGGAAAATTCATGAAAACTCTATAAACTATAATTGAAATTGTGGTTCACTGAGTTTGACATGAACATGGATGTTACCTCAGAATTAATTCATCTTTGACTAAACACTTGGAGAATTATTCTGAATAAACCACTCCATGAAAAGTGCTAAATTTTGGTACAGAGGACTTTCTTGTGACAAGGAACTCACATAAAAATTCCCAGCTCCATTGGAGCTCTGGATCACCACTGTCTTAGGTAATCTATTAAGGTGATCAACACTTAAGTGGGAAAGGCACTCAACACTTGATCATAGTGTTTAAAGCCAACCCAAACCACTATCACCAGTGTCATTTTAAATTCTTAAACAGAGTTCCAGTTTTAAAAACTGTCATTAGATCTTATTAGCAAAAGCTTTTTAATTAAATACATATGCATGATCATATCGTGTAGCATCTACGTGAAGAACGTGAGGTGGATTTAAAGTGAAGATCAAGGAGGAAGGAAAACAAGTGATCAAGCTCCAAGTGATCGTCACTAACTGATTGTAACCTTAGTCACCTGCAAAACAGGCAAGCCCCGGTTTGCATTTAACCAGTTTTATAAAGCATTTTCATTTGTAGAGATCATAGCTTTGCATCATTGATTGCAGTAAGTCTAGATGATATTGAAAATCCCACTTGCATGACCAGAAATACCTAAGAGAGAAAGGGTACAATAGCACCTCCTCGAGCGGATTCGGCTACGCTAAATGTTAGTAGGAAAGGTCCGGTAGAACTCGAGTAGTTGGAAGCTACTCGCGAGTTTAGAGCTGGTTTACTCGGAACGGGTTCGAATTAGAAAGGATGAGGAAAGTTCACACGTAAGAAATGGAGACCGGTCAGGGAGGTTTAGATGCAGTAGGTTGCAGGCCGTGCGTGCATAGCCCTGCCTGTGTCGGTTAAGGCCCGTCCGTGCTTGGCCCTGTTGGACAAGTTTGAGTAGTGTACCGGGCGCATACTGGCTATATGGGACCCAAGAATCTGATGTACCTTGGGAGATCCATAGTGGAACTTTTCCAACTGCCTTAGGCTTTCGGCGTCAGGGTAGCAGGAGGTATCTCGTTCAGAACATACCACTGCGGGTATGTACCTTGAGGGAGCTTGCATACTTGGGGCAGTTGGACTGCGTCCAATGTGGAAGATCTTGGGAAAGGCGGCCGCGTACAACGTCAGTCGAGGTTGCTGCCGGCAACTCGGAGTATGGGTGTACGTGTCGTGTAGTCCGGGCTTGTACTGATTCGAATCACCGTCGCTCGCGGTTATGTGAGCATACTTGCCCACTGCGTCTTGATGTAGTAAGAACTGAAACTGGTTATCTTTTGAACTTGATAAGACTGTGATGTAATTTATATTTCAATCATGATTGATTTAGAGATAGGCTCATTTCACTTTGTGCAAGGAGCGTCGCAACAAAGCGTTTCTTGCTTGATTGTGGAGTTGCGATGCTTTTCGGCTCAAGGTCCGCACAATGAGGCTTAAAAATCTGAAAGTTAAGGATCAACTTTAGGCGAGTCCTTTATGCAAATCTAGCCAACCCAATTGAAACCGTCGTTCATGTAGAGTTTCTTGTTTAGGAGAGACGGGTTAGACTTGCTGAGCCTATGTGCTCACGCTTGCTATATAAGTGGTTTTGCAGGTTAACATCGACGCTAGAAAGAAGGTTGTCCACTGAGACTCGGAGACTTCCGAGTAGTTTAACACAGGGAGAACCCAGCCGCTGCTGTTGTCTTCGTGTTGCTAGCGAGAGGAGTCCGCAGGCTGTACTTCATCTCAAGTCCTCTTAGTTATTCAACGTGAGTTGATATAGACTTCCGCTGTAGTTACTTGATGTAAAGTATTTACAAAGAAAAACTTGTAAGCTTCCGCTATTGTTTTACGTAATACATTGTTCCTCCTATGTGTGCTGTTGGGTGCCGCACAACACGGCACCACCCAATGTGATTCCCGGGCGAGTGGCCTGTCTCGGTTGACAGGGCCACGTCAGCGTTGTATCAGAGCTGAGCCCTGTCTCAGTCGGTACCGCGCCTGTCTCAGATTTCATCCCCCATTGCCCGGTGGACTAAAAGAACCTCCATTTTGCCAGTGGCTACGAATCACATTCACACTTCCACGGTGTGTAGACAGGAGATCACTATGAAGCCTTTACAAAGGGATTCCCGACGAGCGTGGGCCCACTGAGGTTTCACCCCTAACAGCATACAAGAGGCTCCAACCCCGGTGCAGTGGCCCCCTCTTGAGCCTTGCGGTTCATATGGTAGTCCAGCTGACACCTACTCCCCGCACCATCCAACACACCCATACTACGCCGGGGATACACCTAATTAATTGACCAAGCTGCCCCATCTCAGCATGTGGTTGGCACGGTAAAGCCAGGTTACATGCTCCATGAACCGGTCCTTAGGATCCAGGCAAGCACTAAACACAAACCCGAGTCTCGTGCACACAGCACCAACCAAATCATCCAACTTGCCTCGATCCCTACCTCTACATAACTCATAATATCTCATTCAAAAGTGAGGTAAACAAGTTGATGATCTCATATCCCACTTATCCCATTCTAAGCATGGCTAAGCATAAGCATATAAATAAATGACATGATAAAATAAATCCAAACCCAAGCTACAAGGAAACAAGGTAATGCAATTCTAGGGAAACTTCCTAGCATGGGTTTCATATTTCAATTGACAATGCAAATAATTCTATCTACACATCCTAGTATAGGATCAAAGTGGTCAAGGACACTTGCCTTCTTCCTGCTGCTCTGGGAATGGAAAGTCTTTGTCTTGGAAGGGGAGAACTGTAAAGTCCCAAAAATGCATATGAATAAACCAAGGATGGAATTCATATGTGTGGCAAAGCCATGAAAAATGGGACTTGTTAAATTTTTTTTCCACATATGATAACACACATGAGAAGCTCTCTTCACACAAGTCAAACAATTGTTTGAAAACTTGGAATCCTAGAGGGGTCTAAAACCAAATTGGGAAGTTCTCAAATGTGGGAGAGAGCTAAAATCAGATTTGGAACAAATTTGTTCAACTCAAAATTCAAATGAGAGCAACACAATGAATTTCAAAACTGTGGCGCTAAAAATCTCATTTGCAGCAGCCAAACTGAAAATCAGATTTCATATTTGAATTCCTTAGGTCCAATTTAGGGGGTATGCAAAGTTTCATGATTTGTTGAATTGCTTTGCAACTCATTTTTCTAAATGGACTTAAATTTGATATGAATTCAAATATACATTTGAATTTGGAGGAAGCTTGTCCAATTATTCAAATTTACCTCAGATCTGAACTCCCACCATTTGTTTCAACATTTGCAAAGGTTAGGAGATATTTTAGAGGATAAGAGTGAGCTATGGTGGGACCTACATGTCATTGAGCTGCATCTCTAGACTTGCACCCTAAGCAACGAAGCTCTCTGTTTTCACCTCAACCGGGCAGTTTTTCCACGGGGCGCCACCAAGAGCAGTAGCAGCGCCACCTCCTGCTCCCCTCCGCCGGTTGCTGGCGTTCTGTGAATGGCTCTTGCGTTTTCAACGTGATCTACTCCCTCAGCCCGAGCAAACCCACAGCAACGAGGCCTTCTCACACGCTCAGCCGAAAACAGAGACTGGCGTCCTCTCTTCTCTGCCCTGCAGCGCCGATCAGCCTACAGCCACGGTGGCAACCAGCTGAACCGCCCAAGAGGTGCCCCAGCGAGTCCTCTAGTTCCACAACACGTTTCCAGCTCTTCCCTGGTCTTCCTCCAGTCACTGCCATGCAGTTTCCTCCACAACTCGGACTGAAGCCGCCATGTGAACTGCTCCTCACCTTCCGGCTGCTCCAACGCCTCTCCCGCACGTCCAGCACCTCCCTATGGTGCGCCAAGGTGTGTAGATCATGCTACCGCAGTCCCCTTGCACTTCCCCATCACTGTCTTGCCGGAATTTGGATTTTGACGCCGGTACGCGTGAAGAACAGCCCCAAACCAAAACTGTAAATTCGTCCAACATGGTTGATCATCGGTTCTACAATTCAAGCCACAGAAACTAGTGATCCTAGCGCCCTCCCACGCCAAATACCGCAGCAAACCATCGACCACACGCCCCGGGCAACGAGAAATCGCTGGCGGAGGCAAAAACGGGTCGGTCCTCCGGTGAACCCTATGTTCCGGCCATTTGCTGCAAGTTTTAGCCTGCGTTCCATGTTCCCCGATCATTGGTGATGCTTTAGGGCAAGGTAGCTCGCCGGGAGAAGCTTCGGACGCGCCAGAACGCGTTGATGCCGAGCTCTCGAGCCGCCCCACCGGTGCCGGCCTGTTTTCAGCCGTTTTCATGCGTGGAAACCTTGCCCGGCAGCTGCGCCATGTTCCCAGGAGCATGTAGGGTGAAACCGGAGCTAATTTGGTGGAGAAATGAGGGAGAACAAGCCATGCCACGATTTGAACTGGTGTGCACGCGCGCCTCTGGCGGGAGGTTGAAGAAGGACCTGACCAGTGGGCCCCCCTGTTAAGTCTCTGTGTAGATTTTAAACAGAGAGCTATCACAGTTTGAAAAATTCATAACTTTGTGTATACAGCTCCAAAAAGGGTGAGACAAATTTTGTCTGAATCCTTAGGAGGAGTACTTTACAGAGGAACAAATTGCATGCTATGAAAATGCCCAGGAATTTCTGTAGAATTGTTTTTAGTAAATCTTTTAGGGATTTATTACAGGAGCAATTCTTTATGAAATATTCCAAAATTTGGGCAGATAGTCCTTTTCATAGTTCCTGACCTCCAGTAAAAATTTTAGGATTTTTGATGCTTATTTGGAGGGCTTAATCAGTAGGTTATCTCAGGATTAAATAAATTAGCTAAAAATCATAGAATTGATTTCCAGAAAAATGTTTCAACCTTCATAGCTCCATGACTTTCTGTAGGGATGTCCAAAATTTGTGAAACAAATTTTGTTGGATTTCTCTCAGTCAGTACTTTGCAGAAATGCAAAGAAATTGATCTGAAGATCTCTGGATATTTCTCCAAGATTCATCAAAGTTAAATCTTTGGGAATTTAGTCCAGAATGTCTCTGTTATGGAATTTCTTCAAATTTGGCCAGGAAGTTCCCCATGACATTACTGATCTCCAGTAAAAATTTGAGCTTCATTGGAGTTGATTTGCTAGGTCCAATTACCTTCCAAAGTCCAGCCTTTATTTGGAAATTCAAATTTAAACAGAAACTTTTCAAGAACTCCTGTCCAACTTCAAAAATTCATATCTCTCTGATGGTAGCTCTAAAAATGGTGAAACAAATTTTGTTAGAACCATGTAGACTTACCCTAATCAGATCTTCCATTTCTATCTATGTCAAAGCTCCTGATTTGGGCTCAAAATTCAGATAAGCATTGTACTTGTAGGAATTTTAAAGACTACATTATGCAATGACATGTCTCCAAATTTGGCTCAAGTCATCCTTAGAAAGTCTATATCCACTGAAAAATTCCCAAAGCCAATTAAGGATCCTAAATAGCAGTAGCTATGAATAGAAGTTCAATTTCTATAAACCTTTAATACTTACACATGTATTTTATTACATTTCATCATAGTGACCGAAGTTGAGGATACGCCGGAGCCTTTGGACGTCCTGTCACCAGAAGCTCACTTCTTTTCTGACTCGCAACCAGGCAAGCCCCGGTTTGCACTTAAGTACCATTTATAAAATTCTTTATTTTTATCACTTATGTCTAGGGTGAATGTTTGCATTAGAGTTAAGGTGTTTGAAACCCCACTTGCATAACCTTTTAAATCCTATGAAGGGTTGGGTAGCTTACAGAACCGACGAGTAGACAAGGCCCTGCTAATATGCTTAGGACCTCGGTAGAAGTCGAATAGTTGGAATCTACTCGCGAGGTAAGGTTTATCACACGGTTTGGTCAGAATAGAGAATGGCTTAAGAGTGGTGAAAATGAGACCCAGCAGGGGGGATAGGAAGCAGTGAGCAGAGGTCTCACGGGCGTAGCCCTGTTGGTGTCGATTGAGGACCGAGTCGTGTGCGGGCCTGCTGAACAAGTATCGAACAGTACCGGATGGCATACTGACATAAGCAGGAAACCGATGTAAATGGTTAACCTGGGTGCCGAGGCTTACCCAACCGTAAACAGGAGTGGGTTGAGGGTAGCAAGGTGTAAATCTGCCGGTGGGCACAGTCACGCTCCACGTGGGGACCTCCTACCCGTTACGGATGGACCGGTTCGGCATTTGGGTTGCCATTGAAAGGTTGTTGCATACAACATAGTAGGAAGGGGTGTGGAATCACGCTTCTGAAAGTGGGTGTATGCAACGTGTTGTCCGGGTGTCTCCTGATTGCAATCACCGTCCCTCACGGTTATTTGAGTACCGCTTGTTCACTGTTTCGTGACGTAGTAAGAAGTGAAGTAAGCCAGTTGAATGATAATATGCTGTGATGATATATTAATATGTTGGAAACCATGTCTGCTGTAGATGTAGAGCTAATTAAGTTTACTTTCCGCTTTGGGCATCATCACATCGGAGGAAAGCGTTTCTTGTTTGATTGTGGACTTCCGATGTGAGGGCTGCCTAAGGCACATGAATTTGACGCTATAAAACTGAAAGTAAGGATCAACTTATAGGCGTGTCTTTGTCGCAAATTCCTTTTCCTATCATACACCTCCCTGCATGTATAGTTCCATGCCTAGGTCAGACGGTGAAGCCTTGCTGAGCCATCGTGCTCACGGTTGCAATATTTGAGCTGTATGCAGGTGAGAGCTATGAGGAGGGTTCCGAGGATGAGGCGATGCCCCTGTCAGGGTACACGGCCGAGATGGAGCCCTGCACGCCGCCGTGATTTCTCCGGTTCCATGCTGCTAGCGTGTAGCGTCCCCGGGCTGGACGGCTGCACTTTTGCATAGTTAGGATGAGAGGCTACTAATGTACATTACTTCCGCTGTATAGTTATATTTTGTAAAAGACTTCCGCTGTTTTATATTAAATAAAAGTTTGTATGTTGTTCTTTATTCTTTTCTGGTGTGCTGTTGGGTGCCGCATCGTACGGCACCACCCTATGCGATCCTGGAGTGGGTGAACCACGGGGTGGTCCCCACAGACGTGGTATCAGAGCCGCATTGGGAATAGCACGCTCGAAAAGAGCCTATTTTTGAAAACTTAGAAGTAGTCGAGTGAGGATTAGTCTTTAAGCCCGCATAAGGTCTATGATAGTAGTAGTTACTAAGGTGGAAAAGCTAACTTATGTGTTATACATTTTGTAACGACGCTCCGACGTCAGGTAAGAGGTAAGGTACGCCACCGTAGGCGGATCAATTACGGTAACTCACCATACGAGTAATGGTATGGAAGGTTATACCGTGGCTTGGCACGGTAGTTAATATGAGTCTCTGAACCTCTTAATGGTTCTGAGAGCATATGAAAACGCTGATCTCAAGCGTGCTTTAGGCAAAAGTGAGAATACCCCATCGTGTGGTAAGCAACACGATAGTATGCAACTCTTGAACGTTCAATGTTCAAAGGGCCATACGCAGCGCTCGCCATCGGCGTGCCTCAACGGTCATGAGGCAGTAGGTGGTATCCGTTGGGTTGATAAAATTCCCAACCGTGACGACCCGTTCGCGCTCTACTCGGGTTCCCCGTCGTGTGGTGTGAAAACACGACCATGTACCTTGAGACGTGGCTTGACTCAAGGACGATCCGTATGGCAATGATACGGACCGTATGTTTTTATTATGACATGGAACTGCCTGAAATGCCAAAAACCATTGTGTGCACCATTATTGTGTGTTCTGCTGCAGGTACATTAACCACAATAGTGCATGACGTGTAGAAACCGTTGTGAGTGACGACTTTAGTTCCACCATTTGACACGTATATGCCGGAATACCGGTTTAGGATTTTTCTTTGTTGAGGAAACGTAGTACCGACTGCATAAAAGTTTATTTTCAAAGAAAAGAGTCAAAATGAAGTTTAGGATTTCATTTAGGGGTTAGTAAACTCCTATATTGAACTAAGAGTCAATTGGGAGTATAGGTTCAATTTCAAAAGCTTAGGAACAATCTCCCCTGTTTTTGGCAGAAAATTTTCTGCACTTGAACAGGGCATAACTTAAGATTGGTTGAACCAATGGAGGTGTGGGATATCATTCTGGAAAGGTTTAGAAGTCCTATACAACTTTTCTGTAGAGCTCCAGAACAAAATCTCCCTCCAAATGGATGAAAATCTCAGATGAGTAGGTACTGTGCAGAAACAGGGTAGACAAAATGCTCTCTGGAATTTTCTGTATTTCGACCGCAACTTTCTGTAGAAAAATTTCTAAGGGTCAGGTAAGACACCTTTGTAAAGGGCATGAGATATTCTACAACTTTGTAATTCAAAGTTTTCCAAAACTGGAGCAGAATTAATTGGAATTGTGGATTGAAACTAAGTACCTCTGGAGGGGTGCTGTCAAAATCCTGCCAGAAATTCTGGTAACTTTGAACCATCATATCTTTTGATCCAGGAATGCAAATAGATCATATAAATACATTTTTGGAGATCTTGGGAAGTTATTTACAATTTTTCTGTTCAACCCCAGGACAGAATCCTCCTGTAAAGAGGTGAAATTCGCAGTACAAGTGAAACTGTCCAGAGTATCAAAGTCTGTGCATAGTTTCTATACTGAATTGGATTTTGCTTATGAGTTCCTGTATAAGAATTATAAAAGGTGAAATCTTACAATTCTATAAATCTTGTAAATCGTGATTCAACTTTGTAAGTATGAGTTTGGTCCATATACATTTCTAACTATATGGAAAGGTTGACCAAAATTTGCACTTACAGGGGAGGTGCTGCTGAAATTCCACCAGAATTTCTGTCAACTTTAGAAGCTCATAGCTTTTGATCTAGAACTTAGTTGAAGGCACCTAAATACCCGTTGGAAAGATATGGAAGTCTTCTCCAACTTTTCTGGTCACTGCCACAGCAGTTAAAACAGTGAATTAGGATTTAAACCATCGAATAGAAGATGGTTCAGTTTCTGTACCTTGCTGTTGTTGGACCATAGCCTCAGGTCTACCTTGTTATCAAAGTCTGTGTGATATGGCTCCGGAAGGCTATGGTTATGCATTACCTTCCCATAAGAAGATTATGGATTAAGTTTTCAATTTCCTACCTTGGAACTTAAGGGGGGAGGAGTGCATCCATGTAAACCATAGCATTGATAACCCATGGGCTATACACCGAAGTATGCCATTACCAAGAGACAAGAGGAAATTACATTTTTATGTAATCAAAGTTGAAGTACAAGATCCGTCATCATCGAGAAATATGTAGTTTTAGCGTCTTCACCACGTACGCACAAATGCTTGTCAGAATCACAAGGCTTGAGAGAACAAGGCTAGGAGCTAGAACTAGTAGCTGGTGTTTCACGCTAAACGGGTATTGTGAAGCCTTAGGAGAAAAGAGAAAGTGAAGTCAACGTAATAATGAAGATTTCCTAGGTTAAGTTATTATGGAGTATTTTCCAATGATCTTGTCAAACATTTGACATATTTTCCTTAAAACTTGGTCACCACATGAAAGTGGCATGCCTTGTTTAGCACCTTTCTTGACCAAGTTATCTGTACTTGGCAAAGTTTGAGATGCTTCTTCACCATGTTTGAATTATCGTACTAATTCTTGCTCAAACTATAAAAAGATGATGCACCATTTTGCATCATACATATGCACCATTTTGCATCATACATATGCACCATTTGCATCATACCATATGCATATGCATACCATATAACATGTGAAATACCAAAGTACTGAGCAAGATTTTGTACCTCTCTTGAAACCGTCAAGCGGTGTCTAATGACCTTGTATTATTGCTCAAGCTGTTGATTCTACCTCATTGGACAATACAAGGGAAATCGATTACTCAACATCCCTTGTACCTAAGAAAGTTTCGAACTTCCATCCATAACTTGTTTAGCTCCGAGTGCCATAATTGTGGAACTAAACTAATTTCTTATCGCGGGGCTTACCGGTTGATTGCTCAACCTCGTGACAATCCTTGAACACAATCTAAATTCTGGAGAGATCATACGGTGACTTTGACACCCTTGTGGTCACCATAGCTAGTGGCCTTTGCTATGTTGGTAACATAAGTGAAATTGACTTGTGCTGCTCTTATGTTCAAGCAAAGCAATCGGTTTTGACTAAAGGGTTGAGATGCCAACTCGAGGTGAGGTTTCCGATTCATTGTTAATCTCACCAAACATCTCGATTCATGTTTGGGGCAGTACTATACTAAGTTTCTAAAGACTCAGTTAATCTAGACAAGTATTTATTATCCATGTCAAGATTTGGACAGTAAAGATTCCAGCCAATCGACCCGGTCGATATGCGTCTACATAGTTTTATGGACTCGCCCTACCGTCAAGGGAAGCACTATGGAAAAGCTAGAAGATCATTATATCCGTTCGGTGAGTGATCGTCATATCACCGATAACATTCCCTACTTTCCTCTTCTCATTGGAATCTCGGGACGAGATTCTTTTAAGGGGGGAGGAATGTAAAAGTCCCAAAAATGCATATGAATAAACCAAGGATGGAATTCATATGTGTGGCAAAGCCATGAAAAATGGGACTTGTTAAATGTTTTTCCACATATGATAACACACATGAGAAGCTCTCTTCACACAAGTCAAACAATTGTTTGAAAACTTGGAACCCAAGAGGGGTCTAAAACCAAGGTGGGAAGTTCTCATATGTGGGAGAGAGCTAAAATCAGATTTGGAACAAATTTGTTCAACTCAAAATTCAAATGAGAGCAACACAATGAATTTCAAAACTGTGGCGCTAAAAATCTCATTTGCAGCAGCCAAACTGAAAATAAGATTTCATATTTGAATTCCTTAGGTCCAATTTAGGGGGTATGCAAAGTTTCATGATTTGTTGAATTGCTTTGCAACTCATTTTTCTAAATGGACTTCAATTTGATATGAATTCAAATATACATTTGAATTTGGAGGAAGCTTGTCCAATTATTCAAATTTACCTCAGATTTGTACTCCCACCATTTGTTTCAACATTTTCAAAGGTTAGGAGATATTTTAGAGGATAAGAGTGAGCTATGGTGGGACCTACATGTCATTGAGCTGCATCTCTAGACTTGCACCCTAAGCAACGAAGCTCTCTGTTTTCACCTCAACCGGGCAGTTTTTCCACGGGGCGCCACCGAGAGCAGCAGCAGCGCCACCTCCTGCTCCCCTCCGCCGGTTGCTGGCGTTCTGTGAATGGCTCTTGCGTTTTCAACGTGATCTACTCCCTCAGCCCGAGCAAACCCACAGCAACGAGGCCTTCTCACACGCTCAGCCGAAAACAGAGACTGGCGTCCTCTCTTCTCTGCCCTGCAGCGCCGATCAGCCTACAGCCACGGTGGCAACCAGCTGAACCGCCCAGGAGGTGCCCCAGCGAGTCCTCTACGTCCACAACACGTTTCCAGCTCTTCCCTGGTCTTCCTCCGGTCACTGCCATGCAGTTTCCTCCACAACTCAGACTGAAGCCGCCATGTGAACTGCTCCTCACCTTCCGGCCGCTCCAACGCCTCTTCCGCACGTCCAGCACCTCCCTATGGTGCGCCAAGGTGTGTAGATCATGCTACCGCAGTCCCCTTGCCCTTCCCCATCACTGTGTTGCCGGAATTTGGATTTTGGCGCCGGTACACGTGAAGAACAGCCCCAAACCAAAACTGTAAATTCGTCCAACATGGTTGATCATCGGTTCTATAATTCAAGCCACAGAAACTAGTGATCCTAGCACCCTCCCACGCCAAATACCGCAGCAAACCATCGACCACACGCCCCGGGCGACGAGAAATCGCTGGCGGAGGCAAAAACGGGTCAGTCCTCTGGTGAACCCTATGTTCCGGCCATTTGCTGCAAGTTTTAGCCTGCGTTCCATGTTCCCCAATCATTGGTGATGCTTTAGGGCAAGGTAGCTCGCCGGGAGAAGCTTCGGACGCGCCAGAACGCGTTGATGCCGAGCTCCCGAGCCGCCCCACCGGTGCCGGCCTGTTTTCGGCCGTTTTCATGCGTGGAAACCTTGCCCGGCAGCTGCGCCATGTTCCCAGGAGCATGTAGGGCGAAACCAGAGCTAATTTGGTGGAGAAATGAGGGAGAACAAGCCATGCCACGATTTGAACTGGTGTGCACGCGCGCCTCTGGCGGGAGGTTGAAGAAGGACCTGACCAGTGGCCCCCCTGTTAAGTCTCTGTGTAGATTTTAAACAGAGAGCTATCACAGTTTGAAAAATTCATAACTTTGTGTATACAGCTCCAAAAAGGGTGAGACAAATTTTGTCTGAATCCTTAGGAGGAGTACTTTACAGAGGAACACATTGCATGCTATGAAAATGTCCAGGAATTTCTGTAGAATTGGTTTTAGTAAATCTTTTAGGGATTTATTACAGGAGCAATTCTTTATGAAATATTCCCAAATTTGGGCAGCTAGTCCTTTTCATAGTGCCTGACCTCCAGTAAAAGTTTTAGGATTTTTGAAGCTTATTTGGAGGGCTTAATCAGTATGTTATCTCAGGATTAAATAAATTAGCTAAAAATCATAGAATTGATTTCCAGAAAAATGTTTCAACCTTCATAGCTCCATAACTTTCTGTAGGGATGTCCAAAATTTGTGAAACAAATTTTGTTGGATTTCTCTCAGTCAGTAATTTGCAGAAATGCAAAGAAATTGATCTGAAGATCTCTGGATATTTCTCCAAGATTCATCAAAGTTAAATCTTTGGGAATTTAGTCCAGAATGTCTCTGTTATGGAATTTCTTCAAATTTGGCCAGGAAGTTCCTCATGACATTACTGATCTCCAGTAAAAATTTGAGCTTCATTGGAGTTGATTTGCTAGGTCCAATTACCTTCCAAAGTCCAGCTTTTATTTGGAAATTCGAATTTAAACAGAAACTTTTCAAGAACTCCTGTCCAACTTCAAAAATTCATATCTCTCTGATGGTAGCTCCAAAAATGGTGAAACAAATTTTGTTAGAACCATGGAGACTTACCCTAATCAGATATTCCATTTATATCTATGTCAAAGCTCCTGATTTGGGCTCAAAATTCAGATAAGCATTGTACTTGTAGGAATTTTAAAGACTACATTATGCAGGAATGGCTTAAGAGTGGTGAAAATGAGACCCAGCAGGGGGGATAGGAAGCAGTGAGCGGAGGTCTCACGGGCGTAGCCCTGTTGGTGTCGATTGAGGACCGAGTCGTGTGCGGGTCTGCTGAACAAGTATCGAACAGTACCGGATGGCATACTGACATAAGCAGGAAACCGATGTAAATGGTTAACCTGGGTGCCGAGGCTTACCCAACCGTAAACAGGAGTGGGTTGAGGGTAGCAAGGTGTAAATCTGCCGGTGGGCACAGTCACGCTCCACGTGGGGACCTCCTACCCGTTACGGATGGACCGGTTCGGCATTTGGGTTGCCTTTGAAAGGTTGTTGCATACAACATAGTAGGAAGGGGTGTGGAATCACGCTTCTGAAAGTGGGTGTATGCAACGTGTTGTCCGGGTGTCTCCTGATTGCAATCACCGTCCCTCACGGTTATTTGAGTACCGCTTGTTCACTGTTTCGTGACGTAGTAAGAAGTGAAGTAAGCCAGTTGAATGATAATATGCTGTGATGATATATTAATGTTTTGGAAACCATGTCTGCTGTAGATGTAGAGCTAATTAAGTTTACTTTCCGCTTTGGGCATCACCACATCGGAGGAAAGCGTTTCTTGTTTGATTGTGGACTTCCGATGTGAGGGCTGCCTAAGGCACATGAATTTGACGCTATAAAACTGAAAGTAAGGATCAACTTATAGGCGTGTCTTTGTCGCAAATTCCTTTTCCTATCATACACCTCCCTGCATGTAGAGTTCCATGCCTAGGTCAGACGGTTAAGCCTTGCTGAGCCATCGTGCTCACGGTTGCAATATTTGAGCTGTATGCAGGTGAGAGCTATGAGGAGGGTTCCGAGGATGAGGCGATGCCCCTGTCAGGGTACACGGCCGAGATGGAGCCCTGCACGCCGCCGTGATTTCTCCGGTTCCATGCTGCTAGCGTGTAGCGTCCCCGGGCTGGACGGCTGCACTTTTGCATAGTTAGGATGAGAGGCTACTAATGTACATTACTTCCGCTGTATAGTTATATTTTGTAAAAGACTTCCGCTGTTTTTTATTAAATAAAAGTTTGTATGTTGTTCTTTATTCTTTTCTGGTGTGCTGTTGGGTGCCGCATCGTATGGCACCACCCTATGCGATCCTGGAGTGGGTGAACCACGGGGTGGTCCCCATAAGAACTTGCTCTGGGGCAGGTTCTATTCATGCCAACACACATAGCAAAAGAAAACAACAATCCATAAGGCATAGTTCACACTTTCACTTCATACAAACCACACATACATACCTATGAAAGTCATTCACATTTCTAAGTGTTGTGGTTACTCTTCATGTGTTGATTTTTGGCCTACATTCACCTTTAAACATATGTATATTATTTCTAACTTCTATGTTCAGATTTCTATTTGCATACTATATATGAAGTTCCAATTTGAACAAATTCTTTATATTTAATTATTACACTTCTTAGCCACAAAGTTTGTATAAAAGGTATTTTCCTACTCCAAATAGGTTTTCAGATCTTCTACCACATCCTAAGCTGAAGTTTTTGGATTTGGAGACTTCATTTATCATTTTCTAATTATGCATACCTATTTTCCTATATTTTCAGATTTATTTTCTATGCCTAATAGTGAGTTTTAATATTAAATAGTAGAACATGTCATCTAAACAGAATAGGTTCTGATCTAAAATATTACATAATATATTTTTGAACTTCTACTCTGCTGTGAATTAATTTAAATTTATTTTATCAGTTTTCAGAATTATTTCCTAGCCTAAAAATGTGTTTCTAGAACTAATAAATATGAACCCCATTTTGACAGATTTCAATTCAGCCTAAAATCTATTTTTAATCATTCTAAAGTTTTCCAAGTGCTAGAAGAGTTTAGATTTGAATTTGCACATGTGTGTGCCTCACCTTTTAAATTTAAATCCTAATTACATATTCAAATTTCTGAATTTAATATCATATAGAGTCAAAAAGGTAAATCCACACTACTGCAGGGTCTAATTTATTATTTCATAAATTTCCAGGGGTCTAACTTCACATAACAGAGGGGTTTTCCCTAATTTTTATTAAGTCCAGGGGCTAAAACTGATTTTTAAATGAATTTACACGAATTTCTGAAGTTCCAGGGCCTAGATCAGAAGTTTCCGGGGCTAGCTCATGTTTTTCGAGATCCCCAGGGGGTAGCGCATAAGAATCCCGGCCTTTATAACGCGGGGCTGATGTGGACCGTCCGATTTAAAGTGGACGGCTCAGATTAGATCATCGAACTGGTACGCGCGGGTTTTAATTCTACCGTGCGATTTAAAATAGACGGCGCACAAGGGGCCACGTCGCCCTTGCCGGAGCCAGCCCGCGCTGCCCGGCGGCGCGCGGCGGCGGGAGGCGGCGATCTCACCGGAGATCTTCGGATTTTCGTCTATACTTCCTACAACTTGGATTTCATGGCATAGAACGGTAGAGGGGAGATCGGGGATCTCACCTCGGGGTTTTTCTTGAGCTCGGAGGCCCTGGAAGGCGGTCGGCGGCGAGGTCCAAGGTGAAAACGTGGCGGTGCTCGTCGGAGCTGTGTCTATAGCGCAAAACACCGGATTTCCTTCACCTGCGAGATTCCCCGGAGGCGGTGGAACATGGTCAGCGCGTTAGATCAGGAAATCCGAGCTGGGATCGAAGGAAAACGGCGGGAGAGGCTTCTGTTCTCACCGGGAGTAAAAACAGCCGATGGGGGGGGGAGCAGGGCGATGCCGGCGTTTATATAGACGAAGGAGGGCGGTGGTCTGTTGGGATCGAGTTGGAGACGACCGGGACCGAAATTCGGCCTGGGACGCGGGTTTCTGGAGTTGGTTTCGATCGGGCGCGGGGAAGAGTCCGGTTGGTTGGCGCGAGCGGGAGGTAGGAGATGACATGCGGGCCCCGCGTGTCAGTGAGAGGGAGAGAGGGGCGCGGGTTTGGGGCTGGCGCGAGGAGATTGGGCCGGCTGGTGGGTTTCGGCCCACTGGCCGGTGGGGTTTTTTCTTTTTCTTTTTCTTTTTCCTTTTCTTTTCTGTTTTGATTTGAATTTGAATTCCAATTTGAATTTGAATTTCTGCACCACAAGCAGTACGTCCAAAAATTTTTAAATTCCCCTCTTAACATATTTTTGGGGTGTTACAACTGTTGTGATGTCCTCATCACACGGGACCTTCCTCCTCGGTTCTCTCTCGGCCGCCACGCGGACATGGCACTCCTGGGGTAGGGAGGCCAAACCTTGGTCGTTTTTGTGTCGGGGAAGTGAAGAGTGATCACGCGGTGCTGTTCAGCAGCTCGGAGGGGAGCTGTGTACGGGTTTTTGCTGGGTTCCAATGGAGCACCAGGGAGCAGCGGTGTGGGGAGGTTTATGTCCGGCTGTTGCTCGTGAGGAGATAGCGAAGAGCAACCAGCTCGGTGTAGCGCGGAAAGGATCACGCCGAGGAAACAGAGAACCACATACACGGCGCCAGCGCGAGGGAATTTCAACGAGGAGGTGGCAGCAGTGCCCTTGGTGTCGTTCGGTGCAGACCCGGTTGTGTTTGAGTCAAAACAGAGAAGGTGACTTCGAGTGCAAGTCTTCAGTAGCTCACTGCCCAGTGGGTCCACCCCTCTTCTTACCCCCCCAAACTTTCTCACAAATATCTCTCAAATTTGGCAGGTACTAAATTCCAACATGTAGAGCTCAAATTTGGGAATTTATTTGGACATTGGGCAAAGTTTACTCCAAGTTCAAATTTGAATTTGAATTCACTTACCCTTTTATGTCCTATTGCAAAAGCTTAGCCACCACACTTCCAAATGTTGTAAAAATTTGTATTCCCACAAATTTGGAGCTGAAGATCTCAAATATGGACTCAACTTTTAAATTTGGTTGCTGCAAATATAAACATTGAACCAACAGTTTGAAAACCTCTTTTGTGATGATCCATTTGAACAAATGGTATATGAGCTCCAAATTTCTCGAAATTTGGAACTTAAACTCTTTAATACCTCAGGACTGCAATGGTCATCTCACATATAGGCCTTTGGACAAGCTAAGCATGAATCCTTTTCAAAGATTCAAAATTGGGTTTAAATTTCCCTCCCCTCTACCCATAGATGATCTGCACATGAGTTAGATTTTTGGGAGTGAGATTCTTTTCCTTGGTTAACATGTGTTCGGTATGAGCTAAGGAAAATTTTAGCTTTCCCCACATGTCCATGTTTGAGTTTATCATTTCATGTGACATAACTCAAGTCATTCCCTTGCCTTAACATGTTTGAATTCATCATGAACTCAACATGATCATAATCCATTCCCTTTTTAGCTCACCCTCAAATCAGAAGTTTGCCATCATATTCTCCTCAATTTCAAATGTATGAGGCTCCATGTGTATCCAAAAATTTGGCGGCACTTTGAGGTGAGAATTTGTGTCTAAATACCTTATTTTTATTCTTTCTCATACAAATTTATGATTACACATGAGTTGAACTCCACCTTGGTCCAACACATTCCAATGGACGCTTGAACCCGTGTTGTTGAACCTCACGTATACCATCCCATGTAAGAAAGTTTTTGTAAGTCCCCTTTTTCATGAACCAGAAACACAACAACGTTCAAACATTTGTTTCTTTGCATTCATGTTGTAGGATCGAAGAGCACGTGAAAAGCTACCAGAGGGGGGTGAATGGTAGATTAAAACTTTTCGCAGCGGAAACAACAAAAACCCCTCAGCAAAAAATCAATCGGTTAAAGAAACCGTGTGTGCAAGTGTTTTCAAACGTGTTCAACCATGACAAATCAAGTAGAGAGGTATAGAATCAAGTCACGGATCTAATGCAACAAGAATCACTTGAAAACACGAAGTAAAACTTGAGATACGATCAAAACATTAAATGAAGATCAATCTGTTCTACCCGATATAAAACAGATCTACAACGCTGCAAAGAAACTCGTGTATCTCAAAAACTACAGATCCGAAGCTCGTGAAAATTTCACAGATGATAGATAATTGAGTTGTGAAGACAACCCAAAAAGAATCACGTCAATCGGATCTGTAAAACTCGAGTTATGAATGAAACACCCAAGCAACGATGGTCTGTCCAGAAACTCGGCGAGAAAGACTTGACGAAAAACAAGTCGGATGAACAAGGCACAAAAGCTCCTCGAAACTATGAACTTTATTCAATAGAAACATAAGAGGAACAGCCCAAAGTTCTCTACCCACGAGAGCTCTGGCCTCCCTTGCTTTTATAGCCAGCCCTCAGGCTAATCAATCCAATCTAGGACTCCTACTCCTAATTGGACTCGTACCCTAACTTACCATAACTGCTCACGACTCTCCTATTCACAGATAGAAGCAATCGTGAGACTTCCAAACACCTTAGGAACGTCCTAAACAATCCTAAAACAACTCAACTTCGTGCCTAGCACGAAATCCTATCATAACCAACTCAAATCTTCCATATTTGAGCCATATCCGACTCAGCCTCAGCCTGAGTATGCAATCCAGCCGGTTGGACCTTTCCGACCAATTCTTTACATCCACTTCTCTTCATCACGCCTTGGAACAATGTTGCCACGTCCATGCACTCCTTGCACACGTGCAAACACCTTCCAACGACGTACACGCAACCTTCATATGCACTGCCCTTGATCCAAACATGCTGCGTGACCTCCCGATCAACTCAACCACAGCTCCTCCCGAACTTGGTTGTTGGAACCTCATCTCCTCCCTGAGACTAGTCCAAGGATCCCGTCACCAGCCATGTCTTGAACTCAAGCAACACCTGCACATGAATAAACAACCAATTCTTCCGAGCACAAGTCCTCGACTTGACTCACGTTAGTTCGAAAACCACAACACTTTACATGAGCACGTCACATAAGCATGTTGCAAACCATATCAAATGATAACAGCCATAACTACCAAAACACACCAAAAACATAGCAAATTAATACTAAGCAAACCTTCCCATAAAGAAAGTTTGAAACATTGCGAGTTAAAAGCAAAAACAAGACGCTGCAGTTCTACGAGTTGAACTTCACGGGAGCTCCCTAAAAACAAGCTCCGGACCTCACAAAAGCTCTCCGGACCTTGCAGTAGCTCTCCGGACCTTGCGTCGGACTTTGCCAACACTTGGCGGACCTAACAAAGAACTTGTCGGACCTTGCCACAGAAGAATGTTTTGGCAATATTCAAAACTTTGAATGTTAATGCTAACTTTTATCCTAATTGCCAATGTATTCAGCACACATAGGTCTCACAATCTCCCCCTTGATGAATGCATTGGCAACACCAATTAAAACCCGAACATTGGCTTATGAAAAGTTTTGAAAAGCTTTGAAAACTCATTTCTCCCCCTTTATTAATTTCTCCCCATTTTTTAAAATCAGAGAAGGAAGAAAGTGTATAACATATGCAAAGTGTAAAAAAAATCTCTCCTTATACATATTTCTCCCCCTTTGACAATGTATTCAGCAAGGTTCAAAAGAGAAATTTTTAAATGTTATGAGCATATTATAACATATACATACAAAACAAAGCTCATCCAAGTTATACTATCAGGTTACTTACACTATCACATCAATGAGATACATAAAGTAGTGTAAGCCATGCTAGAGATCAAATGTATTTTTCAGTTTAAGCAAGTCATGATCTCCCTTACTCAACTATTTCAAAAACTGAAAACATGACACTTGTTGCTGCATTTTTATTATTCATAATCATTTAAGGCACAAAGTTGATCATATGATATTTGCAAGAGATTATATGCCGCATCAGCCTTATTCTAACCAACCGACCCAAGCCTATGTCATTTGACAATCAGAAGCTTAAGGACATGGTTTTAGTCATACACAATTCCTTCCAAGTTCATATGTTAGTTGACACGACCCCATTGGTCCTGTCGAGCCAGGATCACGCTGAGGGGTGCTGCGTTGCACAGCACCGTATAACACACGTCAAAGGTGCAAAGCGGAAGCGGAAGTTTCATTACATAAACCGTTTTATGAACATGTTTACATCAAAATAAGTTCAGTCTACACTCACGGGCGTAGACTAAGCATCAAGTACACGTTCAGCCCTCGAACGTGTCCTTGCTAGCACACACGCACACTAACTCTGCGGCGTGCACGACTCCCACTCGACGGGGTTCCCCTCCTGGGGTTCCGTTTCCTCTTCGGGAGTCCCTTCCTCATAGAACCCTGCAAAAGCTTCAAACACAAGCAGTGAGCACGAAGGCCCAGCATGTCTGACCCGTCTCACCTAAACATGGAACTTCTACATGAGGGTAATGGGTTGCATGAGGCAAAAATCATTTGCAAGGACTCGCCTAATTAGTAGAACCTTACTTTCAAGTTTTAGCAGCAGGTTGTGGAGAACCTTACGCTAAGGCACATGAGAGAGCCGCAATCAAACAAGAAACGCATTTCTCTCATGTACTTTGCCCAAAGTTGAAAAGAACTTTAATTAGCTCTACGCTACGGCATATCATTAACAATCAATGTCCAACTTTCAATCAGCAACCTTTTAACATGTAACTAGCCTGTTCTTTCTACGTCACGGTACAGTGAACAAGTGGTACTCACTGACCACGAGGGACGGCGATTATAATCGATTTACACCTGCAGGGTTACCCGAACAACCCGTCACGTACGCCCGTACTCGATGTTGCCTACAACAACCATCACGGACGCCGTACGCGACTACCTTTCACCCGTCAGCCAAATATTGAACCGGTCCCATCGTCCCGAGCAAGAGGTCTCTGCACGCGCATCTCCGTGCCGCCAGCCGATTTACACCTCGAGCTCTCAACCTACCCTCTGAACGACGGGCAATGCCTCAATACCCAGCTACCCGAGTTACATCAGTTTCCCGGTTCCCATATAGCCGGTAGGTCTTCGGTACTGTTCTAGCTTGTTCAACAGGCCCGCACACGGCTCGGTCCTCAATCGACACAAGCGGAGCTACAGCACACAGGCCCCAAAGTCCTGCTGCCCTTACTCTCCGCTCGGTCTCATTTTCTTGCCATGTGTATCATGTGCTATCTCTACCCGAGCAATGTGCCTCTAGCCTATTCTCGCGAGTAGTTCCAACTACTCGACTTGTACCGAATCCTACTCTATCCTAGCAATGCAGTGGCTAACGAGGTTTGCAATCCTAAACCCAACCCATGGTTATCTTGGCTGTGCAGTTGGGTTTCCAATCAAGACTTCTAATGCAAAGAACAATATTCAAAGACAATAAACATTTGTAAAAAGGTTAATGCAAACCGGGGCTTGCCTTGCTGCTCTTGGTCGTAGGCTAGCTGTTCCTCCGGAGTAACGAAGTCTAGGACTTCGGGTTCCTCCTCGACCTTAGCGACTACATGATAGAAACAATACATGTATTAATTTAATGCATTTGTATTAAGTTTGAAGTTGTGAAGTCTATAACCTTTGCTAGATAGACCTAATGACTGTGAAACTTTTACTGTGGCTTGGTTACAACCTAAACAAAGACTTGGTCAAGTTTTAGTTGCAGCAAAGCTCATTTGAGCCCTCCACAAATAAGTATGTCCTTGACCTTAATTGGAACTCTTAGGGTGTTCTAGGAATTTTCATGAGACAAACTATGACTTTCTGAAAACTAGATTTTCTGAGGGTTCTAATGGAGTTGGTCTCACTTAATTTGGAAGTCTCTAACTAAAGATATGAGCTAAACAATTTCAGAGAAAATTCTGAAAATGTTTCTGAACATTTCCTATTTTCTCTGGAACAGTTTTGCTAATCACACCATTAGGTGGACTAAATGAGCTAAAATGGATCTGAAATTTTTATGGTAGTTCAAGGATATTTTGGTGAACATCTCAGCAAAATTTCAGGATTTTCCTCCAAAGGATTCTCCAGTTAAAATTCCTAACAGTTTAAATTTAAGGAATTAATCCTGGAGAATTAAGGAATTTCATGAAGTGAAACTTGATTTTCTGGAAAGTACTCAGAGAGCTGAATCCAGCAAAATTTGGTTCACTCAATTTAGAGCTTCCTAGCCAAAGTTATAAGGATTTGAAGTTTGAAGGAAATCTGAAAATCGGGAAAAAGTTTAAACTCGCGCGTGGGCCCAGGGTACACGCGTCGCACGCCTAGGCGATGGCACACCGCGGCCCACAAGGATTTTGCGCGCCAGATCACCCGATCCCGGCCACAGCTGGATCCCGATTCAAAATATCGGCCGCTGACAGCTGGGGTCCACCCCCTTCTTCAACCTCGCGACACCCGCGCACCGCCGCCGAGGGATCTCGCCGGAGAGCTCGCCGCCGGCTGCTGTACAGCTCCAAACTTCTTGATTCTGGCCGCCCCTGCCTACTTTTACTTGGGGAACAGGATCCGAGGGTCAGCTGCTCATGACAACGGCCGGAGCATGGTCGGCGACGAGCCGCCATATCGGAATGACTTCGGCCATGTCGGCTGACTCCCCTAGTACCTCAACTACTTGGGAAATCGGTCGGGGAGCATCAGTGGACCTCAGAGAAGGTCGACATGAGCTCGAGGCAGCTCGGGGAAGGCCCGAAATAGGTCCTCACCGTGCGCCCGATACCCCCCGTTCGTTCCGCCATTAGTAGACCTTAAATTACGCCGGGCACAGAGGTTCTCCGGCCCAGAGTTGTGAAGGCAACTTGTGCGTTACCGTGTCTAGCTCGTGTGGGAGTGGCCTGAGGCCCTCTAATCCTTTCTAGAGCACGAATTAAACAGAATCGTACCCGAAGGTCGTTCTGCACACAGAAAGGGGAAAAGTGGAAATTCGCCGCCGGTGAGCAACCACTCGAGCTGTGGCTCGGGGATGAGCAGCACCGGTCACCTGCGCGTCCAAGGGTGCCTTGGCTCGGGCGTGACAACGCCCAGGTTGGGCTGTCCACGAGAGCCCGAGGTGCGGCGGTTCCAAGTTCCGAGTTTGATCTTTCGGCACAGCCGATATCAATCGGTTCCAACCGAATTCTAGCAATGGGAAGGATGGAGGAGGGTCTCTAGTACCTTGCTGGGACTCTGGAGTGGAAGGAGGGAGCTGTGATCGGTGTCCTCCGATCAAGTCCGAACTGCGGAAACTTTCGGCCAGTGCTGGGTTCTTGCGGGAAAACACGTCGGTGCCTCGGCCGAAGAGGGGGGCAGGCGCCTTAAGAAGGCTCTGCACCGCCTCATGCCCGCGCGTGGGCAAGCAGCTGGTGGCGCGGTGGCTGGCCTCGGTGGCGATCACCGCTGCGGCTCGGCGACCCGAGTGAAAAGTCTCAGTCGGTTTGTGTTGAAGTAGAGGCTGACATGTGGGTCCCACCCTTCCTTTTAACCTCTGAAATTTACTTTTAATCACTGTTGTAAACAGTGAACCCCATACTACCCTTGGCAATTCAAATTATTTCCCCATGAGCCATTTGAATTGATCAAAGGTCAAATGAGGTTTGGTTTGAATGAATTTCAGCACAAGTTCAGTTTGAAATTCAAATAAAGTTTGAATTTCTCCCCCTTAGCTCATGTCAAGATCAACTCCAAATGGAGTGAAAATTGGTGTGTGAGCTCACAAAAATGTGCTGAGTAAGAATATGCCTTCCACTTTCAAATTCATGGTATAAAAACAGTTTGAATTTGAATATGTTTTCAAACTGCCCCCTTCCTATCTATACCCAAGATGACCTCAAAAAGGTTTTGAATTTGGGTGAAACTTGGCATGGACATCCTTAGCAAAGTGTAGGAGTTTTTCCTATGTCCAGCCCATCTATATCACATGTGGGAAATACCACTTTTACAATGTGTAAGTTTGTTCCCTAATGAGCATGTTGATAATTGTTACTTGCTCTTCATTTGTGTTCATCATTCTTCCTCAAATGAGGTGTGTGGTGTGGGGATGAACACTACAAATGGGTGTCAAAAACTGAGGCCCTTACATTCCTCCCCCCTTAAAAGAATCTCGTCCCGAGATTATAAGGTGAAAATGAGAGAGAGGACGGTGGAAAATTACCGGATATGCGACGTGAGAAAGTTGGGGTAGTTAGTGCGAAGGAATTCTTCGCTCTCCCATGTCGCTTCGTCCATGGAGTGATTACTCCACAGAACCTTGTAGAACCACAACGTACGGTTGCGTGTGGTTCGGGCCTTCTCATCAATAATCTGCACCGGTTCCTCCCGATAGGTGAGATCCGGTTGCAGTTCTTCAATGTCTTCCAGCTGAACGGTAGTTGATAGCTTGAGACACTTCCTCAGCTGGGAAACGTGAAAGACGTCGTGCACACCGGAAAGTGCTTCTGGTAATTTCAGCCGGTATGCTACCGATCCACATCTTTCGGTAATCTGGAATGGACCGATGAATCGGGGTGCCAACTTTCCTCTCACCCCAAATCTGTTTACGCCCTTCATTGGAGATACTCGTAGGTATACGTGATCTCCAACTTCGAATTGTAATGGGCGCCTCCTCCGGTCCGCATACTGTTTCTGTCGGGATTGAGCGGCTCTTAGGTTCGCTTGAATCAGTCGAACCTTTTCTTCCGCGTCGTTGACAAGGTCAATCCCGAAGGTAACTCTCTAGCCAGACTCACACCAATTCAATGGTGTGCGGCATTTTCTTCCGTATAGCGCCTCGTAGGGCGCCATCTTGATGCTGGCTTGGTACCCATTGTTGTACGAGAACTCGGCTAATGGCAAGTGATCATCCCAATTCTTGCCGTGGTCGATAGCGCAAGCTCGTAGCATGTCTTCTAGGATTTGATTTACCCGCTCAGTTTGTCCATCCGTCTGCGGGTGGTAGGCTGAACTACGGATCAGCTTCGTCCCCAAGGCAGCGTGTAGCTGCTCCCAAAAACGGGACACAAATAAAGTGCCCCGGTCCGATACGATGGTACGGGGTACGCCGTATAAGCATAGGATCCGTGAGATGTACAGTTCAGCGTACTTCTTGGCGTTGTAGTTGGTGTTGACCGGGATGAAATGGGCAACTTTGGTGAGCCGATCGACGATCACCCACACAGAATCATGTTTCTGTAAGGTGGTGGGTAAACCGACGACGAAATCCATGCTCACGTCCTCCCACTTCCAGGCAGGAATGCCCAGTGGTTGCAGCAGTCCCGGTTTCCGCATGTGGTCTGCCTTCACCCTTCGACATGTATCACACTCGGACACGTATTTTGCCGTCTCTCGCTTCATCCGTGTCCACCAAAACTTTCTTTTGAGTTCTTGATACATTTTGTTGCTGCCGGGGTGAATAGAAAACTTTGATAAGTGAGCCTCATCAAAGATTTTCTTCCGTAACCCCGGGTTTCGGGGTACGACGATCCGGTTCTTGAACCATAGGACGCCGTCTCCGTCCTTCCGGAAACATTTTAACTCCCCACTATCTACACGTCTCCGCAAATGTGACATGCCCTTGTCATTCTTCTGGGCTGCCGCTATCTCTTCACGGATGGTGGGGATCAAAGCTAGGTTGTAGAAAGCTCCGTGTGGAATCACATGTAGTGGTGGTTCGCTCTCTTCCAACGGTGTGATGGTCAGATTATTGACGTGTGACTTGCGGCTCAGCGCATCTGCCACAACGTTTGCCTTGCCCGGATGATAATGGATCTCTATCTCATAATCCTTTATCAGTTCTAACCATCTTCGTTGCCTCATGTTCAGCTCCTTCTGAGTGAATATGTACTTGAGGCTTTTGTGGTCGGTATATAAATGTACGAGGTTACCGAGTAGGTAGTGCCTCCACATCTTCAGTGCAAGTACCACGGCAGCGAGCTCCAAGTCGTGAGTTGGATAATTTTGCTCATGGTTCCTAAGCTGCCGTGATCCATACGCGACCACTCTTCGGTCTTGCATCAGCACACATCCGAGCCCAATGCCGGATGCATCGCAGTACACATCGAACGGTTTTGTTGTATCTGGCTGCGCCAAAACCGGTGCTGATGTCAGGTGCTTGACTAAAGCCTTGAATGCTGCTTCACATGCTGGACTCTAAACATATTTGGTAGCCTTCTTCAGCAGCTCTGTCATTGGCTTGGCAATCTTCGAGAAGTTCGGAATGAACCTCCGATAATATCCCGCGAGTCCGAGGAAACTCCGTACCTCATGAACAGTTCTCGGGGATTTCCAATTCAGCACTTGTGTGATCTTGCTCGGGTCCACAGCGATACCCTCCGCTGAGATGATATGCCCGAGGAAAGGCACTTGCGATATCCAAAACTCGCATTTGCTGAACTTTGCGTATAACTTGTGATCCCGCAGCCGTTGCAAGACTATACGCAGATGTTTCTTGTGATCTTCCTCCGACTTGGAGTATACTAGGATGTCGTCGATGAAGACCACGACAAACTTGTCCAGCTCCGGCATGAACACCGAGTTCATTAAGTACATGAAGTGAGCTGGAGCATTGGTGAGGCCGAAGGACATGACCAGGTACTCATAAAGTCCATACCTTGTCGAGAAAGCTGTCTTTGGAATGTCCTCCGCCCTTATCTTAATCTGATGGTACCCGGATCTTAAATCCATCTTGGAAAAGATCTTTGCTTCGACCAACTGATCAAACAACATGTCGATCCGTGGCAACGGGTACTTGTTCTTGATGGTTACGGCATTTAATGGACGGTAGTCCACGCAAAGCCGCAACGTTTCATCCTTCTTTTTGACAAATAATGCCGAACAGCCCCATGGCGAGGAGCTCGGCCTAATAAAACCCTTCTCCAGAAGGTCCGTGAGCTGAGTCTTCAGTTCAGCCAACTCCTTGGGCGCCATCTTGTACGGCCTTCGGGATATTGGCATGGTTCCCGGTGCAAGTTCAATCTTGAACTCCACCTCTCTATCGGGTGGCATCCCCGGCAATTCGTCCGGGAATACATCCGGGAACTCTCGGACCACTGGAATGTCTTCCAATCTGATGGTTGTGGCTTGATAGACACTTGGAAGTTTTATTTCTGGACTGTCCAGAAATAATGAGTGAGAACCGTGCACCTCTGAGTTTAAGTGCACGACTCGAAGGACGGTGTCTAAAACAGCGCCGTGGCAGGTTAACCACGACATCCCTAGGATGACATCGACCTTCTGTCCCTCTAAGATAATGAGAGACGTGGGGTACACTCTACCCGCTAAGCATAATGGTGCTTTGGAGACCATTACGCTTGCTGAAATCTTCCCACCCGGTGAACAAATTAAATATGGACTATCGGTGGGTAGTATTGGCAAGCTGTGTTTAGCAATGAAAGCTTGGCTAATAAAATTATGCGTGGCGCCTGAATCAAATAGTACTATAGCGGGACGCTGGTGGAGTTGGAACATACCCGCAAGGATTGGCTCGCCCTCCGGCACGTCCTCAATGGCAAGCTGGTGGACAGTACCGGGCCTAGGGTTTGCCCGCCACGCATTAGTAGGGTTCCGGGGTTGATTCCTCCCCGGAAACTGTGGTGCCACTCCGCCGCCTTGCCTCTCCGGGCAACTGCTCGCGAAGTGTCCTGGACGACCACACTTGTAACATGTGGCCGCTGCTGGTGGAGTACCCGGGGGACGAAAGCCCGGCATGCGTTGCGGAGGTGCAAACGCACGCGGCATCGCCCGCTGCTGCTGTTGTTGTTGCGGTGGTGCTGGCAGTGCCGGCCGGAATGCCGGTGAAGAGTACGGCCGACCGCGGAACGGCATCGACCGCTGTGGTGGTTGCCAGCGTGGGCCTGATGGTGGGCGATTCACCATCCGAAACTTCTGAGAAGGACCACCTCCTTCTCCGCTGCTCTGCGGCGCGCTTCGCTTTCGCTCTGCCGCCGCCAACTCCTTGCCGGAGTCCTCCTGAACAATCGCAGCATCAATTATGTCGTTGAGGCTGCCGCGATTGAACATCGCCAGCTTGTTCTTCAGGAGCGGGTTAAGCCCCTGGTAAAAGTGGTCCCGCCGCTTCTCGTCCGTATCTGCGTGATACGACGCGTAGAGCGCTAGATCGTTGAACGCCCTAGAATATTCCAGCGCGTTTCGGCTCCCTTGTTGCAGGTGTAGGAACTCCTGCGTCTTCCTCTTCATCAAACCGGGCGGTATATGATAGGCCCTGAAGGCCGTCCGGAACTCCGCCCAGGTCATCGCTCGGTCGGTGGGCTGTGAAGCACAGAAGTTGGCCCACCACGCGCTCGCGGATCCTTGGAGCTGCTGGACCGCGAACTGAGTCTTGCGCTGCTCGCTGACTTGGAGCAGCCCGAACTTCATCTCTATGGCGCGGAGCCAGTTGTCCGCGTCAAGTGGTTCATCCGCCCTTGAGAATACAGGGGGATGAGTCGCCAGGAAGTCGGAGTAGGAGCTCTGTTGGCGCTCCTCACGATCTTGACGTCTCTCTGGGCGAGACGTATTCGCAATTAACGTTTGCAGCAGCTCTGTGTGCTGCTGATGTGAACCCGCCATTGCCGCGACAATGTCGGCCAATGTAACCGTCGGCAGTGGCGGTGGCGGTGTTTGCTGTTGCTGTTGCTGCTGCTGTCCCGAGGAGTCCTCGGGAGGCGGTTGGGAGGTCTCTCCCCCTTGGCTAGTACCTCCAACATCAGGGTTGGCACGAGTACGCGTCATTCTGAAATTCAGCACAGCAGCAATTAGCACATGTCTTACTCAAAATTCCATAAACAGCAGTAGGTATTGAAGCGACGCATGATTAACTTGCACAACATTCACATATATTGATAAAGCATAAACTTTATACAAGATACATCATTCTCGGGTCTCCGAGAAGTCGTGCTCATGTCGTCACTACCTATACATACGCTACTGTCTACACGACATGTCACCGATTACAAAAGTTGGGTTACGCTACCCTAGCTGCCCTACTTGGCAACCGTAACCCCCTACTCGGAGTAGAACTCGACCTCCTGTGGGTCGTCCTCCTCCGGTACCTCTGCTGGTGGCTCGGGGTCTACCACCTCTTCTCCCATTCCAGGTTCTCCCATGGCTGGAAGACCCAAGACTACCGGTATGCCCAATACCGGGGGCACGAGGTCCTGCAATGCATGCACCTCGTCCATAGCCTGGTTGTAGTCCTCTTCCCAGCCTTGCCCTTCCTCAATAGTGTCGTCCCGCTCTTGAGCAAGGTCCTCATTCTGCTGGGTTAGGGTCTGCACCAGCTCTTGCAACGCCGCGATGTCAACACGGCCCTTCTTCCTTGCCTTCTTCAGACGACGCAACTGATTGTGTTGCTCATTTAGTCGCTTGATCGTCGGAAGGAGCACATTGCGGAGTGCACTGTGAGCACTCTCAAAATGATCTCCACGGCTTGTGCTCTCCTTGAGCTTGGCGGCGAGATGCTCCGTATGAACAGCTTGGCTGTCCATCACAGCGTTTCCCGCCCTCATTTGGAGGCTGAGGTTTGCCTCCGCGGGGTTGTACCTTGGGCAATTCGGGTCTGTTGCCTCCAGGTACCTCTCTTCCCACACATGCTGAGCTCGTCCCTCCACCGGAACGAGTGCGTATGGAGTTCCCTCCATACCCTGCACGTGTAGTTGGCAGAAACGTGACATTGTGTCACGGGCTGCCATTTCCCACATCCCTTCCGGTTGTCTTCCTCTCACCGTGACGGTGAATGGCACCCAACCAGGTGGCGTAGGTCCTGCGGGAACCTCGACATGGATCGTCCACGTCTTGTTCCCCTCTTCGCCTTCTTCCTTGGTGAAGTATTGCGGCATCTGGTCGTACCCGAAATATTGGAGCATTTGCCACAATACTTCCGGGTAGCCGCTACGGTCAGAACAGTGGGAAACTACCCACCCGTTCTCCAACTGTTTATCTGCTGCCATCTGTAAAATATATTTGAGAAATGTCAAATATTTATTTTTAACAGTAAACTTCTGGGCTATAACATAAGACATGTCATTGAACCCATAACACTTGGAAACATAGTTCAAATTCTTAAACAAATTTGACTGCTGATCTGCTGTTACCATGACAGCCCTGACCAGTTCCCATATCAATCTGATTTAGGCCAGGTTAAAAGCAAAACCAGTTCTGGAGCTCAACAACAAAGTTAAAGTTAACTTCAATAGCTTTCCAGAAAGTATTTGGTTGGCCTAAGATCTGTCCTGGTTCAAAAGTTATGAGATGTCAAAGTTAACAGAATTTCTGGAGAAAATTGGACAGCACCTCCCTGCTTTAGGTACTGCTTTGATCCAAGAATCCCGGTTAATTCTATTCCTAACCTGACAAAACTTTCTGTTACAAAGTTGTAACCCATCTCATAAGCTTTCCAGAACTACCTCATTTTCTATTTTTGGATTTTTAAGCAGGAAGTTATGCTTAATTTACAGAGAGTTTACAGAGAGTCTTTGCTCTGTCCTGTTTTCTGGACAGTTTCAACTCTACTGCATTTTTCGAGTGGTTAAGGGATGAAACACCTCTGGACCTAAACAGAAAAGTCGTAAAGCTCTTCCAAAGCTTTCCAGAAATGTATCATACGACCCCAACCTCGAAAGAACTCGACCTCTAGCCTCTGATTAACTTCAGCCTTGATTCAGCTGAAAACAGAGTGCTCTGTCCTTAACATCCTATAAGTTGAAAACTTGTTAACTTTGAATATCCTGTACAAGGGAAGGAGTTACATCAATTTTACTACTTTGGATCAAAACCTTCAAATTTTTAAATGAAGTTGTTCATTTAGTTGGGTGTGACGTCGATGCGTCACCAGCTTATGTCGGTACTACGTCCTCACAAAGGAAAAACCTATACCGGACTTAGCCGGCTTCGTTAGTTCAGTGGCACTACTCGTCACTCGCACACGGATGCTACACGTCTAACGTTTCGTGGGAAGGCTACCTGCAGAAATTCAACCAATCATCAGACTCGGCTGCACACCGAGCCCGGAATCCATACAGTTGGTACATCCGGCCGTCATCACTCGCCCGGATGTTCTCAAGCCAAACACGCCTTGAGTTACGTGTTCACGTTTTAGACCACGTGACGGGGTCTCCCATGTTGCACCACGCACGCCAGGGACAGACGTTGCTCGAATACCCCAAACGACATGAAGAGTCGTAGAGGATGCTAAAGCGGGTCGGGTTACCTGCCACCCGTGGGGCTCCACCCTTCAGCTTGTGCGCACTGGTGGACAGCGCTCACGTGCACCCCCCAAGACATGAACGTCCCGAGATGCACGATTTTCCGACATAACAATTAGGTTACTAAGCCACTTTCTATATACTAATAACATCCTTATACGGGCTACTAACTCGTTCCTCACTGGATTTTTGAAAAAGAAGACCTTTGCACTGTGTTAAACCTCAAGCGAGCTCTGATACCACGCTGACACGACCCCATTGGTCCTGTCGAGCCAGGATCACGCTGAGGGGTGCTGCGTTGCACAGCACCGTATAACACACGTCAAAGGTGCAAAGCGGAAGCGGAAGTTTCATTACATAAACCGTTTTATGAACATGTTTACATCAAAATAAGTTCAGTCTACACTCGCGGGCGTAGACTAAGCATCAAGTACACGTTCAGCCCTCGAACGTGTCCTTGCTAGCACACACGCACACTAACTCTGCGGCGTGCACGACTCCCACTCGACGGGGTTCCCCTCCTGGGGTTCCGTCTCCTCTTCGGGAGTCCCTTCCTCATAGAACCCTGCAAAAGCTTCAAACACAAGCAGTGAGCACGAAGGCCCAGCAAGTCTGACCCGTCTCACCTAAACATGGAACTTCTACATGAGGGTAATGGGTTGCATGAGGCAAAAATCATTTGCAAGGACTCGCCTAATTAGTAGAACCTTACTTTCAAGTTTTAGCAGCAGGTTGTGGAGAATCTTACGCTAAGGCACATGAGAGAGCCGCAATCAAACAAGAAACGCATTTCTCTCATGTACTTTGCCCAAAGTTGAAAAGAACTTTAATTAGCTCTACGCTACGGCATATCATTAACAATCAATGTCCAACTTTCAATCAGCAACCTTTTAACATGTAACTAGCCTGTTCTTTCTACGTCACGGTACAGTGAACAAGTGGTACTCACTGACCGCGAGGGACGGCGATTATAATCGATTTACACCTGCAGGGTTACCCGAACAACCCGTCACGTACGCCCGTACTCGATGTTGCCTACAACAACCATCACGGACGCCGTACGCGACTACCTTTCACCCGTCAGCCAAATATTGAACCGGTCCCATCGTCCCGAGCAAGAGGTCTCTGCACGCGCATCTCCGTGCCGCCAGCCGATTTACACCTCGAGCTCTCAACCTACCCTCTGAACGACGGGCAATGCCTCAATACCCAGCTACCCGAGTTACATCAGTTTCCCGGTTCCCATATAGCCGGTAGGTCTTCGGTACTGTTCTAGCTTGTTCAACAGGCCCGCACACGGCTCGGTCCTCAATCGACACAAGCGGAGCTACAGCACACAGGCCCCAAAGTCCTGCTGCCCTTACTCTCCGCTCGGTCTCATTTTCTTGCCATGTGTATCATGTGCTATCTCTACCCGAGCAATGTGCCTCTAGCCTATTCTCGCGAGTAGTTCCAACTACTCGACTTGTACCGAATCCTACTCTATCCTAGCAATGCAGTGGCTAACGAGGTTTGCAATCCTAAACCCAACCCATGGTTATCTTGGCTGTGCAGTTGGGTTTCCAATCAAGACTTCTAATGCAAAGAACAATATTCAAAGACAATAAACATTTGTAAAAAGGTTAATGCAAACCGGGGCTTGCCTTGCTGCTCTTGGTCGTAGGCTAGCTGTTCCTCCGGAGTAACGAAGTCTAGGACTTCGGGTTCCTCCTCGACCTTAGCGACTACATGATAGAAACAATACATGTATTAATTTAATGCATTTGTATTAAGTTTGAAGTTGTGAAGTCTATAACCTTTGCTAGATAGACCTAATGACTGTGAAACTTTTACTGTGGCTTGGTTACAACCTAAACAAAGACTTGGTCAAGTTTTAGTTCCAGCAAAGCTCATTTGAGCCCTCCACAAATAATTATGTCCTTGACCTTAATTGGAACTCTTAGAGTGTTCTAGGAATTTTCATGAGACAAACTATGACTTTCTGAAAACTAGACTTTCAGAGGGTTCTAATGGAGTTGGTCTCACTTAATTTGGAAGTCTCTAACTAAAGATATGAGCTAAACAATTTCAGAGAAAATTCTGAAAATGTTTCTGAACATTTCCTATTTTCTCTGGAACAGTTTTGCTAATCACACCATTAGGTGGACTAAATGAGCTCAAATGGATCTGAAATTTTTATGGTAGTTCAAGGATATTTTGGTGAACATCTCAGCAAAATTTCAGGATTTTCCTCCAAAGGATTCTCCAGTTAAAATTCCTAACAGTTTAAACTTTAAGGAATTAATCCTGGAGAATTAAGGAATTTCATGAAGTGAAACTTGATTTTCTGGAAAGTACTCAGAGAGCTGAATCCAGCAAAATTTGGTTCACTCAATTTGGAGCTTCCTAGCCAAAGTTATAAGGATTTGAAGTTTGAAGGAAATCTGAAAATCGGGAAAAAGTTTAAACTCACGCGTGGGCCCAGGGTACACGCGTCGCACGCCTAGGCGATGGCACACCGCGGCCCACAAGGATTTTGCGCGCCAGCTCACCCGATCCCGGCCGCAGCTGGATCCCGATTCAAAATATCGGCCGCTGACAGCTGGGGTCCACCCCCTTCTTCAACCTCGCGACACCCGCGCACCGCCGCCGAGGGATCTCGCCGGAGAGCTCGCCGCCGGCTGCTGTACAGCTCCAAACTTCTTGATTCTGGCCGCCCCTGCCTACTTTTACTTGGGGAACAGGATCCGAGGGTCAGCTGCTCATGACAACGGCCGGAGCATGGTCGGCGACGAGCCGCCATATCGGAATGACTTCGGCCATGTCGGCTGACTCCCCTAGTACCTCAGCTACTTGGGAAATCGGTCGGGGAGCATCAGTGGACCTCAGAGAAGGTCGACATGAGCTCGAGGCAGCTCGGGGAAGGCCCGAAATAGGTCCTCACCGTGCGCCCGATACCCCTGTTCGTTCCGCCATTAGTAGACCTTAAATTACGCCGGGCACAGAGGTTCTCCGGCCCAGAGTTGTGAAGGCAACTTGTGCGTTACCGTGTCTAGATCGTGTGGGAGTGGCCTGAGGCCCTCTAATCCTTTCTAGAGCACGAATTAAACAGAATCGTACCCGAAGGTCGTTCTGCACACAGAAAGGGGAAAAGTGGAAATTCGCCGCCGGTGAGCAACCACTCGAGCTGTGGCTCGGGGATGAGCAGCACCGGTCACCTGCGCGTCCAAGGGTGCCTTGGCTCGGGAGTGACAACGCCCAGGTTGGGCTGTCCACGAGAGCCCGAGGTGCGGCGGTTCCAAGTTCCGAGTTTGATCTTTCGGCACAGCCGATATCAATCGGTTCCAACCGAATTCTAGCAATGGGAAGGATGGAGGAGGGTCTCTAGTACCTTGCTGGGACTCTGGAGTGGAAGGAGGGAGCTGCGATCGGCGTCCTCCGATCAAGTCCGAACTGCGGAAACTTTCGGCCAGTGCTGGGTTCTTGCGGGAAAACACGTCGGTGCCTCGGCCGAAGAGGGGGGCAGGCGCCTTAAGAAGGCTCTGCACCGCCTCATGCCCGCGCGTGGGCAAGCAGCTGGTGGCGCGGTGGCTGGCCTCGGTGGCGATCACCGCTGCGGCTCGGCGACCCGAGTGAAAAGTCTCAGTCGGTTTGTGTTGAAGTAGAGGCTGACATGTGGGTCCCACCCTTCCTTTTAACCTCTGAAATTTACTTCTAATCACTGTTATAAACAGTGAACCCCATACTACCCTTGGCAATTCAAATTATTTCCCCATGAGCCATTTGAATTGATCAAAGGTCAAATGAGGTTTGGTTTGAATGAATTTCAGCACAAGTTCAGTTTGAAATTCAAATAAAGTTTGAATTTCTCCCCCTTAGCTCATGTCAAGATCAACTCCAAATGGAGTGAAAATTGGTGTGTGAGCTCACAAAAATGTGCTGAGTAAGAATATGCCTTCCACTTTCAAATTCATGGTATAAAAACAGTTTGAATTTGAATATGTTTTCAAACTGCCCCCTTCCTTTCTATACCGAAGATGACCTCAAAAAGGTTTTGAATTTGGGTGAAACTTGGCATGGACATCCTTAGCAAAGTGTAGGAGTTTTTCCTATGTCCAGCCCATCTATATCACATGTGGGAAATACCACTTTTGCAATGTGTAAGTTTGTTCCCTAATGAGCATGTTGATAATTGTTACTTGCTCTTCATTTGTGTTCATCATTCTTCCTCAAATGAGGTGTGTGGTGTGGGGATGAACACTACAAATGGGTGTCAAAAACTGAGACCCTTACATTAGTGCAATGATAAGCATTCTCAAAAGAAGAAGTGTGATGCATGCATATTCTCTTGATCCATTCACAATTTTTTATTTGAAAACTCAACATGTGAGCTGATCACTTGATTAATTTTTTATGATTAAAAGCACTTGTGAGCACGCAACAAGTTCAAAACAGCAAGAAAGTTCGATCATGACCAGAGTTAGTGTAAGTAATTATTCCAATTACTAGTCATGGCAAAAACTACAAAATGTATAACATGAGTAATGTAGTAAGAACTTTCAGCCTGTAAAAGGAATCACAGTCATTTATGTATGAAACACTATGCTCATATTATTTTAGTTTCAGATTCACACATAGACTTTCAAAGTTTCAAAAACTCCCCCTCAATTTAAGCCATGAGGATGCATAACCCCTATTTCACTACGAATGAAACAAAAACGAGTGAAATCCAAAGGTTTTGTAAAAATATCAGCCAATTGTTGTTCGGTATCGACATGGTGAAGCACAATGTTTCCTTTTTCAACATTATCACGAAGAAAGTGATACCTAATGTCAATGTGCTTAGTTCTAGAGTGTTTCACGGGTTTTTTAGCAATACAAATTGCACTAGTGTTATCACAAAACAGTGGAACACTATCTAAATCAACCCCATAGTCCTTAAGTGTTTGAACAATCCAAATAATTTGTGAGCAAGCGCTAGCCGCAGCTACATATTCAGATTCGGCCGTGGATTGTGCAACTGAACTTTGTTTTCTAGAGGACCAAGCAACAAGTGAATTACCAAGAAAATGACAAGCACCCGAAGTACTTTTACTATCAATCCTACAACTCCCAAAATCAGCATCCGAAAAAGCTTTCAAAGAAACGGTTGAGGAAGAAGGAAGAAAAATGCCAAATTCTTGTGTTCCATGTAGATACCTGAGAATCCTTTTGATGGCTTAGCGATGTGAAGCACGTGGAGAAGCTTGAAAACGTGCACAAAGACATACGCTGAATTATATGTCCGGTCTTGACGCCGTGAGATACAAAAGTGATCCAATCATACTTCTGTATTCTTATTTATCGACCGGGTCACCATCTTCGTCAAGTTCAAGTGTTGTTGCTGTTCCCATTGGTGTCCGAAGAGGCTTGCATTTGTCCATGTTGAAGCGCTTAAGAAGGTCCTCTGTATACTTAGATTGATGCACAAAAGTTCCTTCTTTTGTTTGCTTGATTTGCAGCCCCAAAAAGTATGTGAGTTCTCCCATCATACTGATCTCAAATTCTGAACTCATCATAGCTGAAAACTTGGACACGAGATCATGAGAAGCACAACCAAAGATAATATCATCCACATACACTTGAACGAATAATGAGTCATTGCCATGCTTAAGTACAAAAAGAGTTTTATCAACCTTGCCCATGGTAAACCCCTTTTCAAGTAAGAATGTTTTTAACCTATCATACCATGCTCTAGGGGCTTGTTTTAAACCGTACAAGGCTTTGGACAGTTTGTAAACATGATTAGGAAAATTTGGATTTTCAAAACCCGGTGGCTGCTTAACATAAATCTCCTCCTCTATGTAGCCATTAAGAAAAGCACTTTTAACATCCATTTGATATAACTTGAAACCTTTAGATGCAGCAAATGCTAATAAAATTCTTATAGCTTCTAATCTAGCAACAGGAGCAAATGTTTCATCAAAATCTAGACCTTCAGTTTGAGTGAAACCTTGAGCAACCAACCTAGCTTTATTCCTAACCACAACCCCATCCTCACTTTGCTTATTTTTAAATACCCATTTAGTTCCAATTAATGTGTGACCTTGAGGTGGAGGTACAAGTTTCCAAACATTATTTCTTTCAAAATTTTCTAACTCTTCTTGCATGGCATTAATCCAAGATTCATTAGTGAGTGCGTGTGATATATCCTTGGGTTCAAAAGAAGCAACAAAAGCAGAATGAGCATTAGAGTTTGGATCACAAAACCTGGACCGAGTGACTCCTTCATGCAAGCTTCCAATGATTTGTTGTGGAGGATGACTTTTGAGTACTCGGAGGGGAGTAGACACTTCACAAGCACCTTCTTCTTCATGATCGGACCTTTGATTAGGAGAGCTTGTTGATTGAGGAAGGTCCGAACCAGCAGTAGTGACTGTTGGTGCTGGTTGTGGTGCAAAATCAGCAGCTTGATCGTTATTTACTTCCGAGTTTTCGGGCAGCAGCACCACTTCTTCATCTTCTTCAATAAAAATACTCTCCCCCTGCGGATATGGATCCGGACCTGCAATATCGGAGCTAGTACTTGGGCTAGCTTCATCAAAAGAAACCTCGCAAGTCTCCACAATTTTGTTAGTGTCAAGTAAAAGCACACGGTAGCCTCTAGTATGAGATGGATAACCAAGAAACATGCCATCAACAGATCTAGCTTCAAATTTATCAAGATTACCATGTTTCTTAACAAAGCATTTGCTACCAAAAACCCTAAAGTGTGTAACACTAGGCCTTTGTAAAAACCGGAGCTCATATGGGGTTTTTCCAAGCTTAGCACGCAAGAAAACATGATTTGAGACATAACAAGCGGTTGCAATTGCATCAGCCCAAAATTTCCTAGGAGTTTGATATTCATCAAGCATAGTCCTAGCCATCTCAACTAAGGTCCTGTTCTTTCTTTCTACGACACCATTTTGTTGTGGTACAAAGGGTCAAGAGTACTGATGATCTATTCCATTTTCAGCACAAAAGTGATCAAAGGATTGGTTTTTAAATTCAGTTCCGTTATCACTTCTAATTGCTTTTAATGATCCTGGGTGATCAATAGATAATCTAAGAAATAAAGTTCTAAAATGACTAAAAGCTTCATTCTTAGATGCCATAAAATAAACCCAAGAATATCTGGAATAATCATCAACAATCACAAGCACATACCATTTACCTCCGAAGGATTGAACACGTGCCAGACCTACTGTGTCAAGATGTAAAAGTTGTCCTGGTTCAGCTGTCATGGTCATTGTTAGAGGAGCATGTGAACCTGCAACAAACTTAGCATGTCTACAACAAGAGCACACAATATCATTGTCCTTTTTAAGCTTCGGCAGCCCACGTATGCGATCGAGAGCACTAACACGAGTGAGATGATCAAAGCCTATGTGACCAAGTCTACGATGCCAAAAATATAGATCCTTTGTATCATTAGCAACTAGACGCCGATGCTTAGAAGTTGACAAATGAAAATCAGCTTTAAAAACTCTTCCAAACCTAGACATGTTAAACAAAAGCTCACCTTTTGAATCTACAACCTTGCAGCATTTTTTAGCAAAGCTAACTTCTAGATTTTCTTCTAGCAATTGTGAAACCGAAAGCAAGTTGTATTTCAAATCTTTAACAAGTGCCACATCTTTCAAAGTGTAGAGATTGTTTACTCTAACCGAACCTTTAGCAATTATGGGAGTAGAAGAGTTATCGGCGAAAGTAACATTTTCTACACGTGACACAAAAGAGAGAGAGGAGAACCATTCTTTGTTACCGTTCATGTGGCGTGAGCAACCTGAATCCACAGTCCAAATGTTCTCCTTCCTCAAACGTGAAACCTATACAGCAGCACAATACATCGATGACTCAATACTGGGGTTAGTTAAAAGACTTTTAGGAATCCAGTACTGAGTCACACGACGTCCAGCAGGAATAACACATGAAAGCTGAGAAGGTACAGCAGGTTTATGAGCCAAACATCAAAAAATTTTGTTCCCAACTACTGACTTAGAAGATGTGTTATATGTAGCACAAAAAACAGTAGGTCCGGGAGCAAGTTTTTGACTCATTACAGCAGGTTGCAAACTCCGAACATTCGGTCTAGCAGATTTTGCTCGATTGTTATGTGATCTAGCAAGTATTCTTTGTTTCTTATCGTGTTTAGCTAGTCTATAACAAAAATCCATGACATGACCATCTCTACCACAGTAGGTACAATGAAAAATAACCTTATTATCATGTCTAGATGAGCAAGCAACACGTTTATTAGAACCCGAATGGGACAGTACTACTGCAGATTTGAAAATCACCTCTTTTTGTCTAGGAGCTGTTTGAATCAAACCGCTTCCTAATGACTTTACAACTTTAGGTGGGTGTGCCTTAGCATAAGCATGAGAATTAAAACCTAAACCAGTTTTATCATTACAAGACTTGGAAGAATTCAGCAGCAAGTTTAGGTTCTTATTTGCATTAGAAAACCGATCTAGTGTCCTATGCATGTCATCTAGTTTATTGGACAGATCAAAGCAGTTTTCACATGAAGTTTTTCCTTTTAGTTTGCAATTTGAACAATATTTAACTTCATGCACACGTAAAGCATTGTTCAAAATAGAAATCTCATTCATAGCATCATTTAGTTTCTTATTCAGATCATCACATGAAGAACAATGCAAATAAATTGTAGAACAACAAGCATCTTTCAAATTCTTATCATTAAGTGCAGCAAGCTCTTTGTTCTTTTCAATTTCAAGTTCAAGTTTATCAAGTGTAGATGCGTGTGCACTTTTTAAAGAGGATAATTGTTCATAAATCAAATCACATGAGGAACAAGAATCATCAGTAGGAATCAAAGTTTTTAAATGATTAATTTCAGATTATAGTGATTCAATTTTAACAGCATTGTTCCTAAGTTTTTTATCCTTTTTCTTTAATATAACAGTGGCACGAGAAATAGCATCACACATTTTTTCGCAAGTGGGACATACCTCTTCATCGTCGCTGTTGTGTTCTGCCTCCTCGGAGCTTGAACTTGACTTGCTCACCATGCAGCACATATTTGCCATAGCTTCTTCATCTTTATCACTACCGGTGTCCACATCACTTGAGCCGAAATCTTGAAGTGCAGAGATCATACTATGCACTATGTTGCACATTGATAAATCTTTCTTCTTCTTATTCTTTGCAAACGATTTCTTCGGCCATGTTTGCTTTTCTTCACGTGAAGTCAGACCTGAAAGGTTAGGGCACTCCGTACGAAAATGTCCTGTCTTACCACATTCAAAACATCGTTGAGGTCCGGAGCTTCCTCTCCTTCTAGTTCTCACATTTTGCAATGTTTTTGAGAACCGAGTAGAGATGAGTGCAAGCTCCTCCTCTGGAAACTCTTCAATCTGTTCAAGGGTTAGAGAGGACAGCAAAGAGAATGCACCACTAGATGATGATTCACTAGAACTAGACATGTCACGTTGCGAAACAAATGCAATAGACTTGTTGGGGTTTTTACGTGAGATGATGTCAATTTCATGAGTTTTCAATTTAGAATAAAGCACGTCTAAAGTAAGAGAATTCATGACAGTAGATTCACGAATAGATGTAACTTTCATCTCCCAAATTGACATATCTAATGCTCCTAACATTTGTCTAGCATTTTCAGCATCTGAAAAGTTAACATTGACACTACGCAAGTTGCTGAGAATTTTATTAAAGCGAGCAAAAAGGTTGTCAATTGACTCACCGGGTTGCATCTCAAAACGCATGTATTCTTTCTTGAACATATCTTGCCTTACCTCCTTGATCGTATTGGATCCTTCATGGTAGTGACAAAGAGCTTTCCAAACATCATATGCAGATCGGAGGTGTGCAACACGGTCGAAGTCGCTTTGAGTCAATCCTTGGATGATCAAGTTGCGAGCCTTGTTGTTGTTGTCAACATCTCTCATGTTCGCAGCCATAACTTGATCGTTGGGTGGTACATCGAAGTTCCGGTAGACCTTTTCCCATATGGCGAAGCCTTGCGCCTGTATGTAGGCCTCCATCCGCGCCTTCCAAACCTGAAAATCGATGCCATTGAACACACAAGATTTTGCGGAGTACTTCTCCATGATGGTTAGTCAAAACACGTGCAAATCACAAAGATTAGAGCACCTTGGCTCTGATACCAATTGTAGGATTGAAGAGCACGTGAAAAGCTACCAGAGGGGGGTGAATGGTAGATTAAAACTTTTCGCAGCGGAAACAACAAAAACCCCTCAGCAAAAAATCAATCGGTTAAAGAAACCGTGTGTGCAAGTGTTTCCAAACATGTTCAACCATGACAAATCAAGTAGAGAGGTAGAGAATCAAGTCACGGATCTAATGCAACAAGAATCACTTGAAAACATGAAGTAAAACTTGCGATACGATCAAAACATTAAACGAAGATCAATCTGTTCTACCCGATATAAAACAGATCTGCAACGCTGCAATGAAACTCGTGTATCTCAAAAAATACAGATCCGAAGCTCGTGAAAATTTCACAGATGATAAATAATTGAGTTGTGAAGACAACCCAAAAAGAATCACGTCAATCGGATCTGTTAAACTCGAGTTATGAACGAAACATCGAAGCAACGACGGTCAGTCCAGAAACTCGGCGAGAAAGACTTGACGAAAAACAAGTCGGACGAACAAGGCACAAAAGCTCCTCGAAACTATGAACTTTATTCAATAGAAACACAAGAGGAACAGCCCAAAGTTCTCTACCCATGAGAGCTCTGGCCTCCCTTGCTTTTATAGCCAGCCCTCAGGCTAATCAATCCAATCTAGGACTCCTACTCCTAATTGGACTCGGATCCTAACTTACCATAACTGCTCAGGACTCTCCTATTCGTAGATAGAAGCAATCGTGAGACTTCCAAACACCTTAGGAACGTCCTAAACATTCCTAAAACAACTCAACTTCGTGCCTAGCACGAAATCCTATCATAACCAACTCAAAGCTTCCATATTTGAGCCATATCCGACTCAGCCTCAGCCTGAGTACGCAATCCAGCCGGTTGGACCTTTCCGACCAATTCTTTACGTCCACTTCTCTTCATAACGCCTTGGAACAATGTTGCCACGTCCATGCACTCCTTGCACACGTGCAAACACCTTCCAACGACGTACACGCAACCTTCATATGCACTGCCTTTGATCCAAACATGCTGCGCGACCTCCCGATCAACTCAACCACAGCTCCTCCCGAACTTGGTTGTTGGAACCTCATCTCCTTCCTGAGACTAGTCCAAGGATCCCGTCACCAGCCATGTCTTGAACTCAAGCAACACCTGCACATGAATAAGCAACCAATTCTTCCGAGCACAAGTCCTCGACTTGACTCACGTTAGTTCGAAAACCACAACACTTTACATGAGCACGTCACATAAGCATGTTGCAAACCATATCAAATGATAACAGCCATAACCACCAAAACACACCAAAAACTTAGCAAATTAATAGTAAGCAAACCTTCCCATAAAGCAAGTCTGAAACATTGCAAGTTAAAAGCAAAAACAAGACGCTGCAGTTCTACGAGTTGAACTTCACGGGAGCTCCCTAAAAATAAGCTCCGGACCTCACAGAAGCTCTCTGGACCTTGCAGGAGCTCTCCGGACCTTGCGTCGGACTTTGCCAACACTTGGCGGACCTAACAAAGAACTTGTCGGACCTTGCCATAGAAGAATGTTTTGGCAATATTCAAAACTTTGAATGTTAATGCTAACTTTTATCCTAATTGCCAATGTATTCAGCACACATAGGTCTCACACATGTTTTTGGGACTTTTACATTCCTCCCCCTTAAAAAGAATCTCATCCCAAGATTCCAAAAGAAGAACGAGATGGGAGAGGTAATTCCAAACTGTTCGACGATAAAAGTTCCGGATTGTTCCCGTGGAGGTTATCTTTGCTTTCCACGTGATTTCTTCCGTGGTATGATTACTCCACAGCACCTTGTAAAACCTTAATGTCCGATTCCAGGTGTTCCGGATCTTTTCATCGATAGTCTGAACCGGTCGCTCGGTGTAGGCACGATCCGGCTTCCACTAGTCGATTCCTTTTGTGCGTACAGCGATGGTAGCTTTAAGGCACTTCCATAGCTGTGACACATGAAATATGTCGTGAACACAGGCAAGATTTGCCGGTAGTTCCAGCCGGTAGGCTATGGTCCGCACTTTTCCGTGAAAGCAAATGGATCTAAGGCTCGGGAAGCAATATCTCCCCTTTACATTGGACCGGTGAATTCCTTTCATCGGAGACACGCGAAGACAAACATGTTCTGCGCCGTCGAAATGCAACGGTCTACGCCTTTGACCATCTTAGCTTTTCTGTCGGGATTGCACAGCCTCCATGTTCGCTTCCATCGTCCGAACTCGGTCATCGGCTTGTTGACTAATCACTCCAAACAGTACTCTTTCGCTGTACTCACACCACTTCAGCGGTTTGCGACATTTCCGGCCGTAGAGATTCATCTTATTAGGTATAACTATACGGTCTTTAAACCATAGAGTACCCTCATTGTCCTTACTGAACCACCTCATCTCTCCGTTGTGTATTCTTCTCCATATGTGAGACATACCCATGTCTCTCCTTTGAACCTCAGCAATCTCTCCTCAGATTGTTAGAATGGGACCACTGTTATAGAGTACTCCATATGGAATGACACGGAGACTGGGTTTTTCTTCTCCTAACTTAGCAATAGCCAAGTCATGAACATGGGCTTTTCGACTAAACGTGTCATCAACCACGTTCATTTAGTAGTGGATCTCGAAGTTATGATCTTTGATGAACTCCAACCATCTTCGAGAATACCTCTGCACCCACTAGTTGATCGAATAAACTATCGATGCGGGGCAGGGTACTTATTCTTTATAATGACGGCACTGAGCGAATGATAATCAACATTTAATCTTAGTGTCTCGTCGTTCTTCTTAACGAACAGAGTAGAGCAACCCCAAGGTGATGAGCTTGGTCATATAAAACCTTTGCTCATAAGTGAAAGTCTATCTAGGCACCCCTTGCGGGTTTTGGTTGATTTATGACAAACAAATGAGACCCTAACAAATTGTTGAGAATGAGCGCAGGTTCTCAAAGAAATTAAGAAGAAAGCACAAAAATGAAGGAGAAGGAGGATCCAAATTGATAAGAGCTCAAGAACTAAAAAGAATGGATCACTTAGTATAGAGTGGTGTTGTAGAAACACACCCCAAGAGCTCAAGAGAAAGAAATCAAACTAACTGCACAATTTCAACACGTCCGGACTAGTCCGATATCAGCCGGACTAGTCCGATTTTCTTTCTGACCAGAAAACGGACTAGTCTGATATCATCCAGACAAGTCCGATTTTGTCTCTGGACAGAAAACGGACTAGTCTGCAATATCACGGACTAGTCCGATATCTCACAACACTTAGGATTTTCTAAACACCGCACACCGGACTAGTCCGGAGTCAACCACGAACTAGTCTGGACATCGCAAACCCTAACGTACCCATTGGAAACGCTACTATAAAAAGAGGTGTACGGCCACACCAACATAAATTTTGACCCCCCTGCGCCGTCTTAGCTCCCAAGAGCCCGAAATTCATCTCTCTCCATACATTCTAACCCAAGAAGGATCAATTCTTGAGGATTGGCAATTGATCAAAGGAGAGACTAGTTCTACACCTCTTGGGCTCTTGGGTTTGATCTCTCGCACACTTTTCGTTGTTAATTGTTCATCTGTTGAGTCTGTTGAGTCGTGTTCATTCATTCATTGTAATTCTTGAGGAGCCCTCAACTTGTGAGAAGGCCCCTTGAACAATTTTATTGCTCTTTGTGATTAGTGGAAAAGAATCGGCCTTTGTGGCGATTCTACGAGGGTAGGGTTGGAGAAGACTTGGTCCTTAGTGGACTCCTCAACGGGGATGTAGGTTTGCCTTCGTGGAATCGAACCTCGGGATACACACTTGTCTCCTACTCTTGTGCATTAATTGTTCATCATATTCTAGTGTTTAATCTATTCTTAGAAACTCACATTCAACTTTTAAAACCAAAGTTGTTTCCTGTTATTCATTGTGTCACTATTGCAATACATCCAAACTAACGATTAATTTCCGCTGCATAGAGTATTAAAAGTGAACATTGATCAACCTTGATCTCCCTAGTCCACGCATACCGGACTAGTCCGCTCAGTATCGGACTAGTCTGATTTTTCTCTGTTTAGAAAATGGACTAGTCCGCACTATCCCTGTATTTGATAGACTACTAAGTGTTTCAGGTTTCAACAAAGCGTCTGTAACACCCCAAAATCTGCTAAAGAGGGGAATTTAAAATTTTTTGGACGTATTGCATGTGGTGCAGAAATTTAAATTCAAACTGGAATTCAAATTCAAATCAAAACAGAAAAGAAAAGGAAAAAAGAAAAAGAAAACCCCAGCCGGACAGTGGGTCGAAACCCGCCAGCCGGCCCACTATCTCCCCGCGCCCCTCTCTTCCTCTCACTGACACGCGGGGCCCGCGTGTCATCTCCTACTTCCCGCGCGCGCCAACCGACCAGACTCTTCCCCGCACCCGAATCCAAACCACCTCCAAAAACCCGCGCCACCAGCCCGATCTTCAGCCCCGGACGCTGCTATTTAACCAAACCGATCCTCTGCCGTCTCTCCTCGTGAAATTCCCGCAAAGAAACTCGCCGAATTTCCCAGCGCGCTCCACTTTTCTCTCCGGTGAGAACCGAAGCTTCGATCACCGTTTTGTTTCGATCCTTGTTCGGGTTTTCTGATCTAACGCGCCGATCATGTTCCACCGCCTCCGGGGAGTCACGTGGGTGAAGAAAACCCGGTGTTTTGCACTCTAGACGCAGCTCCGGCGAGCACCGCCGCGATTTCATCTCGAACCTCGCCGCCGACCACCTTCCAGGGCCTCCGAGCTCAAGAAAAATCCCGAGGTGAGATCTCCGACCTCCCCTCTACCGTTCTATGCCAAGAAATCCAGGTTTTAGGAAGTATGGACGAAAATCCGAAGATCTCCGGCGAGATCGCCGCCTCCCACCGCCGCGCACCGCCGGGCAGCGCCGCCCGCACACGGCCAGGGCGACGTGGCCCCTTGAGGGCCGTCTATTTTATGTCGCACGGTAGAATTAAAACCCGCGCGTACCGGTTCGGCGATCTAATATGAGCCGTCTATTTTAAATCGGACGGTCCACATCAGCCCCGCTTTATAAAGGCCGGGATTCTTACGCCTACCCCCTAGGGATCTCGGAAAACACGAGCTAGCCCCAGAAACTTCTGATCTAGCCCCTGGAACTTCAGAAATTCGTGTAAATTCATTTAAAAATCGGTTTTAGCCCCTGGACTTAATAAAAATTAGGAAAACCCCTCTGTTATGTGTAGTTAGACCCTTGGAAATTTAAGAAATAATAAATTAGACCCTGCAGTAGTGGGGATTTACCTTTTTGACCCTATATGAGATTAATATCAGAAAATGAATATGTGACTAGGACTTAAATTTAAAAAGGTAAGGCAAACACATTGCAAATTCAAATTTAAACTCTCCAAGTGCTTGGAAAACTTTAGAATGAGTTAGAAATAGATTTTAGGCTGAAATGAATCTATCTATTTGCTGTTCATATTTATTAGTTATAGAAACACATTTTCAGGCTAGGAAATAATTCTGAAAACTGATAAAATAAATTTAAATTAGTTCACATCAGAGGAGAAGTTCAACAATATATTATTTAATATTTTAGATCAGAACCTATTCTGTTTAGAAGATATGTCCTACTATTTAATATTAAAACTCACTTTTAGGCATAGAAAATAAATCTGAAAAATATAGGAAAATAAGTATGCATAATTAGAAAATGATAAATGAAGTCTCCAAATCCAAAAACTTCAGTTTAAAGTTTGGTAGAAGATCTGAAAACCTATTTGGAGTAGGAAATTACCTTTCATGCAAACTTGGTAGCTAAGAAGTGTATTAATTGAATATAAAGAATTTGTTCAAATTGGAAATTAGATCCAAATTCGAATTGGTTCCTGGTCCTGGTCAGAGACCACTGTGTTCGCGCCGGCGGTCCAACAAAGAGGCGAAGTAGCGGTGTCTTTCTTTCCATTACGAACGACACGCTTCGCCTGCTCCCTCCCCGTGTCCATTAGCGCTCCTGTCCAAAGCGAAGAGAAGGCGAAAAAGCGCCGCCGAAGCAGCATGAGCAGGCTTCTATTGCTACGCAACAATAGAGCAGGCGCGCCGCCCACAAAATGTTTGAATGATCGGGATTCATATATAGTGTGCAAACAGAAATCTGAACACAAAAGTTAGAAATCATATACATATGTTTAAAAGTGCATGTAGGCCAAAAATCAACACATGTAGAGTAACCACAACACCTACAAATGTGAATTACTTTCATAGGTGTGAATGTGTGGTTTGTATGAAGTGAAAGTGTGAGTCTTATGGATTGTTGTTTTCTTTTGCTATGTGTATTGGCATGAGTAGAACCTGCCCCAGAGCAAGTTCTCCCCTTCCAAGACCAAGACTTTCCATTCCCAGAGCAGTAGGAAGAAGGCAAGTGTCCTTGACCACTTTGATCCTATGCTAGAATGTGTAGATAGAATTATTTGCATTGTCAATTGAAATATGAAACCCATGCTAGGAAGTTTCCCTAGAATTGCATTACCTTGTTTCCTTGTAGCTTGGGTTGGGATTTATTTTATCATGTCATTTATTTATATGCTTATGCTTAGCCATGCTTAGAATGGGATAATTGGGATATGAGATCATCAATTTTATTTATCTTACTCTTGAATGAGATATTATGAGTTATGTAGAGGTAGGGATCGAGGCAAGTTGGATGATTTGGTTGGTGCTGGGTGCACGAGACTCGGGTTTGTGTTTAGTACTTGCCTGGATCCTAAGGACCGGTTCATGGAGCATGTAACCTGGCTTTACCGTGCCAACCACATGCTGAGATGGGGCAGCTTGGCCAATTAATTAGGTGTATCCCGGCATAGTATGGTGTGTTGGATGGTGCGGGGAATAGGTGTCAGCTGGACTACCATATGAACCGCAAGGCTCAAGAGGGGGCCACTGCAGCGGGGTTGGAGCCTCTTGTATGCTGTTAGGGGTGAAACCTCATTGGGCCCACGCTCGTCGAGAATCCCTTTGTAAAGGCCTCGTAGTGATCTCCTGGCTACACACTTGGGAAGTGTGAATGTGGTTCGCAGCCACTGGCATAATGGAGGTTCTTTTAGTCCACCCGGCAACGGGGGATGAAATCACTACATGTGGGTACAGTGGTGCAAACTCTGCAGAGTCAAAACTGTCATGACAGCCGTGCTCACGGTCAAGAGCGGCTTGGACTTATTCATGATTAGAGGATGATGAATTTGGAAGTTGAGGATGTTAAGCGGGGAGCTTGACATGGGATACGATGTTATGGTTACTTGATTTTGATGATGGGTTGGGAGATTGGGACCATTTCACCTGTGTAGTAATGTAGGTGCTTAATAAGCTAAGGTGATAGGTAATTATTGCGTAGTGCTTTAACCATGAGTTCAACCTCTCCTTGCTCTAGCCATGCATAACACAACTTTCCCACACTTGCTGAGTACCAACGGTACTCAAACTTGCTTTTCTGTTGGTTTATATTACTGCTCAGGTCAAGAGAATGATGTGGTGTTTAGTAACCAAGACTTTGGTCCCGAGGAAGGATTCTAGGTTCACAGAGTCCCCCGGGCAACGCCTGTGACGGAGCCCACAAGATTTATATTCCGCTGCTGTTTTATTTATATGTCATAAACTTATTATCGTCCATCGAGACGTATGCTATGTAAGACTTATTTATATTTGACACCTGGCTTGTAATAAATGATGCTTCACTATTTGTCATCACATGTATGAGAAAATGATCCTGGCATACATGTGATATTCACTCGGTTGTTCTTCGGAGAAACCGGGTGTGACAGCGTCGAAAAGCCTATTCACCCCCCTCTAGGCTACATTCAATTGGTATCAGAGCCAAACTCTTCAAAAGAGACTCACCGCTCGAAGAGACGATATGGACGTCAAAAATGCACACAAGAAGATCGACGACGAAATGAGAAATGATGAAAGGACTCAAAAGATAAAGAAGCTACTTGACGCCAGTCAAGACAATGAGGACGATGATTGTAACACCCCAAATTTTGATTCAAAACCCTAAACCATGTTCAGAGGAGAATTTAAAATTTTTTGGACGTATTGCATGTTTTGCAAAAATTCAAATTCAAACTGGAATTCAAATTATACTCAAAACAGAAAAGAAAAGGAAAAAGAAAAAGGAAAACGGGAAAAAAACCGGCCAGTGGGCCAAAACCCGCTAGCCGGCCCAGCTTTCCCCGCGCCAGCCCGCCCCCGCGCGCGCCGCGCTGCCTCTCACAGACGGGTGGGACCCGCCTGTCATCCCTAACCCCGCGACCCCGGACTTTTCCCCGAGCGCGCGCGATCTTAACCGATCGGAAAACCCGTCCCGCAGGCCGAATTCCGGTCCCAGAGGACTCCAACTCGATCACAACAGACCCACCGCCCTCCCCCGGCTATAAAAACCCCAGCCCCGATCAGTTTTTTTCACGCGATCGCCGATTTTCACTCCGGTGAGCACCGAGACTTCGCCGGTGAATTCTGGCCGATCTAAGCTCGGAAACTCTGATCTAACTCGCTGGTTTTGATCCACCGCCTCCGGGGAACTTTGCAGGTGCAGAAAACTCGGAGAGTTACGGTGTAAACGCAGCGCCGACGAGCTTCGCCGTGGTTTTGCCTCGGACCTCGCCGCCGATCACTTTCCAGGACCCCCGAGCTCGAGAAAACCCCCGAGGTGAGATCCCTGACCTCCCCTCTACCGATCTAGGCCATAAGATCACAGTTCTAGGCAGAATTCTCGAGGATCCGAAACTTTCCGGCGAGATCGCCGCTTCCCGCCGCCGTGCGCCGCCGGCAGCGCCGCCCGCGCTCGATCAGAGCGACGTGGCCGCTTGTGCGCCGTTTATTTTAAATCGCACGGTAGACTTTAAATCCCCGCGTACCGGTTCGATGTTATAATCTCAGCCGTCGGTTTAAAATCGGACGGTCCACGTCAGCCCCGCGTTATAAAGACTGGAATTCTTACGTGCTACCCCCTGGGGTTCTCTGGAATTGAGAGCTAGCCCCGGAAACTTCAGATCTAGCCCCTGGAACTCCAGAAAATCATGTAAATTCATTTAAAAATCAGTTTTAACCCCTGGACTTAATAGAAATTAGGAAAAACACCTCTGATAAGTGTAGCTAGACCCCTGGAAATTATGAAAATAATATTATAGACCCTGTAATGGGGTGAATTCATTATTTTAACCCTGTTTAGTAATTAATTTAGAAAATTGAATATGTAACTAGTGTTTAAAAATTAAAAAGTGGGACAAACATAATTGTCAAAATTAATTAAAAACTTTCTCAGTACTTAGAAAACTTTGGAGTGAGATAAATATATATTTTTGGGCTGAAATGAATCTGTTTCATTTATTATTCACATTTATTAGTATAGGGACACATTTTTAAGTAAAGAATAGCTATAGAAAAATAGGGAAAATAATTATGAAATAGTATACATCAGAAGCCAAGGTCAAAATATGTTATTAAATTATTTAGGACCAGAACCTATACTGTTTAGATGATGTGTGTTACTAATTTCATAATAAAATACACAATTATGCATAGGAATATAAATCTGAAAATATAGCAACTAGTAAATGATAAATGGAGTTTCTAAAATACAAAGAATTCAGTTTAGGGTTGATAGAAGTTATGAAGGCACATATGGGGAAGAATAATACTTTTCATACACACTTGGTAGTAAAAAGGTGAAGTAGTTGAATATAAGAAATTTATTGGAAACCCATATAACTAGTATGTAAGTATAAAGGTGGACACAAAAGTAGGAATCATATATACATGGTTAAAAGTGCATGCAAGCCACAATTTAACACACACAAAGTAACCACAACACATATAATGGTGAATGAATTTCATAAATATGAATGTGTGGTTTGTATAAAGAAGAAGTGTGAACCATGTCTTATGATTGTTGTTTTTCTTTTGTTATGTGTGATGGTATGAAGTAGAACCTGCTCAAGAGCAAGTTAACCCTTTCCAAGATCAGGACTACCAATTTCAAGAGCAGCAAGAAGGAGGCAAGTGTCCTTGACAACTTTGATCCTATGCTAGGATGTGTAGATAGAATTATTTGCATTGTCAAATGAAATATGAAACCCATGCTAGGAAAGTTTCCCTAGAATTGCATTACCTTGTTTCCTTGTAGCTTGGGTTGGGATTTATTTTGTCATGTCATTTATTTACATGCATATGCTTAGCCATGCTTAGAATGGGATATTTGGGATATGAAAGCATCAGTTTATTATACCATACTCTTGAATGAGCTATTGTGAGTTATGTAGAGGTAGGGATCAAGGCAAGTTGGATGTTTTGGTTGTGTGCTGGGTGCACGAGACTTGGGTTTGTGTTTAGTACTTGCCTGGATCCTAAGGACCGGTTCATGGAGCATGTAACCCGGCTTTACAGTGCCAACCACATGCTGAGATGGGGCAGCTTGGCCAATTAATTAGGTGTATCCCCGGCGTAGTTTGGGTGTGTTGGATGGTGCGGGGAGTAGGTGTCAGCTGGACTACCATATGAACCGCAAGGCTCAAGAGGGGGCCACTGCAGCGGGGTTGGAGCCTCTTGTATGCTGTTAAGGGTGAAACCTCAGTGGGCCCACGCTCGTCGGGAATCCCTTTGTAAAGGCTTCGTAGTGATCTCTTGGCCGCACACCTGGGAAGTGTGAATGTGGAACGTAGCCACTGGCATAATGGAGGTTCTTTTAGTCCACCCGGCAACGGGGGATGAAATCACTACTTGTGGGTACAGTGGTACAAACTCTGCAGAGTCAAAACTGTCTTGACAGCCGTGCTCACGGTTAAGAGCGGCCTGGACTTATTCATGATTAGAGGATTGATGGTTTTGGAAGTTAAGCGGGGAGCTTAACATTGGAAATGATGGTTATGGTTATTGGATTATGATGATGGGATGGGAGATTGGGACCATTTCACCTGTGTAGTATTGTAGGTGCTTAATAAGCTAAGGTGATAGGTATTAATTGCGTAGTGCTTTAACCATGAGTTCAACCTCTCCTTGTTCTAGCCATGCATGATATAATTTTCCCACACTTGCTGAGTGCCATTGGTACTCAACCTTGCATATTTGTTGGTTTATATTGCTGCTCAGGTCAAGATAATGAGGTGGTGTATAATGACCAAGATTTTGGACCCGAGGAAGGATTTTAGGTTCATGAAGACCCCCGGGCAACGCCTGTGATGGAGCCCTAAAAGAATAATATTCCGCTGCTAGTTTATTTACTTGTGATGAAGCATTAGTGTCTATTGAGACATTTGCGATGTAAAACTTATTTATATTCGACACCTGGCTTGTAATAAATGATGCTTCACTATTTGTCATCACATGTATGAGAAAATGATCCTGGCATACATGTGATATTCACTTGGTTGTTTCTTCGGAAAAACCGGGTGTGACAATGATGAGGAGGTGCTCCAACTCAAGGCTCTTCTACGGAAGAAGGCAATCTCCTCAAAAGGGAAGAAGAACACCGATGATGTATAGAAGAACAAAGGGGTTAGTCACACAGACTACTCCGATATCCTTTTGATTATGAGCGTTTGAATTCTCACAATAATCATTACTTATCAATTCCCCTAGAGAAAGCACCTTACTTTGATGGAAATGATTATTCAATGTGGAGACAAAATATGAAAATGAATCTCATATCTCTTAATCCAAGTTTGTGGCATATAGTGTGTACACGGATAGATATCCTGGATGAAGATGAAGAGCTGACCCCAAACCAAGAACAAGCTATTCATCGAAATGCTCAAGCTGCAGCTGTGATCACGTCATCACTAAGCCGGGACGAGTTCACCAAGGTGGATGGGCTCGAAATTGCCAAGGAGATGTGGGACACACTACAAACTGCACATGAAGGTGATCGTCATGTACGCGAAGCCAAGATAGAAATGGTTGAAGGTGAATTGGGAAGATTTGCTATAGAAGAAGATGAATCACCACAAGATATGTACAATCGACTAAAGAATCTTATCAACAAAGTCTGAGCTTATGGCAGCAAGAATTGGAATGATCATGAGATTGTGAAGTTAATTCTCAGAGCATTCATGCCTCGCAATATAACCCTTTGCTCTATGATCAGAGAAAGCCCCGGGTACCGGAAAATGACCCAGACGAACTTCTTGGCAAGATCATCAACTTTGAGATGATGAAGAAGCAAGCCAAGCATGTTAAGGAAATTGCCAATCTCACCTCGGCAAAGAAGAAAGGAGTCGCTTTGAAGTCAACTTGTAAACCCATATCAAAGGAAGCTTGAGAAGCTTATGGAGAAGACGACATCGACGATGAAAGCAGTGTTATCGGTGAAGAAGACATGATCTTGTTCATGAAGAAGTTCAAGAAAATGATGAGAACAAGAAAGGGCAACATCTCAAATGAAGGAAGACAAAGGGGCAAACAAAGACCCAAGATGAGACGGGCGTGCTATAACTGCGGAGGATACGATCACTTCATAGTAGATTGTCCACATGATAAAAACAAGAAGAAGACAAAGGATAACAAGTCTCAACAAAAGAAAATGTTCAAGAAGAAGAAGCAATATGGCCAAGCGCATCTAGGGAAGGAGTGGGACTCCAATGACGAATACTCATCTGAAGAAGAAGAGGAGATGGCTACCACAGCCATAAAGAAGACTACCAAGAAATCCACTCTCTTCCCAACCATGGGCGCATGGAAGGACACCGACAACACCTGTCTAATGGCAAAAGAAGGTAAACGAAAGGTACCGACTAAATCTTCCTTCTCGCATTCTTTTACTAGTGATAGTGATAATTCTAGTGAGGATGATAGCAGTGATGAAGATGAATATATGCTTAGGAGTTTAGACAAAAAGACAGCTGCTAAAATGAAATTTCTACTTGATAAGCTTGTTGATATGGAGAAGCTAGTCAATCGTCAGGAAGATATGACCATCTCCCAAAAGGAGGAATATCTTGAGATTGAAAAGCTTCTTGAATTTGAAAAGGAACAAAATAAATCACTAGAGCTTGAATTAGCTTCAAGCAAGGAAGCTTGCTTGAAGCTAAAAGACTCAAACACCACCATCAAGGATGAACTTGCTAACTTAACGAAAGTTAACAAGATCCTTGGGGGACAAGTTGAGTCACTCAAGCAAAATGGTTCCTCATCAACTGCTAGCTCACATTCTCAACATGCAAAGTCTGAAACTAGTATTACTTGTACTTGTGCCAAAAATGACACAAACATGAAGAAAAAGCCAAACTTGACAAACATCAATCAATCTTCTCAAAGTGGCATATTTGACAAGGAGAAGATCAAGTATGCACGCAGTGCATACTCGGCCACAAGACCTCCTAATGTCAAATATGGTATTGGATATTCTAATGGTGAAAAGAACAATGCTAGAAACCACAAGAATAACAAGGGCTGCATTGCCTTTGTCAAGGGAAACTCTTCTCAAACTACAAAGCTTAGTAATGTTGAAAAATTTAACAATGTGAACACATATGAACAACAACTTCTATTTAGAACCATTGATGCTTCATATGTACTTATGAAAAGTAATCTTGGAAGACTTTATGCTAAATATGTTGGGCCATGCCATGAGAATACCATGTCTCATGTGTGGGTGCCCAAATCACTTGTGACTAACCTCAAAGGACCCAAGCAAGCTTGGGTACCTAAGACCAAGGCATAATTTATTTTTTGCAGACTTATTCATCCGGCGGAGCAAAATGGGTGCTAGATAGTGGATGCACCAATCACATGACCGGAGAAAGAAGAATTTTCATGGAATATGAAGAAAATGAAAATCCAAGCGAAGGCATTTACTTTGGTGATAATAGTCAAGGAAAAGTGCTTGGTACCGATAAAATTGCAATTTCATCACAACATACTCTCTCTCATGTTTTACATGTTGACTCCCTGGATTATAATCTTTTGTCCGTATCTCAATTATGTGACAAAGGTTATAATTGCTTATTCACTAATAAGGGTGTCACTGTCTTTAGAAGGAGTGATAACTCAATTGCATTCAAGGGTGTGTTGAAGGGAAAACTTTATCTAGTTGACTTCAACAAAGATAAAGCTGAACTTAACACATGCTTAATTGCAAAGACCAACATGGGTTGCCTGTGGCATAGACGGCTAGCACATGTTGGTATGAGCAATCTTCAAAAACTCCTCAAAGGCGATCACATCCGAGGTTTAAAGGATGTTGTTTTTGGGAAAGACAGGCCGTGTAGAGCATGTCAAGCAGGAAAGCAAGTAGGAGCACCCCATCCCGCAAAGAATGTCATGACCATAACAAGATCGCTTGAGCTCCGTCACATGGATCTATTTGGTCCAGTTGCCTACATAAGCATCAGCGGTAATAAATACGGTCTAGTCATTGTTGATGATTTTTCACGCTTCATGTGGATTTTCTTTTTGCATGATAAGACAAAAACTCAAGGAACCCTCAAGAAGTTCATCAAGAGCGCCCCAAATGAATTCTCATTGAAGATCAAGAACATATGAAGTGACAATGGGACACAATTCAAGAACACTCAGGTTGAAGAGTATCTACATGAAGAAGGAATAAAGCATGAATTTTCAGCACCATATACTCCTCAACAAAACAGAGTAGCCGAAAGGAAGAACATAACTCTCATTGAGATGTCGAGGACAATGCTCGATGAATACAAGACTTCGGACAGGTTTTGGGCTGAAGCGGCCAACACCGCTTGTCACACCATAAACCAATTATATCTTCATCGGCTGCTCAAGAAAACCTCTTATGAACTACTCACGGGTAACAAGCCAAATATTTCATACTTTCGAGTTTTTGGTTCAAAATGTTATATTTTAAATAAGAAGCCAAGGGCCTAGAAGTTTGCTTCAAAGTCCGATGAAGGTTTCTTACTTGGCTATGATTTGAACTCCTACGCTTGTCGCGTCTTCAACAAAACCTTCGGACTTGCTGAAGTAGCACGTGACGTAGTGTTCGATGAAACTAACGGCTCTCAAGAAGAGCAAGTTGATCAGTGTGTGCTAGATTAAGAAGAAGCTCCATGTCAAGCATTGAGAAGAATGGCTTTGGGAGATGTTCGACCACAAGTGCCACCTTCAAATGCGAATGAAGAAAATGAACAACAGATGGAGGAAAATGATCAAGGGGGAGCTTCCATACAAGATCAACCTCAAGAAAATCAAGAAGGCCAAAACATCAATGAGGGCAACTATTCAGGGGGTGAAGAAGATGATAATGAAGATTCAAGACCACAAGTGCCACATCCAAGAGTACACCAAAGCATCCAAAGAGATCATCCCGTTGACAACATAATCGGTGACATCCGAAAGGGTGAAATAACTCGATCTCGCATAGCTAATTTTTGTGAACACTATTCTTTTGTATCTTCTTTGGAACCATACAGGGTTGAGTATGCGTTAAAAGATCCGGATTGGGTGATGGCGATGCAAAAAGAATTGAACAACTTCAAAAGGAACGAAGTGTGGGAGCTTGTTGAGAGACCCAAGTCCAATGTCGTCGGCACTAAATGGGTCTTCCGCAACAAGCAAGATGAACATGGAGTGGTAACAAGGAACAAGGCACAACTTGTGGCAAAAGGGTACTCACAAGTCAAAGGTTTGGATTTCGATGAGACTTTTTTCCCATAGCTAGGCTTGAATCGATCCGTATATTACTTGCATATGCTACTCACCATGATTTCAAGCTTTATCAAATTGACGTGAAAAGCGCCTTTCTCAACGGACCGATCAAGGAGGAGGTGTACATTGAGCAACCACCCGGTTTTGAAGATCAAGAGCACCCCGACTATGTGTTCAAACTGCGTAAGGCTCTCTATGGCCTCAAACAAGCTCCTAGAACTTGGTATGAGTGCCTTAGAGATTTTTTAATTGAAAATGATTTCAAGATCGGAAAAGCTGATTACACCTTGTTTACTAAACACTTTGATGATGATCTCTTCATTTACCAAATATATGTTGACGATATTATATTTGGTTCAACTAACAAATTCTTTTGTCAAGAATTTAGCAAGATTATGACAGATAGATTTGAGATGTCCATGATGGGAGAGCTGAGGTACTTCTTGGGATTCCAAGTGAAGCAACAAAAGGACGGAACGTTCATAAGTCAAGAAAAGTACACTCAAGACATTCTCAAGAAGTTTGGAATGGACAAAGCAAAGCCCATAAAGACTCCCATGGCGACAAATGGACACTTGGATCTAAATGAAGATGGACTTAATGTGGATCAAAAGGTATATCGTTCTATGATTGACTCCTTACTCTATTTATGTGCATCTAGGCTTGATATCATGTTGAGTGTATGTTTGTGTGCGAGGTTTCAAGCCAATCCTAAGGGATGTCATTTGACAACCATTAAAAGGATCTTGAGATATTTAGTTCATACACCCAACCTAGGCCTTTGGTATCCCAAAGGTTCAAAATTCAATCTCGTTGGATACTCCGATGCAGATTATGCCGGATGCAAGGTAGATAGAAAAGTACTTCTGGTACCTGCCAATTCCTAGGTAGATCCCTAGTTTCTTGGACCTCCAAGAAACAAAATTCAATTGCTCTATCCACAGCAGAAGCGGAGTATGTTGCAGACGGGAGTTGTTGTGCACAACTCCTTTGGATGAGACATACTCTAAAGGATTATGGTTACAATTTGAGCCGTATTCCACTCCTTTGTGACAATGAGAGTGCCATCAAAATTTCCCATAACCCTGTTGAGCACTCTAGAACCAAACATATAGATATCCGGCATCATTTTTTGAGAGATCACTCAATGAAAGGAGACATAGCCATTTCCCATGTCAACACTGAAAAACAACTAGCCGATATCTTTACCAAGCCACTTGATGAAAAACGCTTTTGTGAGCTCCGAAATGAACTAAATATCCTTGATGCTCGAAACGTGGCTTGAAAACTTTTATATTTGTATGCCATCCTCAAAATCATGTTAATTATGTTAAAAACTTGCATATCTGTATGCCATCCTCAAAATCATCTCTATCTATTTTTCTCTTGAAAACTATGTTAGTTACTTGATCTTGGTGAATCATGGTCATAGCTTGATTGTTGTATGATTACTGACCATATTCATCAAGAATATCTGTGTCTTTGTCCCTTATTCCCTAGTAGAAACTTTTAAACACACACACACACACACACACACACACACACACACACAAACACACACACACACACACACACACACACACACACACACAAACACACACACACACACACACACACACACACACACACACACACACACACACACACACACACACACACACACACACACACACACACACACACACACACACACACACACACACACACACACACACACACACACACACACACACACACACACACACACACACACACACACACACATATATATATATATATATATATATATATATATATATATATATGTTTTGTACACTTCTAAACAAGGGACCACGGACTAGTCCGTGGTCACCCCGGACTAGTCTGCACTTAGTCCGGACTAGTCCGGACAACCACAGACTAGTCCGATTTTCTCACTGGACAGAAAACGGACTAGTCCGATATGGTCCGGACTAGTCCAATATTTCGACTCCATAACCCTAAGGACGGCTCAGACCTAATCTTCTTCATCCTCATAACCCTCCCAACTCTCTCTCTCTCCTCACTCAAGTGCTCCCAAGGCGGGTTTGCGATTTCTCCATCAAAACCATCCAAATTTCCGTGGGAAACGTTCTCCACCACAAAGACATCAAAGACCCCGGACTAGTACGGATAAAAAACTCCCTCAACGCCTCGAATCAAAGAATTTGGTAAACTTCTCTCCAAACCCTAGAACCTTCGATCTTCCTTGTTTTTGCTCAACAAGATCAGCTCCTCTAGTCAATACATGCTTTATTGATGTATTCCATGTACCCTAGATCACATTTGCATTGAATAATCTCAAATTTTAACAAATTAGGGCTTGAGCAACCACATAACAGACTAGTCCGTTATTAGGGCAGATAAGTCCGGTACTCCGGACTAGTCCGACCCTAAACACCAGACTAGTCCGATATGCCTGATTCAGAGATCTTGTTAGGGAATCCTAGCTTATGTCAACTCAATGCAATCCTTTGTCATTCTTGATTATTCATAACCACTTTATCTTCCTTGTCAGAAATCGTGTCGGCATCAAATGAGAGTCTCTCCGACTTTGAGGCCAAAATGGATCAAGATATAATGTCTCATCCTCCGGAGTCTCGCTCCAAAAAGAGACAAGATCATGCTGTCGAGCCCTCGCTCACCCCACCTAGAGTTCGCCAAAAGGTCACAATGAAGAGACCAGCTTCAAGAAAAAATGTGGTTGGTTCTAGCTCGGTGGCTCAACGCCAAACCAAGGGCAAGGGAAAGGGGCTTGCTTCCGGCCCGATTGGTCCCCTGAAGATGACTGCTCCAAGGCAGGGAAATAGGGATCCCTCAGAGCAGAAGTTCAATGGCAAGGGGAGCGAAGTGGCATGGAACCTGAGGAAGGTTAATGCCTACAGCTCTGGCAAAGAGGCAGCCGACAAGAGATTTTGGAGCAACTTTCACTCGGACTACTACAGTTCGGTGTAGCTCCAAATGAAAACTCCAGTTGTCCGAAGTCAATGGATCGACTGGACGTACATTGAGAGGAAAAGCTGTGAAGCCTTTGAGGAGGTCATAGAGGCTGCAGAGAGACATGGACTCAAGGACCTGCCCGCCTTCAGGTACAACTAGAATGATGAGATCATAGCCCAGTTTTACTCGACCTGCCACTTTGCTCATGATGGAGAAGACAAAGTGACTTGGATGACACATGGATCCAAGTATACAATATCCTACACTGAGTTTGCCAGACTGCTGCATCTTGAGAACACAGGAAATGATGAGTTTGTGATTCACAATCTGGGAGTGGTGGATAAGGACAAGATGGAGTTTCTCTATGATACTCGACTTCCATTCAACCCTCCCTCAACCAAGAACATGAAGCCCTTCTTCATTGTTCTCAACAGAGTGGTCCGGAAGACCATTGCTCCAAAGGATGGAGATGCCGGGAGCGTCCAAGGTTATATGAGAACCTTGATGAAAGTGATCAGCAGGAGGAGAAGATTTAATATCTTCGACTATATTTGGAATGACATGGTAAACATATCTTGCACACCAAATCGTTCCTGTGGCCATGCTCCTTATTTGATGTTCATGATTGAGAAAGTCACATGAATTGAGTTTGTGAAGGATGTAGAGCATACTGCTCTAAGGTCCCAGAAGCCTCCTCGGGCGTCCCTCCCAGCTTCTCCCTCACCTGGATCACCTGAAGAACATCCAGAGAGAGTGCATGAAGATGCAAGGCCTGCATCCAAGACTAGGGCCTCTCCACAAAAAGGTTCCTCCAGTGGGATCATGAAGATTTTGGCTGCTATTTTCAGTTCTTTCCGCAAAATTGAGGTGAAGATTCATAAGATGAACAAGGCAAGAAAAGAAGAGATGAGTACATGAAGGCCAATGCCAAGGAAATATGCCAAAAACTGGAGATTGAGCCCGTTGGATCCCCGATCATCTCAGAGGACTCTACATCTGAGTTTACAGAGCTTCCTCTCTCTCTCCTTCAGAGCGTGCCTACTTTGGCACGACGAGTGGTTCCTCTCCTCCTCTTCCTCAGGCTGATGATGAAGATGAAGAAAGGACCGACATCAAGGAGTGAGCCGGCGAGGACAAGTAAATCCTTCCTCTCCTTCTTTTTGGTGCCTTGATGCCAAAGGGGGAGAGATTGAGGGGGAGTCCTAGGTCGTAAGTCTTTCTTTTTGTATTCTGGCTTGAGAAATGAGTTTTGTAAGACTTATACTATTATGCTATCATTATGCTGTTGTAAGACTTATGCTATTATGCCATCTTTATGCTTTCGTGATGAATGATGTATGTTTTTGATGAATGACAACTATGTTATGCTTTTGATGAAAGATGTATGTTTAAAACTGCTATGTAGGATTGAGACTCTTGATGATTATGGTCATAATGATATTTACATCAAAATTATTACTCACACATGTAGTTTTGCACCCCCACCATAAAGAGTGCACATATGTTTCATGTCTTCATTGCCTATTTTGTTCAAAACACATATGTGCACACTTTATGAAAATCTGAATTCTTATTGTCATATTTGTGAGATCTCAATTTGTTGTCATCAATCACCAAAAAGGGGGAGATTGAAAGTGCATCTAGGCACCCCTTGTGGGTTTTGGTTGATTTATGACAAACAAATGAGACCCTAACAAAACTGTTGAGAATGAGCGCAGGTTCTCAAAGAAATTAAGAAGAAAGCGCAAAAAGAAAGGAGAAGGAGGATCCAAATTGATAAGAGCTCAAGAACTAAAAAGAATAGATCACTTAGTATAGAGTGTGTTGGAGAAACACACCCCAAGAGCTTAAAAGAAAGAAATCGAACTAACTGCACCATTTCAACACGTCCGGACTAGTCCGATATCAGCCGGACTAGTCCGATTTTCTTTCTGACCAGAAAACGGACTAGTCCGATATCATCCGGACAAGTCCGATTTTTTCTCTGGACAGAAAACGGACTAGTCCGCAATATCACGGACTAGTCCGATATCTCACAACACTTAGGGTTTTCTAAACACCGCACACCGGACTAGTCCGGAGTCAACCACGGACTAGTCCGGACATCGCAAACCCCAACGTAACCATTGGAAACCCTACTATAAAAAGAGGTGTACGGCCACACCAACATAACTTTTGACCCCCCCTGCGCCGTCACACCTCGCAAGAGCCCAAAATTCATCTCGCTCCATACATTCTAACCAAAGAAGGATCAATTCTTGAGGATTGACAATTGATTAAAGGAGAGCCTAGTTCTACACCTCTTGAGCTCTTGGGTTTGATCTCTCGCACACTTTTCGTTGTTAATTATTCATCTATTGAGTGTGTTGAGTCGTGTTCATTCATTCGTTGTAATTCTTGGGGAGCCCTCAACTTGTGAGAAGGCCCCTTGAACAATTTTATTGCCCTTTGTGATTAGTGGAAGAGAATCGGCCTTTGTGGCGATTCGACGAGGGTAGGGTTGGAGAAGACCCGGTCCTTAGTGGACTCCTCAACGGGGACGTAGATTGCCTTCATGGAGTCGAACCTCGGGATAAACACTTATCTCCTACTCTTGTGCATTAATTGTTCATCATATTCTAGTGTTTAATCTTTTCCTAGAAACTCAGATTCAACTTTTAAAATCAAAGTTGTTTCCTGTTATTCATTGTGTCAATCCTCAAGAAGGATCAATTCTTGAGGATTGACAATTGATTAAAGGAGAGCCTAGTTCTACACCTCTTGAGCTCTTGGGTTTGATCTCTCGCACACTTTTCGTTGTTAATTGTTCATCTGTTGAGTGTGTTGAGTCGTGTTCATTCATTCGTTGTAATTCTTGGGGAGCCCTCAACTTGTGAGAAGGCCCCTTGAACAATTTTATTGCCCTTTGTGATTAGTGGAAGAGAATCGGCCTTTGTGGCGATTCGACGAGGGTAGGGTTGGAGAAGACCCGGTCCTTAGTGGACTCCTTAACGGGGACGTAGATTGCCTTCATGGAATCGAACCTCGGGATAAACACTTATCTCCTACTCTTGTGCATTAATTGTTCATCATATTCCAGTGTTTAATCTATTCTTAGAAACTCACATTCAACTTTTAAAATCAAAGTTGTTTCCTGTTATTCATTGTGTCACTATTGCAATACATCCAAACTAACGATTAATTTCCGCTGCATAGAGTATTAAAACTGAACATTGATCAACCTTGATCTTCCTAGTCCACGCATACCGGACTAGTCCGCTCAGTACCGGACTAGTCCGATTTTTCTCTGTTTAGAAAACGGACTAGTCCGCACTTTACCGGACTAGTCCGATTTCCCTGTATTTGATAGACTACTAAGTGTTTCAGGTTTCAACAAAGCGTTGAAAAACCTATTACCCCCCCCTAGGCTACATTCAATAAGTTCACTTGGTTGCTTCTTCAACTCCGCTAGTTCATTGGGTGCCATCTTATACGGCCTTCGTGAAATCGGTGTTGTTTCTGGCGTCAGTTCAATCTTTAACTTGATGCCCCTTTAGCTGGCATTGCCCGGCACCTCATCGGAAACACATTGGATATTCACATCCCACCGTACTATCCTCGAGTTTAATCACTTCCGTGGAATAGGCCTAACCCGTTCTCTTTGCTGTACAGAACGGACTCTTCTGTCCCCACCCAGATTTTGATCCGTCGAACACCATATTCATAACTCACGTTTAATACCAAAGTTAAAATTAACTTCAGTATATTTCTAACGAGTATTCATATGACTTCGGATCATCTCTAGATTAAAAGCTATCATTGCTCAAAGTTGACAGAATTCCTTGATAAAAATTGCCAGCATCTCCTTTGTATGTGGCTCTCTTTATGACAGTTGTATATGCAAATACAATAAGCATCTGAACACACTTTGAACTACAACAATGTTGTAAATTTCATAACCTTTCCAACGGTGTATCATAGGCTCCTTAAGGATTTTCTACAGGAAGTTATGGCTTAAAAACAGAAAGGTCCAGAGAGGTTTTTGCTACTGTCCTAGTTCTGAACAGTCTGCCTTCAACTGGACTTTTCACCAACTTAACTTGTGATATTGCTCTGGAAGTCTACAAAGAAGTTGTAGAGCACTTGAGAATATTTCCAGAACTGTATCATACACCTTAATTGGTTATACCAACTCAGAGTTATGCTCTGTTAAAGTCCAGCAAAAATTCCTGCCAGAAAACAGAGCACTTTGTTTTTGAAATCTTTGACACCTAGACCTTTTCTCATTTGAATCTTAGCTCAAAATAAGAGTTCAGTAACTAATATTTGTTTCAAACTTCCATTTTTAGTTGAAAGTTAGTTCATGAATCATTTCTTCATATGGAAGAGAATTATACGTTTAGTACGGTGTCGATGCACTGTAAGAATCATGTTGGTACTACGTTGCCTCACCAAAAGAAAATCCTAACCGGATTATACCGGCATATACGTATTATCAGTGGCACTAAGACGGTCTCTCGCACACGTGTACTATATGGACTACGTACGTGGTTGGTACCTGCAGAAGAACACTCATTAGTGGTGAACTCAAAGGTTGTTTTCATTTCAGGCAGGTCCATATTTGAAAGTAAATATACACGCCCGTATCATTGCCATACGGCCTTCCTTTAGTTAAGCCACATACCAAGGTACGTGATCGTGTTTTTACACCACACGACGGGGAACCCAAGTAGAGCGCGAACGGGTCGTCACGGTTGGAAATTTATCACCCTAATAGATACCACCTACTGCCCTGCAGGGCACGCCGATGGCAAGCGCTGCGTATGTCCTCCTAGGCTATTTCCAGAAGAACACACTATCGCGTTACTGACCACATGATGGGGTCTCCACTTACTTGCCTAATGCACGCTAGGGATCAATGTTTCATATGAACTCAGGAACATGAAGAGTCCAAGAGTTTCATATTGAACTACTTTACACGTCAGGGGAGCTAACCGAAATTGAACCGCTTTCGGTGGCGTTCCTTACCATGCTTACCTGAGCGTAGGTGCGTTGTTACATAATCAAAATTCAGAATTATAACAAGTAAGTTAGCATTGCCACTTTAAGTAACTATACTACTATAGTCCTTATGTGGGCCTAATACCGTTTCCTCACCGTATCCTAAGTTTTTATCATAATACGATCCTTATTCCGTGCCTTATCACCAATGAGGCTCTGATACCACGCTGACAGGGCGCGTCCCGATCACGGGGCCGTGCCGCCTCGCCCGGGAATCTCATTGGGTGGTGCCGTGTTATGCTGCACCCACCATCACACATATAAGGAAAACTGTATTAGATCAATCAAAAATGGAAGCTTACAATTGTTCTTTGTAAATAATTTACATAAATTAGCTGCAGAAGAAGTCTATAAACAGCTCACGTGGAATAACTAAGAAGCACCCGAGAAGAGGTCCAGCCCGCGGACTCTTCTCGCTAGCAACACGAACACATTGCAGCGGCTAGGTCCTCCATGTGTTAACCGACTCGGACGTTTCTGAACCTCACTGGACAACCTTCTCTGTGAGCATCGTCTTAACCTGCAAAACCACTCACATAGCAAGAGTGAGCACAAAGGCTCAGCAAGACTTAACCGTCTCTCCTAAGATATGCATCTCTACATGAAAGTGACTTAAGACCTAAACATATAAGTTGCAAAAAGAATCGCCTACGAGGTCATCCTTAACTTTCAGATTTTAGCCATAATATTAGTGACCTTGCACCCAGCAACATTGGAACTCCACAATCAAAAAAGAAACGCTTCATTCCAATGTTACTTGTCCCAAGGTGGAAAATAACTTTAGTGAGAGGGACCACGCCGCCCGTTCAGTCACGGGGACGTGGCACTCGCCCGGGAATCACATTGGGTGGTGCCGTGATACGCGGCACCCAACAGCACACATATAAGGAAATCTGTATTACATAAATCAAAAGCGGAAGCTTACAATTGTTCTTCGTAAATTCTTTACATCAAATAAATACAGCGGAAGACTAATTTTTCTCACGTTTCATATCTACTAAGCACTTTAGAAGAGGTCCAACCCGCGGACTCTACTCGCTAGCAACACGAAGTCATACGGCAGCGGCTGGGTTCTCCACGTGTTAAATGACTCGAAAGTTTCCGAGTCTCACCAGACAACCTTCTCAATAGCACTGCGGTTAACCTGCTAAACCACTCATATAGCAAGCGTAAGCACATAGGCTCAACAAGACTGACCCGTCTCACCTAAACATGTAACTCTAAATGCTAGGATTGCAATGTGAAATAGGAAGGTAAGTTTCAAAGACACGCCTATTTAGTTTGCTCTTACTTCCAAGTTTTAGCAGCAAGTTGTGTAGAACCTCACGCTAAGGAACATGAGAGAGACGCAATCAAACAAGAAACGCATTTCTCTCATCTATTTTGCCCAAGGTTAAAAGTAACTTTAATTAGCTCTAAACTATAGCAAATCATTAACAATCAACGTTCATCCTTCAATCCGCAATATTTTAACATGTATCTAGCCTGTTCTTTCTACGTCACGGTACAGTGAACAAGTGGTACTCACTGACCGCGAGGGACGGCGATTATAATCCATTTACACCTGCAGGGTTACCCGAATAACCCGTCACGTACGCCCGTACTCGATGTTTCCTACAGCAACCATCACGGACATCGTACGCAGCCACCTTTCACCCGTCAGCCAAATATTGAACCGGTCCTATCGTCCCGAGCAAGAGGTCTCTGTGCATGCATCCACAGTGCCGCCAGCCGATTTACACCTCGAGCTCTCAACCTACCCTCTGAACGACAGGCAATGCCTCAATACCCAGCTACCCGAGTTACATCGGTTTCCCGGTTCCCATATAGCCGGTAGGTCTTCGGTACTGTTCTAGCTTGCAGGCCCGCACACGGCTCGGTCCTCAATCGACACAAGCGAAGCTATAGCACCCAGGACCCAAAGTCCTGCTGCCCTTACTCTCCGCTCGGCCTAATTTTTCTTGCCATGTGTTTCATTTGCTATTTTTACCCGAGCGATGTGCCTCTAGCCTATTCTCGCGAGTAGTTCCAACTACTCGACTTGTACCGAATCTAACTCTATCTTAGCATTGCAGTAGCGAAACGGGGTTTTCTATCTTAATCCCAACCCATGGTTTTCTTGGCTATGCAATTGGGTTTCAAAAAAGACTCTAATGCAAGAAGTAAGTGGTACTCAAGGAAGTGTTCAAAACAATAAAATTTGTAAAGAGGTTAATGCAAACCGGAGCTTGCCTTGCTGCTCTTGGTCGTAGGCTAGCTGCTCTTCCGGAGTGACGAAGTCTAAGACTTTGGGTTCCTCCTAAACCTTAGCGACTACATGAGATAACATGTATATGTATTAATTTAAATGCATTTGAATTGAATTTAAATTGGTCAAGACTATAAGTCTCACTATACCGACCCAATGACTATGAAATTTTTATTATGGTTTGGATACAACCTAAACAGAGACTTGGCCAAGTTTTAGTTGCAGCAAAGCTCATTTGAGCTCTCCACAAATAATTATGTACTTGACCTTAATTGGAGCTCTTAGGGTGTTATTGTGATTTTCATGGAGCAAACCATGACTTTATGAAAACTAGATTTTTCATAGGGTTCTAATGGAGTTGGTATCACTTAATTTGAATTTTCCTAGCTACAGATATGAGCTAAACAATTTCAGAGAAATTCTGAAAATGTTTCTGGACATTTTCTATTTTCTCTGGAACAGTTTTATTGATCACACCATTAGGTGGATCAAATGAGCTCAAATGGATCTGAAATTTTTATGGAAGCTCAGGGATATTTTGGTGAACATCCCAGCAAAATTTCAGAAATTTCCTCCAAAGGGTTCTCCAGTTAAAATTCTAAACATTTTAAAGATTGACAAATTAATTATGTAGAACTAAAGATTTTCATGAAGTGAAATTTGATTTGCTGGAAAGTACTCAGAGAGCTGAGTCCAAAAAAATTTGGTTCACTCGATTTGGAGTTTTCTAGACAAAGTTACGTGGACTTGAAGTTTGAACTAAATCTGAAAATTGGGGAAATGTTTAAATCTGCCGGTGGGTCCACGGATACACGTGCCGGGCGCCGAGGCAACGGCACACTGGGCTACAGGATTAATTCCAGTGCTGCCACAGTCGGTCCGTGCCCACAGAAGATCAAACCGCCCGGTTTCATTCCACTAACAGCGGGCCCGGCTCGGTCGTCTTCAACCTCGCGCCTCCCGCGCGGTAGCGCCGCCGAGGTTGCCGGAGCACCGCCGAACTTGATTGTCCGGTCAGCTCCCGAGCTCCAACTCGCTGCTAGCCCCTAATTTGGTGCGCTGAACACGTTGGGAGGGTTTCACCTCATCGACGTTTGCTCTAACCGAGCCCGTGACGGTGCGGCGTGTGGGGTACCCCTTCCGGGATCCTCACTCCACGGTACACATTGGGTGGTGCCGTGCGATGCGGCACCGGACAGCATACATAAAAAGAACCATAAAGTACAAAGTATTTTATTTCTCAAGATAGTGTCATTTACAAAATATTGTACCACGAGGGTACACGCAGCGGAATATACATACACACTTACTCTCGGTCCTAACTATGCAAAAGAGAAGGCATCCAGCCCGCTGACGCTTCTTACTAGCTTCCACAAAGATGAGTGCAACGGCAGGGTCTCCGGTGAGTCTCTGATGGCTCACCGAACAACCATCTTCATAGCAAATTTTATAACCTGCAAAACACTAATAATGCAACCGTGAGCACGATGGCTCAGCAAGACTTAACCGACACTCCTAAACATGGAACTCTACATGCAGGGATTACTAACATAGGTAAAGTATGATGCAACAATGACACGCCTAAATGTTGATCCTTACTTTCAGGTTTATAGCAGAATATTATTATGCCTTAGGCAGCCCTCACATCGGAAGTCCACAATCAAACAAGAAACGCTTTCCTCCGATGTGGTGATGCCCAAAGAGGAAAATAAACTTAGTGAGCTCTACAACTACAGCATACATGGTTGGCAATACAATGAATTTAAGAACTTCACATCAGCAATGATTCATCTCATTTCATCTGGAAATAATTACTACGTCACAACTCAGAGAACAAGTGATACTCATATAACAGGGAGGGACGGTGATTGCAATCAGGACACACCCGGAATACACTCCTACACAAATCTCTGTTATGGACAAAAACAGAGAACTTTAGCTGGCAGTAGATGCTGGTTGGAGTAAAATTCAAAGAGTTATATCTAATGGACATAAGAAAGGTAGTGGAAAGAACCAGCAGAAAACTGTATAAGACCATCTCAATTTTCTCAGAATTTTTTACAGTGGACCATATATCTTACAGAGGTATGGCTTGCAAAATTTCAGACAAAGTTGATGGAAGATGTGTCCTAGGGAATTTTCTTACTATTTGGATTCTCTGAAATCCTATGGCAATTATAGTGTCTTGTAATGCTCCAAATTTGGTTTTTCAGAAACTTGAGAGTCTCATGAGTCCATAGGACTTGGTTTCACCATTTTTGGAGCTTCCTACACAGAGATATGATTTTCCAAACTTGGTTAAAAGTCTGAAAATGTCTCTGTTTATTTTCCCATTTTTCAGAGACATAGAGGATTCAAACAACATTTGGCCAAGCAAATTGAGTCCAATGCCTCTGAACATTTTACTGGAGTTCAAGGATTATTGGAAGAATGTCCTGCCCAAATTTGGGAATTTCATAAACATTGGGCTGCATCCCTTGATAGTACTCTTTAGAGGGATCCAACAAAATTTGTTTCACAATTTTTTGACACTCCTACACAAAGTTATGGCTCTCCAAAGTTTGAACTGAAATGGGAAAATCTGGAAAATGTTTAAATGCTGACAGTGGGTCCCACTCGTCATCCCTAACCTCCAGCCACGCGCCAAACAGAGCAGTGGCGGCTGCCTCCGGTGAGGTCGCCGGAAATGACCTTCCCGGCCATCTCCGGACCCCCTGCTGGCCGGCCCCCCCATTTTCCCCCATGCTGAACTCGTTGGTGAGGTCTCCAGCGGCTAAAACTCACCGGAAAACAGGGCACACCGGCAACAGTTAACCCTAGGGCTCTGGCGAGGTCGTGCACGGTGATTTCTCCACCAAATGGTCGGTTCTTGGGCTCTAAAGCACCAGGGGGTCATGTAGAAGACCGACGTGAGGTAAAAACAAGCCGGGGAGAGCTCTAAACCTATCGGCACCGTGCACCTGATATGGTTCAGCGGTATACCCTTGAAAAGAACTCGGATTCCTTGCTCTACACTCAATTTATTGGTCTAAAATCGATGGAGGAGGTGTGCTAGGCAGTTAGGAACTTGTGTGCGGAGTTTGAAACACAGCCAACACGAATTGAGGACGAATTTTGCAATTCGTTACCTCAAGGTCAGTTTCGGCCGCCCGGGAGAAAAACTTGAAATTCTCCATCTGTGATCAATGGCTACGGCTGAGCTTCGGAGGTGAGCAACTAGGCTTGTAGGTGCACCTATGGGGTGGCTTGCATCGGCGTGATCACTTCTGGTTTGGGCTGCCCGCGGTGATCAGTTCCGGTTTTTCAGCGTTTACCTGAGAGCTGCATATTCTTTGCTGATTTCCAGTGCTAACGAGCTCGGGGCCGTGGGGGAAAGTTGCTGGCCGGCTAGAGCACCCTTGGGCGCAGCTCTTTGCTGTTGGGGGATCCAGCAATCAGGCTCTGGTGGTGGCTGTGTGACAGGGAGAAGAACAGAGCGGCTGCTGTGTTGTTCTCGGGAGAACGTCACGTGAGCGAGGGAGAGGAGTGGAAGTTCGATTGTGCAGCCTTCGTGGGAGATATATATCGAGGTAAACCGACCCGGAGAGCAGGAGGTGCACCGGCAATGGATTTCACCGAGCTGCTGTCGTGCTCTCAACCGAGGAAACAGAGGAGAGTCGGTTCATTTCAGTGTGTGTATGACATGTGGGGTCCACCTCTCCCCTTATCCTCAATTCCGTTTAAAATTGCAAACAAGCTCCAAATTTTATGAAACTCGGAGTATAGGGCAAAAGAAATGTGAGCAACACAATGGTGCACTCAAATTTGAATTTCGGTGAAATCGGAATTTGAAACTGAGATTTTAATTCAAATTCGATTTTTCTCCCGTTTAAATTCCAACAAATAGGAAATCCTTTTCAAATGCTCTGAAAATTTGCCGGGCTGTTATTGGATGTGTGGAGAACCAAATGATAGCTTTAGATCTCCGTGTTTGGGAATTTTTGCATGTTTGAGTTTAGACTTGGAGCTCACACCGTTAAATTCAAAAGTTTAAATTCCCTCTCATTTTCTCGGTGTGACTTGTAGCTCCACTTGCTAGAATTTTGGGATTTCACATCCCTCCCCCCTTAAAAAGAATCTCGTCCCGAGATTCATAAAGAAGAGATGAAGTGGTAGAGAAGGAATTACCGGATATAAGCGGACAACAAGTCCGGGTAGTTCGAACGGAGGTATTCTTCACTCTCCCATGTTGCTTCCTCCGCGGTATGATTGCTCCATAATACCTTATAGAATTGGAGCGTCCGATTCCTTGTCGATAAAGACTTTTCGTCAATAATCCGGATTGGATGCTCGGTATAAGAGAGATCCGGTTGCAATGTCTCAAGATCTTCATTGCGGACAGCAGTGGTATTCTTGAGACATTTTCAAAGCTGAGAGACGTGAAATATATCATGCACCCCAGCGAGATTCGTCGGTAGCTCAAGATGGTAAGCTACGGGCCCACATTTCTCCGTGATAGAAAATGGACCGATAAACCGGGGAGCGAGCTTCCCTTTTACACCGAATCGGTGAACTCCCTTCATTGGAGATACGCGGAGATATACGTACTCTCCGACGTTGAAATTCAGCGGTCGACGTCGCTGATCTGCATAACTCTTCTATCGAGATTGAGCAGCCTTTAAATTTGCTTGTATGACCCGAACTCGTTCTTCGGCGTCATTGACAAGGTCAATCCCGAATGTCACTCTTTCACCGGATTCGCACCAATTCAGCAGTGTGCGACATCTCCGTCCGTAGAGAGCCTCATACGGTGCCATCTTGATACTCGTTTGATAGCTGTTGTTGTACGAGAATTTCGCCAATGTTAGATAAGCATCCCAGTTCTTACCGTGGTGGATGGCACACGCTCTCAACATATCTTCCAAGACTTGATTCACCCTCTCAGTTTGCCCATCGGTTTGAGGGTGATATGCGGAGCTTCTGAGCAATTTGGTTCCCAAAGATGCGTGCAGCTGTTCCCAGAAACGAGAAACGAACAGTGCACCAAGACTGAAGCTATTGTTCTTGGAACTCCATGCTGGCATAAGATCAGTTCAATGTATAACAACGCATATTTCTTGGCGTTGAATCCCACATTCACCGGTACTCAACGATTACCCAAACTGAATCATTCTTCCGAGTTGTGAGTGGTAACCCGACAATAAAATCCATACTCACATATTCCCACTTCCATGCCGGAATATGAAGGGGCTGCAGCAAACCAGGTTTCTTCATGTGATCTGCTTTCACCCTTCGACATCGCACTCGGATACGTATTTAGCTATTTCCCGCTTCATCCGTGTCCACCAAAACTTGTCTCTCAAATCTTGGTACATCTTGTTGCTACCCAGATGAATGGAAAATTTTGATAAATGAGCTTCATCTAATATCTTCTTACGAAGCTTCATGTTCCTCGGTACGACTATACAGTTTTTGAACCATAGCATACCATTCTCATCTTTCTGGAAGGACTTAGCTTCTCCTTTGTCTATTCTCTTCCGGATATGGGCCATGCCCTTATCTTTCTGTTGAGCCTCTACAATTTCATCATGGATTGTAGGAATGAGGGCAAGGTTAAACAATGACCCATAGGGAACCAAGCGCAGGCTTGGTTCTTCCTCTTCCATTGCAGCCATGGTTAGATTATGAACATGTGATTTCCGACTAAGGGCGTCAGCAACAACATTCGCTTTTCCAGGATGATAATGAATCTCTAGTTCATAATCCTTGTTTAACTCTAACCATCTTCGCTGCCTCATATTTAGCTCCTTTTGTGTGAAGATGTATTTTAAACTCTTGTGGTCGGTGTAGAGGTGGACTAAGTTTCCAAGCAAGTAGTGCGTCCACATCTTTAGAGCAAAAACCACAGCAGCTAGCTCGAGATCATGTGTCGGATAATTCTGCTCATGATTCCGAAGCTGCCTGGATCCATATGCGACCACTCGCCCATCTTGCATAAGCACACAGCCAAGGCCGATGCCGGATGCATCGCAATAAACATCAAAAGCCTTAGTTGTATCGGGCTGCGCCAACACTGGGGCTGTTGTGAGGTGCTTTATCAATGCTTTGAACGCCTCCTCACATGCTTCACTCCACACATATTTGTTGCCTTTCTTCAAAAGTTCCGTCATCGGTTTAGAGACCTTGGAGAAATTCAGAATGAATCTCCGGTAGTAACCCGCTAAACCGAGAAAGCTACGAACTTTGTGGACTGACTTTGGTGAACTACAATTCAGCACTTGGACAATCTTGCTCGGATCAACCGCAATGCCCTCCGGAGAAATAATGTGCCCAACAAATGGCACTTGGTTGATCCAGAACTCACACTTGCTGAATTTTGCATACAATTTGTGATCCCGTAGGCGTTGGAGCACAATATGCAGATGTTCGGCGTGTTCTTCCTCCGACTTAGAATATACCAATATATCATCGATGAAGACCACGGCGAACTTGTCCAACTCCGGCATGAAGACTGAATTCATCAAGTACATAAAATGAGCCGGAGCATTAGTGAGTCTGAATGACATGACGAGATACTCATATAATCCGTATCTCGTCAAGAATGCCGTCCTGGGTATGTCTTCCGCTCGGATTTTTATCTGATGATATCCGGACCGAAGATCCATCTTCGAGAAAACCTTAGCACCCACTAGTTGATCATAAAGCATATCGATACGTGGTAGTGGATACATGTTCTTGATCGTTACGGCATTTAGCGGACGATAGTCCACACATAACCTCAGAGTCTCGTCCTTTTTCTTGACGAACAACGTGGAGCATCCCCATGGTGATGAACTGGGTCAAATGAAGCCTTTGCTTAACAAATCATTCAGCTGCTCCTTCAGCTCCGCAAGTTCCTTCGGTGCCATTTTATACGGCCTCCAAGAGATGGGTGTGGTTCCCGGTGCTAGTTCAATTTTGAACTCCACTTCACGTTCGGGCGGCATGCCCGGTAGATCATCGAGAAACACATCCGGATATTCCCGGACCACTGGAATGTCCTCCAGTTTCTTAGCTTCAACGGTGTGGACAGTAGTGACTTCCGGTGCAACATTTCTCAGAATCAACATGTGTTGCCCGTGCTCCTTTGAATTCAGCTGTACCGTCCGTGAACTAATATCAAAGATAGCTTGGTGATGTGTCAACCAAGCCATTCCCAAGATGATGTCAATCCGCAAGCCTTCTAGAATGATGAGTGTAGTAGGATATATCCGCACATCCAAACATATAGGCGCTCGAGCAACGATTCTGCCCGCTGTCCTACTACCTCCCGGTGAATTAATCTGATAAGATGCGGCCAAGGTGGTTGATGGTACTTGGTGCTTAACCACATAATCTTTGCTGATAAAATCATGTGTAGCACCCGAGTCGAACAACACGAACGTGGGCTGAGCACGTAAGCTGAACATACCCGCAAACACGGGTTCTCCTACGGGAACATCTTCAACTGCCATATAGTTTATATTTCCCACTTTCAGTGCTGTTCTCCTTGACCGACCATGGAATTTCTTTTAGCTTGAGATGACATATGATTGCTGCTCTGCTTAGTCACTTGACCCTCCTGAGGAATATGCTCTACATCGCTACAAGTGTTATCCGATGCGAGCTCAGGATCTTCATCATATGGAAGTGGTTGATATTCTTGTGCACTTTGCTGAGATGGGGGTGCACAAATACTCATTTGCTGCGGTTGCAGCAGTGGCTGAACCTCCATTGGTGAATATGGACAGTATTGGATCTTAGGTGGTCTGTCAAAGGACTGAATTTCCACCCCGGATGGTAAGCAATATATTACCGGTTGTTCTTGATGATAATCATCCGTACTTGCCAGTGATAATTTTCTCATCCTCTTACTTCCCTTGTGCTCGAGTTCAGCTATTTCTTTAATCATAGCGGCATTGACTAACTCGCTATAATTCCCTTTATTGCATTGTGCCACTTTTGTCCGAAGCTTCACATCGAGGCCTCGGAAGAAGTAATGACACTTCATCGTCTCGCTATGCACATAAGCGGATGCATATTGTACTAAACGGTTAAATTCTGTGAAGTACTTCATGACACTCATGCCTTCTTCTTTGAGTTCATAGAACTCTTCAATTCTGGTTTTTACGATGCCCTCACAAATATGACATGCACGGAAAGCATCATGAAACTCCATCCACGTCACACGATGACCTTCAGCGATCTTAGCAAGATATTCAGACCACCAAGCCCCAGCGGATCAATGAAGTTGCTGAGTGGCAAATAAAGCCTTCTCATATTCATCACACTGGAGCATTCCCAATTTAGATTCAATCACCCGGAGCCAATGATCTGCCTCCAAGGCTTCTTTAGCTTCAGAGAATACCGGTGGTTGTCTTGCTAGAAAATCCAAATACGTATTCAGTGTGGGGTTTTGCTGTGAGGTCTCTTGTCGGATGCCTTGCTGCACCAACAACTCAAGAGACTCAGCCATTCTTCCCAACACCTCCGCCAGTCCGGTTGATGATGGCGGTGGTCGTCACTGCGACGAATCATTTCCATCCCGACTGGAACCACCAACCTCATACCCGGAATGAGTATGATCCATACTGCAAGAGTGAGCAATTTACGGTTAATATCCAAGATGTACTCCACTTGAACTCAAAATTATTAACCGCAAAAATATCACATCAACAGTGCAGCATACGTGAAGGAAACAAGGTTTTTGACAATTCCGAAATATAACCAATGATTGTTGAAGTTTGTCAAACTCTTAAACCAACAACAAGGAATGGTGAAATATAACTAATGTCTATGTCATGGAACTTAGAGAAATATAAAATCTTCATGTCCATAACAAGTCTCAAGTTACATGGGCAATGAACAATGCTCTGTTCAGATTGACCATTTGGCCTTAATCCCAGAATTTGATTATGAAAATAGAAGTTTCATGTCTCAAGTTGAATATCAAAGTTATAGATAACTTCAATATATTTTCAACGAGTATTTATTTGCTTTCATATCAATTCTCGATCAGGAGTTGTGATATTTCAAAGTTGACAGAAATCTGGAACAATTTTGACAGCACCTCCTCTGAAAGTGTCTGTTTTGTCCGGAAGATTTCATAAAGTTCTACATCAAAATGTAGAAACATTGAACTACAAAGTCGTAGCACATATCACAAACTTTCAAACGGCGTCTCACATGACCCCTAGATATTTTTCTACAAGAAGTTATGGTCGAAATACAGAAAATTCCAGAGAGTATTTTTGGTCTGCCCTGTTTTTGGACAGTTAACACTCATCTGAGATTCTCATCCATTTGGAGGGAGATTCTGTTCTGGAGTTACAGAAAAGTTGTATAAGACTTCAAAACCTTTCCAGAAATGTATCCTTAACCTCCATTGGTTCAACCAATTAAAAGTTATGCCCTGTTCAAATTCAGACAAAATTCTGCTGAAACAGGGGAGATGGTTTCTAAATAGTTGAGATGGAAACTATACTCCCAATTGACTCTTAGTTCAATATAGGAGTTCATTAACCCCTAATGGAATCCTAGACTGCAAATATACTCTTTTCTTTGAAAACATTCTTTTTCATGCAGTTAAGAACATTTCACGGTACTACGTTTCCTCACCAAAACAAAAATCCTAACCGGCTTTATACCGGCATATACGTCTCAAGTAGTGGCACTAAAACGATCGCTCACACACGTTTTCTAAACGCAATGTTCTACGCGTGGTTAAGTACCTGCATCAAAACAATCAATAATGATGCACACAAAGGTTTTCCATTACAGGCAGGTCCATATCATAGTAAAAACATACGCCCCGTATCATTGCCATACGGGCCGTCCTTGAGTCAAGTCATGTCTCAAGGTACATGGTCGCGTTTTCACACCACACGACGGGGGACCTGAGTAGAGCGTGAATGGGTCGTCACGGTTGGGAATGTTATCAACCCAACGGATACCACCTACTGCCTCATGACCATTGAGGCACGCCGATGGCGAGTGCTGCGTATGGCCCTTTGAACATTGAACGTTCAAGAGTTGCATACTACCGTGTTGCTTACCACACGATGGGGTATTCTCACTTTTGCCTAAAGCACGCTGGAGATCAGCGTTTTCATATGCTCTCAGAACCATAGAGAGGTTCAGAGACTCATATTAACTACCGTGCCAAGCCACGGTATACCATTCCATACTATTACTCGTATGGCAAGTTACCGCAATTGATCCGCCTGCGGAAGCGTACCTTACTTCTTACCTGACGTAGGTGCGTCGTTACAGAATTGAAATACTGAATGTAACACACTGTTAGCTTGCCACCTTAAGTAACTATGCTAACAATAGTCTTTATGTGGGCATACTACACATTCCTCACTCGTATACTTCGATGTTTTCAAAAATAAGCTCTTTTCATGCGTGCTATTCCCAATGCGGCTCTGATACCACGCCTGTGGGGTACCCCTTCCGGGATCCTCACTCCAGGATACACATTGGGTGGTGCCGTGCGATGCGGCACCGAACAGCATACACAAAAAGAACCATAAAGTACAGAGTATTTTATTTCTCAAGATAGTGTCATTTACAAAATATTGTACCACAAGGGTACACGCAGTGGAATATACATACACACTTACTCTCTATCCTAACTATGCAGAAGAGAAGGCGTCCAGCCCGCTGACGCTTCTTACTAGCTTCTACCAAGATGAGTGCAGCGGCAGGGTCTCCGGTGAGTCTCTGATGGCTCACCGAACAACCATCTTCATAGCAAATTTTATAACCGGCAAAACACTAATAATGCAACCGTGAGCACGATGGCTCAGCAAGACTTAACCGACACTCCTAAACATGGAACTCTACATGCAGGGATTACTAACATAGGTAAAGTATGATGCAACAACGACACGCCTAAATGTTGATCCTTACTTTCAGTTTTATAGCAGCAGATTATTATGCCTTAGGCAGCCCTCACATCAGAAGTCCACAATCAAACAAGAAACGCTTTCCTCCGATGTGGTGATGCCCAAAGAGGAAAATAAACTTAGTGAGCTCTACAACTACAGCATACATGGTTGGCAATACAATGAATTTAAGAACTTCACATCAGCAATGATTCATCTCACTTCATCTGGAAATAATTACTACGTCACAACTCAGTGAACAAGTGATACTCATATAACAGGGAGGGACGGTGATTGCAATCAGGACACACCCGGAATACACGACACATACACCCGCCTCGAAAGACTCACACGAGCTCTTCCTTACGTTGTATGCAGCAACCTTTCACCCGTCACTCCAATGCCGAACCAGTTCCGCCGATCCATCAGAAGGGCCACTACACGGAACACGTCAAAGTTGCTCCGTTAGCGGGTTTACACCTCTGACACCAACCCCCCAAAGGACGGCCGTATAAGTTTCGACACGAGAGTACCCGAGTTACATCGGTTTATCGGGTCCCATATATCTGATATGCATCCTGTACTGTTCAAACTTGCTCAGCAGGGCTGCATACTCATCGGTCCATAACCGACACAAACAGAGCTACAGCCACACAGGCCCAACGTCCTGCTGCTTCTACTCTCTGCTCGGTCTCATTTTCCACTCCAGAACTTTTATTTTCTAGAATCATACCCCGCTGTACCCACATCCTAAACTCGCGGGTAGCTTCCAACTACCCGACTTGTACCGGATCCTATACAACTTTAGCCTAGCAGAAACTACACGAAGGTAACCTATTCTACCCTGTACTCCAAGGGTTTGTGGGCTATGCATTTGGAGTATCAATCACCTTGACCTAATGCACAATACATGCTAGACCAATAGAAGTGATACAAAGTAAAATATAACTAAAAGCTCATAAATGCAAACCGGGGCTTGCCTTATGTTGCTGCAGGTTTAGTTCTATTTAAAGTCAGTAGCTTTGCGACGAGTAAGGCTTCAACTTGTTGCTCCGAGTTGAGTTCTTCGTCGTATTTCCTACCGACATGAATATGCACGGTTTTTAATACAAGTAACTGAATTATAAAACAAATGTGTTTTAGAAACTAAGGATGGTTTAGACCAACTCTAAGGTGAGTGAAAATCTCTGTTATGGACAAAAACAGAGAACTTTAGCTGGCAGTAGATGTTGGTTGGAGTAAAATTCAAAGAGTTATATCTAATGGACATAAGAAAGGTAGTGGAAAGAACCAGCAGAAAACTGGAGAAGATGATCTCAATCTGAAATTTTTACAGTGAACCATATATCTTACAGAGGTATGGCTTGCAAAATTTCAGACAAAGTTGATGGAAGATGTGGCCTAGGGAATTTTCTTACTATTTGGCTTCTCTGAAATCCTATGGCCATTATATTGTCTTGTCATGCTCCAAATTTGGTTTTTCAGAAACTTGAGAGTCTCATGAGTCCATAGCACTTGGTTTCACCATTTTTGGAGCTTCCTACACAGATATATGAATTTTCCAAACTTGGTTAAAAGTCTGAAAATGTCTCTGTTTATTTTCCCATTTTTCAGAGACATAGAGGATTCAAACAACATTTGGCCAAGCAAATGGAGTCCAATGCCTCTGAACATTTTACTGGAGTTCAAGGATTATTGGAAGAATGTCCTGCCCAAATTTGGGAATTTTCCAATTAACAGAACTCCTGTACAAATTCATACAAAATTTTAGTTAAATGAATTAATGAGCCAAATCAAAGGATTTTCATAAACATTGGACTGCATCCCTTGATAGTAATCTTTGAGAGGAATCCAACAAAATTTGTTTCACAATTTTTGGACACTCCTACACAAAGTTATGGCTCTCCAAAGTTTGAACTGAAATGGGAAAATCTGGAAAATGTTTTAATGCTGACAGTGGGTCCCACTCATCATCCCTAACCTCCAGCCACGCACCAAACAGAGCATTTGTGGCTGCCTCAGGTGAGGTCGCCGGAAATGACCTTCCCGGCCATCTCCGGACCCCCTACTGGCCGCCCCCCATTTTCCACTATGCTGAACTCATTGGTGAGATCTCCGGCGGCTAAAACTCGCCGGAAAACAGGGCGCACCGGCAACAGCTAACCCTAGGGCTCTGGCGAGGTCGTGCACGGTGATTTCTCCACCAAATGGTTGGTTCTTGGGCTCTAAAGCACCAGGGGATCATGTAGAAGACCGACATGAGGTAAAAACAAGCCGGAGAGCTCTAAACCTATCGGCACCGTGCACCCGATATGGTTCAGCGGTATACCCTTGAAAAGAACTCGGATTCCTTTCTCTACACTCAATTTCTTGGTCTAAAATTGATGGAGGAGGTGTGCTAGGCAGTTAAGAACTTGTGTGCGGAGTTTGAAACACAGCCAACACGAATTGAGGACGAATTTTGCAATTCCTTACCTCAAGGTCAGTTTCGGCCGCTTGGGAGAAAAACTTGAAATTCTCTCTCTGTGATCAATGGCTAGGGCTGAGCTTCGGAGGTGAGCAACTAGGCTTGTAGGTGCACCTATGGGGTGTTTTGCTTGGGCGTGATCACCTCTGGTTTGGGCTGCCCACGGTGATCAGTTTCGGTTTTTCAGCGTTTACCCGAGAGCTGCAGATTCTTTGCTGATTTCCAGTGCTAACGAGCTCGGGGCCGTGGGGGAAAGTTGCTGGCCGGCTAGAGCACCCTTGGGCGCAGCTCTTTGCTGTTGGGGGCTCCAGCAATCGGGCTCTGGTGGTGGCTGTGTGACAGGGAGAAGAACTGAGCGGCTGCTATGTTGTTCTCGGGAGAACGTCGCGTGAGCGAGGGAGAGGAGTGGAAGTTCGATTGTGCAGCCTTAGTGGGAGATATAGATCGAGGTAAACCGACCCGGAGCGCAGGAGGTGGCACCGTCAATGGATTTCACCGAGCTGCTGTCGTGCTCTCAACCGAGGAAACAGAGGAGAGTTGGTTCATGTCAGTGTGTGTATGACATGTGGGGTCCACCTCTCCCCTTATCCCCAATTCCGTTTAAAATAGCAAACAAGATCCAAATTTGATAAAACTCGGAGGATAGGCCAAAAGAAATGTGATCAACAAAATGGTGCAATCAAATTTGAATTTTGGTGAAATCGGAATTTGAAACTGAGATTTAAATTCGAATTTTCTGCCGTTTAAATTCCAACAAATAGGAAATCCTTTTCAAATGCTCTGAAAATTTGCCGGGCTATTATTGGATGTGTGGAGAACCAAATGATAGCTTTAGATCTCCGTGTTTGGGAATTTTTGCATGTTCAAGTTTAGACTTGGAGCTCACACCGTTAAATTCAAAAGTTTAAATTCCCTCTCATTTTCTCGGTGTGACTTGTAGCTCCACTTGCTAGAATTTTGGGATTTCACACGGCGGCTCGGAAAAAGTTTGGCAACATCGCTCCGATGTACTAGCCTGCCAAACGCCTGGTTAAGTGGCTCTACAGCACCAGTGGTGGCTCTGGAAGCTCGACATGGCGATGGGCAGGCTCGGGGAGAGCTCCCAAGTGGGTCTCACCAAGCTCGGAATTTCGCCATGTATAAGGGTTCTCACACTATGTGTTTTGAAACCAACTTGTGCGCCCCTAAGTCTAGCTCCTATGTGCGAAGTTTGATGAGATTTAAACGAGAATCAAACGGGAATTTCAACGTTTCTTACCCGAAGGTGACTTTGCACCGGCTGGAAGCAACTGTAAAATTCGCCGTCGACGCTCAACCTGTTGGCTCAGGTTTTGGAGATGAGTTGCAATAGGTCCGTGTGCGTCCGAAAACAGCTTGACTTGATCGTGACAAGCCCGGGATAAGGCTGCCCATGAGAGCACCTCTTCTCGGCTTGGTGGCAACTGCCGCGGATCGGTGTGATTCTTGGGGTAGATAGCACGAGATCACTGGATGATGGCTTGATGGGGTAGTGGAGAGTGCTGTGGCGCCGTTTTGCTGCTCAGCTGAGGCTTGTGCGCGAGATTGGCAGGTGGCCGAGGATCGGAGGAGTAGAAGTGACTCTGGTCAGTTTCTTGCGCGAGGGAGCGAGGAACTGATCGGTTCTGCCTCCGGCCGGCACGGCTGCGGGGATAAGAAGGCCGTGAGGCGGTTCAGCGGGTCGGGCACGGCAAGCAGCTGCTGTCCCGATCGATCTCTAACCGTGGCGGCTGCTGGCTTGCGCGGGAGTAACCGAGCTCAGTGATTTCAGTCGGTTGAATTGCTATAGAGGCTGACATGTGGGTCCCACCCAGGGTTTAACCTCTGAAATTAAAATTTTCCCACTGCTCTAAACAGTAGAGACCAAATTAACCTTGGTCATTTGAATTATCTACCGCTGGGCCATTTGAATTGGATGGAATTCAAATTGGGTTTTGTTTGGACATATTTTCAGCACATATGCAGTTTGAATTTCAAATGGAGTTTGAATTTGTTAAACCTAGCTCATGTCAAGATCAACTCCAAATGGAGTGAAAATTATTGTGTGAGCTCACAAAAAGGTGCTGAGTAAGAATATGCCTCCCACTTTTGAATTCATTGGAGAGAAACAGTTTGAATTTGAATTTGAGTTCAAACCACCATCTTTTTAGTTGTACCCAAAAGACCTCAAAGAGGTTTTGGATTTGGGTGAAATTTGGCATGGGCATTCCTAGCAAGGTGCAGGACTTTTTCATATGCCCAGCCCCTATATGATGCATGTGGGAAATGCCACTTTTGCATTTTGTGAGTTTGTTCTCGAATGAGCATGTTGATGGTGGTTACTTGCTCTTCAAACGTGTTCATCAAGTTTCTTCAAATGAAGGGTGTGTGTGGTGATGCACACTTTGAATATGTGTCAAAAACTGAGGCCCTTACATTCCTCCCCCCTTAAAAGAATCTCGTCCCGAGATTATAAGGTGAAAATGAGAGAGAGGACACGTGAAAAAGTCGGGGTAGTTAGCGCGAAGAAATCCTTCGCTCTCCCATGTCGCTTCGTCCACGGAGTGATTACTCCATAGAACTTTGTAGAACCACAACGTACGGTTGCGTGTGGCTCGGGCCTTTTAATCTATAATCTGAACCGGTTCCTCCCGATACATGAGATCCACTTTCAGTTCTTCTATATCTTCCAGCTGAATGGTAGTTGATAGCTTGAGACACTTCCTCAGCTGGGATATGTGAAAGACGTCGTGCACACCGGAAAGTGCTTCTGGTAATTTCAACCGGTATGCTACTGATCCACATCTTTCCGTAATCTGAAATGGACCGATGAATCGGGGCGTCAACTTTCCCCTCACCCCGAACCTGTTCACGCCCTTCATTGGAGACACACGTAGATATACGTGATCCCCGACTTCAAATTGTAATGGGCGTCTTCTCCGGTCCACATATTGTTTTTGTCGGGATTGTGCAGTTTTAGGTTCGTTTGAATTAGCCGAACCTTTTCCTCCGCGTTGTTGACAAGATCAATCCCGAAGGTAACCCTTTTGCCAGACTCACACCAATTCAGTGGTGTGCGGCATTTTCTCCCATATAGCGCCTCGTAAGGCGCCATCTTGATGCTGGCTTGGTACCCATTGTTGTACGAGAACTCGGCCAACGGCAAGTGATCATCCCAATTCTTGCCGTGGTTGATAGCGCAAGCTCGTAGCATATCTTCTAAGATTTAGTTTACCCGCTCAGTTTGCCCATCCGTCTACGGGTGGTATGCTGAACTACGGATCAACTTCGTCCCCAACGCAGCGTGTAGCTGCTCCCAAAAAAGGACACAAATAAAGTGCCCCAATCCGATATGATGGTACGGGGTACGCCGTACAAGCATAGGATCCTTGAGATGTACAGTTCAGCGTACTTCTTGTCGTTGTAGTTGGTGTTGACCGGGATGAAATGGGCAACTTTGGTGAGCCGGTCGACGATCACCCACACAGAATCATGCTTCTGAAAAGTGGTGGGTAAACTGATGATGAAGTCCACGCTCACATCCTCCCACTTCCAGGCAGGAACGCCCAGTGGTTGTAGCAGTACCGGTTTCCGCATATGATCTGCCTTCACCCTTCGACATGTATCACACCCGGACACGTACTTTGCAATCTCCCACTTCATCCGTGTCCACCAAAACTTGCTTCTGAGTTCTTGATACATTTTGTTGCTGCAGGGGTGAATAGAAAACTTTGACAAGTGAGCCTCATCAAAGATTTTCTTCCGTAACTCTGATTTACGGGGTACGATGATCTGGTCCTTGAACCATAGGATGCCATCTCCATCATTCCAGAAACATTCCAACTCCCCACTATCTATACGTCTCCGCAAATGCGACATGCCCTTGTCATGTTTATGAGCAGCTGCTATCTCTTCACGGATGGTGGGGATCAAAGCTAAGTTGTAGAGAGCTCCATGTGGAATCACATGCAGTGGTGGTTCGCTCTCTTCCAACGGTGTGATGGTCAGATTGTTGACGTGTGACTTGCGGCTCAGTGCATCTGCCACTATGTTTGCCTTACCGGGGTGATAATGGATCTCCATTTCGTAATCCTTTATCAACTCTAACCATCTTTGCTGCCTCATGTTCAGCTCCTTCTGAGTGAATATGTACTTGAGGCTCTTGTGGTCGGTATATAAATGTACGAGGTTATCGAGTAGGTAGTGCCTCCACATTTTAAGTGCATGTACCACGGCAGCGAGCTCCAAGTCGTGAGTTGGATAATTCTTCTCATGGTTTCTGAGCTGCCGTGACCCATACGCGACCACCCTTCGGTCTTGCATCAGCACACATCCGAGCCCAATGCCGGATGCATCGCAGTACACATCGAACGGTTTTGTTGTGTCTGGCTGTGCCAAAACCGGTGTTGATGTTAAGTGTTTCACTAATGCCTTGAATGCTGCTTCACATGCTGGACTCCAAACATATTTGGTAGCCTTCTTCAGCAGCCCTGTCATAGGCTTGGCAATCTTCGAGAAGTTCGGAATGAACCTCCAATAATATCCCGCGAGTCGGAGGAAACTCCATGCATCGTGAATAGTTCTCAGGGATTTCCAATTCAGAACTTGTGTGATCTTACTCGGGTATACAGCGATGCCCTCCGCTGAGATTATATGCCCGAGAAATGGTACTTGCGGTATCCAGAACTCGCACTTGCTGAATTTCGCGTATAGCTTGTGATCCCGCAGCCGTTGCAAGACTATACGCAGATGCTTCTTGTGCTCTTCATCCAACTTGGAATATACCAATATGTCGTCAATGAAGACCACGACAAACTTGTCCAGCTCCGGCATGGATACCGAGTTCATCAAATACATGAAGTGAGCTGGAGCGTTGGCGAGGCCGAAGTCCATGACCAGGTACTCATAAAGCCCGTACCTCGTCGAAAAAGCCATCTTTGGAATGTCCTCAGCCCGTATTTTAATCTGGTGGTACCCGGATCTTAAGTCCATCTTGGAAAAGTTCTTTGCTTCGACCAACTGATCAAGCAACATGTCGATCCGTGGCAACGGGTACTTATTCTTGATGGTTACGGCGTTTAGTGGACGATAGTTCACGCAAAGCGGCAACGTCTCGTCTTTCTTCTTCACGAATAATGCTGAACAGCCCCATGGCGAGGAGCTCGGCCTAATAAAACCCTTCTCCAGCAAGTCCGTTAGCTAAGTCTTCAGTTCAGCCAATTCCTTGGGCGCCATCTTGTACGGCCTTCGGGATATTGGTATGGTTCCCGGTGCAAGTTCAATTATGAACTCCACCTCTCGGTCGGGCGGCATCCCTGGTAAATCATCCGGGAACACGTCAGGGAACTCCCGGACCACTGGAATTTCTTCCAATCTGATGGTTGTGGATTGATACACACTTGGAAGTTTTATTTCTGGACTGTCCAGAAATAAGGAGTGTGACTCGTGCATTTTTGAGTGTAGATGCACGACTCGGTGGACGGTGTCTAAAACAGCGCCGTGGCGGGTTAACCACGACATCCCTAGGATGACATCGACCTTCTGTCCCTCTAAAATTATGAGAGACGTAGGGTACACTCTACCCGCTAAGCATAAGGGTGCTTTTGGAACCATCATGCTTGCTGAAATTTTCCCACCCGGTGAACAAATCAAATATGGACTATCGGTGGGTAGTATTTGCAAGCTGTATTTAGCAATGAATGCTTGGCTAATAAAATTGTGCGTGGCTCCTGAAGCAAATAATACTATGGCGGGATGCTGGTGGAGTTGGAACATACCCGCAAGGATTGGTTCACCCTCTGTCACACCCGGTTTTTCCGAAGAACAACCAAGTGAATATCACATGTATGCCAGGATCATTTTCTCATACATGTGATGACAAATAGTGAAGCATCATTTATTACAAGCCAGGTGTCGAATATAAATAAGTCTTACATCGCAAATGTCTCAATGGACACTAATGCTTCATCACAAGTAAATAAACTAGCAGCGGAATATTATTCTTTAGGGCTCCATCACAGGCGTTGCCCGGGGATCTTCATGAACCTAAAAGCCTTCCTCGGGTCCAAAATCTTGGTCATTATACACCACCTCATTATCTTGACCTGAGCAGCAATATAAACCAACAAATATGCAAGGTTGAGTACCAATGGTACTCAGCAAGTGTGGGAAAGTTATATCATGCATGGCTAGAACAAGGAGAGGTTGAACTCATGGTTAAAGCACTACGCAATTAATACCTATCACCTTAGCTTATTAAGCACCTACATTACTACACAGGTGAAATGGTCCCAATCTCCCATCCCATCATCATAACCAAATAACCATAACATCATTTCCAATGTTAAGCTCCCCGCTTAACTTCCAAAACCATCATTCCTCTAATCATGAATAAGTCCAGGCCGCTCTTAACCGTGAGCACGGCTGTCAAGACAGTTTTGACTCTGCAGAGTTTGTACCACTGTACCCACAAGTAGTGATTTCATCCCCCGTTGCCGGGTGGACTAAAAGAACCTCCATTATGCCAGTGGCTACGATCCACATTCACACTTCCCAGGTGTGTGGCCAAGAGATCACTACGAAGCCTTTACAAAGGGATTCCCGACGAGCGTGGGCCCACTGAGGTTTCACCCCTAACAGCATACAAGAGGCTCCAACCCCGCTGCAGTGGCCCCCTCTTGAGCCTTGCGGTTCATATGGTAGTCCAGCTGACACCTACTCCCCGCACCATCCAACACACCCATACTACGCCGGGGATACACCTAATTAATTGGCCAAGCTGCCCCATCTCAGCATGTGGTTGGCACTGTAAAGCCGGGTTACATGCTCCATGAACCGGTCCTTAGGATCCAGGCAAGTACTAAACACAAACCCAAGTCTCGTGCACCCAGCACACAACCAAAACATCCAACTTGCCTTGATCCCTACCTCTACACAATTCACAATGTCTCCTTCAAGAGTATGGTAATATAAACTGATGATCTCATGTCCCAAATATCCCATTCTAAGCATGGCTAAGCATATGCATGTAAATAAATGACATGACAAAATAAATCCCAACCCAAGCTTCAAGGAAACAAGGTAATGCAATTCTAGGGAAACTTTCCTAGCATGGGTTTCATATTTCATTTGACAATGCAAATAATTCTATCTACACATCCTAGCATAGGATCAAAGTGGTCAAGGACACTTGCCTCCTTCTTGCTGCTCTTGAAATGGGTAGTCCTGATCTTGGAAAGGGTTATCTTGCTCTTGAACAGGCTCTACTTCATACCATCACACATATCAAAAGAAAAACAACAATCATAAGACATAGTTCACACTTCTACTGTATACAAACCACACATTCACATTTATAAAAGTTCTTTACCATTATATGTGTTGTGGTTACTTTATGTGTTGATCTGTGGCTTGCATACACTTTTATTTATATGTGTATGATTCCTACTTTGGTGTTCATATTTATACTTACATACTATATTTATATATATATATGTGTGTGTTTCAGTTTTAGATAAATTTCTTACATTAAACTGCCAAGTATGTATGAAAAGTATTTTTCTTCTCCATATGTGCCTTCATAATTTCTATCAACCCTAAACTGAATTCTTTGGATTTTAGAGACTCCATTTATCTTTTACTAGTTGCTATATTTTCAGATTTATATTCCTATGCATAATTGTGTATTTTATTATGAAACTAGTAACATACATCAGCTAAACAGTATAGGTTCTGGTCCTAAATAATTTACTAACATCTTTTGACCTTGACTTCTGATGTAGACTATTTCATAATTATTTTCCCTATTTTTCTATAACTCTTCTTTACTTAAAAATGTGTCCCTATACTAATAAATGTGAATAATAGATGAAACAGATTTATTTCAGCCCAAATATATATTTTTATCTCACTCCAAAGTTTTCTAAGTACTGAGAAAGTTTTTAATTAATTTTGACAATTATGTTTGTCCCACTTTTTAATTTTTAAACACTAGTTACATATCCAATTTTCTAAATTAAATACTAAACAAGGCTAAAATAATGAATTCACCCCATTACAGGGTCTATAATATTATTTTCATAATTTCCAGGGGTCTAGCTACACTTATCAGAGGTGTTTTTTTTCTAATTTCTATTAAGTCCAGGGGCTAAAACTGATTTTTAAATTGATTTACATGATTTTCTGGAGTTCCAGGGGCTAGATCTGAAGTTTCCGGGGCTAGCTCTCAATTCCAGAGAACCCCAGGGGGTAGCACGTAAGAATTCCAGTCTTTATAATGCGGGGCTGACGTGGTCCGTCCGATTTTAAACCGACGGCTGAGATTATAAGATCGAACCGGTACGCGGGGTTTTAAAGTCTACCGTGCGATTTAAAATAAACGGCGCACATGCGGCCACGTCGCTCTGATCGAGCGCGGGCGGCGCTGCCGGCGGCGCACGGCGGCGGGAAGCGGCGATCTCGCCGGAAAGTTTCGGATCCTCGAGAATTATGCCTAGAACTGTGATCTTATGGCCTAGATCGGTAGAGGGGAGGTCAGGGATCTCACCTCGGGGGTTTTCTCGAGCTCGGGGGTCCTGGAAAGTGATCGGCGGCGAGGTCCGAGGCAAAACCACGGCGAAGCTCGTCGGCGCTGGATTTACACCGTAAGTCTTCGGGTTTTCTGCACCTGCAAAGTTCCCCGGAGGCGGTGGATCAAGACCAGCGAGTTAGATCAGAGTTTCCGAGCTTAGATCGGCCAGAATTCACCGGCGAAGTCTCGGTGCTCACCGGAGTGAAAATCGGCGATCGCGTGAGAAAAACTGATCGGATCGGGGGTTTTTATAGCCGGGGGAGGGCGGTGGGTCTGTTGTGATCGAGTTGGAGTCCTCTGGGTCCAGAATTCGGGCGGCGGAACGGGTTTCCCGATCGGTTGCGATCGCGCGCGCTGGAGAGAGTCCGGGGTCGCGGGGTTAGGGATGACATGTGGGTCCCACCCGTCGGTGAGAGGCAGCGCGGCGCGCGCGGGGGCGGGCTGGCGCGGGAGTTGCTGGGCCGGCTGGCGGTTTCAGCCCACTGGCCAGTTTTTTCCCGTTTTCCTTTTTCTTTTTCCATTTCTTTTCTGTTTTGGGTATAATTTGAATCCCAGTTTGAATTTGAATTTTTGCAAAACATGCAACACGTCCAAAAATTTTTAAATTCCCCTCTGAACATGGTTTAGAGTTTTGAATCAAAATTTGGGGTGTTACAGCTCTACCCCCCTTAAAAGAAATCTCGTCCTCGAGATTGGTGTTTCTAAGAAAACAATTCCGGAAATTGTGCCTTGAGCTCATCTTCCCTTTCCCAGGTAGCTTCCTCTTCTGAGTGATGCTTCCACTGCACCTTGCGCATCCGGATTCTCTTGTTTCTAGTGAGGCGTTCCATCGTCTCCAAAATCTTGTATGGTTGCTCGGCATAAGACAAATCTTCAGCTACATCCACTTCATTCATGGGCAACACCTCTTCAGGCGTCCTCAGGCATTTCTTGAGTTGTGACACATGGAATACATCGTGCACATCCGATAGATGAACCGGTAACTCTAGTTGGTACGCCACTTCGCCTTTTCTTTCCAAAACATGAAAGGGTCCGATGTATCGAGGTGACAACTTCCCTTTCACCTTGAACCGACGAAGTCCTCTGATAGGGGACACCTTGAGATAAACATAGTCTCCCACGTTGAAAACGAGTTCTCTTCTTCGTACATCAGCATAACTCTTCTGACGTGTTTGTGCTATCCTCAAGTTGTTGCGAATCTCCCTCACCTTCGCCTCGGCTTCTTGTAGCACTTCTGGACCAAACACTTTACTTTCTCCTGTTTGGTTCCAAAATAGAGGGGTTCTGCACTTCCTTCCATACAAAGCTTCAAACGGTGACATTTTCGTACTAGCTTGATAACTGTTGTTATAGGAAAACTCCGCATACGGTAGGTTCTTGTCCCAACTCCTATTGTTTTTGAGTGCACATGCCCTTAACATATCTTCAAGGATCTGATTGGTTCTCTCCGTCTGGCCGTCAGTTTGGGGATGATAGGCAGAACTGAAGTTCAGATGGGTTCCCATGGTTTCATGCAACTTCTGCCAAAACCTCGAGGTGAACAGTGTCCCTCGATCCGACACAATCTTCTTTGGCACTCCATGGTAACACACAATCCTTGACATGTACAATTCTGCCAATTTGGATCCGCTGTAGCTTTCTTTCACCGGAATGAAATGAGCTACCTTGGTTAGCCTATCAATAATGACCCATATTGAATCATACCCGGATTGGGTCCTAGGCAATCCCACGACAAAATCCATGCTGATTTCTTCCCATTTCCATTCAGGCACTTTGAGTGGTTGCAATAATCCCGCGGGTCGTTGATGTTCAGCTTTCACCAACTGACATGTGTCACATAGGGCAACATGTTCCGCGACATCTCGCTTCATGCCATACCACCAATACCTGCTCTTGAGGTCCTGGTACATCTTCGTACTCCCAGGATGAATGGAATAGTCAGAATCGTGAGCCTCCTTCAAAATTAACTCACGGATCTCCTTTACTTCTGGCACACAGATCCTTTTTCCGTGCCACACCGTTCCCTGTTCATCCTCTCTAAAACCAGGAGCTTTATTTTCCTTAATGAGCTGTCTGATCTCTTGTATCTTCTCATCATTCTTTTGGCCCTCGCGTATGTCTCGCTCAAGTGTGGAGTCCACTTCCATGGCGATGGCTTCACCACTATTTACTAGACATAGATTGAGTCTTATAACCTCGTCCTTCAATTCTGCAGGCATGTCCTTCAAACTCAACTTATTGACCTGCACTTTCCGACTCAAAGCATCGGCCACGACGTTTGCTTTCCCAGGATGATAGTTGATGCCCAAATCAAAGTCATTGATTAGCTCTAACCATCTCCTTTGTCTGAGGTTGAGATTTGGCTGTGTGAATATCTACTTCAAACTCTTATGATCCGTATATATCTCTGTCCTCTTCCCCATCAAATAGTGCCGCCAAATTTTCAACGCGTGTACCACTGCAGCTAGTTCTAGGTCATGTGTAGGATAGTTCTTCTCGTGCTTCCGAAGCCGCCGGGATGCATATGCCACGACATGTCCTTCTTGCATGAGAACACATCCCAACCCATTTCCAGAGGCATCGCAGTACACTGTGAAATTCTTCTGCATATCTGGCATAACCAACACTGGGGTTGTTGTCAATCTCTTCTTTAACTCCTGAAAGCTCATCTCGCACTGTGGCGTCCAGGTGAATGTGATTCCCTTTTCCAACAGTTTGGTGAGAGGTCTCGAGATCTTGGAGAATCCCTCAATAAACCGTCGATAGTATCCAGCCAATCCCAAAAAGCTTCGAACTTCCCCGACATTTTCAGGGGTTTTCCACTTCTGGATATCCTCGATTTTGGCGGGATCTACGGAGATTCCTCCCTCCGAGATTATATGTCCTAAAAAGGGAACTCTCTTCAGCCAAAACTCACACTTGCTCAACTTGGCATATAGTTGGTGTTCTCTCAACCTCTGCAACACCAACCTTAGATGTTTCTCATGTTCTTCTTCATCTTTGGAGAAGACGAGAATATCATCTATGAAAACCACCACAAATTTGTCCAGATATTCCATGAATACCTTGTTCATGAGATACATGAAATATGCCGGGGCATTGGTTAGCCCGAAAGGCATGACAGTGTATTCATACAGTCCGTACCGAGATACGAAAGCTGTCTTGGTAATATCTGATTGCCTTATCTTGAGTTGGTGGTACCCCGACCTGAGATCAATTTTCGAGAACACACAAGCTCCCCTCAACTGATCAAACAAGTCTTCAATGCGAGGCAATGGGTACTTGTTTTTGATGGTTACCTCATTCAAGGCACGGTAATCCACGCATAACCTTTGGGTTCCATCTTTCTTAGGCACAAATATCACCGGAGCTCCCCATGGTGAGGAACTAGGGCGAATATACCCCTTCTCCGTCAATTCTCTCAAATGATCCTTGAGCTCTTCTAGCTGCTTGGAGTCCATTCGATAAGGTCTCTTGTATATCGGGGCTGTTCCCGGTACTAGCTCAATTGCGAATTCCACGTCACGGTCGGGAGGCATACCTGGCAATTCCTCCGGAAAAACATCTGGATATTCCCTGATAGTCCTGATTTCCTCAACTTTCACTTCCACTTGATTTAATTTAATGTCCCTCCTAGGCTCGTGTATCGTTATGAACTTTACTCTTGTGCCATTGGGGTGAGTTAGTTCCACCGTTCTGGTCGAACAATGGATGATTCCTTTATGTTTGGTCAACCAATCCATACCCAAAATAATATCTATCCCTTGTGAATCTATCACTATGAGGTTAGCAGTAAATACTACCCCATTAATGTCTAGGCTCACTTTGGGACACACTTGTCTTGTCCTTATTTCTCCACCTGGAGAGTTTACGGCTAGCATATGGTTCATTTGTGTGGTTGCCAGGTCATGCTTCTTAACAAACCCTTGAGCAATGAACGAGTGGGTAGCACCAGAATCAAACAGCAGAGTTGCAAGGTGTAAATTGGCAGGAAACTTACCAACTACCACGTCGGGTGCCTCTTGTGCTTCCTCCATAGTGACATGGTTCACCCGTCCTCTCATTACATTCTGCTGTTGTGGCGGCGCAGGCTTCTTCTTTGGGCACTTATGGGCATAGTGCCCCACTTCACCACAGCTAAAACATTGCACCCCAACCTTAGGTGCTTGGCCTTTGTTGTCTTGGGGTTGGTTCGGGGGTCCTTGCACTGCTGGTCGAGGTGGATATGCGGGGCGAGGCTGCTGCACAAACTGACGTTGCGGCTGTGCTGGTGCTGCGGGTGGCCTGTAGTTTGGGTTGTACCCTCTTGGTGCTGAATAGGGTACCACAGCACGGCTTGTCTGCCCCGTAGGTTGCTGCATCATACGTTGGCGGGTGTTGCTCCCTGAGGCCTGATGTGACCACCCCGCCTTCCTCTTATTCTCATTTTCCAGGGCCTTTAGCTTCCTTTCCACCACAAATGCTCTGTCCACCATCTTTTGAAAGCTTTCATACTCATTGGAGGACATTGCACACTGCATTTCCGCGGTAAGTCCTTCCACGAAACAATCTTGTTTCTGCTCATCAGTCTCTATGTCTCGTGGAGCATAACGGGATAGTTGAGTAAATTTAGTGAGGTACTCCCTCACCGTCATGTTTCCCTGCTGCAGTCCCAGAAACTCTTTCCTCTTGTTTTTGAGTTCACCTCTTGGGATATAGTGGTTGCGGAAGCTACGCTTGAACTCTTCCCAAGTGATGTTCTCAGGATCATGATGGGCGGCCACGTAGGCGGTCCACCAATCAGCAGCAGGTCCCTGCAGTTGATGAGAGGCAAACAGCACCCTCTCATACCCTTGGCATTGTATTATCCTCATCTTACTTTCAATGGTCTTCAGCCAATCATCTGCCTCCAGAGGTTCAGCAGCACTTGCAAACTTTGGAGGTTGAGTTCCTAGAAACTCACTCAACCTTGGTTGGCGTGGTGCCGCTTGTGGAGGTGGAACTTGATGCAAGTTGGCCACCACTTGAGTCAAATTCTGGATGAGCTGATTTTGATTCTCCAGCATTTGGTGGAGAGGATCAACTTCTTCACGGCGACCACCCCGGTCCTGGCCTTCAGAAAGATGAGGGTTGCATGCCTCATCGTTGTTGTTGGCGGGGTTGGCAGCACGTCCTTTTCCTCTTCCGGCCATCTGGCAGAATCAACAAATGTTAATTTGATACCATTTAGTATCATCTTACTACTTTCATTTGTTGGTGCTTTGAGGTGTTGAGGCTTTGTTAAAATTTTACGAGGGTTTATATCTCACTCCAAATAAATGCACTATTATTTCCTGTGGGTTCACACACCAAAGCAAAACAATCTGAAGACGAGGCTGTGGACAATTGCTCATGGCTTCCACATCTCACGTCACACACCAAGCATTACCACACCATTAACTACGTAACGACTCGACTACTCGACCTCTTGCTAGCTAGGGGAAAGACTCTACACTACTCGTCCTCTTGAGCTGGCTCCTCTGGATCTTCCTCCTCATTTCGGCTTCCTTCCGACTCTGCTTTTGGTGGGGAGGCTGCTGGTGGAGAAGTGCGACGACACCTGATTGCTCGGCGATCCGGGGAGTCAGGAGTCCATGGATCACTCACGGTGACACACAGTTCATTCCCATCTCCTCTTTCTCTCGCCTTTAAGCAAGCTCTCAGCAACGCCTCCGTTTCCTTCAGGGTGTCTTGGACATCCTGAAGCTCTTGTTGACACTCCTGCAGTCGAGTGATGAGCATAGCAGCATCCTCCAAGCACAAGTCCATGTGCTCATGGGAAGTCCCTTGCTGCACCGGTGGGTACTTGTATTCCGTGGTACCACTCTCACGTTGGAGGACATACATGTACTCAGTTTTGTCCAAGTGGCGACGATAGATGTGACTCTGGCAGGTGATGGCCTCCCAGGTGACATCTTTCTCCGCGTCAACTTGTGTTGCTCGACAAGCTGGAGAGTGGTGAATCTTAAGCAGTTGATTCTCGTGTATAATCCTCATCTCCGAACTCCATTCTTCCCTCTTCTCACGGATGGTCCTGGTGGAGTTATAGTGGATGATTAGCTTGCCCGTATTGCCAGCGGCTTCGAGCATTCGTCGAAGACGGCGCAACAAGTCTCCTACTGCCAATCCGTAGGAAAGGTACGTCACTGGACGACTCTCCTCTCTTTCGGCAAGGGCAACTACGGGAACTCTCCCTCCTGTGGACTTACGAGCGGTGCGAATCATGCGAACCATCTAAAACAAAAGAATTTAAAATTAGGTTAGATAAATTCTCAAATAAAAATCCTATTTTGAATGAAAGTTGGGGTAAGATGAAGAAAATGACTCCTTTAATAACACTTTTCCACCCACACCTTGGAAAATAGTTTTTAAGAAAATAGGGCCCTTAAATTCGTCCATTTCTACCTAGGTCCACGTTCCTACGGGCAACCTTGGCTCTGATACCACCTCTGTCACACCCGGTTTTTCCGAAGAACAACCAAGTGAATATCACATGTATGCCAGGATCATTTTCTCATACATGTGATGACAAATAGTGAAGCATCATTTATTACAAGCCAGGTGTCGAATATAAATAAGTCTTACATCGCAAATGTCTCAATGGACACTAATGCTTCATCACAAGTAAATAAACTAGCAGCGGAATATTATTCTTTAGGGCTCCATCACAAGCGTTGCCCGGGGGTCTTCATGAACCTAAAAGCCTTCCTCGGGTCCAAAATCTTGGTCATTATACACCACCTCATTATCTTGACCTGAGCAGCAATATAAACCAACAAATATGCAAGGTTGAGTACCAATGGTACTCAGCAAGTGTTGGAAAGTTATATCATGCATGGCTAGAACAAGGAGAGGTTGAACTCATGGTTAAAGCACTACGCATTTAATACCTATCACCTTAGCTTATTAAGCACCTACATTACTACACAGGTGAAATGGTCCCAATCTCCCATCCCATCATCATAACCAAATAACCATAACATCATTTCCAATGTTAAGCTCCCCGCTTAACTTCCAAAACCATCATTCCTCTAATCATGAATAAGTCCAGGCCGCTCTTAACCGTGAGCACGGCTGTCAAGACAGTTTTGACTCTGCAGAGTTTGTACCACTGTACCCACAAGTAGTGATTTCATCCCCCGTTGCCGGGTGGACTAAAAGAACCTCCATTATGCCAGTGGCTACGATCCACATTCACACTTCCCAGGTGTGTGGCCAAGAGATCACTACGAAGCCTTTACAAAGGGATTCCCGACGAGCGTGGGCCCACTGAGGTTTCACCCCTAACAGCATACAAGAGGCTCCAACCCCGCTGCAGTGGCCCCCTCTTGAGCCTTGCGGTTCATATGGTAGTCCAGCTGACACCTACTCCCAGCACCATCCAACACACCCATACTACGCCGGGGATACACCTAATTAATTGGCCAAGCTGCCCAATCTCAGCATGTGGTTGGCACTGTAAAGCCGGGTTACATGCTCCATGAACCGGTCCTTAGGATCCAGGCAAGTACTAAACACAAACCCAAGTCTCGTGCACCCAGCACACAACCAAAACATCCAACTTGCCTTGATCCCTACCTCTACACAATTCACAATGTCTCCTTCAAGAGTATGGTAATATAAACTGATGATCTCATGTCCCAAATATCCCATTCTAAGCATGGCTAAGCATATGCATGTAAATAAATGACATGACAAAATAAATCCCAACCCAAGCTTCAAGGAAACAAGGTAATGCAATTCTAGGGAAACTTTCCTAGCATGGGTTTCATATTTCATTTGACAATGCAAATAATTCTATCTACACATCCTAGCATAGGATCAAAGTGGTCAAGGACACTTGCCTCCTTCTTGCTGCTCTTGAAATGGGTAGTCCTGATCTTGGAAAGGGTTATCTTGCTCTTGAACAGGCTCTACTTCATACCATCACACATAGCAAAAGAAAAACAACAATCATAAGACATAGTTCACACTTCTACTTTATACAAACCACACATTCACATTTATAAAAGTTATTTACCATTATATGTGTTGTGGTTACTTTATGTGTTGATCTGTGGCTTGCATACACTTTTATTCATATGTGTATGATTCCTACTTTGGTGTTCATATTTATACTTACATACTATATTTATATATATATATATGTGTGTGTTTCAGTTTTAAATAAATTTCTTACATTAAACTGCCAAGTATATATGAAAAGTATTTTTCTTCTCCATATGTGCCTTCAAAATTTCTATCAACCCTAAACTGAATTCTTTGGATTTTAGAGACTCCATTTATCTTTTACTAGTTGCTATATTTTCAGATTTATATTCCTATGCATAATTGTGTATTTTATTATGAAACTAGTAACATACATCAGCTAAACAGTATAGGTTCTGGTCCTAAATAATTTACTAACATCTATTGACCTTGACTTCTGATGTAGACTATTTCATAATTATTTTCCCTATTTTTCTATAACTATTCTTTACTTAAAAATGTGTCCCTATACTAATAAATGTGAATAATAGATGAAACAGATTTATTTCAGCCCAAAAATATATTTTTATCTCACTCCAAAGTTTTCTAAGTACTGAGAAAGTTTTTAATTAATTTTGACAATTATGTTTGTCCCACTTTTTAATTTTTAAATACTAATTACATATCCAATTTTCTAAATTAAATACTAAACAAGGCTAAAATAATGAATTCACCCCATTTCAGGGTCTATAATATTATTTTCATAATTTCCAGGGGTCTAGCTACACTTATCAGAGGTGTTTTTTTCTAATTTCTATTAAGTCCAGGGGGTAAAACTGATTTTTAAATGGATTTACATGATTTTCTGGAGTTCCAGGGGCTAGATCTGAAGTTTCCGGGGCTAGCTCTCAATTCCAGAGAATCCCAGGGGGTAGCACGTAAGAATTCCAGTCTTTATAATGCGGGGCTGACGTGGTCCGTCCGATTTTAAACCGACGGCTGAGATTATAAGATCGAACCGGTACGCGGGGTTTTAAAGTCTACCGTGCGATTTAAAATAAACGGCGCACATGCGGCCACGTCGCTCTGATCGAGCGCGGGCGGCGCTGCCGGCGGCGCACGGCGGCGGGAAGCGGCGATCTCGCCGGAAAGTTTCGGATCCTCGAGAATTATGCCTAGAACTGTGATCTTATGGCCTAGATCGGTAGAGGGGAGGTCAGGGATCTCACCTCGGGGGTTTTCTCGAGCTCGGGGGTCCTGGAAAGTGATCAGCGGCGAGGTCCGAGGCAAAACCACGGCGAAGCTCGTCGGCGCTGGATTTACACCGTAAGTCTTCGGGTTTTCTGCACCTGCAAAGTTCCCTGGAGGCGGTGGATCAAGACCAGCGAGTTAGATCAGAGTTTCCAAGCTTAGATCGGCCAGAATTCACCGGCGAAGTCTCGGTGCTCACCGGAGTGAAAATCGGCGATCGCGTGAGAAAAACTGATCGGATCGGGGGTTTTTATAGCCGGGGGAGGGCGGTGGGTCTGTTGTGATCGAGTTGGAGTCCTCTGGGTCCAGAATTCGGGCGGCGGAACGGGTTTCCCGATCAGTTGCGATCGCGCGCGCGGGAGAGAGTCCGGGGTCGCGGGGTTAGGGATGACATGTGGGTCCCACCCGTCGGTGAGAGGCAGCGCGGCGCGCGCGGGGGCGGGCTGGCGCGGGAGTTGCTGGGCCGGCTGGCGGTTTCGGCCCACTGGCCAGTTTTTTCCCGTTTTCCTTTTTCTTTTTCCATTTCTTTTCTGTTTTGGGTATAATTTGAATTCCAGTTTGAATTTGAATTTTTGCAAAACATGCAACACGTGCAAAAATTTTTAAATTCCCCTCTGAACATGGTTTAGAGTTTTGAATCAAAATTTGGTGTGTTACACCCTCCGGCACGTCCTCTATGGCAAGTTGGTGGACAGTGCCGGGCCTAGGGTTTGCCCACCGTTCATTAGTGGGGTTCCGGGTTGATTCCTCCCCGGGAACTGCGGTGCAACTCCGCCGCCTTGCCTCTCCGGACAACTGCTGGCGAAGTGTCCCGGACGACCACACTTGTAGCATGTGGCTGCTGCTTGTCCGGTGCTTGAGGGACGAAAGCCCGGCATGCGCTGCTGAGGTGCATACGCACGCGGCATCACCCGCTGTTGTTGTTGTTGCTGCGGAGGTGGTACTGGCAGTGCCGGCCTGAATGCCGGTGGAGAATATGGCCGACTGCGGAATGGCATCGACCTCTGTTTGGTGGCTGCCAGCATTATCCCGATGGTGGACGATTCACCATCCGGTATTTTTGAGAGGGACCACCCCCTTCTCCGCTGCTTTGCGGCGCGCTTCGCTTCCTTTCCGCCGCCGCTAACTCCTTGCCGGAGTCTTCCTGAACAATCACAGCATGAACTATGTCATTGAGGCTGCCGCGATTGAACATCGCCAGATTGTCTTTCAGGAGCGGGTTAAGCCCCTGGTAGAAATGATCCCGCCGCTTCTCATCGGTATCAGCGTGATACAAAGCGTAGAGCGCAAGATCATTGAACGCCCTGGAGTATTCCAGCACGTTCCGGCTCCCTTGCTGCAGGCGTAAGAACTCCTGCGTCTTCCTCTTCATGAGACCCGGCGGTATATGATAGGCCCTGAAGTCCGTCCGGAATTCCGCCCAGGTCATAACTCGCTCGGTGGGCTGCGAAGCACAGTAGTTCGCCCACCACGCGCTCACGGATCCCTGGAGCTGTTGGACCGTGAACTGAGTCTTGCGCTGCTCACTCACTTGGAGCAGCCCGAACTTCATCTACATCATGCGGAGCCAGTTGTCCGCATCGAGGGGTTCATCCGCCCTTGAAAATACCGGGGGATGGGCGGCCAGAAAGTCGGAGTAGGAGCTCTGTTGGCGCTCCTGACGATCTTGACGTCTCTCATGTCGAGACGTATTCGCAATGAGGGTTTGCAGCAACTCCGTGTGCTGCTGATGAGAGCCTGCCATTGCTGCCACAATATCCGCCAAAGTAACCGTTGGCGGTGGCGGTTGTTGCTGTTGCTGCTGCTGCTGCTGTCCCGAGGAGTCCTCGGGAGGTTGTTGGGAGGTTTCTCCCCCCTGACTAGAACCCCCAACGTCCGGATTGGCACGAGTACGAGTCATTCTGTAATTCAAAACAGCGGCGATCAGCACATGTCATACTTAAAATTCTATATGAAACAGTAGGTATTGAACTGATGCATGAATAATTTGCACAACATTCACATATATTGATAAAGCATAGACTTTATACAAGATACATTAGTCTCGAGTCTCCGAGAAGTCGTGCTCATGTCGTCACTACCTATATATATGCTACTGTCTACACGACATGTCACGGATTACAAAAGTTCGGGTTACATGACCCTAGCTGCCCTACTTGGCAACGGTAACCTCCTACTCGGAGTAGAATTCGACCTCCTGTTGGTCGTCCTCCTCCGGTACCTCTGCTGGTGGCTCTGGGTCTACAACCCCCTCTTCCAGCTTGGGTTCTCCTATTGCCGGAAGACCCAAGACCACAGGTACAGCACCTACCACCGGTATGCCCATTACCGGAGGTATGAGGTCCTGCAATGCGTGCACCTCGTTCATGGCTTGGTTGTAGTCCTCTTCCCAGCCTTGCCCCTCCTCAATAGCGACGTCCCGCTCTTGAGTAAGGACCTTGTTCTCCTGGGTCAGAGCCTGCACCTGCTGTTGCAACGCCGCTATGTCGACACGTCTTTTCTTCTTCGCCTTCTTCAGACGATGCAACTGATTATGCTGTTCGTTCAGTCACTCAATCGTCGGAAGGAGAACATTGCGGAGTGCGCTGTGAGCACTCTCAAAATGATATCCACGGCTGTTGATCTCCTCGAGCTTCACGGCGAGACACTCCGTATGAACAGCTTGGCTGTCCATCATGGCCTTTCCCGCCATTATTTGGGGACTGAGGTTTTCCTCCGCGGGGTTGTACCTTGGGCAACCTGGATCTGTTGCCTCCATGTACCTCCCTTCCCACACGTGATTAGCCCGTCCCTCCACCAGAACGAGTGCGTATGGAGTGCCCTCCATAGCTCTCATGTGTAGCTGGCAGAAACGCGACATAGTGTCGCGGGCTGCAACATGCCACATTCCCTCCGGTTGTCTACCCCTCACCGTAACGGTGAACGGCGCCCAACCGGATGGCGTAGTCCCTGCAGGAACTTCGACATGGATTGTCCATGTATTGTTTCCCTCCTCGCCTTCTTCCTTGGTGAAGTACTGCGGCATCTTGCTGTACCCAAAATATTGAAGCATTTGCCTCAATGCTTCCGGATAGCCGCTGCGGTGAGAACAGTGGGACACCACCCACCCGTTCTCCAACTGTTTATCCACTGTCATCTGTAAAAACATATTTGAGAAATGTAAAATATTTATTTGAACAGTAAACCATTGAGTTATAACATAAAACATGTCATTGAACTCATAAGACTTGGAAACATAGTTCAAACTTAAACAAATATGACTGCTGATCTGCTGTCCACTGACAGCCCTGACCAGTTTCCTTTTCAACCTGATTTAGACCATGCTAAAGCAAAACCAATTCTGGAGATCAACATCAAAGTTAAAGCTAACTTCAATAGCTTTCCAGAAAGTATTTGCTTGGCCTACGATCTTTCCTGGTTCAAAAGTTATGAGATGTCGAAGTTGATAAAATTTCTGGAGAAAATTGGACAGCACCTCCCTGCTTTAGGTACTGATTTGATCCAAGAATTCCAGTTAATTCTACTCCCAATCTGACAAAACTTTCTGTTACAAAGTTGTAACCCATCGCTTAAACTTTTCAGAACTACCTCATTTTCTATTTTTGGATTTTTATGCAGGAAGTTATGATCAATTTACAGAGAGTTACAGAGAGTGTTTGCTCTGCCCTGTTTTCTGGACAGTTTGAACTCTACTGCAATTTTCGATTAGTTAGAAGATGGAACATCCCTGGACCTCAACAGAAAAGTTGTAAAGCTATTCCAAAGCTTTCCAGAAATGTATCATATGACCCCCAACCTTGAAAGAACTCAACCTCTAACCTCTGATTAACTTCAGCCTTAATTCAGCTGAAAACAGGGGACTCTGTCCTTAGTATCTTATAAGTTAAAAACTTGTTAACTTTGAATATCCTGTTCAAGGGAAAAAGTTACACAAAGTTTTTGTGCTCTGGATTAAAACTTTCAAGTTTTATAATCAATTTGTTCATTTGGTGGAGTGTGACGTCGATGCGTCACCAGAGCATGTCGGTACTACGTCCTCACAAAGAAAAACCTATACCGGACTTAGCCGGCTTCGTTAGTTCAATGGCACTAAAAGTCTCTCGCACACGGATGCTACACGTCTACTGTTTCATGGTTAGACTATCTGCAGATAACTCACACAATCGTCAGACTCGGCTGCAGACCGAGCCCGGTATCCATACAGTTTGTACACCCAGCCGTCATCACTCGCCCGGATGTTCTTATATGGGCTACTAACTCGATCCTCACTGGATTTTTGAAAAAGATGACCTTTGTAGTGCATTAAACCTCAAGCGAGCTCTGATACCACGCTGAGAGGGACCACACCGCCCATTCAGTCACGGGGACGTGGCACTCGCCAGGGAATCGCATTGGGTGGTGCCGTGATACGCGGCACCCAACAGCACACATATAAGGAAGCCTGTATTACATAAATCAAAAGCGGAAACTTACAATTGTTCTTTGTAAATACTTTACATCAAGTAACTACAGTGGAAGACTAATTTTTCTCATGTTTCATATCTACTAAGCACTCGAGAAGAGGTCCAGCCCGCGGACTCTTCTCGCTAGCAACACGAAGTCATACGGCAGTGGCTGCGTTCTCCACGTGTTAAATGTCTCGAAAGTCTCCAAGTCTCACCGGACAACCTTCTCAATAGTACCGCGGTTAACCTGCAAAACCACTCATATAGCAAGCGTGAGCACATAGGCTCAACAAGACTGACCCGTCTCACCTAAACACGGACTTAGCCGGCTTCGTTAGTTCAATGGCACTAAAAGTCTCTCGCACACGGATGCTACACGTCTACTGTTTCATGGTTAGACTATCTGCAGATAACTCACACAATCGTCAGACTCGGCTGCAGACCGAGCCCGGTATCCATACAGTTTGTACACCCAGCCGTCATCACTCGCCCGGATGTTCTTATATGGGCTACTAACTCGATCCTCACTGGATTTTTGAAAAAGATGACCTTTGTAGTGCATTAAACCTCAAGCGAGCTCTGATACCACGCTGAGAGGGACCACACCGCCCATTCAGTCACGGGGACGTGGCACTCGCCAGGGAATCGCATTGGGTGGTGCCGTGATACGCGGCACCCAACAGCACACATATAAGGAAGCCTGTATTACATAAATCAAAAGCGGAAACTTACAATTGTTCTTTGTAAATACTTTACATCAAGTAACTACAGTGGAAGACTAATTTTTCTCGTGTTTCATATCTACTAAGCACTCGAGAAGAGGTCCAGCCCGCGGACTCTTCTCGCTAGCAACACGAAGTCATACGGCAGTGGCTGCGTTCTCCACGTGTTAAATGTCTCGAAAGTCTCCAAGTCTCACCGGACAACCTTCTCAATAGTACCGCGGTTAACCTGCAAAACCACTCATATAGCAAGCGTGAGCACATAGGCTCAACAAGACTGACCCGTCTCACATAAACATGTAACTCTAAATGCTAGGATTGCAATGTGAAATAGGACGGTAAGTTTCAAAAGACACGCCTATTTAGTTTGCTCTTACTTTCAAGTTTTAGCAGCAAGTTGTGGAGAACCTCACGCTAAGGCACATGAGAGAGCCGCAACAAACAAGAAACACATTTCTCTCATGTATTTTAACCAAGGTTAAAAGTAACTTTAATTAGCTCTAAACTATAGAAAATCATTAACAATCAACGTTCATCTTTCAATCAGAAACATTTTAACATGTATCTAGCCTGTTGTTTCTACGTCACGGTACAGTGAACAAGTGGTACTCACTGAACACGAGGGACGGCGATTATAATCGATTTACACCTGCTGGGTTACCCGAATAACCCTTCACGTACGACCGTACTTGATGTTGCCTACAGCAACCATCACGGACGTCGTATGCAACCACCTTTCACCCGTCAGCCAAATATTGAACCGGTCCTATCGTCTGGAGTAAGAGGTCTCTGCGCGCGCATCCACGGTGCCACCAGCCGATTTACACCTGGAGCTCTCAACCTACCCTCTTAACGACAAGCAATGCCTCAATACCCAGCTACCTGAGTTACATCGGTTTCCCGGTTCCCATATAGCCGGTAGGTCTTCCGTACTGTTCTAGCTTGTTCAACAGGCCCGCACATGGCTCGGTCCTCAATCGACACAAGCGGAGCTATAGCACCCCGGCCCCAAAGTCTTGCTGCCCTTACTCTCCGCTCGGTCTCATATTTCTTGCCATGTGTTTCATTTGCTATTTTTACCCGAGCGATGTGCCTCTAGCCTATTCTCGCGAGTAGTTCCAACTACTCGACTTGTACTGAATCCTACTCTATCTTAGCATTGCAGTAGCTAAATGGGTTTTCAATCCTAATCCCAACCCATGGTTTTCTTGGCTATGCAATTGGGTTTCAAACAAGACTCTAATGCATAGAGTAAGTGGTACTCAAGGAAGTGCTCAAAACAATAAAAATTTGTAAAGAGGTTAATGCAAACCGGAGCTTGCCTTGCTGCTCTTGGTTGTAATCTAGCTGCTCTTCTGGAGTGACGAAGTCTAAGACTTCGGGTTCCTCCTCAACCTTAGGGGCTACATGAGATAACATGTATATGTATTAATTTAAATGCATTTGAATTGAATTTAAATTGGTGAAGACTGTAAGTCTCACTAGACCGACCCAATGACTCTGAAATTTTTATTGTGGTTTGGATACAACCTAAACAGAGACTTCGCCAAGTTTTAGTTGCAGCAAAGCTCATTTGAGCTCTCCACAAATATTTGTGTACTTGACATTAATCGGAGCTCTTAGGGTGTTCTAGGGATTTTCATGGAGCAAACCATGACTTTATGAAAACTTGATTTTCAGAGGGTTCTAATGGAGTTGGTATCACTTAATTTGAAGTTTCCTAGCTACAGATATGAGCTAAACAATTTCATAGAAATTCTAAAAATGTTTCTGGACATTTTCTATTTTCTCAGGAACAGTTTTATTAATCACACCATTAGGTGGACTAAATGAGCTCAAATGGATCTGAAATTTTTATGGTAAATCAGGTATATTTTGGTGGACATCCCAGCAAAATTTCAGAAATTTCCTCCTAAGGGTTCTCCAGTTAAAATTCTAAAAAATTTAAATTTTGACAAATTAATTTTCGAGACCTAAGGATTTTCATGAAGTGAAACTTGATTTGCTGGAAAGTACTCAGAGATATGAGTCCAACAAAATTTGGTTTACTTGACTTGGAGTTTTCTAGCCAAAGTTATGTGGGTTTGAAGTTTGAACTAAATCTGAAAATCGGGGAAATGTTTAAATCTGCCGCTGGGTCCACGGATACACGTGTCGGGCGCCGAGGCGACGGCACACTGGACTACAGGTTTAGTTCCCACGCTGCCACACTCGATCCGTGCCCACAGAAGATCAAACCGCCCAGTTTCCTTCCACTGACAGCGGGCCCGACTCGGTCGTTTTCAACCACGCACCTCCCGCGCGGTAGCGCCGCCGAGGTCGCTGGAGCACCGCCGAACTTGATCGTCCGGTCAGCTCCCGAGCTCCAACTCGCTGCTAGCCCCTAATTTGGTGCGCTGAACACATTGGGAGGGTTTCCCCTCATCGACGTTGGCTCTAACCGAGCCCGCGACGGTGCGGCGGCTCGGAAAAAGTTCGGCGACGTCGCTCCAACGTACTAGCCTGCCGAACGCCTGGCGAAGCGGCTCTACAACACCAGTGGTGGCTCGGGAATCTCGACATGGCGATGGGCAGGTGGCGCGGCCCCGTCAATTGAGACAGGCCACTCGCCCGGGGATCGCATTGGGTGGTGCCGTGTTGTGCGGCACCCAACAGCACACACATGAGGAACAATGTATTACATAATACAATAGCGGAAGCTTACAAGTTTTTCTTTGTAAATACTTTACATCAAGTAACTACAGCGGAATTCTATACCAACTCACATCGAATAACTAAGGGCACTCGAGATGAAGTCCAGCCCGCGGACTCCTCTCGCTAGCAATACGAAGACAACAGCAGCGACTGGGTCCTCCCTGTGTTTAAACGACTCGGAAGTCTCCGAGCCTCACCGGACAACCTTCTTTTCAGCATCGATGTTAACCTGCAAAACCACTTACATAGAAAGCGTGAGCACATAGGCTCAGCAAGTCTGACCCGTCTCTCCAAAACAAGAAACTCTACATGCACGACGGTTGCAATTAGGTCGGCTAGATTTGCATAAAGGACTCGCCTAAAGTTGATCCTTAACTTTCAGATTTTTAAGCCTCAGACCTTGAGCCGAAAAGCATCGGAACTCCACAATCAAACAAGAAACGCTTTGTTGTGATGCCCCTCGCACAAAGCGAAAGTAAAGTTTAATGAGCCTATCTCTAATTCAATCATGGTTGCAAAACAAGTTATAGCACAGCCTTATCAAGTTCAACTGAATAACCAGTTCAGTTCTTACTACGTCAAGACGCAGTGGGCAAGTATGCTCATATAACCGCGAGCGACGGTGATTCAAATCAGTACACGCCCGGACTACACGACACATACACCCGTACTCCGAGTTGCCGGCAGCAACCTCGACTGACGTTGTACGTGGCCACCTTTCCCAAGATCTTCCACATTGGACGCAGTCCAACTGCCCCGAGTACGCAAGCTTCCTCAAGGTACATACCCGCTGTGGTATGTTCTTAAGCGAGGTACCTCCTGCTACCCTGACGCCGAAAGCCTAAGGCAGTTGGAAAAGTTCCACTATGGATCTCCCAAGGTACATCGGTTTCCTGGGTCCCATATAGCCAGTATGCGCCCAATACACAACTCAAACTTGTGGAACAGGGCCAAGCACGGACGGGCCTTAACAGACACAGGCAGGGCTATGCTCGCACGGCCTGCAACCTGCTGCATCTAAACCTCCCTGCCCTGTCTCCATTTCTTATGTGTGAACTTTTCTCATCCTTTCTAATTCGGACCCGTTCCGAGTAAGCCAGCCCTAAACTCGCGAGTAGATTCCAACTACTCGACTTCTACCGAACCTTTCCTACTAACATTAGCGTAGCCAAATCCACTCGAGGAGTTGCTATTCCACCCTTTCTCTCTTAGGTATTTCTGGTCATGCAAGTGGGGTTTTCAATATCATCTAGACGTAATGCAATCAACGATGCAAAGCTATGATCTCTACAAATGAAAATGCTTTATAAAAGTGTTCAAATGCAAACCAGGGCTTGCCTGTTTTACAGGTGACTAAGGTTAGAATCAGTTAGTGACGATCACTTGGAGCTTGATCACTTGTTTTCCTCCCTCCTTGATCTTCACTTCAAGTCCTTCTCACCTTCTTCGCGTATATGCTACACGATAGGATCATGCATATGTATTTAATTGAAAAGCTTTTGCTAATAAGATCTGATGGCAGTTTTAAAACTGGAACTCTGTTTAAGAATTTAAAATGACACTGGTGCTAGTGGTTTGGGTTGGGCTTAAACACTAAGATCAAATATTAAGTGCTTTTCCCACTTAAGTGTTGATCACCATAAGAGGTTACCTATGACAGTGGTGATCCAGAGCTCCAATGGAGCTGGGAATTTTCATGTGAGTTCCTTGTCACAAGAAAGTCCTCTGGACCAAAATTTAGCACTTTTCATGGAGTGGTTTATTCAGAACAATTCTCTAAGTGTTTAATCAAAGATGAATTAACTCTGAGTTAACACCCATGTTCATGTCAAACTCAGTGAACCACAATTTCAATTATAGCTCCTAGAGTCTACATGAATTTTCCTAGGATTTGTGGAGCTAAGAATTTACCAGAACTGAATTTACAAGTTTTGGAAATTCTCTGAAAATGTTTCTGTATTCATTTGAATATAGGAACTTACAATCTGAATTACCCTGATCAATTCAACTCCAAATGATCTTAAACTTTTACAGGAGTCTAATAACACCCTAAAGAATATTCTGGCAAAATTTGAGGATTTTTGGATAAACCAAACTCCCTCTAAAATTCTTTTGCTGAAAAGTTTAAAGAATTTTCCAGAATTAAATAAAGACTTTCATACAAATTGGGTTGCATATTTGGATAGAGTTTGTCAATCTGAATCTAACCCAATTTGAATCACTAAATTTGGAGGTTCCTAGCAAAAGTTATGCTCTTCTAAAGTTTGGGGAAAAATCTGGAATTTGAATAAATCCGAGTAATGTTTAAACTGACTGTGGGACCAAGGGGCACGTGTCAGCTGCTGAGAGAGTGCCACACGGGCTACAGAATCGTTTCCGGCGCTGTCACAGTTGATCCCATGTTACAGAGAATCCGGCCCCTCTCTCCCGAGTCGCTGACAGGCGGGACCGGCGAGGTCGTCTTCAACCTCCCGCTCCCGCGCGATCCCGCCGTCGGGCTCGCCGGAGAAGCTCCGGGATCAGTCGTCCGGCCACCTCTGTCGATGAAACTCGCCGCCAGCCCCTAATTCAATGCGAGGAACATGCTGATGGGGTTTTCTTGAACTGGCAGGGCCCCCAAACTAGCCTGCGATGGCGCAACGGTTCGGACGAAGTCCGGCGACGTTGCCCCGACGCCCTAAGCCTTCTAGGCTTCGGTTTCCAAGCTCTGAAGCACCGGCGGACGCTAGGGATCATCGACGTGTAAAGGAAATGGCTCGGAGATGGCTCTAACTTAGGGTTCACAGTGCACCCGACGGTCTCTACCACAACAGCCGTTAGAAAGATCGAATTCACGTCGTGCAGAGCGGGTTTCGAGCTAGGTTCCAAAAGGAAAGTTGTTGCTAAGCAAGTCTACGTCCCGTGTGTGCAATTTGAAATGCTCAAAACAAATATAACTCGAGAATTTCACGGATTCATACCTGCGGGTCAGTTTTCACCGGCCGGAGGAGATCTCTGAAATTCGTCGACCAGAGGCGAAGATAGGCTTTGTGCTTTGGGTGGAAGCTGCACGGAGTTCCTGCGCGTCCAAAAGTGGCCTCGCTTGGTCGTGACAAGCTCTGGAGGAGGCTGTCCACGGGAGCACACCGCCGCTGTTGTGTGGCGGCCGCCACGGGAACCCGCCGTTCTCGCTGCAGAGAGCGTGAATCGACTCAGTGATGGCTCGAGGAAGTCGTGGGGACAACGGTGGTGTGGTTTTGCTGCTCAGAGGTGCTGCTCACTTGGATTGCCCGAGTTCCCGTGTGATCGAAGCCAGGCGGCTGCGCTTCTGTCTTTTGGTGCGAGGGAGAGCAGAGACAGCGCCGTGGCTTCGGTTAAGAGGCGGGAGAGGGCGTGAGGCGGTAGCTGCCGACGTCCAGCAGCTCTCCAGCGCGAAGGGGAGCCAGCAGGAGGTGGCTGCGGCCGAGCTTAGTGTCGAGCGGAGGAAAGTCGGCTTCGGCCGTTGCTTCGCGTGGGAGGAAATCAAACAGAGACTGTGGACTGCAGATCTTTCGCAATTTTCAGTGCTCCCAATGACAGGTGGGTCCCACATGTCAGTCCTCCTTATCTCCTCTAAAATATCTCCCCAATTTGAATATTGATGGAATTCAATTGTGGAAGTTTAAATCTGAGAGGCATTTGGATATTTGGGCAAGTTTTATCCAAATTCAAATATGCATTTGAATTCTTTGTCATTTAAAGTCCATTTTGGAAAAATGGGTTGCAATTCATTTCCATAAATCATGAAACTTTGCACACCCCCTAATTTGGACTCAAGGAATTCAAATATGAAATCTGATTTAAATTTTGGCTGCTGCAAATGAGATTTGTAGCACAACAGTTTTGAATTTCCATTGTTGCTCTCATTTGAATTTTGAGTTTGAACAATTGTTCCAAATCTGAGTTTTGTTTTCTCACACCTATGGGAACTTCCCATCTTTGTTTCAGACCCCTTTGGGTTCCAAGTTTTCAAATAAACATTTGAACTTGTGTGAAGAAAACCCTCATGTGTGTTATCACATGTGGGGAAAAGTTTTAACAAGTCCCAAATTTCATACACATGAAACCAACTTTTGCAAACAAGTGTTTCTTTGTATTCATAATTTTTGGACCTTTACATTCCTCCCCCCTTAAAAGGAATCTCGTCCCGAGATTCAAAAGAAGAACGAGGTGGGAGGTAATTACAAGGTTTATGACAAAAGCTCCGGATAATTCTTGTGGATGTAATCTTCAGTTTCCCACGTCACCTCTTCCGGGGTATGATTACTCCACAGGACTTTGTAAAATTTCAAAGTTCGGTTCCGGGTGATCCGGGCCTTTTCGTCGATAATCTGTACAGGTTGCTCGACATAGGTGAGATCCGGCTTCAGCTCGTCGATGTCTTCGGTGCGGATGGCAGCAGTAAACTTGAGACACTTCCGCAGCTGGGACACATGAAATATGTCGTGAATATCAGCAAGGCTTGCCTGTAGTTCCAGCCGGTAGGCTACAGTTCCACACTTTTCCGTGATAGTAAACAGACCGATGAAACGGGGAGCAAGCTTCCCTTTGACACCGAACCGATGAATCTCTTTCATCAGAGACACACGAAGATACACGTGCTCTCCGACATCGAAATGCAGCGGTCGACGTCTCTGGTCCGCGTAGCTCTTTTGACGAGATTGGGCAGCTCTGAGGTTCTCTTGTATTATCCGAACTCTCTCTTCAGCTTCATTGACAAGATCAACCCCGAACGTTACTCGTTCACCGGATTCACACCAATTCAATGGTGTACGGTACTTCCGGCCGTATAGAGCTTCATATGGTGCCATTTTAATGCTCGTCTGATATCCTTTGTTGTACGAGAACTCCGCCAGCGGTAAGTGATCATCCCAGCTCTTACCGTGGTGGATGGCACATGCTCTTAGCATATCTTCCAGTATTTGATTCACCCTCTCAGTTTGCCCATCAGTTTGAGGGTGATACGCAGAGCTTCTAATCAACTTCGTCCCCAAGGAGGTGTGCAGCTGTTCCCAGAAACGGGCTATGAATAGTGAGCCTCTATCTGACATAATGGTGCGGGGAACTCCATGTAAGCACAAGATCCGTGCTATGTATAGCTCCGCATACTGCTTTGAGTTGTACCTAGTATGCACAGGGATGAAATGTGCTTATTTGGTTAACCGGTCCACGATTACCCAAATTGAATCATGGTTGTGGGAGGTCATCGGCAACCCGACGATGAAGTCCATACTCAAGTCTTCCCACTTCCATGCCGGTACTTGTAGTGGCTGCAACAGGCCTGACTTCTTCATGTGGTCGGCCTTGACTCTTCGACACATATCACACTCTGAAACGTACTTTGCAACTTCACGTTTCATACGTGTCCACCAAAACATCTTCCGGAGATTTTGGTACATTTTGTTGCTGCCCGGATGAATGGAAAATTTGGACAAATGAGCTTCATCCAAAATTTTCTTCCGTAGTCCCATATCCCGGGGTACTACAATCCGGTCGTTGAACCACAAGGTACCTTCATCGTCCATCCGGAGGCACTTCATTTCTCTGTTGTCTATCCTTCGCCGGATGTGAAACATACCCTTGTCCTTTCGTTGTGCTTCAATGATGTCCTCTCGGATGGTAGGGATGAGAGCGAGATTATAGGGAGCTCCATACTGGATGACACGGAGGCTTGGTTCTTTATCATCCATTTCAGCAATAGTTAGGTGATGGATATGTGCCTTACGACTAAGCGCATCGGTGACCACATTCACCTTTCCTGGATGATAATGAATCTCAAGTTCATAATCTCTTAAGTTTTCCAAGTGCTAGTAGAGTTTAAATTTGGATTTACAATGTGTTTGTCTCACCTTTTAAATTTTAAATCCTAATCACATATTCAAATTCCTAAATTTAATATCATATAGGGTTAAAAAGGTAAACTTACCCCACTACAGGGTCTATTATATTATTTCATAAATTTCCAGGGGTCTAACTACTAATAACAGAGGTGTTTTCCTAATTTTTATTAAGCCCAGGGGCTAAAACTGATTTTTAATTGAATTTACATGAATTTATGAAGTTCCAGGGGCTAGATCAGAAGTTTCCGGGGCTAACTCGTGTTTTCCGAGATCCCCAGGGGGTAGCGCGTAAGAATCCCAGCCTTTATAACGCGGGGCTGACGTGGACCGTCCGATTTAAAACAGATGGCTCAGATTAGATCACCGAACCGGTACGCGCAGGTTTTAATTCTACCGTGCGATTTAAAATAGACGGCGCACAAGCGGCCACGTCGCCCTGACCGTGCGCGTGCGGCGCTGCCAGGCGGCGCGCGGCGGTGGGAGGCGGCGATCTCGCCGAAAAACTTTGGATCTTCGTCTATTCTTCCTAAAACTGGGATTTCATGGCATAGATCGGTAGAGGGGAGGTCGGGGATCTCACCTCGGGGTTTTTCTTGAGCTCGGAGGTCCTGGAAGGCGGTCGGCGACGAGGTCCGAGATGGAATCACTGCGGTGCTCGTCCGAGCTGTTCCTAGAGCGCAAATCACCGAGTATTCTGCACCTGCATGATTCCCCGGAGGCGGTGGAGCACGATCGGCGCGTTAGATCGGAAAATCAGAGCAGAGATCGAGAGAAAACGGTGATCGGAGCTTCGGTTCTCACCGGGAGGAAAAACAGCTGATCGGGTGGGGAAAACGGGGTGATGCCGGCGTTTACGTAGACGGGGGAGGGCGGCGTGTCGGTTGTGATCGAGTTTGAGTTGTCCGGGACCAGAATTCGGCTGGGAAAGCACGGTTTTCCGGGTTAGTTGCAATCGGGCGCGCGCGGAGGAGTCCGGGTAGTTGGCGCGAGCAGGAGGTCAGGGATGACACGCGGGTCCCGCGTGTCAGTGAGAGAGAGAGGGGAGCGCCTGGCTGCGGGCTGGCGCGGGGGTGGGTGGGCCGGCTGGTGGGTTTCGGCCCACTGGCCGGGGTTTTGTTATTTTTCTTTTTATTTTCTGTTTTGATTTGAATTTGAATTCCAATTTGAATTTGAATTTCTGCACCACATGCAACACGTCCAAAAATTTTTAAATTTCCCTCTTAACAGGATTTTGGGGTGTTACAGCTCTACCCCCTTAAAAGAAATCTCGTCCTCGAGATTGGTGGTTCTAAGAAAACAATTCCAGAAACTGTGCCTTAAGCTCGTCTTCTCGCTCCCATGTGGCTTCCTCTTCCGAGTGATGCTTCCACTGCACCTTGCACATCCGGATTCTTTTATTTCTTGTGAGACGTTCCATTGTCTCCAAAATCTTGACCGGTTGCTCGGCATAAGACAGATCCTCGCGTACGTCAACCTCATTCATGGGTAACACCTCTTCAGGCGTCCTTAGACATTTCTTGAGCTGTGACACATGGAATACATCGTGTACATCCGATAGGCGAGCGGGTAATTCTAGTTGATATGCCACTTCACCTTTCCTCTCCAGAACTTTAAAGGGTCCGATGTATCGAGGTGATAACTTCCCTTTCACCTTGAACCAACGAAGTCCTCGGATAGGGGACACCTTGAGGTAGACATAGTCCCCCACGTTGAAAACGAGCTCTCTTCTCCGTACATCGGCATAGCTCTTTTGTCGTGTCTGTGCTATCCTCAAGTTGTTGCGGATTTCCCTCACTTTTGCCTCGGCTTCTTGTAGTACTTCAGGCCCAAACACTTTACTTTCCCCTGTTTGGTTCCAAAATAGTGGAGTTCTGCACTTCCTCCCATACAAAGCTTCAAACGGTGACATCTTCATACTAGCCTGATAGCTGTTGTTATAGGAGAACTCCGCATATGGTAAGTTCTTATCCCAACTCCGATTGTTTTTGAGTGCACACGCTCTCAGCATGTCCTCAAGGATCTGGTTGGTTCTTTCCGTCTGTCCGTCAGTCTGGGGGTGATAGGCAGAACTAAAATTCAGATGAGTTCCCATGGTTTCATGCAACTTCTGCCAGAACCTTGAGGTGAACTGTGTCCCTCGATCTGACACTATTTTCTTTGGCACTCCATGGAAACACACGATCCTTGACATGTATAATTTTGTCAATTTGGATCCGCTGTAGCTTTCTTTCACAGGGATGAAATGAGCTACCTTGGTTAGCCTGTCAATGATTACCCATATCGAATCATATCCTGATTGGGTCCTAGGTAGTCCCTCTATGAAATCCATACCGATTTCTTCCCATTTCCATTCAGGCACTTTGAGTGGTTGAAATAATCCCACGGGTCGTTGATGTTCTGATTTCACCAACTGACATGTGTCACATAGGGCAACATGTTCTGCGACATCTCGCTTCATGCCATACCACCAATACCTGCTCTTGAGGTCATGGTACATCTTCGTACTCCCAGGATGAATGGAATAGTCGGAATCATGAGCCTCCTTCAAAATCAATTCACGGATCTCCTTCACTTCAGGCACACAGATTCTTTTCCCGTGCCATACCGTACCTTGTTCATCCTCTCTAAAACCAGGGGCTTTATTTTCCTTGATGAGTTCTCTAATCTCTTGTATCTTCTCGGCATTCATCTGACCATTTTGGATGTCTTTCTCTAATGTGGAGTCCACTTCCATGGCGATGACCTCACCACTGTTCACCAGGCATAGATTGAGTCTTATCACATCGTCCTTCAATTCTGCAGGCATGTCCTTCAAGCTCAGCCTATTGACCTGCACTTTTCGGCTTGAAGCATCTTCCACGACATTCGTTTTCCCAGGATGATAGTTGATGCCCACATCAAAGTCTTTGATTAGCTCTAACCATCTCCTTTGTCTGAGGTTGAGATCTGGCTGTGTGAAAATGTACTTTAAGCTCTTATGATCCGTATATATCTCTGTCCTCTTCCCATCAAGTAGTGCCGCCAAATCTTCAACGCGTGTACCACTGCGGCTAGTTCTAGGTCATGTGTAGGATAGTTCTTCTCGTGTTTCCGGAGCTGCCGAGACGCATAAGCCACGACATGCCCCTCTTGCATGAGAACACATCCCAACCCGTTCCCAGAGGCATCACAGTACACCGAAAAGTTCTTTTGCATATCTGGCATAACTAGCACTGGGGCTGTTGTCAATCTTTTCTTTAGCTCTTGAAAACTCGTCTCGCACTACGGCGTCCATGTGAATGTGATTCCTTTCTCCAACAGTTTGGTGAGGGGTCTCGAAATCTTTGAGAAACCCTCGATAAACCGTCGATAGTATCCAGCCAATCCTAAGAAGCTTCGAACTTCCCCGACATTCTCAGGGGTCTTCCACTTCTGTACATCCTCGATCTTGGTGGGATCTACGGAGATTCCTCCCTCCGAGATTATATGTCCTAAGAAGGGAACTCTCTTCAGCCAAAACTCACACTTGCTCAACTTGGCATATAGTTGGTGTTCTCTCAGCTTTTGTAACACCAACCTTAGATGTTTCTCATGTTCTTCTTCATCATTGGAGAAGACGAGAATGTCATCAATGAAAACCACCACAAATTTGTCCAGATATTCCATGAATACCTTGTTCATGAGATACATGAAGTATGCCGGGGCATTAGTTAGCCCGAAAGGCATGACTGTGTATTCATACAGTCCGTACCGAGATACGAAAGCTGTCTTTGGAATATCAGTTTGACTTATCTTAAGTTGATGGTATCCCAACCTGAGATCAATTTTTGAGAACACACAAGCTCCCCTCAACTGATCAAACAAGTCTTCAATGCGGGGTAGTGGGTACTTGTTCTTGATGGTTACTTCATTCAATGCACGGTAATCTACGCATAACCTTTGGGTTCCGTCCTTCTTGGGCACAAATATCACTGAAGCTCCCCATGGTGAGGAACTAGGACGGATATACCCCTTCTCTGTCAATTCTCTTATATGCTCCTTGAGCTCTTCCAGTTGTTTGGAGTCCATACGATAAGGTCTCTTGTATATTGGAGCTGTTCCAGGCACTAGCTCAATCGAGAATTCCACTTCACGATCGGGAGGCGTACCTGGCAACTCCTCCGGAAAAACGTCTGGATATTCCCTGATAATCCTGATCTCCTCCACTTTCACCTCAACTTGATTTAATTTAATGTCCCTCCTAGGCCCTTGTATTGTTATAAACTTTACTCTTGTGCCATTAGGGTGAGTTAGTTCCACCGTTCTGGTCGAACAATGGATGATTCCCTTATGTTTGGTCAACCAATCCATGCCCAAAATAATATCTATCCCTTGTGAATCTATCACTATGAGGTTGGCAGTAAATACTACCCCATTAATGTCTAGATTCACCTTGGGACACACTTGTCTTGTCCTTATTTCTCCACCTGGAGAGTTTACTGCTAGCATATGGTTCATTTGTGTTGTTGCTAGATCATGCTTCTTAACAAACCCTTGGGCAATGAACGAGTGGGTAGCACCAGAATCGAACAACAGGGTTGCAATGTGTAAATTGGCAGGAAACTTACCAACTACCACGTCGGGTGCCTCTTGCGCTTCTTCCATGGTCACGTGGTTCACCCATCCTCGCATCACATTCTGTTGTTGGGGCTGCACGGGCTTCTTCTTTGGGCACTTATGAGTGTAGTGCCCCACTTCACCACAGTTTAAGCATTGTACCCCAACCTTAGGTGCCTGGCCTTTGTTGTCTTGGGGTTGGTTCGGTGGTCCTTGTACTGCTGGTCGAGGTTGATATGTGGGGCGAGGCTACTGTACAAACTGACGTTGTGGCTGTGTTGGTGCTGACGGAGGCCTGAAATTTGGGTTGTACCCTCTCGGCGCGGAGTAGGGTACCGCAGCACGGCTCGTCTGCCCTGCGGGTTGCTGCATCAGACGTGAGCGTGTGTTGCTACCCGAGGCTTGGTGTGACCATCCCGCCTTCCTCTTGTTTTCATTTTCCAAGGCCTTCAGCTTCCTCTCCACAACAAATGCTCTGTCCACCATCTTTTGGAAGCTTTCATACTCGTTGGAGGACATTGCACACTGCATTTCCGCTGTAAGTCCTTCCACAAAGCAGTCCTGTTTCTGCTCATCAGTCTCTATGTCCCGTGGTGCATAACGGGATAGTTGGGTGAATTTAGTGAAGTATTCCCTCACCGTCATGTTTCCTTGCTGCAGCCCCAAGTACTCCTTTCTCTTGTTTTTGAGTTCACCCCTTGGTATGTAATGGTTGCGGAAGCTACGCTTGAACTCTTCCCAAGTGATGTTCTCAAGGTCATGATGGGTGGCCACGTAAGCAGTCCACCAATCAGCAGCAGGTCCATGCAATTGGTAAGAGGCAAACAGAACCCTCTCATATCCTTGGCATTGTATGATCCTCATCTTGCTCTCAATGGTCTTTAGCCAATCATCTGCCTCCAGAGGTTCAGCAGCACTTGCAAACTTTGGAGGTTGAGTCCCTAGAAACTCACTCAACCTTGGTTGGCGTGGTGCAGCTTGTGGAGGTGGAGCTTGGTGCAAGTTGGCCACCACTTGAGTCAGGCTCTGGATGAGCTGATTCTGGTTTCCCAGCATTTGGTGGATGGGATCAACTCCTTCCCGATGACCACCCCTGTCTTGTCCTCCAGAAAGATGAGGGTTGCCTGCCTCATCGTTGTTGTTGGCGGGGTTGGCAGCACGACCCTTTCCTCTTCCGTCCATCTATCATGATCAACCAGATGTTAACTTAAAGCATTAAGTATTAACTTCCCAATTTGCTTGTTTAAACTTTAAAATTTTGAGACCTTATTTCATTCATATTTTCTGAGAGTTTCATGTCTTACGCGAACATAAATGCACTCTTAATTCATCTGGGTTCACACACGAAAGCAAAACAATCTGAAGACGAGGTCGTGGACAAACGCCCATGGCTGCCACAACTCACGTCACACACCAAGCATTAACACACCATTAACTAAGGTAACGACTCAACTACTCGATAACCTTCTGAACTATGGGAAAGGACTCTACACAACTCATATCACTGAGCTGGCTCCTCGGGATCTTCCTCATTATTGCGGCTGCCCTCTGACTCCGCTTTGGGTGGGGAAGCTGCTGGTGGAGAAGTGCGGCGACGCCTACTCACCCGGCAATCTGGGCAGTCAGGAGTCCATGTGTCATTCACGGTGACACACAGTTCATTCCCATCTCCTCTTTCTCTCGCCCTCAAGCTGGCTCGAAGCGACGCCTCAGTCTCCTTCAGGGTGTCACGAACATCCTGAAGCTCCTGCTGGCACTCCTGCAGTCGAGTCTGAGCATAGCAGCATCCTCCAAGCACAAGTCCATGTGCTCATGTGAAGTCCCTTGCTGTACTGGCGGGTACTTGTACTCCGTTGTACCACTCTCACGCTGGAGGACATACATGTACTCAGTCCTGTCCAGTTGGCGACGGTAGATGTGACTCTGGCAGGTGATTGCCTCTCAGGTGACATCCTTCTCCGCATTGACCTGTGTCGCTCGACAAGCTGGAGAGCGGTGGATCTTGAGCAGCAGATTTTCGTGGATAATCGTCATTTCTGAACTCCACTCTTCCCGCTTCTCACGGATGGTTCGGGTGGAGCTGTAGTGTATGATTAGCTTGCCCGTATTGCCGGCGGCTTGGAGCATACGTCGAAGACGGTGCAACAAGCCTCCTACCGCTAATCCGTAGGAGAGGTACGTCACCGGACGGTTCTCCTCTCTCCGGGCAAGGGCAACTACGGGAACTCTCCCTCCGGTGGACTTGCAAGCGGTGCGGATCATGCGAACCATCTAAACCATAAAGCATTTAAACTTAAGTTAGATAAGATTTTAAACAAAAATCCTATTTTGAATAAAAGTTGGGTAAGATGAGTAAAGTGACCCCATCAAATCACACCTTCAACCCACACCTTTGTAAAATAGTTTTTAAGAAAATAGGGTCCTTAAATACGTCCATTTCTACCTAGGTCCACGTTCCTACGGGCAACCTTTGCTCTGATACCACTTCAGTCACACTCGGTTTATCCGAAGAACAACCGAGAGAATATCACATGTATGCCAGGAATCATTTTCTCATACATGTGATGAAAAATAGTGAAGCATCATTTATTACAAGCCAGGTGTCGAATATGAATAAGTCTTACATAGCATACGTCTCGATGGACGATAATAAGTTCATGACATATAAATAAAACAGCAGCGGAAATATTATTCTTGTGGGCTCCATCACAGGCGTTGCCCGGGGGACTCCATGAATCTAGAATCCTTCTTCGGGTCCGAAGTCTTGATCATTAAACACCACATCATCCCCTTGACCTGAGCAGCAATTTAAACCAACAAATATGGAAGTTTGAGTACCGTGGGTACTCAGCAAGTGGGGGAAATATTATGTCATGCATGGCTAGAGCAAGGAGAGGTTGAACTCATGGTTAGAGCACTACGCAATTATTACCTACCACCTTAGCTTATTAAGCACCTACATTACTACACAGGTGAAATGGTCCCAATCTCCCAACCCATCATCATAATCAATTAACCATAACATCAATACCAATGTTAAGCTCACCGCTTAACATCCTCAACTTCCAAAGCCATCAATCATCTAATCATGAATAAGTCCAAGCCGCTCTTGACCATGAGCACGGCTGTCATGACAGTTTTGACTCTGCAGAGTTTGTACCACTGTACCCACATGTAGTGATTTCATCCCCTGTTGCCGGGTGGACTAAAATAACCTCCATTATGCCAGTGGCTACCAACCACATTCACACTTCCCAGGTGTGTAGCCAGGAGATCACTACAAAGCCTTTACAAAGGGATTACCAACGAGCGTGGGCCCACTGAGGTTTCACCCCTAACAGCATACAAGAGGCTCCAACCCCGCTGCAGTGGCCCCCTCTTGAGCCTTGCGGTTCATATGGTAGTCCAGCTGACACCTATTCCCCGCACCATCCAACACACCCATACTACGCCGAGGATACACCTAATTAATTGGCCAAGCTGCCCCATCTCAACATGTGGTTGGCACAGTAAAACCAGTTTACATGCTCCATGAACCGGTCCTTAGGATCCAAGCAAGTACTAAACACAAACCCGAGTCTCGTGCACCCAGCACCAACCAAATCATCCAACTTGCCTCGATCCCTACCTCTACATAACTCATAATATCTCATTCAAGAGTAAGGTAAATAAATTGATGATCTCATATCCCACTTATCCCATTCTAAGCATGGCTAAGCATAAGCATATAAATAAATGACATGATAAAATAAATCCCATCCCAAGCTACAAGGAAACAAGGTAATGCAATTCTAGGGAAACTTTCTAGCATGGGTTTCATATTTCAATTGACAATGCAAATAATTCTATCTACACATCCTAGCATAGGATCAAAGTGGTCAAGGACACTTGCCTTCTTCCTGCTGCTCTGGGAATGGATAGTCCTGATCTTGGAAGGGAAGAACTTTCTCTGGGGCAGGTTCTACACATGTCAACACACATAGAAAAAGAGAACAACAATCCACAAGACATAGTTCACACTTTCACTCCACACATACATACATATGAAAATCATTCACATTTCTATGTGTTGTGTTTACTTTACATGTGTTGATTTTTGGTCTCTATGCACTTTTAAACATATGTATATGATTTCTAACTTTTGTATTAAGATTTTTATTTGCACATTAATATATGAATTTCAATTATAAACAAATTCTTTATATTCCATTAACACACTCTTTAGCTACCAAGTTTGCATGGAAGGTAATTTCCTACTTCAATTGAGTTTTCAGATCTTCTACCAAATCCTAAACTGAAGTCTTTGGATTTGGAGACTTTATTTATCATTTTCTAGTTATGCATACCTATTTTCCTATATTTTCCAGATTTATTTCCTATGCCTAAAAGTGAGTTTTAAATAGTAAATAGTAGGGCATATCATATAAACAGAATAGGTTCTGATCTAAAATATTAAATAATATATTTTTGGAACTTCTCCTCTGATGTGAACTAATTTAAATTTATTTTACCAATTTTCAGAATTATTTCCTAACCTAAAAATGTATCCCTATAACTAATAAATGTGAACAATCAATTAAACAGATTCATTTCAGCTTAAAATCTACTCATTCTAAAGTTTTCCAAGTGCTAGTAGAGTTTAAATTTGAATTTACAATGTGTTTGTCTCACCTTTTAAATTTTATATCCTAATCACATATTCAAATTCCTAAATTTAATATCATATAGGGTTAAAAAGGTAAACTTACCCCACTATAGGGTATATTATATTATTTCATAAATTTCCAGGGATCTAACTACTCATAACAGAGGTGTTTTCCTAATTTTTATTAAGTCCAGGGGCTAAAACTGATTTTTAATTGAATTTACATGAATTTCTGAAGATCCAGTGGCTAGATCAGAAGTTTCCGGGGCTAGCTCGTGTTTTCTGAGATCCCCAGGGGGTAGCGCGTAAGAATCCCGGCCTTTATAACGCGGGGCTGATGTGGACCGTCCGATTTAAAACAGACGGCTCAGATTAGATCGCCGAACCGGTACGCGCGGGTTTTAATTCTACCGTGCGATTTCCAATAGACGGCGCACAAGCGGCCACGTCGCCCTGGCGGCGCTGCCCAGCGGCGCGCGGCGGCGGGAGGCGGCGATCTCGCCGAAAAACTTCGGATCTTCGTCTATTCTTCCTAAAACTGGGATTTCATGGCATAGATCGGTAGAGGGGAGGTCGGGGATCTCACCTCGGGGTTTTTCTTGAGCTCGGAGGTCCTGGAAGGCGGTCGGCGACGAGGTCCGAGATGGAATCGCTGCGGTGCTCGTCGGAGCTGTCCCTAGAGCGCAAACCACCGAGTATTCTGCACCTGCGTGATTCCCCGGAGGCGGTGGAACACGATCGGCGTGTTAGATCGGAAAATCAGAGCAGAGATCAAGAGAAAACGGTGATCGTAGCTTCGGTTCTCACCGGGAGGAAAAACAGCTGATCGGGTGGGGAAAACGGGGCGATGTCGGCGTTTATATAGACGGGGGAGGGCGGCGTGTCGGTTGTGATCGAGTTTGAGTTGTCCGGGACCAGAATTCGGCTGGGAAAGCGCGGTTTTCCGGGTTAGTTGCGATCGGGCGCGCGCGGAGGAGTCCTGGTAGTTGGCACGAGCGGGAGGTCAGGGATGACACGTGGGTCCCACGTGTCAGTGAGAGAGAGAGGGGAGCGTGCGGCTGCGGGCTGGCGTGGGGGTGGGTGGGCCGGCCGGTGGGTTTCGGCCCACTAGCCGGGGTTTTGTTTTTTTTCTTTTTCTTTTTATTTTTCTTTTCTGTTTTGATTTGAATTTGAATTCCAATTTGAATTTGAATTTCTGCACCACATGCAACACGTCCAAAAATTTTTAAATTCCCCTCTTAACAGGATTTTGGGGTGTTACAGTATGTCCTCCAGCGTGAGAGCGGCACCGCGGAGTACAAGTACCCGCTAGTGCAGCAGGGGACTTCCCAAGAGCACATGGACCTGTTCCTGGAGGATGCAGCTATGCTCAGTACTCGACTGCAGGAGTGCCAGCAGGAGAATCAGGATGTTCGTGATACCCTGAAGGAGACTGAGGCGTTGCTTCGCGCCAGCTTGAGGGCGAGAGAAAGAGGAGATGAGAATGAACTGTGTGTCACCGTGAATGACACGTGGACTCCTGACTCCCCAGACCACCGGGCGAGCAAGCGTCGCCGCACTTCTCCACCAGCAGATTCTCCACCTAAAGTGGAATCAGAGGGCAGCCGTAATAATGAGGAAGACCCCGACGAGCCAGCTCAGTGATGCGAGTTGTTTAGATTCATTTCCCTTAATTCAGTAGGTTATCGAGTAGTCGAGTCAATCTCCTATTTATTTGTGTGTTAATGTTTGGTGTGTGACGTGAGTTGTGGAAGCCATGGGCATTTGTCCACAACCTCGTCTTTAGGTTGCTTTGCTTTGGTGTGTGAACCCATATGAATGAATAGAGCATTTATTTTCGCATGAGACGTGACGCCTTAAAGATCTATGTGAAATCTTCAGAAATTATTTAAATATTAAGGCCTCAAAACTTTAAGTTTAAACAAGCAATTTTGGAAGTTAATATGTAATGAATAAAGTTAACCTTTGGTTGATGATGATAGATGGCTGGAAGAGGAAGAGTTCGTGGTGCCAACCCCAACAACAACAACGATGAGGCCGGCAATCCTCACCTTTCCGGAGGACAAGACAGGGATGGTCGCCGTGAAGGAGCTGATCCTATCTATCAAATGATCGAAAATCAGAATCAGCTCATCCAGAGTCTAACTCAAGTGGTGGCCAACTTGCACCAAGCTCCACCCCCACAAGTTGCATCACGCCAACCAAGGTTGAGTGAGTTTCTGGGAACTCAACCCCCGAAGTTTGCAAGTGCTGCTGAACCCCTGGAGGCAGATGATTGGCTAAAGACCATGGAGAGCAAGATGAGGATCATACAATGCCAAGGGTATGAGAGAGTGCTGTTTGCCTCTCACCAATTGCATGGACCTGCTGCTGATTGGTGGACCGCTTACGTGGCAGCCCATCATGACCCCGAGAAAATCACTTGGGAAGAGTTCAAGCGCAGTTTCCGAAACCACTACATACCAAGGGGTGAACTCAAAAACAATAGAAAGGAGTTCCTGGGACTGCAGCAAGGCAACATGACTGTGAGGGAGTACCTCACTAAGTTCACCCAACTATCCCGTTATGCACCACGAGACATCGAAACTGATGAGCAAAAACAGGACTGTTTTGTGGAAGGACTTACTATGGAAATGCAATGTGCAATGTCTTCCAATGAATATGAAAGCTTCCAAAAGATGGTAGACCGAGCGTTTGTCGTGGAAAGGAAGCTGAAGGCCTTGGAGTAAGAGGAAGGTGGGATGGTCACACCAAGCATCAAGTAGCAACATACGTCCACGTCTGATGTAACACCCCAAAAATTTTGATTCAAAACCTTAAATCATGTTAAGAGGGGAATTTAAAAATTTTTGGACGTGTTGCATGTTTTGCAAAAATTCAAATTCAAACTGGAATTCAAATTAAACTCAAATCAGAAAAGAAATGGAAAAAGAAAAAGAGAAAACAGAAAAAAAACAGCCAGTGGGCCGAAACCCACCAGCCAGCCCAACTTACCCCGCGCCAGCCCGCAGCCGCGCGCCCGCGTTTTCTCACGCTGACAGGCGGGACCCACCCGGGCTTCGTCTTCCACCTCGCGCCGCGCCGGACTCTCTCTCACCGAATCCAAACCGATCGGAACTGCTGCGGATCACAGCCGAATTTCGCTCGAGGAGGAAACGGACATGATCTAAACCACCCCGCCGCCCTCTTCCGTCTATAAAAACCCCGGCCTCGTTCTGTTTTTCCCACGCGATCGCCGATTTTTACTCCGGTGAGAACCGAGACTTCTCCGGTGAATTCTGGCCGATCTAAGCTCGGAAACTCCGATCTAACTCGCTGGTCTTGATCCACGGCCTCCGGGGAACCTTGCAGGTGCAGAAAACAAGGTGACTTGCAGTGTAAACACAGCGCCGACGAGCTTCGCCGTGGTTTTGCCTCGGACCTCGCCGCCGATCACTTTCCAGGACCTCCGAGCTCAAGAAAACCCCCGAGGTGAGATCCCCGACCTCCCCTCTACCGATCTATGCCATAAAATCACAGTTCTAGGAAAAATTCCCAAAGATCCGAAAGTCTCCGGCGAGATCGCCGCTTCCCGCCGCCGTGCGCCGCCGGCAGCGCCGCCCGCACTCGATCAGAGCGACGTGGCCGCTTGTGCGCCATTTATTTTAAATCGCGCGGCAGGGTTTAAACCCCCGCGTACCGGTTCGGCGTTATAATCTCAGCCGTCGGTTTAAAATCGAACGGTCCACGTTAGCCCCACGTTATAAAGACTGGAAATCTTACGTGCTACCCCCTGGGGTTCTCGGGAAATAAGAGCTAGCCCCGGAAACTTCTGATCTAGCCCCTGGAACTCCAGAAAATCATGTAAATTCATTTAAAAATCAGTTTTAGCCCCTGGACTTAATAAAATTTAGAAAAAAAACATCTCTGATAAGTGTAGCTAGACCCCTGGAAATTCTGAAAATAATATTATAGACCCTGTAATGGGGTGAGTTTATCTTTTTAGCCCTGTTTAGTATTTAAATTAGGAAATTGAATATGTGGCGAATGTATAAAAATTAAAAAGTGAGACAAACACATTGTCATAATTAAATTAAAAACTTTCTCAGTATTTAGAAAACTTTGGAGTGAGATAAAAACATATTTTGGGCTGAATTGAATCTGTTTAATTTATTATTCACATTTAGGGACACAATTTTAAGTAATGAATAGTTTTAGAAAATAGGAAAATAATTGTGAAATAGTTTACATCAGAGGCAAAGGTCAAAATATGTTATTAAATTATTTATGACCAGAACCTATTCTGTTAGATGATGTGTATTACTAATTTCATAATAAAGAACACATTTATGTATAGGAAAATAAATCTGAAAATATAGCAACTAGTAAATGATAAATGGAGTTTCTAGAATCCAAAGAATTCAGTTTAAGGTTGGTAGAAATTCTAAAGGCACATATGGAGAAGAAAAATACTTATCATACATACTTGGTAGTAAAAAGATGTAGTAGTTGAATATAAGGGATTTATTTAAATGGGAAACTCATACATATATAGTAGGTAAGTATAAATGTGAACATAAAAGTAGGAATCATATACACATGATTAAAAGTGCATGTAAGCCACAAATCAACACACATAGAGTAACCACAACACATATAATGGTGAATGACTTTCATAAATGTGAATGTGTGGTTTGTATGAAGTAAAAGTGTGAACTATGTCTTATGATTGTTGTTTTTCTTTTGCTATGTGTGAATGGTATGATGTAGAACCTGCTCAAGAGCAAGTTATTCCTTTCCAAGATCAGGACTACCCATTTCAAGAGCAGCAAGAAGGAGGCAAGTGTCCTTGACCACTTTGATCCTATGCTAGGATGTGTAGCTAGAATTATTTGCATTGTCAATTGAAATATGAAACCCATGATAGGAAGTTTCCCTAGAATTGCATTACCTTGTTTCCTTGTAGCTTGGGTTGGGATTTATTTTATCATGTTATTCATTATTATGCATATGCTTAGCCATGCTTAGAATGGGATATTTGGGACATGAGATCATCAGTTTATTTTACCATACTCTTGAATGAGATATTGTGAGTTATGTGGAGGTAGGGATCAAGGCAAGTTGGATGTTTTTGGTTGTGTGCTGGGTGCACGAGACTTGGGTTTGTGTTTAGTACTTGCCTGGATCCTAAGGACCGGTTCATGGAGCATGTAACCTGGCTTTACAGTGCCAACCACATGCTGAGATGGGGCAGCATGGCCAATTAATTAGGTGTATCCCCGGCGTAGTATGGGTGTGTTGGATGGTGCGGGGAGTAGGTGTCAGCTGGACTACCATATGAACCGCAAGGCTCAAGAGGGGGCCACTGCAGCGGGGTTGGAGCCTCTTGTATGCTGTTAGGGGTGAAACCTCAGTGCGCCCACGCTCGTCGGGAATCCCTTTGTAAAGGCTTCGTAGTGATCTCCTGGCTACACACCTGGAAAGTGTGAATGTGGTTCGTAGCCACTGGCATAATGGAGGTTCTTTAGTCCACCCGGCAACGGGGGATGAAATCACTACATGTGGGTACAGTGGTACAAACTCTGCAGAGTCAAAACTGTCATGACAGCCGTGCTCACGGTCAAGAGCGGCTTGGACTTATTCATGATTAGAGGAGTGATGGTTTTGGAAGTTGTGGATGTTAAGCGGGGAGCTTAACATTGGAAATGATGTTATGGTTATTTGATTATGATGATGGTATGGGAGCTTGGAACCATTTCACCTGTGTCGTAATGTAGGTGCTTAATAAGCTAAGGTGATAGGTATTAATTGCGTAGTGCTTTAACCATGAGTTCAACCTCTCCTTGTCCTAGCCATGCATGATATAATTTTCCCAAACTTGCTGAGTACCATTGGTACTCAACCTTGCATATTTGTTGGTTTATATTGCTGCTCAGGTCAAGATAATGAGGTGGTGTATAATGACCAAGACTTTGGACTCGAAGAAGGTTTCTAGGTTCATGGAGACCCCCCCGGGCAACGCCTGTGATGGAGCCCTAAAGAATAATATTCCGCTGCTAGTTTATTTACTTGTGATGAACTTATTATTGTCCATCGAGACATTTGCTATGTAAGACTTATTTATATTCGACACCTGGCTTGTAATAAATGATGCTTCACTATTTGTCATCACATGTATGAGAAAATGATCCTGGCATACATGTGATATTCACTCGGTTGTTCTTCGGAAAACTGGGTGTGACAGAGGTGGTATCAGAGCCAAGGTTGCCCGTAGGAACGTGGACCTAGGTAGAAATGGACGTATTTAAGGGCCCTATTTTCTTAAAAACTATTTTTACAAGGTGTGTGTTGAAAAGTGTTATTTAATGAGTCAGTTTCTTCATCTTACCCCCAAGTTTCATTCAAAATAGGATTTTTGTTTAAAAAGTTTATCTAACCTAAGTTTAAATGCTTTTTGTTTTAGATGGTTCGCATGATTCGCACCGCTCGCAAGTCCACAGGAGGGAGAGTTCCCGTAGTTGCCCTTGCCGAAAGAGAGGAGAGCCGTCCGGTGACATACCTTTCCTACGGATTGGCAGTAGGAGGCTTGTTGCGCCGTCTTCAACGTATGCTCGAAGCCGCCGGCAATACGGGCAAGCTAATCATCCACTATAACTCCACCAGGACCATCCGTGAGAAGAGGGAAGAATGGAGTTCAGAGATGAGGATTATACACAAAAATCAGCTGCTCAAGATTCACCACTCTCTAGCTTGTCGAGCGACACAGGTCGATGCGGAGAAAGATGTCACCTGGGAGGCCATCACCTGCCAGAGTCACATCTATCGTCGCCACTTGGACAAAACTGAGTACATGTATGTCCTCCAACGTGAGAGTGGTACCACGGAGTACAAGTACCCGCCGGTGCAGCAAGGGACTTCCCATGAGCACATGGACTTGTGCTTGGAAGATTCTGCTAGGCTCAGCACTCGACTGCAGGAGTGTCAACAAGAGCTTCAGGATGTCTGAGACACCCTGAAGGAAACAGAGGCGTTGCTGCGAGCCTGTTTAAAGGCGAGAGAAAGAGGAGATGGGAATGAACTGTGTGTTACCGTGAATGACACATGGACTCCTGACTCCCCGGATCGCCGAGCGATCAGGCGTCGTCGCACTTCTCCACCAGCAGCCTCCCCACCCAAAGCGAAGTCAGAAGGCAGCCGCAATGATGAGGAAGATCCTGAGGAGCCAGCTCAAGAAAACGAGTAGTGTAGAGTCCTTCCCTTAGTTAGCAAGATGTCGAATAGTCGAGTCGTTACGTTAAGTTAATGGTGTGTTAATGCTTGGTGTGTGACGTGAGTTTTGGAAGCCATGAGCAATTGTCCACAACCTCGTCTTCAGATTGTTTTGCTTTGGTGTGTGAACCAACATGAAATAATAGTGCATTTATTTGGTGTGAGATATGAACCCTCGTAAAAGTATAACAAAGCCTCAACATTTCAAAGTACAAACAAAAGAAAGTAGTAAAATGATACTAATGCTTTCAAATTAACATTGGTTGATTCTGCCAGATGGCCGGGAGAGGAAAAGGACGTGCTGCCAACCCCGCCAACAACAATGATGAGGCATGCAACCCTCATCTTTCTGGAAGCCAGGACCGGGGTGGTCGCCGTGAAGGAGTTGATCCTCTCCACCAAATGCTGGAGAATCAGAATCAGCGCATCCAGAACTTGACTCAAGTGGTGGCCAACTTGCATCAAGTTCCACCTCCACAAGCTGCACCACGCCAACCAAGGTTGAGTGACTTTCTAGGAACTCAACCTCCAAAGTTTGCAAGTGCTGCTGAACCTCTAGAGGCAGATGATTGGCTGAAGACCATTGAAAGTAAGATGAGGATCATACAATGCCAAGGGTATGAGAGGGTGCTGTTTGCCTCTCATCAATTGCATGGACCTGCTGCTGATTGGTGGACCGCCTACGTGGCCGCCCATCATGACCCTGAGAACATCACTTGGGAAGAGTTCAAGCGTAGCTTCCGCAACCATTACATCCCAAGAGGTGAACTCAAAAACAAGAGGAAGGAGTTTTTGGGACTGCAGCAGGGAAACATGACGGTGAGGGAATACCTCACTAAATTTACTCAACTATCCCGTTATGCCCCACGAGACATAGAGACTGATGAGCAGAAACAAGATTGTTTCGTGGAAGGACTTACCACGGAGATGCAGTGTGCAATGTCCTCAAATGAGTATGAAAGCTTCCAAAAGATGGTGGACAGAGCATTTGTGGTAGAAAGGAAGCTAAAGGCCTTGGAAAATGAGAATAAGAGGAAGGCCGGGTGGTCACATCAAGCCTCAGGGAGCGACACCCGCCCACGTATGATGCAGCAACCTATGGGGCAGACGAGCCGTGCTGCGGTACCCTATTCAGCACCAAGAGGGTACAACCCAAACTACAGGCCTCCCGTAGCACCAGCACAGCCGCAACGTCAGTTTGTGCAGCAGCTTCGCCCCGCATATCCACCTCGACCAGCAGTGCAAGGACCCCCAAACCAACCCCAAGACAACAAAGGCCAGGCACCTAAGGTTGGGGTGCAATGTTTTAGTTGTGGTGAAGTGGGGCACTACGCCCATAAATGCCCAAAGAAGAAGTCTGCGCAGCCACAACAGCAGAATGTAATGAGAGGACGGGTGAACCACGTCACTATGGAGGAAGCACAAGAGGCACCCGACGTGGTAGTTGGTAAGTTTCCTGCCAATTTACACCTTGCAACCCTGCTGCTTGATTCTGGTGCTACCCACTCGTTCATTGCTCAAGGGTTTGTTTAGAAGCATGACCTAGCAACCACACAAATGAACCATATGCTAGCTGTAAACTCTCCAGGTGGAGAAATAAGGACAAGACAAGTGTGTCCCAAAGTGAACCTAGACATTAATGGGGTAGTATTTACTGCTAACCTCATAGTGATAGATTCACAAGGGATAGATATTATTTTGGGTATGGATTGGTTGATCAAACATAAAGGAATCATCCATTGTTCGACCAGAACGGTGGAACTAACTCACCCTAGGGGCACAAGAGTAAAGTTCATAACGATACACGAGCCTAGGAGGGACATTAAATTAAATCAAGTTGAGGTGAAAGTTGAGGAAATCAGGACTATCAGGGAATATCCAGATGTTTTTCCGGAGGAGTTGCCAGGTATGCCTCCCGATCGTGAAGTGGAATTCGCAATTGAGCTAGTACCGGGAACAGCCCCGATATACAAGAGACCTTATCGGATGGACTCCAAGTAGCTAGAAGAACTCAAGGATCATTTGAGAGAATTGACGGAGAAGGGGTATATTCGCCCTTGTTCCTCACCATGGGGAGCTCCGGTGATATTTGTGCCCAACAAAGACGGAACCCAAAGGTTATGCGTGGATTACCGTGCTTTGAATGAGGTAACCATCAAGAACAAGTACCCATTGCCTCGCATTGAAGACTTGTTTGATCAGTTGAGGGGAGCTTGTGTATTCTCGAAAATTGATCTCAGGTCGGGATACCACCAACTCAAGATAAGGCAATCTGATATTCCCAAGACAGCTTTTGTATCTCGGTACGGACTGTATGAATACACTGTCATGCCTTTCGGGCTAACCAATGCCCCGGCATACTTCATGTATCTCATGAACAAGGTATTCATGGAATATCTGGACAAATTTGTGGTGGTTTTCATAGATGACATTCTCGTCTTCTCCAAAGATGAAGAATAACATGAGAAACATCTAAGGTTGGTGTTGCAGAGGCTAAGAGAACACCAACTATATGCCAAGTTGAGTAAGTGTGAGTTTTGGCTGAAGAGAGTTCCCTTCTTAGGACATAATCTCGGAGTGAGGAATCTCCATAGATCCCGCCAAAATCGAGGATATCCAGAAGTGGAAGACCCCTGAAAATGTCGGGGAAGTTCAAAGCTTCTTCGGATTGGCTGGATACTATCGACGGTTTATTGAGGAATTCTCCAAGATCTCGAGACCTCTCACCAAACTGTTGGAGAAGGGAATCACATTCACCTGGACGCCACAGTGCGAGACGAGCTTTCAGGAGCTAAAGAAGAGATTGACAACAGCCCCAGTGTTGGTTATGCCAGATATGCAGAAGAATTTCACAGTGTACTGCGATGCCTCTGGAAACAGGTTGGGATGTGTTCTCATGCAAGAAGGACATGTCGTGGCTTATGCATCCCGGCAGCTTCAGAAGCACGAGAAAAACTATCCTACACATGACCTAGAACTAGCCGCAGTGGTACACACGTTGAAAATTTGGCGACACTCTTTGATGGGGAAGAGGACAGAGATATATATGGATCATAAGAGTTTGAAGTACATTTTCACACAGCCAGATCTCAACCTCAAACAAAGGAGATGGTTAGAGCTAATCAATGACTTTGATGTGGGCATCAACTATCATCCTGGGAAAGCAAACGTCGTGGCTGATGCTTTGAGTCGGAAAGTGCAGGTCAATAAGTTGAGCTTGAAGGACATGCCTGCAGAATTGAAGGATGAGGTTATAAGGCTAAATCTATGCTTGGTAAATAGTGGCGAGGCCATCGCCATGGAAGTGGACTCCACACTCGAGCGAGACATACGCGAGGGTCAAAAGAATGATGAGAAGATACAAGAGATCAGACAACTCATTAAGGAAAATAAAGCTCCAGGTTTCAGAGAGGATGAACAAGGAACGGTGTGGCACGGGAAAAGAATCTGTGTGCCAGAAGTAAAGGAGATCCATGAATTAATTTTGAAGGAGGCTCATGATTCTGACTATTCCATTCATCCTGGGGGTACGAAGATGTACCAGGACCTCAAGAGCAGGTATTGGTGGTATGGCATGAAGCGAGATGTCACGGAACATGTTGCCCTATGTGACACATGTCAATTGGTGAAAGTAGAACATCAACGACCCGCGGGATTATTGCAACCACTCAAAGTGCCTGAATGGAAATGGGAAGAAATCAGCATGGATTTTGTCGTGGGATTGCCTAGGACCCAATCCGGGTATGATTCAATATGGGTCATCAGTGATAGGCTAACCAAGGTAGCTCATTTCATCCCCGTGAAAGAAAGCTACAGCGGATCCAAGTTGGCAGAGCTGTACATGTCAAGGATCGTGTGTTACCATGGAGTGCCAAAGAAGATTGTGTCGGATCGAGGGACACAGTTCACCTCAAGATTCTGGCAGAAGTTGCACGAAACCATGGGAACCCATCTGAACTTTAGTTCTTCCTATCATCCCCAAACTGACGGGCAGACAGAGAGAACCAATCAGATCCTTGAAGATATGCTGAGGGCATGTGCACTCAAAAACAATAGGAGTTGGAAAAAGAACTTACCATATGCGGAGTTTTCCTATAACAACAGCTATCAAGCTAGTATGAAGATGTCACCGTTTGAAGCCTTGTACGGGAGGAAGTGCAGAACTCCCCTATTTTGGAACCAAACGGGGGAAAGTAAAGTGTTTGGTCCAGAAGTACAACAAGAAGCTGAGGCGAAGGTGAGGGAAATTCGCAACAACTTGATGATAGCACAGACACGCCAAAAGAGTTATGCTGATGTACGAAGAAGAGAGCTCGTTTTCAACGTGGGAGACTATGTTTATCTAAAGGTGTCCCCTATCAGAGGACTTCGTCGGTTCAAGGTGAAAGGGAAGTTGTCACCTCGATACATCGGAGCCTTTCAAGTTTTGGAAAGGAAAGGCGAAGTGCCGTATCAACTAGAGTTACCGGTTCATCTATCGAATGTGCACGATGTATTCCATGTGTCACAACTCAAGAAATGTCTGAGGACGCCCGAATAGGTGTTACCCATTAATGAAGTGGATGTAGCTGAGGATTTGTCTTATGCCGAGCAACCATACAAGATTTTGGAGACAATGGAACGCCTCACCAGAAATAAAAGAATCCGGATGTGCAAGGTGCAGTGGAAGCATCACTCAGAAGAGGAAGCCACCTGGGAGCGGGAAGATGAGCTCAAGGCACAATTTCCGGAATTGTTTTCTTAGAAACACCAATCTCGAGGACGAGATTTCTTTTAAGGGGGGTAGAGTTGTAACACACCAAAAATTTTGATTCAAAACCTTAAATCATGTTAAGAGGGGAATTTAAAATTTTTTGGACGTGTTGCATGTTTTGCAAAAATTCAAATTCAAACTGGAATTCAAATTAAACTCAAATCAGAAAAGAAATGGAAAAAGAAAAAGAGAAAACAGAAAAAAACTGGCCAGTGGGCCGAAACCCACCAGCCAGCCCAACTTACCCCGCGCCAGCCGGCAGCCGCGCGCCCGCGTTTTCTCACGCTGACAGGCGGGACCCACCCGGGCTTCGTCTTCCACCTCGCCCCGCGCCGGACTCTCTCTCACCAAATCCAAACCGATCGGAACTGCTGCGGATCACAGCCGAATTTCGCTCGAGGAGGAAACGGACATGATCTAAACCACCCCGCCGCCCTCTTCCGTCTATAAAAACCCCGGCCTCGTTCTGTTTTTCCCACGCGATCGCCGATTTTTACTCCGGTGAGAACCGAGACTTCTCCGGTGAATTCTGGCCGATCCATGCTCGGAAACTCCGATCTAACTCGCTGGTCTTGATCCACCGCCTCCGGGGAACCTTGCAGGTGCAGAAAACTCGGTGACTTGCGGTGTAAATACAGCGCCGACGAGCTTCGCCGTGGTTTTGCCTCGGACCTCGCCGCCGATCACTTTCCAGGACCTCCGAGCTCAAGAAAACCCCCGAGGTGAGATCCCCGACCTCCCCTCTACCGATCTATGCCATAAAATCACAGTTCTAGGAAGAATTCCCGAAGATCCGAAAGTCTCCGGCGAGATCGCCGCTTCCCGCCGCCGTGCGCCACCGGCAGCGCCGCCCGCACTCGATCAGAGCGACGTGGCCGCTTGTGCGCCGTTTATTTTAAATCGCGCGGCAGGGTTTAAACCCCCGCGTACCGGTTCGGCGTTATAATCTCAGCCGTCGGTTTAAAATCGAACGGTCCACGTCAGCCCCGCGTTATAAAGACTGGAAATCTTACGTGCTACCCCTGGGGTTCTCGGGAAATAAGAGCTAGCCCCGGAAACTTCTGATCTAGCCCCTGGAACTCCACAAAATCATGTAAATTCATTTAAAAATCAGTTTTAGCCCCTGGACTTAATAAAAATTAGAAAAAACATCTCTGATAAGTGTAGCTAGACCCCTGGAAATTCTGAAAATAATATTATAGACCCTGTAATGGGGTGAGTTTATCTTTTTAGCCCTGTTTAGTATTTAAATTAGGAAATTGAATATGTGGCTAATGTATAAAAATTAAAAAGTGAGACAAACACATTGTCATAATTAAATTAAAAACTTTCTCAGTATTTAGAAAACTTTGGAGTGAGATAAAAACATATTTTGGGCTGAATTGAATCTGTTTAATTTATTATTCACATTTAGGGACACAATTTTAAGTAATGAATAGTTTTAGAAAATAGGAAAATAATTGTGAAATAGTTTACATCAGAGGCAAAGGTCAAAATATGTTATTAAATTATTTAGGACCAGAACCTATTCTGTTAGATGATGTGTATTACTAATTTTATAATAAAGAACACATTTATGTATAGGAAAATAAATCTGAAAATATAGCAACTAGTAAATGATAAATGGAGTTTCTAGAATCCAAAGAATTCAGTTTAAGGTTGGTAGAAATTCTAAAGGCACATATGGAGAAGAAAAATACTTTTCTTACATACTTGATAGTAAAAAGGTGTAGTAGTTGAATATAAGGAATTTATTTAAATGGGAAACTCATACATATATAGTAGGTAAGTATAAATGTGAACATAAAAGTAGGAATCATATACACATGATTAAAAGTGCATGTAAGCCACAAATCAACACACATAGAGTAACCACAACACATATAATGGTGAATGACTTTCATAAATGTGAATGTGTGGTTTGTATGAAGTAAAAGTGTGAACTATGTCTTATGATTGTTGTTTTTCTTTTGCTATGTGTGAATGGTATGATGTAGAACCTGCTCAAGAGCAAGTTATTCCTTTCCAAGATCAGGACTACCCATTTCAAGAGCAGCAAGAAGGAGGCAAGTGTCCTTGACCACATTGATCCTATGCTAGGATGTGTAGCTAGAATTATTTGCATTGTCAATTGAAATATGAAACCCATGATAGGAAGTTTCCCTAGAATTGCATTACCTTGTTTCCTTGTAGCTTGGGTTGGGATTTATTTTATCATGTTATTCATTATTATGCATATGCTTAGCCATGCTTAGAATAGGATATTTGAGACATGAGATCATCAGTTTATTTTACCATACTCTTGAATGAGATATTGTGAGTTATGTGGAGGTAGGGATCAAGGCAAGTTGGATGTTTTTGGTTGTGTGCTGGGTGCACGAGACTTGGGTTTGTGTTTAGTACTTGCCTGGATCCTAAGGACCGGTTCATGGAGCATGTAACCTGGCTTTACAGTGCCAACCACATGCTGAGATGGGGCAGCTTGGCCAATTAATTAGGTGTATCCCCGGTGTAGTATGGGTGTGTTGGATGGTGCGGGGAGTAGGTGTCAGCTGGACTACCATATGAACCGCAAGGCTCAAGAGGGGGCCACTGCAGCGGGGTTGGAGCCTCTTGTATGCTGTTAGGGGTGAAACCTCAGTGGGCCCACGCTCGGCGGGAATCCCTTTGTAAAGGCTTCGTAGTGATCTCCTGGCTACACACCTGGGAAGTGTGAACGTGGTTCGTAGCCACTGGCATAATGGAGGTTCTTTAGTCCAACCGGCAATGGGGGATGAAATCACTACATGTGGGTACAGTGGTACAAACTCTGCAGAGTCAAAACTGTCATGACAGCCGTGCTCACGGTCAAGAGCGGCTTGGACTTATTCATGGTTAGAGGAGTGATGGTTTTGGAAGTTGTGTATGTTAAGCGGGGAGCTTAACATTGGAAATGATGTTATGGTTATTTGATTATGATGATGGTATGGGAGCTTGGAACCATTTCACCTGTGTCATAATGTAGGTGCTTAATAAGCTAAGGTGATAGGTATTAATTGCGTAGTGCTTTAACCATGAGTTCAACCTCTCCTTGTCCTAGCCATGCATGATATAATTTTCCCACACTTGCTGAGTACCATTGGTACTCAACCTTGCATATTTGTTGGTTTATATTGCTGCTCAGGTCAAGATAATGAGGTGGTGTATAATGACCAAGACTTTGGACTCGAAGAAGGTTTCTAGGTTCATGGAGACCCCCCCCCCGGGCAACGCCTGTGATGGAGCCCTAAAGAATAATATTCCGCTGCTAGTTTATTTACTTGTGATGAACTTATTATTGTCCATCGAGACATTTGCTATGTAAGACTTATTTATATTCGACACCTGGCTTGTAATAAATGATGCTTCACTATTTGTCATCACATGTATGAGAAAATGATCCTGGCATACATGTGATAATCACTCGGTTGTTCTTCGGAAAAACTGGGTGTGACATCTGATGCAGCAACCTGCAGGGCAGACGAGCCGTGCTGTGGTACCCTACTAAGCCCCGAGAGGGTACAACCAGAACTTCAGGCCTCCATCAGCACCAGTACAGCTGCAGCGTCAATTTGTGCAACAGCCACGCCCGACTTATCAACCTCGACCAGCAGGACCAGGGCCACAAAACCAACCCCAAGATAACAAAGGCCAGGCACCTAAAATTGGGGTGCAATGCTTCAACTGTGGTGAAGTGGGGCACTACGCTCATAAGTGCCCAAATAAGAAGCCCATGCAGCCACAGCAGCAGAATGTGATGCGAGGGCTGGTGAACCACGTGACCATTGAGGAAGCGCAAGAGGCACCTGACGTGGTAATTGGTAAGTTTCCTGCAAATTTACATATTGCAACCCTATTGTTCGATTCTGGTGCTACCCACTCGTTCATTGCTCAAGGGTTTGTTAAGAAGCATGATCTAGCAACAACACAAATGAACCATATGTTAGCAGTGAACTCTCCAGGGGAGAAATAAGGACAAGACAAGTGTGTCCCAAGGTGAATCTAGACATTAATGGGGTAGTATTTACTGCAAACCTCATAGTGATAGACTCCCAAGGGATATATATCATTTTGGGTATGGGTTGGTTGACCAAACATAAAGGTATCATCCATTGTTCGATAAGAACGGTGGAATTAACTCACACTAGTGGCACGAAAGTGAAGTTCATAGCCGTGCAAGAACCTGGGAGGGACATTAAACTCAATCAAGTTGAGGTGGAAGTGGGAAAGATAAGGATTATCAGGGAATATCCAGACGTTTTTCCGGAGGAGTTGCCAGGTATGCCTCCCGATCGTGAAGTGGAATTCGCGATTGAACTAGTGCCTGGAACAGCCCCAATATACAAGAGACCTTATCGGATGGACTCCAAACAGCTGGAAGAGCTCAAGGAACATTTATGAGAATTGACAGAGAAGGGGTATATTCGTCCTAGTTCCTCACCATGGGGAGCTCCAGTGATATTTGTGCCCAAGAAGGACGGAACCCAAAGGTTATGCGTAGACTACCGTGCGTTGAATGAAGTAACCATCAAGAACAAGTACCTATTACCCCGCATTGAAGACTTATTTGATCAGCTAAGGGGAGCCTGTGTGTTCTCAAAAATTGATCTCAAGTCGGGATACCACCAACTGAAGATAAGGCAAACTGACATTCCAAAGACAGCTTTCGTATCTCGGTACGGGCTGTATGAATACACCGTCATGCCGTTCGGGCTAACTAATGCCCCGGCGTATTTCATGTATCTCATGAACAAGGTATTCATAGAATATCTGGACAAATTTGTGGTGGTTTTCATTGATGTCATTCTCGTCTTCTCCAAAGATGAAGAAGAACATGAGGGACACCTAAGATTGGTGTTGCAAAAGTTCAGAGAACACCAACTATATGCCAAGTTGAGCAAGTGTGAGTTATGGCTGAAGAGAGTTCCCTTCTTAGGACATATAGTCTCGGAGGGAGGAATCTCCGTAGATCCCGCCGAGATCGAGGATGTGCAGAAGTGGAAGACCCCTGAAAATGTCGGGGAAATTCGAAGCTTCTTAGGATTGGCTAGGTATTATCGACGGTTCATTGAGGGTTTCTCCAAGATTTTGAGACCCCTCACCAAATTGTTAGAGAAGGGAATCACATTCACATGGACACCGGAGTGTGAGACGAGTTTTCAAGAACTGAAGAAAAGATTGATAACAGCCCGAGTGCTAGTTATACCATATATGCAGAAGAATTTTTCTGTGTACTGCGATGCATCTGGACACGGGTTGGGATGTGTTCTCATGCAAGAGGGGCATGTCATTGCTTATGCGTCCCGGCACCTCTGAAAACACGAGAAGAACTATCCTACGCATGACCTAGAGCTAGCCGCAGTGGTACACGCATTGAATATTTGGCGGCATTACTTGATGGGATAGAGGACAAAGATATGCATGAATCATAAGAGCTTAAAGTACATTTTCACACAGCCAGATCTCAACCTCAGACAGAGAAGATGGTTAGAGATAATCAACGACTTTGATGTGGGCATCAACTATCATCCCGGGAAAGCGAACGTCGTGGCGGATGCTTTAAGCCGGAAGTTGCAGGTCAATATGTTGAGCTTAAAGGACATGCCTACAGAATTGAAGGAAGATATTGCAAAACTCAATCTATGTTTGGTGAATAGTGGCGAGGCCATCGCCATGGAAGTGGACTCCACATTAGAGCAAGACATACGCAACGGTCAAAAGAATGACGAGAAGATACAAGAGATTAGAGAACTCATCAAAGAAAATAAAGCCCCTGGGTTCAGAGAGGATGAACAAGGTACGGTGTGGCATGGGAAAAGAATCTGTGTGCCTGAAGTGAAGGAGATCCGTGAATTGATTTTGAAGGAAGCTCTTGATTCCGACTATTCCATTCATCCTGGGAGTACGAAGATGTATCATGACCTCAAGAGAAGATATTGGTGGTATGGCATGAAGCGATATGTCGCGGAACATGTTGCCCTATGTGACACATGTCAGTTGGTGAAAGCAGAACATCAACGACCCGTGGGACTGTTGCAACCACTCAAAGTGCCTGAATGGAAATGGGAAGAAATCGGTATGTATTTCATAGTGGGACTACCTAGGACCCAATCGTGATATGATTTGGTATGGGCCATCATCAACCGGCTAACCAAGGTAGCTCATTTCATCCCAATGAAAGAAAGCTACAGTGGATCCAAATTGGCAGAATTGTACATGACAAGAATCGTATGTTTTCATGGAGTGCCAAAGAAGATAGTGTCGGATCGAGGGACACAGTTCACCTCAAGGTTCTGGCAGAAGTTAAATGAAACCATGGGAACTCATCTGAATTTTAGTTCTGCCTATCACCCCCCAGACTGACGGGCAGACGGAAAGAACCAATCAAATCCTTGAGGATATGCTGAGAGCGTGTGCACTCAAGAACAATAGGAGTTGGGATAAGAACTTACCGTATGCGGAGTTTTCCTACAACAACAGCTATCAGGCCAGTATAAAAATGTCACCATTTGAGGCGTTGTATGGGAGGAAGTGCAGGACTCCACTATTTTGGAACCAAATAGGGGAAAGTAAAGTGTTTGGGCTTGAGGTACTACAAGAAGCCGAGGCGAAAGTGAGGGAAATTCGCAACAATTTGAGGATAGCACAGACCCGACAAAAGAGTTATGCCGATGTACGGAGAAGAGAGCTTATTTTCAATGTGGGGGACTATGTCTATCTCAAGGTGTCCCCTATCCGAGGACTTCGTCGGTTCAAGGTGAAAGGGAAATTATCACCTCGATACATCGGACCCTTTCAGATTTTGGAGAGGAAAGGCGAAGTGGCATATCAACTAGAACTACCGGCTCGCCTATCAGATGTGCACGATGTATTCCATGTGTCACAGCTCAAGAAATGTTTAAGAACGCCCGAAGAAATGTTACCCATGAATGATGTGGACGTACGAGAGGATCTTTCTTATGCCGAGCAACCGGTCAATATTTTGGAGACAATGGAACGCCTCACAAGAAATAAAAGAATCCGAATGTGCAAGGTGCAGTGGAAGCATCACTCGGAAGCAGAAGCCGCATGAGAGCGAGAAGACGAGCTTAAGGCACAGTTTCCGGATTTGTTTTCCTAGAATCACCAATCTCGAGGACGAGATTTCTTTTAAGGGGGGTAGAGCTGTAACACCCCAAAACCTGCTAAAGAGGGGAATTTAAAATTTTTTGGACGTATTGCATGTGGTGTAGCAATTCAAATTCAAACGGGAATTTAAATTTGAATCAAAACAGAAAAAGGAAAAGGAAAAAGAAAAAGAAAAAAACCGGCCAGTGGGCCGAAACCCACCCAGCCGGCACAAAAACTCACGCCCGCGTTCCTCCCCTCCCCCTCTCTCTGAAACGCAGGGTCCGCGTGTCATCCCCCTCCTCGCACGCGCGCCCATCTGCCACGCGACATCCACGCCGATCGCCGCAGCCACGCCGATTTTCTTGCTCCGGAACCGCGATCTCCAGCCCACACGCTGCGGCACATCTAAACAAACCCCAGCCGCCCTCCCTCGCCCATTTAAACGCCGACAATCGCCCCTTTTTCCTCCCCGATCGGCCATTTTTCTCTCTGGTAAGAACCGAAGCTTCCACCGCCGTTTTCCTTCGATCCTCACTTGGATTTCCTGATCTAACGTGCTGATCATGTTCCACCGCCTCCGGGGAGTCTTGCAGGTGAAGGAAACCCGGTGTGTTGCGCTCTAGACACAGCTCCGGTGAGCACCGCCGCGTTTTAACCTCGGACCTCGTCGCCGACCACGTTCCAGGGCCTCCGAGCTCAAGAAAAACCCCGAGGTGAGATCCCCGCCCTCCCCTCTTCCGTTCTATGCCAAGAAATCCAAGTTTTAGGAAGTATAGACGAAAACCCGAAGTTCTCCGGCGAGATCGCCACCTCCCGCCACCGCGCGCCGTCGGGCAGCCGCCCGCACACGGCCAGGGCGACGTGGCCCCCTGAGGCCCGTCCATTTTAAATCGTGCGGTCCCTATTAGATCTAACCCATACCGCTTCGCGTTATAATCCTAGCCGTCTGTTTCAAATCCAACGGCCCACATCAGCCCCGCGTTATAAAGGCCGGGAATCTTATGCGCTACCCCGTGGGGATCTCGGAAAACACGAGCTAGCCCCGGAAACTTCTGATCTAACCCCTGGACCTTCAGAAATTCATGTAAATTCATTTAAAAATCAGTTTTAGCCCCTGGACTTAATAAAAATTAGGAGAATCTCTCTGTTTTGTGTAATTAGGCCCCTGAAAATTTAGGAAATAGCAAATTAGACCCTGCAGTAGGGTGGGTTTGCAATCCAGACCCTATAGGATATTAAATTCAGAAATTTGAACATGTGATTAGGATTTAAATTTAAATGGTGATGCAAACACATGTGCAAATACAAATTTAAACTCTCCTAGCACTTGGAAAACCTCTAGAATGAGTTAAAAATTGATTTTAGGCTGAAATGAGATCTGCCTAAGTGTTGCTCATTTTATTATTTCTAGAAACAGATTTTTAGGCTAGGAAATAATTCTGAAAACTGGTAAAATAAATTTAAATTGGTTCACATCAGAGAGGAAGTTCAAAAATATATTATTGAATATTTTAGATCAGAACCCATTCTGTTTAGATGATATGTCTTACTATTTTAATATTAAAATTCACTTTTAGGCATAGAAAATAAATCTGAAAATATAGGAAAATAAGTATGCATAATTAGAAAATGTTAAATGAGGTCTTTATTTTCAAAAACTTCAAATTAAGATTTTGTAGAAGATCTAAAAACCTATTTGGAGTAGGAAACTTTCTTTCATGCAAATTTTGTGGCTAAGGAGTGTATTAATTAAATATAGAGAATTTGTTCAAATGGGAAATTAATATATAGTGTGCAACTAGAAATCTGAATACAAAAGTTAGAAATAATATATATATATATATATATATATATATATATATGTGTGTTTAAAAGTGTATGTAGGCCTAAAATCAACACATCTAGGTAACCACAACACTTAAACATGTGAATGACTTTAATATGTATATATGTGTGGTTTGCATGAGTTAAAGTGTGGACTATGGCTTATGGATTGTTGTTTTCTTTTGCTATGTGTATTGGCATGAGTAGAACCTGCCCCAGAGCAAGTTCTCACCTTCCAATACCAAGACTTTCCATTCCCGGAGCAGCAGGAAGAAGGCAAGTGTCCTTGACCACTTTGATCCTATACTAGGATGTGTAGCTAGAATTTAATTGCATTGTCAATTTGGAATATGATGCCCAAGCTAGTAAGTTTCCCTAGATTTTCATTATCTTACTTTCTTGTAGCCTGGGTTGGGATTTATTTTATTTATGTCATTTATTTATATACTTATTGCTTAGCCATGCTTAGAATGGGATAAGTGGTATATGAGATCATCAATTTGTTTAGCTTACTCTTGAATGAGATTTATGAGTTATGTAGAGGTAGGGATCAAGGCAAGTTGGATGATTTGGTTGGTGCTGTGTGCACGAGACTCGGGTTTGTGTTTAGTGCTTGCCTGGATCCTAAGGACCGGTTCATGGAGCATGTAACCTGGCTTTACCGTGCCAACCACATGCTGAGATGGGGCAGCTTGGCCAATTAATTAGGTGTATCTCTGGCGTAGTATGGGTGTTTGGATGGTGCGGGGGAATAGCTGTTAGCTAGACTACCATATGAACCGCAAGGCTCAAGTGGGGGCCACTGCAGCGGGGTTGGAGCCTCTTGTATGCTGTTAGGGGTGAAACCTCAGTGGGCCCACGCTCGTCGGAAATCCCTTTGTAAAGGCCTCATAGTGATCTCCTGGCTACACACCTCGGAAGTGTGAACGTGGTTCGCGGCCACTGGCATAATGGAGGTTCTTCTAGTCCACCCGGCAACGGGGGATGAAATCACTAGATGTGGGTACAGTGGTGCACACTCTGCAGAGTCAAAACTGTCATGAAAGCCGTGCTCACGGTCAAGAGCGGCTTGGACTTATTCATGGTTAGAGGATCATGGATTGGGAAGTTGAGTATGTTAAGCGGGAAGCTTAACATTGGAGATGAGACTATGTTTACATGATATTGATGATGGGTTGAGGGATTGGGACCATTTCACCCATGTAGTAATGTAGGTGCTTAATAATATAAGGTGATAGGTATTAATTGCGCAGTTCTTTAACCATGAGTTCAACCTCTCCTTGCTCTAGCCGTGCATGACATAACTTTCCCACACTTGCTGAGTACCAATGGTACTCAAACATGCATTTCTGTTGGTTTAAATTGCTGCTCAGGTCAAAGGGATGATGTGGTGTTCAATGACCAAGACTTTGGACCCGAAGAAGGACTCTAGGTTCATGGAGTCCCCCGGGCAACTGCTGTGACGGAGCCCACAAGATTTATATTCCATTGCTTTTTTATTTACATGTTATGAACTTATTATTGTCCATCATGACATTATGCTATGTAAGACTTATTTATATTCGAACACTTGGATTGTAATATAATGATGCTTCACTATTTGTCATCACATATATGAGAAAATGATCCTGGCATACAAGGGATATTCACTCGGTTGTTCTTCGGAGAAACCGGGTGTGACACCCTGGGCGCCAGCGCGCAAGAGAGGAAGCAGCTGGTGGCGCCGGCGGCCTCTCGGTGGCACACCCGGCAGCTGCTCGGTGGAACTTCCCACCGAGGCTGTGAGTTTGTGTGCAAGTCACCCCTCTTAGCTCTATGACATGTGGGTCCCACCCTCAATTTTAACCACTGAACTTAACTCCAGTTCACTGTTGTAGACAGTAGTTCCACAAAGCCCATGGTGACTTGAATTATCTACCCTTGAGCCATTTCAATTGGTTAGAATTCAAATTGGGTTTGGTTTGAATAAATTTCAACACATGTTCAGTTTGAAATTCAAATAAAGTTTGAATTTGCTCCACTTAGCTCGTGTCAAGCCCAACTCCAAATGGAGTGAAAATTGGTGTGTGAGCTCGCAAAAATGTGCTGAGTAAGAATATGCCTCCCACTTTTGAATTCATGGGATCAAAACAGTTTGAATTTGAATTTGAGTTCAAACTGCCCCCTTTCTAGATATACCCAAACTGACCTCAAAAAGGTTTTGAATTTGGGTGAAACTTGGCATGGATACTCCTAGAAATGTGTAAGAGTTTTCCCAATGCCCAGCCCCTATATGATGTATGTGGGAAATGCCACTTTTACACTTTGTGAGTTTGTGTTTCTAATGAGCATGTTGATGGTGGTTACTTGCTTTTCAAATGTGTTCATCAACTTGCTTCAAATGAGGTATGTGTGTGGTGATGAACACTTCAAACATGTGTCAAAAACTGAGGCCTTTACATTCCTCCCCCCTTAAAAGAATCTTGTCCTGAGATTATACGGTAGAAATGAGAGAGGACGGTGGAAAATTACCAGATATGCGACGTGAAAAAGTCAGGGTAGTTAGCGCGAAGAAATCCTTCGCTCTCCCATGTCGCTTCGTCTACAGAGTGATTACTCCATAGAACTTTGTAGAACCACAACAAGCGATTGCCTGTGGTTCGGGCCTTTTCGTCAATGATCTGAACCGGTTCCTCCCGATAGGTGAGATCCGGTTGCAATTCTTCAATGTCCTCCAGCTGAACGGTAGCTGATAGCTTAAGACACTTCCTCAGCTGGGAAATGTGAAAGACGTCGTGCACACCGGAAAGTGCTTCTGGTAATTTCAGCCGGTATGCTACTGATCCACATCTTTCGGTAATCTGGAATGGACCGATGAATCGGGGTGCCAACTTTCCTCTCACCCCAAATCTGTTTACGCCCTTCATTGGAGACACACGTAGGTATACGTGATCCTCGACTTCGAACTGCAATGGGCGTCTTCTCCGGTCCGCATACTGTTTTTGTCGGGACTGGGCGGCTTTTAGGTTCGCTTGAATCAGTCGAACCTTCTCTTCCGCGTTGTTGACAAGGTCAATCCCGAGGGTAACCCTTTCACCAGACTCACACCAGTTCAATGGTGTGCGGCATTTCCTTCCGTATAGCGCCTCGTGGGGCGCCATCTTTATGCTGGCTTGGTACCCATTGTTGTACGAGAACTCGGCTAACGGCAAGTGATCATCCCAATTCTTGCCGTGGTTGATAGCGCAAGCTCGTAGCATGTCTTCTAAGATCTGATTTAACCGCTCGGTTTGCCCATCCGTCTGAGGGTGGTAGGCTGAACTACGGACCAGCTTCGTCCCCAATGCAGCGTGTAGCTGCTCCCAAAAACGGGACACAAATAATGTGCCCCGATCCGATATGATGGTATGGGGTACGCCGTACAAGCATAGGATCCGTGAGATGTAAAGTTCAGCGTACATCTTGGCGTTGTAGTTGGTGTTGACCGGGATGAAATGGGCAACTTTGGTGAGCCGGTCGACGATCACCCACACAGAATCATGTTTTTGAAAGGTGGTGGGTAAACCGACGATGATGTCTATGCTCACATCCTCCCACTTCCAGGAAGGAACGCCCAGTGGTTGTAGCAGTCCCGGTTTCTGCATATGATCCGCCTTCACCCTTCGACATGTATCACACTCGGACACGTACTTTGCGACCTCCCGCTTCATCCGTGTCCACCAAAACTTGCTTCTGAGTTCTTGATACATTTTGTTGCTGCCGGGGTGAATAGAAAATTTTGATAAGTGAGCCTCATCGAAAATTTTCTTCCGTAGCTCCAGGTTATGGGGTACGACGATCCGGTCCTTGAACCATAGAACGCCGTCTCCATCCTTCCAGAAACATTGCAACTCCCCAGAGTCTACACGTCTCCGAAGACACCGACAAACTTGTCCAGCTCCGGCATGAATACCGAGTTCATCAAATACATGAAATGAGCTGGAGCATTGGTGAGGCCAAAGGACATGACCAGGTACTCGTAAAGTCCGTACCTCATCGAGAAAGCCGTCTTCGGAATGTCCTCAGCCCGTATTTTAATCTGGTGGTACCCGGATCTTAAATCTGTCTTGGAAAAGATCTTTCCTTCGACCAACTGATCAAACAACATGTCGATCCATGGCAACGGGTACTTGTTCTTGATGGTTACGGCTTTTAGTGGACGATAGTCCACACAAAGTCGCAACGTCTCATCCTTCTTCTTCACAAATAATGCCGAACAGCCCCATTGCGAGGAGCTCGGCCAAATAAAACCCTTTTCCAGCAGGTTCGTTAGCTGGGTCCTCAATTCAGCCAATTCCTTGGGCGCCATCTTGTACGGTCTTCGGGATATTGGCATGGTTCCCGGTGCAAGTTCAATCTTGAACTCCACCTCTCTATTAGGCGGCATCCCGGCAAATCGTCCGGGAATACGTCAGGGAACTCTCGGACCACTGGAATATCTTCCAATCTGATGGTGGTGGACTGATAGACGCTTGGAAGTTTTATTTCTGGACTGTCCAGAAATAAAGAATGAGATTCACGCACTTCTGAATTCAAATGCACGATTCGGAGGATGGTGTCTAAAACAGCACCGTGGCGGGTTAACCACGACATCCCAAATATGACATCGACCTTTTGTCCCTCTAAAATTATGAGAGACGTAGGGTATACTCTACCCTCCAAGCACAATGGCGCTTTTGGGACCATCAAGCTTGCTGAAATTTTTCCACCCGGTGAACAAATCACATAAGGACTATCGGTGGGTAGTATTTGCAAGCTATATTTATTAATGAAAGCTTGGCAAATGAAGCTATGCGTGGCGCCTGAATCAAATAATACTATGGCGGGATGCTGGTGGAGTTGGAACATACCCGCAAGGATTGGTTCACCCTCCGGCATGTCCTCTATGGCAAGTTGGTGGACAGTGCCGGGCCTAGGGTTTGCCCGCCGCGCATTAGTAGGAATTCGGGGTTGATTCCTCCCCGGTAACTGCGGTGCAACTCCGCCGCCTTGCCTCTCCGGACAACTGCTGGTGAAGTGTCCTGGACGACCACACTTGTAACATGTGGCCGCTGCTTGTGCGGTGCTCGGGGGACGAAAGCCCGGCATGCGCTGCTGAGGTGCATACGAACGCGGCATCGCCCGCTGCTGCTGTTGTTGTTGTGGAGGTGGTGCTGGCAGTGCCGGCCTGAATGCCGGTGAAGAGTACGGCCGACTGCGGAACAGCATCGACCTCTGTGGTGGCTGCCAGAGTGGACCTAGTGGTGGGCGATTCACCATCCGAAACTTCTGAGAAGGACTGCCTCCTTCTCCACTGCTTTGGGACGCGCTTCGCTTTCTCTCCGCCACTGCTAACTCCTTGCCGGAGTCCTCCTGGACAATCGCAGCATCAATTATGTCGTTGAGGCTGCCGCGATTGAACATCGCCAATTTTTCCTTCAGGAGCGGGTTAAGCCCCTGGTAGAAGTGGTCTCGCCGCTTCTCGTCAGTATCGGCGTGATATGACGCATAGAGCGCGAGATCGTTGAATGCCCTGGAGTATTCCAGCGCGTTCTGGCCCCCTTGCTGCAGGTGTAGGAACACCTGCGTCTTCCTCTTCATCAAACCTGGCAGTATGTGATAGGCCCTGAAGGCCGTCCAGAACTCCGCCCAGGTCATAACTCGGTCGGTGGGCTGTGAAGCACAGAAGTTTGCCCACCACGTGCTCGCGGATCCCTGGAGTTGCTGGACCGCGAACTGAGTCTTGCGCTGCAAACTTAGTTGGAGCAGCCCGAACTTCATTTCTATCTCGCGGAGCCAGTTCTCCGCGTCGAGAGGTTCATCCGCCCTTGAGAATACCGGGGGATGAGTCACTAGGAAGTCGGAGTAGGAGCTCTGTTGACGCTCCTCACGGTCTTGACGTCTCTCTGGGCGAGACATATTGGCAATAAGAGTTTGCAGCAACTCCGTGTGCTGCTGATGAGAACCCGTCATTGCCGCAACGATGTCGGCCAATGTAACCGTTGGCGGTGGCGGTGGCGGTGTTTGCTGTTTCTGTTGCTGCTGCTGTCCCGAGGAATCCTCAGGAGGCTGTTGGGAGGTTTCTCCCCCTTGACTGGAACCCCCAACGTCTGGGTTGGCACGGGTACGAGTCATTCTGAAATTCAAAACAGCAGCGACCAGTACATGTCATACTTAAAATTCCATATGCAACAGTAGGTATTGAAGTGACACATGAATAATTTGCAACATTCACATATATTGATAAAGCATAAACATTATACACGATACATTATTCTCGGCCTCCGAGAAGTCGTGCTCATATCGTCACTACCTATACATACGCTACTGCCTGCACGACATGTCACCGATTACAAAAGTTGGGTTACACTACTCTAGCTGCCCTACTTGGCAACCGTAACCCCCTACTCGGAGTAGAACTCGACCTCCTGTGGGTCATCCTCCTCCGGTACCTCTGCTGGTGGCTCTGGATCTACATCCTCTTCTCCCATCACGGGCTCTCCCATAGCCGGAAGACCCAAGACCACCGGTATGCCCAATACCGGAGGTACGAGGTCCTGCAATGCATGCACCTCGTCCATGGCTTGGTTGTAGTCTTCTTCCCAGTCTTTCCCTTCCTCAATAGCGTCGTCCCACTCTTGAGTGAGGTCCTCATTCTGCTGCATTAGCATCTGCACCAGCTCTTGCAACGCCGCGATGTCGACACGGCTTTTCTTCTTTGCCTTCTTCAGACGATGCAACTGATTGTGCTGTTCATTCAGTCGTTTGATCGTCGGAAGGAGCACATTGCGGAGTGCGCTGTGGGCAACTCTCGAAATGGTCTCCACGGCTTGTGCTCTCCTTGAGCCTTGCGGCGAGATGCTCCGTATGAACAGCTTGGCTGTCCATCACGGCGTTTCCCGCCCTCATCTGGAGGCTGAGGTTTGCCTCCGCGGGGTTGTACCTTGGGCAACCAGGGTCTGTTGCCTCCCGGTACCTCCCTTCCCACACATAATGAGCCCGTCCCTCCACCGGAACGAGCGCGTAATGTAGTGCTCTCCATCGCTCTCACGTGTAGCTGGCAGAAACGTGGCATGGTGTCATGGGCTGCCACTTGCCACATCCCCTTGGGTTGTCTACCTCGCACCGTGACAGTGAACGGTGCCCAACCGGGTGGCGTAGTTCCTGCAGGGACCTCGACATGGATTGTCCATGTCTTGTTCCCCTCCTCGCCTTATTCCTTGGCGAAGTACTGGAGCATTTGGTTATACCCGAAATATTGAAGCATTTGCCACAATGCTTCCGGGTAGCCGCTGCGGTGAGAACAGTGGGACACCACCCACCGTTCTCGAACTGTTTATCTGCTGTCATCTGTAAAAATATATTTGTGAAATGTCAAATATTTATTTGAACAGTAAACCACTGAGTTATAACACCAAACATGTCATTGAACTCATAAAACTTGGAAATATAGTTCAAATTTAAACAAATTTGACTACTGATCTGCTGTCCAACATGACAGCCCTGACCAGTTTCCATCTCATCCTGATTTAGGCCATGCTAAAGGCAAAACCAATTCTGGATCTCAACATCAAAGTTAAATCTAACTTCAATAGCTTCGCAGAAGTATTTTCTTGGCCTAAGATCTGTCCTGGTTCAAACGTTATGAGATGCCAAAGTTAACAGAATTTCTGGAGAAAATTGGACAGCATCTCCCTGCTTGAGGTACTAATTTGATCCAAGAATTCCAGTTAATTCTGTTCCCAATCTGACAAAACTTTCTGTTACCAAGTTGTAACACATCTCATAAGATTTCCTGAACTACCTCATTTTCTATTTTTGGATTTTTATGCAGGAATTTATACTCAATTTACAGATAGTTTACAGAGAGTCTTTGCTCTGCCCTGTTTTCTGGACAGTTTCAACTCTACTGCATTTTTCGATTGGCTAAGGGATGAAACACCTCTGGACCTCCATATAAAAGTTGTAAAACTCTTCCAAAGCTTTCCAGAAATTTATCATATGAGCCCAACCTCGAAAGAACTCAACCTCTATCCTCTGATTAACTTCAGCCATAATTCTGTTGAAAACAGAGTGCTCTGTCCTTAGCAACCTATGAGTTGAAAACTTGTTAACTTTGAATATCCTGATTAAGGGAAGGAGTTACATCAAGTTTTACTGCTTTGGATTAAAAACCTTCAAGTTTTACAATGAAGTTGTTCATTTAGTGGAGGGTGACGTCGATGCGTCACCAAAGCATGTCGGTATTACGCCCTCACAAAGAAAACTCTATAACGGAATTGGCCGGTTTCGTTAGTTCAGTGGCACAAAACATCACTCGCACACGGATGCTACACGTCTACCGTTTCGTGGTTAGACTACCTGCAGAAACTCAAACAATTGTCAGACTCGGCTGCACACCGAGCCCGGTATCCATACAGTCCGTACACCCGGCCATCATCACTCGCCCGGATGTTCTCAAGCCAAACACGCCTTGAGCTATGTGTTAACGTCACTGACCACGTGACGGGGTCTCCCAAATTGCACCACGCACGCCAAGGACATACGTTGCTCGAATACCCCAAACGACATTGTGAGACCTATGTGTGCTGAATACATTGGCAATTAGGATAAAAGTTAGCATTAATATTCAAAGTTTTGAATATTGCCAAAACATTCTTCTGTGGCAAGGTCCGACAAGTTGTTTCTTAGGTCCGCCAAGTGTTGGCAAGGTCCGACGCAAGGTCCGGAGAGCTCCTGCAAAGTCCGGAGAGCTTCTGTGAGGTCCGGAGCTTGTTTTTAGGGAGCTCCCGTGAAGTTCAACTCGTAGAACTGCAGCGTCTTGTTTTTGCTTTTAACTCGCAATGTTTCAAACTTGCTTTATGTGAAGGTTTGCTTAGTATTAATTTGCTAAGTTTTTGGTGTGTTTTGGTGGTTATGGCTGTTATCATTTGATATGGTTTGCAACATGCGTATGTGACGTGCTCATGTAAGGTGTTGTGGTTTTCGAACTAACGTGAGTCAAATCAAGGACTTGTGCTCGGAACAATTGGTTGTTTATTCATGTGCAGGCGTTGCTTGAGTTCAAGACATGGCTGGTGACGGGATTCTTGGACTAGTCTCAGGGAGGAGATGAGGTTCCAACAATCAAGTTCGGGAGGAGCTGTGGTTGAGTTGATCGGGAGGTCACGCAGCATGTTTGGATCAAGCGCAGTGCATATGAAGGTTGCGTGTACGTTGTTGGAAGGTGTTTGCACGTGTGCAAGGAGTGCATGGACGTGGCAACATTGTTCCAAGGCGTGATGAAGAGAAGTGGATGTAAAGAATTGGTCGGAAAGGTCCAACCGGCTGGATTGCGTACTCAGGCTGAGGCTGAGTCGGATATGGCTCAAATATGGAAGATTTGAGTTGGTTATGATAGGATTTCGTGCTAGGCACGAAGTTGAGTTGTTTTAGGAATTTTTAGTACATTCCTAAGGTGTTTGGAAGTCTCACGATTGCTTCTATCTGCGAATAGGAGAGTCCTGAGCAGTTATTGTATGTTAGGATACGAGTCCAATTAGGAGTAGGAGTCCTAGATTGGATTGTTTAGCCTGAGGGCTGGCTATAAAAGCAAGAGAGGCCAGAGCTCTCATGGGTAGAGAACTTTGGGCTGTTCCTCTTGTGTTTCTATTGAATAAAGTTCATAGTTTTGAGGAGCTTTTGTGTCTTGTTCATCCGACTTGTTTTTCGTCAAGTCTTTCTCGCCGAGTTTCTGGACAGACCGATGTTGCTTCGGTGTTTCGTTCATAACTCGAGTTTTACAGATCCGATTGACGTGATTCTTTTTGGATTGTCTTCACAACTCAATTATATATCATCTGTGAAATATTCACGAGCTTCGGATCTGTAGTTTTTGAGATACACGAGTTTCTTTGCAGCGTTGCAGATCTGTTTTATATCGGGTCGAACAGATTGATCTTCGTTTAATGTTTTGATCGTATCTCAAGTTTTACTTCGTATTTTCAAGTGATTCTTGTTGCATTAGATCCGTGACTTGATTCTCTACCTCTCTACTTGATTTGTCACGGTTGAACACGTTTGAAAACACTTGCACACACGGTTTCGTTAACCGATTGATTTTTTGCTGAGGGGTTTTTGTTGTTTCCGCTGCGAAAAGTTTTAATCTACCATTCACCCCTCTCTGGTAGCTTTTCACGTGCTCTTCGATCCTACAATTGGTATCAGAGCCAAGGTGCTCTAATCTTTGTGATTTGCATGTGTTTTGACTAACCATCATGGAGAAGTACTCCGCAAAACCTTGTGTGTTCAATGGCATCCATTTTCAGGTATGGAAGGCGCGGATGGAGGCCTACATACAGGCGCAAGGCTTCGCCATATGGGAAAAGGTCTACCGGAACTTCGATGTACCACCCAACGATCAATTTACGGCTGCAAACATGAGAGATGTTGACAACAACAAAAACAAGGCTCGCAACTTGATCATCCAAGGATTGACTCAAAGAGACTTCGACCATGTTGCACACCTCCGATCTGCATATGATGTTTGGAAAGCTCTTTGTGACTACCATGAAGGATCCAATACGATCAAGGAGGTAAGGCAAGATATGTTCAAGAAAGAATACATGTGTTTTGAGATGCAACCCGGTGAGTCAATTGACGACCTTTTTGCTCGCTTTAATAAAATTCTCAGCAACTTGCGTAGTGTCAATGTTAACTTTTCAGATGCTGAAAATGCTAGACAATTGTTAGGAGCATTAGATATGTCAATTTTGGAGATGAAAGTTACATCTATTCGTGAATCTACTGTCGTGAGTTCTCTTACTTTAGACGTGCTTTATTCTAAATTGAAAACTCATGAAATTGACATCATCTCACATAAAAACCCCAACAAGTCTATTGCATTTGTTTCGCAACGTAACATGTCTAGTTCTAGTCAATCATCATCTAGTGGTGCACTCTCTTTGCTGTCCTCTCTAACCCTTGAACAGATTGAAGAGTTTCCAGAGGAGGAGCTTGCACTCATCTCTACTCGGTTCTCAAAAGCATTGCAAAATGTGAGAACTAGAAGGAGAGGAAGCTCCGGACCTCAACGATGTTTTGAATGTGGTAAGACAGGACATTTTCGTACGGAGTGCCCTAACCTTTCAGGTCCGACTTCACGTGAAGAAAAGCAAACAAGGTAGAAGAAATCGTTTGCAAAGAATAAGAAGAAGAAAGATTTATCAATGCACAACATAGTGCATAGTATGATCTCTGCACTTCAAGATTTTGGCTCAAGTGATGCGGACACCGGTAGTGATGAAGATGAAGAAGCTATGGCAAATATGTGCTGCATGGCGAGCAAGTCAAGTTCAAGCTCCGAGGAGGCAGAACACAACAGCGAGGATGAAGAGGTATGTCCCACTTGCGAAGAAATGTGTGATGATATTTCTCGTGCCACTGTTATATTAAAGAAAAAGGATAAAAAACTTAGGAACAATGCTGTTAAAATTGAATCACTAGAATCTGAAATTAATCATTTAAAAACTTTGATTCCTAGTGATGATTCTTGTTCCTCATGTGATTTGATTTATGAACAATTATCCTCTTTAAGAAGTGCACACGCATCTACACTTGATAAACTTGAACTTGAAATTGAAAAGAACAAAGAGCTTGCTGCACTTAATGATAAAAATTTGAAAGATGCTTGTTGTTCTACAATTGATTTGCATTGTTCTTCATGTGATGATCTGAATAAGAATCTAAATGATGCTATGAATGAGATTTCTATTTTGAACAATGCTTTACTGTGCATGAAGTTAAATATTGTTCAAATTGCAAACTAAAAGGAAAAACTTCATGTGAAAACTGCTTTGATCTGTCCAATAAACTTGATGACATGCATAGGACACTAGATCGGTTTTCTAATGCAAATAAGAACCTAAACTTGCTGCTGAATTCTTCCAAGTCTTGTAATGATAAAACTGGTTTAGGTTTTAATTATCATGCTCATGCTAAGGCACACCCACCTAAAGTTGTAAAGTCATTAGGAAGCGGTTTGATTCAAACAGCTCCTAGACAAAAGAGGTGATTTTCAAATCTGCAGGAGTACTGTCCCATTCGGGTTCTAATAAACGTGTTGCTTGCTCATCTAGACATGATAATAAGGTTATTTTTCATTGTACCTACTGTGGTAGAGATGGTCATGTCATGGATTTTTGTTATAGACTAGCTAAACACGATAAGAAACAAAGAATACTTGCTAGATCACATAACAACCAAGCAAAATCTGCTAGACCGAATGTTCGGAGCTTGCAACCTGCTGTAATGAGTCAAAAACTTGCTCCCGGACCTACTGTTTTTTGTGCTACATATAACACATCTTCTAAGTCAGTAGTTGGGAACAAAAGTTTTTGATGTTTGGCTCATAAACCTGCTGTACCTTCTCAGCATTCGTGTGTTATTCCTGCTGGACGTGGTGTGACTCAGTACTGGATTCCTAAAAGTCTTTTAACTAACCCTAATATTGAGTCATAGACGTATTGTGCTGCTGTGTAGGTTTCACGTTTGAGGAAGGAGAACATTTGGATTGTGGATTAAGGTTGCTCACGCCACATGACCGGAAACAAAGAATGGTTCTCCTCTCTCTCTTTTGTGTCACGTGTAGAAAATGTTACTTTCGCTGATAACTCTTCTACTCCCATAATTGCTAAAGGTTCGGTTAGAGTAAACAATCTCTACACTTTGAAAGATGTGGCACTTGTTAAAAATTTGAAATACAACTTGCTTTCGGTTTCACAATTGCTAGATGAAAATCTAGAGGTTAGCTTTGCTAAAAATTGCTGCAAGGTTGTAGATTCAAAAGGTGAGCTTTTGTTTAACATGTCTAGGCTTGGAAGAATTTTTAAAGCTGATTTTGATTTGTCAACTTCTAAGCATCGGTGTCTAGTTGCTAATGATACAAAGGATCTATATTTTTGGCATCGTAGACTTGTTCACATAGGCTTTGATCATCTCACTCGTGTTAGTGCTCTCGATCGCATACGTGGGCTGTCGAAGCTTAAAAAGGACAATGATATTGTGTGCTCTTCTTGTAGACATGCTAAGTTTGTTGCAGGTTCACATGCTCCTCTCACAATGACCATGACAGCTGAACAGGGACAACTTTTACATCTTGACACAGTAGGTCCGGCACGTGTTCAATCCTTCGGAGGTAAATGGTATGTGCTTGTGATTGTTGATGATTATTCCAGATATTCTTGGGTTTATTTTATGGCATCTAAGAATGAAGCTTTTAGTCATTTTAGAACTTTATTTCTTAGATTATCTATTGATCACCCAGGATCACTAAAAGCAATTAGAAGTGATATCGGAACTGAATTTAAAAACCAATCCTTTGATCACTTTTGTGCTGAAAATGGAATAGATCATCAATACTCTTCACCCTATGTACCACAACAAAATGGTGTCGTAGAAAGAAAGAACAGGACCTTAGTTGAGATGGCTAGGACTATGCTTGATGAATATCAAACTCCTAGGAAATTTTGGGCTGATGCAATTGCAACCGCTTGTTATGTGTCAAATCGTGTTTTCTTGCCTGCTAAGCTTGGAAAAACCGCATATCAGCTCCGGTTTGGATATAGGCCTAGTGTTACACACTTTAGGGTTTTTGGTTGCAAATGCTTTGTTAAGAAACATGGTAATGTTGATAAATTTGAAGCTAGATCTGTTGATGGCATGTTTCTTGGTTATCCATCTCATACTAGAGGCTACCGTGTGCTTTTACTTGACACTAACAAAATTGTGGAGACTTGCGAGGTTTCTTTTGATGAAGCTAGCCCAAGTACTAGCTCCGATATTGCAGGTCCTGATCCATATCCGCAGGGGGAGAGTATTTTTATTGAAGAAGATGAAGAAGTGGTGCTGCTACCCGAAAACTCGGAAGTAAATAACGATCAAGCTGCTGATTTTGCACCACAACCAGCACCAACAGTCACTACTGCTGGTTCGGACCTTCCTCAATCAACAAGCTCTCCTAATCAAAGGTCCGAACATGAAGAAGAAGGTGCTTGTGAAGTGTCTTTGGTTGTGCTTCTCATGATCTCGTGTCTAAGTTTTCAGCTATGATGAGTTCAGAATTTGAGATGAGTATGATGGGAGAACTCACATACTTTTTGGGGCTGCAAATCAAGCAAACAAAAGAAGGAACTTTTGTGCATCAAACTAAGTATACAAAGGACCTTCTTAAGTGCTTCAACATGGACAAATGCAAGCCTCTTCGGACACCAATGGGAACAGCAACAACACTTGAACTTGACGAAGATGGTGACCCGGTCGATAAAAAATAATACAGAAGTATGATTGGATCACTTTTGTATCTCACGGTGTCAAGACCGGACATACATTTAAGCGTATGTCTTTGTGCACGTTTTCAAGCTTCTCCACGTGCTTCACATCGCCAAGCCATCAAAAGGATTCTCAGGTACCTACATGGAACTCAAGAATTTGGCATTTTTCTTCCTTCTTCCTCAACCGTTTCTTTGAAAGCTTTTGCGGATGCTGATTTTGGGGGTTGTAGGATTGATAGGAAAAGTACTTCGGGTGCTTGTCATTTTCTTGGTAATTCACTTGTTGCTTGGTCCTCTAGAAAACAAAGTTCAGTTGCACAATCCACGGCCGAATCTGAATATGTAGCTGCGGCTAGCGCTTGCTCACAAATTCTTTGGATTGTTCAAACACTTAAGGACTATGGGGTTGATTTAGATAGTGTTCCACTGTTTTGGGATAACACTAGTGCAATTTGTATTGCTAAAAACCCCGTGAAACACTCTAGAACTAAGCACATTGACATTAGCTATCACTTTCTTCGTGATAATGTTGAAAAAGGAAACATTGTGCTTCACCATGTCGATACCGAACAACAATTGGCTGATATTTTTACAAAACCTTTGGATTTCACTCGTTTTTGTTTCATTCGTAGTGAAATAGGGGTTATGCATCCTCATGGCTTAAATTGAGGGGGAGTTTTTGAAACTTTGAAAGTCTATGTGTGAATCTGAAACTAAAATAATATGAGCATAGTATTTCATATATATATGACTTTGTGATTCCTTTTACAGGCTGAAAGTTCTTACTACATTACTCATGTTATACATTTTGTAGTTTTTGCCATGACTAATAATTGGAATAATTACTTACGCTAAATCTGGTCATGATCAAACTTTCTTGATGTTTTGAACTTGTTGCGTGCTCACAAGTGCTTTTAATCATAAAAAATTAATCAAGTGATCAGCTCACGTGTTGAGTTTTCAAATAAAAAATTGAGAAAAGATCAAGAGAATATGCATGCATCGCACTTCTTCTTTTGAGATTGCTTATCATTGCACTAAGATATGAACTTGGAAGGAATTGTGTATGACTAAAACCATGTCCTTAAGCTTCTGATTGTCAAATGACATAGGCTTGGCTTGGTTGGTTAGAATAAGGCTGATGCGGCATATAATCTCTTGCAAATATCATATGATCAACTTTGTGCCTTAAATGATTATGAATAATAAAAATGCCGCAACAAGTGTCATGTTTTCAGTTTTTGAAATAGTTCAGTAAGGGAGATCATGACTTGCTTAAACTGAAAAATACATTTGATCTCTAGCATGGCTTACACTACTTTATGTATCTCATTGATGTGATAGTGTAAGTAACCTGATAGTATGACTTGGATGAGCTTTGTTTTGTATGTATATGTTATAATATGCTCATAACATTTAAAAATTTCTCTTTTGAACCTTGCTGAATACATTGTCAAAGGGGGAGAAATATGTATAAGGAGAGATTTTTTTTTACACTTTGCATATGTTATACACTTTCTTCCTTCTCTGATTTTAAAAAATGGGGAGAAATTAATAAAGGGGGAGAAATGAGTTTTCAAAGCTTTTCAAAACTTTTCATAAGCCAATGTTCGGATTTTAATTGGTGTTGCCAATGCATTCATCAAGGGGGAGATTGTGAGACCTATGTGTGCTGAATACATTGGCAATTAGGATAAAAGTTAGCATTAACATTCAAAGTTTTGAATATTGCCAAAACATTCTTCTGTGGCAAGGTCCGACAAGTTCTTTGTTAGGTCCGCCAATTGTTGGCAAAGTCCGACGCAAGGTCCGGAGAGCTCCTGCAAGGTCCGGAGAGCTTCTGTGAGGTCCGGAGCTTGTTTTTAGGGAGCTCCCGTGAAGTTCAACTCGTAGAACTGCAGCGTCTTGTTTTTGCTTTTAACTCGCAATGTTTCAAAATTGCTTTATGGGAAGGTTTGCTTAGTATTAATTTGCTAAGTTTTTGGTGTGTTTTGGTGGTTATGGCTGTTATCATTTGATATGGTTTGCAACATGCTTATGTGACGTGCTCATGTAAAGTGTTGTGGTTTTCGAACTAACGTGAGTCAAGTCGAGGACTTGTGCTCGGAAGAATTGGTTGTTTATTCATGTGCAGGTGTTGCTTGAGTTCAAGACATGGCTGGTGACGGGATCCTTGGACTAGTCTCAGGGAGGAGATGAGGTTCCAACAACCAAGTTCAGGAGGAGCTGTAGTTGAGTTGATCGGGAGGTCGCGCAACATGTTTGGATCAAGGGAAGTGCATATGAAGGTTGCGTGTACGTCATTGGAAGGTGTTTGCACGTGTGCAAGGAGTGCATGGACGTGGCAACATTGTTCCAAGGCGTGATGAAGAGAAGTGGACGTAAAGAATTGGTCGGAAAGGTCCAACCGGCTGGATTGCGTACTCAGGCTGAGGCTGAGTCGGATATGGCTCAAATATTGAAGATTTGAGTTGGTTATGATAGGATTTCATGCTAGGCACGAAGTTGAGTTGTTTTAGGAATGTTTAGGACGTTCCTAAGGTGTTTGGAAGTCTCACGATTGCTTCTATCTGCGAATAGGAGAGTCCTAAGCAGTTATGGTAAGTTAGGATACGAGTCCAATTAGGAGTAGGAGTCCTAGATTGGATTGTTTAGCCTGAGGGTTGGCTATAAAAGCAAGGGAGGCCAGAGCTCTCGTGGGTAGAGAACTTTGGGCTGTTCCTCTTGTGTTTCTATTGAATAAAGTTCATAGTTTCAAGGAGCTTTTGTGCCTTGTTCGTCCGACTAGTTTTTCGTCAAGTCTTTCTTGCCGAGTTTCTGGACAGACCGATGTTGCTTTGGTGTTTCATTCATAACTCGAGTTTTACAGATCCGATTGACGTGATTCTTTTTGGGTTATCTTCACAACTCAATTATCTATCATCTGTGAAATTTTCACGAGCTTCGGATCTGTAGTTTTTGAGATACACGAGTTTCTTTGCAGCGTTGCAGATCTGTTTTATATCGGTAGAACAGATCGATCTCCGTTTAATGTTTTGATCGTATCTCAAGTTTTACTTCGTGTTTTCAAGTGATTCTTGTTGAATTAGATCCGTGACTTGATTCTCTACCTCTCTGCTTGATTTGTCATGGTTGAACACGTTTGAAAACACTTGCACACACAGTTTCTTTAACCGATTTATTTTTTGCTGCGGGGTTTTTGTTGTTTCCGCTGCGAAAAGTTTTAATCTACCATTCACCCCCCCTCTGGTAGCTTTTCACGTGCTCTTCGATCCTACAGACATGAAGAGTCGTAGAGGATATCAAAGCGGGTCGGGTTACCTGCCATCCGTGGGGCTCCACCCTTCAGCTTGTGTGCACTGGTGGACAGCGCTTACGTGCACCCCCCAAGACATTAAGCGTCCCGAGATGCACGATTTTCTGACATAAGCAATTAGGTTAATATGCCACTTTCTATACACTAATAAGATCCTTATATGGGCTACAACTCGTTCCTCACTGGATTTTTGAAAAGATGACCTTTTTAGTGTGTTAAACCTCAAGCGAGCTCTGATACCAACGCTGATACGACCCCACGGTCTTGTCGAGCCAGGATCACGCTGAGGGGTGCTGCGTTGCACAACACCGAATAACACACATCAAAGTTACAAAGCAGAAGCAAAACTTTTATTACATAAAGTAGTTTATGAACATTTTTACATCAAAATAGGTCCAGTCTACACTCACGGGCGTAGACTATGCATCAAGTTCACGTTCAGCCCGTGAACGTGTCCTTGCTAGCACACACGCAAACTAACACGGCAGCGTGCATGACTCCCACTCGACGGAGTTTCCCTCCTGGGGTTCCGTCTCCTCCTCGGGAGTCCCTTCCTCATAGAACCCTGCAAAAGCTTCAAAAACAAGCAGTGAGCACGAAGGCTCAGCAAGACTTACCCGTCTCTCCTAAACATGGAACTTCTACATGAGGGGTGATGGGTACAAAAGGTAAAAACAAGTTGCAAAGGACTCGCCTAATTAGTGGAACCTTACTTTCAAATTTTAGCAGCAGGTTGTAGAGAACCTCACGCGAAGGCACATGAGAGAGCCTCAATCAAACGAAAATCGCATTTCTCTCATGTACTTTGCCCAAAGTTGAAAGGAACTTTAATTAGCTCTAAGCTATAACAAATCATTAACAATCAAGTCCATTTTTCAATCAGCAACATTTTAACATGTAGCTAGCCTGTTCTTTCTACGTCACGTTACAGTGAACAAGTGGTACTCACTGACCGCGAGGGACGGCGATTATAATCGATGTACACCTGCAGGGTTACCCGAACAACCCGTCACGTACGCCCGTACTCGATGTTGCCTGCAGCAACCATCACGGACGCCGTACGCAACCACCTTTCACCCATTAGCCAAATGTTGAACCGGTCCACTCGTCTCGAGCAAGAGGTCTCTGCACGCGCATCTCAGTGCCGCCAGCCGATTTACACCTCGAGCTCTCAACCTACCCTCTGAACGACCAGCTATGCCTCAACACCCTGCTACCCGAGTTACATTGGTTTCCCGGTTCCCATATAGTCGGTAGGTCTTCGGTACTGTTCTAGCTTGTTCAATAGGCCCGCACATGGCTCGGTCCTCAATCGACACAAGCGGAGCTACAGCACACATGCCCCAAAGTCCTGCTGCCCTTACTCTCCGCTCGGTCTCATCTTTCTTGTCATGTATATCATGTGTTATCTCTACCCGAGTCGAGTGCCTCTAGCCTATGCTCGCGAGTAGTTCCAACTACTCGACTTGTACCGAATCCTACCCTAACTTAGCTTTGCAGTAGCTAACGGGGTTTTGCAATCCTAAACCCAATCCATGGTTTTTTTTTGGCTATGCAATTGGGTTTCCAAACAAGACTCTAATGCAAGGAATAATGGTACTCAAGTAATTGCTCAAAACAATAAAAACTTGTAAAAAGGTTAATGCAAACCCGAGCTTGCCTTGCTGCTCTTGGTCGTAGGCTAGCTGCTCCTCCGGAGTAACGAAGTCTAGGACTTTGGTTTCCTCCTCGACTTTAGCGACTACATGATATAAGAAGTACATGTATTAATTAAATGCATTTGAATTGAGTTTTAAACTTGTGAACCTTCTAAGTCTCACTAGACAGACCCAAAGACTGTGAAACTTTTACTGTGGCATGGTTACAATCTAAACAGAGACTTGGTCAAGTTTTAGTTGCAGCACAGCTCATTTGAGCCCTCCACAACTAATTATGTACTTGACATTAATTGAATGCTTTTCGGGTGTTCTAAGGATTTTCGTGAAACAAGCTATGACTTTCTGAAAACTAGATTTTCAGAGGGTTCTAATGGAGTTGGTTTCACTTAATTTGAAGGTTCATAGCTAAAGATATGAGCTAAACAATTTCAGAGAAAATTCTGAAAATGTTTCTGAACATTTTCTATTTTCTCTGGAACAATTTCACTAATGACACCATTAGGTGGATCAAATGAGCTCAAATGGATCTGAAATTTTTATGGTAGTTCAGGGATATTTTGGTGAACATCCCAGAAAAATTTCAGAATTTTCCTCCAAGGGATTCTCCAGTTAAATTCCAAACAGTTTAAACTTTGAGGAATTAATTATGGAGAAATAAGGATTTTTATGAAGTGAAAATTGATTTGCTGGAAAGTGCTCAGAGAGCTGAATCCAGCAAAGTTTGGTTCACTCGATTTGTAGTTTCCTAGCCCAAGTTATGAGGATTGGAAGTTTGAATGAAATCTGAAAATCGGGGGAAAAGTTTAAATCTGCTGGTGGGCCATAGGGACACGTGTTGTGTGCTGAGGCGTCGGCACACCGGGGTCTACGGAGTTTCTGTGCGCCAGCACACTGGATCCGAGCCGCAGCCCGATCCCGATTTAAATTTTTGAGCCGCTGACAGCCGGGTCCCACGTCTTCTTCCTCCTCCCGCCTTCTTCTTCGCGCCCGCGCACTCCCCCCTCGCCGGAGCAGACGGCTGCTCGCCAGACCGGCGTTTCCGGCCGCCGCCCAGCCAGAGACTCGCCGCCAGAGGGTTTAGGGCATCGAGGAACATGATGGTGGGCTCTGCTTGGGCTGCCTGTGGCCGGAACCAGCTCGGCGACGTGCGGCGGCTACTGCTGTGATTCGGCTCCGTCGCCTGAGGTCTCTGGCCCGCCAACACCTGCACCAATGGGCTCTACACCACCAGCGCAGTTCAAGGAAGCTCGGCACAACCTCAGAGTAGCTCGGGAGTGGCCTCAAGTATGGTTCCACCGTGCGACCGAATGGGTCCGCGGCGAACACCTTTAGTAAAGCTGAAATTCCGATGCTCCGAGGCGTTTTCATGCGATGGATGCTAAAGGATAATTGATCGCCAGCTAATCCAGCATACACGTGCAAAGTTTGATGACTTAAATAAGAGTAGGGAAGGAGAACTTTGAGGAACTGTACCGTAAGCTCAGGTTGAGGTTGCCGGAGCAAAGTCTCGGAATTCGCCGGCGAGAGCTCATGGCGTGGCTTGAGCTTCAGGTAGAAGCAGCGTGGAGTCTGTGCGCTCCTTTTGCCGCCCTTACTCCGCCGTTGAAGTGGCTGTGGTGCGCTGCCCACATGAGACCGATCACCGTTCTTGAACTAAGTCGCGGCGGTGGTCGTTGATAACGGGAACAGAGGCCGAAACTCAGTGGTCTAGGCGTCGGGAGAGTGGTGCTTGAGCTCAGGGCGTTGCCTACCAGCTCGGGGAGGTGAGACGCGATTGTTTGCTCCATTTTTCCGATCGACCGAGAGCTCGGGGAAACAGAATGCCACTGCTCAGTGTCGCCCGCGAGGATAAGAAGGCAGCCGGGTCTCCACTCGGGCTGAGGCGGTAAAGGTCGCGTGGGGGCACGAGAAGGCCGCCCTGGGCGCCAGCGCGCGAGAGAGAAAGCAGCTGGTGGCGCCGGCTTCCTCTCGGTGGCACACCCGGCAGCTGCTCGGTGGAACTTCCCACCGAGGCTGTGACTTTGTGTGCAAGTCACCCCTCTTACCTCTATGACATGTGGGTCCCACCCTCCATTTTAACCCCTGAACTTAACTCCAATCACTGTTGTAAACAGTAGTTCCCACAAAGCCCGTGGTGATTTGAATTATCTACCCTTGGGCCATTTGAATTGGTTAGAATTCAAATTGGGTTTGGTTTGAATAAATTTCAGCACATGTTCAGTTTGAAATTCAAATAAAGTTTTAATTTGCCCCACTTAGCTCATGTCAAGCCCAACTCCAAATGGAGTGAAAATTGGTGTGTGAGCTCACAAAAATGTGCTGAGTAAGAATATGCCTCCCACTTTTGAATTTATGGGATCAAAACAGTTTGAATTTGAATTTGAGTTCAAACTGCCCCCTTTCAAGCTACACGCAAAATGACCTCAAAAAGGTTTTGAAATTGGGTGAAACTTGGCATGGACACTCCTAGCAATGTGTAAGAGTTTTCCCAATGCCCAGCCTCTATATGATGTATGTGGGAAATGCCACTTTTACACTTTGTGAGTTTGTGTTTCTAATGAGCATGTTGATGGTGGTTACTTGCTCTTCAAATGTGTTCATTAACTTGCTTCAAATGAGGTGTGTGTGTGGTGATGAACACTTTAAACATGTGTCAAAAACTGAGGCCTTGACATATATAAGCAAGGGAGGCCAAGGCTCGTGTGTGCACGACTTTGGGGCTGTTCCTCTTGTGTTTTGATAAATAAAATTCGTATTCTAAAGGAACTTTTGTGCCTTGTTCGTCCGGCTTGTTTCAGACAAGTTTTTCTCGTCGAGTTTCTGTTCAGCACTACCTTGCTTCGGTGGTTTTATCATAACTCGAGTTTTACAGATCCAATTGATGTGATTCTTTTTGGGTTGTCTTAACAACTTGATTATCTATCATATTTGAAAATTTCACGGTCATTAAATTTGTGGTTTCTGATCTACACGAGTTTCTTTGCAGTATTCCAGAACTGTTTTTCTCACGTAGGACAGATTGACCTTTGTTCGATCTTTCGATCGTAACTTGAGTTTCTCTCAACAGATTTTCACGATTCTTGTTGTGACATCTTCGTGACTTGATTCTCTACAATCTATACTAGTTTTGTCACAGTTTAACACGTTTAGATTAGTCGCACATACGGTTTCTTTAACAGATCGGTTTTCTGCTGAGGGGTGTTTTGTTGCTTCCACTGAAAAGTTTTTATCTACCATTCGCCCCCCTCTAGTAGCTTTACATGTGTACTTTGATCCTACAATTGGTATAAGAGCCAGGTTGCTCTAATATTTTGTGATTTGCACGTGTTGTGACTAATCATCATGGAGAAATACTTCGCCAAACCTTGTGTGTTTAGTGGTATTGATTTTCAGATTTGTAAGGCACGCATGGAAGATTTCATCCAGGCGCAATGCTTTGCAATATGGGAAAAGGTGTACAAGCCTTATGATGTGCCTTCAAACGATCAAGTCACCGATACAAACATGAGAGATGTCGACAACAACAACAAAGCTTGGAACTTGATCATACAAGGACTAACTCAGAGCGACTTCGACCGTGTTGCACACCTCCGGTCGGCGTACGATGTGTGGAGAGCACTTTGTGACTACCACGAAGGATCCAACACAATCAAGGAGGTAAGACAGGATATGTTCAAGAAAGAATACATGCGCTTTGAGATGCAACCCGGTGAGTCCATTGATGACCTCTTTGCTCTCTTTAATAAAATTCTCAGCAACTTGCGTAGCGTCAATGTTAATTTTTTAGATGCTGAAAATGCTAGGCAATTACTAAGTGCATTAGACATGTCAATTTGGGAGATGAAAGTAACATCCATACGCGAATCCACTGTCACGAGTACTCTTACATTAGATGTGCTTTATTCTAAGCTAGGAACTCATGAAATTGACATTATATCACGCAAGAACCCAAATAAGACTCTTGCACTTGTCTCACAACGTGATATGCCTAGCTCTGGCCAATCATCTAGAAATACACTTGCTTTGCTGTCTTCACCAACCCTGGAACAGATTGAGGAGTTTCAAGAGGAGGAGCTAGTACTTCTTTCTACTAGGTTCTCAAAAGCATTGCAAAAATATGAGAACTAGAAGTAGAGGAAGCTCCTGACCTCAACGATGCTTTGAATGTGGTAAGACAGGACACTTTCGTACAGATTGCCCTAACCTTTCAGGTCCTTCTAACCGTAATGAAAAGCAGAATAAAGTCAAGTCCTCTTTTGGCAACACCAACAAGAAAAAGAAGGGTTTTACAGGACGCAAACTGATAAACGGTTTCATCACCGCACTTCAAGAACTTGGCTCGAGTGATGTAGACACTGGAAGTGATGAAGATGAAGATGATCTGGCAAACTTGTGCTTCATGGCGGGCAAATCAAAATCAAGTATGGAGGATGCAGAACACAACAGTGACAACGAAGAGGTATGTCCTACTTGCGAAGAAATGTGTGATGCTATTTCTCGTGCCACTATTATTGTTAAGAAAAAGGACAAAAAGCTTAGGGACAATGCTGTTAAAATTGAGTCACTAGAATCTGAAATTAATCGTTTAAAATCCTTGATTCCTAGTGATGATTCTTGTTCCTCATGTGATTTAATATATGAACAATTGTCCTCTTTAAGAAGTGCACACACCTCCACACTTGATAAACTTGAACTTGAAATCGAAAAGAACAAAAAGCTTGCTGCACTTAATGATAAAAACTTGAAAAATGCTTGTTGTTCTACAATTGATTTGCATTGTTCTACTTGTGATGATCTTGATAAGAAACTACATGATGCTATGAAAGAAATTTCTATATTGAACAATGCTTTACGTTCTCATGAAGTTAAATATTGTTCCAATTGCAAATTAAAAGGAAAAATTTCATGTTAAAATTGTCTTGATCTATCAAATAAACTTGATAACATGCATAGGACATTAGATCAGTTTTGTAATGGGAATAAGAACGTAAACTTGCTGCTGAATTCTTCCAAGTCTTGCAACGATAAAACTGATTTAGGTTTTGATTCACATGCTCATACTAAGGAACATCCACCTAAAATTGTAAAATCATTAGGAAGTGGTTTGATTCAAACAGTTCCTAAACAAAAAGAAGTGGTTTTTAAATCTGCAGGAGTTTGGTCACATTCGGGTTCAAATAAGCATACTGCATGCTCATCTAGACATGAACACAAAGTTAAATTTCATTGTACCTATTGTGGTAGAGATGGTCTTGTCATAGATTTTTGTTATAGACTAGCTAAACAACATAAAAAGGAAAGAATGCAAGCTAGATCTTATAACTCTCTTGCAAAATTTGCTGCACATACTAAAACGAATGTCAGGAACATGCAACCTGCTGTTATGAGTCAGAAATATTCAAAGTTTACCTCCGGAGCTTCAGTTTTTGCCTCCGTAGCTTCAGTTTTTGCCTCCGGACCTTCTGTTTTTGCCTCCGGAGCTACTGATTTTCGTGCCACACAAGTAACACCTCATAGGTCAGTAGTTAAGAACAAAAAATCTCAAACTTTGACTTATAAAATTGCTGTTTTATCTCAGCTTTCGCATGTTATTCCTGCTGGACGTCGTGTGACTCAGTACTGGATTCCTAAATGCCTTTTAACTAACCCCAGTATTGAGTCATCGATGTATTGTGCTTCTATGTAGGTTACATGCTTGACGAAGGAGAACATTTGGATTGTGGATTCAGGTTGCTCACGCCACATGACCGGTAACAAAGAATGGTTTTCCTCTCTCTCTTTTGTGTCACGTGTAGAGAATGTTACTTTTGCCGATAATTCTTCAACTCCTGTAACTGCTACGGGTTCGGTTAGAGTAAATGATCACTACACATTGAAGGATGTGGCACTTGTCAAAAATTTGAAATACAACTTGCTTTCTGTTTCACAATTGCTATATTAGAAGCCATAAGAATTTTGTTAGCTTTTGCTGCATCTAAAGGTTTTAAGCTATATCAAATGGATGTTAAAAGTGCTTTTCTTAATGGCTACATAGATGAGGAGGTTTATGTCAAACAACCACCTGGTTTTGAAAAATTCCAAATTTTCCTAATCATGTTTACAAACTGTCCAAAGCCTTGTACGGTCTCAAACAAGCCCCTAGAGCATGGTATGATAGGTTAAAAACATTCTTACTTGAAAAGGGGTTTACCATGGGAAGGTTGATAAAACTCTTTTTGTGCTTAAGCATTACAATGACTCATTATTCGTTCAAGTGTATGTGGATAATATTATCTTTGGTTGTGCTTCTCATGATCTTGTGTCCAAGTTTTCAGCTATGATGAGTTCAGAATTTGAGATGAGTATGATGGGAGAACTCACGTACTTTTTGGGGCTGCAAATCAAGCAAACCAAGGAGGGTACCTTTGTGCATCAAACAAAGTATACAAAAGATCTCCTAAGGCGCTTCAACATGGACAAAAGCAAGCCTCTTCGGACACCAATGGGAACAAAAACAACACTTGAACATGATGAATATTGTGATCCTGTTGATCAAAAAGAATATAGAAGCATGATCGGATCACTTTTGTATCTCACGGCATCAAGACCGGACATACAATTCAGCATATGTCTTTGTGCATGGTTTCAAGCCTCCCCACGTGCTTCACATCGTCAAGCCGTCAAAAGGATTCTCAGGTACTTACATGGAACTCAAGAATTTGACATTTTTCTTCCTTCTTCCTCAACCGTTACTTTGAAAGCTTTTTCTAATGCTGATTTTGGGGGTTGTAGGATTGATAGGAAAAGTACTTCTGGTGCTTGGCATTTTCTTGGTAATTCACTTGTTGCCTGGTCCTCTAGAAAACAAAGTTCAGTTGCACAATCCACAGCCGAATCTGAATATGTAGCTGCTGCTAGTGCTTGCTCACAAATTCTTTGGATTGTTCAAACACCTAAGGACTATGGGTTTGATCTAGATAGTGTTCCACTGTTTTGTGATAACACTAGTGCCATTTACATTGCTAAAAACCCCGTGCAACATTCGAGAACTAAGCACATTGACATTAGGTATCACTTTCTCCGTGATAATGTCGAAAAAGGGAACATTGTGCTTCACCATGTAGATACCGAATGTTACATTTGGAGTGAAATACGGCTTAAATTGAGGTAGAATTTTGAAACTTGGGAAGTCTATGTGTGAATCTGAAATTAAAATAATATTAGCATAGTATTTCATGCATATATTACTTTGTGATTCCTTTTTTCATGCTGAAAGTTCTTACTACATTACTCGTGTTATACATTTTGTAGTTTTTACCATGTCTAGTAATTGGAATAATTACTTATACTAAATCTGGTCATGGTCGAACTGTCTTGCTGTTTTGAACTTGTTGCATGCTCACAAGTGCTTTTAATCATAAAGAATTAATCAAGTAATCAACTTACATGTTGAGTTTTTATGTTCAAATAAAAAAATGAGAAAAGATTTAGAGATATGCATGCATCGCACTTATTCTTTTGAGATGACTTATCATTGCACATAGATATGAACTTGAAAAGAGTTGTGTATGACTAAAACCATTTCTTAAGCTTCTGACTGTCAAACGACATAGGCTTGGCTTGGTTGATTAGAATAAGGCTGATGCTGCATATAATCTCTTGCAAATGTCATAAGATCCAAATTTGTGCTTTAAATGATAAATAAAATGCAGCAACAAGTGTCATTCTTTCAGGTCTTAAAATAGTTAAGTTTGTGAGATCATGACTTGCTTAAATTGAAAACTACACTTGATCTCTAGCATGGCTTACACTACTTTATGTATCTCATTGATGTGATAGTGTAAGTTACTTGATAGTATGATTTGGATGAGCTTTGTTTTATATGTATATGTTATAATGTGCTCATAACAAATTAAAAATTCTCTTTTGTACCTTGCTGAATACATTGTGAAAGGGGGACAAATTGATCACACATTGCACACATTCACAAGTGTTTTGGCATGATTCTTCTCAGGGGGATAATTTTTGGTATTTTTGTATTTCTTCTACTTTTATTTCTGATTTACAAAAGGGGGAGAAATTGTTTTCAAAACTTTTCATGTGAATAAGCCAATGTTCGAATTTTAAGTGGTGCTGCCAATGCATTCATCAAGGGGGAGATTGTGAGACCTATGTGTGTTGAATACATTGGCTTTGATGATAAAAGTTTTGAATACTACTAAAACACCTTTTTAACAAGGTCCAACTCTAGGTCCGAGCTCCTTCAAGGTCCGACGATAGGTCCGACTTGTTTTGGGTAGCTCCGACAAGGTCCGACGTAAGGTCCAACTTGCTTTGTCTAGGTCTGACTTATTTTGGCTTGGTCCGACTTATTTTTGCTAGCTCCGGTGCTAGGTCCGACTAGCTTTAGTAAGTTCCGTGCTAGGTCCGATTAAGCTTTAGTAAGCTCCGGCGCTGGGTCCGACTTGCTTTGGTAAGCTCCGGTTCAAGGTCCGGTTAGCTTTGGTAAGGTTCGGATCTTGATTGCAATGGTTCTGCTTTTAACTTGCAATGTTTCGAACATGCTTTACTCTTATGGAAAGTTTGCTTAGTATTATTTTACTAAGTTTTTGGTGTGTTTTGGTGGTTATGGCTGATATCATTTTGCTATGGTTTACAACATGCTTATGTGAGGTGCTCACGTAAGATGTTGTAGTTTCGGAACTAACAAGAGTCAAGTTGAGGACTTGTGCTCGGAAGTATTGGTTGTTTATTCATGTGCTGGTGTTGCTTGAGTTCAAGACATGGCTGGTGACGGGATCCACTGAACTAGTCTTAGGGAGAAGATGAGGTTCAACAACCAAGTTCGGGAGGAATTGTGGTTGAGTTGATCGGGAGGTTGTGCAGTATGTTTGAATCAAGAACAATGCATATGAAGGTGTCTTGGACGTCATTGGAAGATGTTTGCACGTGTGCAAAGAGTGCATGGACGTGGATGCATGGTTCCAAGGCGTGATGAAGAGATGTGGACGTAAAGAATTGGTCGGAAAGGTCCAACCGACTAGGTTATGGACTCAGGCTGCGGCTGAGTCGTGTTTGACTCAAATATGGAAAGTTTTGAGTTGGTTATGATAGGATTTCATGTGGGTCAGGAATTTGAGTTATTTTAGGAATATTTGGGACGTTACTAAGGTGTTTGGAAGTCTTAAGATTGCTTCTATCTGCGTGTAGAAGAGTCTTGAGCAGTATTAGAAAGTTACAGTTTGAATCCAAGTAGGAGTAGGAGTCCTAGTTTGAATTGGGTTGGCCTTAGGGCTGGTTATATAAGCAAGGGAGGCCAAGGCTCATGTGTGCACGACTTTGGGGCTGTTCCTCTTGTGTTTTGATAAATAAAATTCGTATTCTAAAGGAACTTTTGAGCCTTATTCGTCCGACTTGTTTCAGACAAGTTTTTCTCGTTGAGTTTCTGTTCAGCACTATCTTGCTTCGGTGGTTTTATCATAACTCGAGTTTTACAGATCCAATTGATGTGATTCTTTTTGGGTTGTCTTCACAACTTGATTATATATCGTCTGTGAAAATTTCACGGTCATTTAATTTCTGGTTTATGATCTACACGAGTTTCTTTGTTGTATTCCAGAACTGTTTTTCTCGCGTAGGACAGATTGACCTTTGTTCGATCTTTCGATCGTAACTTGAGTTTCTCTCAACGGATTTTCATGATTCTTGTTGTGACGTCTTTGTGACTTGATTTCTACAATCTATACTAGTTTTGTCACAGTTGAACACGTTTAGATTAGTCGCACACACAGTTTCTTTAACAGATCGGTTTTCTGCTGAGGGGTGTTTTGTTGCTTCCACTGAAAAGTTTTTATCTACCATTCACCCCCCCTCTGGTAGCTTTACATGTGTACTTCAATCCTACACTCCTGGGAACACATCTGAAAATTCTTGAACCACCGGAATGCTTTCCAATGTTGCTTCTTCGACGTGGTTCAACGTTGGCTTCTCGGTTGCTGGATGGGCTTACTCCAACTCGATGCGAGTTCCGTGCTCGTTTGTCAACTGCACGCTTCTCTTAGGACATTGGATCACTCCGGTGTGCTTGCTTAACCAATCCATTCCGAGTATTATGTCAAACCCTTGAGAATCCAAGACAATGAGGTTGGCAAGGAAGTCTACCCCCCTTATTTTAAGGTTAACTTTCGGACATACTATATTAGTCCTCATCTCTCCACCGGGAGAATTAACTAACATAGTATATGTCATGTGCGATATGGGTAGATTATATTTGCAACATACTTGGATGATGTTAATGAATGCGATGCTCCGGAATCAAATAAAACAACGGCTGGGTTGGAGTTGGCAAGGAACATACCAATTATGACGTCCTCAGCCTATTGTGCTTCCTCAGCGGAGACATGAGTCACGTTGCCCCGAGCATAGTTCTGCTGCCCACAGTTTCCTTGATTAGCTCCTCCGATTGGACGTGGGTTCTGGTTGGGCACATTGCTTGACTGTCCAAGACCTTTCTTCAGGCACTGACTTACAAAGTGTCCCATCTCTCCGCATGCAAAGCATGCCTTGTTGCCCAAGACAACAGGGACGTTTGGGCGAGGGTGGTTTTGAGCATAAGCGCCCATGTTTTGGACGGAGCACAGGAGGCAAAGGCACACGAGGTGCTTGCATAACAGGACGTTGCTGTGGTGGTTGATTAGGGCAAAAAGTAGGAGCGGATGAGCCATACTACGGTGCAGCTGGGGGCATGAAACGGAGACGTACATTGCTCCCCTGTGGCTGGTATGGCAGCTTTCTTTTTCCCTCTTGCTCGATATCTCGGATCTTGCTTTCAACCACTATAGCTTTGTCAACTAGCTTTTGGAAGTTAGCATAGTCATTGTTGAGGAGCTCAACTTGGATCTCATTGTTCAACCCTCTCATGAACAAGTACTGTTTCCGTTGGTCCGAGTTGACGTCCTCGGGGGCATACCTTGGCAGTTGCGTGAACTTGTTGAGGTACTCATTCACGCTCTTCTTGCCTTGGCGAAGACCTTCAAACTCTTGCCTTTTTAGCATCATGACTCCAGAAGGGACACAATGAGAGCGGAAACTCTCTTTGAACTCAGTCCAAGTAATAGTCTCCTGGTTGACATGAGCGTTGCAAAGAGCGTCCCATCAGTCAGCGGCTGCTCCCATAAGTTTGTGCGATGCGAAGAGAACTTTCTCTCGGTCATTGCAATGAACTATGGCATGCTTCTTCTCCATGGACTTCAACCAATCATCGGCCTCCATGCGATCATTAGCTTGTGCAAAAATGGGCGGCCGAATCCTCATGAACTCTCCCAATCGGTTGTGAGCTGGCGGTGGTGGCAATGGTGGTGGTGGTGGTGCAGGAACAGGGTTGTTGTTGTTTTTGGCTTGCAGCTGACCCAAAGTTTGGATCATAGTTTGAATGAGATGGTTTTGCATAGCCATCAACCGTTCCATGTTGTTTGCACCAACCCCGGGGTTATCATTCTCAGGAACTTCAACGTGGTCATCCTCTTGTGGTTCAGGGTTGCCACGGACGTTCCTCCTTGGACGGCCGGCGTTTTCTCTCACCATCTGTGAGAGAGAGTTGAGTAGAATAGAAGTTAGAAGTTTAGATTGATCCCCCCAACTATATGCATCAAGGGTATGAACTATATATCAACCTATATGAGGATGTGAACACATGCCGAAGCATCTCACATCTCTATTATGTGTGGATATGGACAACGCTGAAACGTCCCACAACTCACACTAAGCACTCAAACACAAGCAATTATCACAAAAGTTCACACCAATCCTATTCAAGCTTCTATGGTTCAAATGTTTTTAGGGTGTCATTTCTTTCTAGGCTTGCATTCTATGGTCAAGGGGGTTCTGATGCTAATCTATGCATCTACCTAGGCTTGTGTCCTATGGTCAATGTGGCTCTAATGCCAATGTGTAACTAGGCCTACTTCCTACGGTCAACGTGGCAGCTCTGATACCAATCTATGACGTCCGGTCCTGTGAAAACAGATCCGAACTAATGCATATGTGCCCATGTAACACCCTCAATTTCGTATTCATGCATGCATTCATAATTCATATAGAGAAAACATTTTAAAAGAAGTGGAAACAAAAAAAAGAATAAAAAAGATAGCCGAAAGGAGCCAATCCCAGTTCACCAAGGAGCGCTGCAGACACTTCCCGCGGGCCGCTGGCCACATGGCGCCTTCGGAGCTCATCCCCGCGGAGGGGGAGAGGTCTGCCGCTAACTGGCTACATGGCAGGCTCGGAGCTTGCTTCTATGAAAGGGGCGAGGTCCGACCCCGTGGGACAAGTGTTGCCCACGGAGCTATCCTCTGCGGAGAAGCGAGGCCAGCCCCGCAGGACACGTGTCGTCCCTGGAGCTAGTGTCTGCGGAGAAGCGGGAGGTCGAACCCAAGGGACATGTGTCACTCTCGGAGCTCGTCTCCGAGAGGTCTGGCCTTGTTGGACACGTGTCACCCTATGAGCTCGCCTCCGGGAGGTTCGGTCCTACTGGACACGTGTCGTCCTCGGAGCTTCCCTCCGAGGAGAAGACAGTAGTGGACACGTGTCAACCTCGGAGCTCATCTCCGAGAGGAAGGGAGGTCCGACACTGATGGACACGTGTCGATGTCACACCCGGTTTCTCCGAAGAACAACCGAGTGAATATCACATGTATGCTAGGATCATTTTCTCATACATGTGATGAAAAATAGTGAAGCATCATTTATTACAAGCCAGGTGTCGAATATAAATATGTCTTACAAAGCATATGTCTCGATGGACGATAATAAGTTCATAACATGTAAATAAAATAGCAACGAAATATTATTCTTGTGGGCTCCGTCACAGGAGTTGCCCGGGGGGAGGGGGGGGGGAGGGGGGACTCCATGAACCTATAATCCTTCTTCGGGTCCGAAGTCTTGGTCATTGAACACCACATCATCCCCTTGACCTGAGCAGCAATTTAAACCAACAAATATGCAAGTTTGAGTACCGTTGGTACCCAGCAAGTGTGGGAAAGTTATGTCATGCATGGCTAGAACAAGGAGAGGTTGAACTCATGGTTAAAGCACTACGCAATTAATACCTATCACCTTAGCTTATTAAGAACCTACATTACTACACAGGTGAATGGTCCCAATTCTCCCAACCCATCATCGGAATCAAATAACCATAACATCAATTCCAATGTTAAGCTCCCCGCTTAACATCCTCAACTTCCAAAGCCATCATCCTCTAATCATGAATAAGTCCAAGCCGCTCTTGACCGTGAGCACGGCTGTCATGACAGTTTTGACTCTGCAGAGTTTGCACCACTGTACCCACATGTAGTGATTTGATCCCCCGTTGCCGGATGGACTAAAAGAACCTCCATTATGCCAGTGGCCACGAACCACATTCACACTTCCCAGGTGTGTAGCCAGGAGATCACTACGAAGCCTTTACAAAGGGATTCCCGACGAGTGTGGGCCCACTGAGGTTTCACCCCTAACAGCATACAAGAGGCTACAACCCCGCTGCAGTGGCCCCGTCTTGAGCCTTGCGGTTCATATGGTAGTTCAGCTCACACCTATTCCCCGCACCATCCAACACACCCATACTACGCCGGGGATAAACCTAATTAATTGGCCAAGCTGCCCCCTCTCAGCATGTGGTTGGCACGGTAAAGCCAGGTTACATGCTCCATGAACCGGTCCATAGGATCCAGGCAAGTACTAAACACAAACCCGAGTCTCGTGCACCCAGCACCAACCAAATCATCCAACTTGCCTCGATCCCTTACCTCTACATAACTCATAATATCTCATTCAAGAGTAAGGTAAATAAATTGATGATCTCATATCCCAATTATCCCATTCTAAGCATGGCTAAGCATAAGCATATAAATAAATGACATGATAAAATAAATCCCAACCCAAGCTACAAGGAGACAAGGTAATGCAATTCTAGGGAAACATCCTAGCATGGGTTTCATATTTCAATTGACAATGCAAATAATTCTATCTACACATCCTAACATAGGATCAAAGTGGTCAAGGACACTTGCCTTCTTCCTGCTGCTCTAGGAATGGAAAATCTTGGTCGTGGAAGGGGAGAACTTGCTCTCGGGCAGGTTCTACTCATGCCATACACATAGCAAAAGAAAACAACAATCCATAAGCCATAGTTCACACTTTCACTCATGCAAACCACACATACATACATATGGGAGTACTTCACATTTCTAAGTGTTGTGGTTACCCTAGATGTGTTGATTTTTGGCCTACATGCACTTTTAAACATATATATATTATTTCTAATCTTTTGTATTCAGATTTCTATTTGTACACTATATATGAATTTCCAATTTGAACAAATTCTTTATATTTAATAATTACACTTCTTAGCATAAAGTTTGCATAAAAGGTATTTCCCTACTCCAAATAAGTTTTCAGATCTTCTACAAAATCCTAAGTTGAAGTTTTTGAGTTTGGAGACCTCATTTATCATTTTCTAATTATACATACCTATTTTCCTATATTTATAGATTTATTTTCTACGCCGAAAAGTGAACTTTACTATTAAAATAGTAAGACAAATCATCTAAACAGAATAGGTTCTGATCTAAAATGTTCAATAATATATTTTTGAACTTCCTCTCTGATGTGAAACAATTTAAATTTATTTTACTAGTTTTTAGAATTATTTCCTAGACTAAAATGTGTCTCTAGAGAAAACAAAAATGAGCAACTGTAACACCTCAAAATCCTGTCAAGAGGGGAATTTAAAATTTTTTGGACGTATTGCATGTGTTGCAAAAATTCAAATTCAAACTGGAATTCAAATTAAACTCAAAACAGAAATGAAAAAGAAAAAGAAAAAGAAAAAACAAACCTTCCGGCCAGTGGGCCGAAACCCACCAGCCGGCCCACCCAGCCCCCGCGCCAGCCCGCAGCCGCGCGCCCGCGCCCCCTCTCGCAGACAAGTGGGACCCACCTGTCATCCATAACCCCCGCTCGTCCGAACCCGGGACTGTTTCCCCCGCGCGCGAGCGATCTTAACCGACCGGATTTCCGCCGAATTCTGGTTCCGGAGGACTCCAACTCGATCTAAACAACCCCGCCGCCCTCCCCCGTCTATAAAAACCCCGGCCTCGTCCCTTTTTCCCACACGATCCGCCGTTTTTACTCCGGTGAGAACCCGAACTTCTCCGGCGAATTCTGCTCGATCTACGCTCGGGAATTCTGATCTAACTCGCTGGTCTTGATCCACCGCCTCCGGGGAACCTCGCAGGTGCAAAAAACTCGGTGGTTTGCGGTTCAAACACAGCGCCGACGAGCATCGCCGTGAATTCACCTCGGACCTCGTCGCCGACCGCCTTCCATAACCTTCGAGCTCAAGAAAACCCCCGAGGTGAGATCCCCGACCTCCCCTCTACCGATCTATGCCATAAAATCACGGTTCTAGGAAGAATTGACGAAGATCAGAAACTCTCCGGCGAGATCGCCGCCTCCCGCCGCCGTGCGCCGCCGGGCAGCGCCGCCCGCGCTCGATCAGAGCGACGTGGCCGCTTGTGCGCCGTCTATTTTAAATCGCACGGTAGAATTTAAATCCCCGCGTACCAGTTCGACGTTATAATCTCAGCCGTCTGTTTTAAATCGGACGGTCCACGTCAGCCCCGCGTTATAAAGGCTGGAATTCTTACGTGCTACCCCCTGGGGTTCTCGTAAAATAAGAGCTAGCCCCAGAAACTTCTGATCTAGCCCCTGGAACTTCAGAAAATCATGTAAATTCATTTAAAAATCAGTTTTAGCCCCTGGACTTAATAAAAATTAGGAAAAACCCCTCTGTTATTTGTAGTTAGACCCCTGGAAATTCTTAAAATAATATAATAGGCCCTGTAGTGGGGTGAGTTTACCTTTTTAACCCTATGTGATATTAAATTTAGGAATTTGAATATATGTGGTTAGTATTTAAAATTTAAAAGATGGGACAAACATATTGTCAATTCAAATTAAAAACTTTCCTAGTACATGGAAAACTTTGGAGTGAGATAAAAATAGATTTTTGGTTGAAATGAATCTGTCTAATTAATTATTCACATTTATTAGTTATAGGAACACATTTTTAAGTAGAGAATAATTCTGAAAATTAGTAAAATAAATGTAAAATAGTTTACATCAGAGGAGAAGTTCAAAAATATATTATTTAATATTTTAGACCCAAAAAGCTATTCTGTTTAGGTGAGATGTCTTACTATTTTCATAATAAAGTGCACATTTAGGCATAGAAAATAAATCTGAAAATATAGCAAGCTAGGTATGAAAAATAAGAAAATGATAAATGAAGTTTCCAAAATCCAAAGAATTCAGTTTAGGGTTGGTAGAAGGTCTGAAGACACATATGAAGTAGGAAAATATCTTTCTTGCATACTTGGTAGTTAAAATGTGTATCAATTAAATATAAGGGATTCATTTAAATTAGAAATTCATATATAGTATGCCAACATGAATATGAATACAAAAGTAGGAATCATATGTACATGTTTAAAAGTGCATGTATGCCAAAATCAACACACATAGAGTAACCTCAAAACATAGAAAGGAGAATGGCTTTCATAAATGTGAATGTGTGTCTTGTATGAAGTGGAAGTGTGAACTATGTCTTATGACTTGTTGTTTTCTTTTGCTATGTGTGATGGTATGAATAGAACCTGCTCCAGAGCAAGTTCTTCCTTTCCAAGATCAGGACTACCCATTCCAACAGCAGCAGGAAGGAGGCAATTGTCCGTGACCACTTTGATCCTATGCTAGGATGTGTAGATATAATTATTTGCATTGTCAATTGAAATATGAAACCCATGCTAGGATGTTTCCCTAGAATTGCATTACCTTGTCTCCTTGTAGATTGGGTTGGGATTTATTTTATCATGTCATTTATTCATATGCTTATGCTTAGCCTTGCTTAGAATGGGATAATTGGGATATGAGATCATCAATTTATTTACCTTACTCTTGAATGAGATATTATGAGTTATGTAGAGGTAGGGATCGAGGCAAGTTGGATGATTTGGTTGGTGCTGGGTGCACGAGACTCGGGTTTGTGTTTAGTACTTGCCTGGATCCTAAGGACCGGTTCATGGAGCATGTAACCTGGCTTTACCGTGCCAACCACATGCTGAGATGGGGCAGCTTGGCCAATTAATTAGGTGTATCCGCGGCGTAGTATGGGTGTGTTGGATGGTGCGCGGAATAGGTGTCAGCTGAACTACCATATGAACCGCAAGGCTCAAGAGGGGGCCACTGCAGCGGGGTTGGAGCCTCTTGTATGCTGTTAGGGGTGAAACCTCAGTGGGCCCACGCTCGTCGGGAATCCCTTTGTAAAAGCTTTGTAGTGATCTCCTGGCTACACACCTAGGAAGTGTGAATGTGGTTCGTAGCCACTGGCATAATGGAGGTTCTTTTAGTCCACCCGGCAACGGGGGATGAAATCACTACATGTGGGTACAGTGGTGCAAACTCTGCAGAGTCAAAACTGTCATGACATCCGTGCTCACGGTCAAGAGCGGCTTGGACTTATTCATGAATAGAGTATGATGACCTTGGAGGTTTTGGATGTTAAGCGGGGAGCTTAACATTGGAAATGATGTTATGGTTATTTGATTATGATGATGGGATGGGAGTTTGGGACCATTTCACCTATGTAGTAATGTAGGTGCTTAATAAGCTAAGGTGATAGGTATTAATTGCGTAGTGCTTTAACCATGAGTTCAACCTCTTCTTGTTCTAGCCATGCATGACATAACTTTCCCACACTTGCTGAGTACCATCGGTACTCAACCTTGCATATTTGTTGATTTATATTGCTGCTCAGGTCAAGATAATGAGGTGGTGTATAATGATCAAGACTTTGGACCCGAAGAAGGTTTCTAGGTTCATGGAGTCCCCCAGGCAACGCCTGTGACGGAGCCCACGAGAATAATTATTCCGCTACTAGTTTATTTACTTGTGATGAACTTATTATTGTCCATTGAGACATTTGCTATGTAAGACTTATTTATATTCGACACCTGGCTTGTAATAAATGATGCTTCACTATTTGTCATCATATGTATGAGAAAATGATTCTGGCATATATGTGATACTCACTTGGTTGTTCTTCGGAAAAACCGGGTGTGACAGCAACACTTAGGCAGATTTCATTTCAGCCTAAAATCTATTTTTAACTCATTCTAAAGTTTTCCAAGTGCTAGGAGAGTTTAAATTTGAATTTGCACATGTGTTTGCATTACCTTTTAAATTTAAATCCTAGTCACATATTCAAATTTCTGAATTTAATATCATATAGGGTCAAAAAGGTAAATCCACCCTACTGCAGGGTCTAATTTACTATTTCCTAAATTTCCAGGGGTCTAACTACACATAACAGAGGGGGTTTCCTAATTTTTATTAAGTCTAGGGGCTGAAACTGATTTTTAAATGAATTTACACGAAATTCTGAAGGTCTAGGGGCTAGATCAGAAGTTTCCGGGGCTAGCTCGTGTTTTCCGAAATCCCTAGGGGGTAGCGCGTAAGAATCCCAGCCTTTATAACACGGGGCTGATGTGGACCGTCCGATTTAAAGTGGACGGCTCAGATTAGATCATCGAACCGGTACGCGCGGGTTTTAATTCTACCATGCGATTTAAAATAGACAGCCCTCAAGGGGCCACGTCGCCCTGGCCGGAGCCAGCCCGCGCTGCCCGGCAGCGCGCGGCGGTGGAAGGCGGCGATCTCGCCGGAGATCTTCGGATTTTCGTCTATACTTCCTAAAACTTTGATTTCATGGCATAGAACGGTAGAGGGGAGGTCGGGGATCTCACCTCAGGGTTTTTCTTGAGCTCGGAGGACCTGGAAGGCGGTCGGCGGCGAGGTCCGAGGTGAAAATGCAGTGGTGCTCGTTGGAGCTGCGTCTAGAGCGCAAAACACCGGATTTCCTTCACCTGCGAGATTCCCCGGAGGCGGTGGAACATGATCAGCGCGTTAGATCATAAAATCAAAACTAGGATGTCGACGTTTATATAGACGAGGCGGGGGGCGGTCTGTTGGGATCGAGTTGGAGTCGTCCGGGACCGGAGTCGGGATGGGGACGTGGGTTTCTAGAGTTGGTTGCGATCGGGCGCGGGGGAAAAGTCCGGTCGGTTGGCGCGAGCGGGAGGTAGGAGATGACACGTGGGCCCGCGTGTCAGCGAGAAGAAGAGAGGGCGCGCGGTTATGGGCTGGCGCAGGGGAATAGTGGGCCAGCTGGCGGGTTTCGGCCCACTGGCCGGCTGAGGTTTTCTTTTTCTTTTTCCTTTTCTTTTCTGTTTTGATTTGAATTTGAATTCCAGTTTAAATTTGAATTTCTGCACCACATGCAATACGTCCAAAATTTTTTAAATTCCCCTCTTTAGCAGATTTTGGGGTGTTACAGTCGACCTTAGAGCTCATCCCTGAGCAGAGAGGAAGTCCGGCGCTGCTAGGACACGTGGCACGATCGGAGCTCACCTCCAAGAAAGGGGAGGTACGACACTGACACGTGGCACATTCGGAGCTACCACTGAAGAGAGGGAGGTCGCGCCTGCCTGACACGCGGCACAACCAGAGCTCGCCCATAAGGAAAAGGGAAGCCCAGGCCCCCGCTGGACCTGTGAAACCTCCAGAGCTTATCCCTACGGAAGGATGTGATTCTGAAGCTGTTTTTCTCTGTGCACGAGTACCCGATACTAAGGAAATCGACACAGTTTCCCATGTTGAATACTGCAACCAAATCGATTGAAAGATAAGTTGTTAAGATCCAAACACAAATCAAATTGGAAATCCAATTGGAGAAGGGCTCTTCTTTTTCCAGTTATAAATAGAACCCGAAACACCCATTGGTCGTAACATCTTTTCAAGTAGACAACTTAGAAGACCTAGCCCCCAAACTCGCCGAGCTAAACCCCTTCGCCAGAGTTCAACCACCAGTGAGACCGCCGACGAGCCCCGACACGATCGCTGGAGGAAAGCTGACGATCTGTTTTGCTGCCATTACTCGGAGTAAGGACCCGAAGGAAGTAAGGTAGGTCTCCATTACCACCATACGACGAGATCGCGGTTTTCCTTGAATCTGTTTCCCTCGATCCCTTCGAAGAGAAGCTTTTCATGTGGAAAGATCATGTGTTGATCAGTTTGATCTAGAGTCAAGATCATCACCACGTCCACGTTTGATCCCTACACCTGTGTTCATCGTAAAACCCCATGCAAGCTTATTAAAACATGCAAGAGCACGTACAAACTGATCTAATAAAAACAGCACCATAGGATTAGCATGCATATGCACCACTGCATCTTGAGTAAGGATTGTGCATGATGTTTTGTTTGCTGTAAATCCTGTATGTGCATGATCGTAAGTAGAAGGACCAGCTCAGGGTGCTATCTACGAAGGAATACAGCACCAAGACTTCGAGATCCCAGAGCAACACAAGCCACAAGAACAAGGCAAGTGCCCCTTGACCATATTGATCCCATGTTTTGAAACTGTTTTGTTTGCGAAAAGGTGTGTGTGCTTGAGTCAACTTGATGGGAAACCCTTTCATAGGAGTTTACTAGTTTTGTTAACCACCCTTGTCGCCGGGAAAGTTTATGAGTCGGGTATTGGTCGTTTTGCTTTTTGCTTCGCTAAGTCCACGGGATATGGGAAGCGAGATAGTTTGTGTCTATCTACTGCACTCATATGAACAATAATAACAAGAACTTGATGTTGATAATGAACATGAATCGGGGGAGATCTAGGAAAGCTTGGTTCATGGAAGTGGTAGAATGAGATGGTGGTTTACTTGCCGTAGATCTAAGGACCGGTTCATGCGAGCACATGCCAGGAATACAGTGCCACCACAACGCCAAATATGGGTGCGGATTAGCTGACTAATTAGGTAAGTTACTAGATTGTTTTGGACCGTGGAAGGTGCGGGGAATTGGAGTCGAGAAAGGACTGCCCTGGGAACTACATGACACAAGAGGGGGCCCGTAGGTGGGAGTATGGTGAATCTAGCCTGCTGGTGAAACCTTAGTGAGTCCATACATCTAGTTGCCCCTTTGTAAAGGCTATTTTGTGATCTCTTGGCCATACACCGACGGTTGTGTACTGGTATAATGGAGGTTCTGTATTCGCCGACAGGTGACAAAATCACAAACTTGTGGGTAAAGTGGTGCCACCTCTGCAGAGTGTAAACCTATCATGATAGTCGTGCTTCCGGTCACAAGTGCCTGGCCCACTTCCATGATTAGATGAGATGGTTATTAGGATGGTATTTGGTTTGGATATTGGTTTGGTCTTTGGATTTGGTTTTGGGACTGTTGAGTCTTGGTGATGAGAATGGGACTGTTAAGTCGTGATAATGAACTTTGTCTCGGTATGAGATGGAATTGAATATGAGATGAGATGGTAATGAATACAAGATGGTATTCATGAGAATGAGATGTGTAGGATCGAAGAGCACGTGAAAAGCTACCAGAGGGGGGTGAATGGTAGATTAAAACTTTTCGCAGCGGAAACACCAAAAACCCCTCAGCAAAAATCAATCGGTTAAAGAAACCGTGTGTGCAAGTGTTTTCAAACGTGTTCAACCGTGACAAATCAAGTAGAGATGTAGAGAATAAAGTCACGGATCTAATTCAACAAGAATCACTTGAAAACATGAAGTAAAACTTGAGATACAATCAAAACATTAAACAAAGATCAATCTGTTCTACACCATATAAAACAGATCTGCAACGCTGCAAAGAAACTCGTGTATTTCAAAAACTACAGATTCGAAGCTCGTGAAAATTTCACAGATGATAGATAATTGAGTTGTGAAGACAACCCAAAAAGAATCACGTCAATCGGATCTTTAAAACTCGAGATATGAACAAAACACCCAAGCAACGTCGGTCTGTCCAGAAACTCGGCGAGAAAGACTTGACGAAAAACAAGTCGGACGAACAAGGCACAAAAGCTTCTCGAAACTATGAACTTTATTCAATAGAAACAGAAGAGGAACAGCTCAAAGTTCTCTACCCAAGAGAGCTCTGACCTCCCTTGCTTTTATAGCCAGCCCTCAGGCTAAACAATCCAATCTAGGACTCCTACTCCTAATTGGACTCGTATCCTAACTTACCATAACTGCTCAGGACTCTCCTATTCGCAGATAGAAGCAATCGTGAGACTTCCAAACACCTTAGGAACGTCCTAAACATTCCTAAAACAACTCAACTTCGTGCCTAGCACGAAATCCTATCATAACCAACTCAAATCTTCCATATTTGAGCCATATCCGACTCAGCCTCAGCCTGAGTACGCAATCCAGCCGGTTGGACCTTTCCGACCAATTCTTTACATCCACTTCTCTTCATCACGCCTTAGAACAATGTTTCCACGTCCATGCACTCCTTGCACACGTGCAAACACCTTCCAACGCCGTACACGCAACCTTCATATGCACTGCCCTTGATCCAAACATGCTGCGCGACCTCCCGATCAACTCAACCACAGCTCCTCCCGAACTTGGTTGTTGGAACCTCATCTCCTCCCTGAGACTAGTCCAAGGATCCCGTCACCAGCCATGTCTTGAACTCAAGCAACACCTGCACATGAATAAACAACCAATTCTTCCGAGCACAAGTCCTCGACTTGACTCACGTTAGTTCGAAAACTACAACACCTTACATGAGCACGTCACATAAGCATGTTGCAAACCATATCAAATGATAACAGCCATAACCACCAAAACACACCAAAAACTTAGCAAATTAATACTAAGCAATCCTTCCCATAAAGCAAGTTTGAAACATTGCGAGTTAAAAGCAAAAATAAGACGCTGCAGTTCTACGAGTTGAACTTCAAGGGAGCTCCCTAACAACAAGCTCCGGACCTCACAGAAGCTCTCCGTACCTTGCAGGAGCTCTCCGGACCTTGCGTCGGACCATGGCAACACTTGGCGGACCTAACAAAGAACTTGTCGGACCTTGCCACAGAAGAATGTTTTGGCAATATTCAAAACTTTGAATGTTAATGCTAACTTTTATCCTAATTGCCAATGTATTCAGCACACATAGGTCTCACAATCTCCCCCTTGATGAATGCATTGGCAACACCAATTAAAATCCGAACATTGGCTTATGAAAAGTTTTGAAAAGGTTTGAAAACTCATTTCTCCCCCTTTATTAATTTCTCCCCATTTTTTAAAATCAGAGAAGGAAGAAAGTGTATAACATATGCAAAGTGTAAAAAAAATCTCTCCTTATACATATTTATCCCCCTTTGACAATGTATTCAGCAAGGTTCAAAAGAGAAATTTTTAAATGTTATGAGCATATTATAACATATACATACAAAAAAAGCTCATTCAAGTCATACTATCAGGTTACTTACACTATCACATCAATGAGATACATAAAGTAGTGTAAGCCATGCTAGAGATCAAATGTATTTTTCAGTTTAAGCAAGTCATGATCTCCCTTACTCAACTATTTCAAAACCTGAAAACATGACACTTGTTGCTTCATTTTTATTATTCATAATCATTTAAGGCACAAAGTTGGTCATATGATATTTGCAAGAGATTATATGCCGCATCAGCCTTATTCTAACCAACCAAGCCAAGCCTATGTCATTTGACAATCAGAATCTTAAGGACATGGTTTTAGTCATACACAATTCCTTCCAAGTTCATATCTTAGTGCAATGATAAGCAATCTCAAAAGAAGAAGTGCGATGCATGCATATTCTCTTGATCTTTTCTCAATTTTTTTATTTGAAAACTCAACATGTGAGCTGATCACTTGATTAATTTTTTATGATTAAAAGCACTTGTGAGCACGCAACAAGTTCAAAACAGCAAGAAAGTTTGATCATGACCAGATTTAGTGTAAGTAATTATTCCAATTACTAGTCATGGCAAAAACTACAAAATGTATAACATGAGTAATGTAGTAAGAACTTTCAGCCTGTAAAAGGAATCACAAAGTCATATATGTATGAAATACTATGCTCATATTGTTTTAGTTTCGGATTCACACATAGACTTTCAAAGTTTCAAAAACTCCCCCTCAATTTAAGCCATGAGGATGCATAACCCCTATTTTACTACGAATGAAACAAAAACGAGTGAAATCCAAAGGTTTTATAAAAATATCAGCCAATTGTTGTTCGGTATCGACATGGTGAAGCACAATGTTTCCTTTTTCAACATTATCACGAAGAAAGTGATACCTAATGTCAATGTGCTTAGTTCTAGAGTGTTTCACGGGGTTTTTAGCAATACAAATTGCACTAGTGTTATAACAAAACAGTGGAACACTATCTAAATCAACCCCATAGTCCTTAAGTATTTGAACAATCCAAATAATTTATGAGCAAGCGCTAGCCGCAGGTACATATTCAGATTCGGCCGTGGATTGTGCAACTGAACTTTGTTTTCTAGAGGACCAAGCAACAAGTGAATTACCAAGAAAATGACAAGCTCCCGAAGTATTTTTCCTATCAATCCTACAACTCCCAAAATCAGCATCCGAAAAAGCTTTCAAAGAAACGGTTGAGGAAGAAGGAAGAAAAATGCCAAATTCTTGAGTTCCATGTAGGTACCTGAGAATCCTTTTGATGTCTTGGCGATGTGAAGCACGTGGAGAAGCTTGAAAACGTGCACAAAGACATATGCTGAATTGTATGTCCGGTCTTGACGCCGTGAGATACAAAAGTGATCCAATCATACTTCTGTATTCTTTTTTATCGACCGGGTCACCATCTTCGTCAAGTTCAAGTGTTGTTGCTGTTCCCATTGGTGTCCGAAGAGGCTTGCATTTGTCCATGTTGAAGCGCTTAAGAAGGTCCTTTGTATACTTAGTTTGATGCACAAAAGTTCCTTCTTTTGTTTGCTTGATTTGCAGCCCCAAAAAGTATGTGAGTTCTCCCATCATACTCATCTCAAATTCTGAACTCATCATAGCTGAAAACTTGGACACGAGATCATGAGAAGCACAACCAAGGATAAAATCATCCACATACACTTGAACGAATAATGAGTCATTGCCATTCTTAAGTACAAAAAGAGTTTTATCAACCTTGCCCATGGTAAACCCCTTTTCAAGTAAGAATGTTTTTAACCTATCATACCATGCTCTAGGGGCTTGTTTTAGACCGTACAAGGCTTTGGAAAGTTTGTAAACATGATTAGGAAAATTTGGATTTTCAAAACCCGGTGGCTGCTTAACATAAACCTCCTCCTCTATGTAGCCATTAAGAAAAGCACTTTTAACATCCATTTGATATAACTTGAAACCATTAGATGCAGCAAATGCTAATAAAATTCTTATAGCTTCTAATCTAGCAACAGGAGCAAATGTTTCATCAAAATCTAGACCTTCAATTTGAGTGAAACCTTGAGCAACCAACCTAGCTTTATTCCTAACCACAACCCCATCCTCACTTTGCTTATTTTTAAATACCCATTTAGTTCCAGTTAATGTGTGACCTTAAGGTGGAGGTACAAGTTTCCAAACATTATTTCTTTCAAAATTTTCTAACTCTTCTTGCATGGCATTAATCCAAGATTCATTAGTGAGTGCGTGTGATATATCCTTGGGTTCAAAAGAAGCAACAAAAGCAGAATGAGCATGAGAGTTTGGATCGCAAAACCTGGACCGAGTGACTCGTTCATGCAAGCTTCCAATGATTTGTTGTGGAGGATGAATTTTGAGTACTTGGAGGGGAGTAGACACTTCACAAGCACCTTCTTCTTCATGTTCGGACCTTTGATTAGGAGAGCTTGTTGATTGAGGAAGGTCCGAACCAGCAGTAGTAACTGTTGGTGCTGGTTGTGGTGCAAAATCAGCAGCTTGATCGTTATTTACTGCCGAGTTTTCGGGCAGCAGCACCACTTCTTCATCTTCTTTAATAAAAATACTCCCCCCCCTGCGGATATGGATCCGGACCTGCAATATTAGAGCTAGTACTTGGGCTAGCTTCATCAAAAGAAACCTCGCAAGTCTCCACAATTTTGTTAGTGTCAAGTAAAAGCATACGGTAGCCTCTAGTATGAGATGGATAACCAAGAAACATGCCATCAACAGATCTAGCTTCAAATTTATCAAGATTACCATGTTTCTTAACAGAGCATTTGCAACCAAAAACCCTAAAGTGTGTAACACTAGGCCTATGTCCAAACAGGAGCTCATATGGGGTTTTTCCAAGCTTAGCACGCAAGAAAACACGATTTGAGACATAACAAGCGGTTGCAATTGCATCAGCCCAAAATTTCCTAGGAGTTTGATATTCATCAAGCATAGTCCTAGCCATCTCAACTAAGCTCCTGTTCTTTCTTTCTACGACACCATTTTGTTGTGGTACATAGGGTGAAGAGTATTGATGATCTATTCCATTTTCAGCACAAAAGTGATCAAAGGATTGGTTTTTAAATTCAGTTCCGTTATCACTTCTAATTGCTTTTAATGATCCTGGGTGATCAATAGATAATCTAAGAAATAAAGTTCTAAAATGACTAAAAGCTTCATTCTTAGATGCCATAAAATAAACCCAAGAATATCTGGAATAATCATCAACAATCACAAGCACATACCATTTACCTCCGAAGGATTGAACACGTGCCGGACCTACTGTGTCAAGATGTAAATGTTGTCCCAGTTCAGCTGTCATGGTCATTGTGAGAGGAGCATGTGAACCTGCAACAAACTTAGCATGACTACAAGAAGAGCACACAATATCATTGTCCTTTTTAAGCTTCGGCAGCCCACGTATGCGATCGAGAGCACTAACATGAGTGAGATGATCAAAGCCTATGTGACCAAGTCTACGATGCCAAAAATATAGATCCTTTGTATCATTAGAAACTAGACACCGATGCTTAGAAGTTGACAAATCAAAATCAGCTTTAATAACTCTTCCAAACCTAGACATGTTAAACAAAATCTCACCTTTTGAATCTACAACCTTGCAGCAATTTTTAGCAAAGCTAACCTCTAGATTTCCATCTAGCAATTGTGAAACCGAAAGCAAGTTGTATTTCAAATTTTTAACAAGTGCCACATCTTTCAAAGTGTAGAGATTGTTTACTCTAACCGAACCTTTAGCAATTATGAGAGCAGAAGAGTTATCAGCGAAAGTAACATTTTTACACGTGACACAAAAGAGAGAGAGGAGAGCCATTCTTTGTTACCGGTCATGTGGCGTGAGCAACCTGAATTCACAATCCAAATGTTCTCCTTTCTCAAACGTGAAACCTACACAGCAGAACAATACGTCGATGACTCAATACTGGGGTTACTTAAAAGACTTTTAGGAATCCAGTACTGAGTCACACGACGTCCAGCAGGAATAACACGCGAAAGCTGAGAAGGTACAGCAGGTTTATGAGCCAAACATCGAAAATTTTTGTTCCCAACTACTGACTTAGAAGATGTGTTATATGTAGCACAAAAAACAGTAGGTCCGGGAGCAAGTTTTTGACTCATTACAGCAGGTTGCAAGCTCCGAACATGCGGTCTAGCAGATTTTGCTTGGTTGTTATGTGATCTAGCAAGTATTCTTTGTTTCTTATCGTGTTTAGCTAGTCTATAACAAAAATCCATGAAATGACCATCTCTACCACAGTAGGTACAATGAAAAATAACCTTATTATCATGTCTAGATGAGCAAGCAACACGTTTATTAGAACCTGAATGGGACAATACTCCTGCAGATTTGAAAATCACCTCTTTTTTTCTAGGAGCTGTTTGAATCAAACCGCTTCCTAATGACTTTACAACTTTAGGTGGGTGTGCCTTAGCATGAGCATGAGAATTAAAACCTAAACCAGTTTTATCATTACAAAACTTGGAAGAATTCAGCAGCAAGTTTAGGTTCTTATTTGCATTAGAAAACCGATCTAGTGTCCTATGCATGTCATCAAGTTTATTGGACAGATCAAAACAGTTTTCACATGAAGTTTTTCCTTTTAGTTTGCAATTTGAACAATATTTAACTTCATGCACACGTAAAGCATTGTTCAAAATAGAAATCTCATTCATAGCATCGTTTAGTTTCTTATTCAGATCATCACATTAAGAACAATGCAAATCAATCGTCGAACAACAAGCATCTTTCAAATTTTTTTCATTAAGTGCAGCAAGCTCTTTGTTCTTTTCAATTTCAAGTTCAAGTTTATCAAGTGTAGATGCGTGTGCACTTCTTAAAGAGGATAATTGTTCATAAATTAAATCACATGAGGAACAAGAATCATCACTAGGAATCAAAGTTTTTAAACGATTAATTTCAGATTCTAGTGATTCAATTTTAACAGCATTGTTCCTAAGTTTTTTATCCTTTTTCTTTAATATAACAGTGGCACGAGAAATAGCATCACACATTTCTTCGCAAGTGGGACATACCTCTTCATCGTCGCTGTTGTGTTCTCGGAGCTTGAACTTGACTTGCTCGCCATGCAGCACATATTTGCCATAGCTTCTTCATCTTCATCACTACCTGTGTCCACATCACTTGAGCCGAAATCTTGAAGTGCAGAGATCATACTATGCACTATGTTGCGCATTGATAAATCTTTATTCTTCTTATTCTTTGCAAACATTTCTTCGGCCTTGTTTGCTTTTCTTCAAGTGAAGTCGTACCTGAAAGGTTAGGGCACTCCGTACGAAAATGTCCTGTCTCACCACATTCAAAACATCGTTGAGGTCCGGAGCTTCCTCTCCTTCTAGTTCTCACATTTTGCAATGCTTTTGAGAACCGAGTAGAGATGAGTGCAAGCTCTTCCTCTGGAAACTCTTCAATCTGTTCAAGGGTTAGAGAGGACAGCAAAGAGAGTGCACCACTAGATGATGATTGACTAGAACTAGACATGTCACATTGCGAAACAAATGCAATAGACTTGTTGGGATTTTTACGTATTGACACTACGCAAGTTGCTGAGAATTTTATTAAACCGAGCAAAAAGGTCATCAATTGACTCACCGGGTTGCATCTCAAAACGCATGTATTCTTTCTTGAACATATCTTGCCTTACCTCCTTGATCGTATTGGATCCTTCATGGTAGTCACAAAGATCTTTCCAAACATCATATGCAGATTGGAGGTGTGCAACACGGTCGAAGTCGCTTTGAGTCAATCCTTGGATGATCAAGTTGCGAGCCTTGTTGTTGTTGTCAACATCTCTCATGTTCGCAGCCATAACTTGATCGTTGTGTGGTACATCGAAGTTCCGGTAGACCTTTTCCCATATGGTGAAGCCTTGCGCCTGTATGTAGGCCTCCATCCGCGCCTTCCAAACCTGAAAATCGATGCCATTGAACACACAAGGTTTTGCGGAGTACTTCTCCATGATGATTAGTCAAAACACGTGCAAATCACAAAGATTAGAGCACCTTGTCTCTGATACCAATTGTAGGATCGAAGAGCACGTGAAAAGCTACCAGAGTGGGGGTGAATGGTAGATTAAAACTTTTCGCAGCGGAAACAACAAAAAACCATCAGCAAAAAATCAATCGGTTAAAGAAACCGTGTGTGCAAGTGTTTTCAAACGTGTTCAACCATGACAAATCAAGTACAGAGGTAGAGAATCAAGTCACGGATCTAATGCAACAAGAATCACTTGAAAACACAAAGTAAAACTTGAGATACGATCAAAACATTAAACAAAGATCAATCTGTTCTACCCGATATAAAACAGATCTGCAATGCTGCAAAGAAACTCGTGTATCTCAAAAACTACAGATCCGAAGCTCCTGAAAATTTCACATATGATAGATAATTGAGTTGTGAAGACAACCCAAAAAGGATCACGTCAATCGGATCTGTGAAACTAGAGTTATGAACGAAACACCGAAGCAACGTCGGTCTGTCCAGAAACTCGGCGAGAAAGACTTGACGAAAAACAAGTCGGACGAACAAGGCAGAAAAGCTCCTCGAAACTATGAACTTTATTCAATAGAAACACAAGAGGAACAGCCCAAAGTTCTCTACCCACGAGATCTCTGGCCTCCCTTGCTTTTATAGCCAGCCCTCAGGCTAAACAATCCAATCTAGGACTCCTACTCCTAATTGGACTCGTATCCTAACTTACCATAACTGCTCAGGACTCTCCTATTCGCAGATAGAAGCAATCGTGAGACTTCAAAACACCTTAGGAACGTCCTAAACATTCCTAAAACAACTCAGCTTCGTGCCTAGCACAAAATCCTATCATAACCAACTCAAATCTTCCATATTTGAGCCATATCCGACTCAGCCTCAGCCTGAGTACGCAATCCAGCCGGTTGGACCTTTCCGACCAATTCTTTACGTCCACTTCTATTCATCACGCCTTGGAACAATGTTGCCACGTCCATGCACTCCTTGCACACGTGCAAACACCTTCCAACGACGTACATGCAACCTTCATATGCACTGCCCTTGATCCAAACATGCTGCGCGACCTCCCGATCAACTCAACCACAGCTCCTCCCGAACTTGGTTGTTGGAACCTCATCTCCCCCCTGAGACTAGTCCAAGGATCCCGTCACCAGCCATGTCTTGAACTCAAGCAACACCTGCACATGAATAAACAACCAATTCTTCCGAGCACAAGTCCTCGACTTGACTCACGTTAGTTCGAAAACCACAACACCTTACATGAGCACGTCACATAAGCATGTTGCAAACCATATCAAATGATAACAGCCATAACCACCGAAACACACCAAAAACTTAGCAAATTAATACTAAGCAAACCTTCCCATAAAGCAAGCTTGAAACATTGCGAGTTAAAAGCAAAAACAAGACGCTGCAGTTCTACGAGTTGAACTTCACGGGAGCTCCCTAAAAACAAGCTCCGGACCTCACAGAAGCTCTCCGGACCTTGCGTTGGACCTTGCCAACACTTGGCGGACCTAACAAAGAACTTGTCGGACCTTGCCACAGAAGAATGTTTTGGCAATATTCAAAACTTTGAATGTTAATGCTAACTTTTATCCTAATTGTCAATGTATTCAGCACACAGGGGTCTCACAAGATGAAAGATGAGAAAGATGAATGTCTGATGAGACATGAAAAGAGGTGAAATATGATGGAGGTATGTTGATGTTTTAATTGGATACTTGTTGGGATTTAATTCACTTAAAGCTAGTTGCTGTTTTTATCATGTTTTGTGAAATAAACTTTGCTTTTATGCAAAGAGCCTTTTATGTCTAGCTTGTTATAAGCTACATGTCATACTTCCCGCACTTGCTGAGTACGACATGTACTCGCCCTTGCATTACCATACATCATCAGCAACTGGAGAGGAGTACTTTGAAGAGCATATGGAGTACGAGGCGGGTGATCTACCGTCAACTTGCCTGTGGAGTAGGAGATGGAGCCACTGCTACCACTTAGTTGCTCCCGCAATAGTTTAGAAGACTTCCGCTACTAGAATAAGACTTCCTCTGCTAGAATGAGTTAGAAATTCATGAGACAATGTAATAAAACCCCATTATTCGTGGTATTATTCTGAATTCAGTTTGTGGATTACATGTGTATGTGTGATGAACATCCTGGGCACACATATGCATCAGCTCGGTTCTGAGGTTTTCTCGGAACAGTGGCGTCACAGCCCAGGATGTTCATCACACATACACATGTAATCCACAAACTGAATTCAGAATATAACCACGAATAATAGGGTTTAAGTACTTTATTACATCATTCTCTAACTTGTACTTGCTGCGGAAGCCTCTAACTTATTCTAGCAGCGGAAGTCTTCTAAACTATAGTGGAAGCAAACTAAGCATGGAAGCGGCTCCATCTTCAACTCCATCCCCATAGGCAAGTTGACGGTAGATCGCACGCCTAATACTCCACATGGTCTTCAAAGTACTCCTCTCCTGTTGCTGATGTATTGTATGATAATGCAAGGGTGAGTACATGTCGTACTCAGCAAGTGCGGGAAGTATGACATGTAGCTTTCGATCAAGGTAGGAATAAAAAGGCTCATTGCAGAAAAGCAAAGTTTATTTCACAAACATGATAAAAACAGCAACTATATTTAAGTGAATTAAATCCCAACATGTAGCCAATTGTAAGGGCCTCAGTTTTTGACACTCATTTGCAGTGTTCATCACCACACCACACACCTCATTTGAGGAAGAATGATGAACACAAATAAAGAGCAAGTAACAATTATCAACATGCTCATTAGGGAACAAACTCACACATTGCAAAAGTGGTACTTCCCACATGTGATATAGATGGGCTGGACATATGAAGACTCCTACACTTTGCTAAGGATGTCCATGCCAAGTTCCACCCAAATTCAAAACCTTTTTGAGGTCATTTTGGGTATAGTTAGGAAGAGGGCAGTTTGAAACCATATTCAAATTCAAACTGTTTTCACCCACTGAATGTAAAAGTGGAAGGCATATTCTTGCTCAGCACATTTTTGTGAGCTCACACACCAATTTTCACTCCATTTGGAGTTGATCTTGACATGAGCTAAGGGGGAGAAATTCAAACTTTATTTGAATTTCAAACTGCACTTGTGCTGAAATTCATTCAAACCAAACCTCATTTGAACTTTGATCAATTCAAATGGCTCTTGGGTGAATAATTTGAATTGCCAAGGGTAGAATAGGGTTCACTGTTTACCACAGCTGTTAGGAATAAATTTCAGAGGTTAAAAGAGAAGTGGGACCCACATGTCAGCCTCTGCCTCAAAGCAAACCGACTGAACCACAGTTCAGTCGGTTCCCGGCAGCTGTGCGCGCGCGCCACCGAAGGGGGCAGCCGGCGCCAGCTCCTGCTGCGTGCCCCAAGCCGGAGACCAGCCGGCCGGGCTATTTATTCCCTCCCCGGCGTGCTTCAGTCACCATTTCCTCGAGCTGCCGACGCACACGACTTGTTTTTTCCACTGCCATCGCCGCCGCTCGAGTTCCTGCTTGATCAAGCCGATCGCAGCCCCCTCTTTCCATTCCAAGGTCCCAGCAAGGTACTAGCAACCATCCTCCATCCTTCCCATTGATAGAAATCGATTGAAACCGAGTGATATCGGCTGTGCCGAAAGATCAAACTCGGAACTGGAAACCGCCGCACCTCGGGCTCTCGTGGACAGCCCAACCTGGGCGTTGTCACGCCCGAGCCAAGACACCCTTGGACGCGCAGGTGACCGGTGCTGCTCATCTCCGAGCCACAGCTCGAGTGGTTGCTCACCGGCGGCGAATTTCCACTTTTCCCCTTTCTGTGTGCAGAACGACCTTCGGGTACGATTCTGTTTAATTCGTGCTCTAGAAAGGATTAGAGGGCCTCAGGCCACTCCCACACGAACTAGACACGGTGACGCACAAGTTGCCTTCACAACTCTGGGCCGGAGAACTTCTGTGCCCGGCGTAATTCAAGGTCTACTAATGGCGGAACGCACGGGGGGTATCGGGCGCACGGTGAGGACCTATTTCGGGCCTTCCCCGAGCTACCCCGAGTTCATGTTGACCTTCTCTGAGGTCCACTGATGCTCCCCGACCGATTTCCCAAGTAGCTGAGGCACTAGGAGCGTCAGCCGACATGGCCGAAGTCGTTCCGATATGGCGGCTCGTCGCCGACCATGCTCCGGCCGTTGTCATGAGCAGCTGACCCTCGGATCATGTTCCCCAAGTAAAATTAGGCAGGGGCGGCCAGAATCAAGAAGTTTGGAGCGGTACAGCAGCCAGCGGCAAGCTCTCCGGCGAGGTCCCTCGGCGGCGGAGCGCGGGTGTCGCGAGGTTGAAGAAGGGGGTGGACCCCAGCTGTCAGCGGCCGATATTTTGAATCGGGATCCGGCTGCGGCCGGGATCGGGTGTGCTGGCGCGCAAAATCCTTGTGGGCCGCGGTGTGCTGTCGCTTCGGCGTGCGACGCGTGTCCCCTGGGCCCACGCGCGAGTTTAAACTTTTCCCCGATTTTCAGATTTCCTTCAAACTTCAAATCCTTATAACTTTGGCTAGAAAGCTCCAAATTGAGTGAACCAAATTTTGCTGGATTCAGCTCTCTGAGTACTTTCCAGAAAATCAAGTTTCACTTCATGAAATTCCCTAATTCTCCAGAATTAATTCCTTAATGTTTAAACTGTTAGGAATTTTAACTGGAGAATCCTTTGGCGGAAAATCCTGAAATTTTGCTGAGATGTTCACCAAAATATCATTGAGCTACCATAAAAATTTCAGATCCATTTGAGCTCATTTAGTCCACCTAATGGTGTGATTAGTAAAACTGTTCCAGAGAAAATAGAAAATGTTCAGAAACATTTTCAGAATTTTCTCTGAAATTGTTTAGCTCATATCTTTAGTTAGAGACTTCCAAATTAAGTGAGACCAATTCCACTAGAACCCTCTGAAAATCTAGTTTTCAGAAAGTCATAGTTTGTTTCATGAAAATACTTAGAACACCCTAAAAGCCTTTAATTAAGGTCAAGGACATAATTATTTGTGGAGGGCTCAAATGAGCTTTGCTGCAACTAAAACTTGACCAAGTCTTTGTTTAGGTTGTAACCAAGCCACAGTAAAAGTTTCACAGTCATTAGGTCTGTCTAGTAAGGGTTATAGGCTTCACAACTTCAAAGTTAATACAAAGGCCTCTAAATTAATACATACATTGTTCTTATCATGTAGTCGCTAAGATCGAGGAGGAACCCGAAGTCCTAGACTTCGTTACTCCGGAGGAACAGCTAGCCTACGACCAAGAGCAGCAAGGCAAGCCCCGGTTTGCATTAATCATTTTATAAATTTTTATTGTTTTGAGCACATACTTGTTTTCTTTATGTTGTGCATCAGAGTCTTGTTTGGAAACCCCACTGCATAGCCAAGAAAACCATGGGTTGGGGTTTAGGATTGCAAACCCCGTTAGCCACTGCATTGCTAGGATAGAGTAGGATTCGGTACAAGTCGAGTAGTTGGAACTACTCGCGAGAATAGGCTAGAGGCACATTGCTCGGGTAGAGATAGCACATGAAACACATGGCAAGAAAATGAGACCGAGCGGAGAGTAAGGGCAGCAGGACTTTGGGGCCTGTGTGCTGTAGCTCCGCTTGTGTCGATTGAGGACCGAGCCGTGTGCGGGCCTGTTGAACAAGCTAGAACAGTACCGAAGACCTACCGGCTATATGGGAACCGGGAAACTGATGTAACTCGGGTAGCTGGGTGTTGAGGCATTGCCCGTCGTTCAGAGGGTAGGTTGAGAGCTCGAGGTGTAAATCAGCTGGCGGCACAGAGATGCGCGTGCAGGGACCTCTTGCTCGGGACGATGGGACCGGTTCAATATTTGGCTAACGGGTGAAAGGTAGTCGCGTACGGCGTCCGTGATGGTTGTTGTAGGCAACATCGAGTACGGGCGTACGTGACGGGTTGTTCGGGTAACCCTGCAGGTGTAAATCGATTATAATCGCCGTCCCTCGCGGTCAGTGAGTACCACTTGTTCACTGTACCGTGACGTAGAAAGAACAGGCTAGTTACATGTTAAAATGTTGCTGATTGAAAGTTGGATATTGATTGTTAATGATATGTCGTAGCTTAGTGCTAACTAAAGTTCTTTTTAACTTTGGGCAAAGTACATGAGAGAAATGCGTTTCTTGTTTGATTGCGGCTCTCTCATGTGCCTTAGCATAAAGTTCTCCACAACCTGCTGCTAAAACTTGAAAGTAAGGTTCTACTAATTAGGCGAGTCCTTGCAAATAATTTTTACCTCATGCAACCCATCACCCTCATGTAGAAGTTTCATGTTTAGGTGAGACGGGTGAGACTTGCTGAGCCTTCGTGCTCACTGCTTGTGTTTGAAGCTTTTGCAGGGTTCTATGAGGAAGGGACTCCCGAAGAGGAGACGGAACCCCAGGAGGGGAACCCCGTCGAGTGGGAGTCGTGCACGCCGCAGAGTTAGTGTGCGTGTGTGCTAGCAAGGACACGTTCGAGGGCTGAACGTGCACTTGATGCTTAGTCTACGCCCGCGAGTGTGGACTAAACTTATTTTGATGTAAACATGTTGATAAACTTGTTTATGTAATAAAGCTTCCGCTTCCGCTTTGTACCTTTGACGTGTGTTATGCGGTGCTGTGCAACGCAGCACCCCTCAGCGTGATCCTGGCTCGACAGGACCCAAAGGGGTCGTGTCAGCGTGGTATCAGAGCTCGCTTGAGGTTTAACACAGTACAAAGGTCTCCCTTTTCAAAAATCCAGTGAGGAACGAGTTAGTAGCCCGTATAAGGATGTTATTAGTATATAGAAAGTGGCTTAGTAACCTATTTGTTATGTCGGAAAATCGTGCATCTCGGGACGTTCATGTCTTGGGGGGTGCACGTAAGCGCTGTCCACCAGTGCGCACAAGCTGAAGGGTGGAGCCCCACGGGTGGCAGGTAACCCGACCCGCTTTGATATCCTCTACGACTCTTCATGTCGTTTGAGGTATTCGAGCAACGTCTGTCCCTGGCGTGCGTGGTGCAACATGGGAGACCCCGTCACGTGGTCTGAAACGTGAACACGTAACTCAAGGCGTGTTTGGCTTGAGAACACCCGGGCGAGTGATGACGGCCGGATGTACCAACTGTATGGATTCCGGGCTCGGTGTGCAGCCGAGTCTGATGATTGGTTGAATTTCTGCAGGTAGCCTTACCACGAAACGGTAGACGTGTAGCATCCGTGTGCGAGTGACGAGTAGTGCCACTAAACTAACGAAGCCGGCTAAGTCCGGTATAGGTTTTTCTTTGTGAGGACGTAGTACCGACATGATCTGGTGACGCATCGACGTCACACCCAACTAAATGAACAACTTCATTTAAAAATTTGAAGGTTTTGATCCAAAGTAGTAAAACTTGATGTAACTCCTTCCCTTGAACAGGATATTCAAAGCTAATAAGTTTTCAACTTATAGGATGTTAAGGACAGAGCACTCTGTTTTCAGCTAAATCAAGGCTGAAGTAATCAGAGGTTAGAGGTTGAGTTCTTTCGAGGTTGGGGTCGTATGATACATTTCTGGAAAGCTTTGGAGGAGCTTTACAACTTTTCTGTTGAGTTCCAGAGGTGTTTCGTCCCTTAACCACTCGAAAAATGCAGTAGAGTTGAAACTGTCCAGAAAACAGGACAGAGCAAAGACTCTCTGTAAACTCTCTGTAAATTAAGCATAACTTCCTGCTTAAAAATCCAAAAATAGGAAATGAGGTAGTTCTGGAAATATTATGAGATGGGTTACAACTGTGTAACAGAAAGTTTTGTCAGATTAGGAACAGAATTAACTGGGATTCTTGGATCAAATCAGTACCTAAGGCAGGGAGGTGCTGTCCAATTGTTTCCAGAAATTCTGTTAACTTTGACATCTCATAACTGTTGAACCAGAGCAGATCTTAGGCCAACCAAATACTTTCTGGAAAGCTATTGAAGTTAACTTTAACTTTGATGTTGAGCTCCAGGACTGGTTTTGCTTTTAACCTGGCCTAAATCAGATTAATATGGAAACTGGTCAGGGCTGTCATGGGAACAGCAGATCAGCAGTCAAATTTGTTTAAAAATTTGAACTATGTTTCCAAGTGTTAAGGGTTCAATGACATATCTTATGTTATAACTCAATGGTCTACTGTTTAAATAAATATTTGACATTTCTCAAATATATTTTTACAGATGGCAGCAGATAAACGGTTGGAGAACGGGTGGGTAGTTTCCCACTGCTCTGACCGTAGCGGCTACCCGGGAGCATTGTGGCTAATGCTCCAATATTTCGGATACAACCAGATGCCGCAATACTTCGCCAAGGAAGAAGGCGAAGAGGGGAACAAGACGTGGACGATCCATGTCGAGGTTCCTGCAGGGCCTACGCCACCCGGTTGGGTGCCATTCACCGTCACGGTGAGAGGAAGACAACCGGAAGGGATGTGGCAAGTGGCAGCCCGTGACACTATGTCACGTTTCTGCCAACTACACGTGCAGGCTATGGAGGGAACTCCATACGCACTCGTTCCGGTGGAGGGACGAGCTCAGCATGTGTGGGAAGAGAGGTACCTAGAGGCAACAAACCCGAGTTGCCCAAGGTACAACCCCGCGGAGGCAAATCTCAGCCTCCAAATGAGGGCGGGAAACGCTGTGATGGACAGCCAAGCTGTTCATACGGAGCATCTCGCCACCAAGCTCAAGGAGAGCACAAGCCGTGGAGATCATTTTGAGAGTGCTCACAGTGCACTCCGCAATGTGCTCCTTCCGACGATCAAGCGACTGAATGAACAACACAATCAGTTGCGTCGTCTGAAGAAGGCAAAGAAGAAGAGCCGTATTGACATTGCGGCATTGCAAGAGCTGGTGCAGACCCTAACCCAGCAGAATGAGGACCTTGCTCAAGAGCGGGACGACGCTATTGAGGAAGGACAAGGCTGGGAAGAGGACTACAACCAGGCTATGGACGAGGTGCATGCATTGCAGGACCTCGTGCCCCCGGTGTTAGGCATACCGGTGGTCTTGGGTCTTCCAGCAATGGGAGAACCCGGAATGGGAGAAGAGGTGGTAGATCCAGAGCCACCAGCAGAAGTACCGGAGGAGGACGACCCACAGGAGGTCGAATTCTACTCCGAGTAGGGGGTTACGGTTGCCAAGTAGGGCAGCTAGGGTAGCGTAACCCAACTTTTGTAATCGGTGACATGTCGTGTAGACAGTAGCGTATGTATAGGTAGTGACGGCATGAGCACGACTTCTCGGAGGTCCGAGAATAATGTATCTTGTATAAAGTTTATGCTTTATCAATATATGTGAATGTTGTGCAAGTTAGTCATGCGTCGCTTCAATACTTACTCCTGTTTATGGAATTTTGAGTAAGACATGTGCTAATTGCTGCTGTGTTGAATTTCAGAATGACGCGTACTCGTGCCAATCCCGATGTTGGAGGTACTAGCCAAGGGGGAGAGACCTCCCAACCACCTCCCGAGGACTCCTCGGGACAGCAGCAGCAGCAGCAACAGCAAACCCCGCCACCGCCACTACCAACGGTTACATTGGCCGACATTGTCGCGGCAATGGCGGGCTCGCATCAGCAGCACACAGAGTTGCTGCAGACTCTCATCGCCAATACGTCTCGCCCAGAGAGACGTCAAGATCGCGAGGAGCGCCAACAGAGCTCCTACTCCGACTTCCTGGCGACTCATCCCCCTGTATTCTCAAGGGCGGATGAACCACTTGACGCGGACAACTGGCTCCGCGCCATAGAGATGAAGTTCGGGCTGCTCCAAATCAGCGAGCAGCGCAAGACTCAGTTCGCGGTCCAGCAGCTCCAAGGATCCGCGAGCGCGTGGTGGGCCAACTTTTGTGCTTCACAACCCACCGACCGAGTGATGACCTGGGCGGAGTTTCGGACGGCCTTCCGGGCCTATCATATACCGCCCGGTTTGATGAAGAGGAAGACGCAGGAATTCCTACACCTGCAACAAGGGAGCCGGAACGCGCTGGAGTACTCCAGAGCGTTCAACGATCTCGCACTCTACGCGTCGTATCACGCAGATACGGACGAGAAGCGGCGGGACCACTTTTACCAGGGGCTTAACCCGCTCCTGAAGGACAAGCTGGCGATGTTCAATCGCGGCAGCCTCAACGACATAATTGATGCTGCGATTGTTCAGGAAGACTCCGGCAAGGAGTTGGCGGCGGCAGAGCGAAAGCGAAGCGCGCCGCAGAGCAGCGGAGAAGGAGGCGGTTCTTCTCAGAAGTTTCGGATGGTGAATCGCCCACCATCAGGTCCGCGCTGGCAGCCACCACAGCGGTCGATGCCGTTCCGCGGTCGGCCGTATTCCTCACCGGCATTCCGGCCGGCACTGCCAGCACCACCGCAACAACAGCAGCAGCAGCGGGCGATGCCGCGTGCGTTTGCACCTCCGCAACGCATGCCGGGCTTTCGTCCCCCGAGTACTCCACCAGCAGCGGCCACATGTTACAAGTGTGGTCGTCCAGGACACTTCGCGAGCAGTTGCCCGGAGAGGCAAGGCGGCGGAGTGGTACCACAGTTTCCGGGGAGGAATCAACCCCGGAACCCTACTAATGCGCGGCGGGCAAACCCTAGGCCCGGCACTGTCCACCAGCTTGCCATTGAGGATGTGCCGGAGGGCGAGCCAATCCTTGCGGGTATGTTCCAACTCCACCAGCATCCCGCTATAGTACTATTTGATTCAGGCGCCACGCATAATTTTATTAGCCAAGCTTTCATTGCTAAACACAGCTTGCCAATACTACCCACCGATAGTCCATATTTAATTTGTTCACCGGGTGGGAAGATTTCAGCAAGCGTAATGGTCTCCAAAGCACCATTATGCTTAGCGGGTAGAGTGTACCCCACGTCTCTCATTATCTTAGAGGGACAGAAGGTCGATGTCATCCTAGGGATGTCGTGGTTAACCCGCCACGGCGCTGTTTTAGACACCATCCTCCGAGTCGTGCACTTAAACTCAGGAGTGCACGGTTCTCACTCATTATTTCTGGACAGTCCAGAAATAAAACTTCCAAGTGTCTATCAAGCCACAACCATCAGATTGGAAGACATTCCAGTGGTCCGAGAATTCCCTGATGTATTCCCGGATGATTTGCCGGGGATGCCACCCGATAGAGAGGTGGAGTTCAAGATTGAACTTGCACCGGGAACCATGCCAATATCCCGAAGGCCGTACAAGATGGCGCCCAAGGAGTTGGCGGAACTGAAGATTCAGCTCACGGACCTTCTGGAGAAGGGTTTTATTAGGCCGAGCTCCTCGCCATGGGGTTGTTCGGCATTATTTGTCAAAAAGAAGGATGAAACGTTGCGGCTTTGCGTGGACTACCGTCCATTAAATGCCGTAACCATCAAGAACAAGTACCCGTTACCACGGATCGACATGTTGTTTGATCAGTTGGTCGAAGCAAAGGTATTTTCCAAGATGGATTTAAGATCCGGGTACCATCAGATTAAGATCAGGGCTGAGGACATTCCAAAGACAGCTTTTTCGACAAGGTACGGACTTTATGAGTACCTGGTCATGTCCTTTGGCCTCACCAATGCTCCAGCTCACTTCATGTATTTAATGAACTCGGTGTTCATGCCGGAGCTGGACAAGTTTGTCGTGGTCTTCATCGACGACATCCTGGTATACTCCAAGTCGGAGGAAGATCACAAGAAACATCTGCGTATAGTCTTGCAACGGCTGCGGGATCACAAGTTATACGCAAAGTTCAGCAAATGCGAGTTTTGGATATCGCAAGTGCCTTTCCTCGGGCATATCATCTCAGCGGAGGGTATCGCTGTGGACCCGAGCAAAATCACGCAAGTGCTGAATTGGAAATCCCCGAGAACTGTTCATGAGGTACGGAGTTTCCTCGGACTCGCGGGATATTATCGGAGGTTCATTCCGAACTTCTCGAAGATTGCCAGGCCAATGACAGAGCTGCTGAAGAAGGCTACCAAATATGTTTGGAGTCCAGCATGTGAAGCAGCATTCAAGGCTTTAGTCAAGCACCTAACATCAGCACCGGTTTTGGCGCAGCCAGACACAACAAAACCGTTCGATGTGTACTGCGATGCATCCGGCATTGGGCTCGGATGTGTGCTGATGCAAGACCGAAGAGTGGTCGCGTATGGATCACGACAGCTTAGGAACCATGAGCAAAATTATCCAACTCACGATTTGGAGCTCGCTGCCGTGGTACTTGCACTGAAAATGTGGAGGCACTACCTACTCGGTAACCTCGTACAATTATATACCGACCACAAAAGCCTCAAGTACATCTTCACTCAGAAGGAGCTGAACATGAGGCAACGAAGATGGTTGGAACTGATAAAGGATTACGAGATAGAGATCCATTATCATCCGGGCAAGGCAAACGTTGTGGCAGACGCGCTAAGCCGCAAGTCACACGTCAATAATCTGACCATCACACCGTTGGAAGAGAGTGAACCACCACTACATGTGATTCCACATGGAGCTCTCTACAACCTAGCTTTGATCCCCACCATCCGTGAAGAGATAGCGGCAGCCCAGAAGAATGACAAGGGCATGTCACATTTGCGGAGACGTGTAGACAGTGGGGAGTTGAAATGTTTCCGGAAGGACGGAGACGGCGTCTTATGGTTCAAGGACCGGATCGTCGTACCCCGAAACCCGGAGTTAAGGAAGAGAATCTTTGATGAAGCTCACTTATCAAAGTTTTCTATTCACCCCGGCAGCAACAAGATGTATCAAGAACTCAGAAGCAAGTTTTGGTGGACACGGATGAAGCGAGAGACGGCAAAATACGTGTCCGAGTGTGATACATGTCGACGGGTGAAGGCAGACCACATGCGGAAACCGGGACTGCTGCAACCACTGGGCATTCCTGCCTGGAAGTGGGAGGACGTGAGCATGGATTTCGTCGTCGGTTTACCCACCACCTTACAGAAACATGATTCTGTGTGGGTGATCGTCGATCGGCTCACCAAAGTTGCCCATTTCATCCCGGTCAACACCAACTACAACGCCAAGAAGTACGCTGAACTGTACATCTCACGGATCCTATGCTTATACGGCGTACCCCGTACCATCGTATCGGACCGGGGCACTTTATTTGTGTCCCGTTTTTGGGAGCAGCTACACGCTGCCCTGGGGACGAAGCTGATCCGTAGTTCAGCCTACCACCCGCAGACGGATGGGCAAACGGAGCGGGTAAATCAAATCCTAGAAGACATGCTACGAGCTTGCGCTATCGACCACGGCAAGAATTGGGATGATCACTTGCCATTAGCCGAGTTCTCGTACAACAATGGGTACCAAGCCAGCATCAAGATGGCGCCCTACGAGGCGCTATACGGCAGGAAATGCCGCACACCACTGAACTGGTGTGAATCTGGCGAGAGGGTTACCTTCGGGCTTGATCTTGTCAACAACGCGGAAGAAAAGGTTCGATTAATTCAAGCGAACCTAAAAGCCGCTCAATCCCGACAGAAACAGTATGCGGACCGGAGGAGGCGCCCATTACAATTCGAAGTTGGAGATCACGTATACCTACGAGTGTCTCCAATGAAGGGCGTAAACAGATTTGGGGTGAGAGGAAAGTTAGCACCCCGATTCATCGGTCCATTCCAGATTACCGAAAGATGTGGATCGGTGGCATACCGACTAAGATTACCAGAAGCACTTTCCGGTGTGCACGACGTCTTTCACATTTCCCAGCTGAGGAAGTGTCTCAAGCTATCAACTACCGTTCAGCTGGAAGACATTGAAGAACTGCAACCGGATCTCACCTATCGGGAGGAACCGGTGCAGATTATTGATGAAAAGGCCCGAACCACACGCAACCGTACGTTGTGGTTCTACAAGGTTCTATGGAGTAATCACTCCATGGACGAAGCGACATGGGAGAGCGAAGAATTCCTTCGCACTAACTACCCCGACTTTTTCACGTCGCATATTCGGTAATTTTCCACCGTCCTCTCTCTCATTTCACCTTATAATCTCGGGACGAGATTCTTTTAAGGGGGGAGGAATGTAAGGGCCTCAGTTTTTGACACTCATTTGCAGTGTTCATCACCACACCACACACCTCATTTGAGGAAGAATGATGAACACAAATAAAGAGCAAGTAACAATTATCAACATGCTCATTAGGGAACAAACTCACACATTGCAAAAGTGGTACTTCCCACATGTGATATAGATGGGCTGGACATATGAAGACTCCTACACTTTGCTAAGGATGTCCATGCCAAGTTCCACCCAAATTCAAAACCTTTTTGAGGTCATTTTGGGTATAGTTAGGAAGAGGGCAGTTTGAAACCATATTCAAATTCAAACTGTTTTCACCCACTGAATGTAAAAGTGGAAGGCATATTCTTGCTCAGCACATTTTTGTGAGCTCATACACCAATTTTCACTCCATTTGGAGTTGATCTTGACATGAGCTAAGGGGGAGAAATTCAAACTTTATTTGAATTTCAAACTGCACTTGTGCTGAAATTCATTCAAACCAAACCTCATTTGAACTTTGATCAATTCAAATGGCTCTTGGGTGAATAATTTGAATTGCCAAGGGTAGAATAGGGTTCACTGTTTACCACAGCTGTTAGGAATAAATTTCAGAGGTTAAAAGAGAAGTGGGACCCACATGTCAGCCTCTGCCTCAAAGCAAACCGACTGAACCACAGTTCAGTCGGTTCCCGGCAGCTGTGCGCGCGCGCCACCGAAGGGGGCAGCCGGCGCCAGCTCCTGCTGCGTGCCCCAAGCCGGAGACCAGCCGGCCGGGCTATTTATTCCCTCCCCGGCGTGCTTCAGTCACCATTTCCTCGAGCTGCCGACGCACACGACTTGTTTTTTCCACTGCCATCGCCGCCGCTCGAGTTCCTGCTTGATCAAGCCGATCGCAGCCCCCTCTTTCCATTCCAAGGTCCCAGCAAGGTACTAGCAACCATCCTCCATCCTTCCCATTGATAGAAATCGATTGAAACCGAGTGATATCGGCTGTGCCGAAAGATCAAACTCGGAACTGGAAACCGCCGCACCTCGGGCTCTCGTGGACAGCCCAACCTGGGCGTTGTCACGCCCGAGCCAAGACACCCTTGGACGCGCAGGTGACCGGTGCTGCTCATCTCTGAGCCACAGCTCGAGTGGTTGCTCACCGGCGGCGAATTTCCACTTTTCCCCTTTCTGTGTGCAGAACGACCTTCGGGTACGATTCTGTTTAATTCGTGCTCTAGAAAGGATTAGAGGGCCTCAGGCCACTCCCACACGAACTAGACACGGTGACGCACAAGTTGCCTTCACAACTCTGGGCCGGAGAACTTCTGTGCCCGGCGTAATTCAAGGTCTACTAATGGTGGAACGCACGGGGGGTATCGGGCGCACGGTGAGGACCTATTTCGGGCCTTCCCCGAGCTACCCCGAGTTCATGTTGACCTTCTCTGAGGTCCACTGATGCTCCCCGACCGATTTCCCAAGTAGCTGAGGCACTAGGAGCGTCAGCCGACATGGCCGAAGTCGTTCCGATATGGCGGCTCGTCGCCGACCATGCTCCGGCCGTTGTCATGAGCAGCTGACCCTCGGATCATGTTCCCCAAGTAAAATTAGGCAGGGGCGGCCAGAATCAAGAAGTTTGGAGCGGTACAGCAGCCAGCGGCAAGCTCTCCGGCGAGGTCCCTCGGCGGCGGAGCGCGGGTGTCGCGAGGTTGAAGAAGGGGGTGGACCCCAGCTGTCAGCGGCCGATATTTTGAATCGGGATCCGGCTGCGGCCGGGATCGGGTGTGCTGGCGCGCAAAATCCTTGTGGGCCGCGGTGTGCTGTCGCTTCGGCGTGCGACGCGTGTCCCCTGGGCCCACGCGCGAGTTTAAACTTTTCCCCGATTTTCAGATTTCCTTCAAACTTCAAATCCTTATAACTTTGGCTAGAAAGCTCCAAATTGAGTGAACCAAATTTTGCTGGATTCAGCTCTCTGAGTACTTTCCAGAAAATCAAGTTTCACTTCATGAAATTCCCTAATTCTCCAGAATTAATTCCTTAATGTTTAAACTGTTAGGAATTTTAACTGGAGAATCCTTTGGCGGAAAATACTGAAATTTTGCTGAGATGTTCACCAAAATATCATTGAGCTACCATAAAAATTTCAGATCCATTTGAGCTCATTTAGTCCACCTAATGGTGTGATTAGTAAAACTGTTCCAGAGAAAATAGAAAATGTTCAGAAACATTTTCAGAATTTTCTCTGAAATTGTTTAGCTCATATCTTTAGTTAGAGACTTCCAAATTAAGTGAGACCAATTCCACTAGAACCCTCTGAAAATCTAGTTTTCAGAAAGTCATAGTTTGTTTCATGAAAATACTTAGAACACCCTAAAAGCCTTTAATTAAGGTCAAGGACATAATTATTTGTGGAGGGCTCAAATGAGCTTTGCTGCAACTAAAACTTGACCAAGTCTTTGTTTAGGTTGTAACCAAGCCACAGTAAAAGTTTCACAGTCATTAGGTCTGTCTAGTAAGGGTTATAGGCTTCACAACTTCAAAGTTAATACAAAGGCCTCTAAATTAATACATACATTGTTCTTATCATGTAGTCGCTAAGATCGAGGAGGAACCCGAAGTCCTAGACTTCGTTACTCCGGAGGAACAGCTAGCCTACGACCAAGAGCAGCAAGGCAAGCCCCGGTTTGCATTAATCATTTTATAAATTTTTATTGTTTTGAGCACATACTTGTTTTCTTTATGTTGTGCATCAGAGTCTTGTTTGGAAACCCCACTGCATAGCCAAGAAAACCATGGGTTGGGGTTTAGGATTGCAAACCCCGTTAGCCACTGCATTGCTAGGATAGAGTAGGATTCGGTACAAGTCGAGTAGTTGGAACTACTCGCGAGAATAGGCTAGAGGCACATTGCTCGGGTAGAGATAGCACATGAAACACATGGCAAGAAAATGAGACCGAGCGGAGAGTAAGGGCAGCAGGACTTTGGGGCCTGTGTGCTGTAGCTCCGCTTGTGTCGATTGAGGACCGAGCCGTGTGCGGGCCTGTTGAACAAGCTAGAACAGTACCGAAGACCTACCGGCTATATGGGAACCGGGAAACTGATGTAACTCGGGTAGCTGGGTGTTGAGGCATTGCCCGTCGTTCAGAGGGTAGGTTGAGAGCTCGAGGTGTAAATCAGCTGGCGGCACAGAGATGCGCGTGCAGGGACCTCTTGCTCGGGACGATGGGACCGGTTCAATATTTGGCTAACGGGTGAAAGGTAGTCGCGTACGGCGTCCGTGATGGTTGTTGTAGGCAACATCGAGTACGGGCGTACGTGACGGGTTGTTCGGGTAACCCTGCAGGTGTAAATCGATTATAATCGCCGTCCCTCGCGGTCAGTGAGTACCACTTGTTCACTGTACCGTGACGTAGAAAGAACAGGCTAGTTACATGTTAAAATGTTGCTGATTGAAAGTTGGATATTGATTGTTAATGATATGTCGTAGCTTAGTGCTAACTAAAGTTCTTTTTTAACTTTGGGCAAAGTACATGAGAGAAATGTGTTTCTTGTTTGATTGCGGCTCTCTCATGTGCCTTAGCATAAAGTTCTCCACAACCTGCTGCTAAAACTTGAAAGTAAGGTTCTACTAATTAGGCGAGTCCTTGCAAATAATTTTTACCTCATGCAACCCATCACCCTCATGTAGAAGTTTCATGTTTAGGTGAGACGGGTGAGACTTGCTGAGCCTTCGTGCTCACTGCTTGTGTTTGAAGCTTTTGCAGGGTTCTATGAGGAAGGGACTCCCGAAGAGGAGACGGAACCCCAGGAGGGGAACCCCGTCGAGTGGGAGTCGTGCACGCCGCAGAGTTAGTGTGCGTGTGTGCTAGCAAGGACACGTTCGAGGGCTGAACGTGCACTTGATGCTTAGTCTACGCCCGCGAGTGTGGACTAAACTTATTTTGATGTAAACATGTTGATAAACTTGTTTATGTAATAAAGCTTCCGCTTCCGCTTTGTACCTTTGACGTGTGTTATGCGGTGCTGTGCAACGCAGCACCCCTCAGCGTGATCCTGGCTCGACAGGACCCAAAGGGGTCGTGTCACCAATTAAACCAATAACATACCTCCATCATGATTCTCCACTTTTCATATCTCATCCAGACATTTATCTTTCTCAACTTCCATCTCAAATTCAAGATAACCATCTCATGATCATATCCATAACCATCTCACATTCATATCTCCAAAAACATCTCATGTTTAAGACTCAACAGTCCCGAAACCAATCCAAAGACCAAACCATAACTATACCAATAACCATACCAATAACCATCCCATCTAATCATGTGAGTTGGCCAGGCGCTTGTGACCAGAAGCATGACTATCATGATAGTTTTACACTCTGCAGAGGTTGCACCACTTCACCCACAAGTTTGAGATTTTGTCACCTGTCGGCGACTGCAGAACCTCCATTATACCAATACACAACCGTCGGTGTATGGCCAAGAGATCACAAAATAGCCTTTACAAAGGGGCTACTAGATGTATGGACTCACTAAGGTTTCACCAGCAGGCTTGAATCACCATTCTCCCACCTACGGGCCCCGTCTTGTGCCATGCGGTTCCTAGGAAAGTCCTCTCTCGACTCCCATTCTCTGCGCCTTACACGGTCCATAACAATCTAGCAACTTACCTAATTAGTTAGCTAAGCCGCACCCATATTTGGCCTTGTGGTGGCACTGTTTTCCTAGCATGGATGGCATGAACCGGTCTTAGATCTACGACAAGTAAACCACCATCTCATTCTACCACTTCTACGAACCAAGCTTGCCTAGATCTCCCCCGATTCATGTCATTATCATCATCAAGTTCTTATTATTATTGTTCATATGAGTGCAGTAGCTAGACACATCCTATCTCGCTTCCCATATCCCGTGGACTCAGCGAAGCAATAAGCAAAAACGACCATCCTCGACTCATCAACTTTCCCGGTGACAACGGTGGTTAACAAAACTAGTAAACTACTATGAAAGGGTTTCCCATCAAGTTGACTCAAGCACACACACCTTTTCGCAAACAAAACAGTTTCAAAAAAACATGGGATCAATAGGGTCAAGAGGCACTTGCCTTGTTCCTGTGGCTTCTCTTGCTCACGGATCTCAAATTCTTGGTGCTGTAGTCCTTCATAGATAGCTCCCTGAGCTTGTCCTTCTACTCACAATTACGCACATACAAGATTCACAGCAATCAATTATCATGCACAGGCTTACTCAAGATGCAATAGTGCTTATGCATGCTAATCCTATGGTGCAGTTTTATTAATTCAGTTGGTGCGTGTTCTTGCATGCTTTAATGGCTTGCATGGGGTTTTACGATGAACAAAGGTGTAAGGATCAAATATGGACGTTCTGATGATCTTGTCTCGAGATCTAGATCATACCTATCAACACGTGATCTGTCCACATGAAAGAGATTATGTTCGAAGGGATCGAAGAAACAGATGCGAAGAAAACCGTGATGATGTCGTAAGGTGGTAATGAAGACCTAGATCACTTCTCCATGGTGTCAGGGCCTTCCTCCTAGCAAGACAGATTATCAGCTCTCTTCCGGCGATGGCGAGCGTGTCAGGCTTGTCGGCGGTCTCAACGGTGGCTGAACTCCGGCGAAGGGGGTTTAACTCGGCGACTTGGGAGCTAGGGCCTCTAAGTTGTCGGCTTGGGAAGGTGTTACGACCAAGGGGGTGTTTCGGGTTCTATTTATAACAGGAAAAAGAAGAGTCCTACTCCGATTGGATTTCAAAATAAAAGTCCTATTTGATTTGTTTTTGGATCTTAACAACTTATCTCCAATCGATTTGGTTGCAGTATTCAATGTGGAAGGATTCGTGTCGGTTTCCTCAGTATCAGGTACTTGCGTACAGAGGAAAACCTCCTAAGAATCTCGTCCTTCCGCAGGTATAAGATCCGGAGGCTCCACGTGTCCAGCGGGGGCCGGGCCTCCCTTTTCCGCAGAGGCGAGCTCCGGTAGCGCTGCGTGTCAGGCGGGCGGGACCTCCCTCTTCCTTAGAAGCGAGCTCCGCGTGCGCCACGCATCTGGTGGGTGGGACCTCCCTCTCCCTCAGAGGCGACCTCCGCGTGCGCCACGTGTCTGGTGGGTCGGGACCTCCCCTCTCTCCAGAGGCGAGTTCCGCGTATGCCACGTGTTAGTGCCGGACCTCCCCTATCTTCGGAGGTGAGCTCCGAGAGTGCCACGTGTCAGTTCCGGACCTCCCCTCTCTTCGGAGGTGAGCTCCGAGAGTGCCACGTGTCAGCAGCGTCAGACTTCCTTTCTCCTCAGAGGCGAGCTCCAAGGTCGACACGTGTCAGGCAATGTCTTGTCCTCGGAGGTGAGCTCTGAGGACAACACGTGTCCCGTAGTGTCGGACCTCCCTTCTCCTCAGAGATAAGCTCCGTGGATGACATGTGTCCATCAGGACCGGACCTCACTCCCTCCGCGGGGGTGAGCTCCAAGAGCGACACGTCTCCCACGGGGTTGGGCCTTGCTTCTCTGCAGAGAATAGCTCCAAAGGCGACACGTGTCCCCCGGGGTTGGACCTCGCTTTTCTGCAGCGACAAGCCCCGGAGGCAACATGTGTCCGGTGGGCCGGACCCCGCCCCCTTCCGCAGAGGCGAGCTCCTAGCCTGCCACGTAGCCAGCAGTGCCGGACTACACCCCTTTTGCAGTGATGAGCTCCGAAGGCGCCACGTGGCCAGCGGGCCGCGGAAAATGTTGACGGCGCTCTCGGTGGATTGGATTTCGCTCTTTTTAACTATCTTTCACCGTTATACTTCTTTTAAAATGTATTCTCTATATGAAATATGAATGCATGCATGAATTACGAAGTTGAGGGTGTTACACAAAGTGGCTACCAGATGTATGGACTCACTAAGGTTTTACCAGCAGGCTCGAATCACCGTTCTCCCACCTACGGGCCCCCTCTTGTGCCATGCAGTTCCCAGGGCAGTCCTCTCTCGACTCCAATTCCCTGTGCCTTCCACGGTCCATAACAATCTAGCAACTTACCTAATTAGTCAGCTAAGCCGCACCCATATTTGGCCTTGTGGTGGCACTGTTTTCCTTGCATGTGCTGGCATGAACCGGTCCTTAGATCTACGGCAAGTAAACCACCATCTCATTCTACCACATCCACAAACCAAGCTTGCCTTGATCTCCTCCGATTCATGTTCATTATCAACATCAAGTTCTTATTATCATCATTCATATGAGTGCAGTAGCTAGACACGTTCTATCTCGCTTTCCATATCATGTAGATTAGCGAAGGAAAAAGGAAAAACGACCATACCCGACTCATCAACTTTCCCGACGACAAGGATGGTTAACAAAACAAGCAAACTCCTATAAAAGGGTGTCCCATCAAGTTGACTCAAGCACACACACGTTTTCGCAAACAAAACAGTTTCAAAACATAGGATCAATATGGTCCAGGGGCACTTGCTTGTTCCTGTGACTTCTGTTGCTCACAGATCTCGAAGTCTTGGTGTTGTAGTCCTTCGTAGATGGCTTCCTGAGCTTGTCCTTCTACTCACGACCACGCATATACAAAATTTATAGAAATCAAACATCATGCACAAACTTTACTCAAGATGCAATGGTGTAGACAGATGCAAATCCTATGGTGCTGTTTTATTAAAACCAGTTTGTACATGTTCTTGCATGTTTTAATGGCTTGCATGGGGTTTTATGGTGAAAAAAGGTGTAAGGATCAAGTGTGGACGTGGTGATGATCTTGACTAAAGATCTAGATCAATTCCACCATCAAAAACCAATCAACACGTGATCTGTCCACACGAAAAAGCTTCTGTTCAAAGAAACAGATGAGTAGAAACCACGATGATATCGTAAGGTGGTAACGAAGACCTACCTTGGCCTTCCTCCTAGCAATGGCAGCAGGACAGATCGTCGGCTCTCTTCCGGCGACAGCGAGCGTGACGGCGCTCGTCGGCGGTCTCACCGGTGGCTGAACTCCGGCGAAGGGGGTTAACTCGGCGAGTTGGGCGCTAGGGCTTCTAAGTGGTCGACTTGGGAAGGTGTTACAGCCAAGGGGTTTTCGGTTTCTATTTATAAAGGAATAAAGAAGAGTCCTACTCTGATTGGATTTCAAATAAGAGTCCTATTCAATTTGCTTTGGATCTTAACCACTTATCTTCAATTGATATGGGTGCGGTATCAACGTGGAAGAAATCGTGTCGGTTTCCTTAGTACCAGGTACTCGCGCACAGGGGAAAAACCGCTTAAGGATCTCGTACTTCCACAGGGACCAGCTCCGTAGGCTCCACGTGTCCAGCGGGGGTTGGGCCTCCCTTTTCCTCAGGGCGGGCTCCGGTTGCGCCAGATGTCTGGTGGGCGGGACCTCCCTCTCCCTCAGAGGCGAGCTCCGCATGCGCCACGTGTCTGGCGGGTCGGGCCTCCCCTCTCTACAGAGGTCAGCTCTGGGAGCGCCACATGTCAGTGCCGAACCTCACCTCTCCACAGAGGCGAGCTCCGAGAGTGCCACGTGTCAGTGCCGGACCTCCCCTCTCCTTAGAGGCGAGCTCCGATAGTGCCACGTGTACAGCAGCGCCAGACTTCCTTTCTCCTCAGAGACGAGCTCCGAGTTCGCCATGTGTCCAACAGCGTCGGACCTCTCTTCTCGTAGGTGAGCTCTGAGGTCGACATGTGTCCCGTAGTGTCGGACCTCCCTTCTCCTCGGAGGTGTGCTCCGAGAATGACACTTGTCCAGCAGTGTCAGACCTCCCTTCTCCTCGGATGTGAGCTCTGAGGTGGACATGTGTCCATCGGGACCGGACCTCACTTCTACTCGGAGGTGAGCTCCGAGGATGACACGTGTCCATTGGGACTGGGCCTCGCTTCTCCGCTGAGACTAGCTCCGGGGACAACACGTGTCCAGCAGGGCCGGACCTTGCTTCTCCGCAGAGATGAGCTCTGAGTCTGCCACGTGGCCAGCGGTGCTGGACCTCACCCCCTCCCAAGGATGAGATCGAAAGCGCCACGTGGCCAGCAGGCCGCGGGAAGTGTCGACGGTGCCCCTCGGTGAATTTGAATTGGCTCTTTTTATCTAACTTTCTCCCGTTCTATTTCTTTTAAAATGTTTCTCTATATGAAATATGTATGCATGCATGGATACGAAATTGCGGGTGTTACATTTCCATTTCAGCACTTGCTCAATTTTGCTTGGGTCAACCGCAATGCCTTCCGCTGAGATGATATGTCCCAAAAATGGCACTAGGCTGATCCAAAACTCACATTTGCTGAACTTGGCATATAGTTTATCGTCCCGCAGTCATTGAAGAACGATCCTCAAGTGTTCGGCGTGTTCTGCTTCTGTCTTGGAGTAAACCAAGATATCATCAATAAACACCACAACAAACTTGTCCAGCTCCGGCATGAACACAGAGTTCATGAGATACACAAAATGTGCCGGAGCATTGGTGAGACCAAAAGACATGACGAGATATTCATATAAGACATATCTCATCGAGAAGGCCGTCTTCGGGATATCTTCCACCTGGATTTTTATTTGATGATACCCGGAACGAAGGTCCATCTTTGAGAACACACTTACACCCCCAAGCTGATCAAACAGTATGTCAATACGGGGCAGTGGGTATTTGTTCTTCATGGTGACGGCGTTGAGCGGCCGGTAATCCACATACAGCCTCAAGGCTTCATCCTTCTATTTACGAACGGCACCGAGCATCCCCAAGGCGAGGAACCCGGTCTAATGAATCCTTTGCTCAACAGATCATTGAGCTGTTCTTTTAATTCAGCCAGCTCATTCGGAGCGATTTTGTAGGGTCTACGTGAGATGGGAGTAGTCCCGGGTGCAAGCTCAATCTTGAACTCGACACCCCGCTCAGGTGGCATGCCCGGAAGATCATCCGGAACCATGTTGGGGTACTCCCGGACTATGGCGATGTAAAATCCCCAAAATTGGTAGCAAGAGAATGTTCAGCTCATATACACTTAGGAAAAATGAGGGGAATTAAAACTTTGAATTATAACGGTGTAAGTTCAAAGTGAGGATTCAAATCTCCCAAAAACTTCCAAATGTGGAGGTCTAAATGCACATCTTGGATCTTCATAGTTCAAATATTCACCATTCCAAATTTCATCTCATTTGGAGGAGTTTTGATATTTGTTTAGAATTAAAAGGAGAAGCCCTTTAATGTGAATTTTAAATTCAGTTTCAAATTCCAATTCCCCCAATTTGCAAATTTGGTTCCACAAATGTGTTCTCCACATTTGAATGAGCAGCTATGCCAAAAATTGGAAACTTTGGACTTGGTTTGCTAGGTTTATGGAACTATACAAAATGGAGGATTCAAATTCCATTTCAAATTCAAATGACCAAACCCAATTCAAACTTCACACCTGAATTCAAACTATTTGAAATCAGCAAGTTTAAACCATGACTTGGGGTGGAAGTATGGAATTTAATTCTGAGTAGCTGGGGTAAAAAAATATCAGTGGTAATTGCATAAAAATTAGAGGTGGTGGGACCCCTTTGTCAGCCTCCCAACAGAGCTACCGTGTAACACCCCAAATTTTGATTCAAAACCCTAAACCATGTTCAGAGGGGAATTTAAAAATTTTTGGACGTGTTACATGTTTTGCAAAAATTCAAATTCAAACTGGAATTCAAATTAGACTCAAAACAGAAAAGAAATGGAAAAAGAAAAAGAGAAAACGGGAAAAACCGGCCAGTGGGCCGAAACCCGCCAGCCGGCCCAATTTCCCCCGCGCCAGCCCGCAGCCGCGCGCCCGCGCTATCCCTGACAGACAGGTGGGACCCACCTGTCATCCCTAACCCCGCGACCCCGGACTCTTCCGCGCGCGCGCGATCTTAACCGATCGGAATACCGCGTCCCTCAGCCCGAATTCCGGTCCCAGAGGAATCAAACTCGATCACAACTGACCCACCGCCCTTCCCCGGCTATAAAAACCCCAGCCCCGATCGGTTTTTCCCACGCGATCGCCGATTTTTACTCCGGTGAGCACCGAGACTTCGCCGGTGAATTCTGGCTGATCTAAGCTTGGAAACTCTGATCTAACTCGCTGGTCTTGATCCACCGCCTCCGGGGAGCGTTGCAGGTGCAGAAAACTCGGAGAATTACGGTGTAAACACAGCGCCGACGAGCTTCGCCGTGGTTTTGCCTCGGACCTCGCCGCCGATCACTTTCCAGGACCCCCGAGCTCGAGAAAACCCCCGAGGTGAGATCCCTGACCTCCCCTCTACCGATCTATGCCATAAGATCACAGTTCTAGGCAGAATTCTCGCGGATCCGAAACTTTCCGGCGAGATCGCCGCTTCCCGCCGCCGTGCGCCGCCGGCAGCGCCGCCCTCGCTCGATCGGAGCGACGTGGCCGCTTGTGCGCCGTTTATTTTAAATCGCACGGTAGACTTTAAAACCCCCCGTACCGGTTCGATGTTATAATCTCAGCCGTCGGTTTAAAATCGGACGGTCCACGTCAGCCCCGCATTATAAAGACTGGAATTCTTACGTGCTACCCCCTGTGGTTCTCTGGAAATAAGAGCTAGCCCCGGAAACTTCTGATCTAGCCCCTGGAACTCCAGAAAATCATGTAAATTCATTTAAAAATCAGTTTTAGCCCCTGGACTTAATAAAAATTAGGTAAAACACTTCTGATAAGTGTAGCTAGACCCCTGGAAATTATGAAAATAATATTATAAGACCCTGTAATGGGGAGAGTTCATTATTTTAACCCTGTTTAGTAATTAATTTAGAAAATTGAATATGTAACTAGTGTTTAAAATTAAAAAGTGGGACAAACATAATTGTCAAAATTAATTAAAAACTTTCTCAGTACTTAGAAAACTTTGGAGTGAGATAAAACTGTATTTTGGGCTGAAATGAATCTGTTTCATTTATTATTCACATTTAATAGTATAGGGACACATTTTTAAGTAAAGAATAGCTATAGAAAAATAGGGAAAATAATTATGAAATAGTATACATCAGAAGCCAAGGTCAAAATATGTTATTAAATTATTTAGGACCAGAACCTAAACTGTTTAGATGATGTGTATTACTAATTTCATAATAAAATACACAATTATGCATAGGAATATAAATCTGAAAATATAGCAACTAGTAAATGATAAATGGAGTTTTTAAAATCCAAAGAGTTCAGTTTAGGGTTGGTAGAAATTCTGAAGGCACATATGGAGAAGAAAAATACTTTTCATACATACTTGGTAGTGAAAAGGTGTAGTAGTTTAATATAAGGAATTTATTTAAAACTGAAACACACATATATATATAGTATGTAAGTATAAATATGAACACCAAAGTAGGAATCATATACATATAAATAAAAGTGTATGCAAGCCACAGATCAACACACAGAGTAACCACAACACATATAATGGTGAATGAATTTCATAAATATGAATGTGTGGTTTGTAAGAAGTGGAAGTGTGAACTATGTCTTATGGATTGTTGTTTTTCTTTTGCTATGTGTGATGGTGTGATGTAGAACCTGCTCAAGAGCAAGTTATTCCTTTTCAAGACCAGGACTACCCATTTCAAGAGCAGCAAGAAGGAGGCAGGTGTCCTTGACCACTTTGATCCTATGCTAGGATGTGTAGATAGAATTATTTGCATTGTCAAGTTGAATATGAAACCCATGCTAGGAAAGTTTCCCTAGAATTGCATTACCCTGTTTCCTTGTAGCTTGGGTTGGGATTTATTTTGTCATGTCATTTATTCACATGCATATGCTTAGCCATGCTTAGAATGGGATATTTGGGATATGAGATCATCAGTTTATTTTACCATACTCTTGAATGAGCTATTGTGAGTTATGTAGAGGTAGGGATCAAGGCAAGTTGGATGTTTTGGTTGTGTGCTGGGTGCACGAGACTTGGGCTTGTGTTTAGTACTTGCCTGGATCCTAAGGACCGGTTCATGGAGCATGTAACCCGGCTTTACAGTGCCAACCACATGCTGAGATGGGGCAGCTTGGCCAATTAATTAGGTGTATCCCCGGTGTAGTATGGGTGTGTTGGATGGTGCGGGGAATAGGTGTCAGCTGGACTACCATATGAACCGCAAGGCTCAAGAGGGGGCCACTGCAGCGGGGTTGGAGCCTCTTGTATGCTGTTAGGGGTGAAACCTCAGTGGGCCCACGCTCGTCGGGAATCCCTTTGTAAAGGCTTCGTAGTGATCTCCTGGCTGCACACCTGGGAAGTGTGAATGTGGATCGTAGCCACTGGCATAATGGAGGTTCTTTTAGTCCACCCGGCAACGGGGGATGAAATCACTACATGTGGGTACAGTGGTACAAACTCTACAGAGTCAAAACTGTCTTGACAGCCGTGCTCACGGTTAAGAGCGGCCTGGACTTATTCATGATTAGAGGATTGATGGTTTTGGAAGTTAAGCGGGGAGCTTAACATTGGAAATGATGTTATGGTTATTGGATTATGATGATGGGATGGGAGTTTGGGACCATTTCACCTGTGTAGTAATGTAGGTGCTTCATAAGCTAAGGTGATAGGTATTAATTGCGTAGTGCTTTTACCCTGAGTTCAACCTCTCCTTGTTCTAGCCATGCATGATATAATTTTCCCACACTTGCTGAGTACCATTGGTACTCAACCTTGCATATTTGTTGGTTTATATTGATGCTCAGGTCAAGATAATGAGGTGGTGTATAATGACCAAGACTTTGGACCCGAGGAAGGTTTTTAGGTTCATGAAGACCCCCGGGCAACGCCTGTGATGGAGCCCTAAAGAATAATATTCCGCTGCTAGTTTATTTATTTGTGATGAAGCATTAGTGTCCATTGAGACATTTGCGATGTAAGACTTATTTATATTCGACACCTGGCTTGTAATAAATGATGCTTCACTATTTGTCATCACATGTATGAGAAAATGATCCTGGCATACATGTGATATTCACTTGGTTGTTTCTTCGGAAAAACCGGGTGTGACATACCGCCTATGTTTTTCTTCGGCCGGTCGCCAAGGCGACGCCAGCTCCCGGCGTGACCCTCTCCCAAGGACGGCACCGCGCCAGCTCCTGCTTCTCGGCCGCATGATCCTCTCCACGCCCCCCAGCTGCAGCACCGAAACGCTCTTTTACCCCCTCGCACGCTCACCGCTGCTCAGTTACTTCCGCAAGGAAACCGCTCGGCGCCGTTCCTGTTCCTCCCTCGCCCACGCTCACCCGAGCTCGGACAATCGAGCTCCAAGCAGCAAAAAGAACCGCAAGAGCATGATCCAGCCTCCACCATTCTTCCACCTAAGCTTCCTAGCTCGTGCTACGCGCAAACCAAGGATTTGCGCCGGCGTTCAGAGGTGCTCGGCGGAACCACGTTCGGTTCACCGTGGACAGCACGCTACGGCCAGTTTCACCGCCTCTTCCCTGCACAAGAAAGGTGTGTTTTTGTCTGTAGAACGTGATGCCGAAAGCCTCAGGACAATTGATCAATCGGGTAGTGAGAATGTTAGGTTGTACCAAACCCTAGTTCATAGCAACATCTCTCGGTCTACGATGAAATTCGTCGTGCTGCGGTAGCTAGAGCTCATTCTGGTTTAGGAGAAACTTTGCTAGATCCCTGCGATCCTTCTCGCTCAAACGGCGCCAGAAACAATCAAGGACTGAAGGAGTTCTTCGAGTTTTTGTCGTCGCCGGCGTTTTGTGGGCTCGGGTCGCCGGTGAGGTCCCCTCTCCGATGGTTTTCATGGAGAGCAGTCTATGGGTCCAGGTTGTCCATGTGGCACTGGTGCTTTTGGAGCAAACCCTAGCCCAAAAGACCCGCTGTCGAGGGAGAACGAGGTCGCCGAAGTAAGGTCCAACATGGTCGCCGGTTCAAGCCCCGTTCCGGCCGTTGTCATCGGCTCCTGACCCCATCATCATGTTCAGTGCGGTGTAGAACTCACAGGCGGCGAGTTTGAGGAAATTTGGACTTCGGGAACCCTGTCCCAGCGAGCCTCACCGGCGTGCGCCGCCGCGGGAGGCGCGGGCAGCGAGAGGAAGACGAAGGGGGCCGGGTCCCACCGGTCAGCCTCTGTGTACGCGCGGGGATCGGCCTGTGGCACCGGATCCGGTGCGGCTGCGCGGGAATAACCCCGTGGCTTCGGTGTTGCCGTCATCTGAGTGGATAACGTCGCGGGTGGGGTCCATAACCAGACATTTCTTCAGTTTTCAGATTTAGTACAAGATTCAAAGGGCCATAACTTTCAGTCGGAATGTCCAAAATTTGTGAAACAAATTTTGTTGGATTCCTCTCAATCAGTAATTTGCAGAAATGAAAAGAAATTGATCTGGTGATTTCTGGAAATTTCTCCAAAATTCATCAAAGTTAAGTCTTTGGGAATTAATTCCAGAAGATCCCTGTTATGGAAATTCTTCAAATTTTGCTAGGAGGTTCCTTATGATATTACTGATCTCCAGTAAAAATTTGAGCTTCATTGGAGTTTATTTGGTAGGCTAAATTGCCTCCCCAAAGTTCGGCCTTTATTTGGAAATTCAAATTTAAACAGAAACTTTTCAGAACTCCTGCCCGACTTCAAAAATTCATATCTCTCTGTTGGTAGCTCCAAAAATGGGGAAACAAATTTTGTTAGAACCACGGAGACTTACCCTAATCAGATATTCCATTGTTAGCTATGTCAAAACTCCTGAATTGGGCTCAAAATTCAGAGAAACATTGTACTTGTAGGAATTTTAAAGACTACATTGTGCAATGACATGTCTCCAAATTTGGCTCAAATCATTCTTAGAGAGTCTAGAATCCACTGTAAAAATCCCAAAGCCAATTAAGGATTCTAAATAGCAATAACTATGAATAGAAGTCCAATTCTCATAAATCCTTAATACTTACACATGTATTTTATTACATTTCATAATAGTGACCGAAGTTGAAGACGCACCGGAGCCCTTGGACGTCCTTCCACCTGAAGCTAACTTCCCCTTTAACTCGCAACCAGGAAAGCCCCTGTTTGCACTTAAGTACCTTTTATAAAGCTTTTTATTTGTATCACTTATGTCTAGGGTGAAGGTTTGCATTAGAGTTAGGGTGATTGAAACCTCACTTGCATAGCCATTTAAATCCTATAACGGGTCGGGTAGTTTACAAACTCGACGAGTAGAGAATGCCATGCTAATGTTTAGGATCTCAGTAGAAGTCGAATAGTTGGAAGCTACTCGCGAGATAGTACTTATCACATGGGAAGAAAAGAGGTACATAATGGCTTGAGTTGAAAAAATGAGACCCAGCAGGGGGATAGGATGCAGTGAGCAGAGGTCTCACGTGCGTAGCCCTGTTGGTGTCGGATGAGGACCGTCCGTGTGCGGCCCTGCTGGACAAGTATTGAACAGTACCGGATGCATACTGGCATATGGGAACCAGGAAACCGATGTAATTGGTTAACCTGGGTGCCGGGGCTTACCCAACCGTAAATAGGAGTGGGTTGAGGGTAGCAAGGTGTAAATCTGCCGGTGGGCACAGTCACGCTCCAAGCGGGGACCTCCGGCCCGTTACGGATGGACCGATTTGGCATTTGGGTTGCCTTTTAAAGGTTGTTGCATACAACAGAGTAGGAAAGGGTGTGGAATCACGCTTCTGAAAGTGGGTGTATGTGACGTGTTATCCGGGTGTGTCTTGATTGCAATCACCGTCCCTCGCGGTTATTTGAGTACCCGCTTGTTCACTGCACTGTGACGTAGTAAGAAGTGAAATAAGCCAACTGAATATGCTGCATTGAATTATAAATGACTTGAAACCTTGTATGCTGTAGTTATAGAGCTAATTAAGTTTATATTCCACTTTGGCATCACCACATCGGGGGAAAGCATTTCTTGTTTGATTATGGACTTCCGATGTGAGGGCTGCCTAAGGCTCATTAAACTGTTGCTATAAAACTGAAAATAAGGATCAACATGTAGGCGTGTCTTTATTGCAAAGTCCTTTTTCCTATCTTACACATCCTTGCATGTAGAGTTCCATGCCTAGGGTTGATGGTTAAGACTTGCTGAGCCTTCGTGCTCACGGTTGCAATATTTGAGCTGTGTGCAGGTGAGAGTTATGAGGAAGGCTCCGAGGATGAGGCGATGCCCCCGTCGGGGTACGCGGCCGAGCTGGAGCCCTGCACGCCGCCGTGATCTCCGGTAACTTGCTGCTAGTGTGTAGCGTCTCGGGGGTGGACAGCTGCACTTTTGCATAGTTAGGATGAGAGGCCATCTTTGTATAATACTTCCGCTGTTAATTAGGTTTTGTAAAAGACTTCCGCTGTTTTATATTAAATAGAAGTTTGTATGTTGTTCTTAATTCTTTTCGTGTGTGCTGTTGGGTGCCGCATCGCACGGCACCACCCTATGCGATCTTGGAGTGGGTGAACCACGGGGTGGTCCCCACAGTCGTGGTATCAGAGCCGCATTGGGAATAGCACGCTCGAAAAGAGCCTATTTTTGAAAACTTAGGAGTAGTCGAGTGAGGATTAGTCAATAAGCCCACATAAGGTCTATGATAGTAGTAGATATTATGGTGGAAAAGCTAACATATTTGTTATACATTCTGTAACGACGCTCCGACGTCGGGTAAAAGGTAAGGTACGGCACCGCAGGCAGAGCAATTGCGGTAACTTCCCATACAAGTAATAGTATGGAAGAATATACCGTGGCTTGGCACGGTAGTGAATATGAGTCTCTGAACCTCTTCATGGTTCTGAGAGCATATGAAAATGCTGTTCTCCAGCGTGCTTGAGGCAAAAGTGAGAATACCCCATCGTGTAGTAAGCAACAAAATAGTATGCAACTCTTGAACATTCAATGTTCAAAGGGCCATATGCAGCGCTCGCCATCGGCGTGCCTCAACGGTCATGAGGCAGTAGGTGGTATCCGTTGGGTTGATAAAATTCCCAACCGTGACGACCCGTTCGCGCTCTACTCGGGTTTCCCGTCGTGTGGTGTGAAAACACAACCATGTACCTTGAGACGTGGCTTGACTCAAGGACGATCCGTATGGCAATGATATGGACCGTATGTTTTTACTATGATATGGAACTGCCTGCAATGTTAAAACCTTTGTGTGCACAATTATTGTGTGTTCTTCTGCAGGTACATTTACCACGTTAGTGCATGACGTGTAGAAACCGTTTGGGAGTGACGACTTTAGTTCCACCAGTTGATACGTATATGCCGGAATACCGGTTTAGGATTTTTCTTTAGTGAGGAAATGTAGTACCGACTGCATAAAAGTTTATTTTCAAAGAAAAGAGTCAAAATGAAGTTTAGGATTTCATTTTGGGGTTAGTAAACTCCTATATTGAACTAAGAGTCATTTGGGAGTATAGATTCAGTCTCAAAAACTTAGGAACAATCTTCCCTGTTTTTGGCAGAAATTTTTCTGAACTTGAACAGGGCATAACTTAGGATTGGTTGAACCAATGGAGGTGTGGGATACCGTTCTGGAAAGGTTTTGAAGTCCTCTACAACTTTTCTGTAGATTTCCAGAACAAAATTGTAAAGGCCTCAGTTTTTGACACATGTTTAAAGTGTTCATCACCAAACAACACACCTCATTTGAAGAAAGTTGATGAACACATTTGAAGAGCAAGTAACCATTATCAACATGCTCATTAGAGAATAAACTCACAAAATGCAAAAGTGGTATTTCCCACATGCATAATCTAGGGTCTGGGCATATGAAAACTTCTACAGTTTTCTAGGAATGTCCATGCCAAGTTTCACCCAAATTCAAAACCTTTTTGAGGTACTTCTGGCTATAGCATGAAAGAGGGTAGTTTGTAACCAAATTCAAATTCAAACTGTGTTTATCCCATGACTTCAAAAGTGGGAGGCATATTCTTACTCAGCACATTTTTGTGAGCTCACACAACAATTTTCACTCCATTTGGAGTTGATCTAGACATGAGCTAAGTGTAGCAAATTCAAACTTTATTTGAATTTCAAACTGAACATGTGCTGAAATTTAGTCAAACCAAAACCAATTTGAATTCTAACCAATTCAAATGGCTCAGGGGTTAATAATTCAAATCACCATGGGCATTTTAGGGCTTACTGTTTACAACAGTGATAAGGAGTTAATCTCAGAGGTTAAAATGGGGGGTGGGACCCACATGTCATAGGCTGCTGAAAACTTGCAACTGAAGCAGTGGACTTTGCCTCTGTCTACTCAATGCCACCGAGGGCTGCTCATGCGCCACCGAGGAGAGCCGGCGCCACCAGCTGCTTCCCGCCTCCACGCGCGAGCCCAAGGTCGGTTCTGGGTCCTCTTAAGGCGCTCCACGTGCTCCACCGAAGCGATCATCGCTCGCTTCCTTCTCCCCGGTGAACACCGAGCTCCTCGGCCTTCCGCCTCTCTGCTCGATCGGGAAATCGCAAAAACTTCACGCCACCTCCTTCCCTGAGCAGCTAGGCAGCACCCTGAGGTCAAACTCCACTTCCCTGACGCCAAAAACCCTGAGCTCCGGCCTCCCTTGCCCGAGAACGATCGCCACAGCGGCGATCTAACCTCAGCCGAAGGTCAGGCGCTCGTGGACAGCGTTCCAAAGGGGCTTTCACGGGCCAGCAAGAGCGGCAACAGGAGCGCGCAGCCACCGTGTTGCTCTCCTCCAAGTCTTGAAGCAAACCGTGAAGCATCCGCTACGAATTTCCAGATTTTGCTCCGGCGGTCTTAAACCGAGCTTCCGGAACGGTTTCTTTGAATTTCCGCTCGATGACCCTTCTCAAGTTTTCAAATCTTGCACATAGGTGCTGGACTAGCCGGCGATCATTTTCCGTTTAGCATCCGTGGTATGAAACCGACTAGGAATGACGAATTTTGAGCTCGATCAAGGACGTTCATGGGGGGCACGATCGGTCACACAATGCTGACGAACTTACTGCCATCTTTGAACACCTTTGAAACCTTTTCCAGTTTCCTAGAGGTGTACTTATGCTGTAGAACTGATTGTTCGAAGTCTTGGCGGGTTAGAACCCACGGTCGACGATGCCGAACCACATTCGAGGACGCCGCACGTCGCCGGGTTATTTCCGGTCACCGCCAGCTCGAACTGACCCCACAGACGTGTTCCACGATGTCGGTAACCCCCTGGTGGCGAGTTTCAGACCGTGCGGTAGCCGGCAGCGGCAATCCGGCGAGCTGCGGGTCTGCTTCGGCGAGGGGAGGAGGCACGCGCGCGAGGGGGCGTCGGGAGGTAGACGAAGGGGGTGGACCCCAGCTGTCAGCGGCTCGGATTTTAAATCGGGATCAGTCTGCGGCTCGGATCTGGTGTGCTGGCGCGCAAAAACCCCGTAGACCCCGGTGTGCCATTGCTCCCGCGTCCGACACGTGTACCGTGGACCCACAGGCAGATTTAAACTTTTCCCTGATTTTCAGAATTCATTCAAACTTCAAATCCTCATAACTTTGACTAGGAAGCTCCAAATCAAGTGAACCAAATTTTGTTGGATTTAGCTCTCTGAGTACTTTCCAGCAAATCAAGTTTCACTTCATGAAGATCCTTATTTCTCCTGAATTAATTCCTCAAAATTTAAACTGTTTGGAATTTTAACTGGAGAATCCTTTGGAGGAAAATTCTAAAATTTTGCTGCGATGTTCACCAAAATATCCTCGATCGACCATAAAAATTTCAGATCTATTTGAGCTCATTTGATCCACCTAATGGTGTGATTAATAAAACTGTTCCAGAGAAAATAGAAAATGTTCAGTAACATTTTCAGAATTTTCTCTGAAATTGTTTAGCTCATATCTTTAGCTAGGAACCTTCAAATTAAGTGAGACCAACTCCATTAGAACCCTCTGAAAATCTAGCTTTCAGAAAGTCATGGCTTACTCCATGAAAATCCCTAGAACACCCTAAGAGCTCCAATTAAGATCAAGTACATAATTATTTGTGGAGGGCTCAAATGAGCTCTGCTGCAACTAAAACTTGTCCAAATCTCTGTTTAGGTTGTATCCAAACCACAGTAAAAATTTTAGAGTCATTGAGTCTGTATAGTGGGACTTATAGCTTTCACAAGTTTAAATCTCAATTCAAATGCATTTAAATTAATACATGTACTTGTTACCTCATGTAGTCGCTAAGGTCGAGGAGGAAGCCGAAGTCATAGGCTTTGTTACTCTGGAGGTGTAGCTAGCCTACGACCAAGAGCAGCAAGGCAAGCCCCGGTTTGCATTACTTTTTTTCAATTTTTTATTTTTTTGAGCACTTACTTGGTTATTATGATTCCATGCAATAGAGTCTTGTTTGGAAACCCAATTGCATAGCCAAGGAAAACCATGGGTTGGGATTAGGATTTAAAACCCCGTTAGCTACTGCAAAGATAAGATAGTGTAGGATTTGGTACAAGTCGAGTAGTTGGAACTACTCGCGAGCATAGGTTAGAGGCACTCGACTCGGGTAGAGATAGCACATGAAACACATGGCAAGAAAATGAGACCGAGCGGGGAGTAAGGGCAGCAGGACTTTGGGGCCTGTGTGCTATAGCTCCGCTTTTGTCGATTGAGGACCGAGCCGTGTGCGGACCTGTTGAACAAGCTAGAACAGTACCGAAGACCTACCGTCTATATGGGAACCGGGAAACCGATGTAACTCGGGTAGCTGGGTGTTGAGGCATAGCCGGTCATTCAGATGGTAGGTTGAGAGCTTGAGATGTAAAACGGCTGGCGGCACTGAGATGCGTGTGCAGAGACCTCTTGCTCGGGATGATTTGACCGGTTCAACATTTGGCTAACGGGTGAAAGGTGGTTGCGTACGGCGTCCGTGATGGTTGCTGTAGGCAACATCGAGTACGGGCGTACGTGACGGGTTGTTCGGACAACCCTACAGGTGTAAATCTACTATAATCGCCGTCCCTCGCGGTCAGTGAGTACTACTTGTTGACTGTACCGTGACGTAGAAAGAACAGGCTAGTTACATGTTAAAATGTTGCTGATTGAAAGATGGACTTGATTGTTAATGATTTGTTGTAGTTTATAGCTAACTAAAGTTCCTTTCAACTTTGGGCAAAGTACATGAGAGAAATGCGTTTCTTGTTTGATTGCGGCTCTCTCATGTGCCTTAGCGTAAGGTTCTCCACAACCGACTGCTAAAACTTGAAAATAAGGTTCCACTAATTAGGCGAGTCCTTTGCAACTTGTTTTACCTCATGTACACATCACCCCTCATGTAGAAGTTCCATGTTTAGGAGAGACGGGTTAGTCTTGCTGAGCCTTCGTGCTCACTGCTTGTGTTTGAAGCTTTTGCAGGGTTCTATGAGGAAGGTACTCCCGAGGAGGAGACGGAACCCCAGGAGGGGAACCCCATCGAGTGGGAGTCGTGCACGCCGCCGTGTTAGTGTGCGTGCGTGCTATCAAGGACACGTTCACGGGCTGAACGTGAACTTGATGTGTAGTCTACGCCCGTCAGTGTAGAGTGGACATATTTTGATGTAAAAATGTTCATAAACGAGTTTATGTAATAAAAAATTTTGCTTCCGCTTTGTACCTTTGATGTGTGTTATTCGGTGCTGTGCAACGCAGCACCCCTCAGCGTGACCCTGGCTCGACAAGACCGTGGGGTCGTGTCAGCGTTGGTATCAGAACTCGCTTGAGGTTTAATGCACTACAAAGGTTCTCTTTTTCTAAAGAATCCAGTGAGGAACGAGTTAGTAGCCCATATAAGGATGTTATTAGTGTATAGAAAGTGGCATACTAACCTAATTGCTTATGTCGGAAAATCGTGCATCTCGGGACGTTTATGTCTTGGGGGGTGCACGTAAGCGCTATCCACCTGTGCGCACAAGCTGGAGGGTGGAGCCCCACGGGTGGCAGGTAACCCAACCCGCTTTAACATCCTCTACGACTCTTCATGTCGTTTGGGATATTCGAGCAACGTCTGTCCCTGGCGTGCGTGGTGCAATTTGGGAGACCCCGTCACGTGGTCGGAAACGTGAACACGTAGCTCAAGGCGTGTTTGGCTTGAGAACACCCGGGCGAGTGATGACGGCCGGGTGTACGGACTGTATGGATACCGGGCTCGGTGTGCAGCCGAGTCTGAAGATTGTGTGAGCTATCTGCAGGTAGTCTAATCACAAAACGGTAGACGTGTAGCATCCGTGGTGCGAGAGACGTTTAATGCCACTGAACTAACGAAGCCGGCTAAGTCCGGTATATGTTTTTCTTTGTGAGGACGTAGTACCGATATGATCTGGTGACGCATCGACGTCACACTCCACTAAACGAACAACTTCATTATAAAACTTGAAAGTTTTAATCCAGAGCACTAAAACTTGATGCAACTCCTTCCCTTAATCTGGATATTCAAAGTTAACAAGTTTTCAACTTATAGGTTGCTAAGGACAGAGCACTCTGTTTTCAGCTGAATTAATGCTAAAGTTAATCAGAGGTTAAGGGTTGAGTTCTTTCGAGGTTGGGGTCATAGGATACATTTCTGGAAAGCTTTGGTAGAGCTTTACCACTTTGCTGTTCATGTCCAGAGGTGTTTCAACCCTTAACCGATCGAAAAATGCAGTAGAGTTGAAACTGTCCAGAAAACAGGACAGAGCAAACACTCTCTGGGTAGTCCTTGAAAGCTTGTGAGATTGGTTACAACTTTGTAACAGAATGTTTTGTCAGATTGGGAGCATAATTAACTGGAATCCTTGGATTAAATAAGTACCTAAAGCAGGGAGGTGCTGTCCAATTTTCTCCAGAAATTATGTTAACATTGATCTCTCATAACATTTAAACCAGACAGATCTTAGGTCAAGAAAATACTTTCTGGAAAGCTATTAAAGTCAGCTTTAACATTGATGTTGAGCTCCAGAATTGGTTTTGCCTTTAGCATGGCCTAAATCAGGTTGAGATGGAAACTGGTCAGGGCTGTCATGTTGGACAGTAGATCAGTAGTCAAATTTGTTTAAACTTGAGCTATATTTCCAAGTTTTATGAGTTCAATGACATGTTTGGTGTTATAACTCATTGGTTTACTGTTTAAATAAATATTTGACATTTCTCAAATATATTTTTACAGATGACAGCGAATAAACAGTTCGAGAACGGGTGGGTGGAATCTCACTGTTCTGACCACAGTGGCTACCCGGAAGCATTGAGGCAGATGCTTCAACATTTCGGGTACAACCAGATGCCGCAGTACTTCACCAAGGAAGAAGGCGAGGAGGGGAACAAGACGTGGACAATCCATGTCGAAGTCCCTGCAGGACCTATGCCATCCGGTTGGGTGCCGTTCACCGTCACGGTGAGAGGTAGACAACCGGAGGGGATGTGGCAAGTGGCAGCCCGTGACACCATGTCACGTTTCTGCCAACTACACGTGAAGGCTATGGAGGGCACTCCATACACGCTCGTTCCGGTGGAGGGACGGGCTCATCATGCGTGGGAAGGGAGGTACCGGGAGGCAACCGATCCGGGGTGCCCAAGGTACAGCCCCGCGGAGGCGAACCTCAGCCTGAAAATGAGGGCGGGAAAGGCCGTGATGGACAGCCAAGCTGTTCATACGGAGCATCTCGCCGCAAAGCTCAAGGAGAGGACAAGCCGTGGAGACCATTTCGAGAGTGCTCACAGCGCACTCCGCAATGTGCTCCTTCCGACTATCAAGCGACTGAACGAACAGCATAATCAGTTGCATCGTCTGAAGAAGGAGAAGAAGAAAAGCCGTGTCGACATCGCGGCGTTACAAGAGTTGGTGCAGACTCTAACCCAGCAGAATGAGGACCTTACTCAAGAGCGGGACAACGCTATTGAGGAAGGGCAAGGCTGGGAAGAAGACTACAACCAAGTCATGGACGAGGTGCATGCATTGCAGGACCTCGTACCTCCGGTATTGGGCATACCGGTGGTCTTGGGTCTTCCGGCAATGGGAGAACCTGAGATGGGAGAAGAGGTGGTAGATCCAGAGCCACCAGCAGAGGTACCGGAGGAGGACGACCCACAGGAGGTCGAGTTCTACTCCGAGTAGGGGGTTACAGTTGCAAAGTAGGGCAGCTAGAGTAGTGTAACCCCAACTTTTGTAACCGGTGACATGTCGTGTTGGCAGTAGCGTATGTATAGGTAGTGACGACATGAGCACGACTTCTCGGAGATCCGAGAATAATGTATCTTGTATAAAGTTTATGCTTTATCAATATATGTGAATGTTGTGCAAATTATTCATGTGTCACTTTAATACCTACTGTTGCATATGGAATTTTAAGTATGACATGTGCTAATCGCTGCTGTTTTAAATTTCAGAATGACTCGTACTCGTGCCAACCCAGATGTTGGGGGTTCTAGTCAAGGGGGAGAAACCTCCCAACAGCCTCCTGAGGATTCCTCAGCACAGCAGCAGCAACAGCAGCAACAGCAACAGCAAACACTGCCACCGCCTCCGCCAACGGTTACTTTGGCGGATATTGTAGCAGCAATGGCGGGTTTCCATCAGCAGCACACGGAGTTGCTGCAAACTCTCATCGACAATACGTCTCCACCAGAGAGGCGTCAAGATCGTGAGGAGCATCAACAGAGCTCCTACTCCAACTTCCTAGCGACTCATCCCCCGGTATTTTCAAGGGCGGATGAACCTCTCGATGCGGACAACTGGCTCCGCACAATAGAGATGAAGTTCGGACTGCTCCAACTAGGTGAGCAGCGCAAGACTCAGTTCGCGGTCCAACAGCTCCAAGGATCCGCGAGCGCGTGGTGGGCAAACTTCTGTGCTTCACAGCCCACCGACCGAGTTATGACCTGGGCGGAGTTCCGGACGGCCTTCAGGGCCTATCACATATCGCCAGGTCTGATGAAGAGGAAGACACAGGAGTTCCTACACCTGCAGCAAGGGAGCCGGAACAGGCTGGAATACTCCAGGGCGTTCAACGATCTCGCGCTCTATGCGTCATATCACGCCGATACTGACGAGAAGCGGCGGGACCACTTTTACAAGGGGCTTAACCTGCTCCTGAAGGACAAGCTGGCGATGTTCAATCACGGCAGCCTCAACGACATCATTGATGCTGTGATTGTTCAGGAGGACTCCGGCAAGGAGTTAGCGGCGGCGGAGAGAAAGCGAAGCGCGCCGCAAATAAGCGGAGAAGGAGGCGGTCCTTCTCAGAAATTTCGGATGGTGAATCGCCCACCATCAGGTTCACGCTGGCAGCCACCACAAAGGCCAATGCCATTCCGCAATCGGCCGTATTCTTCACCGGCATTCAGGCCGGCACTGCCAGCACCACCTCCTCCACAACAACAGCAGCAGCGGGCGATGCCGCGTGCGTATGCACCTCAGCAGCGCATGCCGGGCTTTCGTCCCCCAAGAACCGGACAAGCAGCGGTCACATGCTACAAATGTGGTCGTCCAGGACACTTCGCCAGCAGTTGTCCGGAGAGACAAGGTGGTGGAGTTGCACCACAGTTTCCGGGGAAGAATCAGCCCCGGAACCCTACTAATGCACGGCGGGCAAACCCTAGGCCTGGCACTGTCCACCAGCTTGCCATAGAGGACGTGCCGGAGGGTGAGCCAATCCTTGCGGGTATGTTCCAACTCCACCAGCATCCTGCCATGGTATTGTTTGATTCAGGTGCCATGCATAGCTTCATTAGTCAAGATTTCATTGCTAGATATAGCTTGCAAATACTACCCACCGATAGTCCTTATGTGATCTGTTCACCGGGTGGGAAAATTTCAGCAAGCATGATGGTTCCAAAAGCGCCATTATGCTTAGCGGGTAGAGTATACCCTACGTGTCTCATAATCTTAGAGGGACAAAAGGTCGATGTCATCTTACGGATGTCGTGGTCAACCCGCCACGGCGCTGTTTTAGACACCGTCCTCCGAATCGTGCATTTGAATTCAGAAGTGCACGAATCTCATTCTTTATTTCTGGACAGTCCAGAAATAAAACTTCCAAGCGTCTATCAGTCCACAACCATCAGATTGGAAGATATTCCAGTGGTCCGAGAGTTCCCTGACGTACTCCCGGACGATTTGTCGGGGATGTCGTCCGATAGAGAGTTGGAGTTCAAGATTGAACTTGCACCGGGAACCATGCCAATATCCCGGAGGCCGTACAAGATGGCGCCCAAGGAATTGACTGAATTGAAGACCCAGCTAACGGACCTGCTGGAAAAGGGTTTTATTAGGCCGAGCTCCTCGCCATGGGGCTGTTCGGCATTATTTGTGAAGAAGAAGGATGAGACGTTGCAGCTTTGCGTGGACTATCGTCCACTAAACGCCGTAACCATCAAGAACAAGTACCCGTTGCCACGGATCGACATGTTGTTTGATCAGTTGGTCGATGCAAAGATCTTTTCCAAGATGGATTTAAGATCCGGGTAGCACCAGATTAAAATACGGGCTGAGGACATTCCGAAGACGGCTTTCTCGACGAGGTACGGACTTTACGAGTACCTGGTCATGTCCTTTAGCCTCACCAATGCTCCAGCTCATTTCATGTATTTGATGAACTCGGTATTCATGCCGGAGCTGGACAAGTTTGTCGTGGTCTTCATCGACGACATACTGGTATATTCCAAGTCGGAGGAAGATCACAAGAAACATCTGCGTATAGTCTTGCAATGGCTGTGGGATCACAAGTTATACGCGAAATTCAGCAAGTGCGAGTTCTGGATATCGCAAGTGCCTTTTCTCGGGCATATCATCTCAGCGGAGGGTATCGCTGTAGACCCGAGTAAAATTACACAGGTGCTGAATTGGAAATCCCCGAGGACTGTTCACAAGGTACGGAGTTTCCCCGGACTCGCGGGATATTATCGGAGGTTCATCCCGAACTTCTCAAAGATTGCCAAGCCGATGACGGAGCTGCTAAAGAAGGCTACCAAATATGTTCGGAGTCCGGCATGTGAAGCAGCATTCAAGGCTTTAGTCAAGCACCTAACATCAGCACCGGTTTTGGCGCAGCCAGACACAACAAAACCGTTCGATGTGTACTGCGATGCATCCGGCATTGGGCTCGGATGTGTGCTGATGCAAGACCGAAGAGTGGTCGCGTATGGGTCACGGCAGCTTAGAAACCATGAGCAGAATTATCCAACTCACGACTTGGAGCTCGCTGCCGTGGTACTTGCACTGAAAATGTGGAGGCACTACCTACTCTGTAACCTCGTGCATTTATATACCAACCACAAGAGCCTCAAGTACATATTCACTCAGAAGGAGCTGAACATGAGGCAGCAAAGATGGTTAGAATTGATAAAGGATTACAAAATAGAGATCCATTATCATCCGGGCAAGGCAAACGTAGTGGAAGATGTGCTGAGCCGCAAGTCACACGTCAACAATCTGACCATCACACCGTTGGAAGAGAGCGAACCATCACTACATGTGATTCCACACAGAGCTCTCTACAACCTAGCTTTGATCCCCACCATCCCTGGAGAAATAGCGGCAGCTCAGAAACATGACAAGGGCATGTCGCATTTGCGGAGACGTGTAGATAGTGGGGAGTTGAAATGTTTCTTGATAGACGGAGACGGCGTCCTATGGTTCAAGAACCGGATGATCGTACCCCGTAACCCGGAGCTACGGAAGAAATTTTTTGATGAGGCTCACTTATCAAAGTTTTCTATTCACCCCGGCAGCAACAAAATGTATCAAGAACTCAGAAGCAAGTTTTGGTGGACACGAATGAAATGGGAGATTGCAAAATACGTGTCCGAGTGTGATACAAGTCGAAGGGTGAAGGCCGATCATATGCGGAAACCGGGACTGCTGCAACTTTTGGGCGTTCCTGCCTGGAAGTGGGAAGATGTGAGCATGGACTTCATCGTCGGTTTACCCACCACTTTTCAAAAACATGATTCTGTGTGAGTGATCGTCGACCGGCTCACCAAAGTTGCCCATTTCATCCCGGTCAACACCAACTACAATGGCAAGAAGTATGCTGAACTGTACATCACACGGATCCTATGCTTGTACAGCGTACCCCGTACCATCATATCGGATCGGGGCACTTTATTTGCGTCTCATTTTTGGGAGAAGCTACACACTGCATTGGGGATGAAGCTGATCCGTAGTTCAGCCTACCAACCGCAGACGGACGGGCAAACTAAGTGGGTAAATCAGATCCTAGAAGACATGCTACGAGCTTGCGCTATTAACCACGGCAAGAATTGGGATGATCACTTGCCGTTAGCTGAGTTCTCGTACAACAATGGGTACCAAGCCAGCATCAAGATGGAGCCGTATGAGGCGCTATACGGGAGAAAATGCCGCACACCATTGAATTGGTGTGAGTGTGGCGAAAGGGTTACCTTCGGGATTGACCTTGTCAACAACGCGGAGGAGAAGATTCGACTGATTCAAGCGAACCTAAAAGCCGCCCAATCCCGACAGAAACAGTATGTGGACCGGAGAAGACGCCCATTGCAGTTCGAAGTCGGGGATCACGTATACCTACGTGTGTCTCCAATGAAGGGCGTAAACAGATTTGGGGTGAGAGGAAAGTTGGCACCCCGATTCATCGGTCCATTCCAGATTACCGAAAGATGTGGATCAGTAGCATACCGGCTGAAATTACCAGAAGCACTTTCCGGTGTGCACAACGTCTTTCACATTTCCAAGCTGAGGAAGTGTCTCAAGCTATCTACTACCATTCAGCTGGAGGATATTGAAGAACTGAAACCGGATCTCACCTATCGGGAGGAACCGGTTCAGATCATTGACGAAAAGGCCCGAACCACACGCAACCGCACATTGTGGTTCTACAAAGTTCTATGGAGTAATCACTCCGTGGACGAAGCGACATGGGAGAGCGAAGGATTTCTTCGCGCTAACTACCCCGACTTTCTCCCGTCGCACATCCGGTAATTTTTCACCGTCCTCTCTCTCATTTTCACCTTATAATCTCGGGATGAGATTCTTTCAAGGGGGAGGAATGTAAAGGCCTCAGTTCTTGACACATGTTTAAAGTGTTCATCACCACACAACACACCTCATTTGAAGAAAGTTGATGAACACATTTGAAGAGCAAGTAACCATTATCAACATGCTCATTAGAGAATAAACTCACAAAATGCAAAAGTGGTATTTCCCACATGCATCATCTAGGGGCTGGGCATATGAAAACTTCTACACTTTGCTAGGAATGTCCATGCCAAGTTTCACCCAAATTCAAAACCTTTTTGAGGTACTTTCGGGTATAGCATGAAAGAGGGTAGTTTGAACCCAAATTCAAATTTAAAGTGTGTTTATCCCATGACTTCAAAAGTGGGAGGCATATTCTTACTCAGCACATTTTTGTGAGCTCACACAACAATTTTCACTCCATTTGGAGTTGATCTTGACATGAGCTAAGTGTAGAAAATTCAAACTTTATTTGAATTTCAAACTGAACATGTGCTAAAATTTAGTCAAACCAAATCCAATTTGAATTCTAACCAATTCAAATGGCTCAGGGGTGAATAACTCGAATCACCATGGGCATTTTAGGGCTTACTGTTTACAACAGTGATAAGGAGTTAATCTCAGAGGTTAAAATGGGGGTGGGAACCACATGTCATAGGCTGCTGAAAACTTGCAACCGAAGCAGTGGACTTTGCCTCTGTCTATTCAACGCCACCGAGGGATGCTCGTGCGCCACCGAGGAGAGCCGGCGCCACCAGCTGCTTCCCTCCTCCACGCGCGAGCCTAGGGTCGGTTCCGGGGTCCTTTTAAGGCGCTCCACGCGCTCCACCGAAGCGATCATCGCTCGCTTCCTTCTCCCCGGTGAACACTGAGCTCCTCGGCCTTCCGCCTCTCTGCTCGATCGGGAAACCACGAAAACATCGTGCCACCTCCTTCCCTGAGAAGCTAGGCAGCACCCTGATGTCAAACTCCACTTCCCCGACGCCAAAAACCCTGAGCTCCGGCCTCCCTTGCCCGAGAACGATCGCCACAGCGGCGACCTAACCTCAGCCGAAGGTCAGGCGCTCGTGGACAGCGTTCCACAGGGGCTTTCACGGGCAAGCAAGAGCGGCAACAGGAGTGGGCGGCCACCGTGTTGCTCTCCTCCAAGTCTTGAAGCAAACCATGAAGCATCCACTACGAATTTCCAGATTTTGCTCCGGCGGTCTTAAACCGAGCTTCCGGTATGGTTTCTTCGAATTTCCACTCTATGACCTTTCTCAAGTTATCAAATCTTGCACATAGGCGCTGGACTAGCCGGCAATCATTTTCCTTTTAGCATCCGTGGTATGAAACCGAATAGGAGTGACGAATTTTGAGCTCGATCAAGGACATTCATGGCGGGCACGGTCGGCACACGATGCCGACCAACTTACCGCCATCTTTGAACACCTTTGAAACCTTGTCGAGTTTCCTAGAGGTGTACTGATGCTGTAGAACTGATTGTTCGAGGTCTTGGCGGGTTAGAACCTACGGTCGACGACGCCGAACCTCAATCGAGGCCGCCGCACGTTGCCGGGTTATTTCCGGTCACCGCCAGCTTGAACTGACCCCACAGACATGTTCCGCGATGTTGATAACCCAGTGGCGCCGAGTTTCAGACCGTGCGGTGGCCGGCAGCGGCAATCCGGTGAGCTGCGGGTCTGCTCCGGTGAGGGGAGGCGGCGCGCGCGTGAGGCAGCGTCGGGAGGTAGACGAAAGGGTTGGACCCCAGCTGTCAGCAGCTCGGATTTTAAATCAGGATCAGTCTGCGGCTCGGATCCGGTGTGCTGGCGCGCAAAAACGCCGTAGACCCCGGTGTGCCATTGCTCCCGCGTCCGACACGTGTACCGTGGACCCACCGGCAGATTTAAACTTTTCCCCGATTTTCAGAATTCACTCAAACTTCAAATCCTCATAAGTTTGGCTAGGAAGCTCCAAATCGAGTGAACCAAATTTTGTTTGATTCAGCTCTGTGAGTACTTTCCAGCATATCATGTTTCACTTCATGAAAATCCTAATTTCTCCTGAATTAATTCCTCAAATTTAAAGTATTTGGAATTTTATCTAGAGAATCCTTTGGAGGAAAATTCTGAAATTTTGCTGAGATGTTCACCAAGATATCCCCGAACTACCATAAAAATTTCAGATCCATTTGAGCTCATTTGATCCATCTAATGGTGTGATTAATAAAACTGTTCCAGAGAAAATAGAAAATGTTCAGCAACATTTTACGAATTTTCTCTGAAATTGTTTAGCTCGTATCTTTAGCTAGGAACCTTCAAATTAAGTAAGACCAACTCCATTAGAACCCTCTGAAAATCTAGTTTTCAGAAAGTCATGGCTTACTCCATGAAAATCCCTAGAACACCCTAAGAGCTCCATTTAAGGTCAAGTACATATATATTTGTGGAGGGCTCAAATGAGCTCTGATGCAACTAAAACATGGCCAAATCTCTGTTTAGGTTGTATCCAAACCACAGTAAAAATTTCAGAGTCATTGAGTCTGTCTAGTCGGACTTATAGCCTTCACAAGTATAAAACTCAATTCAAATGCATTTAAATTAATACATGTACTTGTTACCTCATGTAGTCGCTAAGGTCGAGGAGGAACCCGAAGTCCTAGACTTCGTTACTCCGGAGGAGCAGCTAGCCTACGACCAAGAGCAACAAGGCAAGCCACGGTTTGCATTAACTTTTTTTCAAATTTTTATTGTTTTGAGCACTTACTTGGTTATTATGATTCGTTGCATTAGAGTCTTGTTTGGAAACCCAATTGCATAGCCAAGGAAAACCATGGGTTGGGATTAGGATTGAAAACCCCGTTATCTACTGCAAAGCTAAGATAGTGTAAGATTCGGTACAAGTCGAGTATTTGGAACTACTCGCGAGCATAGGCTAGAGGCACTTGACTCGGGTAGAGATAGCACATGAAACACATGGCAAGAAAATGAGACCGAGCAGGGAGTAAGGGCAGCAGGACTTTGGGGCCTGTGTGCTATAGCTCCGCTTGTGTCGATTGAAGACCGAGCCGTGTGCGGGCCTTTTGAACAAGCTAGAACAGTACCGAAGACCTACCGGCTATATGGGAACCGGGAAATCGATGTAACTCGGGTAGCTGGGTGTTGAGGCATAGCTGGTCGTTCAGAGGTTGGTTGAGAGCTTAAGGTGTAAAGCGGCTGGCGGCACTGAGATGAGCGTGGTGAGAGCTCTTGCTCAGGACGATTGGACCGGTTCAACATTTGGCTAACGGCTGAAAGGTGGTTGCATACGTTGTCCGTGATGGTTGCTGTAGGCAACATCGAGTACGGGCGTACGTGACGGGTTGTTCGGGTAACCCTGCAGGTGTAAATCGATTATAATCGCCGTCCCTCGCAGTCAGTGAGTACCACTTGTTCACTGTACCATGACGTAGAAAGAACAGGCTATTTACATGTTAAAATGTTGCTGATTGAAAGATGGACTTGATTGTTAATGATTTTTGTAGTTTAGAGCTAACTAAAGTTCCTTTTAACTTTGGGCAAAGTACATGAGAAATGTGTTTCTTGTTTGATTGTGGCTCTCTCATGTGCCTTAGCGTAAGTTTCTCCACAACCGGCTGCTAAAACTTGAAAATAAGGTTCCACTAATTAGGCGAGTCCTTTGCAACTTGTTTTACCTCATGTACCCATCACCCCTCATGTAGAAGTTCCATGTTTAGGAGAGACGGGTCAGTCTTGCTGAGCCTTCGTGCTCACTGCTTGTGTTTGAAGCTTTTGCAGGGTTCTATGAGGAAGGGACTCCCGAGGAGGAGACGGAACCCCAGGAGGGGAACTCCGTCGAGTCGAAGTCATGCACGCCGCTGTGTTAGTGTGCGTGCATGCTAGCAAGGACACGTTCATGGGCTGAACATGAACTTGATGCGTAGTCTACACTCGTGAGTGTAGACTGGACATATTTTGATGTAAAAATGTTCATAAACCAGTTTATGTAATAAATTTTTTTGCTTCCGCTTTGTACCTTTGATGTGTGTTATGTGGTGCTGTGCAACGCAGCACCCCTCTGCGTGATCCTGGCTCGACAAGACCGTGGGGTCGTGTCAAAAATCTCCCTCCAAAGGGATGAAAATCTCAGATGAGTAGGTACTGTCCAGAAACAGGGCAGACCAAAAATGCTCTCTGGAATTTTCTGTATTTCGACCACAACTTCTTGTAGAAAAATTTCCAAGGGTCGAGTAAGACACCGTTGGAAAGTGCAGGAAATGTTCTACAACTTTGTTGTTGAACGCTAGTCCAGATTTTACCTCTAAGGTGGGCAAAACTGTTGGATTATACAGGCTGGTCAGCTGGACCAAAGGCTGGACAGGGCACCATGTTGAAGTGTTTCAACCAAAACACTTAGATTCACGACTCAACGTCCAGTGGCTGTTGTAAAACAGCGAGTTGGGAGTTGAAGAGTTTATGCATTTGACATATCACTTCGAGTTAGTGCATGTTTGGGTCCAGTACAATAGCGAGGAATTACGCATGCTAACACACTTAACATCCCGTGGTGACCCCGATGGTCGAAATGAACTTTTAACCCATAAAGTTCAATACTTTGGAACTCGATCATGTGACACGGTCCAGGGATGTATATGTTGCATAAAGTTTATACTTTATCCATATGTGTGATTGTTATGCGTACTGTTTATTCCATTCTCGCACTACTATTGTATAGACTGGATGAAGTCAACCAACATGTGCTGATCGTTTGAATGGTCTGAATGCAGAATGGTGCGGACACGTTCAACGCAAGAGGAGGGAGGTCCGAGTCAGGTTCGTGGTGATGAGTCTCCACCACCGGAGGAAACCATGACGCACCAGCAACCACCTCCTCCACCGCCAGAACTTCCAAGAAACCTGGTGGAGGTTCTCGCCGCAGTGCTCGGCTCGCACGACGAGCAAACCGAGTTGCTGCGGATGCTAGTCCAGCAAAATGTGTCCCATCAGGGAGGACGCCAGGACAATGGGCAACGCAAGCCCCAACACAGTTTGTATTCGGAATTCATGGCGACCCATCCACCGGTCTTCACGGAGGCCGAGGAACCTTTGGAGGTGGACAGCTTTATCCGCACTCTGGGGGCGAAGTTCGGACTGCTATGGTGCACCGAACATCAGAAGGCGCTGTATGCAGCGCAACAGCTTCAAGGAGAAGCCGGTACTTGGTGGGCGAATTACACCGCCTCCTTACCGGCTGGCCATGCCGTCACATGGACGGAGTTCCGGGAGGCGTTCCGTGCCTATCACATACCTCCCGGTGTGATGGAAATGAAGCTCCAGGAGTTCCTGGCGTTACGGCAAGGCGAGAGGAGTGCTCATGAGTACTCAAGGTTATTCAACCGGCTGGCGCAGTATGCGCCAGGATTTGTGGCGACGGAAGACAATAAGCGCAATGCGTTCTTCCGGGGCCTGAATTCTAAGATGAAGGTCCATCTCGCCCAAAGCAATCGTGGCACATTCAACGACCTCGTCAATGCCGCGATTCTACAAGAGAATGCTCAGCGCGAGCACGGTTCTGATAAGAGGAAACGCAGCGTGCTTACAAGCAGCAGTGGTGGGACGCCACAGAAATACCGCGTGGTGTATCGCTCACCATCCGGTCAGAGATGGCAGCCACCGGCCCGACCGCCTCAGTTTCACGGTCGGCAATATAATGGCCAGGCTTTCGACCGACGTATCCACCACAGAAACAGCAGCAGCAAAGGATGGTCCCGCGTGCGCCTCAGTTTCAACAGCGTGCACCGGGATTCCGTCCTCAGGTCGGCGGGACAACGACACCTTACACGTGCTACATGTGTGGCCGTGTCGGGCACATTTCGAGGGACTGCCCCGAGCCACGACAGGGCAGGGCTGCAGCACCATATCAGGGTGCTAATCAGCACCGCAACCAGCCCAAGAAACCAGCACCAAAACCCGGCAACGTCCATCACTTAGCTATCGAAGACGTGCCGGAAGGCAAACCCGTCCTCGCGGGTATGTTTTCTTATTTAGATCACCCCGTAGTCATACTTTTTGACTCCGGTGCCACCAATAATTTCATAAGTCAGTCTTATGTTATTAAATATCAACTGCCTATCATTCCCACAAATAATTCATACTTGATATGTTCTCCGGGTGGGAAATTAACAGCTGATAGAATGGTCTATAGAGCACCATTACAATTGGGTGGAAATCTATATCCGACTTCTCTAATCACGTTAGAGAGTCAGAAACTGGATGTCATTTTAGGAATATCATGGCTACATCGCCATGATGCTGTTCTTGAAATCATTCCACATGTGGTTCGATTAAACTCTCCACTTCATGAACCACATGTTCTTATTCTTGACCATTCGGTTCAAGAAGCTCCAGCCACATATAACATGGAAGCCACAAAACTTGAGGATATTCATGTGGTCCGTGAATACCCGGATGTCTTTCCGGATGATCTTCCGGGCATGCCACCCAAAAGAAATGTCGAGTTCAAGACTGAACATGTACCTGGGACGACACCGATCTCACGGAGACCGTACAAGATGGCTCTGAATGAGGTAGCAGAATTAAAGGAGCAGCTCAACGATTTGATGAAGAAGGGTTTCATTTGACCGAGTTCCTCGCCATGGAGATGCTCGGCGTTATTTGTGAAGAAGAAGGATGAAACCTTGAGGTTATGTGTGGACTACCGACCTCTCAACACCGTCACCATCAAGAATAAATATCCACTGCCCACATCGATATCTTATTCGATCAACTTGTGGGTGCAAGTGTATTTTCAAAGATGGATCTTCGCTCTGTATATCATCAAATCAAGATCCGAGCGGAAGATATTCCAAATACGGCATTCTCGACGAGATATGGGTTGTTTGAATACCTTGTCATGTCCTTTGGTCTCACCAACGCCCCGGCACACTTCATGTATCTCATGAACTCAGTGTTCATGCCTGAGTTGGACAAGTTTGTGGTGGTGTTCATAGACGACATCTTGGTTTACTCCAAGTCAGAAGAAGAACACGCCAAGTACTTGCATATCGTGCTTCAACGATTGCGAGACCATAAGCTTTATGCCAAGTTCAGCAAGTGTAAGTTTTGGATCAGCCAAGTGCCATTCCTTGGTCACATTATTTCTGCAGAAGGCATTGCATTTGATCCAATCAAGATTAAACAAGTGCTGAAATGGAAGTCCCCCACATCAGTCCACGAAGTCAGAAGTTTCCTCGGGTTAGCAGGATATTACCGGAGATTCATAACGAACTTCTCCAAGCTTGCTAAGCTGATGACTGAACTGTTGAAGAAGGGGATCAAATATGTTTGGAGCTCAGCTTGTGAAGAAGCTTTCCAAGCATTAGTGAAGCATGTTACAACAGCCCCGGTGTTAGCTCAACCGGATACAACCAAGCCCTTCGACGTATATTGTGATGCGTCCGGTATCGGGCTTGGCTGTTTATTGATGCAAGGAGGAAGAGTGGTCGCCTATGGCTCACGTCAACTCCGTAACCACGAGCAGCACTATCCGACTCATGATCTCGAGCTTGCTGCTGTGGTATTGGCCTTGAAGATGTGGAGGCACTATTTGCTTCGGAACTTAGTGCACCTCTACACCGACCACAAGAGTTTGAAGTATATATTCACTCAAAAGGAGTTGAATATGCGGCAACGGAGATGGTTAGAACTGATCAAAGACTATGAGATCGAGATTCACTACCATCCCGGTAAGGCAAACGTGGTTGCCGATGCATTAAGCCGCAAATCCCATGTCAACAGTCTGTCCATCACCCCACTTGAAGAGGAGGAGCCGAGTCTGTACTTGGTTCCATATGGAGCATTGTATAATCTTGCTCTTGTCCCTACAATACGAGAGGAGATTATGCAAGCACAGAAGAAAGACGTTGGAATGTCGCACATTCGGTGGAGGATGAGGAATGGCGAAATGAAATGCTTTCGAAGAGATGAACACGACACTCTTTGGTTTAAAGACCGTATAGTGGTACCCCGTGACAAGAAGCTTCGGAAGAAAATCTTGGACGAGGCTCATTTGTCCAAGTATTCTATTCATCCGGGCAGCAATAAGATGTACCAGGATCAGAAAACCAGATTTTGGTGGACACGGATGAAAAGAGAAATCGCAAAGTACGTATCCGAATGTGATACGTGTCGGCGTGTGAAGGCCGACCATATGCGTAAAGCCGGACAGCTGCAACCATTGAACATTCCGGCATGGAAGTGGGAGGATTTGGGTGATAGTCGATCGACTAATCAAGTCGGCTCATTTTATCCCCGTACATACAAAGTACGTGGCCAAGCAATATGCGGAGATGTATATTGCAAAGATCTTGTGCTTGCACAGTGTTCCCCGCTCCATTATTTCAGATCGCGGTGCGCTGTTCGTCTCTCGGTTTTGGGAACAGCTGCACGCGTCATTGGGGACCAAACTGATCCGAAGCTCCAGGTATCACCCGCAGACAGATGGTCAAACTGAATGGGTGAATCAAGTGCTTGAAGATATGCTACGCGCTTGTGCCATCCACCAGGGCAAGAATTGGGATGATCATTTGCCGTTGGCGGAATTTTCTTACAACAATGGCTATCAAGCTAGCATTAAGATGGCGCCGTATGAAGCTCTGTACGGCCAGAAATGTCGCACACCCCTCAACTTGTGTGAGTCCGGCGAGCGAGTTATATACGGCATTGAACTTGTGAATGAGGCTGAAGAACAAGTGCGAGTAATACAAGCCAATCTCAAGGCTGCTCAATCTCGTCAGAAGAGCTATGCGGATAAAAGACGTCGCCCTCTCCACTTTGACATCGGGGACCATGTTTATGTCCGTGTGTCTCCGATGAAGGGAGTCCATCGTTTCGGAGTGAAGGGTAAACTTGCGCCGCAGTTCATTGGTCCTTTCACCGTCATTGAAAGATGCGGACCCATGGCCTATCGCTTGGATTTACCGGCGTCACTCGCAGGAATTCATAATGTCTTCCACATCTCTCAGCTGAGAAAGTGCCTGAAACCCTCCGCTGAAATCCGCACTGAAGACATAGAAGTTCTTCAACCGGACCTCACGTACACGGACTATCCAATCCGGATTATCGATGAAAAGACTCGCGCCACAAGAAACCGGACCTTAAGGTTCTACGAGGTCTTGAGGAGTAACCGTACCGCTGATGAGGCGACATGGGAAGGCGAGACCTATCTACGAACATACTATCCGGACTTGCTATCGTCATATACCCGGTAAAGTTTTCCCCACTTTGCTTTTCCTTTGGAATCTCAGGACGAGATTCTTTTAAGGGGGAGGGATGTAAAATACCCATAAGTGGTAGCCAGAGAATGTTCAGCTCATATAGCCTTAGGAAAATGAGGGGAATTAAAACTTTGAATTATAACGGTGTAAGTTCAAAGTGAGGATTCAAATCTCCCAAAAACGTCCAAACGTGGAGGTCCAAATGCACAGCTTGGATCTTCATAGTTCAAATATTCACCCTTCCAAATTTCAGCTCATTTGGAGGAGTTTTGATATTTGTTTGGAATTAAAAGGAGAAGCCCTTTAATCTGAATTTTAAATTCAGTTTCAAATTCCAATGTGCCCAATTTGCAAATTTGGTTCCACAAATGTGTTCTACACATTTGAATGATCAGCCATGCCAAAAATTGGAAACTTTGGACTTGGTTTGCTAGGTTTATGGAACTATAAAAAATGGAGGATTCAAATTACATTTGAAATTCAAATGACCAAACCCAATTCAAACTTCACACCTGAATTCAAACTATTTGAATTCAGCAAGTTTAAACCATGACATGGGGTGGAAGTATGGAATTTAATTCTGAGTAGCTGGGGTAAAAAAATATCAGTGGTAATTGGATAAAAATTAGAGGTGGTGGGACCCCTTTGTCAGCCTCCCAACAGAGCTACCGCCTCTGTTTTTCTTCGGCAGGTCGCCGAGGCGACACCAGCTCCCGGCGTGACCCTCTCCTGAGGACGGCACCGCGCCAGCTACTGCTTCTCAGCCGCATGATCCTCTCCGTGCCCCCCAGCTGCAGCACCAAAACACTCTTTTGCCCCCTCGCACGCTCACCGCTGCTCGGTTTCTTCTGCAAGGAAACCGTCCGGCGCCATTGCTGTTCCTCCCTCGACCACGCTCGCCCGAGCTCAGACGATCGAGCTCCAAGCAGCAAAAAGAAGCGCAAGAGCGTGCTCCAGCCTCCACCGTTCTTCCACCAAAGCTTCCTAGCTCGTGCTACGCGCAAACCAAGGATTTGCGCCGGCGTTCAGAGGTGCTCGGCGGAACCATGTTCGGTTCACCGCGGACAGCACACTACAGCCAGTTTCACCGCCCCTTCCCTGCACAATAAAGGTGTGTTGTTATCTGTAGATTTTGATGCCGAAAGCCTCAGGACAATTGATCAATCGGGTAGTGAGAATTTTAGGTTGTACCAAACCCTAGTTCGTAGCAACATCTCTCGGTCTACGATCAAATTCGTCGTGCTGCGATAGCTAGAGCTCATTCCGGTCTAGGAGAAACCTTCTCGCTTAGTTCGTAGCAACATCTCTCGGTCTACGATCAAATTCGTCGTGCTGCGATAGCTAGAGCTCATTCCGGTCTAGGAGAAACTTTGCTAGATCCCTGCGATCCTTCTCGCTTAGACGGCGCCAGAAACCATCAAGGACTGAAGGAGTTCTTCGAGTTTTTGTCGTCGCCTGCGTTTTGCGGGCTCGGGTCACCGGTGAGGTCCCCTCTCTGGTGGTTTTCATGGAGAGCGGGCTATGGGTCGAGGTTGTCCATGTGGCACTTGTACTTTTGGAGCAAACCCTAGCCCGAAATACCTGCTGTCGAGGGAGAACGAGATTGCCGAAGTAAGGTCCGACATGGTCGCCGGTGCAAGCCCCGTTCCGGCCGTTGTCATCGGCTCCCGACCCTATCATCATGTTCAGCGTGGTGTAGAACTCACAGGCGGCGAGTTTGAGGAAACGCAAACCACGGGAACCCCGTCCCGGTGAGCCTTGCCGGCGTGCGCCCCCGCGGGAGGCGCGGGCAGCGCGAGGAAGACGAAGGGGGGCCGGGTCCCACCGGTCAACCTCTGTGTACGCGCGGGGATCGGCCTGTGGCACCGGATCTGGTGCCGCTGCACGGGAATAACCCCGTGGCCTCGGTGTTGCCGTCATCTGAGTGGATAACGTCACAGGTGGGGTCCACAACCAGAGTTTAAACATTTCTTCAATTTTCAGATTTAGTACAAGATTCAAAGGGCCATAACTTTCAGTAGGAATGTCCAAAATTTGTGAAACAAATTTTGTTAGATTCCTCTCAATCATTGCTTTGCATAAATGCAAAGAAATTGATCTGGTGATTTATGTAAATTTCTCCAAAATTCATCAAATTTATATTTTTTGAGAATTAATTCCAGAAGATCCCTGTTATGGAAATTCTTAAAATTTTGCAAAGAGGTTCCTTATGCTATTACTGATCTCCAGTAAAAATTTGAGCTTCATTGGAGTTTATTTGGTAGGCTAAATTGCCTCCCCAAAGTTCAGCCTTTATTTGGAAATTCAAATTTAAACAGAAACTTTTCAGAACTCCTGCCCAACTTCAAAAATTCATATTTCTCTGTTGGTAGCTCCAAAAATGGTGAAACAAATTTTGTTAGAACAATGGAGACTTATCCTAATCAGATATTCCACTGTTAGCTATGTTAAAACTCCTGAATTGGGCTCAAAATTCAGAGAAACATTGTACTTGTAGGAATTTTAAAGACTACATTGTGCAATGACATGTCTCCAAATTTGGCTCAAATCATTCTTAGAGAGTCTAGTATCCACTGTAAAAATTCCAAAGCCAATTAAGGATTCTAAATAGAAATAGTTATGAATAGAAGTCCAATTCTCATAAATCCTTAATACCTACACATGTATTTTATTACATTTCATAATAGTGACCGAAGTTGAAGACGCACCGGAGCCCTTGGACGTCCTTCCACCTGAAGCTAACTTCCCCTTTAACTCGCAACCAGGCAAGCCCCGGTTTGCACTTAAGTACCTTTTATAAAGCTTTTTATTTGTATCACTTATGTCTGGGGTGAAGGTTTGCATTAGAGTTGGGGTGATTGAAACCCCACTTGCATAGCCTTTGAAATCCTATAACGGGTTGGGTAGTTTACAAACTCGACGAGTAGAGAATGCCATGCTAATGTTTAGGATCTCGGTAGAAGTCGAGTAGTTGGAAGCTACTCGCGAGATAGTACTTATCACACGGGAAGAAAAGAGGTAGATAATGGCTTGAGTTGAAAAAAAATGAGCCCCAGCAGGGGGGATAGGATGCAGTGAGCAGAGGTCTCACGTGCGTAGCCCTGTTGGTGTCGGTTGAGGACCGTCCGTGTGCGGCCCTGCTGGACAAGTATCGAACAGTACCGGATGCATACTAGCATATGGGAACCAGGAAACCTATGTAATTGGTTAACCTGGGTGCCGAGGCTTAGCCAACCGTAAATAGGATGTCACACCCGGTTTCTCCGAAGAACAACCGAGTGAATATCACATGTATGCCAGGATCATTTTCTCATACATGTGATGACAAATAGTGAAGCATCATTTATTACAAGCCAGGTGTCGAATATAAATATGTCTTACAACGCATACGTCTCGATGGACGATAATAAGTTCATAACTTGTAAATAAAATAGCAGCGGAATATTATTCTTGTGGGCTCCGTCACAGGCGTTGCCCGGGGGACTCCATGAACCTAGAATCCTTCTTCGGGTCCGAAGTCTTGGTCATTGAACACCACATCATCCCCTTGACCTGAGCAGCAATTTAAACCAACAAATATGCAAGGTTGAGTACCGTTGGTACTCAGCAAGTGTGGAAAGTTAGGTCATGCATGGCCAGAGCAAGGAGAGGTTGAACTCATGGTTAAAGCACTATGCAATTAATACCTATCACCTTAGCTTATTAAGCACCTACATTACTACACAGGTGAAATGGTCCCAATCTCCCAACCCATCATCAAAATCAAGTAACCATAATCATCATATCCAATGTCAAGCTCCACGCTTAACATCCTCAACTTCCAAATCCATCTATCCTCTAATCATGAATAAGTCCAAGCCTCTCTTGACCATGAGCACGGCTGTCATGACAGTTTTGACTCTGCAGAGTTTGCACCACTGTACCCACATGTAGTGATTTCATCCCCCGTTGCCGGGTGGACTAAAAGAACCTCCATTTTGCCAGTGGCTACGAACCACATTCACACTTCCCAGGTGTGTAGCTAGGAGATCACTACGAAGCCTTTACAAAGGGATTCCAGACGAGCGTGGGCCCACTGAGGTTTCACCCCTAACAGCATACAAGAGGCTCCAACCCTGAGTCAGGTTACATGCTCCATGAACCGGTCCTTTGGATCCAGGCAAGCACTAAACACAAACCCGAGTCTCGTGCACACAACACCAACCAAATCATCCAACTTGCCTCGATCCCTACCTGTACATAACTCATAATATCTCATTCAAGAGTGAGGTAAACAAGTTGATGATCTCATATCCCACTTATCCCATTCTAAGCATGGCTGAGCATAAGCATATAAATAAATGACATGATAAAATAAATCCCAACCCAAGTTACAAGGAAACAAGGTAATGCAATTCTAGGGAAACTTCCTAGCATGGGTTTCATATTTCAATTGACAATGCAAATAATTCTATCTACACATCCTAGTATAGGATCAAAGTGGTCAAGGACACTTGCCTTCTTCATACTGCTCTGGGAATGGAAAGTCTTGGTCTTGGAAGGGGAGAACTTGCTCTGGGGCAGGTTCTATTCATGCCAATACACATAGCAAAAGAAAACAACAATCCATAAGGCATAGTTCACACTTTCACTTCATACAAACCACACATACATACCTATGAAAGTCATTCACATTTCTAAGTGTTGTGATTACTCTTCATGTGTTGATTTTTGGCCTACATTCACCTTTAAACATATGTATATTATTTCTAACTTCTATGTTCAGATTTCTATTTGCACACTATATATGAAGTTCCATTTTGAACAAATTCTTTATATTTAATTATTACACTTCTTAGCCACAAAGTTCGTATAAAAGGTATTTTCCTACTCCAAATAGGTTTTCAGATCTTCTACCACATCCTAAACTGAAGTTTTTGAATTTGGAGACTTCATTTATCATTTTCTAATTATGCATACCTATTTTCCTATATTTTTCAGATTTATTTTCTATGCCTAAAAGTGAGTTTTAATATTAAATAGTAGAACATGTCATCTAAACAGAATAGGTTCTGATCTAAAATATTACATAATATATTTTTGAACTTCTCCTCTGCTGTGATTTAATTTAAATTTATTTTATCAGTTTTCAGAATTATTTCCTAGCCTAAAAATGTGTTTCTAGAACTAATAAATATGAACCCCATTTAGACAGATTTCAATTCAGCCTAAAATCTATTTTTAACTCATTCTAAAGTTTTCCAAGTGCTAGAAGAGTTTAGATTTGAATTTGCACATTTGTGTGCCTCACCTTTTAAATTTAAATCCTAATTACATATTCAAATTTCTGAATTTAATATCATATAGAGTCAAAAAGGTAAATCCACACTACTGCAGGGTGTAATTTATTATTTCATAAATTTCAAGGGGTCTAACTTCACATAACAGAGGGGTTTTCCCTAATTTTTATTAAGTCCAGGGGCTAAAACTGATTTTTAAATGAATTTACACGAATTTCTGAAGTTCCAGGGGCTAGATCAGAAGTTTCTGGGGCTAGCTCGTGTTTTCTGAGATCCCCAGGGGGTAACGCGTAAGAATCCCGACCTTTATAACGCAGGGCTGATGTGGACCGTCCGATTTAAAGTGGACGGCTCAGATTAGATCATCGAACCGGTACGCGCGGGTTTTAATTCTACCGTGCGATTTAAAATAGACGGCGCACAAGGGGCCAGTCGCCCTGGCCGGAGCCAGCCCGCGCTGCCCGGCGGCGTGTGGCGGCGGGATGCGGCGATCTCGCCGGAGATCTTCGGGTTTTCGTCTATACTTCCTAAAACTCGGATTTCATGGCATAGAACGGAAGAGGGGAGGTCGGGGATCTCACCTCAGGGTTTTTCTTGAGCTCGGAGGCCCTGGAAGGCGGTCGGCGGCGAGGTCCGAGGTGAAAATACGGCGGTGCTCGTCGGAGCTGTGTCTAGAGCGCAAAACACCGGATTTCCTTTACCTGCGAGATTCCCCGGAGGTGGTGGAACATGATCAGCGTGTTAGATCAGGAAATCCAAGCTGGGATTGAAGGAAAACGGCGGGAGAGGCTTCGGTTCTCACCAGGAGGAAAAACAGCCGATCAGGGGGGGGGGGGGGGGGGAAGAAGGGCGATGCCGGCGTTTATATAGACGAGGGAGGGCGGCGGTCTGTTGGGATCGAGTTGGAGACGTCCGGGACCGAAATTCGGGCTGGGGACGCGGGTTTCCGGAGTTGGTTTTGATCGGGCGCGGGGAAGAGTCCGGTTGGTTGGAGCGAGCGGGAGGTAGGAGATGACACAAGGGCCCCGCGTGTCAGTGAGAGGGAGAGAGGTGCGCGGGTTTGGCGCTGGCACGGTGAGATTGGGCCGGCTGGTGGATTTCGGCCCACTGGCCGGTGGGGTTTTTCTTTTTCTTTTTCTTTTTCTTTTTCTTTTTCCTTTTCTTTTCTGTTTTGATTTGAATTTGAATTCTAATTTGAATTTGAATTTCTGCACCACATGCAGTACGTACAAAAAATTTTAAATTCCCCTCTTAACAGATTTCTGCGGTGTTACAGCTCTACCCCCCTTAAAACAAATCTCGTCCTCGAGATTGGTGGTTCTAGGAAAATAATTCTGGAAACTGTGACTTAAGCTCGTCTTCTCGCTCCCAAGTGGCTTCCTCTTCCGAGTGATGCTTCCACTGCACCTTGCACATCCGGATTCTTTTATTTCTTGTGAGGCGTTCCATTGTCTCCAAAATCTTGACCGGTTGCTTGGCATAAGACAGATCCTCTCCTACGTCAACCTCATTCATGGGTAACCTCTCTGCAGATGTACTCAGACATTTCTTGAGCTGTGACACATGGAATACATCGTGCACCTCCGATATGCGAGCCGGTAGTTCTAGTTGATATGCCACTTCGCCTTTCCTCTCCAGAACCTGAAAGGGTCCGATGTATCGAGGTGATAACTTCCCTTTTACCTTGAACCGACGAAGTCCTCGATAGAGGACACCTTGAGGTAGACATAGTCCCCCACGTCAAAAACGAGCTCTCTTCTCCGTACATTGGCATAGCTCTTTTGTCGTGTCTGTGCTATCCTCAAATTGTTGCAGATTTCCCTCACTTTCGCCTCGGCTTCCTGTAGTACTTCGGGCCCAAACACTTTACTTTCCCCCGTTTGGTTCCAAAATAGGGGAGTTCTACACTTCCTCCCATACAAAGCCTCAAATGGTGACATCTTCATACTCGCCTGATAGCTGTTGTTATAGGAGAACTCCGCATACGGTAAGTTCTTATCCCAACTCCTATTGTTCTTGAGCACACACGCTCTCAGCATATCCTCAAGGATCTGATTGGTTCTTTCCGTCTGTCCGTCAGTCTGGGGATTATAGGCAGAACTAAAATTCAGATGAGTTCCCATGGTTTCATGCAACTTCTGCCAGAACCTTGAGGTGAACTGTCTCCCTCGATCTGACACTATCTTCTTTGGCACTCCATGGAAACACACGATCCTTGACATGTATAATTCTGCCAATTTGGATCCGCTGTAGCTTTCTTTCACGGGGATGAAATGAGCTACCTTGGTTAGCCTGTCGATGATGACCCATATCAAATCATATCCTGATTGGGTCCTAGGTAGTCCCACTATGAAATCCATACCGATTTCTTCCCATTTCCATTCAGGCACTTTGAGTGGTTGCAATAATCCCGCTGGTTGTTGATGTTCCGCTTTCACCAACTGACATGTGTCACATAGGGCACCATGTTCCGCGACATCTCGCTTCATTCCATACCACCAATATCTGCTCTTGAGGTCATGATACTTCTTAGTACTTCCAGGATGAATGGAATAGTCGGAACCATGAGCCTCCTTCAAAATCAATTCACGGATCTCCTTCACTTCAGGCACACAGATTCTTTTCCCGTGCCACACCGTACCTTGTTCATCCTCTCTGAAACCAGGGGCTTTATTATCCTTGATGAGTTCTCTGATTTCTTGTATCTTCTCATCAGTCTTTTTACCGCAGCGTATATCTTGCTCTAATGTGGAGTCCACTTCCATGGCGGTGGCCTCACCACTATTCACCAGACATAGATTGAGTTTTATAACCTCTTCCTTCAATTCCGTAGGCATGTCCTTTAATCTCAATCTATTGACCTGCAGCTTCCGGCTTAAAGCATCTGCCACGATGTTCGCTTTCCCAGGATGATAGTTGATGCCCACATCAAAATCGTGGATTAGCTCTATCCATCTCCTTTGTCTGAGGTTGAGATCTGGCTGTGTGAAAATATACTTTAAGCTCTTATGATCCGTATATATCTCTGTCCTCTTCCCCATCAAGTAATGCCGCCAAATCTTCAACGCGGGTACCACTGCTGCTAGCTTTAGGTCATGCGTAGGATAGTTCTTCTCGTGTTTCCGGAGCTGTCGGGATGCATAAGCCACGACATGCCCCTCTTACATGAGAACACATCCCAACCCATTTCCAGAGGCATCGCAGTACACCGAAAAGTTCTTCTGCATATCTGGCATAACTAGCACTGGGGCTATTGTCAATCTTTTCTTCAGCTCCTGAAAACTCGTCTCGCACCGCAGTGTCCATGTGAATGTGATTCGTTTCTCTAACAATTTGGTGTGGGTTCTCGAAATCTTGGAGAAACCCTCAATAAACCGTTGATAATACCCAGCCAATCCTAAGAAGCTTCGAACTTCCCGTACATTCTCAGGGGTCTTCCACTTTTGTACATCCTCGATCTTGGTGGGATCTATGGAGATTCCTCCCTCCGAGATTATATGTCCTAAGAAGGGAACTCTCTTCAACCAAAACTCACACTTGCTCAACTTGGCATATAGTTGGTGTTCTCTCAGCTTTTGCAACACCAACCTTAGATGTTCCTCATGTTCTTCTTCATCTTTGGAGAAGACGAGAATGTCATCTATGAAAACCACCACAAATTTGTCCAGATATTCCATGAATACCTTGTTCATGAGATACATGAAGTATGCCGGGGCATTAGTTAGCCCGAAAGGCATGATGGTGTATTCATACAGTCCGTACCGAGATACGAAAGTTGTCTTTGGAATATCAGTTTGCCTTATCTTAAGTTGGTGGTATCCCGACCTGAGATCAATTTTCGAGAACACACAAGCTCCCCTCAACTGATCAAAAAAGTCTTCAATGCGGGGTAATGGGTAATTGTTCTTGATGGTTACTTCATTCAACGCACGGTAGTCTACGCACAACCTTTGGGTTCCGTCCTTCTTGGGCACAAATATCACTAGAGCTCCCCATGGTGAGGAACTAGGGCGAATGTACCCCTTCTCTGTCAATTCTCTTAAATGTTCCTTGAGTTCTTCCAGTTGTTTGGAGTCCATCCCATAGGGCCTCTTGTATATTGGAGCTGTTCTAGGCACTAGCTCAATCGCGAATTCCACTTCACGATCGGGGGGCATACCTGGCAACTCCTCCGGAAAAACATCGGGATATTCCTTGATAATCCTGATCTCTTCCTCTTCCACTTCCACATCAACTTGATTGAGTTTAATGTCCCTCCTAGTCTATTGTATGGTTATGAACTTTACTCTTGTGCCACTAGGGTGAGTTAGTTCCACTGTTCTTGTCGAACAATGGATGATTCCTTTGTGTTTGGTCAACCAATCCATACCCAAAATAATATCTATCCCTTGTGAGTCTATCACTATGAGGTTTGTAGTAAATACTACCCCATTAATGTCTAGATTCACCTTGGGACACACTTGTCTTGTCCTTATCTCTCCCCCTGGAGAGTTTACTGCTAGCATATGGTTCATTTGTGTTGTTGCTAGATCATGCTTCTTAACAAACCCTTGAGCAATGAACGAGTGGGTAGCACCAGAATCGAACAACAGGGTTGCAATGTGTAAATTGGCAGGAAACTTACCAACTACCACGTCACGTGCCTCTTGCGCCTCCTCCATTGTCACGTGGTTCACCCGTCCTTGCATCACATTCTGCTGTTGCGGCTACATGGGCTTCTTCTTTGGGTACTTATGAGCGTAGTGCCCCACTTCACCACAGCTGAAGCATTGCACCCCAACCTTAGGTATCTGGCCTTTGTTGTCTTGGGGTTGGTTCTGTGGTCCTTGCACTGCTGGTCGAGGTTGATATGTGGGACGAGGCTGCTGTACAAACTGACGCTGCGGCTGTGCCGGTGCTGATGGAGGCCTGAAATTTGGGTTGTACCCTCTGGGTGCTGAGTAGGTTACCACAGCATGGCTCGTCTGCCCTGCGGGTGGTTGCATCAGTCGTGGGCGTGTGTTGTTACCCGAGGCTTGGTGTGACCATCCCGCCTTCCTCTTGTTTTCATTTTCCAAAGCCTTCAGCTTCCTCTCCACAACAAATGCTCTGCCCACCACCTTTTGGAAGCTTTCATACTCGTTGGAGGACATTGCACATTGCATTTCCGCAGTAAGTCCTTCCACAAAGCAGTCCTGTTTCTGCTCATCAGTCTCGATGTCCCGTGGTGCATAACGGGATAGTTGGGTGAATTTAGTGAGGTATTCCCTCACAGTCATGTTTCCTTGCTGCAGCCCCAAGAACCTCTTTCTCTTGTTTTTGAGTTCACCCCTTGGTATGTAATGGTTGCGGAAACTGCGCTTGAACTCTTCCCAAGTGATGTTCTCAGGGTCATGATGGGCGGCCACGTAAGCGGTCCACCAATCAGCAGCAGGTCCATGCAATTTGTGAGAGGCAAACAGCACCCTCTCATACCCTTGGCATTGTATGATCCTCATCTTGCTCTCAATGGTCTTTAGCCAATCATCTGCCTCCAGAGGTTCAGCAGCACTTGCAAACTTTGGAGGTTGAGTCCCTAGGAACTCACTCAACCTTGGTTGGCGTGGTGCAGCATGTGGAGGTAGAGCTTGGTGCAAATTGGCCACCACTTGAGTTAGGCTCTGGATGAGCTGATTCTGATTTTCAAGCATCTGGTGGATAGGACCAGCTCCTTCACGGTGACCACCCCTGTCTTGTCCTCCAGAAAGATGAGGGTTGCCGACCTCATCGTTGTTGTTGGCGGGGTTGGCACCACGACCCTATCCTCTTCCAGCCATCTATCATAATCAACCAAAGGTTAACTTAAAGCATTACGTATTAACTTCCAAAATTGCTTGTTTAAACTTAAACTTTTGAGGCCTTATTATATATTAACATTTTCTAGGGGGTTTCACTTAGATTTTTGGGAGTCACATCTCACGCGAAAATAATTGCACTCTTAATTCATAGGGGTTCACACATCAAAGCAAAACAACCTAAAGACGAGGTTGCGGACAAATGACCATGGCTTCCACAACTCACGTCACACACCAAACATTAACACACCATTAACTAAAGTATTGACTCGACTACTCGAGAACCTGCTGAACTAAGGGAAAGGACTCTACACGAATCGTATCATGGAGCTGGCTCCTCGGGATCTTCCTCTTTATTGCGGCTGCCCTCTGACTCCGCTTTGGGTGGGGAAGCTGCTGGTGGAGAAGTGCGGCGACGCCTGCTCGCCCGACGGTCTGCGGAGTCAGGAGTCCACGTGTCATTCACGGTGACACACAGTTCATTCCCATCTCCTCTTTCTCTCGCCCTCAAGCTGGCGCGAAGCAATGCCTCGGTCTCCTTCAAGGTGTCGCGGACATCCTGAAGCTCCTGCTGACACTCCTGCAGTCGAGTGCTGAGCATAGCAGCATCCTCCAAGCACAGGTCCATGTGCTCATGGGAAGTCCCCTGCTGCACTGGCAGGTACTTGTACTCCGCGGTACCACTCTCACGCTGGAGGACATACATGTACTCATTTCTGTCCAAGTGGCGACGGTAGATGTAACTCTGGCAGGTGATGGCCTCCTAGGTGAGATCCCTCTCGGCATCAACCTGTATCGCTCGACAAGCTGGAGAGCGGTGGATCTTGAGCAGCCGATCTTCATGGATAATCCTCATCTCTGAACTCCATTCTTCCCGCTTCTCCCGGATGGTCCGGGTGGAGCTGTAGTGTATGATTAGCTTGCCCGTATTGCCGGCAGCGTGGACCATACGCCGTAGACGGCGCAACAAGCCTCCTACTGCCAGTCCATTGGAGTGGTACGTCACCGGACGATTCTCCTCTCTTAGGGAAAGGGCAACTACAGGAACTCTCCCTCCGGTGGACTTGCGGGCGGTGCGGATCATGCGAACCATCTAAAACATAAAGCATTTAAAATTAAGTTAGATAAGATTTAAATAAAAATCGTATTTTGAATAAAGTTGGGGCAAGGTGAATAAAGTGACACATTGAATAACACTTTTCAACCCACACCTTTGTAAAATAGTTTTTAAGAAAATAGGGTCCTTAAATACGTCCATTTCTACCTAGGTCCACGTTCCTACGGGCAACCTTAGCTCTGATACCACTTTTGTCACACCCTGTTTCTCCGAACAACAACCGAGTGAATATCACATGTATGCCAGGATCATTTTCTCATACATGTGATGACAAATAGTGAAGCATCATTTATTACAAGCCAGGTGTCGAATATAAATATGTTTTACAACGCATACATCTCGATGGACGATAATAAGTTCGTAACATGTAAATAAAATAGCAGCGGAATATTATTCTTGTGGGCTCCGTCACAGGCGTTGCCTGGGGGACTCCATGAACCTAGAATCCTTCTTCGTGTTCAAAGTTGTAGGATCGAAGAGCACGTGAAAAGCTACCAGAGGGGGGGTGAATGGTAGATTAAAACTTTTAGCAGCGGAAACAACAAAAACCCCTCAGCAAAAAAATCAATCGGTTAAAGAAACCGTGTGTGCAAGTGTTTTCGAACGTGTTCAACCATGACAAATCAAGTAGAGAGGTATAGAATCAAGTCACGGATCTAAGCAACAAGAATCACTTGAAAACACGAAGTAAAACTTGAGATACGATCAAAACATTAAACGAAGATCATTCTGTTCTACCCGATATAAAACAGATCTGCAACGCTGCAAAGAAACTCGTGTATCTCAAAAACTACAGATCCGAAGCTCGTGAAAATTTCACAGATGATAGATAATTGAGTTGTGAAGACAACCCAAAAAGAATCACGTCAATTGGATCTGTAAAACTCGAGTTATGAACGAAACACCGAAGCCACGTCGGTATGTCCAGAAACTCGGCGAGAAAGACTTGACGAAAAACAAGTCGGACGAACAAGGCACAAAAGCTCCTCGAAACTATGAACTTTATTCAATAGAAACACAAGAGGAACAGACCAAAGTTCTCTATCCACGAGAGCTCTGGTCTCCCTTGCTTTTATAGCCAGCCCTTAGGCTAATCAATCCAATATAGGACTCCTACTCCTAATTGGACTCGTATCCTAACTTACCATAACTGCTCAGGACTCTCCTATTCGCAGATAGAAGCAATCGTGAGACTTCCAAACACCTTAGAAACGTCCTAAACATTCCTAAAACAACTCAACTTCGTGCCTAGCACGAAATCCTATCATAACCAACTCAAATCTTCTATATTTGAGCCATATCCGACTCAGCCTCAGCCTGAGTACGCAATCCAGCCGGTTGGACCTTTCTGACCAATTCTTTACGTCCACTTCTCTTCATCATGCCTTAGAACAATGTTGCTGTAACACCCCAAATTTTGATTCAAAACCCAAAACCATGTTCAGTAGGGAATTTAAAAATTTTTGGACGTGTTGCATGTTTTGCAAAAATTCAAATTCAAACTGGAATTCAAAGTAGACTCAAAACAGAAAAGAAATGGAAAAAGAAAAAGGAAAATGGGAAAAAAACCGGCCAGTGGGCCGAAACCCGCCCGCCGGCCCAGCTTTCCCCGCGCCAGCCCGCCCCCTCGCGCACCGCGCTGCCTCTCACCGATGGGTGGACCCACCTGTCATCCCTAACCCCGAGCCCCCGCGACCCCGGACTTTTTCCCCGAGCGCGCGAAATCGAAACCGACCGGAAACCGCTTCCCGTCGCCCGAATTCTGGTCCCAGAGGACTCCAACTCGATCACAACAGACCCACCGCCCTCCCCCGGCTATAAAAACTCCCGATCCGATCAGTTTTTCCCACGCGATCGCCGATTTTTACTCCGGTGAGCACCGAGACTTCGCCGGTGAATTCTGGCCGATCTAAGCTCGGAAACTCTGATCTAACTCGCTGGTCTTGATCCACCGCCTCCGGGGAACATTGCAGGTGCAGAAAACCCGAAGACTTACGGTGTAAATCCAGCGCCGACGAGCTTCGCCGTGGTTTTGCCTCGGACCTCGCCGCCGATCACTTTCCAGGACCCCCGAGCTCGAGAAAACCCCCGAGGTGAGATCCCTGACCTCCCCTCTACCGATCTAGGCCATAAGATCACAGTTCTAGGCAGAATTCTTGAGGATCCGAAACTTTCCGGCGAGATCGCCGCTTCCCGCCGCCGTGCGCCGCCGGCAGCGCCGCTCGCGTTCGATCAGAGCGACGTGGCCGCATGTGCGCCGTTTATTGTAGACCCTGTAATGGGGTGAATTCATTATTTTAGCCTTGTTTAGTAGTTAATTTAGAAAATTTAATATGTAACTAGTGTTTAAAAATTAAAAGGGGGACAAACATAATTGTCAAAATTAATTAAAAACTTTCTCAGTACTTAGAAAACTTTGGAGTGAGATAAAAATATATTTTTGGGCTGAAATAAATCAGTTTTATCTATTATTCACATTTATTAGTATAGAGACACATTTTTAAGGAAAGAATAGTTATAGAAAATAGGGAAAATAATTATGAAATAGTCTACATCAGAAGCCAAGGTCAAAACATGTTATTAAATTATTTAGGTTCAGAACCTATTCTGTTTAGATGATGTGTATTACTAATTTCATAATAAAATACATAATTATGCATAGGAATATAAATCTGAAAATATAGCAACTAGTAAAAGATAAATGGAGTTTCTAAAATACAAAGAATTCAGTTTAGGGTTGGTAGAAATTATGAAGGCACATATGGGGAAGAATAATACTTTTCATACACACTTGGTAGTAAAAAGGTGAAGTAGTTGAATATAAGAAATTTATTGGAAACCCATATAAATAGTATGTAAGTATAAAGGTGGACACAAAAGTAGGAATCATATACACATGGTTAAAAGTGCATGCAAGCCACAACTCAACACACATAAAGTAACCACAACACATATAATGGTGAATGAATTTCATAAATATGAATGTGTGGTTTGTATGAAGTGGAAGTGTGAACTATGTCTTATGATTGTTGTTTTTCTTTTGCTATGTGTGATGGTATGAAGTAGAACCTGTTCAAGAGCAAGTTATTCCTTTCCAAGATCAGGACTACCCATTTCAAGAGCAGCAAGAAGGAGGCAAGTGTCCTTGACCACTTCGATCCTATGCTAGGATGTGTAGATAGAATTATTTGCATTGTCAAGTTAAATATGAAACCCATGCTAGGAAGTTTCCCTAGAATTGCATTACCTTGTTTCCTTGAAGCTTGGGTTGGGATTTATTTTACCATGTCATTTATTTACATGCATATGCTTAGCCATGCTTAGAATGGGATATTTGGGACATGAGATCATCAGTTTATTATACCATACTCTTGAATGAGCTATTGGGAGTTATGTAGAGGTAGGGATCAAGGCAAGTTGGATGTTTTGGTTGTGTGCTGGGTGCATGAGACTTGGGTTTGTGTTTAGTACTTGCCTAGATTCTAAGGACCGGTTCATGGAGCATGTAACCCGGCTTTACAGTGCCAACCACATGCTGAGATGGGGCAGCTTGGCCAATTAATTAGGTGTATCCCCGGCGTAGTATGGGTGTGTTGGATGGTGCGGGGAGTAGGTGTCAGCTGGACTACCATATGAACCGCAAGGCTCAAGAGGGGGCCACTGCAGCGGGGTTGGAGCCTCTTGTATGCTGTTAGGGGTGAAACCTCAGTGGGCCCACGCTCGTCGGGAATCCCTTTGTAAAGGCTTCGTAGTGATCTCTTGGCCGCACACCTGGGAAGTGTGAATGTGGATCGTAGCCACTGGCATAATGGAGGTTCTTTTAGTCCACCCGGCAACGGGGGATGAAATCACTACTTGTGGGTACAGTGGTACAAACTCTGCAGAGTCAAAACTGTCTTGACAGCCGTGCTCACGGTTAAGAGCGGCCTGGACTTATTCATGATTAGAGGATTGATGGTTTTGGAAGTTAAGCGGGGAGCTTAACATTGGAAATGATGGTTATGGTTATTGGATTATGATGATGGGATGGGAGATTGGGACCATTTCACCTGTGTAGTAATGTAGGTGCTTCATAAGCTAAGGTGATAGGTATTAATTGCGTAGTGCTTTAACCATGAGTTCAACCCCTCCTTGTTCTAGCCATGCAAGATATAATTTTCCCACACTTGATGAGTACCATTGGTACTCAACCTTGCATATTTGTTGGTTAATATTGCTGCTCAGGTCAAGATAATGAGGTGGTGTATAATGACCAAGATTTTGGACCCGAGGAAGGCTTTTAGGTTCATGAAGACCCCCGGGCAACGCCTGTGATGGAGCCCTAAAGAATAATATTCCGCTGCTAGTTTATTTACTTGTGATGAAGCATTAGTGTCCATTGAGACATTTGCGATGTAAGACTTATTTATATTCGACACCTGGCTTGTAATAAATGATGCTTCACTATTTGTCGTCACATGTATGAGAAAATGATCCTGGCATACATGTGATATTCACTTGGTTGTTCTTCGGAAAAACCGGGTGTGACAGAGGTGGTATCAGAGCCAAGGTTGCCCGTAGGAACGTGGACCTAGGTAGAAATGGACGTAGTTAAGGGCCTTATTTTCTTAAAAACTATTTTCCAAGGTGTGGGTGAAGAGTGTTATTTAAGGAGTCATTTTCTTCATCTTACCCCAACTTTCATTCAAAATAGGATTTTTGTTTGAGAATTTATCTAACCTAATTTTAAATTCTTTTGTTTTAGATGGTTCGCATGATTCGCACCGCTCGTAAGTCCACAGGAGGGAGAGTTCCCGTAGTGGCCCTTGCCGAAAGAGAGGAGAGTCGTCCAGTGACGTACCTTTCCTACGGATTGGCAGTAGGAGATTTGTTGCGCCGTCTTCGGCGTATGCTCGAAGCCGCCGGCAATACGGGCAAGCTAATCATCCACTATAACTCCACCAGGACCATCCGTGAGAAGAGGGAAGAATGGAGTTCGGAGATGAGGATTATACACGAGAATCAACTGCTTAAGATTCACCACTCTCCAGCTTGTCGAGCGACACAAGTTGATGCGGAGAAAGATGTCACCTGGGAGGCCATCACCTGCCAGAGTCACATCTATCGTCGCCACTTGGACAAAACTGAGTACATGTATGTCCTTCAACGTGAGAGTGGTACCACGGAGTACAAGTACCCACCGGTGCAGCAAGGGACTTCCCATGAGCACATGGACTTGTGCTTGGAGGATGCTGCTATGCTCAGCACTCGACTGCAGGAGTGTCAACAAGAGCTTCAGGATGTCCGAGACACCCTGAAGGAAACGGAGGCGTTGCTGCGAGCTTGCTTAAAGGCGAGAGAAAGAGGAGATGGGAATGAACAGTGTGTCACCGTGAGTGATACATGGACTCCTGACTCCCCGGATCGCCAAGCGATCAGGCGTCGTCGCACTTCTCCACCAGCAGCCTCCCCACCCAAAGCAGAGTCAGAAGGTAGCCGAAATGAGGAGGAAGATCCCGAGGAGCCAGCTCAAGAGGACGAATAGTGTAGAGTTTTTCCCTTAGCTAGCAAGAGGTCGAGTAGCCGAGTTGTGACGTAGTTAATGGTGTGATAATGCTTGGTGTGTGACGTGAGTTGTGGAAGCCATGAGCAATTGTCCACAGCCTCGTCTTCAGATTGTTTTGTTTTGGTGTGTGAACCCACAGGAAATAATAGTGCATTTATTTGGTGTGAGATATAAACCCTCGAAAAATTTTAACAAAGCCTCTACACCTTAAATTACCAACAAATGAAAGTAGTAAGATGATACTAAATGGTATCAAGTTAACATTTGTTGATTCTGCCAGATGGCCGGAAGAGGAAAAGGACGTGCTGCCAACCCCGCCAACAACAATGATGAGGCATGCAACCCTCATCTTTCTGGAGGCCAGGACCGGGGTGGTCGCCGTGAAGAAGTTGATCCTCTCCACCAAATGCTGAAGAATCAAAATCAACTCATCCAGAACTTGACTCAAGTGGTGGCCAACTTGCATCAAGTTCCACCTCCACAAGCTGCACCACGCCAACCAAGGTTGAGTGAGTTTCTAGGAACTCAACCTCCATAGTTTGCAAGTGCTGCTGAACCTCTGGAGGCAGATGATTGGCTGAAGACCATTGAAAGTAAGATGAGGATAATACAATGCCAAGGGTATGAGAGGGTGCTGTTTGCCTCTCATCAATTGCATGGACCTGCTGCTGATTGGTGGACCGCCTACGTGGCCGCCCATCATGACCCTGAGAACATCACTTGGGAAGAGTTCAAGCGTAGCTTCCGCAACCACTACATCCCAAGAGGTGAACTCAAAAACAAGAGGAAAGAGTTTCTGGGACTGCAGCAGGGAAACATGACGGTGAGGGAATACCTCACTAAATTTACTCAACTATCCCGTTATGCTCCACGAGACATAGAGACTGATGAGCAGAAACAAGATTGTTTCGTGGAGGACTTATCGCAGAGATGCAGTGTGCCATGTCCTCCAGTGAGTATGAAAGTTTTCAAAAGATGGTGGACAGAGCGTTTGTGGTGGAAAGGAAGCTAAAGGCCCTGGAAAATGAGAATAAGAGGTAGGCGGGGTGGTCACATCAGGCCTCAGGGAGCAACACCCGCCCACGTATGATGCAGCAACCTACGGGGCAGACAAGCCGTGCTGCGGTACCCTATTCAGCACCAAGAGGGTACAACCCAAACTACAGGCCACCCGCGGCACCAGCACAGCCGCAACGTCAGTTTGTGCAGCAGCCTCGCCCCGCATATCCACCTCGACCAGCAGTGCAAGGACCCCCGAACCAACCCCAAGACAACAAAGGCCAAGCACCTAAGGTTGGGGTGCAATGTTTTAGCTGTGGTGAAGTGGGGCACTATGCCCATAAGTGCCCAAAGAAGAAGCCCGCGCAGCCACAACAGCAGAATGTAATGAGAGGACGGGTGAACCACGTCACTATGGAGGAAGCACAAGAGGCACCCGACGTGGTAGTTGGTAAGTTTCCTGCCAATTTACACCTTGCAACTCTGTTGTTTGATTCTGGTGCTACCCACTCGTTCATTGCTCAAGGGTTTGTTAAGAAGCATGACCTAGCAACCACACAAATGAACCATATGCTAGCCGTAAACTCTCCAGGTGGAGAAATAAGGACAAGGCAAGTGTGTCCCAAAGTGAACCTAGATATTAATGGGGTAGTATTTACGGCTAACCTCATAGTGATAGATTCACAAGGGATAGATATTATTTTGGGTATGGATTGGTTGACCAAACATAAAGGAGTTATTCATTGTTCGACCAGAACGGTGGAACTAACTCACCCCAGTGGTACCAGAGTAAAGTTCATAACAATACACGAGCCTAGGAGGGACATTAAGTTAAATCAAGTGGAGGTGAAAGTTGAGGAAATCAGGACTATCAGGGAATATCCAGATGTTTTTCCGGAGGAATTGCCAGGTATGCCTCCCGACCGTGACGTGGAATTCGCAATTGAGCTAGTACCGGGAACAGCCCCGATATACAAGAGACCTTATCGGATGGACTCCAAGCAGCTAGAAGAGCTCAAGGATCATTTGAGAGAATTGACGGAGAAGGGGTATATTCGCCCTAGTTCCTCACCATGGGGAGCTCCGGTGATATTTGTGCCCAAGAAAGACGGAACCCAAAGGTTATGCGTGGATTACCGTGCCTTGAATGAGGTAACCATCAAAAACAAGTACCCATTACCCCGCATTGAAGACTTGTTTGATCAGTTGAGGGGAGCTTGTGTGTTCTTGAAAATTGATCTCAGGTCGGGGTACCACCAACTCAAGATAAGGCAATCTGATATTCCCAAGACAGCTTTCGTATCTCGGTACGGACTGTATGAATACACTGTCATGCCTTTTGGGCTAACCAATGCCCCGGCATATTTCATGTACCTCATGAACAAGGTATTCATGGAATATCTGGACAAATTTGTGGTGGTTTTCATAGATGATATTCTCGTCTTCTCCAAAAATGAAGAAGAACATGAGAAACATCTAAGGTTGGTGTTACAGAGGCTGAGAGAACACCAACTATATGCCAAGTTGAGCAAGTGTGAGTTTTGGCTGAAGAGAGTTCCCTTTTTAGGACATATAATCTCGGAGGGAGGAATCTCCATAGATCCCGCCAAAATCGAGGATATCCAGAAGTGGAAAACCCCTGAAAATGTCGGGGAAGTTCGAAGCTTTTTGGGATTGGCTGGATACTATCGACGGTTTATTGAGGGATTCTCCAAGATCTCGAGACCTCTCACCAAACTGTTGGAAAAGGGAATCACATTCACCTGGACGCCACAGTGCGATACGAGCTTTCAGGAGCTAAAGAAGAGATTGACAACAGCCCCAGTGTTGGTTATGCCAGATATGCAGAAGAATTTCACAGTGTACTGCGATGCCTCTGGAAATGGGTTGGGATGTGTTCTCATGCAAGAAGGACATGTCGTGGCATATGCATCCCGGCAGCTTCGGAAGCACGAGAAGAACTATCCTACACATGACCTAGAACTAGCTGCAGTGGTACATGCGTTGAAAATTTGGCGGCACTATTTGATGGGGAAGAGGACAGAGATATATACGGATCATAAGAGTTTGAAGTACATATTCACACAACCAGATCTCAACCTCAGACAAAGGAGATGGTTAGAGCTAATCAATGATTTTGATGTGGGCATCAACTATCATCCCGGAAAAGCAAACGTCGTGGCCGATGCTTTGAGTCGGAAAGTGCAGGTCAATAAGTTGAGCTTGAAGGACATGCCCGCAGAATTGAAGGACGAGGTTATAAGACTCAATCTATGTCTAGTAAATAGTGGTGAAGCCATCGCCATGGAAGTGGACTCCACACTCGAGCAATACATACGCGAGGGCCAAAAGAATGATGAGAAGATACAAGAGATCAGACAGCTCATCAAGGAAAATAAAGCTCCTGGTTTTAGAGAGGATGAACAAGGAACGGTGTGGCACGGGAAAAGGATCTGTGTGCCAGAAGTAAAGGAGATTCGTGAATTGATTTTGAAGGAGGCTCACGATTCCGACTATTCCACTCATCCTGGGAGTACGAAGATGTACCAGTACCTCAAAGGCAGGTATTGGTGGTATGGCATGAAGCGAGATGTCGCGGAACATGTTGCCCTATGTGACACATGTCAGTTGGTGAAAGCTGAACATCAACGACCCGCGGGATTATTGCAACCACTTAAAGTACCTGAATGGAAATGGGAAGAAATCAGCATGGATTTTGTCGTGGGATTGCCTAGGACCCAATCCGGGTATGATTCAATATGGGTCATTATTGATAGGCTAACCAAGGTAGCTCATTTCATCCCTGTGAAAGAAAGCTACAGTGGATCTAAATTGGCAGAATTGTACATGTCAAGGATTGTGTGTTACCATGGAGTGCCAAAGAAGATAGTGTCGGACCGAGGGACACAGTTCACCTCGAGGTTTTGGCAAAAGTTGCATGAAACCATGGGAACCCATCTGAACTTTAGTTCTGCCTATCATCCCCAAACTGACGGGCAGACGGAGAGAACCAATCAGATCCTTGAAGATATGTTGAGGGCATGTGCACTCAAAAACAATAGGAGTTGGGACAAGAACTTACCGTATGCGGAATTTTCCTATAACAACAGCTATCAAGCTAGTATGAAGATGTCACCGTTTGAAGCTTTGTATGGAAGAAAGTGCAGAACTCCCCTATTTTGGAACCAAACAGGAGAAAGTAAACTGTTTGGTCCAGAAGTGCTACACGAAGCCGAAGCAAAGGTGAGGGAGATTCGCAACAACTTGAGGATAGCACAAACACGCCAGAAGAGTTATGCTGATGTACGAAGAAGAGAACTCGTTTTCAACGTGGGAGACTATGTTTATCTCAAGGTGTCCCCTATCAGAGGACTTCGTCGATTCAAGGTGAAAGGGAAGTTGTCACCTCGATACATCGGACCCTTTCAAGTTTTGGAAAGAAAAGGCGAAGTGGCGTACCAACTAGAGTTACCGGTGCATCTATCGGACGTGCACGATGTATTTCATGTGTCACAACTCAAGAAATGTCTGAGGACGCCTGAGGAGGTGTTACCCATGAATGAAGTGGATGCAGCTGAAGATTTGTCTTATGTCGAGCAACCATACAAGATTTTGGAGACGATGGAACGCCTCACCAGAAACAAGAGAATCCGGATGTGCAAGGTGCAGTGGAAGCATCACTCAGAAGAGGAAGCCACCTGGGAACGGGAAGATGAGCTCAAGGCACAGTTTCCGGAATTGTTTTCTTAGAAACACCAATCTCGAGGACGAAATTTCTTTTAAGGGGGGTAGAGCTGTAACACCCCAAATTTTGATTCAAAACCCAAAACCATGTTCAGTGGGGAATTTAAAAATTTTTGGACGTGTTGCATGTTTTGCAAAAATTCAAATTCAAACTGGAATTCAAATTAGACTCAAAACAGAAAAGAAATGGAAAAAGAAAAAGGAAAATGGGAAAAAAACCGGCCAGTGGGCCGAAACCCGCCAGCCGGCCAAGCTTTCCCCGCGCCAGCCCGCCCCCGCGCGCACCGCGCTGCCTCTCACCGACGGGTGGGACCCACCTGTCATCCCTAACCCCGAGCCCCCGCGACCCCGGACTTTTTCCCCGAGCGCGCGAAATCGAAACCGACCGGAAACCGCTTCCCGTCGCCCGAATTCTGGTCCCAGAGGACTCCAACTCGATCACAACAGACCCACCGCCCTCCCCCGGCTATAAAAACTCCCGATCCGATCAGTTTTTCCCAGGCGATCGCCGGTTTTTACTCCGGTGAGCACCGAGACTTCGCCGGTGAATTCTGGCCGATCTAAGCTCGGAAACTCTGATCTAACTCGCTGGTCTTGATCCACCGCCTCCGGGGAACTTTGCAGGTGCAGAAAACCCGAAGACTTACGGTGTAAATCCAGCGCCGACGAGCTTCGCCGGGGTTTTGCCTCGGACCTCGCCGCCGATCACTTTCCAGGACCCCCGAGCTCGAGAAAACCCCCGAGGTGAGATCCCTGACCTCCCCTCTACCGATCTCGGCCATAAGATCACAGTTCTAGGCAGAATTCTCGAGGATCCGAAACTTTCCGGCGAGATCGCCGCTTCCCGCCGCCGTGCGCCGCCGGCAGCGCCGCCCGCGTTCGATCAGAGCGACGTGGCCGCATGTGCGCCGTTTATTTTAAATCGCACGGTAGACTTTAAAACCCCGCGTACCGATTCGATCTTATAATCTCAGCCGTCGGTTTAAAATCGGACGGACCACGTCAGCCCCGCATTATAAAGTTTGGAATTCTTACGTGCTACCCCCTGGGGTTCTCTGGAATTGAGAGCTAGCCCCGGAAACTTCAGATCTAGCCCCGGAAACTTTTCATACACACTTGGTAGTAAAAAGGTGAAGTAGTTGAATATAAGAAATTTATTGGAAACCCATATAAATAGTATGTAAGTATAAAGGTGGACACAAAAGTAGGAATCATATACACATTGTTAAAAGTGCATGCAAGCCACAACTCAACACACATAAAGTAACCACAACACATATAATGGTGAATGAATTTCATAAATATGAATGTGTGGTTTGTATGAAGTGGAAGTGTGAACTATGTCTTATGATTGTTGTTTTTCTTTTGCTATGTGTGATGGTATGAAGTAGAACCTGTTCAAGAGCAAGTTATTCTTTTCCAAGATCAGGACTACCCATTTCAAGAGCAGCAAGAAGGAGGCAAGTGTCCTTGACCACTTCGATCCTATGCTAGGATGTGTAGATAGAATTATTTGCATTGTCAAGTTAAATATGAAACCCATGCTAGGAAGTTTCCCTAGAATTGCATTACCTTGTTTCCTTGAAGCTTGGGTTGGGATTTATTTTACCATGTCATTTATTTACATGCATATGCTTAGCCATGCTTAGAATGGGATATTTGGGACATGAGATCATCAGTTTATTATACCATACTCTTGAATGAGCTATTGGGAGTTATGTAGAGGTAGGGATCAAGGCAAGTTGGATGTTTTGGTTGTGTGCTGGGTGCACGAGACTTGGGTTTGTGTTTAGTACTTGCCTAGATCCTAAGGACCGGTTCATGGAGCATGTAACCCGGCTTTACAGTGCCAACCACATGCTGAGATGGGGCAGCTTGGCCAATTAATTAGGTGTATCCCCGGCGTAGTATGGGTGTGTTGGATGGTGCGGGGAGTAGGTGTAAGCTGGACTACCATATGAACCGCAAGGCTCAAGAGGGGGCCACTGCAGCGGGGTTGGAGCCTCTTGTATGCTGTTAGGGGTGAAACCTCAGTGGGCCCACGCTCGTCGGGAATCCCTTTGTAAAGGCTTCGTAGTGATCTCTTGGCCGCACACCTGGGAAGTGTGAATGTGGATCGTAGCCACTGGCATAATGGAGGTTCTTTTAGTCCACCCGGCAACGGGGGATGAAATCACTACTTGTGGGTACAGTGGTACAAACTCTGCAGAGTCAAAACTGTCTTGACAGCCGTGCTCACGGTTAAGAGCGGCCTGGACTTATTCATGATTAGAGGATTGATGGTTTTGGAAGTTAAGCGGGGAGCTTAACATTGGAAATGATGGTTATGGTTATTGGATTATGATGATGGGATGGGAGATTGGGACCATTTCACCTGTGTAGTAATGTAGGTGCTTCATAAGCTAAGGTGATAGGTATTAATTGCGTAGTGCTTTAACCATGAGTTCAACCTCTCCTTGTTCTAGCCATGCATGATATAATTTTCCCACACTTGCTGAGTACCATTGGTACTCAACCTTGCATATTTGTTGGTTTATATTGCTGCTCAGGTCAAGATAATGGGGTGGTGTATAATGACCAAGATTTTGGACCCGAGGAAGGCTTTTAGGTTCACGAAGACCCCCGGGCAACGTCTGTGATGGAGCCCTAAAGAATAATATTCCGCTGCTAGTTTATTTACTTGTGATGAAGCATTAGTGTCCATTGAGACATTTGCGATGTAAGACTTATTTATATTCGACACCTGGCTTGTAATAAATGATGCTTCACTATTTGTCGTCACATGTATGAGAAAATGATCCTGGCATACATGTGATATTCACTTGGTTGTTCTTCGGAAAAACCGGGTGTGACAGTTGCCACGTCCATGCACTCCTTGCACACGTGCAAACACCTTCCAACGACGTACACACAACCTTCATATGCACTGCCCTTGATCCAAACATGCTGCGCGACCTCCCGATCAACTCAACCATAGCTCCTCCCGAACTTGATTGTTGGAACCTCATCTCCTCCCTGAGACTAGTGCAAGGATCCCGTCACCAGCCATGTCTTGAACTCAAGCAACACCTGCACATGAATAAACAACCAATTCTTCCGAGCACAAGTCCTCGACTTGACTCACGTTAGTTCGAAAACCACAACACCATACATGAGCACGTCACATAAGCATGTTGCAAACCATATCAAATGATAAGATCCATAACCACCAAAACACACCAAAAACTTAGCAAATTAATACTAAGCAATCCTTCCCATAAAGCAAGATTGAAACATTGCGAGTTAAAAGCAAAAACAAGACGCTGCAGTTCTACGAGTTGAACTTCACAAGAGCTCCCTAAAAACAAGCTCCGGACCTCACAGAAGCTCTCCGGACCTTGCAACTGTCACACCCGGTTTTTCCGAAGAACAACCAAGTGAATATCACATGTATGCCAGGATCATTTTCTCATACATGTGATGACAAATAGTGAAGCATCATTTATTACAAGCCAGGGGTCGAATATAATTAAGTCTTACATCGCAAATGTCTTAATGGACAATAGTACGTTCATAACAAGTAAATAAACTAGCAGCGGAATATTATTCTTTAGGGCTCCATCACAGGCGTTGCCCGGGGTCTTCATGAACCTAAAAACCTTCCTCGGGTCCAAAATCTTGATCATTATACACCACCTCATTATGTTGACCTGAGCAGCAATATAAACCAACAAATATGCAAGGTTGAGTACCAATGGTACTCAGCAAGTGTGGGAAAATTATATCATGCATGGCTAGAACAAGGAGAGGTTGAACTCATGGTTAAAGCACTATGCAATTAATACCTATCACCTTAGCTTGTTAAGCACCTACATTACTACACAGGTGAAATGGTCCCAATCTCCCATCCCATCATCATAATCCAATAACCATAACATCATTTCCAATGTTAACCTCCCCGCTTAACTTCCAAAACCATCAATCCTCTAATCATGAATAAGTCCAAGCCGCTCTTGACCGTGAGCACGGCTGTCATGAGAGTTTTGACTCTGCAGAGTTTGTACCACTGTACCCACATGTAGTGATTTCATCCCCCGTTGCCGGGTGGACTAAAAGAACCTCCATTATGCCAGTGGCTACGATCCACATTCACACTTCCCAGGTGTGCAGCCAGGAGATCACTACGAAGCCTTTACAAAGGGATTCCCGACGAGCGTGGGCCCACTGTGGTTTCACCCCTAACAGCATACAAGAGGCTCCAACCCCGCTGCAGTGGCCCCCTCTTGAGCCTTGCGGTTCATATGGTAGTCCAGCTGACACCCACTCCCCGCACCATCCAACACACCCATACTACGTCGGGGATACACCTAATTAATTGGCCAAGCTGCCCCATCTCAGCATGTGGTTGGCACGGTAAAGCCAGGTTACATGCTCCATGAACCGGTCCTTAGGATCCAGGCAAGTACTAAACACAAACCCAAGTCTCGTGCACCCAGCACACAACCAAAACATCCAACTTGCCTTGATCCCTACCTCTACATAACTCACAATAGCTCATTCAAGAGTATGGTATAATAAACTGATGATCTCATATCCCAAATATCCCATTCTAAGCATGGCTAAGCATATGCATGTAAATAAATGACATGACATAATAAATCCCAACCCAAGCTACAAGGAAACAAGGTAATGCAATTCTAGGGAAACTTCCTAGCATGGGTTTCATATTTCATTTGACAATGCAAATAATTCTATCTACACATCCTAGCATAGGATCAAAGTGGTCAAGGACACTTGCCTCCTTCTTGCTGCTCTTGAAATGGGTAGTCCTGATCTTGGAAAGAGATAACTTGCTCTTGAACAGGTTCTACGTCATACCATCACACATAGCAAAAGAAAAACAACAATCATAAGACATAGTTCACACTTCTTACTTCACACAAACCACACATTCACATTTTTAAAAAAAAGTTCTTTACCATTATATGTGTTGTGGTTACTTTATGTGTGTTGAGTTGTGGCTTGCATGCACTTTTAACCATGTGTATATGATTCCTACTTATATGTCCACATTTATACTTACATACTATTTATATGGGTTTCCAATAAATTTCTTATATTCAACTACTACACCTTTTCACTACCAAGTGTGTATGAAAAGTATTTTTCTTCCCCACATGTGCCTTCATAATTTCTACCAACCCTAAACTGAACTCTTTGGATTTTTAAAAACTCCATTTATCATTTACTAGTTGCTATATTCTCAGATTTATATTCCTATGCATAATTGTGTATTTTATTATGAAATTAGTAATACACATCATCTAAACAGTATAGGTTCTGGTCCTAAATAATTTAATAACATATTTTAACCTTGGCCTCTGATGTAAACTATTTCATAATTATTTTCCCTATTTTTCTATAACTATTCTTTACTTAAAAATGTGTTCCTATAAATGTGATTAATAAATGAAACAGATTCATTTCAGCCCAAAATATATTTTTATCTCACTCCAAAGTTTTCTAAGTACTGAAAAAGTTTTTAATTAATTTTGACAATTATGTTTGTCCCACTTTTTAATTTTTAAACACTAGTTACATATTCAATTTTCTAAATTAAATACTAAATAGGGCTAAAATAATGAACTCACCCCATTACAGGGTCTATAATATTATTTTCATAATTTCCAGGGGTCTAGCTACACTTATCAGAGGTGTTTTTCCTAATTTTTATTAAGTCCAGGGGCTAAAACTGATTTTTAAATGAATTTACATGATTTTCTGGAGTTCCAGGGGCTAGATCAGAAGTTTCCGGGGCTAGCTCTTATTTCCCGAGAACCCCAGGGGGTAGCACGTAAGAATTTCAGTCTTTATAACGCGGGGCTGACGTGGACCGTCCGATTTTAAACCGACGGCTGAGATTATAACATCGAACCGGTACGCGGGGTTTTAAAGTCTACCGTGCGATTTAAAATAAACGGCGCACAAGCGGCCACGTCGCTCTGATCGAGCGCGGGCGGCGCTGCCGGAGGCGCACGGCGGCGGGAAGCGGCGATCTCGCCGGAAAGTTTCGGATCCTCGAGAATTCTGCCTAGAACTGTGATCTTATGGCATAGATCGGTAGAGGGGAGGTCAGGGATCTCACCTCGGGGGTTTTCATTAGCTCGGGGGTCCTGGAAAGTGATCGGCGGCGAGGTCCGAGGCAAAACCACGGCGAAGCTCGTCGGCGCTGGGTTTACACCGTAAGTCTCCGAGTTTTCTGCACCTGCAAAGCTCCCCGGAGGCGGTGGATCAAGACCAGCGAGTTAGATCAGAGTTTCCGAGCTTAGATCGGCCCGAATTCACCGGCGAAGTCTCGGTGCTCACCGGAGTAAAAATCGGCGATCGCGTGGGAAAAACCGATCAGGGCTGGGGTTTTTATAGCCGGGGGAGGGCGGTGGGTCAGTTGTGATCGAGTTTGAGTCTTCTGGGACCGGAATTCGGGCTGAGGGATGCGGTATTCCGAATGGTTAAGATCGCGCGCGCGCGGGAGAGAGTCCGGGGTCGGCGCGAGCGAGGTTGGGGATGACAGGTGGGTCCCACCTGTCTGTGTGAGAGAGCGCGGGCGCGCGCGGCTGCGGGCTGGCGCGGGGGAAACTGGGCCGGCTGGCGGGTTTCGGCCCACTGGCCGGTTTTTTTTCCGTTTTCTCTTTTTCTTTTTCCATTTCTTTTCTGATTTGAGTTTAATTTGAATTCCAGTTTGAATTTGAATTTTTGCAAAACATGCAACACGTCCAAAAATTTTTAAATTCCCCTCTGAACATGATTTAGTGTTTTGAATCAAAATTTTGGGGTGTTACAGCTCTACCCCCCTTAAAAGAAATCTCGTCCTCGAGATTGGTGATTCTAAGAAAACAATTCCGGAAATTGTGCCTTGAGCTCATCTTCCCGTTCCCAGGTGGTTTCCTCTTCCGAGTGATGCTTCCACTGCACCTTGCACATCCGGATTCTTTTATTTCTGGTGAGGCGTTCCATTGTCTCCAAAATCTTGTATGGTTGCTCGGCATAAGACAAATCCTCAGCTACATCCACCTCATTCATGGGTAACACCTCTTCAGGCGTCCTCAGACATTTCTTGAGTTGTGACACATGGAATACATCGTGCACATCCGATAGATGAACCGGTAACTCTAGTTGGTACGCCACTTCGCTTTTCCTTTCCAAAACCTGAAAGGGTCCGATGTATCGAGGTGACAACTTCCCTTTTACCTTGAACCGACGAAGTCCTCTGATAGGGGACACCTTGAGATAAACATAGTCTCCCACGTTGAAAACGAGCTCTCTTCTTCGTACATCGGCATAGCTCTTCTGGCGTGTTTGTGCTATCCTCAAGTTGTTGCGAATCTCCCTCACCTTTGCCTCGGCTTCTTGTAGCACTTCTGGACCAAACACTTTACTTTCTCCTGTTTGGTTCCAAAATAGGGGAGTTCAGCACTTCCTTCCATACAAAGCTTCAAACGGTGACATCTTCATACTAGCTTGATAACTGTTGTTATAGGAAAACTCCGCATACGGTAAGTTCTTGTCCCAACTCCTATTGTTTTTGAGTGCACATGCCCTTAACATATCTTCAAGGATCTGATTGGTTCTCTCCGTCTGCCCGTCAGTTTGGGGATGATAGGCAGAGCTGAAGTTCAGATGGGTTCCCATGGTTTCATGCAACTTCTGCCAAAACCTCGAAGTGAACTGTGTCCCTCGGTCCGACACTATCTTCTTTGGCACTCCATGGTAACACACGATCCTTGACATTTACAATTCTGCCAATTTGGATCCGCTGTAGCTTTCTTTCACGGAGATGAAATGAGCTACCTTGGTTAGCCTATCAATAATGACCCATATTGAATCATACCCGTATTGGGTCCTAGGCAATCCCACGACAAAATCCATGCTGATTTCTTCCCATTTCCATTCAGGCACTTTGAGTGGTTGCAATAATCTCGCGGGTCGTTGATGTTCTGCTTTCACCAACTGACATGTGTCACATAGGGCAACATGTTCCACGACATCTCGCTTCATGCCATACCACCAATACCTGCTCTTGAGGTCCTGGTACATCTTCGTACTCCTAGGATGAATGGAATAGTCGGAATCGTGAGCCTCCTTCAAAATTAATTCACGGATCTCTTTTACTTCTGGCACACAGATCCTTTTCCCGTGCCACACCGTTCCTTGTTCATCCTCTCTAAAACCAGGAGCTTTATTTTCCTTGATGAGCTGTCTGATCTCTTGTATCTTCTCATCATTCTTTTGGCCCTCGCGTATGTCTTGCTCGAGTGTGGAGTCCACTTCCATGGCGATGGCTTCACCACTATTTACTAGACATAGATTGAGTCTTATAACCTCGTCCTTCAATTCTGCAGGCATGTCCTTCAATCTCAATTTATTGTCCTACACTTTCCGACTCAAAGCATCGGCCACGACGTTTGCTTTCCCAGGATGATAGTTGATGCCCACATCAAAGTCATTGATTAGCTCTAACCATCTCCTTTTTCTGAGGTTGAGATCTGGCTGTGTGAATATGTACTTCAAACTCTTATGATCCGTATATATCTCTGTCCTCTTCCCCATCAAATAGTGCCGCCAAATTTTCAACGCGTGTACCACTACTGCTAGTTCTAGGTCATGTGTAGGATAGTTCTTCTCGTGCTTCCGAAGCTGCCGGGATGCATATGCCACGACATGTCCTTCTTGCATGAGAACACATCGCAACCCATTTCCAGAGGCATCGCAGTACACTGTGAAATTCTTCTGCATATGTGGCATAACCAACACTGGGGCTGTTGTCAATCTCTTCTTTAGCTCTTGAAAGCTCGTCTCGCACTGTGGCATCCAGGTGAATGTGATTCCCTTCTCCAACAGTTTAGTGAGAGGTCTCGAGATCTTGGAGAATCCCTCAATAAACCGTCGATAGTATCCAGCCAAGCCCAAAAAGCTTCGAACTTCCCCGACATTTTCAGGGGTCTTCCACTTCTGGATATCCTCGATTTTGGCGGGATCTACGGAGATTCCTCCCTCCGAGATTATATGTCCTAAAAAGGGAACTCTCTTCAGCCAAAACTCACACTTGCTCAACTTGGCATATAGTTGGTGTTCTCTCAGCCTCTGTAACACCAACCTTAGATGTTTCTCATGTTCTTCTTCATCTTTGGAGAAGACGAGAATATCATCTATGAAAACCACTACAAATTTGTCCAAATATTCCATGAATACCTTGTTCATGAGGTACATGAAATATGCCGGGGCATTGGTTAGCCCGAAAGGCATGACAGTGTATTCATACAGTCCATACCGAGATACGAAAGCTGTCTTGGGAATATCAGATTGCCTTATCTTGAGTTGGTGGTATCCCGACCTGAGATCAATTTTCGAGAACACACAAGCTCCCCTCAACTGATCAAACAAGTCTTCAATGCGGGGTAATGGGTACTTGTTCTTGATGGTTACCTCATTCAAGGCACGGTAATCCACGCATAACCTTTGGGTTCCGTCTTTCTTGGGCACAAATATCACCAGAGCTCCCCATGGTGAGGAACTAGGGCGAATATACCCCTTCTCCGTCAATTCTCTCAAATGATCCTTGAGCTCTTCTAGCTGCTTGGAGTCCATTCGATAAGGTCTCTTGTATATCGGGGCTGTTCCCGGTACTAGCTCAATTGCGAATTCCACGTCACGGTCGGGAGGCATACCTAGCAACTCCTCCGGAAAAACATCTGGATATTCCCTGATAGTCCTGATTTCCTCAACTTTCACCTCCACTTGATTTAATTTAATATCCCTCCTAGGCTCGTGTATCGTTATGAACTTTACTCTTGTGCCACTGGGGTGAGTTAGTTCCACCGTTCTGGTCGAACAATGGATGATTCCTTTATGTTTGGTCAACCAATCCATACCCAAAATAATATCTATCCCTTGTGAATCTATCACTACGAGGTTAGCAGTAAATACTACCCCATTAATGTCTAGGTTCACTTTGGGACACACTTGTCTTGTCCTTATTTCTCCACCTGGAGAGTTTACGGCTAGCATATGGTTCATTTGTGTGGTTGCTAGGTCATGCTTCTTAACAAACCCTTGAGCAATGAACGAGTGGGTAGCACCAGAATCAAACAGCAGAGTTGCAAGATGTAAATTGGCAGGAAACTTACCAACTACCACGTCGGGGGCCTCTTGTGCTTCCTCCATAGTGACGTGGTTCACCCGTCCTCTCATTACATTCTGCTGCTGTGGCTGCGGGGGCTTCTTCTTTGGACACTTATAGGCATAGTGCCCCACCTTCTCCGCAACTAAAACATTGCACCCCAATCTTAGATGCCTGGCCTTTGTTGTCTTGGGATTGGTTTGGGGGTCCTTGCACTGCTGGTCGAGGTGGATATGCGGGGCGAGGCTGCTGCACTGGTGCTGCGGGAGGCCTGTAATTTGGGTTGTACCCTCTTGGTGCTGAATAGGGTACCGCAGCACGGCTCGTCTGCCCCGTAGGTTGCTGCATCATACGTGGGCGGGTGTTGCTCCCTGAGGCTTGATGTGACCACCCGGCCTTCCTCTTATTCTCATTTTCTAGGGCCTTTAGCTGCCTTTCTACCACAAATGCTCTGTCCACCATCTTTTGGAAGCTTTCATACTCATTTGAGGACATTGCACACTGCATCTCTGCGGTAAGTCCTTCCACAAAACAATCTTGTTTCTGCTCATCAGTCTCTATGTCTCGTGGAGCATAACGGTATAGTTGAGTAAATTTAGTGAGGTATTCCCTCACTGTCATGTTTCCCTGCTGCAGTCCCAAAAACTCCTTCCTCTTGTTTTTGAGTTCACCTCTTGGGATGTAATGGTTGCGGAAGCTACGCTTGAACTCTTCCCAAGTGATGTTCTCAGGGTCATGATGGGCGGCCACGTAGGCGGTCCACCAATCAGCAGCAGGTCCATGCAATTGATGAGAGGCAAACAGCACCCTCTCATACCCTTGGCATTGTATAATCCTCATCTTACTTTCAATGGTCTTCAGCCAATCATCTGCCTCTAGAGGTTCAGCAGCACTTGCAAACTTTGGAGGTTGAGTTCCTAGAAACTCACTCAACCTTGGTTGGCGTGGTGCCGCTTGTGGAGGTGGAACTTGATGCAAGTTGGCCACCACTTGAGTCAAGTTCTGGATGAGCTGATTTTGATTCTCCAGCATTTGGTGGAGAGGATCAACTTCTTCACGGCGACCACCCCGGTCCTGGCCTCCAGAAAGATGAGGGTTGCATGTCTCATCGTTGTTGTTGGCGGGGTTGGCAGCACGTCCTTTTCCTCTTCCGGCCATCTGGCAGAATCAACCAATGTCAATTTGAAATCATTTAGCATCATCTTACTACTTTCATTTGTTTGTACTTTGAAGTGTTGAGGCTTTGTTATGCTTTTACGAGGGTTCATATCTCACACCAAATAAATGCACTATTATTTCCTGTGGGTTCACACACCAAAGCAAAACAATCTGAAGACGAGGCTGTGGACAATCGCTCATGGCTTCCACAACTCACGTCACACACCAAGCATTATCACACCATTAACTACGTAACGACTCGACTACTCGACCTCTTGCTAGCTAAGGGAAAGACTCTACACTACTCGTTCTCTTGAGCTGGCTCCTCGGGATCTTCCTCCTCATTTCGGCTACCTTCTGACTCTGCTTTGGGTGGGGAGGCTGCTGGTGGAGAAGTGCGACGACGCCTGATCGCTCGGCGATCCGGGGAGTCAGGAGTCCATGTATCATTCACGGTGACACACAGTTCATTCCCATCTCCTCTTTCTCTCGCCTTTAAGCAAGCTCGCAGCAACGCCTCCGTTTCCTTCAGGTGGTCTCGGACATCCTGAAGCTCTAGTTGACACTCCTGCAGTCGATTGCTGAGCATAGCAGCATCCTCCAAGCACAAGTCCATGTGCTCATGGGAAGTCCCTTGCTGCACCGGTGGGTACTTGTACTCCGTGGTACCACTCTCACGTTGGAGGACATACATGTACTCAGTTTTGTCCAAGTGGCAATGATAGATGTGACTCTGGCAGGTGATGGCCTCCCAGGTGACATCTTTCTCCGCGTCAACTTGTGTTGCTCGACAAGCTGGAGAGTGGTGAATCTTAAGCAGCTGATTCTCGTGTATAATCCTCATCTCCGAACTCCATTCTTCCCTCTTCTCACGGATGGTCCTGGTGGAGTTATAGTGGATGATTAGCTTGCCCGTATTGCCTGCGGCTTCGAGCATACGTCGAAGATGGCACAACAAGTCTCCTACTGCCAATCCGTAGGAAAGGTACATCACTGGACGACTCTCCTCTCTTTCGGCAAGGGCAACTACGGGAACTCTCCCTCCTATGGACTTGCGAGCGGTGCGAATCATGCGAACCATCTAAAACAAAAAGAATTTAAATTTAGGTTAGATAAACTTTTTAAACAAAAACCCCATTTTGAATGAAAATTTGGGGTAAGATGAAGAAAATGACTTCTTAAATAACACTCTTCAACCCACACCTTGGAAAATAGTTTTTAAGAAAATAGGGCCCTTAAATACGTCCATTTCTACCTAGGTCCACGTTCCTACGGGCAACCTTGGCTCTGATACCACCTCTGTCACACCCGGTTTTTCCGAAGAACAACCAAGTGAATATCACATGTATGCCAGGATCATTTTCTCATACATGTGATGACAAATAGTGAAGCATCATTTATTACAAGCCAGGGGTCGAATATAATTAAGTCTTACATCGCAAATGTCTTAATGGACAATAGTACATTCATCACAAGTAAATAAACTAGCAGCGGAATATTATTCTTTAGGGCTAATCACAGGCGTTGCCCGGGGTCTTCGTGAACCTAAAAACCTTCCTCGGATCCAAAATCTTGATCATTATACACCACCTCATTATCTTGACCTGAGCAGCAATATAAACCAACAAATATGCAAGGTTGAGTACCAATGGTACTCAGCAAGTGTGGGAAAATTATATCATGCATGGCTAGAACAAGGAGAGGTTGAACTCATGGTTAAAGCACTATGCAATTAATACCTATCACCTTAGCTTGTTAAGCACCTACATTACTACACAGGTGAAATGGTCCCAATCTCCCATCCCATCATCATAATCCAATAACCATAACATCATTTCCAATGTTAAGCTCCCCGCTTAACTTCCAAAACCATCAATCCTCTAATCATGAATAAGTCCAAGCCGCTCTTGACCGTGAGCACGGCTGTCATGACAGTTTTGACTCTGCAGAGTTTGTACCACTGTACCCACATGTAGTGATTTCATCCCCCGTTGCCGGGTGGACTAAAAGAACCTCCATTATGCCAGTGGCTACGATCCACATTCACACTTCCCAGGTGTGCAGCCAGGAGATCACTACGAAGCCTTTACAAAGGGATTCCCGACGAGCGTGGGCCCACTGAGGTTTCACCCCTAACAGCATACAAGAGGCTCCAACCCCGCTGCAGTGGCCCCCTCTTGAGCCTTTCGGTTCATATGGTAGTCCAGCTGACACCTACTCCCCGCACCATCCAACACACCCATACTACGCCGGGGATACACCTAATTAATTGGCCAAGCTGCCCCATCTCAGCATGTGGTTGGCACGGTAAAGCCAGGTTACATGCTCCATGAACCGGTCCTTAGGATCTAGGCAAGCACTAAACACAAACCCGAGTCTCGTGCACACAGCACCAACCAAATCATCCAACTTGCCTCGATCCCTACCTCTACATAACTCATAATATCTCATTCAAGAGTGAGGTAAACAAGTTGATGATCTCATATCCCACTTATCCCATTCTAAGCATGGCTAAGCATAAGCATATAAATAAATGATATGATAAAATAAATCCCAACCCAAGCTACAAGGAAACAAGGTAATGCAATTCTAGGGAAACTTCCTAGCATGGGTTTCATATTTCAATTGACAATGCAAATAATTCTATCTACACATCTTAGTATAGGATCAAAGGGGTCAAGGACACTTGCCTTCTTCCTGCTGCTCTAGGAGTGGAAAGTCTTGGTCTTGGAAGGGGAGAACTTGCTCTGGGGCAGGTTCTATTCATGCCAATACACATAGCAAAAGAAAACAACAATCCATAAGGCATAGTTCACACTTTCACTTCATACAAACCACACATACATACCTATGAAAGTCATTCACATTTCTAAGTGTTGTGGTTACTCTTTATGTGTTGATTTTTGGCCTACATTCACCTTTAAACATATGTATATTATTTCTAACTTCTATGTTCAGATTTCTATTTGCACACTATATATGAAGTTCCAATTTGAACAAATTCTTTATATTTAATTATTACACTTCTTAGCCACAAAGTTTGTATAAAAGGTATTTTCCTACTCCAAATAGGTTTTCAGATCTTCTACCACATCCTAAACTGAAGTTTTTGGATTTGGAGACTTCATTTATCATTTTCTAATTATGCATACCTATTTTCCTATATTTTTCAGATTTATTTTCTATGCCTAAAAGTGAGTTTTAATATTAAATAGTAGAACATGTCATCTAAACAGAATAGGTTCTGATCTAAAACATTACATAATATATTTTTGAACTTCTCCTCTGCTGTGAATTAATTTAAATTTATTTTATCAGTTTTCAGAATTATTTCCTAGCCTAAAAATGTGTTTCTAGAACTAATAAATATGAACCCCATTTAGACAGATTTCAATTCAGCCTAAAATCTATTTTTAACTCATTCTAAAGTTTTCCAAGTGCTAGAAGAGTTTAGATTTGAATTTGCACATGTGTGTGCCTCACCTTTTAAATTTAAATCCTACTTACATATTCAAATTTCTGAATTCAATATCATATAGAGTCAAAAAGGTAAATCCACACTACTGCAGGGTCTAATTTATTATTTCATAAATTTCCAGAGGTCTAACTTCGCATAACAGAGGGGTTTTCCCTAACTTTTATTAAGTCCAGGGGCTAAAACTGATTTTTAAATGAATTTACACGAATTTCTGAAGTTCCAGGGGCTAGATCAGATGTTTCCGGGGCTAGCTCGTGTTTTCCGAGAACCCCAGGGGGTAGCGCGTAAGAATCCTGGCCTTTATAATGCGGGGTTGATGTGGACCGTCCAATTTAAAGTGGACGGCTCAGATTAGATCATCGAACCGGTACGCGCGGGTTTTAATTCTACCGTGCCATTTAAAATATACGGCGCACAAGGGGCCACGTCGCCCTGGCCAGAGCCAGCCCATGCTGCCCGGCGGCCCGCGGTGGCGGGAGGCGGCGATCTCGCCGGAGATCTTCGGATTTTCGTCTATTCTTCCTAAAACTTGGATTTCATGGCATAGAACGGTAGAGGGGAGGTCGGGGATCTCACCTCGGGGTTTTTCTTGAGCTCGGAGGCCCTGGAAGGCGGTCGGCGGCGAGGTCCGAGGTGAAAATGCGGCGGTGCTCGTCGGAGCTGTGTCTAGAGCGCAAAACACCGGACTTCCTTCACCTGCGAGATTCCCCGGAGGCGGTGGAACATGATCAGCGTGTTAGATCAGGAAATCCGAGCTGGGATCGACGGAAAACGGCGGGAGAGGCTTCGGTTCTCACCGGGAGGAAAAACAGCGATCGGGGGGGGGGGGCAGGAAGCAGGGCGATGCCGGCGTTTATATAGACGAGGGAGGGCGGCGGTCTGTTGTGATCGAGTTGGAGACGTCCGGGACCGAAATTCGGGATGGGGACGCGGGTTTCCGGAGTTGGTTTCGATCGGGCGCAGGGAAGAGTCCGGTTGGTTGGCGCGAGCGGGAGATAGGAGATGACATGCGGGCCCCGCGTGTCAGTGAGAGGGAGAGAGGGGCGCGGGTTTGGGGCTGGCGTGGGGAGATTGAGCCGGCTGGTGGGTTTCGGCCCACTGGCCGGTGGGGTTTTTCTTTTTTTTTCTTTTCCTTTTCTTTTCTGTTTTGATTTGAATTTGAATTCCAATTTGAATTTGAATTTCTGCACCATATGCAGTACGTCCAAAATTTTTTAAATTATCCTCTTAACAGATTTTGGGGTGTTACATAGGAGTGGGTTGAGGGTAGCTAGGTTTAAATCTGCCGGTGGGCACAGTCACGCTCCACGCGGGGACCTCCTGCCCGTTACGGATGGACCGGTTCGGCATTTGGGTTGCCTTTGAAAGGTTGTTGCATACAACAGAGTAGGAAGGGGTGTGGTGTCACGCTTCTGAAAGTGGGTGTATGTGACGTGTTATCCGGGTGTGTCTTGATTGCAATCACCATCCCTCGTGGTTATTTGAGTACCCGCTTGTTCACTGCGTTGTGACGTAGTAAGAAGTGAAATAAGCCAACTGAATATGCTGCATTGAATTATAAATGACTTGAAACCTTATATGCTGTAGTTATAGAGCTAATTAAGTTTATATTCCACTTTGGGCATCACCACATCGGGGGGAAGTGTTTCTTGTTTGATTGTGGACTTCCGATGTGAGGACTGCCTAAGGCTCATTAAACTGTTGCTACAAAACTGAAAGTAACGATCAACATGTAGGCGTGTCTTTATTGCAAAGTACTTTTTCCTATCTTACACATCCTTGCAAGTAGAGTTCCATGGCTAGGGCTGACGGTTAAGACTTGCTGAGCCTTCGTGCTCACGGTTGCAATATTTGAGCTGTGTGCAGGTGAGAGTTATGAGGAAGGCTCCGAGGATGAGGCGATGCCCCCGTCGAGGTACACGGCCGAGCTGGAGCCCTGCACGCCGCCGTGATCTCCAGTTACTTGCTGCTAGTGTGTAGCGTCCCTGGGATGGACGGCTGCACTTTTGCATAGTTAGGATGAGAGGCCATCTTTGTATAATACTTCCGCTGTTAATTAGGTTTTGTAAAAGACTTCCGCTGTTTTATATTAAATAAAGTTTGTATGTTATTCTTAATTCTTTTCGTGTGTGCTGTTGGGTGCCGCATCGCAAGGCTCCACCCTATGCGATCTTGGAGTGGGTGAACCATGGGGTGGTCCTCACAGGGGATGTCCTCTAACTTGAGAGCTCCAGTATTATTAATTGCTGAAACCTCCTGGACAGGATTGTCTAACACCATGGAATGCGGACATTGGAATGGAGAATTCAAATGAACCGTCTGTGTCCGAGTGTCCAGGACAGCGCCATGTTAGCGTTACCATGACATCCCTAAGATTGCATCAATCTTTTTTCCAGTAAGGATTATCAAGGTGGTGGGATATATCTTCCCACCTAAGCACAAAGGTGCTTTTGGAATCATCATATTTGCTGAAATCTTCCCTCCCGGTGAGCAGATCATATAGGAGCAGTCGGTTGGAAAGACTTGCATTTGATGCTTAGCCACATAGGATGCACTTATGAAACTGTGGGTTGCACCAGAATTGAATAAAATGATGATTGCTTGATCGTTGAGAGTGAACATACCCGCCAGCACGTTGTCTCCCTCTGGGGCGTCCTCATTGTCGAGGTTGCGAACGCCCTCGGTTCGCTGACCAACCTTCTTCACCGTAGGTCGGCCTTGACCACCGCCTTGATACTGGGCTGGCCCGCTCATCTGCTGCCCCTTGGGACAGTCCTTCAAGAAATGGCCCGCTTGGCCACACGTAAAGCAAGTGCAGTGAGGCAGCCCTCCGCTGATTGGCAGACGGAAACCCGGGGCGCGTTGTGGCGGTGGAAACGGCCGGGGTACCATCTGCTGCTTCTGCTGTTGTTGCGGTCGCGGTGGTGGCATCGGCGGTCAGAACGGGGGTAACTGGAAAGAACGACCCCCGAACTGCTGAGGTCACGCCAGTGGATGCCACTGCTGACCGGATGGTGTCCGATACACCATGCGGTATTTCTGGGGAGCTCCACCCCCACTGCTGGGTGGAGTGCCACGCTTCCACTGCTCAGCGGCCAACTCCCGCTGAGCATCTTCTTGCATGATCGTGGCGTTGACTAGATCATTGAACGTGCCATGATTGCATTGGGCGAGATGTGTCTTCATCTCGGGATGTAATCCCCGATAGAAGTGCTCTCGCTTCTTCTCCTCGGTGGAGACATAATCTGACACATACTGCGCCAGATGGTTGAAGGCACGGGAGTAGTCGTGGGCACTCCTCCCGCCCTGCTTCAGCTCCAAGAACTCTTGGAACTTCCGCTTCATTATCCTGGGAGGGATATGGTAGGCGCGGAACGCCTCCCGGAATTCTTCCCACTCCACGGCATGGCCAGCCGGCAGTGAGGCGACATAATTCGCCCACCACGCACCAGCGGCACCATGAAGCTTCTGCGCCGTGAACAGAGTCTTCTGCCGCTCGGTACATTGGAGCAGCCCAAACTTGGACTCAATTGTCCGCAGCCAGTTGTCGGCCTCAAGGGGTTCTGCTGCTTCAGTGAGCACCGGAGGGTGCGTACTCATGAAGTCCGAGTACGTCACGACGTGGGGCTCACGAGGCTCCCTCTCTTGACCCCCCTGCCTGGGACATATTTTGCACGATCGTGCGGAGCAGATCGGTCTGCTCCTCACGATTCCCCACCAGTGCCGCTATCACATCCGCTAGTGTAAGTGGAGGCGGCGGTGGTGGTTGTTGCTGCGGGGTGCTGTCATAGGCAGGTGGCTGGGAGTCATCACCCCCCTGCTGGCTAGAGCCACCGACCTCATGCATGGCCCGATTGCGAACCATCTGCAACCATACGACCATAAACATCAGTCCCGCAACATACTTCATGCAGTCCAATAAAATAGGCGTAAAACATAATGAAAGTAAAAACATGCGATACATCCCGTATACAGATAATGTAATAACTTTGCACAAGCTACACCATTAACAGACCAAATACAAGCTAGTTACATACAAATTGACATACTTCCTCTTTGGAAGTTCATCTCAACTAGGTTCGGTCACTACGAGATGTTAATATTGCTTTGTCATCACGTATACTACCCTTTTATCCTCAATACGACACAAACATGGTCTCTAGCAAAAGAACTTGAGTAAGACATATACTAAAATCTTTCACTAGTTGAAGATAACCACTCATGAGTATGTTCTACCCCATTGGAAGTACTTAAACCCCCTAGGGTACAACCATCTCTCAAATGAGTTCAACTGTCATCCCTCTGTCAGAATGACCAGTTTCTACATATTCCATATTTTGATCTGGTACTGTGCATTTTCATTACTCAAGCTGAATACCAAAGTTAAAATTAACTTCAGTATATTTCCAACAAGTATTTATTTGCCCTCAGATAAGCTCTGGTCAAAAAGTTATGATAATTCAAAATCAACAGAATTTCTGGAAGAATTTCAACAGCACCTTCTTTGGAAGTTGCTGTTTTCAACTGAAATTTCCACTGAATTACGTACTGCAATTGCAGAAACTTTGAATTACAAAGATGTAACACATCTCCTACCCTTTCCAAAGATGTATCATGTGATAATTTTTTAGATTTTTCTACAGGAATTTATGCTTGAAAAACAGAACAGCCCAGAGAGTGTTTTAAATCTGTCCTGTTTCTGGACAGTTTACAATCCTCTGGAATTTCGGCCAGTTTAAGGTGTGATTCAGCTATGGATGTCTACAACAAAGTTGTAGAGCAATTAAACCACTTTTCAGAACTACATCCCACACCTCCATTGGATAAATAATCTGCGAGTTATGCTATGTTAAAGTTCAGCAGACTTGCTGCCAAAACAGAGCACTCTGTTTTTCAATCCCCTTGAGCTAAACTGATTAACTATTGAATTTTTCTACCCAACCAGGGTCCTAAATGTTGAAACTTGGTGATTTTAGTTCCTGATTATGATTATATTTCATGCACATGCTTATGATATGTCGGTACTATGTTCCTCACAAAAATAAAATCCTAACCGGATTATACCGGCATATACGTCTCAATTGTGGCACTAAACGGTCTCTCGCACACGTTTACTACACGGGATACATACGTGGTTAGTACCTGCAGAATAACACCCAATAATGATGCACTCACGGGTTATTTTCATTTCATGCAGGTCCACAATTGAAAGTAAATACAAATGCCCGTATCATTGTCATACGGCCATCCTTAAGTTAAGCCACGTCTCAAGGTACGTGATCGTGTTTTAACACCACACGAAGGGGAACCCGAATAGAGCGTGAACGGGTCGTCACGGTTGGGAATTTTATTACCCCAACAGATACCACCTACTTCCGTGCAGGGCACGCCGATGGCCAGCGCTGCATATGTCCTCCTGGGCTATTTCCAGACGAACACACTATCGCATTACTGACCACACGATGGGGTCTCCATTTGCTTGCCTAATGCACGCTAGGGATCAGCATTTCATATGAACTCAGGAACATGAAGAGTCCAAGAGTTTCATATTGACGTCTCACACCAAGCTGTGAGACCTATCCCTGAACCACCTTCCTCGTCAGGGGAGCTAACCAAAATTGAACCGCTTTCGGTGGCATTCCTTACCATTCTTACCAGAGCGTAGGTGCGTCGTTATATAATTAAAATTCAGAATTATAACACATATGTTAGTCTTGCCACTTTAAGTAACTATGCTCATATAGTACTTACATGGGAAAACTAGCGGATCCTCACTGTAAACCTAAGTTTTCTCGTAATACAGTCCTTAATTAGTGTGCTATCCCCAATGCGGCTCTGATACCAGCCTGTGGCAGACCGGAATCCGCTCATCCAGGATCACAGAGGGCGGTGCCGCACGATGCGACACCTGACAGCACACATCATAAGAATGATATTATATTACATAGAAAACCAACTGAAATGTAAAGGGTAGTACAAAACTTCAGTTACAAACTAGTGTTTAGATTACAATAGCAAAAACTAAGTTTGTACAACTCACGCCCATTTACCTAGCAAATGTCGGTTGCCCAGCCCTAGGGCAGCCGACAGTAGCTGCACTCCTCCAGCTCAGCGCAGCGTGTACGGTTTCCACTCAACCGTGGTCCCCGACGGAGGGTAGCCCTCGCCAGTGGACTCATAACCCGAGTCCGTGGGATACTCCTCACCAGAAAAACACTTATAGAAGCAACCGTGAGCACGATGGCTCAACAAGACCTAACCGACTCACCTAGGCATAAAACTCTACATGCAGTTTACACGAACATGGGATGGTAAATTTCAGCAAATGGACACGCCTACAAGTTCATCCTTAGTTCATCTTTTAGCCACAAGTTAACAGTTCACGAATATGAAATTTTGTGAGCAATATTTGGTGGCACACATGTAGCAATACAATTTTTATCATAACAGCAATATTGAATCATCACATTTCATATATTAACCTACGTCATGACTCAGTGACCAAGTGGTACTCTTCACCGTGAGGGACGGCGAATCGACTCGATATACACCTGTAGGGGTACCCGAAAAGCACGTCACGTACGCCCACCCATGGAGCTGCAGAGCAAAATCTCTCGATGTCGTACAGGACAACCTTTCACCCAACAGCCCAAACGTCGAACCGGTCGCACCGAAACGGACAGGAGGTTCCCTACACGGACCATCCCTCCATGCCCGTTAGCAGATTTCCACCTTGCTGCCCTCAACCTACACCTATAAATCGGTGTGCTATGCCTCGAAACCCGGAGTTTTAGGTTACATCGGTTTACCGGGGCCCATATATCCGATATGCCTTCGGTACGTTCAAACTTGATCAGCATGGGCCGCACACGGATCGGTCCTCAATCGAAACGGACAGGGCTGCTCACACAAGACTTTCTCTTGCTGCGCCCTAGTACCTTCCTAGTCTCATTTTCTTACTAAAATGATCTCACATCACTCGAACAAATCCCGTGTGCCCCAAAGCCTAACTCGCGAGTAGATTCCAACTTCTCGACTTGTACCGAAGTTCTATGAATCATTAAGCATAGCCTGTCTACTCGAGGACTTAGACACTACCCTCACTCTTATAGGAAAAATTCTGGTTATGCACTTGGGTTTCATCCATCCTACCCCTAATGCACATCCATACCAAATACTAAGTATACATAGAGCAAAACTTTGTAAAATTGGTTAATGTAAACCGGGGTTTGCCTTGTTGCTGCTGGTCAGTGGTTAGGGCTTTGTCCAGAAGGAGAAAGTCAAGAACCTCCGGGGTCTCCTCGCCTTCAGCGACTACACGTAAATGATATACTATATGTAAATTTGAATGCAATGTTTTAAACTGACTATGTAAAGACCATAACCCTAGCTATCCCTCCCCTTTGGCTCTGAAATTTTTATGGTGGCTTGGTAGGGCCCTATCCAGAGTCTTGACCAAGTTTCATTTGAAACAAAGTTTATTTGCGCTTTGTACAAATTAAAGCCTGTTTGGTCATTAGTAAAGCCTCTAAAGAATTCCAGGGTTTTCATGGCTCCAACCATTATTTTATGTAAACTAGAATTTGACATGGTTCTAATGGAATTTGTTTTATGTCATTTGTAGAATTCTAGATGAAGTTATGCCCTATACAGGATTTGAGAAATCTGAAAAATGTTTCTGTACATTTTTCAATTTTCTCAGGGCAGCTCATTTAATTAGACTATTATGGGGACTAAATGAACTTGGATGGGTCTGAAAATTTTACTGTGACTCAAATATTTTCCAATGAACCTCCCGGCCAAATGTCAGAATTTTTTATATTCTCCAGATAAACTTCCCAATATTTTAAAATTTAGGGATTTAATTCTGGAAAATCATTAAGTTTCATGAGATGAAATTTGTGATGCTGGAAAGTACTCAAAAAGCTTAATTCAGCCAAATTTAGTTCACTAAATTTTGAGCTTCCTAGCAAAATTTATATGCATTTGAAGTTTGAACTAAACTGGAAAATCGCAAAAATGTTTAAACTCTGCAGGCGGGCCCCACTCTTTAAACTGGCCCACTGAGATCGTGGCCACACCGCAGCCCACGAGGTTTTACCCACGCTGCCGCACCAGATCCCGGCCGCAAAATGGATCCCCGCTGGAAACAGGTACTGACCAGTGGACCTGGCCCCCTCTTCGTCTACCTCGCGACACACCGCGACTCCCGTGTCGGCGCTTCACCGGAGAACTCGCCGCCGGCCGTTTCGCTGTCCGCCCTCCTACAGATTTCGCCGCCTGTGCCTAACTTTGCTCGGGGAACATGTTGGTGCCCTCACCGAAGCTCAGCGATGGCCGGAATCACACTCGCGACGGTGACAGCGGCGATCCCCACTCCGGTGATGTCCTCTGGGCTGCTCAGGGCCTTATTTTTGGAACGGTTTGCTTCTACAGCTCCGCTGTAGCATGCTGAGCATGAAAATGAACTCGGTTTGCCATGAAGGCCGGAGCTAGGACTTCGCCGTCGACCTAGGGCTAGAACGGCGGATGCTCAAAAAACTCAAATAGCCGCGTCAAAACTTGATGGTTTCTGATGGTCTTTGATCCTAGGTGGCCGCAGGGACATGTAGATCATGTGCCTAGCTTGGTTTACGTGATGGTGGACCGATCACCACAAATTTTGGATTCTTTGCTAGCTCGGTTCTTTGAACACCGAGGACTGAACGTTGAAATTCTCTCCCTACAGGGCATGAAAGGAGGTAGGGTTTTCACCGTGAGTTTGAGCAGCCTCCGGCGCGTCTCTTTGCTGTTGATCGTTGGTCACGAGAGCGCTCAGATCGGCGACGCACCGAGGACCCGAGGAGAGCGGCCGAAAGGTGAATGTTTTCGGTCGAGCGCGTGTGAGAGCCAGCCGGTTTCCATGTGAGCTGCGAGAGATGGCTTCGTGGGCAGGCAAAAGCGCGGCGCAAGCCTCCAGCACGACACCAGCTCGTCGTGGTGGCCGCTCGGCAGCTGCTGGGTGGCGCCCGCTGCGGTTTCCCGTGGAACAGAGCCCGTGGGCAACTTTGATCAGGTCATTTGACTGCCAGGTGGGCCCTTGCCTCCCCTCTAGTCCTCTCTTTTGTTGTGCAAATATCTCAACTACTCAGACTTGAAGGGAAAGCTTAGCCATCAATCCAGAGAGAAATTTGAATTCCTCAGTTTTAAACTGGTTCGGCCAAATTCCCTGCACATTTGAATTTGCAATTCAAATTCAGTTTTGAATTAATGCCAATTTAGCTACCGACAAGATGAACTCCAATGGGGATGAAAATTGGTGGACAAACTCAGCAAAATGTGCTGAGTTTGAATATGAAGCCAACTTTTGAATTCAAGTGATGAAAGTGGCTGCAATTTGAATTTGCATTCAAATTGGCCCCTTTTTCAAATGTCGCCAAAAGTGCCTCAAGAGTATTGGATGTGCATGAAATTTGGCCTGAGCCTTCCCAATACTATTTAAGGTCTAGGGGTGAGCTCAACCTTTCATGTTTATGTGTTTGACTCCTACTTTTTGAAATTAGGGCTTTTACATTCAGCTCATGTACACTTAAAAATGAGGGGAATTAAAACTTTGAATTGTAATGGTGTAAGTTCAAAGTGAGGATTTAGACTTCCGGAAACTTCAAAACATGGAGATCTAAAGGCATAACATGGATCTTCATATTCCACATATTCAACCTTCCAAATTTCAGCTCATTTGGAGGAGGATAAATATTTGTTTGAGATTAAAAGAGGAAGCCCTCTAATATGAATTTCAAATTCAGTTTCAAATCCCAATTTCCTCAATTTGCAAATTTTGTTCCACAAATGTGTTCTCCACATTTGAATTAGCAGCCATGCCAAAAATCAGAAACTTTGGAGTTTGTTTTCTATGTTTTTGGAAAAATACAAAAGGGAGAACTCAAATTCCATTTCAAATTCAAATGACCAAACACAATTATAACTTCACACTAGAATTCAAATTATTTTGGATTCAACTTTTCAAACCATGACTTTGGGAGGAAGCAAAGGAGTTAATTTGGAGAAAAATGGGAAAATATCAAAGGAGCATTAGGTGGGAGGGGGCCCACTGGTCAGTCACCACAGAGACAAAGTCTATGTTTTTCCTCGGCTGTTCACGTGCGGGCGCCAGCTCCCGGCTAAGCCCACCAGCCGACGTTTCCACCGAGCTGCTTCCTTGCTTCTAAATACGTCGGTTCGTGCGCGTGGGTGCTCAAAGCGGCCACTGAGTGCATTCTCTGCTCTTATCCACGTTACACCGCAGCTTCTCCATGCTCTGCTCGAACGCTCGCGGAAACAACCCCGCCGGCGGAAGAACCTTTCGGCACATCGATGCCCGGCGAACTCGGCGTGCCTCTCGAGCGACTGAGCCATGTGAACTTTGCGCCAGGTTTCCCTCCTGCTCTCTGAATCCTTACGCAGACGCTTGCACCGGTGGTTGGCTCCCGCGAGCTGGAATTTCCTTCGGAGCCCTGGTGTTGATCACCTCTGCGCTGCACCATCGCCCGACGGATTTACAGCCTCTTCTGATCAAACAAAAGGTTCCTGAGGTGTGTTAGGAACCCTTCTTCCTTCTCTCCAACAAGTTCCTGCCCTCTTAGCTCCGGCACCAAGTAATTTGAAGTTTGGCGCCGGTGGTTCTTTAGAAACCTGAGGACTCTTCGGAGAAATTCGTCGTGCGCCGGGTAGCTCCACGCTAGATGAGCTTAGGGTAGCTCCTGCACACGCTTGTGCACCTCTCCTATGTCCTAGCAGCTCAAATGATCAAGTAGAGGTACCGGGCACCGAGTTTTTGTCACCGCCATCGTTTTATGGGCTCGGGTCGCCGGTGAGGTCCCCTCTCCGGTGGTTTTCATGGAGAGCGGGCCATGGGTCAATGTTGTCCAGGTGAACTGGTGCTTTTAGAGCAAAACCTAACCCAAAATACCCACTGTCGAGTGAGAACAAGGTCGCCGAAGTGGGGTTTGATATGGTCGCCGGTGTGAGCACTGTTCTGGCCGTTGTCATCCGCTCCCAACCCAGCCATCGTGTTCAGCTCGGTGTAGAACTCACAGGCGGCGAGTGTGGGGAAGTTCGGACCACGGAAACCCCATCCTGGCGAGCCTCGCCAGCGTGCGCCGCCGCGGGAGGCGCGGGCAGCGCGAGGAAGAAGAAGGAGGACCGGGTCCCACCAGTCAGCCTCTGTAACGCTCGGGGATCGGCCTGTGGCACCAGATCGAGGAGTCGAGGTGGAAAGTTGCTCCTGCTTTTTTGAATATGTGCGGCTGCACGGGAAATAATCCCGTGGCATCGGTGTTGCCGTAATCTTAGTGGATAGCACCACGGGTGGGGCCCACAGCCAGAATTTAAACATTTCTTCAATTTCCAGATTGAGTGCAAACTTCAAAGGACCATAACTCTCAGTAGGAATGTCCAAAATTCGTGAAACAAATTTTGCTCGATTCCTCTCAGTCAGGACTTTGCAGAAATGCAAAAAAATTGATCTGAGGATCTCTGGATATTTCTCCAAAATTCATCAAATTTAAATCTTTGGGAATTAATTCCAGAAGATCCCTGTTATGGAATTTCTTCAAATTTGGCCAGGAGGTTCGTTATGATATTCCTGATCTCCAGTAAAAATTTGAGCTTCATTGGAGTTCATTTGCCAGGTTAAATTGCCTTCCAAAAATTCAGCCTTTATTTGAAAATTTAAATTTAAACAGAAACTTTTCAGAACTCCTGTGCAACTTCAAAAATTCATTTCTCTCTGTTGGTAGCTCCAAAAATGGTGAAACAAATTTTTTTAGAGCCATGGAGACTTACCCTAATCACATCTTCCACTGTTAGCTATGTCAAAGCTCCTGATTTGGGCTCAAATTCAGAGAAACCCTGTACTTGTAAGAATTTTGGAGACTACATGTGCAATGACATTTCTCCAAATTTTGCTCAGATCATCCTTAGAGAATCTAGTATCCACTGGAAAAATCCCAAAGCCAATTAAGGATCCTAATAGCAGTAGCTATGAATAGAAGTTTATTTCTTATAAGTCCTTAATACTTATACATATATTTTGCTACATTTCATTTAGTGACCGAAGCTGAGGACGCACCGGAGCCCTTGGACGTCCTCCCACCCGAAGCTAACTTCCCGTTTGACTCGCAACCAGGTAAGCCCCGGTTTGCATTTAAGGCCTTTTGCAAATTCTTTATTTGTATCACTTATGTCTAGGGTGAATGCTTGCATTAGAGTTAGGGTGATTGAAACCCCACATGCATAACCTTTTAAATCCTATGGAGGGTTGGGTAGTTTACAAACTCGACGAGTAGAGAATGCCGTGCTAATGTTCTTAGGAATTCGGTAGAAGTCGAGTGGTTGGAAGCTACTCGAAATATAGTATTTATCACACGGGATGAGAAGAGGTAGAGAATGGCTTAAGTTGTGAAACTGAGACCCAGAAGGGGGGATAGGATGCAGTGAGCGGAGGTCTGACGTGCGTAGCCCTGTTTGTGTCGATTGAGGACCGAGCCGTGTGCGGCCCTTCTGGACAAGTATGAACAGTACCGGATGCATACTGGCATATAGGAACCAGGAAACCGATGTAATTGGTTAACCTGGGTGCCGAGGCTTACCCAACCGTAAATATGAGTGGGTTGAGGGTAGCAAGGTGTCAATCTGCCGGTGGGCACAGTCACGCTCCACGCGGGGACCTCCTGCCCGTTACAGACGGGCCGGTTCCGCATTTGGGTTGCCTTTGAAAGGTTGTTGCATACAACAGAGTAGGATAGTGCGTGGAATCACACTTCTGAAAGTGGGTGTATGTGACGTGTTATCCGGGTGTGTCCTGATTGCAATCACCGTCCCTCGCGGTTATTTGAGTACCCGCTTGTTCACTGCGCTGTGACGTAGTAAGAAGTGAAATAAGCCAACTGAATATGCTGTATTGAACTATTAATGTCTTGAAACCTTGTATGCTGTAGTTATAGAGCTAATTAAGTTTATATTCCTCTTTGGGCACCACCATATTGGAGGAAAGCGTTTCTTGTTTGATTGTGGACTTCCGATGTGAGGGCTGCCTAAGGCTCAATAAAATGTTGCCATAAAACTGTAAGTAAGGATCAACATGTAGGTGTCTCTTTATTGCAAAGTCCTTTTTCCTATCTTACACATCCTTGCATGTAGAGTTCCATGCCTAGGGTTGTCGGTTAAGACTTGCTGAGCCATCGTGCTCACGGTTGCAATATTTGAGCTTTGTGCAGGTGGGAGTTATGAGGAAGGTTACGAGGACGAGGCGATGCCCCCGTCGGGGTACACGGCCGAGCTGGAGCCCTGCACGCCGCCGTGATCTACGCTTGAGTGCTGCTAGTGTGTAGCGTCCTGGGCTGTACGGCTGCACTTTTGCATAGTTAGGATGAGAGGCTATCTATGTATAAGACTTCCTCTGTATAATTAAATTTTGTAAAAAGACTTTCGCTGTTTTATATCAAATAAATGTTTGTATGTTGTTCTTAATTCTTTTCATGTGTGCTGTTGGGTGCCGCATCGCACGGCACCACCGTATGCAATCCCGAAGTGGGTGAACCACGGGGTGGTCCCCACAGTCGTGGTATCAGAGCCGCATTTGGAATAGCACTCTCGAAAAGAGTCTATTTTGAAAACTTAGAAGTAGTCGAGTGAGGATTAGTCAATAAGCCCACATAAGGTCTATGATAGTAATAGATATTATGGTGGAAATGCTAACATATTTGTTATACATTCTGTAACGACTCTCCGATGTCAGGTAAGAGGTAAGGTACACCACCCGCAGGCGGATCAATTGCGGTAACTCACAATACGAGTAATAGTATGGAAGGATATACCGTGGCTTGGCACGGTCGTGAATATGAGTCTCTGAACCTCTCAATGGTTCTGAGAGCATATGAAAATGCTGATCTCCAGCGTGCTTTAGGAAAAAGTGAGAATACCCCATCGTGTGGTAAGCAACACGATAGTATGCAACTCTTGAATGTTCAAAGTTCAAAGGGCCATACGCAGCGCTCGCCATCGGCATGCCTCAACGGTCATGAGGCAGTTGGTTGTATTCGTTGGGTTGATAAAATTCCCAACCGTGGTGACCCGTTTGCGCTTTACTCGGGTTCCCCGTCGTGTGGTGTGAAAACACGACCATGTACCTTGAGACGTGGCTTGACTCAAGGACGATCCGTATGGCAATGATACGGACCGTATGTTTTTACTATGATATGGAACTGCTTGAAATGTCAAAAACCTTTGTGTGCACCATTGTTGTGTGGTTTTCTGCAGGTACTTTAACCATGTTAGTGCATGACGTTTAGCAACCGTTTGTGAGTGACGTTCTTAGTCCACCATTTGACACGTATATGCCGGAATACCGGCTTAGTATTTTTCTATGGTGAGGAAACATAGTACCGAAACTGCATAAAAGGATATTTTTTAAATAAAGGAGTTAAAATGAGGTTTAGGATTCCATTTAGGGGTTAGTAAACTCCTATATTGAACTAAGAGTCAATTGGGAGTGTAGATTCATTTCTAAAGACTTAGGAACAACCTCCCCTGTTTTGGGCAGAAACTTTGTTGAACTTAAACAGGGCATAACATAGGATTGGTTGAAGCAATGGAAGTGTGGGATACCATTCTGGAAAGGGTTTGAAGTCCTATACAAGTTTTCTGTAGAGCTCCAGAACAAAATCTCCCTCCAAAGGGATGAAAGTCTCAGATGAGTAGGTACTGTCAAGAAACAGGGCAGACCAAAATGGTCTCTGGAATTTTCTGTATTTCGACCACAACTTTCTGTAGAAAAATTTCTAAGAGTCAAGTAAGACATCGTTTGAAAGTATAGGAAATGTACTACAACTTTGTTGTTGGACTCCAGTCCAGGTTTTGCCTCCAAAGTGGCCAAAACAGTTGAATTATCCAGACTGGTCAGCTGGACCAGAAGCGGTACAGTGAACACCATGTTGAAGTGTTTCAACTAAAACACTTAGTTTCACATTTCGATATCCAGCGGCTGTTGTAAAACAGCGAGTTGGGTCAAAAAATTTATGCATTTGACATATCACTTCGAGCTAGGACATGTTCGGGTCCAGTACAATAGTGAGGAATTACGCATGCTAACACACTTAACATCCCGTGGCGACCCACGATGGTCGAAATGAACTTTTAATCCATAAAGTTCATTACTTTGGAACTCGATCTTGTAACATGGTCCAGGGATGTATATGTTGTATAAAGTTTATACTTTATCCATATGTGTGAATGTTATGCGTATTATTTATTCCATTCTCGCACTACTATTGTATAGACTGGATAAAACATTGAGGTTGTGTGTGGACTACCGATCTCTCAACGCCGTCACCATCAATAATAAATATCCACTGCCCCACAATGATATTCTCTTCGATAAACTTGTGGGTGCAAGTGTGTTTTCAAAGATCGATCTTTGCTCTGGATATCACCAAATCAAGATCCGAGCAGAGGATATTCTGAAGACGGCCTTCTTGACGAGATACGGATTGTAAGAATACCTCGTCATGTATTTTGGTCTCACCAACGCCCTGGCACATTTCATGTACCTCATGAACTCAGTGTTCATGCCAGCGTTGGACAAGCTCGTGGTGGTGTTTATCAACGACATCTTGGTTTACTCCAAGTCTGAATAAGAACACGCCGAACACCTGCATATCTTGCTTCAACGATTGAGAGACCATAAGCTTTATGCCAATTTAGCAAGTGCGAGTTTTGGATCAGCCAAGTGCCATTTCTTGGTCATATTGTTTCGGAAGAAGGAATTGCAGTTGATCCAAGCAAAATAGAACAAGTGCTGAAATGGAAGTCCCCCACATCAGTCCACGAAGTCAGGAGTTTCCTCGGGTTAGCAGGATATTACCGGAGATTCATACCGAACTCCTCCAAGATTGCTAAGCCGATGACTGAACTGTTGAAGAAGGGGATCAAATATATTTGGAGCTCAGCTTGTGATGAAGCTTTCCAATCATTAGTGAAGAATCTTACAACAGCCCCGGTGTTAGCTCAACCGGATACAACCAAGCCATTTGACGTATATTGTGATGTGTCCGGTATCGGGCTTGGCTGTGTATTGATGCAAGGAGGAAGAGTGGTCGCATATGGCTCACGTCAACTTCGTAACCACGAGCAGCACTATCCGACTCATGATCTTGAGCTCGCTGCTGTGGTATTGGCCTTAAAAATGTGGAGGCACTATTTACTTGGGAGTGCACCTCTACACCGACCACAAGAGTTTGAAGTATACATTCACTCAAAAGGAGTTGAATATGCGGCAATGGAGATGGATAGAACTGATCAAAGACTATGAAATCGAGATTCACTACCATCCCGGAAAGGCAAGCGTGGTTGCAGATGCCTTAAGCCGCAAATCTCATGTCAAAAATCTGTCCATCACCCCACTTGAAGTGGAGGAGCCGAGTCTGTACTTGGTTCCATATGGGGCATTATATAATCTTGCTCTCGTCCCTACCATATGAGAGAAGATTATGGAAGCTCAGAAGAAAGACGTGGGAATGTCGCACATTCGGAGAAGGATGAAGAATGGTGAAATGAAATGCTTCCGAAGAGATGAACACGACACTCTATGGTTTCAAGACGGTATAGTGGTACCCCGTGACATGAAGCCTCGGAAGAAAATCTTGGACGAAGCTCATTTGTCCAAGTATTACATTCATCCAGGAAGAAACAAGATGTACCAGGATCTGAAAACCAGGTTTTGGTGGACACAGATGAAAAGAGAAATTGCAAAGTACGTATCCAAAAGTGATATGTGTCGGCTTGTGAAAGCCGATCATATGTGTAAAGCTGGACAGCTGCAACCATTGAACATTCCGGCATGGAAGTGGGAGGATATCAGCATGGATATCATAGTCGCGTTACCTCTCACCTCCCACAAGCATGACTTGATTTGGGTAATAGTCGATCGACTAACCAAGTCAGCTCATTTTGTCCCCGTACATACAAAGTATGTGTCCAAGCAATATGCGGAGTTGTATATCGCAAGAATCTTGTGCTTGCACGGGGTTCCCCGCTCCATTATTTCAGATCATGGTGCGCTGTTTGTCGCTCGGTTCTGGGAACAGCTGCATGAGTCGTTGGGGACCAAACTGATCCGTAGCTCCGCGTATCACCCGCAGACGGATGGTCAGACTGAACGGGTGAATCAAGTACTTGAAGACATGCTACGCGCTTGTGCCATCCACCACGGCAAAAATTGGGACGATCATTTGCTGTTGGCAGAGTTTTCTTACAATAATGGCTATCAAGCTAGCATCAAGATGGCGCCGTATGAAGCTCGCTACGGCCGGAAATGACGTACACCTCTCAACTGGTGCGAGCAAAGCAAGCGAGTTATCTACGGCATTGAACTTGTGAATGAGGCTGAAGAACAAGTGCGAGTAATACAAGCCAATCTCAAGGCTGCTCAATCTCGTCAGAAGAGCTATGCGGATAAAAGACGCCACCCTCTCCACTTCGACATCGGGGACCAGGTTTATGTCCGTGTGTCTCCGGTGAAGGGAGTTCATCGTTTCGGAGTGAAGGGTAAACTTGCACCGTGATTCATTGTTCCGTTCACCATCATTGAAAAATGCTGACCCTTGGCATATCGCTTGGAGTTACCGTCGTCGCTCGCAGGAATTCACAACGTCTTCCATATCTCTCAGCTGAGGAAGTGCCTCAAACACTCGGCTGAAATCCGCACAGAAGGCATAGAAGTTCTTCAACCGGACCTCACATATACAGAATATCCAATCCGGATTATCGATTAAAAGACTCGCGCCACAAGAAACCGGACCTTATGGTTCTACAAGGTCTTGTGGAGTAACCATACCGCTGATGAGGCGACATGGGAAAGCGAGGAATATCTACGAACCAATTATCCGGACTTGCTATCATCATATACCCGGTAAAGTTTCCCCACTTTGCAATTCTTTTGGAATCTCGGGACGAGATTCTTTTTAATGGGGGAGGGATGTAAAATACCCAAAAAATGGTATCAAGAATTTTCAGCTCATGTACACTTCGGAAAAATGAAGGGAATTAAAACTTTGAATTGTAACGGTGTAAGTTCAAAGTGAGGATTTAGACTTCCCAAAAACCTCCAATCATGGAGATATAAATACATAACTTGGATCTTCATATTCCAAATATTCAACCTTCCAAATTTCAGCTCATTTGGAGGAGTATTAATATTTGTTTGGGATTAAAAGAGGAAGCCCTCTAATCTGAATTTCAAATTCAGTTTAAAATCCCAATTTCCTCAATTTGCAAATTTGGTTCCACAAATGTGTTCTCCACATTTTAATTAGCAGCAATGCCGAAAATCAGAAACTTTGGAGTTGGTTTGCTATGTTTTTGGAACAATACAAAAGGGAGAATTCAAATTCCATTTCAAATTCAAAAGACCAAAAACAATTCAAACTTCACACCAGAATTCAAATAATTTTGGATTCAACTTTTCAAACCATGACTTTGGGAGGAAGCAAAGGAGTTATTTTGGAGACTAATGGGAAAATATCAAAGAAGCATTAGGTGGGAGGGGGCCCACTGGTCAGTCACCACAGAGGCAAAGTCTCTGTTTTCCCTCAGCTGTTCACGCGCGGGCGCCAGCTCCCGGCTAAGTCCTCCGGCCGACGTTTCCACCGAGCTGCTTCCTCGCTGCTCCCGACGTCGGTTCGTGCACGTGGGTGCTCAAAGCGGCCGCCAAGTGCATCCTATGCTCTTATCCACGTTACACCGCAGCTTCTCCACGCTCTGCTCGAACGCTCGCGGAACCCCCCCCCCCCACGGCGGAAGAACCTTTCGGCTCATCGACGCCCGGCAAACTCGGCATGCCTCTCGCACAACTGAGCCACGGGAACTTTTCGCCAGGTTTTCCCTCCTGCTCTCCTAAACCTTAGGCAGACGCTAGCACCGGTGGTTGGCTCCCGCGAGCTGGAATTTCCTTCGGAGCCCCGGTGTTGATCACATGCGCCGCACCGTCGCCCGATGGATTTACAGCCTCTTCTGATCAAACAAAAGGTTCCTGAGGTGCGTTAGGAACCCTTCTTCCTTCCCTCCAACCAGTTCCTGCCTTCTTAGCTCCGGCACCGAGTAATTTGAAGTTTGGCGCAGGCTGTTCTTTAGAAACCCGAGGACTCTTCGGGGAAATTCGTCGTGCTCCGAGTAGCTCCGCACTAGATGAGCTTAGGGTAGCTCCTGCACACGCTTGCGCACCTCTCCGAAGTCCTAGCAGCTCAAATGATCAAGTAGAGGTACCGGGCACCGAGTTTTTGTCACCGCCGTCGTTTTACGTGCTCGGGTCGCCGGTGAGGTCCCCTCTCCGGTAATTTTCATAGAGAGCGGGCTATGGTTTGATGTTGTCCACGTGACACTGGTGCTTTTAGAGCAAACCCTAACCCAAAAGACCCACTGTCGAGTGAGAATGAGGTCGCCGAAGTGTGGTTTGACATGGTTACCGGCGTGAGCACCGTTCCGGCCTTTGTGACCCGCTCCCCGACCACACCATAGTTTTCAGCATGGTGTAGAACTCACAGGCGGCGAGTGTGGGGAAGTTCGGACAACGGGAACCCCGTCCCGGCGAGTCTCGCCGCCGCGGGAGGCGCGGGCAGCGTGAGGAAGAAGGAGGACCGGGTCCCACCGGTCAGCCTCTGTACCACTCGGGGATTGGCCTGTAGCACCGGATCGGGTGCGGCTGCACGGGAAATAACCCCGTGGCCTCGGTGTTGACGTCATATGAGTGGATAGCGCCACGGGTGGGGCCCACAGCCAGAATTTAAACATTTCTTTAATTTCCAGATTGAGTGCAAACTTCAAAGGACCATAACTCTCAGTAGAAATGTCCAAAATTTGTCAAACAAATTTTGCTGGATTCCTCTCAGTCAGTACTTTGCAAAAATGCAAATAAATTGATCTGAGGATCTATGGAAATTTCTCCAAAATTCATCAAAATTAAACTTTTGGGAATTAATTCCAGAAGATCCCTTTTATGGAATTTCTTCAAATTTGGCCAGGAGGTTCTTTATGGTGTTACTGATTTCCAGTACAAGTTTGAGCTTCATTGGAGTTCATTTGCTAGGCTAAATTGCCTTCCAAAATTCAGCTTTTATTTGAAAATTCAAATTTAAACAGAAACTTTTCAGAACTCCTGTCCAACTTCAAAAAATCAATCTCTCTGTTGGTAGCTCCAAAAATGGTGAAACAATTTTTTTAGAACCATGGAGACTTACCCTAATCAGATCTTCCACTGTTAGCTATGTCAAAGCTCCTGATTTCGGCTCAAATTCAGAGAAGCCTTGCACTTGTAAGAATTTTGGAGACTACATTGTGCAATGACATTTCTCCAAATTCTTTATTTGTATCAGTTACGTATTGGGTGAATGCTTGCATTAGAGTTAGGGTGATTGAAACCCCACTTGCATAACCTTTTAAATCTTATGGATGGTTGGGTAGTTTACAAACTCGACGAGTAGAGAATGCCGTGCTAATGATCTTAGGAACTCGGTTGAAGTCGAGTTGTTGGAAGCTACTCGCGAGATAGTATTTATCACACGGGATTAGAAGAGGTAGAGAATGGCTTAAGTTGTGAAACTGAGACCCAGAAGGGGGGATAGGATGCAGTGAGCGGAGGTCTGACGTGCGTAGCCCTGTTTGTGTCGATTGAGGACCGAGCCGTGTGCGGCCCTTCTGGACAAGTATGAACAGTACCGGATGCATACTGGCATATAGGAACCAGGAAACCGATGTAATTGGTTAACCTGGGTGCCGAGGCTTACCCAACCGTAAATATGAGTGGGTTGAGGGTAGCAAGGTGTCAATCTGCCGGTGGGCACAGTCACGCTCCACGCGGGGACCTCCTGCCCGTTACAGACGGGCCGGTTCCGCATTTGGGTTGCCTTTGAAAGGTTGTTGCATACAACAGAGTAGGATAGTGCGTGGAATCACACTTCTGAAAGTGGGTGTATGTGACGTGTTATCCGGGTGTGTCCTGATTGCAATCACCGTCCCTTGTGGTTATTTGAGTACCCGCTTGTTCACTGCGCTGTGATGTAGTAAGAAGTGAAATAAGCCAACTGAATATGCTGTATTGAACAATTAATGTCTTGAAACCTTATATGCTGTAGTTATCGAGCAAGTTTATATTCCACTCTGGGCATCCACATCGGAGGAAAGCGTTTCTTGTTTGATTGTGGACATCCGATGTGAGGGCTGACTAAGGCTCATTAAGCTGTCGCCATAAAACTGAAAGTAAGGATCAACATGTAGGCGTGTTTTATTGCAAAGTCCTTTTTCCTATCTTACACATCCTTGCATGAAGAGTTCCATGCCTAGGGTTGTCGGTTAAGACTTGGTGAGCCATCATGCTCACGGTTGCAATCTTTGAGCTATGTGCAGGTGAAAGTTATAAGGAAGGTTCCGAGGATGAGGCGATGCTCCCGCCGGGGTACACGGCCGAGCTGGAGCCCTGCACGTCGCCGTGATCTACTCTTGAGTGCTGCTAGTGTGTAGCGTCCCGGGCTGGACGGCTGCACTTTTGCATTGTTAGGATGAGAGGATATCTATGTATAAGACTTCCACTGTATAATTAAGTTTTGTAAAAAGACTTCCGCTGTTTTATATCAAATAAAAGTTTGTATGTTATTCTTAATTCTTTTCGTGTGTGCTATTGGGTGCCGCATCGCACGGCACCACCCTATGCGATCCTGGAGTGGGAGAACCACGGGGTGGTCCCCACGCCAAGCATATGAGTAGAGCTACTAGGTGGAAAAAATTGACATTTTTTGTAGAATTCCCTAATGAAACTTAGAAAAGTGTCAGTTAAAAAGATCTTGTATAGTCTAATCCTATAAGAAAAAACTATATCTATATTTCCTTGTCAAATGTTTCGAGCTAAGTTATCCTTGGTAAAAACCTCTCCATTAATTTTTCAAATCACTTTGTTATTCACATTTATACCATCATTGATGATGTATCTATATATTGATTGCAACAAAAAAGGTACGTAGGGTGTAAGCTCCACCTAAAAAGGTCCTTATTTTCCTTTAAATTAACATGAGCAGTGGATGCATCTAACGTATGGCTTAAGTTTGGTTCCACTAATGCCCTCTAAAAAATGTTGAAGGGAACTCTATAGATGAAAGTTTCAGCATCACTATTCTTTTTCCTGCGAATCTGATATAATGATCAATATCTATCTTTAAAGTATAATTGCCTAACAAATTATCGTTCCAAAACCAAACTAAATTACCATATTGTAAGGGCCTCAGTTTTTGACACCCATTTGCAGTGTTCATCCCCACACCACACACCTCATTTGAGGAAAAATGATGAACACAAATAAAGAGCAAGTAACAATTATCAACATGCTCATTAGGGAACAAACTCACACATTGCAAAAGTGGTACTTCCCACATGTGATATAGATGGGCTGGACATATGAAAACTCCTACACTTTGCCAAGGATGTCCATGCCAAGTTTCACCCAAATTCAAAACATTTTTGAGGTCATCTTGGGTGTAGATAGGAAAGGGGCAGTTTGAAAACATATTCAAATTCAAACTGTTTTCACCCACTGAATTTAAAAGTGGAAGGCATATTCTTGCTCAGCACATTTTTGTGAGCTCACACACCAATTTTCACTCCATTTGGAGTTGATCTTGACATGAGCTAAGGGGGAGAAATTCAAACTTTATTTGAATTTCAAACTGCACTTGTGCTGAAATTCATTCAAACCAAACCTCATTTGAACTTTGATCAATTCAAATGGCTCTTGGGTGAATAATTTGAGTTGCCAAGGGTAGAATAGGGTTCACTGTTTACCACAGCTGTTAGGAATAAATTTCAGAGGTTAAAAGAGGAATGGGACCCACATGTCAGCCTCAGCCTCAAAGCAAACCGACTGAACCACAGTTCAGTCGGTTCCCGGCTGTTGTGCGCGCGCGCCACCGAAGGGGCCGGCCGGCGCCAGCTCCTGCTGCGTGCCCCAAGCCGGAGGCCAGCCGGCCGAGCTATTTATTCCCTCCCCGGCGTGCCTCAGTCACCATTTCCCCGAGCTACCGACGTGCGCGACTGCTTTTCCCACTGCCATCGCCGCCGCTCGAGTTCCTGCTTGATCAAGCCGATCGCAGCTCCCTCTTTCCATTCCAAGGTCCCAGCAAGGTACTAGCAACCATCCTCCATCCTTCCCATTGATAGAAATCGATTGAAACCGAGTGATATCGGCTGTGCCGAAAGATCAAACTCGGAACTGGAAACCGCCGCACCTCGGGCTCTCGTGGACAGCCCAACCTGGGCGTTGTCACGCCCGAGCCAAGGCACCCTTGGACGCGCAAGTGATCGGTGCTGCTCATCCCCGAGCCACAGCTCGAGTGGTTGCTCACCGGCGGCGAATTTCCACTTTTCCCCTTTCTGTGTGCAGAACGACCCTCGGGTACGATTCTGTTTAATTCGTGCTCTAGAAAGGATTAGAGGGCCTCAGGCCACTCCCACACGAACTAGACACGGTGACGCACAAGTTGCCTTCACAACTCTGGGCCGGAGAACTTCTGTGCCCGGCGTAATTCAAGGTCTACTAATGGCGGAACGCACGGGGGGTATCGGGCGCACGGTGAGGACCTATTTCGGGCCTTCCCCGTGCTGCCCCGAGTTCATGTCGACCTTCTCTGAGGTCCACTGATGCTCCCCGACCGGTTTCCCAAGTAGCTGAGGCACTAGGAGCATCAGCCGACATGGCCGAAGTCGTTCCGATATGGCGGCTCGTCGCCGACCATGCTCCGGCCGTTGTCATGAGCAGCTGACCCTCGGATCATGTTCCCCAAGTAAAAGTAGGCAGGGGCGGCCAGAATCAAGAAGTTTGAAGCTGTACAGCAGCCAGCGGCGAGCTCTCCGGCGAGGTCCCTCGGCGGCGGAGCGCGGGTGTCGCGAGGTTGAAGAAGGGGGTGGACCCCAGCTGTCAGCGGCCGATATTTTGAATCGGGATCCGGCTGCGGCCGGGATCGGGTGTGCTGGCGCGCAAAAGCCTTGTGGGCCGCGGTGTGCTGTCGCTTCGGCGTGCGACGCGTGTCTCCTGGGCCCACGCGCGAGTTTAAACTTTTCCCCGATTTTCAGATTTCCTTCAAACTTCAAATCCTTATAACTTTGGCTAGAAAGCTCCAAATTGAGTGAACCAAATTTTGCTGGATTCAGCTCTTTGAGTACTTTCCAGAAAATCAAGTGTCACTTCATGAGATTCCTTAATTCTCCAGAATTAATTCCTTAAAGTTTAAACTGTTAGGAATTTTAACTGGAGAATCATTTGGAGGAAAATCCTGAAATTTTGCTGAGATGTTCACCAAAATATCCTTGAACTACCATAAAAATTTCAGATCCATTTGAGCTCATTTAGTCCACCTAATGGTGTGATTAGTAAAACTGTTCCAGAGAAAATAGAAAATGTTCAGAAACATTTTCAGAATTTTCTCTGAAATTGTTTAGCTCATATCTTTAGTTAGAGACTTCCAAATTAAGTGAGACCAATTCCATTAGAACCCTCTGAAAATCTAGTTTTCAGAAAGTCATAGTTTGTTTCATGAAAATACCTAGAACACCCTAAAAGCCTTTAATTAAGGTCAAGGACATAATTATTTGTGGAGGGCTCAAATGAGCTTTGCTGCAACTAAAACTTGACCAAGTCTCTGTTTAGGTTGTAACCAAGCCACAGTAAAAGTTTCACAGTCATTAGGTCTATCTAGTAAAGGTTATAGACTTCACAACTTCAAAGTTAATACAAAAGCATTTAATTAATACATACATTGTTCTTATCATGTAGTCGCTAAGGTCGAGGAGGAACCCGAAGTCCTAGACTTCGTTACTCCGGAGGAACAGCTAGCCTACGACCAAGAGCAGCAAGGCAAGCCCCGGTTTGCATTAACCATTTTATAAATTTTTATTGTTTTGAGCACATACTTGTTTTCTTTATGTTGTGCATCAGAGTCTTGTTTGGAAACCCCACTGCATAGCCAAGAAAACCATGGGTTGGGGTTTAGGATTGCAAACCCCGTTAGCCACTGCATTGCTAGGATAGAGTAGGATTCGGTACAAGTCGAGTAGTTGGAACTACTCGCGAGAATAGGCTAGAGGCACATTGCTCGGGTAGAGATAGCACATGATACACATGGCAAGAAAATGAGACCGAGCGGAGAGTAAGGGCAGCAGGACTTTGGGGCCTGTGTGCTGTAGCTCCGCTTGTGTCGATTGAGGACCGAGCCGTGTGCGGGCCTGTTGAACAAGCTAGAACAGTACCGAAGACCTACCGGCTATATGGGAACCGGGAAACTGATGTAACTCGGGTAGCTGGGTATTGAGGCATTGCCCGTCGTTCAGAGGGTAGGTTGAGAGCTCGAGGTGTAAATCAGCTGGCGGCACAGAGATGCGCGTGCAGGGACCTCTTGCTCGGGACGATGGGACCGGTTCAATATTTGGCTAACGGGTGAAAGGTAGTCGCGTACGGCGTCCGTGATGGTTGTTGTAGGCAACATCGAGTACGGGCGTACGTGACGGGTTGTTCGGGTAACCCTGCAGGTGTAAATCGATTATAATCGCCGTCCCTCGCGGTCAGTGAGTACCACTTGTTCACTGTACCGTGACGTAGAAAGAACAGGCTAGTTACATGTTAAAATGTTGCTGATTGAAAGTTGGATATTGATTGTTAATGATATGTTGTAGCTTAGTGCTAACTAAAGTTCTTTTCAACTTTGGGCAAAGTACATGAGAGAAATGCGTTTCTTGTTTGATTGCGGCTCTCTCATGTGCCTTAGCGTAAAGTTCTCCACAACCTGCTGCTAAAACTTGAAAGTAAGGTTCTACTAATTAGGCGAGTCCTTGCAAATGATTTTTACCTCATGCAACCCATCACCCTCATGTAGAAGTTTCATGTTTAGGTGAGACGGGTCAGACTTGCTGAGCCTTCGTGCTCACTGCTTGTGTTTGAAGCTTTTGCAGGGTTCTATGAGGAAGGGACTCCCGAAGAGGAGACGGAACCCCAGGAGGGGAACCCCGTCGAGTGGGAGTCGTGCACGCCGCAGAGTTAGTGTGCGAGTGTGCTAGCAAGGACACGTTCGAGGGCTGAACGTGCACTTGATGCTTAGTCTACGCCCGCGAGTGTGGACTAAACTTATTTTGATGTAAACATGTTAATAAACTTGTTTATGTAATAAAGCTTCCGCTTCCGCTTTGTACCTTTGACGTGTGTTATACGGTGTTGTGCAACGCAGCACCCCTCAGCGTGATCCTGGCTCGACAGGACCAGTGGGGTCGTGTCAGCGTGGTATCAGAGCTCGCTTGAGGTTTAACACAGTACAAAGGTCTTCTTTTTCAAAAATCCAGTGAGGAACGAGTTAGTAGCCCGTATAAGGATGTTATTAGTATATAGAAAGTGGCTTATTAACTTATTTGTTATGTCGGAAAATCGTGCATCTCGGGACGTTCATGTCTTGGGGGGTGCACGTAAGCGCTGTCCACCAGTGCGCACAAGCTGAAGGGTGGAGCCCCACGGGTGGCAGGTAACCCGACCCGCTTTGATATCCTCTACGACTCTTCATGTCGTTTGGGGTATTCGAGCAACGTCTGTCCCTGGCGTGCGTGGTGCAACATGGGAGACCCCGTCACGTGGTCTGAAACGTGAACACGTAACTCAAGGCGTGTTTGGCTTGAGAACATCCGGGCGAGTGATGACGGCCGGGTGTACAAACTGTATGGATTCCGGGCTCGGTGTGCAGCCGAGTCTGATGATTGTTTGAGTTTCTGCAGGTAGCCTTACCACGAAACGGTAGACGTGTAGCATCCGTGTGCGAGTGACGAGTAGTGCCACTGAACTAACGAAGCCGGCTAAATCCGGTATAGGTTTTTCCTTTGTGAGGACGTAGTACCGACATAATCTGGTGACGCCTCGACGTCACACCCAACTAAATGAACAACTTCATTTAAAAACTTGAAGGTTTTGATCCAAAGTAGTAAAACTTGATGTAACTCCTTCCCTTGAACAGGATATTCAAAGTTAATAAATTTTCAACTTATAGGATGTTAAGGACAGAGCACTCTGTTTTCAGCTAAATCAAGGCTGAAGTTAATCAGAGGTTAGAGGTTGAGTTCTTTCGAGGTTGGGGTCGTATGATACATTTCTGGAAAGCTTTGGAGGAGCTTTACAACTTTTCTGTTGAGTTCCAGAGGTGTTTCATCCCTTAACCACTCGAAAAATGCAGTAGAGTTGAAACTGTCCAGAAAACAGGACGGAGCAAAGACTCTCTGTAGACTCTCTGTAAATTAAGCATAACTTCCTGCATAAAAATCCAAAAATAGAAAATGAGGTGGTTCTGGGAAGCTTATGAGATGGGTTACAACTTTGTAACAGAAAGTTTTGTCAGATTAGGAACAGAATTAACTGGAATTCTTGGATCAAATCAGTACCTAAGGCAGGGAGGTGCTGTCCAATTGTTCCCAGAAATTCTGTTAACTTTGACATCTCATAACTTTTGAACCAGAGCAGATCTTAGGCCAACCAAATACTTTCTGGAAAGCTATTGAAGTTAACTTTAACTTTGATGTTGAGCTCCAGGACTGGTTTTGCTTTTAACCTGGCCTAAATCAGATTGATATGGAAACTGGTCAGGGCTGTCATGGGAACAGCAGATCAGCAGTCAAATTTGTTTAAAAATTTGAACTATGTTTCCAAGTGTTAAGGGTTCAATGACATATCTTATGTTATAACTCAATGGTTTACTGTTTAAATAAATATTTGACATTTCTCAAATATATTTTTACAGATGGCAGCAGATAAACGGTTGGAGAACGGGTGGGTAGTTTCCCACTGCTCTGACCGTAGCGGCTACCCGGGAGCATTGTGGCTAATGCTCCAATATTTCGGGTACAACCAGATGCCGCAATACTTCGCCAAGGAAGAAGGCGAAGAGGGGAACAAGACGTGGACGATCCATGTCGAGGTTCCTGCAGGGCCTACGCCACCCGGTTGGGTGCCATTCACCGTCACGGTGAGAGGAAGACAACCGGAAGGGATGTGGCAAGTGGCAGCCCGTGACACTATGTCACGTTTCTGCCAACTACACGTACAGGCTATGGAGGGAACTCCATACGCACTCGTTCCGGTGGAGGGACGAGCTCAGCATGTGTGGGAAGAGAGGTACCTAGAGGCAACAAACCCGAGTTGCCCAAGGTACAACCCCGCGGAGGCAAATCTCAGCCTCCAAATGAGGGCGGGAAACGCTGTGATGGACAGCCAAGCTGTTCATACGGAGCATCTCGCCACCAAGCTCAAGGAGAGCACAAGCCGTGGAGATCATTTTGAGAGTGCTCACAGTGCACTCCGCAATGTGCTCCTTCCGACGATCAAGCGACTGAATGAACAACACAATCAGTTGCGTCGTCTGAAGAAGGCAAAGAAGAAGAGCCGTGTTGACATTGCGGCGTTGCAAGAGCTGGTGCAGACCCTAACCCAGCAGAATGAGGACCTTGCTCAAGAGCGGGACGACGCTATTGAGGAAGGACAAGGCTGGGAAGAGGACTACAACCAGGCTATGGACGAGGTGCATGCATTGCAGGACCTCGTGCCCCCGGTATTGGGCGTACCGGTAGTCTTGGGTCTTCCAGCCATGGGAGAACCTGGAATGGGAGAAGAGGTGGTAGACCCCGAGCCACCAGCAGAGGTACCGGAGGAGGACGACCCACAGGAGGTCGAGTTCTACTCCGAGTAGGGGGTTACGGTTGCCAAGTAGGGCAGCTAGGGTAGCGTAACCCAACTTTTGTAATCGGTGACATGTCGTGTAGACAGTAGCGTATGTATAGGTAGTGACGACATGAGCACGACTTCTCGGAGATCCGAGAATAATGTATCTTGTATAAAGTTTATGCTTTATCAATATATGTGAATGTTGTGCAAGTTAATCATGCGTCGCTTCAATACTTACTCCTGTTTATGGAATTTTGAGTAAGACATGTGCTAATTGCTGCTGTGTTGAATTTCAGAATGACGCGTACTCGTGCCAACCCCGATGTTGGAGGTACTAGCCAAGGGGGAGAGACCTCCCAACCACCTCCCGAGGACTCCTCGGGACAGCAGCAGCAACAGCAACAGCAAACACCGCCACCGCCACTGCCAACGGTTACATTGGCCGACATTGTCGCGGCAATGGCGGGTTCACATCAGCAGCATACAGAGCTGCTGCAAACGTTAATTGCGAATACGTCTCGCCCAGAGAGACGTCAAGATCGTGAGGAGCGCCAACAGAGCTCCTACTCTGACTTCCTGGCGACTCATCCCCCTGTATTCTCAAAGGCGGATGAACCACTTGACGCGGACAACTGGCTCCGCGCCATAGAGATGAAGTTCGGGCTGCTCCAAATCAGCGAGCAGCGCAAGACTCAGTTCGCGGTCCAGCAGCTCCAAGGATCCGCGAGCGCGTGGTGGGCCAACTTTTGTGCTTCACAACCCACCGACCGAGTGATGACCTGGGCGGAGTTCCGGACGGCCTTCCGGGCCTATCATATACCGCCCGGTTTGATGAAGAGGAAGACGCAGGAATTCCTACACCTGCAACAAGGGAGCCGGAACGCGCTGGAGTACTCCAGAGCGTTCAACGATCTCGCACTCTACGCGTCGTATCACGCAGATACGGACGAGAAGCGGCGGGACCACTTTTACCAGGGGCTTAACCCGCTCCTGAAGGACAAGCTGGCGATGTTCAATCGCGGCAGCCTCAACGACATAATTGATGCTGCGATTGTTCAGGAAGACTCCGGCAAGGAGTTGGCGGCGGCAGAGCGAAAGCGAAGCGCGCCGCAGAGCAGCGGAGAAGGAGGCGGTCCTTCTCAGAAGTTTCGGATGGTGAATCGCCCACCATCAGGTCCGCGCTGGCAGCCACCACAGCGGTCGATGCCGTTCCGCGGTCGGCCGTATTCTTCACCGGCATTCCGGCCGGCACTGCCAGCACCACCGCAACAACAACAGCAGCAGCGGGCGATGCCGCGTGCGTTTGCACCTCCGCAACGCATGCCGGGCTTTCGTCCACCAAGTACTCCACCAGCAGCGGCCACATGTTACAAGTGTGGTCGTCCAGGACACTTCGCGAGCAGTTGCCCGGAGAGGCAAGGCGGCGGAGTGGTACCACAGTTTCCGGGGAGGAATCAACCCCGGAACCCTACTAATGCGCGGCGGGCAAACCCTAGGCCCGGTACTGTCCACCAGCTTGCCATTGAGGACGTGCCGGAGGGCGAGCCAATCCTTGCGGGTATGTTCCAACTCCACCAGCATCCCGCTATAGTACTATTTGATTCAGGCGCCACGCATAATTTTATTAGCCAAGCTTTCATTGCTAAACACAGCTTGCCAATACTACCCACCGATAGTCCATATTTAATTTGTTCACCGGGTGGGAAGATTTCAGCAAGCGTAATGGTCTCCAAAGCACCATTATGCTTAGCGGGTAGAGTGTACCCCACGTCTCTCATTATCTTAGAGGGACAGAAGGTCGATGTCATCCTAGGGATGTCGTGGTTAAACCGCCACGGCGCTGTTTTAGACACCGTCCTCCGAGTCGTGCACTTAAACTCAGGAGTGCACGGTTCTCACTCATTATTTCTGGACAGTCCAGAAATAAAACTTCCAAGTGTCTATCAAGCCACAACCATCAGATTGGAAGACATTCCAGTGGTCCGAGAATTCCCTGATGTATTCCCGGATGATTTGCCGGGGATGCCACCCGATAGAGAGGTGGAGTTCAAGATTGAACTTGCACCGGGAACCATGCCAATATCCCGAAGGCCGTACAAGATGGCGCCCAAGGAGTTGGCTGAACTGAAGACTCAGCTCACGGACCTTCTGGAGAAGGGTTTTATTAGGCCGAGCTCCTCGCCATGGGGCTGTTCGGCATTATTTGTCAAAAAGAAGGATGAAACGTTGCGGCTTTGCGTGGACTACCGTCCATTAAATGCCGTAACCATCAAGAACAAGTACCCGTTGCCACGGATCGACATGTTGTTTGATCAGTTGGTCGAAGCAAAGGTCTTTTCCAAGATGGATTTAAGATCCGGGTACCATCAGATTAAGATCAGGGCTGAGGACATTCCAAAGACAGCTTTTTCGACAAGGTACGGACTTTATGAGTACCTGGTCATGTCCTTTGGCCTCACCAATGCTCCAGCTCACTTCATGTACTTAATGAACTCGGTGTTCATGCCGGAGCTGGACAAGTTTGTCGTGGTCTTCATCGACGACATCCTGGTATATTCCAAGTCGGAGGAAGATCACAAGAAACATCTGCGTATAGTCTTGCAACGGCTGCGGGATCACAAGTTATACGCAAAGTTCAGCAAATGCGAGTTTTGGATATCGCAAGTGCCTTTCCTCGGGCATATCATCTCAGCGGAGGGTATCGCTGTGGACCCGAGCAAAATCACGCAAGTGCTGAATTGGAAATCCCCGAGAACTGTTCATGAGGTACGGAGTTTCCTCGGACTCGCGGGATATTATCGGAGGTTCATTCCGAACTTCTCGAAGATTGCCAAGCCAATGACAGAGCTGCTGAAGAAGGCTACCAAATATGTTTGGAGTCCAGCATGTGAAGCAGCATTCAAGGCTTTAGTCAAGCACCTGACATCAGCACCGGTTTTGGCGCAGCCAGACACAACAAAACCGTTCGATGTGTACTGCGATGCATCCGGCATTGGGCTCGGATGTGTGTTGATGCAAGACCGAAGGGTGGTCGCGTATGGGTCACGGCAGCTTAGGAATCATGAGCAAAATTATCCAACTCACGACTTGGAGCTCGCTGCCGTGGTACTTGCACTGAAAATGTGGAGGCACTACCTACTCGGTAACCTCGTACATTTATATACCGACCACAAAAGCCTCAAGTACATATTCACTCAGAAGGAGCTGAACATGAGGCAACGAAGATGGTTAGAACTGATAAAGGATTACGAGATAGAGATCCATTATCATCCGGGCAAGGCAAACGTTGTGGCAGACGCGCTAAGCCGCAAGTCACACGTCAATAATCTGACCATCACACCGTTGGAAGAGAGCGAACCACCACTACATGTGATTCCACATGGAGCTCTCTACAACCTAGCTTTGATCCCCACCATCCGTGAAGAGATAGCGGCAGCCCAGAAGAATGACAAGGGCATATCACATTTGCGGAGACGTGTAGACAGTGGGGAGTTGAAATGTTTCCGGAAGGACGGAGACGGCGTCCTATGGTTCAAGGACCGGATCGTCGTACCACGAAACCCGGAGTTACGGAAGAAAATCTTTGATGAGGCTCACTTATCAAAGTTTTCTATTCACCCCGGCAGCAACAAGATGTATCAAGAACTCAGAAGCAAGTTTTGGTGGACACGGATGAAGCGAGAGACTGCAAAATACGTGTCCGAGTGTGATACATGTCGACGGGTGAAGGCAGACCACATGCGGAAACCGGGACTGCTGCAACCACTGGGCATTCCTGCCTGGAAGTGGGAGGACGTGAGCATGGATTTCGTCGTCGGTTTACCCACCACCTTACAGAAACATGATTCTGTGTGGGTGATCGTCGATCGGCTCACCAAAGTTGCCCATTTCATCCCGGTCAACACCAACTACAACGCCAAGAAGTACGCTGAACTGTACATCTCACGGATCCTATGCTTATACGGCGTACCCCGTACTATCGTATCGGACCGGGGCACTTTATTTGTGTCCCGTTTTTGGGAGCAGCTCCACGCTGCCTTGGGGACGAAGCTGATCCGTAGTTCAGCCTACCACCCGCAGACGGATGGGCAAACGGAGCGGGTAAATCAAATCTTAGAAGACATGCTACGAGCTTGCGCTATCGACCACGGCAAGAACTGGGATGATCACTTGCCGTTAGCCGAGTTCTCGTACAACAATGGGTACCAAGCCAGAATCAAGATGGCGCCCTACGAGGCGCTATACGGGAGAAAATGCCGCACACCATTGAATTGGTGTGAGTCTGGCGAGAGGGTTACCTTCGGGATTGATCTTGTCAACAACGCGGAAGAAAAGGTTCGATTAATTCAAGCGAACCTAAAAGCCGCTCAATCCCGACAGAAACAGTATGCGGACCGGAGAAGGCGTCCGTTACAATTCGAAGCTGGAGACCACGTATATCTACGAGTGTCTCCAATGAAGGGCGTAAACAGATTTGGGGTGAGAGGAAAGTTAGCACCCCGATTCATCGGTCCATTCCAGATTACCGAAAGATGTGGATCGGTGGCATACCGGCTAAGATTACCAGAAGCACTTTCCGGTGTGCACGACGTCTTTCACATTTCCCAGCTGAGGAAGTGTCTCAAGCTATCAACTACCGTTCAGCTGGAAGACATTGAAGAACTGCAACCGGATCTCACCTATCGGGAGGAACCGGTGCAGATTATTGATGAAAAGGCCCGAACCACACGCAACCGTACGTTGTGGTTCTACAAGGTTCTGTGGAGTAATCACTCCATGGATGAAGCGACATGGGAGAGCGAAGAATTCCTTCGCACTAACTACCCCGACTTTCTCACGTCGCATATCCGGTAATTTTTCCACCGTCCTCTCTCTCATTTTCACCTTATAATCTCGGGACGAGATTCTTTTAAGGGGGGAGGAATGTAAGGGCCTCAGTTTTTGACACCCATTTGCAGTGTTCATCCCCACACCACACACCTCATTTGAGGAAAAATGATGAACACAAATAAAGAGCAAGTAACAATTATCAACATGCTCATTAGGGAACAAACTCACACATTGCAAAAGTGGTACTTCCCACATGTGATATAGATGGGCTGGACATATGAAAACTCCTACACTTTGCCAAGGATGTCCATGCCAAGTTTCACCCAAATTCAAAACATTTTTGAGGTCATCTTGGGTGTAGATAGGAAAGGGGCAGTTTGAAAACATATTCAAATTCAAACTGTTTTCACCCACTGAATTTAAAAGTGGAAGGCATATTCTTGCTCAGCACATTTTTGTGAGCTCACACACCAATTTTCACTCCATTTGGAGTTGATCTTGACATGAGCTAAGGGGGAGAAATTCAAACTTTATTTGAATTTCAAACTGCACTTGTGCTGAAATTCATTCAAACCAAACCTCATTTGAACTTTGATCAATTCAAATGGCTCTTGGGTGAATAATTTGAGTTGCCAAGGGTAGAATAGGGTTCACTGTTTACCACAGCTGTTAGGAATAAATTTCAGAGGTTAAAAGAGGAATGGGACCCACATGTCAGCCTCAGCCTCAAAGCAAACCGACTGAACCACAGTTCAGTCGGTTCCCGGCTGTTGTGCGCGCGCGCCACCGAAGGGGCCGGCCGGCGCCAGCTCCTGCTGCGTGCCCCAAGCCGGAGGCCAGCCGGCCGAGCTATTTATTCCCTCCCCGGCGTGCCTCAGTCACCATTTCCCCGAGCTACCGACGTGCGCGACTGCTTTTCCCACTGCCATCGCCGCCGCTCGAGTTCCTGCTTGATCAAGCCGATCGCAGCTCCCTCTTTCCATTCCAAGGTCCCAGCAAGGTACTAGCAACCATCCTCCATCCTTCCCATTGATAGAAATCGATTGAAACCGAGTGATATCGGCTGTGCCGAAAGATCAAACTCGGAACTGGAAACCGCCGCACCTCGGGCTCTCGTGGACAGCCCAACCTGGGCGTTGTCACGCCCGAGCCAAGGCACCCTTGGACGCGCAAGTGATCGGTGCTGCTCATCCCCGAGCCACAGCTCGAGTGGTTGCTCACCGGCGGCGAATTTCCACTTTTCCCCTTTCTGTGTGCAGAACGACCCTCGGGTATGATTCTGTTTAATTCGTGCTCTAGAAAGGATTAGAGGGCCTCAGGCCACTCCCACACGAACTAGACACGGTGACGCACAAGTTGCCTTCACAACTCTGGGCCGGAGAACTTCTGTGCCCGGCGTAATTCAAGGTCTACTAATGGCGGAACGCACGGGGGGTATCGGGCGCACGGTGAGGACCTATTTCGGGCCTTCCCCGTGCTGCCCCGAGTTCATGTCGACCTTCTCTGAGGTCCACTGATGCTCCCCGACCGGTTTCCCAAGTAGCTGAGGCACTAGGAGCATCAGCCGACATGGCCGAAGTCGTTCCGATATGGCGGCTCGTCGCCGACCATGCTCCGGCCGTTGTCATGAGCAGCTGACCCTCGGATCATGTTCCCCAAGTAAAAGTAGGCAGGGGCGGCCAGAATCAAGAAGTTTGAAGCTGTACAGCAGCCAGCGGCGAGCTCTCCGGCGAGGTCCCTCGGCGGCGGAGCGCGGGTGTCGCGAGGTTGAAGAAGGGGGTGGACCCCAGCTGTCAGCGGCCGATATTTTGAATCGGGATCCGGCTGCGGCCGGGATCGGGTGTGCTGGCGCGCAAAAGCCTTGTGGGCCGCGGTGTGCTGTCGCTTCGGCGTGCGACGCGTGTCTCCTGGGCCCACGCGCGAGTTTAAACTTTTCCCCGATTTTCAGATTTCCTTCAAACTTCAAATCCTTATAACTTTGGCTAGAAAGCTCCAAATTGAGTGAACCAAATTTTGCTGGATTCAGCTCTTTGAGTACTTTCCAGAAAATCAAGTGTCACTTCATGAGATTCCTTAATTCTCCAGAATTAATTCCTTAAAGTTTAAACTGTTAGGAATTTTAACTGGAGAATCATTTGGAGGAAAATCCTGAAATTTTGCTGAGATGTTCACCAAAATATCCTTGAACTACCATAAAAATTTCAGATCCATTTGAGCTCATTTAGTCCACCTAATGGTGTGATTAGTAAAACTGTTCCAGAGAAAATAGAAAATGTTCAGAAACATTTTCAGAATTTTCTCTGAAATTGTTTAGCTCATATCTTTAGTTAGAGACTTCCAAATTAAGTGAGACCAATTCCATTAGAACCCTCTGAAAATCTAGTTTTCAGAAAGTCATAGTTTGTTTCATGAAAATACCTAGAACACCCTAAAAGCCTTTAATTAAGGTCAAGGACATAATTATTTGTGGAGGGCTCAAATGAGCTTTGCTGCAACTAAAACTTGACCAAGTCTCTGTTTAGGTTGTAACCAAGCCACAGTAAAAGTTTCACAGTCATTAGGTCTATCTAGTAAAGGTTATAGACTTCACAACTTCAAAGTTAATACAAAAGCATTTAATTAATACATACATTGTTCTTATCATGTAGTCGCTAAGGTCGAGGAGGAACCCGAAGTCCTAGACTTCGTTACTCCGGAGGAACAGCTAGCCTACGACCAAGAGCAGCAAGGCAAGCCCCGGTTTGCATTAACCATTTTATAAATTTTTATTGTTTTGAGCACATACTTGTTTTCTTTATGTTGTGCATCAGAGTCTTGTTTGGAAACCCCACTGCATAGCCAAGAAAACCATGGGTTGGGGTTTAGGATTGCAAACCCCGTTAGCCACTGCATTGCTAGGATAGAGTAGGATTCGGTACAAGTCGAGTAGTTGGAACTACTCGCGAGAATAGGCTAGAGGCACATTGCTCGGGTAGAGATAGCACATGATACACATGGCAAGAAAATGAGACCGAGCGGAGAGTAAGGGCAGCAGGACTTTGGGGCCTGTGTGCTGTAGCTCCGCTTGTGTCGATTGAGGACCGAGCCGTGTGCGGGCCTGTTGAACAAGCTAGAACAGTACCGAAGACCTACCGGCTATATGGGAACCGGGAAACTGATGTAACTCGGGTAGCTGGGTATTGAGGCATTGCCCGTCGTTCAGAGGGTAGGTTGAGAGCTCGAGGTGTAAATCAGCTGGCGGCACAGAGATGCGCGTGCAGGGACCTCTTGCTCGGGACGATGGGACCGGTTCAATATTTGGCTAACGGGTGAAAGGTAGTCGCGTACGGCGTCCGTGATGGTTGTTGTAGGCAACATCGAGTACGGGCGTACGTGACGGGTTGTTCGGGTAACCCTGCAGGTGTAAATCGATTATAATCGCCGTCCCTCGCGGTCAGTGAGTACCACTTGTTCACTGTACCGTGACGTAGAAAGAACAGGCTAGTTACATGTTAAAATGTTGCTGATTGAAAGTTGGATATTGATTGTTAATGATATGTTGTAGCTTAGTGCTAACTAAAGTTCTTTTCAACTTTGGGCAAAGTACATGAGAGAAATGCGTTTCTTGTTTGATTGCGGCTCTCTCATGTGCCTTAGCGTAAAGTTCTCCACAACCTGCTGCTAAAACTTGAAAGTAAGGTTCTACTAATTAGGCGAGTCCTTGCAAATGATTTTTACCTCATGCAACCCATCACCCTCATGTAGAAGTTTCATGTTTAGGTGAGACGGGTCAGACTTGCTGAGCCTTCGTGCTCACTGCTTGTGTTTGAAGCTTTTGCAGGGTTCTATGAGGAAGGGACTCCCGAAGAGGAGACGGAACCCCAGGAGGGGAACCCCGTCGAGTGGGAGTCGTGCACGCCGCAGAGTTAGTGTGCGAGTGTGCTAGCAAGGACACGTTCGAGGGCTGAACGTGCACTTGATGCTTAGTCTACGCCCGCGAGTGTGGACTAAACTTATTTTGATGTAAACATGTTAATAAACTTGTTTATGTAATAAAGCTTCCGCTTCCGCTTTGTACCTTTGACGTGTGTTATACGGTGTTTTGCAACGCAGCACCCCTCAGCGTGATCCTGGCTCGACAGGACCAGTGGGGTCGTGTCACATATCTCAGATGGAAGGTCCCTAAGTTTAGGAATTTCTCTTATACTTTCTTAAGGCCTTGCAAATGTGTGAATCACAAGGCTTTATCTATACATGCCCAGCTGTATGATTTTGCAGATAATTGTTCTGGAGTAGTTGTTGTCACGTGTTGTCCACATTTATTGGTTTGAAAAGCCATTTACTTAAGATATATTGGTTCCATACCTCTATATTATGAAGTCCCAGCCCTTCTTGTTCTTTTAATTACCAAAGGATGTTCCATCTAACTTGTTTTCTTATGATCATTATCTTGACAATATAACCTTAACCTATAATACACTACTACAACAAGCTCTAAATGTATTATCACACACGGTTTTCAAAACCGCCTGAAATGAAGAACCTGTGAAAATAAGTCATTTTCATAGGCGGAAACTTAAGCCGCCTATGAAAAAAGTTATCACACGCGTTTTGTAACATAAAGAGTATCCGCCTATCACAACTCCATTATCGCAGACAATTCTTTACCTACGACTGTCCGCCTGTGAAGAATGTTTATCACAGGTTGATTGTAACGTAAAGAGTACCCGCTTGTGATAACTCCATTATCGCAGACTGTTCTTTACCTACGACTGTCGGGCTGTGAAGAATGTTTATCACAGGCAGATTGTAACGTAAGATCATCCGCCTATGTAACTCTATTATCGCAGGGGGTTCTTTACCTACGACTAGCCTCCTGTGTAACTCTATTATTGTAGGCGGTTCTTTACCTACGACTAGCCGCCTATGAAACTATATTCAGGTGGTTCGTTACCTATGATAAGCTCTCTGTGAAATTATATTATCACAGGTGGTTTTTTAGGTACTACATGCTGTTATTTTTAATTTCCAGGTCAATTTCATACGCATAGTAGAAACAATATATTCTGACAAGTATAATCGACACAATATCAGCAAAAAGTATGTAAGTACAATACATCTCAATTCATAGTTTACAATTTTTTCACTAAAAACCAAATTGATGCTCAGTAGACTAGCAAAGTTCTGGCACATCAGCTATTATACCTTCCTCATCGAAGAACTGCCCTTTTCGGTGGAAAATTTCACGACGCATGAAGTGACATAGTTAACTTACAATCTTCTCGGCTCCTCCACCAGGCATATCTCTAGAAACCGGCCATTCTTCATCCACATTCATGTGCTGCATTGAAACACATAACAAGGTTTAGAATGTGTTGGTGACAATGATAACATTATAATATTAAAATACGCTAGTTGCAATTAATATGAAACTCAAAAGTAAGAAAATACAATATGGACATTAAGGATAATTTACATCCTCACGATTCACTCTATATTCGCAGGCGGTCCAAAGATGCTCGCATACATAATACCCCATAAGACGCTCCTAGAAGGCTGCTTGGAAGAAGGATAATATGTTGATATAAGCAATGCATCTTTATTATGAGGTCTCTGACCGCCAAGTTGTTTCACGTAAAACCGCAAAGCATTGTCATACAAGGAATATCATATAAGAGTTGCCAACCTATATATCTGCGTGTATATTAAAAGTATCAAAGAGTCGTACGTTCTCAAAATGTTAAGGAAATCTTTGTAAGTATCTTGTGAGTAATCAGCTTAGTCCAAGACCGTTGCCAAACCCTGCGCTGGCTTGATGAAGATCATTTTGTAGTGTTTACTGCACATGTATAAACACACGTGTTAAATCAAAAATTAGCAATAATTGTTATTTCCATGCCATGTGTCGAACTTACTCGAATTGGTACGGGGCCTTTACGAGGTCCTTTTCATCTCTGACAAAGTTAAACATGACCTGTCCTATGTAGGCTGCAACCTTTGTCTTTTTATCCTTCTTTTGGATTGCGATTGATTTTTTAAATTGTTTTTTTGTCATGTGCTTGTACTATTCTGAGTTCCGTTGCACCTGGAAGTCGAAATTCAACTTTGCAATCACTATAGGGTCAAGGATACCTGTCTTGGAGTTCAGCTTTTCATTATCCATGTATTGCATCCTATTGAACAAGTCAAGAATTGTAATAATCTCATGACGTGTGTATGTGTGTAGTAAGAAAAGCAAATACGAAATATTAGAGTCACTTACAAGCACCAGACGAGTAGCAGGTTGATTTCGAGCATGCCCTGATAGAAAAGGCTCCGCGGAACTTCAAAGAGAAGGGCTCATTTATCTTCTCCAATGCTTCAGAATGCTTCTTTCGGCACACAAAATATGACGTAATAAATGTCATATTTTGTGCTGGCAGTGATGTACCACTCATGCATTCTTCTGATCGAGAAAGGTTGTTTTTCTAAGTTGTGCCGATGTCATGAACGGCTTCCCATTCTCATATTCAGGAGGAACGTCCTGAATCTTGTATACCATAACTTCTGGTTTAACTAAACCATCTCCTGAGTATATTTCACACCGTCTTCATCCCACTCCTCAATATTTTCTAATGCTGGCTCATGTGAAGCACGAGATGCATTAGATTTTGTAATATTTTTCTTCATTTTCCAAATATTTTGACACTTATTTAGAAGGTTCCTTATTTTCGTATGAGCTAACTTTCACAGGCACTGACCGAGGAGTAGTCGTCGAAAGTTGGACATTGGCCTGTTGTTGAACCTGTTGTTCAACTGATTGCTCTTTACTACCAGCAGCTTGCTCTTGTACTCCTTCAAGTTGTTGTTCAACTGGTTGCTCTTGGTTATCTTTACTAGCAAGGTTACTATCATCCTTGCTGGGACATAGCGGGAGTGGATCTTCCAGGACTTTCGATGAAGAAGATTGACACGACCCCAACGGTCTTGTCGAGCCAGGATCACGCTGAGGGGTGCTGCGTTGCACAGCACTGGATAACACACGTCAAAGGTACAAAGCGGAAGCGGAATTTTATTACATAAACAAGTTTATGAACATGTTTACATCAAAATAAGTCCAGACTACACTCACGGGCGTAGACTACGCATCAAGTCCACGTTCAGCCCTTGAACGTGTCCTTGCTAGCACACACGCACACTAACTCTGCGGCGTGCACGACTCCCACTCGACGGGGTTCCCCTCCTGGGGTTCCGTCTCCTCCTCGAGAGTCCCTTCCTCATAGAACCCTACAAAAGCTTCAAACAAAAGCAGTGAGCACGAAGGCTCAGCAAGTCTGACCCGTCTCACCTAAACATGGAACTTCTAAATGAGGGGTGGTGAGTTACATGAGGTAAAAAATCATTTGCAAGGACTCGCCTAATTAGTAGAACCTTACTTTCAAGTTTTAGCAGCAGGTTGTGGAGAACCTTACGCTAAGGCACATGAGAGAGCCGCAATCAAACAAGAAACGCATTTCTCTCATGTACTTTACCCAAAGTTGAAAAGAACTTTAGTTAGCTCTAAACTACAGCAGTTCATTAGCAATCAAGTCCATCTCTCAATCAGCAACATTTTAACATGTAACTAGCCTGTTCTCTCTACGTCACGGTACAGTGAACAAGTGGTACTCACTGACCGCGAGGGACGGCGATTATAATCGATTTACACCTGCAGGGTTACCCGAACAACCCGTCACGTACGCCCGTACTCGATGTTGCCTACAACAAGCATCACGAACGCCGTACGCAACCACCTTTCGCCCGTCAGCCAAGTATTGAACCGGTCCCATCGTCCCGAGCAAGAGGTCTCTGCACGCGCATCTCAGTGCCGCCAGCCGATTTACACCTCGAGCTCTCAACCTACCCTCTGAACGACGGGCAATGCCTCAATACCCAGCTACCCGAGTTACATCGGTTTCCCGGTTCCCATATAGCCGGTAGGTCTTCGGTACTGTTCTAGATTGTTCAACAGGCCCGCACACGGCTCGGTCCTCAATCGACACAAGCGGAGTGACACGACCCCATTAGTCCTGTCGAGCCAGGATCACGCTGAGGGGTGCTGCGTTTCACAGCACCGTATAACACACGTCAAAGGTACAAAGCGGAAGCGGAAGTTTATTACATAAACAGTTTTATGAACCTGTTTACATCAAAATAAGTTTAGTCCACACTCGCGGGCGTAGACTACGCATCAAGTCACGTTCAGCCCTCGAACGTGTCCTTGCTAGCACACACACACTAACTCTGCGGCGTGCACGACTCCCATTCGACGGGGTTCCCCTCCTGGGGTTCCGTCTCCTCTTCGGGAGTCCCTTCCTCATAGAACCCTGCAAAAGCTTCAAACACAAGCAGTGAGCACGAAGGCTCAGCAAGTCTGACCCGTCTCACCTAAACATGGAACTTCTACATGAGGGTAATGGGTTACATGAGGTAAAAATCATTTGCAAGGACTCGCCTAATTAGTAGAACCTTACTTTCAAGTTTTAGCAGCAGGTTGTGGAGAACCTTACGCTAAGGCACACGAGAGAGCCGCAATCAAACAAGAAACGCATTTCTCTCATGTACTTTGCCCAAAGTTGAAAAGAACTTTAGTTAGCTCTAAGCTACAGCATATCATTAACAATCAATGTCCAGCTTTCAATCAGCAACATTTTAACATGTAACTAGCCTGTTCTTTCTACGTCACGGTACAGTGAACAAGTGGTACTCACTGACCGCGAGGGACGGCAATTATAATCGATTTACACCTGCAGGGTTACCCGAACAACCCGTCAGGTACGCCCGTACTCGATGTTGCCTACAAAAACCATCACGGACGCCATACGCAACTACCTTTCACTCGTCAGCCAAATATTGAACCGGTCCCATCGTCCCGAGCAAGAGGTCCCTGCATGCGCATCTCTGTGCCGCCAGCCGATTTACACCTCGTGCTCTCAACCTACCCTCTGAACGACGGGCAATGCCTCAATACCCAGCTACCCGAGTTACATCAGTTTCCCGGTTCCCATATAGCCGGTAGGTCTTCGATACTGTTGTAGCTTGTTCAACAGGCCCGCACACGGCTCGGTCCTCAATCGACACAAGCGGAGCTATAGCACACAGGCCCCAAAGTCCTGCTGCCCTTACTCTCCGCTCGGCCTCATTTTATTGCCATATGTATCATGTGCTATCTCTACCCGAGCAATGTGCCTCTAGCCTATTCTCGCGAGTAGTTCCAACTACTCGACTTGTACCGAATCCTACTCTATCTTAGCAGTGCAGTGGCTAACGAGGTTTTCAATCCTAAACCCAACCCATGGTTTTCTTGGCTATGCAGTTGGGTTTCCAATCAAGACTCTAATGCAAAGAACAATATTCAAAGATGTGCTCAAAACAATAAACATTTGTAAAAAGGTTAATGCAAACCGGAGCTTGCCTTGCTGCTCTTGGTCGTAGGCTAGCTGCTCCTCCGGAGTATCGAAGTCTAGGACTTCGGGTTCCTCCTCGACCTTAGCGACTACATGATGAGAGCAATATATGTATCAACTTAAATGCATTTGTATTAACTTTGAAGTTGTGAAGTCTATAACCCTTGCTAGACAGACCTAATGACTGTGAAACTTTTACTGTGGCTTGGTTACAACCTAAACAGAGACTTGGTCAAGTTTTAGTTGCAGCAAAGCTCATTTGAGCCCTCCACAATTAATTATGTCCTTGATCTTAATTGGAACTCTTAGGGTGTTCTAGGAATTTTCATGAAACAAACTATGACTTTCTGAAAACTAGATTTTCAGAGGGTTCTAATGGAGTTGGTCTAACTTAATTTGGAAGTCTCTAACTAATGATATGAGCTAAACAATTTCAGAGAAAATTCTGAAAATGTTTCTGAACATTTTCTATTTTCTCTGGAACAGTTTCACTAATCACACCATTAGGTGGATTAAATTAGCTCAAATGGATCTGAAATTTTTATGGTAGTTCAAGGATATTTTGGTGAACATCTCAGCAAAATTTCAGGATTTTCCTCCAAAGGATTCTCCAGTTAAAATTCCTAACAGTTTAAATTTTGACGAATTAATTCTGGAGAAATAAGGAATTTCATGAAGTGAAACTTGATTTTCTGGAAATTACTCAGAGAGCTGAATCCAGCAAAATTTGGTTCACTCAATTTGGAGCTTTCTAGCCAAAGTTATGATGATTTGAAGTTTGAAGAAAATCTAAAAATCGGGGAAAAGTTTAAACTCGCGCGTGGGCCCAGGGGACACGCGTCGCTCGCCTAGGCGATGGCACATCGCGGCCCACAAGGATTTTGCGCGCCAGCACACCCGATCCCGGCCGCAGCCGGATCCCGATTCAAAATATCTCCCGCTGACAGCTGGGGCCCACCCCCTTCTTCAACCTCGTGACACCCGCGCCTCGCCGCCGAGGGATCTCGCCGGAGAACTCGCCGCCGGCTGCTGTACAGCTCCAAACTTCTCGATTCTGGCCGCCCCTGCATACTTTTACTCGGGGAACAGGATCCGAGGGTCAGCTGCTCATGACAACGGCCGGAGCATGGTCGGCGACGAGCCGCTACCTCAGAACGACTTCGGCCATGTCGGCTGACTACCCTAGCACCTCAGCTACTTGGGAAACCGGTCGGGGAGCATCAGTGGACCTTAGAGAAGGTCGACATGAGCTCGAGGCATCTCGGGGAAGGCCCGAAATAGGTCCTCACCGTGCGACCGATGCCGCCCGTTCGTTCCGCCATTAGTAGACCTCAAATTACGCCGGGCACAGAGGTTCTCCGGCCCAGAGTTGTGAAGGCAACTTGTGCGTTACCGTGTCTAGCTCGTGTGAGAGCGGCCTGAGGCCCTCTAATCCTTTCTAGAGCACGAATTAAACAGAATCGTACCCGAAGGTCGTTCTGCACACAGAAAGGGGAAAAATGGAAATTCGCCGCCGGTGAGCAACCACTCGAGCTGTGGCTCGGGGATGAGCAGCACCGGTCACCCGCGCGTCCAAGGGTGCCTTGGCTTGGGCGTGACGACGCCCTGGTTGGGCTGTCCACGAGAGCCCGAGGTGTGGTGGTTCCAAGTCCCGAATTTGATCTTTCGGCACAGCCGATATCAATCGGTTTCAACCGAATTCTAGCAACGGGGAGGATGGAGGAAGGTCTCTAGTACCTTGCTGGGGCTCTGGAGTGGAAGGAGGGAGCTGCGATCGGCGTTCTCCGATCAAGTCCGAGCTGCGGAAGTTTTCGGCCGGCGCTGAGTTCTTGCGGGGAAGAACGGTGGTGCCTCGGCCGAGGAGGGGGCAGGCGCCTTAAGAAGGCTCTGTACCGCCTCACGCCCGCGCGTGGGCAAGCAGCTGGTGGCGTGGTGGCTGGCCTCGGTGGCGATCACCGCTGTGGCTCGGTGACCCGAGTGAAAAAGTCTCAGTCGGTTTGATCTGAGCAGTGGCTGACATGTGGGTCCCACCTCCAGTTTTAACCTCTGAAATTTACTCCTAATCACTGTTGTAAAGAGTGAACCCCATACTACCCTTGGCAATTCAAATTATTCACCCATGAGCCATTTGAATTGATCAAAGTTCAAATGAGGTTTGGTTTGAATGAATTTCAGCACAAGTTCAGTTTGAAATTCAAATAAAGTTTGAATTTTTCCCCCTTAGCTCATGTCAAGATCAACTCCAAATGGAGTGAAAATTGGTGTGTGAGCTCACAAAAATGTGCTGAGTAAGAATATGCCTTCCACTTTTAAATTCATGGGATAAAAACAGTTTGAATTTGAATATGGTTTCAAACTGCCCTCTTCCTAACTGTACCCAAAATGACCTCAATAGGATTTTGAATTTGGGTGAAACTTGGCATGGACATCCTTAGTAAAGTGTAGGAGTTTTCATATGTCCAGCCTATCTATATCACATGTGGAAAATACCACTTTTGCAATGTGTGAGTTTGTTCTCTAATGAGCATGTTGATAATTGTTACTTGCTCTTCATTTGTGTTCATCATTCTTCCTCAAATGAGGTGTGTGGTGTGGTGATGAACACTGCAAATGTGTGTCAAAAACTGAGGCCCTTACATTCCTCCCCCCTTAAAAGAATCTCGTCCCGAGATTATAAGGTGAAAATGAGAGAGAGGACGGTGGGAAATTACCGGATATGCGACGTGAAAAAGTCGGGGTAGTTAGTGCGAAGGAATTCTTCGCTCTCCCATGTCGCTTCGTCCATGGAGTGATTACTCCATAGAACCTTGTAGAACCACAACATACAGTTGCGTGTGGTTCGGGCCTTTTCATCAATAATCTGCACCGGTTCCTCCCGATAGGTGAGATCCGGTTGCAGTTCTTCAATGTCTTCCAGCTGAACGGTAGTTGATAGCTTGAGACATTTCCTCATCTGGGAAACGTGAAAGACGTCGTGCACACCGGAAAGTGCTTCTGGTAACTTCAGCCGGTATGCCACTGATGCACATCTCTCGGTAATCTGAAATGGACCGATGAATCGGGGTGCCAACTTTCCTCTCACCCCAAATCTGTTTACGCCCTTCATTGGAGACACCCGTAGATATACGTGATCTCCAACTTCGAATTGTAATGGGCGCCTTCTCCGGTCCGCATACTGTTTCTGACGGGATTGAGCGGCTTTTAGGTTCGCTTGAATTAGTCGAACCTTTTCTTCCGTGCTGTTGACAAGGTCAATCCCGAAGGTAACCCTTTCGCCAGACTCACACCAGTTCAACGGTGTGCGACATTTTCTTCCGTATAGCGCCTCGTAGGGCGCCATCTTGATGCTGGCTTGGTACCCATTGTTGTACGAGAACTCGGCTAACGGCAAGTGATCATCCCAATTCTTGCCGTGGTCGATAGCGCAAGCTCGTAGCATGTCTTCTAGAATCTGATTTACCCGCTCGGTTTGTCCATCCGTCTGCGGGTGGTAGGCTGAACTACGGATCAGCTTCGTCCCCAAGGCAGCGTGCAGCTGCTCCCAAAAACGGGACACAAATAAGGTGCCCCGATCCGATATGATAGTACGGGGTACGCCGTACAAGCATAGGATCCGTGAGATGTACAGTTCAGCGTACTTCTTGGCGTTGTAGTTGGTGTTGACCGGGATGAAATGGGCAACATTGGTGAGCCGATCGACGATCACCCACACCGAATCATGTTTCTGTAAGGTGGTGGGTAAACCGACGACGAAATCCATGCTCACGTCCTCCCACTTCCAGGCAGGAATGCCCAGTGGTTGCAGCAGTCCCGGTTTCCGCATATGATCTGCCTTCACCCTTCGACATGTATCACACTCGGACACGTATTTTGCAGTCTCACGCTTCATCCGTGTCCACCAAAACTTGCTTCTGAGTTCTTGATACATTTTGTTGCTGCCGGGGTGAATAGAAAACTTTGATAAGTGAGCCTCATCAAAGATTTTCTTCCGTAACTCCGGGTTTTGGGGTACGACGATCCGGTCCTTGAACCATAGGACGCCGTCTCCGTCCTTCCGGAAACATTTCAACTCCCCACTGTCTACACGTCTCCGTAAATGTGACATGCCCTTGTCATTCTTCTGGGCTGCCGCTATCTCTTCACGGATGGTGGGGATCAAAGCTAGGTTGTAGAGAGCTCCGTGTGGAATCACATGTAGTGGTGGTTCGCTCTCTTCCAACGGTGTGATGGTCAGATTATTGACGTGTGACTTGCGGCTCAGCGCATCTGCCACTACGTTTGCCTTGCCCGGATGATAATGGATCTCTATTTCGTAATCCTTAATCAATTCTAACCATCTTCGCTGCCTCATGTTCAACTCCTTCTGAGTGAATATGTACTTGAGGCTTTTGTGGTCGGTATATAAATGTACGAGGTTACCGAGTAGGTAGTGCCTCCACATTTTTAGTGCAAGTACCACGGCAGCGAGCTCCAAATCATGAGTTGGATAATTCTGCTCATGGTTCCTAAGCTGCCGTCACCCATACGCGACCACCCTTCGGTCTTGCATCAGCACACATCCGAGCCCAATGCTGGATGCATCGCAGTACACATCGAACTGTTTTGTTGTGTCTGGCTGCGCCAAAACCAGTGCTGATGTCAGGTGCTTGACTAAAGCCTTGAATGCTGCTTCACATGTTGGACTCCAAACATATTTGGTAGCCTTCTTCAGCAGCTCTATCATTGGCTTGGCAATCTTCGAGAAGTTCGGAATGAACCTCCGATAATATCCCGCGAGTCCGAGGAAACTCCGTACCTCATGAACAGTTCTCGGGGATTTCCAATTCAGCACTTGCGTGATCTTGCTCGGGTCCACAGCGATACCTTCCGCTGAGATGATATGCCCGAGGAAAGGCACTTGCGATATCCAAAATTCGCATTTGCTGAATTTTGCGTATAACTTGTGATCCCGCAGCCGTTGCAAGACTATACGCAGATGTTTCTTGTGATCTTCCTCCGACTTGGAATATACCAGGATGTCGTCGATGAAGACTTGTCCAGCTCCGGCATGAACACCGAGTTTATTAAGTACATGAAGTGAGCTGGAGCATTGGTGAGGCCGAAGGACATGACCAGGTACTCATAAAGTCCATACCTCGTCGAGAAAGCCGTCTTCGGAATGTCCTCAGCCCTTATCTTAATCTGATGGTACCCGGATCTTAAATCCATCTTGGAAAAGATCTTTGCTTCGACCAACTGATCAAACAACATGTCGATCCTTGGCAACGGGTACTTGTTCTTGATGGTTACGGCATTTAATGGACGGTAGTCCATGCAAAGCCGCAACGTCTCATCCTTCTTCTTGACAAATAATGCCGAACAGCCCCATGGGGAGGAGCTCAGCCTAATAAAACCCTTCTCCAGAAGGTCCGTGAGCTGAGTCTTCAGTTCAGCCAACTCCTTGGGTGCCATCTTGTACGGCCTTCGGGATATTGGCATGGTTCCTGGTGCGAGTTCAATCTTGAACTCCACCTCTCTATCGGGTGGCATCCCCGGTAAATCATCCGGGAATACGTCAGGGAATTCTCGGGCCACTGGAATATCTTCCAATCTGACGGTTGTGGCTTGATAGACACTTGGAAGTTTTATTTCTGGACTGTCCAGAAATAATGAGTGAGAATCGTGCACCTCTGAGTTTAAGTGCACGACTCGAAGGACGGTGTCTAAAACAGCGCCGTGGCGGGTTAACCACGACATCCCTATGATGACATCGACCTTCTGTCCCTCTAAGATAATGAGAGACGTGGGGTACACTCTACCCGCTAAACATAATGGTGCTTTGGAGACCATTACGCTTGCTGAAATCTTCCCACCCGGTGAACAAATTAAATATGGACTATCGGTGGGTAGTATTGGCAAACTGTGTTTGGCAATGAATGCTTGGCTAATAAAATTATGCGTGGCGCCTGAATCAAACAGTACTATAGCGGGATGCTGGTGGAGTTGGAACATACCCGCAAGGATTGGCTCGCCCTCCGGCACGTCCTCAATGGCAAGTTGGTGGACAGTGCCGGGCCTAGGGTTTGCCCGCCGCGCATTAGTAGGGTTCCGTGGTTGATTCCTCCCCGGAAACTGCGGTGCCACTCCGCCGCCTTGCCTCTCCGGGAAACTGCTCGCGAAGTGTCCTGGACGACCACACTTGTAACATGTGGCCGTTGCTGGTGCAGTGCTCGGGGGACGAAAGTCCGGCATGCGTTGCTGAGGTGCAAACGCACGCGGCATCGCCCGCTGCTGCTGTTGTTGTTGCGGTGGTACTGGCAGTGCCGGCCTGAATGCCGGTGAAGAGTACGGCCGACTGCGGAACGGCATCGACCGCTGTGGTGGCTGCCAGCGTGGACCTGATGGTGGGTGATTCACCATCCGAAACTTCTGAGAAGGAACGCCTCCTTCTCCGCTGCACTGCGGCGCGCTTCGCTTTCGCTCTGCCGCCGCCAACTCCTTACCGGAGTCCTCCTGAACAATCACAGCATCAATGATGTCGTTGAGGCTGCCGCGATTGAACATCGCCAACTTGTCCTTCAGGAGCGGGTTAAGCCCCTGGTAAAAGTGGTCTCGCCGCTTCTCGTCGGTATCAGCATGATACGACGCATATAGCGCGAGATCGTTAAACGCCCTGGAGTATTCCAGCGCGTTCCGGCTCCCTTGTTGCAGGTGTAAGAACTCCTGCGTCTTCCTCTTCATTAGACCGGGCGGTATATGATAGGCCCTGAAGGCCGTCCGGAACTCCGCCCAGGTCATCACTCGGTCGGTGGGCTGTGGAGCACAGAAGTTGGCCCACCACGCGCTCGCGGATCCTTGGAGCTGCTGGACCGCGAACTGAGTCTTGCGCTGCTCGCTGATTTGGAGCAGCCCGAACTTCATCTCTATGGCGCGGAGCCAGTTGTCCGCGTCAAGTGGTTCATCCGCCCTTGAGAATACCGGGGGATGAGTCGCCAGGAAGTCGGAGTAGGAGCTCTGTTGGCGCTCCTCATGATCTTGACGTCTCTCTGGGCGAGACGTATTGGCGATGAGAGTCTGCAGCAACTCTGTGTGCTGCTGATGCAAGCCCGCCATTGCCGCGACAATGTCGGCCAATGTAACCGTTGGCAGTGGCGGTGGCGGTGTTTGCTGTTGCTGTTGCTGCTGCTGTCCCGAGGAGTCCTCGGGAGGTGGTTGGGAGGTCTCTCCCCTTGACTGGTACCCCCAACGTCAGGGGTGGCACGAGTACGCGTCATTCTGAAATTCAAAACAGCAGCGATTAGCACATGTCTTACTTAAAATTCCATAAACAACAGTAGGTATTGAAGTGACACATGATTAATTTGCACAACGTTCACATATATTGATAAAGCATAAACTTTATACAAGATACATTATTCTCAGATCTCCGAGAAGTCGTGCTCATGTCGTCACTACCTATACATACGCTACTGTCTACACGACATGTCACCGATTACAAAAGTTGGGTTACGCTACCCTAGCTACCCTACTTGGCAACCGTAACCCCCTACTCGGAGTAGAACTCGACCTCCTGTGGGTCGTCCTCCTCCGGTACCTCTGCTGGTGGCTCTGGGTCTACCACCTCTTCTCCCATCCCGGATTCTCCCATTGCTGGAAGACCCAAGACTACCGGTACGCCTAACACCGGGGGCACGAGGTCCTGCAAAGCATGCACCTCGTCCATAGCTTGGTTGTAGTCCTCTTCCCAGCCTTGTCCTTCCTCAATAGCGTCGTCCCGCTCTTGAGTAAGGTCCTCATTCTGCTGGGTTAGGGTCTGCACCAGCTCTTGCAACGCCGCGATGTCCACACGGCTCTTCTTCCTTGCCTTCTTCAGACGACGCAACTGATTGTGTTGTTCATTCAGTCGCTTGATCGTCAGAAGGAGCACATCGCGGAGTGCGCTGTGAGCACTCTCGAAATGATCTCCACGGCTTGTGCTCGCCTTGAGCTTTGTGGCGAGATGCTCCGTATGAACAGCTTGGCTGTCCATCACGGCGTTTCCCGCCCTCATCTGGAGGCTGAGATTTGCCTCCACGGGGTTGTACCTTGGGCAACTCGGGTCTGTTGCCTCCAGGTACCTCTCTTCCCACACATGCTGAGCTCGTCCCTCCACCGGAACGAGTGCGTATGGAGTGCCCTCCATAGCCTGCACGTGTAGTTGGCAGAAACGTGACATAGTGTCACGGGCTGCCACTTGCCACATCCCTTCCGGTTGTCTTCCTCTCACCATGACGGTGAATGGCACCAAACCGGGTGGCGTAGGTCCTGCAGGAACCTCGGCATGGATCGTCCACGTCTTGTTCCTCTCTTCGCCTTCTTCCTTGGCGAAGTATTGCGGCATCTGGTTGTACCCGAAATATTGGAGCATTTGCCACAACGCTTCCGGGTAGCCGCTACGGTCAGAACAGTGGGAAACTACCCACCCGTTCTCCAACTGTTTATCTGCTGCCATCTGTAAAAATATATTTGAGAAATGTCAAATATTTATTTTAACAATAAAGCATTGAGTTATAACATAAGACATGTCATTGAACCCATAAAACTTGGAAACATAGTTCAAATTTTTAAACAAATTTGACTGCTGATCTGCTGTTCCCATGACAGCCCTGACCAGTTTCCATATCAACCTGATTTAGGCCAATTTACAAGCAAAACCAATTCTGGAGCTCAACATCAAAGTTAAAGTTAACTTCAATAGCTTTCCAGAAAGTATTTGCTTGGCCTAAGATCTGTCCTGGTTCAACAGTTATGAGATGTCAAATTAACAGAATTTCTGGAGAAAATTGGACAGCACCTCCCTGCTTTAGGTACTGATTTGATCCAAAAATCCCGGTTAATTCTGTTCCTAATCTGACAGAACTTTCTGTTACAAAGTTGTAACCCATCTCATAATCTTTCCAGAACTACCTCATTTTCTATTTTTGGATTTTTATGCAGGAAGTTATGCTTATTTTACAGAGAGTCTACAGAGAGTCTTTGCTCTGTCCTGTTTTCTGGACAGTTTCAACTCTACTGCATTTTTCGAGTGGTTAAGGGATGAAACACCTCTGGACCTCAACAGAAAAGTTGTAAAGTTCTTCCAAAGATTTCCAGAAATGTATCATATGACCCCAACCTCGAAAGAACTCAACCTCTAACCTCTGATTGACTTCATCCTTGATTCAGCTAAAGACAGAGTGCTCTGTCCTTAACAACCTATAAGTTGAAAACTTGTTAACTTTGAATATCCTGTTCAAGGGAAGGAGTTATATCAAGTTTTACTACTTTGGAGCAACACTTTCAAGTTTTAAATGAATTTGTTCATTTAGTTGGGTGTGACGTCGATGCGTCACCAGATTATGTCGGTACTACGTCCTCACAAAGAAAAACATATACCGGACTTAGCCGGCTTCGTTATTTCAGTGGCACTAAACGTCACTCGCACACGGATGCTACACGTCTACCGTTTCGTGGTCAGGCTACCTGCAGAAACTCAAACAATCATCAGACTCGGCTGCACACCGAGCCCGGAATCCATACAGTTCGTACACCCGGCCGTCATCACTAGCCCGGATGTTCTCAAGCCAAACACGCCTTGAGTTACGTGTTCACGTTTCAGACCACGTGACGGGGTCTCCCATGTTGCACCACGCACGCTAGGGACAGACGTTGCTCGAATACCCCAAACGACATGAAGAGTCGTAGAGAATACTAAAGCGGGTCGGGTTACCTGCCACCCGTGGGGCTCCACCCTTCAGCTTGTGCGCACTGGTGGACAGCGCTTACGTGCACCCCCCAAGACATGAACGTCCCGAGATGCACGATTTTCCGACATAAAAAATAGGTTAATATGCCACTTTCTATATACTAATAACATCCTTATACGGGCTACTAACTCGTTCCTCACTGGATTTTTGAAAAAGAATACCTTTGTACTGTGTTAGACCTCAAGCGAGCTCTGATACCAACGCTGACACGACCCCATTGGTCCTGTCTTGCCAGGATCACGCTGAGGGGTGCTGCGTTGCACAGCACCGTATAACACACGTCAAAGGTACAAAGCGGAAGCGGAAGTTTATTACATAAACAGTTTTATGAACCTGTTTACATCAAAATAAGTTTAGTCCACACTCGCGGGCGTAGACTACGCATCAAGTCACGTTCAGCCCTCGAACGTGTCCTTGCTAGCACACACACACACACACTAACTCTGCGGCGTGCACGACTCCCATTCGACGGGGTTCCCCTCCTGGGGTTCCGTCTCCTCTTCGGGAGTCCCTTCCTCATAGAACCCTGCAAAAGCTTCAAACACAAGCAGTGAGCTCGAAGGCTCAGCAAGTCTGACCCGTCTCACCGAAACATGGAACTTCTACATGAGGGTAATGGGTTACATGAGGTAAAAATCATTTGCAAGGACTCGCCTAATTAGTAGAACCTTACTTTCAAGTTTTAGCAGCAGGTTGTGGAGAACCTTACGCTAAGGCACATGAGAGAGCCGCAATCAAACAAGAAATGCATTTCTCTCATGTACTTTGCCCAAAGTTGAAAAGAACTTTAGTTAGCTCTAAGCTACAGCATATCATTAACAATCAATGTCCAGCTTTCAATCAGCAACATTTTAACATGTAACTAGCCTGTTCTTTCTACGTCACGGTACAGTGAACAAGTGGTACTCATTGACCGCGAGGGACGGCGATTATAATCGATTTACACCTGCAGGGTTACCCGAACAACCCGTCACGTACGCCCGTACTCGATGTTGCCTACAACAACCATCACGGACGCCGTACGCAACTACCTTTCACTCGTCAGCCAAATATTGAACCGGTCCCATCGTCCCGAGCAAGAGGTCCCTGCACGCGCATCTCTGTGCCGCCAGCCGATTTACACCTCGAGCTCTCAACCTACCCTCTGAACGACGGGCAATGCCTCAATACCCAGCTACCCGAGTTACATCAGTTTCCCGGTTCCCATATAGCCGGTAGGTCTTCGGTACTGTTCTGGCTTGTTCAACAGGCCCGCACACGGCTCGGTCCTCAATCGTCACAAGCGGAGCTATAGCACACAGGCCCCAAAGTCCTGCTGCCCTTACTCTCCGCTCGGCCTCATTTTCTTGCCATATGTATCATGTGCTATCTCTACCCGAGCAATGTGCCTCTAGCCTATTCTCGCGAGTAGTTCCAACTAATCGACTTGTACCGAATCCTACTCTATCTTAGCAGTGCAGTGGCTAACGAAGTTTTCAATCCTAAACCCAACCCATGGTTTTCTTGGCTATGCAGTTGGGTTTCCAATCAAGACTCTAATGCAAAGAACAATATTCAAAGATGTGCTCAAAACAATAAACATTTGTAAAAAGGTTAATGCAAACCGGAGCTTGCCTTGCTGCTCTTGGTCGTAGGCTAGCTGCTCCTCCGGAGTTACGAAGTCTAGGACTTCGGGTTCCTCCTCGACCTTAGCGACTACATGATGAGAGCAATATATGTATCAACTTAAATGCATTTGTATTAACTTTGAAGTTGTGAAGTCTATAACCCTTGCTAGACAGACCTAATGACTGTGAAACTTTTACTGTGGCTTGGTTACAACCTAAACAGAGACTTGGTCAAGTTTTAGTTGCAGCAAAGCTCATTTGAGCCCTCCACAATTAATTATGTACTTGAACTTAATTGGAACTCTTAGGGTGTTCTAGGAATTTTCATGAAACAAACTATGACTTTCTGAAAACTAGATTTTCAGAGGGTTCTATTAGAGTTGGTCTCACTTAATTTGGAAGTCTCTAACTAAAGATATGAGCTAAACAATTTCAGAGAAAATTCTGAAAATGTTTCTGAACATTTTCTATTTTCTCTGGAACAGTTTCACTAATCACACCATTAGGTGGATTAAATGAGCTCAAATGGATCTTAAATTTTTATGGTAGTTCAAGGATATTTTGGTGAACATTCAGCAAAATTTCAGGATTTTCCTCCAAAGGATTCTCCAGTTAAAATTCCTAACAGTTTAAATTTTGAGGAATTAATTCTGGAGAAATAAGGAATTTCATGAAGTGAAACTTGATTTTCTGGAAAGTACTCAGAGAGCTGGATCCAGCAAATTTTGGTTCACTCAATTTGGAGCTTTCTAGCCAAAGTTATGATGATTTGAAGTTTGAAGGAAATCTGAAAATCGGGGAAAAGTTTAAACTCGCGCGTGGGCCCAGGGGACACGCGTCGCGTGCCTAGGCGATGGCACATCGCGGCCCACAAGGATTTTGCGTGCCAGCACACCCGATCCCGGCCGCAGCCGGATCCCGATTCAAAATATCTCCCGCTGACAGCTGGGGCCCACCCCCTTCTTCAACCTCGCGACACCCGCGCCTCGCCGCCGAGGGATCTCGCCGGAGAGCTCGCCGCCGGCTGCTGTACAGCTCCAAACTTCTCGATTCTGGCCGCCCCTGCATACTTTTACTCAGGGAACAGGATCCGAGGGTCAGCTGCTCATGACAACAGCCGGAGCATGGTCGGCAACGAGCCGCCACCTCAGAACGACTTCGGCCATGTCGGCTGACTACCCTAGCACCTCAGCTACTTGGGAAACCGGTCGGGGAGCATCAGTGGACCTTAGAGAAGGTCGACATGAGCTCGAGGCAGCTCGGGGAAGGCCCGAAATAGGTCCTCACCGTGCGCCCGATGCCGACCGTTCGTTCCGCCATTAGTAGACCTCAAATTACGCCGGGCACAGAGGTTCTCCGGCCCAGAGTTGTGAAGGCAACTTGTGCGTTACCGTGTCTAGCTCGTGTGAGAGCGGCCTGAGGCCCTCTAATCCTTTCTAGAGCACGAATTAAACAGAATCGGACCTGAAGGTCGTTCTGCACACAGAAACGGGAAAAATGGAAATTCGCCGCCGGTGAGCAACCACTCGAGCTGTGGCTCGGGGATGAGCAGCACCGGTCACCCGCGTGTCCAAGGGTGCCTTGGCTCGGGCGTGACAACGCCCTGGTTGGGCTGTCCACGAGAGCCCGAGGTGCGGCGGTTCCATGTCCCGAATTTGATCTTTCGGCACAGCCGATATCAATCGGTTTCAACCGAATTCTAGCAACGGGGAGGATGGAGGAAGGTCTCTAGTACCTTGCTGGGGCTCTGGAGTGGAAGGAGGGAGCTGCGATCAGTGTTCTCCGATCAAGTCCGAGCTGCGGAAGTTTTCGGCCGGCGCTGAGTTCTTGCGGGGAAGAACGGTGGTGCCTCGGCCGAGGAGGCGGCAGGCGCCTTAAGAAGGCTCTGCACCGCCTCACGCCCGCGCGTGGGCAAGCAGCTGGTGGCGCGGCGGCTGGCCTTGGTGGTGATCACCACTGCGGCTCGGCGACCCGAGTGAAAAAGTCTCAGTCGGTTTGATCTGAGCAGTGGCTGACATGTGGGTCCCACCTCCAGTTTTAACCTCTGAAATTTACTTCTAATCACTGTTGTAAACAGTGAACCCCATACTACCCTTGGCAATTCAAATTATTCACCCATGAGCCATTTGAATTGATCAAAGTTCAAATGAGGTTTGGTTTGAATGAATTTCAGCACAAGTTCAGTTTGAAATTCAAATAAAGTTTGAATTTCTCCCCCTTAGCTCATGTCAAGATCAACTCCAAATGGAGTGAAAATTGGTGTGTGAGCTCACAAAAATGTGCTGAGTAAGAATATGCCTTCCACTTTTAAATTCATGGGATAAAAACAGTTTGAATTTGAATATGGTTTCAAACTGCCCTCTTCCTAACTATACCCAAAATGACCTCAAAAGGATTTTGAATTTGGGTGAAACTTGGCATGGACATCCTTAGTAAAGTGTAGGAGTTTTCATATGTCCAGCCCATCTATATCACATGTGGAAAATACCACTTTTGCAATGTGTGAGTTTGTTCTCTAATGAGCATGTTGATAATTGTTACTTGCTCTTCATTTGTGTTCATCATTCTTCCTCAAATGTGGTGTGTGGTGTGGTGATGAACACTGCAAATGTGTGTCAAAAAGTTAGGCCCTTACACGGAGCTACAGCACACAGGCCCCAAAGTCCTGCTGCCCTTACTCTCCGCTCGGTCTCATTTTTCTTGCCATGTGTATCATGTGCTTTCTCTACCCGAGTCGAGTGCCTCTAGCCTATGCTCGCGAGTAGTTCCAACTACTCGACTTGTACCGAATCCTACACTACCATAGCATTGCAGTAGCTAACGGGGTTTGCAATCCTAAACCCAATCCATGGTTTTCTTGGCTATGCAGTTGGGTTTCCAAACAAGACTCTAATGCAAGGAATAAAGTAATCAAGTATGTGCTCAAAACAATAAAACTTGTAAAAAGGTTAATGTAAACCGGAGCTTGCCTTGCTGCTCTTGGTGGTAGGCTAGCTGCTCCTCCGGAGTAACGAAGTCTAGGACTTCGGGTTCCTCCTCGACCTTAGCGACTACATGATAGAAGCAGTACATGTATTAATTTAAATGCAGCTGTATTAACTTTTAAACTTGTGAAGTCTATAACTCTCACTAGACAGACCCAATGACTGTGAAACTTTTACTGTGGCTTGGTTACAACCTAGGCACAGACTTGGTCAAGTTTTAGTTGCAGTAAAACTCATTTGAGCCCTCCACAATTAATTATACACTTGACCTTAATTGAAGGCTTTTAGGGTTTTCTAAGGATTCTCATGAAACAAACTATGACTTTCTGAAAACTAGATTTTCAGAGGTTCTAATGGAGTTGGTCTCACTTAATTTGAAGGTCCCTAGCTGAAGATAGGAGCTAAACAATTTCAGAGAAAATTCTGAAAATGTTTCTGAACATTTTCTATTTTCTCTGGAACAGTTTTACTAATCACACCATTAGGTGGATCAAATGAGCTCCAGTGGATCTTAAATTTTTATGGTAGTTCAGGAATATCTTGGTGAACATCCCAGCAAAATTTCAGGATTTTCCTCCAAAGGATTCTCCAGTTAAAATTCCAACCAGTTTAAATTTTGAGGAATTAATTCTGGAGAAATAAGGAATTTCATGAAGTGAAACTTGATTTGCTGGAAAGTACTGAGAGAGCTGAATCCATCAAAATTTGGTTCACTCGATTTGGAGCTTTATAGCCAAAGTTATGAGGATTTGAAGTTTGAAGGAAATCTGAAAATCGGGGAAAAGTTTAAACTCGCGCGTGGGCCCCGGGGACACGCGTAGCACGCCGAGGCGACAGCACACCGCGGCCCACAAGGATTTTGCGCGCCAGCACACCCGATCCCGGCCGCAGCCCGATCCCGATTCAAAATATCGGCCGCTGACAGGTAGGGTCCACCCCTTTCTTCAACCTCGCGACGCCCGCGCTCCACCGCTGAGGGACCTCGCCGGAGAGCTCGCCACCGGCTTCTGTACAGCTCCAAACTGCACGATTTTGGCCGCCCCTGCCTACTTTCACTCGGGGAACAGGATTCTGGGGTCAGCTGCTCATGACAATGGCCGGTGCATGGTCGGCGATGAGCCGCCACCTCAGAAAGACTTCAGCCATGTCGGCTGACTTCCCTAGCATCTCAACTACTCGAGGAACCGGTCGGGAAGCATCAGTGGACCTCAGGGAAGGTCTACATGAGCTTGAGGCAGCTCGGGGAAGGCCCGAAGTTGGTCCTCACCGTGCGCCCGATGCCTCCCTTTTGTTCTGCCGTTGGTAAACCTCAAATTACGCCGGGTACAGAGGTTCTCCGGTCAAGGGTTGTGAAGACAACTTGTGCATTACCGTGTCTAGTTTGTGTGAGAGCGGATTGCGGCCCTCTAATCCTTTCTAGAGCACGAATTCGACGGAATCGCACCCGAAGGTCGTGCTGCACACAGAAAGGGGAAAACTGGAAATTCGCCGGTGAGCAATCACTCGGGCCGTGGCTCGGTGGTGAGCAGCACCGGTCACCAGTGCGTCCAAGGGTGCCTTGGCTCGGGCGTGACAACGCCCTGGTTGGGCTGTCCACGGAATCCCGAGGTGCGGCGGTTCGAAGTCACCGAATTGATCTTTCGGCATAACCGATTTCAATCGGTCTCAACTGAATTCTAGCAGCGGGGAGGACGGAGGAAGGTCTCTAGTACCTTGCCATGGCTCTGGAGGGGATGGAGAGGCGGTGATCAAGCTTCTCTGATCAGCTCCGAGTGATCGGCAGCGATGGCGCGGTTCTGATGCGAGGAGGCAGCAGAGTGAGCGGTGATCGCTCCGATCAGGGCGGTGGCGTAGATAAGAGGGCTGTGAGGCGGTTCAGCACGTCGGGGCGGCAAGCAGGTGGTGTCCCGGTCGCCTCTTCGCCATGGCGGCTGCTCAGTCCGGCGCAAGAACCCGAGCTGAGTTTTCAGTCGGTTTGAGTTGAAGTGGTGGCTGACATGTGGGTCCCACTTCCAGTTTTAACCTCTGAAATTTACTCCTAATCACTGTTGTAAACAGTGAGCCCCATAGTACCCCTGGTAATTCAAATTATTCACCCATGTGCCATTTGAATTGATCAAAGTTCAAATCGGGTTTGGTTTGAATGAATTTCAGCACAAGTTCAGTTTTGAATTCAAATAAAGTTTGAATTTGTCCCACTTAGCTCATGTCAAGATCAACTCCAAATGGAGTGAAAATTGGTGTGTGAGCTCACAAAAATGTGCTGAGTAAGAATATGTCTCCCACTTTTAAATTCATGGGATTAAAACAGTTTGAATTTGAATATGGTTTCAAACTGCCCTCTTTCTAGCTATACCCAAAATGGCCTCAAAAAGGTTTTGAATTTCGGTGAAACTTGGCATGGACATCCTTAACAATGTGTAGGAGTTTTTATATGTCCAGCCCACCTATATCACATGTGGGAAATACCACTTTTGCAATATGTGAGTTTGTTCTCTAATGAGCATGTTGATGGTGGTTACTTGCTCTTCATTTGTGTTCATCATCTTTCCTCAAATGAGGTGTGTGGTGTGGTGATGAACACTTCAAATATGTGTCAAAAACTGAGGCCCTTACAAAGATTTGGCTGCAGTCTTTCGAGATGCAATGGGGCTAGACCTCGGCTCATTATAACAACATGATATCGCGTCGGTGCCAAGGGATTAACTGGTTTACAGCCTGCCCCAGAGTCATGATCCCCTCAGATGTGATGTGGCCGATTTCATAATCTTCATAATCATTATCAATGATATGAAAAACTTGCACCACAACATAATACAACGGAATTAAATTGCCGTTGAAGACAAGATTCAGCTTTGCCATAGCAGTGGCAACCGGTTTTGTTTTGTTCCCTGCTCTGTCGATCGGGACAAGAAGACGACAAGATGTGTCCTTAACAATATCATCGACGGGGATCTTATGGATTGACCCTGAGCATGGCACAGAACCTACGCTGCTAGGGTAGGAAGTTGGAGATATCAAATGTTCCTTTGCCACGGGAACCATCGCTCTATTTTGTGGCGTTAATTTTCCCGATTCTATAAGTTTATCTATTGTTTCTTTAATAGATTCCTTGACCTTTTGATCAATCGTATTTTCAATTGTCTTCTTGAACTTGCCACGTCTTCTATATAACTCTTTATCGTTCGGGAAACCATCTCTCCAGGACATCTGAGAAGAGATTGCTCGAACCCGTCCACCGTGTTCAGAGTTGCCTAAGTTGGTCATTCTCCCTCTTCGGCTTGATGAGACCCTTCTGTTGCTTTTCAATTACTTCTTTCATTTTTTGCTCTACTTTGTTCACAGAGTTGGGCTTTTCAAGTTTGCTCTCGCTAGTCAAACCTGACCGAGCTAAGACCGACCACTTAGTTCTCTCATCGCAGCCTTGTAGCGGGTCAGGATTGCACTTACTGACATTTTCCTCTAATATTTTATTCCATTTCCCAACTTTGGAGTCATATCTGGCAGACCCCAAGCGATGATGGTATATGTTCTTTTTTGGCAAGCACTGACATAGATTCACTTAGGGTTTTAGCCTTATGTGTGGTATTTTGACGAACAAATTCTTGCCATTGAGCTTGTGTGATTTTTCCCATCTTCTTCGGGCTAGGGACCTTATTGTCCGTAACATAAGCATTCATTTCACACTTCCAGCCACGAAACTTTTAGTCGCAACAGACCAATGTTGCTTTCTTTACAGCTTCTTCTGTGCCTTTTGAGAAATTGAATTATTTCTTTAACTTCTCCCACAACTCATTTTTGCCCGCCTCAGTGAATTTTCTCCAATTCTTGGTTTTGATCGATACGATATCTCTAACAAGACAACCGCATGCATTTCGGTACTTTAAAACTGAATCCAGTGGTTCTGGGGAAGCCAACCAGGACCGATACTTGTTATGTATGTGACGCGGTTCAATGGACCCTTACTGGGACCTCGTTGCCCTTGTTTTTGCTTGACTGAATTTGAGGGTTCAACCATTGGAGAACCTTCTGCGATTTTAGGAGCCGAAGTCACCTCGTTGTCTTGGCAATTAAGCTAGGTAGAAAATAATTATAAGGCTTCATATACTTTACAACCAACATTAACTTAAATTGCTGGAGTTAAGATTCGTGATCCATACCTCGCTAGCAGGATTATATTCCGGGTCGAGATCCACTGAAGTCTTTTTAATTTTTATATTTGGAAAAGGATCCGATGGACAGTGGTACGAGCCTGAACTGCTGGAGTCACTAAACTCCACATTGTTGCCTTCGTTGTTACTACCAGCACCAGTCTTCTTAGGACTTTCCGTGTTAGAACTTGAAAAGCAACAGAAGGGGTTTCTTGTTATAGTACTCAATGATTATAAAGACATCCTAATATGTAAAATCACATACTAATATATAAAATAGACTGAACATGGTGGATTTATAAAGACATCATGTATCCCTGTTATAGTACACAGTGATGACAAAGACGACTACCTGTTAGCACAACAAGACTATCTCCTTTAAAACAACAACTATTCTAAACAACTAATTGGTGCTGGTATGAACACAAACAGAAAATGTAGAAGAAACAATTGAGCTAAATTTGCTTTTCTTTCTGATGTAAACAATTAATTTGCTCTCTAAACAATTTGCTCTCTAGTCCACCTTCAAACAAAATCTAAAAAATTAATCTAAGCAATTGTCAAGGTCTCTGAACAAGTAATCTAAACAATCGAAACAATCTAAAGGGGGGTGCTCGGCACAGTGGGAGAGCACCGGCGGTGGGGGACGGTGGGGAGTGGCCAACAAACGGTAGGGGTAGATGCCTGGAAGGAGGAGGCGGAGCGGGGAGGATTGAGGCGCGGGGGTGTGGAGGCAATGGTGCCAGAGGGTGACAAAAAAGGGAGGAGGGAGGCGAGGGCGAGGACGACACTCAGTCGGCGACTATCGCGCCCGGTTTTATATAAAGTAAAATCGGTCGAAATCTACATGTATGCCAGGATTTGTTTAATCATACATGTAGGACAAATAGTGATAAACAGTTCTATATCGAATATAAACAACATTTTATACCTTAAATATGTTTTGAATTGCAGCGGATGAGGAATAACTTGTAGGGCCATCAACAGGCAAATTGACTTGAAGTACGTGACCTTCTTCACACCGTCTTCAATTGATCTTCTTTATAATGAGCAATATCTATAGGAAAAGGAAAACACCTGAGTACATAGAGTACTCAGCAAGTGTGGGAAATAGATGACATGCAGGCATTTAACAAGGAAAGGCTGAAATCATGGTTAATGCACTATGCAATTAAATCTTACCATCTTAGATTATTAAGCATCTATTTTACTACATGAGTGAAGTACTCCCAATCCCAATAACATCATTTCGATTGTTAAGCTCCCCGCTTAACATCCTCAACCTATCACTTCATCATCCTCTAATGATGAATAAGTCCAAGCCGCTCTTGACCGTGAGCACGTCTGTGATGACAGTTTTAACTCTGCGGAGTTTGTACCACTGTACCCACATGTAGTGATTTCATCCCCCGATCCCGGGTGGACTAAAAACCTCCATTATGCATGTGGCCGCGAACCACGTTCACACTTCCCAGGTGTTAGCCAAGAGATCACTACGATGCCTTTACAAAGGGATTCCCGACGAGTATGAGCCCACTGAGATTTCACCCCTAACAGCATTCAGGAGACTCCAACCCCCATCGCAGTGGCCCTCTCTTGAGCCTTGCGGTTCCTATGGTAGTCCAGCTGACACCTATTCCCCGCACCATCCAAACACCCACACTACGTCGGAAATACATCTAATTAATTGGCCGAGCTGCCCCATCTCAGCATGTGGTTGACACGGTAAAGCCATGTTACATGCTCTATGAACCGGTCCTTAGAACCTAGGCAAGCACTAAACACAAACCCAAGTCTCATGCACGCAGCACCAACCAAAGCATCCAGCTTGCCTAGATTCCTATCTCTAGCATAATTCATAATATTCCATTCAAGGGTAAATAATCAAGGTGATGATCTCATATCCCATTTATAACACTCTAAGAATGGCTAACCATGAGTAGTATATGTAAGGGCCTCAGTTTTTGACACTCATTTGCAGTGTTCATCACCACACCACACACCTCATTTGAGGAAGAATGATGAACACAAATAAGGAGCAAGTAACAATTATCAACATACTCATTAGGGAACAAACTCACACATTGCAAAAGTGGTACTTCCCACATGTGATATAGATGGGCTGGACATATGAAAACTCCTACACTTTGCTAAGGATGTCCATGCCAAGTTCCACCCAAATTCAAAACCTTTTTGAGGTCATTTTGGGTATAGTTAGGAAGAGGGCAGTTTGAAACCATATTCAAATTCAAACTGTTTTCACCCACTGAATTTAAAAGTGGAAGGCATATTCTTGCTCAGCACATTTTTGTGAGCTCACACACCAATTTTCACTCCATTTGGAGTTGATCTTGACATGAGCTAAGGGGGAGAAATTCAAACTTTATTTGAATTTCAAACTGCACTTGTGCTGAAATTCATTCAAACCAAACCTCATTTGAACTTTGATCAATTCAAATGGCTCTTGGGTGAATAATTTGAATTGCCAAGGGTAGAATAGGGTTCACTGTTTACCACAGCTGTTAGGAATAAATTTCAGAGGTTAAAAGAGGAGTGGGACCCACATGTCAGCCTCTGCCTCAAAGCAAACCGACTGAACCACAGTTCAGTCGGTTCCCGGCAGCTGTGCGCGCGCGCCACCGAAGGGGGCAGCCGGCGCCAGCTCCTGCTGCGTGCCCCAAGCCGGAGACCAGCCGGCCGGGCTATTTATTCCCTCCCCGGCGTGCTTCAGTCACCATTTCCTCGAGCTGCCGACGCACACGACTTGTTTTTCCACTGCCATCGCCGCCGCTCGAGTTCCTGCTTGATCAAGCCGATCGCAGCTCCCTCTTTCCATTCCAAGGTCCCAGCAAGGTACTAGCAACCATCCTCCATCCTTCCCATTGATAGAAATCGATTGAAACCGAGTGATATCGGCTGTGCCGAAAGATCAAACTCGGAACTGGAAACCGCCGCACCTCGGGCTCTCGTGGACATCCCAACCTGGGCGGTGTCACGCCCGAGCCAAGACACCCTTGGACGCGCAGGTGACCGGTGCTGCTCATCTCCGAGCCACAGCTCGAGTGGTTGCTCACCGGCGGCGAATTTCCACTTTTCCCCTTTCTGTGTGCAGAACGACCTTCGGGTACGATTCTGTTTAATTCGTGCTCTAGAAAGGATTAGAGGGCCTCAGGCCACTCCCACACGAGCTAGACACGGTGACGCACAAGTTGCCTTCACAACTCTGGGCCGGAGAACCTCTGTGCCCGGCGTAATTCAAGGTCTACTAATGGCGGAACAAACGGGGGGTATCGGGCGCACGGTGAGGACCTATTTCGGGCCTTCCCCGGGCTGCCCCGAGTTCATGTCGACCTTCTCTGAGGTCCACTGATGCTCCCCGACCGGTTTCCCAGGTAGCTGAGGCACTAGGAGCATCAGCCGATATGGCCGAAGTCGTTCCGATATGGCGGCTCGTCGCCGACCATGCTCCGGCCGTTGTCATGAGCAGCTGACCCTCGGATCATGTTCCCCAAGTAAAAGTAGGCAGGGGCGGCCAGAATCAAGAAGTTTGGAGCGGTACAGCAGCCAGCGGCAAGCTCTCCGGCGAGGTCCCTCGGCGGCGGAGCGCGGGTGTCGCGAGGTTGAAGAAGGGGGTGGACCCCAGCTGTCAGCGGCCGATATTTTGAATCGGGATCCGGCTGCGGCCGGGATCGGGTGTGCTGGCGCGCAAAATCCTTGTGGGCCGCAGTGTGCTGTCGCTTCGGCGTGCGACGCGTGTCCCCTGGGCCCACGCGCGAGTTTAAACTTTTCCCCGATTTTCAGATTTCCTTCAAACTTCAAATCCTTATAACTTTGGCTAGAAAGCTCCAAATTGAGTGAACCAAATTTTGCTGGATTCAGCTCTCTGAGTACTTTCCAGAAAATCAAGTTTCACTTCATGAAATTCCCTAATTCTCCAGAATTAATTCCTTAATATTTAAACTGTTAGGAATTTTAACTGGAGAATCCTTTGGCGGAAAATCCTGAAATTTTGCTGAGATGTTCACCAAAATATCATTGAGCTACCATAAAAATTTCAGATCCATTTGAGCTCATTTAGTCCACCTAATGGTGTGATTAGTAAAACTGTTCCAGAGAAAATAGAAAATGTTCAGAAACATTTTCAGAATTTTCTCTGAAATTGTTTAGCTCATATCTTTAGTTAGAGACTTCCAAATTAAGTGAGACCAATTCCATTAGAACCCTCTGAAAATCTAGTTTTCAGAAAGTCATAGTTTGTTTCATGAAAATACTTAGAACACCCTAAAAGCCTTTAATTAAGGTCAAGGACATAATTATTTGTGGAGGGCTCAAATGAGCTTTGCTGCAACTAAAACTTGACCAAGTCTTTGTTTAGGTTGTAACCAAGCCACAGTAAAAGTTTCACAGTCATTAGGTCTGTCTAGTAAGGGTTATAGGCTTCACAACTTCAAAGTTAATACAAAGGCCTCTAAATTAATACATACATTGTTCTTATCATGTAGTCGCTAAGGTCGAGGAGGAACCCGAAGTCCTAGACTTCGTTACTCCGGAGGAACAGCTAGCCTACGACCAAGAGCAGCAAGGCAAGCCCCGGTTTGCATTAACCTTTTTACAAATTTTTATTGTTTTGAGCACATACTTGTTTCCTTTGTTCTGTGCATTAGAGTCTTGTTTGGAAATCCAACTGCATAGCCAAGAAAACCACGGGTTGGGTTTAGGATCGAAAACCCCGTTAGCCACTGCATTGCTAGGATAGAGTAGGATTCGGTACAAGTCGAGTAGTTGGAACTACTCGCGAGAATAGGCTAGAGGCACATTGCTCGGGTAGAGATAGCACATGATACACATGGCAAGAAAATGAGACCGAGCGGAGAGTAAGGGCAGCAGGACTTTGGGGCCTGTGTGCTGTAGCTCCGCTTGTGTCGATTGAGGACCGAGCCGTGTGCGGGCCTGTTGAACAAGCTAGAACAGTACCGAAGACCTACCGGCTATATGGGAACCGGGAAACTGATGTAACTCGGGTAGCTGGGTATTGAGGCATTGCCCGTCGTTCAGAGGGTAGGTTGAGAGCTCGAGGTGTAAATCAGCTGGCGGCACAGAGATGCGCGTGCAGGGACCTCTTGCTCGGGACGATGGGACCGGTTCAATATTTGGCTAACGGGTGAAAGGTAGTCGCGTACGGCGTCCGTGATGGTTGTTGTAGGCAACATCGAGTACGGGCGTACGTGACGGGTTGTTCGGGTAACCCTGCAGGTGTAAATCGATTATAATCGCCGTCCCTCGCGGTCAGTGAGTACCACTTGTTCACTGTACCGTGACGTAGAAAGAATAGGCTAGTTACATGTTAAAATGTTGCTGATTGAAAGCTGGACATTGATTGTTAATGATATGCTGTAGCTTAGTGCTAACTAAAGTTCTTTTCAACTTTGGGCAAAGTACATGAGAGAAATGCGTTTCTTGTTTGATTGCGGCTCTCTCATGTGCCTTAGCGTAAAGTTCTCCACAACCTGCTGCTAAAACTTGAAAGTAAGGTTCTACTAATTAGGCGAGTCCTTGCAAATGATTTTTACCTCATGCAACCCATCACCCTCATGTAGAAGTTTCATGTTTAGGTGAGACGGGTCAGACTTGCTGAGCCTTCGTGCTCACTGCTTGTGTTTGAAGCTTTTGCAGGGTTCTATGAGGAAGGGACTCCCGAAGAGGAGACGGAACCCCAGGAGGGGAACCCCGTCGAGTGGGAGTCGTGCACGCCGCAGAGTTAGTGTGCGTGTGTGCTAGCAAGGACACGTTCGAGGGCTGAACGTGCACTTGATGCTTAGTCTACGCCCGCGAGTGTGGACTAAACTTATTTTGATGTAAACATGTTGATAAACTTGTTTATGTAATAAAGCTTCCGCTTCCGCTTTGTACCTTTGACGTGTGTTATGCGGTGCTGTGCAACGCAGCACCCCTCAGCGTGATCCTGGCTCGACAGGACCCAAAGGGGTCGTGTCAGCGTGGTATCAGAGCTCGCTTGAGGTTTAACACAGTACAAAGGTCTCCCTTTTCAAAAATCCAGTGAGGAACGAGTTAGTAGCCCGTATAAGGATGTTATTAGTATATAGAAAGTGGCTTAGTAACCTATTTGTTATGTCGGAAAATCGTGCATCTCGGGACGTCCATGTCTTGGGGGGTGCACGTAAGCGCTGTCCACCAGTGCGCACAAGCTGAAGGGTGGAGCCCCACGGGTGGCAGGTAACCCGACCCGCTTTGATATCCTCTACGACTCTTCATGTCGTTTGGGGTATTCGAGCAACGTCTGTCCCTGGCGTGCGTGGTGCAACATGGGAGACCCCGTCACGTGGTCTGAAACGTGAACACGTAACTCAGGGCGTGTTTGGCTTGAGAACATCCGGGCGAGTGATGACGGCCGGATGTACCAACTGTATGGATTCCGGGCTCGGTGTGCAGCCGAGTCTGATGATTGGTTGAATTTCTGCAGGTAGCCTTACCACGAAACGGTAGACGTGTAGTATCCGTGTGCGAGTGACGAGTAGTGCCACTGAAGTAACGACGCCGGCTAAGTCCGGTATAGGTTTTTCCTTTGTGAGGACGTAGTACCGACATAATCTGGTGACGCCTCGACGTCACACCCAACAAAATGAACAACTTCATTTAAAATTTGATGGTTTTGATCCAAAGTAGTAAAACTTGATGTAACTCCTTCCCTTGAACAGGATATTCAAAGTTAACAAGCTTTCAACTTATAAGATGTTAAGGACAGAGCACTCCGTTTTCAGCTAAATTAAGGCTGAAGTTAATCAGAGGTTAGAGGTTGAGTTCTTTCGAGGTTGATGTCGTATGATACATCTCTGGAAAGCTTTGGAGGAGCTTTACAACTTTTCTGTTGAGTTCCAGAGGTGTTTCGTCCCTTAACCACTCGAGAAATGCAGCAGAGTTGAAACTGTCCAGAAAACAGGACGGAGCAAAGACTCTCTGTAAATTAAGCATAACTTCCTGCATAAAAATCCAAAAATAGAAAATGAGGTAGTTCTGGAAAGATTATGAGATGGGTTACAACTTTGTAACAGAAAGTTTTGTCAGATTAGGAACAGAATTAACTGGGATTCTTGGATCAAATCAGTACCTAAGGCAGGGAGGTGCTGTCCAATTGTTTCCAGAAATTCTGTTAACTTTGACATCTCATAACTGTTGAACCAGAGCAGATCTTAGGCCAACCAAATACTTTCTGGAAAGCTATTGAAGTTAACTTTAACTTTGATGTTGAGCTCCAGGACTGGTTTTGCTTTTAACCTGGCCTAAATCAGATTAATATGGAAACTGGTCAGGGCTGTCATGGGAACAGCAGATCAGCAGTCAAATTTGTTTAAAAATTTGAACTATGTTTCCAAGTGTTAAGGGTTCAATGACATATCTTATGTTATAACTCAATGGTCTACTGTTTAAATAAATATTTGACATTTCTCAAATATATTTTTACAGATGGCAGCAGATAAACGGTTGGAGAACGGGTGGGTAGTTTCCCACTGCTCTGACCGTAGCGGCTACCCGGGAGCATTGTGGCTAATGCTCCAATATTTCGGGTACAACCAGATGCCGCAATACTTCGCCAAGGAAGAAGGCGAAGAGGGGAACAAGACGTGGACGATCCATGTCGAGGTTCCTGCAGGGCCTACGCCACCCGGTTGGGTGCCATTCACCGTCACGGTGAGAGGAAGACAACCGGAAGGGATGTGGCAAGTGGCAGCCCGTGACACTATGTCACGTTTCTGCCAACTACACGTGCAGGCTATGGAGGGAACTCCATACGCACTCGTTCTGGTGGAGGGACGAGCTCAGCATGTGTGGGAAGAGAGGTACCTAGAGGCAACAAACCCGAGTTGCCCAAGGTACAACCCCGCGGAGGCAAATCTCAGCCTCCAAATGAGGGCGGGAAACGCTGTGATGGACAGCCAAGCTGTTCATACGGAGCATCTCGCCACCAAGCTCAAGGAGAGCACAAGCCGTGGAGATCATTTTGAGAGTGCTCACAGTGCACTCCGCAATGTGCTCCTTCCGACGATCAAGCGACTGAATGAACAACACAATCAGTTGCGTCGTCTGAAGAAGGCAAAGAAGAAGAGCCGTATTGACATTGCGGCGTTGCAAGAGCTGGTGCAGACCCTAACCCAGCAGAATGAGGACCTTGCTCAAGAGCGGGACGACGCTATTGAGGAAGGACAAGGCTGGGAAGAGGACTACAACCAGGCTATGGACGAGGTGCATGCATTGCAGGACCTCGTGCCCCCGGTATTGGGCGTACCGGTAGTCTTGGGTCTTCCAGCCATGGGAGAACCTGGAATGGGAGAAGAGGTGGTAGACCCCGAGCCACCAGCAGAGGTACCGGAGGAGGACGACCCACAGGAGGTCGAGTTCTACTCCGAGTAGGGGGTTACGGTTGCCAAGTAGGGCAGCTAGGGTAGCGTAACCCAACTTTTGTAATCGGTGACATGTCGTGTAGACAGTAGCGTATGTATAGGTAGTGACGGCATGAGCACGACTTCTCGGAGGTCCGAGAATAATGTATCTTGTATAAAGTTTATGCTTTATCAATATATGTGAATGTTGTGCAAGTTAGTCATGCGTCGCTTCAATACTTACTGCTGTTTATGGAATTTTGAGTAAGACATGTGCTAATTGCTGCTGTGTTGAATTTCAGAATGACGCGTACTCGTGCCAACCCTGATGTTGGAGGTACTAGCCAAGGGGGAGAGACCTCCCAACCGCCTCCCGAGGACTCCTCGGGACAGCAGCAGCAACAGCAACAGCAAACACCGCCACCGCCACTACCAACGGTTACATTGGCCGACATTGTCGCGGCAATGGCGGGTTCACATCAGCAGCATACAGAGCTGCTGCAAACGTTAATTGCGAATACGTCTCGCCCAGAGAGACGTCAAGATCGTGAGGAGCGCCAACAGAGCTCCTACTCCGACTTCCTGGCGACTCATCCCCCTGTATTCTCAAGGGCGGATGAACCACTTGACGCGGACAACTGGCTCCGCGCCATAGAGATGAAGTTCGGGCTGCTCCAAATCAGCGAGCAGCGCAAGACTCAGTTCGCGGTCCAGCAGCTCCAAGGATCCGCGAGCGCGTGGTGGGCCAACTTTTGTGCTTCACAACCCACCGACCGAGTGATGACCTGGGCGGAGTTTCGGACGGCCTTCCGGGCCTATCATATACCGCCCGGTTTGATGAAGAGGAAGACGCAGGAATTCCTACACCTGCAACAAGGGAGCCGGAACGCGCTGGAGTACTCCAGAGCGTTCAACGATCTCGCACTCTACGCGTCGTATCACGCAGATACGGACGAGAAGCGGCGGGACCACTTTTACCAGGGGCTTAACCCGCTCCTGAAGGACAAGCTGGCGATGTTCAATCGCGGCAGCCTCAACGACATAATTGATGCTGCGATTGTTCAGGAAGACTCCGGCAAGGAGTTGGCGGCGGCAGAGCGAAAGCGAAGCGCGCCGCAGAGCAGCGGAGAAGGAGGCGGTCCTTCTCAGAAGTTTCGGATGGTGAATCGCCCACCATCAGGTCCGCGCTGGCAACCACCACAGCGGTCGATGCCGTTCCGCGGTCGGCCGTACTCTTCACCGGCATTCCGGCCGGTACTGCCAGCACCACCGCAACAACAACAGCAGCAGCGGGCGATGCCGCGTGCGTTTGCACCTCCGCAACGCATGCCGGGCTTTCGTCCCCCGAGTACTCCACCAGCAGCGGCCACATGTTACAAGTGTGGTCGTCCAGGACACTTCGCGAACAGTTGCCCGGAGAGGCAAGGCGGCGGAGTGGCACCACAGTTTCCGGGGAGGAATCAACCCCGGAACCCTACTAATGCGCGGCGGGCAAACCCTAGGCCCGGCACTGTCCACCAGCTTGCCATTGAGGACGTGCCGGAGGGCGAGCCAATCCTTGCGGGTATGTTCCAACTCCACCAGCATCCCGCTATAGTACTATTTGATTCAGGCGCCACGCATAATTTTATTAGCCAAGCTTTCATTGCTAAACACAGCTTGCCAATACTACCCACCGATAGTCCATATTTAATTTGTTCACCGGGTGGGAAGATTTCAGCAAGCGTAATGGTCTCCAAAGCACCATTATGCTTAGCGGGTAGAGTGTACCCCACGTCTCTCATTATCTTAGAGGGACAGAAGGTCGATGTCATCCTAGGGATGTCGTGGTTAACCCGCCACGGCGCTGTTTTAGACACCGTCCTCCGAGTCGTGCACTTAAACTCAGAAGTGCACGGTTCTCACTCATTATTTCTGGACAGTCCAGAAATAAAACTTCCAAGTGTCTATCAAGCCACAACCATCAGATTGGAAGACATTCCAGTGGTCCGAGAGTTCCCTGATGTATTCCCGGATGATTTGCCGGGGATGCCACCCGATAGAGAGGTGGAGTTCAAGATTGAACTTGCACCGGGAACCATGCCAATATCCCGAAGGCCGTACAAGATGGCGCCCAAGGAGTTGGCGGAACTGAAGATTCAGCTCACGGACCTTCTGGAGAAGGGTTTTATTAGGCCGAGCTCCTCGCCATGGGGTTGTTCGGCATTATTTGTCAAAAAGAAGGATGAAACGTTGCGGCTTTGCGTGGACTACCGTCCATTAAATGCCGTAACCATCAAGAACAAGTACCCGTTACCACGGATCGACATGTTGTTTGATCAGTTGGTCGAAGCAAAGGTCTTTTCCAAGATGGATTTAAGATCCGGGTACCATCAGATTAAGATCAGGGCTGAGGACATTCCAAAGACAGCTTTTTCGACAAGGTACGGACTTTATGAGTACCTGGTCATGTCCTTTGGCCTCACCAATGCTCCAGCTCACTTCATGTACTTAATGAACTCGGTGTTCATGCCGGAGCTGGACAAGTTTGTCGTGGTCTTCATCGACGACATCCTGGTATACTCCAAGTCGGAGGAAGATCACAAGAAACATCTGCGTATAGTCTTGCAACGGCTGCGGGATCACAAGTTATACGCAAAGTTCAGCAAATGCGAGTTTTGGATATCGCAAGTGCCTTTCCTCGGGCATATCATCTCAGCGGAGGGTATCGCTGTGGACCCGAGCAAAATCACGCAAGTGCTGAATTGGAAATCCCCGAGAACTGTTCATGAGGTACGGAGTTTCCTCGGACTCGCGGGATATTATCGGAGGTTCATTCCGAACTTCTCGAAGATTGCCAGGCCAATGACAGAGCTGCTGAAGAAGGCTACCAAATATGTTTGGAGTCCAGCATGTGAAGCAGCATTCAAGGCTTTAGTCAAGCACCTGACATCAGCACCGGTTTTGGCGCAGCCAGACACAACAAAACCGTTCAAGGTGTACTGCGATGCATCCGGCATTGGGCTCGGATGTGTGCTGATGCAAGACCGAAGAGTGGTCGCGTATGGATCACGACAGCTTAGGAACCATGAGCAAAATTATCCAACTCACGATTTGGAGCTCGCTGCCGTGGTACTTGCACTGAAAATGTGGAGACACTACCTACTCGGTAACCTCGTACATTTATATACCGACCAAAAAAGCCTCAAGTACATCTTCACTCAGAAGGAGCTGAACATGAGGCAACGAAGATGGTTGGAACTGATAAAGGATTACGAGATAGAGATCCATTATCATCCGGGCAAGGCAAACGTTGTGGCAGACGCGCTAAGCCGCAAGTCACACGTCAATAATCTGACCATCACACCGTTGGAAGAGAGCGAACCACCACTACATGTGATTCCACATGGAGCTCTCTACAACCTAGCTTTGATCCCCACCATCCGTGAAGAGATAGCGGCAGCCCAGAAGAATGACAAGGGCATGTCACATTTGCGGAGACGTGTAGACAGTGGGGAGTTGAAATGTTTCCGGAAGGACGGAGACGGCGTCTTATGGTTCAAGGACCGGATCGTCGTACCCCGAAACCCGGAGTTAAGGAAGAGAATCTTTGATGAAGCTCACTTATCTAAGTTTTCTATTCACCCCGGCAGCAACAAGATGTATCAAGAACTCAGAAGCAAGTTTTGGTGGACACGGATGAAGCGAGAGACGGCAAAATACGTGTCCGAGTGTGATACATGTCGACGGGTGAAGGCAGACCACATGCGGAAACCGGGACTGCTGCAACCACTAGGCATTCCTGCCTGGAAATGGGAGGACGTGAGCATGGATTTCGTCGTGGGTTTACCCACCACCTTACAGAAACATGATTCTGTGTGGGTGATCGTCGATCGGCTCACCAAAGTTGCCCATTTCATCCCGGTCAACACCAACTATAACGCCAAGAAGTACGCTGAACTGTACATCTCACGGATCCTATGCTTATACGGCGTACCCCGTACCATCGTATCGGACCGGGGCACTCTATTTGTGTCCCGTTTTTGGGAGCAGCTACACGCTGCCCTGGGGACGAAGCTGATCCGTAGTTCAGCCTACCACCCGCAGACGGATGGGCAAACGGAGCGGGTAAATCAAATCCTAGAAGACATGCTACGAGCTTGCGCTATCGACCACGGCAAGAATTGGGATGATCACTTGCCATTAGCCGAGTTCTCGTACAACAATGGGTACCAAGCCAGCATCAAGATGGCGCCCTACGAGGCGCTATACGGCAGGAAATGCCGCACACCACTGAACTGGTGTGAATCTGGCGAGAGGGTTACCTTCGGGATTGATCTTGTCAACAACGCGGAAGAAAAGGTTCGATTAATTCAAGCGAACCTAAAAGCCGCTCAATCCCGACAGAAACAGTATGCGGACCGGAGGAGGCGCCCATTACAATTCGAAGTTGGAGATCACGTATACCTACGAGTGTCTCCAATGAAGGGCGTAAACAGATTTGGGGTGAGAGGAAAGTTAGCACCCCGATTCATCGGTCCATTCCAGATTACCGAGAGATGTGGATCGGTGGCATACCGGCTAAGATTACCAGAAGCACTTTCCGGTGTGCACGACGTCTTTCACATTTCCCAGCTGAGGAAGTGTCTCAAGCTATCAATTACCGTTTAGCTGGAAGACATTGAAGAACTGCAGCCGGATCTCACCTATCGGGAGGAACCGGTGCAGATTATTGATGAAAAGGCCCGAACCACACGCAACCGTACGTTGTGGTTCTACAAGGTTCTATGGAGTAATCACTCCATGGACGAAGCGACATGGGAGAGCGAAGAATTCCTTCGCACTAACTACCCCGACTTTTTCACGTCGCATATTCGGTAATTTTCCACCGTCCTCTCTCTCATTTCACCTTATAATCTCGGGACGAGATTCTTTTAAGGGGGGAGGAATGTAAGGGCCTCAGTTTTTGACACTCATTTGCAGTGTTCATCACCACACCACACACCTCATTTGAGGAAGAATGATGAACACAAATAAAGAGCAAGTAACAATTATCAACATACTCATTAGGGAACAAACTCACACATTGCAAAAGTGGTACTTCCCACATGTGATATAGATGGGCTGGACATATGAAAACTCCTACACTTTGCTAAGGATGTCCATGCCAAGTTCCACCCAAATTCAAAACCTTTTTGAGGTCATTTTGGGTATAGTTAGGAAGAGGGCAGTTTGAAACCATATTCAAATTCAAACTGTTTTCACCCACTGAATTTAAAAGTGGAAGGCATATTCTTGCTCAGCACATTTTTGTGAGCTCACACACCAATTTTCACTCCATTTGGAGTTGATCTTGACATGAGCTAAGGGGGAGAAATTCAAACTTTATTTGAATTTCAAACTGCACTTGTGCTGAAATTCATTCAAACCAAACCTCATTTGAACTTTGATCAATTCAAATGGCTCTTGGGTGAATAATTTGAATTGCCAAGGGTAGAATAGGGTTCACTGTTTACCACAGCTGTTAGGAATAAATTTCAGAGGTTAAAAGAGGAGTGGGACCCACATGTCAGCCTCTGCCTCAAAGCAAACCGACTGAACCACAGTTCAGTCGGTTCCCGGCAGCTGTGCGCGCGCGCCACCGAAGGGGGCAGCCGGCGCCAGCTCCTGCTGCGTGCCCCAAGCCGGAGACCAGCCGGCCGGGCTATTTATTCCCTCCCCGGGTGCTTCAGTCACCATTTCCTCGAGCTGCCGACGCACACGACTTGTTTTTCCACTGCCATCGCCGCCGCTCGAGTTCCTGCTTGATCAAGCCGATCGCAGCTCCCTCTTTCCATTCCAAGGTCCCAGCAAGGTACTAGCAACCATCCTCCATCCTTCCCATTGATAGAAATCGATTGAAACCGAGTGATATCGGCTGTGCCGAAAGATCAAACTCGGAACTGGAAACCGCCGCACCTCGGGCTCTCGTGGACAGCCCAACCTGGGCGGTGTCACGCCCGAGCCAAGACACCCTTGGACGCGCAGGTGACCGGTGCTGCTCATCTCCGAGCCACAGCTCGAGTGGTTGCTCACCGGCGGCGAATTTCCACTTTTCCCCTTTCTGTGTGCAGAACGACCTTCGGGTACGATTCTGTTTAATTCGTGCTCTAGAAAGGATTAGAGGGCCTCAGGCCACTCCCACACGAGCTAGACACGGTGACGCACAAGTTGCCTTCACAACTCTGGGCCGGAGAACCTCTGTGCCCGGCGTAATTCAAGGTCTACTAATGGCGGAACAAACGGGGGGTATCGGGCGCACGGTGAGGACCTATTTCGGGCCTTCCCCGGGCTGCCCCGAGTTCATGTCGACCTTCTCTGAGGTCCACTGATGCTCCCCGACCGGTTTCCCAGGTAGCTGAGGCACTAGGAGCATCAGCCGATATGGCCGAAGTCGTTCCGATATGGCGGCTCGTCGCCGACCATGCTCCGGCCGTTGTCATGAGCAGCTGACCCTCGGATCATGTTCCCCAAGTAAAAGTAGGCAGGGGCGGCCAGAATCAAGAAGTTTGGAGCGGTACAGCAGCCAGCGGCAAGCTCTCCGGCGAGGTCCCTCGGCGGCGGAGCGCGGGTGTCGCGAGGTTGAAGAAGGGGGTGGACCCCAGCTGTCAGCGGCCGATATTTTGAATCGGGATCCGGCTGCGGCCGGGATCGGGTGTGCTGGCGCGCAAAATCCTTGTGGGCCGCAGTGTGCTGTCGCTTCGGCGTGCGACGCGTGTCCCCTGGGCCCACGCGCGAGTTTAAACTTTTCCCCGATTTTCAGATTTCCTTCAAACTTCAAATCCTTATAACTTTGGCTAGAAAGCTCCAAATTGAGTGAACCAAATTTTGCTGGATTCAGCTCTCTGAGTACTTTCCAGAAAATCAAGTTTCACTTCATGAAATTCCCTAATTCTCCAGAATTAATTCCTTAATGTTTAAACTGTTAGGAATTTTAACTGGAGAATCCTTTGGCGGAAAATCCTGAAATTTTGCTGAGATGTTCACCAAAATATCATTGAGCTACCATAAAAATTTCAGATCCATTTGAGCTCATTTAGTCCACCTAATGGTGTGATTAGTAAAACTGTTCCAGAGAAAATAGAAAATGTTCAGAAACATTTTCAGAATTTTCTCTGAAATTGTTTAGCTCATATCTTTAGTTAGAGACTTCCAAATTAAGTGAGACCAATTCCATTAGAACCCTCTGAAAATCTAGTTTTCAGAAAGTCATAGTTTGTTTCATGAAAATACTTAGAACACCCTAAAAGCCTTTAATTAAGGTCAAGGACATAATTATTTGTGGAGGGCTCAAATGAGCTTTGCTGCAACTAAAACTTGACCAAGTCTTTGTTTAGGTTGTAACCAAGCCACAGTAAAAGTTTCACAGTCATTAGGTCTGTCTAGTAAGGGTTATAGGCTTCACAACTTCAAAGTTAATACAAAGGCCTCTAAATTAATACATACATTGTTCTTATCATGTAGTCGCTAAGGTCGAGGAGGAACCCGAAGTCCTAGACTTCGTTACTCCGGAGGAACAGCTAGCCTACGACCAAGAGCAGCAAGGCAAGCCCCGGTTTGCATTAACCTTTTTACAAATTTTTATTGTTTTGAGCACATACTTGTTTCCTTTGTTCTGTGCATTAGAGTCTTGTTTGGAAATCCAACTGCATAGCCAAGAAAACCACGGGTTGGGTTTAGGATCGAAAACCCCGTTAGCCACTGCATTGCTAGGATAGAGTAGGATTCGGTACAAGTCGAGTAGTTGGAACTACTCGCGAGAATAGGCTAGAGGCACATTGCTCGGGTAGAGATAGCACATGATACACATGGCAAGAAAATGAGACCGAGCGGAGAGTAAGGGCAGCAGGACTTTGGGGCCTGTGTGCTGTAGCTCCGCTTGTGTCGATTGAGGACCGAGCCGTGTGCGGGCCTGTTGAACAAGCTAGAACAGTACCGAAGACCTACCGGCTATATGGGAACCGGGAAACTGATGTAACTCGGGTAGCTGGGTATTGAGGCATTGCCCGTCGTTCAGAGGGTAGGTTGAGAGCTCGAGGTGTAAATCAGCTGGCGGCACAGAGATGCGCGTGCAGGGACCTCTTGCTCGGGACGATGGGACCGGTTCAATATTTGGCTAACGGGTGAAAGGTAGTCGCGTACGGCGTCCGTGATGGTTGTTGTAGGCAACATCGAGTACGGGCGTACGTGACGGGTTGTTCGGGTAACCCTGCAGGTGTAAATCGATTATAATCGCCGTCCCTCGCGGTCAGTGAGTACCACTTGTTCACTGTACCGTGACGTAGAAAGAATAGGCTAGTTACATGTTAAAATGTTGCTGATTGAAAGCTGGACATTGATTGTTAATGATATGCTGTAGCTTAGTGCTAACTAAAGTTCTTTTCAACTTTGGGCAAAGTACATGAGAGAAATGCGTTTCTTGTTTGATTGCGGCTCTCTCATGTGCCTTAGCGTAAAGTTCTCCACAACCTGCTGCTAAAACTTGAAAGTAAGGTTCTACTAATTAGGCGAGTCCTTGCAAATGATTTTTACCTCATGCAACCCATCACCCTCATGTAGAAGTTTCATGTTTAGGTGAGACGGGTCAGACGTGCTGAGCCTTCGTGCTCACTGCTTGTGTTTGAAGCTTTTGCAGGGTTCTATGAGGAAGGGACTCCCGAAGAGGAGACGGAACCCCAGGAGGGGAACCCCGTCGAGTGGGAGTCGTGCACGCCGCAGAGTTAGTGTGCGTGTGTGCTAGCAAGGACACGTTCGAGGGCTGAACGTGCACTTGATGCTTAGTCTACGCCCGCGAGTGTGGACTAAACTTATTTTGATGTAAACATGTTGATAAACTTGTTTATGTAATAAAGCTTCCGCTTCCGCTTTGTACCTTTGACGTGTGTTATGCGGTGCTGTGCAACGCAGCACCCCTCAGCGTGATCCCGGCTCGACAGGACCCAAAGGGGTCGTGTCAGTATACATAAATAGCATAATGAATAACTCCCAACCCAGGCTACAAGGAAACAAGATAACTAAAATCTAGGGAAACTTCCTAGCATGGGTTTCATAATTCATATGGCAATGCAATTAATTCTAACTACACATCCTATATTGGGTGCAAAGTGGTCAAGGACACTTGCCTTTTTCTTATATCGTTGCTCAGTCTGGGGTCAAACTCTTAATCTTCAAAGTCTTGTTGCTTGATCGTCCTTGTACACGTATACCCTAGAGGGTTCGTGCAGCACGGGAAGGAGAGAGAGACAGCTCGCGGTGTGGAGGAGCGGCAACATTCTTCAGCATCGTCGGGATTGCCATTGAGATGTCCTTCCCACGCGTTCTTCGGGTCCGAGACGCGTTTGGAGCTTGTCGGAGTTGGGGTTAGAGTCCTGATCCTTGCACCTCTGATAGCTCGGTGGACATTGAATCTAACAACTCTGGTTGCACCTTAGCCACCTTCCCTTCCAGCAAGATTACTTCTGCTTTGAGATCCCGTACTTGCTGCAAGATTGTCTGATGCGAGTCATCAATATCATCTCCATCCCCCTTTGCTGAAAAGCTTGGATCCCCTTCTTCGCTGACACCATAAATGTCTGGGCAAAACTCAAGAGTTCTCTTATGACCAACCAACCTGTGAACAATCCGTGCATTACCATCAAGTGGCCCAGGCTCATGCCCTGAGTGCACTGCATAAAGTTTGAACACTGCAGTACCCTCTTCCACATACACAAAACTCTTGTCCTTTTTGAGCTGCATTGGTGTCACCTTGTACGACGGTACCTTCCTCACCGTGATCCTGCCAGGACCCTTCTTTTCCCAGCGCTTCCAATCCTTCAAGAAATCCCCTTCCTGTACCACAGGCGCATATTCCTTCAGGTGCTCAAAATCAAAGTAATACATGAAATCTTTCCCATCCACGTCCTTCCTATCTGCTGTGTGCGCCGCAGACAAACCTACATTCAGATCTATCAAAAAAAGTTTGGTTCAGGAACTTGGCTTCACCGAGTCCGCACAAGAAGATCCGAATGTATTGGTTCATGCTCTTGCAATGGTCACCGCCTCTCATGTAGTACAAGTGCTTCCCTTTCTTGAACTTTGACACAGATCCAACCACGGATGGTGTGATTGATCTCTGCGTCCACTGGTGGTGCCTTGGCACATGGTGTCTTGGGTCCCTTCCGCAGCGGCCGGCGAGCTGCATTTGTCCCCGACCAGAACTTGCTGACACTAATGATCTCAAGAGCACACTCATCGCCTGCGGTGAGCCTGAACCGGTGATAGTCCTTGTACTGGCGCCACGCCTTCTTCTTCTAGTTCCAAAACTGCCCAGCGACGTCGCACACCCCGGGCTTGGGCCCGAGCACTGGCAACTCGTAGCTAGGAACACGATGGACTTGTGGAATAAGGCCTTTGCATTGAATGCCATGACAGTGGCGAGGACACGCGAGTCGGAGCAGTTGAGCGGCGCGTCCAGGTCGCACGCGGTGGCGTTGACCGCGGAGGAGTTGAAGTCATCGTCGATGGGGAAGAGCGGGCGGTTAGCTGTGTGGACAGGAGGAGGAAGGCGCGGCGCTGTGGTGAGCAGTGAGGCATGGTCGAGCGAGGAGGCGGAGGGGTGGGAGAGCACGGCGGTGGCAACTGAGGAGGGCGCAGGCAGCGCATCGGGGAAGGAGTCGTGGAGGACGCACCTACCGGGGGCTCGAGCGCGGGCCGAGGCATCCACTTGGGGTGCTGCGGTGGATATCGGCGGCAGGCGACACTGAGGGAGGTGGATCTTGAGGGCGGCGGCGAGGTGGACATTGATGGCGGCGGGACGAGCGCCGCAGCGGTGGGGGAGGCAGCCATGGCGGAGGTAGGGGTGCGCCGGTGGAGGGTGAGCAGCAGGTGGCGCTGCCGGGGCAAGCGAGGAGGGTGGCGGGTCCATAGGGGGAAGAGAGCGGTGACCTCGGGAAAGGGAGGCGAGGGTGGGAAGTGGGAGGAGGCGACGACATGGGGGAGAAGGTGGAGCGTGGCGCGAAGGGTCCGGAGGGGGTGGGGTAGTTTTTTTTTGGAAAGCAGGGTGTTACAGCGGCGAGGGCGAGGAGGCAGGCGGCACGGGGAGGGGGGAGGGAAGGAGGTGGCGCAGGGGACAGAGAAGGGAGGAGGGAGAAAAGGGAGAAAATAGGCGGACATACATAGATGGCAACAGCGACAAAGCTCGGTGGTGAGGACGGCAAGGACGAAGCTCCGCGGCGAGGGTTTTCGCAGCAAAGGAAAATTTTGGCATCCTGACAGCGTCTAAGTGAAATCTCCAGTTGGGTTTTTTGAGGAGACCGAGCGGCCTTGTATAGGCACATATTTTCACAGGCCGCTCTTTGTTAAACACCGCCTGTGAAGATGTTTTAGTGCAGGCAGTTTGTAAATTATAATTTAGTGTGAGGGCCCGATCCCGATCACGGGGCCGTGCCGCTCGTTCGGGAATCGCATTGGGTGGTGCCTTGCGATCCGGCACCAACAGCACACATAATAAAGCATCATATTACATAAATCAAGCGGAAGCTTACAAAGTGTAAATTTTACAAATACTTCTCAAAATATTCTACAGCGGAAGACTAATACAACTCACGTCTCATACCTATGCTACGCAACAGAGAAGGTGTCCAGCCCACGGACCCTTCACGCTAGCAACACTATCACAGTAGCAGCGGCAGGGGTTGCCATGAGTCTCATCGGACACCCGTACATATCAGCGTACAGTTATTACCTGCAAAACAACTTATGCAGTATCTGTGAGCATGAAGCTCAGCAAGACTTAACCATCACCCTAGTCATGAAACTCTACATGCTGAAAATAGAGGGCTGAATATAGCAGTTTGCACAAAGGATGAACTTGAGCTAAAGGAGAATCCTTACTTCAAGTTTTAAGCAACTTCTATAGTCCTCGCGCAATTCACATCGAGACTCCACAATCAAACAAGAAACGCTTCATCTCGATGTCACTTGCCCGAGGCGAAAGGAACTTTAGTGAGTTAACTTACACTCATACAGACCTTGCGCCATCAACGTCGAGGCTCCACAATCAAGCAAGAAACGCTTTGCCTCGACGCTACTAGCCCGAGGTGGAAATTAAATTTAGTGAAGTCTTGATCGTTCCTCATCTCCATTATGAGGATTTCTCACGAAGCATATTAAACGTTTCCCAGTTTATTACTACGTCATGACGTAGAGAACAAGTATGCTCGGTCCATTACGCGAGCAACGGTGATTGCAATCAAAAACACCCGGCTGACACGACACGTACGCCCGTACTCGACGTTGCACACAGCAACCGTCACTGACGTCGTACGTGGCAACCTCTCACACGACACCCAAATGTCAAACCGGTCCCACCGACTCGGATTAAGTCTCTCTACGGCAAAATCTCGTAGAGCCGACTTCTCTATCCTTTCAGCATCGGCATCAAATGGTGAGGTATGCCTCGACACCCAGGTTAACATGTTACATCGGTTTCCTGGGTCCCATATAGCCAGTATGCATCCGGTACACAACTCAAACTTGTCCAACGGGCCGCACACGAGAACGGGCCTTAATCGACTCAGACATAGACTAGGTTCACAGGACCACGTCCTTGAGCCTTACATCCGCTGCCCGGTCTCCATTCCCAACTATGAGGATCAATTCCCAACTCTTCCGATTGATCCCCCTTAATCCACTTTTGTTAATTTGAGATCAGCAGTTATAAGCAATTGATAACCTACTCTACATTGTACTCCAGGGTTTTCTGGGTCATGCATTTGGAGTTTCATACCATCTAGACATAATGCAAGAAACTAAATGCTAGACAATATAAAGTGAATACAAATGAAAACTTGTAAGTTTTGATGCAAACCGGGGCTTTCCTTTGTTTTGCAGGGGACTAATATATATAACTCAGTTAGTGAAGACCACTTGGCTTGATCTCTTGCTTCCCCCCTTTGATATCTACTCCGATGACTTCAAGTTCCTCACGTAGGTGCTACACGTAATTAATATGCACATATGTTTACTTGTAAATATTTTGCTACAAGTTCTAAAGACAAGTTTAAAACTGGAACTCTGGTTAAGAATTTAAAATGACACTGGTGCTAGTGGTTTGGGTTTGGGTCTAAGCAACATGATTAAGTGTTAAGTGTTTTCCCCCTCTTCTATGTTGATCATCTCAAAAGGTTAAACAGAACAGGGGTGATCCAGAGCTCCAATGGAGCTGAGAATTTTCATGTGAGTTCCTTGTCACAAGAAAGTCCTCTGGACCAAAAATTAGCACTTTTCATTGAGTGGTTTGTTCAGAATAATTTTCTAAGCAATTAAGCAAGGAAGAATTAATTCTGTGGTAACACCCATGCTCATGCCAAACTTAGCGAACCACAATTTCAACTATAGTTCATAGAGCTTGCATGAATGTTCCTAGGATTTTTGGAGCTAAGAATTACCCAGAACTGAATTTCCAAATTTTTTTGGAAATTCTCTCAAAATGTTTCTGTATTCAATTGAACGCAGCAACTTCAAATCTGAATTTCCCTGATCAAATAAACTCCAAATGAGCTGAAATTTTTACAGAGATTCACTAACATGCTATAGAATATTCTGGCAAAATTTGAGGATTTGTGGATGAAGCAAACTCCCTCTATAATTCTTTTCCTGAAAAGCTTTAAAGAATTTTCCAGAATTAATTAATGAGTTTCACACCCATTGGGTTGCATATTTGGATAGTAATATATTAGAGGAATCTAACAAAATTCATTTCACAATTTTTGTACTCTCCTACCAAAAGTTGTGGCTCTCCAAAGTTTAAACTGGAAACTGAAATTCCCAAAATGTTTAAACGCCTGCCAGTGGGTCCCACCGGGCAGACCTTCTTCTTCCTCGCGCCAAACAGAGGCCGCGGTGGCGCCCTCCGGCGAGCATTGCCGGAACAGCCTTCCCGGCCATCTGCCGACCTCAAACTGGCCGCCCCCCCTTAATTCGTGGCGCTGAACACGTCTAGGGTATCGCCGGCGGCCGTAGATCGCCGGAACAAGGTGTGCAGCGGCGGCAGTGGCCGCTAGGGTTCCGGTGAGGTCAGAAACCTCCTACACCGCATCAAAACGATCGGGAAGTGATCGGAGAGCACCGTGGGAGCTTGAGGGTGTCGAAAATGGCCGCCAAACCTCGTGAAAAGGTCGGCAACATCGAGCTCCACGGTGACCCGAGCTGTTTTCACATGGCGGTCCGAAAAACAGCAAGAACACCGTAATTTCTGGATCGTTTAGCTCGATTCTTGGTCGAGGGGGGGCTGCTAGGAAGCGTAGAAGCTGTGTGCAAGCTCGCCAGAGCTGGGGTGGACGGTAAGATCCGAATTTCGGGGTAGACCGAACCCTACCCGCGTGCACTAGCTTTCAGGAACATTGGAAATTCTCCCCACTCGATCAATCAATTGCTATAAGGGTTGCGGCTACACGATCTGGAGGTTAACGCACACCTTTTTCGTGTAGAGAACGGACAGTGAAAGCGGCCGTGGTGTGCTGTCCAAGGAGGCCGGCTTCTGTTTCCTGCCGGTGGCTTCGGTTCTCGGCGGCGATCGTCGAATTGTGACCAACCGAGGCGACAACGCTGCGAAGTAGCGGGGTGGGTAGCTAGAGCACGTGTTGGTGCTCACTTTTTGTATTGGTGGCTCGAGCAAAGACAGAGCGGGCGCCGGTGTGCGGTGGAGAGTTGGAGGAGCGGCGCCCGTGAGAAAACAGAGCCCGGTGCAGTGCTGTTCGTGCAGAGGAAGCAAAACCGTTTGGCTCAGCTGCGTGGGGAGTGGATCACGTCGAGGAGGGGGGTGAACTGCTGCCCAGTTGCCAGCGCGAGAGAGAGAAAAGCACGAGGTGGCTCCCGGGAGGGGGGCGCGAAGCAGCTGGTGCTGCTCGGGAGAAATCTCTCGGTTGAGTGAAAGACAGAGAGGAAAAACTTAGGGGGTAAGTCTACTTAGCCCTATGAAATATGGGCCCCACAGGCAGTCCCTCCTCCTCTCTCAAAAGATCTCCAAACTTGGCAAGTGACAAATTCAAAGTTTGGAGTTTAAAACCTGAGCTGCATTTGGATAGTTGGACAAATTTCCTCCAAATTCAAATGTATACTTGAATTCTTTGCAAATTTAAATCCATTTGGAAAAATGGGTAGCAAACCTTTTCAAAAATTATTGAAACTTTGCCTATCCACTAATTTGGACCTAAGGAATCCAATTATGCAATTTGATTCTTGTGTTAGCTTTTGCAAACAAGAGTTTGAACACAACAGTTTGAATTACCATTGTGTCCTCCCCTCATTTGAAATTTGAGTTGAAACATTTAGTTTAAATTCTGACTTTCAAACCCTCCCATTGCACTTGAGTACTTCAACTCTGTGGTCTTAATCCACCTAGGGTCCAAACAAGCAAATGACTCTAAGTTGGTTTTAGAACAACCTCTCATGTGTTATCATATGTGTAAAAAGTTTGAACCAATCACCTTTTCACACACATGACACCAACATTTGTGCAAACTCATGTTTCTTTGTATTCACATTTTTGGGACCTTTACATTTAGAACCGCCTGAGCGGCCTTATATAGGCGCAGATTTCACAGGTGACACATAGTTAAACAGCGCCTGTGAAAAATATTTAAATTATGTTCTTTCTAGTATATTTGTCCGTTGCCACTTCGTGCGCAGAGATAATAAATGTGCATCGTTGCCATAATTAACATATAGAACCACAATCACATTGCAATTTACAGATAAACATTTGCAACTCAATGAACATTTCATAGTTTATACACATTGTGTGCCCTCTAAACTATACATTTCAGACTTATATTCCTATGAAGCTCCCATCGATCGATCTAAACTGTACCGTCGAGTTTTCTCCCAAACACGTATCTTATATTCCCCTGGATCCCGAAAATAAATTGACAAATGTCAAATGAGGAATGATAATATAACCTAGGTTGCTCACTAACACAAAGTTACTAACCTTGATAAGTAGATTATAGCAATCATTTTCAACATCGGGCGCATTTGGCTGATGAAGCAAACACTGAACTTCAAGTAGTAAAATTCTGACATTAATACTAGGACACCACACCTACGAAATATAAATTTAAGCAACATGAGAAACCACTTCAAATAAGTTCGGCAACAATTGCTAATTACATTAGCAAAATAAGTCTATCTTACAATCTCTTGATCAAGAACCCCAAGGCTGAGAAATCCTGAACGATGGACATTCGGGTGGAAGAAACAAGATGGAAGGCGCATCTCGGAGGTACCAAGGGATAGTCCTCCGAAAAGGAGATTGTCAGTGGGTAGTAACCACCTTCCCAGTCAGTCTACAAAGGAAATTTATTAATAACGGGCCGATGGTTATACTGGATTGTGCTTATTCTTCACTGCCACTGTAAAGGCCCAGGAAAAGGGACTTGCAAAAACTTTTCATCACTACACAACACCACAGTTTTTATTGTGGATATCTTAGGAAATATTGTGAAGAGCAAGTAACCTCCATCAAAAGAGTGATTAGAGGGGAAAGCCTTCACTTTCACAAAGTAGGGTTTATACACATATGATCACACATGAGAGGGTGATTCAAAAGTGTTGCATTCAAATTCATGATTGCAGCAGCTAAAACAAGGATCAAAGGGCATAATTGGGTTCCTCAGGTCCAATTTAGTGGGGAGGCAAAGTTTCAATAATTTTTGAAGAGATTTCCTAACCATTTTTCCAAAAAGGATCCAAATATGCCAAGAATTTAAAGATACATTTGAATTTGAGGGAGATTTGCCAAACCATACCAATTTAGCTCAGATTGAGATTTCCAACATTTGAATTCATCATTTATCAAGTTTTGGAGAATTTTTGAGAAGTGGTAGAGCACTGGCCAGTGGGGCCCACATGTCATAGGACTTAGTTGGCTTAATCCCTAAGCAATGTGATTGGGTTGCACTCCACCGGGAGAAGCACCGAGCGACACCGCGGGGGGGGGGGGGGGGGAGAGGGGGGGGGGAGCCGGACGCCACCTCCTGCTGGATTTCATGCGCTAGCGAGCTCCTCGTGGGGGTGCCTTAACTCCCAGCCGCGCTCAGCGAGCCACGGCACCGAGAGACGCCGGCCCCTTCCCTCTCATCGCCAGAGAACCGAGACGCCGCCGCCATCGCAAAAACTCGCTCGGAGCGATCGCAGCTCACGCGAAAGCATCATCAGCGCAGCAAACCAGAATTCCCAGACCTCCCACGCACTCCCCGCATCATTTCCAGTCGAGTTGAGCCACTACAAACCGAGCAAAACAATGTTTTTGTGGCCGCCGGGAAGAACCGAGCAAAGGTGCTCCTGTGGGCAGCTCGGCAGAAGACTTGTCACGACCAAGAAGGAGCAGTTTTGGACGCGCCTAGGCTCCACGCTGCTTGACCCCGAAGCCTAGAACCAGTGACCGATCATCGCCGGCGAATTTCGCAAAACATCTCCAACCGGTGCAGAACTACCCTCGGGTAAGAAACCCACAAATTCCCGACGTATGATTGCTTAGAGTTTATCAAACTGCACACAGAGGAGCTAGACTTGATGGCACCCAAGTTTGCTCCGCAACCCTAGCTTAATTTTGGCTGTAGCCGGCGTATTTCCCGGTTTTCCAGCCGTGGTTATGGCGGGAAAGGTCGGGCTCACGGTGACGACTAGGTTAGAGCTCTCCCCGAGCCCTAGCATGGCCTTGTCGACCTTCCATGAGATTCCCCGGTGCTGTAGAGCCTTTCCACCGAGGTTTTGGTGGGCTACGATGGCCGGGCGCCATAACTGAAGGGAGTCAGAGCCGCTGCACCGTCGCCAGCTAGGTTAGGGCCACCGCCGACCGGAGCAGGCGGTACCAGCATGTTCAGCGCGCAAAAATAGGCCCAGGCGGCGAGTTTCCGGCCGGGAGGCGGTCGGGAAGCCAAGTCCGGCGAGCTGCCGAGGTGTGCCGGCGAGGGGGCGGCGCGGGAAAAAGGGCGGGCGCAAGAAAGAAGACGAGCCGGCCGGGCCCGCTCGTCAGTCCCTCGCGGCACAGTGTGGGGATCTTCTGTTACACCGGATCGGCTGTGAACACGCGGAAAACAATCCTGTGGCCGCGTGTGGCGCAGCCGAGGTGATGACACGTGGGAGCCGGGCCCACTGTCAGAAGTTTGAACTTTTCCCGGTTAATTCGAATTCCAGAAATTCCCCAAACTTTAGAGCTCCATAACTTTTGCTAGGAAGCTCCAAATTTAGTGATTCAAATTGGGTTGGATTCATCTTGCCTAGCTCTGTCCATATATACAACCCAATTTGTATGAAACCCATTAATTAATTCTGGAAAATTCTTTAAAGCTTTTCAGCAAAAGAATTTTAGAGGGAGTTTGGTTTATCCAAAAATCCCCAAATTTTGCCATAATGTTCTTTAGGACATTAGTGAACACCTGTAAAAGTTTCAGACCGTTTGGAGTTGATTTGGTAAGAGCAATTCAAATTTGATGATGCTGTGTTCATTTGAATACAGAAACATTTTCAGAGAATTTCCAAAACATGGAAATTCAGTTCTGGGCAAATCTTAGCTCCAAAAATGCTAGTAAAATTCATGAAAACTCTATGATCTATAATTGAAATTGTAGTTCACTAAGTTGGGCATGAACAGGGTTGTTACCTCAGAATTAATTCTTCTTTGCTTATTTGCTAAGAGAATTATTCTGAGCAAACCACTCCATGAAAAGTGCTTGTGTTTGGTCCAGAGAGTTTTCTTGTGACAAGGGACTCACACAAAAATTCTCAGCTCCATTGGAGCTCTGGATCACCCCTGTCCTGTATAACCACTTGAGGGATTGATTTAGAAAAGGGGGCAAACCACTTAACACTTAACCATGTGATTAAGTCTAAGCCAAACCACCAACACCAGTTCATCTTTAAATTCTTAAACAGAGTTCCAGGTGTTAGAGACTGGTTATTAGCACTAATAGCAGTAGTATTACAACAAACTTATTTGCATATTCATTAATATGTAGTATTTTAATAACGTGTAGTCGCTGAAGGCGAGGAAGCTCCGGAGGTTCTGGACTTCCTTCTCCCGGACAAAGAACTAACTACTGACCAGCAGCAACAAGGCAAGCCCTGGTTTGCATTAACCTTTTATAAGTTTTACTTTGTTTACATGTGTCATATGAAGTGTGAATGTGCATTAGGTATAGGATGGATGGAACCCCACTTGCATGACCAGAAATTTTCCATGAGAGTGAGGGTAGTGTCTAAGACCTCGAGTAGATAGGCTATGCTTAAAGATTCATAGGGCTTCGGTACAAGTCGAGTAGTTGGAATCTACTCGCGAGATAGGCTTGAGACGTACGGGTTCGGTTGAGTGATGTGAGATCACATTAGTAATGAAAATGAGACTGGGCCGGGGCTAGGGCGCAGCAAGAGGGAGTCTTGTGTGCGCAGCCCTGTCCGTGTCGATTAAGGACCGAGCCGTGTGTGGCCCACGGTGATCAAGTTTGAACGTACCGAAGGCATATCGGATATATGGGCCGCGATAAACCGATGTAGCCTAAACCTCCGGGCGTCGAGGCATAACGCACCGATTTATATGTGTAGGCTGAGGGCAGCAAGGTGGAAATCTGCCAACGGGCATAGAGAGATGCTCCGTGTGGGGAACCTCCTGCTCGTTTCGGTGCGACCGGTTCGACGGTTGGGCTGTTGGGTGAAAGGTTGTCCCGTACGACATCGAGTGAGCGTGCTGTGCAGCTCCACGGATGGGCGTAGGTGACGTGCTCTTTGGGTTTTCCCTGCAGGTGTATATCGAGTCGATTCGCTGTCCCTCGCGGTGAAGAGTATCACTTGGTCACTGAGTCGTGACGTAGATTAATGGATGAAACATGTTGATTCAATATTGCTGGTTGATATAATTGTATTGCTACATGTGTGCCACCAAATACTGCTTACTAAATTTCAGATTTTGTGAACTGTTAACTTGTTGCTAAAAGATGAACTAAGGATGAACTTGTAGGCGTGTCCTTTTGCTGAGGTGTTACTATCCTATGTCCATTGTACCCCTCATGTAGAGATTCTTGCTTAGGTGAGTCGGTTAAGCCTTGCTGAGCCTTCGTGCTCATGGTTGCTGCTTAAGTGTTTTTCAGGTGAGGAGCCACCCACGGACTCGGAGTACGAGTCCACCGGCGAGGGTTACCCTCCGTCAGGGACCACGGCTGAGTGGGAGCCATACACGCCGCGCTGAGCCGAGGAGTGCAGCTAGTGTGGGTTGCCCTAGGGCTCGGCAACCAACTTTTGCTAGATAGGCGGGCGTGGGTTGTATAGTGTAGACTTCCGCTGTGTAATATAAACAATAGTTGTAACTGAAGTTTGTACCTGTTTGTACAGTTTCAGTTGTTTTTCCCATGTAATATATTATGTTCTTATGGCGTGTGCTGTTGGGTGTCGCATCGCGCGGCACCACCCTCTGCGATCCTGGATGAGCGGATTCCGGTCCGCCACAGCCTGGTATCAGAGCTGCAGTGGGGATAGCACCGTACTTAAGGACGGCATTATGGGAAAAACTTAGGTATACGGTGAGGATTCGGTAGTTGCCCAAGTAAGGACTATATTAGCATAGTTACTTAAAGTGGCAAAGACTAAGTTATGTGTTATAATTCTGAATTTCAATTATGTAACGACGCACCTACGCTCTGGTAAGTTTGGTAAGGAACGCCACCGAAAGCGGTTCAATTTTGGTTAGCTCTCCCTGACGAGGAACGTGGTTCAGGGATTGATCAAACTGCTTGGTGTGAGATGTCAATATGAAACTCTTGAACTCTTCATGTCCCTGAGTTCATATGCAACGCTGATCCCTAGCGTGCATTAGGCAAGTAAGTGGAGACCCCATCGCGTGGTCAGTAACGCGAGAGTGTGTTCGTCTGGAAATAGCCCAGGAGGACATACGCAGCGCTTGCTATCGGCGTGCCCTGCAAGGCAGTAGGTGGTATCTGTTGGGCTGATAACATTCCCAACCGTGACGACCCGTTCATGACATACTCGGGTTCCCCATCGTGTGGTGTTGAAACATGATCACGTACCTTGAGACGTGACCTAACTCAAGGACGGTCGTATGACAATGATACGGGCGTTTGTATTTACTTTCAAATATGGTACTGCCTGAAATGGAAACAAAACCTTTGAGTGCATCACTATTGTGTGGTCTTCTGCAGGTACTAACCACGTATGTATCCATGTAGCAAACGTGTGCGAGAGACCGTTTAGTGCCACACTTGAGCCGTATATGCCGGTATAATCCGGTTAGGATTTTGTTTTGTGAGGAACGTAGTACCGAGATATGGTAGGCATATGCATGAAAATAATGATAGCAAGGAATTAAAATCTATAGGTTCAACATTTAGGACCCTGTTTGGGTATAAGAATGGGATAGTAATGAGTGTAGTTCCAAAAAGTCTGAAAAACAGAGTGCTCTGTTTTGGACAGCAAGTTTGCTGATCTTCAACAGGGCATAACTCACAGGTCTTTTAGCCCAGGGAGGTGTGCTATATAGTTCTGGAAAGGTATTGAAGTACTATACAACTTTGTTGTAGACTTCCAGAGCTGAAACACACCTTAAGATGGCTTAAATCCCAGAGGAATATAAACTGTCCAGAACCAGGACAGAGTTAAACACTCTCTGGACTGTTCGGTTTTTCAAGCATAATTCCCAGTAGAAAAATCTAAAATTGTCATATGATACATCTTTAGAAAGGGTATAAGATGTGTTACATCTTTGCAATTCAAAGTTTCTGAAATTTCAGAACAGATTTCAGTGGAAACCAGGGTTCAAAACAGCCACTTCCAAGGGAGGTGCTGTTAAACTTCTTCCAGAAATTCTGCTGACTTTGAATTGGCATAACTTCTTAACCAAAGCTGATCTGGGAGCAAATGAGTACTCTTTGGAAAGATACCGAAGTTGACTTTAAGTTTGGTATTCAACTTGAGTCATAAAAATGCCCAGAACCAGATCAAAACTTGGAATAGGTAGAAACTGGTCATTCTGACAGAAGAATGACAGTTGAACTCAATGAAAAGGGTGTTGTACCCTAAGGGTGGTATACGTGATGACAACGCGATAATAATGTCTCGTAGAGACCAAACCCAGTTATGGTGAGCTTCCAAAGTGGAGGTTCATCAAGTTGGATTAAACTAGCTTGTGTTTGGTCTGGTAATGGTGTAGCTTGTGCAAAGTTATTACATTATCTACTTACGAGATATACCACATGTTTTTGTTGTCATAATGTTTTTACGCCCATTTTTATTGGACGGCATGCAAAATGCTGCGGGACTGATGATTATTGTCGTGTGGTTGCAGATGGTTTGTACAAGGACCACGCACGAGGTTGGTGGCTCTAGCCAACAGGGAGGTGATGACTCCCAGCCACCGTCCTACGACAGCACCCCGCAGCAGCAGCCACCACCGCCGCCTCCGCTTACTCTAGCGGATGTGATAGCGGCACTGGTGGGAGGTCATGAGGAGCAGACCGACCTGCTCCGCACGATCGTGCAGAATACGTCCCAGGCGGGGGGACGTCAAGATAGAGGGCCTCGGGAGCCCCGTGATGTGCCGTATTCGGATTTCATGAGTACGCACCCTCCAGTGTTCACCAAAGCTGAGGAACCACTGGAGGCGGATAACTGGCTGCGGACCATCGAGTCCAAGTTCGGGCTGCTCCAATGTACGGAGTGGCAGAAGACTCTGTTTGCAGCGCAGCAACTCCACGGTGCCGCTGGTGCGTGGTGGGCGAATTATGTCGCCTCACGTCCGGCTGGCCATGCCGTGGAATGGCAAGAGTTCCGGGAGGAGTTCCACGCCTATCACATCCCTCCCGGAATAGTGAAGAGGAAGTTCCAAGAATTTTTGGAACTGAAGCAGGGCGGGAGGAGTGCCCACGACTACTCCCGTGCCTTCAACCATCTGGCGCAGTACGCGTCAGACTATATCTCCACTGAAGAGAAGAAGAGGGAGCACTTCTATCGGGGGTTACACCCCGAAATGAAGACCCACCTCGTACAGTGGAACCGTGGCACATTCAACGACCTAGTCAATGCCGCAATTATGAAAGAGGACGCTCAGCGGGAGTTAGCAGCTGAGCAGAGGAAGCGCAGCACTCCACCTAGCAGCGGTGGTGGCGCGCCCCAGAAGTACCGTATGGTGTATCGGACACCATCCGGGCAGCAGTGGCATCCACCGGCGCGACCTCAACGGTTCGGGGGACGTCCGTCCCAGTCACTGTCATTCCGTCCGCCGATGCCACCACCAAGACAGCAACAGCAGCAGCAGACGGTACCCCGGGCGTTTCCACCGCCACAATGCGCCCCGGGATTCCGTCCACCGATCAGCGGTGGACCGCCCCGTTTCACCTGCTTCACGTGTGGCCAGGCGGGCCACTTCGCGAAGGACTGTCCCCAGGGGCAGCAGAGCAGTGGGCAAGCCCAGCTCCAGGGCGGTGCTCGAGGCCGACCTCCGGTGAAGAAGGTTGGACAGCGGACTGGGGGTGTCCGCAACCTCGACAATGAGGACGCCCCAGAGGGAGACAACATGCTGGCGGGTACGTTTACTCTCAACCATCAAGCCATTGTCATATTGTTTGATTCTGGTGCAACCCACAACTTCATAAGTGCATCGTATGTGGTTAAGCATCAGCTGGAAGTCTTTCCAACCGAGTGTTCGTATATGATCTGCTCACCGGGAGGAAAGATTTCAGCAACGATGATGGTTCCAAAAGCACCACTGTGCTTAGGTGGGAAGATATATCTCACCACTATGATTATCCTGGAGGGGCAGAAGATTGATGCAATCTTAGGAAAGTCATGGCTAAGCTACCATGGCGCTGTCCTGGAAACTCTAGCATGGACGGTTCACCTCAACTCTCCATTACACCGTCCGCAGTCCCTCTTATTAGATAATCCAGTCCGGGAAGTTTCAGTGATCAACCATACTGAAGCTCTCAAATTGGAGGACATCCCCGTAGTCCGGGAGTATCCCGACGTGTTCCCGGATGATCTTCCGGGCATGCCACCCGAGTAGGATGTCGAGTTCAAGATTTAACTTGCACCAGGGACTACGCCCATATCGCGGAGACCATACAAAATGGCTCCCAATTAGATGGCTGAATTAAAAGAACAGCTCAATGATCTGTTGAGCAAGGGTTTCATCAGGCCGAATTCCTCGCATTGGGGATGCTCGGCGCTGTTTGTAAAGAAGAAGGATGAAACCCTGAAGCAGTGTGTGGATTACCGGCTGCTCAACGCCGTTACCATCAAGAATAAGTACCTACTGCCCCGCATCGACATATTATTTGATAAACTTGTGGGTGCAAGTGTGTTCTCAAAGATGGACCTTCGCTCTGGATATCACTAGATAAAGATCCGGGCGGAGGATATTTCGAAGACGGCCTTCTCGACGAGATATGGATTATATGAATATCTCGTCATGTCCTTTGGTCTCACCAATGATCCATCCCATTTCATGTACCTCATGAACTCGGTGTTCATGCCGGAGCTGGACAAGTTCGTGGTAGTGTTCGTCGACGATATCTTGGTTTACTCCAAGACAGAAGCCGAACATGCCGAACACTTGCGGATCGTTCTTCAACGATTGCGAGACCACAAGCTCTACGCCAAGTTCAGCAAATGCGAGTTTTGGATCAGCCAAGTGCCATTCTTGGGACATATCATCTCAGCGGAAGGCATTGCAGTTAACCCAAGCAAGATAGAGCAAGTGCTGAAATGGAAAGCTCCCACTTCAGTCCATGAAGTCAAAAGCTTCCTCGGGATAGCGGGATACTATCGGAGATTCATTCCAAGTTTCTCCAAGCTCGCTAAGCCGATGACAGAGTTTCTGAAGAAAGGGACGAAATATGTTTGGAACCCGGCGTGTGAAGTAGCGTTCCGAACATTGGTGAAGCATCTCACAACAGCCCCGGTCTTAGCTCAGCCAGATACAACAAAGCGCTTCGACGTGTATTGTGACGCGTCCGGTATTGGGCTTGGCTGCGTATTGATGCAGGAAGGACGTGTGGTCGCCTATGGCTCACGCCAACTTCGGAACCATGAGCAGAATTATCCGACTCGTGATCTCGAGCTTGCTGCCGTGGTGTTGGCGCTAAAAATGTGGAGGCACTATCTCCTGGGGAATCTGGTGCATCTCTACACCGACCACAAGAGCTTAAAATACATTTTCACCCAGAAGGAGCTGAACATGAGGCAAAGGAGGTGGTTAGAATTGATCAAAGATTATGAAATTGAGATTCATTACCACCCCGGCAAGGCGAATGTGGTTGCCGACGCGCTGAGTCGGAAATCACATGTCCATCACCTCACCATTACCCCGGTGGAGGAGGAAGAGCCAAGTTTATACTTGGTTCCTTATGGATCGCTGTACAACCTTGCCCTCATCCCTACTATTAGGGAGGACATCATTGCAGCTCAGAAGACGGATAGAGGCATGGCACATCTCCGTAGACGGATAGACAATGGAGAGATTGAATGTTTCCGGAAGGATGATGAGGGGACGCTACGGTTCAACGACCGCATAGTCGTACCCCGGGACATGGAACTGAGGAAGAAAATCATCGACGAAGCCCACTTGTCTAAATACTCCATTCATCCGGGCAGCAACAAGATGTACCAAGATTTGAAAAAGAAATTTTGGTGGACACGGATGAAGCGGGAGGTAGCTAAGTACGTATCCGAGTGCGATACGTGCCGACGAGTGAAAGCTGATCACATGAAGAAATCAGGGCTACTGCAACCCCTGAAGATCCCGGCATGGAAATGGGAAGATGTGAGCATGGATTTCATTGTGGGATTACCCCTAACTGCCAACAAGCATGATTCCATATGGGTGATCGTTGACCGACTGACCAAGTCAGCTCACTTCATTCCCGTGCATACACATTTCCATGCCAACCGATATGCGGAGTTATACATTGCCAGGATTCTATGCCTGCATGGTGTACCCAAGACCATAGTCTCAGACCGAGGTGCAATGTTTGTATCACGCTTTTGGGAGCAGTTGCACGCTGCTTTGGGTACTAAACTGATTAGGAGCTCCGCCTACCACCCTCAAACAGATGGCCAGACAGAGAGGGTGAATCAAGTTCTGGAGGACATGTTGAGAGCATGTGCCATCCACCATGGTAGGAATTGGGATAATCACCTACCATTGGCGGAATTCTCGTACAACAACGGCTATCAGGCGAGTATCAATATGGCACCCTACGAAGCTCTCTACGGTCGCAAGTGCCGCACCCCATTAAATTGGTGCGAGTCTGGTGAAAGGGTCACATTCAGGGTTGATGTGGTGAACGATGCCGAAGAGCGCGTTCGGACAATTCAAGCCAATTTAAAAGCCGCTCAATCCTGGCAGAAGAGCTACGCTGATAAGAGGCGTAGGCCGTTGCACTTTGACGTTGGGGAACACGTGTACCTACGCGTGTCTCCGATGAAGGGCGTGCACCGGTTCGGTGTGAAGGGGAAGCTCACTCCCCGTTTTATTGGACCCTACGCTATCACCGAGAAGTGTGGACCAGTGGCGTATCGATTGGAGTTACCGGCATCCCTTGCTGGTGTCCATGATGTTTTCCATGTTTCGCAACTGCGAAAATGTTTGAAGCATACAGCTGCTGTTCCTACCAAAGACATCGGCGAGCTGAAACCGGATTTAACTTATGATGAGTATCCGGTGGCCATTCTTGATGAAAAAGCCAGGACCACACGCAGCAGAACATTGTGGTTCTACAAAATACTCTGGAGCAACCACACCGCCGAAGAAGCGACGTGGGAGAGCGAGGAGTTCCTTTGCTCAAGCTACCCGGAGTTCATGGCTTCTCAACACGGGTAAGTCCCTATTACATCGCCATCTCTTCAGTTGTAATCTCGGGACGAGATTCTTTTAAGGGGGGAGGGATGTAAAGGCCCAGGAAAAGGGACTTGCAAAAACTTTTCTTCACTACACAACACCACAGTTTTTATTGTGGATATCTTAGGAAATATTGTGAAGAGCAAGTAACCTCCATCAAAAGAGTGATTAGAGGGGAAAGCCTTCACTTTCACAAAGTAGGGTTTATACACATATGATCACACATGAGAGGGTGATTGAAAACTGTTGCATTCAAATTGATGATTGCAGCAGCTAAAACAAGGATCAAAGGGCATAATTGGGTTCCTCAGGTCCAATTTAGTGGGGAGGCAAAGTTTCAATAATTTTTGAAAAGATTTGCTAACCATTTTTCCAAAAAGGATCCAAATATACCAAGAATTCAAAGATACATTTGAATTTGAGGGAGATTTGCCAAACCATACCAATTTAGCTCAGATTGAGATTTCCAACATTTGAATTCATCATTTATCAAGTATTGGAGAATTTTTGAGAAGTTGTAGAGCACTGGCCAGTGGGGCCCACATGTCATAGGACTTAGTTGGCTTAATCCCTAAGCAATGTGATCGGGTTGCACTCCACCGGGAGAAGCACCGAGCGACACCGCGGGGGGGGGGGGGGGGGAGCCGGACGCCACCTCCTGCTGGATTTCATGCGCTGGCGAGCTCCTCGTGGGGGTGCCTTAACTCCCAGCCGCGCTCAGCGAGCCACGGCACCGAGAGACGCCGGCCCCTTCCCTCTCATCGCCAGAGAACCGAGACGCCGCCTCCATCGCAAAAACTCGCTCGGAGCGATCGCAGCTCGCGCGAAAGCATCGGCAGTGCAGCAAAACAGAATTCCCAGACCTCCCACGCACTCCCCGCATCATTTCCGGTCGAGTTGAGCCACTACAAACCGAGCAAAACAACGTTTTCATGGCCGCCGGGAAGAACCGAGCAAAGGTGCTCCCGTGGGCAGCTCGGCAGAAGACTTGTCACGACCAAGAAGGAGCAGTTTTGGACGCGCCTAGGCTCCACTCTGCTCGACCCCGAAGCCTAGAACCAGTAACCGATCATCGCCGGCGAATTTCGCAAAACATCTCCAACTGGTGCAGAACTACCCTCGGGTAAGAAACCCACAAATTCCCGACGTATGATTGCTTAGAGTTTATCAAACTGCACACACAGAAGCTAGACTTGATGGCACCCAAGTTTGCTCCGCAACCCTAGCTTAATTTTGGCTGTAGCCGGCGTATTTCCCGGTTTTCCAGCCGCGGTTATGGCGGGAAAGGTCGGGCTCACGGTGACGACTAGGTTAGAGCTTTCCCCGAGCCCTAGCATGGCCTTGTCGACCTTCCATGAGATTCCCCGGTGCTGTAGAGCCTTTCCACCGAGGTTTTGGTGGGCTACGATGGCCGGGCGCCATAACTGAAGGGAGTCCGAGCCGCTGCACCGTCGCCAGCTAGGTTAGGGCCACCGCCGACCGGAGCAGGCGGTACCAGCGTGTTCAGCACGCAAAAATAGGCCCAGGCGGCGAGTTTCCGGCCGGGAGGCGTTCGGGAAGCCATGTCCGGCGAGCTGCCGAGGTGTGCCGGCTAGGGGGCGGCACGGGAAAAAGGGCGGGCGCGAGGAAGAAGATGAGCCGGCCGGGCCCGCTCGTCAGTCCCTCGCGGCACAGTGTGGGGATCTTCTGTTACACCGGATCGGCTGTGAACACGCGGAAAACAATCCTGTGGCACTGTGTGGCGCAGCCGAGGTGATGACACGTGGGAGCCGGGCCCGCTGTTAGAAGTTTGAACTTTTCCCGGTTAATTCGAATTCCAGAAATTCCTCAAATTTTAGAGCTCCATAACTTTTGCTAGGAAGCTCCACATTTAGTGATTCAAATTGGGTTGGATTCATCTTGCCTAGCTCTGTCCATATATACAACCCAATTTGTACGAAACCCATTAATTAATTCTGGAAAATTCTTTAAAGCTTTTCAGAAAATGAATTTTAGAGGGAGTTTGGTTTATCCAAAAATCCCCAACTTTTGCCAGAATGTTCTTTTGGACATTAGTGAACCCCTGTAAAAGTTTCGGACCATTTGGAGTTGATTTGGTCAGAGCAATTCAAATTTGATGATGCTGTGTTCATTTGAATACAGAAACATTTTCAGAGAATTTCCAAAACTTGGAAATTCAGTTCTATGCAAACTTAGCTCCAAAAATGCTAGGAAAATTGATGCAAATTCTATGAGCTATAATTGAAATTGTAGTTCACTAATTTGGGCATGAACAGGGTTGTTACCTCAGAATTAATTCTTCTTTGCGAGAATTATTCTGAGCAAACCACTCCATGAAAAGTGCTTGTGTTTGGTCCAGAGAGTTTTCTTGTGACAAGGGACTCACACAAAAATTCTGAGCTCCATTGGAGCTCTGGATCACCCCTGTCCTGTTTAACCACTTGAGGGATTAATTTGGAAAAGGGGGCAAACCACTTAACACTTAACCATGTGATTAAGTCTAAGCCAAATCACCAACACCAGTTCATCTTTAAATTCTTAAACAGAGTTCCAGGTGTTAGAGACTGGTTATTAGCATTAATAGCAGTATAATTACAACAAACTTATTTGCATATTCATTAACATGTAGTATTTCAATAACGTGTAGTCGCTGAAGCCGAGGAAGCTCCGGAGGTTCTGGACTTCCTTCTCCCGGACGAGGAACTAACTACTGGCCAGCAGCAACAAGGCAAGCCCCGTTTTGCATTAACCTTTTATAAGTTCTACTTTGTTTACATGTGTCATATGAAGTGTGAATGTGCATTAGGTATAGGATGGATGGAACCCCACTTGCATGACCAGAAATTTTCCATAAGAGTGAGGGTAGTGTCTAAGACCTCGAGTAGATAGGCTATGCTTAAAGATTCATAGAGCTTCGGTACAAGTCGAGTAGTTGGAATCTACTCGCGAGATAGGCTTGGGACGCACGGGTTCGGTTGAGTGATGTGAGATCACATTAGTAATGAAAATGAGACTGGGCAGGGGTTAGGGCGCAGCAAGAGGGAGTCTTGTGTGCGCAGCCCTGTCCGTGTCGATTGAGGACCGAGCCGTGTGCGGCCCACGCTGATCAAGTTTGAACGTACCGAAGGCATATCGGATATATGGGCCCCGATAAACCGATGTAGCCTAAACCGCCGGGCGTCAAGGCATAACGCACCGATTTATAGGTGTAGGCTGAGGGCAGCAAGGTGGAAATCTGCCAACGGGCATAGAGAGATGCTCCGTGTGGGGAACCTCCTGCTCGTTTCGGTGCGACCGGTTCGACGGTTGGGCTGTTGGGTGAAAGGTTGTCCCGTACGACATCGAGTGAGCGTGCTGTGCAGCTCCACGGATGGGCGTACGTGACGTGCTCTTTGGGTTTTCCCTGCAGGTGTATATCGAGTCGATTCGCCGTCCCTCGTGGTGAAGAGTACCACTTGGTCACTGAGTCATGACGTAGATTAATAGATGAAACATGTTGATTCAATATTGCTGGTTGATATAATTGTATTGCTATATGTGTGCCACCAAATACTGCTTACTAAATTTCAGATTTCATGAACTGTTAACTTGTTGCTAAAAGATGAACTAAGGATGAACTTGTAGGCGTGTCCTTTTGCTGAGATGTTACTATCCTATGTCCATTGTACCCCTCATGTAGATTTTCATGCTTAGGTGAGTCGGTTAAGCCTTGCTGAGCCTCGTGCTCACGGTTGCTGCTTAAGTGTTTTTCAGGTGAGGAGCCACCCACGGACTCAGAGTACGAGTCCACCGGCGAGGGTTACCCTCCGTCGGGGACCACGGCTGAGTGGGAGCCGTACACGCCGCGCTGAGCCGAGGAGTGCAGCTAGTGTGGGTTGCCCTAGGGCTGGGCAACCAACTTTTGCTAGATAGGCGGGCGTGAGTTGTATAGTGTAGACTTCCGCGGTGTAATATAAACAATAGTTGTAACTGAAGTTTGTACCTGTTTGTACAGTTTCAGTTGTTTTCCCATGTAATATATTATATTCTTATGACGTGTGCTGTCGGGTGTCGCATCGCGCGGCACCACCCTCTGCGATCCTGGATGAGCGGATTCCGGTCCGCCACAGCCACTTCATTAAGTCTCCCGACTCAGGCTTCACAGAGAAATTGGACAAAAAGTGATGCAATTGGCGAGCCATGAAATCGAAAATACCAAAAACAATCAAGATGGAAAAGCAAAACTACAGAGCGACCGGTGTGCCATATGTACATACATGGGGGGTGGTTCTTGTGCCACGCCAGGCGCTCCTCCTTGAGTCGGCCACGCGCCAAGTCGGTAACAATGTTCCCAGCCATGAACGATGACTACGACGACGTAGAATAGGAGGGAGTAGTGACAACGACAATGACGACGGCGATGGCAAACAGTGGACGACAGGCGGCGGTCACACTGGAGTTGGTAGATCGCTGAGGGTTCGAAGAGAGAGTTGATGTAGTTCGACAGAAGGGAAACACGTGGACAGAGGAGGAGGAGGTGCGGAGAACTTAATCCTGGCCGGTGGTGCAGAGACGGGCGAGATAAAAGCGTGTCTTCCATTGTTTACTAAGGGATACGAGCGGCCCGAGAAGGAAGAGCTGCGGAGAACTTAATTGTGGCTGGTGGTGCAGAGAAGTGTGACCGGCGTGCGACCATCCTCCTCCTCCTCAAAGATGAATTGAACACTGCCAGTGAAGATGTATTATCGCAGGCGGTTTTTAATATAGAACTGCCTGTGAAAAAAGTTTACTAAGTTTAGGATTAATTAATATTTTTGATCAAAATAAGGGTGCTTGTAAAAGCCCAAATTCAAAGTTCTTGTAATATGATTTATTATTACAGGTGCCCATTAAATTTCACTTGGAAAAACCTTTGAAATTGGTCAGAACATGAAAAAAAAGGTTATTTGTCATTTTTGTATCTTGCATAATACAATGATTTGTGAGGGGATTTTTCTATGGGACTTTTTAGTCATCATACCAACCTCTATGATTTTTTTCAGATTTTTACAAAATTGTTTGAAGCAATGTGTGTTCAAAATTTGAAGAATGCATCATATGTATATGTGACACCCGGTTCCGAAAAATAGAACCAAGTGAATGCTTATGTGTGCCTAGGATGTTTATCACACATACACATGTAATACACAAACTGAATTCAGAATATAACCATGAAAAATAGTGTTTAAGTACTTTATTACAATGACTCAATGTCTCACTCATGAATCTCTAACTTATTCTTGCAGCGGAAGTCTCTAAACGACAGTGGAATATCAATAAAGGCAGCAGGCTCCATCTTCAACTCCACAGGCAAGTTGACAGTAGTTCGCACGCCTAGTACTCCACATGGTCCTCGAAGTACTCTTCTCCTGTTGCTGATGTTTGTGTGATAATGCAAGGGTGAGTACATGTTGTACTCAGCATGTGTGGGAAAAGTATGACATGTAGATTACAACAAGGTAGGGAATAAAAAGGCTCATTGCAGCAAGCAAATTTTATTTCACAAACATGGTAAAAACAGCAACTATTCCTAGGTGAAATTTATCCCATAATAATCAAGTAATTCAGCAACATTCTCTCACCATAATTCATCATTTATCAAGTCTCATCCAGCCATTAATCCTTCTCAAGTTCATCTTATACTCATAAATATTCATAACCATCCCATATTCACATAACCAAAATCAAACTCATTGTCATAACTCAAAACAGTCCCAAAACCAATCCCAAAGACCATACCATAACCATACCGAATAACCATCCCAAGTTTTCCCTCTAATGATGGAAGTTGGCCAGGTGCTTGTGACCGGAAGCACGGCTATCATGATAGTTTTACACTCTGCAGAGGTGGCACCACTTTACCCACAAGTTCGTGATATCGTCACCCGTCGGCGACTGCAGAACCTCCATTATACCAGTGCACAAACGTAGGTGTATGGCCAAGAGATCACAAAATAGCCTTTACAAAGGGGCTACTAGATGTATGGACTCACTGAGGATTCACCAGCAGACTCAAATCACCATTCTCCCACCCACGGGCCCCCTCTTGTGCTATGCAGTTCCCAGGGCAGTCCTCCTCGACTCCCATTCCCCGCGCCATCCACGGTCCATAACAAGCTAGCAACACACCTAATTAATCAGCTAAGCCGGACCCATACTTAGCCTTGTGGTGGCACTGTTGTCCTGGCATATTCTCGCATGAACCGGTCCTTAGATCTACGGCAAGCACCACCATCTCATCCAGCAACATTCAGGAACCAAACTTGCCTAGATCTTTCCGATTCCATGCCCATTATCATCATCAAGTTCTCATCTTCGTTATTCATATGAGTGCAGTAGATAAAGATGTTTTAATTCAGATTTCTGTATCCCGTAGATTAAGCGAAGCAAAACGGAAAAACGACCATACCCGACTCAACAACTTTCCCAGTGACAAGGATGGTTTAACAAAACTAGTAAACTCCTATAAAAGAGTGTCCCATCAAGTTGACTCAAGCATACAAGTTTTTGCAAACAAAACAGTTTCAAAACATGGGATTAATATGGTCAAGGGGAATTTGCTTTGCTCCCGTGGCTCTTGTTGCTCAAGCGTCTCGAAGTCTTGGTGTTGTAGTTCTTTGTAGATGGCCTCTTGAGCTTCTCCTTCTACTCACGACCACGCACATACAAAATTCACAGCAATCAATCATCATGCACAAACTTTACTCAAGATGCAATGGAGTAGATGGATGCAAATCCTATGGTGCTGTTTTATTAAACAAGTTTGTATGTGTTCTTGCATGTTTTAATGGGCCTTCATGGGTTTTTATGATGAACAAGGGTGTAGGGATCAACTGTGGACGTGGTTATGATCAAAACACGATCTGTCCACACGTAGAAGTTTCTGTCCGAAGGGGGCAAAGAAAACGGATGCGTAGAAACAGTGGCGATGTCATAAGATGGGTAATGAAGACCTAACTCACTTCCTTTTGGTGGAAGGGCCATCCTCCTCGCAATGGCAGCAGTGGGGAATTTTTCTATGGAAGATTAGGGCAGGACAGATCGTCGGGCTTCTTCTCCGGCAACGGCGGGGCTCGATGGGGCTCGACGGCGGCCAAATTCCGGCAAGGGGAGAAACTTGGCGACTTGGAAGCAAGGAAGGGGACTTGGCAGCAGGGGGAGGACGTCCAAAATAGAGAGGGGTCGGCCAAGGGGGTGGGGGTTATATTTATAAGGGGAAAAAGAGGAGTCCTACTCCAATTGGAGCTCAAATAAGTGTCCTACTCAATTTTGGATCTCCACAAACTTATCTTTTCAGTTAGGTGTGGCAGACTTGGGGATTTTACCCCCCCCCCCAAATGTGGGGAAATATTCTTTATGTGGAATTGGGGAATTTGGAAATTTTGGGGGAAATTTGGGAATGACTTATTTCAGCTATCCTTTTCCCATTCTTCACCATTTCTTTGTCACTTGCTCCATTTCAACATTCCCCTCTCAATTTCTATGTCCCATTCTCCATTTCTACATTCTCCTCTCCATTTCTATGTCCCATTCTCCATTTCTACATCCCCCTCTCCATTTCTATGTCCCATTCTCCATTTCTATATTGCCCTTCTCCATTTCTATGCCCCATTATCCATTTCTATATTCCCTTCTCCATTTCTGTGGTTTTTTTACACGACCCCACGTTCTTGTCGAGCCAGGATCACACTGAGGGGTGCTGCGTTGCACAGCACCGGATAACACACATTAAAGGTACAAAGCGGAAGCAAAATTTTATTACATAAACGGGTTTATGAACATTTTTACAACAAAATATATTCAGTCTACACTCACGGGCGTAGACTACGCATCAAGTTCACGTTCAGCCCGTGAACGTGTCCATGCTATCACACACGCACGCTAACACGGCGGTGTGCATGACTCCTACTCGACGGGGTTCCCCTCCTGGGGTTCCGTCTCCTCCTCAGGAGTCCCTTCCCCATAGAACCCTGCAAAAGCTTCAAACACAAGCAGTGAGCACGAAGGCTCAGCAAGACTGACCCGTCTCTCCTAAACATGAAACATCTACATGAGGGGTGTTTAGGTTACTGTAGAAGTCCCAAAAATGTGTATGAATAAAAACCAAGGTTTGAGTTCATATGTGTGGCAAGGACATGAAAAATGGGACTTACTAAAACTTTTCTTCATGCAAGGTAATACATGGATGAACATCCAACATGAGGTTCACCTTTTTATTTAAAAGTGTTGAACCAATAAGGAGTTAAATACCTCTTTGCATGTGAGTTTAAAATTCAGATTTGAAATTCAAAGTTCACACATGTGGTGGTCAAGGACTTTGAATAAAAATGCAGCCATATAGATGGAATCATAAGGAGGAGTTTGCTCACCAACTTTCCATTTGTAGGGTGGGCTCAAAAGATAGCTAAAAAGAAGAAATTGCAAATTCTAAACCAAATTCAGATTTAGTCTTGCAAATTCAAACTGAATTTGAGGAATTCAAATTCTAGCCCACCTTTTTAAATTTAGAATTCTGGGGATTAAAGAGATCAGCTTGAACAGATATTTGGGAGGTACATGTGGAGTGGGACCCCATAGAGCTAAAGGAGGAGCCTTACTCACTAAGTTTTACCCTCGGTGGGAAAATTTCCCGAACAGCAAACGGGCTCCCCCGAGGAGCTTGCCGCGCCAGCTCCTGCTGCCGGTCTCCACGCGCTGGCGCCCCGAGGTCGGTCCTGACCGTGCCCTCAACGTGATCACGTGCTCCCCCGGCCGAAGCAAAGCACAGTTGCCTTCTTCTCCTCGCAAACAAACCGAGAGCCGAGCGCCTCACCGCCGCTGCTTCAGCCTGCTCGAGAAATCATGGAAACGGCGCGCCTCCTCCTCCCCCCGAACTGCTAAACCTTTCCCTGAGATCAGCCTCCACCTCCCTGACCTGAAACCAAGTGAGCATCGGCCTCCGTTGCCCGAGAACAAACGCCGCAGCGGTGACCTAGCTCAAAAGCGTGATCGGGCGCTCGTGGACAGCCCTCCACAGCGGGTTTCACGGCCGAGCGATCACAGCTACGGACGCGCACGGGTGCGGTGCTGCTCTCAGCCCAAGCTCAGGCCATACCGTGAAGCATCGCCGGTGAATTTTGAAGTTTTGCTCCGGCAGTTTCAACCCGAGCATCCGGTACGGGAATCCAAAATTCTCCACTTCTATTCGTTCTTAGCTCATCAAACATTGCACGTAGGAGCAGGACTAGCCGGCGATCATGTTCTCTTTAGCATCCGTCGCATGAAAGCCCTTTGGGGCGACGTAATTTGAGGTCTACCGACTTGCGGCTGTTCCCGAGCCACTTAGGGGCCATGCCGAGCCTTGCGATCATCCACTGGTGCTGTAGGGCTCGTCGGCACAGGTTTTGGCGGGCTGGATACCTCAGGCGACGCCGCCGAACCCCCACAGTAGCTGTCGCACATCGCCGGCGATGTTACGGTCGTCGGCAGCCGTAGCCAACCCCACAGCCCTGTTCCTCGGTGTCACAAACTCCCTGGCGGCGAGTTTCAGCTCAGGCGGTGGCCGGAAACGGCGAGCCGGCGAGCTCCGGCGTCGGGCCGGCTAGGGGCAGCGCGGGCGCGGAGAGGGAGCCGGAGGAAGAAGAAGACGGGTGGGCCCCGCCTGTCAGCAGCTCAAATTTTAAACCCGGGATCGGGTGTGGCCGGGATCCTGTGTGTTGGCGCGCTGAGGTGCTGTGGCCCTGTGTGGCTTCGTTTCTATTGGCAGGAATTCAAAACTGTGGGTCCAGCTGAATTTGCTGTAGGAAAATAATTCCAGACTTAGCTCAATCTTTGAAAATTCATATCTCCCTGTAGAAAACTCCAATTTGAGTGATTCCACTTGGATTGGATTCATCTTTCCGAGCTCTATCCAAATATGAACTTAGAATTGTATGAAAGCCAATAGTTTATTCTGGGTAGTTCTTGGAAGATATTCTGAAAAAGAATTATTGAGGGAGTTTGGTTTATCCAAAAATACCCAAATTTTGCCAGAATATTCTTTTGCATTGTGTTGATCTACTAGCAAATTTTCCGCTCATTTGAAGATCATTGAGTAGGAAATTGCTAAATGCAAACTACTGTGTTCAAAAGAGTCCAGAAACATTTTCAGAAAAATGTTTCCCACTTCAAAAATCTGTTCTAAGCAATCCATAGCTCCAAAAATCATAGGAAAATTTAGGCAAGCTCTCTGAGACATACTTGGAATTGTAGTTCACTTAATTGGGCATGAAAATGCACATTACCACAGAATTAATTCTTTAGAGTACAAATGCTTAAAGAATTGTTCTGGGAGAACTACTCAAGAAAAAGGGCTGAATATTGAACCTGGTTACTCTCATGTGATCAAGAACTCATATGTAAATTATCAGCCCAAGATGAGTCCTTGAACTCCTTGTTCTTATTCTCCATACTTATGTAGAGGGGAAAATACATAAGAGATATGGTAAGAGTTATGGAGGACACAATATGATTCCAAATTAGCTGCCATTTGGCAAGCTAAATCCTTAGGTAGTATAGAACCCGCTGTAAAAGTTTTGAGGCCACTGGAGTTCTTGTTCTTCAGTTGCACTCAAATCTTTTCAGTTTATCTATTATGTTCATTAGGGAAAATGATTAGTGTATAGCTAAGGCCTTAAGGTCAATTTAGTTTAAGTCTGTTTCTTTACACAACAGAGGCAACCAAGCCATTCTTGGCCTTTCCACACAACCTCTGTACCTAAGGAATGAATTCTATAACTTCTTTCCATTACAGCCTATAAAACATATGCATATGCATTTCAATAGGAACCCCAACGAAGGGGATTCAAAGGAGCGATTCATCGAAGTGGATCAAGCTCCGGAGAATCAAGGGTGGATCTGCAAGGACACTAACTGTTATATACGACTACCCTGCAAAACAGGCAAGCTCCGGTTTGCATTTAACAGCTGTTAAGTTTTTATTTTGTATTCACTTTCGGTCAGTATATGAATTATGCATTAGGTCTAGTGTTTGATACTTCTCTTGCATAGCCAAATGACCCATGGAGTATTGGGTAGGTGGCTTTCACCGTGTAGAACTGCCATGCTTAAGTACGGTTCGGTAGAAGTCGAGTGGTGAGATGCTATTCGCACGTTCAGGAACAACAGGGGCATACGGGATTGGTTCATAAATGAGTTAGCAAGTTAATATTGAGACCGGAAGGTTGTAGGGGCAGCAGGACATAGGGGCCTGGGTGCTGTAGACCTGTCCGTGTCGGTCAAGGACCGATCCGTATGCGGCCCTGTTGAACAAGTTTGAGTTGTGTACCGGACTCATGCTGGCTATATGGGACCCAGTAAACCGATGTACCTCGGGAAGCTGTCGTTGGGACTTTTCGGGTCGCCTCAGGCGGACGACCGGTGTGCGGTATGTGGGGAATATTCTCATGACATCTCATGTCGGTAGGTGCACCATGAGAGTAGCTACAGTACGGGGCGACTTGATCGATTCAGCGGGGGTGAAACGGGGGAAAGGCTGCCACGTACGACGTCAGTGATGGTTGTTGTAGGCAACGTCGAGTACGGGCGTACGTGTCGTGTAGTCCGGGTGTTATTGATTCGAATCACCGTCGCTCGCGGAATGGACCAAGCATACTTGTTCTCACAGTTGTGACGTAGTAAGAACTTGCATGAGAAAGGAACTAATCATCTTGATGTGAAGTATTATCCTACCTTGTATTGGAGCTTGATGAATAGGCTAGTGCAAACTCGATCCTTTTATGCCATGAGCAATTTACATCGGGGGAAAGCGTTTCTTGTTTGATTGTGGACTCCCGATGTGGCGTGGGCAGGGTTACTTAAAATGATGCAATTAATACCTGAAAGTAAGGATTCACTTTTAGGCGAGTTTAATTATGCTTATGCCATCCTTTGTAGGTTCATAACCTCACTTAGAGTTTCATGTTTAGGGTGACAGTTAAGTCTTGCTGAGCGTTATGCTCACGGATGCTATCCGAGTTGTTTTGCAGGTAATTGACTCGATGCTTATGAGAAGGGATGCCGATGAGACTCGGGAACCTTCGAGTGCTTACTCAAAGAGCATCCTCGCCGCTGCAGATTGTCGTCGTGTTGCTAGTAAGAAACGTCCGCGGGCTGGACTGTTTCTTTGTTGCTAGTCTAGATATGAGTCGTGAGAGTGATAGTCTTCTGCTGTAGTTTACTCTGATACAAGTATTTGTAAAACTTTCTTGTACGCTTCCGCAAACTATTTATGTAATATGATGTGTTTCTGCAACCCGTGTGCTGTTGGGTGCCACATATCACGGCACCACCCGACGAGGTCGTGGGCCGTCACAGCCTGGTATCAGAGTTGTGTTGGGAACAGAGCACGGATTGAGCATCATATTACGTCAAAAGCTTAGGATACGGTGAGATAACGGTACTAGGTCCACATAAGGACGACTATTAGCATAAGATGAAGGTGGCAAGCTAACCTATTTGTTATGTCGGAAAATCGTGCATCTCGGGGCGTTTATGTCTTGGGGGGGTGCACGTAAGCGCTGTCCACCAGTTCGCACAAGCTGAAGGGTGGAGCCTCACGGGTGGCAGGTAACCCGACTCGCTTTAGTACCCTCTACGACTCTTCATGTCGTTTGGGGTATTCGAGCAACGTCTGTCCCTGGTGTGCGTGGTGCAATTTGGGAGACCCAGTCACGTGGTCAGTAACATGAACACGTAGCTCAAGGCGTGTTTGGCTTGAGAACACCTGGGCGAGTGATGACGGCCGGGTGTACGAACTGTCTGGATACCGAGTTCGGTGTGCAGCCGAACCTGATGATTGAGTGTGACTTATGTAGGTACTAACCACGAAAACCTTAGTGCATGTAGAACACGTTTGCGAGTGACCTTTTAGTGCCACCTAAGGATACGTATATGCCGGTGTAATCAGGTTAGGTTTTTCTTTGGTGAGGCTACGTAGTACCGTCATATGTCTTACGGTGCATCGTCACCGTACTACAATGGATAGTATTCTTACCTATGAAGAAATCATTCATGACTAACTTCCAAACTAAAAATTGTGGCGGACCGGAATCCGCTCATCCAGGATCGCAGAGGGTGGTGCCGCGCGATGCGACACCCGACAGCACACGTCATAAGAACACAATATATTACATGAGAAAAACAGCTGAAACTGTACAAACAAGTACAAACTTCAGTTACAATTATTGTTCTATTACACAGCGGAAGACTACACTATACAACTCACGCCCGCCTATTTAGCAAAAGTCGGTTGCCCAGCCCTAGGGCAACCCACACTAGCTGCACGTCTCAGCTCAGCGCGGCGTGTACGGCTCCCACTCAGCCGTGGTCCCCGACGGAGGGTAACCCTCGCCGGTGGACTCGTACTCCGAGTCCGTGGGTGGCTCCTCACCTGAAAAACACTTAAGCAGCAACCGTGAGCACGAAGGCTCAGCAAGGCTTAACCGACTCACCTAGGCATGAAACTCTACATGAGGTGTACAATGGACATGGGATAGTAACATTTCAGCAAACCGACACGCCTACAAGTTCATCCTTAGTTCATCTTTTAGCAACAAGTTAACAGTTCCTGAAATCTTAAATTTAGTAAGCAGTATTTGGTGGCACACATGTAGCAATACAATTAAATCAATCAGCATCATTGAATCAACATATTTCATCCATTAATCTACGTTACGATGCAGTGAACAAGCAGTACTCGTCACCGCGAGGGACGGCGAATTGACTCGATATACACCTGCAGGGAAAACCCAAAGAGCACGTCACGTACGCCCACCCGTGGAGCTGCACAGCACGCTCACTCGATGTCGTACGGGACAACCTTTCACCCAACAGCCCAAACGTCGAACCGGTCGCACCGAAACGAGCAGGAGGTTCCCCACACGGAGCATCTCTCTATGCCCGTTGGCAGATTTCCACCTTGCTGCCCTCAACCTACACCTATAAATCGGTGTGCTATGCCTCGACGTCCGGAGGTTTAGGCTACATCGGTTTATCGGGGCCCATATATCCGATATGCCTTCGGTACGTTCAATACTTGTTCAGCAGGGCCGCACACGGATCGGTCCTCAATCGACACGGGCAGGGCTGCGCACACAAGACTCTCTCTTGCTGCGCCCTAGCCCCTGCCTAGTCTCATTTTCATTACTAAAGTGATCTCACATCACTCAACCGAACCCGTGTGTCGCACTGCCTATCTCGCGAGTAGATTCCAACTACTCGACTTGTACCGAAGTCCTATGACTCATTAAGCATAGCCTGTCTACTCGAGGTCCTTGACACTACCCTCACTCTTTTAGGAACCTTTGGTTATGCAAGTGGGGTTTCATTCATCCTATACCTAATGCACATACATACTTCATATGACACATGTAAACAAAGTAAAGCTTTTAAAAAGGGTTAATGCAAACCGGGGCTTGCCTTGTTGCTGCTGGTCAGGAGTTAGTTCTTCGTCCGGAAGGAGGAAGTCCAGCACTTCCGGAGTCTCTTCTTCAACGGCTACACGTTAATGAAATACTACATGTTAATTTATATGCAAATGTGAGTTTAGAGTAAGACTTCTACTATTAGTTCTAATAACCAGCCTCTAATACCTGGAACTTTGTTTAAGAATTTAAATATGAACTGGTGTTGGTGGTTTGGCTTGGACTTAGTCACATGGTTAAATGCTAAGTGGTTTTCCCCCCTTTTCCATCTTAATCCCTTAAGTGATTAAACAGGACAGGGGTGATCTAGAGCTCCAATGGAGCTGAGAATTTTTGTGTGAGTTCCTTGTCACAAGAAAACTCTCTGGACCAAACCTTAGCACTTTTCATGGAATGGTTTGCTCAGAGTAATTTCTTTAGCAAATAAACAAGGAGGAATTAATTCTGAGGTCAGACCCCTGTTCATACCCAACTTAATGAACTACAATTTCAATTATAGCTCATAGAGTTTGCCTGAATTTTCCTAACATTTTTGGGGTTAAGAATTGCCCAGAACTGAATTTCCAAGTTTTGGAAATTCTCTGAAAATGTTTCTGTATTCAAATGAACACAGCACCTTCCAATTTGAATTGCTCTGACCAAATCAACTCCAAATGGTCTGAAACTTTTACAGGGGTTTACTAATGTCCTAAAGAACATTCTGGCAAAATTTGGGGATTTTTGGATGAACCAAACTCCCTCTAAAATTCTTTTGCTGAAAAGCTTTAAAGAATTTTCCAGAATTAATTAATGGGTTTCATACAAATTGGGTTGTATCTCTGGACAGAGCTAGGCAAGATGAATCCAACCCAATTTGAATCACTAAATTTGGAGCTTCCTAGCTAAGGTTATGGATTTCTAAAGTTTGAGCTAATCCCTGAATTATTTTCCTACAGAAAATCCCCTCCCGCGCTAAATCAGAGGCTGACAGCGGGGTCCGCCCGTTTAAATTGAACTAACCGCGCGCTCGCGCGCGATTAACACAGGGGCTGACAGGTGGGGCCGCGCCCTTCGTCTACCTCCCGACGTCGCCGCCCCGAGCCGCCGGAGCTCCGGCGAGGTCAGCGTTCCCGGCGATCTAGCTCACCGGAGCCGACGAGACTCGCCGCCCCCACGTAATCTCGGGTGCTGAACCCCCTGGACACCATGTCGCCGCCGGCTAACCGCCATAGCTCGCCGGCGACGAGCCCTATGGTTCTGTGCTACCTCGGCAACGTGTTCCCGCCCTTCTGACCGTTTTCTTAGTGCGCTAATCGCGTCGCCACACTCAGGGAAACCTCGGGAAACTCGGCATGAGCTCTGCTGGGCCCTAAACGGCCGGCAACCCAGACCTCACCGGTGACCCCCTCCTCCGCCATACTGTCCTAGGGTGAACTTAGAGTTCCGGCGGTGATTTCCTTCCGGTTTTCGATCGAGAAGGGTCGCCAGAACCTCTAGATGCTCTCTCACAGCTCCGTTCGGCCTCCCACCCACTATGCTTCCCGAATTTCTGCTAAACCTAATCGGGTCCCGAAAGGAGCTACTCGTCCTAAACTGAGAAATTCTCCGCGCACAAAGGTCGAACCTGGGAACGGTTTGCGCGGTGGTCTTGAGGACGAGCTGGCGCTTCACTTTCCTATGGAGGTCGAAGCCGGAAGATGATCACAGCTGGGGTGGCACACGATCGGAGCTCGGGCGACTAAGCTGCTGGTTACAGAACTTCGCGAAAATCAGTAACTCGCCGGCGGTCTCGGGCCTTTTATAGGCCCCTGAGGCCAGTGGAGAGCGCGACACCTGCTGTGCCACCTCCTCTGCCGAAGCAGGAGCTGGCCGAACGAGGTGGTCGGTCGCCGCCGCTAGCTGCAGCTGGCGAGCGCTCGGTCGAGGAAGTCGGCTGAGGAGACTTCTGTGCTAAGTCTACTGACCAGTGGGCCTCCCCTCTAACTCTTTTGTTTTTTTTCCAATTTTCTGAATTCTGTTGTGCCAAAATATCCTCAGCTACTCACAATTTAATGTGAGACTTAGTCACCAAGCCTTTGTTTGAATTTGAATTCTCAAATTCAAACTTTGTTTGGTTAAATTTGCTTCATAATTAAACTGAAATTCAAATTCAGTTTTGAATTCTAGCAAATTTAGCTCTTGACAAGATGAGCTCCAATGGGGATGGAAATTGGTGGGTTTACTCAGAAAAATGTGCTGAGTATAGATATGGAGCTAACTTTTGAATTTGGATGATGAAAGTTGCTGCAATTTGAATTTACACTCAAATTGGCCTCTTTTTGAAATAACCCAAAAGTGCCTCAAAAATTGTTGAATTTGCATGAGCTTTGGACTGAACCTTCCCAAGACTTTTTAAATTCTAGGGGTGAGCTCAACCTCTCATGCTCATGTGTAGAAACCCTACATTGTGAAAGTGAAGGCTTCCCCTCTAATCACTCTTTTGATGGAGGTTACATGCTTTTTCACAACATTTCCTAAGGTGTCCACAATGAAAATTGTGGTGTTGTGAGATGAAGAAAAGTTTTTACAAGTCCCTTTTCTTGGGCTTTTACATCCCTCCCCCCTTAAAAGAATCTCGTCCCGAGATTATAAAAGAAGAGATAGCGATGTAATAGGGACTTACCCGTGTTGAGAAGCCAAGAACTCCGGGTAATTTGAGCGAAGGAACTCCTCGCTCTCCCACGTCGCTTCCTCGGCGGTGTGGTTACTCCAGAGTATTTTGTAGAACCACAACGTTCTGCTACGCGTGGTCCTGGCTTTCTCATCAAGAATTCTCACCGGATATTCATCATATGTTAAATCCGGCTTCAGCTCGCCGATGTCTTCGGTAGGAACAGCAGTTGTATGCTTCAAGCATTTTCGCAGTTGCGAAACATGGAAAATATCATGGACACCAGCCAGAGATGCCGGTAGCTCCAATCGATACGCTGCTGGTCCACACTTCTCGGTGATAGCGTAGGGTCCAATGAAACGGGGAGCGAGCTTCCCCTTCACACCGAATCGGTGCACGCCCTTCATTGGAGACACGCGGAGGTACACGTGTTCCCCAACGTCAAAGTGCAACGGCCTACGCCTCTTATCAGCGTAGCTCTTCTGTCGGGATTGAGCGGCCTTCAAATTGGCTTGAATTGTCCGAACGCGCTCTTCGGCGTCGTTCACCACATCAACTCCGAATGTGACCCTTTCACCGGACTCGCACCAATTTAATGGGGTGCGGCATTTACGACCGTAGAGAGCTTCGTAAGGTGCCATCTTGATACTCGCCTGATAACCGTTGTTGTACGAGAATTCCGCCAATGGTAGGTGATCATCCCAGTTCCTACCATGGTGGATGGCACATGCTCTCAACATGTCTTCCAGGACTTGATTCACCCTTTCTGTCTGACCATCGGTCTGAGGGTGATAGGCGGAGCTCCTGATCAACTTAGTACCCAATGCAGCGTGTAGCTGCTCCCAAAAGCGAGATACAAATAATGCACCTCGATCTGAGACAATGGTCTTGGGTACCCCGTATAGACATAGAATCTCCGCTATGTATAGCTCCGCATATTTGCCGGCATTGTAACGTGTATTCACCGGAATGAAGTGAGCCGTCTTGGTTAACCGCTCAATGATTACCCATATGGAATCATGCTTGTTGGCTGTTAGGGGTAATCCCACAATGAAATCCATGCTCACATCTTCCCATTTCCATGCCGGGATCTTCAGGGGTTGCAGCAGCCCTGATTTCTTCATATGATCAGCTTTCACTCGTCTACACGTATCGCACTCGGATACGTACTTAGCTACCTCCAGCTTCATCCGCGTCCACCAAAATTTCTTTTTCAAATCTTGGTACATTTTGTTGCTGCCCGGATGAATGGAGTATTTGGACAAGTGAGCTTCATCGAGGATCTTTTTCCTCAACTCAATATCTCGGGGTACGACTATGCGGTCATTGAACCACAACGTCCCCTCACCATCTTTCCGGAAACATTTGATCTCCCCATTGTCAATTCGTCTCCGGAGATGTGCCATGCCTTTATCATTTTTCTGAGCTGCAATGATGTCCTCCCTAATAGTAGGGACGAGGGCAAGGTTGTACAGCGATCCATAAGGAACCAAGTATAAACTTGGCTCTTCCTCCTCCACCGGTGTAATGGTGAGGTGATGGACATGCGATTTCCGACTCAGCGCGTCGGCAACCACATTCGCCTTGCCGGGGTGGTAATGGATCTCAATCTCATAATCTTTGATCAGTTCTAACCACCTCCTCTGCCTCATGTTCAGCTCCTTCTGGGTGAAAATGTATTTCAAGCTCTTGTGGTCGGTGTAGAGATGCACCAAGTTCCCCAGGAGATAGTGCCTCCATATTTTCAGCGCCAACACCACGGCAGCAAGTTCAAGATCGTGAGTCGGTTAGTGCTGCTCATGGTTCCGAAGTTGGCGTGAGCCATAAGCGACCACACGTCCTTCCTGCATCAACACGCAGCCGAGCCCAATACCGGACGCGTCACAATACACGTCGAAGGGCTTTGTTGTATCCGGCTGAGCTAATACCGGGGCTGTTGTGAGATGCTTCACCAGTGTTCGGAACGCTCCTTCACACGCCGTGTTCCACACATATTTTGTCCCTTTCTTTAGCAACTCTGTCATCGGCTTAGCGAGCTTGGAGAAACTTGGAATGAATCTCCGGTAGTATCCCGCTAACCCGAGGAAGCTTCTGACTTCATGAACTGAAGTGGGAGCTTTCCATTTCAACACTTGCTCGATTTTACTTGGGTCAACCGCAATGCCTTCAGCTGAGATGATATGTCCCAAGAATGGCACTTGGCTGATCCAAAATTCGCATTTGCTGAACTTGGCGTAGAGCTTATGGTCTCGCAATCGTTGAAGAACGATCCGTAAGTGTTCGGCATGCTCGGCTTCTGTCTTGGAGTAAACCAAGATATCGTCGATGAACACTACCACGAACTTGTCCAGCTCCGGCATGAACACCGAGTTCATGAGATACATGAAATGGGCTGGAGCATTTGTGAGACCAAAGGACATGACGAGATATTCGTATAAGCCGTATCTCGTCGAGAACGCCGTCTTCGGGATATCCTCCGCCCGGATCTTGATCTGGTGATATCCAGAGCGAAGGTCCATCTTTGAGAATACACTTGCCCCCACAAGTTGATCAAACAAGATGTCAATACGGGGCAGTGGGTACTTATTCTTGATGGTGACGGCGTTGAGCGGCCGGTAATCCACACACAGCCTCAGGGTCTCATCCTTCTTCTTCACGAATAGCGCCGAGCATCCCCAAGGCGAGGAACTCGGCCTAATGAAACCCTTGCTCAACAGATCATTGAGCTGTTCTTTCAGTTCCGCCAGCTCATTTGGAGCCATCTTGTATGGTCTCCGTGATATGGGCGTAGTCCTGGGTGCAAGTTCAATCTTGAACTCGACATCCCGCTCAGGTGGCATGCCCGGAAGATCATCCGGAAACACATCAGGATACTCCCGGACTACGGGGATGTCTTCTAACTTGAGAACTTCAGCATTATTAATTGCTAAAACTTCCCGGACTGGCGTGTCTAACATCATGGAATGCGGACGGTGGAATGGAGAATTTAAGTGGACCGTCCGGGTCCGAGTCTCTAGGACAGCGCCATGGTATTGCAGCCATGACATCCCTAAGATTGCATCAATCCTTTGTCCCATAAGGATTATCAAGGTGGTGGGATATAGTTTCCCACCTAAGCACAGAGGTGCCTTTGGAATCATCATATTAGCTGAAATCTTCCCTCCCGGTGAGCAGATCACATAAGTGCAGCCGGTTGGGAAGACTTGCAATTGATGTTTAGCCACATAGGATGCACTTATAAAGCTGTGGGTTGCACCCGAATCAAATAATATGACGATGGCTTGATGGTTGAGAGTAAACGTACCCGCCAGCACGTTGTCTCCCTCTGGGGCGTCCTCATTGTCGAGGTTGCGGACGCCTCCAGTCCGCTGACCAACCTTCTTCGCCGGAGGTCGGCCTTGAGCACCGCCCTGGAGCTGGGCTTGCCCGCTGCTCTGCTGCCCCTGGGGACAGTCCTTTGCAAAGTGGCCCGCCTGGCCACACGTGAAGCAGGTGAAACGGGGCGGTCCCCCGCTGATCGGTGGACGGAAACCTGGGGCGCGTTGTGGCGATGGAAACGCCCGGGGTACCGTCTGCTGCTGCTGCTGTCTTGGTGGTGGCATCGGCGGACGGAACGGAGGTGCCTGAAAGGGACGTCCCCCGAACCGTTGCGGTCGCGCCGGTGGTTGCCACTGCTGCCCGGATGGCGTCCGATACACCATACGGTACTTCTGGGGAGCGCCACTCCCACCGCTGCTAGGTGGAGCGCTGCGCTTCCTCTGCTCAGCTGCTAACTCCCGCTGAGCATCCTCTTGCATGATGGCGGCATTGACTAGGTCGTTGAATGTGCCGCGGTTCCATTGTACGAGGTGGGTCTTCATTTCGGGGTGTAACCCCCGATAGAAGTGCTCCCTCTTCTTCTCCTCTGTGGAGATGTAGTCTGACGCATACTGCGCCAGATGGTTGAAGGCACGGGAGTAGTCGTGGGCACTCCTCCCGCCCTGCTTCAGTTCCAAAAATTCTTGGAACTTTCTCTTCATTATTCCGGGAGGAATGTGATAGCCGCGGAACGCCTCCCGGAACTCTTGCCATTCCACGGCATGGCCAGCCGGACGTGAGGCGACATAATTCGCCCACCACGCACCAGCGGCACCGTGGAGCTGCTGTGCTGCGAACAGCATCTTCTGCCGCTCCGTACACTGGAGCAGCCCGAACTTGGACTCGATAGTCCGCAGCCAGTTGTCCGCCTCCAGTGGTTCTTCAGCTTCGGTAAACACTGGAGGGTGCGTACTCATGAAATCCGAGTACGACACTTCGCGGGGCTCGCGAGGCCCTCGCTCTTGACGTCCTCCCGCCTGGGACGTATTCTGCACGATCGTGCGGAGCAGGTCGGTCTGCTACTCACGACATCCCACCAATGCCGCTATCACATCCGCTAGAGTAAGCGGAGGCGGCGGTGGTGGCTGCTGCTGCGGGGTGCTGTCGTAGGCCGGTGGCTGGGAGTCATTGCCTCCACCTTGGCTAGAGCCACCAACCTCGTGCGTGGTCCTAGTACGAACCATCTGCAACCATACGACATTAAACATCAGTCCCGCAACATTTGCATGCAGTCCAATAGAACTGGGCGTAAAAACATTACGACAACCAAACATGCGAAATATCTCGTAAGTAGATAATGTAATAACTTTGCACAAGCTACACCATTACCAGACCAAACACAAGTTAGTTTAATCCAACTTGATGAACCTCCCCTTTGGAAGCTCAACATAACTAGGTTTGGTCACTACGAGACATTATTCTTGCGTTGCCATCACGTATAACACCCTTAGGGTACAACACCCTTTTCAATGAGTTCAACTGACCAGTTTCTACCTATTCCACGTTTTGATCCGGTTATGGGCATTTTCATGACTCAAGTTGAATACCAAAGTTCAAGTTAACTTCAGTATCTTTCCAACGAGTACTCATTTGCCCCCAGATCAGCTTTGGTTAAAAAGTTATGCTAATTCAAAGTTAGCAGAATTTCTGGAAGAATTTTAACAGCACCTCCCTTGGAAGTGGCTGTTTTCAATCCTGATTTCCACTAAATTCTGTGCTGAAACTTCAGAAACTTTGAATTGCAAAGATGTCAAACATCTTCTACTCTTTCTAAAGATGTATTATATGACAATTTTAGATTTTTCTACTGGGAGTTACATTCGAAAAACAGATCAGTTCAGAGGATGTTTTACTCTGCCCTAGTTCTGGACAGTTTACATTTCTCTGGGCTTTAAACCATCTTAAGGTGAGTTTCAGCTCTGGAAGTCTACCACAAAGTTGTAGAGTACTTCAATACCTTTCCGGAGCTATGTAGCACACCTCCCTGGGCTAAAAGACTTGTGAGTTATGCCCTGTTGAGGATCAGCAAACGTGCTGCCCAAAACAGAGCACTCTGCTTTTCATACTTTTGGCTATACTGCTCCACTATCCCATTCTTATACCCAACCAGGGTCCTAAATGTTGAACCTATAGATTTTAATTCTTTGTTATCATTATTCTCATGCATATGCCTACCATATCTCGGTACTACGTTCCTCACAAAAGAAAATCCTAACCGGATCATACCGGTATATACGACTCAAGTGTGGCACTAAACGGTCTCTCGCACACGTTTTCTACACGGATACAATACGTGGTTAGTACCTGCAGAAGACCACACAATGATGGTGCACTCAAAGTTTGTTCATCTCAGGCAGTTCCATATCTAAAAGTAAATACAAACGCCCGTATCATTGTCATACGGCCTTCCTTGAGCTAAGTCACGTCTCAAGGCACGTGATCGTGTTTCAACACCACACGACGGGGAACCCGAGTATGTCATGAACGGGTCGTCACGGTTGGGAATGTTATCAACCCAACAGATACCACCTACTGCCCTGCAGGGCACGCCGATGGCAAGCGCTGCGTATGTCCTCCTGGGCTATTTCCAGACGAACACACTCTCGCGTTACTGACCACGCGATGGGGTCTCCACTTACTTGCCTAATGCACGCTAGGGATCAGCATTTCATATGAACTCAGGGACATGAAGAGTCCAAGAGCTTCGTATTGACATCTCACACCAAGCTGTGAGATCAATCCCTGAACCTCGTTCCTCGTCAGGGAGAGCTAACCGAAATTGAACCGCTTTCGGTGGCGTTCCTTACCATACTTACCAGAGCGTAGGTGCGTCGTTACATAATTGAAATTCAGAATTATAACAGATAAGTTAGTCTTTGCCACTTTAAGTAACTATGCTAATATAGTCCTTACTTGGGCAACTACCGAATCCTCACCGTAATACCTAAGTTTTTCCCATAATGCAGTCCTTTAGTACTGTGCTATCCCCACTGCAGCTCTGATACCAGGCTGTGGCGGACCGGAATCCGCTCATCCAGGATCGCAGAGGGTGGTGCCGCGCGATGCGACACCCGACAGCACACGTCATAAGAACACAATATATTACATGGGAAAAACAGCTGAAACTGTACAAACAAGTACAAACTTCAGTTACAATTATTGTTCTATTACACAGCGGAAGACTACACTATACAACTCACGCCCGCCTATTTAGCAAAAGTCGGTTGCCCAGCCCTAGGGCAACCCACACTAGCTGCACGTCTCAGCTCAGCGCGGCGTGTACGGCTCCCACTCAGCCGTGGTCCCCGACGGAGGGTAACCCTCGCCGGTGGACTCGTACTCCGAGTCCGTGGGTGGCTCCTCACCTGAAAAACACTTAAGCAGCAACCGTGAGCACGAAGGCTCAGCAAGGCTTAACCGACTCACCTAGGCATGAAACTCTACATGAGGTGTACAATGGACATGGGATAGTAACATTTCAGCAAACCGACACGCCTACAAGTTCATCCTTAGTTCATCTTTTAGCAACAAGTTAACAGTTCCTGAAATCTTAAATTTAGTAAGCAGTATTTGGTGGCACACATGTAGCAATACAATTAAATCAATCAGCATCATTGAATCAACATATTTCATCCATTAATCTACGTTACGATGCAGTGAACAAGCAGTACTCGTCACCGCGAGGGACGGCGAATCGACTCGATATACACCTGCAGGGAAAACCCAAAGAGCACGTCACGTACGCCCACCCGTGGAGCTGCACAGCACGCTCACTCGATGTCGTACTGGACAACCTTTCACCCAACAGCCCAAACGTCGAACCAGTCGCACCGAAACGAGCAGGAGGTTCCCCACACGGAGCATCTCTCTATGCCCGTTGGCAGATTTCCACCTTGCTGCCCTCAACCTACACCTATAAATCGGTGTGCTATGCCTCGACGTCCGGAGGTTTAGGCTACATCGGTTTATCGGGGCCCATATATCCGATATGCCTTCGGTACGTTCAATACTTGTTCAGCAGGGCCGCACACGGATCGGTCCTCAATCGACACGGGCAGGGCTGCGCACACAAGACTCTCTCTTGCTGCGCCCTAGCCCCTGCCTAGTCTCATTTTCATTACTAAAGTGATCTCACATCACTCAACCGAACCCGTGTGTCCCACTGCCTATCTCGCGAGTAGATTCCAACTACTCGACTTGTACCGAAGTTCTATGACTCATTAAGCATAGCCTGTCTACTCGAGGTCCTTGACACTACCCTCACTCTTTTAGGAACCTTTGGTTATGCAAGTGGGGTTTCATTCATCCTATACCTAATGCACATACATACTTCATATGACACATGTAAACAAAGTAAAGCTTTTAAAAAGGGTTAATGCAAACCGGGGCTTGCCTTGTTGCTGCTGGTCAGGAGTTAGTTCTTCGTCCGGAAGGAGGAAGTCCAGCACTTCCGGAGTCTCTTCTTCAACGGCTACACGTTAATGAAATACTACATGTTAATTTATATGCAAATGTGAGTTTAGAGTAAGACTTCTACTATTAGTTCTAATAACCAACCTCTAATACCTGGAACTTTGTTTAAGAATTTAAATATGAACTGGTGTTGGTGGTTTGGCTTGGACTTAGTCCTATGGTTAAATGCTAAGTGGTTTTCCCCCCTTTTCCATCTTAATCCCTTAAGTGATTAAACAGGACAGGGGTGATCTAGAGCTCCAATGGAGCTGAGAATTTTTGTGTGAGTTCCTTGTCACAAGAAAACTCTCTGGACCAAACCTTAGCACTTTTCATGGAATGGTTTGCTCAGAGTAATTTCTTTAGCAAATAAACAAGGAGGAATTAATTCTGAGGTCAGACCCCTGTTCATACCCAACTTAATGAACTACAATTTCAATTATAGCTCATAGAGTTTGCCTGAATTTTCCTAACATTTTTGGGGTTAAGAATTGCCCAGAACTGAATTTCCAAGTTTTGGAAATTCTCTGAAAATGTTTCTGTATTCAAATGAACACAGCACCTTCCAATTTTAATTGCTCTGACCAAATCAACTCCAAATGGTCTGAAACTTTTACAGGGGTTTACTAATGTCCTAAAGAACATTCTGGCAAAATTTGGGGATTTTTGGATGAACCAAACTCCCTCTAAAATTCTTTTGCTGAAAAGCTTTAAAGAATTTTCCAGAATTAATTAATGGGTTTCATACAAATTGGGTTGTATCTCTGTACAGAGCTAGGCAAGATGAATCCAACCCAATTTGAATCACTAAATTTGGAGCTTCCTAGCTAAGGTTATGGATTTCTAAAGTTTGAGCTAATCCCTGAATTATTTTCCTGCAGAAAATCCCCTCCCGCGCTAAACCAGAGGCTGACAGCGGGGTCCGCCCGTTTAAATTGAACTAACCGCGCGCTCGCGCGCGATTAACACAGGGGCTGACAGGTGGGGCCGTGCCCTTCGTCTACCTCCCGACGTCGCCGCCCCGAGCCGCCGGAGCTCCGGCGAGGTCAGCGTTCCCGGCGATCTAGCTCACCGGAGCCGACGAGACTCGCCGCCCCCACGTAATCTCGGGTGCTGAACCCGCTGGACACCATGTCGCCGCCGGATAACCGCCATAGCTCGCCGGCGACGAGCCCTATGCCTCTGTGCTACCTCGGCAATGTGTTCCCGCCCTTCTGACCGTTTTCTTCGTGCGCTAATCGCGTCGCCACACTCAGGGAAACCTCGGGAAACTCGGCATGAGCTCTGTTGGGCCCTAAACGGCCGGCAACCCAGACCTCACCGGCGACCCCCTCCTCCGCCATACTGTCCTAGGGTGAACTTAGGGTTCCGGCGGTGATTTCCTTCCGGTTTTCGATCGAGAAGGGTCGCCAGAACCTCTAGATGCTCTCTCACAGCTCCGTTCGGCCTCCCACCCACTATGCTTCCCGAATTTCTGCTAAACCTAATCGGGTCCCGAAAGGAGCTACTCGTCCTAAACTGAGAAATTCTCTGCGCACAAAGGTCGAACCTGGGAACGGTTTGCGCGGTGGTCTTGAGGACGAGCTGGCGCTTCACTTTCCTATGGAGGTCGAAGCCGGAAGATGATCACAGCTGGGGTGGCACACGATCGGAGCTCGGGCGACTAAGCTGCTGGTTACAGAACTTCGCGAAAATCAGTAACTCGCCGGCGGTCTCGGGCATTTTATAGGCCCCTGAGGCCAGTGGAGAGCGCGACACCTGCTGTGCCACCTCCTCTGCCGAAGCAGGAGCTGGCCGGCCGAGGTGGTCGGTCGCCGCCGCTGGCTGCAGCTGGCGAGCGCGCTCGGTCGAGGAAGTCGGCTGAGGAGACTTCTGTGCTAAGTCTACTGACCAGTGGGCCTCCCCTCTAACTCTTTTGTTTTTTTCCAATTTTCTGAATTCTGTTGTGCCAAAATATCCTCAGCTACTCACAATTTAATGTGAGACTTAGTCACCAAGCCTTTGTTTGAATTTGAATTCTCAAATTCAAACTTTGTTTGGTTAAATTTGCTTCATAATTAAACTGAAATTCAAATTCAGTTTTGAATTCTAGCAAATTTAGCTCTTGGCAAGATGAGCTCCAATGGGGATGGAAATTGGTGGGTTTACTCAGAAAAATGTGCTGAGTATAGATATGGAGCTAACTTTTGAATTTGGATGATGAAAGTTGCTGCAATTTGAATTTACACTCAAATTGGCCTCTTTTTGAAATAACCCAAAAGTGCCTCAAAAATTGTTGAATTTGCATGAGCTTTGGACTGAACCTTCCCAAGACTTTTTAAATTCTAGGGGTGAGCTCAACCTCTCATGCTCATGTGTAGAAACCCTACATTGTGAAAGTGAAGGCTTCCCCTCTAATCACTCTTTTGATGGAGGTTACATGCTTTTTCACAACATTTCCTAAGGTGTCCACAATGAAAATTGTGGTGTTGTGAGATGAAGAAAAGTTTTTACAAGTCCCTTTTCTTGGGATTTTACAAAAATGGAGGTGATAAAGCACATATTAGTTACTGGGCTCTTCATTTGAACTAAGTTTCAAAGAAGAGACTTGTTAGGTTTCTTTTGATCTCAAAGACAGACTGCTCTGTTCAGACAGAAATTTTTCTGAGCTTTAACAGAGCATAACTCTGATTAGATTCACCCTATGGAGGTGTTTGATACAGTTCTGGAAAGGTTATTAAGTGCCCTACAACTTTTCTGTAGAACTCCAGAGCCAAATCCGGCGCCAACTTGGTTGAATGTCCAGATGAATGCAAACTGTTCAGGAAACAGAGCAGCTGCAAACTTCTCTGGATGTTTCTGTAAATTGGCCATAACCTTCTGTAGAAAAATCTCTAGGGGTCAGATAATATACAGTTGGAAAGGTTATGAAATTTGCTACGATTTTGTAGTTCATAGTTGTTCAGAATTATACTCCCCTTGTATGTAAAACTGTGATGAAAACAGCCACATACAAAGGAGGTGCTGGCAAATTTTATCCAGAAATTCTGTCAGCTTTGAACAATCGTAACTTCTGTTCAAAAATGATCTAGGGGAATGTGAGTACTCGTTGGAAAGATACTGAAGTTAACTTTAACTTTGGTATTCAAGCGGAGTTATGAAAATGTTTCTAACCGGATCAAAATCTGGGTTAAGGACAGAAAGGTCGATTCTGTATAGAATAGAGGGATTGTTCTATTTTTGGCTTTAGAAAGATGTGTAAACATGAAATATTGTTATGCTTTCATAAAGTTTTAGCATGTTCATGTTTTACATACTTTCACATACTGCTGAGATCAAGTTTTGACTCCCTTCAAAAATGATTATTTTGCAGTATGGTGCGTACTCATTCTCCGAGTAGGGCTGAAAGTTCTTGCCGAGACGATGATGACTCGACTCCACCACGGGCACCGCCATCATCGGTATGGGCGGATATCATGGCTCAGATGGTCGAGTCAAGTCAAGAGAACACAAGACTACTCCAAGCCTTAGTACAACAGGGCTTACTCCAACATGCACCACAGGACGTTCCACCTCGGAACGCCTATTTGGATTTCTTGGCGACACAACCGCCAATCTTCACGGAAGCCAATGAACCAGTGGAAGCTGATCAGTGGCTTCGAGTTATGGAGTCCAAGTTTGGAGTGTTTGAGTGCGACGAATATCAGAAGACACTATTTGCAGCTCAACAGCTCCATGGAGCTGCCGGAAATTGGTGGTTTGCTTATCTCGCCACCGTTCCGGAAGGCCATCAAGTGGAATGGACGGAATTTCGTGAAGCATTCCGTGCTCGTCACATTCTGATGGGTTTTATTAAGGCCCAACAGCAAGAATTCAGAAACTTGAAGCAGGGGGACATGAGTGTCCTCGATTATGTCAGACGATTCAACCTTCTGGCACAATATGCTCCTGCTTATGCGACGAGCGAAGCTGCAATGTGTGACTATTTTTTCTATGGCTTGAGTGCCATACTAAAAGAGAAGCTAGCTTTGTTCAATCAATGCAGTTACACCATGTTGATCAGTGCTGCTCTGCTGCAAGAACAAGCGACACTTGAGTGTCAAGCAGAGAAGAGGGACCGGGAGGATGTGCAAGAAGACACACCAGTCGTTCCTCGTAAATACCATGTGGTGTATCACACACCATTCGAGGAAAGATGGCAAGCGCCAGTGAGATCAACTCCGTACAGATTTCCTGCTCAAGAATCATATCTTGAAGCAACACCTTTACTGCAGCAATGAATGACACCTGTAGCATCATTGCTGCAGCCAAGTATATCAACTTCTCAACCACAAGTCAACGAAGGACCGGGGAAACCTCCGTGTTCTTATTGCCACCGTTCAGGGCACTTTAGGCAAGAGTGTCGGGAGAAGTTGTTGAACACCAGACAGCCATCATTATCAGGTGGTATGCCGCCACCGGCTCAAGTCAACATAACAGCATTGCAATCCGACAGTGTGCATCATCTGGCTATTGAGGATGTCCCGGAGGGAGCACCGGTGTTAGCAGGCATGTTTACTCTCAAAGACGTGCCCGTGCTCATACTTTTTTGTTCCGGTGCAACCCACAATTTTATCAGAAAAACATGCGTGGATCAGCACCAATTATCCACCAATACTCCCACAACGAGTTTTCTTATACGTTCACCGGGAGGAAATATCTCTGCCAATCAGATTGTGTCCCGAGCAGCTTTGTGTTTGGGCGGAAAAATATACCCAACATCACTGATTATGTTGGATAGGCAGAAGATAGACATTATATTGGGGATGTCTTGGTTAAATCATCACGGTGCCGTTCTTAATATCGGTAACCAAACTGTCCAGATTGACTCGCCGATTCACGGACAGCACACGCTGTTTCTAGACAGCGAAGACCCAGACATGGTAGAGGCCTACCACACGGAAGTTCTGAAGCTTGAAGATATTCCGGTGGTACGCGATTATCCTGACGTATTTCCCGATGACTTACCGGGCATGCTGCCCGAACAGGATGTCGAGTTCAAGATTGAACTGGCGCCAGGAACAACGCATGTCTCACGAAGGCCTTACAAGATGGCACCTAACGAGCTAGCGGAGTTGAAAGAGCAACAAAATGAACTTATGAGCAAGGGTTTCATACGACCAAGTTCTTCACCTTGGGGTTGCTCAGCGCTGTTCGTTAAGAAGAAGGACGAAACACTACGGCTATGTGTTGATTATCGTCCTCTAAATGCGGTCACGATAAAAGAACAAGTATCCTTTGCCCCGCATCGACATCCTGTTCGATCAACTTGTCGGTGCAAAGGTATTTTCGAAGATGGATCTTTGGTCGGGATATCATCAAATCAAAATCCGACCGGAGGACATACCGAAGACAGCTTTCTCGACGAGATACGGACTCTACGAGTACCTCGTCATGTCATTTGGGTTAACCAATGCTCCGGCACACTTCATGTACTTGATGAATTCTGTGTTCATGCCGGAGTTAGACAAGTTCGTCGTGGTATTCATCGACGACATTTTGGTTTACTCCAAATCTTAAGAAGAGCACGCTGTACATCTACGCATTGTGCTACAACGGTTGCAGGAGCACCAATTATATGCCAAGTTCAGCAAGTGCGAGTTCTGGATCGATCAAGTGCCTTTCCTAGGCCATATTATTTCAGCAGAAGGTATTGCCGTGGACCCCAGAAAGATTGAACAAGTGCTGAAGTGGGAATCTCCCAAATCTGTCCACAAGGTCTGAAGTTTCCTAGGTTTAGCGGGTTATTATCGGAGGTTTATTCCGAGCTTCTCAAAGATTGCTAAACCAATGACGGAGCTGCTGAAGAAGGGCACTAAATACATGTGGAATGCAGCATGTGAGGCTGCATTCAAAACTTTGGTGAAACATCTCACAACAGCTCCAGTTCTTGCTCAGCCAGACATGACGAAGCCATTTGATGTATACTGTGATGCATCCGGCATCGGTCTCGGCTGTGTTCTGATGCAAGAAGAGTGTGTAGTCGCCTGTGGCTCTCGTCAACTGTGAAACCACGAGCAGCATTATCCAACTCATGATCTCGAGCTTGCTGCTGTGGTGTTGGCGTTGAAGATGTGGAGGCATTACCTACTTGGTAATCTTGTTCACCTCTACACCGACCATAAAAGCCTGAAGTATATCTTCGCGCAGAAGGAGCTAAATATGAGACAACGGAGATGATTGGAGCTCATCAAAGATTATGAAATTGAGATCCACTATCATCCGGGAAAAGCCAACGTGGTTGCCGACGTGCTTAGTCGGAAAGCCCATGTTCACAACATGGCGGCTGCTGAGTTGGAAGATGAAGAACCAAGCCTCCGTGTCATTCCGTATGGCGCGCTTTACAATCTCGCGCTCATTCCAACAATCCTTGAAGAGATTGTTGCAGTTCAAAGAAGAGACAGGGGTATGTCTCAAATACGGAGAAGACAAGACAACGGAGAGGTGAAATGTTTCCGGATGGATGAGAACGGTACCATATGGTTCAATGACCGTATAGTTGTACCACGTAATATGAAGCTCCGGAAGAAGATCTTGGACGAAGCCCACCTGACGAAGTTTTCCATTCATCCCGGAAGTAACAAGATGTACCAAGATTTGAAACAGAAATTTTGGTGGACAAGGATGAAGAGGGAGATTGCTAAATACGTATCCGAGTGTGATACGTGTAGACGGGTCAAGGCTGATCATATGCGGAAAGCCGGACCGCTACATCCTTTGAAGATACCGGCATGGAAATGGGAGGATGTGAGTATGGACTTCATCGTCGGATTACCGCTCACATCCAGGAAGTGTGACTCGATATGGGTAATCGTCGACCGGTTGACAAAGTCAGCTCATTTCATACCGGTGAACACTCATTATCGAGCAAGGCAATATGTGGAGTTATTCATCTCCAGAATTATATGCTCACATGGTGTCCCGAGGACCATCATTTCAGATCGAGGTGCGCTGTTTGTTGCTTATTTTTGGGAGCAGCTGCATGCCTCGTTGGGCACCAAGCTAATTAGAAGCTCCGCATATCACCCTCAAACCGATGGACAAACTGAGAGGGTGAATCAAGTGCTCGAGGACATGTTGAGAGCGTGTGCCATCCACAACGGTAGTAATTGGGACGATCACCTACCGCTGGCGGAGTTTTCATACAACAATGGTTATCAAGCGAGTATTAAAATGGCACCATATAAAGCTCTCTATGGCCGGAAGTGTCGCACACCACTGAATTGGTCTGAGTCCGGCAAAAGAGTTCTGTTTGGGATTGATCTTGTCAACGAAGTCGAAGACCGAGTTCGGTTGATACAAGAGAACTTAAAGGCTGCACAATCCCGACAGAAGAGCTACACTGATCAACGGCGTAGGCCTTTGCATTTTGATGTCGGAGAGCACGTGTATCTTCGTGTATCTCCGATGAAGGGAATTCACCGGTTCGGTGTAAAAGGGAAACTCGCTCCCCGTTTTATTGGTCCTTTTGCTATCACGGAGAAGTGCGGAACCGTAGCCTACCGGCTGGAACTACCGGCAAGTCTAGCGGGTGTTCATGATGTATTTCATGTATCACAGCTGCGGAAGTGCCTCAAATTCACCGCTGCTGTTCGCACCGAGGAAATCGACAAATTGAAACCGGACCTGACCTACACCAAGAAACCGGTTCAGATTTTGGATGAAAAGACGAGGGTAACCCGGAACCGGACGATCAAATTTTACAAGGTGCTGTGGAGTAATCATACCGCGGAAGAGGCGACGTGGGAAAGTGAAGATTACCTCCGCACCAACTATCCGGAATTGTTAGCTTTGTACAGTTTGTAATTGCCTCTCCCGTATCGTTTCTCTTTTGTAATCTCGGGACGAGATTCTTTTAAGGGGGGAGGAATGTAAAAGTCCCAAAAATGTGTATGAATAAAAACCAAGGTTTGAGTTCATATGTGTGGCAAGGACATGAAAAATGGGACTTAATAAAACTTTTCTTCATGCAAGGTAATACATGGATGAACATCCAACATGAGGTTCACCTTCTTATTTAAAAGTGTTGAACCAATAAGGAGTTAAATACCTCTTTGCATGTGAGTTTAAAATTCAGATTTGAAATTCAAAGTTCACACATGTGGTGGTCAAGGACTTTGAAAAAAAATGCAGCCATATAGATGGAATCATAGGGAGGAGTTTGCTCACCAACTTTTCATTTGTAGGGTGGGCTCAAAAGAGAGCTAAAAAGAAGAAATTGCAAATTCTAAACCAAATTCAGATTTACTCTTGCAAATTCAAACTGAATTTGAGGAATTCAAATTCTAGCCCACCTTTTTAAACTTAGAATTCTGGGGATTAAAGAGATCAGCTTGAACAGATATTTGGGAGGTACATGTGGAGTGGGACTCACATGTCATAGAGCTAAAGAGGAGCCTTACTCACTAAGTTTTACCCTCGGTGGGAAAATTTCCTGAACAGCTCACGGGCTCCACCGAGGAGCTTGCCGCGCCAGCTCCTGCTGCCGGTCTCCACGCGCTGGCGCCCCGAGGTCGGTCCTGACCGCACCCTCAACGTGATCACGTGCCCCCCCCCCCCCCGGCCGAAGCAAAGCACAGTTGCCTTCTTCTCCTCGCAAACAAACCGAGAGCCGAGCGCCTCACCGCCGCTGCTTTGGCCTGCTCGAGAAATCACAGAAACGGTGCCTCCTCCTCCCCCCGAGCTGCTAAACCTTTCCCTGAGATCAGCCTCCACCTCCCTGACCTGAAACCAAGCGAGCGTCGGCCTCTGTTGCCCGAGAACAAACGCCGCCGCGGAGACCTAGCTCAAAAGCGTGATCGGGCGCTCGTGGACATCCCTCCACAGCGGGTTTCACGGCCGAGCGATCACAGCTACAGACGCGCACTGGTGCGGTGCTGCTCTCAGCCCAAGCTCAGGCCATACCAAGAAGCATCGCCGGCGAATTTTGAAGTTTTGCTCCGGCGGTTTCAACCCGAGCATACGGTACAGGAATCCAAAATTATCCACTTCTATTCGTTCTTAGCTCATCAAACTTTGCACGTAGGAGATGGACTAGCCGGCGATCATGTTCTCTTTAGCATCCGTCGCATGAAAGCCCTTTGGGGCGACGTAATTTGAGGTCTACCGAGAACTTCTCCGGCGGACCAAATAGGGCGCACGGTGACGACCGACTTGCGGCTGTTCCCGAGCCATTTAGGGGCCATGCCGAGCCTTGCGATCATCCACTGGTACAGGTTTTGGCGGGCTGGATACCTCAGGCAACGCCGCCGAACCCCCGCAGTAGCTGTCGCACATAACCGGCCATGTTCCGGTCGTCGGCAGCCCTAGCCAACCCCACAGCCGTGTTCCTCGGTGTCACAAACTCCCTGGAGGCGAGTTTCAGCTCAGGCGGTGGCCGGAAACGGCGAACCGGTGAGCTCCGGCGTCGGGCCGGCAAGGGGCAGCGCGGGCGCGGGGAGGGAGCCGGAGAAAGAAGAAGACGGGTGGGCCCCGCCTGTCAGCAGCTCAAATTTTAAATCCGGGATCGGGTGTGGCCGGGATCCCATGTGTTGGTACGCTGAGGTGCTGTGGCCCGGTGTGGCTTCGTTTCTATTGGCGGGAATTCAAAACTGTGGGTCCAGCCAAATTTGCTGTAGGAAAATAATTCCAGACTTAGCTCAATCTTTGAAAATTCATATCTCCCTGTAGAAACTCCAATTTGAGTGGTTCCACTTGGGTTGGATTCATCTTTCAGAGCTCTATCCAAATATGAACTTAGAATTGTATGAAAGCCAATAGTTTATTCTGGGTAATTCTTGGAAGGTATTCTGAAAAAGAATTATTGAGGGAGTTTGGTTCATCCAAAAGTCCCCAAATTTTGCCAAAATATTCTTTAGCATGGTGTTGACCTACTAGCAAATTTTCCGCTCATTTTAAGATCATTTGAGTAGGAAATTGCTAAATGCAAACTACTGTGTTCAAAAGAGTCCAGAAACATTTTCAGAAAATGTTTCCCACTTCAAAAATCTGTTCTAAGCAATCCATAGCTCCAAAAATCATAGGAAAATTTCGGCAAGCTCTCTGAGACATACATGGAATTGTAGTTCACTTAATTGGGCATGAAAATGCGCATTACCACAGAATTAATTCTTTAGAGTACAAATGCTTAAAGAATTGTTCTGGGAGAACTACTCAAGAAAAAGGGCTGAATATTGAACCAGGTTACTCTCATGTGATCAAGAACTCATATGTAAATTATCAGCCCAAGATGAGTCCTTGAACTCCTTGTTCTTATTCTCCATACTTATGTAGAGGGGAAAATACATAAGAGATATGGTAAGAGTTATGGAGGACACAATATGATTCCACATTAGCTGCAATTTGGCAAGCTAAATCCTTAGGTAGTATAGAACCCGCTGTAAAAGTTTTGAGGCCATTGGAGTTCTTGTTCTTCAGTTGCATTCAAATCTTTTCAGTTTATCTATTATGTTCATTAGGGAAAATGATTAGTGTATATCTAAGGCCTTAAGGTCAATTTAGTTTAAGTCTGTTTCTTTACACAACAGAGGCAACCAAGACATTCTTGGCTTTTCCACACAACCTCTGTACCTAAGGAATGAATTCTATAACTTCTTTCCATTACAGTCTATAAAACATATGCATATGCATTTCAATAGGAACCCCAACGAAGGGGATTCAAAGGAGCGATTCATCGAAGTGGATCTGCAAGGACACTAACTGTTATATACGACTACCCTGCAAAACAGGCAAGCTCCGGTTTGCATTTAACAGCTGTTAAGTTTTTATTTTGTATTTACTTTCGGTCAGGATATGAATTATGCATTAGGTCTAGTGTTTGATACTCCTATTGCATAGCCAAATGACCCATGGAGTATTGGGTAGGTGTCTTTCACCGTGTTGAACTGCCATGCTTAAGTACGGTTCGGTAGAAGTCGAGTGGTGAGATGCTATTCGCACGTTCAGGAACAACAGGGGCATACGGGATTGGTTCATAAATGAGTTAGCAAGTTAAAGTTGAGACCGGAAGGTTGTAGGGGCAGCAGGACATAGGGGGCCTGGGTGCTGTAGACCTGTCCGTGTCGGTCAAGGACCGATCCGTATGCAGCCCTGTTGAACAAGTTTGAGTTGTGTACCAGACTCATGCTGGCTATATGGGACCCAGTAAACTGATGTACCTCGGGAAGCTGTCGTTGGGGCTTTTCGGGTCGCCTCAGGCGGACGGCCGGTGTGCAGTATGTGGGGAATATTGTCATGACATCTCATGTCGGTAGGTGCGCCATGAGAGTAGCTACTGTACGGGGCAACTTCATCGATTCAGCGGGAGTGAAACGGGGGAAAGGCTGCCACGTACGACATCAGTGATGGTTGTTGTAGGCAACGTCAAGTACAGGCGTACGTGTCGTGTAGTCCGGGTGTTATTGATTCGAATCACCGTCGCTCGCGGAATGGACCGAGCATACTTGTTCTCACAGTCGTGACGCAGTAAGAACTAGCATGAGAAAGGAACTAATCATCTTGATGTGAAGTATTATCCTACCTTGTGTTGGAGCTTGATGAATAGGCTAGTGCAAACTCGATCCTTTTATGCCATGAGCAATTTACATCGGGGGAAAGTGTTTCTTGTTTGATTGTAGACTCCCGATGTGGCGTGCCCAGGGTTACTTAAAATGCTGCAATTAATACCTGAAAGTAAGGATTCACTTTTAGGCGAGTTTAATTATGCTTATGCCATCCTATGTTAGGTTCATAACCTCACTTAGAGTTTCATGTTTAGGGTGACGGTTAAGTCTTGCTGAGTGTTATGCTCACGGATGCTATCCGAGTTGTTTTGCAGGTAATTGACTCGATGCTTATGAGAAGGGATGCCAATGAGACTCGGGAACCTCCGAGTGCTTACTAAAAGAGCATCCTCGCCGCTGCAGATTGTCGTCGTGTTGCTAGTAAGAAACGTCCGCGGGCTGGACTGTTTCTTTGTTGCTAGTCTAGATATGAGTCGTGAGAGTGATAGTCTTCCGCTGTAGTTTACTCTGATACAAGTATTTGTAAAACTTTCTTGTACGCTTCCGCAAACTATTTATGTAATATGATGTGTTTCTGCAACCCGTGTGCTGTTGGGTGCCGCATATCACGGCACCACCCGACAAGGTCGTGGGCCGTCACAGTTACATGAGGTAAAAATCATGAGAGAACCTTACGCTAAGGCACATGAGAGAGCCGCAATCAAACAAGAAACGCATTTCTCTCATGTACTTTGCCCAAAGTTGAAAGGAACTTTAATTAGCTCTAAACTATGGCAAAACATTAACAATCAAGTTCATCTTTCAATCAGCAACATTTTAACATGTAACTAGCCTGTTCTTTCTACGTCACGGTACAGCGAACAAGTGGTACTCACTGACCGCGAGGGACGTCGATTATAATTGATTTACACCTGCAGGGTTACCCGAATAACCCGTCACGTACTACCGTACTCGATGTTGCCTACAGCAACCATCACGGACACCGTACGCAACCCCTTTTGCCCGTCAGCCAAATGTTGAACCGGTCCAATCGTCCCGAGCAAGAGGTCTCTGCACGCGCATCTCAGTGCCGCCTGCCGATTTACACCTCAAGCTCTCAACCTACCCTCTGAACGACCAGCTATGCCTCAACACCCTGCTACCCGAGTTACATTGGTTTCCCGGTTCCCATATAACCGGTAGGTCTTCGGTACTGTTCTAGCTTGTTCAACAGGCCCGCACATGACTCGGTCCTCAACCCATACAAGCGGAGCTATAGCACAAAGGCCCCAAAGTCCTGCTGCCCTTACTCTCCGCTTGGTCTCATTTTTCTTGCCATGTGTATCATGTGCTATCTCTACCCGAGTCGAGTGCCTCTAGCCTATTCTCGTGAGTAGTTCCAACTACTCGACTTGTACCGAATCCTACTCTATCTTTAGCATTGCAGTGGATAACGAGGTTTTCAATTCCTAATCCCAACCCATGGTTTTCTTGGCTATGCGATTGGGTTTCCAAACAAGACTCTAATGCAAGAATTAATGGTACTCAAAGTAAGTTCTCAAAACAATAAAAACTTGTAAAAAGGTTACTGCAAACCGGAGCTTGCCTTGCTGCTCTTGGTCGTAGGCAAGCTGCTCTTCCGGAGTAACGAAGTCTAAGACTTCGGGTTCCTCCTCATCCATAGCGACTACATGATATAACAAATACATGTATTAATTTAAATGAATTTGAATTGAATTTAAACTTGTAGAGTTTATAAGTCTCACTAGACAGACCCAATGACTCTGAAACTTTTACTGTGGTTTGGATACAACCTAAACAAAGACTTGGTCAAGTTTTAGTTGCAGCAAAGCTCATTTGAGCTCTCCACAAATAATTATGTACTTGACCTTAATTGGAGCTCTTATGGTGTTCTAGGGATTTTCATGGAGCAACCCATGACTTTCTGAAAAATAGATTTTCAGAGGGTTCTAATGGAGTTGGTCTCACTTAATTTGAAGGTTCCTAGCTAAAGATATGAGATAAACAATTTCAGAGAAATTCTGAAAATGTTTCTGGACATTTTCTATTTTCTCTGGAACAGTTTCATTAATCACACCATTAGGTGGATCAATTGAGCTCAAATGGATCTGAAATTTTTATGGTAGTGCAGGGACAGTTTGTTGAACATCCCAGCAAAATTTTAGAATTTTCCTCCAAAGGATTACCCAGATAAAATTCCAAACAGTTTAAACTTTGAGGAATTAATTCTGGAGAAATAAGGATTTTCATGAAGTGAAACTTGATTTGCTGGAAAGTACTCAGAGAGCTTAATCCAACAAAATTTGGTTCACTTGATTTTGGATGTTCCTAGCCAAAGTTATGAGGATTTGAAGTTTGAATGGAATCTGAAAATTGGGAAATGTTTAAATCTGCCGGTGGGTCCACGGGGACACGTGTTGGGTGGTGGAGCGACGGCACACCGGGGTCCACGGAGTTTTCGCATGCCAGCACACCAGATCCGAGCCGCAGAGCGATCCTGATTTAAAATCCAAGCCGCTGACAGCCGGGACCCACGCCCTTCCTCTACCTCCCAACTCCCGCGTTCGGCCGCCGCAACGCGTCGCCGGAGAGCTCGCCGGCAGCCTCGCTGGTGCTCCAAACTTCATGATTCTGACTGCCTCTGCCTATGTCCACTCTGGGAACACGGTTCTGGGCTCAGTTCGTCATGACAACGGCCGGTACATGGTCGGCGACGAGCGGCGGCTTCGGAAGGACTTTGGCCGTGTCGGCCGACCTTCCTAGCACCTCAATCGATCGAGCGTACGGTCGGGGAGCATCAGTGGGCTTTAGGAAAGGTCGACATGATCTCGAAGCAGCTCAGGAGAGGTCCGAAGTAGTCTCTCACCGTGCGCCCGATGCTTCCCGCATGCTCCGCCGACGGCAGACTTCGAAATACGCCAGGTACAGGGGTTCTCTGGCTAAAGGTTGTGAAGGCAACTTGTGCGCTACCAGTCTAGTCGGTGTAGGAGCGGATTGAGACTCTCTAACCCTTCCTAGAGTGTGAATTTGTCAGAACCACACCCAATGGTCGGTCTGTACCAAGAAAGGGGAAAACTGGAAATTCACCGCCGGAGATCAAGCACTCGAGCTGTGGCTCGGGGGTGAGCAGCACCGGTCACCAACGCGTCCGGCGACGCCTTAGCTTGGGTGTGACAACCTCCCGGTTGGGCTGTCCACGGGAGCCCGAAGTGCGGCGGCTTTAGGTATCTGCATGGAACTCTCGGTATAGCCGAGATCAACCGGTTTTTGCAGATTTCTAACGATGGGGAAGAAGAAGGAAGACTCCTAGTACTTTGTTGTAGCTCTGGAGGGATCGGGGAGGCTGTGATCGCAGCTCTCCTATCAGTTCCGAGCGGTGAAGGGAAGAATCCGGTTCTGTGTGCTTGCGAGGGGAAAATGGCAAGGAGGGCTTTGGCCGAGGGGTGGGTCGCCTTAAGAAGGGCTCCGAACCGACTTGTGCCCGCGCGGCGGCCTCCCTCGGTGGCGATCGCTGCTGAAGCATGAGGACCCGAGTGAGAAAGTCTTCAGTCGGTTGAATCACTTCAGTGGCTGACATGTGGATCCCACTCCCCTTTTAACCTCTGAACTTAACTCCATATTACTGTTGTAAACAGTAATCCCCACAATGCCCATGGTGATTTGAATTATTCACCCTGAGCCATTTTAATTGGTTAGAATTCAAATTGGGTTTGGTTTGACTAAATTTCAGCACATGTTCAGTTTGAAATTCAAATAAAGTTTGAATTTGCTACACTTAGGTCATGTCAACATCAACTCCAAATGGAGTGAAAATTGGTGTGTGAGCTCACAAAAATGTGCTGAGTAAGAATATTCCTCCCACTTTTGAATTCATGGGATAAAAACAGTTTGAATTTGAATTGGAGTTCAAACTACCCTCTTTCTAGCTATACCCAAAAGTACCTCAATAAGGTTTTGAATTTGGGTGAAACTTGGCATGGACATTACTAGCAATGTGCAGGAGTTTTTCATATGTCCAGCCCCTAGATGATGCATGTGGTAAATACCACTTTTGTATTTTGTGAGTTTATTTTCTAATGAGCATGTTGATAATGGTTACATCCTCTTCAAATGTGTTCATCAACTTTCTTCAAATGAGGTGTGTTGTGTGGTGATGAACACTTTAAACATGTGTCAAACACTGAGGCCTTTACATTTTTTCTCCATATCTATGGTTCCTTCCTCCATTTATATGGTTCTCCCTCCATTTCTATGGTTCCTTCCTCCATTTCTATGGTTCTTTCTCCATTTCTATGGTTCTTTTCTACATTTCTATGGTTCTTTCTCCATTTCTATAGTTCTTTCTCCATTTCTATAGTTCTTCCTACATTTCTACTTCTTTTATAATGTTTCTCTACATGAAAAATGTATGCAATGCATGGAAATGAATTGAGGGTGTTACAAACCTACCCCCCTTAAACTGAATCTCGCCCTCGAGATTCGATAGAGTGGAGAATAGATGAGGGAATTCTGCCTTGAGATCGTCCTCACGTTCCCATGTAGTTTTGGTTTCCGTGTGATGGCTCCACTGTACCTTGCACCAACAGATCACTTTGTACCTCGTGACCCTTTCCTTCACGTCCAAAATTTTGACAGGGTGCTCCTCGTAGACCAAATCCTCTTGAAGCTCGAGCTCATCCATTGGTACTTGTTCTTCCGGTACTCTTAAGCACTTCTTGAGTTGGGATACGTGAAATATGTCGTGCACGTCAGAGAGGTGCTTTGGCAGCTCTAGTTGATAGGCTACTTCTCCCCGCTTGCCCAAAATCTTGAATGGCCCGATGTAGCGAGGTGCTAATTTGCCCTTGACGTTGAACCGTTGTTAACCTCGGATAGGCGATACCAAAAGATACACGAAGTATCCCACTTCAAAGGTCAATTTTCTTCGCCTATTGTCCGCATAACCTTTTTGTTGTGACTCAGCAGCCTTCAAATTTTCTCGTATCATTTGGACTTGCTTCTCAGCGTCTTGCAGCACTTCAGGTCCAAATACTTGACTCTCTTCGGTCGCATTCCAGAACAGCAGCGTTCTACACCTTCTACCATACAATGCTTCGAAAGGTGACATCTTCAAACTGGCTTGGTAGCTGTTGTTGTATGAGAATTCAGCATACGGCAAGCTCCAATCCCAACTGCGCCCATGTTTCAAGGCGCAAGGTCTCAACATGTCTTCCAAGATTTGATTTGTCCTCTCAATTTGCCCGTCGGTTTGCGAGTGATAAGCGGAGCTGAAATCCAGTCGTGTACCCATAGCTTCATGCAGCTTCTTCCATAACCTAGAGGTAAATTGAGACCCTCGATCCGAAACTATCCTCTTCAAAACTCCATGGCGACACACGATTTGTTCCATATACAGCTCGGCTAGCTGTGCAATGCTGTACTTGGTTCTAACAGGAAGGAAATGGGCTGTTTTTGTCAATCGGTCCACGATACCCCAAATAGAGTCGTAACCTGATTGAGTATGTGGCAATCCAACGATGAAATCCATGCTGATGTCTTCCCACTTCCACTCGGGTACTTTCAATGGCTCCAACAGTCAAGCGGGTCTTTGATGTTCGACCTTCACCCGTTGGCACGTATCGCATAAGGCAACATATTCAGCTATGTCCCTTTTCATACCATCCCACCAATAGCAAGTTTTCAGATCCTTGTACATCTTTGTACAGCCGGGGTGTATGGAATAAGGTGAGTCATGTGCCTCCTTTAATATTGTGTCGAGGATGTGCTTCACGTTAGGCACACAAATCCTTTTCCCTAACCAAAGCGTGCCTTTGTCGTCTTCCTTGAAATCCTTTTATATGCCTTGTCAAATTCTTTCCTTGATTTCCTTGATTTTCTCATCTGTTGCTTGGCCATCTCGTATCTCTTGTTCCAGCGAAGAGTTGAGTTCTATCACTTCCATCTCGTTCATAAACCCGAGACGTAACCGTTCGAACTCCTTGCGCAGCTCGGGCGGCAGCTCCCGAACCGTGAGTTGGTGACATGCTCCATTTCAGCTAAACGCATCAGCTACTACTTTGGCCTTTTCCGGGGTAATAATTGATTCCAACATCATAATCCTTAATGATTTCCAACCATCGACGTTGCCTCAAATTCAGATCCGTTTGCGTGAATATATACTTGAGACTTTTGTGATCCGTATAGATCTCAAATCAGTGGCCAAGGATATAATCACTACAAATCTTCAAGGCATGTACCACGGCTGCAAGTTCCAAGTCATGTGTGGGGCAATTCAGCTCGTGTTTCTTTAGTTGTCTCGACGCATAGGCTACCACTTGTCCTTCTTGCATGAGCACACATCCAAGCCCTTTTCTTGATGCGTCACAATATATGTCGAAGCTCTTGCTCACGTCTGGCAATACCAAAACCGGCGCTGTAGTTAATCTTTTCTTGAGCTCCTCAAAGAATTCTTGGCACACTGATGTCCACTGAAATGTTTTTCCCTTCATTAGAAATTCAGTCATAGGCTTCGCTATTTTGGAGAAATCCTTGATGAACCAGCGGTAGAATCCAGCCATCCCAACGAAACAACGAATATCTCTCACATTCTGCAGTTGGTTCCACTTTAAAACGTCTCCCACTTTTCCGGGATCAACCGATACTCCTCCCTCGGAGATGATGTGGCCTAGAAACAATATTTCTGTAGGATCGAAGAGCACGTGAAAAGCTACCAGAGGGGGGTGAATGGTAGATTAAAACTTTTCGCAGCGGAAACAACAAAAACCTCTCAGCAAAAAATCAATCGGTTAAAGAAACCGTGTGTGCAAGTGTTTTCAAACGTGTTCAACTGTGACAAATCAAGTAGAGAGGTAGAGAATCAAGTCACGGATCTAATGCAACAAGAATCACTTGAAAACACGAAGTAAAACTTGAGATACGATCAAAACATTAAACGAAGATCAATCTGTTCTACCCGATATAAAACAGATCTGCAACGCTGCAAATAAACTCGTGTATCTCAAAAACTACAGATCCGAAGCTCGTAAAAATTTCACATATGATAGCTAATTGAGTTGTGAAGACAACCCAAAAAGAATCACGTCAATCGGATCTGTAAGACTCGAGTTATGAACGAAACACCGAAGCAACGTCGGTCTGTCCAGAAACTCGGCGAGAAAGACTTGACGAAAAACAAATCGGACGAACAAGGCACAAAAGCTCCTCGAAACTATGAACTTTATTCAATAGAAACACAAGAGGAACAGCCCAATGTTCTCTACCCACGAGAGCTCTGGCCTCCCTTGCTTTTATAGCCAGCCCTCAGGCTAATCAATCCAATCTAGGACTCCTACTCCTAATTGGACTCGTATACTAACTTACCATAACTGCTCAGGACTCTCCTATTCGTAGATAGAAGCAATCGTGAGACTTCCAAACACCTTAGGAACGTCCTAAACATTCCTAAAACAACTCAACTTCGTGCCTAGCACGAAATCCTATCATAGCCAACTCAAATCTTCCATATTCGAGCCATATCCGACTCAGCCTCAGCCTGAGTACGCAATCCAGCCGATTGGACCTTTCCGACCAATTCTTTACGTCCACTTCTCTTCATCATGCCTTGGAACAATGTTGCCACGTCCATGCACTCCTTGCACACGTGCAAACACCTTCCAACGACGTACACGCAACCTTCATATGCACTGCCCTTGATCCAAACATGCTGCGCGACCTCCTGATCAACTCAACCACAGCTCCTCCCGAACTTGGTTGTTGGAACCTCATCTCCTCCCTGAGACTAGTCCAAGGATCCCGTCACCAGCCATGTCTTGAAAGCATTTAGTATCATCTTACTACTTTCGTTTGTTTGTACTTTGAGGTGTTGAGGCTTTGTTATACTTTTACGAGGGTTCATATCTCACACCAAATAAATGCACTATTATTTCATGTGGGTTCACACACCAAAGCAAAACAATCTGAAGACGAGGCTGTGGACAGTTGCTCATGGCTTCCACAACTCACGTCACACACCAAGCATTAACACACCATTAACTTAACGTAACGACTCGACTATTCGACATCTTGCTAACTAAGGGAAGGACTCTACACTACTCGTTTTCTTGAGCTGGCTCCTCAGGATCTTACTCATCATTTCGGTTGCCTTCTGACTCTGCTTTGGGTGGGGAGGCTGCTGGTGGAGAAGTGCGACGACGCCTGATCGCTCGGTGATCTGGGGAGTCAGGAGTCCATGTATCATTCACGGTGACACACAGTTCATTCCCATCTCTTTCTCTCGCCCTTAAGCAGGCTCGCAGCAACGCCTCCGTTTCCTTCAGGGTGTCCCGGACATCCTGAAGCTCTTGTTGACACTCCTGCAGTCGAGTGCTGAGCATAGAAGCATCTTCCAAGCACAAGTCCATGTGCTCATGGGAAGTCCCTTGCTGCACCGGCGGGTACTTGTACTCCGTGGTACCACTCTCACGCTGGAGAACATACATTTACTCAGTTTTGTCCAAGTGGCGACGATAGATGTCACTCTGGAGAACTATTTTACAATTATTTTCTCTATTTTCCAGAACTATTCTTTACTTAAAAATGTGTCCCTAAATGTGAATAATAAATTAAACAGATCCAATTCAGCCCAAAATACGTTTTTATCTTACTCCAAAGTTTTCTAAATACTGAGAAAGTTTTTAATTTAATTAAGACAACATGTTTGTCCCACTTTTTAATTTTTAAACACTAGCCACATATTCAATTTCCTAATTTAAATACTAAACAGGGCTAAAAAGGTAAACTCACCCCATTACAGGGTCTATAATATTATTTTCAGAATTTCCAGGGGTCTAGCTACACTTATCAGAGGTGTTTTTCCTAATTTTTATTAAGTCCAGGGGCTAAAACTGATTTTTAAATGAATTTACATGATTTTCTGGAGTTCCAGGGGCTAGATCAGAAGTTTCCGGGGCTAGCTCTTATTTCCCGAGAACCACAGGGGGTAGCACGTAAGATTTCCAGTCTTTATAACGCGGGGCTGACGTGGACCGTCGGATTTTAAACCGACGGCTGAGATTATAACGTCGAACCGGTACGCGGGGGTTTAAACCCTACCGTGCGATTTAAAATAAACGGCGCACAAGCGGCCACGTCGCTCTGATCGAGTGCGGGCGGCGCACGGCGGCGGGAAGCGGCGATCTCGCCGGAAACTTTCGTATCTTCGGGAATTCTTCCTAGAACTGTGATTTTATGGCATAGATCGGTAGAGGGGAGGTCGGGGATCTCACCTCGGGGGTTTTCTTGAGCTCGGAGGTCCTGGAAGGTGATCGGCGACGAGGTCCGAGGCGAAACCACGGCGAAGCTCGTCGGCGCTGTGTTTACACCGCAAGTCACCGAGTTTTCTGCACCTGCAAGGTTCCCCGGAGGCGGTGGATCAAGACCAGCGAGTTAGATCGGAAATTCCGAGCTTAGATCGGCCAGAATTCGCCGGAGAAGTCTCGGTTCTCACCGAAGTAAAAATCGGCGATCGCGGGGGAAAAACAGAACGAGGCCGGGGTTTTTATAGACGGGGGAGGGTGGCGGGGTGGTTTAGATCATGTCCGCGTCGCCTACGAACAGAATTCAGTGGGGATACGATAAAATCCCGATCGGTTTTGATTCGGGTGCGAGGGAGTTCGGTGCTGGCGCGAGGTAGACGACGATCGGGTGGGCCCCGCCTGTCAGTGTGAGGAAGCAGCGCGCGCGGCTGGGCCGGCTGGTGGGTTTCGGCCCACTGGCTGGTTTTTTTCTGTTTTCTCTTTTTCTTTTTCTATTTCTTTTCTGATTTGAGTTTAATTTAAATTCCAGTTTGAATTTTTGCAAAACATGCTACACGTCCAAAAAATTTTAAATTCCCCTCGTAACATGATTTAGGGTTTTAAATCAAAATTTTGGGGTGTTACAGCAACACCAATTAAAATTCGAACATTGGCTTATGAAAAGTTTTGAAAAGCTTTGAAAACTCATTTCTCCCCCTTTATTAATTTCTCCCCATTTTTTAGAATCAGAGAAGGAAGAAAGTGTATAACATATGCAAAGTGTAAAAAAATCTCTCCTTATACATATTTCTCCCCTTTGACAATGTATTCAGCAAGGTTCAAAGGAGAAATTTTTAAATGTTATGAGCATATTATAACATATACATACAAAACAAAACTCATCCAAGTCATACTATCAGGTTACTTACACTATCACATCAATAAGATACATAAAGTAGTGTAAGCCATGCTAGGGATCAAATGTATTTTTTCAGTTTAAGCAAGTCATGATCTCCCTTACTCAACTATTTCAAAACCTGAAAACATGACACTTGTTGCTGCATTTTTATTATTCATAATCATTTAAGGCACAAAGTTGATCATATGATATTTGCAAGAGATTATATGCCGCATCAGCCTTATTCTAACCAACCAAGCCAAGCCTATGTCATTTGACAATCAGAAGCTTAAGGACATGGTTTTAGTCATACACAATTCCTTCCAAGTTCATATCTTAGTGCAATGATAAGCAATTTCAAAAGAAGAAGTGCATTTCATGCATATTCTCTTGATCTTTTCTCAATTTTTTATTTGAAAACTCAACATGTGAGCTGATCACTTGATTAATTTTTTATGATTAAAAGCACTTGTGAGCATGCAACAAGTTCAAAACAGCAAGAAAGTTCGATCATGACCAGATTTAGTGTAAGTAATTATTCCAATTACTAGTCATGGCAAAAACTACAAAATGTATAACATGAGTAATGTAGTAAGAACTTTCAGCCTGTAAAAGGAATCACAAAGTCATATATGTATGAACTACTATGCTCATATTATTTTAGTTTCAGATTCACACATAGACTTTCAAAGTTTCAAAAACTCCCCCTCAATTTAAGCCATGAGGAGGCATAACCCCTATTTCACTACGAATGAAACAAAAACGAGTGAAATCCAAAGGTTTTGTAAAAATATCAGCCAATTGTTGTTCGGTATCGACATGGTGAAGCACAATGTTTCCTTTTTCAACATTATCACGAAGAAAGTGATACCTAATGTCAATGTACATAGTTCTAGAGTGTTTCACAGGGTTTTTAGCAATACAAATTGCACTAGTGTTATCACAAAACAGTGGAACACTATCTAAATCAACCCCATAGTCCTTAAGTGTTTGAAGAATCCAATGAATTTGTGAGCAAGCGCTAGCCGCAGCTACATATTCAGATTTGGCCGTGGATTGTGCAACTGAACTTTGTTTTCTAGAGGACCAATCAACAAGTGAATTACCAAGAAAATGACAAGCACCCGAAGTACTTTTCCTATCAATCCTACAACCCCCAAAATCAGCATCCGAAAAAGATTTCAAAGAAACGGTTGAGGAAGAAGGAAGAAAAATGCCAAATTCTTGAGTTCCATGTAGGTACCTGAGAATCCTTTTGATGGCTTGGCGATGTGAAGCATGTGGAGAAGCTTGAAAACGTGCACAAAGACATACGCTGAATTGTATGTCCGGTCTTGATGCCGTGAGATACAAAAGTGATCCAATCATACTTCTGTATTCTTTTTTATCGACCGGGTCACCATCTTCGTCAAGTTCAAGTGTTGTTGCTGTTCCCATTGGTGTCCGAAGAGGCTTGCATTTGTCCAGGTTGAAGCGCTTAAGAAGGTCCTTTGTATACTTAGTTTGATGCACAAAAGTTCCTTCTTTTGTTAGCTTGATTTGCAGCCCCAAAAAGTATGTGAGTTCTCCCATCATAATCATCTCAAATTCTGAACTCATCATAGCTGAAAACATGGACACGAGATCATGAGAAGCACAACCAAAGATAATATCATCCACATACACTTGAACGAATAATGAGTCATTGCCATGCTTAAGTACAAAAAGAGTTTTATCAACCTTGCCCATGGTAAACCCCTTATCAAGTAAGAATGTTTTTAACCTATCATACCATGCTCTAGGGGCTTGTTTTAGACCGTACAAGGCTTTGGACAGTTTGTAAACATGATTAGGAAAATTTGCAATTTCAAAACCCGGTGGCTGCTTAACATAAACATCCTCCTCTATGTAGCCATTAAGAAAAGCACTTTTAACATCCATTTGATATAACTTGAAACCTTTAGATGCAGCAAATGCTAATAAAATTCTTATAGCTTCTAATCTAGCAACAGGAGCAAATGTTTCATCAAAATCTAGACCTTCAATTTGAGTGAAACCTTGAGCAACCAAGCTAGCTTTATTCCTAACCACAACCCCATCCTCACTTTGCTTATTTTTAAATACCCATTTAGTTCCAATTAATGTGTGACCTTGAGGTGGAGGTACAAGTTTCCAAACATTATTTCTTTCAAAATTTTCTAACTCTTCTTGCATGGCATTAATCCAAGATTCATTAGTGAGTGCGTGTGATATATCCTTGGGTTCAAAAGAAGCAACAAAAGCAGAATGAGCATGAGAGTTTGGATCACAAAACCTGGACCGAGTGACTCGTTCATGCAAGCTTCCAATGATTTGTTGTGGAGGATGACTTTTGAGTACTCGGAGCGGAGTAGACACTTCACAAACACCTTCTTCTTCATGTTCGGACCTTTGATTAGGAGAGCTTGTTGATTGAGGAAGGTCCGAACCAGCAGTAGTGACTGTTGGTGCTGGTTGTGGTGCAAAATCAGCAGCTTGATCGTTATTTACTTCTGAGTTTTCGGGCAGCAGCACCACTTCTTCATCTTCTTCAATAAAAATACTCTCCCCCTGCGGATATGGATTCGGACCTGCAATATCGGAGCTAGTACTTGGGCTAGCTTCATCAAAAGAAACCTCGCAAGTCTCCACAATTTTGTTAGTGTCAAGTAAAAGCACACGGTAGCCTCTAGTATGAGATGGATAACCAAGAAACATGTCATCAACAGATCTAGCTTCAAATTTATCAAGATTACCATGTTTCTTAACAAAGCATTTGCAACCAAAAACCCTAAAGTGTGTAACACTAGGCCTATGTCCAAACCGGAGCTCATATGGGGTTTTTCCAAGCTTAGCACGCAAGAAAACACGATTTGAGACATAACAAGCGGATGCAATTGCATCAGCCCAAAATTTGCTAGGAGTTTGATATTCATCAAGCATAGTCCTAGCCATCTCAACTAAGGTCCTGTTCTTTCTTTCTATGACACCATTTTGTTGTGGTACATAGGGTGAAGAGTATTGGTGATCTATTCTATTTTCAGCACAAAAGTGATCAAAGGATTGGCTTTTAAATTCAGTTCCGTTATCACTTCTAATTGCTTTTAATGATCCTGGGTGATCAATAGATAATTTAAGGAATAAAGTTCTAAAATGACTAAAAGCTTCATTCTTAGATGCCATAAAATAAACCCAAGAATATCTGGAATAATCATCAACAATCACAAGCACATACCATTTACCTCCGAAGGATTGAACACGTGCCGGACCTACCGTGTCAAGATGTAAAAGTTGTCCCGTTCAGCTTTCATGGTCATTGTGAGAGGAGCATGTGAACCTGCAACAAACTTAGCATGTCTACAAGAGGAGCACACAATATCATTGTCCTTTTTAAGCTTCGGCAGCCCACATATGCGATCGAGAGCACTAACACGAGTGAGATGATCAAAGCCTATGTGACCAAGTCTACGATGCCAAAAATATTGATCCTTTGTATCATTAGCAACTAGACACCGATGCTTAGAAGTTGACAAATCAAAATCAGCTTTAAAAACTCTTCCAAACCTAGACATGTTAAACAAAAGCTCACCTTTTGAATCTACAACCTTGCAGCAATTTTTAGCAAAGCTAACCTCTAGATTTTCATCTAGCAATTGTGAAACTGAAAGCAAGTTGTATTTCAAAATTTTAACAAGTGCCACATCTTTCAAAGTGTAGAGATTGTTTACTCTAACCGAACCTTTAGCAATTATGGGAGTAGAAGAGTTATCGGCGAAAGTAACATTTTCTACACGTGACATAAAAGAGAGAGAGGAGAACCATTCTTTGTTACCGGTCATGTGGCGTGAGCAACCTGAATCCACAATCCAAATGTTCTCCTTCCTCAAACGTGAAACCTACACAGCAGCACAATACGTCGATGACTCAATACTGGGGTTAGTTAAAAGACTTTTAGGAATCCAGTACTGAGTCACACAACGTCCAGCAGGAATAACACGCGAAAGCTGAGAAGGTACAGCAGGTTTATGAGCCAAACATCAAAAATTTTTGTTCCCAACTACTGACTTAGAAGATGTGTTATATGTAGCACAAAAAACAGTAGGTCCGGGAGCAAGTTTTTGACTCATTACAGCAGGTTGCAAGCTCCGAACATTCGGTCTAGCAGATTTTGCTTGGTTGTTATGTGATCTAGCAAGTATTCTTTGTTTCTTATCGTGTTTAGCTAGTCTATAACAAAAATCCATGACATGACCATCTCTACCACAGTAGGTACAATGAAAAATAACCTTATTATCATGTCTAGATGAGCAAGCAACACGTTTATTAGAACCCGAATGGGACAGTACTCCTGCAGATTTGAAAATCACCTCTTTTTGTCTAGGAGCTGTTTGAATCAAACCGCTTCCTAATGACTTTACAACTTTAGGTGGGTGTGCCTTAGCATGAGCATGAGAATTAAAACCTAAACCAGTTTTATCATTACAAGACTTGGAAGAATTCAGCAGCAAGTTTAGGTTCTTATTTGCATTAGAAAACCGATCTAGTGTCCTATGCATGTCATCAAGTTTATTGGACAGATCAAAGCAGTTTTCACATGAAGTTTTTCCTTTTAGTTTGCAATTTGAACAATATTTAACTTCATGCAAACGTAAAGCATTGTTTAAAATAGAAATCTCATTCATAGCATCATTTAGTTTCTTATTCAGATCATCACATGAAGAACAATGCGAATCAATTGTAGAACAACAAGCATCTTTCAAATTTTTATCATTAAGTGCAGCAATCTCTTTGTTCTTTTCAATTTCAAGTTCAAGTTTATCAAGTGTAGATGCGTGTGCACTTCTTAAAGAGGATAATTGTTCATAAATCAAATCACATGAGGAACAAGAATCATCACTAGGAATCAAAGTTTTTAAACGATTAATTTCAGATTCTAGTGATTCAATTTTAACAGCATTGTTCCTAAGTTTTTTATCCTTTTTCTTTAATATAACAGTGGCATGAGAAATAGCATCACACATTTCTTCGCAAGTGGGACATACCTCTTCATCGTCGCTGTTGTGTTCTGCCTCCTCGGAGCTTGAACTTGACTTGCTCGCCATGCAGCACATATTTGCCATAGCTTATTCATCTTCATCACTACCGGTGTCCACATCACTTGAGCCGAAATCTTGAAGTGCAGAGATCATACTATACACTATGTTGCGCATTGACAAATCTTTCTTCTTCTTATTCTTTGCAAACGATTTCTTCGGCCTTGTTTGCTTTTCTTCATGTGAAGTCGGACCTGAAAGGTTAGGGCACTCCGTATGAAAATGTCCTGTCTTACAACATTCAAAACATCGTTGAGGTCCGGAGCTTCCTCTCCTTCTAGTTCTCACATTTTGCAATGCTTTTGAGAACCGAGTAGAGATGAGTGCAAGCTCCTCCTCTGGAAACTCTTCAATCTGTTCAAGGGTTAGAGAGGACAACAAAGAGAGTGCACCTCTAGATGATGATTGACTAGAACTAGACATGTCACCTTGCGAAACAAATGCAATAGACTTGTTGGGGTTTTTATGTGAGATGATGTCAATTTCATGAATTTTCAATTTAGAATAAAGCACGTCTAAAGTAAGAGAACTCATGACAGAAGATTCACGAATAGATGTAACTTTCATCTCCCAAATTGACATATCTAATGCTCCTAACAATTGTCTAGCATTTTCAGCATCTCAAAAGTTAACATTGACACCACGCAAGTTGCTGAGAATTTTATTAAAGCGAGCAAAAAGGTCGTCAATTGACTCAACGGGTTGCATCTCAAAACACATGTATTCTTTCTTGAACATATCTTGCCTTACCTCCTTGATCGTATTAGATCCTTCATGGTAGTCACAAAGAGCTTTCCAAACATCATATGCAGATCGGAGGTTTGCAACACGGTCGAAGTCGCTTTGAGTCAATCCTTGGATGATCAAGTTGCAACCCTTGTTGTTGTTGTCAACATCTCTCATGTTCGCAGCCGTAACTTGATCGTTGGGTGGTACATCGAAGTTCCGGTAGACCTTTTCCCATATGGCAAAGCCTTGCGCCTGTATGTAGGCCTCCATCTGCGCCTTCCAAACCTGAAAATCGATGCCATTGAACACACAAGGTTTTGCGGAGTACTTCTCCATGATGGTTAGTCAAAACACGTGCAAATCACAAAGATTAGAGCACCTTGGCTCTGATACCAATTGTAGGATCGAAGAGCACGTGAAAAGCTACCAGAGGGGGGTGAATGGTAGATTAAAACTTTTCACAGCGGAAACAACAAAAACCCCTCAGCAAAAAATCAATCGGTTAAAGAAACCGTGTGTGCAAGTGTTTTCAAACGTGTTCAACCATGACAAATCAAGTAGAGAGGTAGAAAATCAATTCACGGATCTAATGCAACAAGAATCACTTGAAAACACGAAGTAAAACTTGAGATACGATCAGAACATTAAACGAAGATCAATCTGTTCTACCCGATATAAAACAGATCTGCAACGCTGCAAAGAAACTCGTGTATCTCAAAAACTACAGATCCGACGCTCGTGAAAATTTCACATATGATAGATAATTGAGTTGTGAAGACAACCCAAAAAGAATCACGTCAATCGGATCTGTAAAACTTGAGTTATGAATGAAACACCAAAGCAACGTCGGTCTGTCCAGATACTCGGCGAGAAAGACTTGACGAAAAACAAATCGGACCAACAAGGCACAAAAGCTCCTCGAAACTATGAACTTTATTCAATAGAAACACAAGAGGAACAGACCAAAGTTCTCTACCCACGAGAGCTCTGGCCTCCCTTGCTTTTATAGCCAGCCCTCAGGCTAATCAATCCAATCTAGGACTCCTACTCCTAATTGGACTCGTATCCTAACTTACCATAACTGCTCAGGACTCTCCTATTCGCAGATAGAAGAAATCGTGAGACTTCCAAACACCTTAGGAACGTCCTAAACATTCCTAAAACAACACAACTTCGTGCCTAGCACGAAATCCTATCATAACCAACTCAAATCTTCCATATTTGAGCCATATCCGACTCAGCCTCACGCTGAGTACGCAATCCAGCCGGTTGGACCTTTCCGACCAATTCTTTACGTCCATATCTCTTCATCACGCCTTGGAACAATGTTGCCACATCCATGCACTCCTTGCACACGTGCAAACACCTTCCAACGACGTACACGCAACCTTCATATGCACTGCTCTTGATCCAAACATGCTGCGCGACCTGCCGATCAACTCAACCACAGCTCCTCCCGAACTTGGTTGTTGGAACCTCATCTCCTCCCTGAGACTAGTCCAAGGATCCCGTCACCAGCCATGTCTTCAACCCAAGCAACACCCGCACATGAATAAACAACCAATTCTTCCTAGCACAAGTCCTCGACTTGACTCACGTTAGTTCGAAAACCACAACACCTTACATGAGCACGTCACATAAGCATGTTGCAAACCAAATCAAATGATAACAGCCATAACCACCAAAACACACCAAAAACATAGCAAATTAATACTAAGCAAACCTTCCCATAAAGCAAGTTTGAAACATTGCGAGTTAAAAGGAAAAAACAAGACGCTGCAGTTCTACGAGTTGAACTTCACGGGAGCTCCCTAAAAACAAGCTCCGGACCTCACAGAAGCTCTCCGAACCTTGCAGGAGCTCTCCGGACCTTGCGTCGGACCTTGCCAACACTTGGCGGATCTAACAAAGAACTTGTCAGACCTTGCCACAGAAGAATGTTTTGGCAATATTCAAAACTTTGAATGTTAATGCTAACTTTTATCCTAATTGCCGATGTATTCAGCACACATAGGTCTCACAATTTCCATTAGCCAAAATTGACAATTGCTGAACATGGCATACAATATATGCTCTCGTAGTTTCTGCAATGTCAATCTCAAGTGTTCTTCATGTTCTTCCTCACTTATCGAATACACCATGATATCGTCGATCAAAACCCCGACGAACTTGTCCAAGTACTCCATGAAGACCTTATTCATGAGGTACATAAAGTATGCGGGTGCATTTGTTAACCCAAAAGACATAACGGTATATTCATACGAACCATACCATGTTCGAAATGCAGTCTTGAGTATGTCGGAGGGCTTAATCTTCAGCTGCAAATATCTCGACCGAAGCTCAATCTTGGAGAAAATTCGGACACCTTTCATTTGGTCAAACAGGTCCTCTATATGGGGCAGCGGGTATTTATTCTTGATCGTCACCTCATTGAGAGAGCTATAATCCACACGCATCCTTTGGGTCCCATCCTTCTTGTCTATGAAGAGCACGGAGGCTCCCCATGGTGACGAGCTTGGGCAAATAAAACCCTTTTCTAGCTGCTCCTGAATTTGCTTCATAAGCTCCACTAGTTCATTAGCGGGGTACCTATACGGCCTTTTCGCTAAAGGTGCAGTTCCAGGTACTAAATCAATGGCAAATTCAATGTACCGGTCAGGTGGCATAGCTGGTAGTTCTTCCGGGAACACATCTAAAAATTCTTGAACCACCGAAATGCTTTCCAATGTTGCTTCTTTGACGTGGTTGAATGCTGACTTCTCGGTTGCTGGTTGGGCTGACTTGAACTCAATACGAGTACCGTGCTCATTTGTCAACTGTGCGCTCCTCTCAGCACATTGAATCACTCCGTTGTGCTTTCTTAACCAATCCATTCCAAGTATTATGTCAATCTCTTGGGAATCCAAGACAATAAGGTTGGCAAGAAAGTCTACCCCCTTATTTTAAGGCTTACTTTCGAATAGAATTCAGAATTGAAAGAAGTGATTTCCCAACTATATGCATCAAGGTGTATGAACTAAGCAACTTCTTTCATTAATATCATGAAAAAGTCCCAAAAACGTGAATGCAAAGAAACGGGTGATTGAACGTCATCGTGTTTCTGGTTCATGAAAAATGGAACTTACAAAAACTTTCTTACATGGGATGGTATACGTGAGGTGCAACCACATGGTTGCAAGCATTCCTTTGAAGGTGTTGGACCAAGGTGGGGCTAAACTCATGTGTAATCATACATGTACATGAGAAAGAACAAAATAAGGTCTTTAGTCTCAAATGCTCACCTCAAAGTGCTGCCAAATTTTTGAATACACATGGAACCTCACACAGTTGAAGGTGAGGAGAATTATGGTGGCCACTTTCTGATTTGAGGGTAAGCTAAAAAGGAATGGATTATGCTCATGTTGAGTTCATGCTGAGTTCAAGCATGTTAAGGCAAGGGAATGACTTGAGTTATGTCACATGAAATGATAAACTCAAACATGGACATGTGGGGAGAGCTAAAATGTGCTTTAGCTCATACTGAACACATGTTAACCTAGGGAGGAATTTCACTCCCAAAAACCTAACTCATAGGCACATTCCCTATGAGTAGAGGGGAGGGAAGTTTAAACCCCATTTTTGAACCCTTGCAAAGCATTTATGTTCAGATGGTCCAAAAGCATATATGTGGGATGACCATTGCAGTCCTCAGGTATTAAAGAGCTTAAGTTCCAAAATTTGAGAGATTCCAAGCTCATATACCACTTGTTTAAAGCATTGTTTGAGATCACCTTCAAATTCAAATTGGAGGGGCATGGTCAAACTGAACTTGTGAGGTTCAGCTTGGGACCAAAATTGATCAAGCATGGGCTAGGAGCAAACTAAAGTGTTTCACCCAAATTCAGATGGGTCATCAAAAAAGAGGACTTAAATATTCAGTTTGAATCAAAGGATTTACTTCAAAGAGAAGAAGACCATTTCCCAAGAGAAAATTCAAACTGTTGTTTAAAAAGTTGTAATTGCAATGGCCAACTCAAGGATCAGAGGGCATATTTGAATTCCTCAGGTCCAAATTATGAGGGGGCCAAGTTTTGAGCAAATTTGGAGAGGCTTTGATATGAATATCAAAGGAACTTGTAAGATTCACCAAAATTTGAATTTAAATTTTAAACTGTGGCGCAAATTGTCAAATGGCAAAATGACCTTTGAATTTGGATCCCTAATAGCTGAAGTTTATAAGGTGCCAAAATTTGGATATTTAGGAGAGGAGAGGAGTGGGACCCAATTGTCATTGAGGAGAGGGGAAGACTTAGCACTTAAGCAATTTTTCCTCTGTTCAGACTCAACCGGTTTCCTGCTTTTCGCTCGAAGGCGCCGAACAGCCGACGTCCACGCGCGCGCCACCGAGGCGACGACGCAGCCAGCTCCCGAGCTGCTTCAACGTCGGTTTCGCCGCGCCCTTATCTCCCCTACGCCGTGTTCTGTCGGCCACAAAACCGCCCCACGAGCCCCTGTTCTGTTTCCTCCCGAGAAAACCAGCCGCCGGCGCCGCGCCTGTTCGCCCCGATCGTGAACCAGCGTCGTTCCGTGGCTGCTCAAGCTAGCAACACGAAAGAGGAGCGCAAGCGTGTGCACAAGAGTTTCCCCAGCTCAGCTCCGGCGTTCGGGGCTGCTGTTGGCCGTAATCTGAGGATCAGCGCCGAAGCCGAGGGGTAAACGTTGGAAACCGACGTCGGGCTCTCGTGGGCAGCTCACCACCGTGGGTTTCATGCTCAAGCAGCAACGCTCAGAGGTGCGCCGTACCACCGCGGTACTTCACCCCGGAGCTCAGCTCAAACGGTGATCCTCAGTAACAGAATTTGAAGTTTTTCCTCCGGAGCACGACCACGGACCCTCTGGTAAGGATTTCTCAAATTCGCGCTTAATTTGCACTTAGAGATCACCAACTCGTGCACAAAGGGTCTAGGCTTAACGGCGGTCTGATCCCCTTCACAACTCTAGCTGGAAACCCCGTGGTTACAGCTAATTTTGAGCTTTTCGAGCGGCGATCATGGCGGGAACCGCCGGGTGCACGGTGAGACCCCATCTCGAGCCGTTACAGATCCAGTTTGAGCCAAAGGAGAGCACCCCCATGACTCCCTGATGCTTTAGAGCAAATTCTCCGACCCTTTGGCGGGCTAGGATGCTCGGACCACGGCGCCGAAGCTTCACCGAAGGGTGCGCACGTCGCCGACCTAGTTCCGAGCGCCTTTAGCTTGTGCTGACCCCATAGATGAGTTGCTCGCCCCTGAAAACCCCCAGGCGGCGAGTACCGAGCCAGGAGACGGCCGGGAAGCCGACTCCGGTGAGCCCCGACGAGTTTCCGGCGAGGGGGTGACACGGGAAAAAGAAGACGGCCCGAGGAGGAAGAAGGACCGGCGGGCCCCGCGTGTCAGCGACGGAGGGTTTAAACTGCTGATCAGCTGCGGCCCCGGGGTCCATTGTGGTGGCGCGGGAAAGGTCTTGTGGCCCCGTGTGGCTCAGTTCCAGCGGCTGACACGTGTACGGTGGACCCACAGTCAGGGTTTGAACATTTCCCTAATTAATTTGAATTCCAGATTTGGTTCAAACTTTAGGACCTCATAACTTTTGCTAGGAAGCTCCAAATTTAGTGATTCAAATTGGGTTGTATTCAGGATGAAAAACCCTCTCCAATGAACCCAATTTGCATGGAAATCAATAGAAAATTCTGGAAAATTCTTTAAAGCTTTTCAGAAAAATAATTTTTGAGGGAGTTTGGTTCATCCAAAAATCCCCAAATTTTGCCAGAATATTCTTTAGAATATTTGGAGACTCCTGTAAAAGTTTCAGCTCATTTGGAGTTGATTTAGATAGGGTAATTCTGATTTCAAGTTTCTGTATTCAAATGAATACAGAAACATTTTCAGAGAATTTCCAAAACTTGGAAATTCAGTTCTGGACATTCCTTAGCTCCAAAAATTCTAGGAAAATAATGGAATACTCTGAACTATGCTTGAAATTTTAGTTCACTCGAATTTGCATGGAAGTGCAAATTTATTCAGAATTAATTCCTTTTTGCCTAAATGCTTAGGGAATTATTCTGGGTGATCCACTTAGTGAAATATTCTGAATTTCGGTCCAGAGGACTTTCTTGTGACAAGGAACTCACAAGAAAATTTCCAGCTCCATTGGAGCCCTGTATCAGTAGTGTTCTGTTCAACCAATTAGGTGGTCACCACCCCAGTGATAAACCTCACTTCTCACTTGATGATAGTGCTTAGACACACACCCAAACCACCACCCCCAGTGTCATTTTAAATTCTTGAACAGAGTTCCAGTTTTAAACTTGTCTTTAGCATTTGTTAGCAAAAAGTTTTACAATTAAACATGTATGCATGTTCATAACGTGTAGTGTTTAAACGTGGAAGAGTGAAGGAGAAGTTAAGCTTGGATCAAGGAGCAAGAAGGCAGGGATTGAGCTTCAAGTCAACAGCAACTAACATCACACTATCTGACTTTAGTCACCTGCAAAACCAAGGCAAGCCCCGGTTTGTATTTAAGTTGTTTTATCAAGTTTTTCCTTTGTTCATCACTATGGGTCAAGGTTTGTATGTGCATTAGGTCGAGGATGTTTTATACTCCACTTGCATGACCAAAAAGAACCCTGGGATCAAGGGTAGCATGGTCTCATCGCTGTAGCATAAGGCTGTGCTAAATAGACTAGGGCATCCGGTAGAAGACGAGTAGTTGGAATCTACTCGCGAGCTTGTTTTTAGGATCACATAAGAGTGGCTGGTAAGAGAGGCAAACTAAAGTTTACATTTCTAAAGATGAGACCGGGCAGGAGGGTTAGGCAGTGACAAGACGAGGTCTTGGTCGAGTAGCTCTGCCCGTGTCGGTCAAGGACCGAAGCGTATGCGGCCCTGGGAGCAAGTATTGAGTTGTGTACCGGATGCTTACTGATATATGGGAACCAGGAAACCGATGTACCAGGTTCACAAGATTGTAGAGGCATACCACATCGTCTCGTTAGACCTATGAGCCCGAGACGGCGCGACCGGTTCCACAGTTTAGTGGCCTGAGAAAGGTTGCCACATACGACGTAATGAAGGACGCTAGAGTTGGGTCTTCAGAGGCGGGCGTATGTGTTGAGTTATCCGGGTAGTGTTTGATTCGAATCACCGTCCCTCGCGGTTATGAGTACCGCTTTCTCACTGCACTGTGACGTAGTAATCAAGTTGTGTGGAAATGGTTTGCAAAGCTTTAAATGCTGTTATGATAATTGTAAATTGCATGAAAACCATGTTTGAAGTAGAGATAGAGAAAACTAAAGTTAAAGGACAAGTAACATTGGAATGAAGCATTTCTTGTTTGATTGTGGAGTTCCAATGTTGCTGGGCGCAAGGTCACTACTATTATGGCCAAAAATCTTAAAGTTAAGGATGAACTCGTAGGCGAGTCTTTTCGCAAAGGACAGGCTTAAGTCTTAGGTTACGTTCATGTAGAGATTCGTGCTTTAGGAGAGACGGTTAAGTCTTGCTGAGCCTTTGTGCTCACTCTTGCTATATAAGTGTTTTTGCAGGTAACCCTCGACGCTATAAAGAAGGTTCTCCGGTGAGACTCGGGAACTTCCGAGTCATGTCACACTTGGAGAACCTAGCCGCTGCCATGTCTTCGTGTTGCTAGCGAGAGGAGTCCGCGGGCTGGACCCCTTCTTGAGTGCTTCTTTGATATCCAACGAGCTGTTTATAGACTTCCGCTGTAGCTATTTTATGTAAATTATTTACGAAGAACAATTGTAAGCTTCCGCTTTTGATTTATGTAATACATTGTTCCTTATATGTGTGCTGTTGGGTGCCGCATAACACGGCACCACCCAATGCGATCCCCGGGCAAGGCGGCACGACCCCGTGATGGAGGTCGGGCCCCCTCATATCAGCCTATAAAAGGATGTGAACAAGTGCCGAAGCATCTCACATCTGTCTACTATGTGTGGATATGGACATTCGCCGAAGCGTTCCACAACTCACACCAAGAATGCAAACATAACCAATCATCACAAAAGTTCAATACACCACTCTTATTCAAGCTACTACGATTTAAACGTTCCTATTACAGCTTATTCAATGGGAATCCTAAACTTAATCATGTGAACCGGTGCTGTTCTCACCGTGTGATCGGGGTGGTCCATACATGGCCGCACGCCATGGTGAGTCGTAAGTCCATGTAGGGTTAGATGGTGCTGGTGCTCCATTCGCTCCCGCGTTGGCACGAGTCTCCTCTTGTTTCTCCAGCAAATACAGCTTCTTGCGGAGGTAACGGATCTCTTCTTGTGCGCTTGCGTAATGGTTTCCTAACTCCACGAGCAACCTCTGAGACTTGTCAGCAGCCTGTGGGTTGGAAAGAGCTGTTACATGGGGTCCAATGATCTCCCTTGTACCACTCTTCCGACACGGGTGCAGCTCAAAAGTGGTGCCCTCAAGCTGCTCATGGAAGGCGTAGCACAGTCCGGTGAGTGCTTCCCATGCAGCATCATTGATAGCTTCTGCCCTTGTAGCTCTCCATGTGGGTGTGAAGTGCCGAGTGACAACCCTACCGTTAGATAGGATGGTTACGTCAGCCTTCCACTCTTCATGTCCGAGACGAGGGACTTTCCTGACGAGAAATTCCGGGTATAGGCTGCAGCAATCCAGAAATTCTTTGAGCTCCTTGGATATGTGTCCTCCTTCCATTCTGTCGGACCGAAATTCTTGAACTGAATGGTTGGCCCATTCATCACCTACATTATTGGTCTCAGCAAGGGGTGGCTCCTCCTCGGGTTCATCTCGTCTCGTCATAGCTTCATGAGTCTCCACGGGGTGTAAGCCCACGTGAAACTCCTCCTGAGGTGCGTACCGATGCTGTTCTTGTGGATCATCCTTCATATCGTCTTTGAATGGCTCCACCTCTTCCGGGTCCTCTTCCACATGCATAGAGCTATTGACTTCCTCTTTATCATGAGGTTACATCTTCACCTCCTCCCAATATGGTCCATCGGACACCTCAATGGGGTTAAGTGCACTCCCGCGTGGTGGTGGACGAGTACTTATGCGTGCCTTGCTCCTGATCAACGGCATCTATAAATAAAACATGAGAAACTTTAGAGAAGGAAGAAATAGCTCCAAAACTTCAGAAACTATGGAGCAAGAAAGAAAAAGTGTTGCTGTCCAAAAGAAGAGAAAAAGAGGGGCTGAAAATAGCACTTTGCGGTGGCTGAATTGACAAGTGCAGCAGAAAGCAATTTTCGAAAATAGCAGTTTAGAGGGGTGTGCCTATGTGTTTTAGAGTTTCCATTCTACCTAGGCTTGCATCCTACGGTCAATGTGACTCTGATACCAATCTGTGACACCCGGTTCCGAAAAATAGAACCAAGTGAGTGCATATGTGTGCCCAGGATGTTCATCACACATACACATGTAATCCACAAACTGAATTCAGAATATAACCATGAATAAATAGTGTTTAAGTACTTTATTACAATGACTCAATGTCTCACTCATAAATCTCTAACATATTCTTGCAGTGGAAGTCTCTAAATGACAGCAGAATATCAATAAAGGCAGCAGGCTCCATCTTAAACTCCACAGGCATGTTGACGGTAGTTCGCACGCCTAGTACTCCACATGGTCCTCGAAGTACTCTTCTCCTGTTGCTGATGTTTGTGTGATAATGCAAGGGTGAGTACATGTTGTACTCAGCAAGTGCGGGAAAAGTATGACATGTAGCTTACTACAAGGTAGGGAATAAAAAGGCTCATTGCAGCAAGCAAATTTTATTTCACAAACATGGTAAAAACAGCAACTATTCCTAGGTGAAATTTATCCAATCATAATCAAGTAATTCAGCAACATTCTCTCACCATATTTCATCATTTATCAAGTCTCATCCAGCCATTAATCTTTCTCAAGTTCATCTCATACTCATAAATATTCATAACATCCCATATTCATATAACCAAAACCAAACTCATTGTCATGACTCAAAACAGTCCCAAAACCAATCCCAAAGACCATAAACATACCGAATAACCATCCCAAGTTTTCACTCTAATCATGGAAGTTGGCCAGGTGCTTGTGACCGGAAGCACGGCTATCCTGATAGTTTTACACTCTGCAGAGGTGGCACCACTTTACCCACAACTTCGTGATTTCGTCACCCGTCGGCGACTGCAGAACCTCCATTAAACCAGTACACAACCGTTGGTGTATGGCCAAGAGATCACAAAATAGCCTTTACAAAGGGGCTACTAGATGTATGGACTCACTGAGATTTCACCGGCAGGCTCGAATCACCATTCTCCCACCCACGGGCCCCCTCTTGTGCCATGCAGTTCCTAGGGAAGTCCTCCTCTACTCCCATTCCCTGCACCTAATTAATCAGCTAAGCCGCACCCATACTTGGTGTGACACCCTCAATTTCGTATACATGCATGCATACATAATTCATATAGAGAAACATTATAAAAGAAGTAGAACGGGAGAAAAGAATCATAAAAATGGTGGGGTATGGGAGTAAGATAGCTGAAAAGAGCTAATTCCAGTTCGCCGAGGAGCGCCATCGACACTTCCCACGGCCTGCTGGCCACGTGGCGCTTTCGAAGCTCATCTCTGCAGAGGGAGTGAGGTCTGGCACCGCTGGCCACGTGGCAGGCTAGGAGCTCGCCTCCACGGAAGGGGCAAGGTCCAGCTAGCTGGACACGTGTTGCCTCAGGGGCTTGTCGCTGTGGAGAAGCGAGGTCCAGCCCCGCAGGACACGTGTTGCCTTCGGAGCTAGTCTCTGCGGAGAAGCAAGGCCCAACCCCACGGGACACGTGTCGCTATCGAAGCTCACCACTGAGGAGGGAGTGAGGCCCGGTCCCGATGGACATGTGTCATCCTCGGAGCTCACCTCCGAGGGGAAGGGAGGTCCGACACTACGGGACACGTGTCATCCTCGGAGCTCACCTCCGAGGAGAGGGGAGGTCCAGAACTGACATGTGGCACTCTCGGAGCTCGCATCTGAGGAGAGGGGAGGTCCGGCACTGACACATGGCGCCCCCAGAACTTGCCTCTATAGAGAGGGGAGGTCCCGCCCGCCAGACATTTGGCGCACGCGGAGCTCGCCTCTAAGGGAGAGAGAGGTCCTGCCCACCAGACACGTGGCGCACCCGGAGCATGTTCTGCGGAAAAGGGAGGCCAGGCCCCCGCTGGACACGTGGAGCCTCCGGAGCTTATCCCTGCGGAAGGACGAGATCCTTAAGTGTTCTTCCCCTGTGCGCGAGTACCCGGTACTGAGGAAACCGACATGATTTCTTCCACGCCGCTACCGCACCAAAATCAATTAGAGATAAGTTGTTAAAATCCAAAACAAATTGAATAGGACTCTTATTCGAACTCCCATTTGGAATAGGACTCTTCTTTATCCTCTTATAAATAGAACCCAAAACTCCCTGGCCGCAACCACGTACCTATTCTTCCCCTCCGGAGTCGGCGACTTGGAAGTCCTAGCTCCCAATTCACCGAGTTACACCTCTTCGCCAGAGTTCAGTCACTGGAGAGCCGCCATCGAAGCCCCGTCGAGCTCGCTGTTGCTGCTGCCATTGCTAGGAGGAAGGCCCTGCCACCATAGAGAAGTAAGGTAGGTCTTCATTACCACCTTGCGACATCATCGTGGTTCCTACGCATCTGTTTTTTTTCGAACAGAAGCTTTTTCATGTGGACAGATCACGTGTTGATTGGTTTTTGACGGTGGAATTGATCTATATCTTGAGTCAAGATCATCACCACGTCCACACTTGATCCCTACACCCTCGTTCATCGTAAAACCCCATGCAAAGCCATTAAAACATGCAAGAACATGCAAGAATACGTACAAACTGATAGCACCAAAGAATTAGCATGCACCTACACCATTGCATCTTAACTAAAGTTTGTGCATGATGATTGATTGCTATGAATCTTGTATGCGCGTGATCGTGAGTATAAGGAAAAGCTCAGGGAGCTATCTACGAAGGATTACAGCACCAAGACTTTGAGATCCGTGAGCAACAGAAGCCATAGGAACAAGGCAAGTGCCCCTTGACCATATTGATCCCATATTTTGGAACTGTTTTGTTTGCGAAAACGTGTGTGTGATTGAGTCAACTTGATGGGAAACCCTTTTATAAGAGTTTACTAGTTTTGTTAAACACCCTTGTCGCCGGGAAAGTTAAAGAGTCGGGTATGGTCATTTTTCCTTTTTTCTTTGCTAATCTACGGGATATGGGAAGCGATATAGAACGTGTCTAGCTACTGCACTCATATGAAATATGATAATAAGAACTTGATGTTGATAATGAATATGAATCGGGAAAGATCTAGGCAAGCTTGGTTCATGGAAGTGGTAGAATGAGATGGTGGTTTTACTTGCCGTAGATCTAAGGACCGGTTCATGCCAGCACATGCCAGGAAAACAGTGTCACCACAAGGCCAAATATGGGTGCGGCTTAGCTGACTAATTAGGTAAGTTACTAGATTGTTATGGACCATGGAAGGCGCGGGGAATGGGAGTCGAGAGAGGACTGCCCTGGGAACCGCATGGCACAAGAGGGGGCCCGTAGGTGGGAGAATGGTGATTCGAGCCTGCTGGTGAAACCTTAGTGAGTCCATACATCTAGTATCCTCTCTGTAAATGTTATTTTGTGATCACTTGGCCATACATTGACGGTTGTGTAATGGTATAATGGAGGTTCTGCAGTCGCCAACAGGTGATGAAATCACAAACTTGTGGGTAAAGTGGTGCAAACTCTTAAGAGTGTAAAACTATCACGATAGCCATGCTTACAGTCAGAAGCGCTTGGCCAACTCACATGATTAGATGGGATGGTTATTGGGATGTTATTCACTATGGTTATTGGTATTGGTATGGTTTGGTCTTTGGTATTGGTTTCGGGACTGTTGAGTCTTGACAATGAGTTTGGTTTGGTGATACAAATATGAGATGGTTTTGGAGATACGAATATGAAATGTTATGGATCTTATGAATATGACATGGTTATGGATATCATGAGCATGAGATAAAGTTGAGAAAGATTTATGGTGGGATGAGACATGGAAAGTGGTGAATTATGAAGGAGGTATGTTGATGTTTTAATTGGATATATGTTGGGATTAAATTCACCTAAAGATAGTTGTTGTTTTTATCATGTTTGTGAAATAAACTTTGCTTTCTGCAATGAGCCTTTTTATTCCTACCTTGATGTAAGGTACATGTCATACTTTTCCCGCACTTGCTGAGTACGACATGTACTCACCCTTGCATTATCATACAAACATCAGCAACAGGAGAAGAATACTTCGAAGAACATGTGGAGTACTAGGCGTGTGATCTACCATCAACTTGTCTCTGGAGATGGAGTTGAAGATGGAGCCGCTGCCGTGCTTAGTTTGCTTCCGCTATCGTTAGAGACTTCCGCTGCTAGAATAAGATTAGAGACTTCCGCTGCAAGAATAAGTTAGAGGGTGATGTAATAAAGTACTTAGATCCTATTATTCGTGATTATATTCTGAATTCAGTTTGTGGATTACATGTGTATGTGTGATGAACATCCTGGGCACACATATGCATTAGCTGGGTTCCTTTTCCACGGGACCGGGCGTCATAGATTGGTATCAGAGCCACGTTGACCGTAGGATGCAAGCCTAGGTAGAATGCACATATTGGCATCAGAACCACATTGACCGTAGGATGCAAGCCTAGGTAGAATGGACACCCTAAAACACATAGCAACACCCCTCTAAACTGCTATTTTCGAAAACCTCTTGCTGCTATACTTTCCTTGTCAATACAGCCACCACAAGGTGCTATTTTCAACCCCTCCTTGTCTCTTCTTTTTGACAACAACACCCTTGCTTTCTTGCTCCACAGCTTCTGAGGTTTTGGAGTTATTTCTTCCTTCTTAGAGTTTTCTCATGTCCCATTTATAAATGGCGCTGGTGTTCCTGATCAACGCCATCTAACCATGCATGGACTACCCCCATCACATGGCGGGAACAGCACCGGTTCACATGATTAAGTTTAGGACTCCCATTGAATAAAGCTTGAATAGTAGTGGTGTGAACTTTTGTGATGATTGCTTGTGTTTGAGTGCTTAGTGTGAATTGTGGGATGCTTCAGCGTTGCCCATATCCACACCTAGTAGAGAGATGTGAGATGCTTCGGCACTTGTTCACATCCTCATATAGGCTAACATATTTAGTCCATCCACCTTGATGCATATAGTTAGGGGGATCCACCTAAACTTCTAACTTCTATTCTACCCAACTCCCTCGCACAGATGGTGAGAGAAAACACCGGCCGTCAAAGGAGGAACATCCGTGGCAACCATGAACCACAAGAGGATGGCCACGATGAAGTTCCTGAGAATGCTGACCCCGGGGCTGGTGCAAACAACATTGAACGGTTGATGGCTATGCAGAACCAGCTCATGCAAACCATGATACAAACTTTGGGCCAGCTGCAAGCAACCAACAACAACCACCCTAACCCTGTTTCTGCACCACCACCACCACCACCGCCGGCTAATAACAGATTGGGAGAGATCATGAGGACTCAACCGCCTACTTTTGCACAAGATAATGACCCCATGGAGGCCGATGATCGGTTGAAATCCATGGAGAAGAAGCTTGCTATTGTTCAATGCAATGATCGAGAGAAAGTTCTCTTCGCATCGCACCAACTTATGGGAGCAGCCGCTGACTGGTGGGACACTCTTTGCAGTGCTCATGTCAAACAGGAGACTATCACTTGGACTGAGTTCAAGGAGAGTTTCCGCTCTCATTGCGTCCCTGCTGGAGTCATGATGCTTAAAAGGCAAGAGTTTGAAGGTCTCCGCCAAGGCAGGAAGAGCATGAATGAGTACCTCAACAAGTTCACGCAGCTGTCAAGGTATGCCCCCAAAGACGTCAACTCGGATCAAAGGAAGGAATACTTGTTCATGAGAGGGTTGAACAATGAGATCCAAGTTCAACTGCTCAACAATTACTATGCAAACTTTCAGAAACTTGTTGATAAAGCTATAGTAGTTGAGAGAAAGATCCGTGAGATCGAGCAAGAGGGAAGAGAAAGATGTCATACCAGCCACAAGGGAGCAATGTACGTCCACGTTTCATGCCCACAGCTGAACCACAGTATGGCTCGTCCGCTTCTACTTTTCGCCCTAATCAACCACCACAGCAACGTCCTGTTATGCAAGCACCTCGTGTGCCTTTGCCTCCTGCGCCCCGTCCAAACATGGGCGCTTATGCTCAAAACCACCCTCGCCCCAACGTCCCTGCTGTCTTGTGCAACAAGGCATGCTTTGCATGCAGAGAGGCGGGACACTTTGCAAGTCAGTGCTCGAGGAAAGGTCTTGGACAGCCAAGCAACGCGCCCAAGCAGAACCCACGGCCAAACGAAGGAGCTAATCAAGGCAACCGTGGGCAGCAAAACTACGCTCGGGGCAACGTGAATCATGTCTCCGCTGAGGAAGCGCAACAGGCTGAGGACATCGTGATTGATATGTTCCTTGCCAACTCCAACCCAGCCACTCTTTTATTTGATTCCGGAGCATCGCATTCATTCATATCATCCAAGTATGTTGCCAAGTATAATCTACCCATATCACACATGAAACACACTATGTTAGTTAATTCTCCCGGTGGAGAGATGAGGACTAATATAGTATGTCTGAAAGTAAACCTTAAAGTAAGGGGGGTAGACATCCTTGCCAACCTCATTGTCTTGGATTCCAAAGGGATTGACATAATACTCGGATGGATTGGTTAAGCAAGCACAACATAGTAATACAATGTACTAAGAGGAGCGTGCAGTTGACAAACGAGCATGGAACTCGTACTGAGTTTGAGTAAGCCCAACCGGCAACCGAGAATGCAACGTTGAACCACATCGAAGGAGCAACATTGGAAAGCATTCCGGTGGTTCAAGAATTTTCATATGTGTTACCGGAAGAACAAGTACCAATGGATGAGCACGAGCTTCAAGAGGATCTGACCTATGTAGAGCACCCTGTCCAAATTTTGGATGTGAAAGAAAGGGTCACGAGGAACAAAGTGATCCATTGGTGTAAGGTACAATAGAGTCATCACACAGAAGCCGAAGCTACATGGGAACGTGAGGAAGACATCAAGGCAAAATTCCCTCATCTATTCTCCACTCTATTGAATCTCGAAGGCGAGATTCAGTTTAAGGGGGGTAGGTTTGTGACACCCTCAATTTTGTATCCATGCATGCATACATAATTCATATAGAGAAACATTTTAAAAGAAGTAGAACGGGAGAAAAGAATAATAAAAATGGTGGGGTATGAGAGTAAGATAGCTGAAAAGAGCCAACTCCAATTCGCCGAGGAGCGCCGTCGACACTTCCCGTGGCCTGCTGGCCATGTGGCGCTTTCGGAACTCATCCCTGCGGAGGGGGCGAGGTCCGGCACTGCTGGCCACATGGCAGGCTAGGAGCTCGCCTCCGCGGAAGGGGCAAGGTCCGGCCAGCTGGACATGTGTTGTCTCCGGGGCTTGTCCCTGCGGAGAAGCGAGGTCCAGCTCCGCAGGACACGTGTTGCCTTTGGAGCTAGTCTTTGCGGAGAAGCAAGGCCCAACCCCGCGGGACACATGTCACTCTCGGAGCTCACCCCTGCGGAGCGAGTGACGCCCGGTCCTGATGGACACGTGTCATCCTCGGAGCTCACCTCCAAGGGGAAGGGAGGTCCCACACTACAGGACATGTGTCGTCCTCGGAGCTCACCTCCGAGGAGAGGGGAGGTCCGGAATTGATACGTGGCACTCTGGGAGCTCGCCTTTGAGGAGAGGGGAGGTCCGGCACTGACATGTGGCGCCCCAAGAGCACACCTCTGTAGAGAGGGGAGGTCCCGCCCGCCAGACATGTGGCGCATGTGGAGCTCGCCTCTTAGGGAGAGGGAGGTCCCACCCGCCAGACACGTGGCGCACCCGGAGCTTGTCTCTGCGGAAAAGAGAGGCCAGGCCCCCGCTGGACACATGGAGTCTCTGGAGCTTATCCCTGAGGAAGGACGAGATCCTTAAGTGGTCTTACCATATGCGCGAGTACCCGGTACTGAGGAAACCGGCACGGTTTCTTCCACGCCTCTACTGCACCCAAATCAATTAGAGATAAGTTGTTAAGATCCAAAACAAATTGAATAGAACTCTTATTCCAACTCCTATTTGGAATAGGACCCTTCTTTATACTCTTACAGAAAGAACCCAAAACCCCATGGCCGCAACCACGTACCTATTCTTCCCCTCCCGAGTCGGTGACTTGGAGGTCCTAGCTCCCAACTCGCCGAGTTACACCTCTCCGCCGGAGTTCAGTCTCCGGAGAGCCACCGTCGAAGCCCCGTCGAGCTCGCCGTTGCTGCTGCCATTGCTAGGAGGAAGGCCCTGCCACCATATAGAAGTAAGGTACGTCTTCGTTACCACCTTACAAAATCACTGCGGTTCCTACGCTTCTGTTTTTTTCGAACAGAAGTTTTTTCATGTGGACAGATCACGTGTTGATCGGTTTTTGATGGTGGAATTGATCTAGATCTTGAGTCAGGATCATCACCACGTCCACACTTGATCCCTACACCCTCGTTCATCGTAAAACCCCATGCAAAGCCATTAAAACATGCAAGAACATGCAAAAATACGTACAAACTGATATCACCATAGGATTAGCATGCACCTACACCATTGCATCTTAAGTAAAGTTTGTTCATGGTGATTGATTGCTGTGAATCTTGTATGTGTGTGATCGTGAGTAGAAGTACAAGCTCAGGGAGCTATCTACGAAAGATTACAGCACCAAGACTTCGAGATCCGTGAGCAACAGAAGCCACAGAAACAAGGCAAGTGCCCCTTGACCATATTGATCCCATGTTTTGGAACTGTTTTGTTTGGGAAACCTTGTGTGTGCTTGAGTCAACTTGATGGGAAACCCCTTTATAGGATTTTACTAGTTTTATTAACCACCCTTGTCGCCGAGAAGGTTAAAGAGTCGGGTGTTGTCGTTTTTCCTTTTTGCTTCGCTAATCTACGGGATATGGGAAGCGATATAGAACGTGTCTAGCTACTGCACTCATATGAAATATGATAATGAGAACTTGATGTTGATAATGAATATAAATCGGGGGAGATCTAGGCAAGCTTGGTTCGTGGAAGTGGTAGAATGAGACGGTGGTTTTACTTGCCGTAGATCTATGGACCGGTTCATGCCAGCACATGCCAGGAAAACAGTGCCACCACAAGGCAAAATATGGGTGCGGCTTAGCTGACTAATTAGGTAAGTTGCTAGATTGTTAGGGACCGTGGAAGGCGCGGGGAATGGGAGTTGAGAGAGGACTGCCCTGGGAACCGCATGGCACAAGAGGGGGTCCGTAGGTGGGAGAATGGTGATTCGATCCTGCTAGTGAAACCTTAGTGAGTCCATACATCTAGTAGCCCCTTTGTAAAGGCTATTTTGTGATCTCTTGGCCATACACCGACGGTTGTGTACTGGTATAATGGAGGTTCTGCAGTCGCCGACGGGTGACGAAATCACAAACTTGTGGGTAAAGCGGTGCAAACTCTTAAGAGTGTAAAACTATCATGATAGCCTTGCTTACGGTCAGAAGCGCCTAGCCAACTCACATGATTAGATCTAAGCGTCCTAGGGTGCTTCCTATGGTCAGCGTGGCTTAGCTACCAATCTGTGTCTGATACAAATCTGTGATTCCTATTTAGGTGTGTAACCTACTGTCAACCCGTGGCTCTAATATCAATCTGAGATTTCTATCTTGGCGTGTAACCTACTATGAACCCGTGGCTCTGATACCAATCTGTGACGCCCTCAATTCTGTGGGAAAACCACGGAACCGAGAACTGATGCATATGTGTGCCCAGGATGTTCATCACACATACACATACGTTCCACAAACTGAATTCAGATTATATATTACCACGAATAACAGAGTTTATTACAATATCTCTTGAGTCTTGGACTCATGCTCACAGCGGAAGTCATTATTTCTATGCAGCGGAAGTCTTTATTCTAATGCAGAAGCAGTTTAACTAATGCGTAAGCAAATCTAAGCTGAAATGGCTCCATCTGTACTCCCTCCACGGGCAAGGTTGAGAACATATTACGCGCCTAATACTCCACTTGGTCTCCATAGAAATCTCCTTCTGCTGCTGATGATGAAATAATAATGCAAGTTTGAGTACAATGATGTACTCAGCAAGTGCGGGAAAACATGATATGTAGCTCATAACAAGGTAGGTATAAAAAGGCTAATTTGCAGAAAAGCAGATTTATAAAACCATGATAAAACAGCAACTTAACTTTAGATGAATGTAATTCGAGCATGTATTAAATTACCAACATACCTCCATCACTTTCCATGTTCCACCCGAACATTAACCAACTTCATTCTTGCTCACGAATACCTCCTCGTATTCGCTACCATCTCACGAATACCTTCTCGTATTCGCTACCATCTTATCTCATAAACAACTTCATCTCACACCGAGACCAATCTCGTTGCCATGACTCAACAGTCATGCAACCATCTTGTCACCCGGACTCAACAGTCCTAAAACCAAACCATAACCATAATCAATAACCATAACCAAGAACCATCCCAATAACCATCCCAACTAATCATGGCAGTTGGCCAGGCACTCGTGACCGTAAGCTCGGCTATCATGATAGTTTTAAGAACTCTGCAGAGTTTGCACCTATTTACCCACAAATTTGTGATTTCGTCACCCATCGGTGACTGTAGAACCTCCATTATACCAGTACACAACCGTCGGTGTATGGCCAAGAGATCACAAAATAGCCTTTACAAAGGGGCTACTAGATGTATGGACTCACTAAGATTTCACCGGCAGGCTAGAATCTCCAATTCTCCCACCCACGGGCCCCCTCTTGTGCCATGCAGTTCCCAGGGCAGTCCTCACTCGACTCCCATTCCCCGCGCCTTCTATAGTCCATAACACTCTAGCAACTTACCTAATTACTCAGCTAAGCCGCACCCATACTTGGCCTTGTGGTGGCACTATTATCCTGGCATATGCATGCATGAACCGGTCCTTAGATCTACGGCAAGTAAACCACCATCTCATGCTACCTCATTCACAAACCCAGGCTTGCCTAGATCTCCCTCTGATCCATGTTCATTAACATCATCAGTTTCTCATTATCATTATGAGTGCAGTTAGCTAGACACATCTATCTCGCTTCCCAATCCCATGGACTCAGCGAAGCATAAAGCAAAAACCATACCCGACTCATAAACTTACCTGGCGACAAGGGTGGTTTAACCAAAGCTAGTAAACTCCTATAAAAGGGTTTCCCATCATTTTTGACTCAGCACACACACCTTTTCGCAAAACAAAACAGTTTTTCCCAAAACATAGGATCAATATGGTCATGGAGCACTTGCCTTATTCTTGCGGTTTCGGTTGTTCTTGGATCTCAAAACCTTGTTGCTGCAGCTCGTCGTAGACAGCTCCTAGAGGTTGTCCTTACGTTCTTCTCGGTCTCGAGATCCTCCTCAGATCGTTGGGCTTTCCTCCGGCGATCTTCCTTGCTGCACTCCGGCGATGGTTTACTCGGCGGGTTGGGACTAGGGCTCTAAGTCGTCGGCTCAGGAGTTGGAAAAAAAGTTTGTGGTTTCGACCAGAGGTTCTGGGTTCTATTTATAATAGGGAGAAGAAGAGTCCTAATTTGGACTTCAAATAAGAGTCCTATTCAGATCGTTGTTGAATCTTAACATCTTAGCTTTAGTCGATTTGGTGCGGTAACATTGTGGAATTCAGGTCCGTTTCTTTTCCGTACCGGTATTTTTACGCGTACAGATTCCAAAAACCGTTCCTAGAACTCTTTACCTCCTCTGTGATGAGCTCCGGAGGCTCAACGTGTCCATCGGGCATGGTCTTTCTTTTTCCTCAGAGACGAGCTCCGGTGGTGCCGCGTGTCAAGCGAGCAAGACTTCCCTCTTGTTCGGAGGTGAGCTCCGCGTGCGCCATGTATCCTAGCGGTCGGGACCTCCTCTCTTATTCGTAGGTGGCTCTGCACACGCCATGTGTCAGTGCCGGACCTTTCCTTTCTTCTTTCCTCAGAGACGAGCTCTGAGGTAGACACGTTGATAGGAGGATGAGTCCCGATCTTTCGAGAGGTAGGGTAGACTTGATTGGGTGGAGATCTCGACGTTGATGATCCAAGGCTCCGAACGAACGAAACCCCGCAATCACTACCCCACTGCTCCGTTGGTTATCACCCGTGTCACACGAATGACATCACCACGAAGGCTTATCCCTGCAAGCGCAATCAAGAACACAAGCAAGAACAGAGAAGTTGCAATCAAAACTGAATTGATCACGAATTTGGGGTCTCACCACCGATGATCAGCGACACTGTTCAATGACAGATTGTAACTAAGCGAAACCCAGCTGTTTGTGACGGCGGCTAGGGGGTATAAAGGAGGTGGAGGACGACCAGGGGGGTGCTGTGGTCGTGACCTAACCCTAATACACGTACATATTGGACTTGGACTCGATACAAGGCCCAATAGCCCAACTAGGTGATGCAACACCCTGACAGACTCTAAACTTTATATATTTTCGAAGTTTCCCGTCGACTCCAAGAGAATTTTGACATGGGGCCAGTTCCATTGGAAAGTTTATCCTCTCAGCTTTCCGTGCATATGTAGAACATCAAAAACGGAGTTTGTATGCCTCCTGTGCATCCATTTTAAGGTGGACTGCTCCTGGGCCTTAGTTGGACTCGAGTTTGAGTTGAGCTCGGTCTCTAACTTCTTGTTGGCGTATTTTATGGTCCTCCACGCCTCCAAACCCCTCTCCATGTATCTCCATGTCCTCTCCATGGTTCCTAATCATAATTAGTCCATTAGGTAGCAACATACTCTCAAAATTCACATATAAAGAATTGTTCAGGAACGAGCTCACCTCTAAATTCAATTTTCGTGCTCGAGCTCTAGTAATTGGACCTTGCATGTCTACCATATGAGTGTTGTGTATATCTGCAAGAGTGATGTCCACATCATCCTCCCCCTCTTGCATTGGAGTCGTCCTCGACTCAAGCTCATCTTCTTCTCCCAAGTATGGCTTCAAATCTGAAATGTTAAATGTGGGACTAACCCCAAACTCGGGAGGCAACTCAAGTTTATATGCATTGTCATTTATATTCTCAAGAACCTTAAAAGGTCCAGCAGCACGTGGCATGATTTTGGACTTTCTCAAATCCGGGAACCTATCTTTTCTCAAATGAACCCACACCAAATCACCGGGTTCCATTTTTACCTCCTTCCTACCTTTACTAGCAGCAATGCGATACTTTTCATTCATTTTTTCAATTTGTAACTTAGTAGTTTCATGCAACTTAAGAATAAATTCAGAACGTTGTGTAGCATCTAAGTTCACAATTTCAGAATGTGGTAAAGGTAGCAAATCAATTGGAGCACGAGGATTGAAACCATAGACTACCATAAACCGACTTAACTTGGTTGTGGAGTGAATAGACCTGTTATAAGCAAACTCAATATGTGGCAAACACTCCTCCCACAACCTCAAATTGTCTTTCAAAACAGCCCGCAACATAGTAGATAAGGTACGATTAACTACCTCTCGTTTGCCCATCAGTTTGCGGATGACAAGTAGTAGAAAACAGCAACTTTGTTCCCAATTTATACCATAAAGTTCTCCAAAAGTGACTCAAAAACTTAGCATCCCTATCAGAAACAATAGTATTGGGAACACCATGCAAACGCATAACCTCATTAGAGAACAAATCAGCAATGTGTGAAGCATCATCGGTCTTGTGGCAGGGTATAAAATGAGCCATTTTAGAGAAACGATCAACAACCACAAACACATTATCCCTCCCCCTCTTTGTTCTAGGCAATCCTAAAACAAAGTCAATAGAAATATCCTCCCATTGTGCACTAGGAACCGGAAGAGGCATATACAGACCATGTGGGTTAAGTCGAGATTTACATTTGTTGCATGTCGTGCAACGTGAAACGTAGCGCTCCACATCACGCCTCATTCGTGGCTAAAAGAAGTGAGCGGCCAGCACATCCTCTGTCTTTTTAACACCAAAATGTCCCATCAAACCACCTCCATGCGCTTCCTGCAACAACAAAAGACGAACAGAGCTAGCTGGAACACACAGCTTGTTAGCACGGTAGAGAAGGCCTTCACGCAGCAGGAATTTTGCCACGTTCTTCCCTCTCTACAATTTTCAAAGGCATCTTTGAAGTCCAAATCAGTAGCATATAACCTCTTTATTGTTTCCAAACCAAAGATTTTATGAGAAAGTTGGGATAATATGGTATAACGTCTAGATAAAGCATCGACAATAACATTGTCTTTCCCTTTCTTATGTTTAATGATGTAAGGAAATGATTCTATGAACTCAATCCATTTAGCATGACGTTTGTTCAGATTAGCTTGTCCTTTAAGATACTTCAAAGACTCATGATCTGAATGTATGACAAATTCTTTAGACCATAGGTAATGTTGCCAAGTTTGCAAGACACGCACTAAAGCATAAAGTTCTTTGTCATAGGTAGAATAATTCAGCGAAGGTCCATGAAATTTTTCACTAAAGAAGGCAACAGGTTTACCTCCTTGAATTAGCACTCCTCCAATGCCAATCCCGCTTGCGTCACATTCAAGCTCGAAGGTCTTCTCAAAATCAGGAAGTTCCAGCAATGGTGCTTGTGTGAGCTTCGACTTGAGAACATCAAAAGCTTGTTGTTGTGCTGGTCCCCATCTAAACGGCACTCCATGCTTTGTCAACTCGTGGAGAGGTGCCGCAATGGTGCTGAAATCCCACACGAAGTGCCGGTAGAAACCTGCGAGACCAAGAAAACTTCGAACCTGTGTGACCGTCGTCGGAAGTGGCCAGCTCGTGATGGCAGCAATCTTTATCTCGTCCACCTCAATGCCTTGCGAAGTAACAACATACCCAAGAAAAGACACACGATCGGTGCAAAAGGTGCACTTCTCAAGGTTACCATATAAACGTGCATCGTGCAAGACATTAAAAACAGCACATAAATGTTCAAGATGCTCATCATATGACTTGCTGTAAATAAGGATATCATCAAAGTAAACCACCACAAATTTACCAATGAAAGCACGTAAAACCTCATTCATCAACCTCATGAAAGTGCTGGGCACATTAGTTAAACCAAATGGCATGACTAACCATTCATAAAGTCCGAATTTAGTTTTAAAAGCAGTTTTCCATTCATCACCTAAAGCCATACGAATCTGATGATACCCACTACGCAAATCAATCTTGGAGAAAATAACAGAACCACTCAACTCATCAAGCATGTCATCCAATCTAGGAATAGGATAGCGATAACGAATGGTAATGTTATTGATGGCTCTACAATCAACACACATGCGCCAAGTGCCATCTTTTTTTGGAACCAAAAGAACAGGAAAAGAACAAGGACTAAGACTCTCACGAATGTACCCGCGGTCCAGAAGATCTTGGACTTGTCGTTGAATTTCCTTAGTCTCGTCGGGGTTGGTCCTGTAGGCAGCACGGTTTGGCAAGCTCGCCCCTGGAACCAAATCAATCTTGTGCTCAATGCCACGCACAGGTGGTAATCCAGGGGGTATCTCTGATGGAAAAACATCCATATATTCCTGCAAAATGTTAGCAATAGCAGGTGGCAAGACAATGGATGTATCCTCAATGGAATATAAAGCATGTTTGCACACTAAAGCATAACAAGTTCCATTAGAGGCATATAAATCATCAAGATCAGATTTAGTTGCGAGCAAAATAGGATTTTTCAACTTAATAGGTTGCTGAATTTCAGAATTGAAAACACCCTTTTGCTTAGCATTATTCTTTTTCTCCTGCTCAAATTGTACAATTTCAGTGGGACTCATAGGAAGCAACGTAATTTTCTTGCCCTTATGCATGAGAGTATACTTATTAGATCGACCATGGTTAATAGCATCAGAATCAAACTTCCAAGGACGTCCCAACAAAAGACAACAAGCATGCGTAGGTACCACATCAAAATCAGCAGAATCATGATAAGAACCAATGGAAAAATGTATCCTTGCTGTTTGTGTTACCTTAACCTTACCATTGTTGTTAAACCATTGAATGTGATAAGGGTGGGGATGCTCCCGTGTGGTCAAGCCAAGCTTCTTGACCACCTCAACATTCACCAAATTGTTGCAGCTACCACCATCAATGATGGTATGTACACGGCAGTCCTTGATGACGAGAAACATGTTGAAAAGGTTGTGACGTTGGCGGTTGTCGTCCTCTCGAACCGTGGCACTCAAAGCTCGCTGCACAATCAAAGTCCTATAGTTGTTTGTCGCAGATGTACCAAGAACCTCCTCAGCACCATCACCCGAACCTGAAATGTTAGTTGCAATAATATTTTCATCTTCAATATTAGAAGCACTAACATACCCACCATCAGCAGTGGCAATGATCGCCCGTTTGCTGGGGCAATCTCGTTGCATATGGCCAAGTCCCTGGCAGCGGTGGCAATTGATGTCGTAGCTGCGACTTGTCGAAGTGTTGGGTGCAGCCGCCTTTGCTGCAACACCTGGAGGCATCTGGGACTTGCTGTTATCTTGTCCCCGTGATGTAGAAGGTGCGATGCTGCTGCGTACAACACCCGTGGAGGGTGGTGTAGAAGCACGTACGCTCGAGGAGGGCACTGCTTTGGATGGCACCGGAAATTGTCGTGGCGTGAAGGTGTTGTTCCACCGCTGCTGTTGGCGACCCTGCACTTCTTTTTCTGCTAACATAGCAAGTTGAAATAAACGTTGAATAGAATGATATTCCTTGTAGTCAACTATGTCCTGGATCCCACGCCGCAAGCCCCCATAAAACCTAACAATTTGGTCTTCCTGATCCTCAACTACCCCACAACGAAGCATACCTTTCTGCAACTCTTGGTAGTACTCTTGGACAGTCATGTCACCCTGATCAAAGTGTTGCAATTTCTTAAGAAGATCACGTCGATATGAAGGAGGAACAAACTGTCACACCCGGTTTTTCCGAAGAACAACCAAGTGAATAACACATGTATGCCAGGATCATTTTCTCATACATGTGATGACAAATAGTGAAGCATCATTTATTACAAGCCAGGTGTCTAATATAAATAAGTCTTACATAGCAAATGTCTCGATGGACAATAATAAGTTCATCACAAGTAAATAAACTAGCAGCGGAATATTATTCTTTAGGGCTCCATCACAGGCGTTGCCCGGGGGTCTCCATGACCTTAGAAACCTTCTTCGGGTCCGATGTCTTGGTCATTATACACCACCTCATTATCTTGACCTGAGCAGCAATATAAACCAACAAATATGCAAGGTTGAGTACCAAGGGTACTCAGCAAGTGTGGGAAAATTATATCATGCATGGCTAGAACAAGGAGAGGTTGAACTCATGGTTAAAGCACTATGCAATTAATTCCTATCACCTTAACTTTTTAAGCACCTACATTACTACATAGATGAAATGGTCCCAAGCTCCCGTACCCTCATCATAATCAAATAACCATAACATCATTTCCAATGTTAAGCTCCCCGCTTAACATTCACAACTTCCAAAACCATCAATCCTCTAATCATGAATAAGTCCAAGCCGCTCTTGACCGTGAGCACGGCTGTCATGACAGTTTTGACTCTGCAGAGTTTGTACCACTGTACCCACATGTAGTGATTTCATCCCCCGTTGCCGGGTGGACTAAAAGAACCTCCATTATGCCAGTGGCTACGAACCACATTCACACTTCCCAGGTGTGTAGCCAGGAGATCACTACGAAGCCTTTACAAAGGGATTCCCGACGAGCGTGGGCCCACTGAGGTTTCACCCCTAACAGCATACAAGAGGCTCCAAACCCGCTGCAGTGGCCCCCTCTTGAGCCTTGCGGTTCATATGGTAGTCCAGCTGACACCTACTCCCCGCACCATCCAACACACCCATACTACGCCGGGGATACACCTAATTAATTGGCCAAGCTGCCCCATCCCAGCATGTGGTTGGCACTGTAAAGCCAGGTTACATGCTCCATGAACCGGTCCTTAGGATCCAGGCAAGTACTAAACACAAACCCGAGTCTCGTGCACCCAGCACACAACCAAAACATCCAACTTGCCTTGATCCCTACCTCTACATAACTCACAATATCTCATTCAAGAGTATGGTAAAATAAACTGATGATCTCATATCCCAAATATCCCATTCTAAGCATGGCTAAGCATATGCATAATAATGAATAACATGATAAAATAAATCCCAACCCAAGCTACAAGGAAACAAGGTAATGCAATTCTAGGGAAACTTCCTAACATGGGTTTCATATTTCAATTGACAATACAAATAATTCTAGCTACACATCCTAGCATAGGATCAAAGTGGTCAAGGACACTTGCCTCCTTCTTGCTGCTCTTGAAATGGGTAGTCCTGATCTTGGAAAGGGATAACTTGCTCTTGAGCAGGTTCTACATCATACCATCACACATAGCAAAAGGAAAACAACAATCCATAAGACATAGGTTCACACTTCTACTTCATACAAACCACACATTCACATTTATGAAAGTTCTTCACCATTATATGTGTTGTGGTTACTTTATGTGTGTTGATTTGTGGCTTGCATTGACTCTTAATCATGTGTACATGATTCCTACTTTTGTGTTCACATTTATACTTACATACTATATATATGAGTTTCCAATAAATTTCTTATATTCAACTACTACACCTTTTCACTACCAAGTATGTATGAAAAGTATTCTGCCTAGAACTGTGATCTTATGGCATAGATCGGTAGAGGGGAGGTCGGGGATCTCACCTCGGGGGTTTTCTTGAGCTCGAAGGTCCTGGAAGGTGATCGGCAGCGAGGTCCGAGGCAAAACCACGGCGAAACTCGTCGGCGCTGTGTTTACACCGCAAGTCACCGAGTTTTCTGCACCTGCAAGGTTCCCCGGAGGCGGTGGATCAAGACCAGCGAGTTAGATCGGAGTTTCCGAGCTTAGATCGGCCAGAATTCACCGGAGAAGTCCCAGTTCTCACCGGAGTAAAAATCGGCGATCGCGTGGGAAAAACAGAATGAGGCCGGGGTTTTTATAGACGGGGGAGGGCGGCGGGGTGGTTTAGATCATGTCCGCGTTGGCTACGAACAGAACTCAGCGGGGTTTACGTCGAAATCCCGATCGGTTTCGATTCGGGCGCGGTGGAGTTTGGCGTGGCGCGAGGTAGACGAAGATCGGTGGGTCCCGCCTGTCAGTGTGAGAGAGCGCGGGCGGGCGGCTGCGGGCTGGCGCGGGGTAAGTTGGGCCGGCTGGTGGGTTTCGGCCCACTGGCCAGTTTTTTTCTGTTTTCTCTTTTTCTTTTTCCATTTCTTTTCTGATTTAAGTTTAATTTGAATTCCAGTTTGAATTTGAATTTTTGCAAAACATGAAACACGTCCAAAAATTTTTAAATTCCCCTCTTAACATGATTTAAGGTTTTGAATCAAAATTTTGGGGTGTTACAGCTCTACCCCCCTTAATAGAAATCTCGTCCTCAAGATTGGTGTTTCTAAGAAAACATTTCCGGAAATTGTGCCTTAGCTCATCTTCCCGCTTCCAGGTGGCTTCCTCTTCTGAGTGATGCTTCCACTGCACCTTGCACATCCGGATTCTTTTATTTCTGGTGAGGCGTTCCATTGTCTCCAAAATCTTGTATGGTTGCTCGTCATAAGACAAATCCTCAGCTACATCCACTTCATTCATGGGTAACACCTCTTCAGGCGTCCTCAGACATTTCTTGAGTTGTGACACATGGAATACATCGTGCACATCTGATAGATGAACCGGTAACTCTAGTTGATACGCCACTTCGCCTTTCCTTTCCAAAACTTGAAAGGGTCCGATGTATCGAGGTGACAACTTCCCTTTCACCTTGAACCTACGAAGTCCTCTGATAGGGGACACCTTGAGATAAACATAGTCTCCCACGTTGAAAACGAGCTCTCTTCTTCGTACATCAGCATAACTCTTTTGGCGTGTCTGTGCTATCCTCAAGTTGTTGCGAATCTCCCTCACCTTCGCCTCGGCTTCTTGTAGCACTTCTGGACCAAACACTTTACTTTCTCCTGTTTGGTTCCAAAATAGGGGAGTTCTGCACTTCCTTCCATACAAAGCTTCAAACGGTGACATTTTCATACTAGCTTGATAGCTGTTGTTATAGGAAAACTCCGCATACGGTAAGTTCTTGTCCCAACTCCTGTTGTTTTTGAGTGCACATGCCCTTAACATATCTTCAAGGATCTGATTGGTTCTCTCCGTCTGCACGTCAGTTTGGGGATGATAGACAGAGCTGAAGTTCAGATGGGTTCCCATGGTTTCATGCAACTTCTGCCAAAACCTCGAGGTGAACTGTGTCCCTCGGTCCGACACTATCTTCTTTGGCACTCCATGGTAACATACGATCCTTGACATGTACAATTCTGCCAATTTGGATCCGCTATAGCTTTCTTTCACGGGGATGAAATGAGCTACCTTGGTTAGCCTATCAATCATGACCCATATTGAATCATACCCTGATTGGGTCCTAGGCAATCCCACGACAAAATCCATGCTGATTTCTTCCCATTTCCATTCAGGCACTTTGAGTGGTTGCAATAATCCCGCGGGTCGTTGATGTTCTGCTTTCACCAACTGACATGTGTCACATAGGGCAACATGTTCCGCGACATCTCGCTTCATGCCATACCACCAATACCTGCTCTTGAGGTCCTGGTACATCTTCGTACTCCCAGGATGAATGGAATAGTCGGAATCATGAGCATCCTTCAAAATCAATTCACGGATCTCCTTTACTTCTGGCACACAGATTCTTTTCCCGTGCCACACCGTTCCTTGTTCATCCTCTCTAAAACCAGGAGCTTTATTTTCCTTGATGAGCTGTCTGATCTCTTGTATCTTCTCATCATTCTTTTGGCCCTCGCGTATGTCTCGCTCGAGTGTGGAGTCCACTTCCATGGCGATGGCTTCACCACTATTTACTAGACATAGATTGAGTCTTATAACCTCGTCCTTCAATTCTGCAGGCATGTCCTTCAAGCTCAACTTATTGACCTGCACTTTCCGACTCAAAGCATCGGCCACGACGTTTGCTTTCACGGGATGATAGTTGATGCCCACATCAAAGTCATTGATTAGCTCTAACCATCTCCTTTGTCTGAGGTTGAGATCTGGCTGTGTGAAAATGTACTTCAAACTCTTATGATGCGTATATATCTCTGTCCTCTTCCCCATCAAATAGTGTCGCCAAATTTTCAACGCGTGTACCACTGCGGCTAGTTCTAGGTCATGTGTAGGATAGTTTTTCTCGTGCTTCCGAAGCTGTCGGGATGCATAAGCCACGACATATCCTTCTTGCATGAGAACACATCCCAACCCGTTTCCAGAGGCATCGCAGTACACTGTGAAATTATTCTGCATATCTGGCATAACCAACACTGGGGCTGTTGTCAATCTCTTCTTTAGACCCTGAAAGCTCGTCTCGCACTGTGGCGTCCAGGTGAATGTGATTCCCTTCTCCAACAGTTTGGTGAGAGGTCTCGAGATCTTGGAGAATCCCTCAATAAACCGTCGATAGTACCCAGCCAATCCCAAAAAGCTTCGAACTTCCCCGACATTTTCAGGGGTCTTCCACTTCTGGATATCCTCGATTTTGGCGGGATCTACGGAGATTCCTCCCTCCGAGATTATATGTCCTAAAAAGGGAACTCTCTTCAGACAAAACTCACACTTGCTCAACTTGGCATATAGTTGGTGTTCTCTCAGCCTCTGCAACACCAACCTTAGATGTTTCTCATGTTCTTCTTCATCTTTGGAGAAGACGAGAATGTCATCTATGAAAACCACCACAAATTTGTCCAGATATTCCATGAATACCTTGTTCATGAGATACATGAAGTATGCCGGGGCATTAGTTAGCCCGAAAGGCATGACGGTGTATTCATACAGCCCGTACCGAGATACGAAAGCTGTCTTGGGAATATCAGATTGCCTTATCCTGAGTTGGTGGTATCCCGACCTGAGATCAATTTTCGAGAACACACAAGCTCCCCTCAACTGATCAAACAAGTCTTCAATGCGGGGTAATGGGTACTTGTTCTTGATGGTTACCTCATTCAAGGCACGGTAATCCCCGCATAACCTTTGGGTTCCGTCTTTCTTGGGCACAAATATCACCGGAGCTCCCCATGGTGAGGAACTAGGGCGAATATACCCCTTCTCCGTCAATTCTCTCAAATGATCCTTGAGTTCTTCTAGCTGCTTGGAGTCCATCCGATAAGGTCTCTTGTATATCGGGGCTGTTCCCGGTACTAGCTCAATTGCGAATTCCACTTCATGGTCGGGAGGCATACCTGGCAACTCCTCCGGAAAAACATCTGGATATTCCCTGATAGTCCTGATTTCCTCAACTTTCACCTCAACTTGATTTAATTTAATGTCCCTCCTAGGCTCGTGTATCGTTATGAACTTTACTCTTGTGCCACTAGGGTGAGTTAGTTCCACCGTTCTGGTCGAACAATGGATGATTCCTTTATGTTTGGTCAACCAATCCATACCCAAAATAATATCTATCCCTTGTGAATCTATCACTATGAGGTTAGCAGTAAATACTACCCCATTAATGTCTAGGTTCACTTTGGGACACACTTGTTTTGTCCTTATTTCTCCACCTGGAGAGTTTACAGCTAGCATATGGTTCATTTGTGTGGTTGTTAGGTCATGCTTCTTAACAAACCCTTGAGCAATGAACGAGTGGGTAGCACCAGAATCAAACAGCAGAGTTGCAAGGTGTAAATTGGCAGGAAACTTACCAACTACCACGTCGGGTGCCTCTTGTGCTTCCTCCATAGTGACGTGGTTCACCCGTCCTCTCATTACATTCTGCTGTTGTGGCGGCGCAGGCTTCTTCTTTGGGCATTTATGGGCGTAGTGCCCCACTTCACCACAGCTAAAACATTGCACCCCAATCTTAGATGCCTGACCTTTGTTGTCTTGGGGTTGGTTTGGGGGTCCTTGCACTGCTGGTCGAGGGTGATACGCGGGGCGAGGCTGCTGCACAAACTGACGTTGCGGCTGTGCTGGTGCTGCGGGAGATCTGTAGTTTGGGTTGTACCCTCTTGGTGCTGAATAGGGTACCGCAGCACGGCTCGTCTGCCCCGTAAGTTGCTGCATCATACGTGGGCGGGTGTTGCTCCCTGAGGCTTGATGTGACCACCCGGCCTTCCTCTTATTCTCATTTTCCAAGGCCTTTAGCTTCCTTTCTACCACAAATGCTCTGTCCACAATCTTTTGGAAGCTTTCATACTCATTTGAGGACATTGCACACTGCATCTCCGCGGTAAGTCCTTCCACGAAACAATCTCGTTTCTGCTCATCAGTCTCTATGTCTCGTGGGGCATAACGGGATAGTTGAGTAAATTTAGTGAGGTATTCCCTCACCGTCATGTTTCCCTGCTGCAGTCCCAAAAACTCCTTCCTCTTGTTTTTGAGTTCACCTCTTGGGATGTAATGGTTGCGGAAGTTACGCTTGAACTCTTCCCAAGTGATGTTCTCAGGGTCATGATGGGCGGCCACGTAGGCGGTCCACCAATCAGCAGCAGGTCCATGTAATTGATGAGAGGCAAACAGCACCCTCTCATACCCTTGGCATTGTATGATCCTCATCTTACTTTCAACGGTCTTCAGCCAATCATCTGCCTCCAGAGGTTCAGCAGCACTTGCAAACTTTGGAGGTTGAGTTCCTAGAAACTCACTCAACCTTGGTTGGCGTGGTGCAGATTGTGGAGGTGGAACTTGATGCAAGTTGGCCAATACTTGAGTCAAGTTCTGGATGAGCTGATTCTGATTCTCCAGCATTTGGTGGAGGGGATCAACTCCTTCACGGTGACCACCCCGGTCCTGGCCTCCAGAAAGATGAGGGTTGCATGCCTCATCGTTGTTGTTGGCGGGGTTGGCAGCACGTCCTTTTCCTCTTCCGGCCATCTGGCAGAATCAACCAATGTTAAATTGGAAAGCATTTAGTATCATCTTACTACTTTCATTTGTTTGTACTTTGAAGTGTTGAGGCTTTGTTATACTTTTACAAGGGTTCATATCTCACACCAAATAGATGCACTATTTTTTCATGTGGGTTCACACACCAAAGCAAAACAATCTAAAGACGAGGCTGTGGACAATTGCGCATGGCTTCCACAACTCCCGTCACACACCAAGCATTAACACACCATTAACTACATAACGACTCGACTACTCGACATCCTTCTAATTTAAGGGAAAGGCTCTACGCTACTCGTTTTCTTGAGCTGGCTCCTCGGGATCTTCCTCATCATTTCGGCTGCCTTCTGACTCTGCTTTGGGTGGGGAGGCTGCTGGTGGAGAAGTGCGACGACGCCTGATCGCTCGGCGATCTGGGTAGTCAGGAGTCCATGTATCATTCACGGTGACACACAGTTCATTCCCATCTCCTCTTTCTCTCGCCTTTAAGCAGGCTCGCAGCAACGCCTCCGTTTCCTTCAGTGTGTCCCGGACATCCTGAAGCTCTTGTTGACACTCCTGCAGTCGAGTGTTGAGCATAGCAGCATCCTCCAAGCACAAGTCCATGTGCTCATGGGAAGTCCCTTGCTGCACTGGCGGGTACTTGTACTCCGTGGTACCACTCTCACGTTGGAGGACATACATGTACTCAGTTTTGTCCAAGTGGCGACAATAGATGTGACTCTGGCAGGTGATGGCCTCCTAGGTGACATCTTTCTCCGCATCGACCTGTGTTGCCCGACAAGCTGGAGAGTGGTGAATCTTAAGCAGCTGATTTTCGTGTATAATCCTCATCTCTGAGCTCCATTCTTCCCTCTTCTCACGGATGGTCCTGGTGGAGTTATAGTGGATAATTAGCTTGCCCGTGTTGCCGGCGGCTTCGAGCATACGCCGAAGACGGCGCAATAAGCCTCCTACTGCCAATCCGTAGGAAAGGTACGTCACCGGACGGCTCTCCTCTCTTTCGGCAAGGGCAACTACGGGAACTCTCCCTCCTGTGGACTTGCGAGCGGTGCGAATCATGCGAACCATCTAAAACAAAAAGAATTTAAAATTAGGTTAGATAAACTCTCAAACAAAAATCCTATTTTGAATGAAAGTTGGGGTAAGATGAAGAAAATGACTCCTTAAATAACACTTTTCAACCCACACCTTGGAAAATAGTTTTTAAGAAAATAGGGCCCTTAAATACGTCCATTTCTACCTAGGTCCACGTTCCTACGGGCAACCTGGCTCTGATACCACTTCTGTCACACCCGGTTTTTCCAAAGAACAACCAAGTGAATAACACATGTATGCCAGGATCATTTTCTCATACATGTGATGACAAATAGTGAAGCATCATTTATTACAAGCTAGGTGTCTAATATAAATAAGTCTTACATAGCAAATGTCTCGATGGACAATAATAAGTTCATCACAAGTAAATAAACTAGCAGCGGAATATTATTCTTTAGGGCTCCATCACAGGCGTTGCCCGGGGGTCTCCATGAACCTAGAAACCTTCTTCGGGTCCGAAGTCTTGGTCATTAAACGCCACCTCATTATCTTGACCTGAGCAGCAATATAAACCAACAAATATGCAAGGTTGAGTACCAAGGGTACTCAGCAAGTGTGGGAAAATTATATCATGCATGGCTAGAACAAGGAGAGGTTGAACTCATGGTTAAAGCACTATGCAATTAATTCCTATCACCTTAGCTTTTTAAGCACCTACATTACTACATAGATGAAATGGTCCCAAGCTCCCGTACCCTCATCATAATCAAATAAACATAACATCATTTCCAATGTTAAGCTCCCCGCTTAACATTCACAACTTCCAAAACCATCAATCCCCTAATCATGAATAAGTCCAAGCCACTCTTGACCGTGAGCACGGCTGTCATGACAGTTTTGACTCTGAAGAGTTTGTACCTTTGTACCCACATGTAGTGATTTCATCCCCCGTTGTCGGGTGGACTAAAAGAACCTCCATTATGCCAGTGGCTACGAACCACATTCACACTTCCCAGGTGTGTAGCCAGGAGATCACTACGAAGCCTTTACAAAGGGATTCCCGATGAGCGTGGGCCCACTGAGGTTTCACCCCTAACAGCATACAAGAGGCTCCAACCCCGCTGCAGTGGCCCCCTCTTGAGCCTTGCGGTTCATATAGTAGTCCAGCTGACACCTACTCCCCGCACCATCCAACACACCCATACTACGCCGGGGATACACCTAATTAATTGGCCAAGCTGCCCCATCTCAGCATGTGGTTGGCACTGTAAAGCCAGGTTACATGCTCCATGAACAGGTCCTTAGGATCCAGGCAAGTACTAAACACAAACCCGAGTCTCGTGCACCCAGCACACAACCAAAACATCCAACTTGCCTTGATCCCTACCTCTACATAACTCACAATATCTCATTCAAGAGTATGGTAAAATAAACTGATGATCTCATATCCCAAATATCCCATTCTAAGCATGGCTAAGCATATGCATAATAATGAATAACATGATAAAATAAATCCCAACCCAAGCTACAAGGAAACAAGGTAATGCAATTCTATGGAAACTTCCTAACATGGGTTTCATATTTCAATTGACAATGCAAATAATTCTAGCTACACATCCTAGCATAAGATCAAAGTGGTCAAGGACACTTGCCTCCTTCTTGCTGCTCTTGAAATGGGTACACTACAGGATTCCTGTCAACATACGACGGCTAAAACCGTCGTATATAAAGCCGAAGCCGTCGTATATAGGTTATATACGACGGCAGTTGTTTATATATGACGGTTCGCGGCCGTCGTATATAATTTGTCATATATATAGTTATATACGACGGTCCGTCGTATATAACAGTATATATACGACGGCCACGTATATACAACGGCCGGTTCCGTGGACTTGGCCCAGTGGACCAGGGCCTTTATATACGACGGCTGGGCCCTGGCTGTCGTATATAAGGTCTTATATACGACAGCCGCTGGGCCCTGGCTGTCGTATATAAGGTCTTATATACGACAGCCTGGCCCCGCCGTCGTATATAATATAGGCTTATGTACGACGGCCCTGTATAGCAGCCGTTGTATATAAATTATACAGGCCGTCGTATATAAGCTTTTCCATTTTTTTTAAAAAAAAATAGAAAACGGCTAACCTGTTTCGATGGCCAGCTACACATACAAAGACAACAAAAAACAGTTTGATATATAAATTCACAACAAAGTGCAATAATACACATCGACAATCACAAAGTCTGACACAAATGAAAACAAAATCACAAATCTATTGATTACTAGCCCCTCCACTACCTCCGGGAGCGAAGAAGTCATCCTGCCGCGGCGAACCTGGCGCCCTTAGCTGTGGCGATGGAGTCTGAGCCTCCGTCCCTGATCCCTGCGAAACAAAGTGACATGTACAAGTTTACAATTGTTTTTCTAGTTTCATTAGGATTCTTAGCGGTTGGGGCTTCCACTTAATGTAACTTTCTTTTTATACCTGTACTCCAGGAAACTGCTCCTGTGGTGGCGACGGCTCCAGCACGAACGGAGGTGGCTGCCACAACGGTATCTGGATTTGCTGCCCTTGCTGTCGAGCTAGCGCCTGCCATTTCAAACATTACAATTTACAAAACTAATTGAAATGCAATGTAATTAAACTATAATTGTATGTTTCTTACTTCCATTGCCGCTTGCATCTGTGCCATATAGGACGCATGGTACGCCATGGCAGCCCTGTTGTTCTCTCGCTCTCTCGCCAAGGCCTCCTCCTGCCGAGCCAAGCTCTCCCGAAGCGCCATGACTTCGAGACCTCCCTCGGTGACACGGCGGCTGGAGGAGCCTGCAGCCGAAGACTGCGAGGAGCTGCCTCTCGCAGGTCGTGCCTCCGTAGAGTTGACGACTCCAGAGAATATGGCAAGCCTAAAAAAACGAATCAATTCAAGGTAAAATTAAATAATCTTGAATTGAAAACAATGAAAGTAAATGAATTCACCTTCCGTGTTCTTTTCCACCTCCGCTTGCATACGCGGCTTGAGGGTCGATGTTTGGGGAGTTTTCCCAGTCGAACCCTTCGCCGTGTATCCTCACAGCCTCTTGCCCATACCTAGTCTGAAAAAACAATGAAATTGTGTAAGTTCAACAACATATATAGTGTCAAATAATTTCAGAGGTCATGAAACTTACCAGGCACTCCGCTGCGTACTGACTACACTGCTCCGGCTGAGAAGGGTCAGCGTGACCTCTCCTATAGACCGCAGTAGCACTCGGTCGCACGCCGATCTCCTTTTTCTGTGAACATATGTTAGTACGAACAATACTACATTATGAATATAATAAAAACTACCAAGAAACTTACCATCCGTTTAGCCATTCGCACAAAACCTTGGACGCCCATACCGTGCTTTCCTGAGCTCCCTCTGGCATCTCGAGCCTTCTTGGACTTAGCGATGAACTCATCGCTAGCCCAATACCTGCAAAGGGCTCGGTAATCTTCAGTTCGTCCCTATAACCAAGGGACACTAACCAGCACACATGCGTAGTTCATTAGGTGTTACTTAGCAATATTAATATGAACAATTTAAAGATTACGCAACCTACCTCTGCGTATTGCTCCTCCGTCAAGTACGTGTCGGAGGCGTCTCTGAACGACCCAACCTCGTGGTCGTGGAGCTTTAAGTAGTCGTTAACTACTTGACTCCGAGCGTTTGAAAGCATTTGCATAACAAGCTTCCGAGCGTTTACTTCGAACACGGAGCGGGCGTGATCCATCTGCTCAGCCGGGTCCTCAAGGCGGTACTTGAGCTGTAGGAAGCCAACACAGTTCGACATATACGCAAGTTAATATTTGAACGAACATAAAGAATTGAAACTTCAAATATTTATGAAAGTAACTTACCCAAAAATCTGCCCACACGACTCCCTGTAGGTTGTCGTTCTCCGGGTGAGGAACGCGCGCGTAGTCGTCCCACGACGTAGCTGCACGTCCATCAATCGCACCGGGGTAGTGCAGACGCACTAAGTTCCCGATGCAACCGTTCACCGTCCTGTGGTGTTTCTGCCCGTCGTACGAGAGGTCCTCCCAAGAACTAAAAAGTTGTTTGTTAAGTCATTAAGTAAGATCATAGTCTTTGAGAACAAATAGAAATGAATACTTTAGTAATGTGTTACCTGTCTCCAACCGGACGAATAATTACCGGCTCTCTAGGAATAGGTGGAGGACCAACAAAGTTACTCCTCCTCGTGCGTCTCCTCCGCTGCGGCACCACGTCTGGTGACCCAGAAGGCTGGTCACCAGACGTGTCCTCAGGCTGGGTGCCCTCGGGCTCGCTGGGCAGACTACCCTGGGGATGGCTGCCGGAGGGCTGGCTACCAGAGGGCTCGCTGCCCGAGGGCACGCTGCGCTGCGTACCCGTCTCCTGAGGTGCCGCTCTGGCCTCGGACTCATAGTCCGAATCAGACTACAATGGTAAAGTAAGTAAGCTAAATTGAAAAAGTGATTTTAATAATTTTGTGCATTGTAGAAAAATTTACCTCTGTACGCTGCAAACTGACAACCCTGTCCCGCAACTCTGGACACGCACTTAACAGCTGAGTGCGTCTGCTCCCGCTGTAAGTGGAACCGTAGAAGTAGTTGTCCCTCTCCTGCGAGGGGAGGAAACCCCTCACACTCGGCGCCTTCTTCCCCTTTGAACCCTTGCTTGACGACATCCTAATCAGTTTAAAAAGTAATTACTCCTAATCAGTTTCAAAAGTAATGTAAGCAATAATTAATGTCACTTTCATTTAAAAGAACATTACTCGTAATCAGTTTCAAAATTCATCAACATCATGATCATCAACATCGCGATCTGTCGTCTTGAGCTGTTTACATTTCCGCTTTCGCATTGTAGATGTCTCTACATCTGCAACGTCTCCTACTAAGTTATCGAGTCCTGCACCAGACTCGACGATAAAAGAGTCTGGCAACTCTTCGTCTTGGTAAACTTCTTCAATGTCTCCACTATCATGATAACCATCAGCTCCAGGAGTATACAAGCGCTCACGAGGATTCACTTTATATACCACCCACCAAGTGCTAAGCTTCTTACATGGATAAGGTAGATAATACACTTGTTCCACTTGATGTGCAAGAACGTATGTATCTAAACCTCGTAAGCGTTCGTTGTGATTCACTTCCACCATGCCAAATTGATTTTCTCGAGTTCCATGATTGTTATCAAACCAATCACAATCAAAGAATACCACTCGAAGTTCTTTATTGCCAGCGAAAGTAAATTCCAGAATTTTGTTAATGATTCCATAGTAATTGGTTTCTTTCCCTTGTGAGTCGATTGCTCTCGTCACAACTCCGCAATTTGATGTTGCTGCGAGAGGACGAAGAGTTTCGAATTGAGTTGTACGGAATCGGAAGCCATTTACGTCATATCGACCATAGCTTCTAACTTTCACTAATCCATAAGATAGTTGTCGTAAATCTTGATGGATGTCTGTGTTCGCTAATACATAAGCTCAAAACCAGGATAAGAAATTTGGCCCTCCATTAATTCCAGACCGTCGCATCGTTTCTACTTGCTTTCTCGTTGGTTGATGCTTATGTTTCCAGTTTTGGTTGTGGAACTCACTGTACATACAAAACACATGCCATCGACATTAGCATACATGTATTGGTAAATACAATAATCATCATAAATGTAAGAGAAACACTTACTCGAAATATTTCTCCATGCCATCGATATTAGCATACATGTAGAGTAAAGCAGCAGTCCTTTCTCCTTCAGTAAAATTGTATGATGTGCTGCTGCCAACAGTAGTTCCCCTCGATTCAAAAATAGAGAGATCACTAACTGGTGGTTCGTCATCTACATTGTATCGCATTGCCGAAGTATTGACATTGTTTTCCTCTGCAAAGTAGAAACTAGAAAAGTAACCTACTTCCTTTAGAGTAAATGCTTCGGCAATGCACCCTTCAACCCTTGCTCTGTTGCCAACCATAGTTTTCAAATATCTCAAAGCTCTTTCAATATGGTACATCCATTTATATTGCACAGGACCACCAACTTTTGCTTCGAATAGAAGATGTATAAGAAGATGCTGCATTGGATTGAAGAAACCAGGAGGAAATATTTTTTCCATCTTACATAAAAGTACAGGTATCTCCTTCTCTAACTTCTCCATCATGTCTTTCGTTATTTCTTTAGCACATAACTGCCTATAGAATAATGATAGCTCAGCTAACACCTTCCACACCGCATCATTCAGGTATCCCCGAAACATAACAGGTAAGAGTCTTTCCATTATTATATGATAGTCATGACTCTTCAACCCAGTGAGCTTTCCCGTTTTAACATTCACGGCTCGTCTCAGACTAGCAGCATAACCATCTAGGAATTTCAAAGTTTTCAACCATTCCATAACTTGTTTCTTTTCATTTGGTCGAAGCACGAAAGAAGCATGTGGCTTACCACCGCTTTCAAAGAGCTCAAGAGTAGGTCGATTACAAATCTCGGCCGAATCCTTTCGAGCCTTTAAGTTGTCTTTCGTTTTGCCCGTGATATCCATGCACGTGCTTATGATACATTCGGCCATGTTACGCTCCTGATGCATTACATCAATATTATGCATAAGTATCAATGACTTCACATATGGTAGCTCCCAAAGTCCACATACATGAGTCCAGTTGTGAACATTTCCGTAACCTACAAAGAATCCAGGGCGAGCTTCATCGGGGACTAGTGAGTCCAACACATCGGATACTTCCCACCCGCTCAGGCGTTTAGGTGGTTCCTTAGTGACAACAGTATCTTTTCTGAAGACATTCCTCTGTTGCCTGAATGGGTGGTTTCGAGGAAGCCAACGCCTATGACAATCAAAATAGCTTATCTTGCCACCGTATGTAAGTCGAAAACACTCTGTGTCAGACGCACATATGGGACACGGCAAACGACCATGTGTGCTCCATCCAGAAAACATGCCGTATGCAGGGAAATCATGGACAGACCACAAATAAGCAGCTCGAAGGTTGAATTTCTGCTTCTTGTAACAGTCATACGCTTCAACTCCAATCCACAACGTTTTGAATTCTTCAATCAATGGTTTAAACATCACATTGATACGTGATCCCGGATGATCTGGTCCTGGTATAATGAGGCTAAGAAACATAAACTCGTACTTCATACAAAGAGAAGGTGGTAGGTTGTACGAAATAACAAAGACGGGCCAACAGGAGTATGGTGTGGCATTTGTACTGAAAGGTGAAAAACCATCCGTCGCTAACCCGATGCGAATATTTCTCGCATCACTAGCAAAAGCAGGATCAAAAGAGTCCAAAGACTTCCATGCATCACCGTCCGACGGATGAGTCAACACATCTTTGTTCTCACGCACACCTTCTTTGTGCCATCTCATGTGTCTGGCAGATCTTTTAGAAAGAAACAGCCGCTTCAACCGAGGTGTCACAGGCATGTAACGCAATTGCTTATGTGCAACTTCTGTCATTACTTTATCACCATCGTCATTGACAACTTCGACAAACCTCGATTTTCCACACTTTAAACAATTCTTCTCTTTGTCATGCTCTTTCCAAAATAGCATGCAGTTATCTGGACACACGTCAATTTTTTCATATTTCATACCCAGTCCAGATAGTAATTTCTTTGAGTGATACATATCTTTGGGCAGTTTATGAGGTTGTGGAAGAGCATCGCTGATAAGTTTCATCATATCATTGTAGCAATTATTAGAGAAGAAATACTTAGATTTGATTGCCATAAATCTGGTCATGAAAGTAAGAAGAGTCATTTCAGTATGATCATGCAACACCTCTTCAGAAGCTTTCAAGAGATTAAAGAATGCGTCTGCCTCATTTGTGGGCAGATCCTCCGTTTGTATATCTTGTAACATCTCATCGATCCTGTCAACACCCGGACAATCATCATCATCTACATGAACGGCTCGAGGAGCATACTCACCGTGGAAACTCCAGACCTCATAATATGGCATGTAACCGTTTTTGTACAAGTTTAATGACAATGTCGTTTTGTCCAAACACTTAGTATTCCGGCATTTCGCACATGGACAATGAACTTTATCGGTCGTAGACAACGAGAACACTCGATCAATAAAGTCGTCTGTCCCGGCATACCACTCATCTGAGTGACCAGTTGCCTTGTTCCAACCGGTATACATCCAACTACGGTCTTCACTCATGTTTAACTCTGCAGTTTTAAGTCAAAGAATTTATAGTTAGTTTATTATTTATTTATATTACGAACCTATATCTATTGGAAAGGATAGGTCCTAAACCCACCCAAGAGTGACCGAGACGAACATGCTTATAACAAGACACGAGGTCTAGATTCAGACGAAATTTCGGCAGCATAACCCCGCTGTTCTCCAACTGCACGTTCAAAAATAGAGCAGCGGAGAACATTAGGGTGACGCTGTCGAAACTACGTCCAAATCTAAACCCCGCGTCTCATTATAAGCACGCCCTCTCGGTCACTCCTAGGCTGTCCAAAAAGGGACAATTCCGAACCTACACGCCTCACATGCGTAACACGTGTGAGACGGGCTGGTTCGAAACGGGTGACGCGTATTGTAAAGGTTTACGTCAATCTTTCATTTTTGAGTGATTTCAAAGAGAGAGAGGAAAGAACAATAGAGAGAAGGAAAGAACCATAGTTGTTAAGGCAGCGCTTAAGCGGTAAGACGCCTGGGGATCGTAAGGCGTCCCATCGCCTTAGATCCCGGCGTAAGGCAGGTGAATACGGCGGCGGCGCTTGCACACAAGGGAGGCGGCGGCGGCGCCCGCGCACAGGATCTTGCGTTCGTATGAGGTTGAGCTCCGGCTGGCGGGCGGGCGGCAGGTGGCGGTCGGGGCGCCGGCTGGCGGGCGGGGGGCGGCAGGGGCTGCGGCCGCTGGGGCGGCCGGGGGGCGGCCGGGCGGCCGGGTGGCGGACGGGCGGCGCCTGGCGGGCGGCGGCCGGGTGGCAGGCCAGGGCGCCGGCTTGCGGGGGCGGCCGGGGCGGCGGCGGGCGGGCGACGGCCGAGCGCTGGCTAAGCCGCAGGGGGGGGGGAGGGGGATGGTGGATCGGAGGCCGAACGCCGCGGGGGGGGGGAGAGAGGGGGGTAGGGCGAGGCGGCCTAGGTTGTTCACATCGTCCTTTTGTAGACGTATACGTTACCACTAAATGGGTCGTATCGGGCCCTAAGCCCATTTATATACATATAGTACTTTTAAACACTCAAACAATCGAAACAATAATCAATTAAACTATTAACTCATATGCATTAATCATCTAAGCAATTAACAAATCATCTAAACAAACATAATTACCGTAGTTAACAAACTTATCAATTCTAAGCAATTAAAAAAACACCTAGGTAGCAATTCAAATAAACATGGACAATAATTAAAACTAACCATATCAATTCATCTAAAGCTAATAAATTATCCACCTGTCGGGCGGGTGGCGGCCGGGGCGCTGGCTGGCGGGCGTGGGCCGGCCGGGGCGGCGACCGGGGCTTCGGCCGCTGGGGCGCCGGCTGGCGGGGGTGGCCTGGGCAGCGGCCGGGGCTGCGGCCGCTGGGGCGGCGGCCGGGTGGCGGCCGGGGGGGTGGCCGGGCGGCGGCCGGGTGGCGGCCGGGGGGGTGGCCGGCGGCGGCCGGGCGCGGGCGGGCGGCGGCCGTGCGCGGGCAGGCGGCGGCCGGGCGCGGGCGGGCGGCGACCGGCGGCGGAGGGCGGGCGGCGACCGGTGGCGGAGGGCGGGCGGCGGCTGGGCGCGGGCGGGCGGCGACCGGCGGCGGCGGGCGGGCGGCGGCGGGAGGCTCGGGCTCGGGTCGGCGCGGGCGTGAATGCCCGCGCCGACCCGAGCCCCCGCGGGTATAGAAGCCTTATTTACGACGGCCCCGGTGCGGCTGTCGTATATAACTGCTATATACGACAGCCTAGGGTTGGCTGTCGTATATAACAGCTATATACGACAGCCTAGGGTTGGCTGTCGTATATAAGAACTATATACGACAGCCATATGCTTATATACGACAGCTTCGGCTGACCGTCGTATGTATGTTTACATACGACAGCTAGCCGTCGTATGTTATACTGGCAGTCGTATGTTGCCCTGTTTCCTGTAGTGGTAGTCCTGATCTTGGAAAGGGATAACTTGCTCTTGAGCAGGTTCTACATCATACCATCACACATAGCAAAAGGAAAACAACAATCCATAAGACATAGGTTCACACTTCTACTTCATACAAACCACACATTCACATTTATGAAAGTTCTTCACCATTATATGTGTTGTGGTTACTTTATGTGTGTTGAGTTGTGGCTTGCATGCACTCTTAATCATGTGTACATGATTCCTACTTTTGTGTTCACATTTATACTTACATACTATATATATGAGTTTCCAATAAATTTCTTGTATTCAACTACTACACCTTTTCACTACCAAGTATGTATGAAAAGTATTTTTCTTCCCCATATGTGCCTTCATAATTTCTACCAACCCTAAACTGAACTCTTTGGATTTTAAAAACTCCATTTATCATTTACTAGTTGCTATATTTTCAGATTTATATTCCTATGCATAATTGTGTATTTTATTATGAAATTAGTAATACACATCATCTAAACAGAATAGGTTCTGGTCCTAAATAATTTAATAACATATTTTGACCTTTGCCTCTGATGTAAACTATCTCATAATTATTTTCCCTATTTTCTAAAACTATTTATTACTTAAAAATGTGTCCCTAATTGTGAATAATAAATTAAACAGATTCAATTCAGTCCAAAATATGTTTTTATCTCACTCCAAAATTTCCTAAACACTGAGAAAGTCTTTAACTTAATTTTGACAATATGTTTGTCCCACTTTTTAATTTTTAAACACTAGTTACATATTCAATTTCCTAAATTAAATACTAAACAGGGCTAAAAAGATAAACTCACCCCATTACAGGGTCTATAATATTATTTTCAAAATTTCCAGGGGTCTAGCTACACTTATCAGAGGTTTTTTTCCTAATTTTTATTAAGTGCAGGGGCTAAAACTGATTTTTAAATGAATTTACATGATTTTCTGGAGTTCCAGGGGCTAGATCAGAAGTTTCCGGGGCTAGCTCTTATTTCCCGAGAACCCCAGGGGGTAGCACGGAAGATTTCCAGTCTTTATAACGCGGGGCTGACGTGGACCGTCCGATTTTAAACCGACGGCTGAGATTATAACGCCGAACCGGTACGCGGGTATTTAAACCCTACCGTGCGATTTAAAATAAACGGCGCACAAGCGGCCACGTCGCTCTGATCGAGCGCGGGCGGCGCTGCCGGCGGCGCACGGCGGCGGGAAGCGGCGATCTCGCCGGAAACTTTCGGATCCTCGAGAATTCTGCCTAGAACTGTGATCTTATGGCATAGATCGGTAGAGGGGAGGTCGGGGATCTCACCTCGTGGGTTTTCTTGAGCTCGGAGGTCCTGGAAGGTGATCGGCGGCGAGGTCCGAGGCAAAACCACGGCGAAGCTCATCGGCGCTGTGTTTACACCGCAAGTCACCGAGTTTTCTGCACCTGCAAGGTTCCCCGGAGGCGGTGGATCAAGACCAGCGAGTTAGATCGGAGTTTCCGAGCTTAGAAGTCTCGGTTCTCACCGGAGTAAAAATCGGCGATCGCGTGGGAAAAACAGAACGAGGCCGGGGTTTTTATAGACGGGGGAGGGCGGCGGGGTGGTTTAGATCATGTCCGCGTCGGCTACGAACAGAACTCAGCGGGGTTTACGTCGAAATCCCGATCGGTTTCGATTCGGGCGCGGGGGAGTTCGGCGCGGCGCGAGGTAGACGAAGATCGGTGGGTCCCGCCTGTCAGTGTGAGAGAGCGCGGGCGCGCGGCTGCGGGCTGGCGTGGGGTAAGTTGGGCCGGCTGGTGGGTTTCGGCCCACTGGCCGGTTTTTTTCTGTTTTCTCTTTTTCTTTTTCCATTTCTTTTCTGATTTAAGTTTAATTTGAATTCCAGTTTGAATTTGAATTTTTGCAAAACATGCAACACGTCCAAAAATTTTTAAATTCCCCTCTTAACATGATTTAAGGTTTTGAATCAAAATTTTGGGGTGTTACACAAACCTAGCGCGCGTCTATTCTTTTAACGCAGCCCATGTCTGTGGTGCATTACGTGTATTAACAAGTTCATTCCACCAAATTATAGCAAAATCTTTAAACTCACTAGTGGCTTGTCTAACTCTATGTCACTCAGGAACAAGATGAGAGCTAAATTTTTGTTCTACCGTCATCTCCCAATCCAAGTAAGTCTCAGCATCATAAGATCCATAACATGTTGGAATAGAAAACTTAATCTTAGCATAAGGATCATTATCTTGTTCAGGAGCATGAGGACGAGGTCTACCTCCCATACCTTGACGATTTCGTCGAGGGCGACGGCGCTGCTGTGCATCAACCTCATCGTTATTGAAGTCATCCTCTGTGTCGTAGTGAGCATGTGCATCACCATCAAGGATGATAGAGGGTGTAGCTTGTTGGACAAGACGAGTCTCCATCTCGTCCAACCATGTGGTCAGACCAGCAACACTTGTATGGAGCCTCTGAAAGGTGGCTGTTGTAGTGGTCTGGTAATTGTTGAAAGCTTCGGTCATTGCCCGCATCATGTCCTTTAGTTCCATATGGGACACGCACTCATCATCATCCGGAGGTGTAGAACCAGAGATCTTATCTATAGGCTTCTTTCCTGTCATTGTTAGTACGAAACAGAAACGAAGACAAAAAGATCGTGAAGAACCCTATTACTACGCTCTCCGAAGTGGGTGGAAACTCGATCAGTAAGATGCGTCTTACCCCGCTCTTACAAGTTTCTTACCAGCACTGCAGGTGGCTAACGGTGACCGGTGTGAAGCAAGCAGAGAGTGGGTGTGATTGCAAAGATTATCTGTTCTGCTCGAGAGAAGGTGGAGCTTGGAGGCTCAAATGCAGTATATGTATGTGGCACACAAGATAGTAACAGATTGAAATGCTGAATAAGTGTCCAAAGAATTTCACCTAGTTGCTTGCCTAAGAATGTATTAGAACAGTTGTGGCAACAAGCAAGGACAAGGATAAATGATGATGAACAACAACGATAATATCAACAAGTATCCAGCACTCGCATAGAAATAGCACACCCCTTAGCCTCCAGTTTTTGTCTTGAAGCACTAGTAGAAATCAAAATCTTTTTTTCTCTTTTTTTGATATTTTTTCTCAACCAGGGGCACAAGAATAGAAGCAGCACCAAGTATTAGCTCAAACCGATGAAAGATGAGATCGGCACAAATTCAGGAGCGATTGGAAAAACTGGTGCTGGAACTTCGGAGTTCAAAACGAGGGCCTTCTTAATTTTTTTTAATTTTTTTTGAAAACGCCGTATGTGGACTTTTTCAAGACCTTTCTGGGAAAAAAATGCGCCTCAATCAGAGTTACGAGCGAAAAGTTATGCCCGTTTTAAGGAGGATACCCTGAATCAGATTTTGGTGGTGGTGGAAACTACAACAGAAATGAATCAGTGGATGGAATTTTTTTGTAGATTGGTTTTTTGTAGATGGCAGCTGATGGAAGAAACAAAACTCAACCAAAACAAATCTAAACCAGCAACCAGACTCAACCTAGGACACGAACTCAGAACTACGAACTCCGAAACTAAATTGTGCAAAAGGTTGAGCGGGGGTTGTAGGTCAGGGAAACTAAAAGTTTTTTTGTGGCTTTTTGTGGATGATAGGATTGAAACAAAATAAATCTAAAGGGCACACAAGTATACCTCACGGTGAACCTGGAAATTTGATACCAATTGATAGGAGGATGAGTCCCGATCTTCCGAGAGGTAGGGTAAACTTGATTGGGTGGAGATCTCGACGTTGATGATCCAAGACTCTGAACGAATGAAACCCCGCAATCACTACACCACTGCTCCGTTGGTTATCACCAGTGTCACACGAATGACCTTGCCACGAAGGCTTATCCCTGCAAGTGCAATCAAGAACACAAGCAAGAACAGAGAAGTTGCAATCAAAACTGAATTGATCACGAATTTGGGGTCTCACAACCGATGATCGGCGACACTGTTCAATGATAGATTGTAACTAAGCGAAACCCAGCTGTTTGTGACGGCGGCTAGGGGGTATAAAGGAGGTGGAGGATGACCAGGGGGGTGCTGGGGTCGTGACCTAACCCTAAGACACGTACATAATGGACTTGGACTCGATACAAGGCCCAATGGCCCAACTAGGTGATGCAACACCCTGACAGACTCTAAACTTTATATTGTTTAGAAGTTTCCCTTCGACTCCCAGGGAATTTTGACGTGGGGACAGTTCCAGTGGAAAGTTTATCCTCTCAGCTTTCCGTGCATATGTAGAACGTCAAAAACGGAGTCCGTATGCCTCCTGTGCATCCATTTTAAGGTGGACTGCTCCTGGGCCTGAGTTGGACTCGAGTTTGAGTTGGGCTCGGTCTCTAACTTCTTGTTGGCGTATTTTATGGTCCTCCACGCCTCCAAACCCCTCTCCATGTATCTCCATGTCCTATCCATGGTTCCTAATCATAATTAATCCATTAGGTAGCAACATACTCTCAAAATTCACATATAAAGAATTGTTCAAGAACGAACTCACCTCTAAATTCAATTTTCGTGCTCGAGCTCTAGTAATTGGACCTTGCATGTCTACCGTGTGAGTGTTGTGTATATCTGCAGGAGTGATGTCCACATCACACGTGTCCAACAGTGACGGACCTCCCGTAGGTATGCTCTGGTGGCGAAATGTGTTCAATAGAACCGGACCTATCGGAGGTGAGCTAAGAGATCGACACGTATCCCTTGCGACTGGTCCTCTGATTTCCGTGGTGACTAGCTACGAAGGTGACATGTGTCCTGTGGAAATGCCTTTGCTTCTTCCGCCGAGGCTAGCTCCGGGGCAACACGTGTCCCAAAGGGGCGGACCTTTCCCCCTTTGAGGAGATGAGCCCCGAGCCTGCCACGTAGCCAGTTTAGCGGTGGACCTCTCCCCACTTCGCAGGGATGAGCTCCGGACACGCCACGTGGCCAGCGGGCCGCGGTGAATTGTCTTCGGCACTCTCGGTGAACTGGATTCGGCTCTTATTGGCTACCTTTTTGATATTTTTCTTTGTTCCTACTTCCTTCAAAATGTTTTCTCTTCATGGAATGTGAGTATATGCAGAAACCGAAAATGAGGGTGTTACAAATCTACCCCCCTTAAATTGAATCTCGCCCTCGAGATTCGTTAGTAGGGAATAGATGAGGAAATTCTGCCTTGATGTCTTCTTCACGCTCCCATGTGGCTTCAGCTTCGGTGTGATGGTTCCATTGTACCTTGCACCATCAGATCACTTTGTTTCTGGTGACCCTTTCCTTTACATCCAAAATTCGGACAGGGTATTCCGCATAAGTCAGGTCTTCTTGAAGTTCAAGCTCTTCCATTGGTATTTGTTCCTCTGGTACTCTCAAGCACTTCTTGAGCTGGGATACATGAAACACGTCATGTACGTCGGAGAGGTGCGTTGGGAGCTCTAATTGATAGGCTACTTCTCCTCGCTTGTCCAAAATCTTAAATGGTCCGATGTAGCGAGGTGCTAGCTTGCCTTTGACGTTGAAACGTCGTTGGCCTCAGATAGGCGATACCTTAAGGTATACGAAGTCTCCTATTTCGAAAGTTAACTTCCTTCGCCTATTGTCCACATAGCCTTTTTATCGTGACTGGGCAGCCTTTAAGTTCTCCCGTACCGTTTGGACTTGCTTTTCAGCTTTTTGTATCACTTCGGGTCCAAACACCTGGTTCTCTCCAGTTTCATTCCAGAACAGTGGCATTCTACACCGCCTACCATATAATGCTTCGAAAGGCGACATCTTCAAGCTAGCTTGATAGCTGTTGTTATAGGAGAATTCGGCATACGGTAAACTCCTATCCCAACTACGCACACGTTTCAAGGCGCAAGCTCTCAACCTGTACTCCAAAATTTGGTTTGTCCTTTCGGTTTGCCCATCAGTTTGTGGGTGATAGGCGGAGCTAAAATCCAGTCGTGTACCCATGGCTTTCTGCAGCTTCCTCCAGAATCTAGAGGTAAACTGAGAGCCTCGATCTGAGACTATCCTCCTCGGAACTCCGTGACGGCACACGATCTTCTCCATGTACAACTCGACTAATTGTGCAACGTTGTAATTGGCCCTTACAGGGAGAAATGGGCGGTTTTCGTCAATCGGTCCACGATAACCCAGATGGAGTCGTAACCCGACTGAGTACGTGGCAATCCGACGATGAAATCCATACTGATGTCCTCCCACTTCCACTCTGGTACCTTCAAAGGTTGCAACAATCCAGCGGGTTTTGATGTTCGGCCTTCACCCTTTGGCATGTGTCGCATAGGGCAACGTATTCGGCTATATCCATCTTCATACCATCCCATCAATAACAAGTTTTCAAGTCCTTGTAAATTTTGGTACTTCCGGGATGTATAGAATAGGGTGAATCATGTGCCTCCTTCAATATCACGTCATGGAGGTGTTTCATGTTAGGCACACAAATCCTTTTTCCTAGCCAAAGCGTACCCTTCTCATCTTCTTTGAAATCCTTTTCTATTCCTTGATCTCCTTGATCTCCTCATCCGTTGCTTGGCCATCTCTTATCTCTTGCTCCAATGAAGAGTGGATTTCCATCATTTCCATGTTGTTCAAGAATCCGAGGTGTAACCGTTTGAACTCCTTACGTAGTTCGGGTGGTAGCTCAAGAACCGTGAGTTGGTGACATGCTCCCTTTCGGCTCAATGCATCAGCTACTACATTGGCCTTCCCAGGGTGATAGTTGATTCCAACATTGTAATCCTTGATAAGTTCCAACCATCGACGTTGCCTCAAATTCAAGTCTGTTTGTGTAAATATGTACTTGAGGCTTTTATGATCCGTATAGATCTCACATCGATGACCAAGGATATAATGTCTCCAAATCTTCAATGCATGCAGTACTGCTGCTAGCTCCAAGTCATGTGTAGGATAATTAAGCTCGTGCTTCTTTAATTGTCGTGAGGCATAGGCTACCACTTGTCCTTCTTGCATGAGCACACATCCGAGCCCCTGTCTGGATGCGTCACAATATATGTCAAAGCTCTTTCTTACGTCCGGCAATACCAGAACCGGTGCTGTGGTTAGCCTTTTCTTGAGTTCCTCAAAACTTCCTTGGCATGCTGGTGTCCACTGAAAGTCTTTTCTCTTCGTTAGCAACTCCATCATGGGCTTTGCTATCTTATAGAAGTCTTTAATGAAGCGTCGATAGTATCCAGCCATCCCAAGAAAACTCCGAATATCCCTTACACTCTACGGTTGGTCCCACTTCAAAACATCTCTCAATTTTCCAGGATCAACCAATACCCCTTCCATGGAGATAATGTGGCCTAGGAACGATATTTCCATTAGCCAAAATTGACACTTGTTAAGCTTGGCATACAATTGATGCTCACGCAATTTCTGCAAGGTCAATTTCAAATGTTCTTCATGCTCCTCCTCACTTTTTGAATACACCATAATGTAGTCGATGAAAACCACGACGAACTTATCCAGGTACTCCATGAAAACCTTGTTCATGAGGTACATGAAGTATGCGGGTGCATTTGTTAACCCAAAAGACATGACGGTATATTCATACGAACCATACCGTGTTTGAAAGGAAGTCTTGGGTATATCGGAGGGCTTTATCTTCAGTTGGAAGTATCCCGACCAAAAATTATTCTTGGAGAACACTCGGGCTCCTTTCATTTGGTCGAATAGGTCCTCTATACGGGGCAGAGGGTATTTGTTCTTGATTGTCACCTCGTTGAGAGACCTATAGTCCATGCACATCCTTTGGGTTCCATCCTTCTTGTCTACGAAGAGCACAGGAGCTCCCCATGGTGACGAACTTGGACGTATAAAACCCTTCTCCAACTTCTCTTGAATTTGCTTATTGAGTTCTATTAGTTCATTGACGGGCATCCTATAGGGTCTCTTGGCTATGGGTGCAGTTCCGGGTACCAAATCAATGGCAAACTCAATGTCTCGATCAGGGGGCATACCTGGAAGCTCTTCCGGGAACACGTCCGAAAATTCCTGAACCACCGGAATGCTGTCCAATGTTGCTCCTTCAACGTGGTTCAAGATTGCCTTTTCGGTTGTTTGTTGGGCTGACTCAAGCTCAACACGCATGCCCTGCTCATTTGTCAACTGCACGCTTCTTTTAGCACATTGGATTACACCGTTGTGCTTGCTTAACCAATCCATCCCGAGTATAATGTCAATCCCTTGGGAATTCAAGACAATAAGGTTGGCAAGGAAATCTACGGCCCCTTATTTTAAGGCTTACTTTCGGACATACTATATTAGTCCTCATTTCTCCTCTGGGAGAATTAACTAACATAGCACATTCTAAGTGGAATACGGGTAGGTGATGTTTGGCAACATACTTGGATGATATGAAGGAATGTGATGCTCCAGAATCAAATAAGATGGTCGCTGGGTTGGAGTTGGCAAGGAACATACCAATTACGACGTCCTCAGCCTGTTGTGCTTCCTCAGCAGAGACATGGTTCACGTTGCCGCGAGCATAGTTCTGCTGTCCATGGTTTCCTTGATTGTCCCCTCCGTTTAGTCGCGGGTTCTGCTTGGGCACGTTGCCTTGCTGTCCAGGGCCTCTCCTCGGGCACTGGTTCACGAAGTGTCCTATTTCCCCGCATGCAAAGCATGCCCTGTTGCCTACAGCAGCAGGTACGTTGGGGCGGGGGTTTTGAACAGGAGCGCCATTGTTAGGTCGTGGCGCAGGAGGCATGGGCACGCGAGGTGCTGGTGCAACGAATTGTTGCTGTGGTGGCTGATGTGGGCGGTATGCAGGAGTGGTTGATCTATACTGTGGTGTGGCTGGGGGCATGTACCGAGGTCGTACATTGCTCCCTTCGAGCTGGTATTGCATCTTCCTCCTGCCCTCTCGCTCGATCTCTTTGATCTTGCTTTCGACCACTATAGCCTTGTCAACTAGCTTCTGGAATCTCACGTAGTCATTGTTGAGGAGCTGAACCTGGATCTCATTGTTCAACCCTCTCATGAACAGGTACTACTTCCTCTGATCTGAGTTGACATCCTCGGGGGCATACCAGGACAGTTGCGTGAACATGTTGAGGTACTCATTCACACTTCTCTGTCCATGGCGGACACCTTCAAATTTCTGTCTCTTGAGCATCATTACACCAGCAGGGATGTAATGAAAGTGGAAACTCTCCTTGAACTCAGTACAAGTGATTGTCTCCGGTTCGACATGGGCGTTGCATAGGGCATCCCACCAGTCAACGGCAGCTCCCATAAGTTGGTGCGACACAAAGAGAACCTTCTCTCGATCATTGCACTGAACAATGGCAAGCTTCTTCTCCATGGATTTCAACCAATAATCGGCCTCCATGGGATCACTAGTTTGAGCAAAGGTGGGTGGTCGAGTCCTCATGAACTCTCCCAGTCTATTGTGAGCCGGCGGTGGTTGTGGCAGTGGTGTCGGAACAGGGTTGTTGTTGTTGGCCTGCAATTGACCCAAAGTTTGGATCATAGTTTGCATAAGTTGGTTTTGCATGGCCATCAACCATTCCAGGTGGTTCTCTCCAGCTCCGGGGTTAACAGGAACTTCATCGTGACCATCCTCTTGGTTGTCACGGGTGTTCCTTCGGCCGGCGTTTCCCCTCACCTTCTGTGAGAGAGGACGAAATAGAATATAAGGATAGAAGGTTAGGTAGGTCCCTTCAATTATATGCATCAAGGTGAGTTGGACTGTATATATATACTAGCCCATATGAGGATGTCAACAAGTGCCGAAACATCTCACACCTCTTTCCACTTACGTGTGGATATGGACAACGTTTGGAGACGTCCCACAACTCACACTAAGCACACAATCACAAACAATCATTGCTTCCTATGGTCAGCGTGTCTTAGCTACCAATCTGTGTCTGATACAAATCTGTGAATCCTATTTAGGTGGGTAACCTACTGTCAACCCGTGGCTCTAATATCAATCTGAGATTTCTATCTAGGCGTGTAACCTACTGTCAACCCGTGGCTCTGATATCAATATGTGACGCCCTCAATTCTGTGGGAAAACCACGGAACCGAGAACTGATGCATATGTGTGCCCAGGATGTTCATCACACATACACATACGTTCCACAAACTGAATTCAGATTATATATTACCATGAATAACAGAGTTTATTACAATATCTCGTGAGTCTTGGACTCATGCTCACAGCGGAAGTCTTTATTTCTATGCAGCGGAAGTCTTTATTCTAATGCGGAAGCAATTTAACTAATGCGGAAGCAAAACTAAGCAGAAGTGGCTCCATCTCTACTCCCTCCACAGGCAAGGTTGAGAACAGATTACGCGCCTAATGCTCCACTTGGTCTCCATAGAAATCTCCTTCTGCTGCTGATGATGAGTACAATGATGTACTCAGCAAGTGTGGGAAAAACATGATATGTAGCTCATAACAAGGTAGGTATAAAAGGCTCATTTGCAGAAAAGCAGATTTATAAAACCATGATAAAACATCAACTTAACTTTAGATGAATGTAATCCCACATGTATTAAATTACCAACATATCTCCATCACTTTCCATGTTCCACCCGAACATTAACCAACTTCATTTTTGCTCACGAATACCTCCTCGTGTTCGCTACCATCTCACGAATACCTTCTCGTATTCACTACCATCTTATCTCATAAACAACTTCATCTCACACCGAGACCAATCTCGTTGCCATGACTCAGCAGTCATGCAACCATCTTGTCACCCGGACTCAACAGTCCCAAAACCAAACCATAACCATAATCAATAACGATAACCAAGAACCATCCCAACTAATCATGGCAGTTGGCCAGGCGCTCGTGACCGTAAGCTCGGCTATCATGATAGTTTTAAGAATCCTGCAGAGTTTGCACCTCTTTACCCACAAGTTTGTGATTTCGTCACCCGTTGGCGACTGCAGAACCTCCATTATACCAGTACACAGCCATCGGTGTATGGCCAACAGATCACAAAATAGCCTTTACAAAAGGGCTACTAGATGTATGGACTCACTAAGGTTTCACCGGCAGGCTAGAATCTCCAATTCTCCCACCCACTGGCCCCCTCTTGTGCCATGCAGTTCCCAGAGCAGTCCTCACTCGACTCCCATTCCCCGCGCCTTCTAAAGTCCATAACACTCTAGCAACTTACCTAATTACTCAGCTAAGCCGCACCCATAGTTGGCCTTGTGGTGGCACTGTTATCCTGGCATGTGCATGCATGAACCGGTCCTTAGATCTATGGCAAGTAAACCACCATCTCATGCTACCTCATTCACAAACCCAGGCTTGCCTAGATCTCCCTCCGATCCATGTTCATTAACATCATCAGTTTCTCATTATCATTATGAGTGCAGTTAGCTAGACACATCTATCTCGCTTCCCAATCCCATGGACTCAGCGAAGCATAAAGCAAAAACCATACCCGACTCATAAACTTCCCTGGCGACAAGGGTGGTTTTACCAAAGCTAGTAAACTCTTATAAAAGGGTTTCCCATCATGTTTGACTCAGCACACACACCTTTTCGCAAAACAAAACAGTTTTTCCCAAAACATAGGATCAATATGGTCAAGGAACACTTGCCTCGTTCTTGCGGTTCCGGTTGTTCTTGGATCTCAAAACCTTGTTGCTGTAGCTTGTCTTAGGAAGCTCCCAGAGCTTGTCCTTACATTCTTCTCGGTCTCGAGGTCCTCCTCAGATCGTTGGGCTTTCCTCCGGCGATCTTCCTTGCTGCACTCCGGCGATGGTTTACTCGGCGGATTGGGACTAGGGATCTAAGTCGTCGGCTCAGGAGTTGGAAAAGAAGTTTGTGTTTCGGCTAGAGGTTCTGGGTTCTATTTATAATCGGGAGAAGAAAAGTCCTAATCTTATTGGACTTCGAATAAGAGTCCTATTCAGATCGTTGTTGAATCTTAACATCTTAGCTTTAGTCGATTTGGTGCGATAACATCGTGGAATTCAGGTCGGTTTCTTTTCCGTACCGGTATTTTTACGCGTACAGATTCCAAAAACCGTTCCTAGAACTCGTTACCTCCTTGGTGATGAGCTCCGGAGGCTCCACGTGTGTGGCGGACCTGGATCCGCCCATCCAGGATCGCAGAGGATGGTGCCGCACGATGCGACATCCGACAGCACACGTCATAAGGACATATTATATTACATGGGAAAAACAACTGAACTGTACAAACGGTACAATACTCAGTTACAAACTATTGTCTTTATTACACAGCGGAAGTCTACTATTCTACAACTCATGCCCGCCTATCTACCAAAAGTTGGTTGCCCAGCCCTAGGGCAACCCACACTAGCTGCACGCCTCAGCTCAATGTCAGCAGAATTTCTGGAAGAATTTTAACAGCACCTCCCTTGGGAAGTTGCTGTTTTCATCTCTGGTTTCCACCGAAATCTGTGCTGAAATTTCAGAAACTTTGAATTGCAAGGATGTAACACATCTTCTACCCTTTCTATGGATGTATCGTATGAAACTTTTAGATTTTTCTACTGGGGGTTAGATTTGAAAAACAGAACAGTCCAGAGAATGTTTAACTCTGTCCTGATTCTGGACAGTTTACATTCCTCTGGGATTTAAGCCATCTTAAGGTGTGTTTCAGCTCTGGAAGTCTACAACAAAGTTGTAGAGTCCTCACATACCTTTCCAGAACCATATACCACACCTCCCTGGGCTAAAAGACCTGTGAGTTATGCCCTGTTGAAGATCAGCAAATTTGCTGCCTAAAACAGAGCACTCTGTTCTTCAATCTTTTGGAACTATACTCATCACTATCCAATCTTTTTTTTCTACCCAACCAGGGTCCTAGATGTTCAACCTAGTGATTTTAATTCCTTGTTATCATTATTTTGCATGCATATGCCTATGATATCTCGGTACTACGTTCCTCACAAAAGAAAATCCTAACCGGATTATACCGGCATATACGTCTCAAGTGTGGCACTAAAACGGTCTCTCGCACACGTTTTACTACACGGATACATACGTGGTTAGTACCTGCAGAAAACCACACAATAATGGTGCACTCACTGGTTGTTTTCATTTCAGGCAGGATCATAATTAAAAGGAAATACAAACGCCCGTATCATTGCCATACGGCCGTCCTTGAATTAGGTCACGTCTCAAGGTACGTGATCGTGTTTCAACACCACACGACAGGGAACCCGAGTATGTCATGAACGGGTCGTCAGGATTGGGAATGTTATCAACCCAACAGATACCACCTACTGCCCTGCAGGGCATGCCGATGGCAAGCGCTGCGTATGTCCTCCTGGGCTACTTCCAGACGAACACACTCTCGCGTTACTGACCACACGATGGGGTCTCCACTTACTTGCCTAATGCACTCTAGGGATCAGCGTTTCATATGAACTCAGGAACATGAAGAGTCCAAGAGTTTCATATTGACGTCTCACACCAAGCTGTGAGACCAATCCCTGAACCACGTTCCTCGTCAGGGGAGCTAACCGAAATTGAACCGCTTTCAGTAGCGTTCCTTACCAATCTTACCAGAGCGTAGGTGCGTCATTACATAATTAAAATTCAGAATTATAACACATAGGTTAGTCCTTGCCACTTTAAGTAACTATGTTAATATAGTCCTTACTTGGGCAACTACCGAATCCTCACCGTAAACCTAAGTTTTCCTATAATACAGTCCTTAAGTACTGTGCTATCCCCAATGCAGCTCTGATACCAGGCTGTGGCGGACCGGGATCCGCCCATCCAGGATCGCAGAGGGTGGTGCCGCACGATGCGACACCCGACAGCACACGTCATAAGGACATATTATATTACATGGGAAAAACAACTGAACTGTACAAACAGTACAATACTCAGTTACAAACTATTGTCTTTATTACACAGCGGAAGTCTACTATTCTACAACTCATGCCCGCCTATCTAGCAAAAGTTGGTTGCCCAGACCTAGGGCAACCCGCACTAGCTGCACGCCTCAGCTCAGCCCGGCGGGTACGGCTCCCACTCAGCCGTGGTCCCCGACGGAGGGTAACCCTCGCCGGTGGACTCGTACTCCGAGTCCGTGGGTGGCTCCTCACCTGAAAAACACTTAAGCAGCAACCGTGAGCACGAAGGCTCAGCAAGGCTTTACCGACTCACCTAAACATGAAACTCTACATGAGGTGTACAATGACATAGGATAGTAATATTGCAGCAATTGGACACGCCTACAAGTTCATCCTTAGTTCATCTTTTTGCAATAAGTTAACAGTTCAGGAATCTGAAATTTAGTAAGTAGTATTTGGTGGCACACGTGTAGCAATACAATTATATCATGACAGCAATATTGAATCACAGCATTCCATAAATTATCTACGTTATGACGCAGTGAACAAACGGTACTCATCACCGGGAGGGACAGCGAATCGACTCGATATACACCTGCAGGGAAACCCAAAGAGCACGTCACGTATGCCCACCCGTGGAGCTGCACAGCACGCTCACTTGATGTCGTACGGGACAACCTTTCACCCAACAGCCCAAACGTCGAACCGGTCGCACCGAAACGGACAGGAGGTTCCCCACACGGAGCATCTCTCTATGCCCGTTGGCAGATTTCCACCTTGCTGCCCTCACCCTACACCTATAAATCGGTGTGCTATGCCTCGATGCCCGGAGGTTTAGGCTACATCAGTATATCGGGGCCCATATATCCGATATGCCTTCGGTACGTTCAATACTTGTTCAGCAGGGCCGCACACGGATCGGTCCTCAATCGACACGGGCAGGGCTGCGCACACAAGACTTCCTCTTGCTGCGCCCTAGTCCCTGCATAGTCTCATTTTCATTACTAAAGGGATCTCCCATCACTCGAACCAAACCCATGTGTCCCAACCTATCTCGCGAGTAGATTCCAACTACTCGACTTGTACCGAAGTCCTATGAAATTATTAAGCATAGCCTGTCTACTCGAGATCTTAGACACTACCCTCACTCTTATGGAAAAATTCTGGTCATGCAAGTGGGGTTCCATCCATCCTATACCTAATGCACAATCATACTTCACATGACACATGTAAACAAATTAAAACTTATAAAAAGGGTTAATGCAAACCGGGGCTTGCCTTGTTGCTGTTGGTCAGAGGTTAAGTCTTCGTCCGGAAGCAGGAAGTCCAACACCTCCGGAGTCTCCTCGCCTTCAGCGACTACACGTTAATAAAATACTACATGTTAATGAATATGCACATGAGTTTAGGTAATATTTCGGTTATTAGTTCTGATAACAAGTCTCTAACAACTGGAACTCTGTTTAAGAATTTAAAGATGAACTGGGTGTTGGTGGTTTGGGCGTAGACCTAAGCACATGGTTAAATGCTAAGTGGTGTTCCCCCTTTTCCATATTAATACCTCAAGTGGTTAAACAGGACAGGGGTGATCCAGAGCTCCAATGGAGCTGAGAATTTTTGTGTGAGTTCCTTGTCACAAGAAAACCCTCTGGACCAAACATTAGCACTTTTCATTGAGTGGTTTGCTCAGAATAATTCTCTTAGCAAATAAGCAAAGAAGACTTAATTCTGAGGTAACACCCCTGTTTGACACGACCCCAACATTCTTGTCGAGCCAGGATCATGCTAAGGGGTGCTGCGTTGCACAGCACCGGATAACACACGTCAAAGGTACAAAGCAGAAGCGAAATTTTATTACATAAACAAGTTTATGAACATGTTTACATCAAAATAGTTCCAGTCTACACTCACGGGCGTAGACTACGCATCAAGTCCACGTTCATCCCTTGAATGTGTCCTTGCTAGCACACACGCACACTAACTCTGCGGTGTGCACGACTCCCACTCGATTGGGTTCCCCTCCTGGGGTTCCGTCTCCTCCTCGGGAGTCCCTTCCTCATAGAACCCTGCAAAAGCTTCAAACACAAGCAGCGAGCACGATGGCTCAGCAAGTCTGACCCGTCTGACCTAAACATGGAACTTCTACATGAGGGGTAATGGGTTACGTTGAGGTAAAAAATCATTTTTGCAAGGACTCGCCTCATTAGTAGAACCTTATTTTCATGTTTTAGCAGCAGGTTGTGGAGAACCTTACGCGAAGGCAACCAAGTAAGTGCTCAAAACAAGACTCTAAAGCAAGGAATCATAATAACCAAGTAAGTGCTCAAAACAATAAAAATTTGTAAAAGGTTAATGCAAACCGGAGCTTGCCTTGCTGCTCTTGGTCGTAGGCTAGCTGCTCCCCTGGAGTAACGAAGTCTAGGACTTCGGGTCCTTCTCGACCTTAGCGACTACATGATAGAAGCAATACATGTATTAATTTAAATGCAGTTGTATTAACTTTTAACTTGTGAAGTCTATAACTCTTACTAGACAAGCCCAATGACTGTGAAATTTTTACTGTGGCTTGGTTACAAACTAACCAGAGACTTAGTCAAGTTTTAGTTGCAGCAAAGCTCAATTGAGCCCTCCACAATTAATTATGTCCTTGACCTTAATTGAAGGCTCTTAGGGTGTTCTAAGGATTTTCATGAAACAAACTATGATTTTCTGAAAACTAGATTTTCAGAGGGTTCTAATGGAGTTGGTCTCATTTAATTTTAAGGTTCCTAACTAAAGATATGAGCTAAACAATTTCAGAGAAAATTCTGAAAATGTTTCTGAACATTTTCTATTTTCTCTGGAACAGTTTCACTAATCACACCATTAGGTGGATCAAATGAGCTCAAATGGGTCTGAAATTTTTTTGGTAGTTCAGGGATACTTTGGTGAACATCCCAGCAAAATTTCAGGATTTTCCTCCGAAGGATTCTCCAGTTAAAATTCCTAACAGTTTAAATTTTGAGGAATTAATTCTGGAGAAATAATTGTTTTCATGAAGTTTGAATGGAATCCAGCAAAATTTGGTTCACTCGATTTGGAGCTTTCTAGCCAAAGTTATGAGGATTTGAAGTTTGAATGGAATCTGAAAATCGGGAGAAAAGTTTAAACTTGCGGGGGCCCGCGGGGACACGCGTCGAGCGCGGAGGTGTCCGGCACACTGAGGCCCACAGGGTTTTTGCGCGCCAGCACACCAGATCCCGGTCACAGCCCGATCCCGATTTAAAATATCTCCTGCTGACAGCTGGGGTCCACCACTTCGTCAACCTCCCGCTGCCCGCGTTCTGCCGCCGAGGAACCTCGCCGGAGAGGTCGCCGCCGGCTTCTGTAAAGCTCCAAACTTCACGATTCTGGCCGCCCCTGCCTACTTCCACTCGGGGAACAGGATTCTGGCATCAGCTCGTCATGACAACGGCCGCCACCTGGTTGGCGACGAGCCGCAGCCTCGGGAGAACTTCGGTCGGGTTGTCCACCCTCCCTAGCACCTCCCCCGATCAAGCTAAGGGTCGTCGAGCATAAGTGGACCATAGGAAAGGTCAACATGAGCTCTACGGAGCTCGGGAAGGGCTGTGTTGGGCTGTCACCGTGCGACCTAGGCCGGAAATCGGGATTTCTACTAAAACTCAAAGAACAGCGGTCTCCCTCCACGGTTCTTCGTGGTTCCTGCTCTTATGGACCCGCACGGGCTACTAGAAGTGATCGGCCGGGATTTCCATGAGAGGATGAGTGACGTAGTGTGGCTTACGAATTTCTCGGATCGGTACCGACCTCACTTTTGCACACCGTCGCGAAAATATGAAATTCCGGCCAGAGCAGTGCTTGTCACGCCGCCGGAGCTTGCGGAAATGAAAGAGGGGTTGGAGGCGAACCTCTTTGCTGTTCACAGCTCCGTGAACGGTGGGCTGTGGTAGCCAGAAGGATGGTTCCTGTAGCGGCGGTTCGAGCTGAACCGGCAGAGACAAGATCGCCGCGGTGGAGCTCGGGGAAGACCGCGCAGGGTCTGGAACCAATGCGAAGGTGTCGAAGATGGCTTGGCGCACCCGGTGATGGTCTCAGATCGCCGAGAGGGTCACTGGATCGGCCGGGCGATGAGGAACCGAAAGTTCACTCGGGCGGCGAGGTGCTTCGGCTTTTTGGGTGGAAGTGCGACGAGGCAGCGGTGGAAGGCGCCGGTGACCACTCGGGCAGATAGATAAAGACCCAGAGAGTCGGTTCCGCAGCTGAGATCGGCAAGCAGCTGGTGGCTTCGCCGTTTCTTCGCCGTGGCGGCAGCTGCAGCGCGCGCGGTTACCCGAGCTGAGCTCTCAGTCGGTTTCTTTTGCTTCAGTGGCTGACATGTGGGTCCCACCCGGTGTTTTAACCTCTGAAATTCACTCCTAATCACAGTTGTAAACAGTGAGCCCCAAAATACCCATGGTGATTCAAATTATTCACCCATGAGCCATTTGAATTGAGTAGGTTTCAAATTGGGTTTGGTTTGAATGAATTTCAGCACATGTTTAGTTTGAAATTCAAATAAAGTTTGAATTTGCCCCACTTAGCTCATGTCAAGATCAACTCAAATGGAGTGAAAATTGGTTTGTGAGCTCACAACAATGTGCTGACTAAGAATGTGCCTCCCACTTTTGAATTTATGGGATAAAAACAGTTTGAATTTGAATATGGTTTCAAACTGCCCTCTTCCTAACTATACCCAATATGACCTCAAAAAGGTTTGAATTTGGGTGAAACTTGGCATGGACACCCTTAGCAATGTGTAGAAGTTTTCTCATATCCAGCCCCTCTATATCGCATGTGGGAAATACCCCTTTTGCAATATGTGAGTTTGTTCTCTAAGGAGCATGTTGATGGTGGTTACTTGCTCTTCATTTGTGTTCATCAACTTTCCTCAAATGAGGTGTGTGGTGTGGTGATGAACACTTAAAATATGTGTCAAAAACTGAGGCCCTTACATTCCTCCCCCCTTAAAAGAATCTCGTCCCGAGATTATAAGGTGAAAATGAGAGAGAGGACGGTGAAAATTACCGGATATGCGACGTGAAAAAGTCTGGGTAGTTAGTGAGAAGGAATCCTTCGCTCTCCCATGTCGCTTCGTCCATGGAGTGATTACTCTATAGAATCTTGTAGAACCACAACGTACGGTTGCGTGTGGTTCGGGCCTTTTCATCAATAATCTGCACCGGTTCCTCCCGATAGGTGAGATCCGTTGCAGTTCTTCAATATCTTCCAGCTGAACGGTAGTTGATAGCTTGAGACACTTCCTCAGCTTGGAAATGTGAAAGACGTCGTGCACACCGGAAAGTGCTTCTGGTAATTTCAGCCGGTATGCCACTGATCCACATCTTTCGGTAATCTGGAATGGACCGATGAATCGGGGTGCCAACTTTCCTCTCACCCCAAATCTGTTTACGCCCTTCATTGGAGACACGCGTAGATATACGTGATCTCCAACTTCGAATTGTAATGGGCGCCTTCTCCGGTCCGCATACTGTTTCTGTCGGGATTGAGCGGCTTTTAGGTTCGCTTGAATCAGTCGAACCTTTTCTTCCGCGTTGTTGACAAGGTCAATCCCGAAGGTAACCCTTTCGCCAGACTCACACCAATTCAATGGCGTGCGGCATTTTCTCCCGTATAGCGCCTCGTAGGGCGCCATCTTGATGCTGGCTTGGTATCCATTGTTGTACGAGAACTCGGCTAACGGCAAGTGATCATCCCAATTCTTGCCGTGGTTGATAGCGCAAGCTCGTAGCATGTCTTCTAGAATCTGATTTACCCGCTCGGTTTGTCCATCCGTCTGCGGGTGGTATGCTGAACTATGGATCAACTGCGTCCCCAAGGCAGCGTGTAGCTGCTCCCAAAAACGGGACACAAATAAAGTGCCCCGATCCGATATGATGGTACGGGGTACGCCATACAATCATAGGATCCGTGAGATGTACAGTTCAGCGAACTTCTTGGCGTTGTAGTTGGTGTTAACCAGGATGAAATGGGCAACTTCGGTGAGCTGATCGACGATCACCCACACAGAATCATGTTTTTGCAAGGTGGTGGGTAAACCGACGATGAAGTCCATGCTCACATCCTCCCATTTCCAGGCAGGAATGCCCAGTGGTTGCAGCAGTCCTGGTTTCCGCATATGGTCTGCCTTCACCCTTCGACATGTATCACACTCGGACACGTATTTTGCAGTCTCCCGTTTCATCCGTGTCCACCAAAACTTGCTTCTGAGTTCTTGATACATTTTTTTGCTGCCGGGGTGAATAGAAAACTTTGACACGTGAGCCTGATCAAAGATTTTCTTCCGTAACTCCGGGTTACGGGGTACGACGATCCGGTCCTTGAACCATAGAACGCCGTCTCCGTCCTTCCGGAAACATTTCAGCTCCCCACTGTCTACACGTCTCCGCAAATGGGACATGCCCTTGTCATTCTTCTGGGCTGCCGCTATCTCTTCACGGATGGTGGGGATCAAAGCTATGTTGTAGAGAGCTCCGAGTGGAATCACATGTAGTGGTGGTTCGCTCTCTTCCAACGGGGTGATGGTCAGATTGTTGACGTGTGACTTGCGGCTCAGCGCATCTGCCACTATGTTTACCTTGCCCGGATGATAATGGATCTCTATTTCGTAATCCTTTATAAGTTCTAACCATCTTCGTTGCCTCATGTTCAGCTCCTTTTGAGTGAATATGTACTTGAGGCTTTTGTGGTCGGTATATAAATGTACGAGGTTACCGAGTAGGTAGTGCCTTCACATTTTCAGTGCAAGTACCACGGCAGCGAGTTCCATGTCATGGGTTGGATAATTCTGCTCATGGTTTTTAAGCTGCCGTGATCCATACGCGACCACTCTTCGGTCTTGCATCAGCACACATCCGAGCCCAATGCCGGATGCATCGCAGTACACATCGAACGGTTTTGTTGTGTCTGGCTGCGCCAAAACCGGTGCTGATGTCAGGTGCTTGACTAAAGCCTTGAATGCTGCTTCACATGCTGGACTCCAAACATATTTGGTAGCCTTCTTCAGCAGCTCTGTCATTGGCTTGGCAATCTTCGAGAAGTTCGGAATGAACCTCCGATAATATCCCGCGAGTCCGAGGAAACTCCGTACCTCATGAACAGTTCTCGGGGACTTCCAATTCAGCACTCGAGTGATCTTACTCGGGTCTACAGCGATACCCTTCGCTGAGATGATATGCCCGAGGAAAGGCACTTGCGATATCCAGAACTCGCATTTGCTGAATTTCGCGTATAGCTCGTGATCCCGCAGCCGTTGCAAGACTATACGCAGATGCTTCTTGTGATCTTCCTCCGATTTGGAATATACCAGGATGTCGTCGATGAAGACCACGACAAACTTGTCCAGCTCCGGCATGAATACCGAATTCATTAAGTACATGAAGTGAGCTGGAGCATTGGTGAGGTCTAAGGACATGACCAGGTACTCATAAAGTCCATACCTTGTCGAGAAAGCTGTCTATGGAATGTCCTCCGCCCTTATCTTAATCTGATGGTACCCGGATCTTAAGTCCATCTTGGAAAAGATCTTCGCTTCGACCAACTGATCAAACGACATGTCGATCCGTGGCAATGGGTACTTGTTTTTGATGGTTACGGCATTTAATGGACGATAGTCCACGCAAAGCCGCAACGTCTCGTCCTTCTTCTTTACAAATAATGCCGAACAACCCCATGGTTAGGAGCTCGGCCTAATAAAACCCTTCTCCAGGAGGTCCGTGAGCTGAGTCTTCAGTTCAGCCAACTCCTTGGGCGCCATCTTGTACGGCCTTCGGGATATTGGCATGGTTCCCGGTGCAAGTTCAATCTTGAACTCCACCTCTCTATCGGGCGGCATCCGCGGCAAATCATCCGGGAATACGTCAGGTAACTCTCGGACCACTGGAATATCTTCCAATCTGATGGTTGTGGCTTGATAGACACTTGGAAGTTTTATTTCTGGACTGTCCAGAAATAAGGAGTGAGACTCGTGCACTTCTGAGTTCAAGTGCACAACTCGGAGGACGGTGTCTAAAACAGCGCCGTGGCGGGTTAACCACGACATCCCTAAGATGACATCGACCTTTTGTCCCTCTAAAATTATTATAGACGTAGGGTAAACTCTACCCTCTAAGCACAATGGCGCTTTTGGGACCATCATGCTTGCTGAAATTTTCCCACCCGGTGAACAGATCACATAAGGACTATCGGTGGGTAGTATTTGCAAGCTATGTTTATCAATGAAAGGTTGGCTAATGAAGCTATGCGTGGCGCCTGAATCAAATAATATTATAGCGGGATGCTGGTGGAGTTGGAACATACCCGCAAGGATTGGCTCGCCCTCCGGCACGTCCTCTATGGCAAGCTGGTGGACAGTGCCGGGCCTAGGGTTTGCCCGCCGCGCATTAGTAGGGTTCCGGGGTTGATTCCTCCCCGGAAACTGTGGTGCCACTCTGCCACCTTGCCTCTCTAGGCAACTGCTCGCGAAGTGTCCTGGACGACCACACTTGTAACATGTGGCCGCTGTTGGTGTAGTGCTCGGGGGACGAAAGCCCGGCATGCGCTGCTGAGGTGCATACGACCGCGGCATCGCCCGATGCTGCTGTTGTTGCGGAGGTGGTACTGGCAGTGCCGGCCTGAATGCCGGTGAAGAGTACGGCCGACTGTGGAACGGCATCGACCGCTGTGGTGGCTGCCAGCGTGGACCTGATGGTGGGCGATTCACCATCCCGAACTTCTGAGAAGGACCGCCTCCTTCTCCGCTGCTCTGCGGCGCGCTTCACTTTCGCTCTGCCGCCGCCAACTCCTTGCCGGAGTCCTCCTGAACAATCGCAACATCAATGGTGTCATTGAGGCTGCCGCGATTGAACATCGCCAACTTATCCTTCAGGAGCGGGTTAAGCCCCTGGTAAAAATGGTCCCGCCGCTTCTCGTCAGTATCTTCGTGATACGACGCGTAGAGCGCGAGATTGTTGAACGCCCTGGAGTATTCCAGCGCGTTCCGGCTCCCTTGCTGCAGGTGTAAAAACTCCTGCGTCTTCCTCTTCATCAAACCCGGCGGTATATGATAGGCCCTGAAGGCCGTCCGGAACTCCGTCCGGGTCATTACTCGGTCGGTGGGCTGTGAAGCACAGAACTTGGCCCACCACGCGCTCGCGGATCCTTGGAGCTGCTGGACCGCGAACTGAGTCTTGCGCTGCTCGCTTATCTGGAGAAGCCCGAACTTCATCTCTATCGCGCGGAGCCAGTTGTCCGCATCAAGAGGTTCATCCACCCTTGAAAATACCGGGGGATGAGTTGCCAGGAAGTCGGAGTAGGAGCTCTGTTGATGCTCCTCATGATCTTGACGTCTCTCTGGGCAAGACGTATTCGCAATAAGAGTTTGCAGCAACTCCGTGTGCTGCTGATGTGAACCCGCCATTGCCGCGACGATGTCGGCCAATGTAACCGTTGGCAGTGGCGGTGGCGGTGTTTGCTATTGCTGTTGCTGCTGCTGTCCCGAGGAGTCCTCGGGAGGTGATTGGGAGGTCTCTCCCCCTTGACTGGTACCCCCAACGTCCGGGTTGGCACGAGTACGCATCATTCTGAAATTCAAAACAGCAGCGATTAGCACATGTCTTACTTAACATTCCATATGTAACAGTAGGTATTGAAGTGACATATGATTAATTTGCACACCATTCACATATATTGATAAAGCATAAACTTTATACAAGATACATTATTCTCGGGTCTCCGAGAAGTCGTGCTCATGTCGTCACTACCTATACATACGCTACTGTCTACACGACATGTCACTGATTACAAAATTTGGGCTACACTACCTTAGCTGCCCTATATGGCAACTGTAACCCCCTACTCGGAGTAGAACTCGACCTCCTGTGGGTCGTCCTCCTCTGGTACCTCTGCTGGTGGCTCTGGATTTACCACCTCTTCTCCCATCTCGGGTTCTCCCATTGCTGGAAGGCCCAAGACTACCGGTATGAACAATACCGGAGGTACGAGGTCCTGCAATGCATGCACCTCGTCCATAGCCTGGTTGTAGTCCTCTTCCCAGCCTTGCCCCTCCTCAATAGCGTTGTCTCGCTCCTGAGCAAGGTCCTCGTTCTGCTGGGTCAGATTCTGTACCAGTTCTTGCAACGCCGCGATGTCGACACGGCTTTTCCTCTTCGCCTTCTTCAGACGATGCAACTGATTCTGTTGTTCATTCAGTCGCTTGATCTTCGGAAGGAGCACATTACGGAGTGCGCTGTGAGCACTCTCTAAATGGTCTCCGCGGATCATGCTCTCCTTGAGCTTCGTGGCGAGATGCTCCGTATGAACAGCTTGACTGTCCGTCACAGCGTTTCCCGCCTCATCTGGAGGCTGAGATTTGCCTCCGCGGGGTTGTACCTTGGGCAACTCGGGTCCATTGCCTCCAGGTACCTCTCTTCCCACACATGCTGAGCCCGTCCCTCCACCGGAACGAGCGCATATGGAGTGCCCTCCATAGCCTGCACGTGTAGTCGGCAGACACGTGACATAGTGTCACAGGCTGCCACTTGCCACATCCCTTCCGGTTGTCTTCCTCTCACCGTGACGGTGAACGGCACCCAACCGGGTGGCGTAGATCCTGCAGGGACTTCGACATGGATTGTCCACGTCTTGTTCCCCTCTTCGCCTTCTTCCTTGGCGAAGTACTGCGGCATCTGGTTGTACCCGAAATATTGGAGCATTTGCCACAATGCTTCCGGGTAGCCGCGACGGTGAGAACAGTGGGAAACCACCCACCCGTTCTCCAATTGTTTATCTGCTGTCATCTGTAAAAATATATTCGAGAAATGTCAAATATTCATTTAAACAGTAAACTACTGAGTTATAACATAAGACATGTCATTGAACCCATAAAACTTGGAAACAGTTCAAATTTTAAACAAATTTGACTGCTGATCTGCTGTTCCCATGACAGCCCTGACCAGTTTCCATTTCAACCTGATTTAGGCCATGCTAAAAGCAAAACCAATTCTGGAGCTCAACATCAAAGTTAAAGCTAACTTCAATAGATTTACATAAAGTATTTGCTTGGCCTATGATCTGTCCTGGTTCAAAAGTTATGAGATGTCAAAGTTAACAGAATTTCTGGGGAAAATTGGACAGCACCTCCCTGCTTTAGGTACTGATTTGCTCCAAGAATTCCAGTTAATTCTGTTCCTAATATGACAAAACTTTCTGTTACAAAGTTGTAACCCATCTCACAAGCTTTCCAGAACTACCTGATTTTCTATTTTTGGATTGTTATGCAGGAAGTTATGCTCAATTTACAGAGAGTTTACAGAGAGTCTTTACCCTGTCCTATTTTCTGGACAGTTTCAACTCAACTGCATTTTTCGATTGGTTAAGTGATGAAACACCTCTGGACCTCAACAGAAAAGTTGTAAAGCTTTTCCAAAGCTTCCAGAAATGTATCATATGACCCCAACCTCGAAAGAACTCAACCTCTAACCTCTGATTAACTTCAGCCTTGGTTCAGCTGAAAACAGAGTGCTCTGTCCTTAACAACCTATAAGTTGAAAACTTGTTAACTTTGAATATCCTGTTCAAGGGAAGGAGTTACATCAAGTTTTACTACTTTGGATCAAAACCTTCAAGTTTTAAATGAAGTTTTTCATTTAATGGGGTGTGACGTCGATGCGTCACCAGATTATGTCGGTACTACGTCCTCACAAAGAAAAAAACCTATACCGGACTTAGCCGGCTGCGTTATTTCAGTGGCACTAAACGTCACTCGCACACGGATGCTACACGTCTACCGTTTCGTGGTCAGGCTACCTGCAGGAAACTCAAGCAATCATCAGACTCGGCTGCACACCGAGCCCCGAATCCATACAGTTCGTACATCCGGCCGTCATCACCCGCCCGGATGTTCTCAAGCCAAACACGCCTTGAGTTACGTGTTCATGTTTCAGACCACGTGACGGGGTCTCCCAAGTTGCACCACGCACGCCAGGGACAGACGTTGCTCGAATACCCCAAATGACATGAAGAGTCGTAGAGGATATCAAAGCGGGTCGGGTTACCTGCCACCCGTGGGGCTCCACCCTTCAGCTTGTGCGCACTGGTGGACAGCGCTTACGTGCACCCCCCAAGACATAAACGTCCCGAGATGCACGATTTTCTGACATAGACAGATAGGTTAGTATGCCACTTTCTATGTGCTAATAACATCCTTATGCGGGCTACTGACTCGTTCCTCACTGGATTTTTGAAAAAGATGACCTTTGTAGTGCGTTAAACCTCAAGCGAGCTCTGATACCAACGCTGACACGACCCCAACGGTCTTGTCGAGCCAGGATCACGCTGAGGGGTGCTTCGTTGCACAGCACCGGATAACACACGTCAAAGGTACAAAGAGGAAGCGAAATTTTATTACATAAACAAGTTTATGAACATGTTTACATCAAAATAGTTCCAGTCTACACTCACGGGCGTAGACTACGCATCAAGTCCACGTTCAGCCCTTGAACGTGTCCTTGCTAGCACACATGCACACTAACTCTGCGGCGTGCATGACTCCCACTCGACGTGGTTCCCCTCCTGGGGTTCCGTCTCCTCCTCGGGAGTCCCTTCCTCATAGAACCCTGCAAAAGCTTCAAACACAAGCAGAGAGCACGATGGCTCAGCAAGTCTGACCCGTCTCACCTAAACATGGAACTTATACATGAGGGGTAATGGGTTACGTGAGGTAAAGAATCATTTTTGCAAGGACTCGCCTTATTAGTAGAACCTTATTTTCATGTTTTAGCAGCAGGTTGTGGAGAACCTTACGCGAAGGCACATGAGAGAGCCGCAATCAAACAAGAAACGCATTTCTCTCATGTACTTTGCCCAAAGTTGAAATGAACTTTAGTTAGCTCTAAACTACAGCAACTCATTAACAATCAAGTCCATCTTTCAATCAGCAACATTTTAACATGTAACTAGCCTGTTCTTTCTATGTCACGGTACAGTGAACAAGTGGTACTCACTGACCGCGAGGGACGACGATTATAATCGATTTACACCTGCAGGGTTACCCGAACAACCCGTCACGTACGCCCGTACTCGATGTTGCCTACAACAACCATCACGGACGCCGTATGCGACTACCTTTCACCCATTAGCCAAATGTTGAACTGGTCCAATCGTCCCGAGCAAGAGGTATCTGCACGCGCTTCTCAGTGCCGCCAGACGATTTACACCTCGAGCTCTCAACCTACCCTCTGAACGACCAGCTATGCCTCCATACCCAGCTACCCGAGTTACATCGGTTTCCCGGTTCCCATATAGCCGGTAGGTCTTCGGTACTGTTCTAGCTTGTTCAACAGGCCCGCACACGGCTCGGTCCTCAATCGACACAAGCGGAGCTACAGCACACAGGCCCCAAAGTCCTGCTGCCATTACCCTCCGCTTGGTCTCATTTTCTTGCCATGTGTTTCATGTGCTATCTCTACCCGAGTCGAGTGCCCCTATCCTATGCTCGCGAGTAGTTCCAACTACTCGACTTGTACCGAATCCTACTCTATCTTAGCATTGCAGTAGCTAACGGGGTTTGCAATCCTAAACCCAACCCATGGTCTTCTTGGCTATGCAATTGGGTTTCCAAACAAGACTCTAAAGCAAGGAATCATAATAACCAAGTAAGTGCTCAAAACAATAAAAATTTGTAAAAGGTTAATGCAAACCGGAGCTTGCCTTGCTGCTCTTGGTCGTAGGCTAGCTGCTCCTCTGGAGTAACGAAGTCTAGGACTTCGGGTTCCTCCTCGACCTTAGCGACTACATGATAGAAGCAATACATGTATTAATTTAAATGCAGTTGTATTAACTTTTAACTTGTGAAGTCTATAACTCTTACTAGACGAGCCCAATGACTGTGAAATTTTTACTGTGGCTTGGTTACAACCTAAACAGAGACTTGGTCAAGTTTTAGTTGCAGCAAAGCTCAATTGAGCCCTCCACAATTAATTATGTCCTTGACCTTAATTGAAAGCTCTTAGGGTGTTCTAAGGATTTTCATGAAACAAACTATGACTTTCTGAAAACTAGATTTTCAGAGGGTTCTAATGGAGTTGGTATCACTTAATTTGAAGGTTCCTAACTAAAGATATGAGCTAAACAATTTCAGAGAAAATTCTGAAAATGTTTCTGAACAATTTCTATTTTCTCTGGAACAGTTTCACTAATCATACCATTAGGTGGATCAAATTAGCTCAAATGGGTCTGAAATTTTTATGGTAGTTCAGGGATATTTTGGTGAACATCCCAGAAAAATTTCAGGATTTTCCTCCAAAGGATTCTCCAGTTAAAATTCCTAACAGTTTAAAGTTTGAGGAATTAATTCTGGAGAAATAATGGTTTTCATGAAGTGAAACTTGATCCGCTGGGAAGTGCTCAGAGAGCTGAATCCAGCAAAATTTGGTTCACTCGATTTGGAGCTTTCTAGCCAAAGTTATGAGGATTTGAAGTTTGAATGGAATCTGAAAATCGGGAGAAAAGTTTAAACTTGCGGGGGCCCGCGGGGACACGCGTCGAGCACGGAGGTGTCCGGCACACTGAGGCCCACAGGGTTTTTGTGCGCCAGCACACCAGATCCCGGCCGCAGGCCGATCCCGATTTAAAATATCTCCCGCTGACAGCTGGGGTCCACCCCTTCGTCAACCTCCCGCTGCCCGCGTTCTGCCGCCGAGGAACCTCGCCGGAGAGCTCGTCGCCGGCTTCTGTAAAGCTCCAAACTTCACGATTCTGGCCGCCCCTGCCTACTTCCACTCGGGGAACAGGATTCTGGGGTCAGCTCGTCATGACAACGGCCGCCACCTGGTCGGCGACGAGCCGCAGCCTCGGGAGAACTTCGGTCGGGTTGTCCACCCTTCCTAGCACCTCCCCCGATCAAGATAAGGGTCGTCGAGCATCAGTGGACCATAGGAAAGGTCGACATGAGCTCTACGGAGCTCGGGAAGGGCTGTGTTGGGCTGTCACCGTGCGACCTAGGCCGGAAATCGGGATTTCTACTAAAACTTGAAAAACAGCGGTCTCCCTCCACGGTTCTTCGTGGTTCCTGCTCCTATGGACCCGCACGGGCTACTAGAAGTGATCCCCTCCATGAGAGGATGAGTGATGTAGCGTGGCTTACGAATTTCTCGGATCGGTACCGACCTCAATTTTGCACACCGTCGCGAAAATATGAAATTCTGGCCGGAGCAGTGCTTGTCACGCCGCCGGAGCTTGCGGAAATTAAAGAGGGGTTGGAGGCGAACCTCTTTGCTGTTAACAGCTCCGTGAACGGTGGGCTGTGGTAGCCGGAAGGGCGGTTCCTGCAGCGGCGGCTCGAGCTGAACCGGCAGAGACAAGATCGCCGCGGTGGAGCTCGTGGAAGACCGCGCAGGGTCTGGAACCGATGCGAAGGTGTCGAAGATGGCTTGGCGCACCTGGTGCTGGTCTCAGATCGCCGAGAGGGTCACTGGATCGGCCGGGCGATGAGGAACCGAATGTTCACTCGGGCGGCGAGGTGCTTCGGCTTTTTGGGTGGAAGTGCGACGAGGCAGCGGTGGAAGGCGCCGGTGACCACTCGGGCGTTAGATAAAGACCCAGAGAGTCGGTTCCACGGCTGAGATCGGCAAGCAGCTGGTGGCTTCGCCGTTTCTTCGCCGTGGTGGCAGCTGCAGCGCGCGCGGTTACCCGAGCTGAGCTCTCAGTCGGTTTCTTTTGCTTCAGTGGCTGACATTTGGGTCCCACCCTGGGTTTTAACCTCTGAAATTCACTCCTAATCACTGTTGTAAACAGTGAGCCCCAAAATACCCATGGTGATTCAAATTATTCACCCATGAGCCATTTGAATTGAGTAGGATTCAAATTGGGTTTGGTTAGATCAACTCCAAATGGAGTGAAAATTGGTGTGTGAGCTCACAACAATGTGCTGACAAAGAATGTGCCTCCCACTTTTAAATTTATGGGATAAAAACAGTTTGAATTTGAATATGGTTTTAAACTTCCCTCTTCCTAACTATACCCAAAATGACCTCAAAAGGGTTTGAATTTGGGTGAAACTTGGCATGGACACCCTTAGCAATGTGTAGGAGTTTTGTCATGTCCAGCCCCTTTATATCACATGTGGGAAATACCCCTTTTGCAATATGTGAGTTTGTTCTCTAAGGAGCATGTTGATGGTGGTTACATGCTCTTCATTTGTGTTCATAAACTTTCCTCAAATGAGGTGTGTGGTGTGGTGATGAACACTTCAAATATGTGTCAAAAACTGAGGCCCTTACACTGTTCATGCCCAACTTAGTGAACTACAATTTCAATTATAGCTCATAGAGTTTGCATAAATTTTGCTGAATTTGGGGATTTTTGGTAAAATTTGGCAAAATTCTGGCAAGAACATTTTAGTAAAATTTGGAGATTTTTGGCAAAATTTGGTAAAATTTCAATTATAGCAAGAACATTCTGGTAAAATATGGGGATTTTTGGATGAACCAAACTCCCTCAAAAATTCTTTTGCTGAATAGCTTTAAAGAATTTTCCAGAATTAAATAATAGGTTTCATACAAATTGGGTTGCATATTTGGACAGAGATATGCAAGATGAATCCAACCCAATTTGGATCATTAAATTTGGAGCTTCCTAGCAAAAGTTATGGGGTTCTAAAGTTTGGGGAAATTCTGGAATTTGAATTAACCGGGGAAAGGTTCAAATTCCTGACAGCGGGCCCAGCCCCCACGTGTCACCACCTCGGCTGCGCCACACGGGGCCACAGGACTGTTCTCCGCGTGGTCACAGCTGATCCGGTGCAACAGAAAATCCCCACGCTGTGCATCGAAGGACTGACAAGCAGGCCCGGCCGGCTCGTCTTCTTCCTCGCGCCCGCTCTTTTTCCCGCGCCGCCCCCTCGCCGGCACACCTCTGAAGCTTGCCGGACTTGGCTTCCCGACCGCCTCGCGGCCGGAAACTCGCCGCCTGGGCCTACTTTCGTGCGCTGAACACGATGGCACCGACTGCTCCGGTCGGCGGTGGCCCTAACCTAGCCGGCGACGGTGCAGCGGCTCGGACTCCTTTCGGTTATGCCACCTGGCCAACTCAGCCCGCCAAAACCTCGGTGGAAGGGCTCTACAGCACCGGGGGATCTCAGAGAAGGTCGACAAGGCCATACCAGGGTTCGGGAAGAGATCTAACCTAGCCGTCACCGTGAGCCCGACCCTTCCCGCCATAACCACGGTTGGAAAACCAGGAAATATGCTGACTACAGCCAAAATTAAGTTAGGGTTGCAAAGCAAACTTGTGCGCCGTCAAGTCTAGCTCCTGTGAGTGCAGTTTGATAAACTCTAAGCAAGTATATGTTGGGAACTTGTGGTTTTCTTACCCGAAGGTAGTTCTGCACCGGCTGGAAGTGCTTTGCGAAATTCGCCGGCGATGATCGGTCACTGGTTCTAGGCTTTGGGGTCGAGCAGCGTAGAGCCTAGGCGCGTCCAAAACCACTCCTTGGCCGAGCTGTCCAAAACCACTCCGTGACAAGTCCTCTGCCGAGCTGCCCACGGGAGCACCTTGGCTAGGTTCTTCCCGGCTGCCGCGAAGAACGTCGTTTGCTCGGTTTGTGGTGGCTCAACTCGACCGGAAGTGATGCGGGGAGGGCGTGGGAGGTCTGGGGGTGCTGGTTTGCTTATTGCCGACGTTGGTACGCGAGAGACGATCGCTCCCGAGTGACTGCATCACAGCAGCGGCTCCTCGGCGTTCTGTCGTGCGAGAGGGCGGTGGCTGGGGGTCGGCTCGTGGTTGTGGCGAGCTGAGGCACGGCTGGGAGTTACTGTGCCCCCACGAGGAGCTCGCCAGCACGCGAGGGGAGATCAGGAGGTGGCGCCCGGCGTTTCTCGGTGTGTCACGGTGGAGCCTCAGCTCTGTTCCGAGTGCAACACTTAGCCCCTAAGGCTATTAACTTCTGTGCAATTTTAACCTCCCCAATGACATGTGGGACCCACTTTTCAGTGCTCCCCCACCCCTCAAAAGATCTCCAAAACTTGTCAAGGTATGAATTCAAATGTTTGGAATTTCAAACTGACCTACATTTGTATGGTTGGGCAAATTTCGCCCGAATTCAAATGTATATTTGAATTCTTTGCACATTTGGATCCTTTTTGGAAAAATGGGTAGCAAACCTTATCAAAAATTATTGAAACTTTGCCTCCCCACTTATTTGGACCTAAGGAATCCAAATATGCACTTTGATCCTTGTGTTAGCTGCTGCAACCATGAATTTGAATGCAACAGTTTTGAATCACCGTCTCATGTGTTATCATATGTGTAGAAAGTTTGATGGAATACCCTCTTGATGGAGGTTACTTGCTCTTCAAAATTCCTCACAAGATATTCACCACAAAATTGTGGTGTTGTGAGGTGATGAAAAGTTTTTGCAAGTCCCTTTTCTTGGGCTTTTACATCCCTCCCCCCTTAAAAGAATCTCGTCTCGAGATTACAAAAGAAGAGATAGCGATGTACTAGGGACTTACCCGTGTTGAGACGCCATGAACTCCGGGTAATTTGAGCGAAGGAATTCCTCGCTCTCCCACGTCGCTTCTTCGGCGGTGTGGGTTCTCCAGAGTATTTTGTGGAACCACAACGTTCTGCTACGCGTGGTTCGGGCTTTCTCATCAATAATGGCCACCGGATATTCATCATATGTCAAATCCGTTTTCAGCTCGCCGATGTCTTCGGTAGGAACAGCAGCTGTATGCTTCAAACATTTTCGCAGTTGCGAAACATGGAGAACGTCATGGACACCAGCAAGGGATGCCGGTAGCTCCAATCGATACGCTGCTGGTCCACACTTCTCGGTGATAGCGTAGGGTCCAATGAAACGGGGAGCGAGCTTCCCCTTCACACCGAACCGGTGCACGCCTCTCATCGGAGACACGCGGAGGTACACGTGTTCACTAACATCAAAGTGCAACGGTCTACGCCTCTTATCAGCGCAGCTCTTCTGCCGGGATTGAGCGGCCTTCAAGTTAGCTTGAATTGCACGAACGCGCTCTTCGGCGTCGTTCACCACATCAACCCCGAATGTGACCCTTTCACCGGACTCGCACCAATTTAATGGGGTGCTGCATTTGCGACCGTAGAGAGCTTCGTAGGGTGCCATCTTGATACTCGCCTGATAGCCGTTGTTATACGAGAATTCCGCCAACGGTAGGTGATCAACCCAGTTCCTACCGTGGTGGATGGCATATGCTCTCAACATGTCTTCTATCACTTGGTTCACCCTCTATGTTTGCCCATCTGTCTGAGGGTGGTAGGCGGAGCTTCTGATTAGTTTAGTACCCAAAGCAGCATGCAACTGCTCCCAAAAGCGAGATACAAACAATGCACCTCGATCCGAGACGATGGTCTTGGGTACCCCGTATAAGCATAGAATCTTTGCTATGTACAGCTCCGCATATTTGCCGGCATTGTAACGTGTATTCACCGGGATGAAGTGAGCCGTCTTGGTTAACTGGTCAACGATTACCCAAATGGAATCATGCTTGTTGGATGTTAGGGGTAATCCCACAATGAAATCCATGCTCACATCTTCCCATTTCCATGCCGGGATCTTCAGGGGTTGCAACAGCCCTGATTTCCTCATATGATCCGCCTTCACTCATCTACACGTATCGCACTCGGATACGTACTTCGCTACCTCCCGCTTCATCCGTGTCCACCAAAATTTCTTTTTCAAATCTTGGTACATTTTGTTGCTGCCCGGATGAATGGAGTATTTGGACAAGTGAGCTTCATCGAGGATCTTCCTCCTCAGTTCCATATCTCGGGGTACGACTATTCGGTCATTGAACCACAGCGTCCCCTCATCATCTTTCCGGAAACACTTGATCTCTACATTGTCTATCCGTCTCCGGAGATGTGCCATGCCTTTATCCGTCTTCTGAGCTGCAATGATGTCTTCCCCAATGGTAGGGATGAGAGCAAGGTTGTACAGCGACCCATAAGGAACCAAGTATAAACTCGGCTCTTCCTCCTCCACCGCTGCAATGGTGAGGTTATGGACATGTGATTTCCGACTCAGCGCGTCGGCAACCACATTAGCCTTGCCGGGGTGGTAATGGATCTCAATCTCATAATCTTTGATCAGTTCTAACCACCTCCTTTGCCTCATGTTCAGCTCCTTCTGGGTGAAAGTATATTTCAAGCTCTTGTGGTCGGTGTAGAGATGCACCAGATTCCCCAGGAGATATTGCCTCCACATTTTTAGTGCTAACACCACGGCAGCAAGCTCAAGATCATGAGTAGGATAATGCTGCTCATGGTTTCAAAGTTGGCGAGAGCCATATGCGACCACACGTCCTTCCTGCATCAACACGCAGCTGAGCCCAATACCGGACGCGTCACAATACACGTCGAAGGGCTTTGTTATATCCGGCTGAGCTAAGACCGGGGCTGTGGTGAGATTCTTCACCAATGTGTGGAATGCTCCTTCACACGCCGTGTTCCAAACATATTTCGTCCCCTTCTTTAGCAATTCTGTCATCGGTTTAGCGAGCTTGGAGAAGCTTGGAATGAATCTCCGATAGTATCCCGCTAACCCAAGGAAGCTTCTGACTTCATGAACTGAAGTGGGAGCTTTCCATTTCAGTACTTGCTCTATCTTGCTTGGGTCAACTGCAATGCCTTCCGCTGAGATGATATGTCCCAAGAATGGCACTTGGTTGATCCAAAACTCGCATTTACTGAACTTGGCGTAGAGCTTGTGGTCTCGTAATCGTTGAAGAACGATCCGCAAGTGTTTGGCATGTTCGGCTTCCGTCTTGGAGTAAACCAAGATATCGTCGATGAACACTACCACAAACTTGTACGGCTCCGGCATGAACACTGAGTTCATGAGATACATGAAATGGGATTGGAGCATTTGTGAGACCAAAGGACATGACGAGATATTCATATAATCCGTATCTCATCGAGAAGGCCGTCTTCGGGATATCCTCCGCCCGGATCTTGATCTGATGATATCCAGAGCGAAGGTCCATCTTGGAGAATACACTTGCACCCACAAGTTGATCAAACAATATGTCGATGCGGGGCAGTGGGTACATATTCTTGATGGTGAGGGATTTGAGCGGCCGGTAGTCCACACACAGCCTCAGGGTTTCATCCTTCTTCTTTACAAACAGCGCCGAGCATCACCAAGGCGAGGAACTCGGCCTAATGAAACCCTTGCTCAGCAGATCATTGAGCTGTTCTTTTAGTTCAGCCAGCTCATTGGGAACCATTTTGTATGACCTCCGAGATATGGGCGTAGTCCTGGGTGCAAGTTCAATCTTGAACTCGACATCCCGCTCTGGTGGCATACCCGGAAGATCATCCGGGAACACGTCGGGATACTCCCGGACTACGGGGATGTCTTCTAACTTGAGAGCTTCAGCATTATTAACTGCTAAAACTTCCCGGACTGGAGTGTCTAATACCATGGAATGCGGACGGTGGAATGGAGAGTTTAAATGAACCGTCCGTGTCCGAGTCTTTAGGACAGCGCAATGGTATTGTAGCCATGACATCCCTAAGATTGCATCAATCTTTTGCCCCATAAGGATTATCAAGGTGGTGGGATATAGTTTCCCACCTAAGCACAGAGGTGCTTTTGGAATCATCATATTAGCTGAAATCTTCCATCCCAGTGAGCAGATCATATAAGTGCAGTCGGTTGGGAAGACTTGCATTTGATGCTTAGCCACATCGGATGCACTTATAAAGCTGTGGGTTGCACCAGAATCAAACAATATGACGATGGCTTGATTGTTGAGAGTAAACGTACCCGCCAGCACGTTGTCTCCCTCTGGGGTGTCCTCATTGTCGAGGTTGCGGACGCCACCAGTCCGCTGACCAACCTTCTTCACCGGAGGTCGGCCTCGAGCACCGCCCTGGAACTGGGCTTGCCCACTGCTCTGCTGCCCTGGGGACAGTCCTTCGCGAAGTGGCCCGCCTGGCCACACGTGAAGCAGGTGAAACGGGGCGGTCCCCCGCTGATCGGTGGACGGAATCCCGGGGCGCGTTGTGGCGGTGGAAACGCCCGGGGTGCCGTCTGCTGCTGCTGTCTTGGTGGTGGCATCGGCGGACGGAACGGAGGTGACTGAAACGAACGTCCCCCGAACCGTTGAGGTCGCGCCGATGGATGCCACTTCTGCCCGGATTGTGTCCGATACACCATACGGTACCTTTGAGGAGCGTCCCCACCACTGCTAGGCGGAGCGCTGCGCTTCCTCTGCTCAGCTGCCAACTCCCGCTGAGCGTCTTCTTGCATAATCGCGGCATTGACTAAGTCATTGAAGGTGCCGCGATTCCACTGGACGAGATGTGTCTTCATCTCGGGGTGTAACCCCCGATAGAAGTGCTCCCGCTTTTTCTCCTCAGTGGAGATGTAGTCTGACGCATATTGCGCCAGATGGTTGAAGGCACGAGAGTAGTCATGCGCACTCCTCCTGCCCTGCTTCAGTTCCAAAAATTCTTGGAACTTCCTCTTCATGATCCCGGGAGGGATATGATAGGCGCGGAATGCCTCCCGGAATTCCTCCCATTCCACGGTGTGGCCAGCCGGACGTGAGGCGACATAGTTCGCCCACCACGCGCCAGCAGCACCGTGAAGCTGCTGCGCTGTGAACAGAGTCTTCTGCCGCTCCGTACATTGGAGCAGCCCGAACTTAGACTCGATTGTCCGCAGCCAGTTGTCCGCCTCCAGTGGTTCTTCAGCTTCGGTGAACACTGGAGGGTGCGTACTCATGAAGTCCGAGTACGACACCTCACGGGGCTCACGAGGCCCTCTGTCTTGACGCCCCCCCCCCCCCCGCCAGGGACGTATTCTGCACGATCGTGCGGAGCAGGTTGGTCTGCTCCTCATGACCTCCCACCAGTGCCGCTATCACATCCGCTAGAGTAAGCGGAGGTGGCGGTGGTGACTGCTGCTGCGGGGTGCTGTCGTAGGCCGGTGGCTGGGAGTCATCGCCTCCCCCTTGGCTAGATCCACCAACCTCGTGTGTGGTCCTAGTGCGAACCATCTGCAACCATACGACAATAAACATCAGTCCCGCAACATATTGCATGCAGTCCAAATGAAATAGGCGTAAAACATAATGACAAATAGAACATGCGATACATCTCGTGTGTAGATAATGTAATAACTTTGCACAAGCTACACCATTACCAGACCAAATACAAGCTAGTTTAATCCAACTTGATGAACCTCCTCTTTGGAAGCTCACCACAACTAGGTTTGGTCACTACGAGATATTACTATCGCTTTGTCATCACCTAAACCACCCTTTTATCTTCAATACGACACAAACATGGTCTCTAGTAAAAGAAACTTGAGTGAGACCTATACTCAAATCTTTCACTAGTTGAAGATAACCTATCATGATTATGTTCTACCCCATTGGGATTACTCAAACTCCCTCTAGGGTACAACAATCTCTCAATTGAGTTCAACTGTCATCCCTCTGTCAGAATGACCAGTTTCTACATATCCAAGATTTTGATCTGGTTCTGGGCATTTTCATGACTCAAGCTGAATACCACAGTTAAAGTTAACTTCAGTATCTTTCCAACGAATACTCATTTGCCCACAGATCAGATCTGGTTAAAAAGTTATGTTAATTCAAAGTCAGCAGAATTTCTGGAAGAATTTTAAGAGCACCTCCCTTGGGAAGTTGCTGTTTTCATCTCTGGTTTCCACTGAAATCTGTGCTGAAATTTCAGAAACTTTGAATTGCAAGGATGTAACACATCTTCTACCCTTTCTAAGAATGTATCGTATGAAACTTTTAGATTTTTCTACTGGGAGTTAGATTTGAAAAACAGAACAGTCCAGAGAATGTTTAACTCTGTCCTGATTCTGGACAGTTTACATTCCTCTGGGATTTAAGCCATCTTAAGGTGTGTTTCAGCCCTGGAAGTCTACAACACCTCACATACCTTTCCAGAACCATATACCACACCTCCCTGGGCTAAAAGACCTGTGAGTTATGCCCTGTTGAAGATCAGCAAATTTGCTGCCTAAAACAGAGCACTCTGTTCTTCAATCTTTTGGAACTATACTCATCACTATCCAATCTTTTTTTTTTCTACCCAACCAGGGTCCTAGATGTTGAACCTAGTGATTTTAATTCCTTGTTATCATTATTTTGCATGCATATGCCTATGATATCTCGGTTCTACGTTCCTCACAAAAGAAAATCCTAACCGGATTATACCGGCATATACGTCTCATGTGTGGCACTAAAACGGTCTCTCGCACACGTTTTACTACACAGATACATACGTGGTTAGTACCTGCAGAAAACCACACAATAATGGTGCACTCACTGTTTGTTTTCATTTCAGGCAGGATCATAATTAAAAGTAAATACAAACGCCCGTATCATTGCCATACGGCCGTCCTTGAGTTAGGTCACGTCTCAAGGTACGTGATCGTGTTTCAACACCACACGACAGGGAACCCGAGTATGTCATGAACGGGTCATCACGATTGGGAATGTTATCAACCCAACAGATACCACCTACTGCCCTGCAGGGCATGCCGATGGCAAGCGCTGCGTATGTCCTCCTGGGCTACTTCCAGACGAACACATTCTCGCGTTACTGACCACGCGATGGGGTCTCCACTTACTTGCCTAATGCACGCTAGGGATCAGCGTTTCATATGAACTCAGGAACATGAAGAGTCCAAGAGTTTCATATTGACGTCTCACACCAAGCTGTGAGACCAATCCCTGAACCACGTTCCTCGTCAGGGGAGCTAACCGAAATTGAACCGCTTTCGGTAGCGTTCCGTACCAATCTTACCAGAGCGTAGGTGCGTCGTTACATAATTAAAATTCAGAATTATAACACATAGGTTAGTCCTTGTCACTTTAAGTAACTATGCTAATATAGTCCTTACTTGGGCAACTACCGAATTCTCACCGTAAACCTAAGTTTTCCCATAATACAGTCCTTAAGTACTGTGCTATCCCCAATGCAGCTCTGATACCAGGCTGTGGCGGACCGGGATCCGCCAATCCAGGATCGCAGAGGGTGGTGCCGCATGATGCGACACCCGACAGCACACGTCATAAGGACATATTATATTACATGGGAAAAAAAAGAACTGAACTGTACAAACGGTACAATACTCAGTTACAAACTATTGTCTTTATTACACAGCGGAAGTCTACTATTCTACAACTCATGCCCGCCTATCTAGCAAAAGTTGGTTGCCCAGCCCTAGGGCAACCCACACTAGCTGCACGCCTCAGCTCAGCGCGGCGGGTATGGCTCCCACTCAGTCGTGGTCCCCGACGGAGGGTAACCCTCGCCGGTGGACTCGTACTCCGAGTCCGTGGGTGGCTCCTCACCTGAAAAACACTTAAGCAGCAACCGTGAGCACGAAGGCTCAGCAAGGCTTAACCGACTCACCTAAACATGAAACTCTACATGAGGTGTACAATGACATAGGATAGTAATATTGCAGCAATTGGACACGCCTACAAGTTCATCCTTAGTTCATCTTTTACCAATAAGTTAATGGTTCAGGAATCTGAAATTTAGTAAGCAGTATTTGGTGGCACACATGTAGCAATACAATTATATCATGACAGCAATATTGAATCACAGCATTCCATAAATTATCTACGTTACGACGCAGTGAACAAGCGGTACTTGTCACCGCGAGGGACAACAAATTGACTCGATATACACCTGCAGGGAAACCCAAAGAGCACGTCACATACGCCCACCCGTGGAGCTGCACAGCACGCTCACTCGATGTCGTACGGGACAACCTTTCACCCAACAGCCCAAACGTCGAACCGGTCGCACCGAAACGGACAGGAGGTTCCCCACACGGAGCATCTCTCTATGCCCGTTGGCAGATTTCCACCTTGCTGCCCTCAACCTACACCTATAAATCGGTGTGCTATGCCTCGACACCCGGAGGTTTAGGCTACATCGGTTTATCGGGGCCCATATATCCAATATGCCTTCGGTACGTTCAATACTTGTTCAGCAGGGCCGCACACGGATCGGTCCTCAATCGACACGGGCAGGGCTGCGCACACAAGACTTCCTCTTGCTGCGCCCTAGTCCCTGCCTAGTCTCATTTTCATTACTAAAGTGATCTCCCGTCACTCGAACCAAACCCGTGTGTCCCAACCTATCTCGCGAGTAGATTCCAACTACTCGACTTGTACCGAAGTCCTATGAAATTATTAAGCATAGCCTGTCTACTCGAGATCTTAGACACTACCCTCACTCTTATGGAAAAATTCTGGTCATGCAAGTGGGGTTCCATCCATCCTATAGCTAATGCACAATCATACTTCACATGACACATGTAAACAAATTAAAACTTATAAAAAGGGTTAATGCTAACCGGGGCTTGCCTTGTTGCTGCTGGTCAGGGGTTAAGTCTTCGTCCGGAAGCAGGAAGTCCAACACTTCCGGAGTCTCCTCGCCTTCAGCGACTACCCGTTAATAAAATAATACATGTTAATGAATATGCACATGAGTTTAGGGTAATATTACGGTTATTAGTTCTTATAACCAGTCTCTAACAACTGGAACTCTGTTTAAGAATTTAAAGATCAACTGGGTGTTGGTGGTTTTGGTGTAGACCTAAACACATGGTTAAGTGCTAAGTGGTTTTCCCCCTTTTCCATATTAATACCTCAAGTGGTTAAACAGGACAGGGGTGATCCAGAGCTCCAATGGAGCTGAGAATTTTCGTGTGAGTTCCTTGTCACAAGAAAACCCTCTGGACCAAACATTACCAATTTTCATTGAGTGGTTTGCTCGGAATAATTCTCTTAGCAAATAAGCAAAGAAGACTTAATTCTGAGGTAACACCCCTGTTCATGCCCAACTTAGTGAACTACAATTTCAATTATAGCTCATAGAGTTTGCATGAATTTTCCTAGCATTTGTGGAGCTAAGATTTGCCCAGAACTGAATTTCCAAGTTTTGGAAATTCTCTGAAAACGTTTCTGTATTCAAATGAACGCAGCACCTCCAAATTCGAATTGCTATTATCAAATCAACTCCAAATGGTCTGAAACTTTTACAGGGGTTCACTAACATCCTAAAGAACATTCTGGCAAAATATGGGGATTTTTGGATGAACCAAACGCCCTCAGGAATTATTTTTCTGAATAGATTTAAAGACTTTTCCAGAATTAAATAATAGGTTTAATACAAATTGGGTAGCATATTTTGACAGAGCTATGCAATATGAATCCAACCCAATTTGAATCATTAAATTTTGAGCTTCCTAACAAAAGTTATGGGGTTCTAAAGTTTGGGGAAATTCTGGAATTTGAATTAACCAGGGAAAAGTTCAAATTCCTGACAGCGGGCCCGGCCCCACGTGTCACCACCTCGGTTGCGCCGCACGGGGCCACAGGACTGTTCTCCGCGTGGTCACAGCTGATCCGGTGCAACAGAAAATCCCCACGCTGTGCATCGAGGGACTGACGAGCGGGCCTGGCCGGCTCGTCTTCTTCCTCGCGCCCGCTCTTTTTCCCGCGCCGCCCCCTCGCCGGCACACCTCTGAAGCTCGCCGGACTTGGCTTCCCGACCGCCTCTCGGCCGGAAACTCCCCGCCTAGGCCTACTTTCGTGTGCTGAACACGATGGCCCCGACTGCTCCGGTCGGCGGTGGCCCTAACCTAGCCGGCGACGGTGCAGCGTCTCGGACACCCTTCGGTTATGCCACCCAGCAAACTCAGCCCGCCAAAACCTCGGTAGAAGGGCTCTACAGGACCGGGGGATCTCAGAGAAGGTCGACAATGCCATGCCAGGGTTCGGGAAGAGCTCTAACCTAGCCGTCACCGTGAGCCCGACCCTTCCAGCCATAACCGCGGTTGGAAAACCGGGAAATATGCCGGCTACAGCCAAAATTAAGTTAGGATTGCGAAGCAAACATGTGCGCCGTCAAGTCTAGCTCCTGTGAGTGCAGTTTGATAAACTCTAAGCAAGTACATGTTGGGAATTTGTGGTTTTCCTACCCGAAGGTAGTTCTGCACCGGCTGGAAGTGCTTTGCGAAATTCGCCGGCGATGATCGGTCACTGGTTCAAGGCTTTGGGGTCGAGCAGCGTGGAGCCTAGGCGCATCCAAAACCACTCCTTCTTGGTTGTGACAAGTCCTCTGCCGAGCTGCCCACGGGAGCACCTTGGCTCGGTTCTTCCCGGCTGCCACGAAGAACGTCGTTTGCTCGGTTTGTGGTGGCTCAACTCGACCGAAAGTGATGCAGGGATGGCGTGGGATGTCTGGGGGTGCTTGTTTGCTCAGTTGCCTACTTTGGTACGCAAGAGACGATCGCTCCTGAGTGACTGGATCACAGCGGCGGCTCCTCGGCGTTCTGTCGTGCGAGAGGGCGGTGGCTGGGGGTCGGCTCGTGGTTGTGGCGAGCTGAGGCACGGCTGGAAGTTAATGCGCCCCCACGAGGAGCTCGCCAGTGCGCGAGGGGAGAGCAGGAGGTGGCGCCCGGCGTTTCTCGGTGTGTCACGGTGGAGCCTCGGCTCGGTTCCGAGTGCAACAATTAGCCCCTAAGGCTTTTGACTTTTGTGCAATTTTAACCTCCCCAATGACATGTGGGACCCACTTGTCAGTGCTCCCCCACCCCTCAAAAGATTTCCAAAACTTGGAAAGGGATGAATTCAAATGTTTGGAATTTCAAACTGACCTACATTTGTATGGTTGGGCAAATTTCGCCCGAATTCAAATGTATATTTGAATTCTTTGCACATATGGATCCTTTTTGGAAAAATGGGTAGCAAACCTTTTCAAAAATTATTGGAACTTTGCCTCCCCACTGATTTGGACCTAAGGAATCCAAATATGCACTTTGATCCTTGTGTTAGCTGCTGCAACCATGAATTTGAATGCAACAGTTTTGAATCACCGTCTCATGTGTTATCATATGTGTAGAAAGTTTGATGGAATACCCTCTTGATGGAGGTTACTTGCTCTTCAAAATTCCTCACAAGATATTCACCACAAAACTGTGGTGTTGTGAGGTGATGAAAAGTTTTTGCAAGTCCCTTTTCTTGGGCTTTTACAACGTGTCCATCGGGCCTGGTCTCTCCTTTTCCGCAGAGACGAGCTCCGGTGGTGCCGCGTGTCAAGCGAGCAAGACATCCCTCTTCTTCAGAGGTGAGCTCCGCGTGCGCCACGTATCCTAGCGGTTGGGACCTCCTCTCTTATTCGGAGGTGGCTCCGCACACACCACGTGTAAGTGTCGGACCTTTCCTTTCTTCTTTCCTCAGAGACGAGCTCCGAGGTAGACACGTGTCCAACAGTGACGGACCTCCCGTAGGTAAGCTCAGGTGGCGACATGTGTTCAATAGAACCGGACCTCTCGGAGGTGAGCTCCGAGATTGACACGTATCCCGTGCGACTGGTCCTCTGACTTCCGTGGTGACTAGCTCCGAAGGTGACATGTGTCCTGCGGAAATGCTGTCACACACTTGCTGAGTACCAACGGTACTCAACCTTGCATATTTGTTGGTTTATATTGCTGCTCAGGTCAAGAGAAGGATGTGGTGTTTAATGATCAAGATTTTTGACCCGAAGAAGGTTTCTAGGTTCATGGAGTCCCCCGGGCAACACCTGTGATGGAGCCCACAAGAATAATATTCCGTTGCTAGTTTATTTATTTATGATGAACTTATTATCGTCCATCGAGACATATGCTATGTAAGACTTATTTATATTCGACACCTGGCTTGTAATAAATGATGCTTCACTATTTGTCAACACATGTATGAGAAAATTATCCTGGCATACATGTGATATTCACTCGGTTGTTCTTCAGAGAAACCGGGTGTGACAGAAGGGAAGAACTTGCTCTGGGGCAGGTTCTACTCATGCCATACACATAGCAAAAGAAAACAACAATCCATAAGCCATAGTTCATACTTTCACTCATGCAAACCACACATACATACAGCATATAAGATGCTACAACCCGAAGAACAACCGAGTGAATATCACATGTATGCCAGGATCATTTTCTCATACATGTGATGACAAATAGTGAAGCATCATTTATTACAAGCCAGGTGTCGAATATAAATATGTCTTACAAAGCATACGTCTCGATGGACGATAATAAGTTCATAACATGTAAATAAAATAGCAGCGGAATATTATTCTTGTGGGCTCCGTCACAGGAGTTGCTGGGGGGGGACTCCATGAACCTAGAATCCTTCTTCAGGTCCGAAGTCTTGGTCATTGAACACCACATCATCCCCTTGACCTTAGCAGCAATTTAAACCTACAAATATGGAAGTTTGAGTACCGTTGGTACTCAGCAAGTGTGGGAAAGTTATGTCATGCATGGCTAGAACAAGGAGAGGTTGAACTCATGGTTAAAGCACTACACAATTAATACCTATCACCTTAGCTTATTAAGCACCTACATTACTACACAGGTGAAATGGTCCCAATTCTCCCAACTCATCATCGGAATCAAATAACCATAACATCAATTCCAATGTTAAGCTCCCCGCTTAACATCCTCAACTTCCAAAGCCATCATCCTCTAATCATGAATAAGTCCAAGCCGCTCTTGACCGTGAGCACGGCTGTCATGACAATTTTGACTCTGCAGAGTTTGCACCACTGTACCCACATGTAGTGATTTCATCCCCCGTTGCCGGGTGGACTAAAAGAACCTCCATTATGCCAGTGGCCATGAACCACATTCACACTTCCCAGGTGTGTAGCCAGGAGATCACTACGAAGCCTTTACAAAGGGATTCCCGACGAGCGTGGGCCCAATGATGTTTCACCTTTAACAGCATATAAGATGCTACAACCCCGCTGCAGTGGCCCCCTCTTGAGCCTTGCAGTTCATATGGTAGTCCAGCTGACACCTATTCCCAGCACCATCCAACACACCCATACTACGCCGGGGATACACCTAATTAATTGGCCAAGCTGCCCCATCTCAGCATGTGGTTGGAACGGTAAAGCCAGGTTACATGCTCCATGAAACGGTCCTTAGGATCCAGGCAAGTACTAAACACAAACCCGAGTCTCCTGCACCCAGCACCAACCAAATCATCCAACTTGCCTCGATCCCTACCTCTACATAACTCATAATATCTCATTCAAGAGTAAGGTAAATAAATTGATAATCTCATATCCCAATTATCCCATTCTAAGCATGGCTAAGCATAAGCATATAAATGAATGACATGATAAAATAAATCCCAACCCAAGCTACAAGGAAACAAGGTAATGCAATTCTAGAGAAACTTCCTAGCATGGGTTTCATATTTCAATTGACAGTGCAAATAATTCTATCTACACATCCTAATATAGGATCAAAGTGGTCAAGGACACTTGCCTTCTTCCTGCTGCTCTGGGAATGGAAAGTCTTGGTCTTGGAAGGGGAGAACTTGCTCTGGGGCAGGTTCTACTCATGCCATACACATAGCAAAAGAAAACAACAATCCATAAGCCATAGTTCACACTTTCACTCATGGAAACCAGACATACATACATATGGGAGTCCTTCACATTTCTAAGTGTTGTGGTTACCCTAGATGTGTTGATTTTTGGCCTACATGCACTTTTAAACATATATATATATATTATTTCTAATCTTTTGTATTCAGATTTCTATTTGTACACTATATATGATTTTCCAATTTGAACAAATTCTTTATATTTAATTATTACACTTCTTAGCCACAAATTGCATAAAAGGTATTTCCCTACTCCAAATAAGTTTTCAGATCTTCTACAAAATCATAAGTTGAAGTTTTTGAGTTTGGAGACCTCATTTATCATTTTCTAATTATACATACCTATTTTCCTATATTTACAGATTTATTTTCTATGCCTAGAAGTGAACTTTACTATTAAAATAGTAAGACATATCATCTAAACAGAATAGGTTCTGATCTAAAAATGTTCAATAATATATTTTTGAACTTCCTCTCTGATGTGAAACAATTTAAATTTATTTTACTAGTTTTTAGAATTATTTCCTAGACTAAAATGTGTCTATAGAGAAAATAAAAATGAGCAACACTTAGGCAGATTTCATTTCAGCCTAAAATCTATTTTCAACTCATTCTAAAGTTTTCCAAGTGCTAGGAGAGTTTAAATTTGAATTTGCACATGTGTTTGCCTTACCTTTTAAATTTAGATCCTAGTCACATATTCAAATTTCTGAATTTAATATCATATAGGGTCAAAAAGGTAAATCCACCCTACTGCAGGGTCTAATTTACTATATCCTAAATTTCCAGGGGTCTAGCTACACATAACAGAGGGGGTTTCTTAATTTTTATTAAGTCTAGGGGCTAAAACTGATTTTTAAATGAATTTACACGAATTTCTGAAGGTCCAGGGGCTAGATCAGAAGTTTCCGGGGCTAGCTCGTGTTTTCCGAAATCCCCAGGGGGTAGCGCGTAAGAATCCTGGCCTTTATAACGCGGGGCTGATGTGGACCATCCGATTTAAAGTGGATGGCTCAGATTAGATCATCGAACCGGTATGCGCGGGTTTTAATTCTACCGTGCGATTTAAAATAGACGGCCCTCAAGGGGCCACGTCGCCCTGGCCGGAGCCAGCCCGCGCTGCCCGGCGGCGCGCGGCGGCGGGAGGCGGTGATCTTGCCGGAGATCTTGGGATTTTCGTCTATGCTTCCTAAAACTTGGATTTCATGGCATAGAACGGTAGAGGGGAGGTCGGGGATCTCACCTCGGGGTTTTTCTTGAGCTCGGAGGCCCTGGAAGGCGGTCGGCGATGAGGTCCGAGGTGAAAACGTGGCGGTGCTCGTCCGAGCTGTGTCTAGAGCGCAAAACACCGGATTTCCTTCACCTGCGAGATTCCCCGGAGGCGGTGGAACATGATCAGCGCGTTAGATCAGGAAATCCGAGCTAGGATCGAAGGAAAACGGCGGGAGAAGCCTCGGTTCTCACCGGGAGAAAAGCAGCCGATCGTGGGGGAAAATAGGGCGATGTCGACGTTTATATAGACAAGGGGGGCGGCGGTCTGTTGGGATCGAGTTGGAGTCGTCCGGGAAAGGGAGTCGGGATGGGGACGCGGGTTTCCGGAGTTGGTTGCGATCGGGCGAGGGGGAAAAGTCCGGTCGGTTGGCGCGAGCGGGAGGTAGGAGATGACACGCGGGCCCCGCGTGTCAGTGAGAGGAAGAGAGGGCGCGCGGTTGTGGGCTGGCGCGGGGGAATAGTGGGCCGGCTGGCAGGTTTCGGCCCACTGGCCGGCTGAGGTTTTCTTTTTCTTTTTCCTTTTCTTTTCTGTTTTGATTTGAATTTGAATTCCAGTTTAAATTTGAATTTCTGCACCACATGCAATACGTCCAAAAATTTTTAAATTCCCCTCTTTAGCAGATTTTGATGTGTTACAGCTCTACCCCCCTTAAAAGAAATCTCGTCCTCGAGATTGGTGGTTCTTAGGAAAACAATTCCGGAAACTGTGCCTTAAGCTCGTCTTCTCACTCCCATGTGGCTTCCTCTTCCGAGTGATGCTTCCACTGCACCTTGCACATCCGAATTCTTTTATTTCTCGTGAGGCGTTCCATTGTCTCCAAAACCTTGACTGGTTGCTCGGCATAAGACAGATCCTCTCCTACCTCTTCAGGCGTCCTCAGACATTTCTTGAGCTGACACATGGAATATGTCATACACATCCGATAGGCGAGCCGGTAGTTCTAATTGATATGCCACTTCGCCTTTCCTCTCCAGAACCTGAAAGGGTCCGATGTATCGAGGTGATAACTTCCCTTTTACCTTGAGGTAGACATAGTCCCCCACGTTGAAAACGAGCTCTCTTCTCCGTACATCAGCATAGCTCTTTTGTCGTGTCTGTGCTATCCTCAAGTTGTTGTGGATTTCCCTCACTTTTGCCTCGGCTTCTTGTAGTACCTCGGGCCCAAACACTTTACTTTCCCCTGTTTGGTTCCAAAATAGTGGAGTTCTGCACTTCCTCCCGTACAAAGCCTCAAACGGTGACATCTTCATACGAGCCTGATAGCTGTTGTTATAGGAGAACTCCGCATACGGTAAGTTCTTATCCCAACTCCTTTTGTTCTTGAGCGCACACGCTCTCAGCATATCCTCAAGGATCTGATTGGTTCTTTCCGTCTGCCCGTCAGTCTGGGGGTGATAGGCAGAACTGAAATTTAGATGGGTTCCTATGGTTTCATGTAACTTCTGCCAGAACCTTGAGGTGAACTGTGTCCCTCTATCTGACACTATCTTCTTTGGCACTCCATGGAAACACACGATCCTTGACGTGTATAATTCTGCCAATTTGGATCCGCTGTAGCTTTCTTTCACGGGGATGAAATGAGCTACCTTGGTTAGCCTGTTGATGATGACCCATATCGAATCATATCCCGATTGGGTCCTAGGTAGTCCCACTATGAATCCATTCAGGCACTTTGAGTGGTTGCAATAATCCCGCGGGTCGTTGATGTTCTGCTTTCACCAACTGACATGTGTCACATAGGGCAACATGTTCCGCGACATCTCTCTTCATGCCATACCACCAATACCTGCTCTTGAGGTCATGATACATCTTCGTACTCCCAGAATGAATGGAATAGTCGGAATCATGAGCCTCCTTAAAAATCAATTCATGTATCTCCTTCACTTCAGGCACACATATCTTTTTCCCGTGCCACACCGTACCTTGTTCAACCTCTCTGAAACCAGGGGCTTTATTATCCTTGATGAGTTCTCTGATCTCTTGTATCTTCTCATCATTCTTTTGACCATCCCGTATGTCTTGCTCTAATGTGGAGTCCACTTCCATGGCGACGGCCTCACCACTATTCACTAGACATAGATTGAGTTTTACAACCTCTTCCTTTAGTTCTGTAGGCATGTCCTTCAAGCTTAACCTATTGACCTGCACCTTCCGGCTTAAAGCATCTGCCACGACGTTCGCTTTCCCAGGATGATAGTTGATGCCCACGTCAAAGTCGTGGATTAGCTCTAACCATCTCCTTTGTCTGAGGTTGAGATCTGGCTGTGTGAAAATATATTTTAAGCTCTTATGATTCGTATATATCTCTGTCCTCTTCCCCATCAAGTAGTGCTGCCAAATCTTCAACGCGTGTACCATTGTGGCTAGTTCTAGGTCATGCGTAGGATAGTTCTTCTCGTGTTTCTAGAGCTACCGTGACGCATAAGCTACGACATGCCCCTCTTGCATGAGAACACATCCTAACCCGTTTCCAGAGGCATCGCAGTACACCGAAAAGTTCTTCTGCATATCTGGCATAACTAGCACTGGGGCTGTTGTCAATCTTTTCTTTAGTTCCTGAAAACTCGTCTTGCACTGCGGTGTCCATGTGAATGTGATTCCCTTCTCCAACAGTTTGGTGAGGGGTCTCAAAATCTTGGAGAAACCCTCGATAAACCGTCGATAATACCCAACCAATCCTAAGAAGCTTCGAACTTCCCCGACATTCTCAGGGGTCCTCCACTTCTGTAGATCCTCGATCTTGGCGGGATCTACAGAGATTCCTCCCTCCGAGATTATATGTCCTAAGAAGGGCACTCTCTTCTACCAAAATTCACACTTGCTCAGCTTGGCATATAGTTGGTGTTCTCTCAGTTTTTGCAACACCAACCTTAGATGTCCCTCATGTTCTTCTTCATCTTTGGAGACGACGAGAATGTCATCAATGAAAACCACCACAAATTTATCCAAATATTCCATGAATACCTTGTTCATGAGATACATGAAGTATGCCGGGGCATTAGTTAGCCCGAAAGGCATGACGGTGTATTCATACAGTCTGTACCGAGATACGAAAGCGGTGTTTGGAATATCAGTTTGCCTTATCTTAAGTTGGTGGTATCCCGACCTGAGATCAATTTTCGAGAACACACAAGCTCCCCTCAACTGATCAAACAAGTCTTCAATGCGGGGTAATGGGTACTTGTTCTTGATGGTTACTTCATTCAACGCACGGTAGTCTACGTACAACCTTTGGGTTCCGTCCTTCTTGGGCACAAATATCACTGGAGCTCCCCAGGGTGAGGAACTAGGACGAATGTACCCCTTCTCTGTCAATTCTCTCAAATGTTCCTTGAGTTCTTCCAGCTGTTTGGAGTCCATCCGATAGGGCCTCTTGTATATCGGAGTTGTTCCAGGCACTAGCTCAATCACGAATTCCACTTCACGATCGGGGGGCATACCTGGCAACTCCTGCGGAAAACATTGGGATATTCCCTGATGATCCTGATCTCCTCCACTTCCACCTCAACTTGATTGAGTTTAATGTCCCTCCTAGGCTATTGTATGGTTATGAACTTTACTCTTGTGCCACTAGGGTGAGTTAGTTCCACCGTTCTTGTCGAACAATGGATGATTCCTTTGTGTTTGGTCAACCAATCCATACCCAAAATAATATCTATCCCTTGTGAGTCTATCACTATGAGGTTTGCAACAAATACTACCCCATTAATGTCTAGATTCACCTTGGGACAAACTTTTCTTGTCCTTATCTCTCCCCCAGGAGAGTTTACTGCTAGCATATGGTTCATTTGTGTTGTTGCTAGATCATGCTTCTTAACAAACCCTTGAGCAATGAACGAGTGGGTAGCACCAGAATCGAACAACACGGTTGCATTGTGTAAATTGGCAGGAAACTTACCAACTACCACGTCAGGTGCCTCTTGCGCCTCCTCCATGGTCACGTGGTTCACCCATCCTCGCATCACATTCTGCTGTTAGGGCTGCATGGGCTTCTTCTTTGGGCACTTATGAGCGTAGTGCCCCACTTCATCACAGTTGAAGCATTGCACCCCAACCTTAGGTGTCTGGCCTTTGTTGTCTTGGGGTTGGTTCTGTGGTCCTTGCACTGCTGGTCGAGGTTGATATGTGGGACGAGGCTGCTGTCCAAACTAACGCTGCGGCTGTGCCGGTGCTGATGGAGGCCTGAAATTTGGGTTGTACCCTCTGGGTGCTGAGTAGGGTACCACAGCACGGCTCGTCTGCCCTGCGGGTGGTTGCATCAGTCGTGGGTGTGTGTTGCTACCCGAGGCTTGGTGTGACCATCCCGCCTTCCTCTTGTTTTCATTTTCCAAGGACTTCAGCTTCCTCTCCACAACAAATGCTCTGTCCACCATCTTTTGGAAGCCTTCATACTCGTTGGAGGACATTGCACACTGCATTTCTGCAGTAAGTCCGTCCACAAAGCAGTCCTGTTTCTGCTCATCAGTCTCGATGTCCCGTGGTGCATAACAGGATAGTTGGGTGAATTTAGTGAGGTATTCCCTCACAGTCATGTATCCTTGCTGCAGCCCCAAGAACACCTTTCTCTTGTTTTTGAGGTCACCCCTTAGTATGTAATGGTTGCGGAAACTGCGCTTGAACTCTTCACAAGTGATGTTCTCAGGGTCATGATGGGCGGCCACGTAAGCGGTCCACCAATCAGCAGCAGGTCCATGCAATTGGTGAGAGGCAAACAGCACCCTCTCATACCCTTGGCATTGTATGATCCTCATCTTGCTCTCAATGGTCTTTAGCCAATCATCTGCCTCCAGAGGTTCAGCAGCACTTGCAAACTTTGGAGGTTGAGTCCCTAGAAACTCACTCAACCTTGGTTGGCGTGGTGCAGCTTGTGGAGGTGGAACTTTGTGCAAGTTGGCCACCACTTGAGTTAGGCTCTGGATGAGCTGATTCTGATTTTCAAGCATTTGGTGGATGGGATCAACTCCTTCACGGCGACCACCCCTGTCTTGTCCTCCAGAAAGATGAGCGCTGCCGGCCTCATCGTTGTTGTTGGCGGGGTTGGCACCACGACCCTTTCCTCTTCCGGCCATCTCTCATGATCAACCAAATGTTAATTTAAAGCATTTCGTATTAAATTCCCAATTTGCTTTTTTAAACTTAACCTCATGAGGTCATATTATATTAACATTTTCTGAGGGTTTCACGTCTCACGCGAAAATAAATGCACTCTTAATTCATAGGGGTTCACACATCAAAGCAAAACAACCTAAAGACGAGGTTGTGGACAAATGCCCATGGCTTCCACAACTCACGTCACACACCAAACATTAACACACCATTAACTAAGGTATTGACTCGACTACTCGTTGACCTGCTGAACTAAGGGAAAGGACTCTACACGACTGGTATCACTGAGCTGGCTCTACGGGATCTTCCTCATTATTGCGGCTGCCCTCTGACTCCGCTTTGGGTGGGGAAGCTGCTGGTGGAGAAGTGCGGCGACGCCTGCTCGCCCGGCGGTCTGGGGTGTTAGGAGTCCATGTGTCATTCACGGTGACACACAGTTCATTCCCATCTCCTCTTTCTCTCGCCCTCAAGCTGGTGTGAAGCAATGCCTCGGTCTCCTTCAGGGTGTCACGAACATCCTGAAGCTCCTGCTGATACTCCTGCAGTCGAGTGCTGAGCATAGCAGCATCCTCCAAGCACAGGTCCATTTGCTAATGGGAAGTCCCCTGCTGCACTGGCGGGTACTTGTACTCCGCAGTACCACTCTCACGCTGGAGGACATACATGTACTCAGTTCTGTCCAGGTGGCGACGGTAGATGTAACTCTGGCAGGTGATGGCCTCCCAGGTGACATCCCTCTCGGCATCAACCTGTGTCGCTCGACAAGCTGGAGAGCGGTGGATCTTGAGCAGCTGATCTTCATGAATAATCCTCATTTCTGAACTCCATTCTTCCCGCTTCTCACGGATGGCCCGGGTGGAGCTGTAGTGTATGATTAGCTTGCCCGTATTGCCGGCAGCATGGAGCATACGCCGTAGACGGCGCAACCAGCCTCCCACTGCCAGTCCGTAGGAGTGGTACGTCACAGGATGATTCTCCTCTCTTAAGGCAAGGGCAACTACAGAAACTCTCCCTTAGGTGGACTTGCGGACGGTGCGGATCATGCGAACCATCTAAAACATAAAGCATTTAAAATTAAGTTTGATAAGGTTTAAATAAAAATCGTATTTTGAATAAAGTTAGGGCAAGGTGAATAAAAGTGACCCATTAAATAACACTTTTTAACCCACAACTTTGTAAAATAGTTTTTAAGAAAATCGGGTCCTTAAATACGTCCATTTCTACCTAGGTCCACCTTCCTACGGGCAACCTGGCTCTGATACCATTTCTGTCACACCCGGTTTCTCCGAAGAACAACCGAGTGAACATCACATGTATGCCAGGATCATTTTCTCATACATGTGATGAAAAATAGTGAAGCATCATTTATTACAAGCCAGGTGTCGAATATAAATATGTCTTACAAAGCATACGTCTCGATGGACGATGATAAGTTCATAACATGTAAATAAAATAGCAGCGGAATATTATTCTTGTGGGCTCCGTCACAGGAGTTGCCCAGGGGGGGGGACTCCATGAACCTATAATCCTTCTTTAGGTCCGAAGTCTTGGTCATTGAACGCCACATCATCCCCTTGACCTGAGCAGCAATTTAAACCAACAAATATGCAAGTTTGAGTACCGTTGGTACTCAGCAAGCGTGGGAAAGTTATGTCATGCATGGCTAGAACAAGGAGAGGTTGAACTCATGGTTAAAGCACTACGCAATTAATACCTATCACCTTAGCTTATTAAGCACCTACATTACTACACAGCTGAAATGGTCCCAATTCTCCCAACCCATCATCGGAATCAAATAACCATAACATCAATTCCAATGTTAAGCTCCCCGCTTAACATCCTCAACTTCCAATGCTATCATCCTCTAATAATGAATAAGTCCATGCCGCTCTTGACCGTGAGCACGGCTGTCATGACAGTTTTGACTCTGCAGAGTTTGCACCACTGTACCCACATGTAGTGATTTCATCCCCCGTTGCCGGGTGGACTAAAAGAACCTCCATTATGCCAGTGGCCACGAACCACATTCACACCTCCCAGGTGTGTAGCCAGGAGATCACTACGAAGCCTTTACAAAGGGATTCCCGACGAGCATGGGCCCACTGAGGTTTCACCCCTAACAGCATACACAAGGCTACAATCCGCTGCAGTGGCCCCCTCTTGAGCCTTGCGGTTCATATGGTAGTCCAGCTGACACCTATTCCCCGCACCATCCAACACACCCATACTACGCTGGGGATACACCTAATTAATTGGCCAAGCTGCCCTATCTCAGCATGTGGTTGGCACAGTAAAGCCAGGTTACATGCTCCATGAACCGGTCCTTAGGATCCAGGCAAGTACTAAACACAAACCCGAGTCTCGTGCACCCAGCACCAACCAAATCATCCAACTTGCCTCGATCCCTACCTCTACATAACTCATCATATCTCATTCAAGAGTAAGGTAAATAAATTGATGATCTCATATCCCAATTATCCCATTCTTAGCATGGCTAAGCATAAGCATATAAATGAATGACTTGATAAAATAAATCCCAACCCAAGCTACAAGGAAACAAGGTAATGCAATTCTAGGGAAACTTCCTAGCATGGGTTTCATATTTCAATTGACAATGCAAATAATTCTATCTACACATCCTAGTATAGGATCAAAGTGGTCAAGGACACTTGCCTTCTTCCTGCTGCTCTGGAATGGAAAGTCTTGGTCTTGGAAGGTGTAACACCCCAAAAACTGTTAAGAGGGGAATTTAAAAATTTTTGGACGTATTGCATGTGGTGCAGAAATTTAAATTCAAATTGGAATTCAAATTAAACTCAAAACAGAAAAGAAAAAGAAAAAAACAAACCCCCCGGCCAGTGGGCCGAAACCCACCAGCCGGCCCACCCACCCCCGCGCTAGCCCGCAGCCGCGCCCCCCCCTCTTTCTCACTGACATGCGGGGCCTGCCATCTTCTTCCTCCTCGCGCGCGCTCGGTCGACCGGGACTCCTCTCTCTCCCCCGAATCAAAACCACCCCGGATACTCGCGTATCCCATCCGAATTTCGGTTCTGGACGACGCAAACTCGATGACAACCGAACGCCGCCCTCCCCCCGATATATAAACACCGGCATCGTCCCAATTTTCACCCGCGATCAGCTGTTTTTCCTCCCGGTGAGAACCGAAGCTCCGATCACCGTTTTCTTTCGATCTCTGCTCGGGTTCTCTGATCTAACGCGCCGATCGTGTTCCACCGCCTCCGGGGAATCACGCAGGTGTAGAAAACTCGGTGGTTTGCGCTTCAAACAAAGCGCCGACGAGCATCGCCGTGAATTAACCTCGGACCTCGTCGCCGACCGCCTTCCAGGACCCCCGAGCTCAAGAAAAACCCCGAGGTGAGATCCCCGACCTCCCCTCTACCGATCTATGCCATAAAATCCCAGTTTTAGGAAGAATAGACGAAGATCCGAAGTTTTCCGGCGAGATCGCCGCCTTCCGCCGCCGCGCGCCGCCGGGCAGCGCCGCCCGCGCTCGATCAGAGCGACGTGGCTGCTTGAGGGTCGTCTATTTTAAATCACACGGTAGAATTTAAAACCCCGCGTACCGGTTCGACATTATAATCTCAGCCGTCTGTTTTAAATCGGACGGTCCACGTTAGCCCCGCGTTATAAAGGTCGGGATTCTTACGCGCTACCCCCTAGGGATCTCGGAAAATACGAGCTAGCCCCAGAAACTCTGATCTAGCCCCTAGAACTTCAGAAATTCATGTAAATTCAATTAAAAATCAGTTTTAGCCCTTGGACTTAATAAAAAATAGCAAAAACCTCTCTATTATGCATAGTTAGGCCCCTGGAAATTCTTAAAATAATATAATAGACCCTGTAGTGGGGTGAGTTTACCTTTTTAACCCTATGTGATATTAAATTTAGGAATTTGAATATGTGATTAGTATTTAAAATTTAAAAGATGGGATAAACACATTGTAAATTCAAATTTAAACTTTCCTAGCACTTGGAAAACTTTGGAGTGCGTTAAAAATAGATTTTAAGCTGAAATGAATCTGTCTAATTGATTGTTCACATTTATTAGTTATAGGGACACATTTTTAGGCTAGGAAATAATTCTGAAAATTGATAAAATAAATTTAAATTGGTTCACATCATAGGAGAAGTTCAAAAATATATTAATTAATATTTTAGATCAGAATCTATTCTGTTTAGATGAGGTGTCGTACTATTTTCATAATAAAGTTCACATTTAGGCATAGAAAATAAATCTGAAAATATAGCAAGCTAGGTATGAATAACTAGAAAATGATAAATGAAGTTTCCAAAATCTAAAGAATTCAGTCTAGGATTGGTAGAAGGTCTGAAAACCCACTTGGAGTAGGAAATTACCTTCCATGCATACTTGGTAGCTAAGATGTGTATCAATTGAATATAAGGAATTTGTTCAAATTGAAAATTCATATATAGTGCGCAAACATAAATCTGAATACAAAAGTTAGAAATCATATGCACATGTTTAAAAGTGCATGTAAGCCTAAAATCAACACACATAGAGTAACCACAACACATGGAAATGTGACTGACTTTTATAAATGTGAATGTGTGGTTTGTATGAAGTGAAAGTGTGAACTATGTCTTATGGATTGTTGTTTTCTTTTGCTATGTGTGTTGGCATGAATAGAACCTGCCCCAGAGCAAGTTCTTCCCTTCCAAGAACAAGACTTTCCATTCCCAGAGCAGCAGGAAGAAGGCAAGTGTCCTTGACCACTTTGATCCTATGCTAGGATGTGTAGGTAGAATTATTTGCATTGTCAATGGAAATATGAAACCCATGCTAGGAAGTTTCCCTAGAAATTGCATTATCTTGTTTCCTTGTAGCTTGGTTGGGGATTTATTTTATCATGTCATTTATTCATATGCTTATGCTTAGCCATGCTTAGAATGGGATAATTGGGATATGAGATCATCAATTTATTTACCTTACTCTTGAATGAGATATTATGAGTTATGTAGAGGTAGGGATCCAGGCAAGTTGGACGATTTGGTTGGTGCTGGGTGCACGAGACTCGGGTTTGTGTTTAGTACTTGCCTGGATCCTAAGGACCGGTTCATGGAGCATGTAACCTGGCTTTACTGTGCCAACCACATGCTGAGATGGGGCAGCTTGGCCAATTAATTAGGTGTATCCCCGGCGTAGTATGGGTGTGTTGGATGGTGCGGGGAATAGGTGTCAGCTGGACTACCATATGAACCGCAAGGCTCAAGAGGGGGCCACTGCAGCGGGGTTGGAGCCTCTTGTTTGCTGTTTGGGATGAAACCTAAGTGGGCCCACGCTCGTCGGGAATCCCTTTGTAGTAATCTTCTGGCTACACACCTGGGAAGTGTGAATGTGGTTTGTAGCCACTGGCATAATGGAGGTTCTTTTAGTCCACCCGGCAACGGGGGATGAAATCACTACATGTGGGTACAGTGGTGCAAACTCTGCAGAGTCAAAACTGTCATGACAGCCGTGCTCACGGTCAAGAGCGGCTTGGACTTATTCATGATTAGAGGATGATGGCTTTGGAAGTTGTGGATGTTAAGTGGGGAGCTTAACATTGGAAATGATGTTATGGTTATTTTATTATGATGATGTGATGGGAGATTGGGATCATTTCACCTATGTAGTAATGTACGTGCCTAATAAGCTAAGGTGGTAGGCAATAATTGCGTAGTGCTTCAACCATGAGTTCAACCTCTCCTTGTTCTAGTCATGCATGACATAACTTTCCCACACTTGCTGAGTACCAACGGTACCCAACCTTGCATATTTGTTGGTTTATATTGCTGCTCAGGTCAAGAGAAGGATGTGGTGTTTAATGATCAAGATTTTGGACCCGAAGAAGGTTTCTAGGTTCATGGAGTCCCCCAGGCAACACCTGTGATGGAGCCCACAAGAATAATATTCCGTTGCTAGTTTATTTTTTTGTGATGAACTTATTATCATCCATCGAGACATATGCTACGTAAGACTTATTTATATTCGACACCTGGCTTGTAATAAATGATGCTTCACTATTTGTCAACACATATATGAGAAAATGATCCTGGCATACATGTGATATTCACTCGGTTGTTCTTCAGAGAAACCGGGTGTGACAGAAGGGAAGAACTTGCTCTGGGGCAGGTTCTACTCATGCCATACACATAGCAAAAGAAAACAACAATCCATAAGCCATAGTTCATAATTTCACTCATGCAAACCACACATACATACAGCATATAAGATGCTACAACCCGAAGAACAACCGAGTGAATATCACGTGTATGCTAGGATCATTTTCTCATACATGTGATGACAAATAGTGAAGCATCATTTATTGCAAGCCAGGTGTCGAATATAAATATGTCTTACAACGCATACGTCTCGATGGACGATAATAAGTTCATAACATGTAAATAAAATAGTAGCGGAATATTATTCTTGTGGGCTCCGTCACAGGCGTTGCCCGGGGGACTCCATGAACCTAGAATCCTTCTTCGTGTCCGAAGTCTTGGTCATTGAACGCCACATCATCCCCTTGACCTGAGCAGCAATTTAAACCAACAAATATGCAAGTTTGAGTACCGTTGGTACTCAGCAAGTGTGGGAAAGTTATGTCATGCATGGCCAGAACAAGGAGAGGTTGAACTCATGGTTAAAGCACTACGCAATTAATACCTATCACCTTAGCTTATTAAGCACCTACATTACTATACAGGTGAAATGGTCCCAATCTCCCAACCCATCATCAGAATCAAATAACCATAACATCAATCCCAATGTTAAGCTCCCCGCTTAACATCGTCAACTTCCAAAGCCATCATCCTCTAATCATGAATAAGTCCAAGCCGCTCTTGACCGTGAGCACGGCTGTCATGACAGTTTTGACTCTGCAGAGTTTGCACCACTGTACCCACATGTAGTGATTTCATCCCCTGTGTCCGGGTGGACTAAAAGAACCTCCATTATGCCAGTGGCCGCGAACCACATTCACACTTCCCAGGTGTGTAGCCAGGAGATCACTACGAAGCCTTTACAAAGGGATTCCCGACGAGCGTGGGCCCACTGAGGTTTCACCCCTAACAGCATACAAGAGGCTCCAACCCCGCTGCAGTGGCCCCCTCTTGAGCCTTGCGGTTCATATGGTAGTCCAGCTGACACCTATTCCCCGCACCATCCAAAACACCCATACTACGCCGGGGATACACCTAATTAATTGGCCAAGCTGCCCCATCTCAGCATGTGGTTGGCACGGTAAAGCCAGGTTACATGCTCCATGAACCGGTCCTTAGGATCCAGGCAATTACTAAACACAAACCCGAGTCTCGTGCACCCAGCACCAACCAAATCATCCAACTTGCCTCGATCCCTATCTTGTAAAGGTCCCAAAAATGTGAATACAAAGAAACTCTTGTTTGCAAAAGTTTTGTTTAATATAAGTGAAATTTGGGACTTGTTAAAACTTTTCCCCACATGTGATAACACACATGAAGGTTTTCTTCACACAAGTCAAATGTTCATTTGAGAACTTGGAACCCTAAAGGGGTCAAAAACCAAGATGGGAAGTTTCCATATGTGTGATAAAACAAGAATCAGATTTGGAACAATTTGTTCAAACAAAAATTCAAATGAGGACAACACAATGGAATTCAAAACTGTTGTGCTGAAAATCTCATTTGTGGTAGCCAAAATAAAAATCAGATTTCATATTTGAATTCCTTGGGTACAAATTAGGGGGTGTGCAAAGTTTCATGATTTATGAAAATAGTTTGCAACCCATTTTGCAAAATGGACTTTAAATGACAAAGAATTCAAATGCACATTTGAATTTGGATAAAACTTGCCCAATTATCCAAATGCCTCTCAGATTTAAACTTCCACAATTGAATCCCATCAATATTCAAATTGGGGAGATATTTTAGAAGAGATAAGGAGGACTGACAAGTGGGTCCCACATGTTATTGAGTGCACTGAATATTGCAAAAGATCTCAGTCCACAGTCTCTGTTTTGCTTACCTCCCCCGCGAAGCAACGGACGAAGCCGATCTCCCTCCGCTCGACACCGAGCACAGCGGCAGCCAGCTCCTCCTGAATTCTTTCGTGCTGAAGAGCTGCAGGACGTCGGTAGCCACCGCCTCCCTCCCTCTCGCGCCTCTTAACCAAAGCCACGGCGCTGTTCTTCTCTCCCTCGCAACGGAAGACAGAAAACACAGCCGCCCTGCTTCGATCGATCGGGAACTCGGGAAGTCGAGTGAGCAGCGCCTCTGAGCAGCAAAACAACACCACCAACGTCTCCACGACCTCCTCGAGCCATCACCCAGTGTGTTCGTGCAGCCTACGCCGAGAACTTCGAGATCCCGCGGCGGCCGAACACCCCGGCGGCGACGTGCTTCCGTGGACAGCCTCCTCCAGAACTTGTCACGACCAAGCGAGGCCATTTTTGGGCGTGCAGGAGCTCCGTGCAGCTTCCACCCGAAGCACAGAGCTTGTCTTCGCCTCTGGACGACGAATTTCAGAAATCTTCTCTGGCCGGGGAAAACTGACCGTGGGTACGAATCCATGAAATTCTTGAGTTATATTCACTTAGAGCTCTACAAATTTCGTACACAGAACCTAGACTGGTGTAGCAACTTTTCTTCTTCACAAAACGTCGCATGAAACCCATGGTAGACGACTTGTTTCAAGCATTTCCGACGACTACCACAATAAGGGGCATCGGGTGCACGATGAACCCTAGGTTGGTGCCGTTTCCAAGCCCATATGCGGCCATGCCGAGCAGGGCAAACCTCCACTGCTGCTGTAGAACCTTTCCAGGGGACTTCTGGCGGGCTAGAGCATCGGGGCAACGTTGCCGGACTCCCTCAGAGCCGCTGGACCGGTGAGGGGTTGTTTAGGAACCTCGCCAGTCTGGGGAAGTCCCACCATCGTGTTCCTCGGGTTAAAATAAGTCCTGGTGGCGAGTAACAGCTCGGGAGTTGGTCGGAGCGACGAAAACCGGCGAACTCCGGCGAGCCCGGCGGCGCAGAAGCGCGGGGGCGGGAGGTAGACGAAGGTGCTACCGGCCCCACGCGTCAGTCGCACAGAAACAGTGGACCGGATACTCTGTGGCGTGGGATCGGCTGTGACAGCACGGGAAACAATTCTGTAGCCCGTGTGGCGCGCTCCCGGTGACTGACACGTGTCCCTGGTCCCACAGTCAGGTTTAAACTTTTCCTGGATTTATTCAAATCCCAGATTTTTCCGCAAACTTTTGAAGAGCATAACTTTTGCTAGGAACCTCCAAAATTAGTGATTCAAATTGGGATAGATTCAGATTGACAAACTCTATCCAAATATGGAACCCAATTTGTATGAAAGTCTCTATTTAATTCTTGAAAATTCCTTAAAATTGTCAGTAAAAGAATTTTAGAGGGAGTTGTTTTATCCAAAAATCCTCAAATTTTGCCATAATATTCCTTAGGGTGTTCTTAGACTCCTGTAAAAGTTTTAGCTCAGTTGGAGTTGAATTGATCAGGATAATTCAGATTGTAAGTTCCTGTATTCAAATGAATACAGAAACATTTTCAGAGAATTTCCAAAACTTGTAAATTCAGTTCTGGGAAATTCTTAGCTCCAAAAATCCTAGGAAAATTCATGTAGACTCTATGAACTATAATTGAAATTGTGGTTCACTGAGTTTGACATGAACATGGGTGTTACCTCAGAATTAATTCATCTTTGACTAAACCCTTAGAGAATTATTCTGAATAAACCACTCCATGAAAAGTGCTAAATTTTGGTCCAGAGGACTTTCTTGTGACAGAGAACTCACATGAAAATTCTCAGCTCCATTAGAGCTCTGGATCACCATTGTCTTAGGTAACCTATTAAGGTGATCAACACTTAAGTGGGAAAGGCACTCAACACTTGATCATAGTGTTTAATTCTAACCCAAACCACTAGCACCAGTGTCATTTTAAATTCTTAAACAGAGTTCCAGTTTTAAAAACTTTCATTAGATCTTATTAGCAAAATCTTTTTAATTAAATACATATGTATGATCATATCGTTTAGCATCTACGTGGAGAACGTGAGGTGGACTTAAAGTGAAGATCAAGGAGGAGGGAAAACAAGTGATCAAGCTCCAAGTGATCGTCACTAACTGATTGTAACCTTAGTCACCTGCAAAACAGGCAAGCCCTGGTTTGCATTTGAACCGTTTTATAAAGCATTTTCATTTGTAGAGATCATAGCTTTGCATCGTTGATTGCATTACATCTAGATGATATTGAAAAACCCCACTTGCATGACCAGAAACACCTAAGAGAGAAAGGGTAGAATAGCAACTCCTCGATTGGATTTGGGTACCCTAATGTTAGTAGGAAAGGTTCGGTGGAAGTCGAGTGGTTGGAAGCTACTCGCGAGTTTAGGGCTGGTTTACTTGGGATCGGGTCCAATTTAGAAAATGATGAGGAAAGTTCACACATAAGAAATGGAGACCGGGCAGGGAGGTTTAGATGCAGCAGGTTGCAGGCTTTGCGTGCATAGCCCTGCCTGTGTCGGTTAAGGCCCGTCCGTGCTTGGCCCTGTTGGACAAGTTTGAGTTGTGTACCGGGCACATACTGGCTATATGGGACCCAGGAAACCGATGTACCTTGGGAGATCCATAGTGGATCTTTTCCAACTGCCTTAAGCTTTCGGCGTCAGGGTAGCAGGAGGTACCTCGCTCAAGAACATACCACAGCGGGTATGTACCTTGAGGGAGCTTGCGTACTCGGGGCAGTTGGACTGCGTCCAATGTGGAAGATCTTGGGAAAGGTGGCCGTGTACAACGTCAGTCGAGGTTGCTGCCGGCAACTCGGAGTACGGGTGTACGTGTCGGGTAGTCCGGGCATGTACTGATTCGAATCACCGTCGCTCACGGTAATATGAGCATACTTGCCCACTGCGTCTTGACGTAGTAAGAACTGAACTAGTTATTCTTTTGAACTTGATAAGGCTGTGCTATAAATTGTATTGTAACCATGATTGAATTAGAGATAGGCTCATTAAACTTTACTTTCACTTTGTGCAAGGAGCATCGCAACAAAGCGTTTCTTGTTTGATTGTGGAGTTGTGATGCTTTTCGGCTCAAGGTCTGCACAATGAGGCTTAAAATCTGAAAGCTAAGGATCAACTTTAGGCGAGTCCTTTATGCAAATCTAGCCAACCCAATTGGATCCGTCGTGCATGTACAGTTTCTTGCTTAGGAGAGACGGGTCAGACTTGCTGAGCCTATGTGCTCACGCTTGCTATATAATTGGTTTTGCAGGTTAACATCGATGCTGAAAAGAAGGTTGTCCGGTGAGACTCGGAGACTTCCGAGTCGTTTAACACAGGGAGAACCCAGCCGCAGCTATTGTCTTCGTGTTGCTAGCGAGAGGAGTCCACGGACTGGACTTCATCTCGAGTGCTCTTAGTTATTCGACGTGAGTTGATGGAGACTTCCGCTGTAGTTACTTGATGTAAAGTATTTACAAAGAAAAACTTGTAAGCTTCCGCTATTGTTTTATGTAATACATTGTTCCTCATATGTGTGCTGTTGGGTGCCGCATAACACGGCACCACCCAATGCGATTCCTGGGCGAGTGGCCGGTCTCGTGTAAAAGTCCCAAAACTTGTAAATAGAAAACTTGAGCTATGAATAAAGTTGAGCTTGAATACAAGAAATGGGACTTACAAAAACTTTTGTGTTCCTCATGAAAGTGTTGGCATGTGCAATAAAACTTTGAATTCAGTTCGAATTAAGAGGTGCACTTCAAAAAGAAGGAGGGCATGTTCAAAATAGAAAATTCAAACTGTTGTTTGAAAAAGTGTATTTGCAATAGCCAACTCGAAGATCAGAGGACATATTTAAATTCCTCAGATCCAAATTATGAGGGAGACCAATTTGGAGGTGCTTGGATATGAATATCAAGAGGATTTGTAAATTTCATCCAAATTTGAATTCAAATTTGGAACTGAGGCAAAACTAGTCAAATTGCCAAATGACTTTTGGATTTGAGTACCTCATAGCTGAATTTGCAAGGTGCAAAAATTTGGAGATATTTGTGAGAGTTTTGGGTATAAGAAGAGGGGTGGACCCCACATGTCATAGGAATGAGTAGACTTAATCCCTAAGTATTTGCTCTCTATTCCTCACTCCCCCGAGGCCCTGCCTCCGGCCGACACCCAGCTGCTGCTCCACGCCCCAAAGCTCCACCTCCTGCCTGAATTCTTCACGCTGGCGAGCTGCTCAGGCACTGATATTACCCCACACAGCTGAGCCAACCGTGTTGGTTTTCCTCCTCACGATCAGCAGCTGCAACGTGTGTGTTTTCCTTCACCGGCGCTGCTCCACTGCTCCCTCTCTCCCGGCCAGCCCAGCGCCAATACTGCAGGCTAAAGAGGCCACAGAGGTGCGCCAGGAGGTACTGATCCTCATCCAGTCGTCCCCGTGCTCTCCCCCGAAGCCGGGTCGCCGGAATTTGAATGTTGGTACCGGCGCACGTATAGAACAGACCGTGTTTAATTCGTGAAATTCTCTCAAACCGATTGATCATACCTCCTACAATTAAAACCACAGCAACTAGATGCTCTAGCGCCCTCCCACGCCGAGAACCAAAGAAAACCGACCTCCTATGCCCCGGGCGACGAGAAATCGTCGCCGGCGGCCAAAACTGCCACGGTCCACGGTGACGACTAGTTTGCAGCCATGTTCTGCACGATTTGATCTCCGTTCCATGTTCCTAGACCCATAGGGATGCTGTAGGACATTGTAGCTCGCCGGGAGATGCCTTGGACACGCTGGAACGCGTCCATGTCGAGCTCCCGAGCCGCGCCGCCGGTGCCGACCTACTTACAGCCGTTTTCACGCGGGGAAACCTTGCCCGGCAGCTGCGACACATTCCCAGGAGCATGTAGGGTGAAACCAGAATTCATTTGGTGGAGAAATGAGAGAGAACGAGCCATGCCAAGTTTTCTGCCAGTGTGCACCCGCGGGCTCTGGCAGGAGGTTGAAGAAGCACCTGACCCGTGGGCCCCACATGTGACTGTGCTGTTTAAAATCAAACAGAGAGTTGTTCAAACTTTTAAAATGCATAACTTGGTGTAGGAAGCTCCAAAAATAGTGAGATAAATTGTGTTGGATTCCTATAAGAGAGTACTATCCAAGGTTATAGCCCAATATTTATGAAAATCCCTGGTTTTTGCTCATTAATTCATATAAGGAAAATCTTGTAGGAATTTTTCCAGGAGCTCTGTGCATTTGAAAATTACCAAATTTGGGCAGGAGATTCCCCCACAAATGGCTGAACTCCAGTAAAATTTTCAGAAGCATTGGACCTCATCTGCTTGGCCAAATGTGGTGTTAATTCCTTATGTCTCTGAAAATTGAAAAATAAACAGAGTTCAATTTCAGGATTTTCCCCCCAAACTTTAGAACCTCATAACTTTTGCTAGGAAGCTCCAAAATTAGTGATTCAAATTGGGTTGGATTGAGGATGAAGATATATATCCAAATATGCAACCCAATTTGCATGAAAACCAATAGAAAATTCTGGAGAGTTCTTTAAAGCTTTTCAGCAAAAGACTTTTATAGGGAGTTTGGTTCATCCAAAATTCCCCATATTTTGCCAGGATATTCTTTAGGATATTAGGAGACTCCTGTAAAAGTTTCAGCTCATTTGGAGTTGATTTAGTTAGGGTAATTCTAATTCCAAATTTCTGTATTCAAATAAATACAGAAACATTTTCTAAGAATTTCCAAAACTTGGAAATTCAGTTGTGGGCATTCCATAGCTCCAAAAATCCTAGGAAAATTCATTTATACTCCCTGAGCTATGTATGAAATTATAGTCCACTTGAATTTGCATGAAAGTGCAAATTTAATCAGAATTAATTTTTTTTGCTTAAAATGCTTAGGGAATTGTTCTGGGTGATCCACTTAGTGAAATGTTCTGAATTTTGGTCGAGAGGATTTTCTTGTGACAAGGAACTCCCAAGAACATTCCCGGCTCCATTGGTGCCCTGGATCATTAGTGTTCTGTTCAACCATTAGTTGATCTCCCAACCCAAGTGATGAACCTCACTTCTCACTTGAGGATAATGCTTAGACACACATCCAAACCACCACCCCAATGTCATTTTAAATTCTTAAACAAAGTTCCAGTTTCAAACTTGTCTTTAGCATTGTTAGCAAAAGCTTTATAATTAAACAAGTATACATATTCATAACGTGTAGTGCTTAGACGTGGAAAGTGAAGAAGGAAGAGTTGAGCTTGAATCAAGAAGCAAGAAGGCAGTGATTCAGCTTCAAGGCAGCAGCAACTAACTTCATACTCATCTGACTTTAGTCACCTTCAAAACCAAGGCAAGCCCCGGTTTGCATTTAAGTTGTTTTCTAAAGTTTTTAGTTTGTTCACTACTATGGGTCAAAGTTTGTATGTGCATTAGGTCAAAGGTGTTTTATACTCCACTTGCATAACCAAACATGAACCCTGAGGTCAAGGGTAGAATTGTGTCATCGCCGTAGAATAAGGCCATGCTAAATAGACTAGGGCATCCGGTAGAAGACGAGTAGTTGGAGACTACTCGCGAGCTATAGTTCAGAATATCATAAGTGTGGTTGGGAAAGGAAGCAAACTAAAGTTTACATTGCTAAAGATGAGACCGGGCAGAGGGGTTAGGCTGCGACAAGACGAGGTCTTGGTCGAGTATCTCTGCCTGTGTCGGTTAAGGACCGATGCGTATGCCGCGTCCAGGAGCAAGTATTGAGTTGTGTACCGGATGCTTACTGATATATGGGAACCAGGAAACTGATGTACCAGGTTCACTGGGTTGTAGAGGCATACCACATCGTCTCGTTAGACCTATTAGCCCGAGACGGCGTGACCGGTTCTACAGTCTAGTGTCCTTAGAAAGGTTGCCACATACGACGTAATGAAGGACGCCAGAGTTGGGTCTTCAGAGGCGGGCGTATGTGTCGAGTTATCCAGGTAGTGTTTGATTCGAATCACCGTCCCTCGCGGTTATTGAGTACCGCTTGCTCCCATGTTGTGACGTAGTTAATCAACTTGTGTGGAAACAGTTTGCAAAAGTATAATTGCTGCTATGATTATGTTAAGCTGCATGAAAACCATGTTTGAAGTAGAGATAGAGCTAACTAAAGTTATTTTCTACCTTGGGGCAAGTAACATTGGAATGAAGCGTTTCTTGTTTGGTTGTGGAGTTCCAATGTTGCCGATCGCAAGGTCATTATTATATGGCTAAAATTTGAAAGTTAAGGATGAACTCGTAGGCGAGTCTTTTCGCAAATGACAGGCTTAGGTCTTAGGTTACTTTCATCTAGAGTTTCATGTCTTAGGAGATACGGTTAAGTCTTGCTGAGCCTTTGTGCTCACTCTTGCTATATAAGTGGTTTTGCAGGTAAACCTCGACGCTATAAAGAAGGTTGTCCGGTGAGACTCGGGAACTTCTGAGTCATGTCACACTCGATAACCTAGCCGCTGCCGTGTCTTCGTGTTGCTAGTGAGAGGAGTCTGCGGGCTGGACCTCTTCTCGAGTGCTTCGTAGTTATTCAACGTGCTGGTTATAGACTTCCGCTGTAGCTATTTTATGTAAATTATTTACAAAGAATAATTGTAAGCTTCCGCTTTGGATTTATGTAATACTGTGTTCCTTATATGTGTGCTGTTGGGTGCCGCATAACACGGCACCACCCAATGTGATTCCTCGGGCGAGGCGGCACGGCCCCGTGATGGAGGTCGGGCCCCCTCAGCATGGTATCAGAGCCGCATTGGTAATAGCGCATGGAATAAGGATGGTATTACGACAAAAACTTAGGATACGGTGGGGAAACGGTATTAGGCCCACATAAGGACTATAGTAGTGTAGTTACTTAAAGTGGCATTGCTAACTTACTTGTTATAATTCTGAAATTTTGATTATGCAACGACGCACCTACGTTCAGGTAAGAATGGTAAGGAACGCTACCGAAAGAGGTTCAATTTCGGTTAGCTCCCCTGATGAGGAAAGTGGATCAGGGCTAGGTCTCACAGCTTGGTGTGAGACGTCAATATGAACTCCTGGACTCTCCATGTTCCTGAGTTCATATGAAACGCTGATCCCTAGCGTGCATTAGGCAAGTAAGTGGAGACCCCATTGTGTGGTCAGTAATGCGATAGTGTGTTCGTCTGGAAGTAGCCCAGGAGGACATACGCAGCGCTTGCCATCGGCATGCCCTGTAGGGCAGTAAGTGGTATCTGTTGGTTTGATAACATTCCCAAACGTGACGACCCGTTCATGACATACTCGGGTTCCCCGTCGTGTGGTGTTGAAACACGATCACGTGCCTTGAGACATGGCTTAACTCAAGGACGGCCGTATGACAATGATACGGGTGTTTGTATTTACTTTCAATTATGGAACTGCCTGAAATGAAACAACCTTTGAGTGCACCACTATTGAGTGTCTTTCTGCAGGTACTAACCACGTACGTATCCCGTGTAGTACACGTGTGCGAGAGACCGTCTTAGTGCCACTGATAATATGTATATGCCGGTATAATCCAGGTAGGATTTTTCTTTTGGTGAGGCTACGTAGTACCGACAGGATTCTTACGGTGCATCGACACCGTACTGAACATATAATCCTCTTCCCTATGAAGAACTGATTCATGAACTAACTTTCAACTATAAATGGAAGATTGAAACAAGTATTAGTTACTGAACTCTTATTTTGAGCTAAGATTCAAATGAGAGCATAACTAGGTGTCAAAGTTTTCAAAAATAGGGATTCTTGCTGGATTTTGACAGAGCATAACTCTGAGTATATTTAACCAATCAAGGTGTATGATACAGTTCTGGAAAGATTTTTAAGTGCTCTACAACTTCTTTGTAGACCCCCAGAGCAAAATCACACGATAAGTTGGTGAAAAGTCCAGTTGAAGGCAAACTCAGAACCAGGACAGTAGCAAAAACCTCTCTGGACCTTTCTGTTTTTAAGCCATAACTTCCTGTAAAAAAATCCTTAAGGAGCACATAAGTACTTGTTGGAAATCTACTGAAGTTTTCTAAAACTTTGGTATTGAACTCAAGTCAAGAATCTGTTGATAACTTAAGTAAACTTTGGAGTTTGTGTGAGCTGGTCAGGGTAGTCCCGCTGATTAGCTTAGCGTACATAAGATTTGTTTAAACATGAATGTGGTTATGCTTTCCTAAAGTTCATGACATGTTCATGTTTTACTTATCTTTACTTACTACTGAGATAGAATTTTGATTGACTCAAAATTTTGTTTCGTGCAGTATGGTACGTACACATTCTCAAATGGAGGTTGGAGATTCAAGTCGAGGTGGGAATGACTCGACTTCATCACAAGAGCCATCGCCAACCGGATTGGCTGAAATTATGGCGAAGATGAATGAAACTCTCCAAACTCTAGTTCAACAAGGCATAACTCGAGAAGCTCAACATCACATGCCAACCCAGAGCACGTACCTGGATTTCTTGGCGACACAACTGCCGGTATTCTCTGAGGCGGCTGACCATTGTGAAGCAAATCACTGGTTACGTGTCATTGAGTCCAAGTTTGGGTTGATCCAATGTGATGAATTCTCGAAGACTCTATATGCCACTCAGCAGCTTCACGGATTTGCTGGAGCATGTTGGGCAGACTACCTTGCTGTCCAACCAGCAGGGCATCGTGTCACATGGGCGGAATTCCAGGCTGCATTTCGTGCTCGTTTCATCCCTGCGGGCATAATGCAAACCATTCTGGATGAGTTCTGGAGTCTGAAGCAAGGGGACATGAGTGTTATTGAGTATGCAAAGGAATTCAATCGCTTAGCTCAATATGTCCCTGACTATGTGAATCACCATCCATGAGGGGTTATCATTTTTATCGAGGGCTGACTGCTAGGCTGCGATGTGAATTGGCTCAAGTTAGCCAAGAGAATTTTGATGAGTTTGTGAGCTGTGCTATCACTCAAGAATATTATTCCAACCTCTACCCCAAAGAAAAGAGGGAGAGGGACTCATCACAGGATGAAGACAATCGTCTACCTCAGAAGTATCGGTTGGTGATCCGTTCACCTTCCGGTCGAGAGATCCCACAAGAGGTGCAATCATTCTGGGAGTGTGACGACTCTTCTACTCCACAGAGGTCTGATTCACCTCCACCGCAGCAGCAAATTATTTCTTATGCACCTCAGTATCAAGAAAGTGCACTAGAATATTATGGCCCTCAAGCGGTTGACGAGGAACAAGTTGATGTCTCAGCTGAACTGAGTGCTGTCCCACTTCATATTGACAATGAGCTCAACGTCAATGAAGCAACTGAACCGAGCAGCAACCTTATGTCTGCGGGTCCAGTTCCAAGAAGTGATCTTGAGCAGCCCAGAAAAGCTATGTCAAAAGTGGGGACAGTTAATTATGTGTCAGTCGATGATCTGCCAAAGGGAGGACCTGTTCTTGCCGGCAGGTTCACCTTAAATGACAATCCGGTCGTCATTTTATTCGACTCTGGTGCAAGACATAACTTCATTAGCCGGGCAACGGTAATCCAGGATCAGATCTCCACCACTGTCACAAAGGGTTCTTACCTTATTCATTCGCCAGGTGGAGACATCTCAACTAATGAAGTCGTTTCTCGAGCACCACTTTGTTTGGGTGGAAAAATTTATCCTACCACCCTCATCATTCTCGAAGACCAGGGAATCAATGCCATATTGGGAATATCGTGGCTGACGTTCCATAAGTCTGTTCTGGACATCGAGAACAGGAGTGTTCACTTGGACTCTCCACTTCACGGACATCAAACATTGTACCTCGGCGCAGCGGTTTCCAAAGACCCGGAAGTATGTAATGCCGAGGCTTGCAAGTTAGAAGACATTTCGGTAGTCCGTGAATATCTGGACGTGTTTCCCGAAGATCTTCCAGGCCTACCACCTGAGCGTGAGGAGGAGTTCAAGATAGAGTTGATACCGGGAACCACGCCGATCTCTCGGAGACCATAGAAAATGGCTCCGAATGAATTAGCGGAATTGAAGGAGCAACTCAAAGATCTGACGGACAAGGGGTTTATTCGTCCAAGTTCATCACCATGGGGTTGCTCAGCTTTGTTTGTGAAGAAGAAGGATGAGACGCTGAGGCTATGCGTCGATTATCGTCCTTAGAATGTTGTGACCATAGAGAACAAGTATCCACTACCAAGAATTGATATCCTCTTCGATCAGCTAGTGGGTGCTAAAGTCTTCTCCAAGATGGACTTAAGGTCGGGATATCATCAAATCAAGATTCGAGCGGAAGATGTCCCGAAAACAGCATTCTCAACAAGATATGGACTCTATGAGTATCTTGTCATGTCATTTGGGTTGACCAATGCTCCGGCCCACTTTATGTATCTTATGAACTCGGTGTTCATGCCGGAGCTGGATCAGTTCGTCGTGGTATTCATCGACGATATCTTGGTCTATTCCAAATTTGAAGAGGAACACGCCAAACATTTGCATATTGTGCTCCAATGACTGAGAGATCACAAGCTCTATGTAAAGTTTAGTAAATGTGAATTCTGGATCAACCAAGTGCCGTTTCTTGGACATATTATTTCAGCAGAAGGCATTTCTGTTGATCCAAGCAAGATTGAACAAGTGATGAAGTGGAAGGCTCCAACATCAGTCCATGAAGTTCGTAGCTTCTTGGGTTTGGCGGGATATTATCGGAGGTTCATCCCGAGCTTCTCAAAAATCTCCAAACCTATGACTGAGCTACTGAAAAAGGGCATCAAATATGATTGGAGCAAGCCATGTGAGGAAGCTTTTCAGACGTTGGTGAAACACCTCACAACAGCCCCGGTTCTAGCTCAACCGGATACAACTAAGCCTTTTGATGTTTATTGTGATGCATCCGGCGTCGGGCTTGGTTGTGTACTCATGCAAGGAGGACGTGTGGTCGCATATGGATCACGGCAATTACGGAATCATGAGCAACATTATCCAACTCATGATCTCGAGCTTGCTGCCGTGGTATTAGCTTTGAAGATGTGGAGACATTACCTATTGGGAAATCTGGTTCATCTCTTCACCGACCACAAAAGCTTGAAGTACATATTCACTCAGAAAGAGTTGAATATGCGGCAACGGCGATGGTTGGAGTTGATCAAGGACTATGAGATTGAAATTCATTATCATCCGGGCAAGGCAAATGTAGTTGCCGATGCACATAGCCGGAAGTCTCATATTCATAACCTAACCATTGCGCCGATAGAAGAGGAAGAACCAAGTCTTTACTTGGTTCCATATGGGGCTCTGCATAATCTAGCTCTCATACCCACCATAAGAGAGGAGGTGATGGAAGCTCAAAGGAGAGACAAGGGCATGACTCATATCAAAAGGAGGTTGAAGAACGGGGAGATGAAATGTTTCCGGTTAGATGATGAAGATACCTTGTGGTTCAAGGACCGGATAGTCGTACCCCGTGGTATGAGGCTGCGGAAGAAAATTTTGGATGAGGCTCAATAGCAGCAATTATACTTTTGCAAACTGTTTCCACACAAGAGTATTAACTACGTCACAACATGGGAGCAAGCGGTACTCAATAACCACGAGGGACGGTGATTCGAATCAAACACTACCCGGATAACTCGACACATACGCCCGCCTCTGAAGACCCAACTCTGGCGTCCTTCATTACGTCGTATGTGGCAACCTTTCTCAGGACACTAGACTGTAGAACTGGTCGCGCCGTCTCGGGCTCATAGGTCTAACGAGACGATGTGGTATGCCTCTACAACCCAGTGAACCTGGTACATCGGTTTCCTGGTTCCCATATATCAGTAAGCATCCGGTACACAACTCAATACTTGCTCCTGGACGCGGCATACGCATCGGTCCTTAACCGACACAGGCAGAGCTACTCGACCAAGACCTCGTCTTGTCGCAGCCTAACCCCTCTGCCCGGTCTCATCTTTAGAAATGTAAACTTTAGTTTGCTTCCTTTCCCAACCACACTTATGATATTCTGAACTATAGCTCGCGAGTAGTCTCCAACTACTCGTCTTCTACCGGATGCCCTAGTCTATTTAGCATGGACTTATTCTACGGCGATGACACAATGCTACCCTTGACCTCAGGGTTCATGTTTGGTTATGCAAGTGGAGTATAAAACACCCTTGACCTAATGCACATACAAACTTTGACCCATAGTAGTGAACAAAGTAAAAACTTTAGAAAAGAACTTAAATGCAAACCGGTGCTTGCCTTGGTTTTGCAGGTGACTAAAGTCAGATGATTATGAAGTTAGTTGCTGCTGCCTTGAAGCTGAATCACTGCCTTCTTGCTTCTTGATTCAAGCTCAACTCTTCCTTCTTCACTTTCCACGTCTAAGCACTACACGTTATGAATATGTATACATGTTTAATTATAAATCTTTTGCTAACAATGCTAAAGACTGGTTTGAAACTGGAACTTTGTTTAAGAATTTAAAATGACACTGAGGTGGTGGTTTGAATGTGTGTCTAAGCATTATCCTCAAGTGAGAAGTGAGGTTCATCACTTGGGTGGGGAGATCAACTAATGGTTGAACAGAACACTAATGATCCATGGCTCCAATGGATCTGGGAATTTTCTTGGGAGTTCCTTGTCACAAGAAAATCCTCTGGACCAAAATTCAGAACATTTCACTTAGTGGATCACCCAGAACAATTCCCTAAGCATTTAAGAAAAAAGAAATTAATTCTGATTAAATTTGCACTTTCATGCAAATTCAAGTGAACTATAATTTCATACATAGCTCAGGGAGTATACATGAATTTTCCTAGGATTTTTGGAGCTATGGAATGCCCAGAACTGAATTTCCAATTTTGGAAATTCTCAGATAATGTTTCTGTATTTATTTGAATACAGAAATTTGGAATTAGAATTACCCTATCTAAATCAACTCCAAATGAGCTGAAACTTTTACAGGAGTCTCCTAATATCCTAAAGAATATCCTGGCAAAATTTGGGGAATTTTGTTTGAACCAAACTCCCTATAAAATTCTTTTGCTGAAACGCTTTAAAGAATTCTCCAGGATTTTCTATTGGTTTTAATGCAAATTGGGTTGCTTATTTGGATAGAGCTCTTCATCCTGAATCCAACCCAATTTGAATCACTAATTTTGGAGCTTCCTAGCAAAAGTTATGAGGTTCTAAAGTTTGGGGGAAAAATCCTGAAATTGAACTCTGTTTATTTTTCAATTTTCAGAGATATAAGGAATTAACACCACATTTGGCCAAGAAGATAAGGTCCAATGCTTCTGAAAATTTTATTGGAGTTCATTCATTTGTGGGAGAATATCCTTCCCAAATTTGGGAATTTTCAAATACACAGAGCTCCTGGAAAAATTCCTACAAGATTTTCCTTATATGAATTAATGAGCAATAACCAGGGATTTTCATAAATATTGGACTGTACCCTTGGATAGTACTCTCTTAGAGGAATCCAACACAATTTATCTCACTATTTTTGGAGCTTCCTACACCAAGTTATGCATTTTACAAGTTTGAACAACTCTCTGTTTGATTTTAAACAGCACAGTCACATGTGGGGCCCACGGGTCAGGTGCTTCTTCAACCTCCCGCCAGAAACCACGGGTGCACACCGGCAGAAAACTTGGCATGGCTCGTTCTCTCTCATTTCTCCACCAAATGAGCTCCGGTTTTGCCGTACATGCTCCTGGGAACGTGGCGCAGCTGCCGGGCAAGGTTTCCCCGCGTGAAAACGGCTGTAGGTCGGTCGGCACCGGCGGGGTGGCTCGGGAGCTCGACATGGATGCGTTCCAGCGTGTCCAAGGCATCTCCCGGCGAGCTACAATGTCCTGCAGCATCCCTATGGGTCTAGGAACATGGAACGGAGATCAAATCGTGCAGAACATGGCTGCAAACTAGTTGTCACCGTGGACCGTGGCAGTTTTGGCCGCCGGCGACGATTTCTCATTGCCCGGGGCATAGGAGGGTCGGTTTTCTTTGGTTCTCGGCATGGGAGGGCGCTAGGGCATCGAGTTGCTGTGGTTTGAATTGTAGGAGGTATGATCAATCGGTTTGAGAGAATTTCATGAATTAAACAAGGTCTGTTCTCTACGTGCCCGGTACCAAAATTCAAATTCCGGCGACCCGGCTTTGGGGGAGAGCAGGGGGATGACGGGATGAGGATCAGTACCTCCTGGCGCACTTCTGTGGCCTCTTGAGCCTGCCGTAGAGGCGCTGGGCTGGCCGAGAGAGAGGAAGCAGTGGAGCAGCGCCGGTGAAGGAAAACACACACGTTGCAGCTGCTGATCGTGAGGAGGAAAACCAACACGGTTGGCTCAGCTGTGTGGGGGTAATATCAGTGCCTGAGCAGCTCGCCAGCATGAAGAATTCAGGCAGGAGGTGGAGCTTTGGGGCGTGGAGCAGCAGCTTGGTGTCGGCCGGAGGCAGGGCCTCGGGGGAGTGAGGAACAGAGAGCAAATACTTAGGGATTAAGTCTACTCATTCCTATGACATGTGCGGTCCACCCCTCTTCTTATCCCCCAAAACTCTCACAAATATCTCCAAATTTTGGCACCTTGCAAATTCAGCTATGAGGTACTCAAATCCAAAAGTCATTTGGCAATTTGACCAGTTTTGCCTCAGTTTCAAATTTGAATTCAAATTTGGATGAAATTTACAAATCCTCTTGATATTCATATCCAAGCACCTCCAAATTTCCTCCAAATTGGTCTCCCTCATAATTTGGATCTGAGGAATTCAAATATGTCCTCTGATCTTTGAGTTGGCTATTGCAAATACACTTTTTCAAACAACAGTTTGAATTTTATATTTTGAACATACCCTCCTTTTTTTTGAAGTGCACCTCTTAATTCAAACTAAATTCAGAGTTTTATTGCACATGCCAACACTTTCATGAGGAACAAAAAAGTTTTTGTAAGTCCCATTTCTTGTATTCAAGCTCAACTTTATTCATAGCTCAAGTTTTCTATTTACAAGTTTTGGGACTTTTAAATTCCTCCCCCCTTAAAAAGAATCTCGTCCCGAGATTCATGATTAAGGACAATGTGGAGAGGACAGTTACTCAACATACGCCTCTAACAACTCCGGATGATTGCGTTGCAAATACTCCTCGCTTTCCCATGTAGCTTCGTCGGACGTGTGATTTTCCCATAGCACTTTGAAAAATCGCAGCGTCCGATTCCTGGTTTCGCGAGTCTTTTCATCAATTATCCGGGTTGGTCGCTCAACATACGTGATGTCCGGCTTCAAATTTTCTATGTCTTCCGTGAGAATCTCCGTTGGAACTTTTAAACACTTCCGCAACTGAGATATGTGGAAGACGTTATGAACTCCAGCTAAGGCTGCCGGTAGCTCCAAACGGTATGCCACGGGTCCACACCTTTCAATGATAATGAAGGGACCGATAAAACGTGGAGCTAATTTTCCTTTCACTCCAAATCGGTGAATGCCCTTCATCGGAGATACGCGGAGGTATACGTGGTCCCCAACATGGAAATCTAGAGGACGACGTCTCCTATCCGCATAGCTCTTTTGTCTTGACTGAGCGGCTTTCAGATTTGCTTGAATACGCCTTACCCGCTCTTCAGCTTCATTTACGAGGTCAATCCCGTAAATCACTCTCTCGCCAGATCCACACCAGTTCAAGGGTGTGCGGCACTTCCGGCCGTAGAGAGCTTCATAAGGTGCCATTTTGATACTTGATTGATACCCGTTGTTATATGAGAACTCTGCCAACGGTAAGTGATCATCCCAGCTCTTACCGTGGTGGATGACACATGCTCTCAGCATATCTTCAAGTATTTGATTCACCCTCTCAGTTTGTCCATCGGTTTGAGGGTGATACGCGGAGCTTCGAATCAATTTAGTTCCCAAGGATGTGTGCAGCTGTTCCCAGAAGCGGGACACGAACAGCGATCCTCTATCGGAGACAATGGTTCGGGGAACTCCATGCAAGCATAAAATTCGTGCTATGTACAACTCCGCATACTGCTTGGCGCTGTAGTTGGTATGCACCGGAATGAAACGTGCCGATTTGGTTAATCGATCAACGAGTACCCAAATCGAGTCATGGTGGTGGGAGGTCATCGGCAACCCAACGATGAAATCCATACTCAAGTCTTCCCACTTCAATTCCGGTATTTGTAGCGGTTGCAGCAGGCCCGACTTCTTCACATGGTCGGCCTTAACTCTTCGACACGTATCACATTCTGAAACATATTTTGCAACTTCACGTTTCATACGTGTCCACCAAAACTTCTTCCGGAGGTCTTGGTACATTTTATTGCTGCCAGGATGAATAGAAAATTTGGATAAGTGAAATGCATAACTTGGTGTAGGAAGCTCCAAAAATAGTGATATAAATTGTGTTGGATTCCTCTAAGAGAGTACTATCCAAGGGTACAGCCCAATATTTATGAAAATCCCTGGTTTTTGCTCATTAATTCATATAAGGAAAATCTTGTAGGAATTTTTCCAGGAGCTCTGTGTATTTGAAATTCCCAAATTTGGGAAGGAGATTCCCCCATAAATGACTGAACTCCAGTAAAATTTTCAGAAGCATTGGACCTCATCTGCTTGGCCAAATGTGGTGTTAATTCCTTATGTCTCTGAAAATTGAAAAATAAACAGAGTTCAATTTCAGGATTTGCCCCCAAACTTTAGAACCTCATAGCTTTTGCTAGGAAGCTCCAAAATTAGTGATTCAAATTGGGTTGGATTCAGGATGAAGAGCTCTATCCAAATATGCAATCCAATTTGCATGAAAACCAATAGAAAATCCTAGAGAATTCTTTAAAGCTTTTCAGCAAAAGAATTTTATAGGGAGTTTGGTTCATCCAAAATTCCCCAAATTTTGCCAGGATATTCTTTAGGATATTAGGATACTCCTGTAAAAGTTTCAGCTCATTTGGAGTTTATTTAGTTAGGGTAATTCTAATTCCAAATTTCTCTATTCAAATAAATACAGAAACATTATCTGAGAATTTCCAAAACTTGGAAATTCAGTTCTGGGCATTCCATAGCTCCAAAAATCCTAGGACAATTCATGTGTACTCCCTGAGCTATGTATGAAATTATAGTTCACTTGAATTTGCATGAAAGTACAAATTTAATCAGAATTAATTTCTTTTTGCTTAAATGCTTAGGGAATTGTTCTGGGTGATCCACTTAGTGAAATGTTCTGAATTTTGGTCCAGAGGATTTTCTTGTGACAAGGAACTCCCAAGAATATTCCCAGCTCAATTGGAGCCATGGATCATTAGTGTTCTGTTCAACCATTAGTTGATCTCCCCACCCAAGTGATGAACCTCACTTCTCACTTGAGGATAATGCTTAGACACACATCCAAACCACCACCCCAGTGTCATTTTAAAATTCTTAAACAAAGTTCCAGTTTCAAACCAGTCTTTAGCATTGTTAGAAAAAGCTTTATAATTAAACATGTATACATATTCATAATGTGTAGTGCTTAGACGTGGAAAGTGAAGAAGGAAGAGTTGAGCTTGAATCAAGAAGCAAGAAGGCAGTGATTCAGCTTCAAGGCAGCAGAAACTAACTTCATAATAATCTGACTTTAGTCACCTGCAAAACCAAGGAAAGCACCGGTTTGCATTTAAGTTGTTTTCTAAAGTTTTTACTTTGTTCACTACTATGGGTCAAAGTTTGTATGTGCATTAGGTCAAGGGTGTTTTATACTCCACTTGCATAACCAAACATGAACCCTGAGGTCAAGGGTAGCATTGTGTCATCGCCGTAGAATAAGGCCATGCTAAATAGACTAGGGCATCCGGTAGAAGACGAGTAGTTGGAGACTACTCGCGAGCTATAGTTCAGAATATCATAAGTGTGGTTGGGAAAGGAAGCAAACTAAAGTTTACATTTCTAAAGATGAGACCGGGCAGAGGGGTTAGGCTGCGACAAGACGAGGTCTTGGTCGAGTAGCTCTGCCTTGTTGGTTAAGGACCGATGCGTATGCCGCGTCCAGGAGCAAGTATTGAGTTGTGTACCGGATGCTTACTGATATATGGGAACAAGGAAACCGATGTACCAGGTTCACTGGGTTGTAGAGGCATACCACGTCGTCTCGTTAGACCTATGAGCCCGAGACGGCGCGACCGGTTCTACAGTCTAGTGTCCTGAGAAAGGTTGCCACATACGATGTAATGAAGGACGCCAGAGTTGGGTCTTTAGAGGCGGGCGTATGTGTCAAGTTATCTGGGTAGTGTTTGATTCGAATCACCGTCCCTCGCGGTTATTGAGTACCGCTTGCTCCCATGTTGTGACGTAGTTAATCAACTTGTGGGGAAACAGTTTGCAAAAGTATAATTTCTGGTATGATTATGTTAAGCTGCATGAAAACCATGTTTGAAGTAGAGATAGAGCTAACTAAAGTTATTTTCTACCATGGGGCAAGTAACATTGGAATGAAGCGTTTCTTGTTTGATTGTGGAGTTCCAATGTTGCTGATCGCAAGGTCATTATTATTATGGCTAAAATTTGTAAGTTAAGGATGAACTCGTAGGCGAGTCTTTTCGCAAATGAAAGGCTTAGGTCTTAGGTTACTTTCATCTAGAGTTTCATGTCTTAGGAGAGACGGTTAAGTCTTGCTGAGCCTTTGTGCTCACTCTTGCTATATAAGTGGTTTTGCAGGTAAACCTCGACGCTATAAAAAAGGTTGTCCGGTGAGACTCGGGAACTTTTGAGTCATGTCACACTCGAGAACCTAGCCGCTGCCGTGTCATCGTGTTGCTAGCGAGAGGAGTCCGCGGGCTGGACCTCTTCTCGAGTGCTTCGTAGTTATTCAACGTGAGCTGGTTATAGCCTTCCGCCGTAGCTATTTTATGTAAATTATTTACAAAGAATAATTGTAAGCTTCCGCTTTGGATTTATGTAATACTGTGTTCCTTATATGTGTGCTGTTGGGTGCCGCATAACACGGCACCACCCAATGTGATTCCTCGGGCGAGGCGGCACGGCCCCGTGATGGAGGTCGGGCCCCTCATCTTGGTTGAACGGGGCCGCGTCAGCGGGGTATCAGAGCTGAGCCCTGTCTCAGTCGGTACCGAGCCTGTCTCAGCTGGTATCAGAGTCGAATTGGTAATAGCACACGGAATAAGGAAGGTATTACGACAAAAATTTAGGTTACGGTGAGGATACGGTACTAGGCCCACATAAGGATTACTATTAGCTTATTATGAAGGTGGCAAACTAACTTATTTGTTATGTCGGAAAATCGTGCATCTCAGGACGAGTTATGTCTTGGGGGGTGCACGCAAGCGCTGTCCACCAGTGCGCACAAGCTGAAGGGTGGAGCCCCAAAGGTGGCAGGTAACCCGACCCGCTTTAGTATCCTCTACGACTCCTCATGTCGTTTGGGGTACTCGAGCAACGTCTGTCCCAGGCGTGCGTGGTGCAATTTGGGAAACCCCGTCATGTGGTTAATAACGTGAAGACGTAGCTCAAGGCGTGTTTGGCTTGAGAACACCTGTGCGAGTGATGACGGACGGGTGTAAGAACTGTATGGATACCGGGTTCTGTGTGCAGCCGGACCTGACGATTGAGTGTGACTTATGCAGGATTAACCACGAAACCGTAGTACGAATAGTACACGTTTGCGAGTGACCGTTTTAGTGCCACCTAAGATACGTTTATGCCGGTATAATCCGGTTAGGATTTTCTTTTGGTATGGCTACGTAGTACCGATATGCTTCTTACGGTGCATCGACGCCGTACTAAACTTAATAACCCCTTTTATTTGAATAAATGACTCATGAACTAACATTCAAAAAAAAATGTAAGTTTGAACCAAATATTAGTTACTGAACTCTTATTTTGAGCTAAGATTCAAATGAGAGAAAGACTAGGCTTCAAAGATTTCAAAAACAGAGTGCTCTGTTTTCGGCAGAAATTTTTGCTGGAATTCAACAGAGCATAACTCTGAGTAGCTTGACCCAATTAAGGTGTATGATACAGTTCTGGAAATATTTTCAAGTGATCTACAACTTATTTGTAGAGCTCCAGAGCAAAATCACACGCTAAATGGGTAGAAAGTTCAGAGGAAGGTAAACTGTTTAGAACCAGGACAGCCGCAAAAACCTCTCTGGACCTTCCTGTTTTTGAGCCATAACTTTCTGTACAGAAACCCTTAAGAAGCCTATGATACACCATTGGATAGGTTATGAAATGTGCAACATTGTTGTAGTTCAAAGTTTGTTCAGGTTCTTATTGTATTTACATATACAACTATGATAAAATCAGCCACGTACAAAGGAGGTGCTGGCAGAATTTATCCTGGAATTCTGTCAACTTTGGAAAATCATAACTTTTAATCAGGAGATGATCTGGGGGCATATGAGTACTCATTGGAAAAATACTGAAGTTAACTTTAACTTTGGTATTCGACTTGAGTTATAAAAATGCCCTTAACTAGATCAAAATCTGGAGATAGTGCATAAAGGTCTGTCCTGTACAGATAGGCTGGATAGTTATGCCTACTAAGGAATTGTGTAAACATGGGTTTTGTTACTGCTTTTACTAAAGTTTTGACATAATCATGTTTCCATTAGTCTCACATACTGCTGAGTTCTTGTTTAACTCATCTCAACTACATTTTGCAGTATGGTTCGTACTCGCTCTAGGAGTAGGGCCGGAAGTTCTCGTCGAGGTGGTGATGCTTCTATTCCACCAGTGGAACCACCATCCACGGGATGGATGGATCTTATGACTCGAGTCGTCGAGTCTAACCAAGAGAACACTAGGCTACTCCAAGGAGCAATGCAAGAACACACACGCTTACTCCAAGCTTTGGTACAGCAAGGCGTACTCCAGAACACGCAACAAGTCGTTCCACCTCGGAACGCTTATCTGGATTTCTTGGCGACTCAACCGCCAATTTTTACTGAAGCCACCGAACCTGTGGAAGCGGATCAATGGCTTCGTGTCATGGAGTCCAAATTTGGAGTATTCAAGTGTGATGACTATCAGAAAACTAAGTTTGCCGCTCAGCAACTCCATGGAGCCGCCGGAAACTGGTGGGTGGATCATCTTGCCACCATTCCGGAGGACCATCAAGTAGCATGGAGTGAATTTTGTGAAGTCTTTCATACTCGTTACATACCACTAGGTATTGTAAAGGCAAAGCGGGAGGAATTTTTGGGCTTGAAGCAAGGGGACATGAGTGTCCTCGAGTATGTCAGGAGATTTAATCTTTTGGCCCAATATGCTCCCGAATATGTGGCGAAAGAAGAGGCACGGTGTGACCTATTCTTCCATGGCCTGAGTGCCATATTACAGGATAAGTTGGCCGTACACAATAACGGCAGTTACACCGACATGGTTGATGCGGCTTTCATTCAAGAGAAGCTGACACTTGAGTGGCAAGCGGAGAAGAGAAATATGAGTGCGATTGAGCAGGCTAGCACAAGTTATGTGCCTCAGAAGTACCGTTTGGTGTATCAAACGCCACCCGGTGAAAGATGGAGGCCACCTGTACGATCAACTCCTCAGAGATTAATTACTGGTCAAGTTCTACAACTTGCACCACCTCCACTGCCGCAGCATCAGATGGTGGTTTGTGCTCCATCGCTGCAGCCATATGTACCTAGCAGTCCACCGCAAGTCAACGAAGAACCGGAGAGGCATCCGTGTCTTACTTGTGGGCGTACGGGACATTATGCTAGGCAATGTCCGGAGGGAATTCAAGGCTACGGGTCATCATATTTACAACAATACGATCCGTACCTTAATCTGCAGATAGGAGGGCAGATAAGGGGCAATATTCACTATACTGTGATTGATGATGTTCCGGAAGGAGAAGCCGCTTTAGCAGGGATGCTTTCTCTGAATCAGCTACCGGTTTTAGTTCTCTTTGATTCCTGTGCCACACACAACTTCATTAGCAAGTCTTTCGTGGCTCAACATCAGCCCCAAACAGTTTATACAAAGAGGCAATACCTCATATCTTCGCCAGGGGACAGCAGTACCGCAAGTGAGGTTGTCTCCCGAGCACCTCTTTGTTTGGGGGGTAGAATATACCCTACGACTCTTATTATTCTTGAGGGTCTGAACATCGACATCATTTTGGGGATGTCGTGGTTGAATTACCACAGGACGGTTCTTAACATCAGCTCCAGGACCGTTGAGCTCAACTCCCCACAGCACGGTCTTCATATATTAATTCTGGGCACCAGATGGCAACAGATTGCAACGGTAAACCACATGTAAGCTGTTAATATAGAGGACATTCCGGTAGTACGTGAGTATCCAGATGTATTTCCCGAAGATTTACCGGGCATGCCGCCCGAACGAGACGTTGAGTTCAAGATCGAACTCATACCGGGAACAACACCGATATCACGAAGGCCGTACAAGATGGCACCCAATGAACTGGCAGAATTGAAGACACAGCTGAATGACCTAATGAGCAAGGGCTTTATACGACCGAGTTCGTCACCTTGGGGTTGTTCAGCGTTGTTTGTCAAGAAGAAGGACAAAACACTACGGCTTTGTGTTGATTATCGTCCTTTGAACGCCGTTACCATCAAGAACAAGTATCCACTACCTCGCATTGATATGCTCTTCGATCAATTAGTGGGTGCGAAGGTATTTTCGAAGATGGATCTTCGGTCCGGATATCATCAGATTAAAATCCGGGCAGAAGATATTCCGAAGACGGCATTCTCAACGAGATACGGACTGTATGAGTATCTCGTTATGTCTTTTGGTTTGACCAACGCCCTGGCACACTTTATGTACCTGATGAATTCAGTGTTTATGCCGGAGTTGGATAAATTCGTCGTTGTCTTCATCGATGATATCTTGGTGTACTCCAAGTCAGAGGAAGAACATGCTGAACACCTGCATATTGTGCTACAAAGATTGCGAGATCATCAGCTCTATGCAAAATTCAGCAAGTGTGAATTCTGGATTAATCAAGTACCTTTTCTCGGACACATCATTTCAGCAGAGGGCATCGCTTTAGATCCGAGTAAGATTATACAAGTGCAGAAATGGGAGTCACCAAAGTCAGTACATGAAATCCGAAGCTTCCTCGGTTTAGCAGGTTACTACCGGAGGTTTATTCCGAGTTTTTCCAAGATTGCTAAACCGATTACGGAATTATTAAAGAAGAATACCAGATTTGTGTGGGGTGCTGCGTGTGAACAAGCTTTCAAGACCTTAGTGAAGCATCTCACAACAGCCCCAGTTCTTGGTCAGCCGGATACAACGAAGCCATTCAACGTTTATTGCGATGCATCGGGCATCGGTCTTGGCTGCGTGCTGATGCAAGAAAGACGAGTGGTCGCTTATGGATCTCGTCAACTCAGAACTCACGAGCAGCATTATCCAACTCATGATCTTGAGTTAGCTGCCATGGTCCTTGCTTTGAAGATGTGGAGGCATTACTTGCTCGGAAATCATGTACACCTCTACACCGACCACAAGAGCTTGAAGTACATCTTCACTCAGAAAGAATTGAACATGAGGCAACGAAGATGGCTAGAGCTCATTAAGGACTATGAATTAGAGATTCATTATCATCCAGGAAAGGCGAATGTGGTCGCCGATGCGCTGAGTCGTAAGGCGCATATCCATCACCTAACTATTGCTGAATTGGATGATGAAGAACCAAGCTTCCGTGTCATTCCGTATGGAGCTCTCTATAATCTCGCTCTCATTCCTACTATCCGAGAGGAGATCATGGAAGCTCAACGAAAAGACAAGGGTATGTTTTACATACGGCGAAGGATAGACAACGGAGAAATGAAGTGCTTCCGGAAGGACGATGAAGGTACCTTGTGGTTCAACGACCGGATTGTAGTACCCCGGGATATGGGACTATGGAAGAAAATTTTGGACGAAGCTCATTTGTCCAAGTTTTCCATTCATCCGGGCAGTAATAAAATGTACCAAGATCTCCGGAAGAAGATTTGGTGGACACGTATGAAACGTGAAGTTGCAAAGTACGTTTCAGAGTGTGATACGTGTCGAAGAGTCAAGGCCGACCATATGAAGAAGTCAGGCCTGCTGCAGCCATTGCAAGTACCGGCATGGAAGTGGGAAGATTTGAGTATGGACTTCATCGTCGGGTTGCCGATGACCTCCCACAACCATGATTCAATTTGGGTAATCGTGGACCGATTAACCAAATCAGCACATTTCATCCCTGTGCATACAAGATATAACGCAAGACAGTATGTAGAGCTGTACATAGCACGAATCTTGTGCTTACATGGAGTTCCCCTGACCATTATGTCAGATAGAGGATCACTGTTCATAGCCCGTTTCTGGGAGCAGCTACACGCATCCTTGGGGACCAAACTAATTAGAAGCTCTGCGTATCACCCTCAAACCGATGGGCAAACTGAGAGGGTGAATCAAATACTGGAAGATATGCTGAGAGCATGTGCCATCCACCATGGTAAGAGCTGGGACGATCACTTACCGCTGGCGGAGTTCTCGTACAACAACGAATATCAGACGAGCATTAAAATGGCACCATATGAAGCTCTATACGGCCGGAAGTGCCGTACACCATTGAATTGGTGCGAGTCCGGTGAACGAGTAACGTTCGGGGTTGATCTTGTCAATGAAGCCGAAGAGAGAGTTCGGATAATACAAGAGAACCTCAAAGCTGCCCAATCTCATCAAAAGAGCTACACGGACCAGAGACGTCGACCGCTGCATTTTGAAGTCGGAGAGCACGTGTATCTTCGTGTATCTCCGCTGAAGGGGATTCATCGGTTCGGTGTCAAGGGGAAACTTGCTCCCCGATTCATCGGTCCGTTTACTATCACAGAGAAGTGCGGGATGGTAGCCTACCGGCTGGAACTACCGGCAAGCCTTGCAGGTATTCACAACATATTTCACGTGTCCCAGCTGCGGAAATGTCTTAAGTTTACCGCTGCCATCCGCACTGAAGACAATGACGAGTTGAAGCCGGATCTCACCTATGTCGAGCAACCTGTACAGATTATTGACGAAAAGACCCGGACCACCTGGAACCGGACTTTGAGGTTTTACAAAGTCCTTTGGAGTAATCATACCGCGGAAGAGGCGACGTGGGAAACCGAAGATTACATCCACAAAAACTATCCGGAGCTTTTGTCATAAACCTTGTAATTACCTCCCACCCCGTTCTTCTTTTGAATCTATGGACGAGATTCCTTTTAAGGGGGGAGGAATGTAAAGGTCCAAAAATGTGAATACAAAGAAACTCTTGTTTGCAAAAGTTTTGTTTCATATAAGTGAAATTTGGGACTTGTTAAAACTTTTCCCCACATGTGATAACACACATGAAGGTTTTCTTCACACAAGTCAAATGTTCATTTGAGAACTTGGAACCCTAGAGGGGTCAAAAACCAAGATGGGAAGTTTCCATATGTGTGAGAAAACAAGAATCAGATTTGGAACAATTTGTTCAAACAAAAATTCAAATGAGGACAACACAATGGAATTCAAAACTGTTGTGCTGAAAATCTCATTTGCGGTAGCCAAAATAAAAATCAGATTTCATATTTGAATTCCTTGGGTCCAAATCAGGGGGTGTGCAAAGTTTCATGATTTATGAAAATAGTTTGCAACCCATTTTGCAAAATGGACTTTAAATGACAAAGAATTCAAATGCACATTTGAATTTGGATAAAACTTGCCCAATTATCCAAATGCCTCTCAGATTTAAACTTCCACAATTGAATCCCATCAATATTCAAATTGGGGAGACATTTTAGAAGAGATAAGGAGGACTGACAAGTGGGTCCCACATGTCATTGAGTGCACTGAATATTGCAAAAGATCTCAGTCCACAGTCTCTGTTTTGCTTACCTCCCACGCGAAGCAACGGCCGAAGCCGATCTCCCTCCGCTCGACACCGAGCGCAGCGGCAGCCAGCTCCTGCTGAATTCTTTCGCGCTGGAGAGCTGCTTGACGTCGGTAGCCACCGCCTCCCTTCCTCTCCCGCCTCTTAACCGAAGCCACGGCGCTGTTCTTCTCTCCCTCGCACCGGAAGACAGAAAACACAGCCGCCCTGCTTCGATCGATCGGGAACTCGGGAAGTCGAGTGAGCAGCGCCTCTGAGCAGCAAAACAATACCACCAACGTCTCCACGACCTCCTCGAGCCATCACCCAGTGTGTTCGTGCAGCCTACGCCAAGAACTTCGAGCTCCCGCGGCGGCCGAACACCCCGGCGGCGACGTGCTTCCGTGGACAGCCTCCTCCAGAGCTTGTCATGACCAAGCGAGGCCATTTTTGGACGCGCAGGAGCTCCGTGCAGCTTCCACCCGAAGCACAGAGCTTGTCTTCGCCTCTGGACGACGAATTTCGGAAATCTTCTCCAGCCGGGGAAAACTGACCGCGGGTACGAATCCATGAAATTCTTGAGTTATATTCATTTAGAGCTCTACAAATTTCGCACAGGAACCTAGACTGATGTAGCAACTTTTCTTCTTCACAAAACGTCGCATGAAATCCATGGTAGACGGCTTGTTTCAAGCTTTTCCGACGACTACCACAATACGGGGCATCGGGTGCATGATGAACCCTAGGATGGAGCCGTTTCCAAGCCCATATGCGGCCATGCCGAGTAGGGCAAACCTCCACTGGTGCTGTAGAACCTTTCCAGGGGACTTCTGGCGGGCTAGAGCATCGGGGCAACGTTGCCGGACTCCCTCAGAGCCGCTGCACCGGTGCGGGGTGGTTTAGGAACCTCGCCGGTCTGGGGAAGTCCCACCATCGTGTTCCTGGGTTAAAATAAGGCCTGGCGGCGAGTAACAGCTCGGGAGTTGGTCGGAGCGACGAAAACCGGCGAACTCCGGCGAGCCCGGCGGCACAGAAGCGCGGGGGCGGGAGGTAGACGAAGGTGCTACCGGCCCCACGCGTCAGTCTCATGGAAACAGTGGACTGGATACTCTGGGGCGCGGGATCGGCTGTGACAGCGCGGGAAACAATTCTGTAGCCCGTGTGGCGCGCTCCCGGTGACTGACACGTGCCCCTGGTCCCACAGTCAGGTTTAAACTTTTCCCGGATTTATTCAAATCCCAGATTTTTCCCCAAACTTTTGAAGAGCATAACTTTTGCTAGGAACCTCCAAAATTAGTGATTCAAATTGGGTTAGATTCAGATTGACAAACTCTATCCAAATATGGAACCCAATTTGTATGAAAGTCTTTATTTAATTCTAGAAAATTCCTTTAAAATTTTGAGTAAACGAATTTTAGAGGGAGTTTGGTTTATTCAAAAATCCCCAAATTTTGCCAGAACATTCTTTAGGGTGTTCTTACACTCCTGTAAAAGTTTCAGCTCATTTGGAGTTGAATTGATCAGGGTAATTCAGATTGTAAGTTCCTGTATTCAAATGAATACAGAAACATTTTCAGAGAATTTCCAAAACTTGTAAATTCAATTCTGGGAAATTCTTAGCTCCAAAAATCCTAGGAAAATTCATGTACAGTTTGACATGAACATGGCTGTTACCTCAGAATTAATTCATCTTTGACTAAACCCTTAGAGAATTATTCTGAATAAACCACTCCATCAAAAGTGCTAAATTTTGGTCCAGAGGACTTTCTTGTGACAGAGAACTCACATGAAAATTCTCAGCTCCATTAGAGCTCTGGATCACCACTGTCTTAGGTAACCTATTAAGGTGATCAACACTTAAGTGGGAAAGGCACTCAACACTTGATCATAGTGTTTAAACCTAACCCAAACCACTAGCACCAGTGTCATTTTAAATTCTTGAACAGAGTTCCAGTTTTAAAAACTGTCATTAGATCTTATTAGCAAAAGCTTTTTAATTAAATACATATGCATGATCATATCATGTAGCATCTACGTGTTAGAACATGATATGGACTTAAAGTGAAGATCAAGGAGGAAGGAAAACAAGTGATCAAGCTCCAAGTGATCGTCACTAACTGATTGTAACCATAGTCACCTGCAAAACAGGCAAGCCCCGGTTTGCATTTGAACCGTTTTATAAAGCATTTTCATTTGTAGAGATCATAGCTTTGCATCGTTGATTGCATTACGTCTAGATGATATTGAAAAACCCCACTTGCATGACCAGAAACACCTAAGAGAGAAAGGGTAGAATAGCAACTCCTCGAGTGGATTTGGCTACGCTAATGTTAGTAGGAAAGGTTCGGTAAAAGTCGAGTGGTTGGAAGCTACTCGCGAGTTTAGGGCTGGTTTACTTGGGATCAGGTCCAATTTAGAAAATGATGAGGAAAGTTCACACATAAGAAATGGAGACCGGGCAGGGAGGTTTAGATGCAGCAGGTTGCAGGCCGTGCGTGCATAGCCCTGCCTGTGTCGGTTAAGGCCCGTCCGTGCTTGGCCCTGTTGGACAAGTTTGAGTTGTGTACCGGGCACATACTGGCTATATGGGACCCAGGAAACCGATGTACCTTGGTAGATCCATAGGGGAACTTTTCCAACTGCCTTAGGCTTTCGGCATCAGGGTAGCAGGAGGTACCTCGCTCAAGAACATACCACAGCGGGTATGTACCTTGAGGGAGCTTGCGTACTCGGGGCAGTTGGACTGCGTCCAATGTGGAAGATCTTGGGAAAGGTGGCCGCGTACAACGTCAGTCGAGGTTGCTGCCGGCAACTCGGAGTACGGGTGTACGTGTCGTGTAGTCCGGGTGTGTACTGATTCGAATCACCGTCGCTCGCGGTTATATGAGCATACTTGCCCACTGCGTCTTGACGTAGTAAGAACTGAACAGGTTATTCTTTTGAACTTGATAAGGCTGTGCTATAAACTGTATTGTAACCATGATTGAATTAGAGATAGGCTCATTAAACTTTACTTTCACTTTGTGCAAGGAGCATCGCAACAAAGCGTTTCTTGTTTGATTGTGGAGTTGCAATGCTTTTCGGCTCAAGGTCTGCACAATGAGGCTTAAAATCTGAAAGCTAAGGATCAACTTTAGGTGAGTCCTTTATGCAAATCTAGCCAATCCAATTGCATCCGTCGTGCATGTACAGTTTCTTGCTTAGGAGAGATGGGTCAGACTTGCTGAGCCTATGTGCTCACGCTTGCTATATAAGTGGTTTTGCAGGTTAACATCGATGCTGAAAAGAAGGTTGTCCGGTGAGACTCGGAGACTTCCGAGTCGTTTAACACAGGGAGAACCCAGCCGCTGCTATTGTCTTCGTGTTGCTAGCGAGAGGAGTCCACGGGCTGGACTTCATCTCGAGTGCTCTTAGTTATTCGACGTGAGTTGATGGAGACTTCCGCTGTAGTTACTTGATGTAAAGTATTTACAAAGAAAAACTTGTAAGCTTCCGCTATTGTTTTATGTAATACATTGTTCCTCATATGTGTGCTGTTGGGTGCCGCATAACACGGCACCACCCAATGCGATTCCCGGGCGAGTGGCCGGTCTCGTGTAAAAGTCCCAAAACTTGTAAATAGAAAACTTGAGCTATGAATAAAGTGGAGCTTGAATACAAGAAATGGGACTTACAAAAACTTTTGTGTTCCTCATGAAAGTGTTGGCATGTGCAATAAAACATTGAATTCAGTTTGAATTAAGAGGTGCACTTCAAAAAGAAGGAGGGTATGTTCAAAATAGAAAATTCAAACTGTTGTTTGAAAAAGTGTATTTGCAATAGCCAACTCAAAGATCAGAGGACATATTTGAATTCCTCAGATCCAAATTATGAGGGAGACCAATTTGGAGGAAATTTGGAGGTGCTTGGATATGAATATCAAGAGGATTTGTAAATTTCATCCAAATTTGAATTCAAATTTGAAACTGAGGCAAAACTAGTCAAATTGCCAAATGACTTTTGGATTTGAGTACCTCATAGCTGAATTTGCAAGGTGCAAAAATTTGGAGATATTTGTGAGAGTTTTGGGGATAAGAAGAGGGGTGGACCCCACATGTCATAGGAATGAGTAGACTTAATCCCTAAGTATTTGCTCTCTATTCCTCACTCCCGCGAGGCCCTGCCTCCGGCCGACACCCAGCTGCTGCTCCACGGTGTAGTTATTCGAGTGCTCTTAGTTATTCGACGTGAGTTGATGGAGACTTCCTCTGTAGTTACTTGATGTAAAGTATTTACAAAGAAAAACTTGTAAGCTTCCGCTATTGTTTTATGTAATACATTGTTCCTCATATGTGTGCTGTTGGGAGCCACATAACACGACACCACCCAATGCGATTCCCGGGCGAGTGGCCGGTCTCGGTTGAACGGGGCCGCACCAGCGGGGTATCAGAGATGAGCCATGTCTCAGTCGGTACCGAGCCCGTCTGATATCTCTACATAACTCATAATATCTCATTCAAGAGTAAGGTAAATAAAATTGATGATCTCATATCCCAATTATCCCATTCTAAGCATGGCTAAGCATAAGCATATAAATGAATGACATGATAAAATAAATCCCAACCCAGGCTACAAGGAAACAAGGTAATGCAATTCTAGGGAAACTTCCTAGCATGGGTTTCATATTTAATTGACAATGCAAATAATTCTATCTACACATCCTAGCATAGGATCAAAGTGGTCAAGGACACTTGCCTTCTTCCTGCTGCTCTGGGAATGGAAAGTCTTGGTCTTGGAAGGAGAGAACTTGCTCTGGGGCAGGTTCTATTCATGCCAATACACATAGCAAAAGAAAACAACAATCCATAAGACAGTTCATACTTTCACTTCCTACAAACCACACATACATACCTATGAAAGTCATTCACATTTCAAAGTGTTGTGGTTACTCTACATGTGTTGATTTTTGGCCTACATTCACCTTTAGACATATGTATATTATTTCTAACTTCTATGTTCAGATTTCTATTTGCACACTATATATGAAGTTCCAATTTGAACAAATTCTTTAGATTTAATTGTTACACTTCTTAGCCACAAAGTTTTTATAAAAGGTATTTTCCTACTCCAAATAGGTTTTCAGATCTTCTACTAAATCCTAAACTGAAGTTATTTGGATTTGGAGACTTCATTTATCACTTTCTAATTATGCATACCTATTTTCCTATATTTTTCAGATTTATTTTCATATAGGTGAGTTTTAATATTAAATAGTAGAACATGTCATCTATACAGAATAGGTTCTGATCTAAAATATTAAATAATATATTTTTGAACTTCTCCTCTGATGTGAACTAATTTAAATTTATTTTATCAGTTTTCAGAATTATTTCCTAGCCTAAAAATGTGTTTCTATAACTAATAAATATGAACAACAATTAGATAGATTCATTTCAGCCTAAAAATCTATTTTTAACTCATTCTAAAGTTTTCCAAGTGCTAGGAGAGTTTAAATTTTTAAATTTGTACATGTGTTTGCCTTACCTTTTAAATTTAAATCCTAGTCACATATTCAAATTTCTGAATTTAATATCATATAGGGTCAAAAAGGTAAATCCTTACTACTGCAGGGTCTAATTTATTATTTCATAAATTTCCAGGGGTCTAACTACACATAACAGAGAGGTTTTCCTAATTTTATTAAGTCCAGGGGCTAAAACTGATTTTTAAATGAATTTACACGAATTTCTGAAGTTCCAGGGGCTAGATCAGAAGTTTCCGGGGCTAGCTCGTGTTTTCCGAGATCCCCAGGGTGTAGCGCGTAAAAATCCCAGTCTTTATAACGCGGGGCTGATGTGGACCGTCCGATTTAAAATAGACGGCTCAGATTGGATCGCCGAACCGGTACGTGCGGGTTTTAATTCTACCGTGCGATTTAAAATAGACGGCCCTCAAGGGGCCACGTCGCCCTAGCCGGAGCCAGCCCGCGCGCGCGGCGGCGCGCGGCGGCGGGGGGTGGCGATCTCGCCGGCGCAGCCTCGGCTTTTGCCGCTACACGTTAGAACTCGCATCTTTTTGCATGGATCGGCTGCGGAGGGGTAGGGGATGCTCACCGAGGGGTTTTCCAGCACTCGGAGGCCCTGGAAGTCAGTCGGCGGCGAGCTTCAACGGCAAAAATCTTCGGTGCATGTCGGGGTGGCTGTTGGGGCGCAAGGCACGTCGTTTCCTTCACCTACAGGGATCCCCGGCAGCGGTGGAACGTGATCAGCATGTTAGATCAGTAAATTTGAGCAAGGATCGACGAAAATTGGCTGTAGAATCTTCGGTTCTCACCGGAGAGAAGAACGGCCGATTGGGGGGAAAAACAGGGCGATGTCAACGTTTATATAGGCGAGGGGGGGCGGCGGTCTGTTGGGATCGAATTGGAGTGGTCCGGGACAGGGAGTCGGGCTTGGGGTGCGGGTTTCCGGAGTTGGTCGCGATCGGGTGCGAGGAAGAGTCCGGCCGTTGGGCGCGCAGGAGGTAGGAGATGACACGCGGGCCCCATGTGTCAGTGAGAGGGGAGAGAGGGCGCTTGGTCGTGGGCTGGCGCGAGGGGGGGAGAATAGTGGGCCGGCTGGCGGGTTTCGGCCCACTGGCTGGTTGGGTTTTCTTTTTCTTTTTCCTTTTCTTTTCTGTTTTGATTTGAATTTGAATTCTGATTTGAATTTGAATTTCTGCACCACATGCAGTACGTTCAAAAATTTTTAAACTCCCCTCTTAACAGAGTTTGGGGTGTTACAACTCTACCCCCCTTAAAAGAAATCTTGTCCTCGAGATAGGTGGTTCTAGGAAAACAATTTCGGAAACTGTGCCTTAAGCTCGTCTTCTCGCTCCCATGTGGCTTCCTCTTCCGAGTGATGCTTCCACTGCACCTTGCACATCCGGATTCTTTTATTTCTTGTGAGGCGTTCCATTGTCTCCAAAATCTTGACCGGTTGCTCGGCAAAAGACAGATCCTCTCCTACGTCAACCTCATTCATGGGTAACATCTCTTCAGACGTCCTCAGACATTTCTTGAGCTATGACACATGGGATACATCGTGCACATCCGATAGGCGAGCCGGTAGTTCTAGTTGATATGCCACTTCGCCTTTCCTAGGATGATAGTTGATGCCCACATCAAAGTCGTGGATTAGCTCTAACCATCTCTTTTGTCTGAGGTTGAGATCTAGCTGTGTGAAAATATACTTTAAGCTCTTATGATCCGTATATATCTTTGTCCTCTTCCCCATCAAGTAATGCCTCCAAATCTTCAACGCGTGTACCACTGCAGCTAGCTCTAGGTCATGCGTAGGATAGTTCTTCTCGTGTTTCCGGAGCTGCCGGGACGCATAAGCCACCACATGCCCCTCTTGCATGAGAACACATCCTAACCCGTTTCCAGAGGCATCGCAGTACACCGAAAAGTTCTTCTGCATATCTGGCATAACTAGCACCGGGGATGTTGTCAATCTTTTCTTGAGCTCTTGAAACTCGTCTCGCACTGCGGTGTCCATGTGAATGTGATTCCCTTCTCCAACAATTTGGTGAGGGGTCTCGAAATCTTGGAGAAACCCTCGATAAACCGTTGATAATACCCAACCAATCCTAAGAAGCTTCAAACTTCCCCGACATTCTCAGGGGTCTTCCACTTCTGTACATCCTTGATCTTGGCGGGATCTACGGAGATTGCTCCCTCCGAGATTATATGTCCTAAGAAGGGAACTCTCTTCAGTCAAAACTCACACTTGCTCAACTTGGCATATAGTTGGTGTTCTCTCAGCTTTTGAACACCAACCTTAGATGTTCCTCATGTTCTTCTTCATCTTTGGAGAAGACGAGAATGCCATCAATGAAAACCACCACAAATTTGTCCAGATATTCCATGAATACCTTGTTCATGAGATACATGAAGTATGCCAGGGCATTAGTTAGCCCGAAAGGCATGACGGTGTATTCATACAGTTCGTACCGAGATACGAAAGCTGTCTTTGGAATATCAGTTTGCCTTATCTTGAGTTGGTGGTATCCCAACCTGAGATCAATTTTCGAGAAAACACAAGCTCCCTTCAACTGATTAAACAAGTCTTCAATGCGGGGTAATAGGTACATGTTCTTGATGGTTACTTCATTCAACGCACGGTAGTCTACGCACAACCTTTGGGTTCCGTCCTTCTTGGGCACAAATATCACTGGAGCTCCCCATGGTGAGGAACTAGGACGGATGTACCCCTTCTCTGTCAATTCTCTCAAATGTTCCTTGAGTTCTTCCAGCTGTTTGGAGTCCATCCGATAGGGTCTCTTGTATATCGGAGCTGTTCCAGGCACTAGCTCAATCGCGAATTCCACTTCACGATCGGGGGGCATACCTGACAACTCCTCCGGAAAAAACATCTGGGTATTCCCTGATGATCCTGATCTCCTCCACTTCCACCTCAACTTGACTGAGTTTAATGTCCCTCCTAGTCTCTTGTATGGTTATGAACTTTACTCTTGTGCCACTAGGGTGAGTTAGTTCCACCGTTCTTGTCGAACAATGGATGATTCCTTTATGTTTGGTCAACCAATCCATACCCAAAATAATATCTATCCCTTGTGAATCTATCACTATGAGGTTGGAAGTAAATACTACCCCATTAATGTCTAGATTCACCTTGGGACACACGTGTCTTGTCCTTATCTCTCCCCCTGGAGAGTTTACTGCTAGCATATGGTCCATTTGAGTTGTTGCTAGATCATGCTTCTTAACAAACCCTTGAGCAATGAACGAGTGGGTAGCACCAGAATCAAACAACAGGGTTGCAATGAGTAAATTGGCAGGAAACTTAACAATTACCACGTCAGGTGCCTCTTGCGCTTCCTCCATGGTCACGTGGTTCACCTGTCCTCGCATCACATTCTGCTGTGGTGGCGGCATGGGCTTCTTCTTTGGGCACTTATGGGCATAGTGCCCCACTTCACCACAGTTGAAGAATTGCACCCCAACCTTAGGTGCCTGGCCTTTGTTGTCTTGGGGTTAGTTCTGTGGTCCTTGTACTGCTGGTCGAGGTTGATATGTGGGATGAGGCTGCTGTACAAACTGACGTTGTGGCTGTGCTGGTGCTGACGGAGGCCTGAAATTCGGGTTGTACCCCCTCGGTGCTGAGTAGGGTACCACATCACGGCTCGTCTGCCCTGCGGGTGGCTGCATCAGTCGTGGGCGCGTGTTGCTACCCGAGGCTTGGTGTGACCATCCCGACTACCTCTTGTTTTCATTTTCCAAGGCCTTCAGCTTCCTCTCCACAACAAATGCTCTGTCTACCATCTTTTGGAAGCTTTCATACTCGTTGGAGGGCATTGCACATTGCATCTCCGCAGTAAGCCCTTCCACAAAGCAGTCCTGTTTCTGCTCATCAGTTTTTGATGTCCCGTGGTGCATAACGGGATAGTTGGGTGAACTTAGTGAGGTATTCCCTCACAGTCATGTTTCCTTGCTGCAGTCCCGAGAACTCCTTCCTCTTATTTTTGAGTTCACCCCTTGGTATGTAATGGTTGTGGAAACTGCGCTTGAACTCTTCCCAAGTAATGTTCTCGGGGTCATAATGGGCTGCTACGTAAGCGGTCCACCAATCAGCAGCAGGTCCATGCAATTGGTGAGAGGCAAACAGCACCCTCTCATACCCTTGGCATTGTATGATCCTCATCTTGCTCTCAATGGTCTTTAGCCAGTCATCTGCCTCCAGAGGTTCAGCAGCACTTGCAAACTTTGGAGGTTGAGTCCCTAGAAACTCACTCAACCTTGGTTGGCATGGTGCAGCTTGTGGAGGTGGAACTTGGTGCAAGTTGGCCACCACTTGAGTTAAACTCTGGATGAGCTGATTCTGATTTTCAAGCATTTGGTGGATGGGATCAGCTCCTTCACGGTGACCACCCCTGTCTTGTCCTCCAGAAAGATGAGGGTTGCCGGCTTCATCGTTGTTGTTAGCGGGGTTGGCACCACGACCCTTTCCTCTTCCGGCCATCTATCATGATCAACCAAGTGTTAATTTAAAGCATTACGTAATAACTTCCCAATTTGCTTTTTTAAACTTAAACTTTTGAGGTCTTATTATATTAACATTTTCTGAGGGTTTCACGTCTCACGTGAAAATAAATGCACTCTTAATTCATAGGGGTTCACACATCAAGGCAAAGCAACCACAAGACGAGGTTGTGGACAAATGCCCATGGCTTCCACAACTCACATCACACACCAAACATTAACACAGAATTAACTAAGGTATTGACTCGACTACTCAATAACTTGTTGAACTAAGGGAAAAGACTCTACACGACTCGTATCACTGAGCTGGCTCCTCGGGATCTTCCTCATTATTGCGGCTGCCCTCTGACTCCGCTTTGGGTGGGGAAGCTACTGGTGGAGAAGTGCGGCGACGCCTGCTCGCCCGGCGATCTGGGGAGTCAGGAGTCCATGTGTCATTCACGGAGACACACAGCTCATTCCCATCTCCTCTTTCTCTCGCCCTCAAGCTGGCTCGAAGCAACGCCTCAGTCTCCTTCAGGGTGTCACAAACATCCTGAAGCTCCTGCTGACACTCCTGCAGTCGAGTGCTGAGCATAGCAGCATCCTGCAAGCACAGGTCCATGTGCTCAAGGGAAGTCCCCTGCTGTACTGGCGGGTACTTGTACTCTGCTGTACCACTCTCACGTTGGAGGACATACATGTACTCAGTCCTGTCCAGGTGGCGATGGTAGATGTAACTCTGGCAGGTGATGGCCTCCCAGGTGACATCCTTCTCGGCATCGACCTGTGTCGCTCAACAAGCTGGAGAGCGGTGGATCTTGAGCAGCTGATTTTCATGGATAATCCTCATTTCTGAACTCCATTCTTCCCGCTTCTCACTGATGGTCTGGGTGGAGCTGTAGTGTATGATTAGCTTGCCCGTATTGCTGGCAGCGTGGAGCATACGCCGTAGACGGCGCAACAAGCCTCCTACTGCCAACCCGTAGGAGTGGTACGTCACCGGACGATTCTCCTCTCTCAGGGCAAGGGCAACTACACGAACTCTCCCTCCGGTGGACTTGCGGGCGGTGCGGATTATGCGAACCATCTAAAACATAAAGCATTTAAAATTAAGTTAGATAAGAGCTAAACAAAAATTGTATTTTGAATAAAAGTTGGGACAAGGTGAATAAAGTGACCCCGTTAAATAACACTTTTCAACCCACACCTTTGTAAAATAGTTTTTAAGGAAATAGGGTCCTTAAATACGTCCATTTCTACCTAGGTCCATGTTCCTACGGGCAACCATGGCTCTGATACCACTTCTGTCACACTCGGTTTCTCTGAAGAACAACCGAGTGAATATCACATGTATGCCAGGATCATTTTCTCATACATGTGATGATAAATAGTGAAGCATCATTTATTACAAGCCAGGTGTCGAATATAAATATGTCTTACAACGCATACGTCTCGATGGACGATAATAAGTTCATAACATGTAAATAAAATAGCAGCGGAATATTATTCTTGTGGGCTCCATCACAAGCGTTGCCCGGGGGACTCCATGAACCTAGAATCCTTATTCGGGTCCGAAGTCTTGGTCATTGAACACCACATCATCCCCTTGACCTGAGTAGCAATTTAAACCAACAAATATGCAAGTTTGAGTACCGTTGGTACTCAGCAAGTGTGGGAAAGTTATGTCATGCATGGCCAGAACAAGGAGAGGTTGAACTCATGGTTAAAGCACTATGCAATTAATACCTATCACCTTAGCTTATTAAGCACCTACATTACTATACAGGTGAAATGGTCCCAATCTCTCAGCCCATCATCAAAATCAAATAACCATAACATCAATCCCAATGTTAAGCTCCCCGCTTAACATCCTCAACTTCCAAAGCCATCATCCTCTAATCAAGAATAAGTCCAAGCCGCTCTTGACCGTGAGCACGGCTGTCTTGACAGTTTTGACTCTGCAGAGTTTGCACCACTGTACCCACATGTAGTGATTTCATCCCCCGTTGCCGGGTCGACTAAAAGAACCTCCATTATGCCAGTGGCCGCGAACCACATTCACACTTCCCAGGTGTGTAGCCAGGAGATCACTACGAAGCCTTTACAAAGGGATTCCCGACGAGTGTGGGCCCACTGAGGTTTCACCCCTAACAGCATACAGGAGGCTCCAACCCCGCTGCAGTGGCCCCCTCTTGAGCTTTGCGGTTCATATGGTAGTCCAGCTGACACCTATTCCCCGCACCATCCAAAACACCCATACTACGCCGGGGATACACCTAATTAATTGGCCAAGCTGCCCCGTCTCAGCATGTGGTTGGCACGGTAAAGCCAGGTTACATGCTCCATGAACCGGTCCTTAGGATCCAGGCAAGTACTAAACACAAACCCGAGTCTCGTGCACCCAGCACCAACCAAATCATCCAACTTGCCTCGATCCCTATCTCTACATAACTCTTAATATCTCATTCAAGAGTAAGGTAAATAAAATTGATGATCTCATATCTCAATTATCCCATTCTAAGCATGGCTAAGCATAAACATATAAATGAATGACATGATAAAATAAATCCCAACCCAAGCTACAAGGAAACAAGGTAATGCAATTCTAGGGAAACTTCCTAGCATGGGTTTATATTTCAATTGACAATGCAAATAATTCTATCTACACATCCTAGCATAGGATCAAAGTGGTCAAGGACACTTGTCTTCTTCCTGCTGCTCTGGGAATGGAAAGTCTTGGTCTTGGAAGGGGAGAACTTGCTCTGGGGCAGGTTCTATTCATGCCAATACACATAGCAAAAGAAAACAACAATCCATAAGACATAGTTCACACTTTCACTTCATACAAACCACACATGCATACCTATGAAAGTCATTCACATTTCTAAGTGTTGTGGTTACTCTACATGTGTTGATTTTGGGCCTACCTTCACCTTTAAACATATGTATATTATTTCTAACTTCTATGTTCAGATTTCTATTTGCACACTATATATGAAGTTCCAATTTGAACCAATTCTTTATATTTAATTATGACACTTCTTAGCCACAAAGTTTGTATAAAAGGTATTTTCCTACTCCAAATAGGTTTTCAGATCTTCTACCAAATCCTAAACTGAAGTTTTTTGGATTTGGAGACTTCATTTATCATTTTCTAATTATGCATACCTATTTTCCTATATTTTTCAGATTTATTTTCTATGCCTAAAAGTGAGTTTTAATATTAAATAGTAGAACATGTCATCTATACAGAATAGGTTCTGATCTAAAATATTAAATAATATATTTTTGAACATCTCCTCTGATGTGAACTAATTTAAATTTATTTTATCATTTTCAGAATTACTTCCTAGCCTAAAAATGTGTTTCTATAGCTAATAAATATGAACAACAATTAGACAGATTTATTTCAGCCTAAAAATCTATTTTTAACTCATTCTAAATTTCTCCAAGTGCTAGGAGAGTTTAAATTTTGAATTTGTACATGTGTTTGCCTTACCTTTTAAATTTAAATCCTAGTCACATATTCAAAATTCTGAATTTAATATCATATAGGGTCAAAAAGGTAAATCCATACTACTGCAGGGTCTAATTTATTATTTCATAAATTTCCAGGGATCTAACTACACATAACATAGGGGTTTTCCTAATTTTTATTAAGTCCAGGGGCTAAAACTGATTTTTAAATGAATTTACACAAATTTCTGAAGTTCCAGGGGCTAGATCAGAAGTTTCCAAGTCTAGCTCGTGTTTTCCGAGATCCCCAGGGGGTAGCGCTTAAAAATCCCGACCTTTATAATGCGGGGCTGATGTGGACCGTCCGATTTAAAATAGACGGCTCAGATTAGATCGCCGAACCGGTACGCGCGGGTTTTAATTCTACCGTGCGATTTAAAATAAACGGCCCTCAAGGGGCCACGTCGCCCTGGCCGGAGCTAGCCCGCACGCGCGGCGGCACGCGGCGGCGGGGGGTGGCGATCTCGCCGGCGCAGCCTCGGCTTTTGCCGCTACACGTTAGAACTCACATCTTTTTTGCATGGACCGGCTGCGGAGGGGTAGGGGATGCTCACTGAGGGGTTTTCCAGCACTCGGAGGCCCTGGAAGTCGGTCGGCGGCGAGCTTCAACGGCGAAGATCTTCGGTGCACGTCGGGGTGGCTGTTGGGGCGCAAGGCACGTCGTTTCCTTCACCTACAGGGATCCCCAGCGGCGGTGGAACGTGATCAGCACGTTAGATCAGTAAATTTGAGCAAGGATCGACGGAAATTGGCTGTAGAATCTTAGGTTCTCACCGGAGAGAAGGACGGCCGATCGGGGGAAAAACAGGGCAATGTCGACGTTTATATAGGCGAGGGGGGGCGGCGGTCTGTTGGGATCGAGTTGGAGTCGTCCAGGACCGGGAGTCGGGCTGGGGGCGCGGGTTTTCGGAGTTGGTTGCGATCAGGCGCGAGGAAGAGTCCGGCCGTTGGGCGCGCCGGAGGTAGGAGATGACACGTGGGCCCCGCGTGTCAGTGAGAGGGAGAGAGAGCGCTCGGTCGTGGGCTGGCGCGAGGGGGGAGAATAGTGGACCGGCTGGTGAGTTTCGGCCCACTGGTCGGTTGGGTTTTCTTTTTCTTTTTGGTTTTCCTTTTCTTTTCTGTTTTGATTTGAATTTGAATTCCAATTTGAATTCGAATTTCTGCACCACATGCAGTACGTCCAAAATTTTTTAAATTCCCCTCTTAACAGATTTTGGGATGTTACATTCCTTCCTCTATTTCTATGGTTCTTTCTCCATTTCTATGGTTCTTTTCTCCATTTCTATGGTTCTTTCTCCATTTCTATAGTTCTTTCTCTATTTCTATAGTTCTTTCTACATTTCTACTTCTTTTATAATGTTTCTCTACATGAAAAATGTATGCAATACATGGAAATGCATTTGAGGGTGTTACAGTATATGAGCATTTCATTAGAATGATGGATAATTTGAATTTTGAGATGTTTGATCGCTTTAAAAAATTAACAAAATTCATACATGTATCAATAAGACAATATGTTCATACAATCCAACTTTCAGAGGAAGATCCATTTTTTTAGCAGATATGAAAATCTGAATAATATGTGAATATAAATTAATTCTATATTTACAAAACATAACAATGTTACTTGTATAAGTTTTAAACTTTTTGATCTATCTGGTATACATTAATTTTTGAAGAATATAGAAAAAGGAATCATCGAGTTTGGACTTAATTTGTAGAATCTATACATGTTTGAGTATTTACATTAGAATCTAAATAAAAAATGAAGCAAAGGAAGAAGAAACTAGAGAGCACACCTATGAAGAGGCAATTATCGTAGGCGGTTTTTAATATAGAACCGACTGTGAAAAAAGTTTACTAAATTTAGGATAAATTAATATTCTTGATTAAAATGAGGGGTCTTGTAAAAGCCCAAATTCCAAGTTCTTGTAATATGATTTAGTATTACAGTTGCTTAATAAATTTCACTTGGAAAAGCTTTTGAAATTTGCCAGAACATGAAAAACAAATAAATAGGTTATTTGTCATTTTTGTATCTTGCATAATACAATGATTTTGTGAGTGAATTTTTCTATGGGACTTTTTGGTCATCATACAAACCTCTATGATTTTTCAGATTCTTACGAAATTGTTTGAATCAATGTGTGTTCAAAATTTGAAGAATGCCTCATATGTATATGAGCATTTCATTAGAATGATGGATAATTTGAATTTTGACATGCTGGATTGCTTTAAAAAATTTAACAAAATTCATACATGTATAAATAAGACGATATGTTCATACAAACCAACTTTCACTGGAAGATCCATTTTTTAGGAGATATGAAAATCTAAATAATATGTGCATATAAATTAATTTTATATTTACCAAACCATAACAATGTTACCTACATAAGTTTTAAACTTTTCGTTTCATCTGGTATATATTAGTTTTTGAAAAATATAGAAAAAAGAATCGAGTTTGGACTTAATCTGCAGAATCTATACATGTTTGAGTATTTACATTGGAATCTAAATAAAAAATGAAGCAAAGGAAGAAGAAACTGAAGAGCAGGCCTATGAAGAGGCAATTATCGCAGGCAGTTTTTAGTGGACCACCTTAAAACCCGCCTGTGATAATGGACGACTATATAAAGCACTGCTCGGGCTCTGCAAAAACCTAACTCGGGAGATTTCACATCGACACCGCCAGGCTGCCAAAAAATACATTTGCCACTCGCCGCCGCCATCCTGGCCATCGCCGCGGCCACCGCCCTCTCCCTCGCTGCCGAGCCCACGTCGCCGTCCTCGCCGTTGTCTCCAAGCGCGCGCACGTCGTCGTCCTTGCCTCCATGTGCCATCACTGTACGCTAGCTTTATGAACCTTGTGTTCAAGTTTCAGCTTTCACTTGTATTCAAGAAATAGTTACTATCATATTTTTATTTTTACAGTTTGACATAGAAGATGGACCGCCGAGTGTGGATGTATAACATGCCAAGACCTGATCCTATGTACATTCAAAATGTTGTCGTGCATGATTATCCTGGACATTTTACATTATCGGGGCAAATGAAAGGGTATAAAGGTTGTGTAAGGTGCGTGGATGGAACTGGATTTTTGTACCTCACTTCATACAGAAAGACGGTGTACATGAGACACCGCCTGTTCTTGACAAATACACACAAGTACAAGTAGATGAAAGAACAATTTGATAACACAAACGAAAAAGATATTGCACCAAAACCTTACAGTGGAAAACTCGTGTTAAAAATGGTCAAGAACATTCAGGTTGCTTTCGGTAAGGGCAAAATATGTAAAGGAACAAAGAGAAAGAAAACTACATCTTCAGGTGATACAACTGACATGATTTCAAGAAACAATCGATTTTTTTCAAGTATCTTCCATACTGGAAGAACCTGGAAATTTGCCATAGTATTGATTTGATGCACGTTACAAAGAATGTATTTGACATCATCATTGGAACCTTGGTGGGTTTCATCCATCGACCAATAACGTGCACAAGGGCCTCTGGCCGGTGTGACAATCTCGGGCACGAGATCACCACTTCTGAGACCTGTCATCACCAAGCTGCCGGTTGGAGGGGCTCCAGAGGCTCAAGCCATAGGTGTGTCACTTCCTCCATCAAGCTCCACGTACATCAACTAGCCAGAAACAGATGCTGGTGGGAGCAGTGGCTCGGAGCCGATCCATGAAACTGACTGATGGATACTAGAGCTTTTGGAGAGAAGACAAGTTGTGCAGGAGATGTTGCATTTGCGCAACTTGACATTTTGGGGCCCTGTAATGCATGCTACCATGTGAGACATATTTTATGCTAGAACTTTTATGGAATGGTGCATGCTACAATTTTAGCAGGTGGTTATATACCTACGACTAGTCGCCTGTGAAAAATCTTTATCACAGGCGGTTTGTAACGTAAAGAGTACCCGCCTGTGATAACTCCATTATCGCAGGCGGTTCTTTACCTACAACTGTCCGCCTGTGAAGAATGTTTATCGCAGGCGGTTTGTAACGTAAGATTATCCGCCTGTGTAACTCTAAGGACACATGTACTGCACGCGTTCCCCTCGATAACCGTAAAGGTTTCGTACGCCCGGTCGCTTCAGCCGCCTGTATTAATGGCCAATATTGCAGGCAGCTCTTACTCCACGGTCCGCCTGTATCGTACGGTCATTGCCATTCGCGCGCAGAATTCGAAGCGATCCGACCTCTCCTTCTTGGCACAATTATAACTTGCACCTTCCAATGGGCTTTTCTGCACAACCATCACAGTCTTCCTCTTCCCTCTAGTCTTCGACTTCCTTGCCGCACCGTTGTCACGCCCGGTCCCGTGAAAACGGATCTGAACTAATGCATATGTGTGCCCAGGATGTTCATCACACATACACATGTAATCCACAAACTGAATTCAGAATATAACCACAAATAATAGGGTTTAAGTACTTTATTACATCAATCTCTAACTTGTACTTGCAGCGGAAATCTTCTAAACTATAGCGCAAGCAAACTAAACACGGCAGCGGCTCCATATTCAACTCCATCCCCACAGGCAAGTTGACGGTAGATCGCACGCCTAATACTCCACATGGTCTTCGAAGTACTCCTCTCCTGTTGCTGATGTGTTGTATGATAATGCAAGGGTGAGTACATGTCGTACTCAGCAAGTGCCGGAAGTATGACATGTAGCTTTCAATCAAGGTAGGAATAAAAAGGCTCATTGCAGGAAAGCAAAGTTTATTTCACAGACATGATAAAAACAGCAACTATCTTTAAGTGAATTTAATCCCAACATGTATCCAATTAAACCAGTAACATACCTCCATCATGATTCTTCACTTTTCATGTCCCATCCAGAGATTTATCTTTCTCAACTTTTCTCATGCTCATAATAACCATCTCACATTCATATCTCCAAAACCATCTCATGTTCAAGACTCAACAGTCCTGAAACCAATCCCATTACCAAGACTCAACGGTCCCGAAACCAATACACAAGACCAAACCATAACCATACCAATAACCATACCGAATAACATCCCAATAACCATCCCAAAAGACATCCCATCTAATCATGTGGGTTGGCCAGGCGCTTGTGACCGTAAGCTCGGCTATCATGATAGCTTTACACTCTGCAGAGGTGACACCACTTTACCCACAAGTTTGTGATTTTGTCACCCGTCGGCGACTGCAGAACCTCCATTATACCAGTACACAACCGTCGGTGTATGGTCAAGAGATCACAAAATAGCCTTTACAAAGGGGCTACTAGATGTATGGACTCACTAAGGTTTCACCAGCAGGCTCGAATCACCATTCTCCCACCTACGGGCCCCCTCTCGTGCCATGCAGTTCCCAGGGCAGTTCTCTCTCGACTCCCATTCCCCTCGCCTTCCACGGTTCATAACAATCTAGCAACTTACCTAATTAGTCAGCTAAGCCGCACCCATATTTGGCCTTGTGGTGGCACTGTTTTCCTGGCATATGTTGGCATGAACCAGTCCTTAGGTCTACGGCAAGTAAACCACCATTTCATTCTACCACATCCATGAACCAAGCTTACCTAGATCTCCCCCGATTCATGTTCATTATCAACATCAAGGTCTTATTATCATTGTTCATATGAGTGCAGTAGCTAGACACATTCTATCTCGCTTCCCATATCCCGTGGACTCAGCGAAGCCAAAAGCAAAAACGACCATACCCGACTCATCAACTTTCCCGGCTACAAGGGTGGTTAACAAAACTAGTACACTCCTATAAAAGGGTTTACCATCATGTTGACTCAAGCACACACACCTTTTCGCAAACAAAACAGTTCCAAAAACATGGGATCAATATGGTCAAGGGGCACTTGCCTTGTTCCTGTGGCTTTTGTTGCTCACGGATCTCAAATTCTTGGTGTTGTAGTCCTTCGTAGATGGCTTCCTGAGCTTTTCCTTGTACTTACAACCACGCACATACAAGATTTACAGCAACCAAACATCATGCACAATCCTTACTCAAGATGCAATGGTGTAGATACATGTTAATCCTATGATACAGTTTCATTAATACCAGTTTGTACGTGTTCTTGCAAGTTTTAATGGCTTGCATAGGGTTTTACAATGAACAAAGGTGTAAGGATCAAGTGTGGATGCGGTGATGATCTTGACTCAAGATCTAGATCAATTCCACTATCAAAAACCGATCAACACGTGATCTGTCCACATGAAAAAGCTTCTGTTCAAAGAAACAGATGCGTAGAAACCGTGATGATGTCGTAGGGTGGTAACGTAGACCTACCTCGGCCTTCCTCCTAGTAATGGCAGCAGGACAGATCGTCGGCTCTCTTCCAGTGACGGCGAGCTCGACGGGGCTCGTCGGTGGTCTCTTCGGCGACTGAACTCCGGCGAAGGGGTGTAACTCGGCGAGTTGGGACCTAGGACCTCTAAGTTGTTGGCTTGGGAAGGTGTTACGACCAAGGGGTGTTTCGGGTTCTATTTATAACCGGAAAAAGAAGAGTCCCACTCTGATTGGATTTCAAATAAGAGTCCTAATTGGTTTGTTTTATATCTTAACAACTTATCTTCAATTGATTTGGGGTGCGGGAGCGGCGTGGAAGAAAATGTGTCGGTTTCCTCAGTACCGGGTACTTGCGTACAGGGGAAAACCGCTTAAGGGCCTCGTCCTTACGCAGGGATAATCTCCGGAGGCTCAACGTGTCCAGCGGAGGTCGGGCTCCCCTTTTCCTCAGAGGCGAGCTTCGGTTGTGCCGCGTGTCAGGCGGGTGGGACCTCCCTCTTCCTCAAAGGCTAGCAACGCGTGCGCCACGTGTCTGGCGGGCGGGACCTCCCTCTTCATCAGAGGCGAGCTCCGCGTGCGCCACATGTCTGGTGGGTCAGGACCTCCCCTCTCTCCAGAGGCGAGTTCCACATATGCCACGTCTCAGTTCTGGACCTCCCCTCTCTTCAGAGGTTGTAGGATCGAAGAGCACGTGAAAAGCTACCAGAGGGGGGGTGAATGGTAGATTAAAACTTTTCGCAGCGGAAACAACCAAAACCCCTCAGCAAAAAATCAATCGGTTAAAGAAACCGTGTGTGAAAGTGTTTTCAAACGTGTTCAACCGTGACAAATCAAGTAGAGAGGTAGAGAATCAAGTCACGGATCTAATGCAACAAGAATCACTTGAAAACACGAAGTAAAACTTGAGATATGATCAAAACATTAAACGAAGATCAATCTGTTCTACCCGATATAAAACAGATCTGCAACGCTGCAAAGAAACTCGTGTATCTCAAAAACTACAGATCCAAAGCTCGTGAAATTTCACAGATGATAGATAATTGAGTTGTGAAGACAACCCAAAAAGAATCACGTCAATCTGATCTGTAAAACTCGAGTTATGAACGAAACACCGAAGCAACGTCGGTCTGTCCAGAAACTCGGCGAGAAAGACTTGACGAAAAACAAATCGGATGAACAAGGCACAAAAGCTACTCGAAACTATGAACTTTATTCAATAGATACACAAGAGGAACAACCCAAAGTTCTCTCCCCATGAGAGCTCTGGCCTCCCTTGCTTTTATAGCCAGCACTCAGGCTAAACAATCCAATCTAGAACTCCTACTCCTAATTGGACTCGATTCTAACTTACCATAACTGCTTAGGACTCTCCTATTCACAGATAGAAGCAATCGTGAGACTTCTAAACACCTTAGGAACGTCCTAAACATTCCTAAAACAACTCAACTTCGTGCCTAGCACAAAATCCTATCATAACCAACTCAAATCTTCCATATTTGAGCCATATCTGACTCAGCCTCAGCCTGAAGTACGCAATCCAGCCGGTTGGACCTTTCCGACCAATTCTTTACGTCCACCTCTCTTCATCACGCTTTGGAACAATGTTGCCACGTCCATTCACTCCTTGCACACGTGCAAACACCTTCCAATGACGTACACGCAACCTTCATATGCACTGCCCTTGATCCAAACATGTTGCGCGACCCCCTGATCAACTCAACCACAGCTCCTCCGGAACTTGGTTGTTGGAACCTCATCTCCTCCCTGAGACTAGTCCAAGGATCCCATCACCAGCCATGTCTTGAACTCAAGCAACACCTGCACATGAATAAACAACCAATTCTTCCGAGCACAAGTCCTCTACTTGACTCACGTTCGTTCGAAAACCACAACACCTTACATGAGCACGTCACATAAGCATGTTGCAAACCATATCAAATGATAACATCCATAACCACCAAAACACACCAAAAACTTAGCAAATTAATACTAAGCAAACCTTCCCATAAAGCAAGTTTGAAACATTGCGAGTTAAAAGCAAAAACAAGACGCTGCAGTTCTACGAGTTGAACTTCACGGGAGCTCACTAAAAACAAGCTCCGGACCTCACAGAAGCTCTCCGGACCTTGCAGGAGCTCTCCGGACCTTGCATCGGACCTTGCCAACACTTGGCGGATCTAACAAAGAACTTGTCAGACCTTGCCACAGAAGAATGTTTTGGCAATATTCAAAACTTTGAATGTTAATGCTAACTTTTACCCTAATTGCCAATGTATTCAGCACACATAGGCCTCACAGAGGTTAGCTTCGAGAGTGCCACGTGTCCAGCAGCGTCGGAATTCTTTTTTCCTCAGAAACGAGCTTCGAGGTTGACACGTGTCTAACAGTGTCGTACCTCCCTTCTCATCAGAGGTGAGCTTCGAAGATGACACGTGTCCCATAGTGTCGGACCTCCCTTCTCCTCGGAGGTGAGCTCCGACGGTGACACGTGTCCAACAGAACCGGACCTCTCGGAGGCGAACTCCAAGAGTGACATGTGTCCAGCAGGACCTGACCTCTCGGAGGCGAGCTCCGAGGGTGACACGTGTCCATCAGGACCAGACCTTACTCCCTCCGCGGGGGTGAGCTCCGAGAGCTACACGTGTCCCGCGGGGTTGAGCCTTTCTTCTCCGTAGAGACTAGCTCCGACGGCGACACGTTTCCCGCGGGGTTGGACCTCGCTTTTCTGCAGCGACAAGCCCCGGAGGCAACACGTGTCCAGAGGGATGGACCTCGCCCCCTTCCTCAAAGGAAAGCTCCTAGCCTGCCACGTGGCCAATGGTGCCGGACTTCACCCCCTCCACAAGGATGAGCTCTGGAAGCGCCACGTGGCCAGCAGGCCGCGGGAAGTGTCGACGGTGCTCTTCGGTGGATTGGAATTGTCTATTTTTGGCTATCTTTCACCGTTCTACTTCTTTTAAAATGTTTTCTCTATATGAAATATGAATGCATGCATGAATTACGAAGTTGAGGGTGTTATAAACCTACCCCCTTAAACTGAATCTCGCCCTTGAGATTCAATAGAGTGGAGAATAGATGAGGGAATTCTGCCTTGAGGTCTTCCTCACGTTCCCATGTATCTTCGGCTTCCGTATGATGGCTCCATTGTACCTTCCACCAATGGATCACTTTATTCCTTGTGACCCTTTCCTTTACGTCCAAAATTTGGACAGGGTGTTCCACATAGGTCAGATCCTCTTGAAGTTCGAGATCATCCATTGGTACTTGTTCTTCTTGTACTCTCTAGCACTTCTTGAGCTGTGATACGTGAAACACGTCATGCACGTCGGATAGGTGCGTTAGGAGTTCTAGTTGATAGGCTACCTCTCCTCGCTTGCCCAAAATCTTAAATGGTCCGATATAGCGAGGTGCTAACATGCCCTTGACGTTGAAACGTCATCGGCCTCGGATAGGTGATACCTTAAGGTACACGAAGTCTCGTACTTCAAAAGTCAACTTCCTTCGCCTATTGTCCGCATAACCTTTTTGTCATGACTGAGTGGTCTTCCAGTTCTCCCGTATTGTTTGGACTTGCTTTTCAGCTTCTTGCAGCACTTCGGGTCCAAACACTTGGTTCTCTCCGGTCTCGTTCCAGAACAGCGGTGTTCTACACCGTCTACCGTACAATGCTTCAAAAGGTGACATCTTTAAGCTGGCTTGATAGCTGTTATTGTATGAGAACTCAGCATACAGCAAGCTCCTATCCCAACTACGCCCATGTTTCAAGGTGCAGGCTCTCAACATGTCCTCCAAAATTTGATTCGTCCTTTCCGTTTGCCCATCAGTCTGCGGGTGGTAAGCGGAGCTAAAATCCAGTCGTGTATCCATAGCTTCATGCAGCTTCTTCCAAAACCTAGAGGTAAACTGAGAACCCCGATCTGAAACTATCCTCTTCAGGACTCCATGGCGGCACACGATTTGCTCCATGTACAGCTCGGCTAAATCTTCCAAGCGGTACGTGGTTCTTACAGGAAGAAAATGAGCTGTTTTTATCAATTGGTCCACAATAACCCAGATGGAGTCATAACCCGACTGAGTACGTGGCAATCCGACGATGAAATCCATGCTGATGTGTTACCACTTCCACTCGGGTACTTTCAACGGTTGCAACAGTCCAGCGGGTCTTTGGTGTTCAGCCTTCACCCGTTGGCATGTGTCGCATAAGGCAACATATTGGGCTATGTCCCTTTTCATACCATCCCACCAATAATCAGTTTTCAAGTCCTTGTACATCTTCGTACTACCGGGATGTATGGAATAAGGTGAGTCATGTGCCTCCTTTAATATTGTGTCGCGGATGTGCTTCACGTTAGGCACACAAATCCTTTTTCCTAGCCAAGGTGTACCCTTTTCGTCTTCCTTGAAGTCCTTTTCTGTGACACCCTCATTTCTGGTTTCTGCATGTATTCATGTTTCATGTAGAGAAAACATTTTAAAAGAAGTGGGAACAGAGAAAATATAAAAAAGATAGCCAAATAGAGCCGAATCCACTTCACAGAGAGCGCCGAAGACAACTTCCATGGCCCACTGGCCATGTGGCGTGTTCGGAGCTCATCCCTGGGAAGTGGGGAGAGGTCCGCCGCTAAAATGGCCACGTGGCGCCTTTGGAGCTCATCCCTGCAAAGGGGGAGAGGTCCGACCCTGTGAGACACGTGTTGCCCCCGAAGCTAGCTTCTGCGGAGAAGCAAGGCCAGCCGCAGGACACATGTCACCTTCGGAGCTAGTCACCACGAAAATCAGAGGACCAGTCATGCGGGATACGTGTCGATCTCGGAGCTCACCTCCGAGAGGTCCGGTTCTATTGGACACATGTCGCCACCGGAGCTTATCTCCGGGAGGTCCGACACTGCTGGACACGTGTTGACCTCGGAACTCGTCTCTGAGGAAAGAGGGAGTCCAACGCTACTCGACGCGTGGCATTCACGGAGCTCGCCGACGAAGAGAGGGAGGTCCGAAATGGATACGTGGCACACCCGGAGCCACCTCAGGAGAGAGGGAAGGTCCGGCACTGACACGTGGCATGCGCGGAGCCACCTTCGAATAGAGAGGAGGTCCCGACCGCCAGGATACGTGGCACACGCGGAGCTCACCTCCGAAGGAGAGGGAGGTCTCGCTCGCTTGACACGCGGCACAACCGGACCTCGTCTCTGCGTAAAAGGGGAGATCAGACCCCGATGGACACATGGAGCTTCCGGAGCTCATCACCGCGGAGGTAACGAGCTCTGGAGCGGTTTTTGGATTCTGTACGCGTAGAAATATCGGTACGGAGAGGAAACTGACCTGAATTCCACAAAGTTACCGCACCAAATGAGCCTGCCGGTGGGTGGGAGAATTGGACCGAGAACTAATGCATATGTGTGCCCAGGATGTTCATCACACATACACATATATTCCACAAACTGAATTCAAAATATATATAACCACGAATAACAGAGTTTATTATAATGTCTCATGAGTCTTGGACTCATGCTCACAGCGGAAGCCTTTATTTCTGTGCAGCGGAAGTCTTTATTCTAATGCGGAAGCAATTTAACTAATGCGGAAGAAATTCTAGGCAGCAATGGCTCCATTTCTAGTCCATTCCCACTGGCAAGGTTGAGAACAGATCACACGCCTAATGCTCCATTTGGTCTTCATAATAGTCTTCTCCTGCTGCTGCTGATGAAATAATAATGCAAGTTTGAATACAATGATGTACTCAGCAAGTGTGGGAAAATATGATATGTAGCTCATAACAAGGTAGGTATAAAAAGGCTCATTACAGAAAGCAAAGTTATTTATCAAAACCATGATAAAACAGTAACTCATCTTAAGTGAATGTAATCCCAACTTATATTAAAATACCAATCATACCTCCATTATGTTCATTACCTTTCCATGTCACAACCAGCCATCAATCAACCTCATTCTCAAGAATACCTCCTCGTATTCGCTACCATCTCACGAATACCATCTCGTATTCGCTACAATTTCATCTCATAAACAACTTCGTCTCCCACCGAGACCAATCTTGTTGCCATGACTCAACAGTCATGCAACCCATCTTATCACACGGACTCAACAGTCCCAAAACAAAACCATAACAAAACCATCCTTAAACCATAACTAGTAACCATCCCAATAACCATCCCAACAAATCATGGCAATTGGCCAGGCGCTCGTGACCGTAAGCTCGACTATCATGATAGTTTTAAGAAATCTGCAGAGTTTGCACCTCTTTACCCACAAGTTTGTGATTTCGTCACCCCTCGGCGACTGCAGAACCTCCATTATACCAGTACACAGCCATCGGTGTATGGCCAAGAGATCACAAAATAGCCTTTACAAAGGGGATACTAGATATATGGACTCACTAAGGTTTCACCGGCAGGCTAGAATCTCCAATTCTCCCACCCACGGGCCCCCTCTTGTGCCATGCAGTTCGCAGGGCAGTCCTCACTCGACTCCCATTCCCTGCGCCTTCCACAGTCCATAACACTCTAGCAACTTACCTAATTACTCAGCTAAGCCGCACCCATACTTGGCCTTGTGGTGGCACATTTATCCTGGCATGTGCATGCATGAACCGGTCCTTAGATCTACGGCAAGTAAACCACGATCTCATGCTACCTCATTCACAAACCCAGTCTTGCCTAGATCTCCCTCCGATCCATGTCCATTAAAAACATTGGTTTCTTATTGTCATTATGAGTGCAGTTAGCTAGACACATCTATCTCGCTTCTCAATCCCATGGACTCAGCGAAGCATAAAAGTAAAAATCATACCCGACTCATAAACATCCCTGGCGACAAGGGTGGTTTAACCAAAGCTAGTAAACTCCTATAAAACGGTTTCCCATCATGTTTGACTCAGCACACACACCTTTTTGCAAAACAAAACAGTTTTACCCAAAACATAGGATCAATATGGTCAAGGAGCACTTGCCTTGTTCTTGGGGTTCTGGTGGCTCTTGGATCTCGAAACCTTGTTGTTGCGGCTCATCGTAGACAGCTCCCTGAGCTTGTCCTTCTATACAGCATCACGTACATACAAGATTCATAACAATCAATATCTTGCACAAACTTTAACTAGATGCGATGATGCGTATGCATGCTATCCTATAATGCAGTTTAGTTTTATTAGGTCGGTTTGTACGTGTTCTTGCATGGTTTTATGATGAACAGGGGTGTTCGGATCAGATGTGGACGTGGTGATGATCAACCCGATCAACAAGTGATCTGTTCCACGAGAAAGCTTCTGTTTGAAAGGAATCGAAGAACAGATGCAAAGAAAACGCAACGATGTCGTAAGGTGGTATTGGAGATCTACCTTATGTTCTTCTCGGTCTGAGGGTCTTTCTCTGATCAGACAGATCGTTGGGCTCTCTTCCGGCGATCTTCCTTGCTGAACTCCGGCGATGGCTTTCTCGGCGAGTTGAGGCTATGGCTCTAAGTCGTCGGCTTAGGAGTTGGAAAAGAAGTTCATGGTTTCGGCAAAAGGTTCTGGGTTCTATTTATAATCGGGAAGAGAAGAGTCCTAATCTGATTGTACTTCGAATAAGAGTCCTCGTCGTTGAATCCTAACATCTTATCTTTAGTTGATTTGGTGCGGTAACATTGTGGAATTCAGGTCGGTTTTTTCTCCGTACCGATATTTCTATGCGTACAGAATCCAAAACCGCTCCAGAACTCGTTACCTCCGCGGTAATGAGCTCCAAAAGCTCCACGTGTCCACCGGGCCTGGTCTCTTACTTTCCGCAGAGACGAGCTCCTGTTGTGCCCCGTGCCAAGCAAGCGAGACCTCCCTTCTTCTTTATAGGTGAGCTCCGCGTGCGCCACGTATCCTGGCGGTCAGGACCTCCTCTCTATTCGGATGTGGCTCCACGCACGCCACGTGTTAGTGCCGGACCTTCCCTCTCTCCGGAGCTGGCTCCAGCGCCAGACTTCCTTTCTTCTCAGAGACGAGCTCCGAGGTTAACACGTGTCCAACAGTGACGGACCTCCTAGAGATAAGCTCCGGTGGCGACGTGTGTTCAATATAACCGGACCTCTCGGAGGTGAGCTCCGAGATCGACACGTATCCCGCGCGACTGGTCCTCTGATTCCCGTGGTGTCTAGCTCCGAAGGTGACATGTGTCATGTGGAAATGCCTTTCCTTCTTCCGCAGAGGCTAGCTCTGGGGGCAACATGTGTCCCACAGGGTCGGACCTCTCCCCCTTTGCGGAGATGAGCCCCGAGCCTGCCACGTAGCCAGTTTAGCGACGGACCTCCCCCCACTTCGCAGGGATGAGCTCCGAACACGCCACGTGGCCAGCGGGCCGTGGAAGTTGTCTTTGGCGCTCTCTGTGAACTGGATTCGGCTGTTATTGGCTACCTTTTCCCTATTCCTACTTCTTTAAAAAAATTTCTTTTCATGAAACATGAATATATGCAGAAACTAAAAATGATGGTGTTACAAATCTAACCCCCTTAAATTGAATCTCGCCCTCGAGATTCGTTGGTAGAGAATAGATGAGGAAATTCCGCCTTGATATCTTCTTCACGCTCCCATGTGGCTTCAGCTTCGGTGTGATGGTTCCGTTGTACCTTGCACCATCGGATTACTTTGTTCCTGGTGACCCTTTCCTTTACGTCCAAAATTGGGACAGGGTGTTCCGCATAAGTCAGGTCTTCTTGAAGTTCAAACTGTTCCATTGGTATTTGCTCCTCTGGTACCCTCAGGCACTTGTTGAGCTGGGATACATGAAACACGTCATGTACATCGGAGAGATATGTTGGGAGCTCTAGTTGATAGGCTACTTCTCCTCGCTTGTCCAAAATCTTAAATTGTTCGATGTAGTAGGGTGCTAGCTTGCCTTTGACGTTGAAACATCGTTGGCCACGGATAGGCGATACCTTAAGGTATACGAAGTCTCCTACTTTGAAAGTCAACTTCCTTCGCCTATTGTCCGCATAGCCTTTCTGTCGTGATTGAGCAGCCTTTAAGTTCTCCCGTATTGTTTGGACTTGCTTTTCAGCTCCTTGTAGCACTTCGGGCCCAAACACCTGGTTCTCTCCGGTCTCGTTCCAGAACAGCGGTGTTCTACACCCTCTACCATATAATGCTTTGAAAGGCGACATCTTCAAGCTAGCTTGATAGCTGTTGTTATAGGAGAATTCGGCGTACGGTAAACTCCTATCCCAACTATGCCCACGTTTCAAGGCGCAAGCTCTTAACATGTCCTCCAAAATTTGGTTTGTCCTTTTGGTTTGCCCATCGGTTTGTGGGTGATAGGCGGAGCTAAAATCTAGTCGTGTACCCATGGCTTTCTGCAGCTTCCTCTAGAATCCAGAGGTAAACTGAGTACCTCGATCTGAGACTATCCTCTTTGGGGCTCCATGACGGCACACGATCTGCTCCATGTACAACTCGGCTAGTTTTGCAACGTTGTAATTGGCCCTTACAGGGAGAAAATGGGCGATTTTCGTCAATCGGTCTACGATAACCCAGATGGAGTCATAACCCGACTGAGTACACGGCAATCCGACGATGAAATCCATACTGATGTCCTCCCACTTCCACTCTGGTACCTTCAAAGGTTGCAACAATACAACGGGTCTTTGATGTTCGGCCTTCACCCGTTGGCATGTGTCGCATAGGGCAACTTATTCGGCTATATCCCTTTTCATGCCATCCCACCAATAACAAGTCTTCAAGTCCTTGTACATTTGGGTCCTTTCGGGATGTATGGAATAGGGTGAATCATGTGCCTCCTTCAATATCATGTCGCAGAGGTGCTTCACATTAGGTACACAAATCCTTTTTCCTAGCCAAAGCATACCCTTCTCATCTTCTTTGAAATCCTTCTCTATTCCTTGTCGGATCCTTTCCTTGATCTCCTTGATCTACTCATCCATTGCTTGACCATCTATTATCTCTTGCTCCAATGAAGAGCGGATCTCCATGATTTCCATGATGTTCAAGAATCCGAGGTGTAACCGTTCGAACTCTTTACGTAGTTCGGGTGGTAGCTCCCAAACCGTGAGTTGGTGACATGCTCCCTTCCGGCTCAATGCATCAGCTACTACATTGGCCTTCCCGGAGTGGTAGTTGATTCCAACATCGTAATCCTTGATGAGTTCCAACCATCGACGTTGCCTCAAATTCAAGTTCGTTTGTGTAAATATGTACTTGAGGCTTTATGATCTGTATAGATCTCACATCGATGACAAAGGATATAATGTCTCCAAATCTTCAATGCATGCACTACTGCTGCTAGATCCAAGTCATGTGTAGGATAATTAAGCTTGTGCTTCTTTAATTGTGGTGAGGCATAGGCTACCACTTGTCCTTCTTGCATGAGCACACATCCAAGCCCCTGTCTGGATGCGTCACAATATATGTCAAATCTCTTGCTTACGTCTGGCAATACAAAAACCGGTGCTGTGGTTAGCCTTTTCTTCAGTTCCTCAAAACTTTCTTGGCATGTTGGTGTCCATCGAAAGGCTTCTCCCTTCATTAGCAACTCCGTCATGGGTTTTGCTATCTTAGAGAAGTCCTTAATGAAACGTCGGTAGTATCCATCCATCCCAAGAAAACTCCGAATATCCCTCACGTTTTGCGGTTGGTCCCACTTCGGAACATCCCTCACTTTTTTGGGATCAACCGATACCCCTTCTTCGGAGATAATGTGACCTAGGAAAGATATTTCCTTTAGCCAGAACTGACACTTGTTAAGCTTGGCATACAATTGATGCTCACGCATTTTCTGCAAGGTCAATTTCAAATGTTCTTCATGCTCCTCCTCGCTTTTTGAATACACCATAATGTCGTCGATGAAAACCACGACGAACTTATCCATGTACTCCATGAAAACCTTGTTCATGAGGTACATGAAGTATGCGGGTGCATTTGTTAACCCAAAAGACATGACGGTATATTCATACGAACCATACTGTGTTCGAAAGGCAGTCTTGGGTATATTGGAGGGCTTAATCTTCAGCTGGAAATATCCCGACCGAAGATCAATCTTGGAGAACACTCGGGCTCCTTTCATTTGGTCGAATAGGTCCTCTATACGGGGCATAGGGTATTTGGTCTTGATCGTCACCTCGTTGAGAGACCTATCTATAGTCCACGCACATCCTTTGGGTTCAATCCTTCTTGTCTACGAAGAGCACAGGAGCTCCCCATGGTGACGAGCTTGGACGTATAAAACCCTTCTCCAACTGCTCTTGAATTTGCTTCTTGAGTTCTACTAGCTCATTGACGGGCATCCTATAGGGTCTCTTGGCTATGGGTGCAGTTCCAGGTACCAAATCAATGGCAAACTCAATGTCCCGATCAGGGGGCATACCTGGAAGTTCCTCTGGAAACACATTCGAGAATCCTTGAACCATTGGAATGCTGTCTAATGTTGCTCCTTCAACGTGGTTCAAGATTGCCTTTTCGTCGTTTGTTGGACTGATTCAAACTTGACACGAATACCGTGCTCATTTGTCAACTGCATGCTCCTTTCAGCACATTGGATTACTCTGTTGTGCTTGCTTAACCAATCTATCCCGAGTATTATGTCAATCCCTTGGGAATCCAAGACAATAAGGTTGGCAAGGAAGTCTACCCCCCTTATTTTAAGGCTTACTTTCGGACATACTACATTAGTCCTCATCTCTCCACCGGGAGAATTAACTAACATAGCACATTCTAGGTGTGATATGGGTAGGTTATGCTTGGCAACGAACTTGGATGATATGAAGGAATGTGATGCTCCAGAATCAAATAAGATTGTGGCTGGGTTGGAGTTGGCAAGGAACATACCAATTACGACGTCCTCAACCTGTTGTGCTTCCTCAGAAGAGACATGGTTCACGTTGCCGCGAGCATAGTTCTGCTGTCCATGGTTCCCTTAATTGTCCCCTCCGTTCGGTCGCGGGTTCTGTTTGGGAACGTTGCCTTGCTGTCCAGGGCCTCTCCTCGGGCACTGGTTCGCGAAGTGTCTTATTTCCCCGCATGCAAAGCATGCCCTGTTGCCTATGGCAGCAGGTACGTTGGGGCGGGGGTTTTGAACAGGAGCACCCATGTTAGGTCGGGGCACAGGAGGCATGGGCATACGAGGTGCTTGTGCAATGGGTCGTTGCTGTGGTGGCTGACTAGGGCGGTATGCAGGAGTGGTCGATCCATACTGCGGTGCAGCCGGGGGCATGTACCGAGGTCGTACGTGTGGCGGACCGGGATCCGCTCATCCAGGATCGCAGAGGGTGGTGCCGCGCGATGCGACACCCGACCGCACACGTCATAAGAACACAATATAGTACATGGGAAAAACAGCTGAAACTGTACAAACAGGTACAAACTTCAGTTACAACTATTGTTCTATTACACAGCGGAAGACTACACTATACAACTCACGCCCGCCTAATTAGCAAAAGTCGGTTGCCCAGCCCTAGGGCAACCCACACTAGCTGCACGTCTCAGCTCAGCGCGGCGTGTACGGCTCCCACTCAGCCGTGGTCCCCGACGGAGGGTAACCCTCGCCAGTGGACTCGTACTCCGAGTCCGTGGGTGGCTCCTCACCTGAAAAACACTTAAGCAGCAACCGTGAGCACAAAGGCTCAGCAAGGCTTAACCGACTCACCTAAGCATGAAATTCTACATGAGGTGTACAATGGACATAGGATAGTAACATTTCAGCAAAACGACACGCCTACAAGTTCATCCTTAGTTCATCTTTTAGCAACAAGTTAACAGTTCATGAAATCTGAAATTTAGTAAGCAGTATTTGGTGGCACACATGTAGCAATACAATTATATCAATCAGCATCATTGAATCAACATATTTCATCCATTAATCTACGTTACGACGCAGTGAACAAGCAGTACTCGTCACCGCGAGGGACGGCGAATCGACTCGATATACACCTGCAGGGAAAACCCAAAGAGCACGTCACGTACGCCCACCCGTAGAGCTGCACAGCACGCTCACTCGATGTCGTACGGGACAACCTTTCACCCAACAGCCCAAACGTCGAACCGGTCGCACCGAAACGAGCAGGAGGTTCCCCACACGGAGCATCTCTCTATGCCCGTTGGCAGATTTCCACCTTGCTGCCCTCAACCTACACCTATAAATCGGTGTGCTATGCCTCGACGCCCGGAGGTTTAGGCTACATCGGTTTATCGGGGCCCATATATCCGATATGCCTTCGGTACGTTCAATACTTGTTCAGCAGGGCCGCACACGGATCGGTCCTCAATCGACACGGGCAGGGCTGCGCACACAAGACTCTCTCTTGCTGCGCCCTAGCCCCTGCCTAGTCTCATTTTCATTACTAAAGTGATCTCACATCACTCAACCGAACCCGTGTGTCCCACTGCCTATCTCGCGAGTAGATTCCAACTACTCGACTTGTACCGAAGTCCTATGACTCATTAAGCATAGCCTGTCTACTCGAGGTCCTTGACACTACCCTCACTCTTTTAGGAACCTTTGGTTATGCAAGTGGGGTTTCATTCATCCTATACCTAATGCACATACATACTTCATATGACACATGTAAACAAAGTAAAGCTTTTAAAAAGGGTTAATGCAAACTGGGGCTTGCCTTGTTGCTGCTGGTCAGGAGTTAGTTCTTCGTCCGGAAGAAGGAAGTCCAGCACTTCCGGAGTCTCTTCTTCAATGGCTACACGTTAATGAAATACTACATGTTAATTTAGATGCACAGGTGAGTTTTAGAGTAAGACTTCTACTATTAGTTCTAATAACCAGCCTCTAACACCTTGAACTTTGTTTAACAATTTAAATATGAACTGGTGTTGGTGGTTTGGCTTGGACTTAGTCACATGGTTAAATGCTAAGTGGTTTTTCCCCCCTTTTCCATATTAATCCCTTAAGTGATTAAACAGGACAGGGGAGATCTAGAGCTCCAATGGAGCTGAGAATTTTTGTGTGAGTTCCTTGTCACAAGAAAACTCTCTGGACCAAACCTTAGCACTTTTCATGGAATGGTTTGCTCAGAGTAATTTCTTTAGCAAATAAACAAGGAGGAATTAATTCTGAGGTCAGACCCCTGTTCATACCCAACTTAATGAACTACAATTTCAATTATAGCTCATAGAGTTTGCCTGAATTTTCCTAACATTTTTGGGGTCAAGAATTGCCCAGAACTGAATTTCCAAGTTTTGGAAATTCTCTGAAAATGTTTCTGTATTCAAATGAACACAGCACCTTCCAATTTGAATTGCTCTGACCAAATCAACTCCAAATGGTCTGAAACTTTTACAGGGGTTTACTAATGTCCTAAAGAACATTCTGGCAAAATTTGGGGATTTTTGGATGAACCAAACTCCCTCTAAAATTCTTTTGCTGAAAAGCTTTAAAGAATTTTTCAGAATTAATTAATGGGTTTCATACAAATTGGGTTGTATCTATGGACAGAGCTAGGCAAGATGAATCCAACCCAATTTGAATCACTAAATTTGGAGCTTCCTAGCTAAGGTTATGGATTTCTAAAGTTTGAGCTAATCCCTGAATTATTTTCCTACAGAAAATCCCCTCCCGCGCTAAACCAGAGGCTGACAGCGGGGTCCGCCCGTTTAAATTGAACTAACCGCGCGCTCGCGCGCGATTAACACAGGGGCTGACAGGTGGGGCCGCACCCTTCGTCTACCTCCCGACGTCGCCGCCCCGAGCCGCCGGAGCTCCGGCGAGGTCAGCGTTCCCGGCGATCTAGCTCGCCGGAGCCGACGAGACTCGCCGCCCCCACGTAATCTCGGGTGCTGAACCCGCTGGACACCATGTCGCCGCCGGCTAACCGCCATAGCTCGCCGGCGACGAGCCCTATGCCTCTGTGCTACCTCGGCAATGTGTTCCCGCCCTTCTGACCGTTTTCTTCGTGCGCTAATCGCGTCGCCACACTCAGGGAAACCTCGGGAAACTCGGCATGAGCTCTGTTGGGCCCTAAACGGCCAGCAACCCAGACCTCACTGGCGACCCCCTCCTCCGCCATACTGTCCTAGGGTGAACTTAGGGTTCCGGCGGTGATTTCCTTCCGGTTTTCGATCGTGAAGGGTCGCCAGAACCTCTAGATGCTCTCTCACAGCTCCGTTCGGCCTCCCACCCACTATGCTTCCCGAATTTCTGCTAAACCTAATCGGGTCCCGAAAGGAGCTACTCGTCCTAAACTGAGAAATTCTCCGCGCACAAAGGTCGAACCTGGGAACGGTTTGCGCGGTGGTCTTGAGGACGAGCTGGCGCTTCACTTTCCTATGGAGGTCGAAGCCGGAAGATGATCACAGCTGGGGTGGCCACGATCGGAGCTCGGGCAACTAAGCTGCTGGTTACAGAACTTCGCGAAAATCAGTAAGTCGCCGGCGGTCTCGGGCCTTTTATAGGCCCCTGAGGCCAGTGGAGAGCGCGACACCTGCTGTGCCACCTCCTCTGCCGAAGCAGGAGCTGGCCGGCCGAGGTGGTCGGTCGCCGCCGCTGGCTGCAGCTGGCGAGCGCGCTCGGTCGAGGAAGTCGGCTGAGGAGACTTCTGTGCTAAGTCTACTGACCAGTGGGCCTCCCCTCTAACTCTTTTTTTTTTCCAATTTTCTGATTTCTGTTGTGCCAAAATATCCTCAGCTACTCACAATTTAATGTGAGACTTAGTCGCCAAGCCTTTGTTTGAATTTGAATTCTCAAATTCAAACTTTGTTTGGTTAAATTTGCTTCATAATTAAACTGAAATTCAAATTCAGTTTTGAATTCTAGCAAATTTAGCTCTTGACAAGATGAGCTCCAATGGGGATGGAAATTGGTGGGTTTACTCAGAAAAATGTGCTGAGTATAGATATGGAGCTAACTTTTGAATTTGGATGATGAAAGTTGCTGCAATTTGAATTTACACTCAAATTGGCCTCTTTTTGAAATAACCCAAAAGTGCCTCAAAAATTGTTGAATTTGCATGAGCTTTGGACTGAACCTTCCCAAGACTTTTTAAATTCTAGGGGTGAGCTCAACCTCTCATGCTCATGTGTAGAAACCCTACATTGTGAAAGTGAAGGCTTCCCCTCTAATCACTCTTTTGATGGAGGTTACATGCTTTTTCACAACATTTCCTAAGGTGTCCACAATGAAAATTGTGGTGTTGTGAGATGAAGAAAAGTTTTTACAAGTCCCTTTTCTTGGGCTTTTACATCCCTCCCCCCTTAAAAGAATCTCGTCCCGAGATTATAAAAGAAGAGATAGCGATGTAATAGGGACTTACCCGTGTTGAGAAGCCAAGAACTCCGGGTAATTTGAGCGAAGGAACTCCTCGCTCTCCCACGTCGCTTCCTCGGCGGTGTGGTTACTCCAGAGTATTTTGTAGAACCACAACGTTCTGCTACGCGTGGTCCTGGCTTTCTCATCAAGAATTCTCACCGGATATTCATCATATGTTAAATCCGGATTCAGCTCGCCGATGTCTTCGGTAGGAACAGCAGTTGTATGCTTCAAGCATTTTCGCAGTTGCGAAACATGGAAAATATCATGGACACCAGCCAGAGATGCCGGTAGCTCCAATCGATACGCTGCTGGTCCACACTTCTCGGTGATAGCGTAGGGTCCAATGAAACGGGGAGCGAGCTTCCCCTTCACACCGAATCGGTGCACGCCCTTCATTGGAGACACGCGGAGGTACACGTGTTCCCCAACTTCAAAGTGCAACGGCCTACGCCTCTTATCAGCGTAGCTCTTCTGTCGGGATTGAGCGGCCTTCAAATTGGCTTGAATTGTCCGAACGCGCTCTTCGGCGTTGTTCACCACATCAACTCCGAATGTGACCCTTTCACCGGACTCGCACCAATTTAATGGGGTGCGGCATTTACGACCGTAGAGAGCTTCGTAAGGTGCCATCTTGATACTCGCCTGATAACCGTTGTTGTACGAGAATTCCGCCAATGGTAGGTGATCATCCCAGTTCCTACCATGGTGGATGGCACATGCTCTCAACATGTCTTCCAGGACTTGATTCACCCTTTCTGTCTGACCATCGGTCTGAGGGTGATAGGCGGAGCTCCTGATCAACTTAGTACCCAATGCAGCGTGTAGCTGCTCCCAAAAGCGAGATACAAATAATGCACCTCGATCTGAGACAATGGTCTTGGGTACCCCGTATAGGCATAGAATCTTCGCTATGTATAGCTCCGCATATTTGCCGGCATTGTAACGTGTATTCACCGGAATGAAGTGAGCCGTCTTGGTTAACCGATCAACGATTACCCATATGGAATCATGCTTGTTGGCTGTTAGGGGTAATCCCACAATGAAATCCATGCTCACATCTTCCCATTTCCATGCCGGGATCTTCAGGGGTTGCAGCAGCCCTGATTTCTTCATATGATCAGCTTTCACTCGTCTACACGTATCGCACTCGGATACGTACTTAGCTACCTCCCGCTTCATCCGCGTCCACCAAAATTTCTTTTTCAAATCTTGGTACATTTTGTTGCTGCCCGGATGAATGGAGTATTTGGACAAGTGAGCTTCATCGAGGATCTTTTTCCTCAACTCCATATCTCGGGGTACGACTATGCGGTCATTGAACCACAGCGTCCCCTCATCATCCTTCCGGAAACATTTAATTTCTCCAATGTCTATCCGTCTCCGGAGATGTGCCATGCCTGTATCCGTTTTCTGAGCTGCAATGATGTCCTCCCTAATAGTAGGGATGAGGGCAAGGTTGTACAGCGATCCATAAGGAACCAAGTATAAACTTGGCTCTTCCTCCTCCACCGGTGTAATGGTGAGGTGATGGACATGCGATTTCCGACTCAGCGCGTCGGCAACCACATTCGCCTTGCCGGGGTGGTAATGGATCTCAATCTCATAATCTTTGATCAGTTCTAACCACCTCCTCTGCCTCATGTTCAGCTCCTTCTGGGTGAAAATGTATTTCAAGCTCTTGTGGTCGGTGTAGAGATGCACCAAGTTCCCCAGGAGATAGTGCCTCCACATTTTCAGCGCCAACACCACGGCAGCAAGTTCAAGATCGTGAGTCGGGTAGTGCTGCTCATGGTTCTGAAGTTGGCGTGAGCCATAAGCGACCACACGTCCTTCCTGCATCAACACGCAGCCAAGTCCAATACCGGACGCGTCACAATACACGTCGAAGGGCTTTGTTGTATCCGGCTGAGCTAAGACCGGGGCTGTTGTGAGATGCTTCACCAATGCTTGGAAGGCTCCTTCACACGCCGTGTTCCAAACATATTTCGTCCCTTTCTTCAGCAACTCTGTCATCGGCTTAGCGAGCTTGGAGAAGCTTGGAATGAATCTCCGGTAGTATCCCGCTAACCCGAGGAAGCTTCTGACTTCATGGACTGAAGTGGGAGCTTTCCATTTCAACACTTGCTCGATTTTACTGGGGTCAACCGCAATGCCTTCAGCTGAGATGATATGTCCCAAGAATGGCACTTGGCTGATCCAAAATTCGCATTTGCTGAACTTGGCGTAGAGCTTGTGGTCTCGCAATCGTTGAAGAACGATCCGTAAGTGTTCGGCATGCTCGGCTTCTGTCTTGGAGTAAACCAAGAAATCGTCGATGAACACTACCACAAACTTGTCCAGCTCCGGCATGAACACCGAGTTCATGAGATACATGAAATGGGCTGGAGCATTTGTGAGACCAAAGGACATGACGAGATATTCGTATAAGCCGTATCTCGTCGAGAATGCCGTCTTCGGGATATCCTCCGCCCGGATCTTGATCTGGTGATATCCAGAGCGAAGGTCCATCTTTGAGAATACACTTGCCCCCACCAGTTGATCAAACAAGATGTCAATACGGGGCAGTGGGTACTTATTTTTGATGGTGACGGCGTTGAGCGGCCGGTAATCCACACACAGCCTCAGGGTCTCATCCTTTTTCTTCACGAATAGCACCGAGCATCCCCAAGGCGAGGAACTCGGCCTAATGAAACCCTTGCTCAACAGATCATTGAGCTGTTCTTTTAATTCAGCCAGCTCATTTGGAGCCATCTTGTATGGTCTCCGTGATATGGGTGTAGTCCCGGGTGCAAGTTCAATCTTGAACTCGACATCCCGCTCAGGTGGCATGCCCGGAAGATCATCCGGGAACACATCAGGATACTCCCGGACTACGGGGATGTCTTCTAACTTGAGAACTTCAGCATTATTAATTGCTAAAACTTCCCGGATTGGCGTGTCTAATACCATGGAATGTGGACGGTGGAATGGAGAATTTAAGTGAACCGTCCGTGTCCGAGTCTCTAGGACAGCGCCATGGTATTGTAGCCATGACATCCCTAAGATTGCATCAATCTTTTGTCCCATAAGGATTATCAAGGTGGTGGGATATAATTTCCCACCTAAGCACAGAGGTGCCTTTGGAATCATCATATTAGCTGAAATCTTCCCTCCCGGTGAGCAGATCATATAAGTGCAGTCGGTTGGGAAGACTTGCAATTGATGTTTAGCCACATAGGATGCACTTATAAAGCTGTGGGTTGCACCCGAATCAAATAATATGACTATGGCTTGATGGTTGAGAGTAAACGTACCCGCCAGCACGTTGTCTCCTTCTGGGGCGTCCTCCTTGTCGAGGTTGCGGACACCTCCAGTCCGCTGACCAACCTTCTTCACCGGAGGTCGGCCTCGAGCACCGCCCTGGAACTGGGCTTGCCCGCTGCTCTGCTGCCCCTGGGGACAGTCCTTCGCAAAGTGGCCCGCCTGGCCACACGTGAAGCAGGTGAAACGGGGCGGTCCCCCGCTGATCGGTGGACGGAAACCTGGGGCGCGTTGTGGCGGTGGAAACGCCCGGGGTACCGTCTGCTGCTGCTGCTGCTGTCTTGGTGGTGGCATCGGCGGACGGAACGGAGGTGCCTGAAAGGGACGTCCCCCGAACCGTTGCGGTCGCGCCGGTGGTTGCCACTGCTGCCCGGATGGTGTCCGATACACCATACGGTACTTCTGTGGAGCGCCACTCCCACCGCTGCTAGGTGGAGCGCTACGCTTCCTCTGCTCAGCTGCTAACTCCCGCTGAGCGTCCTCTTGCATGATGGCGGCATTGACTAGGTCGTTGAATGTGCCGCGGTTCCATTGTATGAGGTGGGTCTTCATTTCGGGATGTAACCCCCGATAGAAGTGCTCCCTCTTCTTCTCCTCCGTGGAGATGTAGTCTGACGCATACTGCGCCAGATGGTTGAAGGCACGGGAGTAGTCGTGGGCACTCCTCCCGCCCTGCTTCAGTTCCAAAAATTCTTGGAACTTCCTCTTCATTATTCCGGGAGGAATGTGATAGGCGCGGAACGCCTCCCGGAACTCTTGCCATTCCACAGCATGGCCAGCCGGACGTGAGGCGACATAATTCGCCCACCACGCACCAGCGGCACCGTGGAGCTGCTGTGCTGCGAACAGCGTCTTCTGCCGCTCCGTACACTGGAGCAGCCCGAACTTGGACTCGATAGTCCGCAGCCAGTTGTCCGCCTCCAGTGGTTCTTCAGCTTCGGTGAACACTGGAGGGTGCGTACTCATGAAATCCGAGTACGACACTTCGCGGGGTTCACGAGGCCCTCGCTCTTGACGTCCTCCCGCCTGGGACGTATTCTGCACGATCGTGCGGAGCAGGTCGGTCTGCTCCTCACGACCTCCCACCAATGCCGCGATCACATCCGCTAGAGTAAGCGGAGGCGGCGGTGGTGGCTGCTGCTGTGGGGTGCTGTCGTAGGCCGGTGGCTGGGAGTCATCGCCTCCACCTTGGCTAGAGCCACCAACCTCGTGCGTGGTCCTAGTATGAACCATCTGCAACCATACGACATTAACCATCAGTCCCGCAACATTTTGCATGCAGTCCAATAGAACTGGGCGGAAAAACATTATGACAACAAAACATGCGAAATATCTCGTAAGCAGATAATGTAATAACTTTGCACAAGCTACACCATTACCAGACCAAACACAAGTTAGTTTAATCCAACTTGATGAACCCCTTCTTTGGAAGCTCACCATAACTGGGTTTGGTCTCTACGAGACATTATTATCGCCCTTAGGGTACAACACCCTCTCCAATGAGTTCAACTGTCATTCTTCCGTTAGAATGACCAGTTTCTACCTATTCCAAGTTTTGATCCGGTTATGGGCATTTTCATGACTCAAGTTGAATACCAAAGTTAAAGTTAACTTTAGTATATTTCCAACTAATATGCATTTGCCCCCAGATCAGATTTTACTAAAAAGTTATGCTAATTCAAAGTCAGCAGAATTTCTGGAAGAATTTTAACAGCACCTCCCTTGGAAGTGGCTGTCTTCAACCCTACTTCCACCTAATTTCTGTGCTGAAACTTCAGAAACTTTGAATTGCAAAGATGTCACCCATCTTATACTCTTTCTAAGCGTGTATTATATGACAATTTTAGATTTTTCTACTGTGAGTTATATTTGAAAAACATATCAGTTCAGAGGATGTTTTACTCTGCCCTGGTTCTGGACAGTTTACATTCCTCTGGGATTTCAGCCATCTTAAGGCGAGTTTCAGCTCTGGAAGTCTACAACAAAGTTGTAGAGTACTTGAATACCTTTCCAGAACTATATAGCACACCTCCCTGGGCTAAAAGATCTGTGAGTTATGCCCTGTTGAAGATCAGCAAACATGCTGCCCAAAACAGAGCACTCTGTTTTTCAGTCTTTTTGGAACTACACTCATCGCTATCCCATTCTTATACCCAACCAGGGTCCTAACTGTTGAACCTATAGATTTTAATTCTTTGTCATCATTATACTCATGCATATGCCTACAATGTCTCGGTACTACGTTCCTCACAAAAGAAAATCCTAACCGGATCATACCGGTATATACGTCTCAAGTGTGGCACTAAACGGTCTCTCGCACATGTTTTCTACACGGATACATACGTTGTTAGTACCTGCAGAAAACCCCACAATAATGGTGCACTCAATGGTTATTCATTTCAGGCAGTTCCATATTTGAAAGTAAATACAAACGCCCGTATCATTGTCATACGGCCGTCCTTGAGTTAGGTCACGTCTCAAGGTACGTGATCGTGTTTCAACACCACACGACGGGGAACCCGAGTATGTCATGAACGGGTCGTCACGGTTGGGAATGTTATCAACCCAACAGATACCACCTACTGCCCTGCAGGGCACGCCGATGGCAAGCGCTGCGTATGTCCTCCTGGGCTATTTCCAGACGAACACACTCTCGCGTTACTGACCACGCGATGGGGTCCCCACTTACTTGCCTAATGCACGCTAGGAATCAGCGTTTCATATGAACTCAGGGACATGAAGAGTCCAAGAGCTTCATATTGACATCTCACACCAAGCTGTGAGATCAATCCCTGAACCACGTTCCTCGTCAGGGAGAGCTAACCGAAATTGAACCGCTTTCGGTGGCGTTCCTTACCATACTTACCAGAGCGTAGGTGCGTCGTTACATAATTGAAATTCAGAATTATAACACATAAGTTAGTCTTTGCCACTTTAAGTAACTATGCTAATATAGTCCTTACTTGGGCAACTACCGATTCCTCACCGTATACCTAAGTTTTTCCCATAATGCAGTCCTTAAGTACTGTGCTATCCCCACTGCAGCTCTGATACCAGGCTGTGGCGGACCGGGATCCGCTCATCCAGGATCGCAGAGGGTGGTGCCGCGCGATGCGACACCCGACCGCACACGTCATAAGAACACAATATAGTACATGGGAAAAACAGCTGGAACTGTACAAACAGGTACAAACTTCAGTTACAACTATTGTTCTATTACACAGCGGAAGACTACACTATACAACTCACGCCCGCCTAATTAGCAAAAGTCGGTTGCCCAGCCCTAGGGCAACCCACACTAGCTGCACGTCTCAGCTCAGCGCGGCGTGTATGGCTCCCACTCAGCCGTGGTCCCCGACGGAGGGTAACCCTCGCCGGTGGACTCGTACTCCGAGTCCGTGGGTGGCTCCTCACCTGAAAAACACTTAAGCAGCAACCGTGAGCACAAAGGCTCAGCAAGGCTTAACCGACTCACCTAAGCATGAAACTCTACATGAGGTGTACAATGGACATAGGATAGTAACATTTCAGCAAAACGACACGCCTACAAGTTCATCCTTAGTTCATCTTTTAGCAACAAGTTAACAGTTCATGAAATCTGAAATTTAGTAAGCAGTATTTGGTGGCACACATGTAGCAATACAATTATATCAATCAGCATCATTGAATCAACATATTTCATCCATTAATCTACGTTACGACGCAGTGAACAAGCAGTACTCGTCACCGCGAGGGACGGCGAATCGACTCGATATACACCTGCAGGGAAAACCCAAAGAGCACGTCACGTACGCCCACCCGTAGAGCTGCACAGCACGCTCACTCGATGTCGTACGGGACAACCTTTCACCCAACAGCCCAAACGTCGAACCGGTCGCACCGAAACGAGCAGGAGGTTCCCCACACGGAGCATCTCTCTATGCCCGTTGGCAGATTTCCACCTTGCTGCCCTCAACCTACACCTATAAATCGGTGTGCTATGCCTCGACGCCCGGAGGTTTAGGCTACATCGGTTTATCGGGGCCCATATATCCGATATGCCTTCGGTACGTTCAATACTTGTTCAGCAGGGCCGCACACGGATCGGTCCTCAATCGACACGGGCAGGGCTGCGCACACAAGACTCTCTCTTGCTGCGCCCTAGCCCCTGCCTAGTCTCATTTTCATTACTAAAGTGATCTCACATCACTCAACCGAACCCGTGTGTCCCACTGCCTATCTCGCGAGTAGATTCCAACTACTCGACTTGTACCAAAGTCCTATGACTCATTAAGCATAGCCTGTCTACTCGAGGTCCTTGACACTACCCTCACTCTTTTAGGAACCTTTGGTTATGCAAGTGGGGTTTCATTCATCCTATACCTAATGCACATACATACTTCATATGACACATGTAAACAAAGTATAGCTTTTAAAAAGGGTTAATGCAAACCGGGGCTTGCCTTGTTGCTGCTGGTCAGGAGTTAGTTCTTCGTCCGGAAGAAGGAAGTCCAGCACTTCCGGAGTCTCTTCTTCAATGGCTACACGTTAATGAAATACTACATGTTAATTTAGATGCACAGGTGAGTTTTAGAGTAAGACTTCTACTATTAGTTCTAATAACCAGCCTCTAACACCTGGAACTTTGTTTAACAATTTAAATATGAACTGGTGTTGGTGGTTTGGCTTGGACTTAGTCACATGGTTAAATGCTAAGTGGTTTTTCCCCCCTTTTCCATATTAATCCCTTAAGTGATTAAACAGGACAGGGGAGATCTAGAGCTCCAATGGAGCTGAGAATTTTTGTGTGAGTTCCTTGTCACAAGAAAACTCTCTGGACCAAACCTTAGCACTTTTCATGGAATGGTTTGCTCAGAGTAATTTCTTTAGCAAATAAACAAGGAGGAATTAATTCTGAGGTCAGACCCCTGTTCATACCCAACTTAATGAACTACAATTTCAATTATAGCTCATAGAGTTTGCCTGAATTTTCCTAACATTTTTGGGGTCAAGAATTGCCCAGAACTGAATTTCCAAGTTTTGGAAATTCTCTGAAAATGTTTCTGTATTCAAATGAACACAGCACCTTCCAATTTGAATTGCTCTGACCAAATCAACTCCAAATGGTCTGAAACTTTTACAGGGGTTTACTAATGTCCTAAAGAACATTCTTGCAAAATTTGGGGATTTTTGGATGAACCAAACTCCCTCTAAAATTCTTTTGCTGAAAAGCTTTAAAGAATTTTCCAGAATTAATTAATGGGTTTCATACAAATTGGGTTGTATCTCTGGACAGAACTAGGCAAGATGAATCCAACCCAATTTGAATCACTAAATTTGGAGCTTCCTAGCTAAGGTTATGGATTTCTAAAGTTTGAGCTAATCCCTGAATTATTTTCCTACAGAAAATCCCCTCCCGCGCTAAACCAGAGGCTAACAGCGGGGTCCGCCCATTTAAATTGAACTAACCGCGCGCTCGCGCGCGATTAACACAGGGGCTGACAGGTGGGGCCGCGCCCTTCGTCTACCTCCCGACGTCGCCGCCCCGAGCCGCCGGAGCTCCGGCGAGGTCAGCGTTCCCGGCGATCTAGCTCGCCGGAGCCGACGAGACTCGCCGCCCCCACGTAATCTCGGGTGCTGAACCCGCTGGACACCATGTCGCCGCCGGCTAACCGCCATAGCTCGCCGGCGACGAGCCCTATGCCTCTGTGCTACCTCGGCAATGTGTTCCCGCCCTTCTGACCGTTTTCTTCGTGTGCTAATCGCGTCGCCACACTCAGGGAAACCTCGGGAAACTCGGCATGAGCTCTGTTGGGCCCTAAACGGCCGGCAACCCAGACCTCACCGGCGACCCCCTCCTCCGCCATACTGTCCTAGGGTGAACTTAGGGTTCCGGCGGTGATTTCCTTCCGGTTTTCGATCGTGAAGGGTCGCCAGAACCTCTAGATGCTCTCTCACAGCTCCGTTCGGCCTCCCACCCACTATGCTTCCCGAATTTCTGCTAAACCTAATCGGGTCCCGAAAGGAGCTACTCGTCCTAAACTGAGAAATTCTCCGCGCACAAAGGTCGAACCTGGGAACGGTTTGCGCGGTGGTCTTGAGGACGAGCTGGCGCTTCACTTTCCTATGGAGGTCAAAGCCGGAAGATGATCACAGCTGGGGTGGCACACGATCGGAGCTCGGGCGACTAAGCTGCTGGTTACAGAACTTCACGAAAATCAGTAACTCGCCGGCGGTCTCGGGCCTTTTATAGGCCCCTGAGGCCAGTGGAGAGCGCGACACCTGCTGTGCCACCTCCTCTGCCGAAGCAGGAGCTGGCCGGCCGAGGTAGTCGGTCGCCGCCGCTGGCTGCAGCTGGCGAGCGCGCTCGGTCGAGGAAGTCGGCTGAGGAGACTTCTGTGCTAAGTCTACTGACCAGTGGGCCTCCCCTCTAACTCTTTTTTTTTTCCAATTTTCTGAATTCTGTTGTGCCAAAATATCCTCAGCTACTCACAATTTAATGTGAGACTTAGTCACCAAACCTTTGTTTGAATTTGAATTCTCAAATTCAAACTTTGTTTGGTTAAATTTGCTTCATAATTAAACTGAAATTCAAATTCAGTTTTGAATTCTAGCAAATTTAGCTCTTGACAAGATGAGCTCCAATGGGGATGGAAATTGGTGGGTTTACTCAGAAAAATGTGCTGAGTATAGATATGGAGCTAACTTTTGAATTTGGATGATGAAAGTTGCTGCAATTTGAATTTACACTCAAATTGGCCTCTTTTTGAAATAACCCAAAAGTGCCTCAAAAATTGTTGAATTTGCATGAGCTTTGGACTGAACCTTCCCAAGACTTTTTAAATTCTAGGGGTGAGCTCAACCTCTCATGCTCATGTGTAGAAACCCTACATTGTGAAAGTGAAGGCTTCCCCTCTAATCACTCTTTTGATGGAGGTTACATGCTTTTTCACAACATTTCCTAAGGTGTCCACAATGAAAATTGTGGTGTTGTGAGATGAAGAAAAGTTTTTACAAGTCCCTTTTCTTGGGCTTTTACAGTACGTTGCTCCCTTGAGGCTGGTATGGCATCTTCCTCTTGCACTCTCGCTCGATCTCTCGGATCTTATTTTCAACCACTATAGCCTTGTCAACCAGCTTCTGAAAGCTTGTGTGGTCATTGTTGAAGAGCTGAACCTGGGTCTCATTGTTCAACCCTCTCATGAACAGATATTGCTTCCTCTGATCTGAGTTGACATCTTCGGGGGCAATACCGGAACAGTTGTGTGAACTTGTTGAGATACTCATTCACACTTCTCTGTCCTTGGCGGAGACCTTCGAACTCCTGCCTCTTGAGCATCATTACACCAGCAGGGATGTAATGAGAGCGGAAACTCTCCTTAAACTCAGTCCAATTGATTGCTTCCTGGTCGACATGAGCGTTGCATAGGGCATCCCAACAGTCAGCGGCAGCTCCCATGAGTTGGTGCGACGCAAAGAGAACCTTCTCTCCGCAAGCTTGGCTATCATGATAGTTTTAAGAACTCTGCATAGTTTGCACCTCTTTACCCACAAGTTTGTGATTTTGTCACCCGTCGGTGACTGCAGAACCTCCATTATGCCAGTACACAACCGTCGGTGTATGGCCAAGAGATCACAAAATAGCTCTTACAAAGGGGCTACTAGATGTATGGACTCACTAAGGTTTCACCGGCAGGCTAGAATCTCCAATTCTCCCACCCACGGGCCCCCTCTTGTGCCATGCAGTTCCTGTCAGGCCCGGAGATCGCAGTGGGTGGTGCCGTGCGATGCGGCACCCAACAGCAAGCACAAAAAGAGGCGTAAAAACATAACGATACCATTTTGTTACTCAAGATAATTTCTTTTACAACATGATGTACACACGCAGCGGAAATTAATATTTGCTGGACAAACTACTCACTCTCGACCGTAACTACGCCGAAGAGAAGTCGTTCAGCTCGTGAACGCTTTCTATTAGCTTCACCAAAGAAAGGCAGCGGCTAGGTTTCCGATGAGTTGAACAAACCGTGAGGTTCATCGTCTCACCGAACAACCCTCTTCATAGCAGGCATCCTGCTACCTGCAAAAACAACTCAGAAGCAACCGTGAGCACTAAGGCTCAGCAAGACTTAACCGTCACTCCTAAACATGCAGCTCTAAATGCATGGGTAGTAAGACAGTAGGAATAGGAATTTGCAAAATGCAGCTTGACTAAACTTGATCCTTATATTCAGATTCTTATAGCCTTCATTTTAGTGGTCCTTACGCCTCACAACATCGGAAGTCCACAATCAAACAAGAAACTCTTATCCCGATGTTGCTAGCTTAAGGTGGAAATGAAATTTAGTTGGCTCTATATCTACTTCAGTCAAGGTTCTAATAGAGTGATTAATCCACAAACAGCAAGTTAAGAGACTTAGTTCCTCTTCTTACTAAGTTACGGCGCAGTTGTCAAGTATCCTCAATCCTCTTCCACGAGCGACGGTGATTCGAATCCATAACAACCCGGAATACACGAGACATACACCCGCCTCGAAAGACTCTCTCAAGAGCTCTTTCTTACGTTGTATGCAGCAACCTTTCACACGACACCCCAACATAGAAAAACGCTTCGCGCCGAGCAGGATGGTCCTCTACGCGGACACGTCGAAGTTGCCCGCTAAAGGATTTACACCTCCCGCCTTCTCAACGCCATTCCCACGCGAAGGATGAGTTTCTATATCACGGTCCATCGAGTTACATCGGTTTCATGGGTCCCATACCGCACTATATATCCGGTACAGCTCAATCTTGTCCAGCAGGGCCGCATACATACGGTCCTTAACCGACACGGACGGGGCTACAACCAACCTCCACATTTGCCTTACCATCCCGGTCCAGGCCAAATGTGGTCTCATGCATTGTCACACCCATCGCAGGTCGAGACCAACCTTGAGCGCTCCATCCTACAGGAACATCCCCGTCCCCATCTCATATTCATGAGGGTGCTCTTATCATTTATCTCTCGCGAGTAACTCCATTACTCGAACTTTCTCGCGAGTATCTTTTTACTACTCGACTTCTACCGAGCTAGCTACAAAATTAGCCTAGCATCTACAACGAGGCAAAGCCTACACTAAACCTTCTAATGAGGGATGTAATAGGCATGCAAGTGGGTTTCAATCATCCTAGACATAATGCACTCAAGTCTAATAAACATGATGTGAAGTAAAGTAAAATTTAAAACGGTAACGATATGCAAACCGGGGCTTGCCTTGCTCAACGGTTTTGTTAGAAGCTAGAAGGTAGTCTTCCTTCGGACAATCCGCCAAACTCGTCACGAGATGGAGATCCTCGCTGCAGAGTCGACTCCTCGTCGAACATTGACGTCACGTGCTATTAATATGATTTATGCACATGTGTTCAAAAGCAATTTAGAAAATGATTCAAAACTGTTGTACCAGTTAACTCACACATAAGATAGATAAACAACAGCAAGGTTTCTGTTGTTGGATCTAAACCTTAGAGAAGAAGAATGCTAGGTGACAAGGTTGGAAAATAAATCACCATGTGATTACATCCTCATATGAACACTTAGACCTAATAGATGGTAGCTCAAGTTCCAGAGGTCCAATGAAGCCGAAAATTTAACCACAGCTTCTATGGTAGGTATTTAGGCAGTGTGCAAAATTGAGCTCATTAAATGGCTCAAGGTTATCACAATAATTCCTTATGTGATTTTCACTAATCTGCCTTTAGCCCCTAGATATTAAGCTTTCCTATGCTGCAAAGTAGACTTTTTGTGAAGTATAAAACGTCCTGAGTCCATAGGAATTGGTTTTACCATTTTTGGAGTTTCCTACATGGAGATATGGATTTTACAAGGATTTGGGAAAAGCTGAAAATGTCTCTGTTTATTTTCCCATTTTTCAGAGACATAAGGAATGAACACATCATTTGACCAAGCAAATTAGGTCCAATGCCCCTGAAATTTTCACTGGAGTTCAAGGAGTTTTGGAAGAATGTCCTGTCCAAATTTGGGAATTTTCTAATAAACAGAACTCCTGTAAAAATTCATACAAGATTTCCCTTAAATGAATTAATGAGCCAAATCCAGGGATTTTCATAAACACTGGGATGCACCCCTGGATAGTAATCTTTGAGAGGAATCCAACAAAATTTGTTTCACAATTTTTGGACACTCCTACACAAAGTTATGGCTCTCTAAAGTTTGAACTAGAGTGGGAAAATCTGGAAAATGTTTAAATGCTGACAGTGGGTCCCACCTGTCATCCCTAACCTCCAGACTCGCGCCAAACAGGGCAGTGGCGGCCCACTCCGGCGAGGTCGCCAGAAAACCAGTTCCCAGCCACCTCCAGACCCCCTGCTGGCCGCCCCCCCCCCCATATTTCCCCACGCTGAACATGTTGGTGAGGTCGCCGGCGGCTGAAACTCGCTGGAAAACAGGGCGCACCGGCCACAGCAAACCCTAGGGCTCCGGCGAGGTCTTGCACGGTGAATACTCCACTAAATGGTCGGTTCTTGGGCTCTACAGCACCAGGGGATCATGTAGAAGACCGGCATGAGGTCTAAACCAGCTGGAGAGGGCTCTAAACCTATCGGCACCGTGCGCCCGATAGGGTCCAGCGGCATACCCTCTAAAAGAGCTCGGATTGCTCACTCTACACTCAATTTCTTCGTCTAAAATCGATGGAGGAGGTGTGTCAGGCAGTTACATCCTGTGTGTGAAGTTTGAGACCCAACAAACACGATTTGAGGACGAATTTTACAATTCCTTACCTCAAGGTCCGTTTCTGCCGCCCGGGAGAAAAACTTGAAATTCTCCCACTGTGATAAATGGCTAGGGCTGAGCTTTGGGGGTGAGGAACTAGGATTGTAGGTGCACAGATGGGGTGGCTTTCTTGGGCGTGATCCCTCCTGGTTTGGGCTGGCCACGGTGATCAGTTTCGGCTCCTTCAGTTTTAACTCGCGAGCAGCAGAAGCTTTGCTGTTTCTAGGCGCCAGCGAGCTCGGGACGGCGGGGTGAAGTTGCTAGCTGGCTAGAGCACGCTGGTGCGCTGCTATTTGCTCTGGGGAGCTTGGGCAAAGGAAGTTCGGTGGTAGCTGTGTGATCGGGAGGAACAGAGCTGGTCGCTGTGTTCTTCTCGGGTGGCAAATGCACGGGAGCGAGGCAGACTGAGGAGGAAGCGAAGAAACGTTGTTGCACTCGTGCTGTCATGATCAGGACGAGCAGAAGGTGAGCAACCAGGAGCTGGCATCGGTCGGCCGAAGGTGACGCGCGTGCGCTGTCCACGTGATACAGAGAAGACTTCGGGTTGAAGTCTATTGACATGTGGGCCCCTTGTCCCCCCTCTTATCCTCCGGTTCCGGATAAAATAGCAACGAGCTCCAAATTTGTTCAAACTTGGAGGATAGGTCAAAAGAATTACGAGGAACTCAAATCTAAAATCAGATTTTGAAATTGAGTTTGTTTGGTTCAAAATTCAAATTTAAGTTTGAATTTGAACGTGCCTCTTTTAATCCCCGGAATAAATAGTATATGAAACCTAAAATTTTCCAAATTTGAAACTTAGGCTCTTGAATACATGAGAAATGCATCTATGCTCTCACATATGGGCCTTTGTATAATCTGAATAGGAATCCTTTCAAAAGAATTCAAATTGCATCTAAATTTTCTTCACTCTACTCATAGAGAAGGTGCACATGAGTTAGAGTTTTTTGGGAGTCTAATTCTTTCCCCTAGGTTAACATGTTCTGATCATGGGATAGAGAAATTTTTTAACTCCCTCACATGTCCATATTTGTGTTCATCATTTCATGTGACACAATTATAGCCTTTCTTCGCCTTAACTTTGTTTTATAAGTTGAAATCAAACTTTACAAAAGTTAGGGCTGTTACATTCCTCCCCTCTTAAAAGAATCTCGTCCCGAGATTACAAAAAGAAAGAAGAAGGGAGAATGACTACTGGACATATGGTACAAACAAGTCGGGAAAATTTAAACGGAGGAATTCCTCGCTTTCCCACGTAGCTTCATCAGCGGTGTGGTTGTTCCACAAGACTTCGTAAAATCGCAATGTCCGATTTCTTGTGGCGCGGGTCTTCTCATCGATAATCTGTATCGGATACTCAGAATAAGTGAGATCCGGTTGAAGATCCTCAATGTTCTCCATATGAACTGCGGTTGGTTACTTAAGACATTTCCGCAGCTGAGAGACGTGGAAAACATGGTGAATACCCGAAAGTGACGTCGGTAACTCCAGACGATAGGCTACGGGTCCGCATATCTCAGTGACAGCAAACGGCCCGATGAATCGCGGAGCAAGCTTTCCCTTCACTCCGAACCGATGAACCCCTTTCATCGGAGAGACACGAAGATAAACGTGGTCCCCGATGTCAAAGTGAAGAGGTCGACGTCTTTTGTCTGCATAGCTTTTCTGCCGAGATTCAGCAGCCTTTAAATTGGCTTGGATCACTCGCACTCGTTCCTCGGCTTCATTCACAAGATCAATCCCGTAGACCACTCTCTCGCTGAACTCACACCAATTCAGTGGTGTGCGGCACTTCCGGCCATAAAGAGCTTCATACGGGGCCATCTTGATTCTGGATTGATAACCGTTATTATATGAGAATTCTGCTAACGGTAGATGGTCATCCCAATCCTTCCCCTGATTGATGACACATGCTCGTACCATGTCCTCCAGAATCTGATTTATCCTCTCCGTTTGACCATCAGTTTGCGGATGATACGCTGAACTCCGAATTAACTTGGTTCCCAAGGAAGCATGCAGTTGCTCCCAAAATCTGGATACGAACAACACACCTCGGTCAGACACGATGGTGCGGGGAACCCCGTGTAAACACACGATTCTCGAGATGAACAGCTCCGCATACTTCTTTGCCACATATTTAGTATGGACTGGAATAAAATGAGCGGTCTTGGTCAAACGATCGATGATTACCCAAATAGAATCATGCTTGTTGCTGGTCATGGGTAAACCAACGATAAAGTCCATACTTATGTCTTCCCACTTCCATGCTGGAACCTTCAGCGGTTGAAGTGGTTCGGCTTTCCGCATATGGTCGGCTTTAACCCGCCGACACGTATCACACTCGGATACGTACTTCGCAATCTCTCTTTTCATCCGTGTCCACCAGAACTTAGATTTCAAGTCCTGGTACATCTTATTGCTTCCCGGATGAATGGAGTACTTGGATAAATGCGCTTCATCCAGTATCTTCCTCCGCAATTTCATGTTTCGGGGTACCACTATGCGGTTGTTAAACCATAGAGTACCCTCTTCATCTTTGCGGAACATCTTCAACTCACCGCTGTCCACTCTCCTCCGGATGTGAGACATACCCCTGTCTCTCTTCTGAGCCTCTACAATCTCATCTCGGATTGTAGGAATAAGAGCGAGGTTGAACAGTGATCCGTAGGGAACTAAGCGCAGGCTTGGTTCCCCTTCTTCATGTGCAACCATGGCTAAATGGTGAATGTGGGCTTTCCGACTAAGTGCATCAGCAACCACATTCGCTTTACCCGGATGGTAATGAATTTCAAGTTCGTAATCCTTGATCAATTCGATCCATCTTTGCTGCCTCATATTCAGTTCCTTCTGTGTGAAGATGTACTTCAAGCTTTTGTGGTCAGTGTAGAGATGTACTATATTTCCTAGTAGATAATGTCTCCACATTTTCAATGCTAAGACCACTGCAGCTAGCTCAAGGTCGTGCGTCGGGTAATTCTGCTCATGACCCCTGAGTTGTCGGGATCCATACGCGACCACACGTCCTTCTTGCATCAACACACAACCCAAACCAATGCCGGATGCATCACAATAGACATCAAAAGGCTTCATGATGTCCGGCTGGGCCAAAACTGGAGCTGTAGTGAGATACTTCACTAAAGTTTGAAAAGCTTGTTCGCATGAATTGCTCCAATCATACTTGGTGCTTTTCTTCAACAGCTCCGTTATAGGTTTAGCGACTTTGGAGAAGTTTGGAATGAATCTCCGGTAATAACCCGCTAAACCTAGGAAACTCCTCACTTCATGAACAGATGTTGGAGATTTCCAATTCAGCACTTGCTCGATTTTACTTGGGTCCACAGCGATGCCTTCCGCTGAAATAATATGCCCAAGAAACGGCACTATGCTGATCCAAAACTCACATTTACTGAACTTTGCATAAAGCTTGTGATCTCTTAAGCGTTGGAGTACAATACGCAAATGTTCAGCATGCTCTTCTTCTGACTTTGAATAGACCAAGATGTCGTCGATGAAAACCACGACGAACTTGTCTAACTCCGGCATGAACACAGAGTTCATGAGATACATAAAGTGAGCCGGAGCATTGGTCAACCCAAAGGACATGACAAGATATTCATAAAGACCATATCTTGTCGAGAACGCCGTCTTAGGTATGTCTTCTGCCCGGATTTTTATTTGGTGATACCCGGACCGAAGATCCATCTTGGAAAATACCTTAGCACCCACTAGTTGATCAAACAAAATGTCAACGCGCGGTAGCGGATACTTATTCTTGATAGTGACAGGATTCAGTGGACGATAATCTACGCATAGTCTCAAAGTCTCGTCCTTCTTCTTCACGAAGAGTGCGGAACAGCCCCAAGGTGATGAACTTGGGCGTATAAAACCTTTGTCCATGAGGTCATTAAGCTGCTCCTTCAATTCTGCTAGCTCCTTCGGTGCCATTTTATATGGTCGCCGAGAAATAGGTGTTGTTCCCGGTGCTAGTTCAATCTTGAACTCTACATCACGTTCGGGCGGCATGCCCGGCAAGTCTTCGGGAAACACATCTGGATATTCACATACCACTGGAATATCCTCAAGTTTAGGAGCTTCAATCTGATACACTGCTGCAACTTGTTGTGATGGATCCACAAGATTCAATATGTTGCAACCATGTATTGGGGAATTCAGTTGGACAGTCCGAGAGCTGATGTCAAAGATAGCTCCATAATGTGTCAACCATGACATCCCCAAGATAATATCAATCCTTTGGCCTTTGAGTATAATAAGGCTCGCAGGATAGATGTTTCCACCCAAACATAAAGGTGCCCGAGAGACCATCTCATCTGTTGATATCTTGCCTCCGGGTGAGCTGATATTAAACGGATGCTTAACTGTGCTGAATGGAAGATTATTCTTCAGCACATAGTCTCTGCTAATAAAATTGTGGGTGGCCCCGGAATCAAATAACACGAAAATGGGCTGTTCATGTAAAGTGAACATGCCCGCCAAATGACACGACCCCATTGGTCCTGTCGAGCCAGGATCACGCTGAGGGGTACTGCGTTGCACAGCACCGTATAACACACGTCAAAGGTGCAAAGCAGAAGCGGAAGTTTTATTACATAAACAAGTTTATGAACATGTTTACATCAAAATAAGTTCAGTCTACACTCGCGGGCGTAGACTAAGCATCAAGTGCACGTTCAGCCCTCGAACGTGTCCTTGCTAGCACACACGCACACTAACTCTGCGGCGTGCACGACTCCCACTCGACGGGGTTCCCCTCCTGGGGTTCCGTCTCCTCTTCGGGAGTCCCTTCCTCATAGAACCCTGCAAAAGCTTCAAACACAAGCAGTGAGCATGAAGGCTCAGCAAGTCTGACCCGTCTCACCTAAACATGGAACTTCTACATGAGGGTAATGGGTTGCATGAGGTAAAAAAAATCATTTGCAAGGACTCGCCTAATTAGTAGAACCTTACTTTCAAGTTTTAGCAGCAGGTTGTGGAGAACCTTACGCTAAGGCACATGAGAGAGCCGCAATCAAACAAGAAATGCATTTCTCTCATGTACTTTGCCCAAAGTTAAAAAGAACTTTAATTAGCTCTAAGCTACAGCATATCATTAACAATCAATGTCCAGCTTTCAATCAGCAACATTTTAACATGTGACTAGCCTGTTCTTTCTACGTCACGGTACAGTGAACAAGTGGTACTCACTGACCGCGAGGGACGGCGATTATAATCGATTTACACCTGCAGGGTTACCCGAACAACCCGTCACGTACGCCCGTACTCGATGTTGCCTACAACAACCATCACAGACACCGTACGCGACTACCTTTCACCCGTTAGCCAAATATTGAACCGGTCCCATCGTCCCGAGCAAGAGGTCTCTGCACGCGCATCTCCGTGCCGCCAGCCGATTTACACCTCAAGCTCTCAACCTACCCTCTGAACGACGGGCAATGCCTCAATAACCAGCTACCCGAGTTACATCAGTTTCCCGGTTCCCATATAGCCGGTAGGTCTTCGGTACTGTTCTAGCTTGTTCAACAGGCCCGCACACGGCTCGGTCCTCAATCGACACAAGCGGAGCTACAGCACACAGGCCCCAAAGTCTTGCTGCCCTTACTCTCCGCTCAGTCTCATTTTCTTGCCATGTGTATCATGTGCTATCTCTACCCGAGCAATGTGCCTCTAGCCTATTCTCGCGAGTAGTTCCAACTACTCGACTTGTACCGAATCCTACTCTATCCTAGCAATGCAGTGGCTAACGGGGTTTGCAATCCTAAACCCCAACCCATGGTTTTCTTGGCTATGCAGTGGGGTTTCCAAACAAGACTCTAATGCACAGAATAAAGGAAACAAGTATGTGCTCAAAACAATAAAAATTTGTAAAAATGGTTAATGCAAACCGGAGCTTGCCTTGCTGCTCTTGGTCGTAGGCTAGCTGTTCCTCCGGAGTAACGAAGTGTAGGACTTCGGGTTCCTCCTCGACCTTAGCGACTACATGATATAAGAAACATATGTATCAATTTAAATGCATTTGTATTAACTTTGAAGTTGTGAAGTCCATAACCCTTGCTAGACAGACCTAATGACTGTGAAACTTTTACTGTGGCTTGGTTACAACCTAAACAGGGACTTGGTCAAGTTTTAGTTGCAGCAAAGCTCAATTGAGCCCTCCACAATTAATTATGTCCTTGACCTTAATTAAAGGCTTTTAGGGTGTTCTAAGGATTTTCATGAAACAAACTATGAATTTCTGAAAACTAGATTTTCAGAGGGTTCTAATGGATTTGGTCTCACTTAATTTGGAAGTCTCTAACTAAATATATGAGCTAAACAATTTCAGAGAAAATTCTAAAAATGTTTTCTGAACATTTTCTATTTTCTCTGGAACAGTTTCACTAATCACACCATTAGGTGGATTAAATGAGCTCAAATGGATCTGAAATTTTTATGGTAGTTCAAGGATATTTTGGTGAACATCTCAGCAAAATTTCAGGATTTTCCTCCAAAGGATTCTCCAGTTAAAATTCCTAACAATTTAAAATTTGAGGAATTAATTCTGGAGAAATAAGGAATTTCATGAAGTGAAACTTGATTTTCTGGAAAGTACTCAGAGAGCTGAATCCAGCAAAATTTGGTTCACTCAATTTGGAGCTTTCTAGCCAAAGTTATAAGGATTTGAAGTTTGAAGGAAATCTGAAAATCGGGGAAAAGTTTAAACTCGCGCGTGGGCCCAGGGGACACGCGTCGCACGCCTAGGCGATGGCACATCACGGCCCACAAGGATTTTGCGCGCCAGCACACCCGATCCCGGCCGTAGCCGGATCCCGATTCAAAATATCTCCCGCTGACAGCTGGGGTCCACCCCCTTCTTCAACCTCGTGACACCCGCGCCCCGCCGCCGAGGGATCTCGCCGGAGAGCTCGCCGCCGGCCGCTGTACAGCTCCAAACTTCTCGATCCTGGCTGCCCCTGCCTACTTTTACTCAGGGAACAGGATCCGAGGGTCAGCTGCTTATGACAATGGCCGGAGCATGGTCGGCGACGAGCCGCCACCTCAGAATGACTTCGGCCATGTCGGCTGACTACCCTAGCACCTCAGCTACTTGGGAAATCGGTCGGGGAGCATCAGTGGACCTTAGAGAAGGTCGACGTGAGCTTGAGGCAGCTCGGGGAAGGCCCAAAATAGGTCCTCACCGTGCGCCTGATGGCGCCTGTTCGCTCCGCCATTAGTAGACCTCAAATTACACCGGGCACAGAGGTTCTCCGGCCCAGAGTTGTGAAGGCAACTTGTGCGTTACCGTGTCTAGCTCGTGTGAGAGTGGCCTGAGGCCCTCTAATCCTTTCTAGAGCACGAATTAAACAGAATCTTACCCGAAGGTCGTTCTGCACACAGAAAGGGGAAAAGTGGAAATTCGCCGCCGGTGAGCGACCACTCGAGCTGTGGCTCGGGGATGAGCAGCACCGGTCACCCGCGCGTCCAAGGGTGCCTTGGCTCGGGCGTGACAACGCCCTGGTTGGGCTGTCCACGAGAGCCCGAGGTGCGGCGGTTCCAAGTTCCGATTTTGTTCTTTCGGCACAGCCGATATCACTCGGTTTCAACCGAATTCTAGCAACGGGGAGGATGGAGGAAGGTCTCTAGTACCTTGCTGGGGCTCTGGAGTGGAAGGAGGGAGCTGCGATCGGTGTTCTCCGATCAAGTCCGAGCTGCGGAAGTTTTCGGCCGGTGCTGAGTTCTTGCGGGGAAGAACGACGGTGCCTCGGCCGAGGAGGGGGCAGGCGCCTTAAGAAGGCTCTGCACCGCCTCATGCCCGTGCGTGGGCAAGCAGCTGGTGACGCGGCGACTGGCCTCGGTGGCGATCACCGCTGCAGCTCGGCGACCCGAGTGAAAAAGTCTCAGTCGGTTTGATCTGAGCAGTGGCTGACATGTGGGTCCCACCTCCAGTTTTAACCTCTGAAATTTACTCCTAATCACTGTTGTAAACAGTGAACCCCATACTACCCTTGGCAATTCAAATTATTCATCCATGAGCCATTTGAATTGATCAAAGTTCAAATGAGGTTTGGTTTGAATGAATTTCAGCACAAGTTCAATTTGAAATTCAAATAAAGTTTGAATTTCTCCCACTTAGCTCATGTCAAGATCAACTCCAAATGGAGTGAAAATTGGTGTGTGAGCTCAAAAAATGTGCTGAGTAAGAATATGCCCCCCACTTTTAAATTCATTGGATAAAAACAGTTTGAATTTGAATATGGTTTCAAACTGCCCTCTTCCTAACTATACCCAAACTGACCTCAAAAAGGTTTTGAATTTGGGTGAAACTTGGCATGGACATCCTTAGCAAAGTGTAGGAGTTTTCATATGTCCAGCCCATCTATATCACATGTGGGAAATACCACTTTTGCAATGTGTGAGTTTGTTCTCTAATGAGCATGTTGATAATTGTTACTTGCTCTTCATTTTTGTTCATCATTCTTCCTCAAATGAGGTGTGTGGTGTGGTGATGAACACTGCAAATGGGTGTCAAAAACTGAGGCCCTTACAATCCTCCCCCCTTAAAAGAATCTCGTCCCGAGATTATAAGGTGAAAATGAGAGAGAGGACGGTGGAAAATTACCGGATATGCGACGTGAAAAAGTCGGGGTAGTTAGTGCGAAGGAATTCTTCGCTCTCCCATGTCGCTTCGTCCATGGAGTGATTACTCCATAGAACCTTGTAGAACCACAACGTACGGTTGCATGTGGTTCGGGCCTTTTCATCAATAATCTGCACCGGTTCCTCCCGATAGGTGAGATCCGGTTGCAGTTCTTCAATGTCTTCCAGCTGAACCGTAGTTGATAGTTTGAGACACTTCCTCAGCTGGGAAATGTGAAAGACGTCGTGCACACCGGAAAGTTCTTCTGGTAATTTCAGCCGGTATGCCACCGATCCACATCTTTCGGTAATCTGGAATGGACCGATGAAGCGGGGTGCTAACTTTCCCCTCACCCCAAATCTGTTTACAACCTTCATTGGAGACACCCGTAGATATACGTGATCCCCAAATTCGAATTGTAATGGGCGCCTTCTCCGGTCCGCATACTGTTTCTGACAGGATTGAGCGGCTTTTAGGTTCGCTTGAATTAGTCGAACCTTTTCTTCCGCGTTGTTGACAAGGTCAATCCCGAAGGTAACCCTTTCGCCAGACTCACACCAGTTCAATGGTGTGTGGCATTTTCTCCCGTATAGCGCCTCGTAGGGTGCCATCTTGATGCTGGCTTGGTACCCATTGTTGTACGAGAACTCGGCTAACGGCAAGTGATCATCCCAATTCTTGCCGTGGTCGATAGCGCAAGCTCGTAGCATGTCTTCTAGAATCTGATTTACCCGCTCGGTTTGTCCATCCGTCTGTGGGTGGTAGGCGGAACTACGGATCAGCTTCGTTCCCAAGGCAGCGTGCAGCTGCTCCCAAAAACGGGACACAAATAAAGTGCCCCGGTCCGATATGATGGTACGGGGTACGCCGTATAAGCATAGGATCCGTGAGATGTACAGTTCAGCGTACTTCTTGGCGTTGTAGTTGGTGTTGACCGGGATGAAATGGGCAACTTTGGTGAGCCGATCGACGATCACCCACACAGAATCATGTTTCTGTAAGGTGGTGGGTAAACCGACGACGAAATCCATGCTCACGTCCTCCCACTTCTAGGCAGGAATGCCCAGTGGTTGCAGCAGTCCCGGTTTCCGCATGTGGTCTGCCTTCACCCTTCGACATGTATCACACTCGGACACGTATTTTGCAGTCTCTCGCTTCATCCGTGTCCACCAAAACTTTCTTCTGAGTTCTTGATACATTTTTTGCTGCCGGGGTGAATAGAAAATTTTGATAAGTGAGCCTCATTAAAGATTTTCTTCCTTAACTCCGGGTTTCGGGGTACGACAATCCGGTCCTTGAACCATAGGACGCCGTCTCCGTCCTTCCGGAAACATTTCAACTCCACACTGGCCTCGGTGGCGATCACCGCTGCGGCTCGGCGACCCGAGTGAAAAAGTCTCAGTCGGTTTGATCTGAGCAGTGGCTGACATGTGGGTCCCACCTCCAGTTTTAACCTCTGAAATTTACTCCTAATCACTGTTGTAAACAGTGAACCCCATACTACCCTTGGCAATTCAAATTATTCACCCATGAGCCATTTGAATTGATCAAAGTTCAAATGAGGTTTGGTTTGAATGAATTTCAGCACAAGTTCAGTTTGAAATTCAAATAAAGTTTGAATTTCTCCCACTTAGCTCATGTCAAGATCAACTCCAAATGGAGTGAAAATTGGTGTGTGAGCTCACAAAAATGTGCTGAGTAAGAATATGCCCCCCACTTTTAAATTCATTGGATAAAAACAGTTTGAATTTGAATATGGTTTCAAACTGCCCTCTTCCTAACTATACCCAAACTGACCTCAAAAAGGTTTTGAATTTGGGTGAAACTTGGCATGGACATCCTTAGCAAAGTGTAGGAGTTTTCATATGTCCAGCCCATCTATATCACATGTGGGAAATACCACTTTTGCAATGTGTGAGTTTGTTCTGTAATGAGCATGTTGATAATTGTTACTTGCTCTTCATTTGTGTTCATCATTCTTCCTCAAATGAGGTGTGTGGTGTGGTGATGAACACTGCAAATGGGTGTCAAAAACTGAGGCCCTTACACCAAAACTGGTTCGCCTTTTGCAATGTCCTCAATAGCATTGTAATTAACCCTGCCAGCTTTCCAAAGATTCTTCTTTGAAAGTTCATGATGCTGATCTGAGCATGGATGAGACGACACACAATTTTGGCTCTTCTCAGCTCCACGGCGGTTTCGCGCTGCAGGAATCCTCAGCTCTCTACTAACACGAGGTGGAGATAATTCGTGCGTAGCTGCTTGAGGTAGGGTTGCACGAATAATTTCTGACCGCTGCTGTTGAGGTGGAGGCTCATAAGTGAGTAACTCCAGCCGTGGTTGTGAGAGTTGCACCACAGGCTGAATTTGTTGCCTAACTGGCGAGTAATACCGCACTCGATAGTTCGGACGAACCTCGATATCGCTGTCTAGCGGTATACTTCTTTTCAGTTCCGCTACACAACGAAGATGCATGTCTTCCTTAATGATAGCGGCATTTACCAACTCATTGTAAATACCGTTATTGAACAAGGTCACTTGTTCCTTAAGTTCGACATTCAAACCTCGGAAGAAATACTCGCACTTCAACGCTTCCGAGTCAACCATTTGAGTTGCGTATTGCATCAAGTCTTCAAACTCCTTCAAGTACTCGTACGCACTCCTTTCTCCTTGCTTTAGCTCCAGAAAATCTTGATACTTTGTTCGAAGAATTCCCGAACAAACGTGACGTGCCCGGAAAACATTCCGGAATTCATCCCACGTCACTCGATGACCTTCAGAAAGAGTAGCAATGTACTCCGCCCACAAAACTCCAGCAGCTCCGTGGAGTTGTTGAGCGGCAAATAAAATCTTCTGGTACTCATCGCACTCAAGCATCCCGAACTTGGCTTCAATACATTGGAGCCAATGAGCCGACTCCAACGGTTCTTTCGCTTCCGAGAAAACCGGTGGTTGTCTTGCTAGAAAATCCAGATAAGTGCTTGGCGGAGGATTTTGCTGTAGTGTCTCCTGTCGTATGCTTTGTCGCACCAACAGATCCAGAGACTTAGCCATCCTTGCCAAGATTTCCGCCAATCCGGTTGATGATGTCGGCACTCCTTGTCGTGGCGAATTACTTTCGCCGTGACTCGACTCACCAACCTCACTCCTGGAATGAGCACGATCTATGCTGCAAGAGGGAGCAATTTACGGTTAAAATTCAAAGTTTAAACTCAACTTGAATTGAAAACATAACCGTAAAAGCATCACATCAATAATGCAGCACACACAATCTAACCAGGGTTTCGACAATTCTGAAATCTATCAAACGTGAGCAAGTTTGTCCAAACCCTTAATTCCAACAGTAGGACAAACTTATAAATAACTCAAGAACATGTTATGGAGCTTAGAGAAGTCTGAAACATCCCTGTCCACAACAAGTCTTAAGTTACATAGGCAATAAGCACTACTCTGTTCAGAATGACGAATTGGTCTTAGCCCCAGAATTTTAATATGAAAATGGCAATTTCATATCTCAAGTTGAATATCAAAGTTATAGTTAACTTCAATATCTTTCCAACGAGTATTCATTTGCCTTCATATATGTTCTGGATCGGAAATTGTGATATTTCAAAGTTAACAGAAATCTGGAACAATTTTGACAGCACCTCCTTTGAAAGCAGCTGTTTTGTCCGCAAGATTTCATCACTTTAAACTCCAAATCTGGGGAAACTTTGAACTACAAAATCATAGCATATATCACAAGCTTTCCAACGGTGTATTACATGACCCTTAGAAATTTTTCTATAGAATGTTATGGTCGAAATACAGAAATTTCCAGAGAGCAATTTGTGCCTGCCCTGTTTTTGGGCAGTTCACACTTCTCTGAGAATTTCATCCATTTGAAGGGTGATTCTGATCTGGTGTTCTACTGAAGAGTTGTAGAAGACTTAAATAGCTTTCCAGAAATGTATCACTCACCTCCATTGGTTCAACCAAAAAAAGTTATGTCCTGTTCAACTTCAGCAATTTTTTTTTGCTGAAAACAGGGGAGGTTATTCCTAAGTCTTTGTGAATAAATCTATACTCCCAATTGACTCTTAGTTGAATATAGGAGTTCATTACCCCCTAATGGAATCCTAGACTCCAAATTTACTCTTTTTATTTCAAATTTTCTCTTTTTATGCAGTTTCAAAACACATCACGGTACTACGTTTCCTCACCAAATTAAAATCCTAACCAGCTTTGTACCCGGCGTATACGTCTCAAGTGGTGGCACTAAACGATCACTCACAAACGTTTTCTACATGACATGTTCTAACGTGGTTAAAGTACCTGCAGAAAACCACTCAATAATGATGCACACATTGGTTTGTCATTTCAGGCAGGTCCATATCATAGTAAAAACATACGCCCCGTATCATTGCCATACGGGCCGTCCTTGAGTCAAGCCACGTCTCAAGGTACATGATCGGGTTATTCACCACCCAACGAGGGCTACACACCTTTGCAATAAAGCACACCGGTGGAACAGCGCTTTTGTAAGCCTCATAGGACATGAAGAGTCCTAGAGAACATACTTCGTGTTACAAACCACACGATGGGGTCTCCTCCTCTTGCCCCTGGGTTTGTGCACTGGAGGCTAGTGCCATTCATATGTCTCTAAGACATGAAGAGTCTTATAAAACATATTCACTTCCCATCCATTGCCGAACAGGACATCCCACACTACTTTCCTCGTATGGGTGAGCTAACCGAAATTGATCCGCTTTCGGTGGCGTTCCTTACCATTCTTACCTCCATGTAGGTGCGTCGTTACAGAATTGAAAAACTGAATGATAACAAACTGTTAGCTTGCCACCTTAAGTAACTATGCTAATAATACTCCTTATGTGAGCATACTATACGTTCCTCACTCGTATACCAATAAGTTTTCAAAAATATGCTCTTTTCATGCGTGCTATTCCCAATGCGACTCTAATACCATGCTGTGGGGCCCGGAGATCGCAGTGGGTGGTGCCGTGCGATGCGGCACCCAACAGCAAGCACAAAAAGAGGCGTAAAAACATAACGATACCATTTTGTTACTCAAGATAATTTCTTTTACAACATGATGTACAGACGCAGCGGAAATTAAAATTTGCTGGACAAACTACTCACTCTCGACCGTAACTACGGCGAAGAGAAGTCGTTCAGCCCGTGAACGCTTTCTATTAGCTTCACCAAAGAAAGGCAGCGGCCAGGTTTCCGATGAGTTGAACAAACCGTGAGGTTCATGGTCTCACCGAACAACCCTCTTCATAGCAGGCATCCTGCTACCTGCAAAAACAACTCAGAAGCAACCATGAGCACTAAGGCTCAGCAAGACTTAACCGTCACTCCTAAACATGCAACACTAAATGCAGGGGTAGTAAGACAGTAGGAATAGGAATTTGCAAAATGCAGCTTGACTAAACTTGATCCTTATATTCAGATTCTTATAGCCTTCATTTTAGTGGTCCTCACGCCTGACAATATCGGAAGTCCACAATCAAACAAGAAACGCTTATCCTGATGTTGCTAGCTTAAGGTGGAAATGAAATTTAGTTGGCTCTATATCTACTTCAGTCAAGGTTCCAATACAGTGATTAATCCACAAACAGAAAGTTAAGAGACTTAGTTCCTCTTCTTACTAAGTCACGGCGCAGTGGGCAAGTATGCTCAATCCTCTTCCGCGAGCGACGGTGAATCGAATCAATAACAACCCGGAATACACGACACATACACCCGCCTCGAAAGACTCTCTCAAGAGCCCTTTCTTACGTTGTATGCAGAAACCTTTCACACGACACCCCAACATAGAAAAACGCTTCGCGCCGAGCAGGATGGTCATCTACGCGGACACGTCGAAGTTGCCCGCTAAAGGATTTACACCTCCCGCCTTCTCAACGCCATTCCCACGCGAAGGATGAGTTTCTATATCACGGTCCATCGAGTTACATCGGTTTCATGGGTCCCATACCCCACTATATATCCGGTACAGTTCAATCTTGTCCAGCAGGGCCGCATACATACGGTCCTTAACCAACACGGACGGGGCTACAACCAACCTCCACATTTGCCTTACCATCCCGGTCCAGGCCAAATGTGGTCTCAAGCATTGTCACACCCATCGCAGGTCGAGACCAACCTTGAGCGCTCCATCCTACACGAACATCCCCGTCCCCATCTCATATTCATGAGGGTGCTCTTATCATTTATCTCTCGCGAGTAACTCCATTACTCGAACTTTCTCGCGAGTAGCTTTTTACTACTCGACTTCTACCGAGCTAGCTACAACATTAGCCTAGCATCTACAACGAGGCAAAGCCTACACTAAACCTTCTAATGAGGGATGTAATAGGCATGCAAGTGGGTTTCAATCATCCTAGACATAATGCACTCAAGTCTAATAAACATGATGTGAAGTAAAGTAAAATTTAAAACGGTAACGATATGCAAACCGGGGCTTGCCTTGCTCAACGGTTTTGTTAGAAGCTAGAAGTTAGTCTTCCTCCGGACAATCCGCCAAACTCGTCACGAGATGGAGATCCTCGCTGCAGAGTCGACTCCTCGTCGAACGTCGACGTCACGTGCTATTAATATGATTTATGCACATGTGTTCAAAAGCAATTTAGAAAATGATTCAAAACTGTTGTACCAGTTAACTCACACATAAGATAGATAAACAACAGCAAGGTTTCTGTTGTTGGATCTAAACCTTAGGGAAGAAGAATGCTAGGTGACAAGGGAGGAAAATAAATCACCATGTGATTACATCCTCATATGAACACTTAGACCTAAAAGATGGTAGCTCAAGTTCCAGAGGTCCAATGAAGCCGAAGATTTAACCACAGCTTCTATGGTAGGTATTTAGGCAGTGTGCAAAAATTGAGCTCATTAAATGGCTCAAGGTTATCACAATAATTCCTTATGTGATTTTCACTAATATGCCTTTAGCCCCTAGATATTAAGATTTCCTATGCTGCAAAGTAGACTTTTTGTGAAGTATAAAACGTCCTGAGTCCATAGGAATTGGTTTTTACAAGGATTTGGGAAAAGCTGAAAATGTCTCTGTTTATTTTCCCATTTTTCAGAGACATAAGGAATGAACACATCATTTGACCAAGCAAATTAGGTCCAATGCCTCTCAAATTTTCACTGGGGTTCAAGGAATTTTGGAAGAATGTCCTGTCCAAATTTGGGAATTTTCTAATAAACAGAACTCCTGTAAAAATTCATACAAGATTTTTTTAAATGAATTAATGAGCCAAATCCAGGGATTTTCATAAACATTGGGATGCACCCCTGGATAGTAATCTTTGAGAGGAATCCAACAAAATTTGTTTCACAATTTTTGGACACTCCTACACAAAGTTATGGCTCTCCAAAGTTTGAACTAGAGTGGGAAAATCTGGAAAATGTTTAAATGCTGACAGTGGGTCCCACCTGTCATCCCTAACCTCCAGACTCGCGCCAAACAGGGCAGTGGCGGCCCACTCCGGCGAGGTCGCCGGAAAACCAGTTCCCAGCCACCTCCAGACCCCCTGCTGGCCGCCCCCCATATTTCCCCACGCTGAACATGTTGGTGAGGTCGCCGGCGGCTGAAACTCGCCGGAAAACAGGGCGCACCGGCCACAGCAAACCGTAGGGCTCCGGCGAGGTCTTGCACGGTGAATACTCCACCAAATGATCGGTTCTTGGGCTCTACAGCACCAGGGGATCATGTAGAAGACCGGTATGAGGTCTAAACCAGCTGCAGAGGGCTCTAAACCTATCGGCACCGTGCGCCCGATAGTGTCAAGCGGCATACCCTCTAAAAGAGCTCGGATTGCTCACTCTACACTCAATTTCTTCGTCTAAAATCGATGGAGGAGGTGTGTCAGGCAGTTAACATCCTGTGTGTGAAGTTTGAGACCCAACAAACACGATTTGAGGACGAATTTTACAATTCCTTACCTCAAGGTCCGTTTCTGCCGCCCGGGAGAAAAACTTGAAATTCTCCCTCTTTGATCAATGGCTAGGGCTGAGCTTTGGTGGTGAGGAACTAGGATTGTAGGTACACAGATGGGGTGGCTTGCTTGGGCGTGATCCCTCCTGGTTTGGGCTGGCCACGGTGATCAGTTTCGGCTCCTTCAGTTTTAACTCGCGAGCAGCAGAAGCTTTACTGTTTCTAGGCACCAGAGAGCTCGGGACGGTGGGGTGAAGTTGCTAGCCGGCTAGAGCACGCTGGTGCGCTGCTATTTGCTCTGGGGAGCTCGGGCAAAGGAAGTTCGGTGGTGGCTGTTTGATCGGGAGGAACAGAGCTGGTCGCTGTGTTCTTCTCGGGTGGCAAACGCACGGGAGCGAGGCAGACTGAGAAGGAAGCGAAGAAACGTTGTTGCACTCGTGCTGTCATGATCAGAATGAGCAGAAGGTGAGCAACCAGGAGCTTGCGTCGGCCGGCCGAAGGTGGCGCGCGTGCGCTGTCCACGTGATACAGAGAAGACTTCGGGTTGAAGTCTACTAACATGTGGGCCCCATGTCCCCCCTCTTATCCTCCGGTTCTGGATAAAGTAGCAACGAGCTCCAAATTTGTTCAAACATGGAGGATAGATCAAAAGAATTACGAGGAACTCAAATCTAAAATCAGTTTTTGAAATTGAGTCTGTTTGGTTCAAAATTCAAATTTAAGTTTGAATTTGAACGTGCCTCTTTTAATCCCCGGAATAAATTGTATATGAAACCTAAAATTCTCCAAATTTGAAACTTAGGCTCTTGAATACATGAGAAATGCATCTATGCTCTCACATATGGGGCTTTGTACAATCTGAATAGGAATCCTTTCAAAACAATTCAAATTGCATTTAGATTTCCTTCACTCTACTCATAGAGAAGGTGCACATGAGTTAACATGTTCTGATCATGGGCTAGAGAAATTTCTTAACTCCCTCACATGTCCATATTTGTGTTCATCATTTCATGTGACACAATTATAGCCTTTCTTCGCCCTAACTTTGTTTTATAAGTTGAAATCAAACTTTACAAAAGTTAGGGCTGTTACAGTTCTCAGGGCAGTCCTCACTCGACTCCCATTCCCTGTGCCTTCCACAGTCCATAACACTCTAGCAACTTACCTAATTACTCAGCTAAGCCGCACCCATACTTGGCCTTGTGGTGGCACTGTTATCCTGCCATGTGCATGCATGAACCGGTCCTTAGATCTACGGCAAGTAAACCACCATCTCATGCTACCTCATTCACAAACCCAGTCTTGCCTAGATCTCCCTCCGATCCATGTCCATTAACAACATTGGTTTCTTATTGTCATTACGAGTGCAGTTAGCTAGACACATCTATCTCGCTTCCCAATCCCATGGACTCAGCGAAGCATAAAAGTAAAAATCATACCCGACTCATAAACATCTCTGGCGACAAGGGTGGTTTAACCAAAGCTAGTAAACTCCTAGAAAAGGGTTTCCCATCATGTTTGACTCACCACACACACCTTTTTGCAAAACAACACAGTTTTACCCAAAACATAGGATCAATATGGTCAAGGAGCACTTGCCTTGTTCTTGCGGTTCTGGTGGCTCTTGGATCTCAAAACCTTGTTGTTGCAGCTCGTCGTAGACAGCTCCCTGAGCTTGTTCTTCTATACAGGATTACGTACATACAAGATTCATAAGAATCAATATCATGCACAAACTTTAACTAGATGCGATGATGCGTATGCATGCTATCCTATAATGCAGTTTAGTTTTATTAGGTTGGTTTGTACATGTTCTTGCATGGTTTTATGATGAACAGGGGTGTTCGGATCAGATGTGGACGTGGTGATGATCAACCCGATCAACAAGTGATCTGTTCCACGAGAAAGCTTCTGTTCGAAAGGAATCGAAGAACAGATGCAAAGAAAATGCAACGATGTCACAAGGTGGTATTGGAGATCTACCTTACGTTCTTCTCGGTCTCGGGGTCTTTCTCTGATCAGACAGATCGTTGGGCTCTCTTCCAGCGATCTTCCTTGCTGAACTCCAGCGATGGCTTTCTCGGCGAGTTGAGGCCATGGCTCTAAGTTGTTGGCTTAGGAGTTGGAAAAGAAGTTCGTGGTTTCGGCCAAAGGTTCTGGGTTCTATTTATAATCGGGAAGAGAAGAGTCCTAATCTGATTGTACTTCGAATAAGAGTCCTCGTCGTTGAATCCTAACATCTTATCTTTAGTTGATTTGGTGCGGTAACATTGTGGAATTCAGGTCGGTTTCTTCTGCGTACCAATATTTCTATGCGTACAGAATCCAAAACTGCTCCAGAACTCATTACCTCCGCGGTAATGAGCTCCGGAAGCTCCACGTGTCCACCGGGCCTGGTCTCTTCCTTTCCGCAGAGATGAGCTCCCGTTGTGCCGCGTGTCAAGCGAGCAAGACCTCCCTTCTTCTTTAGAGGTGAGCTCCACGTGTGACACTTATCCTAGCGGTCGGGACCTCCTCTCTATTCGGAGGTGGCTCCGCGCACGCCACGTGTTAGTGCCGGACCTTCCCTCTCTCCGGAGGTGGCTCCAGCGCCAGACTTCCATTCATCTCAGAGACGAGCTCCGAGGTTAACATGTGTCCAACAGGGACGGACCTCCTGGAGATAAGCTCTGGTGGCGACATGTGTTCAATAGAACTGGACCTCTCGGAGGTGAGTGTGACACCCTCATTTCTGGTGTCAGCATATATTCATGTTTTATGAAGAGAAAACATTTTTAGAAAAGTAGGAACAGAGAAAAATATCAAAAAGATAGCCAGTAAGAGCCGAATCCAGTCCACAGAGAGCGTCGAAGACAACTTACCGCGGCCACTGAACACGTGGCGTGTTCGGAGCTCATCCCTGCAAAATGGGGAAAGGTCCGCCGCTAAAATGGCTACGTGGCAGGCTCGGGGCTCATCTCTGCAAAAGCGGAGAGGTCTGACCCTGTGGGACACGTGTTGCCCTCAGAGCTAGCCTCTGCGGAAGAAGCAAAGGCATTTCCGCAGGACACATGTCACCTTCGGAGCTAGTCACCACGGAAATCTGAGGACCAGTCGCATGGGATGCGTGTCAATCTCGGAGCTCACCACCGAGTGGTCCGGTTCCATTGAACACATGTCGCCACCGGAGCTTATCTCCGAGAAGTCCATCACTGATTGGACACGTGTCGACTTCAGAGCTCATCTCTGAGGAAAGAAGAGAGGAAAGGTCTGACACTGACACGTGGCGTGTGCGGAGCCACCTCCAAATGAGAGAGGAGATCCCAACCGCCAGGATACTGGCGCACACGGAGCTCACCTCCGAAGAAGAGGGAAGTCTTGCTCGCTTGACACGCATCACCACCGGAGCTCGTCTCTGCGGAAAAAGGAGAGACCAGGCCTGATGGACACGTGGAGCCTCCGGAGCTCATCATCGAGGAGGTAACGAGTCCCAGGGGCTAGATCAGAAGTTTTCGGGGCTAGCTCGTGTTTTCCGAAATCCCCAGGGGGTAGCGTGTAAGAATCCCGGCCTTTATAACACGGGGCTGATGTGGACCGTCCGATTTAAAGTGGACGGCTCAGATTAGATCATTGAACCGGTACGCGCGGGTTTTAGTTCTACCGTGCGATTTAAAATAGACGGCCCTCAAGGGGCCACGTTGCCCTGGCCGGAGCCAGCCCGCGCGTGTGGCGGCGCGCGGTGGCGGGGGGTGGCGATCTCGCTGGCGCAGCCTCGGCTTTTGCCGCTACACGTTAGAACTCGCATCTTTTTGCATGGACCGGCTGCGGAGGGGTAGGGGATGCTCACCGAGGGGTTTTCTAGCACTTGGAGGCCCTGGAAGTCGGTCAGCGGCGAGCTTCAATGGCGAAGATCTTTGGTGCACGTCGGGGTGGCTGTTGGGGCGCAAGGCACGTCGTTTCCTTCACCTACAGGGATCCACGGAGGCGGTGGAACGTGATCAGCACGTTAGATCAGTAAATTTGAGCAAGGATCGACGGAAATTGGCTGTAGAATCTTCGGTTCTCACCGGAGAGAAGAAAACGACCGATCGGGGGGGGGGGGGAAACAGGGCGATGTCGACGTTTATATAGGCGAGGGGGTGGGGGGCCGGCGGTCTGTTCGGATCGAGTTGGAGTCATCCGGTTCTGGGAGTCGGGCTGGTGGCGCGGGTTTCCGGAGTTGGTTGCGATCGGGCGCGAGGAAGAGTCCGGCCGTTGGGCGCGCCGGAGGTAGGAGATGACACGCGGGCCCCGCGTGTCAGTGAGAGGGAGAGAGGGCGCTCGGTCGTGGGCCGGCGCGAGGGGGGAGAATAGTGGGCCGGCTGGCGAGTTTCGGCCCACTGGCCGGTTGGGTTTTCTTTTTCTTTTTCTTTTTCCTTTTCTTTTCTGTTTTGATTTGAATTTGAATTCCAATTTGAATTTGAATTTCTGCACCACATGCAGTACGTCCAAATTTTTTTAAATTCCCCTCTTAACAGATTTTGGGGTGTTACATTCCTTCCTCTATTTCTATGGTTCTTCCTCCGTTTCTATGGTTCTTTTCTCCATTTCTATGGTTCTTTTTCCATTTCTATAGTTCTTTCTCTATTTCTATAGTTCTTTCTACATTTCTACTTCTTTTATAATGTTTCTCTACATGAAAAATGTATGCAATGCATGGAAATGAATTTGAGGGTGTTACAGTATATGAGCATTTCATTAGAATGATGGATAATTTGAATTTTGACATGTTTGATCGCTTTAAAAAATTTAACAAAATTCATACATGTATCAGTACGACAATATGTTCATACAATCCGACTTTCAGCGGAAGATCCATTTTTTTAGCAGATATGAAAATCTGAATAATACGTGAATATAAATTAATTCTATATTTACAAACATAACAATGTTACTTGTATAAGTTTTAAACTTTTTGATCTATCTGGTATACATTAATTTTTGAAGAATATAGAAAAAGGAATCATCGAGTTTGGACTTAATCTGTAGAATCTATACATGTTTGAGTATTTACATTAGAATCTAAATAAAAAATGAAGCAAAGGAAGAAGAAACTGGAGAACAGACCTATGAAGAGGCAATTATCGTAGGCGGTTTTTAATATAGAGCCGACTGTGAAAAAAGTTTACTAAATTTAGGATTAATTAATATTCTTGATTAAAATGAGGGGTCTTGTAAAAGCCCAAATTCCAAGTTCTTGTAATATGATTTAGTATTACAGTTGCTTAATAAATTTCACTTGGAAAAACTTTTGAAATTTGTCAGAACATGAAAACAAATAAATAGGTTATTTGTAATTTTTGTATCTTGCATAATACAATGATTTTGTGAGTGAATTTTTCTATGGGACTTTTTGGTCATCATACAAGCCTCTATGATTTTTCAGATTCTTACAAAATTGTTTGAATCAATGTGTGTTCAAAGTTTGAAAAATGCCTCATATGTATATGAGCATTTCATTAGAATGATGGATAATTTGAATTTTGACATGCTGGATTGCTTTAAAAGATTTAACAAAATTCATACATGTATAAATAAGACGATATGTTCATACAAACCGACTTTCACTGGAAGATCCATTTTTTAGGAGATATGAAATCTAAATAATATGTCCATATAAATTAATTTTATATTTACCAAAACATAACAATGTTACCTACATAAGTTTTAAACTTTCCTTTCATCTGGTATATATTAGTTTTTGAACAATATAGAAAATGAATCGAGTTTGGACTTAATTTGCAGAATCTATACATGTTTGAGTATTTACATTGGAATCTAAATAAAAAATGAAGCAAAGGATGAAGAAACTGAAGAGCAGGCCTATGAAGAGGCAATTATCGCAGGCAGTTTTTATTGGACCACCTTAAAACCCGCCTGTGATAATGGACGACTATATAAAGCACTGCTCGGGCTCCGCAAAAACCTAACTCGGGAGATTTCACATCGACACCGTCAGGCTGCCAAAAAATACATTTGCCCCTCGCCACCGCCATCCTGGCCGTCGCTGCGGCCACCGCCCTCTCCCTCGCTGCCGAGCCCACATCGCCGTCCTCGCCGTCGTCTCCAAGCGTGCGCACGTCGTCGTCCTTGCCTCCATGTGCCATCACTGTACGCTAGCTTTATGAACCTTGTGTTCAAGTTTCAGCTTTCACTTGTATTCAAGAAATAGTTACTATCATATTTTTATTTCTACAGTTTGACATAGAAGATGGACCGCCGAGCGTGGATGTATAACATGCCAAGACCTGATCCTATGTACATTCAAAATGTTGTCGTGCATGATTATCCCGGACATTTTACATTATCGGGGCAAATGAAAGGGTATAAAGGTTGTGTAAGGTGCGTGGATGGAACTGGATTTTTGTACCTCACTTCATACAGAAAGACGGTGTACATGAGACACCGGCGGTTCTTGACAAATACACACAAGTACAAGTAGATGAAAGAACAATTTGATAATGCAATCGAAAAAGATATTGCACCAAAACCTTACAGTGGAAAACTCGTGTTAAAAATGGTCAAGAACATTCAGGTTGCTTTCGGTAAGGGCAAAATATGTAAAGGAACAAAGAGAAAGAAAACTACATCTTCAGGTGATACAACTGACATGATTTCAAGAAACAATCGATTTTTTTCAAGTATCTTCCATACTGGAAGAACCTGGAAATTTGCCATAGTATTGATTTGATGCACGTTACAAAGAATGTATTTGACATCATCATTGGAACCTTGGTGGGTTTCATACATCGACCAATAACGTGCACAAGGGCCCCTGGCCGGTGTGACAATCTCTGGCACGAGATCACCACTTCTGAGACCTGTCATCACCAAGCTGCCGGTTGGAGGGGCTCCATAGGCTCAAGCTAGAGGTGTGTCACTTCCTCCATCAAGCTCCACGTACATCAACTAGCCAGAAACAGATGCTGGTGGGAGCAGTGGCTCGGAGCCGATCCATGAAACTGACTGATGGATACTAGAGCTTTAGGAGAGAAGACAAGTTGTGCAGGAGATGTTGCATTTGCGCAACTTGACATTTTGGGGCCCTGTAATGCATGCTACCATGTGAGACATATTTTTTGCTAGAACTTTTGTGGAATGGTGCATGCTACAATTTTCGCAGGCGGTTATATACCTACGACTAGTCGCCTGTGAAAAATCTTTATCATAGGCGGTTTGTAACGTAAAGAGTACCCGCCTGTGATAACTCCATTATCGCAGGCGGTTCTTTACCTACGACTGTCCGCCTGTGAAGAATGTTTATCGCAGGCGGTTTGTAACGTAAGATTATCCGCCTGTGTAACTCTAAGGACACATGTACTGCATGTGTTCCCCTCGATAACCGCAAAGGTTACGTACGCCCGTTCGCTTCAGCCGCCTGTATTAATGGCCAATATTGCAGGCGGCTCTTACTCCACGGTCCGCCTGTATCGTACGGTCATTGCCATTCGCGCGCAGAATTCGAAGCGATCCGACCTCTCCTTCTCGGCACCATTATAACTTGCACCTTCCAATGGGCTTTTCTGCACAACCATCACAGTCTTCCTCTTCCCTCTAGTCTTCGACTTCCTTGCCGCACCGTTGTCATGCCCAGTCCCGTAAAAACGGATCTGAACCAATGCATATGTGTGCCCAGGATGTTCATCACACATACACATGTAATCCACAAACTGAATTCAGAATATAACCACAAATAATAGGGTTTAAGTACTTTATTACATCAATCTCTAACTTGTACTTGCTGCGGAAGTCTTCTAAACTATAGCGCAAGCAAACTAAACACGGCAGCGGCTCCATCTTCAACTCCATCCCCACAGGCAAGTTGACGGTAGATCGCACGCCTAATACTCCACATGGTCTTCGAAGTACTCCTCTCATGTTGCTGATGTGTTGTATGATAATGCAATGGTGAGTACATGTCGTACTCAGCAAGTGCGGGAAGTATGACATGTAGCTTTCAATCAAGGTACGAATAAAAAGGCTCATCGCAGGAAAGCAAAGTTTATTTCACAAACATGATAAAAACAGCAACTATCTTTAAGTGAAATTAATCCCAACATGTATCCAATTAAACCAGTAACATACCTCCATCATGATTCTTCACTTTTCATGTCCCATCCAGACATTTATCTTTCTCAACTTTTCTCATGCTCATAATAACCATCTCATGATCATATCCATAACCATCTCACATTCATATCTCCAAAACCATCTCATGTTCAAGACTCAACAGTCCCAAAACCAATCCCATTACCAAGACTCAACTGTCCCGAAACCAATACAAAAGACCAAACCATAACCATACCAATAACCAATACCGAATAACATCCCAATAACCATCCCAAAAGCCATCCCATCTAATCATGTGGGTTGGCCAGGCGCTTGTGACCGTAAGCTCGGCTATCATGATAGCTTTACACTCTGCAGAGGTGACACCACTTTACCCACAAGTTTGTGATTTTGTCACCCGTCGGTGACTGCAGAACCTCCATTATACCAGTACACAACCGTCGGTGTATGGTCAAGAGATCACAAAATAGTCTTTACAAAGGGGCTACTAGATGTATGGACTCACTAAGGTTTCACCAGCAGGCTCGAATCACCTTCTCCCACCTACGGGCCCCCCTCTTGTGCCATGCAGTTCCCAGGGCAGTCCTCTCTCGATTCCCATTCCCCGTGCCTTCCACGGTCCATAACAATCTAGCAACTTACCTAATTAGTCAGCTAAGCCACACCCATATTTGGCCTTGTGGTGGCACTGTTTTCCTGGCATGTGTTGGCATGAACCGGTCCTTAGATCTACGGCAAGTAAACCATCATTTCATTCTACCACATCCACGAACCAAGCTTACCTAGATCTCCCCCGATTCATGTTCATTATCAACATCAAGTTCTTATTATCATTGTTCATATGAGTGCAGTAGCTAGACACATTCTATCTCGCTTCCCATATCCCGTGGACTCAGCGAAGCCAAAAACAAAAACGACCATACCTGACTCAACAACTTTCCCGGCTACAAGGGTGGTTAACAAAACTAGTAAACTCCTATAAAAGGGTTTCCCATCATGTTGACTCAAGCACACACACCTTTTCGCAAACAAAACAGTTCCAAAAACATGGGATCAATATGGTCAAGGGGCACTTGCCTTGTTCCTGTGGCTTTTGTTGCTCATGGATCTCAAATTCTTGGTGTTGTAGTCCTTCGTAGATGGCTACCTGAGCTTGTCCTTCTACTTACGACCACACACATACAAGATTTACAGCAACCAAACATCATGCACAATCCTTACTCAAGATGCAATGGTGTAGATGCATGTTAATCCTATGATACAGTTTCATTAATACCAGATTGTACGTGTTCTTGCAAGTTTTAATGGCTTGCATAGGGTTCTACAATGAACATAGGTGTAAGGATGAAGTGTGGACGCGGTGATGATCTTGACTCAAGATCTAAATCAATTACACTATCAAAACCGATCAACACGTGATCTGTCCACATGAAAAAGCTTCTGTTCAAAGAAACAGATGCGTAGAAACCGCGATGATGTCGTAGGGTGGTAACGTAGACCTACCTCGGCCTTCCTCCTAGTAATGGAAGAAGGAAAGATCGTCGGCTCTCTTCCGGTGACGGCGAGCTCGACGGGGCTCATCGGTGGTCTCTTCGGCGACTGAACTCCGGCGAAGGGGTGTAACTCGGCGAGTTGGGACCTAGGACCTCTAAGTTGTTGGCTTGGGAAGGTCTTACGACCAAAGGGTGTTTCGGGTTCTATTTATAACCGGAAAAAGAAGAGTCCTACTCTGATAGGATTTCAAATAAGAGTCCTAATTGGTTTGTTTTAGATCTTAACAACTTATCTTCAATTGATTTGGGGTGCGGGAGCGGCGTGGAAGAAAATGTGTCGGTTTCCTCAGTACCGGGTACTCGCGTACAGGGGAAAACCGCTTAAGAGCCTCGTCCTTCTGCAGGGATAAGCTCCGGAGGCTCCACGTATCCAGCGGAGGTCGGGCTCCCCTTTTCCTCAGAGGCGAGCTTCGGTTGTGCCGCGTGTCAGGCGGGTGGGACCTCCCTCTTCCTCAAAGGCTAGCTCCGCGTGCGCCACGTGTCTGGCGGGCGGGACCTCCCTCTTCATCAGAGGCGAGCTCCGTGTGCGTCACATGTCTGGTGGGTCAGGACCTCCCCTCTCTCCAGAGGCGAGTTCCACATACGCCATGTGTCAGTTCCGGACCTCCCCTCTCTTCGGAGGTGAGCTTCGAGAGTGCCACGTGTCCAGCAGCGTCGGACTTCCTTTTTCCTCAGAAACGAGCTTCGAGGTTGACACGTGTCTAACAGTGTCGGACCTCCCTTCTCATCAGAGGTGAGCTCCGAAGATGACACGTGTCCCGTAGTGTCGGACCTCCCTTCTCCTCGGAGGTGAGCTCCGACGATGACACGTGTCCAACAGAACCGGACCTCTCGGAGGCGAACTCCGAGAGTGACACGTGTCCAGCAGGACCTGACCTCTCGGAGGCAAGCTCCGAGGGTGACACGTGTCTATCGGGACCGGACATTACTCCCTCCGTGGGGGTGAGCTCTGAGAGCTACACGTGTCCCGCGGGGTTGATCCTTTCTTCTCCGTAGAGACTAGCTCCGACGGCGACACGTGTCCCGCGGGGTTGGACCTCGCTTTTCCACAGCGACAAGCCCTGGAGGCAACACGTGTCCAGCAGGATGGACCTCGCCCCCTTCCTCAGAGGCAAGCTCCTAGCCTGCCACGTGGCCAACGGTGCCGGACCTCACCCCCTCCGCAGGGATGAGCTCCGGAAGCGCCACGTGGCCAGCAGGCCGCGGGAAGTGTCGACGGTGCTCTTTGGTGGATTGGAATTGTCTATTTTTGGCTATCTTTCACCGTTCTACTTCTTTTAAAATGTTTTCTCTATATGAAATATGAATGCATGCATGAATTACGAAGTTGAGGGTGTTAGAAACCTACCCCCCTTAAACTGAATCTCGCCCTTGAGATTCAATACAGTGGAGAATAGATGAGGGAATTCTGCCTTGAGGTCTTCCTCACGTTCCCATGTATCTTCGGCTTCCGTATGATGGCTCCATTGTACCTTCCACCAATGGATCACTTTATTCCTTGTGACCCTTTCCTTTACGTCCAAAATTTGGACAGGGTGTTCCACATAGGTCAGATCCTCTTGAAGTTCGAGATCATCCATTGGTACTTGTTCTTCTGGTACTCTCAAGCACTTCTTGAGCTGTGATACGTGAAACACGTCATGCATGTCGGATAGGTGCATTAGGAGCTCTAGTTGATAGGCTACCTCTCCTCGCTTGCCCAAAATCTTAAATGGTCCGATATAGCGAGGTGCTAACTTGCCCTTGACGTTGAAACGTCATCGGCCTCGGATAGGTGATACCTTAAGGGACACGAAGTCTCGTACTTCGAAAGTCAACTTCCTTCGCCTATTGTCCGCATAACCTTTTTGTCATGACTGAGTGGTCTTCAAGTTCTCCCGTATTGTTTGGACTTGCTTTTCAGCTTCTTGCAGCACTTCGGGTCCAAACACTTGGTTCTCTCTGGTCTCGTTCCAGAACAGCGGTGTTCTACACCGTCTATCGTACAATGCTTCAAAAGGTGACATCTTTAAGCTGGTTTGATAGCTGTTATTGTATGAGAACTCAGCATACGGCAAGCTCCTACCCCAACTACGCCCATGTTTCAAGGTGCAGGCTCTCAACATGTCCTCCAAAATTTGATTCGTCCTTTCCGTTTGCCATCAGTCTGCGGGTGGTAAGCGGAGCTAAAATCCAGTCGTGTATCCATAGCTTCATGCAGCTTCTTCCAAAACCTAGAGGTAAACTGAGAACCCCGATCTGAAACTATCCTCTTCAGGACTCCATGGCGGCACACGATTTGCTCCATGTACAGCTCGGCTAAATCTTCCATGCAGTACGTGGTTCTTACAGGAAGAAAATGAGCTGTTTTCGTCAATTGGTCCACAATAACCCAGATGGAGTCATAACCCGACTGAGTACGTGGCAATCCGACGATGAAACCCATGCTGATGTGTTCCCACTTCCACTCGGGTACTTTCAACGGTTGCAACAGTCCAGCGGGTCTTTGGTGTTCAGCCTTCACCCGTTGGCATGTGTCGCATAAGGCAACATATTGGGCTATGTCCCTTTTCATACCATCCCACCAATAATCAGTTTTCAAGTCCTTGTACATCTTCGTACTGCCGGGATGTATGGAATAAGGTGAGTCATGTGCCTCATTTAATATTGTGTCGCGGATGTGCTTCACGTTAGGCACACACATCCTTTTTCCTAGCCAAAGCGTACCCTTTTCGTCTTCCTTGAAGTCCTTTTCTGTGACTCCCTCATTTCTGGTTTCTGCATGTATTCATGTTTCATGTAGAGAAAACATTTTAAAAGATGTGGGAATAGAGAAAATATAAAAAAAGATAGCCAAATAGAGCCGAATCCAGTTCACAGAGAGCGCCGAAGACAATTTCCGTGGCCCGCTGGCCACGTGGCATGTTCGGAGCTCATCCCTGCGAAGTGGGGAGAGGTCCACCGCTAAAATGGCCACGTGGCGCCTTTGGAGCTCATCCCTGCAAAGGGGGAGAGGTCCGACCCTGTGAGACACGTGTTGCCCCCGGAGCTAGCCTCTGCGGAGAAGCAAGGCCAGCCGCAGGACACATGTCACCTTCGGAGCTAGTCACCACGGAAATCAGAGGACCAGTCGCGCGGGATACGTGTCGAGAGGTCCGGTTCTATTGGACACATGTCGCCACCGGAGCTTATCTCCGGAAGGTCCGACACTGCTGGACACGTGTTGACCTCGGAACTCGTCTCTGAGGAAAGAGGGAGTCCAACGCTACTCGACGCATGGCATTCACGGAGCTCGCCTCCGAAGAGAGGGATGTCCGAAATGGATACGTGGCACACCCGGAGCCACCTCAGGAGAGAGGGAAGGTCCGGCACTGACACGTGGCGTGCGCGGAGCCACCTTCGAATAGAGAGGAGGTCCCGACCGCCAGGATACGTGGCGCACGCGGATCTCACCTCCGAAGGAGAGGGAGGTCTCGCTCGCTTGACACGCGGCACAACCTGAGCTTGTCTCTGGGGAAAAGGGGAGATCAGGCCCCGATGGACACATGGAGTTTCCAGAGCTCATCACCGCGGAGGTAATGAGCTCTGGAGCGGTTTTTGGATTCTGTACGCGTAGAAATATCGGTACGGAGAGGAAACCGACCTGAATTCCACAATGTTACCGCACCAAATCAACTAAACATAAGTTGTTAAGATTCAGCTACAATCTGAATAGGACTCTTATTCGAAATACAATCAGATTAGGACTCTTCTTCTCCCGATTATAAATAGAACCCAGAACCCTTGGCCGAAACCACGAACTTCTTTTCCATCTCCTGAGCCGACGACTTAAAGCCATAGCCCTAACTCGCCGAGTAAGCCCATCGCCTGAGTTCGGTCGAGGAAGATCACCGGAAGAGAGCCCCAATGATCTGTCTGATCAGTGAAGGACCCCGAGACCAAGAAGAACGTAAGGTAGGTCTCCAATATCACCTTACGACATCATAGTGTTTTCTTTGCATCTGTTCTTCGATTCCTTTCGAACAGAAGCTTTCTCGTGGACAGATCACTTGTTGATCGGGTTAATCTAAAGACAAGATCATCGCCACGTCCACATTTGATACGAACACCTCTGTTCATCGTAAAACCATGCAAGCCATGCAAGAACACGTTCAAACCGATCTAAAAAAACTGATTATAGGATAGCATGCATATGCATCATCGCATCTAGTTAAAGTTTATGCATGGTATTGATTGTTATGAATCTTGTATGTGCGCGATCCTGTATAGAAGGACAAGCTCAGGGAGCTGTCTACGACGAGCTGCAACAACAAGGTTTCGAGATCCAAGAGCAACCGGAACCGCAAGAACAAGGCAAGTGCCCCTTGACCATATTGATCCTATGTTTTGGGAAAACTGTTTTGTTTTGCGAAAAGGTGTGTGTGCTGAGTCAAACATGATGGGAAACCCTTTTATAGGAGTTTACTAGCTTTGGTTAAACCACCCTTGTCGCAAGGGATATTTATGAGTCGGGTATGGTTTTCACTTTTAAGCTTCACTGAGTCCATGGGATTGGGAAGCGAGATAGATTTGTCTAGCTAACTGCACTCATAATAATAATGAGAAAACTGATGTTGTTAATGAACATGGATCGGAGGGAGATCTAGGCAAGCCGGGTTTGTGAATGAGATAGAATGAGATGGTGGTTTACTTGTCGTAGATCTAAGGACCGGTTCATGCGAGCACATGCCAGGATAACAGTGCCATCATAAGGCCAAGTATGGGTGCGGCTTAGCTGAGTAATTAGGTGAGTTGCTAGAGTGTTATGGACTGTGGAAGGCGCGGGGAATGGGAGTCAAGTGAGGACTGCCCTGGGAACTGCATGGCACAAGGGGGGGCCTGTGGGTGGGAGAATTGGAGATTCTAGCCTGCCGGTGAAACCTTAGTGAGTCCATACATCTAGTAACCCCTTTGTAAAGGCTATTTTGTGATCTCTTGACCATACACCGACGGTTGTGTACTGGTATAATGGAGGTTCTACAGTCGCCGACGGGTGACGAAATCACAAACTTGTTGGTAAAGAGGTGCAAACTCTGCAGAGTCTAAATCTATCATGATAGCCGAGCTTACGGGCACGAGCGCCTGGCTAAACTGCCATGATTAGTTGGGATGGTTATTGGGAAGGTTCTTGGTTATGATTTTTGATTATGGCTATGGTTTGTTTTTGGACGGTTGAGTCCGTGTGATAAAATGGTTGCATGACTGTTGAGTCATGGCAGCGAAACTGGTCTCGGTGTGAGACAAAGTTGTTTATGAGATAAGATGGTAGCGAATACGTGAAGGTATTCGTGAGATGGTAGCAAATACAAGGTGGTATTCGTGAGTAAGAATGAGGTTGATTAATGTTTGGGTGGAACATGGAAAGCGATGGAGGTATGTTGGTAATTTAATACATGCTGGGATTACATTCATCTAAAGTTAAGTTGCTGTTTTATCATGGTTTTTATAAATCTTCTTTTCTGCATATAAGCCTTTTTATACCTACCTTGTTTATGAGCTGCATATCATGTGTTTTCCCGCACTTGCTGAGTACATCATTGTACTCAAACCTGCATTATTATCTCCTCATCAGCAGCAGGAGAAGACTACTATGAAGACCAAGTGGAGCATTAGGACGTGTGATCTATTCTCAACCTTGCCTGTGGAAGGAAGTGAGATGGAGCCACTTCTGCTTAGATTTGTTTCCGCATTAGCTAAATTGCTTCCGCGTTAGAATAAAGACTTCCGCTGTGTAGAAATAAGACTTCCGCTGTGAGCATGAGTCCGAGACTCATGAGGTATTGTAATGAACTTTGTTATTCGTGGTAATATATAATCTGAAATCAGTTTGTGGAACGTATGTGTATGTGTGATGGACATCCTGGGCACACATATACATTAGTTCCCGGTTCCGTGGTTTTTCCACATAATTGAGGGCGTCACAGATTGGTATCAGATCCACGGGTTGACAGTAGGTTAAACGCCTAGATAGAAACTTTAGATTGATATTAGAGCCACGGGTTAACAGCAAGTTACACCCCTAAATAGGAGTCATGGATTGGCATTAGACCCAGACTGGTAGCTAAGCCACAAAGGAAGCATCCTAGGGTGAATAGCTTAGATTGGCTTTAAACCCACCTTGACATAGGAAACCATCCTTGAATACGAGTTGTATGAGCCCTTGCAATGATTGTTTGTAATTGTGTGCTTAGTGTAAGTGGTGGGATGTCTCAAACCATTGTCCATATCCACACATAAGTAGAAAGAGGTGTGAGATGTCTTGGCACTTGCTCACATCTTCATATGGGCTAATATATACATAGTCCAACTGTCACACCCGGTTTTTCCGAAGAAACAACCAAGTGAATATCACATGTATGCCAGGATCATTTTCTCATACATGTGATGACAAATAGTGAAGCATCATTTATTACAAGCCAGGTGTCGAATATAAATAAGTCTTACATCGCAAATGTCTCAATGGACACTAATGCTTCATCACAAGTAAATAAACTAGCAGCGGAATATTATTCTTTAGGGCTCCATCACAGGCGTTGCCCGGGGGTCTTCATGAACCTAAAAACCTTCCTCGGGTCCAAAATCTTGGTCATTATACACCACCTCATTATCTTGACCTGAGCAGCAATATAAACCAACAAATATGCAAGGTTGAGTACCAATGGTACTCAGCAAGTGTGGGAAAATTATATCATGCATGGCTAGAACAAGGAGAGGTTAAACTCATGGTTAAAGCACTACGCAATTAATACCTATCACCTTAGCTTATTAAGCACCTACATTACTACACAGGTGAAATGGTCCCAATCTCCCATCCCATCATAGTAATCCAATAACCATCACATCATTTCCAATGTTAAGCTCCCCTCTTAACATCCACAACTTCCAAAAACCATCACTCCTCTAATCATGAATAAGTCCAGGCCGCTCTTAACCGTGAGCACAGCTGTCAAGACAGTTTTGACTCTGCAGAGTTTGTACCACTGTACCCACAAGTAGTGATTTCATCCCCCGTTGCCGGGTGGACTAAAAGAACCTCCATTATGCCAGTGGCTACGATCCACATTCACACTTCCCAGGTGTGTAGCCAGGAGATCACTACGAAGCCTTTACAAAGGGATTCCCGATGAGCGTGGGCCCACTGAGGTTTCACCCCTAACAGCATACAAAAGGCTCCAACCCCGCTGCAGTGGCCCCCTCTTGAGCCTTGCGGTTCATATGGTAGTCCAGCTGACACCTATTCCCCGCACCATCCAACACACCCATACTACGCCGGGGATACACCTAATTAATTGGCCAAGCTGCCCCATCTCAGCATGTGGTTGGCACTGTAAAGCCGGGTTACATGCTCCATGAACCGGTCCTTAGGATCCAGGCAAGTACTAAACACAAACCCAAGTCTCGTGCACCCAGAAGCTGGACCAAAACATCCAACTTGCCTTGATCCCTACCTCTACATAACTCACAATGTCTCATTCAAGAGTATGGTAATATAAACTGATAATCTCATTTCCCAAATATCCCATTCTAAGCATGGCTAAGCAAATGCATGTAAATAAATGACATGGTAAAATAAATCCCAACCCAAGCTTCAAGGAAACAAGGTAATGCAACTCTAGGGAAACTTCCTAGCATGGTTTCATCTTTCATTTGACAATGCAAATAATTCTATCTACACATCCTAGCATAGGTTCAAAGTGGTCAAGGACACTTGCCTCCTTCTTGCTGCTCTTGAAATGGGTAGTCCTGATCTTGGAAAGGAATAACTTGCTCTTGAACAGGTTCTACTTCATACCATCACACACAGCAAAAGAAAAACAACAATCATAAGACATAGTTCACACTTCTTACTTAATACAAACCACATATTCATATTTATGAAATTCATTCACCATTATATGTGTTGTGGTTACTTTGTGTGTTGATCTGTGGCTTGCATACACTTTTATTTATATGTGTATGATTCCTACTTTGGTGTTCATATTTATACTTACATACTATATTTATATATATATATATATATGTGTTTCAGTTTTAAATAAATTCCTTATATTGAACTACCAAGTATGTATGAAAAGTATTTTTCTTCTCCACATGTGCCTTCATAATTTCTATCAACCCTAAACTGAACTCTTTGTATTTTAGAAACTCCATTTATCATTCACTAGTTGCTATATTTTCAGATTTATATTCCTATGCATAATTGTGTATTTTATTATGAAATTAGTAACACATATCATCTAAACAATATAGGTTCTGTTCCTAAATAATTTAATAACATGTTTTGACCTTGGCTTCTGATGTAGACTATTTCATAATTATTTTACCTATTTTTCTATAACTATTCTTTACTTAAAAATGTGTCCCTATACTAATAAATGTGAATAATAGATGAAACAGATTTATTTCAGCCCAAAAATATATTTTTATCTCACTCCAAAGTTTTCTAAGTACTGAGAAAGTTTTTAATTAATTTTGACAATTATGTTTGTCCCCCTTTTTAATTTTTAAACACTAGTTACATATTCAATTTTCTAAATTAAATACTAAACAGGGCTAAAAAGTAAACTCACCCCATCACAGGGTCTATAATATTATTTTCATAATTTCCAGGGGTCTAGCTACACTTATCAGAGGTGTTTTTCTTAATTTCTATTAAGTCCAGGGGCTAAAACTGATTTTTAAATGAATTTACATGATTTTCTGGAGTTCCAGGGGCTAGATCTGAAGTTTCCGGGGCTAGCTCTCAATTCCAGAGAACCCCAGGGGGTAGCACGTAAGAATTCCAGTCTTTATAATGCGGGGCTGACGTGGACCGTCCGATTTTAAACCGATGGCTGAGATTATAACATCGAACCGGTACGCGGGGATTTAAAGTCTACCATGTGATTTAAAATAAACGGCGCACAAGCGGCCACGTCGCTCTGATCGAGAGCGGGCGGCGCTGCCGGCGGCGCACGGCGGCGGGAAGCGGCGATCTCGCCGGAAAGTTTCGGATCCTCGAGAATTCTGCCTAGAACTGTGATCTTATGGCCTAGATCGGTAGAGGGGAGGTCAGGGATCTCACCTCGGGGGTTTTCTCGGGCTCGGGGGTCCTGGAATGTGCTCGGCGGCGAGGTCCGAGGCAAAACCACGGCGAAGCTCGTCGGTGCTGGATTTACACCGTAACTCTCCGAGTTTTCTGCACCTGCAAAGTTCCCCGGAGGCGGTGGATCAAGACAAGCGAGTTAGATCAGAGTTTCCGAGCTTAGATCGGCCAGAATTCACCGGCGAAGTCTCGGTGCTCACCGGAGTAAAAATCGGCGATCGCGTGGGAAAACTGATCGGGGCTGGGGTTTTTATAGCCGGGGGAGGGCGGTGGGTCTGTTGTGATCGAGTTGGATTCTTCTGGGACCGGAATTCAGGCTGCGGGACGAGTTTTCCGATCGGTTAAGATCGCGCGCGCTCGGGGAAAAGTCCGGGGTCGCGGGGTTAGGGATGACAGGCGGGTCCCACCCGTCTGTGAGAGGCAGCGCGGCGCGCGCGGGGGCGGGCTGGCGCGGGGAAGCTGGGCCGGCTGGCGGGTTTCGGCCCACTGGCTGGTTTTTTTCCGTTTCTCTTTTTCTTTTTCCATTTCTTTTCTGTTTTGAGTATAATTTGAATTCCAGTTTGAATTTGAATTTTTGCAAAACATGCAACACGTCCAAAAATTTTTAAATTCCCCTCTGAACATGGTTTAGTGTTTTGAATCAAAATTTTGGGGTGTTACAGCTCTACCCCCCTTAAAAGAAATCTCGTCCTCGAGATTGGTGTTTCTAAGAAAACAATTCCGGAAATTGTGCCTTGAGCTCATCTTCCCGTTCCCAGGTAGCTTCCTCTTCTGAATGATGCTTCCACTGCACCTTGCACATCCGGATTCTCTTGTTTCTGGTGAGTCGTTCCATCGTCTCCAAAATCTTGTATGGTTGCTCGGCATAAGACAAATCTTCAGCTACATCCACTTCATTCATGGGTAACACCTCTTCAGGCGTCCTCAGACATTTCTTGAGTTGTGACACATGAAATACATCGTGCACGTCCGATAGATGAACCGGTAACTCTAGTTGGTACGCCACTTCGCCTTTTCTTTCCAAAACTTGAAAGGGTCCGATGTATCGAGATGACAACTTCCCTTTCACCTTGAACCGACGAAGCCCTCTGATAGGGGACACCTTGAGATAAACATAGTCTCCCACGTTGAAAACGAGTTCTCTTCTTCGTACATCAGCATAACTCTTCTGGCGTGTTTGTGCTATCCTCAAGTTGTTGCGAATCTCCCTCACCTTTGCTTCGGCTTCTTGTAGCACTTCTGGACCAAACACTTTACTTTCTCCTGTTTGATTCCAAAATAGGGGAGTTCTGCACTTCCTTCCATACAAAGCTTCAAATGGTGACATTTTCATACTAGCTTGATAGCTGTTGTTATAGGAAAACTCCGCATACGGTAAGTTCTTGTCCCAACTCCTATTGTTTTTGAGTGCACATGCCCTTAACATATCTTCAAGGATCTGATTGGTTCTCTCCGTCTGCCCGTCAGTTTGGGGATGACAGGCAGAGCTGAAATTCAGATGGGTTCCCATGGTTTCATGCAACTTTTGCCAAAACCTCGAGGTGAACTGTGTCCCTCGGTCCGACACTATCTTCTTTGGCACTCCATGGTAACACACAATCCTTGACATGTACAATTCTGCCAATTTGGATCCGCTGTAGCTTTCTTTCACAGGGATGAAATGAGCTACCTTGGTTAGCCTATCAATAATGACCCATATTGAATCATACCCGGATTGGGTCCTAGGCAATCCCACGACAAAATCCATGCTGATTTCTTCCCACTTCCATTCAGGCACTTTGAGTGGTTGCAATAATCCCGCGGGTCGTTGATGTTCTGCTTTCACCAACTGACATGTGTCACATAGGGCAACATGTTCCGCGACATCTCGCTTCATGCCATACCACCAATACCTGCTTTTGAGGTCCTGGTACATCTTCGTACTCCCAGGATGAATGGAATAGTCAGAATCATGAGCCTCCTTTAAAATCAATTCACGGATCTCCTTTACTTCTGGCACACAGATTCTTTTCCCGTGCCACACCGTTCCTTGTTCATCCTCTCTAAAACCAGGTGCTTTATTTTCCTTAATGAGTTGTCTGATCTCTTGTATCTTCTCATCATTCTTTTGGCCCTCGCGTATGTCTTGCTCGAGTGTGGAGTCCACTTCCATGGCGATGGCTTCACCACTATTTACTAGACATAGATTGAGTCTTATAACCTCGTCCTTCAATTCTGCAGGCATGTCCTTCAAACTCAACTTATTGACCTGCACTTTCCGACTCAAAGCATCGGCCACGACATTTGCTTTTCCGGGATGATAGTTGATGCCCACATCAAAGTCATTGATTAGCTCTAACCATCTCCTTTGTCTGAGGTTGAGATCTGGTTGTATGAATATGTACTTCAAACTCTTATGATCCGTATATATTTCTGTCCTCTTCCCCATCAAATAGTGCCGCCAAATTTTCAACGCGTGTACCACTGCGGCTAGTTCTAGGTCATGTGTAGGATAGTTCTTCTCATGCTTCCGAAGCTGCCGGGATGCATATGCCACGACATGTCCTTCTTGCATGAGAACACATCCCAACCCATTTCCAGAGGCATCGCAGTACACTGTGAAATTCTTATGCATATCTGGCATAACCAACACTGGGGCGGTTGTCAATCTCTTCTTTAGCTCCTGAAAGCTCGTATCGCACTGTGGCGTCCAGGTGAATGTGATTCCCTTTTCCAACAGTTTGGTGAGAGGTCTCGAGATCTTAGAGAATCCCTCAATAAACCTTCGATAGTATCCAGCCAATCCCAAAAAGCTTTGAACTTCCCCAACATTTTCAGGGGTTTTCCACTTCTGGATATCCTCGATTTTGGCGGGATCTACTGAGATTCCTCCCTCCGAGATTATATGTCCTAAAAAGGGAACTCTCTTCAGCCAAAACTCACACTTGCTCAACTTGGCATATAGTTGGTGTTCTCTCAACCTCTGCAACACCAACCTTAGATGTTTCTCATGTTCTTCTTCATCTTTGGAGAAGACGAGAATATCATCTATGAAAACCACCACAAATTTGTCCAGATATTCCATGAATACCTTGTTCATGAGATACATGAAATATGCCGGGGCATTGGTTAGCCCGAAAGGCATGACAGTGTATTCATACAGTCCGTACCGAGATACGAAAGCTGTCTTGGGAATATCTGATTGCCTTATCTTGAGTTGGTGGTACCCCGACCTGAGATCAATTTTTGAGAACACACAAGCTCCCCTCAACTGATCGAACAAGTCTTCAATGCGGGGCAATGGGTACTTGTTCTTTATGGCTACCTCATTCAAGGCACGGTAATCCACGCATAACCTTTGGGTTCCGTCTTTCTTAGGCACAAATATCACCGGAGCTCCCCATGGTGAGGAACTAGGGCAAATATACCCCTTCTCCATCAATTCTCTCAAATGATCCTTGAGCTCTTCTATCTGCTTGGAGTCCATTCGATAAGGTCTCTTGTATATCGGGGATGTTCCCGGTACTAGCTCAATTACGAATTCCACGTCACGGTCAGGAGGCATACCTGGCAATTCCTCCGGAAAAACATCTGGATATTCTCTGATAGTCCTGATTTCCTCAACTTTCACCCCCACTTGATTTAATTTAATGTCCCTCCTAGGCTCGTGTATCGTTATGAACTTTACTCTTGTGCCATTGGGGTGAGTTAGTTCCACCGTTCTGGTCGAACAATGGATGATTCCTTTATGTTTGGTCAACCAATCCATACCCAAAATAATATCTATCCCTTGTGAATCTATCACTATGAGGTTAGCCGTAAATACTACCCCATTAATGTCTAGGCTCACTTTGGGACACACTTGTCTTGCCCTTATTTCTCCACCTGGAGAGTTTACGGCTAGCATATGGTTCATTTGTGTGGTTGCTAGGTCATGCTTCTTAACAAACCCTTGAGAAAAAAACGAGTGGGTAGCACCAGAATCAAACAGCAGAGTTGCAAGGTGTAAATTGGCAGGAAACTTACCAACTACCACGTCGGGTGCCTCTTGTGCTTCCTCCATAGTGACATGGTTCACCCGTCCTCTCACTACATTCTGCGTCTGTGGCTGCGTGGGCTTCTTCTTTGGACACTTATGGCCGTAGTGCCCCACTTCACCACAGCTGAAACATTGCACCCCAATCTTAGATGCTTGGCCCTTGTTGTCTTGGGGTTGGTTTGGGGGTCCTTGCACTGCTGGTCGAGGTGGATATGCGGGGCGAGGCTGTTGCACAAACTGACGTTGAGTCTGTGCTGGTGCTGCGGGAGGCCTGTAGTTTGGGTTGTACCCTCTTGGTGCTGAATAGGGTACCGCAGCACGGCTTGTCTGCCCCGTAGGTTGTTGCATCATACGTGGGCGGGTGTTGCTCCCTGAGGCCTGATGTGACCACCCCGCCTTCCTCTTATTCTCATTTTCCAAGGCCTTTAGCTTCCTTTCCACCACAAATGCTCTGTCCACCATCTTTTGAAAGCTTTCATACTCATTGGAGGACATTGCACACTGCATCTCTGCGGTAAGTCCTTCCACGAAACAATCTTGTTTCTGCTCATCAGTCTCTATGTCTCGTGGAGCATAACGGGATAGTTGAGTAAATTTAGTGAGGTATTCCCTCACAGTCATGTTTCCCTGCTGCAGTCCCAAAAATTCCTTCCTCTTGTTTTTGAGTTCACCTCTTGGGATGTAATGGTTGCGGAAGCTACGCTTGAACTCTTCCCAAGTGATGTTCTCAGGGTCATGATGGGCGGCCACGTAGGCGGTCCACCAATCAGCAGCAGGTCCATGCAATTGATGAGAGGCAAACAGCACCCTTTCATACCCTTGGCATTGTATTATCCTCATCTTACTTTCAATGGTCTTCAGCCAATCATCTGCCTCCAGAGGTTCAGCAGCACTTGCAAACTTTGGAGGTTGAGTTCCTAGAAACTCACTCAACCTTGGTTGGCGTGGTGCAGCTTGTGGAGGTGGAACTTGATGCAAGTTGGCCACCACTTGAGTCAAGTTCTGGATAAGCTGATTTTGATTCTCCAGCATTTGGTGGAGAGGGTCAACTTCATCACGGCGACCACCCCTGTCCTGGCCTCCAGAAAGATGAGGGTTGCATGCCTCATCATTGTTGTTGGCGGGGTTGGCAGCATGTCCTTTTCCTCTTCCGGCCATCTGGCAGAATCAACAAATGTTAATTTGATACCATTTAGTATCACCTTACTACTTTCATTTCTTGGTACTTTGAGGGGTTAAGGCTTTGTTAAAATTTTACGAGGGTTTATATCTCACACCAAATAAATGCACTATTATTTCCTGTGGGTTCACACACCAAAGCAAAACAATCTGAAGACGAGGCTGTGGACAATTGCTCATGGCTTCCACAACTCACGTCACACACCAAGCATTATCACACCATTAACTACGTAACGACTCGACTACTCGACCTCTTGTTATCTAGGGGAAAGACTCTACACTACTCGTCCTCTTGAGCTGGCTCCTCGGGATCTTCCTCCTCATTTCGGCTACCTTCTAACTCTGCTTTGGGTGGAGAGGCTGCTGGTGGAGAAGTGCGACAACGCCTGATCGCTCGGCGATCCGGGGAGTCAGGAGTCCATGGATCACTCACGGTGACACACAGTTCATTCCCATCTCCTCTTTCTCTCGCCTTTAAGCAAGCTTGCAGCAACGCCTCCGTTTCCTTCAGGGTGTCTCGGACATCCTGAAGCTCTTGTTGACACTCCTGCAGTCGAGTGCTGAGCATAGCAGCATCCTCCAAGCACAAGTCCATGTGCTCATGGGAAGTCCCTTGCTGCACCGGTGGGTACTTGTACTCCGTGGTACCACTCTCACGTTGGAGGACATACATGTACTCAGTTTTGTCCAAGTAGCGACGATAGATATGACTCTGGCAGGTGATGGCCTCCCAGGTGACATCTCTCTCTGCGTCAACTTGTGTTGCTCGACAAGCTGGAGAATGGTGGATCTTCAGCAGCTGATTCTCGTGTATAATCCTCATCTCCGAACTCCATTCTTCCCTCTTCTCACGGATGGTCCTGGTGGAGTTATAGTGGATGATGAGCTTGCCCGTATTGCCAGCGGCTTCGAGCATACGTCGAAGACGGCGCAACAAATCTCCTACTGCCAATCCGTAGGAAAGGTACGTCACTGGACGACTCTCCTCTCTTTCGGCAAGGGCAACTACGGGAACTCTCCCTCCTGTGGACTTACGAGCGGTGCGAATCATGCGAACCATCTAAAATAAAAAGAATTAAAACTTAGGTTAGATAAACTTTTTAAACAAAAAGCCCATTTTGAATAAAAATTTGGGGTAAGATGAAGAAAATGACTCCTTAAATAACACTCTTCAACCCACACCTTGGAAAATAGTTTTTAAGAAAATAGGGCCCTTAAATTCGTCCATTTCTACCTAGGTCCACGTTCTACAGGCAACCTTGGCTCTGATACCACCTCTGTCACACCCGGTTTTTCCGAAGAAACAACCAAGTGAATATCACATGTATGCCAGGATCATTTTCTCATACATGTGATGACAAATAGTGAAGCATCATTTATTACAAGCCAGGTGTCGAATATAAATAAGTCTTACATCGCAAATGTCTCAATGGACACTAATGCTTCATCACAAGTAAATAAACTAGCAGCTGAATATTATTCTTTAGGGCTCCATCACAGGCGTTGCCCGGGGGTCTTCATGAACCTAAAAACCTTCCTCGGGTCCAAAATCTTGGTCATTATACACCACCTCATTATCTTGACCTGAGCAGCAATATAAACCAACAAATATGCAAGGTTGAGTACCAATGGTACTCAGCAAGTGTGGGAAAATTATATCATGCATGGCTAGAACAAGGAGAGGTTGAACTCATGGTTAAAGCACTACGCAATTAATACCTATCACCTTAGCTTATTAAGCACCTACATTACTACACAGGTGAAATGGTCCCAATCTCCCATCCCATCATAGTAATCCAATAACCATCACATCATTTCCAATGTTAAGCTCCCCGCTTAACATCCACAACTTCCAAAAACCATCACTCCTCTAATCATGAATAAGTCCAGGCCGCTCTTAACCGTGAGCACGACTGTCAAGACAGTTTTGACTCTGCAGAGTTTGTACCACTGTACCCACAAGTAGTGATTTCATCCCCCGTTGCCGGGTGGACTAAAAGAACCTCCATTATGCCAGTGGCTACGATCCACATTCACACTTCCCAGGTGTGTAGCCAGGAGATCACTATGAAGCCTTTACAAAGGGATTCCCGACGAGCGTGGGCCCACTGAGGTTTCACCCCTAACAGCATACAAGAGGCTCCAACCCCGCTGCAGTGGCCCCCTCTTGAGCCTTGCGGTTCATATGGTAGTCCAGCTGACACCTATTCCCCGCACCATCCAACACACCCATACTACGCCGGGGATACACCTAATTAATTGGCCAAGCTGCCCCATCTCAGCATGTGGTTGGCACTGTAAAGCCGGGTTACATGCTCCATGAACCGGTCCTTAGGATCCAGGCAAGTACTAAACACAAACCGAAGTCTCGTGCACCCAGCACACAACCAAAACATCCAACTTGCCTTGATCCCTACCTCTACATAACTCACAATGTCTCATTCAAGAGTATGGTAATATAAACTGATAATCTCATTTCCCAAATATCCCATTCTAAGCATGGCTAAGCAAATGCATGTAAATAAATGACATGGTAAAATAAATCCCAACCCAAGCTTCAAGGAAACAAGGTAATGCAACTCTAGGGAAACTTCCTAGCATGGTTTCATCTTTCATTTGACAATGCAAATAATTCTATCTACACATCCTAGCATAGGTTCAAAGTGGTCAAGGACACTTGCCTCCTTCTTGCTGCTCTTGAAATGGGTAGTCCTGATCTTGGAAAGGAATAACTTGCTCTTGAACAGGTTCTACTTCATACCATCACACACAGCAAAAGAAAAACAACAATCATAAGACATAGTTCACACTTCTTACTTCATACAAACCACACATTCATATTTATGAAATTCATTCACCATTATATGTGTTGTGGTTACTTTGTGTGTTGATCTGTGGCTTGCATACACTTTTATTTATATGTGTATGATTCCTACTTTGGTGTTCATATTTATACTTACATACTATATATATATATATATATATATATATATATATATATATATATATATATATATATATGTGTGTGTGTTTCAGTTTTAAATAAATTCCTTATATTAAACTACCAAGTATGTATGAAAAGTATTTTTCTTCTCCACATGTGCCTTCATAATTTCTATCAACCCTAAACTGAACTCTTTGTATTTTAGAAACTCCATTTATCATTCACTAGTTGCTATATTTTCAGATTTATATTCCTATGCATAATTGTGTATTTTATTATGAAATTAGTAACACATATCATCTAAACAATATAGGTTCTGTTCCTAAATAATTTAATAACATGTTTTGACCTTGGCTTCTGATGTAGACTATTTCATAATTATTTTCCCTATTTTTCTATAACTATTCTTTACTTAAAAATGTGTCCCTATACTAATAAATGTGAATAATAGATGAAACAGATTTATTTCAGCCCAAAAATATATTTTTATCTCACTCCAAAGTTTTCTAAGTACTGAGAAAGTTTTTAATTAATTTTGACAATTATGTTTGTCCCCCTTTTTAATTTTTAAACACTAGTTACATATTCAATTTTCTAAATTAAATACTAAACAGGGCTAAAAAGTAAACTCACCCCATCACAGGGTCTATAATATTATTTTCATAATTTCCAGGGGTCTAGCTACACTTATCAGAGGTGTTTTTCTTAATTTCTATTAAGTCCAGGGGCTAAAACTGATTTTTAAATGAATTTACATGATTTTCTGGAGTTCCAGGGGCTAGATCTGAAGTTTCCGGGGCTAGCTCTCAATTCCAGAGAACCCCAGGGGGTAGCACGTAAGAATTCCAGTCTTTATAATGCGGGGCTGACGTGGACCGTCCGATTTTAAACCGACGGCTGAGATTATAACATCGAACCGGTACGCGGGGATTTAAAGTCTACCGTGTGATTTAAAATAAACGGCGCACAAGCGGCCACGTCGCTCTGATCGAGAGCGGGCGGCGCTGCCGGCGGCGCACGGCCGCGGGAAGCGGCGATCTCGCCGGAAGGTTTCGGATCCTCGAGAATTCTGCCTAGAACTGTGATCTTATGGCCTAGATCGGTAGAGGGGAGGTCAGGGATCTCACCTCGGGGGTTTTCTCGGGCTCGGGGGTCCTGGAATGTGCTCGGCGGCGAGGTCCGAGGCAAAACCACGGCGAAGCTCGTCGGCGCTGGATTTACACCGTAACTCTCCGAGTTTTCTGCACCTGCAATGTTCCCCGGAGGCGGTGGATCAAGACCAGCGAGTTAGATCAGAGTTTCCGAGCTTAGATCGGCCAGAATTCACCGGCGAAGTCTCGGTGCTCACCGGAGTAAAAATCGGCGATCGCGTGGGAAAACTGATCGGGGCTGGGGTTTTTATAGCCGGGGGAGGGCGGTGGGTCTGTTGTGATCGAGTTGGATTCTTCTGGGACCGGAATTCGGGCTGCGGGACGAGTTTTCCGATCGGTTAAGATCGCGCGCGCTCGGGGAAAAGTCCGGGGTTGCGGGGTTAGGGATGACAGGCGGGTCCCACCCGTCTGTGAGAGGCAGCGCGGCGCGCGCGGGGTCGGGCTGGCGCGGGAAAGCTGGGCCGGCTAGCGGGTTTCGGCCCACTGGCCGGTTTTTTTCCGTTTCTCTTTTTCTTTTTCCATTTCTTTTCTGTTTTGAGTATAATTTGAATTCCAGTTTGAATTTGAATTTTTGCAAAACATGCAACACGTCCAAAAATTTTTAAATTCCCCTCTGAACATGGTTTAGTGTTTTGAATCAAAATTTTGGGGTGTTACACCAACTCACCTTGATGCATATAGTTGAGGGAATCTACCTAACCTTCTAACACTCTATTCTGTTTCGGTCTCTCTCACAGATGGTGAGAGGAAACGCCAGCCGAAGGAACGTCTAGGAGGATGACCATGATGAAGTTCCTGCTAACCCAGGAGCTGGCGAAAACCATTTGGAATGGTTGATGGCCATGCAAAACCAGCTTATGCAAACCATGATCCAATCTTTGGGTCAGTTGCAGGCCAACCAAAACCCCGTTCCGGCACCGCCGCCACCACCACCACCGGCTCATAACAGGTTGGGAGAGTTCATGAGGACTCGACCACCCACCTTTGCTCAAGCTAGTGATCCCATGGAGGCCGATGATTGGTTAAAATCCATGGAGAAAAAGCTTGCCATTGTTCAGTGCAATGACCGAGAGAAGGTTCTCTTCACATCGCACCAACTTATGGGAGCCGCTGCTGACTGGTGGGATGCCCTGAGCAATGCTCATGCTAACCAGGAGACAATCACTTGGACTGAGTTCAAGGAAAGTTTCCGCTCTCACTACATCCCTGCTGGTGTAATGATGCTCAAAAGGCAGGAGTTTGAAGGTCTCCGCCAAGGACAGAAAAGTGTGAATGAGTATCTCAATAAGTTTATACAACTGTCCCGGTATGCCCCCGAAGATGTCAACTCAGATCAGAGGAAGCAGTACCTGTTCATGAGAGGGTTGAACAATGACATCCAGGTTCAGCTCCTCAACAATGACTACGTAAGCTTCCAGAAGCTGGTTGACAAGGCCATAGTGGTTGAAAACAAGATCCGAGAGATCGAGCGAGAATGCAAGAGGAAGATGCCATACCAGCCCCAAGGGAGCAACGTACGACCTCGGTACATGCCCTCGGCAGCATCGCAGTATGGATCGACCACTGCTGCATACAGCCCTGGTCAGCCACCACAGCAACAACTCGTTGCTCCAGCACTTCGCGTGCCCATGCCTCCTGCACCCCGACCTAACAAAGGCGCCCCTGTTCAAAACCCGCGCCCCAACGTACCTGCTGCCGTAGGCAACAGGGCGTGCTTTGCATGCGGGGAAGTAGACCACTTCGCGAACCAGTGCCCGAGGAGGGCCCCTGGACAGCAAGATAACATGCCCAATCAGAACCAGCGACCGAACGGAGGGAACAATCAAGGAAACCATGGACAACAGAACTATGCTCGTGGCCACGTGAACCATGTCACTGCCGAGGAGGCACAACAGGCTGAGGACGTCGCAATTGGTATGTTCCTTGCCAAATCCAACCCAGCCGCTATTTTATTTGATTCTGGAGCATCACATTCCTTCATATCATCCAAATATGTTGCCAAATATCATCTACCCGCATCCCACTTAGAATGTGCTATGTTAGTTAATTCTCCCGGAGGAAAAATGAGGACTAATATAGTATTTCCTAAAGTAAGCCTTAAAATAAGGGGGGTAGACTTCCTTGCCAACCTTATTGTCTTGGACTCCCAAGGGATTGACATCATACTCGGAATGGATTGGCTAAGCAAGCACAACGGAGTAATCCAATGTGCTGAAAGGAGCGTGCAGTTGACAAACGAGCACGGTATTCGTGTCGAGTTTGAGTCAGCCCAGCAAACAACCGAACGGGCAAATTTGAACCACGTCGAAGGAACAACATTGGACAGCATTCCATTTGTTCAGGAATTTTTGGACGTATTCCCGGAAGAGCTTCCAGGTATGCCACCTGACCGGGACATTGAGTTTGCCATAGATTTGGTACCCGGAACTGCACCCATAGCTAAGAGAACTTATAGGATGCCCGTCAACGAGCTAGTTGAACTCAAGAAGCAAATTAAAGAACAGTTGGAGAAGGGTTTTATCCGTCCAAGCTCGTCACCATGGGGAGCTCCGGTGCTCTTCGTAGACAAGAAAGATGGAACCCAAAGGATGTGCGTAGATTATAGGTCTCTCAACGAGGTAACAATCAAGAACAAATACCCTCTGCCTCGTACAGAGGACCTATTCGGCCAAATGAAAAGAGCCCGAGTGTTCTCCATGATTGACCTTCGGTCAGGATACTTCCAGCTGAAGATTAAGCCTTCCGATATACCCAAGACAGCCTTTCGAACACGGTATGGTTCATATGAATATACCGTCATGTCTTTTGGGTTGACCAATGCACCCGCATACTTCATGTACCTTATGAACAAGGTTTTCATGGAGTACTTGGACAAGTTTGTCGTGGTTTTCATCGACGACATTATGGTGTATTCAAAAAAGTGAGGAGGAGCATGAAAAACATTTGAAATTGACCTTGAAAAAATTGCGAGAGCATCAATTGTATGCCAAGTTTAACAAGTGTCAATTTTGGCTAAAGGAAATATCTTTCCTAGGCCACATTATCTCCAAGGATGGGGTATCGGTTGATCCCAGAAATGTAAGAGATGTTCTGAAGTGGGACCAACCGTAGGGCGTGAGGGATATTCGGAGTTTTCTGGGGATGGCTAGATACTATCGACGCTTCATTAAAGACTTCTCTAAAATAGCAAAACCTATGACGGAGTTGCTAATGAAGGGAAAAGTCTTCCAATGGACACCAGCCTGCCAAGGAAGTTTTGAGGAACTCAAGAGAAGGCTAACCACAGCACCGGTTCTGGTATTGCCAGACGTAAGCAAGAGCTTTGACATATATTGTGACGCATCCAGACAGGGGCTTGGATGTGTGCTCATGCAAGAAGGACAAGTGGTAGCCTATGCCTCACGACAATTAAAGAAGCACGAGCTTAATTATCCTACACATGACTTGGAGCTAGCAGCAGTAGTGCATGCATTGAAGATTTGGAGACATTATATCCTTGGTCATCGATGTGAGATCTATACGGATCATAAAAGCCTCAAGTACATATTTACACAAACGGACTTGAATATGAGGCAACGTCGATGGTTGGAACTCATCAAGGATTATGATGTTGGAATCAACTACCACCCCGGGAAGGCCAATGTAGTAGCTGATACATTGAGCAGAAAGGGAGCATGTCACCAACCCATGATTCGGGAACTACCACCTGAACTACGTAAGGAGTTCGAACGGTTACACCTCGGATTCTTGAACAAAATGGAAATAATGGAGATCCACTCCTCATTGGAGCAAGAAATAAGAGATGGACAGGCAACGGATGAGGAGATCAAGGAGATCAAGGAAAGAATCCGACAAGGAATAGAGAAGGATTTCAAGGAGGATGAGAAGGGAACGCTTTGGCTAGGAAAAAGGATTTGTGTGCCTAACATAAAACACCTCCGCGACATGATATTAAAGGAGGCACATGATTCACCCTATTCTATACATCCCGGAAGCACCAAAATGTACAAGGATTTGAAAACTTGTTATTGGTGGGATGGTATGAAGAGGGATGTAGCCGAATACGTTGCCCTATGCGACACATGCCAACGGGTAAAGGCCGAACATCAAAGACCCGCTGGATTGTTGCAACCTTTGAAGGTACCAGAGTGGAAGTGGGAAGACATCAGTATGGATTTCATCATCGGATTGCCACGTACTCAGTCGGGTTACGACTCCATCTGGGTTATCGTGGACCGATTGACGAAAACCGCCCATTTTCTCCCTGTAAGGGCCAATTACAACGTGGCACAATTAGCTGAGTTGTACATGGAACAGATCGTGTGCCGTCATGGAGTCCCGAAGAGGATAATCTCAGATCGAGGTTCTCAGTTTACCTCTAGGTTCTAGAGGAAGCTGCAGAGAGCCATGGGTACACGACTGGGTTTCAGCTCCGCCTATCACCCACAAACTGATGGGCAAACTAAAAGGACAAACCAAATTCTGGAGGACATGTAGAGAGCTTGCGCCTTGAAACGTGGGCGTAGTTGGGATAGGAGTTTACCGTAAGCTGAGTTCTCCTATAACAACAAATATCAAGCTAGCTTGAAGATGTCACCTTTCAAAGCATTATATGGTAGACGGTTTAGAACGCCACTGTTCTGGAACGAGGCTGGAGAGAACCAGGTGTTTGGACCCAAAGTACTACTAGAAGCTGAAAAGCAAGTCCAAACGGTACGGGAGAACTTAAAGGCTGCTCAGCCACGACAGAAAGGCTATGCTGACAATAGGCGTAGGAAGTTGACCTTTGAAGTAGGAGACTTCGTATACCTTAAGGTATCGCCTATCTGAGGCCAACGATGTTTCAACGTCAAAGGCAAGCTAGCACCTCGCTACAGCGGACCATTTAAGATTTTGGACAAGCGAGGAGAAGTAGCCTATCAACTAGCTCCCAACCCACCTCTCCGACGTACATGACGTGTTTCATGTATCCCAGCTCAAGAAGTGCTTGAGAGTACCAGAGGAACAAGTATCAATGGGAGAGCTTGAACTTCAAACGGACTTGACTTATGCGGAACACCCTGTCCGAATCTTGGACGTAAAGGAAAGGGTCACCCAGAACAAGGTGATTTGATGGTGCAAGGTACAATGGAGCCATCACACAGAAGCTGAAGCCACATGGGAGCATGAAGATGATATCAAGGCAGAATTTCCCCATCTGTTTACTACTAATGAATCTCGAGGGCGAGATTCAATTTAAGGGGGGTAGATTTGTAACACCCTCATCTCAGGTGTCAGCATATGTTCATGTTTTATGAAGAGAAAACATTTTAAGAAAAGAAGGAACAGAGAAAAATATCAAAAGGATAGCCAATAAGAGCCGAATCCCGCTCTCAGAAAGCGCCGAAGACAACTTACCGCGGCCGCTGGCCACGTAGGCGTGTTCGGAGCTCGTCCCTGCAAGGTGGGGAGAGGTCTGCTGCTAAAATAGCTACGTGGCAGGTTCGAGACTCATATCCGCAAAAGGGGGGACGTCCGACCCTGGGGGACACGTGTTGCTCTCGGAGCTTTCCTCTGCGGAAGAAGCAAAGGCATTTCCGCAGGACACATGTCACCTGCGGAGCTAGTCATCATGGAAATCAGAGGACTGGTCGCACAGGATACGTGTCGATCTCGGAGCTCACCTCCGAGAGGTCCGGTTCTATCGGACACGTGTCGCCACTGGAGCTTATCTCCGAGAGGTCTGTCGCTGCTGGACACATGTCAACCTCGGGGCATGTCCCTGAAGAAAGAAGAGAGGAAAGACCGGCGCCAACACATGGCGTGCGCGGAGCTCACCTCCAAAGGAGGGGGAAGTCTCGCTCGTTGACACGCGGCACGAACGGAGCTCGTCTCTGCGGAGAAGGAGATACCAGGCCCCGGAAGGACACGTGGAGCCTCCGGAGCTCATCACCGCGAAGGTAACAAGTTCTGGAGCAGCTGTTACGCGTAGGAATACCGGTACGAAAAGGAAACCGACCTGAATTCCAAAATGTTACCACACCAAATCAACCAAAGATAAGATGATAGGATCCAACGACGATCTGAATAAGACTCTTATTCGGGATACAATGAGATTAGGACTCTTCTCCTCCCGATTAGAAATAGAACCCAGAACCTCTGGCCGAAACCACAAACTTCTTTTCCAACTCTTGAGCCGACGACTTAGAGCCCTAGCCCTAACTCGCCGAGTAAACCATCGCCAGAGTACAGCGGGGAAGATCGCCGGAGGGAGCCCAACGATCTCAGGAGGACCTCGAGACCGAGAAGAACGTAAGGTAGGTCTCCAATACCACCTTACGCCATCATTGTGTTTTCTTTGCATCTGTTCTTTGATTCCTTTCGAACAGAAGCCTTCTCGTGGATAGATCACTTGATGATCAGGTTGATCTAAAGACAAGATCATCGCCACATCCACCTTTGATCCAAACACCTCTGTCCATGCAAGCCATGCAAGAACACGTACAAACCAATCTAATAAAACTAATCATAGGATAGCATGCATGTCCATCATCGCATCTAGTTTAAGGTTTGTGCATGATATTGATTGCTGTGAATCTTGTATGCACGTGATCCTACATAGCAGGACAAGCTCAGGGAGCTGTCTACGACGAACTGCAGCAACAAGGTTTTGAGATCCAAGAACAACCAGAACCGCAAGAACAAGGCAAGTGCTCCTTGACCATGTTGATCATATATTTTGGGTAAAACTATTTTGTTTTGCGAAAAGGTGTGTGTGCTGAGTCGAACATGATGGGAAAACCTTTTTATAGGAGTTTACTAGTTTTGGTTGAACCACCCTTGTCGCCAGGTAAGTTTATGAGTCGGGTATGGTTTTTGCTTTATGCTTCGCTGAGTCTATGGGATTGGGAAGCAAGATAGATGTGTCTAGCTAACTGCACTCGTAATGATAATGATAAACTGATGTGGTTAATGAACATGGATCGGAGGGAGATCTAGGCAAGCCTGGGTTTGTGAATGAGGTAGCACGAGATGGTGGTTTACTTGCCGTAGATCTAAGGACCGGTTCATTGATGCACATGCCAGGATAACAGTGCCACCACAAGGCCAAGTATGGGTGCGGCTTAGCTGAGTAATTAGGTGAGTTGCTAGAGTGTTATGGACTGTGGAAGGCACGGGGAATGGGAATCGAGTGAGGACTGCCCTGGGAACTGCATGGCACAAGGGGGGCCTGTGGGTGGGAGAATTGGAGATTCTAGCCTGCCGGTGAAACCTTAGTGAGTCCATACATCTAGTAACCCCTTTGTAAAGGCTATTTTGTGATCTCTTGACCATACACCGACGGTTGTGTACTGGTATAATAGAGGTTCTGCAGTCACCGACGGGTGACGAAATCACAAACTTGTGGGTAAAGAGGTGCAAACTCTGCAGAGTCTAAATCTATCATGATAGCCGAGCTTACGATCACGAGCGCCTGGCTAAACTGCCATGATTAGTTGGGATGGTTATTGGGAAGGTTCTTGGTTATGATTGTTGATTATGGTTATGGTTTTTTTTTGGACGGTTGAGTCTGTGTGATAAGATGGTTGCATGACTATTGAGTCATGGCAGCAAAACTGGTCTCGGTGTGAGACAAAGTTGTTTATGAGATAAGATGGTAGCAAATACGTGAAGGTATTCGTGAGATGGTAGCGAATACGAGGAGGTATTCGTGAGTAAGAATGAGGTTGGTTAATGTTCGGGTGGAACATGGAAAGCGATGGAGGTATGTTGGTAATTTAATACATGCTGGGATTACATTCATCTATAGTTAAGTTGCTGTTTTATCATGGTTTTTATAAATCTGCTTTTCTGCAAATAAGCCTTTTTATACCTACCTTGTTTATGAGCTGCATATCATGTGTTTTCCCGCAATTGCTGAATACATCATTGTACTGAAACCTGCATTATTATCTCCTCATCAGCAGCAGGAGAAGACTACTATGAAGACCAAGTGGAGCATTAGGACGTGTGATCTATTCTCAACCTTGCCTGTGAAGGAGTAGAGATGGAGCCACTTCTGCTTAGATTTGTTTTCGCATTAGCTAAATTGCTTCCGCGTTAGAATAAAGACTTCCGCTGTGTAGAAATAAGACTTCTGCTGTGAGCATCAGTCCGAGACTCATGAGGTATTGTAATAAACTTTGTTATTCGTGGTAATATATAATCTGAAATCAGTTTGTGGAACGTATGTGTATGTGTGATGAACATCCTGGGCACACATATACATTAGTTCTCGGTTCCGTGGTTTTTCCACAGAATTGAGGGCGTCACAGAAGGAGAGTGTGACACCCTCAATTCTGTAGAAAACCACGGAACCGAGAACTAATGCATATGTGTGCCCAGGATGTTCATCACACATACACATATTTTCCACAAACTGAATTCAGAATATATATAACCACGAATAACAGAGTTTGTTACAATGTCTCATGAGTCTTGGACTCATGCTCACAGCGGAAGTCTTATTTCTATGCAGCGGAAGTCTTCTAACTAGTGCGGAAGCAATCTAAGCAGTAGCGGCTCTATCTCTACTCCATCCCAAAAGGCAAGGTTGAGAATAGATCACACGCCTAATGCTCCACTTGGTCTTCATAGAAATCTTCTCCTGTTGCTGATAATGAAATAATAATGTAAGTTTGAGTACAATGATGTACTCAGCAAGTGCGGGAAAAATATGATATGAAGCTCATAACAAGTTAGGTATAAAAAGGCTCATTGCAGAAAGCAAAGTTATTTATCAAAACCACAATAAAACAGCAACTTATGTTTAAGTGAATGTAATCCCAACATGTATTAAAATACCTATCATACCTCCATTATGTTTATTACCTTCCATGTCACATAGATAAATCTCATTCTTACTCACGAATACCTCCTCATATTCGCTACCATCTCACAAATACCATCTCGTATTCGCTACCATTTCATCTCATAAAACAACTTCGTCTCCAACCGAGACCAAACTCGTTGCCATGACTCAACCGTCATGCAACCCATCTTATCACCCGGACTCAACAGTCCCAAAACCAAACCATAACCAGACCATAACCAATAACCATATCCAATTACCATCCCAACTAATCATGGAAGTTGGCCAGGCGCTCGTGACCGTAAGCTCGGCTATCATGATAGTTTTAAGACTCTGCAGAGTTTGCACCTCTTTACCCACAAGTTTGTGATTTTGTCACCCGTCGGTGACTGCAGAACCTCCATTGTACCAAACCGTCAGTGTATGGCCAAGAAATCACAAAATAGCCTTTACAAAGGGGCTACTAGATGTATGGACTCACTAAGGTTTCACCGGCAGGCTAGAATCTCCAATTCTCCCATCCACGGGCCCCTCTTGTGCCATGCAGTTCCCAGGGCAGTCCTCACTCGACTCCCAATCCCCGCGTCTTCTACGGTCCATAGCAATCTAGCAACGTACCTAATTACTCAGCTAAGCCACACCCATACTTGGCCTTGTGGTGGCACTGTTATCCTGGCATGTGCTCGCATGAACCGGTCCTTAGATCTACGGCAAGTAAACCACCATCTCATGCTACCTCATTCACAAACCCAGTCTTGCCTAGATCTCCCTCCGATCCATGTCCATTTTCAACATCAGTTTCTCATTATAATTACGAGTGCAGTTAGCTTGACACATCTATCTCACTTCCCAATCCCATGGACTCAGCGAAGCATAAAAGTAAAAACCATACCCGACTCATAAACATCACTGGCGACAAGGGTGGTTTAACCAAAGCTAGTAAACTCCTATAAAAGGGTTTCCCATCATGTCTGACTCAGCACACACACCTTTTTGCAAAACAAAACAGTTTTTTCCCAAAACATAGGATCAATATGGTTAAGGGGCACTTGCCTTGTTCTTGCGGTTCCGGTTGCTCTTGGATCTCGAAACCTTGTTGTTGCAGCTCGTCGTAGACAGCTCCCTGAGCTTGTCCTTCTATACAGGATCACGCACATACAAGATTCATAACAATCAATGCCATGCACAAACTTTAACTAGATGCGTTGATGCACATGCATGCTATCCTATGATCAGTTTTATTAGATTGGTTTGTACGTGTTCTTGCATGTTTGCATGGATTTTATGATGATCAGAGTTGTTCGGATCAGATGTGGACGTGGCGATGACCTTGTCTTAAGATCAACCCGATCAACAAGTGATCTGTCCACGAGAAAGCTTCCGTTCAGAAGGAATCGAAGAACAGATGCAAAGAAAACACAACGATGTCGTAAGGTGGTATTGGAGACCTACCTTACGTTCTTCTCGGTCTCGGGGTCCTTCTCTTATCAGACAGATCGTTGGGGCTCTCTTCCGGCGATCTTCCTCACTGAAATCCGGCGATGGCTTACTCGGCGAGTTGGGGCTAGTGCTCTAAGTCGTCGGCTCAGGAGTTGGAAAAGATGTTTGTGGTTTCAGCCAGAGGTTCTGGGTTCTATTTATAATCGGGAGAAGAAGAGTCCTAATCTGATTGTATTCTGAATAAGAGTCCTATTCAGATTGTCGTTGAATCTTAACAACTTATCTTTAGTTGATTTGGTGCGGTAACATTGTGGAATTCAGGTCGGTTTCCTCTCCGTACCGATATTTCTACGCGTACAGAATCCAAAAACCGCTCCAGAACTCGTTACCTCCGCGGTGATGAGCTCCGGAAACTCCACGTGTCCACCGGGCCTGGTCTCTCCCTTTCCGCAGAGATGAGCTCCGGTTGTGCCGCGTGTCAAGTGAGCGAGACCTCCCTTCCCCTTCGGAGGTGAGCTCCGCAGGCGCCACGTATCCTGGCGGTCGGGACCTCCTCTCTATTCGGAGGTGGCTCCGCGCACGCCACGTGTCAGTGCCGGACCTTTCCTCTCTCCGGAGGTGGCTCCGGGTGTGCCACGTATCCATTCCGGATCTCCCTCTCTTCGGAGGTGAGCTCCGTGAATGCCACGCGTCAAGTAGCGCCGGACTTTCCTTTTTCCTCATAGACGAGCTCCGAGATAAACACGTGTCCAACAGTGTCAGACCTCACGGAGATAAGCTCCGGTGACGACACGTGTCCAATAGAACCGGACCTCTCGGAGGTGAGCTCTGAGATTGACACGTATCCAGTGCGACGGGTCCACTAATTTACTCGGTGACTATCTCCGAAGGTGACATGTGTCCTGCGGAACTGCCTTTGATTCTTCCGTAGAGGCTAGCTCCGGGGGCAACACATGTCCCACAGGGTCAGACCTCTCCCCCTTTGCGGAGATGAGACCCGAGCCTGCCACATATCCAGTTTAGCGGCGGACCTCTCCCCACTCCACAGGGATGACCTCCGAACACGCCACGTGGCCAGCGGGCCGTGGAAGTTGTCTTCGGCGCTCTCTGGGAACTGGATTCGGCTCTTATTTGCTATCTTTTTAATATTTTCTCTGTTCCTACTTCTTTTAAAATGTTTTCTCTTCATGAAACATGAATATATGCAGAAACAAAAAATGAGGGTGTTACAAATCTACCCCCCTTAAATTGAATCTCGCCCTCAAGATTCATTAGTGGAGAATAGATGAAGGAATTCTGCCTTCTCGGCTGTTGGCTGGGCTGACTCAAACTCGATATGAGTACCGTGCTCGTTTGTCAACTGCACGCTCCTTTCGGCACATGGGATTACTCCGTTTTGCTTACTTAGCCAATCCATTTCGAGTATTATGTCAATCTATTGGGAATCCAAGACAATAAGGTTGGCAAGGAAGTCTACCCCCCTTATTTTAAGGCTTACTTTCGGACATACTATATTAGTCCTCATTTCTCCTCCGGGAGAATTAACTAACATAGCACATTTTAAGTGTGATATGGGTAGATTATGCTTGGCAACATACTTGGATGATACGAAGGAACGTGATGCTCCAGAATCAAATAAGATGGTGGCTGGGTTGGAGTTGGCAAGGAACATACCAATTACGACGTCCTCAGCATGTTGTGCTTCCTCAGCAGAGACATGGTTCACGTTGCCGCGAGCATAGTTCTGCTGTCACCGGTTTCATTGATTGTCCCCTCCGTTCGGTCGTGGGTTCTGTTTGGGCACATTGCCTTGCTGTCCAGGGCCTCTCCTAGGGCACTGGTTGGCGAAGTGTTCTGTTTCCCCGCATGCAAAGCATGCCCTGTTGCCTACGGCAGCAGGTACGTTGGGGCGGGGGTTTTGAATAGGAGCGCCCATGTTAGGTCGGGGCACAGGAGGCATGGGCACACGAGGTGCTGGTGCAACGGGTCGTTGCTGTGGTGGCTGACTAGGGCAGTATGCAGGAGTGGTTGATCCATACTACGGTGCAGATGGGGGCATGTACCGAGGTCGTATGTTGCTCCCTTGGAGCTGGTATGGCATCTTCCTCTTGCACTCTCGCTCGATCTCTTGGATCTTGCTTTCGACTACTATAGCCTTGTAAACCAGCTTCTGAAAGCTTGCGTAGTCATTGTTGAGGAGCTGAACCTGAATCTCGTTGTTCAACCCTCTCATGAACAGGTATTGCTTCCTCTGGTCTGAGTTGACATCTTCGGGGGCATTACCGGGACAGTTGTGTGAACTTGTTGAGATACTCATTCACGCTTCTCTGTCATTGGCGGAGACCTTCAAACTCCTGTCTCATGAGCATCATTACACCAGCAGGGATGTAATGAGAGCGGAAACTTTCCTTGAACTCAGTCCAAGTGATCGTCTCCGGGTCGACATGAGCGTTGCTTAGGGCATCCCACCAGTCAGCGGCAGCTCCCATAAGTTGGTGCAACGAAAAGAGGACCTTATATCGGTCATTGCACTGCACTATGGCAAGCTTCTTCTCCATGGATTTCAACCAGTCGTCGGCCTCCATGGGATCGTTAGCTTGAGCAAAGGTGGGTGGTCGAGTCCTCATGAACTCACCCAGTCTGTTATGAGCCGGTGGTGGTGGTGCCGTAACGGGATTGTCGTTGTTGGCCTGCAACTGACCCAAAGTTTGTATCATGGTTTGCATGAGTTGGTTTTGCATGGCCATCAACCGTTCCATGTTGTTCTCACCAGCTCCGGGGTTAACAGGAACTTCATCGTGGCCATCCTCTTGGTTGTCACGGACGTTCCTTCGGCCGGCGTTTCCTCTCATGTCACACCCGGTTTTTCCGAAGAAACAACCAAGTGAATATCACATGTATGCCAGGATCATTTTCTCATACATGTGATGACAAATAGTGAAGCATCATTTATTACAAGCCAGGTGTCGAATATAAATAAGTCTTACATCGCAAATGTCTCAATAGACACTAATTCTTCATCACAAGTAAATAAACTAGCAGCGGAATATTATTCTTTTAGGGCTCCATCACAGGCGTTGCCCGGAGGTCTTCATGAACCTAAAATCCTTCCTCGGGTCCAAAATCTTGGTCATTATACACCACCTCATTATCTTGACCTGAGCAGCAATATAAACCAACAAATATGCAAGGTTGAGTACCAATGGTACTCAGCAAGTGTGGGAAAATTATATCATGCATGGCTAGAACAAGGAGAGGTTGAACTCATGGTTAAAGCACTACGCAATTAATACCTATCACCTTAGCTTATTAAGCACCTACAATACTACACAGGTGAAATGGTCCCAATCTCCCATCCCATCATCATAATCCAATAACCATAACCATCATTTCAGATGTTAAGCTCCCCGCTTAACTTCCAAAACCATCAATCCTCTAATCATGAATAAGTCCAGGCCGCTCTTAACCGTGAGCACGGCTGTCAAGACAGTTTTGACTCTGCAGAGTTTGTACCACTGTACCCACATGTAGTGATTTCATCCCCCGTTGCCGGGTGGACTAAAAGTACCTCCATTATGCCAGTGGCTACGATCCACATTCACACTTCCCAGGTGTGCAGCCAGGAGATCACTACGAAGCCTTTACAAAGGGATTCCCGACGAGCGTGGGCCCACTGAGGTTTCACCCCTAACAGCATACAAGAGGCTCCAACCCCGCTGCAGTGGCCCCCTCTTGAGCCTTGCGGTTCATATGGTAGTCCAGCTGACACCTACTCCCCGCACCATCCAACACACCCATACTACGCCGGGGATACACCTAATTAATTGGCCAAGCTGCCCCATCTCAGCATGTGGTTGGCACTGTAAAGCCGGGTTACATGCCCCATGAACCGGTCCTTAGGATCCAGGCAAGTACTAAACACAAACCCAAGTCTCGTGCACCCAGCACACAACCAAAACATCCAACTTGCCTTGATCCCTACCTCTACATAACTCACAATAGCTCATTCAAGAGTATGGTATAATAAACTGATGCTTTCATATCCCAAATACCCCATTCTAAGCATGGCTAAGCATATGCATGTAAATAAATGACATGACAAAATAAATCCCAACCCAAGCTACAAGGAAACAAGGTAATGCAATTCTAGGGAAACTTTCCTAGCATGGGTTTCATATTTGATTTGACAATGCAAATAATTCTATCTACACATCCTAGCATAGGATCAAAGTGGTCAAGGACACTTGCCTCCTTCTTGCTGCTCTTGAAATTGGTAGTCCTAATCTTGGAAAGGGTTAACTTGCTCTTGAGCAGGTTCTACTTCATACCATCACACATAACAAAAGAAAAACAACAATCATAAGACATGGTTCATACTTCTTCTTTATACAAACCACACATTCATATTTATGAAATTCATTCACCATTATATGTGTTGTGGTTACTTTGTGTGTGTTAAATTGTGGCTTGCATGCACTTTTAACCATGTATATATGATTCCTACTTTTGTGTCCACCTTTATACTTACATACTAGTTATATGGGTTTCCAATAAATTTCTTATATTCAACTACTTCACCTTTTCACTACCAAGTGTGTATGAAAAGTATTATTCTTCCCCATATGTGCCTTCATAATTTCTATCAACCCTAAACTGAATTCTTTGTATTTTAGAAACTCCATTTATCATTTACTAGTTGCTATATTTTCAGATTTATATTCCTATGCATAATTGTGTATTTTATTATGAAATTAGTAACACACATCATCTAAACAGTATAGGTTCTGGTCCTAAATAATTTAATAACATATTTTGACCTTGGCTTCTGATGTATACTATTTCATAATTATTTTCCCTATTTTTCTATAGCTATTCTTTACTTAAAATGTGTCCCTATACTAATAAATGTGAATAATAAATGAAACAGATTCATTTCAGCCCAAAAATATATGTTTATCTCACTCCAAAGTTTTCTAAGTACTGAGAAAGTTTTTAATTAATTTTGACAATTATGTTTGTCCCACTTTTTAATTTTTAAACACTAGTTACATATTCAATTTTCTAAATTAATTACTAAACAGGGTTAAGATAATGAATTCACCCCATTACAGGGTCTATAATATTATTTTCATAATTTCCAGGGGTCTAGCTACACTTATCAGAGGTGTTTTTCCTAATTTCTATTAAGTCCAGGGGTTAAAACTGATTTTTAAATGAATTTACATGATTTTCTGGAGTTCCAGGGGCTAGATCTGAAGTTTCCGGGGCTAGCTCTCAATTCCAGAGAACCCCAGGGGGTAGCACGTAAGAATTCCAGTCTTTATAACGCGGGGTTGACATGGACCGTCCGATTTTAAACCGACGGCCGAGATTATAACATCGAACCGGTACGCGGGGTTTTAAAGTCTACCGTGCGATTTAAAATAAACGGCGCACAAGCGGCCACGTCGCTCTGATCGAGCGCGGGCGGCGCTGCCGGCGGCGCACGGCGGCGGAAAGCGGCGATCTCGCCGGAAAGTTTCGGATCGTCGAGAATTCTGCCTAGAACTGTGATCTTATGGCCTAGATCGGTAGAGGGGAGGTCAGGGATCTCACCTCGGGGGTTTTCTCGAGTTCGGGGGTCCTGGAAAGTGATCGGCGGCGAGGTCCGAGGCAAAACCACGGCGAAGCTCGTCGGCGCTGGATTTACACCGTAAGTCTTCGGGTTTTCTGCACCTGCAAAGTTCCCCGGAGGCGGTGGATCAAGACCAGCGAGTTAGATCAGAGTTCCCGAGCTTAGATAGGCCAGAATTCACCGGCGAAATCTCGGTGCTCACCGGAGTGAAAATCGGCGATCGCGTGGGAAAAACTGATCGGATCGGGGGTTTTTATAGCCGGGGAAGGGCGGTGGGTTTGTTGTGATCGAGTTGGAGTCCCCTGGGACCAGAATTCGGGCGGCGGGACGGGTTTCCCGATCGGTTAAGATCGCGCGCGCTCGGGGAAAAGTCCGGGGGCGCGGGGGCTCAGGGTTAGGGATGACAGGTGGGTCCCACCTGTCTGTGTGAGAGAGCGCGGGCGCGCGCGGGGGCGGGCTGCGCGGGGAAAGCTGGGCCGGCTGGCGGGTTTCGGCCCACTGGCTGGTTTTTTTTTCCCGTTTTCCTTTTTCTTTTTCCTTTTCTTTTCTGTTTTGAGTATAATTTGAATTCCAGTTTGAATTTGAATTTTTGCAAAACATGCAATACGTCCAAAAATTTTTAAATTCTCCTCTGAAAATGGTTTAGGGTTTTGAATCAAAATTTGGGGTGTTACAGCTCTACCCCCCTTAAAAGAAATCTCGTCCTCGAGATTGGTGTTTCTAAGAAAACAATTCCGGAAATTGTGCCATGAGCTCATCTTCCCGTTCCCAGGTAGCTTCCTCTTCTGAGTGATGCTTCCACTGCACCTTGCACATCCGGATTCTCTTGTTTCTGGTGAGGCGTTCCATCGTCTCCAAAATCTTGTATGGTTGCTCGGCATAAGACAAATCTTCAGCTACATCCACTTCATTCATGGGTAACACCTCTTCAGGCGTCCTCAGACATTTCTTGAGTTGTGACACATGGAATACATCGTGTACATCTGATAGATGAACCGGTAACTCTAGTTGGTATGCCACCTCGCCTTTTCTTTCCAAAACTTGAAAGGGTCCGATGTATCGAGGTGACAACTTCCCTTTCACCTTGAACCGACGAAGTCCTCTGATAGGGGACACCTTGAGATAAACATAGTCTCCCACGTTGAAAACGAGTTCTCTTCTTCGTACATCAGCATAACTCTTCTGGCGTGTTTGTGCTATCCTCAAGTTGTTGCGAATCTCCCTCACCTTCGCCTCGGCTTCTTGTAGCACTTCTGGACCAAACACTTTACTTTCTCCTGTTTGGTTCCAAAATAGAGGAGTTCTGCACTTCCTTCCATACAAAGCTTCAAACGGTGACATCTTCATACTAGCTTGATAACTGTTGTTATAGGAAAACTCCGCATACGGTAGGTTCTTGTCCCAACTCCTATTGTTTTTGAGTGCACATGCCCTTAACATATCTTCAAGGATCTGATTGGTTCTCTCCGTCTGCCCGTCAGTTTGGGGATGATAGGCAGAACTGAAGTTCAGATGGGTTCCCATGGTTTCATGCAACTTTTGCCAAAACCTCGAGGTGAACTGTGTCCCTCGGTCCGACACTATCTTCTTTGGCACTCCATGGTAACACACAATCCTTGACATGTACAATTCTGCCAATTTATCCGCTGTAGCTTTCTTTCACAGGGATGAAATGAGCTACCTTGGTTAGCCTATCAATAATAACCCATATTGAATCATACCCGGATTGGGTCCTAGGCAATCCCACGACAAAATCCATGCTGATTCTTCCCACTTCCATTCAGGCACTTTGAGTGGTTGCAGCAATCCCGCGGGTCGTTGATGTTCTGCTTTCACCAACTGACATGTGTCACATAGGGCAACATGTTCCGCGACATCTCGCTTCATGCCATACCACCAATACCTGCTTTTGAGATCCTGGTACATCTTCGTACTCCCAGGATGAATGGAATAGTCGGAATCGTGAGCCTCCTTCAAAATTAATTCACGGATCTCTTTTACTTCTGGCACACAGATCCTTTTCCCGTGCCACACCGTTCCTTGTTCATCCTCTCTAAAACCAGGGGCTTTATTTTCCTTAATGAGCTGTCTGATCTCTTGTATCTTCTCATCACTCTTTTGGCCCTCTCGTATGTCTCGCTCGGGTGTGGAGTCCACTTCCATGACGATGGCTTCACCACTATTTACTAGACATAGATTGAGCCTTATAACCTCGTCCTTCAATTCTGCGGGCATGTCCTTCAAACTCAACTTATTGACCTGCACTTTCCGACTCAAAGCATCGGCCACGACGTTTGCTTTCCCGGGATGATAGTTGATGCCTACATCAAAGTCATTGATTAGCTCTAACCATCTCCTTTGTCGGAGGTTGAGATCTGGCTGTGTGAATATGTACTTCAAACTCTTATGATCCATATATATCTCTGTCCTCTTCCCCATCAAATAGTGCCGCCAAATTTTCAACGCGTGTACCACTGCAGCTAGTTCTAGATCATGTGTAGGATAGTTCTTCTCGTGCTTCTGAAGCTGCCGGGATGCATATGCCACGACATGTCCTTCTTACATGAGAACACATCCCAACCCATTTCCAGAGGCATCGCAGTACACTGTGAAATTCTTCTGCATATCTGGCATAACCAGCACTGGGGCTGTTGTCAATCTCTTCTTTAGCTCTTGAAAGCTCGTCTCGCACTGTGGCGTCCAGGTGAATGTGATTCCCTTCTCCAACAGTTTGGTGAGAGGTCTCGATATCTTGGAGAATCCCTTAATAAACCGTCGATAGTATCCAGCCAATCCCAAAAAGCTTCGAACTTCCCCGACATTTTCAGGGGTTTTCCACTTCTGGATATCCTCGATTTTGGCGGGATCTACGGAGATTCCTCCCTCCGAGATTGTATGTCCTAAAAAGGGAACTCTCTTCAGCCAAAACTCACACTTTCTCAACTTGGCATATAGTTGGTGTTCTCTCAGCCTCTGTAACACCAACCTTAGATGTTTCTCATGTTCTTCTTCATTTTTGGAGAAGACGAGAATATCATCTATGAAAACCACCACAAATTTGTCCGGATATTCCATGAATACCTTGTTAATGAGGTACATGAAATATGCGGGGCATTGGTTAGCCCAAAAGGCATGACAGTGTATTCATACAGTCCGTACCGAGATACGAAAGCTGTCTTGGGAATATCAGATTGCCTTATCTTGAGTTGGTGGTATCCCGACCTGAGATCAATTTTCGAGAACACACAAGCTCCCCTCAACTGATCAAACAAGTCTTCAATGCGGGGTAATGGATACTTGTTTTTGATGGTTACCTCATTCAAGGCACGGTAATCCACGCATAACCTTTGGGTTCCGTCTTTCTTGGGCACAAATATCACCGGAGCTCCCCATGGTGAGAAACTAGGGCAAATATACCCCTTCTCCGTCAATTCTCTCAAATGGTCCTTGAGCTCTTCTAGCTGCTTGGAGTCCATTCGATAAGGTCTCTTGTATATCGGGGCTGTTCCCGGTACTAGCTCAATTGCGAATTCCACGTCACGGTCGGGAGGCATACCTGGCAATTCCTCCGGAAAAACATCTGGATATTCCCTGATGGTCCTGATTTCCTCAAATTTCACCTCCACTTGATTTAATTTAATGTCCCTCCTAGGCTCGTGTATTGTTATGAACTTTACTCTGGTACCACTGGGGTGAGTTAGTTCCACCGTTCTGGTCGAACAATGGATGATTCCTTTATGTTTGGTCAACCAATCCATACCCAAAATAATATCTATCCCTTGTGAATCTATCACTATGAGGTTAGCAGTAAATACTACCCCATTAATGTCTAGGCTCACTTTGGGACACACTTGTCTTGTCCTTATTTCTCCACCTGGAGAGTTTACCGCTAGCATATGGTTCATTTGTATGGTTGCTAGGTCATGCTTCTTAACAAACCCTTGAGCAATGAACGAGTGGGTAGCACCAGAATCAAACAGCAGAGTTGCAAGGTGTAAATTGGCAGGAAACTTACCAACTACCACGTCGGGTGCCTCTTGTGCTTCCTCCATAGTGACGTGGTTCACCCGTCCTCTCATTACATTCTGCTGTTGTGGCTGCGCGGGCTTCTTCTTAGGGCACTTATGGGCATAGTGCCCCACTTCACCACAGCTAAAACATTGCACCCCAACCTTAGGTGCTTGGCCTTTGTTGTCTTGGGGTTGGTTCGGGGGTCCTTGCACTGCTGGTCGAGGTGGATATGCGGGGCGAGGCTGCTGCACAAACTGACGTTGCGGCTGTGCTGGTGCCGCGGGTGGCCTGTAGTTTGGGTTGTACCCTCTTGGTGCTGAATAGGGTACCGCAGCACGGCTCGTCTGCCCCGTAGGTTGCTGCATCATACGTGGGCGGGTGTTGCTCCCTGAGGCCTGATGTGACCACCCCGCCTTCCTCTTATTCTCATTTTCCAGGGCTTTTAGCTTCCTTTCTACCACAAATGCTCTGTCCACCATCTTTTGGAAGCTTTCATACTCATTTGAGGACATTGCACACTGCATCTCTACGGTAAGTCCTTCCACGAAACAATCTTGTTTCTGCTCATCAGTCTCTATGTCTCGTGGAGCATAACGGGATAGTTGAGTAAATTTAGTGAGGTATTCCCTCACCGTCATGTTTCCCTGCTGCAGTCCCAGAAACTCTTTCCTCTTGTTTTTGAGTTCACCTCTTGGGATGTAGTGGTTGCGGAAGCTACGCTTGAACTCTTCCCAAGTGATGTTCTCAGGGTCATGATGGGCGGCCACGTAGGCGGTCCACCAATCAGCAGCAGGTCCCTGCAGTTGATGAGAGGCAAACAGCACCCTCTCATACCCTTGGCATTGTATTATCCTCATCTTACTTTCAATGGTCTTCAGCCAATCATCTGCCTCCAGAGGTTCAGCAGCACTTGCAAACTTTGGAGGTTTAGTTCCTAGAAACTCACTCAACCTTGGTTGGCGTGGTGCCGCTTGTGGAGGTGGAACTTATGCAGGTTGGCCACCACTTGAGTCAAGTTCTGGATGAGCTGATTTTGATTCTCCAGCATTTGGTGGAGAGGATCAACTTCTTCACGGCGACCACCCCGGTCCTGGCCTTCAGAAAGATGAGGGTTGCATGCCTCATCATTGTTGTTGGCGGGGTTGGCAGCACGTCCTTTTCCTCTTCCGGCCATCTGGCAGAATCAACAAATGTTAATTTGATATCATTTAGTATCATCTTACTACTTTCATTTGTTGGTGCTTTGAGGTGTTGAGGCTTTGTTAAAATTTTACGAGGGTTTACATCTCACTCCAAATAAATGCACTATTATTTCCTGTGGGTTCACACACCAAAGCAAAACAATCTAAAGACGAGGCTGTGGACAATTGCTCATGGCTTCCACAGCTCACGTCACACACCAAGCATTATCACACCATTAACTACGTAACGACTCGACTACTCGACCTCTTGCTAGCTAGGGGAAAGACTCTACACTACTCGTTCTCTTGAGCTGGCTCCTCTGGATCTTCCTCCTCATTTCGGCTGCCTTCCGACTCTGCTTTGGGTGGGGAGGCTGCTGGTGGAGAAGTGCGACGACGCCTGATCGCTCGGCGATCCGGGGAGTCAGGAGTCCATGGGTCACTCACAGTGACACACAGTTCATTCCCATCTCCTCTTTCTCTCGCCTTTAAGCAAGCTCGCAGCAACGCCTCCGTTTCCTTCAGGGTGTCTCGGACATCCTGAAGCTCTTGTTGACACTCCTGCAGTCGAGTGCTGAGCATAGCAGCATCCTCCAAGCACAAGTCCATGTGCTCATGGGAAGTCCCTTGCTGCACCGGTGGGTACTTGTACTCCGTGGTACCACTCTCACGTTGGAGGACATACATGTACTCAGTTTTGTCCAAGTGGCGACGATAGATGTGACTCTGGCAGGTGATGGCCTCCCAGGTGACATCTCTCTCTGCGTCAACTTGTGTTGCTCGACAAGCTGGAGAATGGTGGATCTTCAGCAGCTGATTCTCGTGTATAATCCTCATCTCCGAACTCCATTCTTCCCTCTTCTCACGGATGGTCCTGGTGGAGTTATAGTGGATGATGAGCTTGCCCGTATTGCCTGCGGCTTCGAGCATACGTCGAAGACGGCGCAACAAGTCTCCTACTGCCAATCCGTAGGAAAGGTACGTCACTAGACGACTCTCCTCTCTTTCGGCAAGGGCAACTACGGGAACTCTCCCTCCTGTGGACTTACGAGCGGTGCGAATCATGCGAACCATCTAAAACAAAAGAATTTAAAATTAGGTTAGATAAATTCTCAAACAAAAATCCTAATTTGAATGAAAGTTGGGGTAAGATGAAGAAAACGACTCCTTTAATAACACTTTTCCACCCACACCATGGAAAATAGTTTTTAAGAAAATAGGACCCTTAAATACGTCCATTTCTACCTAGGTCCACGTTCCTACGGGCAACCTTGGCTCTGATACCACCTCTGTCACACCCGGTTTTTCCGAAGAAACAACCAAGTGAATATCACATGTATGCCAGGATCATTTTCTCATACATGTGATGACAAATAGTGAAGCATCATTTATTACAAGCCAGGTGTCGAATATAAATAAGTCTTACATCGCAAATGTCTCAATAGACACTAATGCTTCATCACAAGTAAATAAACTAGCAGCGGAATATTATTCTTTTAGGGCTCCATCACAGGCGTTGCCCGGGGGTCTTCATGAACCTAAAATCCTTCCTCGGGTCCAAAATCTTGGTCATTATACACCACCTCATTATCTTGACCTGAGCAGCAATATAAACCAACAAATATGCAAGGTTGAGTACCAATGGTACTCAGCAAGTGTGGGAAAATTATATCATGCATGGCTAGAACAAGGAGAGGTTGAACTCATGGTTAAAGCACTACGCAATTAATACCTATCACCTTAGCTTATTAAGCACCTACAATACTACACATGTGAAATGGTCCCAATCTCCCATCCCATCATCATAATCCAATAACCATAACAATCATTTCCAATGTTAAGCTCCCCGCTTAACTTCCAAAACCATCAATCCTCTAATCATGAATAAGTCTAGGCCGCTCTTAACCGTGAGCACGGCTGTCAAGACAGTTTTGACTCTGCAGAGTTTGTACCACTGTACCCACATGTAGTGATTTCATCCCCCGTTGCCGGGTGGACTAAAAGAACCTCCATTATGCCAGTGGCTACGATCCACATTCACACTTCCCAGGTGTGCAGCCAGGAGATCACTACGAAGCCTTTACAAAGGGATTCCCGACGAGCGTGGGCCCACTGAGGTTTCACCCCTAACAGCATACAAGAGGCTCCAACCCCGCTGCAGTGGCCCCCTCTTGAGCCTTGCGGTTCATATGGTAGTCCAGCTGACACCTACTCCCCGCACCATCCAACACACCCATACTACGCCGGGGATACACCTAATTAATTGGCCAAGCTGCCCCATCTCAGCATGCGGTTGGCACTGTAAAGCCGGGTTACATGCTCCATGAACCGGTCCTTAGGATCCAGGCAAGTACTAAACACAAACCCAAGTCTCGTGCACCCAGCACACAACCAAAACATCCAACTTGCCTTGATCCCTACCTCTACATAACTCACAATAGCTCATTCAAGAGTATGGTATAATAAACTGATGCTTTCATATCCCAAATATCCCATTCTAAGCATGGCTAAGCATATGCATGTAAATAAATGACATGACAAAATAAATCCCAACCCAAGCTACAAGGAAACAAGGTAATGCAATTCTAGGGAAACTTTCCTAGCATGGTTTCATATTTCATTTGACAATGCAAATAATTCTATCTACACATCCTAGCATAGGATCAAAGTGGTCAAGGACACTTGCCTCCTTCTTGCTGCTCTTGAAATTGGTAGTCCTGATCTTGGAAAGGGTTAACTTGCTCTTGAGCAGGTTCTACTTCATACCATCACACATAACAAAAGAAAAACAACAATCATAAGACATGGTTCATACTTCTTCTTTATACAAACCACACATTCATATTTATGAAATTCATTCACCATTATATGTGTTGTGGTTACTTTGTGTGTGTTAAATTGTGGCTTGCATGCACTTTTAACCATGTATATATGATTCCTACTTTTGTGTCCACCTTTATACTTACATACTAGTTATATGGGTTTCCAATAAATTTCTTATATTCAACTACTTCACCTTTTTACTACCAAGTGTGTATGAAAAGTATTATTCTTCCCCATATGTGCCTTCATAATTTCTATCAACCCTAAACTGAATTCTTTGTATTTTAGAAACTCCATTTATCATTTACTAGTTGCTATATTTTCAGATTTATATTCCTATGCATAATTGTGTATTTTATTATGAAATTAGTAACACACATCATCTAAACAGTATAGGTTCTGGTCCTAAATAATTTAATAACATATTTTGACCTTGGCTTCTGATGTATACTATTTCATAATTATTTTCCCTATTTTTCTATAGCTATTCTTTACTTAAAAATGTGTCCCTATACTAATAAATGTGAATAATAAATGAAACAGATTCATTTCAGCCCAAAAATATATGTTTATCTCACTCCAAAGTTTTCTAAGTACTGAGAAAGTTTTTAATTAATTTTGACAATTATGTTTGTCCCACTTTTTAATTTTTAAACACTAGTTACATATTCAATTTTCTAAATTAATTACTAAACAGGGTTAAGATAATGAATTCACCCCATTACAGGGTCTATAATATTATTTTCATAATTTCCAGGGGTCTAGCTACACTTATCAGAGGTGTTTTTCCTAATTTCTATTAAGTCCAGGGGTTAAAACTGATTTTTAAATGAATTTACATGATTTTCTGGAGTTCCAGGGGCTAGATCTGAAGTTTCCGGGGCTAGCTCTCAATTCCAGAAAACCCCAGGGGGTAGCACGTAAGAATTCCAGTCTTTATAACGCGGGGTTGACGTGGACCGTCCGATTTTAAACCGACGGCCGAGATTATAACATCGAACCGGTACGCGGGGTTTTAAAGTCTACCGTGCGATTTAAAATAAACGGCGCACAAGCGGCCACGTCGCTCTGATCGAGCGCGGGCGGCGCTGCCGGCGGCGCACGGCGGCGGAAAGCGGCGATCTCGCCGGAAAGTTTCGGATCCTCGAGAATTCTGCCTAGAACTGTGATCTTATGGCCTAGATCGGTAGAGGGGAGGTCAGGGATCTCACCTCGGGGGTTTTCTCGAGCTCGGGGGTCCTGGAAAGTGATCGGCGGCGAGGTCCGAGGCAAAACCACGGCGAAGCTCGTCGGCGCTGGATTTACACCGTAAGTCTTCGGGTTTTCTGCACCTGCAAAGTTCCCCGGAGGCGGTGGATCAAGACCAGCGAGTTAGATCAGAGTTCCCGAGCTTAGATCGGCCAGAATTCACCGGCGAAGTCTCGGTGCTCACCGGAGTGAAAATCGGCGATCGCGTGGGAAAAACTGATCGGATCGGGGGTTTTTATAGCCGGGGAAGGGCGGTGGGTTTGTTGTGATCGAGTTGGAGTCCCCTGGGACCAGAATTCGGGCGGCGGGACGGGTTTCCCGATCGATTAAGATCGCGCGCGCTCGGGGAAAAGTCCGGGGGCGCGGGGGCTCAGGGTTAGGGATGACAGGTGGGTCCCACCTGTCTGTGTGAGAGAGCGCGGGCGCGCGCGGGGGCGGGCTGCGCGGGGAAAGCTGGGCCGGCTGGCGGGTTTCGGCCCACTGGCCGGTTTTTTTTCCCGTTTTCCTTTTTCTTTTTCCTTTTCTTTTCTGTTTTGAGTATAATTTGAATTCCAGTTTGAATTTGAATTTTTTGCAAAACATGCAATACGTCCAAAAAATTTTAAATTCTCCTCTGAAAATGGTTTAGGGTTTTGAATCAAAATTTGGGGTGTTACATCTCACCATCTATGAGAGAGATCGAAATAGAATAGAAGGTTAGAAGGTTAGGTAGATCTCCTCAACTATACGCATCAAGGTGAGTTGGACTATATATGTTAGCCCATATGAGGATGTGAACAAGTGCTGAAGCATCTCACACCTCTTTCTACATATGTGTGGATATGGACAACGCTTTGAGACGTCCCACGACTCACACTAAGCACACAATTCACAAACAATCATCACTAGGGCTCACGCAACTCCTATTAAAGGTTGTTCAATGGGGGTCCTATATGTCAAATATGTGTATACAACTATGTCTTCTCCTAGGCTTGTATCCTATGTCAAGATAGTTCCAAGGCCAATCTAAGCATCCTAGGGTCAGTGTGGCTTAGTTACCAATCTGTGTCGGATACCAATCTGTGATCTATCTAAGTGTGTTACCTACCATCAACAAATGGCTTTTGGTACCAATCTGTGTTTCTTATTTAGGCGTGTAACCCACTGTCAACCGTGGCTCTAATACGAATCTGTGATGCCCTCAATTCTGTGGAAAACCACGGAACCGAGAACTAATGCATATGTGTGCCCAGGATGTTCATCACACATACACATATTTTTCCACAAACTGAATTCAGAATATATATAACCACGAATAACAGAGTTTATTACAATGTCTCATGAGTCTTGGACTCATGCTCACAGAGGAAGTCTTATTTCTATGCAGCGGAAGTCTTCTAACTAGTGCGGAAGCAATCTAAGGAGTAGCGGCTCCATCTCTACTCCATCACCACAGGCAAGGTTGAGAATAGATCACACGCCTAATGCTCCACTTGGTCTTCATAGAAATCTTCTCCTGTTGCTGATGATGAAATAATAATGCGAGTTTGAGTACAATGAGGTACTCAGCAACTGCGGGAAAAATATGATATGAAGCTCATAACAAGGTAGGTATAAAAAGGCTCATTTGCAGAAAGCAAACTTATTTATCAAAACCACAATAAAACAGCAACTTATCTTTAAGTGAATGTAATCCCAACATGTATTAAAATACCGATCACACCTCCATTTTGTTTATTACCTTCCATGTCACATCAATAAATCTAATTCTTGCTCACGAATACCTCCTCGTATTCGCTACCATCTCACGAATACCATCTCGTATTCGCTACCATTTCATCTCATAAAACAACTTTGTCTCCCACCGAGACTAAACTCGTTGCCATGACTGAACCGTCATGCAACCCATCTTATCACCCGGACTCAACAGTCCCAAAACCAAACCATAACTAGACCATAACCAATAACCATATCCAATCACCATCCCAACTAATCATGGAAGTTGGCCAGATGCTCGTGACCGTGTGGCACCCTCAGTTTTGGTTTCTGCATATATTGATGTTTCATGAAGAGAAAAATTTTAAAAGAAGTAGGAACAGAGAAAAATATCAAAAAGATAGCCAATAAGAGCCGAATCCAGTTCCTAGAGAGTGCCGAAGATAACTTCTGCAGCCCGTTGGCCACGTGGCGTGTTCGGAGCTCATCCCTGCGAAGTGGGGAGAGGTCCGCCGCTAAACTTGATACGTGGCAGGCTCGGGGCTCATCTACGCAAAGGGGGACAGGTCCGACCCTGTGGGACACGTGTTGTCCCCGGAGCTTATCTCCGGGAGGTCCGTCACTGATGGACACGTGTCGACCTCAGAGCTCGTCTCTGAGGAAAAAAGGGAGTCCGGCACTACTTGACGCGTGGCATTCACGGAGCTCACCTCCAAAGAGAGGGAGGTCCGTAATGGATACGTGGCACAACCGGAGCTCGTCTCTGCGCATGAGGAGATACCAGACCCCGATGGGACTTGGAGCTTCCGGAGCTCATCACCGCGGAGGTAACGAGTTCTGGAACGATTTTTGGATTCTGTACGCGTAGAAATACCGGTACAGAGGAGAAATGCTTGTTCTTTTATACAGGATTACGTACATACAAGATTCATAAGAATCAATATCATGCTCAAACTTTAACTAGATGCGATGATGCGTATGCATGCTATCCTATAATGCAGTTTAGTTTTATTAGGTCGGTTTGCACGTGTTCTTGCACAGTTTTATGATGAACAGGGGTGTTTGGATCAGATGTGGACGTGGTGATGATCAACCCGATCAACAAGTGATCTGTTCCACGAGAAAGCTTCTGTTCGAAAGGAATCAAAGAACAGATGCAAAGAAAACGCAACGATGTCGTAAGGTGGTATTGGAGATCTACCTTATGTTCTTCTCGGTCTCGGTGTCTTTCTCTGATCAGACAGATCATTGGGCTCTCTTCCGGCGATCTTCCTTTCTGAACTCCGGCGATGGCTTTCTCGGTGAGTTGAGGCTATGGCTCTAAGTCGTTGGCTTAGGAGTTGGAAAAGAAGTTCGTGGTTTCGGCCAAAGGTTCTGGGTTCTATTTATAATTGGGAAGAGAAGAGTCCTAATCTGATTGTACTTCGAATAAGAGTCCTCGTCGTTGAATCCTAACATCTTATCTTTAGTTGATTTGGTGCGGTAACATTGTGGAATTCAGGTCGGTTTTTTCTCTGTACCGATATTTCTATGCGTACAGAATCCAAAATCGCTCCAGAACTCGTTACCTCCGCGGTAATGAGCTCCGGAAGCTCCACGTGTCCACCGGGCCTGGTCTCTTCCTTTCCGCAGAGACGAGCTCCCGTTGTGCCGCTGTCAAGCGAGCGAGACCTCCCTTCTTCTTTAGAGGTGAGCTCCGCGTGCGCCACGTATCCTGGCGGTTGGGACCTCCTCTCTATTCGGAGGTGGCTCCGCGCATGCCACGTGTTAGTGCCGGACCTTCCCTCTCTCCGGAGGTGGCTCCAGCGCCAGACTTCCTTTCTTCTCAGAGACGAGCTCCGAGGTTAACACGTGTCCAACAGTGACGGACCTCCTAGAGATAAGCTCTGATGGCGACATGTGTTCAATAGAACCAGACCTCTCGGAGGTGAGCTCTGAGATCGACACGTATCCCGCGCGACTGGTCCTCTGATTCCCGTGGTGACTAGCTCCGAAGGTGACATGTGTCCTGCGGAAATGCCTTTGCTTCTTATGCAGAGGCTAGCTCCGGGGGCAACATGTGTCCCACAGGGTCGGACCTCTGCCCCTTTGCGGGGATGAGCCCCGAGCCTGCCACGTAGCCAGTTTAGCGGCGGACCTCTCCCCACTTCGCAGGGATGAGCCCTGAACACGCCACGTGGCCAGCGGACCGCGGAAGTTGTCTTTGGCGCTCTCTGTGAACTGGATTCGGCTCTTATTGGCTATCTTTTCTCTATTCCTACTTCTTTAAAATGTTTTCTTTTCATGAAACATGAATATAGGCAGAAACTAAAAATGATGGTGTTACAAATCTAACCCCCTTAAATTGAATCTCGCCCTCGAGATTCGTTGGTAGAGAATAGATGAGGAAATTCCACCTTGATATCTTCTTCACGCTCCCATGTGGCTTCAGCTTCGGTGTGATGGTTCCATTGTACCTTGCACCATCGGATTACATTGTTCCCGGTGACCCTTTCCTTTACGTCCAAAATTCGGACAGGGTGTTCCGCATAAGTCAGGTCTTCTTGAAGTTCAAGCTCTTCCATTGGTATTTGCTCCTCTGGTACCCTCAGACACTTCTTGAGCTGGGATACATGAAACACGTCATGTACATCGGAGAGATATGTTGGGAGCTCTAGTTGATAGGCTACTTCTCCTCGCTTGTCCAAAATCTTAAATGGTTCGATGTAGTGGGGTGCTTGTAACACCCCAAAATCCTGTTAAGAGGGGAATTTAAAAATTTTTGGACGTGTTGCATGTGGTGCAGAAATTCAAATTCAAATTGGAATTCAAATTCAAATCAAAACAGAAAAGAAAAAGAAAAAGAAAAAACAAACCCCCGGCCAGTGGGCCGAAACCCACCAGCCGGCCCACCCACCCCCGCGCCAGCCTGCAGCCGCGTGCTCCCCTCTCTCTCTCACTGACATGCGGGACCCGCGTGTCATCCCTGACCTCCCACTCGCGCTAACTACCCGGACTCCTCCGCGCGTGCCCGATCGCAACTAACCCGGAAAACCGCGCTTTCCCAGCCGAATCCCGGTCCCGGTCGACTCCAGCTCGATCCCAACAGACCGCCGCCCTCCCCCGTCTATATAAACGCCGACATCGTCCCGTTTTCCCCCACAATCTGCTGTTTTTCCTCCCGGTGAGAACCGAAGCTCCGATCACCATTTTCTCTCGATCTCTGCTCTGATTTTCTGATCTAACGTGCCGATCGTGTTCCACCGCCTGCGGGGAATCACGCAGGTGCAGAAGACTCAGTGGTTTGCGCTCTAGGCACAGCTCCGACGAGCAGCGCAGCAATTCCATCTCGGACCTCGTCGCCGATCGCCTTCCAGGACCTCCGAGCTCAAGAAAAACCCCGAGGTGAGATCCCCGACCTCCCCTCTACCGATCTATGCCATGAAATCCCAGTTTTAGGAAGAATAGACGAAGATCCAAAGTTTTCCGGCGAGATCGCCGCCTCCCGCCGCTCGCGCACGGTCAGAGCGACGTGGCCACTTATGCGCCGTCTATTTTAAATCGCACGGTAGAACTAAAACCCGCGCGTACCGGTTCGGCGATCTAATCTGAGCCGTCTGTTTAAGATCGGACGGTCCACGTCGGCCCCGCATTATAAAGGCCGGGATTCTTACGCGCTACCCCCTGAGGATCTCGGAAAATACGAGCTAGCCCCGGAAACTTCTGATCTAGCCCCTAGAACTTCCGAAATTCATGTAAATTCAATTAAAAATCAGTTTTAGCCCCTGGACTTAATAGAAATTAGGAAAACCCCTCTGTTATGTGTAGTTAGACCCCTGGAAATTTATGAAATAATATAATAGACCCTGTAGTGGGGTAAGTTTACCTTTTTAACCCTATATGATATTAAATTTAGGAATTTGAAAATGTGATTAGGATTTAAAATTTAAAAGGTGAGACAAACACATTGTAAATTCAAATTTAAACTCTACTAGCACATGGAAAACTTTAGCATGAGTTACAAGTAGATTTTAAGCTGAAATGAATCTGTTTAATTGATTGTTCACATTTATTAGTTATAGGGATACATTTTTAGGTTAGGCAATAATTCTGAAAATTGGTAAAATAAATTTAAATTAGTTCACATCAGAGGAGAAGTTCCAAAAATATATTATTTAATATTTTAGATCAGAACCTATTCTGTTTAGATGATATGCCCTACTATTTACTATTTAAAACTCACTTTTAGGCATAGGAAATAAATCTGGAAAATATAAGAAAATAGGTATGCATAACTAGAAAATGATAAATAAAGTCTCCAAATCTAAAGACTTCAGTTTAGGATTTGGTAGAAGATCTGAAAACTCAATTGAAGTAGGAAATTACCTTCCATGCAAACTTGGTAGCTAAAGAGTGTGTTAATTGAATATAAAGAATTTGTTTAGAATTGAAATTCATATATTAAGTGTGCAAATAAAAATCTGAATACAAAAGTTAGAAATCATATACATATGTTTAAAAGTGCATATAGACCAAAAATCAACACATGTAAAGTAAACACAACACATAGAAATGTGAATGATTTTCATATGTATGTATGTGTGGAGTGAAAGTGTGAACTATGTCTTATGGATTGTTGTTCTCTTTTGCTATGTGTGTTGACATGAGTAGAACCTGCCCCAGAACAAGTTCTTCCCTTCCAAGATCAGGACTATCCATTCCTAGAGCAGCAGGAAGATGGCAAGTGTCCTTGACCACTTTGTTCCTATGCTAGGATGTGTAGATAGAATTTATTGCATTGTCAATTGAAATATGAAACCCATGCTAGGAAGTTTCCTTAGAATTGCATTATCTTGTTTCCTTGTAGCTTGGGTTGGGATTTGCTTTAATATGTCATTCATTCATATTACTTATGCTTAACCATGCTTAGAATGGGATAAGTGGGATATGATATCATCAACTTGTTTACCTTACTCTTGAATGAGATATTATGAGTTGTGTATAGGTAGGGATCGAGGCAAGTTGGATGATTTGGTTGGTGCTGGTTGCACGAGACTCGGGTTTCTGTTTAGTACTTGCCTGGATCCTAAGGACCGGTTCATGGAGCATGTAACCTGGCTTTACCGTGCCAACCACATGCTGAGATGGGGCAGCTTGGCCAATTAATTAGGTGTATCCTCGGCGTAGTATGGGTGTGTTGGATGGTGCGGGGAATAGGTGTCAGCTGGACTACCATATGAACCGCAAGGCTGAAGAGGGGGCCACTGCAGCGGGGTTGGAGCCTCTTGTATGCTGTTAGGGGTGAAACCTCAGTGGGCCCATGCTCGTCGGGAATCCCTTTGTAAAGGCTTCGTAGTGATCTCCTGGCTACACACCTGGGAGGTGTGAATGTGGTTGGTAGCCACTGGCATAATGGAGGTTCTTTTAGTCCACCTGACAACGAGGGATGAAATCACTACATGTGGGTACAGTGGTACAAACTCTGCAGAGTCAAAACTGTCATGACAGCCGTGCTCACGGTCAAGAGCGGCTTGGACTTATTCATGATTAGAGGATTGATGGCTTTGGAAGTTGAGGATGTTAAGCGGGGAGCTTAACATTGGAATTTGAGGTTATGGTTATTTGATCATGATGATGGGTTGGGAGATTGGGACCATTTCACCTGTGTAGTAATGTAGGTGCTTAGTTAAGCTAAGGTGATAGGTATTAATTGCGTAGTGCTTTAACCATGAGTTCAACCTTTCCTTGTTCTAGCCATGCATGTCATAACCTTCCCCCACTTGCTGAGTACCATCGGTACTCAAACTTGCATATTTGTTGGTTTATATTGCTGCTCAGGTCAAGAGAATGATGTGGTGTTTAGTGATCAAGACTTTGGACCCGAAGAAAGGTTCTAGGTTCATGGAGTCCCCCGGGCAACGCCTGTGACGGAGCCCACAAGAATAATATTCCGCTGCTATTTTATTTACTTGTTATGAACTTATTATCGTCCATCGAGACATATGCTATGTAAGACTTATTTATATTCGACACCTGGTTTGTAATAAATGATGCTTCACTATTTGTCATCACATGTATGAGAAAATGATCCTGGCATACATGTGATATTCACTCGGTTGTTCTTTGAAAAAACCGGGTGTGACAGTGCTAGCTTGCCTTTGACGTTGAAACGTCGTTGGCCACGGATAGGCGATACCTTAAGGTATACGAAGTCTCCTACGTTGAAAGTCAACTTCCTTCGCCTATTGTCCGCATAGCCTTTCTGTCGTGATTGAGCAGCCTTTAAGTTCCCTCGTATTGTTTGGACTTGCTTTTCAGCTTCTTGTAGCACTTCGGGCCCAAACACCTTGTTCTCTCCGGTCTCATTCCAGAACAGTGGTGTTCTACACCGTCTACCATATAATGCTTCGAAAGGCGACATCTTCAAGCTAGCTTGATAGCTGTTGTTATAGGAGAATTCGGCGTACGGTAAACTCCTATCCCAACTATGCCCACGTTTCAAGGCGCAAGCTCTTAACATGTCCTACAAAATTTGGTTTGTCCTTTTGGTTTGCCCATCGGTTTGTGGGTGATAGGCGGAGCTAAGATCTAGTCGTGTACCCATGGCTTTCTGCAGCTTCCTCCAGAATTTAGAGGTAAAATGAGTACCTCGATCTGAGACTATCCTCTTCGGGACTCCATGACGGCACACGATCTGCTCCATGTACAACCCGGCTAGTTTTGCAACGTTGTAATTGGCCCTTACAGGGAGAAAATGGGCGGTTTTCGTCAATCGGTCCACGATAACCCAGATGGAGTCATAACCCGACTGAGTACGCGGCAATCCGATGATGAAATCCATACTGATGTCCTCCCACTTCCACTCTGGTACCTTCAAAGGTTGCAACAATACAGCGGGTCTTTGATGTTTGGCCTTCACCCATTGGCATGTGTCGCATAAGGCAACGTATTCGGCTATATCCCTTTTCATGCCATCCCACCAATAACAAGTCTTCAAGTCCTTGTACATTTTGGTACTTTCGGGATGTATGGAATAGGGTGAATCATGTGCCTCCTTCAATATCATGTCGCGGATTTGCTTCACATTAGGTACACAAATCCTTTTTCCTAGCCAAAGCGTACCCTTCTCATCTTCTTTGAAATCCTTCTCTATTCCTTGTCGGATCCTTTCCTTGATCTCCTTGATCTGCTCATCCATTGCTTGGCCATCTCTTATATCTTGCTCCAATGAAGAGCAAATCTCCATCATTTCCATGTTGTTCAAGAATCCGAGGTGTAACCGTTCGAACTCTTTACGTAGTTCGGGTGGTAGCTCCCAATCCGTGAGTTGGTGACATGCTCCCTTCCGGCTCAATGCATCAGCTACTACATTGGCCTTGCCAGAGTGGTAGTTGATTCCAACATCGTAATCCTTAATGAGTTCCAACCATCGACGTTGCCTTAAATTCAAGTTCGTTTGTATAAATATGTAATTGAGGCTTTTATGATCCGTATAGATCTCACATCGATGACCAATGATATAATGTCTCCAAATCTTCAATGCATGCACTACTGCTGCTAGCTCCAAGTCATGTGTAGGATAATTAAGCTTGTGCTTCTCTAATTGTCGTGAGGCATAGGCTACCACTTGTCCTTCTTGCATGAGCACACATTCGAGCCCCTGTCTGGATGCGTCACAATATATGTCAAAGCTCTTGCCTCGTCCGGCAATACCAAAACCGGTGTTGTGGTTAGCCTTTTCTTGAGTTCCTCAAAACTTTCTTGGCATGCTGGTGTCCATCGGAAGGCTTCTCCCTTCATTAGCAACTCCGTCATGGGTTTTGCTATCTTAGAGAAGTCCTTAATGAAACGTCGGTAGTATCCATCCATCCCAAGAAAACTCCGAATATCCCTCACGTTTTGCAGTTGGTGCCACTTCAGAACATCCCTCACTTTTTCGGGATCAACCGATACCCCTTCTTTGGAGATAATGTGGCCTAGGAAAGATATTTCCTTTAGCCGGAATTGACACTTGTTAAGCTTGGCATACAATTGATGCTCACGCATTTTCTGCAAGGTCAATTTCAAATGTTCTTCATGCTCCTCCTCACTTTTTGAATACACCATAATGTCGTCGATGAAAACCACAACGAACTTATCCATGTACTCCATGAAAACCTTGTTCATGAGGTACATGAAGTATGCGGGTGCATTTGTTAACCCAAAAGACATGACGGTATATTCATACGAACCATACCGTGTTGGAAAGGCAGTCTTGGGTATATCGGAGGGCTTAATCTTCAGCTGGAAATATCCCGACCGGAGATCAATCTTGGAGAACACTCGGGCTCCTTTCATTTGGTCGAATAGGTCCTCTATACGGGGCAGAGGGTATTTGGTCTTGATAGTCACCTCGTTGAGAGACCTATAGTCCACGCACATCCTTTGGGTTCCATCCTTCTTGTCTACGAAGAGCACGGGAGCTCCCCATGGTGATGAGCTTGGACGTATAAAACCCTTCTCCAACTGCTCTTGAATTTGCTTCTTGAGTTCTACTAGCTCATTGACGGGCATCCTATAGTGTCTCTTGGCTATGGGTGCAGTTCCAGGTACCAAATCAATGGCAAACTCAATGTCCCGAATAGGGGGCATACCTGGAAGTTCCTCTGCAAACATGTCCGAGAATCCTTGAACCACTGGAATGCTGTCCAGTGTTGCTCCTTCAACGTGGTTCAAGATTGCCTTTTTGGTAGTTTGTTGGACTGACTCAAACTCGACACGAATACCGTGCTCATTTGTCAACTGCACGCTCCTTTCAGCACATTGGATTACCCAGTTGTGCTTGCTTAACCAATCCATCCCGAGTATTATGTCAATCCCTTGGGAATCCAAGACAATAAGGTTGGCAAGGAAGTCTACCCCCCTTATTTTAAGGCTTACTTTCGGACATACTATATTAGTCCTCATCTCTCCACCGGGAGAATTAACTAACATAGCACATTCTAGGTGTGATATGGGTAGGTTATGCTTGGCAACAAACTTGGATGATATGAAGGAATGTGATGCTCCAGAATCAAATAAGATGGTGGCTGGGTTGGAGTTGCCATGGAACATACCAATTACGACGTCCACAACCTGTTGTGCTTCCTCAGCAGAGACATGGTTCACGTTGCCGCGAGCATAATTCTGCTGTCCATGGTTCCCTTGATTGTCCCCTCCGTTCGGTCGCGGGTTCTGTTTGGGCACGTTGCCTTGCTGTCCAGGGCCTCTCCTCAGACACTGGTTCGCGAAGTGTCTTATTTCCCCGCATGCAAAGCATGCCCTGTTGCCTATGGCAGCAGGTACGTTGTCACACCCGGTTTTTCCAAAGAACAACCAAGCGAATATCACATGTATGCCAGGATCATTTTCTCATACATGTGATGACAAATAGTGAAGCATCATTTATTACAAGCCAGGTGTCGAATATAAATAAGTCTTACATAGCAAATGTCTCAATGGACAATAATAAGTTCATCACAAGTAAATAAACTAGCAGTGGAATATTGTTCTTGAGGGCTCCGTCACAGGCGTTGCCCGGGGGTCTCCATGAACCTAGAAACCTTCTTCGGGTCCAAAGTCTTGGTCATTATACACCACCTCATTATCTTGACCTGAGCAGCAATATAAACCAACAAATATGCAAGGTTGAGTACCGATGGTACTCAGCAAGTGTGGGAAAGTTATGTCATGCATGGCTAGAACAAGGGGAGGTTGAACTCATGGTTAAAGCACTACGCAATTAGTACCTATCACCTTAGCTTATTAAGGACCTACATTACTACACAGGTGAAATGGTCCCAATCTCCCATCCCATCATCATAATCAAGTAACCATAACATCATTTCCAATGTTAAGCTCCCCGCTTAACATCCACAACTTCAAAAAACCATGACTCCTCTAATCATGAATAAGTCCAAGCCGCTCTTGACCGTGAGCACGGCTGTCATGACAGTTTTGACTCTGCAGAGTTTGTACCACTGTACCCACATGTAGTGATTTCATCCCCCGTTGCCGGGTGGACTAAAAGAACCTCCATTATGCCAGCGGCTATGAACCACATTCACACTTCCCAGGTGTGTAGCCAGGAGATCACTACGAAGCCTTTACAAAGGAATTCTTGACGAGTGTGGGCCCACTGAGGTTTCACCCCTAACAGCATACAAGAGGCTCCAACCCCGCTGCAGTGGCCCCCTCTTGAGCCTTGCGGTTCATATGGTAGTCCAGCTGACACCTACTCCCCGCACCATCCAACACACCCATACTATGCCAGGGATACACCTAATTAATTGGCCAAGCTGCCCCATCTCAGCATGTGGTTGGCACGGTAAAGCCAGGTTACATGCTCCATGAGCCGGTCCTTAGGATCCAGGCAAGTACTAAACACAAACCCGAGTCTCGTGCACCCAGCACCAACCAAAACATCCAACTTGCCTTGATCCCTACCTCTACATAACTCATAACATCTCATTCGAGAGTATGGTAAAATAAACTGATGATCCCATATCCCAAATACCCCATTCTAAGCATGGCTAAGCATATGCATAATAATAAATGACATGATAAAATAAATCCCAACCCAAGCTACAAGGAAACAAGGTAATGCAATTCTAGGGAAACTTCCCAGCATGGGTTTCATATTTAACTTGACAATGCAATAATTCTATCTAAACATCCTAGTATAGGATCAAAGTGGTCAAGGACACTTGCCTCCTTCCTGCTGCTCTTCGAATGGGTAGTCCTGATCTTGGAAAGGGAGAACTTGCTCTGGAGCAGGTTCTACATCATACCATCACACATAGCAAAAGAAAAACAACAATCCATAAGACATAGTTCACACTTCCACTTCATACAAACCACACATTCACATGTATGAAAGCCATTCACAAATTCTATGTGTTGTGGTTACTCTATGTGTGTTGATCTTTGGCTTACATGCACTTTTAATCATGTGTATATGATTCCTACTTTTGTATTCACATTTATGCTTGCATACTATATATATGAGTTTCCAATTTAAATAAATTCCTTATATTCAATTACTACACCTTTTAGCGACCAAGTATGCATGAAAGGTATTTTCCTACCATATGTGTCTTCAGAACATCTACCAACACTAAACTGAATTCTTTGGATTTTGGAAACTTCATTTATCATTTTCTAATTATTTATACCTAGCTTGCTATATTTTCAAATTTACTTCCTATGCCTAAATGTGTACTTTATTATGAAAATAGTAAGACACATCATCTAAAAAGAATAGGTTCTGATTCAAAATAGTTAATAATATATTTTTGATCTTTTCCTCTGATGTAAACTATTTTACATTTATTTTTTTCTAATTTTCAGAATTATTCTCCACTTAAAAATGTGTCCCTATTACTAATAAAAGTGAATAATTAATTAAACAAATTCATTACAGCCAAAAATCTATTTTTATCTCACTCCAAAGTTTTCCAAGTACTAGGAAAGTTTTTAATTTGAATTGACAATATGTTTGTCCCATCTTGTAAATTTTAAATACTAACCACATATTCAATTTCCTAAATTTAATATCAAATAGGGTTAAAAAGGTAAACTCACCCCACTACAGGGTCTATAATATAATTTTAAGAATTTTCAGGGGTCTAGCTACACATAACAGAGAGGTTTTTCCTAATTTTTATTAAGTCCAGGGGCTAAAACTGATTTTTAAATGAATTTACATGATTTTCTGAAGTTCCAGGGGCTAGATCAGAAGTTTCCGGGGCTAGCTCTTATTTTCCGAGAACCCCAGGGGGTAGCACGTAAGAATTCCAGTCTTTATAACGCGGGACTGACATGGACCGTCTGATTTAAAACAGACGGCTGAGATTATAACGTCGAACCGGTACGCGGGGATTTAAACTCTACCGTGCGATTTAAAATAAACGGCGCACAAGCGGCCACGTCGCTCTGATCGAGCGCGGGCGGCGCTGCCCGGCGGCGCACGGCGGCAGGAGGCGGCGATCTCGCCGGAGAGTTTCGGATCTTCGTAAACTCTTCCTAAAACTGTGATTTTATGGCATAGATCGGTGGAGGGGAGGTCGGGGATCTCACCTCGGGGGTTTTCTTGAGCTCGAAGGTCCTGGAAGGCTATCGGCGACGAGGTCCGAGGTGAATTCACGGCGAGGCTTGTCGGCGCTGTTTTTGAACCGCAAACCATCGCGTTTTCTGCAACTGCGAGGTTCCCCGGAGGCGGTGGATCAAGACCAGCGAGTTAGATCAGAATTCCCGAGCGTAGATCGGGCAGAATTCGCCGGAAGGGCTCGGGTTCTCACCGGAGAGAAAATCGGCAGATCGTGGGGAAAACGGGACGTTATCGGGGTTTTTATTGACGGGAGAAGGGCGGCGTTCGGTTGTGATCGAGTTTGCGTCGCCCACGAACGAAATTCGGCTGGGATACGCAGGGATCCGGGTCGGTTTTGATTCGGGGTGAGAGAGTCCGGCCGAGTGCGGGCGCGAGCGCGAGGAGGAAGAAAGTCTGGCGGGCGCCGCATGTCAGTGGGAAGAAGGGGGCGTGCGTGGCTGCGAGCTGGCGCGGGATCGGGTGGGCCGGCTGGTGGTTTCGGCCCATTGGCCGTTTTTTTCTGTTTTCCTTTTTCTTTTTCTATTTCTTTTCTGTTTTGAGTTTAAATTGAATTCCAGTTTGAATTTAAATTATTTGCAATACATGCAACACGTCCAAAAATTTTTAAACTCCCCTCTTAACAGGATTTTGGGGTGTTACAGCTCTACCCCCCTTAAAAGAAATCTCGTCCTCGAGATTGGGGGTTCTAAGAAAACAATTCTGGAAATTGTGCCTTAAGCTCATCTTCTCGCTCCCAAGTGACTTCCTCTTCTGAGTGATGCTTCCACTGCACCTTGCACATCCGGATTCTTTTATTTCTGGTGAGGCGTTCCATTGTCTCCAAAATCCTGAATGGTTGCTCGGCATAAGACAAATCCTCAGCTACGTCAACCTCATTCATGGGTAACACCTCTTCAGGCGTTCTCAGACATTTCTTGAGCTGTGACACATGGAATACATCGTGCACATCCGATAGGCGAGCCGGTAATTCTAGTTTATACGCCACTTCGCCCTTCCTCTCTAGAACTTGAAAGGGTCCGATGTATCGAGGTGACAACTTCCCTTTCACCTTGAACCGACGAAGTCCTCGGATAGGTGACACCTTGAGATAGACATAGTCTCCCACGTTGAAAACGAGCTCTCTTCTTCGTACATCGGCATAGCTCTTTTGGCGTGTCTGTGCTATCCTCAAGTTGTTGCGAATTTCCCTCACCTTCGCCTCGGCTTCTTGTAGTACTTCGGGACCAAACACTTTACTTTCCCCTGTTTGGTTCCAAAATAGAGGAGTTCTGCACTTCCTCCCATACAAAGCTTCGAACGGTGACATCTTCATACTAGCTTGATAGCTGTTGTTATAGGAGAATTCCGCATACGGTAAGTTTTTGTCCCAACTCCGATTGTTTTTGAGTGCACATGCCCTCAGCATATCCTCAAGAATCTGATTAGTTCTTTCCGTCTGCCCATCAGTTTGGGGATGACAGGCAGAACTAAAGTTCAGATGGGTTCCCATGGTTTCATGCAACTTTTGCCAGAACCTCGAGGTGAACTGTGTCCCTCGATCCGACACTATCTTCTTCGGAACCCCATGGTAACACACGATCCTTGACATGTACAACTCCGCCAATTTGGATCCACTGTAGCTTTCCTTCACGGGGATGAAGTGAGCTACCTTGGTTAGCCTATCGATGATGACCCATATTGAATCATATCCTGATTGGGTCCTAGGCAATCCCACTATGAAATCCATACCAATTTCTTCCCATTTCCATTCAGGCACTTTGAGTGGTTGCAATAATCCCGCGGGTCATTGATGTTCTGCTTTCACCAACTGACATGTGTCACATAGGGCAACATGCTCCGTGACATCTCGCTTCATGCCATACCACCAATACCTGCTCTTGAGGTCCTGGTACATCTTTGTACTCCCAGGATGAATGGAATAGTCGGCATTGTGAGCCTCCTTCAAAATTAATTCACGGATCTCCTTTACTTCAGACACACAGATCCTTTTTCCGTGCCACACCATACCTTGTTCATCCTCTCTGAAACCAGGAGCTTTATTTTCCTTGATGAGTTGCCTGATTTCTTGTATCTTCTTGTCGTTCTTTTGACCATCGCGTATGTCTTGCTCTAGTGTGGAGTCCACTTCCATGGCGATGGCTTCACCACTATTCACAAGGCATAGATTGAGCCTTATAACCTCGTCCTTCAATTCTACAGGCATGCCCTTCAAGCTCAACTTATTGACCTGCACTTTCTGACTTAAAGCATCGGCCACGACGTTTGCTTTCCCAGGATGATAGTTGATGCCCACATCAAAGTCATTGATTAGCTCTAACCATCTCCTTTGTCTGAGGTTGAGATCTGGCTGTGTGAAAATGTACTTCAAACTCTTATGATCCGTATATATCTCTGTCCTCTTCCCCATCAAATAGTGCCGCCAAATTTTCAACGCGTGTACCACTGCGGCTAGTTCTAGGTCATGTGTAGGATAGTTTTTCTCGTGCTTCCGGAGTTGTCGGGGTGCATAAGCCACGGCATGCCCTTCTTGCATGAGAACACATCCCAACCGGTTTCCAGAGGCATCGCAGTACACCGTAAAGTTCTTCTGCATATCTGGCATAACGAGCACTGGGGCTGTTGTCAATCTTTTCTTTAACTCCTGAAAACTCGTCTCGCACTGCGGCGTCCATGTGAATGTGACTCCCTTCTCCAACAGTTTGGTGAGGGGTCTCGAGATCTTGGAGAATCCCTCAATGAACCGTCGATAGTATCCAGCCAATCCCAATAAACTTTGAACTTCCCCGACATTTTCAGGGGTCTTCCACTTCTGTATATCCTCAATTTTGGCGGGATCCACGGAGATTCCTCCCTCCGAGATTATATGTCCTAAGAAGGGAACTCTCTTCAGCCAAAACTCACACTTGCTCAACTTGGCATATAGTTGGTGTTCTCTCAGCCTCTGCAACACCAACCTTAGATGTTTCCTCATGTTCTTCTTCATCTTTGGAGAAGACGAGAATGTCATCTATGAAAACCACACAAATTTGTCTAGATATTCCATGAATACCTTGTTCAAGAGATACATGAAATATGCCGGGGCATTAGTTAGCCCGAAAGGCATGACAGTGTATTCATACAGTCCGTACCGAGATACGAAAGCTGTCTTGGGAATATCAGATTTCCTTATCTTGAGTTGGTGGTATCCCGACCTGAGATCAATTTTCGAGAACACACAAGCTCCCCTCAACTGATCAAACAAGTCTTCAATGCGGGGTAATGGGTACTTGTTCTTGATGGTTACCTCATTCAAGGCACGGTAGTCCATGCATAACCTTTGGGTTCCGTCCTTTTTGGGCACAAATATCACTGGAGCTCCCCATGGTGAGGAACTAGGACGAATATACCTCTTCTCCGTCAATTCTCTCAAATGATCCTTGAGTTCTCCCAGCTGCTTGGAGTCCATCCGATAAGGTCTCTTGTATATCGGGGCTGTTCCAGGCACTAGCTCAATTGCGAATTCCACTTCACGATCGGGAGGCATACCTGGCAACTCCTCCGGAAAAACATCTGGATATTCCCTGATAATCCTTATCTCCTCAACTTTCACCTCAACTTGATTTAATTTAATGTACCTCCCAGGCTCGTGTATTGTTATGAACTTTACTCTTGTGCCGCTAGGGTGAGTTAGTTCCACCGTTCTGGTCGAACAATGGATGATTCCTTTATGTTTGGTCAACCAATCCATACCCAAGATAATATCTATCCCTTGTGAATCTATCACTATGAGGTTAGCAGTAAATACTACCCCGTTAATGTCTAGGTTCACTTTGGGACACACTTGTCTTGTCCTTATTTCTCCACCTGGAGAGTTTACGGCTAGCATATTGTTCATTTGTGTTGTTGCTAGGTCATGCTTCTTAACAAACCCTTGAGCAATGAACGAGTGGGTAGCACCAGAATCAAACAGCAGGGTTGCAATATGTAAATTGGCAGGAAACTTACCAACTACCACGTCGGGTGCCTCTTGCGCTTCCTCCATAGTGACGTGGTTCACCCGTCCTCTCATTACATTCTGCTGTTGTGGCTGCGTGGGCTTCTTCTTTGGGCACTTATGGGCGTAGTGCCCCACTTCACCACAGCTAAAACATTGCACCCCAACCTTAGGTGCCTGGCCTTTGTTGTCTTGGGGTTGGTTTGGAGGTCCTTGTCCTGCTGGTCGAGGTTGATATGTAGGGCAAGGCTGCTGTACGAACTGACGTTGTGGCTGTATTGGTGCTGCCGGAGGCCTGTAGTTCGGGTTGTACCCTCTTGGTGCTGAGTAGGGTACCGCAGCACGGTTCGTCTGCCCTGCGGGTTGCTGCATTAGACGTGGACGGGTGTTGCTCCCTGAGGCTTGATGTGACCACCCGGCCTTCCTCTTATTCTCATTTTCCAAGGCCTTCAGCTTCCTTTCTACCACAAACGCTCTGTCCACCATCTTTTGGAAGCTTTCATACTCATTGGAGGACATTGCACACTGCATTTCTGCGGTAAGTCCTTCCACGAAACAATCTTGTTTCTGCTCATCAGTCTCTATGTCCCGTGGGGCATAACGGGAGAGTTGAGTAAATTTAGTGAGGTATTCCCTCACAGTCATGTTACCTTGCTGCAACCCCAAAAACTCCTTCCTCTTGTTTTTGAGTTCACCCCTTGGGATGTAATGGTTGCGGAAGCTACGTTTGAACTCTTCCCAAGTGATACTCTCAGGGTCATGATGGGCGGCCACGTAAGTGGTCCACCAATCAGCAGCAGGTCCATGCAATTGATGAGAGGCAAACAACACCCTCTCATATCCTTGGAACTGTATGATCCTCATCTTGCTTTCTATGGTCTTTAGCCAATCATCTGCCTCTAGAGGTTCAGCAGCACTTGCAAACTTCGGAGGTTGAGTTCCTAGAAACTCACTCAACCTTGGTCGGCGTGGTGCAGCTTGTGGGGGTGGAACTTGATGCAAGTTGGCCACCACTTGAGTCAAGTTCTAGATGAGCTGATTTTGATTCTCAAGCATTTGGTGGAGGGGATCAACTCCTTTACGGCGACCACCCCTGTCTTGGCCTCCAGAAAGATGAGGGTTGCAGGCCTCATTGTTGTTGTTGGCGGGGTTGGCAGCACGACCTTTTCCTCGTCCGGCCATCTAGCATGATCAACCAAATGTTAATTTAAAGTATTACGTATTATCTCACTACTTTCACTTACTTTTACTTTGAAGTGTTGAAGCTTTGTTATACTTTTCTGAGGGTTCATATCTCACACAAAAATAAATGCAATATTATTTCATGTGGGTTCACACACCAAAGCAAAACAATCTGAAGACGAGGCTGTGGACAATTGCTCATGGCTTCCACAACTCACGTCACACACCAAGCATTAACACACCATTAACTAACGTAACGACTCGACTACTCGACATCCTTCTAATTAAGGGAAAGACTCTACGCTACTCGTATTCTTGAGCTGGCTCCTCGAGATCTTCCTCATTATTGCGGCTTCCTTCTGACTCTGCTTTGGGTGGGGAGGCTGCTGGTGGAGAAGTGCGACGACGCCTGATCGCCCGGCGATCTGGGGAGTCAGGAGTCCACGTATCATTCACGGTGACACACAGTTCATTCCCATCTCCTCTTTCTCTCGCCCTCAAGCAGGCTCGCAGCAACGCCTCCGTTTCCTTCAGGGTGTCCCGAACATCCTGAAGCTCTTGCTGACACTCCTGCAGTCAAGTGCTGAGCATAGCAGCATCCTCCAAGCACAAGTCCATGTGCTCATGGGAAGTCCCTTGCTGCACTGGCGGGTACTTATACTCCGTTGTACCACTCTCGCGCTGGAGGACATACATGTACTCAGTCCTATCCAGGTGTCGACGATATATGTGACTCTGGCAGGTGATGGCCTCCCAGGTGACATCCTTTTCCGCATCGACCTGTGTCGCTCGACAAGCTAGAGAGCGGTGGATCTTGAGCAGCTGATTTTCATGGATTATCCTCATCTCTGAACTCCATTCTTCCCTCTTCTCACGGATAGTCCTGGTGGAGCTATAGTGTATGATTAGCTTGCCCGTATTGCCGGCGGCTTCGAGCATACGTCGAAGAAGGCGCAACAAGCCTCCTACTGCCAATCCGTAGGAAAGGTACGTCACCGGACGACTCGCCTCTCTTTCGGCAAGGGCAATTACGGGAACTCTCCCTCCTGTGAACTTGCGAGCGGTGCGAATCATGCGAACCATCTACAAACAAAAAGCATTTAAACTTAGGTTAGATAAGCTTTTAAACAGAAATCCTATTTTGAATGAAAATTGGGGTAAGATGAAGAAAGTGACTCCATTAAATAACACTTTTCAACACACACCTTGTAAAATAGTTTTTAAGAAAATAGAGCACTTAAATACGTCTATTTCTACCTAGGTCCACGTTCCTACGGACAACCATGGCTCTGATACCACTTCTGTCACACCCGGTTTTTCCGAAGAACAACCAAGCGAATATCACATGTATGCTAGGATCATTTTCTCTTACATGTGATGAAAAATAGTGAAGCATCATTTATTACAAGCCAGGTGATATAAATAAGTCTTACATAGCAAATGTCTCGACGGACAATAATAAGTTCATCACAAGTAAATAAACTAGCAGCTGAATATTATTCTTGAGGGCTCCGTCACAGGCGTTGCCCGGGGGTCTCCATGAACCTAGAAACCTTCTTCGGGTCCAAAGTCTTGGTTATTATACACCACCTCATTATTTTGACCTGAGCACCAATATAAACCAATAAATATGCAAGGTTGAGTATCGATGGTACTCAACAAGTGTGGGAAAGTTATGTCATGCATGGCTAGAACAAGGGGAGGTTGAACTCATGGTTAAAGCACTACGCAATTAATACCTATCACCTTAGCTTATTAAGCACCTACATTACTACACAGGTGAAATGGTCCCAATCTCCCATCCCATCATCATAATCAAGTAACCATAACATCATTTCCAATGTTAAGCTCCCCACTTAACATCCACAACTTCCAAAAACCATCACTCCTCTAATCATGAATAAGTCCAAGCCGCTCTTGACTGTGAGCACGGCTGTCATGACAGTTTTGACTCTGCAGAGTTTGTACCACTGTACCCACATGTAGTGATTTCATCCCCCGTTGCCGGGTGGACTAAAAGAACCTCCATTATGCCAGTGGATACGAACCACGTTCACACTTCCCAGGTGTGTAGCCAGGAGATCACTACGAAGCCTTTACAAAGGGATTCCCGATGAGCGTGGGCCCACTGAGGTTTCACCCCTAACAGCATACAAGAGGCTCCAACCCCGCTGCAGTGGCCCCCTCTTGAGCCTTGCGGTTCATATGGTAGTCCAGCTGACACCTACTCCCCGCACCATCCAACACACCCATACTACGCCGGGGATACACCTAATTAATTGGCCAAGCTGCCCCATCTCAGCATGTGGTTGGCACGGTAAAGCCAGGTTACATGCTCCATGAACCGGTCCTTAGGATCCAGGCAAGTACTAAACACAAACCCGAGTCTCGTGCACCCAGCACCAACCAAAACATCCAAGTTGCCTTGATCCTTACCTCTACATAACTCATAACATCTCATTCGAGAGTATGGTAAAATAAACTGATGATCCCATATCCCAAATATCCCATTCTAAGCATGGCTAAGCATATGCATAATAATAAATGACATGATAAAATAAATCCCAACCCAAGCTACAAGGAAACAAGGTAATGCAATTCTAGGGAAACTTCCTAGCATGGGTTTCATATTTAACTTGACAATGCAATAATTCTATCTAAACATCCTAGTATAGGATCAAAGTGGTCAAGGACACTTGCCTCCTTCCTGCTGCTCTTGGAATGGGTAGTCCTGATCTTGGAAAGGGAGAACTTGCTGTGGAGCAGGTTCTACATCATACCATCACACATAGCAAAAGAAAAACAACAATCCATAAGACATAGTTCAGACTTCCACTTCATACAAACCACACATTCACATGTATGAAAGCTATTCACAAATTCTATGTGTTGTGGTTACTCTATGTGTGTTGATCTTTGGCTTACATGCACTTTTAATCATGTGTATATGATTCCTACTTTTGTATTCACATTTATGCTTGCATACTATATATATGAGTTTCCAATTTAAATAAATTCTTTATATTCAATTACTACACCTTTTAGCTACCAAGTATGCATGAAAGGTATTTTCCTACTCCATATGTGTCTTCAGAACTTCTACCAACCCTAAACTGAATTCTTTGGATTTTGGAAACTTCATTTATCATTTTCTAATTATTTATACCTAGCTTGCTATATTTTCAAATTTACTTCCTATGCCTAAATGTGTACTTTATTATGAAAATAGTAAGACACATCATCTAAACAGAATAGGTTCTGATCCAAAATAGTTAATAATATATTTTTGATCTTTTCCTCTGATGTAAACTATTTTACATTTTTTTTTTCTAATTTTCAGAATTATTCTCCACTTAAAAATGTGTCCCTATTACTAATAAAAGTGAATAATTAATTAAACAAATTCATTACAGCCAGAAATCTATTTTTATCTCACTCCAAAGTTTTCCAAGTACTAGGAAAGTTTTTAATTTCAATTGACAATATGTTTGTCCCATCTTGTAAATTTTAAATACTAACCACATATTCAATTTCCTAAATTTAATATCAAATAGGGTTAAAAAGGTAAACTCACCCCACTACAGGGTCTATAATATTATTTTAAGAATTTTCAGGGGTCTAGCTACACATAACAGAGGGTTTTTTCCTAATTTTTATTAAGTCCAGGGGCTAAAACTGATTTTTAAATGAATTTACATGATTTTCTGAAGTTCCAGGGGCTAGATCAGAAGTTTCCGGGGCTAGCTCTTATTTTCTGAGAACCCCAGGGGGTAGCGCGTAAGAATTCCAGTCTTTATAACGCGGGGCTGACGTGGACCATCCGATTTAAAACAGACGGCTGAGATTATAACGTCGAACCGGTACACGGGGATTTAAACTCTACCGTGCGATTTAAAATAAACGGCGCACAAGCGGCCACGTCACTCTGATCGAGCGCGGGCGGCGCTGCCCGGCGGCGCACGGTGGCGGGAGGCGGCGATCTCACCAGAATGTTTCGGGTCTTCGTAAATTCTTCCTAAAACTGTGACCTTATGGCATAGATCAGTGGAGGGGAGGTCGGGGATCTCACCTCAGAGGTTTTCTTGAGCTCGGAGGTCCTGGAAGGCGATCGGCGACGAGGTCCGAGGTGAATTCACGGCGAGGCTCGTCGGCGCTGTGTTTGAACCGCAAACCACCGCGTTTTCTGCACCTGCGAGGTTCCCCGGAGGCGGTGGATCAAGACCAGCGAGTTAGATCAGAATTCCCGAGCGTAGAACGGGCAGAATTCGCCGGAAGGGCTCGGGTTCTCACCGGAGAGAAAATCGGCAGATCATGGGGAAAAATGGGACGATGCCGGGGTTTTTATAGACGGGGGAAGGGCGGGGTTCGGTTGTGATCGAGTTTGCGTCACCCACGAACAAAATTCGGCTGGGATACGCAGGGATCCGGGTCGGTTTTGATTCGGGGCGAGAGAGGAAGAAAGACTGGCGGGCCCCACATGTCAGTGGGAAGAAGGGGGCGCGCGCGGCTGCGGGCTGGCGCGGGATCGGGTGGGCCGGCTGGTGGGTTTCGGCCCACTGGCCGGTTTTTCTCTGTTTTCCTTTTTCTTTTTCTATTTCTTTTCTGTTTTGAGTTTAAATTGAATTCCAGTTTGAATTTAAATTTTTTTGCAATACATGCAACACGTCCAAAAAATTTTAAATTCCCCTCTTAACAGGATTTTGGGGTGTTACATACGTTGGGGCGGGGGTTTTGAACAGGAGCACCCATGTTAGGTCGGGGCACAGGAGGCATGGTCACACGAGGTGCTTGTGCAACGGGTCGTTGCTGTGGTGGCTGACTAGGGTGGTATGCAGGAGTGGTCGATCCATATTGCGGTGCAGCCGGGGGCATGTACCGAGGTCGTACATTGCTCCTTTGAGGCTGGTATGGCATCTTCCTCTTGCACTCTCGCTCGATCTCTCGGATCTTGTTTTCAACCACTATAGCCATGTCAAGCAGCTTCTGAAAGCTTGCGTAGTCATTGTTGAAGAGCTGAACCTGGGTCTCATTGTTCAACCCTCTCATGAACAGATATTGCTTCCTCTGGTCTGAGTTGACATCTTCGGGGGCATACCGGGACAGTTGTGTGAACTTGTTGAGATACTCATTCACACTTCTCTGTCCTTGGCGGAGACCTTCGAACTCCTGCCTCTTGAGCATCATTACACCAGCAGGGATGTAATGAGAGCGGAAACTCTCCTTGAACTCAGTCCAAGTGATTGCTTCCTGGTCGACATGAGCGTTGCATAGGGCATCCCAACAGTCAGCGGCAGCTCCCATGAGTTGGTGCAACGCAAAGAGAACCTTCTCTCGGTCATTGCACTGCACTATGGCAAGCTTCTTCTCCATGGATTTCAACCAGTCGTCGGCCTCCATGGGGTCGTTTGCTTGAGCAAAGATGGGTGGTCGAGTCCTCATGAACTCTCCCAGCCTGTTATGAGCCGGTGGTGATGGTGGCGGTGGTGCCGGAACGGGGTTGTTGTTGTTGGCCTGCAACTGACCCAAAGTTTGGATCATGGTTTGCATAAGTTGATTCTGCATGGCCATCAACCGTTCCAGGTGGTTCTCGCCAGCTCCAGGGTTAACAGGAATTCCATCGTGACCATCCTCTTGGTTGTCACGGACGTTCCTTCGGCCGGCGTTTCCTCTCACCATCTTGGGAGAGAACGAAATAGAATAGAAGGTTAGAAGGTTAGGTAGATTTCCTCAACTATATGCATCAAGGTGAGTTGGACTGTATATATATACTAGCCCATATGAGGATGTGAACAAGTGCCGATACATCTCACACCTCTTTCTACTTATGTGTGGATATGGACAACGTTTTGAGACATCCCACAACTCACACTAGGCATATAATCACAAACAATCATCACAAGGGCTCACACAACTCCTATTCAAGGATGGTTTCCTATGTCAAGGTAGTTTCAAGGCCAATCTAAGCATCCTAGGGTGCTTCCTTCGGTCAGCGTGGCTTAGCAACCAATCTGTGTCTGATACTAATCTGTGATTGTATCTAGGTGTGTAATCTACCCATATCTGTGGCTTTTGATACCAATCTGTGTTTCCAATTTAGGCTTGTAACTTATTGTCAACCGTGGCTCTGATACCAATCTGTGACGCCCTCAATTCTGTGGAAAACCACGGAACCGAGAACTAATGCATATGTGTGCCCATGATGTTCATCACACATACACATATATTCCACAAACTGAATTTAGAATATATATAACCACGAATAACAGAGTTTATTACAATGTCTCATGAGTCTTGGACTCATGCTCACAGCGGAAGTCTTTATTCTAATGCGGAAGCAATTTAACTAATGCAGAAGAAATTCTAGGCAGTAATGGCTCCATTTCTACTCCATTCCCACAGGCAAGGTTGAGGACAGATCACACGCCTAATGCTCCATTTGGTCTTCATAGTAGTCTTCTCCTGCTGCTGATGATGTAATAATAATGCACGTTTGAGTACAATGATATACTCAGCAAGTGCGGGAAAATATGATATGTAGCTCATAACAAGGTAGGTATAAAAAGGCTCATTGCAGAAAGCAAAGTTATTTATCAAAACCATGATAAAACAGTAACTCATCTTAAGTGAATTTAATCCCAACTTATATTAAAATACCAATCATACCTCCATTATGTTCATTACCTTCCCATGTCACAACCAGCCATCAATCAACCTCATTCACATGAATACCTCCTCGTATTCGCTATCATCTCATGAATACCATCTCGTATTTGCTACCATTTCATCTCATAAACAACTTCGTCTCCTACCGAGACCAATCTTGTTCCCATGACTCAACAGTCATGCAACCCGTCTTATCACCCGGAATCAACAGTCCCAAAACCAAACCATCCAAAAACCATAACCAGTAACCATCCCAATAACCATCCCAACTAATCATGGCAGTTGGCCAGGCGCTCGTGACCGTAAGCTCGGCTATCATGATAGTTTTAAGAACTCTGCATAGTTTGCACCTCTTTACCCACAAGTTTGTGATTTCGTCACCCGTCGGCGACTGCAGAACCTCCATTATGCCAGTACACAACCGTCGGTGTATGGCCAAGAGATCACAAAATAGCTCTTACAAAGGGGCTACTAGATGTATGGACTCACTAAGGTTTCACAGGCAGGCTAGAATCTCCAATTCTCCCACCCACGGGCCCCCTCTTGTGCCATGCAGTTCCCAGGGCAGTCCTCACTCGACTCCCATTCCCTGTGCCTTCCACAGTCCATAACACTCAAGCAACTTACGTAATTACTCAGCTAAGCCGCACCCATACTTGGCCTTGTGGTGGCACTGTTATCCTGGCATGTGCATGCATGAACCGGTCCTTAGATCTACGGCAAGTAAATCACCATCTCATGCTACCTCTTTCACAAACCCAGTCTTGCCTAGATCTCCCTCCGATCCATGTCCATTAACAACATTGGTTTCTTATTGTCATTACGAGTGCAGTTAGCTAGACACATCTATCTCGCTTCCCAATCCCATGGACTCAGCGAAGCATAAAAGTAAAAATCATACCCGACTCATAAACATCCCTGGCGACAAGGGTGGTTTAACCAAAGCTAGTAAACTCCTATAAAAGGGTTTCCCATCATGTTTGACTCAGCACACACACCTTTTTGCAAAACAAAACAGTTTTACCCAAAACATATGATCAATATGGTCAAGGAGCACTTGCCTTTTTCTTGCGGTTCTGGTGGCTCTTGGATCTCAAAACCTTATTTTTGCAGCTCGTCGTAGACAGCTCCCTGAGCTTGTTCTTTTATACAGGATTACGTACATACAAGATTCATAAGAATCAATATCATGCACAAACTTTAACTAGATGCGATGATGCGTATGCATGCTATCCTATAATGCAGTTTAGTTTTATTAGGTCGGTTTGTACGTGTTCTTGCATGGTTTTATGATGAAAAGGGGTGTTCGGATCAGATGTGGACGTGGTGATGATCAACCCGATCAACAAGTGATCTGTTCCACGAGAAAGCTTCTGTTCGAAAGGAATCAAAGAACAGATGCAAAGAAAACGCAACGATGTCGTAAGGTGGTATTGGAGATCTACCTTACGTTCTTCTCGGTCTCAGGGTCTTTCTCTGATCAGACAGATCGTTGGGCTCTCTTCCTGCGATCTTCCTTGCTGAACTCCGGCGATGGCTTTCTCGGCGAGTTGAGGCTATGGCTCTATGTCGTCGGCTTAGGAGTTGGAAAAGAAGTTCGTGGTTTCGGCCAAAGGTTTTGGGTTCTATTTATAATCGGGAAGAGAAGAGTCCTAATCTGATTGTACTTCGAATAAGAGTCCTCGTCGTTGAATCCTAACATCTTATCTTTAGTTGATTTGGTGCGGTAACATTGTGGAATTCAGGTCGGTTTCTTCTCCGTACCGATTTTCTATGCGTACAGAATCCAAAACCGCTCCAGAACTCGTTACCTCCGCGGTAATGAGCTCAGGAAGCTCCACGTGTTGACCGGGCCTGGTCTCTTCCTTTCCGCAGAGACGAGCTCCCGTTGTGCCGCATGTGAAGCGAGCGAGACCTCCCTTCTTCTTTAGAGGTAAGATTCGCGTGCGCCACGTATCCTGGAGGTCGGGACCTCCTCTCTATTCGGAGGTGGCTCCGCGCACGCCACGTGTTAGTGCCGGACCTTCCCTCTCTCCGGAGGTGGCTCCAGCGCCAGACTTCCTTTCTTCTCAGAGACGAGCTCCGAGGTTAACACGTGTCCAACAGGGACGGACCTCCTGGAGATAAGCTCTAGTGGCGACATGTGTTCAATAGAACCGGACCTCTCGGAGGTGAGTGTGACACCCTCATTTCTGGTGTCAGCATATATTCATGTTTTATGAAGAGAAAACATTTTTAGAAAAGTAGGAACAGAGAAAATATCGAAAAGATAGCCAGTAAGAGCCGAATCCAGTCCACAGAGAGCGTCGAAGACAACTTACCGCAACCGCTGAACACGTGGCGTGTTCGGAGCTCATCCCTGCAAAATGGGGAAAGGTCCGCCGCTAAAATGGCTACGTGGCAGGCTCGGGCCTCATCTCCGCAAAAGGGGAGAGGTCTGACCCTGTGGGACACGTGCTGCCCTCGGAGCTAGCCTCTGCGGAAGAAGCAAAGTCATTTCCGCAGGACACATGTCACCTTCGGAGCTAGTCACCACGGAAATCTGAGGACCAGTCTCATGGGATGCGTGTCGATCTCGGAGCTCACCACCGAGAGGTCCGGTTCCATTGAACACATGTCACCACCGGAGCTTATCTCCGAGAAGTCCGTCACTGATTGGACACGTGTCAACTTCAGAGCTCGTCTCTGAGGAAAGAAGAGAGGAAAGGTCCGACACTGACACGTGGCATGCGGAGCCACCTCCGAATGAGAGAGGAGGTCCCAATCGCCAGGATACTGGCGCACGCAGAGGTCACCTCCGAAGAAGAGGGAAGTCTTGCTCACTTGACACGCATCACCACCGGAGCTCGTCTCTGCGGAAAAAGGAGAGACCAGGCCCGATGGACACGTGGAGCCGCTGGAGCTCATCACCGAGGAGGTAACGAGTTCTAGGGACGGTTTTTGGAATCTGTACGCGTAGAAATACCGGAACAGAAACCGACCTGAACTCCACAATGATACCGCACCAAATCAACTAAAGATAAGTTGTAAGATTCAACGACAAATTTTAATAGGACTCTTATTCAGGATACAATCAGATTAGGACTCTTCTCTTCCCGATTATAAATAGAAGCCAGAACCTCTGGCCGAAACCACAAACTTCTTTTCCAACTCCTGAGCCGACGACTTAGAGCCCTAGTCCCAACCCGCCGAGAAAGCCATCGCCGAAGTTCAGCAAGGAAGATCGCCGGAGGAAAGCCCAACGATCTGAGGAGGACCTCGAGACCGAGAAGAACGTAAGGTAGGTCTCCAATACCACCTTACGACATCGTTACGTTTTTCTTTGCATCTGTTCTTTGATTCCTTTCGAACAGAAGCCTTCTCGTGGACATATCACTTGATGATCAGGTTGATCTAAAGACAAGATCATCACCACGTCCACCTTTGATCCGAACGCTTCTGTTCATCATAAAATCCATGCAAGCCATGCAAGAACACATACAAACCAATCTAATAAAACTAATCATAGGATAGCATGCATATGCATCATCGCATCTAGTTTAAGGTTTGTGCATGATATTGATTGCTGTGAATCTTGTATGCACGTAATCCTACATAGCAGGACAAGCTCAGGGAGCTGTCTACGACGAACTGCAGCAACAAGGTTTTGAGATCCAAGAACAACCGGAACCGCAAGAACAAGGCAAGTTCTCCTTGACCATATTGATCCTATGTTTTGGGTGAAACTGTTTTGATTTGCGAAAAGGTGTGCGTGCTGAGTCAAATATGATGGGAAACCCTTCTATAGGAGTTTACTAGCTTTGGTTAAACCACCCTTGTCGCCAGGGAAGTATATGAGTCGGGTATGGTTTTTTTACTTTTATGCTTCACTGAGTCCATGGGATTGGGAAGCGAGATAGATGTGTCTAGCTGACTGCACTCGTAATGATAATGAGAAACTGATGATGTTAATGAATATGGATCAGAGGGAGATCTAGGCAAGCCTGGGTTTGTGAATGAGGTAGCATGAGATGGTGCTTTACTTGCCGTAGATCTAAGGACTGATTCATGCATGCACATGCCAGGATAACAGTGCCACCACAAGGCCAAGTATGGGTGCGGCTTAGCTGAGTAATTAGGTAAGTTGCTAGAGTGTTATGGACTGTGGAAGGCGCGGGGAATGGGAGTCGAGTGAGGACTGCCCTGGGAACTGCATGGCACAAGAGGTGGCCCGTGGGTGGGAGAATTGGAGATTCTAGCCTGCCGGTGAAACCTTAGTGAGTCCATACATCTAATAACCCCTTTGTAAAGGCTATTTTGTGATCTCTTGACCATACACCGACGGTTGTGTACTGGTATAATGGAGGTTCTGCAGTCGCCGACGGGTGACAAAATCACAAACTTGTGGGTAAAGAGGTGCAAACTCTGTAGGGTTCTTTAAAACTATCATGATACCTGAGCTTACAGTCACGAGCGCCTGGCCAACTGCCATGATTAGTTGGGATGGTTCTTGGTTATGGTTATTGGTTATGGTTATGGATGGTTTTCGGACTATTGAGTCCGGGTGGTAAGATGGTTGCATGACTGTTGGGTCATGGTAATGAGATTGGTCTCGGTGTGAGACGAAGTTGTTTATGAGATAAGATGGTAGTGAATACGAGAAGGTATTCGTGAGATGGTATTGAATACGAGGAGGTTGAGTAAGAATGAAGTTGGTTAATGTTCGGGTGGAACATGAAAAGTGATGGAGGTATGTTGGTAATTTAATACATGCTGGGATTACATTCATCTAAAGTTAAGTTGTTGTTTTATCATGGTTTTATAAATCTGCTTTTCTGCAAATGAGCCTTTTTATACCTACCTTGTTATGAGCTACATATCATGTTTTTCCCGCACTTTCTGAGTACATCATTGTACTCAAACTTGCATTATTATTTCATCATCAGCAGAAGGAGAAGACTACTATGAAGACCAAGTGGAGCATTTGGCGCGTAATCTGTTCTCAACCTTGCCTGTGGGAATGAAATAGAGATGGAGTCATCACTGCTTAGATATGCTTCCGCATTAGTTGAATTGCTTCCGCATTAGAATAAAGACTTCTGCTGCATAGAAATAAAGACATCCTTTAATAGGAGTTGTGTGAGCCCTTGTGATGGTTGGTTGTGAATTGTGTGCTTAGTGTGGGTCGTGGGACGTCTCAGAACGTTGTCCATATCCACACGTAAGTAGAAAGAGGTGTGAGATGTTTCGGTACTTGTTCACATCCTCATATGGGCTAGTATATATATAGTCCAACTCACCTTGATGCATATAGTTGAGGGAATCTACCTAACCTTCTAACATTCTATTCTATTTCGATCTCTCTCACAGATGGTGAGAGGAAACGCTGGCCGAAGGAACGCCCGTGACAACCAAGAGGATAGTCACGAGGAAGTTCCTGTTAACCCCGGAGCTGGTGAAAACCACCTGGAACGGTTGATGGCTATGCAGAACCAACTTATGCAAACCATGATCCAAACTTTGGGTCAATTGCAGGCCAACAACAACCCTGTTCCGGCACCACCGCCACCACCACCGCTGGCTCACAACAGATTGGGAGAGTTCATGAGGACTCGACCACCCACCTTTGCTCAAGCTAGTGACCACATGGAGGCCGATGATTGGTTGAAATCTATGGAGAAGAAGCTTGCCATTGTTCAGTGCAATGACCGAGAGTAGGTTCTCTTTGCGTCGCACCAACTTATGGGAGCTGCCGCTGACTGGTGGGATGCCCTATGCAACGCCCATGTCGACCCGGAGACAATCACATGGACTGAGTTCAAGGAGAGTTTCCGCTCTCATTACATCCCTGCTGGTGTAATGATGCTCAACAGACAGGAATTTGAAGGTCTCCGCCAAGGACAGAGAAGTGTGAATGAGTACCTCAACAAGTTCACGCAACTGTCCCGGTATGCCCCCAAGGATGTCAACTCAAATCAGAGGAAGCAGTACCTGTTCATGAGAGGATTGAACAATGAGATCCAGGTTCAGCTCCTCAACAATGACTACGTGAGTTTCCAGAAGCTGGTTGACAAGGCTATAGTGGTCGAAAGCAAGATCAAAGAGATCGAGCGAGAGGGCAAGCGGAAGATGCCATACCAGCCTCAAGGGAGCAACGTACGACCTCGGTACATGCCCCCAGCTGCACCACAGTATGGATCAACCACTCCTGTATACCGCCCTGGTCAGCCACCACAGCAACAATTCGTTGCACCAGCACCTCGCGTGCCCATGCCTCCTGCGCCCCGTATTAACATGGGCGCCCCTTCTCAAAACCCCCGCCCCAACGTACCGGCTACCGTAGGCAACAGGGCATGCTTTGCATGCGGGGAAATAGGACACTTTGCGAACCAGTGCCCGAGGAGAAGCCCTGGACAGCAAGGTAACATGCCCAAGTAGAACCCGCGACCGAACAGAGGGGACAATCAAGGAAACCGTGGACAGCAGAACTATGCTCGCGGCAATGTGAACCATGTCTCTGCTGAGGAAGCACAACAGGATGAGGACGTCGTAATTGGTATGTTCCTTGCCAACTCCAACCCATCCACCATCCTATTTCATTCTGGAGCATCGCATTCCTTCATATCCTCCAAGTTTGTTGCCAAGCATAACCTACCCATATCCCACTTAAAATGTTCTATTTTAGTTAATTCTCCCGATGGAGAGATGAGGACTAATATAGTATGTCCAAAAGTAAGACTTCAAATAAGGGGGATAGACTTCCTTGCCAACCTTATTGTCTTGAATTCCCAAGGGATTGACATTATACTCGGGATGGATTGGTTAAGCAAGCACAACGGGGTAATCCAATGTGCTGAAAGAAGCGTGCAGTTGACAAATGAGCACGACATCCGTGTCGAGTTTGAGTCAGCCCAACAAACCACTGAAAAGGAAAATTTAAACCACGTTGAAGGAGCAACATTGGACAGCATTCCGGTGGTTCAGGAATTTTCGGACGTGTTCTCGGAAGAGCTTCCAGGTATGCCCCCTGATCGGGACATTGAGTTTGCCATTGATTTGGTACTCGGAACTGCACCCATAGCCAAGAGACCCTATAGGATGCCCGTCAATGAACTAGTAGAACTCAAGAAGCAAATTCAAGAGCAGTTGGAGAAGGGTTTTATACGTCCAAGCTCGTCACCATGGGGAGCTCCTGTGCTCTTCATAGACAAGAAGGATCGTACCCAAAGGATGTGCATGGACTATAGGTCTCTCAACGAGGTGACAATCAAGAACAACTACCCTCTTCCCCGTATAGAGGACCTGTTCGACCAAATGAAAGGAGCCTGAGTGAAGAGTAAGCCCTCCGATGTACCCAAGACAGCCTTTCAAACACGGTATGGTTCGTATGAATATACCGTCATGTCTTTTGGATTAACAAATGCACCCGCATACTTCATGTACCTCATGAACAAGGTTTTCGTGGAGTACTTGGATAAGTTCATCGTGGTTTTCATCGATGACATTATGGTGTATTCAAAAAGTGAGGAGGAGCATGAAGAACATTTGAAATTGACCATGCAGAAATTGCGTGAGCATCAATTTTATGCCAAGCTTAACAAGTGTCAATTTTGGCTACAGGAAATATCATTCCTAGGCCACATTATCTCCAAGGAAGGGATATCGGTTGATCCCGATAAAGTGAGAGATGTTCTGAAGTGGGAGCAACCTCAAAACGTGAGGAATATTCAGAGTTTTCTTCGGATGGCTGGATACTACCGACGCTTCATTAAAGACTTCTCTAAGATAGAAAAGCCTATGATGGAGTTGCTAACGAAGGGAAAAGCCTTTCGATGAACACCAGCATGCCAAGGAAGTTTTGAGGAACTCAAGAAAAGGCTAACCACAGCACCGGTTCTGGTATTGCCGGACGTAAGTAAGAGCTTCGACATATATTGTGACGCATCCAGACAGGGGCTCGGATGTGTTCTCATGCAAAAGGGACAAGTGGTAGCCTATGCCTCACGACAATTAAAGAAGCACGAGCTTAATTATCCTACACATGACTTGGAGCTAGCAGCAGTAGTGCATGCATTGAAGATTTAGAGACATTATATCCTTGGTCATTGATGTGAGATCTATACAGATCATAAAAGCCTCAAGTACATATTTACACAAACGGACTTGAATTTGAGGCAACGTCGATGGTTGGAACTTATCAAGGATTACGATGTTGGAATCAACTATCACCCTGGGAAGGCCAGTGTAGTAGCTGATGCATTGAGCCGAAAGGGAGCATGTCACCAACTCACAGTTCGGGAGCTACCACCCGAACTACGTAAGGAGTTCGAACGGTTGCACCTCGGATTCTTGAACAACATGGAAATGATGGAAATCTACTCTTCATTGGAGCAAGAGATAAGATATGGCCAGGCAACGGATGAGGAGATCAAGGAGATCAAAGAAAGAATCCGACAAGGAATAGAGAAGGATTTCAAAGAAGATGAGAAGGGTGCGCTTTGGCTAGGAAAAAGGATTTGTGTGCCTAACGTGGAGCACCTCCGCGACATGATATTGAAGGAGGCACATGATTCACCCTATTCTATACATCTCGGAAGTAGCAAAATGTACAAGGACTTGAAAACTTGTTATTGGTGGGATAGTATGAAGAGAGATGTAGCCGAATACGTTGCCCTATGCGACACATGCCAACGGGTGAAGGCCGAATATCAAAAACCCGCTGGATTGTTGCAACCTTTGAAGGTACCAGAGTGGAAGTGGGAGGACATCAGTATGGATTTCATTGTCGGATTGCCACGTACTCAGTCGGGTTATGACTCCATCTGGGTTATCGTGGACCGATTGACAAAAACCGCCCATTTTCTCCCCGTAAGGACCAAGTACAACGTTGCACAATTAGCCGAGTTGTACATGGAGCAGATCGTGTGCCTTCATGGAGTCCCGAGGAGGATAGTCTCAGATCGAGGTTCTCAGTTTACCTCTAGATTCTGGAGGAAGCTACAGAAAGCTATGGGTACATGACTGGATTTTAGCTCCGCCTATCACCCACAAACTGATGGACAAACCGAAAGGACAAACCAAATTTTGGAGGACATGTTGAGAGCTTGTGCCTTGAAACGTGGGCGTAGTTGGCATAGGAGTTTGCCGTATGCCGAATTCTCCTATAACAACAGCTATCAAGCTAGCTTGAAGATGTCGCCTTTCGAAGCATTATATTGTAGGCGGTGTAGAACGCCACTGTTCTGGAACGAAACCGGAGAGAACCAGGTGTTTGGACCTGAAGTGCTACAAGAAGCTGAAAAGCAAGTCGAAACGATACGGGAGAACTTAAAGACTGCTCAGTCACGACAGAAGGGCTACGCGGAGAATAGGCGAAGGAAGTTGACCTTGGAAGTAGGAGACTTCGTATACCTTAAGGTGTCGCCTATCCGAGGCCAACGATGTTTCAACGTCAAAGGTAAGCTAGCACCTCGCTACATCGGACCATTTAAGATTTTGGACAAGCGAGGAGAAGTAGCCTATCAACTAGAGCTCCCAACGCACCTCTCCGACGTACATGACGTGTTTCATGTATCCCAGCTCAAGAAGTGCTTGAGAGTACTAGGGGAACGAATACCAATGGAAGAGATTGAACTTCAAGAAGACCTGACTTATGCGGAACACCCTGTCCGAATTTTGGACGTGTAGGAAAGGGTCACCAGAAACAAAGTAATTCGATGGTGCAAGGTGCAATGGAGCCATCACACCGAAGCTGAAGCCACATGGGAACGTGAAGAAGACATCAAGGCAGAATTTCCTTATCTATTCTCTACCAACGAATCTCGAGGGCGAGATTCAATTTAGGGGGGCGTAGATTTGTGACACCCTCATTTCTAGTGTCAGCATATATTCATGTTTTATGAAGACAAAACATTTTTAGAAAAATAGGAACATAGAAAATATATAAAAGATAGCCAGTAAGAGCCGAATCCAGTCCACAGAGAGCGTCGAAGACAACTTACCGCGGCCGCTGGCCACGTGGCGTGTTCGGAGCTCATCCCTGCAAAATGGGGAAAGGTCCGCCGCTAAAATGGCTACGTGGCAGGCTCGGGGCTCATCTCCGCAAAAGGGGAGAGGTCCGACCCTGTGGGACACGTGTTGCCCTCAGAGCTAGCCTCTGCGGAAGAAGCAAAGGCATTTCTGCAGGACACATGTCACCTTCGGAGCTAGTCACCACGGAAATCATAGGACCAGTCGCACGGGATGCGTGTCGATCTCGAAGCTCACCACCGAGAGGTCCGGTTCCATTGAACACATGAGGTCCGAGATCGATACGTATCCCGCGCGACTGGTCCTATGATTCCCGCAGTGACTAGCTCCGAAGGTGACATGTGTCCTACGGAAATGCCTTTGCTTCTTCCGCATAGGCTAGCTCCGGGGGCAACACGTGTCCCACAGGGTCGGACCTCTCCCCCTTTGCGGAGATGAGCCCCGAGCCTGCCACGTAGCCAGTTTAGCGGCGGACCTCTCACCACTTTGCAGGGATGAGCTCCGAACACGCTACGTGGCCAGCGGGCCGTGGAAGTTGTCTTTGCACTCTTTGTGAACTGGATTCGGCTCTTATTGGCTATCTTTTCTCTATTCCTACTTCTTTTAAAATGTTTTCTTTTCATGAAACATGAATATATGCAGAAACTAAAAATGAGGGTGTTACATCTCAAAACATTGTCCATATCCACACGTAAGTAGAAAGAGGTGTGAGATGTTTCGGCACTTGTTCACATCCTCATATGGGCTAATATATATATATAGTCCAACTCACCTTGATGCATATACTTGAGGGGATCTACCTAACCTTCTATTCTATTTCGATCTCTCTCACAGATGGTGAGAGGAAACGCCGGACGAAGGAACGTCCGTGACAACCAAGAGGATGGTCACGATGAAGTTCCTGTTAACCCCGGAGCTGGTGAAAACCACCTGGAACGGTTGATGGCCATGCAAAATCATCTTATGCAAACCATGATGCAAACTTTGGGTCAGTTGCAGGCCAACAACAACAACCCCATTCCGGCACCACCGCCACCACCACCGCCGGCTCATAACAGGTTGGGAGAGTTCATGAGGACTCGACCACCCACCTTCGCTCAAGCTAACGACCCCATGGAGGCCGACGATTGGTTGAAATCCATGGAGAAGAAGCTTGCCATAGTGCAGTTCAATGACCGAGAGAAGGTTCTCTCTGTGTCGCACCAACTCATGGGAGCTGCCACTGACTGGTGGGATGCCCTAAGCAACGCTCATGTCGACCCGCAAGCAATCACTTGGACTGAGTTCAAGAAAAGTTTCCACTCTCATTACATCCCTGCTGGTGTAATGATTCCCAAGAGACAGGAGTTTGAGGGTCTCCGCCAAGGACAGAGAAGTGTGAATGAGTATCTCAACAAGTTCACACAACTGTCCCGGTATGACCCCGAAGATGTCAACTCAGACAAGAGAAAGCAATATCTGCTGATGAGAGGGTTGAACAACGAGATCCAGGTTCAGCTCCTCAACAATGACTACGTAAGCTTTCAGAAGCTGGTTGACAAGGCTGTAGTGGTTGAAAGCAAGATCCGAGAGATCGAGCGAGAGTGCAAGAGGAAGATGCCATACCAGCCTCAAGGGAGCAACGTACTGTGGCAGACCGGTGTCCGCTCATCCAGGATCGCAGAGGATGGTGCCGCACGATGCGACACCCGACAGCACACGTCATAAGAACACAATATATTACATGGGAAAACAACTGAACTGTACAAACTAGTACAATACTCAGTTACAAACTAGTGTCTTTATTACATAGAGGAAGTTTCTTTTATACAACTCATGCCCGCCTATCTAGCAAAAGTCGGTTGTCCAGCCCGAGGGCAACCCACACTAGCTGCACTCCTCAGCTCAGCGCGGCGTGTACGGCTCCCACTCAGCCATGGTCCCCGACGGAGGGTAACCCTCGCCGGTGGACTCATAACCCGAGTCCGTGCGTGGCTCCTCACCTGAAAAACACTTAAGCAGCAACCATGAGCACGAGGGCTCAACAAGACTTAACCGACTTACCTAGGCATGAAACTCTACATGAGGTGTACAATGACATAGGATAGCAATGTTGCAGTAAATGGACACGCCTACAAGTTCATCCTTAGTTCATCTTTTAGCAACAAGTTAACAGCTCATGAAGCTGAAATTTAGTAAGCAATATTTGGTGGCACACGTGTAGCAATACAATTATCTCATTACAGAAATATTGAATCACAGCATTCCATAAATTATCTACGTTACGATGCAGTGAACAAGCGGTACTCGTCACCGCGAGAGACGGTGAATCGACTCGATATACACCTGCAGCGAAACCAAAAGAGCACGTTACATACGCCCACCCGTGGAGCTGCACAGCACGCTCACTCGATGTCGTACGGGACAACCTTTCACCCAACAGCCCAAACGTCAAACCGGTCACACCGAAACGGACAGGAGGTTCCCCACACGGAGCATCTCTCTATGCCCGTTGGCAGATTTCCACCTTGCTGCCCTCAACCTGCACCTATAAATCGGTGTGCTATGCCTCGACGCCCGGAGGTTTAGGCTACATTGGTTTATCGGGGCCCATATATCCGATATGCCTTCGGTACGTTCAATACTTGTTTAGCAGGGCTGCACACGGCTCGGTCCTCAATCGACACGGACAGGGCTGCGCACACAAGACTTCCTCTTGCTGCGCCCTAGCCCCTGCCTAGTCTCATTTTCATTACTAAAGTGATCTCCCGTCACTCGAACCAAACCCGTGTGTCCCAACCTATCTCGCGAGTAGATTCCAACTACTCGACTTGTACCGAAGTCCTATGAAATTATCAAGCATAGCATGTATACTCGAGATCTTAGACACTACCCTCACTCTTATGGAAAAATTCTGGTCATGCAAGTGGGGTTCCATCCATCCTATACCTAATGCCCAATCATACTTCACATGACACATGTAATCAAATTAAAACTTATAAAAAGGGTTAATGCAAACCGGGGCTTGCCTTGTTGCTTCTGGTCAGGGGTTAGTTCTTCGTCCGGAAGAAGGAAGTCCAGCACTTCCGGAGTCTCTTCTTCAGCGACTACACGTTTAATGAAATACGACATGTAAATTTAAATGCAATGTGTAAACTTGAATACTTAATTACTAATAACTCTAGCTAGCCCTCCCCTTTGGTTCTGAATTTTTTATGGTGGCTTGGTAGGGTCCTAACCAGAGTCTTGACCAAGTTTCATTTGAAACAAAGTTTATTTGAGCTTTGTACAAATAAAAACATATTTTGGCCAATAATTAAGCCTCTATGCAATTCCAGGGGTTTTCATGGCTCTAACCATTACTTTCTGGAAACTAGAATTTAGTATGTTTCTAATGGAGTTGGTTTCATGTCATTTGAAGAATTCTACAGAAAGTTATGTCCTAATTAAGATTTGAGAAAAATCTGAAAAATGTTTCTGTACATTTTTCTATTTTCTCAGGGCAGTTCTCTTAATCACCCAATTAGGGTAACTAAATGAACTTGGATGAGTCTGAAAATTTTACTGGGATTCATAGATTTTACAATGAACCTCTCAGCCAAATTTCAGAGTTTTTCATAAAGTAGTTATCCAGATAAAATTCCCAACAGTTTCAAATTTAGGGACTTAATACTGGAAAACTGTTCACTTTCATGAGCTGAATTTGGTATTGCTGGAACGTACTCAGAATTCAGAGTTCAGCAAAATTTGGTTCATAGAATTTAGAGTTTCCTAGCAAAAGTTCTATGCATTTGAAGTTTGAACTAAAACTGGAAATTCCAAAAATGTTTAAATCCTGCGGTTGGATCCATCGCACACGTGTTGACCGCTGGAGCCGAGCCACACGGGGCCACAGACTCCTTCCCGTGCAGCCACACTGGATCCTGGACCACAGAAAATCCCGCACGTTACTTCCAGCCGCTGACGAGTGGGGCCTCCCCCCCTTCATCTTCCTCCAGCCACCCGCGTCACCCCGCCGCCAAGCTCGCCGGAGGTCTCACCGGAGAGGGGTTCTGACCCTCGGAACTTGCCGATTCTCGCCGCCTGTGCCTATCTCGGCCTGGGGAACACGGTGGTGCCCTCACCAGAGCGTGACAACGGCCGGAACAGTGCTCCCTCCGGTAACAGTGGCCGGGAGCTCACTGGCGACGTCGAACTCGGCATCCCCTGCATTTTTTCGATGTGGTTTGCTCGGGGAGCTCCGCTGACACCTGCTGGTCACGGACATGGACACCGATCCCCGTGAAAACAGCTGCAACTACGACCTCACCGGTGACCTAGACCGGAAATCGGCGCCGATGCAAAAAGCTCGAAGAACGTCGCCCATACTCGATGAAACTCGATGGTTTCTGATCTCAGAGACGCGTGGGCGAGTCTAGATCACGTCCTTAGCTCGGTCTAAGGAGTGGTGGCTTACTTGCTACGAATTTCCAGATTTTGCATGGTTCGGTTTTAAACACTCCGACGCGCTAATCCCCCAAATTCTTCGCCGATCGTGCGAGAGAGAGGGCGAGGTCAGTATGGTTGGGATTAGTACCTCGAGGCGGTTCTTTCTTGTGTTGCTCGTCAGGCACGAGAGTGCCGGGGTTGCTCTGTAATGGCTCTCTAGGATCATAGACTGTCCCCACATACCACCACTCGTCTTTTCTGCGCACTTTGTCCTCACTCGCGCGCACTCGGGAAAACTTCCCGGTCGGTCACCCATCCCCAAATTCCCCCGGGCCAAGCACGCTTAACCCCGGAGTTCTTTGCAGGTGGGCTTCCGGAAAAGAAGGTATACCTTGGTGGTATGAGTACTCTATCAATCCTATTAAGCCGGGAGTCAGGATATCACACAATCCACCCCCCTTAGAAGACCGACGTCCTCGTCGGTCAACGCCAAGAGAGGAACGTCCCCTCTTAGCCACGTCCGTACGTTCAGTGCTGGCATACGCATACCATACGTCCGGTTAGCAGCATACGTACCATACCGTGTCCCACACAGAGGACCCACGCGTCATGCATACGTACCCACGTCCCCGACCCGTACGCTACCGTATCCTTCTCACTGACCCGTACGCACCCGTGAAACTGCGAGGGTCGGCTCTGATACCATTTGTAATGGCTCTCTAGGATCATAGACTGTCCCCACATACCACCACTCGTCTTTTCTGCGCACTTTGTCCTCACTCGCGCGCACTCGGGAAAACTTCCCGGTCGGTCACCCATCCCCAAATTCCCCCGGGCCAAGCACGCTTAACCCCGGAGTTCTTTGCAGGTGGGCTTCCGGAAAAGAAGGTATAACTTGGTGGTATGAGTACTCTATCAATCCTATTAAGCCGGGAGTCAGGATATCACATGCTCGGACGCCGGCGACCAGAGAGCGGCGAGGAAAAAGTTTGCGCGCGGAGGCGATTGTGGATGGGGGAACGCTGGGGCAGCCGGGGCACCGTGAAAACAGCCGAGCGAGCGTCGCGCTGGCGTGGTGACTCCGCTTTTTCACCGTGCGGTGGCCGCGTTGGGACGGGGTCGACCCCGTGCGCTGTCGCCCGTAGGGGTGTTCGACATCGTGCCTGAGTCGGTTTGATCCCTTGGTGGCTGACCAGTGGGCCCTCTTCTCCCCTCTAATTCTTTCTCCCCCTTCTGCTGTAAATATCCCCAGCTACTAAACGTTGAATGGGAGACTTAGCCCCCAAGTATTGGTTTGAATTTGAGTTCTTAAGCTTAAACTTTGTCGGGTTAAATTTGCTTCGTGTTTAAACTGAAATTCAAATTCAGTTTTGAATTATTGCAAATTTAGCTCCCGACAGGATGAACTCCAATGGGGTTGAAATTTGGTGGGCTAGCTCAGAAAAATATGCTGAGTTTGAATATGAAGCTAACTTTTGAATTCAAGTGATGAAAGTTGCTGCAATTTGAATTTGCATTCAAATTGCCCTCTTTTTCAAATACCTCCAAAAGTGCCTCAAAAAGTGGTGGATTTACATGAAACATGGCCTGAACCTTCCCAAGACTTTTTAAGTCCTAGGGGTGAGCTCAACCTCTCATGTTCATTTTCACAAATCCCACTTTGTGAAAGAGAAGGCTTTCCCCTCTAATCACTCTTTTGATGGAGGTTACTTGCTCTTCACAATATTTCCTAAGAAATCCACAATAAAAACTGTGGTGTTGTGAAGTGAAGAAAAGTTTTTGCAAGTCCCTTTTCTTGGGCTTTTACATCCCTCCCCCCTTAAAAGAATCTCGTCCCGAGATTACAAAAGAAGAGATAGCAATGTAATAGGGACTTACCCGTGCTGAGATGCCATGAACTCCGGGTAATTTGAGCGAAGGAATTCCTCGCTCTCCCACGTCGCTTCTTTGGCGGTGTGGTTGCTCCAGAGTATTTTGTAGAACCACAACGTTCTGCTACGCGTGGTTCGGGCTTTCTTATCAAGAATTTCCACCGGATATTCATCATATGTTAAATCCGGTTTCAGCTCGCCGATGTCTTCAGTAGGAACAGCAGCTGTATGCTTTAATCATTTTCGCAGTTGCGAAACATGGAAAACATCATGGACACCAGCAAGGGATGCCGGTAGCTCCAGTTTATACGCCGCTGGTCCACACTTCTCGGTGATAGCATGTAAAATCCCCAAAAGTGGTAGCAAGAAAATTCAGCTCATATACACTTATGAAAAATGAGGGGAATCAAAACTTTGAATTATAATAAGTGTGAGTTCAAAGTGAGGGTTTAGATTTCCCAAAATTTCCAAACATGGAGATCTAAATGCACAACTTGGATCTTTATAGTCCAAATATTCAACCTTCCAAATTTCAGCTCATTTGGAGGAGTTTTAATATTTGTTTGGGATTAAAAGGAGAAGCCCTCTAATCTGAATTTCAAATTCAGTTTCAAATTCCAATTCCCTCAATTTGAAAATTTGGTTTCACAAAGGTGTTCTCCACCTTTTAATAAGCAGCCATGCCAAAAATTGGAAACTTTGGAGCTGGTTTGCTATATTTTTGAGGCAATACAAAGTGGAGAATTCAAACTCCTTTTCAAATTCAAATGATCAAACCCCATTCAAATTCTACACCAGAATTCAAACCATTTGAATTCTGCAAATTCAAACATAACTTTGGGATGAAGTAAAGCTTTTAATGTTGAGTTGCTGGACTGAAAAATATCAGAAAAGTTTTACTAAACAAAAGGGGAAGTGGGGCCCAATTGTCAGCCACCTAAAGCAAACTACCGACTGTTTTCCCTCTCTCTGTTCCCGGTTGATCGCGGCGCGACAGCTCTCGGAAAAGCGCTCCCCCCGACGCCCTCACCGAGCCACCGAGCTGGTTCTCGCTGGCCGACGTCGGCGCGCGCGCGTGGGCGATAAGAGCGGCCGCCCGAGTACCCCAGCGCTACTTCTCCTCCTCCTCAGCTCGTGCAGCGCCGCGACCGTCTCACTTCCACTGGACACCGCCGCTCAGCTCTCTCCGCTCGACCACAGCCCTCCAAGCTCGATAGCTCGAGCGCTCCACAGCAAAGAGCATCGCCTGGACGTGCTCTAGCCCGTGCCAAAGCCCCTTCGAGATTTGCCGGTCCGAACTGCTCGAGAAATGCGGATTGGCGCCAAAGCTTCAAGGTGCCCGGACCTCGCCGTTTCGGCTCTCCGTCGACAGCCGCAACCGGCCACCCTCTTCCCCGACTTCCTATACAAGAAAGGTGCGTGGACATGTCCTGGTCGTGTAGCCGGAGGCCGTTTAGCGTTTGCTAGGTCCGATGGCAAGAATTTCACCGTTTCCCCAAACGGTACACCGACGGGTAGTGCGCGGTCTAACCAAAAATTCGTTGTGCTCGGGGTAGCTCCGCGCTAGATAAGCTTACAGTAGCTCCAGCACAGGCTTGCGCATCTCCCCGAAGTTCTAGCAGCTCAAATGAGCAAGTAGAGATGCTAGGTACCGAGTTTTTGTCGCCGCCGGAGTTTTGCGGGCTCGGGTCGCCGGTGAGGTCCCCTCTCCGGTGGGTTTCAGGGAGAGCGAGCTATGGGTCGAGGATGTCCATGGGACACTGGTGCTTTTGGAGCAAATCCTAGCCCGAATGACCCACTGTTAAGGGAGAGCAAGGTCGCCGAAGTAAGCTTCGACATGGTCGCCGGTGCAAGCACCTTTCCGGCCGTTGTCATCGGCCCCCGACCCCACCATCGTGTTCAGAACGGTGTAGAACTCACAGGCGGCGAGTTTGACGAAGTTTGGACCAAAGGAACCCTGTCCCGGCGAGCCTCGCCGGCGTGCGCCGCCGCGGAAGGCGCGGGCAGCGCAAGGAAGACGAAGGAGGGCTGGTCCCACCGGTCAGCCTCCGGGTTCGCGCGAGGATCGGGTTGTGGCGCCGGATCTGGTGCGGCTGCGCGGGAATAACCCCGTTGCCGCCGGTGTTGCTAAGATCTGACTGGTCCGAATTAAACCAGTGGGCCCAGCCCAATTATTTGAAGTTTCTATTAGAGAAATAATTCCAGGAATTAGCTGATCTTTACAAGGCCATAACTTTGTGTAGAGAACTCCAAAAAGAGTGAGACCAATTTTGTTGGGTTCCTCATGAGGAGTACTTCACAGAGAAACCAAATTTTGGCTATGAAAATGCCCAGGAATTTCTGTAGAATGGTTTTTAGTAAATCCTTTAGGGATTTATTACAGGACCAATTCTTTATGAAATATTCCCAAATTTGGGTAGCAAATCCTCTTCATAGATACTGATCTCAAGTAAAAAATTTGGGCTTCATTGGAGGTCATTTGCTAGGTCAAGTTACCTTCTCATGTTCAGCCTTTATTTGAAAATTCAAATTTAAACAGAAGCTTTTTCAGAACTCCTGTCTAAGTTCAAAAATTCATATCTCTCTGATGGTAGCTCCAAAAATGGTGAAACAAATTTTGTTGGAACCATGGAGACTTACCCTAATCAGATCTTCCACCATTAGCTATGTCAAGCTCCTGAATTGGGCTCAAAATTTAGAGAAGCGTTGTACTTGTAGGAAGTTTAAATACTACATTGTGCAATGACATATCTCCAAATTTGGCTCAAATCATCCTTAGAGAGTCTAGTATCCACTGTAAAAATCCCAAAGCCAATTAAGGATTTTAAATAGCAGTAGCTATGAGTAGAAGTCCAATTCTTATAAATCCTTAATACTTATACATGTATTTTATTACATTTCATAATAGTGACCGAAGTTGAGGATATGCCGGAGCCCTTGGACGTCCTCCCACCAGAAGCTGACTTTCCGTTTAACTCGCAACCAGGCAAGCCCCGGTTTGCACTTAAGTACCTTTTATAAAGCTTTTTATTTGTATGATTTATGTCTAGGGTGAATGTTTGCATTAGAGTTAGGGTGATTGAAACCCCACTTGCATAGCCTCTTTAAATCCTATAAAGGGTTGGGTAGTTTACAAACCGACGAGTAGAGAATGCCATGCTAATGTATAGGATCTCGGTAGAAGTCGAGTGGTTGGAAGCTACTCGCGAGATAGTACTTATCACACGGGAAGAAAAGAAGTAGATAATGGCTTGAGTTATAAAAATGAGACCCAGCAGGGGGGATAGGAAGCAGTGAGCAGAGGTCTCACGTGCGTAGCCCTGTTGGTGTCGGTTGAGGACCGTCCGTGTGCGGCCCTGCTGGACAAGTATCGAACAGTACCGGATGCATACTGGCATATGGGAACCAGGAAACCGATGTAATTGGTTAACCTGGGTGTCGAGGCTTACCCAACCGTAAATAGGAGTGGGTTGAGGGTAGCAAGGTGTAAATCTGCCGGTGGGCACAGTCACGCTCCACGCGGGGACCTCCTACCCGTTACGGATGGACCGGTTCGGCATTTGGGTTGCCTTTGAAAGGTTGTTGCATACAACAGAGTTGGAAGGGGTGTGGAATCACGCTTCTGAAACTGGGTGTATGTGACGTGTTATCCGGGTGTGTCTTGATTGCAATCACCGTCCCTCGCGGTTATTTGAGTACCCGCTTGTTCACTGCGCTGTGACGTAGTAAGAAGTGAAATAAGCCAACTGAAAATGCTGTATTGATCTTAATGTCTTGAATACCTTGATTGTTGTAGATATAGAGCTAATTAAGTTTATATTCCACTTTGGGCATCTCCACATCGGGGGAAAGCGTTTCTTGTTTGATTGTGGACTTCCGATGTGAGAGCTGTCTAAGGCACATGAACCTGCTGCTATAAAACTGAAAGTAAGGATCAACTTATAGGCGTGTCTTTATTGCAAATTCCTTGTCCCATCTTACATATCCTTGCACGTAGAGTTCCATGCCTAGGGTTGACGGTTAAGACTTGCTGAGCCTTCGTGCTCACGGTTGCAATATTTGAGCTGTGTGCAGGTGAGAGTTATGAGGAAGGTTCCGAGGACGAGGCAATGCCCCCGTCGGGGTACACGGCCGAGCTGGAGCCCTGCACGCCGACGTGATTCTCCGGTTCCATGCTGCTAGTGTGTAGCGTCCCCGGGCTGGACGGCTGCACTTGTGCATAGTTAGGATGAGAGACCTTATATGTATATTACTTCCGCTGTATGAATAGGTTTTGTAAAAAGACTTCCGCTGTTTTATATCAAATAAAAGTTTGTATGTTATCCTTTATTCTTTTCGTGTGTGCTGTTGGGTGCCGCATCGCATGGCACCACCCTATGCGATTCCTGGAGTGGGTGAACCACGGGGTGGTCCCCACAGCCGTGGTATCAGAGCCGCATTGGGAATAGCACGCTCGAAAAGAGCCTATTTTTGAAAACTTAGAAGTAGTCGAGTGAGGATTAGTCAATAAGCCCACATAAGGTCTATGATAGTACTAGTTATGATGGTGGAAAGCTAACATATTTGTTATACATTCTGTAACGACGCTCCGACATCAGGTAAGAGGTAAGGTACGCCACCGCAGGGGGATCAATTGCGGTAACTCCCCATACGAGTAATAGTATGGAAGGTTATACCGTGGCTTGGCACGGTAGTTAATATGAGTCTCTGAACCTCTCCATGGTTCTGAGAGCATATGAAAACGCTGATCTCCAGCGTGCTTTAGGCGAAAGTGAGAATACCCCATCGTGTGGTAAGCAACACGATAGTATGCAACTCTTGAACGTTCAATGTTCAAAGGGCCATACGCAGCGCTCGCCATCGGCGTGCCTCAACGGTCATGAGGCAGTAGGTGGTATCCGTTGGGTTGATAAAATTCCCAACCGTGACGACCCGTTCGCGCTCTACTCGGGTTCCCAGTCGTGTGGTGTGAAAACACGACCATGTACCTTGAGACGTGGCTTGACTCAAGGACGATCCGTATGGCACCGATACGGACCGTATGTTTTTACTATGATATGGAACTGCCTGCAATGTTAAAACCTTTGTGTGCATCATTATTGTGTGTTCTTCTGCAGGTACATTAACCACGTTAGGGCATGACGCGTAGAAACCGTTTGTGAGTGGCGACTTTAGTTCCACCATTTGACACGTATATGCCGGAATACCGGTCTAGGATTTTTCTTTGGTGAGGAAACGTAGTACCGACTGTATAAAAGTTTATTTTCAAAGAAAAGAGTCAAAATGAGGTTTAGGATTTCATTTAGGGGTTAGTAAACTCCTATATTGAACTAAGAGTCAATTGGGAGTATAGGCTCAATTCCAAAAGCTTAGCAACAATCCCCCCTGTTTTGGCAGAAACTTTTGCTGAACTTGAACAGGGCATAACTTAGGATTGGTTGAACCAATGGAGGTGTGGGATACCATTCTGGAAAGGTTTTGAAGTCCTCTACAATTTTTCTGTAGAGTTCCAGAACAAAATCTCCCTCCAAAGGGAGGAAAATCTCATATGAGTGGGCTCTGTCCAGAAACAGGGCAGACCAAATGCTCTCTGGGATTTTCTGTATTTCAACCAAAACACTTAGTTTCACCGTTTGACGTCCAGTGGCTGTTGTAACACAGCGAGTTGGAGTCGAAGGGTTTATGCATTTGACATATCACTTTGAGTTAGTACATGTTTGGGTCCAATACAATTGCGAAGAAGTACGCATGCTAACACACTTAACATCCCGTGGTGACCCCGATGGTCGAAATGAACTTTTAAACCCCTAAAGTTCAATCCTTTGGAACTCAATCATGGGACATGGTACAGGGATGTATATGTTGTATAAAGTTTATACTTTATCCATATGTGTGCTTGTTATGCGCATTATCTATGCCATTCTCGTATTACTATTGTATAGACTGGATGAGCTAAACCCACATGTGCTGATCATTTGAATGCAGAATGGTGCGGACACGTTCAACGCAAGAGGAGGGAGGTCCGAGTCAAGTTCGTGGTGATGAGTATCCACCTCCGGAGCAGACCACGACGCAGCAGCAACCACCTCCTCCACCGCCAGAACTTCCAAGGAATCTTGCGGAGGTTCTCGCCGCAGTGCTTGGCTCGCGCGACGAGCAAACCGAGTTACTGCGGATGTTGGTGCAGCAGAATGCGTCCCATCAGGGAGGACGCCAAGACAATGGGCAACGCCAGCCCCAACAAAGTTCGTATTCAGAGTTCATGGCGACCCATCCACCGGTCTTCACGGAGGCCGAAGAACCTTTGGAGGCGGACAGCTTTATCCGCACTCTAGAGGCGAAGTTCGGGCTGCTACGATGCACCGAACACCAGAAGGCGCTGTATGCAGCGCAACAGCTTCAAGGAGAAGCCGGTACATGGTGGGTGAACTACACCGCCTCCTTACCGGCTGGCCATGCCATCACATGGACGGAGTTCCGGGAGGCGTTCCGCGCTTATCACATACCTCCCGGTGTGATGGAGATGAAGCTCCAGGAGTTCCTGGCGCGACGGCAAGGCGAGAGGAGTGCTCATGAGTACTCCAGGTTATTCAACTGGCTGGCGCAGTATGCGCCAGGATTTGTGGGCACGGAAGACAACAAGCGCAATGCGTTCTTCCGGGGCCTGAACTCCAAGATGAAGGTCCATCTCGCCCAGAGTAATCGCGGCACATTCAACGACCTAGTTAATGCCGCGATTCTACAGGAGAATGCTCAGCGCGAGCGCGGTTCTGACAAGAGGAAACGCAGCGCGCTGACGAGCAGCAGTGGTGGAACGCCACAAAAATACCGCATGGTGTATCGGTCACCATCCGGTCAGTGATGGCAGCCACCGGCGCGACCGCCTCAGTTTCGCGGTTGGCAATATAATACGCCGGGCTTTCGACCGACGTATCCACCACAGCAACAGCAGCAGCAAAGGATGGTCCCGCGTGCGCCCCAATTTCAACAGCGTGCACCAGGATTCCGTCCTCAAGTCGGCGGGACCCCGACACCTTACACATGCGATACGTGTGGCCGTGTCGGGCACATTTCGAGAGACTGCCCCGAGCCGCGACAGGGCAGGGGTGCAGCACCATATCATGGTGCTAATCAGCCCCATAACCAGCCCAAGAAACCAGCACCAAAACCCGGCAACGTCCACCATTTAGCTATCGAAGACGTACCGGAAGGCGAACCCATCCTCGCGGGTACGTTCTCTTACCTGGATCATCCCGTAGTCATACTTTTTGACTCCGGTGCCACCCATAATTTCATAAGTCAGTCTTATGTTATTAAATATCAACTGCCTATCATTCCCACAAATAATTCATATTTGATATGTTCTCCGGGTGGGAAAATAACAGCTGATAGAATGGTCTATAGAGCACCATTACAGTTGGGTGGGAATCTATATCCGACTTCTCTAATCATGTTAGAGAGTCAAAAACTTGATGTCATTTTAGGAATGTCATGGCTACATCGCCATGGTGCTGTTCTTGAGATCATTCCACGTGTGGTTCGTTTAAACTCTCCACTTCATGAACCACATGTTCTTATTCTTGACCGTTTGGTTCAAGAAACCCCAGCCACATATAACACGGAAGCCACGAAACTGGGGGATATTCGTGTGGTCCGTGAATACCCGGATGTCTTTCCGGATGATCTTCCGGGCATGCCACCCGAAAGAGATGTCGAGTTCAAGATTGAACTCGTACCTGGGACGACGCCGATATCATGGAGACCATACAAGATGGCTCCCAACGAGCTGTCTGAACTGAAGGAGCAGCTCAACGATTTGATGAAGAAGGGTTTCATTCGACCGAGTTCCTCACCATGGGGATGCTCGGCGCTGTTTGTGAAGAAGAAGGATGAAACCTTGAGGTTGTGTGTGGACTACCGACCTCTCAACGCCGTCACCATCAAGAATAAATATCCACTGCCCCGCATCGATATTCTCTTCGATCAACTTGTGGGAGCGAGTGTATTTTCGAAGATGGATCTTCGCTCTGGATATCATCAAATTAAAATCCGAGCGGAAGATGTTCCGAAAACGGCCTTCTCGACGAGATATGGGTTGTATGAATACCTCGTCATGTCTTTTGGTCTCACCAACGCCCCGGCACACTTCATGTATCTCATGAACTCAGTGTTCATGCCGGAGTTGGACAAGTTTGTGGTGGTGTTCATAGACGACATCTTGGTTTACTCCAAGACTGAAGAAGAACACGCCAAACACTTGCATATCGTACTTCAACGATTAAGAGACCATAAGCTTTATGCCAAGTTCAGCAAGTGCGAGTTTTGGATCAGCCAAGTGCCATTCCTTGGTCATATCATTTCTGCAGAAGGCATTGCAGTTGATCCAAGCAAAATCGAACAAGTGCTGAAATGGAAGTCCCCCACATCAGTCCATGAAGTCAGAAGTTTTTTCGGGTTAGCAGGATATTACCGGAGATTCATACCAAACTTCTCCAAGCTTGCTAAGCCGATGACTGAACTGTTGAAGAAGAGGATCAAATATGTTTGGAGCTCAGCTTGTGAAGAAGCTTTCCAAGCATTAGTGAAGCATCTTACAACAGCCCCGGTGTTAGCTCAACCGGATACAACCAAGCCCTTTGACGTATATTGTGATGCGTCTGGCATCGGGCTTGGCTGTGTATTGATGCAAGGAGGAAGAGTGGTCGCCTATGGCTCACGTCAACTTCGTAACCACGAGCAGCACTATCCGACTCATGATCTTGAGCTCGCTGCTGTGGTATTGGCCTTGAAGATGTGGAGGCACTATTTGCTTGGGAACTTAGTGCACCTCTACACCGACCACAAAAGTCTGAAATATATATTCACTCAAAAGGAGTTGAATATGCGGCAACGGAGATGGCTAGAACTGATCAAAGACTATGAGATCGAGATTCACTACCACCCCGGTAAGGCAAACGTGGTTGCCGATGCCTTAAGCTGCAAATCCCATGTCAACAATCTGTCCATCACCCCACTTGAAGAGGAGGAGCCAAGTCTGTACTTGACTCCGTATGGGGCGTTATATAATCTTGCTCTCATCCCAACCATAAGAGAGGAGATTATGAAAGCTCAGAAGAAGGACATGGGAATGTCGCACATTCGGAGAAGGATGAAGAATGGCGAAATGAAATGCTTCCGAAGAGATGAACACGACACTCTATGGTTTAAAGACCGTATAGTGGTACCCCGTGACATGAAGCTTCGAAAGAAAATCTTGGACGAGGCTCATTTGTCCAAGTATTCTATTCATCCAGGAAGCAACAAGATGTACCAGGATCTGAAAACCAGGTTTTGGTGGACACGGATGAAGAGAGAAATTGCAAAATATGTATCCGAATGTGATACGTGTCGGCGTGTGAAGGCCGACCATATGCGTAAAGCCGGACAGCTGCAACCATTAAACATTCCGGCGTGGAAGTGGGAGGATATCAGCATGGACTTCATAGTCGGGTTACCTCTCACGTCTCACAAGCATGACTCGATTTGGGTGATAGTCGATCGACTAACCAAGTCGGCTCATTTCATTCCCGTACATACAAAGTACGTGGCCAAGCAATATGCGAAGCTTTATATTGCAAGAATCTTGTGCTTGCACGGTGTTCCCCGCTCCATTATTTCAGATCGCGGTGCGCTGTTTGTCTCTCGGTTTTGGGAACAGCTGCACGCATCATTGGGGACCAAACTGATCCGAAGCTCCGCGTATCACCCGCAGACAGATGGTCAAACTGAACGGGTGAATCAAGTGCTTGAAGACATGCTACGCGCGTGTGCCATCCACCACGGCAAGAATTGGGACGATCATTTGCCGTTGGCGGAGTTTTCTTACAACAATGGCTATCAAGCTAGCATCAAGATGGCGCCGTATGAAGCTCTCTACGGCCGGAAATGCCGCACACCTCTCAACTGGTGCGAGTCTGGCGAGCGAGTCATCTACGGCATTGAACTTGTGAATGAAGCTGAAGAACGAGTGCGAGTAATACAAGCCAATCTCAAGGCTGCTCAATCTCGTCAGAAGAGCTATGTGGATAAGAGACGCCGCCCTCTCCACTTCGACATCGGGGACCATGTTTATGTCCGTGTGTCTCCGATGAAGGGAATTCACCGTTTCGGAGTGAAGGGTAAACTTGCGCCGCGGTTCATTGGTCCGTTCGCCGTCATTGAAAGATGCGGACCCGTGGCCTATCGCCTGGAGTTACCAGCGTCTCTCACAGGCATTCGCAATGTCTTCCACATCTCTCAGCTGCGGAAGTGCCTCAAAACCTCAGCTGAAATCCGCACTGAAGACATAGAAGTTCTTCAACCGGACCTCACGTACACGGAGTATCCAACCCGGATCATCGATGAAAAGACTCGTGCCACAAGAAACCGAACCTTATGGTTCTACAAGGTCTTGTGGAGTAACCATACCGCTGATGAGGCGACATGGGAAAGCGAGGACTATTTACGAACATATTATCCGGACATGCTATCATCATATACCCGGTAAAGTTTTTCCCCACTTTACTTTTCCTTTGGAATCTCGGGACGAGATTCTTTTTAAGGGGGGAGGGATGTAAAATCCCCAAAAGTGGTAGCAAGAAAATTCAGCTCATATACACTTATGAAAAATCAGGGGAATCAAAACTTTGAATTATAATAAGTGTGAGTTCAAAGTGAGGGTTTAGATTTCCCAAAATTTCCAAACATGGAGATCTAAATGCACAACTTGGATCTTTATAGTCCAAATATTCAACCTTCCAAATTTCAGCTCATTTGGAGGAGTTTTAATATTTGTTTGGGATTAAAAGGTGAAGCCCTCTAATCTGAATTTCAAATTCAGTTTCAAATTCCAATTCCCTCAATTTGAAAATTTGGTTTCACAAAGGTGTTCTCCACCTTTTAATAAGCAGCCATGCCAAAAATTGGAAACTTTGGAGCTGGTTTGCTATATTTTTGAGGCAATACAAAGTGGAGAATTCAAACTCCTTTTCAAATTCAAATGATCAAACCCCATTCAAATTCTACACCAGAATTCAAACCATTTGAATTCTGCAAATTCAAACATAACTTTGGGATGAAGTAAAGCTTTTAATGTTGAGTTGCTGGAGGGAAAAATATCAGAAAAGTTTTACTAAACAAAAGGGGAAGTGGGGCCCAATTGTCAGCCACCTAAAGCAAACAACCGACTGTTTTCCCTCTCTCTCTCTGTTCCCGGTTGATCGCGGCGCGACAGCTCTCGGAAAAGTGCTCCCCCCGACGCCCTCACCGAGCCACCGAGCTGGTTCTCGCTGGCCGACGTCGGCGCGCGCGCGTGGGCGATAAGAGCGGCCGCCCGAGTACCCCAGCGCTACTTCTCCTCCTCCTCAGCTCGTGCAGCGCCGCGACCGTCTCACTTCCACTGGACACCGCCGCTCAGCTCTCTCCGCTCGACCACAGCCCTCCAAGCTCGATAGCTCGAGCGCTCCACAGCAAAGAGCATCGCCTGGACGTGCTCTAGCCCATGCCAAAGCCCCTTCGAGATTTGTCGGTCCGAACTGCTCGAGAAACGCGGATTGGCGCCAAAGCTTCAAGGTGCCCGGACCTCGCTGTTTCGGCTCTCTGTCGACAGCCGCAACCGGCCACCCTCTTCCCCGACATGTCCTGGTCGTGTAGCCGGAGGCCGTTTAGCGTTTGCTAGGACCGATAGCAAGAATTTCACCGTTTCCCCAAACGGTACACCGACGGGTAGTGCGCGGTCTAACCAAAAATTCGTTGTGCTCGGGGTAGCTCCGCGCTAGATAAGCTTACAGTAGCTCCAGCACAGGCTTGCGCATCTCCCAGAAGTTCTAGCAGCTCAAATGAGCAAGTAGAGATGCTAGGTACCGAGTTTTTGTCGCCGCTGGAGTTTTGCGGGCTCGGGTCGCCGGTGAGGTCCCCTCTCCGGTGGGTTTCAGGGAGAGCGAGCTATGGGTCGAGGATGTCCATGGGACACTGGTGCTTTTGGGGCAAACCCTAGCCCGAATGACCCACTGTTAAGGGAGAGCAAGGTCGCCGAAGTAAGCTTCGACATGGTCGCCGGTGCAAGCACCTTTCCGGCCGTTGTCATCGGCCCCCGACCCCACCATCGTGTTCAGCACGGTGTAGAACTCACAGGCGGCGAGTTTGACGAAGTTTGGACCAAAGGAACCCTGTCCCGGCGAGCCTCGCCGGCGTGCGCCGCCGCGGAAGGCGCGGGCAGCGCAAGGAAGACGATGGAGGGCCGGTCCCACCGGTCAGCCTCCGGGTTCGCGCGAGGATTGGGTTGTGGCGCCGGATCTGGTGCGGCTGCGCGGGAATAACCCCGTTGCCGCCGGTGTTGCTAAGATCTGACTGGTCCGAATTAAACCAGTGGGCCCAGCCCAATTATTTGAAGTTTCTATTAGAGAAATAATTCCAGGAATTAGCTGATCTTTACAAGGCCATAACTTTGTGTAGAAAACTCCAAAAAGAGTGAGACCAATTTTGTTGGGTTCCTCATGAGGAGTACTTCACAGAGAAACCAAATTTTGGCTATGAAAATTCCCAGGAATTTCTGTAGAATTGTTTTTAGTAAATCCTTTAGGGATTTATTACAGGACCAATTCTTTATGAAATATTCCCAAATTTGGGTAGCAAATCCTCTTCATAGATACTGATCTCCAGTAAAAAATTTGGGCTTCATTGGAGGTCATTTGCTAGGTCAAGTTACCTTCTCAAGTTCAGCCTTTATTTGAAAATTCAAATTTAAACAGAAGCTTTTTCAGAACTCCTGTCTAAGTTCAAAAATTCATATCTCTCTGATGGTAGCTCCAAAAATGGTGAAACAAATTTTGTTGGAACCATGGAGACTTACCCTAATCAGATCTTCCACCATTAGCTATGTCAAGCTCCTGAATTGGGCTCAAAATTTAGAGAAGCATTGTACTTGTAGGAATTTTAAATACTACATTGTGCAATGACATATCTCCAAATTTGGCTCAAATCATCCTTAGAGAGTCTAGTATCCACTGTAAAAATCCCAAAGCCAATTAAGGATTTTAAATAGCAGTAGCTATGAGTAGAAGTCCAATTCTTATAAATCCTTAATACTTATACATGTATTTTATTACATTTCATAATAGTGACCGAAGTTGAGGATATGCCGGAGCCCTTGGACGTCCTCCCACCAGAAGCTGACTTTCCGTTTAACTCGCAACCAGGCAAGCCCCGGTTTGCACTTAAGTACCTTTTATAAAGCTTTTTATTTGTATCATTTATGTCTAGGGTGAATGTTTGCATTAGAGTTAGGGTGATTGAAACCCCACTTGCATAGCCTCTTTAAATCCTATAAAGGGTTGGGTAGTTTACAAACCGACGAGTAGAGAATGCCATGCTAATGTATAGGATCTCGGTAGAAGTCGAGTGGTTGGAAGCTACTCGCGAGATAGTACTTATCACACGGGAAGAAAAGAAGTAGATAATGGCTTGAGTTATAAAAATGAGACCCAGCAGGGGGGATAGGAAGCAGTGAGCAGAGGTCTCACGTGCGTAGCCCTGTTGGTGTCGGTTGAGGACCGTCCGTGTGCGGCCCTGCTGGACAAGTATCGAACAGTACCGGATGCATACTGGCATATGGGAACCAGGAAACCGATGTAATTGGTTAACCTGGGTGTCGAGGCTTACCCAACCGTAAATAGGAGTGGGTTGAGGGTAGCAAGGTGTAAATCTGCCGGTGGGCACAGTCACGCTCCACGCGGGGACCTCGTACCCGTTACGGATGGACCGGTTCGGCATTTGGGTTGCCTTTGAAAGGTTGTTGCATACAACAGAGTAGGAAGGGGTGTGGAATCACGCTTCTGAAAGTGGGTGTATGTGACGTGTTATCCGGGTGTGTCTTGATTGCAATCACCGTCCCTCGCGGTTATTTGAGTACCCGCTTGTTCACTGCGCTGTGACGTAGTAAGAAGTGAAATAAGCCAACTGAAAATGCCGTATTGATCTTAATGTCTTGAATACCTTGACTGTTGTAGATATAGAGCTAATTAAGTTTATATTCCACTTTGGGCATCTCCACATCGGGGGAAAGCGTTTCTTGTTTGATTGTGGACTTCCGATGTGAGAGCTGTCTAAGGCACATGAACCTGCTGCTATAAAACTGAAAGTAAGGATCTACTTATAGGCGTGTCGTTATTGCAAATTCCTTGTCCCTTCTTACATATCCTTGCACGTAGAGTTCCATGTCTAGGGTTGACGGTTAAGACTTGCTGAGCCTTCGTGCTCACGGTTGCAATATTTGAGCTGTGTGCAGGTGAGAGTTATGAGGAAGGTTCCGAGGACGAGGCGGTGCCCCCGTCGGGGTACACGGCCGAGCTGGAGCCCTGCACGCCGACGTGATTCTCCGGTTCCATGCTGCTAGTGTGTAGCGTCCCCGGGCTGGACGGCTGCACTTGTGCATAGTTAGGATGAGAGACCTTATATGTATATTACTTCCGCTGTATGAATAGGTTTTGTAAAAAGACTTCCGCTGTTTTATATCAAATAAAAGTTTGTATGTTATCCTTTATTCTTTTCGTGTGTGCTGTTGGGTGCCGCATCGCATGGCACCACCCTATGCGATTCCTGGAGTGGGTGAACCACGGGGTGGTCCCCACATAGCATAGGGTCCTATGAAACGGGGAGCGAGCTTCCCCTTCACACCGAACCGGTGCACGCCTTTCATCGGAGACACGCGGAGGTACACGTGTTCACCAACGTCAAAGTGCAACGGTCTACGCCTCTTATCAGCGTAGCTCTTCTGCCGGGATTGAGCGACCTTCAAGTTAGCTTGAATCGCCCGAACGCGCTCTTCGGTGTCGTTCACCACATCAACCCCGAATGTGACCCTTTCACCGGACTCACACCAATTTAATGGGGTGCGGCATTTGCGACCGTAGAGAGCTTCGTACGGTACCATCTTGATACTCGCCTGATAGCCGTTGTTGTACGAGAATTCCGCCAATGGTAGGTGATCATCCCAGTTCCTACCATGGTGGATGGCACATGCTCTCAACATGTCTTCCAGAACTTGATTCACCCTCTCTGTCTGACCATCTGTCTGAGGGTGATAGGCGGAGCTCCTGATCAGCTTAGTACCCAATGCAGCGTTTAGCTGCTCCCAAAAGCGAGATACAAATAATGCACCTCGATCCGATACAATGGTCTTGGGTACCCCATATAAGCACAGAATCTTCGCTATGTACACCTCCGCATATTTGCCGGCACTATAACGTGTATTCACTAGGATGAAGTGAGCTGTCTTGGTTAACCGATCGACGATTACCCAAATGGAATCATGTTTGTTGGCAGTTAGGGGTAATCCTACAATGAAATATATGCTTACATCTTCCCATTTCCATGCCGGGATCTTCAGGGGTTGTAGCAGCCCTGATTTCTTCATGTGACCAGCTTTCACTCGTCTACACGTATCGCACTCGGATACGTACTTCGCTACCTCCCGCTTCATCCGTGTCCACCAAAATTTCTTTTTCAAATCTTGGTACATCTTGTTGCTGCCCGGATGAATGGAGTATTTAGACATGTGAGCTTCATCGAGGATTTTTTTTCCTCAACTCCATATCCCGGGGTACGACTATGCGGTCATTGAACCATAGCGTCCCCTCATCATGCTTCCGGAAACATTTGATCTCCCCATTGTCTATCCGTCTCTTGAGATGTGCCATTCCTTTATCAGTCTTCTGAGCTGTCATGATGTCCTCCCTAATAGTAGGGATGAGGGCAAGGTTGTACAGCGATCCATAAGGAACCAAGTATAAACTCGGCTCTTCCTCCTCCACCGGTGTAATGGTGAGGTGATGGACATGTGATTTCCGACTCAGCGCGTCGGCAACCACATTCGCCTTGCCGGGGTGGTAATGAATCTCAATTTCATAATCTTTGATCAATTCTAACCACCTCCGTTGCCTCATGTTCAGCTCCTTCTGGGTGAAAATGTATTTTAAGCTCTTGTGGTCGGTGTAGAGATGCACCAGATTCCCCAGGAGATAGTGCCTCCACATCTTTAGCGCCAACACCACTGCAGCAAGCTCAAGATCATGAGTCGGATAGTGCTGCTCATGGTTTCGTTGTTGGCATGAGCCATAAGCGACCACACGTCCTCCCTGCATCAACACGCAGCCGATCCCAATACCGGACGTGTCACAGTACACGTCGAAGGGCTTTGTTGTATCCGGCTAAGCTAGGACCGGGGCTGTTGTGAGATGCTTCACCAATGCTTGGAACGCTCCTTCACACACCGTGTTCCAAACATATTTCGTTCCCTTCTTCAGCAATTCTGTCATGGGCTTAGCAAGCTTGGAGAAACTTGGAATAAATCTCCGATAGTATCCCGCTAACACGAGGAAGCTTCTGACTTCATGAACTGAAGTGGGAGCTTTCCATTTCAGCACCTGCTCTATCTTGCTTGGGTCAACTGCAATGCCTTCTGCTGAGATGATATGTCCCAAGAATGGCACTTGGCTGATCCAAAACTCGCATTTACTTAACTTCGCATAGAGCTTGTGGTCTCGCAATCGTTGAAGAACGATCCGCAAGTGTTCGGCATGTTCGACTTCTGTCTTGGAGTAAACCAAGATATCGTCGATGAACACTACCACAAACTTGTCCAGCTCCGGCATGAACACCGAGTTCATGAGATACATGAAGTGGGCTGGAGAGTTTGTGAGACCAAAGGACATGACGAGATACTCATATAATCCATATCTCGTCGAGAAGGCCGTCTTCGGGATATCCTCCGCCCGGATCTTTATCTGGTGATATCCAGAGCGAAGGTCCATCTTAGAGAACACACTTGCACCCACAAGTTGATCAAACAATATGTCGATGCGGGGCAGTGGGTACTTATTCTTGATGGTGACGGCGTTGAGCGGCCGGTAATCCACACACAGCCTCAGGGTTTCATCCTTTTTCTTCACAAATAGTGCTGAGCATCCCCAAGGCGAGGAACTCGGCCTAGTGAAACCCTTGCTCAACAGATCATTGAGCTGTTCTTTCAGTTCAGCCAGCTCATTTGGAGCCATTTTGTATGGCCTCCGTGATATGGGCGTAGTCCCGGGTGCAAGTTCAATCTTGAACTCGACATCCCGCTCAGGTGGCATGCCCGGAAGATCATCCGGGAACACGTCAGGATACTCCCGGACTATGGGGATGTCTTCTAACTTGAGAGCTTCAACATTATTAATTGTTAAAACTTCCCGGACTGGCGTGTCTAACACCATGGAATGCGGACGGTGGAATGGAGAATTTAAGTGAACCATCCGTGTCCGAGTCTCTAGGACAGCGCCATGGTATTGTATCCATGACATCCCTAATATTGCATCAATCATTTGCCCCATAAGGATTATCAAGGTGGTGGGATATAGTTTCCCACCTAAGCACAGAGGTGCCTTTGGAATCATCATATTAGCTGAAATCTTCCCTTCAGGTGAGCAGATCATATAAGTGCAGTCGGTTGGGAAGACATGCATTTGATGCTTAGCCACATAGGATGCACTTATAAAGCTGTGGGTTGCACCAGAATCACACAATATGACGATGGCTTGATTGTTGAGAGTAAACGTACCCGCCAGCACATTGTCTCCCTCTGGGGCGTCCTCATTGTCGAGGTTGCGGATGCCACCAGTCCACTGACCAACCTTCTTCACTGGAGGTCGGCCTCGAGCACCGCCCTGGAACTGGGCTTGCCCGCTGCTCTGCTGCCCCTGGGGACAGTCCTTCGCGAAGTGGCCCGCCTGGCCACACGTGAAGCAAGTGAAGCGGGGCGGTCCCCCGCTGATCGGTGGGCGGAAATCCGGGGCGCGTTGTGGCGGTGGAAACGCCCGGGGTACCGTCTGCTGCTGCTGTCTTGGTGGTGGCATCGGCGGACGGAACGGAGGTGACTGAAAAGGACGTCCCCCGAACCGTTGAGGTCACGCCGGTGGATGCCACTGCTGTCCGGATGGTGTCCGATACACCATACATTACTTATGAGGAGCGCCACCACCACTGCTGGGCGGAGCGCTGCGCTTCCTCTGCTCAGCTGCCAACTCCCGCTGAGTGTCCTCTTGCATGATCGCGGCATTGACTAAGTCATTGAAGGTGCCGCGATTCTATTGCACGAGATGCGTCTTCATTTTGGGGTGTAACCCCCGATAGAAGTGCTCCCGCTTTTTCTCCTCGGTGGCGATGTAGTCTGACACATATTGCGCCAGATGGTTGAAGGCACGCGAGTAGTCATGGGGACTCCTCCCGCCCTGCTTCAGTTCCAAAAATTCTTGGAACATCCTCTTCATGATCCCGGGAGGGATGTGATAGGCACGGAACGCCTCCCGGAATTCCTCCCATTCCACGGCATGGCCAGCCGAACGTGAGGCGACATAATTCGCCCACCATGCAGCAGCTGCACCGTGGAGTTGCTGTGCTGTGAACAGAGTCTTCTGCTGCTCCATACATTGGAGCAGCCCGAACTTGGACTCGATGGTCCGCAGCCAGTTGTCGGCCTCCAGTGGTTCTTCAGCTTCGGTGAACACTGGAGGGTGCGTACTCATGAAGTCCGAGTACGACACTTCACGGGGCTCACGAGGCCCTCTGTCTTGACGCCCCCCCCCCCCCCCCCCCCCCGCCTGGGACGTATTCTGCACAATGGTGCGGAGCAGGTCGGTCTGCTCCTCACGACCACCCACCAGTTCCGCAATCACATCCGGTAGAGTAAGAGGAGGCGGCGGTGGTGGTTGCTGCTGCGGGGTGCTGTCGTAGGCCGGTGGCTGGGAGTCATCACCTCCCTGTTGGCTAGAGCCACCAACCTCGTGCCTGGTCCTAGTACGAACCATCTGCAACCACACGACAATAATCATTAGTCCCGCAACATTTTGCATGCAGTCCAATAAAAATAGGCGTAAAAACATAATGACAATAAAACATGCGATACCTCTCGTAAGTAGATAATGTAATAACTTTGCACAAGCTACACCATTATCAGACCAAACACAAGCTAGTTTAATCCAACTTGATGAACCTCCTCTTTGGAAGCTCACCATAACTAGGTTTGGTCACTACGAGACATTACTATCGCGTTGTCATCACGTATACCACCCTTAGGGTACAACACCCTCTCCAATGAGTTCAACTGTCACTCCTCTATCAGAATGACCAGTTTCTACCTATTCCAAGTTTTGATCTGGTTCTGGGCATTTTCATAACTCAAGCTGAATACCAAAGTTAAATTTAACTTTAGTATCTTTCCAACGAGTACTCATTTGCCCCCATATCAGCTCTTGTTAAAAAGTTATGTTAATTCAAAGTCAGCAGAATTTCTGGAAGAATTTTAACAGCACCTCCCTTGAAAGTTGATGTTTTCAACTCCGGTTTCCACTGAAATCTGTGCTGAAATTTCAGAAACTTTGAATCGCAAAGATGTAACACATATTCTACCCTTTTCTAAGGATGTATCATATGAAATTTTTTTATTTTTGCTTCTGGGAGTTATCATTGAAAAACAGAACAGTCCAGAGAATGTTTCACTCTGTCCTGGTTCTGGACAGTTTACATTTTTCTGGGAATTAAGCCATCTTAAGGTGTGTTTCAGCTCTGGAACTCTACAACAAAGTTGTAGAGTACTCAAATACCTTCCCAGAACTATATGCCACACCTCCCTCGGCTAAAAGACCTGTGAGTTGTGCCCTGTTGAAGTTCAGCAACCTTGCTGCCCAAAACAGAGCACTCTGTTTTTTATCCCTTTTGGAACTACACTCATCCCTATCTAATTTGTCTACCCAACCCGGGTCCTAATTGTTGAACCTAGTGATTTTAATTCCTTGTTATCACTATTTTTCATGCATATGCCTATGATATCTCGGTACTACGTTCCTCACAAAAGAAAATCCTAACCGGATTATACCGGCATATACGTCTCAAGTGTGGCACTAAACGGTCTCTCGCACACGTTTACTACACGGATACATACGTGGTTAATACCTGCAGAAAATCACACAATAATGGTGCACTCAATGGTTGATTTCATTTCAGGCAGGATTCATATTTAAAAGTAATACAAACGCCCGTATCATTGTCATACGACCGTCCTTGAGTTAGGTCACGTCTCAAGGTACGTGATCGTGTTTCAACACCACACGACGGGGAACCCGAGTATGTCATGAACGGGTCGCCACGGTTGGGAATGTTATCAACCCAACAGACACCACCTACTGCCCTGCAGGGCACGCCAATGGCAAGCGCTGCGTATGTCCTCATGGACTATTTCCGTACGAACACACTCTCGCGTTACTGACCACGCGATGGGGTCTCCACTTACTTGCCTAATGCACGCTAGGGATCAGCGTTTCATATGAACTCAGGAACATGAAGAGTCCAAGAGTTTCATATTGACGTCTCACACCAAGCTGTGAGACAAATCCCTGAACCACGTTCCTCGTCAGGGGAGCTAACCGAAATTGGACCGCTTTCGGTGGCATTCCTTACCATTCTTACCAGAGCGTAGGTGCGGTGTTACATAATTAAAATTCAGAATTATAACACATAGGTTAGTCTTTGCCACTTTAGGTAACTATGCTAGTCTAGTCCTTACATGGGCTACTACCGAATCCTCACAGTATACCTAAGTTTTCCCGTAATACAGTCCGTAAGTACTGTGCTATCCGCAATGCAGCTCTGATACCAGGCTGTGGCGGACCGGTGTCCGCTCATCCAGGATCGCAGAGGATGGTGCCGCACGATGCGACACCCGACAGCACACGTCATAAGAACACAATATATTACATGGGAAAACAACTGAACTGTACAAACTAGTACAATACTCAGTTACAAACTAGTGTCTTTATTACACAGCGGAAGTTTCTTTTATACAACTCACGCCCGCCTATCTAGCAAAAGTCGGTTGCCCAGCCCGAGGGCAACCCACACTAGCTGCACTCGTCAGCTCAGCGCGGCGTGTACGGCTCCCACTCAGCCGTGGTCCCCGAAGGAGGGTAACCCTCGCCGGTGGACTCGTAACCCGAGTCCGTGGGTGGCTCCTCACCTGAAAAACACTTAAGCAGAAACCGTGAGCACGAGGGCTCAACAAGACTTAACCGACTTACCTAGGCATGAAACTCGACATGAGGTGTACAATGACATAGGATAGCAATGTTGCAGTAAATGGACACGCCTACAAGTTCATCCTTAGTTCATCTTTTAGCAACAAGTTAACAGCTCATGAAGCTGAAATTTAGTAAGCAATATTTGGTGGCACACATGTAGCAATACAATTATCTCATGACAGCAATATTGAATCACAGCATTCCATAAATTATCTACGTTACGATGCAGTGAACAAGCGGTACTCGTCACCGCGAGGGACGGCGAATCGACTCGATATACACCTGCAGGGAAACCCAAAGAGCACGTCACGTACGCCCACCCGTGGAGCTGCACAGCACGCTCACTCGATGTCGTACGGGACAACCTTTCACCCAACAGCCCAAACGTCGAACCGGTCGCACCGAAACGGACAGGAGGTTCCCCACACGGAGCATCTCTGTATGGCCATTGGCAGATTTCCACCTTGCTGCCCTCAACCTACACCTTTAAATCGGTGTGCTATGCCTCGACGCCCGGAGGTTTAGGCTACATCGGTTTATCGGGGCCCATATATCCGATATGCCTTCGGTACGTTCAATACTTGTTCAGCAGGGCCGCACACGGCTCGGTCCTCAATCGACACGGACAGGGCTGCGCACACAAGACTTCCTCTTGCTGCGCCCTAGCCCCTGCCTAGTCTCATTTTCATTACTAAAGTGATCTCCCGTCACTCGAACCAAACCCGTGTGTCCCAACCTATCTCGCGAGTAGATTCCAACTACTCGACTTGTACCGAAGTCCTATGAAATTATTAAGCATAGCCTGTCTACTCGAGATCTTAGACACTACCCTCACTCTTATGGAAAAATTCTGGTCATGCAAGTGGGGTTCCATCCATCCTATACCTAATGCCCAATCATACTTTACATGACACATGTAAAAACATTAAAACTTATAAAAAGGGTTAATGCAAACCAGGGCTTGCCTTGTTGCTGCTGGTCAGGGGTTAGTTCTTCGTCCGGAAGAAGGAAGTCCAGCACTTCCGGAGTCTCTTCTTCAGAGACTACACGTTTAATGAAATACGACATGTAAATTTAAATGCAATGTGTAAACTTGAATACCTAATTACTAATAACTCTAGCTAGCCCTCCCCTTTGGTTATGAAATTTTTATGGTGGCTTGGTAGGGTCCTAACCAGAGTCTTGACCAAGTTTCATTTGAAACAAAGTTCATTTGAGCTTTGTACAAATAAAAACCTATTTGGCCAAAAATTGAGCCTCTAAGTAATTCCAGAGGTTTTCATGGCTCCAACCATTACTTTCTGGAAACTAGAATTTAGGATGTTTCTAATGGAGTTGGTTTCATGTCATTTGAACAATTCTACAGAAAGTTATGTCCTAATTAAGATTTGAGAAAATCTAAAAAATGTTTCTGTACATTTTTCTATTTTCTCAGGGCAGTTCTCTTAATCACCCAATTAGGGCAACTAAATGAACTTGGATGAGTCTGAAAATTTTACTGGGATTCATAGATTTTCCAGTGAACCTCTCAGCCAAATTTCAGAGTTTTTCATAAAGTAGTTCTCCAGATAAAATTCCCAACAGTTTCAACTTTAGGGATTTAATTCTGGAAAACTATTCACTTTCATGCGCTGAATTTGGTATTGCTGAAAAGTACTCAGAATTCTAAGTTTAGCAAAATTTGGTTCATCAAATTTGGAGTTTCCTAGCAAAAGTTCTATGCATTTAAAGTTTGAACTAAAACTGGAAATTCCAAAAATGTTTAAATCCTGCGGGTGGGTCCATTGCACACGTGTTGACCGCTGCAGCCGAGCCACACGGGGCCACAGGCTCCTTCCCGCGCAGCCACACTGGATCCTGGACCACAGAAAATCCCGCACGTTACTTCCAGCCGCTGACGAGTGGGGCCTCCCCCCTTCGTCTTCCTCCAGCCACCCGCGTGACACCGCCGCCGAGCTCGCCGGAGCTCTCGCCGGAGAGGGGTTCCGGCCCACGGAACTTGCCGATTCTCGTCGCCTGTGCCTATCTCGGCCTGGGGAACATGGTGGTGCCCTCACCAGAGCGTGACAACGGCTGGAACAGTGCTCCCGCCGGTTACAGTGGCCAGGAGCTCACCGGCGACGTCGAACTCGGCATCCCCTGCACCTTTTTCGACGTGTTTTGCTCGGGGAGCTCCGCTGACACCTGCTGGTCACGGACATGGACACCGATCCCCGTGAAGACGGCTGCAACTACGACCTCACCGGTGACCTAGACCGGAAATCGGCGCCGATGCAAAAAGCTCGAAGAACGTCGCCCATACTCGATGAAACTCGATGGTTTCTGATCTCAGAGACGCGTGGGCGAGTCTAGATCACGTCCTTAGCTCGGTCTAAGGAGTGGTGGCTTACTTGCTACGAATTTCCGAATTTCGCATGGTTCGGTTTTAAACACTCCGACGCGCTAATCCCCCAAATTCTTCGCCGACCGTGCGAGAGAGAGGGCGAGGTCAGTACGGTTGGGATCAGTACCTCGAGGCGGTTCTTTCTTGTGTTGCTCGTCGGGCACGAGAGTGCCTGGGTTGCTCGGACGCCGGCGACCAGAGAGCGGCGAGGAAAAAGTTTGTGCGCGGAGGCGATTGTGGATGGGGGAACGCTGGGGCAGCCGGGGCACCGTGAAAACAGACGAGCGAGCGTCGCGCTGGTGTGGTGACTCCGCTCTTTCACCGTGCGGTGGCCGCGTTGGGACGGGGTCGACCCCGTGCGCTGTCGCCCGTAGGGGTGTTCGACCTCGTGCCTGAGTCGGTTTGATCCCTGGGTGGCTGACCAGTGGGCCCTCTTCTCCCCTCTAATTCTTTCTCCCCCTTCTGCTGTAAATATCCCCAGCTACTAAACATTGAATGGGAGACTTAGCCCCCAAGTATTGGTTTGAATTCTAGTTCTTAAGTTTAAACTTTGTTGGGTTAAATTTGCTTGATGTTTAAACTGAAATTCAAATTCAGTTTTGAATTATTGCAAATTTAGGTCCCGACAGGATGAACTCCAACGGGGATGAAATTTGGTGGGCTAGCTCAGAAAAATATGCTGAGTTTGAATATGAAGCTAACTTTTGAATTCAAGTGATGAAAGTTGCTGCAATTTGAATTTGCATTCAAATTGGCCTCTTTTTCAAATACCTCCAAAAGTGCCTCAAAAAGTGGTGGATTTACATGAAACTTGGCCTGAACCTTCCCAAGACTTTTCAAGTCCTAGGGGTGAGCTCAACCTCTCATGTTCATGTGTACAAATCCCACTTTGTGAAAGAGAAGGCTTTCCCCTCTAATCACTCTTTTGATGGAGGTTACTTGCTCTTCACAATATTTCCTAAGAAATCCACAATAAAAACTGTGGTGTTGTGAAGTGAATAAAAGTTTTTGCAAGTCGCTTTTCTTGGGCTTTTACACGTACAACCTCGGTACATGCCCCCGCCTGCACCACAGTATGGATCGACCACTCCTGCATACCGCTATAGTCAGCCACCACAGCAACGACCCGTTGCACCAGCACCTCGTGTGCCCATGCCTCCCTTGCCCCAACCTAACATGGGCGCTCCTGTTCAAAACCCCCGCCCCAATGTACTTGCTGCCGTAGGCAACAGGGCATGCTTTGCATGCGGGGAAACAGGACACTTCGCGAACCAGTGCCCGAGAAGAGGCCCTGGACAGCAAGGCAACGTGCCCAAACAGAACCCGCGGCCAAATAGAGGGGACAATCAAGGAAAACGGGGACAGCAGAACTATGCTCGCGGCAATGTGAACCATGTCTCTGCTGAGGAAGCACAACAGGCTGAGGGCGTCGTAATTGGTATGTTCCTTGCCAACTCCAACCCAGCCACCATCTTATTTGATTCTGGAGCATCACATTACTTAATATCATCCAAGTATGTTGCCAAGCATAATCTACCCATAACACACTTGAAATACACTATGTTGGTTAATTCTCTCAGTGGAGAGATGAAGACTAAATATAGTATGTCCGAAAGTAAACCTTAATTTAAGGGGGGTAGACTTCCTTGCCAACCTCATTGTCTTGGACTCCCAAGGGATTGACATAATACTCGGGATGGATTGGCTAAGTAAGCACAACGGAGTAATCCAATATGCCGAAAGGAGCGTGCAGTTGACAAACGAGCACGGAACTCATATCGAGTTTGAGTCAGCCCAACCAACAGCCGAGAGGGCAGAATTTCCTCATCTATTCTCTACCAATGAATCTCGAGGGCGAGATTCAATTTAAGGGGGGGTAGATTTGTGACACCCTCATTTTTGGTTTCCGCATATATCATGTTTCATGAAGAGAAAACATTTTAAAAGAAGTAGGAACACAGAAAAATATCAAAAAGATAGCCAATAAGAGCCGAATCCAGTTCCCAGAGAGCGCCGAAGATAACTTCCGCGGCCCGCTGGCCACGTGGCGTGTTCGGAGCTCATCCCTGCAAAGTGGGGAGAGGTCCGCTGCTAAACTGGCTACGTGGCAGGCTCGGGGCTCATCTCCGCAAAGGGGGAGAGGTCCGACCCTCTGGGACACGTGTTGCCCCCGGAGCTTATCTCCGGGAGGTCCGTCACTGATGGACACATGTCGACCTCGGAGCTCGTCTCTGAGGAAAAAAGGGAGTCCGGCACTACTTGACGTGTGGCATTCACGGAGCTCACCTCCGAAGAGAAGGAGGTCCGGAATGGATACGTGGCACAACCGGAGCTCATCTCTGCGCAGGAGGAGATACCAGGCCCCGATGGGACGTGGAGCTTCCGGAGCTCATCACCGCGGAGGTAACGAGTTCTGGAACGGTTTTTGGATTCTGTACGTGTAGAAATACCGGTACGGAGGAGAAACTGACCTGGATTCCACAATGCTACCGCACCAAATCAACTAAAGATAAGTTGTTAAGATTCAACGATGATCTGAATAGGACTCTTATTCGAAGTCCAATCAGATCAGGACTTTTCTCTTCCCGATTATAAATAGAACCCAGAACCCTTGGCTGAAAACCACAAACTTCTTTTCAACTCCTGAGCCGACGACTTAGAGCCCTAGCCCCAACTCGCCGAGTAAGCCCATCGCCGGAGTTCAGTCGAGGAAGATCACCGGAAGGGAGCCCAACGATATGTCTTGCTAGGAGAAGAACGTAAGAAGGACAAGCTCAGGGAGCTGTCTACGACGAGCTGCAACAACAAGGTTTCGAGATCCAAGAGCCACCAGAACCGCAAGAACAAGGCAAGTGCTCCTTGACCATATTGATCCTATGTTTTTGGGAAAAACTGTTTTGTTTTGCGAAAAGGTGTGTGTGCTGAGTCAAACATGATGGGAAACCCTTTTATAGGAATTTACTAGTTTTGGTTAAACCACCCTTGTCGCCTGGGAAGTTTATGAGTCGGGTATGTTTTTTTTTTTACTTTTATGCTTCGCTGAGTCCATGGGATTGGGAAGCGAGATAGATGTGTCTAGCTAACTGCACTCGTAATTATAATGAGAAACTGATGGTGAAAATGGACATGGATCGGATGGAGATCTAGGCAAGCCAGGTTTGTGAATGAGGTAGCATGAGATGGTGGTTTACTTGCCGTAGATCTAAGGACCGGTTCATGCGAGCACATGCCAGGATAACAGTGCCACCACAAGGCCAAGTATGGGTGCATCTTAGCTGAGTAATTAGGTAAGTTGCTAGATTGTTATGGACCATGGAAGGCGCGGGGAATGGGAGTCTTGTGAGGACTGCCCTGGGAACTGCATGGCACAAGAGGGGCCCGTGGGTGGGAGAATTGGAGATTCTAGCCTGCCGGTGAAACCTTAGTGAGTCCATACATCTAGTAACCCCTTTGTAAAGGCTATTTTGTGATCTCTTAGCCATACACCGATGGTTGTGTACTGGTATAATGGAGGTTCTGCAGTCGCCGACGGGTGACGAAATCACAAACTTGTGGGTAAAGAGGTGCAAACTCTGCAGAGTTCTTAAAACTATCATGATAGTCGAGCTTACGGTCACGAGCGCCTGGCTAACTTCCATGATTAGTTGGGATGGTTATTGGGCTGGATATTGGTTTGGTTTTGGGACTGTTGAGTCCGGGTGATGAGATGAGTTGCATGACTGTTGAGTTATGGCAACAAGGTTGGTTTCGGTGTGAGACGAAGTTGTTTATGAGATGAAATGGTAGCTAATACGAGATGGTATTTGCGAGATGGTAGCGAATACGAGGAAGTATTCGTGAGCAAGAATGAGGTTGATTGATGTCTGGTTATGAACATAATGGAGGTATGATTGGTATTTTAATACATGTTGGGATTACATTCACTTAAAAATGAGTCGCTGTTTTACCATGGTTTGATAAATAACTTTGCTTTCTGCAATGAGCCTTTTCATACCTATCTTGTTACGAGACTTCATATCATATTTTCCCGCACTTGCTGAGTACATCATTGTACTCAAACTTGTATTATTATTTCATCATCAGCAGCAGGAGAAGACTACTATGAAGAACAAATGGAGCATTAGGCGTGTGATCTCTTCTCAACCCTGCCTGTGGGGATGGAGTAGAGATGGAGCCATGGCTGCCTAGAATTGCTTCCACATTAGTTAAATTGCTTCCGCATTAGAATAAAGACTTCCGCTGCACAGAAATAAGACTTCCGCTGTGAGCATGGGTCCAAGACTCATGAAACATTGTAATAAACTCTGTTATTCGTGGATATATATATTCTGAATTCAGTTTGTGGAACATATGTGTATGTGTGATGAACATCCTGGGCACACATATGCATTAGTTCTCGGTTCCGTGGTTTTCCACGGAATTAAGGGCGTCACAGATTGGTATCAGAGCCACGGTTGACAATGGGTTACACGCCTAAATAGGAAACACTGATTGGTATCAAAAGCCACAGATAGGGGTAGATTACACACCTAGATGCAATCACAGATTGGTATCAGACACAGATTGGTAGCTAAGCTACGCTGAACAAAGGAAGCACCCTAGGATTCTTAGATTGGCCTTGAAACTACCTTGACATAGGAAACCATCCTTGAATAGGAGTTGTGTGAGCACTTGTGATGATTGTTTGTGATTGTGTGCTTAGTGTGAGTTGTGGGATGTCACAAAACGTCGACCATATCCATACGTAAGTAGAAAAAGGTGTGAAATGTTTTGGTACTTGTTCACATCCTCATATGGGCTAATATGTATAAAGTCCAACTCACCTTGATGCATATAGTTGAGGGAATCTACCTAATCCTTCTAACCTTCTATTTTGATCTCTCTCACAGATGGTGAGAGGAAACGCCGGCCAAAGGAACGTCCGTGACAACCAAGAGGATGGTCACGAGGAAGTTCCTGTTAACCCCGGAGCTGGCAAGAACCACCTTGAACGGTTGATGGCCATGCAGAACAAACTTATGCAAACTATGATCCAAACTTTGGGTCAGTTGCAGGCGAACAACAACAACCCCGTTCCGGCACCACCGCCACCACCACCGCCGGCTCATAACAGGCTGGGAGAGTTCATGAGGACTCAACCACCCACCTTTGCTCAAGCTAACGACCCCATGGAGGCCGACGACTGGTTAAAATCCATGGAGAAGAAGCTTGCCATAGTGCAGTGCAATGACCGAGAGAAGGTCCTCTTTGCATCGCACCAACTTATGGGAGCTGCCGCTAACTGGTGGGATGCGCCTAAGCAACGCTCATGTCGATCCGGAGGCAATCACTTGGACTGAGTTCAAGGAAAGTTTCCGCTCTCATTACATCCCTGCTGGTGTAATGATGCTCAAGAGACAGGAGTTTGAAGGTCTCCGCCAAGGACAGAGAAGTGTGAATGAGTATCTCAACAAGTTCACACAACTGTCCCGGTATGCCCCCGAAGATGTCAACTCAGACCAGAGGAAGCAATACCTGCTCATGAGAGGGTTGAACAATGAGATCCAGGTTCAGCTCCTCAACAATGACTACGCAAGCTTTCAGAAGCTGGTTGACAAGGCTATAGTGGTTGAAAGCAAGATCCGGGAGATCGAGCGAGAGTGCAAGAGAAAGATGCCATACCAGCCTCAAGGTAGCAACGTACGACCTCGGTACATGCCCCCAGCCGCACCGCAGTATGGATCGACCACTCCTGCATACCGCCCTAGTCAGCCACCACCGCAACGACCCGTTGCACCAGCACCTCGTGTGCCCATGCCTCCTGTGCCACGACCTTACATGGGCGCTCCTGTTCAAAACCCCCGCCCCAACGTACCTGCTGCCGTAGGAAACAGGGCATGTTTTGCATGCGGGGAAATAGGACACTTCGTGAACTAGTACCCGAGGAGAGGTCCTGGACAGCAAGGCAACGTGCCCAAGCAGAACCCGCAACCGAACGGAGGGGACAATCAAGGAAACCGGGGACAGCAGAACTATGCTCACGGCAACGTGAACCATGTCTCTGCTGAGGAAGCACAACAGGCTGAGGACGTCGTAATTGGTATGTTCCTTGCCAACTCCAACCCAGCCTCCATCTTATTTGATTATGGAGCATCACATTACTTCATATCATCCAAGTTTGTTGCCAAGCATAATCTACCCATATCACATCTAAAATGTGCTATGCTAGTTAATTCTCTCGGTGGAGAGATGAGGACTAATATAGTATGTCCGAAAGTAAGCCTTAAAATAAGGGGGGTAGACTTCCTTGCCAACCTTATTGTCTTGGATTTCCAAGTGATTGACATAATACTCGGGATGGATTGGTTTAGCAAGCACAACAGGGTAATCCAATGTGCTGAAAGGAGCGTGCATTTGACAAATGAGCACGGTATTCGTGTCAAGTTTGAGTCAGCCCAACAAACAACCGAAAAGGCAATCTTGAACCACGTTGAAGGAGCGACATTGGACAGCATTCCAGTGGTTCAAGAATTCTCGGACGTGTTCCTAGAGGAGCTTCCTGGTATGCCCCCTGATCGGGACATTGAGTTTGTCATTGATTTGGTACCTGGAACTGCACCCATAGCCAAGAGACCCTATAGGATGCCTATCAATGAACTAGTAGAACTCAAGAAGCAAATTCAAGAGCAGTTGGAGAATGGTTTTATACGTCCAAGCTCGTCACCGTGGGGAGCTCATGTGCTCTTCGTAGACAAGAAGGATGGAACCCAAAGGATGTGCATGGACTATAGGTCTCTCAACGAGGTGACAATTAAGAACAAATACCCTCTGCCCCGTATAGAGGACCTGTTCGACCAAATGAAAGGAGCCCGAGTGTTCTCCAAGATTGATCTTCGGTCGGGATATTTCCAGCTGAAGATTAAGCCCTCCGATATACCCAAGACTGCCTCCCGAACACGGTATGGTTCGTATGAATATACCGTCATGTATTTTTGTAAGGGCCTCAGTTTTTGATACATGTTTGAAGTGTCATCACCACACACACACCTCATTTGAAGCAAGTTGATAAACAAATTTCAAGAGCAAGTAACCACCATCAACATGCTCATTAGCGAACAAACTCACATATTGCAAAAGTGGTATTTTCCACCTGTGATATAGAGGGGCTGGGCATATGAAAACTCCTACACATTGCTAAGGATGTCCATGCCAAATTTCACCCAAATTCAAAACCTTTTTGAGGTCAGTTTGGGTATAACTAGAAAGAGGGCAGTTTGAAACCATATTCAAATTCAAACTGTTTTTATCCCATGAATTCAAAAGTGGGAGGCATATTCTTATTCAGCACAATTTTGTGAGCTCACACACCAATTTTCACTCCATTTGGAGTTGATCTTGACATGAGCTAAGTGGGGCAAATTCAAACTTTAATTGAATTTCAAACTGAACATGTGCTGAAATTCATTCAAACCAAACCCAATTTGAATTCTAATCAATTCAAATGACTCATGGGTGAATAATTTGAATCACCAGGGGTATTTTGGGGCTCACTGTTTACAACAGTAATTAGGAGTAAATTTCAGAGGTTAAAACCCCGGGTGGGACCCACATGTCATAGAGAGAAGGGGGGAAGACTTGCACACAAAGTCACAGCCTCGGTGGGAAATTCCACCGAGCAGCTGTCGGCTGTGCCACCGAGAAGCCACCGGCGCCACCAGCTGCTTACCTCGTCACGCGCTGGCGCCCAGGGCGGCTTGCTCGCGCCTCCACGCGACCGGCACCGCCTCAGCCCGAGCGAAGACCCGCTGGCTTTATCCCCTCGCGTGCAACCCCGAGCAGCGGAAGATTTTCTCCCCGAAGCTCTCTGCTCGATCGGGAAAACCAGCAAACGATCGCTCCTTCCTTCCCTGAGCGGCTAGACAGCACCCTGAGATCGCACTCCACCTCCCCGATGCCAAAAAACCTGAGCTCCGACCTCCCTTGCCCGAGAACGATCGCCACAGCGGCGACCTAGCCTCAGCCGAAGGTCAGGCGCTCGTGGACAGCGTTCCACAGGCGTTTTCACGGGCCAGCAAGGGTAGCAGCAGGAGCGCGCAACAGCCGTGTTTCTCTCCTCCAAGTTTGGAAGAAAACCGTGAAGAATCACCGGCGAATTTTCAGTTTTTACTCCGGCGACCTTAAACTGAGCTTCCGGTACGGATTCTTCAAATTCTTGCTCTAAGATCCTTCTCTAGTTATCAAATCTTGCACATAGACGCTGGACTAGCCGGCGATCAAGTTCCTTTCTGCATCCGTGGTGTGAAACCAACTAGGAGTGACGAATTCTGAGCTCGATCAAGAGTGTTCATGGTGGGCACGCTCGGTCACACGGTGTCGACCGACTTGCCGCCATCTTTGAACCTGTTTGACACCATGTCGAGCTTTCTAGAGGTGTACTGATGCTATAGAACCGATCGTTCGAGGTTTTGGCGGGTTAGAACCCACGGCCGACGGCGCCGAACCTCAACCGAGGCCGCCGCACGTCGGCGGGCTATTTCCGGTCATCGCCAGCTCGAGCTGACCCCACAGACGTGTTCCTCGACGTCGACAACCCCCTGGCGGCGAGTTTCAGACCGTGCGATGGCCGGCAGTGACAGTCCGGCGAGCTCCGAGTCTGCTCCAGAGAGGGGAGGCGGCACGGGCGCGCGGGCGCGTCGGGAGGAAGACGAAGCCGGCTGGCCCACTGTCACACCCGGTTTCTCCGAAGAACAACCGAGTGAATATCACATGTATGCCAGGATCATTTTCTCATACATGTGATGACAAATAGTGAAGCATCATTTATTACAAGCCAGGTGTCGAATATAAATAAGTCTTACATAGCATATGTCTCGATGGACGATAATAAGTTCATAACATGTAAATAAAATAGCAGCGGAATATTATTCTTGTGGGCTCCGTCACAGGCGTTGCTCGGGGGACTCAATGAACCTAGAAACCTTCTTCGGGTCCGAAGTCTTGATCGTTAAACACCACATCATCCCCTTGACCTGAGCAGCAATTTAAACCAACAAATATGCAAGGTTGAGTACCGTTGGTACTCAGCAAGTGTGGGAAAGTTATGTCATGCATAGCTAGAGCAAGGAGAGGTTGAACTCATGGTTAAAGCACTACGCAATTAATACCTACCACCTTAGCTTATTAAGCACCTACATTACTACATAGGTGAAATGGTCCCAATCTCCCAACCCATCATCAAAATCAAATAACCATAACATCACTTCGAATGTTAAGCTCCCCGCTTAATATCCACAACTTCCAAAGTCGTCTGTGGGGACCACCCCGTGGTTCACCCACTCTAGGATAGCATAGGGTGGTGCCGTACGATGCAGCACCCAACAGCACACCAGAAAAGAATAAAGAACAACATATAAACTTTTATTTAATATAAAACAGCGGAAGTCTTTTAAAAACCTAATTAAAAGCGGAAGTTATATACATAGTTGCTCTCAAATCCTAACTAAGCAAAAGTGCAGCCATCCAGCCCGGGGACGCTACACACTAGTAGCAAGTAACCGGAGATCACGGCGACGTGCATGGCTCCAGCTCGGCCGTGTACCCCGACGGGGGCATCGCCTCGTCCTCGGAACCTTCCTCATAACTCTCACCTGCACACAGCTCAAAATATTGCAACCGTGAGCATGAAGGCTCAGCAAGTCTTAACCGTCAACCCTAGGCATGGAACTCTAAGTGCAAGGATATGTAAGATGGAAAAAGGAATTTGCGACAAAGACACGCCTATATGTTGGTCCTTACTTTCAGTTTTATAGCAGCAGATTTATGTGCCTTAGGCAGCCCTCACATCGGAAGTCCACAATCAAACAAGAAACGCTTTCCTCCGATGTGGTGATGCCCAAAGTGGAATATAAACTTAATTAGCTCTATAACTATGGCAATCAAGGTATTCAAGACATTATAGAACAATACAACATTTTCACTTGGCTTATTTCACTTCTTACTACGTCACAGCACAGTGAACAAGCGGGTACTCAAATAACCGTGAGGGACGGTGATTGCAATCAAGACACACCCGGATAACACGTCACATACACCCACTTTCAGAAGCGTGATTCCACACCCCTTCCTACTCTGTTGTATGCGACAACCTTTCAAAGGCAACCCAAATGCCGAACCGGTCCATCCGTAACGGGTAGGAGGTCCCCGCGTGGAGCGTGACTGTGCCCACCGGCAGATTTACACCTTGCTACCCTCAACCCACCCCTATTTACGGTTGGGTAAGCCTCGACACCCAGGTTAACCAATTACATCGGTTTCCTGGTTCCCATATGCCAGTATGCATCCGGTACTGTTCGATACTTGTCCAGCAGGGCCGCACACGGACGGTCCTCAACCGACACCAACAGGGCTACGCATGTGAGACCTCTGCTCACTGCTTCCTATCCCCCCTTCTGGGTCTCTTTTTCATACAACTCAAGCCATTATCTACCTCTTTCCTTTCCAGTGATAAGTACTATCTCGCGAGTAGCTTCCAACCACTCGACTTCTACCGAGATCCTATACATTAGCATGGCATTCTCTACTCGTCGAGTCTGTAAACTACCCAACCCACCATAGGAGTCAAGAGGCTATGCAATTGGGGTTTCAATCACCTTAACTCTAATGCATACATTTTAACCAAGACATAAGTGATACAAATGAAAAACTTTATAAAAGGTACTTAAGTGCAAACCGGGGCTTGCCTGGTTGCGAGTTAAAGGGGAAGTCAGCTTCTGGTAGGAGGACGTCCAATGGCTCCGGTCCGTCCTCAACTTCGGTCACTATTATGAAATGTAATAAAATACATGTATAAGTATTAAGGATTTATAAGAATTGGACTTCTATTCATAGCTACTGCTATTTAAAATCCTTAATGGGCCTTGGGATTTTTACAGTGGATACTAGACCCTCTAAGGATGATTTGAGCCAAATTTGGAGATATGTCATTGCATAATGTAGTCTTTAAAATTCCTACAAGTACAATGCTTCTCTGAATTTTAAGCCCAATTCAGGAGCTTTGACATAGTTACTGGTGGAAGATCTGATTAGGGTAAGTCTCCATGGTTCCAACAAAATTTGTTTCACCATTTTTGGAGCTACCATAAGAAAGATATGAATTTTTGAACTTATACAGGAGTTCTGAAAAAGCTTCTGTTTAAATTTGAATTTCCAAATAAAGGCTGAACTTAGGAAGGCAGTTTAGCCTAGCAAATGATCTCCAATGAAGCCCAAATTTTTACTGGAGATCAGTATATATGAAGAGGATTTTCTGCCCAAATTTGGGAATATTTCATAAAGAATTGCTCCTGTAATAAATCCCTAAAGGATTTATTAAAACAATTCTACAGAAATTCCTGGGCACTTTCATAGCCTAAAATTGGTTTTTGTGTGAAGTACTCCTCATGAGGAATCCAACAAAATTGGTCTCACTATTTTTGGAGTTTTCTGCACAAAGTTATGGGCTTGCAAAGATCAGCTAATTCCTGGAATTGTTTCTCTAATAGAAACTTCAAATAATTTGGCTGGGCCCACTGTTTTAATTCGGACCAGTCAGATTTTAGCAACACCGGGGGCTACGGGATTATTCCCGCGCAGCCGCACTGGATCCGGTGCCACAAACCGATCCTCGCGCGCACCCGGAGGCTGACCGGTGGGACCGGCCCTCCTTCGTCTTCCTCGCGCTGCCCGCGCCTCCCGCGGTGGCGCACGCCGACGAGGCTCGCCGGGACGGGGTTCCCGTGGTCCAAACTTTGTCAAACTCGCCGCCTGTGAGTTATACACCGTGCTGAATACGATGATGGGGTCGGAAGCCGATGACAACGGCTGGAACGGTGCTTGCACCGGCGGCCATGTCGAAGCTTACTTCGGCGACCTCGCTCTCCCTCAACAGTGGGTCTTTCGGGCTAGGGTTTGCTCCAAAAGCACCAGTGTCCCATGGACATCCTCGACCCATAGCTCGCTCTCCCTGAAACCCACCGGAGAGGGGACCTCACCGGTGACCCGAGCCCGCAAAACTCCGGCGGTGACAAAAACTCGGTACCTGGCATCTCTACTTGATCGTTTGAGCTGCTAGGACTTCGGAAAGATGCACAAGCATGTGCTGGAGCTACTCTAAGCTCGTCTAGCGCGGAGCTACCCCGAGCACAACGAATTTTTGGTTAGACCCGGCTCTATCCGTCGGTGTACAGTTTGGGGAAACGGTGAAATTCTCGCCACCGGTTCTAGCAATCGCTAAACGGTTTCCGGCTACACGATCAGGACACGTGAACGCACCTTTCTTGTGTAGGGAAGGGGCGGTGACACCGGCCGTAGCGCGCTGTCCACGGCGACCACCTTCGGTTCGTCCGCATTCACCCGAGGATCGTGGCTATTCTGCCAATATCCGGAGCAATCACGTTCGGGGCAGGGAAGGAGAAGTGCTGGAGAGCTAGAGCACTACCTGGCGATGCTCTTTGCTGTGGAGCGCTCGAGCAGCCGAGCTCGGAGGGCTGTGGTGTGATCGGGAGGAACGGCGGCGGTGTTCTGGACGGAAGAAACGGCGGAGGCGCGAGTTATAGCAGGGGAAGAAGGAAAACAACTCCGGCGCACCCTTTGCCGTGATCCAACCGAGCCACCGAGGCGGCAGGAGGTGGCACGGGCTCTCCCTCGGGCGCGGGTTCAACCGGGAGCTGGCGCGCTCCCGCTGTTCGACCGCCGTCGGCTGAGGCGGAAATCCCAGTGGGTGGCTGACAAATGGGCCCCACCTCCCCTCTTTGTTTAATCAACTTTTTCTGATATTTTCCCACCAGCAACTCAACATTAAAGACTTGACTTCAACCCCAAGTCATAGTTTGAATTTGCTGAATTCAAATAGTTTGAATTCGGGTGTGAAAATTGGATGTGGATTGATCATTTGAATTTGAAAAAGAGTTTGAATTCTCCACTTTATATTGCCTCAAAAGTACAGCAAACCAGCTCCAAAATTTCCAATTTTTGGCATGGCTGCTTATTAAAATGTGGAGAACACATTTGTGAAACCCAATTTTTAAATTGAGGGAATTGGAATTTGAAACTGAATTTGAAATTCAGATCAGAGGGCTTTTCCTTTTAATCCCAAACAAATATTGAAACTCCTGCAAATGAGCTGAAATTTGGAAGGTTGAATATTTGGACTATGAAGATCGAAGTTATGAATTTAGATATCCTTGTTTGGAAGTTTTGGGAAGTCTACACCCTTACTTTGAACTCACCCCCTTATAATCCAAAGTTTTAATTCCCCTCATTTTTAATAAGTGTATATGAGCTGAATTTTTCTTGCTACCACTTTTGGGGATTTTACATCCCTCCCCCCTTAAAAAGAATCTTGTCCCGAGATTCCAAAGGAAAAGCAAAGTTGGGAAACTTTACCGGGTATAAGATGATAGCAAGTCCGGATAGTACGTTCGTAGATAGTCCTCGCTTTCCCATGTCGCCTCATCAGCGGTATGGTTACTCCACAAGACCTTGTAGAACCATAAGGTCCGGTTTCTTGTGGCACGAGTCTTTTCATCGATGATCCGGATTGGATACTCCGTGTACGTGAGGTCCGGTTCAAGAACTTCTATGTCTTCAGTGCGGATTTCAGCTGAGGGTTTGAGGCATTTCCTCAGCTGAGAGATATGGAAGACGTTGTGAATGCCTGCGAAAGACACTGGTAACTCCAGGCGATAGGCCACGGGTCTGCATCTTTCAATGACGGCGAACGGACTAATGAACCACGGCGCAAGTTTACCCTTCACTCCGAAATGGTGAACTCCCTTCATCGGAGACACGCGGACATAAACATGGTCCCCGATGTCGAAGTGGAGAGGGCGGCGTCTTTTATCCGCATAGCTTTTCTGACGAGATTGAGCAGCCTTAAGATTGGCTTGTATTACTCACACTCGTTCTTCAGCTTCATTCACAAGTTCAATGCCGTAGATAACCCGCTCGCCGGACTCGCACCAGTTGAGAGGTGTGCAGCATTTCTGGCCGTAGAGAGCTTCATACGGCGCCATCTTGATGCTAGCTTGATAGCCATTGTTGTAAGAAAACTCCGCCAACGGCAAATGATCATCCCAATTCTTGCCATGGTGGATGGCACAAGCGCGTAGCATGTCTTCAAGCACTTGATTCACCCGTTCAGTTTGACCATCTGTCTGCGGGTGATACGCGGAGCTTCGGATCAGCTTGGTCCCCAACGGTGCGTGCAGCTGTTCCCAAAACCGAGAGACGAACAGCGCACCACGATCTGAAATGATGGAGCGGGGAACACCATGCAAACACAAGATTCTTGCAATATACAACTCCGCATATTGCTTGGCCACATACTTTGTATGTACGGGGATAAAATGAGCCGACTTGGTTAGTCGATCGACTATCACCCAAATCGAAACATTTTTGTGAGACGTGAGAGGTAACCCAACAATGAAGTCCATGCTGATATCCTCCCACTTCCACGTCGGAATGTTCAATGGTTGCGGCTGTCAGGCTTTACGCATATGTTCGGCCTTCACACGCCGACACGTATCACATTCGGATACGTATTTTTCGATTTCTCTCTTCATCCGTGTCCACCAAAACCTGGTTTTCAGATCCTGGTACATCTTGTTGCTGCGCGGATGAATAGAATACTTGGACAAATGAGCTTCATCCAAGATTTTCTTCCGAGGCTTCATGTCACGGTGTACCACTATACGGTCTTTAAACCATAGCGTGTCGTGTTCATCTCTTCGGAAGCATTTTATTTCACCATTCTCCATCCTTCTCTGAATGTGCGACATTCCCATGTCCTTCCTCTGAGCTTCCATAATCTCCTCTCTTATTGTAGGGACGAGAGCAAGATTATACAATGCCCCATATGGAACAAAGTACAGACTCGGCTCCTCCTTTTCAAGTGAGGTGATGTACAGACTGTTGACATGAGATTTGTGGCTTAAAGCATCGGCAACCACGTTTGCCTTCCCGGGTGGTAGTGAATCTCGATCTCATAGTCTTTGATCAGTTCTAGCCATCTCCGTTGCCGCATATTCAACTCCTTTTGAGTGAATAAATACTTCAAACTTTTGTGGTCGGTGTAGAGGTGCACTAAGTTCCCAAGCAAATAGTGCCTCCACATCTTCAAGGCCAATACCACAGCAGCGAGCTCAAGATCATGAGTCGGATAGTGCTGCTCGTGGTTACGAAGTTGACGTGAGCCATAGGCGACCACTCTGCCTCCTTGCATCAATACACAGCCAAGCCCGATACCGGACGCATCACAATATATGTCGAATGGCTTGGTTGTATCCGGTTGAGCTAACACTGGGGCTGTTGTAAGATGCTTCACTAATGCCTGGAAAGCTTCTTCACAAGCTGAGCTCCAAACATATTTGATCCCCTTTTTCAACAGTTCAGTCATCGGCTTAGCAAGCTTGGAGAAATTTGGTATGAATCTCCGATAATATCCTGCTAACCCGAGGAAACTCCTGACTTCATGGACTGATGTGGGGGACTTCCATTTCAGCACTTGTTCGATCTTGCTTGGATCAACTGCAATACCTTCTGCCGAAATGATATGACCAAGGAATGGCACTTGGTTGATCCAAAACTCGCACTTGCTGAACTTAGCATAAAGCTTATGGTCTCTTAATCGCTGAAGTGTGATATGCAAGTGTTTGGCGTGTTCTTCTTCAGTCTTGGAGTAAACCAAGATATCATCTATGAACACCACCACAAACTTGTCCAACTCCGGCATGAACACTGAGTTCATAAGATACATGAAGTGTGCCGGGGCGTTGGTGAGACCAAAGGACATGACGAGGTATTCATACAACCCATATCTCGTCGAGAAGGCCGTCTTTGGAATATCTTCCACCCGGATCTTGATTTGATGATATCCAGAGCGAAGATCCATCTTTGAAAACACACATGCACCCACAAGTTGATCGAATAATATATCGATGCGGGGCAGTGGATATTTATTCTTGATGGTGACAGCGTTGAGAGGTCGGTAGTCCACACACAACCTCAAGGTTTCATCCTTTTTCTTCACAAACAGCGCCGAGCATCCCCATGGTGAGGAACTCGGTCGAATGAAACCCTTCTTCATTAAGTCATTGATCTGCTCCTTCAATTCAGCCAGCTCATTCGGAGCCATCTTGTACGGTCTCCGTGAGATCGGTGTAGTCCCGGGTACAAGTTCGATCTTGAACTCGACATCCCTTTCAGGTGGCATGCCCGGGAGATCATCCGGAAAGACATCCAGGTATTCACAGACCACACGAATATCCTCAAGTTTCGTGGCTTCCGTGTTATAGGTGGCTGGAGCTTCTTGAACCGAACGGTCAAGAATAAGAACATGTGGTTCATGAAGTGGAGAGTTTAAACGAACCACACGTGGAATGATGTCAAGAACAGCACCATGGCGATGTAGCCATGACATTCCCAAAATGACATCAAGTTTTTGACTTTCTAATATGATTAGAGAAGTCTGATATAGATTCCCACCCAACTGTAATGGTGCTCTATAGACCATTCTATCAGCTGTTATTTTCCCAACCGGAGAACATATCAAATATGAATTATTTGTGGGAATGATAGGCAGTTGATATTTAATAACATAAGACTGACTTATGAAATTATGGGTGGCACCAGAGTCAAAAAGTATGACTACGGGGTGATCTAGGTAAGAGAATGTACCCGCGAGGACGGGTTCGCCTTCCGTCACGTCTTCGATAGCTAAGTGGTGGACGTTGCCGGGTTTTGGTGCTGGTTTCTTGGGCTGATTGCGGGGCTGATTAGCACCCTGGTACAGTGCTGCACCCCTGCCCTGTCGTGGCTCGGGGCAGTCCCTTGAAATGTGCCCGACACGGCCACACGTGTAGCACGTGTAAGGTGTCGGGGTCCCGCCGACTTGAGGACGGAATCCCGGTGCACGCTGTTGAAACTGAGGAGCACGAGGGACCATCCTTTGCTTCTGCTGTTGCTGTGGTGGATACGTCGGTCGAAATCCCGGCGCATTATATTGCCGACCGCAAAACTGAGGCAGTCGCACCGGTGGCTGCCATCTCTGACCGGATGGTGAGCGATACACCACGCGGTATTTCTGTGGCGTTCCACCACTGCTGCTCGTCAGCGCGTTGCGTTTCCTCTTGTCAGAACCGCGCTCGCGCTGAGCATTTTCTTGTAGAATCGCGGCACTAACTAGATCGTTGAATGTGCCGCGATTGCTCTGGGCGAGATGAACCTTCATCTTGGAGTTCAGGCCCCGGAAGAACGCATTGCGCTTGTTGTCTTCCGTGCCCACAAATCCTGGTGCATACTGCGCCAGCCGGTTGAATAACCTGGAGTATTCATGAGCGCTCCTCTCGCCTTGTCGTAGCGCCAGGAACTCCTAGAGCTTCATTTCCATCACTCCGGGAGGTATGTGATAGGCGCGGAACGCCCCCCGGAACTCCGTCCATGTGACGGCATGGCCAGCCGGTAAGGAGGCGGTGTAGTTCGCCCACCAGGTACCGGCTTCTCCTTGAAGCTGTTGCGCTGCATACAGCGCCTTCTGGTGTTCGGTGCATCGTAGAAGTCGGAACTTCGCCTCCAGAGTGGGGATAAAGCTGTCCGCCTCCAAAGGTTCTTCGGCCTCCATGAAGACCGGTGGATGGGTCGCCATGAATTCTGAATACGAGCTTTGTTGGGGCTGGCGTTGCCCATTGTCTTGGCGTCCTCCCTGATGGGACGCATTTTGCTGCACTAGCATCCGCAGCAACTCGGTTTGCTCGTCGCGCGAGCCGAGAACTGCGGCAAGAACCTCCGCAAGATTCCTTGGAAGTTCTGGCGGTGGAGGAAGTGGTTGTTGCTGCGTCGTGGTTTGCTCCAGAGGTGGAGACTCATCACCACGAACTAGACTCGGACCTCCCTCCTCTTGCGTTGAACGTGTCCGCACCATTCTGCATTTAGACCATTCAAATGATTAGCACGTGTGGGCTTACCTCATCCAGTCTATACAATAGTAGTGCGAGAATGGAATAAACAGTATGCATAACAGTCACACATATGGATAAAGTATAAACTTTATGCAACATATACATCCCTGGACCATGTCCCATGATCGAGTTCCAAAGTATTGAACTTTAGGGGTTTAAAAGTTCATTTCGACCATCGGGGTCACCACGGGAGGTTAAGTGTGTTAGCATGCGTAATTCCTCGCTATTGTATTGGACCCAAACATGTACTAACTCAAAGTGATGTGTCAAATGCATAAACCCTTCGACTCCAACTCGCTGTTTTTCAACAGCCACTGGACGTCGAACGGTGAAACTAAGTGTTTTGGTTGAAATACCGAAAATTCCGGAGAGCATTTGGTCTGCCCTGTTTCTGGACAGTACCTACTCATCTGAGATTTTCACCCCTTTGGACGGAGATTTTGTTCTGGAGCTCTACAGAAAAGTTGTAGAGGACTTCTAAACCTTTCCAGACTGGTATCCCACACATCCATTGGTTCAACCAATCTTAAGTTATGCCCTGTTCCAGTTCAGAAAATTTTTTGCCATAAACAGGGGAGGTTGTTCATAAGCTTTTGAGATTGAATCTATACTCCCAATTGACTCTGAGTTCAATATAGGAGTTCACTAACCCCTAACTGGATTCCTAAACTTTATTTTGACTCTTTTCTTTGAAAATAAACTTTTATGCAGTCGGTACTATATTTCCTCACCAAAGAAAAATCCTAAACCGGTATTCCGGCATATACGGGTCACATGGTGGAACTAAAGACGTCATTCACAAACGGTTTCTACACGTCATGCGCTAACGTGGTTAATGTACCTGCAGAAAAACACACAATAATGGTGCACACAAAGGTTTTAGCATTTCAGGCAGTTCCATATCATAGTAAAACATAAGGTCCGTATCATTGCCATACGGATCGTCCTTGAGTCAAGCCATGTCTCAAGGTACATGGTCGTGTTTTCACACCACACGACGGGGAACCCGAGTAGAGCGAGAACGGGTCGTCACGGTTGGGAATTTATCAACCCAACGGATACCACCTACTGCCTCATGACCGTTGAGGCACGCCGATGGCGAGCGCAGCGTATGGCCCTTTGAACATTGAACGTTCAAGAGTTGCATACTATCGTGTTGCTTACCACACGATGGGGTATTCTCACTTTTGCCTAAGGCACGCTGGAGAACAGCATTTTCATATGCTCTCAGAACCATGGAAAGGGTTCAGAGACTCATATTAACTACCGTGCCAAGCCACGGTATAACCTTCCATACCATTACTCGTATGGCAAGTTACCGTAATTGATCCGCCTACGGTGGCGTACCTTACCTCTTACCTGACATCGGAGCGTCGTTACAGAATGTATAACACATAAGTTAGCTTTTCCACCTTCATAACTAGTACTATTATAGACCTTATGTGGGCTTAAAGACTAATCCTCACTCGAGTACTTCTAAGTTTTCAAAATAGGCTCTTTTCGAGCGTGCTATTCCCAACCTGGCTCTAATACCACGCCTATGGGGACCACCCCGTGGTTCACCCACTCCAGGATCGCATAGGGTGGTGCCGTACGATGCGGCACCCAACAGAACACCAGAAAAGAATAAAAAACAACATACAAACTTTTATTTAATATAAAACAGCGGAAGTCTTTTACAATACCTAATTAACAGCGGAAGTTATATACATAGTTGTTCTCAAATCCTAACCAAGCAAAAGTGCAGCCATCCAGCCCGGGGACGCTACACACTAGCAGCAAGTAACCGGAGATCACGGCGGCGTGCATGGCTCCAGCTCGGCCGTGTACCCCGACCTGTGCATCGCCTCATCCTCGGAACCTTCCTCATAACTCTCACCTGCACACAGCTCAAAATATTGCAACCGTGAGCACGAAGGCTCAGCAAGTCTTAACCGTCAACCCTAGGCATGGAACTCTAAGTGCAAGGATATGTAAGATGGAAAAAGGAATTTGCGACAAAGACACGCCTATAAGTTGGTCCTTACTTTCAGTTTTATAGCAGCAGATTTATGTGCCTTAGGCAGCCCTCACATCGGAAGTCCACAATCAAACAAGAAACGCTTTCCTCCGATGTGGTGATGCCCAAAGTGGAATATAAACTTAATTAGCTCTATAACTACGGCAATCAAGGTATTCAAGACATTATAGAACAATACAACATTTTCACTTGGCTTATTCCACTTCTTACTACGTCACAGCGCAGTGAACAAGTGGGTACTCAAATAACCGCGAGGTACGGTGATTGCAATCAAGACACACCCGGATAACATGTCACATACACCCACTTTCAGAAGCGTGATTCCACACCCCTTCCTACTCTGTTGTACGCGACAACCTTTCAAGGCAACCCAAATGCCGAACCGGTCCATCCATAACGGGTAGGAGGTCCCCGCGTGGAGCGTGACTGTGCCCACCGGCAGATTTACACCTTGCTACCCTCAACCCACTCCTATTTACGGTTGGGTAAGCCTCGACACCCAGGTTAACCAATTACATCGGTTTCCTGGTTCCCATATGCCAGTATGCATCCGGTACTGTTCGATACTTGTCCAGCAGGGCCGCACACGGACGGTCCTCAACCGACACCAACAGGGCTACACACGTGAGACCTCTGCTCACTGCTTCCTATCCCCCCTGCTGGGTCTCATTTTCATACAACTCAAGCCATTATCTACCTCTTTCCTTTCCGGTGACAAGTACTATCTCGCGAGTAGCTTCCAACCACTCGACTTCTACTAAGATCCTATACATTAGCATGGCATTCTCTACTCGTCAAGTCTGTAAACTACCCAACCCACCATAGGAGTAAAGAGGCTATGCAATTGGGGTTTCAATCACCTTAACTCTAATGCATACATTTCAACCTAGACATAAGTGATACAAATGAAAAACTTTATAAAAGGTACTTAAGTGCAAACCGGGGCTTGCCTGGTTGCGATTTAAAGGGGAAGTCAGCTTCTGGTGGGAGGACGTCCAACGGCTCCGGTGCGTCCTCAACTTCGGTCACTATTATGAAATGTAATAAAATACATGTACAAGTATTAAGGATTTATAAGAATTGGACTTCTATTCATAGCTACTGCTATTTAAAATCTTTAATGGGCCTTTGGATTTTTACAGTGGATACTAGACCCTCTAAGGATGATTTGAGCCAAATTTGGAGACATGTCATTGCATAATGTAGTCTTTAAAATTCCTACAAGTACAATGCTTCTCTGAATTTTAAGCCCAATTCAGGAGCTTTGACATAGTTAATGGTGGAAGATCTGATTAGGGTAAGTCTCCATGGTTCTAACAAAATTTGTTTCACCATTTTTGGAGCTACCATCAGAGAGATATGAATTTTTGAACTTAGACAGGAGTTCTGAAAAAGCTTCTGTTTAAATTTGAATTTCCAAATAAAGGCTGAACTTAGGAAGGCAGTTTAGCCTAGCAAATGATCTCCAATGAAGCCCAAATTTTTACTGGAGATCAGTATCTATGAAGAGGATTTGCTGCCCAAATTTGGGAATATTTCATAAAGAATTGCTCCTGTAATAAATCCCTAAAGGATTTACTAAAAACAATTCTACAGAAATTCCTGGGCACTTTCATAGCCTAAAATTGGTTTCTCTGTGAAGTACTCCTCATGAGGAATCCAACAAAATTGGTCTCACTATTTTTGGAGTTTTCTACACAAAGTTATGGGCTTGCAAAGATCAGCTAATTCCTGGAATTGTTTCTCTAATAGAAACTTCAAATAATTTGGCTGGGCCCACTGTTTTAATTCGGACCAGTAAGATTTTAGCAACACCGGGGGCTACAGGGTTATTCCCGCGCAGCCGCACTGGATCCGGTGCCACAAACCGATCCTCGTGCGCACCCAGAGGCTGACCGGTGGGACCGGCCCTCCTTCGTCTTCCTGGCGCTGCCCGCGCCTCCCGCGGCGGCGCACGCCGGTGAGGCTCGCCGGGACGGGGTTCCCGTGGTCCAAACTTCGTCAAACTCGCCGTCTGTGAGTTATACACCGTGCTGAATACGATGATGGGGTCCGAAGCCGATGACAACGGCCGGAACGGTGCTTGCACCGGCGACCATGTTGAAGCTTACTTCGGCGACCTCGCTCTCCCTCAACAGTGGGTCTTTCGGGCTAGGGTTTGCTCCAAAAGCACCAGTGTCCCATGGACATCCTCGACCCATAGCTCGCACTCCCTGAAACCCACCGGAGAGGGGACCTCACTGGCGACCCGAGCCCGCAAAACTCCGGCGGTGACAAAAACTCGGTACCTGGCATCTCTACTTGATCGTTTGAGCTGCTAGGACTTCGGAAAGATGCACAAGCATGTGCTGGAGCTACTCTAAGCTCGTCTAGCGCGGAGCTACCCCGAGCACAACGAATTTTTGGTTAGACCCGGCTCTATCCGTCCGTGTACAGTTTGGGGAAACGGTGAAATTCTCGCCACCGGTTCTAGCAATCGCTAAACGGTTTCCGGCTACACGATCAGGACATGTGAACGCACCTTTCTTGTGTAGGGAAGGGGCGGTGACACCGGCCGTAGCGTGCTGTCCACGGCGACCACCTTCGGTTCGTCCGCGTTCACCCGAGGATCGTGGCTATTCTGCCAATATCCGGAGCAATCACGTTCGGGGCAGGGAAGGAGAAGTGCTGGAGAGCTAGAGCACTGCCTGGCGATGCTCTTTGCTGTGGAGCGCTCGAGCAGCCGAGCTCGGAGGGCTGTGGTGTGATCGGGAGGAACGGCGGCGGTGTTCTGGACGGAAGAAACGGCGGAGGCGCGAGTTATAGCAGGGGAAGAAGGAAAACAACTCCGGCGCACCCTTTGCCGTGATCCAACCGAGCCACCGAGGCAGCAGGAGGTGGCGCGGGCTCTCCCTCGGGCGCGGGTTCAACCGGGAGCTGGCGCGCTCCCGCTGTTCGACCGCCATCGGCTGAGGCGGCAACCCCAGTGGGTGGCTGACAAATGGGCCCCACCTCCCCTCTTTGTTTAATCAACTTTTTCTGATATTTTCCTACCAGCAACTCAACATTAAAGACTTGACTTCAATCCCAAGTCATTGTTTGAATTTGCTGAATTCAAATAGTTTGAATTCGGGTGTGAAAATTGGATGTGGATTGATCATTTGAATTTGAAAAAGAGTTTGAATTCTCCACTTTATATTGCCTCAAAAGTATAGCAAATCAGCTCCAAAATTTCCAATTTTTGGCATGGCTGCTTATTAAAAGGTGGAGAACACATTTGTGAAACCCAATTTTTAAATTGAGGGAATTGGAATTTGAAACTGAATTTGAAATTCAGATTAGAGGGCTTTTCCTTTTAATCCCAAACAAATATTGAAACTCCTCCAAATGAGCTGGAATTTGGAAGGTTGAATATTTGGACTATGAAGATCCAAGTTATGAATTTAGATTTCCATGTTTGGAAGTTTTGGGAAGTCAACACCCTTACTTTGAACTCACCCCCTTATAATCCAAAGTTTTAATTCCCCTCATTTTTCATAAGTGTATATGAGCTGAATTTTTCTTGCTACCACTTTTGGGGATTTTACATCGTCATCCTCTAATCATGAATATGTCCAAGCCGCTCTTGACCGTGAGCACGGCTGTCATGACAGTTTTGACTCTGCAGAGTTTGCACCACTGTACCCACATGTAGTGGTTTCATCCCCCGTTGCCGGGTGGACTAAAAGAACCTCCATTATGCCAGTGGCTATGAACCACATTCACACTTCTCAGGTGTGTAGCCAGGATATCACTACGAAGCCTTTACAAAGGGATTCCTGACGAGCGTGGGCCCTGTGGGGAACCCCTTCCCGGATCCACACTCCAGGATACACATTGGGTGGTGCCGTGCGATGCGGCACCCAACAGCATACACGAAAAGAACCATAAAGTACAAAGTCTTTTATTTCTCAAGATAGTGTCATTTACAAAATAATGTACCATGAAGGTACACGCAGCGGAATATACATACACACTTACTCTCGGTCCTAACTATGCAAAAGAGAAGGCGTCCAGCCCGCGGACGCTTCTTACTAGCTTCCACAAAGATGAGTGCAGCGGCAGGGTTTCCGGTGAGTCGCTGATGGCTCACCGAACAACCATCTGCATAGCAAATTTTATAACCTGCAAAACACTAATAATGCAACCGTGAGCACGATGGCTCCGCAAGACTTAACCGACACTCCTAAACATGGAACTCTACGTGCAGGGATTACTAACATAGGAAAGGTATGATGCAACAACGACACGCCTAAATGTTGATCCTTACTTTTAGGTTTATAGCAGCAGATTATTATGCCTTAGGCAGCCCTCACATCGGAAGTCCACAATCAAACAAGAAACGCTTTCCTCCGATGTTGTCACACCCGGTTTTTCCGAAGAAACAACCAAGTGAATATCACATGTATGCCAGGATCATTTTCTCATACATGTGATGACAAATAGTGAAGCATCATTTATTACAAGCCAGGTGTCGAATATAAATAAGTCTTACATCGCAAATGTCTCAATAGACACTAATGCTTCATCACAAGTAAATAAACTAGCAGCGGAATATTATTCTTTTAGGGCTCCATCACAGGCGTTGCTCGGGGGTCTTCATGAACCTAAAATCCTTCCTCGGGTCCAAAATCTTGGTCATTATACACCACCTCATTATCTTGACCTGAGCAGCAATATAAACCAACAAATATGCAAGGTTGAGTACCAATGGTACTCAGCAAGTGTGGGAAAATTATATCATGCATGGCTAGAACAAGGAGAGGTTGAACTCATGGTTAAAGCACTACGCAATTAATACCTATCACCTTAGCTTATTAAGCACCTACAATACTACACAGGTGAAATGGTCCCAATTTCCCATCCCATCATCATAATCCAATAACCATAACATCATTTCCAATGTTAAGCTCCCCGCTTAACTTCCAAAACCATCAATCCTCTAATCATGAATAAGTCCAGGCCGCTCTTAACCGTGAGCACGGCTGTCAAGACAGTTTTGACTCTGCAGAGTTTGTACCACTGTACCCACAAGTAGTGATTTCATCCCCCGTTGCCGGGTGGACTAAAAGAACCTCCATTATGTGACACGACCCCATTTGGTCCTGTCGAGCCAGGATCACGCTGAGGGGTGCTGCGTTGCACAGCACCGTATAACACACGTCAAAGGTACAAGCGGAAGCGGAAGCTTTATTACATAAACAAGTTTATCAACATGTTTACATCAAAATAAGTTTAGTCCACACTCGCGGGCGTAGACTAAGCATCAAGTACACGTTCAGCCCTTGAACGTGTCCTTGCTAGCACACACGCACACTAACTCTGTGGCGTGCACGACTCCCACTCGACGGGGTTCCCCTCCTGGGGTTCCGTCTCCTCTTCGGGAGTCCCTTCCTCATAGAACCCTGCAAAAGCTTCAAACACAAGCAGTGAGCACGAAGGCTCAGCAAGTCTGACCCGTCTCACCTAAACATGGAACTTCTACATGAGGGTAATGGGTTGCATGAGGTAAAAATCATTTGCAAGGACTCGCCTAATTAGTAGAACCTTACTTTCAAGTTTTAGCAGCAGGTTGTGGAGAACCTTACGCTAAGGCACATGAGAGAGCCGCAATCAAACAAGAAACGCATTTCTCTCATGTACTTTGCCCAAAGTTGAAAAGAACTTTAGTTAGCACTAAACTACAGCATATCATTAACAATCAATGTCCAACTTTCAATCAGCAACATTTTAACATGTAACTAGCCTGTTCTTTCTACGTCACGGTACAGTGAACAAGTGGTACTCACTGACCGCGAGGGATGGCGATTATAATCGATTTACACCTGCAGGGATTACCCGAACAACCCGTCACGTACGCCCGTACTCGATGTTGCCTACAACAACCATCACGGACGCCGTACGCGACTACCTTTCACCCGTTAGCCAAATATTGAACCGGTCCCATCGTCCCGAGCAAGAGGTCCCTGCACGCGCATCTCTGTGCCGCCAGCTGATTTACACCTCGAGCTCTCAACCTACCCTCTGAACGACGGGCAATGCCTCAATACCCAGCTACCCGAGTTACATCAGTTTCCCGGTTCCCATATAGCCGGTAGGTCTTCGGTACTGTTCTAGCTTGTTCAACAGGCCCGCACACGGCTCGGTCCTCAATCGACACAAGCGGAGCTACAGCACACAGGCCCCAAAGTCCTGCTGCCCTTACTCTCCGCTCGGTCTCATTTTCTTGCCATGTGTTTCATGTGCTATCTCTACCCGAGCAATGTGCCTCTAGCCTATTCTCGCGAGTAGTTCCAACTACTCGACTTGTACCGAATCCTACTCTATTCTAGCAATGCAGTGGCTAACGAGGTTTTCAATCCTAAACCCAACCCATGGTTTTCTTGGCTGTGCAGTTGGGTTTCCAATCAAGACTCTAATGCAAAGAACAAAGGGAAACAAGTATGTGCTCAAAACAATAAAAATTTGTAAAAAGGTTAATGCAAACCGGGGCTTGCCTTGCTGCTCTTGGTCGTAGGCTAGCTGTTCCTCCGGAGTAACGAAGTCTAGGACTTCGGGTTCCTCCTCGACCTTAGCGACTACATGATAAGAACAATGTATGTATTAATTTAAATGTATTTGTATTAACTTTGAAGTTGTGAAGTCTATACCCCTTGCTAGACAGACCTAATGACTGTGAAACTTTTACTGTGGCTGGGTTACAACCTAAACAAAGACTTGGTCAAGTTTTAGTTGCAGTAAAGCTCATTTGAGCCCTCCACAAATAATTATGTCCTTGACCTTAATTAAAGGCTTTTAGGGTGTTCTAAGGATTTTCATGAAACAAACTATGACTTTCTGAAAACTAGATTTTCAGAGGGTTCTAATGGAGTTGGTCTCACTTAATTTGGAAGTCTCTAACTAAAGATATGAGCTAAACAATTTCAGAGAAAATTCTGAAAATGTTTCTGAACATTTTCTATTTTCTCTGGAACAGTTTCACTAATCACACCATTAGGTGGACTAAATGAGCTCAAATGGATCTGAAATTTTTATGGTAGCTCAAGGATATTTTGGTGAACATCTCAGCAAAATTTCAGATTTTTCCTCCAAAGGATTCTCCAGTTAAAATTCCTAACAGTTTAAACTTTGAGGAATTAATTTTGGAGAAATAAGGAATTTCATGGAGTGAAACTTGATTTTCTGGAAAGTACTCAGAGAGCTGAATCCAGCAAAATTTGGTTCACTCAATTTGGAGCTTTCTAGCCAAAGTTATAAGGATTTGAAGTTTGAAGGAAATCTGAAAATCGGGGAAAAGTTTAAACTCGCGCGTGGGCCCAGGGGACACGCGTCGCACGCCGAAGCGACAGCATACCGCGGCCAGAACAAGGAGAGGTTGAACTCATGGTTAAAGCACTACGCAATTAATACCTATCACCTTAGCTTATTAAGCACCTACAATACTACACAGGTGAAATGGTCCCAATTTCCCATCCCATCATCATAATCCAATAACCATAACATCATTTCCAATGTTAAGCTCCCCGCTTAACTTCCAAAACCATCAATCCTCTAATCATGAATAAGTCCAGGCCGCTCTTAACCGTGAGCACGGCTGTCAAGACAGTTTTGACTCTGCAGAGTTTGTACCACTGTACCCACAAGTAGTGATTTCATCCCCCGTTGCCGGGTGGACTAAAAGAACCTCCATTATGTGACACGACCCCATTTGGTCCTGTCGAGCCAGGATCACGCTGAGGGGTGCTGCGTTGCACAGCACCGTATAACACACGTCAAAGGTACAAGCGGAAGCGGAAGCTTTATTACATAAACAAGTTTATCAACATGTTTACATCAAAATAAGTTTAGTCCACACTCGCGGGCGTAGACTAAGCATCAAGTACACGTTCAGCCCTTGAACGTGTCCTTGCTAGCACACACGCACACTAACTCTGCGGCGTGCACGACTCCCACTCGACGGGGTTCCCCTCCTGGGGTTCCGTCTCCTCTTCGGGAGTCCCTTCCTCATAGAACCCTGCAAAAGCTTCAAACACAAGCAGTGAGCACGAAGGCTCAGCAAGTCTGACCCGTCTCACCTAAACATGGAACTTCTACATGAGGGTAATGGGTTGCATGAGGTAAAAATCATTTGCAAGGACTCGCCTAATTAGTAGAACCTTACTTTCAAGTTTTAGCAGCAGGTTGTGGAGAACCTTACGCTAAGGCACATGAGAGAGCCGCAATCAAACAAGAAACGCATTTCTCTCATGTACTTTGCCCAAAGTTGAAAAGAACTTTAGTTAGCACTAAACTACAGCATATCATTAACAATCAATGTCCAACTTTCAATCAGCAACATTTTAACATGTAACTAGCCTGTTCTTTCTACGTCACGGTACAGTGAACAAGTGGTACTCACTGACCGCGAGGGACGGCGATTATAATCGATTTACACCTGCAGGGATTACCCGAACAACCCGTCACGTACGCCCGTACTCGATGTTGCCTACAACAACCATCACGGACGCCGTACGCGACTACCTTTCACCCGTTAGCCAAATATTGAACCGGTCCCATCGTCCCGAGCAAGAGGTCCCTGCACGCGCATCTCTGTGCCGCCAGCTGATTTACACCTCGAGCTCTCAACCTACCCTCTGAACGACGGGCAATGCCTCAATACCCAGCTACCCGAGTTACATCAGTTTCCCGGTTCCCATATAGCCGGTAGGTCTTCGGTACTGTTCTAGCTTGTTCAACAGGCCCGCACACGGCTCGGTCCTCAATCGACACAAGCGGAGCTACAGCACACAGGCCCCAAAGTCCTGCTGCCCTTACTCTCCGCTCGGTCTCATTTTCTTGCCATGTGTTTCATGTGCTATCTCTACCCGAGCAATGTGCCTCTAGCCTATTCTCGCGAGTAGTTCCAACTACTCGACTTGTACCGAATCCTACTCTATTCTAGCAATGCAGTGGCTAACGAGGTTTTCAATCCTAAACCCAACCCATGGTTTTCTTGGCTGTGCAGTTGGGTTTCCAATCAAGACTCTAATGCAGAGAACAAAGGGAAACAAGTATGTGCTCAAAACAATAAAAATTTGTAAAAAGGTTAATGCAAACCGGGGCTTGCCTTGCTGCTCTTGGTCGTAGGCTAGCTGTTCCTCCGGAGTAACGAAGTCTAGGACTTCGGGTTCCTCCTCGACCTTAGCGACTACATGATAAGAACAATGTATGTATTAATTTAAATGTATTTGTATTAACTTTGAAGTTGTGAAGTCTATACCCCTTGCTAGACAGACCTAATGACTGTGAAACTTTTACTGTGGCTGGGTTACAACCTAAACAAAGACTTGGTCAAGTTTTAGTTGCAGTAAAGCTCATTTGAGCCCTCCACAAATAATTATGTCCTTGACCTTAATTAAAGGCTTTTAGGGTGTTCTAAGGATTTTCATGAAACAAACTATGACTTTCTGAAAACTAGATTTTCAGAGGGTTCTAATGGAGTTGGTCTCACTTAATTTGGAAGTCTCTAACTAAAGATATGAGCTAAACAATTTCAGAGAAAATTCTGAAAATGTTTCTGAACATTTTCTATTTTCTCTGGAACAGTTTCACTAATCACACCATTAGGTGGACTAAATGAGCTCAAATGGATCTGAAATTTTTATGGTAGCTCAAGGATATTTTGGTGAACATCTCAGCAAAATTTCAGATTTTTCCTCCAAAGGATTCTCCAGTTAAAATTCCTAACAGTTTAAACTTTGAGGAATTAATTTTGGAGAAATAAGGAATTTCATGGAGTGAAACTTGATTTTCTGGAAAGTACTCAGAGAGCTGAATCCAGCAAAATTTGGTTCACTCAATTTGGAGCTTTCTAGCCAAAGTTATAAGGATTTGAAGTTTGAAGGAAATCTGAAAATCGGGGAAAAGTTTAAACTCGCGCGTGGGCCCAGGGGACACGCGTCGCACGCCGAAGCGACAGCATACCGCGGCCCACAAGGCTTTTGCGCGCCAGCACACCCGATCCCGGCCGCAGCCGGATCCCGATTCAAAATATCGGCCGCTGACAGCTGGGGTCCACCCCCTTCGTCAACCTCGCGACACCCGCGCTCCGCCGCCGAGGGACCTCGCCGGAGAGCTCGCCGCTGGCTGCTGTACAGCTCCAAACTTCTTGATTCTGGCCGCCCCTGCCTACTTTTACTTGGGGAACATGATTCTAGGGTTAGCTGCTCATGACAATGGCCGGAGCATGGTCGGCGACGAGCCGCCATATCGGAACGACTTCGGCCATGTCGGCTAACCCTCCTAGTACCTCAGCTACTTGGGAAATCGGTCGGGGAGCATCAGTGGACCTCAGAGAAGGTCGACATGAACTCGAGGCAGCTCGGGGAAGGCCCGAAATAGGTCCTCACCGTGCGCCCGATAACCCCCGTGCGTTCCGCCATTAGTAGACCTTGAATTACGCCGGGCACAGAGGTTTTCCGGCCCAGAGTTGTGAAGGCAACTTGTGCGTCACCGTGTCTAGCTCGTGTGGGAGTGGCCTGAGGCCCTCTAATCCTTTCTAGAGCACGAATTAAACAGAATCGTACCCGAAGGTCGTTCTGCACACAGAAAGGGGAAAAATGGAAATTCGCCGCCGGTGAGCAACCACTCGAGCTGTGGCTCGGGGGTGAGCAGCACCGGTCACCTGCGCGTCCAAGGGTGCCTTGGGTTGGGCGTGACAACGCCCAGGTTGGGCTGTCCACGAGAGCCCGAGGTGCGGCGGTTTCCAGTTCCGAGTTTGATCTTTCGGCACAGCCGATAGCACTCGGTTTCAATCGACTTCTAGCAAAAGGGAGGATGGAGGAAGGTCTCTAGTACCTTGCTGGGACCCTGGAGTGGAAAGAGGGAGCTGCGATCGGCTTGATCAAGCAGGAGCTCGAGCGCCGGCGATGGCAGTGGAAAAGCAGTCGTGCACGTCGGTAGCTCGGGGAAATGGTGACTGAAGCACGCCGGGGAGGGAATAAATAGGCCGGCGGCTGGCCTCCGGCTTGGGGCGCACAGCAGGAGCTGGCGCCAGCTGCCCCCTTCGGTGGCGCGCGCGCACAGCTGCCGGGAACCGACTGAACTGTGGTTCAGTCGGTTTGTTTTGAGGCAGAGGCTGACAGATGGGTCCCACTCCTCTTTTAACCTCTGAAATTTACTCCTAACAGCTGTGGTAAACAGTGAACCCTATTCTACCCTTGGCCATTCAAATTATTCACCCAAGAGCCATTTGAATTGATCAAAGTTCAAATGAGGTTTGGTTTGAATGAATTTCAGCACAAGTTCAGTTTGAAATTCAAATAAAGTTTGAATTTCTCCCCCTTAGCTCATGTCAAGATCAACTCCAAATGGAGTGAAAATTGGTGTGTGAGCTCACAAAAATGTGCTGAGTGAGAATATGCCTTCCACTTTTAAATCAGTGGGTGAAAACAGTTTGAATTTGAATATGGTTTCAAACTGCCCTCTCCCTAACTATACCCAAAATGACCTCAAAAAGGTTTTGAATTTGGGTGAAACTTGGCATGGACATCCTTAGCAAAGTGTAGGAGTTTTCATATGTCCAGCCCATCTATATCACATGTGGGAAATACCACTTTTGCAATATGTGAGTTTGTCCTCTAATGAGCATGTTGATAGTTGTTACTTGCTCTTCATTTGTGTTCATCATTCTTGCTCAAATGAGGTGTGTGGTGTGGTGATGAACACTGCAAATGGTTGTCAAAACTGAGGCCCTTACATTCCTCCCCCCTTAAAAGAATCTCGTCCCGAGATTATAAGGTGAAAATGAGAGAGAGGACGGTGGAAAATTACCGGGTATGCGACGTGAGAAAGTCGGGGTAGTTAGTGCGAAGGAATTCTTCGCTCTCCCATGTCGCTTCGTCCATGGAGTGATTACTCCACAGAACCTTGTAGAACCACAACGTACGGTTGCGTGTGGTTCGGGCCTTTTCATCTATGATCTGCACCGGTTCCTCCTGATAGGTGAGATCCGGTTGCAGTTCTTCAATGTCTTCCAGCTGAACGGTAGTTGATAGCTTGAGACACTTCCTCAGCTGGGAAACGTGAAAGACGTCGTGCACACCGGAAAGTGCTTCTGGTAATTTCAGCCGGTATGCTACTGATCCACATCTTTCGGTAATCTGGAATGGACCGATGAATCGGGGTGCCAACTTTCCGCTCACCCCAAATCTGTTTACGCCTTTCATTGGAGATACTCGTAGGTATACGTGATCTCCAACTTCGAATTGTAATGGGCGCCTTCTCCGGTCCGCATACTGTTTTTGACGGGATTGAGCGGCTTTTAGGTTCGCTTGAATCAGTCGAACCTTTTCTTCCGCGTTGTTGACAAGGTCAATCCCGAAGGTAACCCTCTCGCCAGACTCACACCAGTTCAGTGGTGTGCGGCATTTTCTGCCGTATAGCGCCTCGTAGGGCGCCATCTTGATGCTGGCTTGGTAACCATTGTTGTACGAGAACTCGGCTAACGGCAAGTGATCATCCCAATTCTTGCCGTGGTCGATAGCGCAAGCTCGTAGCATGTCTTCTAGAATCTGATTTACCCGCTCGGTTTGTCCATCCGTCTGCGGGTGGTAGGCTGAACTACGGATCAGCTTCGTCCCCAAGGCAGCGTGCAGCTGCTCCCAAAAACGGGACACAAATAAAGTGCCCCGATCCGAAATGATAGTACGGGGTACGCCGTACAAGCATAGGATCCGTGAGACGTACAGTTCAGCGTACTTCTTGGCGTTGTAGTTGGTGTTGACCAGGATGAAATGGGCAACTTTGGTGAGCCGATCGACGATCACCCACACAGAATCATGTTTCTGCAAATTGGTGGGTAAACCGACGATGAAATCCATGCTCACGTCCTCCCACTTCCAGGCAGGAATGCCCAGTGGTTGCAGCAGTCCCGGCTTCCGCATATGATCTGCCTTCACCCTTCGACATGTATCACACTCGGACACGTATTTTGCCGTCTCACGCTTCATTCGTGTCCACCAAAACTTTCTCCTGAGTTCTTGATACATCTTGTTGCTGCCGGGGTGAATAGAAAACTTTGATAAGTGAGCCTCATCAAAGATTCTCTTCCTTAACTACGGGTTTCGGGGTACGACGATCCGGTCCTTGAACCATAGGACGCCGTCTCCGTCCTTCCGGAAACATTTCAACTCCCCACTGTCTACACGCCTCCGCAAATGGGACATGCCCTTGTCATTCTTCTGGGCTGCCGCTATCTCTTCACGGATGGTGGGGATCAAAGCTAGGTTGTAGAGAGCTCCGTGTGGAATCACATGGAGTGGTGGTTCGCTCTCTTCCAATGGTGTGATGGTCAGATTATTGACGTGTGACTTGCGGCTCAGCGCATCTGCCACAACGTTTGCCTTGCCCGGATGATAATGGATCTCTATCTCGTAATCCTTTATCAGTTCTAACCATCTTCGTTGCCTCATGTTCAACTCCTTCTGAGTGAATATGTACTTGAGGCTTTTGTGGTCGGTATATAAATGTACGAGGTTACCGAGTAGGTAGTGCCTCCACATCTTCAGTGCAAGTACCACGGCAGCGAGCTCCAAATCGTGAGTTGGATAATTTTGCTCATGGTTCCTAAGCTGCCGTGATCCATACGCGACCACTCTTCGGTCTTGCATCAGCACACATCCGAGCCCAATGCCGGATGCATCACAGTACACATCGAACGGTTTTGTTGTGTCTGGCTGCGCCAAAACCGGTGCTGATGTCAGGTGCTTGACTAAAGCCTTGAATGCTGCTTCACATGCTGGACTCCAAACATATTTGGTAGCCTTCTTTAGCAGCTCTGTCATTGGCTTGGCAATCTTCGAGAAGTTCGGAATGAACCTCCGATAATATCCCGCGAGTCCGAGGAAACTCCGTACCTCATGAACAGTTCTCGGGGATTTCCAATTCAGCACTTGCGTGATCTTGCTCGGGTCCACAGCGATACCTTCCGCTGAGATGATATGCCCGAGGAAAGGCACTTGCGATATCCAAAACTCGCATTTGCTGAATTTTGCGTATAACTTGTGATCCCGCAGCCGTTGCAAGACTATACGCAGATGTTTCTTGTGATCTTCCTCTGACTTGGAATATACCAGGATGTCGTCGATGAAGACCACGACAAACTTGTCCAGCTCCGGCATGAACACCGAGTTCATTAAGTGCATGAAGTGAGCTGGAGCATTGGTGAGGCCGAAGGACATGACCAGGTACTCATAAAGTCCGTAACTTGTCGAGAAAGCTGTCTTTGGAATGTCCTCCGCCCTTATCTTAATCTGATGGTACCCGGATCTTAAATCCATCTTGGAAAAGATCTTTGCTTCGACCAACTGATCAAACAACATGTCGATCCGTGGCAACGGGTACTTGTTCTTGATGGTTACGGCATTTAATGGACGGTAGTCCACGCAAAGCCGCAATGTTTCATCCTTCTTTTTGACAAATAATGCCGAACAGCCCCATGGCGAGGAGCTCGGCCTAATAAAACCCTTCTCCAGAAGGTCCGTGAGCTGAATCTTCAGTTCCGCCAACTCCTTGGGCGCCATCTTGTACGGCCTTCGGGATATTGGCATGGTTCCCGGTGCGAGTTCAATCTTGAACTCCACCTCTCTATCAGGTGGCATCCCCGGCAAATCGTCCGGGAATACATCCGGAAACTCTCGGACCACTGGGATGTCTTCCAATCTGATGGTTGTGGCTTGATAGACACTTGGAAGTTTTATTTCTGGACTGTCCAGAAATAATGAGTGAGAACCGTGCACCTCTGAGTTTAAGTGCACGACTCGAAGGACGGTGTCTAAAACAGCGCCGTGGCGGGTTAACCACGACATCCCTAGGATGACATCGACCTTCTGCCCCTCTAAGATAATGAGAGACGTGGGGTACACTCTACCCGCGAAGCATAATGGTGCTTTGGAGACCATTACGCTTGCTGAAATCTTCCCACCCGGTGAACAAATTAAATATGGACTATCGGTGGGTAGTATTGGCAAGCTGTGTTTAGCAATGAAAGCTTGGCTAATAAAATTATGCGTGGCGCCCGAATCAAATAGTACTATAGCGGGATGCTGGTGGAGTTGGAACATACCCGCAAGGATTGGCTCGCCCTCCGGCACGTCCTCAATGGCCAGTTGGTGGACAGTGCCGGGCCTAGGGTTTGCCCGCCGCGCATTAGTAGGGTTCCGGGGTTGATTCCTCCCCGGAAACTGTGGTGCCACTCCGCCGCCTTGCCTCTCCGGGCAACTGCTCGCGAAGTGTCCTGGACGACCACACTTGTAACATGTGGCCGCTGCTGGTGGAGTACTTGGTGGACGAAAGCCCGGCATGCGTTGCGGAGGTGCAAACGCACGCGGCATCGCCCGCTGCTTCTGTTGTTGTTGCGGTGGTGCTGGCAGTGCCGGCCGGAATGCCGGTGAAGAATACGGCCGACCGCGGAACGGCATCGACCGCTGTGGTGGCTGCCAGCGTGGGCCTGATGGTGGGCGATTCACCATCCGAAACTTCTGAGAAGGACCACCTCCTTCTCCGCTGCTCTGCGGCGCGCTTCGCTTTCGCTCTGCCGCCGCCAACTCCTTGCCGGAGTCCTCCTGAACAATCGCAGCATCAATTATGTCGTTGAGGCTGCCGCGATTGAACATCGCCAGCTTGTCCTTCAGGAGCGGGTTAAGCCCCTGGTAAAAGTGGTCCCGCCGCTTCTCGTCCGTATCTGCGTGATACGACGCGTAGAGCGCGAGATCGTTGAACGCCCTGGAATATTCCAGCGCGTTTCGGCTCCCTTGTTGCAGGTGTAGGAATTCCTGCGTCTTCCTCTTCATCAAACCGGGCGGTATATGATAGGCCCTGAAGGCCGTTCGGAACTCCGCCCAGGTCATTGCTCGGTCGGTGGGCTGTGAAGCACAGAAGTTGGCCCACCACGCGCTCGCGGATCCTTGGAGCTGCTGGACCGCGAACTGAGTCTTGCGCTGCTCGCTGATTTGGAGCAGCCCGAACTTCATCTCTATGGCGCGGAGCCAGTTGTCCGCGTCAAGTGGTTCATCCGCCCTTGAGAATACAGGGGGATGAGTCGCCAGGAAGTCGGAGTAGGAGCTCTGTTGGCGCTCCTCACGATCTTGACGTCTCTCCGGGCGAGACGTATTCGCAATTAACGTTTGCAGCAGCTCTGTGTGCTGCTGATGTGAACCCGCCATTGCCGCGACAATGTCAGCCAATGTAACCGTTGGCAGTGGCGGTGGCGGTGCTTGCTGTTGCTGTTGCTGCTGCTGTCCCGAGGAGTCCTCGGGAGGCGGTTGGGAAGTCTCTCCCCCTTGGCTAGTACCTCCAACATCAGGGTTGGCACGAGTACGCGTCATTCTGAAATTCAACACGGCAGCAATTAGCACATGTCTTACTCAAAATTCCATAAACAGCAGTAGTATTGAAGCGACGCATGATTATATTGCACAACATTCACATATATTGATAAAGCATAAACTTTATACAAGATACATTATTCTCGGGTCTCCGAGAAGTCGTGCTCATGTCGTCACTACCTCTACATACGCTACTGTTTACACGACATGTCACTGATTACAAAAGTTGGGTTACGCTACCCTAGCTGCCCTACTTGGCAACCGTAACCCCCTATTCGGAGTAGAACTCGACCTCCTGTGGGTCGTCCTCCTCCGGTACTTCTGCTGGTGGCTCTGGATCTACCACCTCTTCTCCCATTCCGGGCTCTCCCATGGCTGGAAGGCCCAAAACTACCGGTACGCCCAATACCGGGGGCACGAGGTCCTGCAATGCATGCACCTCGTCCATAGCCTGGTTGTAGTCCTCTTCCCAGCCTTGTCCTTCCTCAATAGCGTCGTCCCGCTCTTGAGCAAGGTCCTCATTCTGCTGGGTTAGGGTCTGCACCAGCTCTTGCAACGCCGCGATGTCAACACGGCTCTTCTTCTTTGCCTTCTTCAGACGACGCAACTGATTGTGTTGTTCATTCAGTCGCTTGATCGTCGGAAGGAGCACATTGCGGAGTGCACTGTGAGCACTCTCGAAATGACCTCCACGGCTTGTGCTCTCCTTGAGCTTAGTGGCGAGATGCTCCGTATGAACAGCTTGGCTGTCCATCACAGCGTTTCCCGCCCTCATTTGGAGGCTGAGGTTTGCCTCCGCGGGGTTGTACCTTGGGCCATTTGGGTCTGTTGCCTCCAGGTACCTCTCTTCCCACACATGCTGAGCCCGTCCCTCCACCGGAACGAGTGCGTATGGAGTTCCCTCCATAGCCTGCACGTGTAGTTGGCAGAAACGTGACATAGTGTCACGGGCTGCCACTTGCCACATCCCTTCCGGTTGTCTTCCTCTCACCGCGACGGTGAATGGCACCCAACCGGGTGGCGTAGGTCCTGCGGAAACCTCGACATGGATCGTCCACGTCTTGTTCCCCTCTTCGCCTTCTTCCTTGGCGAAATATTGCGGCATCTGGTTGTACCCGAAATATTGGAGCATTTGCCACAATGCTTCCGGGTAGCCGCTACGGTCAGAGCAGTGGGAAACTACCCACCCGTTCTCCAACCGTTTATCTGCTGCCATCTGTAAAAATATATTTGAGAAATGTCAAATATTTATTTAAACAGTAAACCATTGAGTTATAACATAAGATATGTCATTGAACCCATAACACTTGGAAACATAGTTCAAATTTTTAAACAAATTTGACTGCTGATCTGCTGTTCCCATGACAGCCCTGACCAGTTTCCATATCAATCTGATTTAGGCCAGGTTAAAAGCAAAACCAGTCCTGGAGTTCAACATCAAAGTTGAAGCTAACTTCAGTAGCTTTCCAGCCAGTACTTGCTTGGCCTAAGATCTGTCCTGGTTCAAAAGTTATGAGATGTCAAAGTTAACAGAATTTCTGGAGAAAATTGGACAGCACCTCCCTGCTTTAGGTACTGCTTTGATCCAAGAATCCCAGTTAATTCTATTCCTAACCTGACAAAACTTTCTGTTACAAAGTTGTAACCCATCTCATAAGCTTTCCAGAACTACCTTAGTTTCTATTTTTGGATTTTTAAGCAGGAAGTTATGCTTAATTTACAGAGAGTCTACAGAGAGTCTTTGCTCTGTCCTGTTTTCTGGACAGTTTCAACTCTGCTGCATTTTTCGAGTGGTTAAGGGATGAAACACCTCTGGAACTCAACAGAAAAGTTGTAAAGATCCTCTAAAGCTTTCCAGAAATGTATCATACGACCCCAACCTCGAAAGAACTCAACCTCTAACCTCTGATTAACTTCAGCCTTGATTTAGCTGAAAACAGAGTGCTCTGTCCTTAACATCCTATAAGTTGAAAACTTGTTAACTTTGAATATCCTGTTCAAGGGAAGGAGTAACATCAAGTTTTACTACTTTGGATCAAAACCTTCAAGTTTTTAAATGAAGTTGTTCATTTAGTTGGATGTGACGTCGATGCGTCACCAAATTTTTATCGGTACTACGTCCTCACAAAGGAAAAACCTATACCGGACTTAGCCGGCTTCGTTAGTTCAGTGGCACTACTCGTCACTCGCACACGGATGCTACACGTCTACCGTTTCGTGGTAAGGCTACCTGCAGAAATTCAACCAATCATCAGACTCGGCTGCACACCGAGCCCGGAATCCATACAGTTGGTACATCCGGCCGTCATCACTCGCCCGGATGTTCTCAAGCCAAACACGCCTTGAGTTACGTGTTCACGTTTCAGACCACGTGACGGGGTCTCCCATGTTGCACCACGCACGCCAGGGACAGACGTTGCTCGATTACCCCAAACGACATGAAGAGTCGTAGAGGATATCAAAACGGGTCGGGTTACCTGCCACCCGTGGGGCTCCACCCTTCAGCTTGTGCGCACTGGTGGACAGCGCTTACGTGCACCCCCCAAGACATGAACGTCCCGAGATGCACGATTTTCCGACATAACAAATAGGTTAATATGCCACTTTCTATATACTAATAACATCCTTATACGGGCTACTAGCTCGTTCCTCACTGGATTTTTGAAAAAAAAAAACCTTTGTACTGTGTTAAACCTCAAGCGAGCTCTGATACCACGCTGACACGACCCCATTTGGTCCTGTCGAGCCAGGATCACGCTGAGGGGTGCTGCGTTGCACAGCACCGTATAACACACGTCAAAGGTACAAGCGGAAGCGGAAGCTTTATTACATAAACAAGTTTATCAACATGTTTACATCAAAATAAGTTTAGTCCACACTCGCGGGCGTAGACTAAGCATCAAGTACACGTTCAGCCCTTGAACGTGTCCTTGCTAGCACACACGCACACTAACTCTGCGGCGTGCACGACTCCCACTCGACGGGGTTCCCCTCCTGGGGTTCCGTCTCCTCTTCGGGAGTCCCTTCCTCATAGAACCCTGCAAAAGCTTCAAACACAAGCAGTGAGCACGAAGGCTCAGCAAGTCTGACCCGTCTCACCTAAACATGGAACTTCTACATGAGGGTAATGGGTTGCATGAGGTAAAAATCATTTGCAAGGACTCGCCTAATTAGTAGAACCTTACTTTCAAGTTTTAGCAGCAGGTTGTGGAGAACCTTACGCTAAGGCACATGAGAGAGCCGCAATCAAACAAGAAACGCATTTCTCTCATGTACTTTGCCCAAAGTTGAAAAGAACTTTAGTTAGCACTAAACTACAGCATATCATTAACAATCAATGTCCAACTTTCAATCAGCAACATTTTAACATGTAACTAGCCTGTTCTTTCTACGTCACGGTACAGTGAACAAGTGGTACTCACTGACCGCGAGGGACGGCGATTATAATCGATTTACACCTGCAGGGATTACCCGAACAACCCGTCACGTACGCCCGTACTCGATGTTGCCTACAACAACCATCACGGACGCCGTACGCGACTACCTTTCACCCGTTAGCCAAATATTGAACCGGTCCCATCGTCCCGAGCAAGAGGTCCCTGCACGCGCATCTCTGTGCCGCCAGCTGATTTACACCTCGAGCTCTCAACCTACCCTCTGAACGACGGGCAATGCCTCAATACCCAGCTACCCGAGTTACATCAGTTTCCCGGTTCCCATATAACCGGTAGGTCTTCGGTACTGTTCTAGCTTGTTCAACAGGCCCGCACACGGCTCGGTCCTCAATCGACACAAGCAGAGCTACAGCACACAGGCCCCAAAGTCCTGCTGCCCTTACTCTCCGCTCGGTCTCATTTTCTTGCCATGTGTTTCATGTGCTATCTCTACCCGAGCAATGTGCCTCTAGCCTATTCTCGCGAGTAGTTCCAACTACTCGACTTGTACCGAATCCTACTCTATTCTAGCAATGCAGTGGCTAACGAGGTTTTCAATCCTAAACCCAACCCATGGTTTTCTTGGCTGTGCAGTTGGGTTTCCAATCAAGACTCTAATGCAAAGAACAAAGGGAAACAAGTATGTGCTCAAAACAATAAAAATTTGTAAAAAGGTTAATGCAAACCGGGGCTTGCCTTGCTGCTCTTGGTCGTAGGCTAGCTGTTCCTCCGGAGTAACGAAGTCTAGGACTTCGGGTTCCTCCTCGACCTTAGCGACTACATGATAAGAACAATGTATGTATTAATTTAAATGTATTTGTATTAACTTTGAAGTTGTGAAGTCTATACCCCTTGCTAGACAGACCTAATGACTGTGAAACTTTTACTGTGGCTGGGTTACAACCTAAACAAAGACTTGGTCAAGTTTTAGTTGCAGTAAAGCTCATTTGAGCCCTCCACAAATAATTATGTCCTTGACCTTAATTAAAGGCTTTTAGGGTGTTCTAAGGATTTTCATGAAACAAACTATGACTTTCTGAAAACTAGATTTTCAGAGGGTTCTAATGGAGTTGGTCTCACTTAATTTGGAAGTCTCTAACTAAAGATATGAGCTAAACAATTTCAGAGAAAATTCTGAAAATGTTTCTGAACATTTTCTATTTTCTCTGGAACAGTTTCACTAATCACACCATTAGGTGGACTAAATGAGCTCAAATGGATCTGAAATTTTTATGGTAGCTCAAGGATATTTTGGTGAACATCTCAGCAAAATTTCAGATTTTTCCTCCAAAGGATTCTCCAGTTAAAATTCCTAACAGTTTAAACTTTGAGGAATTAATTTTGGAGAAATAAGGAATTTCATGGAGTGAAACTTGATTTTCTGGAAAGTACTCATAGAGCTGAATCCAGCAAAATTTGGTTCACTCAATTTGGAGCTTTCTAGCCAAAGTTATAAGGATTTGAAGTTTGAAGGAAATCTGAAAATCGGGGAAAAGTTTAAACTCGCGCGTGGGCCCAGGGGACACGCGTCGCACGCCGAAGCGACAGCATACCGCGGCCCACAAGGCTTTTGCGCGCCAGCACACCCGATCCCGGCCGCAGCCGGATCCCGATTCAAAATATCGGCCGCTGACAGCTGGGGTCCACCCCCTTCGTCAACCTCGCGACACCCGCGCTCCGCCGCCGAGGGACCTCGCCGGAGAGCTCGCCGCTGGCTGCTGTACAGCTCCAAACTTCTTGATTCTGGCCGCCCCTGCCTACTTTTACTTGGGGAACATGATTCTAGGGTTAGCTGCTCATGACAATGGCCGGAGCATGGTCGGCGACGAGCCGCCATATCGGAACGACTTCGGCCATGTCGGCTAACCCTCCTAGTACCTCAGCTACTTGGGAAATCGGTCGGGGAGCATCAGTGGACCTCAGAGAAGGTCGACATGAACTCGAGGCAGCTCGGGGAAGGCCCGAAATAGGTCCTCACCGTGCGCCCGATAACCCCCGTGCGTTCCGCCATTAGTAGACCTTGAATTACGCCGGGCACAGAGGTTTTCTGGCCCAGAGTTGTGAAGGCAACTTGTGCGTCACCGTGTCTAGCTCGTGTGGGAGTGGCCTGAGGCCCTCTAATCCTTTCTAGAGCACGAATTAAACAGAATCGTACCCGAAGGTCGTTCTGCACACAGAAAGGGGAAAAATGGAAATTCGCCGCCGGTGAGCAACCACTCGAGCTGTGGCTCGGGGGTGAGCAGCACCGGTCACCTGCGCGTCCAAGGGTGCCTTGGGTTGGGCGTGACAACGCCCAGGTTGGGCTGTCCACGAGAGCCCGAGGTGCGGCGGTTTCCAGTTCCGAGTTTGATCTTTCGGCACAGCCGATAGCACTCGGTTTCAATCGACTTCTAGCAAAAGGGAGGATGGAGGAAGGTCTCTAGTACCTTGCTGGGACCCTGGAGTGGAAAGAGGGAGCTGCGATCGGCTTGATCAAGCAGGAGCTCGAGCGCCGGCGATGGCAGTGGAAAAGCAGTCGTGCACGTCGGTAGCTCGGGGAAATGGTGACTGAAGCACGCCGGGGAGGGAATAAATAGGCCGGCGGCTGGCCTCCGGCTTGGGGCGCACAGCAGGAGCTGGCGCCGGCTGCCCCCTTCGGTGGCGCGCGCGCACAGCTGCCGGGAACCGACTGAACTGTGGTTCAGTCGGTTTGTTTTGAGGCAGAGGCTGACAGATGGGTCCCACTCCTCTTTTAACCTCTGAAATTTACTCCTAACAGCTGTGGTAAACAGTGAACCCTATTCTACCCTTGGCCATTCAAATTATTCACCCAAGAGCCATTTGAATTGATCAAAGTTCAAATGAGGTTTGGTTTGAATGAATTTCAGCACAAGTTCAGTTTGAAATTCAAATAAAGTTTGAATTTCTCCCCCTTAGCTCATGTCAAGATCAACTCCAAATGGAGTGAAAATTGGTGTGTGAGCTCACAAAAATGTGCTGAGTGAGAATATGCCTTCCACTTTTAAATTCAGTGGGTGAAAACAGTTTGAATTTGAATATGGTTTCAAACTGCCCTCTCCCTAACTATACCCAAAATGACCTCAAAAAGGTTTTGAATTTGGGTGAAACTTGGCATGGACATCCTTAGCAAAGTGTAGGAGTTTTCATATGTCCAGCCCATCTATATCACATGTGGGAAATACCACTTTTGCAATATGTGAGTTTGTCCTCTAATGAGCATGTTGATAGTTGTTACTTGCTCTTCATTTGTGTTCATCATTCTTGCTCAAATGAGGTGTGTGGTGTGGTGATGAACACTGCAAATGGTTGTCAAAACTGAGGCCCTTACATTATGCCAGTGGCTACGATCCACATTCACACTTCCCAGGTGTGTAGCCAGGATATCACTACGAAGCCTTTACAAAGGGATTCCCGACGAGCGTGGGCCCACTGAGGTTTCACCCCTAACAGCATACAAGAGGCTCCAACCCCGCTGCAGTGGCCCCCTCTTGAGCCTTGCGGTTCATATGGTAGTCCAGCTGACACCTACTCCCCGCACCATCCAACACACCCATACTACGCCGGGGATACACCTAATTAATTGGCCAAGCTGCCCCATCTCAGCATGTGGTTGGCACTGTAAAGCCGGGTTACATGCTCCATGAACCGGTCCTTAGAATCCAGGCAAGTACTAAACACAAACCCAAGTCTCGTGCACCCAGCACACAACCAAAACATCCAACTTGCCTTGATCCCTACCTCTACATAACTCACAATAGCTCATTCAAGAGTATGGTATAATAAACTGATGCTTTCATATCCCAAATATCCCATTCTAAGCATGGCTAAGCATATGCATGTAAATAAATGACATGACAAAATAAATCCCAACCCAAGCTACAAGGAAACAAGGTAATGCAATTCTAGGGAAACTTTCCTAGCATGGGTTTCATATTTCATTTGACAATGCAAATAATTCTATCTACACATCCTAGCATAGGATCAAAGTGGTCAAGGACACTTGCCTCCTTCTTGCTGCTCTTGAAATCGGTAGTCCTGATCTTGGAAAGGGTTAACTTGCTCTTGAGCAGGTTCTACTTCATACCATCACACATAACAAAAGAAAAACAACAATCATAAGACATAGTTCACACTTCTACTTCATACAAACCACACATTCATATTTATGAAATTCATTCACCATTATATGTGTTGTGGTTACTTTATGTGTGTTGAGTTGTGGCTTGCATGCACTTTTAACCATGTGTATATGATTCCTACTTTTGTGTCCACCTTTATACTTACATACTAGTTATATGGGTTTCCAATAAATTTCTTATATTCAACTACTTCACCTTTTTATTACCAAGTGTGTATGAAAAGTATTATTCTTCCCCATATGTGCCTTCATAATTTCTATCAACCCTAAACTGAATTCTTTGTATTTTAGAAACTCCATTTATCATTTACTAGTTGCTATATTTTCAGATTTATATTCCTATGCATAATTGTGTATTTTATTAAGAAATTAGTAACACACATCATCTAAACAGTATAGGTTCTGGTCCTAAATAATTTAATAACATATTTTGACCTTGGCTTCTGATGTATACTATTTCATAATTATTTTCCCTATTTTTCTATAGCTATTCTTTACTTAAAAATGTGTCCCTATACTAATAAATGTGAATAATAAATGAAACAGATTCATTTCAGCCCAAAAATATATGTTTATCTCACTCCAAAGTTTTCTAAGTACTGAGAAAGTTTTTAATTAATTTTGACAATTATGTTTGTCCCACTTTTTAATTTTTAAACACTAGTTACATATTCAATTTTCTAAATTAATTACTAAACAGGGTTAAGATAATGAATTCACCCCATTACAGGGTCTATAATATTATTTTCATAATTTCCAGGGGTCTAGCTACACTTATCAGAGGTGTTTTTCCTAATTTCTATTAAGTCCAGGGGTTAAAACTGATTTTTAAATGAATTTACATGATTTTCTGGAGTTCCAGGGGCTAGATCTGAAGTTTCCGGGGCTAGCTCTCAATTCCAGAGAACCCCAGGGGGTAGCACGTAAGAATTCCAGTCTTTATAACGTGGGGTTGACGTGGACCGTCCGATTTTAAACCGACGGCCGAGATTATAACATCGAACCGGTACGCGGGGTTTTAAAGTCTACCGTGCGATTTAAAATAAACGGCGCACAAGCGGCCACGTCGCTCTGATCGAGCGCGGGCGGCGCTGCCGGCGGCGCACGGCGGCGGGAAGCGGCGATCTCGCCGGAAAGTTTCGGATCCTCGAGAATTCTGCCTAGAACTGTGATCTTATGGCCTAGATCGGTAGAGGGGAGGTCAGGGATCTCACCTCGGGGGTTTTCTCGAGCTCGGGGGTCCTGGAAAGTGATCGGCGTCGAGGTCCGAGGCAAAACCACGGTGAAGCTCGTCGGCGCTGCGTTTACACCGTAACTCTCCGAGTTTTCTGCACCTGCAAAGTTCCCCGGAGGCGGTGGATCAAGACCAGCGAGTTAGATCAGAGTTTCCGAGCTTAGATCGGCCAGAATTCACTGGCGAAGTCTCGGTGCTCACCGGAGTGAAAATCGGCGATCGCGTGAGAAAAAATGATCGGATCGGGGGTTTTTATAGCCGGGGGAGGGCGGTGGGTCTGTTGTGATCGAGTTGGAGTCCTCTGGGACCAGAATTCGGGCGGCGGGACGGGTTTCCCGATCGGTTAAGATCGCGCGCGCTCGGGGGGAAAAGTCCGGGGTCGGCGCGAGCGAGGTTGGGGATGACAGGTGGGTCTCACCTGTCTGTGTGAGAGAGCGCGGGCGCGCGCGGGGGCGGGCTGCGCGGGGAAAGCTGGGCCGGCTGGCGGGTTTCGGCCCACTGGCCGGTTTTTTTCCCGTTTTCCTTTTTCTTTTTCCTTTTCTTTTCTGTTTTGAGTATAATTTGAATTCCAGTTTGAATTTGAATTTTTGCAAAACATGCAATACGTCCAAAAATTTTTAAATTCTCCTCTGAACATGGTTTAGGGTTTTGAATCAAAATTTGGGGTGTTACAGATGTGGTGATGCCCAAAGAGGAGAATAAACTTAATGAGCTCTACAACTACAGCATACATGGTTGGCAATACAATGAGTTTAAGAACTTCACATCAGAAATGATTCATCACACTTTATCTGGAATTTATTACTACGTCACAACTCAGTGAACAAGTGGTACTCATATAACCGCGAGGGACGGTGATTGCAATCAGGACACACCCGGAATACACGACACATACACCCGCCTCGAAAGACTCACGCGAGCTCTTTCTTACGTTGTATGCAGCAACCTTTCACCCGTCACTCCAATGCCGAACCAGTTCCGCCGACCCATCAGAAGGGCCACTACACGGAACACGTCGAAGTTGCTCCGCTAGCGGGTTTACACCTCTGACACCAGCCCCCAAAGGACGGCCGTATAAGTTTCGCCACGAGAGTACCCGAGTTACATCGGTTTATCGGGTCCCATATATCCGACATGCATCCGGTACTGTTCAAACTTGCTCAGCAGGGCGGCATACGCATCGGTCCTTAACCGACACAAACAGAGCTACAGCCACACAGGCCCAACGTCCTGCTGCTCCTACTCTCTGCTCGGTCTCATTTTCCATTCCAGAACTTTCATTTTCTAGAATCATACCCCGCTGTACCCACATCCTAAACTCGCGGGTAGCTTCCAACTACCCGACTTATACCGGATCCTATACAACTTTAGCCTAGCAGAAACTACACGAAGGTAACCTATTCTACCCTTTAACTCCAAGGGTTTGTGGGTCATGCATTTGGAGTATCAATCACCCTGACCTAATGCACAATACATACTAGACCCATAAAAGTGATACAAAGTAAAATGTAACTAAAAGCTGTTAAATGCAAACCGGGGCTTGCCTTATGTTGCTGCAGGTTTAGTTCTACTTTATAGTCAGTATCTTGGCGATGAGTTAAGCTTCAACTTGCTGCTCTGAGTCAAGTTGCTCGTTGAACTCCTTCGTCGTTTTTCCTACCGATATGAATATGCACAGTTTTAATACGAGAAACTGAATTATAAAACAAATGTGTTGTTGGTCTAAGAATGGCTTAGACCAACTCTAAAGTGAGAGATGAGCTCTGTTATGGACAGAAACAGAGAAGAACTTTAGGTGGGCAGTGGATGTTTGTTGGAGAAATGCAAAGATCTATGTATAATGGACATAAGAAAGGTAGTGGAAGGAACCAGCAGAAAACTAGAGGAGATGATCTCAATTTGCTCTGAAATTTTTACGGTGTACCATATATTATACAGAGGTATGGCTTGCAAATTTTCAGACAAAGTTGATGGAAGATGTGGCCTAGGGAATTTTCTTATTATTTGGCTTCTCTGGATTCCTATGGAAATTATACTGTCTTGTCATGCTCCAAATTTGGTTTTTCAGAACCTTGAGAGTCTCATGAGTCCATAGGACTTGGTTTCACCATTTTTGGAGCTTCCTACACAGAGATATGAATTTTCCAAACTTGGTTAAATGTCTGAAAATGTCTTTGTTTATTTTCCTATTTTTCAGAGACATAGAGGATTCAAACAACATTTGGCCAAGCAAATGGAGTCCAATGCCTCTGCAAATTTTACTGGAGTTCAAGGAATATTGGAAGAATGCATGCCCAAATTTGGGAATTTTCCAATTAACAGAACTCCTGTGAAAATTCATACAAGATTTTCCTTAAATGAATTAATGAGCCAAATACAGGAATTTTCATAAATATTGGGCTGCACCCCTGGATAGTACTCTTTGAGAGGAATCCAACAAAATTTGTTTCACAATTTTTGGACACTCCTACACAAAGTTATGGCTCTCCAAAGTTTGAACTGAAATGGGAAAATCTGGAAAATGTTTAAATGCTGATAGTGGGTCCCACTCGTCATCCCTAACCTCCAGCCACGCGCCAAAACAGAGCAGTGGCGGCTGCCTCCGGTGAGGTCGCCGGAAATGAGCTTCCCGGCCACCTCCGGACCCCCTGCTGGCCGCCCCCCCCCCCCCCATTTTCCACCATGCTGAACTCATTGGTGAGGTCGCTGGCGGCTGAAACTCGCCGGAAAGCAGTGCGCACCGGCCACAGCTAACCCTAGGGCTCCGGCGAGGTCGTGTGCAGTGATTTCTCCACGAAAAGGTGGGTTCTTAGGCTCTATAGCATCGTGGGGGATCCCTCATCACCGGCATGAGCTCAAATCTGCCCAAAAATGGCTGCAAATAGGGACTCATCGGCGACCTAGGGCAAAATTCGGTGCCAGCCCGAAATTCTCGAAGAACAGCCCCAATTCTTGATGATTTTTGATGGTTTTTGATCCTAGAGGGGCGTTGAAGAGTCCAGAACATGTTTCCAGCTCTGCACAAGTGATGGTGGACTGAACACGACGAATTTTGAAGAATTGTGGGGCTCGGTTCTATGAATACAGTTGCAGTAAACACAGAAATTCTTGCTCTGTAGTGCACGAAAAAGGGAGGGGTTTTCACCGGAGTGTAGAGCAGTCTGGGGCGCCTCTTTTTCGTGTAGACCGTCGGCCACGAAGAGGCTCATGGAGCTCAGTTGCTGGAGAACAGAGAAGGTCGTCGGCTGCAATGGCTGGTTTTTCCTTCGGGGTGCAAGGCAGGGGCTGTGGAGAGCGCAAGAGAGCCCATTCACCGGGAAGGCGGCGTGTTGCTCACCCTTTACTCATCCTCATCCTTGAGCAGGAGGTGTCTCTGATCGACGGGAGGTGGCGCTTCTCCGGTTGCTGAGAAACAGAGCACGGCAGCTACTACGTGTGTGTCTCTGACCAGTGGGGTCCACGCCCCTTCTCACTCTTATCCTCCCCCAATTCGGTTTAAAATGGCAAATGAGCTCCAAATTTGATAAAATTTGGAGGGTAGTCCAAAAGAAATATGGGGAACACAATGGTGCACTCAAATTTGAATTTCGGTAAAGTCAAAATTTGAAACTGAGATTTAAATTCAGATTCGAATTTTCTCCCGTTTAAATTCCAACAAATAGGAAATCCTTTTCAAATGCTCTGAAAATTTGTCGGGCTATTATTGGATGTGTGGAGAACCAAATGATAGCTTTAGATCTCTGTGTTCGGGAATTTTTGCAAGTTCAAGTTTAGACTTGGAGCTCACACCTTTAAATTCAGAAGTTTAAATTCCCTCTCCTTTTCTCGGTGTGAACTGCAGCTCCACTTGCTTGAGTTTTTGGGATTTCACAGGCCCACTGAGGTTTCACCCCTAACAGCATACAAGAGGCTCCAACCCCGCTGCAGTGGCCCTCTCTTGAGCCTTGCGGTTCATATGGTAGTCTAGCTGACACCTACTCCCCGCACCATCCAACACACCCATACTACGCCAGGGATACACCTAATTAATTGGCCAAGCTGCCCCATCTCAGCATGTGGTGGGCACGGTAAAGCCAGGTTACATGCTCCATGAACCGGTCCTTAGGATCCAGGCAAGTACTAAACACAAACCCGAGTCTCGTGCACCCAGCACCAACCAAATCATCCAACTTGCCTCGATCCCTACCTCTACATAACTCATAATATCTCATTCAAGAGTAAGGTAAATAAATTGATAATCTCATATCCCAATTATCCCATTCTAAGCATGGCTAAGCATAAGCATATGAATAAATGACATGATAAAATAAATCCCAACCGAAGCTACAAGGAAACAAGATAATGCAATTCTAGGGAAACTTCCTATCATGGGTTTCATATTTCAATTGACAATGCAAATAATTCTATCTACACGTCCTAGCATAGGGTCAAAGTGGTCAAGGACACTTGCCTTCTTCCTGCTGCTTTGGGAATGGATAGTCCTGATCTTGAAAGGGAAGAACTTGCTCTGGGGCAGGTTCTATTCATGCCAACACACATAGCAAAAGAAAACAACAATCCATAAGACATAGTTCACACTTTCACTCCACACATACATACATATGGTAGTTATTCACATTTCTAAGTGTTGTGGTTACTCTAGATGTGTTGATTTTTAGCCTACATGCACTTTTAAACATATGTATATTATTTCTAACTTTTGTATTCAGATTTCTGTTTGCACACTATATATGAATTTCCAATTTAAACAAATTCTTTAACACACTCTTTAGCTACCAAGTTTGCATGGAAGGTAATTTCCTGCTTCAAATGGGCTTTCAGATCTTCTACTAAATCCTAAACTGAAGTCTTTGGATTTGGAGACTTTATTTATCATTTTCTAGTTATGCATACATATTTTCCTATATTTTCTAGATTTATTTTCTATGCCTAAAGGTGAGTTTTATTATGAAAATAGTAAGACACCTCATCTAAACAGAATAGGTTCTGATCTAAAATGTTCAATAATTTATATTTGAACTTCCTCTATGATGTGGAACAATTTAAATTTATTTTACTAGTTTTTAGAATTATTTCCTAGCCAAAAATATGTTTCTAGAACTAAGAAATATGAATATCATTTAGACAGAATTCATTTCAGCCAAAAATCTATTTCTAACTCATTCTAAAGTTTTCCAAGTGCTAGTGAAGTTTAAATTTGAATTTACAATGTGTTTGCCTCACCTTTTAAATTTTAAATCCTAATCACATATTCAAATTCCTAAATTTAATATCATATAGGGTTAAAAAGGTAAACTCACCACACTACAGGGTCTATTATATTATTTCATAAATTTTCAGGGGTCTAACTACACATAACAGAGGGATTTTGCTAATTTTTATTAAGTCCAGGGGCTAAAACTGATTTTTAATTGAATTTACATGAATTTCTGAAGTTCCAGGGGCTAGATCAGAAGTTTCCGGGGATAGCTTGTATTTTCCGAGATCCCTAGGGGGTAGCATGTAAGAATCCCGGCCTTATAATGCGGGGCCGATGTGGACCGTCCGATTTAAAACAGACGGCTGAGATTATAACGTCGAACCGGTACGCGGGGGTGTCAGTTCTACCGTGCGATTTAAAATAGACGGCGCACAAGCGGCCACGTCGCCCTGGCCGTGCGCGGGCGGCGCTGCCCGGCGGCGCGCGGCCGCGGGAGGTGGCGATCGCGCCGGAAAACTTCGGATCTTCGTCTATTCTTCCTAAAACTGTGATTTCATGGCATAGATCGGTAGAGGGGAGGTCGGGGATCTCACCTCGGGGTTTTTCTTGAGCTCGGAGGTCCTGGAAGGCGGTCGGCGACGAGGTCCGAGATGGAACAGCGGCGATGCTCGTCAGAGCTGTGTCTAGGGCGAAATCTACCGAGTTTTCTGCACCTGCGTGATTCCCCGGAGGCGGTGGAACAAGATCAGCGCGTTAGATCAGAAATCCCGAGCGAAGATCGAGAGAAATTGGCCGGAGAAATTCTGGTTCTCACCGGGAGGAAAAACAGCTGATCGTGGGGGAAAAACGGGGCGATGCCAGCGTTTTTATAGACGAGGGAGGGCGGCTGGTTTGTTTAGATCGAGTTTGAGTCGTCTGTGACCGGGAGTCGGGCTGAGGGACGCGGATTTCCGGGTTGGTTACGATCGCGCGCGCGCAGAAGAGTCCGGCGGTTGGCGCGAGCGGGAGGTCGGGGATGACAGGCGGGCCCACGTGCAAGTGAGAGGGAGAGGGGGCGCGGCTGCGGGCTGGCGCGGCGGTGTGTGGGCCGGCTGGTGGGTTTCGGCCCACTGACCGGGGTTTTGTTTTTTCTTTTTCTTTTTCTTTTTCTTTTCTATTTTGAGTTAAATTTGAATTCCAAATTAGATTTGAATTTCTGCACCACATGCAATACGTCTAAAAATTTTTAAATTCCCCTCTTAACAGGTTTTGGGGTGTTACACCCACGCGTCAGCAGCTCAAAATTTTAAATCGGTATCGGGTGTGGCCGAGATCGCGTGTGCTGGCGCGCAAAGACCCTGTGGGCCTCACTGTGCGGTCGCCTCCGCGCCTAACACGTGTCCCCGCGGGCCCCGGCAGATTTAAACTTTTTCCCCGATTTTCAGATTTCCTTCAAACTTCAAATCCTCATAACTTTGGCTAGAAAGCTCCAAATCGAGTGAACCAAATATTGTTGGATTCAGATCTCTGAGCACTTTCCAGAAAATCAAGTTTCACTTCATGAAAATTCTTAATTCTCCAGAATTAATTCCTCAAAATATAAACTGTTTGGAATTTTAACTGGAGAATCCTTTGGAGGAAAATTCTGAAATTTTGCTGTGATGTTCACAAAAATACAGCTGAACCACCATAAAAATTTCAGATCCATTTGATCTTATTTGATCCACCTAATGGTGTGATTAGTGAAACTGTTCCAGAGAAAATAGAAAATGTTCAGAAACATTTTCAGAATTTTCTCTGAAATTGTTTAGCTCATATCCTTAGTCAGGAACCTTCAAATTAAGTGAGACCAACTCCATTAGGAACCTCTGAAAATCTAGTTTTCAGAAAGTCATAGTTTGTTTCATGAAAATCCTTAGAACACCCTAAAAGCCTTCAATTAAGGTCAAGTACATAATTAATTCTGGAGGGCTCAAATGAGCTTTGCTGCAACTAAAACTTGACCAAGTTTCTGTTTAGGTTGTGACCAAGCCACAGAAAAAGTTTCACAGTCATTGGGTCTGTCTAGTGCGAGTTATAGACTTCACAAGTTTAAATTCAATCAAATGCATTTAAATTAATCCATATGCTTGTATATCATGTAGTCGCTAAGGTCGAGGAGAAACCCGAAGTCCTAGACTTTGTTACTCCGGAGGAACAGCTAGCCTACGACCAAGAGCAGCAAGGCAAGCTCCAGTTTGCATTAACCTTTTACAAATTTTTATTGTTTTGAGCACATACTTGAATACTATTATTCCTTGCATTAGAGTCTTGTTGGGAAACCCAACTGCATAGCCAAGAAAACCATGGGTTGGGATTAGGATTGAAAACCCCGTTAGCTACTGCAATGCTAAGATAGTGTAGGATTCGGTACAAGTCGAGTAGTTGGAACTACTCGCGAGCATAGGCTAGAGGCACTCGACTCGGGTAGAGATAGCACATGATACACATGGCAAGAAAGATGAGACTGAGCGGAGAGTAAGGGCAGTAGGACTTTGGGACCTGTGTGCTGTAGCTCCGCTTGTGTCGATTGAGGACCGAGCCGTGTGCGGGCCTGTTGAACAAGCTTGAACAGTATCGAAGACCTACCGGCTATATGGGAACCGGGAAATTGATATAACTCTGGTAGCTGGGTATTGAGGCATTGCCCGTCGTTCAGAGGGTAGGTTGAGAGCTCGAGGTGTAAATCGGCTGGCGGCACTGAGATGCACGTGCAGAGACCTCTTGCTCGGGACGATGGGACCGGTTCAATATTTGGCTGACGGGTGAAAGGTAGTTGCGTACGGCATCCGTGATGGTTGCTGTAGGCAACGTCGAGTACGGGCGTACGTGATGGGTTATTCGGGTAACACTGCAGGTGTAAATCGATTATAATCGCCGTCCCTCACGGTCAGTGAGTACCACTTGTTCACTGTACCGTGACGTAGAAAGAACAGGCTAGTTACATGTTAAAATGTTGCTGATTGAAAGATGGACTTTGCTTGTTAATGTTTTGTTGTAGTTTAGAGCTAACTAAAGTTCCTTTTAACTTTGGGCAAAGTACATGAGAGAAATGTGTTTCTTGTTTGATTGCGGCTCTCTCATGTGCCTTAGCGTAAGGTTCTCCACAACCTGCTGGTAAAACTTGAAAGTAAGGTTCTACTAATTAGGCGAGTCCTTGCAAATGATTTTTACCTCATGTAACCCATCACCCCTCATGTAGAAGTTCCATGTTTAGGTGAGACGGGTCAGACTTGCTGAGCCTTCGTGCTCACTGCTTGTGTTTGAAGCTTTTGCAGGGTTCTATGAGGAAGGGACTCCCGAAGAGGAGACGGAACCCCAGGAGGGGAACCCCGTCGAGTGGGAGTCGTGCACGCCGCAGAGTTAGTGTGCGTGTGTGCTAGCAAGGACACGTTCAAGGGCTGAACGTGAACTTGATGCGTAGTCTACGCCCGTGAGTGTAGACTGGACTTATTTTGATGTAAACATGTTCATAAACCACTTTATGTAATATAAACTTTGCTTCCGCTTTGTACCTTTTATGTGTGTTATCCGGTGCTGTGCAACGCAGCACCCCTTAGCGTGATCCTGGCTCGACAAGACCGTGGGTTCGTTCACTTTTGGGTTAACAAATGCACCCGCATACTTCATGTACCTCATGAACAAGGTTTTCATGGAGTACTTGGATAAGTTCATCGTGGTTTTCATCGACGACATTAAGGTGTATTCAAAAAGTGAGGAGGAGCATGAAGATCATTTGAAATTGACCTTGCAGAAATTGCGTGAGCATCAATTGTATGCCAATCTTAACAAGTGTCAATTTTGGCTAAAGGAAATATCGTTCCTAGGCCACGTTATCTCCGAAGAAGGGGTATTGGTTGATCCCGGAAAAGTGAGAGATGTTCTGAAGTGGGACCAACCGCAAAACGTGAGGGATATTCGGAGTTTTCTTGGGATGGGTGGATACTATCAAAGATTCATAAAAGACTTCTCTAAGATAGCAAAGCCTATGACGGAGTTGCTAACAAAGGGAAAAGCCTTTCGATGGACACCAGCATGCCAATAAAGTTTTGAGGAGCTCAAGAAAAGGCTAACCACAGTGCCGGTTTTGGTATTGCCGGACGTAAGCAAGAGCTTTGACATATATTGTGACACATCCAGACAGGGGCTCAGATGTATGCTCATGCAAGAATGACAAGTGGTAGCCTATGCCTCACGACAATTAAAGAAGCACGAGCTTAATTATCCTACACATGACTTGGAGCTAGCAACAGTAGTGCATGCATTGAAGATTTGGAGACATTATATCCTTGGTCATCGATGTGAGATCTATACGGATCATAAAAGCCTCAAGTACATATTTACCCAAACGGACTTGAATTTGAGGCAATGTCGATGGTTGGAACTCATCAAGGATTACGATGTTGGAATCAACTACCACCCCGGGAAGGCCAATGTAGTAGCTAATGCATTGAGCCGGAAGGGAGCATGTCACCAACTCACGGTTCGGGAGCTACCACCCGAACTACATAAGGAGTTCGAACGGTTACACCACGGATTCTTAAACAACATGGAAATGATGGAGATCCACTCTTCATTGGAGCAATAGATAAGAGATGGCCAAGCAACGGATGAGGGGATCAAGGAGATCAAGGAGAGGATCCGACAAGGAATATAGAAGGATTTCAAAGAAGATGAGAAGGGTACACTTTGGTAAGGAAAAAGGCTTTGTGTGCCTAACGTGAAGCACCTCCGCGACATGATATTGAAGGAGGCACATGATTCACCCTATTCCATACATCCCGGAAGTACCAAAATGTACAAGGACTTGAAAACTTGTTATTGGTGGGATGGTATGAAAAGGGACATAGCTGAATACGTTGCCCTATGCGACACATGCCAACGGGTGAAGGCCGAACATCTCAGACCCGCTGGATTGTTGCAACCTTTGAAGGTACCAGAGTGGAAGTGGGAGGACATCAGTATGGATTTCATCGTCGGATTGCCACGTACTCAGTCGGGTTACGACTCCATCTGGGTTATCGTCGACCAATTGACAAAAACCGCCCATTTTCTCCCTATAAGGGCCAATTACAACGTTGCACAATTAGCCGAGTTGTACATGGAGCAGATCGTGTGCCGTCATGGAGTCCCGAGGAGGATAGTCTCAGATCGAGGTTCTCAGTTTACTTCTAGATTCTGGAGGAAACTGCAGAAAGCTATGGGTACACGACTGGATTTTAGCTCCGCCTATCACCCACAAACCGATGGGCAAACCGAAAGGACAAACCAAATTTTGGAGGACATGTTGAGAGCTTGCGCCTTGAAACATGGGAGTAGTTGGAATAGGAGTTTACCGTACGCTGAATTCTCCTATAACAACAGCTATCAATCTAGATTGAAGATGTCGCCTTTCGAAGCATTATACGGTAGACGGTGTAGAACACCGCAGTTCTGGAACGAGACCGGAGAGAACCAGGTGTTTGGACCCGAAGTGCTACAAGAAGCTGAAAAACAAGTCCAAATGATTCGGGAGAACTTAAAGGCTGCTCAATCACGACAGAAAGGCTATGCGGACAATAGGCGAAGGAAGTTGACTTTCGAAGTGGGAGACTTCTTATACCTTAAGGTATCGCTTATCCAAGGCCAACGACATTTTAACGTCAAAGGCAAGCTAGCACCTCGCTACATTAGACCATTTAAGATTTTGGACAAGCGAGGAGAAGTAGCCTATCAACTAGAGCTCCCGACATATCTCTCCGACGTACATAACGTGTTTCATGTACCCCAGCTAAAGAAGTGCTTAAGAGTGCCAGAGGAGCAAATACCAATGGAAGAGCTTGAACTTCAACAAGACCTTACTTATACGGAGCACCCTGTCCGAATTTTGGATGTAAAGGAAAGGGTCACCAGGAACAAAGTGATCCGATGGTGCAAGGTACACTGGAGCCATCACACCGAAGCTGAAGCCACATGGGAGCGTGAAGAAGACATCAAGGCGGAATTCCCTCATCTGTTCTCTACTAACGAATCCCGAGGGTCAGATTCAATTTAAGGGGGGTAGATTTGTGACACCCTCATTTCTGGTGTCAGCATGTATTCATGTTTCATGTAGAGAAAACATTTTAAAATGAAGTAGGAACAGAGAAAAATATCAAAAAGATAGCCAAAAAGAGCCGAATCCAGTTCACAGAGAGCGTCGAAGACAACTTCCGCGGCTCGCTGGCTACGTGGCAGGCTCAGGGCTCATCTCCGCAAAGGGAGAGAGGTCCGACCCTGTGGGACATGTGTTGCCCCGGAGCTAGCCTCTGCGGAAGAAGCAAAGGCATTTCCGTAGGACACATGTCACCTTCGGAGCTAGTCGCCGCGGGAATCAGAGGACCAGTCGCGCGGTGTCACACCCGGTTTTTCCGAAGAAACAACCAAGTGAATATCACATGTATGCCAGGATCATTTTCTCATACATGTGATGACAAATAGTGAAGCATCATTTATTACAAGCCAGGTGTCAAGTATAAATAAGTCTTACATTCGCAAATGTCTCAATGGACAATAATAAGTTCATCACAAGTAAATAAACTAGCAGCGGAATAATTATTCTCGTAGGCTCCATCACAGGCGTTGCCCGGGGGTCTCCATGAACCTAGAAACCTTCTTCGGGTCCAAAGTCTTGGTCATTATACACCACCTCATTATCTTGACCTGAGCAGCAATATAAACCAACAAATATGCAAGGTTGAGTACCAATGGTACTCAGCAAGTGTGGGAAAATTATATCATGCATGGCTAGAACAAGGAGAGGTTGAACTCATGGTTAAAGCACTACGCAATTAATACCTATCACCTTAGCTTATTAAGCACCTACATTACTACACAAGTGAAATGGTCCCAATCTCCCATCCCATCATCATAACCAAATAACCATAACATCATTTCCAATGTTAAGCTCCCCGCTTAACATCCACAACTTCCAAAACCATCATCCTCTAATCATGAATAAGTCCAAGCCGCTCTTGACCGTGAGCACGGCTGTCATGATAGTTTTGACTCTGCATAGTTTGTACCACTGTACCCACATGTAGTGATTTCATCCCCCGTTGCCGGGTGGACTAAAAGAACCTCCATTATGCCAGTGGCTACGATCCACATTCACACTTCCCAGGTGTGTAGCCAGGAGATCACTACGAAGCCTTTACAAAGGGATTCCCGACGAGCATGGGCCCACTGAGGTTTCACCCCTAACAGCATACAAGAGGCTCCAACCCCGCTGCAGTGGCCCCCTCTTGAGCCTTGCGGTTCATATGGTAGTCCAGCTGACACCCACTCCCCGCACCATCCAACACACCCATACTACGCCGGGGATACACCTAATTAATTGGCCAAGCTGCCCCATCTCAGCATGTGGTTGGCACTGTAAAGCCAGGTTACATGCTCCATGAACCGGTCCTTAGGATCCAGGCATGTACTAAACACAAACCTAAGTCTCGTGCACCCAGCACGCAACCAAAACATTCAACTTGCCTTGATCCCTACCTCTACATAACTCACAATATCTCATTCAAGAGTATCGTAAAATAAACTGATGATCTCATATCCCAAATATCCCATTCTAAGCATGGCTAAGCATATGCATAATAACAAATGACATGATAAAATAAATCCCAACCCAAGCTACAAGGAAACAAGGTAATGCAATTCTAGGGAAACTTCCTAACATGGGTTTCATATTTCATTTGACAATGCAAATAATTCTATCTACGCATCCTAGCATAGGATCAAAGTGGCCAAGGACACTTGCCTCCTTCTTGCTGCTCTTGAAATGGGTAGTCCTGATCTTGGAAAGGGATAACTTGCTCTTGAAGAGGTTCTACTTCATACCATCACACATAGCAAAAGAAAAACACAATCCATAAGACATAGTTCACACTTCCACTTCATACAAACCACACATTCATATCTATGAAAGTCATTCACCATTATATGTGTTGTGGTTACTCTATGTGTGTTGATTTGTGGCTTGCATGCACTTTTAATCATGTGTATATGATTCCTACTTTTGTGTTCACATTTATACTTACCTACTGTATATGTATGAGTTTCCCATTTAAATAAATTCCTTATATTCAACTACTACACCTTTTCACTACCAAGTATGTATGAAAAGTATTTTTCTTCTCCATATGTGCCTTTATAATTTCTGCCAACCTTAAACTGAATTCTTTGGATTCTAGAAACTCCATTTATCATTTACTAGTTGCTATATTTTCAGATTTATTTTCCTATACATAAATGTGTTCTCTATTATGAAATTAGTAATACACATCATCTAACAGAATAGGTTCTGGTCCTAAATAATTTAATAACATATTTTGACCTTTGCCTCTGATGTAAAGTATTTCACAATTATTTTCCTATTTTCTAAAACTATTCATTGCTTAAAAATGTGTCCCTAAATGTGAATAATAAATTAGACAGATTCAATTCAGCCCAAAATATATTTTTATCTCACTCAAAGTTTCCTAAATACTGAGAAAGCCTTTAATTAAATTTTGACAATATGTTTGTCCCACCTTTTAATTTTTAAACACTAGCAACATATTCAATTTCCAAAATTAAATACTAAACAGGGCTAAAAAGGTAAACTCATCCCATTACAGGGTCTATAATATTATTTTCAGAATTTCCAGGGGTCTAGCTACACTTATCAGAGGTGTTTTTCCTAATTTTCATTAAGTCCAGGGGCTAAAACTGATTTTTAAATGAATTTACATGATTTTCTGGAGTTCCAGGGGTTAGATCAGAAGTTTCCGGGGCTAGCTCTTATTTCCCGGGAACCCCAGCGGGTAGCACGTAAGAATTCCAGTCTTTATAACGCGGGGCTGACGTGGACCGTCCGATTTTAAACCGACGGCCGAGATTATAACATCGAACCGGTACGCGGGGATTTAAACCCTACCGTGCGATTTAAAATAAACGGCGCACAAGCGGCCACGTCGCTCTGATCAAGCGCGGGCGGCGCTGCCGGCGGCGCACGGCGGTGGGAAGCGGCGATCTCGCCGGAGACTTTCGGGTTTTCGAGAATTCTTCCTAGAACTGTGATTTTATGGTATAGATCGGTGGAGGGGAGGTCGGGGATCTCACCTCGGGGGTTTTCTTGAGCTCGGAGGTCCTGGAAGGTGATCGGCGACGAGGTCCGAGGCGAAACCACGGTGAAGCTCGTCGGCGCTGTGTTTACACCGCAAGTCACCGAGTTTTCTGCACCTGCAAGGTTCCCCGGAGGCGGTGGATCAAGACCAGCGAGTTAGATCGGAATTTCCGAGCTTAGATCGGCCAGAATTCGCCGGAGAAGTCTCGGTTCTCACCGGAGTAAAAATCGGCGATCGTGGGGGGAAAACAGAACGAGGCCGGGGTTTTTATAGACGGGGGAGGGCGGCGGGGTGGTTTAGATCATGTCCGCGTCGCCTACAAACAGAATTCAGCGGGGATACGCCGAAATCCCGATCGGTTTTGATTTGGGTGCGAGGGAGTCCGGCGCTGTCGCGAGGTAGACGAAGATCGGGTGGGTCCTGCCTGTCAGTGTGAGGAAGCAGCGCGCTCGGCTGCGGGCTGGCGCGGGCGCTGGCTGGGCCGCCTGGTGGGTTTCGGCCCACTGGCCGGTTTTTTTCTGTTTTCTCTTTTTCTTTTTTCTATTTCTTTTCTGATTTGAGTTTAATTTGAATTTCAGTTTGAATTTGAACTTTTGCAAAACATGCAACACGTTCAAAAAAATTTAAATTCCCCTCTTAACATGATTTAGGGTTTTGAATCAAAATTTTGGCGTGTTACACGCGGGATGCGTGTCGATCTCGGAGCTCACCTCCGAGAGGTCCGGTTCTATTGGACAAGCGTCGTCACCGGAGCTTATCTCCGGGAGGTCCGTCACTGTTGGACACGTGTTTACCTCGGAGCTCGTCTCTGAGGAAAAAGGAAAGTCCGGCACTACTTGACGCGCGGCATTCACGGAGCTCACCTCCGAAGAGAGGGAGGTCCGGAATGGATATGTGACACACTTGGAGCCACCGCCAGAGAGAGGAAAGGTCTGGCACTGACACGTGGCGTGTGCGGAGCCACCTCCGAATAGAGAGGAGGTCCCGACCGCTAGGATACGTGGCGCACGCGGAGTTCGCCTCCAAAGAAGAAGGGAGGTCTCGCTCGCTTGACACGCGACACAACCGGAGCTCGTCTCTGCGGAAAGGAAGAGACCAGGCCCAGTGGACACGTGGAGCTTCTGGAGCTCATCACCGTGGAGGTAACGAGTTCTGGAGCGGTTTTGGATTCTGTACGCGTAGAAATATCGGTACAGAGAAGAAACCGACCTGAATTCCACAATGTTACCACACCAAATCAACTAAAGATAAGATGTTAGGATTCAATGATGATCTGAATAGGACTCTTATTCGAACTCCAATAAGATTAGGACTCTTCGTTTCCCGATTATAAATATAACCCAGAACCTTTGGCCGAAACCACGAACTTCTTTTTCCAACTCCTGAGCCGACGACTTAGAGCCCTAGCCCAACTCGCCGAGTAAGCCATCGCCGGAGATCAGCGAGGGAGATCGCCAGAAGAGAGCCCCAACGATCTGTCAGATCAGAGGAGGACCTCGAGACCGAGAAGAACGTAAGGTAGGTCTTCAATATCACCTTACGACATCATTGTGATCTCTTCGCATCTGTTCTTCGATTCCTTTCGGACAGAAGATTTCTTGTGGACAGATCACTTGTTGATCGGGTTGATCTAAAGACAAGGTCATCGCCACGTCCACATTTGATCCGAACGCCTCTGTTCATCATAAAACCAGGTAAGAACCCGTACAAACCAACTTAATAAAACTAAACTGGATTATAGGATAGCATGCATACGCATCATCGCATCTAGTTTAAAGTTCGTTCGTAGTATTTATTGTTATGAATCTTGTATGTGCGTGATTGCGTATAGAAGGACAAGCTCAGGGAGCTGTCTACGACGAGCTGCAAAAACAAGGTTTTGAGATCCAAGAGCAACCGAAACCGCAAGAACATTGACCATATTGATCCTATGTTTTGGGAAAAACTGTTTTGTTTTGTGAAAAGGTGTGTGTGCTGAGTCAAACATGATGGGAAACCCTTTTATAGGAGTTTACTAGCTTTGGTTAAACCAGCCTTGTCGCCAGGGATGTTTATGAGTCGGGTATGGTTTTTGCTTTTTGCTTCGCTGAGTCCATGGGATTGGGAAGCGAGATAGATGTGTCTAGCTAACTGCACTCGTAATGATATGAGAAAACTGATGAGGTTAATGAACATAGATAGGAGGGAGATCTAGGCAAGACTGGGTTTGTGAATGAGGAAGCATGAGATGGTGGTTTACGTGCCATAGATCTAAGAACCGGTTCATGCATGCACATGCCAGGATAATAGTGCCACCACAAGGCCAAGTGTGGGTGCGGCTTAGCTGAGTAATTAGGTAAGTTGCTAGAGTGTTATGGACTGTGGAAGGCGCGGGGAATGGGAGTCCACTGAGGACTGCCCTGGGAACTGCATGGCACAAGAGGGGGCCCGTGGGTGGGAGAATTGGAGATTCTAGCCTGCCGTTGAAACCTTAGTGAGTCCATACATCTAGTAGCCCCTTTGTAAAGTCTATTTTGTGATCTCTTGACCATACACCAATGGTTGTGTACTGGTATAATGGAGGTTCTGCAGTCGCCGACGGGTGACGAAATCACAAACTTGTGGGTAAAGAGGTACAAACTCTGCAAAGTTATTAAAACTATCATTGTAGTCGAGCTTACGGTCACGAGCACCTAGGAACGATATTTCCTTTAGCCAAAATTGACACTTGTTAAGCTTGGCATACAATTGATGCTCACGCATTTTCTGCAAGGTCAATTTCAAATGTTCTTCATGTTCCTCCTCACTTTTTGAATACACCATAATGTCGTTGATAAAAACCACGATGAACTTATCCATGTACTCCATGAAAACCTTGTTCATGAGGTACATGAAGTATGCGGGTGCATTTGTTAACCCAAAAGACATGACGGTATATTCATACGAACCATATCGTGTTCGAAAGGCAGTGTTGGGTATATCGGAGGGCTTAATCTTCAGTTGGAAGTATCCCGACCAAAGATCAATCTTAGAGAACACTCGGGCTCCTTTAATTTGGTCGAATAAGTCCTCTATACGGGGCAGAGGGTATTTGTTCTTGATTGTCACCTCGTTGAGAGACCTATAGTCCACGCACATCCTTTGGGTTCTATCCTTCTTGTCTACGAAGAGCACAGGAGCTCCCCATGGTGACGAGCTTGGACGTATAAAACCCTTCTCCAACTGCTCCTGAATTTGCTTCTTGAGTTCTATCAGTTCATTGACGGGCATCCTATAGGAACTCTTTGCTATGGGTGCAGTTCCGGGTACCAAATAAATGGAAAACTTAATGTCCCGATCAGGTGGCATACCTGGAAGCTCCTTTAGAAATACGTCTGAGAATTCTTGAACCACTGGAATGCTGTCCAACGTTGCTCCTTCGACGTGGTTCAAGATTGCCTTTTTGGTTGTTTGTTGGGTTGACTCAAACTCGACATGAATGTCGTGCTCATTTGTTAACTGTATGCTCCACTCAGCACTTTGGATTACTCTGTTGTGCTTGCTTAACCAATCCATCCCGAGTATTATGTCAATCCCTTGGGAATCCAAGACAATGAGGTTTGCAAGAAAGTCTACCCCCCTTATTTTAAGGCTTACTTTCGGACATACTATATTAGTCCTCATCTCTCCACCGGGAGAATTAACTAACAAAGCACATTTTAGGTGTGATATGGGTAGATTATGCTTGGCAACATACTTGGATGATATGAAGGAATGTGATGCTCCAGAATCAAATAATATGGTGGCTGGGTTGGAGTTGGCAAGGAACATACCAATTACGACGTCCTCAGCCTGTTGTGCTTCCTCAGCAGAGAAATGGTTCACGTTGCCGCGAGCATAGTTCTGCTGTCCACGGTTTCCTTGATTGTCCCCTCCATTCGGTCGCAGGTTCTTCTTGGGCACGTTGCCTTGCTGTCCAGGGCCTCTCCTTGGGCACTGTCTTGCAAAGTGTCCTGTTTCCCCGCATGCAAAGCATGCCCTGTTGCCTGTGGCAGAAGGTACGTTGGGGCGGGGGTTTTGAACAGGAGCGCCCATGTTAGGTCGGGGCACAGGAGGCAAGGGCACACGAGGTGCTTGTGCAACGGGTTGTTGCTGTGGTGGCTGACTAGGGCGGAATGCAGGAGCAGCCGATCCATTCTGCGGTGCAGCTGGGGGCATGTACCGAGGTCGTACGTTGCTCCCTTGAGGCTAGTATGGCATCTTCCTCTTGCACTCTCGCTCGATCTTCGGATCTTGTTTTCGACTACTATAGCCTTGTCAACAAGCTTCTGAAAGCTTGCGTAGTCATTGTTGAGGAGCTGAACCTGGATCTCATTGTTCAACCCTCTCTTGAACAGGTATTGATTCCTCTGGTCTGAGTTAACATCTTCGGGGGCATACCGGGACAGTTGTGTGAACTTGTTGAGATACTCATTCACGCTTCTCTGTCCTTGGCGGAGACCTTCAACTCCTGTCTCTTGAGCATCATTACACCAGCAGGGATGTAATGAGAGCGGAAACTCTCCTTGAAATCAGTCCAAGTGATCGCTTCCGGGTCGACATGAGCGTTGCATAGGGCATCCCAACAGTCAGCGGCAGCTCCCATGAGTTGGTGCGACGCAAAAAGAACCTTCTCTCGATCATTGCACTGCACTATGGCAAGCATCTTCTCCATGGATTTCAACCAGTCGTCGGCCTCCATGGGGTCGTTAGCTTGAGCAAAGGTGGGTGGTCGAGTCCTCATGAACTCTCCGAGCCTGTTATGAGCCGGCGGTGGTGGTGGCGGTGGTGCTGGAACGGGGTTGTTGTTGTTGCCCTGCAACTGACCCAAAGTTTGGATCATGGTTTGCATAAGTTGGTTCTGCATGGCCATCAACCGTTCCAGGTTGTTCTCACCAGCTCCGGGGTTAACAGGAACTTCATCGTGGCCATCCTCTTGGATGTTACGGACGTTCCTTCGGTTGGCGTTTCCTCTCACCATCTGTGAGAGAGATCGAAATAGAATAGAAGGTTAGAAGGTTAGATAGATCCCCTCAACTATATGCATCAAGGTGGGTTGGACTATATATATTAGCCCATATGAGGATGTGAACAAGTGTCGAAGCATCTTACTCCTCTTTCTACTTGTGTCTGGATATGGACAATGTCTTGAGACGTCCCACAACTCACACTAAGCACACAATCACAAACAATCATCACAAGGGCTCACACAACTCCTATTCAAGGATTTTTTCAATGGGTGTCCTATATGACTTAGGGTGATGTTAAATTTGTGATCCAGCTATGGCTTCTCTTAGGCTTGTATCCTATGTCAAGGTAGTTTCAAGGCCAATCTAAGCACCCTAGGCTTGCATCCTATGGTCAGCGTGGCTTAGCTACCAATCTGTGATATATCTAGGTTGTGTGATCTATCCGTGGCAGGTTGATACCAATCTGTGTCTGGTACCAATCTGTGTTTTCTATTTAGGCGTGTAACCCACCGTCAACCGTGGCTCTGATACCAATCTGTGACGCCCTCAATTCTGTGGAAAACCACGGAACCGAGAACTGATGCATATGTGTGCCCAGGATGTTCATCACACATACACATATGTTCCACAAACTGAATTCAGAATATATATGACCATGAATAACAGAGTTTATTACAATGTCTCATGAATCTTGTACTCATGCTCACAGCAGAAGTCTTAATCTAACAGTGGAAGTCTTTATTCAAATGCGAAAGCAATTCTAAGCAGCAGTGGCTCCATCTATACTCCATCCCCAGAGACAAGGTTGAGAACAGATTACACGCCTAATGCTCCACTTGGTCTTCATAGTAATCTTCTCCTGTTGCTGATGATGAAATAATAATGCAAGTTTCAGTACAATGATGTACTCATCAAGTGTGGGAAAATATGGTATGTAGCTCATAACAAGGTAGGTATAAAAAGGCTCATCGAAGAAAGCAAAGTTATTTATCAAACCATGATAAAACAGCAACTCATCTTTAAGTGAATGTAATCCCAACATGTATTAAAATATCAATCATACCTCCATTATGTTCATTACCTTCCATGTCACAACCAGACATAAATCAACCTCATTCTTGCTTACGAATACCTCCTCGTATTTGCTACCATTTCATGAATACCATCTCGTATTCGCTACCATTTCATCTCATAAACAACTTCGTCTCCCAGCGAGACCAACCTTGTTGCCATGACTCAATAGTCATGCAACCCATCTTGTCACCCAGACTCAACAGTCCAGAAAACCAAACCATCCAAAACCATAACCAATAACCATATCCAATCACCATCCCAACTAATCATGGAAGTTGGCCAGGCGCTCGTGACCGTAAGCTCGGCTACCATGATAGTTTTAGACTCTGCAGAGTTTGCACCTCTTTACCCACAAGTTTGTGATTTCGTCACCCGTCGGCGACTGTAGAACCTCCATTATACCAGTACACAACCGTCGGTGTATGGCCAAGAGATCATAAAATAGCCTTTACAAAGGGGCTACTAAATGTATGGACTCACTAAGGTTTCACTGGCAGGCTAGAATCTCCAATTCTCCCACCCACGGGCCCCCTCTTGTGCCATGCAGTTCCCAGGGCAGTCCTCACTCGACTCCCATTCCCCGCGCCTTCCACGGTCCATAACAATCTAGCAACTTACCTAATTACTCAGCTAAGACGCACCCATACTTGGCCTTGTGGTGGCACTGTTATCCTGGCATGTGCTCGCATGAACCAGTCCTTAGATATACGGCAAGTAAACCACCATCTCATGCTACCTCATTCACAAACCCAGTCTTGCCTAGATCTCCCCCCGATCCATGTTCATTAACAACATCAGTTTCTCATTATCATTACGAGTGCAGTTAGCTAGACACATCTATCTCGCTTCCCAATCCCATGGACTCAGCGAAGCTTAAAAGTAAAAAAAACCATACCCGACTCATAAACTTCCCTGGCGATAAGGGTGGTTTAACCAAAACTAGTAAACTCCTATAAAAGGGTTTCCCATCATGTTTGACTCAGCACACACACCTTTTCGCAAAACAAAACTGTTTTTTCCCAAAACATAGGGTCAATATGGTCAAGGGGCACTTGCCTTGTTCTTTCGGTTCCGGTTGCTCTTGGATCTTGAAACCTTGTTGTTGCAGCTCGTCGTAGACAGCTCCCTGAGCTTGTCCTTCTATACAGGATCACGCACATACAATATCCACAGCAACCAATATCGTGCATAAACTTTAACTAGATGCGATGTTGCATATGCATGCTATCCTATGATCAGTTTTTATCAGATCAGTTTGTACGTATTGTTGCATGGCTTGCATGGTTTTATGATGAATAGAGGTGTTCGGATCAAATGTGGATGTGGCGATGATCTTGTCTTTAGATCAACCTGATCAACAAGTGATCTGTCCACGAGAAAGCTTCTGTTAAAAAGGAAACGAAGAGCAGATGCAAAGGAAACACGATGATGTCATAAGGTGATATTGGAGACCTACCTTACGTTCTTCGTGGTCTCGGGGTCCTTCTTTTAGCAAGACAGATCATTGGGCTCCCTTCCGGCGATCTTCCTCGACTGAGCTCCGGCGATGGGCTTACTCGGCGAGTTGGGGCTAGGGCTTTAAGTAGTCGGCTCAGGAGGTGGAAAAGAAGTTCGTGGTTTTCGGCCAAAGGTTCTGGGTTCTATTTATAATCGGGGGAAGAAGAGTCCTAATCTGATTGTATTTTGAATAAGAGTCCTATTCAGATTATCGTTGAATCTTAACAACTTATCTTGAGTTGATTTGGTGCGGTAACATTGTGGAATTCAGGTCAGTTTCTCCTCCGTACCGATATTTCTACGCGTACAGAATCCAAAAACCGTTCCAGAACTCGTTACCTCCACGGTGATGAGCTCCGGAAGCTCCACATGTCTACCGGGGACTGGTCTCCCCTTTTCTGCAGAGACGAGCTCCGGTTGTGCCATGTGTCAAGCGAGCGAGACCTCCCTCTCCTTCGGAGGTGAGCTCCGCGTGCGCCACGTATCCTGGTGGTCGGGACCTCCTCTCTTATTCGGAGCTGGCTCCACGCACGCCACGTGTCAGTGCCGGACCTTCCCTCTCTTCGGAGGTGGCTCCGGGTGTGCCACATATCCTAACAGCGCCAGACTTCCTTTCTTCACAGAGACAAGCTCCGAGGTTAACACGTGTGCAACAGTGACTGACCTCCCGGAGAAAAGCTCTGGTGGCGACACATGTCCAATAGAACCGGACCTCTCGGAGGTGAGCTCCGAGATCGACACGTATCCCGCATGACTGGTCCTCGATTTCCATGGTGACTAGCTCTGAAGGTGACATGTGTCATGCGGAACTGCCTTCGCTTCTCCGCAGAGACTAGCTCCGGGGGCAACACGTGTCCCACAGGGTCGGACCTCTCCCCCTTTTAGGAGATGAGCCTCGAGCCTGCCACGTAGCCATTTTAGCGGCGGACCTCTCCCCACTTCGCAGGGATGAGCTCCGAACACGCCACGTGGCCAGCGGGCCACGGGAGTTGTCTTCGGCGCTCTCTGTGAACTGGATTCTTGTTCTTTTTGGCTATCCTTTTAATTCTTTTTCTGTTCCCACTTCCTTTAAAATGTTTTCTCTTCATGAAACATGAATACATGCAGAAACCAAAAATGAGGGTGTCACAAACCGTGCCTCCGTCCCTAGCTCCAACCGCACCACCGCCGCCTTCCTGGGCAGAAGAGAGAGTGCACCTTCTTGGGAAAGTCGCTTCCCTAGAGCAGAGATTGGTTGCCCTCAGGGCACGGGTGGACAACCTATCATCGTTTTGTCGGCAGATGGCGATGGATGTACTTAATAGTATATCTGATGCCATGAAAAGTATGGGTCTTGGTCACCTTCTAGTATGTACTGGAATGGACACCATAGCCCACTACCTCTTCGGGTTAAGCGCAGTGGCCGGTCGTGTTGACGCGATGCGGGAGACGGATGGTGAGGTGCTTGGGGTGGAAGGCAGCAGGAAGTTGGTGGAGGCAATTGCCGACATGTGACGCCCGGTCCCGTGAAAACAGAACCCAGCTGATGCATATGTGTGCCCAGGATGTTCATCACACATACACATGTAATCCACAAACTGAATCCAGAATATAACCACGAGTAACAGGGTTTAAGTACTTATTACATCAATCTCTATCTTATTCTTGCAGTGGAAGTATCTAACTTATTCTAGCAGCAGAAGTCTTCTACACGATAGCGGAAGCAACTAAGCACGGCAGCGGCTCCATCTTTAATTCCATCCCCACAGGCAAGTTGACGGTAGTTCGCACGCCTAATACTCCACATGGTCTTCGAAGTACTCCTCTCCTGTTGCTGATGTTTGTATGATAATGCAAGGGTGAGTACATTTCATACTCAGCAAGTGCGGGAAAAGTATGACATGTAGCTTACATCAAGGTAGGGATAAAAAGGCTCATTGCAGAAAGCAAAGTTTACTTCACAACATGATAAAAACAGCAACTATATTTAACTGAATTTAATCCCAACATATATCCAATTAAAACATCAACATACCTCCTTCATAATTCACCACTTTCCATGTCTCATCCCACCATAAATCTTTCTAAACTTTTTCTCATGCTCATAATCACCATTTAATGTTCATATCCATGTCATAATCATATAACCGAACCAAAACTCATTGTCATAACTCAACAGTCCCGAAACCATTCTCATTACCAAGACCAAACCATAACCATACCAATAAACATCCATACCGAGTAATCTCCCAATGACCATCCAAAAAACCATCCCAAAAACCATCCCATCTAATCATGTGAGTTGGCCAGGCGCTTGTGACAGTAAGCATGGCTATCATGATAGTTTTACACTCTGCAGAGGTGGCACCACTTTACCCACAAGTTTGTGATTTCGTCACCCGTCGGCGACTGCAGAACCTCCATTATACCAGTACACAACCGTCGGTGTATGGTCAAGAGATCACAAAATAGTCTTTACAAAGGGGCTACTAGATGTATGGACTCACTAAGGTTTCACCAGCAGGATCGAATCACCATTCTCCCACCTACGGGCCCCCTCTTGTGCCATGCAGTTCCCAGGGCAGTCCTCTCTCGACTCCCATTCCCCGCGCCTTCCACGGTCCATAACAATCTAGCAACTTACCTAATTAGTCAGCTAAGCTGCACCCATATTTGGTCTTGTGGTGGCACTGTTTTCCTGGCATGTGCTGGCATGAACCGGTCCTTAGATCTACGGCAAGTAAACTACCATCTCATTCTACCACATCCATGAACCAAGCTTGCCTAGATCTTCCCCGATTCATGTTCATTATCAACATAATGTTCTTATTATCATTGTTCATATGAGTGCAATAGCTAGACACATTCTATCTCGCTTCCCATATCCCGTGGACTCAGCGAAGCAAAAAGCAAAAAAAAAAGACCATACCCGACTCATCAACTTTCCCGGCGACAAGGATGGTTAACAAAACTAGTAAACTCCTATAAAAGGGTTTCCCATCAAGTTGACTCAAGCATACACAGTTTTCACAAATAAAACAGTTTCAAAACATGGGATCAATATGGTCAAGGGGCACTTGTCTTGTTCCTGTGGCTTCTGTTGCTCACGGATCTCGAATTCTTGGTGATGTAGTCCTTCGTAGATAGCTCCCTGATCTTGTCCTTCTACTCACGACCACGCACATACAAAATTATAGCAATCAAACATCATGCACAAACTTTACTCAAGATGCGATGTTGTAGATGCATGCTAATCCTATAATGCAGTTTCATTACTACCAGTTTGTACGTGTTCTTGCATGTTTTAATAGCTTTTCATGGGATTTTACGATGAACAAGGGTGTAAGGATCAAGTGTGGACGTGGTGATGATCTTGACTCAAGATCTAGATCAATTCCACCGTTAAAACCCGATCAACACGTGATCTGTCCACACGAAAAGCTTCTATTTGAAGAAACACATGCGTCGAAACCGCGATGATGTTGTAAGGTGGTAACATAGACCTACCTCGGCCTTTCTCCTAGCAATGGCAGCAGAGACGGCGAGGCGTGACGGCGCTCGTCAGCGGCTCTCCGGTGGCTGAACTACGGTGATGGGGTTAACTCAGCGAGTCGGGAGCTAGGACCTCTAAGTTATCGACTTGGAAAGGATGTTACAGCCAAGGGGTTTTTCGGGTTCTATTTATAAGGGGAAAACAAAGAGTCCTACTCTGATTGGATTTCAAATAAGAGTCCTATTCAATTTGTTTTCGATATTATCAATTTATCTTCAATTGACTTGGGTGCGGTATCGGCGTTGAATTCGTGTCGGTTTTCCTCAGTATTGGGTATTCCCACGCACACGAGAAAAACCGCTCAAGAATCTCGTCCTTCCGCAGGGATAAGCTCCGGAGGCTCCACGTGTCTAGCGGGGGCCTCGCCTCCCTTTTCCGCAGAGACAAGCTCCGCGTGTGCCACGTGTCTGGCGGGTCGAGCCTCCCCTCTCTATAGAGGCGAGCTCTGGGGGTGCCACGTGTCAGTGCTGGACCTCCCCTCTCCTCAGAGGCGAGCTCCGAGAGTGCCACGGGTCAGTTCCGGACCTCCCCTTTCCTCAGAGGCGAGCTCCGAGAGTGCCACGTGTCCAGCAGCGTCGGACCTTCCTTCTCCTCGGAGGTGAGCTCTGAGGATGACGTGTGTCCCGTAGTGTCGGACCTCCCTTCTCCTCGGAGGTGAGCTCCGAGGATGACACGTGTCCCGTAGTGTCAGACCTCCCTTCTCCTCAGAGGTGAGCTCCGAGGATGACACATGTCCAGCAGGATCGGACCACTCGGAGGCGAGCTCCGAGGGTGACACGTGTCGATTGGGACCGGACCTCACTCCCTCCGCGGGTGTGAGCTCCGAGAGTGACACGTGTCCCGCGGGGTTCAGCCTTGCTCCTCCACAGAGACTATCTCCGAAGGCGACACGTGCCCCGCGGGGATGGACCTCTCTTTTCCGCATCGACAAGCCCCGGAGACAACACGTGTCCAGTGGGCCGAACCTCGCCCCCTTTCGCAGAGGCGAGCTACTAGCCTGCCTCGTGGACAACGGTGCCGGACCTCACCCCCTCCGCAGGGATGAGCTCCGAAAGCGTCATATGGCCAGCAGGCCACGGGAAGTGTCGATGGCGCTCCTCGGCGAACTGGATTTGGCTCTTTTCAGCTATCTTACTCCCATACCCCATCATTTTTGATGATTCTTCCTCCCGTTCTAATTCTTTTAAAATGTTTTTCTATATGAATTATGTATGCATGCATGGATACGAAATTGAGTGTGTCACAAACCTACCCCCCTTAAACTGAATCTCGCCCTCAAGATTCGATAGAGTGGAGAATAGATGAAGGAATTCCGCCTTGATGTCTTCCTCACGTTCCCATGTACATTCGGCTTCCGTGTGATGGCTCCATTGTACCTTGCACCAACGGACCACTTTGCTCCGTGTGACCCTTTCTTTCACGTCCAAAATTTGGACAGGGTGCTCCACATAGGTCAGATCCTCTTGAAGCTCGAGCTCATCCATTGGTACTTGTTCTTCCGGTACTCTCAAGAACTTCTTGAGCTGGGATACGTGAAACACGTCATGCACGTTGGAGAGGTGCGTTGGGAACTCGAGTTGATAGGCTACTTCTCCTCGCTTGCCCAAAATCTTAAATGGCCCAATATAGTGAGGTGCTAACTTTCATTTGACGTTGAAATGCCGTTGGCCTCGGATAGGTGATACCTTAAGGTACACGAAGTCTCCTACTTCGAAGGTCAACTTTCTTCGCCTATTGTCCGCATAACCTTTTTGTCGTGACTGATCAGCTTTCAAGTTCTTCCGTATTGTTTGGACTTGCTTCTCAGCTTCTTGCAGCACTTCGGGTCCAAACACTTGGTTCTCTCCGGTCTCATTCCAGAACAGCGGCGTTTTACACCATCTACCGTACAATTCTTCGAAAGGTGACATCTTCAATCTGGCTCAATAGCTGTTATTGTATGAGAACTCAGCATACAGCGAGCTCCTATCCCAACTACGCCCATGTTTCAAGGCACAGGCTCTCAACATGTCCTCCAAAATTTGATTTGTCCTCTCAGTTTGCCCGTCGGTTTGCGGGTGATAAGCGGAGCTAAAATCCAGTCATGTACGCATAGCCTTATGCAGCTTCTTCCAGAACCTAGAGGTAAATTGGGTACCCCGATCTGAAATATCCTCTTTGGAACTCCATGACGGCACACGATTTGCTCCATGTATAGCTCGGCTAGTTCTGCGACGCGGTACGTGGTTCTTACAGGAAGGAAATGCGCTGTTTTCATCAATCGGTCCACGATAACCCAGATGGAGTCGTAACCCGACTGAGTACGTGGTAATCCGACAATGAAATCCATGCTTATGTCTTCCCACTTTCACTCGGGTACTTTCAGTGGTTGCAACAGTCCAGCGGGTCTTTGATGTTCAGCCTTCACCCGTTGGCACGTGTCGCATAAGGCAACATATTCAACTATGTCCCTTTTCATACCATCCCACCAATAACGGTTTTCAAGTCCTTGTACATCTTTGTACTGCCAGGATGTATGGAATAAGGTGAGTCATGTGCCTCTTTTAACATCGTGTCGCGAATGTGCTTCACGTTAGGCACACAAATCCTTTTCCCTAACCAAAGCGTACCCTTTTCGTCTTCGTTGAAGTCCTTTTCTATGCCTTGTCGGATCCTTTCCTTGATCTCCTTGATTTTCTCATCCGTTGCTTGGCAATCTCTTACCTCTTGTTCCAGCAAAGAGTGCAGTTCCATCACTTCCATCTCGTTCAAGAACCCGAGATGTAACCGTTCGAACTCTTTGCGCAGCTCGGGCGGTAGCTCCCGAACTGTGAGTTGCTGACATGCTCCCTTTCGGCTCAATGCGTCAGCTACTACATTGGCCTTTCCAGGGTGATAGTTGATTCCAACATCATAATCCTTGATGAGTTCCAACCATTGACAGTGCCTCAAATTCAGATACGTTTGCGTGAATATGTACTTGAGGGTTTTGTGATCCTTATTGATCGCACATCGGTGGCCAAGGATATAATGTCTCCAAATTTTTAATGCATGCACCATGGCTGCAAGTTCCAAGTCATGTGTGGGGTTATTCAGCTCGTGCTTCTTCAGTTGTCTCGACGCATAGGCTACCACTTGTCCTTCCTGCATGAGCACACATCCAAGCCCTTGTCTTGATGCGTCACAATATATGTCGAAACTCTTGCTCACGTCCGGTAATACCAAAACCGGCGCTGTGGTTAGCCTTTTCTTGAGCTCCTCAAAGCTATCTTGGCACGCTGGTGTCCATTGGAATGCTTTTCCCTTCATTAGTAACTCCATCATAGGCTTCGCTATTTTGGAGAAGTCCTTGATGAACCGTCGGTAGTATCCAGCCACCCCAAGAAAACTCCGAATATCTCTCACGTTTTGCGGTTGGTTCCACTTCAGAACATCTCCCACTTTTCCGGGATCAACCGATACTCCTCTCTCGGTGATGATGTGGCCTAGGAACGATATCTCGTTTAGCCAAAATTGACACTTGCTGAGCTTGGCATACAGTTGATGCTCTCGCAGCTTCTGCAATGTCAATCTCAAATGTTCTTCATGTTCTTCCTCGCTTTTTGAATACACCATGATATCGTGGATGAAAACCACGACGAACTTGTCCAAGTACTCCATGAAGACCTTATTCATGAGGTACATGAAGTATGCGGGTGCATTCGTTAACCCAAAAGACATAACGGTATATTCATACGAACCATACCGTGTTCAAAAGGCAGTCTTGGGTATGTCGGAGGGTTTAATCTTCAGCTGGAAGTATCCCGACCGAAGATCAATCTTGGAGAAAACTCGGGCTCCTTCCATTTGGTCAAACAGGTCCTCTATACGTAGCAGCGAGTATTTATTCTTGATCATCACCTCATTGCGAGACCTATAATCCACACACATCCTTTGGGTCCCATCCTTCTTGTCCACGAAGAGCACGGGGGTCCCCACGGTGAAGAGCTTGGGCGTATAAAACCTTTTTCTAGCTGCTCCTGAATTTGCTTCTTGAGTTCCACTAGTTCATTAATGGGCATCCTATATGGCCTCTTCGCTATGGGTGCAGTTCCAGGTACCAAATCAATGGCAAACTCAATGTCCCGGTCAGGTGGCATACCTGGAAGTTCTTCCGGGAACACGTCCGGAAATTTTTGAACCACCGGAATGCTCACCAATGTTGCTTCTTCGACGTGGTTCAACGTTGCCTTCTCGGTTGCTGGTTGGGCTGACTCGAACTCACTACGAGTTCCGTGCTCGTTTGTCAACTGCACGCTCCTCTTAGCATATTGTATTACTCCGTTATGCTTGTTTAACCAATCCATTCCGAGTATTATGTCAAGCCCTTGGGAATCCAAGACAATGAGGTTGGCAAGAAAGTCTACCCCCCTTATTTTAAGGTTTACTTTTGGACATACTATATTGGTCCTCATCTCTCCACCGGGAGAATTAACTAACATAGTATATTTCATGTGTGATATGGGTAGATTATACTTGGCAACATACTTGGATGATATGAATGAATGTGATGCTCCGGAATCAAATAAAACAATGGCTGGGTTGGAGTTGTGTCACACCCGGTTTATCCGAAGAACAACCGAGTGAATGTCACATGTATGCCAGGATCATTTTCTCATACATGTGATGACAAATAGTGAAGCATCATTTATTACAAGCAAGGTGTCGAATATAAATAAGTCTTACATAGCATATGTCTCGATGGACGACAATAAGTTCATAACAAGTAAATAAAATAGCAGCGGAATATTATTCTTGTGGGCTCTGTCACAGGCGTTGCCCGGGGGACTCCATGAACCTAGAATCCTTCTTCGGGTCCAAAGTCTTGATCATTAAACACCACTTCATTATCTTGACCTGAGCAGCAATATAAACTAACAAATATGCAAGGTTGAGTACCGATGGTACTCAGCAAGTATGGGAAAGTTATGTCATGCATGGCTAGAGCAAGGGGAGGTTGAACTCATGGTTAAAGCACTACGCAATTAATACCTACCACCTTAGCTTATTAAGCACCTACATTACTAAATAGATGAAATGGTCCCAAACACCCAACCCATCATTATAATCAAATAACCATAACATCATTTCCGATGTTAAGCTCCCCGCTTAACATCCACAACATCCAAAGCCATCATCCTCTAATCATGAATAAGTCCAAGCCGCTCTTGACCGTGAGCACGGCTGTCATGACAGTTTTGACTCTACAGAGTTTGCACCACTGTACCCACATGTAGTGATTTCATCCCCCGTTGCTGGGTGGACTAAAAGAACCTCCATTATGCCAGTGGCTACGAACCACATTCACACTTCCCAGGTGTGTAGCCAGGAGATCACTACGAAGCCTTTACAAAGGGATTCCCGACGAGCGTGGGCCCACTGAGATTGCACCCCTAACAGCATACAAGAGGCTCCAACCCCTCTGCAGTGGCCCCCTCTTGAGCCTTGCGGTTCATATGGTAGTCCAGCTGACACCTATTCCCCCGCACCATCCAACACATCCATACTACGCCGGGGATACACCTAATTAATTGGCCAAGCTGCTCCATCTCAGCATGTGGTTGGCACGGTAAAGCCAGGTTACATGCTCCATGAACCGGTCCTTAGGATCCAGGCAAGTACTAAACACATTGTGTGTCTCGTGCACCCAGCACCAACCAAAACATCCAACTTGCCTTGATCACTACCTCTACATAACTCACAATGTCTCATTCAAGAGTATGGTAAAATAAACTGATGATCTCATATCCCAAATATCCCATTCTAAGCATGGCTAAGCATAGGCATATGAATAAATGACATGATAAAATAAATCCCAACCCAATCTACAAGGAAACAAGGTAATGCAATTCTAGGAAAAATTCCTAGCATGGGTTTCATATTTCAATTGACAATGCAAACAATTCTATCTACACATCCTAGCATAGGATCAAAGTGGTCAAGGACACTTGCCTTCTTCTTGCTGCTCTGGGAATGGGTAGTCCTGATCTTGGAAAGGAAGAACTTGCTCTGGAACAGGTTCTACTCATACCATCACACATAGCAAAAGAAAACAACAATCCATAAGAAATAGTTCACACTTCCACTTCATACAAACCACACATTCACATTTATGAAAGCCCTTCACATTTCTATGTGTTGTGGTTACTCTATGTGTGCTGATTTTGGCTTACATGCACTTTTAAACATGTGTATATGATTTCTACTTTTGTATTCACATTTATGTTTGCATACTATATATATATATATGAGTTTCCAATTTAAATAAATTCCTTATATTCAATTACTACACCTTTTAGCTACCAAGTATGCATGAAAGGTATTTTCCTACTCCATATGTGTCTTCAGACCTTCTACCAACCCTAAACTGAATTCTTTAGATTTTGGAAACTTCATTTATCATTTTCTAGTTATTCATACCTAGTTTGCTATATTTTCAGATTTATTTCCTATGCCTAAATGTGAACTTTATTATGAAAATAGTAAGACACCTCATCTAAACAGAATAGGTTTTGGGTCTAAAATATTAAATAATATATTTTTGAACTTCTCCTCTGATGTGAATTATTTTACATTTATTTTACTAATTTTCAGAATTATTCTCTACTTAAAAATGTGTCCCTATAACTAATAAATGTGAATAATCAGTTAAACAGATTCATTTCAGCCAAAAATCTATTTTTATCTCACTCCAAAGTTTTCCAAGTACTAGGAAAGTTTTTAATTTGAATTTACAATGTGTTTGTCCCATCTTTTAAATTTTAAATACTAAACACCTATTCAAATTCCTAAATTTAATATCACATAGGGTTAAAAAGGTAAACTCACCCCAGTACAGGGTCCATTATATTATTTTAAGAATTTCCAGTGGTCTAACTACACATAACAGAGGGGTTTTCCTAATTTTTATTAAGTCCAGGGGCTAAAACTGATTTTTAAATGAATTTACATGATTTTCTGAAGTTCCAGGGGCTAGATCAGAAGTTTCCGGGGCTAGCTCGTATTTTCCGAGAACCCCAGGCGGTAGCGTGTAAAAATCCCGGCCTTTATAACGTGGGGCTGATGTGGACCGTCCGATTTAAAACACACGGCTGAGATTATAACGTCGAACCGGTACGCGGGGATTTAAATTCTACCGTGCGATTTAAAATAGACGGCGCACATGCGGCCACGTCGCTCTGATCGAGCACGGGTGGCGCTGCCCGGCGGCGCACGGCGGCGGGAGGCGGCGATCTCGCCGGAGAGTTTCGGATCTTCTTCAATTCTTCCTAGAACTGTGGTTTTATGGCATAGATCGGTAGAGGGGAGGTCGGGTATCTCACCTCGGGGGTTTTCTTGAGCTCGGAGGTCCTGGAAAGCGGTCGGCGACGAGGTCCGGGGTGAATTCACGGTGAGGCTCGTCGGCGCTGTGTTTGAAGCGCAAACCACCGGGTTTTCTGCACCTGCGCGGTTCCCCGGAGGCGGTGGATCAAGATTAGCGTGTTAGATGAGAAATCCCGATCGAAGATCGAGTGAAATTGGCCGGAGAAGCTCGGGTTCTCACCGGGAGGAAAGACGGCGGATCGTGGGGGAAAAATAGCGAGATGACGGGGTTTATATAGCCGGGGAAGGGCGGCGGGTTTGTTTAGATCGAGCTGGAGTCTTCCGGGACCGGGAGTCGGGCGGAAATTGACACGACCCCATGGTCTTGTCAAGCCTGGATCACGCTGAGGGGTGCTGCGTTGCACAGCACCGGATAACACACGTCAAAGGTACAAAGCGGAAGCGGAATTTTATTACATAAACAAGTTTATGAACATGTTTACATCAAAATAAGTTCAGTCTACACTCACGGGCGTAGACTACGCATCAAGTGCACGTTCAGCCCTTGAACGTGTCCTTGCTAGCACACACACACAATAACTCTGCGGCGTGCACGACTCCCACTCGACAGGGTTCCACTCCTGGTGTTCCGTCTCTTCCTCGGGAGTCCCTTCCTCATAGAACCCTGAAAAACTTCAAACACAAGCACTGAGCACGAAGGCTCAGCAAGTCTGACCTGTCTCACCTAAACATGGAACTTCTACATGAGGGGATGATGGGTACATGAGGTAAAATCATTTGCAAAGGACTCGCCTAATTAGTGAAACCTTACTTTCAAGTTTTAGCAGCAGGTTGTGGAGAACCTTACGCTACGGCACATGAGAGAGCCGCAATCAAACAAGAAACGCATTTCTCTCATGTACTTTGCCCAAAGTTGAAATGAACTTTAGTTAGCTCTAAACTATAGCAAGTTATTGGCAATCAAGTCCATCTTTCAATCAGCAACATTTTAACATGTAACTAGCCTGTTCTTTCTACGTCACGGTACAGTGAACAAGTGGTACTCACTGACCGCGAGGGACGGCGATTATAATCGATTTACACCTGCAGGGTTACCCGAACAACCCGTCACGTACGCCCGTACTCGATGTTGCCTACAACAACCATCACGGACGCCGTACGCAACCACCTTTCACCCGTCAGCCAAATATTGAACCGGTCCCATCGTCCTGAGCAAGAGGTCTCTGCACGCGCATCCCAGTGCCGCCAGCCGATTTACACCTCAAGCTCTCAACCTACCCTCTGAACGACGGGCAATGCCTCAATACCCAGCTACCCGAGTTACATCAGTTTCCCAGTTCCCATATAGCCGGTAGGTCTTCGGTACTGTTCTAGCTTGTTCAACAGGCCCGCACACAGCTCGGTCCTCAATCGACACAAGCGGAGCTACAGCACACAGGCCCCAAAGTCCTGCTGCCCTTACCCTCCGCTTGGTCTTATTTTCTTGCCATGTGTTTCATGTGCTATCACTACCCGAGTCGAGTGCCTCTAGCCTATGCTCGCGAGTAGTTCCAACTACTCAACTTGTACCGAATCCTACTCTATCATAGCAATGCAGTAGCTAACGGGGTTTGCAATCCTAAACCCAACCCATGGTTCTCTTGGCTATGCAGTGGGGCTTCCAAACAAGACCCTAATGCAAAGAATAAAGTAAACAAGTATGTGCTCAAAACAATAAAATTTTGTAAAAAGGTTAATGCAAACCGGAGCTTGCCTTGCTGCTCTTGGTCATAGGCTAGCTGTTCCTCCGGAGTAACGAAGTCTAGGACTTCGGGTTCCTCCTCAACCTTAGCGACTACATGATAAGAGAGGTACATGTATTAATTTGAATGCATTTGTATTAGGTTTGAACTTGTGAAGTCTATAACCCTTGCTAGACAGACCTAATGACTGTGAAACATTTACTGTGGCTTGGTTATAACCTAAACAGAGACTTGGTCAAGTTTTAGTTGCAGCAAAGCTCATTTGAGCCATCCACAATTAATTATGTCCTTGGCCTTAATTGGAACTCTTAGGGTGCTCTAAGGATTTTCCTGAAACAAACTATGACTTTCTGAAAACTAGATTTTCAGAGGGTTCTAATGGAGTTGGTCTCACTTAATTTGGAAGTTCCTAACTAAAGATATGAGCTAAACAATTTAAGAGAAAATTCTGAAAATGTTTCTGAACATTTTCTATTTTCTCTGGAACAGTTTAACTAATCACACCATTAGGTGGATTAAATGAGCTCAAATCGATCTGAAATTTTTATGGTAGTTCAGGGATATTTTGGTGAACATCCCAGCAAAATTTCAGGATCTCCCTCCAAAGGATTCTCCAGTTAAAATTCCAAAAAGTATAAATTTTGAGGAATTAATTCCGGAGAATTAAGGGTTTTCATGAAGTGAAACTTGATTTGCTGGAAAGTGCTCAAAGAGCTGAATCCAGCAAAATTTGGTTCACTCGATTTGAAGCTTTCGAGCCAAAGTTATGAGGACTTGAAGTTTGGAAGAATTCTGAAAATCGGGGGAAAAAATTTAAACTCTCGGGGGCCCGAGGGGACACGTGTCGAGCGCGGAGGTGTCCGGCACACCGGAGCTCACAGGGTATTTGCGCGCCAGCACAGTCGATCCCTGGCCACACTCGATCCCGATTTACATTCTTCAGCCGCTGACACGTGGGCCAGCCGGCTTTGTCTTCCTCCCGCCGTTCTCTCACGCCCGCGCCGCCGACCTCGCCGGAGCAGACTCGGAGCTCGCCGGCTCACCGCTGCCGGACCTCCCATGGTCTGAAACTCGCCACCAGGGGGTTGTCGATGTCGAGGAACACGTCGGTGGTGTCAGGTCGGGCTGGGGGTGAACGGAAATAGCCGGCGACGTGCCGCGGCCTCGGTTGAGGTTCGGCGCTGTCGACCGTGGGTCCTAACCCGCCAACACCTCGAACAAACGGTCCTACAGCATCAGTGTACCTCTAGGGAGCTCGACAAGGTGTCAAGAGGGTTCAGGGGTGACGGCAAGTCGGTCGGCACCGTGTGACCGATCGTGCCCGCCATGATTGCCCTCGATCGAGCTCAAAATTTGTCCCTCCTAGACAGTTTCACGCCACGGATGCAGAAAAGAACTTGATCGCCGGCTAGTCCAGCGTCTATGTGCAAGATTTGATAACCTCTGAAAGATCATAGAGCGAGAATTTAAAGAAATCGTACCGAAAGCTCGGTTTACGGTCGCCGGAGCAAAAACTGGAAATTCTCTGTGGATTCTTCACGGTTTGCTTCCAAACATGGAGGAGAGCAGCACGGTGGTCGTGCCCCCTGTTGCCTATCTTGCAGGACTGTGAAAACGCCTGTGGAACGCTGTCCACGGGCGCCTGACTCTCGGCTGAGGCTAGGTCGCCGCGGTGGCGATCGTTTTTGGGAAAAGGAGGTCGGAGCTCGGGGTTTCTGGCGTTGGGTGTCACACCCGGTTTTTCCGAAGAACAACCAAGTGAATATCACATGTATGCCAGGTTACATGCTCCATGAACCGGTCCTTAGGATCTAGGCAAGTACTAAACACAAACCCGAGTCTCGTGCACCCAGCACACAACCAAAACATCCAACTTGCCTTGATCCCTACCTCTACATAACTCACAATATCTCATTCAAGAGTATGGTAAAATAAACTGATGATCTCATATCCCAAATATCCCATTCTAAGCATGGCTAAGCATATGCATAATAGTAAATGACATGATAAGATAAATCCCAACCCAATGCTACAAGGAAAACAAGGTAATGCAATTCTAGGGAAACTTCCTAGCATGGGTTTCATATTTCATTTGACAATGCAAATAATTCTATCTACACATCCTAGCATAGGATCAAAGTGGTCAAGGACACTTGCCTCCTTCCTGCTGCTCTTGGAATGGGTAGTCCTGATCTTGGAAAGGAATAACTTGCTCTTGAGCAGGTTCTACATCATACCATCACACATAGCAAAAGAAAAACAACAATCCATAAGACATAGTTCACACTTCCACTTCATACAAACCACACATTCATATTTATGAAAGTCATTCACCATTATATGTGTTGTGGTTACTCTATGTGTCTTGATTTGTGGCTTGCATGCACTTTTAATCATGTGTATATGATTCTTACTTTTGTGTTCACATTTATACTTACATACTATATATATGAGTTTCCAATTTAAATAAATTCCTTATATTCAATTACTACACCTTTTAGCTACCAAGTATGCATGAAAGGTATTTTCCTTCCCCATATGTGTCTTCAGAATTTCTACCAACCCTAAACTGAATTCTTTGGATTTTAGAAACTTCATTTATCATTTACTAGTTGCTATATTTTCAGATTTATTTCTTATGCCTAAATGTGAACTTTATTATGAAAATAACAAAACACATCATCTAAACAGAATAGGTTCTGATCTAAAATATTTACTAATATATTTTTCACCATTTCCTCTGATGTAAACTATTTTACATTTATTTTCCCTATTTTCAGAAGTATTCTTTACTTAAAAATGTGTCCCTATAACTAATAAATGTGAATAATACATTAAACAGATTCATTTCAGCCCAAAATATATTTTTATCTCACTCCAAAGTTTTCTAAGTACTGAGAAAGTTTTTAATTTAATTTTGACAATATGTTTGTCCCACATTTTAAATTTTAAATACTAGTCACATATTCAATTTCCTAAATTAAATATCAAACAGGGCTAAAAAGGTAAACTCACCCCACTACAGGGTCTATAATATTATTTTAAGAATTCTCAGGGGTCTAGCTACACATAACAGAGGAGTTTTTCCTAATTTTTATTAAGTTCAGGGGTTAAAATTGATTTTTAAATGAATTTACATGATTTTCTGAAGTTCCAGGGGCTAGATCAGAAGTTTCTGGGGCTAGCTCTTATTTCCCGAGAACCCCAGGGGGTAGCACGTAATATTTCCAGTCTTTATAACGCGGGGCTGACGTGGACCGTTCGATTTAAAACAGACGGCTGAGATTATAACGTCGAACCGGTACACGGGGATTTAAAGTCTACCGTGCGATTTAAAATAGACGGCGCACAAGCGGCCACGTCGCTCTGATCGAGCGCGGGCGGCGCTGCCGGCGGCGCACGGCGGCGGGAAGCGGCGATCTCGCCGGAGAGTTTCGGATCTTCGGGAATTCTTCCTAGAACTGTGATTTTATGGCATAGATCGGTGGAGGGGAGGTCGGGGATCTCACCTCGAGGGTTTTCTTGAGCTCGGAGGTCCTGGAAGGTGATCGGCGACGAGGTCCAAAGTGAAACCACGGCGAGACTCGTCGGCGCTGTGTTTGAACCGCAAGTCACCGAGTTTTCTGCACCTGCAGGGTTCCCCGGAGGCGGTGGAACAAGACCAGCGAGTTAGATCGGAATTTCCGAGCGTAGATCGGCCAGAATTCGCCGGAGAAGGCTCGGGTTCTCACCGGAGTAAAAACGGCGGATCGCGTGGGAAAAACAGAACGAGGTCGGGGTTTTTATGGAGGGCGGCGGGGTGGTTTAGATCGAGTTTGCGTCGCCCCCGAACGAAATTCGGCTGGGATAGGCGAGAATTCCCCATCGGTTTTGGTTCGGGTGAGAGAGTCCCGGCACAGGCGCGAGGTAGAAGAAGGGCTGGCGGGCCCCGCCTGTCAGTGGGAGGAAGAGGCGCGCACGGCTGCAGGCTGGCGCCAGTGATGGTTGGGCCGGCTGGTGGGTTTCGGCCCACTGGCCGGTTTTTTTCTGTTTTCTTTTTTTTCTATTTCTTTTCTGTTTTGAGTTTAAATTGAATTCCAGTTTGAATTTAAATTGTTGCAAAACATGCAACACGTCCAAAAATTTTTAAATTCCCCTCATAACATGATTTAGGGTCTTAACAAGATTTTTGGGGTGTTACAGCTCTACCCCCCTTAAAAGAAATCTCGTCCTCGAGATTGGTGGTTCTAAGAAAACAATTCCGGAAATTGTGCCTTGAGCTCATCTTCCCGTTCCCAGGTGGCTTCCTCTTCTGAGTGATGCTTCCACTGCACCTTGCACATCTGGATTCTTTTATTTCTGGTGAGGCGTTCCATTGTCTCCAAAATCTTGTATGGTTGCTCGGCATAAGACAAATCCCCAGCTACGTCCACTTCATTCATGGGTAACACCTCTTCAGGCGTCCTCAGGCATTTCTTGAGTTGTGACACATGGAATACATTGTGCACATCCGATAGGCGAGCCGGTAACTCTAGTTGATACGCCACTTCGCCTTTCCTCTCCAGAACTTGAAAGGGTCCGATGTATCGAGGTGACAACTTCCCTTTCACCTTGAACCGATGAAGTCCTCGTATAGGGGACACCTTGAGATAGACATAGTCTCCCACGTTGAAAACGAGCTCTCTTCTTCGTACATCGGCATAGCTCTTTTGGCGTGTCTGTGCTATCCTCAAATTGTTGTGAATTTCTCTCACCTTCGCCTCGGCTTCTTGTAGTACTTCTGGACCAAACACTTTACTTTCCCCTGTTTGGTTCCAAAATAGGGGAGTTCTACACTTCCTCCCGTACAAAGATTCAAACGGTGACATCTTCATACTAGCTTGATAGCTTTTGTTATAGGAAAACTCCGCATACGGTAAGTTCTTATCCCAACTCCGATTGTTTTTGAGTGCACGCGCTCTGAGCATATCCTCAATAATCTGATTGGTCCTCTCCGTCTTCCCGTCAGTTTGGGGATGATAGGCAGAGCTGAAATTCAGATGGGTTCCCATGGTTTCATGCAACTTCTGCCAGAAACTTTAGGTGAACTGTGTCCCTCGATCCGACACAATCTTCTTTGGCACTCCATGGTAACACACGATCCTTGACATGTACAACTCTGCCAATTTGGATCCGTTGTAGCTTTCTTTCACGAGGATGAAATGAGCTACCTTGGTTAGCCTGTCGATGATGACCCATATCGAATCATATCCTGATTGGGTCCTAGGCAGTCCCACTATGAAATCCATACTGATTTCTTCCCATTTCCTTTCAGGCACTTTGAGTGGTTGCAATAACCCCGCGTGTCGTTGATGTTCTGCTTTCACCAACTGACATGTGTCACATAGGGCAACATGTTCCGCGACATCGCGCTTCATGCCATACCACCAATACCTGCTCTTGAGGTCCTGGTACATCTTCGTACTCCCAGGATGAATGAAATAGTCAGAATCATGAGCCTCCTTCAAAATCAATTCACGGATCTCCTTCACTTCTGGCACACAGATTCTTTTCCCGTGCCACACCGTTCCTTGTTCGTCCTCTCTATAACCAGGAGCTTTATTTTCCTTGATGAGTTGTCTGATCTCTCGTATCTTCTCGTCATTCTTTTGACCCTCGCATATGTCTCGCTCTAGTGTGGAGTCCACTTCCATGGCGATGGCTTCACCACTATTCACAAAGCATAGATTGAGCCTTATAACCTCATCCTTCAATTCTGCAGGCATGTCCTTCAAGCTCAACTTATTGACCTGCACTTTCCGACTTAAAGCATCAGCCACGATGTTTGCTTTCCCGGGATGATAGTTGATGCCCACATCAAAGTCATTGATTAGCTCTAACCATCTCCTTTGTCTGAGGTTGAGATCTGGCTGTGTGAAAATGTACTTCAAACTCTTATGATCCGTATATATCTCTGTCCTTTTCCCCATCAAATAGTGCCGCCAATTTCAACGCGTGTACCACTGCGGCTAGTTCTAGGTCATGTGTAGGATAGTTTTTCTCGTGCTTCTGGAGCTGTCGGGATGCATAAGCCACGACGTGCCCTTCTTGTATGAGAACACATCCCAACCCGTTTCCAGAGGCATCGCAGTACACTATAAAGTTCTTCTGCATATCTGGCATAACTAGCACTGGGGCCGTTGTCAATCTTTTCTTTAACTCCTGAAAGCTCGTCTCGCACTGAGGCGTCCATGTGAATGTGATTCCCTTCTCCAACAGTTTGGTGAGAGGTCTCGAGATCTTGGAGAATCCCTCAATAAACCGTCGATAGTATCCAGCCAATCCCAAAAAGCTTCGAACTTCCCCGACATTTTCAGGGGTCTTCCACTTCTGTATATCCTCGATTTTGGGTGATCTACGGAGATTCCTCCCTCCGAGATTATATGTCCTAAGAAGGGAACTCTTTTTAGACAAAACTCACACTTGCTCAACTTAGCATATAGTTGGTGTTTTCTCAGCCTTTGCAACACCAACCTTAGATGTTTCTCATGTTCTTCTTCATCTTTGGAGAAGACGAGAATGTCATCTATGAAAAACACCACAAATTTGTCCAGATATTCCATGAATACCTTGTTCATGAGATACATGAAGTACGTCGGGGCATTAGTTAGCCCGAAAGGCATGACAGTGTATTCATACAGTCCGTACCGAGATACGAAAGCTGACTTGGGAATATCAGATTGCCTTATCTTGAGTTGGTGGTATCCCGACCTGAGATCAATTTTTGAGAACACACAAGCTCCCCTCAACTGATCAAACAAGTCTTCAATGCGGGGTAATGGGTACTTGTTCTTGATGGTTACCTCATTCAAGGCACGGTAATCCACGCATAACCTTTGGGTTCCGTCCTTCTTGGGCACAAATATCACCGGAGCTCCCCATGGTGAGGAACTAGGGCGAATATACCCCTTCTCCGTCAATTCTCTCAAATGATCCTTGAGTTTTTCTAGCTGCTTGGAGTCCATCCGATAAGGTCTCTTGTATATCGGGGCTGTTCCAGGCACTAGCTCAATTGCAAATTCCACTTCACGATCGGGAGGCATACCTGGCAACTCCTCCGGAAAAACATCTCGATATTCCCTGATGGTCCTGATCTCCTCCACTTTCACCTCAACTTGATTTAATTTAATGTCCCTCCTAGGCTCGTGTATTGTTATGAACTTTACTCTTGTGCCACTAGGGTGAGTTAGTTCCACCGTTCTGGTCGAACAATGGATGATTCCCTTATGTTTGGTCAACCAGTCCATGCACAAAATAATATCGATCCCTTGGGAATCTATCACTATGAGGTTAGCAGTAAACACTACCCCATTAATGTCTAGATTCACCTTGGGGCACACTTGTCTTGTCCTTATTTCTCCACCTGGAGAGTTTACTGCTAGCATATAATTCATTTGTGTTGTTGCTAGATCATGCTTCTTAACAAACCCTTTAGCAATGAACGAGTGGGTAGCACCAGAGTCAAACAGCAGGGTTACAATGTGTAAATTGACAGGAAACTTACCAACTACCACGTCGGGTGCCTCTTGCGCTTCCTCCATCGTGACGTGGTTCACCCGTCCTCTCATTACATTCTGCTGTTGTGGCTGCGTGGGTTTCTTCTTTGGACACTTATGGGCGTAGTGCCCCACTTCACCACAGCTAAAACATTGCACCCCAACCTTAGGTGCCTGGCCTTTGTTGTCTTGGGGTTGGTTTGGAGGTCCCTGTACTGCTGGTCGAGGTGGATATGCGGGGCGAGGCTGCTGTACAAACTGACGTTATGGCTGTGCTGGTGCTGCCGGAGGCCTGTAGTTCGGGTTGTACCCTCTTGGTGCTGAGTAGGGTACCGCAGCACGGTTCGTCTGCCCTGCAGGTTGCTGCATCAGACGTGGGCGGGTGTTGCTACCCGAGGCTTGATGTGACCACCCGGCCTTCCTCTTATTCTCATTTTCCAAGGCCTTCAGCTTCCTTTCTACCACAAACGCTCTGTCCACCATCTTTTGGAAGCTTTCATACTCATTTGAGGACGTTGCACACTGCATTTCTGCGGTAAGTCCTTCCACGAAACAATCTTGTTTCTGCTCATCAGTCTCTATGTCTCGTGGGGCATAACGGGATAGTTGAGTAAATTTAGTGAGGTATTCCCTCACCGTCATGTTTCCCTGCCACAGTCCCAAGAACTCCTTCCTCTTGTTTTTTAGTTCACCTCTTGGGATATGATGGTTGCAGAAGCTACGCTTGAACTCTTCCCAAGTGATGTTCTCAGGGTCATGATGGGCAGCCACGTAGGCGGTCCACCAATCAACAGCAGGTCCATGCAACTGATGAGAGGCAAACAGCACCCTCTCATACCCTTGGCACTGTATGATCCTCATCTTGCTCTCAATGGTCTTAAGCCAATCATCTGCCTCCAGAGGTTCAGCAGCACTTGCAAACTTTGGAGGTTGAGTTCCTAGAAACTCACTCAACCTTGGTTGGCGTGGTGCAGCTTGTGGAGGTGGAACTTGATGCAAGTTGGCCACCACTTGAGTCAAGTTCTGGATGAGCTGATTCTGATTCTCCAGCATTTGGTGGAGGGGATCAACTCCTTCACGGCGACCACCCCGGTCCTGGCATCCAGAAAGACGAGGGTTGCATGCCTCGTCGTTGTTGTTGGCGGGGTTGGCAGCACATCCTTTTCCTCTTCCGGCCATCTGGCAGAATCAACCAATGTTAATTTGAAAGCATTTAGTATCATCTTACTACTTTCATTTGTTTGTACTTTGAAGTGTTGAGGCTTTGTTATACTTTTCTGAGGGTTCATTTTTCACACAAAAATAAATGCGATATTATTTCATGTGGGTTCACACACCAAAGCAAAACAATCTAAAGACGAGGCTGTGGACAATTGCTCATGGCTTCCACAACTCACGTCACACACCAAGCATTAACACACCATTAACTTAATGTAACGACTCGACTATTCGACATCTTGCTAACTAAGTGAAGGATTCTACACTACTCATTTTCTTGAGCTGGCTCCTCGGGATCTTCCTCATCATTTCGGCTGCCTTCTGACTCCGCTTTGGGTGGGGAGGCTGGTGGTGGAGAAGTGCGACGACGCATGATCGCTCGGCGATCTAGGGAGTCAGGAGTCCATGTATCATTCACGGTGACACACAGTTCATTCCCATCTCCTGTTTCTCTCGCCCTCAAGCAGGCTCGCAGCAATGCCTCCGTTTCCTTCAGGGTGTCCCGAACATCCTGAAGCTCTTGTTGACACTCCTGCAGTCGAGTGCTGAGCATAGCAGCATCCTCCAAGCACAAGTCCATGTGCTCATGGGAAGTCCATTGCTGCACTGGCGGGTACTTGTACTCCGTGGTACCACTCTCACGCTGGAGGACATACATGTACTCAGTCCTGTCCAGGTGGTGATGATAGATGTGACTCTGGCAGGTGATGGCCTCCCAGGTGACATCCTTCTCCGCATCGACCTGTGTCGCTCTACAAGCTGGAGAGCGGTGGATCTTAAGCAGCCGATTTTCGTGTATAATCCTCATCTCTGAACTCCATTCTTCCCTCTTCTCACGGATGGTCCTGGTGGAGTTATAGTGGATGATTATCTTGCCCGTATTGCCGGCGGCTTCGAGCATACGTCGAAGACGGCGCAACAAGCCTCCTACTGCCAATCCGTAGGAAAGGTACGTCACCGGAGGCTCTCCTCTCTTTCGGCAAGGGCAACTATGGGAACTCTCCCTCCTGTGGACTTGCGAGCGGTGCGAATCATGCGAACCATCTAAAACAAAAAACATTTAAACTTAGGTTAGATAAACTTTTTAAACAAAAATCCTATTTTGAATGAAAATTGGGGTAAGATGAAGAAAGTGACTCCATTAAATAACACTTTTCAACACACACCTTGTAAAATAGTTTTTAAGAAAATAGGGCCCTTAAATACGTCCATTTCTACCTAGGTCCACGTTCCTACGGGCAACCTTGGCTCTGATACCACTTCTGTCACACCCGGTTTTTCCGAAGAACAACCAAGTGAATATCACATGTATGCCAGGTTACATGCTCCATGAACCGGTCCTTAGGATCCAGGCAAGTACTAAACACAAACCCGAGTCTCGTGCACCCAGCACACAACCAAAACATCCAACTTGCCTTGATCCCTACCTCTACATAACTCACAATATCTCATTCAAGAGTATGGTAAAATAAACTGATGATCTCATATCCCAAATATCCCATTCTAAGCATGGCTAAGCATATGCATAATAGTAAATGACATGATAAAATAAATCCCAACCCAATGCTACAAGGAAAACAAGGTAATGCAATTCTAGGGAAACTTCCTAGCATGGGTTTCATATTTCATTTGACAATGCAAATAATTCTATCTACACATCCTAGCATAGGATCAAAGTGGTCAAGGACACTTGCCTCCTTCCTGCTGCTCTTGGAATGGGTAGTTCTGATCTTGGAAGGGAATAACTTGCTCTTGAGCAGGTTCTACATCATACCATCACACATAGCAAAAGAAAAACAACAATCCATAAGACATAGTTCACACTTCCACTTCATACAAACCACACATTCATATTTATGAAAGTCATTCACCATTATATGTGTTGTGGTTACTCTATGTGTGTTGATTTGTGGCTTGCATGCACTTTTAATCATGTGTATATGATTCCTACTTTTGTGTTCACATTTATACTTACATACTATATATATGAGTTTCCAATTTAAATAAATTCCTTATATTCAATTACTACACCTTTTAGCTACCAAGTATGCATGAAAGGTATTTTCCTTCTCCATATGTGTCTTCAGAATTTCTACCAACCCTAAACTGAATTCTTTGGATTTTAGAAACTTCATTTATCATTTACTAGTTGCTATATTTTCAGATTTATTTCTTATGCCTAAATGTGAACTTTATTATGAAAATAACAAAACACATCATCTAAACAGAATAGGTTCTGATCTAAAATATTTACTAATATATTTTTGACCTTTTCCTCTGATGTACACTATTTTACATTTATTTTCCCTATTTTCAGAACTATTCTTTACTTAAAAATGTGTCCCTATAACTAATAAATGTGAATAATACATTAAACAGATTCATTTCAGCCCAAAATATATTTTTATCTCACTCCAAAGTTTTCTAAGTACTGAGAAAGTTTTTAATTTAATTTTGACAATATGTTTGTCCCACTTTTTAAATTTTAAATACTATTCACATATTCAATTTCCTAAATTAAATATCAAACAGGGCTAAAAAGGTAAACTCACCCCACTACAGGGTCTATAATATTATTTTAAGAATTCTCAGGGGTCTAGCTACACATAACAGAGGAGTTTTTCCTAATTTTTATTAAGTTCAGGGGTTAAAATTGATTTTTAAATGAATTTACATGATTTTCTGAAGTTCCAGGGGCTAGATCAGAAGTTTCCGGGGCTAGCTCTTATTTCCCGAGAACCCCAGGGGGTAGCACGTAAGATTTCCAGTCTTTATAACGCGGGGCTGACGTGGACCGTCCGATTTAAAACAGACGGCTGAGATTATAACGTCGAACCGGTATGCGGGGATTTAAAGTCTACCGTGTGATTTAAATAGACGGCGCACAAGCGGCCACGTCACTCTGATCGAGCGCGGGCGGCGCTGCCATGGGCGCACGGCGGCGGGAAGCGGCGATCTCGCCGGAGAGTTTCGGATCTTCGGGAATTCTTCCTAGAACTGTGATTTTATGGCATAGATCGGTGGAGGGGAGGTCGGGGATCTCACCTCGAGGGTTTTCTTGAGCTCGGAGGTCCTGGAAGGTGATCGGCGACGAGGTCCGAAGTGAAACCACGGCGAGGCTCGTCGGCGCTGTGTTTGAACCGCAAGTCACCGAGTTTTCTGCACCTGAAGGGTTCCCCGGAGGCGGTGGATCAAGACCAGCGAGTTAGATCGGAATTTCCGAGCGTAGATCGGCCAGAATTCGCCGGAGAAGGCTCGGGTTCTCACCGGAGTAAAAAGGGAGGATCGCGTGGGAAAAACAGAACGAGGTCGGGGGTTTTATAGACGGGGGAGGGCGGCGGGGTGGTTTAGATCGAGTTTGCGTCGCCCCCGAACGAAATTCGGCTAGGATACGCGAGAATTCCCGATCGGTGTCGATTCGGGTGAGAGAGTCCCGGCGCGGAAGCGAGGTAGAAGAAGGGCTGGCGGGCCCCGCCTGTCCGTGGGAGGAAGAGGCGCGCGCGGCTGCGGGCTGGCGCGGGTGATGGTTGGGCCGGCTGGTTTTCGTCCCACTGGCCAGTTTTTTTCTGTTTTCTTTTTTTTTCTATTTCTTTTCTGTTTTGAGTTTAAATTGAATTCCAGTTTGAATTTAAATTGTTGCAAAACATGCAACACGTCCAAAAATTTTTAAATTCCCCTCTTAACATGATTTAGGGTCTTAACAAGATTTTTGGGGTGTTACATTGGGGAGGTGGAGTGCGATCTCAGGTGGCCGTCTAGCAGCTCGGGGAGGGAGAAGGCGAGCTGGTCTCGCGGTTCTCCGATCGAGCAGAGAGGCGGCAGGTTGGTGGCTCGGTGATCACGGGAGAGGAGAAAATGATTGGTGCCTGCCCCCGTGGAGCGCCTTAAGAGGGCCCTGGAACCGCCTTTGGGCTCGCGTGTGGGCGCGGGAAGCAGCTGGTGGCGCTGCTGCTCCTCGGTGGCGAGCGCAGCTGCCCCCGAGCGTGGAGTCGGCAGTCGCTCGGTGGCAGTTCCCACCGAGACTCTGACTTTGGGTGCAAGTTTCTCCTTCTTCCCTCTATGACATGTGGGTCCCACCCGGGGTTTTAACCTCTGAATTTACTCCTAATCACTGTAGTAAACAGTGAGCCCCATAATACCCCTGGTGATTCAAATTATTCACCCATGAGCCATTTGAATTGAGTAGAATTCAAATTGGGTTTGGTTTGAGTGAATTTCAGCACAAGTTCAGTTTTGAATTCAAATAAAGTTTGAATTTGTCCCACTTAGCTCATGTCAAGATCAACTCCAAATGGAGTGGAAATTGGTGTGTGGGCTCACAAAAATGTGCTGAATAAGAATATGCCTCCCACTTTTGAATTCATGGGATAAAAACAGTTTGAGTTTGAAAATGGTTTCAAACTGCCCTCTTTCTAGCTATACCCAAAATAACCTAAAAAAGGTTTTGAATTTGGGTGAAACTTGGCATGGACATTCTTAGCAATGTGTAGGAGTTTTCATATGTCCAGCCCACCTATATCACATGTGGGAAATACCACTTTTGCAATGTGTGAGTTTGTTCTCTAATGAGCATGTTGATGGTGGTTACTTGCTCTTCATTTGTGTTCATCATCCTTCCTCAAATGAGGTGTGTGGTGTGGTGATGAACACTTCAATTTTGTGTCAAAAACTGAGGCCCTTACAGAAATCCGGTCGTTACGATCGCACGCGTGCGGGGAACAGTCCGGGGTCGGCGCGATCGGGAGCTCGGGGATGACAGGTGGGTCCCGTCTGTCTGCGAGAGGTGCGCAGGCGCGCGGCTGCGGGCTGGCGCGGGGGTTGGGTGGGCCGGCTGGTGGGTTTCGGCCCACTGGCCGGGAAGGTTTATTTTTTTCCTTTTTCTTTTTCTTTTTCATTTCTGTTTTGAATTTTATTTGAATTCAGTTTGAATTTGAATTTTTGCAACACATGCAACACGTCCAAAAATTTTTAAATTCCCCTCTTAACAGGATTTTGGGGTGTTACAAGTTGGCAAGGAACATACCAATCACGACGTCCTCAGCCTGTTGTGCTTCCTCAGCGGAGACATGATTCACGTTGCCACAAGCCTAGTTCTGCTGTCCACGGTTGCCTTGATTAGCTCCTCCATTTGGCCGTGGGTTCTTCTTCGGCACGTTGCTTGGCTGTCCAAAGCCTTTCCTTAGGCACTGACTTGCGAAGTGTCCCATCTCTCCGCATGCAAAGCATGCCTTGTTGCCCAAGACAGCAGGGATGTTAGGGCGAGGGTGGTTTGGAGCTTAATCACCCATGTTGGGTCGGGGCGCAGGTGGCAAAGGCACAGGAGTTGCTTGCACAACAGGACGTTGCTGTGGTGGTTGATTGGGGCGAAAGGTAGAAGTGGGCGAGCCATATTGCGGTGTAGCTGGGGGCATGAAACGGGGACGTACATTGCTCTCTTGTGGCTGGTATGGCATCTTTCTCTTGCCCTCTTGCTCGATCTCACGGATCTTGCTCTCAACCACTATAGTGTTGTCAACTAGCTTCTGGAAGTTTGCATAGTCGTTGTTGAGAAGCTGAACTTGGATCACATTGTTCAACCCTCTCATGAACAAGTATTGCTTCCTTTGATCCGAGTTGACATCCTCGGGGGCATACCTTGACAGCTGCGTGAACTTGTTGAGGTACTCATTCATGCTCTTCCTGCCTTGGTGGAGACCTTCGAACTCTTGCCTTTTTCGCATCATGACTCCAACAGGGACGTAATGAGAGTGGAAACTCTCCTTGAACTCGGTCCAAGTAATAGTCTACTGGTTGACATGAGCATTGCATAGAGTGTCGCACCAGTCAGCGGCTGCTCCCATAAGTTGGTGCGATGTGAAGAGAACTTTCTCTCGATCATTACACTGAACAATAGCAAGCTTCTTCTCCATGGACTTCAGCCAATCATCAGCCTCAATGGGATCATTAGCTTGTGCAAAAGTAGGTGGTCGAGTCCTCATGATCTCTCCCAATCTGTTGTGAGCCGGCGGTGGTGGCGGTGGTGGTGGTGGTGGTGCAGGAAAGGGGTTAGGATGGTTGTTGTTGTTGGCTTGCAGCTGACCCAAAGTTTGGATCATAGTTTGCATGAGTTGGTTCTTCATAGCCATCAACCGTTCAAGGTTGTTTTCACCAGCCCCGAGGTTAACATTATCAGGAACTTCAACGAGGTCATCCTCTTGTGATTCATGATTGCCACGGACGTTCCTCCTTGGACGGCCGGCGTTTTCTCTCACCATCTGTGAGAGAGAGTTGGGTAGAGTAGAAGTTAGAAGTTTAGATTGATCCCCTCAACTGTATGCATCAAGGTGGATGCACTAAATATATCAGCCTATATGAGGATGTGAACAAGTGCCAAAGCATCTCACATCTCCCTACTATGTGTGGATATGGACAATGCTAAAACGTCCCACATATTCACACTAAGCACACAAACACAAACAATCAACACATCACTCCTATTCAAGCTTCTATAATTTAAATGTTCCTATGTGTTTTAGGGTGTCCATTCTGCCCCGGCTTGCATCCTACGGTCAATGTGGTTCTGATGCCAAATGTATGCATTATACCTAGGCCTGCGTCCAACGGTTAACATGGCTCTAATGCAAATCTGTGACTTCTTCCTAGGCTTGCGTCCTACGATCAACGTGGCTCTGATACCAATCTGTGACGCCTGGTCCCGTGAAAATGGAACCCAGCTGATGCATATGTGTGCCCAGGATGTTCATCACACATACACATGTAATCCACAATCTGAATCAAGAATATAACCATGAATAATAGGGTTTAAGTACTTATTACATCAATCTCTATCTTATTCTTGCAGCGGAAGTCTAACTTATTCTAGCAGTGGAAGTCTTCTACACAATAGCGGAAGCAACTAAGCACGGCAGCGGCTCCATCTTTAACTCCATCCGCACAGGCAAGTTGACGGTAGTTTGCACGCCTAATACTCCACATGGTCTTCGAAGTACTCCTCTCCTGTTGCTGATGTTTGTATGATAATGCAAGGGTGAGTACATGTCGTACTCAGCAAGTGCGGGAAAAGTATGACATGTAGCTTACATTAAGGTAGGAATAAAAATGCTCATTGCAGAAAGCAAAGTTTATTTCACAACATGATAAAAACAGCAAATATCTTTAAGTGAATTTAATCCCAACAAATATCCAATTAAAACATCAACATACCTCCTTCATAATTCACCACTTTCCATGTCTCATCCCACCATAAATCTTTCTCAACTTTTTCTCATGCTCATAATCACCATCTCATGTTCATATCCATCTCATAATCATATAACCGAACCAAAACTCATTGTCATGACTCAACAGTCCCGAAACCATTCTCATTACCATGACCAAACCATAACCATGGCAATAAACATCCATACCGAGTAATCTCCCAATGACCATCCCAAAAACAATCCCATCTAATCATGTGAGTTGGCCAGGCGCTTGTGACCGTAGGCACGACTATCATGATAGTTTTACACTCTGCAGAGGTGGCACCACTTTACCCACAAGTTTGTGATTTCTTCACCCGTCGGCGACTGCAGAACCTCCATTATACCAGTACACAACTGTCGGTGTATGGTCAAGACATCACAAAATAGCCTTTACAAAAGGGGCTATTAGATGTATGGACTCACTAAGGTTTCACCAGCAGGCATGAATCACCATTCTCCCACCTACGGGCCCCCTCTTGTGCCATGCAGTTCTCAGGGCAGTCCTCTCTCGACTATCATTCCCCGCGCCTTCCATGGTCCATAACAATCTAGCAACTTACCTAATTAGTCAGCTAAGCCGCATCCATATTTGGCCTTGTGGTGGAACTGTTTTCCTGGCATGTGCTGGCATGAACCGGTCCTTAGATCTACGGCAAGTAAACAACCATATCGTTCTACCACATCCATGAACCAAGCTTGCCTAGATTTTCCCTGATTCATGTTCATTATCAACATCAATTTCTTATTATCATTGTTCATATGAGTGCAGTAGCTAGACACATTCTATATCGCTTCCCATATCCCGTGGACTCAGCGAAGCAAAAAGCAAAAAAAAAGCGATCATATCCGACTCATCAACTTTCCCAGCGACAAGGATGGTTAACAAAACTAGTAAACTCCTATAAAAGGGTTTCTCATCAAGTCGACTCAAGCATACACAGTTTTCGCAAACAAAACAATTTCAAAACATGGGATCAATATGGTCAAGGGGCACTTGCCTTGTTCCTGTGGCTTCTCTTGCTCACGGATCTTGAATTCTTGGTGCTGTAGTCCTTCGTAGATAGCTCCCTGAGCTTGTCCTTCTACTCACGACCACGCACATACAAAATTATAGCAATCAGACACCATGCACAAACTTTACTCAAGATGTGATGGTGTAGATGCATGCTAATCCTATTATGCAGTTTCATTAATACTAGTTTGTACGTGTTCTTGCATTCTTTAATGGCTTTGCATGGGATTTTACGATTAATAAGGTTGTAAGGATCAAGTGTGGACGTGGTGATAATCTTGACTCAATATCTGGATCAATTCCACCGTTAAAACCCGATCAACACATGATCTGTCCACACGAAAAGCTTCTGTTCAAAGAAACAGATGCGTAGAAACCGTGATGATGTCGTAAGGTGGTAACGTAGACCTACCTTGGCCTTTCTCCTAGCAATGGCAGTAGCGACGGCAAGGCATGACGGCGCTCATCGGCGGCTCTCCGGTGGCTGAACTCCGGCGAAGGGGTTAGCTTGGCGTGTCGGGAGCTAGGACCTCTAAGTTGTCGACTTGGAAAGGATGTTACGGTCAAGGGATTTTTCGGGTTCTACTTATAAGGGGAAAATGAAGAGCCCTACTCCGATTGGATTTCAAATAAGAGTCCTATTCAATTTGTTTTGGGTGCGGTATCAGCGTGGAATTCGTGTTGGTTTTCCTCGGTACCGGGTATTCTCGCGCACAGGAGAAAACCCGCAATCTCGTCCTTCCATTGGGATAAGCTCCGGAGGCTCCACGTGTCCAGCAGGGGCCTGGGCTCCCTTTTCCGTAGAGACAAGCTCTGGGTGCGCCACGTGTCTGGCGGGCGGGACCTCCCTCTCCTTCAGAGGCGAGCTCCGCATGCGCCACATGCCTGGCGGGTCGGGCCTCCCCTCTCTACAGAGGCGAGCACTGGGGGCGCCACGTGTCAATGCCGGACCTCCCCTCTCCTCAGAGGCGAGCTCCGAGAGTGCCACGTGTCAGTTCCAGACCTCCCCTTTCCTTAGAGGCGAGCTCCGAGAGTGCCACGTGTCCAGCAGCGTCAGACCTCCCTTCTCCTCAGAGGTGAGCTCCGAGGACAACATGTGTCCCGTAGTGTCGGACCTCCCTTCTCCTCGAAGGTGAGCTCCGAGGATGACATGTGTCCCGATGTGTCGGACCTCCCTTCTCCTCGGAGGTGAGCTCCGAGGATGACACGTGTCCAGCAGGACCGGACCTCTCGGAGGCAAGCTACGAGGGTGACACGTGTCCATGGGGACCAGACCTCACTCCCTCTGTGGGGGTGAGCTCCGAGAGCGACACATGTCCCGCGGGGTTGAGCCTTGCTCCTCCGCAGAGACTAGCTCCGAAGGCAACATGTGTCCCGCGGGGCTGGACCTCGCTTTTCCGCAGCGACAAGCTCCGGAGGCAACACGTGTCCAGCGGACTGGACCTCGCCCCCTTCCGCAGAGGCGAGCTCCTAGCCTGCCTTGTGTCCAACGGTGCCGTACCTCACCCCCTCCGCAGGGATGAGCTCCGAAAGCGCCACATGGATACGAAATTGAGGGTGTCACACGACAAGTGTGCGGTTCTTCCGCCACCGGAATACTAGGCGATCATCTGTTGTTTTCTTTTGTTGTTTGTAAAAAATTATTTTTTTAATGAATGTTTGTTTGATGATGAATATCTGTTATCGATTATCAAATTGTTTGTTGTCTTTTTGTTTGATTCTAAATGTGGTTGATATATACCGGGTCGCGACGTTTGGTGGCATCGAATTGAATTCGATTAAAGACGCGTTCCCCTCGATAACCACAAAGGTCGCGCACGTCCGGTCGCTTCAGCCGCCTGTATTAATGGCCAATATTGCAGGCGGCTCCTACTCCACGGTCCGCCTGTGAAAATTGGTATGTTTAGACCGGCGGTTTGCCATTGCGAGCCATCTGTGATGTTCATTCATCACAGGTGGCTATTAATTCATTCGACATCACAAGCACATTTTTTACGGACCGCCTGGGTCTGAAAAATGAGGCGCCTGTGGTAATGGTTTTTGTAGTAGTGTAAGTTTAGTTTTTCTAGGATTTGTTTCGGAACATCAAAAAAGGGCATCATGAACATGGCTAAGAACCAAATTAATTAGAACCAATCTCCCTCCTATTGACATTTGTTTACCTTTTCAACTACTTAGTTTCTTCAACTTAGCCAAGTGGATGATCAAGTTAGGCATGTACAAAGTTTCTTTCAAATCAAGGATAACAATCAAAGGCCAATCCCTTAGTGATTCCTTCCATAAATGATTGGAAATATAGACCCACTAACACCAGTGAACCTCAGTCATGAATCACGGACCACTACAACAAAATGCCACAAGATATCAGGCCAATGTAGATGGATACATGGAACGTAACTTTAAGTGCACAAATGATGTTGGTCTTGAAAAGAGATCAACACTAGAATGGTTCATGGGACTCAAAATGGTGTCAGTTGTGAACAGCTCAATAGACATTTTGTCGAGACGCTGCACTATTGGTTGGTATATTAAACTCACTGAAATATAGTTCACCAATGAAGTCAAATTATATTTCATGAGCCACTATATTATGCTTTGATCAGGTGGAAATATGAACCGTCACATTATTGCGTGAAAAGATGTCAAATTTTGTTGGAACATGGCAACTTTAAAGTATTGAGTTCTCCCCACCTACAATATGATGGAAAATGCTATTGTGGCCGATGGCTTGTTTATATTTGCAGATAGTGGGAATTTAAACACTCATATTATTTTCTTCGAAAACGCTATAATTGAGACCTTCTTATTATTGTGTTGAAGATACGAAAGCATGTCATCGATGTTTTCAACTGACGCCCAAGTGGCAAGGTGGTAAAGAGGCAAAAGTCCAAGAAAGGATTGGAATTGGAGGTGAAAAGAATGGAGCTAGAGAAGAAATGACATGTTCTCCATTTCTATAGTCTCTCTCTCCAACACATGTCCTTCACCTTCTTCTGTTATTATCCACTGTTCACACACTATCATTCCACTTTCATCATTCTCTAGTTCTCAGATATTAAGGTCGGTTAGTTCTCCTTCTAGATCAGAGGATCCATGAGAAGGTCTCGGTTGGCCTTGGTTGTGTCACTCCATATGCGTGACTAAGGCCAACGGTTTGCAACAAAGTTGTTACTAACTATAAGGATGGTTAGTTGTTGTTGCTACATGTGACACCCAGTTCCGAAAATAGAACCATGTGAATGCATATGTGTGCCCAGGATGTTCATCACACATACACATGTAATCTATAAACTGAATTTAGAATATAACCACGAATAAATAGTGTTTAAGTACTTTATTACAATGACTCAATGTCCCACTCATGAATATCTATCTTATTTTAGCAGCGGAAGACTCTAAACGACATCGGAAAGTGACTAAAGACAACAGGCTCCATCTTCGACTCCACAGGCATGTTGAAGGTAGTTCGCACGCCGAGTACTCCACATGGTCCTCGAAGTACTCATCTCCTGTAGCTTATGTTTATGTGGTAATGCAAGGATGAGTACATGTCATACTCAGCGAGTGCGGGAAAAGTATGACATGTAGCTTACAACATCGTAGGAAATAAAAAGGCTCATTGCAGTAAGCAAATTTTATTTCACAAACATGGTAAAAATAGCAACTAAGTCTAGATGAGTTTAATCCCAATATAACCAAGTAAAACAGCAACACTCTTTCATCATACTTCACCATTTATCAAGTCTCAACCAACCATTAATCTTTCTCAAGTTCATCTCATTCTCATAAATATTCATATCCATCGCATATTCATATAACCGAATCCAAACTCATTATCATGACTCAAAACAGTCCTAAAACCAATCCCATTAACCATACCACAACCATACCGAATAACCATCCCAAGTTTTCCCTCTAATCATGGAAGTTGGCCAGGTGGTTGGGATCGGAAGCACGGCTATCATGATAGTTTTACACTCTGCAGAGGTGGCACCACTTTACCCACAAGTTCGTGATTTCGTCACCCGTCGGCGACTGCAGAACCTCCATTATACCAGTACACAACCGTCGGTGTATGGCCAAGAGATCACAAAATAGCCTTTACAAAGGGGCTACTAGATGTATGGACTCACTGAGTTTCACCGGTAGGCTCGAATCACCATTCTCCTACCCACGGGCCCCCTTTTGTGTCATGAAGTTTCCAGGGCAGTCCTCCTCGACTACCATTCTGTAACACCCCAAAACCTGTTAAGAGGGGAATTTAAAAAATTTTGGACGTATTGCATGTGGTGCAGAAATTCAAATTCAAATTAAAATCAAAATAGAAAAGAAAAAGAAAAAGAAAAAGAAAAAAATCCACTAGCCAGTGGGCCGAAACCCACCGGCCGACCCAACCTCCCTGCGCCAGCCCCGAACCCACGCCCCTCTCTTCCTCTCACTGACACGCGGGCCTGCATGTCATCCCTCACCTCCAGCGCGCCCGGCCGACCCCGGGACTCTTCTCGCACCCGAACCCAAACCACCTCCGAAAAACCGCGCCAACAGCCCGATCTTCGGCCCTGGACGCTGCTATTTAACCGAGTCGATCCTCCGCCGCCTCCCCCTGTGAAATTCCCGCAAAGAAACTCGCCGAAATTCCCAGCGCGCTCCACTTTTCTCTCCAGTGAGAACCAAAGCTTCGATCACCGTTTTCTTTCGATCCTTGCTCGGGTTTTCTGATCTAACGCGTCGATCTTGTTCCACCGCCTCCGGGGAGTCACGCAGGTGATGAAAACCCGGTGTTTTGCACCCTAAACACAGCTCCGGCGAGCACCGCCGCTATTTCATCTCGGACCTCGCCGCCGACCGCCTTCCAGGGCCTCCGAGTTCAAGAAAAACCCCGAGGTGAGATCCTCGACATCCCCTTTACCGTTCTAAGCCATTAAATCCAAGTTTTAGGAGGTAGAGACGAAAATCCGAAGATATCCGGCGAGATCGCCGCCTCCCGCCGCCGCGCGCCGCCGGGCAGCGCCGCCCGCGCACGGCCAGGGCGACGAGGCCCCCTGAGGCCCGTCCATTTTAAATCGTGCGGTTCTTATTAGATCTAACCCGTACCGCTTCGCGTTATAATCCCAGAAGTCTATTTTAAATCGGACGGTCCACATCAGCCCCGCATTATAAAGGCCGGGATTCTTACGCGCTACCCCCTGGGGATCTCGGAAAACACGAGGTAGCCCCGGAAACTTCTGATCTAGCCTCTGGAACTTCAGAAATTCGTGTAAATTCATTTAAAAATCAGTTTTAGCCCCTGCACTTAATAAAAATTAGGAAAACCCCTCTGTTATGTGTAGTTAGACCCCTGGAAATTTATGAAATAATAAATTAGACCCTGTAGTAGGGTGGATGTACCTTTTTGACCCTATGTGATATTAAATTCTGAAATTTGAATATGTGATTAGGATTTAAATTTAAAAAGGTGAGGCAAACACATTGTAAATTCAAATTTAAACTCTCCTAACACTTGGAAAACTTTAGAATGAGTTAAAAATAGATTTTAAGCTGAAATGAATCTGTCTAATTGATTGTTCACATTTATTAGTAATAGGGACACATTTTAGGTTAGGAAATAAATCTGAAAATTGGTAAAATAAATTTAAATTGGTTCACATCAGAGGAGAAGTTCAAAAATATATTATTTAATATTTTAGATCAGAACCTATTTTGTTTAGATGATATGCCCTATCATTTAATATTAAAACTCACTTTTAGGCATAGTAAATAAATCTGGAAAATAAAGGAAAATAGGTATGCATAACTAGAAAATGATAAATGAAGTCTCCAAATCCAAAGACTTCAGTTTAGGATTTGGTAGAAGGTCTGAAAACCCATTTAGAATAGGAAATTACCTTCCATGCAAACTTGGTAGCTAAAGAGTGTATTAAAGAATTTGTTTAAATTGGAAATTCATATATAGTGTGCAAACAGAAATCTGAATACAAAAGTTAGAAATCATATACATATGCTTAAAAGTGCATGTAGGCCAAAAATCAACACATCTAGGATAACCACAAAACTTAGTAATGTGAATGACTTTCATAGGTATGTATGTGTGGTTTGTATGAAGTGGAAGTGTGAACCATGTCTTATGGATTGTTGTTTTCTTTTGCTATGTGTATTGGCATGAGTAGAACCTGCCCCAGAGCAAGTTCTCCCCTTCCAAGACCAAGACTTTCCATTTCCAGAGCAGCAGGAAGAAGGCAAGTGTCCTTGACCACTTTGATCCTATACTAGAATGTGTAGATAGAATTATTTGCATTGTCAATTGAAATATGAAACCTATGCTAGGAAGTTTCCCTAGAATTGCATTACCTTGTTTCCTTGTAGCTTGGGTTGGGATTTATTTTATCATGTCACTTATTTATATGCTTATGTTTAGCCATGCTTAGAATGGGATAATTGGGATATGATATCATCAATTTATTTATCTTATTCTTCAATGAGATATTATGAGTTATGTAGAGGTAGGGATCGAGGCAAGTTGGATGATTTGGTTGGTGTTGGGTGCACGAGACTCGGGTTTGTGTTTAGTACTTGCCTGGATCCTAAGGACCGGTTCATGGAGCATGTAACCTGGCTTTATCACGCCAACCACATGCTGAGATGGGGCAGCTTGGCCAATTAATTAGGTGTATCCCCGGCGTAGTATGGGTGTGTTGGATGGTACGGGGAATAGGTGTCAGCTGGACTACCATAGAGGGTGCCACTGCAGCGGGGTTGGAGCCTCTTGTATGCTGTTAGGGGTGAAACCTCAGTGGGCCCACGCTCATCGGGAATCCCTTTGTAAAGGCTTCGTAGTGATCTCATGGCTACACACCTGGGAAGTGTGAATGTGGTTCATAGCCACTGGCATAATGGAGGTTCTTTTAGTCCACCCTGCAACAGGGGATGAAATCACTACATGTGGGTACAGTGGTGCAAACTCTACAGAGTCAAAACTGTCATGACAGTCGTGCTCACGATCAAGAGCGGCTTGGACTTATTCATGATTAGAGGATGATGGATTTCGAAGTTGAGGATGTTAAGCGGGAAGCTTAACATTGGAGATGAGACTATGTTTATTTAATAATGATGATGGGTTGAGGGATTGGGAACCATTTCACCTGTGTAGTAATGTAGGTGCTTAATAAGCTAAGATGATAGGTATTAATTGCATAGTGCTTTAACCATGAGTTCAATCTCTCCTTGCTCTGGCCATGCATGACATAACTTTCCCACACATGCTGAGTACCAACGGTACTCAAACTTGCATATTTGTTGGTTTAAATTGCTGCTCAGGTCAAGGGGATGATGTGGTGTTCAATGACCAAGACTTCGGACCCGAATAAGGATTCTAGGTTCATGGAGTCCCTCGGGCAACGCATGTGACGGAGCCCACAAGAATAATATTCCGCTGCTATTTTATTTACATGTTATGAACTTATTATCGTCCATCGAGACGTATGCGTTGTAAGACATATTTATATTCGACACCTGGCTTGTAATAAATGATGCTTCACTATTTGTCATCACATGTATGAGAAAATGATCCTGGCATACATGTGATATTCACTCGGTTGTTCTTCGGAGAAACCGGGTGTGACATAAGTGGTATCATAGCCAATGTTGCCCGTAGGAACGTGGACCTAGGTAGAAATCGACGTATTTAAGGACCCTATTTTCTTAAAAACTATTTTACAAAGGTGTGGGTTGAAAAGTGTTATTTAATGGGTCACTTTATTCACCTTGCCCCAACTCTATTCAAAACACGATTTTTATTTAAATCTTATCTAACTTGATTTTAAATGATTTATGTTTTAGATGGTTTGCATGATCCGCACCGCCCGCAAGTTCACCAGAGGGAGAGTTCCTGTAGTTGCCCTTGCCCTAAGAGAGGGGAATCGTCCGGTGACGTACCACTCCTACGGATTGGCAGTAGGAGGCTTGTTGCGCCGTCTTCGGCGTATGCTCCAAGCCGCCGGCAATACGGGCAAGCTAACCATACACTACAGCTTCACCCGGATCATCCATGAGAAGCGGGAAGAATGGAGTTCAGAAATGAGTATTATCCATAAAAATCAGCTGCTCAAGATCCACCACTCTCCAGCTTGTCGAGCAACACAGGTCGATGCCGAGAAGGATGTCACCTGGAAGGCCATCACCTGCCAGAGTTACATCTACCGTCGCAACCTGGACAGGACTGAGTACATGTATGTCCTCCAGCGTGAGAGTGGTACAGCGGAGTACAAGTACCCGCCAGTGCAGCAGGGGACTTTCCATGAGCACATGGACCTGTGCTTGGAGGATGCTGCTATGCTCAGCACTCGACTGCATGAGTGTCAGCAGGAGCTTCAGGATGTGCGTGACACCCTGAAGGAGACCGAGGCATTGCTTTGAGCCAGCTTGAGGGCAAGAGAAAGAGGAGATGGGAATGAACTGTGTGTCACCGTGAATGACACATGGACTCCTGACTCCTGTCACACACGGTTTCTCCGAAGAACAACCGAGTGAATATCATATGTATGCCAGTATCATTTTCTCATACATGTGATGACAAATAGTGAAGCATCATTTATTACAAGCCAGGTGTCGAATATAAATATGTCTTACAACGCATACGTCTCGATGGACGATAATAAGTTCATAACATGTAAATAAAATAGCAGCGGAATATTATTCTTGTGGGCTCTGTCACAGGCGTTGCCCGGGGGACTCCATGAACCTAAAATCCTTCTTCGGGTCCGAAGTCATGATCATTAAACACCACATCATCCCCTTGACGTGAGCAGCAATTTAAACCAACAAATATGCAAGTTTGAGTACCGTGGGTACTCAGCAAGTGTGGGAAAGTTATGTCATGCATGGCTAGAGCAAGGAGAGGTTGAACTCATGGTTAAAGCACTACGCAATTATTACCTACCACCTTAGCTTATTAAGCACCTACATTACTACACAGGTGAAATGGTCCCAATCTCCCATCCCATCATCATAATCAAATAACCATAACATCATTTCCAATGTTAAGCTCCCCGCTTAACATCCACAACTTCCAAAGTCATCATCCTCTAATCATGAATAAGTCCAAGCCGCTCTTGACCGTGAGCACGGCTGTCATGACAGTTTTTACTCTGTAGAGTTTGCACCACTGTACCCACATGTAGTGATTTCATCCCCCGTTGCTGGGTGGACTAAAAGAACCTCCATTATGCCAGTGGCCACGAACCACATTCACACTTCCCAGGTGTGTAGCCAAGAGATCACTATGAAGCCTTTACAAAGGGATTCCCGATGAGCGTGGGCCCACTAAGGTTTCACCCCTAACAGCATACAAGAGGCTCTAACCCCGCTGTAGTGGCCCCCTCTTGAGCCTTGCGGTTCATATGGTAGTCCAGCTGACACCCACTCCCCGCACCATCCAAAACACCCATACTATGCCGGGGATACACCTAATTAATTGGCCAAGCTGCCCCATCTCAGCATGTGGTTGGCACGGTAAAGCCAGGTTACATGCTCCATGAACCGGTCCTTAGGATCCAGGCAAGTACTAAACACAAACCCGAGTCTCGTGCACCCAGCACCAACCAAATCATCCAACTTGCCTCGATCCCTACCTCTACATAACTCATAATATCTCATTCAAGAATAAGGTAAACAAGTTGATGATATCATATCCCACTTATCCCATTCTAAGCATGGCTAAGTATAAGTAATATGAATGAATGACATAATAAAGCAAATCCCAACCCAAGCTACAAGGAAACAAGATAATGCAATTCTAGGGAAACATCCTAGCATGGGTTTCATATTTCAATTGACAATGCAAATAATTATGTCTACACATCCTAGCATAGGATCAAAGTGGTCAAGGACACTTGCCTTCTTCCTGCTGCTCTGAGAATGGAAAGTCTTGGTCTTGGAAGTGGAGAACTTGCTCTGGGGCAGGTTCTACTCATGCCAGTACACATAGCAAAAGAAAACAACAATCCATAAGACATAGTTCACACTTTCACTTCATACAAACCACACATACATACCTATGAAAGTCATTCACATTACTAAGTGTTGTGGTTATCCTAGATGTGTTGATTTTTGGCCTTCATGCACTTTTAAACATATGTATATTATTTCTAACATTTGTATTCAGATTTCTGCTTGCACACTATATATGAATTTCCAATTTAAACAAATTCTTTAATACACTCTTTAGCTACCAAGTTTGCATGGAAGGTAATTTCCTACTCCAAATGGGTTTTCAGATCTTCTACCAAATCCTAAACTGAAGTCTTTGGATTTGGAGACTTCATTTATCATTTTCTAGTTATGCATACCTATTTTCCTATATTTTCCAGATTTATTTTCTATGCCTAAAAGTGAGTTTTAATATTAAATAGTAGGGCATATCATCTAAAAAGAATAGGTTCTAATCTAAAATATTAAATAATATATTTTGGAACTTCTCCTCTGATGTGAACTAATTTAAATTTATTTTACCAATTTTCAGAATTATTTCCTAACCTAAAAATGTGTCCCTATAACTAATAAATGTGAACAATCAATTAAACAGATTCATATCAGCTTAAAATCTACTTTTAACTCATTCTAAAGTTTTCCAAGTGCTAGCAGAGTTTAGATTTGAATTTACAATGTGTTTGTCTCACCTTTTAAATTTTAAATCCTAATCACATATTCAAATTCATAAATTTAATATCATATAAGGTTAAAAAGGTAAACTCACCCCACTATAGGGTCTATTATATTATTTCATAAATTTCCAGGGGTCTAACTACACATAACAGAGGGGTTTTCCTAATTTTTATTAAGTCCAGGGGCTAAAACTGATTTTTAAATGAATTTACATGAATTTCTGAAGTTCCAGGGGCTAGATCAGAAGTTTCCGGGGCTAGCTCGTGTTTTCCGAGATCCCCAGGGGGTAGCACGTAAGAATCCCGGCCTTTATAATGCGGGGCTGATGTGGACCGTCTTATTTAAAGTGGACGGCTCAGATTAGATCATCGAACTGGTACGCGTGGGTTTTAATTCTACCGTGCAATTTAAAATAGACAGCGCACAAGCGGCCATGTCGCCCTGGCCGTGCGCGGGCGGCGCTGCCCGGCGGCGCGCGGTGGCGGGAGGCGGCGATCTCGCCGGAGAACTTCGGATCTTCGTCTATACCTCCTAAAACTGGGGTTTCATGGCATAGATCGGTAGAGGGGAAGTCGGGGATCTCATCTCGGGGTTTTTCTTGAGCTCGAAGGTCCTGGAAGACGGTCGGCGACGAGGTCCGAGAAGGAATCGCTGCGGTGCTCATCGGAGCTGTGCCTAGAGCGCAAACCACCGAGTTTTCTGCACCTGCGTGATTCCCCGGAGGCGGTGGAACACGATCGGCACGTTAGATCGGAAAATCCGAGCAGGGATCCAGAGAAAAAGGTGATCGGATCTTCGGTTCTCACCGGGAGGAAAAACAGCTGATCGGGTGGGGAAAACGAGACGATGTCGGTCTTTATATAGACGTGGGAGGGCGGCGTGTCAGTTGTGATCGAGTTGGAGTCGTCCGGGACCAGAATTCGGCTGGTGAACGTGGTTTTCCAGGGCAGTTTGGATTCGGGAGAGAGAGAAGTCCGGGGTCGGCCGAGCGCGCGCGAGGAAGAAGATAATGGCGGGCCCCGCGTGTCAGTGAGCGGGAGAGAGGAGCGCACGGCTGTGGGCCGGCGCGGGAAAAGGTGGGCCGGCTGGTGGGTTTCGGCCCACTGGCCGGGGTTTTCTGCTTTTCTTTTTCTTTTTCCATTTCTTTTCTGGTTTTGATTTGAATTTGAATTCCAATTTGAATTTGAATTTCTGCACCACATGCAATACGTCCAAAAAATTTTAAATTCCCCTCTTAACAGAATTTTGGGGTGTTACAGCTCTACCCCCCTTAAAAGAAATCTCGTCCTCGAGATTGGTGGTTCTAGGAAAACAATTCCGGAAACTGTGTCTTAAGCTCGTCTTCTCGCTCCCATGTGGCTTCCTTTTCCGAGTGATGCTTCCACTGCACCTTGCACATCCGGATTCTTGTATTTCTTGTGAGGTGTTCCATTGTCTCTAAAATCTTGAACGGTTACTCGGCATAAGACAGATCCTCGGCTACGTCAACCTCGTTCATGGGTAACATCTCTTCAGGCGTCCTCAGACATTTCTTGAGCTGTGACACATGGAATACATCGTGCACATCCGATAGGTGAGCCGGTAGTTCTAGTTGATATGCCACTTCGCCTTTCCTCTCCAGAACTTGAAAGGGTCCGATGTATCGAGGTGATAACTTCCCTTTCACCTTGAACCGACAAAGTCCTCGAATAGGGGACACCTTGAGGTAGACATAGTCCCCCACGTTGAAAACGAGCTCTCTTCTCCGTACATCGGCATAGATCTTTTGTCGTGTTTGTGCTATCCTCAAGTTGTTGCGGATTTCCCTCACTTTCGCCTCGGCTTCTTGCAGCACTTCGGATCCAAACACTTTACTTTCCCTGGCTTGGTTCCAAAATAGTGGGGTTCTGCACTTTCTCCCATACAAAGCTTCAAACGGTGACATCTTCATACTAGCCTGATAGTTGTTGTTATAGGAGAACTCCGCATACGGTGAGTTCTTATCCCAACTCCGATTGTTTTTGAGTGCACACGCTCTGAGCATGTCCTCAAGGATGTGATTGGTTCTTTCCGTCTGTCCGTCAGTCTGAGGATGATAGGCAGAACTAAAATTCAGATGAGTTCCCATGGTTTCATGCAACTTCTGTCAGAACCTTGAGGTGGACTGTGTCCCTCGATCTGACACTATCTTCTTTGGCACTCCATGGAAACACACGATCCTTGACATGTATAATTCTACCAATTTGGATCCGTTGTAGCTTTCTTTCACATGGATGAAATGAGCTACCTTGGTTAGCCTGTCAATGATGACCCATATCGAATCAAATCCTGATTGGGTCCTAGGTAGTCCCACTATGGAATCCATACCGATTTCTTCCCATTTCCATTCAGGCACTTTGAGTGGTTGCAATAATCCCGCGGGTTGTTGATGTTTGGCTTTCACCAACTGACATGTGTCACATAGGGCAACATGTTCCGCGACATCTCGCTTCATGCCATACCACCAATACCTGCTCTTGAGGTCATGGTACATCTTCGTACTTCCATGATGAATAGAATAGTCGGAATCATGAGCCTCCTTCAAAATCAATTCACGGATCTCCTTCACTTCGGGCACACAGATTCTTTTCCCGTGCCACACCGTACCATGTTCATCCTCTCTGAAACCAGGGGCTTTATTATCCTTGATGAGTTCTCTGATTTCTTGTATCTTCTCATCATTCTTTTGACCATCGCGTATGTCTTGCTCTAATGTGGAGTCCACTTCCATGGCGATGGCCTCACCACTATTCACCAGACCTAGATTGAGTTTTATAACATCTTCCTTCAATTCTGTAGGCATGTCCTTCAAACTCAACCTATTGACCTGCACCTTCCAACATAAAGCATCTGCCACGACGTTCGCTTTCCCAGGATGATAGTTGATGCCCACATCAAAGTCGTTGATCAGCTCTAACCATCTCCTTTGTCTGAGGTTGAGATCTGGCTGTGTGAAAATGTACTTTAAGCTCTTATGATCCGTATATATCTCTGCCCTCTTCCCCAGCAAGTAATGCCACCAAATCTTCAACGCGTGTACAACTGCAGCTAGCTCTAGGTCATGTGTAGGATAGTTCTTCTCGTGTTTCCGGAACAGTCGGGACGCATAAGCCACGACATGCCCCTCTTGCATGAGAACACAGCCCAACCCGTTTCCAGAAGCATCACAGTACACCGAAAAGTTCTTCTGCATATCTGGCATAACTAGCACTGGGGCTGTTGTCAATCTCTTCTTTAGCTCCTGAAAGCTCGTCTCGCACTGTGGCGTCCAGGTGAATGTGATTCCCTTCTCCAACAGTTTGGTGAGGGGTCTCGAGATCTTGGAGAATCCCTCAATAAACCGTCGATAGTATCCAGCCAATCCCAAGAAGCTTCGAACTTCCCCGACATTTTCAGGGGTCTTCCATTTCTGTATATCCTCGATTTTGGCGGGATCTACGGAGATTCCTCCCTCCGAGATTATATGTCCTAAGAAGGGAACTCTCTTCAGCCAAAACTCACACTTGCTCAACTTGGCATATAGTTGGTGTTCTCTTAGCCTCTGCAACACCAACCTTAGATGTTTCTCATGTTCTTCTTCATCTTTGGAGAAGACGAGAATGTCATCTATGAAAACCACCACAAATTTGTCCAGATATTCCATGAATACCTTGTTCATGAGATACATGAAGTATGCCGGGGCATTAGTTAGCCCGAAAGGCATGACGGTGTATTCATACAGTCCGTACCGAGATACGAAAGCTGTCTTGGGAATATCAGTTTGCCTTATCTTAAGTTGGTATTATCCCGACCTGAGACAATTTTCGAGAACACACAAGCTCCCCACAACTGATCAAACATGTCTTCAATGAGGGGTAATGGGTACTTGTTCTTGATGGTTACCTCATTCAACGCACGGTAGTCCACGCATAGCCTTTGGGTTCCGTCCTTCTTGGGCACAAATATCAGTGGAGCTCCCCATGGTGAGGAACTAGGACGAATGTACCCCTTTTCTGTCAATTCTCTTAAATGTTCCTTGAGTTCTTCCAGCTGTTTGGAGTCCATCCGATAAGGTCTCTTGTATATCGGAGTTGTTCCAGGCACTAGCTCAATCGCGAATTCCACTTCACGATCGGGGGGCATACCTGGCAACTCCTCCAGAAAAATATCTGGATATTCCCTGATGATCCTGATCTCCTCCACTTCCACCTCAACTTGATTGAGTTTAATGTCCCTCCTAGGCTCTTGTATAGTTATGAACTTTACTCTTGTGCCACTAGGGTGAGTTAGTTCTACCGTTCTTGTCGAACAATGGATGATTCCTTTATGTTTGGTCAACCAATCCATACCCAAAATAATATCTACCCCTTGTGAATCTATCACTATGAGGTTGGCAGTAAATACTACCCCATTAATGTCTAGATTCACCTTGGGACACACTTGTCTTGTCCTTATTTCTCCACCTGGAGAGTTCACTGCTAGCATATGGTTCATTTGTGTGGTTGCTAGATCATGCTTCTTAACAAACCCTTGAGCAATGAACGAGTGGGTAGCACCAGAATCAAACAATAGGGTTGCAATGTGTAAATTGGCAGGAAACTTACCAACTACCACGTCAGGTGCCTCCTGCGCTTCCTCCATGGTCACGTGGTTCACTCGTCCTCGCATCACATTCTGCTGTTGCGGCTGCACGGGCTTCTTCTTTGGGCACTTATGAGCGTAGTGCCCCACTTCACCACAGTTGAAGCATTGTACCCCAACCTTAGGTGCCTGGCCTTTGTTGTCTTGGGGTTGGTTCGGTGGTCCTTGTACTGCTGGTCGAGGTTGATATGTGGGGCGAGGCTGCTGTATAAACTGACGTTGTGGCTGTGTTGGTGCTGACGGAGGCCTGAAGTTCGGGTTGTACCCTCTCGGTGCGGAGTAGGGTACCGCAGCATGGCTCGTCTGCCCTGCGGGTTGCTGCATCAGACGTGGGCGTGTGTTGCTGCCCGAGGCTTGGTGTGACCATCCCGCCTTCCTCTTGTTTTCATTTTCCAAGGCCTTCAGCTTCCTTTCCACAACAAATGCTCTGTCCACCATCTTTTGGAAGCTTTCATACTCGTTGGAGGACATTGCACACTGCATTTCCGCCGTAAGTCCTTCCACAAAGCAATCCTGTTTCTGCTCATCAGTCTCTATGTCCCGTGGTGCATAACGGGATAGTTGGGTGAATTTAGTGAGGTATTCCCTCACCGTCATGTTTCCTTGCTGCAGCCCCAAGAACTCCTTTCTCTTGTTTTTAAGTTCACCCCTTGGTATGTAATGGTTGCGAAAGCTACGCTTGAACTCTTCCCAAGTGATGTTTTCAGGGTCATGATGGGCGGCCACGTAAGCGGTCCACCAATCAGCAGCAGGTCCATGCAATTGGTGAGAGGCAAACAGCACCCTCTCATACCCTTGACATTGTATGATCCTCATCTTGCTCTAAATGGTCTTTAGCCAATCATTTGCCTCCAGAGGTTCAGCAGCACTTCCAAACTTTGGAGGTTGAGTCCCTAGAAACTCACTCAACCTTGGTTGGCGTGGTGCAGCTTGTGGAGGTGGAGCTTGGTGCAAGTTGGCCACCACTTGAGTCAGGCTCTGGATGAGCTGATTCTGATTTTCAAGCATTTAGTGGATGGGATCAACTCCTTCCCGACGACCACCCCTGTCTTGTCCTCCGGAAAGGTGAGGGTTGCCAGCCTCATCGTTGTTGTTGGCGGGGTTGGCACCACGACCCCTTCCTCTTCCGTCCATCTATCATGATCAACCAAATGTCAATTTAAAGCATTACGTATTAACTTACCAATTTTGCTTGTTTAAACTTTAAAATCTTGAGACCTTATTTCATTTATATTTTCTGAGGATTTCATGTCTTACGCGAACATCAATTGACTCTTAATTCATATGGGTTCACACACCAAAGCAAAACACCCTGAAGACGAGGTTGTGGACAAACGCCCATGGCTTCCACAACTCACGTCACACACCAAGCATTAACACACCATTAACTAAGGTAACGACTCGACTACTCGACAACCTGCTAAACTAAGGGAAAGGACTCTACACTACTCGTATCTCTAAGCTGGCTCCTCGGGATCTTCCTCAATATTGCGGCTGCCCTCTGACTCCGCTTTGGGTGGGGAAGCTGCTGGTGGAGAAGTGCGGCGACGCCTGCTCGCCCGGCGATCTGGGGAGTCAGGAGTCCATGTGTCATTCACGGTGACACACAATTCATTCCTATCTCCTCTTTCTCTCGCCCTCAAGCTGGCTCAAAGCAACACCTCAGTCTCCTTCATGGTGTCACGAACATCCTGAAGCTCCTGCTGGCACTCCTGCAGTCGAGTGCTGAGCATAGCAGCATCCTCCAAGCACAAGTCCATGTGCTCATGGGAAGTCCCCTGCTGCACTGGCGGGTACTTGTACTCCGTTGTACCACTCTCACGCTGGAGGACATACATGTACTCAGTCCTGTCCAGGAGGCGACGATAGATGTGACTCTGGCAGGTGATGGCCTCCCAGGTGACATCCTTCTCGGCATCAACCTGTGTCGCTCGACAAGATGGAGAGCGGTGGATCTTGAGCAGCTGATTTTCATGGATAATCCTCATTTCTGAACTCCATTCTTCCCGCTTCTCACGTATGGTCCGGGTGGAGCTGTAGTGTATGATTAGCTTGCCCGTATTGCCGGCGGTGTGGAGCAAACGTCGAAGACGGCGCAACAAGCCTCCTACTGCCAATCCGTAGGAGAGGTACGTCACCGGACGGTTCTCCTCTCTCGGGGCAAGGGCAACTACGAGAACTCTCCCTTCGGTGGACTTGCGAGCGGTGCGGATCATGCGAACCATCTAAAACATAAAGCATTTAAACTTAAGTTAGATAAGATCTTAAAACAAAATTCCTATTTTGAATAAAAGTTGGGGTAAGATGAAGAAAGTGACCCCATTAAATAACACTTTTCAACCCACACCTTGTAAAATAGTTTTTAAGAAAATAGGGTCCTTAAATACGTCCATTTCTAACTAGGTCCACGTTCCTACGGGCAACCTTGGCTCTGATACCACTTCTGTCACACCCGGTTTCTCCGAAGAACAACCGAGTGAATATCAGATGTATGCCAGGATCATTTTCTCATACATGTGATGACAAATAGTGAAGCATCATTTATTACAAGCCAGGTGTCGAATATAAATATGTCTTACAACGCATACGTCTCGATGGACGATCTGAATTCCACAATGTTACCACACCAAATCAACTAAAGATAAGTTGTTAAGATTCAACGACAATCTGAATAGGACTCTTATTCGAAATACAATCAGATTAGGACTCTTCTTCTCCCGATTATAAATAGAACCCAGAACCTTTGGCCGAAACCACGAACTTCTTTTCCACCTCTTGAGCCGACGACTTAGAGCCCTAGCCCCAACTCGCCGAGTAAGCCCATCGCTGGAGTTCAGTCGAGGAAGATCGCCGGAAGAGAGCCCCAACGATATGTCTTGCTAAGAGAAGGACCCTGAGACCAATAAGAATGTAAGGTAGGTCTCCAATATTACCTTACGACATCATCACGTTTTCTTTGCATCTGTTCTTAGATTCCTTTCGAACAGAAGATTTTTCATGGACAGAGCACTTGTTGATCGATTTAATCTAAAGGTCAAGATCATCGCTAAGTCCACAATTGATCTCTACAACTCTGTTCATCATTAAAAACCCATGCAATCCATGCAAGAACACATACAAACTAAACTGCATCATAGAGTTAACATGCGTAAGCATCATCGCATCTAGTTAAAGTTTGTGCATGATATTGATTGTTGTAAATCTTGTATGTGTGTGATCATGTATAGAAGGACAAGCTCAGGGAGCTACCTACAACGGACTACAACAACAAGATTTCGAGCAACCGAAACAGCCAGAACAAGGCAAGTGCCCCTTGACCATATTTGTCCTATGTTTTGGGAAACTGTTTTGTTTTGCGAAAAGGTATGTGTGCTGAGCCAAACATGATGGGAAACCCTTTTATAGGAGTTTACTAGTTTTGGTTAAACCACCCTTGTCGCCAAGGAAGTCTATGAGTCGGGTATGGTTTTACTTTTAAGCTTCGCTGAGTCCATGGGATTGGGAAGCGAGATAGATGTGTCTAGCTAACTGCACTCATAATGATAATGAGAAACTGATGTTGTTAATGAACATGGATTGGAGGGAGATCTAGGCAAGACTGGGTTTGTGAATGAGGTAGCATGAGATGGTGGTTTACTTGCCGTAGATCTAAGGACCGGTTCATGCGAGCGCATGCCAGGATAACAGTGCCACCACAAGGCCAAATATGGGTGCGGCTTAGCTGACTAATTAGGTAAGTTGCTAGATTGTTATGGACCGTGGAAGGCGCGGGGAATGGGAGTCAAGTGAGGACTGCCCTGGGAACTGCATGGCACAAGAGGGGGCCCGTGGGTGGGAGAATTGGAGATTCTAGCCTGCCGGTGAAACCTTAGTGAGTCCATACATCTAGTAGCCCCTTTGTAAAGGCTATTTTGTGATCTCTTGGCCATACACCGACGGTTGGTACTGGTATAATGGAGGTTCTGCAGTCGCCGACGGGTGACGAAATCACAAACTTGTGGGTAAAGAGGTGCAAACTCTGCAGAGTCTAAAACTATCATGATAGCCGATCTTGCGGTCACGAGCGCCTAGCCAACTTCCATGATTAGTTGGATGGTTATTTCAGGATGGTTTTGGACGGTTTGGTTTTGGTTTAGTTTTTGGGACTGTTGAGTCCGGGTGATAAGACGGGTTGCATGAGTGTTGAGTCATGGCAACGAGGTTGAACGGTGTGAGACGGAAATTGTTTATGAGATGAAATGGTAGCGAATACGAGATGGTATTCGTGATATGGTAGCGAATACGAGGAGGTATTCGTGAGCAAGAATGAGGTTGAATGATGTCTGGTTGGTACATGGAAGGTAATGAATACAGTGGAGGTATCATTGGTATTTTAATACATATTGGGATTACATTCGCTTAAAGATAAGTTGTTGTTTTCTCAATATCATGCACAAACTTTAACTAGATGCGATGATGCTTATGCATGTTAATCCTATGATGCAGTTTAGTTTGTACGTGTTCTTGCATGGCTTGCATGGTTTTACGATGAACAGAGGTGTTCGGATCAAATGTGAACGTGACGATGATCTTATCTTTAGATCAACCCGATCAACAAGTGATTTGTCCACGAGAAAGCTTCTGTTCCAAAGGAATCAAAGAACAGATGCAAAGAAAACATGATGATGTCATAAGGTGATATTGGAGACCTACCTTACGTTCTTCTTGGTCTCGGGTCCTTCTCTTAGCAAGACAGATCGTTGGGGCTCTCTTCCGGCGATCTTCCTCAACTAAACTCCGGCGATGGGTTTACTCGGCGAGTTGGGGGCTAGGGCTCTAAGTCGTCGGCTCAGAAGTTCGTGGTTTCGGCCAAGGGTTCTGGGTTCTATTTATAATCGGGAGAAGAAGAGTCCTAACCTGATTGTATTTCGAATAAGAGTCCTATTTAGATTGTCGTTGAATCTTAACAACTTATCTTTAGTTGATTTGGTGCGGCAACATTGTGGAATCCAGGTCGGTTTCCTCTCTGTACCGGTATTTCTATGCGTACAGAATCCAAAAACCGCTCAGAACTCGTTACCTCCGCGGTGATGAGCTCCGGAAGCTCCACGTGTCCACCGGGGCCTGGTCTCCCCCTTTCCGCAGAGACGAGCTCCGGTTGTGACGCGTGTCAAGCGAGCGAGACCTCCCTCTCCTTCGGAGGTGAGCTCCGCGTGCGCCACGTATCCTTTTCGGACCTCCCTCTCTTCGGAGGTGAGCTCCGTAAATGCCACACGTCAAGTAGCACCGGACTCCCTTTTTCCTAAGAGACGAGCTCCGAGGTCGACACGTGTCCAACAGTGTCGGACCTCCCGGAGATAAGCTTCGGTGGTGACATGTGTCCAATAGAACCGTACCTCTCGGAGGTGTGCTCCGAGATCGACAGGTATTCCGCGTGACTGGTCCTCTGATTTCCACAGTGACTAGCTCCGAAGGTAACACGTGTCCTGCGGAACTGCCTTCGCTTCTCCGTAGAGGCTAGCTCTGGGGGCAACACGTGTCTCACAGGTTCGGACCTCTCCCCCTTTGGCCAGCGAGCCGCGGAAGTTGTCTTTGGCGCTTTCTGTAAACTGGAATTTGCTCTTTTTGGCTAACTTTTTGATTCTTTCTCTATTCCCACTTCTTTTAAAATGTTTTCTCTACATGAAAACATGAATACATGCAGAAACCATAAATGAGGGTGTCACAAATCTACCCCCCTTAAATTGAATCTCGCCCTCGAGATTCGTTAGTAGAGAATAGATGAGGGAATTCTGTCTTGATGTCTTCTTCACGCTCCCATGTGGCTTCTGCTTCGGTGTGATGGCTCCATTGTACCTTGCACCATCGAATCACTGTGTTCCTTGTGACCCTTTCCCTTACGTCCAATATTCAGATAGGGTGCTCCATATAAGTCAGGTCCTCTTGAAGTTCAAGCTCTTCCATTGGTACTTGCTCCTCTGGTACTCTCAAGCACTTCTTGAGCTGGGATACATGAAACACGTCATGTACGTCGGAGAGATATATTGGGAGCTCTAGTTGATAGGCTACTTCTCCTCGCTTGTCCAAAATCTTAAATGGTCCGATGTAGCGAGGTGTTAGCTTGCCTTTGATGTTGAAACGTCATTGGCCACGGATAGGTGATACCTTAAGGTATACGAAGTCTCCTACTTCGAAGATCAACTTCCTTCGCCTATTGTCCGCATAGCCTTTTTGTCGTGACTGAGCAGCCTTTAAGTTCTCCCGTATCGTTTGGACTTGCTTTTCAGCTTCTTGTAGCACTTCGTGTCCAAACACCTGGTTCTCTCCGGTCTCGTTCCATAACAGCGGCGTTCTACACCGCCTACCATACAATGCTTCGAAAGGCAACATCTTCAAGCTAGCTTGATAGCTGTTGTTATAGGAGAATTCAGCGTACGGTAAACTCCTATCCCAACTACGCCCACGTTTCAAGGCGCAAGCTCTCAACATGTCCTCCAAAATTTGGTTTGTCCTTTCGGTTTGTCCATCGGTTTGTGGGTGATAGGCGGAGCTAAAATCCAGTCGTGTACCCATAGCTTTCTGCAGCTTCCACCAGAGTCTAGAGGTAAACTGAGAACCTCGATCTGAGACTATCCTCCTCGAGACTCCATGACGGCACACGATCTGCTCCATGTACAACTCGGCTAATTGTGCAACGTTGAACTTGGCCCTTACAGGGAGAAAATGGGCTGTTTTTGTCAATCGGTCCACGATAACCCAGATAGAGTCATAACCCGACTGAGTACGTGGCAATCCGACGATGAAATCCATACTGATGTCCTCCCACTTCCACTCGGATACCTTCAAGGGTTGCAACAATCTAGCGGGTCTTTGATGTTAGGCCTTCACCCGTTGGCATGTGTCGCACAGGGCAACATATTCGGCTATGTCCCTTTTCATACCTTCCCACCAATAACAAGTCTTCGAGTCCTTGTACATTTTGGTACTTCCTGGATGTATGGAATAGGGTGAATCATGTGCCTATTTTAATATCATGTCTCGGATGTGCTTTACGTTAGGCACACAGATCCTTTTTCCTAGCCAAAGTGTACCCTTCCCATCTTCTTTGAAATCCTTCTCTATTCCTTGTCGGATCCTTTCCTTGATCTCCTTGATCTCCTTATCCGTTGTCTGGCCTTCTCTTATCTCTTGCTCTAATGAAGAGTGGATCTCCATCACTTCCATCTTGTTCAAGAATCCGAGGTGTAACCGTTTGAACTCCTTACGTAGTTCAGGTGGTAGCTCCCGAACCGTGAGTTGGTGACATGCTCCCTTCCGGCTCAATGCATCAGCTACTACATTGGCCCTTCCAGGGTGGTAGTTGATTCCAACATCATAATCCTTGATGAGTTCCAACCATCGACGTTGCCTCAAATTCAGGTTCGTTTGTGTAAATATGTACTTGAGGCTTTTATGATCCGTATAGATCTCACATCGATGACGAAGGATATAATGTCTCCAAATCTTCAATGCATGCACTGCTGCTGCTAGCTCCAAGTCATATGTAGGATAATTAAGGTCGTGCTTCTTTAATTGTCGTGAGGCATAGGCTACCACTTGTCCTTCTTGCATGAGCACACATCCGATCCCTTGTCTAGATGCGTCACATATATGTCAAAGCTCTTGCTCACGTCCGGCAATACCAAAACCGGCGCTGTGGTTAGCCTTTTCTTGAGTTCCACAAAACTTTTTTGGCATGCTGGTGTCCATTGAAAGGCTTTTCCCTTGGTTAGCAACTCCGTCATAGGCTTTGCTATCTTAGAGAAGTCCTTGATGAACCTTCGGTAGTATCCAGCCATCCCAAGAAAACTCCGAATATCCTCGCGTTTTGCGGTTGGTTCCATTCCAGAACATCTCTCACTTTCCCGGGATCAACTGATATTCCCTCCTCGGAGATAATGTGGCCTAGGAACGATATCTCCTTTAGCCAAAATTGACACTTGTTAAGCTTGGCATACAATTGATGCTCACGCATTTTCTGCAAGGTCAATTTCAAATGTTCTTCATGCTCCTCCTCACTTTCAGAATACACCATAATGTCGTCGATGAAAACCACGACGAACTTATCCAAGTACTCCATGAAAACCTTGTTCATAAGGTACATGAAGTATGCGGATGCATTTGTTAACCCAAAAGACATGATGGTATATTCATACGAACCATACCATATTCGAAAGGCAATCTTGGGTATATGGGCTTAATCTTTAGCTGGAAGTATCCTGACCGAAGATCAATCTTGGAGAACACTCGGGCTCCTTTCATTTGGTCTAATAGGTCTTCTATACGGGGCATAGGGTATTTGTTCTTGATTGTCACCTCGTTGAGAGACCTATAGTCCACGCACATCCTTTTGGTCCCATCCTTCTTGTCCACGAAGAGCACAGGAGCTCCCCATGGTGACGAGCTTGGACATATAAAACCCTTCTTCAACTGCTCCTGAATTTGCTGCTTGAGTTCCACTAGTTCGTTGACGGGCATCCTATAGGGTCTCTTTGCTATGGGTGCAGTTCTGGGTACCAAATCAATGGCAAACTCAATGTCCCGGTCAGGTGGCATACCTAGAAGCTCCTCTGGAAACACGTCCATGAATTGCTGAACGACTGGAATGTTGTCCAATGTTGCTCCTTCGACGTGGTTCAAAATTGTCTTCTTGGTTGTTTTTTGGGCTGACTCAAACTCGACACGAATACCGTGCTCATTTGTCAATTGCACGCTTCTTTCAGCACATTGGATTACCCCGTTGTGCTTGTTTAACCAATCCATCCCAAGTATTATGTCAAGCCCTTGGGAATCCAAGACAATGAGGTTGGCAAGTAAGTCTACCCCCCTTATTTTAAGGCTTACTTTCAGACATACTATATTAGTCCTCATCTCTCCACCGGGAGAATTAACTAAAATAGTGCATTCTAAGTGTGATATGGGTAGATTATGCTTGGCAACATACTTGGATAATATGAAGGAATGTGATGCTCCAGAATCAAATAAGATGGTGGCTGGGTTGGAGTTGGCAAAGAACATACCAATTACGACGTCCTCAGTAACACCCCAAAAATCTGGTTAAGGCCCTAAATCATGTTAAGAGGGGAATTTAAAAATTTTTGGACATGTTGCATGTTTTGCAAAAATTCAAATTCAAATTAAACTCAAAACAGAAAAGAAATAGAAAAAAAGAAAAAGGAAAACAGAAAAAAACCGGCCAGTGGGCCAAAACCCACCAGCCGGCCCACCCAGCAACCACGCCAGCCCGCAACCGCGCGCGCTCTTTCCTTCCGCTGACAGGTGGGGCCCGCCAGTTCTTCGTCTACCTCGAGCCCGCGCCGGACTCTCTCACCCCGAATCCAAACCGATCGGGATTGCTGCGGATCTCAGCCGAATTTCGCTCAGGGGCGAAGCAAACTCGATCTAAACCACCCCGCCGCCATCCCCCGTCTATAAAAACCCCGGCCTCGTTCTGTTTCTCCACGCGATCTGCTGTTTTTCCTCCGGTGAGAACCCGAGCCTTCTCCGGCGAATTCTGGCCGATCTACGCTCGGAAATTCCGATCTAACTCGCTGGTCTTGATCCACCGCCTCCGGGGAACCTTGCAGGTGCAGAAAACTCGGTGACTTGCGGTGTAAACACAGCGCCGACGAGCCTCGCCGTGAATTCACCTCGGACCTCGTCGCCGATCACCTTCCAGGACCTCCGGGCTCAAGAAAACCCCCGAGGTGAGATTCCAGACCTCCCCTCTACCGATCTATGCCATAAGATCACAGTTCTAGGAAGAATTCTCGAAGATCCAAAAGTCTCCGGCGAGATTGCCGCTTCCCGCCGCCGTGCGCTGCCGGCAGCGCCGCCCGCGCTCGATCAGAGTGACGTGGCCGCTCGTGCGCCGTTTATTTTAAATCGCACGGTAGAGTTTAAATCCCCGCGTACCGGTTCGACGTTATAATCTCAGCCGTCGGTATAAAATCGGACGGTCCACGTCAGCCCCGCGTTATAAAGACTGGAAATCTTACGTGCTACCCCCTGGGGTTCTCGGGAAATAAGAGCTAGCCCCGGAAACTTCTGATCTAGCCCCTGGAACTTCAGAAAATCATGTAAATTCATTTAAAAATCAGTTTTAGCCCTTGGACTTAATAAAAATTAGGAAAAACACCTCTGTTATGAGTAGCTAGACCCCTGAAAATTCTTAAAATAATATTATAGACCCTGTAGTGGGGTAAGTTTACCTTTTTAGCCCTGTTTAATATTTAATTTAGGAAATTGAATATGTGGCTAGTGTTTAAAAGTTAGAAAGTGGGACAAACATATTGTTAAAATCAAATTAAAAACTTTCTCAGTATTTAGAAAACTTTGGAGTGAGATAAAAATATATTTTGAACTAAAATGAATCTGTTTAATTTATTATTCACAGTTAGGGACACATTTTTAAGTAAAGAATAGTTCTGGAAAATAGGGAAAAATAATTGTAAAATAGTTTACATCAGAGGCAAAGGTCAAAAATATATTAGTAAATATTTTAGATCAGAATCTATTCTGTTTAGATGATGTATTTTGTTATTTTCATAATAAAGCTCACATTTAAGCATAAGAAATAAATCTGAAAATATAGCAACTAGTAAATGATAAATGAAGTTTCTAAAATCCAAAGAATTCAGTTTAGGGTTGGTAGAAATTTCTGAAGACACATATGGAGTAGGAAAATACCTTTCATGCATACTTGGTAGCTAAAAGGTATAGTAATTGAATATAAGGAATTTATTTAAATTGGAAACTCATATATATATATATATATATATAGTATGTAAGTATAAATGTGAACACAAAAGTAGGAATCATATACACATGATTAAAAGTGCATGCAAGCCACAAATCAACACACATAGAGTAACCACAACACATATAATGGTGAATGACTTTCATAAATATGAATGTGTGGTTTGTATGAAGTGGAAGTGTGAACTATGTCTTATGGATTGTTGTTTTTCTTTTGCTATGTGTGATGGTATGATGTAGAACCTGCTCAAGAGCAAGTTATTCCTTTTCAAGATCAGGACTACCCATTTCAAGAGCAGCAGGAAGGAGGCAAGTGTCCTTGACCACTTTGATCCTATACTAGGATGTGTAGATAGAAATATTTGCATTGTCAATTGAAAATATGAAACCCATGCTAGGATGTTTCCCTAGAATTGCATTACCTTGTTTCCTTGTAGCTTGGGTTGGGATTTATTTTATCATGTCATTTATTATTATGCATATGCTTAGCCATGCTTAGAATGGGATATTTGGGATATGAGATCCTCAGTTTATTTTACCATACTCTTGAAGGAGATATTGTGAGTTATGTAGAGGTAGGGATCAAGGCAAGTTGGATGTTTTGGTTGTGTGCTGGGTGCACGAGACTTGGGTTTGTGTTTAGTACTAGCCTGGATCCTAAGGACCGGTTCATGGAGCATGTAACCTGGCTTTACAGTGCCAACCACATGCTAAGATGGGGCAGCTTGGCCAATTAATTAGGTGTATCCCCGGCGTAGTATGGGTGTGTTGGATGGTGCGGGGAATAGGTGTCAGCTGGACTACCATATGAACCGCAAGGCTCAAGAGGGGGCCACTGCAGCGGGGTTGGAGCCTCTTGTATGCTGTTAGGGGTGAAACCTCAGTGGGCCCACGCTCGTCGGGAATCCCTTTGTAAAGGCTTCGTAGTGATGTCCTGGCTACACACCTGGGAAGTGTGAATGTGGTTCGTAGCCACTGGAATAATGGAGGTTCTTTTAGTCCACCCGGCAACGGGGGATGAAATCACTATATGTGGGTACAGTGGTACAAACTCTGCAGAGTCAAAAACTGTCATGACAGCCGTGCTCACGGTCAAGAGCGGCTTGGACTTATTCATGATTAGAGGATGATGACTTTGGAAGTTGTGGATGTTAAGCGGGGAGCTTAACATTGGAAATGATGTTATGGTTATTTGGTTATGATGAAGGGATGGGAGATTGGGACCATTTCACCTGTGTAGTAATGTAGGTGCTTAATAAGCTAAGGTGATAGGTATTAATTGCATAGTGCTTTAACTATGAGTTCAACCTCTCCTTGTTCTAGCCATGCATGATATAACCTTCCCACACTTGCTGAGTACCATCGGTACTCAACCTTGCATATTTGTTGGTTTATATTGCTGCTCAGGTCAAGATAATGAGGTGGTGTATAATGATCAAGACTTTGGACCCGAAGAAGGTTTCTAGGTTCATGGAGACCCCCGGGCAACGCCTGTGATGGAGCCCTCAAGAATAATATTTCGCTGCTAGTTTATTTACTGGTGATGAACTTATTATTGTCCATCGAGACATTTGCTATGTAAGACTTATTTATATTCGACACCTGGCTTGTAATAAATGATGATTCACTATTTGTCATCACATGTATGAGAAAATGATCCTGGCATACATGTGACATTCACTTGGTTGTTCTTCGGAAAAACCGGGTGTGACAGAAGTGGTATCAGAGCCAAGGTTGCCCGTAGAAACGTGGACCTAGGTAGAAATGGACGAAGCTAAGGACCCTATTTTCTTAAAAACTATTTTACAAAGGTGTGGGTTGAAAAGTGTCATTTAATTGGGTCACTTTCTTCATCTTACCCCAACTTTCATTCAAACTAGGATTTTTGTTTAAAAGTTTATCTAACCTAAGTTTAAATGCTTCCTGTTTTAGATGGTTCGCATGATTCGTACCGCTCGCAAGTCCACAGGAGGGAGAGTTCCCGTAGTTGCCCTTGCCGAAAGAGAGGAGAGCCGTCCGGTGACGTACCTTTCCTACGGATTGGCAGTAGGAGGCTTGTTGCGCCGTCTTCGACGTATGCTCGAAGCCGCCGACAATACGGGCAAGCAAATCATCCACTATAACTCCACCAGGACCATCCGTGAGAAGAGGGAAGAATGGAGTTCAGAAATGAGGATTATACACGAAAATCGTCTGCTTAGGATCCACCGCTCTCCAGCTTGTAGAGCGACACAGGTCGATGCGGAGAAGGATGTCACCTGGGAGGCCATCACCTGCCAGAGTCACATCTATCATCGCCACCTGGACAGGACTGAGTACACGTATGTCCTCCAGCGTGAGAGTGGTACCACAGAGTACAAGTACCCGCCGGTGCAGCAAGGGACTTCCCATGAGCACATGGACTTGTGCTTGGAGGATGCTGCTATGCTCAGCACTCGACTGCAGGAGTGTCAACAAGAGCTTTAGGATGTCCAGGACACCCTGAAGGAAATGGAGGCGTTGCTGCGAGCCTGCTTAAGGGCGAGAGAAAGAGGAGATGGGAATGAACTATGTGTCACCGTGAATGATACATGGACTCCTGACTCCCCGGATCGCCGAGCGATCAGGCGTCGTCGCACTTCTCCACCAGCAGCCTCCCCACCCAAAGCGGAGTCAGAAGGCAGCCAGAATGATGAGGAAGATCCCGAGGAGCCAGCTCAAGAAAACGAGTAATGTAGAGTCCTTCCCTTAGTTAGCAAGATGTCGAATAGTCGAGTCGTTACGTTAAGTTAATGGTGTGTTAATGTTTGGTGTGTGACGTGAGTTGTGGAAGCCATGAGCAATTGTCCACAACCTTGTCTTTAGATTGTTTTGCTTTGGTGTGTGAACCCACATGAAATAATATTGCATTTATTTTTGTGTGAAAAAAAATGAACCCTCAGAAAAGTATAACAAAGCCTCAACACTTCAAAGTACAAACAAATGAAAGAAGTAAGGTGATACTAAATGCTTTTAAATTAACATTGGTTGATTCTGCCAGATGGCCGGAAGAGGAAAAGGACGTGCTGCCAACCCCGCCAACAACAACGATGAGGCCTGCAACCCTCATCTTTCTGGAGGCCAGGACAGGGGTGGTCGCCGTGAAGGAGTTGATCCCCTCCACCAAATGCTGGAGAATCAAAATCAGCTCATCCAGAACTTGACTCAAGTGGTGGCCAACTTGCATCAAGTTCCACCTCATCAAGCTGCACCACGCCAACCAAGGTTGAGTGAGTTTCTAGGAACTCAACCTCCAAAGTTTGCAAGTGCTGCTGAACCTCTGGAGGCAGATGATTGGCTAAAGACCATTGAAAGCAAGATGAGGATCATCCAGTGCCAAGGGTATGAGAGGGTGCTGTTTGCCTCTCATCAATTGCATGGACCTGCTGCTGATTGGTGGACCGCCTACGTGGCTGCCCATCATGACCCCGAGAACATCACTTGGGAAGAGTTCAAGCGTAGCTTCTGCAACCATTACATTCCAAGAGGTGAACTCAAAAAAAAAGAGGAAGGAGTTCTTGGGACTGCAGCAGGGAGACATGACGGTGAGGGAATACCTCACTAAATTTACTCAACTCTCCCGTTATGCCCCACGGGACATAGAGACTGATAAGCAGAAACAAGATTGTTTCGTGGAAGGACTTACCGCAGAAATGCAGTGTACAATGTCCTCAAATGAGTATGAAAGCTTCCAAAAGATGGTGGACAGAGCGTTTGTGGTAGAAAGGAAGCTGAAGGCCTTGGAAAATGAGAATAAGAGGAAGGCCGGGTGGTCACATCAAGCCTCAGGGAGCAACACCCGCCCACGTCTGATGCAGCAACCTACAGGGCAGACGAACCGTGCTGCAGTACCCTACTCAGCACCAAGAGGGTACAACCCGAACTACAGGCCTCCCGCAGCACCAGCTCAGCCGCAACGTCAGTTTGTACAGCAGCCTCGCCCCGCATATCCACCTCGACTAGCAGTACAGGGACCTCCAAACCAACCCCAAGACAGCAAAGGCCAGGCACCTAAGGTTGGGGTGCAATGTTTTAGCTGCGGTGAAGTGGGGCACTACGCCCATAAATGCCCGAAGAAGAAGCCCGCATAGCCACAACAGCAGAATGTGATGCGAGGACGGGTGAACCACGTCACTATGGAGGAAGCGCAAGAGGCACCCGACGTGGTAGTTGGTAAGTTTCCTGCCAATTCACACCTTGCAACCCTGCTGTTTGATTCTGGTGCTACCCACTCGTTCATTGCTCAAGGGTTTGTTAAGAAGCATGACCTAGCAACAACACAAATGAACCATATGCTAGCTGTAAACTCTCCAGGGGGAGAAATAAGGACAAGACAAGTGTGTCCCAAAGTGAACCTAGACATTAATGGGGTGGTATTTATTGCCAACCTGATAGTGATAGATTCCCAAGGGATCGATATTATTTTGGGCATGGACTGGTTGACCAAACATAAGGGAATCATCCATTGTTCGACCAGAACGGTGGAACTAACTCACCCTAGTGGCACAAGAGTAAAGTTTATAACAATACAAGAGCCTAGGAGGGACATTAAATTAAATCAAGTTGAGGTGGAAGTGGAGGAGATCAGGATTATCCGGGAATACCCAGATGTTTTTCCGGAGGAGTTGCCAGGTATGCCTCCCGATCGTGAAGTGGAATTTGCAATTGAGCTAGTGCCTGGAACAGCTACGATATACAAGAGACCTTATCGGATGGACTCCAAGCAGCTAGAAGAACTCAAGGATCATTTGAGAGAATTGACGGAGAAGGGGTATATTCGCCCTAGTTCCTCACCATGGGGAGCTCCGGTGATATTTGTGCCCAAGAAGGACGGAACCCAAAGGTTATGCGTGGATTACCGTGCCTTGAATGAGGTAACCATCAAGAACAAGTACCCATTACCCCGCATTGAAGACTTGTTTGATCAGTTGAGGGGAGCTTGTGTGTTCTCGAAAATTGATCTCAGGTCGGGATACCACCAACTCAAGATAAGGCAATCTGATATTCCCAAGACAGCTTTCGTATCTCGGTACGGACTGTTTGAATACACTGTCATGCCTTTCGGGCTAACTAATGCCACGGCATACTTCATGTATCTCATGAACAAGGTATTCATGGAATATCTGGACAAATTTATGGTGGTTTTCATAGATGACATTCTCGTCTTCTCCAAAGATGAAGAAGAACATGAGAAACATCTAAGGTTGGTGTTGCAGAGGTTGAGAGAACACCAACTATATGCCAAGTTGAGCAAGTGTGAGTTTTGGCTGAAGAGAGTTCCCTTCTTAGGACATATAATCTCGGAGGGAGGAATCTCCGTGGATCCTGCCAAAATCGAGGATATACAGAAGTGGAAGACCCCTGAAAATGTCGGGGAAGTTCGAAGCTTCTTGGGATTGGCTGGATACTATCGACGGTTTATTGAGGGATTCTCCAAGATCTCGAGACCCCTCACCAAACTGTTGGAGAAGGGAATCACATTCACATGGACGCCATAGTGCGAGACGAGTTTTCAGGAGCTAAAGAAAAGATTGACAACAGCCCCAGTGTTGGTTATGCCAGATATGCAGAAGAACTTTACGGTGTACTGCGATGCCTCTGGAAACGGGTTGGGATGTGTTCTCATGCAAGAAGGGTATGTCGTGGCTTATGCATCCTGGCAGCTTCGGAAGCACGAGAAGAACTATCCTACACATGGCCTAGAACTAGCCGCAGTGGTACACGCGTTGAAAATTTGGCGGCACTATTTCATGGGGAAGAGGACAGAGATATATACGGATCATAAGAGTTTGAAGTACATTTTCACACAACCACATCTCAACCTCAGACAAAGGAGAAGGTTAGAGCTAATCAATGACTTTGACGTAGGCATCAACTATCATCCTGGGAAAGCAAACGTCGTGGCCGATGCTTTAAGTCGGAAAGTGCAGGTCAATAAGTTGAGCTTGAAGGACATGCCCGCAGAATTGAAGGACGAGGTTATAAGGCTCAATCTATGCCTTGTGAATGGTGGTGAAGCCATCGCCATGGAAGTGGACTCCACACTAGAGCGAGACATCCGCGAGGGTCAAAAGAATGACGAGAAGATACAAGAGATCAGACAACTCATCAAGGAAAGTAAAGCTCCTGGTTTTAGAGAGGATGAACAAGGAACGGTGTGGCACGGGAAAAGAATCTGTGTGCCAGAAGTAAAGGAGATCCGTGAATTGATTTTGAAGGAGGCTCATGATTCTGACTATTCCATTCATCCTGGGAGTACGAAGATGTACCAGGACCTCAAGAGCAGGTATTGGTGGTATGGCATGAAGCGCGATGTCGCGGAACATGTTGCCCTGTGTGACACATGTCAGTTGGTGAAAGCAGAACATCAACGACCCGCGGGATTATTGCAACCACTCAAAGTGCCTGAATGGATATGGGAAGAAATCAGCATGGATTTCATCGTGGGATTGCCTAGGACCCAATTAGGGTATGATTCGATATGGGTCATCATTGATAGGCTAACCAAGGTAGCTCACTTCATCCCCGTGAAGGAAAGCTACAGCGGATCTAAATTGGCGGAGTTGTACATGTCAAGGATCGTGTGTTACCATGGAGTGCCGAAGAAGATAGTGTCGGATCGAGGGACAGAGTTCACCTCGAGGTTCTGGCAGAAGTTGCACGAAACCATGGGAACCCATCTGAATTTCAGCTCTGCCTATCATCCCCAAACTGACGGGCAGACGGAGAGGACCAATCAGATTCTTGAGGATATGTTGAGAGCTTGTGCACTCAAAAACAATTGGAGTTGGGATAAGAACTTACCGTATGCGGAGTTTTCCTATAACAACAGCTATCAAGCTAGTATGAAGATGTCACCGTTTGAAGCTTTGTACGGGAGGAAGTGCAGAACTCCCCTATTTTGGAACCAAACAGGGGAAAGTAAAGTATTTGGTCCCGAAGTACTCCAAGAAGCCGAGGCGAAGGTGAGGGAGATTCGCAACAATTTGAGGATAGCACAAACACGCCAAAAGAGCTATGTCGATGTACGAAGAAGAGAGCTCGTTTTCAACGTGGGAGACTATGTTTATCTCAAGGTGTCCCCTATTAGAGGACTTCGTCGGTTCAAGGTGAAAGGGAAGTTGTCACCTCGATACATCGGACCCTTTCAAGTTCTGGAAAGGAAAGGTGAAGTGGCGTATCAACTAGAGTTACCGGCTCGTCTATCGGATGTGCACGATGTGTTACATGTGTCACAACTCAAGAAATGCCTGAGGACGCCTCAAGAGGTGTTACCCATGAATGAAGTGGATGTAGCTGAGGATTTGTCTTATGCCGAGCAACCATACAAGATTTTGGAGACAATGGAACGCCTCACCAGAAATAAAAGAATCCGGATGTGCAAAGTGCAGTGGAAGCATCACTCAGAAGAGGAAGCCACCTGGGAGCGGGAAGATGAGCTCAAGGCACAATTTCCGGAATTGTTTTCTTAGAACCACCAATCTCGAGGACGAGATTTCTTTTAAGGGGGGTAGAGCTGTAACACCCCAAAAATCTGGTTAAGGCCCTAAATCATGTTAAGAGGGGAATTTAAAAAATTTTGGACGTGTTGCATGTTTTGCAAAAATTCAAATTCAAACTAGAATTCAAATTAAACTCAAAACAGAAAAGAAATAAAAAAAAGAAAAAGGAAAACAGAAAAAAAACGGCCAGTGGGCCGAAACCCACCAGCCGGCCCACCCAGCAACCGCGCCAGCCCGCAGCCGTGCGCGCTCTTTCCTTCCGCTGACAGGTGGGGCCCGCCAGTTCTTCGTCTACCTCGAGCCCGCGCCGGACTCTCTCACCCCGAATCCAAACCGATCGGGATTGCTGCGGATCTCAGCCGAATTTCGCTCGGGGGCGAAGCAAACTCGATCTAAACCACCCCGCTGCCATCCCCGTCTATAAAAACCCCGGCCTCGTTCTGTTTCTCCATGCGATCTGCTGTTTTTCCTCAGGTGAGAACCCGAGCCTTCTCCGGCAAATTCTGGACGATCTACGCTCGGAAATTCAGATCTAACTAACTGGTCTTGATCCACCGCCTCCGGGGAACCTTGCAGGTGCAGAAAACTCGGTGACTTGCGGTATAAACACAGCGCCGACGAGCCTCGCCATGAATTCACCTCGGACCTCGTCGCCGATCACCTTCCAGGACCTCCGGGCTCAAGAAAACCCCCGAGGTGAGATCCCCGACCTCCCCTCTACCGATCTATGCCATAAGATCACAGTTCTAGGAAGAATTCTCGAAGATCCGAAAGTCTCCGGCGAGATCGCCGCTTCCCGCCGCCGTGCGCTGCCGGCAGCGCCGCCCGCGCTCGATCAGAGCGACGTGGCCGCTTGTGCGCCGTTTATTTTAAATCGCACGGTAGAGTTTAAATCCCCGCGTACCGGTTCGACGTTATAATCTCAGCCGTCGGTTTAAAATCGGACGGTCCACGTCAGCCCCACGTTATAAAGACTGGAAATCTTACGTGCTACCCCCTGGGGTTCTCAGGAAATAAGAGCTAGCCCCAAAAACTTCTAATCTAGCCCCTGGAACTTCAGAAAATCATGTAAATTCATTTAAAAATCAGTTTTAGCCCCTGGACTTAATAAAAATTAGGAAAAACACCTCTGTTATGAGTAGCTAGACCCCTGAAAATTCTTAAAATAATATTATAGATCCTGTAGTGGGGTAAGTTTACCTTTTAAAAATCATGGCATTTATTATTATGCATTTGCTTAGCCATGCTTAGAATGGGATATTTGGGATATGAGATCCTCAGTTTATTTTACCATACTCTTGAAGGAGATATTGTGAGTTATGTAGAGGTAGGGATCAAGGCAAGTTGGATGTTTTGGTTGTGTGCTGGGTGCACGAGACTTGGGTTTGTGTTTAGTACTTGCCTGGATCCTAAGGACCGGTTCATGGAGCATGTAACCTGGCTTTACAGTGCCAACCACAAGCTGAGATGGGGCAGCTTGGCCAATTAATTAGGTGTATCCCCGGCGTAGTATGGGTGTGTTGGATGGTGCGGGGAATAGGTGTCAGCTGGACTACCATATGAACCGCAAGGCTCAAGAGGGGGCCACTGCAGCGTGGTTGGAACCTCTTGTATGCTGTTAGGGGTGAAACCTCAGTGGGCCCACGCTCGTCGGGAATCCCTTTGTAAAGGTTTCATAGTGATCTCCTGGCTACACACCTGGGAAGTGTGAATGTGGTTCGTAGCCACTGGCATAATGGAGGTTCTTTTAGTCCACCCGGCAACGGGGGATGAAATCACTACATGTGGGTACAGTGGTACAAACTCTGCAGAGTCAAAAACTGTCATGACAGCCGTGCTCACGGTCAAGAGCGGATTGGACTTATTCATGATTAGAGGATGATGACTTTGGAAGTTGTGGATGTTAAGCGGGGAGCTTAACATTGGAAATGATGTTATGGTTATTTGGTTATGATGAAGGGATGGGAGATTGGGACCATTTCACCTGTGTAGTAATGTAGGTGCTTAATAAGCTAAGGTGATAGGTTTTTAATTGCGTAGTGCTTTAACCATGAGTTCAACCTCTCCTTGTTCTAGCCATGCATGATATAATTTTCCCACACTTGCTGAGTACCATTGGTACTCAACCTTGCATATTTTGTTGGTTTATATTGCTGCTCAGGTCAAGATAATGAGGTGGTGTATAATGACCAAGACTTTGGACCCGAAGAAGGTTTCTAGGTTCATGGAGACCCCCGGGCAACGCCTGTGACGGAGCCCTAAAGAATAATATTCCACTGCTAGTTTATTTACTTGTGATGAACTTATTATTGTCCATCGAGACATTTGTTATGTAAGACTTATTTATATTCGACACCTGGCTTGTAATAAATGATGCTTCACTATTTGTCATCACATGTATGAGAAAATGATCCTGGCATACATGTGATATTCACTCGGTTGTTCTTCGAAAAAACTGGGTGTGATAGAGGTGGTATCAGAGCCAAGGTTGCCCGTAGGAACGTGGACCTAGGTAGAAATGGACGTATTTAAGGGCCCTATTTTCTTAAAAACTATTTTTCAAAGGTGTGGATTGAAAAGTGTTATTTAAATGAGTCACTTTCTTCATCTTACCCCAGTTTTCATTCAAAATATGATTTTTGTTTGAGAGTTTATCTAACCTAATTTTAAATTCTTTTTGTTTTAGATGGTTCGCATGATTCACACCGCTCGCAAGTCCACAGGAGGGAGAGTTCCCGTAGTTGCCCTTGCCGAGAGAGAGGAGAGCCGTCCGGTGACGTACTTTTCCTACGGATTGGCGGTAGGAGGCTTATTGCGCCGTCTTCGGCGTATGCTCGAAGCCGCCGGCAACACGGGCAAGCTAATCATCCACTATAACTCCACCAGGACCATCCGTGAGAAGAGGGAAGAATGGAGTTCAGAGATGAGGATTATACACGAAAATCAGCTGCTTAAGATTCACCACTCTCCAGCTTGTCGAGCGACACAGGTCGATGCAGAGAAAGATGTCACCTGGGAGGCCATCACCTGCCAGAGTCACATCTATCGTCGCCACTTGGACAAAACTGAGTACATGTATGTCCTCCAACGTGAGAGTGGTACCACGGAGTACAAGTACCCGCCGGTGCAGCAAGGGACTTCCTATGAGCACATGGACTTGTGCTTGGAAGTGGACTCCACACTCGAGCGAGACATACGCGAGGGCCAAAAGAATGATGAGAAGATACAAGAGATCAGACAGCTCATCAAGGAAAATAAAGCTCCTGGTTTTAGAGAGGATGAACAAGGAACGGTGTGGCACGGGAAAAGAATATGTGTGCCAGAAGTAAAGGAGATCCGTGAATTGATTTTGAAGGAGGCTCATGATTCCGACTATTCCATTCATCCTGGGAGTACGAAGATGGACCAGGACCTCAAGAGCAGGTATTGGTGGTATGGCATGAAGCGAGATGTCGCGGAACATGTTGCCCTATGTGACACATGTCAGTTGGTGAAAGCAGAACATCAACGACCCGCGGGATTATTGCAACCACTCAAAGTGCCTGAATGGAAATGGGAAGAAATCAGCATGGATTTCGTCGTGGGATTGCCTAGGACCCAATCAGGGTATGATTCAATATGGGTCATCATTGATAGGCTAACCAAAGTAGCTCACTTCATCCCCGTGAAGGAAAGCTACAGCGGATCCAAATTGGCAGAGTTGTACATGTCAAGGATCGTGTGTTACCATGGAGTGCCAAAGAAGATTGTGTCGGACCGAGGGACACAGTTCACCTCGAGGTTTTGGCAGAAGTTGCATGAAACCATGGGAACCCATCTGAACTTCAGCTCTGCCTATCATTCCAAAACTGACGGGCAGTCGGAAAGGACCAATCAGATTCTTGAAGATATGTTAAGGGCATGTGCACTCAAAAACAATAGGAGTTGGGACAAGAACTTACCGTATGCGAAGTTTTCCTATAACAACAGCTATCAAGCTAGTATGAAGATGTCACCGTTTGAAGCTTTGTATGGAAGGAAGTGCAGAACTCCCCTATTTTGGAACCAAACAGGAGAAAGTAAAGTGTTTGGTCCAGAAGTGCTACAAGAAGCCGAGGCGAAGGTGAGGGAGATTCGCAACAACTTGAGGATAGCACAGACACGCCAAAAGAGTTATGCTGATGTACGAAGAAGAGAGCTCGTTTTCAACGTGGGAGACTATGTTTATCTCAAGGTGTCCCCTATCAGAGGACTTCGTTGGTTCAAGGTGAAAGGGAAGTTGTCACCTCGATACATCGGACCCTTTCAAGTTTTGGAAAGGAAAGGCGAAGTGGCGTATCAACTAGAGTTACCGGTTCATCTATCGGATGTGCACGATGTATTCCATGTGTCACAACTCAAGAAATGTCTGAGGACGCCTGAAGAGGTGTTACCCATGAATGAAGTGGATGTAGCTGAGGATTTGTCTTATGCCGAGCAACCATACAAGATTTTGGAGATAATGGAACGCCTCACCAGAAATAAAAGAATCCGGATGTGCAAGGTGCAGTGGAAGCATCACTCAGAAGAGGAAGCCACCTGGGAGCGGGAAGATGAGCTCAAGGCACAATTTACGAAATTGTTTTCTTAGAAACACCAATCTCGAGGACGAGATTTCTTTTAAGGGGGTAGAGCTGTAACACCCCAAAAATTTTGATTCAAAACCTTAAATCATGTTAAGAGGGGAATTTAAAAATTTTTGGACGTGTTGCATGTTTTGCAAAAATTCAAATTCAAACTGGAATTCAAATTAAACTCAAATCAGAAAAGAAATGGAAAAAGAAAAAGAGAAAATAGAAAAAAACCGGCCAGTGGGCCGAAACCCACCAGCCGGCCCAACTTAACCCGCGCCAGCCCGCAGCCGCGCGCCCGCGCTCTGTCACACTGACAGGCGGGACCCACCGATCTTCGTCTACCTCACGCCGCGCCGAACTCCCCCGCGCCCGAATCGAAACCAATCGGGATTTCGACGTAAACCCCGCTGAATTCTGTTCGTAGCCGACGCGGACATGATCTAAACCACCCCGCCGCCCTCCCCCGTCTATAAAAACCCCGGCCTCGTTCTATTTTTCCCACGCGATCGCCAATTTTTACTCCGGTGAGAACCGAGACTTCTCCGGTGAATTCTGGCCGATCTAATCTCGGAAACTCCGATCTAACTCGTTGTTCTTGATCCACCGCTTCCGAGGAACCTTGCAGGTGCAGAAAACTCGGTGACTTGCGGTGTAAACATAGCGCCGACGAGCTTCGCCGTGGTTTTACCTCGGACCTCGCCGCCGATCACTTTCCAGGACCTCCGAGCTCAAGAAAACCCCCGAGGTGAGATCCCCGACCTCCCCTCTACCGACCTATGCCATAAGATCACAGTTCTAGGAAGAATTCTCGAAAACCCGAAAGTCTCCGGCGAGATCGCCGCTTCCCGCCACCGTGCGCCGCCGGCAGCGCCGCCCGCGCTCGATCAGAGCGACGTGGCCGCTTGTGCGCCGTTTATTTTAAATCGCACGGTAGGGTTTAAACCCCCGCGTACCGGTTCGGCGTTATAATCTCAGCCGTCGGTTTAAAATCGGACGGTCCACGTCAGCCCCGCGTTATAAAGACTGGAAATCTTACGTGCTACCCACTGGGGTTCTCGGAAAATAAGAGCTAGCCCCGGAAACTTCTGATCTAGCCCCTGGAACTCCAGAAAATCATGTAAATTCATTTAAAAATCAGTTTTAGCCCCTGGACTTAATAAAAATTAGGAGAAACACCTCTGATAAGTGTAGCTAGACCCCTGGAAATTCTGAAAATAATATTATAGACCCTATAATGGGGTGAGTTTATCTTTTTAGCCCTGTTTAGTATTTAAATTAGGAAATTGAATATGTGACTAGTGTTTAAAAATTAAAAAGTGGGACAAACATATTGTCATAATTAAATTAAAAACTATCTCAGTATTTAGAAAACTTTAGAGTGAGATAAAAACATATTTTGGGCTGAATTGAATCTGTTTAATTTATTATTCACATTTAGGGACACAATTTTAAGTAATGAATAGTTTTAGAAAATAGGGAAAATAATTGTGAAATAGTTTACATCAGAGACAGGTCAAAATATGTTATTAAATTATTTAGGACCAGAACCTATTCTGTTTATATGATGTGTCTTACTATTTTCAATATAAAGTACATATTTATGCATAGGAAAATAAATCTGAAAATATAGCAACTAGTAAATGATAAATAGAGTTTCTAAAATCCAAAGAATTCAGTTTAGGGTTGGTAGAAATTCTGAAGACACATATGGAGAAGAAAAATACCTTTCATGCATACTTGGTAACTAAAAGGTGTAGTAAATAAATATAAGGAAAATTATTTAAATTGAAAACTCATATATAAAGTATGCAAGCATAAATGTGAATACAAAAGTAGGAATCATATACACATGATTAAAAGTGCATGCAAGCCACAAATCAACACACATAGAGTAACCACAACACATATAGTTGTGAATGACTTTCATAAATATGAATGTGTGGTTTGTATGAAGTGGAAGTGTGAACTATGTCTTATGGATTGTTGTTTTTCTTTTGCTATGTGTGATGGTATGATGTAGAACCTGCTCAAGAGCAAGTTATTCCTTTTCAAGATCAGGACTACCTATTTCAAGAGCAGCAGGAAGGAGGCAAGTGTCCTTGACCACTTTGATCCTATACTAGGATGTGTAGATAGAAATATTTGCATTGTCAATTGAAAATATGAAACCCATGCTAGGATGTTTCCCTAGAATTGCATTACCTTGTTTCCTTGTAGCTTGGGTTGGGATTTATTTTATCATGTCATTTATTATTATGCATATGCTTAGCCATGCTTAGAATGGGATATTTGGGATATGAGATCCTCACTTTATTTTACCATACTCTTGAAGGAGATATTGTGAGTTATGTAGAGGTAGGGATCAAGGCAAGTTGGATGTTTTGGTTGTGTGCTGGGTGCACGAGACTTGGGTTTGTGTTTAGTACTTGCCTGGATCCTAAGGACCGGTTCATGGAGCATGTAACCTGGCTTTACAGTGCCAACCACATGCTAAGATGGGGCAGCTTGGCCAATTAATTAGGTGTATCCCCGGCGTAGTATGGGTGTGTTGGATGGTGCGGGGAATAGGTGTCAGCTGGACTACCATATGAACCGCAAGGCTCAAGAGGGGGCCACTGCAGCGGGGTTGGAGCCTCTTGTATGCTGTTAGGGGTGAAACCTCAGTGGGCCCACGCTCGTCGGGAATCTTTTTGTAAAGACTTCGTAGTGATCTCCTGGCTACACACCTGGGAAGTGTGAATGTGGTTCGTAGCCACTGGCATAATGGAGGTTCTTTTAGTCCACCCGGCAACGGGGGATGAAATCACTACATGTGGGTAAAGTGGTACAAACTCTGCAGAGTCAAAACTGTCATGACAGCCGTGCTCACGGTCAAGAGCGGCTTGGACTTATTCATGATTAGAGGATTGATGGTTTTGGAAGTTGTGAATGTTAAGCGGGGAGCTTAGCATTGGAAATGATGTTATGGTTATTGGATTATGATGATGGGATGGGAGATTGGGACCATTTCACCTGTGTCGTAATGTAGGTGCTTAATAAGCTAAGGTGATAGGTATTTAATTGCGTAGTGCTTTAACCATGAGTTCAACCTCTCCTTGTTCTAGCCATGCATGATATAATTTTCCCACACTTGCTGAGTACCATTGGTACTCAACCTTGCATATTTTGTTGGTTTATATTGCTGCTCAGGTCAAGATAATGAGGTGGTGTATAATGACCAAGACTTTGGACCCGAAGAAGGTTTCTAGGTTCATGGAGACCCCCGGGCAACGCCTGTGACGGAGCCCTAAAGAATAATATTCCGTTGCTAGTTTATTTACTTGTGATGAACTTATTATTGTCCATCGAGACATTTGCTATGTAAGACTTATTTATATTCGACACCTGGCTTGTAATAAATGATGCTTCACTATTTGTCATCACATGTATGAGAAAATGATCCTGGCATACATGTGATATTCACTCGGTTGTTCTTCGGAAAAACTGGGTGTGACAGTAGCAGTCGACACTTTCCCCGGGCCTACACTGGGCAGCCCGCGGAGGTTCTTTTTCAGAGGGGCTAGTCCCCAGCGGAGAGCTTAAGCATAGTTGGACGAAGGAAACAGATGAACACATGGGTTTTTTACGTGGTTCAGGCCGCCGGAGCGTAAAACCCTATGTCCACGGTGAGCAGAGGTGCTCGTTGTATTGCTTGGTGCTCAGAACCGGAGTTCTGAGCTTTTGGATGAGCTGGGTGCTAGAATTAGGGTGTTGAGCAAAATGTCGAACCCCTTGTAACGTTGCCTACCCGAGCCTTTTATAGTCCAAGGCTCGGGCGGCTTACACGGTGGGCCTGGGACCCGACAGGTGGTCCCGAGGAGATTGCCTACCATCTACCGTATCCTGCAGTTACACCGGTAGCTGTCTCTGGCGAGGGCTTCTGAGTCTTCGTCTTGCCGCCCTACCCATGCCGCAAGCTAGGCGTAGTGGTTGATGACGGCAGGGGCGGCAGCGGATGTCTTGTCACTGTGTTTATTGGTGTACAACCTCTGACACGGCGTGCCAGTCTTCACTGCGACGTGACTGGGCACAACGGCACCTGACAGCGGCGTGCTCCGCGTCTCCGCGTCTTGGGAAGGCGCGGGTCTTGAATACCTTGTACGGACAAGGTATGGCGCGTCTTTACTCTTGCTGCCTACCGCGCGGGGGCAGGTAGTGATGTTTTGCCGGCCACGTGGCGGGCCCGGAGCTCTCCTCTGAGGAGAGGGAGGTCTGGCCCCGCTGGACACGTGAAGCCTTGGGAGCTCTCCCTGCGGAGGGGGGAGGTCCGGCTCTGTTGGCCACGTGGCGGGCCCGGAGCTCTCCTCTGAGGAGAGGGAGGTTCGGCTCCGCTGGACACGTGGAGCCTTCGGAGCTCTCCCTACGGAGAAGGGAGGTCCGGCTCTGCCGGCCACGTGGCGGGCCCGGAGCCCTCCTCTGAGGAGAGGGAGGTCCGGCCCCACAGGACACGTAGGGCTTTCGGAGCTTGCCCCTGCGGAAGGGGCAAAGTCCTTAGGCGATTTTCCCTGTGCGCGGGGGTATCCCATATTGAGGGTACCGACAGTGGTCATTGGAACTAGTTGAGAACTGGAACCGGTTCTGATAATCGATTTAACAATATCAGTTCATAACTGGAACCGGTTCTGATAACTTTTATCTATAACAGTTTTAGAACCGATACTGATATCCTTTTTATTAGTACCGGTTATGGAACCGGTACATATGGCCCTTCTATTGTAGTGGTTGTGCTCTAGCGGTGTAAATACAAACTCAAAAGGCACAACGGATGGTGTCGTCGCACCCTATGGTGAGCGTTGTGAAGTTGGGGCTAGAGACTCCATGTGTGGTGACGACCTCTGTGGCATACTCAACAATGAAGAGCTTGTAGTCGTTCGCTGTCTCACTGTCATCGTTCTTCCAACACCAATGAGCAGATTTTGTCGAAGACAACATCGCGTGTGACGATGATGTGCTTGTAGATGGAGCCGTTCTCGTACCCGATGAAGATCGCTTTGTAACTGCTGTCGTCGATCTTCTTAAGATGTGGCTGCATGTTCTTGACATGTGGGACACAACCGAAAGTGCAGAAGTAGTGCATGGCGGGGAGCTCCGTGCCACGCCTCATAAGGTGTTTTCCCATCGAGTGCACATGTAGGAGCACACTTGAGGAAGCAGATTGCCATAGACACCACCTAGCCCTAGAGTTACATAGGCAAGTTCTTCACCTTGAGCATGGACCGCACCATAGCGACCATACTTTGGTTGTAGCACTCGACCACTCCATTCTGATGTAGTGAATAGGGACAGTGAGTTGTCGCTCCGAACTCCTCAGACATAAACTCCCCCCCCCCCCCACCACGATCAATGCGGAGAACTTCTATCTTCCACTGGCCTCCAACTCAACAGCAGCCTCCAAATTCTTGATATCAAATGCCACTTGATCCTTGCTCGACAACAAATGCAACCACATATGCTGGCTCATGTCATGGAGCTGTTGTCGGTGTGATTGGACAACAGAGGTCTTCGTCACTAAAATAAAAACAACCTTTCATACCTCACCATCAGAACCGATTGAACTGGAACCGGTTTAGAAATATTATCAGTATCAGTTCTTATTCCCTGTGATCGCAATCGTCGTTGAAACATGAAGAACTGGTGCAGATAGTGGATATCAGTACCAGTTGTTAACATGAACCGGAATTGATACGTATGCATACTTTCTGTATCGGTTCCAAATAAGAACTGATACTGGTATCAATATATATCAGAACTGGTTTGTAACTAATACCGATTCTAATACTAGGAATACTTTCTATACCAGTTCTAGTTATGAACTAGTATTGAGATCAATAGAAATCAGAACCAGTTCAGAATTGAAATCGATACTGATATTAGGCAAACTTTTTGTACAGCATCTATTTAAAAAGTGGTATGGATATCAATATAAATTGTTAGATATTTGGGTCTAAGACTCATTTATTTAAATAATTTAGTTAAGTTAATTCCAAGGCATATGTGAAATATTAGGAGTATATTTTATAAAGAGAAGATAAAACCAATTTATACATTGGAATATTGGCTATCTATTGTGAAGGTGTGAGAGGGTAAATGTTGTCCGACACACACGTGCATGTCGTGTCAAACCATATCACACAGTGTCGCACTGGTGTGACGCTATGTCTTGACTTTTTTGAAGATCAATCAGCCGAATAATGACTAGTAACGGACACGTTAATGGCTGTTATAACGGACCGAATAATGACTAGTAACGGACGCGTTAATGGTCGAGTCATGACGGACCAAATAATAACTAGTAACGGACGTGTTAATGGTTGAATCATAATCGCTGAATTGATAAACGTCATAACTTGGATTGATGGTATTCATTCTCTCTCATTTCTTGACTCCTATATAAGGAGGTCATCCCTTCATGTGATAGACATAAGAAGAAAATCTTCTCTCTTGCTCCTCCACATGTTCTCTGCTGCGCTGCCTCCAAGCAATCCCGACTCTGTTTTCTGTGCGCATAGAAAATAGAGTGAGTAGGACTCCAAAATCGACGCTCTCTCGAGATCCTGTCGTGGGATAGAGAGCGAATACAATTTTTGGGGAACGCACCCGCATGACTGCTTGATCTTCTGTTCGTGTCCTTAAAAGCTCGTGTACGACTACTTTGGTTATTTGTGCACATGATTTGCACTGCAACGTGACTGCACTGCTTCGACGATCTTCCTGCACCAAACGAGATCGACTATTTCAAGCAGCCCAACATGTCAACTGTTAGAAACGGCGCCGTCGGTGACTTCGGCACTGGTCCCGCTTATGGGTACTTTTTTAAAACTCATATTTTAGCTTTAGAAATTTTGTGTATTACTATTGCTAAAACTGAAAGCATAGATCGATCATAATCATCATGTTTATGATTTATTTGTAAGTCATGCTTTATCATTTAATATGGATTAAACAAAACCGTAAAATTCCTAATTTTCCAATAGAAATTAGAAGCGGTTCTTAACTGAAACTGATACTTTTGTCGTTGTTGATTCATATTCCATAACTAATAAAAATCATTGTTTGGAGTTGTAATACTATAACAACTTTTTATAACAATCTATAAGTATTTTCTTGAAATAATAACATATGTGTTATTTCCGTTACTTTAAAATTAAAAAGTCTTCTAATGTTAACTATGCTGGACACAAAAGTGCTTGTTTATTACAACTATTCCTTTCTACTTGAATGACACATACAAAGTCAAGTCACCAAAGACACCACGTAGAGTAAAGACGTAATCCATGTGACCTTTAACAAACACCCCATTTGATACAAGGTCCAGAAGTAGAGCATAATGAACTACATGATGCATAGGAGGTAAGCGCTAACCCATGTCGGCGCGAGTATGTCCTCAACATTGTTAAAGATAGTCAACACCCATAAAGAATATTGATTATTGCTCCCCTCTCACGATGAAACTATTCGGTGTTTAGACTGCTCGCACTCGTAGACCTCTATTTCCGATCTCTAAAAGAATATTCTCAGTCTTTTACAGTGAACTCTAAAATATTTTTAACTTTACAGTTCAGTTCTCCGCACTCATTCACCTCTAAATCGAACCTCTATATCAATTACTACTTATTTTATATTATATTATATAACTACTTATATTTCCAAATATAAGTATATTTACATATTGCAATAAATCAACAAAATTATTTTTCATTTACTTATCCCTCTATTTGTTTCCTTTTAACTATTTCTAATTTTTTATCTTTTCCTGTTTTTTCTCACTTCTTCCTTTTTCTTTTTTTCCTCCTCATTTCTTCCTTTTTTCTTTTTATTTCTCCTCTTTTCTTCCCTTTCTCTCTCTTCTTTTCTTCCCTCCCTTCATTTACAGTTGCTGCCAGCAGCCTGTATACTTACCGAGTTTGTGTAAGGATCTGCAATTTAACGTTAACCTTCCAGTCTCCAGTGCGGAGCGCCGGTATGACTTCCTCCTGTTAATTAGCCGGCTGGGGAGCTATCCGGCCCCCGCTGGGAACAGCCTTATAGATTTATACCTCACATGTCTCTCTAATATATTTTACCTCAATAACTCCTTAGAGTGACAATGTCATTTAATCAAGTGACGACACAAGTTTTCATGGGCTGCCCTTGGGCTTCCATGGCGTGGGCCTTTTAAATCCTAGGAGGAAAAGGAGTGGACTTCTCTTAGTAGCTCTAGAATTGGTCATGAACTTCTCTTCTAAATAATTGAACCACCATGATTGTTGTAGAAGTAATTTTTACTCATTGATTATGCATGTACTCAGGTAAGCAAGACCAATCAAAAGTTCCGTGCAAGATCAACAATGGACGGAAAAGTTGGGTTCACCTACCTTCTTTCTTTGACGGATGAGGGTGATCAAACAAGTGAACTAGATAATTTAAACTTTCACCGCTTGGAGGAACAAGAAGGCTGAGGGTCCCTAGGGAAGGTCTATAAGCAAAGAAGTTCACGCCATGTGTTTTTCGAGGACTAAGTTTTCATATAGTGTATTAAAAATGCTATCAGATAGTCCATTATACTTTTTGTACGAAATATTCTTTGAATGAATTAGGTAATCAAGAGTATAATGGTCTAATCAACGTGAGGCATGTTTGGATTGGAGTCAATATGTGCAACACCAAATGTTGGCACACCTATGTAAATTGACTGCTATTTGATTCACAACTCTTAATTGGCGTGTCCTAAAAAATTGGCATCACTAGTACAAACACAAGGTGAAAATGCGGGCGGGCAAAACCTTCTCCAAAAATTGGCGCAACATCACTGCCGCTGTAGGCTGACGTGGCTACTTCTAGTTGGCTGGATTAATGCATAGCCTTTTGTTTTAGCTAGCTTCAAATGGTTGTATTTTCTAAACCGTTAATCAAAATAAAAATTGGTTTGCACTGTTGTATTTAGTGCAATTAAATCTACAAAATAAGATCTCAGTTGGCCATATTTAAAAAATAAAAAGATTTTGACATAAGAGCCCCACATCCCCATACTAAGAGATTATAAATTTTGGTAAGGTCAGAAATTGTTTTTACTATCTTACCAATAGTTTGGTCATTGGTCATGACATTTTTTGGTAAGACAGGTTTTGGCACAAACCAAACAAACCCGTGATCATAGGGTCACATACATTGTATAAGGGGGGGGGGGGGGGGGGAATTCTAGAATATTCAGCGGGGGGCCTTATTGTCACGCCAGGAACTGAAGAAGCCGGTGCTGCTCCTAAAGCTGAGGTTGTGTTGCGGGGTATTGCTGATAATTAGTATAAGTAATTACTGTCCTCAAATGTAATACACTGTTTTGTCAAGGGGAGAACGGGAGAGCCGACCCCAGTGAGGGAGAGATGCTTTATTGTAACTGAGAGTTGTTGGAGAAACAGAATAGAGAAATACGAAACAAACCTGAACCAGCTCTCGTCTTCTCCTCGCTCCGCTCACGTGCTCGGCGAACGACGGTGTGAATGTGCTCACGTCCCAGCGGCAGCGCGCCGGCGGCCAGGGATCATCACATCTGGTACTAGAGCCTCTTTCCTCGGCAGGTGGTGGGGGTAGTCGCGACCGAATTCCTTTGGCCTTGAACCGTAAAATTTTGGGCGGGGTGGGCTGAGATCGGGCGAAGCGATTCCGTAGAGTTTGATCTCCTGTAAATCCTCCCAAGGTTGGTTCGGCTCGAGGGTGTCGCGACGGCCTCTACCCCAAAACCTTCGGCGTAGACACGATTCATCTTGGAGGCGATGGAGGCGGCGATGAAGGAGGAAGGTGAGAGATGGAATTGGGTGTTGGCAGCCCTGGACAACATCAGTCAGCGGCTCGATCGCGTCGATGGGGTGCAGAAGCAGCTGCTAGGGCAGCAATCCCTAGCAACGTCGGTGGCGGAGCAAGCTGCTAAAGAGCGCGATATTCTGTCTCGGCAAGTGGATGAGACTGGCAAGCGGGTTGCTGCACTGGCATTGGAGCGTATGGCGGAAGGGTTGGAGCGCTTTTCAGATCACCTGTCTTCTACATCTGATGACCCAGATCACGATGGGGTGTCGCTGAGAACGTCACATGCGCCAGTCCAAGGCCCAAGTTCATCTGGGTTGAGAAAGAATAGAGGTGTGGAAAATGATCCTCCTCGGCAGAGGCGAGAGGAAGGGGTGAAGCATGCTCACTGATGAAATTGTAATTTCTCAAGTTTCTGGGTGAAAACCCGACAATCTGGCTTGATAAGTGTGAAGACTATTTCTCCATCTACAAAGTGCCTGATCCGGGTCAGGGCAGCATCGATGCACATGGAGGGCAACGCATCTCGCTGGTTGCAGGTTTATAAATTCACTGTGAATTTAGGAACTTGGACACAATTTGCAGCGGCAGTGAAAGAAAAATTTGGAGCTTATGAGTACCCCAAAGCCATGTATGAGCTGCTGCATCTGAAGCAAAAAGGGGGGCTGGAGGAATATATTACTGAGTTTGAACAGCTGAGATATGAAAATGCCATGCATAATACAGAGTTGGACGAGGTGTTTTTTGTTACCCAATTTGTCAAAGGATTAAAGGCTGACACTCAATGAGCAGTGCTTGCACAAGTACCAACTACGGTAAATAGAGCAGCACTATTGGCTACTTTGCAAACTGACGTCCAGGAGAGAAGCAGAGTCAGACCTACTAAGAATCAGTCACATGTGAGATTTACTCCCCTAAACAGGAATGAAACGAAGCCGGTCATTGCTGGTTCGGAGGTGTCCAAGGAGCGTAAGTTACACGACTATCGGCGTTTGCACGTCCTTTGTTATGCCTGTGGAGAAAAGTTTGAGCCTGGACACATTGCAAAATGTTTCAAAAGGGTTCAGTTACAACTAAATACCCTGTCCATAAATGATTTGAGCATGGAGTTGACAGATGAGACCCTTGAGAGATTGGAGAAGGAGGATATACTGCTGAAGAACACTGAACATCTGTCTTTGCATGCTATAGCTGGAATGGAGGGAAACAATTGCATGAGGTTTCGGTCTCGGGTAAAGAAACAGGTGTTTCTACTACTTCTGGACTCAGGCAGCTCTACTTCTTTCATTGACTCCTCATTTGTAGCCAAGGCTGGGTTGCAAACAAAACCATGTGCACCTGTCAGTGTGAAGGTGTCCAATGGTCAAGAGATGACAAGCAACACTTGGGTCCCTGGAGTGCATTGGTGGTTGAATGGCCATACATTTGTCATTGATATGAGAGTCTTGCCGCTGGGTGCTTATGATGCCATATTAGGCATGATTGATTGAAGAGGCACAGTCCCATGACCTGTGATTGGGGAGAGAAATGCTTGCAGTTTAAGTACAAGGGCCGACAAATTAAGCTGCAGGGCATTATCTCAGAGGTGCAGGAAGAGTTGTTGGAGTTATCAGCTGCACAGCTTGGGAAATGGTGGAAGGACAATGAAGTCTGGTCTCTAGCTGTAGTAGAGAGTTGCCCTGTGCAGCAAGAACGTAAAGATGATAAGGCAGAAAACTCAGAAGTGGCTGCACTACTGGAAGAATTCAGAGAAGTGTTTGATGACCCTAAAACACTTCCTCCTCCAAGACCATTTGATCATGCTATTACCTTGCTGCCTGGAGCCATTCCATTTAACTCTAAGCCATATAGGTATTCCCCTTTGCACAAGGATGAAATAAAGAGGTAAGTTGAACAATTGTTGAAAGCTGGACTGATAGAAAATAGTGTAAGTCCTTTTGCATCCCCTGTGCTCCTAGTTCAAAAGAAAGATGGTAGTTGGAGATTTTGTGTTGATTACCGGAAGTTAAATGACTTAACTATTAATAACAGATTTCCTATGCCCCTAGTAGATGAGATTCTTGATGAGTTATATGGTGCTAAATATTTCACTAGCCTAGACATGAGAGTTGGCTATTATCAAATTAGGATGAAGGAGGGAGAAGAGTACAAAACAGCTTTTAAGACGCATATGGGCACTATCAGTTCAGAGTTATGCTGTTTGGCTTGACAAATGCACCAGCCTCCTTCCAGTGCGCAATGAATTCTGTGCTAGCCCCTTATTTAAGGAAATTTGTATTGGTTTTTATTGATGATATACTCATCTACAGTCCAACACTGGCTCTGCACCTCGAGCACATTAAACTGGTCTTGCTGAGATTGAAAGAGCACCAATTTTATATAAAGAGATCAAAGTGCAGTTTTGCAAAGGAGTTATCATATCTTGGACATATTATCTCTGAGAAAGGGGTTTCCACTGATCCAGCAAAAACTGCAGCTATGGGAAGGTGGCCTATTTCCACTACTGTCACTGAGTTGGGAGCATTCCTTGGCCTGACCGGATATTACAGGAAGTTTGTAAAAGGGTATGGTCAGATTGCAAAATCCCTTACTGTCCTTCTAAAGAAGAAATAATTTCAATGGACAGAAACTGCAACTGCTGCATTTCAAGCTCTGAAAACAGCTATGATGTCAACACCAGTCCTAGCTTTGCCAAATTTCAGCCTACCCTTCACAGTGGAAACTGATGCAAGTGATTTGGGTTTTGGGGCTGTACTTATGCAGCAGGGCCGGCCCATTGCATTTCTAAGTAAAGCTATGGCAGATAAGAACAAGCAGCTATCTATCTATGAGAAGGAATTCTTAGCATTGATTTTAGCCGTGGAAAGATGGAGGCCATATTTACAAAGGACTGAATTTATTATCCAGACTGACCACAAAGCTCTCAGTTTCCTGGAAAATCAACAGTTGCAGTCGGATTTGCAGAGAAAAGCGATGGCCAGGCTGATGGGGTTAAATTTTAAAATTGTGTATTAAAGGGGCAAGGAAAACCGGGTGGCAGATGCATTATCGCGTGTTGGGCAGCTGTTCAGTGTTCAGTCGGTTACTGAGGTAAAACCTCTTTGGGTTCAGGAGATTCTTAATTCCTATAATTCTTACGAAGTAGCTCAGCAATTACTGACTAGATTGGCTGTGGTAAGCCTGGATGAGAATGGGTTTTCACTTCACCAGGGTATTATCCAAAAAGGTGATAGAATCTGAATTGGGGAAAAATTCTGCACTGCGCACAAAGTTAATCTCAGCCCTACATGATAGCGCCATCGGGGGACATTCTAGAGCACAGACATCTTACCACAGAATCAAGAAGTTATTTTACTGGAAGGGCCTCAAACAAGATGTTGGCTCTTATGTGCAGCAATGTGCAGTCTGCCAACAAGCCAAGTCTGACCGAACTCACCCAGCTGGACTACTACAGCCTCTCCCCATTCCTAAAGGTATGTGGCAAGACATTACCCTTGATTTTATTGAAGGCTTGTCAAGGTCTTATGGTTATGATACTATCCTAGTGGTGGTTGATAGATTTTCCAAGTATGCACATTTTTCCCTCTGAAACATCCATTTACAGCATTGCAAGTGGCCACAGTTTTATTTGATAATTCATAAAACTACATGGAATGCCCAAGTCTATGGTTTCAGATAGGGATAAAATATTTACAAGCATCCTATGGAAGCAGTTATTTACTTTGCTGAAGGTGAAACTACTCATGAGCACTGCATACCATCCACAAACTGATGGTCAAAGTGAAAGAGTGAATCAATATTTGGAGATGTACTTAAGGTGTGCAGTGCATGAAGCCCCACAAAAATGAAAGTTATGGTTGCCTTTGGCAGAATTTTGGTATAACTCCTCATACCATACCTCTCTAGGCTGTTCACCCTTCAAAGCCCTATATGGATATGATCCAGATTGTTTACTAGCGCCTGTCATTCCTGCTAGTGCTAAGAGTTCAGTAGCAGAGACTCTAGCTGACAGAACAGCACACAATGAGCTACTTCGGAGGCATTTGGTGACTGCACAAAATAGAATGAAGCAAAAGCCTGACAAACATCGTCTTGACAGAGAGTTTCAGGTGGGAGACATGGTTTTGCTGACACTCCAGCCTTATGCGCAGCATAAAGTGGTCAATAGGCCATGTCCTAAGCTTGCTTCTAAGTTCTATGGCCCTTATAAGATTCTGGAAAAGATTGGGAACGCAGCTTACAAATTAGAGCTACATATTGAGACGCAAATTCACCCGGTCTTCTATATTTCACAACTCAAGCCATTCACACCCAAGTATACGCCTGTTTTTTTAGAGCTGCCTACTGTGGTGAACCTAGAGCAACCTCAGCTGAAACTGATCCGAATTGTGGACCACGGATTGGTTAAAAAGTGTAATCAGGCTATTCCTCAAATCTATGTGCAGTTGTCTAATCTACCTGAGACAGCTACCACCTGGGAGGATTGTATGTTTTGCTGAAGCGCTATTCGGAGATTGGTGCTTGGGGTCAAGCACAAACTGAGGGAGGGGGATATGTCACGCCAGGAACTGAAGAAGCCGGTGCTGCTCCTAAAGCTGAGGTTGTGTTGTGGGGTCTTGCTGATAATTAGTGTAAGTAATTACTGTCCTTAAATGTAATACACTGTTTTGTCAAGGGGAGAACGGGACAGCCGATCTCAGTGAGGGAGAGATGCTTGTCAAAGTGTGTGGTCGACACTTCCCCCGGACCTGCTCTGGGCAGCCCGCGGAGGTTCTTTTTCGGAGGGGCTAGTCGCTTGCGGAGAGCTTCAGCGTTAGGGACGAGTGAGGGAGAAGCTTGACACGGCGAGTTTTACGTGGTTCAGGCCGCCAGAGCGTAAAACCCATCCACGGCGAGCAGAGGCGCTCGCTGTATTGCTTGTTGCTCAGAACCGGAGTCCTGAGCTTGAGGGTGAGTGATGCCTAGGATGCGAGTTCACAGAGTTTGAACCCTTGCTAACATTGCCTACCCGAGCCTTTTATAGTCCAAGGCTCGAGCGGCTTACAAGGGGGGGCCCAGGACCCGACAGGTGGTCCCGGGGAGATTGCCTGCCGACTATCGTATCTGCAGTTATGTCGGTAGTTGTCTCTAGCGAAGGCTTCTGAGTCCTCGTTCTGCCGCCCTGCCCATGCCGCAAGCTAGTCGTAGTGGTTGATGACGGCGGGGGCGGTAGGGGATGTCTTGTCGTTGTGTTTATTGGCTGGCGGGTTCTGACACGGCGCGCAAGTGTGTGATGCGACTGGATGCAACGTCACCTGACAGAGGCGTGCTCCGCGTCTTCCCGTCTTGGGAAGGCGCAAGCCTTGAATACCTTGTACGGGCAAGGTATGGTGCGTCTTTATGCCTGCTGCCTACCGTGCGGGGGCAGGCAGTGCCGTCCTGCTGGCCACGTGGCGGGCCCGGAGCTCTCCTCTGAGGAGAGGGAGGTCCGGCCCCGTGGGACACGTGGAGCCTTCGGACCTCTCCCCGCGGAGGAGGGAGGTCCGGCTTCTGTCGGCCACGTGGCGGGCCCGGAGCTCTCCTCTGAGGAGAGGGAGGTCCGGCCCCACGGGACACGTGGCGCCTTCGGAGCTCTCCCCGCGGAGGGGGGAGGTCCGGCTGCTGCTGGCCACGTGGCGGGCCCAGAGCTCTCCCCTGAGGAGAGGGAGGTCCGGCCCCGCTGGACACGTGGCGCCTTTGGAGCTCTCCCTGCGGAGAAGGGCAAGATCCTTAGGCATTTCCCCTGTGCGCAGGGGTACCCCATATCGTGGGTACTGACAGTGGCCCCCGGGCCCATCTCGGGGGAGATAGCGAGCCCGAGGTGGGGCCTCCGTCTCTTCTGTTCCGCACACTTTCTCTAAGTCCCACATTGACCGCTGCCGGAGCACGAATAGTCGCGGAATCGTGGGAGCGTGCGTCCACTTGATGGTTGCTTTTACTGCGGCGGTTCCCAAGGCTGTCACTTCTGCATGTTGCGGCGCTTTCTTCGGGAACCGCCGAAGCGCCTTGCCGGCTCGTCTTCTTGGGAGACTGACTCCTTGACCCACCACTTCAGCTGGACGGCTTGGGTCCACCTGTCATCGGCGCTCGGTCCTGGAGCCGAAGCGGTTGCCCATGGGGTGTATTCGAAGAGTTTTGAATCGCTTCAAATCGCACCCGGGAAGTTTTAAAAAGGGGATCTTACCCACATCACGACTTCCCTTCGCACTTCCCAGCGCTTTTCCTTGGATTCTTGCGCCCTTGTCTTCCCTGTCCTCGAGCTCTCCCCTGTCATGGCTTCCAACCCGCCCCTAGAGAAGAAGCGCGCTCGATCTCCTCCGGTGGCAGCGTCCGTGCCAAGTCGGGGAAACAGGGTGCCTGCACCTCCTGCTTCTGGAGATGGCACTCCGTCCGGTGGCGACCCCAAGAGGTCCCGGGCTCATCATCCCGACGGAACTCCTCTTAAGCGACAACAGGCCGAAGGTTCCCGGACGCCGCGCCCTCCCTCCTCAAGCAGTGGAGTCTCCAGGGAACCTGTTGATGCGTCGAGGGGAGCTTCTGGAGAGTCCCCTGCTCCGTCAGTCCAGGCGACTGCGGAGCGGCCGTCGGTGGTGATGGCGGGCTCTGGGGGTCCTACCCCGGTTCGGAAGTCGGGGTTCAAGGCCCGTTGGAGTGCTCGCGCTTCTCTGCCGTCCCTGACTGATGGGGAGTCTGCGCCGTTGCGCTTGGAAATCGAGACAGTTGTCGCGGCCCCCAAGCCAGCGCGAGTTCCTCCTGTTCCGGTCTGCCCGGATTCTATGTCAACGCCAATTCCTTCCACTCGTCCCTCTCCACCGGCTGAGGGGCCAGCTGTAGTGAGGATTCGGCGGGTCCCGCTGTCGAGGTCCCAGTGCCGGCTTCTCCTGACCGGCGTCTCATCCCGGCCCCCGGCGCGTCGTCTTTTCTTGAGGACGATGTGATGGAGAAGATCGGGGGTGCCGCTCCGGCCTCTGCTTCCCCACTGCCCCTGGCGGATGCCTTCGTGCTCGCCCAAGCGAGCGTCCGGCAGGTCCTGGCCGCGCTTGGTCGTGAGCGATAGGAGCAGGCGGTTGAGAGGGATCGCCTCCTCATCTGGGGGAACCTTTTGCGGGAGCGGACCGCGAAGGTAAGGGGCGAGCTCGACTCCAGGCGGGAGTCACTTGACATCATGGGAGCGCTCCTCGACCGCCTGGACTCCGAGACGCGGCAGCTCCACAGGGAGACCCTTGAGGCGCATGCCCAGGCCGAGGAGAGCCTCTCTTCCGTGGAAGAGATACGGCAGAGGCTGGAGCGCTGTAAGCGCGCCGTTGAGAACCAGGAGCGCTCTGTGGCAGCCGAGGCGGAGAGGGTCGCTGCGCGGCTGGCGGCGGGCGAGGGCGACCTGCGCGCTCGGGCCAGGGAGCTAGAGGCCCAGAAGGCTGACCTTGCCACAAGGGAAGAGCAGGTCTCCTGGGAACGCCAGGCGATCCTGGATCGGGAGTTGGCTGCCGACTTCCGGGCTTCTGACTTGGAGCGCCTCGCCCAGACTCTCCGCCTTCGGGAAAGCTCCCTGGCAGTCAAGGAGAAGGAATTCTCTGAGGGAAACCGCGACGCCCTGCAGGCGGCCCGCCACGAGGTAGAGGAGCTCTTGGCCTTGCGGTCCTCCGAGGCACGTGCAGTGTCGAGCTTCGTCGATCAGGCGGGGTCCGCCTTGGTCCCTCTTGGCTTCAGCCCAGTGAAGGCGGCGACTCCTGCACTGAAGGTGGCCGAGGTGATCCCAGCGCTGGAGTCAATCGGCGCCAAGATGAACAGGCTAGACGCAGTGGTCTCCAGCGAGCTTGAGGCAGAGGGACGGGGCCTGGCCTTGGAGGTTGCCACGCATGTGTTGGCATACTTCAGGAGTCGGGACCCTTCTTTCTCACTGGAGCCAGCGAGAGAGGGCCCTGCCGCTGAGCGAGAGGAGACTGCCAGGGCTGAAGTCGGGGATGTGGAAGCCCTTGTAGCCTCTAGGTTCCGGTGCGAGCGAGGAGGACCCTAGGACTTGCTTATTTCTTTTTATCGAGTCTGTAGTCCAGCTCATGGAGCCATGAATAAATAGACCCTTTTGAACCTTTGTGTCTGTGATGCTTTTGTCTTCTTCTTGGTTTTGCCTGGCCGAGCCCTTAGCTCCGCAAGGTACTCAGAGGCCTTCACCAATCCCGAAGCTCTGCACAAACACCTTCCCTGGGTCCTTACTGTATTAAGGGCCCCGGGAGTCTCCGGAGCTCACCCCCTAAGGATGGGGGGGTACGGATCTTCCGGCCACGTGGCGGGCCCAGAGCTCCCCTCTAAGGAGAGGGAGGTCCGACCTCGTAGGACACGTGGAGCCTTCGGAGCCCCCCCCCCCCGGAGGGGGAGGTCCGGCTTTCGCCGGCCACGTGGCGGGTCCGGAGCCCCTCCTGAGGAGGCGGGAGCTCCGACCCCGCTGGACACGTGGGACCTTCGGAGCCCCCCCCCAGAGGGGGAGGTCCGGCTTCTGCCGGCCATGTGGCGGGTCCGGAGCCCCTCCCGTGGGGGCGGGAGCTCCGGTCCCGCTGGACACGTGGGGCATTCGGGCCCCGTCCCTGTTGAAGGGGCGAAACCCGGACCTTCTGGTCCGGCGCTGGAGTAGTCGATGGCTCCTTGCCCCCCACCTCATGTAACCCCTGTAGCTATAACCTGGAGGTCCTGCACACAGGTAGAGGAAACGTGATTCTCCTCGGGGGGTATTCCCTTTCCCGTCTCTTAGTCTTATTCGGCTTATGGTCCTAGTCCGGTATATGGGACTTGGGCAATTCTGTGCGTGAGGCACCGGGGCTCCGGCTCCCTCCAAGGTCCGGGTACGATCGCCCGGCCCCTAGTACCAGACCGTACACCGGGAAGCAGAGTGCACAGGCTTTGGGTACGGAACCAGGCAAAGCGGCTGTACTCCCCTGGACCTCCGGAGGGCAGGGTGCGCATGCTTTGGGTACAGAGCCGGCTAAGCGGGATACGCACCCTGGACCCCCCATGCACGGCGCCGGCCTTTCCTGGAAGTGACCAACTGGCACCGCAACACCTGACTGGGGGAGGCCCGAGAGGCCCCCCTGGCCATCGGCAGGTGCCTCAAGTGCAACCACCTTCGGTAGGATAGCAAATGCTGACTATGGATGAGCGCGGGAAAAGGGGAGCTAAATGTACGGTGAGCATACATAGAAAGTGCAGTCATAAAAACTAATACGTAATTTAAATGAGCACATGAGAGAGAGCGAAGTAGAACAGGTTTCTGAGTAAATGCCCATAGGGGGAAGTCAGGCTGTACATGGAGCCAATGACCCGCCTCATTAAGAAGGGAAGCAAGACTCTACGCGCTTAGGGTCGGAACCAGGCTAAGATGGACGTAGTCCTGGACCGTCCCCTGAGACTTAGCTTCCCCCAGCGCTGTTCCTAGACTCTATGGGATTTATTACAGAAGGGTATGGCCCTGTTCTACTAACGCTTAGGAGGTAGGACTTACAGTGTTGTTTCATGCCAAGGGTTTGGGAACGGATCCCATCCTTGGTTGAAAGGCATGTGTACCTGGGACGACAACTTTCGTGACTCGTAAGGGACCTTCCCGGCTGGGGGAGAGTTTATAGGTCCTTCGCGGGAAAGTGTGTGCCGCGGCACCAGGTCGCCTTCTTGCAGGTCCCTGACGCGCTTGGTCCTTTGGCGGTAGTGCTAGAGCACCAGCCGAGGCCGTGCGTTGTGGGGTGTCACCTGCAGCCGGGCCTCGTCGACGAGGTCGTCATCTTCACGCTGGAGCGGGTCCTGCACGGCTTCTCCTGGGAGCTCCGGGGTACCCTCCCCTTCTGGCTAAGGCCTTCAAGGGGCAGGAGAACCCAAACTCTTCTTGGGAGACCCAAGGCGTCTTTCCCCTTCTGGCTAAGGCCTTCAAGAGGTTGACAGACCCTGGGCGGCCCCCAGGAGGTACGGCCGAGGCACAGAGACGCGCACTCGGGTGAGGTCGTTATCTTCACGCTGGAGCGGGTCCTGCGCGACTTCTCCCGGGAGCCACGGGGTACCTACCCTCCCCTTCTAGCTAAGGCCTTCAAGAGGTGGGAGGTCCCGGACTCTTCTTGGGAGACCCAAGGCGTCTTTCCCCTTCTCGCTAAGGGTCGTCAAGAGGTTGACGGACCCTGGGCAGCCCCCAGGAGGTAAGGTCGAGGCACAAAGACGTGCATTTGGGTGGAGCTGGCCCGGTTCTGCACCGTCAGTGCTGGTGCTTGGGCTGTTGCAACTACTTGGAGCTTCTTCAAGGTTGATATCGCAGCAGTGCAGTCTCCACTGATTTTTCGGGGCGGCCGTAGCCGGTTACTGCCCCGGCTCGTCATCACCGGAGCTGGGGTCCTCACCGTTGTGCACTGTCTTTATGACGCACTGAGGCTCCTGAAACCCCACCTGGTGGCCGGCGCTGACTGAGGCTTCAACCTTCTGCTTGCCCTCCCTTTGACGGAAGGGCGGAGCATCAGCTCGTAGCTGCCTCCCTTTGCGGAAGCGCTCCACGAGCCTCTGGATGTCCCAGCACTCGACGGCAGTATGCTGGCTGGTGCCATGCACGGGGCATAGCTCGCCTTGGTCACCATCTGGAGCTGGTGACTGTCACTGCCTTTTGTCGGGGCGCGACCCCCGAGCTCCACTGGGTGCCGCTGCTGTGGCAACGGGAGTTGCGGCCGGTGACTTCATCTTGCCACCGCCCTGATTCTTGGTTTTCTTGCCGCTTCCATAGGAAGCAACGCCAGATCCGGGCTGTCCTCCTGACCTAGAGGATGGCAGAGAGTGCCAGTTCCGCCCTTCTGCTGCTCTGGCGCATTTGTCCGCCAGGCTGAAGAGCTCTGAGACGTCGCTGTTAGACACTGTGATTATGTGTGTGTCACAGGGGCATATTAGTCATTAGTGAGGGATTAGGGTTAGGGGTAGTTTAGTCCTTTTCCCCCTCCTAATCCCTCTATATAATCAGACCTGTACCTCAGTACTATTATCCATCTAATACAGCCACCATTAGCCCTCTAATATGGTATCAGCTAGGAACTAATTAGGATTAGGGCCTAACCCTAATCCTAATGACCCAGGCCCAGCCGCCGCCGCTGCAGCGGCTCTGCGCCGCCGCCGCCCCGCGTGCCTGCGCAGCAGGCCTCGCCGGCGCGCCAGCCGCCGGAGCCGCCGCCGCTGAGGCAACGCGCGCCTGCGCCGCCGCCGCCCCGCGTGCCTGCGCTGCAGGCCTCGCCGCCGCCGCCGCCGCTGAGGCAATGCAGGCCTGCGCTGCCGCGCCACCTGCTGCTGTTGCTGCCGCTGGTGCGCAGCCCGGCCACGCCGCCGCACCATCTAATGGGGCCGCCGCCTCTGCCGCAGGCGCACCCCCAGCCCGCGCCACTGTGCCCTGGGGCGCCGCCGCCGGATCCGCGCCCGGGCTGCCCGATCTCGGGCAGAGCCGGCGCGCGCCCGGATTCGGGTTCGCTGGGGTTGCTGGTGTGCACCCCAGCCACGCCGCTGCGCCGTTTGATAGGGCCGCCGCCTCTGCTGCCACCGCTGCGCCGCCACCCTGGGCCGCCGCCGCACTGCCACCCTGGGCCGCCGTCGGCGCTCCTGCAGCCCCCAGCACTGCCACCCCTCGAATCGCTGCTGCCTGGCCCGCCGTCGTCACCTCTGCAGCGCCCCACGATGGCGCCGCTACCTGGCCCGCAGTAGCTGCAGCCGCCCAGTGGGCCGCTGTTGCCTCTGCGGTGCCCCACGACGGTGCCGCTGCCTGGCCCGCAGCAGCTGCAGCCGTCCCTTGGGCTGCCGGTCCTGCAGTCCCCCACGACGGCGCCGCCTGGCCTGCTGCCGCCCTGGGAAGTGCCTCTCGGCCGCCATCGGCTGATGTACCTGGATCGGCTGTTGCCTACTCTGTTGGCACCACCATCGAGGGTCCGAGCGCGTTGTCTTCCTTCCCGGCGCCGCCACCGCCGGGGCATGTCGCGACCCGTTCTACACCGTCGATCTACCGGCAGGGTCTCACGCCGTGTGGCCCTGACTGGGTGGTGGACTCCGGTGCCTCGTACCACACCACCCCTGACGTCGGTATGTTCAGCGATCTCGTGTACTCGGGGTACTCATGAGTCTCTTTGCCATGCTTGCCAGTTGGGTCGCCATGTTCGACTTCCTTTTCCACACTCTGTCACTCGTGTCGAGCACACATTTGATTTGATTCATTGTGATCTTTGGACTTCACCTGTTCTTAGTGTCTCTGGATGCAAGTATTACTTGGTGGTCGTGGATGATTTTTCGCACTATTCGTGGACTTTTTCCTTGCGACAGAAGTCTGATACTTTCGGTACTCTTTCTCACTTCTTCGCTTGGGTGTCCACCCAGTTTGGGCGCACGATTCGTGCGGTCCAGTGCGACAACGGGCGCGAGTTTGACAACTCTACGTTCCGTGACTTTCTGCTTTCTCGCGGTGTTCAGTTACGCATGTCATGTCCGTACACTTCCCCCCAGAACGGCAAGGCTGAGCGCATGATTCGGACCACCAACGATGTCATGCGCTCCCTGATGTTTCAGGCTTCTACCCCTGCTCGCTACTGGGCGGAGGCGCTTCACACTGCCACCTACCTCATTAATCGCCTTCCTACTAAGGCGATTAGTGCTCCCACCCCTCATTTCGCTTTGTTCGGCACCCACCCTCTTTACGACCATCTTCGGGTCTTCGGGTGCGCTTGCTACCCTAACCTCTCTGCCACAGCTCCCCATAAGCTTGCGCCTCGCTCGACTCAGTGTGTTTTCCTTGGGTACTCCCCTGACCATAAGGGGTACAGGTGCCTTGACCCCACCACCCGTCGTATCTTGATCTCCCGACACGTCGTCTTCGACGAGTCTTCCTTTCCCTTTTCCACCCCGTCCTATGGCCCCGTCGCTGAGTTGGATTCCCTCTTCTCTACTGACCCCGAGGCCGCTCCTGTACAGCGACCTTGTCGGTTACCTCTTGCAGGTTACCCACCCGCTACGCCACGCACGACTTCGGCGTCTTCCACGCCACCTGTTGTGCCTTACGTGGCCCCGGCGTCCCTGACGCCACTTGCTGCGCCACGCGCGGCACCGGCGTCCCTGACGCCACCGGCTGCGCCACGCGCGGCACCGACGTCCCTGACGCCACCAGCTGCGCCACGCGCGGCCTCGGCGCCCCCGACGTCACCCACTGCACCACGCGCGGCCCCGGTGTCCCCGACGACGCCTGCTGCGCCAAGCGCGGCCTCTGCGTCCCCGACGTCGACTACTGCGCCACACACGGCCTCAGCTTCCCCGACATCACCTGTAGCAAGCCCGACGTCACCAGGCGCACCAGGAGCAGCACCGACGACGACTTCTCGCTTCGCCGACCCCGTACTTGCCTACCAGCGACGAGCACGGGGGGGCGGCCCTACTCCAGCTGCACCACGTGTGGCCCCGAGACGAGAGAAGGTCGTTGTACCCGAGCGCCCGGTGTACAACCCTCCTCTTCTCCACAGAGATCCTGGTCACGTCCACCCGATGGTGACTCGACGTGCATCCGGGAGTCTTCGTCCAATTGAGCGCTTCACCGGAGCTGCCTTCTCGTCGACGACTTCTCCACCGACCGACTCTTCTTCGATATCACCCATACCTACTTCCGTGCGTAGCGCCCTCGCCGACCCTCACTGGCGCCGCGCTATGGAGGAAGAGTATGAGGCTCTGCTTGCCAACCGGACCTGGGACCTGGTTCCCCGTCCTGGTCGTGGCAATGTTGTCACGGGCAAGTGGGTTTTCACGCACAAGAAGAAGGCAGACGGTACCTTGGAGAGGTACAAGGCTCGGTGGGTACTCCGGGGTTTCACTCAACGCCCTGGAGTCGACTACGACGAGACCTTCAGCCCGGTGGTAAAGCCGGCGACGGTTCGTACCGTTCTGTCGCTAGCTCTCTCACGTTCTTGGCCTGTCCACCAGTTGGACGTCAAGAATGCCTTCCTCCACGGTACACTGACCGAGACGGTGTACTGCAGTCAGCCGGCAGGGTTTGTTGATTCAGCTCACCCAGACATGGTCTGTAAGCTGAACAAATCCCTATACGGACTGAAGCAGGCACCACGAGCCTGGTATAGCCGGTTCGCCTCCTTCTTGGTCTCACAGGGGTTCGTCGAAGCTAAGTCGGACACTTCGCTGTTTGTCTATCGACGTGGCAGTGACACTGCCTACCTCCTACTGTACGTCGATGACATTGTACTAACAGCGTCTAGTCCGGCTCTGCTTCGGCGCACCATTTCTGCTTTACAGCAGGAGTTCGCTATGAAGGACCTGGGCCGTCTTCACCACTTCCTGGGCATTGCGGTCGAGGACCGACCAGGCGGCTTATTCCTTCACCAGCGACAGTACTGCCTGGATATCCTCCAGCGAGCGGGCAAGACCGAGTGCAAGCCTTGCTCCACTCCAGTGGATACTCAGGCGAAGCTCTCCGCTACCGGCGGGACACCCGTCTCTGACCCCACTACTTACAGGAGTCTTGCAGGTGCTCTTCAGTACCTCACCTTCACCAGGCCGGATATCTCGTATGCAGTTCAGCAGGTGTGCCTCCACATGCATGACCCGAGGGAGCCGCACCTCACCGCTGTGAAGCGGATTCTTCGGTACCTACGAGGTACCCTCGACTACGGCCTCCTCCTTCGACGTGACACGGCCTCCGAGCTGGTCGTGTACACCGATGCTGACTGGGCTGGCTGCCCGGACACACGACGTTCTACTTCTGGGTACGCCGTCTTCCTGGGCGGTAACCTCGTCTCCTGGTCCTCGAAGCGACAGCCCGTGGTGTCGCGTTCGAGTGCTGAGGCGGAGTATCGCGCCGTGGCTAACGGCGTAGCTGAGGCCTCCTGGCTCCAGCAGTTGCTTCAGGAGCTCCACACTTCCGTCGCCAGGAGCACCCTCATCTACTGCGACAACGTCAGCGCCGTGTACCTCTCCACCAACCCGGTCCAGCATCAGCGCACGAAACATGTGGAGATCGACCTCCACTTTGTCCGTGAGCGGGTTGCACGCGGCGAGATTCGGGTACACCATGTCCCAACGACGACGCAGTTCGCCGACATCTTCACGAAGGGCCTCCCGTCGTCGCTGTTCTCCGAGTTTCGGTCCAGTCTCAACATCTGCAGTGGCTAGATGTTGTGACTGCGGGGGGGTGTTAGACACTGTGATTATGTGTGTGTCACAGGGGCATATTAGTCATTAGTGAGGGATTAGGGTTAGGGGTAGTTTAGTCCTTTTCCCCCTCCTAATCCCTCTATATAATCAGACCTGTACCTCAGTACTATTATCCATCTAATACAGCCACCATTAGCCCTCTAATAGTCGCGAACCTCTCTAGCCGCGAGCTTCTCAAGCATCTTCTCGTCACGGACACCTTGCCGAAACGCCACCACCACCGAAGCACTTTGAATGTGCGGGATGGTGTTGCGTAGCTGGGAGAACCGCTAGATGAAGGAGCGCAGCGACTCCCCAGGTTGTTGCTGGATGGCGTGGAGGTCGAGCTCCGTGCCAGGCCGGGTGTAGGAGCTGCCGAAGTTGGCGGTGAACTGCCGGCAGAGCTCTCCCCAGGAGATTATGGAACCCTGGGGGAGGTTCATGAGCCAGGACCGGGCTGGGCCGGTCAAGGCGACGGGGAAGTAGTTGGCCATGACGACCTCATCCCCTCCTGCGGCAAGGACAGCGGTGGAGTAGATCTGGAGGAACTCCACCGGGTTGACGCTGCCGTCGTACTTCTCGGGCAGGTGCGGCCGAAACTTGCGCGGCCACCTCGCGAAGCGAAGGTGGGGCGCCAGGGCCGCACATCCTGCTCCTGTTGCTGCAGACGTTGGTGCCGCGAACGCTTGGTTCGCTGCTGGCACTGTGTGCCTCGGTATGGGCAAGGCTGCGCCATAGACCGGGGGCGCCGTTTGCAGGGCATATGGCTGTGGCATATGCTGCTTGGCGTATGCCTGGGGCAGAGATCGCGTGGTGAAGGTCTGCGCCTCAGGCGGGGTCGAGGCTGACGTCATGCTGTCGCCGGCCTCTTGGTTGCGACGCCTTTCTCGTCGTCGCTCGAGGAACACTCGGGCATCTTGGCCCAAGTGGCATCGTTCCAGCTCTGTCCTCAGGTCCGTCGATGGGAGCTTGGTGGAGCTAGAGTCCGTCGTCTGCCCGTCAACCGTTAGCGTGCGCGTCAGTGACACAGCCGGTTGGCTGGGGCGTCGTCCCCACCGAAGTCGAGGGTTTGCGGCGGCGACGACAAGATGGTCTACTTCGCGAATCCACTGCTGGGTCGCTGCCTGAGGCGCGTCCTCAGCAGGTGGATTGCGCAGTAGCGCCCTTGCTGCAGCTAGCGCGCCCCTGTGGGGAACGCTTAGCGTTGCAGAAGATCTCACGCTAGCTGGAGCCTGCATTGCCGGAGTCGGGGTTGCCGGAGTCGGCTGCTGGCTTCCAGCTTGCGCCGACACACTCCGTCCTGAGTGCATCGACACGTATTCCCCGCTAGTCACGGTCCGTCGTGAACACGGGGGAGGAGAGCTTGCCGCTGAAGGAAGCTTCGTCATCTTCGTCGGCAGAAGCTCGTTGCGCAAGGGAAAAGCCCCCTACCTGGCGCGCCAAATGTCAAAGTGTGTGGTCGACACTTCCCCCGGACCTGCTCTGGGCAGCCCGTGGAGGTTCTTTTTCGGAGGGGCTAGTCGCTTGCGGAGAGCTTCAGCGTTAGGGACGAGTGAGGGAGAAGCTTGACACGACGAGTTTTACGTGGTTCAGGCGGCCAGAGCGTAAAACCCTACGTCCACGGTGAGCAGAGGCGCTCGCTGTATTGCTTGTTGCTCAGAACCGGAGTCCTGAGCTTGAGGGTGAGTGATGCCTAGGATGCGAGTTCACAGAGTTCGAACCCTTGCTAACGTTGCCTACCCGAGCCTTTTATAGTCCAAGGCTCGAGCGGCTTACAAGGGGGGGCCCATGACCCGACAGGTGGTCCCGGGGAGATTGCCTGCCGACTATCGTATCTGCAGTTATGTCGGTAGTTGTCTCTAGCGAAGGCTTCCGAGTCCTCGTTTTGCCGCCCTGCCCATGCCGCAAGCTAGTCATAGTGGTTGATGACGGCGGGGCGGCAGGGGATGTCTTGTCGCTGTGTTTATTGGCTGGCAGGTTCTGACACGGCGCACCAGTCTGTGATGCGACTGGACGCAACGACACCTGACAGAGGCGTGCTCCGCGTCTTCGCGTCTTGGGAAGGCGCAGGCATTGAATACCTTGTACGGGCAAGGTATGGTGCGTCTTTACGCCTGCTGCCTACCGCGCGGGGGCAGGCAGCGCCGTCGTGGTGGCCACGTGGCGGGCCCGGAGCTCTCCTATAAGGAGAGGGAGGTCCGGCCCCGCGGAACACGTGGCGTTTTCGGAGCTCTCCCCACGGAGGAGGGAGGTTCGGCTGCTGCTGGCCACGTGGCGGGCCCGGAGCTCTCCCCTGAGGAGAGGGAGGTCCGGCCCCGCTGGATACGTGGCGCTTTCGGAGCTCTCCCTGCGAAGGGCGAGATACTTAGACATTTTCTTCTGTGCGCGAGGATACCCATATCGTGGATATCGACAATGATTTATTGTAACTGAAAGTTGTTGTTGGAGAAACAGAATAGAGAAATACGAAACAAACCTCAATCAGCTCTCGTCTTCTCCTCGCTCCGCTCGAGCGCTAAGGCGAACAGCGGTGTGAGTGCGCTCACATCCCGACGGCAGCGCGCCGACGGCCAGGCGTCATCACACTTATGTCTCATCCTTTCATCTATTTCTCCCTATTGTTCCTTTTTCCTCATCAGATTGGGTTTAAGTAATTGTAAAATCCAACCGGAGCAATTTTTTTTGGTTCAAAGACGGTAGTAGCTGCTCTAAAAATTTAATAGCTGTATTAACACGGATTTCTGGGGAAAAGGAACAGACCGAGACCCGCCCTCGGGCACTCGGCTGATCAACACCGGCCGCACCGCACCTAGCTCGCACTAGATTTAGTCCCTTTCGAATCTCTTCCTTCCACCGAAGAAGAACGGCAGCCGCCACAGTGTTTCCCCCGCCAAAGCGTCTATTGGATTGGGTTGGTCCGGCGATCTTTCGCTGGTATGAAACCCTAACCTGCTTGGATGATTTTTTTGGTAGATCCCAGGCCCATTCCATTCGTGATTTATCCAATCCAAAAAGGAAGAAGGATTGGGTGTTCAACTCGACACCCATGCCCAACGCTGAGTTCGCCCCTTCGATGGTTGTGCTTGTTGCATGTAGGCAGCTGTGAGGCGCGGGTAAATATCGCAGTATCACGCCGGCGATTTTCAGGAGATGGAGGACGAGTACGACATGAACGAGCCAGTTGATGACATGGAGGAAGAAGAGGGGTACCATGAGCCGGTGGTAAGGGACTCCGATGCCGAGGAGGACGAGGAAGATCAACTGGTACGTGCTTATTAGTTCCATTGCTTTTCCGTTATCTTTGAAAGCATCTCTAGAAGCAGTACTCTGTGTGTGTTTAGTTTTTCTGTCATGATTCTTCTGATAAACATAAACTATGGAAGCTATCGAGATTTTCAGAGGAATAAAGGAAGGCTATAGAAGTCAGTAGAGCCAATTCACTAAAGATGTAGACTTGTAAGTTGCAACAGTAAGCAATGAAATGATGCATAAACATTTTGAAATGCAAAATTACAGCTACGATTAGTTACGTTAATTGTGAGGCATACTCTTTGAATGGATCTCACGATGGTTCCATCTGATTGCCCAATGCTTTCGATGTGTTGTCATTTGTCTACGACCAAGGATTGAAATCAGAGCAGGCAGGCGCCCGGTGGCGGCGGCGAGTTGAGGGGAGGTGGCGGCGGCGGTGGGGCGAGGAGGAGAAGCGGTGGCGGCGACGGCGAGCTGACGGTCCTCCTTTCAGATCGGATATATCAAAAACTCATCCTTACTCTTCACCCTAACCCTAATAATTTTCTCTCCCCCCTTCTCTCCACTGGCGGCGGCTGCAGCGGCGCAGGGCGGCAACGGCGGCCAGGCGAGGCGGCTGACCATGGTGTCTAGACCGGACCATCTGGATGCCTAGGCGGTGACTAGGCGATGCTTTTTAAGCACTGTCTATGACATCTGTTCTTAAAAATAACATTCTTATGTTTTTCTCTATTACTTATTGCTCAATTTTATGAAAAAAATTATACATAAGAAATCACCTGTGGCAGTTCATTTAAAGGATTTTTGTGTGTGTGTGTGTATGTGTGGAGGAGTTCTATTTAAGGGAGATCCTAAATGATTATTGATATTTTTTTTTGTTTTGAGGAACTGAAATCTAGACTATTAGATAAACCTTACATCTGTTTGAAGTTTTTTCTTTAATTATTACTTACGTTAGTTGTGTTCTCTGCAATTTCTATTTGATATAGCCTAAGCTCTCAGATACGACATCAGCTGATGTAAGAAGTGGAAAAGATATCCAAGGAATACCGTGGGAGAAGATGGCAATCACTAGAGAAACATACAGGCAGGCTCGTCTAGAGCAGTACAAAAACTACGAGAACGTACCAAATTCTGGAGAAGAAGCAATGGCGGTAAGATGAGTAAATTTTTTCCTTTTGGTCGCAGGAAAACCTTTTCACATTGGGATTTATACTGTGCTAAAAAACAGGCATGCAAGTCTACTGAGAAAGGGCAAACATATTACGAATTCAGATGGAACACTAGATCAGTGAAATCTACTATCTCACATTTCCAGGTGAGTGTTGACACCAGATTATTTACGTTTTAAGCTATCCTTGGCTCAAAAATGATGTCATAAACATAAAATACTTGTTGCACAATCATAGCAAGTAGATTTTACTAGAATTAGCGCTCATTGCCCCTATATTATTTGTTATGAATAGCACTTGTATTATTATGGGAGCAGGAGGCCCGAATATATAGAGGTACAGGAGATTACAAATATACATAAAACCCCTCATAGAATGTGGAAAATACAATAAACTTCTATATCTCTAACATCCACTCTCAAACTCAAGGTGCATCATAAACACTGAGTTTGGAGAGATAAAATCTGTGCTGGACGGGGTTTGTGCTTTAGTGAAGAAATCAGCCAGCTGAAGCTCTGAAGGCACATATTGAAGATCAACAACACCATCCTGTACCTGTGCTCATGCATAAGAAGCATCAATACCAATATGTTTGGTAAGCTCATGCTTGACCGGATCACGAGAAATGATAATAATACCTGCACTGTTAGACAAAAGAGTCGGCATAGAAACAGAAACACCAAAATCCTCAATAAACCACCGTAACCAAGTAACCTCTGCAATCACAAGAGCCATAGCACGAAACTCAGACTCTCGTTCTTTCACTGTTTATACTGCTGATGGTCCCTCTCTTTCTCTTGTTGGACAGAGCACTCTTTTATCTGACTCTTTTCATATTACCGATGTTTCCTATGTTCTTAGTCTAATCATGCAGCTCATATCCGCTGGCCAGTTCACTGCTGTTGCGTGATTCTGATCTTTGTTATGTTCAGGATCGTCACACGGGTAGCCTGGTTGGTTCTTGCCTTCATCGTCGTGATTCACAGCATCTTTGAGAACTCGACTGGCTTCATCTTTTTTCCGCTGCGCCTGCCAGTCTTGATGGCTTCGCCCTTGCCGCTTCATCCACTTCGTCATCCGCTCAGTGGCATCATCGATTAGGTCATCTTTGACAGAAGGTATAGAAGGTGTGTTGCCAAAAAAATGGATAGATTGATATGATAGAGGAGAGGATACATATATATAGGGCAGCAACCTTGCATCCCAAGGCTGGTTGTAATCACAACACTAATGACCCCTAACGACAGCCTCTAATGACAGCACTAATGGCTGTAATCATAACAACAATGAGGTCTAATGACAACCTCTAATGACCCCTAATAACAACTATAAGGAGGTCTAATGACAACACTAATGAGGCCTAAATACAAAATATTCTAACACCCCCGCAGTCCCAACTCTAGCCACTGCGAATGTTGAGACTGTGTAAGGATCGAAACGCCCAAGAGGGGGGGGGGGTGAATTGGGCTTTTTAAAATTTTAGAGCAATTTAAAACTTTAATGGTTGAAGCCCAATTCCCTATGCAAACTAAGTACGCAAGTAAGAGAGTTAAGTGCGGAATAGTAAAAGCGTAATAGTAAGGGGTGAGGAGAGAAATGCAAACTCCCGCGGAGACTCGGAGACACGGGGATTTTTCCCGTGGTTCGGTAAGATCATAAAAATCTTCCTACATCCACGTTGTGGCACCCACCAAAGGGTATGGCCACTCCCAAGTCACCAAGACAAGGGAATCCACTATCTTTCTCCGTTCGCCCTCTCCGGCAAGGTGGAGCTCAAGCCTTGTACAACGGTGATCCTCCGGGCTTCCACAAACACCTTGGTAAGCTCCGGAGTGATCTCTTCTTCCTCCAACGTTTACAAGGTAAGAGAAGTCACCAAGACACTCTCTCTCACTAGTCTAGAGATTCCAATCACCAAGAATGGACGCACACAAGCTTCTCTCTAGCTAGATATAACCTATAGTTGGATTACAAGAGGTTTTGAAGTGTGGAAGTGGTAGCTCTTGGTCTTGAATGCTTGAGAATGTGTAGTGAGGCTCAGGAGATCAAGACTTTTCGAAATGGCCGGTTGGAGGGGTATTTATAGCCAGCCCACACGAGATAGCCGTTGGAAAAGTGGGCAGACTTTGTCAGTTAACATCGGATCCTCCGATGCACCCCTTTATATGATCATCGGTCGAATTCCAAATTAGCTGATGTCACGTGTCAGATGTGACCGTTGGATATAACCGTTGGATCTTTTAATCGACCGATGTTACTTCAATTTATCATCGGATGATCCGGTGAGTTGATCTTCAGAATTGGGTCAGAAATATTGTCTCTGTTGAATTTGACCGATGTACACTTACTTCCTCATCGGATGGTCCGGTGTGTATATCTTCATAATAACTCAGATATCAACCTTCGGGTGAACTCAACCGATGTGCCACTTCCTTCACATCGGATGATCCGATGAGTACTGGAATCTGAGGTCTTCTTCTTCTGCCAACTCAAACTCGACCGATGTAGTCATTTTGCAAGACATCGGATGATCCGGTGAATGCAACTTGTTTGCTTCGAGTTGTTTTGAGTTGATCTTTTAGAATCCTCTCGACTGACCTCTTTGATACTTGTTTGAAATGATATTACGATGAGGTGTGAGCTCCTTGTGTTGCCAATTTTGATAAAGTAGAGTCGTTGTATGATTTCTTCATTTAGTTTTTATGAGTATCGAATAACCCCTTAGAATGGATCATTGAGGGGTCTCCATTTGTATCCAATGAGCAGTAGATGGTGTGAATAGATAGTTCATTAACGGTTGATGTGATATATGTGAAACCTCGCATCCACAAACTCATTAGTAATAACGAACGGTTGTCATTAATCACCAAAACCATATCTCACGGGGGCCTAGATGCTTTCAATCTCCCCCTTTTTGGTGATTGATGACAACACAACGAGTAGAGCATATAATTGAATTAAAACACAATGCTCCAAAAAGAAATATAACAGGTACAAATTTGCAACACAAGTGGCTCGAAGGCTCAAATAATAAACGATAAGGCGTAAGAGCACAGAGTAGCACCCGGAGTACAATAATAGCAAATAATAATAACGATCAATCTCAAATAAAGTAGCAAAAGGACAATCTCAGATATAGTAGCAAAAGTGTAGACATAGACACTCCCCCTAGAACTGAGCTAACCCTCCCCCTGACTCTAACTCTTCTCCCCCTTTGGCATCAAGACACCAAAAAGGGAAGTCGAGTGCCTACGACTCAGGCGCGCTCCTGGCGATGGTGAAGCGGTCGGCGTCGACGGTGCTGTCGTCGGAGCTGCTGGAGGTAGAGGTCGCTGGTGCTGGAGCTGGAGCGGGAGCTGGAGCTGGAGCTGCTGTGGGGGCTGGAGCTGGAGCTGGAGCTGCTGGGGGATCCGCTGAGGCTGCAGGCGCCGGTGGAGGTACTGCCGGAAGAGGTGAGGACTGGAACGGCGTCGGCGGCAGTACTGGAGCTGGCGCTAGTGACGGTGCACCTGGAACCTGACCGAGTCCTGAGTGCTGAGGTGGAAGAGCGACTCCTGTCTGCTGATAGAGGTTGGTGACCAACCCCAGGATGCCCAACAGCATCTGCTGAGTCTGCTGCTGCTGGTCCAGAGTGCGTCGCGTCATCTGATCGACAAGGTTGGTGAACCTGTCGGTGTCCTCTCGCCTCTGACGGGCGATCTCCAGCTGCATCTCCTGCTGCTGCCTCTGAAGCTCCTCCTGTCGAGCTGCCTGCTGCTCCTGCTGCTGAGCCATCCGCTGAAGTAAAGCAGTGAGCTCTGACGGCTGAGTCACCTGAGCCTCTGACACTGGAGGAGGTGAAGGTGGTGGAGCAGCTGAGCCTCCTGCCTCTGCGTCGTGCTGCCTCGGTGAGGGAGGAGCAGGAGGGAAGTACTCCTCGACACTGTCGCTGGTGTCGCTGTCCGACCACACGTGCTGTAGGTCTCCTCCCTGAGCCTCTGCCTGTGCCAGCTCTGCGTCCTCCTGAGTCAGCTCTGCCCAGTCCTCCTCTGACAGTCTGGCTCGAACCTCACGCTCGACGGGACGGCCAAGGCGGCGGTCTCCCGGAGTGGGGACTCGGTAGTGGCTGAACCGGGTCACGTGCATCTCCGTCAGCTGAGAGACTCCTGGAGTGTCCTCTGGAACCAGCTGGTGAAGAAGGTGACAGATCCAGTGACCGAAGACCAGCTGTCGTAGCATCCCAACTCCATCGGTGATCACGTCCTCCATCTCGCAGATCAGAATGTCTACTATGTCGAACTCCATCCCGTTCATCACATAGAACAGGATGGTCTGCTGAAGGCTCGTGAATCCCTCCAAGTAGCCGGACCTCGGTAGTAGGGTACGCCTGAGGACGTGGTGAACTGTCCGAGCTGCTGGGGTGAGAAGCGCTGGCACCCTCGGCTGGTCTGGAGTGAACGGCTGAGTGAACAGACCTCTGATCTCCTCAAAAGGTGGTGCCACTCCTCCAGTCAGTGGTCTCCTCGGCGGGTCTGCGTCTCCGTAGACTATCTGATGCAGGCACGTAGTAGAGAGCTCCACACCAAGCAGTCTGCCCATCAGGTCTCGAGATACGTCGTGGATTCGCCCCATGAACATGAAGTGAATCGAGCGACGACCCTCAGAGACGTAGAGTGTCGCGTAGAACACCCTAACCCACTCCTCGACGTAAGCACTCCTCGGGTGTGAGAGCAAGTCCACAAGTCCTCTGAATCTCTCAAAGAGGGGCCTGATTCCGTGTCCTGCTGCCACTGCAAGCTGATCCCAGTCAATGCTGTTATGCTGGAATAGCTTGTGACCCCGACGCCTGTAAGTCTCGTACAGTGACGCCTGTGTCAGGGTCCAGAATCGGGAGTCAACTCGAGCATCCCTAGGCCGCGGGAACCACTCCTCAATCAGCGCTGACCATCTGAGCTTCTTAAGTTGCCTTGCCTTCATCTTCCTGTAGTCAGTGAGTCTGACCTCTTGGGCAACTCGGACTGCAGTGTCCATCAGGTGGATGGCCCTTTCGGCCTCTCTGTCCTCGGCGCGGTCAGCTGCAGAGGGGCGCCGACTCGCCGTAGGAGTCTGTCCACCCCCACGAGTCCTCGGGGTGCGCCGGCGGATGAGAGGCTGCACTTCAGTCTCCTCCTCGTCGGAGCCCTCGGGAGGCACCGGCTGGATCGGAGGCTGCTCCTGCCTCTGCCGGGACTCGCGGATCCGTAAGGAACCGCGATGGCCGCGCTCACGCTCCTCGGCGGCGCGAGCGGCCAACTCCGCGCGACGAGCGTCCTTGGACATCTTGCGCTTCTTCGCGGCGGGCTCCTCAATTGCCTTGCCTTTTCCTTTGCGATCGCGACCCATCTTAATGCAATTTGAGAGCTAGGGTTAGCGACGGTTGAAATTGACGATGAAAAACAACGAAGGACGTCGCGCGGCACGGAGCAAACCTTAGCGACGAACGGCAAAGCTCGACGAGACCCTAGCGGAGAGGGTGATGCGAGCCGGCGGCGAGTGGAGGAGGGGAGACGGCGAGGGAGGCGCGACAGTGCGTTGGAACAGCTGCGGCGCTCGCGGGAGAGCCGGTGACGGCGACTGGAAGGCGGCGCCCGGCGACTGGAGGTGGCGTGCGTGGAGAGGCGGCGGTGGTTGCGCCTTGGAGGAGGCGGCGGCGGCCGGGGAGGCGGCGACGGCGGCCCCTGGAAGGCTGCGGCGGCGGCTGGGAGACGGCGCGCGCGGGAGGCGGCGTGCGCGGGAGAGGTGGCGGCGGCGGCGCCTGGGAGCCGGCGGCGGTGGCTGGGAGACGGCGGCGGTGACTGGGAGGCGGAGGCGCGTGGGAGAGGCGGCGGCGAGGGCGTCGGGTGGCGGCGGAGGTCGGGAAAGAAGAAGAAAACGGGCGGCGGCCGACCCCTCCTTTTTAAACTGTTGGGCAAACCCTAGCCGCGCATAACACACCGGATGGACCGATGATCATCGGATGGTGCATCGGTCGAGTTCAACAGAGAGTTGTTCTAAAAACTCTCTTTGAACACCGGATGGACCGATGTTGAGGTGGCGGTCATCGGTCGACTTCTGCAGGGCACCAGGAAAACTGAACACCGGATGCTCCGATGTCTTCTGAAATGAACTCATCGGTTTATTTGTGACATCTGATTTGAACTGAAGCACCAATTGATCCGATGATCTGCTGGCCCTAGCATCGGATAATCCGATGACTACAGAAAATCTAAGACTGCCCATATATGTCCTTTGACTTAAGCACACAAAGATAAGGATTGGTCTTAGGACTTTTTGGGCAACTCTTAACCTCTAATATAAGGCCTTAAATATAGTGCCACATATTGGCTAAGCCCTTAAGCAAAGAGAACACACAGGGTTAGGAGTGAAACCATGAAAATGTAAGGCCCATGCTTTGTGAGCTAGAGTGTAGAGAACTTCTATCTCTTTAAAGCATGTACCTTTAGAATTTTGCTCTATCCACATCATATGAGTTGAGTTATTGCATTTTGAACAAGTCTCCTTCTCATGATGTGGTTCCCCTTTGTGACAATCTACCGTATGCAATGCCAACCAAAATGATGCAAGATATTGAATGAGTGCAAGTCTATATGGCAGGAATTATGCAAGACATAATGTAAATCTATCTTGCCAAGTTTGAACCTGCCAAAGGCTTCCTCAGTAAAAGCTATTTCTAGCTTGCCCCTATCCTTTGGGAGTTAGACAAGACCTATTTGATATGCAACCTTACACGAACATGGCAACTTACATGACGTTAGATGCATCTAGCACATTTAATTCACTTCTTAGTCTAGAAAAAGTTTTCTCATCAAGTGGTTTAGTGAAGATATCCGCCAATTGTTCTTCGGACCTTACACCTTGCAAAGAGATGTCTCCTTTAGCCTCATGATCCCGCAGGAAGTGATGGCGAATATCAATGTGCTTAGTGCGGGAGTGTTGAACGGGTTTCTAGCTATCTTAACCGCACTTTCATTGTCACAAAGGAGAGGCACACAATCAAACTTAATTCCAAAGTCCAAAAGGGTTTGCTTCATATATAGAATTTGGGCACAACATGCACCGGCCGCTATATACTCTGCCTCCGCGGTGGACAAAGCCACGGAGTTTTGCTTTTTGCTCGACCAAGATACTAGGGAATGCCCAAGTAAGTGGCACCCACCGGATGTACTCTTGCGATCCACACGGCATCCGGCAAAGTCCGAATCCGAGTAACCCAAGAGATGAAAACTAGCGTTCTTGGGGTACCACAAACCTACACTTGGGGTATGCTTGAGATACCTAAGTATCCTAAAGACAGCCTTACGATGCGATTCTTTAGGTGCCGCTTGAAAGCGAGCACACAAGCACACACTAAACATGATATCGGGCCTAGATGCGGTAAGATATAATAATGAACCAATCATGGAACGGTAATGAGATTGATCAATAGGTTTACCGTCCATGTCCGCGTCGAGATGACAATTTGTTGCCATTGGAGTACTTCTTGAGCTGCAATCTTCCATTTCAAACTTCTTCAAGAGGTCTTTGGTGTACTTTTCTTGGTAGATGAAGGTCCCCTCTTGAAGTTGCTTGATTTGAAATCCTAGGAAGAAATTGAGTTCTCCAATCATTGACATCTCGAACTCCCTAGACATCATGGTGCCAAACTCAAGACTAAGAGATTTGTTAGTTGAGCCAAAAATAATGTCATCAACGTAAATTTGACAAAGAAATAAATCCCCGTTGATGTCTTTGGTGAAAAGTGTAGTGTCCACCCTCCCGATCTTGAATCCTTGCATGACTAGAAAATCCCTAAGACGTTCATACCATGCCCTAGGTGCTTGCTTGAGCCCGTAGAGCGCCTTGTGTAACCTATACACATGGTTAGGATTTCTCGGATCTTCAAACCCGGGAGGTTGCTCAACGAAAACAAGCTCGTTAATATAACCATTGAGGAAGGCACTTTTCACATCCATTTGATAAAGCATAATATTGTGATGTGAAGCAAAAGCTAGGAGTATACGAATAGCTTCTAACCGTGCGACCGGGGCAAAGGTTTCTCCAAAATCTAGTCCTTCTACTTGTGAAAAACCCTTGGCCACAAGCCTTGCCTTGTTGCGGACCACCACGCCATTCTCGTCTTGTTTGTTGCGGTACACCCACTTCGTTCCGATGACGTTCTTGTCCTTAGGTCGCTCCTCCAGTACCCAAACTTTATTGCGGGTGAAGTTGTTGAGTTCTTGCATAGCCATCACCCAATTTGGATCTTGGAGTGCTTCCTCAATATTTGTGGGTTCTACACACGAAACAAAGGAGTAGTGCTCACAAAATGAAGCAACATGGCGAGAACGAGTACTTACTCCCCGTGACGGACTTCCGATGATTTGATCCATCGGATGTGCCTTGGAGATGCGCCCATGCCTCATAAGAGGTTGTGAGGCACTTGGTGGTGGTGAGGCATCTTGCTCGTCTTGTGGTTGGACTTGACCTTGGACTTCTTCTTCTTCTTGGTGTTGTGTGGCATGTGAATCTTGCATTGGCAATAGATCATTTTTCTCTTCTTCTTCATCAATTTGAGGCGCCATGGAGGTGTTGATGTTGGAACTTGAGACTCCCCCTTGATCATGGCTCTCCTCAACTTCGGGCTTGATGTCTCCTATGGTCATGTTCTTCATAGCTTCTCGTAGAGGCTCATCATCTATATCATCATGACCAAAACCCTCCTCTTGGGAGCCATTAGTCTCATCAAACTCAACATCACAACTTTCTTCAACTAACCCGGAGGTTTGGTTGAATACTCGATATGCTTTTGAGTTTGACGCATAACCAAGAAAAATACCAACATCACACCTTCTTTCAAACTTACCGAGCCTTTTCTTGCGGTAGATGTAGCACTTGCACCCGAAGACTCGGAAGTAGGAGATGTTGGGCTTTCTCCCAATGAGGAGCTCATATGGGGTCTTTTGAAGTAGTCGATGAAGGTAGACCCTATTTGCAGCATGGCACGCCGTGTTGATTGCTTCGGCCCAAAACTTCTCCGACGTGCCATAGTCATCAAGCATTGCTCTTGCAAGGGTGATGAGAGTCTTGTTCTTCCTTTCAACGACACCATTTTGTTGAGGGGTGTATGTGGCCGAAAACTCGTGCTTCACGCCTTCACGATCACACCACTCCCCAATGTTGTAGTTCTTGAACTCGGTGCCGTTGTCACTCCGGACCTTGATGATGGGAAGTTGAAATTCCCTTTGAGCTCGTTTAGCGAAGGTCTTGAAGATTTCCGGAGTTTCACCCTTGTCGCCTAGGAACAATGTCCAAGCATAGCGAGAGTAGTCATCGACAATAACAAGACAATAGAGGTTACCGCCAAGGCTTTGATACGTGGACGGTCCGAAGAGGTCCATGTGAAGTAGTTCAAGTGGCTTGGAGGTTGACACCATTGTCTTTAACGGATGGTGTGAGGCAACTTGCTTCCCGGCTTGACATGCGCTACAAAGCTTGTTCTTCTCAAATGTGACATCCTTCACGCCGGTCACCATCCCAAGCTTGAATGACTTCTTGAGCTTGCTCATCCCAATGTGAGCAATGCGCCGATGCCATAGCCACCCCAAACTAGTCTTGGTGAAAAGACAAGTGGTCAAGCTAGCATCCTTGTTGGAGAAGTCCACCAAGTAAAGATGTCCATGCCGAAAACCTTTGAATATTAGTTCTTTACTTGACTCACTAGTCACCACAACACCATTCTTGTCAAATGTGCATGTTAGTCCAAGATCACATAATTGTGCAATAGAAAGTAAATTGAAGCTAAGAGACTTAACGTAAAGCACATTAGAGATGGACAAATCATGAGAAATAGCAATTTTACCCAAACCAATTACCTTCCCCTTTGAGTTATCACCAAAGGTGACTTGTTCATGATTGCCGGGGTTTTCTATAGAGGTGAACATACCATCATTGCCGGTCATATGTTGAGTGCACCCACTATCAAGTACCCAATGCTTTCCTCCGGCTTTGTAGTTCACCTACACACATGAAGTTAGTTTTTGAGTTTAGGAACCCAAGCCAACTTAGGTCCTTGTATGTGTGATACAAGTGATTTTGGAACCCAAAGTTGCTTGGGGAGCTTCCCCTTCATGCCCTTGATGTCTTTGTCGATGAACCTTGCCTTCACCTTTCCACCTACTTTGCTCAATAGATAGTGATAATCATTGAAAGTAGATTTGTAGTTAGGAGGCAATTTGGGAGAAGGGCGGTTGGGAAGAGGACACTCCCTCGTGTGATGTCCGGTGACCTCACAATGTTGGCAATATGACCCAACTTCCTTGATGAAGCTTGTCCTAAGCTCCGGTGAGGGCACCTTTCCTTTGTTGGGTTCCGGGAAGGATCCAAGTCCTCTCTTGTTGAAGCTTTTCGCTTGTTGGTAGAGGATTTCCTTGTGCTTATCCTCTCCCTTAGAGAGTCTTGCCACACTAGTGCGAAGACTTTCAATTTCGTCCATTAGCTCCTTCTCCCTAGGGCTTGCTTTCAAAGGCAAAGACTTATCCAAAACATTAGTGGCATGTGAATTAGATGATATTTTGCCATCAAGGGTTTCTTTCTTTGTGTTTTTCAATTTAAGTTCAATAGCTTCATAAGCACGGTTAAGCACTTCATGTTCTTGAACCAACTCATTGTGCTTTGCCAAGAGTGCTAAGTTAGCTAAGTCAAGCTCATGATACTTAAGCTTGATTGTAGTATTTTCATCCTCGATTTGTTTGACATTTAATTTGAGCGTGTCATGCTCTTTAAGTATGGTTACATACTTGTCATGCAAATCGAGGTTAGCACTTTCAAACTTAGCACGAGCTAGCTCAAGAGCCTTAACCTTAGTCTTTTCCCTTTTTATCATGGCATGATATTCACTAATCATGGATGCTAATTCATCGGGTGAAAGCTCCTCATCATCATCGCTAGAGTCTTCACATACCTTTGAGTTACCTTTCGCCATTAGGCACATAGGAGGTGGACGAAGAGGGGAGTCATTCTTGTTGACGATGGCGAGACCCGCCAAGTTTTCTTCATTTTCACTATCTTCGTCGCTTGACTCTTCATCCGTGATCCACTCATTTGCTTCACACATGAAGACCTTTTGAGGCCCTCTTCTTTTCCTTGGAAAGAGTTTGGTTTTCTTGCCTTTGTCAAATTTCTTCTTTCCAAAGGAGCGCTTGGGCTTGACCTCCTCTTCATCATCACTTTCTTCTAGCTTGTGATGCTTGCCAATTTCCTTTCTTTTGTCCGGTCTTGGGCAGTCATATGATATGTGGCCTAGATCACCACAATTGTAGCACGTCTTGTTTTCATCTTTTCTTGACAAGAAGGCTTTCTTTTTGGGATCAAAAGAGTATCCCTTCTTTGCAATCTTAGAGTTGAGGCGTGAGAATTTTCTCATCATCAAAGCAAGCTCATCATCATCATCTTCACTTGTTTCTTGCTCTTCTTCACTTGAGCTAGGCTCAACCACTTTCTTCTTCTTGGGAGTTGTCTTCTTGGTTGACGCCTTGAGAGCAATGGTTTTTGATGATGACTCCTCCATCATTCCAAGTACGCTCATTTCATGAGCATGAATTTCTCCAATGAGCTCCGAAACTTCAATGTTGTCTAGTGACTCTTTTTGGAGCATTGAATTGATAATGTTGTACTTGGGCTTGGGTAGAAGCATGAGGATCTTGCGATTTATAAGTCCCTTGCCAAGAGAAGCAATATCAAGTGCGTTAATTTCCTCAATGAGCACATTTAAACGAGAAAACATTTGATTAACGTTTTCATGAGGAAGCATCTTAAATTCATCATATTTTGATTTAAGCATGTGATATTTGAGTTCTTTGACACGAGATGAGCCCTCATGTATTTCAACTAGACATGCCCAAATTTCGCATGCTTTTTCCTTGCTAGCAATCCTAGCAAAAACATCTTGACTAATGCATTCATATATGGCATTTCTAGCCTTAGCATCCCATTTTAATTGATCTCCAACATAGTCAAGATTTCCAAACCCCGCATGGGTCGCTTCCCACACTTCGGGAGCAATTGCCTCAAGGTAAGCGCGCATGCGTGCTTTCCAATAAGCAAAATTCTTGCCCTCGAAGGTAGGAACCGAACCCCCATTCTTGGCCATTTTTGCTCTCTAGCGGTGAAGCTAGAATGATCCAATGAGCAACCAAGCTCTGATACCAATTGTAAGGATCGAAACGCCCAAGAGGGGGGGGGTGAATTGGGCTTTTTAAAATTTTAGAGCAATTTAAAACTTTAATGGTTGAAGCCCAATTCCCTATGCAAACTAAGTACGCAAGTAAGAGAGTTAAGTGCGGAATAGTAAAAGCGTAATAGTAAGGGGTGAGGAGAGAAATGCAAACTCCCGCGGAGACTCGGAGACACGGGGATTTTTCCCGTGGTTCGGTAAGATCATAAAAATCTTCCTACATCCACGTTGTGGCACCCACCAAAGGGTATGGCCACTCCCAAGTCACCAAGACAAGGGAATCCACTATCTTTCTCCGTTCGCCCTCTCCGGCAAGGTGGAGCTCAAGCCTTGTACAACGGTGATCCTCCGGGCTTCCACAAACACCTTGGTAAGCTCCGGAGTGATCTCTTCTTCCTCCAACGTTTACAAGGTAAGAGAAGTCACCAAGACACTCTCTCTCACTAGTCTAGAGATTCCAATCACCAAGAATGGACGCACACAAGCTTCTCTCTAGCTAGATATAACCTATAGTTGGATTACAAGAGGTTTTGAAGTGTGGAAGTGGTAGCTCTTGGTCTTGAATGCTTGAGAATGTGTAGTGAGGCTCAGGAGATCAAGACTTTTCGAAATGGCCGGTTGGAGGGGTATTTATAGCCAGCCCACACGAGATAGCCGTTGGAAAAGTGGGCAGACTTTGTCAGTTAACATCGGATCCTCCGATGCACCCCTTTATATGATCATCGGTCGAATTCCAAATTAGCTGATGTCACGTGTCAGATGTGACCGTTGGATATAACCGTTGGATCTTTTAATCGACCGATGTTACTTCAATTTATCATCGGATGATCCGGTGAGTTGATCTTCAGAATTGGGTCAGAAATATTGTCTCTGTTGAATTTGACCGATGTACACTTACTTCCTCATCGGATGGTCCGGTGTGTATATCTTCATAATAACTCAGATATCAACCTTCGGGTGAACTCAACCGATGTGCCACTTCCTTCACATCGGATGATCCGATGAGTACTGGAATCTGAGGTCTTCTTCTTCTGCCAACTCAAACTCGACCGATGTAGTCATTTTGCAAGACATCGGATGATCCGGTGAATGCAACTTGTTTGCTTCGAGTTGTTTTGAGTTGATCTTTTAGAATCCTCTCGAGTGACCTCTTTGATACTTGTTTGAAATGATATTACGATGAGGTGTGAGCTCCTTGTGTTGCCAATTTTGATAAAGTAGAGTCGTTGTATGATTTCTTCATTTAGTTTTTATGAGTATCGAATAACCCCTTAGAATGGATCATTGAGGGGTCTCCATTTGTATCCAATGAGCAGTAGATGGTGTGAATAGATAGTTCATTAACGGTTGATGTGATATATGTGAAACCTCGCATCCACAAACTCATTAGTAATAACGAACGGTTGTCATTAATCACCAAAACCATATCTCACGGGGGCCTAGATGCTTTCAGACTGGACCTAAATTCTTCGAAGATGGAGGATGGTAGACCTTTGGTGAAGACGTCGGCGAATTGGGACGTTGTCGGCACATGAAGGATACGTATCTCCCCAAGGGCCACCCGATCGCAGACGAATTGTAGATCAGTTTCCACATGTTTGGTCCACTGGTGCTGAACCGGGTTGGAGGAGAAATAGATGGCGTTGACGTTGTCACAGTAGACCAATGTGCTGCGGGTGAGAGGGCTATGGAGCTCCTGCAGTAGTTGGCGGATCTAGCATGCCTCAGTGACGCCATTGGCAACGACGCGGTATTCGGCTTCTACATTGAACATGGAGACGGTGTGCTGGCACTCTAAGGACTAGAAGACCAGGTTGTCACCGAGGAACACAACGTACCCTGAGGTGGAGCGGCGTGTGTCGGGACACCTAGCCTAGCCGGCGTCGGCGTAGACTCGAAGGTCCGACGTCGTGGAGCGCCCAAGGAGAAGCAATGGTCGAGAGTCCTCTTGACACGACCTCATCGGCCTTGTCGAGCCAGGATCACGCTGAGGGGTGCCGCGTTGCACAACACCGGATAACGCACGTCAAAGATACAAAACAAAAGCAAAGTTTTATTACATAAACCAGTTTATGAACATTTTTACAACAAAATAGTCCAGTCCACACTCAGAGGCGTAGACTATGCATTGAGTTCGCGTTCAGCCCGTGAACGTGTCCCCACTAGCACGCACACACACTAACACGGCGGCATGCACGACTCCCACTCGACGGGGTTCCCCTCCTGGGGTTCCGTCTCCTCCTCGGGGGTCCCTTCCTTATAAACCACTGCAAAAGCTTCAAACACAAGCAGTAAGCATGATGGCTCAGCAAGACTGACCCGTCTCTCCTATACATGAAACTTCTACATGGATGGTTTTAGGGTACATGAGGTAAAATAAGTTGCAAAGGACTCGCCTAATTATTTGAACCTTACTTTCAAGTTTTAGCAGCAGGTGTGGAGAACCTTACGCTAAGGCACATGAGAGAGCCGCAATCAAACAAGAAACACATTTCTCTCATGTACTTTGCCCAAAGTTGAAAAGAACTTTAATTAGCTCTAAGCTACAACAAGGCATTAACAAACAAAGTATAACTTTCAAATCAGCAAACTTCTAACATGTATCTAGCCTGTTCTTTCTACGTCACGGTACAGTGAACAAGTGGTACTCACCGACCGCGAGGGACGGCGATTATAATCGATTTACACCTGCAGGGTTACCCGAATAACCCGTCACGTATGCTCGTACTCGATGTTGCCTACAACAACCATCACGGACGTCGTACGCAACCACCTTTCACCCGTCAGCCAAATGTTGAACCGGTCCAATCGTCCCGAGCAAGAGGTCTCTGCGTGCCTGGAAGTAGCCGCTGCGGAGGTCGAGCTTGATGAAGAACCTTGCGCCGCGGAGCTCGTCCAGTAGCTCATCGACCACCGGAATATGGAACTTATCTTTCAATGTTCGGGCGTTGAGCTCGCGGTATTTGATGCAGAAGCGCCACGTGTCGTCGGCCTTTCGGACCAACAACACTGGCGAGGAGAATGCAGAGGTGCATTCTCTGATGATGCCCTGGCGAAGCATCTCGACGCACTGCTTCTCAATCTCGTCCTTGAGAAGTTCGGGGTGGCGGTACAGCCGGACAACTACTGGAGTTGTGCCCGGCAGGAGCCTGATACGGTGGTCGTGACGTCGTGGAGGAGGAAGACCCCGTGGCTCGTTGAAGAGGTCCTTGAAGCCATCCAGGAGGGCGCCCATTATATCAGTGGGTGGCGCTAGAGAGACACACACAGGGGTGGGATTGTGCAGCCCCGTCCAGATCACTTTTCGTTCCCTGCGCCACAACTCCATCGTGAGGTTCTCGAGGTTCCAGAGGATGGGTCCCAAGGACCGCAACCACTGAACCCCTAGGACGAGGTCGAAGCCGTCAAGCGGGAGCGCGTAGCACATGACATCAAAGTGATCCCCTGCAATCAACAAATGTACACGTGGGCAGATGTCTGCGCAGGAGATAGTCGCCATTGGCGACCCGAACGCCGACGCCTGGCCGCGGCAACATCATCAGACCGAGCTCCTGGATGAGGGGCTCTCTGATGAAGGTGTGTGTGGAGCCTGTGTCGACCAAGGCGGTCAACAGCTTGCCGCGGACGTGGACCTGAAGTTTCATCGTGTTGGCGAGGTCGATACCGGTTAGAGCATGTAGCGAGATGCCCATGTCGGCTGTGGCTGTGTCAACGTCGTCGTCGTCGTCGAGCTCCAAGAGGAAGATCCCCTTGCCGGTGCACTTGTGGTCTGGCGTGTATCGCTCCGAGCAGTGATAGCATTCACCACTCGCCCGCTTGGCAGCCATCTCATCAGGCGAGAGACGCTTAAGGCGCGGTCGGGAAGATGCTGTTGACGACGGGGCTGGTGCAGCCGAATCCCCACTAGGGGTCGTGGTGGGGGCGCGTGACACAGGAGAAGGGCGCGTAGAGCATTGAGTGGCGGTGCCCTTTTGTGTCACGCCGTCTGACGTCGCCGCTAGCCGGCGCTCGAAGGCCCTGGCCAAGCTCATGGCAGTCTGCAGATTAGTGGAAAATTGTAGCTCGACGTCAGTACGAAGTGGCTTGCCGAGACCAGCTGTGAAGAGGTTGATTTGCTGGCGCTGGCTGAGGTCCTCGCAACGGCAAAGGAGTACCAGGAATTGGTGTTGGTACTCCTCTACACTACCAGTGCGTCGGAGGTCCTTGATCTCAGCTAGGTCATTGGAACGGAATGGGGGCCCGAAGCGCATGTTCACAAAGTCCGCGAACCGTTCCCAGGACACGATGCCACAGTCGCGTTCGAGAGCGGTGTACCACTCGGCTGCGACACCCTCCAGGTGTAGAGAAGCCACACCTTCTCTTCAGGCATTGTACGTGTCCCGCGAAAATATGTCTCGCACTTGGTGAGCCATGGTAATGGATCGGTTTCCTCGTCGAATTTGGGAAAACTGATCTTGTGGCGGCGCAGCCCGCCGTCGTCGAAGGTCGGGCGCCCCGGGGGGCGCCTGGCACCGTAGTGGTCGTTGTCGCCGCCACCGCCGCCGCCCCTGCCGCTACCGCCGCTGCGGGGAAGGTTGCTACCCTGCGGTGTGTGTTGTTGCAGGTCCTCGTCACCGGTCTAAGCGCGCAAGGCGCATATCGTGGCGGTCTAAGCGCTTGTTGATGGTGTTGATCTGCCCCATCATCTTCATCATGTTGTCGAGATCTTGGAGGGTGAAAGTCCCAGAATCGTCCACGGGGCCGGACATGGTCGCTGCCCCGGAGTCTCTGGATACCAAATGCTGTGAATCGTGGTGGGGAGGAGGCCTCCTGCTGCGCCTAGGGCTGCGCAGAGGCGGAAGCAGCAGCGAGGAGGATGTCGGGTCGCTGCGTAGAGGGTAGCGTGGGGGCGGGGGAGAGTTGTCACGGCGGCTAGTGTTAGGGTTCGTAGCCACGGTGACCCAAGGAGAAGAACAACCCAATGTGGCAATTCTTATTTTCCTGGATGAATTACAAAAGGGGGCTGCGGTTGTTTATATAGGGGCAGGGAGACCCCTGCGCCCCCTAGCAGCCGCACGGCCTGGATAGGGTCGGTTGGGACACCCCCCAACCGACTCTATCTTTTATTCCTTATATCTCTATTGTATTCCATCTAAAACAGATCCTATCTCTAATAGATCCATCTGCTATCTTTTATTCCTTATCTCTCTATTTTATTCCATCTAAAACATATCCTATTTCTAATAGATCGATCTGCTATTTTATTCCTTTCTAAGAGGTTCCTGCGCCTGAGCTTCATGTGGCTGGGCTGTGGGCGCTATTGGGGCTGCGCCGGCTGTAGTGTCGGCCCACAAAGGCGTCCACAGCAAGATTCCAGAGGAAAAAAACCAACAGAGGAGACAAAGGGAAAAGCACCGATCCGGCGGCGCCAGAAAAAAACGAAGTGCATAGGGATTGTTAGTAGTTGAATTCTTACTCTCATTGGAAGAGAGGATGACACTAGGAGTTGGGGCAATTTTCTTGTCTATTTCTCACACAATGCCATGCCAACCCAAGGGGTTGAGGCTACATATTTATAGCTGCCATGGCAGCCAACAGCCAAGCATATGCCACAAAGATGCTAGTCTAAGATGCTTAGATGCTGTCCTAATATGCTGTCCTAATATGCTGTCCTTGGCTGACACTAAGATGCTGTCCTAGTGTCCTTAATATGCTGTCCTAGTGTCCTTAGATGCTGTCCTAATTAGGGCCACAAAGACCAAAGGACTAGAGTACAACAAAGACCAAGGACTAAGGACTAAAGTGTAACAAACTAAAGGACTAGGGTACAAGGGACTAGGGGACCAAAGACCAAAGGACTACAAGACTTATTCCAACATTCTCTCCCTAAGTCTTGTACGTCGTCTTCTGAGAGGGTTGGACCATCCCGATCTTGGTGCGAAGTTCAATGAACTTGAGCCTCCCAAGGGGCTTCGTGAGCAGGTCCGCAAGCTGGTCATTGGTGTTGATGTAGTTCGCCTTGATGCTCCCTTCCTCCAAGCATTTTCGGATGAAGTGGTACCTCACCCGGATGTGCTTGCTCCGTTCATGGAAAACGGGATTCTTTGCCAGGGCCAGAGCGGACACGTTGTCCACCCTGAGTTCAACCACTCCAGTGTCTCTGCTGAGGAGATCACCAAGCAGTCGACTAAGCCAGAGCGCCTGAGTCGAAGCGGTGGAGGCCGCTATGTACTCGGCCTCGCAGCTGGACAGGGCCACCACCTGCTGCTTGACCGACTGCCAGCTAACGAGGCACTTGCCGAAGAAGAAGAGGATCCCGCTCGTGCTCTTGCTGGTGTCGATGTCGCCGGCGTGGTCGCTATCGCTGTACCCGACAAGGTGTGCCTCCCCAGGACACCTCGGGTAGTGGAGGCCGTGATCGAGAGTCCCCGCAACATAGCGGATGATCCTCTTCACAGCCTGCTGGTGATCCGTTGTCGGTCGTTGCAGGAACCGACTAACGTAGCCGACGGAGAATGCCAAGTCCGGCCGTGTGTGGGTGAGGTAGCGAAGGCTCCCCACAAGATGCCGGTACTGCGTAGCGTCCACCTCCTCCGCCGTGCTGTCGCGGCTCAGCTTCAGTCTCTCCTCCATCGGAGTGAGAGCTGGGTTGCAGTTTGTGAGCCCAGCTAGCTCAACAATGCGCTTGGCGTAGGCGGTTTGTCGAAGTGTGATCCCGGAGTCGGCCTGGTGCACCTCAATCCCAAGGTAGAAGGAGAGAGATCCCAGGTCACTCATCTGGAAGGTGGCTTTCATCTCTTCCTTGAACGCTGCCACCTCCGCATCCTTGGTGCCGGTGATCACCAAGTCGTTGACGTAGACACCCACCAGTAGGGTGTTTCCTCCATTGCCCCGCCGGTAGATGGCCGCTGCGTGCGGGCATTGCCCGAAGCCCATCCTCTTAAGCGTGGAATCCAACTTGGCATTCCACGCCCTTGGTGCCTGACGCAAGCCATAGAGGGCCTTGCGCAGGCGCAACACCTTGCCCTCCTTGCCAGGGACCACAAACCCCGGCGGCTGGTGTACGTAGACCTCCTCCTTCAAGTCGCCGTTGAGGAACGCCGACTTGACGTCCATGTGCTGGACACGCCAGCCTTCTTGGGCAGCGAGTGCAAGGAGTCGCACGGATTCCATCCGTGCCACGGGGGCAAAAGCATCGTCGAAGTCGATCCCCTCCTGCTGCACGAAGCCGCGTGCCACCAAGCGAGCCTTGTGCTTGACGATGGCGCCGGCTTCATCCCTCTTCAACTTGAACACCCACTTAAGGGTGATCGCACGATGACCACGAGGGAGATCAGCAAGCTCCCAAGTGCGGTTCGTCTCAACCGCGTCCATCTCCGACTGCATCGCGGCACGCCATGCCACGTGTCTCTCAGCCTCCGCGAAAGACCGAGACTCGCCGTCATCGCACGCAAGGTGCAACTGCGCCTCCAGATCTTGATCATCCAGATTGCGAGGGGCCAGTCCCGGCACCGGCTGGTTGCCGAGAATGTTCTCCATCTTGCGATACCACAACTGCTCGCCGTCGTAGCACACGTCGAGGCGCTCCTCGTCGTGGGAGAGCGGAGTAACAAACTCCACTGGGTCGTGCTCGACACGAGATGGGGACGGAGTGGGCGTGCCTGGAGGAGTGGTCGTCGGTGCTGGAGTGCGTGGGGTCGCCGGCTGAGGTGGAGGTGGACGGTCGGGGGCTGGGGTAGACACGCTCGGTGGAGAAGAGTTGCCTACTCCCCCAACTCCCTTGAAGTGGACGTAGTCGAAGATGAAGTCGTCGTGCGTCGAGGTCGAACCATCGTCCACCACCTTGTCCCATGCCCATCCTCGCCCTTCGTTGAACACAACGTCGCGCGTCGTGCGCACACGCTGTGTCTCTGGGTCGAGAATGCGGTAGGCCTTTGAGCCCTCCGCGTAGCCGATGAACACCCCCGGAGTGCTCCTGTCGTCGAGCTTGCTGATGTGGCCAAGCTCCTTGGCAAACACGAGGCAGCCGAAGACCCGTAGATGAGAGACCGCCGGCTTGCGCCCATACCAAGCCTCGTACGGCGTCCTGCCGTTGAGAGCCTTGGTGGGCGAGCGGTTGAGGATGTAGACAGCCGTCACCACCGCCTCTCCCTAGAAGATAGCCGACATGCCCCTCTGCTTGAGGAGGGCCCGAGCCATCCCCACAACCGTCTGGTTGCGCCGCTCGACGACGCCGTTCTGCTGCGGGCTGTAGGGCGCGGAGTAGTGGAGCTGAACACCCTCATCCGCGTAATATGACGCGAATTCAGCCGCCGTGAATTCGCCGCCGTTGTCGGTGCGCAGCACACGCAGCTTGCGGCCGCACTCCGCCTCCGCAATGGCCTGCGCGCGCCTGATGGCGTTCGCAGCCTCTCCCTTGCTGCCAAGGACCACGACCCACATGTAGCGGGAGAGGTCGTCGACGAGCAGCAGGAAGTAGCGTCGTCCTCCTGGTGTAGCTGGTGTCACCGGGCCACACAAGTCCCCGTGAACGAGCTCGAGCCGTTCCTTAGCTCGAAAGCTCGACTGCTGGGGAAAAGGAAGCCGCCTCTGCTTCGTCAATACGCAGACATCGCAGAGCTGCTCCACGTGGTCAAGGCATGGCATGCCTCGCACCATCTCCTTGGCACTGAGCTGCTTTAGGGCCTCGAAGCGAAGATGCCCAAAGCGCTCGTGCCACTGCCATGCCTCGTCATCCCGACGAGTGGCAAGGCAGATAGGCTGTGCTACCTGCACGTGAAGGACATAGAGTCGATTGGTGCCTCTAGTTACCTTGGCAAGAAGGCGACGATGGCGATCCCAAATCCTCATGACTCCGTCCTTAATCTCCACGCGCGAACCGTTCTCATCCAGCTGTCCCAAGCTGATGATGGAGTTTCTCAACGCGGGGATGTAGTAGACTCCGACGAGCAGCCTGTGCTCACCAGACTCGGCGGTGAGGATGACGGAGCCGACACCCTTGATCTCCACGCCGGAGGCGTCACCAAACTTGACAGAGCCTCGGACATTGGAGTCAAGCTCAACGAAGAACTCCCGTCGACCGGTCATGTGATGGGTGGCGCCGGTGTCGAGTCACCACCTGTCAGTCTTGTCGTTGTTGGAGCCGTCGCCGAGGAAAGCGTGTGCTTTTGGCTCATCAAGATGAAGGAGAGCCGCTGCGGTCGATGCCACTAGAGGTGGCTTGATGCTTCCGTGTGCCAGAAGCAAAGCTGGCTCCTCCTCTACCCGTGCCACGTGGGCCTCCTTCTCCACTTGTGCCACGTGGGCCTGGCCACGTCGTGGCTGTCGACACTCCCTGGCCCAATGACCAAGCTTGCCACAGTTGTGGCAGGTGTCGTCTCGTGTCGGCTTGTGGTTGCCGACGGTGCCGCCCTGGGCGCCTCCGCGGGCGCCACCCTCGGTACGTCCGCGTGCCCCGGCCTGGGTACCTCCGCGCCCCTTGCGCGACTTGCCGCGCTTGCGGCCGCTTGTCGAGGAAGAGGACTCCCCCTTCTTCCGGTCACCCTGGCCAGCCTCCCACTGCTCGCGAGTGAGATGAAGCTTCCCGCCAATGGTGATAGGCCCCGAGAGAGGTTGTGGTTCGTCGCTGTCGACGACCTTGAGGCGACCTATCGCCTCTTCGATCGACATCGTGGAGAGGTCCAACAGAGACTCGATCGAGCGAGCGATCTGCTTGTACTTCTCGGGGATGCACCGAAGGAGCTTCTCGACAGCTCTCTCTTCGTTGTAGGTGTCGTCGCCGAACTGCACCAACTTCTGCAACAAAGTGTTGAGACGGAGAGCAAAGTCATCAACGTCCTCACCTGGCTTAAAGGCCAGGTTCTCCCACTCCTTGCGAAGCGCCTGCAGTGTGGACTTGCGGGCGCGGTCGCTGCCGATGCGTGCCGCAGCGATGGCATCCCATGCCTCCTTAGCAGTCCGCTTCTTGGAAAGCGAGAACTGCATCTCGGGCGGGACTGCAGCAATGAGGGCATCCAACGCCCGTCGATCCTCGTAGTAGTCGACGTCGCTGTACTGAACTGCTTCCCACATGTGTCGCACCTGGAGCCGTACCCTCATCACCGCGGCCCACTCGACGTAGTTGGTCTTGGTGAGGGTAGGCCACCCACCGCCGGGACCGACGTCCCTGACAATGTCCTGGACCCCGTGGTGTCCATGGTACCTATTCGGGGAGGGAGAACCGCGCCGCCTGTAATGGCCGCGTTCTCCGTCGACCCAGCCGCCGCCGCCGGGAACGCCACCGGCGCATCCGCGCCCGTCTGGGCTGCGGCTGTCGCGCCCATGGGGGCGCGCGGCTGCTCGCTGCACCTCTCGTGCTCGCGCCGCCTCCCTTACCGGCCTGAGCTCATCGTCGACGCCGCCGTCGACAGAGCTGCTGGAGCTACTGCCGCGCAGAGCCTCCAGCTCCGCTGCCGCCGCACCGCTACAGCCGCCGCCGCCGCTGCTTCCACTTCCGCCCTTGCTGCTGCCAGTTCCGCCGCCGCCAACCTTGCCGCCATTGCCGCCGTCGCCGCAGTCTCTGCCGCTGCTCGCTCGCGCTCCTCTGCCGCGGCGACCTCCGTCTGCCGCGCGCTCGAGGCGACCGAGCGCTGAGACTGTCCGTCGGACATGGCGCACTAGTGGGGAAGGGCTGTTGTGTGTGGAAGACAAGCTGCTGCTCGTCTGTGCAGGAGAGGAAGGAGTTGGAACAGCCGGTGTTCCTGCTGCCGGTTGTGGACAGAGAGAGGTGCGGGAAGGGGATGAGCAGGAGATGTTTAAGCTGCAGGATAGAACGGCTCTGATACCAGATGTTAGTAGTTGAATTCTTACTCTCATTGAAAGAGAGGATGACACTAGGAGTTGGGGCAATTTTCTTGTCTATTTCTCACACAATGCCATGCCAACCCAAGGGGTTGAGGCTACATATTTATAGCTTCCATGGCAGCCAACAACCAAGCATATGCCACAAAGATGCTAGTCTAAGATGCTTAGATGCTGTCTTAATATGCTGTCCTTGGCTGACACTAAGATGCTGTCCTAGTGTCCTTAATATGCTGTCCTAGTGTCCTTAGATGCTGTCCTAATTGGGGCCACAAAGACCAAAGGACTAGAGTACAACAAAGACCAAGGACCAAGGACTAAAGTGTAACAAACTAAAGGACTAGGGTACAAGGGACTAGGGGACCAAAGACCAAAGGACTACAAGACTTATTCCAACAGGAGGCCGAATGAAACCCTAATTTTCTGGCTCTGTTACCATGTTATGAATATCACTTGTATTATTATGTTTGCAGGAGGCCGAATATATAGAGGTACAGGATATTACAAATATGCATAAAGTCCCTCGTACAATAGGACTACACTAAACTTCTATATCTCTAACACTATTGTCAACAATCTCATCATCTTCTTCAGAACCATACAAATATATGATTATGGAGCCCTGGAAAAAAGCATTTAACAGTCCCCATATGACAAAGAGTTGAATAAATGCCATAGCCTGTTTAAGACCCCACCCTTTTTCATGATTTTGTGAGTTTGTTTCATTTTGGGCAGATAAATACAGAGAGTAATTTAGGCAAGTCTAGATTTTTGATACTTTAATTTGTTGATGATTATTTGCTGAGTAAGCGACAAATGACTTTGTTTGTTTCCGCAGCTAAGAAATTTAGTATGGGCCACGACCAAGCATGATGTCTACCTTTTGTTACATTACTCTGTGCTTCATTGGTCAGCCTTAAGTGGTGTGGATACAGAAATCATGGATGTCCATGGACATGTTGCACCAAGTGAGGTGATTAATTTTTTTTCCTGATTTTCAATTTTAATCAGCATATGCCTTTTCTTGCAGAAATGTAGGGAAAGGCTGCGTACAAAAGACCCAAGTGGGTCGGACCCTTCCCCGGACCCTGCGCAAGCGGGAGCTACATGCACCGGGCTGCCCTTTCTTTCTATATGCCTTTTCTTCTTTTTTGTTTCTGTTTTCTTTTACTTATGATTTTTTCTTGCTGGGTCTTGCTGTTACTTAATGGTTTCATCTCTAGCCTACCTCTAACTTGCTTGTTGTTGTTGTGAATACTTTACTAATGCCTTTGCATTTACTTATTGCAGAAGCATCCTGGAAGCTTATTAGAAGGTTTTTCTCATACCCAAATTAGTACCATGGCTGTGAAGGATAATTTTCTGGTTGCTGGAGGTTTTCAAGGAGAGCTAATATGTAAAGTATGTTTTCTGTATTACACGCATTTATTTTGGGAATGCTAAATTCTTAGTGAATTATAATGCGAATATTTATTGATGATCCCCTGTGAATGCAATGTAGCATCTCGATCGAAAAGGAATTAGCTTTTGCTGCAGGACAACATTGGATGAAAATGCAATTACCAATGGATTGGAAATATTCAATACATCAAGGTAAATTATCTCTCCGTGTTGTTTCTTGTTTGAGATTTAACCTTGTGAAACATATATGATGGACCAAGGCCATGTTTGGCCTCTGGTCCTGCTCCCTGTTTTTATGTCTCGTGATCCATCTTTCTAAATCGTGGGCAGCTGCACCGTATAGTTGGACTTGGACCATAAAATGAGAGTAATTGAACCTAGTCCTTGCTCCAGATAATGGCTCCTCAATTTTGACCATTTTACCATTTATATTCTTCTTCTCCTCTCGTCTCTTCTTCAACACTAGTCCATTCCCAAGCCACCTTGTTCTCTCTGTGAGAGTGGTGCTGCTTGAGGATAGTGACAGCTGCAGACATCAGGATGGAATGGGGAAATTGATCTGGTGGCAGGCTCATTTGACTGCTCGGTGTGACGGCAGCTGCCAAACAACAGAGATCTGCGACTGAGGAAAAGAAAAGGGAAATGTTCCATTCATTTGTGATGATGGAAAGCATGCCATGTGAGCTCAGAATGGCTCACTGGGCTCCGTCTTAGCGTCTTGTACCTAGTTGATCTGCAGAACTTTATGAGCTTAACATGTCTTTTATGTCTGGGATCTACTTATCACTGCATGTTTAGGGCTCTACATTGGAATACTACTACTCTAACTGTCCCTATCACTTCAAAGGATTTTTTTTTTCTTTTGAAACTGACAGTAACGTTCATGTTTGTCTCTGGTCTCATTGTTGTTTACAGTGGAGCTCTTCACTTCATCGCATCCAACAACGACTGTGGTGTGAGAGAGTATGATATGGAAAGATACCTGATGTGTAAGCATTTCCAATTTGATTGGCCTGTGAATGTAAGTGCAGTTGTTTGCTTCTCCTTTTTTGCTCTTTAGTTTTCTGTACAACTGTAGGGGAGGGCACTACCGAGAGTATTTTATATATAAAGATAGTAAATGTATGAAATGTCTGGAGGACCAGAAATACAAGGATGCAGATAACCCGGGGAACCAACCTAAATCATGACAGTAAAAAAGACTAATCAACAGAAGAATCATTACATAGCTTCATCACATATAAGGATAATCTAGACAGCCAGATGATGGGGAAACCAATTTCATAGGTCATCCATTTTTTACATATTACTCCCTCCGTTTGCATATATATGAAACTGGTTAAATTGTTTGTTGCTCAGAACTCTTTGGCTGAAGTGCTTGTTAGAGGGGGATTTTGTTGAAGATAAACATATAGAGCATCATTTGACATCAAATTTTCCTAACAGTAAACTTAATCAGCAGTAAAAAACTGAAAAATTAAGGTTAGGAAATGTTTAGAATTGCAATTTTGTATCATTGAATAGACCATTTGTTGCTTTCTGCTTGTCGTTTTTGGTTAACGGTGTTTAGGTTGAAACAGAGTCACTCTAGATTTCAAATATACATTCTCTATTCTAAATAATATTGCCAACTGTAACACATTTTTGTCGCTTTCCATATCTTGTTCTTTTAGATAATGCGAGAATTGATTTCTTTTGCTCCACTATTGAGTACAACTGTGCGCTATAGTGGATCATTTTTATTGATTTAATTTTCATACCTCTGTTTCCTTTGTTGATGCAGCACACATCATTGAGCCCTGATGGAAGGCTTGTTATTATTGTTGGGGATGACACAGATGCTTTGCTTATTGATTCTAATTCTGGAAAGGTAACTCAGCATTTGCTAAAGTTGGGTTTCAAGTTAAGCATCTTAGAAGTATCTACTGATGCATTGATTTAATGTAATCTATGTCTTGTATCTGGAAGCAGACTGTTTATTCCATGAAAGGTCATTTGGATTACTCCTTTGCATCGGCCTGGAGCCCAGACGGCCGGACATTTGCTACTGGTAACCAAGACAAAACTTGCCGGATTTGGGATGCTAGAAATCTCTCCAAGTCCATCCATGTCTTGAGAGGGAACCTTGGTGCTATAAGATCTATTCGCTACACACCAGATGGACAGTTCTTATCGATGGCAGAGGCAGCAGATTTTGTTCACGTCTTTGATGTCAAAAGTGACTACAATAAGCGACAAGAGCTGGATTTCTTTGGTGAGGTATCTGGTATGTCCTTCAGCCCTGACGCTGATACACTTTATGTTGGAGTGTCGGATAGGACATACGGCAGCCTACTTCAGTTTGGTCGCCTCTATAATCATTCATACCTGGACTTGCTGCTATGAGGTCAAAGCAAACAACTGTTAGTTTCTTGTGTTCCAGGGACGCCGATATTCAGCACAGATTAGGCATCTGAAGTCAGATTCAAATTAGCTTGGTTTCTTCTTTCAGAATACCTGCGCCCTGTTGTATCTGTATATAAACAACTGTATAGACACCCGTAGTCGGCTTTGAGGTGGAGTGAGGTGTCGGGTCTCAAATCATAAATTATATTTCAACTCTTCTTGCACTAGATTATCCACAAAGTCCAGAATTCGGATGTTGACTTATATCGATGTTTGCAATTCGTTTTTGTTGATTGAAACAAAATGCTTTATGATATATTTGCTATGCTGCAGTTGTATTGGACTTTTTTTTTGGCATTCTATACTGATGCACCCAGTCAGTGGTAGGAAATGCACCTATTGTAGCTCTAATACCAAAAGATGTGTGCACGAGCGTGGATTATCAGTGGCAGCTTGTGTGGCTTGATCTTCGTGGTCGAACATAAGAAAATAACTATTGGTGTCACCTGACAAAGAGGTGATGCAACACGAGCTCTTGCACCAGCGATGAACTATCGAAGCGTCCACTCTTTCATGCACTGACTAAACCTGCCTACGCCATCATGTCTTAGACATGAAGGCACTAATAGGATGAACCAAAGTTTGGCATTCTACAAAAAGTTTGGCACTAATAAGATTACAATTGGAATTGAAAGAACCGAGACTTATACATTGGAGGATTACATGGGTATTTATATGAAGGGTTAGGGAAATTTAATCTTAATCTTGACAACAATAAGAGGAGTCCTCTTGACTTCTGGTTAAGTGGAAACTTAAGACTTCCGTGCAAGACAAGGACTGTATGTGCAACTTCCACTAAAAACGATAATAACTCTTAGCTCGGAAATCACCACCACACGGTTTGTTCTATGTGAAATACCTAGACTTCAATATGTCTATTGATATGGATTATGGAACATTCGTGCTGAAGCATAAGCGAGTGTTGCAGATATAGGTGCAACTCAACCATTGAAATTAAAAGATCATAGTGCAGTGCAGATCGAGGCTACCCATGTCGACATTAGCTATGGGCACAAAACCCTAACCCATTAAAACCCAAACCCGAAACCAAAAAACCCGAATACCGAAACCCGAAATCATTTTTCGGGTAGCAGTTATCAAAACCCGAACATATTTTGGTTGTATTCGGGTTATAACCCGCGATACCCGAAACACCCGACCCGACAAGAAGTGAAATCACGCACCCACAGCCCAACATGACCTCCTGGCGGTCTGGCCCAAGTCCGAAATGAGTAACCCTAGCCGCGGCGCCGAGCCATCCAGACCCACACGCCGTCTCTCCCTCAGCCTTCGCCTCCTGCTGCCGCTGTCCCATCGCCCCCCGACTGCTGCCGCTGTGTCCGGGAGCAGCAGGAGCACCATGCCGCCAACTGCCGCCACCGCACGCGAGAGCAGCAGGCACGCCGCACTACTGGCACCACGGGCAGGAGCAGGAGGAGCGAGTCGCTGGTGCCGTCACCATCCTCCAGTGTTCTGGGAGCCGGCTGCCTCTCCTCGGTTCAGATCCGACACCTCCACTTCTCCAACTGCTGCTCACCAGCACATGAAGTGCATGCCTGACCATGGTCTATATTCATCCATCTCTTGCTCCTAGTTGTTAGTTTTTCTCCATCTAATTGCTTCTTGCAGGTGTTGTGCAGTAACAGTTATAGCATATAAATTATCTAGTTCTTGGACATATAGATGCTTTAAGTTGCTAATACTTGTTCATGTTTACTGACATGTTCTTGCTCCATCAACTAGATGTCAAGGTGCACACCGTCCAATTTTTTAGAACAATTTCTTGAGAACTATATAAAGAACAATTTTTGGGTAATATGGGTAACCAGAAAACTGAACCCGAATTTTCGGGTACCCGAAAATTTGGGTACAATTTCGGGTAGAGATTCTAAAAACCTGAATTTATAAAAACCTAAATTACCCGACCCAAAATTTCGGGTAATCTCGAACGCCCACCCCTAGTCGACATCATACTGTTGGGGCTTTCGGTGTGCTATTGGAGTCGATCACGTCACATGAAATTTTACTGTATCTACAACATCAAAATTGATACTCATATATTGAAGCCTAGTTCTCACCTTGTTAATACTCCCTCTATTCTGTTTTATTTAACACTGGGAGAGGGAGGGAGTAACACCCTATGTGAAACGCAGCCAGCTTCTAGTCAACCTATGGCCAATCGGTTAAAAGTAAATACAGTAGAGTGGAAGTTAATAATACCGAAATGGGTATAGAAGAGCACCTCGTCCTCCCTCGAATAACTAGACGGCGTCAAATATAAAGAAATGGAGAGAATATTATTTTTATTGACGGCCATCGCAATACGATGTCTCATGTGTTCCGGCCGATGGTGTAGTAACCTTCGATCACACAGACAAAACAGGAAGGATTAGGGCAAGAAGGGAGACGAATGTGCAGCTCCTTTGCATGATGCATGTGCGCATCACACAGACGGTCAATTATCAACATTCAGGATACGTCCAATCAAGAGCGTACTGGCATCAGTTTCTCGTATTGCACCGGACACCAAAAAAATTTCGTGGCAGTTGAGTTAAACAACAAAAGTGGCCTTTATCTACCGTATCTTGAGGTGCAGCACGCAAAAAAAGTTGTGTGGCATCATTCATCTCCAACCATATTAAAACCGAAGTGCTAAAAATCATTTCCATGTTAACATAAACCATTTATAGGGTATGGTTGCATTATTTGTTCCATAAGAATTAATTATTTGCTCTATAAGATTTAACTATTTGTTCCATATGAACTAACCTTTTGTTCTATATAGTTCCACTATCCGTTCCACGTGAATTAATTATCTGTTCCACATGAGTTAACTATTTGTTTCACATATATTTTGGCGTACAATCACGATGCACCATTTAAAAAATTTTGGGACCCAAAATAAAAAAAGTTAGTGGACATATATGGCACAAGTTGATAGGACGTTGTGACAGAACTGCCCCGAGAATGGGCCAATTCACCTTTCATAATCGATCTCGGGTGTCACTTAACAAGCAGGTACCAAATAGTATAACATAGGACACAACAAATATATTACAAGGGAGAGTTAAAGTAACAACACTTTAAGTTTTGATTTTACAAGTGTCTTAAAAATACCATGAGTCAACAAAGTAGCGCAAGCGATGTCACACACACAACGTCATATATCTTACAATAGAAACATGCCCAACCCTTAGGCATGTCTCAATTTTTCACGTCCAAGTGGTGGAGAAGAGGGAACCCATTCAGACTTCACCTTCCCACACCACCTTGCCGCAACAATTACAGAAAGTTCCAAAGCGCTCATCTGCAAGTAAAATGATATCCACAAATTTTGTGTAACTAATACTCAACAGGTCTTACTCGTTAAATTTGGCTAATTACAACTGACTTCTATATCATGTGTGAGGGTCAAACGGAGCTAAATTTACTTGCAAAAATAACACTAAGAGTGGATCCTTATTTCTCTGTTTTAGCAAAATTAACAAGGGATTAGGAAGGACAAAAGTTTGCTAACATATACTAAATCAAACATGGTTTTGCATACCATATAAGATATCAAAGTCAGCACACCACATTGTTCAAATATTTCACATTTTACTACGATATGGCGAGATCAGAAGCGGTACTCCTAACCGTGGGGCGGCGATTTAAATCGATTTACATCCTACAAGAGCAACTCAATTACAGGACGTGGACTCACTCCTGAATTGTCATACACAACAATCTTTCACACCAACACAAACAGAGTCAGTTCGCTCCACTCTCCCGAGTCATGTGATCCCTCAATGCGATACCCATTCCCTAAAGTAACCGTGGGTAACCTCATGCTCTCCCTCAAAGTATAAAACCAAAAGAGAGGAGGGAAACATCCAACCACAACCATCATCGAGTTAAATCGGTTTTCTGAGTCCCATACCCAATATGTAATGATAATGCTCAAACTTTCTCAACAAGGTCTCACTCAATCAGTCCATAACTGACACAGACAAAGCTACCACACACAAGACCCATACCTTATTTTAAACTAAGTGAAAGTTGCCTAGAGGGGGTGAATAGGTTAATTTAATCCTAAAACACAATAATCAACAAATTCTGGCAAACTCGGATATGTACGAAATATTTCAGGCAAGTCCAAAATTTTTGGATAGGTGTGAATAAATCATGCAAGTCCAAGGTTAGTCGCAGCGGAGACAATTATTGATAGTTATAGGTCAAGTATATAAATAAAATGATCTAGCAACAACACTTAATCAATACTAGCAACCTATTGCACAAATTTGATGATCTAGAGAGTCAATTATCTCAGAGCTAGGGCTAGGTCAACACAAGCAAGGTGACGATTTCATGGCTCCTCTACGCCCCCGCTCCTGCTCCTACCCCGCTACCTCCCCCCGCCTCCACCACCAGCCATCCTTGGTGGCTACATGGATCCTCGCTTGAGTGGTCGGCCCGGTGAACTACCACCGACCGGGTGTCAGAAGCGGTTGCCACCTTGTCGTGCCAAACATGGAAGGAGACCGAGACAGGGCTTCTTTCCGGCAATGGGACTTCAGCAAGGCTCATCGCTTTTAGGACCTGGTGTACGCAACCTCCCCTCTTCAATCCACCATCCCTCCTCTGATTCTTTGGGAGTGTTCTTCCTACTAGCGATTTTCCGATGTTTTACATTTCGATTGATAGAGGATTCCATCGGCTGGGCCCTTCATGCGGCCATCAGTGGCACCCCTGGTGCCTTTCATGTCTCGAGGAAGAGGGACACACACTTCAAGTTTGCCGTTGCCTCTAAGAATGTTGGCCAGCTTGTATGCTCTCTTAAGAGGGTGATCATTGATCAGTTTGGTGCTACTTCTTCCTCTGGCATGAAAGGTGGCCCCATCTGGGTCAAGTATCTTAGATCCTAGCAAAGGGAGGAAGAAGAATCCTAGGCCATAGTCTCCCATAAAAAAAGACAATAGGAAGGTGCCTTTCTCCTCACCGATCAGACTGTCCGCGCCAGTTCACAAAGCTAAGCCCTCGTGTCGCCTCGACACTATTCGCCCGACGATTCGCCCATACCAATCCACCCCAGTCATCCGTTTTGGCAGCTCTATGTGTCCCAGCACCTCCTCAAGCCCAGGGCTTCTGCACAACCTTAGCATCGCACCGATGCTCTTTGGTTGTCACCGCCTCTCGTCCTTCTTGGCCGCCGGTGAGACCCGCCATGGCCATCAACAATATCCTAAAGGGGTCACCATAACCCGCTCTAGATTTTCAAATCCATGTTTAAACCTACTGCTATGGATGGGACACTTCACCTAGATATCAACTCCCATAGGAAAAACGCCCGTGGGGTATAATGAAACCTACCAATACCAGCTGGGCGCCCCATGCTTCTCGCTCCACTTCCCCAATCAGGGTGCGGAAAGGCCTTTCAATAAACAAGATATCATTCCTTTCCAATGCGCATCCTTGGCGTAAGGATCTTAATTGGCAGCGATCGGCCAGGTCAGGCGCCTCCCAGCGCAAGGGACAAGACGTTCGCGCAATCACACCCGGTTTTTGAATCAAACCAGGAATGACATATGTGTGCCTAGGATTCAATTCCACAAATACTTTGTGACATCATTGATGATAAAAATGATTACGACCATATCATAATAGTACCTTTATTACAATAGCTCATAAAAAGTCTTTATTACAATAGCAGTGAAAGAAAACTAGCGTCAGCAGCTCCAAATCCACAGGCAATCGACGGTGAGGAAAGCACGCCTAGTACTCCACGTAGTCTTCTCCATGGTCCTCCCAATGTTCTTCTGTAGTTGAGAGGCGAGTGAGCTAGCAAGTGTAAGTACTTGTCATACTCAGCAAGTGTGGGAAAAGAGTGACATGTGGCCAAGTACAAGGATGGCAATAAAGGTTCATTGCACAAAAGCGTATTTAGTTCACAAAGTTATAAAAGCAAACCAATATTACTAAGTGAGGTCATATGTCACACCCGGTTTTTCCGAAGAAACAACCAAGTGAATATCACATGTATGCCAGGATCATTTTCTCATACATGTGATGACAAATAGTGAAGCATCATTTATTACAAGCCACGTGTCGAGTATAAATAAGTCTTACATTCGCAAATATCTCAATGGACAATAATAAGTTCATCACAAGTAAATAAACTAGCAGCGGAATAATTATTCTCGTAGGCTCCATCACAGGCGTTGCCCGGGGGTCTCCATGAACCTAGAAACCTTCTTCGGGTCCAAAGTCTTGGTCATTATACACCACCTCGTTATCTTGACCTGAGCAGCAATATAAACAAACAAATATGCAAGGTTGAGTACCAATGGTACTCAGCAAGTGTGGGAAAATTATATCATGCACGGCTAGAACAAGGAGAGGTTGAACTCATGGTTAAAGCACTACGCAATTAATACCTATCACCTTAGCTTGTTAAGCACCTACATTACTACACAAATGAAATGGTCCCAATCTCTCATCCCATCATCATAACCAAATACCCATAACATCATTTTCAATGTTAAGCTCCCCGCTTAACATCCACAACTTCCGACATCATCACCCTCTAATCATGAATAAGTCCAAGCCGCTCTTGACCGTGAGCACGGATGTCATGACAGTTTTGACTCTGCAAAGTTTGTACCACTGTACCCACATGTAGTGATTTCATCCCCCGTTGCCGGGTGGACTAAAAGAACCTCCATTATGCCAGTGGCTACGAACCACATTCACACTTCCCAGGTGTGTAGCCAGGAGATCACTACGAAGTCTTTACAAAAAGATTCCCGACGAGCGTGGGCCCATTGAGGTTTCACCCCTAACAGCATACAAGAGGCTCCAACCCCGCTGCAGTGGCCCCCTCTTGAGCCTTGCGGTTCATATGGTAGTCCAGCTGACACCTATTCCCCGCACCATCCAACACACCCATACTACGCCGGGGATACACCTAATTAATTGGCCAAGCTGCCCCATCTCAGCATGTGGTTGGCACTGTAAAGCCAGGTTACATGCTCCATGAACCGGTCCTTAGGATCCAGGCAAGTACTAAACACAAACCCGAGTCTCGTGCACCCAGCACACAACCAAAACATCCAACTTGCCTTGATCCCTATCTCTACATAACTCACCATATCTCATTCAAGAGTATGGTAAAATAAACTGATGATCTCATATCCCAATTATCCCATTCTAAGCATGGCTAAGCATATGCATAATAATAAATGTCATGATAAAATAAATCCCAACCCAAGCTACAAGGAAACAAGGTAATGCAATTCTAGGGAAACTTCCTAGCTTGGGTTTCATATTTAACTTAACAATGCAATAATTCTATCTAAACATCCTAGTATAGGATCAAAGTGGTCAAGGACACTTGCCTCCTTCCTGCTGCTCTTGGAATGGGTAGTCCTGATCTTGGAAAGGAATAACTTGCTCTTGAGCAGGTTCTACATCATACCATCACACATAACAAAAGAAAAACAACAATCCATAAGACATAGTTCACACTTCCACTTCATACAAACTACACATTCACATCTATGAAAGTCATTTACCATTATATGGGTTGTGGTTACTCTATATGTGTTGATTTGTGTCTTGCATGCACCTTTAATCATGTGTATATGATTCCTACTTTTGTGTTCACATTTAAACTTACATACTATATATATATATATATATATATATATATATATATATATATATGAGTTTCCAATTCAAATAAATTCCTTATATTTAACTACTACACCTTTTTGCTACCAAGTATGCATGAAAGGTATTTTTCTTCTCCATATGTGTCTTCAGAATTTCTACCAACCCTAAACTGAATTCTTTGGATTTTAGAACTCCATTTATCATTTACTAGTTGCTATATTTTCAGATTTATTTCCTATGCCTAAATGTGAACTTTATTATGAAAATAGTAAGACACATCATCTAAACAGAATAGGTTCTGATCTAAAATATTTACTAATATATTTTTGACCTTTTCCTCTGATGTAAACTATTTTACAATTATTTTCCCTATTTTCCAGAACTATTCTTTACTTAAAAATGTGTCCCTAAATGTGAATAATAAATTAAACAGATTCAATTCAGCCCAAAATATGTTTTTATCTCACTCCAAAGTTTTCTAAATACTGAGAAAGTTTTTAATTTAATTAAGACAATATGTTTGTCCCACTTTTTAATTTTTAAACACTAGCCACATATTCAATTTCCTAATTTAAATACTAAACAGGGCTAAAAAGGTAAACTCACCCCATTACAGGGTCTATAATATTATTTTCAGAATTTCCAGGGGTCTAGCTACACTTATCAGAGGTATTTTTCCTAATTTTTATTAAGTCCAGTGGCTAAAACTGATTTTTAAATGAATTTACATGATTTTCTGGAGTTCCAGGGGCTAGATCAGAAGTTTCCGGGGCTAGCTCTTATTTCCCGAGAACCACAGGGGGTAGCACGTAAGATTTCCAGTCTTTATAACGCGGGGCTGACGTGGACCGTGCGATTTTAAACCGACGGCTGAGATTATAACGTCGAACCGGTACGCGGGGCCTATCATGCGATTTAAAATAAACGGCGCACAAGCGGCCACGTCGCTCTGATCGAGCGCGGGCGGCGCTGCCGGCGGCGCACGGCGGCGGGAAGCGGCGATCTCGCCAGAAACTTTCGGATCTTCAGGAATTCTTCCTAGAACTGTGATTTTATGGCATAGATCGGTAGAGGGGAGGCCGGGATCTCACCTCGGGGGTTTTCTTGAGCTCGGAGGTCCTGGAAGGTGATCGGCGATGAGGTCCGAGGCGAAACCACGGCGAAGCTCGTCGGCGCTGTGTTTACACCGCAAGTCACCGAGTTTTCTGCACCTGCAAGGTTCCCCGGAGGCGGTGGATCAAGACCAGCGAGTTAGATCGGAAATTCCGAGCTTAGATCGGCCAGAATTCGTCGGAGAAGTCTCGGTTCTCACCGGAGTAAAAATCGGCGATCGCGGGGGAAAAACAGAACGAGGCCGGGGTTTTTATAGATGGGGGAGGGCGGCGGGGTGGTTTAGATCATGTCCGCGTCGCCTATGAACAGAATTCAGCGGGGATACGACGAAATCCCGATCGGTTTTGATTCGGATGCGAGGGAGTTCGGCGCTGGCGCGAGGTAGACGATGATCGGGTGGGCCCCGCCTGTCAGTGTGAGGAAGCAGCGCGCGCGGCTGTGTGCTGGCGCGGGCGCTGGCTGGGCCGGCTGGTGGGTTTCGGCCCACTGGCCGGTTTTTTTTCTGTTTTCTCTTTTTAGTTTTCTATTTCTTTTCTGATTTGAGTTTAATTTGAATTCTAGTTTGAATTTGAATTTTTGCAAAACATGCAACACGTCCAAAAATTTTTAAATTCCTCTCTTAACATGATTTAGGGTTTTAAATCAAAATTTTAGGGTGTTACATCATACCCATCCCAAACCATCATCATTAGTGAAGAACGTTCCAAAATGCATTGCATAATTCAACCATTCATTTTCCACCACTAATATTCATCCAACGTTACTCATATTCAATGACCATCAATTACCATATTCCACCATATCCAAGTTAAGACTAGTCATGTGAGGATCCAAGTCAAGACAGTTCTAGCACTATTTAGAGGTTGTACCACTTTACCCACAAGTTCATGATTTCGTCACCTGTCGGTGACTAGGAAACCTCTATTTCACCAAGACACACTACCTTGGGTGTGTGGCCAAGAGATCACAAAAAATCCTTTACAAAGGGATTGTCGACATGTATGACCCCACTAAGGTGTCACCGGAGGGGGACGACTCCATCCTGAGTACCATCCAATCCAAGGGCCCCTTCTTGTGCCTTTCAGACCCCAGGGTAGCCTTCCTGACTTCGATTACCTGTTCCTCCATCCGGTCCATAGCATTCCGACAGCACTTCTAATTACTTAGTTCAGCTTTACCCACGTTAGCCTTGTGGTGGCACTGTAGCTCCTGGTGGTCGCTACACGAACCGTTCCTTAGATCTAAAGCAAGCCTACCGCCAAACCATCCAACCACATCCTATAAAGCCTGTTTGCTTAGATCCCTAAGTTCCATGTTGCTAAAAAGGGGTCATCATTATTCATGTGGTTAAGTTCATTAATCAAGGTACTTACTTTTCCATTAAACCGAACTAAGCATGCTAAGTGGAAAGAAAAATTACTGAACCGACTCTTCATCAATTTCTAAGCGACAAGGAATGACAATTCAATACTAGTAAACCCTAACATTAGGTTTTCTAGTAAAATTGACTTTAGCATGTATAGTTCGCAAACAAAAACAATTTTCTCAAAAACAGGATCAAAATGGTCAAGGGCACTTGCCTTGTTACTGTAGGGTGGTTTGTCCAAGAGCTTCGAAGTCCTGCTGCTGCAAGTCCTCGTACAAAGCCTCTTGAGTGTATTCGTCTACTCGTATTGACACATACACAAGCAATGTGCACAATAAATACATTGAAATCATGCAATTCAATATGCTATGACATGCATGAATGCAATTACTCACTAAATTATGATTTTCTAATCATATTGTATATTTTTAGTAGGGCTTATAATAAATTTTAAGATTTTAGTAACTAATTTGTTATGTTTCATAATAAATTATGTGGGTTTAGGCTTTATTGCAATTAATTTGGGCTTAAGATAATTTATTCAGATTAAATAGTAAATAATAATTTTCCAGAATTTATTTTGATTTACTATGATTTTCTAGAGTTAATTTTCTATTCAGTATGCTATTTAGGCATTCCTTCTAATTATTTTGGGCTGCAAATGATTATTCCAGATCAATAAAGATTCAAAAATAATTTAATTAAGTGTCTAGGGGCTTATTTCTATTTTCTAGAAATTTCTAAGGTAGAAATACAATTTTACAGATTAAAATAACATTAAATAGATTATAATTATAATTAACAGATTAAGGAAATGATTTTTTTAATTTCCAGAGATCATTTCACAATTTTCTTAAAGTTTTTGGACTTATCTATAAAAATACAGGGCAAATAACAATTATTTAAAAGTACTAAGGACTCTAGTCTAAATTTTAGGGCTAAATTCCAATTTTTAAATTGATCAAGGGCTTTGGTATGTTAATTACTGCTAAATAATGATTTGACCTTACCCTAGGGGTTGTTCAGCAAGATTCCAGGGTTAATTTTATAGATTACTGAGGGTCTAGGGGCTAATCTATAAGTTTGGCTTTTCTATGGATTTCCAGAATTACTTTTCTATTAGCAATCCCGTGGAAAACGTCCACCAGTCTGGTGGACCGAGGATCGGCGCCGGTCTACAATCCACGGTGGACCGGCCGCGTACCCCTTCGGGGGTTTCTAATCAGGGCCGTCGGATTTAGATCCGACGGTCCGTATGAAATGGCGACAAGCTTTTAGAATCCTATGTGTTAGGAAGGTCCCACAAAAGCTAAAATAGAAGTTCTATAGGACGGTGATCAGACCCGCGATGCTATATGGGACGGAATGTTGGCCAACTAAACGGCAACATGTCCAACAAATGAGCGTCGCAGAGATGCACATGCTACGGTGGATGTGCGGGCACACGAGAAGAGACCGAATAAGGAATGAGGCGATTCATGATAGGGTAGGGGTGACGCCGATTGAAGAGAAGTTAGTCCAACATCGACTAAGGTGGTTTGGACATATCCAGCAGATACCTCCAGAAGCACCGGTTAGTAGTGGGATTTTAAGAGGTAGAGAAAATATTAGGAGGGGTAGAGGACAACCAAGGTTGACCTGGGAGGAGGCGATAAAACGAGATTTAAGAGATTGGAATGTATCCACAGACTTAGCTCATGATATGACCGCATGGAAAGTAGCAATTCATGTGCCAGAATCTTAGTATTTTTCTTTTCTTTTTTTTTGTTATTCTTATATCTCTTTCTCTCTTTTACTTCATTGAAATATATATATATTCTAAATTTATATTTGAATTCCTAATTTGCTCAAATTTAAAATAAGGGTGTTACAAACCTACCCCCTTAAAATGAATCTTGCCCTCGTGATTCGGACGGGTCGGAGAAGAGGTGGGGAAACTCCGCCTTGAGATCATCTTAACGTTCCCATGTTGCTTCGCCTTCCGTATGGTGTTTCCACTGCACCTTGCTCATGCAAATCACCTTGTTCCTTGTAACCTTCTAAATTGTATCTAAGATATTGATAGGCTGCTCTGTATCGGTGAGATTTTCTCTAAGTTCCATCTCATCTATCGACACTTGTTCTTCTGGCACTCTTAGTCACTTCTTTAATTGGGACACATAAAACACGTCATGCACGTCTGAGAAGTGCGGAGGTAACTCTAGCTGATATGTCACTTCTTGTCTTGCCAACACTTGAAATGGGCTGATGTAACGAGGTGCCAGCTTGCCTTTGACCTTAAAGTGTCGATGACCTCTAATAGGTGAAACCATGAGATACATGAAGTCTCCGACTTCAAAGGTCAAGTCTCTCCTTCAATTATCTGCATATCCTTTTTGGCGTGACTATGCAACCCTTATATTCTCCCCTATGAATTGTACTTGCCTTTCTGCTTCTTGCAGTACTTCCGGTCCGAAGACTTGACTCTCTCTAGTCTCGTTCTAGAATAAAGGTGTCCTACACCTTATTCTATATAATGCTTCAAACGGGGACATCTTCAGGCTAGCTTGGTAGCTATTGTTGTATGAGAACTCTACGTACGGCAAGCTCTTGTACCAGCTGTGCCCGTACTTCAAAGCAAAAGCTCTCAACATGTCCTCCAGTATCTAATTTGTCCTCTCGGTTTGTCCGTCAGTCTGGGGGTGATACTCGGAGCTGAAATTCAGTTTAATGTCCATGGACTCGTGCGGCTTCTCCCAAAATCTGGAGGTAAATTGAGAACCTCGATCAAAGACTATCTTCTTAGGAACTCCGTGTAGACATAATATCCTTGACATAAACAATTTTTGCTAGCTTGGCTTCGCTGTAAGTGGTTTTGACTGGTACGAAGTGTGCAACCTTGGTCAAACGGTCCACTATGACCGATATCGAGTTGTATCCCCACTGAGTACGGGGTAGTATGACAATAAAGTACATGCCGATTTCTCCCCACTTCCACTCGGAAATCTTTAATGGTTGCAATAATCTGGCCGGTCGCTGATGTTTAGTCTTGACTCGTTGACACGTGTCGCAGAAAGCAACATATTCTAATACATCTCTTTTCATGTCGTGCCACCAGAACTAGGTCTTCAATTTCTTGTACATTTTTGTGCAACCTGGGTGGATGGAGTACGCCGAGTCATGTGCCTCTCTTAAAATCATGTCGAGAGCGTGTTTCACATCAGAGACACAAATCCTTTTTCCCAGCCATAGTATGTCGTGTTCATCCTTGGTGAAGTCCTTTTTCGATCCATCTTAGACTGTGCCTTAATTTCTTTAATCTTCTCGTCAGCTAACCGTCCTTGTATTTCCTGCTCTAGTGTTGGGTTTATTTCTATAACCTCCATCTCATTCAAAAAATTGATTTTAAGTCATTTGAACTCCTCACATAGTTCTGGTGGTAATTCTTTGACCATTAATCAGTGGCATTGTGCTTTCCGACTTAATGCGTTTGCCACTACATTTGCCTTTCCAGGATGGTAGTTGATTCCCACGTCATAGTCTTTAATCAACTCCAACCAACGACGTTGTCTCAAATTCAGGTCGGTCTACGTAAATATGTACTTGATACTCTTGTGGTACGTGTAGATCTCACACTTATGGCCAAGGATATAGTGTCTCCAAATCTTTTGGTCATGGACCACAACTGCCAACTCGAGGTCATGAGTCGGGTAGTTCATCTCATGCTTTCGTAATTGTCTCAAAGCATAGGCCACTACCTGTCCTTCCTGCATGAGTACGCATCCAAGTCCTTGCCTTAATGCATCACAGTAAATGTCAAAACTCTTGCTCACGTCCGGCAGGATTAATACCGGAGTTGTCGTCAACCTCTTCTTTAGTTCCTCAAACCCATCCTGGCATGCTTGAGTCCATACGAACTCCTTTCCTTTACCTAAAAGTGTTGTCATGGGTTTTGCTATCTTGGAGAAGTCCTTTATAAACCGGCGGTAGTATCCAGTCAATCCTAAGAAACTTTTGATATCTCTCACACTCTGTGGTTGCTTCCAGTTCAGCACATCCTTCACCTTAACAGGGTTGACCGACGCTCCTCCGACTGAGATAATATGTCCAAAAAATGATATTTGTCTCAGTCAGAACTAACACTTGCTAAATTTGGCATATAACTGATGTTCTCAACGCTTCGTTAATGTTAGTCTCGAATGCTCTTCATGTCCCTCTTTGCTCTTAGAGTATATCATGATGTCATCAATGAATACCACCAAAAACTTGTCTAAATACTCCATGAAGACCTTGTTCATGAGTAACATAAAGTATGCGGGTGCATTCGTCAGTCCGAATGACATGAGTGTATACTCGTATGACCCATATCGGGTTCGGAATGCCGTCTTAGGTATGTCCGACGATCTTATCTTCATATGGAAATATCCAGATCAAAGGTTGATCTTAGAAAACACTTTGGATCCCTTCATCTGATCAAACATATCTTCTATGCGAGGTAACTGGTACTTGTTTTTAATAGTCACCTCGTTAAGAGCCCTATAGTCTACGCATAACCTCTGGGACCCATCCTTCTTTTCCACAAAGAGCACTGGGGCTCCCCATGGCGACGAGTTTGGACGGATAGATCCCTTGTCAATTTGCTATTGTAGCTACTTCTTGAGCTCCGCTAGCTCATTAGCTGACATCTTATATGGCCTCTTAGCTATAGGTGCAGTCCCAGATACTAAATCAATGACGAATTCGATGTCTCAGTCGGGTGGCATACCTGACAACTCTTCTGGTACCACGTTTGGATACTCGCGTACCACACGTATCTCTTCTAGCATCGTGTCTTCCATTTGGTTGAGCATTGCTTTCTTCTGTCCTACTTTAGTTGCCTCAAACTCTATTTTGATATTGTCTCCATTGGTCAGCTGTATGTCCCTTTTGGTACATTGGATTACTCCATCGTACTTGCGTAGCCAATCCATTCCATGTATTCTATCTATCCCCTGAGAGTCTAGGACAATGAGGTTGGTAGGAAAGTCTACCCCCCTTATTCTAAGGTTAACCTTTGGACATACCATGTTGGTCCTCATCTCTCCTCTAGGAGAACTAACTAACATAGTTTGTCTCATAGCTGATACAGGCATATTGTACTTTGCAATGTATCTCGATGATATGAATGAATGTGATGCTTCAAAATCAAATAGTATTGTTGCTGGATTGGAGTTGGCTAGAAACATACCGATTACAACGTCATCAGCTTGCTGAGCATCTTCAGTGGAGACGTGCTTTGGCTAACCAAGAACAAAGTTCTGCTTGTACAGTTGCCTTGCCCTGGAGCTGACCCTCCATTTGGCCGAGGGTTCTGGTTCTGCCTCGGAGCATTGTTCATCTGTCCTGAGTTCCGTTTAGGACACTGAGCCATGAAGTGTCCTGTCTCACCACAGGTGTAGCATGTCCTGTTAGTGGTGGCGCCAGCAGGGTTAAAGCGAGTCTGGTTGTGTGGGTTGGCGGGAAAAGTGTGGCATGGAGTGGTTGGGATGGAAAACGGGGTCCTGGAATGGCGAGGCGTGGCTGTTGTGGTTGACTGTAGCGAGGTGGATTAGTGGGGCGGAATGCGGGAGTAGGTGGACGGTAATATGGTGCAGGTGGCGGCGCAAAACAAGGACAGATGTTGTGGCGGACCGGAATCCGCCCATCCAGGATCGCAGAGGGTGGTGCCGCAAGATGCGACACCCGACAGCACAAGTCGTAAGGACACAATATATTACCTGGGAAAATAAATGAACTGTACAAAGTAGTACACTACTCAGTTACAAACTATTGTTTATAATACACAGCGGAAGTCTAAACTATACAACTCACGCCCGCCTATCTAGCAAAAGTCGGTTGCCCAGCCCTAGGGCAACCCACACTAGCTGCACGTCTCATCTCAGCGCGGCGTGTACGGCTCCCACTCAGCCGTAGTCCCCGACGGAGGGTAACCCTCGCCGGTGGACTCGTACTCTGAGTCCGTGGGTGGCTCCTCACCTGAAAAACACTTAAGCAGCAACCGTGAGCACGATGGCTCAACAAGGCTTAACCGACTCACTTAAGCATGAAACTCTACATGAGGTGTACAATGACATAGGTAGTAATATTGCAGCAAATGGACACGCCTACAAGTTCATCCTTAGTTCATCTTTTAGCAACAAGTTAACAGTTCGGAAATCTGAAATTTAGTAAGCAATATTTGGTGGCACACATGTAGCAATACAATTATATCATAACAGCAAGATTGAATCATAACATTCCATACATTAGTCTACGTTACGACACAGTGAACAAGCGGTACTCGTCACCGCGAGGGACGGCGAATCGACTCGATATACACCTGCAGGGAAACCCAAAGAGCACGTCACGTACGCCCAGCCGTGGAGCTGCACAGCACGCTCACTCGATGTCGTACGGGACAACCTTTCACCCAACAGCCCAAACATCGAACCGGTCGCACCGAAACGAGTAGGAGGTTCCCCACACGGAGCATCTTACTATGCCCGTTGGCAGATTTCCACCTTGCTGCCCTCAGCCTACACCTATAAATCGGTGCGTTATGCCTCGACGCCCGGAGGTTTAGACTACATCGGTTTATCGGGGCCCATATATCCGATATGCCTTCGGTACATTCAATACTTGTTCAGCAGGGCCGCACACGGATCGGTCCTCAATCGACACCGACAGGGCTGCGCACACAAGACTTCCTCTTGATGCGCCCTAGCCCCTGCCTAGTCTCATTTTCATTACTAAAGTGATCTCACATCACTCGAACCAATCCCGTGTGTCCCAATCCTAACTCGCGAGTAGATTCCAACTACTCGACTTGTACCGAAGTCCTATGAATTATTAAGCATAGCCTGTCTACTCGAGATCTTAGACACTACCCTCACTCTTATGGAAAAATTCTGGTCATGCAAGTGGGGTATTCATCCATCCTACACCTAATGCACATACACCCTTCACCCTACGTATGTAAACAAAGTAAAAACTTTATAAAAGGCTTAATGCAAACTGAGTCTTGCCTTGTTGCTGCTGGTCAGGGGTTAAGTCTTCGTCCGGAAGAAGGAAGTCCAACACTTCCGGAGTCTCTTCGCCTTCAGCGACTACACGATGCATACAAGTTTATTAAAATGCTGCTGCTATTAGTTCTAATAACCAGTTTCTAACAACTGGAACTCTGTTCAAGAATTTAAAATGGAACTGGGGTTTAGTGGTTTGGGTTTGGACCTAAGTACATGGTTAAGTGCTAAGTGGTTACCCCCCTCTTCCATATTGATCAACTCAAGTGGTTAAACAGAGCAGGGGTGATCCAGAGCTCCAATGGAGCTGATAATTTTTGTGTGAGTTCCTTGTCACAAGAAAACTTTCTGGATCAAAATTTAGCACTTATCATTGAGTGGTTTGTTCAGAATAATTCTTTTAGCAATAAGCAAAGAAGAATTAATTCTGAGGTCACACCTCTGTTCATGCCTAACTGAGTGAACTACAATTTCCATTATAGCTCACAGAGTCTGCATGAATTTTCCTAGCATTTTTGGAGCTAAGATTTGCCCATAACTGAATTTCCAAGTTTTGGAAATTCTCTGGAAATGTTTCTGTTATTCAATTGAACACAGCACCTTCAAATTTGAATTGCTCTGATCAAATCAACTCCAAATGGCCTGAAACTTTTACAGGGTTTCACTAACCTCCTAAAGGACATTCTGGCAAAATTTGAAGATTTTTGGATGAACCAAACTCCCTCTAAAATTGTCTTGCTGAAAGGCTTTAAAGAATTTTCCAGAATTAATTCTTGGGTTTCATACAAATTGGGTTGTTTATTTGGACAGGGCTTGGCAAAATGAATCCAACCCAATTTGAATCACTAATTTTGGAGTTTCCTAGCAAAAGTTATGGGGTTCTAAAGTTTGAACTAAATCTGAAATTCTAAATAAACCGGAGAAAAATTTAAACTCTGACCGTGGGCCCGGCACACACGTGTCACCGCTGGAGCTGAGCCACACGGGGCTACAGACCCCTTCCCGTGCAGTCACACTTGATCCCCGGGGCCGCAGTAGATCTGGGTTTTAAACTTCCCGTCGCTGACACGTGGGGCCCGCGGGTCGTCTTCCTCCTCGCGTTCCCGCGCCCGCATGCCGCCGGGCTCGCCGGAGACACGCTGATACTTGTGCCCGGCCGACTCTCGAGCTCTCCCTCGCCGCCAGGGCCTAGTTTCACCTGCTGAACATGCTGGCACCCTGGGCTCCGGCCGGCGGTGGCCCTAACCTAGCCGGCGACGGTGCAGCGGCTCGGACTCACTTCGGTTATGCCACCCGGCCAACTCAGCCCGCCAAAACCTCGGTGGAAGGGTTCTACAGCACCAGGGGATCTTAGAGAAGGTCGAACAGGCCATGTAAGGGCTCGGGAAGAGCTCTAACCTAGCTGTCACCGTGAACCCGACCCTTCCCGCCATATCCGCAGTGGGAAAACCGGAAAATACGCCGGCTACAGCCAAAATCCAGCTAGGGTTGCGAAGTGAACTTGAGCGCCGTCAAGTCTAGCTCCTGTGAGTGCAGTATGATGTGCCCTAAGCAAGTCTACGTTGGGAATTTACGGTTTTCTTACCAGAGGGTAGTTCTGCACCGGCTGGTGGTGTTTTGCGAAATTCGCCAGCGATGATCGGTCACTGGTTTTTGGCTTTGGGGTCGAGCAGCGTGGATCCTAGGTGTGTCCAAAACCGCTCCTTCTCGGTCGTGACAAGCCCTCTGTCGAGCTGCCCACGGGAGCACCTTTGCTCGGTTCTTCCCGGCCGCCGCGAAGAATACCGTTCTCTCGGTCTGTGGTGGCTTAGCTCGACTGGAACTGGTGCGGGGAGGTCGTGGGAGGTATGGTGATGTTGTTTTGCTGGGCTGCCGATGCTTGTACACAAGCTGAGATCGCTCCCGAGCAATTCGGCGATGGCGGCGGCGCCTCTATTCTCTGGCAGTGAGTGTGAGGGAAACGGGTTTCTCTCGGTGCTGTGGCTCGCTGAGCACGGCTGAGAGTTAAGGCCCCCCCCCCACGAGGAGCTCGCCAGCGCGTTCGATTCAGCAGGAGGTGGCGTCCGACTCTCCCCCCGCGGTGTCGCTCGGTGAGCTTCTCTCGGTGGAGTGCAACCCGATCACAATACTTAGGGGTTAAGCCAACTGAGCCCTATGACATGTGGGACCCACTTGGAAGTGGTCCCCCACCTCTCAAAAGATCTCCAAAAACTTGTCAAATGATGAATTCAAATGTTTGGAGTCTCAAACTAAGCTACATTTGTATGGTTGGGCAAATTTCCCCCAAATTCAAAAGTATATTTGAATTCCTTGCACATTTGGATCCTTTTTGGAAAAATGGGTAGCAAACCTTTTCACAATTTATTGAAACTTTGCCTCCCCACTCATTTAGACCTAAAGAACCCAAATATGCACTTTGATTCTTGTGTTAGCTGCTGCAACCATGAGTTTGAGTACAGCAGTTTTGAATCACCATTATGTCCTCCCCTCATTTGAATTTTGAGTTGGCCATTAGTTCAAATTCTGATTTTCAAACCCTACCATTGCACTTGAGTACTTCAACTCAGGGGTCTTAATCCAACTAGGGTCCAACATGTGAATGACTCTAAGTTGGTTTTTTTTGAATCATCTCTCATGTGTTATCCCATGTGTGGAGAGTTTGAACCATCACCCTTTTGATGGAGATTCCTTGCTCTTCACAATATGTTCACAACATATCCACAACAAAACTGTGGTGTTGTGAGTGATGAAAAGTTTTTGCAAGTCCCTTTTTTTGGGCTTTTACATCCCTCCCCCCTTAAAATAATCTCGTCCCGAGATTACAAAAGAAGAGATAGAGATGTAATAGGGACATACCCGTGTTGAGACGCCATGAACTCCGGGTAATTGGAGCGAAGGAATTTCTCGCTCTCCCACATCGCTTTTTCGGCGGTGTGGTTGCTCCAGAGTATTTTGTAGAACCACAACGTTCTGCGACGCGTGGTTCGGGCTTTCTCATCAAGAATTTCCACCGGATACTCATCATATGCCAAATCCGGTTTCAGCTCGCCGATATCTTCAGTAGGAACAGCAGCTGTATGCTTTAAACATTTTCGCAGTTGCGAAACATGGAAAACATCATGGACACCAGCAAGGGATGCCGGTAGCTCCAATCTATACGCCGCTGGTCCACACTTCTCGGTGATAACATAGGGTCCAATGAAACGGGGAGCGAGCTTCCCCTTGACGCCGAACCGGTGCACGCCCTTCATCGGAGACACGCGGAGGTACACGTGTTCACCGACGTCAAAGTGCAACGGTCTATGCCTCTTATCAGCATATCTCTTCTGCCGGGATTGATCGGCCTTCAAATTAGCTTGGATCGTCCGAACGCGCTCTTCGGCGTCGTTCACCACATCAACCCCGAATGTGACCCTTTCACCGGACTCGCACCAGTTTAATGGGGTGCGGCATTTTCGACCGTAGAGAGCTTCGTAGGGTACCATCTTGATACTCGCCTGATAGCCGTTGTTGTACGAGAATTCTGCAGATGATCATCCCAGTTTCTACCGTGGTGGATGGCACATGCTCTCAACATGTCTTCTAATACTTGGTTCACCCTCTCTGTTTGCCCATCTGTCTGAGGGTGGTAGGCGGAGCTCCTAATCAGCTTAGTACCCAATGCAGCGTGTAGCTGCTCCCAAAAGCGAGATACAAATAATGCACCTCGATCCGAGACGATGGTCTTGGGTACCCCATATAAGCATAGGATCTTTGCTATGTACAGCTCCGCATATTTACCGGCATTGTATCGTGTATTTACCAGGATGAAGTGAGCCGTCTTGGTTAACCGATCAACGATTACCCAAATGGAGTCATGTTTGTTGGAAGTTAGGGGCAATCCCACAATGAAATCCATGCTCATACCTTCCCATTTTCATGCCGGGATCTTCAGAGGTTGCAACAGCCCTGATTTCTTCATGTGATCCGCTTTCACCCGTCGGCACGTATCGCACTCGGATACGTACTTCGCTACCTCCCGCTTCATCCGTGTCCACCAAAATTTCTTTTTCAAATCTTGGTACATTTTGTTGCTTCCCGGATGAATGGAGTATTTAGACAAGTGGGCTTCATCGAGGATCTTTTTCCTCAACTCCATATCCCGGGGTACGAATATGCGGTCATTGAACCATAACGTCCCCTCATCATATTTCCGGAAACACTTGATCTCCCCATTGTCTATCCGTCTCCGGAGATGTGCCATGCCTTTATCAGTCTTCTGAGCTGTCATGATGTCCTCCCTAATAGTAGCGATGAGGGCAAGGTTGTACAGCGATCCATAAGGAACCAAGTATAAACTCGGCTCTTCCTCCTCCACCGGTGTAATGGTGAGGTGATGGACATGTGATTTCCGACTCAGTGCGTCGGCAACCACATTCGCCTTGCCGGGGTGGTAATGAATCTCGATCTCATAATCCTTGATCAGTTCTAACCACCTCCTTTGCCTCATGTTCAGCTCCTTCTGGGTGAAAATGTATTTCAAGCTCTTGTGGTCGGTGTAGAGATGCACCAGATTCCCCAGGAGATAGTGTCTCCACATTTTCAGCGCCAACACCACTGCAGCAAGCTCAAGATCATGAGTCGGATAGTGCTGCTCATGGTTCCGAAGTTGGCGTGAGCCATAGGCGACCACACGTCATTCCTGCATCAACACGCAGCCAAGCCCAATACTGGACGCGTCACAATACACGTCGATGGGCTTTGTTGTATCCGGCTGAGCTAAGACCGGGGCTGTGGTGAGATGCTTCACCAATGCTCGGAACGCTCCTTCACACGCCGTGTTCCAAACATATTTTGTTCCCTTCTTCAGCAATTCTGTCATTGGTTTAGCGAGCTTGGAGAAGCTTGGAATGAATCTCCGATAGTATCCCGCTAACCCGAGGAAACTTCTGACTTCATGGACTGAAGTGGGAGCTTTCCATTTCAGCACTTGCTCTATTTTGCTTGGGTCAACCGCAATGCCTTCTGCTGAGATGATATGTCCCAAGAATGGCACTTGGCTGATCCAAAACTCGCATTTACTGAACTTGGCGTAGAGCTTGTGGTCTCGTAATCGTTGAAGAACGATCCTCAAGTGTTCGGCATGTTCGGCTTCTGTCTTGGAGTAAACCAAGATATCGTCGATGAACACTACCACGAACTTGTCCAGCTCCGGCATGAACACCGAGTTCATGAGATACATGAAATGGGCTGGAGCATTTGTGAGACCAAAAGACATGACGAGATATTCATATAATCAATATCTCGTCGAGAAGGCCGTCTTCGGGATATCCTCCGCCCGGATCTTTATCTGATGATATCCAGAGCGAAGGTCCATCTTGGAGAACACACTTGCACCAACAAGTTGATCAAACAATATGTCGATGCGGGGCAGTGGGTACTTATTCTTGATGGTGACGGCGTTGAGCTGCCGGTAATCCACACACAGCCTCAGGGTTTCATCCTTCCTCTTTACAAACAAGGCGGAGTATCCCCAAGGTGAGGAACTCGGCCTAATGAAACCCTTGCTCAATAGATCATTGAGCTGTTCTTTTAATTCAGCCAGCTCGTTTGGAGCCATTTTATATGGTCTCCGTGATATGGGCATAGTCCCGGGTGCAAGTTTAATCTTGAACTTGACATCCCGCTCAGGTGGCATGCCCGGAAGATCATCTGGAAACACGTCGGGATACTCCCGGACTACGGGGATGTCCTCTAACTTGAGAGCTTCAGTATTGTTGATTGCTGAAACCTCCCGGACTGGATTATCCAATAGGAGGGACTGCGGACGGTGTAATGGGGAGTTGAGATGAACCGTCCGTGCTAGAGTTTCCAGGAAAGCGCCATGGTAGCTTAGCCATGACATTCCCAAGATTGCATCAATCTTCTGTCCCCCTAGGATAATCATAGTGGTGGGATATATCTTCCCACCTAAGCACAGTGGTGCTTTCGGAACCATCATCGTTGCTGAAATCTTTCCTCCCGGTGAGTAGATCATATAAGAACATTCGGTTGGAAAGGCTTCCAGCTGATGCTTAACCACATATGATGCACTTATAAAGTTGTGGGTTGCACCAGAATCAAAAAGTATGATGATGGCTTGATTGTTGAGAGTGAACGTACCCGCCAGCACGTTGTCTCCCTCCGGGGCGTCCTCATTGTCGAGGTTGCGGACGCCCCCAGTCCGCTGACCAACCTTCTTTACCAGAGGTCGGCCTCGAGCACCGCCCTGGAACTGGGCTTGCCCGCTGCTCTGCTGCCCCTGGGGACAGTCCTTAGAGAAGTGGCCTGCCTGGCCACACGTGAAGCAGGTGAAACGGGGCGGTCCCTCACTGATCGGTGGACGGAAACCCGGGGCGCGTTGTGGCGGTGGAAACGCCCGGGGTGCCGTCTGCTGCTGCTGCTGTCTTGGTGGTGGCATCGGCGGACGGAACGGAGGTGACTGAAAAGGACGTCCCCCGAACCGTTGAGGTCGCGCCGGTGGTTGCCACTGCTGCCCGGATGACGTCCGATACACCATCCGGTACTTCTGGGGAGCGCCACCCCCACTGCTAGGTGGAGCGCTGCGCTTCCTCTGCTCAGCTGCCAACTCCCGCTGAGCGTCCTCTTGCATGATTGCGGCATTGACTAGGTCGTTGAATGTGCCTCGATTCCACTGAACGAGATGTGTCTTCATCTCGGGGTGTAACCCCCGATAGAAATGTTCCCGCTTCTTCTCTTCAGTGGATATGTAGTCTGACGCATATTGCTGTCTTGAGGTCGCGCCGGTGGTTGCCACTGCTTCTCTCCAGATGGTTGAAGGCACGGGAGTAGTCATGGGCACTCCTCCCGCCCTGCTTCAGCTCCAAGAATTCTTGGAACTTCCTCTTCATGATTCCGGGAGGAATGTGATAGGCGCGGAATGCCTCCCGGAACTCTTCCCACTCCACGGCATGGCCAGCCGGACGTGAGGCGACATAGTTCACCCACCACGCGCCAGCGGCACCGTGAAGCTGCTGCGCTGCAAACAGAGTCTTCTGCCGCTCCGTACATTGGAGCAGCCCAAACTTAGACTCGATGGTCCGCAGCCAGTTGTCCGCCTCCAGTGGTTCTTCAGCTTCAGTGAACACTGGAGGGTGCGTACTCATGAAGTCCGAGTACGAAACCTCACGGGGCTCACAGGGCCCTCTGCCTTGACGTCCACCCGCCCGGGACGTATTCTGCACGATCGTGTGGAGCAGGTCGGTCTGCTCCTCACGACCACCCACCAGTGCCGCTATCACATCCGCTAGAGTAAGCGGAGGCGGCGGTGGTGGCTGCTGCTGCGGGGTGCTGTCGTAGGCCGGTGGCTGGGAGTCATCACCTCCCTGTTGGCTAGAGCCACCAACCTCGTGCGTGGTCCTAGTGCAAACCATCTGCAACCATACGACAATAAACATCAGTCCCGCAACATATTGCATGCAGTCAAATAAAATAGGCGTAAACCATAATGACAGTAAACATGCGATACATCTCGTATGTAGATAATGTAATAACTTTGCACAAGCTATACCATTACCAGAACAAATACAAGCTAGTTACATCCAACTTGATGAACCTCCTCTTTGTAAGCTCACCACAACTAGGTTTGGTCACTATGAGACGTTATTATCGCGTTGTCATCACGTAGACCACCCTTTTATCTTCAATACGACACAAACATGGTCTCTAGTAAAAGAAACTTGAGTGAGACCTACACTCAAATCTTTCACTAGTTTAAGATAAACTCTCATGAGTATGTTCTACCCCATTGGCAGTACTTAAACCACCTCTGGGGTACAACAATCTCTCCCATGAGTTCAACTGTCATGCCTCTGTCAGGATGACCAGTTTCTACACATTCCAGATTTTGACCTGGTTCTGGGCATTTTCATGACTCAAGTTGAATACCAAAGTTAAAGTAAACTTCAGTATCTTCCCAACTAGTACTCATTTGCCCTCAGATAAGCTCTGGTTAAAAAGTTATGGTCATTCAAAGTCAGCAGAATTTTTGGAAGAATTTTAACAGCACCTCCCTTGGGAAGTTGCTATTTTCAACTCTGATTTCCACTAAATTCTGTACTGAAATTTTAGAAACTTTGAATTGCAAATATGTAACACATCTTCTACCCTCTCTAAGGATGTACCATATGAAAATTTTTGATTTTTATACTGGGAGTTATTTTTGAAAAACAGAACAGTCCAGGGAGTGTTTAACTCTGCCCTGGTTCTGGTCAGTTTACATCCCTCTGGGTTTTAGGCCATCTTAAGGTGTGATTCAGCTATGGAAGACTACAACAAAGTTGTAGAGTACTTAAATACCTTTCCAGAACTATATACCACATCTCCCTGGGCTAAAATACCTGTGAGTTATGCCCTGTTGAAGATCAGCACACTTGCTGCCCAAAACAGAGCACTCTGTTTTTCAACCCTTTGGGACTACACTGATAAGCTATCAAAATTTTCTCTACCCAAGCAGGGTCCTAAATATTGCAACCTAGTGATTTTAGTTCCTTGTTATCATTATTTTTCATGCATATGCCTATGATATCTCGGTACTACGTTCCTCACAAAAGAAAATCCTAACCGGATTATACCGGCATATACGTCTCAAGTGTGGCACTAAATGGTCTCTCGCACACGTTTACTACACGGATACATACGTGGTTAGTACCTGCAGAAAACCACACAATAGTGATGCACCCAAAGGTGGTTCATTTCAGGCAGTTCCATATTTAAAAGTAAATACAAACACCCGTATCATTGTCATACGGCCGTCCTTGAGTTAGGTCACGTCTCAAGGTACGTGATCGTGTTTCAACACCACACGACGGGGAACCCGAGTATGTCATGAACGGGTCGTCACGGTTGGGAATGTTATCAACCCAACAGATAACACCTACTGCCCTGCAGGGCACGCCGATGGCAAGCGCTGCGTATGTCCTCCTGGGCTATTTCCAGATGAACACACTCTCGCGTTATTGACCATGCGATGGGGTCTCCACTTACTTGCCTAATGCACGCTAGGGATCAGCGTTTCATATGAACTCAGGAACACGAAGAGTCCAAGAGTTTCATATTGACGTCTCACACCAAGCTGTGAGACCTATCCCTGAACCATGTTCCTCGTCAGGGGGAGCTAACCGAAATTGAACCGCTTTCGGTGGCGTTCCTTACCATTCTTACCAGAGCGTAGGTGCGTCGTTACATAATGAAAATTCAGAATTATAACACATAGTTTAGTCTTTGCCACTTTGAGTAACTATGCTAATATAGTCCTTACTTGGGCAACTACCGAATCCTCACCGTAAACCTAAGTTTTCCCATAATACAGTCCTGAAGTACTGTGCTGTCCCCAATGCGGCTCTGATACCAGGCTGTGGCGGACCAGAATCCGCCCATCCAGGATCGCAGAGGATGGTGCCGCACGATGCGACACCCGACAGCACAAGTCGTAAGGACACAATATATTACCTGGGAAAACAACTGAACTGTACAAAGTAGTACACTACTCAGTTACAAACTATTGTTTATAATACATAGCGGAAGTCTAAACTATACAACTCACGTCCGCCTATCTAGCAAAAGTCGGTTGCCCAGCCCTAGGGCAACCCACACTAGCTGAACGTCTCAGCTCAGCGCGGCGTGTGCGGCTCCCACTCAGCTGTAGTCACCGACGGAGGGTAACCCTCGCCGGTGGACTCATACTCTGAGTCCGTGGGTGGCTCCTCACCTGAAAACACTTAAGCAGCAACCATGAGCACGATGGCTCAACAAGGCTTAACCGACTCACCTAAGTATGAAACTCTACATGAGGTGTACAATGACATAGGGTAGTAATATTACAGCAAATGGACACGCCTACATGTTCATCCTTAGTTCATCTTTTAGCAACAAGTTAACAGTTCGAAAATCTGAAATTTAGTAAGCAATATTTGGTGGCACACATGTAGCAATACAACTATATCATAACAGCAAGATTGAATCATAACATTCCATACATTAGTCTATGTTACGACACAGTGAACAAGCGGTACTCGTCACCGCGAGGGACGGCGAATCGACTCGATATGCACCTGCAGAGAAACCCAAAGAGCACGTCACGTATGCCCACCCTTGGAGCTGCACGGCATGCTCACTCGATGTCGTACGGGACAACCTTCCACCCAATAGCCCAAACGTCGAACCGGTCGCACCGAAACGAGCAGGAGGTGCCCACACGGAGCATCTCGCTATGCCCGTTGGCAGATTTCCACCTTGCTGCCCTCAGCCTACACCTATAAATTGGTGCGTTATGCCTCGACGCCCGGAGGTTTAGGCTACATCAATTTATCGGGACCCATATATCCGATATGCCTTCGGTACGTTCAATACTTGTTCAACAGGGCCTCACACGGATCGGTCCTCAATCGACACGGACAGGGCTGCGGACACAAGACTTCCTCTTGATGCGCCCTAGCCCCTGCCTAGTCTCATTTTCATTACTAAAGTGATCTCACATCACTCGAACCAATCCCGTGTGTCCCAATCCTAACTCGCGAGTAGATTCTAACTACTCGACTTGTACCAAAGTCCTATGAATAATTAAGCATAGCCTGTCTACTCAAGATCTTAGACACTACCCTCACTCTTATGGAAAAATTCTGGTCATGCAAGTGGGGTATTCATCCATCCTACACCTAATGCACATACACCCTTCACCCTACGTATGTAAACAAAGTAAAAACTTTATAAAACACTTAATGCAAACCGGGGCTTGCCTTGTTGCTGCTGGTCATGGGTTAAGTCTTTGTCCGGAAGAAGGAAGTCCAACACTTCCGGAGTCTCTTCGCCTTCAGCGACTACACGTTAATGTAATACTACATGTTAATGAATATGCATACAAGTTTATTGTAATGCTGCTGCTATTAGTTCTAATAACCAGTTTCTAACAACTGGAACTCTGTTCAAGAATTTAAAATGGAACTGGAGTTTAGTGGTTTGGGTTTGGACCTAAGTACATGGTTAAGTGCTAAGTGGTTACCCCCCTCTTCCACATTGATCACCTCAAGCGGTTAAACAGAGCAGGGGTGATCCAGAGCTCCAATGGAGCTGAGAATTTTTGTGTGAGTTCCTTGTCACAAGAAAACTCCCTGGATCAAAATTTAGCACTTATCATTGAGTGGTTTGTTCAGAATAATTCTTTTAGCAATAAGCAAAGAGGAATTAATTCTGAGGTCACACCCCTGTTCATGCCTAACTGAGTGAACTACAATTTCCATTATAGCTCACAGAGTCTGCATGAATTTTCCTAGCATTTCTGGAGCTAAGATTTGCCCAGAACTGAATTTCCAAGTTTTGGAAATTCTCTGGAAATGTTTCTGTATTCAATTGAACACAGCACCTTCAAATTTGAATTTCTCTGATCAAATCAACTCCAAATGGCCTGAAACGTTTACAGGGTTTCACTAACCTCCTAAAGGACATTCTGGCAAAATTTGAGGATTTTTGGATGAACCAAACTCCCTCTAAAATTCTTTTGCTGAAAGGCTTTAAAGAATTTTCCAGAATTAATTCTTGGGTTTCATACAAATTGGGTTGTATATTTGGACAGGGCTTGGCAAAATGAATCCAACCCAATTTGAATCACTAATTTTGGAGTTTCCTAGCAAAAGTTATGGGGTTCTAAAGTTTGAACTAAATCTGAAATTCTAAATAAACCGGAGAAAAATTTAAACTCTGACCGTGGGCCCGGCACACACGTGTCACCGCTGGAGCTGAGCCACACGGGGCTACAGACCCATTCCCATGCAGTCACACTTGATCCCGGGGGCCGCAGTAGATCTGGGTTTTAAACTTCCCGTCGCTGACACGTGGGGCCCGCGGGTCGTCTTCCTCCTCGCGTTCCCGCGCCCGCGCGCCGCCGGGCTCGCCGGAGACACGCTGATACTTGCCGCCCGGCCGACTCTCGAGCTCTCCCTCGCCGCCAGGGCCTAGTTTCACCTGCCGAACATGCTGGCACCCTCGGCTCCGGCCGGCGGTGGCCCTAATCTAGCCGGCGACGGTGCAGCGGCTCGGACTCACTTCGGTTATGCCACCCGGCCAACTCAGCCCGCCAAAACCTCGGTGGAAGGGTTCTACAGCACCGGGGGATCTCAGAGAAGGTCGACCAGGCCATGCAAGGGCTCCGGAAGAGCTCTAACCTAGCTGTCACCGTGAACCCGACCCTTCCCGCCATATCCGCAGTGGGAAAACCGGAAAATACGCCGGCTACAGCCAAAATCCAGCTAGGGTTGTGAAGTGAATTTGAGAGCCGTCAAGTCTAGCTCCTGTGAGTGCAGTATGATGTGCCCTAAGAAAGTCTACGTCGGGAATTTACGGTTTTCTTACCATAGGGTAGTTCTGCACCGGCTGGAGGTGTTTTGCGAAATTCGCCGGCGATGATCGGTCACCGATTCTAGGCTTTGGGGTCGAGCAGCGTGGATCCTAGGTGCATCCAAAACCGCTCCTTCTTGGTCGTGATAAGCCCTCTGCCGAGCTGCCCACGGGAGCACCTTTGCTCGGTTCTTCCCGGCCGCCGCGAAGAACACCGTTCTCTCGGTCTGTGATGGCTTAGCTCGACTGGAATTGGTGCGGGGAGGTTGTGGGAGGTCTGGTGATGTTGTTTTGCTGGCTGCCGATGCTTGTACGTGAGCTAAGATCGCTCCCGAGCGATTTGGCGATGGCGGCGGCGCCTCTGTTCTCTGGCGGTGAGAGTGAGGGAAACGGGTTTCTCTCGGTGCTGTGGCTCGCTGAGCACGGCTGAGAGTTAAGGCCCCCCAAGAGGAGCTCACCAGCGCGTGCAATTCAGCAGGAGGTGGCGTCCGGCTCCCCCCCCCCCCCCCCCGCGGTGTCGCTCGGTGAGCTTCTCTCGGTGGAGTGCAACCCGATCACAATACTTAGGGGTTAAGCCAACTGAGCCCTATGACATGTGGGACCCACTTGGCAGTGGTCCCCCACCTCTCAAAAGATCTCCAAAAACTTGGCAAATGATGAATTCGAATGTTTGGAGTCTCAAACTGAGCTACATTTGTATGGTTGGGCAAATTTCCCCCAAATTCAAATGTATATTTGAATTCCTTGCACATTTGGATCCCTTTTGAAAAAATGGGTAGCAAACCTTTTCACAATTTATTGAAACTTTGCCTCCCCACTCATTTAGACCTAAGGAACCCAAATATGCACTTTGATTCTTGTGTTAGCTGCTGCAACCATGAGTTTGAGTACAGCAGTTTTGAATCACCATTATGTCCTCCCCTCATTTGAATTTTGAGTTGGCCATTAGTTCAAATTCTGATTTTCAAACCCTCCCCTTGCACTTGAGTACTTCAACTCAGGGGTCTTAATCCAACTAGGGTCCAACATGTGAATGACTCTAAGTTGTTTTTTTTGAATCATCTCTCATGTGTTATCCCATGTGTGGAGAGTTTCAACCATCACCCTTTTGATGGAGGTTCCTTGCTCTTCACAATATGTTCACAACATATCCACAACAAAACTGTGGTGTTGTGAGTGATGAAAAGTTTTTGCAAGTCCCTTTTCTTGGGCTTTTACAGGTGTTGCTTCCCTTTGAGTGTCCCAGGAAGGGAATCTTCCTCTTGTTTCTCTCTCTATCTCCAGCTTCTTGCTCTCTACGACCAAAGCCTTGTCTATTAGCTTATGGAAGCTAACGTAGTCGTTGTTGTGTAGCCGGTACTTGATATCATTGTCCAGACCAGATGTTGCTTCTTGTTGTTTGTGTTAATGTCATCTGCAGCGTACCTTGACAGCTGAGTGAACCTATTCAAGTACTCACTCACACTCATGTTGCCCTGTTTCAATCCCTCGAACTCCTGGCATTTCAGCATCATAACACCAGCAGGGATGTAGTGTGAGCGAAAACTGGCCTTGAACTCTGCACAGGTGTGGATTTCTGATCAGTGTGGGAGTTACAGTAGGATTCCCACCAGTGAGCAGCTGCTCCAAATAGCTGGTGAGCGGCAAACAAAACCTTCTCCCTATCAATCCATTGCGCTATGTCAAGCTTCTTAGTTGCTTTCAGCCAATCGTCAGCCTCCATAGGGTCCATGGCTTGAGCGTGGTCTAGTCCTCATGAGCTCTCCCCGTCTACTCTGGGGTGGTGGTGGGGGACCAGGACCATTCTTGTCTTGGTGGTATGGCTGCAACCCCATTGTCTGAATCATTGTCTGCATCAGCTGATTCTGCATAGCTAGTAGGTGTTCCAGAGTAGGGATTGAACTGGAACCTCAACCTCTTCTTCAATGGGCACCACCATGTTGCTACTCTCGGCACCACCTCGAACGTGGTTAGTTATTCTCCTAGGTCTAGGCATCTGTTGTATATAGTGTATAGTGTAAGGTAAGACATAATCAAAATAGAACGAATATAGAGAATCTCCAACTATATGCATCAAGGAACATGATTGATAAAAATACTTTATTCATTTATTATCACTAAACTAAAGATGAGGATGTGGACAATTGTCAAAGCGTTCTACAACTCACATATGACCACACACTAACTCAAGCACACATAGACCATCACACTAACTCAAGTAGACATAGACCATCACACCACACTAAGCAAACACAGTAACGATGTAGTCTCTCCTTATTATTAACACTAGAACTATCTCCTAGTTACTGATGTGAGCCGTTGAAGGCGTCCTATCGTGCACAGAAGGGCCACAGACGGGGTAACGAACTGGTGAAGAAGCAATCCAGATGGGAGTGGGGCTTAACTCTGGGTCCTCGTGTACTCTAGCCTCACACCTCAAGCTGTAGTGAAGTCCCTCCTCCGTCTCTAGAAGTCTCAAACGAAGAACCTGGATCTCCTCCAAAGCAAGTGCTAGACGCTTACTCACGTCTTCAGAGTCCTCTGAGACCTATCGAATGCAACAGCGGGAGCGTCGTCCAGCTCCTCTGAAGAGCTGCTTTCAACCACCACACGACCGAGTGGTCCGTGGGGGTATCACCCAATACTCTTACGCGCGGTGACCTTGCAGCGTGCCATCTAAAAGATTTAAGAGGAAAAAGGTACGTGTTAAGATAAATGAAAACAAACAAAATAAGTAAAGAGGATAGATAAAGGTAGGAGTTTTTAAAATAGTGGTTTTTATGAATATAGGTCCTATATTCTTTATGTAACGACTCCCGTGCTATATAGACTCGCATCCTACGGTCGACATGGCTCTTATACCACTTCTGTCACACCCGGTTTTTTAATCAAACTAGGAATGGCGTATGTGTGCCTAGGATTCCGTTCCACACATACTTTGTGACATCATTGATGATAAAACATATTACAACCATGTCATAAGAGTAGCCTTATTACAATAGCTCATAACGAGTCTTTATTACAATAGCAGCGAAAAAATAAACTAGCGTCGGTGGCTCCAAATCCACAAGCAATCAATGGTGAGGAACGCGCATCTAATACCCCACGTAGTCTTCTCCATAGTATTCCCAATGTTCTTCTGTATCTGAGTGGTGAGTGAGCTAGCAAGTGTGAGTACTTGTCGTACTCAACAAGTGAGAGAAAAGAGTGACATGTGGCCAAGTACCAAGATGGCAATAAAGGTTCATTGCACAAAAGCATATTTAGTTCACAAAGTTATAAAAGCGAACCAATATTACCAAGTGAGGTCATACCCATCCCAAACCATCATCATTAGTGAAGAACTTTCCAAAATCCATTGCATAATTCAACCATTCATTTTCCACCACTAATATCCATCCAAGGTTACTCATATTCAATGACCATCAATTACCATATTCCAACTTAAGCAATTAAATAACACAATTCCACCATATCCAAGCAAAGACTAATCATGTGAGGGTCTAGGTTGCTCATGACCATGAGTACGGCTGTCAAGATAGTTCTAACACGATGCAGAGGTTGTACCACTTTACCCACAAGTTCGTGATTTAGTCATCCGTCGGTGACTACAAATACTATATTTCACCAAGACACACTACCTTGGGTGTGTGGCCAAGAAATCACAAAAAAGCCTTTACAAAGGGACGACATGTATGGACCCACTAAGGTGTCACTGGAGGGGGACGACTCCATACTGAGTACCATCCAACTCAAGGGCCCCTTCTTGTGCCTTTCAGACCCTAGGGTAGCCTTCCTGACTCCCATTCCCTGTTCCTCCATCCGGTCCATAGCATTCTGACAGCACTCCTAATTACTCAGTTTAGCTTTACCCACGTTAGCCTTGTGGTGGCACTGTAGATCCTGGTGGTCGCTCCACGAACCGTTCCTTAGATCTAAAGCAAGCTTACCGCCAAACCATCCAACCACATCCTATAAAACCTGTTTGCTTAGATCCCTAAGTTCCATGTTGCTAAAAAGGGGTCATCATTATTCATGTGGTTAAGTTCATTAATCAAGGTACTTACTTTCCCATTAAACCCAACTAAGCATGCTAAGTGGAAAGAAAAATTACTGAACCGACTCTTCATCAATTTCTAAGCGACAAGGAATGGCAATTCAATACTAGTAAACCCTAACATTAGGTTTTCTAGTAAAATTGACTTTAGCATGTATAGTTCGCAAACAAAAACAATTTTCCCGAAAAAAGGATCAAAATGGTCAAGGGCACTTGCCTTGTTGCTGTAGGTTGGTTTGTCCAAGAGCCTCGAAGTCCTATTGCTGCAAGTCCTCGTACAAAGCCTCTTGAGCATATTCGTCTACTCGTATTCACACATACAAAAGCAATATGCACAATAAATACATTGAAATCATGCAATTCAATATGCTATGACACGCATGAATGCAATTACTCACTAAATTATGATTCCTAATCATATTGTACATTTTAAGTAGGGCTTATAATATATTTTAGGTTTATTAATTAATTTGTCAAGTTTCATAATTACTTATGTGGGTTTAGGCTTTATTGCAATTAATTTGGGCTTAAGGTAATTTATTCATATTAAGAACAGTGCTAAAATAGTAAATAATAGTCTCCTAGAATTTATTTTTGATTTACTACGATTTTCAAGAATTAATTTACTATTTATTATGCTATTTATGTGTTTTTTCCTAATTATTTTGAGCTACAAATGATTATTCCAGATTAGAAAAGATTCATAAATAACTTAGTTAAGTGTCCAGGGGCTTATTTCTATTTTCTGAAAATTTCTAGGGCTGACATACAATTTTATATATTAAAATAACATTAAATAGATTATAATTATAGTTAACAGATTAAAGAAAATGATTTTTAATTGTCCAGAGACTATTTCACAATTTCCTTCAAGTTTTGGGCTTATTTGTAAAAATACAGGGCTAAATAACAATTATTTAAAGTCCTAAGGGCTCTAGTCTAAATTTTAGGGTTAAATCCCAATTTTTAAATTAATCAAGGGATTTGGTATACTAATTACTGCTAAATAATGATTTGACCTTACCCTAGGGTCTGTTCAGCAAGATTCCACGGTTGACCGAACGTGTACCCCTTCGGGGGGCTTCTAATCGGGGCCGTCGGATTTAGATCTAACGGTCTGGATCGGGTCCGGTAGGGAAGCAGGCGGGAGCGACGCGGGCGCGTCGGAGCCATAGCCGTGGTTTTCTAAACCCGGCCACAAAACTTGACGTGAATCGGTGCAAAACAAAGAGGGGAGCATGGGGAACCTCACCGAGGGGTCGGACAGCGACGGGAAGCTCAACGGCGGTGAGCGACGGTGAGGAAGTCTTCGGGAACTTCGGTGCTAGGAGAGGCAGCGGCGCTCGGTTCTTGGGGGGATCGAACGAGGGCGTGACGCTTTATAAAGGCACGGCCTTCAAGAGACCCAAGTGCGCACGTCGAGGGAGATCCGAGGCGGTTAGTATTCAGCGGGCAGCAGCGCAGCGGCTAGGGTTCGTGGGCGGTTCGGGCCGAGGCGGTTCGGGCACGACGCGGGCGTGGGTCGGTCGCGGGCCGGGCGCGCTGGGGAAGGCTAGGCCGCACAGGGAGAGGGGAAAGGGGGCTGGCCCGTAAGGAAGAGAGGGGGAAAGGGAAGGCTTGACCAGGGGAGAAAAGAAGGGAGAAAAGGCCCATGCGACCACTTTTTTCTTCTTTTTTGCTTTTTATTTTCTTTTCTTTTGTATTTCTTCAAGTGGAATTGAATTCAAATTTTGGGTAATAGGGTTTACCTTTATCACTATGTATGTGTGTATATGTATGTGCATATATATGCACATGTATGCCATGTATATATTTGTAATGCATGTAAAGATTCAAAAATTGAAATTCCTACTTTTAAAATAATCTTTCCCTAGATATATATGTATATATATATATTCTAAATTTATATTTGAATTCCTAATTTTCTCAAATTTAAAATGAGGGTGTTACATGCACACAATCATATGGGCAGTATTAAAGGTGTAGCCCCTTCGGGCTGGTCCCGATGCCTCAGCAACCGGCACTTGGTACGGCATTGTAACTCAGCAATCCACTGTAGGCGCTGCTTTGCCTTGGGGCACGTGGAGGGATCATGCAAACAGAAGGATCAGACGAGACCAAAGGTTTGGCGAATTAAAAAGCACACCCTCATCGATATCTCTCGGTTGTCACCGACGTCTCCCACTACTCCCACCATTGGCTCGACGATCATAAATCGCCCCTCTTCCCCATATAGCACCACCACCCTTCAAGTCTATAAACCCTCATCGGCTGTGCACTCTCCCTATCCCATCCTAATCGTCTCTACCACCACCGCCTCCATCTTGTTCGTCATGTTCTCTAACCATCTTTCACGGCTAGCCACCATGGCAAACTTCCTCGTCAACCCCGTGAGATTCCTGTTGCATGATGGACTCCACTTCATCGACGGTGGGGCGGGCAGTATCGCTCGTCACAATCTACATCTATCCGGTGAAGCTGGTCGTGCTCACGCCAAGTACATTATCGCCCATGATCCGACGGAGGTGACCGACCAGCAGGAGCTCGAATTCATCCGAAACCGCATCAGGCAAGTCCTGGATGAATGACTTGGGCTTCCTTGTCACCTCTTCTAACATCACCCCCTTGGGCATCACTCTATATGCGATGGAGTCAAGCATCTTCGTCAACCTCTTCATGTACATGAGTCCCATCAATGTGCAGGACGTCGACATCCACTTCGCACGGTATGCCTTTGGCATCAACAGACGCTCAAGGAACTACAACCACACGGGGTGCATCTTGCTCCTAGGGTTTCCTCTGGACTACCTCCCCGTCGAGTACATCGGGATGGCAGTCGGTCTTGGGGAAACTTCTAATCTGGCATAACTCCCACAGAGCCCTGGTGCAGGTATTGGTGAAGTGCCTGTGCAACGGCGTGGAGTTGGTCCCCCGCAGCATTTTCCTTCGCCAGGGTCGCCCTCTGGGTTTGCCCTGGTCCTGGACCTGCTCCGTCCACGTCCTCAGTGGCGCACATCTCCTCAGTCACCCCCACCGGAGGAGGACGATGCTCCCCCAGGCGGCAACCTCCACCCCTTCCCCAGTGTGGATCCTGAGGACCCCTCCCAGAAAGAACCTGTCTTGCACCAACCCCAAACCCTAACCCAGACCCGGTCTGGGACGCTGCTGCTGCTGCCCATGCCGGGCACCACAACCAAGTGTGGCAACAGCAACATCAACAGTTTCTGCAGCAGAAAAACCAATAGCCCCTCACCGCTCGAACCCCCCCCATGAGATTCAAGAGGACTCCAAGGCTCCAAGCACAATCTCCTCCGCCTCGGAGTCATCAAGCAATGTCTGTTGCAGACGGAGGTCCCCCGAGCCACTGCACTTCTTTCACCGTGGAAGCCCTAGTGCTTCCCAGCATCCTGCGTGGCTCCAGGTGTTTGACTCTCCGACCCTCCGGTAAATGATGGTGTTTTCTTTCCCAGGGGCTCCTCCCTTAGCCTGGTGGCTAACCCCGGTGGGAGAGCCACACCCCTACCGCCCTGAGTCTTCGGTCGCTGCTGCCAAGCACCCCCTCAGGACCACTTCATTGTTGATGGTTATTAGGGAGATGCCCAACGAGGCCCCTGTCCCAAACCGATCTGGGCAACACACCTCTCACTGCCCGTCGCCCACTAATCAGGTCTCTTCTATTCCTCCCACTGGCTTAGATCAACATCCATCAATGGATCATCCTATTCGCCTTCGCACCACCTGCTCCTCTTGCGCCCCCCTTTTGCAGGAATCTCTAACGAGGAGGGGTCCCCGCATCGGTGCATGTTCTGACGGTCGCCAGACGTCATCGTACCCTTTTGTTGGACCGAGCCTCAGCCAGACCTCTTCTTCCTCATCTCAACATGGTCCCGACCGAGGAGTTGCAGCGGGTAGCTCTCAATTGCGGGGTTCCACCAGCGAAGGTGATCTCCAGGCTTAGTCTGCCATTAGGGGGGCTGATGGCGGATCAGCGGTCACCCAATGAGTCCCGCCAGCTCGACGATGGAGGGGGCACCCACAGGCGGTTGTCAGGATCCCAACCGTCGACTATTTCTGAGTTGCCACATGTATTCCCGCACCCAAACCTTTTTGTGCATTTTGCAGACCTGGCTATGTACCGCGTGTTGCATGTCAACACGCATAACAACTCCTTTCAATGCACCAAGTCAGACCAATTTTTTCTATGTTGGAGCCCCATCTTCTCTCTGGTCAAATTGCAATACGCCCGACTAGCAGATCGTCACCTGGTTGCAAGGGTCGGTACCCTGGGCAACCCCCTCGCTCTAACAAATCTGTTCCGTGAATAGTCACAACAAAAATTGGAACATCCTAAATTGGAACATTCGTAGCCTCAATGACGCAAGAAAGCAACATGCGGTCAGGGCTAAGATAAAAGAAAGTAGCTGTATAATCTTCTGTCTCCAGGAAACCAAAATGGAAGTAATCAACCCTGCGCTCCTAAAAAAAGTAGCCCCCAAGCAATTTAATAAGCTTGCTTTCGCCCCAGCTGTAGGAGCATTGGATGGCATTCTAGTAAGTTGGAATGACTCCTTTTTGCAAGGGTCGGTTCTGGACGCTCGACATTACGCCATCACAGTACAGTTCACCTAACTACATGACTGCTCCACCTGGAACCTCTACTCGGAGTATGGCCCATGCCACGAACAATCCAGAATGTATTTCGCCCAATGGATGTGGAATCTAGACATCCCGGACGACGCAAATTGGATGATTATGGGGGATTTTAGTTTGTACAGAACCCTGGAAGATCGGAACGGGCCTAGGGAAAACCTCTCAGACATGCAAACTTTCAATGACATCATCAACCACCCGAATTTGACTGAAATACCCCTGAAGGGCCGTAGATTCACCTGGAGCAACATGCAGTCCTCCCCCTGCTAGCCAATTGGACTGGTGCTTCACCTCGATTAACTGGACGCTATCATTCCCCCTCACACTCTTATTGCCTTTACCTACTATCACTTAAGACCATACCCCATGTATGCTTCAGGTGGGCACAAGCATCCCCAAAGCGTAGTGCTTCTGAATGGAGAACTACTAGGCCACCTCCCGAGCTTCAGTGAGGTAGTCCAAAATTCTTAGACTTCTACCCCGAATTCCACAAACGCTGCCGAAACAATCTCGGACAAATTCAAAGCCCTACGATTGGATCTCAAGCGTTGGAGTAAGCAACGAGGGGGTCTAACTTAGTAGCTCTCCCGATCCAGTGAGGTAATAGCAATCCTGGACAAATTAGAGGAACAGAGGATGCTCTTCAATGAGGTAAGAGCGCTCAGGCTCCTTCTCAGGGAACATCATGAAGCAGTACTGAAGCAAAAGAATGAGTACTTGAGACAAAGATTCACGAAAAGATGGATAAAATTGGGGGACGAATGCACAAGGTTTTTCCTGTCTGCTGCCACAAAAAGATACCGATGCAATATCATCATTAGCATTCAAGATAGCTCAGGCATCGACAGAAGAAAAGCATTCAACTAAAGCTGCCCTTCTCTAGCAAGATTTCTATGCGCGTCTGGGGCAAACCGACCCAACACAACCCTGGCCAGAGCTAGACCACCTAGTATACAATATCCCCAGACTTCAAGAACTTGAATTACCTTTCACCAAGGAGGAAATCTGTGACACCGTCAATTCCGTATCCATGCATGCATACATAATTCATATAGAGAAACATTTTAAAAGAAGTAGAACGGGAGAAGGAATCATAGAAATGGCGGGGTATGGGAGTAAGATAGCTGAAAAGAGCCAATTCCAGTTCGCCGAGGAGCGCCGTCGACACTTCCCGCGGCCTGCTGGCCACGTGGCGCTTTCAGAGCTCATCCCTGCGGAGGGGGGGGTGAGGTCCGGCACTGCTGGCCACGTGGCAGGTTCGGAGCTCGTCTCTGCGGAAGGGGCGAGGTCCGGCCCGCTGGACACGTGTTGCCTCCGGGGCTTGTCACTGCGGAGAAGCGAGGTCCAGCCCCGCAGGACACGTGTCGCCTTTGGAGCTAGTCTCTGCGGAGAAGCAAGGCCCAACCCCGCGGGACACATGTCACTCTCGGAGCTCACCCCTGCGGAGGGAGTGAGGTCCGGTCCTGATGGACACATGTCATCCCCGGAGCTCACCTTCGAGGAGAAGGGAGGTCCGACACTACGGGACACGTGTCATCCCGGGAGCTCACCTTCAGGAGAAAGGAGGTCCGACACCATGGGACACGTGTCGTCCTCGGAGCTCACCTCCGAGGAGAAGGAAGGTCCGACGCTGCTGGACACGTGACACTCTCAGAGCTCGCCTCTGAGGAGAGGGGAGGTCCGGAACTGACACGTGGCACTCTCGGAGCTCGCCTCTGAGGAGAGGGGAGGTCCGGCACTAACACGTGGCGTACGCGGAGCTCGCCTCTGAAGGAGAGGGAGGTCCCGCCCGCCAGACACGTGGCGCACATGGAGGTCGCCTCTTATGGAGAGGGAGGTCCCGCCCGCCAGACACGTGGCGCACCCGAAGCTTGTCTCTGCGGAAAAGGGAGGCCAGACCCCCGTTAGACACGTGGAGCCTCCGGAGCTTATCCCTGCGGAAAGACGAGATCCTTAAGTGGTTTTCCCCTGTACGCGAGTACCCGGTACTGAGGAAACCGACACGATTTCTTCCACGCCGCTACCGCACACAAATCAATTGGAGATAAGTTGTTAAGATCCAAAACAAATTGAATAGACTCTTATTCGAACTCCAATTAGAGTAGGGCTCTTTATGACCCTCTTATAAATAGAACCCAAAACCCCCTGGCCGCAACCACGTACCTATTCTTTCCCTCCCGAGTCGGCGACTTGGAGGTCCTAGCTCCCAACTCGCCGAGATTAACCCCCTTCACCGGAGTTCAGCCACCGGTGAGACCGCCGACGAGCCCGTCGAGCTCGCCGTCGCTGCTGCCATTGCTAGGAGGAAGGCCTTGCCACCAGAGAGAAGTAAGGTAGGTCTTCGTTTCCACCATACAACATCATTGATGTTTCTTCGCATCTGTTTTCTTCGTTCCCTTCGAACAGAAGCTTTTTCGTGTGGACAGATCACATGTTGATCGGTTTTTGATGGTGGAATTGATATAGATCTTGAGTCAAGATCATCACCACATCCACACTTGATCCCTACACCCTTGTTCATCGTAAAACCCCATGCAAAGCCATTAAAACATGCAAGAACATGTACAAACTGAATTGATGAAACTGCACCATAGGATTAGCATGCACCTACACCATTGCATCTTGAGTAAAGTTTGTGCATGATGTTTGATTGCTATAAATTTTGTATATGCATGGTCGTGAGTAGAAGGACCAGCTCAAGGAGCTATCTACGAAGGACTACAACACCAAGAATTCGAGACACGTGAGCAACAAAAGCCGCAGGAACAAGGCAAGTGCCCCTTGACCATATTGATCCCATGTTTTGGAACTGTTTTGTTTGCGAAAACGTGTGTGTGCTTGAGTCAACTTGATGGGAAACCCTTTATAGGAGTTTACTATTTTTGTTAACCACCCTTGTCTCCGGGAAAGTTGATGAGTCGGGTATGGTCGTTTTTGTTTTTTGCTTCGCTAAGTCCACGGGATATGGGAAGCGAGATAGAACGTGTCTAGCTACTGCACTCATAAGAATAATGATGATAAGAAATTGATGTTGATAATGAACATGAATCTGGGGAGATCTAGGCAAGCTTGGTTCATGGATGTGGTACAATAAGATGGTGGTTTGCTTGCCGTAGATCTAAGGACCGGTTCATGCCAGCACATGCCAGGAAAACAGTGCCACCACAAGGACAAATATGGGTGCGGCTTAGCTGACTAATTAGGTAAGTTGCTAGATTGTTATGGACCATGGAAGGCGCAGGGAATGGGAGTCGAGAGAGGACTGCCCTGGGAACCGCATGGCACAAGAGGGGGCCCGTAGGTGGGAGAATGGTGATTCGAGCCTGCTGGTCAAATCTTAGTGAGTCCATACATCTAGTAGCCCCTTTGTAAAGGCTATTTTGTGATCTCTTGGCCATACACTGACGGTTGTGTACTGGTATAATGGAGGTTCTGCAGTCGCCGATGGGTAACGAAATCACAAACTTGTGGGTAAAGTGGTGCCACCTCTGCAGAGTGTAAAACTATCATGATAGCCGTACTTACGGTCACAAGCGCCTGGCCAACTCACATGATTAGATGGGATGGTTATTGGGAGGTTATTCGGTATGGTTATGGTATGGTCTTGGATTTGGTTTCGGGACTGTTGAGTCTTGGCAATGAGAATGGTTTCGGGACTGTTGAGTCATGATAGTGAGTTTTAGTTATATGATCATGAGATGGTTATTATGAGCATGAGATGAAGTTGATGAAGATTTATGGTTGGTTGAGACATGAGAAAAGGTGAATTATGATGGAGGTATGTTTTACTTGGATATATGTTGGGATTAAATTCACCTAGACATAGCTGCTGTCTTTATCATGTTTGTGAAATAAACTTTACTTTCTGCAATGAGCCTTTTTATACCTCCTTTGTTGAAAGCTACATGTCATACTTTTTCGGCACTTGCTGAGTACGACATGTATTCACCCTTGCATTATCATACAAACATCAGCAACAGGATAGGAGTACTTCGAAGACCATATGGAGTATTAGGCGTGCAATCTACCGTCAACTTGCCTGTGGAGTTAGAGTTGAAGATGGAGCCACTACCGTGCTTAGTTTGCTTCCGCTATCGTTTAGAGATTTCCGCTGCTAGATAAGTTAGAGATTGATGTAATAAAGTGCCTAAACACTTGTTATTCGTGGTTATATTCCGAATTCAGTTTGTGGTTACATGTGTATGTGTGATGAACATCCTGGGCACACATATGCATTAACTGGGTTCCGTTTTCACGGGACCGGGCGTCACAAGATCGACAACACTATCAAAGAAACGCCGTTTGACAAAGCGTCGGGTCCGGACGTCTTTAACAACAGGTTTACAAGACATGCTGGAGCATTATCAAGGAGGATGTCTACCATCTATAATATGAATTCTTCGCTGGTAACATCAGCTAGCAGCCTATCAACACGTCTTTCATCACGTTGATACCAAAGACCCCCACACCGGTGCGATCAACGGACTTCAGGCCCATCTCCCTGCTAAATTCGAGTGTCAAACTCATCACCAGGCTCATAGCCAACTGGTTGCAAAAGAAGATGTCCCTACTGGTGCATGCTAATCAATATGACTTTATTAAAGTCTAGACCATCAAGGATTGCCTAGACTAGAATTATGAATACATCCATCAATGCATGATATCCAGGAAGCCTATTGTTATTCTCAAGCTAGACTTTGAGAAGGCATTTGATATGGTAGAGCACTCAGCTATCATAAGGATGTTGTCACTTCTAGGTACCATGCCCTCTGGCTGAACCGGATCCAAGATATCCTCAGTTCAGTCACCACAATAGTCCTTCTCAATGGCGTCCTCGGGAAATTCTTCCATTGCAAAAGAGGAGTAAGACAAGGTGACCCTCTCTCCCCTCTTACTCTTTGTTATTGCAGCTGACTTGCTACAACAAATAGTCCATAAGGCTGCAATCCCGTGAACGATCAGCTACCCACTGGACACACTAGCTGGTACCCAGTTCCCCATCGTACAATATGCAGATGACACCATCGTAGTGCTGAATGCCTCCCAAATGGAGTTATTCTTTCTTTAGGGACTTGCTTGGTTCGTTCAGGGCAGCTATGGGTTTAAAAGTCATTTTCAACAAGTGAGCCATGATGCCCATCAACTTATCTACAAAAACAACAGAAATCATGGCTTGAACATTGGGTTGCCAAGTGGTCTCCTTCCCCTTCATCTATCTTGGGCTCCCTATGGGAATCCGGAAACCATTGGTGGCAGACTTCGCTTGTCTGATGGCAAAAACTGAGAGAAAATTCTCAGCGAAGTCCACATTACTCTCAATGGCAGGAAGATGCACGCTGGTGGATCGCCTCATGCCCATTATTCCAGTTTATAGCATGTGCACCTTAAAACTACATCTCACGGTCATCCAGGTCATTGACAAAACAAGGAAAGTCTGTCTCTAGAAAGGTAGTGAGGTAGGGAGTCCACTAGCAAAATGGAGCTGAGTGACATCTCCTCGCCAGAAGGGAGGCTTGGGACTAAAGGACCTCCGGTTAATGAACCTTGCCCTCCTACAGAAATTCCTGGACAAACTATACATCAAAGTGGAAACACCCTGGGTCCGGTTGGTTTATAGTGCATACTATACAGAAGGGAACCCCCCCCCCCCAACCACCACCACAAGCTCTCCAACAAGGGTTCATTCTGGCTGCAGGACATCTTGAGTTTATGGGAACAGTTCAAGGATCATGCTACATTTCGAGTGGGGGTAGGAGATACTGTTTTCCTCTAGAAAGACAAATGGAATAACCACCCCCTCAAGTTGGAATTGCCACACATATCTCATTCACCAAAAAAACCGTTCATATCCATAGCGCAATACAGGGAAGAGACTTCCTTTCAGAACCTATTCTACACCCATGTGACAGAGCAAGCAATGGTTGAGTACCAGCAACTTCAGGCGATCCTGGGCAATCACAATGAACACCCACTCAAAATAGACCAGTGTACATACAACAACAATAATTCATCGACTATCGAGACCAGCACGATCTACAAACGTCAATTTGAACACATCGTGCCACCAAAGCCATTCGATTGGATATGGAAAGCGAAGACGACCAAGAAAATCAAAATATTTTGTTGGCTATTATACCTGGACGGGTGAACTCCAGAAATCTTCTCAAAAGAAAGAACTTTGCCATTGAGAATGACGACTACTCCTGCGTCTTATGTGATGCCAAGATCAAAGATCTCACCTATCACCTTTTCTTCTAGGGCCCCTTTAGTGCAGAGTGCTGGTCAATAATCAGAATACAGTGGGACCATAGCCTCCACTTCTTTCACACTCTGGAAGTAGCGAAAGGGCAATGGCCCCACCTGGGATCCATGGAAATTTTTTCCATTGCGGCTTGGGAAATTTGGAAACTCAGAAATGCTTTCATCTTCAGGGGAGAGCCGCCCTTAATCTAGTCCTGACGAGATGCATTTTGTACCACCCTAATTCCATAGAGTACACGGTTCAAGGCCCCGGTGCGTGAGTGCCTAACTGCATGGATCACAGAACTAGACCCAGGTTCTTCTTAGCTCAAGAAGCCTACACTAGTTTAATGCGAAAAGTGTATGTTGCTGCATGGAATGCCAGCTTGTATCCTGCTTCTCACTTATCATATATACATAACACAGTCAGGGATTCCCCTACTATTTCTCCTAAAAAGGCAAGGTGATGATATGAAATGCGGTAAAACTAGTGAAACAAGCACAAGTGGACACAAGAATTTTTCACCGAAGTTCGATTCCACACAGGAACCTACGTCTCTGTTGAGGAGTCCACGAAGGACCGAGTTTCTTTTAACCCTAACACTAACCAAGTGATCACAAAGATGAAATTTGGTTGTTCCACTATCGATTCAATGGGTGATACAAACTTCCTGGGTCTCACCAAAAGTTGGGAGCCACCAGGCAACACCTAGCTGGCTAGGGAGAAAGTCCCAAGAGTAATAACACACAAATGACAACATCAAACAAACAGAAATGATCAACAAGCTTAATTTTAAGGTGCTCTTCTCTTGACTCCGCTCACTAACTCTCAAACCTTCACAAGATATGATTTTGTGTAGTAGGAGGTGTGAGAGTAAGCTTGAAATGCTCAAGAGTGCTGGTGAATATGCTAGGGTTGATCAGCCTTCAAATGCGGACGAGATCTCCCCTTTTTTAGGGGTCCCCAACATGTTACCGTTGCCAACCACTAAAGTTTGGACATGTCTGAAAATGCACTTCCGACATGTCCGAGATTGGGGACCATCAACGGTAACAATGATGTCTTCACCTGACACTAAGTTGAACTTGATCGTTGATCCTTTTTAGACATGTCTGACATTTTCAGACATGTCCGAGGTAACATATCCGACCCCAACCTCAGATATCCTAAGACTTCGGATATGTCCGAAATATTTCGAACATGTTCAAAGCTGCACAGAGTGTACTTATCCGAATATCTCGGACATGTCTGGACCTGTACAGAGAGTACATGTACACATTTCTTGGACATGTCCGGACCTATACAGAGAGTACTTGTCCAAATTGTTCTGACATGTCCAAAGTTAACTAACCTATGGACTTCTGTACACTAGGAGATTTTGGAATAGGATTGAGCTTTGACATTTTCTTAGCTGTGTGTTGTGTCCCTCTTAATAGTACATCATTCCTATACTCGAAACACTTGTTTCTTCATATAGGCTCGTGACTTTTTCTTCATTTTTTCTTTTTGAAGAATCCTCAACACGTCTCTCATCCTTCTTTTCCGCATATACACTCATCTCAAGTCATTAGCATTTTAATTGTTTGTCATCAATCCTTCAAAACCCACACGGAGGCCTAGATGCACTTTCACTAACACTTGTTACAATTATTTCATGACATTAAAGTTTACAAAACAGAATCATGGGGAGTTGGGGAGTGTTTGCCCGTCGATGATCTCTGTAGTAACAAGAGACACGCTATCCACAGGTTCAGGCCCTTTGTGGTGAGGTAATACCCTACTCCTATTTGATTGATTTTTCTTGATATCGAGATTACAATGATGTATGAGGTCGCCTATCGACTACTCAGTCAGATGTGAGTAGAGAATGTTCCTATGCTATGATGCCTGGTGGTTTAGATGTTTGTGTACGTGGGTCTAGTAAAGGATATAGTAAGGGATCTCTCAACTCGGTGCTCCTCCTTTATCTCCGGTTAAGTACATGTTTGATACGTTCTTATTGAATTCTATCTCTAACTTACTATATATAATTTTGAGATGATTGTTTCCTTCCTTATTTGGCAAGAGTTTAATAGTAATCTTCTTTCCTACTCCATCTTCTATTCTAAGAGAGAGTCCATGTCCAAGACTTGACCCACCTAGGGGTCATCTATGCATCAGTAGCTCCAGAGTTCGTCATGAGTTGTATGCAGGCGTTGAGGCCACAAGCTTTGAGTCAGCTGGCGTCGAGGTTGTTACAAAAGGTCTTGGCGGACTCTATAGAACTTGCTTAGAACTTCTTGGAGAGAATGTTGAATAAACCTTTGGTACAACGTACAATACTTTTTTAAATCAACATTGAGTCGGAGTCGAAGCGCTTTGAATCAATTAACATTGAGTCTAATCTGGAAAGCTTGGAGTCGGTTGACAACGAGTTGAATTCGGGAAAATATGAGTCGGTTAATATTGAATCAGAGTCCAAAGCCCTCAATTCGGCTCACGTAGAGTTAGACAATTCTGTGTCAGACAACATGCAGTCAAAAAAAGTGAATCAGAAAAACCAGTCGACAAAATCAGCAGGAAGAATGAGTCAAAAAAATCGATTGGAAACATTAGTAGGGAAAGTGAGTCGAAAATGTCAGCAAGAACTGTCAGTCAGAAAGTTAGTTAGAACTGTGAGTCGAAAAAGTCAGTCTTAAGAGTCAGTCGGAAGATCTGATGGAACTGTCAGTTGGAAGAGTGAATCGGAACTGTCAATCAGAAAAGTGAGTCACTGATTGAAGTTGAACAGATTGGTGTCGGACAGTTTTCAACCAGCTGACTAAGAGGTCTTAAGGAAAGCTTTAATTAATTTGTCTAAATTTGTATGATTAGCACCATGAAGGCACATGCAAAATCCTCAGGATATTGAGTATTATAAAAAACAGCAATTTATATTTTTGATCTTATTAATGAAATAAAAATGTTAATATATAATTGTATTTCATCATCCAACGTTGTACTTTGATCTAATTGACTCCCTTTCCCGTGCAATTTTTCTAATTACTTTGACTCTAGCGAACCTGTTGATCACGTGTTGACCCGGCCGAAGTCTATATGCGGTAGTTAGCGAACATACAATATTTAGAAGTTTTTGGATATCGCCAAAGCAGTAAACCATGTTGTATCAACATTTGATGAGGAATATATCTAATCACCGTACTTTACCATGTTCTTTTTACAGTCTGACAAGACCAAGCCAAAACTCTTTGCTGACCTACCAGTTTCGTTACAACTTGGTTGGGGTCGAAGAATAGCTTTTGGGTCTTATCGGTTATTCGAACATACATAGTAAGCCAAAATTGACGTAATTAATTTTATTTTGAGTAGCATATTTTGATATTGATGTACTTTTACATATCTTTAAACATATGACCCTAAAAATAATCACCTAATTTACATATTTTGATGTTGAGTAGCTTCGGAAGGGTAATATCAGTATTTAAACGTACACCAAAAAATGAATCACCTAAGAGATGAGAAAATATGACTAGGCTTAGTTTATGGTACTAAATTGTAAAGTAAATAATATAAATTAGTATAAAGGTGACTTAATTGGGCTATTTTTTAGGATTTGACCAATGTAGTTCCATGTTAGTTGATGTCGAGTTAACCCTAGAGCTGGAGTTGAGTCAAACAAAAAGCTGAATCATACTGATGAAGCGGTGAGAGTTTTTGATGTAGTTGATTGGGAGTGTCGGCTCTTATAATAGGAGTTTATGTAGGGAAGTGGACAATGTCCGTTAGGCTGACGCAGGGTTGAAACCTTCAGATTCATACCCTCCAGAATGGAGAATGGTGGGCCAAGAAATAACCGGTGAGGATGACGTTGAGCGAGCTGAAGCGGGTAGCCCACTCGAGAGTTGACAAGTCGGAACTTGCTGAGATCAGATCTGTTGAAACTATTATAACGTGCGAGCGCCTACCTTGCAGCCAAATATCACAATTATTTTGCACATTAGAATTATAGAACAGGATTATGGGGACCCAACGAGTGTCTACACATCAATTCTCTCAGAGGTAACAGGATACATGATATACCCAGGTTCGAGTCCTTTGGGGAGAGGTAATACACTACAGGAATATAAACAATTAACGACGGCTCGAAACCGTCGTTAATAAAGGGTAAACCGTCGTGAATAGGTTATTCACGACGGGGAAGCCTTATTCACAACGGTTTTCGTCTGTCATCAATAATTAGTCGTAAATAAGGTCGTTAACGATGGCACCCGTCGTGAATAAGTTTTTTCGCGATGGCTAAACTGTCCCGTCGCGAATAAGTTCCCCCGACTGCCGTGTGGATCAGGGGATTTGTTCACGACGGGTCATCATGAATAGTACCCATTATTTATGACAGCCAACACCAGCCGTCGTAAAGACTATTGGATTATTTACGACGGCCAACACCAGCCGTCGTAAATACTATTGGCTTATTTACGACGGCCAACACCAGGAGGTCGTAAATAAGTTTGGTAATTTTTTTAATTAGAAAATTCTGCTCTAGCTTCGAGGCCAGCACTGGCTCGATGGCCAGCTCACACAGGCAGTCAACAACAACAATGACACTAGGCAGTCAAAATATTATAAATGTCAACACTAGGCACACACACCACACTATACACTACCACGTGCGCTACCTCCAGAACCCAAGAACTCGTCCTCCGATAGCTGCGGCGATGGCGTGTGAGCCTCGGTCACGGAGCCCTGTTATGTATAAGTGTAGTTAGACAAGTTATAAGTTTAAAAATGCATGTTTGCCTAAGTGAGCTTATTATAACCTAGAATTGATCAAGTTAAACTAGTTTTGGCTATGTTTGATTAAGTTTGGTGATATTCTAATAAATTGGGCTAAATTTTATCAAATACGGCTATGTAGTGGAAGTTTGAGTAAATTTGTACCTCTGCTCCTGTAAACGAGGCCTGTGGCTCCTGTGGGGGCTGCCACTGTGGAAATACGACCGGCTGTCCTGCCGCCATAGTCTGTGAACAGAAAACATTATCATATAACAATCATTGATATGTTAGAAATATTAAGTAAAACGACCGTTGCATACCTGCATTGCCGTTTGCATCTGTAGCATAAACGAGGCTTGATACTCGTCCCGAGCCCTGCTTGCCGTGGCTTGACGCTCCCTTTCTAGCCGGAGCTCCTCCCGTGTCCTGCGGAGCTCGTCCCGGACACTTTGGAGCTCCAGGGGGCTAGGCTGTCTTGATCCCGCCTGCCGCAATGAAGAGCCACTAGAGGAAAGTCATGCCTCCCTCGAGTCGATAACTCCATCGAAGATGGTGAACCTACAAAAGAAGAAAGATTATTAAATTTTTGTATCTCAAATTCATTGACATTAAATAAAAAAGAGAACTTACCGTCCATGAGGTTTCCCACCTCTGGTTGCATACACGGCTTCTGGGATGATTGGCGCGCTTTGCCAATCGAAGCCTTCACCGTGAAGCCACTCCGCCTCCTGTCCATACCTTGCCTATAAAGACAGAAAGATAATATCATCAAAACTATTTAAGAAAACTCAATACAAATACAAAACAACTCACCAGTGCGTCCGACGCCGCCTAAGAACACAGATGGTCAGGCTGTGACGGGTCACTTCTCCTGTGACCCCTCTTCCAGACCTGAATCGGAGTCAGCTCCTGACCGCTCTCTCTCTACTCTCTCTCTCTCTCTCTCTCTCTCTCTCTCTATATATATATATATATATATATATATATATATATATATATATATATATATATATATATATATATATATATATATGTGTGTGTGTGTGTGTGTGTGTGTGTGTGTGTGTGTGTGTGTGTGTGTGTTTGTAAAATCCCATAAAGTGGTAGCAAGAAAATTCAGCTCATGTACTATTAGGAAAAATGAGGAGAATTAAAACTTTGGATTATAAGGTGTAAGCTTAAAGAGGATTTGGACGTCCCAAAAACTTCCAAACATAGAGATCTAAATTCATAACTTGGATCTTCATAGTCCAAATATTCACCCTTCCAAATTTCAGCTCATTTGGAGGAGTCTCAATATTTGTTTGGGATTAAAAGGAAAAGCTCTCTAGTATGAATTTCAAATTTAGTTTCAAATTCTATTTCCCTAAATTTGAAAATTCGGTTTCACAAATGTGTTCTCCACTTTTGAATAAGCAGCCATCCCAAAGATTGGAACATTTGGAGCTGGTTTGCTATGAGTTTGGGACAATACAAAGTGGAGAATTCAAACTCCTTTTCAAATTCAAATGATCAATTACAATTCAAATTTTCACACCAGAATGCAAATCATTTGAATTCAGGGAGTTCAAACTATGACTTTGAGGTGAAGCAAAGCCTTTAAGTTTGAGTAGCTGTGGAGAAATATCAGTGGAAAAAATTACTGAGAAATGAGGGGATGGGGTCCACATGTCAGTCACCCAAGTTCCTTCACCGCCTCTGTTTTCCCTTCGGTCGAACAGCTAGCGAACACCAGCACCGGCTGCGACCGACTCCCGCTGATTCCCACCGCGCCACCTCCTGCTCGGGAGATCAGCACGCCGAGAGAGATATTTCACCGCCCTGGTGCCCACGTGAACATCGCCTCACTCACAGAGTCGATCCCCTGCTCAGCTCGAGTAGCCTCGACCGCCGCTCGGTCGCTCCGCGCCGCCCACCCGTCACCGACTCAACTCCGGCGTTGTAACGCCCGGTTGAGGTCATAGGAAGGTGCGCAAGGCTCTCTGGTTCCTCCCTGACGACAGCCCATACCGTTCCTCCGAACCGATCCTGAGAACTGAGCATAAGTTCGTCGTTCCACGTTCAACTTGCCGTCACGACGCCACACCGTCGACTGGCCACCTTAGACTCGTTCATGCTCAACCAACCAGTGTTCCAGGTGCGTTGTCGACCCTTCTTGTTGTCCCCCCAGTTTGGAGCTAGGTCGTAGCCTAGGTCGGCCGGAATTTGAAGTTTGTCACCGGCGGTTTCTTGGAACCGAGGTGAAAGAAATGGGAAATTCCACGGCCCTATTGGGTTAGGGTTCACAAGAGTCTAGGCATAGGTTCTCCAAGCCACGACAACCCTTCTCGAGCAAACAGCAAGCAAAACCATGCAGAGTCCGAAGGGTTCTCCGTGTTTTCCCTCACGGTGGGGAAGAACCACTTCAGTCACACGGTGAGCTTATGTTTCTGGCCGTTTTCCGAGGGATCAGGGTAGTGTTCCGGGTTCCCCATGTCACGGCGGTGCTGTAGGACCAAACCGCGGTCAGTTTCCGGGCTCGCCGGGTGAATACCATGTTCGCCGGAGTCGCCCGAGTTACTGTCACCGTCGGGGAGGTATTCCCGGCCATTTAGCGCCGCCACCGAGCTCACCAAAGTGTTCCTCGTTGGGTTTTAGGCACAGGTGGCGAGGATTGAGCCGTCTAAGGAACGGGGCAGCTGTTCCGGCGAGGCACAGTCGCTCCTCCGGCGAGGAGGCCTGCCGGGCGCGAGGTAGAAGAAGGTGAGGGCCTGCCCCACCTGTCAGTGGCACCGGTTAGGCGCCGGATCGGGTTGTGGCTCAGGATCTATTGTGGCCACGCGGGTTAAATACCGTAGCCCTGGTGTTGCCGAAGTCTCACTGGTCCGATTTAAAACAGTGGGCCCAGCCCAATTATTTGAAGTTTCTGTTAGGGAAATAATTCTAGGAATTAGCTGATCTTTCCAAGCTCATTACTCTGTGTAGAAAACTTCAAAAAGGGTGATACCAATTTCCTTGGAATCCTCAAGAAGAGTACTTCACATAGGAACCAATTTTAGGCTATGAAAATGCCCAGGAATTTCTGTAGAATTGTTTTTAGTAAATATTTCGGGGATTTATTACAGGAGCAATTCTTTATGAAATATTCCGAAATTTGGACAGCAAATCCTTTTCATAGTATCCGATCTCCAGTAAAAATTTGAGCTTAATTGGAGTTCATTTGCTAGGTCAAATTGTCTTCCAAAGTTCAGCATTTATTTGAAAATTCAAATTTAAACAGAAACTGTTCAGAACTCCTGTCCAACTTCAAAAATTCATATCTCTCTGTTGGTAGCTCTAAAAATGGTGAAACAAATTTTGTTAGAACCATGGAGACTTACCCTATTAAGATCTTCCACTGTTAGCTATGTAAAAGCTCCTGAATCGGGCTCAAAATTCAGAGAAGCATTGTACTTGTAGGAATTTTAAAGACTACATTGTGCAATGACATGTCTCCAAATTTTGCTCAGATCATCCTTAAAGGGTCTAGTATCCACTGTAAAAATCCCAAAGCCAATTAAGGATTCTAAATAGCAATAGCTATGAATAGAAGTCCAATTCTCATAAATCATTAATACTTATACATATATTTTGTTACATTTCATAATAGTGACCGAAGTTGAGGACGCACCGGAGCCCTTGGACGTCCTTCCACCAGAAGCTGACTTCCCCTTTAACTTGCAACCAGGCAAGCCCCGGTTTGCATTTAAGTACCTTTTATAAAGCTTTTCATTTGTATCACATATGTCTAGGGTGAATGCTTGCATTAGAGTTAGGGTGATTGAAACCCCACTTGCATAACCTTTAAATCCTATAGAGGGTTGGGTAGTTACAGACTCGACGAGTAGAGAATGCAATGCTAATGTTTAGGTTCTCGGTAGAAGTTGAGTGGTTGGAAGCTACTCGCGAGATAGTACTTATCACACGGAATGAGAAGAGGTAGAAAATGGCTTGAGTTGTAAAAATGAGACCCAGCAGGGGGGATAGGATGCAGTGACCAGAGGTCTCACGTGCGTAGCCCTGTTGGTGTCGGTTGAGGACCGTCCGTGTGCGGCCCTGCTGGACAAGTATTGAACAGTACCGGATGCATACTGGCATATGGGAACCAGGAAACCGATATAATTGGTTAACCTGGGTGTCGAGGCTTACCCAACCATAAATAGGAGTGCGTTGAGGGTAGCAATGTGTAAATCTACCGGTGGGCACAGTCACGCTCCACGCGGGGACCTCCTGCCCATTACGGATGGACCGGTTTGGCATTTGGGTTGCCTTTGAAAGGTTGTTGCATACAACAGAGTAGGAAGGGATATGGAATCACGCTTCTGAAAGTGGGTGTATGTGGCGTGTTATCCGGGTGTGTATTGATTGCAATCACCGTCCCTCGCGGTTATTTGAGTACCCGCTTGTTCACTGCGCTGTGACGTAGTAAGAAGTGAAATAAGCCAACTGAACATGCTGTATGGAACTATTAATGTCTGAAACCTTGTATGATGTAGTTATAGAGCTAATTAAGTTTATATTCCACTTTGGGCATCACCACATCGGAGGAAAGCGTTTCTTGTTTGATTGTGGACTTCCGATGTGAGGGATGCCTAAGACTCAATAAACTGTTGCTATAAAACTGAAAGTAAGGATCAACATGTAGGCGTGTCTTTATTGCAAAGTCCTTTTCCTATCTTACACATCCTTGCATGTAGAGTTCCATGCCTAGGGTTGACGGTTAAGACTTGCTGAGCCTTCGTGCTCACGGTTGCAATATTTGAGCTGTGTGCAGGTGAGAGTTATGAGGAAGGTTCCGAGGACGAGGCGATGCCCCCGTCGGTGTACACGGCCGAGCTGGAGCCCTGCACGCCGCCGTGATCTCCGGTTACTTGCTGCTAGTGTGTAGCGTCCCCGGGCTGGACGGCTGCACTTTTGCATAGTTAGGATGAGAGACCATCTATGTATAATACTTCTGCTGTTAATTAGGTTTTGTAAAAGACTTCCGCTATTTTATATTAAATAAAAGTTTGTATGTTGTTCTCTAATCTTTTCGTGTGTGTTGTTGGGTGCCGCATCGCACGGCACCACCCTATGCGACCTCGGAGTGGGTGAACCATGGGGTGGTCCCCACAGGCGTGGTATCAGAGCCGCATTGGGAATAGCACGCTCGAAAAGAGCCTATTTTGAAAATTTAGAAGTAATCGAGTGAGGATTAGTCATTAAGCCCACATAAGGTCTATGATAGTAGTAGATATATGGTGGAAAAGCTAACATACTTGTTATACATTCTGTAACGATGCTTCGACGTCAGGTAAGAGGTAAGGGACGCCACCGTAGGCGGATCAATTGCGGTAACTCCCCATACGAGTAATAGTTTGGAAGGATATACCGTGTCTTGGCACGGTAGTGAATATGAGTCTCTGAACCTCTTCATGGTTCTGAGAGCATATGAAAACGCTGTTCTCCAGCGTGCCTTAGGCAAAAGTGAGAATACCCCATCGTGTGGTAAGCAACACGATAGTATTCAACTCTTGAACGCTCAATGTTGAAAGGGCCATACGCAGCGCTCGCCATCAGCGTGCCTCAATGGTCATGAGGCAGTAGGTGGTATCCGTTGGGTTGATAAAATTCCCAACCGTGATGACCCGTTCACGCTCTACTCGGTTTCCCCGTCGTGTGGTGTGAAAACACGACCATGTACCTTGAGACGTGGCTTGACTCAAGGACGATCCGTATGGCAATGATACGGACCATATGTCTTTATTATGATATGGAACTGCCTGCAATGTAAAAAACCCTTGTGTGCACAATTATTGTGTGTTCTTCTGCAGGTACATTAACCACGTTAGCGCATGATGTGTAGAAACCGTTTGTGAGTGACGTCTTTAGTTCCACCATTTGACACGTATATGCCGGAATACCGGTTTAGTATTTTTCTTTGGAGAGGAAACGTAGTACCGACTGTATAAAAGTTTATTTTCAAAGAAAAGAGTCACAATGAAGTGTAGGATTCTATTTAAGGGTTAGTAAACTCCTATATTGAACTGAGAGTCAATTGGGAGTATAGAGATTCATTTCTAAAAACCTAGGAACAATCTCCCCTGTTTTCGGCAGCAACTTTGCTGAACTTAAACAGGGCATAACTTAAGATTGGTTGAACCAATGGAGGTGTGGGATACCATTCTGGAAGGTTTTTGAAGTCCTCTACAACTTTCCTGTAGAGCTCCAGAACAAAATCTCCCTCCAAAGGGATGAAAATCTCAGAAGAGTAGGTACTGTCCAGAAACAGGGCAGACCAAAAATGCTCTCTGGAATTTTCTGTATTTCGACCACAACATCTTGTAGAAAAATTTCCAATGGTCAAGCAAGAAACCGTTGGAAAGTACAGGAAATGTTCTACAACTTTGTTGTTGAACGCTAGTCCAGATTTTGCCTCTAAGTTGGGCAAAACTGTTGGATTATCCAGGCTGGTCAGCTGGACCACAAGCTGGACAGGGCACCATGTTGAAGTGTTTCAACCAAAACACTTAGTTTCACGACTCGACGTCCAGTGGCTGTTGTAAAACAGCAAGTTGGGAGTTGAAGAGTTTATGCATTTTACATATCACTTCGAGTTAGTACATGTTTGGGTCCAGTACAATAGCAAGGAATTACGCATGCTAACACACTTAACATCCCGTGGTGACCCCGATGGTCGAAATGAACTTTTAACCCATCAAGTTCAATACTTTGGAACTCGATCGTGTGACACGGTCTAGGGATGTATATGTTGCATAAAGTTTATACTTTATCCATATGTGTGATGGTTATGTGCACTGTTTATTCCATTCTCGCACTACTATTGTATAGACTGGATGAAATAAACCAACATGTGCTGATCATTTGAATGATCTGAATGCAGAATGGTGCGGACACGTTTAACGCAAGAGGAGGGAGGTCCGAGTCAGGTTCGTGGTGATGAGTCTCCACCTCGGGAGCAAACCACGACGCAGCAGCAACCACCTCCTCCACCGCCAGAACTTCTAAGAAATCTTGCCGAGGTTCTCGCCGCAGTGCTCAGCTCGCGCGATGAGCAAACCGAGTTGCTGCGGATGCCAGTCCAGAAGAATGCCTCCCATCAGGGAGGACACCAAGACAATTGGCAACGCCAGCCCCAACACAGTTCGTATTCGGAATTCATGGCGACCCATCCACCGGTCTTCACGGAGGCCGAGGAACCTTTGGAGGCGGACAGCTTTATCCGCACTCTGGAGGCGAAGTTCGGGCTGCTACGGTGCACCGAACATCAGAAGGCGCTGTATGCAGTGCAACAGCTTCAAGGAGAAGCCGGTACCTGGTGGGCGAACTACACCGCCTCCTTACCGGCTGGCCATGCCGTCACATGGGCAGAGTTCCGGGAGGCCTTCCGTGCCTATCACATACCTCCCGGGGTTATGGAAATGAAGCTCCAAGAGTTCCTGGCGCTACGGCAAGGTGAGAGGAGTGCTCATGAGTACTCCAGGTTATTCAACCGGCTGGCGCAGTATGCACCAGGATTTGTAGGGACGGAAGACAACAAGCGCAATGCGTTCTTCCAGGGCCTGAATTCCAAGATGAAGGTCCATCTCGCCCAAAGCAATCGCGGCACCTTCAATGATCTCGTTAATGCCGCGATTCTACAAGAGAATGCTCAGCGCGAGCGCGGTTCTGATAAAAGGAAACGCAGCGTGCTGACGAGCAGCAGTGGTGGGACGCCACAAAATACCGCATGGTGTATCGCTCACCATCTGGTCAGAGATGGCAGCCACCGGCGCGACCGCCTCAGTTCCGCGGTCGGCAATATAATGCGCCGGGCTTCCGACCAACGTATCCACCGCAGCAACAGCAGCAGCAAAGGATGGTTCCGCGTGCGCTGCAGTTTCAGCAGCGTGCACCGGGATTCCGTCCTCAAGTCGGCAGGACCCTGACATCTTACACGTGCTTCACGTGTGGCCGTGTCGGGCATATTTCGAGGGACTGCCCTGAGCCGCGACAGGGCAGGGGTGCAGCATCATATCAGGGTGCTAATCAGCCCCGCAATCAGCCCAAGAAACCAGCACCAAAACCTGGCAACGTCCACCACTTAGCCATCGAAGACGTGCCGGAAGGCGAACCCGTCCTCGCGGGTACGTTCTCTTACCTAGATCATCCCGTAGTCATACTTTTTGACTCCGGTGCCACCCATAATTTCATAAGTTAGTCTTATATTATTGAATATCAACTGCCTATCATTCCCACAAATAATTTATACTTGATATGTTCTCCGGGTGGGAAAATAACAGCTGATAGGATGGTCTATAGAGCACCATTACAATTGAGTGGGAATCTATATCCGACTTCTCTATTATGTTAGAAAGTCAAAAACTTGATGTCATTTTAGGAATGTCATGGCTACATCGCCATGGTGCTGTTCTTGACATCATTCCACGTGTGGTTCGTTTAAACTCTTCACTCCATGAACCACATGTTCTTATTCTTGACAGTTCGGTTCAAGAAACCCCAACCACATGTAACACGGAAGCCACAAAACTTGAGGATATTCATGTGGTCCGTGAATACCCGGATGTCTTTCCGGATGACCTTCCGGGCATGCCACCCGATAGAAATGTCGAGTTCAAGATTGAACTTGTACCTGGAACGATGCCGCTATCACGGAGACCATACAAGATGGCTCCGAATGAGCTAGCTGAATTAAAGGAGCAGCTCAATGATTTAATGAAGAAGGGTTTCATTCGACCGAGTTCCTCGCCATGGGGATGCTCGGCGCTGTTTGTGAAGAAGAATGATGAAACCTTGAGGTTGTGCTTGGATTACCGACCTCTCAACGCCGTCACCATCAAGAATAAATATCCACTGCCCTGCATCGATATATTATTCGATCAACGTGTGGGTGCAAGTGTATTTTCAAAGATGGATCTTTGCTCCGGATATTATCAAATCAAGATCCGGGTGGAAGATATTCCAAAGACGGCCTTCTCGACGAGATATGGGTTGTATGAATACCTCGTCATGTCTTTTGGTCTCACCAATGCCCCGGCACACTTCATGTATCTCATGAACTCAGTGTTCATGCCGGAGTTGGACAAATTTGTGGTGGTGTTCATAGACGACATCTTGGTTTACTCCAAGTCTGAAGAAGAACACGCCAAACATTTGCATATCGTGCTCCAACGATTGCGAGACCATAAGCTTTATGCCAAATTCAGCAAGTGCGAGTTTTGGATCAGCCAAGTGCCATTTCTGGGTCACATTATTTCTGCAGAAGGCATTGCAGTTGATCCAAGCAAAATCGAACAAGTGCTGAAATGGATGTCCCCCACATCAGTCCACGAAGTCAGAAGTTTTCTCGGGTTAGCAGGATATTATCGGAGATTCATACCGAACTTCTCCAAGCTTGCTAAGCCGATGACTGAACTGTTGAAGAATGGGATAAAATATGTTTGGAGCTCAGCTTGTGAAGAAGCTTTCCAAGCATTAGTGAAGCATCTTACAACAGCCCCGGTGTTAGCTCAACCGGATACAACCAAGCCCTTCGACGTATATTGTGATGCGTCTGGCATCGGGCTTGGCTTTGTATTGATGCAAGGAGGAAGAGTGGTCGCCTATGGCTCACGTCAACTTCGTAACCACGAGCAGCACTATCCGACTCATGATCTCGAGCTTGCTGCTGAGGTATTGGCCTTGAAGATGTGGAGGCACTATTTGCTTGGGAACTTAGTGCACCTCTACACCGACCACAAGAGTTTGAAGTATATATTCACCCAAAAGGAGTTGAATATGCAGCAACGGAGATGGCTAGAACTGATCAAAGACTATGAGATCGAGATTCACTACCATTCCGGGAAGGCAAACGTGGCTGCCGATGCCTTAAGCAGCAAATCCCATGTCAACAATCTGTCCATCACCCCACTTGAAGAGGAGGAGCCGAGTCTGTACTTGGTTCCATATGGGGCATTATATAATCTTGCTCTCGTTCCTACAATACGAGAGGAGATTATGGAAGTGCAGAAGAAAGACGTGGAAATGTCACACATTCGGAGGAGGATGAAGAATGTCGAAATGAAATGCTTCCGAAGAGATGAACACGACACTCTATGGTTTAAAGACCATATGGTGGTACCCCGTGACATGAAGCTTCGGAAGAAAATCTTGGACGAAGATCATTTGTCCAAGTATTCTATTCATCCGGGCAGCAACAAGATGTACCAAGATCTGAAAACCAGGTTTTGATGGACACGGATGAAAAGAGAAATCGCAAAGTACGTATCCGAATGTGATACGTGTCGGCGTGTGAAAGCCGACCATATGCGTAAAGCCGGACAGCTGCAACCATTGAACATTCCGGCGTGGAAGTGGGAGGATATTAGCATGGACTTCATAGTTGGGTTACCTCTCACGTCTCACAAGCATGACTCGATTTGGGTGATAGTCGATCGACTAACCAAGTCGGCTCATTTTATCCCCGTACATACAAAGTACGTGGCCAAGCAATATGCGGAGCTGTATATTGCAAAGATCTTGTGCTTGCATGGTGTTCCCCACTCCATTATTTCAGATCGCGGTGCGCTGTTCGTCTCTCGGTTTTGGGAACAGCTGCATGCGTCGTTGGGGACCAAACTGATCCGAAGCTCCGCGTATCACCCGCAGACGGATGGTCAAACTGAACGAGTGAATCAAGTGCTTGAAGACATGCTACACGCTTGTGCCATCCACCACGGCAAGAGTTGAGATGATCATTTGCCGTTGGCGGAGTTCCCTTACAATAATGGCTATCAAGCTAGCATTAAGATGGCGCCGTATGAAGCTCTCTACGGTCGGAAATGCCGCACACCACCCAACTGGTGCGAGTCCGGCGAGCGAGTTATCTACGGCATCGAACTTGTGAATGAGGCTGAAGAACGAGTGCGAGTAATACAAGCCAATCTCAAGGCTGCTCAATTTCTTCAGAAGAGCTATGCGGATAAAAGACGCCACCCTCTCCACTTCGACATCGGGGACCATGTTTATGTCCGTGTGTCTCTGATGAAGGGAGTCCAACGTTTCGGAGTAAAGGGCAAACTTGCGCCACGGTCCATTGGCCCGTTCGCCGTCATTGAAAGATGCGGACCTGTGGCCTATCGCCTGGATTTACCGGCGTCGCTCGCAGGCATTCACAACGTCTTCCATATTTCTCAGCTGAGGAAGTGCCTCAAACCCTCTGCTGAAATCTGCACTGAAGACATAGAAGTTCTTCAAACGGACCTCACGTACACGGAGTATCCAATCTGGATTATCGATGAGAAGACTCGCGCCACAAGAAACCGGACCTTATGGTTCTACAAGGTCTTGTGGAGTAACCATACTGCTGATGAAGCGACATGGGAAAGCGAGGAATATCTACGAACTAACTATCCGGACTTGCTATCGTCATATACCCGGTAAAGTTTTCCCCACTTTGCTTTTCCGTTGGAATCTCAGGACGAGATTCTTTTAAGGGGGGAGGGATGTAAAATCCCATAAAGTGGTAGCAAGAAAATTCAGCTCATGTACAATTAGGAAAAATGAGGGGAATTAAAACTTTGGATTATAAGGTGTAAGTTTAAAATGAGGATTTGGACGTCCCAAAAACTTCCAAACATGGAGATATAAATTCATAACTTGGATCTTCATAGTCCAAATATTCACCCTTCCAAATTTCAGCTCATTTGGAGGAGTTTCAATATTTGTTTGGGATTAAAAGGAAAAGCCCTCTAGTATGAATTTCAAATTCAGTTTGAAATTAAATTTCCCTAAATTTGAAAATTTGGTTTCACAAATGTGTTCTCCACCTTTGAATAAGCAGCCATGCCAAAGATTGGAACATTTGGAGCTGGTTTGCTATGAGTTTGGGACAATACAAAGTGGAGAATTCAAACTCCTTTTCAAATTCAAATGATCAATTACAATTCAAATTTTCACATCGGAATGCGAATCATTTGAATTCAGGGAGTTCAAACTATGACTTTGAGGTGAAGCAAATCCTTTAAGTTTGAGTAGCTGTGGAGAAATATCAGTGGAAAAAATTTACTGAGAAATGAGGGGATGGGGTCCACATGCCAGTCACCCAAGTTCCTTCACCGCCTCTGTTTTCCCTTCGGTCGAACAGCTAGCGAACGCCAGCGCCGGCTGCGACCGACTCCCGCTGATTCCCACCGCGCCACCTCCTGCTCAGGAGATCAGCACGCCGAGAGGGATATTTCACTGCCCCGGTGCCCACGTGAACGTCGCCTCACTCACACAGTCGATCCCCTGCTCAGCTCGAGTAGCCTCAACCGCCGCTCGGTCGCTCCGCCCCGCCAGCCCGTCACCGACGCAACTCCGGCGTTGTCATGCCCGGTTGAGGTCATAGGAAGGTGCGCAAGGCTCTCTGGTTCCTCCCTGACGACATCCCATACCGTTCCTCCGAACCGATCCCGAGAACTGAGCATAAGTTCGTCGTTCCACGTTCAACTTGTCGTCACGACGCCGCACCGTGGACACCACCTTAGACTCGTTCACGCTCAACCAACCGGCGTTCCAGGTGCATTGTCGACCCTTCTTGTTGTCCCCCCAGTTTGGAGCTAGGTCGTAGCCTAGGTCGGCCAGAATTTGAAGTTTGTCACCGGCGGTTTCTTGGAACTGAGGTGAAAGAAATGGGAAATTCCACGGGCATATTGGGTTAGGGTTCACAAGAGTCTAGGCATAGGTTCTCCAAGCCACGACGACCCTTCTCGAGCAAACGGCAAGCAAAACCATGCAGAGTCCGAAGGGTTCTCCGTGTTTTCCCTCACGGCGGGGAAGAACCTCTTCAGTCGCATGGTGAGCTTATGTTTCCGTCCGTTTTCCGAGGGATCAGGGTAGTGTTCCGGGTTCCCCATGTCACGGAGGTGCTGTAGGACCAAACCACGGTCAGTTTCCGGGCTCGCCGGCTGAATACCATGTCGCCGGAGTCGCCCGAGTTACTGTCACCGTCGAGGAGGTATTCCCGGCCATTTAGCGCCGCCACCGAGCTCACCAAAGTGTTCCTCGTCAGGTTTTAGACACAGGCGGCGAGGATTGAGCCGTCTAAGGCACGGGGCAGCCGTTCCGGCGAGGAACAGTCGCTCCTCCGGCGAGGAGGCCAGCCGGGCACGAGGTAGAAGAAGGTGAGGGCCTGCCCCACCTGTCAGTGGCACCGGTTAGGCGCTGGATCGGGTTGTGGCTCGGGATCTATTGTGGTCACGCGGGTTAAACACCGTAGCCCTTGTGTTGCCGAAATCTCACTGGTCCGATTTAAAACAGTGGGCCCAGTCCAATTATTTGAAGTTTCTGTTAGGGAAATAATTCTAGGAATTAGCTGATCTTTCCAAGCTCATAACTCTGTGTAGAAAACTCCAAAAAGGGTGAGACCAATTTTGTTGGCATCCTCAAGAAGAGTACTTCACAGAGGAACCAATTTTAGGCTATGAAAATGCCCAGGAATTTCTGTAGAATTGTTTTTATTAAATCCTTTGGAGATTTATTACAGGAGCAATTCTTTATGAAATATTCAGAAATTTGGACAGAAAATCCTTTTCATAGTATCCGATCTCCAGTAAAAATTTGAGATTAATTGGAGTTCATTTGCTAGGTCAAATTGTCTTCCAAAGTTCAGCATTTATTTGAAAATTCAAATTTAAACAGAAACTTTTCAGAACTCCTGTCCAACTTCAAAAATTCATATCTCTGTTGGTAGCTCTAAAAATGGTGAAACAAATTTTTTTAGAACCATGGAGACTTACCCTATTAAGATCTTCCACTGTTAGCTATGTAAAAGCTCCTGAATTGGGCTCAAAATTCAGAGAAGCATTGTACTTGTAGGAATTTTAAAGACTACATTGTGCAATGACATGTCTCCAAATTTTGCTCAGATCATCCTTAAAGGGTCTAGTATCCACTGTAAAAATCCCAAAGCCAATTAAGGATTGTAAATAGCAATAGCTATGAATAGAAGTCCAATTCTCATAAATCATTAATACTTATACATATATTTTGTTACATTTCATAATAGTGACCGAAGTTGAGGACGCACCGGAGCCCTTGGACGTCCTTCCACCAGAAGCTGACTTCCCCTTTAACTCGCAACCAGGCAAGCCCCGGTTTGCATTTAAGTACCTTTTATAAAGCTTTTCATTTGTATTACCTATGTCTAGGGTGAATGCTTGCATTAGAGTTAGGGTGATTGAAACCCCACTTGCATAACCTTTAAAACCTATGGAGGGTTGGGTAGTTACAGACTCGACGAGTTGAGAATGCCATGCTAATGTTTAGGATCTCGGTAGAAGTCGAGTGGTTGGAAGCTACTCGCGAGATAGTACTTATCACACGGAATGAGAAGAGGTAGAAAATGGCTTGAGTTGTAAAAATGAGACCCAGCAGGGGGATAGGATGCAGTGACCAGAGGTCTCACGTGCGTAGCCCTGTTGGTGTCGGTTGAGGACCGTCCATGTGCGGCCCTGCTGGACAAGTATCGAACAGTACCGGATGCATACTGGCATATGGGAACCAGGAAACCGATGTAATTGGTTAACCTGGGTGTCGAGGCTTACCCAACCGTAAATAGGAGTGGGTTGAGGGTAGCAAGGTGTAAATCTGCCGGTGGGCACAGTCACGCTCCACGCGGGGACCTCCTGCCCGTTACGGATGGACCGGTTCGGCAACATACAACAGAGTAGGAAGGGGTGTGGAATCACGCTTCTGAAAGTGGGTGTATGTGACGTGTTATCCGGGTGTGTCTTGATTGCAATCACCGTCCCTCGTGGTTATTTGAGTACCCACTTGTTCACTGCACTGTGACGTAGTAAGAAGTGAAATAAGCCAACTGAACATGCTGTATAGAACTATTAATATCTGAAACCTTGTATGATGTAGTTATAGAGCTAATTAAGTTTATATTCTACTTTGGGCATCACCACATCGGAGGAAAGCATTTCTTGTTTGATTGTGGACTTCCAATGTGAGGGCTGCCTAAGGCTCAATAAACTATTGCTATAAAACTGAAAGTAAGGATCAACATGTAGGCGTGTGTTTATTGCAGAGTCCTTTTCCTATCTTACACATCCTTGCATGTAGAGTTCCATGCCTAGGGTTGACGATTAAGACTTGCTGAGCCTTCGTGCTCACGGTTGCAATATTTGAGCTGTGTGCAGGTGAGAGTTATGAGGAAGGTTCCGAGGACGAGGCGATGCCCCCGTCGGTGTACACGGCCGAGCTGGAGCCCTGCACGCCACCGTGATCTCCGGTTACTTGCTGCTAGTGTGTAGCGTCCCCGGGCTGGACGGCTGCACTTTTGCATAGTTAGGAGGAGAGGCCATCTATGTATAATACTTCCGCTGTTAATTAGGTTTTGTAAAAGACTTCCGCTGTTTTATATTAAATAAAAGTTTGTATGTTGTTCTCTAATCTTTTCGTGTGTGCTGTTGGGTGCCGCATCGCACGGCACCACCCTATGCGATCTTGGAGTGGGTGAACCACGGGGTGGTCCCCACATGTGTGTGTGTGTTAGTACAATTTATAATTTAAACATATTTGAAAACAATAGTAATCACACTTACCATGCATTTAGCCAGATGTAAGTAGCCGTCCGCACCAAACGTGTGCTTCTCATCCATCCCTCTGCTCTGTCAACCGGTCCTAGAAACTTCCTGGAAGCCCTGACTCGCCCACAAAGCACACAGGGCACGGTAGTCCTCCAGACGGCCGTCTAACCACGCTACAACAACCTGCATACATTTATTATTAAGTTATAGACTATTTACCTATTGTGCTTCTTCCATATTTTAAAATAAATATTTTACAATTTACCTCTGTGTACTGCTCCGCCGTAAAGTACCTGGGAGCCACATTCCTGAATGCCCCCAGCTAGTCCTCTTCCGGATGCAGCTTCATGTACGGTCTCGTCGCTTGAATTCTTGCATTTGATAGCGACTGCGTAACGAGCTTTTGGGCGTTCTTTTGGAACATGGCTCTGGCGTAGTCCACCTCGGCCTCGTCCTCCAAACGGTACCATGGCTAAAAAAACATATTTATACATCATTGGTATTAACCATATTATAGACTTGTATTACAGAATAAGATATTTGATGCTTACCATGAAGTCGGACCACATAGCCTCCTGGTGGTTGCCGTGACCAATGTGCTGGGCGGTGGCGTAATCATCCCACGACGTGGCGGGGACACAGTTCGCTACACCAGGGTAGTGCAAACGGATAAGCCGCCCGAGGACACTTTTCACCTGCTCGTGGCGTCCTTGACCCGTGAACGAGTCATCGTACCAAGACCTGATAGAGAATGATAAATAAATACATTTATAACACTAAAATAATTTAAATTGAAGAGTTAGAAATTTACTTACATATCGCCAACCGGACAAATAACTATCCGGTCATCTGGGTTTGCAGAAGCCGGAGGAGGAGCCACATAGTGACTCCTCCTAGTCTGATGCCTCTGAGATGGCTCGCTGTGGGGGACGCGGCCCCGGCAGGACCTGTTCGGGTGGTGTCGTGATATGCGGCACCTAACAGCTCACTGGTCAAGGACAACATCATATTACACAAATCTGTTTCCGCGGAAGCGTACAAGAGTATTTTACAAATACATGTCTCAAAATAAACTACAGTGGAAGACTATAACTCTCACGACTCATTTCTACCTTAGCAACAAAGAAACAGTCCAGCCCGCGGACGTTTCTTACTAGCAACACGAACAACAAACCGCAGCAGCGAGGATGCTCTTGAGTAACCACTCGGAGGTTTCCGAGTCTCATCGGGATCCCTTCTCATAAGCATGAAGTCAATACCTGCAAAACAACTTGGATAACATCCGTGAGCATAACGCTCAGCAAGACTTAACCGTCACCCTATCCATGAAACTCTACATGAGGTTCTAAACATAAAGTAGGATGGCATAATGCATAATAAACTCGCCTAAATGTGAATCCTTACTTTCAAGTGTTATTAGCAGCAATTTAAGAATGACCTTGCGCATCGGGAGTCCACAATCAAACAAGAAACACTTTCCCCCAATGTAATTTGCTCAGGGCGTAAAAGAATCGAGTTTGCACTAGCCTATTCATACAAAGTATCATCACAATGCTAGTATCAACTTCAAACCAATATGATTAGTTCTTTTCTCATGCAAGTTCTTACTACGTCACGACTGTGAGAACAAGTATGCTCGGTCCTTTTCCACGAGCGACGGTGATTCGATTCAATAACGCCCGGACTACATGACACGTATGCCCGTACTCGACGTTGCCTACAGCAACCATAACTGACGTCGTACATGGCAGCCTTTCCCCCATTTCACCCCCGTTGAATCGATCAAATCGCCCCATACAGTAGCCACTCTCATGGTGCACCTACCGACATGAGATGTCATGAGAATGTTACCCACATACTGCACACCGGTTGTCCTGCCTGAGGCGACCCGAAAAGGCTCAACGCAAGCTTCCCTAGGTACATCGGTTTACTGGGTCCCATATAGCCAGCATGAGTCCGGTACACAACTCAAACTTGTTCAACAGGGCCGCATACGATCAGTCCTTGACCGACACAGACAGTTCTATAGTACCCAAGCCCCTATGTCCTGCTGCCCCTACAACCCGCCGATCTCAACTTTAACATGCTAACAATTTTCTGAACCAATCCCGTATGCCCCTGTTGTTCGTGATCATGCGAGTAGTATCTCACCACTTGACTCCTACCAAACCTTACTTAAGCATGGCAGTTCTATACGGTGAAAGACACCTACCCAATACTCCATGGTTTCATTTGGTCATGCAAGAGGAGTATCAAAGCACTAGATGTGACACCCTCATTTTTGGTTTCTGCATGTATTCATGTTTCGTGTAGAGGAAAACATTTTTAAAGAAGTGGGAACAGAGAAAGAATAAAAAAGATAGCCAAAAAGAGCAAAATCCAGTTCACCGGGAGCGCCGAAGACAACTCCCGCGGCCCGCTGGACACGTGGCGCCTTTGGAGCTCATCCCTGCAAAGGGGGAGAGGTCCGACCCTGTGAGACACATGTTGCCCCCGGAGCTAGCCTCTGCGGAGAAGTGAAGGCAGTTCCGCAGGACACGTGTCACCTTCGGAGCTAGTCACTGCGGAATTCAGAGGACCAGTCGCACGGGATACGTGTCAATCTCAGATCTCACCTCCGAGAAGGTCCGGTTCTATTTGACACATGTCACCACCGGAGCTTATCTCTAGGAGGCCCGACACTGTTGGACATGTGTCGACCTCGGAGCTCGTCTCTGAGGAAAAAGGGAGTCCGGCGCTACATGACGCGTGGCATTCACGGAGCTCACCTCCAAAGAGAGGGAAGGTCCAGCACAGACACGTGGCGTGCGCGGAGCCACCTCCGAATAGAGAGGAGGTCCCGACCTCCAGGATACATGGCGCACGCGGAGCTCACCTCCGAAGGAGAGGGAGGTCTCGCTCGCTTGATACACAGCACAACCGGAGCTCGTCTCTGCGGAAAAGGGGAGACCAGGCCCCGGTGGACACGTGGAGCTTCCGGAGCTCATCACCGCGGAGGTAACGAGTTCTGGAGCGGTTTTTGGATTCTGTACGTGTAGAAATGTCGGTACGGAGAAGAAACCGACCTGAATTCCATAATGTTACCGCACCAAATCAACTAAAGATAAGTTGTTAAGATTCAACGATATTCTGAATAGGACTCTTATTCGAAATACAATCAGATTAGGACTCTTCTTCTCCCGATTATAAATAGAACCCAGAACCTTTAGCCGAAAACCACGAACTTCTTTTCCACCTCCTGAGCCGAAACTTAGAGCCCTAGCCCCAACTGTCACACCCGGTTTCTCCGAAGAATAACCGAGTGAATATCACATGTATGCCAAGATCATTTTCTCATACATGTGTTGACAAATAGTGAAACATCATTTATTACAAGCCAGGTGTCGAATATAAATAAGTCTTACATAGCATATGTCTCGATGGACGATAATAAGTTCATCACAAATAAATAAACTAGCAGCGGAATATTATTCTTGTGGGCTCCATCACAGGTTGCCCGGGGGACTCCATGAACCTAGAAACCTTCTTCGGGTCCAAAATCTTGATCATTAAACACCACATCCTTCTCTTGACCTGAGCAGCAATATAAACCAACAAATATGCAAGGTTGAGTACCTTTGGTACTCAGCAAGTGTGGGAAAGTTATGTCATGCATGGCTAGAACAAGGAGAGGTTGAACTCATGGTTGAAGCACTACGCAATTATTGCCTACCACCTTAGCTTATTAAGCACCTACATTACTACATAGGTGAAATGATCCCAATCTCCCATCCCATCATCATAATCAAATAACCATATCATCATTTCCAATGTTAAGCTCCCCGCTTAACATCCATAACTTCCAAAGCCATCATCCTCTAATCATGAATAAGTCCAAGCCGCTCTTGACCGTGAGCACGACTGTCATGACAGTTTTGACTCTGCAGAGTTTGCACCACTGTACCCACATGTAGTGATTTCATCCCCCGTTGCCGGGTGGACTAAAAGAACCTCCATTATGCCAGTGGCTATGAACCACATTCACACTTCCCAGGTGTGTAGCCAGGAGATCACTACGAAGCCTTTACAAAGGGATTCCCGACGAGCGTGGGCCCACTGAGGTTTCACCCCTAACAGCATACAAGAGGCTCCAACCCCGCTGCAGTGGCCCCCTCTTGAGCCTTGCGGTTCATATGGTAGTCTAGCTGACACCTACTCCCCGCACCATCCAACACACCCATACTACGCCGGGGATACACCTAATTAATTGGCCAAGCTGCCCCATCTCAGCATGTGGTTGGCACGGTAAAGCCAGGTTACATGCTCCATGAACCGGTCCTTAGGATCCAGGCAAGTACTAAACACAAACCCGAGTCTCGTGCACCCAGCACCAACCAAATCATCCAACTTGCCTTGATCCCTACCTCTACATAACTCACAATATCTCATTCAAGAGTATGGTAAAATAAACTGATGATCTCATATCCCAAATATCCCATTCTAAGCATGGCTAAGCATAACAATAAATGACCTGATAAAATTAATTGCAACCCAAGCTACAAGGAAACAAGGTAATGCAATTCTAGGGAAACTTCCTAGCATGGGTTTCATATATCAATTGACAATGCAATAAATTCTATCTACACATCCTAGCATAGGAACAAAGTGGTCAAGGACACTTGCCTTCTTCCTGCTGCTCTGGGAATGGATAGTCCTGATCTTGGAAAGGAAGAACTTGCTCTGGAGCAGGTTCTACTCATACCATCACACATAGCAAAACAAAACAACAATCCATAAGACATAGTTCACACTTTCACTTCATACAAACCAAACATTCACACCTATGAAAGTCATTCACACTTCTAAGGGTTGTGGTTACTCTATGTGTGGTGATTTTTTTGACCTACATGCACTTTTAAACATATGTATATTATTTCTAACTTTTGTATTCAGATCTTTGTTTGTACACTATATATAAATTCCCAATTTAAACAAATTCTTTAATATTCTCTTTAGCTACCAAGAGTGCATGCAAGGTAATTTCCTACTCCAAATGGTTTTCAGACCTACTACCAATCCTAAACTGAATTCTTTGGATTTTGGAAACTTTATTTATCATTTTCTAGTTATTCACACTTAGCTTGCTATATTTCCAGATTTATTTTCTATACCTAATTGTGAACTTTATTATGAAAATAGTAAGACACATCATCTAAACAGAATAGGTTCTGATCTAAAATATAAATAATATATTTTTGAACTTCTCCTATGATGTGAACTAATTTACATTTATTTTTCCAATTTTCAGAATTATTCTCTAACCTAAAAATGTGTCCCTATAACTAATATATGTGAATAATCAATTAGACAGATTCATTTCAGCTTAAAATCTATTTTTAACTCACTCCAAAGTTTTCCAAGTTCTATGAGAGTTTAAATTTTAATCTACAATGTGTTTTGTCCCATCTTTTAAATTTTAAATACTAATCACATATTCAAATTCCTAAATTTAATATCATATAGGGTTAAAAAGGTAAACTCACCCCACTACAGGGTCTATTATGTTATTTCATAAATTTCCAGGGGTCTAACTACACATAACAGAGGGGTTTTCCTAATTTTTATTAAGTCCAGGGGCTAAAACTGATTTTTAATTGAATTTACATGAATTTCTGAAGTTCCAGGGGCTAGATCTGAAGTTTCCGGGGCTAGCTCGTATTTTCCGAGATCCCCAGGGGGTAGCGCGTAAGAATCCTGACCTTTATAACGCGGGGCTGACGTGGACCGTCCGATTTAAAACAGACGGCTGAGATTATAACGTCGAACCGGTACGCGGGGATTTAAATTCTACCGTGCGATTTAAAATAGACGGCCCTCAAGCGGCCACGTCGCTCTGATCGAGCGCGGGCGGCGCTGCCCGGCGGCGCGCGGCGGCGGAAGGCGGCGATCTCGCCGGAAAACTTCGGATCTTCGTCTATTCTTCCTAAAACTGGGATTTCATGGCATAGATCGGTAGAGGGGAGGTTGGGGATCTCACCTCGGGGTTTTTCTTGAGCTCGGGGGTCCTGGAAGGCGGTCGGTGACGAGGTTCGAGGTGAATTCACGGCGATGCTCGTCGGCACTGTGTTTGAAGCGCAAACCACCGAGTTTTCTGCACCTGCGTGATTCCCCGGAGGCGGTGGAACACGATCGGCGCGTTAGATCAGAGAACCCGAGCAGAGATCGAAAGAAAACGGTGATCGGAGCTTCGGTTCTCACCGGGAGGAAAAACAGCTGATCGCGGGTGAAAATCGGGACGATGCCGGTGTTTATATAGCCGGGGAGGGCGGCGTTCGGTTGTGATCGAGTTCGCGTCGTCCAGAACCGAAATTCGGCTGGGATACGCGAGTATTCGGGGTGGTTTTGATTCGGGGGAGAGAGAGGAGTCCCGGTCGGCCGAGCCCGCGCGCAAGGAGGAAGAAGATGTCGGGCCCCGCGTGTCAGTGAGAAAGAGGGGGGGGCGCGCGGCTGCGGGCTGGCGCGGGGGTGGGTGGGCCGGCTGGTGGGTTTCGGCCAACTGGCCGGGGGGTTTGTTTTTTTTCTTTTTCTTTTTCTTTTCTGTTTTGAGTTTAATTTGAATTCCAATTTGAATTTGAATTTCTGCACCACATGCAATATGTCCAAAAAATTTTAAATTCCCCTCTTAACAGTTTTTGGGGTGTTACACCAACTCGCCGAGTAAGCCCATCGCCGGAGTTCAGTCGAGGAAGATCGCCGGAAGGAAGTGTAAAGGCCCAAGAAAAGGGAATTGCAAAAACTTTTCATCACCTCACAACACCACAGTCTTTGTTGTGGATAGCTTGTGAAAAATTGTGAAGAGCAAGTAACCTCCATCAAAAGAGTGATTAGGGGGGAAAGCCTTCATTTTCACAAAGTAGAATTTCTACACATGAACATGAGAGGTTGAGCTCACCCCTAGTACTTAAAGAGTCTTGGGAAGGTTCATGCCAAGTTTCATGCAAACCCAACACTGTTTGAGGCAATTGTGGAGGCATTTGGAAAAGAGGCCAATTTGAATGTAAATTCAAATTACAGCAACTTTCATCACTTGAATTCAAAAGTTAGCTTCATATTCAAACTCAGCATATTTTTCTGAGTAAGCCCACCAATTTTCATCCCCATTGGAGTTCATCTTGTCAAGAGCTAAATTTGCAATAGTTCAAAACTGAATTGAATTTCAGTTTAAACATGAAGCAAATTTAGCCAAACAAAGTTTAGATTTGAGAACTCAAATTCAAACCAAAACTTGGGGGCTAAGTCTCATATTCAATTGTGAGTAGCTGAGGATATTTTGGCACAACCAGAATTGAGAAAAATTGGAAAAGGAATTAGAGGGTAGACCCACATGTCAGTAGTCTTAACAGAGAAGTCTCCTCGGGTGATTTTTCTCCTCGGCCGAAGCCTCGGGTGCGCGCCAGCGCGATCGCACCGGCGCCCGACCGACTCAACCGGTGCCACCTCCTGCTCGGGGGAGAGGCTAAGGGCGCAGAGGCGACGCCGGGATCGAGTAACCCCGCGACCACGTGCAGTCCTCGCACTCCCCCTTCTTCCTCGCACGATCGAAACCTTCTGCCCGGCCGACCTCGCTGATCATCGGCGCCCGGCCAGCACAGGCGCTCTCGTGCCCGACGAGCTACACAAGAAAGGTCCGCTCCGAGGTACTGATCACAACCGTACTGACCTCGCCCTCTCTCTCGCACGATCGGCAAAGAATTTGGGGGATTAGAGCGTCGGGATGTTTAGAACCGAGCCATGCGAAATCCGGGAATTCGTAGCAAGTAAGCCACCACTCGTTAGACCGAGCTAAAGACGTGATCTAGACCCGCCCACGCGTCTCTGAGATCATAAACCATCGAGTTTCTTCGAGTCTGGACGATGTTCTTCGAGCTTTTTGCATCGGCGCCGATTTTCGGCCTAGGTCGCCGGTGAGGTCATAGTTGCAGCCGTTTTCACGGGGATCGGTGCCCATGTCCGTGATCAGCAGGTGTCAGAGGAGCTCCCCGAGCAAACCGCATTGGAAAAGGTGCAGGAGACGCCGAGTTCGGCGTCGCCGGTGGGCTCCTGGCCGCTGTTACCGTCGGGAGCACTGTTCCGGCCGTTGTCAAGCTCTGGTGAGGGCACCACCGTGTCCCCCAGGCCAAGATAGGCACAGGCGGCGAGTTTCGTCGGAGGTCGGGCAGCAGAACGCCCGGCGGCGAGTATTCCGGCGAGGTGGGCGGCGGGGAGCTGCGGGAGCGCGAGGTTGAAGAAGCCTTGCGGGCCCCGCGTGTCGGTCTCTGCTGAGAGCACCCTGGATTTGCTGTGGCACCGGGATCCTGTGCGACTGCGCGGGTGATTCTGCGGGCTCCTGTGTGGATTAGCTGGGAGGCTGACACGTAGCCTGGGGACCCCACCTGACAGTTTAAACTTTATTCGAATTTCTAGATTTGGTTCAAACTTCAAATGCATAGAACCTTTGCTATGAAAGTCCAAATCCGATGAACCAAATTTTGCTGAACTCAGAATTATGAGTACTTTCCAGCAATACCAATTTCAGCCCATGAAACCTAATAGTTTTCCAGAATTAATTCCCTAAATTGTAAACTGTTGGAAATTTTATCTGGAGAATTACTTTATGAAAAATGCTGAAATTTGGCTGAGAGGGTCATTGGAAAATCCTTGAGTCACAGTAAAATTTTCAGAAGCATCCAAGTTTAGTTAGTCCCCCTAATTGGGTGATTAAGTGAACTGCCCTGAGAAAATAGAAAAATGTACAGAAACATTTTTCAGATTTTCTCAAATCTTAATTAGGGCATAACTTTCAGTAGAATTTTTCAAATGACATGAAACCAATTCCATGAGAACCATCTTAAATTCTAGTTTCCAGAAAGTAATGGTTGGAGCCATGAAAACCCCTGGAATTACTTAGAGGCTCAAATAATGACCAAATAAGCTTTTATTTGTACAAGGTTCAAATGAACTTTGGTTCAAATGAAACTTGGTCAAGACTCTGGTTATGACCCTATCAAACCATCATAAAATTTCAGAACAAAATGGTAGGGTTAGCTAGAGTTATTGGTAAGTATGTATTTAAGTTACACTTTGCATTTAAATTGACATGTAGTATTACATTAACGTGTAGTCGCTGAAGACGAAGAGACTCCGGAAATGCTGGACTTCCTTCTTCCGGACGAAGACTTAACCCCTGACCAGCAGCAACAAGGCAAGCCCCGGTTTGCATTTACTCTTTTATCAAGTTTTGCTTTGTTCACATAATTAGGGTGATGTATGAATGTGCATCAGGTGTAGGATGAATGGAACCCCACGTGCATGACCAGAATTTTTCCATAAGAGTGAGGGTAGTGTCTAAGACCTCGAGTAGACAAGCTATGCTTAATGATTCATAGGATTTCGGTACAAGTCGAGTAGTTGGAATCTACTCGCGAGTTAGGTTTGGGACACACGGGTTTGGTTCGAGTGTGTGAGATCACTTTAGTAATGAAAATGAGACTAGGCAGGGGCTAGGGCACAGCCAGAGGAAGTCTTGTGTGTGCAGCCCTGTAGCCCTGTCCGTGTCGATTGAGGACCGATCCGTGTGCGGCCCTGCTGAACAAGTATTGAACGTACCGAAGGCATATCGGATATATGGGCCCCGATAAACCGATGTAGCCTAAACTTCCGGGTGTCAAGGCATAGCACACCGATTTATAGGTGTAGGTTGAGGGAAGCAAGGTGGAAATCTGCTAACGGGCATAGAGAGATGCTCCGTGTAGTGAACCTCCTGTCCGTTTCGGTGCGACCGGTTCGACGTTTGGGCTGTTGGGTGAAAGGTTGTCCCGTACGACATCGAGTGAGCGTGCTGTGCAGCTCCACGGGTGGGCGTACATGACATGCTCTTTGGGTTTCCCTGCAGGTGTATATCGAGTCGATTCGCTGTCCCTCGCGGTGACGAGTACCGCTTGTTCACTGCGTCGTAACGTAGTTAATGTATGAAATGTTATGTTTCAATATTGCTGTCATGAGATAATTGTATTGCTACATGTGTGCCACCAATTATTGCTTACCAAATTTCAGATTCCCGAACTGTTAACTGGTGGCTAAAAGATGAACTAAGGATGAACTTGTAGGCGTGTCCATTGATGCACTGTTACTCTCCTATGTTCATTGTAACCCTCATGTAGAGTTCCATGCTTAGGTGAGTCAGTTAAGTCTTGTTGAGCCATCGTGCTCACGGTTGCTGCTTAAGTGTTTTTCAGGTGAGGAGCCACCCACGGACTCAGAGTACGAGTCCACCGGCGAGGGTTACCCTCCGCCGGGGACCACGGCTGAGTGGGAGCCGTACACGCCATGCTGAGCTGAGGAGTGCAGCCAGTGTTGGCTGCCATAGGGCTGGGCAGCCGACTTTTGCTAGATAGGCGGGCGTGAGTTGTATAGTGTAGACTTCCGCTGTGTAATATAAACAACAGTTGTAACTGATGTTTGTACCTGTTTGTACAGTTCAGTTGTTTTCCCATGTAATATATTGTGTCCTTACGACGTGTGCTGTCGGGTGTCGCATCGCGCGGCACCACCCTCTGCGATCCTGGAATGAGGGGATCCCGGTCCGCCACAGGGAGCCAAACGGTCTGTCTTGATAAGAGAAGGACCCCGATACCAAGAAGAGCGTAAGGTAGGTCTCCAATATCACCTTACAACATCATCGTGTTTTCTTTGCATCTGTTCTTCGATTCCTTTCGAACAGAAGCTTTCTCGTGGACAGATCACTTGTTGATCGGGCTGATCTAAAGACAAGATCATCGCCACGTCCACATTTGATCCGAACACCTCTGTTCATCGGAAAACTATGCAAGCCATGCAAGAACACATACAAACTGATATGATAAAAACTGATCATAGGATAGCATGTATATGCATCATCGCATCTAGTTAAAGTTTATGCATGATATTGATTGCTGTGAATCTTGTATGTGCGTGATCCTGTATAGAAGGACAAGCTCAGGGAGCTGTCTACGACGAACTACGACAACAAGGTTTCGAGATCCAAGAGCAACCGGAACCGCAAGAACAAGGCAAGTGCCCCTTGACCATATTGATCCTATGTTTTGGGAAAAACTGTATTGTTTTGCGAAAAGGTGTGTGTGCTGAGTCAAACATGATGGGAAACCCTTTTATAGGAGTTTACTAGTTTTGGTTAAACCACCCTTGTCGCCAGGGAAGTTTATGAGTCGGGTATGCTTTTACTTTTAAGCTTCGCTGAGTCCATGGGATTGGGAAGCGAGACAGATGTGTCTAGCTAACTGCACTCGTAATGATAATGAGAAACTGATGTTGTTAATGAACATGGATCGGAGGGAGATCTAGGCAAGACTAGGTTTGTGAATGAGGTAGCATGAGATGGTGGTTTACTTGACGTAGATCTAAGGACCGGTTCATGTGAGCACATGCCAGAATAACAGTGCCACCACAAGGCCAAGTATGGGTGCGGCTTAGCTGACTAATTAGGTAAGTTGCTAGATTGTTATGGACCGTGGAAGGCGCGGGGAGTGGGAGTCGAGTGAGGACTTCCCTGGGAACTGCATGGCACAAGAGGGGGCCCGTGGGTGGGAGAATTGGAGATTCTAGCCTGCCGGTGAAACCTTAGTGAGTCCATACATCTAGTAACCCCTTTGTAAAGGCTATTTTGTGATCTCTTGGCCATACACCGACGGTTGTGTACTGGTATAATGGAGGTTCTATAGTCGCCGACGGGTGACGAAATCACAAACTTGTGGGTAAAGTGGTACAAACTCTGCAGAGTCTAAACCAATCATGATAGACGAGCTTACGGTCACGAGCGCCTGGCCATCTTCCATGATTAGTTGGGATGGTTATTGGTTATGGTTTTGGTTATGGTTTGGCTTTCGGGACTGTTGAGTCCGGGTAATAAGATTTGGTTGCATGACTGTTGAGTCATGGCAACGAGATTGGTCACGGTGTAAGATGGAATTGTTTATGAGATGAAATGGTAGCGAATACGAGGTGGTATTCATGAGATGGTAGTGAATACGAGGAGGTATTCATGAGCAAGAATGAGGTTGATTGATGTCTGGATGGGACATGGAAGGTAATGAACATAATGGAGGTATGATTGGTATTTTAATACATGTTGGGATTACATTCACCTAAAGATAAGTTGCTGTTTTATCGTGGTTTTTGATAAATAACTTTGCTTTCTGCAATGAGCCTTTTTATACCTACCTTGTTATGAGCTACATATCATATTTCCCCGCACTTGCTGAGTACATCATTGTACTCAAACTTACATTATTATTTCATCATCAGCAACAGGAGAAGATTACTATGTAGACCAGGTGGAGCATTAGGCGTGTAATCTGTCCTCAACCTTGCCTGTGGGGATGGAGTAGAGATGGAGCCACTGCTGCTTAGAATTGCTTCCGCATTAGTTAGATTGCTTCAGCATTAGAATAAAGACTTCCGCTGTTAGATTAAGACTTCTGCTGTGAGCATGAGTCCAAGACTCATGAGACATTGTAATAAACTCTGATATTCGTGGTCATATATATATTCTGAAATTCAGTTTGTGAATGATGTGTATATGTGTGACGAACATCCTGGGCACACAAATGCATCAGTTCTCGGTTCCGTGGTTCTCCACAGAATTGAGGGCGTCACACTAGACCTAATGCATATTTCATAGCTTAAGCGAAAGAGTGAATACAAAGTAAAAACTTAAAAGCTGTTAAATACAAATCGGAGATTGCCTGTTTTGCAGGGTAGTTGTATATAAGCAATTAGTGATCCTTGCTGATCAACCCTTGATTCTCCGGAGTCTGATCCACTTCGATGAATCACTCCTTCGAATTCCCGTTGTGATTCCTATTGAAATGTATATGCACAAGTTTTATAGAATGCAATGGACAGAATTGAAGACTTGATTTCTTAAGAACAGAGGCTGTATGGAAATGCCAAGAATGGCTTGTTTTGCCTCTGTTGTGCAAAGAATTATGAATGAACTACATTGGTCTTGCTGTTTTAGCTATACACTAACTGACTTTCCTAATGAACATAAGAGGTGAGCTGAAAAGAATTGAATGCAACTGAAGAACAAGAACCCCAATGGCTTCAAAACTTTTACAGCATATTCTATACTAACCAGAGATTTATCTTGCCAAATTGTAGCTAATGTGGATGCAAGTTATGTCTACCATAATTCCCACAAGAGTCTTATGTATTTTCCCACATACATAAGTATGGTAGAACAAGGACAGGGAGTTCTAGGGCTCAAATTGAGCTGATAATTTACATGTGAGTTCCTGGTCACGTGAAAGTATTTGGGTCCAAAATTTAGACCTTTTACTTGTGTAGTTCCTCCAGAATAATTCCTTAAGCATTTCTAATCAAAAGAATTAATTCTGGAGTACTGTGCATTTTCATGCCCAATTCAGTGAACTACAAATTCAAGTAGATGTCTGAATTTTCCTATGTTTTTTGGAGCTATGAATTGTCTATTATAGATTTTACAAGTGGGCAACATTTTCTAAAAATGTTTCTGGGCCCTTATGAACACAGCAGTTTGTATTTAGCAAATTCTTACACACATAATCTTCAAATGAGCTGACAATTTGCTAGAAGGTCAAAAATATTCTAAAGAACATTCTGGCAAAATTTGAGGATTTTTGGATGAACCAAACTCCTTCAATAATTCTTTTTCAGAAAACTTTCAAAGAATTTTCCAGAACTTAATATTGACTTTCATACAAATTGGAGTTCATATTGGGATAGATATTTTCAAAATGAATCCAACCCAATTTGAATCACTCAATTTGGAGATTCCTACACAAAGATATGATTTTCCAAAGTTGTGGCAATCTCTGGAATTATTTTGCTACGGAAAATAAGTTGGGCCCATGTGTTTAAACCTCAGCCAATAGAATCCGGGAACACAGGGGCCACAGCATTTTGGCGCGCAGCCACAGCTGATCACAGATTTAAAAACTGAGTCGCTGACAGCTGGGGCCCGTCCCTTATCCTTCCTCCCGCCGCCTGCTTCGTGTGCGCGCCGCCCCCCCACCTCGCCGGAATGCAACTGGAGCTCGCCATCCCGACGTTTCCGGTTGCCGCCCAGGCTGAGGCTTGCCGCCAGTGGGTTTAGGGGGTCGGGAAACACGATAGTGGTGCTAGCTCAGGCTGCCAGTGGCCGGAATACCCTCGGTGACGTGCGGAGGCTACGGGAAGCGTTCGGCGCCGTCGGCCGACCTTCCTGGACCACCAAATACTCGACCAACCCGTGCTAAAGCACCCTGGACACTTAGGGAAGACTGACATGGACTCAAACTAGCTCAGGAATGGCGGCAAAGGAGGTTTTACCATGCGCCCGCCGAGTACCGCCATGAACTCGTTCGGTAAAGCTCGGAATCTGCCGCTTCGAGTCGATTTCAAGCCCAGGTTACTAAAAGGAAATTGACCGCTGGCTAGTCCAGCCCGTGTGTGCAAAGTTTGACGATCTACGGAGGATCGACGAGTGAGAATTTTAGAGGTTATTACCGGAACGTCGGTTTGAAGCCGCCTGGACAAAGTTCCAAAATTCGCCGGCTATGCTCCACGATTTGGCTTGAGCTTCGGGTGGAAGCAGCGCCAATGTGGGGCGCTCCCGTGGCCGTGCTTGATCGTGCGTGAAAGCTTCTGTGGAGTGTTGTCCACGTGCGCCCGGTCGTCGTTTTGTGTTAGGTCACGGCAGATGAGGTTGTTCACAGGGAAAGGAGACTGAGCTCGCTAGCTTCTGGGTCGGGGAGGTGAGCAACGGGTGCACCGTGCTGTTTTGCAGCTCAGGGGAAGTGGGCGTGAGTGTTTTCCTGGTTTCCCGGTTGCTCCTGAGGCGCGGCGGTGAGAGAGGGGCTCGGTTCGTGTTCTGCTCACGAGGAGGTAGCGAAGAGCACATTTCTTCGGTCAGGGAGGAGGAGATCACGTTGAGCCGAAGGGAACCACTCACACGGTGCCAGCGATCAGGAGAGGGGAGCAGGAGGTGGCGGCAGCCGTTCCCTCGGTGGTACACGATGAGGTCCCGGTTGTTCGAGTGAAAGAGCAGAGAGTCTCGGTTGCTTTGTGTGCAAGTATCAATTTTCAGCTCAATGACATGTGGGTCCCCAACTTTCCTCCTCTACAAAATATCTCCTCAGTTTAATATCTCAAATTCCAAAGTTTTTGAAGTTTAAACGTGGGCTAGCATTTGAATTCACCACATTCGGTTTGAATTTGCATAGCAAATTTGAATTCGTTGGAATTTGAAAATGCTTCCATTTAATTCCTTTTTGAGCCCACCCTACAATGACAAGTTTGTCATCCAACTTGTTCCACAAATTCCAAACTATATGGCTGCATGAGTATCCAAAGGTTTTGGCCACAATTTGTGGTGAACTTTGAATTTGAAATCTGATTTTTAATCCTTCATGCAAAGAGGTATTTAAATCCTTGTTGGTTCAACACCTTCAAATAAAAATGTAAGCCTCATTTTGGATGAACATCCATGTAGCACTTTGCATGAAGAGAAGTTTTAGCAAGTCCCATTTTTATGACTTTGACACACATATAAATTCAAAACTAGGGTTATTCATATACATTTTCGGGATTTTTACATGGACATCAGGAGACCCGGAGGAGTGGTCACCGGAAGAGTCCACAGGCGGGTCCACAGGCTGGCTACCCGACCCCAAAGGGTGGTCAGCCTGTGCTGGCTACAGAGGATCTCTCGTCTCTGAGTCCTCGGACCTAGAGTCCTCCCGATAATTTAAAATAATCTTAATATAGATGAATAAAGTAATTATTGACATTATAAGATTCATAAATGTTATTTACCTCGTCTAACCGCTATATGGCGACTGCTGCGCCTCTCAGCTTCGATAGCTGACTCATCAAAGCAGCCCGTCAAGCAGAAAGTCTGCTAGACGTACTGCCTTGAAAGACGTCAGCTGCCCTGCGCAAGAAACCTCTAGCTACACTTCTCGCCTTTCCCTTTCCTCTACCACTGCTCAACGACACATCCTATTGAAAAAGAAAAATTATTAATGAATGTAAAGGAAAATATATAAGCCGAAAGAAGATATATAAGATGTTACTTGAAAATATATAAAACATTACTTGAAATCTGCTTCAAAATTCATCAGTATCACGACCATGAAGTCTACTCTTTAATCCGGACCACCGATCTTCTGTCGTGATTGTTTTTCGTTTTTGTTTTTGCATTTCACGAGTCTCAAAATCTTGAGCATCTCCAACTAACTCATCGAGACCTAAACCAGTTACAATGACAAAAGAGTTCGGCAACTCTTGTTCTTGGTAAACCTCATCAATCTCAACGTTCAACAAACTATCTTGGTACCCAGCATCATCTGGTGTATATTGAATGTAGCCTAGAGGGGGGCTGAATAGGCTTTTCGACGCTTTGTTGATCCCTGAAACACTTAGTAGGTTTATCAAATACAGTGAAATCGGACTAGTCCGGTAGAGTGCGGACTAGTCCGTTTTCTAAACAGAGAAAAATTGGACTAGTCCGGTACCGTGCGGACTAGTCCGATATTCGTGGACTAGAGAGATCAAGATTGATCAATGTTCACTTATAGTACTATATGCAGCGGAAATAAATTGATAACTTAGGTGTATTGCAACAGTGATACAGTGAATGACAGGAATCAACTTTGATTCTAATGTTTGAACGTGAATTTCAAAGGATTGATTATACACTAGAAAATGATGAAAAATTAATGAACAAGAGTAGGAGACAAGTGTTTATCCCGAGGTTCGATTCCACGAAGGAAATCTACGTCCCTGTTGAGGAGTCCACTAAGGACCGGGTCTTCACCAACCCTATCCTCGTCGAATCGCCACAAAGGTCGATTCTCTTCCACTAATCACAAGGGGGGATAAATCGTTCAAGGAGCCTTCTCACAAGTTGAGGGCTCCCCAAGAATTACAAATTAACACAACCAAACACACTCAACAGATGAATAATTAACAAACAAGAGTGTGCGAGAGATCAAACCCAAGAGCTCAAGATATGTAGAACAAGTCTATCCTTTGATCAATTGCTAATACCCAAAGAATTGATCCTTCTTGGGTTAGAATGTGTGGAGAGATGTGAATTTTGGGCTCTTGGGAGGTGTGACGGCACAGGGGGTTGAAGAGTTTTGTTGGTATGGCCGTACACCTCTTTTTATAGTAGGGCTTCCAATGGTTACGTTAGGGTTTGCAATTTCCGGACTAGTCCGTGGTTGACTCTGGACTAGTCCGGTGTGCAGTGCATAGATAATCCTAAGTGTTGTGAGATACCGTACTAGTCCGTAGTAGTGCGGACTAGTCCGTTTTCTGTCTAGAGACAAAATCGGACTTGTCCGGATGATATTGGACTAGTCCGTTTTCTGGACAGAAAAAAATTGGACTAGTCCGGTTGATATCGGACTAGTCCGCACATCCTGAAATTGTGCAGTTAGTTTGATTTCTTCCACTTGAGCTCTTGGGGTGTGTTTCTCCAACACACTCTATACTAAGTGATCTAATCTTCTCAGTTCTTGAGCTCTTATCAATTTTGATCCTCCTTCTCCTTTCTTTTTGCGCTTTCTTCTTAATTTCTTTGAGAACCTGCGCTCATTCTCAACAATTTTGTTAGGGTCTCATTTGTTTGTCATAAATCAACCAAAACCCACAAGGGATGCCTAGATGCACTTTCAATCTCCCCCTTTTTGGTGATTGATGACAACCAATTGAGATCTCACAAATATGACAATAGGAATTCAGATTTTCATAAAGTGTGCAAATATGAGCTTTGGACAAAATAGGCAAGGTAGACATAAGATATATGTGCACTCTTTATGGTGGGGTGCAGAACTATGTGTGTGAGCAATAATTTTGATGTGAATATCATAATGAGCATAGTCATAACATCATCAAGAGTCTCAATCCTTCATAGCAGTTTTAAACATACATCATTAATCAAAAGCATAACATAGTCATCTCACAAAAAGCATAATGCTAACATAAGTCTTACAAAAGCATAATGGTAGTTTAAGTCTTACAAGAGCATAATAATAGCATAATAGTATAAGTCTTACAAAAACTCATTTCTCAAGCTAGGACATGAAAAGAAAGACCTACGACGTAAGACCCCCCCTCAATCTCTCCCCCTTTGGCATCAAGGCACCAAAAAGAAGGAGAGGAGAGATATACTTGTCGTCACCGGCTCACTCCTCGTTGTCGGTCCTTTCTTCATCTTCATCATCATCCTGAGGAAGAGGAGGAGAGGAACCACTTGTTGTGCCAAAGTAGGCACGCTCTGATGGAGAGAGAGGAGGAAGCTCTGTAAACTCAGATGCAGAGTCCTCTGAGATGACCGGGGATCCAATGGGCTCAATCTCTAGTTTTTGGCATATCTCTTTGATATTGGCCTTCATGTATCTCATTTATTCTTTTATTGCCTTGTTCATCTTATGAAGCTTCACCTCAGTTTTGCGGCAAGAACTGAAAATAGCAGCCAAAATCTTCATAACTCCACTAGAGGAACCTTTGTGTGGAGAGGCCCTAGTCTTGGATGAAGGCCTTGTATCTTCCTGAGCTATCTCTGGATGTTCTTCAAGTGATCCAGGTGAGGAGGCAGCTGGGAGGGAGGCCTGAGGAGGCTTCTGAGGCCTTAGAGCAGTGTGCTCTACATCCTTCACAAACTCAATTCTTGTGACTTTCTCAATCATGAACATCAAGTAAGGTGCATAGCCACAGGAACAGTTTGGTGTGCATGATATGTTTACCATGTCATTCCAGATGTAATCGAAGATATTAAATCTTCTCCTCCTTCTTATTACTTTCATCAAGGTTCTCAAATAACCTTGGACGCTCCCGGCATCTCCATTCTTTGGAGCAATGGTCTTCCGGAGCACTCTGTTGAGAACAATGAAGAAGGCTTCATGTTCTTGGTTGAGGGAGGGTTGAATGGAAGTCGAGTATCATAGAGAAACTCCATCTTGTCCTTCTCCACAACTCCCAGATTGTGAATCACAATCTCATCATTGTCGGTGTCCTCAAGATGCAGCAGTCTGGAAAACTCAGTATAAGAAATTGTGTACTTGGATCCATGTGTCATCCAAGTCACTTTGTCTTCTCCATCATGAGCAAAGTGGCAAGTTGAGTAAAACTGGGCAATGATCTCATCATTCCAGTTGTACCTGAAGGCGAGTAGGTCCTTGAGTCCATGTCTCTCTGCAACCTCTATGACCTCCTCAAAGGCTTCACAACTCTTCCTTTCAAAGTACGTCCAGTCGATCCATTGACTTCAGACCACTGGAGTCTTTATTTGGAGGTACACCAAACTGTAGTAGTCCGAGTGAAAGTTGCTCCAAAATCTCTTGTCGGCTGCCTTTTTGCCGGAGCTATGGGCATCAACCTTCCTCAGGTTCCATGCCACATCACTCCCCTTGCCATTGAACTTCTGCTCTGAGGGATCCCTATTCCCCTGCCTTGGAGCTGTCATCTTGAGGGGACCAATCGGGCCGGAAGCAAGTCCCTTTCCCTTGCCCTTGGTTTGGCGTTGAGCCGCCGAGCTAGAACCAGCCACATTTGCTTTTGAAGCTGGTCTCTTGATTGTAACCTTTCGACTCATCCTAGGTGGGGTGAGCGAAGGCTCGGCAGCACGCTCTTTTCTCTTGTTGGAGCGAGACTCCGGAGGATGAGACAATATATTTTGATCCATCTAGGCCTCAAAGTCAGAGAGACTCTCATTTGATCCCGACATGATTTCTGACAAGGAAGATAAAGTGGGTATGAATAATCAAGGATTGCACTGAATTGACATAAGCTAGGATTCCCTGATCAGGGGCATACCGGACTAGTCCGACATTCAGGGTCGGACTAGCTCGGAGCACCAGACTTGTCCGCCCTAATAACGGACTAGTCCGTTATGAGGCTGCTCAAGACCTAATTTGTTGAAATTTGAGATTATTCAATGCAAATATGATCTAGGGTACATGGAATACATCAATAGAGCATGCATTGACTAAAGGAGCTAAGATATTTGAGCAAAAACAAGGAAAATCAAAGGTTCTAAGATTTGGAGTGAAGTTTACCAAATCCTTTGATTCGAAGCGTTGAAGGAGTTCTTGATCCGGACTAGTCCGGGGTTTTTGATCCCTTTGCAGTGGGGATCGATTCCCACGGAAATTTGAGAAGTTTTGATGGAGAACTTGCAAATTCACCTTGGGAGCACTTGAGTGAGGAGAGAGAGAGAGAGGGGAGGGTTGTGAGGATGAAGAAGATTAGGTTTGAGCCGTCCTTAGGGTTATGGAGGCGAAATATCGGACTAGTTCGGACCATATCGGACTAGTCTGTTTTCTGGTCAGAGAGAAAATCGGACTAGTCCGTGGTTGTCCGGACTAGTCCGAACTAACGGACTAAGTGTCGACTAGTCTGCCAGTGCGGACTAGTCCGGGGTGACCACGGACTAGTCCGTGGTCCCTTGTACAGAAGTGTACAAAACATATATATGTATGTATTCAAATGTTCCTATTAAGTGATAAGGGACAAAGTGACATAGATATTCTTGATGAATATGATCAGTAAACATACAACAATCATGCTATGACCATGACTCACCAAGATCAAGTAATTAACATAGTTTTTAGGAGGAAAAATAGAGAGATGATTTTTCAATATAATTAACATGATTTTGAGGATGGCATACAGGTATGCAAGTTTTCAAGCCACGTTTCGAGCATCAAGGATATTTAGTTCATTTCGGAGCTCACAAAAGCGTTTTTCGTCAAGTGGCTTGGTAAAGATATCGGCTAGTTGTTTTTCAGTTTTGACATGGGAAATGGCTATGTCTCCTTTCATTGAGTGATCTCTCAAAAAATGATGCCGGATATCTATGTGTTTAGTTCCAGAATGCTCAACAGGGTTATGGGCAATTTTAATAGCACTCTCATTGTCACAAAGGAGTGGAATACGGCTCATATTGTAACTGTAATCCCTTAGAGTTTGTCGCATCCAAAGGAGTTGTGCACAACAACTCCCGGCTGCAACATACTCCGCTTCGAATGTGGATAGAGCAATTGAATTTTATTTATTAGAGGACCAAGAAACTAGGGATCTACCTAGGAATTGGCAAGTACCAGAAGTACTTTTTCTATCTATCTTGCATCCGGCATAATCTGCATCGCAGTATCCAATGAGATTGAATTTTGAACCTTTGGGATACCAAAGGCCTAGGTTGGGTGTGTGAACTAAATATCTCAAGATCCTTTTAACGGCTGTCAGATGACATTCCTTAGGATTGGCTTGAAACCTTGCACACAAATATACACTCAACATGATATCAGGCCTAGATGCACATAAATAGAGTAGGGAGCCAATCATGGAATGATATACATTTAGATCCACATTTGGTCCGTCTTCATTTAGATCCAAGTGTCCATTTGTGGCCATGGGAGTCTTTATGGGCTTTGCTTTGTCCATTCCAAACTTCTTGAGAATGTCTTGAGTGTACTTTGTTTGGCTTATGAACGTCCCATCCTTTTGTTGCTTCACTTGAAATCCCAAGAAGTAACTCAACTCTCCCATCATGGACGTCTCGAATCTATCTATCATAATCTTGCTAAATTCTTGACAAAAAGATCTGTTAGTTGAACCAAATATAATATCATCAACATAGATTTGGCAAATGAAGAGATCATCATCAATGTGTTTAGTAAACAAGGTGTAATCAGCTTTTCCGATCTTGAAGTCATTTTCAATCAAAAAATCTCTAAGGCACTCATACCAAGCTCTAGGAGCTTGTTTGAGGCCATAGAGAGCCTTACGCAGTTTGAACACATAGTCGGGGTGCTCTTGATCTTCAAAACCGGGTGGTTGCTCCACGTACACCTCCTCCTTGATCGGTCCGTTGAGAAAGGCGCTTTTCACGTCCATTTGATAAAGTTTGAAATCATGGTGAGTAGCATATGCAAGTAATATACGAATCGATTCAAGCCTAGCTACGGGAGCAAAAGTCTCATCGAAAATCCAAACCTTTGACTTGTGAGTACCCTTTTGCCACAAGTCGTGCCTTGTTCCTTGTCACCACTCCATGTTCGTCTTGCTTGTTGCGGAAGACCCATTTAGTGCCAACAACGTTGGACTTGGGTCTTTCAACAAGCTCCCACACTTCGTTCCTTTTGAAGTTGTTCAATTCTTCTTGCATCGCCATCACCCAATCCGGATCTTTTAATGCATCCTCAACCCTGTATGGTTCCAAAGAAGATACAAAGGAATAGTGTTCACAAAAATTAGCTATGCAAGATCGAGTTATTACTCCCTTTCGAATGTCACCGATTATGTTGTCAACGGGGTGATCTCTTTGGATGCTTTGGTGTACTCTTAGATGTGGCACTTGTGGTCTTGAATCTTCATTATCATCTTCTTCTCCCCCTGGATAGTTGCCCTCATTGATGTTTTGGTCTTTTTTATTTTCTTGAGGTTGATCTTGTATGGAAGCTCCCCCTTGATCATTTTCCTCCATCTGTGGTTCACTTTCTTCATTCGCATTAGAAGGTGGCACTTGTGGTCGAACATTGCCCAATGCCATTCTTCTCAATGCTTGACATGGAGCTTCTTCTTGATCTAGCACATACTGATCAACTTGCTATTCTTGAGAGCCGTTAGTTTCATTGAACACTACGTCACGTGCTACTTCAACAAGTCCGGAGGTTTTGTTGAAGACACGATAAGAGTAGGAGTTCAAATCATAGCCAAGTAAGAAACCTTCATCGGACTTCGAAGCAAACCTCAAGGCCCTTGGCTTCTTATTTAAAATATATCATTTTGAACCAAAAACTCGAAAATATGAAATATTTGGCTTGTTACCCGTGAGTAGTTCATAAGAGGTTTCCTTGAGAAACCGATGAAGATATAGTCGATTTATGGCGTGCCAAGCGGTGTTAACCGCTTCAGCCCAAAACCTGTCCGAAGTCTTGTATTCATCGAGCATTGTCCTTGACATCTCAATGAGAGTTCTGTTCTTCCTGTCGGCTACTCCGTTTTGTTGAGGAGTATATGGTGCTGAAAATTCGTGCTTTATCGCTCCTTCGTCTAGATACTCCTCAACTTGGGTGTTTTTGAATTCTGTCCCATTGTCGCTTCGTATGTTCTTGATATTCAATGAGAATTCATTTTGGGCACGCTTGATGAATTTCTTGAGGGTTCCTTGAGTTTCTGTCTTATCATGCAAAAAGAAAACCTGTGGCGGACCAGAATCTGCTCATCCAGGATCGCAGAGGGTGGTGCCGCACGATGCGACACCTGCCAGCACACATAATAAGGGTACATTGTATTACATAGAAAACAAACTTAAACTGTACAAAGCAGTACACTATTCAGTTACAAACTAATGTATACATTACACAGCGGAAGTTTAATTTGTACAACTCATGCCCGCCTATTTAGCAAAAGTCGGTTGCCCAGCCCTAGGGCAACCCACACTAGCTGCACTCCTCAGCTTAGCGCGGCGTGTACGGCTCCCACTCAGCCGTGGTCCCTGATGGATGGTAACCCTCGCCGGTGGACTCGTAACCCGAGTCCGTGGGTGGCTCCTCACCTGAAAAACACTTAAGCAGCAACCATGAGCACGATGGCTCAACAAGACTTAACTGACTCGCCTAGGCATGAAACATGGGGTGGTACATTTTCAGCAAAGGGACACGCCTACAAGTTCATCCTTAATTCATCTTTTAGCCACAGTTAACAGTTCATGAATCTGAAATTTAATAAGCAATTTTTGGTGGCCCACATGTAACAATTACAATTATATCATACAGCAGAATTGAATCATAACATTCCATAAATTATCTACGTTACGACGCAGTGAACAAGCGGTACTCGTCACCACGAGGGACGGTGAATCGACTCGATATACACCTGCAGGGATACCCAAAGAGCACGTCACGTACGCCCACCCGTGGAGCTGCACAGCACGCTCACTCGATGTCGTACGGGACAACCTTTCACCCAACAGCCCAAACGTTGAACCGGTCGCACCGAAACGGACAGGAGGTTCCCTACACGGAGCATCTCTCTATGCCCGTTAGCAGATTTCCACCTTGCTGCCCTCAACCTACACCTATAAATTGGTGTGCTATGCCTCGACGCCCGGAGGTTTAGGTTACATCGGTTTATCGGGGTCCATACATCCGATATGTCTTCGGTACATTCAATACTTGTTCAGTAGGGCCGCACACGGATCGGTCCTCAATCGACACGGACAGGGCTGCGCACACAAGACTTCCTCTTGCTGCGCCTTAGCCCCTGCCTAGTCTCATTTTCATTACTAAAGTGATCTCACATCACTCGAACCAATCCCGTGTGTCCCAAGCCTAACTCGCGAGTAGATTCCAACTACTCGACTTGTACCGAAGTCCTATGAATCATTAAGCATAGCCTGTCTACTCGAGATCTTAGACACTACCCTCACTCTTATAGGAAAATTCTGGTTATGCAAGTGGGGTTCCATCCATCCTACACCTAATGCACATTCATACTTTACACTAGACATGTAAACAAAGCAAAATTTTATAAAAGGGGCTAATGCAAACAGGGGCTTGCCTTGTTGGCTTCCACCCCTGAGAGAGCTTGATTTACCAGAAATCCCGCTGAGTCCTAGTGGGCCTAGATTTGAGCCAGAAGAAGATGAGGATCTATCACCAGATGAGGAAATGGAAACAACTAAGTATTAGTTAGGTTCTGGAAATGGAAATGGTAACAACGGCCCAAAAATGGTAAGGTTTTCTTTTTAAAGAAAAAGGAATGGGATGGGGTATGAATCCTTAACTACAAAAGTAAGCACCTCTCCTAACTAATTAGTTAGTATCGAGAGACTAGGCTTTTCATTAAAGTTGAAGGAACCGAGGAAACCACAAGAGTGAAGACTAGTAGAGTCTCGTCTTTTGTCATTCTTTGCTCCTTTTTCACTCAATGATTCATTTGAATTTCCCAATCAAAAATTAACGATCCAATCCATTCGGGGCTTCGGGGAACCCCAACGAGGCCTCGCCCCTTCCGAATGCTTCTCCGATCCTGAAGTTCTCGCGAAGAGAATAAGATGCAGCTCCCCCTCCCTCTGTCTTTTTCCGCTTTGCTAATCTTCCCCTCTAACGCGGATCCGGTAACTCCGGAACCACTTCACTAGTCTCGGCAGGTTGTTCTTCCTCTAGGTCTCTCCATTCCCGAGGAATATTTCTTCGTGGGCTATAAGACATTAAAAAGAAGTGTCTAGAGATTTATCTACTTAGTGTATACTAAGTAGTATAGTAAAGAATATAGACCCCAATGCATCTCGAGGTATTTGTATCAATATCTATTTGGTAGATCCTTTTTTCTGTGCCAGGAACCAGATTTGAACTGGTGACACGAGGATTTTCAGTCCTCTGCTCTACCAACTGAGCTATCCTGACCCTTTCTTGTGCAAATTGAACTCCACCGGAGAAGATAGGTATGGAAGCCACTATGGATATATATCCAGCTACGCTTTTAGATAAGGAACTTAACCTCAGTCCATAAACGGAATCCCTATCATCTCGCGAGGATCCGGGAGAAGAATGCCAAATCTCAGGAAATTGGAATTAGAGGCTCGAAAACAAAGTCTGCTTTCTGAGAAAATCGAAAATGTACATAGCTGTTCCAGCGGAAATACTTTGTTTAATTCTACCACTTCTACTAGGAGTAGCCTTTTTAGTGCTAGCTGAATGTAAAGTAATGGCTTTTGTGCAACGTCGAAAGGGTCCTGATGTCACGGAGCTCCTCTCCATTCTTCAGAGTAATATTACGCAATGTGTCCAGAATCTGGGCGTGACAGGCGTGGGCCTTTTGTAGAGAACTTTCCTCTCAAAGAGAGAGAGGTCGTCCCTCCCAATCAAAAGAAAGGAGGGTTCTGTTCTGCTTCCGCTGATAACTCCAATAAAGTATGACTGAAGTAGCAGCAGCAAGGATCTCGCAATCTATGGCTCAGAAAGCAGGTTTCTGTTTGGTGTGTCGCTGACACTGCCTTTCTACTTTTCGAAATCTCTTATAAAGATGTGATCTGATCCCCTTGCCCCTTTGCTTAAAGATTCGATTCTCGGCCTTCAACGTTGTTCTAGAGGAAGGAGTTCGTTTTTGAAACGTTTTTAGCAGTTCTAATATTGCATGCTTTACTTTTCTTATTAAATGAATGTGGACTCTATTTCTTTTTAGAGGCTAAAAGCGAGTATAATAGGCGTAGCGATCATCAGTATGAGTTCCTTTCTAGTCAAAAAGGATAGTTGATCGAACCGAAACCAACGTCAAGTACGAGTTATTAAGCGCCGAATCCAAATAATGTACTTCCTTTACGCTTGATGTAGGATTTACCTATTAATATGAAGTTCACTCTTCTGATGACTTGAGTCAAGAAGGACGGATTTCCAATTCTTCTTTGCTAGCGCTTGACTCCTATGGAATTCCATTAACAAGCTTAAAAGAAAGCCTTTTATTTAGTTTTTTGAGATACTAGTTATTTATAGTCCCCTTTAAGATCAAACAATTCCATCGAATTGAGTATGACTGTATGTGTGATAGCATCTACTATACCAGGAATATCAATGAACCCCATTCTTGCAATTGCTCAGGATACCCTCTTTTAGCTGCTAGGTCTATTTCTTAGTTCAAGATCCCTCTTACTAACAGGAATAAAAGAATTAGTAGATCTGTTCCGCCCAAAATGGGAATGGGTGTCCTCGGCAAATCAATTATCCAGTTGTAGATACGGTACGGCTAAGCCAATTGATCTTCTCCTCGGCTCCACGAAGCGAAGGCAGGCCGGGCAAAGCAAAGAAATAAAAGTAATTTAACCCCCAAAATTGGACTTAGTAAATGTCATGATAATGATATGGATTGTGAATGACTTACTTAATAATAGGGATTACTTGCCTATACTATAATATGTTCATTTGTATGAATGGGATAAGATCCAAAGAAGTCAGTTCGGATCCGTTTGTGAAAAAGTAGAATAAGAAAGATAGTGAATCTTGTTTGAACCATTAATGAAAAATAGAGGTTGGTACAATAGTTAGGAAGTAAAATGGGCTTTTTATTGGGGATAGAGGGACTTGACTTGAACCCTCACGATTAATAAAGTCGACGGATTTTCCTCTTACTATAAATTTCATTGTTGTCGGTATTGACATGTAGAATGGGATTCTCTCTTTATTCTCGTCAGACTTGAACCTAATGAAAATAAGAAAGGTTCATAGAATTTTATCCCCTTTTCGCGGAAGGGCCTTAATCCATATTTTCTCATTCATGTATCACAAATGGATCTATCTACAGTAGGATTTTTTTATTTATTGCTCATTTGTATTTTACATACCAAAGTAATTAATGAATATTGAATACTGAATTTCTATCAAATAAAGGTATTATTGCTGAAATCTATTTGATTTGATACATTGTGGTCGGTAACGTTGGTGAATTAACAGAAACTGAAAGAGAGGGATTTGAACCCTCGGTAAACAAAAGCCTACATAGCAGTTCCAATGCTACACCTTGAACCGCTCGGCCATCTCTCCTACATAATCTTATTATTGACCAGAAACTGAATGAATAGCGATTCGTATCCCTGCAAGTACAGGTACAACCGATCACAGGTTCTATAGGGAGTTTTACTTCCTTTCAAATTTCATATTTCTCAACAACAACTTCTCTCATCCCCACAGATCTATTCCAAATTCTGGAATCGTCCCATGTTTCTATTTCGATTGTATGGCGTGGCGTATACAACTTTGAACTACTGGATTTCCAATCCGTTGAGTGGATGGAAGGGAAAGTTGTTTGAAGTTCTTATGTCCTTTGGAGCTCTCGAGTTGCCTGACTCCGATTAAAAACCTTTTCCAGGTGCTGAAAATAATTCCTGCTATGCTACTGTCAGTGTCACAGGAGGATGGGTCACGGCACAGGCTATTGTGGAACACTGCTTTATATTATTCAAGATTAGATTGCGAATTCAGAATTAAACTAGTCCCCAGAAGGGTAAAAAAAAAGATCCATTGCCGAATCTGAAAGAGTACAGTCCAGAGACGGACAAAGCTGTCCAATTGAATGAAGCATAGTGCATCTTTCATTAAGTGAGATTCCAATTCCATCTGTTACGGCTAGGAAGCGGATGAGTGGCCGTATTCGACCACCTCTTTATCTTACGGCTAGTTCCTTGAGATTCGGGAAAGTTTTCCATTAGATTATGGGAAGGGATGTTTGTAGTTTCAGAACCTTCACTATTATTTTGATTTTTATTATTCATTTTGTGAATTTTACATGTGGAGTTTCCTGGGTGGATTTTTATTGTCAGTCTTTGACACAGTGTTCAATGTCATATTGACTGACCTGTCGGTACCTGGTACTTTCATTTTGATTTCCCTTCCCCTCTATCAATAGTATAGGGTACTTTATCCGACACCCGAAATCCTCAGTTCTAAGATCATTGACCTTTGAAGTGGTGTTAATGTGTGAGTATACTTTATCCGACACCCGGGCAAGAGTTCTAATCTTTATTCTTTTTGATGGATTCCTATCTAAAAGGATAATAAAATGCTAGTAAATGCACTCAGTCAACCGAGCAAATGTATAAGAAAGAGTGCTCCCAGGCAGGAAGGGGGTAGGTAATTCACTCAATCAGTGTAGTTTGCCACTTCGTAAGTGAATGAGTATTGTTTTTCTTCCATCGAGAAGCCATTCTTCATAAGTCAATAACTGGGATGGGAGCCAGTGTCATTAAGTGGCCTATCAGAATACAGGTAGCAACCATACGCACTTGGCTGATAAATCCTGCTCATAAGCCAGGTCTGTGTGCCGAGTACAGCCGTTGCCTTAGGGGAAGCGAACAAAGTCATTGGAATAGTTTATTTATTGGGTTGGTCCTTCTCTTCTCATTTCAAGATCGATCATCTCGAATCTCGGGCTGAATAACCTACTCTTCCTCCGATCTGTAAAGATGAATTCCCATACCTTGTTCTTATATGAGTTTCATGAGTACGTCCCTTGTTCTTTCGCTTGGAAGCTCAATCCCCTCGCTTCTTCTTTCGCTTCTACGCTCGTGCTTTCAGCAAGTTCGTACCAGTCGTCAGTCAAGGAGGGAAGCGTTAGCGGGATTGAAGATATCAAACGATACAGCCAATTACCTCATGTTTTATTAGGCCACGGTAGCACATACCGTGTTCATCCGTACTGGGGACACGAGGATTTTTGTGATATTTACTGGGATAATTATGTGTGGGCAAAGTTATATTATGATGGAATGAATACTGATGAATTTTCCTTGAGCGGAGGAAATGGTGCTTTGTCGATCTGATTTCTCACTTCTTCTCTTACGAGATTTCTCTTCAATAAGACTGATACGATTGATTGGTCTGTCTCTTATTACTTTTTTGTATTCCCCTGTTCCTCGGATACAATTCGATCCTTCTACGGCCAAATCTCAATTTGTGGAAAGCCTTCGATGGCTTCCTTATGAAAACATCCATTTGTATATGGGTATAGAGTTCGTTCAATGAAAAGGGATAAGAAGGATCCACTGGGAATGAATGGGAAGACTGGGGTAGTATCTTCATTAGCCGGAAGGAATTAGTCTCCACTAGCGTAATTCGAAGAACGAACAAGAAAAGGCGTCACTGTTTAGGTAGGAGGATGGATATGGTCCAATGGCCCCCGTCAATTCCTTTGAGTTTCGGTCTTGCTACCGTACTCCCCAGGCGGAGTGTTTCACGCGTTAGCTGGGCACCTGATCCGCGTAGACCAAGGGCGAACACTCATCGTTTACGGCATGGACTACCAGGGTATCTAATCCTGTTTGCTCAGGCTGCTGGTCAGTGGTTAGGTCTTCGTACGGAAGAAGGAAGTTGAGCACTTCCGGAGTCTCCTCGCCTTCAGCGACTACACGTTAACGAGACACTACATGTCAATTCAAATGCAATGTGTAAACTTGAATAAGTAATTACTATAACTCTAGCTAACCCTCCTCTTTGGCTCTGAGATTTTTAGGGTGGCTTGGTATGGTCCTAACCAGAGTCTTGACGAAGTTTCATTTGAAACAAAGTGTGGGGACCACCCCGTGGTTCACCCACTCCAAGATCGCATAGGGTGGTGCCGTGCGATGTGGCACCCAACAGCACACACGAAAAGATTAGAGAACAACATACAAACTTTTATTTAATATAAAACAGCGGAAGTATTTTACAAAACCTAATTAACAACAGAAGTATTATACATAGATGGCCTCTCATCCTAACTATGCAAAAGTGCAGCCGTCCAGCCCGAGGACGCTACACACTAGCAGCAAGTAACCGGAGATCACGGCGGCGTGCAGGGCTCCAGCTCAGCCGTGTACCCCAACGGGGGCATCGCCTCGTCCTCGGAACCTTCCTCATAACTCTCACCTGCACACAGCTCAAATATTGCAACCGTGAGCACGAAGGCTCAGCAAGTCTTAATCGTCAACCCTAGGCATGGAGCTCTACATGCAAGGATGTGTAAGATAGGAAAAGGACTTTGCAATAAAGACACGCCTACATTTTGATCCTTACTTTCAGTTTTATAGCAATAGTTTATTGAGCCTTAGGCAGCCCTCACATCGGAAGTCCACAATCAAACAAGAAATGCTTTCCTCCGATGTGGTGATGCCCAAAGTGGAATATAAACTTAATTAGCTATATAACTATATCATACAAGGTTTCAGACATTAATAGTTCTATACAGCATGTTCAGTTGGCTTATTTCACTTCTTACTACGTCGCAGCGCAGTGAACAAGCGGGTACTCAAATAACCATGAGGGACGGTGATTGCAATCAAGACACACCCGGATAACACGTCACATACACCCACTTTCAGAAGCGTGATTTCACACCCCTTCCTACTCTGTTGTATGCAACAACCTTTCAAAGGCCAGTATGCATCCGGTACTGTTCGATACTTGTCCAGCAGGGCCGCACACAGACGGTCCTCAACCGACACCAACAGGGCTACGCACGTGAGACCTATGCTCACTGCATCCTATCCCCCCTGCTGGATCTCATTTTTACAACTCAAGCCATTTTCTACCTCTTCTCATTCCGTGTGATAAGTACTATCTCGCGAGTAGCTTCCAACTACTCGACTTCTACCGAGATCCTAAATATTAGCATGGCATTCTCTACTCGTCGAGTCTGTAACTACCCTACCCTCCATAGGATTTAAAAGTTATGCAAGTGGGGTTTCAATCACCCTAACTCTAATGCAAGCATTCACCCTAGACATAGGTGATACAAATGAAAAGCTTTATAAAAGGTACTTAAATGCAAACCGGGGCTTGCCTGGTTGCGAGTTAAAGGGGAAGTCAGCTTCTGGTGGAAGGACGTCCAAGGGCTCCGGTGCGTCCTCAACTTCGGTCACTATTATGAAATGTAACCAAAAATATGTATAAGTATTAATGATTTATGAGAATTGGACTTCTATTCATAGCTATTGCTATTTAGAATCCTTAATTGGCTTTGGGATTTTTACAGTGGATACTAGACCCTTTAAGGATGATCTGAGCAAAATTTGGAGACATGTCATTGCACAATGTAGTCTTTAAAATTCCTACAAGTACAATGCTTCTCTGAATTTTGAGCCCAATTCAGGAGCTTTTACATAGCTAACAGTGGAAGATCTGATTAGGGTAAGTCTCCATGGTTCTAACAAAATTTGTTTCACCATTTTTGGAGCTACCAACATAGAGATATGAATTTTTGAAGTTGGACATGAGTTCTGAAAAGTTTCTGTTTAAATTTGAATTTTCAAATAAATGCTGAATTTTGGAAGACAATTTGACCTAGCAAATGAACTCCAATTAATGTCAAATTTTTACTGGAGATCGGATACTATGAAAAGGATTTGCTGTCCAAATTTGGGAATATTTCATATAGAATTGCTCCTGTAATAAATCCCCAAATGATTTACTAAAAGCAATTCTACAGAAATTCCTGGGTATTTTCATAGCCTAAAATTGGTTCCTCTGTGAAGTACTCTTCTTGAGGATTCCAACGAAATTGGTCTCACCCTTTTTGGAGTTTTCTACACAGAGTTATGAGCTTGGAAAGATCAGCTAATTCCTAGAATTATTTCCCTAACAGAAACTTCAAATAATTGGACTGAGCCCACTGTTTTAAATCGGACCAGTGAGATTTCGGCAACACCAGGGCTATGGTGTTTAACCCGCGTGGCCACAATAGATCCCGAGCCACAACCCGATCCGGCACCTAACCGGTGCCACTGACAGGTGGGGCAAGCCCTCACCTTTTTCTACCTCGCGCCCGTCCGGCCTCCTCGCCGGAGGAGCGACTGTGCCTCGCCGGAACGGCTGCCCCGTGCCCTAGACGGCTCAATCCTGGACGCCTGTGCCTAAAACCCGATGAGGAACACTTTGGTGAGCTCGGTGGCGGCGCTAAATGGCCGGGAATACCTCCCCGACGGTGACAGTAACTCGGGCGACTCCGGCGACATGGTATTCACCCGGCGAGCCCGGAAATTGACCGCGGTTTGGTCCTACAGCACCGCCGTGACATGGGGAACCCGGAACACTGCCCTGATCCCTTGGAAAACGGCCGGAAACATAAGCTCACCGTGCGACTGAAGTGGTTCTTCCCCGCCGTGAGGGAGAACACGGAGAACCCTTTGGACTCTGCATGGTTTTGCTTGCCGTTTGCTCGAGAAGGGCCGTCATGGCTTGGAGAACCTATGCCTAGACTCTTGTGAACCCTAACCCAATATGGCTGTGGAATTTCCCGTTTCTTTCACCTCGGTTCCAAGAAACCGCCGGTGACAAACTTCAAATTCCGGCCGACCTAGGCTACGACCTAGCTCCAAACTGGGGGGACAACAAGAAGGGTCGACAACGCACCTGGAACACCGGTTGGTTGAGCGTGAACGAGTCTAAGGTGGCCGGTCGACGGTGCGGCGTCGTGACGGCAAGTTTAACGTGGAACGACAAACTTATGCTCAGTTCTCGGGATCGGTTCGGAGGAACGGTATGGGCTGTCATCAGGGTGGAACCAGACAGCCTTGCGCACCTTCCTATGACCTCAACCGGGCATGACAATGCCGGAGTTGCGTCGGTGACGGGCGGGCGGCGCGGAGCGACCGAGCGGCGGTCGAGGTTACTCGAGCTGAGCAGCGGATCAACTGTGTGAGTGAGGCGACGTTCACGTGGGCACCAGGGCGGTGAAATATCCCTCTCGGCGTGCTGATCTCCCGAGCAGGAGGTGGCGCAGTGGGAATCAGCGGGAGTCGGTCGCAGCCGGCGCTGGCGTTCACTAGCTGTTCGACCGAAGGGAAAACAGAGGCGGTGAAGGAACTTGGGTGACTGACATGTGGACCCCATCCCCTCATTTCTCAGTAAATTTTTTCCACTGATATTTCTCCACAGCTACTCAAACTTAAAGGCTTTGCTTCACCTCAAAGTCATAGTTTGAACTCCCTGAATTCAAATGATTCGCATTCTGGTGTGAAAATTTGAATTGTAATTGATCATTTGAATTTGAAAAGGAGTTTGAATTCTCCACTTTGTATTGTCCCAAACTCATAGCAAACCAGCTCCAAATGTTCCAATCTTTGGCATGGCAGCTTATACAAAGGTGGAGAACACATTTGTGAAACCAAATTTTCAAATTGAGGGAAATAGAATTTGAAACTGAATTTGAAATTCAGACTAGAGGGCTTTTTCTTTTAATCCCAAACAAATATTGAAACTCCTCCAAATGAGCTGAAATTTGGAAGGGTGAATATTTGGACTATGAAGATCCAAGTTATGAATTTATATATCCATGTTTGGAAGTTTTTGGGAAGTCAAATCCTCACTTTAAACTTACACCTTATAATCCAAAGTTTTAATTCCCCTCATTTTTCCTAATTGTACATGAGCTGAATTTTCTTGCTACCACTTTATGGGATTTTACATCCCTCCCCCCTTAAAAGAATCTCGTCCCGAGATTCCAAAGGAAAAGCAAAGTGGGGAAAACTTTATCGAGTATATGACGATAGCAAGTCCGGATAGTTAGTTCGTAGATATTCCTCGCTTTCCCATGTCGCTTCATCAGCAGTATGGTTTCTCCACAAGACCTTGTAGAACCATAAGGTCTGGTTTCTTGTGGCGCGAGTCTTCTCATCGATAATCCGGATTGGATTCTCCGTGTACGTGAGGTCCGGTTGAAGAACTTCTATGTCTTCAGTGCAGATTTCAGCGGAGGGTTTGAGGCACTTCCTCAGCTGAGAAATATGGAAGATGTTGTGAATGCCTGCGAGCGACGCCGGTAAATCCAGGCGATAGGCCACGGGTCCGCATCTTTCAATGACGGCGAACGGGCCAATGAACCGTGGCGCAAGTTTGCCCTTTACTCTGAAACGATGGACTCCCTTCATCGGAGACACACAGACATAAACATGGTCCCCGATGTCGAAGTGGAGAGGGCGGTGTCTTTTATCCGCATAGCTCTTCTGACGAGATTGAGCAGCCTTGAGATTGGCTTGTATTACTCGCACTTGTTCTTCAGCCTCATTCACAAGTTCGATGCCGTAGATAACTCGCTCGCCGGACTCGCACCAGTTGAGTGGTGAGCGGCATTTCCGACCATAGAGAGCTTCATACGGCGCTATCTTAATTCTAGCTTGATAGCCATTATTATAAGAGAACTCCGCCAATGGCAAATGATCGTCCCAACTCTTGCCGTGGTGGATGGCACAAGCGCGTAGCATGTCTTCAAGCACTTGATTCACCCGTTCAGTTTGACCATCCGTCTGCGGGTGATACGCGGAGCTTCGGATCAGTTTGGTCCCCAACGACGCGTGCAGCTGTTCCTAAAACCGAGAGACAAACAGCGCACCGCGATCTGAAATAATGGAGTGGGGAACACCGTGCAAGCACAAGATCTTTGCAATATACAGCTCCGCATATTGCTTGGCCACGTACTTTGTATGTACGGGGATAAAATGAGCCAACTTGGTTAGTCGATCGACTATCACACAAATCGAGTCATGCTTGTGAGACCTAAGAGGTAACCCGACTATGAAGTCCATGCTAATATCCTTCCACTCCCACGCCGGAATGTTCAATGGTTGCAGCTGTCTGGCTTTACGCATATGGTCGGCTTTCACACGCCGACACGTATCACATTCGGATACGTACTTTGCGATTTCTCTTTTCATCCGTGTCCACCAAAACCTGGTTTTCAGATCCTGGTACATCTTATTGCTGCCCGGATGAATAGAATACTTGGATAAATGAGCTTCATCCAAGATTTTCTTCTGAAGCTTCATGTCACGGGGTACCACTATACGGTCTTTAAACCATAGAGTGTCGTGTTCATCTCTTCGGAAGCATTTCATTTCGCCATTCTTCATCCTCCTCCGAATGTGCGACATTCCCACGTCTTTCTTCTGTGCTTCCATAATCTCCTCTTGCATTGTAGGGACGAGAGCAAGATTATACAATGCCCCATATGGAACCAAGTACAGACTCGGCTCCTCCTCTTCAAGTGGGGTGACGGACAGATTGTTGACATGAGATTTGCGGCTTAAGGCATCGGCAACCACGTTTGCCTTACTGGGGTGGTAGTGAATCTCGATCTCATAGTCTTTGATCAGTTCTAACCATCTCCGTTGCCGCATATTCAACTCCTTTTGAGTGAATATATACTTCAGACTCTTGTGGTCGGTGTAGAGGTGCACCAAGGTCCCAAGCAAATAGTGGCTCCACATTTTTAATGCCAACACCACAGCAGCGAGCTCAAGATCATGAGTCGGATAGTGCTGCTCGTGGTTACGAAGTTGACGTGAGCCATAGGCGACCACTCTTCCTCCTTGCATCGATACACAGCCAAGCCCGATGTCAGACGCATCACAATATACGTCGAAGGGCCTGGTTGTATCCGGTTGAGCTAACAACGGGGCTGTTGTAAGATGCTTCACTAATGCTTGGAACGCTTCTTCACAAGCTGAGCTCCAAACATATTTGATCCCCTTCTTCAACAGTTCAGTCATCGGCTTAGCAAGCTTGGAGAAGTTCGGTATGAATCTCCGATAATATCCTGCTAACCCGAGAAAACTTCTGACTTCGTGGACTGATGTGGGGGACTTCCATTTCAGCACTTGTTCGATTTTGCTTGGATCAACTGCAATGCCTTCTGCAGAAATAATGTGACCTAGAAATGGCACTTGGCTGATCCAAAACTCGCACTTGCTGAATTTGGCATAAAGCTTATGGTCTCGCAATCGTTGGAGCACGATATGCAAATGTTTGGCGTGTTCTTCTTCAGACTTGGAGTAAACCAAGATGTCATCTATGAACACCACCACAAATTTGTCCAACTCCGGCATGAACACTGAGTTCATGAGATACATGAAGTGTGCCAGGGCGTTGGTGAGACCAAAAGACATGACGAGGTATTCATATAACCCATATCTCGTCGAGAAGGCCGTCTTTGGAATATCTTCCGCCCGGATCTTGATTTGATGATATACGGAGTGAAGATCCATCTTTGAAAATACACTTGCACCCACAAGTTGATCGAATACTATATCGATGCGGGGCAGTGGATATTTATTCTTGATGGTGACGGCGTTGAGAGGTCGGTAATCCACGCACAACCTCAAGGTTTCATCCTTCTTCTTCACAAACAGCGCCGAACATGCCCATGGCGAGGAACTCGGTCGAATGAAACCCTTCTTCATTAAATAATTGAGCTGCTCCTTTAATTCAGCTAGCTCATTCAGAGCCATCTTGTATGGTCTCCGTGATATCGGCATCGTTCCAGGTACAAGTTCAATCTTGAACTCGACATTTCTCTCGGGTGGCATGCCCGGAAGGTCATCCGGAAAGACATCCGGGTATTCACGGACCACACGAATATCCTCAAGTTTTGCGGCTTCCGTGTTATATGTGGCTGTGGTTTCTTGAACCGAACGGTCAAGAATAAGAACATGTTGTTCATGGAGTGAAGAGTTTAAACGAACCACACGTGGAATGATGTCAAGAACAGCACCATGGCGATGTAGCCATGACATTCCTAAAATGACATCAAGTTTTTGACTTTCTAACATAATTAGAGAAGTCGGATATAGATTCCCACCCAATTGTAATGGTGTTCTATAGACCATCCTATCAGCTGTTATTTTCCCACCCAGAGAACATATCAAGTATGAATTATTTGTGGGAATGATAGGCAGTTGATATTTAATAACATAAGACTGACTTATGAAATTATGGGTGGCACCGGAGTCAAAAAGTATGACTACGGAATGATCTAGGTAAGAGAACGTACCCGCGAGGACGGGTTCGCCTTCCGGCACGTCTTCGATGGCTAAGTGGTGGACGTTGCCAGGTTTTGGTGCTGGTTTCTTGGGCTGATTGCGGGGCTGATTAGCACCCTGATATGGTGCTGCACCCCTGCCCTGTCGTGGCTCAGGGCAGTCCCTCAAAATATGCCCGACACGGCCACACGTGAAGCACGTGTAAGGTGTCGGGGTCCCGCCGACTTGAGGACGGAATCCCGGTGCACGCTGCTGAAACTGCGGCGCACGCGGAACCATCCTTTGCTGCCGCTGTTGCTGCGGTGGATACGTTGGTCGGAAGCCCGTCGCTTTATATTGCCGACCGCGGAACTGAGGCGGTCGCGCCGTTGGCTGCCATCTCTGACCGGGTGGTGAGCGATACACCACGCGGTATTTTTGTGGCGTCCCACCACTTCTGCTCGTCAGCGTGATGCGTTTCCTTTTATCAGAACCGTGCTCACGCTGAGCATTCTATTGTAGAATCACGGCATTAACGAGATTGTTGAAGGTGCCATGATTGCTTTGGGCGAGATGGACCTTCATCTTGGCATTCAGGCCCAGGAAGAACGCATTGCGCTTGTTGTCTTCCGTCCCCACAAATCCTGGCGCATACTGCGCCAGCCGGTTGAATAGCCTGGAGTACTCATGAGCACTCCTCTCGCTTTGCCGTAGCGCCAGGAACTCTTGGAGCTTCATTTCCATAACCCCGGGAGGTATGTGATAGGCACGGAACGCCTCCCGGAACTCTGTCCATGTGACGGCATAGCCAGCCGGTAAGGAGGCGGTGTAGTTCGCCCACCAGGTACCGGCTTCTCCTTGAAGCTGTTGCGCTGCATACAGCGCCTTCTGATGTTCGGTGCACCGTAGCAGCCCGAACTTCGCCTCCAGAGTGCGGATAAAGCTGTCCGCCTCCAAAGGTTCCTCGGCCTCCGTGAAGACCGGTGGATGGGTCGCCATGAATTCCAAATACGAACTGTGTTGGGGCTGGCGTTTCCCATTGTCTTGGCGTCCTCCCTGATGGGACGCATTCTGCTGGACTAGCATCCGCAGCAACTTGGTTTGCTCGTCGCGCGAGGGGAGCACTGCAGCGAGAACCTCCGCAAGATTTCTTGGAAGTTCTGGCGGTGGAGGAGGTGGTTGCTGCTGCGTCGTGGTTTGCTCCGGAGGTGGAGACTCATCACCATGAACCTGACTCGGACCTCCCTCGTCTTGCGTTGAACGTGTCCGCACCATTCTGCATTCAGATCATTCAAATGATCAGCACATGTTGGTTTATTTCATCCAGTCTATACAATAGTAGTGCGAGAATGGAATAAACAGTACACATAACCATCACACATATGGATAAAGTATAAACTTTATGCAACATATACATCCCTGGACCGTGTCACACGATCGAGTTCCAAATTATTGAACTTGATGGGTTAAAAGTTCATTTCGACCATCGGGGTCACCACGGGATGTTAAGTGTGTTAGCATGTGTAATTCCTCGCTATTATACTGGACCCAAACATGTACTAACTCGAAGTGATATGTAAAATGCATAAACTCTTCAACTCCCAACTCGCTGTTTTACAACAGCCACTGGACGTCGAGTCGCGAAACTATGTGTTTTGGTTGAAACACTTCAACATGGTGCCCTGTCCAGCTTCTGGTCCAGCTGACCAGCCTGGATAATCCAACAGTTTTGCCCAACTTAGAGGCAAAATCTGGACTAGCGTTCAACAACAAAGTTGTAGAACATTTCCTGTACTTTCCAACGGTTTCTTGCTTGACCCTTTGAAATTTTTCTACAGGAAGTTGTGGTCGAAATACAGAAAATTCCAGAGAGCATTTTTGGTCTGCGCTGTTTCTGGACAGTACCTACTCTTCTGAGATTTTCATCCCTTTGGAGGGAGATTTTGTTCTGGAGCTCTACAGGAAAGTTGTAGAGGACTTCAAAACCTTTCCAGAATGGTATCCCACATCTCCATTGGTTCAACCAATCTTATGTTATGCCCTGTTTAAGTTCAGCAAAGTTGCTGCCAAAAACAGGGGAGATTGTTCCTAGGTTTTTAGAAATGAATCTCTATACTCCCAATTGACTCTCAGTTCAATATAGGAGTTTACTAACCCTTAAATGGAATCCTACACTTCGTTGTGACTCTTTTCTTTGAAAATAAACTTTTATGCAGTCGGTACTACGTTTCCTCTCCAAAGAAAAATTCTAAACCGGTATTCCGGCATATACGTGTCAAATGGTGGAATTAAAGACGTCACTCACAAACGGTTTCCACACGTCATGCGCTAACGTGGTTAATGTACCTGCAGAAGAACACACAATAATTGTGCACACAAGGGTTTTTGATATTGCAGGCAGTTCCATATCATAATAAAGACATACGGTCCGTATCATTGCCATACGGATCGTCCTTGAGTCAAGCCACGTCTCAAGGTACATGGTCGTGTTTTCACACCACACAAAGGGGAACCCGAATAGAGCATGAACGGGTCGTCACGGTTGGGAATTTTATCAACCCAACGGATACCACCTACTGCCTCATGACAGTTGAGGCACGCCGATGGCGAGCGCTGCGTATGGCCCTTTGAACATTGAACGTTCAAGAGTTGCATACTATCGTGTTGCTTACCACACGATGGGGTATTCTCACTTTTGCCTAAGGCACGCTGGAGAACAGCGTTTTCATAAGCTCTCAGAACTATGAAGAGGTTCAGAGACTCATATTCACTACCGTGCCAAGCCATGGTATATCCTTCCATACTATTACTCGTATGGGGAGTTACCGCAATTGATCCGCCTGCGGTGGCGTCTCTTACCTCTTACCTGACGTCGGAGCGTCGTTACAGAATGTATAACATGTATGTTAGATTTTCCACCATAATATCTACTACTATCATATACCTTATGTGGGCTTAATGACTAATCCTCACTCAACTACTTCTAAATTTTCAAAATAGACTCTTTTCGAGCGTGCTATTCCCAATGCGGCTCTGATACCACGCCTGTGGGGACCACCCCGTGGTTCACCCACTCCAAGATCGCATAGGGTGGTGCCGTGCGATGCGGCACCCAACAGCACACACGAAAAGATTAGAGAACAACATACAAACTTTTATTTAATATAAAACAGCGGAATTCTTTTACAAAACCTAATTAACAGCGGAAGTATTATACATAGATGGCCTCTCATCCTAACTATGCAAAAGTGCAGCCGTCCAGCCCGGGGATGCTACACACTATCAGCAAGTAACCGGAGATCACAGCGGCGTGCAGGGCTCCAGCTCGGCCGTGTACCCCGACGGGGGCATCGCCTCGTCCTCGGAACCTTCCTCATAACTCTCACCTGCACACAGCTCAAATATTGCAACCGTGAGCACGAAGGCTCAACAAGTCTTAACCGTCAGCCCTAGGCATGGAACTCTACATGCAAGGATGTGTAAGATAGGAAAAGGACTTTGCAATAAAGACACGCCTACATGTTGATCCTTACTTTCAGTTTTATAGCAACAGTTTATTGAGCCTTAGGCAGCCCTCACATCAGAAGTCCACAATCAAACAAGAAACACTTTTCTCCAATGTGGTGATGCCCAAAGTGGAATATAAATTTAATTAGCTCTATAATTACATCATACAAGTTTTCAGACATTAATAGTTCTATACAGCATGTTCAGTTGGCTTATTTCACTTCTTACTACGTCACAGCGCAGTGAACAAGCAGGTACTCAAATAACCGCGAGGGACGGTGATTGCAATCAAGACACACCCGGATAACACGTCACATACACCCACTTTCAGAAGCGTGATTCCACACCCCTTCCTACTCTGTTGTATGCAACAACCTTTCAAAGGCAACCCAAATGCTGAACCAGTCCATCCGTAACGGGCAGGAGGTCCCCGCGTGTAGCGTGACTATGCCCACCGGCAGATTTACACCTTGCTACCCTCAATCCACTCCTATTTACGGTTGGGTAAGCCTCGACACCCAGGTTAACCAATTACATAGGTTTCCTAGTTCCCATATGCCAGTATGCATCTGGTACTGTTCGATACTTGTCCAGCAGGGCCGCACACGGACGGTCCTCAACCGACACCAACAGGGCTACACACGTGAGACCTATGCTCACTGCATCCTATCCCCCCTGCTGGGTCTCATTTTTACAACTCAAGCCATTTTCTACCTCTTCTCATTCCGTGTGATAAGTACTATCTCGCGAGTAGCTTCCAACCACTCGACTTCTACCGAGATCCTAAACATTAGCATGACATTCTCTACTCATTGAGTCTGTAACTACCCAACCCTCCATAGGATTTAAAGGTTATGAAAGTGGGGTTTCAATAACCCTAACTCTAATGCAAGCATTCACCCTAGACATAGGTGATACAAATGAAAAGCTTTATAAAAGGTACTTAAATGCAAACCGGGGCTTGCCTGGTTGCGAGTTAAAGGGGAAGTCAGCTTCTGGTGGAAGGACGTCCAAGGGCTCTGGTGCGTCCTCAACTTCGGTCACTATTATGAAATGTAACAAAATATATGTATAAGTATTAATGATTTATGAGAATTGGACTTCTATTCATAGCTATTGCTATTTAGAATCCTTAATTGGCTTTGAGATTTTTACAGTGGATACTAGACCCTTTAAGGATGATCTGAGCAAAATTTGGAGACATGTCATTGCACAATGTAGTCTTTAAAATTCCTACAAGTACAATGCTTCTCTGAATTTTGAGCCCAATTCAGGAGCTTTTACATAGCTAACAGTGGAAGATCTGATTAGGGTAAGTCTCCATGGTTCTAACAAAATTTGTTTCACCATTTTTGGATCTACCCAACAGAGAGATATGAATTTTTGAAGTTGGACAGGAGTTCTGAAAAGTTTCTGTTTAATTTTAATTTTCAAATAAATGCTGAACTTTGGAAGACAATTTGACCTAGCAAATGAACTCCAATTAAGCTCAAATTTTTACTGGAGATCGGATACTACGAAAAGGATTTTCTTTCCAGATTTGGGAATATTTCATAAAGAATTGTTCCTGTAATAAATCCGCAAAGGATTTAATATAAACAATTCTACAGAAATTCCTGGGCATTTTCATAGCCTAAAATTGGTTCCTCTGTGAATTACTCTTCTTGAGGATTACAACGAAATTGGTCTCACCCTTTCTGGAGTTTTCTACACAGAGTTATGAGCTTGGAAAGATCAGCTAATTCCTAGAATTATTTCCCTAACAGAAACTTCAAATAATTGGGCTGGGCCCACTGTTTTAAATGGGACCAGTGAGATTTCGGCAACACCAGGGCTACGGTGTTTAACCCGCGGCGCCACAATAGATCCCGAGCCACAACCCGATCCGGCGCCTAACCGGTGCCACTGACAGGTGGGGCAGGCCCTCACCTTCTTCTACCTCGCACCCGGCCGGCCTCCTCGCCGGAGGAGCGACTGTGCCTCGCCGGAACGGCTGCCCCGTGCCTTAGACGGCTCAATCCTGGCCGCCTGTGCCTAAAACCCGATGAGGAACACTTTGGTGAGCTCGGTGGCGGCGCTAAATGGCCAGGAATACCTCCCCGATGGTGACAGTAACTCGGGCGACTCCGGCGACATGTTATTCACCCGGCGAGCCCGGAAACTGACCGCGGTTTGGTCCTACAGCACTGCCGTGACATGGGGAACCCTGAACACTACCCTGATCCCTCGGAAAACAGCCGGAAACATAAGCTCACCGTGCGACTGAAGTGGTTCTTCCCCGCCGTGAGGGAAAACACGGAGAACCCTTCGGACTCTGCATGGTTTTGCTTGCCGTTTGCTCGAGAAGGGTCGTCGTGGCTTGGAGAACCTATGCCTAGACTCTTGTGAACCCTAACCCAATATGGCCATGGAATTTCCCGTTTCTTTCACCTCGGTTCCAGGAAACCGCCGGTGACAAACTTCAAATTCCGGCCGACCTAGGCTACGACCTAGCTCCAAACTGGGGAGACAACAAGAAGGGTCGACAACGCACCTGGAACACCGGTTGGTTGAGCATGAACGAGTCTAAGGTGGCCGGTTGACGGTGTGGCATCGTGACGGCAAGTTGAACGTGGAACGACGAACTTATGCTCAGTTCTCAGGATCGGTTCGGAGGAACGGTATGGGCTGTCATCAGGGAGGAACCAGAGAGCCTTGCGCACCTTCCTATGACCTCAACCGGGCGTGACAACACCGGAGTTGCGTCGGTGACGGGCGGGCGGCGCGGAGCGACCGAGCGGCGGTCGAGGCTTCTCGAGCTGAGCAGGGGATCGACTGTGTGAGTGAGGAACGTTCACGTGGGTACCAGGGCGGTGAAATATCCCTCTCGGCGTGCTGATCTCCCGAGCAGGAGGTGGCGCGGTGGGAATCAGCAGGAGTCGGTCGCAGCCGGCGCTGGCGTTCGCTAGCTGTTCGACCGAAGGGAAAACAGAGGCGGTGAAGGAACTTGGGTGACTGACATGTGGACCCCATCCCCTAATTTCTCAGTAAATTTTTCCACTGATATTTCTCCACAGCTACTCAAACTTAAAGGCTTTGCTTCACCTCAAAGTCATAGTTTGAACTCTCTGAATTCAAATGATTCGCATTCTGGTGTGAAAATTTGAATTGTAATTGATCATTTGAATTTGAAACGGAGTTTGAATTCTCCACTTTGTATTGTCCCAAACTCATAGCAAAGCAGCTCCAAATGTTCCAATCTTTGGCATGGCTGCTTATTCAAAGGTGGAGAACACATTTGTGAAACCAAGTTTTCAAATTGAGGGAAATAGAATTTGAAACTGAATTTGAAATTCAGGCTAGAGGGCTTTTCGTTTTAATCCCAAACAAATATTGAAACTCCTCCAAATGAGCTGAAATTTGGAAGGGTGAATATTTGGACTATGAAGATCCAAGTTATGAATTTAGATCTCCTTGTTTGGAAGTTTTTGGGATGTCCAAATCCTCACTTTAAACTTACACCTTATAATCCAAGGTTTTAATTCCCCTCATTTTTCCTAATTGTACATGAGCTGAATTTTCTCGCTACCACTTTATGGGATTTTACACAAAAGTTCATTTGAGCCTTGCACGAATAAAAGCCTATTTGGTCAATATTTGAGCTTCTAAGTAATTCCAGGGGTTTTCATGGCTCCAACCATTACTTTCTGGAAACTAGAATTTAAGATCATTCTAATGGACTTGGTTTCATGTCATTTGAAGAACTCTAGAGGAAGTTGTGCCCTAAACAAGATTTGAGAAAATCTGAAAAATGTTTCTGTGCATTTTTCTATTTTCTGAGGGCAGTTCACTTAATCATACCATTTGGGGGATTAAATGAACTTGGATGAGTCTGAAAAGTTTACTGTGACACTAGGATTTTCCAATGAACCTATCAGCCAAATTTCAGAAATTTTCATAAAGTAATTCTCTAGATAAAATTCGTAACAGTTTGAATTTAGGGATTTAATTCTGGAAAACTATTAACTTTCATGAGCTGAAATTTGTATTGCTGGAAAGTACTCAAAATTCTGAGTTCAGCAAAATTTGATTCACTGAATTTGGAGCTTCCTAGCCGAAGTTATATGCAAATAAAGTTTGAACTAGAACTGGAAATTCCTAGAAAAGTTCAAACTCTGCATGCGGGCCCCACAACACAATACTGTCTTCCTCCTCGCGCCAACGGCCCACTGCGGCGGTAATCTCCGGCGAGCTCCTCGGACCCCGACTTTCCTGCCTTCCCCAGCCCAGAGACTTGCCGCCTCCCCCTTTTGGACCACGGGCAACTCATCCCCGAGGTCGGCCGGGGGCTCCGGTCACCAGAAACCCATCGGCGACGGGCGGTGGTGGCGTTGGAGTCCGGCAACGTCGCTCTCATGCTAGGAGAGCTCAAACACTTTGGTCTTTCGCCCTAGAGCACCGTGGCGACCTCCTAAACCCCGGTGTGGACTCAAATCAGCTCAACAGAGGCCGCAACTACGAGCTCATCGGCGACCTAAGATGAAAATCGGCGCCGATGCAAAAACCTCGAAGAACATCACCCAGACTCGATGAAACTCGATGGTTTTTGATCCTAGAGACGCGTGGGTGAGTCTATATCACGTCTTTAGCTCGGTCTAGGGAGTAGTGGCTTACTTGCTACGAATTCCCGGATTTCGTGTGGCTCGGTTCTAAACACCCCGACGCACTAATCCACCAAATTCTCTGCCAATCGTGCGAGAGAGAGGGCGAGGTCATTACGGTTGTGATCAGCACCTCGGAGCGGACCTTTTTCATGTAGCTCGTCAGGCACGAAAGCGCCGGTGCTGCCCGGGCGCCGGTGATCAGCGAGGTCAGTCGGGGTGGAATGTTTCGGTCGTGCGAAGGAGCAGGGAGAGTGCGAGGACTGCACGTGGTCGCGTGGTTACTCGATCCCGGCGTCTCCCCTTTGTCCTTAGCCTCTCCCACGAGCAGGAGGTGGCACCAGTTGAGGCAGTCGGGCGCCGGTGCGGTCGCGCTGGCGCGCGCGAGGCTTCGGCCGGTGGAAAAATCACCCGAGTGGAAAACTTAAGTGTGAAGGCTTCTGCCATGTGGGTCCCTCCCCTCTAATATCCTCTTAATTTTTCATCTCTGTTTTTGTTGAAAATATCCCCAGCTACTCACAATTGAATGTGAGACTTAATCACCAAGTCACAGTTTGAATTTGGTTTCCCAAATTTGAAATCTGTTTGGCTAAATTTGCTTCACATTTGACTGAAATTCAAATTCAGTTTTGAATTATTGCACATTTAGCTCCCGATAAGATGAACTCCAATGGGGATGAAAATTGGTGGACTAACTCAGAAAAATGTGCTGAGTTTGAATATGAAGCCAAGTTTTGAATTTAAGTGATGAAAGTTGCTGTAATTTGAATTTACATTCAAATTGGCCTCTGTTTCAAATGCCTCCAAAAGTGCCTCAAAAAGTGTTGGATTTGCATGACATTTGGCCTGAACCTTCCCAAGACTTTTTAATTTCTAGTGGTGAGCTCAACCTCCCATGTTTATGTGTAGAAATCCTACTTTGTGAAAGTTAGGGCTTTCCCCTCTAATCACCCTTTTGATGGAGGTTACTTGCTCTTCACAAGTATTCACAAGATACCCACAACAAAAGCTGTGGTGTTGTGAGGTGATGAAAAAATTTTGCAAGTCCCTTTTCATGGGCTTTTACATCCCTCCCCTCTTAAAAGGATCTCGTCCCGAGATTATAAAAGAAGAGACAGCGATGTAATAGGAACTCACCCGTGCTGAGACGCCATGAACTCTGGGTAGTTTGAGCGAAGGAATTCCTCGCCCTCCCACGTCGCCTCTTCGGCGGTGTGGTTACTTCAGAGTATCTTGTAGAACCACAACGTTCGGCTATGCATGGTCCAAGCTTTCTCATCAATAATTGCCACCAGATATTCATCATATGTCAAATCCGGTTGCAGCTCGTCGATGTCTTCAGTGGGAACAGCAGCCGTATTCTTCAGACATTTTCGCGGTTGTGAAACATAGAAAACATCGTGAACACCAGCAAGAGATGCCGGCAGCTTCAGTCTATACGCCTCTGGTCCACACTTCTCGGTGATAGCATAGGGTCCAATGAAATGGGGAGCGAGTTTCCCCTTCACGCCGAACCGGTGCACGCCTTTTATCGGAGACACACGGAGGTACACATGTTCCCCGACGTCAATGTGCAGCGGTCTACGCCTCTTATCAGCGTAGCTTTTCTGTCGGGATTGAGCGGCCCTCAAGTTGGATTGGATCATCCGAACGCGCTCTTCGGCGTCGTTTACCACATCAACCCCGAATGTGACCCTTTCACCGGACTCGCACCAGTTTAATGGGGTGCGGCACTTGCGACCGTAGAGAGCTTCGTAGGGTGCCATCTTGATACTCGCCTGATAGCCGTTATTGTACGAGAATTCCTCCAACGGTAGGTGATCATCCCAGTTTCTACCGTGGTGGATGGCACATGCTCTCAACATATCTTCCAGTACTTGGTTCACTCTTTCTGTTTGGTCATCTGTCTGAGGGTGATAAGTGGAGCTTCTAATCAACTTAGTACCCAAAGCAGCGTGCAACTGCTCCCAAAAGTGAGATAAAAATAATGCATCTCGGTCTGAAACTATGGTCTTGGGTACTCCATATAAACATAGAATCTTCACTATGTACAGCTCCGCATAATTGCCGGCATTGTAACGTGTATGCACTAGGATGAAGTGAGCCGCCTTGGTTAACCGATCAATGATCACCCAAATGGAATCATGCTTGTTGGAGGTCAGGGGTAATCCCACAATGAAATCCATGCTCACCTCTTCCCATTTCCATGCCGAGATTTTCAGGGGTTGCAGCAGCCCTGATTTCTTCATATGATCCGCTTTCACTCATCTACACGTATCACACTAGGATACGTACTTAGCCACTTCCCCCTTCATCCGTGTCCACCAAAATTTCTTTTTCAAATTGTGACGCCCTCAATTCTGTGGAAAACCACGGAACCGAGAACTGATGCATATGTGTGCCCAGGATGTTCATCACACATACACATATGTTCCACAAACTGAATTCAGAATATATATAACCACGAATAACAGAGTTTATTACAATGTTTCATGAGTCTTGGACTCATGCTCACAGCGGAAGTCTTAATTTAACAGCGGAAGTCTTATTTCTATGCCGCGGAAGTCTTCTAACTAGTGCTGAAGCAATCTAAGCAGTAGCGGCTCCATCTCTACTCCATCCCCACAGGCAAGGTCGAGAACAGATTACACGCCTAATGCTCCACTTGGTCTTCATAGTAATCTTCTCCTGTTGCTGATGATGAAATAATAATGCAAGTTTGAGTACAATGATGTACTCAGCAAGTGCGGGAAAAATATGATATGAAGCTCATAACAAGGTAGGTATAAAAAGGCTCATTGCAGAATGCAAAGTTATTTATCAAAACCATGATAAAACAGCAACTCATCTTTAAGTGAATGTAATCCCAACACGTATTAAAATACCAATCATACCTCCATTATGTTCATTACCTTTCATGTCACAACCAGACATCAATCAACCTCATTCTTGCTCACGAATACCTCCTTGTATTTGCTACCATTTCACGAATACCATCTCGTATTCGCTACCATTTCATCTCATAAACAACTTCGTCTCCCACCGAGACCAACCTTGTTGCCATGACTCAACAGTCATGCAACCCATCTTATCACCCGGACTCAACAGTCCCGAAAACCAAACCAAAACCCAACCATAACCAATAACCATTTCCAATCACCATCCCAACTAATCATGGAAGTTGTCCAGGCGCTCGTGACCGTAAGCTCGGCTATCATGATAGTTTTAGACTCTGCAGAGTTTGTACCTCTTTATCCACAAGTTTGTGATTTCGTCACCCGTTTGCGACTGCAGAACCTCCATTATACCAGTACACAACTGTCGGTGTATGGCCAAGAGATCACAAAATAGCCTTTACAAAGGGGCTACTAGATGTATGGACTCACTAAGATTTCACCGGCAGGCTAGAATCTCCAATTCTCCCACCCACGGGCCCTCTCTTGTGCCATGCAGTTCCCAGGGCAGTCCTCACTCGACTCCCATTCCCCGCGCCTTCCACGGTCCATAACAATCTAGCAACTTACCTAATTACTCAGCTAAGCCGCACCCATACTTGGCCTTGTGGTGGCACTGTTATCCTGGCATGTACTCGCATGAACCGGACCTTAGATCTACGGCAAGTAAACCACCATCTCATGCTACCTCATTCACAAACCCAGTCTTGCCTAGATCTCCCTCCGATCCAAGTTCATTAACAACATCAGTTTCTCATTATCATTATGAGTGCAGTTAGCTAGACACATCTATCTCGCTTCCCAATCCCATGGACTTAGCGAAGCATAAAAGTAAAAACCATACCCGACTCATAAACATCCCTGGCGACAAGGGTGGTTTAACCAAAACTAGTAAACTCCTATAAAAAGGTTTCTGTAACACCCAAAAATCTTGTTAAGACCCTAAATCATGTTAAGAGGGGAATTTAAAAATTTTTGGATGTGTTGCATGTTTTGCAAAAATTCAAATTCAAACTGGAATTCAAATTAAACTCAAAACAGAAAAGAAATAGAAAAAGAAAAAGGAAAAACAGAAAAAAACCGGCCAGTGGGCCGAAATCCACCAGCCGGCCCACCGAGCAATCGCGCCAGCCCGCAGCCGCGCGCGCTCCTTTCTTCCGCTGACAGGTGGGACCCGCCAGCTCGTCTTCTACCTCGCGCTCGCGCCGGACTCTCTCTCACCCGAATCAAAACCGATCGGGATTTCTGCGAATCCCAGCCGAATTTTGCTCGGGGCGAAACAAACTCGATCTAAACCACCCCGCCGCCATCCCCCGTCTATAAAAACCCCGGCCTCGTTCTGTTTCTCCACACGATCTGCTGTTTTTCCTCCGGTGAGAACCCGAGCCTTCTCCGGTGAATTCTGGCCGATCTACGCTCAGAAATTCCGATCTAACTCGCTGGCCTTGATCCACCGCCTCCGGGGAACCTTGCAGGTGCAGAAAACTCGGTGACTTGCGGTGTAAACACAGCGCCGACGAGCCTCGCCGTGGTTTCACTTTGGACCTCGTCGCCGAGTACCTTCCAGGACCTCCGAGCTCAAGAAAACCCCCGAGGTGAGATCCCCGACCTCCCCTCTACCGATCTATGCCATAAGATCATAGTTCTAGGAAGAATTCTCGAAGAACCGAAAGTCTCCGGCGAGATCGCCGCTTCCTGCCGTCGTGCGCCGCCGGCAGCACCGCCCGCGCTCGATCAGAGCTACGTGGCCGCTTGTGCGCCGTTTATTTTAAATCGCACGGTAGACTTTAAATCCCCGCGTACCGGTTCGGCGTTATAATCTCAGCCGTCGATTTAAAATCGGACGGTCCACGTCAGCCCCGCTTAATAAAGACTGGAAATCTTACGTGCTACCTCCTGAGGTTCTCGGGAAATAAGAGCTAGCCCTGGAAACTTCTGATCTAGCCCCTGGAACTTCAGAAAATCATGTAAATTCATTTAAAAATCAGTTTTAGCCCCTGGAGTTAATAAAAGTTAGGAAAACTCCTCTGTTATGTGTAGCTAGACCCCTGAGAATTCTTAAAATAATATTATAGACCCTGTAGTGGGGTGAGTTTACCTTTTTAACCCTGTTTGATATATAATTTAGGAAATTGAATATGTGACTAGTATTTAAAATTTAAAAAGTGGGACAAACATATAGTCAAAATTAAATTAAAAACTTTCTCAGTACTTAGAAAACTTTGGAGTGAGATAAAAATATATTTTGGGCTGAAATGAATCTGTTTAATGTATTATTCACATTTATTAGTTATAGAGACACATTTTTAAGTAAAGAATAGTTCTGAAAATAGGGAAATTAAATGTAAAATAGTTTACATCAGAGGAAAAGGTCAAAAATATATTAGTGAATATTTTAGATCAGAACCTATTCTGTTTAGATGATGTGTCTTGTTATTTTCATAATAAAGTTCACATTTAGGCATAGGAAATAAATCTGAAAATATAGCAACTAGTAAATGATAAATGAAGTTTCTAAAATCCAAAGAATTCAGTTTAGGGTTAGTAGAAATTCTGAAGACACATATGGAGTAGGAAAATACCTTTCATGCATACTTGGTAGCTAAAAGGTATAGTAATTAAATATAAGGAATTTATTTAAATTGGAAACTCATATATATAGTATGTAAGCATAAATGTGAATGCAAAAGTAGGAATCATATACCCATGATTAAAAGTATATGTAAGCCAAAGATCAACACACATACAGTAACCACAACACATAAAATTGTGAATGACTTTCATAAATGTGAATGTGTGGTTTGTATGAAGTGGAAGTGTGAACTATGTCTTATGGATTGTTGTTTTTCTTTTGCTATGTGTGATGGTATGATGTAGAACCTGCTCAAGAGCAAGTTATTCCTTTCCAAGATCAGGACTACCCATTTCAAGAGCAGCAGGAAGGAGGCAAGTGTCCTTGACCACTTTGATCCTATGCTAGGATGTGTAGATAGAATTATTTGCATTGTCAAATGAAATATGAAACCCATGCTAGGAAGTTTCCCTAGAATTGCATTACCTTGTTTCCTTGTAGCTTGGGTTGGGATTTATTTTATCATGTCATTTATTATTATGCATGTGCTTAGCCATGCTTAGAATGGGATATTTGGGATATGAGATCATCATTTTACTTTACCATACTCTTGAATGAGATATTGTGAGTTATGTAGAGGTAGGGATCAAGGAAAGTTGGATGTTTTGGTTGTGTGCTGGGTGCACGAGACTCGGGTTTATGTATAGTACTTGCCTGGATCCTAAGGACCGGTTCATGGAGCATGTAACCTGGCTTTACCTTGCCAACCACATGTTGAGATGGGGCAGCTTGGCCAATTAATTAGGTGTATCCCCGGCGTAGTATGGGTGTGTTGGATGGTGCGGGGAGTAGGTGTCACCTGGACTACCATATGAACCGCATGGCTCAAGAGGGGGCCACTGCAGCGGGGTTGGAGCCTCTTGTATGCTGTTAGGGGTGAAACCTCAGTGGGCCCACGCTCGTCGGGAATCCCTTTGTAAAGGCTTCGTAGTGATCTCCTGGCTACACACCTGGGAAGTGTGAATGTGGTTTGTAGCCACTGTCATAATGGAGGTTCTTTTAGTCCACCCGGCAACGGGGGATGAAATCACTACATGTGGGTACAGTGGTACCAACTCTGCAGAGTCAAAACTGTCATGACAGCCGTGCTCACGGTCAAGAGCGGCTTGGACTTATTCATGATTAGAGGTTTGATGGTTTTGGAAGTTGTGGATGTTAAGCGGGGAGCTTAACATTGGAAATGATGTTATGGTTATTGGATTATGATGATGGGATGGGAGATTGGGACCATTTCACCTGTGTAGTAATGTAGGTGCTTAATAAGCTAAGGTGACAGGTATTAATTGCATAGTGCTTCAGCCATGAGTTCAACCTCTCCTTGTTCTAGCCATGCATGATATAATTTTTCCCACACTTGCTGAGTACCATTGGTACTCAACCTTGCATATTTTGTTGGTTTATATTGCTGCTCAGGTCAAGATAATGAGGTGGTATATAATGACCGAGACTTTGGCCCCGAAGAAGGTTTCTAGGTTCATGGAGACCCCCGGGAAATGCCTGTGAAGGAGCCCACAAGAATAATATTCCGCTGCTAGTTTATTTATTTGTGATAAACTTATTATTGTCCATCGAGACATATGCTTTGTAAGACTTATTTACATTCGACACCTGGCTTGTAATAAATGATGCTTCACTATTTGTCATCACATGTATGAGAAAATGATCCTGGCATACATGTGATATTCACTTGGTTGTTCTTCAGAAAAACCGGGTGTGACTGTTTCCCATCATGTTTGACTCAGCACACACACCTTTTCGCAAAACAAAACAGTTTTTCCCAAAACATAGGATCAATATGGTTAAGGGGCACTTGCCTTATTGTTGCGGTTCCGGTTGCTCTTGGATCTCGAAACCTTGTTGTTGCAGCTCGTCGTAGACAGCTCCCTGAGCTTGTCCTTCTATTCATGATCACACACATACAAGATTCATAACAATCAATACCATGCACAAACTTTGACCAGATGCGATGATGCATATGCATGTTAGTCCTATGATGCAGTTTTTATTAGATCGGTTTGTTCGTATTCTTGCATGGTTTGCATGGATTTTATGATGATCATAGGTGTTCGGATCAAACGTGGATGTGGCGATGACCTTGTCTTTTAGATCAACCCGATCAACAAGTGATCTGTCCACGAGAAAGCTTTTGTTCGAAAGGAATCGAAGAACATATGCAAGGAAAACACGATGATGCCGTAAGGTGATATTGGAGACCTACCTTACGTTCTTCGTGGTCTCGGGATCCTTCCCTTAGCAAGACAGATCGTTGGGGCTTTCTTTCGGCGATCTTCCTCGACTGAACTCCAGCGATGGGTTTACTCGGTGAGTTGGGGCTAGGGCTCTAAGTCGTCGGCTCAGGCGTTGGAAAAGAAGTTCGTGGTTTCGGCCAAAGGTGCTGGGTTCTATTTATAATCGGGAGAAGAAGAGTCCTAATCTGATTGTATTCCAAATAAGAGTCCTATTCAGATTGTCGTAGAGTCTTAACAACTTATATTTAGTTGATTTGGTGCGGTAACATTGTGGAATTCAGGTCGGTTTCTCCTCCATACCGGTATTTCTACGCGTACAGAATCCAAAAACCGCTCCAGAACTTGTTACCTCCGTGGTGATGAGCTCCGGAAGCTGCACGTGTCCACCGGGACCTGGTCTCCTCCTTTCCACAGAGACGAGCTCCGCTTGTGCCACGTGTCAAGCGAGCGAGGCCTCCCTCTCCTTCGGAGGTGAGCTCCACGTGCACCACGTATCCTGGCGGTCGGGACCTCCTCTCTATTTGGAGGTGGCTCCGCGCACGCCACGTGTCAGTGCCGGACCTTCCCTCTCTTTGGAGATGGCTCCGGGTGTGCCACGTGTCCTAACAGTGCCAGACTCCCTTTTTCCTCAGAGACGAGCTCCGAAGTTGACACGTGTCCAAAGTGACGGACCTCCTGGGGATAAGCTCCGGTGGCGACACGTGTCCAATAGAACCGGACCTCTTGGAGGTGAGCTCCGAGATCGACACGTATCCCGCACGACTGGTCCTCTGATTTCCGTGGTGACTAGCTCCGAAGGTGACATGTGTCCTGCGGTTGGCCTTGCTTCTTCGCAGAGGCTAGCTCCGGGGGCAACACGTGTCTCACGTGGTCGGACTTCTCCTCCTTTGCGAGGATGAGCTCCGAAGGCGCCACGTGGCCAGCGGGCCGCGAGAGTTTCCTTCGGTGCTCTTGGTGAACTGGATTTTGCTCTTTTTGGCTATCTTTTTGATATTTTCTCTGTTCCCACTTCTTTTAAAATGTTTTCTCTTCATGAAGCATGAATACATGCAGAAACCAAAAATGAGGGTGTCACACAAATCCTGGTACATCTTGTTGCTGCCCGGATGAATGGAGTATTTAGACAAGTGAGCTTCATAAAGGATCTTTTTCCTCAGCTCCATATCCCGGGGTATAACTATGCGGTCATTGAACCACAGTGTCCCCTCATCATCCTTCCGGAAACATTTGATCTCCCCATTGTCTATCCGTCTCCGGAGATGTGTCATGCCCTTATCAATCTTCTGAGCTGCAATGATTTCCTTCCTAATAGTAGGGATGAGGGCAAGGTTGTAAAGCGATCCATAAGGAACCAAGTATAAACTCGGCTCTTCCTCCTCCATCGGTGTAATGGTGAGGTTATGGACATGTGACTTCTAACTCAGTGCGTCGGCAACCACATTCGCCTTGCCGGGGGTGGTAGTGAATCTCAATCTCATAGTCTTTGATTAGTTCTAACCACCTCCTTTGCCTCATATTCAGCTCCTTCTAGGTGAAAATGTACTTCAAGCTCTTGTGGTCGGTGTAGAGATGCACCAAATTCCCCAGGAGATAGTGCCTCCACATTTTCAGCGCCAAAACCACAGCAGCAAGCTCAAGATCATGAGTTGGATAATGCTGCTCATGGTTCCGAAGTTGGCGTGAGCCATATGCAACCACACGTCCTTCCTGCATTAACACGCAGCCGAGCCCAATACCGGACGCGTCACAATACACGTCGAAGGACTTGGTTGTATCCGGTTGAGCTAAGACCTGGGCTGTTGTGAGATGCTTCACCAAAGCTTGGAACGCTCCTTCACACGCCGTGTTCCAAACATATTTTGTTCCCTTCTTCAGCAATTCTGTCATCGGTTTAGCAAGCTTGGAGAAACTTGGAATGAATCTCCGATAGTATCCCGCTAAACCGAGGAAGCTTCTGACTTCATGGACTGAAGTGGGAGCTTTCCATTTCAGCACTTGCTCGATTTTGCTTGGGTCAACCACAATGCCTTCCGCTGAGATGATATGTCCCAAGAATGGCACTTGGCTGATCCAAAACTCACATTTGCTGAACTTGGCGTAGAGCTTGTGGTATCGCAATCGTTGAAGAACGATTCTCAAGTGTTCGGCGTGTTCTGTTTCTTTCTTGGAGTAGACCAAGATATCATCAACGAACACCACAACGGACTTGTCCAACTCCGGCATGAACACCGAGTTCATGAGATACATGAAATGGGCTGGAGCATTAATGAGACCAAATGACATGACGAGATATTCATATAATCCGTATCTCATCGAGAAGGCCGTCTTCAGGATATCCTCCGCCCGGATCTTTATCTGATGATACCTAGAGCGAAGGTCCATCTTGGAGAACACACTTGCACCCACAAGCTGATCAAACAGGATGTCAATGCGGGGCAGTGGGTATTTGTTCTTGATGGTGACGGCGTTGAGCGACCGGTAGTCCACACACAGCCTCAAGGTTTCATCCTTCTTCTTTACGAACAGCGCCGAGCATCCCCAAGGCGAGGAACTCGGCCTAATGAAACCATTGCTCAACAGATCATTGAGCTTCTCTTTCAGTTCAGCCAGCTCGTTCGGAGCCATTTTGTATGGTCTCCGTGATATGGGCGTAGTCCCGGGTGCAAGCTCAATCTTGAACTCGACATCCCACTCAGGTGGCATGCCCGGAAGATCATCCGGGAACACGTCGGGGTACTCCCGGACTACGGGGATGTCCTCTAACTTGAGAGCTTCAGTATTATTTATTGCTGAAACCTCCTGGACAGGATTGTCTAACACCATGGAGTGCGGACGGTGGAATGGAGAATTCAAATGAACCGTCCGGGTCCGAGTGTCCAGGACAGCGCCATGGTAGCGCAGCCATGACATCCCTAAGATTGCATCAATCTTTTGCCCCGTGAGGATTATCAAGGTGGTGGGATATAGCTTCCCACCTAAGCACAGAGATGCTTTTGGAATCATCATATTTGCTGAAATCTTCCCTCCCGGTGAGAAGTTCATATATGTGCAATCGGTCGGGAAGACTTGCATTTGACTCTTAGCCACATAGGATGCACTTATAAAACTGTGGGTTGCACCAGAATTGAATAAAATGATGATTGCTTGGTCGTTGAGAGTGAACGTACCCGCCAGCACGTTGTCTCCCTCTGGGGCGTCCTCATTGTCGAGGTTGCAAACGCCCCCAGTCCGCTGACCAACCTTCTTAACCGGAGGTCGGCCGCGAGCACCGCCCGGGAACTGGGCTTGCCCACAGCTCTGCTGCCCCTGGGGACAGTCCTTCACGAAATGGCCCTCCTGCTGATCGGCGGACGGAAACCCGGGGCGCGTTGTGGCGGTGAAAACGCCCGGGGTGTCGTCTGCTGCTGCTGTTGCGGTCGCGGTGGTGGCATCAGCGGTTGGAACGGGGGTGCCTGGAAAGAACGACCCCCGAACTGCTGAGGTCGCGCCGTGGTTGCCACTGCTGCCCGGATGGTGTCCGATACACCATGCGGTACTTCTGGGGAGCGCCACCCCCACTGCTGGGTGGAGTGCTGCGCTTCCGCTGCTCAGCTGCCAACTCCCGCTGAGCGTCCTCTTGCATAATCGCGGCATTGACGAGGTCGTTGAAGGTGCCGCGATTCCATTGAACGAGATGCGTCTTCATATCAGGGTGTAACCCCCGATAGAAGTACTCCCGCTTCTTCTCCTCGGTGGAGATGTAGTCTGACGCATATTGCGCCAGATGGTTGAAGGCACGGGAGTAGTCATGGGCACTCCTCCCGCCCTGCTTCAGTTCCAAGAATTCTTGGAACTTCCTCTTCATTATCCCGGGAGGGATATGATAGGCGCGGAACGCCTACCGGAATTCCTCTTACTCCACAGCATGGCCAGCCGGACGTGAGGCGACATAGTTCGCCCACCATGCACCAGCGGCACCGTGAAGCTGCTGCGCCGTGAACAGAGTCTTTTTCCGCTTCGTACATTGGAGCAGCCCGAATTTGGACTCGATTGTCCACAGCCAGTTGTCGGCCTCCAGTGGTTCTGCGGCTTCTGTGAACACCGGAGGGTGCGTACTAATGAAGTCCGAGTACGTCACATCACGGGGCTCACGAGGCCCCCTCTCTTGACGTCCCCCCCTGCCTGGGACGTATTCTGCACGATCGTGCGGAGCAGGTCGGTCTGCTCCTCACGATTCCCCACCAGTGCCGCTATCACATCCTCTTGGGTAAGCAGAGGCGGTGGTGGTGGTTGTTGCTGCAGGGTGTTGTCGTAGGCAGGTGGCTGGGAGTCATCGCCTCCCTGCTGGCTAGAGCCACCAATCTCATGCGTGGTCCGAGTGCGAACCATCTGCAACCATACGACAATAAATATCAGTCCCGCAACAAACTTCATGCAGTCCAATGAAATGGCATAAACATAATGACAGTAAAACATGCGATACATATCGTATGTAGATAATGTAATAACTTTGCACAAGCTACACCATTACCAGACCAAATACAAGCTAGTTAAATCCAATTTTATGAACCCCCTTCTTGGAAGCTCACCACAACTAGGTTTGGTCATTACGAGACGTTACTATCGCTTTGTCATCACGTATACCACCCTTTTATCTTCAATACGACACAAACATGGCCTCTAGCAAAAGAAACTTGAGTAAGACATATACTCAATCTTTCACTAGTTGAATATAACCACTCATGAGTATGTTCTACCCCATTTGAAGTACTTCAACCCCCTAGGGTACAACAATCTCTCAAATGAGTTTAACTGTCATTCCTCTGTCAGAATGACCAGTGCCTACATATCCAAAATTTTGATCTGGTTCTGGGCATTTTCATGACTCTAGTCCTCAGATCATCTCTGATTAAAAAGTTATGGTAATTCAAAGTTAACAGAATTTCTGGAAGAATTTCAACAGCACCTCCTTTGGGAAGTTGCTGTTTTCAACTCATATTTCCACTGAATTCTGTGCTGCAAATACAGAAACTTTGAATTACAAAGATGCAACACCTTTCCTAAACTTTCCAAAGATGTGTCATATGATAATTTTAGATTTTTCTACAGGAATTTATGCTTGAAAAACAGAACAGTCCAGAGAGTGTTTCAAATCTGTCCTGGTTCTGGACAGTTTACAATCCTCTGGGATTTAAGACATCTTAAGGTGTGATTCAGCCCCGGAAGTCTACAACAAAGTTGTAGAGTGCTTAAACAGCTTTGAGAACTATCTCCCGCACCTCCATTGGCCACATGATCTGTGAGTTATGCTCTGTTAAGGTTCAGCAAACTTGCTGCCTAAAACAGAGCACTTTGTTTTTCAATCCCTTGGAGCTACACTGATCCACTATTAAATTTTTCTACCCAACCAGGGTCCTAAATATGGAAACATAGTGATTTTAGTTCTTTGTTATCATTATGTTTCATGCACATGCCTATGATATGTCGGTACTATGTTCCTTACAAAAAGAAAATCCTAACCGGATTATACTGGCATATACGTCTCAGTTGTGGCACTAAACGGGCTCTCGCACACGTATACTACACGAGATACATACATGGTTAGTACCTGCAGAAAACCACACAATAATGGTGCACTCAATGGTTTTTTCCATTTCAGGCAGGTCCATATTTGAAATTAAATACAAACGCCCATATCATTGTCATACGGCCGTCCTTGAGTTAAGTCACGTCTCAAGGTACGTGATCGTGTTTCAACACCACACGACAGGGAAAACGGGTATATCATGAATGGGTCGTCACGGTTGGGAATGTTATCAACCCAACGGATACCACCTACTGCCCTGCAGGGCACGTCGATGGCAAGCGCTGCGTATGTCCTCCTGGGCTATTTCCAGACGAACACACTATCGCGTTACTGACCACACGATGGGGTCTCCACTTACTTGCCTAATGCACGCTAGGGATCAGCGTTTCATATGAACTCAGGAACATGAAGAGTCCAAGAGTTTCATATTGACGTCTCACACCAAGCTGTGAGACCTATCCCTGAACCACATTCCTCGTCAGGGAAGCTAACCGAAATTGAACCGCTTTCCGTAGCGTTCCTTACCATTCTTACCAGAGCGTAGGTGCGTCGTTACATAATTAAAATTCAGAATTATAACACATATGTTAGTCTTGCCACTTTAAGTAACTATGCTATTATAGTCCTTACTTGGGCAAACTACCGAATCCTCACCGTAACCTAAGTTTTCCCGTAATACAGTCCTTAATTATTATGCTATCCCCAATGCGGCTCTGATACCAGGCTGTGGCGGACCGGAATCCGCTCATCCAGAATCGCAGAGGGTGGTGCCGCAAGATGCGACACCCGACAGCACACATAATAAGGGTACATTGTATTACATACAAAACAAACTGAAACTGTACAAAGTTGTACACTGTTGAGTTACAAACTAATGTATACATTACACAGCGGAAGTTTAATTTGTACAACTCACGCCCACCTATCTAGCAAAAGTCGGTTGCCCAGTCCTAGGGCAACCCACACTAGCTGCACTCCTCAGCTTAGCGTGTCGTGTACGGCTCCCACTCAGCCGTGGTCCCCAACGGAAGGTAACCCTCACCAGTGGACTCGTAACCCGAGTCCATGGGTGGCTCCTCACCTGAAAAACACTTAAGCAGCAACCATGAGCACGATGGCTCAACAAGACTTAACCGACTCGCCTAGGCATGAAACTCTATATGTAGTGTACAACAAACATGGGGTGGTACATTTTCAGCAAAGGGACACGCCTACAAGTTCATCCTTAATTCATCTTTTAGCCACAGTTAACAGTTCATGAATCTGAAATTTAATAAGCAATTTTTGGTGGCACACATGTAACAATACAATTATATCATACAACAGAATTGAATCATAACATTCCATAAATTATCTACGTTACGACACAGTGAACAAGTGGTACTCGTCACCGCGAGGGACGGCGAATCGACTCGATATACACCTGCAGGGATACACAAAGAGAACGTCATGTACGCCCACCCGTGGAGCTGCACAGCACGCTCACTCGATGTCGTACGGGACAACCTTTCACCCAACAGCCCAAACGTCGAACCGGTCGCACCGAAATGGATAGGAGGTTCCCTACACGGAGCATCTCTCTATGCCCGTTAGCAGATTTCCACCTTGCTGCCCTCAACCTACACCTATAAATCGGTGTGCTATGCCTCGACGCCGGGAGGTTTAGGTTACATCGGTTTATCGGGGCCCATATATCCAATATGCCTTCGGTACGTTCAATACTTGTTCAGCGGGGCCGCACATGGATCGGTCCTCAATCGACACGGACAGGGCTGCACACACAAGATTTCCTCTTGCTGCGCCTTAACCCCTGCCTAGTCTCATTTTCATTACTAAAGTGATCTCACATCACTCGAACCAATCCCGTGTGCCCCAAGCCGAACTCGCGAGTAGATTCCAACTACTCGACTTGTACCGAATTCCTATGAATCATTAAGCATAGCCTGTCTACTCGAGGTCTTAGACACTACCCTCACTCTTATAGGAAAATTCTGGTTATGCAAGTGGGGTTCCATCCATCCTACACCTAATGCACATTCATACTTCACACTAGACAAGTAAACAAAGCAAAACTTTATAAAAGGGGTTAATGCAAACCGGGGCTTGCCTTGTTGCTGCTGGTCAGTGGTTAGGTCTTCGTCCGTAAGAAGGAAGTCGAGCACTTCCGGAGTTTCCTCGCCTTCAGCGACTACACGTTAACGAGACACTACATGTCAATTCAAATGCAATGTGTAAACTTAAATAAGTAATTACTATAGCTCTAGCTAACCCTCCCCTTTGGCTCTGAGATTTTTAGGGTGGCTTGGTATGGTCCTAACCAGAGCCTTGACCAAGTTTCATTTGAAACAAAGTTCATTTGAGCCTTGCACGAATAAAAGCCTATTTGGTCAATATTTGAGCCTCTAAGTAATTTCAGAGATTTTCATGGCTCCAACCATTACTTTCTGGAAACTAGAATTTAAGATGGTTCTAATGGACTTGGTTTCATGCCATTTGAAGAATTCTAGAGGAAGTTGTGCCCTAAACAAGATTTGAGAAAATCTGAAAAATGTTTCTGTACATTTTTCTATTTTCTGAGGGCAGTTCACTTAATCACACCATTTAGGGGAATAAATGAGCTTGGATGAGTCTGAAAATTTTACTGTGACCCTAGGATTTTCCAATGAACCTGTCAGCCAAATTTCAGATTTTTTTATAAAGTAATTCTCCAGATAAAATTCCTAAAAGTTTGAAGTTTAGGGATTTAATTCTGGAAAACTATTAACTTTCATGAGCTGAAATTTGTATTGCTGGAAAGCACTCAAAATTCGGAGTTCAGCAAATTTTTATTCACTGAATTTGGAGCTTCCTAGCCGAAGTTATATGCAAATAAAGTTTGAACTAGAACTGAAATTCCTAGAAAAGTTCAAACTCTGCATGCGGGCCCCACAACACAGTACCGTCTTCCTCGTCATGCTAATGGCCCGCTGCGGCGGTAATCTCTGGCGAGCTCCTCGTACCCCGACTTTCATGCCTTCCCCAGCCCGGAGACTTGCCGCCTCCCCCTTTTGGACCACGGGCAACTCATCCCCGAGGTCGGCCGGGGGCTCCGGTCACCAGAAACCCATCGGCGACGGGCGGCGGTGGCGGTTGGAGTCCGGCAACGTCGCTCTCATGCTAGGAGAGCTCAAACACTTCGGTCTTTTGACCTAGAGCACCGTGGTGACCTCCTAAACCCCGGCGTGGACTCAAATCAGCTCAACCGACGCCTCAACTACGAGGTCATCGGCGACCTAAGATGGAAATTGGCGTCGATGCAAAAACCTCGAAGAACATCACCCAGACTTGATGAAACTCGATGGTTTTTTATCCTAGAGACGCGTGGGTGAGTCTAGATCACGTCTTTAGCTCGGTCTAGGGAGTAGTGGCTTACTTGCTACGAATTCCCGGATTTCGTGTGGCTCGGTTCTAAACACCCCGACACACTAATCCACCAAATTCTCTGCCGATCGTGAGAGAGAGAGAGGGCGAGGTCGGTACGGTTGTGATCAGCACCTCGGAGCGGACCTTTTTCGTGTAGCTCGTCGGGCACGAAAGCGCCTGTGCTGCCGGGCGCCGGTGATCAGCGAGGTCGGCCGGGGTGGAATGTTTCGGTCGTGGGAAGGAGAAGGGAGAGTGCGAGGACTGCACGTGGTCGCGTGGTTACTCGATCCTGGCATCTCCCCTGCATCCATAGCTTCCCCCCCCCCCCCCCCGCCCCCAAGCAGGAGGTGGCACCAGTTGAGGCGGTCGGGCGCCGGTGCGGTCACGCTGGCGCGCGCGAGGCTTCGGCCGGTGGAAAAATCACCCGAGGGGAAAACTTAAGTGTGAAGGCTTCTGCCATGTGGGTCCCTCCCCTCTAATATCCTCGTAATTTTTCATCTCTGTTTTTGTTGAAAATATCCCCAGCTACTCACAATTGAATGTGAGACTTAATCACCAAGTCACAGATTGAATTTGGTTTCCCAAATTTGAAATCTATTTGGCTAAATTTGCTTCACATTTGACTGAAATTAAAATTCAGTTTTGAATTATTGCAAATTTAGCTCCCGACAAGATGAACTCCAATGGGGATGAAAATAGGAGGACTAACTCAGAAAAATGTGCTGCTTTTGAATATGAAGTCAACTTTTGAATTTAAGTGATGAAAGTTGCTGTAATTTGAATTTACATTCAAATAGGCCTCTTTTTCAAATGCCTCCAAAAGTGCCTCAAAAAGTGTTGGATTTGATGACATTTGGCCTGAACCTTCCCAAGACTTTTTAAGTTCTAGGGGTGAGCTCAACCTCCTATGTTCATGTGTAGAAATCCTACTTTGTGAAAGTTAGGGCTTTCCCCTCTAATCACCCTTTTGATGGAGGTTACTTGCTCTTCACAAGTATTCACAAGATACCCACAACAAAAGCTGTGGTGTTGTGAGGTGATGAAAAATTTTTGCAAGTCCCTTTTCTTGGGCTTTTACATCCCTCCCCCCTTAAAAGAATCTCGTCCCGAGATTATAAAAGAAGAGACAGCGATGTAATAGGAACTCACCCGTGCTGAGACGCCATGAACTCCGGGTAGTTTGAGCGAAGGAATTCGTCGCCCTCCCACGTTGCCTCTTCGGCGGTGTGGTTCCTCCAGAGTATATTGTAGAACCACAACGTTCGGCTACGCGTGGTCCGAGCTTTCTCATCAATAATTGCCACCGGATATTCATCATATGTCAAATCCGGTTGCAGCTCACCGATTTCTTCAGTGGGAACAGCAGCCGTATTCTTCAGACATTTTCAAGTTGTGAAACATGGAAAACTTCGTGAACACCAGCAAGAGATGCCGGTAGCTTCAGTCTATACGCCGCTGGTCCAAACTTCGTAAACACTAGATAAAGTTTTCCCTTCAGCACACCCTTGAATGCAATTGAGTTATCACTCCTTCTAAAGACAGTCACACCCTCATTAGTGAATAAGCAATTATAACCCTTTTCACATAATTGAGATATGGACAGAAGATTATAATCCAAGGAGTCAACGTGTAATACATGAGAGAGAGTATGTTGTGATGAAATTGCAATTTTACCGGTACCAAACACTTTTCCTTGACTATTATCACCAAAGTAAATGCCTTCGCTTGGATTTTCATTTTCTTCATAGTCCATGAACATTCCTCTTTCTCCGGTCATGTGATTGGTGCATCCACTATATAGCACCCATTTTGCTCCGCCGGATGAGTAAGTCTGCAAAAACAATTTATGCCTTGGTCTTAGGTACCCAAGCTTGCTTGGGTCCTTTGAGGTTAGTCACAAGTGATTTGGGCACCCACACATGAGACTTGGTATTCCCATGGCGTGGCCCAACATATTTAGCATAAACTCTTCCAAGATTATTTTTCATAAGTACATATGAAGCATCAAAGGTTCTAAATAGAAGTTGTTGTTCATATGTGTTCACATTGTTAAATTTATCAACATTACTAAGCTTTGTAGCATGAGAAGGGTTTCCCTTGACAAAGGCAATGCAACCCTTGTTATTCTTATGGCTTCTAGCATTGTGCTTTTCACCATTAGAATATCCAATGCCATATTTGACATTAGGAGGTCTTGTGACCGAGTATGCACTGCGTGCATACTTGATCTTCTCCTTGTCAAATATGCCACTTTGAGAAGATGTCTTGTCCGTTGTCAAGTTTGGCTTTTTCTTCATGTTAGTGTCATTTTTGGCACAAGTACAAGTAATGCTAGTTTCAGACTTTGTGTTTTGAGAATGTGAGCTAGTAGTTGATGAAGAACCATTTTGCTTGAGTGACTCAACTTGTACCTCAAGGATCTTGTTAACTTTGATTAAGTTAGCAAGTTCATCTTTGATGGCGGTGTTTGAGTCTTTTAATTTCAAGCAAGCTTCCTTGATTGAAGCTAACTAAAGTTCTAGTGATTTATTTTTTTCCTTTTCAAGTTCAAGAAGCTTTTCAATCTCAAGATATTCCTCCTTTTGGGAGATGATCATATCTTCCTGACGATTGACTAGCTTCTCCATATCAACAAGCTTATCAAGTAGAAATTTCATTTTAGCAGCTGTCTTTTTGTCTAAACCCCTAAGCATATATTCATCTTCATCACTGCTATCATCCTCACTAGAATTACCACTATCACTAGTAAAAGAATGCGAGAAGGAAGATTTAGTCGGTACCTTTCATTTACCTTCCTTTGCCATTAGACACGTGTTGTCGGTGTCCTTCCATGCACCCATGGTTGGGAAGAGAGTGGATTTCTTGGTAGTCTTCTCTATGGCTATGGTGGCCATCTCCTCTTCTTCTTCGGATGAGGATTCATCATTGGAGTCCCACTCCTTCCCTAAATGCGCTTGGCCATATTGCTTCTTCTTCTTGAACATTTTCTTTGGTTGAGGCTTGTTGTCTTTTGTCTTCTTCTTGTTTTCATCATATGGACAATCTACTATGAAGTGATCGTATTCTTCACAGTTATAGCACACCCGTCTCATCTTGGGTCTTTGTTTGTCCCTTTGTCTTCCTTCATCTGAGCTGCTGCCCTTTCTTCTTCTCATCATTTTCTTGAACTTCTTCAGGAACAAGATCATGTCTTCTTCATCGATATCACTACTTTCATCATCGATGTCATCTTCTCCATAAGCTTCTCGAGCATCCTTTGATACGGGTTTACAAGTTGACTTCAAAGCAACTCCTTTCTTATTTGCCGAGGTGAGATCGGCAATTTCCTTAACATGCTTGGCTTGCTTCTCCATCATCTCAAAGTTGATGATCTTGCCAAGAGGTTTGTCTCGGGTCATTTTCCGGTACCCGGGGCTTTCTCTAAGCATAGAGCAAAGAGTCACGTTGCGAGGCATGAATGCTCTGAGAATCAACTTCACAACCTCATGATCATTCCACTTCTTGCTGCCATAAGCTCGGACTTTGTTGATAAGATTCTTCAGTCAACTGTACATATCTTGTGGTGATTCATATTCTTCTATCTTGAATCTTCCCAATTCACCTTCAATCATTTCTATCTTGGCTTCGCGGACGTGACGGTCACCTTCATGTGCAGTTTGTAATGTTTCCCATATCTCCTTGGCAATTTCGAGTCCATCCACCTTGGTGAACTCGTCTCAGCTCAGTGATTACGTGATCACAAATGCAGCTTCAGCATTCCGATGAATGGCTTGTTCTTGGCTTGGGGTCAGCTTTTCATCATCATCCGGGATATCTATCCCTGTACACACTATATGCCACAAACTTGGGTTAAGAGATATAAGGTGCATTTTCATGTTTTGTCTCCACATTGAATAATCATTGCCATCAAAGTAAGGTGCTTTCTCTAGAGGAATTGATAAGTAATGATTATTGTTAGAATTCAAACGCTCATAATCAAAAGGATATCGGGAGTAGTCTGTGTGACTACCCCCTTTCTTCTTCTTTTCATCATCGGTGTTCTTCTTCCCTTTTGGGGAGATTGCCTTCTTCCGTAGAAGAGCCTTGAGTTGGAGCACCTCCTCATCATCATCCTCACTGTCTTGAATGGCGTCGAGTAGCTTCTTTAGCTTTTGAGTCCTTTCATCATTACTCTTTTCGTCATCGATCTTCTTGCATACATCCTTGACGTCCGTATCGTCTCTTCGAGCGGTGAGTCTCTTTTGAAGAGTTTAGCTCTGATATCAATTGAATGTAGCCTAGAGGGGGGTGAATAGGCTTTTCGACACTTTGTTGATCCCTGAAACACTTAGTAGGTTTATCAAATACAGGGAAATCGTACTAGTCCGGTAGAGTGTGGACTAGTCCAATTTCTAAACAGAGAAAAATTGGACTAGTCCGGTACTGTGCGGACTAGTCTGGTATTCGTGGACTAGAGAGATCAAGATTGATCAATGTTCACTTCTAGTACTCTATGCAGTGGAAATAAATTGATAACTTAGCTGTATTGCAACAGTGATACAATGAATGACAGGAATCAACTTTGGTTCTAATGTTTGAACGTGAATTTCAAAGGATTTATTATACACTAGAAAATGATGAACAATTAATGAACAAGAGTAGGAGACAAGTGTTTATCCCGAGGTTTGATTCCACGAAGGAAATCTACGTCCCCGTTGAGGAGTCCACTAAGGACCGGGTCTTCACCAACCCTATCCTCGTCGAATCGCCACAAAGGCCGATTCTCTTCCACTAATCACAAGGGGGAATAAATCGTTCAAGGGGCCTTCTCACAAGTTGAGGGCTCCCCAAGAATTACAATGAATTAACACAACCAAACACACTCAACAGATGAATAATTAACAAACAAGAGTGTGCGAGAGATCAAACCCAAGAGCTCAAGATGTGTAGAACAAGTCTCTCCTTTGATCAATTGCTAATCCCCAAAGAATTGATCCTTCTTGGGTTAGAGTGTGTGGTGATATATGAATTTTGGGCTCTTGGGAGGTGTGACGGTGCAGGGGGTTGAAGAGTTTTGTTGGTATGACCGTACACCTCTTTTTATAGTAGGGTTTTCAATGGTTACGTTAGGGTTTGCGATGTCTGGACTAGTCCGTGATTGACTCCGGACTAGTCCGGTGTGCGGTGTGTAGATAACCCTAAGTGTTGTGAGATACCGGACTAGTCCGTAGTAGTGCGGACTAGTCCATTTTCTGTCCAGAGACAAAATTGGACTTGTTCGGATGATGTCGGACTAGTCCGTTTTTTGGACAGAAATAAAATCGGACTAGTCCGTTTTCTGGACAGAAAGAAAATCGGACTAGTCCAGTTGATATCGGACTCGTCCGCACATGCTGAAATTGTGCAGTTAGTTTGATTTCTTCCACTTGAGCTCTTGGGGTGTGTTTCTCCAACACACTCTATACTAAGTGATCTAATCTTCTCAGTTATTGAGCTCTTATCAATTTTGATCCTCCTTCTCCTTTCTTTTTGCGCTTTCTTCTTAATTTCTTTGAGAACCTGCGCTCATTCTCAACAATTTTGTTAGGGTCTTATTTGTTTGTCATAAATCAACCAAAACCCACAACGGATGCCTAGATGCACTTTCATATATAACTGCTCACGAGGATTTACCTTGTGTACAATCCACCAAGCATGTAGATTTTTGTATGGATAATGTAAATAATACACCTGTTGGACTTGATATGCAAGGACGAAGGTGACGTGGCCTCGTAGCCGTTCGTTGTGTTTGACTTCTATCATGCCAAATTGGTTATGTCGAGTTCCGTTATTGTTGTCAAACCATTAGCAGTCAAAGAAGACTACTTTAAGATCCTTATTCCTGGCAAAACTGAATTCAAGGATATTTTTAATGATCCCATAATAATTAGTTTCCCATCTTTCGACGTCAACAGCCGTAGTCACAGCACAGGTGTTACAAGTTGCCGCGAGAGGACAAAGAGCTTCAAATTCAGTTGAATGGAATCAAAAATCATTGACATCGTATCGATCATAGCATCTAACTTTAATGGATCCATAGGACAGCTGACGCAAGTCCTAATGGACACCGACATCTTTTTTGCACTATCCAAAATATAGACGTTAGAAGACTATATCGTGCAATACTCGTAAGTCATATGAGAATAAAGACAAGAAAACGTTACATGATCTCTAAACCAAGATTGAAAGTTAGCCCCTCCATTTAGTCCATAATGTCGCATCATTTATACTTGCTTGCTCGTAGGTTGATGCTTAGATTTCCAATTTTGGCGACCAAACTCACTACATATATAAAAAATGATGATTAGAATATGACACGACCCCACGGCCTTGTCGAGCCAGGATCATGCTGAGGGGTGCTGCGTTGCACAACACTGGATAACACACATCAAAGGTACAAAGCGGAAGCAAAGTTTATTACATAAACCAGTGTATGAGCATTTTTACAACAAAATGTAACCAGTCTACACTCACGGGCGTAGACTACGCATCGAGTTCACGTCAGCCCGTGACCGTGTCCCCGCTAGCACGCACACACACTAACACGGCGGCGTGCACAACTCCCACTCGACGGGGTTCCCCTCCTGGGTTTCCGTCTCCTCGGGAGTCCCTTCCTCATAGAACCCTGCAAAAGCTTCAAACACAAGCAGTGAGCATGAAGGTTCAGCAAGACTGACCCGTCTCTCGTATAAATGGAACTTCTACATGATGGTTGATAGGTTACATGAGGTAAAATAAGTAGCAAAGTACTCGCCTAATTAGTGAAACCTTACTTTCAAGTTTTAGCAGCAGGTTGTGGAGAACCTTACGCTAAGGCACACGAGAGAGCTGCAATCAAACAAGAAACACATTTCTCTCATGTACTTTGCCCAAAGTTGAAAAGAACTTTAATTAGCTCTAAAACTACAATAAGACATTAATAAGCAAAGTAGGTCTTTCCAATCAGCAAACTTTTATCATGTATCTAGCCTATTCTTTCTACGTCACAGTACAGTGAACAAGTGGTACTCACTGACCGCGAGGGACGGCGATTATAATCGATTTACACCTGCAGGGTTACCCGAATAACCCGTCACGTACGCCCATACTCGATGTTGCCTACAGCAACCATCACGGACGTCGTACACAACCACCTTTCACCCGTTAGCCAAATGTTGAACCGGTCCAATTGTCCCGAGCAAGAGGTCTCTGCGCGCGCATCCACAGTGCCGCCAGCCGATTTACACCTCGAGCTCTCAACCTACCCTCTGAACGACCAGCTATGCCTCAACACCCAGCTACCCGAGTAACATCGGTTTCCCGGTTCCCATATAGCCGGTAAGTCTTCGGTACTGTTCTAGCTTGTTCAACAGGCCCGCACACGGCTCGGTCCTCAATCGACACAAGCGGAGCTATAGCACCCAGGCCCCAAAGTCCTGCTGCCCTTACTCCCCGCTTGGTCTCATTTTTCTTGCCATGTGTTTCATTTGCTATCTTTACCCGAGCGATGTGCCTCTAGCCTATCCTCGCGAGTAGATCCAACTACTCGACTTGTACCGAATCCTACCCTCTCTTAGCATTGCATTGGCTAACGAGGTTTTCAATCCTAATCCCAACCCATGGTTTTCTTGGCTATGCGTTTGGGCTTTCAAACAAGACTCTAATGCAAGCTCGGCCGCCGCGACACCTCGCCGGAGAGCTCACCGGTGGCCTCTGTGGTGCGTCAAACTCCATGATTCTGGCCGCCTCTGCCTAAATCCACCCGGGGAACATGATGCTGGGCTCAGCTCGTCATGAAAATCACCGGCACATGGTCGGCGACGAGCGGCAGGTTCGGAGGAACTTTGGCCGTGTCGGCCGGCCTTCCTAGCACCCCAACCGATCGAACAAAAGGTCGTCGAGCACCAGTGGACCCTAGGAAAGATCGACATGAGCTTCGCGGAGCTCGGAAATGGCTGTATTGGGCTGTCACCGTGCGACCTAGGCCGGAAATCGGGGATTCTCCTAAAACTCGAAGAACAGTGGCTTTCCTCAACGGTTCTTCGTGGTTTCTGCTCCTATGGACTCGTACGGGCACCTAGAAGTGCTTCCCTCCGTGAGAGGATGAGTGGTGCGGTGTGTACTACGAATTTTGTGGATCGGTCTGGGCATCCCTTTTGTATACCGTCGCAAAATCGAGGAATTCCGGCGTGAGTAGTTTATGTCATGCCACCGGGGAACCTTTATGCTATTCACAGCTCGGAGAACGGCGGGCTGTGGTGGCCGGCCGGGTCGTCCCCGTGACGGCGGCTCGAGCTGAACCGGGGAATGAAAGAACGCCGCAGTGGAGCTCGGGAAGGGTTGCTCAGGGTCTAGAACCGGCGCGAGGGCATCAAGGAAGACTCGGCGCACCCGGTGCTGGCCTCAGATCGCCGTGAAATCCACAGGATTGACCGGGCGACGAGGGACCAAGAGCTCAACCGAGCGGCGAGGGATTTCAGTTTGCTGGGTGAGAACACGTCGGGATAGCGGTGAGAAGCACCGGAGACAGCTCGGGTGCATAGATAAGGGCCCAGGGAGGCGGTTCAGCGGCCAGGGGCGGCAAGCAGCTGCTGTCCTCGTCGTTTTCTCGCCGTGGCGGCAGCTCAGTCGGGCGCAAGAAACCGAGATCAAGTCTTCAGTCGGTTCTTTGAACTGTGCAGCTGACATGTGGGTCCCACCCAAGTTTTAACCTCTGAAATTAACTTCCTCTCACTGCTACAAACAGTAATCCCCCTAATACCCCCTAGGATTTGAATTATCTACCACATGCCCATTTGGAATTGGTAGAATTCAAATTGTGAAGTGTTTGACCAAATTTCAGCACATATGCAGTTTGAAATTCAAATAAGATTTGAATTTGCTAAACTTAGCTTATGTCAAAATCAACTCCAAATGGAGTGAAAATTTTTGTGTGAGCTTACAAAAATGTGCTGAGTAATAATATGCCTCCCACTTTTGAATTCATGGGATGGAAATAGTTTGAATTTGAGTTCAAACCACCCCCTTTCTAGCTATACCCAAAAGGACTTCAAAAAGGTTTTGAATTTGGGTGAAACTTGGCAGGGACATTCCTAGCAAGGTGTAGGAATTTTTCATATGCCCAGCCCCTATATGATGCATGTGGTAAATACCACTTTTGCATTTTGTGAGTTTATTCTCTAATGATCATGTTGATGGTGGTTACTTGCTCTTCAAATGTATTCATCAAGTTTCTTCAAATGAAGTGTGTGGGTGGTGATGAACACTTTGAATATGTGCCAAAAACTTAGGCCCTTACAGAATAAATGTATGGAAAATTTGTACCAATTAGTATAGCTTGTGAACAAACACTTACTTGAAATATTTGTCCATCTCGTCTATATTAGTGTACATATAGAGCAAAGCAACCATCTTTTCTTCTGTTGTGGCAACGTAGCTCATGCTACAACCAACGGTAGTGCCTCTCGTTTGAAGAATCAGAGGTCGCTACAATGGGGTGCTTCATCGACATTGTATCGCAATGTAGGAGCATTAACATTGTAAAATAAGTAGCAAAGGACTCGCCTAATTAGAGGAACCTTACTTTCAAGTTTTAGCAGCAGGTTGTGGAGAACCTTACGCTAAGGCACATGAGAGAGCGGCAATCAAACAAGAAATGCATTTCTCTCATGTACTTTGCCCAAAGTTGAAAAGAACTTTAATTAGCTCTAAAACTACAACAAGACATTAACAAGCAAAGTAGGTCTTTCCAATCAGCAAACTTTTATCATGTATCTAGCCTATTATTTCTATGTCAGGGTACAGTGAACAAGTGGTACTCACTGACCGTGAGGGATGGCGATTATAATCGATTTACACCTGCAGTGTTACCCGAATAACCTGTCACGTACGCCCGTACTCGATGTTGCCTACAGCAACCATCACGGACGTCGTACACAACCACCTTTCACCCGTTAGCCAAATGTTGAACCGGTCCAATTGTCCCGAGCAAGAGGTCTCTGCGTGTGCATCCATAGTGCCACCAGCCGATTTACACCTCGAGCTCTCAACCTACCCTCTGAACGAACAGCTATGCCTCAACACCCAGCTACCCGAGTAACATCGGTTTCCCGGTTCCCATATAGCCGGTAGGTCTTTGGTACTGTTCTAGCTTGTTCAACAGGCCCGCACACGGCTCGGTCCTCAATCGACACAAGCGGAGCTATAGCACCCAGGCCCCAAAGTCCTTCTACCCTTACTCTCCGCTCGGTCTCATTTTTCTTGCCACGTGTTTCATTTGCTATCTTTACCCGAGCGATGTGCCTCTAGCCTATTCTCGCGAGTAGTTCCAACTACTTGACTTGTACCGAATCCTACCCTATCTTAGAATTGCATTGGCTAACGAGGTTTTCAATGCTAATCCCAACCAATGGTTTTCTTGGCTATGCATTTGGGTTTTCAAACAAGACTCTAATGCAAGCAGTAATGGTACTCAAAGTAAGTTCTCAAAACAGTAAAAATTTGAAAAAGAGTAATGCAAACCGTAGCTTGCCTTGCTGCTCTTGGTCGTAGGCTAGCTGCTTTTCTGGAGTAACGAAGACGTCAGGTTCCTCCTCAACCTTAGCGACTACACGATATAACATGTATATGTATTAATTTGAATGCATTTGAATTGAATTTAAACTTGTGAAGATTATCAGTCTCACTAGACAGACCCAATGACTCTGAAATTTTTACTGTGGTTTGGTTACAACCTAAACAGAGACTTGGCCAAGTTTTATTTGCAGCAAAACTTATTTGTGCTCTCCACAAATAATTATGTACTTGACCTTAATTGGAGCTCCTAGGGTGTTCTAGGGGTTTTCATGGAGCAAGCCATGACTTTATGAAAACTATATTTTCAGAGGGTTCTAATGGAGTTGGTTTCACTTAATTTGAAGGTTTCTAGATAAAGATATGAGCTAAACAGTTTCAGAGAAATTATGAAAATGTTTCTGGAAATTTTCTATTTTCCTGGAACAGTTTCATTAATCGCCCCATTCGGTGGATCAAATCAGCTCAAATGGATCTGAAATTTTTATGTAGCTCAGGGATATTTTGGTGAACATTCTAGGAAAATTTCAGAATTTTCCTCCAAAGGGTTTTCCAGTTAAAATTCTAAAGGAGTTTAAACTTTGCAGAATTAATTCTGGAGAAATAAGGATTTTCATAGAGTGAAACTTGATTTGCTAGAAATTACTCAGAGAGCTGAATCCAACAAAATTTGGTTCACTCGATTTGGAGTTCCCTAGCCAAAGTTATGTGGGTTTTAAGTTTGAACTAAATCTGAAAATCGGGAAAAGTTTAAACCGCTGCGCGTGGGACCGGGGCTACGTGTCAACTCCTCATCGGTCGACACACGGGGCCGCGGATTTCTTCGCGCACAGCCGCACCCGATCCATGCCACAACAAATCCCAGGGTTTAAAATATCGGCCGCTGACGCGTGGTTCCGGGGGCTTCGTCTACCTCCCGCCTCGCGCGCTCGGCCGCCGCGACACCTCGCTGGAGAGCTCGCCGGTGGCCTCTGTGGTGCGCCAAACTCCATGATTCTGGCCGCCTCTGCCTAAATCCACCCGGGGAACATGTTGCTGGGATCAGCTCGTCATGAAAATCACCGGCACATGGTCGGCGACGAGCGGCAGGTTCGGAGGAACTTTGGCCGTGTCGGCCGGCCTTCCTAGCACCCCAACCGATCGAACAAAAGGTCGTCGAGCACAAGTGGACACTAGGAAAGATCGACATGAGCTTCACGGAGCTCGGAAATGGCTGTACTGGGCTGTCACCGTGCGACCTAGGCCGGAAATCGGGGATTCTCCTAAAACTCGAAGAACAGTGGCTTTCCTCAACGGTTCTTCGTGGTTTCTGCTCCTATGGACTCGTACGGGCACCTAGAAGTTCTTCCCTCCGTGAGAGGATGAGTGGTGCGGTGTGTACTACGAATTTTGCGGATCGGTCCGGCCATCCCTTTTGTATACCGTCGCAAAATCGAGGAATTCCGGCGTGAGTAGTTTATGCCATGCCACCGGGGAACCTTTTTGCTATTCACAGCTCGGAGAATGGCGGGCTGTGGTGGCCGGATGGGTTGTCCCCGTGACGGCGGCTCAAGCTGAACCGGGGAATGAAAGAACGCCGCGGTGGAGCTCGGGAAGGGTTGCTCAGGGTCTAGAACCGGCGCGAGGGCATCAAGGAAGACTCGGCGCACCCAGTGCTGGCCTCAGATCGCCGTGAAAGCCACAGGATCGACAGGGCGACGAGGGACCAAGAGCTCAACCGAGCGGCGAGGGATTTCAGTTTGCTGGGTGAGAACACGTCGGGATAGCGGTGAGAAGCACCGGAGACAGCTCGGGTGCATAGATAAGGGCCCTGGGAGGCGGTTCAGCGGCCAGGGGTGGCAAGCAGCTGCTGTCCTCGCTGTTTTCTCGCCGTGGTGGCAGCTCAGTCGGACGCAAGAAACCGAGATCAAGTCTTCAGTCGGTTCTTTGAACTATGCAGCTGACATGTGGGTCCCACCTGAGTTTTAACCTCTGAAATTAACTTCCTCTAACTGCTACAAACAGTAATCCCCCTAATACCCCCTAGGATTTGAATTATCTACCACATGCCCATTTGGAATTGGTAGAATTCAAATTGTGAAGTGTTTGACCAAATTTCAGCACATATGCAGTTTGAAATTTAAATAAGGTTTGAATTTGCTAAACATAGCTTATGTCAACATCAACTCCAAATGGAGTGAAAATTTGTGTGTGAGCTTACAAAAATGTGCTGAGTAATAATATGCCTCCCACTTTTGAATTCATGGGATGGAAATAGTTTGAATTTGAATTTGAGTTCAAACCACCCCCTTTCTAGCTATACCCAAAAGGACTTCAAAAAGGTTTTGAATTTGGGTGAAACTTGGCAGGGGCATTCCTAGCAAGGTGTAGGAGGTTTTCATATGCCCAGCCCCTATATGATGCATGTGGGAAATACCACTTTTGCATTTTGTGAGTTTATTCTCTAATGATCATGTTGATGGTGGTTACTTGCTCTTCAAATGTATTCATCAAGTTTCTTCAAATGAAGTGTGTGGGTGGTGATGAACACTTTGAATATGTGCCAAAAACTTAGGCCCTTACATTCCTCCCCCCTTAAAAGAATCTCGTCCCGAGATTATAAGGTGAAAATGAGAGAGGACGGTGGAAAAATTACCGTATATGCGACGTGAAAAAGTCGGGGTAGTTAGTGCGAAGAAATCCTTCGCTCTCCCATGTCGCTTCGTCCATGGAGTGATTACCCCATAGAACCTTGTAGAACCATAACGTACGGTTGCATGTGGTTCGGGCCTTTTCATCAATAATCTGAACCGGTTCCTCCTGATACGTGAGATCCGGTTTCAGTTCTTCTATATCTTCAAGCTGAATGGTAGTTGATAGCTTAAGACACTTCGTCAGCTGGGAAATGTGAAAGACATCGTGCACACCGGAAAGTGTTTCTGGTAATTTCAGCCAGTATGCTACTGATCCACATCTTTCGGTAATCTGAAATGGACCGATGAATCGGGGTGCCAACTTTCCTCTCACCCCGAATCTGTTTACGCCCTTCATTGGAGACACACGTAGATATACATGATCTCCGCCTTCTAATTGTAGTGGGCGCCTTCTCCGGGCCGCATATTATTTCTGTTGGGATTGGGTGGCTTTTAGGTTCGCTTGAATCAGCCGAACCTTTTCTTTCGCGTTCTTGACAAGATCAATCCCGAAGGTAACCCTTTCGCCAGACTCACACCAATTCAGTGGTGTGCGGCATTTTCTCCCGTATAGCGCCTCGTAAGGCGCCATCTTGATGCTGGCTTGGTACCCATTGTTGTACGAGGACTCGGCCAACGGCAAGTGATCATCCCAATTCTTGCCGTGGTTGATAGCGCAAGCTCGTAGCATATCTTATAGAGTTTGGTTTACCCGCTCAGTTTGTCCATCCGTTTGCGGGTAGTATGCTGAACTACGGATCGGCTTCGTCCCCAATGCAGCGTGTAGCTGCTCCCAAAAACAGGACACAAATAAAGTGCCCCGATCCGATATGATGGTACGGGGTACGCCGTACAAGTATAGGATCCGTGAGATGTACAGTTCAGCGTACTTCTTGGCGTTGTAGTTGGTGTTGACCGGGATGAAATGGGCAACTTTGGTGAGCCGGTTGACAATCACCTACATAGAATCATGTTTCTGAAAAGTGGTGGGTAAACCGATGATGAAGTCCATGCTCACATCTTCCCACTTCCAGGCAGGAACGCCCAATGGTTGTAGCAGTCCCGGTTTCCGCATATGATCTGCCTTCACCCTTCGACATGTATCACACTCGTACATGTACTTTGTGATCTCCCGCTTCATTCGTGTCCACCAAAACTTACTTCTGAGTTCTTGATACATTTTGTTGCTGCTGGGGTGAATAGAAAACTTTGACAAGTGAGCCTCCTCAAAGATTTTCTTCCGTAATTCCGGGTTACGGGGTACGACGATCCGGTCCTTGAACCATAAGACGTCGTCTCCGTCCTTCCGGAAACATTTCAGCTCCCCATTGTCTATACGTCTCCGCAAATGCGACATGCCCTTGTCATGTTTCTGAGCTGCCGCCTTCACGGATGGTAGGGATCAAAGCTAAGTTGTAGAGAGCTCCATGTGGAATCACATGCAAAGGTGGCTCGCTCTCTCCCAATGGTGTGATGGTCAGATTGTTGACGTGTGACTTGCGACTCAGCGCATCCGCCACTACGTTTGCTTTGCTGGGGTGACAATGGATCTTTATCTCGTAATCCTTTATCAATTCTAACCATCTTCGCTGCCTCATGTTCAGCTCCTTTTGAGTGAATATGTACTTGAGGCTTTTGTGGTCGGTATATAAATGTACGAGGTTACCGAGTAGGTAGTGCCTCCACATTTTAAGTGCAAGTACCACGGCAGCGAGCTCCAAGTCATGAGTTGGATAATTCTGCTCATGGTTTCTGAGCTGCCGTGATCCATACCCAACCACCCTTTGGTCTTGCATCAGCACACATCCGAGCCCAATGCCGGATGCATTGCAGTCCACATCGAACGGCTTTGTTGTGTCTGGCTGTGCCAAAACTGGTGCTGATGTTAGGTGCTTGACTAAAGCCTCGAATGCTGCTTCACATGCTGGACTCCAAACATATTTGGTAGCCTTCTTAAGCAGCTCCTTCATAGGCTTGGAAATCTTCGAGAAGTTCGGAATGAACCTCCGATTATATCCCGCGAGTCCGAGAAAACTCCGTACCTCGTGAACAGTTCTCGGGGACTTCCAATTCAGCACTTGTGTGATTTTACTCGGGTCTACAGCGATGCCCTCCACTGAGATAATATGCCCGACAAAAGGCACTTGCGATATCCAGAACTCGCACTTGCTGAATTTCGCGTATAGCTTGTGATCCCGCAGCCGTTGCAAGACTATATGCAGATGCTTCTTGTGCTCTTCCTCCGACTTGGAATATACCAATATGTCATCGATGAAGACCATGACAAACTTGTCCAGCTCCAGCATGATTACCGAGTTCATCAAATACATGAAGTGAGCTGGAGCGTTGGTGAGGCCGAAGGACATGACCAGGTACTCATAAAGCCCGTACCTCGTCGAGAAAGCCGTCTTCGGAATATACTCAGCCCGTATCATAATCGGATGGTACCCGGATCTTAAGTCCATCGTGAAAAAGATCTTTGCTTCAATCAACTGATCAAACAACATGTCGATCCGTGGCAACGGGTACTTGTTCTTGATGGTTACGGCATTTAGTGGATGATAGTCCACACAAAGCCGCAATGTCTCGTCTTTCTTCTTCACGAACAATGCCGAACAGCCCCATGGCGAGGAGTTCGGCCTAATAAAACCCTTCTCTAGAAGGTATGTGTAAGGGCCTCAGTTTTTGACACCTGTTTAAAGTGTTCATCACCACACCACACACCTCATTTAAGGAAAGATGATGAACACAAGTGAAGAGCAAGTAACCACCATCAACACACTCATTAGAGAACAAACTCACATATTGCAAAAGTGGTATTTCTCACGTGTGATATGGAGGGGCTGGGCATATGAAAACTCCTACACATTGCTAAGGATGTCCATGCCAAGTTTCACCCAAATTCAAAACCTTTTTGAGGTCATTTTGGGTATAGCTAGAAAGAGGGCAGTTTGAAACCATATTCAAATTCAAACTGTTTTTATCCCATGAATTCAAAAGTGGGAGGCATATTCTTATTCAGCACATTTTTTTGAGCTCACACACCAATTTTAACTCCATTTGGAGTTGATCTTGACATGAGCTAAGTGGGGCAAATTCAAACTTCATTTGAATTTCAAACTGCACATGTGCTGAAATTCATTGAAACCAAACCCAATTTGAATTCTAACCAATTCAAATGGCTCATGCGTGAATAATTTGAATCACCATGGGTATTTTGGGGCTCACTGTTTACAACAGTGATTAGGAGTGAATTTCAGAGGTTAAAACCCCGGGTGGGACCCACATGTCAGCCACAGAGAGGATTCAACCGACTGAGACTTTTCTCACTCGGGTCGCCGAGCCGCCGCTGCGATTGCCACCGAGGGAAGCCACCGCGCCAGCAGCTGCTCGGTCACGTGCGGGCATGAGGCGGTTCAGAGCCTACTTAAGGCGTTTCCCCCCTCCTCGGCCGAAGCCTCGCCAGTTTCTTTCCCCGCAAGAACACAGCGCCGGAACAACTCCTTCCGCCGCTTGGAACTGATCGGAGAGCTCCGATCACAGCCTTCCCGTCCCCTCCAGAGCTACGGCAAGGTACTAGGAACTCTTCTCCTTCCTCCCCGTTGCTAAAACTCAGCTGAAACCGATTGATCTCGGCTATACCGAAAGATAAATTCGGTGACCTAAAACTGCTGCACCTCGGGCTCCCGTGGACAGCCCAACCGGGGCGTTGTCACGCCCGAGCCAAGGCACCCTTGGACGCGCTGGTGACCGGTGCTGCTCCCCCCGAGCCACAGCCCGAGTGCTTGCTCACTGGCGGCGAATTTCCAGTTTTCCCCTTTCTGTGTGCAGAACGACCTTCGGGTGCGGTTCTATCAAATTCTTACTCTAGGAAGGATTAGATGACCTCAATCCGCTCTCGCATAAACTAGACACGGTAGCGCACAAGTTGCCTTCACAACTTTTGGTCTAAGAACCTCTGCAACCGGCGTATTCCAAAGTTTACCGACGGCGGAATATACGGGAGGCATCGGGCGCACAGTGAGGACCTACTTCAGGCCTTCCCCGAGCTGCCTCAAGCTCATGTCGACCTTCCCTGAGGTCCACTGATGCTTCCCGACCGATTGCTCGAGTAGTTGAGGTGCTAGGGAAGTCAGCCGACACGGCCGAAGTCTTTCCGAGGCGGCGACTCGTCGCCGACCATGCACCGGCCGTTGTCATGACGAACTGACCCCAGAATCCTGTTCCCCAAGTGAAAGTAGGCAGGGGCGGCCAAGATCATGAAGTTTGAAGCTCCACAGAAGCTGCCGGCGAGCTCTCCAGCGAGGTTCCCCGGCGGCAGAGCGCAGGCGGCGGGAGGTTGACGAAGGGGGTGGACCCAGCTGTCAGCGGGAGATATTTTAAATCGGGATCGGGCTGCAGCTGGGATCTGGTGTGCTGGCGTGCAAATACCCTGTGGGCCTCGGTGTGCCGTCGCCTCCGCGCCTAACACGTGTCCCCGCGGGCCCTGGCAGTTTTAATCTTTTTCCCTGAATTTTCAGATTCCATTCAAACTTCAAATCTTCATAACTTTGGCTAGGAAGCTTCAAATTGAGTGAACCAAATTTTGTTGGATTCAGCTCTCTGAGCACTTTCCAGAAAATCAAGTTTCACTTCATCAAAACCCTTATTTCTCCAGAATTAATTCCTCAAAATTTAAAAGGTTTGGAATTTTAAATGGAGAATCCTGTGAAGGAAAATTCTGAAATTTTGCTGGGATGTTCACTAAAATATCCTTGAACTGCCATAAAAATTTCAGATCCATTTGAGCTAATTTGATCCACCTAATTGTGTGATTAGTGAAACTGTTCCAGAGAAAATAGAAAATGTTCAGAAACATTTTCAGAATTTTCTCTGAAATTGTTTAGCTCATATCTTTAGCTAGGAACCTTCAAATTAAGTGAGACCAACTCCATTAGAACCCTCTGAAAATCTAGCTTTCAGAAAGTCATAGTTTGTTTCATGAAAATCCTTAGAACACCCTAAGAGCCTTCAATTCAGGTCAAGGACATAATTAATTGTGGAGGGCTCAAATGAGCTTTGCTGCAACTAAAGCTTGACCAAGTCTCTGTTTAGGTTGTAACCAAGCCACAGTAAAAGTTTCACAGTCATTGGGCTTGTCTAGTAAGAGTTATAGACTTCACAAGTTTAAAAATTAATACAAATACATTTAAATTAATACATGTACTGCTTCTATCATGTAGTCGCTAAGGTCGAGGAGTGTCACACCCGGTTTCTCTGAAGAACAACCGAGTGAATATCACATGTATGCCAGGATCATTTTCTCATACATGTGATGACAAATAGTGAAACATCATTTATTACAAGCCAGGTGTCGAATATAAATATGTCTTACAAAGCATACGTCTCAATGGGCGATAATAAGTTCATAACATGTAAATAAAATAGCAGCGGAATATTATTCTTGTGGGCTTCGTCATAGGAGTTGCCCGGGGGACTCCATGAACCTAGAATCCTTCTTCGGGTCTGAAGTCTTGATCATTAAACACCACATCATCCCCTTGACATGAGCAGCAATTTAAACCAACAAATATGCAAGGTTGAGTACCATTGGTACTCAGCAAGTGTGCGAAAGTTATGTCATGCATGGCTAGAGCAAGGAGAGGTTGAACTCATGGTAAAAGCACTACGCAATTAATACCTATCACCTTAGCTTATTAAGCATCTACATTACTACACAGGTGAAATGGTCCCAATCTCCCATCCCATCATCATAATCAAATAACCATAACATCATTTCCAATGTTAAGCTCTCCGCTTAACATCCACAACTTCCAAAGTCATCATCCTCTAATCATGAATAAGTCCAAGCCGCTCTTGACCGTGAGCACGGCTGTCATGACAGTTTTGACTCTGCAGAGTTTGCACCACTGTACCCACATGTAGTGATTTCATCCCCCGTTGCCGGGTGGACTAAAAGAACCTCCATTATGCCAGTGGCCACGAACCACATTCACACTTCCCAGGTGTGTAGCCCGGAGATCACTACGAAGCCTTTACAAAGGGATTCCCGACGAGCGTGGGCCCACTGAGTTTTCACCCCTAACAGCATACAAGAGGCTCCAACCCCGCTGCAGTGGCCCCTCTAGAGCCTTGCGGTTCATATGGTAGTCCAGCTGACACCTATTTCCCGCACCATCCAACACACCCATACCATGCCGGGGATACACCTAATTAATTGACCAAGCTTCCCCATCTCAGCATGTGGTTGGCACGGTAAAGGCAGGTTACATGCTCCATGAACCGGTCCTTAGGATCCAGGCAAGTACTAAACACAAACCCGAGTCTCGTGCACCCAGCACCAACCAAATCATCCAACTTGCCTCGATCCCTACCTCTACATAACTCATGATATCTCAATTCAAGAGTAAGGTAAATAAATTGATGATCTCATATCCCAATTATCCCATTCTAAGCATGGCTAAGCATAAGCATATAAGTAAATGACATGATAAAATAAATCCCAACCCAAGCTACAAGGAAACAAGGTAATGCAATTCTAGGGAAACTCCCTAGCATGGGTTTCATATTTCAATTGACAATGCAAATAATTCTATCTACACATCGTAATATAGGATCAAAGTGGTCAAGGACACTTGCCTTCTTCCTGCTGCTCTGGGAATGGAAAGTCCTGACCTTGGAAGGGAAGAACTTGCTCTGGGGCAGGTTCTACTCATGCCAACACACATAGCAAAAGAAAACAACAATTCATAAGACATAGTTCACACTTTCACTCCACACATACATACATATGATAGTCATTCACATCTCTAAGTATTGTGTTTACTTTAGCTGTGTTGATTTTTAGCCTTCATGCACTTTTAAACATATGTATATGATTTCTAACTTCTGTATTTCAGATTTCTGTTTGCACACTATATATGAATTTTCAATTTGAATAAATTCTTTATATTTAATTAATATACTTCTTAACTACCAAGTTTGCATGGAAGGTATTTTCCTACTCCAAATGGGTTTTCAGATCTTCTACCAAATCCTAAACTGAAATCTTTGGATTTGGAGACTTCATTTATCATTTTCTAGCTGTGCATACCTATCTTCCTATATTTTCAGATTTATTTTCTATGCCTAAATGTGAATTTTATTATGAAAATAGTAAGACACATCATCTAAACAGAATAGGTTCTGATCTAAAATATTAAATAATATGTTCTTGAACTTATCCTCTGATGTGAACTAATTTAAATTTATTTTACCAATTTTCAGAATTATTTCCAAACCTAAAAATGTGTCCCTATAACTAATAAATGTGAACAATCAATTAGACAGATTAATTTCAGCTTAAAATCTACTTTTAACTCATTCTAAAGTTTTCCAAGTGCTAGGAGAGTTTAAATTTGAATTTACAATGTGTTTGCCTCACCTTTTTAAATTTAAATCCTAATCACATATTCAATTTTCTGAATTTAATATCATATAGGGTCAAAAAGGTAAATTCACCCTACTACAGGGTCTAATTTATTATTTTACAAATTTCCAGGGGCCTAACTATGCATAACAGAGGGGTTTTGCTAATTTTTATTAAGTCCAGGGGCTAAAACTGATTTTTAAATGAATTTACACGAATTTCTGAAGTTCTAGGAGCTAGATCAGAAGTTTCCGGGGCTAGCTCGTGTTTTCCGAGATCCCCAGGGGGTAGCGCGTAAGAATCCCGACCTTTATAATGTGGGGCCGACGTGGACCGTCTGATTTAAAACAGACGGCTGAGATTATAACGTCGAACCGGTACGCGGGGGTTTCAATTCTGCCGTGCGATTTAAAATAGACAGCGCACAAGCGGCTACGTCGCCCTGGCCGTGCGCGGGCGCCGCTGCCCGGCGGCGCGCGGCGGCGGGAGGCGGCGATCTCGCCAGAAAACTTCGGATCTTCGTCTATTCCTCCTAAAACTGGGATTTCATGGCATAGATCGGTAGAGGGGAGGTCGTGGATCTCACCTCGGGGTTTTTCTTAAGCTCGGAGGCCCTGGAAGGCGGTCGGCGACGAGGTCCGAGATGGAATCGCAGCGATGCTCATCGGAGCTGTGTCTAGGGCGCAATCTACCAAGTTTTCTGCACCTGCGTGATTCCCCGGAGGCGGTGGAACAGGATCGACGTGTTAGATCAGAAAACCCGAGCAAAGATCGAGAGAAAACGGTGATCGGAGCTTTGGTTCTCACCAGGAGGAAAAACAGCTGATCGGGTGGGGAAAACGGGGCGACGCCGGCGTTTTTATAGATGGGGGAGGGCGGCGGTCTGTTGGGATCGTGTTGGAGTCATCCGGGACCAGAATTCGGCTGGGAAACGCGTTTTTCCGGGGGTAGTTTGGATCCGGGAGAGAGAGGTGTCCCGGGGTCGGCCGATCGCGCGCGAGGAAGAAGATGACAGCGGGCCCCGTGTGTCAGTGAGAAAGAGAGAGCGGAGCGCGCTGCTGCAGGCTGGCACGGGGGCGGGTGGGCCGGCTGGTGGGTTTCGGCCCACTGGCCGAGGGTTTTGTTTTTTTCTTTTTCTTTTCTGTTTTGATTTGAATTTGAATTCCAATTTGAATTTGAATTTCTGCACCACATGCAATCTGTCCAAAAAATTTTAAATTCCCTTCTTAACAGATTTTGGGGTGTTACAGCTCTACCCTCCTAAAAAAAATCTCATCCTCGAGATTGGTGGTTCTAGGAAAACAATTCCGGAAACTGTGCCTTAAGCTCGTCTTCTCGCTTCCATGTGGCTTCCTATTCCGAGTGATGCTTCCACTGCACCTTGCACATCCGAATTCTTTTATTTCTTGTGAGGCGTTCCATTGTCTCCAAAATCTTGATCGGTTGCTTGGCATAAGACAGATCCTCTCGTACGTCAACCTCATTCATGGGTAACATCTCTTCAGGCGTCCTTAGACATTTCTTGAGCTGTGACACATGGAATACATCATGCACATCCGATAGGCGAGCCGGTAGTTCTAGTTGATATGCCACTTCAACTTTCCTCTCCAGAACTTGATAGGGTCCGATGTATCGAGGTGATAACTTCCCTTTCACCTTGAACCGACGAAGTCCTCGGATAGGGGACACCTTGAGGTAGACATAGTCCCCCACGTTGAAAACGAGCTCTCTTCTTCGTACATCGGTATAGCTCTTTTGTCGTGTCTGTGCTATCCTCAGGTTGTTGCGGATTTCCCTCACTTTCGCCTCGGCTTCTTGTAGTACCTCGGGCCCAAACACTTTACTTTCCCCAGTTTGGTTCCAAAATAGTGGTGTTCTGCACTTTCTCCCATACAAAGCCTCAAAGGGTGACATTTTCATACTAACCTGATAGCTATTGTTATAGGAGAACTCCGCATACGGTAAGTTCTTATCCCAACTCCGATTGTTTTTGAGTGCACACGCTCTCAGCATATCCTCAAGGATCTGATTGGTTCTTTCCGTCTGCCCGTCAGTTTGGGGATGATAGGCAGAACTAAAATTCAGATGAGTTCCCATGGTTTCATGCAACTTCTGCTAGAACCTTGAGGTGAACAGCGTCCCTCGATCTGACACTATCTTCTTTGGCACTCCATGGAAACACACGATCCTTGACATGTACAATTCTGCCAATTTGGATCTACTGTAGCTTTCTTTCACGGGAATAAAATGAGCTACCTTGGTTAGCCTGTCGATAATGACCCATATCGAATCATATCCTGATTGGGTCCTGGGTAGTCCCACTATGAAATCCATATCGATTTCTTCCCATTTCCATTCAGGCACTTTGAGTGGTTGCAATAATCCCACGGGTCGTTGATGTTCTGCTTTCACCAACTGACATGTGTCACATAGGGAAACTTGTTCCGCGACATCTCGCTTCATGCCATACCACCAATACCTGCTCTTGAGGTCTTGGTACATCTTCGTACTCCCAGGATGAATGGAATAGTCGAAATCATGAGCCTCCTTCAAAATCAATTCACGGATCTCCTTCACTTCAGGCACACAGATTCTTTTCCCGTGCCAAACCGTACCTTGTTCATCCTCTCTGAAACCAGGGGCTCTATTATCCTTGATGAGTTGTCGGATTTCTTGTATCTTCTCATCATTCTTTTGACCATCGCGTATGTCTTGCTCTAAGGTGGAATCCACTTCCATGGCGATGGCTTCACCACTATTCACCAGACATAGATTGAGTTTTATAACATCTTCCTTCAATTCTGCAGGCATGTCCTTCAAACTCAACCTATTGACCTGCACTTTCCGACTTAAAGCATCTGCCACGACGTTCGCTTTCCCAGGATGATAGTTGATGCCCACATCAAAGTCGTTGATCAGCTCTAACCATCTCCTTTGTCTGAGGTTGAGATCTGGCTGTGTGAAAATGTACTTTAAGCTCTTATGGTCCGTATATATCTCTGTCCTTTTCTCCATCAAGTAATGCCGCCAAATCTTCAACGCGTGTACCACTGCAGCTAGCTCTAGGTCATGTGTAGGATAGTTCTTCTCGTGTTTCCGGAGCTGCCAGGATGCGTAAGCCACGACATGCCCCTCTTGCATGAGAACACATCCCAACCCGTTTCCAGAGGCATTGCAGTACACCGAAAAGTTTTTCTGCATATCTGGCATAACTAGCACTGGGGCTGTTGTCAATCTTTTCTTCAGTTCCTGAAAACTCGTCTCGCACTGCGGTGTCCATGTGAATGTGTTTCCCTTCTCCAACAATTTGGTGAGGGGTCTCGAAATCTTGGAGAAACCCTCGATAAACCGTCGATAATACCCAGCCAATCCTAAGAAGCTTCGCACTTCCCCGACATTCTCAGGGGTCTTCCACTTCTGTACATCCTCGATCTTGGCGGGATCTACGCAGATTCCTCCCTCCGAGATTATATGTCCTAAGAAGGGAACTCTCTTCAGCCAAAACTCACACTTGCTCAACTTGGCATATAGTTGGTGCTCACTCAGCTTTTGCAACACCAACCTTAAATGTTTCTCATGTTCTTCTTCATCTTTGGAGAAGACCAGAACGTCATCAATGAAAACCACCACAAATTTGTCCAGATATTCCATGAATACCTTGTTCATGAGATACATGAAGTATGCCGGGGCATTAGTTAGCCCGAAAGGCATGACGGTGTATTCATACAGTCCGTACCGAGACACGAAAGCTGTCTTTGGAATATCGGTTTGCCTTATCTTAAGTTGGTGGTACCCCGACCTGAGATCAATTTTTGAGAACACACAAGCTCCCCTACTGATCAAACAAGTCTTCAATGCGGGGTAATGGGTACTTGTTCTTGATGGTTACTTCATTCAACGCACGGTAGTCCACGCATAACCTTTGGGTTCCGTCCTTCTTGGGCACAAATATCACTGGAGCTCCCCATGGTGAGGAACTAGGACGGATATACCCCTTCTCCGTCAATTCTCTTATATGCTCCTTGAGCTCTTCCAGCTGTTTGGAGTCCATACGATAAGGTCTCTTGTATATCGGAGCTGTTCCAAGCACTAGCTCAATCGCGAATTCCACTTCACGATCGGGAGGCACACCTGGCAACTCCTCCGGAAAAACGTCTGGATATTCCCTGATAATCCTGATCTCCTCCACTTTCACCTCAACTTGATTAAATTTAATGTCCCTCCTAGGCTCTTGTATTGTTATAAATTTTACTCTTGTGCCACTAGGGTGAGTTAGTTCCACCGTTCTGGTCGAACAATGGATGATTCCCTTATGTTTGGTCAACCAATCCATGCCCAAAATAATATCTATCCCTTGTGAATCTATCACTATGAGGTTGGCAGTAAATACTACCCCATTAATGTCTAGATTCACCTTGGGACACACTTGTCTTGTCCTTATTTCTCCACCTGGAGAGTTTACTGCGAGCATGTGGTTCATTTGTGTTGTTGCTAGATCATGCTTCTTAACAAACCCTTGGGCAATGAACGAGTGGGTAGCACCAGAATCGAACAACAGGGTTGCAATGTGTAAATTGGCAGGAAACTTACCAACTACTACGTCGGGTGCCTCTTGCGCTTCCTCCATGGTCACATGGTTCACCCGTCCTCGCATCACATTCTGCTGTTGCGGCTGCACGGGCTTCTTCTTTGGGCACTTATGGGCGTAGTGCCCCACTTCACCACAGTTAAAGCATTGCACCCCAACCTTAGGTGCCTGGCCTTTGTTGTCTTGAGGTTGGTTTGGGGGTCCTTGTACTGCTGGTCGAAGTTGATATGCGGGGCGAGGCTGCTGTACAAACTGCCGTTGTGGCTGTGTTGGTGCTGATGGAGGCCTGAAATTCGGGTTGTACCCTCTCGGCGCAGAGTAGGGTACCGCAGCACGGCTCGTCTGCCCTGCGGGTTGCTGCATCAGACGAGGGCGGGTGTTGCTACCCGAGGCTTGGTGTGACCATCCCACCTTCCTCTTGTTTTCATTTTCCAAGGCCTTCAGCTTCCTTTCCACAACAAATGCTCTGTCCACCATCTTTTGGAAGCTTTCATACTCGTTGGAGGACATTGCACACTGCATTTCTGCTGTAAGTCCTTCCACGAAGCAATCCTGTTTCTGCTCATCAGTCTCTATGTCCCGTGGGGCATAACGGGATAGTTGGGTGAATTTAGTGAGGTATTCCCTCACCGTCATGTTTCCCTGCTACAGCCCCAAGAACTCCTTTCTCTTGTGTTTAAGTTCACCCCTTGGTATGTAATGGTTGCGGAAACTGCGCTTGAACTCTTCCCAAGTGATGTTCTCAGGGTCATGATGGGCGGCCACGTAAGTGGTCCACCAATCAGCAGCAGGTCCATGCAATTGGTGATAGGCAAACAACACCCTCTCATACCCCTGGCATTGTATGATCCTCATCTTGCTCTCAATGGTCTTTAGCCAATCATCTGCCTCCAGAGGTTCAGCAGCACTTGCAAACTTTGGAGGTTGAGTCCCTAGAAACTCACTCAACCTTGGTTGGCGTGGTGCAGCTTGTGGAGGTAGAGCTTGGTGCAAGTTGGCCACCACTTGAGTTAGGCTCTTGATGAGCTGATTTTGATTTTCAAGCATTTGGTGGATGGGATCAACTCCTTCACGGCGACCACCCCTGTCTTGTCCTCCAGAAAGATGAGGGTTGGCGGCCTCATCGTTGTTGTTGGCGGGGTTGGCACCACGACCCTTTCCTCTTCCGGCCATCTATCATGATCAGCCAAATGTCAATTTAAAGCATTACGTGTTAACTTCCCAATTTGCTTGTTTAAACTAAAAATTCATGGGGTGTTATTCTATTAACATTTTTTGAGGGTTTCACGTTTTACACGAAAATAAATGCACTCTTAATTCATAGGGGTTCACACATCAAAGCAAAACAACCTGAAGACGAGGTTGTGGACAATTGCCCATGGCTTCCACAACTCACGTCACACACCAAACATTAACACACCATTAACTAAGGTATTGACTCGCCTACTCGATAACCTGCTGAACTATGGGAAAGGACTCTACACGACTCGTATCACTGAGATGGCTCCTCGGGATCTTCCTCATTATTGCGGCTGCCCTCTGACTCCGCTTTGGGTGGGGAAGCTGCTGGTGGAGAAGTGCGGCGACGCCTGCTCGCCCGGCGATCTGGGGAGTCAGGAGTCCATGTGTCATTCACAGTGACACACAGTTCATTCCCATCTCCTCTTTCTCTCGCCCTCAAGCTAGCTCGAAGAAACACCTCAGTCTCCTTCAGGGTGTCACGAACATCCTGAAGCTCCTGCTGGCACTCCTGCAGTCGAGTGCTGAGCATAGCAGCATCCTCCAAGCACAGGTCCATGTGCTCACGGGAAATCCCTTGCTGCACTGGTGGGTACTTGTACTCCGTTGTACCACTCTCACGCTGGAGGACATACATGTACTCAGTCCTGTCCAGGTGGTGACGGTAGATGTGACTCTGGCAGGTGATGGCCTCCCAGGTGACATCCTTCTCCGCATCGACCTGTGTCGCTCGACAAGCTGGAGAGCGGTGGATCTTAAGCAGCTGATTTTCATGGATAATCCTCATTTCTGAACTCCATTCTTCCCGCTTCTCACGGATGGTCCGGGTGGAGGTATAGTGTATGATTAGCTTGCCCGTATTGCCGGCGGCTTGGAGCATATGTCGAAGACGGCGCAACAAGCCTCCTACTGCCAATCTGTAGGAGAGGTACGTCACCGGACTGTTCTCCTCTCTCAGGGCAAGGGCAACTACGGGAACTCTCCCTCCGGTGGACTTGCGAGCGGTGCGGATCATGCGAACCATCTAAAACATAAAGCATTTAAACTTAAGTTAGATAAAATTTTAAACAAAAATCCTATTTTGAATAAAAGTTGGGGTAAGATGAAGAAAGTGACCCCATTAAATAACACTTTTTAACCCACACCTTGTAAAATAGTTTTTAACAAAATAGGGTCCTTAAATACGTCCATTTCTACCTAGGTCCACGTTCCTACGGGCAACCTTGGCTCTGATACCACTTCTGTCACACCCGGTTTCTCTGAAGAACAACCGAGTGAATATCACATGTATGCCAGGATCATTTTCTCATACATGTGATGACAAATAGTGAAGCATCATTTATTACAAGCCAGGTGTCGAATATAAATATGTCTTACAAAGCATACGTCTCAATGGGCGATAATAAGTTCATAACATGTAAATAAAATAGCAGCGGAATATTATTCTTGTGGGCTTCGTCACAGGAGTATCCCGGGGGACTCCATGAACCTAGAATCCTTCTTCGGGTCCGAAGTCTTGATCATTAAACACCACATCATCCCCTTGACCTGAGCAGCAATTTAAACCAACAAATATGCAAGGTTGAGTACCATTGGTACTCAGCAAGTGTGCGAAAGTTATGTCATGCATGGCTAGAGCAAGGAGAGGTTGAACTCATGGTAAAAGCACTACGCAATTAATACCTATCACCTTAGCTTATTAAGCATCTACATTACTACACAGGTGAAATGGTCCCAATCTCCCATCCCATCATCATAATCAAATAACCATAACATCATTTCCAATGTTAAGCTCCCCTCTTAACATCCACAACTTCCAAAGTCATCATCCTCTAATCATGAATAAGTCCAAGCCGCTCTTGACCGTGAGCACGGCTGTCATGACAGTTTTGACTCTGCAGAGTTTGCACCACTGTACCCACATGTAGTGATTTCATCCCCCGTTGCCGGGTGGACTAAAAGAACCTCCATTATGCCAGTGGCCACGAACCACATTCACACTTCCCAGGTGTGTAGCCAGGAGATCACTACGAAGCCTTTACAAAGGGATTCCCGACGAGCGTGGGCCCACTGAGGTTTCACCCCTAACAGCATACAAGAGGCTCCAACCCCGCTGCAGTGGCCCCCTCTAGAGCCTTGCGGTTCATATGGTAGTCCAGCTGACACCTATTTCCCGCACCATCCAACACACCCATACCACGCCGGGGATACACCTAATTAATTGGCCAAGCTGCCCCATCTCAGCATGTGGTTGGCACGGTAAAGCCAGGTTACATGCTCCATGAACCGGTCCTTAGGATCCAGGCAAGTACTAAACACAAACCCGAGTCTCGTGCACCCAGCACCAACCAAATCATCCAACTTGCCTCGATCCCTACCTCTACATAACTCATGATATCTCAATTCAAGAGTAAGGTAAATAAATTGATGATCTCATATCCTAATTATCCCATTCTAAGCATGGCTAAGCATAAGCATATAAGTAAATGACATGATAAAATAAATCCCAACCCAAGCTACAAGGAAACAAGGTAATGCAATTCTAGGGAAACTCCCTAGCATGGGTTTCATATTTCAATTGACAATGCAAATAATTCTATCTACACATCCTAATATAGGATCAAAGTGGTCAAGGACACTTGCCTTCTTCCTGCTGCTCTGGGAATGGAAAGTCCTGATCTTGGAAGGGAAGAACTTGCTCTGGGGCAGGTTCTACTCATGCCAACACACATAGCAAAAGAAAACAACAATCCATAAGACATAGTTCACACTTTCACTCCACACATACATACATATGATAGTCATTCACATCTCTAAGTGTTATGTTTACTCTAGCTGTGTTGATTTTTTATCCTTCATGCACTTTTAAACATATGTATATGATTTCTAACTTTTGTATTTCAGATTTCTGTTTGTACACTATATATGAATTTTCAATTTGAATAAATTCTTTATATTTAATTAATATACTTCTTAACTACCAAGTTTGCATGGAAGGTATTTTCCTACTCCAAATGGGTTTTCAGATCTTCTACCAAATCCTAAACTGAAATCTTTGGATTTGGAGACTTCATTTATCATTTTTCTAGCTGTGCATACCTATCTTCCTATATTTTCAGATTTATTTTCTATGCCTAAATGTGAACTTTATTATGAAAATAGTAGGACACATCATCTAAACAGAATAGATTCTGATCTAAAATATTAAATAATATATTTTTGAACTTCTCCTCTGATGTGAACTAATTTAAATTTATTTTACCAATTTTTAGAATTATTTCCTAATCTAAAAATGTGTCCCTATAACTAATAAATGTGAACAATCAATTAGACAGATTCATTTCAGCTTATAATCTACTTTTAACTCATTCTAAAGTTTTCCAAGTGCTAGGAGAGTTTAAATTTGAATTTACAATGTGTTTGCCTCACCTTTTTAAATTTAAATCCTAATCACATATTCAATTTTCTGAATTTAGTATCATATAGGGTCAAAAAGGTAAATTCACCCTACTACAGGGTCCAATTTATTATTTTACAAATTTCCAGGGGCCTAACTATGCATAACAGAGGGGTTTTGCTAATTTCTATTAAGTCCAGGTGCTAAAACTGATTTTTAAATGAATTTACACGAATTTCTGAAGTTCCAGGGGCTAGATCAGATGTTTCCGGGGCTAGCTCTTGTTTTCCGAGATCCCCAGGGGGTAGCGCGTAAGAATCCCGGCCTTTATAATGCGGGGCCGACGTGGACCGTCCGATTTAAAACAGACGGCTGAGATTATAACGTCGAACCGGTACGCGGGGGTTTCAATTCTGTCGTGCGATTTAAAATAGACGGCGCACAAGCGGCCACGTCGCCCTGGCCGTGCGCGGGCGGCGCTGCCCGGCGGTGCGCGGCGGCGGGAGGCGGCGATCTCGCCGGAAAACTTCGGATCTTCGTCTATTCCTCCTAAAACTGGGATTTCATGGCATAGATCTGTAGAGGGGAGGTCGGGGATCTCACCTCGGTGTTTTTCTTGAGCTCGGAGGCCCTGGAAGGCGGTCGGCGACGAGGTCCGAGATGGAATCGCGGCGATGCTCGTCGGAGCTGTGTCTTGGGCGCAATCTACCGAGTTTTCTGCACCTGCGTGATTCCCCGGAGGCGGTGGAACAGGATCGGCGTGTTAGATCAGAAAACCCGAGCAAAGATCGAGAGAAAACGGTGATCGGAGCTTCGGTTCTTACCGGGAGGAAAAACAGCTGATCGGGTGGGGAAAACGGGGCGACGCCGGCGTTTTTATAGACGGGGGAGGGCGGCGGTCTGTTGGGATCGTGTTGGAGTCATTCGGGACCAGAATTCGGCTGGGAAACGCGGTTTTCCGGGGGTAGTTTGGATTTGGGGAGAGAGGTGTCCCGGGGTCGGCCGATCACGCGCGAGGAAGAAGATGATGGCGGGCCCCGCGTGTCAGTGAGAAAGAGAGAGGGGAGCGCACGGCTGCGGGCTGGCGCGGGGGCGGGTGGGCCGGCTGGTGGGTTTCGGCCCACTGGCCAGGGGTTTTGTTTTTTTCTTTTTCTTTTTCTTTTCTGTTTTGATTTGAATTTGAATTCCAATTTGAATTTGAATTTCTGCACCACATGCAATACGTCCAAAAATTTTTAAGTTCCCTTCTTAACAGATTTTGGGGTGTTACAAGGAGGAACCCGAAGTCCTAGACTTCGTTACTCCGTAGGAGCAGCTAGCCTACGACCAAGAGCAGCAAGGCAAGCACCGGTTTGCATTAACCTTTTTAAAAATTTTTATTGTTTTGAGCACTTACTTGAGTATTATAATTTCTTGCATTAGAGTCTTGTATGAAAACCCAATTGCATAGCCAAGAAAACCCCATGGGTTGGGTTTAGGATTGCAAAACCCCGTTAGCTACTGCAATGCTAAGATAGTGTAGGATTCGGTACAAGTCGAGTAGTTGGAACTACTCGCGAGCATAGGCTAGAGGCACTCGACTCGGGTAGAGATAGCACATGATACACATGGCAAGAAAAATGAGACCAAGCGGAGAGTAAGGGCAGCAGGACTTTGGGGCCTGTGTGCTACAGCTTCACTTGTGTCGATTGAGGACCGAGCCGTGTGCGGGCCTGTTGAACAAGCTAGAACAGTACCGAAGACCTACCGGCTATATGGGAACCGGGAAACCGATGTAACTCGGGTAGCTGGGTATTGAGGCATTGCCCGTTGTTCAGAGGGTAGGTTGAGAGCTTGAGATGTAAATCGGCTGGCGGCACTGAGATGCGCGTGCAGAGACCTCTTGCTCGGGACGATGGGACCGGTTCAATATTTGGCTGACGGGCGAAAGGTGGTTGTGTACGGTGTCAGTGATGGTTGTTGTAGGCAACATCGAGTACGGGCGTACGTGACGGGTTATTCGGGTAGCCCTGCAGGTGTAAATCGATTATAATCGCCGTCCCTCGCGGTCAGTGAGTACCACTTGTTCACTGTACTGTGACGTAGAAAGAACAGGCTAGTTACATGTTAAAATGTTGCTGATTGAAAGATGGACTTGTTTGTTAATGTTTTGCCATAGTTTCGAGCTAACTAAAGTTCCTTTCAACTTTGGGCAAAGTACATGAGAGAAATACGTTTCTTGTTTGATTGTGGCTCTCTCATGTGCCTTAGCGTAAGGTTCTCCACAACCTGCTGCTAAAACTTGAAAATAAGGTTCTACTAATTAGGCGAGTCCTTGCAAATGATTTTTACCTCATGTAACCTATCAAACCTCATGTAGAAGTTCCATGTTTAGGTGAGACGGGTCAGACTTGCTGAGCCTTCGTGCTCACTGCTTGTGTTTGAAGCTTTTGCAGGGTTCTATGAGGAAGGGGCTCCCGAAGAGGAGACGGAACCCCAGGAGGGGAACCCCGTCAAATGGGAGTCGTGCACGCCGCAGAGTTAGTGTGCGTGTGTGCTAGCAAGGACACGTTCAAGGGCTGAATGTGAACTTGATGCGTAGTCTACGCCCGCGAGTGTAGACTGGACATATTTTGCTGTAAACATGTTCATAAACTGCTTTATGTAATATAAACTTTGCTTCCGCTTTGTACCTTTGATGTGTGTTATCCGGTGTTGTGCAACACAGCCCCCCTCAGCATGATCCTGGCTCGCGAAGACCGTGGGGTCGTGTCAGTCTGTTAGCTGAGTCTTCAGTTCAGCCAATTCTTTGGGCGCCATCTTGTACGGCCTTCGGAATATTGGCATGGTTCCCGGTGCAAGTTCAATCTTGAACTACACCTCTCTGTCGGGCGGCATCCCCGGTAAATCATCTGGGAACCCATCAGGGAACTCAGGGACTACTGGAATGTCTTCCAATCTGATGGTTGTGGATTGATACACACTTGGAAGTTTTGTTTCTGGACTGTCCAGAAATAAGGAATGAGATTCGTGCACTTCTGAGTTCAAGTGCACAACTCGGAGGACGGTGTCTAAAACAGCACCGTGGTGGGTTAACCACGACATCCCTAAGATGACATCGACCTTTTGTCCCTCTAAAATTTTGAGAGACGTAGGGCATACTCTACCCTCTAAGCATAATGGCGCTTTTGGGACCATCATGCTTGCTGAAATCTTCCCACCCGGTGAACAAATCAAATATGGACTATCGGTGGGTAGTTTTTGCAAGCTGTATTTAGCAATAAAAGCTTGGCTAATAAATCTATGCGTGGCGCCTGAATCAAATAATACTATGGCAGGATGCTGGTGGAGTTGGAACATACCCGCAAGGATTGGTTCACCCTCCGGCACGTCCTCTATGGCAAGTTGGTGGACGGTGCCGGGCCTAGGGTTTGCCTGCCACGCATTAGTGGGGTTCCGGGGCTGATTCCTCCCCGGAAGTTGCGGTGCAACTCCGCCGACTTGCCTCTCAGGACAACTGCTGGGGAAGTGTCCTGGACGACCACATTTGTAGCATGTGGCTGCTGCTTGGCCGGTGCTCGGGGGACGAAAGCCTGGCATGCACTGCTGAGGTGCATAGGCACGCGGCATCACCCGCTGCTGTTGTTGCTGCAGAGGTGGTACTGGCAGTGCCGGCCTGAATGCCGGTGGAGAATATGGCCGACTGCGGAATGGCATCGACCTCTGTGGTGGCTGCCAGCGTGGACCTGTTGGTGGGCGATTCACCATCTGATATTTCTGAGAAGGCCACTTCCTTCTCCACTGCTTTGTGGCGCGCTTCGCTTCCTCTCCGCCGCCGCTAACTCCTTGTCGGAGTCTTCCTGAACAATCGCAGCATCAATTATATCGTTGAGGCTGCCGCGATTGAACATCGCCAGTTTGTCCTTCAGGAGCTGGTTAAGCCCCTGGTAGAAATGATCTCGCCGCTTCTCGTCGGTATCGGCGTGATATGAAGCATAGAGCGAGAGATTGTTGAACGCCCTGGAGTATTCCAGCGCGTTCCAGCTCCCTTGCTGCAGGCGTAAGAACTCCTGCGTCTTCCTCTTCATGAGACCCGGCGGTATGTGATAGGCCCTGAAGGCCGTCCGGAATACCGCCCAGGTCATAATTCGCTCGGTGGGCTGCGAATCACAGTAGTTCACCCACCAAGCGCTCGCGGATCCTTGGAGCTGTTGGACCGCGAACTGAGTCTTGCGCTGCTCACTCACTTGGAGCAACCCGAACTTCATTCCCATCATGCGGAGCCAGTTGTCCACATCGAGGGGTTCATCCGCCCTTGAGAATACCGGGGGATGAGTCGCTAAAATGTCAGAGTAGGAGCTCTGTTGGCGCTCCTCACGATCTTGACGCCTCTCTGGTCGAGACGTATTTGCAATGAGAGTTTGCAGCAACTCCATGTGCTGCTGATGAGAACCCGCCATTGCTGCCACAATGTCAGCCAAGGTAACCGTTGGCGGTGGTGGTGGCGGTTGTTGCTGTTGCTGTCCCGAGGAGTCCTCGGGAGGCTGTTGGGAGGTTTCTCCCCCCTGACTGGAACCCCCAATGTCCGGGTTAGCACGAGTACGAGTTATTCTGAAATTCAAGACAGCAGCGATCAGCACATATCATACTTAAAATTCCATAAGAACAGTAGGTATTGAAATGACGCATGAAAAATTCACACAACATTCACATATATTGATAAAGCATAAACTTTATACAAGATACATTAGCCTCGGATCCCCGAGAAGTCGTGCTCATTTCGTCACTACCTATACATGCACTACTGTCTACACGACATGCCATTGATTACAAAAGCTTGGGTTACATCACCCTTGCTGCCCTACTTGGCAACAGTAACCCCCAACTCGGAGTAGAACTTGACCTCCTGCGGGTCATCTTCCTCCGGTACCTCTGCTGGTGGCTCTGGGTCTACAACCTCCTCTTCTGGCTCGGGTTCTCCCATTGCCGGAAGACCCAAGACCACGGGTACGGCACCTACCACCGGTATGCCCATTACCGGAGGTACGAGGTCCTGCAACGCGTGCACCTCGTCCATGGCCTGGTTGTAGTCCTCTTCCCAGCCTTGCTCCTCCTCAATAGCGTCGTCCCGCTTTTGAGTAAGGACTTCGTTCTGCTGGGTCAGAGCCTGCACCTGTTGTTGCAAAGCCGTGATGTCGACACGGCTTTTCTTCTTTGCCTTCTTCAGACGATGCAACTGATTATGATGTTCGTTCAGTCACTTAATCGTCGGAAGGAGGACATTGCGGAGTGCGCTGTGAGCACTCTCGAAGTGGTCTCCACGGCTGTTGCTCTCCTGGAGCCTCATGGCGAGACACTCCGTATGAACAGCTTGACTATCCATCACGGCCTTTCCCACCCTTATATAGAGGCTGAGGATTGCCTCAGCGGGGTTGTACCTTGGGCAACCCGGATCGGTTGCCTCCATATACCTCCCTTTCCACACGTGATTAGCCCGTCCCTCCACCGGAACAAGTGCGTATGGAGTGCCCTCCATAGCTCTCACGTGCAGTTGACAGAAACGCGACATGGTGTCGCGGGCTGCCACTTGCCACATTCCCTCCGGTTGTCTGCCTCTCACCGTAACGGTGAATGGCGCCCAACCGGGTGGCGTAGGCCCTGCAGGAACTTCGACATGGATCGTCCATGTTTTGCTCCCCTCCTCGCCTTCTTCCTTGGCGAAGTACTGCGGCATCTTGCTGTACCCGAAATATTGAAGCATTTGCCTCAATGCTTCCGGATAGCCGCTGTGGTGAGAACAGTGGGACACCATCCACCCGTTCTCCAACTGTTTATCCGCTGTCATCTGTAAAAACATATTTTAGAAATGTCAAATATTTATTTGAACAGTAAACCATTGAGTTATAACATAAAACATGTCATTGAACTCATAGGACTTGGAAACATAGTTCAAACTTAAACCAATTTGACTACTGATCTGCTGTCCAATATGACATCCCTGACCAGTTTCCATTTCAACCTAATTTAGACCATGATAAAGGCAAAACCAATTCTGGAGCTCAACATCAAAGTTAAAGCTAACTTCAATAGATTTCCAGAAAGTATTTTCTTGGACTAAGATCTGTCCTGGTTTAAAAGTTATTAGATGTCAAAGTTAATAGAATTTCTGGAGACAATTGGACAGCACCTCCCTGCTCGAGGTACTGATTTGATCCAAACATTCCAGTTAATTCTACTTTCAATCTGACAAAACTTTTTGTTACAAAGTTGTAACCCATCTCATAAACTTTTCATAAATACCTTATTTTCTATTTTTGGATTTTTATGCAGGAAGTTATGCTCAATTTACAGAGAGTTACAGAGAGTGTTTGCTCTGCCCTATTTTCTGGACAGTTTCAACTCTACAGCATTTTTCGATTGGTTAGAGGATGAAACACCTCTGGGCCTCAACAGAAAGGTTGTAAAGATCTTCCAAGACTTTCCAGAAATGTATCATATGACCCCAACCGCGAAAGAACTCAACCTCTAACCTCTGATTAACTTCAGCCTTAATTCAGTTGAAAACAGGGGACTCTGTCCTTAGTATCCTATAAGTTGAAAACTTATTAACTTTGAATATCCTGATTAAGAGAAGAGGTTACATCAAAGTTTTAATGCTCTAGATTAAAACCTTCAAGTTTTACAATAAAGTTGATCATTTAGTGGGGTGTGACATCGATGCATCACCAGATCATGTCGGTACTACGTACTCACATAGAAAAACCTATACCGGACTTAGCCGGCTTCGTTAGTTCAGTGACACTAAGAGTCTCTCGCACACGGATGCTACACGTCTACCGTTTCATGGTTAGACTACCTGCAGATAATTCAAACAATCGTCAGGCTCGGCTGCATACCGAGCCCGGTATCCATACAGTTCGTACACCCGGCCGTCATCACTTGCCCGGAGGTTCTCAAGCCAAACACGCCTTGAGCTACGTGTTCACGTTACTGACCACGTTACGGGGTCTCCCAAATTTCCCAAAGCACGCCAGGGACAGACGTTGCTCGAATACCCCAAACGACATGAAGAGTCGAATAGGATATTAAAGCGGGTAGGGTTACCTGCCACCCGTGGGGCTCCACCCTTCAGCTTGTGCGCACTGGTGGACAGCGCTTACGTGCACCCCCCCCCCCCAAGACATAAAGCGTCCCGTGATGCACGATTTTCTGACATAAGCAAATAGGTTAGTATGCCACTTTCTATACGCTAATAACATCCTTATATGGGCTACTAATTTGTTCCTCATTGGATTTTTTTGAAAAAAAGATGACCTTTGTAGTGCGTTAAACCTCAAGTGGCGTGCACACACACTAACACGGCGGCGTGCACGACTCCCACTCGACGGGGTTCCCCTCCTGGAGTTCCGTCTCCTCGGGAGTCCCTTCCTCATAGAACCATGCAAAAGCTTCAAACACAAGCAGTGAGTACGAAGGCTCAGCAAGATTGACCCGTCTCTCCTATACATGGAACTTCTACATGATGGTTGATAGGTTACATGAGGTAAAATAAGTAGCAAAGGACTTGCCTAATTAGTGGAACCTTACTTTCAAGTTTTAGCAGCAGGTTGTGGAGAACCTTACGCTAAGGCACACCAGAGAGCCGCAATCAAACAAGAAACACATTTCTCTCATGTACTTTGCCCAAAGTTGAAAAGAACTTTAATTAGCTCTAAAACTACAACAAGACATTAACAAGCAAAGTAGGTCTTTCCAATCAGCAAACTTTTATCATGTATCTAGCCTATTCTTTCTACGTCACGGTACAGTGAACAAGTGGTACTCACTGACCGTGAGGGACGGCGATTATAATCGATTTACACCTGCAGGGTTACCCGAATAACCCGTCACGTACGCCCATACTCGATGTTGCCTACAGCAACCATCACGGACGTCGTACACAACCACCTTTCACCCGTTAGCCAAATGTTGAACCGGTCCAATTGTCCCGAGCAAGAGGTCTCTGCGCGCGCATCCACAATGCCGCCAGCCGATTTACACCTCGAGCTCTCAACCTACCCTCTGAACGACCAGCTATGCCTCAACACCCAGCTACCCGAGTTACATCGGTTTCCTGGTTCCCATATAGCCGGTAGGTCTTCGGTACTGTTCTAGCTTGTTCAACAGGCCCGCACACGGCTCGGTCCTCAATCGACACAAGCGGAGCTATAGCACCTAGGCCCCAAAGTCCTGCTGCCCTTACTCTCCGCTTGGTCTCATTTTTCTTGCCATGTGTTTCATTTGCTATCTTTACCCGAGCGATGTGCCTCTAGCCTATTCTCGCGAGTAGTTCCAACTACTCGACTTGTACTGAATCCTACCCTATCTTAGCATTGCATTGGCTAATGAGGTTTTCAATGCTAATCCCAACTCATGGTTTTCTTGGCTATGCATTTGGGCTTTCAAACAAGACTCTAATGCAAGCAGTAATGGTACTCCAAGTAAGTTCTCAAAACAGTAAAAATTTGAAAAAGGGTTCATGCAAACCGGAGCTTGCCTTGCTGCTCTTGGTCGTAGGCTAGCTGCTCTTGTGGAGTGACGAAGTATAAGCCTTCGGGTTCCTCCTCAACCTTAGCGACTACATGATATAACATGTATATGTATTAATTTAAATGCATTTGAATTGAATTTAAACTTGTGAAGATTATCAGTCTCACTTGACAGACCCAATGACTCTGAAATTTTTACTGTGGTTTGGTTACAACCTAAACAGAGACTTGGCCAAGTTTTATTTGCAGCAAAGCTCATTTGTGCTCTCCACAAATAAATATGTACTTGACGTTAATTGGAGCTCCTAGGGTGTTCTAGGGGTTTTCATGGATCAAGCCATGACTTTCTGAAAACTAGATTTTCAGAGGGTTCTAATGCAGTTGGTTTCACTTAATTTTAAGGTTTCTAGCTAAAGATATGAGCTAAACAATTTCAGAGAAATTCTGAAAATGTTTCTGGACATTTTCTATTTTCTCTGGAACAGTTTCATTAATCACCCCATTCGGTGGACCAAATGAGCTCAAATGGATCTCAAATTTTTATGGTTGCTCAGGGATATTTTGGTGAACATCCTAGCAAAATTTCAGAATTTTCCTCCAAAGGGTTCTCCAGTTAAAATTCTAAACAGTTTAAATTTTGCAGAATTAATTCTGGAGAAATAAGGATTTTAATAGAGTGAAACTTCATTTGCTGGAAATTACTCAGAGAGCTGAATCCAATAAAATTTGGTTCAGTTGATTTGGAGTTTCGTAGCCAAAGTTATGTAGGTTTAAAGTTTGAACTATATCTGAAAATCGGGAAAAAGTTTAAACCGCTGCGTGTGGGACCGGAGCTACGTGTCAACTACTCATCGGTCGATACACGGGGCCGTGGATTTCTTCGCGTGCAGCTGCACCTGATCCGTGCCACAGCGAATCCCGGGATTTAAAATATCGGCCGCTGACGCGTGGGTCCGGGGGCTTCGTCTACCTCCCGCCTCCCGCGCTCGGCCGCCGTGACACCTCGCCGGAGAGCTCGCCGGTGGCCTCTATGGTGCGCCAAACTCCATGATTCTGGCCGCCTCTGCCTAAATCCACCCGGGGAACATGATGCTGGGATCAGCTCGTCATGAAAATCACCGGCACATGGTCGGCGACGAGCGGCAGGTTCGGAGGAACTTTGGCCGTGTCGGCCGGCCTTCCTAGCACCCCAACCGATCGAACAAAAGGTCGTCGAGCACAAGTGGACACTAGGAAAGATCGACATGAGCTTCACGGAGCTCGGAAATGGCTGTACTGGGCTGTCACCGTGCGACCTAGGCCAGAAATCGGGGATTCTCCTAAAACTCGAAGAACAGTGGCTTTCCTCAACGGTTCTTCGTGGTTTCTGCTCCTATGGACTCGTACGGGCACCTAGAAGTTCTTCCCTCCGTGAGAGGATGAGTGGTGCGGTGTGTACTACGAATTTTGCGGATCGGTCCGGCCATCCCTTTTGTATACCGTCGCAAAATCGAGGAATTCCGGCGTGAGTAGTTTATGTCATGCCACCGGGGAACCTTTTTGCTATTCACAGCTCGGAGAATGGCGGGCTGTGGTGGCCGGATGGGTTGTCCCCATGACGGCGGCTCAAGCTGAACCGGGGAATGAAAGAACGCCGCGGTGGAGCTCGGGAAGGGTTGCTCAGGGTCTAGAACCGGCGCGAGGGCATCAAGGAAGACTCGGCGCACCCAGTGCTGGCCTCAGATCGCCGTGAAAGCCACAGGATCGACAGGGCGACGAGGGACCAAGAGCTCAACCGAGCGGCGAGGGATTTCAGTTTTCTGGGTGAGAACACGTCGGGATAGCGGTGAGAAGCACCGGAGACAGCTCGGGTGCATAGATAAGGGCCCTGGGAGGCGGTTCAGCGGCCAGGGGTGGCAAGCAGCTGCTGTCCTCGCTGTTTTCTCGCCGTGGTGGCAGCTCAGTCGGACGCAAGAAACCGAGATCAAGTCTTCAGTCGGTTCTTTGAACTGTGCAGCTGACATGTGGGTCCCACCCAAGTTTTAACCTCTGAAATTAACTTCCTCTCACTGCTACAAACAGTAATCCCCCTAATACCCCCTAGGATTTGAATTATCTACCACATGCCCATTTGGAATTGGTAGAATTCAAATTGTGAAGTGTTTGACCAAATTTCAGCACATATGCAGTTTGAAATTCAAATAAGGTTTGAATTTGCTAAACTTAGCTTATGTCAAAATCAACTCCAAATGGAGTGAAAATTTTTGTGAGCTTACAAAAATGTGCTGAGTAATAATATGCCTCCCACTTTTGAATTCATGGGATGGAAATAGTTTGAATTTGAATTTGAGTTCAAACCACCCCCTTTCTAGCTATACCCAAAAGGACTTCAAAAAGGTTTTGAATTTGGGCGAAACTTGGCAGGGACATTCCTAGCAAGGTGTAGGAGTTTTTCATATGCCCAGCCCCTATATGATGCATGTGGTAAATACCACTTTTGCATTTTGTGAGTTTATTCTCTAATGATCATGTTGATGGTGGTTACTTGCTCTTCAAATGTATTCATCAAGTTTCTTCAAATGAAGTGTGTGGGTGGTGATGAACACTTTGAATATGTGCCAGAAACTTAGGCCCTTACAGAATAAATGTATGGAAAATTTGTACCAATTAGTATAGCTTGTGAACAAACACTTACTTGAAATATTTGTCCATCTCGTCTATATTAGTGTACATATAGAGCAAAGCAACCATCTTTTCTTCTGTTGTGGTGTCGTAGCTCATGCTACTACCAACGGTAGCGCCTCTCGTTTGAAAAATCAGAGGTCGCTACAATGGGGTGCTTCATCGACATTGTATCGCAATGTAGGAGCATTAACATTGTTTTTTTCTGCAAAGTAAACACTTGGGAAGTAGCCTATCTCCTGAAATGTAAATGCTTCGGTGATTCATCCTTCAACCCTTGCTCTATTGCGAACCATTGGTTAAAGCACCTGAGTGCTCTTTCAATGTGGTACATCCACCTATATTGAACAGGGCTGCCCACTTTAGCTTCATATGGAAGATGGATTAGGAGGTGTTGCATTGGGTTGAAGAACACTAGAGGGAAACTTTTTCCATCTTACAAACCAAAACTGGTATCTCCTTTTCCAACTTCTCCATCATCTCCTTTGTGATTTCTTTAGCACAAAGCTGTCTATAAAAATAGCTCAGCTCGGCTAACACCTTCCACACTGCATCGTCAAGGTAGCCCCGAAACATAAATGGCAAAAGTATTTCCATGATTATGTGATAATTATGACTTTTTAACACAGTGAGCTTTCCCGTCTTCACATTCACAGCTCGTCTTAGGCTAGCAGCATAACCATCTAGGAATTTCAACTTTTTCAACCACCGCAAGACTTCTTTCTTTTCTTTAGGTCTAAGACAGAAAGTAGCGTATGGTTTGCCACCAGTTTCAGAGAGCTCAAGACTTGGACGGTCACAAACCTCTGCCAAATCTTTTCAAGCCTTAATATTGTATTTTATTTTGTCCATCACATCCAAGCATGTGCTTATGATGCATTCGCTCATATTACGCTCCTGGTGCATGACATCAATGTTATGCATTAGAATTAAGGACTTCACATATGGTAGTTCCCATAATACACATACATGAGTCTAATTGTGGTCCTCTCCGTAACCAACAAAATATCCAGGACGATTTTCATCTGGCACTAGATTGTCCAACATGGATAATATCTTTGACCCGTTCAAACGTTGCAGTGGTCCTTTTGTGGCAACAGTGTTCTTTCTGAAGGCATTCCTATGTTGACTGAACATGTGTTTCGGAGGTAGCCAATGTCGATGACAATCGAAGTAACATATCTTGCCACCATGACTAAGACAAAGACATTCCGTGTCCGTTGCACATATCGGACATGTCAAACGACAATGAGTACTCCAGCCGGAAATCATGTGGTATGCTGGAAAATCATGAACAGACCACAAGTATGCAACTCAAAGATTGAATTTCTGCTTTTTGTGACAATCGTACGCTTCGATTCCTGTCATATAACAATTTCAACTCTTCAATCAACGGCTTCAACATCACATTGAGTCGTGAACCAGGATGATCTGGTCCAGGAACGATGAGGCAAAGGAACATGAATTCATACTACATACAGAGAGATGGCGGTAAGTTGTACGGAATAGCGAACAGGGGCCAACATGAGTATGGAGTGGCGTTTGTACTGAACGGTGAGAGGCCATCTATCGTTAACCCGATGCAAACATGTCTTGCATCGTTGGCGAAATTTGGATTGAAGCGGTCTAATGCCTTCCATGCCTCACCGTCGGACGGGTACACCATGACTCCGAGGTTCTCACGTACACCTTTTTTGTGCCATCTCATATGTCTGGCAGTTCTTTTTGAGAGAAACAAACGCTTCAACCGAGGTGTGACAGGCAAGTAATGAAGCTGCTTATGTGCGACTTCAGTTTGTACATGCTCTCCTTCGTCATTATCAACCTCGACAAATCTCGATTTGCCACATTGTAAGCACTTCTTCTCGTTAGCATGCTCTTTCCAAAAAAGCATACAGTTGTCTGGGCAGACATCAATCTTCTCATATTTCATACCAAGACCAGAAATCAATTACTTGTACTGGTTCATATCATTTGACACTTTATGCGGTTGAGGAAGGATATCGTTGATCAATTTGATGAGATCATTGTAACAGTTGTTGGAGAAGAGATGCTTATACTTAATTGCCATAAGTCTGGTCATGAAATTAAAAAGAGTCACTTTTGTGTGTTCATGCAGCGGCTCTTCTGAAGCTTTGAGAAGCTTAAAGAACGTTTCAACCTCCGTTGTAGGAGCATCCTCCGTCAACTCAGGATCTATGGCTTCAAGCATCTCGTCCATCCTATCGACTCCCATGCTATAATCCACCACTTCATCTTCTACAGCTTCAGAACGTGTCTCACCATGAAAGTACCATACCTCATACTTTTGCTTGAAACTGTTTCGACACAAGTGAAACGTCAATGTCACCTTGTCGAGAATTTTCGCATTCTGGCATTTGGTACATGGGCACCGCACCTTGCTGCTGTTGCACAATGAAAAAGCTCCTTGTAAAAAAACATTTGTCTTGGTGAACCACTCCTCTGAGTGATGCCCATTCTTTTTCCAACCAGAATACATCCAAGTCCGGTCTTCATCCATATCTGAGGTTATACCTTCAAAGCGGACAAATCATTATTAGTACATTTTTATGTCTTGTAGCGGCCCCTACAACTATGCAGATAGGTCCTAAACCCACCTAAGAGTGACCTAGGTAACGTGATTATGACGAGACACGGTGTCTGAATCCGGACAAAAATTGGGCAGCATAACCCCGCTGTTCTCCAACTGCACGCCCAAAATGGTGCAGCATAGAACATTAGGGTTATGCTATCGAAATCACGTCCAGATCCAGACCTTGTACCTAACTCGTCAAAAGCACGTCCTCGTTCACTCTCAAGCTGTCCAAAGAGGGACAATTCCGAACCTGCACGCCTCACATGCCTATCGCATGTGAGACCTATAGATTTGAAACGGGTAATAAATTTCTATAGGTTATGTTACTCATTTTCATTTTTCAGTCATTTACAAGATAGGAAAGAACGAGAAAGAGGGGGTAAGTTGGCCAGAGTTGAAAGTTCAAAGGGTTGACGCATCACCGTTGAAAGTTCCAAGTCATTGTCGCCGTTCGCCTTCATGCTCGTCTCGACACATAAGTTGCGACTAAAACCATCTCGGTCGTGCCGGGTGGGGCCGTGTTGGGACGTTTTGGGTCAAGCCGGATTGGGACGTGCTGGGTCGGGCCGGGTTGGGCGGTGCCGTGCCATGTTGGCCCATGCCGGGTCGGTCCGACTCGAAACCCGTTAATATACATATAAATATTACACACTCATAATCAATTAATTAACTAATTATAATCTAATTGAACAATTCAAAACAAAATAAACAGTTTAATAATTAAAACAATAGTAAGCTGGCGGGCAGGGCAGGCAAGGAGCCGGCGGGCGGAGCGGGCAGGGAGCCGGCGGGTGGGGCTGGTAGGGAGCCGGCGGCGGTGGGCGGGGCCGAGGCCAGGAGCCGGCGGCGGTGGGCGGGGCCGGGGCGGGAGCCGGCGGCGGCGGACAGGGAGCCAGCTGTGGTAGGCGGGGCCGGGGCGGGAGCCGGCGACCGTGGGCGGGGCTAGGCGGCGTGGGAGTGGCGGCTGCGCGAGCAAGCGGCTGCGTGGGAACAGCGGAGAGCGGCGGCGGCGCGAGAGTCGAATGAGCGAGTGGGGCGGCCGCGTGCGGGTGTAAGTTAGGCACTTATTCACGACGGTACCGATGTGCCATCGTGAATAAGCTAAACTAAACTAATTTAAAGTTATTAAACTAAACTTAACTAATTAAAACATAATTACAAACTAAACTAAACTAATTAAACTAACCTAATCACAACTATTTAAACTAAACTAAATTAAACTAAACTAAGCTAATTAATCAAAACTAATTAAAAAACCTCAATGGGCCAGGTGGGGCGGCGCCGGGTCGGGGCGGGGCCGGGTCGGTGGCGGAGCGGTCGGGGCCGGCTGCGGGTGGCTGGCCGGGGCCGGCGGCGGGTGGCTGGCCGGGACCGACGGCGGGTGGCCAGCCGGGGCAGCGGCGGGGGGCCAGACACGGCAGCGCTGGGCAGCCGGGGCGGGGCGCTGGGGCGGCCGGTGGGCGGGGCGGCGTCGGCGGCGGCCGGGCCGGGGCGGGGCGGCGTCGGCGGCGGTCGGGCCGCGGCGAGGGGGCGTGGCGGCGCGGTGAGGGAGTGGGGCGGCGTCGAGCGGCGGGCCAGCAGCGGCGGCGGTGAGTGGGTCGGGCACGTGAGTGGGGCGGGCGGGCGACCGCGCGACGGATAACTAGGGCATGTTTACAACAGTGCAGTGCAACCGTCGTGAATAATGCCCTTGTTCACGATGGGGAAAGGCACCGTCATGAATAAAGTACTTATTCGCGACGGTCACTTCCTACCGTCGTGAATAAGACCATTATTCACGACGGTCTAGGTCAACCATCATGAATAAGACCATTATTCACGACGACTGTTTTTCACCGTCGTGAACAATTTTATTAACGACGGTACCGTTGTTAATAAAATTGGATGTTGTGAATTTGTGTTTTTCGTGTAGTGATACCTTACTTCTCCTTGATTTATTCTTCTTGTTATCGAGATTACAATGATGCATAAGGTTGCATATTGACTACTCGACAAGATATCGAGTAGAGGATGTTCCTATGCTATGTCTAGAGGATTAGATGTTTGTATATGCGGATCTAGTAAGGGATTACTCAACTCCTTACCCCTCAGTTGTAGAGATTTTGAGATCACAGAATGTATCCCAATTGGTTACATATTTAATGAGTTCTTATAGATTTTATCTCTAACTTGCTATATCTAATCTTGAAGTGGTTGTTTACTTCCATATCTGGTGAGAGTCGAGATAGTAATCTTATTTTCGACTCTAGCTTCCATTCTAAGGTAGTGCCGAGTTGTAGACTTGATCCACCTGAAAGTCATCCCCACACAATATATGACCATCATTCATACAGTAAAGGAATAACTTTTTTTCATTAAACACATAGGAGTACACCCGGACTTGCCTTGGGTCAGCAGATTGTGACCACACTCTCTAGTAAGACTCAGGACAGTATCAGTCATCTCTACAGCTAGCTCCACCGCATGGTCTTCTGTGTCATTTCCTAATTGAATAGAATGCTAATGAGTTCATGAATGTGAGTTGAAATAAACAAACACAACGAAGACAGAATTAGAGTACTTGGCACAAATTAGTTAAATAGGTTCTACAGGAGTGCAATGAAGTGAAAATTCTTTTTTTTTGTTTGAAGTATTTCTTCATTAAGAAGAAAAATGAGGGTTTTATCTTAAAGAAGTGTTTTAACAAGAAAAAATATTTGGTAAGGGTTCACAATTAATTTGGGCACTAGGGTATAGACTACAAATCAATATTATCATGAGAAGTTTCTGGTTAATTTGTCTCTGACTTCCTATATCTAATACTGACACTACTACAACAAACTTCATCTCAGACGGCTCTAAACGTATTATCACACATGGTTTTCAAAACCGCCTAAAATAAAGAGTCTATGATAATCAACAATTTTTACAGGCGAACTTAAACCGCCTGTGAAAAAAGTTATCACAGGCGGTCTTAACCTTCATGAATCCGCCTGTGAATACTCTTTATCACAGGCGGTTTGTAACGTAAGAATATCCGCCTGTGATAACTCCATTATCGCAGGCGGTTCTTTACCTACGACTAGCCGTCTGTGAAGAATCTTTATCACAAGCGGTTTGTAACATAAAAGTATTCGCTTGTGATAACTTCATTATCGTAGGTGGTTCTTTACCTACGATTGTCCGCCTGTGAAGAATATTTATCACATAGCGTTTGTAACTTAATACTATCCGCCTATGTGGCTCCATTATCGCAGGCGGTTTCACCTATGACTGGCTGCCTATGAAACTATATTATCACAGACGGTTTTTTACCTATGATAAGCCGTCTGTGAAATTATATTATCACAGGTGGTTTGTTAGGTACTACATGTTATTATTTCTTATTTCCAGGTCAATTTCATATGCACATTCACATGCAGTAGAAACAATATATTCTGACAAGCATCATCGACACAATATCACCAAAAAGTCATCTCATATGCATATTTATAGTACAATAAATCTCAATTCATATTTTACAAGTTTTTCACTAAAAACCAATTCGATACTCATACTGGCAATGTTCTGGCACATCATCTATTATACCCGCGTCATCGAATAACTGCCTTTTTCGATGGAAAATTTCACGACGCATGAAGAGACACAGTTCACTCGCAATCTTATCGGCTCCTCCACCAGGCATATCTCTAGAAACCGGCTATTTTTCATCCATATTCATGTGCTGCATTGAAACACATAACAAGGTATAGAATGTGTTGTTGACAATGATAACATAATGGTATTAGAATATGCTAGTTACAATAAAGATGAAAGTCAAAAGTAAGAAAATACAATATTGATATTAATGATAACTTACATCCTCACGATTCACTCTATATTCGCAGGATGGACAAAGATGTTCGCATACATAATACCCACATAAGACACTCCCAGAAGGCTGCTTGGGACAAGGATAATATGTTGATATCTGCAATACATTTTTATTATGAGGTCTCTGATCGCCAAGTTGTTTCGTGTAAAACCGCCAAGCGCTTTAATACAAGGAATGTCATATAAGAGTTGGCAACCTATATATATATATATATATATATATATATATATATATATATGTGTGTGTGTGTGTGTGTGTGTGTGTGTGTGTGTGTGTGTCTGTCTGTGTGTGTGTGTGTGTGTGTGTATTAAAAATATTGAATAACCATATGTTCTCAAAATGGCAAGGAAATCTTTGTAAGTATCTTGTGAGTAATCGACTGAGTCCAACACCATTGTCAAATCTTGTGTTGGCTTGATGAAAATTATTATGTAGTGTTTACTGCATACGTACAAACACACGTGTTAAGTTAAAAATTAGCAATAATTACTATTTCCATGCCATGTGTTGAACTTACTCGAAGTGGTACGAAGCCTTTACGAGATCCTTGCCATATCTGACAAAGTTAAACATGGCATGTCCTATGTAGGCTGCAACCTTTGTCTTTTTATCCTTCTTTTAACTTGCGATTGATTTTTCAAATTGTTTTTTTGTCAGATGCTTGTACTGTTCTAAGTCTCGTTGCACTTGAAAGTCGAAATCCGACTTTGCAATCACTGTAGGGTCAAGGGTACCTGTCTTGGAGTTCAGCTTTTCATTATCCATGTATTGCATCCTATTGAAAAAGTTCGGAATTATTATAATCTCATGACATGTGTATGCGTGTAGTAATAAAAGCAAATATGAAATATTAGAGGTACTCACAAGCACCAGACGAGTAGCAGGTTGATTTCGAGCATGCCTCGATAGCAAAGGCTCCGCAGATCTTTAAAGAGAAGGGATTGTTTATCTTCTCCAATGCTTCAGAATTCTTCTTTTGGCACACGAAATGTGAGCTAACAAAATTCATATTTTGTGCTGGCAGTGATGTAACATTCGTGCATTCTTTTGAGCGAGAAAGGTTGTTTGCTAAACTGTGCCGATGTCATAAATGGTTTCCCATTCTCATATTCAGTAGGAACATCCTGAATCTTGTATACCATACCTCCTAGTTTAACTAAAGCCTCTCCCAAGTATATTTCACACCATCTTCTTCTAACTCAATATTTTCTAATGCTGGCTCATGTGAAGCACGAGATGCATTAGATTTTGTAATATTTTTCTTCATTTTCCAAATATTTTGACACTTCTTTAGAAGGTTCCTTATTTCGTATGAGCTAACTTTCACAGGCACTAACCGAGGAGTAGTCGTTGGAAGTTGGACATTGACCTGTTATTGAACCTGTTGTTTAACTGATTGCTCTTTACTACCAGTAGCTTGCTCTTGTAGTGCTTCAAGTTGTTATTCAACTGATTGCTCTTGGTTATCTTTACTAGCAAGGTTACTACCATCCTTGCTGGGACATAGCGGGAGTGGATCTTTTTGGACTTACGGTGATGAAGACGGGGCTGCAGTCTTTCAAGATGCGACGGGGCTAGACATCGGCTCATTGTCCAGCACGATATCATGTCGGTGCCAAAGGATTAACTGGTTGACAGCCTGTCCCAGAGTCGTGATCCCCTCAGGTGTGATGTGGTCTATTTCATAATCTTCATAGTCGATTTTTTTCATGTATCTTCCGTACTGGAAGAACATGGAAATTTGCCATAGTATTGATGTGATGCACGCTACAAAGAATGTATTTGACAACATCATTAGAATCTTGCTGAAAATGCCGAGGAAAACAAAGGACAGATTAAAATCACAAATGGACCTATTAAATCTTGATATGAGACCAGAGCTTCACCTGGTAGAAAAGGCCAACGGGAAGCATTACCTTCCCCCAGCCAGCTAAAACTTGACACTACAAGAGAAAAAGGCCGTTTGTGAATGCTTGCTGGGATCAGAGTGCCCACGAGTTTCTCATCCAATATCCGCAAACTAGTCTCGATGAAAGACTTGTCTTTATTTGGATATAATTCTCATGGCTGTCACATGATGATGGAAGTGTTCCTTGCCATTGCAATAAGGGTCATCAAACCTGAGCATATAAAAGTTGTCATCACATGTTTGTGTTACTTCTTTAATGCAATATCCTAAAAGGTGATAGCCTGTGAAGACTTAGACTATTTGAAAACGTACATCATCGAGACTATATGCAAGCTTGTGATGTTTTCCCACCATCCTTTTTTGATATGCAAGTATACCTAATCATACATCTTGTTGATCAGATAAAAGCATTGGGGCCACTATATTTACATCATATGTTTCCGTTGGAGAGATATTTAGGAGTATTAAAGGGTTATGTGCGGAACCGTGCTCACCTAGAGGGTTCAATTATGGAAGGATACACTACTGAAGAAGTGATTGAGGGTTGCGCTGATTACGTCAAAGATGTAAAACCGATAGGTGTTCCTAAACCAGTACATGAGGGTAGACTATGTGGGAGAGGCAAAGTGGGTAAAAAAACTTTTATCGTTCAGGATTACAAATTTGTATGTTGTGCACATTTTGGTGTACTACAACAGCTCACAATAGCTGAGTCGTACATCGACGAACACGAAATTGAGCTTAGCAGAAAAAATAAAGGTCGCGGAGAGGACTTGGTCATGAAAGAGCACAGAAGATGTTTCACTGAATAGTTAGTGGAAAAAATATACCATACAGAGACTCTATAGAAGAGGCAACAATGAAGAAGTTAGCTTCTGGCCCATCTCCTTTGGTGACATCATGGCAAGCATATGACATCAATGGTTACATATTTTACACTAAGGAAAAAGACGGTAAGAGTGTTGCACAAAATAGTGGTGTTGGTATAGAGACCGGTGTTGGTATAGAGACTTATGATCCATAAGGGCAGAAGACCACATACTTCGGGTTCATAGAGGAAATATGGGAACTCGATTATGGCGAAAGAATACAAATGCCCGTGTTTAAGTGCCAATGGGTCAAAATCCTGATAGAGTGAAAGTGGACAACTACGGGCTAACACTGGTAGACTTGAATAAAGTGGGTTATAAAGATGATCCGTGGGTTATCGCCGATTGTGTTGCACAAGTTTTTTATGTACACGATCCAGGAATTGAGAAGATGCACGTAATTGTTTCTGAAAAGCAAAATATTGTTGGGGTTGAGAATGTGGGAGATAATGAAGAGGAATATAATCAATATGAAGATGTGTACCTTTTTACCGATCCATAAAATATCAAGCACGTAGAAAGAAGCATTAAAAATGATTTGAATCCCTATATGCGAGAAGATGTCAATGCTGAAAAAAATGTATGCCATATATTTTATATTTTTGTAATATTGTAATGAAGCTTCAATATTTTAATTTCACAATCTTTTTCTCTTTTAATATTTGAATTTTGACATGTTGGAATGCTTTAAAAAAATTAGCAAAATTTATACAGTAAAATATTGGCTTTGAGTTGGCGGTAGACTTCAACAGTGAAATACACTGCGCTTGAAGCCATGGCCGGCTAAGTGCTGCTTTATCTCTATGTGTACGTGTGAGCTCTGTTTTTTCCTCTGTTCATGTGTGTATGTAATTTTTCTCTATTTTTTTCCTTAAAGTAAAGACCGCCTGTGAAACATTTTGAATAATTGGTAAATACAATTTTCGCAGAGATCTATTGGTTAAGGACCGCCTGTAAAAACTTATGTCACTTTATGATATCAACTTTTATGCGATGATGTGTAATACAACATTGCAGCACAACACTTTCAGAATGAGAAAAGTCCCTAGAGAAAAAGATACCTGCAATATTATGGTTTCAAGTAGAAGGATGTACATATTGCAAAGGAAGAGGAGGAGGAGGAGATAGTGGTGGTGATCACGAGGCGTGCATGAGGCCATGGGTGAAGTGAAGTGAAGCGATCGATGCGATTGCTTTTGAGTGCACAAGATGCATACATGCAATATCTATTATGATTAGGAGATAAAAATAACGTTACAGAACATGAAAAGAAAACACAACATCAACTAAAAATAAGAAAAGAAAACAACTTATTCTACTATGGTTGTGCGGAGAAGACGATCACGCGGGTGTGTATTTATATCGATCATCGTTTGGTGGCTTCGAATTGAATTCAAAGGACACATATATTGTGCACGTTCCCCTCGGTAACCAAAAAGGCGCGCACGCCCAGTCGCTTCAACCACCTGTATTAATGGCCAATATTGCAGGCGGCTCCTACTCCACGGTACGCCTATATCGTGCGGTCTTTGCCATTCGCGCGCAGAATTCGAAGCGATCCGACCTATCCTTCTCCGCGCCATTATAACATGCACCTTCCCTTTCTCTGCACACCATCACAGTCTTCCTCTTCCCTCTAGTCTTCGTCTTCCTCGCCGCATCGTAGCCCTAGTCTCAATGGCACCACCGAAGCGCTCCCGACCATCCTGTCCACACGCCGCACCTCCGTCCCCGGCTCCAACCGCACCTCTGTCCCCGGCTTCAACCATGCCTCCGTCCCCGGCTCCAACCGCACCTCCACCACCTTTCTGGGTTTCTAGGTGGAAGAGAGAGTGTACCTGCTTGGGAAAGTCGCTTTCCTAGAGGATAGTTTGGTTGGCCTCAAGACAGAGGACGACCTTACACCGTTGCACCGGTTGATGGCGAAGGATGTATTTAACAATACATCTGATGTCATGTAGGTTCTGGGTCTTGGTCCCCTTCTAGAATATACTGGAATGGACACAATAGGCCACTACCTCTTCGGGTTAAGCATAGTGGCCGGTCATCTTGACGCGATACGGGAGACGGTCGGTGAGGTGCTTGGGGTGGAAGGCAGCAGAAAATTTGTGGAGGCGATCGCTGACAAGTGTGGGGTTCCTCCACCACCGGAGGACTAGGCGATCGTCTATTATTTTCTTTTGTTGTTTGTAAAAATGTAAATTTTAATGAATGTTTGTTTGATGATAAATGTTTGTTATCGATTATCAAATTGTTTATTGTCTTTTTGTTTGATGCTAAATGTGGTCGATGTATACCGGGCCACGACGTTTGGTGGCTTTGAATTGGATTCAAAGGCGCGTCCCTCTCGGTAACCTCAAAGGTCGCGCACGCCCGGTCGCTTCAGCCGCTTGTATTAATGGCCAATGTTGCAGGCGACTCCTACTCTACGGTCCGCTTGTGAAAATTAATGTGTTTACACATGCGGTTTACCTTTGCGAGTCGTCTGTGATGTTCATTCATCACAGACGGCTATTAATTCATTTGACATCACAGGCTCATTTTTTTACGGACCACCTGGGTCTGAAAAATGTGGTAATGGTTTTTGTAGTAGTGTGAGGTAGTTGTTTATTTTCATATTTGGTGTCGAGATAGTAATCTTATTTCTGGCTCCAGCTTCCATTCTATGGTAAACTCGAGTCGTAGACTTGACCCACACAATATATGACCCTCATTCATACAGTGGACATGCCAAGTTGTATACTTTATCAAATATAATTATTCATTCATACACCCCTGCAAAGGAATTATGGCAGGCCCTAGACTGCAAGTATGTCACACCCGGTTTCTCCGAAGAACAACCGAGTGAATATCACATGTATGCTAGGATCATTTTCTCATACATGTGATGACAAATAGTGAAGCATCATTTATTACAAGCCAGGTGTCGAATATAAATAAGTCTTACATAGCATATGTCTCAATTGACGATAATAAGTTCATAACAAGTAAATAAAATAGCAACAGAATATTATTCTTGTGGGCTCCGTCACAGATGTTGCCCGGGGGACTCCATGAACCTAGAAACCTTCTTCGGGTCCGAAGTCTTGATCATTAAACACCACATCATTCTCTTGACCTGAGCAGCAATATAAACCAACAAATATGCAAGTTTGAGTACCGTTGGTACTCAGCAAGTGTGGAAAATTTTGTCATGCATGGCTAGAACAAGGAGAGGTTGAACTCATGGTTAAAGCACTACGTAATTAATACCTATCACCTTAGCTTATTAAGCACCTACATTACTACACAGGTGAAATAGTCCCAATCTCCCAACCCATCATCATAATCAAATGACCATAACCTCAAATTCCAATGTTAAGCTCCCCGCTTAACATCCTCAACTTCCAAAGCCATCAATCCTCTAATCATGAATAAGTCCAAGCCGCTCTTGACCGTGAGCACGGCTGTCATGACAGTTTTTGACTCTGTAGAGTTTGCACCACTGTACCCACATGTAGTGATTTCATCCCCCGTTGCCGGGTGGACTAAAAGTACCTCTATTATGCCAGTGGCTACAAACCACATTCACACTTCCCAGGTGTGTAGCCAGGAGATCACTATGAAGCCTTTACAAAGAGATTCCCGACGAGCGTGGGCCCACTGAGGTTTCACCCCTAACAGCATACAAGAGGCTCCAACCCCGCTGCAGTGGCCCCCTCTTGAGCCTTGCGGTTCATATGGTAGTCCAGCTGACACCTACTCCCTGCACCATCCAACACACCCATACTACGCCGGGGATACACCTAATTAATTGGCCAAGCTGCCCCATCTCAGCATGTGGTTGGCACGGTAAAGCCAGGTTACATGCTCCATGAACCGGTCCTTAGGATCCAGGCAAGTACTAAACACAAACCCGAGTCTCGTGCACCCAGCACCAACCAAATCATCCAACTTGCCTCGATCCTTACCTCTACATAACTCATAATATCTCTTTCAAGAGTAAGGTAAATAAATTGATGGTCTCATATCCCAATTATCCCATTCTAAGCATGGCTAAGCATAAGCATATAAATAAATGACATGATAAAATAAATCCCAACCCAAGCTACAAGGAAACAAGGTAATGAAATTCTAGGAAACTTCCTAGCATGGGTTTCATATTTCAATTGACAATACAAATAATTCTATCTACACAACCTAGCATAGGATCAAAGTGTTCAAGGACACTTGCCTTCTTCCTGCTGCTCTGGGAATGGAAAGTCTTGTTCTTATAAGGGAAGAACTTGCTCTGGGGCAGGTTCTACTCATGCCAACACACATAGCAAAAGAAAACAACAATCCATAAGACATAGTTCACACCTTCACTTCATACAAACCACACATTCACACCTATGAAAGTCATTCACATTTCTAAGTGTTGTGATTACTCTATGTGTGTTGATTTTTGGCTCACATGCACTTTTAAACATGTGTATATGATTTCCAACTTTTATATTCAGATTTTCTGTTTGCTCATTATATATGAATTTCCAATTTAAACAACTTCTTTAATACACTCATGAGCTACCAAGTTTGCATGGAAGGTCTTCTTCCACCCCAAATGGGTCTTTAGATCTTCTACCAAATTCTAAACTGAAACCTTTGGATTTAGAAACTCCATTTATCATTTTCTAGTTATGCACACCTATTTTCCTATATTTTCCAGATTTATTTTCTATGACTAAAAGTAAACCTTAATATTAAATAGTAAGGCATATCATCTAAACAGAATAGGTTCTAATCAAAATATTAAATAATATATTTTTGGAACTTCTCCTCTGTTGTGAACTAATTTAAATTTATTTTACCAAATTTCAGAATTATTTATTAACCTAAAAATGTGTTCCTGGAGTAATAAATGTGAACAATCAATTAGACAGATCCATTTCAGCTAAAAATCTATTTTTATCTCACTCCAAAGTTTTCCAAGTGCTAGGAAAGTTTAAATTTGAATTTACAATGTGTTTGTCCCATCTTTTAAATTTTAAATACTAATCCCATATTCAAACTCCTAACTTTAATATCACATAGGGTTAAAAAGGTAAACTCTCCCCACTATAGGGTCTATTATATTATTTTATGAATTTCCAGGGGCCTAACTATGTATAACAGAGGGGTTTTGCTAATTTTTATTAAGTCCAGGGGCTAAAACTGATTTTTAATTGAATTTACATGAATTTCAGAAGTTCCAGGGGCTAGATCAGAAGTTTCCAGGGTTAGCTCATATTTTACGAGATCCCCAGGGGGTAGCGCGTAAGAATCCCAGCCTTTATAACGGGGGGCTAACGTGGACCGTCTGATTTAAAACAGACGGCGGAGATTATAACGTCGAACCGGTACGCGGGGATTTAAATTCTACCGTGCGATTTAAAATAGACGGCGCACAAGCGGCCACGTCGCTCTGATCGAGCGCGGGTGGTGCTGCCCGGCGGCGCGCGGCGGCGGGAGGCGGCGATCTCGCCGGAATACTTCGGATCTTCATCAATTCTTCCTAAAACTGGGATTTCATGGCATAGATCGGTAGAGGGGAGGTCGGGGATCTCAGCTCGGGGTTTTTCTTGAGCTCGGAGGTCCTGGAAGGCGGTCGGCGACGAGGTCCGAGGTGAATTCACGGTGATGCTCGTCGGCGCTGTGTTTGAAGCGCAAGCCACCGAGTTTTCTGCACCTGCGTGATTCCCCGGAGGCGGTGGAACACAATCGGCGCGTTAGATCAGAGAACCCGAGCAGAGATCGAGAGAAAACGGTGATCGGAGCTTCGGTTCTCACCGGGAGGAAAAACAGCCGATCGCGGGTGAAAATTGGGATGATGCCGTTGTTTATATAGCCGGGGGAGGGCGGCGTTCGGTTGTGATCGAGCTGGAGTCGTCCAGAACCGAAATTCAGCTGGGATACGTGGGTATCCGGGGTGGTTTTGATTCGCGGGAGAGAGAGAGGAGTCCCGGTCGGCCGAGCGCGCGCGCGAGGAGGAAGAAGATGGTGGGCCTCGCGTGTCAGTGAGAAAGAGAACGGGGCGCGCGGCTGCGGGCTGTCGAGGGGGTGAGGTGGGCCGGCTGGTGGGTTTTGGCCCACTGGCCGGAGGGTTTGTTTTTTTCTTTTTCTTTTTCTTTTCTGTTTTGAGTTGAATTTGAATTCCTTTGAATTTGAATTTCTGTACCACATGCAATACGTCCAAAATTGTTTAAATTCCCCTCTTAACAGGTTTTGGGGTGTTACAAAGTATGCGGAGTCAGATGATGGACGTGAACTTTATGTTAATGACCAGTACCATGAATACAAGATGTTTGATGACCGATATGTCGTTGAATAGGCTCATTAAATTCAACTTCTAGTGGGGGAACTTGCATATTTTAATGTTGTCTTGCTTGATAAATTTGTGGTTGGTGGTGTTATTTCCAAACTGCCTCCATCTTGGAGAGTTTTTCCATGAGCCTTAAACACAAGAAAGAGGTCATGACTATTGAAAGTCTGATCTCAGCTCTTGATGTTGAGGAGAAGGCAAGATCCAAGGATGTGCCTCGCTCTATAACGCAATAAGGGACTCCCTTAAATGCCAACATGGTTGAAGGTAAATCTGGTGGTGGCAATAAGAACAATAAGAACTAGAAGAGAAAGGCCAAACAAAACACTAGCTTTAAGAATAAAAAGAAGGAAGACCTGACTTGCTTTGTGTGCGGTGAGTTTGGCCACATAGCCAGGAAATGCCACAATAGAAATGGCAAGAAAGGTGGTCATAAATCTGTGTATGTCACTGTTAGCGAGATCGGAGGCCGATCTGGTCAGGGTATGTTCCAAAAATTCTTCTAGCATGTCAATCCACCAATTGGTTGTTAGAAACGGGAACTAACTTGCATGTTTGTTCTGACTTTAAATTATTTTCTTCTTATCAGGCTACCGACAGTTGCTCCGTCTTGATGGACAATGGATCAAGGACTCCTGTATATGGAATTGGAAGAGTCGATCTGATGTTGACCTCCGAAAAGACTCTGTCTTTGAAGAATGTGCAGCACGTCCCTAGAAATAAATAGGAACCTGATTAGTTGTTCACTTTTGTGTCGTGATGGCTTTAAGTTGATGTTTAAGTCAAACAAGTTTATTGTTTCAAAGTTTGGTTTATTTATCGAAAAATACTATGATACTGGAGGTCTATTTCGTCTTTCAGTTGAAGATTGTAATAATTTTGTGAACTCGGTTGCTTGTTCTAGTTCTAAGTGCAATGGAAAAGAAGCCACTGTTTGACACTCTCGTCTTTGTCACATTAATTTTGATCGCATCATTCGATTGTCTAAACTTAATTTGATTCTGAAAATTCTTGTTGAAAGGAGATCTAATGTCACACCCGATTTCTCCGAAGAACAACCGAGTGAATATCACATGTATGCCAGGATCATTTTTTCATACATGTGATGACAAATAGTGAAGCATCATTTATTACAAGCCAGGGGTCGAATATAAATAAGTCTTACATAGCATATGTCTCGATGGACGCTAATAAGTTCATAACATGTAAATAAAATAGCAGCGGAATATTATTCTTGTGGGTTCCGTCACAGGCGTTGCCCGGGGACTCCATGAACCTAGAAACCTTCTTCGGGTCCGAAGTCTTGATTGTTAAACACCACATCATCACCTTCACCTGAGCAGCAATTTAAACCAACAAATATGCAAGGTTGAGTACCGTTGGTACTCAGCAAGTGTGGGAAAGTTATGTCATGCATAGCTAGAGCAAGGAGAGGTTGAACTCATGGTTAAAGCACTACGCAATTAATACCTACCACCTTAGCTTATTAAGCACCTACATTACTACATAGGTGAAATGGTCCCAATCTCCCAACCCATCATCAAAATCAAATAACCATAACATCACTTCGAATGTTAAGCTCCCCGCTTAACATCCACAACTTCCAAAGTCGTCATCCTCTAATCATGAATAAGTCCAAGCCCCTCTTGACCGTGAGCACGGTTGTCATGACAGTTTTGACTCTGCAGAGTTTGCACCACTGTACCCACATGTAGTGATTTCATCCCCCGTTGCCGGGTGGACTAAAAGAACCTCCATTATGCCAGTGGCTACGAACCACATTCACACTTCCCAGGTGTGTAGCCAGGAGATCACTACGAAGCCTTTACAAAGGGATTCCTGACGAGCGTGGGCCCACTGAGATTTCACCCCTAACAGCATACAAGAGGCTCCAACCCCGCTGCAGTGGCCCCCTCTTGAGCCTTTCGGTTCATATGGTAGTCCAGCTGACACTTACTCCCCGCACCATCCAACACACCCATACTACGCCGGGGATACACCTAATTAATTGGCCAAGCTGCCCCATCTCAGTATGTGGTTGGCACGGTAAAGCCAGGTTACATGCTCCATGAACCGGTCCTTAGGATCCAGGCAAGTACTAAACACAAACCCGAGTCTCGTGCACCCAGCACCAACCAAACCATCCAACTTGCCTCGATCCCTACCTCTACATAACTCATAATATCTCATTCAAGAGTAAGGTAAATAAATTGATGATCTCATATCCCAATTATCCCATTCTAAGCATGGCTAAGCATAAGCATATGAATAAATGACATGATAAAATAAATCCCAACCCAAGCTACAAGGAAACAAGATAATGCAATTCTAGGGAGACTTCCTATCATGGGTTTCATATTTCGATTGACAATGCAAATAATTCTATCTACACATCCTAGCACAGGGTCAAAGTGGTCAAGGACACTTGCCTTCTTCCTGCTGCTCTGGGAATGGATAGTCCTGATCTTGAAAGAGAAGATCTTGCTCTGGGGCAGGTTCTACTCATGCCAACACACATAGCAAAAGAAAACAACAATCCATAAGACATAGTTCGCACTTTCACTCCACACATACATACATATGGTAGTTATTCACATTTCTAAGTGTTGTGGTTACTCTAGATGTGTTGATTTTTAGCCCACATGCACTTTTAAACATATGAATATTATTTCTAACTTTTGCATTCAGATTTCTGTTTGCACACTATATATGAATTTCCAATTTAAACAAATTCTTTAACACACTCTTTAGCTACCAAGTTTGCATGGAAGGTAATTTCCTACTTCAAATGGGCTTTCAGATCTTCTACTAAATCCTAAACTGAAGTCTTTGGATTTGGAGACTTTATTTATTATTTTCTAGTTATGCATACCAATTTTCCTATATTTTCCAGATTTATTTTCTATGCTTAAAGGTGAGTTTTATTATGAAAATAGTAAGACACCTCATCTAAACAGAATTGGTTCTGATCTAAAATGTTCAATAATTTATATTTGAACTTCCTCTATGATCTGGAACAATTTAAATTTATTTTACTAGTTTTTAAAATTATTTCCTAGCCAAAAATATGTTTCTAGAACTAAGAAATATGAATATCATTTAGACAGAATTCATTTCAGCCAAAAATCTATTTCTAACTCATTCTAAAGTTTTCCAAGTGCTAGTGAAGTTTAAATTTGAATTTACAATGTGTTTGCCTCACCTTTTAAATTTTAAATCCTAATCACATATTCAAATTCCTAAATTTAATATCATATAGGGTTAAAAAGGTAAACTCACCCCACTACAGGGTCTATTATATTATTTCATAAATTTTCAGGGGTCTAACTACAAATAACAGAGGGGTTTTGCTAATTTTTATTAAGTCCAGGGGCTAAAACTGATTTTTAATTGAATTTACATGAATTTCTGAAGTTCCAGGGGCTAGATCAGAAGTTTCCGGGGCTAGCTCGTTTTTTCCGAGATCCCCAGGGGGTAGCGCGTAAGAATCCCGGCCTTTATAATGCAGGGCCGATGTGGACCGTCCGATTTAAAACAGACGGCTGAGATTATAACGTCGAACCAGTACGTGGGGGTTTCAGTCTACCGTGCGATTTAAAATAGACGGCACACAACCAGCCACGTCGCCCTGGCCGTGCGCGGGCGGCGCTGCCCGGCGGCGCGCGGCGGCGGGAGGTGGCGATCTCGCCGGAAAACTTCGGATCTTCGTCTATTCTTCCTAAAACTGGGATTTCATGGCATAGATCTGTAGAGGGGAGGTCGGGGATCTCACCTCGGGGTTTTTCTTGAGCTTGGAGGTCCTGGAAGGCGGTCGGCGACGAGGTCCGAGATGGAACAGCGGCGATGCTCGTCGGAGCTGTGTCTAGGGCGAAATCTACCGATTTTTCTGCACCTGCGTGATTCCCCAGAGGCGGTGGAACAAGATCAGCGCGTTAGATCAGAAATCCCGAGCGAAGATCGAGAGAAATTGGCCGGAGAAACTCTGGTTCTCATCGGGAGGAAAAACAGCTGATCGTGGTGGAAAAACGGGGCGATGCTGGCGTTTTTATAGACGAAGGAGGGTGGCGGGTTTGTTTAGATCGAGTTTGAGTCGTCTGGGACCAGAATCTCGGCTGGGGAACGCGGTTTTCCGGGTTAGTTGCGATCGGGCGCGCGCGGAAGAGTCCGGCGGTTGGCACGAGCGGGAGGTCAGAGATGACAGGCGGGCCCCGCGTGCCAGTGAGAGGGAGGGGGGGCGCGCGGCTGCGGGCTGGCGCGGGGGTGGGTGGGCCGGCTGGTGAGTTTTGGCCCACTGGCCGGGGTTTTTTTTCTTTTTCTTTTTATTTTTCTTTTTCTTTTCTGTTTTGAGTTAAATTTGAATTCCAATTTGAATTTGAATTTCTGCACCACATGCAATACGTCCAAAAATTTTTAAATTCCCCTCTTAACAGGTTTTGGGGTGTTACAGCTCTACCCCCCTTAAAAGAAATCTCGTCCTCGAGATTGGTGGTTCTAAGAAAACAATTCCGGAAACTGTGCCTTAAGCCCGTCTTCCCGCTCCCATGTGACTTCCTCTTCCGAGTGATGCTTCCACTGCACCTTGCACATCCGGATTCTTTTATTTCTTGTGAGGCGTTCCATTGTCTCCAAAATCTTGAACGGTTGCTCGGCATACGACAGATCCTCAGCTACGTCAACCTCATTCATGGGTAACATCTCTTCAGACGTCCCCAGACATTTCTTGAGCTGTGACACATGGAATACATCGTGCACATCCGATAGGCGAGTCGGTAATTCTAGTTGATATGCCACTTCGCCTTTCCTCTCCAGAACTTGAAAGGGTCCGATGTATCGAGGTGATAACTTCCCTTTCACCTTGAACCGACGAAGTCCTCGAATAGGGGACACCATGAGGTAGACATAGTCCCCCACGTTGAAAACTAGCTCTCTTCTCCGTACATCGGCATAGCTCTTTTGTCGTGTGTGTGCTATCCTCAAGTTGTTGCGGATTTCCCTCACTTTCGCCTCTGCATCTTGTAGTACCTCGGGTCCAAATACTTTACTTTCCCCGACTTGGTTCCAGAATAGTGGTGTTCTGCACTTTCTCCCATACAAAGCTTCAAACGGTGACATCTTCATACTAGCCTGATAGCTGTTGTTATAGGAGAACTCCGCATACGGTAGGTTCTTATCCCAACTCCTATTGCTCTTGAGTGCACACGCTCACAGCATATCCTCAAGGATCTGATTGGTTCTTTCCGTCTGTCCGTCCGTCTGGGGATGATAGGCAGAACTCAAGTTCAGATGAGTTCCCATGGTTTCGTGTAACTTCTGCCAGAACCTTGAGGTGAACTGTGGCCCTCGATCTGACACTATCTTCTTTGGCACTCCATGGAAACACACGATCCTTGACATGTATAACCCTGCCAATTTGGACCCGATGTAGCTTTCTTTCACAGGGATGAAATGAGCTACCTTGGTTAGCCTGTCGATGATGACCCATATCGAATCATATCCTGATTGAGTCCTGGGTAATCCCACTATGAAATCCATACCGATTTCTTCCCATTTCCATTCAGGCACTTTAAGTGGTTGCAATAATCCCGCGGGTCGTTGATGTTCTGCTTTCACCAACTGACATGTGTCACATAGGGCAACATGTTCTGCGACATCTCGCTTCATGCCATACCACCAATACCTGCTCTTGAGGTCATGGTACATCTTCGTACTCCCAGGATGAATGGAATAGTATGAATCATGAGCCTCCTTCAAGATCAATTCACGGATCTCCTTTACTTCAGGCATACAAATTCTTTTCCTGTGCCACACCGTACCTTGTTCATCCTCTCTGAAACCAGGGGCTTTATTTTCCTTGATGAGTTGTCGGATTTCTTGTATCTTCTCATCATTCTTTTGACCATTGCGTATGTCTCGCTCTAAGGTGGAGTCCACTTCCATGGCGATGGCTTCACCACTATTCACCAGACATAGGTTAAGTTTTATAACCTCTTCCTTCAACTCTGTAGGCATGTCCTTCAAGCTCAACCTATTGACTTGCACCTTCCGGCTTAAAGCATCTGCCATGACGTTCGCTTTCCCTGGATGATAGTTGATGCCCACATCAAAGTCGTTGATTAGCTCTAACCATCTCCTTTGTCTGAGGTTGAGATCTGGCTGTGTGAAAATGTACTTTAAGCTCTTACGATCCGTATATATGTCTGTCCTCTTCCCCATCAAGTAATGCTGCCAAATCTTCAACGCGTGTACTACTGCAGCTAGCTCTAGGTCATGTGTAGGATAGTTCTTCTCATGTTTCCGAAGCTGCCGGGACACGTAAGCCACGACACGCCCCTCTTGCATGAGAACACATCCCAACACGTTTCCGGAGGCATCTCAGTACACCGAAAAGTTTTTCTGCATATCTGGCATAACTAGCACTGGGGCTGTTGTCAATCTCTTCTTCAGTTCCTGGAAACTCGTCTCGCACTGCGGCGTCCATGTGAATGTGATTCCCTTTTCCAACAGTTTGGTGAGGGGTCTCGAAATCTTGGAGAAACCCTCGATAAACCGTCGATAGTATCCAGCCAATCCTAAGAAGCTTCAAACTTCCCCGACATTCTAAGGGGCCTTCCACTTCTGTACATCCTCGATTTTGGCGGGATCTACGGAGATTCCTCCCTCCGAGATTATATGTCCTAAGAAGGGAACTCTCTTCAGCCAAAACTCACACTTGCTCAACTTGGCATATAGTTGGTGTTCTCTCAGCTTCTGCAACACCAACCTTAGATGTTTCTCATGTTCTTCTTCACCTTTGGAGAAGACGAGAATGTCATCTATGAAAACCACCACAAATTTGTCCAGATATTCTATAAATACCTTGTTCATGAGATACATGAAGTATGCCGGGGCATTAGTTAGCCCGAAAGGCATGACGGTGTATTCATATAGTCCGTACCGAGATACGGAAGCTATCTTGGGAATATCAGTTTGCCTTATCTTAAGATGGTGGTACCCGACCTGAGATCAATTTTCGAGAACACACAAGCTCCCCTCAACTGATCAAACAAGTCTTCAATGCGGGGTAATGGGTACTTGTTCTTGATGGTTACTTCATTCAAAGCACGGTAGTCTACGCATAACCTTTGGGTCCCGTCCTTCTTGGGCACAAATATCACTGGAGCTCCCCATGGTGAGGAACTAGGATGAATGTACCCCTTCTCTGTCAACTCTCTCAAATGATCCTTGAGTTCTCCCAGCTGCTTGGAGTCCATCCGATAAGGTCTCTTGTATATCGGAGCTGTTCCAGGCACTAGCTCAATCGCGAATTCCACTTCACGATCGGGAGGCATACCTGGCAACTCCTCCGGAAAAACGTCTGGATACTCCCTGATAATCCTGATCTCCTCCACTTTCACCTCAACTTGATTTAATTTAATGTCCCTCCTAGGCTCTTGTATTGTTATAAACTTTACTCTTGTGCCACTAGGGTGAGTTAGTTCCACCGTTCTGGTCGAACAATGGATGATTACTTTATGTTTGGTCAACCAATCCATACCCAAAATAGTATCGCTCCCTTGTGAATCTATCACTATGAGGTTGGCAGTAAATACTACCCCATTAATGTCTAGATTCACCTTGGGACACACTTGTCTTGTCCTTATTTCTCCACCTGGAGAGTTTACTGCTAGCATATGGTTCATTTCTGTTGTTGCTAGATCATGCTTCTTAACAAACCCTTGGGCAATGAACGAGTGGGTAGCACCAGAATCGAACAACAGGGTTGCAATGTGTAAATTGGCAGGAAACTTACCAACTACCATGTCAGGTGCCTCTTGCCCCTCCTCCATGGTCACGTGGTTCACCCGTCCTCGCATCACATTCTGCTGTTGCGGCTGCACGGGCTTCTTCTTTGGGCACTTATGGGCGTAGTGCCCCATTTCACCACAGTTAAAGCATTGCACCCCCGACCTTAGGTGCCTCACCTTTGTTGTCTTGGGGTTGGTTCGGGGGTCCTTGTACTGCTGGTCGAGGTTGATATGTGGGGCGAGGCTGCTGTACAAACTGATGTTGTGGCTGTGTTGGTGCTGATGGAGGCCTGGAATTCGGGTTGTATCCTCTCGGCGCGGTGTAGGGTACCGCAGCACGGCTCGTCTGCCCTGCGGGTTGCTGCATCAGACGTGGGCGGGTGTTGCTACCCGGGGCTTGGTGTGACCATCCTGCCTTCCTCTTGTTTTCATTTTCCAAGGCCTTCAGCTTCCATTCCACAACAAATGCTCTGTCCACCATCTTTTGAAAACTTTCATACTCGTTGGAGGACATTGCACACTGCATTTCTGCTGTAAGTCCTTCTACGAAGCAATCCTGTTTCTGCTCATCAGTCTCTATGTCTCGTGGGGCATAACGGGATAGTTGGGTGAATTTAGTGAGGTATCCCCTCACCGTCATGTTTCCTTGCTGCAGCCCCAAGAACTCCTTTCTCTTGTTTTTAAGTTCACCCCTTGGTATGTAGTGGTTGCGGAAGCTACACTTGAACTCTTCCCAAGTAATGTTTTCAGGGTCATGATGGGCGGCCACGTAAGCGGTCCACCAATCAGCAGCAGGTCCATGCAATTGGTGAGAGGCAAACAGCACCCTCTCATACCCCTGGCATAGTATGATCCTCATCTTGCTCTCAATGGTCTTTAGCCAATCATCTGCCTCTAGAGGTTCAGCAGCACTTGCAAACTTGGGAGGTTGAGTCCCCAGAAACTCACTCAACCTTGGTTGGCGTGGTGCAGCTTGTGGAGGTGGAGCTTGGTGCAAGTTGGCCACCACTTGAGTCAGGCTCTGAATGAGCTGATTCTGATTTTCAAGCATTTGGTGGATGGGATCAACTCCTTCATGGCGACCACCCCTGTCTTGTCCTCCAGAAATATGAGGGTTGCCGGCCTCATCGTTGTTGTTGGCGGGGTTGGCAGCACGACCCTTTCCTCTTCCGGCCATCTATCATGATCAACCAAATGTCAATTTAAAGCATTACGTATTAACTTCCCAATTTTCTTGCTTTAAACTTAAAATTTTGAGAAATTATTAGATTTATATTTTCTGAGGGTTTCATGTCTCACGCGAAATAAATGCACTCTTTATTCATAGGGGTTCACACATCAAAGCAAAACAATCCTGAAGACGAGGTTGTGGACAATTGCCCCTGGCTTCCACAACTCACGCCGCACACCAAACATAATCACACCCTTAACTAAGGTAACGACTCGACTACTCGACATCTGCTAAACTAAGGGAAAGGACTCTACACTACTCGTATCACTGAGCTGGCTCCTCGGGATCTTCCTCATTATTGCGGCTGCCCTCTGACTCCGCTTTGGGTGGGGAAGCTGCTGGTGGAGAAGTGCGGCGACGTCTGCTCGCCCGGTGATCAGGGGAGTCAGGAGTCCACGTGTCATTCATGGGAAGCTGCTGCTGACACTTCTGCAGTCGAGTGTTGAGCATAGCAGCATCCTCCAAGCACAAGTCTATGTGCTCATGGGAAGTCCCTTGCTGCACTGGCGGGTACTTGTACTCCGTTGTACCACTCTCACGCTGGAGGACATACATGTACTCAGTCCTGTCCAGGTGGCGACGGTAGACGTGACTCTGGCAGGTGATTGCCTCCCAGGTGACATCCTTCTCCGCATCGACCTGTGTCGCTCGACAAGCTGGAGGGTGGTGGATCTTAAGCAGCTGATTTTCATGGATAATCCTCATTTATGACCTCCATTCTTACCGCTTCTCACGGATGGTCCGGGTGGAGCTATAGTGTATGATTAACTTGCCCGTATTGCCGGCGGCTTGGAGCATACGTCGAAGACGGCGCAATAAGCCTCCTACTGCCAATCCGTAGGAGAGATACGTCACCGGACGGTTCTCCTCTCTCAAGGCAAGGGCAACTACAGGAACTCTCCCTCCGGTGGACTTGGGGCAGTACGGATCATGCGAACCATCTAAAACATAAAGCATTTAAACTTAAGTTAGATAAGATTTTAAACAAAAATCCTATTTTGAACAAAAGTTGGGTAAGATGAATAAAGTGACCCCATTAAACAACACTTTTTAACCCACACCTTTGTAAAAATAGTTTTTAATAAAATAGGGTCCTTAAATACGTCCATTTCTACCTAGGTCCACGTTCCTACGGGCAACCTTGGCTCTGATACCAACATCTGTCACACCCGGTTTCTCCGAAGAACAACCGAGTGAATATCACATGTATGCCAGGATCATTTTCTCATACATGTGATGACAAATAGTGAAGCATCATTTATTACAAGCCAGGTGTCGAATATAAATAAGTCTTACATAGCATATGTCTCGATGGACGATAATAAGTTCATAACATGTAAATAAAATAGCAGCGGAATATTATTTTGTGGGCTCCGTCACAGGCATTGCCCCGGGGGACTCCATGAAGCTAGAAACCTTCTTCGGGTCCGAAGTCTTGATCGTTAAACACCACATCATCCCCTTGACCTGAGCAGCAATTTAAACCAACAGATATGCAAGGTTGAGTACCGTTGGTACTCAGCAAGTGTGGGAAAGTTATGTCATGCATAGCTAGAGCAAGGAGAGGTTGAACTCATGGTTAAAGCACTACGCAATTAATACCTACCACCTTAGCTTATTAAGCACCTACATTACTACATAGGTGAAATGGTCCCAATCTCCCAACCCATCATCAAAATCAAATAACCATAACATCACTTCGAATGTTAAGCTCCCCGCTTAACATCCACAACTTCCAAAGTTGTCATCCTCTAATCATGAATAAGTCCAAGCCGCTCTTGACCGTGAGCACGGCTGTCGTGACAGTTTTGACTCTGCAGAGTTTGCACCACTGTACCCACATGTAGTGATTTCATCCCCCGTTGCCGGGTGGACTAAAAGAACCTCCATTATGCCAGTGGCTACGAACCACATTCACACTTCCCAGGTGTGTAGCCAGGAGATCACTACAAAGCCTTTACAAAGGGATTCCCGATGAGCGTGGGCCCACTGAGGTTTCACCCCTAACAGCATACAAGAGGGTCCAACCCCGCTGCAGTGACCCCCTCTTGAGCCTTGCGGTTCATATGGTAGTCCAGCTGACACCTACTCCCCGCACCATCCAACACACCCATACTACGCCGGGGATACACCTAATTAATTGGCCAAGCTGCCCCATCTCAGCATGTGGTTGGCACGGTAAAGCCAGGTTACATGCTCCATGAACCGGTCCTTAGGATCCAGGCAAGTACTAAACACAAACCCGAGTCTCGTGCACCCAGCACCAACCAAATCATCCAACTTGCCTCGATCCCTACCTCTACATAACTCACAATATCTCATTCAAGAGTAAGGTAAATAAATTGATGATCTCATATCCCAATTATCCCATTCTAAGCATGGCTAAGCATAAGCATATGAATAAATGACATGATAAAATAAATCCCAACCCAAGCTACAAGGAAACAAGATAATGCAATTCTAGGGAAACTTGCTATCATGGGTTTCATATTTCAATTGACAATGCAAATAATTCTATCTACACATCCTAGCATAGGGTCAAAGTGGTCAAGGACACTTGCCTTCTTCCTGCTGCTCTGGAAATGGATAGTCCTGATCTTGAAAGGGAAGAACTTGCTCTGGGGCAGGTTCTACTCATGCCAACATACATAGCAAAAGAAAACAACAATCCATAAGACATAGTTCACACTTTCACTCCACACATACATACATATGGTAGTTATTCACATTTCTAAGTGTTGTGGTTACTCTAGATGTGTTGATTTTAGCCTACATGCACTTTTAAACATATGTATATTATTTCTAACTTTTGTATTCAGATTTCTGTTTGCACACTATATACGAATTTCCAATTTAAACAAATTCTTTAACACACTCTTTAGCTACCAAGTTTGCATGGAAGGTAATTTCCTACTTCAAATGGGCTTTCAGATCTTCTACTAAATCCTAAACTGATGTCTTTGGATTTGGAGACTTTATTAATCATTTTCTAGTTATGCATACTTATTTTCCTATATTTTCCAGATTTATTTTCTATTCTTAAAGGTGAGTTTTATTATGAAAATAGTAAGACACCTCATCTAAACAGAATAGGTTCTGATCTAAAATGTTCAATAATTTATATTTGAACTTCCTCTATGATGTGGAACAATTTAAATTTATTTTACTAGTTTTTAGAATTATTTCCTAGCCAAAATATGTTTCTAGAACTAAGAAATATGAATATCATTTAGACAGAATTCATTTCAGCCAAAAATCTATTTCTAACTCATTCTAAAGTTTTCCATGTGCTAGTGAAGTTTAAATTTGAATTTACAATGTGTTTGCCTCAACTTTTAAATTTTAATCCTAATCACATATTCAAATTCCTAAATTTAATATCATATAGGGTTAAAAAGGTAAACTCACCCCACTACAGGGTCTATTATATTATTTCATAAATTTTCAGGGGTCTAACTACACATAACAGAGGGGTTTTGCTAATTTTTATTAAGTCCAGGGGCTAAAACTGATTTTTAATTGAATTTACATGAATTTCTGAAGTTCCAGGGGCTAGATCAGAAGTTTCCGGGGCTAGCTCGTATTTTCCGAGATCCCCAGGGGGTAGCGCGTAAGAATCCTGGCCTTTATAATGCGGGGCCGATGTGGACCGTCCGATTTAAAACAGACGGCTGAGATTATAACGTCGAACCGGTACGCGGGGGTTTCAGTTCTACTGTGCGATTTAAAATAGACGGCGCACAAGCGGCCACGTCGCCCTGGCCGTGCGCGGGCGGCGCTGCCCGGCGGCGCGCGGTGGCGGGAGGTGGCGATCTCGCCGGAAAACTTCGGATCTTCGTCTATTCTTCCTAAAACTGGGATTTCATGGCATAGATCGGTAGAGGGGAGGTCGGGGATCTCACCTCGGGGTTTTTCTTGAGCTCGGAGGTCCTGGAAGGCGGTCGGCGACGAGGTCCGAGATGGAACAGCGGCGATGCTCGTCGGAGCTGTGTCTAGGGCGAAATCTACCGAGTTTTCTGCACCTGCGTGATTCCCCGGAGGCAGTGGAACAAGATCAGCGCGTTAGATCAGAAATCCCGAGCGAAGATCGAGAGAAATTGGTCGGAGAAACTCTGGTTCTCACCGGGAGGAAAAACAGCTGATCGTGGGGGAAGAACGGGGCGATGCCGGTGTTTTTATAGACGAGGGAGGGCGGAGGGTTTGTTTAGATCGAGTTTGAGTCGTCTGGGACCAGAATCTCGGCTGGGGAACGCGGTTTTCCGGATTAGTTGCGATTGGGCGCGTGCGGAAGAGTCCGGCGGTTGGCGCGAGCGGGAGGTCAGAGATGACAGGCGGGCCCCGCGTGCCAGTGAGAGGGAGAGGGGGCGCGCGGCTGCGGGCGGGCGCGGGGGTGGGTGGGCCGGCTGGTGGGTTTTGGCCCACTGGCCGGGGTTTTGTTTTTTTCTTTTTCTTTTTATTTTTCTTTTCTGTTTTGAGTTAAATTTGAATTCCAATTTGAATTTGAATTTCTGCACCACATGCAATACGTCCAAAAAATTTTAAATTCTCCTCTTAACAGGTTTTGGGGTGTTACAGCTAAGTGTCATGCTCGCGTGCAAGCTAAGCAGACACGTAAACTTTTTAAAAGCGTGGAAGAGAAAATCTTGGCACCACTAGATCTCATTCACCCAGATTTGTGTGAAATGAATGAAATTTTGACTAGAGCAGGAAAGAGATATTTCATACCTTTTATTGATTATGCTACAAGATATTGCCAACTCTATCTTATTAAAATGAAACATCGGGCACTTGATTGTTTTAAGATCTATAAAGCAGAGGTAGAAAATCAACTGGAAAGAAAAATCAAACGTGTTAGGTCAGGTAGAGAAGGAGAGTACCTTTCTAATGATTTCGGTGAATATTGTGCGAAGCATGGAATTATCCATGAGACAACGGCTCCCTACTCGGCTCAATCAAATGGGGTGGCAGAGTGGAAAAGCTGAACACTCAAAGACTTGGTTAATGCCATGTTGGACAGTTCAGGTTTATCCAACTCATGGTGGTGGGAAGCCATTTTGACCGCATGTTTTTTGCTAAACCGAGTTCCATCATCCAAGGATGAAATGACCCCTTATGAAGGATGGAAAGAAAGAAAACCTGCTCTCAGTTTCTTGCGTGTATGAGTTGTTTGGTCAAAGTTAGTGTGCCTGCATGTTAGAAATGAAAATTGGGACAAAAATCGTGGATTGTGTCTTTCTAGGATATGCACACCATAGTGTAACCTATATATTTTTAGTGATTAAGTTCGAGATTCTAGATGTGCAAGTTAACACCGTGACTAAATCTCGTGATGCCACATTTTTGGAAATATTATTCCAATGAAGGATATTGTTGCAACTCATAGCGAAGCACCTGCGTGCTCTACCCCTGAACCGTTTTCAAATCCTGTACCTTCACAACCCACTAAGGATGACAGTATAAATATTGCTCCTCGAAGGATCAAGAGACAAAGGATTGAGAAATCTTTTGGTGATGATTTTACTATCTATCGGTTTGATGATACACCTAAAACACTTTCAGAGGCGTATGCATCGCCAGCTGCGGAGAATTGGAAGGAGGCAGTTCACAATGAAATAGAGTCCATTTTAACAAATGGAACTTGGAAAATATGAGACTGTCCTGTTCGGTGTAAGCCTGTTGGGTGTAAGTGGATATTTTAAAAAGAAACTCAAACCAGATGGTACAGTTGATAAATATAAGGCTAGACTTGTGGCTAAGGGATTTACCTAAAAGGAAGGCGAGCATTTTTTCGATACTTATTCACCTATTGCTAGGATAATCATAATTCATGTACTTGTTGCACTTCCTGTGTGTCATGATCTGCTCATCCATCTAATGGATGTGAAGACTGCTTTTCTCAATGGTGATGAGGAGATCTATATGAAACAACCTGATGGATTTGTGGTGTCTGGACAAGAGAACAAAGTGTGTAATTACGAAAGTCTTTGTATGGCCTCAAGCAGGCACCAAAGCAATGGCATGAGAAGTTCGATAGAACTATGACCTCAGCGGGCTTTGTGATAAATGAAGTTGAGACTTGTGTGTACTATCGGTTTGGTAGGGTAAAGGAGTAATATTGTGCTTGTATGTCGATGACATACTAATTTACGGGACTAGTATCGATGTGATAAATGATGTGAAATCATTTTTGTCCCAAATTTTCGACATGAAGGATTTGGGAGAGGTTGATGTTATTTTAAATATCAAACTGAATAATGGTGAGAATTAGATTACTTTAAAACAATCTCATTATGTGGAGGACATTTTGAGTCGCTTTAGTTACTCACATTCTAAAGCTTCTCCAACACCATATGATAGTCACTACAGGGATACAACGGACTTACGACAGCCAAGGCCGTCATAATTAAGTCATAAACCGTCGTAAATAAGCTACTTACGACGGTATAGAGTCGAGGTAATTATTTTGTCGTAAATAAGCTAACTTACGACGGCTACCGTCGTAAGTAAAGTAACTTACGACGGCGTCGCGCATCCGTCGTAAGTAACGGCCCAGGCCACTTGGTGGCCCAGGGCACGTTACTTACGACGGTTTTACTGACCGTCGTAAGTAGTAGAAGCTAACTTACGATGGCTTCTGGGCAGTAGCCGTCGTAAGTTATGTTTGTAATTTAAAAAAAAACAGAAACGCACTAATCTGGCTCGATGGCCAGCTCATAGAACAAACAGTTATAAAACAGGAGTAAACAGTCATAAAACAGTTCATACAACAGTTCATATGCATCACACACAACAGAAACTACAAACGGGCTACACACCACCCCCTCGACTACCTTCGGAGCTGAAGAAATCATCTCCACGCGTCTCTCTTGGAACCGGTAGCTGTGGCGATGGAGTAGATGCCTCCGTCACCGAACCCTACAAAACACATGAGTAGTTACGACGGTTGGATTCAGATATCAATGTCTTTCTCTTTTTTCTCACTCTCTTCCTCTCTCTATACTTTTCATCATCTCTCTCACTCAGTTCCTCTATCTTTGTACTATTCATCCCCTCTTTATGTCAGTCTCACTCACACACTCTCTCACACTTTCTCTCTCCCTCTATTGCAACACTCCATCTCTCCATCTCACTCGCACTCTCTCTCTCTCCCGCACTCCCTCTCTTCCTTCTGTACCACTCTACATCTCTCTCTCTCCTTATGTAGATGAAAAATACAATATTAAAGAGTTTATTGCATGTACCGGAGGCACCTGAGCTGCGGGCTCCTATGACGGGGTCACATGTTGGCCGTTCTATCGAGCTAAGGCCTATAATTGGAAAATATTAGAACCTATGTATTACTGAAATGTTATGAAAGTATACTACAGTAATTGAAATTACTTACCTCCATCGCTGCCTGCATCTGGGCCATGTAGTTAGCTTGGTACTCCTGGATGGCCCTCGTCCTGTCGAGCTCCTCCTGGGTCCACGTCAGCCTCTCTTGCCTGGAACGGAACTCCATGTCCCTCTGCAAGAGACGGCCACTCGATGGCCCAACCGACGAATTCTGCGTCGATGAAGTCCCTCTCGCAGGTCGCGCCGACCTCGAGTCGACAACTCCATCGAAAATGACAAACCTACAAAAGAAAGAAAAATAATAAGTAAAAGAAGGAAGAGTGAAAAACCAAAATCAAAGAAACCAACTCACCGGCCATGGGCCTTCCCGCCACCGCTTGCATACACGGCTTGAGGGTCGATTGGCGCGTTTTCCCAATCGTACCCTTCACCGTGTATTTTGATGACTTCCTGCCTGTACTTTTCCTAAAAAAACATAGAAATGGTGTTAGTGTGTCAATAATAATATTAGTTATAATTAGTTCTTCGCCTGATACATATCTTTAGGTACTTTATGAGGTTGTGGAAGGATGTCGCTGATCAATTTGATGAGGTTGTTGTAGCAGTTATTAGAAAAAAAGTACTTACACTTAATTGCCATAAGGCTAGTCATGAAAGTGAGGAGGGTCACTTCAGTGTGTTCATGCAGCGACTCTTCTGAAGCTTTGAGAAGCTTGAAGAACGCTTCAACCTCCGTTGTAGGAGGATCCTCCGTAAAGTCTGGTTGTATAGCTTCAAGCATCACATCCATCCTATCAACCTCCGTGTTATCATCATTTTCCTCTTCCACTTCTTGTACAGTTTCAGAAGTTGTCTCGCCGTGGAAGGTCCACACCTCATAATGTGGCATATAACCCTTTCGACACAAGTGTATCGAGACCGTCATTTTGTCCAAAAACTTGGTATTCCGACATTTCGTACATGGGCACCGCACCTTATCGGTCATTGACAATGAAAAAGCTCAATCTACAAAAGCATCTGTCTTGGCCAACCACTCATCCGAGTGACCACCAGAACTGTTCTTCCAACCGGTATACATCCAACTACGGTCCTCACCCATGTTTGAATCTGCAGTTTAATGTCAAGGAAATTATAGTTACTTTATAATTTATTTATGTCACAGCCCTACATCTATTGGAAAGGATAGGTCCTAAACCCACCCAAGAGTGACCGAGCGGAGCGTGCTCATGACGAGACGCGTGGTCTGGATCTGAACAAAATTTCAGCAGCATAATCCCACTGTTCTCCACTGCACGCCCGAAAATGGTGCAGCAGAGAACAACAGGGTTATGCCGTCGAAATCTCGTCTAGATATAAACCCGCGTCTCGTCACAAGCCACACCCCCTCGGTCACTCCCAGACTGTCCAAAAAGGGACAATTCCGAACCTACACGCCTCACATGCGTAACACATGTGACACGTGCCGGTTCGAAATGGGTGACGCATATTGTATAGGTTTGCGTCAATCTTTCATTTTTGAGTCATTTAAAAGAGAGAGAGGAAAGAACGAGAGAGAGAAGGAAAGAACGAGATAGAGAAGGAAAGAACGAGAGAGAGACAGAGAAGTGGGTCAGCTGTCCTAAGTTATGCCCCAAGAGTGTAACACCCAAAAATCTTGTTAAGACCCTAAATCATGTTAAGATGGGAATTTAAAAATTTTTGGACGTGTTGCATGTTTTGCAACAATTTAAATTCAAACTGCAATTTAATTTAAACTCAAAACAGAAAAGAAATAGAAAAAGAAAAAAAAAGACAGAAAAAAACCGGCCAGTGGGCCGAAACCCACCAGCCGGCCCAACCATCACCCGCGGCAGCCCGCAGCCACGTGCGCCTCTTCCTCCCACTGACAGGCGGGGCCCGCCAGCCCTTCTTCTACCTTGCGCCCGCGCCGGGACTCTCTCACCCGAATCGAAACCGATCGGGAATTATCGCATATCCCAGCCGAATTTCGTTCGGGGGCGACACAAACTCGATCTAAACCACCCCGCCGCCCTCCCCCGTCTATAAAAACCCCGACCTCGTTCTGTTTTTCCCACGCGATCCGCCGTTTTTACTCCGGTGAGAACCCGAGCCTTCTCCGGCGAATTCTGGCCGATCTACGCTCGGAAATTTTGATCTAACTCGCTGGTCTTGATCCACCGCCTCCGGGGAACCCTGCAGGTGCAGAAAACTCGGTGACTTGCGGTTCAAACACAGCGCCGACGAGCTCAAGAAAACCCCCGAGGTGAGATCTCCGACCTCCCCTCCACCGATCTATGCCATAAAATCACAGTTCTAGGAAGAATTCCCGAAGATCCGAAACTCTCCCGCGAGATCGCCGCCTCTCGCCGCCGTGCGCCGCCGGGCAGCGCCGCCCGCGCTCGATCACAGCGACGTGGCCGCTTGTGCACCGTTTATTTTAAATCGCACGGTAGAGTTTAAATCCCCGCGTACCGGTTCGATGTTATAATCTCAGCCGTCTGTTTTAAATCGGACGGTCCACATCTGCCCCGCGTTATAAAGACTGGAAATCTTACGTGCTACCCACTGGGGTTCTCGGAAAATAAGAGCTAGCCCCGGAAACTTCTGATCTAGCCCCTGGAACTTCAGAAAAATCATGTAAATTTATTTAAAAATCAGTTTTAGCCCCTGGACTTAATAAAAATTAGGAAAAACTCCTCTGTTATGTGTAGCTAGACCCCTGAAAATTGTTAAAATAATATTATAGACCCTGTAGTGGGGTGAGTTTACCTTTTTAACCCTGTTTGATATTAAATTTAGAAAATTGAATATGTGGCTCGTATTTAAAATTTAAAAAGTGGGACAAACATATTGTCAAATTTAAATTAAAAACTTTCTCGGTACTTAGAAAACTTTGGAGTGAGACAAAATTAGATTTTTGGCTGAAATGAATCTGTTTAATTTATTATTCACATTTATTAGTTATAGGGACACATTTTTAAGTGAAGAATAGTTCTGAAAATTAGGAAAATAAATGTAAAATAGTTTACATCAGAGGAAAAGGTCAAAAATATGTTATTAAATATTTTAGATCAGAACCTATTCTGTTTAGATGATGTGTCTTGTTATTTTCATAATAAAGTTCACATTTAGGCATAGGAAATAAATCTGAAAATATAGCAACTAGTAAATGATAAATGGAGTTTCTAAAATCCAAAGAATTCAGTTTAGGGTTGGTAGAAATTCTGAAGACACATATGGAGAAGGAAAATACCTTTCATGCATACTTGGTAGCTAAAAGGTGTAGTAATTGAATATAAGGAAATTTACTTAAATTGGAAACTCATATATAAAGTATGCAAGCATAAATGTGAATACAAAGTAGGAATCATATACACATGATTAAAAGTGCATGTAAGCCAAAGGTCAACACACATAGAGTAAACACAACACATAGAAGTTGTGAATGGCTTTGTTACATGGGAATGTGTGGTTTGTATGAAGTGGAAGTGTGAACTATGTCTTACGGATTGTTGTTTTTCTTTTGCTATGTGTGATGGTATGATGTAGAACCTGCTCAAGAGCAAGTTATTCCTTTCCAAGATCAGGACTACCCATTTCAAGAGCAGCAGGAAGGAGGCAAGTGTCCTTGACCACTTTGATCCTATGCTAGGATGTGTAGATAGAATTATTTGCATTGTCAAATAAAATATGAAACCCATGCTAGGAAGTTTCCCTAGAATTGCATTACCTTGTTTCCTTGTAGCTTGGGTTGGGATTTATTTTATCATGTCATTTATTATTATGCATATGCTTAGCCATGCTTAGAATGGGATATTTGGGATATGAGATCATCAGTTTATTTTACCATACTCTTGAATGAGATATTGTGAGTTATGTAGAGGTAGGGATCAAGGCAAGTTGGATGTTTTGGTTGTGTGCTGGGTGCACGAGACTCGGGTTTGTGTTTAGTACTTGCCTGGATCCTAAGGACCGGTTCATGGAGCATGTAACCTGGCTTTACCATGCCAACCACATGCTGAGATGGGGCAGCTTGGCCAATTAATTAGGTGTATCCCCGGCGTAGTATGGGTGTGTTGGATGGTACGGGGAATAGGTGTCAGCTGGACTACCATATGAACCGCAAGGCTCAAGAGGGGGCCACTGCAGCGGGGTTGGAGCCTCTTGTATGATGTTAAGGGTGAAACCTCAGTGGTCCCACGCTCGTTGGAAATCCCTTTGTAAAGGCTTCGTAGTGATCTTCTGGCTACACACCTGGGAAGTGTGAATGCGGTTCGTAGCCACTGGCATAATGGAGGTTCTTTTAGTCCACCCGGCAACGGGGGATGAAATCACTACATGTGGGTACAGTGGTACAAACTCTACAGAGTCAAAACTGTCATGACAGCCGTGCTCACGGTCAAGAGCGGCTTGGACTTATTCATGATTAGAGGATTGATGGTTTTGGAAGTTGTGGATGTTAAGCGGGGAGCTTAACATTGAAAATGATGATATGGCTATTTGTTTATGATGATGGGATGGGAGATTGGGACCATTTCATCTATGTAGTAATGTAGGTGCTTAATAAGCTAAGGTAATATGTATGAATTGCGTAGTGCTTTAACCATGAGTTCAACCTCCCCTTGTTCTAGCCATGCATGACATAATTTTCCCACACTTGCTGAGTACCATCGGTACTCAACCTTGCATATTTGTTGGTTTATATTGCTGCTCAGGTCAAGATAATGAGGTGGTGTATAATGACCAAGACTTTGGACCCGAAGAAGGTTTCTAGGTTCATGGAGACCCCCGGGCAACGCCTGTGAAGGAGCCCACAAGAATAATATTCCGCTGCTAGTTTATTTACTTGTGATGAACTTATTATTGTCCATCGAGACATTTGCTATGTAAGACTTATTTATATTCGACACCTGGCTTGTAATAAATGATGTTTCACTATTTGTCATCACATGTATGAGAAAATGATCCTGGCATACATGTGATATTCACTCGGTTGTTCTTCGGAGAAACCGGGTGTGACAGAAGTGGTATCAGAGCCAGGTTGCCCGTAGGAACGTGGACCTAGGTAGAAATGGACGTATTTAAGGGCCCTATTTTCTTAAAAACTATTTTTACAAGGTGTGTGTTGAAAAGTGTTATTTAATGAGTCACTTTCTTCATCTTACCCCAATTTTCATTCAAAATAGGATTTTTGTTTAAAAAGTTTATCTAACCTAAGTTTAAATGCTTTTTGTTTTAGATGGTTCGCATGATTCGAACCGCTCGCAAGTCCACAGGAAGGAGAGTTCCCGTAGTTGCCCTTGCCGAAAGAGAGGAGAGTCGTCCAGTGACGTACCTTTCCTACGGATTGGCAGTAGGAGGCTTGTTGCACCGTCTTCAACGTATGCTCGAAGCCGCCGGCAATACGAGCAAGCTAATCATCCACTATAACTCCACCAGGACCATCCTTGAGAAGAGGGAAGAATGGAGTTCAGAGATAAGGATTATACACGAAAATCAGCTGCTTAAGATCCACTGCTCTCCAGCTTGTAGAGCGACACAGGTCGATGCGGAGAAGGATGTCACCTGGGAGGCCATCACCTGCCAGAGTCACATCTATCGTCGACACCTGGACAAGACTGAGTACATGTATGTCCTCCAGCGCGAGAGTGGTACGTCGGAGTATAAGTACCCGCCAGTGCAGCAAGGGACTTCCCATGAGCACATGGATTTGTGCTTAGAGGATGCTGCCATGCTTAGCACTCGATTGCAGGAGTGTCAGCAGGAGCTTCAGGATGTTCGTGACACCCTGAAGAAAACCGAGGCGTTGCTTCGAGCCTGCTTGAGGGCGAGAGAAAGAGGAGATGGGAATGAACTGTGTGTCACCGTGAATGATACATGGACTCCTGACTCCCCAGATCGCCGAGCGATCAGGCGTCGTCGCACTTCTCCACCAGCAGCCTCCCCACCCAAAGCAGAGTCAGAAGGCAGCCGAAATGATGAGGAAGATCCCGAGGAGCCAGCTCAAGAAAACGAGTAGCATAGAGCCTTTCCCTTAAATTAGAAGGATGTCGAGTAGTCGAGTCGTTACGTTAGTTAATGGTGTGTTAATGCTCGGTGTGTGACGTGAGTTGTGGAAGCCATGAGCAATTGTTCACAGCCTCGTCTTCAGATTGTCTTGCTTTGGTGTGTGAACCCACATGAAATAATATTGCATTTATTTTTGTGTGAGATATGAAACCTCAGAAAAGTATAACAAAGCTTCAACACTTCAAAGTACAAACAAGTGAAAGTAGTAAGATAATACGTAATACTTTAAATTAACATTTGGTTGATCATGCTAGATGGCCGGAAGAGGAAAAGGTCGCGCTGCCAACCCCGCCAACAACAATGATGAGGCCTGCAACCCTCATCTTTTTGAAGGCCAAGACAGGGGTGGTCGCCGTGAAGGAGTTGATCCCCTCCACCAAATGCTGGAGAATCAGAATCAGCTCATCCAGAACTTGACTCAAGTGGTGGCCAACTTGCATCAAGTTCCACCTCCACAAGATGCACCACGCCAACCAAGGTTGAGTGAGTTTCTAGGAACTCAACCTCCAAAGTTTGCAAGTGCTGCTGAACCTCTGGAGGCAGATGATTGGCTTAAGACCATTGAGAGCAAGATGAGGATCATACAGTGCCAAGGGTATGAGAGGGTGTTGTTTGCCTCTCATCAGTTGCATGGACCTGCTGCTGATTGGTGGACCGCCTACGTGGCTGCCCATCATGACCCTGAGAACATCACTTGGGAAGAGTTCAAGCGTAGCTTCCGCAACCATTATATCCCAAGAGGTGAACTCAAAAACAAGAGGAAGGAGTTTTTGGGACTGCAGCAGGGAAACATGATGGTGAGGGAATACCTCACTAAATTTACTCAACTATCCCATTATGCCCCACGGGACATAGAGACGGATGAGCAGAAACAAGATTGTTTCGTGGAAGCACTCACCGCAGAAATGCAGTGTGCAATGTCCTCAAATGAGTATGAAAACTTCCAAAAGATGGTGGACAGAGCGTTTGTGGTAGAAAGGAAGCTGAAGGCCTTGGAAAATGAGAATAAGAGGAAGGCCGGGTGGTCACATCAAGCCTCGGGTAGCAACACCCGCCCACGTCTGATGCAGCAACCTGCAGGGCAGACGAACCATGCTGCGGTACCCTACTCAGCACCAAGAGGGTACAACCCGAACTACAGGCCTCCGGCAGCACCAGCACAGCCACAACGTCAGTTTGTACAGCAGCCTCGCCCCGCATATCCACCTCAACCAGCAGTACAGGGACCTCCAAACCAACCCCAAGACAACAAAGGCCAGGCACCTAAGGTTGGGGTGCAATGTTTTAGCTGTGGTGAAGTGGGGCACTACGCCCATAAGTGTCCAAAGAAGAAGCCCACACAGCCACAACAGCAGAATGTAATGAGAGGACGGGTGAACCACGTCACTATGGAGGAAGCGCAAGAGGCACCCGACGTGGTAGTTGGTAAGTTTCCTGCCAATTTACACATTGTAACCCTGCTGTTTGATTCTGGTGCTACCCACTCGTTCATTGCTAAAGGGTTTGTTAAGAAGCATGATCTAGCAACAACACAAATGAATTACATGCTAGCAGTAAACTCTCCAGGTGCAGAAATAAGGACAAGACAAGTGTGTCCCAAGGTGAATCTAGACATTAATGGGGTAGTGTTTACTGCTAACCTCATAGTGATAGATTCCCAAGGGATCGATATTATTTTGGGCATGGACTGGTTGACCAAACATAAGGGAATCATCCATTGTTCGACCAGAACGGTGGAACTAACTCACCCTAGTGGCACAAGAGTAAAGTTCATAACAATACACGAGCCTAGGAGGGACATTAAATTAAATCAAGTTGAGGTGAAAGTGGAGGAGATCAGGACCATCAGGGAATATCCAGATGTTTTTCTGGAGGAGTTGCCAGGTATTTCTCCCGATCGTGAAGTGGATTTGCAACTGAGCTAGTGCCTGGAACAGCCCCGATATACAAGAGACCTTATCGGATGGACTCCAAGCAGCTAGAAGAACTCAAGGATCATTTGAGAGAATTGACGGAGAAGGGGTATATTCGCCCTAGTTCCTCACCATGGGGAGCTCCGGTGATATTTGTGCCCAAGAAGGACGGAACCCAAAGGTTATGCGTGGATTACCGTGCCTTGAATGAGGTAGCCATCAAGAACAAGTACCCATTACCCCGCATTGAAGACTTGTTTGATGAGTTGAGGGGAGCTTGTGAGTTCTCGAAAATTGATCTCAGGTCGGGATACCACCAACTCAAGATAAGGCAATCTAATATTCCCAAGACAGCTTTCGTATCTCGGTACGGACTGTATGAATACACTGTCATGCCTTTCAGGCTAACTAATGCCCGGCGTACTTCATGTATCTCATGAACAAGGTATTCATGGAATATCTGGACAAATTTGTGGTGGTTTTCATAGATGACATTCTCGTCTTCTCCAAAGATGAAGAAGAACATGAAAAACATCTAAGGTTGGTGTTGCAAAGGCTGAGAGAACACCAACTATATGCTAAGTTGAGCAAGTGTGAGTTTTGGCTGAAGAGAGTTCCCTTCTTAGGACATATAATCTCGGAGGGAGGAATCTCCGTAGATCCGGCCAAAATCGAGGATATATAGAAGTGGAAGACCCCTGAAAATGTCGGGGAAGTTCGAAGCTTTTTGGGATTGGCTGGATACTATCGACGGTTTATTGAGAGATTCTCCAAGACCTCGAGACCTCTCACCAAACTGTTGGAGAAGGGAATCACATTCACATGGACGCCTCAGTGCGAGACGAGCTTTCAGGAGTTAAAGAAAAGATTGACAACGGCCCCAGTGTTAGTTATGCCAGATATGCAGAAGAACTTTATAATGTACTGCGATGCCTCTGTAAACATGTTGGGATGTGTTCTCATGCAAGAAGGGCACGTCGTGGCTTATGCATCCCGACAGCTCCGGAAGCACGAGAAAAACTATCCTACACATGACCTAGAACTAGCCGCAGTGGTACACGCGTTGAAAATTTGGCGGCACTATTTGATGGGGAAAAGGACAGAGATATATACGGATCATAAGAGTTTGAAGTACATTTTCACACAGCCAGATCTCAACCTCAGACAAAGGAGATGGTTAGAGCTAATCAATGACTTTGATGTGGGCATCAACTATCATCCTATGAAAGCAAACGTCGTGGCCGATGCTTTAAGTCGGAAAGTGCAGGTCAATAAGTTGAGCTTGAAGGGCATGCCTGCAGAATTGAAGGATGAGGTTATAAGGCTCAATCTATGCTTTGTGAATAGTGGTGAAGCCATCGCCATGGAAGTGGACTCCACACTAGAGCGAGACATACGCGAGGGTCAAAAGAATGACGAGAAGATACGAGAGATCAGACAACTCATCAAGGAAAATAAAGCTCCTGGTTTTAGAGAGGATGAACAAGGAACGGTGTGGCACGGGAAAAGAATCTGTGTGCCAGAAGTGAAGGAGATCCGTGAATTGATTTTGAAGGAGGCTCATGATTCTGACTATTCCATTCATCTTGGGAGTACGAAGATGTACCAGGATCTCAAGAGCAGGTATTGGTGGTATGGCATGAAGCGCGATGTCGTGGAACATGTTGCCCTATGTGACACATGTCAGTTGGTGAAAGCAAAACATCAACGACCCGCGGGGTTATTGCAACCACTCAAAGTGCCTGAATGGAAATGGGAAGAAATCAGTATGGATTTCATAGTGGGACTGCCTAGGACCCAATCAGGATATGATTCGATATGGGTCATCATCGACAGGCTAACCAAGGTAGCTCATTTCATCCCCGTGAAAGAAAGCTACAGCGGATCCAAATTGGCAGAGTTGTACATGTCAAGTATCGTGTGTTTCCATGGAGTGCCAAAGAAGATTGTGTCGGATCGAGGGACACAGTTCACCTCAAGGTTCTGGCAGAAGTTGCACGAAACCATGGGAACCCATCTGAATTTCAGCTCTGCCTATCATCCCCAAACTGACGGGCAGACGGAAAGAACCAATCAGATTCTTGAAGATATGCTGAGGGCATGTGCACTCAAAAACAATCGGAGTTGGGATAAGAACTTACCGTATGCGGAATTCTCCTATAACAACAGCTATCAAGCTAGTATGAAGATGTCACCGTTTGAAGCTTTGTACGGGAGGAAGTGCAGAACTCACCTATTTTGGAACCAAACAGGGGAAAGTAAAGTGTTTGGTCCAGAAGTACTCCAAGAAGCCGAGGCGAAGGTGAGGGAGATTCGCAACAATTTGAGGATAGCACAGACACGCCAAAAGAGCTATGCCGATGTACGAAGGAGAGAGCTCGTTTTCAACGTGGGAGACTATGTCTATCTCAAGGTGTCCCCTATCAGAGGACTTCGTCGGTTCAAGGTGAAAGGGAAGTTGTCACCTCGATACATCGGACCCTTTCAAGTTCTGGGAAGGAAAGGCAAAGTGGCGTATCAACTAGAGTTACCGGCTCGTCTATCGGATGTGCACGATGTATTCTATGTGTCACAACTCAAGAAATGCCTGAGAACGCCTAAAGAGGTGTTACCCATGAATGAAGTGGACGTAGCTGAGGATTTGTCTTATGCCGAGCAACCATACAAGATTTTGGAGACAATGGAACACCTCACCAGAAATAAAAGAATCCGGATGTGCAAGGTGCAGTGGAAGCATCACTCAGAAGAGGAAGCCACCTGGGAACGGGAAGATGAGCTCAAGGCACAATTTCCGGAATTGTTTTCTTAGAACCACCAATCTCGAGGACGAGATTTCTTTTAAGGGGGGTAGAGCTGTAACACCCCAGAAATCTTGTTAAGACCCTAAATCATGTTAAGAGGGGAATTTAAAAAATTTTGGACGTGTTGCATGTTTTGCAACAATTTAAATTTAAACTGGAATTCAATTTAAACTCAAAACAGAAAAGAAATAGAAAAAGAAAAAAAAGAAAACAGAAAAAAACCGGCCAGTGGGCCAAAACCCACCAGCCGGCCCAACCATCACCCGCGGCAGCCCGCAGCCACGTGCGCCTCTTCCTCCCACTGACAGGCGGGGCCCGCCAGCCCTTCTTCTACCTTGCGCCCGCGCCGGGACTCTCTCACCCGAATCGAAACCGATCGGGAATTATCGCATATCCCAGCCGAATTTCGTTCGGGGGCGACACAAACTCGATCTAAACCACCCCGCCGCCCTCCCCCGTCTATAAAAACCCCGACCTCGTTCTGTTTTTCCCACGCGATCCGCCGTTTTTACTCCGGTGAGAACCCGAGCCTTCTCCGGCGAATTCTGGCCGATCTACGCTCGGAAATTTTGATCTAACTCGCTGGTCTTGATCCACCGCCTCCGGGGAACCCTGCAGGTGCAGAAAACTCGGTGACTTGCGGTTCAAACACAGCGCCGACGAGCTCAAGAAAACCCCCGAGGTGAGATCTCCGACCTCCCCTCCACCGATCTATGCCATAAAATCACAGTTCTAGGAAGAATTCCCGAAGATCCGAAACTCTCCCGCGAGATCGCCGCCTCTCGCCGCCGTGCGCCGCCGGGCAGCGCCGCCCGCGCTCGATCACAGCGACGTGGCCGCTTGTGCGCCGTTTATTTTAAATCGCACGGTAGAGTTTAAATCCCCGCGTACCGGTTCGATGTTATAATCTCAGCCGTCTGTTTTAAATCGGACGGTCCACATCTGCCCCGCGTTATAAAGACTGGAAATCTTACGTGCTACCCACTGGGGTTCTCGGAAAATAAGAGCTAGCCCCGGAAACTTCTGATCTAGCCCCTGGAACTTCAGAAAAATCATGTAAATTTATTTAAAAATCAGTTTTAGCCCCTGGACTTAATAAAAATTAGGAAAAACTCCTCTGTTATGTGTAGCTAGACCCCTGAAAATTGTTAAAATAATATTATAGACCCTGTAGTGGGGTGAGTTTACCTTTTTAACCCTGTTTGATATTAAATTTAGAAAATTGAATATGTGGCTCGTATTTAAAATTTAAAAAGTGGGACAAACATATTGTCAAATTTAAATTAAAAACTTTCTCGGTACTTAGAAAACTTTGGAGTGAGACAAAATTAGATTTTTGGCTGAAATGAATCTGTTTAATTTATTATTCACATTTATTAGTTATAGGGACACATTTTTAAGTGAAGAATAGTTCTGAAAATTAGGAAAATAAATGTAAAATAGTTTACATCAGAGGAAAAGGTCAAAATATGTTATTAAATATTTTAGATCAGAACCTATTCTGTTTAGATGACGTGTCTTGTTATTTTCATAATAAAGTTCACATTTAGGCATAGGAAATAAATCTGAAAATATAGCAACTAGTAAATGATAAATGGAGTTTCTAAAATCCAAAGAATTCAGTTTAGGGTTGGTAGAAATTCTGAAGACACATATGGAGAAGGAAAATACCTTTCATGCATACTTGGTAGCTAAAAGGTGTAGTAATTGAATATAAGGAAATTTATTTAAATTGGAAACTCATATATAAAGTATGCAAGCATAAATGTGAATACAAAGGTAGAAATCATATACACATGATTAAAAGTGCATGTAAGCCAAAGGTCAACACACATAGAGTAAACACAACACATAGAAGTTGTGAATGGCTTTGTTACATGGGAATGTGTGGTTTGTATGAAGTGGAAGTGTGAACTATGTCTTATGGATTGTTGTTTTTCTTTTGCTATGTGTGATGGTATGATGTAGAACCTGCTCAAGAGCAAGTTATTCCTTTCCAAGATCAGGACTACCCATTTCAAGAGCAGCAGGAAGGAGGCAAGTGTCCTTGACCACTTTGATCCTATGCTAGGATGTGTAGATAGAATTATTTGCATTGTCAAATAAAATATGAAACCCATGCTAGGAAGTTTCCCTAGAATTGCATTACCTTGTTTCCTTGTAGCTTGGGTTGGGATTTATTTTATCATGTCATTTATTATTATGCATATGCTTAGCCATGCTTATAATGGGATATTTGGGATATGAGATCATCAGTTTATTTTACCATACTCTTGAATGAGATATTGTGAGTTATGTAGAGGTAGGGATCAAGGCAAGTTGGATGTTTTGGTTGTGTGTTGGGTGCACGAGACTCGGGTTTGTGTTTAGTACTTGCCTGGATCCGAAGGACCGGTTCATGGAGCATGTAACCTGGCTTTACCGTGCCAACCACATGCTGAGATGGGGCAGCTTGGCCAATTAATTAGGTGTATCCCCGGCGTAGTATGGGTGTGTTGGATGGTGCGGGGAATAGGTGTCAGCTGGACTACCATATGAACCGCAAGGCTCAAGAGGGGGCCACTGCAGCGGGGTTGGAGCCTCTTGTATGCTGTTAGGGGTGAAACCTCAGTGGGCCCACGCTCGTCGGGAATCCCTTTGTAAAGGCTTCGTAGTGATCTCCTGGCTACACACCTGGGAAGTGTGAATGTGGTTCGTAGCCACTGGCATAATGGAGGTTCTTTTAGTCCACCCGGCAACGGGGGATGAAATCACTACATGTGGGTATAGTGGTACAAACTCTGCAGAGTCAAAACTGTCATGACAGCCGTGCTCACGGTCAAGAGCGGCTTGGACTTATTCATGATTAGAGAATTGATGGTTTTGGAAGTTGTGGATTTTAAGAGGGGAGCTTAACATTGGAAATGATGATGTGGTTATTTGATTATGATGATGGGATGGGAGATTGGGACCATTTCACCTGTGTAGTAATGTAGGTGCTTAATAAGCTAAGGTAATAGGTATTAATTGCGTAGTGCTTTAACCATGAGTTCAACCTCCCCTTGTTCTAGCCATGCATGACATAATTTTCCCACACTTGCTGAGTACCATCGGTACTCAACCTTGCATATTTGTTGGTTTATATTGCTGCTCAGGTCAAGATAATGAGGTGGTGTATAATGACCAAGACTTTGGACCCGAAGAAGGTTTCTAGGTTCATGGAGACCCCCGAGCAACGCCTGTGAAGGAGCCCACAAGAATAATATTCCGCTGCTAGTTTATTTACTTGTGATGAACTTATTATTGTCCATCGAGACATTTGCTATGTAAGACTTATTTATATTCGACACCTGGCTTGTAACAAATGATGTTTCACTATTTGTCATCACATGTATGAGAAAATGATCCTGGCATACATGTGATATTCACTCGGTTGTTCTTCGGAGAAACCGGGTGTGACAAAGAGGCAGCGTGTCACACCCGGTATCTCTGAAGAACGACCGAGTGAATATCACATGTATGCCAGGATCATTTTCTCATTCATGTGACGACAAATAGTGAAGCATCATTAAATTACAAGCCAAGTATTCGAATATAAATAAGTCTTACATAGCATAATGTCTCGATGGACGGTAATATGTTCATGACATGTAAATAAAACAACAGCGGAAAATAAGTCTCGTGGGCTTCATCACAGGCGTTGCCCGGGGGACTCCGTGAACCTAAAATCCTTCTTCGGGTCCGAAGTCTTGGTCATTGAACACCACGTCATTCCCTTGGCCTGAGTAGCAATTTAAAACAACAGAAAAGCAAGCTTGAGTATCGTTGGTACTCAGCAAGTGTGGGAAAGTTATGCCATGCATGGCTAGAACAAGGGAAGGCTGAACTCATGGTTAAAGCACTACGCAACCAATGCCTATCACCTTAGCTTATTAAGCACCTACATTACTACATAGGTGAAATGGTCCCAATTCCCCTAAACCATCATCAAGATCAATGTAACCGTAACATCATTTCCAAGATTAAGCTCCCTGCTTAACATCCTCAACTTCCCAATTCATCATCCTCTAATCATGAATAAGTCCAAGCCGCTCTTGACCGTGAGCACGGCTGTCATGACAGTTTTGACTCTGCAGAGTTTGCACCACTGTACCCACATGTAGTGATTTCATCCCCCGTTGCCAGGTGAACTAAAAGAACCTCCATTATGCCAGTGGCCGCGAACCACGTTCACACTTCCGAGGTGTGTAGCCAGGAGATCACTACAAGGTCTTTACAAAGGGATTTTCGATGATCGTGGGCCCACTGAGGTTTCACCCCTAACAGCATACAAGAGGCTCCAACCCCGCTGCAGTGGCCCCCTCTTGAGCCTCGCGGTTCATATTGTAGTCCAGCTGACACCTACTCCCCGCACAATCCAAACACCCATGCTACGCCGGAGATACGCCTAATTAATTGGCCAAGCTGCCCCATCTCAGCATGTGGTTGGCACGGTAAAGCCAGGTTACATGCTCCATGAACCGGTCCTTAGGATCCAGGCAAGCACTATACACAAACCCGAGTCTCGTGCACGCAGCACCAACCAAAGCATCCAACTTGCCTAGATCCCTACCTCTACATGATTCATATTATCTCATTCAAAGGGTAAAGTAAACAAGATGATGATCTCATGTCCCATTTATCCCATTCTAAGCATGGCTAAGCATGAGTAGTATAAATGAATGACATAATAAAGTAACTCCCAACCCAAGGCTACAAGGAAACAAGATAATGCAATTCTAGGGAAACTTTCTAGCTTGGGTATCATATTCCAAATTGACAATGCAATTAAATTCTAACTACACATCCTAGTATAGGATCAAAGTGGTCAAGGACACTTGCCTTCTTCCTGCTGCTCTGGGAAGGGAAAGTCTTGATCTTGAAAGGTGAGAACCTGCTCTGGGGCTGGTTCTACTCATGCCAATACACATAGCAAAAAGAAAACAACATTCCATAAGCCATAGTCCACATTTCCGCTCATGCAAACCACACATACATACATATGAAAGTCATACACCTATTGAAGTGTTGTGTTTACCCTAGATATGTTGATTCTAAGCACATAGGAACCTTTAAACATATATATTATCTCTAGCTTTAATATTTAGACTTCTAGGTGCACAATATATGAATCTCCAATTTGAACAAATTTTCTATATTGGGTAATACACTTCTTAGCCACAAAATTTGCATAAAAGATAATTTCCTACTCCAAATAGGTTTTCACATCTTCTACAAAATCTCAATTTGAAGTTTTGGATTTTGGGGACCTCATTTAACATTTTCTAATTATGCATACCTATTTTCCTATATTTTTAGATTTACTTTCATACCTAAAAGTGAACTTTAATATTAAAATAGCAAGACATATGTAACACCCCAAAACCTGCTAAAGAGGGGAATTTAAAAATTTTGGACGTATTGCATGTGGTGCAGAAATTCAAATTCAAACTAGAATTCAAATTCAAATCAAAACAGAAAAGAAAAGGAAAAAGAAAAAAGAAAAACCCCAACCGGCCAGTGGGCTGAAACCCGCCAGCCGGCCCAATCCCCCGCGCCAGCCCGAACCTGCGCCCCCCCCCCCCCTCTCTCCCTCTCACTGACACATGGGGCCCGCGTGTCATCTCCTTCCCCGCGCGCCCCGAACGGCCCCGGACTCTTCTCTCACGCCCAATCGCAACTGACCTCCGGAAAACCGTGCCCCAGCCCGATCTTCGGCCCCGGGCGATCCTATTTATCCAAACCGACCCGTCGTCGCCTCCCCTCGTGCAATTCACGCAAGGAAAACTCGCCGAATTCCCCAGCGCCGCTCCACCCTTCTCTCCGGTGAGAACCGAAACTTTTATCACCGTTTTCCTTCGATCCTTGCTCGGACTTCCTGATCTAACGCGCTGATCATGTTCCACCGCCTCCGGGGAGTCACGCAGGTGAAGAAAACCCGGTGTTTTGCGCTCTGGACGCAGCTCCGGCGAGCACCGCCGCGTTTCATCTCGGACCTCGCCGCCGACCACCTTCCAGGGCCTCCGAGCTCAAGAAAAACCCCGAGGTGAAATCTCCGACCTCCCCTCTACAGTTCTATGCCAAGAAATCTAAGTTTTAGGAAGTATAGACGAAAACCCGAAGATCTCCGGCGAGATCGCCGCCTCCCGCTGCCGGGCAGCGCCGCCCGCACACGGCCAGGGCGACGTGGCCCCTTGAGGGCCGTCTATTTTAAATCGCACGGTAGAATTAAACCCGACGCGTACCGGTTCGGCGATCTAATCTGAGCCGTCTGTTTTAAATCGGATGGTCCACATCAGCCCCGCATTATAAAGGCCAGGATTCTTACGCGCTACCCCCTGGGGATCTCGGAAAACACGAGCTAGCCCCAAAAACTTCTGATCTAGCCCCTGGAACTTCAGAAATTCGTGTAAATTCATTTAAAAATCAGTTTTAGCCCCTGGACTTAATAAAAATTAGAAAAACCCTCTGTTATGTGTAGTTAGACCCCTGGAAATTTATGAAATAGTAAATTAGACTGTGCAGTAGGGTGGATTTACCTTTTTGACCCTATATGATATTAAATTCAGAAATTTGAATATGTGACTAGGATTTAAATTTAAAAGGAAAGGCAAACACATGTGCAAATTCAAATTTAAACTCTCCTAGCACTTGGAAAACTTTAGAATGAGTTAAAAATAGATTTTTGGCTGAAATGAAATCTGCCTAAGTGTTGTTCATATTTATTAGTTCTAGAAACACATTTTTAGGCTAGGAAATAATTCTGAAAACTGATAAAATAAATTTAAATTAGTTCACATCAGAGGAGAAGTTCAAAAATATATTATTTAATATTTTAGATCAGAACCTATTCTGTTTAGATGATATGTCCTACTATTTAATATTAAAACTCACTTTTAGGCATAGAAAATGGATCTGAAAAATATAGGAAAATAGGTATGCATAATTAGAAAAGGATAAATGAGTTCTCCAAATCCAAAAGCTTCAATTTAGGATTTTGTAGAAGATCTGAAAACCTAGTCGGAGTAGGAAATTACCTTTCATGCAAACTTGGTAGCTAAGAAGTGTACTAATTAAATATAAAGAATTTGTTCAAATTGGAAATTCATATATAGTGTGCAAACAGAAATCTGAATACAAAAGTTAGAAATCATATACATATGTTTAAAAGTGAATGTAGGCCTAAAATCAACCCATCTAGGGTAACCACAACACTTAGAAATGTGAATGACTTTAATAGGTATGTATGTGTGGTTTGCATGAAGTGAAAGTGTGAACTTTGTCTTATGGATTGTTGTTTTCTTTTGCCATGTGTATTGGCATGAGTAGAACCTGCCCCAGAGCAAGTTCTCCCCTTCCAAGACCAAGACTTTCCATTCCCAGAGCAGCAGGAAGAAGGCAAGTGTCCTTGACCACTTTGATCCTATGCTAGGGTGTGTAGATAGAATTATTTGCATTGTCAATTGAAATATGAAACCCATGCTAGGAAGTTTCCCTAGAATTGCATTATATTGTTTCCTTGTAGCTTGGGTTCGGATTTGTTTTATTATGTCATTCATTCGTATTACTTATGCTTAGCCATGCTTAGAATGGGATAAGTGGGATATGATATCATCAACTTATTTACCTTACTCTTGAATGAGACATTATGAGTTATGTAGAGGTAGGGATCGAGGCAAGTTGGATGATTTGGTTGGTGCTGGGTGCACGAGACTCGGGTTTGTGTTTAGTACTTGCCTGGATCCTAAGGACCGGTTCATGGAGCATGTAACCTGGCTTTACAGTGTCAACCACATGCTGAGATGGGGCAGCTTGGCCAATTAATTAGGTGTATCCTCGGCGTAGTATGGGTGTTTGGATGGTGCGGGGAATAGGTGTCAGCTGGACTACCATATGAACCGCAAGGCTCAAGAGGGGCCACTGCAGCGGGGTTGGAGCCTCTTGTATGCTGTTAGGGGTGAAACCTCAGTGGGCCCACGCTCGTCGGGAATCCCTTTGTAAAGACCTCGTAGTGATCTCCTGGCTACACAGTTGGGAAATGTGAATGTGGTTCGCGGCCACTGGCATAATGGAGGTTGTTTTAGTCCACCTGACAACGGGGGATGAAATCACTACATGTGGGTACAGTGGTGCAAACTCTGCAGAGTCAAAACTGTCATGACAGCCGTGCTCACGGTCAAGAGCGGCTTGGACTTATTCATGATTAGAGGATGATGAATTGGGAAGTTGTGGATGTTAAGCGGGAAGCTTAACATTGGAGATGGGACCATGTTTACTTGATATTGATGATGGGCTGAGGGATTGGGATCATTTCACCTGTGTAGTAATATAGGTGCTTAATAAGCTAAGGTGATAGGTAATAATTGCGTAGTGCTTTAATCATGAGTTCAACCTCTCCTTGCTCTAGCCATGCATGACATAACTTTCCCACACTTGCTGAGTACAACCGGTACTCAAACTTGCTTTTTTGTTTGTTTATATTGCTGCTCAGGTCAAGAGAATGATGTGGTGTTTAATGACCAAGACTTTGGTCCCGATGAAGGATTTTAGGTTCACGGAGTCCCCCGGGCAACGCCTATGACGGAGCCCACAAGACTTATATTCCGCTGCTGTTTTATTTACATGTTATGAACTGATCATCGTCCATCGAGACGTATGCTATGTAAGACTTATTTATATTCGACACCTGGCTTATAATAAATGATGCTTCACTATTTGTCATTACATGTATGAGAGAATGATCCTGACATACATGTGGTATTCACTCAGTTGTTCTTCGGAGAAACCGGGTGTGACAACATATCACCTAAACAGAATATGTTCTGATCTAAAATGTCCAATAAAATATCTTTTGACTTTCTCTCTGATGGGGATCAATTTAAATTTATTTTTACCCATTTTCAGAATTATCTTCTAGCCTAAAAATGGATTTCCAGCCATAAATCAGCAACCTAACTTCACACAAAAATTTCTACTGTTTCAATTACCTAAACAGAACCTTTATGAATTTTCCCTATCCCTTTTTGGTGACTTAGATTCATTTTCCCACATTTAATTTTGTTTTATGCCTAAAGGGTGTATTTCAGGGATAAATTATAAAACAGCAATCTTATTTAGTTTAAAAGTTTATTTCCCTTCTAAATTCAGACCTCAGAATGTTCTACCAATTTTCAACAGGGTTAGAATACTTCAACTGAACCTATACCTATGTTTAAATTTAAATCCTATTCACATATTCAATTTCCTGAAATTAATAATCCTTAGGGGCTGATGTGCAAATTCACACTGCAGTGGGGCCCCATTTCTCATTGTCTAAATTTTTAGGGGTCTAAGTGTGCAAAACAGGGAGGTCTTCCTAATTCTTTCTAAGTCTAGGGGCTAAAACTGATTTTTTTAAATGAATTTACATGACTTTATGAGGGTCCAGGGGCTAGATCAGAAGTTTCCGGGGCTAGCTCATGTTTTCCGAGATCCCCAGGGGGTAGCGCGTAAGATTCTCGGCCTTTATAACGCGGGGCTGATGTGGGCCGTTGGATTTAAAACGGAGGGCTGAGATTAGATCGCGAAGCGATACGGGCTAAATCTATTCGGGACCGCACGATTTAAAACGGCCGGGCCACAGGGGGCCACGTCGCACTGGCCAGAGCCAGCCCGCGCGTGGCGGCTCGCGCGCGGCGGTGGGAGGCGATCTCGCCGGCGCAGCCTCGGTTCTTGCCGCTACGCGTTAGAACTCACATCTTTTTGCACGGATCAGCTGCGGAGGGGTAGGGAAAGCTCACCTAGGGATTTTCTTGGGCCCGGAAGGGTTGGAATCGGTTCTGCGACGGCGACGGGCGGCGGAGCTCCTCGGTGCTCAATGGAGGAGCGGTTCGGTTCGGTTCAGCGATCCTTCGAGTTCTCCGGTCGTGAGGCTTCCATGTGGTTAGCAGAAGGTGTACCGAGGGTCATATAGGGTCGGGTCATGGAAATTCTGCGACTTCAGAGATGACCGACGGCTAGACCTCACCGGAGCTCGACGACGTCGGTTGCCTCGGCAGCAAATCATTCCGGAGTGGGCGTCACCGGCTAGTGTTCGATGTTGCGATGAAGTACAACCGGTTAGATGGACCAGAACGGCGTTGTACAGAGGGTAATTCGGAGGTTGGGCAGTGGTGCTCACCGGTGGTGGAAGTTCGCGAGCGAGGTGGCGAGTAGAGGGGGTTTGCGGAAGTTTAAATTGGCCTGGAGTCCCGGGGTGGGTACGTGCGTGCGGAATTGGCGTTCATGGGGGCGGATCAGTTGGTTACGAGCGTGGACTTCGGCCGGCGGCTGGCGATCGGCGCGGGAAATGCGTGACGGATGGGGGGAGCGGTGGAAAGGGATGACACGCGGCCCCGCGCGTCAGAGAGAGGGGGAGGGGGAAAACAGCCGCGGGCTGCTGGTCCGGCCGAGGTGGGTTTCGGCCCATTGGCCGTTTTTCTTTTTCTTTTTCCTTCTTTTCTGTTTTGATTCAAATTTGAGTTCCGGTTTGAGTTTAAATTTTTCTCCACATGCATTACGTCCAAAAATTTTGAATTCACATTCTTGACACATTTTGGGGTGTTACAACTCTACCCCGCCCCCCCCCTTAAAAGAAATCTCATCCTCGAGATTGGTGACTCTAGGGAAACAAATCCGGAAACTGTGCCTTGAGCTCGTCTTCTCGCTCCCATGTGGCTTCTGCTTCCGAGTGGTGCTTCCACTGCACTTTGCACATTCGGATTCTTTTGTTCCTTGTGATGCGTTCCATGGTCTCCAGAATCTTGACCAGCTGTTCGGCATACGAAAGGTCTTCTCGGACGTCCACCTCATTCATGGGTAGCATCTCTTCGGGTGTTCTTAAGTATTTCTTGAGTTGTGACACATGGGACACATTGTGCACATCTGAGAGACGGGCCGGTAGTTCCAACTGATATGCCACTTCGCCTTTCCTCTCCAGAATTTGAAAGGGTCCGATGTATCGAGGTGATAACTTCCCTTTCACCTTGAACCGACGAAGCCCTCGGATAGGAGACACCTTGAGATAGACATAGTCCCCCACGTTGAAAATGAGCTCTCTTCTCCGTACATCAGCATAGCTCTTTTGTCGGGTCTGGGCTATCCTCAAGTTGTTGCGGATTTCCCTCACTTTCGCCTCGGCTTCTTGTAGTACCTCGGGCCCAAACACTTTGCTTTCCCCAGTTCGGTTCTAAAACAATGGAGTTCTGCATTTCCTCCCATACAACGCCTCAAAGGGTGACATCTTCATACTAGCCTGATAACTGTTGTTGTAGGAGAACTCCGCATACGGTAAGTTCTTATCCCAACTCCTACTGTTCTTGAGTGCACAAGCTCTCAGCATATCCTCAAGGATCTGATTGGCTCTTTCAGTCTGCCCGTCGGTCTGTGGATGGTACGCAGAACTGAAATTCAAATGAGTCCCCATGGTTTCATGTAACTTCTGCCAGAACCTTGAGGTGAACTGTGTCCCTCGATCTAACACTATCTTCTTTGGCACTCCATGAAAGCACACGATTCTTGACACGTATAATTCTGCCAATTTGGATCCGCTGTAGCTTTCTTTCACGGGGATGAAATGAGCTACCTTAGTCAGCCTGTCGATGATGACCCATATCGAATCGTATCCCGATTGGGTCCTAGGCAGTCCCACTATGAAGTCCATACCTATTTCTTTCCATTTCCATTCAGGCACTTTGAGTGGTTGCAACAGTCCCGCAGGTCGTTGATGTTCTGCTTTCACCAACTCACATGTGCCACATAGGGCAACATGTTCCGTGACATCTCGCTTCATGCCATACCACCAATATCTGATCTTGAGGTCATGATACATCTTCGTACTCCCAGGATGAATGGAATAGTCGGAATCATGAGCCTCCTTCAAAATCAGTTCACGGATCTCCTTCACCTCAGGTACACAAATTCTTTTCCCATGCCACACTGTACCTTGTTCATCCTCTCTGAACCCAGGAGCTTTATTTTCCTTAAGGAGTTCTTTGATTTCTTGTATATTTTCGTCATTCTTCTGACCATTGTGTATGTCTTGCTCTAATGTGGAGTCCACTTCCATGGCGATGGCCTCACCACTATTCACCAGACATAGATTGAGTTTTGCAATCTCCTCCTTCAACTCCGTAGGCGTGTCATTTAAGCTCAACATGTTGACATGCACCTTCCGGCTTAAAGCATCTGCCACGACGTTCGCTTTCCCAGGATGATAGTTGATGCCCACATCAAAGTCGTTGATTAGCTCTAACCATCTCCTTTGTCTGAGGTTGAGATTGGGCTGTGTGAAAATGTACTTTAAGCTCTTATGGTCTGTATATATCTCTGTCCTCTTTCCCATCAAGTAATGCCTCCAAAGCTTCAGTGCGTGGACCACTGCGGCTAGCTCGAGGTCATGCGCAGGATAGTTCTTCTCATGTTTTCGGAGCTGCCGGGATGCATAGGCAACGACATGCCCTTCTTGCATGAGAACACATCCCAACCCGTGTCCAGAAGCATCGCAATACACCAAAAAATTCTTCTGCATGTCTGACATAACTAGCACTGGGGCTGTTGTCAATCTTTTCTTCACCTCTTGGAAACTTGTCTCACACTCCGGTGTCCACGTGAATGTGATTCCCTTCTCTAACAATTTGGTGAGGGGTCTTGAGATCTTGGAAAAGCCCTCAATGAACCGTCGATAATACCCATCCAATCCTAAGAAGCTTCGAATTTCCCCGACATTTTCAGGGGTCTTCCACTTCTGCACATCCTCAATCTTGGTGGGATCTACGGAGATTCCTCCCTCCGAGATTATGTGTCCTAAGAAGGGGACTCTTCTCAGCCAAAACTCGCATTTGCTCAGCTTGGCATATAGTTGGTGTTCTCTCAACTTTTGCAACACCAGTCTTAGATGCCCCTCATGTTCCTCTTCATCTTTGGAGAAGATGAGAATGTCATCAATGAAAACCTCCACAAATTTGTCCAAATACTCCATGAATACCTTGTTCATGAGATACATGAAGTATGTCGGGGCATTAGTTAGCCCGAACGGCATGACGGTGTACTAATACGACCCGTACCGAGATACGAAAGCCGTCTTGAGAATGTCGGTTGATCTTATCTTCAGTTGGTGATATCTCGACCTGAGATCATTTTTTGAGAATACACAAGCTCCCCTCAACTGATCAAATAGGTCTTCAATGCGGGGTAATGGGTATATGTTTTTGATGGTCACCTCATTCAACGCACGGTAGTCTACGCATAGCCTTTGGGTTTCGTCCTTTTTGGGCACAAATATTACTGGAGCTCCCCATGGCGAGGAACTAGGGTGAATATACCCTTTATCCGTCAATTCCCGGATATGTTCTTTGAGCTCTTCTAGTTGTTTAGAATCCATCTGGTAAGGCCTCTTGTATATCGGGGCGGTTCCAGGCATTAGTTCAATCGCGAACTCCACTTCACGATCTGGGGGCATACCTGGCAACTCCTCAGGAAAAACGTCGGGGTATTCCTTGATAACCCTTATCTCTTCCACTTCCACTTCCACTTGATTGAGTTTAAAGTCCCCCTTAGGTTCTTGTACTGCTATGAACTTCACTTTTGTGCCACTAGTGTGAGTTAGTTCCACCGTTCTAGTCGAACAATGGATGATACCTTTATGTTTGGTCAACCAATCCATACCCAAAATAATATCTATCCCTTGTGAGTTTATCACTATGAGGTTTGCAGTAAATACTACCCCATTAAGGTCTAGATTCACCTTGGGACACACTTGTCTTGTTCTTATTTTTCCCCCTGGAGAGTTCACTGCTAACATATGATTCATTTGTGTTGTTGCTAGATCATGCTTCTTAACAAATCCTTGAGCAATGAACGAGTGGGTAGCACCAGAATCGAACAAAATGGTTGCAATGTGTAAATTTGCAGGTAACTTACAAATCACCACGTCTGGTGCCTCTTGCGCTTCCTCCATGGTCCTGTGGTTCACCCGTCCTCGCATCACATTCTGCTGCTGTGGCTGCATAGGCTTCTTCTTTGGGCACTTATGAGCATAGTGCCCCACTTCACCACAGTTGAAGCATTGCACCCCGACTTTAGGTGCCTGGCCTTTGTTATCTTGGGGTTGGTTCTGTGGCCCTTGTCCTGCTGGTCGAGGTTGATAGGTGGGGCGTGGCTGCTGCACAAACTGACGCTGCGGCTGTACTGGTGCTGATGGGGGCCTGAAGTTCAGGTTGTACCCTCTCGGTGTTGAGTAGGGTACTACAGCACGGCTCGTCTGCCCTGCAGGTTGCTGCATCAGACGTGGACGTGTGTTGCTGCTTGATGCTTGGTGTGACCATCCCATCTTCCTCTTGTTTTCACTCTCCAAGGCCTTCAGCTTCCTCTCCACAACAAACGCCCTGTCCACCATCTTTTGGAAACTTTCATATTCGTTGGAGGACATTGCACATTGCATTTCCATGGTAAGTCCTTCCACAAAATTTTCTAATAGAGTCAAGTCCTAAGGTTTTCTTTTTGAAGTTCTTAATCCTTAACACGTGGACATGATTTTTTACCAAGAAAAGAAATAGTTTTGGGGCTTTTAAAATTTGTCCCCATTTTTGATAGGTGATAACAACATGCGAGGAACATGTCTTATTTTCGGCAATAATCAAAGTTCAAATTGGATTTGGGTTTAAAAATATTGGAACAGGGCTAAGTGGTAAGATTGTTTCCTACCGTTTAACACTTGAGCGGATATATCGGCCAACTTGAAATATTTTGTGGTGTCCTAGTTAGGTGAAGTTTAGCAGGATGGTGGAATAATCTATGAGGAACATTTTTTTGTTTGGGCAAAAGTTCTAATTGTGTCTGGTTTGGACAATAGAATTTTCAGAAAAGAGGTAAATGGTTATCTAGTTAGCTAAAGACATGATTTTTGCTGTTTAGAACAATTAAAAAATTCCGAAATTTCCACTCGATGCTGAAACCAGAATAAATGCACCATGGTCACATTTTCTAGAAAAGTTCAAGTTTTCATACACATGAAGTGTGAAAAGTCATGTGAGTTTTAGACCCAACTTTATCCAAATGTGCAAAAATAAACAAAAGACTCTATTTACATATGGACATAATATGCGTGAGGTACATTGGTTACAACAGAAACACCTTGGGTGTCACAGGTGTCAGTGCATTCTACTCTTAAATATAGATTACTTGAACAAACCATGTTGGAATGATAGGACATTGCAGATGAATGTCTAACACCACACTTGAGGCAATGAAACATAAAACAGTCTAATGAAACAATGGTCATATGCTGGTAGCAAAATCGTAAATGGACTAATTAAACATCACACTAATGATTTACTATTGCTTTACTTATTATTGTTTTTTACGAAGTAGTAGTTGACATTAGATGTTGTATTATTACAAAAAATCAGTTCATAATATTTGATGAAAACTGTATGCATTGATCCTTGTACTCTTTCATATGTAGTTGAAGTAGTACAAATATAAAATACAGACACTGTTAGTATAAAAGATAATTCATGTAAACAATTAACAGGGCTACTTTAGGAGTACTGTTTTTGGGCTACTGAAACAGTCAAGTACTAGTTAATTAGGGAGAGAGTAGCGTTCGTATACTGTTTATGACTTTATGTGCCGTAAAAAATAATCAAAGAGACAAAAGCAGGAAGGGGGTGTTTGGTTCTGCTGTAAATTTTTAAAAACCTGACTTTAGCTGTGAGTTACAAAAAACTGATGTGAATTGGGAGAAAGAAAAAGAAAAAAATTGGATGAGTAACAAGTGGTAAGTGGGTATTTTTTCCAATAGTTGTTTGATAAATTTGAAAAATCTTGAGTGAGAGAAGATTATAATTTATACTAAGAAAATTCATAACTTTTTTAAGAATCCGTTTGGCGAGAAAATCTCTTTGATTAGGATATCAGATTCTTGGTGAAATTAAACCGAAGAGAGTTGTCGAAGTGTGTAGCTGACACTTCCCCCGGGCCTGCTCTGGGCAGCCCGCGGAGATTCTTTTTCAGAGGGGCTAGTCACTCACGGAGAGCTTCAGCGTTAGAGACGATTGAGGGAGAAGCTTGACACGGGGACTTTTACGTGGTTCAGGCCACCGGAGCGTAAAACCCTACGTCCACGGTGAGCAGAGTTGCTCGTTGTATTGCTTGCTGCTCAAAACCGGAGTCCTGAGCTTGAGGATGAGCCGAACCGCTAGAGTGCGAGAGTGTGTAAGAGGCGAACCCTGCTAACGTTGCATACCCTAGCCTTTTATAGTCCAAGGCTCGAGCGGCTTACAAGGTGGGCCCGGGACCCGACAGGTGGTCCTGGGGAGATTGCCTAACATCTACCCTATCTACAGTTATGTCGGTAGTTGTCTCTAGCGAGGGCTTCCGAGTCTTCATTCTGCCGCCCTGCCCATGCCGCAAGCTAGTCGTAGTGGTTGATGATGGCAGGGGCGGCAGAGGATGTCTTGTCGCTGTGTTTATGGGCGGGCAGGTTCTGATGTGGCGCGCCAGTCTGCGATGTTACTGGGCGCAACGACACCTGACAAAGGCGTGCTCCGCGTCTCCGCGCCTTGGGAAGGCGCGGGTCTTGAATACCTTGTACGGACAAGGTATGGCGCGTCTTTACTCTTGCTGCCTTCCGCGCGGAGGCAGGCAGCGCTGCTCTGCTGGCCACGTGGCGGGCCCGGAGCTCTCCTCTAAGGAGAGGGAGGCCCGGCCCCACGGAATACGTGGAGCCTTCGGAGCTCTCGCCGCGGAGGGGGGAGGTCCAGCTTCTACTGGCCATGTGGCGGGCCCGGAGCTCTCCTCTGAGGAGAGGGAGGTCCGGCCCCGCAGGACACGTGGAGCCTCCGGAGCTCTCCCGGCGGAGGGGGGAGGTCTGGCTCAGTTGGCCACGTGGCGGGCCCGCAGCTCTCCTCTAAGGAGAGGGAGGTCCGACCTCGCTGGACACATGGCGCCTTCGGAGCTCTCCTTGCGTAGAAGGGCGAGGTCCTTAGACATTTCCCCTGTGCGCGGGGGTACCCCATATTGAGGGTACCGACAGTGGCCCCCGGGCCCATCTCGGGGGAGATAGCGAGCCCGAGTTGGGGCCCCCGTCTCTTCCACTCCGCGCACCTTCTCTAAGACCCGCATTGACCGTTGCCGGAGCACGAACAGTTGGGGGGTCGTGGGAGCGTGTGCCCCACTTGATGGATGCTTTTACTGCGGCGGTTCCCAAGGCAGCCACTTCTGCATGTCACAGCACCTTTTCGGGAACCGCCAAAGCGTCTTGCCAGCTCGTCTCCTTGGGAGACTGACTTCTTGGCTCACCGCTTCAGCTGGACAGCTTGGGTCCACTTGTCATCGAAGCTTGGTCTTGGAGCCGAAGCGGTTGTCCAAGCGGCGTATTCGAAGAGTTTTGAATCGCTTTGAATCGCGCCTGGGAAGTTTAAAAGGGGATCTTACCGGCATCGCGGCTTCCCTTCGCACTTCCCAGCGCTTGCATCTTCCTTGAGTTATTGCGCCCTTGTTTTCCCTGACCTTGAGCTTCCTCCTGCCATGGCTTCCAACCTGCCTCCATCGCGTCTCGCTCGGTCGGCCGAGCTCGGGTCAGTGCGCAGGCTGCTGGGCTGGCACGCGGAGGAGCAGAAGTGCCGGCTCCGCCAGGGATCTCTCCCCCTGCTCCTGGAGAACGGGGGAATGGTCTTCTTCATTGCCTACGCCATGGCGGGGTTTGTCCTGCCAATTTCTTCCTTCTTCGTCACGCTGCTGGAGACGTACGGTCTCCAGCTCCACCACCTTTCCCCCAACTCCTTCGCGATGGACGCCGTCTTCGTCCATTTCTGCGAGATGTTCGTGGGGGTGCACGCTTCAGTGACGCTCTTCCGCTACTTCTTCGTGTTGCGGACGACCTGGCGCAGTTCGAAGATCCAGCTGGGGGTGTACTACTTCCAGCATCGCTGCAAGGATCCGAAGGCCTCTGGGTACCTTCGACCTTTTGGTGCGTCGAGGCGGGAAAACTGGAGGGAGAACTTGGGTGATCGTGCAGACCGACGAGCATGATCGCCTGCAGCTCCCAATTGTCGGCCCGACCACCGAGCGTCGCTTCTGGGAGGAGATCCCAGAGCTGGAGCAGGAGTACGCACCGGTCTTGGAGCGGATCTGGTTCCTGGCCAACAAGGGGCTGATGTCCCTGATGGTGTTAGTGGATTTCTTGTCGCGCCGTATTGTGCCCCTGCAGCAACGCAACCGCCCGGCGTGGTACTACACCGGCGAGCTCGATTGCACCAGGCTGGAGAGGGGTCTCGGCTCCGATCCTTCTGATAAACAGCTGTACGAGATTGTGGGCAGGGTGAGCAGCGACTACGTCACCGGCGGCGACCTCACCTTCCCGGCCTCTGGCACTCCCCTCTTCTTGGAGCCGCAGAGGAGGGCGGAGTTGCTGCGGAAGATGCCAAATCTTGACGACATTTGGATCGCCGTTCGTCAGGTTGGGGATGCCCTCCGGGGGATCTCGATTCCCAGGATTGAGCGCTCCGGGACGGAGCGCGAGGCGTCTGTCGCTGTCCAACCCGCACCGAGGGCCGACAGGGCTCAGACCGTCGACAAGGGGAAGGGAAAGGAGCCGGCCCCCGGGCAGCCAGAGAAGAAATGTGCCTGGTCTCCTCCGAGGGCGTCGCTTGCACCGAGCCAGGGGGCCGGGGTACCCTTGCGTCCATCTCCCGGAGGCACTGGTCCATCGGGTGGCGACCCAAAGGGACCCCGGGTCTTCCACTCCAGCGGGTCTCTTCTCGGTCAGCGGCGGTCCGAGGAGCCCCAGGCGTCCCGCCACCCTTCCTCGGGACGAGATTCCTTTAAGGGGGGAGGGATGTAAAAGCCCAAGAAAAGGGACTTGCAAAAACTTTTTATCACCTCACCACACCACAGTTCTTGTTGAGGATAGATGGTGAAAAAGTGTGAAGAGCAAGTAACCTCCATCAAAAGAGTGGTTAGAGGGGAAAGCCTACACTTTCACAAAGTGGGAATTTTACACTTGACACATGAGGGGGTGATTCAAAACTGTTGCATTCAAACTCATGGTTGCAGCAGCTAAAACAAAGATCAAAGTGCATATTTGGATTCCTTAGGTCCCAATTAGTGGGGAGGCAAAGTTTCAATAATTTTTGAAAAGGTTTGCTACCCAATGGTCCAAAAAGGAGCCAAATGTGCAAGAATTCAAATATACATTTGAATTTGGGGGGAGATTTGCCCAAGCATAAAAATGTAGGTTAGTTTGAAACTCCAAACATTTGAATTCATCTCTTGCCAAGTTTTGGAGATCTTTTGAGGGGTGGGGGAGCACTGACAAGTGGGTCCCACATGTCATTGAGGAGGTTAAAATGGCACAAAAGTCAACAGCCTTAGGTGCTAAGTGTTGCACTCGGAACAGAGCCGAGGCTCCACCGTGACACACCGAGAAACGCCGGGCGCCACGTCCTGCTCTTCCCTCGCGCGCTGGCGAGCTCCTTGTGGGGGCGCAGTAACTCCCAGCCGTGCCCCAGCTCGCCACGACCACGAGCCGACCCCCAGCCACCGCCCTCTCGCACGACAGAACGCCGAGGAGCCGCCGCTGTGATCCACTCGCTCGGGAGCGATCGTCTCTCACGTACCAACGTCGGCAACTCAGCAAACCAACATCCCCAGACCTCCCACGCACTCCCTGCATCACTTCCGATCGAGTTGAGCCACTACAAACCGAGCAAACAACGTTTTCGCGGCTGCCGGGAAGTACCGAGCAAAGGTGCTCCCGTGGGCAGCTCGTCAGAAGACTTGTCACGACCAAGAAGGAGCAGTTTTGGACGCGCCTAGGCTCCACGCTGCTCGACCCCAAAGCCTAGAACCAGTGACCGATCATCGCCGGCGAATTTCGCAAAACATCTCCAACCGGTGCAGAACTACCCTCGGGTAAGAAACCCACAAATTCCCAACATATGCTTGCTTAGAGTTTATCAAACTGCACACACAGGAGCTAGACTTGATGGCGCCCAAGTTTGCTTCGCAACCCTAGCTTAATTTTGTCTGTAGCCGGCGTATTTCTCGATTTTCCAGCCGCGGTTATGGCGGGAAAGGTCGGGCTAACGGTGACGACTAGGTTAGAGCTCTCCCCGAGCCCTGGCATGGCCTTGTCGACCTTCTCTAAGATTCCCCGATGCTGTAGAGCCCTTCCACCGAGGTTTTGGCGGGCTGAGTTGGCCGGGTAGCGTAACCGAAAGGAGTCCGAGCCGCTGCACCGTCGCCAGCTAGGTTAGGGCCACCGCCGACCGGAGCAGGCGGTACCAGCGTGTTCAGCGCGCAAAAGTAGGCCCAGGCGGCGAGTTTCCGGCCGGGAGGCAGTCAGGAAGCTATGTCCGGCGAGCTGCCGAGGTGTGCCGGCGAGGGGGCGGCGCGGGAAAAAGGACGGGCGCGAGGAAGAAGACGAGCCGGCCGGGCCCGCTCGTCAGTCCCTCGATGCACAGTGTGAGGATTTTCTGTTGCACCGGATCAGCTGTGAACACGAGGAAAACAGCCCTGTGGCCCCGTGTGGCGCAGCCGAGGTGGTGACACGTGGGGGCCGGGCCCGCTGTCAGAAATTTGAACTTTCCGGGTTAATTCGAATTCCAGAAGTTCCCCAAACTTTAAAACTCCATAACTTTTGCTAGGAAGCTCCAAATTTAGTGATTCAAATTGGGTTGGATTCATCTTGCCTAGATCTGTCCAAATATACAACCCAATTTGTATGCAGCCCATTAATTAATTCTGGAAAATTCTTTAAAGCTTTTCAGCAAAAGAATTTTAGGGGGAGTTTGGTTCATCCAAAAATCCTCAAATTTTGCCAGAATGTGCTTTAGGACATTAGTGAACCCCTGTAGAAGTTTCAGACCATTTGGAGTTGATTTGGTCAGAGCAATTCAAATTTGAAGATGCTGTGTTCATTTGTATACAGAAACATTTTCAGAGAATTTCCAAAACTTGGAAATTCAGTTCTGGACAAATCTTAGCTAATTTGCTTATTTGCTAAGAGAATTATTCTGAGCAAACCACTCCATGAAAAGTGCTAGAGTTTGGTCCAGGGAGTTTTCTTGTGACAAGGAACTCGCACAAAAAAAATTCTCAGCTCCATTGGAGCTCTGGATCACCCTGTCCTGTTCAACCACTTGAGGGATTAATATGGAAAAGGGGAAAAAACCACTTAGCACTTAACCATGTACTTAGGTCCAGGCCCAAGCCACCCACACCCAGTTCACCTTTAAATTCTTAAACAGAGTTCCAGGTGTTAGAGACTGGTTATTAGAACTAATAGCAGTAACCTTACAACAAACTTGTATGCACTCTGCATTTAAATTTATATGTAGTCCTTCAATAACGTGTAGTCGCTGAAGGCGAGGAAGCTCCGGAGATTCTCGACTTCCTGCTTCCAGAGGAAGAATTAGCTCCTGACCAGCAGCAACAAGGCAAGCCCCGGTTTGCATTAACCTTTTATAATCTTTACTTTGTTCACATGGGTCATATGAAGTATGATTGTGCATTAGGTATAGGATGGATGGAACCCCACTTGCATTACCAAAGTTTCCTATAAGAGTGAGGGTAGTGTCTAAGACCTCGAGTAGACAGGCTATGCTTAATGTTTCATAGGACTTCGGTACAAGTCGAGTAGTTGAAATCTACTCGCGAGATAGGCTTGGGACACACGGGTTCGGTTGAGGGATGTGAGATCACATGAGTAATGAAAATGAGACTAGGCAGGGGCTAGGGCGCAGCAAGAGGGAGTCCTGTGTGCGCAGCCCTGTCCATGTCGATTGAGGACCGATCCGTGTGCGGCCCACGCTGATCAAGTTTGAACGTACCGAAGGCATATCGGATATATGGGCCCCGATAAACCGATGTAGCCTAAACCTCCGGGCGTCGAGGCATAACGCACCGATTTATAGGTGTAGGCTGAGGGCAGCAAGGTGGAAATCTGCCAACATGCATAGAGAGATGCTCCGTGTGGGGAACCTCCTGCTCGAATCGGTGCGACCGGTTCGACGTTTGGGCTGTTGGGTGAAAGGTTGTCCCGTACGACATCGAGTGAGTGTGCTGTGCAGCTCCACGGGTGGGCGTATGTGACGTGCTCTTTGGGTTTCCCTGCAGGTGTATATCGAGTCGATTCGCCATCCCTCGCGGTGAAGAGTACCACTTGGTCACTGAGTCGTGACGTAGAATAATGTATGAAATATATTGATTCAATATTGCTGTCATGACATAATTGTATTGCTACATGTGTGCCACCAAACATGGCTTACTACATTTCAGCTTCCTAAACTGTTAACTTGTTGCTAAAAGAGGAACTAAGGATGAACTTGTAGGCGTGTCCATTTGCTGCAACTTTGCTATCCTATGTCATGGTACCCCTCATGTAGAGTTTCATGCTTAGGTGAGTCGGTTAAGACTTGCTGAGCCTTCCTGCTCACGGTTGCTGCTTAAGTGTTTTTCAGGTGAGGAGTCACCCACGGACTCGGAGTACGAGTCCACCGGCGAGGGTTACCCTCCGTCGGGGACCACGGCTGAGTGGGAGCCGTACACGCCACGCTAAGCTGAGGAGTGCAGCTAGTGTGGGTTGTCCTAGGGCTAGGCAACCACTTTTGCTAGATAGGCGGGCGTGAGTTGTATAAAAGAAAACTTCCGCTGTGTAATAAAGACCCTAGTTTGTAACTGAGAAGTGTACTACTTTGTACATTCAGTTTGTTTTTCCCATGTAATATAATGTGTTCTTATGACGTGTGCTGTCGGGTGTCGCATCGCGCGGCACCACCCTCTGCGATCCTGGATGAGCGGATTTCGGTCCGCCACAGCCTGGTATCAGAGCTGCAGTGGGGATAACACAGTACTTAAGGACTGCATTATGGGAAAAGTTAGGCTTACGGTGAGGATTCGGTAGTAGCCCAAGTAAGGACTATAGTAGTATAGTTATTTAAAGTGGCAAAGACTAACCTATGTGTTATAATTCTGAATTTCAATTATTGTAACGACGCACCTACGCTTGGTAAGTTTGGTAAGGAACGCCACCAAAAGCGGTTCAATTTCGGTTATCTCTCCCTGACGAGGAACGTGGTTCAGGGATTGATCTCACAGCTTGGTGTGAGACGTCAATATGAAACTCTTGGACTCTTCATGTTCCTGAGTTCATATGAAACGCTGATCCCTAGCGTGCATTAGGCAAGTAAGTGGAGACCCCATCGCGTGGTCAGTAACGCGAGAGTGTGTTCGTCTGGAAATAGCCCAGAAGGACATACACAGTGCTTGCCATCGGCGTGCCCTGCAGGGCAGTAGGTGGTATCCGTTGGGTTGATAACATTCCCAACCGTGACGACCCGTTCATGACATACTCGGGTTCCCCGTCGTGTGGTGTTGAAACACGATCACGTACCTTGAGACGTGACCTAACTCAAGGACGGCCGTGTGACAATGATACGGGTGTTTGTATTTACTTTCCAATATGAAACTGCCTGAAATGAACAACCTTTGAGTGCATCACTATTGTGTGGTCTTCTGCAGGTACTAACCACGTATGTATCCGTGTAGTAAACGTGTGCGAGAGACCGTTTAGTGCCACACTTGAGACGTATATGCCGGTATAATCCGGTTAGGATTTTCTTTTGTGAGGAACGTAGTACCGAGATATTGTAGGCATATGCATGGAAATATTGATAACAAGGAACTAAAATCATTAGGTTCAACAATTAATACCCTGGTTGGGAATAGGAATGGGATAGTGGAGCAGGATAGCCAAAAGGATTGAAAAACAGAGTGCTCTGTTTTGGGCAGCAAGTTTGCTGATCTTCAACGGGGCATAACTCACAGGATTTTTAGCCCATGGAGGTGTGGTACACAGTTCTGGAAAGTTATTGGAGTATACTACAACTTTGTTGTAGACTTCCTGATCTGAAACACACCTTAAGATGGCTGAAATCCCAGAGGAAGGTAAACTGTCCAGAACCAGGACAGAGTAAAACATTCTCTGAGCTGGTCTGTTTTTCAAACATAACTCCCAGTAGAAAAATCAAAAATTGGCATATAATACATCCTTAGAAAGAGTAGAAGATGTGTGACATCTTTGCAATTCAAAGTTTCTGAAATTTCAGCATGGAATTCAGTGGAAACCAGGGTTGAAAACAGCCACTTCCAAGAGAGGTGCTGTTAAAATTCTTCCAGAAATTCTGCTGACTTTGAATTAGCATAACTTTTTAACCAAAGCTGATCTGGGGACAAATGAATACTCGTTGGAAAGATACTGAAGTTGACTTTAACTTTGGTGTTCAGCTTGAGTCATAAAAATGCCCAGAACCAGATCAAAACTTGGAATAGGTAGAAACTGGTCATTCTGACAGAAGACTAACAGTTGAACTCATTGGAGAGGGTGTTGTACCCTAAGGGTGGTATACGTGATGACAAAGCGATAGTAATATCTCGTAATGACCAAACCTAGTTATGGTGAGCTTCCAAAGTGGAGGTTCAACAAGTTGGATTATACTAGCTTGTGTTTGGTATGGTAATGGTGTAGCTTGTGCAAAGTTATTACATTATCTACTTACGAGATGTATCGCATATTCTCATTGTCATTATGTTGTTACGCCTATTTTCATTTGTAATGCATGCAATATGTTGCGGGACTGATGTTTATTGTCGTATGGTTGCAGATGGTTCGCACTAGGACCACGCACGAGGTTGGTGGCTCTAGCCAAGGGGGAGGCGATGACTCCCAGCCACCGGCCTACGACAGCACCCCGCAGCAGCAGCCACCACCACCGCCTCCGCTTACTCTAGCGGATTTGATAGCGGCATTGGTGGGAGGTCATGAGGAGCAGACCGACCTGCTCCGCACGATCGTGCAGAATACGTCCCAGGCGGGGGGACGTCAAGACAGAGGGCCTCGTGAGCCCCGCGAAGTGTCGTACTCGGATTTCATGAGTACGCACCCTCCAGTGTTCACCGAAGCCAAAGAAACACCGGAGGCGGACAACTGGCTGCGGACTATCGAGTCCAAGTTCGGGCTGCTCCCATGTACGGAGCAGCAGAAGACTCTGTTCGCAGCGCAGCAACTCCACGGTGCCGCTGGTGCGTGGTGGGCGAATAATGTCGCCCTCACGTCTGGCTGGCCATGCCGTGGAATGGCAAGAGTTCCGGGAGGCGTTCCGCGCCTACCACATCCCTCCCGGAATAATGAAGCGGAAGTTCCAAGAATTCTTAGAGCTGAAGCAGGGCAGGAGGAATGCCCATGACTACTCCCGTGCCTTCAACCATCTGGCGCAATATGCGTCAGACTATATCTCCACGGAGGAGAAGAAGAGGGAGCATTTCTATCGGGGGTTACACCCCGAAATGAAGACGCACCTTGTTCAGTGGAATCGCGGCACTTTCAACGACCTAGTCAATGCCACGATTATGCAAGAGGATGCTCAGAGGGAGTTGGCAGCTGAGCAGAGGAAAGCATCGCTCCACCTAGCAGCGGTGGTGGAGCGCCCCAGAAGTACCGTATGGTGTATCGGACACCATCCGGGCAGCAGTGGCACCCACCGGCGCGACCTCAACGGTTCGGGGGACGTCCGTTCCAGTCACCCTCGTTCTGTCCGCCGATGCCACCACCAAGACAGCAGCAGCAACAGCAGCAGCAGACGGTACCCCGGGCGTTTCCACCGCCACAACGCGCCCCGGGATTCCGTCCACCGATCAGCGGGGGACCACCCCGTTTCACCTGCTTCACGTGTGGCCAAGCGGGCCACTTCGCGAAGGACTGTCCCCAAGGGCAGCAGAGCAGCGGGCAAGCCCAGTTCCAGGGCGGTGCTCGAGGCCGACCTCCGGTGAAGAAGGTTGGTCAGAGGACTGGGGGAGTCCGCAACCTCGACAATGAGGACGCCCTAGAGGGAGACAACGTGCTGGCGGGTACGTTTACTCTCAACCATCAAGCCATCGTTGTATTGTTTGATTCTGGTGCAACCCACAACTTTATAAGTGCATCGTACGTGGTTAAGCATCAGCTGGAAGCCTTTCCAACCGAGTGTTCGTATATGATCTGCTCACCGGGAGGAAACGATGATGGTTCCAAAAGCACCACTGTGCTTAGGTGGGAAGATATATCCCACCACTATGATTATCCTTAAGGGGCAGAAGATTGATGCAATCTTGGGAATGTCATGGTTAAGCTACCATGGCGCTGTCCTGGAAACTCTAGCACGGATGGTTCACCTCAACTCCCCATTACACCGTCCACAGTCCCTCCTATTAGATAATCCAGTCAAAGAGGTTTCAGCGATCAACAATACTGAAGCCCTCAAGTTAGAGGACATCCCCGTAGTCCGGGAGTACCCCGACGTGTTCCCGGATGATCTTCCGAGCATGCCACCTGAGCGGGATGTCGATTTCAAGATTGAACTTGCACCCGGGACTACGCCCATATCACGGAGGCCATACAAGATGGCTCCTAATGAGCTGGCTGAACTGAAAGAACAGCTCAATGATCTGTTGAGCAAGGGTTTCATTAGGCCGAGCTCCTCGCCTTGGGGATGCTCGGCACTATTCGTGAAGAAGAAGGATGAGACCCTGAGGCTGTGTGTGGATTACCGGCCGCTCAACGCCGTCACCATCAAGAATAAGTACCCACTGCCCCGCATCGAGATATTGTTTGATCAACTTGTGGGTGCAAGTGTGTTCTCCAAGATGGACCTTCGCTCTGGATATCACCAGATTAAAATCCGGGCGGAGGATATTCCGAAGACGGCCTTCTCGACGAGATATGGACTATATGAATATCTCGTCATGTCTTTTGGTCTCACAAACGCTCCAGCCCATTTCATGTATCTCATGAACTCGGTGTTCATGCCAGAGCTGGACAAGTTCGTGGTAGTGTTCATCGATGATATCTTGGTTTACTCCAAGATAGAAGCCGAACATGCCGAACACTTGCGGATCGTTCTTCAACGATTGCGAGACCATAAACTCTACGCCAAGTTCAGTAAATGCGAGTTTTGGATCAGCCAAGTGCCATTCTTGGGACATATCATCTCAGCAGAAGGCATTGCGGTTGACCCAAGCAAAATAGAGCAGGCGCTGAAATGGAAAGCTCCCACTTCAGTCCATGAAGTCAGAAGCTTCCTCGGGTTAGCGGGATACCATCGGAGATTTATTCCAAGTTTCTCCAAGCTCGCCAAGCCCATGACGGAGTTGCTGAAGAAAGGGACGAAATATGTTTGGAACACGGCGTGTGAAGGAGCATTCCAAACATTGGTGAAGCATCTCACCACAGCCCCAGTCTTAGCTCAGCCGGATACAACAAGGCCCTTCGACGTGTATTGTGACGCGTCCGGTATTGGGCTTGGCTGCGTGCTGATGCAGGAAGGACGTGTGGTCGCTTATGGCTCACGCCAACTTCGGAAACATGAGCAGCATTATCCCACTCATGATCTTGAGCTTGCTGCAGTGGTGTTGGTGCTGAAAATGTGGAGGCACTATCTCCTGGGGAACTTGGTGCATCTCTACACCGACCACAAGAGCTTGAAATACATTTTCACCCAGAAGGAGCTGAACATGAGGCAACGGAGGTGGTTAGAATTAATCAAGGACTATGAAATTGAGATTCACTACCACCCCGGCAAGGCGAATGTGGTTGCCGACGCGCTGAGTCGGAAATCGCATGTCCATCACCTCACCATGACACCGGTGGAGGAGGGAGAGCCAAGTTTATACTTGGTTCCTTATGGATCGCTGTACAACCTTGCCCTCATCCATACCATTAGGGAAGATATCATGGCAGCTCAGAAGACGGACAAAGGCATGGCACATCTCCGGAGACGGATAGACAATGGAGAGATCAAGTGTTTCCGGAAAGATGATGAGGGGACGCTGTGGTTCAATGACCGCATAGTCGTACCCCGGGATATGGAGTTGAGAAAGAAGATACTCGATGAAGCTCACTTGTCCAAGTACTCCATTCATCCGGGCAGCAATAAAATGTACCAAGATTTGAAAAAGAAATTTTGGTGGACACGGATGAAGCGGGAGGTAGCGAAGTACGTATCCGAGTGCGATACGTGTAGACGAGTGAAAGCTGATCACATGAAGAAATCAGGGCTGTTACAACCCCTGAAGATCCCGGCATGGAAATGGGAAGATGTGAGCATGGATTTCATTGTGGGATTACCCTTAACATCCAACAAACATGATTCCATTTGGGTGATCGTTGACCGACTAACCAAGTCAGCTCACTTTATCCCCGTGCATACACATTTCCATGCCAACAGATATGCGGAGTTATATATCGCCAGGATCCTATGTTTGCATGGCGTACCAAAGACCATAGTCTCAGACCGAGGTGCATTGTTTGTATCTCGCTTTTGGGAGCAGTTACATGCTGCTTTGGGTACTAAACTGATTAGAAGCTCTGCTTACCACCCTCAGACAGATGGGCAGACGGAGAGGGTGAATCAAGTATTAGAAGACATGTTGAGAGCATGTGCCATCCACCATGGTAGGAACTGGGATGATCACCTACCCTTGGCGGAATTCTCGTACAACAATGGCTATCAGGCGAGTATCAAGATGGCACCCTACGAAGCTCTCAACGGTCGTAAATGTCGCACCCCATTAAACTGGTGTGAGTCCAGTGAAAGGGTCACATTCGGGGTTGATGTGGTGAACGACGCCGAAGAGCGCGTTCGGACGATTCAAGCTAACTTGAAGGCCGCTCAATCCCGGCAGAAGAGCTACGCTGATAAGAGGCGTAGACCGTTGCACTTCGACGTCGGTGAACACGTGTATCTCCGCGTGTCTCCGATGAACGGCGTGCACCGGTTCGGTGTGAAGGGGAAGCTCGCTCCCCGTTTCATTGGACCCTATGCTATCACCGAGAAGTGTGGACCAGCATCGTATAGACTGGAGCTACCAGCATCCCTTGCTGGTGTCCATGATGTTTTCCATATTTCGCAACTGCAAAAATGTTTGAAGCATACGGCTGCTGTTCCTACCGAAGACATCGGCGACCTGAAACCGGATTTGACCTATGATGAGTATCCGGTGGCCATTCTTGATGAAAAAGCCAGGACCACGCGTAGCAGAACGTTGTGGTTCTACAAAATACTCTGGAGCAACCACACCGCCGAGGAAGCGACGTGGGAGAGCGAGGAGTTCCTTCGCTCAAATTACCCGGAGTTCATGGCTTCTCAACACGGGTAAGTTCCTATTACATCGCTATCTCTTCTTTTATAATCTCGAGACGAGATTCCTTTAAGGGGGGAGGGATGTAAAAGCCTAAGAAAAGGAACTTGCAAAAACTTTTTATCACCTCACCACACCACAGTTCTTGTTGAGGATAGATGGTGAAAAAGTGTGAAGAGCAAGTAACCTCCATCAAAAGAGTGGTTAGAGGGGAAAGCCTACACTTTCACAAAGTGGGAATTTTACACTTGACACATGAGGGGGTGATTCAAAACTATTGCATTCAAACTCATGGTTGCAGCAGCTAAAACAAAGATCAAAGTGCATATTTGGATTCCTTAGGTCCCAATTAGTGGGGAGGCAAAGTTTCAATAATTTTTGAAAAGGTTTGCTACCCAATGGTCCAAAAAGGAGCCAAATGTGCAAGAATTCAAATATACATTTGAACTTGGGGGGAGATTTGCCCAACCATACAAATGTAGGTCAGTTTGAAACTCCAAACATTTGAATTCATCTCTTGCCAAGTTTTGGAGATCTTTTGAGGGGTGGGGGAGCACTGACAAGTGGGTCCCACATGTCATTGAGGAGGTTAAAATGGCACAAAAGTCAACAGCCTTAGGGGCTAAGTGTTGCACTCGGAACAGAGCCGAGGCTCCACCGTGACACACCGAGAAACGCCGGGCGCCACGTCCTGCTCTTCCCTCGCGCGCTGGCGAGCTCCTCGTGGGGAAGCAGTAACTCCCAGCCGTGCCCCAGCTCGCCACGACCACGAGCCGACACCCAGCCACCGCCCTCTCGCACGACAGAACGCCGAGGAGCCGCCGCTGTGATCCACTCGCTCGGGAGCGATCGTCTCTCTCGTACCAACGTCGGCAACTCAGCAAACCAACATCCCCAGACCTCCCACGCACTCCCTGCATCACTTCCGATCGAGTTGAGCCACTACAAACCGAGCAAACAACGTTTTCGCGGCTGCCGGGAAGTACCGAGCAAAGGTGCTCCCGTGGGAAGCTCGGCAGAAGACTTGTCACGACCAAGAAGGAGCAGTTTTGGACGTGCCTAGGCTCCACGCTGCTCGACCCCAAAGCCTAGAACCAGTGACCGATCATCGCCGGCGAATTTCGCAAAACATCTCCAACCGGTGCAGAACTACCCTCAGGTAAGAAACCCACAAATTCCCAACATATGCTTGCTTAGAGTTTATCAAACTGCACACACAGGAGCTAGACTTGATGGCGCCCAAGTTTGCTTCGCAACCCTAGCTTAATTTTGGCTGTAGCCGGCGTATTTCCCGGTTTTCCAGCCGCGGTTATGGCGGGAAAGGTCGGGCTCACGGTGACGACTAGGTTAGAGCTCTCCCTGAGCCCTGGCATAGCCTTGTCGACCTTATCTAAGATTCCCCGGTGCTGTAGAGCCCTTCCACCGAGGTTTTGGCGGGCTGAGTTGGCTGGGTAGCGTAACCGAAAGGAGTCCGAGCCGCTGCACCGTCGCCAGCTAGGTTAGGGCCACCGCCGACCGGAGCAGGCGGTACCAGCGTGTTCAGCGCGCAAAAGTAGGCCCAGGCGGCGAGTTTCCGGGCGGGAGGCAGTCAGGAAGCTAAGTCCGGCGAGCTGCCGAGGTGTGCCGGCGAGGGGGCGGCGCGGGAAAAAGGACGGGCGCGAGGAAGAAGACGAGCCGGCCGGGCCCGCTCGTCAGTCCCTCGATGCACAGCGTGAGGATTTTCTGTTGCACCGGATCAGCTGTGAACACGCGGAAAACAGCCCTGTGGCCCCGTGTGGCGCAGCCGAGGTGGTGACACGTGGGGGCCGGGCCCGCTGTCAAAAATTTGAACTTTTCCGGGTTAATTCGAATTCCAGAAATTCCCCAAACTTTAAAACTCCATAACTTTTGCTAGGAAGCTCCAAATTTAGTGATTCAAATTGGGTTGGATTCATCTTGCCTAGATCTGTCCAAATATACAACCCAATTTGTATGCAGCCCATTAATTAATTCTGGAAAATTCTTTAAAGCTTTTCAGCAAAAGAATTTTAGGGGGAGTTTAGTTCATCCAAAAATCCTCAAATTTTGCCAGAATGTTCTTTAGGACATTAGTGAACCCCTGTAAAAGTTTAAGACCATTTGGAGTTGATTTGGTCAGAGCAATTCAAATTTGAAGATGCTGTGTTCATTTGAATACAGAAACATTTTCAGAGAATTTCCAAAACTTGGAAATTCAGTTCTGGACAAATCTTAGCTCCAAAAATGCTAGGAAAATTCATGCAAACTCTATGAGCTATAATTGAAATGGTAGTTCACTAAGTTGGGCATGAACAGGGGTACTACCCCAGAATTAATTTTTCTTTGCTTATTTGCTAAGAGAATTATTCTGAGCAAACCACTCCATGAAAAGTGCTAGAGTTTGGTCCAGGGAGTTTTCTTGTGACAAGGAACTCGCACAAAAAAAATTCTCAGCTCCATTGGAGCTCTGGATCACCCTGTCCTGTTCAACCACTTGAGGGATTAATATGGAAAAGGGGGAAAAAACACTTAGCACTTAACCATGTACTTAGGTCCAGGCCCAAGCCACCCACACCCAGTTCATCTTTAAATTCTTAAACAGAGTTCCAGGTGTAAGAGACTGGTTATTAGAACTAATAGCAGTAACCTTACAACAAACTTGTATGCACTCTGCATTTAAATTTATATGTAGTCTTTCAATAACGTGTAGTCGCTGAAGGCGAGGAAGCTCCGGAGATTCTCGACTTCCTGCTTCCAGAGGAAGAATTAGCTCCTGACCAGCAGCAACAAGGCAAGCCCCGGTTTGCATTAACCTTTTATAATCTTTACTTTGTTCACATGGGTCATATGAAGTATGATTGTGCATTAGGTATAGGATGGATGGAACCCCACTTGCATTACCAAAGTTCCCTATAAGAGTGAGGGTAGTGTCTAAGACCTCGAGTAGACAGGCTATGCTTAATGTTTCATAGGACTTCGGTACAAGTCGAGTAGTTGAAATCTACTCGCGAGATAGGCTTGGGACACACGGGTTCGGTTGAGGGATGTGAGATCACATGAGTAATGAAAATGAGACTAGGCAGGGGCTAGGGCGCAGCAAGAGGGAGTCCTGTGTGCGCAGCCCTGTCCATGTCGATTGAGGACCGATCCGTGTGCGGCCCACGCTGATCAAGTTTGAACGTACCGAAGGCATTTCGGATATATGGGCCCCGATAAACCGATGTAGCCTAAACCTCCGGGCGTCGAGGCATAACGCACCAATTTATAGGTGTAGGCTGAGGGCAGCAAGGTGGAAATCTGCCAACATGCATAGAGAGATGCTCCGTGTGGGGAACCTCCTGCTCGAATCGGTGCGACCGGTTCGACGTTTGGGCTGTTGGGTGAAAGGTTGTCCCGTACGACATCGAGTGAGCGTGCTGTGCAGCTCCACGGGTGGGCGTACGTGACGTGCTCTTTGGGTTTCCCTGCAGGTGTATATCGAGTCGATTCGCCGTCCCTCGCGGTGAAGAGTACCACTTGGTCACTGAGTCGTGACGTAGAATAATGTATGAAATATATTGATTCAATATTGCTGTCATGACATAATTGTATTTCTACATGTGTGCCACCAAACATGGCTTACTACATTTCAGCTTCCTAAACTGTTAACTTGTTGCTAAAAGAGGAACTAAGGATGAACTTGTAGGCGTGTCCATTTGCTGCAACTTTGCTATCCTATGTCATGGTACCCCTCATGTAGAGTTTCATGCTTAGGTGAGTCGGTTAAGACTTGCTGAGCCTTCCTGCTCACGGTTGCTGCTTAAGTGTTTTTCAGGTGAGGAGTCACCCACGGACTCGGAGTACGAGTCCACCGGCGAGGGTTACCCTCCGTCGGGGACCACGGCTGAGTGGGAGCCGTACACGCGCGCTAAGCTGAGGAGTGCAGCTAGTGTGGGTTGTCCAAGGGCTAGGCAACCACTTTTGCTAGATAGGCGGGCGTGAGTTGTATAAAAGAAAACTTCCGCTGTGTAATAAAGACCCTAGTTTGTAACTGAGAAGTGTACTACTTTGTACATTCAGTTTGTTTTTCCCATGTAATATAATGTGTTCTTATGACGTGTGCTGTCGGGTGTCGCATCGCGCGGCACCACCCTCTGCGATCCTGGATGAGCGGATTTCGGTCCGCCACAGCCTGGTATCAGAGCTGCAGTGGGGATAACACAGTACTTAAGGACTGCATTATGGGAAAACTTAGGCTTACGGTGAGGATTCGGTAGTAGCCCAAGTAAGGACTATAGTAGTATAGTTATTTAAAGTGGCAAAGACTAACCTATGTGTTATAATTCTGAATTTCAATTATTGTAACGACGCACCTACGCTTGGTAAGTTTGGTAAGGAACGCCACCGAAAGCGGTTCAATTTCGGTTAGCTCTCCCTGACGAGGAATGTGGTTCAGGGATTGATCTCACAGCTTGGTGTGAGACGTCAATATGAAACTCTTTGACTCTTCATGTTCCTGAGTTCATATGAAACGCTGATCCCTAGCGTGCATTAGGCAAGTAAGTGGAGACCCCATCGCATGGTCAGTAACGCGAGAGTGTGTTCGTCTGGAAATAGCCCAGAAGGACATACGCAGTGCTTGCCATTGGCGTGCCCTACAGGGCAGTAGGTGGTATCCGTTGGGTTGATAACATTCCCAACCGTGACGACCCGTTCATGACATACTCGGGTTCCCCGTCGTGTGGTGTTGAAACACGATCACGTACCTTGAGACGTGACCTAACTCAAGGACGGCCGTATGACAATGATACGGGCGTTTGTATTTACTTTCCAATATGAAACTGCCTGAAATGAACAACCTTTGAGTGCATCACTATTGTGTGGTCTTCTGCAGGTACTAACCACGTATGTATCCGTGTAGTAAACGTGTGCGAGAGACCGTTTAGTGCCACACTTGAGACGTATATGCCGGTATAATCCGGTTAGGATTTTCTTTTGTGAGGAACGTAGTACCGAGATATTGTAGGCATATGCATGGAAATATTGATAACAAGGAACTAAAATCATTAGGTTCAACAATTAAGACCCTGGTTGGGAATAGGAATGGGATAGTGGAGCAGGATAGCCAAAAGGACTGAAAAACAGAGTGCTCTGTTTTGGGCAGCAAGTTTGCTGATCTTCAACGGGGCATAACTCACAGGCTTTTTAGCCCAGGGAGGTGTGGTACACAGTTCTGGAAAGGTATTGGAATATACTACAACTTTGTTGTAGACTTCCAGAGCTGAAACACAACTTAAGATGGCTGAAATCCCAGAGGAAGGTAAACTGTCCAGAACCAGGACAGAGTAAAACATTCTCTGAGCTGGTCTGTTTTTCAAACATAACTCCCAGTAGAAAAATCAAAAATTGGAATATAATACATCCTTAGAAAGAGTAGAAGATGTGTGACATCTTTGCAATTCAAAGTTTCTGAAATTTCAGCATGGAATTCAGTGGAAACCAGGGTTGAAAACAGCCACTTCCAAGAGAGGTGCTGTTAAAATTCTTCCAGAAATTCTGATGACTTTGAATTAGCATAACTTTTTAACCAAAGCTGATCTGGGGGCAAATGAATACTCGTTGGAAAGATACTGAAGTTGACTTTAACTTTGGTGTTCAGCTTGAGTCATAAAAATGCCCAGAACCAGATCAAAACTTGGAATAGGTAGAAACTGGTCATTCTGACAGAAGACTAACAGTTGAACTCATTGGAGAGGGTGTTGTACCCTAAGGGTGGTATACGTGATGACAAAGCGATAGTAATATCTCGTAATGACCAAACCTAGTTATGGTGAGCTTCCAAAGTGGAGGTTCATCATGTTGGATTATACTAGCTTGTGTTTGGTATGGTAATGGTGTAGCTTGTGCAAAGTTATTACATTGTCTACTTACGAGATGTATCGCATATTCTCATTGTCATTATGTTGTTACGCCTATTTTCATTTGTACTGCATGCAATATGTTGCGGGACTGATGTTTATTGTCGTATGGTTGCAGATGGTTCGCACTAGGACCACGCACGAGGTTGGTGGCTCTAGCCAAGGGGGAGGCGATGACTCCCAGCCACCGGCCTACGACAGCACTCCGCAGCAGCAGCCACCACCGCCGCCTCCGCTTACTCTAGCGGATGTGATAGCGGCATTGGTGGGAGGTCATGAGGAGCAGATCGACCTGCTCCGCACGATCGTGCAGAATACGTCCCAGGCGGAGGGACGTCAAGACAGAGGGCCTCGTGAGCCCCGCGAAGTGTCGTACTCGGATTTCATGAGTACGCACCCTCCAGTGTTCACCGAAGCCAAAGAACCACTGGAGGCGGACAACTGGCTGCGGACTATCGAGTCCAAGTTCGGGCTGCTCCCATGTACGGAGCGGCAGAAGACTCTGTTCGCAGCGCAGCAACTCCACGGTGCCGCTGGTGCATGGTGGGCGAATAATGTCGCCTCACGTCTGGCTGGCCATGCCGTGGAATGGCAAGAGTTCCGGGAGGCGTTCCGCGCCTACCACATCCCTCCCGGAATAATGAAGCGGAAGTTCCAAGAATTCTTAGAGCTGAAGCAGGGCGGGAGGAGTCCCATGACTACTTCCGTGCCTTCAACCATCTGGCGCAATATGCATCAGACTATATCTCCACGGAGGAGAAGAAGAGGGAGCATTTCTATTGGGGGTTACACCCCGAAATGAAGACGCACCTCGTTCAGTGGAATCGCGGCACTTTCAATGACCTAGTCAATGCCGCGATTATGCAAGAGGATGCTCAGAGGGAGTTGGCAGCTGAGCAGAGGAAAGCATCGCTCCACCTAGCAGCGGTGGTGGCGCGCCCCAGAAGTACCGTATGGTGTATCGGACACCATCCGGACAGCAGTGGCACCCACCGGCGCGACCTCAACGGTTCGGGGGACATCCGTTCCAGTCACCTCGTTCCGTCCGCCGATGCCACCACCAAGACAGCAGCAGCAACAGCAGCAGCAGACGGTACCCCGGGCGTTTCCACCGCCACAACGCGCCCCGGGATTCCGTCCACCGATCAGCGGGGGACCACCCCGTTTCACCTGCTTCACGTGTGGCCAAGCGGGCCACTTCGCGAAGGACTGTCCCCAGGGGCAGCAGAGCAGCGGGCAAGCCCAGTTCCAGGGTGGTGCTCGAGGCCGACCTCCGGTGAAGAAGGTTGGTCAGCGGACTGGGGGCGTCCGCAACCTCGACAATGAGGACGCCCTAGAGGGAGACAACGTGCTGGCGGGTACATTTACTCTCAACCATCAAGCCATCGTCGTATTGTTTGATTCTGGTGCAACCCACAACTTTATAAGTGCATCGGTACAAGTCGAATAGTTGAAATCTACTCGCGAGATAGGCTTGGGACACACGGGTTCGGTTGAGGGATGTGAGATCACATGAGTAATGTAAATGAGACTAGGCAGGGGCTAGGGCGCAGCAAGAGGGAGTCTTGTGTGCACAGCCCTGTCCATGTCGATTGAGGACCGATCCGTGTGCGGCCCACGCTGATCAAGTTTGAACGTACCGAAGGAATATCGGATATATGGGCCCCGATAAACCGATGTAGCCTAAACCTCTGGGCGTCGAGGCATAACGCACCGATTTATAGGTGTAGGCTGAGGGCAGCAAGGTGGAAATCTGCCAACATGCATAGAGAGATGCTCTGTGTGGGGAACCTCCTGCTCGAATCGGTGCGACCGGTTCGACGTTTGGGCTGTTGGGTGAAAGGTTGTCCCGTACGACATCGAGTGAGCGTGCTGTGCAACTCCACGGGTTGGCGTACGTGACGTGCTCTTTGGGTTTCCCTGCAGGTGTATATCGAGACGATTCGCCGTCCCTCGCGGTGAAGAGTACCACTTGGTCACTGAGTCGTGACGTAGAATAATGTATGAAATATATTGATTCAATATTGCTGTCATGACATAATTGTATTGCTACATGTGTGCCACCAAACATGGCTTACTACATTTCAGCTTCCTAAACTGTTCACTTGTTGCTAAAAGAGGAACTAAGGATGAACTTGTAGGCGTGTCCATTTGCTGCAACTTTGCTATCCTATGTCATGGTACCCCTCATGTAGAGTTTCATGCTTAGGTGAGTCGGTTAAGACTTGCTGAGCCTTCCTGCTCACGGTTGCTGCTTAAGTGTTTTTCAGGTGAGGAGTCACCCACGGACTCGGAGTACGAGTCCACCGGCGAGGGTTACCCTCCGTCGGGGACCACGGCTGAGTGGGAGCCGTACACGCCGCGCTAAGCTGAGGAGTGCAGCTAGTGTGGGTTGTCCTAGGGCTAGGCAACCACTTTTGCTAGATAGGCGGGCGTGAGTTGTATAAAAGAAAACTTCGTCTGTGTAATAAAGACCCTAGTTTGTAACTGAGAAGTGTACTACTTTGTACATTCAGTTTGTTTTTCCCATGTAATATAATGTGTTCTTATGACGTGTGCTGTCGGGTGTCGCATCGTGCAGCACCACCCTCTACGATCCTGGATGAGCGGATTCCGGTCCGCCACAGACGTCGGTGGGGCGACGCCCAGGAGTGTGCCGGGGGATCAGACGCCACAGCCAGTGAGCGTTCCGGCTGCAGGTCCTGGCGGTTCTGCCCCGGCCCAGAGGTCGGGGCTCCAAGCCCGTTGGAGCGCTCACGCCACCCAGTAAGTGTTGCTCCTTCTGGCTTGTAGAAGTAGCGTTCCTTTTTCCTTTCTTAGCTTGAGAGCTTCTTTTGTCAGCAGGGACTCACCGCCTGCCGGGGGCGAGCCTACTCCCCGACCATCTCCAGCCAGCGGAGGTTCTGTGCCGCAACATCCGGGAACTGCGGTGGTTCCGACGGCCCCCAAGTCGGTGGGGGCTTCTTCTGTGCCGGTGGGTTCGCCCCCCGCAGTGGCGGCGGCAGCACCTGCTCGTCCTCCTTCACCAGCCCGGAAGTCCGGTGCTGAGGCTGGAGGGGCTGCTGTGGGCGCAGCTGCTGGCCCCCTGCCCCCCCCCCCGGGTCAGCGCCTCGCCTCAGCTGCCGAGGCACCAGCACCTTCACCGGTCATGGACGCGACGGGGGAGGTCAGGGGCGCGGCTCCTGCCCCCGCGCCCTGCTGCCCATATGGGATGCCTTGGGGCATGCCCAGGCTGGCGTTCGGCAGGTCCAGGCTGATTTTGAGCGGGAGCGGGAGGTGCTGGCTGGAGAGAGGGAGCGCCTCCTTAGTTGGGAGCATCTCCTAAAGCAGCGGACCCAGGAGGCCAAGGCAGAGCTCGACTCGAGGCAGTCGAGGCTCGATGCCGTGGGGGCGCTGCTCGACACTCAGAAGAGGGCCGTCGACCGCCTGGGCTTAGAGACTCGGCGACTTCGCGCTACTTTCCGCAAAGCTCAGGCCAGGGCCGAAGCGCGCTCCACTGTCGTGGAGGAGTTGCGGCTGCAGGTAGCTCGTCGAGAGTGCACCGTCGCAGATCGGGAGCGTGCCGTGGCGGCCGAGGAGGAGAAGTTCGCCGCGTGACTTAAGGCCAGAGAGTGCAAGCTGAGGGCTCGGGCCGAGGAGCTGGAGCTCCGCGAGTCGGCTGCTACCGCGAGGGAGGAGCAATCCTCCCGGGAGCGCCAGGCGGCGCTGGATCGCGAGCTGGCGGCCTGCCAAGAGGTGGAGAAGCTCCAGGCTTCGCGGTCTGTCGAGGCCCGGGCGGTCTGGAGCTTTGTTACTGAGGCAGGGTCCGCCTTGGTTCCCCTCGGTTTCAGCCCGGTGCGGACGGAGGCACCAGCGCAGGAGGTGTCTGGGGCAATATCGACGCTTGAGTCCATCAGTGCCAAGCTGGGCAGGCTCGAAGCGGTGATCGCAGACGAGCTCGAGATGGAGGGACGAGGCCTGGTGAAGGAGGTCGCCACGCATGTGCTGGCGTGCTTCCGGAGCCAAGACCCTTCCTTCTCTCTGGAGCCAGTGCGACTAGGCCCCGCCGTCGAGTGGGAGGAAGCTGCCAGGGCAGAGGTCGGGGATATGGCCGCCCTCGTGGCCTCTAGATTCCAGCGGGAGTGTGGGGACTCTTAGGCAGCCAACCCCCGTGGCCAAAAGGCCCTGTATCTCTTCTCTTTTTTTGTTAAGTCTGTAGTCCCTCATGGAGCTTTGAATGAATAAACTCTTGTTATTTTCCGTGTCTGTATATTTTTATCTTCTCCTTGACTTGGCCTGGCCGAGTCCTTAGCTCCGCAAGGTACTCTGAGGTCTTCACCAACCTTGAAGTCTTGTACAGACACCTTCCTCGAGTCCTTATTGTATTAAGGGTCCAAGGGATCTTCAGAGCTCACCCCGTGGGAACGGGGAGGTCCATATCCGTCGGCCACGTGGCGGGCCCGGAGCTCTCCTCTGAGAAGATGGAGGTCCGACCCCGCGGGACACGTGGGGCCTTCGGAGCTCACCCCTGCGGAGGGGGCGATGCCCGGTTCTGCCGGCCACATGGCGGGCTCGGAGCTACCTTCTGAGGAGAGGGGGGCTCCGACCCCGCCGGACACGTGGGGCCCCCCGGAGCCCGCCCCTACGGAGGGGCCGAGGTCTGGATCCTTCGGTCTTGCGTTGGAGCTCCGGTCTTGCGTGGTCCCGTAGTAGCCCGCTGGTAGGTGTGGCCAATTGATTGGGCGCACCTACCATACTCCTGCGAGGAGCTAAGGCCGGGAGGTCCTGCACACAAGTAAGGGAAACGTAATTCTCCTTGGGGCTCCCCCTTCCCTATCTCATAGTCTTATTTGGCTTACAATCCTGATCCGGTATACGGGGCTTGAGAACTTCAGTGCGCGAAGTGCCGGGGGCTCGAGGTCCCCTGGCCATCGGCAGGTGCCTCAAACGTGACCGTCTTCGGTAGGATAGCAAATGCCGACTAGGGGTGAGAATGGGAAAAGGAAGCTGAGTGCATGGTGAGCATATACAGGAAGTGCGGTCATAAAAATTAATACGTAATTTAAATAAGCATAAGGGAAGAGCAAAGCAGGACAGGTTTCTTTCCATATAAATTTCCATAGGAGGAAGGCAGGCTAAACAAGGAGGCAACGACCCGCCCCATTAAGAAGGGAAGCAAGACTCTACGCGCTTAGGGTCGGAACCAGGCCAAGCTGAACGTAGTCCTGGACCGTCCCCTGAGACTTAGCTGCTCCGAGCGCTGTTCCTGGACTCTATGGAATCTATTACAGAAAGAAAAGACTGCCCTACTATTGCTCTATGGGTACAACTTACGGAGGTGTTCTATGTTCCTAGGGTTCGGGAGCGGATCCCCATCCTCAGTGGAAAGGCGTACGCACCCGGGGCGGCAAACTTTCGTGACTCGGAAGGGACCTTCCCAGCTGGGGGAGAGTTTGTCGGTCCCTTTGCGAGAAAGTATGCGCCGTAGCACCAGGTCGCCTTCTTGCAGCTCCCGGACACGCACGGACCTTTGGTGGTAGCGCCGGAGCGTTTGCCGGTACCGTGCGTTATGGAGCACTACGTGTAATCGAGCCTCGTCGACGAGGTCGATGTCTTCACGTTGGAGGTCGTCCTGCGCGGCTTTGTCGTAAGCTCGAACACGGAGAGACCCCATGGTGATCTCCGGGGGAAGCACAGCTTCGGCCCCGTACACCATGAAGAAGGGTGTCTCTCTGGTGGCCCAGCTCTGGGATGTCCGGTTAGCCCATAGTGTGCTCGGAAGCTCGTCCACCCACTTGGCGCCATGTTTCTTCAAGCCGGCATAGGTGCGAGTCTTGAGGCCCCGAAGAATCTCGATGTTGGCCCTCTCGACTTGCCCATTGCTCTTTGGGTGAGCAATGGAGGCATAGCACACCTAGATGCCGAGGTCTTCACAGTAGTCTTGGAACGCTGCGCTGGTGAACTAGGTCCCGTTGTCGGTGATGATTCTGTTCGGGACCCCGAACCGGTAGACAATCGACTTGATGAACTTTACTGCGGATTGCTTGTTGATGGTGACGACGGGTGTGGCTTCTGGCCACTTGGTGAACTTGTCGATGGCGACGTAGAGGTACCGGAATCCCCCAACGGCTTTGGGGAATGGTCCCAGGATGTCCAACCCCCATACGGCGAACGGCCACAAGGGCGGGATCATCTGAACCGCCTGAGCCGGTGTGTGGATCTGCTTGGCATGGAACTGGCATGCCTTGCAGCTCTCGACCAGCTTGACGGCATCCTAGAGTGCTGTCGACCAGTAGAAGCCATGCTGGAAGGCTTTACCGACGAGCGTGCGTGGGGAATAGTGACTCCCACATTCGCCTCCATGGATCTCAGCGAGCAATTCGCAGCCTTCCCTAGGTTACGCACTGCAATGGGACGTGGTTGGCGCCACACCGGTAGAGGTCCCCTTCTAACAGCGGGTACCTTTTAGCCATGCGCACGATCCGTTCAGCGGATACACGTTCATCAGGGAGGATGTTGTCTTCCAAGTAGTCCCGGATCTCCGTGATCCATGCATCGGGTCTGACCTGAGCTTCTGGATATTGAGCGCTGGGTTGCACGGAGTCCCTAGTGACGCTTACGATCCTTGGCGGCGTCCATGGCTGCAGGGCCGCCGGGACCGCCAGCTTCGAGGTGCTGGTCCAGCCCCCTTCGCCCGGCTCGGCAGGACGGGCTGCGGGCCGCAACAACGTCCTCTCGAAGACTCCTTCGGGCACAGGGGCTCCGGTAGAGGCCTTCGTTGAGAGGTCGTCAGCTACGGCATTGCCAGCGCGCGGTACATGGCGCAGGTCCAAAGCGAGGAAGTCTTTCTCCAACATCTGCACGTGGAGCAGATAAGCAGCTAGCTGTGGGTCATTGCAGGAGCATTGACCCTTAACTTGCTTGATGACTAGCTGGGAGTCACCCTGTGCCAACAACTGGCGAGCGCCCAGAGACAGGGCTGTCTTTAGGCCAAAGATGAGTGCTTCATACTCTGCCATGTTGTTGGTTGCCTTGAAATTGAGACGTACCAGTACCCAAACTGCTCCCCCGATGGCATGAGAAGCAGTACGCCAGCACCGGCCCCCTGCTTTCATGAGGAGCCGTCGAAGAAGAGCGTCCAGTGAGGCCCGGTGAAGACCGGAGCTCGGGGCTTCATCTCACCGTCTTCGTGCCCCCTGGGTTAGCCTTCGTTGGCGTCCACTCGGCCACAAAGTCAGCCAATGCTTGGCTCTTGACTGCATGGCGAGGAACGAAGTCCAGCTCAAACTCTGCCAGTTCCGCTGCCCATTTAGCGACATTGCCGGTCGTGTGGGGGCTGTGAAGGATCGCCTTCAGCGGGTAGGAGGTGACCACCGAGATCCGGTGGGCTTGAAAGTAGTGGCGGAGCTTCCTGGATGCCACGAGCACTGCATACAGCAGCTTGTGGACCTCGAGGTACCTTGTCTTGGCGTCGTGGAGGACTTCGCTGATGTAGTAGACAGGCCTCTGGATGGTCCGGACCCTCCCTCCCGGGCCTGAGATGTCCTCATCCATTGGCTCAGGCCGACCGGAGGTAGGTGGGTCCGGGGGAGCCTCCGCGAGATGGGACTCGAAGGCTCCTAGGTCGTCTTGGACCTCCGGGAGATCCCGCTGGTTTTCCAGGTGGTCATCCTGGACCCTCGGGAGGACGTCCTGTCCTCCTGGGAGGTTCTTTTTGGTCTCCGGGGGGTTACCCCGGAGCTCCGGGAGGTCCCGTTGGACCTCCAGGAGGTTGTCTTGGAGCTCCGGGAGGTCCCATTGGACCTCCGGGAGGTTGTCTTGGAGGTCCAAGAGGTCTTCTTGGACCTCCGGGGTCTCCTGGTGCTTGTCTTCTGCTATCAGAGCAGGCTGTGGTGACGAGAGGTCCGGCCGCTTGGCGACGAGGACCATGCTCACCACTTCAGTTGTTGCCGCGATGTAGAGCAACAAATGCTCTTCGCCCTCGGGGGCTACCATGATGGGTAGGGTTGTCAGGAGTTGCTTCAACTCCTGGAAATCTTCTCCTGCTTCGTCGGTCCAAGCAAATGGACCGGATTTGTGCAAGAGCTTAAAGAAGGGGAGCGCTCGCTCTGCTAGCCTCGGTATGAACCGACTCAGCGCGGCTAGGCATCCCGTGAGTTTCTGGACTTCTTTGACGCGGGCGTGGGGCCGCATCAGGTCGATGGCCTTGATCTTCTCTGGGTTGGCCTCAATTCCTCGGTGTGAGACCAGGAATCCTAGGAGCTTCCCAGAGGATACGCCGAACACACACTTGTCAGGGTTCAGCTTGGTGCGCGTGGAGCGCAGTTTGTCAAAGACTAGGGCCAGGTTATCTAACAAGGATGAACTCTGCATGACCTTGACAACGATGTCATCGACATACATTTCGAATAAGTCTCTTATTAGCTCTCCAAAGGTTTTGTGCATTGCACGTACAAAGGTAGGAAGAGCATTCTTTAAGCCATAAGGCATATAGACATAACAATACATGCCATCTACTGTGATGAAGGAAGTGTGCTCTTCATCTTCTCTAGACATAGGGATCTGATGGAAACCCGAGTAGGCGTCTAGGAAGCACAGCATATCACAGTCTGATGTCGAGTCTACTATTTGATCTATTCTAGGGAGAGGGAATGGATCTTTGGGACATGCCTTATTGAGACTGGTGTAGTCGATACACATCCGGAGCTTCCCGCCGGCCTTCGGGACGACGACGGGGTTCGACAACCACCCGGGGTGGTGGACTTCCCGTATGAAGCCAGCGTCCAGCAGCTTATTGATTTCCTCTCGGATGAAGTTCTGCCGCTCGATGGACTGCTTGCAAGGCTTCTGTTGGACTGGCCGGGCGTCGGGGAAGATCTTCAGGTGGTGCTCAATCACCTCCCTAGGGATCTCCGGCATCTGCGACGGCTGCCATGCAAACACGTCGACGTTGTGCCGGAGGAAAGTGATGAGCGTGCCTTCCTATTTGCTGTCTAGGCCCCAGGCTACCCAGGTGGTCTGGGCAGCATCGGCGCCGACTTGGACGACCTTCAGAGGGACGTCGCCCTCGTCGAGGGGTTGCACGCGGGGTGCTGCGGTAGAGGCATGGTGGCGTGCACTTGGGTGGATCCAGTCCAGTTCTGCACTGCCAGGGGCTGGTGCTCGAGCTGTTGCAAGTGTCTGGAGCTTCTCCAAGGCTGACACTGCAGAAGTGCGGTCTCCACGAATCTTGAGGACGCCTGTTGGTGTAGGCATCTTCAAGACAAGGTAGTCGTAGTGGGCTACTGCCATGAATCAATACAGCGCTGGCCTGCCGATTATGGCGTTGAAGGGGAGGTCGATCTCCGCTACATTGAACAGAATGTACTCTGTTCGATAGCTGTTCGGTGCCCCAAAGGTCACCGGGAGGCTGATGTTGCCGTAGGGAACGACTTGTCCCGGCCCTACCCCTGAGAACGAGAAGTTGCGCGACTGATGAGGTTCAGCCCAGCCCCACCATCTACCAGAACGTGGTACATCCTCACGTTGGCGATGGTGGGTGCTACCAAGAGCGGTAGTTGGCCGGCCCCAACCATGTTCCTAGGGCAGTCGGTGGCATCGAAGCTGATGGGGGTTCCCATCCACTTAAGGTGCGGCGCGACACTTGGGAGAGGAGCCACCGACGCTACCGCTCGGCGTAGAGCCTTAACCACGCTTCGGGACGAGGGGTCAGCGGACCCGCCGTAGATGACGTAGAGCATCTTCCGGCGCTCGTCATCGCTAGAGCTGGAGTCCTCATGGTTGCGCACCGCCTTCACGGCGCGCTGAGGCTCCTGGAACTCCACTTGGCGGTCGACATTGTCTTGGGTGTCGACCTTCTGCTTGCCCTCCCTTTGACGGAAGGGAGGGGCGTCGGCACGCGGTTGTTCCCCTTACGGAAGCGCTCCGCGAGCTTCTGAATCTCCCGACACTCAGCAGCAGTATGGCTGCTGGTGTCGTGCATGGGGCATGGCTCGCTGTGGTCACCATCTGGAGCTGGTGACTGTCGCTGCCTCTTGTCGGGGCGTGGCCCCCGAGCTCCGCTGGGTGCTGCTGCTGCAGCAACGGGAGCTGCGGTCGGTGGTTTCATCTTGCCACCGCCCCAGTTCTTGATCTTCTTGTCGCTTCCATGGGAAGCAACGCCAGATCCGGGCTGTCCTCCTGACTCGGAGGCTGGCTGTGAGTGCCAGTTCCGTCCTTCTGCTACCCTGGCGCACTTGTCCGCCAGGCTGAAGAGCTCTGAGACGTCGTGCACTTCTCTGATTGCGAGCTTCTCGAGCATCTTCATATCCCGTACACCCTGCCGGAACGCCACCACCAAAGAAGCATTTTGAATACGCGGGATGGTGTTCTGCACTTGGGAGAACCGCTGGATGAAGGAGCGCAGCGTCTCTCCAGGTTGTTGTTGGATGGCGTGGTGGTCGAGCTCTGTGCCAGGCCGGGTGTAAGAGCTGCCGAAGTTAGCAGTGAACTGCCGGCAGAGCTCTCCCCACGAGGTTATGGAACCCTGGGGGAGATTCATGAGCCAAGACCGGGCTGGGCCGGTCAAGGGGACGGGGAAGTAGTTGGCCATGACGGCCTCGTCCCCTCCTGCAGCAAGGATGGCGGTGGAGTAGATCTGGAGGAACTCCGCCGGGTTGACGCTGCCATCGTACTTCTCGAGCAGGTGCGGCCGGAATTTGCACGGCCACTTCGCGAAGCGAAGGTGTGGCGCCAGGGCCGCACATCCTGCTCCTGTTGCTGCAGGCGTTGGTGCCGCAAACGCTTGCTGGCACTGTGTACCCCGGTATGGGCAGGGCTGCGCCATAGACCGGGGGCACCATTTGCAGGGCATATGACTGGGGTATATGCTGTGTGGCGTATGCTTGGGGCAGAGACCGCGTGGCGAACGTCTGCTTCTCAGGCTGGTTCGAGGCGGTTGACATGCTGTCGCCGGCCTCCGGGTTGCGACGCCTTTCTCGTCGTCGCTCGATGGCCACTCGGGCATCTTTGCCCAAGTGGCATCGTTCCAGCTCCGACCTCAGGTCCGCCGATGGGAGCCTGGTGGAGTGGGAATCCGCCGTATGCTCGTCAACCGTTGGCGTGCACGTCAGCGACACAGCCAGTTGACTGGGGCTTCGTCCCCGCCGAAGTTGCGAGTTGGAGGCGGCGACGACAAGACGGTTTACGTCGCGAATCCACTGCTGGGTCGCTGACTGAGGCGCGTCCCCAGCAGGTGGATTGCGCAGTAGCACTCTTGCTGCAGCTACTGCGCCCCCGTGGGAGACGCTCAACGCTGCAGAGGATCTCACGCTTGCTGGAGCCTGCGCTACCGGAGTCGGCGCTGCCGGAGTCGGCTGCTGGCTTCCAGCTTGCACTGACACACTTCATCCTGAGTGTGTCGAGATGTAGTCCCCGCTGGTCACCGTTCATCGTGAACGTGGGCGGGGAGAGCTTGCCGCTGAAGGGAGCTTCGTCATCTTCGTCGGCAGAAGCTCGTCGCGCAAGGGAAAACCCCCCTACCTGGCGCGCCAAATGTCGAAGTGTGTAACCGACACTTCCCCCGGGCCTGCTCTGGGCAGCCCGTGGAGGTTCTTTTTCGAAGGGGCTAGTCACTCACGGAGAGCTTCAGCGTTAGAGACGATTGAGGGAGAAGCTTGACACGGGGATTTTTACGTGGTTCAGGCCGCCGGAGCGTAAAACCCTACGTCCACGGTGAGCAGAGTTGCTTGGTGTATTGCTTGCTGCTCAGAACCGGAGTCCTGAGCTTGAGGATGAGACGAACCGCTAGGGTGCGAGAGTGTGTAAGAGGTGAACCCCTGCTAACGTTGCCTACCCGAGCCTTTTATAGTCTAAGGCTCGAGCGGCTTACAAGGTGGGCCCGAGACCCGATAGGTGGTCCCGGGGAGATTGCCTGACATCTACCGTATCTGTAGTTATGCCGGTAGTTGTCTCTGGCGAGGGCTTCCGAGTCTTCGTTCTGCCGCCCTGCCCATGCCGCAAGCTAGTCGTAGTGGTTGATGATGGCAGGGGCGGCAGGGGATGTCTTGTCGCTGTGTTTATGGGCGGGCAGGTTCTGACGCGGCGCGCCAGTCTGCGATCTGACTGGGCGCAACGACACCTGACAGAGGCGTGCTTCGCGTCTCCGCGCCTTGGGAAGGCACGAGTCTTGAATACCTTGTACGGACAAGGTATGGCGCGTCTTTACTCTTGCTTCCTTCCGCGCGGGGGCAGGCAGCGCTTCTCTGCTGGCCACGTGGCGAGCCCGGAGCTCTCCTATGAGGAGAGGGAGGCCCGGCCCCGCGGAACACGTGGAGTCTTCGGAGCTCTCCCCACGGAGGGGGGGAGGTCCGGCTTCTGCTGGCCATGTGGCGGGCCCGGAGCTCTCCTCTGAGGAGAGGGAGGTCCGGCCCCGCAGGACACGTGGAGTCTCCGGAGCTCTCTCCGCGGAGGGGGGGGAGGTCCGGCTCAGTTGACCACGTGGCGGGCTCGGAGCTGTACTCTGAGGAGAGGGAGGTCCGGCCCCGCTGGACACAAGGCGCCTTCGGAACTCTCTCTGCGGAGAAAGGCGAGGTCATTAAGCATTTTCCTCTGTGTGTGGGGTACCCTATATTGAAGGTGTGTGGGGTTGGAGAACCGAATTTCCTACTAGTCCTGCAGACTGAAGTGGGACGCGGGACGCGGGACGCGCCTCATGTCCGAGCATTTCAACCGGCCGGGCCGGTTCGATTCCGCGCGGCCTTTTGCTGTAGGCCTAGTCAGCCTAGAAGCCCATGGATTAGCTGAGAGCGCCGGCTCCCGTGTTGCGCCGCCGAGTGCCCGCGCCGCGCATCGCCATGGCGGCTCTCGCGGCCCGGCTTCTCCGGCGTCGTATCATCCTCCCCGCCGTGTCTGTTGCATCCTTGAGGTTAGTCGTGTCGTCCCTCGGCCGACCCAGTCGCCTCCTCGTCCTCTCTTTAACACTTAACCAAATTGGGTGTTTTCTTGACCAGTGGTTCTCGGGAACTACTGCACGTCGGCGCGCGTTCCTCAGCTCCCGCTGCGTGTTCTTTAGACGGGCTGGAGCTGGAGAAGAGTGAGCAGAGGGGTTCGTGGTTTCGCCAGCCTGTGAGGTGCTGGAGCACGGCCGTCACGCTGAACACAGACGGCGCGTTCGTAAGGTTTGCGATGGGAGACATCGGATCGAAGCAGAAGGCCAGTCAGAGGCAGGCACATCCGACGAAGAAGAAGATGTCTAGGAAGGCCAAGGTCAACCAGCTCAAGTGGTACCGTCTCAAGGCCAAGAAGAAGATGAAGTCGCCCAACCCTGAAGTCAGGATCAGATACAAGCTCGAAAAGGTATACACATTATCTACGTTCTGCTACTTTGTTTCATCTTAGGCGCCGTTGAATTTTTAGGGTAAAAGGATGAGTAGCTGCATTGTTTTTTCAATTGCATTCAAATCAGATTGTTGTTTTGAGATACTGAACAGCCGCACTGACAAATTATCATGAGAATTCAGGCTAAGAGGAAGGAAGAATGGCTTATTGAGAAGTTGAGGAAGTACGAGATTCCACGGGCGCCAGAGCCAGTTCATGATCCCGAGATCCTGACGGAGGAAGAAAAATTTTACCTCAAGCGAACTGGGGAGAAGAAGAAAAATTATGTTCCTGTCGGGAGGAGAGGGGTATTTGGTGGCGTGGTTCTCAACATGCATCTGCACTGGAAGAAGCGTGAGACCGTGAAGGTGTCTTGCAAGCCTTGTCGGCCTGGCCAAGTGTATGAATATGCGGAGGAATTGACTAGGCTCAGCAAAGGCACAATCATTGATATTAAACCTGATAATACCATCATCTTTTATCGAGGGAAGAACTATGTGCAGCCAAAGGTCATGTCACCTCCTGACACACTTTCTAAGCAGAAGGTAACTAAAGCTTATTTTGTGACTTAGTACTCTGTGCAGTCTATACCTGCTTACTGCAATGATTCTCTTTTTTACCTTTCCTTTTCTATGAACCATCATGTAAGTAATCAGTCATATTTATTGACAATATGCATATGTACTTCATAGGCCTTGGAGAAATATAGATATGAACAATCTCTTGAACATACCAGCCAATTTGTTGAGAAGCTGGAGAAGGAGCTTGAAGATTACCGCAAGCATGTTGCTTTATTTAAGAAACATGATGGAGCTACTTCTGAGAGAATCATTAATGAAGATACTGCTGTCGATGACCATGAATTAACATCAGATTTGAAATAAACCATGGTAGCCTGACAAATCTTTGAACAATGAAGGTTTGATCAAAATCTTCTGATCTGCCAAGCTTGAATACACAAACTTAATGTTTTTATTTTGACTTAGTAGATACTATAGCGTGTCTCCATTTGTGTCGTGGGGTCTTGGGTTCAAAGTAACCAGCCTCTCTGTAAAAAACAGGGGTAAGACTGTCTAGAAATAACCCTTCTCCTGTCATGTGGGGCCGCAAGTACCAGCGCCGATCCAAGGATCGGGCGCAACAGTCCACAATGAGGGGCTACGCAAGATTTTAGGAGAACAATCAGTTAGATAAGATTGAGTTGTTAGAGATAAGATTAAGTTTTATTAGTTGGCCATAAGCCTATATATTAGAAGGAATAGGATTATTGAGGAAGAAGAAAGAAATATTACTCATGCTCTCCTTCTCCTCTGCCCTCTTACAATTCCATCTCCCACCATCAGGCCGCCAAGCAGAACCGCCGACGCCTCTTCCTCTCGGGGCTACGAGCTCCAAAGCGGGGGACTCGTTATCCTGGGCGCCAACGCCCTTGACAACCTGGTATCACGATCCAGGCGATCCTCGTCTACCACACCGCCGCTGCACGAGGCTGCTTCCGCCGCGCCGCCGCTCCAAACAGCGCTGGAACCAACGCCAATGGCAGCGCCGTCGTCAGCCGATCTGGTGGCGCTAATCACCAAGCTGACCGAGACAGTAGCATCCCTGCAAGCCAAGATCGAGACCATCGAGCAACGCACCACAGAGTCATTGGCATCAGGACCCAGAAGGATGCAGGGCGGTGAGCTCCACCACGACAGGCCGCCGCGTTTCCAGAAGCTGAACTTTTCCAAGTTTGATGGGAAAACTGATCCCCTCGCATTCATCAACCGGTGTGAGTCCTACTTTTACCAACAACGCATCGCGGATGAGGAACAAGTGTGGATGGCATCGTACAACTTGGAGGCGGGAGCACAACTGTGGTTCATGCATCTTCAACGCGACGAAGGCACGCCATCGTGGAGACGCTTCACTGAACTGCTCAACACCCGGTTTGGACCACCCTTGCGTTCCAGCCCTCTCGGCGAACTCGTGGCGTGTAGGCGCACGGGCTCGGTCGTCGAGTACCAGGACCGGTTTGAGGCCCTGCTTCCCCGCGCCGGCGCACTCACTGAGAACCAAAAAGTGCAACTTTTCACCGCCGGCCTACAACCGCCTCAGCCTGGACGTTGAGATCCATAACCTGCAGTCACTCGCCATCGCCATGAGTCTTGCGCGCAAATTGGAGCTATGCAATCAGTGTGCGGGAGCCTCCGCGCCACAACAACGCCATACAAGCCAGCGGGGTCTGCTACCAACGCCCTCGCCACGCTTCGCACTACCGGCGTCCGGTTCTCAGCCGCCTCCCCATCAGACACCGGCCACGGTTGAGGGGCGACAGATCAGGAGACAGTCCCTGACAGAGATGGAAGAGCGATGCCGCTTGGGTCTTTGCTTCAACTGCAATGAGAAGTTCGGGCGTGGCCACAATCGAGTGTGCCAACACATCTTCCTCCTCGACTTGGCGCATGAAGACGATGATGAGGACGGCGGGGCAGGCGACCCAACTTTGGACGAGCCACACATTTCAGTCCATTCAATTACCGGGATCCGCACCAGCGAAACAATGCAATTGTGCGTCTACATCGGCAGCACTGCCCTCCTCGCCCTATTGGACTCTGGCTCCACCCACAACTTCATCGTCGAGGAGGCAGCCTCCCGGACCTCACTTAAGCTTCGGTCGGGCGGGAGACTACATGTCACAGTGGCTAACGGCGACCGCGTACCATGCCTAGGCGTGTACTGGGGCGCAACATTCTGCATCAATGCTGGGGCATTCTGCGCGGACTTCTACGCCCTGCCCCTCGTCGGCTATGATATGGTATTGGGAAAGTAGTGGTTAGCGTCTCTGGGACCCATCCTATGGGACTTCGGGGCATTGATAATGTCATTCTGGCGGGGCGACCACCAGTTGTGCTGGCGCGGCCAGGCGGGACCGGCAAGTCCGGCAATCCGAGTGTGCACCGGGGACGATCTACTGTCTGCCCTCCACGACACATTTGCTAGAGTCTTCACCGATCCTAAGGGCATGCCACTGCCACGTTCCCGCAACCACAGTATCACACTACTACCAGGGTCAGCACTAGTGGCAGTACGACCCTATCGGTACCCCGCCGCACACAAGGATGAGTTGGAACGCCAATGTGCAACCATGCTCGACCAAGGGATCATCCGCATGAGCTCGTCGGCGTTTTCCTCCCCGGTGCTGCTGGTACGAAAGACGGATGGCTCTTGGCGTTTTTGCGTCGACTATCGTGCCTTGAATGCCATCACGGTCGGTGTGACATCCGGTTTTCTGAAAACAGAACCAAGTTAATGCATATGTGTGCCCAGGATGTTCATCACACATACACATGTAATCCACAAACTGAATTCAGAATATAACCACGAATAAATAGGGTTTAAGTACTTTATTACATAGACTCATTGTCTCACTCCACAGGCATGTTGACGGTAGTTCGCACGCCTAGTACTCCACATGGTCCTCGAAGTACTCTTTTCCTGTTGCTGATGTTTATGTGATAATACATAGGTGAGTACATGTCGTCCTCAGCAAGTGCGGAAAAAGTATGACATATAGCTTACAACAAGGTAGCAATAAAAAGGCTCATTGCAACAAGCAAATTTTATTTCACAAATATGATAAAAACATTAACTATTTCTATGTGAGTTAATCCCATCATAACCATGTTATAACAGCAACATTCCTTCATCATAATTCACCATTTATCATGTCCCAACCAGCCATTACTCTTTCTCAAGTTCATATATTTCTCATAAACGTTCATAACCATCACATATTCATATAATCGAAACCAAACTCCTTTTCATGATTCAAAACAGTCCCAAAACCAATCCCATACCATAACCATACCGAACATCCATCCCAAGTTTTCCCTCTAATCATGTGAGTTGGCCAGGTGCTTGTGACCGGAAGCACGGCTATCATGATAGTTTTACACTCTGTAGAGATGGCACCACTTTACCCACAAGTTTGTGATTTCGTCACCCGTCGGTGACTGCAGAACCTCCATTATACCAGTACACAACCGTCGGTGTATGGCCAAGAGATCACAAAATAGCCTTTACAAAAGGGGCTACTAGATGTATGGACTCACTGAGGTTTCACCGGCAGGCTCGAATCACCATTCTCCCACCCACGGGCCCCCTCTTGTGCCATGCAGTTCCCAGGACAATCCTCTCTCGACTCTCATTCCCCGCGCCATCCACGGTCCATAACAAACTAGCAACACACCTAATTAGTCCGCTAAGCCGCACCCATATTTGGCCTTGTGGTGGCACTGTTTTCCTGGTATGTGCTGGCATGAACCAATCCTTAGATCTACGACAAGTAAACCACCATCTCATTCAGCAACATCCACGAACCAAGCTTGCCTATATCACCTCGATTCCATGCTCATTAACATCATCAAGTTCTCATTATTATTATTCTTATGAGTGCAGTAGCTAACCATGTTTTAATTCAACTTCCCGTATCCCGTGGATTAAGCGAAGCAAAAAGGAAAAACGACCATACCTGACTCATCAACTTTCCCGGCGACAAGGGTGGTTAACAAAACTAGTAAACTCCTATAAAAGAGTGTCCCATCAAGTTGACTCAAGCATACACGTTTTGGCAAACAAAACAAGTTCAAAACATGGGATCAATATGGTCAAGGGTCACTTGCCTTGCTCCCGAGGCTCTTGTTGCTCAAACGTCTCGAAGTCTTGGTGCTGTAGTTCTTCGTAGATGACTTTCTAAGCTTGTCCTTCTACTCACGATCACACACATACAAAATTTACAGCAATCAAACATCATGCACAAGCTTTACTCAAGATGCAATGGTGTAGATGAGTGCAAATCCTATGATGCTGTTTTACTAGACCAGTTTGTACGTGTTCATGCATGTTTTAATGGGCTTTCATGAGGTTTTATGATGAACAAGGGTGTAGGGATCAAGTGCGGGCGTGGTGATGATCTTGACTGAAGATCTAGATCAATTCCACTGTTAAAAATCGATCAAAACACGATCTGTCCACACGTAAAAGTTTCTGTCCGAAGGGAGCGAAGAAAACGGATGCGTAGAAACAGCTACGGTGTCGTAAGATGGGTAACGAAGACCTACCTCGCTTCCCTTTGATGACAGGGCCTTCCTCCTAGCAATGGCAGCAGCGGGGGTTCACCGGTGACTGAACTCCACCGAGGGGGTCTAACTCGATGAGTTGGGGCTAGGGTCTCTAAGTCGCCGACTTGGGTGGAGGAAAAAGGAAAATGTGTTGCGGCCAAAGGGGTTTTGGGTTCTATTTATAAGGGGAAAAAGGGGAGTCCTACTCAAATTGGGGCTGAAATAAGAGTCCAACTCAACTTTGGATCTCAACAAACTTATCTCCAATTGATTTGGTGCGGCAGCAATATGGGGGAATTTTAGAAATTTTTAGGGAGATTGTGTCGGTACCCTCAGTACCGGGTACCCTCGCGCACAGGAGAAAATCCGCCTAAGGGCCTCGCCCGCATGGGCGAGCTCCGAGAGCGCCACGTGTCCGGAGAGGGGCCGAACCTCACTTCTCCTCAGAGGCGAGCTCCGAGAGCGCCACACGTCTAGCGAGGTCGGGCCTCCCTTCTCCTCAGAGGAGAGCTCCGAGGGCGCTGACACGACCCCTTTGGGTCCTGTCGAGCCAGGATCACGCTGAGGGGTGCTGCGTTGCACAGCACCGCATAACACACGTCAAAGGTACAAAGCGGAAGCGGAAGCTTTATTACATAAACAAGTTTATCAACATGTTTACATCAAAATAAGTTTAGTCCACACTCGCGGGCGTAGACTAAGCATCAAGTGCACGTTCAGCCCTCGAACGTGTCCTTGCTAGCACACACGCACACTAACTCTGCGGCGTGCACGACTCCCACTCGACGGGGTTCCCCTCCTGGGGTTCCGTCTCCTCTTCGGGAGTCCCTTCCTCATAGAACCCTGCAAAAGCTTCAAACACAAGCAGTGAGCACGAAGGCTCAGCAAGTCTGACCCGTCTCACCTAAACATGAAACTTCTACATGAGGGTGATGGGTTGCATGAGGTAAAAATTATTTGCAAGGACTCGCCTAATTAGTAGAACCTTACTTTCAAGTTTTAGCAGCAGGTTGTGGAGAACTTTATGCTAAGCCACATGAGAGAGCCGCAATCAAACAAGAAACGCATTTCTCTCATGTACTTTGCCCAAAGTTAAAAAAGAACTTTAGTTAGCACTAAGCTACGACATATCATTAACAATCAATATCCAACTTTCAATCAGCAACATTTTAACATGTAACTAGCCTGTTCTTTCTACGTCACGGTACAGTGAACAAGTGGTACTCACTGACTGCGAGGGACGGCGATTATAATCGATTTACACCTGCAGGGTTACCCGAACAACCCGTCACGTACGCCCGTACTCGATGTTGCCTACAACAACCATCACGGACGCCGTACGCGACTACCTTTCACCCGTTAGCCAAATATTGAACCGGTCCCATCGTCCCGAGCAAGAGGTCCCTGCACGCGCATCTCTGTGCCGCCAGCTGATTTACACCTCGAGCTCTCAACCTACCCTCTGAACGACGGGCAATGCCTCAACACCCAGCTACCCGAGTTACATCAGTTTCCCGGTTCCCATATAGCCGGTAGGTCTTCGGTACTGTTCTAGCTTGTTCAACAGGCCCGCACACGGCTCGGTCCTCAATCGACACAAGCGGAGCTACAGCACACAGGCCCCAAAGTCCTGCTGCCCTTACTCTCCGCTCGGTCTCATTTTCTTGCCATGTGTTTCATGTGCTATCTCTACCCGAGCAATGTGCCTCTAGCCTATTCTCGCGAGTAGTTCCAACTACTCGACTTGTACCGAATCCTACTCTATCCTAGCAATGCAGTGGCTAACGGGGTTTGCAATCCTAAACCCCAACCCATGGTTTTCTTGGCTATGCAGTGGGGTTTCCAAACAAGACTCTGATGCACAACATAAAGAAAACAAGTATGTGCTCAAAACAATAAAAATTTATAAAATGATTAATGCAAACCGGGGCTTGCCTTGCTGCTCTTGGTCGTAGGCTAGCTGTTCCTCCGGAGTAACGAAGTCTAGGACTTCGGGTTCCTCCTCGATCTTAGCGACTACATGATAAGAACAATGTATGTATTAATTTAGAGGCCTTTGTATTAACTTTGAAGTTGTGAAGCCTATAACCCTTACTAGACAGACCTAATGACCGTGAAACTTTTACTGTGGCTTGGTTACAACCTAAACAAAGACTTGGTCAAGTTTTAGTTGCAGCAAAGCTCATTTGAGCCCTCCACAAATAATTATGTCCTTGACCTTAATTAAAGGCTTTTAGGGTGTTCTAAGTATTTTCATGAAACAAACTATGACTTTCTGAAAACTAGATTTTCAGAGGGTTCTAGTGGAATTGGTCTCACTTAATTTGGAAGTCTCTAACTAAAGATATGAGCTAAACAATTTCAGAGAAAATTCTTAAAATGTTTCTGAACATTTTCTATTTTCTCTGGAACAGTTTTACTAATCACACCATTAGGTGGACTAAATGAGCTCAAATGGATCTGAAATTTTTATGGTAGCTCAATGATATTTTGGTGAACATCTCAGCAAAATTTCAGGATTTTCCGCCAAAGGATTCTCCAGTTAAAATTCCTAACAGTTTAAACATTAAGGAATTAATTCTGGAGAATTAGGGAATTTCATGAAGTGAAACTTGATTTTCTGGAAAGTACTCAGAGAGCTGAATCCAGCAAAATTTGGTTCACTCAATTTGGAGCTTTCTAGCCAAAGTTATAAGGATTTGAAGTTTGAAGGAAATCTGAAAATCGGGGAAAAGTTTAAACTCGCGCGTGGGCCCAGGGGACACGCGTCGCACGCCGAAGCGACAGCACACCGCGGCCCACAAGGATTTTGCGCGCCAGCACACCCGATCCCGGCCGCAGCCGGATCCCGATTCAAAATATCGGCCGCTGACAGCTGGGGTCCACCCCCTTCTTCAACCTCGCGACACCCGCGCTCCGCCGCCGAGGGACCTCGCCGGAGAGCTTGCCGCTGGCTGCTGTACCGCTCCAAACTTCTTGATTCTGGCCGCCCCTGCCTAATTTTACTTGGGGAACATGATCCGAGGGTCAGCTGCTCATGACAACGGCCGGAGCATGGTCGGCGACGAGCCGCCATATCGGAACGACTTCGGCCATGTCGGCTGACGCTCCTAGTGCCTCAGCTACTTGGGAAATCGGTCGGGGAGCATCAGTGGACCTCAGAGAAGGTCAACATGAACTCGGGGTAGCTCGGGGAAGGCCCGAAATAGGTCCTCACCGTGCGCCCGATACCCCCCGTGCGTTCCGCCATTAGTAGACCTTGAATTACGCCGGGCACAGAAGTTCTCCGGCCCAGAGTTGTGAAGGCAACTTGTGCGTCACCGTGTCTAGTTCGTGTGGGAGTGGCCTGAGGCCCTCTAATCCTTTCTAGAGCACGAATTAAACAGAATCGTACCCGAAGGTCGTTCTGCACACAGAAAGGGGAAAAGTGGAAATTCGCCGCCGGTGAGCAACCACTCGAGCTGTGGCTCGGAGATGAGCAGCACCGGTCACCTGCGCGTCCAAGGGTGTCTTGGCTCGGGCGTGACAACGCCCAGGTTGGGCTGTCCACGAGAGCCCGAGGTGCGGCGGTTTCCAGTTCCGAGTTTGATCTTTCGGCACAGCCGATATCACTCGGTTTCAATCGATTTCTATCAATGGGAAGGATGGAGGATGGTTGCTAGTACCTTGCTGGGACCTTGGAATGGAAAGAGGGGGCTGCGATCGGCTTGATCAAGCAGGAACTCGAGCGGCGGCGATGGCAGTGGAAAAAAACAAGTCGTGTGCGTCGGCAGCTCGAGGAAATGGTGACTGAAGCACGCCGGGGAGGGAATAAATAGCCCGGCCGGCTGGTCTCCGGCTTGGGGCACGCAGCAGGAGCTGGCGCCGGCTGCCCCCTTCGGTGGCGCGCGCGCACAGCTGCCGGGAACCGACTGAACTGTGGTTCAGTCGGTTTGCTTTGAGGCAGAGGCTGACATGTGGGTCCCACTTCTCTTTTAACCTCTGAAATTTATTCCTAACAGCTGTGGTAAACAGTGAACCCTATTCTACCCTTGGCAATTCAAATTATTCACCCAAGAGCCATTTGAATTGATCAAAGTTCAAATGAGGTTTGGTTTGAATGAATTTCAGCACAAGTGCAGTTTGAAATTCAAATAAAGTTTGAATTTCTCCCCCTTAGCTCATGTCAAGATCAACTCCAAATGGAGTGAAAATTGGTGTGTGAGCTCACAAAAATGTGCTGAGCAAGAATATGCCTTCCACTTTTACATTCAGTGGGTGAAAACAGTTTGAATTTGAATATGGTTTCAAACTGCCCTCTTCCTAACTATACCCAAAATGACCTCAAAAAGGTTTTGAATTTGGGTGGAACTTGGCATGGACATCCTTAGCAAAGTGTAGGAGTCTTCATATGTCCAGCCCATCTATATCACATGTGGGAAGTACCACTTTTGCAATGTGTGAGTTTGTTCCCTAATGAGCATGTTGATAATTGTTACTTGCTCTTTATTTGTGTTCATCATTCTTCCTCAAATGAGGTGTGTGGTGTGGTGATGAACACTGCAAATGAGTGTCAAAAACTGAGGCCCTTACATTCCTCCCCCCTTAAAAGAATCTCGTCCCGAGATTATAAGGTGAAATGAGAGAGAGGACGGTGGAAAATTACCGAATATGCGACGTGAAAAAGTCGGGGTAGTTAGTGCGAAGGAATTCTTCGCTCTCCCATGTCGCTTCGTCCATGGAGTGATTACTCCATAGAACCTTGTAGAACCACAACGTACGGTTGCGTGTGGTTCGGGCCTTTTCATCAATAATCTGCACCGGTTCCTCCCGATAGGTGAGATCCGGTTGCAGTTCTTCAATGTCTTCCAGCTGAACGGTAGTTGATAGCTTGAGACACTTCCTCAGCTGGGAAATGTGAAAGACGTCGTGCACACCGGAAAGTGCTTCTGGTAATCTTAGTCGGTATGCCACCGATCCACATCTTTCGGTAATCTGGAATGGACCGATGAATCGGGGTGCTAACTTTCCTCTCACCCCAAATCTGTTTACGCCCTTCATTGGAGACACTCGTAGGTATACGTGATCTCCAACTTCGAATTGTAATGGGCGCCTCCTCCGGTCCGCATACTGTTTCTGTCGGGATTGAGCGGCTTTTAGGTTCGCTTGAATTAATCGAACCTTTTCTTCCGCGTTGTTGACAAGATCAAGCCCAAAGGTAACCCTCTCGCCAGATTCACACCAGTTCAGTGGTGTGCGGCATTTCCTGCCGTATAGCGCCTCGTAGGGCGCCATCTTGATGCTGGCTTGGTACCCATTGTTGTACGAGAACTCGGCTAATGGCAAGTGATCATCCCAATTCTTGCCGTGGTCGATAGCGCAAGCTCGTAGCATGTCTTCTAGGATTTGATTTACCCGCTCCGTTTGCCCATCCGTCTGCGGGTGGTAGGCTGAACTACGGATCAGCTTCGTCCCCAGGGCAGCGTGTAGCTGCTCCCAAAAACGGGACACAAATAAAGTGCCCCGGTCCGATACGATGGTACGGGGTACGCCGTATAAGCATAGGATCCGTGAGATGTACAGTTCAGCGTACTTCTTGGCGTTGTAGTTGGTGTTGACCGGGATGAAATGGGCAACTTTGGTGAGCCGATCGACGATCACCCACACAGAATCATGTTTCTGTAAGGTGGTGGGTAAACCGACGACGAAATCCATGCTCACGTCCTCCCACTTCCAGGCAGGAATGCCCAGTGGTTGCAGCAGTCCCGGTTTCCGCATGTGGTCTGCCTTCACCCGTCGACATGTATCACACTCGGACACGTATTTTGCCGTCTCTCGCTTCATCCGTGTCCACCAAAACTTGCTTCTGAGTTCTTGATACATCTTGTTGCTGCCGGGGTGAATAGAAAACTTTGATAAGTGAGCTTCATCAAAGATTCTCTTCCTTAACTCCGGGTTTCGGGGTACGACGATCCGGTCCTTGAACCATAAGACGCCGTCTCCGTCCTTCCGGAAACATTTCAACTCCCCACTGTCTACACGTCTCCGCAAATGTGACATGCCCTTGTCATTCTTCTGGGCTGCCGCTATCTCTTCACGGATGGTGGGGATCAAAGCTAGGTTGTAGAGAGCTCCATGTGGAATCACATGTAGTGGTGGTTCGCTCTCTTCCAACGGTGTGATGGTCAGATTATTGACGTGTGACTTGCGGCTTAGCGCGTCTGCCACAACGTTTGCCTTGCCCGGATGATAATGGATCTCTATCTCGTAATCCTTTATCAGTTCCAACCATCTTCGTTGCCTCATGTTCAGCTCCTTCTGAGTGAAGATGTACTTGAGGCTTTTGTGGTCGGTATATAAATGTACGAGGTTACCGAGTAGGTAGTGCCTCCACATTTTCAGTGCAAGTACCACGGCAGCGAGCTCCAAATCGTGAGTTGGATAATTTTGCTCATGGTTCCTAAGCTGTCGTGATCCATACGCGACCACTCTTCGGTCTTGCATCAGCACACATCCGAGCCCAATGCCGGATGCATCGCAGTACACATCGAACGGTTTTGTTGTGTCTGGCTGCGCCAAAACCGGTGCTGATGTTAGGTGCTTGACTAAAGCCTTGAATGCTGCTTCACATGCTGGACTCCAAACATATTTGGTAGCCTTCTTCAGCAGCTCTGTCATTGGCCTGGCAATCTTCGAGAAGTTCGGAATGAACCTCCGATAATATCCCGCGAGTCCGAGGAAACTCCGTACCTCATGAACAGTTCTCGGGGATTTCCAATTCAGCACTTGCGTGATTTTGCTCGGGTCCACAGCGATACCCTCCGCTGAGATGATATGCCCGAGGAAAGGCACTTGCGATATCCAAAACTCGCATTTGCTGAACTTTGCGTATAACTTGTGATCCCGCAGCCGTTGCAAGACTATACGCAGATGTTTCTTGTGATCTTCCTCCGACTTGGAGTATACCAGGATGTCGTCGATGAAGACCACGACAAACTTGTCCAGCTCCGGCATGAACACCGAGTTCATTAAATACATGAAGTGAGCTGGAGCATTGGTGAGGCCAAAGGACATGACCAGGTACTCATAAAGTCCGTACCTTGTCGAAAAAGCTGTCTTTGGAATGTCCTCAGCCCTGATCTTAATCTGATGGTACCCGGATCTTAAATCCATCTTGGAAAAGACCTTTGCTTCGACCAACTGATCAAACAACATGTCGATCCGTGGTAACGGGTACTTGTTCTTGATGGTTACGGCATTTAATGGACGGTAGTCCACGCAAAGCCGCAACGTTTCATCCTTCTTTTTGACAAATAATGCCGAACAACCCCATGGCGAGGAGCTCGGCCTAATAAAACCCTTCTCCAGAAGGTCCGTGAGCTGAATCTTCAGTTCCGCCAACTCCTTGGGCGCCATCTTGTACGGCCTTTGGGATATTGGCATGGTTCCCGGTGCAAGTTCAATCTTGAACTCCACCTCTCTATCGGGTGGCATCCCCGGCAAATCATCCGGGAATACATCAGGGAATTCTCGGACCACTGGAATGTCTTCCAATCTGATGGTTGTGGCTTGATAGACACTTGGAAGTTTTATTTCTGGACTGTCCAGAAATAATGAGTGAGAACCGTGCACTCCTGAGTTTAAGTGCACGACTCGAAGGACGGTGTCTAAAACAGCGCCGTGGCGGGTTAACCACGACATCCCTAGGATGACATCGACCTTCTGTCCCTCTAAGATAATGAGAGACGTGGGGTACACTCTACCCGCTAAGCATAATGGTGCTTTGGAGACCATTACGCTTGCTGAAATCTTCCCACCCGGTGAACAAATTAAATATGGACTATCGGTGGGTAGTATTGGCAAGCTGTGTTTAGCAATGAAAGCTTGGCTAATAAAATTATGCGTGGCGCCTGAATCAAATAGTACTATAGCGGGATGCTGGTGGAGTTGGAACATACCCGCAAGGATTGGCTCGCCCTCCGGCACGTCCTCAATGGCAAGCTGGTGGACAGTGCCGGGCCTAGGGTTTGCCCGCCGCGCATTAGTAGGGTTCCGGGGTTGATTCCTCCCCGGAAACTGTGGTACCACTCCGCCGCCTTGCCTCTCCGGGCAACTGCTCGCGAAGTGTCCTGGACGACCACACTTGTAACATGTGGCCGCTGCTGGTGGAGTACTCGGGGGACGAAAGCCCGGCATGCGTTGCGGAGGTGCAAACGCACGCGGCATCGCCCGCTGCTGCTGCTGTTGTTGCGGTGGTGCTGGCAGTGCCGGCCGGAATGCCGGTGAGGAATACGGCCGACCGCGGAACGGCATCGACCGCTGTGGTGGCTGCCAGCGCGGACCTGATGGTGGGCGATTCACCATCCGAAACTTCTGAGAAGAACCGCCTCCTTCTCCGCTGCTCTGCGGCGCGCTTCGCTTTCGCTCTGCCGCCGCCAACTCCTTGCCGGAGTCTTCCTGAACAATCGCAGCATCAATTATGTCGTTGAGGCTGCCGCGATTGAACATCGCCAGCTTGTCCTTCAGGAGCGGGTTAAGCCCCTGGTAAAAGTGGTCCCGCCGCTTCTCGTCCGTATCTGCGTGATACGACGCGTAGAGTGCGAGATCGTTGAACGCTCTGGAGTACTCCAGCGCGTTCCGGCTCCCTTGTTGCAGGTGTAGGAATTCCTGCGTCTTCCTCTTCATCAAACCGGGCGGTATATGATAGGCCCGGAAGGCCGTCCGAAACTCCGCCCAGGTCATCACTCGGTCGGTGGGTTGTGAAGCACAAAAGTTGGCCCACCACGCGCTCGCGGATCCTTGGAGCTGCTGGACCGCGAACTGAGTCTTGCGCTGCTCGCTGATTTGGAGCAGCCCGAACTTCATCTCTATGGCGCGGAGCCAGTTGTCCGCGTCAAGTGGTTCATCCGCCCTTGAGAATACAGGGGGATGAGTCGCCAGGAAGTCGGAGTAGGAGCTCTGTTGGCGCTCCTCGCGATCTTGACGTCTCTCTGGGCGAGACGTATTGGCGATGAGAGTCTGCAGCAACTCTGTGTGCTGCTGATGCGAGCCCGCCATTGCCGCGACAATGTCGGCCAATGTAACCGTTGGTAGTGGCGGTGGCGGGGTTTGCTGTTGCTGCTGCTGCTGTCCCGAGGAGTCCTCGGGAGGTGGTTGGGAGGTCTCTCCCCCTTGGCTAGTACCTCCAACATCGGGATTGGCACGAGTACGCGTCATTCTGAAATTCAACACAGCAGCAATTAGCACATGTCTTACTCAAAATTCCATAAACAGGAGTAAGTATTGAAGCGACGCATGACTAACTTGCACAACATTCACATATATTGATAAAGCATAAACTTTATACAAGATACATTATTCTCGGACCTCCGAGAAGTCGTGCTCATGCCGTCACTACCTATACATACGCTACTGTCTACACGACATGTCACCGATTACAAAAGTTGGGTTACGCTACCCTAGCTGCCCTACTTGGCAACCGTAACCCCCTACTCGGAGTAGAATTCGACCTCCTGTGGGTCGTCCTCCTCCGGTACTTCTGCTGGTGGCTCTGGATCTACCACCTCTTCTCCCATTCCGGGTTCTCCCATTGCTGGAAGACCCAAGACCACCGATATGCCTAACACCGGGGGCACGAGGTCCTGCAATGCATGCACCTCGTCCATAGCCTGGTTGTAGTCCTCTTCCCAGCCTTGTCCTTCCTCAATAGCGTCGTCCCGCTCTTGAGCAAGGTCCTCATTCTGCTGGGTTAGGGTCTGCACCAGCTCTTGCAACGCCGCAATGTCAATACGGCTCTTCTTCTTTGCCTTCTTCAGACGACGCAACTGATTGTGTTGTTCATTCAGTCGCTTGATCGTCGGAAGGAGCACATTGCGGAGTGCACTGTGAGCACTCTCAAAATGATCTCCACGGCTTGTGCTCTCCTTGAGCTTGGTGGCGAGATGCTCCGTATGAACAGCTTGGCTGTCCATCACAGCGTTTCCCGCCCTCATTTGGAGGCTGAGATTTGCCTCCGCGGGGTTGTACCTTGGGCAACTCGGGTTTGTTGCCTCTAGGTACCTCTCTTCCCACACATGCTGAGCTCGTCCCTCCACCGGAACGAGTGCGTATGGAGTTCCCTCCATAGCCTGCACGTGTAGTTGGCAGAAACGTGACATAGTGTCACGGGCTGCCACTTGCCACATCCCTTCCGGTTGTCTTCCTCTCACCGTGACGGTGAATGGCACCCAACCGGGTGGCGTAGGCCCTGCAGGAACCTCGACATGGATCGTCCACGTCTTGTTCCCCTCTTCGCTTTCTTCCTTGGCGAAGTATTGCGGCATCTGGTTGTATCCGAAATATTGGAGCATTAGCCACAATGCTCCCGGGTAGCCGCTACGGTCAGAGCAGTGGGAAACTACCCACCCGTTCTCCAACCGTTTATCTGCTGCCATCTGTAAAAATATATTTGAGAAATGTCAAATATTTATTTAAACAGTAGACCATTGAGTTATAACATAAGATATGTCATTGAACCCTTAACACTTGGAAACATAGTTCAAATTTTTAAACAAATTTGACTGCTGATCTGCTGTTCCCATGACAGCCCTGACCAGTTTCCATATTAATCTGATTTAGGCCAGGTTAAAAGCAAAACCAGTCCTGGAGCTCAACATCAAAGTTAAAGTTAACTTCAATAGCTTTCCAGAAAGTATTTGGTTGGCCTAAGATCTGCTCTGGTTCAACAGTTATGAGATGTCAAAGTTAACAGAATTTCTGGAAACAATTGGACAGCACCTCCCTGCCTTAGGTACTGATTTGATCCAAGAATCCCAGTTAATTCTGTTCCTAATCTGACAAAACTTTCTGTTACACAGTTGTAACCCATCTCATAATATTTCCAGAACTACCTCATTTCCTATTTTTGGATTTTTAAGCAGGAAGTTATGCTTAATTTACAGAGAGTTTACAGAGAGTCTTTGCTCTGTCCTGTTTTCTGGACAGTTTCAACTCTACTGCATTTTTCGAGTGGTTAAGGGACGAAACACCTCTGGAACTCAACAGAAAAGTTGTAAAGCTCCTCCAAAGCTTTCCAGAAATGTATCATACGACCCCAACCTCGAAAGAACTCAACCTCTAACCTCTGATTACTTCAGCCTTGATTTAGCTGAAAACAGAGTGCTCTGTCCTTAACATCCTATAAGTTGAAAACTTATTAGCTTTGAATATCCTGTTCAAGGGAAGGAGTTACATCAAGTTTTACTACTTTGGATCAAAACCTTCAAATTTTTAAATGAAGTTGTTCATTTAGTTGGGTGTGACGTCGATGCGTCACCAGATCATGTCGGTACTACGTCCTCACAAAGAAAAACCTATACCGGACTTAGCCGGCTTCGTTAGTTTAGTGGCACTACTCGTCACTCGCACACGGATGCTACACGTCTACCGTTTCGTGGTAAGGCTACCTGCAGAAATTCAACCAATCATCAGACTCGGCTGCACACCGAGCCCGGAATCCATACAGTTGGTACATCCGGCCGTCATCACTCGCCCGGGTGTTCTCAAGCCAAACACGCCTTGAGTTACGTGTTCACGTTTCAGACCACGTGACGGGGTCTCCCATGTTGCACCACGCACGCCAGGGACAGACGTTGCTCGAATACCTCAAACGACATGAAGAGTCGTAGAGGATATCAAAGCGGGTCGGGTTACCTGCCACCCGTGGGGCTCCACCCTTCAGCTTGTGCGCACTGGTGGACAGCGCTTACGTGCACCCCCCAAGACATGAACGTCCCGAGATGCACGATTTTCCGACATAACAAATAGGTTACTAAGCCACTTTCTATATACTAATAACATCCTTATACGGGCTACTAACTCGTTCCTCACTGGATTTTTGAAAAGGGAGACCTTTGTACTGTGTTAAACCTCAAGCGAGCTCTGATACCACGCTGACACGACCCCTTTGGGTCCTGTCGAGCCAGGATCACGCTGAGGGGTGCTGCGTTGCACAGCACCGCATAACACACGTCAAAGGTACAAAGCGGAAGCGGAAGCTTTATTACATAAACAAGTTTATCAACATGTTTACATCAAAATAAGTTTAGTCCACACTCGCGGGCGTAGACTAAGCATCAAGTGCACGTTCAGCCCTCGAACGTGTCCTTGCTAGCACACACGCACACTAACTCTGCGGCGTGCACGACTCCCACTCGACGGGGTTCCCCTCCTGGGGTTCCGTCTCCTCTTCGGGAGTCCCTTCCTCATAGAACCCTGCAAAAGCTTCAAACACAAGCAGTGAGCACGAAGGCTCAGCAAGTCTGACCCGTCTCACCTAAACATGAAACTTCTACATGAGGGTGATGGGTTGCATGAGGTAAAAATTATTTGCAAGGACTCGCCTAATTAGTAGAACCTTACTTTCAAGTTTTAGCAGCAGGTTGTGGAGAACTTTATGCTAAGGCACATGAGAGAGCCGCAATCAAACAAGAAACGCATTTCTCTCATGTACTTTGCCCAAAGTTAAAAAAAAACTTTAGTTAGCACTAAGCTACGACATATCATTAACAATCAATATCCAACTTTCAATCAGCAACATTTTAACATGTAACTAGCCTGTTCTTTCTACGTCACGGTACAGTGAACAAGTGGTACTCACTGACCGCGAGGGACGGCGATTATAATCGATTTACACCTGCAGGGTTACCCGAACAACCCGTCACGTACGCCCGTACTCGATGTTGCCTACAACAACCATCACGGACGCCGTACGCGACTACCTTTCACCCGTTAGCCAAATATTGAACCGGTCCCATCGTCCCGAGCAAGAGGTCCCTGCACGCGCATCTCTGTGCCGCCAGCTGATTTACACCTCGAGCTCTCAACCTACCCTCTGAACGACGGGCAATGCCTCAACACCCAGCTACCCGAGTTACATCAGTTTCCCGGTTCCCATATAGCCGGTAGGTCTTCGGTACTGTTCTAGCTTGTTCAACAGGCCCGCACACGGCTCGGTCCTCAATCGACACAAGCGGAGCTACAGCACACAGGCCCCAAAGTCCTGCTGCCCTTACTCTCCGCTCGGTCTCATTTTCTTGCCATGTGTTTCATGTGCTATCTCTACCCGAGCAATGTGCCTCTAGCCTATTCTCGCGAGTAGTTCCAACTACTCGACTTGTACCGAATCCTACTCTATCCTAGCAATGCAGTGGCTAACGGGGTTTGCAATCCTAAACCCCAACCCATGGTTTTCTTGGCTATGCAGTGGGGTTTCCAAACAAGACTCTGATGCACAACATAAAGAAAACAAGTATGTGCTCAAAACAATAAAAATTTATAAAATGATTAATGCAAACCGGGGCTTGCCTTGCTGCTCTTGGTCGTAGGCTAGCTGTTCCTCCGGAGTAACGAAGTCTAGGACTTCGGGTTCCTCCTCGATCTTAGCGACTACATGATAAGAACAATGTATGTATTAATTTAGAGGCCTTTGTATTAACTTTGAAGTTGTGAAGCCTATAACCCTTACTAGACAGACCTAATGACTGTGAAACTTTTACTGTGGCTTGTTTACAACCTAAACAAAGACTTGGTCAAGTTTTAGTTGCAGCAAAGCTCATTTGAGCCCTCCACAAATAATTATGTCCTTGACCTTAATTAAAGGCTTTTAGGGTGTTCTAAGTATTTTCATGAAACAAACTATGACTTTCTGAAAACTAGATTTTCAGAGGGTTCTAGTGGAATTGGTCTCACTTAATTTGGAAGTCTCTAACTAAAGATATGAGCTAAACAATTTCAGAGAAAATTCTGAAAATGTTTCTGAACATTTTCTATTTTCTCTGGAACAGTTTTACTAATCACACCATTAGGTGGACTAAATGAGCTCAAATGGATCTGAAATTTTTATGGTAGCTCAATGATATTTTGGTGAACATCTCAGCAAAATTTCAGGATTTTCCGCCAAAGGATTCTCCAGTTAAAATTCCTAACAGTTTAAACATTAAGGAATTAATTCTGGAGAATTAGGGAATTTCATGAAGTGAAACTTGATTTTCTGGAAAGTACTCAGAGAGCTGAATCCAGCAAAATTTGGTTCACTCAATTTGGAGCTTTCTAGCCAAAGTTATAAGGATTTGAAGTTTGAAGGAAATCTGAAAATCGGGGAAAAGTTTAAACTCGCGCGTGGGCCCAGGGGACACGCGTCGCACGCCGAAGCGACAGCACACCGCGGCCCACAAGGATTTTGCGCGCCAGCACACCCGATCCCGGCCGCAGCCGGATCCCGATTCAAAATATCGGCCGCTGACAGCTGGGGTCCACCCCCTTCTTCAACCTCGCGACACCCGCGCTCCGCCGCCGAGGGACCTCGCCGGAGAGCTTGCCGCTGGCTGCTGTACCGCTCCAAACTTCTTGATTCTGGCCGCCCCTGCCTAATTTTACTTGGGGAACATGATCCGAGGGTCAGCTGCTCATGACAACGGCCGGAGCATGGTCGGCGACGAGCCGCCATATCGGAACGACTTCGGCCATGTCGGCTGACGCTCCTAGTGCCTCAGCTACTTGGGAAATCGGTCGGGGAGCATCAGTGGACCTCAGAGAAGGTCAACATGAACTCGGGGTAGCTCGGGGAAGGCCCGAAATAGGTCCTCACCGTGCGCCCGATACCCCCCGTGCGTTCCGCCATTAGTAGACCTTGAATTACGCCGGGCACAGAAGTTCTCCGGCCCAGAGTTGTGAAGGCAACTTGTGCGTCACCGTGTCTAGTTCGTGTGGGAGTGGCCTGAGGCCCTCTAATCCTTTCTAGAGCACGAATTAAACAGAATCGTACCCGAAGGTCGTTCTGCACACAGAAAGGGGAAAAGTGGAAATTCGCCGCCGGTGAGCAACCACTCGAGCTGTGGCTCGGAGATGAGCAGCACCGGTCACCTGCGCGTCCAAGGGTGTCTTGGCTCGGGCGTGACAACGCCCAGGTTGGGCTGTCCACGAGAGCCCGAGGTGCGGCGGTTTCCAGTTCCGAGTTTGATCTTTCGGCACAGCCGATATCACTCGGTTTCAATCGATTTCTATCAATGGGAAGGATGGAGGATGGTTGCTAGTACCTTGCTGGGACCTTGGAATGGAAAGAGGGGGCTGCGATCGGCTTGATCAAGCAGGAACTCGAGCGGCGGCGATGGCAGTGGAAAAAAACAAGTCGTGTGCGTCGGCAGCTCGAGGAAATGGTGACTGAAGCACGCCGGGGAGGGAATAAATAGCCCGGCCGGCTGGTCTCCGGCTTGGGGCACGCAGCAGGAGCTGGCGCCGGCTGCCCCCTTCGGTGGCGCGCGCGCACAGCTGCCGGGAACCGACTGAACTGTGGTTCAGTCGGTTTGCTTTGAGGCAGAGGCTGACATGTGGGTCCCACTTCTCTTTTAACCTCTGAAATTTATTCCTAACAGCTGTGGTAAACAGTGAACCCTATTCTACCCTTGGCAATTCAAATTATTCACCCAAGAGCCATTTGAATTGATCAAAGTTCAAATGAGGTTTGGTTTGAATGAATTTCAGCACAAGTGCAGTTTGAAATTCAAATAAAGTTTGAATTTCTCCCCCTTAGCTCATGTCAAGATCAACTCCAAATGGAGTGAAAATTGGTGTGTGAGCTCACAAAAATGTGCTGAGCAAGAATATGCCTTCCACTTTTACATTCAGTGGGTGAAAACAGTTTGAATTTGAATATGGTTTCAAACTGCCCTCTTCCTAACTATACCCAAAATGACCTCAAAAAGGTTTTGAATTTGGGTGGAACTTGGCATGGACATCCTTAGCAAAGTGTAGGAGTCTTCATATGTCCAGCCCATCTATATCACATGTGGGAAGTACCACTTTTGCAATGTGTGAGTTTGTTCCCTAATGAGCATGTTGATAATTGTTACTTGCTCTTTATTTGTGTTCATCATTCTTCCTCAAATGAGGTGTGTGGTGTGGTGATGAACACTGCAAATGAGTGTCAAAAACTGAGGCCCTTACAGGCGCCACGTGTCCCGCGGAGCCGAACCTCCCTTCTCCTCAGAGGAGAGCTCCGAAGGCACCACATGTCCCGTGGGCCAGACCTCCCTTCTCCTCAGAGGAGAGCTCCGAGGGCACCATGTGTCCCGCGGCTGGAACTCACCCCTTCCGCGGGAATGAGCTCCGAAGGCGCCACGTGTCCTTCGGCCGGACCTCACCCCTTCCGCAGGGATGAGCTCCGAAGGCTTCACGTGTCCTGCGAGGCCGGACTTCATCCCTTCCGCAGGGATGAGCTCCGAAGGCGTCACGTGTCCAGCGGCCGGACCTCACCCCTTCCGCAGGGGTGAACTCCGAAGGCGCCACATCACCAGCAGTGTCAGACCTCTTCCTCCTCCGCAGGGGTGAGCTCCGGAGGCGCCACACGTCCAGTGGGCCGGGGGACATGTTGACAGCGCACTTCGACAAATTAGAATTGGCTCATTTCAGCTATCTTTTTCCCATCCTCCATCACTTTTATGATTCTTTCTCCATTTCTACTTTTATAACTATTCTCTACATGATAAATGTATGCAATGCATGGAAATGAATTTGAGGGTGTTACAGTCAAGGACGCATACCCGATCCCAGTGGTCGACGAACTCCTCGATGAGCTCCACGGCACGCGTTTCTTCTCCAAGCTGGATCTTCGTTCCGGCTATCATCAGGTTCGGATGCGAGAAGAGGACATCTCCAAAACGGTGTTCCGAACACATGACGGCCTTTATGAATTCCTGGTAACGCCGTTCAGATTGTGCAACGCCCCGGCGATGTTCCAGGCACTCATGAACGATATCTTGCGGCCAATTCCACCGACGGTTCATCCTCGTCTTCTTCAATGACATTCTCATCTACAGCACCACGTGGACCGACCACCTCCGACATGTGCGCGCCGTCCTTGACATTCTCCACCAACACCGTCTCTTCACCAAGAGATCAAAGTGCACTTTTGGCACCGACTCCATTGCCTACCTCGGGCACATCATATCCGCCTCAGGCATCGCCATGGATCCAGCCAAAGTCCGAACGAGGCACAACAGATAAAAAGGGCCCATAGCCCGAGCCACCAACATGACCTGACTAAGGAAGCTCCCTTGACCTTGCATCTAAGGAGTCGTTCGAGCCCTTAAATAACCTCGACACCCCCATTAGGCGACAAAGGGATCGACCGGTAGACTACCAACAAAAAGGAAGCATACGCACAAAGAAGCACCGTGCCACGGAAGGAGTGGACCAACCCTTGCACGGTGCTCGGGGGCTACCCGTCTACCAGATGTCCAAACACCGCCAAAATATTAAAATCTTATCTCCCTTTCACAAAGGGTGAGCCAGTATCCCCCATAGATTACAAAAGTGAAACGAAGATCCGAGAAGGAGCCCTAAACTACGTAGAGGGACCATCCATCCTTGGTTTCTTGTCCGCCTCACCCTTGATTGCCTCCTCCGGGACGAGCTCGACCAAGGAGAGTGCGCCCGGGGTAACCGCAACCCTAGCTTCTTCAGGATTCACCACCGACACGCGAAAGCCACGATGAAGATGGAGATCAAGGGTAGGGTAGTGAGACAACACGACCCCTATCGCGACTCGGGCTCCGCAGAAAACTCCGGCTCCTCCGACATCCCGTCGCCGATCATCCATCGCGCCGAGCGCTTTGGCCAGACGACTGGAGAGCCCGACTCCGGACCGGTCACCGAGCACCAAGTCACAAATCGACCGCTAGCGCCCTAGAGGCTGGCAAGCTCTGATTGAAGCGCCGCAAAGCGCTGGGTGACTTGCCAGAGCCGTGACTCCGGGGAGGTGACGCCTGCCGAGATAAGGCCAGCATCGAACCCAACATCCGATCGCAAGTGGCCGTTACCAGGCGTGGAGCCCTCTCTAATGCCCGCTCCTCAGTAGAGAGACGAGCACGAAGATCTCGACATCTTCCCTCCGGGATTCAGCCAAGTCTTTAGCGACGGTAATGTGCCCCTGCATTTTGCAACAAAACATACCGCGAAGATGTCAAGTCGGCGCGGATGTGGAAGGACGAAAGAAGGAAAAGGAAGGGACAAATCTGTGATTTGGTCCCTCGTCCTCTCCACGACGACCAGGGCTTCCTAGATCTCCCAGCGGTAGGCTGCCCGCTCCTCTGCGGCCTGAGCCATGCCCTTTCGCACGGTCTCGGCGTCCGCGCGAAGGCGGGCAATCTCTGCGAAAGACGACGACGCCCCCTTGACCACGACCTTAGTCTCCCGAGTCGTTTCCTTCGCAGCAGCATGAGCTCTCTCGAGCGCCGCCTGCACCTCTAACAGTTCAGTCTCTGCGTGGCAACGACGATCCTAGTAACGAAGAAGAGAATCCCTGTAGGGCCCCAAGAATCCACAACAGCAAGGAAAGAAGAAAAAGGCTCACCAGACCGCTCGGAGCCACCTCTCGCAGCCGTCCGAGCACAGCGTCCAGACGGTCGTGCTAGGTCAGGAGACACGGCTGGATGCCGACGACTTGGGAGCACAAGGAACCTAGGTCCCCTTCTCACCCCCACTCATCCGTCCCCAGGGCATCGCCAGCTTCGGCACCAGTGACCCCCGCACCCGGGGCCGACAGGCGCCTCGACGGTCAGGAGACGACGCCTGCAGCTACTACTTCACCTCCGGCGACAACGGGGTCCAGGACAGCCATCGAACCGGAGGCCGGGGCAGGTTCCTCCCCCACCGGTTCGGCCAATGGCAAGGCAGGCCCCTTCGTCGGGTCCTCAGACGGGGTCGGCGGCCTGTCGAGAGAGCCCCTTCCGCAGGAGCGGACCTCCTACGCGAAAGCGCAGATCAGAAAGTCGAGTTAAGAGAAGGATAATGCAACAATAAGAAAAAGGAAGTACCTCTCCCACCGTCCAATAACGGCGCACGATCCATACGACGAGGAAGCGTTGTCCGGGGAACAAGGAACGGGGGCAGCAGAGCGAGAGCCGGAGTCGCCGCTTTCGGCCTTCGAGCACCCGAGGAAGTAGAGTCGTGCCCAACGAGAGCCGCCGATTTGGGCTCGGCACCCGGTCACCCCTCCTCTAGCGCACGACCACCCGTTCATCGTGATCCCTTAAAGGGCAAGGGGCCCCCGACAATCCGAGCACCCGGCCCCTAAAAGGTTGGCGTTAGGCCCCATGCAGGGACGCTCGACGGAGACGATGTTCGCCACATCCTTCTGCTCCTGATCACAAGCGAGCTCAGACGCCCGCTCCGCCACCGCTTTTAAGCGGCAGCGGCCGGAGCCCTAGTCGGGTTACTCCCGCTCTCCGTCAACCCGGTGTTGTACTCCGTTGACGACTCAGTAGTAGACTCACTGATCGCACGCGCCACACGCCTCCGCTTCTCACGCTAGATCCGGTGAGCTTTGGCGTCGTCCCTCTTCCGCTTCTTGGCAGCCTCTAAGGCGGCCCGCGACGCCTGCCTCTCTAGGTCCTCGGGGACTTTGGGCAGGCTGACGATGCCCCATAGCCCTTAAGGATTCGGAGAAGCCAAGCCAAGAGGAGATGGCCCGGGAGAACTGGGCTCGCCGGCGCTTGACCCCAAAATCGCCTAGAAACGACGAGACACCTCCATCGAGGAAAGTTTCTTGACCGACTCTCGACATGGATTGTCTATCCCCTTGTAGAAGTTCAGGGTGTGGGGGCGCACCCAAATAGGTAGCACCCTCCGCTGAATGAAGGTTTGAACAAGATGGGCATCGGAGAGGCCCCTCCTCTTCAACTCCCTGACTTGTTGAAGGATCAGGTCGAGCCTCCCCATCTACCTCCCCGCGGTCCCCCACTTCTAGGAATCTTGCTCCTGAGGAGACCTGTCCGAGAAGCGCGGAAGTGAGGGAGCTCGTTCTTGACGTAGAACCACTGAAGCTCGCATCTGATCCGAGGAGGAGGCAGGCGCGCATAGACGAAGTCCAATCGTCCACGGAGCGGTTTGATGACGGCGCCTCCCACTGACGGGAGCAGGCCTTGATTAGACGACGGTTGCACGCGAAAGAAGAACCTCCACAATCCAAAGTGGGGAGCCATCTCCAAGTACCCCTCGCACAAGACAATGAAGAGCGACACTTGAAGAACGTCGTCTGACGTCAAATGATGGAGCTCCAACCCATACTCATGCAGCAGGCCGCGAAAGAAGTGTTGCCGGCAAGCCCAGCCCGCGCAAGTGGAACTCTCCCAGCGACACGACCTCGCCGGCCTGCGGAATAGGAAACTGCTCCTCCTCGAGGATGCGGATGCCGCGAGCGTCACACTCCGACAACAACCCCACCTCCCGGAGAGCAGTGACCCGGCCATGTCGGAACTCCGACTTTGACCACGAAGGCATGGCTGGGCGAGAAGGGTGAATGCGCCGTGCAAGAAGAACTAGATCTTTCTTTTTCCTCAACAGCGGAGACACCAAGAGAAAGGGGTGATGGCGGGCCAGAGACGGAGAAGGCAGGAAGGAGACGGGGCGCTGCGCAAGACGGAAAGGCAAAGAGGAAAGGTTGGCGAACATGAAGCAGGCGAATGCGGAGAAAATCCACGGGGCAAGGAAAAAGAATAAGGCGGGAAGGGCAGCGTCCGCGGACTGACAACCGCCAGGCGACAGACGACCCCTCTTGACCGCCACAACCTCGTGGAAACTGACACCGTGACGTCAATCAACCCCCAGATTAAAAACCGAAAGAATCGCAAGGGAACCGAGTCAGAGCGGCGCCTGCTCGGTCCCCGCTCGGAGAAACCACACAAAAAGCGCAAGGGACCCACTAGGCCGTAACCGTTGGGCGCTATGGCGAGAAATCGGAAACACGCCACGAGATGCGAGTCGAGCGGCGCCTCCTCAACACCGGCGAAACAGATGGCGCGAAGGGTGACACGACCGCGGAAGAGAGGTAAGTTTCCAGTCTGCATTAATGGGCTCGAAAGTCCCAGGTTCGAAGGCCGGCCAGCGGATGGCGCAGGAGCCGCCCGGGACGAACGCGAGCGAGGGGCAAGCGAAGCATAGCAGTCCGCGAAAAGACAATTTCGGGTGGGATTGATTCCCCCGACGCTTCTAAGCTTGTAGCCGAGCTCCAGCACCGCAAGTGTCGAGGTAACCCCCGACGGGTCGGCAACAAGCCGCCCGAGCCAACGGAAGAGATCGGGAACCATGCTCAGGCCTCGAGCTGGGAATTAATGAAATGCAGACAACGAAGCCTTAACTAGAAAGTCCCACGGTGCGAAGCAGGGCCAAAGGTTCCGACCATCCAAAACGAACATGACGAATGGGTTTCACTCGGCTCCACTCGATAGGCAACTCACTGAGCTCGGGGGCTCGACCTTAGATATAAGCCCCCGATCGACCTGACCCCTCTCAACCACGAACGGTTCGACTGATGGGGGGCGAGGCGAACTCGCCATTAACGACAACCCGACCTCTCGAAAGAGGGACCCGGGGGCTCGCCGCAGAACCACAACGGGAGCAACCAACGGTCGTAACTAACCGCTGGAGGTTCACATGTCACGGCTATCTAAATAACCACGTACAAATGACTCTTTTTGTTTGTGCAGGAGCGAGGCCAATTAAGGTTCACCCCTTGGTCGACCACCGAGGTCGGCCAGGGGCTCGGGGGCTACTGACGGGGTTCTGTATTCGGACCCTCAGAGATAGCGCGAGGGCAACCCACGAAGGATAATGACGCAGGCCCGATCCCGAGATCGGGAGGAGATGGGACGAGGAGCCCGGGGATGCAAGACCTGCCCTCGAGGCGGTTCCAAAAGGGAGTCCAAGCCCCTAGGGAATGGCCTGAGCCCGACATCAGGTAGGAGTAAAGCAGGTGGCCTTCAGTGGAGCAGGCGCTGCCTCTACCGAGTGGGAGGGTAATTGAGTACCCCCTGGCTCCAGTATTGAATGCCCGTCACCTCTGATGAGACCGAAGAGGAGTGGAACGCGGGGCGCGCGTGCGCCTCAATATGGACTACCCCTCGACGACGGGACGGGGGCAGGTGCGGCGGTAGGTTACAGCTACGGTGACTCCATCAAGTACTCTGTCAAGACGTACGACGGGACAAGCCATTCCGGCTCTCACAACTTGCCTCACCACCACAATACGGAGAGAGAGGGAGAGAGAAAGAGTATAAGTAAGAGAAGCATGCCGGTCCGTGAGGGTAGACTCTCACACTTGTAAGAACATCCCCTATTTCTGAGTAAGAGCAAGCGAGATACCCCGGCTGGACGTAGGGAACTTCTGCTCAAACCAGGATAAATCTTTGTGTGTTCTTAGTTAGGCCACCTCGAGGTAGAACGCGCGGTACATTCGATTACTAGTCAGAAATCCGAAACACCAACACTAATTTTATCTAATTAGATTCTTACTCCAATTATATTTAAACAAACTAGAAAGCAAGACTTATTTCAACAATCACCCTTTAACCTTATTTTCTCGATGACACTCTACTCTAGTTTAGGATGGCAACACAACTATTCTATTCTATGATGGCGACACACCTATTCCATCCTTTACTCAATTTTGTGATGTACACATCTACTCCCCTAGGATGGCGGCACAACTTTTCCATCCTGCACACAACTCCACCTATGTCTTTCTAGGTATAGCCGGTCTAAACCTTGGGTAAAGGAGGAGCGTTGTGATAGGCTTGGTGAGCCAACATTAAAACCGGTCATTTCTATGGATATGAAACCCAATTCTATGATGGCGGGCCAATATTAAAACCAGTCATTTGGGTTTCATATCTAGCCTACCTCAATGTGCTTGAGACAAAGATTTTGTTGTTATTACTGTTGTACACAATTTGGGATGGGCACATCTTCATCCCCATGATGACGACACAACTTTTTCACCGTGCACTCAAACTTCGGATGGTTACATCTTTTCCCAAAATGGGCACATCTTTATCCTGCACTTTTCGGAATGAGCATATTTTTATCATGCACTCAAACTTTAGATGGACACATCTTCATACCAAGCACAACTAGCTCACGATCAAACTCCACATGATCATGTCACTTCTGGGTATACCTCGTGTGTACATTCATCGAAGAAACAATAATCTTGGATAATTCACGGGGTGCATATAGCAAAGACACCAATCATCCACGTCACCAGGCCCAGCAGGTTCTATTTCTCCTTCCTCTCGTGCATGTGTGTAGAAGGGCCCCCAACCCAACACGTGATCATGGCTCCTTCAGCATGCCGCCCCTACATGATCTCTACAGCCCCCACTAGGATCCACACCATCCGTCACCAATGCTTCCAGGAATCGTCGAACTGCAGTCGCACCACTCTGATTCGCGGGTCGAAGCTCTGCCACATCGCTGACGTCAGCTCCCATCCAACGCCTAAGGTGGACTCGCTGCTCGTTGCACCGCCGAACAACACCCTGGAGTGTGTCCCGCCTTCCCTACCGACGCGACCCTCCATACGCTACGCTTGCCGTTGAGCGCATGACTTGTCTGAATGCTAAGGTGGACTTCATTCCGTGTCACGCTGCTACGGCCGGGACCTCTCGCCTGGAGTTGTTGCATTCGATCCGCGTCGCCCTGTCGTGAATCGATCTCAAAACGAGCTGGTTCGACGGCCCCATACGGATCCACCCGGGCCGCACCTGATCCGAACCTGTGTTGCCCAGAATTGGCCTTCTACAGGCCAGCTTCGCGATGCCTGGAGCCCGGCCCCACCCGCTCCCACCTACCTCAGGATCGCCATGCCACCCATCGCCTCTGTGCGCGTCGATCCTTGCTCGGTCGACCGCGCCATCCGCCTTGGACGCCCGAGCTTATTGGCCGTTCCCCACGAGAGCACGTCCTCCTAGGAGCAGCGAATATGATTAAACCTAGGATCTGATACCAAATATTGCAAATCTGGATGAAAATTAGACGTGAATTGCTTTATTTGTCAAAAATATTTAGCTATTTATAGCTCTATTATAGATAGACTTCTTTATTTAAACTACTAGAAGATATAACCAAATCCTATCTCTAACTAATATGATCTAAGCAGATTCTAAATCCAACTCTACCTAAACTAACTAGAAAACAAGATCAATTTTCAACACGATCTCCTGCCAAACATAAAAAATACATATTAATAATTTTGTTGACCACCTCCGATTGCCCATCTGACCGTGGACGGGACGTTGAATTCATCTGAAGCTTAACCCCAGCCAATCTCAACAGTTCGAACCAAAAAAGACTTGTGAAGACAATACGGTCGCTGACTATGGAGCAAGGGAATCCATGAGGACCAACGATGTCTTCAAAGAATGCCCGAGCAACAGATGCAACGATGTATGTATGGCCCAAGGCAATGAAGTGGCCAAATATGGAAATTTGTCCACCACTGTAATAACAATTGATTTTCTGGCAGCCTTAATAAATCCTATAATGAAATCCATTGATATATCACTCCAAACAGCCGGCGGTACTAGGAGGGGTTGTAGCAGACCTGTCGGGTGCAGATGCTCTGACTTATTGTGCTGGCAAGTGGCACAACCATTGACGAAATCCTGTACTCGTCGGAGAGCCAGTGGGTCGTAGAATGAAGCTCGCCATCTATGCATTGTTTTTTGCACCCCTTCATGACCTCCTTCATGTGTCGCTATCAGTAGGTCGGCCACAGGGACCTAATCTCTAACAATCACCCCCTAATCTTGTTTTTTTAGATCACACTCATACTAATTAGGATGGAGACACACTTTTAGAATAGAAACGACTACACCCCAGTACGAATAGATCACCCTACACAATCTTGAGATGAAACACATCATCTCTGAGACGAACACGTCATCTCGTACACGAATTCGGGGTGAACACATGAACCCCTACGATGAACACATCATCCTGCACTTTGACCTTGGCATGGACGCATCTTCACCCCGAACACTCATTCGAGATGGTCTCATCTTCATCTGAACACTCAATTTTGGGATGGTCACATCTTTATCCTCAGGATGGTCACATATTCATCCTCCACACAAATTCAGGTTTGCCACATCTTCAACCCTAGGATGGGGTCATCTTACCCCTGCACTCGATCTCGGAATGGGTGCATCTTCATTCCGATCACACTCTCAAGATGGTCACAATCACGAGCACACCTCACATTGGCCTGCTCTTCCCCACACAACAAAGCACCCAATATTCTTCTTCTTTACCCTCTTCATCGTGACGGTAACACCGTGGATTAGCGATCTCGTACTCCTCCAAGATCCATCCCGTGCTACGCCACTTGAGTCTTGCTGTGGCCATGTTGTCTCTGGTGATGATTTGTCCCATGTAGGACAAAAATTCCTTGCCGAAGAAGCACTTCGATTTCTTTGAGGCGATCTTATGGATGCGGAGGTCTTTAAGGCCCGCTTCACATGTTGAAGGTGCTTCAACCAAGATCCGCTAAAGACCAAAATGTCGTTGAAGAAGGCAATTACGCATTTCCAAATAAAAGAGTGGAACACTTCATTCATCAAGGATTAGATATATCGATGGCACGTTGGTGAAGCCGAACGACATAACTAGAAACTCGTAACGGCCACAATGTGTCCGGAACGCTGTTTGGTCGACATCGTCCGAATGCATGCACACTTAGTGATAGACAATGCGGAGGTAAAGCTTGGTGAAAAACCTCGCTTTGTGGAGCTCATCCAATAACTCGTCGACCACCGGTATCGGATATTTATCATTGGCTGTCTTCGAGTTTAGCTCGTAGTAGTTGATGCAGAAGTGCCAAGTATCGCCGGCCTTGTGAGGAGCAGTATCAGTAAAGAGAACATCTCTGTACACTTTTTCTCAATCTCATCTTTTAGGAGTTAGGGGTAGTGTTATGGCCAGACAGCCACAGGGCCGTGCTTGGCAGCGACATGATGAGATGGTCTTGTCATGGAGGAGGGGGTAGGCCACGTGGTTCCTCAAAGACGTCCTGTAAGGACTCGAGGAGAGCCTCCAGCAGATTTGCGACGTGGACAGGACTAAGCATAGGGGTGTAGTGCTGCCTAGGCCTTTCCAGCATACCTTGCGGTTGACGCTACAACTCCATGGTCAAGCCTTCAAAATTTCAGAGAATCGGTCCCAGGGCCGCAACCACTATTACGCCCAATACAATATCGAAGTTGTCTAGGTGTAAGTCATAGCATGTGATGGAAAACTGCTCTCCTCCAATGAACACTGAAGTTTTAGGGCAGATGCCATTGTAGGAAATCCTTTCCCCAGAGGCAACTTTGACCCCCACGTCTGGTTGTAGTAGCACCAACAGCCCGAGGTCGTGACTGAGCGACTCCTGGATGAAAGTATGGGTGGAACCTGTGTCCACATGCAAGGCGACCAACAGCTTCCCATGTATTTGGAACTGGAGCTTCATGATCATATCCATAACAACCTTCATCTTCGTTGACGCCGTCGTCTAGCTCAGTAGGTAGACTTCCTTGACCGTACATTTGTGGTCATGGTATACTTCTTTGGGCAATGGTAATATTCACCATTCGCCTGCTTGGCCGCCATCTCGTCGAGAGTTAAACGCTTGAAATGCGGCTTGGAGCTGAAGGATCGGCCTGGACGATTGGCTGTGGACGTCGTAGCTACAGCGCCCTTGGAGGGCGCACTGTTGGCTGCTGTAGCAGTCATGTGCCGCTCATAGGACCGGGCCAAGCTCATAGCCATCTGCAGATTGGTAAAGAATTGAAGCTCAACATCTATCGGCAGTGGTTCGCTAAGGCCAGACGTGAACATATTGACTTGTTGGCATGAAGTTAAATCTTCATAGCGGCACATCAACACCAGAGATTGGCGCTAATAAATCCTCCACGGTTTAATATCTAAGTTGTGTTCGAGTGCGAAGTACCACTCTGCCGTGACACCTTCCAAGTGCAGGGAGGCGAGGCAGTGTGGATCAGTTTCGCTAGAAGTACATGTCACACTTGTTGAGCCAACATAGTGGATCAGTTTCCTTATCATACTTGGGAAAACTGATCTTGTGATGGTGCGGGCCACATTCGTCATGGCGACCGCGTCCAAAGGTTGTGCCACTGTCCCCCTCGCCACGGCTGTTGATGGCGGCGCCCCCTAAATCCTCGTTTGGGTAGTGAAGAGGTAGGGGCACCAAGCCGACAGTCTCAGGGGTCTTCTCAAGTCGTTGATCGTGTGTTTAGAGGCGTGTGTTCATGGTGGTGAGCTGGGCCAAGATGCGGTTCAACATAGCGGAGTCCGTGAGGGTGTGAGGGTCGACCTCAAAACCGGGCATGGCTGTCAGTGCTGCGAAGGAATTTGATACCAATTTATCTTTTTCTTCTTATGGAGAGGTGAGTGGAGCAATAGATGAGAGTTCGAAAGTGAGCGTAGGCGGTAGGGAACCCTGCTGGACGACTCTTTGCCTGAGTTCCCTACGCTAGATGAGGTTCCAGCCAAGGTGATCAAAGTAGCCACCCACCAGGGGAGACTTCTTTCTCTTTGATAATCCTGATGGAAACTATGGCAGCCCTTTTATAGCTAATAGGTGCATTATCTTATCCTCTAACAACTCTTATCTAACAAACCAACAGATTATCTCATAGCTAACAAACTAACTTATCTCCTATTGAACCAGCCAACAACCTGATCTAAATCCCTCCACCAGCGGGCACCCCCTTGGTGGACCCTTCAAGGTTGTGCTTTTGGTACTGACGGCCTACAAAGGAATCCCCAGCAAAGTGCTTTTATTTCTTGCTGTACTGTTGGATTAGTATCCCTTCATGTATCCTATTGAGGAAAAAGGGCTGACATTAATTCGATGGAAGAAGGCTATTAATCAATTTTTTCACTGTATTTGCAATCTAATTTCACAACTCTGGTAGTACAGAGGAGCATTTGAGTTCAAGCAATATATCTTGCTACACATACTTGCATGATTAGTTTTCTTCTTTCATATATTATAATCTAATTTGTTTTTGTTAAATCTAATGGATCGACTAACACTACTACAATAAGATTCATCTCAGGCGGCTCTAAACGTATTATCACACGCGGTTTTCAAAACCGGCTAAAACGAAGAGCCTCTGATAATCAGCAATTTTCACAGGCGGAAACTTAAACCGCTTGTGAAAAAAGTTATCACAGTCAGTCTTAACCTTTATGAATTCATCTGTGAAGACTCTTTATCACAGACGGTTTATAACGTAAGAGTATCCGCCTGTGATAACTCTATTATCGCAGTCGGTTCTATACCTACGATAGCCGCCTGTGAAAAATCTTTATCACAGGTGGTTTGTAACGTAAAGAGTATCCGTCTGTGATTACTCCATTATTGCAGACAGTTCTTTACCTACGACTGTCCTCATGTGAAGAATGTTTGTCACAAACGAATTGTAACGTAAGATTATACGCCTATGTAAATCTATTATCGCAGGCGGTTCTTTATCTACGACTAGCCGCCTGTGTAACTCTATTATTGCAGGCGGTTCTTTACGTACGACTAGCCGCCTATGAAACTATATTATCATAGGCGGTTCGTTACCTACGATAAGTCGTCTGTGAAATTATATTATCACAGTCGGTTTGTTAGGTACTACATGCTGTTATTTCTAATTTCCAGGTCAATTTTATATGCACATTCACACACAGTAGAAACAATATATTCTGACAAACATCATTGACACAATATCATCAAAAAGTCATCTCATATACATATATATAAGTACAATACATCTCAATTCATAGTTTACAAGTTTTTCAGCTGAAAACCAAAGTAATGCTCATCATACTGGCAAAATTCTGGCACATCAGCTATTACACCTGCATCATCGAGGAATTACCATTTTCGGTGGAAAATTTCGCGACGCATGAAGTGACACAGTTCACTCGCAATCTTCTCGGCTCCACCAGGCATATCTATAGAAACCGACCATTCTTCGTCCACATTTTTCGTGTGCTGCAATGACACACATAACAAGGTTTAAAATATGTTGGTGACAACGATAATATAATAGTATTAAAATACGCTAGTTACAATGAAATTGAAACTCAAAAGTAAGAAAATACAATATTGACATTAAGGGTAACTTATATCCTCACGATTCACTCTATATTTGCAGGCGGTCCGAAGATCCTCGCATACATAATACCCGCATAAGACACTCCCTGAAGGCTGCTTGGACAATGATAATATGTTGATATATGCAATGCATCCTTATTAGGAGGTCTCTAACTGTCAAGTTTTTTTACGTAAAACTGCCAAGCGCTGTCATACAAGGAATGCCATATAAGAGTTGCCAACTGATATATATATACGTGTATGTTAAAAGTATCAAATAACCGTACGATCTAAAATGTCAAGGAAATCTTTGTAAATATCTTGTGAGTAATCGGTTGAGTTCAAGACCGTTCTCAAACCCTGCATTGGCTTGATGAAGATCATTATGTAGTGTTTACTGCATACGTATAAACACACGTGTTAAGTCAAAAATTAGCAATAATTATTATTTTCATGCCATGTGTCAAACTTACTTGAAGTGGTACGGAGCCTTTACGATGTCCATTCCATCTATGACAAAGTTAAACATGGCATGTCCTATGTAGGCTGCAACCTTTATCTTTTTATCCTTCTTTTGGATTGCGATTGATTTTTCAAATTGTTTTTCTGTCATGCACTTGTACGTTGCACCTGAAAGTCAAAATTCAATTTTGGTTTTCATTATCCATGTATTACATCCTATTGAACAAATCCAGAATTGTTATAATCTCATGACATGTGTATGCGTGTAGTAAGAAAAACAAATATGAAATATTAGAGGCACTTACAAGCACCAGACGAGTTGTAGGTTGATTTCGAGCACGCCTCGATAGAAAAAGCTATGCGGATCTTCAAGAAGGGCTCATTTATCTTCTCCAATACTCCGGAATGCTTATTTTGGCACACGAAATATGATGTAACAAATGCCATATTTTGTGCTAGCAGTGATATACTACTCGTGTATTCTTCTGAGCGAGAAAGTTTGTTTGCTAAGCTGTACCGATGTTATGAACGACTTCCCATTCGCATATTCAGAAGGAACGTCCTGAATCTTGTATACCAGAACTACTGGTTTAACAAAAGTCATCTCCCCAGTATATTTCACACCGTCTTCTTCTCACTCCTCAATATTTTTTAATGTTGGCTCATGTGAAGCACGAGATGCATTAGATTTTGTAATATTTTTCTTCATTTTTTCAAATATTTTGACACTTCTTTAGAAGGTTCCTTATTTTTGTATGAGCTAACTTTCACAGGAACTGATCGAGGAGTAGTCGTCAGAAGTTGGACATTGGCCTATTGTTGAACATGTTGTTCAACTGATTGCTCTTTACTACCAGCAGCTTGCTCATGTACTGCTTCAAGCTGTTGTTCAACTGGTTGCTCTTGGTTATCTTTACTAGCAAGGTTACTATCATCTTTGCTGGGACATAGCGGAAGTGGATCTTCCTGGACTTTCGGCGAAGAAGATGGGGCTGCGGTATTTTGAGATGCGATGGGGCTACACCTCGGCTCATCGTCTAACAACACGATATCACGTTGGCGCCAAAGGATTAACTGGTTGACGGTCTGCCCAGAGTCGTGATCCTCTCAGGGGTGATGTGGTCTATTTCATAATCTTCATAATCATTATCAATGATATGAAGAACTTGCACCACGGCATAATATAACATAAGTGAATTGCCGTTGAAGACAAGGTTTGGTTTTGCCATATCAGTGGTAACCTATTTTATTTTGTTCCTTGCTCTACTAGTCGGGACAAAAAGACGACAAAATGTGTCTTTAACAATATCATCGACATGAAACTTATGGTTTGACCCTAAGCTTGGCACAGAACCTACGATGCTAGGGTAGAAAGTTGGAGATATCAAATGCTCCATTGCCATGGGAACCATCGCTCTATTATATGGCGTTAATTGTCCCGATTTTATAAGTTCATCTATTCTTTTTTTTTCACAGATGCCTTGACCTTTTTATCAATCATGTCTTCAATTGTCTTCTTGCACTTGTCACATCTTCTATATAACTCTTTATCGTTTAGGAAACCATCTCTCCAGCACATCTGAGAAGAGATTGCTCGAACTCGTCCACCGTGTTCAGGGTTGCCTAGGATAGCATTAAGTTGGTCATTCTACCTCTTCGGATTGAATAGACCCTTCTATTGCTTTTTAATTACTTCTTTCATTTTTTGCTCTACTTGGTTCATAGAGTCGGGCTTTTCAAGTTTGCCCTCGCTGGTCAAACCTAACCGAGCTAAGACCCACCACTTAGTTCTCTCATCGCAGTCTTGTAGCGGGTCAGGATTGCCCTTACTGACAGTTTCCTCTATTATTTTATCCCATTTCTCAACTTTGGGGGCATATCCGGTAGACCTCAAGCGATGATGGTATTTGTTCCTTTTGGCAAGCCGTGTCCTAGATTCACATAGGGCTTTAGCCTTTGGTGTGGTCTTTTGACGAACAAATTCTTGCCACTGAGCTTGTATGATTTATCTCCTCTTCTTTGGACTAGGGACCTTATTGTCCTTAACTAAGCTCATTTCACTCTTCTAGCCACGAAACTTCTTGCCATAAGAGACCAATGTTGCTTTTTTTACAGCTTCTTTCGTGCCTTTTGGGAACTTGAATTGTTTCTTTAACTTCTCACACAACTCATTATTGTTCGCCTCGGGGAATTTTTCTCTAATTCTCGGTTATGATCGGCACGAGCTCTCTAACAAGACAACTACATGCATTTCGGTACTTGGTAACTAAATTCAGTGGTTCTTGGGGAAGTCCACCTGGACCAACACTTGTTATCTATATGATGCGGTTCAATGGGCCCTTATTGGGACCTCGTTGCCCTCGTTTTCGCTTGACTGAATTTGAGGATTCAACCATTGGAGAACCTTCTGCGGTTTTAGAAGCAGAAGTCACCTCGTTGTCTTGGCAATTAAGCTAGGTAGAAAAGAATTATAAGACTTCATATACTTGACAATCAACATTAACTTAAACTGCTAGAGTTAAGATTCGTGATCCATACCAGGATCATATTCTGTGTCGAGATCCTCTGAAGTATTTTTAATTTTTATATTTGGAAAATAATCCGATGGACTGTGATACGAGTCTGAACTGCTGGAGTCACTAAACTCCACATTGTCGGCTTCATTATTACTACCAGCACCAGTGTTTTTAGGGCTTTCCATGTTAGAACTTGAAAAGCAACAGAAGGGTTTTTTTGTTATATTACCCAATGATTACAAAGACACCCTAATATGTAAAATCACATCCTAATATATAAAATATAGTGAACATAGTAGATTTACAAATACGACATGTATCCCTGTTATAGTATTTAGTATTCGGTGCTTACAAAGACAACATGAACTACCTGTTAGCACAACAGTACTATCTCCTTTAACACAACAACTATTCTAAACAACTAATTGGTGCCGATATGAACACACACAGAAAATATAGAAAAAACAACTGAGCTAAATTTGCTTTGTTTTCTAATGTAAACAATTAATTTGCTCTCTAAACAATTTGCTCTCTCATCCACCTTCAAACAAAATCTACACAATTAATCTAAGCAATTGTCAAGGTCTCTAAACAAGTAATCTAAACAATCTAAAGGGGGGCCCGGAAAAGTGGTAGAGCGCTGGCTGTGGGGGACGGTTGAGAGGGGGCAGCGCACGCTGGGGGCAGATGTCGGGAAGGAGGAGGCGGCGCGGGGAGGATTAAGGCATGGGGAGGATTAGTGCAAGCAGTTTGTAAATTGTAATATAAAACCGCCTGAGCGGCCTAATATAGGCGCAAATTTCACAGGTGGCTCTTAGTTAAACACCGCCTGTAAAAATGTTTAAATTATGTTCTTTCTAGGCGGCCTTATATAGGTGCAGATTTTACAGGTGGCTCTTAGTTAAACACCGCCTATGAAAAATGTTTAAATTTTGTTATTTCTAGTATATTTGTGCGTTGCCACTTCGCGCGTAGAGGTAAATTGTAATTTAGAACCACCTGAGCGGCCCTTTATAGGCGCAGATTTAAGAGGCGGCTCTTGGTTAAACACCACCTCTAAAAAATATTTAAATTATGTTCTTTCTAGTATATCTGTCCATTGCCACTTCGCGCGTAGAGATAATAAATGTGCATCGTTGCCACAATGAACATATAGAACCGCAATCACATTGTAATTTAGAGATAAACATTTGCAACTCAATGAACATTTCATAGTTTATACATATTGTGTGCCTTCTAAACTATACATTTTATACTTATATAGGCGCAAATTTCACAGGCGGCTCCTAGTTAAATGCCGCCTGTGAAAAATGTTTAAATTATGTTCTTTCTAGTATATTTGTTCGTTGCCACTTCACGCACAGAGATAAATTATAATTTAGAACTGCCTGCGACCTTATATAGGCGCAAGATTTCATAGGCGGCTCATAGTTAAACACCGTCTATGAAAAACGTTTAAATTATGTTCTTTCTAGTATATTTGTTCGTTGCCACTTCGCGCGCAGAGATAATAAATATGCATTGTTGCCACAATAAACATATAGAACCACAATCACATTGCAATTTAGAGATAACCATTTGTAACTCAATGAACATTTCATAGTTTATACATATTGCATGCCCTCTAAACTATACCGCCTGTGAAAATATTTTGAACAACGTGCACAAGGGCCCCTGACCGGCGTGACAATCCCTGACACGAGATCACCACTTCCGAGACCTGCCATCACCGAGCTGCTGGTTGGAGGGGCTCCATAGGCTCAAGCCAGGGGTGTGTCACTTCCTCCATCAAGCTTCACGTACATCAACTAGCCAGAAAAAGATGCTGGTGGGAGCAGTGGCTCGGAGCCGATCCATGAAACCGACTGATGGATACTAGAGCTTTTGGAGAGAAGGCAAGTTGTGTAGGAGATGCTGCATTTGCGCAACTTGACATTTTGGAGCCTTGTAATGCATGCTACCATGTGAGACATATTTTTTTGTTAGAACTTTTGTGGAATGGTGCATGCTACACTTTTCGTAGGTGGTTCTATACCTACGACTAGCCGTCTATGAAGAATCTTTATCACATGCGGTTTGTATTGTAAAGAGTATTCACCTATGATAACTCTATTATCGTAGACGGTTCTTTACCTACAATTGTCCGCCTGTGAAGAATCTTTATCACATGCAGTTTGTAACGTAAAATTATCCGCCCATGTAACTCTAAGGACGCATGTACTGCGCGCTTCCCCTCGTGCGGTAACCGAAAAGGTATGGCGTGCACGCTCGGTCAATTCACCCGTCTGTATTAATGGCCAATATTGCAAGCGGCTCCTACTCCACGGTCCGCCTGTATCGTGCGGTCATTGCTATTCGCGCGCAGAATTCGAAGTGATCCGACCTCTCCTTCTCCGCACCATTATAACTTGCACCTTTCCCTTCTCTGCACCACCATCACAGTCTTCCTCTTCCCTCTAGTCTTCGTCTTCCTCGCCGCGTCGTAGCCCTAGTCTCAATGGCACTACCGACTAAGCGCTCCCGTCCATGCTCTCCACTCACCTCGCCTCCGTCCCCGGCTCTAATCGCACCTCCATCCCTGCCTCCAACCATACCTCCGTCCTCGGCTCCAACCGCATCTCTGTCCCCAGCTCCAACCGCGCCTCCGTCCCCGGCTCCAACCGCACCTCCGCCGCCTTCCTGGGTGGAAGAGAGAGTGCACCTGCTTAGGAAAGTCCCTTCTCTAAAGCAGAGTTTGGTTGTCCTCAGGGCACAGGCAGACAACCTATCACCGTTGCGCCGGTAGAATGTGAAGGATGTATTTAGTAGTACACCTGATGCCATGGAGTTTCTGGGTCTTGGTTGCCTTTCAGTATGTACTGGAATGGACACCATAGCCCACTACCTCTTCGGGTTAAGCGCAGTGGCTGGTCGTCTTGACGCGATGTGGGAGACGGCCGGTGAGGTGCTTGGGGCGGAAGACAGCAGGAAGTTGGTGGAGGCGATCGCCGACAAATGTGGGGTTCTTCCGTCACTGGAGGACTAGGCGATCGTCTGTTGTTTTATTTTATTGTTTGTAAAAATTTATTTTTTAATGAATGTATGTTTGATAATGAATGCTTGTTATCGATTATCGAATTATTTGTTATCATTTTGTTTTGATGCTAGATGTGGTTGATGTATACCGGGCCGCGGCGTTTGGTGGCTTCGAATTGAATTCAAAGGTGTGTTCCCCTCGGTATTAATGACTTATATTGCAGGCGACTCCTACCCCCTGTCGCTTCAGCCGCCTGTGTTAATGGCCAATATTGCATGCGGCTCCTACTCCACGGTCCGCCTGTGAAAATTGATATGTTTACACAGGCGGTTTGCCGTTGCGAGCGTCGGTGATGTTTATTCATCACAGGCGGCTATAAATATAATTCATTCGGCATCATAGGCGCATTTTTTTACGGACCGTCTGAGTCTGAAAAACAAGGCCCCTGTGATAATAGTTTTGTAGTAGTGTAATCACTATGACGTTCAAAATTAATGGAAATAAAATAAACTCTAGCTAATCATCTTTGGACGATAAATGACGAGAATGAGAATGGGTTACACACCTTCGGGTGTAGAGGACAAAGATTCCATGACGGTGTTGTCGTAGTGTAGTCGTCGGTGCACGAGCTCCGTGGTGTCGAGCGCTTGTGGCACTATCTTGTTCTTCCCCTTAGTGATTTTGAAAAGCTCAGGAAACATTGTCGCCGGGACTTGTCCATTTACGTACCCAGCTCGAAGAATGCCAGAACAGCGCTAAGTTGCCATTGCTCATCGTAACACTTGTTGCCGCTGCAAACAAGGCAAGATCGGAGTGATCTACCGGCAATGTCATCCCGTGCCAAGATCGACTTGGCTGCACCCATGGGAGCCACAACCAGCGAAGGCGCAGCGCCCTACTGAATCTCTCTAGATATTTGATTCCTAGGCCACCGCAACTAAGGGGCCGACAGACTCCTCTGCAGTTAACTTTACACTTAGCTCCATCCGCTGAACGGCCACCTGCCCATAGGAAATGACGCCTGAGTTTGTGTAAGTCCTTGAAGAACTTCTTTGGTGGCTTCAACGCGGAGAGCAGGTATGTAGATACGGAACTAAGAACCGTATGAACCAGCTCGTGAGGCCCCCCAGAACTCAGTAATTTCTCTTGCCATGCAATGAGTTTCGAGAGGGCACGATCATGTATATTTTGTAGATGTGCTAACCGGACTCGGTATGGGGTGAGCGGCAGCCCCAAGCCCCCAAGTTTTGGAGTGGCCAGTCAGTACGTTTTCCATGTAAGCCTTCGAGTTCTTGGTCTAAGTTGATATCTTCACACCTGATCGTCATTATTTGATCGACGAGTTGTATATGTAAAATTATTAGTAGTGCATAACAAGAAAAGTTTCTTTATGGTTTCAGCGAACAAATTTCACTTCGTATAGGCACAGTTGGGCCTGATAGTATTACGATTTTCCAAAGGTAGACAATTTTGTACGTGAAGAAAGAATCTGCATGAGGGAAAGGAAGGCCACAGGAGCGCAGGCATCCAGAGCCCATGCTGAAGGCCTAGAGTGAGAAGGGAGACTACTCAAGCAGTCAAGCCACGCCATGGTTCAAAGAGAGGCTGGAAACGGTGAGTTAAAATTGAAGGGTTCAATCTGGGATTTATCTTTGACGGCCCCCTAAACTATTTTTAGTTTTTTCAGGCCATATGTTTTTTAAATAATTTTTAGCCTATGGCTCTCTGGTTCAAGGTTGTACAGTGGGAGATTAAGACTTGAGAACCATATGAGTTGAGTGTCTTTGTGGCAGTGTATGGTTATATTATATCTGTGAGATACAGTATATAATAGAGAATTGAACATACGGACCACAAGAAAGAAGTTGTACAATTCATGAAGACGAGCCCCTGAGGTGCGCGGAGGAAACCGATGGAGAAGAGAGAGCCCACCCACTCACCCCCGATCCTGGCGTCGCCTGCCTGCCGGCGGCCACTCCGGCCCCAGCCCCCAACCAGGAACCTCAGGGCCCTCTGTTCTCGCACTCTCCCACCAGTTCCACACTCGCTGCACATCATTTTCGTCCCTCATAACACCAACCAGCTCCGATACTGCGGGGAGAAATCTGCGATTTTGAAGACGATGAGGTACGCCAATCTTCTGCTGGGGCGCAGGTGGCTGCCTTGTCTGTCGCCACTACACTGGTGATTCCTGAAGCTCTATTGGGAAATCTGCGATACACTACTTTAACAATTCTACAGTTTCACCCAGAAAACATGTGAGTACAAAGGTCATAGATCGTTATCACTAGACGCGCAGCGCAGCGGAACGTAGAGCGTGTCGGTGTAGGGGAAATAGACGACCACGTTCGTCTCTTCCTCGTCTTCGTCCTCGTCACGGCAGCAGGTAGACGATCACGTTCGTCGTAGCCGTTTAGCGCATCAGTAGCAGCAACGCCTCCACAGAGTCCACACGTATGGGGAGGACCCCGTGCGCCGGTGCTCTAGCACCGCGCGCGCGGCAAGAGTCTCGGCGTGAGGCCTACGAGGGTTGGCGGCTAGGGCTGTCACGTGGTTTATAGCTCAACCCCTAACCCTGGCCCTCGTATTTATAGGAGTACTAATGGGATTTTAGGTCGCAGTCCCATTAGTATCCTAATTGCTTATGGATCAAATATCCAACATGCCTTAACCCGAATTGTTATGATTGCCTCTTGTGCATATCACCAACAATCTCCCACTTGCACTATATACAATCATCTAGCCAAGATTTTCGATATTCCAACCCCTTAAGTGTGTTACCCGTTAGGTTCATGTGCAGTCGGTCTTGGATGAAAACCTTTTCCAACTACGAGCCAGTAGAGGTATCTAGCAGAACATACTGACTCCCGAATGTACATAAAGATCATATCGGCTGAACCTAGATACATTCACATGCTAATCCCCTTGCCTCACGATACCAGTCAAGCTCAAGGCGAGATGTGTGTCATCCTTGTGATAGCTCGACCATTCACTCGATTGAATAGTGGATTCATTCCATGACTAACTTTTAGTCATTGTGATTAACCTTTAATCACCTTGGCATGACCATGCACTTTCAAATCCAACTATCTCGAGGGGCCTAGAAATATCTCACCTGTTATTAAGGAGGGGCAAATCTCATCGTGATCCGTGAACATCCCATTCTATGTTTTATTATTTACCCGAAGACTACTTTTATGATTATCTAGTTACGGAGTAGCGTTTGGTAGTCTCAAAGTACACAACTACACACAGTGAGAAACAATGGCAATCTCAAGTCTAAGGATCTAGCAGGTGTATCACTCAAGACCAACTGATGACACATATGAAAATAACAATCCCAGCAGTTTCTCGGAGCGGGTCAATCCAACACCATGTTCACTAACATGTGTTCACATTACTAATTTGATATCTCCATATCTATGACCCGTGAAACATGATCATAAATTAATACAGCTAGTTTGTATGACATCATTATCTCATATAATGATATAGACTAGGGATCATTTAGAGTAATATTGTTATTAACAAAGAGTTTTACGAACAAGTCACATACTTGATGATTAAAGTAAATAATTATTACTCATATGACAATTTATTTAATAGTACATAAACATAGTTATGACACAAGTCTCCCACTACACACTATGATCACTGATGTAAGTATCTAATACCCATAGATCTCGTGTGCCCCTCATGCTTTGATTGTAGAAGAGGATTTGTCAACGGATCTGCAACATTCAAATCCGTGTGCACCTTGCATATTTTCACATCACATCGATCGATGATCTCTCAAATGAGGTGACATCGTCGTAGTATGTGTTTGGATCTTTTGTGTGATCTAGGCTCCTTTGCCTGTGTGATGGCTCCACTATTGTCATAATAGAGAACCACAGGACCGGATGCACTAGGAACAACACCCAACTCAGAAACAAATTTTCTGATCCAAACAGGTTCTTTTGCAGCTTTAGAAGCTGCAATATACTCCGCCTCCATCGTTGAATCTGCTACTGTATCTTGCTTGGAACTTTTCCAGCTCACTTTCCCTCCATTGAGGTAAAATACAAAACCAGATTGGAATCTAGAATCATCCTTATCAGTTTGGAAGATGGCATCGGTGTAACCTTTTACAACGAGCTCTTCTTCATCTCCAAACACTAGGAACTCATCCTTAGTTCTCCTCAAGTACTTAAGGATGTTTTTGACAATGGTCCAATGAGTCTCGCCATAATCTGATTAATATCTGCTCGTGATGCTTAGAGCATAGGATACATCTGGGTGTGTACATAGCATGACATACATGATAGATCTAATAGCCGAAGCATAAGGAATCGCTCTCATCCATTTTTGCTCATCAAGTGTCGAAGGACACTGACTCTTGTTTAGAGTAATGCCATGTGACATTGGCAAGAAACCTTTATTGAAATCTTGCATATTGAACCGATTCAATATCTTGTCAATATACGTATCATGGCTTAATCCGATTAGCCTTTTAGATCTATCTCTATAGATCTTTATGACCAAAATGTACGCTGCCTCTCCTAAATCCTTCATTGAGAAACTTTTTCTTAATGAGGATTTAACATCGTCAAGCATTGGAATGTCATTTCTGATTAATAATATGTCGTCTACATATAGGACCAGAAATACAAGTGCACTCCCACTAAACTTCTTGTAAATACAAGATTCTTCTACGTTTTTGATGAAAACCCTTTGAAAACTTCATCAAAATGTATATTCCAACTCCGAGATGTTTGCTTCAATCCATCGATGGACTTTTGCAGTTTGAATATTTTACTAGCATTTTTAGGATCGACAAAACCTTCAGGTTGTGTCATGTACACATCCTTAGTCAGACTTCCATTAAGAAAGACCGTTTTGACATCCATTTGCCATATTTCATAACCAAAATATGCAGCAATTGCTATGAGAATCCGAACAAACACTAGCATTGTGACGGATGAGAAAGTTTCACCATAATCAACACCTTGAATTTGTTTGAAACCTTTCGCCACCAACCGTGTTTTATAGATGTGAATATTTCCATCCATATTAGTCTTTTTCTTGAAAACCCATTTACAATCGATAGGTCTCACACCTTCAATTGGATCAACCAAGTTCCAAACTTGATTTTCATGCATGGATTCAATTTTGGATTCCATGGCTCCAAGCCATTTCTCAGAGTCGGATCCCTTCATTGCTTCGTTATAGATCGTAGGCTCATTATTGTCCAACAATACCATGTCATGCTGCTCCCTGGTTAGAAGCGTTAACTTTTCAGTCGCACGACGTGCCCTTGTAGACCTTTGTGGGGCTAGTGTTTCGTCAACTGGTTGCACATCTTGTACATCTTGTATAGGATCAGAGGGTGTTGAAACATTTTCAGGTATTTCTTGAATTTCTTCAAGATGCGCCTTGCTCCCACTAACTCCTAGAGAAACTCTTTCTCCAAGAAGACACCATTGCGAGCGGTAAACGCTTTACCCTCTATTTTATTATAAAATAATATCCTTTGGTTTCCTGTGACGCTCGGTCCCGTGAAAACGGATCCGAACTAATGCATATGTGTGCCCAGGATGTTCATCACACATACACATATAATCCATAAACTGAATTCAGAATATAACCACGAATAATAGGGTTTAAATACTTTATTACATCAATCTCTAACTCATTCCTGCAGCGGAAGTCTCTAACTTTATTCTAGCGGCGGAAGTCTTCTAAACTATAGCGGAGGCAAACTAAACACGGCAGTGGCTCCATCTTCAACTCCATCCCCATAGGCAAGTTGACGGTAGATCACACACCTAGTACTCCACATGGTCTTCGAAGTACTCCTCTCCTGTTACTGATGTGTTGTATGATAATGCAAGGGTGAGTACATGTCGTACTCAGCAAGTGCGGGAAGTATGACATGCAGCTTTCAATAAAGGCAGGAATAAAAAGGCTCATTGCAGAAAAGCAAAGTTTATTTCACAAACATGATAAAAACAACAACTATCTTTAAGTGAATTTAATCCCAACACGTATCCAATTAAACCAGTAACATACCTCCATCATGATTCTCCACTTTTCATGCCTCATCCAGACATTTATCTTTCTCAACAAGTTCAGTGAGGAAGATCGCTGGAAGAGAGCCCCAACGATCTATCTGATTAGAGAAGGACCTCGAGACCGAGAAGAACGTAAGGTAGGTCTCCAATACCACCTTGCGACATCGTTGTGTTTTCTTTCCATCTGTTCTTCGATTCCTTTCGAACAGAAGCTTTCTCGTGGACAGATCACTTGTTGATCGGGTTAATCTAAAGACAAGATCATCGCCACGTCCACATTTGATCCGAACACCTCTGTTCATCATAAAACCATGAAAGCTATGCAAGAACACGTACAAACCGACCTAATAAAACTAAACTGCATTATAGGATAGCATGCATATGCATCATCGCATCTAGTTAAAGTTTATGCATGATATTGATTGCTGTGGATCTTGTATGTGCGTGATCCTGTATAGAAGGACAAGCTCAGGGAGCTGTCTACGACGAGCTGCAACAACAAGGTTTCGAGATCCAAGAGCAACCGGAACCGCAAGAACAAGACAAGTGCTCTTTGACCATATTGATCCTATGTTTTTGGGAAAAACTGTTTTGTTTTGCGAAAAGGTGTGTGTGCTGAGTCAAACATGATGGGAAACCCTTTTATAGGAGTTTACTAGCTTTGGTTTAACCACCCTTGTCGCCAGGGAAGTTTATGAGTCGGGTATGGTTTTTACTTTTAAGCTTCGCTGAGTCCATGGGATGGGGAAGCGAGACATATGTGTCTAGCTAACTGCACTCGTAATGATAATGAGAAACTGATGTTGTTAATGAACATGGATCGGAGGGAGATCTAGGCAAGACTGGGTTTGTGAATGAGGTAGCATGAGATGGTGGTTTACTTGCCGTAGATCTAAGGACCGGTTCATGCGAGCACATGCCAGGATAACAGTGCCACCACAAGGCCAAGTATGGGTGCGGCTTAGCTGAGTAATCAGGTAAGTTGCTAGATTGTTATGGACTGTGGAAGGCACGGGGAATGGGAGTCGAGTGAGGACTGCCCTGGGAACTGCATGGCACAAGAGGGGGACCGTGGGTGGGAGAATTGAAGATTCTAGCCTGCCGGTGAAAACTTAGTGAGTACATACATCTAGTAACCCCTTTGTAGAGGCTATTTTGTGATCTCTTGGCCATACACCGACGGTTGTGTACTAGTATAATGGAGGTTCTGCAGTCGCTGACGGGTGACGAAATCACAAACTTGTGGGTAAAGAGGTGCAAACTCTGCAGAGTCTAAAACTATCATGATAGCCGAGCTTACGGTCACGAGCGCCTAGCCAACTTCTATGATTAGTTGGGATGGTTATTGGATATGGTTATTGGTTATGGTTTTGGATGGTTTGGTTTTCGGGACTGTTAAGTCCGGGTGAATAGATGGGTTGCATGACTGTTGAGTCATGGCAACAAGGTTAGTCTCGGTGGGAGACGAAATTGTTTGTGAGATGAAATGGTAGCGAATACGAGATGGTATTCGTGAGATGGTGGCGAATACGAGGACGTATTCGTGAGCGAGAATGAGGTTGATTGATGACTGGCTATGAACATAATGGAGGTATGATTGGTATTTTTATACATGTTGGGATTATATTCACCTAAAGATAAGTTTCTGTTTTATCGTGTTTTTTGATAAATAACTTTGCTTTTCTGCAATGATCCTTTTATACCTACCTTGTCATGAGCTACATATCATATTTTCCCGCACTTGCTAAGTACATCATTGTACTCAAACTTGCATTATTATTTCATCATCAGCAACAGGAGAAGATTATTATGAAGACCAAGTGGAGCATTAGGCGTGTGATCTGTTCTCAACCTTGCCTGTGGGGATGGAGTAGAGATGGAGCCACTGCTGCCTAGAATTGCTTCCGCATTAGTTAAATTGCTCCCGTATTGGAATAAAGACTTCCACTGCATAGAAATAAGACTTCCGCTGTGAGCATGAGTCCAAGACTCATGACACGTTGTAATAAGCTCTGTTATTCGTGGTAATATATAATCTGAATTCAGTTTGTGGAACATATGTGTATGTGTGATGAACATCCTGGGCACACATATGCATTAGTTCTCGGTTCCGTGGTTTTCCACAGAATTGAGGGCGTGACAGGTTGGTATCAGAGCCACGGTTGACAGTGGGTTACATGCCTAAATAGGAAACACAGATTGGCATTAGAGCCACGGGTTGACGGTAGGTTACATGCTTAGATAAGTTCACAGATTGGTATCAAACACAGATTGATATCAACCTGCCACGGATAGATCATACAACCTAGATAGATCACAAATTGGTAGCCAAGCCACGGTGACCATAGGATGCATAGATTGGCATTGGAACTACCTTGACATAGGATACAAGCCTAGGAGAAGCCACAGTTGGATCACAGATTTGACATCACCATAAGCCATATAGGACCCCCATTGAACAAGCCTTGAATAGGGGTTGTGTGAGCCCTTGTGATGATTGTTTGTGAATTGTGTGGTTTGTGTGAGTCCTGGGACGTCTCAAAACATTGTCCATATCCACACATAAGTAGAAAGAGGTGTGAGATGCTTCGACACTTGTTCACATCCTCGTATGGGCTAATATATATAGTCCAACCCACCTTGATGCATATAGTTGAGGGGATCTACCTAACCTTCTAACCTTCTATTCTATTTCGTTCTCTCTCACAGATGGTGAGAGGAAACGCTGGCCGAAGGAACGTCCGTGACAACCAAGAGTATGGCCACGACGAAGTTCCTGTTAACCCCGGAGCTGGTGAGAACCACCTGGAACGGTTGATGGCCATGCATAATCAACTTACGCAAACCATGATCCAAACTTTGGGTCAGTTGCAGGCCAACAACAACAACCCCGTTCCGGCACCCTCGCCACCACCACCGCCGGCTCATAACAGACTGGGAGAGTTCATGAGGACTCGACCACCCACCTTTGCTCAAGTTAACGACCCCATGGAGACCGACGACTGGTTGAAATCCATGGAGAAGAAGCTTGCCATAGTGCAGTGCAATGACCGAGAGAAGGTTCTCTTTGCGTCACACCAACTTATGGGAGATGTCGCTGACTGGTGGGATGCCCTATGTAACGCTCATGTAGACCTGGAGACGATCACTTGGACTGAGTTCAAGGAGAGTTTCCGCTCTCATTACATCCCTGTTGGTGTAATGATGCTCAAGAGACAGGAGTTTGAAGGTCTCCGCCAAGGACAGAGGAGCGTGAATGAGTATCTCAACAAGTTCACACAACTGTCCCGATATGCCCCTGAAGATGTCAACTCAGACCAGAGGAAGCAATATCTGTTCATGAGAGGGTTGAACAATGGGATTCAGGTTCAGCTCCTCAACAATGACTACGCAAGCTTTCAGAAGCTGGTTGACAAGGCTATAGTGGTTGAAAGCAAGATCCGAGAGATCGAGCGAGAGTGCAAGAGGAAGATGCCATACCACCCCCAAGGGAGCAACGTACGACCTCGGTACATGCCCCAGCTGCACCGCAGTATGGATCGACCACTCCTGCATACCGCCCTAGCCAGCCACCACAGCAACGACCCGTTGCACCAGCACCTCGTGTGCCCATGCCTCCTGTGCCTCGACCTAACATGGGCGCTCCTGTTCAAAACCCCGCCCCAATGCACCTGCTGCCGTAGGCAACAGGGCATGCTTTGCATGCGGGGAAACATGACACTTCGCGAACCAGTGCCCAAGGAGAGGCCCTGAACAGCAAGGCAACGGGCCCAAACAGAACCCGCGACCGAACGGAGGGGACAATCAAGGAAACCGGGGACAGCAGAACTATGCTCGCGGCAACGTGAACCATGTCTCTGCTGAGGAAGCACAACAGGCTGAGGACGTCGTAATTGGTATGCTCCTTGCCAACTCCAACCCAGCCACCATCTTATTTGATTCTGGAGCATCACATTCCTTCATATCATCCAAGTATGTTGCCAAGCATAATCTATCCATATCCCACTTCAAATGTGCTATGTTAGTTAATTCTCCCGGAGGTGAAATGAGGACTAATATAGTATGTCCGAAAGTAAGCCTTAAAATAAGGGGGTAGACTTCCTTGCCAACCTTATTGTCTTGGATTCCCAAGAGATTGACATAATACTCGAAATGGATTGGCTAAGTAAGCACAACGGAGTAATCCAATGTGCCGAAAGGAGCTTGCAGTTGACAAACGAGCACGAAACCTGTATCGAGTTCGAGTCAGCCCAACCAACAGTCGAGAAGGGAAAATTCCCGCATCTATTCTCTACCAACGAATCTCGAGGGCGAGATTCAATTTGAGGGGGGTAGATTAGTGACACCCTCATTTTTGGTTTCTGCATATATTCATGTTTCATGAAGAGAAAATATTTTAAAAGAAGTAGGAACAGAGAAAAATACCAAAAAGATAGCCAATAAGAGCCGAATCTAGTTCCCAGAGAGCGCCGAAGACAACTTCCGCGGCCCGCTGGCCATGTGGTGTGTTCAGAGCTCATCCCTGCGAAGTGGGGAGAGGTCCGCCGCTAAACTGGCTACGTGGCAGGCTCGGAGCTCATTCCCGCTAAGGGGGAGAGGTCCGACCCTGTGGGACACATGTTGCCCCCGGAGCTAGCCTCTGCGGAAGAAGCAAAGGCATTTCCACAGGACACATATCACCTTCGGAGCTAGACACCGCGGAAATCAGAGAACCGTCGCGCGGGATACGTGTCAATCTCGGAGATCACCCCCGAGAAGTCCGGTTCTATTGGACACGTGTCGTCACCGGAGCTTATCTTCGGGAGGTCTGACACTGTTGGACACGTGTCAACCTCGGAGCTCGTCTCTGAGGAAAGTGAGGTCCGGAATGGATACGTGGCACACCTGGAGCTACCTCCGGAGAGAGGGAATGTCCAGCACTGACACGTGGCGTGCGCGGAGCCACCTCCGAATAGAGAGGAGGTCCCGACCGCCAGGATACGTGGCGCACGCGGAGCTCACCTCCAAAGGAGAAGGGAGGTCTCGCTCGCTTGACACGCGGCACAACCGGAGCTCGTCTCTGCGGAGAAGGAGATACCAGGCCCCGATGGACATGTGGAGCTTCCGGAGCTCATCACCGCGGAGGTAACAAGTTCTGGAGCAGTTTTTTGGATTCTGTACGCGTAGAAATACCGGTACGGAGGAGAAACCGACCTGAATCCCACAATGTTACCGCACCAAATCAACTAAAGATAAGTTGTTAAGATTCAACGACAATCTGAACAGAACTCTTATTCGAAGTCCAATCAGATTAGGACTCTTCTTCTCCTAATTATAAATAGAACCCAAAACCTCTGGCCGAAACCACGAACTTCTTTTCCAACTCTTGAGCCGACGACTTAGAGGCCTAGCCCTAACTCGCCGAGTAAGCCATCGCCGGAGTTCAGCGAGGAAGATCGCCGGAAAAGAGCCCCAACAATTTGTCTGATTAGAGAAGGACCTCAAGACCGAGATGAACGTAAGGTAGGTCTCCAATACCACCTTGCGACATCGTTGTGTTTTCTTTGCATCTGTTGTTTGATTCCTTTCGAACAGAAGCTTTCTCGTGGACATATCACTTGTTGATCGGGTTGATCTAAAGACAAGATCATCGCCACGTCCACATTTGATCCGAACACCTCTGTTCATCATAAAACCATGCAAGCCATGCAACAACACGTACAAACCGACCTAATAAAACTAAACTGCATTATAGGATAGCATGCATATGCATCATCACATCTAGTTAAAGTTTATGCATGATATTGATTGCTGTGGATCTTGTATGTGCGTGATCCTGTATAGCAGGACAAGCTCAGGGAGCTGTCTACGACGAGCTGCAACAACAAGGTTTCGAGATCCAAGAGCAACCGGAACCGCAAGAACAAGGCAAGTGCTCCTTCACCATATTGATCCTATGTTTTTGGGAAAAACTATTTTGTTTTGCGAAAAGGTGTGTGTGCTGAGTCAAACATGATGGGAAACCCTTTTATAGGAGTTTACTAGCTTTGGTTAAACCACCCTTGTCGCCAGGGAAGTTTATGAGTCGGGTAAAGAAAAAAGAAATAAAAGAAAGGCACAGTCTACCATGGGATGGGGAAGCGAGACATATGTGTCTAGCTAACTGCACTCGTAATGATAATGAGAAACTGATGTTGTTAATGAACATGGATCGGAGGGAGATCTAGGCAAGACTGGGTTTGTGAATGAGGTAGCATGAGATGGTGGTTTACTTGTCGTAGATCTAAGGACCGGTTCATGCGAGCACATGCCAGGATAACAGTGCCACCACAAGGCCAAGTATGGATGCGGCTGGTTATGGTTTTGGATGGTTTGGTTTTTGGGACAGTTAAGTCCGGGTGAATAGATGGGTTGCATGACTGTTGAGTCATGGCAACAAGGTTAGTCTCGGTGGGAGTCGAAGTTGTTTGTGAGATGAAATGGTAGCGAATACAAGATGGCATTTGTGAGATGGTAGCGAATACGAGGAGGTATTCGTGAGCGAGAATGAGGTTGATTGATGACTGGTTATGAACACAATGGAGGTATGATGGTATTTTTATACATGTTGGGATTACATTCACCTAAAGATAAGTTGCTGTTTTATCGTGATTTTTAATAAATAACTTTGCTTTTCTGCAATGAGCCTTTTTATACCTACTTTTTCATGAGCTACATATCATATTTTCCCACACTTGCTGAGTACATCATTGTACTCAAACTTGCATTATTATTTCATTATCAGCAACAGGAGAAGATTATTATGAAGACCAAGTGGAGCATTAGGCGTGTGATCTGTTCTCAACCTTGCCTGTGGGGATGGAGTAGAGATGGAGCCACTGCTGCCTAGAATTGCTTCCGCATTAGTTAAATTGCTCCCACATTAGAATAAAGACTTCCGCTGTATAGAAATAAGACTTCCGCTGTGAGCATGAGTCCAAGACTCATGAGACATTGTAATAAACTCTGTTATTCATGGTAATATATAATCTGAATTCAGTTTGTGGAACATATGTGTATGTGTGATGAATATCCTGGGCACACATATGCATTAGTTCTCGGTTCCGTGGTTTTCCACTGAATTGAGGGCATCCCACGACACACTCAGGACGGAGTGTGTCGGTGCAAGCTGGAAGCCAGTAGCCGACTCCGGCAGCGCCGACTCCAGCAAGCCCAAGATCCACTGCAGCGCTGAGTGTCTCCCACGGGAGTGCACTAGCTGCAGCACGAGCGCTACTGTGCAATCCACCTAGTGGGGACGCGCCTCAGTCAGCGACCCAGCAGTGGATTCGTGACGTAGACCATCTCGTCGTCGTCGCCGCCAACCCTCAATTCGGCGGGTACGATGACCCAGTCAACCGGCTGTGTCGCTGACGCGCACACCAACGGTTGACAGGCAGACGGCAGACTTCCGCTCCACCAGGCTCCCATCGGCGGACCTGAGGTCGGAGCTGGAACGATGCCACTTGGGCAAGGATGCCCGAGTGGTCATCGAGCGATGGCGAGAAAGGCGTCGCAACCAAGAGGCCGGCGACAGCATGCCAACCGTCTCGACCCAGCCTGAGCCGCAGACGTTCGCTACGCGATCTCTGCCCCAGGCATACGCCACGCAGTATATGCCCCAGCCATATGCCCTGCAAATGGTGCCCCTGGTCTATGGCGCAGCTTTGCCCATACCGGGGTATGCAGTGCCGGCAGCGAACCAAGCGTTCGCGGCACCAACACCTGCAGCAACAAGAGCAGGATGTGCGGCCCTGGCGCCACACCTTCGCTTTGCGAAGTGGCCGCGCAAGTTCCGGCCGCACCTGCCTGAGAAGTACGACGGTAGCGTCAACCCAGCGGAGTTCCTCCAGATCTACTCCACCGCCATCCTTGCTGCAGGAGGGGATGAGGCCGTCATGGCCAACTACTTCCCCGTCGCCTTGACCGGTCCAGCTCGGTCTTGGCTCATGAATCTCCCCCAGGGTTCCATAACCTCCTAGGGAGAGCTCTGCCAGCAGTTGACTGCGAACTTCGGCAGCTCCTACACCCGGCCTAGCACGGAGCTCGACCTCCACGCCATCCAACAACAACCTGGAGAGACGCCGCTCCTTCATCCAGTGGTCCTCTCAGGTCCGGAACACCATCCCGCATATCCAGAATGCTTCTGTAGTGGTGGCGTTCTGGCAGGGTGTACGGGATACGAAGATGCTCGAGAAGCTCGCGACCAGAGAAGTGCGCGACGTCTCAGAGCTCTTCAGCCTGGCGGACAAGTGCGCCAGGGCAGCAGAAGGGCGGAACTGGCACTCGCAGCCAGCCTCCAAATCAGGAGGACAGCCTGGATCTGGCGCTGCTTCCCATGGAAGCAGCAAGAAGATCAAGAACCGGGGCGGTGGCAAGATGAAGCCACCGACCGCAGCTCCCGCTGCTGCAGCAGCAGCAGCGCCCAATGGAGCTCGGGGGCGTAGCCCCGACAAGAGGCAGCGACGGTCACCAGCTCCATATGGTGACCAAGGCGAGCCGTGCCCCGTGCACAACACCAGCAGCCATACTGCTGCTGGGTGCCGGGAGATTCAGAAGCTCACAGAGCGCTTCCGCAAGGGGAAGAAACCACGTGCTGACGCCCCTCCCTTCCATCAAAGGGAGGGCAAGCAGAAGGTCGACAACCAAGACAACATCGACAACCAGGCGGAGATCCAGGAGCCTCAGCGCACCGTGAAGGCGGTGCACAACCATGAGGACTCCAGTTCCAGCGACGATGAATCATGGCGGTAGCCCACTACGGTTGCCTCGTCTTGAAGATGCCTACAGCAATGGGCTTCCTCGAGATCTGTGGAGACTGCACTGCTGCAGTATCATCCTTGGACAAGCTCCAAGCATTTGCAACAGCCCAAGCACCAGCCCCCGACGGTGCAGAACCGGGCCAGCTCCACCCGAGTTCACGCCACCGTGCCTCGGCCTCACCTCCCGGGGGCCGCCCAGGATCCGTCAACCTCCTGTCGGCCTGAGCCAATGGAAGAAGACATCCTAGGTCCCCCAAGGAGGGTCCGAGTTCACCTACCTCCTGTCGGCCTGAGCCAATGGAGGAAAAACACCTTGGGTCCCCCAAGGAGGGTCCGGGTTCGCCCACCTCTTGTCGGCCTGGTCCAATAGAGGAAGGTACCCCGGGGCTCACGGGAGAAGCCGTGCAGGACCAGCTCCGGCGTGAAGATATCTACCTCATCGACGAGGCATGATTACAAGCAACACTCCACAATGCACGGTCCTAGCTAGTGCTCCGGCGCTACCGCCAAAGGACCAAGCGCGTCTGGGAGCTACAAGAAGGCGACCTGGTGCCGCAGCGCACACTTTCTCGCGAAGGACCTTTAAACTCTCCCCCAGCCGGGAAGGTCCCTTCCGAGTCATGAAAGTGGCTGCCCCAGGTACATACGCCTCTCCACCAAGGATGGGATCCGCTCCCGAATCCTTGGAACATGGAACATCACAGTAAGTTCTATCCCTAGAGCATTAGTAGTACATGCCTTTTCCTTTCTGTGATAGATCCCATGGGCTCCAGGAACAGTGCTCGGAGCAGCTAAGCCTCAGGGGACGGTCCAGGACTACGTTCAGCTTGGCCTGGTTCCGACCCCAAGCACGTAGAGTCTTGCTTCCCTTCTTAATGGGGCGGGTCGTTCCCTCCATGTTCAGCCTGCCTTCCTACTATGGGCATTTACACAGAAACCTGTTTTACCATGCTCTTGCTTACGTGCTCATTTAAATTACGCATTAATTTCTATGACCGCACTTTCCATGTATGCTCACCGTACATTTAGCTCCCCTTTCCCGCTCTCATCCATAGTCAGCATTTGCTATTCTACCGATGGCGGTTGCGCTTGAGGAACCTGCCGATGGCCAGGGGGCCTTTCGGGCCTCCCCCAGTCAGGTGCTGCGATGCTAGTTGGTCACCTCCAGGAAAGGCCTGCGCTATGCATGGGGGGTCCAAGGTGCGTAGCCTGCTTTGCCTGGTTCCGACCCAAAGCGTGCGCGCCCTGTCCTTCGGAGGTCCATGGGAGTACATCCGCTTTGCCTAGTTCCATACCGAAAGCCTGTACACTCTGCCTCCCCGGTGTTACGGTCCGGTACTAGGGGCCGGACGGTCGTACCCAGACCTCAGAGGGAGCCGAACCCCCGGCGCCTCGCGCACAGAATTGCCCAAGCCCCGTATATCGGACCAGGACCGTAAGCCAAATAAGACTAAGAGACGGGGAAGGGAAAGCCCTCAAGGAGAATTAAGCTTCCTCTACTTGTGTGCAGGACCTCCATATTCAGCTACGGGGAGCGCACAAGGAAGGGCCGGAGCTATTGACTACTCCAACACAAGACCAGAGGGTCCGGGTCTCACCCCCTCCGCAGGGGTGAGCCCCGAAGGCCCCACGTGTACCAGCGAGACCGGAGCTCCCCTCTCCTCAAAGGATAGCCCCGGGCCCGCCGCGTGGCCGGCAGAGCCGAACCCCGCCCCCTCCTCTAGGGCGGGCTCCGAAGGCTCCACGTGTCCCGCGGGGCCGGGCCACCCTCTCCTCAGAGGAACTCTGGGCCTGCCACGTGGTCAGCAGATCCGGGCCTCCCCCCGTCCTCAGGGGGCGAGCTCCGAAGACCCCTTGGGTCCTTAGCACAATAAGGACCCTAGGAAGGTGTCTGTGTAAGACTTCAAGATTGGTGAAGACCTCTGAGTACCTTGCGGAGCTAAGGACTCGGGCAGGCCAAACCGAGAAGAAGATGAAAGAACAGATGCACAGAAAACAACAAGGGTCTATTCATTCAAGGCTCCATGAGCTGGACTACAGACTCAACAAAAGCAAAAAAGAAAATGTACAAGCCCTTGGATTCCCCTGGCTCACGCCGGAACCTAGAGGCTACAAGGGCCGCCACATCCCCGACTTCAGCCCTGGCCGCTTCCTCCCGCTCTGTGGCAGGACCCTGCCTCACTGGCTCCAGAGAGAGGGAGGGATTTCGGCTCCGGAAGCATGCCAGCACATGCGTAGCAACCTCCATCGCCAGGCCCCGTCCCTCCGCCTCAAGCTCGCCGGCAACCATCGCTTCAAGCCTGTCCAGCTTGGCGCCAATGGACTCGAGCGCAGGGATCACCTCGGCCACCTTCTGCGCCGGAGCCAGTGCTTCTGCTCCTCCGCGTGCCAGCCCAGCAGCCTGCGCACTGTCCCGATCTCGGCCGACCGAGCGAGACACGGCAGAGGCAAGTTGGAAGCCATGGCAGATGGAAGCTCAAGAACAAGAAAGAGAAGGGCACAAGAGCTTGAAGAAACAAGGAAGATTCAAGCGCAGGGAAGTGTGAATGGGAAGCTGCGATGCGGGCGAGACCCCCTTTTAAACTTCCCAGGCGCGATTCAAAGCGATTCAAAACTCTTCGAATACGCTGCTTGGGACAACCGCTTCAGCTCCAAGACCGAGCGTCGATGACAAGTGGACCCAAGCCGTCCAGCAGAAGCGGTGGGCCAAGAAGTCAGTCTCTCAAGAAGATGAGCCGGCAGGACGCTTCGGCGGTTCCCGAAAAGGCGCTGCGACGTGCAGAAGTGGCAGCCTTGGGAACCGCCGCAGTAAAAGAAGCCAACAAGTGGGGCACACGCTCCCATGATCCCGCGACTATTCGTGCTCCGACAACGGTCAATGCGGGACTTCGACACGGGGGCCCCACCTCGGGCTCGTTATCTCCCCCGAGATGGGCCCGGGGGCCACTATCGGTACCCTCAACATGGGGTACCCCCACGCACAGGGGAAACTGTCTAAGGACCTCACCCCTCTCCACGGGGAGAGCTCCGAGGGCACCACGTGTCCAGTGGGGCCGGACCTCCCTCTCCTCAGAGGATAGCTCCGGGCCCGCCACGTGGCCAACAGAGCCAGACCTCCCCCCTCCGCGGGGAGAGCTCCGAAGGCTCCATGTGTCCAGCGGGGCACGGACCTCCCTCTCCTCAGAGGAGGGCTCCGGGCCCACCACGTGGTCAGCTGAGCCGGATCTCCCCCCTCCACGGGGAGAGCTCCGAAGGCTCCACGTGTCCAGCGGGGCCGGACCTTCCTCTCCTCAGAGGAGGGCTCCGGGCCCGCCACGTGGTCAGCAGAGCCGGACCTCCCCCGTCCGCGGGGAGAGCTCCGAAGGCTCCACGTGTCCAGTGGGGCCGGACCTCCCTCTCCTCAGAGGAGAGCTCCGGGCCCGCCACGTGGCCAGCAGAACAGCGCTGCCTGCCTCCGCGCGGTAGGCAGCAAGAGTAAAGACACGCCATACTTCGCCCGTACAAGGTATTCAAGAACCACGCCTTCCCAAGGCGCAGAGACGTGGAGCACGCCTCTGTCAGGTGCCGATGCGCCCACTCACATCGTAGTGAAGACCGGCACGCCGCGTTAGATGTTGTACGCCAATAAACACAGCGACAAGACATCCCCTGCCGCCCTGCCATCATCAACCACTACGACTAGCTTGCGGGATGGGCAGGGCGGCAGAACGAAGACTTAGAAGCCCTCACCATAAACAGCTGCTGGCGTAACTGCAGATACGGTAGATGACAGACAATCTCTCTGGGACCACCTGTCGGGTCCCGGGCCCACCTTGTAAGCCGCCCGAGCCTTAGACTATAAAAGGCTCGGGTAGGCGACGTTAGCAAGGGTTCGCGCCTCAGCCATTCACACTTGAGGGTTCGACTCTTGGCACACTTGCTCCCTAGGCATTCTCGCACTCAGTTCATCCTCAAGCTCATTACTCCGGTTCTGAGCACCGAGCAATACAACGAGCATCTCTGCTCACCGTGGACGTAGGGTTTTACGCTCCGACAGCCTGAACCAAGTAAAAATCTCTGTGTCAAGCTTCTCCTTCCATCGTCCCTAACGCGTAAGCTCTCCGTGAGTGACTATCCCCTCCGAAAAAAACCTCCGCGGGCTGCCCAGAGCAGGCCCGGGGGAAGTGTCGACAACACACTTCGACACTCCCAATAACCATCCCAAACCATCCCATCTAATCATGGAAGTTGGCCAGGCGCTTGTGACTGGAAGCACGGCTATCATGATAGTTTTACACTCTGCAGAGGTGGCACCAATTTACCCACAAGTTTGTGATTTTGTCACCCATCGGCGACCGCAGAACCTCCATTATACCAGTACACAACTATTGTTGTATGGTCAAGAGATCACAAAATAGCCTTTACAAAGGGGCTACTAGATGTATGGACTCACTAAGGTTTCACTAGTAGGCTCGAATCAACATTCTCCCACCTACGGGCCCCCTCTTGTGCCATGCAGTTCCCAAGGCAGTCCTCTCTCGACTCCCATTCCCCGCGCCTTCCAAGGTCCACAACAATCTATCAACTTACCTAATTAGTCAGCTAAGCCACACCCATACTTGGCCTTGTGGTGGCACTGTATTCCTGGCATGTGCTCGCATGAACCGGTCCTTAGATCTACGGCAAGTAACCACCATCTCATTCTACCACATCCACGAACCAAGCTTGCCTAGATCTCCCCCAATTCATGTTCATTATCAACATCAAGTTCTTATTATCATTGTTCATATGAGTGCATGTAGGATCAAAGTACACCTGTAAAGCTACCAGGGGGGGGTGAATGGTAGATAAAAACTTTTCAGCGGAAGCAACAAAACACCCCTTAGTAGAAAACCGATCTGTTCAAGAAACCATGTGTGCGACTAATATAAACGTGTTCAACTGTGACAAAACTAGTATAGATTGTGGAGAATCAAGTCACAAAGACGTCACAACAAGAATCATGAAAATCCGTTGAGAGAAACTAAAGTTACGACCGAAAGATCGAACAAAGGTCAATCTGTCCTACGCGAGAAAAACAGTTCTGGAATACTGCAAAGAAACTCGTGTAGATCAGAAACCACAAATTCAATGACCGTGAAACTTTCACAGATGATAGATAATCAAGTTTTGAAGACAACCCAAAAAGAATCACATCAATTGGACGAACAAGGCATAAAAGTTCCTTTAGAATATGAACATTATTTATCAAAACACAAGAGGAACAGCCCCAAAGTCGTGCTCCCACGAGCCTTGGCCTCCCTTGCTTATATAACCAGCTCTATGGCCAATCCAATTCAAACTAGGACTCCTACTCCTACTTGGATTCAAACTGTAACTTTCCAATATTGCTCAAGACTCTTCTATACGCAGATAGAAGCAATCTTAAGACTTCCAAACACCTTAGGAACGTCCCAAACATTCCTAAAACAACTCTACTTCATGCCTAACATGAAATCCTGTTATAACCAACTCGAAACTTTCCATAAACAAACCATAACCGCCTCAGCCGCAGCCTGAGTGCAAAATCCAGCCTTTCAACCGTATCTCCACTTCCATATCTCTTCACCACGCCTTGGAACCATGTTGCCACGTCCATGCACTCCTTGCACATGTGCAAACACCTTCCAACAACGTCCACGATACCTTCATATGCATTGTTCTTGATATAAACATGCTGCGCGACCTCCCGATCAACTCAACCACAATTCCTCCCGAACTTGGTTGTTGAACCTCATCTTCTCCCTAAGACTAGTTCAATGAATTCCGTCACCAGCCATGTCTTGAACTCATGCAACACCTGCACATGAATAAACAACCAATACTTCCGAGCACAAGTCCTCGACTTGACTCTCGTTAGTTCCAAAACTACAACATCTTACGTGAGCACCTCACATAAGCATATTGTAAACCATAGCAAAATGATATCAGCCATAACCACCAAAATACACCAAAAACTTAGTAAAATAATACTAAGCAAACTTTCCATAAGAGTAAAGCAAGTTCGAAACATTGCAAGTTAAAAGCAGAACCATTGCAATCAAGCTCTGAACCTTACCAAAGCTATCCGGACCTTGAACCGGAGCTTACCAAAGCTAGTCGGACCGAGTGCTGGAGCGTACTAAACCTTAGTCGGACCTAGCACGAAACTTACCAAAGCTAGTCGGACCTAGCACCGGAGCTAGCAAAAACAAGTCGGACCTAGCAAAAATAAGTCAAACCTAGACAAAGCAAGTCGAACCTTACGTCGGACCTTGCCGGAGCTACCCAAAACAAGTTGGACCTATCGTCGGACCTTGCAGGAGCTCGGACCTAGAGTCGGACCTTGTTAAAAAGGTGTTTTGGTAGTATTCAAAACTTTTATCGTCAAAGCCAATGTATTCAGCACACAAAGGTCTCACAATCTCCCCCTTGATGAATGCATTGGCAACACCACTTAAAATCTGAACATTGGCTTATTCACATGAAAAGTTTTGAAAACAATTTCTCCCCCTTTGTAAATCATAAATAAAATGAGAAGAAAAAAATACCAAAAAATTCTCCCCCCTGAGAAGAATCGTGCCAAAACACTTGTGAATGTGTGCAATGTGTGGTCAATTTCTTCCCCTTTGACAATGTATTCAGCAAGGTATAAAAGAGAAACTTTAATTTGTTATGAGAACATTATAACATATACATATAAAACAAAGCTCATCCAAATCATACTATCAAGTAACTTACACTCACACATCAATGAGATACATAAAGTAGTATAAGCCATGCTAGAGATCAAGTATAATTTTCAATTTAAGCAAGTCATGATCTCACAAACTTAACTATTTCAAGACCTGAAAGCATGACACTTGTTGCTGCATTTTATTTAACATTTAAAGCACAAATTTTGATCTTATGACATTTGCAAGAGATTATATGCAGCATCAGCCTTATTCTAACCAACCAAGCCAAGCCTATGTCATTTGACAGTTAGAAGCTTAAGGATATGATTTTAGTCATACACAACTCCTTTCAAGTTCATATCTAAGTGCAATGATAAGCCATCTCAAAAGAAGAAGTGCGATGCATGCATATTCTCTTGATCTTTTCTCATTTTTTTATTTGAACATAAAAACTCAACATGTGAGTTCATTACTTGATTAATTCTTTATGATTAAAAGCACTTGTGAGCTTGCAATAAGTTCAAAACAGCAAGAGAGTTCGACCATGACCAGATTTAGTGTAAGTAATTATTCCAATTACTAGACATGGTAAAAACTACAAAATGTATAACAGGAGTAATGTAGTAAGAACTTTCAGCATGAAAAAGGAATCACAAAGTCATATATGCATGAAATAATATGCTCATATTATTTTAATTTCAGATTCACACATAGACTTCCCAAGTTTCAAAATTCTCCCTCAATTTAAGCTATGAGGATGCATAACCCCTATTTCACAACGAATGTAACAAAAACGAGTGAAATCCAAAGGTTTTGTAAAAATGTCAACCAATTGTTGTTCGATATCTACATGGTGAAGCACAATGTTCCCTTTTTCGACATTATCACGGAGAAAGTAATACCTAATGTCAATGTGCTTAGTTCTCCAATGTTGCACGGGGTTTTTAGCAATGCAAATGGCACTAATGTTATCACAAAACAGTGGAACACTATCTAGATCAACCCTATAGTCCTTAAGTGTTTGAACAATCCAAAGAATTTGTGAGCAAGCACTAGCAGCAGCTACATATTCAGATTCGGCTGTGGATTATGCAACTGAACTTTGTTTTCTAGAGGACCAGGCAACAAGTGAATTACCAAGAAAATGACAAGCACCAGGAGTACTCTTCCTATCAATCCTACAACCCCCAAAATCAGCATCAGAAAAAGCTTTCAAAGAAACGTTGAGGAAGAAGGAAGAAAAATGCCAAATTCTTGAGTTCCATGTAAGTACCTGAGAATCGTTTTGACGGCTTGATGATGTGAAGCACGTGGGGAGGCTTGAAATCGTGTACAAAGACATACGCGGAATTGTATGTCTGGTATTGATGCCGTGAGATACAAAAGGGATCCGATCATGCTTATATATTCTTTTTGATCAATGGATCACAATCTTCATCAAGTTCAAGTGTTATTGCTGCTCCCATTGGTGTCCGAAGAGGCTTGCTTTTGTCCATGTTGAAGCGCCTTAAGAGATCTTTTGTATACTTTGTTTGATGCACAAAGGTACCCTCCTTGCTTTGCTTGATTTGCAGCCCCAAAAAGTACGTGAGTTCTCCCATCATACTCATCTCAAATTCTAAACTCATCATAGCTGAAAACTTGGACACAAGATCATGAGAAGCACAACCAAAGATAATATCATCCACATACACTTGAACGAATAATGAGTCATTGCCATGCTTAAGCACAAAAAGAGTTTTATCAACCTTTCCCATGGTAAACCCCTTTTTAAGTAAGAATGTTTTTAACCTGTCATACCATGCTCTAGGGGCTTGTTTGAGACTGTACAAGGCTTTGGACAGTTTGTAAACATGATTAGGAAAATTTGGATTTTCAAAACCAGGTGGTTGTTTGACATAAACCTCCTCATCTATGTAGCCATTAAGAAAAGCACTTTTAACATCCATTTGATATAGCTTAAAACCTTTAGATGCAGCTAAAGCTAACAAAATTCTTATGGCTTCTAATCTAGCAACAGGAGCAAAAGTTTCATCAAGATGTAGACCTTCAACTTGTGTGAAACCTTGAGCAACCAAACTAGCCTTATTCCTAACCACAACCCCATCCTCACTTTGTTTAGTTTTAAACACCCATTTAGTTCCAATTAAAGTGTGACCTTGAGGTGAAGGTACAAGTTTCCAAACATTATTTCTTTCAAAATTTTCTAACTCTTCTTGCATGGCAATAATCCAAGATTCATTAGCGAGTGCGTGTGATATATATTTGGGTTCAAAAGAAGCAACAAAAGCAGAATGAGCATGAGAATTGGGGTCGAAAAACCTGGATCTTGTATCTCGTTCATGCAAGCTTCCAATAATTTGTTGTGGAGGATGACTTTTGAGAATCCGGAGGGGAGTGGACACTTCACAAGCTTCTTCTTCTTCATGTTTATCACAAATAGATGAGCTTGTGACGCGAGGAGGATCTGGACCAGAAATGGTGGTCGTCGGTGCTGGCTGTGAATCAAGATCAGGAGCTGGAACAATGTCATTAGCTGCTGAATTTTCAGGCAGCAGCACCACTTCTTCCTCTTCTTCAACGAAAATACTCTCCCCCTGCGGATATAGATCCGGACCTGCAATATTTGAACTAGTACCTGGGCTAGCTTCATCTAAAGAAACCTCACAAGTCTCCACAATTTTGTTAGTATCAAGTAAAAGCACACGGTAGCCTCTAGTATGAGATGGATAACCAAGAAACATGCCATCAACAGATCTAGCTTCAAATTTATCAAGATTACCATGTTTCTTAACAAAGCATTTGCAACCAAAGACCCTAAAGTGTGTGACACTAGGCCTATGTCCAAACCTGAGCTCATATGGTGTTTTACCTAGCTTAGCACGCAAGAAAACACGATTTGAGACATAACAAGCGGTTGCAATTGCATCAGCCCAAAATTTCCTAGGAGTTTGATATTCATCAAGCATAGTCCTAACCATATCAACTAAGGTTTTGTTCTTTCTCTCTACAACACCATTTTGTTGAGGTACATATGGTGAAGAAAATTGATGATCTATTGCATTTTCAGCACAAAAGTGATCAAACGATTGATTTTTAAATTCGGTTCCATTATCACTTCTAATTGATCTTAAAGATCCTGGCTGATCAATTGATAATATAAGAAATAAAGTTCTAAAGTGACTAAAAGTTTCATTCTTAGATGCCATAAAGTAAACCCAAGAACATACCATTTACCTCTGAAGAATTGAACACGTGAAGGTCCTACGGTGTCAAGGTGTAAAAGTTGACCCGGTTTAGTTGTCATTGTCATTGTGAGAGGAGCATGTGAACCTACAACCATCTTAGCATGTCTACAAGAAGAGCACACAATTTCTTTGTCCCCTTTAAGCTTTGGCAGCCCAGGTATGCGATCAAGAGCACTAACACGCGTGAGATGATCAAAGCCTACGTGACCAAGTCTACGATGCCAAAAATATAAATCTTTGGAATCTTTTGCAACTAGAAATCTATGCTTAGAGGAACACATATCAAAATCAGCATTAAAAACTCTTCCAAACCGAGACATGTTAAAAATAAGCTCACTATTTGAACCTACAACTTTGCAGCAGTTTTTACTGAAAATAATTTCCAAATTTTCATCTAGCAATTGTGAAACAGAAATCAAGTTGTATTTCAAAGTTTTGCAAGTGCCACATCCTTCAAAGTGTAGTGATCATTTACTCTAACCGAACCCTTAGCAATTATAGGAGTTGAAGAATTATCAGCAAAACTAACATTCTCTACACATGACACAAAAGAGACAGAGGAGAACCATACTTTGTTACCGGTCATGTGGCGTGAGCTACCTGAATCCACAATCCAAATATTCTCCTTCCTCAAGCGTGTAACCTACATAGAAGCACAATACGTAGATGACTTAATACTAGGGTTAGTTAGAAGGCATTTAGGAATCCAGTACTGTGTCACACGACGTCCAGCAGGAATAACATGCAAAAGCTGAGATAAAACAACAGGTTTATGAGTCAAAGTTTGAGATTTTTTGTTCTTAACTACTGACCTATGAGGTGTTACTTGTGTAACATGAAAATCAGTAGCTCCGTAGGCAAAAACTGAAGGTCCGGGGGCAAAAACTGAAGCTCCGGAGGCAAAAACTGAAGCTCCGGAGGTAAACTTTGAATATTTCTGACTCATAACAGCAGGTTGCATGTTCCTGACATTCGGTTTAGCATGTGCAGCAAATTTTGCATGAGAGTTATAAGATCTAGCTTGCATTCGTTCCTTTTTATGTTGTTTAGCTAGTCTATAACATAAATCTATGACATGACCATATCTACCACAATAGGTACAATGAAATTTAACTTTGTGTTCATGTCTAGATGAGCATGCAGTATACTTATTTAAACCCGAATGTGAAAACACTCCTGCAGATTTAAAAACCACTTCTTTTTGTTTAGGAACTGTTTGAATCAAACCACTTCCTAATGATTTTACAATTTTAGGTGTATATTCCTTAGCATGAGCATGTGAATCAAAACCTAAACCAGTTTTATCATTGCAAGACTTGGAAGAATTCAGCAGCAAGTTTAGGTTCCTATTCCCATTACAAAACCGATCTAATGTCTTATGCATGTTATCAAGTTTATTTGTGTGAGACCTATGTGTGCTGAATACATTGGCAATTAGGATAAAAGTTAGCATTAACATTCAAAGTTTTGAATATTGACAAAACATTCTTCTGTGGAAAGGTCCGACAAGTTCTTTGTTAGGTCCGCCAAGTGTTGGCAAGGTCCGACGCAAGGTCCGGAGAGCTTCTGTGAGGTCCGGAGCTTGTTTTTAGGGAGCTCCCGTGAAGTTCAACTTGTAGAACTGCAGCGTCTTGTTTTTGCTTTTAACTCGTAATGTTTCAAACTTGCTTTATGGGAAGGTTTGCTTAGTATTAATTTGCTAAGTTTTTGGTGTGTTTTGGTGGTTATGGCTGTTATCATTTGATATGGTTTGCAACATGCTTATGTGACGTGCTCATGTAAGGTGTTGTGGTTTTCGAACTAACGTGAGTCAAGTCGAGGACTTGTGCTCGGAAGAATTGGTTGTTTATTCATGTGCATGTGTTGCTTGAGTTCAAGACATGGCTGGTGACGGGATCCTTGGACTAGTCTCAGGGAGGAGATAAGGTTCCAACAACCAAGTTCGATAGGAGCTGTGGTTGAGTTGATCGGGAGGTCGCGCAGCATGTTTGGATCAAGGGCAGTGCATATGAAGGTTGCGTGTACGTCGTTGGAAGGTGTTTGCACATGTGCAAGGAGTGCATGGACGTGGCAACATTGTTCCAAGGCGTGATGAAGAGAAGTGGATGTAAAGAATTGGTCGGAAAGGTCCAACCGGCTGGATTGCGTACTCAGGCTGAGGCCGAGTCGGATATGGCTCAAATATGAAAGATTTGAGTTGGTTATGATAGGATTTCGTTATAGGAACGAAGTTGAGTTGTTTTAGGAATGTTTAGGACGTTCCTAAGGTGTTTGGAAGTCTCACGATTGCTTCTATCTGCGAATAGGAGAGTCCTGAGCAGTTATGGTAAGTTAGGATACGAGTCCAATTAGGAGTAGGAGTCCTAGATTGGATTGTTTGGCCTGAGGGCTGGCTAAAAAAAACAAGGGAGGCCAGAGCTCTCATGGGGAGAGAACTTTGGGCTATTCCTCTTGTGTTTCTATTGAATAAAGTTCATAGTTTCGAGGAGCTTTTGTGCCTTGTTCGTCCGATTTGTTTTTCGTCAAGTCTTTCTCGCCGAGTTTCTGGACCGACCGACGTTGCTTCGGTGTTTCATTCATAACTCGAGTTTTACAGATCCGATTGACGTGATTATTTTTGGGTTGTCTTCACAACTCAATTATCAATCATCTGTGAAATTTTCACAGGCTTCGGATCTGTAGTTTTTGAGATACACGAGTTTCTTTGCAGCGTTGCAGATCTGTTTTATAGCGGGTAGAACAGATTGATCTTCGTTTAATGTTTTGATCGTATCTCAAGTTTTACTTCGTGTTTTTAAGTGATTCTTGTTGCATTAGATCCGTGACTTGATTATCTACCTCTCTACTTGATTTGTCACGGTTGAACATGTTTGAAAACACTTGCACACACGTTTTCTTTAACCGATTGATTTTTTTGCTGAGGGGTTTTTGTTGTTTCTGCTGCGAAAAGTTTTAATCTACCATTCACCCCCCCTCTGGTAGCTTTTCACATGCTCTTCGATCCTACAATTGGTATCAGAGCCAAGGTGCTCTAATCTTTGTGATTTGCAGGTGTTTTGACTAACCATCATGGAGAAGTACTCCGCAAAACCTTGTGTGTTCAATGGCATCGATTTTCAGGTTTGGAAGGCACAGATGGAGGCCTACATACAGGCGCAAGGCTTCGCCATGTGGGAAAAGGTCCACCGGAACTTCGATGTACCACCCAACGATCAAGTTACGTCTGCGAACATGAGAGATGTTGACAACAACAACAAGGCTCACAACTTGATCATCCAAGGATTGACTCAAAGCGACTTCGACCGTGTTGCACACCTCCGATCTGCATATGATGTTTGGAAAGCTCTTTGTGACTACCATGAAGGATCCAATACGATCAAGGAGGTAAGGCAAGATATGTTCAAGAAAGAATACATGCGTTTTGAGATGCAACCCGGTGAGTCAATTGACGACCTTTTTGCTCGCTTTAATAAAATTCTCAGCAACTTGCGTAGTGTTAATGCTAACTTTTCAGATGCTGAAAATGCTAGACAATTGTTAGGAGCATTAGATATGTCAATTTGGGAGATGAAAGTTACATCTATTCATGAATCTACTGTCATGAGTTCTCTTACTTTAGACGTGCTTTATTCTAAATTGAAAACTCATGAAATTGACATCATCTCACGTAAAAACCCCAACAAGTCTATTGCATTTGTTTCGCAACGTGACATGTCTAGTTCTAGTCAATCATCATCTAGTGGTGCACTCTATTTGCTGTCCTCTCTAACCCTTGAACAGATTGAAGAGTTTCCAGGGGAGGAGCTTGCACTCATCTCTACTCGGTTCTCAAAAGCATTGCAAAATGTGAGAACTAGAAGGAGAGGAAGCTCCGGACCTCAACGATGTTTCGAATGTGGTAAGACAGGACATTTTCGTACGGAGTGCCCTAACCTTTCAGGTCCGACTTCATGTGAAGAAAAGCAAACAAGGCCGAAGAAATCGTTTGCAAAGAATAAGAAGAAGAAAGATTTATCAATGCGCAACATAGTGCATAGTATGATCTCTGCACTTCAAGATTTCGGCTCAAGTGATGTGGACACCGGTAGTGATGAAGACGAAGAAGCTATGGCAAATTTGTGCTGCATGGCGAGCAAGTCAAGTTCAAGCTCCGAGGAGGCAGAATACAACAGCGACGATGAAGAGGTATGCCCCACTTGCGAAGAAATGTGTGATGCTATTTCTCGTGCCACTGTTATATTAAAGAAAAAGGATAAAAAACTTAGGAACAATGCTGTTAAAATTGAATCACTAGAATCTAAAATTAATCATTTAAAAACTTTGATTCCTAGTGATGATTCGTGTTCCTCATGTGATTTAATTTATGAACAATTATCCTCTTTAAGAAGTGCACACACATCTACACTTGATAAACTTGAACTTGAAATTGAAAAGAACAAAGAGCTTGCTGCACTTAATGATAAAAATTTGAAAGATGCTTGTTGTTCTACAATTGATTTGCATTGTTCTTCATGTGATGATCTGAATAAGAAACTAAATGATGCTATGAATGAGATTTCTATTTTGAACAATGCTTTACGTGTGCATGAAGTTAAATATTGTTAAAATTGCAAACTAAAAGGAAAAACTTCATGTGAAAACTGCTTTGATCTGTCCAATAAACTTGATGACATGCATAGGACTAGATCGGTTTTCTAATGCAAATAAGAACCTAAACTTGCTGCTGAATTCTTCCAAGTCTTGTAATGATAAAACTGGTTTAGGTTTTAATTCTCATGCTCATGCTAAGGCACACCCACCTAAAGTTGTAAAGTCATTAGTAAGCGGTTTGATTCAAACAGCTCCTAGACAAAAAGAGGTGATTTTCAAATCTGCCCGAGTACTGTACCATTCGGGTTCTAATAAACGTGTTGCTTGCTCATCTAGACATGATAATAAGGTTATTTTTCATTGTACCTACTGTGGTAGAGATGGTCATGTCATGGATTTTGTTATAGACTAGCTAAACACGATAAGAAACAAAGAATACTTGCTAGATCACATAACAACCAAGCAAAATCTGCTAGACCGAATGTTCGGAGCTTGCAACCTGCTGTAATGAGTCAAAAACTTGCTCCCGGACCTACTGTTTTTTGTGCTACATATAACACATCTTCTAAGTCAGTAGTTGGGAACAAAATTTTTTGATGTTTGGCTCATAAACCTGCTGTACCTTCTCAGCTTTCACGTGTTATTCCTGCTGGATGTCGTGTGACTCAGTACTGGATTCCTAAAAGTTTTTTAACTAACCCCAGTATTGAGTCATCGACGTATTGTGCTGCTGTGTAGGTTTCACGTTTGAGGAAGGAGAACATTTGGATTGTGGATTCAGGTTGCTCACGCCACATGACCAGTAACAAAAAATGGTTCTCCTCTCTCTCTTTTGTGTCACGTGTAGAAAATGTTACTTTTGCCGATAACTCTTCTACTCCCATAATTGCTAAAGGTTCGGTTAGAGTAAACAATCTCTACACTTTGAAAGATGTTGCACTTGTTAAAAATTTGAAATACAACTTGCTTTCGGTTTCACAATTGCTAGATGAAAATCTAGAGGTTAACTTTGCTAAAAATTGCTGCAAGGTTGTAGATTCAAAAGGTGAGCTTTTGTTTAACATGTCTAGGTTTGGAAGAGTTTTAAAACTGATTTTGATTTGTCAACTTCTAAGCATCGGTGTCTAGTTGCTAATGATACAAAGGATCTATATTTTTGGCATCGTAGACTTGGTCACATAGGCTTTGATCATCTCACTCGTGTTAGTGCTCTCGATCGCATACGTGGGCTGCCGAAGCTTAAAAAGGACAATGATATTGTGTGCTCTTCTTGTAGACATGCTAAGTTTGTTGCAGGTTCACATGCTCCTCTCACAATGACCATGACAGCTGAACCGGGACAACTTTTACATCTTGACACAGTAGGTCCGGCACGTGTTCAATCCTTCGGAGGTAAATGGTATGTGCTTGTGATTGTTGATGATTATTCTAGATATTCTTGGGTTTATTTTATGGCATCTAAGAATGAAGCTTTTAGTCATTTTAGAACTTTATTTCTTAGATTATCTATTGATCACCCAGGATCATTAAAAGCAATTAGAAGTGATAACGGAACTGAATTTAAAAACCAATCCTTTGATCACTTTTGTGCTGAAAATGGAATAGATCATCAATACTCTTCACCCTATGTACCACAACAAAATGGTGTCGTAGAAAGAAAGAACAGGACCTTAGTTGAGATGGCTAGGACTATGCTTGATGAATATCAAACTCCTAGGAAATTTTGGGCTGATGCAATTGCAACCGCTTGTTATGTCTCAAATCGTGTTTTCTTGCGTGCTAAGCTTGGAAAAACCCCATATGAGCTCCATAGGCCTAGTGTTACACACTTTAGGGTTTTTGGTTGCAAATGCTTTGTTAAGAAACATGGTAATCTTGATAAATTTGAAGCTAGATCTGTTGATGGCATGTTTCTTGGTTATCCATCTCATACTAGAGGCTACCGTGTGCTTTTACTTGACACTAACAAAATTGTGGAGACTTGCGAGGTTTCTTTTGATGAAGCTAGCCCAAGTACTAGCTCCGATATTGCAGGTCCGGATCCATATCCGCAGGGGGAGAGTATTTTTATTGAAGAAGATGAAGAAGTGGTGCTGCTGCCCGAAAACTCGGAAGTAAATAACGATCAAGCTGCTGATTTTGCACCACAACCAGCACCAACAGTCACTACTGCTGGTTCAGACCTTCCTCAATCAACAAGCTCTCCTAATCAAAGGTCCGAACATGAAGAAGAAGGTTCTTGTGAAGTGTCTACTCCCCTCCGAGTACTCAAAAGTCATCCTCCACAACAAATCATTGGAAGCTTGCATGAACGAGTCACTCGGTCCAGGTTTTGCGATCCAAACTCTCATGCTCATTCTGCTTTTGTTGCTTCTTTTGAACCCAAGGATATATCACACACACTCACTAATGAATCTTGGATTAATGCCATGCAAGAAGAGTTAGAAAATTTTGAAAGAAATAATGTTTGGAAACTTGTACCTCCACCTCAAGGTCACACATTAATTGGAACTAAATGGGTATTTAAAAATAAGCAAAGTGAGGATGGGGTTGTGGTTAGGAATAAAGCTAGGTTGGTTGCTCAAGGTTTCACTCAAATTGAAGGTCTAGATTTTGATGAAACATTTGCTCCTGTTGCCAGATTAGAAGCTATAAGAATTTTATTAGCATTTGCTGCATCTAAAGGTTTCAAGTTATATCAAATGGATGTTAAAAGTGCTTTTCTTAATGGCTACATAGAGGAGGAGGTTTATGTTAAGCAGCCACCGGGTTTTGAAAATCCAAATTTTCCTAATCATGTTTACAAACTGTCCAAAGCCTTGTACGGTCTAAAACAAGCCTCTAGAGCATGGTATGATAGGTTAAAAATGTTCTTACTTGAAAAGGGGTTTACCATGGGCAAGGTTGATAAAACTCTTTTTGTACTTAAGCATGGCAATGACTCATTATTCGTTCAAGTGTATGTGGATGATATTATCTTTGGTTGTGCTTCTCATGATCTCGTGTCCAAGTTTTCAGCTATGATGAGTTCAGAATTTGAGTATAGTATGATGGGAGAACTCACATACTTTTTGGGGCTGCAAATCAAGCAAACAAAACAAGGAACTTTTGTGCATCAAACTAAGTATACAAAGGACCTTCTTAAGCGCTTCAACATGGACAAATGCAAGTCTCTTCGGAAACCAATGGGAACAGCAACAACACTTGAACTTGACGAAGTTGGTGACCCGGTCGATAAAAAAGAATACAGAAGTATGATTGGATCACTTTTGTATCTCACGGCGTCACGACCGGACATACAATTCAGCGTATGTCTTTGTGCACGTTTTCAAGCTTCTCCACGTGCTTCACATCGCCAAGCCATTAAAAGGATTCTCAGGTACCTACATGGAACTCAAGAATTTGGCATTTTTCTTCCTTCTTCCTCAACCATTTCTTTGAAAGCTTTTTCGGATGCTGATTTTGGGGGTTGTAGGATTGATAGGAAAAGTACTTTAGGTGCTTGTCATTTTCTTGGTAATTCACTTGTTGCTTGGTCCTCTAGAAAACAAAGTTCAGTTGCACAATCCACGGCCGAATCAGAATATGTAGCTGCGGCTAGCGCTTGCTCACAAATTCTTTGGATTGTTCAAACACTTAAGGACTATGGGGTTGATTTAGATAGTGTTCCACTGTTTTGTGATAATACTAGTGCAATTTGTATTGCTAAAAACCCCGTGAAACACTCTAGAACTAAGCACATTGACATTAGGTATCACTTTCTTCGTGATAATGTTGAAAAAGGAAATATTGTGCTTCACCATGTCGATACCGAACAACAATTGGCTGATATTTTTACAAAACCTTTGGATTTCACTCGTTTTTGTTTCATTCATAGTGAAATAGGGGTTATGAATCCTCATGGCTTAAATTGAGGGGGAGTTTTTTGAAACTTTGAAAGTCTATGTGTGAATCTGAAACTAAAATAATATGAGCATAGTATTTCATACATATATGACTTTGTGATTCCTTTTACAGGCTGAAAGTTCTTACTACATTACTCATGTTATACATTTTGTAGTTTTTGCCATGAATAGTAATTGGAATAATTACTTACACTAAATCTGGTCATGATCGAACTTTCTTGCTGTTTTGAACTTGTTGCGTGCTCACAAGTGTTTTTAATCATAAAAAATTAATCAAGTGATCAGCTCACATGTTGAGTTTTCAAATAAAAAATTGAGAAAAGATCAAGAGAATATGCATGCATCACACTTCTTCTTTTGAGATTGCTTATCATTGCACTAAGATATGAACTTGGAAGGAATTGTGTATGACTAAAACCATGTCCTTAAGCTTCTGATTGTCAAACGACATAGGCTTGGCTTGGTTGGTTAGAATAAGGCTGATGCGGCATATAATCTCTTGCAAATATCATATGATCAACTTTGTACTTTAAATGATTATGAATAATAAAAATGCAGCAACAAGTGTCATGTTTTCAAGTTTTGAAATAGTTGAGTAAGGGAGATCATGACTTTCTTAAACTGAAAAATACATTTGATCTCTAGCATGGCTTACACTACTTTATGTATCTCATTGATGTGATAGTGTAAGTAACCTGATAGTTTGACTTGGATGAGCTTTGTTTTGTATGTATATGTTATAATATGCTCATAACATTTAAAAATTTCTCTTTTGAACCTTGCTGAATACATTGTCAAAGGGGGAGAAATATGTATAAGGAGAGATTTTTTTACACTTTGCGTATGTTATACACTTTCTTCCTTCTCTGATTTCCAAAAATGGGGAGAAATTAATAAAGGGGGAGAAATGAGTTTTCAAAGCTTTTCAAAACTTTTCATAAGTCAATGTTCGGATTTTAATTGGTGTTGCCAATGCATTCATCAAGGGGGAGATTGTGAGACCTATGTGTGCTGAATACATTGGTAATTAGGATAAAAGTTAGCATTAACATTCAAAGTTTTGAATATTGCCAAAACATTCTTCTGTGGCAAGGTCCGACAAGTTCTTTGTTAGGTCCGCCAAGTGTTGGCAAGGTCCGACGCAAGGTCCGGAGAGCTCCTGCAAGGTCCGGAGAGCTTCTGTGAGGTCCGGAGCTTGTTTTTAGGGAGCTCCCGTGAAGTTCAACTCGTAGAACTGCAGCTTCTTGTTTTTGCTTTTAACTCACAATGTTTTAAACTTGCTTTATGGGAAGGTTTGCTGAGTATTAATTTGCTAAGTTTTTGGTGTGTTTTGGTGGTTATGGCTGTTATCATTTGATATGGTTTGCAACATGCTTATGTGACGTGCTCATGTAAGGTGTTGTGGTTTTCGAACTAACGTGAGTCAAGTCGAGGACTTGTGCTCGGAAGAATTGGTTGTTTATTCATGTGCAGGTGTTGCTTGAGTTCAAGACATGGCTGGTGACAGGATCCTTGGACTAGTCTCAGGGAGGAGATGAGGTTCCAACAACCAAGTTCGGGAGGAGCTGTGGTTGAGTTGATCGGGAGGTCGCGCAGCATGTTTGGATCAAGGGCAGTGCATATGAAGGTTGCGTGTACGTCGTTGGAAGGTGTTTGCACATGTGCAAGGAGTGCATGGACGTGGCAACATTGTTCCAAGGCGTGATGAAGAGAAGTGGATGTAAAGAATTGGTCGGAAAGGTCCAACCGGCTGGATTGCGTACTCAGGCTGAGGCCGAGTCGGATATGGCTCAAATATGAAAGATTTGAGTTGGTTATGATAGGATTTCGTGATAGGAACGAAGTTGAGTTGTTTTAGGAATGTTTAGGACGTTCCTAAGGTGTTTGGAAGTCTCACGATTGCTTCTATCTGCGAATAGGAGAGTCCTGAGCAGTTATGGTAAGTTAGGATACGAGTCCAATTAGGAGTAGGAGTCCTAGATTGGATTGTTTGGCCTGAGGGCTGGCTAAAAAAAACAAGGGAGGCCAGAGCTCTCATGGGGAGAGAACTTTGGGCTATTCCTCTTGTGTTTCTATTGAATAAAGTTCATAGTTTCGAGGAGCTTTTGTGCCTTGTTCGTCCGATTTGTTTTTCGTCAAGTCTTTCTCGCCGAGTTTCTGGACCGACCGACGTTGCTTCGGTGTTTCATTCATAACTCGAGTTTTACAGATCCGATTGACGTGATTATTTTTGGGTTGTCTTCACAACTCAATTATCAATCATCTGTGAAATTTTCACGAGCTTCGGATCTGTAGTTTTTGAGATACACTAGTTCCTTTGCAGCGTTGCAGATCTGTTTTATATCGGGTAGAACAGATTGATCTTTGTTTAATGTTTTGATCGTATCTCAAGTTTTACTTCGTGTTTTCAAGTGATTCTTGTTGCATTAGATCCGTGACTTGATTCTATACCTCTCTACTTGATTTTTCACAGTTGAACACGTTTGAAAACACTTGCACACATGGTTTCTTTAACCGATTGATTTTTTGCTGAGGGGTTTTTGTTGTTTCCGCTGCGAAAAGTTTTAATCTACCATTCACCCCCCCTCTGGTAGCTTTTCATGTGCTCTTCGATCCTACAATTTGATAGATCAAGGCTTTTCCTTTTAATTTACAATTGGAACAATATTTAACTTCATGAGAACGTAAAACATTATTCAATATAGAAATTTCTTTCATAGCATATTGTAGTTTCTTATCAAGATCATCGCAAGTAGAACAATGCAAATCAATTGTAGAACAACAAGCATCTTTCAAGTTTTTATCATTAAGTGCAGCAAGCTTTTTGTTCTTTTCGATTTCAAGTTCAAGTTTATCAAGTGTGGAGGTGTGTGCACTTCTTAGAGAGGACAATTGTTCATATATTAAATCACATGAGGAACAAGAATCATCACTAGCAATCAAGGATTTTAAATGATTAATTTCAGATTCTAGTGACTCAATTTTAATAGCATTGTCCCTAAGTTTTTTGTCCTTTTTCTTAACAATAATAGTGGCACGAGAAATAGCATCACACATTTCTTCGCAAGTAGGACATACCTCTTCGTTGTCACTGTTATGTTCTGCATCCTCCATACTTGATTTTGATTTGCCCGCCATGAAGCACAAGTTTGCCAGATCATCTTCATCTTCATCAGTTCCAATGTCTACATCACTCGAGCCAAGTTCTTGAAGTGCGATGATGAAACTGTTTATTAGTTTGCGTCCTGTAAAACCCTTCTTTTTCTTGTCGGTGTTGCCAAAAGAGGACTTGACTTTATTCTGCTTTTCATCACGGTTAGAAGGACCTGAAAGGTTAGGGAAATCTGTACAAAAGTGTCCTGTATTACCACATTCAAAGCATCGTTGAGGTCCGGAGCTTCCTCTCCTTCTAGTTCTCACATTTTGCAATGCTTTTGAGAACCTAGTAGAAAGAAGTACTAGCTCCTCCTCTTGAAACTTCTCAATCTGTTCCAAGGTTAGTGAAGACAGCAAAGCAAGTGTATTGCTAGATGATTGGCCGGAGCTAGGCATATCACATTGTGAGACAAATGCAATAGTCTTATTTGGGTTCTTACGTGATATAATGTCAATTTCATGAGTTTTTAGCTTAGAATAAAGCACATCTAATGTAAGAGTATTCATGACAGTGGATTCACGTATGGATGTTACTTTCATCTCCCAAATTGATATGTCTAATGCACTTAGTAATTGCTTAGCATTTTCAGCATCTGAAAAATTAACATTGACGCTATGCAAGTTGCTGAGAATTTTATTAAAGCGAGCAAATAGGTCATCAATGGACTCACCGGGTTGCATCTCAAAGCGCATGTATTCTTTCTTGAACATATCCTGTCTTACATCCTTGATCGTGTTGGATCCTTCGTGGTAGTCATAAAGTGCTCTCCACACATCGTACGCTGATCGGAGGTGTGCAACACGGTCGAAGTCGCTCTGAGTTTGTCCTTGTATGATCAAGTTACGAGCCTTGTTGTTTTTGTCGACATCTCTCATGTTTGTAGCCGTGACTTGATCATTTGAAGGCACATCATAAGGTTTGTACACCTTTTCCCATATTGCAAAGCCTTGCGCCTGGATGAAAGCTTCCATGCGTGCCTTCCGAACCTGAAATTCAATACCACTAAATACACAAGGTTTGGCGGAGTATTTCTCCATGATGATTAGTCAAAACACGTGCAAATCATAAAGATTAGAGCAACCTGGCTCTGATACCAATTGTAGGATCGAAGTACACGTGTAAAGCTACCACAGGGGGGTGAATGGTAGATAAAAACTTTTCGGCGGAAGCAACAAAACACCCCTCAGCAGAAAACCGATCTGTTAAAGAAACCGTATGTGTGACTAATCTAAACGTGTTCAACTGTGACAAAACTAGTATAGATTGTATAGAATCAAGTCACGAAGACGTCACAACAAGAATCATGAAAATCCGTTGAGAGAAACTCAAGTTACGATTGAAAGATCGAACAAAGGTCAATCTGTCCTACGCGAGAAAAACAGTTCTGGAATACTGCAATAAAACTCGTGTAGATCAGAAAACACAAATTCAATGACCGTAAAATTTTCACAGATGATAGATAATCCAGTTTTGAAGACAACCCAAAAATAATCACATCAATTGGATCTGTAAAACTCAAGTTATGATAAAACCACCGAAGCAAAGTAGTGCTGAACAGAAACTCGACGAGAAAAACTTGTCCGAAACAAGTCGGACGAACAAGGCACAAAAGTTCCTTTAGAATACATATTTTATTTATCAAAACACAAGAGGAACAGACCCAAAGTCGTGCTCCCACGAGCCTTGGCCTCCCTTGCTTATATAACCAGCTCTATGGCCAATCCAATTCAAACTAGGACTCCTACTCCTACTTGGATTCAAACTGTAACTTTCCAATACTGCTCAAGACTCTTCTATACGCAGATAGAAGCAATCTTAGAACTTCCAAACACCTTAGGAACGTCCCAAACATTCCTGAAACAACTCTACTTCATGCCTAACATGAAATCCTGTTATAACCAATTTGAAACTTTCCATAAACAAACCATAACCGCCTCAGCCGCAGCCTGAGCGCAAAATCCAGCCGGTTGAACCTTTTCAACCATATCTCCACTTCCATATCTCTTCACCACGCTTTGGAACCATGTTGCCACGTCCATGCACTCCTTGCACACGTGCAAACACCTTCCAACAATGTCCACGATACCTTCATATGCATTGTTCTTGATCCAAACATGCTGCGCGACCTCCGATCAACTCAACCACAATTCCTCCCGAACTTGGTTGTTGAACCTCATCTTCTCCCTAAGACTAGTTCAATAGATCCCGTCACCAGACATGTCTTGAACTCAAGCAACACCTGCACATGAATAAACAACCAATACTTCCGAGCAGAAGTCCTTGACTTGACTCTCGTTAGTTCCGAAACTACAACATTTTACGTGAGCACCTCACATAAGCATGTTGTAAACCATAGCAAAATGATATCAGCCATAACCACCACACACCAAAAACTTAGTAAAATAATACGAAGCAAACTTTCCATAAGAGTAAAGCAAGTTCGAAACATTGCAAGTTAAAAGCAGAACCATTGCAATCAAGCTCCGAACCTTACCAAAGCTAACCGGACCTTGAACCGGAGCTTACCAAAGCTACTGGACCCAGCGCCGGAGCTTACTAAAGCTTAGTCGGACCTAGCACGGAACTTACAAAATCTAGTCGGACCTAGCACCGGAGCTAGAAAAACAAGTCGGACCTAGCCAAAATAAGTCAGACCTAGACAAAGCAAGTCGGACCTTACGTCAGACCTTGCCGGACCTACCCAAAACAAGTCGGACCTATCGTCGGACCTTGCAGGAGCTCGGACCTAAAGTCGGACCTTGTTAAAAAGGTTTTTTGGTAGTATTCAAAACTTTTATCGTCAAAGCCAATGTATTCAGCACACATAGGTCTCACAGTGCAGTAGCTAGACACATTCTATCTCGCTTCCCATATCCCATGGTCTCGGCGAAGAAAAAAGCAAAAACGACCATATCCGACTCATCAACTTTCCCAGCGACAAGGGTGGTTAACAAAAGTAGTAAACTCCTATGAAAGGGTTTCCCATCAAGTTGACTCAAGCAAACACATTTTCGCAAACAAAACAGTTTCAAAAACATGGGATGAATATGGTCAAGGGACACTTGCCTTGTTCCTGTGGCTTCTGTTGCTCACGGATCTCTAATTCTTGGTGTTGTAGTCCTTCGTAGACAGCTCCCTGAGCTTGTCCTTTTACTCACGATCACACATATACAAGATTTACAGCAATCAAACATCATGCACAATCCTTACTCATGATGCAATGGTGTAGATGCATGCTAATCCTATGATGCAGTTTCATTAATACCAGTTTGTACGTGTTCTTGCATGTTTTAATGGCTTTGCATGGGTTTTTTACGATGAACAAGAGTGTTTGGATCAAATGTGGACGTGGTGATGATCTTGTCTCAAGATCTAGATCAAACCGATCAACACGTGATCTGTCTACACGAAAAAAGCTTCTGTTCGAAGGGATCGAAGAAACAGATGCGAAGAAAACCGCGATGACGTTGTAAGGTAGTAACAATGACCTACCTTACTTCTCCTCGTGTCGGGGCCTTTCTCCTAGCAAGACATATCGTCGGCTCTCTTCCGGCGATGGTGAGCGTGTCGGGGCTCGTCGGCGGTCTCACCGATGGCTGAACTCCGGCGAAGAGGTGTATCTCGGCGAGTTGGGAGCTAGGACCTCTAAGTTGTTGGCTTGGGAAGGTGTTACGACCAAGGGGTGTTTCTGGTTCTATTGATAACCGGAAAAAGAAGAGTCCTACTCTGATTGGATTTCAAGTAAGAGTCCTATTCAATTTGTTTTAGATCTTAACAACTTATCTCCAGTCGGTTTGGTGCGGTAGTAGCGTGAAATCGTGTCGGTTTCCCTCAGTACCGGGTATTCTCACGCGTACAGGAGAAAAACCGCTTAGGGATCTCGTCCTTCCGCAGGGATAAGCTCCGGAGGCTCCATGTGTCCAGCGGGGGCCTGGTCTCCCTTTTTAGCAGAGACGAGCTCCGGGTGCGCCACACGTCTGGCGGGCGGGACCTCCCTCTCCCTCAGAGACGAGCTCCACGTGCGCCACGTGTTTGGCGGGCGGGACCTCCCTCTCCCTCAGAGGCGAGCTCCGAGAGTGCCACATGTCAGTTCCGGACCTCCCCTCTCTTCGGAGGTGAGCTCCGAGAGTGCCACGTGTTTAGCAACGTCGGACTTCCTTTTTCCTCAGAGACGAGCTCCTAGGTCGACACATGTCCAACAGTGTCCGACCTCCCTTCTCCTCGGAGGTGAGCTCCGAGGATGACACGTGTCCCGTAGTGTCGAACCTCCCTTCTCCTTGGAGGTGAGCTCCGAGGAAGACACGTGTCCAGCAGGACCGGACCTCTCGGAGGCGAGCTCCGAGGGTGACACGTGTCCAGCAAGACCGGACCTCTCGGAGGCGAGCTCCGAGGGTGACACATTTCCAGCAGGGCTGGACCTTACTTCCTCCGCGGGGGTGAGCTCCGAGAGCGACACCTGTCCCGCGAGGTTGAGCGTTGCTTCTCCGTAGAGACTAGCTCCGAAGGCGACATGTGTCCCGCGGGGTTGGACCTTGCTTTTCCGCAGCGACATGACCCGGAGACAACACGTGTCCTGCGGGCCGGACCTCGCCCCCTTCCGCAGAGGCGAGCTCCTAGCCTGCCATGTACCCAACAGTGCCGGACCTCACCCCTTTTGTAGGGATGAGCTCCGAAGGCGCCACGTGGCCAGCGGCCGCGGGATGTGTCTATGGCGCTCTCGGTGGATTGGATTTGGCTTTTTTCGGCTATCTTTCTGATTCTTTCTCCGTTTCTACTTCTTTTAAAATGTTTTCTCTATATGAAATATGTATGCATGCATGAATACGAAATTGAGGTTGTTACAAACCTACCCCATTAAACTGAATCTCGCCCTCGAGATTCGATAGAGTGGAGAATAGATGAGGGAATTCTGCCTTGATGTCTTCCTCACGTTCCCATGTAGCTTCAGCTTCCGTATGATGGCTCCATTGTACCTTGCACCAACGGATCACTTTGTTCCGTGTGACCCTTTCCTTCACGTCCAAAATTTGGACAGGGTGTTCCACATAGGTCAGATCCTCTTGAAGCTCAAGATCATCCATCGGTACTTGTTCTTCCGGTACTTTCAAGCACTTCTTGAGCTGGGATACGTGAAACACGTCATGCACGTCGGAGAGGTGCGTTGGGAGCTCTAGTTGATAGGCTACCTCTCCTCGCTTGCCCAAAATCATAAATGGCCCGATATAGCGAGGTGCTAACTTGCCTTTGATGTTGAAACGTCGTTGGACTCGGATAGGCGATACCTTAAGGTACACGAAGTCTCCTACTTCGAAAGTCAACTTTCCTCGCCTATTGTCTGCATAGCCTTTTTGTCTGACTGAGCAGGCTTCAAGTTCTCCCGTATCATTTGGACTTGCTTCTCAGCCTCTTGTAGCACTTCGGTTCCAAACACTTGGTTCTCTCCAGTCTCGTTTCAGAACAGCGGCGTTCTACACCGTCTTCCATACAATGCTTCAAAAGGTGACAACTTCAAGCTGGCTTGATAGCTGTTATTGTATGAGAACTCAGCATATGGCAAGCTCCTATCCCAACTACGCCCATGTTTCAAGGCGCAGGCTCTCAACATGTCCTCCAAAATTTGATTCGGCCTCTCCGTTTGCCCGTCGATTTGCGGGTGATAAGCGGAGCTAAAATCCAGTCGTGTACCCATAGCCTCATGCAGCTTCTTCCAAAACCTAGAGGTAAATTGGGTACCCGTATCTGAAACTATCCTCTTCGGGACTCCATGGCGGCACATGATTTGCTCCATGTACAGCTCGGCTAAATCTGCCACGCGGTACGTGGTTCTAACAGGAAGAAAATGAGCTGTTTTCGTCAATCGGTCCACAATAACCCAGATGGAGTCGTAACCCGACCGTGCACATGGTAATCCAACGATGAAATCCATACTGATGTCTTCCCACTTCCACTTGGGTACTTTTAATGGTTGCAACAGTCCAACGGGTCTTTGATGTTCGGCCTTCACCCATTGGCATGTGTCGCATAAGGCAACATACTCAGCTATGTCCCTTTTCATACCATCCCACCAATAACAAGTTTTCAGGTCCTTGTACATCTTTGTACTGCCGGGATGTATGGAATAAGGTGAGTCATGTGCCTCCTTTAATATCGTGTCGCGGATGTGCTTCACGTTAGGCACACAAATCCTTTACCCTAACCAAAGCGTACTCTTCTCGTCTTCCTTGAAGTCCTTTGCTATGCCTTGTCGGATCCTTTCCTTGATCTCCTTGATTTCCTCATCCGTTACTTGGCCATCTCTTATCTCTTGTTCCAGCAAAGAGTGGAGTTCCATCACTTCCATCTCGTTCAAGAACCCGAGATGTAACCGTTCGAACTCCTTGCGTAGCTCAGGCGGTAGCTCCCGAACCGTGAGTTGGTGACATGCTCCCTTCCGTCTCAATGCATCAGCTACTACATTGGCCTTCCCCGGGTGATAGTTGATTCCAACATCATTGTAAAATCCCCAAAAGTGGTAGCAAGAAAATTCAGCTCATATACACTTATGAAAAATGAGGAGAATTAAAACTTTGAATTATAATAAGTGTGAGTTCAAAGTGAGGGTTTAGACTTCCCAAAAACTTCCAAACATGGAGATCTAAATGCACAACTTGGATCTTCATAGTCTAAATATTCAACCTTCCGAATTTCATCTCATTGGGATGAGTTTTAATATTTGTTTGGGAGAAAAAGGAGAAGCCCTCTAATCTGAATTTCAAATTCAGTTTCAAATACCGATTCTTTCAATTTGAAAATTGGGTTTCACAAATGTGTTCTCCACCTTTGAATGAGCAGCCATGCCAAAAATTGGAAATTTTGGAGCTGGTTTGCTATATTTTTGAGGCAATACAAAGTGGAGAATTCAAACTCCTCTTCAAATTCAAATGATCAAACCCCATTCAAATTCTACACAAGAATTCAAACCATTTGAATTCTGCAAATTCAAACATAACTTTGGGATGAAGTAAAGCTTTTAATGTTGAGTTGCTGGAGGGAAAAATATCAGAAAAGTTTGACTAAACAAAGGGGGAGGTGGGGCCCAATTGTCAGCCACCTAAAGCAAACAACCGACTGTTTTTCCCTCTCTCTCTCTGTTCCCGGTTGATCGCGGCGCGACAGCTCCCGGAAAAGCGCTCCCCCCGACGTCCTCACCGAGCCACCGAGCTGGTTCTCGCTGGCCGACGTCGGCGCACGCGCGTGGGCGATAAGAGCGGCCACCCGAGTACCCCAGCGCTACTTCTCCTCCTCCTCAGCTCGTGCAGCGCCGCGACAGTCTCATTTCCGCTGAACACCGCCGCTCAGCTCTCCCCGATCGACCACAGCCCTCCAAGCTCGATTGCTCGAGCGCTCCACAGCAAAGAGCATCGCCGGGACGTGCTCTAGCCCTTGCCAAAGCCCCTTTGAGGTTTGCCGGTCCGAACTGCTCGAGAAACGCGGATTGGCGCCAAAGCTTCAAGGTGCCCGGACCACGCCGTTTCGGCTCTCCGTCGACAGCAGCAACCGGCCACCCTCTCCCCCGACTTCCTATACAAGAAAGGTGCGTGGACATGTCCTGGTCGTGTAGCCGGAGGCCGTTTAGCGCTTGCTAGGACCGGTAGCGAGAATTTCACCGTTTCCCCAAACGGTACACCGACGGGTAGTGCGCGGTCTAGCCAAAAATTCGTGGTGCACGATCCTTTAGACCTCGAGTAAGCTTGCACAGAGCTTCTCTACTTCCTAGCGCCTCTCCTCGACGAAGAACCAAGCAAAAACATCAAGAAACGAGGGAGCCCTAGCTGTTTTCTTAGTCGCCGGTGCAAAAGCACCTCGGGTCGCCGTAGAGCCCTTGGTTGCCGGCAGTTTCACCGGCGGCCAGGACCCTTACGGGCTCTTACATCACTCACTGATGCTCTAGAGCCCAAGAATCGATCGAATGATAGAGGAATAAGGGTTCCCGACCTCGCCGGAGTTCAAAACTTTGCTGTCACCGGTGCGCGATGGTTTCCGGTGAGCCACGGCCGCCGGCGACCCTCCCACAGTGTTCAGCGCGGTTAAAAATGGGGAAGCGGCGAGTTTGATGAAGTTTGGACCACGGGAACCCTGTCCCGGCGAGCCTCACCGGCGTGCGCCGCCGCGGGAGGCGCGGGCAGCACGTCGAAGACGAAGGAGGGCCGGTCCCACCGGTCAGCCTCCGGGTGCGCGCGAGGATCGGTTTGTGGCGCCGGATCTGGTGCGGCTGCGCGGGAATAACCCTGTAGCACCCGGTGTTGCCGAAATCTGACTGATCCGACTTAAAACAGTGGGCCCAGCCCAATTATTTGAAGTTTCTATTAGAGAAATAATTCTAGAATTTAGCTGATCTTTGCAAGCCCATAACTTTGTGTAGAAAACTCCAAAAAGAGTGAGACCAATTTTGTTGGATTCCTCATGACGAGTACTTCACAGAGAAACCAATTTTAGGCTATGAAAATGCCCAGGAATTTCTGTAGAATTGTTTCTAGTAAATCCTTTAGGGATTTATTACAGGAGCAATTCTTTATGAAATATTCCCAAATTTGGGCAGAAAATCCTCTTCATAGATACTGATCTCCAGTAGAAATTTGGGATTCATTGGAGGTCATTTGGTAGGCCAAATTACCTTCTCAAGTTCAGCCTTTATTTGAAAATTCAAATTTAAACAGAAGCTTTTTCAGAACTCCTGTCTAAGTTCAAAAATTCATATCTCTCTGTTGGTAGCTCCAAAAATGGTGAAACAAATTTTGTTAGAACCATTGAGACTTACCCTAATCAGATCTTCCACCATTAGCTATGTCAAAGCTCCTGATTTGGGCTCAAAATTCAGATAAGCATTGTACTTGTAGGAATTTTAAAGACTACATTGTGCAATGACATGTCTCCAAATTTGGCTCAAATCATCCTTTGAGAGTCTAGTATCCACTGTAAAATTCCCAAAGCCAATTAAGGATTCTAAATAGTAGTAGCTATGAATAGAAGTCTAATTCTTATAAATCCTTAATACTTATACATGTATTTTATTACATTTCATAATAGTGACCGAAGTTGAGGACGCACCGGAGCCGTTGGACGTCCTCCCACCAGAAGCTGACTTTCCGTTTAACTCGCAACCAGGCAAGCCCCGGTTTGCACTTAAGTACCTTTTATAAAGATTTTTATTTGTATCATTTATGTCTAGGGTGAATGTTTGCATTAGAGTTAGGGTGATTGAAACCCCACTTGCATAGCCTCTTTAAATCCTATAAAGGGTTGGGTAGTTTACAAACTCGACGAGTAGAGACTGCCATGCTAATGTTTAGGATCTCGGTAGAAGTCGAGTGGTTGGAAGCTACTCGCGAGATAGTACTTGTTACATGGAATAAAAAGAGGTAGAAAATGGCTTAAGATATGAAAATGAGACCCAGCAGGGGGGATAGGAAGCAGTGAGCAGAGGTCTCACGTGCGTAGCCCTGTTGGCGTCGGTTGAAGACTGTCCGTGTGCGGCCCTGCTGGACAAGTATCGAACAGTACCGGATGCATACTGGCATATGGGAACCAGGAAACCGATGTAATTGGTTAATCTGGGTGTCGAGGCTTACCCAACCGTAAATAGGAGTGGGTTGAGGGTAGCAAGGTGTAAATCTGCCGGTGGGCACAGTCACGCTCCACACAGGGACCTCCTACCCGTTACAGATGGACCGGTTCGGCATTTGGGTTGCCTTTGAAAGGTTGTCGCATACAACAGAGTAGGAAGGGGTGTGAAATCACGCTTCTGAAAGTGGGTGTATGTGACGTGTTATCCGGGTGTGTCTTGATTGCAATCACCGTCTGACACGACCCCAGCTGTCAGCGGCCGATATTTTGAATCGAGATCCGGCTGCGGCCGGGATCGGGTGTGCTGGCGCTCAAAAGCCTTGTGGGCCGCGGTGTGCTGTCGCTTCGGCGTGCGACGCGTGTCCCCTGGGCCCACGCGCGAGTTTAAACTTTTCCCCGATTTTCAGATTTCCTTCAAACTTCAAATCCTTATAACTTTGGCTAGAAAGCTCCAAATTGAGTGAACCAAATTTTGCTGGATTCAGCTCTCTGAGTACTTTCCAGAAAATTAAGTTTCACTTCATGAAATTCCCTAATTCTCCAGAATTAATTCCTTAATGTTTAAACTGTTAGGAATTTTAACTGGAGAATCCTTTGGCGGAAAATCCTGAAATTTTGCTGAGATGTTCACCAAAATATCATTGAGCTACCATAAAAATTTCAGATCCATTTGAGCTCATTTAGTCCACCTAATGGTGTGATTAGTAAAACTGTTCCAGAGAAAATAGAAAATGTTCAGAAACATTTTCAGAATTTTCTCTGAAATTGTTTAGCTCATATCTTTAGTTAGAGACTTCCAAATTAAGTGAGACCAATTCCACTAGAACCCTCTGAAAATCTAGTTTTCAGAAAGTCATAGTTTGTTTCATGAAAATACTTAGAACACCCTAAAAGCCTTTAATTAAGGTCAAGGACATAATTATTTGTGGAGGGCTCAAATGAGCTTTGCTGCAACTAAAACTTGACCAAGTCTTTGTTTAGGTTGTAACCAAGCCACAGTAAAAGTTTCACAGTCATTAGGTCTGTCTAGTAAGGGTTATAGGCTTCACAACTTCAAAGTTAATACAAAGGCCTCTAAATTAATACATACATTGTTCTTATCATGTAGTCGCTAAGATCGAGGAGGAACCCGAAGTCCTAGACTTCGTTACTCCGGAGGAACAGCTAGCCTACGACCAAGAGCAGCAAGGCAAGCCCCGGTTTGCATTAATCATTTTATAAATTTTTATTGTTTTGAGCACATACTTGTTTTCTTTATGTTGTGCATCAGAGTCTTGTTTGGAAACCCCACTGCATAGCCAAGAAAACCATGGGTTGGGGTTTAGGATTGCAAACCCCGTTAGCCACTGCATTGCTAGGATAGAGTAGGATTCGGTACAAGTCGAGTAGTTGGAACTACTCGCGAGAATAGGCTAGAGGCACATTGCTCGGGTAGAGATAGCACATGAAACACATGGCAAGAAAATGAGACCGAGCGGAGAGTAAGGGCAGCAGGACTTTGGGGCCTGTGTGCTGTAGCTCCGCTTGTGTCGATTGAGGACCGAGCCGTGTGCGGGCCTGTTGAACAAGCTAGAACAGTACCGAAGACCTACCGGCTATATGGGAACCGGGAAACTGATGTAACTCGGGTAGCTGGGTGTTGAGGCATTGCCCGTCGTTCAGAGGGTAGGTTGAGAGCTCGAGGTGTAAATCAGCTGGCGGCACAGAGATGCGCGTGCAGGGACCTCTTGCTCGGGACGATGGGACCGGTTCAATATTTGGCTAACGGGTGAAAGGTAGTCGCGTACGGCGTCCGTGATGGTTGTTGTAGGCAACATCGAGTACGGGCGTACGTGACGGGTTGTTCGGGTAACCCTGCAGGTGTAAATCGATTATAATCGCCGTCCCTCGCGGTCAGTGAGTACCACTTGTTCACTGTACCGTGACGTAGAAAGAACAGGCTAGTTACATGTTAAAATGTTGCTGATTGAAAGTTGGATATTGATTGTTAATGATATGTCGTAGCTTAGTGCTAACTAAAGTTCTTTTTTAACTTTGGGCAAAGTACATGAGAGAAATGCGTTTCTTGTTTGATTGCGGCTCTCTCATGTGCCTTAGCATAAAGTTCTCCACAACCTGCTGCTAAAACTTGAAAGTAAGGTTCTACTAATTAGGCGAGTCCTTGCAAATAATTTTTACCTCATGCAACCCATCACCCTCATGTAGAAGTTTCATGTTTAGGTGAGACGGGTCAGACTTGCTGAGCCTTCGTGCTCACTGCTTGTGTTTGAAGCTTTTGCAGGGTTCTATGAGGAAGGGACTCCCGAAGAGGAGACGGAACCCCAGGAGGGGAACCCCGTCGAGTGGGAGTCGTGCACGCCGCAGAGTTAGTGTGCGTGTGTGCTAGCAAGGACACGTTCGAGGGCTGAACGTGCACTTGATGCTTAGTCTACGCCCGCGAGTGTGGACTAAACTTATTTTGATGTAAACATGTTGATAAACTTGTTTATGTAATAAAGCTTCCGCTTCCGCTTTGTACCTTTGACGTGTGTTATGCGGTGCTGTGCAACGCAGCACCCCTCAGCGTGATCCTGGCTCGACAGGACCCAAAGGGGTCGTGTCAGCGTGGTATCAGAGCTCGCTTGAGGTTTAACACAGTACAAAGGTCTCCCTTTTCAAAAATCCAGTGAGGAACGAGTTAGTAGCCCGTATAAGGATGTTATTAGTATATAGAAAGTGGCTTAGTAACCTATTTGTTATGTCGGAAAATCGTGCATCTCGGGACGTTCATGTCTTGGGGGGTGCACGTAAGCGCTGTCCACCAGTGCGCACAAGCTGAAGGGTGGAGCCCCACGGGTGGCAGGTAACCCGACCCGCTTTGATATCCTCTACGACTCTTCATGTCGTTTGAGGTATTCGAGCAACGTCTGTCCCTGGCGTGCGTGGTGCAACATGGGAGACCCCGTCACGTGGTCTGAAACGTGAACACGTAACTCAAGGCGTGTTTGGCTTGAGAACACCCGGGCGAGTGATGACGGCCGGATGTACCAACTGTATGGATTCCGGGCTCGGTGTGCAGCCGAGTCTGATGATTGGTTGAATTTCTGCAGGTAGCCTTACCACGAAACGGTAGACGTGTAGCATCCGTGTGCGAGTGACGAGTAGTGCCACTAAACTAACGAAGCCGGCTAAGTCCGGTATAGGTTTTTCTTTGTGAGGACGTAGTACCGACATGATCTGGTGACGCATCGACGTCACACCCAACTAAATGAACAACTTCATTTAAAAATTTGAAGGTTTTGATCCAAAGTAGTAAAACTTGATGTAACTCCTTCCCTTGAACAGGATATTCAAAGCTAATAAGTTTTCAACTTATAGGATGTTAAGGACAGAGCACTCTGTTTTCAGCTAAATCAAGGCTGAAGTAATCAGAGGTTAGAGGTTGAGTTCTTTCGAGGTTGGGGTCGTATGATACATTTCTGGAAAGCTTTGGAGGAGCTTTACAACTTTTCTGTTGAGTTCCAGAGGTGTTTCGTCCCTTAACCACTCGAAAAATGCAGTAGAGTTGAAACTGTCCAGAAAACAGGACAGAGCAAAGACTCTCTGTAAACTCTCTGTAAATTAAGCATAACTTCCTGCTTAAAAATCCAAAAATAGGAAATGAGGTAGTTCTGGAAATATTATGAGATGGGTTACAACTGTGTAACAGAAAGTTTTGTCAGATTAGGAACAGAATTAACTGGGATTCTTGGATCAAATCAGTACCTAAGGCAGGGAGGTGCTGTCCAATTGTTTCCAGAAATTCTGTTAACTTTGACATCTCATAACTGTTGAACCAGAGCAGATCTTAGGCCAACCAAATACTTTCTGGAAAGCTATTGAAGTTAACTTTAACTTTGATGTTGAGCTCCAGGACTGGTTTTGCTTTTAACCTGGCCTAAATCAGATTAATATGGAAACTGGTCAGGGCTGTCATGGGAACAGCAGATCAGCAGTCAAATTTGTTTAAAAATTTGAACTATGTTTCCAAGTGTTAAGGGTTCAATGACATATCTTATGTTATAACTCAATGGTCTACTGTTTAAATAAATATTTGACATTTCTCAAATATATTTTTACAGATGGCAGCAGATAAACGGTTGTAGAACGGGTGGGTAGTTTCCCACTGCTCTGACCGTAGCGGCTACCCGGGAGCATTGTGGCTAATGCTCCAATATTTCGGATACAACCAGATGCCGCAATACTTCGCCAAGGAAGAAGGCGAAGAGGGGAACAAGACGTGGACGATCCATGTCGAGGTTCCTGCAGGGCCTACGCCACCCGGTTGGGTGCCATTCACCGTCACGGTGAGAGGAAGACAACCGGAAGGGATGTGGCAAGTGGCAGCCCGTGACACTATGTCACGTTTCTGCCAACTACACGTGCAGGCTATGGAGGGAACTCCATACGCACTCGTTCCGGTGGAGGGACGAGCTCAGCATGTGTGGGAAGAGAGGTACCTAGAGGCAACAAACCCGAGTTGCCCAAGGTACAACCCCGCGGAGGCAAATCTCAGCCTCCAAATGAGGGCGGGAAACGCTGTGATGGACAGCCAAGCTGTTCATACGGAGCATCTCGCCACCAAGCTCAAGGAGAGCACAAGCCGTGGAGATCATTTTGAGAGTGCTCACAGTGCACTCCGCAATGTGCTCCTTCCGACGATCAAGCGACTGAATGAACAACACAATCAGTTGCGTCGTCTGAAGAAGGCAAAGAAGAAGAGCCGTATTGACATTGCGGCGTTGCAAGAGCTGGTGCAGACCCTAACCCAGCAGAATGAGGACCTTGCTCAAGAGCGGGACGACGCTATTGAGGAAGGACAAGGCTGGGAAGAGGACTACAACCAGGCTATGGACGAGGTGCATGCATTGCAGGACCTCGTGCCCCCGGTGTTAGGCATACCGGTGGTCTTGGGTCTTCCAGCAATGGGAGAACCCGGAATGGGAGAAGAGGTGGTAGATCCAGAGCCACCAGCAGAAGTACCGGAGGAGGACGACCCACAGGAGGTCGAATTCTACTCCGAGTAGGGGGTTACGGTTGCCAAGTAGGGCAGCTAGGGTAGCGTAACCCAACTTTTGTAATCGGTGACATGTCGTGTAGACAGTAGCGTATGTATAGGTAGTGACGGCATGAGCACGACTTCTCGGAGGTCCGAGAATAATGTATCTTGTATAAAGTTTATGCTTTATCAATATATGTGAATGTTGTGCAAGTTAGTCATGCGTCGCTTCAATACTTACTCCTGTTTATGGAATTTTGAGTAAGACATGTGCTAATTGCTGCTGTGTTGAATTTCAGAATGACGCGTACTCGTGCCAATCCCGATGTTGGAGGTACTAGCCAAGGGGGAGAGACCTCCCAACCACCTCCCGAGGACTCCTCGGGACAGCAGCAGCAGCAGCAACAGCAAACCCCGCCACCGCCACTACCAACGGTTACATTGGCCGACATTGTCGCGGCAATGGCGGGCTCGCATCAGCAGCACACAGAGTTGCTGCAGACTCTCATCGCCAATACGTCTCGCCCAGAGAGACGTCAAGATCGCGAGGAGCGCCAACAGAGCTCCTACTCCGACTTCCTGGCGACTCATCCCCCTGTATTCTCAAGGGCGGATGAACCACTTGACGCAGACAACTGGCTCCGCGCCATAGAGATGAAGTTCGGGCTGCTCCAAATCAGCGAGCAGCGCAAGACTCAGTTCGCGGTCCAGCAGCTCCAAGGATCCGCGAGCGCGTGGTGGGCCAACTTTTGTGCTTCACAACCCACCGACCGAGTGATGACCTGGGCGGAGTTTCGGACGGCCTTCCGGGCCTATCATATACCGCCCGGTTTGATGAAGAGGAAGACGCAGGAATTCCTACACCTGCAACAAGGGAGCCGGAACGCGCTGGAGTACTCCAGAGCGTTCAACGATCTCGCACTCTACGCGTCGTATCACGCAGATACGGACGAGAAGCGGCGGGACCACTTTTACCAGGGGCTTAACCCGCTCCTGAAGGACAAGCTGGCGATGTTCAATCGCGGCAGCCTCAACGACATAATTGATGCTGCGATTGTTCAGGAAGACTCCGGCAAGGAGTTGGCGGCGGCAGAGCGAAAGCGAAGCGCGCCGCAGAGCAGCGGAGAAGGAGGCGGTTCTTCTCAGAAGTTTCGGATGGTGAATCGCCCACCATCAGGTCTGCGCTGGCAGCCACCACAGCGGTCGATGCCGTTCCGCGGTCGGCCGTATTCCTCACCGGCATTCCGGCCGGCACTGCCAGCACCACCGCAACAACAGCAGCAGCAGCGGGCGATGCCGCGTGCGTTTGCACCTCCGCAACGCATGCCGGGCTTTCGTCCCCCGAGTACTCCACCAGCAGCGGCCACATGTTACAAGTGTGGTCGTCCAGGACACTTCGCGAGCAGTTGCCCGGAGAGGCAAGGCGGCGGAGTGGTACCACAGTTTCCGGGGAGGAATCAACCCCGGAACCCTACTAATGCGCGGCGGGCAAACCCTAGGCCCGGCACTGTCCACCAGCTTGCCATTGAGGACGTGCCGGAGGGCGAGCCAATCCTTGCGGGTATGTTCCAACTCCACCAGCATCCCGCTATAGTACTATTTGATTCAGGCGCCACGCATAATTTTATTAGCCAAGCTTTCATTGCTAAACACAGCTTGCCAATACTACCCACCGATAGTCCATATTTAATTTGTTCACCGGGTGGGAAGATTTCAGCAAGCGTAATGGTCTCCAAAGCACCATTATGCTTAGCGGGTAGAGTGTACCCCACGTCTCTCATTATCTTAGAGGGACAGAAGGTCGATGTCATCCTAGGGATGTCGTGGTTAACCCGCCACGGCGCTGTTTTAGACACCGTCCTCCGAGTCGTGCACTTAAACTCAGGAGTGCACGGTTCTCACTCATTATTTCTGGACAGTCCAGAAATAAAACTTCCAAGTGTCTATCAAGCCACAACCATCAGATTGGAAGACATTCCAGTGGTCCGAGAATTCCCTGATGTATTCCCGGATGATTTGCCGGGGATGCCACCCGATAGAGAGGTGGAGTTCAAGATTGAACTTGCACCGGGAACCATGCCAATATCCCGAAGGCCGTACAAGATGGCGCCCAAGGAGTTGGCGGAACTGAAGATTCAGCTCACGGACCTTCTGGAGAAGGGTTTTATTAGGCCGAGCTCCTCGCCATGGGGCTGTTCGGCATTATTTGTCAAAAAGAAGGATGCAACGTTGCGGCTTTGCGTGGACTACCGTCCATTAAATGCCGTTACCATCAAGAACAAGTACCCGTTGCCACGGATCGACATGTTGTTTGATCAGTTGGTCGAAGCAAAGGTCTTTTCCAAGATGGATTTAAGATCCGGGTACCATCAGATTAAGATCAGGGCTGAGGACATTCCAAAGACAGCTTTTTCGACAAGGTACGGACTTTATGAGTACCTGGTCATGTCCTTTGGCCTCACCAATGCTCCAGCTCACTTCATGTATTTAATGAACTCGGTGTTCATGCCGGAGCTGGACAAGTTTGTCGTGGTCTTCATCGACGACATCCTGGTATACTCCAATTCTGAGGAAGATCACAAGAAACATCTGCGTATAGTCTTGCAACGGCTGCGGGATCACAAGTTATACGCAAAGTTCAGCAAATGCGAGTTTTGGATATCGCAAGTGCCTTTCCTCGGGCATATCATCTCAGCGGAGGGTATCGCTGTGGACCCGAGCAAAATCACGCAAGTGCTGAATTGGAAATCCCCGAGAACTGTTCATGAGGTACGGAGTTTCCTCGGACTCGCGGGATATTATCGGAGGTTCATTCCGAACTTCTCGAAGATTGCCAGGCCAATGACAGAGCTGCTGAAGAAGGCTACCAAATATGTTTGGAGTCCAGCATGTGAAGCAGCATTCAAGGCTTTAGTCAAGCACCTAACATCAGCACCGGTTTTGGCGCAGCCAGACACAACAAAACCGTTCGATGTGTACTGCGATGCATCCGGCATTGGGCTCGGATGTGTGCTGATGCAAGACCGAAGAGTGGTCGCGTATGGATCACGACAGCTTAGGAACCATGAGCAAAATTATCCAACTCACGATTTGGAGCTCGCTGCCGTGGTACTTGCACTGAAAATGTGGAGGCACTACCTACTCGGTAACCTCGTACAATTATATACCGACCACAAAAGCCTTAAGTACATCTTCACTTAGAAGGAGCTGAACATGAGGCAACGAAGATGGTTGGAACTGATAAAGGATTACGAGATAGAGATCCATTATCATCCGGGCAAGGCAAACGTTGTGGCAGACGCGCTAAGCCGCAAGTCACACGTCAATAATCTGACCATCACACCGTTGGAAGAGAGCGAACCACCACTACATGTGATTCCACATGGAGCTCTCTACAACCTAGCTTTGATCCCCACCATCCGTGAAGAGATAGCGGCAGCCCAGAAGAATGACAAGGGCATGTCACATTTGCGGAGACGTGTAGACAGTGGGGAGTTGAAATGTTTCCGGAAGGACGGAGACGGCGTCTTATGGTTCAAGGACCGGATCGTCGTACCCCGAAACCCGGAGTTAAGGAAGAGAATCTTTGATGAAGCTCACTTATCAAAGTTTTCTATTCACCCCGGCAGCAACAAGATGTATCAAGAACTCAGAAGCAAGTTTTGGTGGACACGGATGAAGCGAGAGACGGCAAAATACGTGTCCGAGTGTGATACATGTCGACGGGTGAAGGCAGACCACATGCGGAAACCGGGACTGCTGCAACCACTGGGCATTCCTGCCTGGAAGTGGGAGGACGTGAGCATGGATTTCGTCGTCGGTTTACCCACCACCTTACAGAAACATGATTCTGTGTGGGTGATCGTCGATCGGCTCACCAAAGTTGCCCATTTCATCCCGGTCAACACCAACTACAACGCCAAGAAGTACGCTGAACTGTACATCTCACGGATCCTATGCTTATACGGCGTACCCCGTACCATCGTATCGGACCGGGGCACTTTATTTGTGTCCCGTTTTTGGGAGCAGCTACACGCTGCCCTGGGGACGAAGCTGATCCGTAGTTCAGCCTACCACCCGCAGACGGATGGGCAAACGGAGCGGGTAAATCAAATCCTAGAAGACATGCTACGAGCTTGCGCTATCGACCACGGCAAGAATTGGGATGATCACTTGCCATTAGCCGAGTTCTCGTACAACAATGGGTACCAAGCCAGCATCAAGATGGCGCCCTACGAGGCGCTATACGGCAGGAAATGCCGCACACCACTGAACTGGTGTGAATCTGGCGAGAGGGTTACCTTCGGGCTTGATCTTGTCAACAACGCGGAAGAAAAGGTTCGATTAATTCAAGCGAACCTAAAAGCCGCTCAATCCCGACAGAAACAGTATGCGGACCGGAGGAGGCGCCCATTACAATTCGAAGTTGGAGATCACGTATACCTACGAGTGTCTCCAATGAAGGGCGTAAACAGATTTGGGGTGAGAGGAAAGTTAGCACCCCGATTCATCGGTCCATTCCAGATTACCGAAAGATGTGGATCGGTGGCATACCGACTAAGATTACCAGAAGCACTTTCCGGTGTGCACGACGTCTTTCACATTTCCCAGCTGAGGAAGTGTCTCAAGCTATCAACTACCGTTCAGCTGGAAGACATTGAAGAACTGCAACCGGATCTCACCTATCGGGAGGAACCGGTGCAGATTATTGATGAAAAGGCCCGAACCACACGCAACCGTACGTTGTGGTTATACAAGGTTCTATGGAGTAATCACTCCATGGACGAAGCGACATGGGAGAGCGAAGAATTCCTTCGCACTAACTACCCCGACTTTTTCACGTCGCATATTCGGTAATTTTCCACCGTCCTCTCTCTCATTTCACCTTATAATCTCGGGACGAGATTCTTTTAAGGGGGGAGGAATGTAAGGGCCTCAGTTTTTGACACTCATTTGCAGTGTTCATCACCACACCACACACCTCATTTGAGGAAGAATGATGAACACAAATAAAGAGCAAGTAACAATTATCAACATGCTCATTAGGGAACAAACTCACACATTGCAAAAGTGGTACTTCCCACATGTGATATAGATGGGCTGGACATATGAAGACTCCTACACTTTTCTAAGGATGTCCATGCCAAGTTCCACCCAAATTCAAAACCTTTTTGAGGTCATTTTGGGTATAGTTAGGAAGAGGGCAGTTTGAAACCATATTCAAATTCAAACTGTTTTCACCCACTGAATGTAAAAGTGGAAGGCATATTCTTGCTCAGCACATTTTTGTGAGCTCACACATCAATTTTCACTCCATTTGGAGTTGATCTTGACATGAGCTAAGGGGGAGAAATTCAAACTTTATTTGAATTTCAAACTGCACTTGTGCTGAAATTCATTCAAACCAAACCTCATTTGAACTTTGATCAATTCAAATGGCTCTTGGGTGAATAATTTGAATTGCCAAGGGTAGAATAGGGTTCACTGTTTACCACAGCTGTTAGGAATAAATTTCAGAGGTTAAAAGAGAAGTGGGACCCACATGTCAGCCTCTGCCTCAAAGCAAACCGACTGAACCACAGTTCAGTCGGTTCCCGGCAGCTGTGCGCGCGCGCCACCGAAGGGGGCAGCCGGCGCCAGCTCCTGCTGCGTGCCCCAAGCCGGAGACCAGCCGGCCGGGCTATTTATTCCCTCCCCGGCGTGCTTCAGTCACCATTTCCTCGAGCTGCCGACGCACACGACTTGTTTTTTTCCACTGCCATCGCCGCCGCTCGAGTTCCTGCTTGATCAAGCCGATCGCAGCCCCCTCTTTCCATTCCAAGGTCCCAGCAAGGTACTAGCAACCATCCTCCATCCTTCCCATTGATAGAAATCGATTGAAACCGAGTGATATCGGCTGTGCCGAAAGATCAAACTCGGAACTGGAAACCGCCGCACCTCGGGCTCTCGTGGACAGCCCAACCTGGGCGTTGTCACGCCCGAGCCAAGACACCCTTGGACGCGCAGGTGACCGGTGCTGCTCATCTCCGAGCCACAGCTCGAGTGGTTGCTCACCGGCGGCGAATTTCCACTTTTCCCCTTTCTGTGTGCAGAACGACCTTCGGGTACGATTCTGTTTAATTCGTGCTCTAGAAAGGATTAGAGGGCCTCAGGCCACTCCCACACGAACTAGACACGGTGACGCACAAGTTGCCTTCACAACTCTGGGCCGGAGAACTTCTGTGCCCGGCGTAATTCAAGGTCTACTAATGGCGGAACGCACGGGGGGTATCGGGCGCACGGTGAGGACCTATTTCGGGCCTTCCCCGAGCTACCCCGAGTTCATGTTGACCTTCTCTGAGGTCCACTGATGCTCCCCGACCGATTTCCCAAGTAGCTGAGGCACTAGGAGCGTCAGCCGACATGGCCGAAGTCGTTCCGATATGGCGGCTCGTCGCCGACCATGCTCCGGCCGTTGTCATGAGCAGCTGACCCTCGGATCATGTTCCCCAAGTAAAATTAGGCAGGGGCGGCCAGAATCAAGAAGTTTGGAGCGGTACAGCAGCCAGCGGCAAGCTCTCCGGCGAGGTCCCTCGGCGGCGGAGCGCGGGTGTCGCGAGGTTGAAGAAGGGGGTGGACCCCAGCTGTCAGCGGCCGATATTTTGAATCGAGATCCGGCTGCGGCCGGGATCGGGTGTGCTGGCGCGCAAAAGCCTTGTGGGCCGCGGTGTGCTGTCGCTTCGGCGTGCGACGCGTGTCCCCTGGGCCCACGCGCGAGTTTAAACTTTTCCCCGATTTTCAGATTTCCTTCAAACTTCAAATCCTTATAACTTTGGCTAGAAAGCTCCAAATTGAGTGAACCAAATTTTGCTGGATTCAGCTCTCTGAGTACTTTCCAGAAAATCAAGTTTCACTTCATGAAATTCCCTAATTCTCCAGAATTAATTCCTTAATGTTTAAACTGTTAGGAATTTTAACTGGAGAATCCTTTGGCGGAAAATCCTGAAATTTTGCTGAGATGTTCACCAAAATATCATTGAGCTACCATAAAAATTTCAGATCCATTTGAGCTCATTTAGTCCACCTAATGGTGTGATTAGTAAAACTGTTCCAGAGAAAATAGAAAATGTTCAGAAACATTTTCAGAATTTTCTCTGAAATTGTTTAGCTCATATCTTTAGTTAGAGACTTCCAAATTAAGTGAGACCAATTCCACTAGAACCCTCTGAAAATCTAGTTTTCAGAAAGTCATAGTTTGTTTCATGAAAATACTTAGAACACCCTAAAAGCCTTTAATTAAGGTCAAGGACATAATTATTTGTGGAGGGCTCAAATGAGCTTTGCTGCAACTAAAACTTGACCAAGTCTTTGTTTAGGTTGTAACCAAGCCACAGTAAAAGTTTCACAGTCATTAGGTCTGTCTAGTAAGGGTTATAGGCTTCACAACTTCAAAGTTAATACAAAGGCCTCTAAATTAATACATACATTGTTCTTATCATGTAGTCGCTAAGATCGAGGAGGAACCCGAAGTCCTAGACTTCGTTACTCCGGAGGAACAGCTAGCCTACGACCAAGAGCAGCAAGGCAAGCCCCGGTTTGCATTAATCATTTTATAAATTTTTATTGTTTTGAGCACATACTTGTTTTCTTTATGTTGTGCATCAGAGTCTTGTTTGGAAACCCCACTGCATAGCCAAGAAAACCATGGGTTGGGGTTTAGGATTGCAAACCCCGTTAGCCACTGCATTGCTAGGATAGAGTAGGATTCGGTACAAGTCGAGTAGTTGGAACTACTCGCGAGAATAGGCTAGAGGCACATTGCTCGGGTAGAGATAGCACATGAAACACATGGCAAGAAAATGAGACCGAGCGGAGAGTAAGGGCAGCAGGACTTTGGGGCCTGTGTGCTGTAGCTCCGCTTGTGTCGATTGAGGACCGAGCCGTGTGCGGGCCTGTTGAACAAGCTAGAACAGTACCGAAGACCTACCGGCTATATGGGAACCGGGAAACTGATGTAACTCGGGTAGCTGGGTGTTGAGGCATTGCCCGTCGTTCAGAGGGTAGGTTGAGAGCTCGAGGTGTAAATCAGCTGGCGGCACAGAGATGCGCGTGCAGGGACCTCTTGCTCGGGACGATGGGACCGGTTCAATATTTGGCTAACGGGTGAAAGGTAGTCGCGTACGGCGTCCGTGATGGTTGTTGTAGGCAACATCGAGTACGGGCGTACGTGACGGGTTGTTCGGGTAACCCTGCAGGTGTAAATCGATTATAATCGCCGTCCCTCGCGGTCAGTGAGTACCACTTGTTCACTGTACCGTGACGTAGAAAGAACAGGCTAGTTACATGTTAAAATGTTGCTGATTGAAAGTTGGATATTGATTGTTAATGATATGTCGTAGCTTAGTGCTAACTAAAGTTCTTTTTTAACTTTGGGCAAAGTACATGAGAGAAATGCGTTTCTTGTTTGATTGCGGCTCTCTCATGTGCCTTAGCATAAAGTTCTCCACAACCTGCTGCTAAAACTTGAAAGTAAGGTTCTACTAATTAGGCGAGTCCTTGCAAATAATTTTTACCTCATGCAACCCATCACCCTCATGTAGAAGTTTCATGTTTAGGTGAGACGGGTCAGACTTGCTGAGCCTTCGTGCTCACTGCTTGTGTTTGAAGCTTTTGCAGGGTTCTATGAGGAAGGGACTCCCGAAGAGGAGACGGAACCCCAGGAGGGGAACCCCGTCGAGTGGGAGTCGTGCACGCCGCAGAGTTAGTGTGCGTGTGTGCTAGCAAGGACACGTTCGAGGGCTGAACGTGCACTTGATGCTTAGTCTACGCCCGCGAGTGTGGACTAAACTTATTTTGATGTAAACATGTTGATAAACTTGTTTATGTAATAAAGCTTCCGCTTCCGCTTTGTACCTTTGACGTGTGTTATGCGGTGCTGTGCAACGCAGCACCCCTCAGCGTGATCCTGGCTCGACAGGACCCAAAGGGGTCGTGTCACCGTCCCTTGCGGTTATTTGAGTACCCGCTTGTTCACTGCGCTGTGACGTAGTAAGAAGTGAAATAAGCCAACTGAAAATGCTGTATTGATCTTAATGTCTTGCATACCTTGATTGCTGTAGATATAGAGCTAATTAAGTTTATATTCCACTTTAGGCATCACCACATCGGAGGAAAGCGTTTCTTGTTTGATTGTGGACTTCCAATGTGAGGGCTGCCTAAGGCACATGAATCTGCTGCTATAAAACTGAAAGTAAGGACCAACTTGTAGGCGTGTCTTTATTGCAAAATCCTTTCCTATCTTACATACCCTTGCACGTAGAGTTCCATGCCTAGGGTTGACGGTTAAGACTTGCTGAGCCTTCGTGCTCACGGTTGCAATATTTGAGCTGTGTGCAGGTGAGAGTTATGAGGAAGGTTCTGAGGACGAGGCGATGCCCCCGTCGGGGTACACGGCCGAGCTGGAGCCCTGCACGCCGCCGTGATCTCCGTCTACTTGCTGCTAGTGTGTAGCGTCCCCGGGCTGGACGGCTGCACTTTTGCGTAGCTAGGATGAGAGGCCATATATGTACATTACTTCCGCTGTATAGTTATGTTTTGAATACACCATAATATCGTCGATGAAAACCACGACGAACTTGTCCAAGTACTCCATGAAGACCTTATTCATGAGGTACATGAAGTATGCGGGTGCATTCGTTAACCCAGAAGACATTACGGTATATTCATACGAACCATACAGTGTTTGAAAGGCAGTCTTGGGTATGTCGGAGGGTTTAATTTTCAGCTGGAAGTATCCCGACCGAAGATCAATCTTGGAGAAAACTCGGGCACCTTTCATTTGGTCGAACAGGTCCTCTATACGTGGCAGCGGGTATTTATTCTTGATCGTCACCTCATTGAGAGACCTATAATCCACACACATCCTTTGGGTCCCATCCTTCTTGTCTACGAAGAGCACGGGGGCTCCCCATGGTGACGAGCTCCGGCGTATAAAACCCTTTTCTAGCTACTCCTGAATTTGCTTCTTGAGTTCCACTAGTTCATTTACGGGCATCCTATATGGCCTCTTTGCTATAGGTGCAGTTCCAGGTACCAAATCAATGGCAAACTCAATGTCTCGGTCAGGTGGCATACCTGGAAGTTCTTCCGAGAACACGTCCAAAAATTCTCAAACTACCGGAATGCTTTCCAATGTTGCTTCTTTGACGTGGTTCAACATTGCCTTCTCGGTTGCCGGTTGGGCTGACTCAAACTCGATACGAGTTCCGTGCTCGTTTGTCAACTGCACGCTCCTCTTAGCACATTGGATCACTCTGTTGTGCTTGCTTAACAAATCCATTCCGAGTATTATGCCAAGCCCTTGGGAATCTAAGACAATGAGGTTGGCAAGAAAGTCTACCCCTCTTATTTTAAGGTTTGCTTTCGGACATACTATATTAGTCCTCATCTCTCCACTGGGAGAATTAAATAACATAGTATATTTCATGTGCGATATGGGTAGATTATACCTGGCAACATACTTGGATGATATGAATGAAGCTCCGGAATCAAATAAAACAGTGGCTGGGTTGGAGTTGGCAAGGAACATACCAATCACGACGTCCTCATCCTGTTGTGCTTACTCAGCGGAGACATGATTCACGTTGCCCTGTGCATAGTTCTGCTGCCCATGGTTGCCTTGGTTAGCTCCTCCGTTTGGCCATGGGTTCTGCTTGGGCGCATTGCTTGGCTGTCCAAGGCCTTTCCTCGAGCACTGACTTGCGAAGTGTCCCATCTCTCCGCATGAAAAGCATGCCTTGTTGCCCAAGACAGCAGGGGCATTGGGGCGAGGGTGGTTTTGAGCATAAGCGCCCATGTTGGGACGGAGCGCAGGAGGCAAAGGCATACGAGGTGCTTGCATAACAGGACGTTGCTGTGGTGGTTGATTAGGGTGAAAAGTAGAGGCGGACGAGCCATACTGTGTTGCAGCTGGGGGCATGAAACGGGGACGTACATTACTCACTTGTGGCTGGTATGTCATCTTTCTCTTGCCCTCTTGCTCGATCTCTCGGATCTTGCTTTCAACCACTATAGCTTTGTCAACTAGCTTCTGGAAGTTTGCATAGTCATTGTTGAGCAGTTGAACTTGGATCTCATTGTTCAACCCTCTCATGAACAAGTACTGCTTCCGTTGGTCCGAGTTGACATCCTCGGGGGCATACCTTGACAGCTGTGTGAACTTGTTGAGGTACTCTGTGACGCCCCTATCCCGAGAAGAAAAACCTCTCGGAACCGAGACTGATGCATATGTGTGCCCAGGATGTTCATCACACAACACATATAATCCACAAACTGAATTCAGAATATATATAACCACGAAAGAATAGGGTTTTATTACAATGTCTCATGAATGGTAGATAAAAACTTTTCAGCGGAAGCAACAAAACACCCCTCAGCAGAAAACCGATCTGTTAAAGAAACCGTGTGTGCGACTAATCTAAACGTGTTCAACTGTGACAAAACTAGTATAGATTGTGGAGAATCAAGTCACGAAGATGTCACAACAAGAATCATGAAAATCCGTTGAGAGAAACTCAAGTTACGATCGAAAGGTCGAACAAAGGTCAATCTGTCCTACGTGAGAAAAACAGTTCTGGAATACTGCAAACAAACTCGTGTAGATCAGAAACCACAAATTCAATGATCGTGAAATTTTCACATATGATAGATAATCATGTTTTGAAGACAACCCATAATATCACATCAATTGGACGAACAAGGCCTAAAAGTTCCTTTAGAATACGAATATTATTTATCAAAACACAAGAGGAACAGCCCCAAAGTCGTGCTCCCACGAGCCTTGGCCTCCCTTGCTTATATAACCAGCTCTATGGCCAATCCAATTCAAACTAGGACTCCTACTCCTACTTGGATTCAAACTGTAACTTTCCAATACTGCTCAAGACTCTTCTATACGCAGATAGAAGCAATCTTAAGACTTCCAAACACCTTAGGAATGTCCCAAACATTCGTAAAACAACTCTACTTCATGCCTAACACGAAATCCTGTTATAACCAACTCGAAACTTTCCATAAACAAACCATAACCGCCTCAGCCGCAGCCTGAGCGCAAAATCCAGCCTTTCAACCATATCTCCACTTCCATATCTCTTCACCACGCCTTGGAACCATGTTGCCACGTCCATGCACTCCTTGCACACGTGCAAACACCTTCCAACAACGTCCACGATACCTTCATATGCATTGTTCTTGATCCAAACATGCTGCGCAACCTCCCGATCAACTCAACCACAATTCCTCCCGAACTTGGTTGTTGAACCTCATCTTCTCCCTAAGACTAGTTCAATGGATTCCGTCACCAGCCATGTCTTGAACTCAAGCAACACCTGCACATGAATAAACAACCAATACTTCCGAGCACAAGTCCTCGACTTGACTCTCGTTAGTTCCGAAACTACAACATCTTACGTGAGCACCTCACATAAGCATGTTGTAAACCTAGCAAAATGATATCAGCCATAACCACCAAAACACACCAAAAACTTAGTAAAATAATACTAAGCCAACTTTCCATAAGAGTAAAGCAAGTTCGAAACATTGCAAGTTAAAAGAAGAACCATTGCAATCAAGCTCCGAACCTTACCAAAGCTAACCGGACCTTGAACCGGAGCTTATCAAAGCTAGTCGGACCCAGTGCTGGAGCTTACTAAAGCTTAGTTGGACCTAGCACGGAACTTACCAAAGCTAGTCGGACCTAGCACCGGAGCTAGCAAAAACAAGTCGGACCTAGCAAAAATAAGTCAGACCTAGACAAAGCAAGTCGGACCTTACGTCGGACCTTGCCGGAGCTACCCAAAATAAGTTGGACCTATCGTCGGACCTTGCAGGAGCTCGGACCTAGAGTCGGATCTTGTTAAAAAGGTGTTTTGGTAGTATTCAAAACTTTTATCATCAAAGCCAATGTATTCAGCACACATAGGTCTCACAATCTCCCCCTTGATGAATGCATTGGTAACACCACTTAAAATCTGAACATTGAATTATTGTAACACCCCAAAACCTATCAAGAGGGGAATTTAAAATTTTTTGGACGTATTGCATGTGGTGCAGAAATTCAAATTCAAACTGTTATTCAAATTCAAATCAAAATATAAAAGAAAAAGAAAAAGAAAAATAAACAAAACCCCGGCCAGTGGGCCGAAACCCACCAGCCGGCCCACCCGCCCCCGCGCCAACCCGCAGCCGCGCGCTCCCCTCTCTCTTCCTCACTTTCACGCGGGGCCCGCGTGTCATCCCCCACCTCTCGCTCGCGCCAAAACCCGGACTCCTCCGCGCGCCCGATCGCAACTAACCCTGGAAACCCGCGTCCCCCAGCCGAATTCTGGTCCCGGACGACTCTAACTCGATCACAAACGACACACCGCCCTCCCCCGTCTATATAAACGCCGGCATCGTCCCTTTTTTCCCACCCGATCAGCTGTTTTTCCTACCGGTGAGAACCGAAGCTCTGATCACCGTTTTTCTCTTGATCCCTGCTCGGATTTTCCGATCTAACGCGCCGATCATGTTCCACCGCCTCCGGGGAATCACGCAGGTGCAGAAAACTCGGTGGTTTGCGCTCTAGGCAAGCTCCGACGAGCACCGCAGCGATTCCATCTCGGACCTCGTCGCCGACCGTCTTCCAGGACCTCCGAGCTCAAGAAAAACCCCGAGGTGAGATCCCCGACCTTCCCTCTACCGATCTATGCCATGAAATCCCAGTTTTAGGAGGAATAGACGAAGATCCGAAGTTTTCCGGCGAGATCGCCGCCTCCTGCCGCCGCGCGCTGCCGGGCAGCGTGGGCTGGCTCCGGCCAGGGCGACGTGGCCGCTTGTGCGCCGTCTATTTTAAATAGCACGGTAGAATTAAAACCCACGCGTATCGATTCGACGTTATAATCTCAGCCGTCTGTTTTAAATCGGACGGTCCACGTCGGCCCCGCATTATAAAGGCCGGGATTCTTACGCGCTACCCCCTGGGGATCTCGGAAAATATGAGCTAGCCCTGGAAACTTCTGATCTAGCCCCTGGAACTTCAGAAATTCATGTAAATTCATTTAAAAATCAGTTTTAGCCCCTGGACTTAATAAAAATTAGGAAAACCTCTCTGTTATGTGTAGCTAGACCCCTGGAAATTTATGAAATAATAAATTAGACCCTGTAATAGGGTGGATTTACCTTTTTGACCCTATATGATATTAAATTCAGAAAATTGAATATGTGATTAGGATTTAAATTTAGAAAGGTGAGGCAAACATTTTGTAAATTCCAATTTAAACTCTCCTAGCACTTGGAAAACTTTAGAATGAGTTAAAAGTAGATTTTAAGCTGAACTCAATCTGTCTAATTGATTGTTCACATTTATTAGTTATAGGGACACATTTTTAGGTTAGGAAATAATTCTGAAAATTGGTAAAATAAATTTAAATTAGTTCACATCAGAGGAGAAGTTCAAAAATATATTATTTAATATTTTAGATCAGAACCTATTCTGGTTAGATGATGTGTCTTACTATTTTCATAATAAAGTTCACATTTAGGCATAGAGAATAAATCTGAAAATATAGGAAAATAGGTATGCATAACTAGAAAATGATAAATGAAGTTTCCAAATCCAAAGATTTCAGTTTAGGATTTGGTAGAAGATCTGAAAACCCATTTGGAGTAGGAAAATCCCTTCCATGCAAACTTGGTAGTTAATAAGTATATTAATTCTAATTGAAAATTCATATATAGTGTGCAAACAGAAATCTGAAATACAAAAGTTAGAAATCATATACATATGTCTAAAAGTGCATGAAGGCTAAAAATCAACACAGCTAGAGTAAACACAACACTTAGAAATGTGAATGACTATCATATGTATGTATGTGTGGAGTGAAAGTGTGAACTATGTCTTATGGATTGTTGTTTTCTTTAGCTATGTGTGTTGGCATGAGTAGAACCTGCCCCAGAGCAAGTTCTCCCCTTCCAAGACCAAGACTTTCCATTCTCAGAGCAGCAAGAAGAAGGCAAGTGTCCTTGACCACTTTGATCCTATGCTAGGATGTGTAGATAGAATTATTTGCATTGTCAATTGAAATATGAAACCCATGCTAGGAAGTTTCCCTAGAATTGCATTATCTTGTTTCCTTGTAGCTTGGGTTGGGATTTGTTTTATTATGTCATTCATTCATATTACTTATGCTTAGCCATGCTTAGAATGGAACAAGTGGGATATGAGATCATAAACTTGTTTACTTTACTCTTGAATGAGACATTATGAGTTATGTAGAGGTGGGGATCGAGGCAAGTTGGATGATTTGGTTGGTGCTGTGTGCACGAGACTCGGGTTTGTGTTTAGTACTTGCCTGGATCCTAAGGACCGGTTCATGGAGCATGTAACCTGGCTTTACCGTGCCAATCACATGCTGAGATGGGGCAGCTTGGCCAATTAATTAGGTGTATCCCCGGCGTAGTATGGGTGTGTTGGATGGTGCGGGGAATAGGTGTCAGCTGGACTACCATATGAACCGCAAGGCTCAAGAGGGGGCCACTGCAGCGGGGTTGGAGCCTCTTGTATGCTGTTAGGGGTGAAACCTCAGTGGGCCCATGCTCGTCGGGAATCCCTTTGTAAAGGCTTCGTAGTGATCTCCTAGCTACACACCTGGGAAGTGTGAATGTGGTTCGTAGCCACTGGCATAATGGAGGTTCTTTTAGTCCACCCGACAACGGGGGATGAAGTCACTACATGTGGGTACAGTGGTGCAAACTCCGCAGAGTTAAAACTGTCATGACAGCCGTGCTCACGGTCAAGAGCGGCTTGGACTTATTCTTGATTAGAGGATGATGACTTTGGAAGTTGTGGATGTTAAGCGGGGAGCTTAACATTGGAAATGATGTTATGGTTATTTGATTATGATGATGGGTTGGGAGATTGGGACCATTTCACCTATGTAGTAAGGTAGGTGCTTAATAGATAAGGTGATAGGTATTAATTGTGTAGTGCTTTAACCATGAGTTCAACCTCTCCTTGTTCTAGCCATGCATGACATAACTTTCCCACACTTGCTGAGTACCAACGGTACTCAAACTTGTATATTTGTTGGTTTAAATTGCTGCTCAGGTCAAGGGGATGATGTGGTGTTCAATGACCAAGACTTCGGACCCGAAGAAGGATTCTAGGTTTATGGAGCCCCCGGGCAACTCGTGTGACGGAGCCCACAAGAATAATATTCCGCTGCTATTTTATTTACATGTCATGAACTTATTATCGTCCATCGAGACGCATGCGTTGTAAGACATATTTATATTTGACACCTGGCTTGTAATAAATGATGCTTCACTATTTGTCATCACATGTATGAGAAAATGATCCTGGCATACATGTGATATTCACTCGGTTGTTCCTCGAAGAAACCGGGTGTGACACTTATTCACATGAAAAGTTTTGAAAATAATTTGTCCCCCTTTGTAAATCATAAATAATAGAGAAGAAAAACAAAAATACCAAAAAATTCTCCCCCTGAGAAGAATCGTGCCAAAACACTTGTGAATGTGTGCAATGAGTGATCAATTTCGTCCCCTTTGACAATGTATTCAGCAAGGTATAAAAGAGAAACTTTAATTTGTTATGAGCACATTATAACATATACATATAAAACAAAGCTCATCCAAATCATACTATCAAGTAACTTACACTAACACATCAATGAGATACATAAAGTAGTATAAGCCATGCTAGAGATCAAGTGTAATTTTCAATTTAAGCAAGTCATGATCTCACAAACTTAACTATTACAAGACCTGAAAGCATGACACTTGTTGCTGCATTTTATTTAACATTTAAAGCACAAATTTTGATCTTATGACATTTGCAATAGATTATATGCAGCATCAGCCTTATTCTAACCAACCAAGCCAAGCCTATGTCATTTGACAGTTAGAAGCTTAAGGATATGATTTTAGTCATACACAACTCCTTTCAAGTTCATATCTAAGTGCAATGATAAGCCATCTCAAAAGAAGAAGTGCGATGCATGCATATTCTCTTGATCTTTTCTCATTTTTTTATTTGAACATAAAAACTCAACATGTGAGTTCATTACTTGATTAATTCTTTATGATTAAAAGCACTTGTGAGCTTGCAACAAGTTCAAAACAGCAAGAAAGTTCGACCATGACCAGATTTAGTGTAAGTAATTATTCCAATTACTAGACATGGTAAAAACTAAAAAATGTATAACACGAGTAATGTAGTAAGAACTTTCAGCATGAAAAAGGAATCACAAAGTCATATATGCATGAAATAATATGCTCATATTATTTTAATTTCAGATTCACACATAGACTTCCCAAGTTTCAAAATTCTCCCTCAATTTAAGCCATGAGGATGCATAACCCCTATTTCACAACGAATGTAACAAAAACGAGTGAAATCCAAAGGTTTTGTAAAAATGTCAACCAATTGTTGTTCGGTATCTACATGGTGAAGCACAATGTTCCCTTTTTCGACATTATCACGGAGAAAGTGATACCTAATGTCAATGTTCTTAGTTCTCGAATGTTGCACGGGGTTTTTAGCAATGCAAATGGCACTAGTGTTATCACAAAACAGTGGAACACTATCTAGATCAACCCCATAGTCCTTAAGTGTTTGAACAATCCAAAGAATTTGTGAGCAAGCACTAGCAGCAGCTACATATTCAGATTCGACTGTGGATTATGCAACTGAACTTTGTTTTCTAGAGGACCAGGCAACAAGTGAATTACCAAGAAAATGACAAGCACCAGAAGTACTTTTCCTATCAATCCTACAACCCCCAAAATCAGCATCAGAAAAAGCTTTCAAAGTAACGGTTGAGGAAGAAGGAAGAAAAATGCCAAATTCTTGAGTTCCATGTAAGTACCTGAGAATCCTTTTGACGTCTTGATGATGTGAAGCACGTGGGGAGGCTTGAAATCGTGCACAAAGACATACGCGGAATTGTATGTCCAGTATTGATGCCATGAGATACAAAAGTGATCCGATCATGCTTCTATATTCTTTTTGATCAACGGATCACAATCTTCATCAAGTTCAAGTGTTGCTGCTGCTCCCATTGGTGTCCGAAGAGGCTTGCTTTTGTCCATGTTGAAGGGCCTTAAGAGATCTTTTGTATACTTTGTTTGATGCACAAAGGTACCCTCCTTTGTTTGCTTGATTTGCAGCCCCAAAAAGTACGTGAGTTCTCCCATCATACTTATCTCAAATTCTGAACTCATCATAGCTGAAAACTTGGACACAAGATCATGAGAAGCGCAACCAAAGATAATATCATCCACATACACTTGAACGAATAATGAGTCATTGCCATGCTTAAGCACAAAAAGAGTTTTATCAACCTTTCCCATGGTAAACACCTTTTTAAGTAAGAATGTTTTTAACCTGTCATACCATGCTCTAGGGGCTTGTTTGAGACTGTACAAGGCTTTGGACAGTTTGTAAACATGATTAGGAAAATTTGGATTTTCAAAACCAGGTGGTTGTTTGACATAAACCTCCTCATCTATGTAGCCATTAAGAAAAAGCACTTTTAACATCTATTTGATATAGCTTAAAACCTTTAGATGCAGCTAAAGCTAACAAAATTCTTATGGCTTCTAATCTAGCAACAGGAGCAAAAGTTTCATCAAGATGTAGACCTTCAACTTGTGTGAAACCTTGAGCAACCAACCTAGCCTTATTCCTAACCACAATCCCATCCTCACTTTGTTTATTTTTAAACACCCATTTAGTTCCAATTAAAGTTTGACCTTGAGGTGAAGGTACAAGTTTCCAAACATTATTTCTTTCAAAATTTTCTAACTCTTCTTGCATGGCAATAATCCAAAATTCATTAGTGAGTGCGTGTGATATATCTTTGGGTTCAAAAGAAGCAACAAAATCAGAATGAGCATGATAATTGGGGTCGAAAAACCTGGATCTTGTAACTCGTTCATGCAAGCTTCCAATAATTTGTTGTGGAGGATGACTTTTGAGAATCCGGAGGGGAGTGGACACTTCACAAGCTTCTTCTTCTTCATGTTTATCACAAATAGATGAGCTTGTGACGCGAGGAGGATCTGGACCAGCAATGGTGGTCGTCGGTGCTGGCTGTGAATCAAGATCAGGAGCTGGAACAATGTCATTAGCTGCTGAATTTTCAGTCAGCAGCACCACTTCTTCCTCTTCTTCAACGAAAATACTCTCCCCCTGTGGATATGGATCCGGACCTGCAATATTTGAACTAGTACCTGGGCTAGCTTCATCAAAAGAAACCTCACAAGTCTCCACAATTTTGTTAGTATCAAGTAAAAGCACACGGTAGCCTCTAGTATGAGATGGATAACCAAGAAACATGCCATCAACAGATCTAGCTTCAAATTTATCAAGATTACCATGTTTCTTAACAAATCATTTGCAACCAAAGACCCTAAAGTGTGTGACACTAGGCCTATGTCCAAACCTGAGCTCATATGGTGTTTTACCTAGCTTAGCACGCAAGAAAACACGATTTGAGACATAACAAGCGGTTGCAATTGCATCAGCCCAAAATTTCCTAGGAGTTTGATATTCATCAAGCATAGTCCTAGCCATATCAACTAAGGTTTTGTTCTTTCTCTCTACAACACCGTTTTGTTGAGGTACATATGGTGAAGAAAATTGATGATCTATTGCATTTTCAGCACAAAAGTGATCAAACGATTGATTTTTAAATTCGGTTCCATTATCACTTCTAATTGCTCTTAAAGATCCTGGGTGATCAATTGATAATCTAAGAAATAAAGTTATAAAGTGACTAAAAGTTTCATTCTTAGATGCCATAAAGTAAACCCAAGAGTATCTAGAATAGTCATCAACAATTACAAGAACATACCATTTACCTCCGAAGGATTGAACACGTGAAGGTCCTACGGTGTCAAGGTGTAAAAGTTGACCCGGTTCAGTTGTCATGGTCATTGTGAGAGGAGCATGTGAACCTACAACCATCTTAGCATGTCTACAAGAAGAGCACACAATTTCTTTGTCCCCTTTAAGCTTAGGCAGCCCAGGTATGCGATCAAGAGCACTAACACACGTGAGATGATCAAAGCCTACGTGACCAAGTCTACGATGCCAAAAATATAAATCTTTGGAATCATTTGCAACTAGACATATATGCTTAGAGGAACACATATCAAAATCAGCTTTAAAAACTCTTCCAAACCAAGACATGTTAAAAATAAGCTCACTATTTGAACCTACAACTTTGCAGCAGTTTTTATTGAAAATAATTTCCAAATTTTCATCTAGCAATTGTGAAACAGAAATCAAGTTGTATTTCAAATTTTTGACAAGTGCCACATCCTTCAAAGTGTAGTGATCATTTACTCTAACCGAACCCCTAGCAATTATAGGAGTCGAAGAATTATCGGCAAAACTAACATTCTCTACACGTGACACAAAAGAGAGAGAGGAGAACCATTCTTTGTTACCGGTCATGTGGCGTGAGCAACCTGAATCCACAATGTAAATGTTCTCCTTCCTCAAGCGTGTAACCTACATAGAAGCACAATACGTCGATGACTCAATACTAGGGTTAGTTAAAAGGCATTTAGGAATCCAGTACTGAGTCACACGACGTCCAGCAGGAATAACATGCAAAAGCTGAGATAAAACAACAGGTTTATGAGTCAAAGTTTGAGATCTTTTGTTCTTAACTACTGACCTATGAGGTGTTACTTGTGTAGCACGAAAATCAGTAGCTCCATAGGCAAAAACTGAAGGTCCGGAGGCAAGAACTGAAGCTCCGGAGGCAAAAACTGAAGCTCCGGAGGTAAACGTTCAATATTTCTGACTCATAACAGCAGGTTGCATGTTCCTGACATTCAGTTTAGTATGTGCAGTAAATTTTGCATAAGAGTTATAAGATCTAGCTTGCATTCTTTCCTTTTATGTTGTTTAGCTAGTCTATAACAAAAATCTATGACATGACCATCCCTACCACAATAGGTACATTGAAATTTAACTTTGTGTTCATGTCTAGATGAGCATGCAGTATACTTATTTGAACCCGAATGTGACAACACTCCTGCAGATTTAAAAACCACTTCTTTTTGTTTAGGAACTGTTTGAATCAAACCACTTCCCAATGATTTTACAATTTTAGGTGGATGTTGCTTAGCATGAGCATGTGAATCAAAACCTAAACCAGTTTTATCATTGCATGACTAGGAAGAATTCAGCAGCAAGTTTAGGTTCTTATTCCCATTACAAAACCGATCAAATGTCTTATGCATGTTATCAAGTTTATTTGATAGATCAAGGCACTTTTGACATGAAGTTTTTCCTTTTAATTTGCAATTGGAACAATATTTAACTTCATGAGAACGTAAAGCATTATTCAATATAGAAATTTCTTTCATAGCATCTTGTAGTTTCTTATCAAGATCATCGCAAGTAGAACAATGCAAATCAATTGTAGAACAACAAGCATCTTTCAAGTTTTTATCATTAAGTGCAGCAAGCTTTTTGTTCTTTTTGATTTCAAGTTCAAGTTTATCAAGTGTGGAGGTGTGTGCACTTCTTAGAGAGGACAATTGTTCATATATTAAATCACATGAGGAACAAGAATCATCACTAGGAATCAAGGATTTTAAATGATTAATTTTAGATTCTAGTGACTCAATTTTAATAGCATTGTCCCTAAGCTTTTTGTCCTTTTTCTTAACAATAATAGTGGCACGAGAATTAGCATCACACATTTCTTCACAAGTAGGACATAGCTCTTCGTTGTCACTGTTGTGTTCTGCATCCTCCATACTTGATTTTGATTTGCCCTCCATGAAGCACAAGTTTGCCAGATCATCTTCATCTTCATCACTTCCAATGTCTACATCACTCGAGCCAAGTTCTTGAAGTGCGGTGATGAAACTGTTTATCAGTTTGCGTCCTGTAAAACCCTTCTTTTTCTGTTGGTGTTGCCAAAAGAGGACTTGACTTTATTCTGCTTTTCGTCACGGTTAGAAGGACCTGGAAGGTTAGGGCAATCTGTACGAAAGTGTCCTGTATTACCACATTCAAAGCATCGTTGAGGTCCGGAGCTTCCTCTCCTTCTAGTTCTCACATTTTGCAATGCTTTTGAGAACCTAGTAGAAAGAAGTACTAGCTCCTCCTCTTGAAACTCCTCAATCTGTTCCAGGGTTAGTGAAGACAACAAAGCAAGTGTATTGCTAGATGATTGGCCGGAGCTAGGCATATCACGTTGTGAGACAAATGCAATAGTCTTATTTGGGTTCTTACGTGATATAATGTCAATTTCATGAGTTTTTAGCTTAGAATAAAGCACATCTAATGTAAGAGTACTCATGAAGTGGATTCACGTATGGATGTTACTTTGATCTCCCAAATTGACATGTCTAATGCACTTAGTAATTGCTTAGCATTTTCAGCATCTGAAAAATTAACATTGACGCTACGCAAGTTGCTGAGAATTTTATTAAAGCAAGCAAAGAGGTCATCAATGGACTCACCGGGTTGCATCTCAAAGCGCATGTATTCTTTCTTGAACATATCCTGTCTTACCTCCTTGATCGTGTTGGATCCTTCGTGGTAGTCATAAAGTGCTCTCCACACATCGTACGCTGATCGGAGGTGTGCAACACGGTCGAAGTTGCTCTGAGTTAGTCCTTGTATGATCAAGTTCCGAGCCTTGTTGTTGTTGTCGACATCTCTCATGTTTGTAGCCGTGACTTGATTGTTTGAAGGCACATCGTAAGGTTTGTACACCTTTTCCCATATTGCAAAGCCTTGCGTCTGGATGAAAGCTTCCATGCGTGCCTTCCAAACCTGAAAATCAATACCACTAAACACACAAGGTTTGGCGGAGTATTTCTCCATGATGATTAGTCAAAACACATGCAAATCATAAAGATTAGAGCAACCTGGCTCTGATACCAATTGTAGGATCGAAGTACACGTGTAAAGCTACCAGAGGGGGGGTGAATGGTAGATAAAAACATTTCAGCGGAAGCAACAAAACACACCTCAGCAGAAAACCGATCTGTTAAAGAAACCGTGCGTGTGACTAACCTAAACGTGTTCAACTATGACAAAACTAGTATAGATTATATAGAATCAAGTCACGAAGACGTCACAACAAGAATCATGAAAATCCGTTGAGAGAAACTCAAGTTACGATCGAAAGATCGAACAAAGGTCAATCTGTCCTACGCGAGAAAAACAGTTCTGGAATACTGCAAAGAAACTCGTGTAGATCAGAAACCACAAATTAAATGACCGTAAAATTTTCACAGATGATAGATAATCAAGTTTTGAAGACAACCCAAAAAGAATCACATCAATTGGATCTGTAAAACTCAAGTTATGATAAAACCACCGAAGCAAGGTAGTGCTGAACAGAAACTCGACGAGAAAAACTTGTCTGAAACAAGTCGGACGAACAAGGCACAAAAGTTCCTTTAGAATGCGAATTTTATTTATCAAAACACAAGAGGAACAGACCCAAAGTCGTGCTCCCACGAGCCTTGGCCTCCCTTGCTTATATAACCAGCTCTATGGCCAATCCAATTCAAACTAGGACTCCTACTCCTACTTGGATTCAAACTGTAACTTTCCTATACTGCTCAAGACTCTTCTATACGCAGATAGAAGCAATCTTAGAACTTCCAAACACCTTAGGAACGTCCCAAACATTTCTAAAACAACTCTACTTCATGCCTAACACGAAATCCTGTTATAACCAATTCGAAACTTTCCATAAACAAACCATAACCGCCTCAGCCGCAGCCTGAGCGCAAAATCCAGCCGGTTGAACCTTTTCAACCATATCTCCACTTCCATATCTCTTCACCACGCCTTGGAACCATGTTGCCACGTCCATGCACTCCTTGCACACGTGCAAACACCTTCCAACAACGTCCAGATACCTTCATATGCATTGTTCTTGATCCAAACATGCTGCGCGACCTCCCGAACAACTCAACCAAATTTCCTCCTGAACTTGGTTGTTGAACCTCATCTTCTCCCTAAGACTAGTTCAATGGATCCCGTCACCAGACATGTCTTGAACTCAAGCAACACCTGCACATGAATAAACAACCAATACTTCCGAGCACAAGTCCTCGACTTGACTCTCGTTAGTTCCGAAACTACAACATCTTACGTGAGCACCTCACATAAGCATGTTGTAAACCATAGCAAAATGATATCAGCCATAACCACCACACACCAAAAACTTAGTAAAATAATACTAAGCAAACTTTCCATAAGAGTAAAGCAAGTTTGAAACATTGCAAGTTAAAAGCAGAACCATTGCAATCAAGCTCCGAACCTTACCATAGCTAACCGGACCTTGAACCGGAGCTTACCAAAGCTAGTCGGACCCAACGCCGGAGCTTACTAAAGCTTAGTCGGACCTAGCACGGAACTTACAAAATCTAGTTGGACCTAGCACCAGAGATAGCAAAAACAAGTCGGACCTAGCCAAAAAAAGTCAGACCTAGACAAAGCAAGTCGGACCTTACGTCGGACCTTGCCGGAGCTACCCAAAACAAGTCGGACCTATCGTCGGACCTTGCAGGAGCTCGGACCTAGAGTCGGATCTTGTTAAAAAGGTTTTTTGGTAGTATTCAAAACTTTTATCGTCAAAGCCAATGTATTCAGCACACATAGGTATCACAGTGCAGTAGCTAGACACATTCTATCTCGCTTCCCATATCCCATGGTTTCGGCGAAGCAAAAAGCAAAAATGACCATATCTGACTCATCAAGTTTCCCGGCGACAAGGGTGGTTAACAAAAGTAGTAAACTCCTATGAAAGGGTTTCCCATCAAGTTGACTCAAGCACACACATTTTCGCAAACAAAACAGTTCCAAAAACATGGGATGAATATGGTCAAGGGGCACTTGCCTTGTTCCTGTGGCTTCTGTTGCTCACGGATCTCAAATTCTTGGTGTTGTAGTCCTTCGTAGACAGCTCCCTGAGCTTGTCCTTCTACTCACGATCACACATATACAAGATTTACAGCAATCAAACATCATGCACAATCCTTACTCAAGATGCAATGGTGTAGATGCATGCTAATCCTATGATGCAGTTTCATTAATACCAGTTTGTACGTGTTCTTGCATGTTTTAATGGCTTTGCATGGGTTTTTTTATGATGAACAAGAATGTTAGGATCAAATGTGGACGTGGTGACGATCTTGTCTCAAGATCTAGATCAAACCGATCAACACGTGATCTGTCTACACGAAAAAGCTTCTGTTCGAAGGGATCGAAGAAACGGATGCGAAGAAAACTGCGATGACGTTGTAAAGTAGTAACAATGACCTACCTTACTTCTCCTCGGTGTCGGGCCTTTCTCCTAGCAAGACATATCGTCGGCTCTCTTCCGGCGATGGTGAGTGTGTCGGGGCTCGTCGGTGGTCTCACCGATGGCTGAACTCCGGCGAAGAGGTGTATCTCGGCGAGTTGGGAGCTAGGACCTTTATGTTGTCGGCTTGGGAAGGTGTTACGACCAAGGGGTGTTTCGAGTTCTATTTATAACCGGAAAAAGAAGAGTCCTACTCTGATTGGATTTCAAATAAGAGTCGTATTCAATTTGTTTTAGACCTTAACAACTTATCTCCAGTCGGTTTGGTGCAGTAGTAGCGTGAAATCGTGTCGGTTTCCCTCAGTACCGGGTATTCTCACGCGTACAGGAGAAAAACCTCTTAGGGATCTCGTCCTTCCGCAGGGATAAGCTCCGGAGGCTCCACGTGTCCAGCGGGGGCCTGGTCTCCCTTTTTAGCAGAGACGAGCTCTGGGTGCGCCACACGTCTGGCGGGCGGGACCTCCCTCTCCCTCAGAGACGAGCTCCATGTGCGCCACGTGTCTGGCAGGCGGGACCTCCCTATCCCTCAGAGACGAGCTCCGAGAGTGCCACGTGTCAGTTCCGGACCTCCCCTCTCTTCGGAGGTGAGCTCCGAGAGTGCCACGTGTTCAGCAACGTCGGACTTCCTTTTTCCTCAGAGACGAGCTCCTAGGTCGACATGTGTCCAACAGCGTCGGACCTCCCTTCTCCTCGGAGGTGAGCTCCGAGGATGACACGTGTCCCGTAGTGTCGAACCTCCCTTCTCCTCGGAGGTGAGCTCCGAGGAAGACACGTGTCCAGCAGGACCGGACCTCTTGGAGGCGAGCTCCGAGGGTGACACGTGTCCAGCAAGACCGGACCTCTCGGAGGCGAGCTCCGAGGGTGACATGTTTCCAGCAGGACCGGACCTCTCGGAGGTGAGCTCCGTGGGTAACACGTGTCCGTTGGGGCCGGACCTTACTTCCTCCACGGGGGTGAGCTCCGAGAGCGACACGTGTCCCGCGAGGTTGAGCATTGCTTCTCCGTAGAGACTAGCTCCGAAGGTGACACGTGTCCCGTGGGGTTGGACCTCGCTTTTCTGCAGCGACATGACCCGGAGACAACACGTGTCCAGCAGGCCGGACCTCGCCCCCTCCCGCAGAGGCTAGCTCCTAGCCTGCCACGTAGCCAACAGTGCCGGACCTCACCCCTTTTGTAGGGATGAGCTCCGAAGGCGCCACGTGGCCAGCGACCGCGGGATGTGTCTATGGCGCTCTCGGTGGATTGGATTTGGCTCTTTTCGGCTATCTTTCTGATTCTTTCTCCGTTTCTACTTCTTTTAAAATGTTTTCTCTATATGAAATATGTATGCATGCATGAATACGAAATTGAGGTTGTTACAAACCTACCCCATTAAACTGAATCTCGCCCTCGAGATTCGATAGAGTGGAGAATAGATGAGGGAATTCTGCCTTGATGTCTTCCTCACGTTCCCATGTAGCTTCAGCTTCCATATGATGGCTCCATTGTACCTTGCACCAACGGATCACTTTGTTCCGTGTGACCCTTTCCTTCACGTCCAAAATTTGGACAGGGTGTTCCACATAGGTCAGATCCTCTTGAAGCTCAAGATCATCCATCGGTACTTGTTCTTCCGGTACTCTCAAGCACTTCTTGAGCTGGGATACGTGAAACACGTCATGCACGTCGGAGAGGTGCGTTGGGAGCTCTAGTTGATAGGCTACCTCTCCTCGCTTGCCCAAAATCTTAAATGGCCCGATATAGCGAGGTGCTAACTTGCCTTTGATGTTGAAACGTCGTTGGCCTCGGATAGGCGATACCTTAAGGTACACGAAGTCTCCTACTTCGAAAGTCAACTTTCCTCGCCTATTGTCTGCATAGCCTTTTTGTCGTGACTGAGCAGGCTTCAAGTTCTCCCGTATCATTTGGACTTGCTTCTCAGCCTCTTGTAGCACTTCGGTTCCAAACACTTGGTTCTCTCCAGTCTCGTTTCAGAACAGCGGCGTTCTACACCTTCTTCCATACAATGCTTCAAAAGGTGACATCTTCAAGCTGGCTTGATAGCTGTTATTGTATGAGAACTCAGCATATGGCAAGCTCCTATCCCAACTACGCCCATGTTTCAAGGCGCAGGCTCTCAACATGTCCTCCAAAATTTGATTCGGCCTCTCCGTTTGCCCGTCGATTTGCGGGTGATAAGCGGAGCTAAAATCCAGTCGTGTACCCATAGCCTCATGCAGCTTCTTCCAAAACCTAGAGGTAAATTGGGTACCCCGATCTGAAACTATCCTCTTTGGGACTCCATGGCGGCACACGATTTGCTCCATGTACAGCTCGGCTAAATCTGCCACGCGGTACGTGGTTCTAACAGGAAGAAAATGAGCTGTTTTCGTCAATCGGTCCACAATAACCCATATGGAGTCGTAACCCGACCGTGTACGTGGTAATCCAACGATGAAATCCATACTGATGTCTTCCCACTTCCACTCGGGTACTTTTAATGGTTGCAACAGTCCAACAGGTCTTTGATGTTCGGCCTTCACCCATTGGCATGTGTCGCATATGGCAACATACTCAGCTATGTCCCTTTTCATACCATCCCACCAATAACAAGTTTTCAGATCCTTGTACATCTTTGTACTGCCGGGATGTATGGAATAAGGTGAGTCATGTGCCTCCTTTAATATCGTGTCGCGGATGTGCTTCACGTTAGGCACACAAATCCTTTTCCCTAACCAAAGCGTACTCTTCTCGTCTTCCTTGAAGTCCTTTGCTATGCCTTGTCGGATCCTTTCCTTGATATCCTTGATTTCCTCATCCGTTACTTGGCCATCTCTTATATCTTGTTCCAGCAAAGAGTGGAGTTCCATCACTTCTATCTTGTTCAAGAACCCGAGATGTAACCGTTTGAACTCCTTGCGTAGCTCGGGCGGTAGCTCCCGAACCGTGACTTGGTGACATGCTCCCTTCCGTCTCAATGCATCATCTACTACATTGGCCTTCCCCGAGTGATAGCTGATTCCAACATCATAATCCTTGATGAGCTCCAACTTCGACATTGCCTCAAATTCAAATCCGTTTGCGTGAATATGTACTTGAGGCTTTTGTGATCCGTATAGATCTCACATCGATGACCCAGGATATAATGTCTCTAAATCTTCAAGGGATGTACCACGACTGCTAGTTCCAAGTCATGTGTGGGGTAATTCAGCTCGTGTTTCTTTAGTTGTCTCGATGCATAGGCTACCACTTGTCCTTCTTGCATGAGCACACATCCAATCCCTTGTCTTGATGCGTCACAATATATGTTAAAGCTCTTGCTTATGTCCGGCAATACCAAAACCGGCGATGTGGTTTCTTGAGCTCCTCAAAGCTTTCTTGGCACGCTGGTGTCCATTGGAATGCTTTTCCCTTCATTAGTAACTCCGTCATAGGCTTCGCTATTTTGGAGAAGTCCTTGATGAACGGTCGGTAGTATCCAGCCATCCCAAGATAACTCCGAATATCTCTAACATTTTGCGGTTGGTTCCACTTCAGAACATCTCCCACTTTTCTGGGATCAACCGATACTCCTCTCTCGAAGATGATGTGGCTTAGGAACGATATCTCCTTTATCCAAAATTGACACTTGCTGAACTTGGCATTCAATTGATGCTCTCGCAGTTTCTACAATGTCAATCTCAAATGTTCTTCATGTTCTTCCTTGCTCTTTGAATACACCATAATATCGTCGATGGAAACCACGACGAACTTGTCCAAGTACTCCATGAAGACCTTATTCATGAGGTACATGAAGTATGCGGGTGCATTCGTTAACCCAAAAGACATTACGGTATATTCATACGAACCATACCGTGTTCGAAAGGCAGTCTTGGGTATGTCGGAGGGTTTAATTTTCAGCTGGAAGTATCCCGACCGAAGATCAATCTTGGAGAAAACTCGGGCACCTTTCATTTGGTGGAACAGGTCCTCTATATGTGGCAGTGGGTATTTATTCTTGATCGTCACCTCATTGAGAGACCTATAATCCACACACATCCTTTGGGTCCCATCCTTCTTGTCTACAAAGAGCACGGGGGCTCCCCATGGTGACGAGCTCCGGCGTATAAAACCCTTTTCTAGCTACTCCTGAATTTGCTTCTTGAGTTCCACTAGTTCATTTACGGGCATCCTATATGGCCTCTTTGCTATAGGTGCAGTTCCAGGTACCAAATCAATGGCCAACTCAATGTCCCGGTCAGGTGGCATACCTGGAAGTTCTTCCGGGAATACGTCCAAAAATTCTCGAACCACCGGAATGCTTTCCAATGTTGCTTCTTCGACGTGGTTCAACGTTGCCTTCTCGGTTGCTGGTTGGGCTGACTCAAACTCGATACGAGTTCCGTGCTCGTTTGTCAACTGCACGCTCCTCTTAGCACATTGGATCACTCCGTTGTGCTTGCTTAACCAATCCATTCCGAGTATTATGTCAAGCCCTTGGGAATCCAAGACAATGAGGTTGGCAAGAAAGTCTACCCCTCTTATTTTAAGGTTTACTTTCGGACATACTATATTAGTCCTCATCTCTCCACCGGGAGAATTAAATAACATAGTATATTTCATGTGCGATATGGGTAGATTATACTTGGCAACATACTTGGATGATATGAATGAAGCTCCGGAATCAAATAAAACAGTGGCTGGGTTGGAGTTAGCAAGGAACATACCAATCACGACGTCCTCATCCTGTTGTGCTTACTCAGCGGAGACATGATTCACGTTGCCCTGAGCATAGTTCTGCTGCCCACGGTTGTAAAAGCCCAAGAAAAGGGACTTGCAAAAACTTTTTATCACCACACAACACCACCGTTTTGTTGTGGATAGATTGTGAAAAAGTGTGAAGAGCAAGTAACCTCCATCAAAAGAGTGGTTAGAGGGGAAAGCCTACACTTTCAAAAAGGGGGAAGTTTACACATGACACATGAGAGGATGATTCAAAACTGTTACATTCAAACTCGTGGTTGCAGCATCTAAAACAAAGATCAAAGTGCATAATTGGATTCCTCAGGTCCAAATTAGTGGGGAGGCAAAGTTTCAATAATTTTTGAAAAGGTTTGCTACCCATTTGTCCAAAAAGGATCCAAATTGTAAAGGTCCCAAAAATGTGAATACAAAGAAACATGAGTTTGCACAAATGTTGGAGTCATGTGTATGAAAAAGGGGCTTAGTTGAAACTTTTTCCCACATATGATAACATTGGTGAGAATTCTTCTAAACAAACTTAGGGTTGCTGCATGGATGGACCTCATGTAGATTAAAAACCCAGAAATGAAGAGCTCAAGTGCAAGGGAAGGGTTTAAAAATCAGAGATGGACTAAAGGTAAATTTAAACTTCAAGTGAGGGAAGGACACAGTGAGAAATTCAAAACTGTTGTGTCCAAACTATTGTTTGCAGCAGATAACACAAGAATCAAGTGGCATATTTGGATTCCTTAGGTCCAAATTAGAGGGGAGGCAAAGTTTCATTAATTTTTGAAAAGTCTTGCTGCCCATTTTTCCAAAGGGAGTCAAATGTGCAAAGAATTCAAATGAACATTTGAATTTGCATGGAATGTGTCCAAACTTGTCAAATGAGCTCAGTTTCCAATTTTTAAACATTTGGATGGATTATTTGTCAAACTGTGGAGATATTTGTGAGAAAAATGAGATGGGATAAGAAGGGGGCAGTGGGACCCACAAGTCATAGTGGTATTAGACTGGCACCCTAAGTCTCCTCTGTCTTTCACTCCATCGAGGAAATTTCTCCCCGGGCGACACCGAGCAGCTCGGGCCACGGTCACCGCCGCCACCTCCTGCTGTTCCGAGACCCACCTCGCCCTTATCTCTCACGCGTGTGGCACAACACGAATTCTTCTCTTCACCGTAGCTTGCATCGCTCTGTTCTTTCACCCTCCCACAAGCAGCGGCGCCCGCTCGGTTCTCCCGATCGCACACCACCGCCGGTTGCCGTTGGGTCATGAGCTCCACAGCAAAAAGCGTTGTCCAAGCGTGCTCTAGATTGCTAGCAGTGTCTCACCACAGCCTCATGCTCGTGTCTACCGAAAACCGGTAGAGTGTCGTTGCTTCCGTGTTGAACGGTGAAGAACACGAGCCCGGTCGCCGTGGACAGCCTGAACCACGGCAAGTCAAGCCCAAGCGAGCTCACTCAGCGGTGCGCCGGTGATCCTAGCTACTCCTCCCCGAAGCTCAGTCCAAGCCGTTGCTCCTCGGAGGATAATTTCGGGAATTACTCTCAGGCGGCCAAAACGACCCCGAGGTAAGAAATTGTGCAATTCGGTGTTGATTCTTGATAGTTTTGCATCACACTTCGCACATAAGTTTCCCCTATAGCTAGAGTACCTCCTCCCTCGATCCTAGGTTGAGAAATTAAGGGTAGGGTGAAAATTCCACGTTTTTGCCACGGAAAAATTTCCGGGCCAAGTCGGCCGCATGGTGCCGACGGGGTTAGAGTGCTCGCTGATGGTTTTGGGGGCCAATTCTAGTGGCTACACGTTCCCCTGGTGCTCTAGAGACAAAGAATCGATCGTTTGGTGGACAATTCGCCTTGCACCGGCTCGCCGGAACCCTAATCATTGCTGACCCCGGTGCACAAGGTTTTCCGGCGATCTATGGCCGCCGGCGAGCCTCCCAACATGTTCAGCAGGTCAGAATATGGAGGGGGGGCGAGCGAGGGGCTTGGAGGTGGCCGGTAAGGTCGTTCCGGTGAGGCTCGTCGGAGGGTGCCGCCGCGAGTTCTGTTCGGCCGGAGGTAGGAGACGACCCGGTGGGTCCCCCAGGTCAGCGACGGAGGTTTTAGTATTTGATCGGCTGTGGCGCGGGGATCGCGTGTGGAGGCGCGGGAAATATTCAGTAGCCCCGTGTGGCTTGTCCCGACGCGTGACACCTGTCCCCGGACCCACAGCCAGTATTTGAACATTTTGGGGAATTTCAGTTTTCAGCTCAAACTTTGAATAGCTACAACTTTGGGTAGGAGAATCCAAAAAAATTGTGAAACAAATTTTGTTGGATTCCTCTGATAGAGTACTATCCAAATGTAGAACCCAATTTGTATGAAACCCTCTATTTAATTCTGTAAAATTCTTTAAAGCTTTCTAGCAAAAGAATTTTTGAGGGAGTTTGGTTAATCCAAAAATCCTCAAATTTTGCCAGAATAGTCTTTAGGGTATTAGTGAACACCTGTAAAATTCTCAACTCATTTGGAGTTGATTTAATTAGGTTAATTCTGATTTTAAGTTTCTGTATTCAAATGAATACAGAAAACAATTTCAGAGAATTTCCAAAACTTGGAAATTCAGTTCTAGCTATTCCTTAGCTCCAAAAATGCTAGGAAAATTCATGCAAACTCTATGAGCTATAATTGAAATTGTGGTTCACTAATTTTTGCATGAACATGGGTGGGATCTCAGAATTAATTCTTCTTTGCTTAATTGCTTAGAAAATTATGCTGAGCAAACCACTCAATGAAAAGTGCTAATTTTTGGGCCAGAGGACTTTCTTGTGACAAGGAACTCACATGAAAATTCTCAGCCCCATTGGAGCCCTGGGTCACCCCTGTTCTTTTTAACCTCCTTAAGCGATCAATATAGAAGAGGGGGAAAACCACTTAGCCTTTAATCATATGCTTAGATCCAAACCTAAACCACTAGCACCAGTGTCATTTTAAATTCTTAAACAGAGTTCCAGTTTTTGAAAACTTGTTATTAGGACTTGTAGCAAAGTCTTTACAATTAAACGATATGCATATTCATCACATGTAGTATCTACGTGGAGGAGTTGGAGTCATCGGAATAGAGATCAATGAAGGAGGAAAGAGGTTGATCAAGCACCAAGTGGTCTTCACTAACTGAACTTCATATATATATAAGTCACCTGCAAAACAAAGGCAAGCCCCGGTTTGCATCAAAACATTACAAGTTTCTATTTGTATTCACTTATTATGTCTAGCATTTTGTTTATTGCATTAAGTCTAGGTGGTATGACACTCCAAATGCATGACCCAGAAAATCCTGGAGTTTAATGTAGGATATGTTATCAATTAATTATAACTGCTGATCTCAACAAAAATGGATTAAAAGAAGCAGAACTCGAGTGGGCAGATTTCTACTCGTGAACGGGGATTTAGGGGGGATAAATCGGAAGAATTGGGAATTGATCCTCATAGTTGGGAATGGAGACCGGGCAGTGGATGGAAGGTCAAGGACGTGGTCCTGTGAGCCTAGTCTATGTATGAGTCGATTAAGGCCCGTTCTCGTGTGCGGCCCGTTGGGCAAGTTTGAGTTGTGTACCGGATGCATACTGGCTATATGGGACCCAGGAAACCGATGTAGCATGTTAACCTGGGTGTCGAGGCATACCTCACCGTCTGATGCCGATGCTGAAAGGATAGAGAAGTCTGCTCTACGAGGGTTTGCCGTAGAGAGACTTAATCCCAGTCGGTGGGACCGGTTCGACATTTGGGTGTCGTGTGAAAGGTGGCCACGTACGACGTCAGTGACGGTTGCTGTGTGCAACGTCGAGTACGGGCGTACGTGTCGTGTCAGCCAGGTGTTTTTGATTGCAATCACCGTCGCTCGCGGTAGTGAGCATACTTGTTCTCTGCGTCGTGACGTAGTAATAAACCAGGGAAATAGTTAATATGCTTCGTGGGTAATCCTCATAATGGAGATGAGGAACGATCAACACTTCACTAAATTTGATTTCCACCTTGGGCTAGAAGCGTGGAGGCAAAGCGTTTCTTGTTTGATTGTGGAGTCTCGACGTTGATGGCGCAAGGTCTGTATGAGTCTAGGGTAGTTCACTAAAGTTACTTTCACCTCGGGCAAGTGACATCGAGATGAAGCATTTCTTGTTTGATTGTGGGGTCTCGATGTAAGTTGCGCGAGGTCTATAAAAGTTGATTAAAACTGGAAGCAAGGACTCTCCTTTAGCTCAAGTTCATCGTTTATGAAAAATGCTATAATCAGCCCTCTATTTCCATCATATAGAGTTTCATGACTAGGGTGACGGGTCAGTCTTGCTGAGCTTCGTGCTCACAGATACTGCACAAGTTGTTTTGCAGGAAATAACTGTACGCTGAGATGTACGGGTGCCTAAGGAGATTCGGAACTCTCCGAGTGATGAACTCAGGGCAACCCCTGCCGCTGCTACTGTGATAGTGTTGCTAGTGAGAAGGTTCCGCGGGCTGGACACCTTCTCTGTTGCTTAGCATAGATATGAGTCGTGAGTTGTAATAGTCTTCCGCTGTAGTTTATTTTGAGAAGTATTTGTAAACTCAAAACTTTGTAAGTTTCCGCTTGATTTGTGTAATATGATGCTTTATTATGTGTGCTGTTGGGTGCCGCATCGCACGGCACCATCCAATGCGATTCCCGGGCGAGGTATCCCGTCCCCGTGAGTGATCGGGACGGCGGGGTCCTCACAGCGTGGTATCAGAGCCGCATTGGTAATAGCACATGGAATAAGGATCGTGTTACGACAAAAACTTCGGATACGGTGAGGAAACGGTATTAGGCCCACATAAGGACTATAGTAGTATAGTTACTTAAGTGGCATGGCTAACATATTTTTTTATATAATTCTGAATCTCGTTTATGTAACGACGCACCTACGTTGAGGTAAACATGGTAAGGAACGCCACCGAAAGCGGTTCAATTTCGGTTAGCTCCCCTGACGAGGAAAGTGGTTCAGGGAAAGGTCTCACAGCTTGGTGTGAGACGTCAATATGAAACTCTTGAACTCTTCATGTTGCTGAGATCATATGAAATGCTGATCCCTAGTGTGCGTTAGGAAAGTGAGTGGATACCCCATCGTGTGGTCAGTAACGCGATAGTATGGTCTTCTGGAAATAGCCCAGGAGGACATACGCAGCGCTTGCCATCGGCGTGCCCTGCAGGGCAGTAGGTGGTATCCGTTGGGTTGATAACATTCCCAACCGTGACGACCCGTTCATGACATATTCGGGTTCCCCGTCGTGTGGTGTTGAAACACGATCGCGTACCTTGAGACGTGACTTAACTCAAGGACGGCCGTATGACAATGATACGGGCGTTTGTATTTATTTTCAATTATAGAACTGCCTGAAATGAGAAAAACTTTGAGTGCACCACTATTGAGTGTTCTTCTGCAGGTACCAACCACGTAGTATCCCGGGTAGTACACGTGTGCGAGAGACCGTTTAGTGCCACTGATTATACGTATATACCGGTATAATCCGGTTTAGGATTTTCTTTTGGAGAGACAACGTAGTACTGACATTGTTCTTACGGTGCATCGACACCGTACCACATCTAATAACCTCTTCCCTATGAAGAAATGAGTCATGAGCTAACTTTCTACTAAAAATGGAAGTTTGAAACAAATATTAGTTACTGAATCTTATTTTGAACTAAGATTCAAATGAGAGAGTGTCTAGGTTTCAAAGATTTCAAAAACAGAGTGCTCTGTTTCTAGCAGAAATTCTTGCTGGATTTTTACAGAGCATAACTCTGAGTAGCTTTAACCAATTAAGGTGTATGATACAGTTCTGGAGAGATTTTCAAGTGCTCTACAACTTTCTTGTAGACCTCCAGAGCAAAATCACAGATTAAGTTGGTGAAAAGTTCAGTTGAAGGCAAACTGTTCAGAACCAGGACAGTAACAAAGCCTCTCTGAATCTTTCTGTTTTTAAGCCATAACTTCCTGTAGAAACATCCCTAGGAGGCCTTTGGATACTCGTTGGAAAGATATTAAAGTTAACTTTAACTTTGATATTCAACTTGAGTTACGAAAGTGCTTTTAACTGGATCAGAATCTGATCTGTTTGAAGACCAATCAGTCGGCTTGTAAATCCTTGCTGTTGGATAGATCAGTTTGCGCTTAAACCATTTTGCTTGCATGTTGAGGTTTCATTATCAGTGTTGCACTACTTTGTTTATGGAATAAATCAAGTGATAGTGTTGAACTGATAATGAACTCGTGCAATTGCAGAATGGTGCGAACTCGTTCCATGAGTGAGGTGGGCGGTTCCAGTGGTGGTGGTGGTGATAACTCTCCACAGCGGGAGCAGCGAGCTCCGCAACAGAAGCCTTCACCAGGACCTTCACCCACGGTCACAATGGCGGACATTCTGGCCGCCATGACGGGTGCAAGCGATGAGCGAACCGACTTGCTCCGCACCCTAGTGATGGATACATCCCGTCAAGGGGGATGTCAAGACGAAGACTTGCGCCAACCGAAACTGAATTCCTATGTCGAGTTCTTGGCAACTCAAGCACCGGTTTTCATTGAATCTGAGGATCCTCTGGTGGCGGATAGCTGGATCCATACCATTGAATCTAAGTTCGGGTTACTTCAATGCACCGAACATCAGAAGGTTTTATACGCAGCGCAACAACTTCACGGGTCCGCCAGTGCATGGTGGGCAAATCAACTCGCCTCCTTACCAGCTGGACATGACTGTTCATGGGCAGAATTTCGGAAGGCGTTTCTCGTGTATCATGTTCCTTCCGGAATAATTCAGCGGAAACTCGAGGAGTTTCTGGCCTTAAAACAAGGAGGGAGGGGTGCATACGAGCATTCGCGAGTATTCAACAAGCTGGCACAGTATGCGCCCCAACATGTGAACACCGAAGCACAAAAGTGTGAATGGTTTTTCCGCAGCCTCAATCCCAAGCTAATGGAGAGACTCGTGTTAGCTGATCGAAAGAACTTCAACGAATTGATGAGTGCTGCCATCATGGTTGAAGATGCTCAGCGGGAAGTGCAGGCTGAGAAAAGAAAGAACCATGTACCACCGGAGAGCAGCAGTAGTGCTCCGCAGAAATACAGGGTGGTAGACAGTACCTTGAACTGTCAGCTGATGCAGCCGGCTCGACGACTTCAGCAATATTCAGGTCGTTCGTCCCAATACTCTGAATACGGACAGCTGCAACAACGGTATATGCAGCCACGTTATTCTGCTCCTCAAGTGTTCTTGTCGCAGCAGGATACCACTAATGTCCATGCACCGAGCAACCAGGAACCGGCTGAGAAATCGTGCTTCACGTGCGGGTACTTGGGTCACGTCAGCAGAAAGTGTCCAGAAAGGATACACCATAGAGAAACTACACCGGGGCAGGGTATAAATCAACCCCGTGCTCAGCTTCAGGGAACAGCACCAAAATCCGGGTGCATTTATCATACAACTCTAGAGGATGTGCCAGATGGGGCACCTGTACTAGCGGGAATGTTCACCATCAATGAACTGCCCGTGTTAATTTTATTTGACTCTGGAGCTACACACAATTTCATCAGCAGGTCATTTGTGTGCAAATCTGAGCTCTCCACCTCTACACCGAAGGATCACTACCTTATCCGCTCACCTGGTGGTAATATAGCTGCTAATGAAGTAGTGATCAAAGCACCCTTGTGCTTAGGTGGAAACTTATATCCCACAACCCTCATTGTATTAGAGGGACAAAAGATCAACGTGATTCTAGGAATGGCGTGGATGAACTACCACGGGGCTGTTCTTGATATTGGTCCACGGATTGTTAGTTTGGACTCTCCAATCTACGGTCTCCAAACGCTCATACTTGAAGCCGTGGATTCTAAAAATCCAGGGGTATACCACAGTGTGACCACGAAACTGGAGGATATTCCAGTGGTCCGTGAGTACCCAGATGTGTTTCCCGACGATCTTCCAGGGATGCCGCCTGAGAGGGATGTGGTATTCAAGATCGAGTTAGCACCGGGAACCACACCAATATCTCGGAGGCCGTACAAAATGTCTCCGAAGGAATTAGCTGAACTAAAAGAACAGCTAAAGGACTTAATGGACAAAGGGTTCATCCGACCAAGCTCATCGCCATGGGGCTGTTCAGCCCTTTTTGTGAAGAAAAAGGATGAGTCACTTCGATTATGTGTGGATTATCGGCCGCTGAATGCAGTGACGATCAAAAATAAATATCTGTTGCCGCGGATCGATATATTATTTGATCAGTTAGTGGGTGCCAAGATATTCTCCAAGATGGACTTACGGTCTGGTTATCATCAGATAAAGATCAGAGCGGAGGATATACCAAAGACGGCCTTCTCGACTAGATACGGGCTCTATGAGTATCTAGTCATGTCTTTCGGGCTGACAAATGCACCCGCACACTTCATGTATCTCATGAATTCAGTATTCATGCCAGAGTTGGATCAGTTCGTCGTGGTTTTCATCGACGACATTCTCGTATACTCCAAATCGGAGGAGGAGCACACCAAACATCTACATATTGTGCTCCAACGACTACGAGAACATAAGCTGTATGCCAAATTCAGTAAGTGTGAATTTTGGATCAGCAAAGTACCATTCTTAGGCCACATTATTTCAGCAGAGGGTGTGGCCATGGATCCAACAAAAATTGAGCAAGTCTTGAAGTGGGAGTCTCCAACATCGGTTCATCAAATCCGCAGTTTCTTAGGACTAGCGGGTTATTACCGGAGATTTATTCCCAACTTCTCGAAGGTGGCTAAACCAATGACAGAGTTATTAAAGAAGAGCATCAAGTATGTGTGGACAGAGGCCTGTGAAGAGGCATTTCAAACTCTAAAGAAACATCTCACAACGGCACCGGTGTTAGCCCAACCGGATACAACAAAGCCATTTAATGTTTATTGCGATGCCTCAGGCATTGGACTTGGCTGCGTCTTAATGCAAGATAGACGCGTGATCACGTATGGGTCTCGTCAACTCCGCAACCATGAGCAGCACTACCCCACTCATGACCTAGAGCTTGCTGTGGTGGTGCTTGCGTTGAAGATGTGGAGGCACTATTTACTTGGAAATTTAGTGCACCTCTACACCGACCACAAGAGCCTCAAATATATATTCACTCAGAAGGATATTAATATGAGGCAGCGGAGATGGCTGGAATTAATTAAAGACTATGAGCTCGAGATCCATTACCATCCGGGCAAAGCTAACGTGGTGGCGGATGCACTCAGTCGTAAGTCCCACGTTAATAACTTAGCAGTTGTTCCGGATGAGGATGAAGAACCAAGCTTGCGGGTGATTCCGTATGGAGCGTTGTATAATCTCGCTCTGGTGCCTACCATTAGAGAAGAGATTGTACAAGCCCAGAAGAGGGATAAAGGAATGCGGAAAATCCGGGCAAGAATCAATGAGGATAAAATGAAATGTTTCCGGGAAGATGAACAAGGTGTGTTATGGTTTAACAACCGTATCGTGGTGCGCCGGAACCTGAAGCTAAGGAAGAAAATCCTCGATGAAGCTCATACGTCCAAGTATTCGATACATCCATGGAGCAATAAGATGTATCAAGACCTGAAGACAAAATTTTGGTGGACTCGGATGAAGCGAGAAATTGCCAAGTATGTATCCGAGTGTGATACATGTCGGCGAGTCAAAGCTGACCACATAAAGAAAGCAGGAATGCTACAACCATTAAGTATTCCGGCATGGAAGCGGGAGGACATCAGCATGGATTTTATTGTTGGACTACCTCTCACGTCCAGAAAGCATGACTCCATTTGGGTGATTGTTGATCGCTTAACAAAATCAGCCCACTTCATCCCAGTGAGTACAAGATTTTCAACTAGACAATATGCAGAGTTGTATCTTTCAAGGATTGCGTGCTTACATGGAGTCCCCAAGACCATCATATCGGACCGAGGTTCAATATTTGTTGCTCGTTTCTGGGAGCAACTACATGAATCTCTAGGAACAAAGTTAATCAGAAGCTCAGCATACCATCCCCAGACGGACGGTCAAACTGAAAGGGTGGACCAGATTCTGGAGGATATGCTGAGGGCATGTGCCATAGATCATGGAAAGAACTGGGATAACCATTTGCCATTAGCAGAGTTCTCTTACAACTATGGTTACCAATCCAGTATTAAAATGGCACCATACGAAGCACTTTATGGCAGGAAGTGCCGCACACCACTCAATTGGTGTGAATCGGGCGAGAGGGTGATTTTCGGCATTGATCTTGTAAAAGATGCCGAAGAGCGGGTCCAGCTGATTCAAGAAAACCTTAGGGCCGCTCAATCTCGCCAGAAAAGCTATGCGGACCAGCGACGCCGACCCTTGTGTTTTGAAGTCGGAGATCACGTCTATCTCCGAGTATCCCCGATGAAGGGAATTCATCGATTCGGGGTCAAGGGAAAGCTAGCTCCTCGCTTTGTGGGTCCATTCCTTATTACAGAACGGTGTGGGCCGGTAGCCTACCGTTTGGAGCTGCCGCCATCCTTATCGGGCATCCACGACATCTTCCATGTCTCACACTTGAGAAAGTGTTTGAAGAAACCGACGGACATCCTTTCGGAAGACATGGAAGTATTGCAACCGGACCTCACCTACACCGAGAAGCCCATCAAGATTATCGACGAGAACAGCCGGACCACTCGAAATCGGGCTTTGAAATTTTACGAAGTCCTGTGGAGTAATCACACACCGGAAGAAGCAACGTGGGAAAGTGAAGATTACCTCCACAAGAACTATCCGGAACTTCTGTCGTAGTTGTTGTAATTACCTTCCGTCTCATCTTTCTTTTGTAATCTCGGGACGAGATTCTTTTAAGGGGGGAGGATTGTAAAGGTCCCAAAAATGTGAATACAAAGAAACATGAGTTTGCACAAATGTTGGAGTCATGTGTATGAAAAAGGGGCTTAGTTGAAACTTTTTCCCACATATGATAACATTGGTGAGAATTCTTCTAAACAAACTTAGGGTTGCTGCATGGATGGACCTCATGTAGATTAAAAACCCAGAAATGAAGAGCTCAAGTGCAAGGGAAGGGTTCAAAATTAGAGATGGACTAAAGGTAAATTTAAACTTCAAGTGAGGGAAGGACACAGTGAGAAATTCAAAACTGTTGTGTCCAAACTATTGTTTGCAGCAGCTAACACAAGAATCAAGTGGCATATTTGGATTCCTTAGGTCCAAATTAGTGGGGAGGCAAAGTTTCATTAATTTTTGAAAAGTCTTGCTGCCCATTTTTCCAAAGGGAGTCAAATGTGCAAAGAATTCAAATGAACATTTGAATTTGCATGGAATGTGTCCAAACTTGTCAAATGAGCTCAGTTTCCAATTTTTAAACATTTGGATGGATTATTTGTCAAACTGTGGAGATATTTGTGAGAAAAATGAGATGGGATAAGAAGGGGGCAGTGGGACCCACAAGTCATAGTGGTATTAGACTTGCACCCTAAGTCTCCTCTGTCTTTCACTCCATCGAGGAAATTTCTCCCCGGGCGACACCGAGCAGCTCGGGCCACGGTCACCGCCGCCACCTCCTGCTGTTCCGAGACCCACCTCGCCCTTATCTCTCACGCGTGTGGCACAACACGAATTCTTCTCTTCACCGTAGCTTGCATCGCTCTGTTCTTTCGCCCTCCCGCAAGCAGCGGCGCCCGCTCGGTTCTCCCGATCGCACACCACCGCCGGTTGCCGTTGGGTCATGATCTCCACAGCAAAAAGCGTTGTCCAAGCGTGCTCTAGATTGCTAGCAGTGTCTCACCACAGCCTCATGCTCGTGTCTACCGAAAACCGGTAGAGTGTCGTTGCTTCCGTGTTGAACGGTGAAGAACATGAGCCCGGTCGCCGTGGACAGCCTGAACCGCGGCAAGTCAAGCCCAAGCGAGCTCACTCAGCGGTGCGCCGGTGATCCTAGCTACTCCTCCCCGAAGCTCAGTCCAAGCCGTTGCTCCTCGGAGGATAATTTCGGGAATTACTCTCGGGCGGCCAAAACGACCCCGAGGTAAGAAATTGTGCAATTCGGTGTTGATTCTTGATGGTTTTAAGTCACACTTCGCACAGAAGTTTCCCCTATAGCTAGAGTACCTCCTCCCTTGATCCTAGGTTGAGAAATTAAGGGTAGGGTGAGAATTCCACGTTTTTGCCACGGAAAAATTTCCGGGCCAAGTCGGCCGCATGGTGCCGACGGGGTTAGAGTGCTCGCTGATGGTTTTGGGGGCCAATTCTAGCGGCTACACGTTCTCCTGGTGCTCTAGAGACAAAGAATCGATCGTTTGGTGGACAATTCGCCTTGCACCGGCTCGCCGGAACCCTAATCGTTGCTGACCCCGGTGCGCAAGGTTTTCCGGCGATCTACGGCCGCCGGCGAGCCTCCCAACATGTTCAGCAGGTCAGAATATGGAGGGGCGGCGAGCGAGGGGCCGGGAGGTGGCCGGTAAGGTCGTTCCGGTGAGGCTCGTCGGAGGGCGCCGCCGCGAGTTCTGTTCGGCCGGAGGTAGGAGACGACCCGGTGGGTCCCACAGGTCAGCGACGGAGGTTTTAGTCTTTGATCAGCTGTGGCGCGGGGATCGCGTGTGGAGGTGCGGGAAATACTCAGTAGCCCCGTGTGGCTTGCCCCGACGCGTGACACCTGTCCCCGGACCCAAAGCCAGTATTTGAACATTTTGGGGAATTTCAGTTTTCAGTTCAAACTTTGAATAGCTACAACTTTGGGTAGGAGAATCCAAAAAAATTGTGAAACAAATTTTGTTGGATTCCTCTGATAGATTACTATCCAAATGTAGAACCCAATTTGTATGAAACCCTCTATTTAATTCTGTAAAATTCTTTAAAGCTTTCTAGCAAAAGAATTTTTGAGGGAGTTTGGTTAATCCAAAAATCCTCAAATTTTGCCAGAATAGTCTTTAGGGTCTTAGTGAACACCTGTAAAATTCTCAACTCATTTGGAGTTGATTTAATTAGGTTAATTCTGATTTTAAGTTTCTGTATTCAAATGAATACAGAAAACAATTTCAGAGAATTTCCAAAACTTGGAAATTCAGTTCTAGCTATTCCTTAGCTCCAAAAATGCTAGGAAAATTCATGCAAACTCTATGAGCTATAATTGAAATTGTGGTTCACTAATTTTTGCATGAACATGGGTGGGATCTCAGAATTAATTCTTCTTTGCTTAATTGCTTAGAAAATTATGCTGAGCAAACCACTCAATGAAAAGTGCTAATTTTTGGGCCAGAGGACTTTCTTGTGACAAGGAACTCACATGAAAATTCTCAGCCCCATTGGAGCCCTGGGTCACCCCTGTTCTTTTTAACCTCCTTAAGCGATCAATATAGAAGAGGGGGAAACCACTTAGCCTTTAATCATATGCTTAGATCCAAACCTAAACCACTAGCACCAGTGTCATTTTAAATTCTTAAACAGAGCTCCAGTTTTTGAAAACTTGTTATTAGGACTTGTAGCAAAGTCTTTACAATTAAACGATATGCATATTCATCACATGTAGTATCTACGTGGAGGAGTTGGAGTCATCGGAATAGAGATCAAGGAAGGAGGAAAGAGGTTGATCAAGCACCAAGTGGTCTTCACTAACTGAACTTCATATATATATATAAGTCACCTGCAAAACAAAGGCAAGCCCCGGTTTGCATCAAAACATTACAAGTTTCTATTTGTATTCACTTATTATGTCTAGCATTTTGTTTATTGCATTAAGTCTAGGTGGTATGACACTCCAAATGCATGACCCAGAAAATCCTGGAGTTTAATGTAGGATATGTTATCAATTAATTATAACTGCTGATCTCAACAAAAATGGATTAAAAGAAGCAGAACTCGAGTGGGCAGATCTCTACTCGTGAACGGGGATTTAGGGGGGATCAATCGGAAGAATTGGGAATTGATCCTCATAGTTGGGAATGGAGACCGGGCAGTGGATGGAAGGTCAAGGACGTGGTCCTGTGAGCCTAGTCTATGTCTGAGTCGATTAAGGCCCGTTCTCGTGTGCGGCCCGTTGGGCAAGTTTGAGTTGTGTACCGGATGCATACTGGCTATATGGGACCCAGGAAACCGATGTAGCATGTTAACCTGGGTGTCGAGGCATACCTCACCGTCTGATGCCGATGCTGAAAGGATAGAGAAGTCTGCTCTACGAGGGTTTGCCGTAGAGAGACTTAATCCCAGTCGGTGGGACCGGTTCGACATTTGGGTGTCGTGTGAAAGGTGGCCACGTACGACGTCAGTGATGGTTGCTGTGTGCAACGTCGAGTACGGGCGTACGTGTCGTGTCAGCCGGGTGTTTTTGATTGCAATCACCGTCGCTCGCGGTAGTGAGCATACTTGTTCTCTGCGTCGTGACGTAGTAATAAACCGGGCAAATAGTTAATATGCTTCGTGGGTAATCCTCATAATGGAGATGAGGAACGATCAACACTTCACTAAATTTGATTTCCACCTTGGGCTAGAAGCGTGGAGGCAAAGCGTTTCTTGTTTGATTGTGGAGTCTCGACGTTGATGGCGCAAGGTCTGTATGAGTCTAGGGTAGTTCACTAAAGTTACTTTCACCTCGGGCAAGTGACATCGAGATGAAGCGTTTCTTGTTTGATTGTGGGGTCTCGATGTAAGTTGCGCGAGGTCTATAAAAGTTGATTAAAACTGGAAGCAAGGACTCTCCTTTAGCTCAAGTTCATCATTTATGAAAAATGCTATAATCAGCCCTCTATTTCCATCATATAGAGTTTCATGACTAGGGTGACGGGTCAGTCTTGCTGAGCTTCGTGCTCACAGATACTGCACAAGTTGTTTTGCAGGAAATAACTGTACGATGAGATGTACGGGTGCCTAAGGACTTTCGGAACTCTCCGAGTGATGAACTCAGGGCAACCCCTGCCGCTGCTACTGTGATAGTGTTGCTAGTGAGAAGATTCCGCGGGCTGGACACCTTCTCTGTTGCTTAGCATAGATATGAGTCGTGAGTTGTAATAGTCTTCCACTGTAGTTTATTTTGAGAAGTATTTGTAAACTCAAAACTTTGTAAGTTTCCGCTTGATTTATGTAATATGATGCCTTATTATGTGTGCTGTTGGGTGCCGCATCGCACGGCACCACCCAATGCGATTCCCGGGCGAGGTATCCCGTCCCCGTGAGTGATCGGGACGGCGGGGTCCTCACACAAATGTGTAAGAATTCAAATATACATTTGAATTTGGGGGACATTTGCCCAACCATACAAATGTAGATCAGTTTGAAACTCCAAACATTTGAATTCATCTCTTGCCAAGTTTTGGAGATCTTTTGAGGGGTGGGGGAGCACTGACAAGTGGGTCCCACATGTCATTGGGGAGGATCAAATGGCACAAAAGTCAACATCCTTAGGGGCTAAGTATTGCACTCGGAACAGAGCCGAGGCTCCACGGTGACACCCCGAGAAACGCCGGGCGCCACCTCCTGCTCTTCCCCTCACGCGCTGGCAAGCTCCTCGTGGGGGCGCCGTAAAACCCAGCTGTGCCCCAGCTCGCCACGACCACGAGCCGATCGTGTTTTGCCTCCTTCTCCCGAGCAGCGCCACACCGAACTCAGTTCTTTTCCCCGACGCCGCTCCTCCGATTCTCCCCTGCACGCCGACGTCTGCTTGGCCTTTTCCCGAGCTCCCCACACAAAAAGGAAGCGCCTGGGTGTGCTCTAGCTGACCACCTCACCACCTTGCGGTGTTAGCACTTCATTTGGCCACCAATTGACGATCGCAGCTGAGGACCGAGGTGCAACCGGCGGAACCGCAACCGGCTCACCGTGGGCAGTGCTCCACAGCCGTTTTCACCGTTCCTCTCCTGCACGAAAATGGTGCGCCATGCTCTCTAGATTGTGTAGGTGCAAGCCGTTTAGCGGTTGATTCACCGGGTGAAGAGTATTTCCAATTCTTCTGAAACATAGTGTGTTTGGGTAGAGCGCGGTCTAACCCAAAATTCATGCTACTCACTTAGCTATTGGCCGCGCCGGCTTGTCAGCATCTTCCTCACTCCCTAGCGGCCCTCCTCGACCAGGAATCAAGAGAAATGACCCATAAATGGCCGGGTTTGGGTTGTTTTTCGGGCCGCCATAGAATAATAGCTCGGTTCACCGTGGAGCTCTAGGTTGCCGACCGTTTCATGGGGTTTGGCGGTCATTTCCGTCACCCCCGAGCTCCCACGGTGCTCTCCGACCCTTTTCCGATCATTTTGATGCGTTGTAACACATTCCCGACCACGCCGGAACCCTAACCTCCGCTGTCACCGTCGGGAGACCTGTTCCGGTGAGCTACGTCCGCCGGCGACACCACCGACGAGTTCAGCGCCGCGAATTACGGGGGGGGGGGGGGGGCGGCGAGTCTGAGATCGGGAGACGGCCGGGAAAGCAGTTCCGGCGACACTCGCCGGAATGCGCCGCCGCGGACCCCTGGTTGGCGCGAGGAAGGAGAAGACTGCCAGGTGGGACCCACTTGCAGACATTTAAACATTTTGAAATATCCAGTTTGTAGTTCAAACTTTGGAGGACCACAACTCAGGGTAGTAGAATCCAAAAATTATGAAACAAACTATTTTGGATTCCTCTAACTGAGTACAATCCAAATCTAAAACCCAATTTGTATGAAACCCATTAATTAATTCTGGAAAATTCTTTAAAGCTTTTCAGCAAAAGAATTTTAGAGGGAGTTTGGTGCATCCAAAAATACCCAAATTTTGCCAGAATGTTTTTTAGGACTTTAGTGAACCCCTGTAAAAGTTTCAGACCATTTGGAGTTGATTTGGTCAGAGCAATTCAAATTTGAAGGTGCTGTGTTCATTTGAATACAGAAACATTTTCAGAGAATTCCAAAACTTGGAAATTCAGTTCTGGCCAAATCTTAGCTCCAAAAATACTAGGAAAATTCATGAAAACTCTATGAGCTATAATTGTAATTTTAGTTCACTAAGTTGGGCATGAACAGGGGTATTACCTCAGAATTAATTCTTCTTTGCTTATTTGCTAAGAGAATTATTCTGAGCAAACCACTCCATGAAAAGTACTACTGTTTGGTCCAGAGAGTTTTCTTGTGACAAGGAACTCACACGAAAATTCTCAGCTCCATTGGAGCTCTGGATCACCCCTGTCCTGTTTAACCACTTGAGGGATTAATATGGAAAAGGGGGAAAAACCACTTAGCATTTAACCAGGGGGATTAAGTCTAAGCCAAACCACTAAACCCCAGTTCCATTTTAAATTCTTAAACAGAGTTCCAGTTGTTAGAGGCTGGTTATTAGAACTAATAGCAAAAGCATTACAATAAACTCATATGCATATTCATTAACATGTAGTATTGTATTAAACGTGTAGCCATTGAAGAAGAGACTCCGGAAGTGCTGGACTTCCTCCTTCCGGAAGAAGAACTAACTCCTGACCAGCAGCAACAAGGCAAGCCCCGGTTTGCATTAACCTTTTTATAAGTTTTACTTTTTTTACATGTGTCTTATGAAGTATGAATGTGCATTAGGTGTAGGATGAATGGAACCTCACTTGCATAACCCGAACTTTTCCCTAAGAGTGAGGGTAGTGTCTAACACCTCGAGTAGAAAGGCTATGCTTAAAAACTCATAGGGCTTCGGTACAAGTCGAGTAGTTGGAATCTACTCGCGAGATAGGCTTGGGACACACGGGTTCGGTTGAGTGATGTGAGATCACTTTAGTAATGAAAATGAGACTAGGCAGGTGCTAGTGCGCAGCAAGAGGAAGTCTTGTGTGCGCAGCCCTGCCCGTGTCGATTGAGGACCGATCTGTGTGCGGCCCTGCTGAACAAGTACTTAACGTACCGAAGGCATATCGGATATATGGGCCCCGATAAACCGATGTAGCCTAAACCTCCGGGCGTCGAGGCATAGCACACCGATTTATAGGTGTAGGTTGAGGGCAGCAAGGTGGAAATCTGCCAACGGGCATAGAGAGATGCTCCGTGTGGGGAACCTCCTGCTCGTTTCGGTGCGACCGGTTCGACGTTTGGGCTGTTGGGTGAAAGGTTGTCCCGTACGACATCGAGTGAGCGTGCTGTGCAGCTCCACGGGTGGGCGTACGTGACGTGCTCTTTGGGTCTCCCTGCAGGTGTATATCGAGTCGATTTGCCGTCCCTTGCAGTGACGAGTACCGCTTGTTCACTGCATCGTAACGTAGACTAATGAGTGGAATGTTATGATTCAATATTGCTGTTATGATATAATTGTATTGTTACGTGTGTGCCACCAAATATTGCTCACTAAATTTCAGCTTCATGAACCGTTAACTTGTTTCTAAAAGATGAACTAAGGATGAACTTGTAGGCGTGTCCATTTGCTGCGACATTGCTATCCTATGTCATGGTACACCTCATGTAGAGTTTCATGCTTAGGTGAGTCGGTTAAGCCTTGCTGAGCCTTCGTGCTCACGGTTGCTGCTTAAGTGTTTTTCAGGTGAGGAGCCACCCACGGACTCGGAGTACGAGTCCACCGGCGAGGGTTACCCTCCGTCGGGGACCACGGCTGAGTGGGAGCCGTACACGCCGCACTGAGCTGAGGAGTGCAGCTAGTGTGGGTTGCCCTAGGGCTGGGCAACCGACTTTTGCTAGATAGGCGGGCGTGAGCTGTATAAAAGAAACTTCCGCTGTGTAATAAAGACCCTAATTTGTAACTGAGAAGTGTACTACTTTGTACATTCAGTTTGTTTTTCCCATGTAATATAATGTGTTCTTATGACGTGTGCTGTCGGGTGTCGCATCGCGCGGCACCACCCTCTGCGATCTTGGATCAGTGGATTCCGGTCCGCCTCAGCCTGGTATCAGAGCTGCATTGGGGATAGCACAATACTTAAGAACTGTATTATGGGAAAACTTAGGTTTACGGTGAGGATCCGGTAGTTTGCCCAAGTAAGGACTATATTAGCCTAGTTACTTAAAGTGGCAAAGACTAACTTATGTGTTATAATTCTGAATTTCAATTATGTAACGGCGTACCTACGCTCTGGTAAGTATGGTAAGGAACGCCACCGAAAGCGGTTCAATTTCGGTTAGCTCCACTGACGAGGAACGTGGTTCAGGGATAAGTCTCACAGCTTGGTGTGAGACGTCAATATGAAACTCTTGGACTCTTCATGTTCCTGAGTTCATATGAAACGCTGATCCCTAGCGTGCATTAGGCAAGTAAGTGGAGACCCCATCGCGTGGCTAGTAACGCGAGAGTGTGTTCGTCTGGAAATAGCCCAGGAGGACATACACAACGCTTGCCATCGGCGTGCCCTGCAGGGCAGTAGGTGGTATCTGTTGGGTTGATAACATTCCCAACCGTGACGACCTGTTGATGACATACTCGGGTTCCCCGTCGTGTGGTGTGGAAACACAATCACGTACCTTGAGACGTGACCTAACTCAAGGACGGCCGTATGACAATGATACGGGCGTTTGTATTTACTTTTAAATATGGTCCTGCCTGAAATGAAAACAACCATTGAGTGCACAATTATTGTGTGGTCTTCTGCAGGTGCTAACCACGTATGTATCCGTGTAGTAAACGTGTGCGAGAGACCGGTTAGTGCCACACTTGAGACGTATATGCCGGTATGATCCGGTTAGGATTTTCTTTTGTGAGGAACGTAGTACCGAGATATTGTAGGCATATGCATGAAAATAATGATAAAAAGGAAATAAAATCATTAGGTTCAACAATTAGGACCCTGGTTGGTAGACAAATTGGAAAGGGATGAGTGTAGTTCCAACAGACTGAAAAACAGAGTGCTCTGTTTTCGGCACCAAGTTTGTTGATCTCCAACAGGGCATAACACACAGGTCTTTTAGCGCAGAGAGGTGTGGCATATAGTTCTGGGAGGGTATTGAAGTACCCTACAACTTTGTTGTAGACTTCCAGAGCTGAAACACATCTTAAGATGGCTTAAATTCCAGGGAAATGTAAACTGTCCAGAACCAGGACGGAGTAAAACCTTCTCTGAACTGTTCTATTTTTCAAACATAACTCGCAGTAGAAAAATCTAAAATTGTCATAAGATACACTCGTAGAAAGAGTAGAAGATGTGTGACATCTTTGCAGTTCAAAGTTTCTGAAATTTCAGCACAGATTTCAGTGGAAACCAGGGTTGAAAACAGCCACTTCCAAGGGAGGTGCTGTTAAAATTCTTCCAGAAATTCTGTGGACTTTGAATTACCATCACTTTTTAACCAGAGCTGATCTGGGGGCAAATGAGTACTCGTTGGAAAGATACGGAAGTTAACTTTAACTTTGGTGTTCAGCGTGAGTCATGAAAATGCCCAGAACCAGATCAAAACTTGGAATAGATAGAAACTGGTCATTCTGACAAAGGAGTGACTGTTGAACTCATTGGAGAGGGTGTTGTACCCTAAGGGTGGTATACGTGATGACAACGCGATAGTAATGTCTCGTAGTGACCAAACCTAGTTATGGTGAGCTTCCAGAGAGGAGGTTCCTTAAGTTGGATTAAACTAGCTTGTGTTTGGTCTGGTAATGGTGTAGCTTGTGCAAAGTTATTACATTATCTACTTACGAGATGTATCGCATGTTTTATTGTCATTATGTTGTTACGCCTATTTTTATTGGATTGCCTGCAATCTGTTGCGGCACTGATGTTATTGTCGTATGGTTGCAGATGGTTCGCACTAGGACCACGCACGAGGTTGGTGGCTCTAGCCAAGGGGGAGGCGATGACTCCCAGCCACCGGCCTACGACGGCACCCCGCAGCAGCAGCCACCACCACCGCCTCCGCTTACCCTAGCAGATGTGATAGCGGCACTGGTGGGAGGTCGTGAGGAGCAGACCGACCTGCTCCGCACGATCGTGCAGAATACGTCCCAGGCGGGGGGACGTCAAGATAGAGGGCCTCGTGAGCCCCCGGAAGTGTCGTACTCGGACTTCATGAGTACGCACCCTCCAGTGTTCACCGAAGCCGAAGAACCACTGGAGGCGGACAACTGGCTGCGGACCATCGAGTCCAAGTTCGGGCTGCTCCAATGTACGGAGCGGCAGAAGACTCTGTTCGCAGCGCAGCAACTCCACGGTGCCGCTGGTGCGTGGTGGGCGAACTATGTCGCCTCACGTCCGGCTGGCCATGCCGTGGAATGGCAAGAGTTCCAGGAGGCGTTCCGCGCCTACCACATTCCTCCCGGAATCATGAAGAGGAAGTTCCAAGAATTCTTGGAGCTGAAGCAGGGCGGGAGGAGTGCCCATGACTACTCCTGTGCCTTCAACCATCTGGCGCAATATGCGTCAGACTATGTCTCCACGGAGGAGAATAAGAGGGAGCATTTCAATCGGGGGTTACACCCTGAAATGAAGACGCACCTCGTTCAGTGGAATCGCGGCACTTTCAACGACCTAGTCAATGCCGCGATTATGCAAGAGGATGCTCAGCGAGAGTTGGCAGCTGAGCAGAGGAAGCGCAGCGCTCCACCTAGCAGCGGTGGTGGCGTGCCCCAGAAGTACCGTATGGTGTATCGGACACCATCCGGGCAGCAGTGGCATCCACCGGCGCGACCTCAACGGTTCGGGGGACGTCCGTTCCAGTCACCCTCGTTCCGTCCGCCGATGCCACCACCAAGACTGCAGCAGCAGCAGCAGACGGTACCCCGGGCGTTTCCACCGCCACAACGCGCTCCGGGATTCCGTCCACCGATCAGCGGGGGACCGCCCCGTTTCACCGACTTCACGTGTGGCCAGGCGGGCCACTTCGCGAAGGACTGTCCCCAGGGGCAGCAGAGCAGCGGGCAAGCCCAGTTTCAGGGCGGTGCTCAAGGCCGACCTCCGGTGAAGAAGGTTGGTCAGCGGACTGGAGGCGTCCGCAACCTCGACAATGAGGACGCCCCGGAGGGAGACAACATGCTGGCGGGTACGTTCACTCTCAACAATCAAGCCATCATCATACTTTTTGATTCTGGTGCAACCCACAACTTTATAAGTGCATCATATGTGGTTAAGCATCAGCTGGAAGCCTTTCCAACCGAGTGTTCGTATATGATCTGCTCACCGGGAGGAAAGATTTCAGCAACGATGATGGTTCCGAAAGCACCACTGTGCTTAGGTGGGAAGATATATCCCACCACTATGATTATCCTTGAGGGGCAAAAGATTGATGCAATCTTAGGAATGTCATGGCTAAGCTACCATGGCGCTGTCCTGGAAACCCCATCACGGACGGTTTACCTCAACTCCCCATTACACCGTCCGCAGTCCCTCTTATTAGATAATCCAGTATGTGAAGTTTCAGTGATCAACAATACTGAAACTCTCAAGTTAGAGGACATCCCCGTAGTCCGAGAGTATCCTGACGTGTTTCCGGATGATCTTTCGGGCATGCCACCGGAGCGGGATGTCGAGTTCAAGATTGAACTTGCACCCGGGACTACGCCCATATCACGGAGACCATACAAAATGGATCCCAATGAGCTGGCTGAACTAAAAGAACAGCTCAATGATCTGTTGAGCAAGGGTTTCATTAGGCCGAGTTCCTCGCCTTGGGATGCTCGGCGCTGTTTGTAAAGAAGAAGGATGAAACCCTGAGGCTGTGTGTGGACTACCGGCCGCTCAACGCTGTCACCATCAAGAATAAGTACCCACTGCCCAGTATTGACATTTTGTTTGATCAACTTGTGGGGGCAAGTGTCTTCTCAAAGATGGACCTTCGCTCTGGATATCACCAGATCAAGATCCGGCCGCTCAACGCCGTCACCATCAAGAATAATTACCCACTGCCCCGTATTGACATTTTGTTTGATCAACTTGTGGGGGCAAGTGTGTTCTCAAAGATGGACCTTCGCTCTGGATATCACCAGATCAATATCCGGGCGGAGGATATCCCGAAGACGGCCTTCTCGACGAGATATAGATTATATGAATATCTTGTCATGTCCTTTGGTCTCACAAACGCTCCATCCCATTTCATGTATCTCATGAACTCAGTGTTCATGCCGGAGCTGGACAAGTTCGTGGTAGTGTTCATCGACGATATCTTGGTTTACTCCAAGACAGAAGCCGAACATGCCGAACACTTGCGGATCGTTCTTCAATGATTGCGAGACCACAAGCTCTACGCCAAGTTCAGTAAATGCGAGTTTTGGATCAGCCAAGTGCCATTCTTGGGACATATCATCTCAGCAGAAGGCATTGCGGTTGACCCAAGAAAAATAGAGCAAGTGCTGAAATGGAAAGCTCCCACTTCAGTCCATGAAGTCAGAAGCTTCCTCGGGTTAGCAGGATACTATCGGAGATTCATTCCAAGTTTCTCCAAGCTCGCTAAGCCGATGACAGAGTTACTGAAGAAAGGGACGAAATATGTTTGGAACACGGCGTGTGAAGGAGCATTCCGAACATTGGTGAAGCATCTCACCACAGCCCCGGTCTTAGCTCAGCCAGATACAACAAAGCCCTTTGACGTGTACTGTGACGCGTCCGGTATTGGGCTCGGCTGCGTGTTGATGCAGGAAGGACGTGTGGTCGCCTATGACTCACGCCAACTTCGGAACCATGAGCAGCATTATCCGACTCATGATCTTGAGCTTGCTGCCGTGGTGTTGGCGCTAAAAATGTGGAGGCACTATCTCCTGGGAAACTTGGTGCATCTCTACACCGACCACAAGAGCTTGAAATATATTTTCACCCAGAAGGAGCTGAACATTAGGCGAAGGAGGTGGTTAGAACTGATCAAAGATTATGAAATTGAGATTCACTACCACCCCGGCAAAGCGAATGTGGTTGCTGACGCGCTGAGTCGGAAATCACATGTCCATCACCTCACCATAACCCCGGTTGAGGAGGAAGAACCGAGTTTATACTTGGTTCCTTATGGATCGCTGTACAACCTTGCTCTCATCCCTACCATTAGGGAAGACATCATTGCAGCTCAGAAGACGTATAAAGGCATGGCACATCTCCGGAGACGGATAGACAATGGAGAGATCAAGTGTTTCCGGAAGGATGATGAGGGGACGCTATGGTTTAATGACCGCATAGTCGTACCCCGAGATATGGAACTGAGGAAGAACATCCTCGATGAAACTCACTTGTCTAAATACTCCATTCATCCAGGCAGCAACAAGATGTACCAAGATTTGAAACAGAAATTTTGGTGGACACGGATGAAACGGGAGGTAGCGAAGTACGTATCTGAGTGCGATACGTGCCGACGAGTGAAAGCTGATCACATGAAGAAGTCAGGGCTGATGCAACCCCTGAAGATTCCGGCATGGAAATGGGAAGACGTGAGCATGGATTTCATTGTAGGATTGCCCCTAATTGCCAACAAACATGATTCCATTTGGGTAATCGTTGATCGGTTAACCAAGACGGCTCATTTCATCCCGGTGAATACACGTTACAATGCCGGAAAATATGCGGAGCTGTACATAGCGAAGATTCTATGCCTATACGGGGTACCCAAGACCATCGTCTCAGATCGAGGTGCATTATTTGTATCTCGCTTTTGGGAGCAGCTACACGCTGCATTGGGTACTAAGTTGATCAGGAGCTCCGCCTATCACCCTCAAACAGATGGGCAAACAGAGAGGGTGAACCAAGTATTAGAAGACATGTTGAGAGCATGTGCCATCCACCACGGTAGGAACTGGGATGATCACCTACCGTTGGTGGAATTCTCGTACAACAATGGCTATCAGGTGAGTATCAAGATGGCACCCTACGAAGCTCTCTACGGTCGCAAATGCCGCACCCCATTAAATTGGTGCGAGTCCAGTGAAAGGGTCACATTCGGGGTTGATGTGGTGAACGACGCCGAAGAGCGCGTTCGGACAATTCAAGCCAATTTGAAGGCCGCTCAATCCCGGCAGAAGAGCTACACTGATAAGAGTCGTAGGCCGTTGCACTTTGATGTTGGGGAACACATGTACCTCCGCGTGTCTCCGATGAAGGGCGTGCACCGGTTCGGTGTGAAGGGGAAGCTTGCTCCCCGTTTTATTGGACCCTACGCTATCACCGAGAAGTGTGGACCAGCAGCGTATCGATTGGAGCTACCGGCATCTCTGGCTGGTGTCCATGATGTTTTCCATGTTTCGCAACTGCGAAAATGCTTGAAGCATACAGCTGCTGTTCCTACCAAAGACATCGACGAGCTGAAACCGGATTTAACATATGATGAGTATCCGGTGGAAATTCTTGATGAGAAAGCCCGAACCACGCGTAGAAGAACGTTGTGGTTCTACAAAATACTCTGGAGCAACCACACCGCCGAAGAAGCGACGTGGGAGAGCGAGGAATTCCTTCGCTCAAATTACCCGGAGTTCATGGCATCTCAGTACGGGTAAGTCCCTGTTACATCGCTATCCCTTCTTTTATAATCTCGGGACGAGATTCTTTTAAGTGGGGAGGGATGTAAAAGCCCAAGAAAAGGGACTTGCAAAAACTTTTTATCACCACACAACACCACCGTTTTGTTGTGTATAGATTGTGAAAAAGTGTGAAGAGCAAGTAACCTCCATCAAAAGAGTGGTTAGAGGGGAAAGCCTACACTTTCAAAAAGGGGGAAGTTTACACATGACACATGAGAGGATGATTCAAAACTGTTACATTCAAACTCGTGGTTGCAGCATCTAAAATTAAGATCAAAGTGCATAATTGGATTTCTCAGGTAAAAATTAGTGGGGAGGAAAAGTTTCAATAATTTTTGAAAAGGTTTGCTACCCATTTGTCCAAAAAGGATCCAAATGTGCAAGAATTCAAATATACATTTGAATTTGGGGGAGATTTGCCCAACCATACAAATGTAGATCAGTTTGAAACTCCAAACATTTGAATTCATCACTTGCCAAGTTTTGGAGATATTTTGAGGGGTGGGGGAGCACTGACAAGTGGGTCCCACATGTCATTGGGAAGGATCAAATGGCACAAAAGTCAACAGCCTTAGGGGCTAAGTATTGCACTCAGAACAGAGCCGAGGCTCCACGGTGACACCCCGAGAAACGCCGGGCGCCACCTCCTGCTCTTCCTCTCGCGCGCTGGCAAGCTCCTCGTGGGGGCGCCGTAAAACCCAGCTGTGCCCCAGCTCGCCACGACCACGAGCCGATCGTGTTTTGCCTCCTTCTCCCGAGCAGCGCCACACCGAGCTCAGTTCTTTTCCCCGACGCCGCTCCTCCGATTCTCCCCTGCATGCCGACGTCTGGTCGGCCTTTGCCCGAGCTCCCCACACAAAAAGGAAGCGCCTGGGTGTGCTCTAGCTGACCACCTCACCACCTTGCGGTGTTAGCACTTCATTTGGCCACCAATTGACGATCGCAGCTGAGGACTGAGGTGCAACCGGCGGAACCGCAACCGGCTCACCGTGGGCAGCGCTCCACAGCCGTTTTCACCGTTCCTCTCCTGCACGAAAAAGGTGCGCCATGCTCTCTAGATTGTGTAGGTGCAAGCCGTTTAGCGGTTGATTCACCGGGTGAAGAGTATTTCCAATTCTTCCGAAACATAGTGTGTTTGGGTAGAGCGCGGTCTAACCCAAAATTCATGCTACTCACTTAGCTATTGGCCGCGCCGGCTTGTCAGCACCTTCCTCACTCCCTAGCGGCCCTCCTCGACCAGGAATCAAGGGAAATGACCCAGAAATGGCCGGGTTTGGGTTGTTTTTCGGGCCGCCATAGAATAATAGCTCGGTTCACCGTGAAGCTCTAGGTTGCCGACCGTTTCATGGGGTTTGGCGGTCATTTCCGTCACCCCCGAGCTCCCACGGTGCTCTCCGACCCTTTGCCGATCATTTTGATGCGTTGTAACGCATTCCCGACCACGCCGGAACCCTAACCGCCGCTGTCACCGTCGGGAGCCCTGTTCCGGTGAGCTACGGCCGCCGGCGACACCACCGACGAGTTCAGCGCCGCGAATTACGGGTGGGGGGGCGGTGAGTCTGAGATCGGGAGACTGCCGGAAAAGCAGTTCCGGCAACACTCGCCGGAGTGCACCGCCGCTGACCCCTGTTTGGCGTGAGGAAGTAGAAGACTGCCGGGTGGGACCCACTGGCAGACATTTAAACATTTCAAAATGTCCAGTTTGTAGTTCAAACTTTGGAGGACCACAACTCGGGGTAGGAGAATCCAAAAATTATGAAACAAATTTTGTTGGATTCCTCTAACTGAGTACAATCCAAATCAGAAACCCAATTTGTATGAAACCCAATAATTAATTCTGGAAAATTCTTTAAAACGTTTCAGCAAAAGAATTTTAGAGGGAGTTTGGTGCATCCAAAACTCCCCAAATTTCGCCAGAATGTTCTTTATGACATTAGTGAACCCCTGTAAAAGTTTCAGACCATTTGGAGTTGATTTGGTCAGAGCAATTCAAATTTGAAGGTGCTGTGTTCATTTGAATACAGAAACATTTTCAGAGAATTCCAAAACTTGGAAATTCAGTTCTGGCCAAATCTTAGCTCCAAAAATACTAGGAAAATTCATGCAAACTCTATGAGCTATAATTGTAATTTTAGTTCACTAAGTTGGGCATGAACAGGGGTATTACCTCAGAATTAATTCTCCTTTTCTTATTTGCTAAGAGAATTATTCTGAGCAAACCACTCCATGAAAAGTGCTAGTGTTTGGTCCAGAGAGTTTTCTTGTGACAAGGAACTCACACAAAAATTCTCAGCTCCATTGGAGCTCTGGATCACCCCTGTCCTGTTTAACCACTTGAGGGATTTATATGGAAAAGGGGGAAAACCACTTAGCATTTAACCAGGGGGATTAAGTCTAAGCCAAACCACTAAACCCCATTTCCATTTTAAATTCTTAAACAGAGTTCCAGTTGTTAGAGGCTGGTTATTAGAACTAATAGCAAAAGCATTACAATAAACTCATATGCATATTCATTAACATGTAGTATTGTATTAAACGTGTAGCCATTGAAGAAGAGACTCCCGAAGTGCTGGACTTCCTCCTTCCGGAAGAAGAACTAACTCCTGACCAGCAGCAACAAGGCAAGCCCCGGTTTGCGTTAACCTTTTTATAAGTTTTACTTTGTTTACATGTGTCTTATGAAGTATGAATGTGCATTAGGTGTAGGATGAATGGAACCTCACTTGCATAACCCGAACTTTTCCCTAAGAGTGAGGGTAATGTCTAAGACCTCGAGTAGAAAGGCTATGCTTAAAAACTCATAGGGCTTCGGTACAAGTCGAGTAGTTGGAATCTACTCGCGAGATAGGCTTGGGACACACGGGTTCGGTTGAGTGATGTGAGATCACTTTAGTAATGAAAATGAGACTAGGCAGGTGCTAGGGCGCAGCAAGAGGAAGTCTTGTGTGCGCAGCCCTGCCCGTGTCGATTGAGGACCGATCCGTGTGCGGCCCTGCTGAACAAGTATTGAACGTACTGAAGGCATATCGGATATATGGGCCCCGATAAACCGATGTAGCCTAAACCTCCGGGCGTCGAGGCATAGCACACCGATTTATAGGTGTAGGTTGATGGCAGCAAGGTGGAAATCTGCCAACGGGCATAGAGAGATGCTCCGTGTGGGGAACCTCCTGCTCGTTTCGGTGCGACCGGTTCGACGTTTGGGCTGTTGGGTGAAAGGTTGTCCCGTACGACATTGAGTGAGCGTGCTGTTCAGCTCCACGGGTGGGCGTACGTGACGTGCTCTTTGGGTCTCCCTGCAGGTGTATATCGAGTCGATTCGCCATCCCTCGCGGTGACGAGTACCACTTGTTCACTGCGTCGTAACGTAGACTAATGAGTGGAATGTTATGATTCAATATTGCTGTTATGATATAATTGTATTGTTACATGTGTGCCACCAAATATTGCTCACTAAATTTCAGCTTCATGAACCGTTAACTTGTTTCTAAAAGATGAACTAAGGATGAACTTGTAGGCGTGTCCATTTGCTGCAACATTGCTATCCTATGTCATGGTACACCTCATGTAGAGTTTCATGCTTAGGTGAGTCGGTTAAGCCTTTCTGAGCCTTCGTGCTCACGGTTGCTGCTTAAGTGTTTTTCAGGTGAGGAGCCACCCACGGACTCGGAGTACGAGTCCACCGGCGAGGGTTACCCTCCGTCGGGGACCACGGCTGAGTGGGAGCCGTACACGCCGCGCTGAGCTGAGGAGTGCAGCTAGTGTGGGTTGCTCTAGGGCTGGGCAACCGACTTTTGCTAGATAGGCGGGCGTGAGTTATATAAAAGAAACTTCTGCTGTGTAATAAAGACCCTAGTTTGTAACTGAGAAGTGTACTCCTTTGTACATTCAGTTTGTTTTTCCCATGTAATATAATGTGTTCTTATGATGTGTGCTGTCGGGTGTCGCATCGCGCGGCACCACCCTCTGCGATCCTGGATGAGCGGATTCCGGTCCGCCTCAACGGTTGCCTTGGTTAGCTCCTCCGTTTGGCCGTGGGTTCTGCTTGGGCGCATTGCTTGGCTGTCCAAGGCCTTTCCTCGGGCACTGACTTGCGAAGTGTCCCGTCTCTCCGCATGAAAAGCATGCCTTGTTGCCCAACACAGCAGGGACGTTGGGGAAAGGGTGGTTTTGAGCATAAGCGCCCATGTTGGGACAGAGCGCAGGAGGCAAAGGCATACGAGGTGCTTGCATAACAGGACGTTGCTGTGGTGGTTGATTAGGGTGAAAACTAGAGGCGGACGAGCCATTCTGCATTGCAGCTGGGGGCATGAAATGGGGATGTACATTACTCACTTGTGGCTGGTATGGCATCTTTCTCTTGCCCTCTTGCTCGATCTCTCGGATCTTGCTTTCAACCACTGTAGCTTTGTCAACTAGCTTCTGGATGTTTGCATAGTCATTGTTGAGCAGTTGAACTTGGATCTCATTGTTCAACCCTCTCATGAACAAGTACTGCTTCCGTTGGTCTGAGTTGACATCCTCGGGGGCATACCTTGACAGCTGTGTGAACTTGTTGAGGTACACTGTGACGCCCCTATCCCGAGAATAAAAACCTCTCGGAACCGAGACTGATGCATATGTGTGACCAGGATGTTCATCACACAACACATATAATCCACAAACTGAATTCAGAATATATATAACCACGAAAGAATAGGGTTTTATTACAATGTCTCATGAGTCTCAAACTCATTCTAGCAGCGGAAGTCTTCTAAGATATTGCGGAAGCAAACTAAGCAGCAGCAGCGGCTCCATCTCTACTCCACAGGCAAGGTTGAGGGTAGATTACACGCCTAATACTCCATGTGGTCTTCATAGTACTCCTCTCCTGTTGCTGATGATGTATGATAATGCAAGGGTGAGTGCATGGCGTACTCAGCAAGTGGGGAAAGTATGACATGTAGCTTACAACAAGGTAAGTATAAAAGGGCTCATTGCGTCAAAGCAAAGTTTATTTCCCAAAACATGATAAAAGACAGCAACTAGCTTTAAGTGAATGTAATCCCAACATGTATTTAAACATCAACATACCTCCATCATGATTCACCACTTTTCATATCTCATCCGAACATTTATCTTTCTCAACTTTTCACATGCTCATGAATACCATCTCGTATTCACTACCATCTCACCTCATATTCAATTCCATCTCATAGCCGAGATCAAATCTCATTGCCATGACTCAACAGTCAAGCAACCAATCTCATTACCCGGACTCGATAGTCCCGAAAACCAAATCCAAAGACCAAACCATCACCAAACCAATAACATACCAATAACCAAAACAGAAAACCTCCCAATCACCATCCCATCTAATCATGTGAGTTGTCCAGGCGCTTGTGACCGTAAGCACGGCTATCATGATAGTTTTACACTCTGCAGAGGTGGCACCACTTTACCCACAAGTTTGTGATTTCGTCACCCGTCGGTGACTGCAGAACCTCCATTATACCAGTACACAACCTTCGGTGTATGGTCAAGAGATCACAAAATAGCCTTTACAAAGGGGTTACTAGATGTATGGACTCACTAAGTTTTCACCAGCAGGCTAGAATCTCCAATTCTCCCACCTACGGGCCCCCTCTTGTGCCATGCAGTTCCCAGGGCAATCCTCACTTGACTCCCATTCCCTACGCCTTCCACGGTCCATAACAATCTAGCAACTTACTTAATTAGTCAGCTAAGCCGCACCCATATTTGGCCTTGTGGTGGCACTCTTTTCCTGGCATGGCTGGCATGAACCGGTCCTTAGATCTACGGCAAGTAAACCACCATCTCATTCTACCACTTCCACGAACGAAGCTTGCCTATATCTCCCCCGATTCATGTTCATTATCATCAAGTTCTCATTATCATTGTTCATATGAGTGCAGTAGCTAAACACATTCTATCTCGCTTCCCATATCCCGTGAACTCGAGGAAGCAAAAAGCAAAACGACCATACCCGACTCATCAACTTTCCCGGCGACAAGGGTGGTTAACAAAACTAGTAAACTCCTATGAAAGGGTTCCCCATCAAGTTGACTCAAGCACACACACCTTTTCACAAACAAAAAAGGTTTCCAAAAACATGGGATCAATATGGTCAAGGGGCACTTGCCTTGTTCCTGTGGCTTCTGTTGCTCTGGGATCTCGAAGTCGGGGTGTTGTAGTCCTTCATAGATAGCTCCCTGAGCTTGTCCTTCTAATTACGACCACACACATACAAGATTTACGGTAATCAAACATCATGCACAATCCTTATTCAAGATGCAATGGTGCATATGCATGCTAATCCTATGATGCTGTTTTTATTAGATCGGTTTGTACGTGTTCTTGCATGTTTGCATGGGTTTGCATGGGGTTTTACGATGAACAGAGGTGTAAAGATCAGATGTGGACGTGGCGATGATCTTGACTCTAGATCAAACCGATCAACACGTGATTTGTCCATGAAAAAGCTTCTGATTGAAGGGATCGAAGAAACAGATGCAAAGAAAACCGCGATCACATCGTAAGGTGGTAATGGAGACCTACCATACTTCCTTCGGGTCCTTCCTCCTAGCAAAAACATATCGTCGGCTCTGCTCCGGCGATGGCGATCGTGTCTAGGCTCGTCGGCGGTCTCACCGGTGGTTGAACTCCAGCGAAAGGGTTTAGCTCGGCGAGTTTGGGGGCTAGGGCTTCTAAGTTGTCAGCTTAGAAAAGATGTTATGATCAAGGGGTTGTTTCGGGTTCTATTTATAACCGGAAAAAGAAGAGTCCTTCTCCGATTGGATTTCAATTAAGAGTCCTATTTGATTTGTTTTTGAATCTTAACAACATATCTCTAGTTGATTTGGTGCGGTAGCAATGTGGAAATCGTGTCAGTTTCCCTCCGTATCGGTATTCCTGCTTGTATAGAAGAAAAACCGCTTCAGATCTCGTCACCTCCGCGGTGATGAGCTCCAGAGGCTCCACGTGTCCAGCGGAGGCCGGGCCTCCCTTTTCTCTGTGGATTGGACATGGCTCTTTTTGGCTATCTTTCTGATTCTTTCTTTGTTTCTACTTCTTTTAAAATGTTTCTCTATATAAAATATGAATGCATGCAGAAATCAAAATTGAGGGTGTCACAAACCTACCCCCCTTAAATTGAATCTCGCCCTCGAGATTCAATAGTGGAGAATAGATGAGGGAATTCTGCCTTGATGTCTTCTTCACGCTCCCAAATGGCTTCAGCTTCTGTGTGATGGCTCCATTGTATCTTGCACCAACGGATCACTTTGTTCCTCATGACCCTTTCCTTCACGTCCAAAATTTGGACAGGGTGCTCTTCATAGGTCAGATCCTCTTGAAATTCGAGCTCATCCGTTGGTACTTGTTATTCTGGTACTCTCAAGCACTTCTTGAGCTGGGATACATGAAACACGTCATGCACGTCGGAGAGGTGCATTGGGAGCTCTAGTTGATAGGCTACCTCTACTCGCTTGCCTTTGACGTTGAAACGTCATTGGCCACGGATAGGCGATACCTTAAGGTATACGAAGTCTCCTACTTCGAAGGTCAACTTTCTTCGCCTATTGTCCGCATAGCCTTTTTGTCGTGACTGAGCAGCCTTCAAGTTCTCCCGTGTCGTTTGGACTTGTTTCTCGACTTCTTGCAGCACTTCGGGTCCAAACACTTGGTTTTCTCGTGTCTCGTTCCAAAACAACGACGTTCTACACCGTCTACCATACAATGCTTCAAAAGGCGACATCTTCAAACTGGCCTGGTAGCTTTTGTTGTACGAGAACTCGGCATACGGAAAGCTCCTATCCCAACTACGTCCATGTTTCAAGGCGCATGCTCTCAACATGTCTTCCAAAATTTGATACCAATCTGTGACGCCCCTATCCCAAGAACAAAAACCTCTCGGTTTGTCCATCGGTCTGCGGGTGGTAAGCGGAGCTAAAATCCAGTCGTGTACCCATAGCTTCATGCAGCTTCTTCCAAAACCTAGAGGTAAATTGGGTACCTCGGTCTGAAACTATCCTTTTTGGGACTCCATGACGGCACACGATCTGCTCCATGTACAACTCGTCTAGTTGGGCAACGTTGTACTTGGTCTTAACAGGAAGGAAATGAGTTGTTTTAGTTAATCGGTCCACAATAACCTAGATGGAGTCGTAACCCGACTAAGTACGTGGCAATCTGACGATGAAATCCATACTGATATCTTCCCATTTCCGCCTGGGTAGTTTCAATGGTTGCAACAGTCCAGCGGGTCTTTGATGTTCGGCCTTCACCCGTTACCATGTGTCGCATAAGGCAACATACTCGGCTATGTCCCTTTTCATACCATCCCACCAGTAACAAGTCTTTAGGTCCTTGTACATCTTTGTACTGCCGGGATGTATGGAATAAGGTGAATCATGTGACTCTTTTAATATCTTGTCGCGGATATGCTTCACGTTAGGCACACAAGTCCTTTTTCCTAACCAAAGTGTACCCTTCCCGTCTTCCTTGAAGTCCTTTTCTATGCCTTGTCGGATTCTCTCCTTGATCTCCTCATCCGTTACTTGGACATCTCTTATCTCTTGTTCCAACGAAGAGTGGAGTTCCATCACTTCCATCTCGTTCAAGAACCCGAGATGTAACCATTCAAACTCCTTGCATAGCTCGGGCGGTAGCTCCCGAACCGTGAGATGGTGACATGCTCCCTTTCGGCTCAATGCATCAGCTACTACATTGGCCTTTCTAGGGTGATTGCTGATTCCAACATCATAATCCTTGATGAGTTCCAACTATCGACGTTGCCTCAAATTCAAATCCGTTTGGGTGAATATGTACTTGAGGCTCTTATGATTCGTATAGATCTCACATCGGTGACAAAGGATATAATGTCTCCAAATCTTCAAGGCATGTACCACGGCTGCGAGCTCCAAATCATGTGTGGGGTAATTCAGCTCGTGTTTCTTTAGTTGCCTCGAAGCATAGGCTACCACTTGTCCTTCTTGCATGAGCACACATCCAAGCCCTAGTCTTGATGCGTCGCAATATATGTCAAAGCTCTTGCTTACGCCCGGCAATACCAAAACCGGTGCTGTGGTTAGCCTTTTATTGAGCTCCTCAAAGCTTTCTTGGCACGCTGGTGTCCATTGGAAGGCTTTTCCCTTCGTTAGCAATTCCGTCATGGGTTTTGCTATCTTGGAGAAATCCTTGATGAACCGTCGGTAGTATCCAGCCATCCCAAGAAAACTCTGAATATCCCTCACGTTTTGCGGTTGGTTCCACTCCAGAACATCTCCCACTTTGCCGGGATCAACCGATACTCCTTTCTCGGAGATGATGTGGCCTAGGAACGATATCTCCTTTAGCCAAAATTGACATTTGCTGAGCTTGGCATACAACTGATGCTCTCGCAGCTTCTGCAATGTCAATCTCAAGTGTTATTCATGTTCCTCCTCGCTTTTTCGAATACACCATAATGTCGTCGATGAAAACCACGACGAACTTGTCCAAGTACTCCATGAAGACCTTGTACATTTGGTTGAACAGGTCCTCTATACGGGGCAGAGGGTATTTGTTCTTGATCGTCACCTCATTTGAGAGATCTATAATCCACACACATCCTTTGGGTCCCATCCTTCCTGTCCATGAAGAGCACGGGGGCTCCCCATGGTAACGAGCTTGGGCGTATAAAACCCTTTTCTAGCTGCTCCTGGATTTGCTTCTTGAGCTCCACTAGTTCGTTGACGGGCATCCTATAGGGTCTCTTTGCTATAGGTGCAGTTCCGCCACATGGCCAGCGGGCCGCGGGAGTTGTCTTCGGCGCTCTCCGTGGATTGGATTTGGCTCTTTTTGGCTATCTTTCTGATTCTTTCTTTGTTTCTACTTCTTTTAAAATGTTTCTCTATATAAAATATGAATGCATGCAGAAATCAAAATTGAGGGTGTCACATACTCATTCACGCTCTTCTTGCCTTGGCGGAGACCTTCGAACTCCTGCCTCTTAAGCATCATGACTCCAGCAGGGACGTAATGAGAGCAGAATCTCTCCTTGAACTCAGTCCAAGTGACAGTCTCCTGGTTGACATGAGCGTTGCAAAGAGTGTCCCACCAGTGAGCAGCTGCTCCCATAAGTTGGTGCGATGCGAAGAGAACTTTCTCTCATTCATTGCACTGAACTATGGCAAGCTTCTTTTCCATGGATTTCAACCAATCGTCAGCCTCCAAGGGATCGTTAACTTGAGCAAAGGGAGGTGGTCAAGTCCTCATGAACTCTCCCAGTCTGTTGTGAGCCGTCGGTGGTGGTGGTGGTGGTGGTGCAGGAACGGGGTAAGGATTGTTGTTGTTGGCTTGCAGTTGGCCCAGAGTTTGTATCATGGTTTGCATGAGCTGATTCTACATAGCCATCAACCGTTCAAGGTTGTTTGCACCAGCCCCGGGGTTATCATTCTTAGGAACTTCAACGTGGTCATCCTCTTGTGGTTCAGGGTTGCCACAGACGCTCCTCCTTGGACGGCCGACATTTTCTCTCACCATCTGTGAGAGAGAGAGAGTTGAGTAGAATAGAAGTTAGAAGTTTAGATTGATCCCCCCAACTATATGCATCAAGGGTATGAACTATATATCAACCTATATGAGGATGTGAACACATGTCGAGGCATCTCACATCCCTCTACTATGTGTGGATATGGACAACGCTGAAGCGTCCCACAACCCACACTAAGCACACAAGCACAAACAATCATCACAAAAGTTCACACCACTTCTATTCAAGCTTCTATGGTTCAAACGTTTTTTAGGGTGTCCATTCTTCCAAGGCTTGCATCCTATGGTCAAGGGGGTTCTGATGCCAATCTATGCATATTCTACCTAGGCTTGTGTCCTATGGTCAGCGTGACTCTAATGCCAATCTGCGACTAGGCCTGCGTCCTACGGTCAACATGGCTCTGATACCAATTGTGACGCCCGGTCCCGTGAAAACGGATCTGAACTAAGGCATATGTGTGCCTAGGATGTTCATCACACATACACATGTAATCCACAAACTGAATTCAGAATATAACCACGAATAATAGGGTTTAAGTACATTATTACATCAATCTCTAACTCATTCTTGCAGCGGAAGTCTCTAACTTTATTCTAGCAGCGGGAGTCTTCTAAACTATAGCGGAGGCAAACTAAACACAGCAGCGGCTCCATCTTCAACTCCATCCCCACAAGCAAGTTGACGGTAGATCACATGCCTAGTACTCCACATGGTCTTCGAAGTACTCCTCTCCAGTTACTGATGTGTTGTATGATAATGCAAGGGTCAGTACATGTCGTACTCAGCAAGTGCGGGAAGTATGACATGTAGCTTTCAATCAAGGTAGGAATAAAAAGGCTCATTGCAGAAAAGCAAAGTTTATTTCACAAACATGATAAAAACAGCAACTATATTTAAGTGAATTTAATCCCAACATGTATCCAATTAAACCAGTAACATACCAACATCATGATTCTCCACTTTTCATGTCTCATCCAGACATTTATCTTTCTCAACTTTTTCTCATGCTCATAATAACCATCTCATGATCATATCCATAACCATCTCACATTCATATCCCCAAAACCATCTCATGTTCAAGACTCAACAGTCCCGAAACCATTCTCATTACCAAGACTCAACAGTCCCGAAACCAATACCAAAGACCAAACCATAACCATACCAATAACCTCCCAATAAGCTCCCAATAACCATTCCATCTAATCATGGAAGTTGGCCAGGCACTTGTGACCGGAAGCACGGCTGTCATGATAGTTTTACACTCTGCAGAGGTGGCACCACTTTAGCCACAAGTTTGTGATTTCATCACCCGTCGGCGACTGCAGAACCTCCATTATACCAGTACACAACCGTCGGTGTATGGTCAATAGATCACAAAATAGCCTTTACAAAGGGGCTACTAGATGTATGGACTCACTAAGGTTTCACCAGTAGGCTCGAATCACCATTCTCCCACCTACGGGCCCCCTCTTGTGCCATGCAGTTCCCAGGGCAGTCCTCTCTCGACTCCCATTGTAACAACTCTGATGCCACGCTGAAACGGCCCCACGGGACCTCGTCGGGTGGTGCCGTGTTATGCGGCACCCAACAGCACACGGGTCGATGAACATACATCATATTACATAAATAGTTTGCGGAAGCGTACAAGAATATTTTACAAATAAGTATATCAGAGTAAACTACAGCGGAAGACTATCACTCTCACGACTCATATCTAAACTAGCAACAAAGAAACGGTCCAGCCCGCGGACGTTTCTTACTAGCAACACGAAGACAATCTGCAGCGGCGAGGATGCTCTTAGAGTAAGCACTCGGAGGTTCCCGAGTCTCATCGGCACCCCTTCTCATAATCAGCGAGTCAATTACCTGCAAAACAACTCGGATAGCATCCGTGAGCATAACGCTCAGCAAGACTTAACCGTCACCCTAAACATGAAACTCTAAGTGAGGTTATGAACCTAACATAGGATGGCATAAGCATAATTAACTCGCCTAAAAGTGAATCCTTACTTTCAAGTATTAATTGCAGCATTTTAAGTAACCCTGGGCACGCTACATCGGGAGTCCACAATCAAACAAGAAACGTTTTCCCCCGATGTAAATTGCTCATGGCATAAAAGAATCGAGTTTGCACTAGCCTATTCATCGAGATCCAATACAACACTAGTATAATACTTCACATCAATATGATTAGTTCCTTTCTCATGCAAGTTCTTACTACGTCACGACTGTGAGAACAAGTATGCTCGGTCCATTCCGCGAGCGACGGTGATTCGAATCAATAACACCCGGACTACACGACACGTACGCCCGTACTCAACGTTGCCTACAACAACCATCACTGACGTCGTACGTGGCAGCCTTTCCCCCGTTTCACCCCCGATGAATCGATCAAGTCGCCCCGTACAGTAGCTACTCTCATGGTGCACCTTCCGACGTGAGATGTCATGAGAATATTCCCCACATACTGCACACCGGCCGTCCGCCTGAGGCGACCCGAAAAGTCCCAACGACAGCTTCCCGAGGTACATCGGTTTACTGGGTCCCATATAGCCAGCATGAGTCCGGTACACAACTCAAACTTGTTCAACAGGGCCGCATACGGATCGGTCCTTGACCGACACGGACAGGTCTACAGCACCCAGGCCCCTATGTCCTGCTGCTCCTACAACCTCCCGGTCTCAACTTTAACTTGCTAATTCATTTACGAACCAATCCCGTATGCCCCTGTTGTTCCTAAATCTGCGAGTAGCATCTCACCACTCGACTTCTACCGAACCGTACTTAAGCATGGCAGTTCTACACGGTGAAAGACACCTACCCAATACTCCATGGGTCATTTGGCTATGCAAGAGGAGTATCAATCACTAGACCTAATGCACAGTTCATATCTTGACCGAAAGTGAGTACAAAATAAAAACTTAACAGCTGTTAAATGCAAACCGGAGCTTGCCTGTTTTGCAGGGTAGACGTATATAAGCAGTTAGTATCCTTGCAGATCCACCCTTGACTCTCCGGAGCTTGATCCACTTCGATGAATCACTCCTTTGAGTCCCCTTCGTTGTGGTTCCTATTGAGATGCATATGCACATATTTTATAGAATGTAATGGAAAGAAGTTATAGAATTACTTTCTTAAGAACAGAGGTTGTGTGGGAAAAGCCAAGCACGGCTTGGTTTGCCTCTGTTGTGCAAAGAACAGAATTAAACTGATTTGACCTTAAGGCCCTTAGCTATACACTAACCCTTTTCTCTAATGAACATAATAGATAAGCTGAAAAGATTTGAGTGCAACTGAAGAACAAGAACTCCAATGGCCTCAAAACTTTTACAGCAGGTTCTATACTACCTAAGGATTTAGCTTGCCAAATTGCAGCTAATGTGGAGTCATATTGTGTCCTCCATAATTCTCACAATATTTCTTATGTATTTTTCCCTTATACATAAGTATGGAGAATAAGGACAGGGAGTTCCAGGACTCATCTTGGGCTGATAATTTACATGTGAGTTCTTGATCACATGAGAGTCATCTGGTACAAAATTCAGCCCTTTTACTTGGGTAGTTCTCCCAGAACAATTCTTTAAGCATTTGTACTCAATAGAATTAATTCTGTAGTAATGTGCATTTACATGCCCAACTAAGTGAACTACAATTCCAAGTATGTCCCAGAGAGCTTGCCTAAATTTTCCTATGATTTTTGGAGCTATGGATTGCTCAGAACAGATTTTTGAAGTGGGAAACATTTTCTGAAAATGTTTCTGGACTCTTATGAACACAGCAGATTGTTTTTAGCAAATTCCTACTCAAATGATCATCAAATGAGCTGAAAATTTGCTATGAGGTCAACAATATGCTAAAGAATATTCTAGAAAAATTTGGGTATTTTTGGATAACCCAAACTCCCTCAATAATTCTTTTTCAGAAAATCTTCAAAGAATTTTCCAGAATATAATATTGACTTTCATAGAAATCTGAGTTCATATTTGGATAGAACTCAGAGAGGTGAATCCAAACAAATTGGAATCACTCAAATTGGAGTTTTCTACAGGGAGATATGAATTTCTAAAGATTGAGCTAAGTCAGGGATTATTTTCCTATTGCAAATCCCATTGGGCCCGCTTTTTAAACCCCAGCCAATCAGATTGGGGCCACAGCGGTTCACAGGATTGTACCGCGTAGCCACAAAACATCCTAGACACAACAGATCCTCTTTTTAAACTCTACAGGCGCTGACGGCTGGGACCCACCCGGTCTTCTTCTTCCTCCTGTTGTTTTCCCGCGCCCGCGCTGCCCCTCGCCGGCCCGACGCCGGAGCTCACCGGCTCGCCTTCTCCGGCCACCGCCCGAGCTGAGGTTTGCCGCCAGGGCGTTTATGATGTCGAGGAACATACCTGCGGGGTCATCTAGGGTTGCCGGTGACCGGAAACACCCCGGCGACGTGCGGCGGTCTTTGCTGCCTTTCGGCACCGTCGACCAGGGTTCCTAGTCCTCTAACCAAGCGACAAACACGTGCTACAGCATCAGTGGTCGATCGCCAAGCTTGGCATGGCCCTCAAATGGCACTGGAATGGCCGCAAACCGGACGTCACCGTGCGGCCGACCGGTTCCGCCGTGATCACGCTCGGTAGAGCTCAAAATTCGCGGTGCCCAGTTAATGACCTGCCTCGGATGCTAAAGAGGATATGACCGCCGGCTAGTCCAGCTCCTCCGTGCAAAATTTGACGAGCTAAGAACGGACAGAAGTGGAGAATTTTGGATTTCCATACCGGATGCTCGGGTTGAAGCCGCCGGAGCAAAACCTCGGAATTCACCGGCTACGCTCCACGAATTGCTCCAAGTTTTGGGTGAGAGCAATAACACAGCAGAACGCTCCTGTGGCCGTGCTTGATTGGGCTTGGAAGCTTCTGTGGAGAGCTGTCCACGTGAAGCCGACCGTCGATTCTTTTGAGGTCACTGCAAAATGGTTGATTGGGGGCTCGGGAACGCCGGGACTTGGTGGTTTCTGGGTCGGGGGAAGTGAGCAACGGTTGCGCCTCCGTGTTTAGCCCCTCGGAGGCCGTGGGCGCGATGGTCTCCGCCGGTTTCCCGATCGACCGAGAGCGAACGAGGGAAGAACGGCTGTGCGGCGTTCACGCGAGAGGAGGAGAGCAATCGGGTCTTTGCTCAGCCGAGGGCACGATAACGTCGAAGGAAACCGCCTTCGGTGGCCGCGCGTGGGCGGGGGGGGAAGGCAGCAGGAGGTGTCGGGTCCAGTTCCCCGGGGGGCGCGGTGGAACTCCTCGGTGGCGCCCGAGCAGAACAGAAGCCAAATTCATTTGCTTCCTGGTTAAGTTTAAGCCTCCAGCTCACTGCCATGTGGGTCCCATCCCACATTCTAACCCCCAAATATCTTCTCAAAGTGATCCTCTTAATTCCTACAATTCTGAGTTTAAAGTGTGGGTTAGAATTTTAATCCTTCCAATTCAGTTTGAATTTGCTTTCCAAATTTGAATTTGGTTGAAGTTTGCAAATTCTCCTCTTTAACTCCCTTTTGAGCTCACCCTACAATTGAAAAGTTTATGAGCAAACTTTTCCCTATAATTCCAACTATAGGGCTGCATGTTTACTCAAAGTTTTTGGTCACTACATGTGTGAACTTTGAATTTCAAATCTGATTTTTAAACTCACATGCAAAGAGGTATTTAACTCCTTATTGGTCCAACACTCTTAAGTAAAAAGGTGAACCTCATGTTGGATGTTTATCCATGTATTACTTTGCATGAAGAAAAGTTTTAGCAAGTCCCATTTTTCCTGTCATTGCCACACATATGAACTCAAACCATAGTTTTTATTCATACACATTTTTGGGACTTTTACATTCCTCCCCCCTTAAAAGAATCTCGTCCCGAGATTACAAAAGAGGAACGTGACGGGAGAGGTAATTACAAACTGTACAAAGATAAAAGTTCAGGGTAGTTGGTGCGGAGATAATCTTCACTTTCCCACGTCGCCTCTTCCGCGGTGTGATTACTCCACAGTACCTTGAAAAATCAGATCGTCCGGTTCCGGGTTACCCGGGTCTTTTCCTCTAAAATCTGGACCGGTCGCTCGGTGTAGGTCAGGTCCGGTTTCAATTCGTCGATGTCCTCAGTGCGAACAGCAGCGGTGAATTTGAGGCACTTATGCAGCTGTGATACATAAAATACATCATGAATACCCGCTAGACTTGCTGGTAACTCCAGCCGGTAGGCTACGGGTCCGCACTTCTCCGTGATAGCAAAAGGACCAATAAAACGGGGAGCGAGCTTCCCCTTTACACCGAACCGGTGAATTCCCTTCATCGGGGATACACGAAGATAAACGTGTTCTCCGACGTCAAAATGTAATGGCCTACGCCTTTGATCGGCGTAGCTCTTCTGTCGGGATTGGGCAGCCTTTAAGTTCTCTTGTATCAACCGAACTCGGTCTTCGGCTTCGTTGACAAGATCAATCCCAAACAGAACTCTTTCGCCGGACTCACACCAATTCAGTGGTGTGCGACACTTCCGGCCATAGAGAGCTTCATACGGTGCCATTTTAATACTCGCTTGATAACCGTTGTTGTATGAAAACTCCGCCAGCGGTAGGTGATCGTCCCAATTCCTACCGTGGTGGATGGCAAATGCTCTCAACATGTCCTCGAGCACTTGATTCACCCTCTCAGTTTGTCCATCAGTTTGAGGGTGAAATGCGGAGCTCCTAATCAACTTGGTGCCCAACGAGGCATGCAGCTGCTCCCAAAATCGAGCAACAAACAGCGCACCTCGATCTGAAATGATGGTCTTTGGAACACCATGTGAACATATAATTCTGGAGATGAATAACTCCGCATATTGTCTTGCTCGATAATGAGTGTTCACCGGTATGAAATGAGCTGATTTCGTCAACCGGTCGACAATCACCCATATCGAGTCATGCTTCCTGGATGTGAGCGGTAATCCGACGATGAAGTCCATACTCACATCCTCCCATTTCCACGCCGGAATCTTCAAAGGTTGTAGCGGTCCGACTTTCCGCATATGATCAGCCTTGACCCGTCTACACGTATCGCATTCGGATACATATTTAGCAACCTCCCTCTTCATCCTCGTCCACCAAAATTTCTGTTTCAAATCTTGGTACATCTTGTTACTTCCGGGATGAATGGAAAACTTTGACAGGTGGGCTTCATCCAAGATCTTCTTCCGGAGTTTCATATTGCGCGGTACCACTATACGGTCGTTAAACCATATTGTACCGTTCTCATCCTTCCGGAAACATTTCACCTCTCCGTTGTCCAGTCTTCTCCGTATGTGAGACATACCTCTGTCTCTTCTTTGAGCCTCAACAATCTCTTCCCGGATTGTTGGAATGAGCGCGAGATTATAAAGCGCGCCATACGGAATAACACGGAGGCTTGGTTCTTCATCTTCCAACTCAGCAACCGCTAAGTTGTGAATGTGGGCTTTCCGACTAAGCGCGTCGGCAACCACATTGGCTTTTCCCGGGTGATAGTGGATCTCAATTTCATAATCTTTTATGAGCTCCAACCATCTCCGTTGTCTCATATTCAGCTCCTTCTGTGTGAAGATATACTTCAGGCTCTTATGGTCGGTGTAGAGGTGGACAAGATTACCCAGTAGGTAATGCCTCCACATCTTCAATGCCAACACCACTGCAGCAAGCTCAAGATCGTGAGTTGGATAATGCTGCTCGTGGTTTCGCAGTTGACGAGACCCATAGGCGACTACACGCCCTTCTTGCATCAGAACACAGCCGAGACCGATGCCGGATGCATCGCAGTATACATCGAATGGCTTCGTCGTGTCCGGTTGAGCAAGAACTGGAGCCGTTGTGAGATGTTTCACCAAAGTTTTGAATGCAGATTCACATGCTGTATTCCACATGTATTTAGTGCTCTTCTTCAGTAGCTCCGTCATTGGTTTAGCAATCTTTGAGAAGCTCGGAATAAACCTCCGATAATATCCTGCTAAACCTAGGAAACTTCGGACCTCGTGGACTGATTTGGGAGATTCCCACTTCAGCACTTGTTCAATCTTGCTGGGGTCCACGGCGATACCTTCTGCTGAAATAATATGGCCTAGGAAAGGCACTTGATCAATCCAAAACTCGCACTTACTGAACTTGGCATATAACTGGTGCTCCCTCAACCGTTGTAGCACAGTACGCAGATGTTCAGCGTGCTCTTCTTCCGATTTGGAGTAAACCAATATGTCGTCGATGAATACCACGACGAACTTGTCTAACTCCGGCATGAACACAGAATTCATCAAGTACATGAAGTGTGCCGGAGCGTTGGTTAACCCAAATGACATGATGAGGTACTCGTAGAGTCTGTATCTCGTCGAGAAAGCTGTCTTCGGTATGTCCTCCGGTCGGATCTTGATTTGATGATAGCCCGACTGAAGATCCATCTTCGAAAATACCTTTGCACCCACAAGTTGATCAAACAGGATGTCGATGCGAGGCAAAGGATACTTGTTCTTGATCGTGACAGCATTGAGAGGACGATAATCAACACATAGCCGTAGTGTTTCGTCCTTCTTCTTAACGAACAGCGCTGAGCAACCCCAAGGTGAAGAACTTGGTCGTATGAAACCCTTGCTCATGAGTTCATTCAGTTGCTCTTTCAACTCCGCTAGCTCATTAGGTGCCATCTTGTAAGGCCTTCGTGAAATAGGCGTCGTTCCCGGCGCCAGTTCAATTTTGAACTCGACGTCCCGTTCGGGCGGCATGCCCGGTAAGTCATCGGGAAATACGTCGGGATAATCACGTACCACCGGAATATCTTCAAGCTTCAGCGCTTCCGTGTGGTAGGCCTCTACCATATCTGGATCTTCGCTGTCTAAAAACAGCGTGTGCTGTCCGTGAATCGGCGAGTCAATCTGGACAGTCCGGTTACCGATATTGAGAACGGCACCGTGACGATTTAACCAAGACATCCCCAATATAATGTCTATCTTCTGCCTATCCAACATAATCAGCGATGTTGGGTATATTTTTCCGCCCAAACACAAAGCTGCTTGGGACACAACTGATTGGCAGAGATATTTCCTCCTGGTGAACGTATGAGAAAACTCGTTGTGGGAGTATTGGTGGATAATTGGTGCTGATCCACGCATGTTTTGCTGATAAAATTGTGGGTTGCACCTGAATCAAAAAGTACCAATACGGGCACGTCCTTGAGAGTAAACATGCCCGCTAACACCGGTGCTCCCTCCAGGACATCCTCCATCGCAAGATGTTGCACACTCCAGGATTGCAATGCTGTTATGTTGACTGGAGCAGGTGGCGGCATACCACCTGATGATGATGGCTGTCTGGTGTTTACCATCTTCTCCCGGCATTCCTGCCTAAAATGCCCAAAACGGTGGCAATAAGAACACGGAGGTTTCCCCGGTTCTTCGTTGACTTGTGGTTGAGAAGTTGAGGCACTTGGCTGCAGCAATGATGCAACAGGTATCATTCGTTGCTGCGGAAATGGCGCTGCTTCAAGATAAGATTCTTGAGCAGGAAATCTGTACGGAGTTGATCTCCCTGGTGCTTGCCATATCTCCTCGGATGGTGTGTGATACACCACACGGTACTTACGAGGAACGATTGGTGTGTCTTCTTGCACATCCTCCCGGTCCCTCTTCTCTGCTTGACACTCAAGTGTCGCTTGTTCTTGCAGCAGAGCAGCACTGATCAACTCGGTGTAACTGCCTTGATTGAACAAAGCTAACTTCTCTTTTAGTATGGCACTCAAGCCATAGAAAAAGTAGTCACACATTGCAGCTTCGCTCGTCGCATAAGCAGGAGCGTATTGTGCTAGAAGATTGAATCGTCTGACATAATCGAGGACACTCATGTCCCCCTGCTTCAAGTTTCTGAATTCCTGCTGCTGGGCCTTGATAAAACCCATAGGAATGTGACGAGCCCGGAATGCTTCACGAAATTCCGTCCATTCCACTTGATGACCTTCCGGAACGGTGGCAAGATAAGCGAACCACCAATTTCCGGCGGCTCCATGGAGCTGTTGAGCTGCAAATGATGCCTTCTGATATTCGTCGCACTCAAACACCCCAAACTTGGACTCCATAACTCGAAGCCACTGATCAGCTTCCACTGGTTCATGGGCTTCCGTGAAGATTGGCGGTTGTGTCGCCAAGAAATCCAAGTAGGCGTTCCGAGGTGGAACGTCCTGTTGTGCACGCTGGAGTAAGCCCTGTTGTACCAAGGCTTGGAGTAGTCTTGTGTTCTCTTGACTTGACTCGACCATCTGAGCCATGATATCCGCCCATACCGTTGATGGTGGTGCCCGTGGTGGAGTCGAGTCATCATCTTCTTGACGAGAACTATCAGCCCTACTCGGAGAATGAGTACGCACCATACTGCACAAAGATAATTTTTGAGGGAAGTCAAAACATGATCTCAGCAGTATGTGAAAGTATGTAAAACATGAACATGCTAAAACTTTATGACAGCATAACAAAATTTCATGTTTACACATCTTCCTAAAGCCAACATATCCAGTCCCTCATTCGGTACAAAACAGACCTTTCAGTACTTAACCCAGAATTTGATCCAGTTACTAGCATTTTCATAACTCAAGTTGAATACCAAAGTTAAAGTTAACTTCAGTATATTTTCAACGAGTACTCACATGTCCCTAGATCATTTCTGAACAAAAGTTAGGATTGTTCAAAGTTGACGGAATTTCTGGCTAAAATTTGCCAGCACCTCCTTTGCATGTGGCTGTTTTCATCACAGTTTTACATACAACTGGGGTACAATTCTGAACAAACTATGAACTACAAAATCGTTGCAAATTTCCTAACCTTTCCAACGGTGTATCATATGACCCTTAGAAATTTTTCTACAGACTGTGACGGCTAATTTACAGCAACATCCAGAGAAGTCCGCAGCTGCTCTGTTTTCGGAACAGTTTGCATTCATCTGGACGTTCAACCAAGTTGGTGTCGGATTTGGCTCTGGAGTTCTACAGAAAAGTTGTATAGCACTTAATAAACTTTCCAGAACCGTATCAAACACCTCCATTGGGTCAAACTAATCAGAGTTACGCTCTGTTAAAGTTCGGCAAAACTTCTGCCAGAACAGAGCACTCTGTTTTTGAGATCAAAAGAAGCCTAGTAATTCTCTTCTTTGAAACTTAGTTCAAATGAAGAGTTCAGTAACTAATATGTGCTTTATCACATCCATTTTTTGTTTGAAAGTTAGTCATGAATGATTTCTTCATAGGTAAGAATACTATCTAGTGTAGTACGGTGACGATGCACCGTAAGACATATGACGGTACTACGTTGCCTCACCAAAGAAAAACCTAACCGGATTACGCCGGCATATACGTATCCTTAGGTGGCACTAAAACGGTCACTCGCAAACGTGTTCAACACGCACTAAGGTTTTCGTGGTTAGTACCTACATAAGCCACACTCAATCATCAGGTTCGGCTGCACACCGAACCCGGTATCCATAACAGTTTGTACACCCGGCCGTCATCACTCGCCCAGGTGTTCTCAAGCCAAACACGCCTTGAGCTACGTGTTCACGTTACTGACCACGTGACAGGGTCTCCCAAATTGCACCACGCACGCCTGGGAAGACATTGCTCGAATACCCCAAACGACATGAAGAGTCGTAGAGGATACTAAAGCGGGTCGGGTTACCTGCCACCCGTGGGGCTCCACCCTTCAGCTTGTGCGCACTGGTGGACAGCGCATACGTGCACCCCCCAAGACATAAACCGTCCCGAGATGCACGATTTTCCGTCATAACAAATAAGTAAGCTTGCCACCTTCATTATATGCTAATAGTAGTCCTTATGTGGGCCTAGTACCATTATCTCACCGTATCCTATGTTTTTGACATAATATGATGCTCAATCTGTGCTCTGTTCCCAACGCGGCTCTGATACCATGTGTAACAGCTCTGATGCCACGCTGAAACGTCCCCACGGGACCTCGTCGGGTGGTGCCGTGTTATGCGGCACCCAACAGCACACGGGTCGATGAACATACATCATATTACATAAATAGTTTGCGGAAGCGTACAAGAATATTTTACAAATAAGTATATCAGAGTAAACTACAGCGGAAGACTATCACTCTCACGACTCATATCTAAACTAGCAACAAAGAAACGGTCCAGCCCGCGGACGTTTCTTACTAGCAACACGAAGACAATCTGCAGCGGCGAGGATGCTCTTAGAGTAAGCACTCGGAGGTTCCCGAGTCTCATCGGCACCCCTTCTCATAATCAGCGAGTCAATTACCTGCAAAACAACTCGGATAGCATCCGTGAGCATAACGCTCAGCAAGACTTAACCGTCACCCTAAACATGAAACTCTAAGTGAGGTTATGAACCTAACATAGGATGGCATAAGCATAATTAACTCACCTAAAAGTGAATCCTTACTTTCAAGTATTAATTGCAGCATTTTAAGTAACCCTGGGCACGCTACATCGGGAGTCCACAATCAAACAAGAAACGTTTTCCCCCGATGTAAATTGCTCATGGCATAAAAGAATCGAGTTTGCACTAGCCTATTCATCGAGATCCAATACAACACTAGTATAATACTTCACATCAATATGATTAGTTCCTTTCTCATGCAAGTTCTTACTACGTCACGACTGTGAGAACAAGTATGCTCGGTCCATTCCGCGAGCGACGGTGATTCGAATCAATAACACCCGGACTACACGACACGTACGCCCGTACTCAACGTTGCCTACAACAACCATCACTGACGTCGTACGTGGCAGCCTTTCCCCCGTTTCACCCCCGATGAATCGATCAAGTCGCCCCGTACAGTAGCTACTCTCATGGTGCACCTTCCGACGTGAGATGTCATGAGAATATTCCCCACATACTGCACACCGGCCGTCCGCCTGAGGCGACCCGAAAAGTCCCAACGACAGCTTCCCGAGGTACATCGGTTTACTGGGTCCCATATAGCCAGCATGAGTCCGGTACACAACTCAAACTTGTTCAACAGGGCCGCATACGGATCGGTCCTTGACCGACACGGACAGGTCTACAGCACCCAGGCCCCTATGTCCTGCTGCTCCTACAACCTCCCGGTCTCAACTTTAACTTGCTAATTCATTTACGAACCAATCCCGTATGCCCCTGTTGTTCCTAAATCTGCGAGTAGCATCTCACCACTCGACTTCTACCGAACCGTACTTAAGCATGGCAGTTCTACACGGTGAAAGACACCTACCCAATACTCCATGGGTCATTTGGCTATGCAAGAGGAGTATCAATCACTAGACCTAATGCACAGTTCATATCTTGACCGAAAGTGAGTACAAAATAAAAACTTAACAGCTACAAACCGGAGCTTGCCTGTTTTGCAGGGTAGTCGTATATAAGCAGTTAGTATCCTTGCAGATCCACCCTTGACTCTCCGGAGCTTGATCCACTTCGATGAATCACTCCTTTGAGTCCCCTTCGTTGTGGTTCCTATTGAGATGCATATGCACATATTTTATAGAATGTAATGGAAAGAAGTTATAGAATTACTTTCTTAAGAACAGAGGTTGTGTGGGAAAAGCCAAGCACGGCTTGGTTTGCCTCTGTTGTGCAAAGAACAGAATTAAACTGATTTGACCTTAAGGCCCTTAGCTATACACTAACCCTTTTCTCTAATGAACATAATAGATAAGCTGAAAAGATTTGAGTGCAACTGAAGAACAAGAACTCCAATGGCCTCAAAACTTTTACAGCAGGTTCTATACTACCTAAGGATTTAGCTTGCCAAATTGCAGCTAATGTGGAGTCATATTGTGTCCTCCATAATTCTCACAATATTTCTTATGTATTTTTCCCTTATACATAAGTATGGAGAATAAGGACAGGGAGTTCCAGGACTCATCTTGGGCTGATAATTTGCATGTGAGTTCTTGATCACATGAGAGTCATCTGGTACAAAATTCAGCCCTTTTACTTGGGTAGTTCTCCCAGAACAATTCTTTAAGCATTTGTACTCAATAGAATTAATTCTGTAGTAATGTGCATTTACATGCCCAACTAAGTGAACTACAATTCCAAGTATGTCCCAGAGAGCTTGCCTAAATTTTCCTATGATTTTTGGAGCTATGGATTGCTCAGAACAGATTTTTGAAGTGGGAAACATTTTCTGAAAATGTTTCTGGACTCTTATGAACACAGCAGATTGTTTTTAGCAAATTCCTACTCAAATGATCATCAAATGAGCTGAAAATTTGCTATGAGGTCAACAATATTCTAAAGAATATTCTGGCAAAATTTGGGTATTTTTGGATAACCCAAACTCCCTCAATAATTCTTTTTCAGAAAATCTTCAAAGAATTTTCCAGAATATAATATTGACTTTCATAGAAATCTGAGTTCATATTTGGATAGAACTCAGATAGGTGAATCCAAACCAATTGGAATCACTCAAATTGGAGTTTTCTACAGGGAGATATGAATTTCTAAAGATTGAGCTAAGTCAGGGATTATTTTCCTATTGCAAATCCCATTGGGCCCGCTTTTTAAACCCCAGCCAATCAGATTGGGGCCACAGCGGTTCACAGGATTGTACCGCGTAGCCACAAAACATCCTAGCCACAACAGATCCTCTTTTTAAACTCTACAGGCGCTGACGGCTGGGACCCACCTGGTCTTCTTCTTCCTCCCGTTGTTTTCCCGCGCCCGCGCTGCCCCTCGCCGGCCCGACGCCGGAGCTCACCGGCTCGCCTTCTCCGGCCACCGCCCGAGCTGAGGTTTGCCGCCAGGGCGTTTATGATGTCGAGGAACATACCTGCGGGGTCATCTAGGGTTGCCGGTGACCGGAAACACCCCGGCGACGTGTGGCGGTCTTTGCTGCCTTTCGGCACCGTCGACCAGGGTTCCTAGTCCTCTAACCAAGCGACAAACACGTGCTACAGCATCAGTGGTCGATCGCCAAGCTTGGCATGGCCCTCAAATGGCACTGGAATGGCCGCAAACCGGACGTCACCGTGCGGCCGACCGGTTCCGCCGTGATCACGCTCGGTAGAGCTCAAAATTCGCGGTGCCCAGTTAATAACCTGCCTCGGATGCTAAAGAGGATATGACCGCCGGCTAGTCCAGCTCCTCCATGCAAAATTTGACGAGCTAAGAACGGACAGAAGTGGAGAATTTTGGATTTCCATACCGGATGCTCGGGTTGAAGCCGCCGGAGCAAAACCTCGGAATTCACCGGCTACGCTCCACGAATTGCTCCAAGTTTTGGGTGAGAGCAATAACACAGCAGAACGCTCCTGTGGCCGTGCTTGATTGGGCTTGGAAGCTTCTGTGGAGAGCTGTCCACGTGAAGCCGACCGTCGATTCTTTTGAGGTCACTGCGAAATGGTTGATTGGGGGCTCGGGAACGCCGGGACTTGGTGGTTTCTGGGTCGGGGGAAGTGAGCAACGGTTGCGCCTCCGTGTTTAGCCCCTCGGAGGCCGTGGGCGCGATGGTCTCCGCCGGTTTCCCGATCGACCGAGAGCGAACGAGGGAAGAACGGCTGTGCGGCGTTCACGCGAGAGGAGGAGAGCAATCGGGTCTTTGCTCAGCCGAGGGCACGATAACGTCGAAGGAAACCGCCTTCGGTGGCCGCGCGTGGGGGGGGGGGGGGAAGGCAGCAGGAGGTGTCGGGTCCAGTTCCCCGGGGGGCGCGGTGGAACTCCTCGGTGGCGCCCGAGCAGAACAGAAGCCAAATTCATTTGCTTCCTGGTTAAGTTTAAGCCTCCAGCTCACTGCCATGTGGGTCCCATCCCACATTCTAACCCCCAAATATCTTCTCAAAGTGATCCTCTTAATTCCTACAATTCTGAGTTTAAAGTGTGGGTTAGAATTTTAATCCTTCCAATTCAGTTTGAATTTGCTTTCCAAATTTGAATTTGGTTGAAGTTTGCAAATTCTCCTCTTTAACTCCCTTTTGAGCTCACCCTACAATTGAAAAGTTTATGAGCAAACTTTTCCCTATAATTCCAACTATAGGGCTGCATGTTTACTCAAAGTTTTTGGTCACTACATGTGTGAACTTTGAATTTAAAATCTGATTTTTAAACTCACATGCAAAGAGGTATTTAACTCCTTATTGGTCCAACACTCTTAAGTAAAAAGGTGAACCTCATGTTGGATGTTTATCCATGTATTACTTTGCATGAAGAAAAGTTTTAGCAAGTCCCATTTTTCCTGTCATTGCCACACATATGAACTCAAACCATAGTTTTTATTCATACACATTTTTGGGACTTTTACACCCATTCCCCGTGCCTTTCACGGTCCATAACAATCTAGCAACTTACCTAATTAGTCAGCTAAGCCGCACCCATACTTAGCCTTGTGGTGGCACTGTATTTCTGCCATGTGCTTGCATGAACCGGTCCTTAGATCTATGGCAAGTAAACCACCATCTCATTCTACCACATCCACGAACCAAGGTTGCCTAGATCTCCCCCGATTCATGTTCATTATCAACATCAAGTTCTTATTATCATTGTTCATATGAGTGCAGTAGCTAGACACATTCTATCTCGCTTCCCATATCCCGTGGTCTCGGCGAAGCAAAAAGCAAAAACGACCATACCCGACTCATCAACTTTATCGGCGACAAGGGTGGTTAACAAAACTAGTAAACTCCTATGAAAGGGTTTCCCATCAAGTTGACTCAAGCACACATGTTTTCGCAAACAAAACAGTTCCAAAAACATGGGATCAATATGGTCAAGGGGTGCCTTGTTCCTGTGGCTTCTGTTGCTCACGGATCTCGAATTCTTGGTGCTGCAGTCCTTCATAGACAGCTCCCTGAGCTTGTCCTTCTACTCACGATCACACATATATAAGATTTACAGCAATCAAACATCATGCACAATCCTTACTCAAGATGCAATGGTGTAGATGCATGCTAATCCTATGATGCAGTTTCATTAATACCAGTTTGTATGTGTTCTTGCATGTTTTAATGGCTTTGCATGGGGTTTTTACGATGAACAAGAGTGTAAGGATCAAATGTGGACGTGGTGACGATCTTGTCTCAAGATCTAGATCAAACTGATCAACACGTGATCTGTCTACACGAAAAAGCTTCTGTTCGAAGGGATCGAAGAAACAGATGCGAAGAAAACCGCGATGACGTTGTAAGGTAGTAACAATGACCTACCTTACTTCTCCTCAGTGTCGGGGCCTTTCTCCTAGCAAGACAGATCGTCGGCTCTCTTCCGGCGACAGCGAGCGTGTCGAGGCTTGTCGGCGGTCTCACCGGTGACTGAACTCCGGCGAAGAGGTGTATCTCGGTGAGTTGGGAGCTAGGACCTCTAAGTTGTCAGCTTGGGAAGGTGTTATGACCAAGGGGTGTTTCGGGTTCTATTTATAACCGAAAAAAGAAGAGTCCTACTCTGATTGGATTTCAAATAAGAGTCCTATTCAATTTGTTTTAGATCTTAACAACTTATCCCCAGTCGGTTTGGTGGGGTAGCAGCGTGAAATCATGTCAGTTTCCCTCAGTACTGGGTATTCTCACGCATACAGGAGAAAACCGCTTAGGGATCTCATCCTTCTGCAGGGACAAGCTCCGGAGCCTCCACGTGTCTAGCGGAGGCCTGGTCTCCCTTTTCAGCCGAGACGAGCTCCGGGTGCGCCACGCGTCTGGCGGGCGGGACCTCCCTCTCCCTCAGGGACGAGCTCCGCGTGCGTCATGTGTCTGGTGGGCGGGACCTCCCTCTCCCTCAGAGGCGAGCTCTGAGAGTGCCACGTGTCAGTTCCGGACCTCCCCTCTCTTCGGAGGTGAGCTCCGAGAGTGCCACGTGTTCAGCAACGTCATACTTCCTTTTTCCTCAGAGACGAGCTCCTAGGTCGACACGTGTCCAACAGCGTCGGACCTCCCTTCTCCTCAGAGGTGAGCTCCGAGGATGACAAGTGTCCCGTAGTGTCGGACCTCCCTTCTCCTCGGAGGTGAGCTCCGAGGATGACACGTGTCCAGCAGGACCGGACCTCTCGGAGGCGAGCTCTGAGGGTGACACGTGTCCAGCAGGACCGTATGTGACGCCCTCAATTCTGTGGAAAACCACGGAACCGAGAACTGATGCATATGTGTGCCCAGGATGTTCATCACACATACACATATGTCCCACAAACTGAATTCAGAATATATATATTACCACGAATAACAGGGTTTTATTACAATGTCTTATGAGTCTTGGACTCATGCTCACAGCGGAAGTCTTTATTCTAGCAGCGGAAGTCTTCTAACTAATGGGGAAGCAATCTAAACAGCAGCAGCAGCTCCATCTCTGCTCCATCCCCACAGACAAGGTTGAGGACAGATTACACGCCTAATGCTCCACCTGGTCTTCATAGTAATCTTCTCCTGTTGCTGATGATGAAATAATAATGCAAGTTGAGTACAATGATGTACTCAGCATGTGCCGGAGAATATGATATGTAGCTCACAACAAGGTAGGTATAAAAAGGCTCATTGCAGAAAGCAAAGTTATTTATCAAAACCATGATAAAACAGCAACTTAACTTTAAGTGAACGTAATCCCAACATGTATTAAAATACCAATCATACCTCCATTATGTTTATTACTTTCCATGTCCCAACAAGACATTAATCAATCTCATTCTTGCTCATGAATACCTTCTCGTACCCGCTACCATCTCACGAATACCATCTTTTATTCGCTACCATTTCATCTCATAAACAATTCCGTCTCACACCGAGATCAATCTCGTTGCCATGACTCAACAGTCATGCAACACCAATCTTATCACCCGGACTCAACAGTCCTGAAAACCAAACCATCCAAAACCATCCCAAAATAACCATCCAACTAATCATGGAAGTTGGCCAGGCGCTCGTGACCGTAAGCTCGGCTATCATGATAGTTTTAGACTTTGCAGAGTTTGCACCTCTTTACCCACAAGTTTGTGATTTCGTCACCCGTCGACGACTGCAGAACCTCCATTATAAAAGTACACAACCGTCGGTGTATGGCCAACAGATCACAAAATAGCCTTTACAATGGGGTTACTAGATGTATGGACTCACTAAGGTTTCACCGGCAGGCTAGAATCTCCAATTCTCCCACCCACGGGCCCCCTCTTGTGCCATGCAGTTCCCAGAGCAGTCCTCACTCGACTCCCATTTCCCGCGCCTTCCACGGTCCATAACAATCTAACAACTTACCTAATTAGTCAGCTAAGCCGCACCCATACTTGGCCTTGTGGTGGCACTGTTATCCTGGCATGTGCTCGCATGAACCGGTCCTTAGATCTATGGCAAGTAAACCACCATCTCATTCTACCTCATTCACAAACCCAGGCTTACCTAGATCTCCCTCCGATTCATGTTCATTAACAACATCAGTTCCTCAATATTCTTACGAGTGCAGTTAGCTAGACACATCTATCTCGCTTCCCGTAATCCCATGGACTCAGCGAAGCATAAAAGTAAAAAAAACCATACCTGACTCATAAACTTCCCTGGCGACAAGGGTGGTTTAACCAAAACTAGTAAACTCCTATAAAGGGTTTCCCATCATTTTTGACTCAGCACCCACACCTTTTTCACAAACAAAACAGTTTTCCAAAACAAAGGATCAATATGGTCAAGGGGCACTTGCCTTGTTCTGGCTGTTGCGGTTGCTCAAAATCTTGTTGTTGTAGTCCGTCGTAGGTAGCCCCCTGAGCTTGCCCTTCTATACATGCTCACGCACATATAAGATTTACAACAATCAATATCATGCACAAACATTAACTAGATGCGATGATGCTTATGCATGTTAATCCTACGATGCAGTTTAGTTTGTACGTGTTCTTGCATGGCTTGCATGGGTTTTATGATGAACAGAGTTGTAGAGATCAATTGTGGACGTAGCGATGATCTTAACTTTAGATTAAATCGATCAACAAGTGATCTGTCCATGAAAAAGCTTCTGTTCGAAAGGAATCGAAGAACAGATGCAAAGAAAACGCGATGATGTCGTAAGGTAGTATTGGAGACCTACCTTACGTTCTTCTTGGTCTCGGGGTCCTTCTCTTAGCAAGATAGATCGTTGGGGCTCTCTTCCGGCGAATCTTCCTCGACTGAACTCCGGCGAAGGGTTTATTCGGCGAGTTGGGGCTAGGGCTCTAAGTCGTCGGCTCAGGAGGTGGAAAAGAAGTTCGTGGTTTCGGCCAAAGGTTCTAGGTTCTATTTATAATCGGGAGGAAAAAAGTCCTAATCTGATTGGACTTCGAATAGGAGTCCTATTCAACTTGTTGTTGAATCTTAACAACTTATATCTAGTTGATTTGGTGCGGTAACATTGTGGAATTCGTGTCGGTTTCCTCCCGTACCGGTATTTCTACGCGTACAGAAGCAAAAACCGCTCTAGAACTCGTTACCTCTGCGGTGATGAGCTCCGAAAGCTCCACGTGTCCATCGGGGCCTGGTATCTCTTTTCCGAAGAGACAAGCTCCAGTTGTGCTGCGTGTCAAGCGAACGAGACCTCCCTCTTCTTCAGAGGTGAGCTCCACGTGCACCACGTGTCTGTTGGGTCGGGACTTCCCCTCTCAACAGAGGCGAGCTCCGCGGTCGACACATGTCCAATAGTGACGGACCTCCCGGAGGTGAGCTCCGGAGGTGACACGTGTCCGGTAGTGTCGGACCTCCCGCAGGTGAGCTCCGGAGGTGACAGGTGTCCTGCGTGGCTGGTCCTCTGTTTTTCCGAGGTGAATAGCTCCTAAGATGACACGTGTCCTGCGGGACTGGCCTCGCTTCTCCGCAGAGGCTAGCTCCGGGGGCAACACGTGTCCCACAGGGTCGGGCTTCTCCCCCTTTGTGGGGACGAGCCCCGAGCCTGCCACGTAGCCAGTTTAGCGGCAGGAGTTGTCTTCGGCGCTCTCTGTGAACTGGATTTGGCTCTTTTGGCTATCATTTTGATATTTTCTCTGTTTTAGCTTATTAAAAAATGTTGTTCTACATGAAACATGAATACATGCAGAAACCAAATAATGAGGGTGTCACAAATATACCCCCCTTAAATTGAATCTCGCCCTCGAGATTTGTTAGTAGAGAATAGATGGGGAAATTATGCCTTGATATCCTCTTCACGCTCCCATGTGACTTTAGCTTCGGTGTGATGGCTCCATTGTACCTTGCACCATCGGATCACTTTGTTCCTTGTGACCCTTTCCCTTACGTCCAAAATTCGGACAGGGTGCTCCGCACAAGTCAAGTCCTCTTGAAGTTCAAGCTCTTCCATTGGTACTCGCTCCTCTGGTACTCTCAAGCATTTCTTGAGCTGGGATACATGAAACACGTCATGCACGTCGGAGAGGTATGTTGGGAGCTCTAGTTGATAGGCTACTTCTCCTCGCTTGTCCAAAATCTGAAATGGTCCGATGTAGCGAGGCGCTAGCTTGCCTTTGACGTTGAAACATCGTTGGCCTCGGATAGGCGATACCTTAAGGTATACCAAGTATCCTACTTCGAAAGTCAACTTCCTTCGCCTATTGTCCGCATAGCCTTTCTGTTGTGACTGAGCAGCCTTTAAGTTCTCCCGTATCGTTTGGACTTGTTTTTTAGCTTCTTGTAGCACTTCGGGTCCAAACACCTGGTTCTCTCCGGTTTCGTTCCAAAACAGCGGTGTTCTACACCGTCTACCGTACAATGCTTTGAAAGGCGACATCTTCAAGCTAGCTTGATAGCTGTTGTTATAGGAGAATTCGGCGTACGGCAAACTCCTATCCCAACTACGCCACGTTTCAAGGCGCAAGCTCTCAACATGTCCTCCAAAATTTGGTCTGTCCTTTCGGTTTGTCCATCGGTTTGTGGGTGATAGGCGGAGCTAAAATCCAGTCGTGTACCCATAGCTTTCTGCAGCTTTCTCCAAAATCTAGAGGTAAACTGGGAACCTCGATCTGAGACTATCCTCCTCGGGACTCCATGACGGCACACTATCTGCTCCATTTACAACTCGGCTAATTGTGCAACGTTGTACTTGGCCCTTACAGGGAGAAAATGGGCTGTTTTCGTCAATCGGTCCACGATAACCCAGATTGATTCATAACCCGACTGAGTACGTGGCGATCCGACGATGAAATCCATATTGATGTCCTCCCACTTCCACTCGGGTACCTTCAAGGATTGCAACAATCCAGCGGGTCTTTGATGTTCGGCCTTCACCCGCTGGCATGTGACGCATAGGGCAACGTATTCGGCTATGTCCCTTTTCATACCATCCCACCAATAACAAGTCTTCAAGTCCTTGTACATTTTGTTACTTCCGGGATGTATGGAATAGGGTGAACCATGTGCCTCATTTAATATCATGTCGCGGATGTGCTTCACGTTAGGCACACAAATCCTTTTTCCTAGCCAACGTGTACCCTTCTCATCTTCTTTGAAATCCTTCTCTATTCCTTGTCGGATCCTGTCGAAGTGTGTTGTCGACACTTCCCCCGGACCTGCTCTGGGCAGCCCGCGGAGGTTCTTTTTTTGAGGGGCTAGTCACTCACGGAGAGCTTACGCGTTAGGGACGATGGAAGGAGAAGCTTGACACAGAGATTTTTACGTGGTTCAGGCCGCCGGAGCGTAAAACCCTACGTCCACGGTTAGAAGAGGTGCTCGTTGTATTGCTTGGTGCTCAGAACCGGAGTTCTGAGCTTGAGGATGACCTGAGTGCTAGAATGTCTAGGGAGCAAGTGTGCAAAGAGTCAAACCCTCAGGTGTGAATGGCTGAGGAGCGAACCGCTGAGGTGCGAACCCTTGCTAACGTCGCCTACCCGAGCCTTTATAGTCCAAGGCTCGGGCGGCTTACAAGGTGGGCCCGGGAACAGACAGGTGGTCCCGGGGAGATTGCCTGCCACCTACCGTATATTGCAGTTACACCGGTAGTTGTATCTGGCGTAGGATTCTGAGTCTTCGTTCTGCTGCCCTGCCCCTGCCGCAAGCTAGTCGTAGTGGTTGATAATGGTAGGGGCGGCAGGGGATGTCTTGTCGCTGTGTTTATTGGCGTACAACCTCTGACACGGCGTGCCAGTCTTCACTGCGACGTGACTGGGCGCAACGGCACCTGATAGAGGCGTGCTCCGCGTCTCCGCGCCTTGGGAAGGCGCGGGTCTTGAATACCTTGTACGGGCAAGGTATGGCGCGTCTTTACTCTTGCTGCCTACCGCGTGGGGCAGGTAGCGCGGCTCTGCTGGCCACGTGGCGGGCCCGGAGCTCTCCTCTGAGCAGAGGGTAGTCCGGCCCCGCTGGACATGTGGAGCCTTCGGAGCTCTCCCTGCGGTGGAGGGAGGTCCAGCTCTGCTGGTCATGTGGCGGGCCCGGAGCTCTCCTCTGAGGAGAGGGAGGACCGGCCCCGCTGGACACGTGGAGCCTTCGGAGCTATCCCCGCGGCGGAGGGAGGTCCGGCTCTGCTGGCCACGTGGCGGGCCCGGAGCTGTCCTCTGAGGAGAGGGAGGTCCGGCCCCGCTGGACACGTGGAGCCTTCTGTGACACCCTCAATTCTGTGGAAAATCACGGAACCGAGAACTAATGCATATGTGTGCCCAGGATGTTTTCCACATATACACATATGATCCACAAACTGAATTCAGAATATATATATTACCACGAATAACAGAGTTTATTACAATATCTCATGAGTCTTGGACTCATGCTCACAGCGGAAGTCTTTATTTCTATGCAGCGGAAGTCTTTATTCTAATGCCGAAGCAATCTAACTAAGGCGGAAGCAAATCTAAGCAGAAGTGGCTCCATCTCTACTCCCTCCACAGGCAAGGTTGAGAACAGATCACACGCCTTAATGCTCCACTTGGTCTTCATAGTAGTCTTCTCCTGCTGCTGATGAGGAGATAATGATGCAAGTTTGAGTACAATGATGTACTCAGCAAGTGCGGGAAAACATGATATGTAGCTTATAACAAGGTAGGTATAAAAAGGCTCATTTGCAGAAAAGCAGATTTTTAAAACCATGATAAAACAGCAACTTAACTTTAGATGAATATAATCCCAGCATGTATTAAATTACAAACATACCTCCAACACTTTCCATGTTCCACCCGAACATTAACCAACTTCATTCTTACTCAGGAATACCTCCTCGTATTCGCTACCATCTCACGAATACCTTCTCGTATTCGCTACCATCTTATCTCATAACAACTTCGTCTCACACCGAGACCAATCTCGTTATCATGACTCAACAGTCATGCAACCATCTTGACATCCGGACTCAACAGTCCCAAAACCATATCATAACCATGATCAATAACTATAACCAAGAACCATCCCAATAACCACCCCAACTAATCATGGCAGTTGGCCAGGCGCTCGTGACCGTAAGCTCGGCTATCATGATAGTTTTAGAACCCTGCAGAGTTTGTACCTCTTTACCCACAAGTTTGTGATTTCGTCACCCGTCGGCGACTGCAGAACCTCCATTATACCAGTACACAATCGTCGGTGTATGGCCAAGAGATCACAAAGTAGCCTTTACAAAGGGGTTACTAGATGTATGGACTCACTAAGGTTTCACCGGCAGGCTAGAATCTCCAATTCTCCCACCCACGGGCCCCCTCTTGTGCCATGCAGTTCCCAGGGAAGTCCTCACTCGACTCCCATTCCCTGCGCCTTCCACAGTCCATAACACTCTAGCAACTTACCTAATTACTCAGCTAAGCCGCACCCATACTTGGCCTTGTGGTGGCACTGTTATCCGGGCATGTGCATGCAGGAACCGGTCCTTAGATCTACGGCAAGTAAACCACCATCTCATGCTACCTCATTCACAAACCCAGGCTTGCCTAGATCTCCCTCCGATCCACGTTCATTAACATCATCAGTTTCTCATTATCATTACGAGTGCAGTTATCTAGACACATCTATCTCGGTTCCCAATCCCATAGACTCAGCGAAGCATAAAGCAAAAAACCATACCCGACACATAAACTTCCCTGGCGACAAGGGTGGTTTAACCAAAACTAGTAAACTCCTATAAAAAGTACTCAGAACACAGACCTTTTGTAAAAGCCCAAGAAAAGAGACTTGCAAAAACTTTTCTTCACCTCACAACACCACAGTTTTTATTGTGGACACCTTAGGAAATGTTGTGAAGAACATGTAACCTCCATCAAAAGAATGATTAGAGGGGAAAGCCTTCACTTTCACAAAGTAGGGTTTCTACACATGAACATGAGAGGTTGAGCTCACCCCTAGAATTTAAAAAGTCTTGGGAAGGTTCAGTCCAAAGCTCATGCAAATTCAACATTTTTTTGAGGCACTTTTGGGTTATTTCAAAAAGAGTCCAATTTGAATGTAAATTCAAATTGCAGCAACTTTCATCACCCAAATTCAAAAGTTAGCTCCATATCTATACTCAGCACATTTTTCTGAGTAAACCCACCAATTTTCATCTCCATTGGAGCTCATATTATCAAGAGCTAAATTTGCAAGAATTCAAAACTGAATTTGAATTTCAGTTTAAATATGAAGCAAATTTAACCAAACAAAGTTTGAAATTGAGAACTCAAATTCAAACCAATACTTGGAGGCTGAGTCTCTCATTAAATGGAGAGTAGCTGAGATATTTGCAGCAGAATTTGGAAAAAGAGATTAGGGGGAGAGGGAGGGCCCACAAGTCAGTGGGGGGACTGTTCTCCAAACCAAGCGTGGCCTGTTCTCCCCGACGCCGGTCGAACACAGGCTGCCAGCTCCTGCTCCCGCGCCCGAGAGGGAGGGACACCGCACGAGCCAGCGCGCCGTGGAGGACCGACTGCAGCGGCGGTAACACGCGCGGCCACGTGAAGATCATCACTGCTCCCGTGCCTCGTGCTGACCGACCCGACTGCCGCCGATCGACTTCCCGTGAGGATTCGGCCGAGCTCTTGCGTGCAGCACCCCCCCTAGCCAAAAACCACACCAGCTACTCGCCCTCTACCTCCTCCGGCCGAAGACAATCGAGTTTAGCTGCCCAGAACCTAGCCCGGAGACTATCGGCGGTGACCGAGAAGAACAGTCGGCACGGGCTCACCGTGGGCAGCTCAAACCCGAGGCTTTCCTAGCCGAGCTAGGCCACTCGGAGACGCGCCGGATAGTCATGCTGCTACTAGCCAAGCCACAGCCCCGACGGTGGACCATCGAGCGTCAATTTGACGTTTTTCTCCCGGCACATCCACTCGGACCTCCGGGTAAGAATCCATCGAATTCATCCTTAATCTTCGTTCTTTGGCCACCAAATCGTGCACACCGTACCTAGACTGGCTAGCATTCAATTTCTCTTTGCAACCCTAGCTAGAAAACTGACACAGTTCGGGGTATTTCATGTCGTTCCATGCTCAAACGCGCGGCAGGAGTCGGGCGCACGGTGAGAACTCCTCTGGAGGTGTTGCCATGCGCTGGCCTTTACTTGCCGGGTTTCCCTAGCACCCACTGGTGCTCTAGAACGGATGGGCTGAGTCGTTGGCAGGCTAGGACCACCGGGCGATGATGCCGATCGTTCCCCGAGGCCGCCGCACGCTGCCGGCACCGTTCCGATCCTCTAGCGCCTAAACCGAGCCCACAAACATGTTTCCCGACCCCATAAACCCCCAGGCGGCGAGCCTCCGGCCGGGAGACGGCCGGAGACACTCAGCCGGTGAGGCGTTGCCTCGGTCCGGCGAGGTTAGCGCGCGCGCGGGAAGGAGGGCTCGGAGGAAGAAGAAGGGTGGGGCAGGCCCACCAGTCAGTGAGGGCGAGTTTAAAACGGGATCGAATATGGCCAGGATTCCGTGTGGCTGTGCACAGGAAAACCCAGTAACCCTGTGTGTTCTCGCTTCTCACTGGCTGCGATTTAAAGAGTGGGCCTAGGTTATTTTCCAATAGTAAAACAATTCCAGTTTCCACTCAAACTTTAGAAATCCATAACCTTTGCTAGGAAGCTCCAAATTTAGTGATTCAAATTGGGTTGGATTCATCTTGCCTAGCTCTGTGCAGATATACAACCCAATTTGTATTAAACCCATTAATTAATTCTGGAAAATTCTTTAAAGCTTTTCAGCAAAAGAATTTTACAGGGAGTGTGGTTCATCCAAAAATCCCCAAATTTTACCAGGATGTTCTTTAGGACATTAGTAAACCCCTGTAAAGGTTTCAGACCATTTGGAGTTGATTTGGTCAGAGCAATTCAAATTGGAAGGTACTGTGTTCATTTGAATACAGAAACATTTTCAGAGAATTTCCAAAACTTGGAAATTCAGTTCTGGGCAATTCTTAACCCCAAAAATGTTAGGAAAATTCAGGCAAACTCTATGAGCTATAATTGAAATTGTAGTTCATTAAGTTGAGCATGAACAGGGGTATTACCTCAGAATAAATTCTTCCTTGCTGATTTGCCAAGAGAATTATTCTGAGCAAACCACTCCATGAAAAGTGCTAATGTTTGGTCCAGAGAGTTTTCTTGTGACAAGGAACTCACACAAAAATTCTCAGCTCCATTGGAGCTCTAGATCACCCCTGTCCTGTTTAACCACTTAGGGATTAATGTGGAAAAGGGGGGAAAACCACTTAGCATTTAACCATGTGATTAAGTCCAAGCCAAACCACCAACACCAGTTCATCTTTAAATTCTTAAACAAAGTTCCAGGTGTTAGAGGCTGGTTATTAGAACTAATAGTAGAAGTCTTACTCTAAAACTCACATTTGCATCTAAATTAACATGTAGTATTTCATTACGTGTAGCCGTTGAAGAAGAGACTCCGGAAGTGCTGGACTTCCTTCTTCCGGACGAGGAACTAACTACTGACCAGCAGCAACAAGGCAAGCCCCGGTTTGCATTAACCTTTTTATAAGTCTTACTTTGTTTACATGTGTCATATGAAGTATGTATGTGCATTAGGTATATGATGAATGGAACCCCACTTGCATAACCAAAGGTTCCTAAAAGAGTGAGGGTAGTGTCTAAGACCTCGAGTCGACCGGCTATGCTTAATGAGTCATAGGACTTTGGTACAAGTCGAGTAGTTGGAATCTACTCGCGAGATAGGCTTGGGACACACGGGTTCGGTTGAGTTATGTGAGATCATTTTAGTAATGAAAATGAGACTAGGCAGGGGCTAGGGCGCAGCAAGAGGGAGTCTTGTGTGCGCAGCCCTGCCCGTGTCGATTGAGGACCGATCCGTGTGCGGCCCTGCTGAACAAGTATTGAACGTACCGAAGGCATATCGGATATATGGGCCCCGATAAACTGATGTAGCCTAAACCTCCGGGCGTCGAGGCATAGCACACCGATTTATAGGTGTAGGTTGAGGGCAGCAAGGTGGAAATCTGCCAACGGGCATAGAGAGATGCTCCGTGTGGGGAACCTCCTGCTCGTTTCGGTGCGACCGGTTCGACGTTTGGGCTGTTGGGTGAAAGGTTGTCCCGTACGACATCGAGTGAGCGTGCTGTGCACCTCCACGGGTGGGCGTACGTGACGTGCTCTTTGGGTTTTCCCTGCAGGTGTATATCGAGTCGATTCGCCGTCCCTCGCGGTGACGAGTACCGCTTGTTCACTGCGTCGTAACGTAGACTAATGGATGAAATATGTTGATTCAATGATGCTGATTGATATAATTGTATTGCTACATGTGTGCCACCAAATACTGCTTACTAAATTTCAGATTTCATGAACTGTTAACTTGTTGCTAAAAGATGAACTAAGGATGAACTTGTAGGTGTGTCGTTTTGCTGAAATGTTACTAACGTATGCCTTGGTATACCTCATGTAGAGTTTCATGCTTAGGTGAGTCGGTTAAGCCTTGCTGAGCCTTCGTGCTCATGGTTGCTGCTTAAGTGTTTTTCAGGTGAGGAGCCACCCACGGACTCGGAGTACGAGTCCACCGGCGAGGGTTACCCTCCGTCGGGGACCACGGCTGAGTGGGAGCCGTACACGCCGCGCTGAGCTGAGGAGTGCAGCTATTGTGGGTTGCCCTAGGGCTGGGCAACCAACTTTTGCTAGATAGGCGGGCGTGAGTTGTGTAGTGTAGACTTCCGCTGTGTAACATAAACAATAGTTGTAACTGAAGTTTGTACCTGTTTGTACAGTTTCAGTTGTTTCCCATGTAATATATTATGTTCTTATGACGTGTGCTGTCGGGTGTCGCATCGCGCGGCACCACCCTCTGCGATCCTGGATGAGCGGATTCCGGTCCGCCACAGCCTGGTATCAGAGCTGCAGTGGGGATAGCACAGTACTAAAGGACTGCATTATGGGAAAAACTTAGGTATACGGTGAGGATTCGGTAGTTGCCCAAGTAAGGACTATATTAGCATAGTTACTTAAAGTGGCAAAGACTAACTTATGTGTATAATTCTGAATTTCAATTATGTAACGACGCACCTACGCTCTGGTAAGTATGGTAAGGAACGCCACCGAAAGCGGTTCAATTTCGGTTAGCTCCCCCTGACGAGGAACGTGGCTCAGGGATAGAGTCTCACAGCTTGGTGTGAGATGTCAATATGAATCTCTTGGACTCTTCATGTCCCTGAGTTCATATGAAACGCTGATCCCTAGCGTGCATTAGGCAAGTAAGTGGAGACCCCATCACGTGGTCAGTAACGCGAGAGTGTGTTCGTCTGGAAATAGCCTAGGAGGACATACGCAGCGCTTGCCATCAGCATGCCCTGCAGGGCAGTAGGTGGTATCTGTTGGGTTGATAACATTCCCAACCGTGACGACCCGTTCATGACATACTCGGGTTCCCCGTCGTGTGGTGTTGAAACACGATCACGTGCCTTGAGACGTGACTTAGCTCAAGGACGGCCGTATGACAATGATAAGGGCGTTTGTATTTACTTTTAAATATGGAACTGCCTGAAATGAACAACCTTTGAGTGCACCATCATTGTGTGGTCTTCTGCAGGTACTAACCACGTATGTATCCGTGTAGAAAACGTGTGCGAGAGACCGTTTAGTGCCACACTCGAGACGTATATGCCGGTATGATCCGGTTAGGATTGTCCTTTGTGAGGAACGTAGTACCGAGATATTGTAGGCATATGCATGAGTATAATGATAACAAAGAATTAAAATCTATAGGTTCAACATTTAGGACCCTGGTTGGGTATAAGAATGGGATAGTGATGATTGTAGTTCCAAAAAGACTGAAAAACAGAGTGCTCTGTTTTGGGCAGCATGTTTGCTGATCTTCAACAGGGCGTAACTCACCGGTCTTTTAGCCCAGAGGGGGTGCTACATAGCTCTGGAAAGGTATTGAAGTACTCTACAACTTTGTTGTAGACTTCCAGAGCTGAAACTCACCTTAAGATGGCTTAAAGCCCAGAGAAATGTAAACTGTCCAGAACCAGGGCAGAGTAAAACATCTTCTGAACTGATCTGTTTTTCAAATATAACTCCCAGTAGAAAAATCTAAAATTGTCATATAATACATCCTTAGAAAGAGTAGAAGATGTGTGACATCTTTGCAATTCAAAGTTTCTGAAGTTTCAGCACAGAATTTAGTGGAAATCAGGGTTGAAAACAGCCACTTCCAAGGGAGGTGCTGTTAAAATTCTTCCAGAAATTCTGCTAACTTTGAATTAGCATAACTTTTTAATCAAAGCTGATCTGGGGGCAAATGAGTACTCGTTGGAAAGATACTGAAGTTAACTTGAACTTTGGTATTCAACTTGAGTCATGAAAATGCACAGAACCAGATCAAGATCCGGGCGGAGGATATCCCGAAGACGGCGTTCTCGACGAGATACGGCTTATACGAATATCTCGTCATGTCCTTTGGTCTCACAAATGCTCCAGCCCATTTCATGTATCTCATGAACTCGGTGTTCATGCCGGAGCTGGACAAGTTCGTGTTAGTGTTCATCAACGATATCTTGGTTTACTCCAAGACAGAAGCCGAGCATGCCGAACACTTATGGATCGTTCTTCAACGATTGCGAGACCACAAGCTCTACGCCAAGTTCAGCAAATGCGAATTTTGGATCAGCCAAGTGCCATTCTTGGGACATATCATCTCAGCTGAAGGCATTGCGGTTGACCCAAGTAAAATAGAGCAAGTGTTGAAATGGAAAGCTCCCACTTCAGTTCATGAAGTCAGAAGCTTCCTCGGGTTAGCGGGATACTACCGGAGATTCATTCCAAGCTTCTCCAAGCTCGCTAAGCTGATGACAGAGTTGCTGAAGAAAGGGACAAAATATGTTTGGAACATGGCGTGTGAAGGAGCGTTCCGAACACTGGTGAAGCATCTCACAACAGCCCCGGTATTAGCTCAGCCGGATACAACAAAGCCCTTCGACGTGTATTGTGACTCGTCCGGTATTGGGCTCGGCTGCGTGTTGATGCAGGAAGGACGTGTGGTCGCTTATGGCTCACGCCAACTTCGGAACCATGAGCAGCACTACCCGACTCACGATCTTGAACTTGCTGCCGTGGTGTTGGCGCTAAAAATGTGGAGGCACTATCTCCTGGGGAACTTGGTGCATCTCTACACCGACCACAAGAGCTTGAAATACATTTTCACCCAGAAGGAGCTGAACATGAGGCAGAGGAGGTGGTTAGAACTGATCAGAGATTATGAGATTGAAATCCATTACCACCCCGGCAAGGCGAATGTGGTTGCCGACGCGCTGAGTCGGAAATCACATGTCCATCACCTCACCATTACACCGGTGGAGGAGGAAGAGCCAAGTTTATACTTGGTTCCTTATGGATCGCTGTACAACCTTGCCCTCATCCCTACTATTAGGGAGGACATCATTGCAGCTCAGAAAACGGATAAAGGCATGGCACATCTCCGGAGACGGATAGACAATGGAGAAATTAAATGTTTCCGGAAAGATGATGAGGGGACGCTGTGGTTCAATGACCGCATAGTCGTACCCCGAGATATGGAGTTGAGGAAAAAGATCCTCGATGAAGCTCACTTGTCTAAATACTCCATTCATCCGGGCAGCAACAAAATGTACCAAGATTTGAAAAAGAAATTTTGGTGGACACGGATGAAGCGGGAGGTAGCTAAGTACGTATCCGAGTGCGATACGTGTAGACGAGTGAAAGCTGATCACATGAAGAAATCAGGGCTGTTGCAACCCCTGAAGATCCCGGCATGGCAATGGGAAGATGTGAGCATGGATTTCATTGTGGGATTACCCCTAACAGCCAACAAGCATGATTCCATATGGGTAATCGTTGATCGGTTAACCAAGACGGCTCAATTCATTCCGGTGAATACACGTTACAATGCCGGCAAATATGCGGAGCTATACATAGCGAAGATTCTATGCCTATACGGGGTACCCAAGACCATTGTCTCAGATCGAGGTGCATTATTTGTATCTCGCTTTTGGGAGCAGCTACACGCTGCATTGGGTACTAAGTTGATCAGGAGCTCCGCTTATCACCCTCAAACAGATGGCCAGACAGAGAGGGTGAATCAAGTTCTGGAAGACATGTTGAGAGCATGTGCCATCCACCATGGTAGGAACTGGGATGATCACCTACCATTGGCGGAATTCTCGTACAACAACGGTTATCAGGCGAGTATCCAGATGGCACCCTATGAAGCTCTCTACGGTCGTAAATGCCGCACCCCATTAAATTGGTGTGAGTCCGGTGAAAGGGTCACATTCGGAGTTGATGTGGTGAACGACGCCGAAGAGCGCGTTCGGACAATTCAAGCCAATTTGAAGGCCGCTCAATCCCGACAGAAGAGCTACGCTGATAAGAGGCGTAGACCGTTGCACTTTGACGTCGGGGAACACGTGTACCTCCGCGTGTCTCCAATGAAGGGCGTGCACCGGTTTGGTGTGAAGGGGAAGCTCGCTCCCCGTTTTATTGGACCCTACGCTATCACCGAGAAGTGTGGACCAGCGGCGTATCGATTGGAACTACCAGCATCTCTGGCTGGTGTTCACGATGTTTTCCATGTTTCGCAACTGCGAAAATGCTTGAAGCATACCGCTGCTGTTCCTATCGAAGACGTTGGCGAGTTGAAACCGGATTTAACATATGATGAGTATCCGGTGGAAATTATTGATGAGAAAGCCCGAACCACGCGTAACAGAACGTGGTAGTTCTACAAAATACTCTGGAGTAACCACACCGCCGAAGAAGCGACGTGGGAGAGCGAGGAGTTCCTTCGCTCAAATTACCCGGAGTTCATGGCTTCCCAACACGGGTAAGTCCCTATTACTTCGCTATCTCTTCTTTTATAATCTCGGGACGAGATTCTTTTAAGGGGGGAGGGATGTAAAAGCCCAAGAAAAGAGACTTGCAAAAACTTTTCTTCACCTCACAACACCACAGTTTTTATTGTGGACACCTTAGGAAATGTTGTGAAGAACATGTAACCTCCATCAAAAGAATGATTAGAGGGGAAAGCCTTCACTTTCACAAAGTAGGGTTTCTACACATGAACATGAGAGGTTGAGCTCACCCCTAGAATTTAAAAAGTCTTGGGAAGGTTCAGTCCAAAGCTCATGTAAATTCAACATTTTTTTGAGGCACTTTTGGGTTATTTCAAAAAGAGGCCAATTTGAATGTAAATTCAAATTGCAGAAACTTTCATCACCCAAATTCAAAAGTTAGCTCCATATCTATACTCAGCACATTTTTCTGAGTAAACCCACCAATTTTCATCTCCATTGGAGCTCATATTATCAAGAGCTAAATTTGCAAGAATTCAAAACTGAATTTGAATTTCAGTTTAAATATGAAGCAAATTTAACCAAACAAAGTTTGAAATTGAGAACTCAAATTCAAACCAATACTTGGAGGCTAAGTCTCTCATTAAATGGAGAGTAGCTGAGATATTTGCAGCAGAATTTGGAAAAAGAAATTAGGGGGAGAGGGGGGCCCACAAGTCAGTGGGGGGACTGTTCTCCAAACCAAGCGTGGCCTGTTCTCCCCGACGCCGGTCGAACACAGGCTTCCAGCTCCTGCTCCCGCGCCCAAGAGGGAGGGACACCGCACGAGCCAGCGCGCCGTGGAGGACCGACTGCAGCGGCGGTAACACGCGCGGCCACGTGAAGATCATCACTGCTCCCGTGCCTCGCGCTGACCGACCCGACTGCCGCCGATCGACATCCCGTGAGGATTCGGCCGAGCTCTCGCGTGCAGCACCCCCCCTAGCCAAAAACCACACCAGATACTCGCCCTCTACCTCCTCCGGCCGAAGACAATCGAGTTTAGCTGCCCAGAACCTAGCCCGGAGACTATCGGCGGTGACCGAGAAGAACAGTCGGCACGGGCTCATTGTGGGCAGCTCGAACCCGAGGCTTTCCTAGCCGAGCTAGGCCACTCGGAGACGCGCCGGATAGTCACGCTGCTACTAGCCAAGCCACAGCCCCGACGGTGGACCATCGAGCGTCAATTTGACGTTTTTCTCCCGGCACATCCACTCGGACCTCCGGGTAAGAGTCCATCGAATTCATCCTTAATCTTCGTTTTTAGGCCACCAAATTGTGCACACCGGACCTAGACTGGCTAGCGTTCAATTTCTCTTCGCAACCCTAGCTAGAAAACTGACACAGTTCGGGGTATTTCATGTCGTTCCACGCTCAAACGCGCGGCAGGAGTCGGGCGCACGGTGAGAACTCCTCTGGAGGTGTTGCCATGCGCTGGCCTTTACTTGCCGGGTTTCCCTAGCACCCACTGGTGCTCTAGAACGGATGGGCTGAGTCGTTGGCAGGCTAGGACCACCGGGCGACGATGCCGATCGTTCCCCGAGGCCGCCGCACGCTGCCGGCACCGTTCCGATCCTCTAGCGCCTAAACCGAGCCCACAAACATGTTTCCTGACCCCATAAACCCCCAGGCGGTGAGCCTCCGGCCGGGAGACGGCCGGAGACACTCAGCCGGTGAGGCGCCGCCTCGGTCCGGCGAGGTTAGCGCGCGCGCGGGAAGGAGGGCTCGGAGGAAGAAGAAGGGTGGGGCAGGCCCACCAGTCAGTGAGGGCGAGTTTAAAACGGGATCGAATATGGCCAGATTCCGTGTGGCTGTGCACAGGAAAACCCAGTAACCCTGTGTGTTCTTGCTTCTCACTGGCTGCGATTTAAAGAGTGGGCCCAGGTTATTTTCCAATAGTAAAACAATTCCAGTTTCCACTCAAACTTTAGAAATCCATAACCTTTGCTAGGAAGCTCCAAATTTAGTGATTCAAATTGGGTTGGATTCATCTTGCGTAGCTCTGTCCAGATATACAACCCAATTTGTATTAAACCCATTAATTAATTCTGGAAAATTCTTTAAAGCTTTTCAGCAAAAGAATTTTAGAGGGAGTGTGGTTCATCCAAAAATCCCCAAATTTTACCAGGATGTTCTTTAGGACATTAGTAAACCCCTGTAAAGGTTTCAGACCATTTGGAGTTGATTTGGTCAGAGCAATTCAAATTGGAAGGTACTGTGTTCATTTGAATACAGAAACATTTTCAGAGAATTTCCAAAACTTGGAAATTCAGTTCTGGGCAATTCTTAACCCCAAAAATGTTAGGAAAATTCAGGCAAACTCTATGAGCTATAATTGAAATTGTAGTTCATTAAGTTGAGCATGAACAGGGGTATTACCTCAGAATAAATTCTTCCTTGCTGATTTGCCAAGAGAATTATTCTGAGCAAACCACTCCATGAAAAGTGCTAATGTTTGGTCCAGAGAGTTTTCTTGTGACAAGGAACTCACACAAAAATTCTCAGCTCCATTGGAGCTCTAGATCACCCCTGTCCTGTTTAACCACTTAGGGATTAATGTGGAAAAGGGGGGAAAACCACTTAGCATTTAACCATGTGATTAAGTCCAAGCCAAACCACCAACACCAGTTCATCTTTAAATTCTTAAACAAAGTTCCAGGTGTTAGAGGCTGGTTATTAGAACTAATAGTAGAAGTCTTACTCTAAAACTCACATTTGCATCTAAATTAACATGTAGTATTTCATTACGTGTAGCCGTTGAAGAAGAGACTCCGGAAGTGCTGGACTTCCTTCTTCCGGACGAGGAACTAACTACTGACCAGCAGCAACAAGGCAAGCCCCGGTTTGCATTAACCTTTTTATAAGTTTTACTTTGTTTACATGTGTCATATGAAGTATGTATGTGCATTAGGTATATGATGAATGGAACCCCACTTGCATAACCAAATGTTCCTAAAAGAGTGAGGGTAGTGTCTAAGACCTCGAGTCGACCGGCTATGCTTAATGAGTCATAGGACTTCGGTACAAGTCGAGTAGTTGGAATCTACTCGCGAGATAGGCTTGGGACACACGGGTTCGGTTGAGTGATGTGAGATCATTTTAGTAATGAAAATGAGACTAGGCAGGGGCTATGGCGCAGCAAGAGGGAGTCTTGTGTGCGCAGCCCTGCCCGTGTCGATTGAGGACCGATCCGTGTGCGGCCCTGCTGAACAAGTATTGAACGTACCGAAGGCATATCGGATATATGGGCCCCGATAAACTGATGTAGCCTAAACCTCCGGGCGTCGAGGCATAGCACACCGATTTATAGGTGTAGGTTGAGGGCAGCAAGGTGGAAATCTGCCAACGGGCATAGAGAGATGCTCCGTGTGGGGAACCTCCTGCTCGTTTCGTTGCGACCGGTTCGACGTTTGGGCTGTTGGGTGAAAGGTTGTCCCGTACGACATCGAGTGAGCGTGCTGTGCAGCTCCACGGGTGGGCGTACGTGACGTGCTCTTTGGGTTTTCCCTGCAGGTGTATATCGAGTCGATTCGCCGTCCCTTGCGGTGATGAGTACCGCTTGTTCACTGCGTCGTAACATAGACTAATGGATGAAATATGTTGATTCAATGATGCTGATTGATATAATTGTATTGCTACATGTGTGCCACCAAATACTGCTTACTAAATTTCAGATTTCATGAACTGTTAACTTGTTGCTAAAAGATGAACTAAGGATGAACTTGTAGGCGTGTCGTTTTGCTGAAATGTTACTAACCTATGCCTTGGTATACCTCATGTAGAGTTTCATGCTTAGGTGAGTCGGTTAAGCCTTGCTGAGCCTTCGTGCTCATGGTTGCTGCTTAAGTGTTTTTCAGGTGAGGAGCCACCCACGGACTCGGAGTACGAGTCCACCGGCGAGGGTTACCCTCCGTCGGGGACCACGGCTGAGTGGGAGCCGTACACGCCGCGCTGAGCTGAGGAGTGCAGCTAGTGTGGGTTGCCCTAGGGCTGGGCAACCAACTTTTGCTAGATAGGCGGGCGTGAGTTGTGTAGTGTAGACTTCCGCTGTGTAACATAAACAATAGTTGTAACTGAAGTTTGTACCTGTTTGTACAGTTTCAGTTGTTTCCCATGTAATATATTATGTTCTTATGACGTGTGCTGTCGGGTGTCGCATCGCGCGGCACCACCCTCTGTGATCCTGGATGAGCGGATTCCGGTCCGCCACACCTTTTCCCAAAATAAATCAGTTTTACCCAAAACATAGGATCAATATGGTCAAGGAGCACTTGCCTTGTTCTTGCGGTTCCGGTGGTTCTTGGATCTCAAAACCTTGTTGCTGCAGTTCATCGTAGACAGCTCCCTGAGTTTGTCCTGCTATGTAGGATCACGTGCATACAAGATTCACAACAATCAATATCATGCACAAACCTTAAACTAGATGCGATGATGAATATGCATGCTATCCTATGATTAGTTTTATTAGATTGGTTTGCACGTGTTCTTCCATGGCTTGCATGGATGTTCGGATCAAAGGTGGATGTGGTGATGATCTTGCCTTTAGATCAACCTGATCATCAAGTGATATGTCCACGAGAAGACTTCTGTTCGAAAGGAACCAAAGAACAGATGCAAAGAAAACACGACGATGTTGTAAGGTGGTATTGGAGACCTACCTTACGTTCTTCTCGGTCTCGAGGTCCTCCTTAGATCGTTGGGCTTTCCTCCGGCAATCTTCCTTTCTGCACTCTGGCGATGGTTTTTCACTGCGGGTTGGGACTAGTGCTCTAAGTCGTCGGCTCAGGAGTTGGAAAAGAAGTTTGTGGTTTCGGCCAGAGGTTCTGAGGTCTATTTATAATCCGGAAGAGAAGAGTCCTAATCTGATTGTATCCCGAATAAGAGTCCTATTCAGATCATCGTTAGATCCTAACATCTTATCTTTAGTTGATTTGGTACGGTAACGTTGTGGAATTCAGGTCGGTTTCCTTTACGTACCGGTATTCTTACGCGTATAAATTCCAAAATCGCTTCAGAACCCGTCACCTTCGCGGTGATGAGCTCCAGAAGCTCCACGTGTTCACCTGGCCTTGTCTCTCCTTTTCCGCAGAGACGGGCTCCGGTTGTGCCGCGTGTCAGACGAGCGAGACCTCCCTTTTCCTTCGGAGGTGAGCAGTCACACCCGGTTTCTCCGAAGAACAACCGAGTGAATATCACATGTATGACAGGATCATTTTCTCATACATGTGATGACAAATAGTGAAGCATCATTTATTACAAGCCAGGTGTCGAATATAAATATGTCTTACAACGCATACGTCTCGATGGACGATAATAAGTTCATAACATGTAAATAAAATAGCAGCAGAATATTATTCTTGTGGGCTCCGTCACAGGCGTTGCCTGGGGGACTCCATGAACCTAGAATCCTTCTTCGGGTCCAAAGTCTTGGTCATTGAACGCCACATCATCCCCTTGACCTGAGCAGCAAAGATAAGAAGCCTCATGGGCGAGAAAAATGAATTTATAGTGAGTTTTGATTCACGGGCGAGAAAAATGAATTTACGGCGAGTGTTGATGAAAATTGTCGTTTTTGTTAGAAAAGCAAAGGCTAACCCCTTTGGATTTTTTGGTAAAATTTTGTTTTTTTTTCTAAAATGCTTCAAAATTTAGGTATGACAATATAACACGTATCTGACAAAAATAATAAGTTTCACGGGTGAGAAAAATGAATTTACAATGAATTTTGATGAAAATTGCACTTTTTGAGAAAAAGCAAAGGCTAACCCCTTTGGATTTTTTTTGAAATTTTGATTTTTTCTTAAATGCTTAAAAGTTTTGGTACGAGAATATAACGCGTATCTGACAAAGATAAGAAGCATCACAGGCGAGTAAAATGAATTTACGATGAGTTTGATGGAACTTGTCGTTTTTGGTAAAAAAACAAAGGCTAACACCCTTTGGATTTTTTGTGAAATTTTAATTTTTTCTGAAATGCTTCAAAATTTAGGTATGAAAATATAACGCGTATCGGACAAAGATAAGAATTCACGGGCAAGAAAAATGAATTTATGGCGAGTTTTGATTCACGGGCGAGAAAAATGAATTTACAGCGAGTGTTGATGAAAATTATCGTTTTTGGTAGAAATGCAAAGGCTAACCCCTTTGGATTTTTTTGTGAAATTTTGATTTTTTTCCGAAATGCTTCAAAATTTTGGTATGACAATATAACACGGAACTAACAAAGATAAGAAGCTTCACGGGCGATAAAAATGAATTTACAACGAATTTTGATGAAAATTGCTGTTTTTGAGAAAAATCAAAGGCTAACCCCTTTGGATTTTTTGTGAAATTTTGATTTTTTCCAAAATGCTTAAAAATTTTGGTATGACAATATAACGCAAATCTGATAAAGATAAGATGCTGCACGGGCGAGAAAAATGAATTTACGACGAGTTTTGATGGAACTTGTCATTTTTGGTAAAAAACAAAGGCTAACCCCTTTGGATTTTTTGTGAAATTTTGATTTTTTTCGAAATGCTTCAAAATTTAAGTATGACAACATAACACGTATCTGACAAAGATAAGAAGCTTCACGGGCGAGAAAAATGAATTTACAACGAGTTTTGATGAAAATTGCCGTTTTTGGTAAAAAGCAAAGGCTAACCCCTTTGGATTTTGTTCTGAAATTTTGCTTTTTTTCTGAAATGCTTCAAAGTTTAGATATGACAAGATAACGCGTATCTGACAAAGATAAGAAGTCTCAAGGGCGAGAAATATGAATTTACGGTGAGTTTTGATTCACGGGCGAGAAAAATGAATTTACGGCGAGTGTTGATGAGAATTGTCGCTTTTGGTAGAAAAGCAAAGACTAACCCCTTTGGATCTTTTTATGAATTTTTTATTTTACCCGAAACGCTTCAAAATTTAGGTATGCCAATATAACACATAACTGACAAAGATAAGAAAAATCACGGGCGAGAAAATTGAATTTACGACGAGTTATGATGGAACTTGTCGTTTTTGGTAAGAAACAAAGGCTAACCCCTTTGCATTTTTTTGTGAAATTTTGAAGTTTTTCTTAAATGCTTCAAAGTTTAGGTATGACAATATAACACGTAACTGACAAAGATAAGATGCTTCACGGGCGAGAAAAATGAATGTTTGACGAATTTTGATGAAAATTGCCGTTTTTGGTAAGAAGCAAAGGCTAACGCCTTTTGATTTTTGTGAAATTTTGATTTTTTTTCCAAAATGGTTCAAAATTTTGGTATGACAATATAACGTGTACCTGACAAAGATAAGAAGCGTCACGGGCGAGAAAAATGAATTTACAACGAGTTTTGATTCACGGGCGAGAAAAATGAATTTATGGCGAGTGTTGATGAAAATTGTCGTTTTTGCTAGAAAAGCAAAGGCTAACCCCTTTGGATTTTTTTTGTGAAATTTTGATTTTTTTTCCGAAATGCTTCAAAATTTAGGTATGACAATATAACATGTAACTGACAAAGATATGAAGCTTCACGGGCGAGAAAAATGAATTTACGATGAATTTTGATGAAAATTGCCGTTTTTGAGAAAAAGCAAAGGCTAACCCCTTTGGATTTTTGTGGAATTTTTATTTTTTCCGAAATGCTTCAAAATTTTGGTATGACAATATAACGCGTATCTGACAAAGATAAGAAGAGTCACGGGCGAGAAAAATAAATTTACGACGAGTTTTGATGGAACTTGTCATTTTTGGTAAAAAAAAACAAAGGCTAACCCCCTTTGGATTTTTTTGTGAAATTTTGATTTTTTCCGAAATGCTTCAAAATTTAGGTATGAAAATATAACGCATATCTGACAAATATAAGAAGCTTCACGGGCGAGAAAAACAAATTTACGACAAAATTTGATGAAAATTGCCGTTTTTGAGAAAAAGCGAAGGCTAACCCCTTTGGATTTTTTTGTGAAATTTTGATTTTTCTGAAATGCTTAAAAATTTAGGTATGACAATATAACACGTAACTGACAAAGATAAGAAGCTTCACGGGCAAGAAAAACGAATTTTTGACAAATTTTGATGAAAATTGCCGTTTTTGGTAAAAAGCAAAGGCTAACGCCTTTGGATTTTTGTGAAATTTTGATTTTTTTTCCGAAATGCTTCAAAATTTAGGTATGAAAATATAACGCGTATCGGACAAAGATAAGAATTCACGGGCAAGAAAAATGAATTTATGGCGAGTTTTGATTCACGGGCGAGAAAAATGAATTTACGGTGAGTGTTGATGAAAATTATCGTTTTTGGTAGAAAGGCAAAGGCTAACCCCTTTGGATTTTTTCGTGAAATTTTGATTTTTCCAAAATGCTTCAAAATTTAGGTATGACAATATAACACGTATCTGACAAAAATAAGAAGATTCACGGGCGAGAAAAATGAATTTGCGATGAATTTTGATGAAAATTGCCATTTTTGAGAAAAAGCAAAGGCTAACCCCTTTGGATTTTTTGTGAAATTTTGATTTTTTCCGAATGTCTTAAAAGTTTTGGTATGACAATATAACGCGTATCTGACAAAGATAAGAAGCATCACAGGCGAGGAAAATGAATTTACGATGAGTTTGATGGAACTTGTCATTTTTGGTAAAAAAAGGCTAACACCCTTTGGATTTTTTGTGAAATTTTGATTTTTTCCGATATGCTTCAAAATTTAGGTATGACAACATAACATGTATCTAACAAAAAGAATCTTCACGGGCTAGAAAAATGAATTTATGGCGAGTTTTGATTCACGGGCGAGAAAAATGAATTTACGGCGAGTGTTGATGAAAATTGTCGTTTTTTGTAGAAAAGCAAAGGCTAACCTCTTTGGATTTTTTGTGAAATTTTGATTTTATCCGAAATGCTCCAAAATTTAGTTATGCCAATATAACACGTAACTGACAAAGATAAGAAGCATCACGGGCGAGACAAATGAATTTACGACGAGTTTTGATGGAACTTGTCGTTTTTGGTAGAAAAGCAAAGGCTAACCCCTTTGGACTTTTTGGTGAAATTTTGTTTTTTCCGAAATGCTTCAAAATTTCCGTATGACAATATAACGCATATCTGACAAAGATAATAAGCTTCACAGGCAAGGAAAATGAATTTACGACGAGTTTGATGGAACTTGTCATTTTTGGTAAAAAAACAAAGGCTAACCCCTTTGGAATTTTTGTGAAACTTTTTTCTCCCGAAATGCTTCAAAATTTAGGTATGAAAATATAACTCGTATCTGACAAAGATAAGAAGCTTCACGGGCAAGAAAAATGAATTTACGACGAGTGTTGATGAAAATTGTGTGAGTACCGTTGGTACTCAGCAAGTGTGGGAAAGTTATGTCATGCATGGCTAGAGCAAGGAGAGATTGAACTCATGGTTAAGCACTATGCAATTAATACCTATCACCTTAGCTTATTAAGCACCTATATTACTACACAGGTGAAATGGTTCCCAATCCCTCAACCCATCATCATTATCAGATAAACATAGTCTCATCTCCAATGTTAAGCTTCCCGCTTAACATCCTCAACTTCCAAATCCATCATACTCTAATCATGAATAAGTCCAAGCCGCTCTTGACCGTGAGCATGGCTGTCATGACAGTTTTGACTCTGCAGAGTTTGCACCACTGTACCCACATGTAGTGATTTCATCCCCCGTTGCCGGGTGGACTAAAAGAACCTCCATTATGCTAGTGGCCGCGAACCACATTCACACTTCCCAGGTGTGTAGCCAGGAGATCACTACGAAGCCTTTACAAAGGGATTCCCGACGAGCATGGGCCCACTGAGGTTTCACCCCTAACAACATACAAGAGACTCTAACCCCGCTGCAGTGGCCCCCTCTAAAACCTTGCGGTTCATATGGTAGTCCAGCTGACACCTATTTCCCGCACCATCCAACACACCCATACCACGCCGGTGATACACCTAATTAATTGGCCAAGCTGCCCCATCTCAGCATGTGGTTGGCACGGAAAAGCCAGGTTACATGCTCCATGAACCGGTCCTTAGGATCCAGGCAAGTACTAAACACAAACCCGAGTCTCGTGCGCCCAACACCAACCAAATCATCCAACTTGCCTCGATCCCTACCTCTACATAACTCATAGTATCTCATTCAAGAGTAAGGCAAATAAATTGATGATCTCATATCCCACTTATCCCATTCTAAGCATGGCTAAGCATAGCATATAAATAAATGACATGATAAAATAAATCCCAACCCAAGCTACAAGGAAACAAGGGAATGCAATTCTAGGGAAACTTCCTAGCATGGGTTTCATATTTCAATTGACAATGCAAATAATTCTATCTACACATCCTAGTATAGGATCAAAGTGGTCAAGGACACTTGCCTTCCTCCTGCTGCTCTGGGAATGGAAAGTCTTGGTCTTGGAAGGGGAGAACTTGCTCTGGGGCAGGTTCTATTCATGCCAATACACATAGCAAAAGAAAACAACAATCCATAAGACATAGTTCACACTTTCACTTCATACAAACCACACATACATACCTATGAATGTCATTCACACTTCTAAGTGTTGTGGTTACTCTACATGTGTTGATTTTTGGCCTACATTCACCTATAAACATATGTATATTATTTCTAACTTCTATGTTCAGATTTCTATTTGCACACTACATATGAAGTTCCAATTTGAACAAATTCTTTATATTTAATTATTACACTTCTTAGCCACAAAGTTTGTATAAAAGGTATTTTCCTACTACAAATAGGTTTTCAGATCTTCTAGCAAATCCTAAACTGAAGTTTTTGGATTTGGAGACTTCATTTATCATTTTCTAATTATGCATACCTATTTTCCTATATTTTTCAGATTTATTTTCTATGCCTAAAAGTGAGTTTTAATATTAAATAGTAGAACATGTCATCTAAACAGAATAGGTTCTGATCTAAAATATTAAATAATATATTTTTGAACTTCTCCTCTGATGTGAACTAATTTAAATTTATTTTATCAGTTTTCAGAATTATTTCCTAGCCTAAAAATGTGTTTCTATAACTAATAAATATGAACAACAATTAGACAGATTCATTTCAGCCTAAAAATCTATTTTTAACTCATTCTAAAGTTTTCCAAGTGCTAGGAGAGTTTAAATTTTGAATTTGCACATGTGTTTGCCTTACCTTTTAAATTTAAATCCTAGCCACATATTCAAATTTCTGAATTCAATATCATATAGGGTCAAAAAGGTAAATCCACACTACTGCAGGGTCTAATTTATTATTTCATAAATTTCCAGGGGTCTAACTACACATAATAGAGGGGTTTTCCTAATTTTTATTAAGTCCAGGGGCTAAAACTGATTTTTAAATGAATTTACACGAATTTCTGAAGTTTCAGGGGCTAGATCAGAAGTTTCCGTGGCTAGCTCGTGTTTTCCGAGATCCCCAAGGGGTAGCGTGTGACAGCGCTCTGATGCCACGCTGAGATGGCCCCACGGGACCTCGTCGGGTGGTGCCGTGTTATGCGGCACCCAACAGCACACGGGTCGATGAACATACATCATATTACATAAATAGTTTGCGGAAGCGTACAAGATTGTTTTACAAATAAGTATATCAGAGTAAACTACAGCGGAAGACTATCACTCTCACGACTCATATATAAACTAGCAACAAAGAAACGGTCCAGCCCGCGGACGTTTCTTACTAGCAACACGAAGACAATCTGCAGCGGCGAGGATGCTCTTAGAGTAAGCACTCGGAGGTTCCCGAGTCTCATCGGCACCCCTTCTCATAATCAGCGAGTCAATTACCTGCAAAACAACTCGGATAGCATCCGTGAGCATAACGCTCAGCAAGACTTAACCGTCTCCCTAAACATGAAACTCTAAGTGAGGTTATGAACCTAACATAGGATGGCATAAGCATAATTAACTCGCCTAAAAGTGAATCCTTACTTTCAGGTATTAATTGCAGCATTTTAAGTAACCCTGGGCACGCTACATCGGGAGTCCACAATCAAACAAGAAACGCTTTCCCCCGATGTAAATTGCTCATGGCATAAAAGAATCGAGTTTGCACTAGCCTATTCATCGAGATCCAATACAACACTAGTATAATACTTCACATCAATATGATTAGTTCCTTTCTCATGCAAGTTCTTACTACGTCACGACTGTCAGAACAAGTATGCTCGGTCCATTCCGCGAGCGACGGTGATTCGAATCAATAACACCCGGACTACACGACACGTACGCCCGTACTCGACATTGCCTACAACAACCATCACTGACGTCGTACGTGGCAGCCTTTCCCCCGTTTCACCCCCGCTGAATCGATCAAGTCGCCCCGTACAGTAGCTACTCTCATGGTGCACCTTCCGACGTGAGATGTCATGAGAATATTCCCCACATACTGCACACCGGCCGTCCGCCTGAGGCGACCCGAAAAGTCCCAACGACAGCTTCCCGAGGTACATCGGTTTACTGGGTCCCATATATCCAGCATGAGTCCGGTACACAACTCAAACTTGTTCAACAGGGCCGCATACGGATCGGTCCTTGACCGACACGGACAGGTCTACAGCACCCAGGCCCCTATGTCCTGCTGCTCCTACAACCTTCCGGTCTCAACTTTAACTTGCTAATTCAATTACGAACCAATCCTGTATGCCCCTGTTGTTCCTAAATCTGCGAGTAGCATCTCACCACTCGACTTCTACCGAACCGTACTTAAGCATGGCAGTTCTACACGGTGAAAGACACCTACCCAATACTCCATGGGTCATTTGGCTATGCAAGAGGAGTATCAATCACTATGCCTAATGCACAGTTCATATCTTGACCGAAAGTGAGTACAAAATAAAAACTTAACAGCTGTTAAATGCAAACCGGAGCTTGCCTGTTTTGCAGGGTAGTCGTATATAAGCAGTTAGTATCCTTGCAGATCCACCCTTGACTCTCCGGAGCTTGATCCACTTCGATGAATCACTCCTTTGAGTCCCCTTCGTTGTGGTTCCTATTGAGATGCATATGCACATATTTTATAGAATGTAATGGAAAGAAGTTATAGAATTACTTTCTTAAGAACAGAGGTTGTGTGGGAAAAGCCAAGCATGGCTTGATTTGCCTCTGTTGTGCAAAGAACAGAATTAAACTAATTTGACCTTAAGGCCCTTAGCTATACACTAACCCTTTTCTCTAATGAACATAATAGATAAGCTGAAAGGATTTGAGTGCAACTGAAGAACAAGAACTCCAATGGCCTCAAAACTTTTACAGCAGGTTCTATACTACCTAAGGATTTAGCTTGCCAAATTGCAGCTAATGTGGAGTCAAATTGTGTCCTCCATAATTCTCACCATACCTCTTATGTATTTTTCCCTTATACATAAGTATGGAGAATTAGAACAGGAAGTTCCAGGACTCATCTTGGGCTGATAATTTACATGTGAGTTTTTGATCACATGAGAGTCATCTGATCCAAAATTCAGCCCTTTTACTTGGGTAGTTCTCCCAGAACAATTCCTTAAGCATTTGTACTCAATAGAATTAATTCTGTAGTAATGTGCATCTTCATGCCCAACTAAGTGAATACAATTCCAAGTATGTCCCATAGAGCTTTCCTAAATTTTCCTATGATTTCTGGAGCTATGTATTGCTCAGAACAGATTTTTGAAGTGGGAAACATTTTCTGAAAATGTTTCTGGACTCTTATGAACACAGCAGATTGTTTTTAGCAAATTCCTACTCAAATGATCTTCAAATGAGCTGAAAATTTGCTATAAGGTCAACAATATGCTAAAGAATATTCTGGCAAAATTTGGGTATTTTTGGATAAACCAAACTCCCTCTATAATTCTTTTTCAGAAAAACTTCCAAGAATTTTCCAGAATTAAATAATTTGTTTCATAAAAATTGGGTTGTACCTATGGATAGTACACTCTTAAAGGAATCCAACAAAATTTATCTCACTATTTTTGGAGCTTCCTACACCAAGTTATGCATTTTACAAGTTTGCACAACTCTCTGTTTGATTTTAAACAGCACAGTCACGCGTGGGGCCCACGGGTCAGGTTCTTCTTCAACCTCCCGCCAGAGCCCGCGGTGCACACCAGCAGAAAACTTGGCATGGCTCGTTCTCCCTCATTTCTCCACCAAATGAGCTTTGGTTTCGCCCTACATGCTCCTGGGAACGTGGCGCAGCTGCCGGGCAAGGTTTCCCCGCATGAAAACGGCTGTAGGTGGGTCGGCACCGGTGGGGCGGCTCGGGAGCTCGACATGGACGCGTTCCAGCGTGTCCAAGGCATCTCCCGGCGAGCTATGATGTCCTACAGCATCCCTATGGCTCTAGGAACATGGAACGGGGATCAGATCATGCAGGAAGTGGCTGCAACCTAGTCCTCACCGTGGACCATGGCAGTTTTGGCCGCCGGCGATGATTTCTCGTCGCCCGGGGCCTAGGAGGGTCGGTTTCCTTTGGTTTTCGGCGTGGGAGAGCGCTAGGGCATCTAGTTGCTGTGGTTTGAATTGTAGGAGGTGTGATCAATCGGTTTGGGAGAATTTCCCGAATTAAACACATGCTGTTTTATACGTGCACCGGTGCCAAAACTCGAATTCCGGCGAGCCGGCGTCGGGGGAGAGCAAGAGGACGACGGGATGAGGATCAGTACCTCCTGGCGCACCTCTGTGACCTCTTGAGCCTGCCGGAGAGGCGCTGGTCTGGCCGGGAGACAGGGGCAGTGGAGCAGCGCCCACGAGGTGCTCTGCTCTTGGTTTGTTTGCGAGGAGGAGAAAGCAATTGTGCTTTGCTTCGGCCGGGGGGCACGTTATCACGTTGGGGGTGCGGCCAGGACCGACCCCAGGGCGCCAGCGCATGGCAACCGGCAGCAGGAGCTGTCACCGGCAAGCTGCTCGGTGGCGCTCGCGAGCTGCTCGGGAAAAGTCCCCACCGAGAGCAAAACTTAGGGAGTAAGTCTCCTCCTTTAGCTCTATGACCTGTGGGTCCCACCCCCCATTTCTTCAGCAAATATCTTCTCAAGCTGATCTTTTCACTCCCCAAAATGCTAAATTTTAAAAAGGTAGGCTAGAATTTGAATTCTTCAAATTTAGTTTGAATTTGCAAGACTAAATCTGAATTTGGTTTAGAATTTGCAATTTCCTCTCTTTAGCTCTCCTTTGAGCCCACCCTACAATTGAAAAGTTGGTGATAACCTTTTCCCTAAAAACTCAACTATATGGCTGCATGTTAATTCAAAGTTTTTGGGTCACCATATGTGTGAACTTTGAATTTCAAATCTGACTTTTAAACTTACATGCAAAGAGGTATTTAACTCCTTATTGGTTCAACATTTTTAAATAAAAAGGTGAACCTCATGTTGGATGTTCATCCATGTATTACTTTGCATGAAGAAAAGTTTTAGCAAGTCCCATTTTTCCTGTCATTGCCACACATATGAACTCAAACCATAGTTTTTATTCATACACATTTTTGGGACTTTTACATTCCTCCCCCCTTAAAAGAATCTCGTCCCGAGATTACAAAAGAGGAACGAGACGGGAGAGGTAATTACAAACTGTACAAAGCTAAAAATTCCGGATAGTTGGTGCGGAGGTAATCTTCACTTTCCCACGTCGCCTCTTCCGTGGTGTGCTTACTCCACAGCACCTTGAAGAATCTGATTGTCCGGTTCCGGGTTACCCGGGTCTTTTCATCCAAAATCTGGACCGGTCGCTCGGTGTAGGTCAGGTCCGGTTTCAATTCGTCGATGTCCTCAGTGCGAACAGCAGCGGTGAATTTGAGGCACTTCCGCAGCTGTGAAACATGAAATACATCATGAACACCCGCTAGACTTGCCGGTAATTCCAGCCGGTAGGCTACGGGTCCACACTTCTCCGTGATAGCAAAAGGACCAATAAAACGGGGAGCGAGTTTCCCTTTTACACCGAACCGATGAATTCCCTTCATCGGGGATACACGAAGATAAACGTGTTCTCCAACGTCAAAATGTAATGGCCTACGCCTTTGATCAGCGTAGCTCTTCTGTCGGGATTGTGCAGCCTTTAAGTTCTCTTGTATCAACCGAACTCGATCTTCGGCTTCGTTGACAAGATCAATCCCAAACAGAACTCTTTCGCCGGACTCACACCAATTCAGTGGTGTGCGACACTTCCGGCCATAGAGAGCTTCGTACGGTGCCATATTAATACTCGCTTGATAACCGTTGTTGTATGAAAACTCCGCCAGCGGTAGGTGATCGTCCCAATTCCTACCGTGGTGGATGGCACATGCTCTCAACATGTCCTCGAGCACTTGATTCACCCTCTCCGTTTGTCCATCAGTTTGAGGGTGATATGCGGAGCTCCTAATCAGCTTAGTGCCCAACGAGGCATGCAACTGCTCCCAAAAACGAGCAACAAACAGCGCACCTCGATCTGAAATGATGGTCTTCGGGACACCATGTGAACATATAATTCTGGAGATGAATAACTCCGCGTATTGTCTTGCTCGATAATGAGTGTTCACCGGTATGAAATGAGCTGATTTCGTCAACCGGTCGACGATCACCCATATCGAGTCATGCTTCTTGGATGTGAGCGGTAATCCAACGATGAAGTCCATACTCACATCCTCCCATTTCCATGCCGGTATCTTCAAAGGTTGTAGCGGTCCGGCTTTCCGCATATGATCAGCCTTGACCCGTCTACACGTATCACACTCGGATACGTATTTAGCAATCTCCCTCTTCATCCTCGTCCACCAAAATTTCTGTTTCAAATCTTGGTACATCTTGTTACTTCCGGGATGAATGGAAAACTTTGACAGGTGGGCTTCATCCAAGATCTTCTTCCGGAGTTTCATATTGCGTGGTACCACTATACGGTTGTTAAACCATATTGTACCGTTCTCATCCTTCCGGAAACATTTCACCTCTCCGTTGTCCAGTCTTCTCCGTATGTGAGACATACCTCTGTCTCTTCTTTGAGCCTCAACAATCTCTTCACGGATTGTTGGAATGAGCGCGAGATTATAAAGCGCGCCATACGGAATAACACGGAGGCTTGGTTCTTCATCTTCCAACTCAGCAACCGCTAAGTTGTGAATGTGGGCTTTCCGACTAAGCGCGTCGGCAACCACGTTGGCTTTTCCCGGGTGATAGTGGATCTCAATTTCATAATCTTTTATGAGCTCCAACCATCTCCGTTGTCTCATATTCAGCTCCTTCTGCGTGAAGATGTACTTCAGGCTTTTATGGTCGGTGTAGAGGTGAACAAGATTACCAAGTAGGTAATGCCTCCACATCTTTAACGCCAACACTACTGCAGCAAGCTCAAGATCGTGAGTTGGATAATGCTGCTCGTGGTTTCGCAGTTGACGAGACCCATAGGCGACTACACGCCCTTCTTGCATCAGAACGCAGCCGAGACCGATGCCGGATGCATCGCAGTATACATCAAATGGCTTCGTCGTGTCCGGCTGAGCAAGAACTGGAGCCGTTGTGAGATGTTTCACCAAAGTTTTGAATGCGGCTTCACATGCTGCATTCCACATGTATTTAGTGCCCTTCTTCAGCAGCTCCGTCATTGGTTTAGCAATCTTTGAGAAGCTCGGAATAAACCTCCGATAATACCCCGCTAAACCTAAGAAACTTCGGACCTCGTGGACCGATTTGGGAGATTCCCACTTCAGCACTTGTTCAATCTTGCTGGGGTCCACGGCGATACCTTCTGCTGAAATAATATGGCCTAGGAAAGGCACTTGATCGATCCAGAACTCGCACTTGCTGAACTTGGCATATAACTGGTGCTCCCGCAACCGTTGTAGCACAATGCACAGATGTTCAGCATGCTCTTCTTCAGATTTGGAGTAAACCAATATATCGTCGATGAATACCACGACGAACTTGTCTAACTCCGGCATGAACACAGAATTCATCAAATACATGAAGTGTGCCGGAGCGTTGGTTAATCCAAATGACATGACGAGGTACTCGTAGAGTCCGTATCTCGTCGAGAAAGCTGTCTTTGGTATGTCCTCCGGTCGGATCTTGATTTGATGATAGCCCGACCGAAGATCCATCTTCGAAAATACCTTTGCACCCACAAGTTGATCAAACAGGATGTCAATGCGGGGCAAAGGATACTTGTTCTTTATTGTGACAGCATTGAGAGGACGGTAATCAACACATAGCCGTAGTGTTTCGTCCTTCTTCTTAACGAACAGCGCTGAGCAACCCCAAGGTGAAGAACTTGGTCGTATGAAACCCTTGGTCATAAGTTCATTCAGTTGCTCTTTCAACTCTGCTAGCTCGTTAGGTGCCATCTTGTAAGGCCGTCGTGAAATAGGCGTCGTTCCCGGCGCCAGTTCAATTTTGAACTCAACGTCCCGTTCGGGCGGCATGCCCGGTAAGTCATCGGGAAATACGTCGGGATAATCACGTACCACCGGAATATCTTCAAGCTTCAGCGCTTCCGTGTGGTAGGCCTCTACCATATCTGGATCTTCGCTGTCTAAAAACAGCGTGTGCTGTCCGTGAATCGGCGAGTCAATCTGGACAGTCCGGTTGCCGATATTGAGAACGGCACCGTGACGATTTAACCAAGACATCCCCAATATAATGTCTATCTTCTGCCTATCCAACATAATCAGCGATGTTGGGTATATTTTTCCGCCCAAACACAAAGCTGCTCGGGACACAATCTGATTGGCAGAGATATTTCCTCCCGGTGAACGTATGAGAAAACTCGTTGTGGGAGTATTGGTGGATAATTGGTGCTGATCCACACATGTTTTGCTGATAAAATTGTGGGTTGCACCTGAATCAAAAAGTACCAATACGGGCACGTCCTTGAGAGTAACCATGCCCGCTAACACCGGTGCTCCCTCCGGGACATCCTCAATCGCAAGATGTTGCACACTCCCGGATTGCAATGCTGTTATGTTGACTGGAGCAGGTGGCGGCATACCACCTGATGATGATGGCTGTCTGGTGTTTACCAACTTCTCCCGGCATTCCTGCCTAAAATGCCCAAAACGGTGGCAATAAGAACACGGAGGTTTCCCCGGTCCTTCGTTTACTTGTGGTTGAGAAGTTGATGTACTTGGCGACAGCAATGATGCCACAGGTGTCATTTGTTGCTGCGGCAAGGGTGTTGCTTCAAGACATGATTCTTGAGCAGGAAATCTGTACGGAGTTGATCTCCCTGGTGCTTGCCATATCTCCTCGGATGGTGTGTGATACACCACACGGTATTTACGAGGAACGATTGGTGTGTCTTCTTGCACATCCTCCCGGTCCCTCTTCTCTGCTTGACACTCAAGTGTCGCTTGTTCTTGCAGCAGAGCAGCACTGATCAACTCGGTGTAACTGCCTTGATTGAACAAAGCTAACTTCCCTTTTAGTATGGCACTCAAGCCATAGGAAAAAGTAGTCACACATTGCAGCTTCGCTCGTCGCATAAGCAGGAGCATATTGTGCCAGAAGGTTGAATCTTCGGACATAATCGAGGACACTCATGTCCCCCTGCTTCAAGTTTCTGAATTCTTGCTGTTGGGCCTTGATAAAACCCATAGGAATGTGACGAGCACGGAATGCTTCACGAAATCCCGTCCATTCCACTTGATGACCTTCCGGAACGGTGGCAAGATAAGCGAACCACCAATTTCCGGCGGCTCCATGGAGCTGTTGAGCTGCAAATGATGTCTTCTGATACTCGTCGCACTCAAACACTCCAAACTTCGACTCCATAACTCGAAGCCACTGATCAGATTCCACTGGTTCATGGGCTTCCGTGAAGATTGGCGGTTGTGTCGCCATGAAATCCAAGTAGGCGTTCCGAGGTGGAACGTCCGGTTGTGCACGCTGAAGTAAGCCCTGTTGTACCAAGGCTTGGAGTAGTCTTGTGTTCTCTTGACTTGACTCGACCATCTGAGCCATGACATCCGCCCATACCATTGATGGCGGTGCCCGTGGTGGAGTCGAGTCATCATCTTCTTGACGAGAACTATCAACCCTACTCGTTGAATGAGTACGCACCATACTGCACAAAGATAATTTTTTGAGGGGAGTCAAAACATGATCTCAGCAGTATGTGAAAGTATGTAAAACATGAACATGCTAAAACTTTATGAAAGCATAACAAAATTTCATGTTTACACATCTTTCTAAAGCCGACATATCCAGTCCCTCATTTGGTACAAAACAGACCTTTCAGTACTTAACCCAGAATTTGATCCAGTTACTAGCATTTTCATAACTCAAGTTGAATACCAAAGTTAAAGTTAACTTCAGTATATTTTCAACGAGTACTCACATGCCCCTAGATCATTTCTGGAACAAAAGTTAGGATTGTTCAAAGTTGACAAAATTTCTGGCTAAAATTTGCCAGCACCTCCTTTGTACGTGGCTGTTTTCATCACAGTTTTACATACAAATGAAGTACAATTCTGAACAAACTATGAACTACAAAATCGTTGCAAATTTCCTAACCTTTCCAATGGTATATCATAAGATCCTTAGAGATTTTCCTACAGGCTGTTGGGTCTAATTTACAGCAACATCCAGAGAAGTTTACAGCTGCCCTGTTTTCTGAACCGTTTGCATTCATCTGGACGTTCAACCAAGTTGGTGTTGGATTTGGCTCTGGAGTTCTACAGAAACGTTGTAGAGCCCTTAATAAACTTTCCAGAACCGTATCAAACACCTCCATTGGGTCAAACTAATCAGAGTTACGCTCTGTTAAAGTTCGGCAAAACTTCTGCCAGAACAGAGCACTCTGTTTTTGAGATCAAAAGAAGCCTAGTAATTCTCTTCTCTGAAACTTAGTTCAAATGAAGAGTTCAATAACTAATATGTGCTTTATCACATCCATTTTTAGTTTGAAAGTTAGTCATGAATGATTTCTTCATAGGTAAGAATACTATCCAGTGTAGTACGGTGACGATGCACCGTAAGACATATGACGGTACTACGTTGCCTCACCAAAGAAAAACCTAACCGGATTACACCGGCATACACGTATCCTTAGGTGGCACTAAAACGATCACTCGCAAACGTGTTCTACACGCACTAAGGTTTTTCGTGGTTAGTACCTACATAAAACACACTCAATCATCAGGTTCGGCTGCACACCGAACCCGGTATCCATAACAGTTTGTACACCCGGCCGTCATCACTCGCCCAGGTGTTCTCAAGCCAAACACGCCTTGAGCTACGTGTTCACGTTACTGACCACGTGACGGAGTCTCCCAAATTGCACCACGCACGCCAGGGAAGACGTTGCTCGAATACCCCAAACGACATGAAGAGTCGTAGAGGATACTAAAGCGGGTCGGGTTACCTGCCACCCGTGGGGCTCCACCCTTCAGCTTGTGCGCACTGGTGGACAGCGCATACGTGCACCCCCCAAGACATAAACGTCCCGAGATGCACGATTTTCCGACATAACAAATAGGTTAGCTTGCCACCTTCATAATATGCTAATAGTAGTCCTTATGTGGGCCTAGTACCGTTATCTCACCGTATCCTAAGTTTTTGACATAATATGATGCTCAATCCGTGCTCTGTTCCCAACGCGGCTCTGATACCACGTGTGACAGCGCTCTGATGCCACGCTGAGATGGCCCCACGGGACCTCGTCGGGTGGTGCCGTGTTATGCGGCACCCAACAGCACACGGGTCGATGAACATACATCATATTACATAAATAGTTTGCGGAAGCGTACAAGATTGTTTTACAAATAAGTATATCAGAGTAAACTACAGCGGAAGACTATCACTCTCACGACTCATATATAAACTAGCAACAAAGAAACGGTCCAGCCCGCGGACGTTTCTTACTAGCAACACGAAGACAATCTGCAGCGGCGAGGATGCTCTTAGAGTAAGCACTCGGAGGTTCCCGAGTCTCATCGGCACCCCTTCTCATAATCAGCGAGTCAATTACCTGCAAAACAACTCGGATAGCATCCGTGAGCATAACGCTCAGCAAGACTTAACCGTCTCCCTAAACATGAAACTCTAAGTGAGGTTATGAACCTAACATAGGATGGCATAAGCATAATTAACTCGCCTAAAAGTGAATCCTTACTTTCAGGTATTAATTGCAGCATTTTAAGTAACCCTGGGCACGCTACATCGGGAGTCCACAATCAAACAAGAAACGCTTTCCCCCGATGTAAATTGCTCATGGCATAAAAGAATCGAGTTTGCACTAGCCTATTCATCGAGATCCAATACAACACTAGTATAATACTTCACATCAATATGATTAGTTCCTTTCTCATGCAAGTTCTTACTACGTCACGACTGTCAGAACAAGTATGCTCGGTCCATTCCGCGAGCGACGGTGATTCGAATCAATAACACCCGGACTACACGACACGTACGCCCGTACTCGACATTGCCTACAACAACCATCACTGACGTCGTACGTGGCAGCCTTTCCCCCGTTTCACCCCCGCTGAATCGATCAAGTCGCCCCGTACAGTAGCTACTCTCATGGTGCACCTTCCGACGTGAGATGTCATGAGAATATTCCCCACATACTGCACACCGGCCGTCCGCCTGAGGCGACCCGAAAAGTCCCAACGACAGCTTCCCGAGGTACATCGGTTTACTGGGTCCCATATATCCAGCATGAGTCCGGTACACAACTCAAACTTGTTCAACAGGGCCGCATACGGATCGGTCCTTGACCGACACGGACAGGTCTACAGCACCCAGGCCCCTATGTCCTGCTGCTCCTACAACCTTCCGGTCTCAACTTTAACTTGCTAATTCAATTACGAACCAATCCCGTATGCCCCTGTTGTTCCTAAATCTGCGAGTAGCATCTCACCACTCGACTTCTACCGAACCGTACTTAAGCATGGCAGTTCTACACGGTGAAAGACACCTACCCAATACTCCATGGGTCATTTGGCTATGCAAGAGGAGTATCAATCACTATGCCTAATGCACAGTTCATATCTTGACCGAAAGTGAGTACAAAATAAAAACTTAACAGCTGTTAAATGCAAACCGGAGCTTGCCTGTTTTGCAGGGTAGTCGTATATAAGCAGTTAGTATCCTTGCAGATCCACCCTTGACTCTCCGGAGCTTGATCCACTTCGATGAATCACTCCTTTGAGTCCCCTTCGTTGTGGTTCCTATTGAGATGCATATGCACATATTTTATAGAATGTAATGGAAAGAAGTTATAGAATTACTTTCTTAAGAACAGAGGTTGTGTGGGAAAAGCCAAGCATGGCTTGATTTGCCTCTGTTGTGCAAAGAACAGAATTAAACTAATTTGACCTTAAGGCCCTTAGCTATACACTAACCCTTTTCTCTAATGAACATAATAGATAAGCTGAAAGGATTTGAGTGCAACTGAAGAACAAGAACTCCAATGGCCTCAAAACTTTTACAGCAGGTTCTATACTACCTAAGGATTTAGCTTGCCAAATTGCAGCTAATGTGGAGTCAAATTGTGTCCTCCATAATTCTCACCATACCTCTTATGTATTTTTCCCTTATACATAAGTATGGAGAATTAGAACAGGAAGTTCCAGGACTCATCTTGGGCTGATAATTTACATGTGAGTTTTTGATCACATGAGAGTCATCTGATCCAAAATTCAGCCCTTTTACTTGGGTAGTTCTCCCAGAACAATTCCTTAAGCATTTGTACTCAATAGAATTAATTCTGTAGTAATGTGCATCTTCATGCCCAACTAAGTGAATACAATTCCAAGTATGTCCCATAGAGCTTTCCTAAATTTTCCTATGATTTCTGGAGCTATGTATTGCTCAGAACAGATTTTTGAAGTGGGAAACATTTTCTGAAAATGTTTCTGGACTCTTATGAACACAGCAGATTGTTTTTAGCAAATTCCTAGTCAAATGATCTTCAAATGAGCTGAAAATTTGCTATAAGGTCAACAATATGCTAAAGAATATTCTGGCAAAATTTGGGTATTTTTGGATAAACCAAACTCCCTCTATAATTCTTTTTCAGAAAAACTTCCAAGAATTTTCCAGAATTAAATAATTTGTTTCATAAAAATTGGGTTGTACCTATGGATAGTACACTATTAAAGGAATCCAACAAAATTTATCTCACTATTTTTGGAGCTTCCTACACCAAGTTATGCATTTTACAAGTTTGCACAACTCTCTGTTTTATTTTAAACAGCACAGTCACGCGTGGGGCCCACGGGTCAGGTTCTTCTTCAACCTCCCGCCAGAGCCCGCGGTGCACACCAGCAGAAAACTTGGCATGGCTCGTTCTCCCTCATTTCTCCACCAAATGAGCTCCGGTTTCGCCCTACATGCTCCTGGGAACGTGGCGCAGCTGCCGGGCAAGGTTTCCCCGCATGAAAACGGCTGTAGGTGGGTCGGCACCGGTGGGGCGGCTCGGGAGCTCGACATGGACGCGTTCCAGCGTGTCCAAGGCATCTCCCGGCGAGCTATGATGTCCTACAGCATCCCTATGGCTCTAGGAACATGGAACGGGGATCAGATCATGCAGGAAGTGGCTGCAACCTAGTCCTCACCGTGGACCATGGCAGTTTTGGCCGCCGGCGATGATTTCTCGTCGCCCGGGGCCTAGGAGGGTCGGTTTCCTTTGGTTTTCGGCGTGGGAGAGCGCTAGGGCATCTAGTTGCTGTGGTTTGAATTGTAGGAGGTGTGATCAATCGGTTTGGGAGAATTTCCCGAATTAAACACATGCTGTTTTATACGTGCACCGGTGCCAAAACTCGAATTCCGGCGAGCCGGCGTCGGGGGAGAGCAAGAGGACGACGGGATGAGGATCAGTACCTCCTGGCGCACCTCTGTGACCTCTTGAGCCTGCCGGAGAGGCGCTGGTCTGGCCGGGAGACAGGGGCAGTGGAGCAGCGCCCACGAGGTGCTCTGCTCTTGGTTTGTTTGCGAGGAGGAGAAAGCAATTGTGCTTTGCTTCGGCCGGGGGGCACGTTATCACGTTGGGGGTGCGGCCAGGACCGACCCCAGGGCGCCAGCGCATGGCAACCGGCAGCAGGAGCTGTCACCGGCAAGCTGCTCGGTGGCGCTCGCGAGCTGCTCGGGAAAAGTCCCCACCGAGAGCAAAACTTAGGGAGTAAGTCTCCTCCTTTAGCTCTATGACCTGTGGGTCCCACCCCCCATTTCTTCAGCAAATATCTTCTCAAGCTGATCTTTTCACTCCCCAAAATGCTAAATTTTAAAAAGGTAGGCTAGAATTTGAATTCTTCAAATTTAGTTTGAATTTGCAAGACTAAATCTGAATTTGGTTTAGAATTTGCAATTTCCTCTCTTTAGCTCTCCTTTGAGCCCACCCTACAATTGAAAAGTTGGTGATAACCTTTTCCCTAAAAACTCAACTATATGGCTGCATGTTAATTCAAAGTTTTTGGGTCACCATATGTGTGAACTTTGAATTTCAAATCTGACTTTTAAACTTACATGCAAAGAGGTATTTAACTCCTTATTGGTTCAACATTTTTAAATAAAAAGGTGAACCTCATGTTGGATGTTCATCCATGTATTACTTTGCATGAAGAAAAGTTTTAGCAAGTCCCATTTTTCCTGTCATTGCCACACATATGAACTCAAACCATAGTTTTTATTCATACACATTTTTGGGACTTTTACATAGCGCGTAAGAATCCCGGCCTTTATAACGCGGGGCTGATGTGGACCGTCCGATCTAAAATAGACGGCAGAGATTATAACGCAAAGCGGTACGGGTTAGATCTAAGAAGAACCGCACAATTTAAAATGGACGGGCCTTAGTGGGCCACGTCGCCCTAGCCGTGCGCGGGCGGCACTGCCCGGCGGCGCGCGGCGGCGGGAGGCGGCGATCTCGCCGGATATCTTCGGATATTCGTCTATACCTCCTAAAACTTGGATTTCATGGCTTAGAACAGTAGAGGGGAGGTCGGGGATCTCACCTCGGTGTTTTTCATAAACTCGGAGGCCCTAGAAGGCCGTCGGCGGCGAGGTCCGAGATGAAATAGCGGCGGTGCTCGCCGGAGCTGCGTCTAGGGTGCAAAACACCGGGTTTTCTTCACCTGCGTGACTCCCCGGAGGCGGTGGAACATGATCGGCGCGTTAGACCAGAAAAACCGAGCAAGGATCGAAAAAAAACGGTGATCGAAGCTTCGGTTCTCACCGGAGAGAAAAGTGGAGCGCGCTAGGGAATTCGGCGAGTTTCTTTGCGGGAATTTCACGGGGGAAGGCGGCGGAGGATCGACTCGGTTAAATAGCAGCGTCCGGGGCCGAAGATCGGGCTGTTGGCGCGGTTTTTCGGAGGTGGTTCGGATTCGGGTGCGATAAGAGTCCCGGGGTCAGCCGGGCGCGCGGGAGGTGAGGGATGACACGTGGGCCCCACGTGTCAGTGAGAGGAAGAGAGGGGCACGGGTTCGGGGCTGGCGCGGGGAGATTGGGCCGGCTGGTGGGTTTCGGCCCACTGGCCGGTGGGGTTTTTCTTTTTCTTTTTCTTTTCTTTTATGTTTTGATTTGAATTTGAATTCAAATTTAAATTTGAATTTCTGCACCCCATGCAATACGTCCAAAATTTTTTAAATTCCCCTCTTTATAGGTTTTGGGGTGTTACATGAGCTCCGCGTGCGCCACGTATCATGGTGGTCGAGACCTCCTCTCTTACTCAGAGGTGGCTCCGCGCACGCCACTTGCTAGTGCCGGTCTTTCCTTCTTTCCTTAGAGACGTGCTCCAAGGTTGACACGTGTCCAACAGTGTCAGGCCTCCCGGAGATAAGCTCCGGTGATGACGCGTGTCCAATAGAACCGGACTTCTCGGCGGTGAGCTCCGAGATCGACACGTACCCTTTGCGACTGGTCCTCTGATTTCCGTGGTGATTAGCTCCGAAGGTGACATGTGTCCTATGGAAATGCCTTTGCTTCTTCCGCAGAGGCTAGCTCCGGGAATAACACGTGTCCCACAGGGTCGGACCTCTCCCCCTTTGCGGAGATGAGCCCGGAGCCTGCTACGTAGCCAGTTTTAGCGGCGGACCTCTCCCCACTTCGCAGGGATGAGCTCCGAAGACGCCACGTGGCCAGCGGGCCGCGGAAGTTGTCTTCGGTGCTCTCTGTGAACTGGATTCGGCCCTTACTGGCTATCTTTCTTCTTTGAAAATGTTTTTCTCTACATGAAATATGAATACATGCAGAAACCAGAGATGAGGGTGTCACACCTTCGGAGCTCTCCCCGCGGAGGGGGGAGGTCTTGCTCTGTTGGCCACGTGGCGGGCTCGGAGCTTTCCTCTGAGGAGAGGGAGGTCCGGTGTGACACCCTCAATTTTGTGGAAAACCACGGAACCGAGAACTGATGCATATGTGTGCCCAGGATGTTCATCACACATACACATATTTTCCACAAACTGAATTCAGAATATATATAATCACGAATAACAGAGTTTATTACAATATCTCATGAGTCTTGGACTCATGCTCACAGCGGAAGTCTTAATCTAACAGTGGAAGTCTTCTAACTAATGCGGAAGCAATCCTAAGAAGTAGCAGCTCCATCTCTACTCCATCCCCACAGGCAAGGTTGAGAACAGATCACACGCCTAATGCTCCACTTGGTCTTCATAGTAATCTTCTCCTGTTGCTGATGATGGAATAATAATGCAAGTTTGAGTACAATGATGTACTCAGCAAGTGCGGGAAAATATGATATGTAGCTCATAACAAGGTAGGTATAAAAAGGCTTATTGCAGAAAGCAATGTTATTTATCAAAAACATGACAAAACAGCAACTCATCTTTAAGTGAATGTAATCCCAACATGTATTAAAATACCAATCATACCTCCATTATGTTCATTACCTTCCATGTCACAACCAGACATCAATCAACCTCATTCTTCGCTCACGAATACCTCCCCGTATTCGCTACCATCTCACGAATACCATCTCGTATTCGCTACCATTTCATCTCATAAAAAACTTCATCTCACACCGAGACTAACCTTAATGCCATGACTCAACAGTCATGCAACCCATCTTTTCACCCGGACTCAACAGTCCCAAAACCAAACCATAACCAAACCAATATCCATCCCAATAACCATATCCAATAACCGTCCCAACTAATCATGGAAGTTGGCCAGGCGCTCGTGACCATAAGCTCGGCTATCATGATAGTTTTAAGACTCTGTAGAGTTTGCATCTCTTTACCCACAAGTTTGTGATTTCGTCACCCGTCGGCGACTGCAGAACCTCCATTATACCAGTACACAACCGTCAGTGTATGGCCAAGAGATCACAAAATAGACTTTACAAAGGGGCTACTAGATGTATGGACTCACTAAGGTTTCACTAGCAGGCTAGAATATCCAATTCTCCCACCTACGGGCCCCCTCTTGTGCCATGCAGTTCCCAGGCAGTCCTCACTCAACTCCCATTCCCCACGCCTTCCACGATCCATAACAATCTAGCAACTTACTAATTAGTCAGCTAAGCCGCACCTATACTTGGCCTTGTGATGGCACTGTTATCCTGGCATGTGCTCGCATGAACCGGTCCTTAGATCTACGGCAAGTAAACCACCATCGCATGCTACCTCATTCACAAACCCAGTCTTGTCTAGATCTCCCTCCGATCCATGTTCATTAACAACATCAGTTTCTTATTATCATTATGAGTGCAGTTAGCTAGACACATCTATCTTGCTTTTCAATCCCGTCGACTCTGCGAAGCATAAAAGTAAAAACCATACCCGACCCATAAACATCCCTGGCGACAAGGGTGGTTTAACCAAAACTAGTAAACTTCTATAAAAGGGTTTCCCATCATGTTTGACTCAGCACACACGCCTTTTCGCAAAACAAAACTGCTTTTCCCAAAACATAGGATCAATATTGTCAAGGAGCACTTGCCTTGTTATTGCGGTTCTGGTGGCTCTTGGATCTCGAAACCTTGTTGTTGCAGTTCGTCGTAGACAGCTCCCTGAGCTTGTCCTTCTATACAGGATCAAGCACATACAAGATTCATAACAATCAATACCATGCACGAACTTTAAACTAGATGCGATGATGCATATGCATGCTATCCTATAATGCAGTTTAGTTTTATTAGATCGGTTTGTACGTGTTCTTGCATGGCTTGCATGGTTTTACGATGAACAGAGGTGTTCAGATCAAATGTGGACGTGGCGATGACCTTGTCTTTAGATCAACCCGATCAACAAGTGATCTGTCCACAAGAAAGCTTCTGTTCGAAAGGAATCGAAGAACAGATGCAAAGAAAACACAACGATGTTGTAAGGTGGTATTGGAGACCTACCTTACGTTCTTCTCGGTCTCGGGCTCCTATTCTGACCAGACAGATCGTTGGGGCTCTCTTCCGGCGATCTTCCTCGCTGAACTCCGGCGATGGCTTTCTCGGCGAGTTGGGGCTAGGGCTCTAAGTCGTCGGCTCAGGAGTTGGAAAAGAAGTTTGTGGTTTCGGCCAGAGGTTCTGGGTTCTATTTATAATCGGGAGAAGAAGAGTCCTAATCTGATTGTATTCCGAATAAGAGTCCTATTCAGATTGTCGTTGAATCTTAACAACTTATCTTTAGTTGATTTGGTGCGGTAACATTGTGGAATTCACGTCGGTTTCTCCTCCATACCGGTATTTCTACGCGTACAGAATCCAAAACCCATTCCAGAACTCGTTACCTCCGCGGTGATGAGCTCCGGAAGCTCCACGTCCCATCGGGGCCTGGTATCTCCTCCTGCGTAGAGACGAGCTCCGGTTGTGCCGCGTGTCAAGCTAGCGAGACCTTCCTTCTGCTTCGGAGGTGAGCTCCGTGTTCGCCACGTATCCTGGCGGTCGGGACCTCCTCTCTATTCGGAGGTGACTCCGTGCACGCCACATGTCAGTGCCGGACCTTTCCTCTCTCCAGAGGTTGCTCTGTGTGTGCCACGTATCCATTCCGGACCTCCCTCTCTTCGGAGGTGAGCTCCATGAATGCCACGCGTCAAGTAGCGCCGGACTCCCTTTTTTCCTCAGAGACGAGCTCCGAGGTCGACACGTGTCCATCAGTGACGGACCTCCCGGAGATAAGCTCCGGGGGAAACACGTGTCCCACAGGGTCGTACCTCTCCCCCTTTGCGGAGATGAGCCCCGAGCCTGCCACATTAGCATTTTAGCGGCGTACCTCTCCCCACTTTGCAGGGATGAGCTCCAAACACGCCACGTGGCCAGCGGGCCGCGGAAGTTGTCTTCGGCGCTCTCTAGGAACTGGATTCGGCTCTTTTTGGCTATCTTTTTAATTCTTTATCTGTTGCTACTTCCTTAAAAATGTTTTCTATTCATGAAACATGAATATATGCAGAAACCAAGAATGAGGGTGTCACATCCAGCCGCGCGGGACACGTGGCGCCTTCGGAGCTCTCCCTAAAGAGAAGGGCGAGGTCCTTAGGTAGTTTCCCACTATGTGCGGCGGTACCCCATATTGAGGGTACCGACAGTGGCCCCCGGGCCCATCTTGGGGGAGATAGCGAGCCCGAGATGAGGCCCCCGTCTCTTCAACTCCGCGCACCTTCTCGAAGATCCGCCTTAACTGCTGCCGGAGCCTGAACAGTCGTGGGATCGTGGGAGCGTGTGCCCTGCTTGATGGCTGCTTTTACTGCAGCGGTTCCCAAGGCTGCCACTCTTGCATATCACAGCGCCTTTTAGGGAACCGCCAAAGCGTCCCGCTGAATTTACTTCTCGGGAGACTGACTTCTTGGCCCACCGCTTCTACTGGACAGCTCGGATCCACTTGTCATTGACGCTTGGTCTTGGAGTTGAAACGGTTGTCCAAGCAGTGCATTCGAAGAGTTTCGAATCAATTTGAATCAAGTATAGGAAGTATAAAAGGGGATCTTATCTGCATCGCAGGCTTCCCTTCGCACTTCCCCGAGCTTGAACCTTCCTTGTTCTCTGAGTTATTGCGCCCTTGTCTTCCAAGTTCTTGAGCTTCTGTTGGCCATGGCTTCCAACTTGCCTGAGAAGAGACGCGCCCGGTCCCCTCCGACAGCGTCGTTCGCGCCAAGCCAAGGGACCAGGGTGACACGACCCCACGGTCTTGTCGAGCCAGGATCACGCTGAGGGGTGCCGCGTTGCACAGCACCGGATAACACACATTAAAGGTACAAAGCGGAAGCAAAATTTTATTACATAAACGGGTTTATGAACATTTTCACAACAAAATATGCTCAGTCTACACTCACGGGCATAGACTACGCATCAAGTTCACGTTCAGCCCGTGAACGTGTCCTTGCTAGCACACACGCACACTAACACGGCAGCGTGCACAACTCCCACTCGACGGGGTTCCCCTCCTAGCGTTCTGTCTCCTCCTCGGGAGTCCCTTCCTCATAGAACCCTGCAAAAGCTTCAAACACAAGCAGTTAGCACGAAGGCTCAGCAAGACTGACCCGTCTCTCCTAAACATGAAACTTCTACATGAGGGGTGTTTAGGTTACATGAGGTAAAAATCATTTGCAAGGACTCGCCTAATTAGTGGAACCTTACTTTCAAGTTTTAGCAGCATATTGTGGAGAACCTTACGCTAAGGCACATGAGAGAGCCACAATCAAACAAGAAACGCATTTCTCTCATGTACTTTGCCCAAAGTTGAAAGGAACTTTAATTAGCTCTAAACTATGGAAAAACTTTAAAAACCAAGTTCATCTTTCAATCAGCAACATTTTAACTTGTAACTAGCCTGTTCTTTCTACGTCACGGTACAGTGAACAAGTGGTACTCACTGACCACGAGGGACGGCGATTATAATCGATTTACACCTGCAGGGTTAACTGAATAATCCGTCACGTACGCCCGTACTCGATGTTGCCTACAGCAACAATCACGGACGCCGTACGCAACTACCTTTCGCCCGTCAGCCAAATGTTGAACTGGTCCAATCGTCCCGAGCAAGAGGTCTCTGCACGCGCATCTCAGTGCCGCCAGCCGATTTACACCTCAAGCTCTCAACCTACCCTCTGAACGACCAGCTATGCCTCAAGACCCAGGTACCCGAGTTACTTCGGTTTCCCGGTTCCCATATAGCCGGTAGGTCTTCGGTACTGTTCTAGCTTGTTCAACAGGCCCGCACACGGCTCGGTCCTCAATCTACACAAGCGGAGCTATAGCACACAGGCCCCAAAGTCCTGCTGCCCTTACTCTCCGCTTGGTCTCATTTTTCTTGCCATGTGTATCATGTGCTATCTCTACCCGAGTTGAGTGCCTCTAGCCTATTCTCGCGAGTAGTTCTAACTACTCGACTTGTACCGAATCCTACTCTATCTTTAGCATTGCAGTGGCTAACGAGGTTTTCAATTCCTAATCCCAACCCATGGTTTTCTTGGCTATGCATCTGGGTTTCCAAACAAGACTCTAATGCAAGAATTAATGGTACTAATAGTAAGTTCTCAAAACAATAAAAACTTGTAAAAAGGTTACTGCAAACCGGAGCTTACCTTGCTGCTCTTGGTCGTAGGCCAGCTGCTCTTCCGGAGTAACAAAGTCTAAGACTTCGGGTTCCTCCTCAACCTTAGCGACTACATGATATAACAAGTACATGTATTAATTTAAATGCATTTGAATTGAATTTAAACTTGTGAAGTTTATAAGTCTCACTAGACAGACCCAATGACTCTGAAACTTTTACTGTGGTTTGGATACAACCTAAACAGAGACTTGGCCAAGTTTAAGTTGCAGCAAAGCTCATTTGAGCTCTCCACAAATAATTATGTACTTGACCTTAATTGGAGCTCTTATGGTGTTCTAGGGATTTTCATAGAGCACCCCATGACTTTATGAAAACTAGATTTTCATAGGGTTCTAATGGAGTTGGTCTCACTTAATTTGAAGGTTCCTAGCTAAAGATATGAGCTAAACAATTTCAGAGAAATTCTGAAAATGTTTCTGGACATTTTCTATTTTCTCTGGAACAGTTTCATTAACTACACCATTAGGTGGATCAATTAAGCTCAAATGGATCTGAAATTTTTATGGTAGTTCAGGAATATTTTGGTGAACATCCCAGCAAAATTTCAGAATTTTCCTCCAAAGGATTCCCCAGTTAAAATTCCAAACAGTTTAAATTTTGAGGAATTAATTCTGGAGAAATAAGGATTTTCATGAAGTGAAACTTGATTTGCTGGAAAGTACTCAGAGAGCTGAATCCAACAAAATTTGGTCATTTGATTTGGATGTTCCTAGCCAAAGTTATGAGGATTTGAAGTTTGAATGGAATCTGAAAATCGGGAAAAGTTTAAATCTGCCGGTGGGTCCATGGGGACACGTGTTGGGTGCTGGAGCGACGGCACACCGGGGTCCATGGAGTTTTTGCGCGCCAGCACACCAGATCCGAGCCGCAGACCAATCCTGATTTAAAATCCAAGCCGCTGACAGCCGGGACCCACCCCTTCGTCTACCTCCCGACTCCCGCGTTCGGCCGCCATGACGCCTTGCCGGAGAGCTCGCCGGCAGCCTCGGTGGTGCTCCAAACTTCATGATTCTGGCGGCCCCTGCCTAAGTCCACTCGGGGAACACGGTTCTGGGCTCAGTTCGTCATTAAAACGGCCGGTACATGTTCGGCGACGAGCGGCGGCTTCGGAAGGACTTTGGCCGTGTCGGACGACCTTCCTAGCACCTCAATCGATCGAGCGAACGGTCGGGGAAAATCAGTGGACCTTAGGGAAGGTCGACATGAGCTCGAAGCAGCTCGGGAGAGGTCTGAAGTAGTCTCTCACCGTGCGCCTGATGCTTCCCGCATGCTCCGCCGACGGCAGACTTCAAAATACGCCGTGTACAGGGGTTCTCCGGCTAAAGGTTGTGAAGGCAACTTGTGCGCTACCAGGTCTAGTCGGTGTAGGAGCGGATTGATACTCTCTAACCCTTCCTAGAGTGTGAATTTGTCAGAACCGCACCAGAAGGTCGGTCCGTACCGAGAAAGGGGAAACTGGAAATTCACCGCCGGCGATCAAGCACTCGGGCTGTGGCTCGGGGGTGAGCAGCACCGGTCACCAACGCGTCCGGGGGCGCCTTAGCTTGGGTGTGACAACCTCCCGGTTGGGCTGTCCATGGGATCCCGAAGTGCGGCGGCTTTAGGTCTCTGCATGGAACTCTCGGTATAGCCGAGATCAACCGGTTTTTGAGGATTTCTAACGACGGGGAAGAAGAAGGAAGACTCCTAGTACCTTGTCGTAGCGCTGGAGGGATAGGGGAGGCTGTGATCGCAGCTCTCCGATCAGTTCCGTGCGGCGGAGGGAAGAATCCGGTTCTGTGTGCTTGCGAGGGGAAAATGGCGAGGGGGGCTTCGGCCGAGGAGTGGGGCGCCTTAAGAAGGGCTCCGAACCGACTTGTGCCCGCGCGTGGCCAAGCAGCTGGTGGCGCGGCGGCCTCCCTCGGTGGCAATCGCTGCTGAAGCCCGAGGACCCGAGTGAGAAAGTCTTCAGTCAGTTGAATCACTTCAGTGGCTGACATGTGGGTCCCACTCCCCTTTTAACCTCTGAACTTAACTCCATATTACTGTTGTAAACAGTAATCCCCACAATGCCCATGGTGATTTGAATTATTCACCCCTGAGCCATTTGAATTGGTTAGAATTCAAATTGGGTTTGACTAAATTTCAGCACATGTTCAGTTTGAAATTCAAATGAAGTTTGAATTTGCTACACTTAGCTCATGTCAAGATCAACTCCAAATGGAGTGAAAATTGGTGTGTGAGCTCACAAAAATGTGCTGAGTAAGAATATGCCTCCCACTTTTAAATTCATGGGATAAAAACAGTTTGAATTTGAATTTGAGTTCAAACTACCCTCTTTCTAGCTATACCAAAAAGTACCTCAACAAGGTTTTGAATTTGGGTGAAACTTGGCATGGACATTACTAGCAATGTGCAGGAGTTTTTCATATGTCCAGCCCCTAGATGATGCATGTGGGAAATACCACTTTTGCATTTTGTGAGTTTATTCTCTAATGAGCATGTTGATAATGGTTACTTGCTCTTCAAATGTGTTCATCAACTTTCTTCAAATGAGGTGTGTTGTGTGGTGATGAACACTTTAAACATGTGTCAAAAACTGAGGCCTTTACACAGGGTATCTTCGCATCCTCCTCCTGGAGGTGTTAGTTCGTCGGGTGGCGACCCAAAGAGGTCCCGGGCCTTCCATTCCGATGAGACTCCCCTCGGACAGCAGCGATCCGAGGGGCCCCGGGCACCCCACCCTACTTCTTCAGGGAGTGGAGCTTCGAGGGGGAATGCCGGTGCTGCAATGCCTTGGGGCGTGCCCAGGGCTCAGGCGCCCCGGCCAACGCACGCCCCATCGGCAGGCTCCGGCGGCTCTACCCCAGCTCGGAAGCCGGGGCTCCGTGCCCGTTGGAGCGTCTGCGTCCCTCGGGATTCATCGGCTACCGGGGGCGAGTCTGTTCCCCGGTCATCTCCAGCTGGCGGAGGATCCGCGCTGCAGCGTCCAGGGACTGCAGCGGCTTCGCCGGCCCCTAGGCCAGCGCAGGCCTCATCTGTGCCGGCTGGAACAACTCCCGTGACGGCGGCAGTATCTCCCGTCCGTCCTCCGTCACCAACTCAGAAGCCGGCGACTGCCGAGGGCTCGGCGGGGCCGACTGACGGCGCTCAACCCTCCGGTGCTGAGGATTTGGTGGGAGCGGCTTCTGGCCCTCCGGCGGGCAGCGAGCAGGGGCGCGTCGAAAGCGGTCCTGCTTCGGCGCCTGTTTCTCCAGATCAGCGCCTTGTCGCGGTCCCTGCTGCAGCGCCATCATCTCCTTCTGAGGACGATGTGATGGAGGAAGTCGGGGGTGCGGCTTCGGCCTCTGCCGCCCCGCTGCCCCTGGCGGATGCCTTGGACCTTGCTCAGACGAGCGTCAGACAGGTCCTGGCCGCACTTGAGCGTGAGCGGGAGGTGCAGGCTGAGGAGAGGAATCGCCTCCTCAGCTGGGGGCACCTCTTGAGGCAGCGGACCCAGGAGGTCAGGGCGAAGCTCGACTAGAGGCGGGCGAAGCTTGACGCCATAGAGGTGCTCCTCGACGCTCAGAAGAGGGCCGTCAACCGCCTGGACTCCGAAACCCGGCGGCTTCACCAGGAGGCTCGCGAGTCTTATGCCAAGGCCGAGGCGCACTCCTCTGCCCTGGAGAAGCTGCGGCCGAAGCTGGTGCGCCGCGAGCGTGTCGTCGCGGACCGGGAGCGCGCCTTGGCGGCTGAGGCGAAGAAGGTTGCCGCACAGCTGGTGGCTGGCGAGGGAGACCTGAGGGCCTGAGCCAAGGAGCTGGAGACTCGGGAGGGCGTTCTGGTCGCGAGGGAGGAGCAGGTCTCCCGGGAGCGCCAGGTAGTGCTGGATCGGGAGCTGGCAGCCAATTTCTGGGCGTCGGAGTTGGAGCGGCTCGCCCAGGGTCTCTAGCTTCGGGAAGATTCTCTGGCGACTAAGGAGAAGAAGTTCTCCGTGGAGGGTCCTGACGCCCTACTAGCAATCCGCCAAGAGATGGAGGAGCTCAGGGCTTCACGGTCCGTCGAGGCCCGTGCGGTTTGGAGCTTTGTCGACCAGGCAGGATCCGCCCTGGTTCCCCTTGGCTTCAGCCCAGTGAGGACAGAGGCTCTGGCGCAGAAGGTGGCCGAGGCGATCCCAGCGCTCGAGTCCATCGGTGCCAAACTGGGCGGGCTCGAAGCGGTGATCACCGGCGAGCTCGAGGCGGAGGGACTGGGTCTGGCGAAGGAGGTTGCCACGCATGTGCTGGCGTGCTTCCGGAGCCGGGATCCCTCCCTTTCTCTGGAGCCGATGAGGCAGGGCCCCGTCGCGGAGCGGGATGGAGTCACCAGGGCTGGAGTCGAGGATGTGGCCGCCCTAGTGGCCTCTAGGTTCCGGCGCGAGTCCAGGGATTCCTAGGGCTTGTACCTTTTCTTTGTCGCTTTTGTTGAGTCTGTAGTCCAGCTCATGGAGCTTTGAATGAATAGACTCTTGATTGTTGCGTCTGCATTTATCTTCTTTTTGGCTTGGCCTGGCCGAGTCCTTAGCTCCGCAAGGACCTCGGAGGTCTTCACTGATCTTGAAGTCTTGCGCAGACACTTTCCTTGGGCCCCTGTTGGATTAAGGGCCCAAGGGGTCTTCGGAGCTCGCGCCGTGAGGACGGGGAGGTCCGGATCTGCTGGCCAGTGGCGGGCCCAGAGCTCTCCTCTGAGGAGAGGGAGATCCGGCACCGCGGGACACGTGGAGCCTTCGGAGCTCGCCCCTGCTGAGGGGGCGAGGTCCGACTCCTCCGGTCTTGCCTTGGAGTAGTCTGGAGCTCCAGCCGTTCCCTGCACGGTCCCCGTAGCTAAAGCCTGGAGGTCCTGCATATAAGTTGAGGAAACGTAATTCTCCTCGGGGGCTCTCCCTTCCCAGTCTCCTAGTCTTATTTGGCTTATGGTCCTGGTCCAGTATACGGGGCTTTGGCAATTCTGTGCGCCCGACGGCGAGAGTCCGGCTCCCTCCGAGGTCAGGGTACGACCGTCCGACCCCTAGTACCGGACCGCAACGCCGGGGAGGCAGAGTGCACAGGCTTTCGGTACGGAACCAGGCAAAGCAGGCTGTGCTCCCCTAGACCTCCAAAGGGCAGGGCGCACACGCTTTGGGTCAAAACCAGGCAAAGCAGGCTATGCACCCTGGACCCCCCATGCACAGCGCGGGCCTTTCCTGGAGGTGACCAACTGGCATCGTAGTACCTGACTGGGGGAGGCCCGAAAGGCCCCCTGGCCATCGGCAGGTACCTCAAGCGCAACTGTCTTCGATAGGATAGCAAATGCCGACTAGGGATGAGAGTGGGAAAGGAGAGCTAAATGTACGGTGAGCATACATGGAAAGTGCAGTCATAAAAATTAATGCGCAATTTAAATGAGCACAAAAGGAAGAGCGGGGTAGATCAGGTTTTTCCTTGTATGAACGTCCATAGGAGGAAATCAGGCTAAACATGGAGGCAACGACCACCCCATTATGAGGGGAAGCAAGATCCTACGCGCTTAGGGTCGGAACCAGGCCAAGCTGGACGTAGTCCTGGACCGCCCCCTGGGGCTTAGTTGCTCCGAGCGCTGCTCCTAGACTCTATGGGATCTATTACAGAAAGGAAAAGACCTGTGCTACCAATGCTCTGAGGATAGAACTTACAGTGGTGTTCTATGTTCCAAGGGTTCAGGAGCGGACCCCCATCCTTGGTGGGGAGGCGTGCGCGCCCGGGGCGGCAAACTTTTGTAACTCGGAAGGAACCTTCCCGGCTGGGGGAGAGTCTGTCGGTCCCTTCGTGAGAAAGTATGCGCCGCCGCACCAGGTCGCCTCCCTGGAGCTTCTGGACACGCTTGGTCCTTTGGCTGTAGCGCCAGAGTGCCAGCCGGGGCCGTGCGTTGCAGAGCGTTGCTTGTAATCGTGCCCCGTCGGCGAGGTCGATATCCTCACGCCGGAACTGGTCCTGCATGGCTTCTCCTAGGAGCCCCGGGGTACCCTCCTCCATTGGCTCGTGCTGACAAGAGGTAAACAGACCCGGACCCTTCTCGGGGGACCCAGTATGTCATCCTCCATTGGCTCAGGCCGACAGGGGGTTGACAGGTCCAGGGCGGCCCCCGGGAGGTGAGGCCGAGGCGCGGTGGCGCGCGCTTGGGTGGAGCTGACCTGGTTCTGCACTATCGGGGGCTGGTGCTCGGGCTGCTGCCGATGCTTGGAGCTTTTCCAAGGCTGACACAGCAGCAGTGCAGTCTCCACAGATCTTGAAGATGCCTGTCGGTGTAGGCACCTTCAAGACGAAGTAGTCGTACTGGGCTACCGACATGAATCATCGTCGCTGAAGCTGGAGTCCTCGTGGTTGCGCACCGCCTTCAAGGTGCGCTGGGGCTCCTGGAACTCCATGTGCTGGCCGACGTTGACCTGGGCGTTGACCTTCTGCTCACCCTCTCTTTGACGGAAGGGAGGGGCGTCAGCACACAGTTGCTTCCCCCTTCGGAAGCGCTCCGCGAGCTTCTGGATCTCCCGGCACTCAGCGGCAGTATGGCTACTGGTGTTGTGCACGGGGCACAGCTCGCCTTGGTCACCATCCGGGGCTGGTGACTGTCGCGGCCTCTTGTCGGGACGTGGCCCCTGAGCTCCGGTGGGTGCTGCAGCTGCAGCAACTGGAGCTTCAGTCGGCAGCATGATCTTGCCGCTGGCCTTCCTGACTTTTCTGCCACTTCCACGGGGAGCAGCACTTGGTCCGGGCTGTTCTCCGGCTTCGGAGACTGGCTGTGAGTGCCAGTTGCGCCCTTCTGCTGCCCTGGCGCACTTGTCTGCCAGGCTGAAGAGCTCTGAGACGCCGCTCACTTCTCTGGTAGCAAGCTTCTCAAGCATCTTCTTGCCCCGTACACCCTGCCGAAATGCCACCACCACAGAAGCATTCTGAATGTGGGGGATAGTGTTCCGTACCTGGGAGAACCACTAGATGAAGGAGCGCAGCGACTCTCTGTGTTGTTGTTGGATGGCGTGGAGGTCGAGCTCCGTGCCAGGCCGGGTGTAGGAGCTGCCGAAGTTTGCAGTAAACTGCCGGCGGAGCTCTCCCCAGGAGGTTATGGAACCCTTGGGGAGATTCATGAGCCAAGACCGTGCTGGGCCGGTCAAGGCGACGGGGAAGTAGTTGGCCATGACGGTCTCATCCCCTCCTGCAGTAAGGATGGCGGTGGAGTAGATTTGGAGGAACTCCGCCGGGTTGACGCTGCCGTCGTACTTCTCGGGCAGGTGCGGCCGGAACTTGCGCGGCCACTTCGCGAAGCGAAGGTGTGGCGCGAGGGCCGCACATCCTTCTCCTGTTGCTGCAGGTGATGGTGCCGCGAACGCTTGGTTCGCCGTCGGCACCGCGTACCCTGGTATGCGCAAGGCTGCGCCATAGACCGGGGGGTGCCACTTGCAGGGCATATGGCTGAGGCATATGCTGCGTGGCGTATGCCTGGGGCAGAGATCGCGTAGAGAACGTCCGCAAGCCAAGCTGAGTCGAGGCGGTCGAGATGCTGTCGCCAGCCTCGCGGTTGTGACGCCTCTCTCGGCATCGCTCGATGGTCAGGCGGGCATCTTTGCCCAGGTGACATCGCTCCAGCTCTGACCTCAGGTCCGCAGATGGGAGCCTGGTGGAGCCGGAGTCTGCCGTCTGCCCGTCAACAGTTGGTGTGCGCGTCAGCGACACAACTGGTTGACCGGGACGACGTCCCCGCCGAAGTCGAGGGTTGGCGGCGGCGACGATGAGACGGTCTACTCCGTGAATCCACTGCTGGGTCGCTGACTGCGGTGCGTCCCCAGCAGGTGGATTGTGGAGTAGCGCTCGTGCTGCAGCTAGTGCACTCCCGTGGGAGACACTCAGCGCTGCAGTGGATCTTGGGCTTGCTGGAGTCAGCGCTGCCGGAGTTGGCTGATGGCTTCCAGCTTGCACCGACACTCTCCGTCCTGAGTGTGTCGAGACATAGTCCCCGCTGGTCACCGTTCATCGTGAACATGGGCGGGGAGAGCTTGCCGCTGAAGGAAGCTTCGCCATCTTCGCCGGTGAAAGCTCGTCGCGCAAGGGAAAAGCCCCCTACCTGGCGAAGTGTGTTGTCGACACTTCCCCTGGGCCTGCTCTGGGCAGCCCGCGGAGGTTCTTTTTTGGAGGGGCTAGTCACTCACGGAGAGCTTACACGTTAAGGACGATGGAAGGAGAAGCTTGACACAGAGATTTTTACGTGGTTTAGGCCACCGGAGCTAAAACCCTACGTCCACTGTGAGGAGAGGTGCTCGTTGTATTGCTTGGTGCTCAGAACCGGAGTTCTGAGCTTGAGGATGACCTGACTGCTAGAATGTCTAGGGAGCAAGTGTGCAAAGAGTCAAACCCTCAGGTGCGAATGGCTGAGGAGCGAACCGCTGAGGTGCGAACCCTTGCTAACGTCGCCTACCTGAGCCTTTTATAGTCCAAGGCTCGGGTGGCTTACAAGGTGGGCCCAAGACCCAACAGGTGGTCCCG